>CM044325.1:44094440-54094440 GCA_024291935.2 Okapia johnstoni
AGAGAGATATAGCTTATAATTTTCAAGCGATTTTTGTATTTTTTAAATTACAAAAGTATGTGCTTATTGTGAGACATTTTAGGAAACACTGAAATGTAGAAAAAAATAAACTCATCCGTAGGTCACCCAGAGAGTTACCATGACCATTTCGGTGTTTATTTTAGATAAAAAGAAAGACAGACACGACGTTTTGTGAAACTGGCATCCTAGTGTACATTCAGTTTGGTACCCTGATTTTTTTTCACTTAGGAGAATATAAAGCATTTTCCTGTATCATTAAACATTCTTCTAAAACAATAATTTTCATAACTGTATGGCAGCTCTTGTCTAGATGTACCGTCGCTTCACCAGCCCCCTCAGAGTGAACATTTATGTTGCCTTCATTTTTTTTGTCTTTCTGACTAAAGCCGTAATGAATGGATTATGCGTGCGTGCATGTTCAGCCATGTCCGACTCTTGGTGACTCCATGGACTGTAACCCGCCAGGCTCCTCTGTCCATGGGATTTTCCAGGCAAGAATACTGGAGTGGGATTCCCGTTTCCTCCTCCAGGGGATCTTTCTGACCCAGGGATCAAACTCGTATCTCCTTCATCATCTCCTGCATTGGTAGGCGGATTGTTAACACTGTGCCACCTGGGAAGCCCAATGAATGTATTAGTATTTATATGTAAATCTCTGGGTGTATCTGATTATTTCCTTGGGATAAATTCTGTAAAGGTGTTCTGGGTCTAAAGGTTTAAACCTTTGTCAGGTTTTGATATAAATCTTCCAGCCACGGCCCTTGCCCAAGCACCATCATCTCCTACCCACACTGTTTCCATAGGCTCCTACGTGTTCTTTCTGCTTTCTCTGTTACCCACCCAGACCCACTGTCAGAGCAGCCAGAGCCTCTTCATCAAACATCAAGCAGATTGTATCACTTCTGCTGAAAACTCAGCAGGGCTCCTCGTGTGTCACTCACTCACCCCATCTCCAGCTGACTCCTCGCTGTGTTCCTCTCATCTGCTGTGTCCTCCCCAGCCTCTTCTCAGTTCATCAAAGATCTCTCCCACCACAGGACCTTTGCATATGCTGTTTCCTCTGCTGGGATCATTTCCCCTCTTCCTGTGGCTCACTCCTTCCTACCATTCATGATTCAGCTCACAGTCCCCTCTTGGGAAAAATCTTCATTGTTCTCCCCTACCTCCTCCCTGGCTCACTGTTTTCTTCAAGGCCCTTCATAAGTTGTAAATATTTGATTGTGTGCTCACTTGTGAATTTTCAGTTTCTCCCACTAAACTGTATGCTTTATGAGGGCAGGAACTTAATTTCATTCACTACTGCACACGCAGGTCTTAACCCAGTGCTAAACAGAAAATAGGTCCTCTATAAATGACATGAAATTGTCTTCCAAAATGGTGGTACTCACCTGCACTTCCGCCAGTCATGCAGTAATGCATGAGAGTGCAGCTTCACCACACCCTCACCAGCATCAGGTATTATGCTTTCTTAAAAAAACATATTTTTTTGCTAATCTGATGGCATGAGTAATATTTTATTGTTTAAACTTGACTACTAGCTGGGCTGAATTTTTTATCAGTCTTTTGTGATCAACAATAAAAGTGTTAGTCTCAGTCGTGGCCAGCTCTTTGCAAGCCCGTGGACAGTAGCCCACCAGGCTCCTCTGTCCATGGACTTCTCCAGGCAAAAATACTGGAGTGGGTAGCCATTCCCTTCTCCAGGGGATCTTCTTGACCCAGGGGTCGAACCCGGATCTTCTGCATTGCAGGCAGATTCTTTACCATCTGAACCACCAGGAAAGCCCCCAATAATAAAAAGGCCCATTCAAATAAGCAGACATTCCCACATGCTCGACCTCCACCCTTCCTGCTGTTACTAACTCTTTTACCTTCGTATTACTGGGCCCCTGTGGATGGGCAAGGAAGCACGTGTCGGTGCCCTCTCACTCCTCTCACCTGAGTCCCTCTTCTGCCTCCTCGCCCAGCGGGAGGCAAAGCCGGCAGGTACTCCCTCCCACACCCCCAGTGCTGAATAGCAGATTAAACGATTCAATTCAAGAAGGAAGGCTGTGCTGGGGAGGTGCAATCATCTCTGACTAAAATCTCTTTTTCAGATATATAATGGTCTAATCAATATTAATAGAGAGGCTTATCTGTTTTCCTCATCTCCCATGTCCTTAAGAGTAGATAAAATGCTTGTAAAATAGGGTCCTATTCAGCATATACTGATTGCTTCCAAAACGCATTTTCTTGAGATCTGTCATCAAGTGCGAGTCATTACCGAGCAGCTTGGCCCAGTGCTGCCGTTGACAAATTTGGGGAAGATTCTTTGATTATTTTGCCCAACATGTGATTTAAGGGCTGCAGCTTCTCTCACTTCAAAATTTGTTCTTATCTGTCCCTCAGGGGCACCTGGGAAGGCGGAGGAGTTTTCAACAATCGGAGGTTGAGAGGAGGGAGGCCCGGCTCCTCTGGGAAGACCACAGAGCATTGGGGGAGGGGGTGGGAGGAGCCATGAGCAGACCCCCATCTATATCTCATAATATCCCCTATTGGAGTCCAGCTCTGGAGGGACGGGAAGCAGGGAGGATGACGAGGGGTGGCCTGAGAGGTCTGCTGTGTCCTAGGCTCAGCCTCCCAAGATACGGGTTTCACTTCCGGTTTTGTAACTCACAGGATGTTACCTGGACTCGAAGCTTTCTAGTTTGTCCTGAATCCAGCAAGAGCCCAGTACCTCTGGGATTTCAGTTCTCATCCTCATCTGCTTCTCAGGGGTTCTGGACACAGATGCTCCCTTTGGGGATGACTTAATTTTTGTCATGGTGCTGCCCAGTGAGTGGTTCATACAGTGTGCATAACAGTCATCCAAAGAGCACACCTGAAAATTAGAATCAACTTAAAAAATCCATGAGTGTGGCTGACTCATGTCAATGTATGGCGAAAACTACTACAATATTGTGAAGTAATTAGCCCCCAACTGAAATAAATAAATTTATTAAAAAAAAAATCCATGAGTGATAAAAACAAACTGTACTGTAAGAGTCTGTAACATATGATATATACAACATAGAATCCAGTGCAACGGTTTTAAAAAACTGTAGAGATCTCTATGTACCAACACAAAAGGACATCCAAGACATTGCTGAGTGAAAAAAAGCAAGTTGCAGAATGATTCCTACAAGCTTACACTATGGGGGTAGAGGGAGAAAACAGAAACTGGTACATGCATCTATGTAAATGCTTAGGGAAAAAAGTCCACAAGAATCTAATAAACTGATAACAGTGGTTGCTTCCAGGGCTCTGGGGAAATGATTAGGACAGGCAAGGAGTGTCAAATGAGAATTTAGCATTATCTGTAATGTCTTGGAATTTTTTAAGGGGGGAAATATTTATTCATTTCTTCTGTAAGTAAAAGTTATTAATAAAAGCATTTCACTTAATTGGATTTCCATATGGAAAAAATGTCCATCTTGACCCCTAGCTCACATCAGTCACACAAAAATCAATCCCAAATGGATCAAAGGTCCAAATGTCAAAGGTCTAATAATAAAGCCTTTAGAAGAAAACATAGGAGAATATCTTCAAGAGGTTGAGGTAGGCAATTTTTTAAAAAACTATACACAGAAGGCATTCACTATAAAGGAGAAAACCAATAAGTGAGACTCCATTAAATCAAGGTACCTCAAAGGGAGGGTTTCTGCTCACAATATAATGCTGATGACTGGCTTGTAAAAGTGGAGGGAGAGACAGAGGTGGAAAATCACCCTTTTGTAACAATTATAGTAAAGATTGGTTCAGGTAAGAATCTTCAGTGGATGCTAAATCTAGGGGAAATTTTGATGAGAAGCAGAATAGTTGGCATAGTCTTAAAGTATATCCCCATAGGTTGCTCATTAGTTTCAAAGAAAAGTATCATAACTATACAGTGGGGAAACCAGACACCACCTTGACCAAATGATCAAAATTAACATCATTAACGAGGAGCAGAGGGAAATTGTGAGGCTCCAGATGTGAAACTAGGAGAAGGACACAACGTCATTCATATACTATTCCAGCCGGTGGTGCCGTATTTCCTCTAATCACAAGAAAATATCAGACAAACAAAATGAGGGACATTCTATTTAAAAGGGAAGAGGGGGAGGAACTGTATTCTTCAAAATGTCAATGTCACAAAAGACAAAGAAAGGCTATGGAAATGTTTCTGATTAAAGGGGACTAAAGACACATGACAACTAAGAACAATATCTGACTTGGATGAGATTCTGTATTCAGGGTGGGGGATGCTATAAAGGGCATCAATAGATCAACCGGAAAAGAAATGGACTACAGATAGTAGAGTAGATAGAAATAGTGCATCATTGTTAAACTGACCGAAGTTGAAATAGCTGTAGTGATCACGTAAGGGACTACTCTAAAAAAATACACTTATACACTGAACCATTGGGGAGTAAAGATTGTCATATATGTAACTTGCTCTCCCATGGTTCAGAAAATTGTTGTGTGTGTGTATGCATGTGTGTGTGTCTCGAGAAAGAGGGTATGTGGCAAGAAGAGTACAAATGATAAAACAAATGAGGTTAAATGCTACCAAAGGTGGATCCAAGTAAAAGCTATGCTAGAACTTTTGGTACTAATTTTATTCTTGTAACTTTTCTGTAAATTTGAAAAAGAAATTCTTTAAATTTAAAAATAGAAAGTGAAACAGCAAGTCACAGTATGGAAGAAGTCATTTGCAATATAGAAGTCCAAGAAAAAACTCATAACCTGAGCATAAAAAAGAATCCCTCCAGACAAATCAAAAACAGGTAAATTATCCACTAGAAAAATGGGCAAAAGACTTGAATAAGCACTTCACAAAATGATATCCAGGTGCTCAACTTCATTAGTCATCAGAAAAATGCAAATTAAAACTATAATATAACACTGCCACATATCCACTAGAATGGCCAAAATAAAAAAGACAAAACCAAGCGTTGCCAAGTGTGTCGAGTGACTGAAACCCTTGTCACTGCTCGTGGGAATGTAAAGTAGTACAATCCTTTAGGAAAGAGCTTAGTCGTATATTAGTTATCTACTGCTACGTAACCAATTAACCCAAAATTTAGTGGCTCAAAACAGCAAACATTTATTGTTGTTGGCTGGGCAAGAAGCCTCCCTCAGTTTACTGCTGCATGGGCCTCTTCAAGGGAAAACTCTCAACATGGCAACTAGCTTTCTTCAGAATAAGCAAGAGAACAAGAGAAAGCATGTAAGACAGAGCTGAGGGCTTTTCATGGTCTACTCTCAGACCTCCCATTTCTTCTGTCATATTCTATTGTTAGAGGTGAGTCAATTAGTTCAGCCCCACCCAAAGGGAGGAGGTCACTCAAGGGTGTTGTATTAGCTGTTGTATTAGTTGCGTTAGCTCAGGCTGTCATAACTAAATACCTGCAGTGGGGATGACAGGGGTGATGGTTCACAATTGTATACACATGTCAAAATTTATCCAGTTGAACACACTAAATATGTGCAGTTTGTGTGCATGCTCACTCACTTTAGTTGTGTCCAACTCTTTGTGATGGCATGGACTGTAGCCCGCAAGGCTCCTCTGTCCATGGGATTCTCCAGGCAAGAATACTGGAGTGGGTTGCCATGCCCTCCTCCAGGTGTTCTTCCCAACCCAGGAATCAAACTCTCGCCTTCTGTATCTCCTGCATTGAAGGAGAATTCTTTACCACTCAGTCATCAGGGAAGCCCTAGTGTCAATTATACCCCAATAAAACTGTTGAAAAAAGAAAAAGGAAAAAAAGAAGGAAGAGGAGGAGAAATAATGGAATTTAGTAAATTTGAAGAATATGAAATCAATATACAAAAAGCAATTGCATTTCTATATACTAACAAACTATTCAAAAGAGAAATTAAGAATACAATGCCATTTACAGTTGCATCAAAAAGAAAAAATACCTAGAAATAAATTAGTCAAAGAGGTAAAAGAGCTGTACACTGACAACTATAAGACAGTGATGAAAGAAATTGAAGAAGGCAGAAATAAATGGAAATAGATTCTATGCTCACGGATTGAAAGAATTGATATTGTAAAATGTCCATACTATCCAAATCCCTATGGCATTTTTCACAAGAATTTTTTTTAAGAAAACAATCTAAAATTTGTGTGAAGCCACAAAAGACTGAACAGTCAAAGCAGTCTTGAGAAAGAACAAAACTGGAGGAATCACTTTTCCTGATTATAAACTATGTTCTAACATTATAGGAATCAAAACAGTATCCTATTGTCATAAAAAACAGACACGTAGATCCATAAGACAAAACAGAGAGCCCAGAAATAAACTCATGCATAAATGGTCAGTTAACTTACAACAAAGGAACCAAGAATATACAATGGGTAAAGACTAATCTCTTCAATAACTGGTGTTGGGAAACCTGGGCAGCCATACGCAAAAGAATGAAACTGGACCCATATTCACAAAAATCAACTCAAAATGAATTCAAGACTTTGATTCAGGACCTGAAACCATAAAACTCATAGACGAAAGCATAGGGAGCGAGCTCTTTGATCTTTTGGCAATGATTCTTTTTGGACTTGACACTAAAAACAAAAGCAATAAAAGTGAAAATCAGTTCAGTTCAGTCGCTCAGTCATGTCCGACTCTTTGCGACCCCATGAATCGCAGCACGCCAGGCCTCCCTGTCCATCACCAACTCCCGGAGTTTACCCAAACCCATGTCCATTGAGTCAGTGATGCCATCCAGCCATCTCATCCTCTGTTGTCTCTTCTCCTCCCGCCCCCAATCCTACCCAGCATCAGGGTCTTTTCCAATGAGTCAACCCTTCGCATGAGGTGGCCAAAGTATTGGAGTTTCAGCGTCAACATCATCCTTCCAATGAACACCCAGGACTTATCTCCTTCAGGATGGACTGGTTGGATCTCCTTGCAGTCCAAGGGACTCTCAAGAGTCTTCTCCAACACCACAGCTCAAAAGCATCAATTCTTCGGCACTCAGCTTTCTCCACCATCCAACTCTCACATCCATACATGACCACTGGAAAAACCATAGCCTTGACTAGACAGACTTTTGTTGGCAAAGTAATGTCTCTGCTTTTAAATATGCTATCTAGGTTGGCCATAACCTTCCTTCCAAGGAGTAAGCGTCTTTTAATTTCATGGCTGCAATCACCATTAGCAGTGATTTTGGAGCCCAAAAAATAAACAAGTGGAAAAGTGAAAATAAGCATTACACTAAAAAGCGTCTGTACAGGGACTTCCCTGGAGGTTCAGCCATTGAGACTTTGCCTTCTAACACATGGGGGTGCAGATTCAACCCCCGGTCAGGAAACTAAGATCCCACATGCCTCACAGTCAGAAAACCAAAATATGAAACAGAAGCAATAACATAACAAGTTCAAAACTATAAAGCTGGCCCATATCAAAAAAATCTTTTAAAAAATAAATTAAAAAAAAAATTTTAAACTTATGTGCAAGAAAGGAAACCATCAACAAATCAAAAAGGCAACTAACAGAATGGTAGAAAATATTTGAAAATCATAAATCTGATAAGAGGTTAATATCCAAAATGTATATGCAAAGAACTCATACAATTCAAAAGTAAAAAATCCAATTAAAAATGAGCAGAGGCAGGGATGGAGCGTTGGGATGACACTGAGGGATGGGAGGGGGAGGGAGGTGGGAGGAGGGTTTGGGAGGGGGAGCACATGTGAATCCATGGCTGATTCATGTCGATGTATGGCAAAAACTACTACAATATTGTAAAGTAATTAGCCCCCAACTAAAATAAAAAAAATAATAATAAAAAATAAAAAAAAGTTTTCCACAAGTATTGTCATGTATTTAGAAAATGTTATGTGATACAATAAAGCCCTCTGTTTTATAGAAAAAAAAAAATGAGCAGAGGAGCTGAATAGAGATTTTTTTCAAAGAAGACATACAAATGGCCAACAAGTACATGAGAAGGTGCTCAGCATCACTGATCATCAGGGAAATGCGAATCAAAACCACAATGAGATATTGCTTCATGGCTATCATCAAAAAGGCAAGAGGAAAGGGAAACGTTTTACACCACTGGTGGAAATGTAAACTAGTGTAGCCACTATGGAAAACGCTATGTAGAATCCTTTTAAAAATTAAGAATAGAACTACCATCAGTTCTCAGTTCAGTTGCTCAGTCGTGTCCTACTCTTTGCGACTCCATGGACTGCAGCATGCCTCCCTGTACTAACAGGCCTCCCTGTGCATCACCAACTCCCAGAGTTTACTCAAACTCACATCCTTTGAGTCAGTGATGCCATCCAACCATCTCATCCTCTGTCGTCCCCTTCTCCTCCTGCCTTCAATCTTTCCCAGCATCAGGGTCTTTTCCAATGAGTCAGATCTTTGCATCAGGTGGCCAAAGTATTGGAGTTTCAGCTTCAGTCCTTCCAATGAATATTCAGGACTGATTTCCTTTAGGATTGCCTGGATGGATCTCCTTGCAGTCCAAGGGACTTTCAAGAGTCTTCTCCAACAACACAGTTCAAAAGCATCAATTCTTCGCACTCATCTTTCTTCATGGTCCAACTCTCATATCCATACATGACTACTGGAAAAACCATAACCTTGACTAGACGGACCTTTGTTGGCAAAGTAATGTCTCTGCTTTTTAATATGCTGTCTAGATTGGTCATAACTTTTCTTCCAAGAAGTAAGCGTCTTTTAATTTCATGGCTGCAATCACCAACTGCAGTGATTTTGAAGCCCCCAAAAATAAAGTCTGCTGCTGTTTCCCCATTTATTTGTCATGAAGTGATGGGACTGGATGCTATGATCTTAGTTTTCTGAATGTTGAGCTTTAAGCAAACTTTTTCACTCTCCTCTTTCACTTTCATCAAGAGGCTCTTTAGTTCTTCACTTTCTTCACTTTCTGTCATCTCCATATCTGAGGTTATTGATATTTCTCCCGGTAATCTTGATTCCAGCTTGTGCTTCCTCCTGCCCAGTATTTCTCATGATGTATTCCGCATATAAGTTAAATAAGCAGGGTGACAACATACAGCCTTGATGTACTCCTTTTCCTATTTGGAACCAGTCTGTTGTTCTATGTCCAGTTCTAACTGTTGCTTCCTGACCTGCATACAGATTTCTCAAGAGGCAGGTCAGGTGGTCTGGTAGTCCCATCTCTTGAAGAATTTTCCACAGTTTGTTGTGATCCACACAGTGAAAGGCTTTGGCATAGTCAATAAAGCAGAAATAGATGTTTTCTTGGAACTCTCTTGCTTTTTCGATGATCCAACGGATGTTGGCAATCCGATCTCTGGTTCTTCTGCCTTTTCTAAAACCAGGTTGAACATCTGGAAGTTCACAGTTCACATACTGTTGAAGTCTGGCTTGGAGAATTTTGAGCATTATTTTACTGGAGTGTGAGATGAGTGCAATTGTGCGGTAGTTTGAGTATTCTTTGGCATTGCCTTTCTTTGGGATTGGAATGAAAACTGACCTTTTCCAGTCTTGTGGCCACTGTTGAGTTTCCCAAATTTGCTGGCATATTGAGTGCAAGACTTTCACAACATCATCTTTTAGGATTTGAAATAGCTCCACTGGAATTCCATCACCTCCACTAGCTTTGTTCGTAGTGACGCTTCCTAAGGCCCACTTGACTTCACATTCCAGGATGTCTGGCTCTAGGTGAGTGATCACACCATCGTGATTATCTGGGTCATGAAGATCTTTTTTGTACAGTTCTTCTGTGTATTCTTGCCACCTCTTCTTAATATCTTCTGCTTCTGTTAGGTCCATACCATTTCTGTCCTTTACTGAGCCCATCTTTGCATGAAATGTTCCCTTGGTATCTCTAATTTTCTTGAAGAGATCTCTAGTCTTTCCCATTCTATTGTTTTCCTCTATTTCTTTGCACTGATCACTGAGGAAGGCTTTCTTATCTCTCCTTACTATTCTTTGGAACTCTGTATTCAAATGGGTATATCTTTTCTTTCTCTTTTGCTTTTTGCTTCTCTTCCTTTCACAGCTGTTTTTAAGGCCTCCTCAGACAGCCATTTTGCTTTTTTTCATTTCTTTTCCATGGGGATGGTCTTGATCCCTGTCTCCTGTAGAATGTCACGAATCTCTGTCCATAGTTCATCAGGCACTCTATCAAATCTAGTCCCTTAAATCTATTTCTCACTTCCACTGTATAATGGTAAGGGATATGATTTAGGTCATACCTGAACAGTCTAGTGGTTTTCCCTACTTTCTTCATTTTAAGTCTGAATTTGGCAATAAGGAGTTCATGATCTGAGCCACAGTCAGCTCCCGGTCTTGTTTTGCTGACTATATACAGCTTCTCCACCTTTGGCTGCAAAGAATATAATCAATCTGATATTGGTGTTGACCATCTGGTGATGTCCATGTGTAGAGTCTTCTGTTGTATTGTTGGAAGAGGGTGCTTGCTATGACCAGTGTGTTCTCTTGGAAAAACTCTATTAGCCTTTACCCTGCTTCATTCTGTACTCCAAGGCCAAACATACTCCAGATGTTTCTTGACTTCTTATTTTTGCATTCCAGTCCCCTATAATGAAAAGGACATCTTTTGGGGAGTGTTAGTTCTAGAAGGTCTTGTAGGTCTTCATAGAACCATTCAACTTCAGCTTCTTCAGCATTACTGGTTGGGGCATAGACTTGGATTACTGTGATATTGAATGGTTTGCCTTGGAAACGAACAGAGATCATTCTGTAGTTTTTGAGATTGCATCCAAGTACTGCATTTTGGACTCGTTTGTTTACTATGATGGCTATTCCATTTCTTCTAAGGGATTCTTGCCCACAGTAGTAGATATAATGGTCATCTGAGTTAAATTCACCCGTTCCAGTCCATTTTAGTTTGCTGATTCCTAAAATGTCGACGTTCACTCTTGCCATCTCCTGTTTGACCACTTCCAATTTGCCTTGATTCAAGGACCTAACATTCCAGGTTCCTATGCAATATTGCTCTTTACAGCATCGGACCTTGCTTCTATCACCAGTCACATCCACAACTGTGTGTTGTTTTTGCTTTGGCTCCATCTCTTCATTCTTTCTGGAGTTATTTCTCCACTGATCTCCAGTAGTATATTGGGCACCTACTAACCTGGGGAGTTTTTCCTTCAGTGTCCTATCTTTTTGCCTTTTCATACTGTTCATGGGGTTCTCAAGGCATGAATACTGAAGTGGTTTGCCATTCCCTTCTCCAGTGGACCACATTTTGTCACTACCGTATGACATGTTGAACTACCATATGATCCAGCAATCTCACTTCTGGGTATGTATCTAAATGAAATGAAAACAAGATATCTAAGAGATATTTACACTCTCACACTCATTGCAGTATATGGGACTTCCCCGGTAGTGTGGTGGTAAAGAATCCATGTGCAAATTCAGGATATGCAGGAGACTTGGGTTCAATCCCTGGATTGGGAAGATCCCCTGGAGGAGGAAATGACAACCCCACTCCAGTATTCTTGCCTGGAAAATCCCATGGACAGAGGGGCCTGGAGGGCTATAATTCTTGGGGTCGAAAAGAGTAGGACATGACTAAGCAACTGAGCACACATGCGCATTCACTGCAGTATTATTTACAGAAGCCAAGAAAAGGAAGCAACCCAAGTGTCCATCATCAGATGAATAGATCAAGAAGATTGGTACATATATACAAAGGAATATCATTCAGCCACGAGAAAGAAGGAAATCTTGACATTTGCAACAGCATAGATGAAACTTGAAGGCATTATGCTAACTGAAATAAGCCATACAGAGAAAGACAGATCCTGCATATTATTACTTATATGTGGAATCTTTGATCAAAACTAGGGGAAAAGTCACATTCATAGAAACAGAGTGGAAAAGTGGTTGCCAAAGGTTGGGGAGTGGAATAAATAGGGAGAGACTGATAAAAGTGTATACACTTTCAGTGTAAGATGAATAAGTTCTGAAGATCTATTGTATAACTTGGTAACTATAGTTGATAACGGGCTTCCCTGGTGGCTCAGCCGTGAAGAATCCACCTGCAATGAAGGAGATGCAGGAGACGCAGTTTCCATCCCTGGGTTGGGAAGATCCCCTGGAGAAGGAAATAGCAAACCACTCCAGTATTCTTACCTGGAGAATTCCATGGACAGAGGAGACTGGCAGGCTACAGTCCATGGGGTTGCAAAGAGTTGGACATGACTGAAAACCTGAGCATACACACACCCACACACAGCTGATAACACTGAACTGTGTGATTGAAATTTGCTAAAAGAATAGATTTTAAATGTCTTCATACACAAAAAGAAGATAAATATGGGATGTGATGGATGTGATAATTAACTAGGAGGGGGAATGCTCTCACAATCCATGTGTATATCACATCACCAAGATGTGCATTTTGAATATCTTAAAAGTTTCTTTGTCAATTATACCTCAGCAAAGCTAGAGGGGGAAAAAAGAAGGGAAAGTCCAGAAGAAGAAACTGACTTGTCCAAGGTCTGTCAGAGAATTCTAACAGAGTCTTGACCTCAAATCTCCTGTCTCCCTAGCCACATCGTGGTTTTCAAGCCAAAGGGAAAGCTTCAAGAACCTTTGATTTTGGGTGTGTTAATTGGCCATAGAGAAGGCTGAGCTCTATCCCCAGAGAGCTATGGAGACTCTGTGTTAGTTTTTTTGTTGTTGTTTGTCTTTTTTCTTTTCTTAAATTGAAGTATACTTTGTCTACAATGTTATGTGAACTTCAGATATACAGCAAAGTGATTCAATTATATGCATATACATAGTGAATATATATATATATATTTATTTTTTCAGATTCTTTTCTATTGTAGTTTATTACAAGATTCTGAATATAGGCTGTTGGCACTGGCCTTGACTTGGCTCCTTCTCCATGACAGACTCACCAAGGGGCGGTTGGGGTGATGGCATGTGAACTCACTGCCTCCCTTCCCCAATCCAGCTTCCTCCCTCGGTGAGTGCTGACAGCACCTGTGTGCCAAGTACCATGCTGGATGCTGAAAAGCAGGAAGAAAAGGGCATCACCCCATCCTCTGGGAACTCTAAGTCCAGTGGAGTGCAGGGCCCCCGACCAGATCCCTGCAATGGAGTGATGGAAAAGTAGGGGTGCTCAGTTCAGACTGGACACTGCTTCCAGGAGGACGTAGTTCCCTGCGTGGCTTTATCTCACCCTTAGAGGCCCAACTGTCACTTCTGCTGCCCCCCTCCCCCACCCCTCTCCTGGCCACCCCACTTTCTGGCCCAAGTGTTCCTCCAACCCAAATCCCTTGCCTCTCTTCTCCTCAGAGCAACTGACACGGGTTGCCTTTTCAACTTTGCTGGAAGTTAAGGAGAACAAAGAATACTGGAGGGCTGGGTGTGCGTGTTAGTCACTCAGTTGTGTCTGCAGATTCTTTACCATCTGAGCTACCAGGGAAGCCCACTGAAGGTTAGATGCCACAGAACAAGTTTCTGATCCTATCATGGCCAGCAACACATCCCCAAGTGCCTCCTTGTCCCACAGAATCTCAGGCATTGCAGCCATTCCTCCCTGTCCACGCTGACGCCCATCCCTTCCTGTTGGCATGCTCTGGGCAACTGGCTTTTATCAGAAATAAAAGGGTCTAATCATAAACGGACCTCTCACCCCACCCTCTCCCACAACAACCTCAGAAGCTCCCACATCTCCACCCAACTCCCAAGAACTGGTCAAGGTTCTTCTCCTACACAGGCATTTCCAGAAAACTTTCACAGAGGAGAATGGGGAGGAGGGCTTCGGAAGAGAAGAGAGAATGGCAGTTTGCGGAATCCAGAGAGGGTACTTCACTGGGAGATAAAAGGGCCCATAAGACTCTCTCCTTCCATATGCCCCATTTGCAAATCTCCCTCACCCTCATGATACCATTTAATCCTACAATATCTTTAAATTAAAGAGGCAGGAAGGGTCTCAAAGGAATGAGATAACATGCCTAAAGGAGAGAAAATAAATATATGTTGAGCGGGGTCCACTGGGACTGCAGTAGACAGAATAATGCCCCCCCAGGTGTCCACGTTCTAATCCCCCAAACCCGTGAAATATGTTCCCTTACATGGCAAAAGGGACTTTGCAGATGTGATTAAGTTAAGGATTTTGAGATGGGGAGATTATCCTGGATTATCCGGGTAGGCCCAATGTGATCACGAGTGTCCTTGTAAACGAAAAGGGAGACAGGAGAGCTGGAATCAGAGTCATGCAGGGCGAGAAAGACTTCACTGGCCCTTGGTGGCTTTGAAGACGGGGAGAGGGGGCCACAGAGGCAAGGAATGCAGTGGCCTCCAAATCTGGGAAAGGCAAGGAAACGCATTCCCTCCTGGAGTCTCCAGAAAGGAAGCGAGTCCAGCCAATAGCTTGAATTCAGCCCAGCGAGACTCATGTTGGACTTGCGACCTCCTGAACTGTTAAGATAAAGAATGTGTGTTGTTTAAAGCCACTAAATGTGTGGCAGTTTGTGACAACAGCAAGTACCCTCATCCAAGTACCTCACAGAGGGCAAGGAGTCCACCCATAACACTGCCTGTGGTGGTCTCTGCGACCCCATGAGCGGACATGACCCCACTTTCGTGGATGAGGATGCTGAGGCTCATGCAGGCTCTACACCACCAGCTTTCCTTGGGTCTGGGCTCCTCAGAAGCAGAGCCTGAGGCAAAGGTCCGGGTTCCTGACTTGCTGAGGGAGCGCTTTTCACACTAAGCCAGAGGAGTGAGGAAAGCAGTGGAGGGAATGAATAGAGGAGGTCTCAGAGCAGGGCCACCTTTGACCTGATGCATGGATTGTGCTGAAACATAAATCAGTCGAGAAAGAGACCACACTCCCAGCAAAGGACTCAGCCCTTTTACCCCACGTTGACTTGTCATTGGTCGGCTGATGGCTTGTCCTGAGGAGTGGCTGGGATCATCCCCCTCTCTGCAGACAGGGCAGCTGTGAGCAGTCAGCGGCCCACGCCCACGCAGCTGCAGATGAACAAGTCACAATAGTGTCCACACCAGTCTGGCCGTGGCCCCTCTCCTGCAGGAGGAGTAGAGAGACAGCAAAACAGTGGACAGACCTATGGTGGGGGGCGGTACCAGAGAGCCAAGCGCACCATTCATTTCATGCGGGAGGAGCAGCAGTGCCTTGAGCCGGAGACATCCACCCAGGCCTATAAGGTGCAAGGCCCAAGGTGGGGGTCCCCACGCTGCCAGGCCTCCCCTCCCAGAGCACCAATCAGCCCACCGCCGCCCGGGAGCAGGAGCTGCTTCCCAGGAACCTGCAGTGTCAGCAGCACCCCAGTGCCCCCTCCCTCCCAGATTCGTTTCTCTGAGAAAATTGGATGTTAATAGTGTTCACAGTTCTCTCTTTTCCTTCTCCTTCCCCTCCCCTCCTTCTTTCTGAGCCTGTCCCTGGAGCTATTAATATCCAACTTGAACTAAACCACCTAAACTGTATTTCAACTTCCCCGTTTTATTCGCCACAAGCCAGGCTGTTTCTCCATGGGCGGTGATGGGAACCGGGGTCCCACTCCATCCAGGCCCCATGCTCTGACGGCTGGTGATACGGAACAGAATGACCATTACCAGGTCCAGGAGGAAACTGAGTGCTTCCTTTTCTGCATGTTTTATGTGCTGGCGGCTTCTGCTCCCATCAGGGACATTGGCACACATTTCACAGGCCGGCCTAATGGAGCAGAAATGTGCTCTCCTAGTGAGGCCAGCGTCCGGCCACCGGGAGCACTGGGAGGGTCTCGGTCTATCAGCCACTTGCTGTGGTCTGGGGCCCAGGACCACCTGATCCTTTTGTTCTCCCAGTTCTCAGGGCGAAGGAGGGAATCATGGGTGAGGATGTCAGGGCAAGGTCTGGAAGTCTGCCCAGAGGACCAGTGAGGTTGCACCTGCCATTGGGAGAGGGATCTGCCGTCTCTCATGTCTCATCTGCCTTTTGAGGATCCTGGGAGGAGTGGCAGGGTCCCGCCGGTTCATAGGCGGGGAAGCCCATGCCCAGATGAACCGCAGGCCTTGCCTGTGGACATCAGTGCAGGTCAGGGGTGGGGCTGGGGTCTCCTGACTCACAAGCCCTGCCCTACCCCAGGCTCCAGTCCCCAACTTAGGCCAAGCTGCCTGTCCCTCACCTTGCCCTACCTCCCAGACCAGCAGTCACTGGGGTATGTGCTTCCCCACTGGCCTCCTGGCCCAGAACTCCGGCTCCTCACCTCCACACCAGGAAGCAGATGGAGACAAGAGTCGACTTCATACCCTCCAGATGTCACAGGGTCCCTCTCCCAGTCCAGGCTCAGAGCCCTAGACATAGTCCTAGAGCCCACTTTGTCCCAGAGGCAGGCTGACATTACTCCTGAGTGAAGTTTGTTGGTGGCTGAACTACCTGGAACAAAGAGGCCCAGGAAGACGAGACCCTCAGAGAGCCGTGGGTTTGGCTGACGGCCATGGAGCACTCGGCCAAGTTGACCAGCACAGCAGGTGCCTGGCCATTTAGTTACCGAAGTGGCTGCTCTTGGGGCGCTCCTGCTGGGTGCCACGCACTGTGCAGCGGGGACTACCTGAGGCATCTTGCAAATGTGCACATCAGCTCTACCAATTCAAGGGAAATACCCCTGTTTTATAGGCCAGACAACAGTCCCCAGGTGCGAAGGCCCATATGGTCTCATTGCATCTTCTTAGCCCCTGGAGGTCTTTCAGCAGAGAGGAGGCGCCTCCATTCACTGAAGAGGATGGTGAGCTTCAGAGAGGCTAGGCAACTCACCCAGGGTCCCCCAGCACTGACAAGTTCACCCAGGGTCTCCCAGCACTGACAAGTTCAGATCCATGCAGAACCCGTCCCTGGCCTGTGTGAGCCCAGGGCCTGGGCTGATTCTACGGCTCCTCCTGAGGAGGTGGGGCAGAGGGAGGGGCTTATCTGTCCAGGACAGGCTCTGCACACCAGACATTGGCCAGAGAAGCCTGAGGTCCCTCCCCCCACACTGTCCACAGACAGCCCCTGCCACACAACTAACCAACAGGACACTTTGCCCTGGAAAGGGAAAAGCCCCACCCCAGCCCTGCCCAGGACACTGCTTCCCAGAGTGTGTAATGGGGACAAATGCATCCCCTCGGCGAGCATCTATTGAGCACATATTCCTGCCAGATACCATGCTAGTTTGAGAACGCATGGCAGAGCCCACTGAAGTGCCCCAGCCCAGCCTCACTCCCTCAGGATCTGGTCATCTTTCCACCCCACTGCAAGCTGCCTCTGTTTCACACACTCCAAAATGCCAACGTGTGTGCACACGCACACATGTGCACACATTCCTGTCTGTGCACTCATTCTCACATAAGCATGTGCCTACACACACACGCACACACACACACACATTCAGCCTTCCCTAAACTAGGTCAGGCCCTCCAGCCAAAGTGAGGATGAACAGAACAGATGGAGGGATGTGGTGGCTCAGCCGACCGAGCCCTGGAAGAAGAGGACATAGAGGAGAGACAGAGAGGGGACAGGGAGGGTGTGGGCTGCAGGCAGGAGTGACAGCCTCGGGGCCAGCAGCACCCACCACAGAGAGCCCTGGGTGTGAATCTGACATGAGAAAGGCCAGACTCAGGCAGCCCTGCAGCCATGCAGGTATGGCTCAAGGAGGCAGATGAGGTTGAGAGCCAGCATTTCAGAATGTGAGGCCCTGGAGAAGGGTCACAGACCTGCTCTGAGCCTCCATTTCCCCATCTGTAAAATGGGGATGCTGACCGTTGATATCTGATGGGATGACTGTAGAAATGACTGTAGTGATGGAGTATAGGATGTGGAAGAACCTTGGATGTGTAAGGTTTGTGTTGGGCAGCTGTAACTGCTCTGCTTCCACCCTGCCTGTGACCGTGAACACAGGCTAAGCATGCGCTCCAGTATAGAGGGGCAAGAAGCCCCCAAAGGCCTCCTTGTCCAGAAACATCTCCCCTGATGCCCCCCAAGTCCTTTAAAGCAAATTAGGTCACCGTCTCCAGAAGATTCCTGTTGAAATACCCATCAATTCCTGGGAAGGCCCTCTCATTATCTCTTTAGCGAGACTAGTCATTAGGCTTGGTCAGTTGGAGGGTTGACTTTGATTTTAGAGAAAAGTATACGGGGGAGCATAGGAGAGTGTGATCTGGAGGAAGAGCCCAGGACCATCCAGGGATAGGTGAGAACAGTCTGCAGGGGAGGGGCTGAGTGGCACGGGGTTGGGCTCAGGATGGGAGAACGTGGTGGAGTCCAGGGCAGCAATTTTCAGTTTGTGTGTGTGTGTGTGTGTATGTGGTTTTCTTTTTGCAGCAGAATGCTGTTTTCATATATTTTACCCAGAAATAAAATACAGATCAAAGAGGAGGGAGTAGCCCTGACTCAGAAGGAGCTAAGGAAGAGGAGGCAAAGACTTGATCACTCAGCCCCACATTGCCCTCCCCGTTACCCCCAGGATGTCCCTCCAGGCCTTCAAGCCCCCAGCAACCCAGTCAGCTAACCACCTGTCTTTGTGTAAAGAGCAGTGGCTAGAAGTCACTTCAGGCCATTTTAACTGTGAAGTCTCTAAGGGCACTCCCAGCTGTGACATTCTAGGTGATCTGGGGAGGGGAATAAGGGAAGGTGGCCAGGGACAATCTCTACTGCTGAGTGAGGGCCCGGGAGAAGTCATGTGACCAGGGTGGGATCAGCCAGGCTTTGGGGTCACACTTCCTTCTCCCCAAGCCCTGATGCTGAGCTCAAGCACAGACACCTGGGGTTGATGCCCAAGAGTGGGTGAGAGGGAGCAAACCATGAGGCGTGGGTCCTGACCAAGGAGGGCCCACGATCCCCCACTCGTCACAAGCCTCCCCGCTTGCATCTGATGGTTTCGTTCCTGTATCATGTCCACGTGTGGTCAGCAGATGGATGTCATGTGGTCTGGGCTCAGCAGCCTGAGCCATATCCACCGTATTCATCACTTCCCAGCAGAGCCCCCCCACACCCTACTCTGCCACCCGCCCCACCCCACTCTTCCAGGCCATCAGGAAGCATAATCACATTTTCTCTCCATAAGAAACTCCGAGGGGCCAGGAGGGCAGAGATAGGCATCCCCCTTGTAAAGATGAGAGAGGGCAGTCTCAGTGAGATGAACAAACTCACCAAGGTCAAGCCTGGCAGAGCCATACCGTGACCAGGTCTCCTCCCTGGTGTGACCCCCATGGGGTTCAGCTGCCCAGCCTGCAAAGCTCTGCCTTGGGGACAGGTGGAGATGTCCAGGCTTCCTTCTGGAGGGCAGTGGAGGCACAAACCTGAGATTGGCAAGAGCGCACTGGGGTTTAAGGGGCAGCAAAAACCTGGACCCATCCTTGGGCGCTCAGCACTGTGCTGCCACTCAAGACAGTGATTGGCACCTAGTAAGCGGGTCAGAGGTGGACAAAAGCCACTGTTGCAGTTGAGCCAGCATGACCTAATCCCTCCCTCAAAGCAAGGCCTGGAATAGAGCTCTGGGCTCCCAGACAAGAGGCTCTGGCCTCCAGAGTGGAGGAAGAACTGAGATCTGATGCAGAAGGGAAGGGCTTCCAAGGTGGCACTAATGGTAAAGAACCCACCTGCCAATACAGTAGACTAAGACACTCAGGCTTGATCCCTGGGTCAGGAAGATCCCCTGGAGGAGGGCATGGCAACCCCCTCCAGTATTCTTGCCTGGAGGATCCTACGGACAGCGGAGCCTGGTAGGCTACAGTCCATAGGGTCGCAATGAGCTGGACACGACTGAAGCGACTTAGCGAGCGCGCACACACACACACACATGCAGAAGGGGACTCAGACAGATGCCCTTCACTGGGTCCTAATCTCACCCTGCAGGGCTGTGTGGAAGGAACGGTGGTTCTGGAGCCCTTGTAGGAGCCTCAGATCGAGGATCTGGAGCAAGACTTGGAAGGAAGAGGGAGGGGGTGGGGGAGGATAACACGCTGTCCGGTCAAAGGGTGGGGCTCAAGCAGGGACTCAAGTCTTGGCAGGACTGCAAAGTAGATGATGGTGCCATCCGCCATCTGAGCCTGCATCCTTGTCTCAAATCTCCTGTGCTGGCCTGTGAAGCCCAAACAGCCTCTGCCTCCAGACTCCCTTTCAGAATCTCCTCTGCATCCTTGGCTGTGTTGTCTCCCTGGCCGTCCCTCCTCCTCTCCCACAGATTCAATTATTTATCCAGTTGAGTTCTCAGCGTTGAAGTTAATCTCTCTTTCCTCTCAGCAACTCCCAACCTCCCCTCCCTGCAACAAGTTTGGGGCGGGGGAAAAATGCTGGCGCTTTCCGTGCGGTGTTGATTAGAGTATTGATTGTGGCTGCAGCCCTCGCAGTCCTCACCCTGGCATTCATCAGTGCTAGGTGGTGCAGACTGGAGACTGGGCTCGGGGCTGGGTCCAGAAGGTGCTCAGAGCAGTTCCCCAAGGTGTGAGGGGGAACGGGGTCAACGTCAGCCATGGCAGTCTTCAATGTCCTCAGCAGGGCGCTGAGGGCTTGTTGCTACTTCTAACCCTGGGCGTCTCATTCCTCTTCCTGCCTCCTGTTCCTCCGAACTCGCTCCTCTCTGCTCTCTGGTCTGTTGATTCGCCGCTGCCTTTTCCTGGTCATTCTGGCTGACGGCAGTCCCATTGCTGATGGACCGCCTCCTCTATGCTAGTCCTCTGCTCAAGGTTCTCCATTCTCACGGCTGCCCAGTGAGGTTCGCATCCTCTTTCCTACCTGCAGAAGCTGAGGCTCACAGAAGTCAGGCAAGCTCAGGCTGCTGAGTGGAGGAGGGGCAAGATCTGGATGTCATTTTCCACCAGGCTGCACTACCCACCTGGCATTAATTGAGCCGCTGTGTGCCGGGGACACGCTCTCTCGCTGGCAACCTATATTCATCTTGTGATGCAGAGGTTCGTTATCCTCATTTTACAGGTGACAACACTCAAGCCACTTGTCTCTGGACTGCACAGCTAACAAGTGTCAGAGCAACAATTCAGACTCTGGTCTGTGAAACCCCAGACTCAAGTCATTCATGTTTGTGTGGCAGTTCCCAGTTTAAAAGCTTGTTCACTGCCACCGTCTCCTTCTCTCTTTACTCACCCTGAAAGAGAACTTGTGTTATTATCCCCATTTGTAAAATGGGGAAACCGAGGCAAGACATGGTTAAATGGCTGGAAGTGGCAGAATGAGGGCTCCAGCAGGTCTGACGACTCCTGAGGCTCTCATGTCAAATCTACTCCCACCCAGCCTCCCCCTGGACTGATGCCACCTCACCTGTGCCCACTGCTCAGCATCTTGCCCTCTATTTAGCAAGCCCCTGAAATCCATCTTCTTCCTCTTCTAGAAAGCCTTCTTGGATTTGCTGTAGAGTGATCACTTCCCTTTACTTCTCTGCCTCTCTCTAGAGCACAAATCAAGGATCGTACTGGGCATCTCTCTCTCCACAGATTCAGTTTCTCTCCAGAGAAGAATGAAATATGCTTGGTTCCACGTCAAGCCTTTGCTTAGGCCCTTTTCTCTGCCTGGAACTCCCCTGCCTCTTCCCTGCATGAGACCCCCTCCTTTCTCTACCTGCAAGCCCTGCTCAGGTGCGCTTCCTCCAGGAAACCCAAGCCCATTTAAGCCCCATCACTCATGTAATCACCCACCACTCAGCATCAGGAGGCAAAGGCTGCAATGCCAACTTTCAGCTCGGTGGCCTTGGCGATCACTTCTACTATCAGTTCCTTCACCTGTGCACTTCATTAGAACAACCCAGAAGTTTTGTAAACAATTCAAATGCCAGGGACCCCTCTTAAGATTCTGATTCAGAAGATCCAGGGTGGGGTGTCTGCATTTTTCAAAGCACAGGCTTCCATTCAACAAATATTTATTTGATATCTATTATTGAAAGCTTAGAGTGGACACTGGAGCCAGACGGCAGGGTTCAAACCCCAGTTCAGTACACCTGGGTGACCTCAGAAGGTTGATGGAGGTCTCTGTACCTATTTAGCACCACTACCACTTGTCATACGATGTACTTTCTGTGGCTAGAGAGAGGAGTGAACATGATGTGGAAGGATCTGGATGTGTGAGACACACCCTCTGTGTGCTGCTGGGGCCAAGAACCACCAGGCTGGGTGGCCTCTGGGTCCTGCCACACAAAGATCCTGTACCTTTCAGGTGCTCTCTGTACAAGCCTTTTGTCTGTTTCCTGGCATTCCCAAACCCCGCACTCCTCTAGGGCAGAGCCAAGGCTCCTCCAACCTCTGGAACATCACCCTGTCCTCAGGAGAGGGCCCTGCACAGGAGGTGTGGCCAAACAGACCACAGATTGTTTAACCAGAGAGTCCTAGGTACCCACCTGTTCCCAACTCCACCTCCTCCTGCCTTCAACTCTGGGTGTTGTGCAAGACAGGCAGGAAAGCAGACAGTGGCCATCCCAATACCAGCCCTTGAGTTAGCACTGATGGTGGTGCAGGGGCTGAAAAGAAGCTATGATTGCAAATTGATCTGTTGTGCACTGAGCTGGTTACTGAGAAGAGAGAAAGCAAGTTGTCAATACTGAATTACCCACTGGGGTTCAGAGCTACTCCCTTGGGCTACCCAGAAGAGAGACGGAGGGAGGGAAAGAGAGCTGTTTCAGTTTTACTGGGATCCTTGTGGGGTCCTAGGGAGTTGGGTGGGGGCCCCGCCTGAGTCCCACCCAGCTCAGAGCCAGCCCTGGGCTCTCTTTTTCCTCTTCTCTTCTCCAGAACCAGGAGCTTCCCTGGTGGCTCAGACGATAAAGAATCTGCCTGTGATGCGTGAGATGCGGGTTCGATCCTTGGGTCAGGAAGATCCCCTGGAGAAGAGAATGGCAACCCACTCCAGTATTCTTGCCTGAAGAATCCCATGGACAGAGAAGCCTGGAAGGCTACAGTCCACGATGTGGCAGAGAGTCGGACACGACTGAGCGACTAACACTTTCACTTTCTTTCGCTTCCCCCAGTACCAGCTTGGAGTTCCATGTGGAACAGAGGAGCTAAAATAGATAATTTTGAAAGTTGTTTCCATTTGGTTTGTAATTATGTGGTTTGTCATGGGTCTGGGAGCAAAGGACGGACTGCTTGCCTTTATTCAGCAGCTTGGGGTCAAGTGTTTGCATTTCTCCAGTGTCACCAGGGCATGGGGCTAAGAGGTGTGATGGTACCCAAGGGTCTGGTAAAGGAAACCTCACCTGGAAGCTTATCCAGGATGTAGGTCTGTGATTAGAACATTTAGAGTTGGGTCCTGCCAGGTCCACACTGAGCCCAAGTATTCTGAGCCTTCTTTCCTTCACAGCCCGGTGCTGGGTGCCATTGGGAGGAGAAGTGAGCCATACGAACACCTAGTGCCAGCTAACCCTGTGCCAGGCTGGCTCTGGGGAAGCAGAGGCCCCAGTTCTGTGCCCAAGTTCTACCTTCCCCTTGGGTTCTCTAGCTGACTCCTACTCAGACTTCAGGCCAAGCCAACATCCCTGTAACTCTGGCCCCTACCTGGCTATGTGGCCCTTGCCTTAGGCCTCTATAGTTCAGTCACATAGGCCCAGTAGTGCAGGGACTACCCAAGAAAAACTCACACACTTGATCACAGGTAGCCAGGTACTCAGACTTATGAGGCATGGCAGCTCATGTCAAAGTGGGGGCCCTACAGTTTCCCCCCACCCTAGTCCTTCCTCTCTGCCTACACTTCAGCTGCAGTTACAACTTTAGAACCAGGCTGGAATTTGAAACCTGGTCTTCCTAACTAGTTGTTCTCAGAAAGCTACTTCACCTCTCCAAATCTCAGGTCCTCATCTGAACAATGCAAATAAAGTAACCTATCCATAATGATGTGTGTGTGTGCTTTGTCACTTCAGTCGTGTCTTACTCTTTGAGACGTTATGGACTATAGCCCACCAGGCTCCTCTGTCCATGAGATTCTCCAGGCAAGAATACTGGAGTGGGTTGCCATCTCCTTCTGAAGGGGATCTTCCTGGCCCAGGGATGGAATCCACGTCTCCTGTGACTCCTGCATTGCTGGAGGATTATTTACCGAGGAGCCACCAGGGAAGCCCCACCCACAACGATTTGGTGAGAGCTAAACTCCAAGCACGGAGGAGGTAATGGCAACCCACTCCAGTACTCTTGCCTGGAACATCCCATGGATGGAGGAGCCTGGTAGGCTGCAGTCCATGGGGTCGCTAAGTCTGACGCAACTGAGTGTATTCACTTTCACTTTCACTTTCACTTTCACTTTCATGCACTGGAGAAGGAAATGGCAACCCACTCCAGTGTTCTTGCCTGGAGAATCCCCGGGACGGGGGAGCCTGGTGGGCTGCCGTCTCCGGGGTCACACAGAGTCGGACATGACTGAAGCGACTTAGCAGCAGCAGCAGCAGCAGCAAACCCCAAGCACAGGCATGAATGTTCTTAGTTAATGACGACTCTTACTGCTCTCCACAAAGCAGGTGCCACCTTTAACCCCTATTGTCCAGAATGCGTCCCAGACACTCAGGCTCCTGCCGATCCAGGAAAGGTGTCACTCCTGCCTATAGGGGGGCTTCCTTGTTCCAGTTACTTGCTTGAGGGTCCTCCTATTCTCTATATACCTGCTATACTATATACCAGGATGAGTAGTGCCAACTACAAATTGGCACTTGCCATCTACCTCTATGAGAATTAAATCATGTGCTGCTGCAGCTGCTAACTTTCAACACCCCCATGGAAGGAGCTCAAGGTGGAGGGCAGAAATGAAGCACTCTGGGAAAATTGACAGAACAGGTCTCCAGAGAGATATTTTCAGGAGCTGATTTTATAAGCCCAATTCTTTTATCTCCTCATATCAAGAAAAGCACTAAAATCCTTCATAATGATGACTGCTCCTCATTATTAGCAGTAACCTTCACGTGACTAGCAGAAACTTTCTGCAAAAAAAAAAATTTCCAGCTGATTGTATGTACTCCCCTTCAACAAAATCACATATATATAGACTTTCCCCCCTGCCTCTTTGGAGCTGTTTCTCAGAGATATCTGAGGTGCTGTGTCCCAGGCTATAGTCCTCATTTTGCCCCAGATAAAACTTGATTCATAACTCTTGTGCTGTGCATTTTTTTAAGTCAACACTAGCAACAGCAGTGGTGTCTTCCCCCTTTTAAGGAAAATATTACCCACCCTCACAGGCAACATTATCCTACCTGACCACCTCCCAGTGAACCCAGCATTCAGACAGGTTCTACCCCTACTGCATCTAGGAGGTATTGACACATAGCCCAAAGAAGAGATATTTTTAAATGAAAGAAATGGTCACTGCTGTGCACTTTGTGGCCATCTATCCAACCTGCATCAAGCATAGTGTTTGGTCACGGGGGGTAGTTCTGCTCTGAGGCCTCCCGACCAAACAGGGAGAGCTGGATCAGAGCTGCTGGAGGACCATTCAAGCAGCTCAGGAGATGGACCACTGGGCAAGGAAAGACTTCCTGCAAGAGGTGATGCCCAAGCTGAGTCTCTAAGAATGAGGAGATTTTCCCTAGCCAGCTACAGAGGCCACAGATGGTACAGACTCCTGTGGCCACATCCTAGGAGCCACTCTAGAATCTGTCACTGAATTCAACTAACAGCTATTGAGCATCTACTATATACCAGGTCTTGGACTGGGACTGAGCAGCTAAAGGGTGGCAGGCACTGGAGAGATAAGTAGAGTAATTCACAGTCCCTGTGCCCTTGGAGTAGAGGAGACAGGTATCCAGCAGGCTCTGGCATCATGTGCACAGGGGAATGGGAGATGGGAAGGCAGAGATTTGGGAAAGCTTCATGGAGAAAGTGTGGCTCAGCTGGGCCCTGAAAGAAAGGAGACTGTGTGGAGCCCCAGGACAGTGGGATAATACAAAAGGCACAGGATATAGAACATTCATATCTGAATTCAAACAGTTGAAGTCAGGACTTCCCTGGTGGTCCAATGGCTATGGCTCTGAGCTCCCAATGCAGGTGGCCTGGGTTCAATCCCTAGTCAGGGAACTAGATCTCACATGCAACAGTGTTAGGGAAATTAAAATGGAAGAAATCTTGTTCAGGTTTCAGAAGCAGGAAAGCAGGCCTCTGATCTTCTCTCTGACCTACTTGGACACTGCCAGATTCCACGCCTGCCTGCAAGCACAAGTCAGGTGGCATTTCATATAAGAAAAGGACTAGGTCTTGGAATTCTTGAGTACCTCCAGGTCTGGCCAACTGCCCCAGGGTTTAACAAAATCTTATGACTCACAAGATAAAACAGCATTATAAAAATTTTAAAGTAAAACCAGGGCTGCATTTTTTCACACAAACTGATGATGATATCAGTTTGCAGCCTGAGATTATAAGCGGGAACACCCCAAACTTCAATTAGAAGTCCCACTCATGGTGTGGACACACTGCCTAGGACCTTTTCCCAATTGGGACTCCAGATCGCTGTTACTCGGGAGTTCCCAGCATTAAGTCGGGATGTTGATTGGCCCACTTTTGATGTATGTGCTATTACTTTTCTCTATTGTTTCTACTCCTTTTCTTTTAGTGAATGTATGTTAAAATTAAGGGCTTCCCTTGTGGCTCAGCTGGTAAGGAATCTGCCTGTGATGTGGGAGACCGGGGTTTGATCCCTGGGTTGGGAAGATACCCCAGAGAAGGGAAAGGCTACCCACTCCAGGATTCTGGCTAAAAGATATAGTTCATGGGGTTGCAAAGAGTCAGACATGACTGAGCAACTTTCACTTTCTTTCTAAAATTAAGTTAAATAATCTTCTTTAAAAAAATTGAAATTTTTTGTGTGTCATCAGTGGTTTCGTTCGTTAACGAATCCTTTGAATGTAAAACGAAAGTAAAACTTTCAGCAAAACATGAAACTAAAAAAATTCCTACATGCTACAATGAAGACTGAAGATCCTATATGCTGCAAGACTTTGGTTCAGTCAAATAAATAAGCAAATAATTTTTAAAATAAATTTTTTTAAACACAAATACTTGATGTGGTTGGATGAACCAATATCAGTCTCCATGGGAGACCAATGGCCACACAAATTAGGGTAAATCAAGGACTTAATAAGGGACGTTTTATAAATGCATTGGCAGTGCATAGGGGAAGCAGAGCTGTTACCACCTTGAGGTTCAAAGGGAGGGAGTGGTTTCTGGAACAGGTTGGGAGCCCAGACCTTTGGTCAAGGGTCAGGGCCAGCCCAAGGCCACCCCGTGGGAGAGAAAGGAGAACAGAGATGTAGAACTCCTCCCTGGTCCCTTAGATGAACCCTTTGAATGGGAACCCCATGATGGAACTGAGGGGAGTCCAGAGGGACAGGGTCAGCCTCCCTGGGGCAGAAGGCAGGGACAGAGGGTGGAAAGTGACCCGAGATGGAACAAACAGAAGCTCTCTGGCACTTGTAACATTCCTGGTTATGAGAGTCTACCTCAGAAAATAAAGCATAATCTCTACAGTCCTAAAGGTCCTCACAGAGTTCTTTGAAGGGTCAGTGAGCTAACGATGGCAAGGTCTTTGATAATTGCTGCTCCCTATCTTAGCTGAAGGTTGCCCTTCAGTACCAATTCCATCAGTATTTGTAAGAGAAATAAATTTACTGATGAGGAAAGATGTTCAGAAAGGTTATATCATCTCTCTGCATTAGACAACTCCCTACTTTGCAAAGGACAGAAACCCAAGTCAAACTGGATTCAGCAAACAAGAAAAAAAGAGAAATTGGCTCACAAAACTTAACTGTTTAAGAATAGATATGGCCTCAGGATTTCGGGCATGGCTGTATCCAGGCACCATCAATCAAGGTTATTGAGTATCTGTTTCTTCTGTCACTTTGCTCTGCTCACTTGTGTTGGCTTTATTTTGGGGAAGAGTCTCCCCAAGCAGAGACAGACAACTTCAGACACATGTCCATCAACTTAGCCATGCCAAGGGAAAGAGCCCCTTCCCAGAATGTTCCAACAAACATCCTAAAACTGACTTCCCCAACTCTGGACCAATCTATATTGCAGGGATGATGTAAGCTCTCATTGGCTAGGTCTGGGTCAGGTACCATCCCTTGGAGATAGGAGATCAAGCCAACACAGCTGAGAAAATCTAGGAAAAGAGAAAAACCAAAGCCGACTATCCAAAATAAAGAAGACAGCTGGGCATAACCCTCCCCAAGTCACACATAGCAGCCCCTCCCAGGGTCCCATGTAGCTGTCCAGCTTCCAAGCTCTTTTTTGTTTTGGCTTTTTGGTTGTTGTTACTTCAAGTCTTGTTGGCAGTTTTAACAAACCTATACCAGGGAGGTATGGTGAAAAGACAGAGCATATGGGCATGGGGACAGAGGAGTGACTGGAATGGAGGAGCTGACTGTGAAGGGTCTTAAGCTCCATCCAAGGATCAGCATTGAGCCCCCAGGACTGGAGGGTTGACCCACGAAGGACCCAGGCCTAGAGGAGTCCTCCCGAGGTGACAGTCTGTAGGCCTGAGCAGAAAGCCAGACTCACTGGGGGTTCTGGCAGGAGGGCGGAGCCCAGACAAGCTCAGGGCAGTGTATGGTCCCCGCGTCCACCTCCCTCACCCGCTGGCTCCCTTTCAAGAGCCTTTGCCCTGATATGCAGGAAGCATCAAGGTCACTGACTTCCTTTCTTTCCCCCATAAAGGCCTCCCCCTACTTCTCATAAAGGCATGGAGCATTATGTAGAGTGTGGGTGTGTGCACACGAACAGCACATGGCAGAGAAGCTCCCTCCTCTCGGGATGGTGACACCCATCTGGGGTCAGCTTGGGAGGTAGCATCCAAAGCTGTGGGTTCCCTGGCCTCTGTCCAGCCTGACCACTCCTTTGTCTTTATTTACCACCCTTCGCTGGCTCCGACAATCGAAATAGAGGATGGGGATAGGATGGGATGGAGAAGAACATCAAGCTCAGGGAAGAGATTTGAAAAGGAGGGAGACAGGAAAGAGGATGGACAGAGGAGAGGAGGAAGAGAATGTGGCCAGAGGAGGGGGAGGGGGAGGCAGAGAAGCAGAAAGAAAGGCAGAGAAAGTGGAGGGGGAAGACAGAGTAATGGGGGAGCGCATTCAGAGATGCAGACACATGCCGCCCAGAGTCCACGGTGGCCAGAGGACCTGATCTCCCTACAGAGCTTGGAGGTGGCACCTGCAGTCAGGCTGTGGCCAGAGGGAGAAAGACACATGGATGGTCGGGTCTGGGGACCCAGGGTGAGCAGGGCCACATGGCTGTGGGCAACGAGCACATTTTGGCTTTGACTGAGAGACAGATGCACCCCCAGCCTCTCTGGCATTGCCTCCCCCACTCCCTCCACACTCCCCCTTCCCTGGAGGGCTGAGTTTCAGCACACGAAGCATAAGTGGACATGACAGGGCTCCTGTCCCTCTGGGCTTCCTGTCTCCTTCCCAGCTGGTGTGTTCATGCCCCTGCCAACCTCCACAGCACTTTCCTCCAAAGGGGTCAGCACCCAGGCTCATTTTGTGATTCTTTCAGTTCCACCCACATCCCAGCCAGAAACCGGGTGCCACGGTCAGAGCAAGGATGGGGTGCTGTAAGGCCCATCCACACCCTTCATTAGGGCCCAGAGCAAGGAGCCTGGTATCCCTGTGTTCTGCCAGAGCCAGGGGCCCCTCACCCTCTTGGGTGTGCAAGGGGCCAATTGCAGCTGTGAGTGAAACTTCTACAGAATTACAGCCAGAGCTCCCAGGAGAGAAAGGAGCTGGACCTGCCTGGAGGTTTGTCTGGGGTCACTGGAGACTGTCCACCCCAGAAATGTTGCTTTCCAGCTACCATCTGTGGTCCTCAGATCACACTGCCCACTGTTCCAGAGCTGTCTGACCTCACAGGGCATCTGTGAGTTCTAAGTCACTTGGTCGGGTCTGATTCTTTGCGACCGCATGGACTGTAGCCCACCAGGCTCCTCTGTCCATGGTATTCTTCAGGCAGGAATACTGGAGTGGGTAGCCATTCCTTTCTCCAGGGGATCTTCCTGACCCAGGGATTGAAACTGGGTCTCCTGCATAGCAGACAGATTCTTTACCATCTGAGCAACCAGAGAAACCCCTCATAGGGCAGTGGTCCTCAATCTTTTTGGCACCAGGGATCATAGAAAAGTAACATAGAAAAGTTTTTCCACAGAGCAGAATTGGAGGTGGGCTGGTTTCAGGATGATTGGAGTGTATTACCTTTATCGTGCCCTTTATTTCTATTATTAGTGTAGCGGCTCCACCTCAGATCATCAGGCTTTAGATCCTGGAGACTGGGGGCCTCTGTCATAGGGCTCAGGGGGTCACATTCATTGGGACCCCCTGGGTCCCCAGCTCTTCCCTTCCTCACTGCCTCCACCCTCAACCTCTGGGCTGACCCATCAGATCTGCTTCTAGGATGACGGCCAGTGTGCTGGGAGGTGGGGGTGGGGACAGTCATTATCACAAGCCAAGAAAGTCCACAGACAAGAAGCTGGGAAGAAATAGTTGGTGCCCCCCCTCCACACCCCAGAGTGAAGTCAGAGAGGAAGGGATTTTCCACTGAGCCCTGTTCTGTATTACAATTCACCCACCACTCAGGATCAGATGTAATCCCCACTCCTCTCCATCTCTACACTTCTAAAACCAGACGCTCCATGAATTTTGCATCAGGTTCACAGGCAGGAGATGTACTGCAGAAACTGCAAGGCTACTTTCATGTTGTGCTGAGGGATCTGTGTGTGTGTGTGTGTGTGTGTGTGTGTGTGTGTGTGTGTGTATGTGTGTGTACGCGTGCATGGGCCCTCCCTGTGCAGGCTTCTGCACACAGACTCCAACCCCTTAACTCTTATGTGCATGCCCCTGTGTGCACACACACTCCTATACACTCACATTCTTGTGCACACACACCCCCATACATTCACACTTGCTTGTATACACCCCTGTGTGCACACATACTCCTATACAGTCACATTCCTGTGTACACACACCCCCATACATTCACACTCCTGTGCATACACCCTGTGTGCACACACACTCCTATATGTTTACATCCCTGTGCATACACACCTCCATACATTCACACTCATGGGCATACACTCTCTGTGCACACACACTCCTATACACTCACATTCCTGTGCACGCACACACACCCATACATTCAAACCCCCATGTACACACATGTATGTGTGTACACATAGCCCTGCATTCCTAAAGTACTCAGTCACACTCACAGGGAGGCCATCACACTGTCACACACATCCTCACCCGGGAACCGGCACACACGTGTACTCCAGGCACACACCCTCAGACTCTCCGGTGGCAGCCAAGGGCTCCTCTGAAGAGCTTCCTCATCTCACTAAGAGCAAATCCACAGCTGAGCCAACACGGTCTCACACCAACAGTCCGCCATCCACTCCTCCAAACACACGCGGATGCCCATCCGCACGGTGTGACTCACCAGCAGACATTTGGGATGAATGCTCACTCTGCCTTTTCTCTCCATTCATTTAAAAATTCTTTTTTAAAACTATGTATACAGACTTACAAAGCACTCTTACTTAGATTATCTTAGTTCTTCCTCAAATAGCCCCAAGAGGGGGCATTATTATTATTATTATTATTACCATTTACTAGGAGCAGATGAAAGCCCAGAGAGCCTGGGGTTCCACAGCCATACTGTGAAGGCACCAATGTTCAGAGAGGCTGGGGCCTTTCCAGGTCATGTGAGTTGTATGTAACCCAGATGGACTTGGATTCCTGTCTGTCCCATACCTGATATTCAGCTTACCCCTCATAGACTTGTCACTAGCCCACGCAGCACCTTTGGAAAGGTACTGGAGAAAGTGCCCCTCCAGGCAGACAGAGCCCTGTGCCAGGGTGCCCACCTCAATGACCAGGCAGGGGCTCCAGGTCAGACCTCACTCGCCTCCTTGGCTGGGATCCTGAGTGCTGATGGGTGCCTGGACAAACCTGCTGGGCAGTCTTGATCCCCCCCACCTCTGAGGACCCCAGTATGTCCCCCTCTTTCCCTATGCACTGGGCATGGCAGGGTCCCTCTCCAAACCTCCTCTAAGGGGCAGAGCCTCACTTGACTTTGATCCCAAACCACTGACCCTGGCCTAAGACCCTGCCTCAGGAAGCCCCTCCTGCCAGGGCCCTGAAGGAGGGTCCCACAGAAGCCTCCCGCTCCCCCAGGCTCCCCAGCCCCTTTCCCACACTGAACCAATGTCAGCACGCACAGACCACTTCTTCCTTCAGAGTCCCCTCAGCTTCGACTCCCACCCACTCCCTGGGAGATTTCTGGGGCCCTGCAAACTGTTTGGTAAATAAATCGAGAGCAGCGGGAATAATATACCTGTCAAACAGCAGCTAGCTTCCAATTTCCGCTGTCAGCCCTACCCGCTGCGCCATGCCAAGCCTACTGACACTCTGCCACATGCAATCCATTTCCTGAGGTCCCCTCTGGTGGGAGGGGTGGGCCCGTCAAAGCCTGCAGCAGGGCAGACCTGGAGAGGAACTTTCAATGGCAGACCTGATGAGAGAGGGGCTGAGGATGAGGTGTGGCTGCTGGGAGACCAGGGGAGGTGGGAAGGAGGGGTCATGGTTAGAGTGACACTCGGGGTCTTCTCTGCACAGGAAGGGTCATCATACCCCATCACACCAGGAACAACTGCCCAACTCTGGGCCTTCCTGATAAACAAGCAGGCAGCAACATCTAGAGGTTAGATTCTAGAAGCCAGGGTTAGAAAGAGTCCTGGGGTCAGTGATTCCTGTGCTCTGCCCCCGGCTGGCTGATCTTTCATCATCACTGGTGCAGAGAGGTTAGTCGGTCTGCAAAGGCCTTCCAGAGAAAGTATCCTCCAGTTTGGCCACGACAAGTGTTTTTATTGGGAAGTCCTTTTTCTGTTCCAACCTGTCTTCTGTGGCTTCTGACCACCTCCTTTGCTCTGACTTTGCAGAACAGGTCAGTGAGGAGCTTTCATGTTCCAGGGCCTCCTGCCACCCCACACACTCCACCCAGCCTCTCAGCCCCACCAGCCTCAGATAGAGAAGCTTTATCTCTCCTCCTGGTCTTCAAACTTTGCATGTAATCCTTCCCAGGCCCTCAGTGACCTGCAGCTGTGTGACTCTGATGGATATAGGCCTCAATGAATATTCTCAGGACACCTGGGGACTTTTACATACCATTCCCTTAGGGGTCCCAAGCAAAGTTTCTCTTCCACTGACAGCTCCCCTGCACCAGGTCAATGCAAGAGAAGATGCTCTGGAAACTGGGCCAAGGGCTGAGGTCTGGGGCTGGAGGTGGGAAGCAGAGATGCCTCCTGAGAATATCCTGAAAACTGTTCCTCCCTCTGGATCTAGCACATGAGACAGAGTCAGGGCCTGAGCCCACACAGCTAAACAGTTTGAAGGATGACATAGTCTGTAGAACAAAGGCACAGTTTCTCCTCCTGGAGCATTTTGTTATTAATTCAAGGATGAGAGAAACTCTCCCAATCATAGGGCCTGGGCCTTAGAAAAGCAAGCCACCAGTCAATGTCCTGGACTCAAAGCATTGCTGTCCTCTCCCTACGGCCCTTCCCAACCCATTCCACACCAATGCCAAGCCATTTTCTCCACTTTCCCACAAGCACTGGGCACAGGTCTATTCCCCCAGGGAATTCCTCCATCCAAGTCTCTTGCCCTTGGTGTAGACCATCAGAGGTGGAGAAGCTTGAAATCCTCTAATCTGACTCTTCATCTTTACAGAGGAGGAAACTGAGGCTCAGGAGGGTGCAGGGCCTACTAAGGAAACAAAGCATGCTGAGCGATCTCAGGCAAAGCAGCCTTTCTGGGCTTCAGTTTCCTCATCTGTAAAATGGGGAGAGAACACCTAGACTGTAGAGTCCATAGAAAGTACACTCCTTGAGGACAAGAGTTTTTCCTTTTTCATTACTGCTATACCCCCAGTGCCAAGAATTATAGTAGGGTTTCTTTTTTTTTTTTTTTAACTGAAATAGGGCTTCCTGGTGGCCCAGATGGCAAAGAATCTGCCTGCAGTGCAGGAGACCTGAGCTCGATCCCTAGGTTAGGAAGATCCCCCGGAGTAGGAAATAGCACCCTGACTCCAGTATTCTTGCCTGGAGAATCCCATGGAGAGAGGAGTCTGGAAGACTACAGTTCATAGGTCACAGAGTTAGACAAGACTAAGTGACTAACACTTTCCTTTTCATATCCCCAGCGCCAAGAATTAAGTAGGTTTTTTTAAATGAAATATATTCAACATATAACATTTTGTAAATTTAAGATGTACATGTTGACTTGATCCATTTATATATGCTAATAAGATTGCCATTGTAGCAATAATCAATACCTCTATCATGTTGTATAATTGTCATTTTATAGTAGGTTTTTGATAGTAAGGATCTTTGAATGAAAGAATATAAAAGCACTTAGTAGTGGTTCATTAAATGATATCCCCTGTTATCCAAGATCATAGCCAAGCCCGGGTTTCCTGACTCCTGGTGCCAGGCCAGTTACCCCTTCTCTGTCCTACCTACACGGCTTCTCTCCCTCTGCCCACCTTTAGCCCCTGACTTCTCCTTGGGGAACTGGCAATGGAGGAAGAGAGAGGGCCATTCTCCAGGATAAAGGGGCAGGCCTCAGCTAAGCCATGCCCCCTACCACATATCATATATATGGGCTTCCTTGGTAGCTCAGCTGGTAAACAATCTGCCTGCAATGCAGGAGACCATGGTTCGATACCTGGGTCAGGAAGACCCCCTGGAGAAGGGACAGCCCAGTATTCTTGGGCTTCCCTGGTAGCTCAGATGGTAAAGAATCCACCTGCAGTGCAGGAGACCTGGGTTCGATCCATGGGTTGGGAAGGTCCCCTAGAGGAGAGTATGGCAACCCACTCCAGTATTGTTGCCTGGAGAATCTCACGACAGAGGAGCCTGGGGGGCTCCAGTCCATGGGGTTGCAAGGAGTTGGACACGACTGAAGTGACTGAGCATGCATATGCACGCACACACACACACACACAAACATATACACACAAACATATACACACAAATATGTACACACATATACACATATATGCATACACACATATACACATATATGCACACACACACAGTCACACACACACACCCCACTCCCATCACCACCGCTGCCACCCCACCCCCGTGAAGATCAGAGACAGAGCAGCAGGGGAAAGAGCACATTTGTTTCCATGCCGTGTAAAGGAACCAAAATAAACACAAACAAATTTGGCAACACAGCTCAGGGTGGGCCAGCCCCCTTCCGCCCTCCCTGCTGGGCTGCTGCTGTCTGCTCTCCGATGGGAGCATGAGTAACTCCTAGCCACCCACTGAGCTGGGAAGCCATCCCAACCCCAGTCTCCAGCACAGACCCAGGGGGCCAGGGAGGCAAGAGCCCCACACTCTTGCTCCTAGTTCTGGGATCCTAGAGCCTGCAGAGGGAAGGCCTTCCTTGGCTGTGACAGGTAGGACCTGTCACAGGTAGGCCAGCTCCGTGGAGGCTATCGGCACCCTCAGTTTCCTGCACACGCCTCAAGGGGGTGACGGAACATCACTCAAGTTAAAGGACTGTCCTGCTGGTGCCTGAGGCTGTGGGAGTTACCTTCTCAGGGCCAGGCTGGACCTGGGAGAGCAACTGAGCAAGGGGCCCCAGGGCAGAGCCCCCACTCAGTCCAAACCAGGGGAAGGGGCCAAGAGAACCCAGGGTAACTGTCCCCGCCTCCACACAGACCTCTGCTTGCACCCAAGGATGCTTCTTCCTGCATCCCCATACCAGGTACTCTCAAATCTTGTCTGTTTCTCTCTCCCTCTGACATACAGCCTGCAGGCACATGTGCGCACGTGCACGCACTCACACACACACACACACACACACACACACACACACACACACACACACACCAGGATCTGCTTCCCCAGAACAGGAAGCTGGTCTCTGCCCAGGACTGAGGGCGGGCCCTGTGGGCAGACGAGTGTGTCCAGGCAGTGAGTGAGGCAGCTGTTGGGACTGTGTCACATCTTGAGCTCCATGCAGTCTCCCCACCCCGTTGCTGTCGGGGAGCTGGGGCGTTCTGGACAGGAACAGGTGGCGGGGGCCCTTGACCCCAGTCCCACATACGTGCCCCATCAGCATGGAAACCGCAGGTTCCCCCACATGTGTCTGTCCTCACCACCGCCCCCTCCCACCTGTGCACACACACAAGGCCAAGGAAGAGGAGGGTCCGGATTAGAGCAACAAGGGACTAAAGCTGGAATGGTGTCAGGCAGGGCCCAGAGCCAGGCTGTTCACGACACGCCTTTTTGTAACACACACAGAGATGTCACACCTCAGCCGCAGTCCCAGGGCGTGGTGATCCTCTTCTGCTCCTCGTGTCCCTGCTTAACCATGCCTCCTCCAGGAAGCCTCCCTGGATTCCCCCATCCAGTCCTCTCCCACTGCTCAGCAGGGGGCAAAGCTGCACTACATATGCCGTGGAAACTAACCAAGCACTTTCTTCATGCGTTCAAGTGAATTATACAAGCACGATACTCATGTCCATACACAAATGCACGCCTGTGCATGCATGCACACACAAGGAGAGTACTCCACCTCTTGACCCGTTTCTAGCTTCAGATGCCATCCTTCCATTGTCCTGGCAGCATGGGTGTGAGGACACTAGCTTGTGGGTTGATGACCAGGTGACCTTGGTTCTTCCCTAACGTCCCTGCCTAGGATCCTGAGTCAGCGCACGACCGAGGGCACAGCCCCGGGTCTGCCTCTACTGCTCAGTGTCCAGCTCTGTGATTTTAGGCACACCTCTCCATCTCTGTTCCGGGGCTCCTTGTCCACTGAGGGGACACAAGTAGGGGCTACTTTCGAGCAAGTTTTGAGGTTGAATGAGATCACAGTTCAACCTTCAGGGCCGGTTATTCCCATTATATCCCCTTGTAAAGGATTCAGGAGACAATGCAGATGAGGGCAGAACCCAGCCCAGTGAACCAGGAGTTGTTTTTAAATGTCCCATCTCTGCAGTGTTAGGCTCTACTCCAGAGCAGGGCAGGAGAAGCCTGGGCAGGCTTTGTCTTGCTGGGACCTGGGACACGCCTAGGATAGTGATGGTGCCCACACCAGCTCACTGTAGCCCCCGCAGAGAGCCCCTCCCCATGCACAGGGCAGTGCGCACGGCTCTGGCTGCCTCCCTGGCCACCCCTACTCCCCAAATGCACACCATGTAACCTGTCAATCATTTAATAGGGCACTGGGAGAGAGCATGAAGGGGCTGGAGGTGGTACAGCTGGAAAAGGGGCAGCCCTGGTGGCAAAGGTCAGAGCCCCCCCACGGTGGTGTCTACTCCAGCCTGTGGTCACACAGGCACCCTCAGCAGACACAGGGCTGGGCTGGGGTCACCCCAAGATGCCTGCCCCAGCCAGAGACTTCTACAGGCCTCCCCAGGCTCCAGGTCTGCTCTGCTGCACACATACGGAACACACATGTGTGGCCAGCCCAGAAGCCACTGGGTCCAGGGCTTCTAAATCTGGAGAACATGGTGAGCCCTCCCTTCAGGGGGGCCTGTGAATTCCCACAAATAGCAGGCAAAAGTGCATATGCATGCACACACATTCATGTCTACATGTGCGTACATGTGTGCCTATGGATGGGGAAAGGGTCTGTTGACCTTACCAGATTTTCGAAGGATCTATGTCCCCCTAAAGCTAGGAACTATTATCTTACCTTACTAGTTTATTTAGCAGCTGAGAAAAATAAAACCCTAGAGTTCCCCTAGGGACAGCCTGAAACCCTCGGCTAGGGATGCTGAGAAGACCAGACAACCTGCCCTGCAGACTCACACAAAGCTGAGCCATCTTGGCCTCTCCCTCCATTTCTGGGGTGACAGCCTTGCCCCCCAACATGCTCACCTCCCTCCACAGTGCCTTTCTGCCAAGCCCTTTGTGAAGGACAGAGAAGAAGGAAGCGCTGGTGGCAAGCCCTCCGCCCTGCCAGGCACCAGACGAGGGGCCAAGGAGCATGTGGGCACAAGCATGAGCTGCTGTGCCTGCCCCCTGCCCCCGGCGTGCCTGCTCAGACAGTCCGCCGGCCTCCCCGGCCTGCCTTGGGGAGTGATGAGTTTATCTCCGCGAGGCAGAGAGGTAGGACTGACGGCAGAGATGACTCGGGCTGAACTTCTCCGTAAGCAGGCTCCCCGGGGAAGGGCTAGGAGAGATGCTATCACCCCTGGTTGTCAGTCAGTGGTCAGGAACCCAGGCTTCGTGAGGCCCCCTCCCTGCTCTCCAGCTCCCCAGAGCTCAGCCAGGCCATCTTGGCAACCGAGGGAGCTGTAAATATCCCAGGGGCACCCGGCTGCAGGGCCCTGAGGACACAGGAGGTGAAAGCCTGAAGATACAATACCCACCTGCAGGAAAAGGGAAAAGAAGATGGGCCAGCCTTGCTGCACTGCCTCTAGATCCTGAAGCCTGAGCAGAGCTCTAGAGTTTAAGAAGCATCAGCAGTTTGAGGGTGGAGGACACATTTGGGCCAGAGGGGACACCTCTGGCCATTCCTGCGGGCGCCCCAGGAGACCTCGTCTCCAGGTCCTCATACCCCTCCCCATGTTGGCTCTCACTCGGGCAGGGACTATCAGCTTCTCCCCTGGAACTCCCCTACCCTAAAACTGCCCACTTTATCCATCCATCCGGGCAGCCAGGGCCGATAGGCACGGCCTCTCAGCCAGTCCAGGGTCCAGGGTCCCTCCTCTGGATAAAGGAAAATGGGCCAAAGAGCCAGAAAGTTGGGGACTGAGGTTCGCATCTGCGGGCAGCCCAGCTGATCTCCCAGTGGTGCGTCTGGCCCTGGGCTAGCGGCTGAGGGATAGTGCCTGGAGGTGGAGATGAATGTAAGTCAGGCAAGAAAGGGGCTGAGAGGTCATCTGGGTCTCTTGGATGGGGACAACAAAGCTGGAGAGATAGGAGACCAGATTAAGAGTCAGCGGACTTCCGGTCCGGAGCACCGTGCTCAGAGAGAAGCCGAGGTGGCACCAAGTGGTAGCCGTCATAGTCAGCCATCGGTCATCAAAGGTGACTTCCGTGGGGGCCCCCAGGGCTGCGGCAGTCAGCAAAGACTCCTTGGACGAAGTCCTTGAATCAGCTGCCTCTGCCCTCCTGGCTCTCCCCTCTGCCCTGTCCCCCACTTTCCACCAGGCAGGGACCCCAGCTCCCCCTTTGTCTGTGTGCCTCTTCAGCTCCGCAGTGAGCAGCCCACCTCCCCAAGGTGGGCAGCACTTGGTGGAAGTTGACTAGTGATCCTGGCAGCTTCCACCCAGAGCTGGAACATCCCAGCTCCCAGTCTGCCCCCTCCCACCCTCACCCCTATCCTATTTTGCACACGTTGTTGAGCAGGAAGCTGTGTGTTGTAAGGAGCAAGTTCTTTGCGGTGTGTGCCCTCAGGAAAGACACCGAACATCTCTGAGCTTCATTTTCCTTATCTGTGGATGAAACAGACAGTTAATGACCACCTTGTGTTGTCATGAGCGTTAGAGATAGCGCATGCAAAGAACCTGGAAGCCCAGACACTCCATAAATGGTTATTACTAGCCTCATGGTTGTTGTAACTCTGAGGGTAGGGGTGAGAGAAGCAGCAGGCGCTCCCAACCAAGCAACAGCTACAGAGAAATCCCTCAGAGAGGATGGGCCTCCCCTGGGCCCTGTGCTTCTGCTCAACACCCCTGGACCAGGGCCGGCATGAAGAGCAGAAACTGCACTCCGGGGACTGCAGAGATGGGAGAGTCTGAGAAAGGGCTGGCCCTGAAGACTCCTTTTCCTGGTCTGAGTCATAGAACATGAGGCTCAGAGGGATCTCAGGCACCACGCAATCCCAAGTCTCCCTCCCCATTTGACAGAGCAGGAAACTAAGGCCCAAGTCACCCAGTGGCTGAGAACAGAGCCCTTAGCTCTTGGTCCAGTGTTGTATTCAATGACTCAGAGCCAGCTGCTGTCCTAACCTCACTCACGGGCACACAACCACCTCCTCATCCACTTCCCTGGAAACCCTGGATTTTTCTGATCTAGAAGAAAGACAGCCTGTTTGCAAGAGAGACCTCTGGGAAAAGATAGACTGAGTCAGAAAATACTACAGCAGGACACAGGCACCTCCACCCAAGAGACACAGCTGGGGGTGGGTACCTGGGGCACCTCCTGCAGCTCCAGAATCACCCTCCCTGCCACTCAGAAACACAGCCAGGCTTCCTGACTGCCTGAGCCCAGAAACCATCAGCAGGGGGTGAAGGAGGCAGGAGCACCTGAGCGCAGCAGATACTGGGGAGTCTCAGGGGCTGCGGGATAGAGGGAGGTACTGACGCCAGGAGGAATGGTGAGGAACTCGAGAACCCAACCCCTGAGACAGGAGTTCTGAAAGGACACCCAGAAACAGAAAGGGTCCGAGAGGTCAGGCCCGCTCACCATGACTCCCAGGAAGGTGCTGGCTTCCCCTCCCCCACAAGGACTGGCTCACATCTGTAAACCTACCCGGAAGGTACCGGTGAGTGGAGGGAGCAAGCCACCTCTCTCATTGTAGCTGACCTCTGGACGGAGTCACCCAGAGTAGGTGCGTTACCTGGGGACTCAGCATGGGAGGCTGCTGGAAAGAGGAGGCTCTGAACCCAAGCAGGAAGTGCAGGTCCAGGAACAGGAGAGGAGAGGGTAGAGGTGACTGATCATGACCATGACCATGACCATGACCATTGACCACTGGCCATGATCATGACCAGCAGCGCTGGGACCACTCTGCAAGGACACAGGTCCAGGTGCCCTATTGTGGGCAGCTTGACCTCCTCACCCTGTGGCCAGCACGTCCAGGGCAGAGAGCCCCTCTAGCCATGACCTCTGCCACTGCCATTGTGCTTAGCACCGTGCTGGCACAGGCAGAGCCCACTTGACAGAGGCTGGGTAGGCTTTGAGCTGATCCACTCACCCGGAAGGTGCTAATTGAGCTGATTAATTGAGCCAATTACCTCAGCCTCCCAGGAGGGCCGGGAGCAGGCCTGGCTCCTGGGGACCAGGTGTGAGGCTGCAGGATGGGCTGATGAAGGGAGCCAGGCTGCAAGAGGCGGAGGTTGTGCTTTGCAACCCCAGGCCAGGCAGCCCACGTCAGGGCAGAGGAGAGGACCAAGGTGAGTGTGGGCTCCTGGAGAGAGCCGTCAGAAGAGCAGGGGTCTAGAGCAGATGCAGGACCTCAGGACAGGAGGGGAGTGCGCCGGGTGAGTGAATGACTGCATGGAGAAATGAATTACCCTTTCCGGCCACACCTTCTGCTAATTCTGGGGTGCGAATGAAAGTGAGAGTGAATGTGACGTGTGAGTCCCCGCTGGAGCACTGAGGACTGACGTACAGGAACAGTGGGAACCGGCCGCTGCCGGTCATCAATGGCTGGTCTGCCCAGCCACCTGGGAGGCAGGCCCCACAGTTGCTGCCAGTTTCCAGATAAGGAAAATGGGGGCAAAGAGGGTGCCCCTGGGCTCAGGTCACACAATTAACCAGTAAGGGAAGCAGGATTCAATCTGGCCCTCCCCTCAAAACTCTGTGGTATAAATGTATAGCGTGCGGTGTGGGGGGAGCTTAAGAGTCAATGAACGTGAGCCTGGGTGTGCAGAAAGGTGGGACTGAGTGTCTGTGAGTGTGCAGACAGGGTGGCTGTGAGGGAATGTCTACCTACTCCAGTATTCCTTCCTGGAGAATTCTATGGACAGAGACTACCGTCCATTGGGTCGCAAAGAGTTAGACATGACTGAGTGACTGAGAGACTAACACTTTCACACTTAAAATGGGTATATTTTGTTTTATGTAAGTCATATGTCATATGTCCTAAAGCCGGGCTCATGTGTGTATGAGGGCGGAGCTGGCGGAGCATGTCTGCCCACAGACGGGCGCCTCAAAGAACATGAGTCCTCTCCTGGGACCACCGGCTCCACCCCAGGCCCAGGCCTGGCTGAAGGCCAAGGACAGTCCATTGACCTTGGGGAGAAGGCGACACATTCTAGCCTGGGAAGGACACAGTGTCCTTCTGTCTCCTGCTTCTCTCCTCCCCACCATTACCACAGTCCCCACCAACATCCTGGCTTGTCTGAACTTGTCCAATGCTTTCCCACTTCTACACCTGCTCCCTTCCAATATTGTCTCCATACAAGAGCCAGAGGGCTTTAAAAAACACACAGATCTAATCATAACCTGTTTGTGTTTTGTTTGTGCAAACAGTGTGGACATCTATTTGGGTAACGGAAACTATAATCATTTCAAGACAACCATGTGCTGTTTTCAAATATTAACTTTATTGACATATGACTTATATAGAACAAAATACACCCATTCTAGTCACTCAGTCATGTCCAAACCTTTGTAACCCCATGGACTATGGCCTCTGTCCATGGAATTCTCCAGGCAAGAATACTGGAGTGGGTTGCCATTCCCTTCTCCAGGGAATCTTCCCAATCCAGGGATCGAACCTGGGTCTCCTGCATTGCAGGCAGATTCTTAACCGTCTGAGCCACCAAGGAAGCCCATTTTAAGTGTATAGGTAATGAATTTTGACAAATATATTCACCTGGGTAACCACCAGCCCATTCCATTTCGATCATCTCAGAAAGTTCACTTATAACTTTGACCAGATAACCCCCTAACCCCCTCCCATGCCTGATCCAATTTCTATTGTTGTTAATTTGTTTTGCCTTTTCTAGAATTTCACGCAGTGTCCGCTCTTCTGTACCTGGCTTCTTTGACCCAGGGTAACAGCAGTGTTGGATTCACCTACATTGCTGCATGTGTCAATCACTAATACAATTCTTTTCCTTGTTCTGTAGTAGTCCATTGTATGGATACACTGTTTATCTATCCACATCTATGGATGTTTGAGTTGTTTCATTTTGGAGGCTATTTGTGAATAAAGCTTCTATGAGTATTGCATACAGGTCTTTTTGTGTATATGTATTTTTATTTCTTTTGGGGAAATACAGAAATTGAAATAGAATCACTAGATATGGTAAGTATGCTGTTAATGCCATCAGAAACTGCCAAACTAGCCCTTAGGACAAATTCTGAGATTCCTTAGCCTGAACAAGGCCCTACATGCCCTGACCCTCCTTTCTATTCAGTCCCATCTCCCCTCCCTTCTTCCCTTGCTTATTGCACATCAACCACTCTCTTTCTTGCTGTTCTTTGAAAATACCAGGCCTCTTTTGACCACAGGATCTTTGCATGTGCTAGTTCTGTTCCCTGAGATGCTTTTCCCACTCTTCTGTTCTTCAGGTCTCATCTTAACATCCATTCCTCATGAGGAGAGGGGGAGCCTTCCTAACCACCCCTTACTTCATCTTCCTGTGGTGATCCTCATGCCTGCTCAAAGCTTCCTGTGCTTTTTTCCTTATAACACATATCATTGTGTTTATTACATATGATTATGTGTATGATGCATGATTTCATGTTTAAAGTTCCTCCCCTCCAGTCACCTCTAGGTCCTATGAGTGCAGAAATCATGCACATTCCCTGCAGGTCTAGCACAGGACCTGACATATACTAGTGATTCAAAAGATATTTCAGGGAATTCAATTAAGAAGCCTGAACCCCACAGGCCTAGGATGGAGCTTCCCTGCCCTACTGAGGAAGCTGGAAGCCCACCCCTTACAGAGAGGCCCAGGCAGCCAGGCTGGGCAGTCATATCACCCCGGATCCAATGATCCAATGACTTGGTAGGGAAGGGAGGGAGGGCATGAGAGGGAAAGAGAATGACTCATCTGCAGAGACACATGGCAAGGGGAGAGGAAAGTGCAATTCAGCAACTTCCTGACCTTCCTTTTGTGAGGGACAAATGCTCCAGCCCCATTGAGAGGGGGTGGCAGTCAGGTACTCCCAGGGCTGGGAGAACATTTGCCTGGCCCACGAGCTGTAACGAGAGAGATTTCTCAGGCTCTGAGAGAAGTCTCCCCACCCTCAGGCTCTGCCGCTGCGTCCTTGTCCCCAAGCTCCCCAAAGGTGGCTGTCCCCATCTCACCCCAGAGGCTGTGTGTGGCTCTGAGACTGGGAAAGAGAGAATGTCTTCCTCCCAGGACCACTCAAATGCAAAGAAACCTTTTTTTCCAAAAGGCAAAGCCCTACAAAGGCTCGAATGGCTGACCCCCTATGAATGGCTGACCCCAGCATAAGGCACCAGGATGAGGTTGCAGGCAGGAACACGTTGGACATGAGCAAGGCATGCCTGGGGGAAATTCTCAGAAATCCTCTGCTGTACATGGAGAAGTCAGGCCGCAGGAGCAGGTGTAGAGGCAGCACCTGCCTGTAAGGCAGCAGGCTTCTTGGCTCCGGATTGTGTGGCCTGACTCACTGGAGCAATTCCCCTGTCCCTAAACAAGAAATCTAGATGGGAAGGGCAGGCTCTCAGCCCAGTGGGGAAATGGTCTGCAGGCTTTGCAGGGCCACAAGTGCTAATGGATGAGGACCTCCCTATGGGGTCATCACCCAGAGTTTAACAGAAGCAAATCAAGCTTTTAGCTTCTCACTGACCAGATCTCCCCCAGCAGTTCTATAACCTTTTCTCCTTCAAGTGGGGCTTGGTTTATCATTTCTGAGATGGTCAGAGTCAGTCACCCCCATCCCCTGACCCAGACCCCTTGCTCCCATTCCCTCCTAGGACACACTCAAGATAAAGCCTGTAATCCTGGCTCATGCTGCAAAGGAAGCAGTCAGGATCTTGACCAATGGAGCTGCCGGAGCCTTAGAAGGGTTGTTAGCAGATGAATGGGGCAGCCAGAGAAACTCAGTGAAAGCCCAGGGCTATTCATGGAGGTCAGAAATTCTCTGGATTCTTCAGGGTATAAATGGGGACAGCGTGAATGTGAGAGCACAGACTTCTGGGTGAGCCTTAGTTCCCTAATCCCAAGATGGGGACAGAAGCACCAACCTAACTAATACTTGTCAGGATTAAAGAAAGTAAATATTCCAAAGAATGATAGTTCATATGATGAATGTACGTTAAATTCTATCACAGTCCATGTTTAATCTTGACATTTTAATCCTCATATGTACAGAGAGTTTCATTATTTATGAAACACTTTCACATTTATGATCTCATTTCATCCTTGTAACAATCCTAGAAGCACACAAGACAAACACTGTTAGCCTCATTCTATAGATGATATAACTGTGACCTAAAAGCATAAACAAATTGGGCAAATTCCACAGGAATTCATGAGTATACAAAACCAGAATGAAAACCTCCTGACCTCTGGTCTGTATTTTCTCCCCAGGGGACTTCCACTTTGCCATGCACATCCCTAGCAGAAATTAGAAAGTGAATTAAAATCCTTTCCCACAAAATGTCAAATACTTGAGGAAGACAATAGATACAGGAGTGCATTATTAACATTCCTCAACTATTGCTGTGTAACAAATAACCCCAAAACTTAAACAAAAAAATATATTTATCATCTCATAGTTTGTGGGGGTCAGAAATCTGAGAGAAGCTTGGTGGGCTGGTTCCGGCTCAAGCTCTCTCATGAGTTTACAGTCAAGATGCTAGCTGGTACTTAAGCATCTGAAAGCTTGACTGAGGCTGAAGACTCACTTCCGAGGTAGCTCATTCAGATGGGTGTGGGCAGGTGGCCTCAGCTCCTCCTTGCATCAGCTTCCTAATCTCAAAGTGCAGCCCACACTCAGGAGAGGAGAATTGGGCTCCTCCCTTTAAAGGGAGCATCAGAAAATGTGTGGACATACCTTAAACCACCATAAAGGATTAACCACCTTCAGATAGGCAGAGTGTGCTCGGAACAGGTGCAGGAGACAACCTGCAGGTTGGGACCAATAGGCTGGAGGCCCTCCCAGCAGCACCAGGAGGACCCCCTCACCCCAGCCAGAGCCCCTGACTCCTGTCCTCATTGCCACACAACTTGGGCTACCCTGGATCAAGGGGACCAGGAGCCCCAAGGCAGTAGCTGAGATGGAGGAGGAGAGAGTTTCCAGGATGTGGTGGAGGCTGCCTTCACTCAAGCCTGAGCACGTGAGGGGAGGAGAGATTGGGGTACTTCATGCTCCCCGCCCCAGGCTACCCTGCCTGAAACTGAGGCAGGGGAGGGCTCCATCTCTACTCTGCCTGGGTAACAGGAACATTTCTGAGGACACCCTTGACAATGCTCACGGGTATGGAAAGAAATCTGCCTTCCACTGGATCCTGGCTGGCTTAGAGGAAAAACTTAGGGTCCCCAACTCCCCCTTCTAACAAACCTGCCCACTTAGAATCCTGAGAAGTCAGCATCTTATACCACCTACCCACTGTCTGCTGGCCTCATACTATTGGATGAGAAGCAGACACCTGACTCAGCAAGAGACAAGTCATTGGCCGACCAGCAGCCAATCAGATACCCTCTCTTAAGATTTTTGGCACTAAGGGCCCAGAGCCTGGGAGTGAGTCTGGGGCAAGGCCTGGAACTGGAGGTCAGGCAATCAGGGCAGGCTGTAGGGGGAGGCTGGAGCAGCTATTTTAGGAACATGTGTTGATGAGCAAGCGAAGAAAGCTGATCTGCAAAGTAAGGCAGGAAAACGGAGCACAGAGAGCATCAGGGCTGACTCACCGTGTGGCATCAGAGGTGAGAGCAGGCAGGAAGGGCAGTTCACTGGGTTCCCAGGTACTTTCAGCTCTCCTGAGACCTGGATGTTCTGGCTGTGGCTCCCATGAGGCACTCTTGCATCCTTGTGCTAAATCCTTTGCTACTGAAGCAAGCTTGAGTGGTTTCTTTTTAGGCAAACAATCCTGCCTAAGACCTGAAGGAGGTGGAAGAAATAGAAGGACTGTGGCCTGGTTGCAACACCACCACGAAGGACATTTGGGTAAGGGTGTAACATTCACACACACACTCTTGAAGCTCAGGGAATCCAGAGAAGCAAAACATGGCACCTACTCAGCTCTCACGCTGATGTTTTTTTCCAGTACCACCATCTCCCTGTGTTCCTCCTTACTCTTCCCATGGCTCATTCCCAACAACAATGAGAAATAAAATCTGACAGATGATTCCCCTCCCAGTTCCTTCCGGGCTGAGGGGAACAGAAAAGACAATATGGTCCTAAGTAGCAGCTGTTGGAAAGACAATATGGCCCTTGTTACAGACAAGATAGCCATAAATAAATGGTGTTGGTGTTGTCCTGGGCAGTGATGCCAACAGCCAGTGGGAAGGAGAGGGGAAACAGAGGGACTGGTAGAGAGCCTTATAAAGCTACTTCCTTCATTGTTCATGGCTCCTCTTGCCCTGAGATTGCATCATTCAGCCTTAAAGCAACATGAATTTCTGCAATAATAACCACACCCATCTTCAAGTGATAGTTAAGTGGAACGGACTTTTGAGTTGTTCATTGCCTCATTCAGCAAACACTTATTGAGCCCTTTCTATTTGTCAGGCCCTGAACTAGGTACCAAAGTCTTGGGCTCCAAAATCACTGCAGATGGTGACTGCAGCCATGAAATTAAAAGATGCTTGCTTCTTGGAAAGAAAGCTATGACAAACCTAGACAGCATAATTTAAAAACAGAGACATTACTTTGCTGACAAAGGTCTGTCTAGTCAAAGCTATGATTTTTCCAGTTGTCATGTATGGATGTGAGAGTTGGACCATAAAGAAAGCTGAGCACCAAAGAATTGATGCTTTTGAACTGTGGTGTTAGAGAAAACTCTTGAGAGTCTCTTGGACTGCAAGAAGATCCAACCAGTCAATCCCAAAGGAAATCAGTCCTGAATATTCATTGGAAGGACTGATGTTTAAGCTGAAGCTCCAATACTTTGGCCACCTGATGTGAAGAACTGACTCATTGGAAAGGACCTTGATGCTGGGAATGACTGAAGGCAGGAAGAGAAGGGGATTACAGAGGATGAGATGGTTGGATGGCATCACCAACTCAATGGACATGAGTTTGGGTAAACTCTGGGAGTTGGTGATGGACAGGAGGCCTGGCTTGCTGCAGTCCATGGGGTCACAAAGAGTCAGACACGACTGAGTGACTGAACTGAGCGGAACTAGGTGCAAACTTTTTTTTGTCTGTGCTGCTGGGTCTTCCTTGTGGCACGCTGGCTCAGTTGTTGCAGAGCACATGTTTCTTTAGTTGTGGCACATGGGCTTAGTTGCCCTGAAGCATGCAAAATCTTAGTTTCCCGACCAGGGATCAAACCCATGTCTCTTGCATTGGAGGGTGGATTCTAAATCACTAAACCACCAGGGAAGTCCCTGAACCGAAAGGAGTGATGAGAGGTGGAGAGCATTCATAAGTGACACTCATGACAGAGCTTTCAGAGCTCATGGGAAAGAAGGGTCAGGCCACGAAGAATGGGCAGGATCTGTCATGGGAGAGAAAGACATTATCATGAATGAGGCACTGGAGGGGCCAGCAGGATGCAGTGAGGAGAAACCTGTGACAAGGATGCAGGGGGCCCGGGTTGTAGTTCTGATTCTGTCATTAACTGAGAAGAACCCCTTCCCCTCTCTGGGCCTCAGTTTCCCATCTGTCGACAAGGGAGCTTGACTTAGCAGCACTGGCATTGGAGAGTCTATGGTGGCAGATGCCGGGGGGTGAGGGGAGGTTGAGAGGAAAGTTTCTACAGTTTGATTTTGTTCAGTGGTTTTCTAGGCAGCTTGCCTGAGCCAGATGGGCAACTGCCCCTAGTCCAGGCCAGGGGAGCCCCATCTGGTAAGACTCGCCTCATCCTTCTTTCTGTGAACACATTGTTAATTCAACAGGGGGTGGATTCTGGGTGCTAGCCCTTCGGGTAAGGGTCCAAGAGTGAAGTGCTCTGTGACCAAGAACCTTCGATAGCTTGGCAAGATCCAGTTGCCCTCAGGGAGGACATCCTTGTGTCCACCCTGCGCAGTGAGATCGTTCACATGGGTTTGAGAGCAAAAAAGACACCAGGTTGCTTGACCACATTCTCACCGGGTGACCAGGCTCCCAGAACATGTATAACTGCTCTGTTCCAAAGCTCACTCCTCAGCAAAGGGGACAATACACTTTGTGATTATGTTAATCTCCAATTTCCCTGAAATGGTTGGAGAAATGGTGGTGCCCTGACCACCTAAGGGGAACACGGGCAACATGACCCTGGGACTTGAACCCTGAACACAGAATAGCCCAGTGTGACTGCTGCTGATGGTGCTTTGGAGGGAAATTAGACCAGAGCAATCCATCAAGGTCAAATCATCGAAGGTCTTACATACTGGGTTGAAGAGTTGGGTTTCAGAGTGCAGGAGTGGCTGATGGGAGATGAGCTTAGGAAAATATGCTGACAGCAGTGAGTGACACAGACTCCGAGGTCCCAGTGTCAGAGGGCAGGAGGGGGCCCCAGCAACTGGGAGAGGGTCTTCCCCAGGCTGAGGGAGAGGGGATGGAAAGGGGAAGGAGCAGGCAGATGGGAGAGATTCTACAGGAGGAGGAACCCACAGGACTTAACCACTGTCTAGAAGGGGGAAGCCATGGAGAGGGAGAAAAGGGAGGTAGCCTGGGAAAGTCCCAGCTTTCCTCCCAGCGTGGATCCAGCAAATCATACCTCTCAAATCACAGAACACCATAAGGCTGTCTACATAGCACAAAATACGGATGACTCAAAACATTCAGAAAGCCCCTGGCTGCTATCAGGTCCCCAAATATCCGGAAAGCCATTCTGCTTTTTGTTTAAATGCTTGCAAAGGGCAGGGGAGTAATTTGACCTCTCTGCCCTTAGCCCCCACAGTCCCCCACAAAGCATTCTGCAGGAAGGCAGCAGAGAGCCAAGGTGCCGGGCAAAGGGGGAGCCAAGCCCCTGCTCTCATCAGAAACCACGCCGATATTTTTAGCACTGCAATCAACAACAGGGCCCGCCTCTGGATCGGCTCAGGCAGCCTGGGCCGAGCAGGGCTGTTAAAAATGGAAAGGCACACGCTGCAATCAGTTGTGGCGGGCGAGGGGCACCCGGCGGGGCAGCAGCTGTGGCATCTGAAGCTATTGGCCCTCGAACTGGCGAGCGGGAATAGGGGAACAGCCTCCCAGATCAGGCTGGGGTTCTAAGGTCACACGTCCTCTACCTTCATGTCCTAGACCCACCTGTGATGCTCCTGAAGCATCCAGGAGTCAGACCCCTGCCCCAAAGCACTGCTTTCACTCCGGCTGTTTACTGTGCCAGCAACCGCACCATTAGCCTCAGTGCCTGTCCTCTCCCAGCAAGCTTGTCTGTCACGGCCAAGGGCAGGTGCCTGGGGAGCCAAGGGTGAAAGGGGGAGGGGATACAGACCAAGGATGCTCAGGGATGGAGGATGGGGGAACCCCGAGGAAGCTGGGCAGTGCAGGACACAGGGGGGCCTATGGCAGTAAAACGGGGGACCAACTCTTGCTGCCTCTGCTGCCCCTCACTTCCCTGTTCTGATAGGAAAGGGAGCTGCACAGGAAACCCCAGCCAAGACAGTGTCCCTTCCAGGGCGGGGTGTTGTAGTAAGCAGCTGGGACAGTGCATTCATCACACTGAGACCCAGGAGGCCTGAGTTTGGAGCCACTTCTATCTGTCTGTGATAGTTTTGGGGCTCAAGCAAGAGCCTCCTCTCTCTGGCCGCCATGGCTTTATCTGTAAAATGACAAAGCGGGAGTAAGACATAGACACCCCGTATTCTGAGTTGGCAGCAGGCTGGGTGCAGAGTAATGGGTGCTTCAGGGGTCCTGGTCACACTTCTTCCCTGACCTCAGAGCAGAGGACTCCTGGCCAGGGCAGAGATGGGCCCCGCAAAATGGGGGGATTCTCAATGCCTCCTCCCAGAGCCCAAGGGACCAGTCAAACTGGGATACTTTTGGCATCATGATCTTGCCCCAGTGGGAGCTGAGAGGGCTCTCTGGGGGTGTAGAGAGACCAGGAAACGAAGCAGGAAGCCAGAGTTATCAGAGCAGAAGGGACTCAAAAGGTCAGGCAGCCCTGTACCCTCGTTGTGCAAACCCTGGAGCTGAAGTGAGCTGACAGACAAAGGGCACCAGTGACTCAGGCAGACGGGCGCCTGCGTTAAGGCGGGCACGGGACAGCTGGAGCCAGGTCAGCTCTCTCCATCCTTCCCCTGGACGCTGGGTCCTTCAAGTGCTCCTCCCCTCGGGGTCTTTAGAACCCCATTTGCCCCCAACCGAGCCCTTAGCCGTACAGACAGGCTAGGGGGCTTTGCAGTCATCTGCCAGCCAGCATGTGGGTGGGCGGGCAGGATGGTGGTGTTTATTGAATCCGTGGAGGAGCGTAAATCTGCGTCAACCTGCCTCAGAAGTGTTCAGCTGGCAGGCGTGCTGTCTCGGAAGACGCTTCACTGCCTGTCCTAGAACCCTTTACCCGCCACACCCCGCACTTCCCCCAGTGGGACGGATTCAGGCCTGACTAGCCAGGCACCTCACGTGAAGAAGCACCTTGACAGGTCATTCCTTCCATCCCCGTGCCTCACCCTCCTGGTGGCAGCCATACCCCGTCAGCATCTTCTTCATGGAATGCCCTGGACAAACATGCTCCAGGGCTGGTGGGCCCTGCAGATGTTCAGCAGCTGGATGAGCCCCCCTTTCAGACATGGGAAGCCCCCCCGGCTGCCTTCTCTGCAGGGACCTGTGCTCCCGGAGTCAGTGGCAGGAGGAAGCACCCCAGTGTGCCCCGCCTGTCTCTGACTGCCCTGCAAACATCATGTCCTCCCACCTGGAAGGTGGATACCCACCCCCCCGGGAATGCAGACTCAAGCACCCAAGGCTGGCATATGGCAGAGCCATGTACATCACTGTGGAGTGGGTTGATGGTGCATCTCGTGTTTCCTCAACACCGCAGAAGGCGGGATGAGAATCTGCTGTCTGACAGCCTCAGGCCCCACAGCCTGCAGAAGGCTCAGTAACACACCTAGAGCTGCAGATGGCTGGGCGAAGTCGGGGGAGGGGGTGACTGGCTCTCTCGCTGCCACTGCTGCTCAGCTTGGGAGATGGGTGATGCCCGCCAACCCAGCAGCAAGGGAAGAGCCGAGTGCCGCCCCCCACCCCAGGGCTGTCCTGCTAGGTGGCAGCAGGCTTGGCCACTGCCCTCTCTGAGTCTTGGGAAGTTCTCTGCTGCTCCTCGAAGTTCCCCCAAAGCATCTGACTGTCAGGGACCAACAGAGGGGCTGGCTGGGATGCAGCAGAAGGTGAAAAGAAAGAAACTGCATGAAGAAGACGAACAGGAAGATTGGCATCTCTCCAAAAACAGCCGAGGGAACAGTGACTTCTCCCAAGAGGCAGGAGGAGCATCCACCCTCCAAGCTAAGTAACAGTCAGAGCTGAGAGAGAAGAGGGGCAGAGCAACAGAAAGGGACGAAAAGGAGAGAGTGGGAGATGGGGGTGGGAATGCCTCAGTGTCTTCACCTGCACAAAGTCCCTGAGGTCTCTCCTGGTTCTGACTCTATGATTCTAGAAAGGCAGAGACACTGATCAGCGACTTCATTCTCAACCTCTCCCTCCATCCCTCTCTGCTCTTGGTCCGTCCTTTGAGCAGCCCTCAGGGTCTGCCTGGGAGCCCCTGCATGCCTCTCAGTCTCCCCTATGTCTCCTTGTTTGGGTCTGCCTCTCTCTAGTGACATCACCCCAGCTGAGGGTCCTGTGCAGGGACATGCTTCATGGACTTGAGGAAGGGAGCACCCACTGTTCAGAAACACTGGTTTATAACTAAGAATCAGCTCTGTAGAGAGGATAAAGGTGGTCACCAGTGCTGTGCAGAAACAGTAGTGGAGAGAAATGAGAAGGGGACCCACCTGCTGTCCTCTTTAGCCCACAGGAGATTCTAGAGCAGCAGGCAGAGGGCTGCCTGCCCTGTAGGCAGTGGTGGAATCAGTGCCAGGTGATCCAAGACAGCAGCCCGGGGCATCAGGAAATGTCAAGGAGACAAAACACAACTCTCTAGGAGAAAGCATGGATTCTCCTCACTCACCTCCACTCTGTGCTGTGTCCAGGGCATCCTTGCTCTCTAAACTGTCTGAGTCCCCTAGAGGACTTATGTCAGCTCCTAAGTTTTCTAGAGATTTCCTGTGTATCTGTTTTGTCTCCCCAGCTGAACTGTATATAGTCTTTGAGGCCAGAAACTGTATTTTATGTTTCTTCAGACACCCCACTATCTATTTCCACTCCGAGTACTTAATGGAATCATGGCGTCTCAAAGTGGAAAGTGACTCCCTGAAGTTCTCCTGCTCAACTTCTCATCCATGCAGAATTCCCCTTTGCATCAGCCCAGCTGCAAGAATACATTGCCTTAGTCACCTCCAGTAATGGAGAGCTCAGTACCACTTGAGTCACCTATTTCAGCATTGGATGGGCAATTCCATTAGAATGAGAGCTTTTCAATATTCTAGGACAGCTTGGGGGTGGGGGTGTGAGAGGAGGGAAAGGTGATGCAAAATAGAACGTAGGGTCATATAGGCTAAAATCTTTTATGCAAAAAGAAATATAGCACTTTCTATTTGTGGGAAACCTGAGAAAGCAAGGTTAGAGCCTTCTGGTGCTATAGAGAGGAAGCAGAAATGATCCCCCACTTTTACAGGAGAAGGTGACAGAAGCACAGAGGACCAGTCCCAGCTAGTTACAGAGTGAAGAACAGGAGAGATGAAGCATGAATCCAAGATTTGGGCTCCCGTGGACTTTCTAGACCCTTGCCACCCAGCAAAGAGGCCTGGGGTAGCGTGTATGCTACATTCACTCAGATGGCCTGTTCTCAGCACCAAGAGCTGTTTAAACATGCTGCCCACCCTACTTGGGGCTACTGAGCACTGGAAATGCAACCAGTGTGAAATGAGATGTGCTCAAGGTATAAAATCCTCCATAGGCTTTGAAAAGAAGAGTGTAGAATATCTCACTAATATTTTTTAATATTGAACACATTGAAGTGATACTGTTGGGTTACATATATTATTAATTTTTTTTAAAAAAAGAACTGCTTAAGTTGTGGCATGTCAAAATGGAACTAAGACACACACACATAAAATATGAGCTCCTTGTCAGTGTTAAGGGGTCCAGAGAATCAGCAACCCAGGAGTTTAGGAAAGAGAAAGCTCACTGAAGTGTGAAGAAGGGGTTAGGGAGGGGTGATGAGGTGGACAGATGTCAAGAGGAAGAGACCCACGTGGTGGAGAAGTGGGGTGCACTGGCAGGCCAGCATGGTTGGGGAAACAAGTTCCTTGTGAGGGCAGTAGAAAATTCATCAGGGCAGGGATGATAGCTTCCAACAGAAACCCATCCAAGGTCCTGTCTTTATTTATGTCAGGATCTCAATCCAAACTTCACTCTCCATGGCCTCTTTTCCCAAAACTGGGTCAATAAATTAATCACTGAAAAGTATTACCACCTGCCAGGCACTCTGTTGTGTGTTAGGGGCACAGCAGTGAACAACATCTTCTTCTCCATTTCTGTCTTCAAGGAGTTTACAGTTGGGACATCAAACAGGCAGAACGTGACCCCCACAAACCCAGTTCCAGTACCTGTAGTCCTGGAAACATGTCCGTGAGTTCCCCCCACCAAAGGACCAGCCCAACCTCAAGATTCCATCACATTTACTGACCAGTCCTAGGCAGTCAAGCTTTCTGAGAGTTCAGTCATGAAAAACCAGTTCACTCAGTATACTCAGGCCCCAGTTCTAGATCTGCTGGGAGCTCTGAGCGTTGGCTCCCGTAAGCACTGGACCCACAGGCCTGGTGGGGGCACCAAAGGGCATGAAGGGCAGTCCTGCCTTCGCAGCCCTGTCATGAGCCCTGTCCAAGGTGCTGAATTTACTGAGCTTCTCCAAAGGGGGAAAACACTGCTTTGACTCTACTATCCAATCAGACACTCCTCAAGAAAATGGGGCCATGGACTTTAGCTTATGTTCTCAGATCTGCCAGACTTGAATTCTCAGTCCTGTCTCTCCATCTCTTGGCCAAGTTCACTGAAAGAAGGTTGGCAGATGAGGGCCAGGCCCAGCCCTCTCCCCAAACCTCCCAGCCTGACCCAGAAGAAGCCAACAGATGCAGGAAAAAAGCATTCCTTGGCTTCCTTGAGTTGAATTCTGTCACCCATTAACATGACTCATTGAATCTCCCCTAAACAAGACAAAGTGAATATCCCACTGTCACCCCACAGATCAGAAACTGGACTTGGAGTTCTGCACACATATTGATACAATATGTGCACAATTAGTGTATATTCTGCGGCCCTTCCTGACTCCATCCCCACCACCACACACACACACACCTGGACACAAAGAAAAGAACTAAGGAAACAGTCCACTGGAGGGAGGCTGCCTCAGTGTAAGAGGCAGCTCTGTCATATTGCTGGTCCCATCAGTAGGCCTTGCCCATTCTAGTCATTATGACAAGGGCCATCACTCAAGAAAGGAGCTAGATGAAGCTACTCAGAGGTGGAAATGGGGAGGAGCCATCCTCATGCCTTAAATCTCCTTCACTAAGGTCCTTGATCCCTCTTTACCCTTTTCCCTGCAGTTCTGAACATCTAGTGACTGTCCCTGCTTCCAGAGAATAAAAGTACAGCAGGAGAAATAGAAGCTAGATAGGAAAGCAAACTCTAGAACAGGAGCCAAGGGAGGCTAGCTTTGTATGACCTTGAATAAGTCATTTTTCCTCTGGGCCTCCATCTCACCCTTTCTAGGAAAGTGAATGATTGCCAAGGTCCCTGACAGCCTCAACATTGAAGGCTCCAGGGTTACATGGGTTTGTCCTCTGGAGCCTGGCATGCTGATAACATGCACATCAGAGCCAACATGAACAACATATGTGCCAAAGGATGGCAATTGTGTCTGCAGGAAATCAGCCTGGCACTGCCCTCTATGGGGACATGGAAAGAACACAGCTCTCCCCTGCATCCCAGGACAGCCCACGGGATCTCTCTATGTACATTGTTAAATGAGAACAAATGCAAGAGCCTGGCACAGTGCCCGACCCATCGCAGCTACTGCAGAAGGGCCCAATTCCCCTTCCTTCCCCTCTCATGCCTGGAATGTTTATCTATTTTCTTAGAGGATGGTGACAACAGGGGGAAATTGGAAAGAGGAGAGGGATGAACAAGGTCAGGGAGCCTGGGAGAGTGAGAGGGACAGCAGCTGCCATCATTAATCACCTTCCTTGGCAACCTGCATCTTGTGAATCAGCATCTGTGATACAGATAAAGGCTTCTGGAGGGATGGCGGTGACATAGTCACAGGCAGGATGTGATTGCCTGTGGGGGAGGAGGTAGGGGTGAGTCTTGCTTTCAGCGTTTAATCTCAGTTGGATACACACACACACACACATTGCCGTTCTGCAGGCTGCAGAGCCCCCTCCTCCTGCTGCCGCCCCATCTGCGCTCAGGCTGCAGCCCCTCTGTCGACTCCCCTTGGCCAAGCAGGACGAGGAAGGCAACTGCTACCTAGTATTTTACACATAAGAATTCCAGGAAGCCAGTCCCATTAGAGGGGCAAGGACTGTGCAATGAGGCAACCTGGCATAGTGGAAAGTGCAAAGATGGCCTAGGACACATGTGTCCCCTCCCAATCCTCACATGGAGCCTGCTGGCTGAATGAGAGGCCTTTGGTTGGTTCCTAGTAAACCTTGCCACCAACTAGCTGTGTGAACTCGCACAGCTCACATCTCCTCTCTGGGCCTTGGTTCCATCATCTGTGCGATGTTTGGGTTGGATTACAAGATCCTCAAAGCCCCGCTGGCTCCAGCAGCCTGTAATAGTCTGATTCTATAAGCTATGTGTGTCCCAGCAGATGGCCAAAGGCAATAGTCATTGGTTGAGCTGGTTCCCACCAATTCCCTGTAAGAAATGAGCACATACAGCAAATGCTCTTTTTGGTTTCTATCCATGTGGCAGTCACTGTTTATAATTAAAATTCTGAATTATCAACTGTTTCCATTATAAGCAAGAAAGGGGAGAGCAGAGCAGAACAGAATTGCAGGTGGGGTCTGTGCAACTCTTTTGTTCTATACCTATCACTCCTATCTTTAAATATCCAATTTCTCTCTCTCATTAAAATATTGTGATAGGCACAATTCTAAGGTAGCCCCAAGATTCTTTCCTCCTCGTCCACACACCCTGTATCATTCTCTTCCCTGAAGTGTGGGTGGGATTCATGAAGATGATGGAGTGAAGTAATTAAGGTCTCAAATCACTTCATTTTGAGTTAATTAAGTGGAAGATTATCCTGAGTGGGCCTGACTTAACCAGTGAAAGTCCTTAAAGAGGGACTGGCCCTTCCTGAGCAAGGACAGAGTCTCCTGGTGACCTTAAAGAATTTAGCTGCCATGTGGCAAGCGAGCCTATGAGAGCACTACAGCGCAGCAAACTGAGTGCTTCTAGGAGTCAAGAGAGGTCCCTGGATCACAGCCAGCAAGAGAATGGGACTCCAGTTCTACAGCTTCAAGGCACTGAATTCTGCCAACAACCACATGAACTTAGAAGAAGATCCCACTCCAGAAAGAGATCCAGATGAGCTGACACCTAGATTTCAGCTTTGTGAGACCCTGAGCAGGGAACTAGTTAAGCTGGGCTTGAACTTCTGACTCACAGAATCTGGGAGATGATAAAATGCATGTTGTTTTAAGCTGGTAGTTTAGTGATGATTTGTTACCCAGCAATTGAAAATGAATACAAATATCTAATAAATAAAACTCCACACACTAACACTACTTAATAGGATTTTGCCTGTATCCAACTCTAATGCCGAGCAAGTGTGGCTCACTTTCTCTGCTATTTGAGAATTGATTAAGACCCCTCCCTCTGACCCCAGTCACTGAGACTAGGCCGCAAATATGGCTATGCTACCCTGGGAGATGCTCTCTTCTCCCAGATGAAGGCTATGACATCTGTCCAGTGCAGTGCCAACACAGGATGGTAGAGACCACCCCAGGGGACAAGTGCCCTTCTATTTCTCCCAGCCAATCTGGTGATAGCATGCAAATGACTCTATTAGCTCCCAGGGCAATTGATGGGCCAAGCCATGCGTTATGTAAATTGCCTCTAGGAGGGTGTCCACTCCCACCTCCCATAACATAGCACCTGGGCACCTGGTCCTGATGCCTGCCCTCTGTACTTCCTCCTCTTTTGTGCTCCCTCCTGCCCCCTCTCTGCCTGCCCCATGGGATACCAGCCCTCACTGCCTTTGCCTGCCACTTCTGCCTTACTGCAACAGACGCCTCATCCAATGTGACACCAGAGGGCAGAGGGACAGGGAACCCAGCAGAGGTTTTGGAATGTGCCATACCAAGACTCAGGGGATGAGAGTGAAGCAGAGGTTCCATCCCCGTTGTCCAAGCACCCCTCCCACTCTCCTCTTATCCCCACTACAGATGCCCTACTCCTTCCCTGATCTGCACAGATTGAGGTTGAGCCAGGAGAACTTCTGGAAATGAGTAAGTCCTGTGGTACAGTCCCAGGGCCCAGAGTCTCTTAATTTTTTCCCCATGCCTTTGCCCCAACATGCCAAAAGGGAAGCTGCCCCAAACTCACTGAACAAAAGTCCCTGTTGATTAATTCTTTCCCTGAAAAGTGCCCTCCTGAACTTTTCTGTTTCCCTATCTTCCTTCCTTTGTGTCCCTGTCCCTACTTCCCCTTGGAGCAGGCAGGAAATGAGAAATGGGGCCATACGGGGCAGTGGGGTTTCTAAAACTCATCCCAGAAGAGCTTGAAAGTCCCCTACAGTTTGTCATTTTATTAAAAGCAAAGAAATAGCCCCTGTCTATGGAAACTTGAGAAACACAGGAATAGACAGAAAAGAAACTGGCTCATTAAGAAGCCATTGGCCCTGAAAAAGGACTTGCTGTGCTTGCTTTAGTCCTTGGGGCTTGTTGGTACATATCTACAAATATCCACCCTCCAAGGCTGAGTTCCTGAACACTCAAAATTCACAACCATTCACTCTAGTGCTTCTGGGTCCATCTGTACCAAATATCCGCTCCTTGAACAGAGCAGACCTTTTGCTTCTCCTACCTCTGTATAGGCTGGGTCAGAGGCTTTCAAAGTATGGGGCTTGTTAGAGGTGCAGATTCTTGGCCTTCAGCTGCCTGCACATTGAAATTTGAGACCAATTGTCTATGTCCTTTGCCAGCATTACTCATATTTTGGTACCAAGTGAATACCCAGAGAGAAAACTATGTAGGAACAAGATTATATGCTTAGTTCATTTATTGGATTATGTGGTACGTACTGGGCAATTTACTTAATCTCTCCAAGACTCAGTTTATGCAGCTATAAAATGGGAACACTGATGTTGCAGTGCTCTTACAAAGATTAAAATGACATTTACTTATTCCACAATTATGAATTAAGCCCATATTCTGTACCAAGTACAAAGATAAAATGAGAGTCTCTGTCTTTCTAGAACTTAGTCTTGTAGGCAGAGATGGCTTAGATATAATACCAAAATGCATGATCCATAAAAAAGGATATTGAAAAATTTGGCTTTAGCAAAATTAATAACTTCTGTTCTTTGGAATACACTAAGAGAATGAAAAGACAAACCAGAGACTGCAAGAAAACATTTGTGAATCACATATATGATAAAACACTTGTATCTAGAGTTTGAAAAGTACATTGCACTATTCAATAATAAACAACCAATTTGGAAACAACAACCCAATTTTGGAAAATGGATGTAAAATATTTAAACAGACAGTTCACCACAGAAGATCTACAAACGTCACAGAAGAACAAGAATAATTCCTTAATATTAATTCATCATTAGGGAAGTGCAAATTAAAACCACAATGGGCAACTACTACATAGCTGTTAGAGTAGCTACAAATAAGAAGATTGACCACATCAATTTTTATCAAGAATGTGGAAGAACTGAACTCTCATTCACTGCTGTTTGGAATGTGAAATGATACAACCATTTTGGAAAAGAGCTTGTATAACTTTTTAAAAAGTTAAATATGATCCAGCCCTTTTGTTCTTGGGTATTTACAAAAGAGAAACAACTAGCACATAAATGTTCATGCGGCTTAATTTATAACAGCCAATCCCTGAAAACAACTCAAAAGTCCATCAACAGGTGAACAGATAAACTAATGGTGGTTGCTCTGTACAATGGCGTGTTACTCAGCAGTACAAAGGGATAAACCATTGATTCATGCAACATGGATAATTCTCTAAATAATCATGCTTTGTGAAAAAAGCCAGACTTTCCCCCCAAAAGAGTACATCCTATATGATTCCGTTTATATGAGATTCTTAAAAATGAAAACTAACCTATAGTGACAAAAGGCAGATCAGTGGTTGTCACCGGATGGGAGAGAAAAGGTTGGGAAGGATAGGAGGAAGGAATTTCAAAGATACATGAAGAAATTTTGGGGATGATGGATGCATTGACTATCTTGACAGTAGTTATGGCTTCACCGGTGTTGCATGTGTCAAAATGTATCCACTGAACATTTTATCTAAGTAAAGCTGCTTTTTAAAAATATAGTGGTAGGATAGAATATTTCATGGCTGCTAGAGATTAGCAATCATGGAAGGCTTCTCTGAGGAGGTGATATTAAGCTGAAATAGAGTGATGAGAAGCAGCAGCAGAGCCGAAGTCTGGGGAAGAGCATTATAGGCAGATGGACCAGAGCGTGCAGAAGCCTTGGGAGGCAGGGAGACTGGCTTGTTTGAGGAGCAGACTGGTCCACTGTTAGGGAGGGGGCAAGTGATGCAAAGTGGGATCAGAGGGTCAGGTAGGTCCCAAGCTAGGGAGAGCTTCATAGGTCAGGTAGAGAACTGCGGATTTGTATATGAGAAGTCAGATCATAAGCAAAGGAGTGACATGACTCCTGTTTTTAAAGCTAATCTATTTTGTACTAAGGGCATGTATTACCTAGTAAAGCTAAAATATATATTTAGAACAAAATCATTTTTGCTGTTACATGGAAGCTAGATTGCAAAAGGGGCCCCATTAAAAGGCAGCTGCGGCTGCCAAATGAGAGCAAGCTTGGACTAGTGTGGTGGCCATGCATATGGGGAGGATGCCTTTGGGCTCTACCCTGGAGCTCTGGTATAGAGCACATCTGTTGGGGCAGGGGGTGGGTAGATATCAAAGGGAGTCAGTGTGAGCTGTTGGCCCTCGGGACCCATTAGCTCTCTGATTTCCACAGACCGTCCCCATTGTCCTCTCCCCCCGAGCAGCCCCACAGCATCTGGTACAAACCTTGGCATTGCTCTGGCATGTCTTATGGTGGTTGGTATGTGTCTGGCCCAGGAACTCTTCTTCCAACCTCTGCACCCAGTACAGTGCCTGGCACAAGGCGAGCACACAGTAAACACTTGTGGAATAAATAAATGAAAGAACAAATATCTAATCAGCAAATTCGCTCATGAGAGTGGAGCGAGGAAAACACTGCAACCAGCCTTGGCCTCGGTGTTAGACCTTCTCCTCCACCCCCTGCCCCATCCACCCCAGCTTCAACCCCTGCCCTTCTCCAGCAGCTTCCCCACTCTCACTCCCCAGGAGCAGCAACCACGTGGCCAGGCCGCTGGGCAGTCAGTGCTGGCCAACTCCTGCCAGCCAGCAGCAGGGCCTGACCTAGTTTGGAGCCGGCCGAGGTGGATGAGCCAGAGTGATGAAGCTCCTCAGGGCTTAGCATGCTGAGCTCAGGGGCTGGAGTCAGCTTTGAATGTCAGATATTTGGACAGAGCAGTGTCCAGGGGGCTATCTGAGAATGATGGGGTGGGGGGGGGACCCGTCCAGAGGAGCCTCTTTGGAGATGCTACTCTTTTCCTTGGAGGCCAGTCTTGGGTTTTCAACCCCTGTTAGGGGGTCTGGATTGTGGGCTCCGAGACTTGTCTCTCCTTGTCCCATGGGGAGGACTAGGGGACACTGGGAAGAAACAGGGGGTGGAGATGACTCCTTGAACACTTCTCCCGTGGTCCTTGTCATTGATCAGCTGACAAATCCAAGCATGTCCTAAACCATTTTTAAATGTCAGCAATGTAGGCCAAGCATAGAGCTACTGTTGCGGGTCCCGAGGTGATGAAGACATTGTCCCAGCCCTCAGTCACTCACTGTCAAGAGTCAGGCAGAGACAACAACCAATCCACATGCAGACAGATGCAGTTACAATGGAGATGTGCCCAACTGGGCAGCGTTCCAGGGGGAGCAGAGGCCAGGGGAGGTCTCTCAGTGGAGGTGGGTCTTAAAAAGAGATGCGAAGAATTGGTAGAATCTTTCTAGGTGGTGAAGTCAGTCCTGGCAAGGGTCAGCCTTTGGGATGTTTGCAGGCTGGTGGATGCAATGGAAGCATGAAGGTGGTAAGGCTGCAGGCAGAGCATGGGGAAGACTTAAGATGGTGGGGCGGAGTAGTGGTGGGGGGCACGAGTGTGATGGAGCTGGAAAGGAAGGCTCAGGCCAGACCCTGAGGGGACAGTCAGGAAGGCCAGGGGAGGAGGGGAGGATGCAGCCAGCCCCAGTGCTCTGGGGCCCAGCTTGTGCCTGCTATCCCCAACTCTTCACTCCTTAGGCTGGGTACCTACAAAGCCATGTGTCCCCAAACACTTCCTTCCTCAGGGATTCAGACCTGTGCCCTCTCTGCTCTCCCTTCACTGCCTATGACTCCCTCCCCATCCTCAACCTACTGCTGGGTACAGAGGGAATGGTTGAGAGTGGCTGACACAAAGCTGAAGATGGGCAAGGTAGAAGGGGAGCAATGCTGAGGGTGAGGGGCTATGGCTCTCCCTGGAAGCCCATCAGGGTACTCTCTTGGAAGAGGTAAGGTCTGAGGATCTCCTGCATTACAAGTTACTCCTGCATCCAAGAGTGTGTAGGGTACCATATCTGGGCCAAGCCCACAGAGAGGGGCTGTGGGGTCCTCAAAGCCTGGATGCTGCCCATCAAACCAGAAGCTAGAAAAAGAGCCTGCCCCTGGGGAAGGTTAGACAGAACTATCGAGGGAACAAGGCTCCCTGTCCCTTGCTGCACACTCATCCCTAAAATGTGGTATCTCCCAAAGGCTGGGCACCCAGGACCCCCTAGCTGTATCCCAAGGGGTCAGGAATGCCACCAAGCATGGCACCCAGCAGGAGGAAGGGAAAGAGGGCCAGGCAGCTGATCCCTTGGCTGGTGGGAGTAGGTCCTGAGTGCCTGCCTAATGTGGTATGACACCCAGGACCCCATGGCAGCATAAATATCCATGTCATGGTAACTGAATCTGACATCTCCTCCTTGGTTCTCCTGGTGTGCGCCTTCCCCAGCCAGCTCTACCCTCAGACACACCAGGGGCAGGGCCTGGCCAGGGAGGGCCCCAAGCCCCACTGTTATCACAACAGGCTTCCTCTGCAAGGCAAGCCTTCCCCTACACCAGCATGGAGGTGCATAGAAGGGGATGCTCCCTGGCCTGAGTCAGCTAGGATGAAGCAACTGTTTAGGAGTGGAAGAGGGGCTGGGAGAAGACAGATGCATTGGTACAACTGAGGCAGGTGAATAAAGGCAGTTTGGTGTGACGGAAAGAGCCCTGGAAGTAAGACACCCAGGTCTCATCCTAGCTGGGACATTCACTTGAGCAAGTCTCTTAACCTCCCTGAACCTCAGATCTTCAACGATAAAAGGGAGAGCAATATTTCTGTTACAGAGGGACCTTGCAGAAAACAACGTGAATACATATGGGAGAGCTCATTGAAAGAAAAATACTGAGCAAAGATCAATCAAGGTTATGGAGAGATGAAGCTAGATTCATTGGCAGTGAGTGCAGGGTGGGTCACCAGGCTAGGCAGGAAAGTCAAGTTCTCCCTCTTGGAAGCAGAGGTGATCTGCTGCGTGGGTCTGGCTCCATCCATTGTCCCAGGGAATCCTCAGGGATCAAGATTCTGGGGGTTCACCCTACCCAAGTCTTAATCAACTACCCCTTCCCACAGTCTGAAGATCAAACTGGGGACCCCCAAGAACACAGATAACCCCATCTGAGCTCACTCACCCTGGGCTTTCTGACAGGCAACTTTAGAATCCACCTTGACCTTCAAAAACTGAACCATCCTTCTTACAGAAACCACCCCATGAGTTAAATTGTATCAAGTGGGACAAGGTAAGACTATATATCCCACAATAACAGTAGCAATGTGCATGTGTGTGCATGCTTAGCCAGGTAGCTGTGTCCCACTCTTTGCAACCCCAGGAGCTGTAGCCCACCAGGATCCTTCCTCTGTCCATGGGATTTCCCAGGCAAGAATACTGAAGTGGGTGGGTTTCCACTTCCTCCTCCAGGGGATTTTCCTGACCCATGGATGGAACCTGCATCTCCTGCATCTCCTGCCTTGGCAGATGGATTCTTTACCAGTGAACCACCAGGGAAGCCCCAAAAGTAGCAATCGCTTTTAGCATTTGAACAGTATGGTAGAATTTACAAAGCAACTCCACTTTAATGACCTCCTTTTTAAACCTTACTGTCACCCTAGGAAGCAGATGCTAAGGTATTATCCCCATTTGCAAGTGAGGAAACTGAGGCTCCGGGAGTCAAATAACTTGCCTAAACTCACACAGCTGTGTGGCGACAGAGCCAGGCTCCGAGATGCTTCTCTCTCCTGACACCACACCACCAGCCAGGCAACATCCCCTGAGTACCCGCCACTGTGCAGGCACTGTGGAGGCCACTGGTGATATGAGTGCCACACGGGACCCTCAAAGCCGGAGACAAAAGCCGTGGAGGACAGAATCCCATGACTTCACATCAGCAAGCCTTGTGGTATCTAACCCAAGCTCCTCACTTCATAGATGGAGAAAGGAAGACAGTTTCTAGGATGAGGGGTGGCAGACTTTTTCTGTAAAACATCAGGGTAAATATTTTAGGCTCTGCAGCCACAGATGTCTCTGCAGCATATGATTCTTTGAGTTTTTTTTTAAACAATTCACCCCTTAAAAAATGTAGAAACTGTTCTTAGCTTGAGGGCTATACAAAATAGCCCAGCTGTAGGCAGGATTGGACCCACAGGCTATAGTTGGCCAGTCCCTGTTCTAAGGGATCCGACAACCAGTTGCTTCCTGAGCTGGGTTTCATTCAACTAAACAATTTTTTGAGCACCTGCTAAGTTCCAAGCCCTATGCCAAGAGCTGAAGGTACAGAGCATGATGTCATATAGTCTGTGCCCTCAGGTTGCCTACAGCTGGTAGGGAGGTAGACGGGTGAGGAAATAAGGTCACCTCAAGACATGATGGGAGGCTATACAGGATAAGATACTCAGAGCAGACTGAAACCAGCCACCTCTCCCTGGAGTCACCTGGCTGCCACCCCTCATGATGGCAGACCTCAGTGTATTTTAATCTCTATTTACTTCTCTCTGCCCCTCCTCCTAGTCTGTATGTTACTTGGGAACAATGACCTGTATCCATCCATGTTGTCCACCCTGCCAGCCAGGACAGTGCCTGGCAGTGGTAAGCACACACTATTGCTGAATGAATGAGTGAGTAGTAGTAACTACAGAGCTACAGCTCTGGTGCTAGGGTGGGGTGGCTAGCGAGACTGAGGAGCGTTCACCCTGTCCCCCTCAATTGTTGAACAAAGCAAGTTGACTGAGCCTGGAAATCCAGCCCCGGGCACCAGCAGCCTTCTGTTCCACTCTGTCTGCATCCCCCTGGTCGTCTCCACAACTCTGGCCCAATGCTGATTCACAGCAGCCGCTAATCACACCCCAGTCAAGCATGCTTAATTAAGCCCAGTTACCCACAGCTTCCTAGCAAGAGGAAAGGATGGGACTCCAGTCATGTGCCAGGCCAGAGGGGGCTGGGCTGGGTGTGGGAGCTGGCAGGGAGAGGCATGTAGGCGACAGTCAGCCATTCTCTGCAGTTCTGCAGTAGCAATGGTCATGATAATAAAAATGGTGCAGCCCTCCAGACTGCGCTATGTCAGGCATGGCTCTCATATTTCCTGTGTGTTAACTGAAGCCTCCTCAGAGCAAACATGACATTGGTACTATTATTAGCTCCATTATACAGGTGAGCAGACTGAGGCTCAGAGAGGCTCCATGACTTGTCCAAAATCATAAGTACTAGTAAGTAACAGAGTTGCAAGGACTCTCCTTTTCCTGTTTTCCACTGCCATGGGGGAGGTATTGTTCAGGAAGAGGAAGGGCAGCCGTGTCCAGAGCCTGGACCTCACTGCCCAGTGGTCTGGGCTCCTCTGGATAGTAAAGCCACCCTGACTCACACAAGGAGATGCAATTCCACTTTAAACTCAACCCACATATATCATGTACCTACTATGTGCCGGCTCCTGGAGACAGGAGCTGAAGAGACAGTGTCCCTCCCCCCAGAAGCTTGCAAACCCATGGGGTGGGCAATGTCCATACTGTGGGAGCCAGGCTACATGTACAACAATAAATATACACCCTCGTGCATGGAACTGGGGAAGAAAAGTAGCACCTACTGAATACCTCCTGGTATCAGACCCAAAGGATATCACATCCTTTACTTTTCTATCATAACCTATAATTATATATGTATTGGTGTGATCGTTTATTAAATATTATTAATGTTATTGGTGTGATGGATTATTCCACACTCTACCATGTACTCCATGGTACTAGCCAAGTGTCCCAGCATCAGACACAGTGCCTAATGTAAAGTTGGCACTCAATAAGCATTTTTAAATAAGTGAATGAATGAAACATAGTTCCTGCTCTCAAGGCACTTGCAAGCTAGCCAGGGAAGTGGAGATGTGAAACCATGGTTGCAATGCAGTGGGATGGATGCAAGACATGAACCAAAGACAAAGGCACATGGGAGCAGGAAGAAAAGACACACCTGGAGCAGGGGAGCTAGCAAGGTATCCCGCAAAGGGAGATGATAAAGCCCTGTCTTTTTAAAAAATATGTATTCACTTTATTTTTGGCTGTGCTGGGTCTTCCTCACTGCATGCGGGCTTTCTTTAGTTGCAGCGAGCAGGGGCTGCTCTCTAGTTGCAGTGTGTGGGCTTCTCACTGCAGTGGCTTGTCTGGTTGTGGAGCACAGGCTCCAGGCACACAGACTCAGTAGTTGTGGCACAGGACCACAGCACATGGGATCTTCCCAGACCAGAGACCAAACCGGTGTCTCTTGCATTGCAAGGTGGATTCTTAACCACTGTACCACCAGGGAAGCCCCCTGAAGCCTTGTCTTGAAGAAAGAGCCAGAGCTTCCCAGGGAGCTGGAGGAGAGGGAGAAAAGGTGGGGAGAGCACAGCCTGGAAAAGACAGAGGTATGACCCATCAGCTTTGTTAGAGAAACTCCCAGTGGCTTCGTGAGGCTGAATTATGGGTAGGGTGTGAGTGAGAGGGAGACAAGAGACACAGCTGGGGAGGGGACTGGACCAGATCTCAGAGGGTTTTCCTCCTGTGCCAAGGAGATCGGACCTTATTCCTTAAGCAGTAAGGATTCTGGCAGGATTTAAGCAGCGGAATATGTGGTTCAATTCATTTTAGAAAATGGCCCTGGCAGGGTGTGGAAGATGTTCTGGATGGTGAGCTTGGGCGCAGGCAGCCCAGTCTCAGCCCAGAGACTGGAGAAGGACTGTGAGGGTTTAAAGTGACAGAAACAACGAGGCCGGGCATGGAGGTGAAAGGCATAAAAGTGAGACCAAATGAACAGACTAAGTGACCATATGAGGAAAGAGGTCACTTAAGCTCTTAGAGTTTCAGCCTCCTCCTCCATCAAATGAGGATAAGATGATCTACCCAACAGGGTCATTGTGAGCCTTCTCGGAGCAAAAACTAAAGGCTCACACGGGGTCTGGCAGACAGTAGAAGGCTTTCTCCTCTTTGTACCTCGCTGTTCCTTTGTGCCACGTTTTAGGCTTTGGCAGCAGAGCTCAAGGGAACGCACAATCCTGGGATAGGAGGGAGGCAGCCCTGGGTTCTGGCAGCACCAGGGCATGTGCCCAGGCAGAGGGATGGGGTGGCTTGCCCAGAACAAGGCAGCCATGTCTGTAGGCCTCCATGTCCCAGCCCAATCAACCAAATCGGACCTGCTGCTGGTACACAGGCTTTTCTCTGCAGGGAATACTCAGCACAGTCACTCATGCACCCTGCTCAGCTCACTGAGAAAACAGAAACCACACCAGACCTTTCAAGCAGAGGGATTTAAATTAGGGATTTAGTTGTACAGCTGGAGAATAGGTGAAAGTGAAAGTGTTAGTTGCTCAGTTGTGTTCAACTCTTTGTGACCCCACGGACTATAGCCCACTAGGCTTCTCTGTCCATGGGATTCTCCAGGCATGAGTACTGGAGTGGGTTGCCATTTCCTTCTCCAGGGGCTCTTCCCAACACAGAGATCGAACCTGGGTCTCCTGCATTGCAGGCGGACTCTTTACTGTCTGAGTAGGACAACCCAGAGATCAGCAAGAAGCCACCACCTTCCTAGAGCTGGATGGAGGGGGCAGTGTTTCAGGAGCCCAGGAGCCCAGGAGCCAAGGCCTCCAAGCAGAAACTGGGCCAGCTGCTGGCCTGCCAGGAGGAGCTGGGCCATGCAAGAAGGGGTTTTTCCACAGGGGCCAAAGAGGATACACAGATGTCACAGAGATCTAGCTGGAAACAGAGTAAGGGGCAAAATATCCTGGCTTTCCCCCTCCTCCCACGCTCTACCTTACTCCAGCACTTCCGATTGGCTGAACCCATCCAGAAGCCTGGAAAGGCACCTGGGAAATGTAGTTCTCTGTGCCACAAATCAGGGCAGAGAAAGGCTGGACATGGGCCTGGGAGCAACAAGGAAATGATCAGCATGCTCATTCATTTCTTCACTCACTCAGTAAACATTTATTGAGCATGTAGGTGCTGGGGATTGAGGTGCATGCATACTCAGTTGTGTCTGACTCTTTGTGACCCCAGGCACTGTAGCCCGCCAGGCTCCTCTGGTCATGGAATTTTCCAGGCAAGAATGCTGAAGTGGGTTGCCATTTCCTTCTCCAGGGGATCTTCCCAGCCAAGGGATCGAACCCACGTCTCCTGCATTGGCAGGCAGATTCTTTACCACTGAGCCACCTGGGAATCCCCAGGTGCTGGGGAGATAATGATAAACAAGAATTCTGTGTCCTGCAACACCTGGACCGCACCCCTTTATAGCCCACACCCCACTGGCCATGGGTACCTGTTCAACTAGGCTGCAGGATGGGGTTGGTGTGGAGTTTCTGGAACCCCTGGGAAGCTTCCAGCATGCAGAGGAGATGGATCCAGGCTCTGCTTAGGCTCTGGATCTGGAGGATCAAGAATCTCAGCCGACCGCTTCCTCCCCAGCTGAAAGCTCACAGCTCAGAATGCAATGTCTCCAAAAAGAATAGAAAACCCTTAAATCCCACTGTTTGTCTTTGGAGCCTGGGAAGCAAGGATCTAATGAACATGAAACATGCAGGCCGCTCAGAAGTTGCCTTTGAAACCTCCCCAGGCCGGCTTTGTCAAGGAGCGGCATTGCCTTTCAAAGCTGCCTGTCTCCAAACTCCTCTCTCCTTCCTCGGTAGCAGGCAGCGGCTAATTAGCTGGAGATGTTAAATGTTCCCTAATTCACCGGAGAAGTCCCCAGGCTTCCAGGGAACTTGTAACTGGGCTGGCGAGCTGAGTACTTCCACTCCCCATACTCCCTCCCCTAGGCTGCCCCCGACCCCTGCCAGCCTGGGTCCTCTGGGGTCTCCTCTGTGGTTGGGCTCACCCCCCCCCCCCACTCTTTTGCACTGGCCGTGTCAAACACGACCTCTGTTACTTGAAGTCTCATCTTCTGGAATCTGCCTCTTCCAAGAAGCCTCTCCAGATGTACCACACACATGATGACCAGCCACGCCCTGATTTTTCACCCTCAGCGGGGCCCTTACATTCACCCTTCTCATGGGGGCAGGCCAGGCTGCACTCGCTGCCTACCACTCAGCACAGTGCCCCTGCAGGAAAGGGCTCCAACCCACCCCAGGGGGAGGAGAGGCCACAGGGAAGCACATTCAGGGCTTCCCCACAGAGATGTCCACAGACAGATCATCTGGCCAAGAGTCAACTTGACCTCACAGTACTTTCTGAGACTTTGGATAAGATAGGATCTTCTCTGGGCCTCTGTTCATCATCTATAACAGGGGGTTGTACTAGTCCCGTGCTTCTCAAACTGCAGCTGCCATAGAATCATTGGAGTGTTTAAGCATAGATCACTGGGCCCACCCCAGATCTCTGACTCAGTAGGATTGGGGTGGAGACTCTTGAGAACCTGCATTGCTAATAAGTCTCCAGCTGTTGCTGCTGCTTCTGGTCCAAGGCCCATACTGGAGAAGCAGTGGGCTGGCTGGATGGGTTTTAAGCTATATTTATCAAACCTCCATGGGGCTTCAGGAAGCTCACTCGCTCAAGAGACAGTAGGAGTGGGAATTGGGGGTGGGGGATGCTGAGTAGGCTGGCCCCCAGCCCCAGAAGTTCAACTCTAACCAGTGTTGTTTGTACGTCCAGGTAAGGTTTAGTCAGAACCAAGTTTTCATGCTTTAAGTGAAATGTTTGGAACCTGCCAACTAGACTAGTGGTCAGTGTTGCCCCTTCCAGCTGCGATGTTCCAGGCCCCCGTGTTCATTCCACACCTCTCCTGGGCTTCTCTCACCTCTTTTTTTCTTGTTTACAGTCAAAGGGGGTGGGGAGCACAGTAGCAACAAGACTACAGATTCAGGTCTTTACTTTTTCAGGGGATGTGGGGATGGGTGGCGAGGCTATGATCTCAAGGTCATTGTCATGACCTTGAGGGGGGTACATTTCAACACAGAGATGCACCTCAAAGTGATGTGAGTGTGTGTGCACATGTGTGCAAGTGTGTGCATGCATGTGCATACATTATATGCACATTCACAAGCCCACATACACATACACATGCTCCTCTACTTACAACCCCACCCTGAAAAGGAGCCGGGGGCCAGTTCCTGGAAAACATAGTGGAGCTGCTTTCGGATGGGGTAGGGGTGGTGCATGCATGTATCTGCGTGTTTGCTTGGATAATGCCTGTGCATACAAATGAGCTACAGAGAGAGATGGGGAATGATCAGGGTATGGACAGATTTTAAACAAAACAGAGGTCTCCTAGAATCTCAGCCTTCCAGAACAACACTGGAGACCATCAGTTCCAAACCCCTTGCATATCCAATAAGGAAACTGAGGTTCCTCTGGAGCTAGAACCTGGGTTTCCTGGCTCCTGGGTCAGTGCTCTGCACCCCACCCCCCCACCTACGTGGTCTGCAAGGACGTCAAGCCTCTCTCAGGCACCAGGATGATGTCAGCTGAAACCAATGAAACTTCATGGCAAATGGACAAAAATGTTCACCGAAAAGATTCCAAGGCAAACAAATCCCTTCCCAGCCCTGCCTGCCCCCACCCACATCACTGTCCCCGGCCAGCTGCTCCTGGAGATGCCATTTCCAGGGGGCAACTGCTCAACCCTGCCGCCAGGCTGGGAGAGCCTTCGAGGAGAGCACAGAGGAGGAAAACACGAGAAGAAACCACCCAGGACTTTTAAAGATTCATGGGGTTCTCTGGGACACAGAGTTGTGTGTGAATTGGAGAGACATTAAAGACCACCAGACAAGCAGCTGAGAAGCAGAGGGACAGAAGGAGGGTATGTAACTATGTGTGTCTGTATGCACGCGTGTAAAGAAGACACACAACAGAGAGATTATCAGACTGTGCATACATGTTTGTGCAAACCCAAGAGAAACCAACAGACAGCAGAGCGTTCTGCAGGCTGAGGAGGAACACATATGCACGCACGTGCGCACACACACACACACACACACACACACACAGACTGGTGTGGGTGGGGCTGGGAACAGGGGAGCTGAGGTGAGGCCAGGAGGTGAAGGGCTGTTGGAGCGAGCCAGCATGCAGGCCATTTGTCTCTGCGATGGGGTGTGTGACACAGGATGTCAGGGCACATCTGTACATGTGAACAGGGTGGAGCCCACCCCAGGGACTCGGAGAGGGAGAGGGGAGGGCAGGCGGGCAGCCCACAGCACCCGACGCCCTTCACACACATGCTCTCATACTTCTGGGGGCCAGGCAGCCCCCGCACCATGTCCCCTTCCCTGGGACCCTGCTGATGGCCCCCCTCAGCTGCTGTAAATGTCCTCTCCTGCTTTCGCCTCCCATGCTTACACCCCACCCCTCGGCTGGGGAGTTCCCTCCTTCCTCCCCAGGAGTTAATGTCCCTGGAAAATGATAGTCTCCAGTCTGGGACAAGTCTCTGCTCTCTGCCAGCAACCATGAAATCCCTGCCCACGCCCAACCCACCCCCCACTCCCACCCACTTCTGTCTCCCAGCAGGGCAACCAGCACAGACCTCCAGTTACACAACCTCAACTTCAGATCTTATCTCTGCCTCTTTATACTGTGTGACCTTGAGCAATACTTAGGCCTTTCTAAGTTCTAGTTTCTTCTGTTTAGAAGAGGAAAAAAAAGAATAGTGCTCTTGTGAGGATTACATGAGATAACACATGTGAAGCCCCTTGCCTTGTGCCAACCACAAAGTACCTTCACTTTCTAGCTTCTTAATGCATGCTCCCAGGGGTAAAAGTTTTGTTTCAAAGCCACAGAGACTTCCCAAGCAGCCCCAACGCCTTGAAACCCTAAAGCTGGAAGTGATCTTAGAAGTCATGTGGTCTAAGCGCTTCATCCCTTGTAAGTGAAAACACGAGGCTTGAAGACATGTAACTTGCATTAATAATGGAACCTAGACCAGAACACAGATCTTCTGCTTGACAACCACCAACTTTCAGCTTTCTCCCTTCAGCCAGAACCAGAGGATATTCACAGTGATGTTCTTGGAAGGTTTACACCCCCTTGGTTTGGAGGTGAGACTGAGGCCTGAGGTGTGAGCTGGGGCAGAGGCAGAGAGGGAGGGCTCTGCAGGACAGAGCCATGTCCCCCTTGAGTCCTGAGCAATTCAGCTCTGGCCCCAAACTTGCATCCCCCAATAGCAAAGCCAGAGCTCTGGAAAGAATTGGATCCCCTCAGCACTTCCCTCACTGCCACTTAGAAGACGCTTTCATGATCTGTCTCATGTGATCCCTTGGGGGGTTAACAGCCCCCCATCCATTGTAAGTAATCAAAAGATTTCTTTCTCCTTGAAAGATCATGGCAGGTTTCTCCATTTCTTAATATTTCTGTAGCACAGACCCACAATGCCAGGCAGCTATCTGTCTCTCCAGAACCCTGTTAGGAAAATTAAAGTGGAGGAAGTCTTGTCGGAGAGCAGGCCTCTGACCTGATTCTGACCTGCCTGAACACTGTCTGGATTCCACGCCTGCTTGCAAGTGCAGCAAGTTAGGCAACACTTTAGATAAGAAAGGGAATGCGTGTGTGCTAAGTCGCTTCAGTAGTGTCCCTCTCTGTTCGACCGCATGGACTGTAGCCCACCAGGCTCCTCTGTCCATGGGATTCTCTAGGCAAGAATACTGGAGTGGGTTGCCATGCCTTTTCCCAAGGGATCTTCCCAACCCAGAGATCAAACCTGTGTCTCTTACATCTCCTGCATTGGCAGGTGAGAGCGGATCTTAGAATTCTTGAGCCATTGAGGGTGTGGCCAAGCCCATGGGGTCTAATGAAATCCTACGATTCACAAGGTGAAACACACATCTTCATTGTAAGAAGGTTAAAGTAAAACCAGAGCTACATTTTTGCATACAAACTGATGATGATATCACTTTGTAGCCTGAGATTATAAGCAGGGAGCCCCCAAAACTGCAATTTGAAGTCTCACCCATGGGGTGGACACACTGCCTAGGACCTCTTTCCAACTGGGACTCCAGATTGCTGTTAATGAGAGACTTCCCAGGACGCTGTTTAAGTCTGGATGTTGGTTGGCCCAATTTGGTAATGTATGTGCTGTTACTTTTCACTATTGTTTCTGTATTTTTCTTCTTTCAATGACTGTATATTGAAATTAAGTCAATTAATCCTCTATTAAATATTGAAACTGTTTATTGTGGTTTCTTTTGTTAACGAATCCTTTGAACTTGAAACAAGAGTAAAACTTTCCGCAAAACAGCCCCACATCTATCTCTTTATCTGACTCTGTGTCTTTATCATGCTTCAGTCATGATATGGACCCCAGAGCTGAGGAAGACAGGATTATGCTGAAACATGCCCCCTCCCTGGAGGACAGGAGTCTGGGGGAGGAGCTGAAGGCTGGTTCCCAAGAGGACAGCAGCAGTCATGCCCTTTGTGTTTGCTTATCACCCAGGATGGGAAGGTTCCTGGGACAGGCTAGTGCATGGGCAGGAGGTGAGTGCAGCAAGGTGAGGTCTGTCCACAAGAAAGAGCAGGGCATGCTGGAAACCAAGAAAGGGGGAAAAGAAATGCTGAAGGAGTTGGGGATGGGGCGGGGGGGTGGGTGTGGGGACGGATGTGGCAGAAACCGGGGAAAGGAGTACAGCTGGGGAACCCATGTGGCAGGAACTTGGAACCAAAAAGTAGAATCATTGCCAGATTCACCTTCCTCACCCCCTCCTGCAGTGACAAAGCAGTCCCCCACCCCCACCCCAACAGCAGGAGGGACACCGAGCCCTGGGAGGGTGTGGAGGTCAGGACAGGAAATTCAGGTTCCTGAGCCCAGGTTGGTTCTTGCACTTCCTTAATCCTAGAGAGAAGCAGCCAGGAACCAGGGGAAGTTCGAGACTCCTAAGTGCACAATCACCGCCTACCCTTCAGCAGCTGGCTGGGGAGAGGTTGAGCAATGGAAAGGAGACTTCTTCCAAGGAGTCTTTACAGGCCATTTGTGTCCTACTCATTAGGACCATGCAGCCTAATCTTCAGTGTCACACCATTCACTCCCTTCTCCAAAACTCATTTGTCCAAGTGTAGTACACGTGACAAACATCTAATGTGTTTCATTCATTCATTCCTTTAGAGAAGGAAGTAGTAGTCCTTGAAAGCAAGGACTCTGGCGCCAAACCACCTGGCTTGATCGGGTGATGGCTGTGTGATCTTGGGCAAGTAACTCAACCCCTTTGTACCTTCGTTTCCTCACCTGCAAAGTAGGGGTAATATTAGTAAGTACCTCACTTTCATGCATTGGAGAAGGAAATGGCACCCCACTCCAGTGTTCTTGCCTGGAGAATCCCAGGGATGGGGGAGCCTCGTGAGTTGCCATCTATGGGGTCGCACAGAGTTGGACACGACTGAAGCGACTTAGCAGCAGCAGCAGTAGCAATAAGTACCTCATAGGAACACTATGAGGTTTACACAGGTCAATAATTGTCAAGAGCTTAGGATAATGGCCGATACATAATAAAAGCTATTTAGTACTTAATAACTATTTAGTATTAAATAGTAATACTAATAGCTAATAGTAATAGTAATAGCTATTTAGTATTTAATAACTGTATTTATTTAGTACAACTGTACTTAGTACAAAGTATTATTTATTCAAGCATCAAAAAGTCATCGAGCACTGACTGTGTACTAGATGCTGGTTGGAACTCTGGAATCCTATGATGAGCCATCCAGACGTGGTCCCTACCCTCAGGAGATTACATTTTAATGGGAAAGACAAACATTCAATAATCACTAATAAAATTTACATATTTACAAATTGCAATAAGAACTGTTAAAGACAAAGACAGAGAGCTATGAGAGCATATAACAGGGGACCTAACAAATTTGCTATTTGAGGTCTGATGTTTCTTTCATTCTTCCCTGCTCATGCTGACCATCCTGAGGAGGGTACCATCGCCATCAGCAGGCACCCATTAAGGGCAAAGCTCATCTGTGCCCTTCACAGTTCTGGCCACAGCCATGCCCACCACTCATTCTCCGCATGAGAAGCCCAGGTGGGCTGAGTCCCCATCACCTTGCCTGCCACCACCACTACCCCATTTCTTTACCTGCTTCTGAACAGAGCCGAAGTCCTGCTCTGGGTGCTCACAGTGTCCAATCAAGAGCAATTTCTCAGAAGGTCGTGACTATCAGTCAGGGGTCCTACTTGCTGGGGAAGGCGCTTGAGAGTCCCTTGGAGAGCAAGATCAAACCAGTCAATCCTAAAGGAAATCAACCCTGAATATATATTGGAAGGACTGATGCTGAAGCTAAAGCTCCAATACTTTGGTCACCTGATGTGAAGAGCCAACTCATTGGAAAAGACCCTGATGCTGGGAAAGATTGAAGACAAAAGGAGAAGAGGGCGGCAGAGGATGAGATGGTTGGAAGGCATCACCGATTCAATGGACATGAACTTGGGCAAACTCTGGGAGATAGTGAGGGACAGGAAGACCTGGCATGCTGCAGTCCACAGGGGTCACAAAGAGTCAAACATGACTTAGCCACTGAACAACAACTCCTGCTCCCCTAGAAACTGTCCTAGATCTAATATCTAGCCAGGAAGATGAAGCAAAGTATTGTGCTAGGTATATTACAATTCATTTAACAAATGTATTCAGTTGTCTCTTTTAATCATCACAACAACTCCATGAGGTTGGTATTATTATTATTCTTAGATCTGTTTTACAGAAAAGGAAACTGAGGCTCTGAAAGGTTAAATAACTTTCCCAAGGTCACACAGCTTATTCGTTGGGACAGCTAGGACCCTGACCTAAGTCTGCTTGACTCCAGACCTGAAGTCTTTAAAAAAACATAGTATAATCTTTTTAATAACATGAATAATATAATAGCTAACACTTATATAACAATTTCTATGTGGTAGGTACCATTTTATACACTTAATGTCATTAAATCACTTAACCCTCACAATAATTCTACAAGGAAGATGCTATGGTTATTCTCAGGCACAGAGAGGTTAAGCTGTGTGCCCAGGTCCATTTAGATGAGTCATAAGGTCAAGTCAACCATGATGAGAGTTGCAGAATGGTGGAGTGTAGCAAGCTTAGCAGCCTTACCTGGAAGCTGAGAGAGGAAGGGATGAGCTCACGGCTGCGGTAGAGCCACTGGTACCTGGGCAGAGACTGTATCTGTGCACCCTGCAGCCTCTCTCACCCACCTGTCTCCAAGGATGCATGTCTAGGCTTCCCTTGGGACCTGGCTGTCTCCTTCCCTCTCCTTGGTTCACCCATGTGAGCCAGGGCGTGGACACCACCCCATCCAACTCTATCTCCCTTCTGTGCACAGGACACATGGCCTGGCCCTGGGCCCCGATCACAGGGCTCTATCAGCAACTGAGTCTGGTGAGGCTGAGAGTCCAGGACTGCTCCGCCCACAGTGATGGAAGAAGCAAACGAAGAGGGTCAGCTGATGGCCGGCTCAGAGGCCTCAGGGCAGGATGGCCCCTCCACGCCACTCTGGTCTCTTCCTCCAGAAGGTGACCTCAACCCAGTGCAGTGGGCCCATCCTAAAAACCCAAACCCCAGGCAGGGCTGTTGCAAAGGGTGCCCCCTGCAATGTCACAGCTCCCAGCCTGAGGAATTTCAGACAACCAGCTTTCCTGTTTCTGGGTACCCCTCCCTCCCATTCCAGCCAAGTCTCTGTCTTTCTCAGGCTCTTCAGGGCCAGCCCTCCCCCCGCAAAACAGGCTCTCCTCCATCCTCATCACAGGAAGAGCATGGGGTGATGAACCAGGGCAAGGAGAGGGCATGGATTAAAGGTGCCAAGGACCTTATCTTCGACAAAGGAGGCAAGAGTATACAATGGAGAAAAGACAATCTCTTTAACAAGTGGTGCTGGGAAAACTGGTCAACCACTTGTAAAAGAATGAAACTAGAACACTTCCTAACACCATACACAAAAATAAACTCAAAATGGATTAAAGATCTAAATGTAAGACCAGAAACTATAAAACTCCTAGAGGAAAACATAGGCAAAACACTCTCCGACATAAATCACAGCAGGATCCTCTATGACCCACCCCCCAGAATATTGGAAATAAAAGCAAAAATAAACAAATGGGACCTAATTAAAATTAAAAGCTTTTGCACAACAAAGGAAACTATAAGCAAGGTGAAAAGACAGCCTTCAGAATGGGAGAAAATAATAGCAAACGAAGGAACAGACAAACAATTAATCTCAAAAATATACAAGCAACTCCTGCAGCTGAATTCCAGAAAAATAAATGACCCAATCAAAAAATGGGCCAAAGAACTAAACAGACATTTCTCCAAAGAAGACATACAGATGGCTAACAAACACATGAAAAGATGCTCAACATCACTCATTATTAGAGAAATGCAAATCAAAACCACAATGAGGTACCATTACACACCAGTCAGAATGGCCGCTATCCAAAAGTCTACAAGCAATAAATGCTGGAGAGGGTGTGGAGAAAAGGGAACCCTCTTACACTGTTGGTGGGAATGCAAACTAGTACAGCCACTATGGGAGAACAGTGTGGAGATTCCTTAAAAAACTGGGAATAGAACTGCCATATGACCCAGCAATCCCACTGCTAGGCATATACACCGAGGAAACCAGAATTGAAAGAGACGCGTGTACCCCAATGTTCATCGCAGCACTGTTTACAATAGCCAGGACATGGAAGCAACCTAGATGTCCATCGGCAGACGAATGGATAAGGAAGCTGTGGTACATATACACAATGGAATATTACTCAGCCATTAAAAAGAATACATTTGAATCCGTTCTATTGAGATGGATGAAACTGGAGCCCATTATACAGAGTGAAGTGAGCCAGAAAGAAAAGCACCAATACAGTATACTAATGCATGTATATGGAATATGAAAGATGGTAATGGTAACCCTATATGTGAGACAGAATAAGAGACACAGATGCATAGAACAGTCCTGTGGACTCTGAGGGAGAAGGTGAGGGTTGGACGTTCTGGGACAATAACATTGAAACATGTATATTGTCATATGTGATGCAGAACACCATTCCATGTTCTATGCATGGGACGGATGCTCAGGGATGGAGCGTTGGGATGACACTGAGGGATGGGAGTGGGAGGGAGGTGGGAGGAGGGTTTGGGAGGGGGAGCACATGTGAATCCATGGCTGATTCATGTCGATGTATGGCAAAAAACTACTACAATATTGTAAAGTAATTAGCCCCCAACTAAAATAAAAAAAAATAAATAAATTAAAAAAAAAAAAAAAAAGTGCCAAGGACCTGGGGAGCTGGAAAATTCATTTTACTTTTGTCTTCGCATCTGTGGCACCATCTTGCCAATACCACCAGGGATGTGGGGCCCTCCTATTTGGCTCTGCATGGCTTCTGAGAGCTTAGCCTCCTGAAGACAGAAGGGTTTGATCAGGAGTTACCCCAGTGGGTAAAGGGGATCCCTGTCAGCAGGAGGGCCCGGTGATGTGGGAACACAGAGGGAGAGGAGCAGGGGCAGGGCGGCAAGGTGACTTGCTGTTTTTTCTCCCTCCTCCAGCCCCTGGGCTTGAGTCTCCAGAGGTCTTGTGTGGAGGACAGAGCAGAGATGAAGACGAAAGAGCTGCTGCGTGAGGCAGAGAGGACCTTGTGAACTAGCTACTGACTTGAGTGATCCCCGTGGACAGGAAAGCAGGGCCTGCGTGGGTTGGGGTGGGAGCTGCAGATCCTACTGAGGGCATGCCTTCCCTCCAAGTGGCTTAGAAACATCTAGATGAAGCCTTGCACTGAGCTGGCATGTTTCTACCTCCCAGCTGGACCACAAAATAGGAGGAAACATCCATAAAGTACCCGAGCCGCCTCTGAGGCCCCAAGCCCTGCCAAGGGGCTGCTGGTTCTCCTCTAATTGATCTTAATTTCCATGATTTGCGGGTCCCAGGCTCACCAAGGGCCCATTCCCCATTGTGATGGATGGCAGGAACAGTCAGCTTGGTGAGCTGGCTCCCAGGGGCTCTGGGCCAGTACAGCAGAGTCCTTCGGGGTGCAGGACAACCTAGTCCTTCATCTGAGCCCACTCTTGCCAGGTCACTGCCAATCTGTGTGATGCCTTCTGTGCAGATGAGAAAAAAGGTGCCTCTTTCTCCAAATGGATGTAGGCCCCACACTGGTGTATGGCCCGTGAGAAGGGCATAGGCTGGATTTCAGCCCCTGTCCACCTCTTGACCGAGTATCCTTGCACAGTGTACAACCTGCCCACCCGTACACAGCTATTAGACTTCAGGGAGTACACCACTGAAGGAGCCTAATAGACAAGTCTTCACTTTTCATTTCACAAGTGAGGAAGTACAGACCCAGGAAGGAAAGGTCATTCAGCCAAGGTCACACCCCAGGCTGGAGGCAGACCCAAGACCAAAGATCCAGGCGTCCCAGCTCCCAATATAGCACTTTTCCCTCCCTCTACTCTATCCAGTTCTCACTCTTGGGGACAGATGGCAGGGCCAAGACAGCAGGAGAGCTCCTGAAAGCAGCGCCTGGGGAAGCCTTCTTGCACTAATTAGAGGAGAAGTGATAACCTCATTCCAAACTCTGTCTAGACATAAAATTGAACATAAAACTCTCTGAACCATGTACCACCTAACCCTTGGCTGGTGTGCAACGTGAATATAGCTCTTCTCCAGCTATTCCCTGTCTACAACCTCATCTATCCTAGGCTGCTTCACTGTCCGGATGTCCCCGAGTGTCTGTCTAGGCTAGTACATCTGTCTTGGCACGGGAACTCCCGAATGAATTTTTTGCTTCTGGAGAATTCCTGCACACATACAAGGGCTCAAAAGATGACTTTTAATTTAGACAAAGGTGAAGGCAGTGGTGATGGAGGAGGAAAGGAGGAAGGGGGTTGGGAGAAGAAGAGAAAGAAAAAGATGAAGAGCAGTTGCTAAAGCATTAATTTCTTGTCCTGGGATCCCAGTTGCCTGTAATATGACAGAGCTGTGTTTCAGGGAAATGGTGGTGAAGATACACACCTGTGCGTGTGCGCAGCACACTCTCTCTCTTGCTCTCTCTCATTCTCTGGGTGCTGCCTACAGTATAATATGGTGATTAACCTCGGGTGGAGCCAGACTTCCTGGTCCTGAATCCTGGCTTTGCCATTACCTGGCTGTGAAATTTCAGGCAGAGGACTTAACTTTTCTGTGTCTCAGTTTCTTCCTCGGTAAAATGGGCTAACTACAAACATGACCTCATAGAATTTTCTGAAGATTATGAGGGTGAATTTATGAGCAACACTTAATGCAGTGCCTGACTGATAGCAGGTATGCAGTAAACATTGGGTGTAACATATATAGTGGGGTGTTGTTTCTTGACACCTTGTCTTGGCCCTGTTTTCCTACAGTGTTAGGTGGGCAGGGGTGGAAGGAGATTGTCCAGGCTGCCTGGAACAATTTCCAACTCAGTATTACAATCGTCTAAGCAGAGATGGACTTCCTTAAGAAGTGGTGAGCTCCCTGTCATCGGGAACAATCAAGTGGAATCCAGAAGAACATTTGGCATGGATGTGGCAGAAGTAGGGTAGGGGTGGAGAGATCTCTTCCAAAGTTCCTTCCAAGCCCAATAGACTATGAATATATGAATAAATGTGCATCACACCCACATGGGCACAGCCTTGCCTACAAATGAGGGCATACATTCAAGGGTGCACTCTCCACACTGACTTTGGGGACCAGAAAGAAGTATTTTACACCAGGAAAGCCAGCGTCCCCAGCCAGCCCCTCCCCTAGCACCTGACCCATTCCAGTGTACACACAGCAGCCAGGTGGCAGGCAGGACCTTTCAGGGAGGCGCCGAGTGGGATTTCAACAAACCTGTTTCCTACCACTCCCAGTTGTCTTTTTACAGGCACCCACTGCCAACTTCCCTGCCCCCACAGCAGGCCAGCTCCAAGACAGCGCGTGAGAGCAGGTGACCAGGCATGGGACAAGGTAATTGGGTGTTGGTTTTACCTCTGATGTAGGTGGACTGATAGGGAACCTAGGGCAGTCCTGGGAACTCTGGCCTCTAAAGCACCAGGGTGTACAGAATTCGGATGCTACAAGAGGTAAGAACTTCCCTATTGCAGAAGGAATGAAGAAAGAATTTGTAGGAGGGTCAAATTAGACTTGGAGAAGACCCTGATGCTAGGAAAGATTGAGGGCAGGAGGAGAAGAGGGCAACAGAGAATGAGATGGTTGGATGGCATCAGTGGACATGAGTTTGAGCAAACTCCAGGAGACAGTAAAGGACAAGGAAGCCTGGTGTGCTGCAGTCCATGGGTCATAAAGAGTCAGACATGACTGAGTGACTGAACAACAACAACAGATTAGCAACCCCCCTTCCAGCCAAACCTTTTCTTACCCCTACCTTGTTTTGACTAGCACTCCACCTCACACAGTCCCCCAACACTTCCCCTGGGTGCTGTGTGCCATCCATCAGCCATTCTGTGCAGAGTGCCAAGTGCAGATAAATCAGAGCAGCAGCACATTCAAACCTTCCTATCAGCCCAGGATGCACTGCTGTATATTATTTGTCTGCAGCAGCTGCAACAGCAGTTCTTCCTTCCTAACAATACTGGCTTTGCCTGGTATTAAAAAGGGCCCCTAAGTGCCAGAAACACTTTGCTAGGAGAGGAGACCACACACTGGGGGGAATGGGGAACTGGGTCAGCCTGGGATGAACCTTTTGCTCCTGCACTGGTCCACGAAGGTGGGTGGGCAGTCGTTTTACATAGTAGTGTGTATCTGTTAACCCCCAGCTTCAAATTTATCCCTCCCCACCCTTTCCCTTTTGGTAACTATAAGTTTGTCCTCTATGTCTGTGAGTGAGTTTCTGTTTTGTAAATAAGTTTCCATTGTATCATTTTTTTTAGATTCCGCATATAAGTGATATTTGTGATATGTGATATTTGTCTTTGATTTATTTCAGACTTAGTATGATAATCTCTAGGTTCATCCATGTTGCTGAAAATAACATAATTTCACTATTTTATGGCTGAATAATATTCCATTGTATGTGTGCATATATACATATATATATATATATATATATATATATATATATATATATATTTCCACATCTTTGTCCATTCATTTGTCGATGGTGCATGTCCTGCTCTTGAAGTTCTAAATGCCCCACTCCTCCAGAAGCCCACAACCTCAGAGAGACAAGAGATCCAGGAAATATGAATACGAGGTAATCAGTGCCAAAGGCCAAATGGAAGTACAGCCAGTGCTCTGAGTTCAGAAACAGCTGTGGGATGAGACAGAACAGAGCTTTGGTAGGGGTTATCTTGACCATTCTGCTCTGGACCAATCAGATGGGTGACAATCACCCATCCCTTCCAGGGCCAAGCATGGCACTAGACCCTGAGCATTCGATTGTGACCGGGTAACACAGTCCCTGTCCTCAGAAAGCGTGCGGATGTGTGAGGGAAAGAAACACCAGGCAGATAACCAGACAAATAACTAACTGTCATATGTGATCAGGTGTGTGCTTCCCAGGTGGCACTAGTGGTAAAAAAACTCGCCTGCCAATGCAGGAGATGTAAGAGAAACGGGTGTGATCCCTGGGTCAGAAAGATCCCCTGGAGAAGGGCAAGGCAACCCACTCCAGTACTCTTGCTTGGAGAATCCCCATAGACAGAGGAGCCTGGAGGGCTACAGTCCATAGGGTCGCACAGAGTCAGAAACAACTGAAGCGACTTGGCATGCACGCACCTGTACAAGTGTACAGAGATTTAGTGGGGAATACTCCACTCTCACCCTGGGCTGCCTGCTCCAGTCCCAACCAGGCTTGGAAGCAGAAAGTTTACATTATAAAGAACATGAGGCCACTCCCTCTTAGCAGACAGAGGAAACAGTTGCCTAACATCCAAAGCAGGATCAAGGCTACAGTGACATTTTTCCTCTGGGTAAACTGGGAAAAGAACCAATGTTTACTGAGTGCTTAGTTCCAGGTACCAGCCTGGTTGATGTCTTCTCATTTAGTCTTCACTTCACTCTGTGGAGTGGATATTAAGCCCACTTTACAGAAAAAGAGACTGAGGCTCAGGAAGGTTAAGGAACTAACCCAATTTGCCAAAAGCCAGTCTGAGGAGTTAGGATTGAAATCCATAACTACCGGGGTCCTAATCCCACTCTTATTCTGCTATAATGTGCTGCCTCCGGGGCCATGTCTGGATGCCCTGTTGGGGGCAAACAAAAAGAGTACAAGGGAGGAGAGAGAGAGAGAGAAAGAAAAAGGAGCCTGGCAGGCTAGGACGTCACCCAATCCGGGCTCTTGTCACCACCTCTTGTTCACGTAGCCAGCCCTTTTTCAGCATCCTGACCAAACCACCACTCACTTAACATTCCGCTCAGTCTCCATTCCGTTCTGATTTCAAATGTTTATCAACACATGCTGTAATGTAATCAGCTCCTGGGAAAATACACACCAGGTAATAGATGCTGACAAGAGTGTCAAACAGATGTCCCCTCCCTGTCCCTCCCTCCCTCCCAGCCAGAGCAGGCCCATCCAGGAGGCTGGGGAACGCCTCTTGCCATGCCACCCCTCCAGCCCTGGCAAGGGAGGCACTCTTTCCACAGTGGGGCACGGTGCCGGGGGCTCACACACCTCATCTCATCTCATCTTTGTGGCAGCACCTTAAGGGTGGTCTTACAGTGCCCATTTTACAGATGCAAAAACTAAGGCAGAAACTAAGATGATGAAGCCAGAGTGAAGCAACAGCACCATCGGAAGCACAAGAAGGGAGGATCACTCTGCCTGTTCATTCACCAGAAGTCCACCTCCCCTGTGGAGCACGGGCCTTTGAAGAAAGCTGTCTCATCACTTTCGAAGTTCTTGGATCCGAGGCCTCAGGGCCTGGCTTCCATGGACTTGACAGGCCAGGTGTTGGGCTGGCAGTTTGTTCTGCATTTCTGTCCCAGCCAGATTGGGGAGGATGCTGAATGGGTCCTAAAGGCTTAGGACAGGGCAAAAGAGACAGGCTTGAGCTGCAGTGTGGCAGGAGAGAGGGGTCTGAGGGAGGCCAAGGTGGCTTCTTTGTCCTTTTTCTCTCCCTTTCTCCTAGAACCAGAGCTCAAGGACCCAAGGGCCAGCTCAGACAGAGGTGAGAGGAAGTGTGCGGAGCTGGGGACAGCCCCCCCACCGCACCCAGGACCTCTGGGCCCTCCGGGATCAGCTGTCCGTGGCTGGACAATCCTAAAGAAAATCGGCACTTGCTTTTCCCTCCAACACAGTCCTTTCAGATGCTCCTTTCATCTGACAGGAGTTGTAAACGAGATTTTATGGGATTTCTAATGACGATCATTTCCCTTTATCAGCCTCCAATTCCCACTCCTCAGCTTGGGTCAGCTCCAGGAAGTGTTCCGACCAGGAATTCAGAATCTGGGACCAGGCCCCCCGCCCCCCCAACCCCCCACCCTGAGTACTGCTTTCCACAGCCGCAGCTAGAAGCTGTCAAACAGGCCTCAGAGGCCATGGGAAGCTCACCTCAACAGAAAAGTCAGAGCTGGGTTCTAGGCCGCCTCCCAGATGGTGTATTTAACCTCTCTGGCTTCTGCTTCTTCAACCGTAAACCTGGGGTAATAATGCCTGTTCCACCCACCTACCTCACCGGGCCACCGTGAGGATCATATGAGATTATAGCCCTGAAAGGCCTTTGAAAAATACAAAGCAATCACCCAGCCTGGTTTGGCTATTATTATTATTGCTGTTGTGATTGTGTGTAGGTGCAGCTGGAAAAGTCAATTATGGCAACTTGTGTGTCTCTGAGAGGGACCTTGTTTGTGGGCACAGAGGTATATGTACCAGGTTCGTGGAAAGATGGAGTTCTTGTGTCAGCATCTGCCTTTAAAGATGCCTACGGGCAAAGTATGTGGCTGTGAGTGTGTTGGTACACGGGCACACATTCAAGTGTCTCAGTATAATATCACATCAAATGTAGCAATATACTAATCCTATGTGCCAGGCATTTCACTGAACACGTGATGTGGCGGTTGGGCCTGTGTCAGTGTGCAGGCATCGATGTGAGGCTGGGTATGGAGCAGCTGTGACATCTGCACATCAGTGCTGGGCGAGGGTCATGTAATGTGTACCTGTTTGTCTCATGCACATAGCAGGGAATCTCTCTGTGTGCTTGCCTGAGTTTCAGTGAATCTGAGTGTGTGCACACAAGTATGGGTGTGCACGTACATGCTTATGGGTGCACAGCCATGCTTGCACACCCGGGTACACCTCCCTGTACCTGGGTCGATGGTGTTAACTGTTTGTGATTTATCAGCTGCCTGGGTTGCGGGAGCCCCCACACGCCCTGAACTCCTTGTCATGCAGCCATCAAGCCCACACACCCATTGTGGTGACAGCAGTGTGCCTAGGAGGCGCCACCATGCTACTCTCTGGAGCCCTGGTCTGTGCCAGGCAGGAGGGGCCCTGCCAGCAGAAGGTACAGATTGACTATACCATGCTTGAAGCCACAGGAGCACTCAGCAGATGGACCAGACCTGGGGGGCATGGGAGCAGAAGACAGCTGGGGCCGTAGGTCCAGAGGACATGGCTATAACAGGCCAGACCCAGTGCCTGGCCCAGAACAACATCTTGCCATAATAGGGGTGGGATGCTGAATGGGCTTCCCTGGTAGCTCAGCTGGTAAAGAATCTGCCTGCAATGAAGGAGACCTGGGTTCGATCCCTGGGTTGGGAAGATCCCCTGGAGGAGGGTATGGCAACCCACTCCAGTATTCTTGCCTGGAGAATCCCCATGGATAGAAGAGCCTGGTGGGCTACAGTCCATGGGGTTGCAAAGAGTCAGACACTACCGTGTGTCTAAGCACAGATAAGTGGCCAGGTGTGAAACATCCTTGCTTTCTCTGTTGCACCCACCATGGCTCCTCACTGACCTCAGGATTAAGTCCAAACTTCAGTGTTCAAGGCCCCACTACCTGGGCACACACCTCCCAGCCACACTCTCCCTCCCCTGGCCCTCCTCCCCTTGCACTGCACCCACCAGACTGAACTCTCAGTCCTTGGATGCACCCAGCCTCCTGGGCCATCTAATCGCCTTTCCTTGTGTCTGGTTTTTCCACAGGGTACCTAGGGCTAGCCTGTCCTCACCCCTCGGGGCTCAGCTCACCTCCACAGGAAAGCTTCCCTGACTCTTCCTGACCCCTTAGATTAGGGAAGGGTTCCCACTCACCAGACCCTCCCCTGGGCCCCTAGATTTCCTTATCTTCCTACTTCCTAGTAGAGCCTTTCTTCTGCATTAGACTTTGGCCCCAGCCTCAACGGGGGTGTGAACATGTACATGGCTTTATTCCAATGCCTAGTATGGTACCTGATCATAGGTGGTGCATAAATACTTAGTGAATGGATTATTGTTAAAAGCCTGTTGAGAGAGAGTGCTTGACTCAAGCGCTCCATGTATATACATCACAATATGTATATAATGTGTGTATAAACATGCTCCTGGGCTTTCAGATCTCAAGGCTGGGGAGAATCATCCCTTCCCCTATGGCCTCCCCCCATCCCACCCCACCAGTCAGCTTCATCAGCATCATCCCCAGTTGGATTGAAGATGGTAGAGTTTACAAAGTGCTTTTACAAAGGTCTTGGCAGTCATCAGCATCCTTTTACACATGAAGAAACTAAGCACAGAGATTAAAGTGTCTCATTCACAGGGACCAGCTCACTCTGGTTTGCCCAGAACTTTCCTAGTTTTAGCACTGACAGTGTCCTGGGGACCCCCTCAGTCGTAGACAGAACACGACAGCTGGTCACGCTTCTTGTCTAGGATGTAAACCTAGGACTCCTGACTCCAAATCACGTGACTGTTCCCTGACTGCCTCCTGAGGGTCCTTAGAATTCAATGACCTGCCCGTTGGATGTCCCCTCCAAGCCACTTGGCACTGTCGTGGAGCACCTCTTCTCAGAAGCAGGTGCTCAAGGAGTGCAGGGCATTAATATTAACCTAAATCAAATACAATTGAGAGAGAGGCTCATTTCTGGAGGAAAAGCACTTTACGTAACACAGAAAAAATTAAATCTATTATTAAAATAACTTCATAATGATATTAAAGCAAATTTTTAGAATAAAAAAAACTTCACTCAAAAAGTTTTCATTTCTCCATATTGTCTTCGCATCAGTGTGTATTTTTTACAAAACTGCAATGAAGTGCAAGCATCATGCTTGTTCCTTTTTTCACTTCACATTACAGAACTCTTGTTTAGATTTGCTTCCTTCTGAATCTTCCATGTCACTAACACCCATTAGCCTAGATCACAGGAAGTCTAGGCTCAGGGCTGCCTCCTTCCTGAAAAACCCCTTTCTCAGCAGGGCTTGCTAACTCAGAGCCCCATCTGGGCTTCTGCAGGTTGCCATGTAAACACCGTCTTTGTGCATGTGTGCTGTTTGCAGGACAGAGGGACACAGCTTTCATCTGATCCTGAAAATATCAGCACCCTTGAGAAGAACACTCAGACTCACATCCACTCCCAAGGCGAGCGTCCACCATGCACTTTCTCTGAAGGGCTTGGGCTGCCCCAGGAACTCTGCTCCTCCCTCTGTTCCACTTCTTGGCTAGCACATGGCTCTCAAAAAAAAAAACCAAAAACAAAAAACAAAACAGATTCCTCTTAATGAGTAGACCATTCTGATAATTATCCTGACCCCAGAGCTAAAGGGTCCTAGAGAATACTATGAACAGAGGAGCCTGGCAGGCTACAGTCCATGGGGTTGCAAAAAGTCGGACATGACTGAGCAGCTAACACCTTCTTTTTTTCAGATCTAAAGGCACTGTCAAATGGGAAAAGACTGTAGGTGGGAGGTTGAGTGCCTTCTTCCTTTCTATAAGTCTTTTTCCCTTTCACCTCTTTCTGCATCAGGAACGCTCCAGGCTGGAGTTCACCCATCCTCTTCCCATCTCTTGGTCCATGCAGATCCTCACTGAAGCTCTCTTCTCAGCACCAGAATTGAGTTTGAAGTATTCCCACCCCAAATCAGGAATGATCCTGCTGTCATGTCCAGAATTCCTTAGGATTTTGGATGTGCTGATTCACAGGAATGCCTGGATTTGCCTTCTGGACTTCTGTCTTTCTAGAGAATTGGGTGGTTTAAGAGGGAACTGGGGCCTTTCAATCGTCACTCAGAGCTCCAGGCCCCAGAGCCACAGAGATCCTTGGGAAACCATGGTCTGAGAGGCCGGCTGTCTGTTAGCCATCGAGGTACCACTTTGACACAGTAGATCATCGAACCTGGAGGGCGGCTGCATTCAGCTGATCTGTCGTCTTCCAGAGCAATGGCGGCTGTGGCAATAGAGAGGCTCTGAAGGGATCTCTGTAAGAATAACAATAATTAGATGTTGCTAAGCACTGTGGGATACAGAGGCACCATCATAATCACCACAGCTACCAGGGTGATGATAACAGTAATTAAATGCTGTGGTTTTCCCAACCACCCCCCCGGGAGCACTGCCTGGGGTGAGGCTGGCCCGTCAGGTTAGGGAAGGGGGCACCCATGCCAGAGGCTCCTCTCTGGAGCTGGCTGGGGCTTGGGCCACACACTGCCTCCATGAGATTCTTCCTCCTCCTCTTCTCTCCCCCTGCCCTCAGCCTCAAATGACCCCATATTGGGGGCCGGGGTCACAGGAGAGGGGGACTCCCATTCAGTATATCACTCTAATGTAGGTTCATCTCGTCATATCAACAGATTTCAGGGGGTTGGGGGATCTTGGGGACTTCTTGATGGGACTCCCCTCACATCAAAGTGAGCTTTATTAGCCAATTACTGAAAGATAGAGAGGGGCCTGGGAGACGGATAGGAGGGCAAGTCTTTATTGTATTGACTTTGGGCCTCTCCCAAGCCCGACAGCTGTCTCTGCAAGAGCCCATGGAAGCCAAGGGAGGGCGGTAGGGACAGTTTCCTGGGGAGGGCCGCTTCCTCTTGTCTCTGTCTAGTCGTTGCCCTCAGCCACGGAGAAGGTAAGAAAGGAGGGCAAGTTCTTTGAGGGGTTGTCATTCCAGCTGTCACTGAGTCTCAGAGTCAGAACAGAAGGTGGAATTCATCCAATCTCTCCCCACCCAGGGCAACAGTCCCATCCAGGGCACCCCTGATAAATGGACCTGGGGCTTCAGTCTGAAAAGGGATGGGGTGTTGGTTCCATTGTTCCATTGATGGGGCTCCCTAAACAGTCTTCCTTAGACTGAGTTGAAATCTACTTCCCCAATCACATGTGCCTGCTGGCCATGATTCTTCTCAGTGAAAGCACACAAGATAGGTTGCTCCTTTTCCCTTCGGGGTTTTGGAAGCTTGCTAGTCACACCTCCCTTCCACCTCCTTCTCCTTTATGAGATCCGAGGCCACCTTCCAGCCTCTCTCTGTGGTGAACTCCAACTCCTACTTGACTGCCATGACCTTATTATTAACTTCCCTGCTTTCTACTCCCAAAACTTCCCTCTTAACTGCTCTCTTCACCTTCCCTCCAGGGTCAGAGAAAGATGAGTCCTCTCCTTTGCAAGGCTGACCCTCCTCCACCTTAGTCCCACCAGACACTCCTCCTCCAGGACCTGCCCACGGAAGCACACCTCCTTTCGCTTCTCACACTTGTTTTGCCAATCCTCGCCATCCACTAGCTCTCTTCCTTCTGCCTCAAGGTGCTCAGGAACTTTTGATTTCCCATCACCAAGGAGGAAACAAGCCTCTTGGTCTCTGTTGTGCTAATCCTCTCCAAGCTTCTGATCCATTTCACTCATTCCGTTCACCACCAAACTTGTCAAGAGCAGGGTGGACACCTGCAGCCTCTGCTTTTTCACCTTCCACCCCTTTCTCCTCCCACTTTGATCTGAGTTCTGCTCTGCCCCCAACACCACTCTCCCAAAGGTCAGCGGTCTTTTTGCCATTGTATCCAATGACCTCCTCTGATTCCCACCTGCTCTCTGCAGCGTCAGACGCTGTTGGCAACCTCCTCTGTTAAATTCTCTCCTCACTTGGCTTCCATGACAACCCTCTCCCCTTCCTTCCCTCCTCCCTCACTGACCAATCCTCATCTGTCTGTCCTACCCACGTTATTGCCAGATTCATTTCCTGAAAGCACAGTTCCAACAGCTCTATGCAACACATAATATACAAGGTAATAATATATCTAGGGTTCAAACTTTTTAAGCAGCAGAATCCATTAAGAAGAAGCTTTCTCAGAAGCCTAATATTTGAAGAGCATGATAACAGTATGCTGGGACTTCCTGGTGGTCCAGTGGTTAAGAATCTGCCTTCCAATGCAGGGCACATGAGTTCAATCCCTGGTCAGGGAACTAAGATCTCATGTGCCATGTGGCAACTAAGCCTGAGTGTCACAACTAGAGAGAAGCTTGCAAGCTGCAACCAAAGAAGCCTGAATGCCACAACTAATAACCAATAATAAATAAATAAGTGTCATGATGTATAGAAAGAAAGAATAAAATGAAACAGTATGCTCTTTAAACTTGGTTCCTATTGAAGCAGGGAATCGAGATTTCAGGAAATTTTAGGGCTTTCAAACCACAGTTGGAAAGCCACTGAAAAAATTAAATTCCTCAGTCTGCAGATGAGAAAATAGGCTGAGAGAGGAGAAGTGATTGGTAGAAAGTGGCACAGGATGTTAGTCAATCAACACATTTTCACTTAGTGCCTCCTGAGTGCCAGGTGCATGCTAGGTACCAACAATAAAGCTGGGACAAGACCCAAGTAGTCCTGCCCTGGAGGGGCTGACAGCCCAGGGGGGTGTGAACCACGTATTATAAACTACTGAAGTGGTCACAAGTATGCAAAGGAAACTGTGGAAGCATTTAGGAGGGGACTCGCCTGGTCTGAAGGGCAGAGTGGACCACCGTGGGTAAGGGGTCCATGTAAACTGAGCCCTAAAGGACATATAAGCAGCTGGTCAAAAGAAGTGAAAGAGCCCTGGAGCAGATGGAACAGTGCAGGAGAAGGCTGAGGAGGCCAGTTTGGTGGCCAGAATCTCAGGAAAGCCCAGCAGCTCTGACTCAACACCCTGGAGCAGAATGACAGTGGGTGAGAGAGCAGCCCCACCAGCCTCCTGGGGACTTGACACTAATCTCAGAGGCTGACTGGCCAAGGAAGTGTTCTCAGGCATTGGGACCTAATAATCTGTATTAGAAGACAATTTGATGCTAAATGCAACATGGTGTTGCTGATTGGATCCTGGAACGTAAAACAGACATCCGTGGAGGAACAAGACATCTGAATAAATTCTGTAGTTGAGTTAATAGTATTATACCAATGCTTATTCCTTAGTTTTGACAAATGTACCATGGTTATGCAAAATGTTTATATTAGAGGAAGCTGGATGAAGGACATATGAAAGCTCTGTACCATTTTTGCAACTCTTCTGTAAATCCAAAACTATTTTAAAATAAAAAAGCTTAAAAATAAATATATCCCTCTGGCACCATGGCAGAGAGCAGCAAAACCGAATGTGGGGAAAGAGGTTATAGTAATAATGATGACTAATACTAAAACAGTCCTTCCTATACAGTAGGCATTGTTCTAAGCACTTAATGTGTTTAACTCATTTAATCCTCCCAATTCCGTGAGGTAAGTACTTTATTTCCCTTCATTTTACACATGAGGAAGCTGAGAACAGACAGGTTAAGTCAGTGGCCCAAGGACACACAGCTACTGAGTGGCAGAGCTGGAAGTTTAAGAATTCAAATCCAGGCGCTCTAGCTCCAGAGTTCTACATGCTTGACCATTACATTGTACCTCCTCCCCTCAGTGTGCACTGGCTATACTGCCCAAGGATGTTGCAAGGGTCAGGGAGAAACCATGAGCATGAGGACTAAGGTGATAACGGTAGAAATGGAGCCATGTCACTAGACTTAAGACACATATTGGAGGCACACTCAGCTTCTGCTTTTGAATTGGAATATGATAGTTGGAGAGGGGCTTCCCACATGGAGCTAGTGGTAAAGAACCTGCCTGCCAATGTAGGGGATGTAAGAGACACGAGTTCGATCCTTGGGTCAGGAAGATCCCCTGGAGGAGAGCATGGCAACCCACTCCAGTATTCTTGCCTGGAGAATCCCATGGACTGAGGAGCCTGGTGGGCTACAGTCCATGGGACTGCAAAGAGCTGGACACAGAGTAAAGTGACTTAGTACGCACACACACCCTTGCTCACTGTTGGAGCAAAGGGAAGAAGCAAGAATGACTCCTGGGCTTCCTTCCAGCTTAACAGTAAGGACCAGAAACTTGGTCCTGTGTTTATTCCTGCCAGGGAAAAAGAGAAACACTCCAGACCTTTCACAGTCTTGTGTGTAGGGACGACCTGTCGCTTTCTCTTATTATCTTCAAAATACAAAGCAAACGGGACCACCTGCTGCTCCCAAACAGGCCCGGACCTCACCCACCTCCATGTTCTTGTACAGGCTGTTTCCTCCACCAAAATTCTCTCCTCCATCTCCCTGGGTCCAAATCTGATCCACCCTTCAGGGCCACCTCTTCTAGGAAGCCTTCCCTGCTCTCCACAGTGAGAAGCATTCAGACTCTCCTCTAGATGCCGACATTTTTTCCTTTGGTTCTCTTTGGCAGCATGCAACCTCCATCCTATAATATAGTTATTTGGGTAGGGTCTTGGCTCTTGCTCACTTTGGTATCCTCACTTCACAGTATAGTAGGTGCTCAAAAAGATACCTGTTCAGTGAATCATCTATCTGAGTAAACAAGCTCTATCTAATTTCCCTTCATCCCTTCCTGGCTCCCTTTTCTGTCAACTGCAACCTATCACACACACACACACACACACTGCTGTTGGTGCTTTGACTATTTCATGTTGGTGCTTTGAATGTTTCAGGGGCTGGTTTAATCCACCTCCATCTTCTCCACTCAACTCATCCTTAGGCAGCCATGCCAACCCCTAGACACACTCTCTCTGGAAGCCCAGAGGGGGGGAAAAAAAAAAGCCTCACCAAGAATGGAGAGATGGAAGAATACAAGCAGGAAACTAGTGGGCATTGGTCCATCTGGAATCGCCCTTTTAACCTATGGGGTCCAGCTCCTATTACGTGGCCCTGTCCTGGAGGAGCTGACAGTTCAATGATGAGTGAATCAAGTATTCAGAGGCAGAGCCTGAAACCATTGCAGTGAACTCAATCCAGCCCCGTTCCTCAAAGTACTTAGGGCCAGACTGGACTACAACAAGCCAAGTTGATAAGACATTCCTCAGCTAAAACCCTCCTGGTGGTTCACTGCAGGTCTATCCTTTCCCCAAGTCTTGGTCTCAGGCTTCAGCTTAATGCCGCTCTCCTCCCGCACATGACTCTGTTTGATAGATGACTCACTCAGTCCCTGTGTCCCTTCCACAGAGAAGCCTTCCCTGATCCCCACCCCAGGCTGAACAGGGCACTTTCTCTGAGACCCATTAAATCATGTGTTCGCATCTCTGGGACACACCACACACATTAAAAGCTTGTTTATAACATCTGTTTCTGTCTGCCTTCCCTCTCTGTTCCCTAACTAGACTGAGTGCTCTTAGGGCAATGACCAAGTCTCTGTATTTCCAAGCCTAATGTGATGTTTGGTACAAGAAAGCCCAATTACATTTGTTCCGTGTAAAAGATGTATTGAGGAGTGTGAATGCTCATAGGAGCGCTTTAGTCTACGGGCTTCAGCAAGAAACCTAGAGACACTCCAGGGCCAGATTCCAAACAGCAGGAAAGTGGTGCCCTTATTGCCCATCCTCCTGCTCTTCCTACTCCCAGGAACTAGAATTTACATTTTATCAGGATTGGGGCCACTTCCCCTCTGCTTCTGCCTGCTGGGCAAAGGGCAGCAATGGGCAAAGGGAGCATTGTCTGGTCAGGCATCTGGGGAGAAACTGCTTCTCCTTCGTGGGACACTGTCTCCTCCGGGGGTGAGGATGGGGTCCAGAGGGAAGGAGCAGAGAGCAGGCCTCGGGCTGCCAAGGACCGGAGGGCTCAGCCGCCTTGGCTGGAAGCCAACCGCACCCGGATGTGGTGGGTGGTGAACGGGATCTGGCGGAGAGTCCCTGCTTCGCTGGACACTGACGGGATGGGTCCCTTTCTAGGGTACCCTGCAAATCGGTCAAAACAGAGGTTTCCCCGAAGGGGGCACAGCTCGATTTCTTGCTCTATTTAGGGAGAGGAGAGGGCCTCAGTGTTTGGAAAAGGAACTCCTGAAGGGAGCACGGCTTAGAAAAGATCAGAATCCTCAGGGGCCCCATCTCACCCCGCGAATGCCCACCACCGACTCCCGGAAGGTCCCCGCATAGCTGCCTCCCCGTTGAGTGTTCACATGATGCAGAGGCGTGAGAGCTCTGGTTACTGAGTTCGAGTCCGAAGCCTGCCACTTTTCTGCTCGTGCCCCTGGGGAAATCGCCTTACCCTTTTCCGGGCCTTTGTTTCCTCATCTATAAAACGGGGCCAGGGCTGGAGGAGAGGGCCTGGAGAAGCCCTATTCGGCTCGGACTCTGCGGGATCCCGGATTCTCCATACCGCACGCCCGCTCCTCCACAGCCTACCGCCGCCACCCCACTCCGCCCATCCACCCCGTCTTAACTCCACCCCCACCGAGCGGCTTCTCCCCCGACGCCGGCCGCTAGGGGTCACTGCCTCCCTTTGTCAGCGACGGAGGAGGGCGGCTAGCCCTCGGGCCCTCTCCGCGGCGGAAAGGCGACCGAGGGGCATCTCCCCAGCCAGTGGGCCTGAGCGCGACCCCCACGGCTCTCGCCGGGGATCCCGCCTCTGCCCGGGGCCGGAGGGTGTACGGGGCGGGGCGGAGGCCGGGGCCGGGCGCGGGCCGCGCGTGGGCAGCCAGGAGGGGGTTAACACTAACCCCTCCCCCTCGGGCTGACATCACGGGGAGAGCGGCTGAGAGGCTGGAGCTCGGCGAGTGAGAGAAAGAGAGGGAGAGGAGCGAGCGTGGCTCGACTCGGCGCCCCGGCAGCTCCACATTGTTGCGGATCGCCGGGACCCGGCAGAGCGAGCGGACGCGGCGCGGCGGGGGACGCGGCGCCCCCTGATCGCTCGCCTGGCGTGGAGCCGCGCCGCCCGATCGCCCCGGCTTGCCGAGTCGCGCGCCCCGCCGCCTGGGCCCCGAGCCCACCGCGCCGCCCGCCCGCCGCCCTCGCTCGTCCCGCCGCCCTCGGAGGACGGCCGGCCATGGACGCCTGCAAGTTGGAGCCGAGCGGGAGGGTGTGAGCGCGCCGGGGGCCGGGAGCCCGCGCCGGGCAGCCGGGCGCGCCGGGGGTGGGTCCCTCTCCCTTGCCCGGCTCTGCGTGGAAGAAGAGGGCGGGGACCGGCACCGGGAGAAGAGCGGAGGAGGAGAAGGGGCATGACTCGTGCAACTTGCGGCGGGCATCTACCGAGCCTCTGAGCCGGCGGCGGCCCGGGGCCCGGATTGCGGCCGCGCCGATCCCACCCAGCCCACCCCGCCCCGGCCGACGGCTGAGGCTGACCTGGATCCTCGGAGCGCCAGCCGGCCGGCAGGGATCGCCTTCGTCTTCCGGGCTGCTTTCTGGAGCGCGAGGAGCGCTCTCCTCGCGGCCCCTCTCGCTGGATCCCCGGCCCCCGATGGCTCGGATGGGGCTTGCGGGCGCCGCTGGACGCTGGTGGGGACTCGCTCTCGGCTTGACTGCCTTCTTCCTCCCAGGTGAGCGCGTTCCGCCCCCTGCCTCCCCCCCACCACCCTAAGCCCCCATCCAATGCCTCCCCGGGGCTGGGAGCTGGATGGCGGGCACGTCTGGGTTGTTGGGAGTGAAAGGAGACAGAAAAGTTGGGTCACGGCTTAGGTAAGGGGGGTGCGGGTGGTTCGGCGGAGAGAGAGGCTGAGGAGCCCAACAGCCTGCCCTGCAGGAAATCAATCGGATGCACGTTTCTGTGTAGCAAGAAAGCACTTTCTCCGCGCAGTTTTTCACACACAAAAATAATAATATGTAATAGCGTTCTATTTATTTAATAACCAGCTCTCAGCTCGGGAAGCAGTTTGGAAACACTGCATGTTACATAAATGCAAAATAATCACCGTAATCACCGTCTCGGGGTAGGAGACAACAGCCCCAGGGGGAGGGCGTCAGTCTCGGAGCTGGTGGGCTGTGGGCTTGGCGGATGGAAGGGGGGCTTCGGTTTTTTTCCCTCCAGCCCTTTTGCCAAGAGGTTTCGGGCGCTCGGGCCCCCTCCCGCACCACATCGCCCCACCACCCGCCCGGGGAGCAGGCTCCTGCGGCAGAGGCGGCTTCTCGCTCACCTGCGGTTCTTTTCCGGGAGGGTGAGGCCCAGCGGCGCGCGATCGCAATCTCCCCGCCTAGCGCGGGGCTAGGCTTTGCCTTGGAACTCCGGTCCCAGGTTGGGGGGCTCTCCCGCGGGAGGCGCCGCGGGCTTCGTGCCAGCCAGGTGGCTGCGTGACCCACTTTCCCGAGGATGCCCTGCATGTTCTTCCTTGAGATGCTGGCGGCCGAGGGGTTAACCCGATGCCCGACCCCCGGGGTGGCCCCCGGTGGCCCCTCTGACGGAAAGGGTAGGGGCGGAGGCTGGGACCGGTCCGGGCGTATTGTGCTGGGGAATGAACTGGAAAATGCGTTTAGGAGGCAAATCCGACCGAGTCCCCGCGGCTGAATTTAACCCTTTGTGTCCCTGGGGAAGCTGCCCGGCTCCCACGGTGGCTGGGGACACCGGCGCGGGTGGGGCGGAGATTGGGGGAGTTCCTCCAGCCTTCGTGGAAGAAACCTGAGACGACCTCCCGCCCTAGCTAGTTGGGGAGTTTGGGAGGGCGGGGTACGGTGGGGGCTCGGTTGAAGCTCGTGGCCCTGGCCTTAGGTGGTAAAAGAAGAGGTGAAAGTGCAGAGACTAGCTCTGCGTGGGGCAAGAATGTTGGGTCTGGGCTCAGCTCGCTGCTAGCGGAGGAGATATGGAGGAGATATGTTCGATGCCGCAGACACAAACGGCAGTTTGTTGCCGAGACGTGGGGCTGGGGTGCGCTCCTGGAAGGCGGGAGCCTGGCCTCATTCACTCCTCTACCCCGTCTACCGCCAGCTACCGGCCAGGGCTCCGCAAATGTCTCGGAGTGGCCCATGGCTCCAAAGTGGTTTGTGAAAGCCGCACCAAGGTGCCCCGGGTCCTGCAGCCTGAAGTGGGGGCGTAGGGGTGCTGCTCTGCTAGGTCGGTGGGGGTAAATTCCAGGGCACACAGGTATCACTGACCATTTCAAAGGTGCATGATTGAGTCCCTCACAGCAGGGTGGTTCCAGTGACAATGAAAGGTCTTCACCTGACACTGGACCTCCTGGGAAGCCAACAAGAGATGCTGGAATCTCCGGTTCTAGCATTTGTCTGACCACCGGGGTTCTGGAACCCTTTAATTCCACATCACCCACACTCAGAACCCAGCAAAAGACCAGCTTTCCTGGGGCCTGACTAGTCCAGTGTACTAGGGGTTAATCTAATCCTGGGTCAGACAAAGAGCGGGAAGATTTGGGGAGGGGGAGTGAGCTCACCCCCCTCCTTTTGTTACTCTCCCTCCCAGCTTTGTGGTGCTGTCCCTGGTAGTCAATTCCATCTTTGGAGGGGCTGGAGGCCTGCGCTGCTCCATCCGGCTCGGGGCGTGGGGGCAGGGAGGTGATGCTCTCACCTGGTTCAGCTGTAGATACCCCGCCCCCCCAACCAAAACTCCCAACTGAGGGAGTGGGACGAAGACAGGAATCACAGCTCAGATGGGCACTTAATAAGCACTCTTTGACTGATCCTAATTGTCATGGCTGGGCAGCATCAGCGGGGCAGCCAGAGTTCCCTGACCAGCCAAGCTCCTCTACCTGGTGCCCGCGCCCCTGGTGCCTCTGTGAAAAGACAGGCAAATGTGGTGGGGCCCACATGACACTTGGACAGAGGGTGGGGGAAGTCACCTTCCAAACCCCATCTACCGTCACCTTCAGGCAATCTCCTTCTCCCTGGGGACCTGCCAGCGTGATGCTCTTTTCTGGGTTCCTCTGGGCTGTGGCAAGGAGTATAGAGGGATGAGGAGAGGAGCCTGATGAGGTGGGAGAGGGGACCCCCCACCGGCTTGTGTGTGCTGGCCCCCTGACTTCAAAACACTCCAAATCTGGCTCTCAGTGTGTAAACACAGAAGTGTGTTTTCAACAACACAGACTTTACCAGGCAGGGTGGTGAAGCCCCATCAGCCTCTGAGATGAGTCTGAGGTTTCTGCCTGATCACTCAGAAGAGAGAGCCAGTGGGACCCGGGGGTTGCATCCCAGGGGGACAGGGGGAGCCCAGGAGAGGAGGCAGAGAACCTGCCTTAGAAGCAGGTGCGCTGAGCTGGTGTCCCACCTACACCACACCCTTCCTAATTGGCTTCCCCAAACCTTTTGTCAGGGAAGAGAACACACACCCCAGGTGTCATGCACACCCTTGGAAGACCTGTCGGGCCACAGCAGCACCATCTTCTCTGCAGCCTATGCACAACTTGCTGTCATGATGGTTTCCTTTGAAACCTGGGGAGTCAGGACTGTTGAGTTATCTTCCTGTCTCCCCATCACTCACAGACAGCGGTGTGTCCAGGCTTGCTGGGCAGGACATTATGGCAAAACCGATTCCGCTGGCCTGGGGTTTGCAAGCAAATATAAGCAAGAAGCCCAGTGCCCATGTCAGAGGAGTGTCTCCGAATCCGATTCAAGGCCAAATAGTCAAGGCTGGAAGGCAGGAGGAGATATTGCAGTGCCTGGGCCCAGCACCTGGGGCTGACTTGACTGGTCTAGGAGGTGTCTCTGAGCCTGACTCTCTGTGTTTAAGGGACAGGCAGCCCCTGGTCGCCTGATGCTGGCTGAGACTATGATGTCCATTCCCTTCTCGGCCGCTCAATTTTGCACAATGAATCCACCTCGTTGGCCTGATCCAGGACCCAGTTGTACACTGCCAGGATGGTCTCAGGCCAGAACCCAAGTGCTGACGACTAAGCAAGTGGGCCAGGCTGGGGAGGGTGGGGGACCGGAGGGCAGCCCCAGTTGCTGTGCCTCTGATAACTGCCATTGTTTAGCGGCTGACTAATGTTCATTGTTCAGCACAAACAGAAAATACCCAAGGGAGGTGTAAATTTACCTTCAATTTTCCTGATTGTATCTTTCCTTGTTAATCTGGTAAATTGAATGGCTCCTCCCTGCTGTGGGGGCAGAAAGGGTGTCTATATATATTTACCTGTTTTGCTGATTTTTTTTTTTAACTTTGAATGTTAGCCTGTTCGCCAGGCTAGAAGGGGTAATAGTCAGCTATGGGACTTAGGCTATAACATTTCTGATAATTTGCTTATGGCCTCACCACCAGTATAGAGTAGGTGCACACACATGTGTGCAAGACTGTGTGCTTGTGTTGGCCATCTACAATTCACTGTGCACATACAGACCCACGGGGACTAGGACTAGGACAAGGAAGTGTGTGCACTAGGATTGTGGGTCACTGTGAGACAGGGGCATAAATATACATCAAATGCATAATCACATGCAATTGATTTCTTATGGCTTTCTGACTGGGATTTTGTGAGAGGTCTGTGTTTATATCAGAGTGTCAGTGAGGGTAACTTTGGAGACCTAGGATTTGCCCTTAGCCAGCTCCTTCTAAGACTGAGCTGCCACATCCTTTGGGGGTAGAAAGCCTGGATACCGCTTTCTTTTTCTGCTCTGCCCTTGACCTTAGGCTGGCCTCTGCATGCTCATAGAGAGATGTTCACCTGGAGAGGTTTTCCTCTACTTCTCAGGATTCCTGAGCAGCTGGGAGGGGCTACAGGAAATAGGTTTTCAGCTACTACTTTGGCATCTCTGCTTCCTGCATGAATACTTAAGGAAAAGGGTCATCTGGGGAAAGGTGATGTACTCTGGGCATTTATAAAGGAGCTCTGAGTCATAGGCTCTAAAAAACCCTGTAGAACCATATGTGTGCCCAGTTCAGCAGCATACATGTGCCTGGAGCACCCCAGTTCACAGAGCAGAAAGCAGTAGCCCCCTTGTTGGAAAGGCAAGTGAGAATGAAGGGCAAGCAGTGGGGAAGAGGGCAGTCCTTGGAGCCCAGGTCCCGATGCCCAAGTCAGGGTGGCAAGTGTTTCTGCCCCGTTGGTGTACGCCCCTCTCCATAGAGACCATGTCTGTAGAGCCAGCAGCAGATGTGCTGGCTGGGGCTGGAGGTAACTTAAGATCTGAGCAGGGATCACCTTGCACAGGGAAAGCCCTGAGCTGGAGTTAACACTCCTTAGCCCAGTTAACCCTTTAAGCTCTGGATTCTCCTGTGCTGTTTGGAACTGGGAAATAGGGAGAGGGGAAAGATAGACGAAAACACATAGGACCTAATATCTGAACCCTGACAAGGAGAGATTAACTCAATGCCACAGGAGAAACCTAAGGACACAAAGAAAGCCTTCCTGATCACAGACTGTATGTAGGCTGTTCAGGGCAATGGGTAATCCCAAGGGTTATCCTGAGGTGGGGGAGGGGCAGTAGGTATGTATCCTCAGAGGCTCATGAGATCTGTGCCTTTCACAGTCTTCTAGGGGCAGAGCAGCTGTGGTCCCAGGGCCCAGTCCAGAGGGAGCAGCAGATAGCTCAGTCCCTCTCCCCACAACCTGAAGATCACCCCATCTTGACTGCCCAGCAGAGTGAGACAGCAAAGTGAGGCCAGCTATACTGTATTTGAATCCCAGCTCTACCAATTGCTAGCTGGGTGGGCCTGGTTAAATAGCTTTGTAGGCCTCAGTTTTCCCATCTGTAAAATGGGTTTCTGCTACTACGCTTTCAAAGTTTTGTGAAAATTAGAGCAACAGTAATGTAGGAAAAGTGCTCAGTGCATTGTCCAGCTTGTGATAAATGTGCAATAGTGGCAGCTACTCCTGTGTTCTATGCCTTTCCTCTGAGTGGTCCTGGCTCCCTCTGTATCTGCCAGCTGGGCACTGCCAACTGCACACTCTCTTGAGAAAGAGCCACTCAGTTGCCTGCCCACTGCTGACCTCGCTTCCCCACCTGGAAATGATGGCAAGAGCTGCAGCAGCTGTGGGGGACTCAGGTGGCTTGGTTGGATGCAGGCACCTACCTGAGCCCAGCCCTGGTGGTCACATACTGCCCGAGCAGCAGGTGCTGTGTGGCCTTTGTTCTGCAGCCTGTTGCCAAGGGCTCTCCCCAGCACCCACCTCACTCCCTGGCTGCAGCCCAGCTGGGCACTGCAGCCCTTCTGGAACACTGGCTGGGGTGGCAACCTGAGGCTGGCATGGAGAACCCAGGACTCAGCCCCTGCAAACTTCTACATTTGACAGAGGGGCGGGCCACAGGCCCCTCTCCCAGCAGTCCATGCACCAGCTCTTCAGGCAAGATGGTACAGCCGGAGAGGTAGAGATCCCTCCTGGGGTCATGCCCTTCTCACTGGCAGAAAGTCCTTCAGTTTCTCCTGCTGCAGATTGAATGCTTTCACCAATAATAATAAAGATGTTTGTGATCCTCTTTTCAGCTCATAATTTCAGCTAATCCTCTTGATAACCCCATGTAAAGGGTATCAGTAGTTCTCCCATTTTACAGATGGGAAAAGTGAGATGTAGGTCTAGTACCTTGCTGCCCATCTCATGCCAGTGCAGCCAGATTAGATGCCAGGTTTTCTGACTCCAAATCCAGTAGATGAGGAAAGATGAGATGGACTGGGATGGACAGATGCAGAAGAGGCTGAGCCAGACCACAATAGAATGTGTCCACTGGGGCAGTCATTTGCTTTGCTGACAACCGCCAGCTTATACTATCCCCCACCTGGTGAAGTAAGGTATACATGGAGATATAGGTTAGAGGGTGGCCCCACTGGAGCTGACCACATTTCAGGTTGACACAAAGCACAAGATGCCCAATAACAGAACACCTAGGGGAATGGGTCAAGGGGAGCATGTCCTTCCACCAAATGCTAGAGCATCACTCCCAGAATCTGACCCAAAACATGGGCATGGCCCCACGGTGTGAGCACAGAGCTCCAGGACACAGGCAGGCACACAGCCAGTGTGCTGGCAATGCTCAGAAAGCTTTGTGGACTTGAGCAGAGCAGTGGAGAGGGGGAGGGGCTGAGATTTGGTAGGCAGAGTTGAGTCCCTCTCCTGGGCTACTCCCACCCCTCTCCGGTCCACACAGATCCCAGTTTCATTCCCAGTTTATGAGGAGTCTCATTACCAAGCCACAGACAATAAAACCCGTCCGGCCACTCTTGCCCGGATCTCATTAGAGGACATTAGTTCCGCTGGCTTGGTGGCCCCATTGGGACACAGCTGCAGGCGTGGCCCAGGCAGCAAAACAGACCAGTGGCCATGGGCACAGGAATGTCCCACTGGGAGTTGAGTTTGATCTATGGGCTTGAGTAGGGTCCTCCCTCCCCACCCCTATCCATGCATTCTTGGAATGCATGTTCCCCAAAGCTGGAAACATGGCATCCCTCCTGCCCACTTGGACCCTCAGTTCTACCCCCCACCCCCACCGCCCCCTCCCTTCAGGAGATAAGGACACAGCTCCTTCCAGAACTGGGCAAGGGAGTCCACCTTCTGAGAAGCTCAACAAAACACTCATTCCTTGGAGGAGGGCCTTTGGGGACAGGGACAGCAAGCCCACTCACAGCCACAGGTCTGGGGACACTCTCGAGAGACACGCCTGAATCATAGCTCACCTTTCTGTCCAAAAGGTGGGGATAGAGACCTGGGGGCCCCATGTCAGAAACATTTTTCATCCCCTGTAGATGGAGTTTCACCATCTGGTGGCCTTGGGGTGGTGGGGGGTGGAAGAGGGGAACTTCCTGGTCCCACTCCTCTCCCTGAGGTAGATTAACTTGCCCACAATGGCTGTGATGGAGCACTGGTTTCACCTTGGGGTTCTTCCCACCAAAGACAGGATTATTCCTTTCTTAGCAAATTCTAGTGCCTGTTGACAGCCAGCTTCTCTGCCCTCCCCTCCCCTTCTGCTTTATCTCTCTTCCCACCTGCAGACCAGCCCATCACCAAAACATCACCAGGGCTCAGTGGATGTAGCCATGAAAAACAAGATGAGGGCAAAGAAAACCTTGCCCCGTCTTAGTGCCTCAGTCTTCTAGAGGAAAGAGTGCCAGGCTGGAGTAACTGGTTCTTAGTGCTCCATGCAGAGGTCATGCAGGCCAGCCCACACTTCAGGTCAGGAGCGCCCGCCAAATGAGTCAGTGGAGATGGGAGCACCGATCTGTTTGGGCAGATCTGTTTGGGCAGTCGGCAAGTCAGCCCTGCTCTGGAGAAAAGGGAGCTGGAGACTTGTACAAGCCCCTGATGGATGCTCCCCTGTAAGATCCTGCAGCTTGTTTGGAATTCGAGGCCCAAGTGGGATTGGTAGGCAGCCCCCATGGGGTCTGTTCTCTGGCCCCTGAGCAGCACCCCAGATATCCCCTCCCTTAGTCTTGATCTCTCTTGGGCAAATGCTGTCAATTGCTGGGACAAAGGGAGTAGACAAGGTGCCTCAGAGCCAAGCTGGCCTTGCTGCTGCTTGATGAGGGCCCCACTGCAGGAGAGGCTGGCAGCAGCATCCTCACTCAGAGGACCGCTGCAGCAGCCCCTGGCTCACCTCTGTCCCTGACTCCTGGCTCTCCAGCTCCAAACTGCCTGTGCAGCCTCTTGGATGAGTATACTTAATCCGCGCCTGAGAAGAAGGCTCACAAACACAGAAGCATTTGATGGCTGCTCCCTCCCTGGCTCAGCTCCAACCAGCCCTCCCAGCCAGCCACACACCCTGTGCACTTTCCCACCTCAGTGCCTTTGCACGTGCCATTCCCCCCAACCCACCCCTATTTCCCATATCCAAAAACTGAAGTTGAGAGTATTTCTATCATGAAGCCCCCAGCTGGAGATGACCTCATTCACTCAGAGAACCACCCCCTCGTCTCAGCACCTCATCCATGCCACCCCTGGCAATAGCCACTCTGCATCTTGTTATTAGTTATTTGGGCCTGGGATTTATCTTCATAAGACTGAGAGCTCCAAAAGGACAGGGTCCATTGCTGAGGGGGCTTGGACTCCCCAGGGCATTGCACAGGGTTGGCCACTCTGTGGGCTGATACACCGTTACATAGGCAGATACACCGTTACATAGTCCAATGTTAGGTGGATACATTGTTGCATAGTACCTACTAGGAGGATACATCACTGTTTGTTTGGACAGTGATAATAACAACCGCAAACAGTTATCAAGAGTTTTTAGACACTCAGACACTGTTATGAACATCTTACCGGTAATAACTTATTCAATCTCCATAACAATACTTACTTCCTGTGGAGGATTCTTCTCCCCATTTTTAACATATGAACAAATGAGGCCGGAGCAGAGGTTAGGTAACTGGCCTCTGGTCACAAAGCTATTTAGTGGCAGAGCCGGGATTTGGATCTAGGAAATCAGGCCAAGTGTCCATGATCCTTACTAAGCCTGGAGTAACATAGGACCTTGCCTCCAGAATGCCTATCACCCCTGTGTAGCATCGTAGAGCCTACCCGCCTGCTCCCTTTGATGATGCAGGAATGACCTGGGGCCTTCCTGGAGCACTGGGGGCTTATTAATGCTTATCATCAGAAATTTTCAATGGTTGTTACTACTTTATCTCTTGGATACCTTATAAGTACTAGAAGTACAGTTGTTATGCTCCTGGTGTATCCTGCCATTGTCACTGTTGTGTCTGGAGAGTGTTAATGTACCTCTGCTGGAGGGAGATGTCTTGACATTATTGCTCTTTCATCCCCTGAGCCTTTGAGCATCACTGATGCCATCTGAGGGCCTCCCACCATGTTTCCCTGTGAGACCAGAGGCAGGTATAATAGTGCCCCTCAGAGAATCTGCCTGGAATTGCCCCCAGCAGGTGTTCCCAGGCTAGCTTCACATCCTAGGTGGGTCCACGGCTCAGCAAACTGATCCTATGCCAAGGCCTATCCTAAGCTTCTGGAAGGTTCTGCTCTCTCTAGCCCTCACCCGGAGAGTCCCAAAAGATGGCAAGGGAGGGGCCCCTACCTGGGGAGCGGGGCAAGGAGAGGATTTAGGGTGTTCACCTGTGCCAGCTGCTTTGATCTCCTGGGATGAAAGGGCCTGGTGTTTCCTATGCCCCAGGCAGGTTCAGGATGGGGAGCCAGGGGACAGAGGCATAGGCCACCTCACAGCTGGGATAGCGAACTTCCCAGGAAGGACGATTGTGGGAGCAGAAAAATCAACACCCTTTCCCAGTGTTGTGGCTGAGGACCAAGAGTGGAGTCCAGATGGCCCACCTGTGGATTGTCCTCCCGAGGGTCACGTGGGGCCAGTGCCCCTGCCCCACACCCTGACCCTGCAAGTCACCATGTGTGCTCAGGCCTCACAAACTCCCTTGCTTAATTAGAAAGGTAACTCGGCTGCAGAACAGTCATCTGATACGTTTCGACGCCAAAGAGAAATTCCTCCCCGACTCTCCGACTCTCCGCTGTTCTGGATTATCCATGCTCCGTTAGCTTGAATTACAGAGTGGCCTCTGTGGCCCAGACCCAGGCCAGAGCTGCAGGATCGGTTCCTGGGGCTGGAATCTGCCCCCCTACCCTCCCTGGGAAGGACTTGGAAGCGATAGGGGGAAGGAGGGCTTAAGACCTGTATGACCTCCATGCAGACCTAAGGATTGCCTCATCAGCACAAAGGAGCCAGCTCTGCCCTGCACTTGCCTGCCCTAGGGCCTGCGATGCCCATGGGTGCTTTTGAATCAAGCCACTTGGATGCTCCTCTTGTGTCCCCCTGAGCCAGGCCTCCTTCGAGGGCTTTAAGTCAGTAGCAGAAGCTTCTGCAGTGGCTCCCAAGTGAAAAATTGGAGCAGGGGCAGGGACTGGCTTCTCCTCTAGTGTAAATGAGACCAGAGCAGAGTAGCCACACTGCACTGGATTATTGTATGATGATTGCCCACCTCCCCCGCCCCCAGACAACCTGACCTCATTGGCTTAGATTGCTGCATCTCTCAGAATGATGGATGGGCCACCTCTCACTTCCCAGGCAGGGTGGTCGGCCCTGCTACCGAGGTACCTCCCCAGCCCCTTCCCAGATTTATTCCCTGTATTTGCGGTGCCCAGAGAGTAATCAGCATCCTGGGCCAGCTGCGCACTCTGATTATCTCTGCTCGGTTGATGGATGAGCCTTTGGGGAGCTTAGATGACAGCCCCCGGCCCCTGCTCCCCTGTGCCCACCCCCACCTGGGCCTCAGCACCCTTCCCAACCTTCATCACCTCCCAGGAGTCAGATAATGGACCTCCAGGTTGGATCTGAAGCAGGGGGCCGGGGCGGGGGGTGGTGTTAGCCTTGGGAGGAGGGAAGGCAACACTCTTTGGCCCCCACCTCTCAGCACTGCTGTGGGATAACTAGGAAGGGTGTCGGTGGCTCCCCCTTCCCTCCTGGGAGCTTGGGACAAAGGACAGACAGTGCCACCAGGGAGCTTCTCTGCAGGTCACCCCCTACACACGCACATACACCCCAGCTCTGCGTAGAAACACCCTTGCCAGGAAAGAGCTCCATTATCCTCTCCTGTCTCCATCACTCCATTACTCCTACCCCCTCGGCACTTGTGTACACAGTTTGCATTATAATGATAATTTGTGCTGGTTTATGTGTTTCTCTACAAGTGTTTTTATGTCCTCTGTGTGTGAGAGAGGTTTATGGCTTGTGTATGTATGCGTATGCCTGCACATGAGGTCATGTGCTCTGTGTGTGTGTGTGGTGTGTCTGCTCCTGATCAACCTCTGATAGCCATCTTCTCCCCCATGGAGGCGGGAAGCTCTCACCCAGCTCCCTGGTGGGAGAAGGGCAGAATCTGGATCCTGAGGGTGAGGGGAAGAAGGAGGGAAGGGCAGGCAATCAAAGATGTTGACTGTTGAGGCAGGGTTTTGCACTGCCCCCCAGCCGCCAGTTGGAGAATGCAGAAGGTCAATCTTAGATAATTGTTTTGTCTATAGGATCACAAGCAACTGGTTTGACTATTTTTTTCCCCAGCAAATTGACTGAACCCACTGGTTGTTTTGGAGCTAAGTGGTCTCTGCCTTTTATTGCTCACACGTGGCCAAGTATATATCTGTGTCTTGTCTTCTCTAAACTTGAGTTTTCTTCACTGAAAAATGGGGATGCTATACTGGGAGGTTTAGAAGAGCTAAACAATGCCTGTAACGTGATTAGCACAGTGCCTGGTACAGAGCGAGTCTTTACACCACTTGGCTATTATTAGCTGCCGCCTGCCCAAGGACCCTGGGTCTAGAGGGAGGTCCCTTCCCCAGGGCTGGAAGCCAGGCCCAGGAGCCTCAGCAGTTCATGACCCAGCACACTGGGGGAGGGGATCACTTGCAGGGTTCCTGTGACCTCTCCAGGGTGATCAACTCAGGAAGGGTCAAGTACTCAGGCCCCTGGGCTCCTGGAAAACCACCCACATGGTCACCTGGGAAGGTATCTGGTGACCCACGCCATCCTGTGCTTCCTTCTTAAAGGGTTGTTGTTGTTAAGTCGCTAAGTCATGTCTGACTCTTTGTGACCCCGTGGACTGTTGCCCACCAGGCTCCTCTGTCCATGGGATTTCCCAGGCAAGAATACTGGAGCAGGTTGCTATTGCCTTCTCCAGGGGATCTTCCCAACCCAAAGATCGAACCCACTTCTCCTGCATTGGCAGTCAGGTTCTTTACCACTGAGCCACCAGGGAAGCTCTTCTTAGAGGGTAGTTAGAAGCAAGATTACATGCTCTCAACAAAACTACCCCAGATGCAGGAGTCTAGCTGCCCTGAGAGCCCACTGCCAGCACTTATGGGGCTCCCACTGCCCTGGGTGTGCAGTGGGAAAGGGGTGGTGGGCCCATTCCTACACCCACTCGACCTCGTGTATACTCATGCCTCCTGGAGCTTCTAGTCCAACATGGGACAGCACCAGCCCTCTGACCTCACAACACAGCAGGTGACACCTCAGGGCGCCACCTCTTCATGCCCATAGGGCAGGGGCCTGACTGGGAGATAGCGGAGGAGCTAGGGCCTCATGAGGTTATTACCAAAGCCTGTCCTCTCCCTATACTCTCCCTCCTGGGACATGAAGGGACAGAGGTGACTAGGCATGAGGTTGAGTGCTCCTTCACCCTTCAAGCCAGGTTGCACATCTGAGCCCACTTGTTCCCTCTCAGCCCCAGGTCTGGAAAGAGCCTTTCAACCAGACTCTCAGCTGAGGGTACCCCCTGCCCTGCAGGGGAAGGGAAGACCAGAAGGGTAGGTCACGGAACACCCAGAGTCTTGGCGTTGGAAGGGGAGTCAAATAATGTAACACCCAGTCACTTCTTAAAACCCCTCAACCACATCCTACCTGTTGGTTGATCATCCAGCTTCAGCATGAATACCTGCAGTGACGGGGAGCTCACCACCCCACATGGAAGCTGATATAGCCGTGACTACCCCAAATTCTTCCTTGTGCTGAGCTGAAACCTGTTTCCCTGAAGCCCCCACAAGTTACTCCTGTTTCTACCCCAATGGAATTGTGTGGAACACATCTGATTCTGCACAGGGGGTCCTTAAGGCATTTAAAGACAGCCTTTGGCACCCAGAGTCTTCTCTCTCATGAGCTCATCCAGCCAAGTCTGATGCCCCCTCCATCTCAGATGCTTTCCTGGGAAGCAAGTTGTCTAGATCCCCAGTAACAGGTGTGATGCTCCAAACACAGGCTTCCTGACCCAGGGATTTCAGCCTAGGAGTCCCCAGCCACAGCTACTGTCCCAGGACCAAGGGGAGGCTGAGTGATTTGGCTGCCTTCACCCTTCCCCACCTCCACCCCACCCCTTCCCAACCCCTGTTTTCCTTTGGATTAATAATAAATTGTGGTGAGAGATCCGTTTATCTCCTGTGGGAATTAAGGAATTAAGCTGGTGAGGGGCCTGCGAGAGGGACCATATTGCAGAGATTCAGGGCATAAGGAGGACAGTGGGGAGGGCGGGGGACCCTCTGCCGCAGTCACTTCACCAGGAGGTGGTGCAGGCAGCCCCCACATTCTCCCAGCAGCCTGTGTCCTCGTGGGCATGGGTGGGGACCGGTTGGAATGGGTGTGGTCACTGGTGCACACAAGGATGCCACCGGTGGGATGATCTCCCCGCAGCCTCTCCTGTTACCTGGTGCTTCATGCCATGGTGCAGCCACTCTGTGGCATGTCCTGGGGGCTAGGAGAGCAAGCCACTGCATGTGGCAGGGTGTGGCACCTCACCGTCTGACCTTGTGATCTACAGTCTGTGATACAGATTCTACAGCCGCAAGTCCACCACCACCCCCAACAGACAGTCCATCAGTACCGACCAGGCACTAATCACCCCCTACCGCCCCACCCGACAGACCACTGTGGGCTTCTTAAGTGGTGAATATGCAGAGCCAGTGGTGAAATGAGCCTTTGGCCACTGGAGAGTCTGGGCTTCCCTTTATCCTAACAGTAAACCAGAAATCTCCTTTCTGAACCCCCAGAGGAGGTGAGTCAGGATCCACTCCCCCAAGTCTCCACCCTATTCGTCTCCAGTACCCTGTCCCCGGAACTCAGGAGGCATGGCTTGGAGTTCCTTCTCCCCCATCTCACAGGCTTACTGCTCCTTGCCAACTGTCCCCCTCCCTCCTGCATGAGATCCTGGTCCCCTCACCAAACCCTGCAGCTCAGCAGGGGGAGATAAGGCGCTGAGCTACCCTTGAAGGGTGGGAGTGAGGAGGTGGGAAGTGAAGAGGGGATGGCTCCTCCCCCCGGCTGCCCCCTAGGTCACCCAGTCATGTCCCCAAATAATAGTTTCAATCACTGTCATCCCTCTCTCTCCAGACACCCCACCAGAGCCGGGAGTAGGAGTTGATACTCAATGGTAGCGGCCACCAGGAAGGGCAGGGGGAGATAAAAAGCAAGGCTGGGCTGGAGATAGCCTGTGGGGGGGGAGGAGGGAGGCAGCAGGCAGGGTGGAGGTGGGGAGTCCCAGAGGTGCTTGGCATTCAACCCTGGCAAAGGGGGAAAGCCAGAAATTGGGCCCTCCAGTCCAAGAGTCTAGCTGGTTAATAATTAGTAACTTGGGTTAATAAATCATTAGTGTTTTCTTCCCACTTTCAGTTCCCCCACCTCCAACCTGGAGATCCTTTTAGGCTCTTGCCTGGGCCTCTGAAAAGAAGCCCCACCTCCCCCAACCCCCTGTCTGGTTTCTGGTCTCTTGAGCCAGCATGGTGTTTAATCTCCAAAGAGAGATTAGGGACGGACTGCAGGCCTGCCCCACAGGCTCTTTGGATGCACCTGGATATTTCCTCCTGGGAGGGCAGGCTCTTGGACCACCCCAGAGCATCCCTGTAATCACTAATCACTCTCCTTGGTGCCCGCTGACTCACTTGGTTGGGCCTGTTCCGCTGGCCAGATGGGGTCCTGGGGTGATCCTGTGGGTAGCTCTTCCCTAATCCTTTAGGTGAGGTCAGTTAGTCAACAGAGGCTCTTTGAGGATCTTTTAAGTACCAGGTACCTCTTAGTAAGAAAAAGTGCTTTTGGCCATTTAAATTGAGGTTAAAGGCTTTACTCAAAGACTGATGTGTTGGAGACGGAATAGGATGGGGAGAAGAGGGGGCACATGTCCTTGTGGTTTGGCCTTTGGGTGGCGTTTTTGATTTGTAATTGCTGGAAAACTTCCCATTGGCAGTTTGTCCAGATTTCCAAGCCTTTTCCTGGATCCTTGGTGCCAGCCCATCCTGGTGGCTATCAGAACATTTGTTTTGTAAGCTGCATGGCCAGGGGAGCGGGAGGCAGTGAGGGAAGGGCAGAATATGAAAAGGGAAAGGAGGCAATGGGCTGATGCCAGGGGCCTTGGAGCTTCTGCCTGTTTCAGTCCTTGGCAAGAGCTGGGGCTGAGCCGAGCCATGAGGTACTGTCTGAAACAGGTGTTCGCCTGCTCTGAGCATTACTTAAGTGATTAAAGTCCACACAGGGTTGCAAGGAAGCCACCCGGGCCCTAACCTAGGGGAGGCTTCCCTGGGGATGTGACCTTGATGCTAAGACCTGGAGTCTGAGTGGCAGTGGGTGGAGGAAACACTGGGAGAGAGTGGCCAGGGCAGCCTGAGAGGCCACCTATGGACACGCATGAAAGAAGACTGGAGTCTTCTGGCGTCTTCCGGGTGGGGGGCCATGGAAGGGGCTGGGAAGGCTGTGTGGAGGATCTGGGGCTTCAGAGAACAGTCTCCTCTACCTGCTGTGTCCAGTGTCCGCCTGCCCTGTGCCGCAGGTCAACTCCTCAGGCCGCCGGCTGGACAGTCCCACTCCAGGCCCTACATGCAGGCCTTCTCTTCCCAGGACACAGCCCTTGCTGGGCTCTCCCCATTTCTGTGCTCGGAACCCCAATTCTGCCTTCACTGAAACTGGGCCCTTTCTCCTCCATCCTCTGCATCTGATTTGTTGTCAGCTCTTACTGGTCCCACTTCTACAGGACCCCTATCCCCACCCCAATCTCAACGCTGCCACCCTCTGAGACATGAGAGTGCGGGGGGCTCTCCCTATTCCCGTGTGGCCTGCACACACAGAGCAAGGAGATGTTGGGGCACATCACACTCCTGCTTTACCTGAAGCTCTCGTGGCCCCCCCCCCCCCAGTGCTGCTTCTTAAGCACAGACTCTGTGACTGAGGCCGGGGCTCTCACCCGCAGTTGGCACTGCTGACGTCCTGGGCCAGGTAATTCCATGCATAGTATAATGTTCAGCACCATCTCTGGCTTCCATCCAGGTAGATGCCAGTGGTGTCCTCCCACCACCCCCCATCATGGGACAACAAAAACTGTCTTCAGACATTGCTAAGTGTCCCTTGGGACAAAGATACCCCCAGTTAGGAACCACTGGTCTAGGCTCTTGCTGTAGCCAGAAGCTACTTTTCCAAAGCTATCTCCCCCAGCCTGCCATGGGCACATTCAAGGTTCCATGTCTTCCATCTTCCTAACCCAGGGATCGAACGCAGGTATCCTGCATTGCAGGCAGATGCTTTACCCTCTGAGCCACCAGGGAAGCCCATTCAAGTTTCCAGCAGGAATTAACTGCTCCCTCCCAGCTGCTCCACTCCTGCCCCTGGGCCTTGGCTCCTGCTGTTGGGTCAGTCCAAAGCCTCCCATGTGAAAATTGCTGTGAAATGCATGGTTTCCCAAAGGGCCCCTCCCACTGAGTTCTTCGCTAGCCTCTGGGACTGCATGGGCTGGCACTTTCTCTCCTCCCTTCACCCTAGACCCTGAGGTCTTTGAAGGGGAGGATTGAACCTTACGATGTCTTCAGGCTCCAGCTCAGTGCTTTGTACACAGTAGGTGCTCCGTAAATGTACAGTACGCCAATGGCAGCTGCTGACTCGCCCTCCTTCTCAAGCCCAGTAAGCTCTGAGATTTCCTTCCTCTGCATACCTCTCTGTTTTCCTGGCCCTTTGTCTAACCCTATAACCAAGGTGGGAGAAGAGGGCAATAGAGGATGAGATGGTTAGATAGAATCACTGAGTCAATGGACATGAATTTGAGCAAACTCTGGGAGATGGTAAGGGATTCAGGGAGGCCTGGAGTGCTGCAGTCTATGGAGTTGCAAAGAGTTGGACATGGCTTGGTGACTGAACAACAACCACATAACCAAGATGCTAAATCTTCTGATGTTTCCCTCTCTCCTGACACTTCCTATACTCCCCTCATACTGTTTGCAGCAAACAAAAGCATCTTTTTCCCACACAGTCAACATTTACTAAGTACCTCCCTTGCATGGAGCCCTGGGGAGCAGGAGGCTCTGATTTTTGTGCGTGTGAAGGTGTTCGTGGATATGTGGTTTCCCAGTGTGTGAGCTGGTACATTGCTAGGCACGTTTGTGTTTGAGTGCGAGTTTGTAGGGGGTCTGTTCCTCCACTAGCTGCTGCACCCTGGGCTCACCCCCTCTTCTCTCCAACCCTCACCTTTCATTCTTCCTGGCCTTTGATCGCACTGTCTTCTCTACTTAGGGGTCCTACTTCACTGCCTGGCAAAGTCCCACTCATCCTTCAAGGCCCTTTCTTCTCTAAACACCCCTCCCCAAGTTCATCATTTCCTCCCTGTTACTGTCACGGCACTTGTAAACATCCTACCATGGCACTTGATCACAATATTAGTCCATCGTCCTTTGAGTCCAGGACCATATCACTCTTTTACTCGTGTGTGTGTGTGTGTGTGTGTGTGTGTGTGAAAGAGAGTGTGTATATAATTCCTTCTTTCAGGCACTTGATAGATTCTTAATACATGTTTATTAAGTAAATTGAAGTAAATTGCTTATTTCGTCTCCTAAAGCATTTTCTTTGCACTGTTCTAAGAATGTGTCTCTGATTAATGACTTTGCTTAACCCTTTTGTGTGTGCCCTTATGTGTTTCTGTGCCTGCAAGCGTGCACAAACACACGTCTGTATGTATACCGCACCGTTTAATTGCACATGTGTGCTTGGTCATATATGCAGGCAGGCATGTGTTTCGTTTCAGTGCTCTGTAGGTTTAAATGTGTGCTCCTTCCAGTGCAGCCCCTCTCCAAGCCGCTCACATTTGGGAACTGAGAGAGTGAAGGTGCAGGAGGCTGGGGATGACTCCCTCCAGGCAGGTTTCTCCACCCATTCTGAGAGGCTCCTTCCAGAATTCCCTTCTGACCCCACCTCTGGTCTGCTGGAGGTGACCAAGGACTTCCTGTCCATCATGTGGCAGCCCAGCGTGGGCAGGTGGGGTTGGAGGGCAGAACCTTCTATGGCCTAGTCACATCACACCCCCTTTCTGATCCATCTCTGCCCTGTTTAATTGGAATTTGGCTAGTGGAGACCATCTGTTCTATTCTGTCCTGTTTCCATGACAACCAAGTGGCTTGAGACTGAGGTTTGTGGTTAGAGAAGTGGCCTGGGGGATGCCGGGAAAAATCAGTGAGGTCCTCCCCCTCAGACCAGCTCCACCTCGCCTTTTCATCTCTGCCCTGCCCTCAACTCCAAGCCCAGAGTAAAAATAAAGCTATTGCCTGCCAGGGTGTGAAGTCCCCCAGCACCCCTCTGCCAGCCTGGCCGGCCCTGCTCTCTCCCAGGCTCCTCTGGGCTCCCCACACATGGCTCCCTCCCGCTTCCATTCATAAGCTCCGGCTGGGGAGATAGCCCTGCCCTTTTACCCACATATGGGGCTGGAAGGGAAATCTGGGGGCTTGAAGCCCTGTAGCTTCTGCCTGTGCTTTTGAGTCTCAGCCACTCCTGCCTCCAAACTGCTTCCTCACCCTATCCAGGCATCTTAAAATGTCCTTCAACCAGGGATCGAACACAGGCACACCCCCCAATTTACAAGCATCAGAACTTTTAACCCACATTGATGGCCAGTGCATTTCCCCTCCCTGGCCCGTGTCCAGGAACCTCAGTCCCCACGAACCTTCCAGATGACAGGACTTTCAGAATGGAATCCCTTACTTCCCTCCCAAGGGGGTGAGTGCTCCCTCAGCCACCTTAGAAACACTCAGGGCCCCCACACAAAGGACTCTGTTAGTGCCCAGGGCTCTCCTCCAACTCCACGCCCCCCAACCCTGATGAATGGGGTGGCCCCAGCAAGTGCATAGCAGATGGAAAATCTCTGAGACTAGTGGGGATGGGGGTGGGGGGTGGCCCCAGGGTTCCCAGGAGCTCAGACAGGCTCTGACACACTGGGATGGGGGGTGAGGCTTTTTTCTCTATTTCTGGACAGACAGTTCTGTTTTCATGGTGTTATTTTCTGCCCTAATTTCCCCGTCTACGGCAAAGCTGCTTCCGTGCCTGCTCCATTACCGGGGGACCCGCCTGTCTTCAAAAATAAGTGGTGTTGCTTGTCAGGTGGCCTGTCTGTCACTCTGGTCCCAGGTGTAATGTGCTGTACCACCACACCTCCTGGATGCGGGGCAGGGAGACGGGGTGGGGAGCCTGTCCAGAGGTGGGGTCCCAGGATCTCTAGTGCCCCCCAACCCCAGCGGAATCAGCCCAGGGCACGGAAGGGAGGAAAACCTCAGCAAGTCGATGCTTAGAGCAGCAGGGCTGAGCCAGGGACCCCCACGTTTGGGGGATGCTGCAGTCCTGCAGAGGTCTCCTAGTGGCCAGGCTTCCTCTCTCCAGGTGGGGTCTAGCTCCCTGCCATGCATCATTCTTCATGTGCCTCTTCTTTTATTATTGAGATGTAATTCACCTACCATAAAATTCACCGTCTTAAAGTGTATGATGCGATGGGGTTAGTATACTCATAAAGTTGTGCAGCCATCACCACTCCCTAATACAGAACAATTTTGTCATCCCAAAAAGAAGCCCTGTGCCCCTGTGCCATTCCCCATGATCCCAGCCACCCCCAACCCCTGGTGATCACTGTCTACTTCTGTGTCTGGATTCACCTGTTCACCATAGTCAGTATAAGTGGAAGCACACACGGGGTAGCCTTTGTGGCTGGCGCCCTGCACTGAGCATCTCACATGCCTCTTTCCATGTCACCCTCCTGCTTCAGCAGCACCAGCAGCTCTCAGTTGCCGGCTGAGTGAAGGCCAGACCCTTGTCTGGAACAGAGCCGTCTATAAACTGGTGCTCACTTCCCTTTCCTGTCACCTCCACAGCACACTGCCAGCACCCACAGCCAGGCTTTTAAAGATCCTCTTCCCTCATCCCATTCCCTCTTCTCTCTCTGAGGGACTCCTGCTTATTCTGCAAGACCCAGCTAAATAACCTCACCTCTTTCGTGATCTTCTACCATCCTCAGAATCACTCCTCATATGAGCTCCAGTGGATTTTGGTTCATAGTTTAAAAAACGAACAAACAAAACACAGCGCTTATCACTCAGTAATTATTTGTTTTCATGTTTGGTCTCCTGCTTGGCAGAAAGCAAAGGAGAACTAAAGAGCCTCTTGATGAAAATGAAAGAGGAGAGTGAAAAAGTTGGCTTAAAGCTCAACATTCAGAAAACTAAAATTATGGCATCTGGTCCCATCACTTCATGGCAAATAGAGGGGGAAACAATGGAAACAGTGAGAGACTATATTTTTGGGCTCCAAAATCACTGCAGATGGCGACTGCAGCCATGAAACTAAAAGATGCTTGCTCCTTGGAAGAAAAGCTATGACCAACCTAGACAGCATATTGAAAAGCAGGGACATTACTTTGCCAACAAATGTCTGTCTAGTCAAAGCTATGGTTTTTCCAGTAGTCATGTATGGATGCGAGAGCTGGACTATAAAAAAAGCTGAGCGCTGAAGAATTGATGCTTTTGAACTGTGGTGTTGGGGAAGACTCTTGAGAGTCCCTTGGACTGCAAGGAGATCCAACCAGTCTATCCTAAAGGAAATCAGTCCTGAATATTCATTGGAAGGGCTGATGCTGAAGCTGAAACTCCAATATTTTGGCCACCTGATGTGAAGAACTGACTCATTGGAAGAGACCCTGATGCTGGGAAAGATTGAAGGCAGGAGGAGAAGGGGATGACAGAGGATGAGATGGTTGGATGGCATCACCGACTCGACAGACATGAGTTTGAGTAAACTCCAGGAGTTGGTGATGGACAGGGAAGCCAGGTGTGCTGCAGTCCATGGGGTCCCAAAGAGTCAGACACGACTGAGTGACTGAACTGAACCAAACTGGTCCCCTGCTAGACTGAACTTGCACAGAAAAGGAAAATGTCTTATTCTCCTCTCTTATTCCTCTACCTTCCTGTGTCTTGCCGCTATCACCATGGCCTCTACCCAGTGAGCTAGCACAGTGCTTGGCACACATGATGTGCTCAGTAACGTTTCACAGGCACATAAGGGCCAGTGCCTAAAATATCCTGGAGGAGAGAGCCTGGTGCAGGAAGAGGGAGGGCAGCATGAGGATTAGGCTGGTGGAGTGAGCAGGAACCCCACTGCCCAGGGATATTTATGACAAGGTAAGGATGGTAGTCTTCACACCTGTGTCTGATGAAAACCTCCCCATCCTTCAAGGGTCCCTTCAGGATGGAGGAACTCTCCCTGAACCACCTCAGCCTGCAGGGGTATCAGCGGTCCTACGGTCCTTGCCAGACGGAAACTACTAGATAGAAACTCAGTTCAGTCACTCAGTTGTGTCCAACTCTTTGCGACCCCATGGATTGCACCATGCCAAGCTTCCTTGTCCTTCACCAACACCTGGAGCTTGCTCAAACTCATGTCCATCGAGTCAGTGATGCCATCCAACCATCTCATCCTCTGTTGTCCTCTTCTCCTCTCGCCTTCAATCTTTCCCAGCACCGGGTCTTTTCCAAGGAGTCAGTTCTTCACATTAGGTGGCCAAAGTATTAGAGCTTCAGCATCAGTCCTTCCAGTGAGTATTCAGGACTGATTTCCTTTAGGATGGACTGGTTGGATCTCCTTACAATCCAAGGGACTCAAGGGTTTTCTCCAACACTACAGTTCAAAAGCATCATTTCTTCAGTGATCAGCTTTCTTTATGATCCAACTCTCACATCCATACATGACTACTGGAAAAATCATAGCTTTGACCATGCGGACCTTTGTCAGTTAAGGAGTGTCTCTGCTTTTCAGTATGCTGTCTAGGTTTGTCATAGTAGATGGAAACTACTAGAAGGCAAATGATGATTCTAAAACCTCTCACTCTTCACCAGTGTCATGGGAAAGAATTGAAGGGCCTCTGTTTTTTTTTTTTGCCAAACCATGGGGCATGGGGAGTCTGTAGTTCCCCAGCCAGGGACTGAACCTTCTCTCTGTCTGCTGCAGTGGAAGCACAGAGTCCTAACCACTGAACCACCAGGGAAGTCCCCTGAGGGTTCTCTCTGACCTTCTCTCCTCCTATAGATATTGGTCAAGTGAGTACAAAAGCAGGATGATAATTGTAAGGAACTTTGAGAGTTTAATTGAGGATTAAGTGAGAGGGGGCAAACAAATGCTCTGAAAGGTCTGGGGTGGGAGAGCACATTTATTTATTCTCAAGGGTGCTATCAGCACAGATTAACTGAGAGAAGGAAGTGGAGGCCCAGGGTCTCCTGTTTGAAGGAATCACTAAGGCCCCTTCTCTTTGCTTGTCTTTTATGTCCTTTCCAAGAGATTAGAAACCTTGATGGAGCAGTTCCATGCTGTTTATTATTATTTGAAATAGGCTGGAAAGCAATCAGAATTGGATTTTCTTGAAGGGAGGGTGGTGAGAGAGACAAATTAAGCCTCCACCCCTACTCCGTGGGTTGGGTTTGTAGGAAAAAGAGAATGGGCTGGACTGGGTGGTCCCTCCCTCTTCTTGAACACCAGCAGCTGAGGGAAGAGGGTCCTTCCTGCTGCAGGGGGAACAATGAGGGGCTGGCGGCCAGGGTGGTCTGGGACCTACCGAGGCTCACAGCCTTCTCCACGGGGAGTCACCAGAGCCGCTGGCCCTCCCCACGGTGGGATCCGGTTCCCAAGGAGGGTGCCAGGCAGACCTTCTGCCCCTGCAAAAACAAAGCTGCCTAATTGCCTTTTAATCTGGGGATGTCGGTCTGCTGGTGTCAGTGCTGAATTGTAAGGGGAGATAGTATCTTTCCCTTTGAGTGAGAAGTTATTTGATCTCTGCGTCAGAGGAAGGCCTGTGCCCAGGGATGAGGTGGGACGGAAGGGAAGGTGGAAGGAGACAGAGGAGTGAGGGCCTGGCTCCCAGCCGACCTGAGGCTTTATTTCTCCCCATAACAATCATAAATAAAGGGAAACAAGCATCGCTCTTGTCTTGGCTCAAGGCCATTGTTTGGTGCAGGCTTCCTCGGCACCCCTGCCCCTCTCGGCCTCCCTTTCAGGCCCAGGAAGGGGAAGACAGCTTGTCTACAAGGAGAGGGAGTGGGCTGCCAGCTGTCTCACCTGGAGAGGTGGGAGGGGGGCTTCCAACACCTGAGTGCACCCCTCCCCGCCCCACACTGCCTGTGGCCTCAGCTCTCCCTCCCCATCTTTGCAGAGGCCACTAGGATGCCTCAGGTGATTGCAGGAGCCTCCTAGCCAGTGCCTCGGCCTACACGCCCTACTGTGTCAGCAACCTTGCTCTAACTCATGTGTCCCCCCAGCCCCTCTCGCTCACACTTCCTGTCTCGCTTGGAGGGGAGGCCTGGGCCCTCCATCATCTGGCCCCTGCACCTCTCCTCTCCAGACACGCTCACCAAGCTTAGCAGACCCACGCCCACCTCAGGGCCTTTGCAACTCTCCTCCTGCCTGAAATGTTCTTCTCCCAGCCAGCCACACGGTCGGTCGACAGGCTTGCCTCCTTGGTTCTTTCCTCAGCTGCCCCCTGTCTCAGTGAGGCCTTTGCTGGCCACCGTTGATCTCAAGTTAAGCAGCCGTCACATACACCCACACAGATACACCCACACTGTCGCCTTGAAAGTCCTTTCGCCACAACCTGCCCCAGGAGCTGTCCCTGACCTGTGCGTCCCTGCCCCTCTGACAGTGCCCCACTTCCTGCAGGGTTTTATAGCATCTACAGAGTGCGCTCACCTCATTCTCCCAGCATCCTCTGCAGGTCAATGTGGGCATCCCTGATGTATCCTTGAGGAGGGTTCTGAGAGGCCCAGGACTTGCTGGAGAACCCCACTTGCGAGTGGCAGGCTCTCAGCCAGAGCCATGCACATTCTTCATAGAAGCTTCTGCTGGGCTGAGTGGAAGAAGGTCTGAGCCCTCCCCCAGCCTCAGGCCTGACAAGTGGCCTGGGAGGCAGTCTGTCTGACCTGGGAGCAGCTCAACGCCTGCTGCCCCAGGGCCCAGCTCATCTGGGTTCCCTCCTGCCTCCTCCCCTCACTCTCTGGCATGCGCACAGGCCCAAGTGATCTTTCAGCCATTTTTCTGCACCTATCTGCCTGGCTGGAGAGACCTTCCTGGGAGGGGGCAGGGTGGCCTGTCTCCACCCCAGGGAGGAGAGTCAGGCACCTCTGAGCCCTCAGCGCTTAGTACTCAAAGTTATAGACAGAGAGGTGAACACTGGGAGGGCCCCGGGGGACCTCTTCCCATGCTCAGGTCAGCTCTCTGCCTCCGGAAGCCCTTCTCTCGCAGCTCTGGGCTCTCTGCATCTCAAGAAACACTGGGGGAGCCTTGGGAAAGACCCAGGAGGAGGAAGAAGGGAGATAGCCAGCCCTGCACCAGCAGGGACACAGGGACACCCACTGTATGGCCTTGGGTAAGGCACTCCTCCCACCGCAGATCAACGTCCCTGGTGCTAAGGTCGGTCCCTGAGCTGGGAGCTCGAGGGACTCGTGGGAGCAGGTTCCTGATGGATCTGAGCCCAGAGGGTTGAAAAGAGTGGTGACTGGTCCTGAAGAAGAGGCACGATGGAGTAGAGTGGATGGTCTGGAAGGACCGAGCGTGCATTAGATTAACCTGGCAGCTGGCTACCTTGCATCGTATGTAATTGATCCTTTGGGAATCTTACTTGGAGCGTTAAAGGCTGGAGTTACTTTGGCAATAATGCAGGGTGACAGGAATCAAATAAGGAAGTCTCACCGGAAGTGGCTTTGCTGACATGGGCTGTGAGCTTTCAGGGAAAGACCACCAGCCTCACATGTAAGAGTCCTGCTCAGCCACTTGCTGGCTGAGTCACCCAGGGCACTCTCTGACCTGTTTCCCCATCTGTACAAGAGGATTGAGCTTCCCTAATGGCTCAGTGGTGAAGAACCCATCTGCTAATGCAGGAAGTGCAGGTTCAATCCCTGGGTCCAGAAGATCCCCAGAGAGGAAAATGGTGACCCACTCCAGTATTCTTGCCTGGAGAATTTCATGGACAGAGCAGCCTGGTAGGCTACAGTCCATGGGGTCACAAAGAGTCTGATACGACTTAATGACTAACCCACCACCACCACCACAGCGAGAGAGTTAGACTAGGAGTCCCTGTGCAGTCCCTGCTGGCCTATACTCGGTGGCCAGTGATCCAGTGTGTGGGACCAGTGACTGAACTTCACCACTTGGGGAAGTCCATGGCACTCAGAGACCGAGAAGGGCATGGGAGGATGTGGTGCTGGGGCTTCTCAGAGGCCGGCCGGTCCCTGAGCCCTGGAGACGTCCAAATGCCTTTTCTATCAGATGTCTCTCTGTCCCTTTGGCAGCAGGCATGAAGGCCCTTCCTGACTACCGCTGGGTCTCAGAATGGAGCCAGGCAGGATCAGGCCCCCTCTGTCTCTGCCAGAATTTCTCAAACCTGCCGGGTCCCAGACTCTTTCCACTGGGGTGGGGGAAGCTCAGTGCCTTGGCTCCCTCAGGTCGTGTCAGGCATTGGTCAACTCTCAATGACCAATCACTAAGGCCCACATGCAGGTCTTGGCAGGTCCAGCGTTGAGCAGTTGGGTGCCATCTGTGTTTTCATGGAGCTTATGGTCTAGTGGGAAACAGACAGTGAACAGGTCCCTGTGGATGTGGAAGTGGCCAAATGGGATGGCCTGGCTGGAACACACAGAAAGGGGGCTTACCCCAATCTGAGGGGACCTGAAGGATGAACACCAGAGAAAGAGGAAAAAGAGGAGGAAAGAGTGCATGTGGGGGCCCTGCATCTAGAGCAGGCGTGATGGGCAGCAGCACTTGGAGCTAGCGTTTACTGCACCAGGCTCTGCTCTCAGCACTCTGCTTATAGAAATCCATTTCATCTTCCCAACAGTCTATGAGGAAGTCAGCGGCATTTTCTCCTTCTATGATCAGTTGATCATACGTGAATGTCTTCTAATTTGTTAAACACCCATACAGAGGATGACCCTCCTTGAGGACACATTGCCATGGTTTTTGTCCTAGTAGCCAAATCCCCATGTCAGTTGCTGAGATCCCCCCCTCCCCAGCCTTTAACTGCAAGTGTTGTGTCTTTGGGGCTTCCCAGGTGGCTCAGTGGTAAAGAACCCACCTACCAATGCAGGAGACGTGAGTTCGATCCCTGGGCGGGGAAGATCCCCTGGAGGAGGAAATGGCAATCCACTCCAGTATTCTTGACTGGAAAATCCCATGGAGCAAGGAGCCTTGAGGGCTACCGACCATCAGGTCGCAGAGAGTGGGACACGACTTAGCGACTGAGCAGCAGCAGCTCCATCTTTATAGATGTATACAAGTACAATACAGAAAGCATGTAATCACACAGCTAGCCAGAGGCAGAGCTGAGATTTGAACCCTGGAGCCTGAAGCCAGAGCCTCTCTGCTATTCAACTCGAGAGAACCTGGGGTCCCCAGCAGATGGCCCTGATGAGGTAGGATGAGGATGGGGGCCAGTGGCAGGCCCAGCCCAGCCAGAATCAAAAGGGAAGACACGTTTTCTCGCAGCACAGAGCTGGCTCCGCAGCCTACAGACAGCCTCTTTTACCAACCCAGGACTGGCCTGGATGAGGTCTGGCAGGGGCTGACCCTCTCCCCGGCTCTGTATCAGAAGGCGTGGGGAAATGCCCTTGCTGTTTAGTGAAAGGGATCAAGAGGAAACAGCAGGAAGAACTTCCCAGCTGTCATGAGCATACGCTATGAAAACAGGCAGCCGAGGGACGTAGAGGCCCCTGGTGGAGAAGGTCAACGTCTTGGTCACTCAGAGCTGCGGAAGAGGGGAGTGGAGGCAGGGGAGGTATAGGATGACCCCTCCTGCTGGGTCTCAGCTCAGCTCGAAGGTGAGATCATGTCAGACAGGTCGCAGGCGCCGTCCCATAGAAAGAGGCTATCTGCCGTCCCCAAGCTGCTGCCACCCTCTTTCTGGGGACCCTGTCTGCCCCAGTCCTGCCATTGGACTTCATTAAATTGCATTTTCCCAGAGCAGGGCAGGCTGGTGACAGAATGAGTCAACGCTAGCTTGCTACAACTGTCACCCCTGGAGCCGGCGGGCATGGAGGGAGATAATTGGGAGTGGTTTGACAGCTTAATGTCTGGGATTGGCTTCCCAGAGCATTGAAGGGGCAGGGTGGGGTGGGCGCAGGCAGCCCGCCCTGAGGAGGCGGCAGGGTGATGGGGCTGCGTCCATTCAGACTGATCCCACCAGCCAGCACCTTTCCCCTCCATTTCCCTAGCAGCAGCTTGTTGGGCAGGAAAATAAAGCACAGGGAAGGAAATTAGATCTGGAGAATAAATGAGGCTTTCTTTATTAATTTGTCAGAACTAATTAACGTCTCCCCCAGAGTCATCTCCTCTCCAGCTGCCCCCCTGAGCAGGAGGGAGGGAGGAGTCTGGGAGAGGCCAGATCTGGGCTTCAGGGTCCTATTCTAGGGGCTGCAGGCTGAAAGGCACCCCACCAAGTTCTCTGGTCCACTTACCTGGGGTGCTGAGTCCCATTGTGGGAGATACAGCTCGGAGGGTGGAGCCCCAGAAAAACCCCAGCACCAGGTCTCAGCTACTTCACTCCTCTGAGCTTCTGCCAGTGCATCTGAGAAACTGAGTCAATGCCTCAGGGCTGTTGGGAGGGTATGAAGCAGCCAGTATCTTCCTGGTGCAAAGTCAGCTCTCCATGTTACTCTGGGAGACAGAACTTAAGCACAGTACTGGAAGGATCTCCAAGTTCCTTCATTTTCACAAAGTCATTTTTAGTTCTACCCTTACAGTAACCTCAAGAGGTGTTAAGAAACAGTTAATTGGTGTTCCATGTCACAGATGTCCAAAAGGGAGCACAGAGTGGTCAAGAACTTTATGGAACCCACACAGTGAATTGCTATAGAGACAGGATTAGAACTCAGCTGGGCACCTGCTCTGCTCCCTGACCTGTCTCATCCCCCGACCCCTACCCCTGGGCTCTGCAGAGACCTGACTCACCGCCAGAGTCTCACTTACTAATCGCTGCCTCACTTCCTGGGTTTGAGCTCAAGGTCTTCAACCCAGGAGCACCCTACTCCTGCCAGGGAGCTCCTTCAGGCTGTCCCTCGACTTGGGTGAGAGCTGGCATTTGTCTGGCAGAGTGTGGTGCCTTCCCTTGCCTCCCACCCCTATCCCAGAACTGGGCCCAGCCCCGCCATATCAGAGAATAACCAGCTCTGAGAAACGCCTCTCCACAACCAGGCAGAGGAGAAGCCCTTGAGTACCAGCCACACCTGGGTTGCAAAACCCAGTTTGTTCTCTCACCTGCCATGCTGTGGTCGCGTCCTGGACGTTCTGCTTCTGCCAACTGGCAGCTACCTGGGGCCTGGGAACATGTGGAGTGAACGCCTCCCACCCCGCAGCATCTCCCTGCGGCCCCAGAGCTTGGTGCCTTCTGCACACGGAACTGGGTGGGGGATGGCTACGGGGCAGAGACTCCCTGACTGACCAGGCCAGGGTCAGAGCCAGCGTGGGGGCATGTGGGGGGTGGGTACCTGAAGGAAGCATGGAATGTCCAGCTCCTGTGTTTGAAGTGAGGAAACTGAGGCCTCGAAGAGAAAGTCACTAGTTTCATGGGCTCATGGCAGCACCAGGGTCCACACCTGGGTTTCTCCTGACCCCTAGCCAGGGCCCTTTTCAGGAGCTAGGTGTTAGCGGTTGGTGAATGGCATCACAAAAGGATGAATGTATTACATCAGGGACCCTCAGAGCCAAGAACAGGCTGAGGGCTGGTGGCAGAAGACAGGGCAGCATGCCTGAGGTAGGTGGGTAAGGGGACATCTGCCCTGTGGGCCAGACCACAAGGCCCAGGTCCACGGGCAAGATCACTGCCACTACACCCTCCGGGCCTCCTGTCAGAGCCCTCAGGAGCAACCTCACCCCTGCAGGGCACATGGCCACGCTCCCTGCCCTCAGATCATGGCCCCATAGTAGCCAGACACCTCTCTTGCAGCAGCATTGGTCTCTGTAGCTTGTCCATTTGACGCCCTCAGCTGACCCATAAGTGCTGGTGTCATGGTGGTTGAAATTCCCACTGTACAGATGGGAACAGAGACCCAGAGAGGCGCTGGGTTTCCCCGTCTTCATGAGCCTGAAAAGCAGTCTTCATTCTGCCTTGAGAGGAGAGGGTTTCATCCACGCCCCACTGCCCACCGACTTTGGTGGTCCAAGCGTCTCTGAGCCTCAGTTTCCCCGCCTGTCTCCCAACACCTGCTCTGGAAGGCAGTGCCCAGGCCCCGTGAGTCCACCAATGTCTTTCCAAAGGCCTTATGCAAGGCTCCTGCCGCTGTCCCTCACACATGTCCCTCACACATGGCGAGGGAGCCCAGAGAGATGTCAAAAAGGGCCCTCCCAGCCATCCTGTGACTCCAGCCCTGAGGCCTGAGGTGCCAGAGTGCAGGGGTGTGGCGGGCAGCTGGACGGGGGCCTCTGCTCTCCAGGACTCGGGCTGGGCCCTGACAGGGCTGGGTGCGGCCTGCCTGGGGTGGTGGGAGAAGGACGCGGGGAGAGGGCGGGACTAGCAGAGTTGGCGTCGGCCGGCCGGACCTGGGAAGGAGTCCCAGAGTTCCCGTGAGGACACAGAACTTCCTTAGACTCTGGCACGGAGTTTGGGAGAAGCCCTTCCGCCCAGGTCGAACCTCTGGCCCCTCTGGTCTTGCTTTCTTCTGCATCTTGAGAGCCCACAGTGTGAATACAGGTCTGTGCTGGCACACACCCACCGCCCCCAGAGGCCCCTTACCCTCTGTGGGAGCATCCTCCAAGCTCTCCTGGGTCCCCAGCCCAGTCTCCCTAAGACTCCAAGGCCAGGCCATGCACCAGACTGAAGATGCCACTTTGGTGGGGGGGAAATAATTGAGTCATCTGAGATCTGTCATAGAGCATTAGGACTGCCAGTTCTTCTGCAGAAGGGCATGGGGCAGCTTCTAGAATCCAGACAATGAGAGTAACCTTGGTCTTTGGGGAGGGTCTAGAGTCTACTTTGGGGTGCTAGAAAGAGCCTGCTGAAACCCCAGGGAACGGTTTCAGCCTATTGGCTCTGTCCGTGACCCTAAACTATCTACAGACCAGTGGCTGCCTCCTGAGCAATTACTCTTTGTCACACTACCCGTGAACATATGTTATTTTAATGAATCATCATAGACCATTTTGTGATCAGGTATTAAGTTCATTTTACAGATAAGGAAACTGAGGCTCATGAGGACTCACCGCCAGTGAGTGGAAGAGCTCAAGCCAGGTCTGTCTGCTCCCCCCGTCCCCTCCCTACCTCTCATGTTCTCTCCTTAAGAGGAGGACCAGCCTGATCTCCAGCTCTGGCCCCAGATCCAGCAGGTCCCAGCCACCAGGGGACAGAGTGTGCTTCCAGCACAGTAAGAGGGATTAAGGACAGACTTCACGAAGAACTTCCCTGTCAACAAAGTGTCTAGTACACTTAAGCAGTTTCCCAGGGGAAATGGAGGACCTCCTCCGATGAAGACCTTGAAAGAAGAGGCAGAAATTTATTGAGTCACCTGGGCAGAGTTTTGGGAGGGTCAAGGTTTGTCAGCGGCAGAGGGTAGTTGACCTCTGACCTCCAGTTGGGCAGTTCAGAAGTTCAGGCTTCCACCTCTGGCTGCTGACTGCCCTCTGCTGCTGCCACCTGGCCCAGAGGGTCAGGCATGGATGTCACCTTTCGCAGGACATGCTTTCTTGCCCAAGTCCACTTGGAGCCCTTGCCAACTGGCGCCTGAGGCAGCAGGCGGGAAGGGCAGGGCAGGGCCTGGGTATGTGTGGCACTCAGCTATCTGTCCAGGCACCATTTAGTTCCATGGGGAGAGCTCAGCCACTTCAAAACACCAGTCTCTGCTCCTTTCCCCTCCCCTGCTCCTAGAACTGGGCTGGCAGGAGACACGGACTGGGCACGTTACCAAGGGCTTCAGCCTCTGATGCCCGCCCTGTCCTTTGGGAAAGTCCATTGTATTCATTTCAGCAAATCTGCAGAAAACCTCCGAATGTCAGCCAGTGAGTTGAGCACTGCCCTCCTAGAGAGCTGGAAACTAGTCTTGGGAGAGGTTCTACTTGAACAGACAGAAAAACAGAGGGCAGTCTCATTCTGAAAGTGCACAGAAACCAGCAGACAGCAGCTCAGTTCTGGACCCACCACTTTTTGGCAATGCAACTTGGCAAATTCTCAACCACTGGACTTCAGTTTCCTCCTCTGTAAAATGGGTATGTCAATACTTGCTCCAAAGGACGAAAGTAAGAATGATATGAGACCCTAGGTGGAAAACACTTCCCAGTACATAGGAGAGGTTCAGTCAGTATTGGAGGAAATAAAATAACTTGCTGCAAGAATTCTGGGAATCAGGAAGCAAATACCAGTACTTATTTTCAGGGGTGAGGAAGTCTACAAAGAAGGGAGGCTGAGCCTCGTGAAAACTTAGGGGCACACGCAATCTGTCTAATCACTTGGAAAATCAAAAGTTGCTGGGAAATGCCAACCATTCTGATGGGACAAGGGCCGAAGCAAAGATGAAGAGACACAGCAAAGCAGATTGTGTAAAATAAAATGCATATTTTTAATTGCTTAAGTTCACATCTCATAAAATAAAAAAAAAAAAGCACAAGCCCTGGCCATCCCCTGCTTTCTCTGCCATGAGTCAAGAACCAGTTCCCACCAGTCTGTCTTGGGTTCAAAGCGTCTCCCCACCCTAATCCTCACCCCGACCTCCCCACCCCCTACAACTACTGTGGGTGAGTAGGCCCTTCCCCTGAGCAGCGTGGGCACTGCCCCTCCCCAGGCCACCCCCTGCCCACTGCGGAGGGCAGCACCCAGTTGTCAGGCCTGATGGGAGAAGGGGCAAGAGTGGGGGGCGGTGGAGATGCAAGATAGGAGATAAAGGCAGCTTCCCCCACCTCTGCCTGCTAGCCTCCTGTTGATTGTAGCTCACTGTCAAGGTGAAGTGGCACAGCTATCTCACTACTGTCAGGCCTCGCCAGATTCTTCCCCAGACAATGGCAGCTAGATGTTGCTTCCTACCTGGCCCTCCAGCCAGCAGTCCTGCTCCCCAGGCCTGTCTGAGCCTGTAACCGGGGAAGCAGGCACCTTGGGCCAAAGCCCGCTGAGCCAGCTTTGTCTCCTTCCCACCCTGGAAACCCACCCTTCCCCTGGTTCCTGCCAGTTCCTAGTCCCCATGTCTTCTGAGATGGGACAGGCCTCCCAGCCCCCTGCCTGTCCCTCTCTGTTTTCCCCTTGGTTCTCCCCTCCTCCCCTGTCTCCTCTCCCTTCCCCTAGCCCTGACTCACTGCCTCACTTCCCACTCAAGCTGTTCTCTGGGACGTGTTGGGACAGGGCACCTGGGTTCTGGTCCTACAGGCTCCGACTCTGTCTACTCTCAGTGGGGGTGGGGCCTGTGGGGAGGATCTGCTTTGACCTGCTTCTTCAGGCTTCCTCCCTCCTCCATCCCCACCCGGAGGGGGCAGGCTGGGGGTGAACTCCAGAACACCTCCTGACTGCAGCCTTAAGGGGCCCAGCCTAGAGCCACCGAGGGGAATAGGGGAGATGCCCACCTTCACCTTGATCTGGGCCAGCCTGGGTCTCTGAAAACAGGTCATGGGACTCCAGCCTGCCCACCAATGACTCTTACCCAGACGCCTTCACTCAGTGAGGTGCTGTGTCTACACCATTTCTCTTCCTCATCCCTTTGGGACCAGGATAATAAAAGGAGCATCAAGAGACTTGGATTCACACTCTGCTCTCAGTTAATTTATTGTATGCATGCATGCATGTGCATGCTAAGTCGCTTCAGTCATGTCTGACTCTTTGCGACCCCATGGACCGTAGCCCACCAGGCTCCTCTGTCCATGGGATTCTCCAGGCAATAATACTGGAGTGGGTTGCCAGGCCCTCCTCCAGGGGATTTTTCCAACCCAGGGATCAAACTCAAGTCTCTTACATCTCCTGCGTTGGCAGGCAGGTTCTTTACCACTAGCACCATCTGGGAAGCCCAATTTATTGTATAGCCTCAAGTAATCACCTCACCCTTCTGGGTCTCAATTTCAACATGTACCAAATGGGCAGCACCTTCCTCTGGATCATTCCAGAATCTAGGATCACCATGGTAAATGGGTCTGAAAGCAAAGTGATAGGATTAGCCCTGGCAGGCTGAACTGGATTGCAAAGGAAGGGTGCGGGGCAGGGGGACCAGTTATACAGTTTGGTGTTGTTTACAGGGGCTCTGAAGAGCTCCAGTACCACAGTCCTTTATGTCTCCACATAGAAAGAATTCAGCGAAAGGCAAAGTGATAGATAAGGAATGATTCATTAGAATAGGATGCTTGTAAGCCTTATAAGCGGGCAGGCAAGAGGATGCTGCACCCGAAAACTTAGTGGACTACAGCTTTATAATCAAGGGAAAAGTGGGGAGGGAGAGGAGAACTTCTTTTGTCATTCTTGGGTAGATGTCATGCTTCTAGCATCGGCTCCTCCAGGTTGGGCAGGGGAGTTTTCTTGTTCTTACCTGGTCAAGCTGGGTCCACAAATTGTTGTTGTTTATGTGTGCAGAGAGGATGAGATGGTTCCATAGCATCATTAACTCAAAGGACATGAATTTGAGCAAACTCCGGGAGAGAATGGAGGACCGGGAAGCCTGGTATGCTGCAGACCATGGGGTCGCAAAGAGTCGGACATGACTTAGCAGCTGAACAACAACAACAGTGTATGCAGAGAGCATGTCCTACGGATCATTAATTTACTGAGTTCACTGGCAGGATGTGGGTCTCGTGTCACCATTGTTTTATTGTTTGGGGGGCAAGTCTTGCGCTTCTGTTGCACAGTTTTTTGCTAAGCAAGCCTGCTTGGTTTTGCGGTTAAGCAAACCTGCTCTCTTGAGTAATCACTAACTTATAGGGGTCTCCCACACTTTTTCTATTTACAGTCCCCTAGTGGGATTAACTGTTTAATCACCTACTTTGTCCTTTTACTCGGTCCCTACCAGGGGGCCTCCCACCCTCCCACTGGGGCCTGGATTTCGGTGCATCTCTCCCATACGGGGCCTCTCAGCCTTTCTTTTATAGAGAATTCTTCCTTTTATACATAATCATGGCATTCTCCAGGGGTTCTGCTCCTCCTTTGATCGTGAGCTCCCTAAGAATTCTTGATTAAAAGATCTTGGTGACCGGAGCAGTCAGCAGAGCACCCCGTCCCAGAGTCTGTTCTCTGAGATTTGATGCTAGCCGGGCTCACAGCTCATGAAGCAAACGCAGATGGGGTCCTGCCTAATGCGGGTGCAGGGGCTTCAGAGTGACTCAGAGATAACCAGTACTGCCTCCCCTCCCCAGGGAGAGCAGGGGCTGTGGGCCCTGGAGCACAGGGGACCTGACTGTTGCAGAGGGTGGGGACATGGGAGAGCTGGAGAAGGAGCTGGGAATACAGGCAGGGACAGATTGTGAAGGCTGATAAGCAGCTCAGATTTGTTTTAGATTTCCCCCGAGGCAGTGGAGAACAGTCGGGGACCAGCATGCGGAGATCTGCTTTGTGTTCGAAACCACTTATGGATTAGACAGACCACTTCACCAGCCTGAGCCTCAGTTTCCCAGTGTGAATGGGAAGACTTCTCTGGGAGGAATTTTATGAGGATGAAATGAGATTCACCATCTAACAATACCTCTTAGGTAGTAAGCACTCACTAAAGGTGGGCTGTTTTTAGTGTAATCTGTGCCAGGACTCCAGATTAGAAAAGGCAGAGGCCTAAATTCTCAACTGAGCTGTAATAAACATCAGAAGGGCTCCCCAAGTGGCGCTGGTGGTAAAGAACCTGCCTGCCAATGCAGGAGACATAAGAGACAGGTTTGATCCCTGAGTTAGAAAGATCCACTGGAGGACAGCTTGGCAACCCACTCCAGTATTCTTGCCTGGGAAATCCCATAGACAGAGGAGACTGATGGGCTATGGTCCATGGGGTCACAAAGAGTCAGACACAACTGAAGCGACTTAGCCCGAGGATCAGAAGGTCAAGGGCTCTACTCTAGAAATTCAGAGGAAGGAGAGTCAAGTGGATATAATGAGGTGACTGATGTGGTGGGGCCTGGGAGGGGCAGAGCAGCTGGAGAGAAGAGTTCAGCTGGCAGGCGGATGCTGGGGGCCCTCTACATGGCAGCATCACCAAGGCCACAGAGGCATGTGGACCCACATAGAGTGGACCGAACATCCACTGCCAGGCAGCTGGCCTCTCCCTTTGCTTCATCTTATGCTCCTTCCTTCAGCCTTCTCCCTCCCCAGAACAGTACAAAACATCTAGGTCACCATGAGGTTCCAGGGGCAAGTGTCTTATCCACCTCACCATCCTCCCATCACATCCAGATGAGTCTGGTGAGTGTAAGCCAAGTAGGAAAGACACAGGAGATGCCTTCAGAGATGGCTTAGGAGACGCCCATCCAGCCCTTTCCATATGAACCAGAGGGGAGAGAGAACCCAGCTAGAGGAGGTGTAGAGGTGGTAGCCTTCTACTACCGCCCACTACTCTTTCTTTCTACACCTGCCTGCCTCCTGGCTTGAAGAGCTATTTGCTTACCTAAGGACCCAGAGGCAGGGCCCTTGTAACCACAACAAGAGAAACACCCACAGTACATCACTATGGGCTGGTGTCTGGCTGATAACCGTCCCCAGGTGCCCTCACGTCCATTGTCACAGTATTGAGCCCAGGCTGCTCAAGTCACACCTTCCCACTGCTCTTCTTCCAGGGCCCAGCTTTGCAGTTCCTCCTTCCCCCATTCCCACCAACTTCTTGGCCACTTCAGATGAGTTGCCCTTCTCTGCACCTCCCTTTCATCACCTATAACTGGGGAGATTAGGCCAGATGGTCCCCAGCGAAAGGACCCGCCACAGCTGAAGGATTCTCAGACTGGTCCTTCCTCCCTGTGTCTGTCTGAATTCTCTGTCCCTTTGACTTTCCTATCTATTTATACACAAAATTCACCCACAACATTTCAGTTTTCCAATAGCATCATTAATTACCCCAGTAATTAAATCCAATTAGCTGGTGTAGGGGCCTTTCTGAGTGAGGAGCCATTAGCCAGGGTGAAAATGCATGGGAATGAGACAGAAAGAAAATCTACCCTTTCCCAGCATTAAAAATGAAAGCCTGAGACTGCACGGCAGAGCAGAGGGCCCCAATTAAAGCTGGGGCCTCACTCATTAAGCTAATTTGACCTGCCATCCCACCCAGCAGCCTCTGATGGGAAGCCTGCAGGAGGAGCTGGCTGAGAGATGTGTCCAAGCTTCTTGCTCATCTTGGGGACTGAGGTGGGCCCCCCAGCACCCCTTCCAGCTGCCTGCTCAGGAAGGGACATGAAGAGTCTGCCCATTTTTCATTAGCACCCGCTGCCCACTTCTTGGGCTTCAGGTCAGAGAATAACCCAGAGTGGATGGGGTTCAGCTGGGGGGTGGTGCAGGATGCATGGGAGCAGCAGAGATGAAAAATGGGAAGGAAAAGAAAAACTCCACATTTCTGGGGACTTGGGAAAAGCAGACGTTAGCAGTCACTCTCCTCTCTGGGCCCAAGGCTGGGGAGACCGCACCGCCACCCCAGGATGGCTGTGAAGATTGAGATTATATCTGTCAATGCCTGACACATCACAGGTGCTTAATTAATGGTGACCAGCATTAGCCCTTTGCAGGCCTGGTCCTCCCAGCCCCACAACCACAGAGGCAATGGGGGAAGAGGTAACCACCAGCCTTTCACAGGTAGGGAGTCACAGGGAGAGAAAGAGGAAGATCCACAGCCGGAGATCAGACTGGAAGTCAAGCGTCTTAGCTCCTGGACTGGGAGGAAAAGAGTGCAGGGGAAGAATGTGTTTGAGGTGCCTAGAATTATCCCTTTGGCCAGAGCTGCCCTGGGCCTAGCCGGCCCTGTGGTCCAGATAGCAGTGGGATTGGTGGTTCAGCCTCACCCAGAGCCTGGATGAGGGGAGGAGAGGGGATGGTGTCTTCCCTCCCAACCCCATCACCGTGGCTGCCAACAGGCAAGGGTCCCATGTGTCATGTGCGCCCTCACTCATGATTCTGGGCCTCAGTATATGTGTGCTGGCCTCTAGTCTCTTCATGCAGCGGGGAGAAGGAGGCCACGAGCAGCCGGTGTAGTGGTGAGGCAGACTGGAGCCAGACTGCCACACCAAACAGGCTTCACACACCATGTGACCTTGGGCAGCTTACTTGACCTCTCTGTTTCCTCATCTCTAAGAGATAACAACGGTATGGAGCTCCCAGAGTTGTTGTGAGGATTAAGTGAGTTAATATCTGTAAACATTCAGACCTGGGCCTGGCACAGACAGGTAATATACATGTGTTACCTGCTCTTGCTATTGGTAGGACCCTGGCACGGAATGTCATGCTTTTGTCCTTTCGGTCCTCGGGAGGTGGGGTGCACACAGGACCCCAGGCTTCAGCTGCTAAGGGGAGAGGCTCAGTCTTGGGGAGGTAGCAGGTAGGGGGCAACACCCTTCCCAGACTTAGTAGAACGTGGGGCCTGCCCCTCCCCCTTGCGCACACATGCTCCCGCTGTGGGCCCCTGCTGTGCTTTCTACCCCGCCTGACAGAGCAGTGGGCAGGGCGAGGAGGGCATGGGAATGGGAAGGAGAGGGAGGGAGGGGAAGGGAAGGGAGGCAGGTGGCTGCAGAGGCTGGGCTGCATCCTCGCAGCCGGGCACTGTGCCCTGCCGCCTACGTGCTCGCTCTCTCCACAAGGCAGGACGAGAAGCAGGTCCCGGCACGCCAGCCCCTACCCAGCGACTCCTGAAACCCCAACAAGTCTGAGCTGGAAGTGGGACTGGGCGAGGTTCCTGATAGATCCATGCTGGGCAGAGGGATGGCGGGGAAGAGAGGTGGGGAGAATGGGAAAGAAGACCTCCACACACACTTGAAACTCTGGCATTGCCAGTGGCAGGGGAGAGTGTTCAGGGCTGAGGGGGCAGCAATGACAGGGCCTGGGGCTTTCTCCTGCCTCTCGAGTCCCCTCTTACCCCACCTGCCCGCTAGGGTGGAGAGAGGACAGGCTATGACAATGGCAGGGACCTGTCCTCTCAGCATTTTGCCAAGAAGAGGGAGATGATTTCAGTGTGGCCAGGCAGAGGAGCTAAAGAGAAGGGCAAGGGAGGGCAGATGGCAGCCCGCTGCTGGGAGCACTGCAGGACAAGCAGGAGGGACCCCAGGACCCTGGGACCACGGAGGTCATTTTATACAGAGGCCCTCACTCCATCCTTACTCCAGCCGAAGGGGTGCATGTGCTTAAGCCCATTTTACGGGTGAAAGAGGCTGGGCTTCGGGAAGGCTGTGGGATGTGATCGTAAGTCCCTCTGCTAGTGATCGCTGATACTGAAATTGCAGTGGGAATAATTGGGTAGCATGTAACACCCCTTTCAGCCTCTTGGGTGCTGGGGAAAGGACCAACCCAGGGACTGGGTGTATTCACAAGATCCTGGGCCATGGGGTTGCATGGGGAGAGAACAGAATGAGCCACCAGTCAGACACAGACCCACCCCATAGGGAGGCCTTCAAGCTCACTTGACCTCCCCCTGAAACTCAGTTGTCAGGACCCTTAGAAGATCCTCCTTTCTTTGGCCGCCCCGAGGGGGAACTATCGGGTGGGAAGAAGACCATGAGCGGTGACTGCCTGCCTTCCTGGACACCACAGAGCTGAGGCTGAGTTCAGACCTGAGGTTAGAATCACATGTAGGATTCTGCTTCATTCTGTGGTTAAAACCAGGAAGAGGTTAGCACGTGTGTTAGGGTCGTGACCCAGGTCTTGTGGTCTAGGTTGGCACCAACGTGGAGACTTGGCTGGGGCTGGTATTGGGGTTCACATTGGTGGTTGAGGAGGATGATATTCTGGGTTAACCCTGAGGTGGGTAAGGTAAATTTGGGGTTTCACAGCAAAGGGGTGTTATCAGAGAAGCTGAGGATCCAGCACCGATGCCTTACGTTTGGAGAAGAAATGGTCACTTTCATCTGAGCCTTGGACTGGGGAGAGGAGCCATACTGAGAGTGGTAGCTGAACCAGAGCGGGTTGAGTGTAGGGGTATGAAAAAGGGAGGGTGTCTGAATGTAATCAAAGGACTCTCCTTTCCCTTTGCCCAAAGCTCTGCTCATCTGTCCCATCCTGTGACGCAGGCCATCTTAGGTGTCATTCACCATGCTACCCAGACCTAAGCCTGAAATTCCTGCAGCATCAAGAAGTCTCTCCTCTGTGGGGACTGGGTTCTCTCATGAAACAAGGGAGCACAAGGACTGGGCTTCTCCTCCTCCTCTCTACCCCAGCAGGTCCTTAGACTCTTTCTGGCCCACCTCCAGCCACCCCCTCTTCCGCTCCCCCGCTGGAGACCTTTTGGGGAGGCTCCTGGGACAACACTACCTGAAGGTCAATCAGAGAGAAACTGTGACCTGGGCATTCGTTAGTTTTCTGCTTCCTGCCTTCCTGTCTTGTCTGCACACTAGACCCTGCCCAGTAAGGAGGTTTAAAGCTGCCCAGGGTGGGTCAGATCAAGACTGCTCCCTGCCCGCCTGGAGCCTGGGAGCAGATCTCATAGACTGGCAGGAAAGTCTCTTGGGGGGATGAAGGCAGTTCTGAACCAGGAGTTGTGGAGAGAGAGGCTGACCTGCTGGAGTCTGGAGCCAGGTTGCAGCAACCAGACATCCAGGAGTGATTTATTCAGGGAGGGACCCTTCTGCTGCACCCAAGACCCTTTCCCTGAACCCGAGTCCAGGTTCAGAGGAGGCCCCATCGGAACACCCTATTCCCATCCCCTGCCTCCACGGTCTATAGAAAGTGTCCCAGGAGACCCGCCTCCCAAGACCTGGTTCAGTCCTTGCACCATGTGTACAGTGAGGGGGCCCAGCAGAGACCCAGCCCCTCCTGCCCTGCCTGGGAATGTTATGTCTGAGCTAAACCTCTGGCTGCATTGTGGCTACAGCATCATTCATTTGGTCTGGACCAGTACTTCCTGCCCAGAGATGAAATAGCAGGTTTGGAGGTGCCTGCAGCAGCCACCCTTCCCTTCTCAGGCCCCTTTTCCTTCTTAAGGCTCATCAGAAGCAGGTGGTGGGGAAGAGGTTGCCCTGGGCCCTAATTTCTGACCCTCACGCCTTGTCCAAGAGTCCAGGGTCACCACTGTGTCTTGGCTACAAAACATCTTCCTAGAGGCTGCTGCATTTCAGCGCCAGAGACGGTTGAGATCCAGGACTTCCTGCGGGGCAGAGTCAAGAGCCCATCTTCCCCCGCCCCCACCCCAGCATCCTTCCCAGGACCCTTACTGCTGGGATGAGTCCAGCGCAGTCCTGCCCCCTTGTTGGGCATGTGGCCCTGGAGTAAGTAGACATGGCCTCCTGAATCGCAGGGCCACCGCCTCCTCACTGTCCTGTGAGCAGCAGTGCCCCAGCCCCCACCCTGCAGCCTGGACGGGTGAACCCTCTCACTCCAGCCCTAGAGTCCCTCCCCGCAGGAAGAATTCTGACGCTAAAGCCTTTCCTAGGAGGAGCCCCCAGAGGCGGGGGTTGGGGGGTGGGGTAGGACTCAGAGCTGCCCGCCCATGTGGAGGAGCCTGGGGTGTGGACAGAGATGCTGGGAGCCACAAATGCCAGCCCAGGGTGGGACGGGCACAAGGGCTGGTGCTGGAGGGTCTAAATGCCACAGGAAGGGGTGGTGAGTGTGTGTGTATGTATGTGTGTGTGTGTACGTAAGAGTGTGTGTGTGTGTGTACGTGTGTGTGTGTGTACATAAGCCTGTGTGTGTGTACGTGTGTGTGTGTACATAAGCCTGTGTGTGTGTACATGTGTGTGTGTGTGTGTACATAAGCCTGTGTGTGTGTACATAAGCCTGTGTGTGTGTACGTGTGTGTGTGTACATAAGCCTGTGTGTGTACATGTGTGTGTGTGTGTACATAAGCCTGTGTGTGTACACATAAGCCTGTGTGTGTGTACGTGTGTGTGTGTACGTAAGTGTGTGTGTGTGTACGTAAGTGTGTATGCAAGCTCATCTCTTGAGGCCTCGAGGCTGAACAACCTGCATGGCAGCACTCAGGCTGCCTGCATTAAAAGGAAAGACAGAGGCGAGCCAGGCCTGGGGTGAGAAGAGCAAACAGCAAAACATAATGACTTTAATATGAAAGAATTTGCCACTAATTAAGCACAAACACTCCACTAATGCAGAGAACACATGTTGTGGATTTCACTTAAGCAGGAACCAAATGAGGTGAAAATCCTTCCGAAATGATAGCAGTTTACCAGCCGAAGGAGGATGCTGCCGACCATGTTCCTGCTCTTAGAAACACAGCCCTCTTGTCTTCGTGGCCTCTCTGCAGCACGTGTCCCCCCGCCTGCATCTCTTTCCCCCACTCTCCCTTCCCCATGCTTTCCCGTCCTCTTAGGACCGCGTGCCGCTCTGTCACCCATGTTCTGACAGCAAACAGCAGTCAGATCCAAACTCCCCGGGCCTCTGGTTCTCTCCACCTATGCCCCCCAAACATGTATCTCCTCTCCAGACTGAAGCCTGAAGTTCTCTGCCCCGGACAGATGCGAACACATCCCCTCCAGAGCGCCCCCAGCCCTGTCCCCCCGCCCCTCCTCACCCAGCTGGCTCTGCCCTGGACATCCATCCCACACTCCAGCACCCCTGCCTGAGCTCCATGCCCCTTCCCCTAGGCGAGTGGTCTTAATTGGAGGCAGGTTTGCCCCCCAGGGACTTGGCACTGTCTAGGGATGTTTTTGGAGAAGGAAATGGCAACCTACTCCAGTATTCTTGCCTAGAGAATTCGTGTGGACAGAGAAGCCTGGTGAGCTGCTGTCCATGAGGTCTCACAGAGTCAGACATGACTGAAGCGACTTAGCATGCATGCATGCATTGGAGAAGGAAACGGCAATCCACTCCAGTATTCTTGCCTGGAGAATCCCCGGGACAGAGGAGCTGGGTGGGCTGCCGTCTTTGGGGTCGCACAGAGTCAGACACGACTGAAGCAACTTAGCAGCAGCAGCAGGGATGTTTTTGGCTGTCACACCTGAGGGCAGCTGCTACTGCATGGAGTGGGTAGAGGCTAGTGATGCTGCTAAATGCCCTAACGGTGCACAGAGCAGCCCACACAACCAGGAATCATCAGCCCCCAAGAGTCAGCAGTGCCGACGCTGAGGGCCCAGGCTCTGGGAGAGTGGTCTTACCACAACAGGGATTCGCTCAGGGGTGGGCTGGTAGAGCTGGGATGGGCACCGCGCCTACCCGACTCCTCCACAGCTCCTCTCCCCAAGACCACAATACCGACAATAATACAACCATTTGTGTAGTATAACTATGCCACGCACTGTGCTAAGAGCTGATGTGAACTATTTAATTTTCAAATCCACCCCAGGAGACAGTCCTATATGCTCCCCCCTTTTTTTTAATTTTTATTTTATTTATTTATGGTTTATTTAGTTTTTGCTGCACTGGGTCTTCTTAGTTGCCCTGTGACGTATGGGATCTTAGTTCCTCAACCAGGAATCAAACCCACAGCCCCTGCAGTGGAAGGCGGATTCTTAACCACTGGACCCCCAGGGAAGTCCTGAGTTTATGCATGAGAAAACTGAAGCACAGAGAGGTTGATGCAACTTGCTCGGTCACCCAGCAAATAAGGAGCAGATAGAAGCCTGGGTCTATCTGAGTCCAAAGTCAGTGCTCATGGATGAACGAACTACTTATATACCCCACCCCCACATCCTTTAACCCCTCCCCTATCAGTCTCCCCAACCCTACCCTTTTAGAATGAACCTTCCCTGAAGCTGGCACTATAAACCCCCCTGACTGCCTTCCCTCCCTGCACAGGCCCAGCCCCCAGCCATTGGGGCAGGCAGTTGCCCGGAGCTGGACGGGGCTTCTGCAGAGCTAGGCAGAGCTGAGCCCTGGGGTGGTCCGACAGGCCCCTCCCGGTAAGAGGCAGACCAAGAGACCTCCACTTCCATACAGGTGGTGACCATTGGCACAAAACCCAAGGGCTGGCCCAATGCATCTGTCACCCCTGAGCTTCTAGAAGGTTCTCCTTGGGAGGCCTGGGGATTCTCCCTGTGTTTTCTCGCAGCCCCCAGCCTCTCCCACCCCCACACTAGCCTTCCAAGGAGGCTGCTGCCTACACTTCCCAAGATGTGTCATTAAAAATACACACTTGCTGAGGGGAATCCAGGCTGCCATGTGTCTGCAGGGAGATGTGTCTGCAGCAACTGGGGTGGGGAGGACTGGTGTCGGCCGCAGAGAAGGGACCTGTCCAAATGCCGGCCTGAGAGCCAGGTGGTTCCAGGTCCTTGGAGCCTGAAAAATCCTGGCCAGGTGGGGAGAAATCCAGGCTGTGGAGGGAGTGGTATGGAGCTGGGGAGTGTGCCGGCTTAGCAGGGCTGAGACCTGGGGAGCAGGGCCTCGGGGCCTCAGGGCCACAGCTCACTGGGATGAGAAGAATATTTTTCACCTTATGGTCTGGAGTGAGGAAGGAATTGGGGCTGGGTGCTAGGAACTGGGACAAAGGACAGAGAGAAGAATCTGGAAGTGGCAAGCAGGGAGCAAGCAGAGGACATGGGGTTGGGAGACCTATGAGAGGTCAGGCAGACCTGCACCCTTTAGGGTGTGGCTTCCTGGTTGCCTCTAGAAGGAGGAGATTCACGCCCTCACCTGCTTCCCTTCCAGGCAGATGCGAGGCCTCACCTTGTGCCTGTCCTCCGGCCCTACCTGGACACACCATACTGTTTCCTCCCATTCAGGCCCCGCCCCTCACCTAAAGCAGAATTTGCAGGAAGCCGCAGTCAGACCTGAGAAACGGTGAAGCCTGGCCGAGTACCCAGCTGGCTCACAGTCTTCTCCAGCAACCCCTTGGGGCCCCTTATGCTTTCTAGACCCCAGGCACAGGGCTGAAGTCCTGGTCTTTCCACTCAGTAGGGGAAATGCTGTGACCGGTGAAAGCTGAGATCCTAGGGCCCTCGGGGTGCAGGAACACCTCACTCATGGGATCCAGGGGAGAAAGCTTCCCCAGAGGTCATGGCTAAGGGCTTTCAGGAAGGATGAAGAGGTGTGGGCAGGTAGTGGGGCATGTGTTTTGTTTGTTTTTTATTTATTTGACTGCATCAGGTCTTAGTTGCACATTACGTTATCTTTAGTTGTGGCATAAAAGCTCTTGGGCTTCCCTGATAGCTCAGTTGGTAAAGAATCCGCCTGCAATGCTGGAGACCCCAGCTCACTTCCAGGAAGATTCACTGGAGAAGGGATAGACCATTCACTCCAGTATTCTTGGGCTTCCCTTGAGGCTCAGCTGGTAAAGAATCCGCCCACAATGCAGGAGACCTGGGTTCAATCCCTGGGTTGGAAAGATCTCCTGGAGAAGGGAAAGGCTACCCACTCCATTATTCTGGCCTGGAGAATTCCATGGACTGTATAGTCCATGGGGTTAGAGAGTCAGACATGACTGAGTGACTTCCACTTTCACTTTTTAAAACTCTTAGTTGAGGCATGTGGGATCTAGTTCCCTGACCAGGGATCAAACCCTGGCCCCCTGCCTTGGGAGCAGGGAGTCTTAGCCACTGGACCACCAGGGAAGTCTCTAGGGCTTGTGTTTAACAGGGAAGAATGTGGCAGGGAACTGATGGTCTTGTCCCACGTGGTGGGAGAGAAAGAGCAAGAGGAGGCTGCTGGAGGCTGGAATGCCCAGGATGAGATCCAGAGCCCAGAAGGACTTTGGACTTGATCCTCAGGGCTGCAGGAAGCCTTGGAAGGAATTTAAATCATGATTTTATGTTTTAAAGAGTGGAAAATGGGTTAAAGGGGCAAGCCTGGAGGCAGTATGTATCTTGATCACAGTAGTACAGTAGGCAGAGTGAGAGATGACTGTGGCCTGCCCCAGGGGCAAGCCCTGGGGAGAAGGGGTCAAGGCACCCGGGATGAGATAGCAGGTGCTGGGTTCAAAGGAAAGGGGTTGGGGTTTACTTAACTGGGATTTCCCAGCCCAGGAATGTTGAGAAAATAAGGAAGTGAGACTCTGCTGGAGGTGGAGGGGCAGGGAAGGGCCTGAGCTGGGGGGGAGGAGACTTAGGAGAAGTCTAGATTGGAGCCAGAGGGGATGGAGAACAAAGATGAATTCAAAGGCATTTAGGAGCTAGTATCGGCTGTGCTTGGTGATTATGTGTCCCTGGAAGAGCCCTGTGCACCCCAGCTCTGCTGTTGCGCAGCCTGGATGTTCCTGGCTTGCCACTTAATCCGGGAGGTCTTCCTGGAGGAGCTGGGCAGTATACAGAGGTAGAGCAGCTGCTGGGTAGAGAAGTTCCAGAGGCTGATCCAAGGCCAAGTGCAGAGCTGGGGCAGAGAGAGAGCTGGACAGGTGACATCCAAAGTCAAGTCCTCCAGAGTCGGGGGTCCAACTTTTATTTTACAGAAAAGGAAACTAAGGTCAGAAAAGCAAACTGCCCTATCTAAGGCCATACAGAAAAAAAGGGCCAAGTAATGGGAACCAGCACTTCTCCCAATCTCCAGTAGGAACCCTCTCTTCCCACCACCTGGTCAGAGAAGAGGTGGCAGGTACACGATGAGCAGCAGAGAAAGGACCGAGAGGTGGACCCTGGAGGCTGGCGATGGAGGGAGGGGGCAGAACAGAGAGAGGCTCCTGCTTCTGGGATGCCAAGGGGAGTTAGGAGCCGCTCAGGACCAGCCTGCCCTGGGCTTTGGGGATGGGCAGCCAGCATGAATCAGGCCTGTAGGAGAGCCATCCAGGCGTTCCTGGCCACTTCCTCCTCAGTGGGAAAGGCAAAGCCTCGCTCCTAGCTTCACCCCCGTCCCCCAACCCGTCCTGCTGGGTTTCAGGGAGAGGTGGGACTTGCGGGAACAGCCCCCACCACCACCACTCCCCCGGGGCTTCCACACTGCCAGAGAGCAGGGCCGGCCTGGCCTGCCTGGAAGATCCTGGGCTCCCACTCCAGCTCCTTCTGGGGCTTTTCCCAGGCTGCCGCGCCCCCCCCCTCTCCCACGCACTGTGCTGACCCGCCCGAGGCGCCGGGCGCCAGCTCCACAGCCCATCATTAGCCAGCCCCGTGTGGGGAGTTGGGGGTGGGGGTGCATCAGCCAAGAGGAAAACATCGGCAGTTTCTGTGACCCCAAATGAGGGCGGAGGCGCCTGGATTCGGACAGTAGCAATTAGCCGCCAACTGTGGGATCATGGGATGTTATCACCTCTGCTGGCAAGGTGGATGTGGAGGGGACTCAAGGACCCAGGACAGCCTGGGGCCACCCCAGCAGACACTGCTCGCAGAGAGAAGCCCTTCAGGCAAAGGCTGCGCACTGCAGGAGGCAAGGAAAGCCTTCATGCTGAGCTAACAGGGGCATGGGGCAGACTTGGGTCCTCACAACCCCCGGACAAGGTGAGGGGTGCTAGGGGCGCCGGCACAAGAGCTGGGCCAGCTGCTGCTTCTCCATTTTCCTCGCCGAGCCCTCTGCCCTCGTCACCCTGGACCCCATCCTGGACGTAGCAGGGAGGCTGGAGGGGTAGCTTGGGCTCTTTGAAAGTTCCCGAACCAACAGGGAAACATGCCCAGGGCGTAGATACGAGATAGGACAAGTTCAAAGGACTTCAGTGAAAGCCTTGCTCATGTGGGTTCCTGCTGACAGGACGACTGGGTCCAGGTGACACTAATTGGCAAGACTTTCCCAGAGAAGATGACCCCAGAATGGGGCTTGCTTTCACACCTCCCCCTCTGCCTCACCAGCCTGTCCCCCAGGAGGGTAGGTCGTGACACCATAAAGAGAAGAGCCAGCTAGCCAGCCCTGAGAACTGACATTTGGAGAATGTAGCAGGGCTGGGAGGAGGGGACCTATAACCTTTAGGTCACTGTGCTGACTCAGCAAGGTTTCATCTGGCAGCCCTTCCCCACCCCCCACAGTGGGTGAGTCATCCCCTCTTACCACTTAGCTGGTTTCTCACCGGATGTCCTGTTCCTTTCTGACAGTTCCAGGGCAGGGAGCAAGGGAGCATCCCTGGAAAGCCCTAGAGATGGATCCCAAAGGATGCTGGTTTCAGAGAGGCCTTGTTGGGAAGCCCAGCATCTCCCACCCAGGCCTGCCACTTCTGCCCACCCGATGGAGGGCACCAAGGCAGAGTCTCTGGAAAGGAGTGGGGCACAGAAGGAGAGGCAGCCCATGTCCAGATTCTCTGAATGCCCCATCCCCAGCTTTCACCCACCACATGGGCCCAGTCCCACCTGCTCAGCTAGGGAGAAGAGGGGTCTGAAGTTTCAAAGGTGAGGAGGAGAAACTGGTCCAGGTGGTATGGGGAGGAGAGCGCACCACCACCACGCCCCCCCGCGCGCGCACACACACACACACACACTCTGAGACACACCCAACTGCGTGGGAACCTGTGGCCCCAGCCTTGGATTAGCTCAATGGCAGGCAGGGCAGGGCCCTGGGGAGCAGGTTTGTCGGCCACAACTGAGGAGCCTTTGTGTTTTGTTGCTGAGCTGGGGCTTTTGCAAGTCCATGACGTCTCAGGGGCCGGCCCAACGCCTGCCTTGTTGGCTCAGCACTTCTGAGAAGCCATGAAGGAGGCCCAAACTGCCCAACCTCAGCACCAGTGGGGAAACTGAGGCACAGGTGCACAGGCCCCAAGGACCTGGATCCCAGACCGTAGAGCTCATAGGATGACCAGGGACAAAATAAGCAGTGCTCAAGGTCAGGAAAAGCAACGGACTCATTCTTCGATATCCCCTGGAGGCAAGAACCCTGCCAAGGACACGGGCACTCTCCCCTCTCACTCCCCACCTCCCTGGCTTTTTCCTGCTCTGCACATAGCAGCCCCCTGCAGATGCCCCCAACCTGGACTCCTAAAAGTCCCTGTTCCTGACCTAGCACCTGACACCCAGTCACTGGACTCTGACAGGGCCTCCATCCCTGCCCCCAGTCCCTTGACCTACCTGCCCACTAAGCCCAATGCAGGCAAGCCCGCAGGCCCTGTGATTGCAGTACTATAACTGGTGTTTTTGTGCCAGTGGAGACACTGAGGTTACATTCCCAGAGGGACACCACCCAGAATGAGATCCTGGGGAGTTAGCTTGAGAACCTGGGTCTATTTTTACGGCAGAGTGGCAAGAGCACTGGGCTGGCTGCTACTGTTCTCTATCCCTGAGCAGGTGACCCAACCACTCTGGACCTTCATCTCCTTTGTAAAATGATGCATTGCATGGTCATTTGAGCTCCACCGTGGTACCTTTTTGGTGGTCCTGATTCCCACATCTGGGGCAGCCTCTGCTTCTCATGTACACACTACTATCTTTAAAATGGATAACCGACAAGGACCTACTATATAGCACAGGGAACACTGTTCAATGTTAGGTGGCAGCCTGGGTGGGAGGGGAATCAGGGGAAGGATGGATACATGTGTATGTATGGCTGAATCCCTTCACTGTTCACCAGAAACTATCACAACATTGTTAATCGGCTGCATCCCAACACAAAATTAAAAGTTCATAGAAGAAAAGAGGGAGCCTGTGAGGAAGAAGAGATAGTGCCTTCTGCCCACCAGACAGCTGATGGACCAGCCCTAGCTGTGAAGGGAACCAGAGAGAGTCTGTAGGGTACTCTGCCAGCATCAGCCCTGACACGATCAGCTCAACCCAAGGCCAAACCTGGCTCCTTCCCTCTCCCACAAGGACTGTGGTCTGTTTAGATACAGTGGGGATACAATAGAAAACATGCTAAACACACATGCCAGGAAGCAGAAAAGGGTGCAGACTCATGTAATACGTGGTTGGGCAATAGAATAGTTGTATCGGCTGAGTAAGAGGTGATGAGAGTCCAGAAGGGCTTCCTGGAAGAGGGAAACTAGGAGCACCCCAGACCATGCCTACTATTGGGCACCCTCAGTAGGTGCCCAATAAGCATTTGTTGAATGAAGTTCCAGGAAGGGAGGCCTCCTTCTTCATAAATGAGAAATGATGATGATGGTGATGGTGATGAAGCTCAGAGAAGGCTTCCGACCCACCTCTTCCTGCACAGAGGAGGGCCCTGTTCCTAAGCCCCACTCCTATCTAGCCCTTTCTCCTCCTTTTTGGTGGTGCCTGCAGCTATCAGAGTCGCTAGGGTGGGGTGTGTCCCCCTCTCTGAAAACCTCCCAACCCACCCAACCTAAAGAACAAGGGACATTCTACCCCACCTGCATCCTGCTGGGGTGGGGGGCGTGGGTTGGGTTCTGAGTCCCTGAGCCTAGAGTGGGGGGAAGGTAAGGGAGGGTCTTCAACCCTTATCAGTCTTACCAACCCCTCCCAATTTCACACCTCTGGGATCCTTGACCTCAGTGACCCCCAACCCCAAACTCCAAGGGTTCCCTTATGCCCTACCTGACCCTGCTAACAATAGTAGTTCTAGGTACTTTCACCGAAAGCATTTTTACTGCAAACATTTGGCCACATGACGAATTGGCTATGAGGCAATTTTGCCATGAAAGATGAAATAACTGGTTGACAGTTTGGTTTCACCTGGTTGAGATGCTTTTCTTCCAGTTAGTGATGTTACTGATGGCTTTATTGAGCTGACAGAAGATGACAGTTTGCCCTAAGAGTTGGTTTTATATTTTTAAACACACTACATTGGAGAAGAAAGAGGCCAAGGGCCTCCAAGGTACAGAGTTGAGCCCGCATTTCCCATAAAACTTTTTTGAGTCTATCAACAGACATGAGACAATGTGCTAAGAACACACTACAGTGTGGAGGCTTTCCCAGTGCAATTCAAGGGTCAATTACAAACATGCACCCTAATGTTTGGAAACTGATACCTCTCTCAATGAAGGAAGAAACTTCAGTAAAAAAAAGTTCAATGCCAGATGAGAAGACAAATCAACAAGCAAAAAAAAAAAAAAGTATAAAATACTATGAATGAAAGACTTGGTAGGCAAGTGCTTACTGCTTAGACAAGGACAACCCACAAAACAAAATCAGTTCTCTGCACAGTATTGCCATGCATTCACACACACCTTCTCTGGTGGCTCAGTGGTAAAGAACCCACCTGCCAATGCAGGAGACATGGGTTCAATCCCTGGAGAAGGAAATGGCAACCCACTCCAATATTCTTGCCTGAGAAATCTCATGGACAGAGGAGCCTGTCCATGAGATTGCGAAAGAGTCAGACACAACTTAGCAACTAAACAACAACAATTTTGTTTCTCCTTTCTCCTGTTTCACTATGTCCTTTTTAATGTCCCTCTTATTTTTTATTATTTTATCTTTTTCAGCAAAATTGCCTTGAGGACAATTAGTTACGAAGCAAAAATGTGGCAAAGATGCTTAAGGTGGAAATAGTGGACAAAGCTAACAGTGGGCCATGGGCAGAGGGGCCCAGGTCAGGATGCCCCTGCCTGCTCCTTGGAAGTCCTCCCACCTGCCTGTCTGCTCATCACTGGGCAGAGGGGCAAGGGCCCAGGCCACCCACTTAGCACCCAGTGAGCGGGCACTCAGGGACCTTCCTCACTGCCCCGCCTACCGTGGGGTTGCTTCTGGGGGAGTCACACAGGACAGGAGGCAGCAGCCTCATCCCAAAACACATGCAGGGTGGGGAGGGCCACCTCAGCCTAATAAGGCGATAATGGGTGAGAGGCGGCAGCCCTGGGGCACCTGAGCCCCTTGCAGCGGCCTCCCCTCCCTACACCCAGGCCGCTGTCTACCTTCTCCCCTCCTGGCACTCTGCAGGGTGAGGCCACTGCTGAAGATGTGAAAAATGAATGTCAATCTGTGCTCCAGGCACTGAACACCACCTGTCCCCACACCCCAGGAGATGAAAGGAGATGGGGTCGCTGCAGGCTTGGTGGGCTGTGTCCTACTTACTGTAGGTCCCACCACTGTGCCCTGGCATGAATCCCAAGACGGATCCTGGTGTCTACACCCCTCCTACCCCCACCACCCCCCCTTCCCCCGTAGTGGCCCGAGCCCTCCCAACTGGCTTTTCCTGTTCCCGGCTTTGTGTGGTGAAAGTTCCCCAATTATACCCACATTATCTCAGCTGCTGGGCAGCCTCCAGCAGGCTTGGGGAGTGGAGGCTGGGGGGTGGGGGAGGGAGCACCCACTTACTCTGCTGGGAGGGCCTACGGCTTAGGTCCTTGCCATCTGGCCAGTCAGCAGGAGTACCGGGCTGACGGGCCCACTGACCTCACTGTGGGACAGTGTCTGGGGAGGGGCCACAGCTGAGCTGGGCTGTGGCTCAGGGAATCAGACAGTGGAGGCCAGAAGGGACCAAGGAGATGGCGAAGTCCAGTCTGCTCCCTCCTGGTGGAGGAGAATAGGGCTCAGAAAGGGGAAGTGACCTACCGAGTTGCCAAGGCAAGCTCAAGACAGAGCCGGACTAGAAGCCAGCACCCCCGACCCACTGCTCAGTGTCACCTCCATGATTCCCCCACCAGCCCACAGTGTTCTCTGCTGGGGACATGTCAGAAACCCAGAGACCAGCCAAGGGGACAGCTGGAGGGATGGGGTGGCGGTACCCCAGGTGGACCTTGAAGGGCTGTGTGGATGTGAGTGGACACAGAGGAGGGGAGTGCAGGGACGCTTTCAGAACGTGGCGAGGGCCTGGCTTCGAGGGCCAAAGATACATTTATTCAGCAGGCATGCCCTGAGTGCCGGCTGTGTGCCAAACATGGGGATACCGCTGTGACCTAGCAAGCATACTGGAGTGGGTTGCCATGCTCTTCTCCAGGGGATCTTCCCGACCCAGGATCTAACCCGCATCTCTTCTGTCTCCTGCATTGACAGGCGGGTTCTTTTACTACTAGCACCACCTGAAAAGCCCAAACAAGAGGTTACTTCCCATCAGGTGATCAGTGATACGTCTGAGTGGTGGAATCATGGGTTGTCATTTTCTTCTCAGTCTTTTTCAATATCCCCCACAGTGCTTCTAAAACAAGCAATTATTATTTTTATAGTCAGAATTTTTAAAATAATGACTGCTGGAAAATAAAAGACCAGCACACAGGGAGTCGGGGTGGGGGCTCTGGCTGACCCTGACCACTCTCTGCCCTCTCTCTCTACCAGGCGCCCACACCCAGATGGTCCAGGTGAATGACTCCATGTATGGTTTCATCGGCACAGACGTAGTGCTTCACTGCAGCTTCGCCAACCCGCTGCCGGGCGTGAAGATCACCCAGGTCACATGGCAGAAGGCCACCAATGGCTCCAAGCAAAATGTGGCCATCTACAACCCAGCCATGGGCGTCTCGGTGCTGGCCCCCTACCGCGAGCGTGTGGAGTTCCTGCGGCCCTCTTTCACAGACGGTACCATCCGCCTCTCCCGCCTTGAGCTGGAGGACGAGGGCGTCTACATCTGCGAGTTTGCCACCTTCCCTGCGGGCAACCGAGAGAGCCAGCTCAATCTCACTGTGATGGGTAAGCTGACCTGACCGCGCCTCTCTGCTTGAGCACATCCTGGGGGCTGGGCCATGTTCAGTGGATGCAGAGGTTCTCCGTGGGTCGGCATGTTCCCAAGCTCTCGATGTGGCACTTTCAGTCCCTTCTCACCACGCTGTCTCCATTCACTAGGGATGGGGGCTGGCCTTAGCTGTGGGCAGAGCTGAGGATCAGTATTCAGGCTGGAGCCCCACTGTGGGGCACTTTCCGGGTGGCCAGGAAGCAGGCAGACACCATGGTAAGAGAGCATGCCAAGACTCCAGGAAGACTTGCGCTTGACAAAAGCTCATACAAAGAACAGAGCAGGAAGGCCATGAGTGAGCCCCAAGGAGGTCCCTATGAGAAGTGCTGGGAGGGGCCTTGGTGAAGCACAGCTGAGCGGCAAGGATGGCCAGGTGCCTGCCCTCCCAGCCTGTGCGACCTTGATAAGGCAGCAGAGCGAGACCCATGGCGCTCTCTTGTTCCCGGCAGCCAAACCCACCAACTGGATAGAGGGCACCCAGGCAGTGCTTCGAGCCAGGAAGGGGCAGGATGACAAGGTCCTGGTGGCCACCTGCACGTCAGCCAATGGGAAGCCTCCCAGTGTGGTGTCCTGGGAAACGCGGCTGAAGGGCGAGGCGGAGTACCAGGAGATCCGGAACCCCAACGGCACGGTGACCGTCATCAGCCGCTACCGACTGGTGCCCAGCCGGGAAGCCCACCGGCAGTCCCTGGCCTGCATAGTCAACTACCACATGGACCGCTTCCGGGAAAGCCTCACCCTCAACGTGCAGTGTGAGCGCCGCAGGGCGTTGGGGGCGGGGCCTCCCGGCGGGGGCGGGGCGTGTGTTGTCCCCTCCCACCACCCCCCACGCTCACCAGCCCTCCCTCCTTTTCTTCCCACCTCCCGCCACTCTCCCCGCCCCTTCTTCCCTCACTGGCTTATCCTTCCTTCCTCTTTCCTTCCGTCTCCCTTTCTGGGGGCACTTTGTCCTCCCGTCCTCTCTTGCCCTGTCTTCTCCCTTTGCCCGCCTTCTCCCCCCTGCCTTGTTCCCCTGCTGCTTCTACTCTGAGGGCCTGTGACCTCCTAACCCCTGTCACTCTTCCCCCCTCTTCTGGCTTTTTCCTTGTCTTTTCCCCATCTAAGGCTCATCATCTTCTGAGGCTTCCCCACCCCCACCCCACCCCAAGTCGTGCTCTCCTGACCTCACCCTTTCCAAACATCACCCCTTGTCTCACAGACGAGCCCGAGGTGACCATCGAGGGGTTTGATGGCAACTGGTACCTGCAGCGGATGGATGTGAAGCTCACGTGCAAAGCCGATGCCAACCCCCCAGCCACGGAGTACCACTGGACCACGTAAGTGCTGTGGGGCTGGCTGGTCGCCTTGCAAGGAACCTTGCTGGTCACAGGGAGGGCCCACCCAGGGAGGGCCCACCCACTCCACCTCCAGGAACTGTGGGCAGGGAAGAAATGAAGGTCTAGATTCAGGTTTCTCAGTGAGAAGGAGAGAGGCCATGAGAGACACACAAAACACATGCACCCTCCCATGTTTGACTGCATCAGGGTCAGCAGGGCAAACCATTCTGCCAGAGGGGCTTCCCTCGTGATCTGCCTCCCTTCTGCTCCCTAATCAAGAACGTTGTCATTCTCCTTTGGTGATTCAGTCTGAGTCACTCCCATCCCAGCCCCCAGTATTTATTTTTATCGAGGTGTCCCCAGGGAGGCTGGCTTTCTGGAGCATCTCAGATCTCTCTTTGTTCCTTTTCCTTCTCTCCAGCACCCCCAGAATCTCAGGGAGAGGCAGCAGTCAGCCCAGAATGCCTGTGTTCATGGAGTGCTTGCCCCAAGGCCAGTCCCATTCTTGGCTTCATGGTTTTTGGGCTTAAACCTCTCAGGGTCTAGTCTCCCTCTCCAGCCAGCTGTGACCGCCTGAGCCAAGGTTCTTCCCAGAGAACAGCTGGACGGAACACACAGAAAGAGAGAGGCATGGGGAAGCCAAGAAGCAGGTTGACTTGGGTGGCCAGAGGATGGCTGCCCAGACTTTGTCTGCGTTCTTTTTCCAGGAAGTAGAGGGCACTGGCACACCCTAGCTGTTTGTTATCATCCACTTCCTGGGACCAGGAGTGGCTGTGAAGGTGTGAGTGGGCAGGGTCTCCCTGCCAGTTTCAGTTCTGGGTCCAACAGTTTTGTGGCACTGAGGAGCAAGAGGAAGGAAAAATGTCTTCTGGGTACAGGAAACTTCTGGAACTCTCCCGGCATAAAAAAGACTTGTGACATGCCCAGCAAGGAAAGGAGATGGTGAAATGGAACACAGTTCCTAAACACGGGTCACATCTCATTACCTGAGTAGCCTGTTAAAATTCTAGGCCAGGACCCCAGCTTTAGTAGATTTGAGGTTGTTGTTTAGTTGCTAAGTCATGTCCAACTCCCCACAACTCCATGAACTGTAGCCCACCAGGTTCCTCTGTCCATGGGATTTCCTAGGCAAAAGTACTGGAGTGGGTTGCCATTTCCTAACCAGATTCGGGGTTAGAACTCTAGATTATTAACCAACTGCCTAGGAAACCAAGAACTAACTACCAAGAACCAGTGTAGTAAAAAGAGCACTGTGCTGAGAGTCCAAAGATCTGGTGAGATCCCCAGTTGCCACTTTCTAGCTATGTTTCCTTGGCCTTGAACCTGGTTTCTCTTACATAGTATCTCTTAGATACTGTGGGGCCAGTATTTACCCATCCCATCTGCATTTCAGTGCTGTGATGAGCAAATGTGAGACACCGAATAATGTGAAACTGCCACATACATGCAAGAGATTACTGTTGCTTTTATTGTTCTTACTCCTTCCAAGACAGATGCTGCCTATTAACTCAGCCGAAGGGCTGATGGTGTTGAAGTCAGGTGGGTGACACAGGGGTAGCTTCATAGGACTGGAGAATCATAACCCCCTGCCTTGTCTCCCAACCCCTGCAGGCTGAATGGCTCCCTCCCCAAGGGCGTGGAGGCCCAGAACAGAACTCTCTTCTTCAGGGGACCCATCAACTACAGCCTGGCAGGAACCTATGTCTGTGAGGCCACCAACCCCATCGGCACCCGCTCAGGCCAGGTGGAAGTCAATATCACAGGTAGGAAGCTGCACTCTTCCCTGCCTCTCCCCACCTAGTGCTTCCTCTGCTGCCAGCGTCCCCCACCTTAGGGCTGGGTCATCAGAGGAAGTTTGCTTCTTCTGTTCCTGCTTCTCTGGTTCTCCTTTGAGCTGTGGCCATTGGCCTCACTTTACTTTTCTCTTTCCTCTATGAAGGCTGTGTGTGAAACAGGGTGACCCCACTCAATCAGAGCCGGCAGGATGGAGTCTCCACGAGGGAGGGATGAAGTGCTGTTTACAGCAGTGCTGGGGGTGGTGGGGGCTGGTACGAGCCTTCTCCTAGATCTGTGACAATACACCTGTGATGCTGGGCTGGTGGGGTGGGCTGGAGGGGAGGACCTTATCTCCTCTGAGTTCTGCTCCTGCAGTTCAGAAAGTCCTCATGGGCTGGAGGATAGGGCTTACCTCAAGCAGGGATACAGAGAGGAAGGCCAGGAGAGAGCCCAAAGTCATGGTAGTCTGTGTGCGCTGTGAGTGGATTGCTGTTTTCCCTGCATTTTTCTCTGTCAGGGCAGATGGGAGGGAGATTCAGCCTCCTAACCTCTTAGGGCAAAGAGAACACAGGGGCCGGGATGTTCTGGGGGAGACATCACGTGGGACGTGAAAGGAGTGTGGGCTTCAGTGTCAGACAGCTTCACACAAGCCCTCATTTGTAAAATGGGCATAATATGACATGCCTGGAAGACTTGTTGTCAGAATTTATATATGTAGGCCAAGCACCTAGCACAGACCAGTCTGTCAATAAATGGCCCGAGTTCTATGGTTATTATCTTGGTTCTGTCATTATCATTATTAATGGAAGGATCAAAACAAGCTGATAGAGGGGTAAACTACCATCACAACTTTGCAACCAGGGTGTCTTTAACCCTAAACCTGAGCTAGCTGCAGGGTGAGAAAGTGACAGGAAGAAACTCTTAGGACAGGAAGTGACCTGTGAGAGTGTCATGCTGCTACAGAGCTGGACAGGAAGTGACCTCAGGGAGACCTGAGCCAGGCTCAGGGATACAGGAAGTTGGGTGGTGGTTACTGGGCTCCTTGGCGCAGAGCTTGGGCAAGTCCTGAGGATTCATTAGCTCTGAACCTGTTTCTTAGAAGTGGGAGACCTCATCTAGGGGTACATACAAGGCTCAGCTGCTGATAGAACATCCCAAAACTGTCCAGGGGCTGTACCTACCTGTCTTCGGGGCTCTAGCCACCTCTGTCACCTCTCTAGCCAGGGGTCAGGAGGAGGGTGGAGTCACTTGTTACTTGCTCTTTTCTTCAACTCTCTGCCTTTGGCTCTCGGACTGGTTAAGGTGGTAGAAGTGTCAGAGGGACACACAATTTTTAAGGGCGTGAGCCCACTCGGTCCACCTTTGCCTGGCAAAGTAATAAAGCTATTCTTTTCTACTTCACCCCCTCCCCCAAAAAAAGAGGTGTCAGAGGTGGAGCCTGGGGAAAGCTGAGACAATCTAGAGTTTGGGGGGTTCCCATAAGTTGGCAAGGATGGAAAGGCCAGAGTCACACACTTCTTACCCCCTGGAGAAAGTTTGAGCAAAGGAAAGCTCAGTAAGAGCCTCCTGAGGGCATGAGCTCTGGCCCTGGGGCCATGTGGCCCAGAAGGGTAAACACTGGTCATAAGGGAACATGCTCCCCTGCGGGGAAGCAGGTCGTGTGAGGGACAGCACAGACTTGGCCTTACTATGTTTGTGTATGGGCTCTTCCTGGCTCTGTGTGGCCTTCACCTGTTGAGCCTCAGCTTCCTGGTCTGTAATATGGAAATCATCATATTTAGCCCGGGCTTCTTATGCTCATGCCAAGTCCACTTTCCACGTCCCAGCACACAGCATGGATGCCCTTCATGGGGATACCTTCCCCCAGCAGAGGACCACTGACACAATCACTGCATCCCCCTCAAGCAGGCAGGCTTTCTGGGGAAACTGCTAACTGGGAAATCACGGGCAGAGGCTAAGAAACCCCAGAGCAGTGACATCCCATTGATCCTATTCCCCAGCATGAGCAGACTGGCCAGAGGCCTCAGGGCCAAATGGTATGCCCTACCCCAGAGGCAGGGCCAGGACAGGAAAGTCAGGGCCTCCCTTCTCCCAAAGTCCAGGGGCATGCAGGACCACCGTGAAGGCAGGGCTGCTCATCAGAGGGTTTTACCAGGTCCAGGAGCAAGGGGGAAGGAAAGAGGGCAACTTCCCAGGTCCAGGCTGGGAACGGAGAGGAAGGAAGGGAAACCAGTGTGGAGGTGAGCCATCTCCTAGGGCGTGACCGCACCAATGGCGCCCTCCGTGGGATCTGTGGTCAGGCCGAGGTGGTCTTTAGGAGAAGGTGGACGGGGCAGGGGGTCACACAGGGCTCCAGCTGGAAGAGGCACACAGCATGTCCTCTCGTGCTCCCTGAGTACAGAGCAGGATGGAGGTGGTCACTAAAGATTCACACATCAGGAGTGAGAAGGGCCTTGTATAAGGGGACTCTGTTATTGACAGCCCAGTTAAGCCGGAGCCAGAGAGGTGTGATGCTAGTGGAATCATTGATGGGCTCAGGAGCTGTGTAACTGGCCATCCCCGAGGGGAGGTCTCTCAGCCCCCCAGGAAGACTCAAGCCAGGCGGCCTGAGCCTTTTCAGAGCTGTTTGTTCTCATACTCAAGAGCAATATCCGCGCAGCCGCCAACCCCACCCGCCTTCATCCCTGTCGACTGGTCTCCGGGGGGAACACAGCCTTGCCCTGTCCTCCAAGCCCCGCTGGTCTGGCGGGAATGCATGAACGAGATGGATAAGTGGAAATTTAATTTTTCATTCTGGCCATCCGTCCAGGTAATAGTTCTGCCCTGGGCTCATCTGGAGAGGGAGAGATGAAGAGCAGGGCGGGGAAAGGCGTGCAGCAGGGTGTGTACCAGAGACACATGCATGTGCAGGGTCGCTGCATCGCCTGTACAGACCCACTTTGTCCCTGACTTCTTGGGGGAGTCCTGGATGCTGGAAAAGGTCGTCTCTGAGTTGTTCCTCCAGGGATGAGTGGTGGGCGGTGATGGAGAGTGGGGGTTTCCCGGCAGGGGGAGCATGTGGGAAGAGAATGGCTGGGCAAGTGGGCAGGAACAGAGGAGCAGGGCTTCCTCTCTCTTGGCCATGGGGAGCCTCTGAAGGGTGCTCAGCAGGGAGGCAGCAAGGTGGGGAGAGTGACTGAGACTGAGCACCTGGGGGGCTATGTGGATGGCACTTGGGAACCAGTTAGGGGTTGTGTGCACAATGAGGGTTTTTCTAGAGGGAAACAACAGGCCAGGCTGTGGCCGTGCAGCTGAGAGCAGAGGAGACAGACCCACCAGAGTTTGCAGGTATGCTTCACGGGGCCCTCAGGGAAGCCCATTTCCCAGGAGCAGTTTCATGGGTTTGGCCCCGTAGTCATAAAACAAAGCTGTGAGCTCTCCTGCCTCTACCCTCTGGGGGCAATCCTGGGGGCAGAGAGGGAGCCCAGGGTACAGCCTTGACCAGTAAAGAGGCCAAAGGAGGCGGCATCGGTCCGGTCCACGAGATGGAGGTGTCCAAAAAAGAGTGTCCAGGGCCCTCCCAGGAGCCAGCAGGGAAGCCTCTGGAGTGCAGGGGGTCCCGGATTTCCAATTCCCATGCGGAGCCTGCTCAGCCATCAGGGTGGGGAGAGGGGGTGAAGGCAACAGGGTCTGTACCTTAGGCTGGGAGTCCTTCCGACCAAGGGTTGGTGGGGCTTGGAGGTCCCTCTGGAGGGGAGAGATGTGTGAGCCTGTGAGTAGGTGTGTGCCTCTGAGTGTGTAAACGTGCACAGGCAAACAGGCGAGCGCTGTCTGAGTGCTGAGTATGCAGAGGGCTGAGGGCCTTCGTGCCCTGCTCCAGGCCACACATGGCAGCCAGTTGGGGAGCCTGTGGGGTGGGCAGCTGCGTCCGCACCCCTGGGAGGATTCAGTTCTCCTCCAGCGCCACTGCGATGAGGCCCTACCCACTGCTCTGTGGAGCGCAGCTGCTGCAGCTGCATGAGAAGGGCTTCCCAGAGCTTGACCTCAGGCCTCCCCACCCCCGCCCCCGGACCAGCAGCGCTGTGTGCTGGGAGGTGTAGTTCTCGCAGCCTCCCTGGCCCAGGCTTCTGGGGCCCACGCTCTGCCTGCCTGACTGACTGAAGAAGCAGCGGGCATTGAGAAGCCCAGACGTTCTGTTTGACCCCAAACCTCCTCTGGATCCTAGAACCAGACTGTAAACCCTAACCCTCACTCCACCTCCGAACCATCCAAGGCCCCCACATACCAGCCCACCCACCTCAGTCAGGAAACCCCTGGCCCCAAGGAAGTGTGGAGCCTCCACTGCCCCACAGTCCCAGCCAGCCTGTGATCCCAGAGAGGAGGCTGCTGGCCTTCAGCAAGGGGGCCCGGCTGCCCCTTTGTTAGCGGAAGTGAGGGGAGCCGGCGGGGCCCCCACCAGGAAGCACACAAGACCCCCACGGCCCAACTCTTCTCTCCCGCCAGCTGCGGCCTTTGAGGCTCTGCTCCTGGCACGAAGACAGGAGCTACCGGCTGAATGTGACAGCTGGAGGGGTGGAAGGGGAGGGCGCTCCATTCCACGCCAGGCAGCCACCTCTGCTTACAAATGAGTTAGGTCCCCACATCCACTCCTTCCACACTCTCACTCAGCATTTTCACGTCGAAGTCTGCAAGGCTGAAAGGTCATCCTAACCAGTCTTCTGCCTCCAGGCAGGCTGACCCTCAAGTCAGCAAATAGCCAAGATTCCCTTTGGTCCCAAAAATCTCCAGGGAAGAATAAGCTTGCTTAGGACTTAGGGCATGCTTGCATGCATGCACTCATGCATGGTAAGTCACCTCAGTCATGTCCGACTTTCTGTGACTCTATGGACTGTAGCCCACCATGCTCCTCTGTCCATGGAATTCTCCAGGCAAGGAGTGGGACTTAGGACAGGGGGAATTATATGGAGACTCTAGAGGGGAAAGAGACCTAGAGACTCACCTCTAAGACATGACCTTGCCTTTGTAGTATTCACTCACCAAATGTTCTTGAACTCTGACTATGTGCCAGCCTACATGCCTCGGGGTACATCAGTGAGCCAAAGCTGCCATCCCCATGGAGCTTATGCTTTAGCTTAAGGAGGACTGACAACAAATAACAGATAAAATACATTTGAAAAATTATGTGGTCATTTTGGAGGTGATATGGAAAAAAGAAAAGCAGAGTAAGGGATTCACAGTGCTAGGGGCAGGCTGTGATTTGTAATAAGTTAGTTAAGGAAGGTCTCTGTGAGAGATGACCTCAATGAGAAGGAGGCAAGGGAGCAAGCCTAGGACCCCTGGGGCAGAAGCCTTCCAGGGTACAGAGCTGCCAGGGCAAAGGCCCTGAGGAAGCTGGGAGCAGAGCGAGCTGGGAGGAAAGCAAGAGATGAAGAGGCACAGATAATGGAGAGTGTCTTCAGCTCTCAGAGTTAATGGCCTCTCTGTGGCTGCCGTGTTGAGAATAGTCTATAGAGGAAAGGGAATCGGGGAAGCTAGTTAAGCAGCTATTGCAATAATCCAGGTGAAAGATGACAGTGGCTGGGATCAGGGTAGCAGTGATGGAGAAGGTGAGAAGAGGTCAGGTTCGAGATTTACTTTGAATTTGGATTTACAGCTAGTTTTGGACACCAGCCACTCATGAAATGGGTAATACAGTCAACCTTACCATACCATGATGAGTAGGCCCTCCAAAATTCAATGTAGTCAAGTGAAAAGTAGGAGGGATTTGCTTTTCTTGGGTTTCTGTTTCTACAGAAAGCATAAAAGTAAATACAGTGGAACTAATGTTGTACACAACTATAACACATTGAATTGTCAGTCCCCAATTATCATGATGCTGCCACCACTTCCACCCCCTTCCCTGTTCCTGCAGAAGAATTTTAGCCTCTTGAAAACTGGCAGAAGGACCAGAGCCAATCATGGTAGATCCTAATTGGCATTTATTGCAGGTTGTTCTATCAGGCTTTACTGTAATATGTTAGTATATGATTAACAAAATGGAATGAGCTATTGTTTATACCAGAATGAGAGCTACAGACCACTGGTACATAAAAATTCTGAGGAAAAAAGAGAAGTGTGAGCTGGAGATGAGAAAGCAAAACAAAGAAGAAACAGAAGCACTAAAATAGGCAGAAGGAGATGAGGTAGGGCAATTCCTGGCACGGGAATCAGCAAGAACAAAGATCTGCAGTAAAGAATCAACTTGGACAGCAAGTTGGCCAGACCCAAGATGAAACTGTGTGATGGAAGTTTTGAAAACAAGACTGGCGTGGCCCAACAGGCAATGGGGAAGGGAGAAAGGGAGTGATAGTGTCTACACAGTGTAAATTAACCTGGTGACTATGGATGGAGTGACTAAAGTGGGGCAGAGACCAAATGAAGGTGGGAGATTCAGGGATCTACTATAACAGTAAAACATGGTGTCAAGAGAGAAGCTGTTCAATAGGAAGAGTCAACAAGATTTGATGGCAGATTTTGACCCAAGAGATGAAGAAGGAACAGTCAAAAATAAATAAAATTCCAAGCCAGAAGAGTAGATAAATGGTGGTGGATTATAGTGTTGAATGGAGGGGGTTTGAGGGAAGATGGTGGACACGTTGCAGGAGGATGGGGGTGGAGAGAATTCCAAATGAGGATGTGCTAAACAGAAGAACGTTCAAAGCACATCCCCAAATACTTGTCCCGTGAATGGTCCTTGAGTCAGGAAGGGTGGGATTTGTGTCCCAGTAGGCTAGGAAGCACTGCATGTTCCTCTTACCGTTCACAGTGTGTGTGAGAAGATGGGCTCTAATGCTGTCTACAGTGACATTTCTCAAAGCATTTGACCCCAGTATTTTTGCCCACCCTCTGAGCCGATGGCTCAAGGTTCCATGGCCACGTCTGGGAAACGGTGGTCTGTGAGGCCTTTGGAGTTAAAGCCTCAGGGTTGCAGGGAGAGCTAGCTACCCAAGATGGTTTAGAGAGCCAGCAGGATCAAGGTAACTCATGACCCTGAGGCCAGGTCTTCCCCAAGGACAGAGAGCAGAGGGTAAGGTCTGAGGATGGAGCCCCCAGCCAGGCTCCTGGAGCAGAGAGAAGGCCCTGCAGTGCAGTCTGCTGACAGAAATCTCCAAAAAGAAAGCCGAGGGTCAAGGACTCCTTGTATTTTTTGGAAGGCAAAGGAAACAAGTCAGAAAGGAAGGGCAGGTCTCTCTACCTGATGCCTTCCTTATTCTGCTGGCCTCTCCAAGCCCTCATCATCTTTCAAGGCTTGGCCTCAGTTTTCTCTCCTCCAAAAAACCTTTCCAAGTGCCAGGCCACAATGCTGTCTTGCCCTGAACTCCTGAAGCCCCTAACCACCAGTGCCCTTGATGTTCGCACGCTGCTTTGCCTAAGAGTGTCATTTGGTTCCTCAGCTGGGTCCTGAGTTCTTTGTATCCTGTGACTAGTGAAATAAATAGATGGTTGGTACATGTTTGCTGAGTGGATGGGTGGGTCAGTGGGTGGGTGGAGCGATGATGAGGCAGGTGGCAAGAGGCGAGAGCACACAGGTATGGGGTGAGAACTGAAGAGGGAGCTGGAAGGTTGAAAGTACAGAGGCAGTCAGGTTCCTGCCAGCTGCCTCTTGGGCATTTCTTGTGGCGGCAGCTCCCACCTCGCAGGGAAGCAGGTGTGCAGCCCTTTTCAAGGTGGTAGACAGATGGGACCTCCTGGTGAACCAGGAGAAGACGCTTGAGCTTCAAGGAGATTGTTCTGGAAGTGGGCGGTGAGGACAAATATTCCATAAACATTTATTGGGCAGCCACTCGGTGACCTGCGCTGAGGACACAGTGACAAGTGGGAAGCTGAGTCTTCAGTGGATGCGCTTCTTTCTACCAGCTCCCCCCTGCGAGAGGCCAGGAGCAGGAGCCTCTGGGTGGCTCGGAAACCATCGAGTGGCATTTCGGGCGCTCTGAAGAGCTCTGGTACTATAGGTCTCAGCGCAGCAAGAAATCAGCGAGCAGCAAAGTGATAGATGAGAAGTGATTTATTAGAATAGGACGCTTGTGAGGCTTACAAGCAGGTGGGCAAGGGGGTGCCACACCCTAAGAACTTACTGAGCTACAGTTTTATAATCAAAAAAAAAAAAAAGTGGGAAGGGAGAGAAGACATCTTTGTCATTCTTAAGTAGACATCATGCTTCCATCATCAGCTCCTCCAGGTTGAACAGGGAAGTTTCCTTGTCCCTACATGGTCAAGCTAGGTCCACAAACTGCTGTTTTTTATGTGTGCAGAGACCATGTCCTAGGGATCATTAATTTACTGAGTTCACTGGTCAGGATGTGGGTCTTGTGTCACCATTGTTTTATTGCCTTGGGCCAGGTCTTGTGTTTCTGTAGCAGGGTTTTTTTTTGCTAAGCAAGCCTGATTGGTTTTGTGGTTAAGTAAACCTGCTTTCTTGATTAATCATTAGCTTACAGGGGTCTCCCATATTTTTTCTACTTACGATCCCCTAGTGGGATTAACTACTTAATCACCCACTTTGCTTTGTCTTTACTCAGGCAAACGGACCCCTTCATCTAGTCCCTATGTTTTCACTAGCCCTTCTAGCGTGAGCCCCTGGACAGCCCTTCATCTTCTCTTCTAGAATCCCTGACCTCCCGCCCGCTGCAGACAGCACACCACACACTCACACCCCAGACCAGCTCCACTTCTGGGAGGAGGGACTGGCCTCATAGGAGGAACAGGATTCCCATGGAGTGAGTGATGCTGAATCAGGGAGTGAGCTGGCAGAAACCGATTCCCAGAGGCCAAAACATAGGCCTACATCGACCCTCTCCCTTGGCCCGAAGAGAGGAGAGCTGAGAGCAGCCAAGGTCAGCCGCCCAGGCCTGCCCCAGGCCTGCCCACTGGCTCCTCCTGTCCAAGGCCAGCCGCGGTCTCCAGTGCCACCCTGTGGTGGTGCTGGGCACCGCCTCCCTTAGCCTCACCTGGGGACCCCTTCGGCCTCTGGCCTGGCCCCACAAGGCACTCACTCGGCCTTCCCTGCACACCCACCCACTTCCTTTCTCTTTTCACTTTTTCTGCCTTCTAGTTTCTCCTCCATCCTTAGCGTGCACATATTTGTACACACACATTCATCACAGCAACACAGGTATGTGGGCTGGTGTGACAGCAAGGGCGTGTGCCCGCAAACGTGCTTTCCTGTGTATACTTGTCATCTTTGCTACTCACGTGCTCTCACGCCCCCTTTCTGCACAGTCAGGCTGTGTGTCTTCTGGTCGTAGCCCACATTGGCTGCACCCCCGGCCTCTACCTTGCCCTGCAGGGCCAGACCGCAGCCGAGAACCACAGCCCAGGTTTCTGGCACTCACAGGGCATCTACAGGGCCAGCACTGGGACGCCCATCCTCCTCTCTGTACCCTGGGAGCAGATGAAGTCAGGCGTGGGGCACCCAGTCTGCTCCAGGCTCTGAGTCTATAGAAGCCAAGCTGTGGTGCTAGGGCAGAGTGACCAGCAGGTGTCAGGCACAGGGGCAGTGGTGACCTTCGCACGGGCTTTTCATGCAAGAGAACCAACGATGTGTCATTGGCTGTTGGCCTCGGGAAAATTACTTAACCTCTGTAAGCCCTGTCTCGTCGTGTGGCGGATGGAAATGAATAGCATACTACTTTACGGGGTGTAAGGGACACTGGGTGTCATGCGACTGGCGTGGACACTGGGTCATGGCTGGGCTGGCTCCACATTCAAGGAGAAAGTCAGTGTGGAGGCTCTGGGGCCACAGGACTGCCTCTTCCTCTCTCTTCTCCAGCTCCAGCTACCAGCCCGCTCACTGGTCTCCTGGATGGAGGTGGGGGGAGGGTGTGCCAGGGGCGCCTCTAGAACAAGAGCTGGCCTTGGGCTCACTTCCTGCCTTCCTCTCCTCTCTCCTTCCTTCCCTGACACCCCTGCTGACTCCACCGCCGGAGCCAACACTGACGCTGTCCCCCTCCTTCTCTTTTCCTCACCCAGAGTTCCCCTACACCCCGTCTCCTCCCGAACACGGGCGGCGCGCCGGGCCAGTGCCCACGGCCATCATTGGGGGCGTGGTGGGGAGCATCCTGCTGGTGCTGATTGTGGTCGGCGGGATCGTGGTGGCTCTGCGCCGGCGCCGGCACACCTTCAAGGGCGACTATAGCACCAAGAAGCATGTGTACGGCAACGGCTACAGCAAGGCGGGCATCCCCCAGCACCACCCGCCCATGGCCCAGAACCTGCAGTACCCGGAGGACTCCGATGACGACAAGAAAGCTGGCCCCCTGGGCGGGAGCAGCTATGAGGAGGAAGAGGAGGAGGAGGGCGGAGGGGGCGAGCGCAAGGTGGGCGGCACCCACCCCAAGTACGACGAGGACGCCAAGCGGCCCTACTTCACGGTGGACGAGGCCGAGGCCCGTCAGGACGGCTATGGGGACCGGACTCTGGGCTACCAGTATGACCCTGAGCAGCTGGACTTGGCCGAGAACATGGTCTCTCAGAACGACGGGTCTTTCATTTCCAAGAAGGAGTGGTACGTGTAGACCCCTGTCCAGAGCCTCCGTCCCAGCCCCCACCCGCACGCCCCCTGCCCACCCCACCGCCCACTCCTCCAGGAGCTTGCCAGAGACTCACGCAGCTGCCTGGGGAACCTGGGAGCCCAGGGCACACGACCTGGCTTTGTTTTGATTTCCTCCCCCTGCCCTGCCCCATGGTGTTGTGTTCACTGTGGCTTCGGTGTTGCTGTACCTTTCCTTCCCAAACCACCCCCTCTCCTGCCGCCCTCTGCAAGGAGCCCTGTTCTCGTCTTGTGTACCTGGGCGTCCCTCCAGGGTTTGGGGAGCCAGCCCTCCCCTGCCCCCAACACTGGAATTTGTTTGTGTCCTTCCCCTTGCTGGTGGACGGCTGAAGGGGCTCCAAGAGAAACAGCCCGCTCCCCTGGACCCCAGATGCTGCTCGTTTTTCCCTGGGAGAGGGAACCCAGCAAACTCCCCATCCTACCATGAGCTGACACAGTGGGAGTTTGGACCCCTGATCTAGGCAGCCATTGCACACAAGAGGTAGGGGGTGGGGGCGGTTTTCCAAAGCACCCAGGGCTATCTTTGTTCGTTAGGTAAATCAAGTTGAGGTCCCCACCTGAAGCCTTGGGCAGTGTGTTTTCCTGAAGGCTGGTTTTACATTTTTTCCCTCATCGGCCTCCAGAGAGTTAAGTTGGCACAGCTCTGGTGGTTCCTGTTCGCCCGTCTGCATCCCGCATAGCAGGACTCCAGGTCACTCTGGCCCACACTTCCCAAACACCTCTACCAACACATACCTACACCTACGTGCACACACACGTTGTTCGTGTCTACCCTTGTGCTCCCCCTGGGGTCACATGCCTTACCCAGGCTGGACACTGCCCAAGGCCCGCCTCTCTGCCCTACCTCTCCCCCTCCTTCCAGCGAAAGGTGGGGCGGGGGGGGTCGGCCTCAGAAGCTTCCAGGGAGAGCCGAGACAAGCCCCCTAGGTGCCTCCACCCTAGCATATCAGGCCGGCCCTTAACCACTTCGTACGGCATGGAAGTTTCTTGAATTTCTCCCTGTCTATCAAGTGCTAGCAACCCTTGATTCTCTTGGGGAGTCAGAGCTGGGATCCCAGAAAGGAGAGACCTCTGGGAGTGGAGGAGGATCCACGCGGAGGGCACTGGAGAAGGCAGTGAGCCCAGTAGGAGCTCCGCAATCATGGGCTGATGAGACTGTAGAGTGCAGGGAGCTCCTCACTCACCTACAAGGCCAGTGTATCCATCCTGGGCCTGCCAGACAGCATGAAGGGAGGCGGGGTCAAGGATCCTGAGTCAGCCATTCCTGCTCACCACCCGCCCCATCCTGCTCAGCTCTCCCTGGTCATCATTCTGGGTGGGGTGGCCGGGGAACCCTGGAGACGCTTTCCCTTTGAGTTGTAGATTCCCTTCTTGAATGGGGCTCTGGGTTCCTGTCAATCACCCAAGACCAATGGTCTTCCCATGGACACCCTGGAGGAAGGCCCCTCCCGGCCCCCCTCTCTGTTCCCCCAGCTCAAAGTGCCTCAGTTCCTCCATCTGCCCAGCCCGTCCCCCCCAGCTCTCTGGATGGGAGAGACCCTGGGATGGGTGAGGCACGTTCGTGTCTGCCCGCGAGGATTCTGGTGAACTCAGCCCAGGGTACAGAGGCTATGTGGGATGGCAAGTGTTGGGGGGAGGGAGGCAGACCACTCTGTGCCCCACGGGCACCAACCTACCCTTGCCATAGGCTTCCCAAGGGAGCCCCCTGCCCCCTGTCCTACTCCTCCCCTCCCTGGTGCTGCTATTGAACCCCTAGCCAGCTCCATCTCTGACCTGGCAACCCTGGACCCACCAGCTGGGTCACCCTTCTCGCCCAGCCCCCACTGCCCTAGCCCCAGCCCAGTCCGCCCAGTAGCCACGTAGCAGAAGTCTGAAGCCATGCCAGCCCTGGGGCAGCGCTCCCCTCTCTTGGCATTGGGGGTACTGGATGGAGTTGGGAGAAAATTCTGGGGTTCTTCTAGACACAGGGCAGAGAGGATGGAGAAGCTGGTCTGCATTTCCCAGCAGTATTAGTGTCCCCTCACCCCAGGGCAGAGGAGCTTTTCCATGTTATATCACTGCCCCATCCCACCTCATACCACTCTGGCCCCTCTGCTTGGCCCCCTTGCCCCCTAGCAGGAGGAAACCCCAGGGGCCTGCCTGATAGAGGCATTCTCCACCCCCTTAAAATCACAAGACCGAAAGGACTCCTCTCGTGCCTCCCTTATCCTGCACTGCCACCCTCTCTTCCTCTTTCTGTGATGGACTTAGGAGGCTCCCAGGCCTAGCCAAAGCACTGAGTCCCCCTTAAGGCACCTCCCAGCCCTCCCCTCCAGCAAAGCACAAATTTGGGGGTCCGTGCCACATGTGTGGGCCACGTGGGAGGCTCCAGGCTTGCCAGAGGCCCATCAGCAGCGTGCCCAGCTGGGGTGCTGCTACCTGGGGCCAAGAGCGGGCGTGAGGCCGGGGTCAGCACTTGGGCCTGCAGAGATGAGGTTTTGTGTGCCCTGAGTTTGTGGGGAGGTGCATACTACTGCTGGGCCCGCAGGCAGCTGGCATGGGGAGTGGGGGAGGGGGTCTGGCCCAGCAGAGACCAGGACGTCTTGCTTCTCCTCCATGACCCCAGCATGAACTGAGCTTCTGCCTTTTGCTGGAAATGAAATAAACTTGGTCTTCATTGTGCCAAGGCCTCCCCACTTGTCATCCTGCCTCTTGTGACCCTCACGGTCCTTGCCCGCCCCTCCCCCACTCCACCGATTACCCCCCCCATTTACTTAAGATTTTGATATTGTTCTAATGTGTAACAACCCTCCGAGTCCCCTTTGATCAGAAGGATCTCAAGAGCAGCAGCACAGAATCGGGGAACGCAGGCATGCACGTGCAGCCACGTCAGGCCCGGTCCACGCGTGCACGAGTTTGTGCAGGTGCCCGGCACACACACAGGCGCTCACCCCCAGCCCCACAGACACACCGGGGGGCTGGCCTGGCCCTGCTGAAAGCCCTGCAGGAAAAACGGATGTCCCAGCGCTCGGGCCATAAGAAAGCCTCACCTGGGCCCTGTCTCTCAGGCATGTGCCCCCCCCCCCCCCCCCCGCACCTGCCAACCCCTGCCGTGTGCCCAATTCACTGGTGCAATAAATTTTCTGCCATCCTCCCGAGCAGAGGAATTGGGGATCCAGTGAGGTGATGTGGGCAGCTCGCCTGGAAGGAGGGGAGGGCTGCCAGGCCTCCCAGGGGCCACACAGAGACCTCCTAGGCCTGACTTCCCCCAGGAGCCTTTAGGTGGGCCCCCCAGGCCCCAGGCCCATGGGGAGCAGCCCCAGGCTGCTGCTGCTGCCGCCCCCCAAAGTGTGAGGCCAGAGGAGCCCCCATCCCACCAGTGCTGCTGCTCTTCCGACTCCTGCTGTGAGGAATGGGATTCTTGGCCAGGAAAACAAAAGTGGTTTTCTTTTTTTTTTTTGTATAAATGGAAAGAAAATCCAGGAGAAGCTGCCCCCCTCCCCCCGCCTCCAAAGTGTGATGCACTACCTTTGCTTCAATTTCTTAGTCACTGTTTTGGTCTTTGGTCCAGGGACCGCCCAGCAGATTCTCCTGGTTCTAACCCAGGGGGTGTTTGCGTCACCCCCTTTTACTTGTATAAGAAAAAAAAAAAATGATGGGTTGAAAAATGTACTGAGGAAAAAAAATGTACTTTTTTATAAATAAAGTCTTTAAAAAAACCCTGGTTGCCTCGCGTCACTCAGGAGCTGGGCCCTTCCCCACGGCTGTTGGGGTGCGGAGGGCAGGGTACAGCTGGGTTGAGGCTGGAGCCCCAGAGCAAGGAAGGCAGCCCCCACCCCATGCCCCAGGTCCTGTGGTTCTGAGACAGTGACTCATACCCCGAAGGAACCCCTGCACAGGCCAGAGGAGCCCTGGCCCCTTCCCTCTTGCAGGAGCCCCAAGAGCGAACTTGCAAGTCCCGCCTGGGTCCTCACCACAGCTCACAGGCTGTCGCTGAACCATCTTCCACCCAAGTGGGGTGACCGGGGCCCACAGCCTCGGGACAGCTTGGCTGTTCAGGCATAAGCAGTGAGGACCTGCAGGTTGAGAGACTGAGGAGACCAATTGTGCAGAGGGAGGGGCCTGTGCTGGCGGGAGTCCCCTGTCCTCCTGCCCCAGAGCTCCTACTCAGGCTCCTTCAACACTCCTCCTCACCCCACCTCCCGGCTGTCCTGCTCCTTCCTGCGGAGTCCCCTCCTGTGGCAGTGTCACACCTGTCGTGTTAGATCCCCAGGGACAGGACAGAGACAAGAGCTTTATCCTTTCATCTTTGGGGAGGATCCTGCCGGCTGCATCCCCTGAGAGTTCTCAGAGACCCCACCGCAACCTCCCCCCCAAGGAGGCTGGTTGGAGGAAGGTCTCCTGGTTCCTTGGTTACCTCCCCCCTCCCCATCCAGTACCATCTGCTTCCCATCTCCTGGGCTGGAATGCAGGACAAATTGATCCTGAGGTGGGAGTGGCAGGGGCTTCAGTGACTGCCCTCTGCCAGCCACCCCAGCAGCATCTCCTTTCAGTGAAATCAATACCATACCCCCCCACCCCAAGAAAAGGGGGTGGCGACGCTGGAAGCCTACACGGAGGCCCAGCAGCAAGCCCTCTTGCTCCTCTGGGGCAAGACCACGCCCTCCACACCTAGGAATGGGGCTGGAGGAGTTGGAAGCGGGAGTAGAAGCCAGCAGCTGCTGGCAGCTGGCAGGGCCCCTCACTCAAAGGCCAAACCCAGCACCCCAGACTGTGTTTGGATGTTGATACATGAATGAGATGCAAATTGGTCGCTTAAGCGGTCACTTCCTCAGTTTTCCAGGCTGTCCGTTTAAGTTAATTTTTAATTTGTGCAGGCAATAAATGCTTAATTACATTATTAATATATTGGAAGAGAGCAATGGACAGGATGTCCTAATTGGCATTTAACTAGAACGTTCCGGCAAATTAGCCAAGACTTTCTCCAGCAGTGGAAGGAGGGCAAGCCGATTAGTCCCAGGCACAGCCTCTCCAGGTTGGAGAAGCCAGACCCGGCCCCATCCCCCAGGGTACCAGAAGGCCGGGACATACCTAGCTTTCTAGCCGAGCTAGGCTTTGGAAGAATATCCAACTAGTTAGGCTACTTCTGCCCAAACCTCAACCCTTGCCCCGATCCTCTACCCCATCCCCACCCTCAGCAGAGCAGAGGACCAGACCCTGGATGGCTTGAAGACAGGATTCATCTGGGAGGCTAAGGTCCCCCTAGTGTTGCCCATCAGTGCCCTACCTCAACTATGGGACTAGAACTTAGATAGCTGGGTGGCCAGAGCTCCTCTCTGGAAATCATGGCAGCCTCTCTCCTACCCTCCTTACCTTACCCTCTGCAGATGGTTAAGGGAAAGAACTTGACAAATTGAAGGATTCATTTACCCTCTCATGAAATCCATTCATTTGGCCACCTTGAGCCAGGCACTGTGCCACACTGTGCTAGTCCACCCAGAATCCCTGTTTTCAAAGAATTCAGATCCTCCAGGGTCTTAAACCCCCAAACAGTGCCATGCTAGCCATGGACTGAAGCAAAGCTATGTGCCAAGTGCCATGGTTGCACTGAACAGGAAAGTCTAATTTTGTTTGGGAAGGTCTGAAAGGCTTGTAGATGAGGTCACATGTCCCCTCGGCCTTGAAGGATGTGTAGGAGTTCTCCAGACCAGAAGTGTACTAACAGTATTCCAGGCCAACTTGGGATTTAACATCTTATATTATTAATTGTTCTAAAAGAGATCGTTCTAGTTCAATACGCTCATTCGGCACATGGAGAACTGAAGCCTAGAAAGGAAACTAAGGTTTGGCAACCAGACCATCAGAAAGCATGTGCTAAACATGCTAAAGGGCAAGACCATGTCCAGTAGGAGCAGGAGGAGTCCAGGGGAAGGCTAGTGTCTCGGTTCCCCACCGCCGGTATAGTGTGAACACCCAGGGGGCATAAACAGGGCTTTCAGAAGCCACACTTGGCGTTGAGTGGAGCCGTCAAAGCCTGATAGAGCTCATGGGAACGACTTCCTAGAAGAGGCAAAGTGACTGTGGTCCCAATTCTGATGTAGTTTTTTTTTCCCACACCACCAAGCAAGTAACTCAGTTCTAACAGAACCTACCCAGCGGTAGTATCAGATCTCACAAGCTGAGGGCTCAGCCTCAGAAGACTTCTCCTGCTTCAGGTGCCAGTCACAAGTCCAGATGGTTTTCCTGTGCTTTTGACCTACTGGCTAAGAAATCAGAGGTTCCCATGATTCCCTCCCTCCCTTTGATTAATTTGCTAGAGCAGCTCATAGAATTTAGGAAACCGGTTTACTCACTAGATAATTGATTTAGTGTAAAAGGATCCAAACCAGGAACAGCCAGATGGAAGAGATGCAGAGGGCAAGGTATACAGGGAGGGGCATGGGTCTTCCATGCCCTCTCCAGGAACTACCCTCTCCCAGCACAAAAAGTCCCTCCAAACCCATCCTTTTGGGGTTTTATGGAGGCTTCATCACATAGGCATGATCAATGAACTTACTGGCCGTTGGTGACTGAACTCAATTTCCAACCTCTCTCCCCTCCCCAGAGTTCAGGGATGGGGCTGAAATTTCCCAGCCTCTAATCGCGTGGTTGGTTCGCCTGGCAACCAATCCGGATCCTAGGTGCTTTCCCAAAGTCAACTCATTAACATAGACTCAAGTGTGGTTGAAAGGGATGTCTTAAGAAAATCAAGACACTTTTATTACTCCTATTCCTTGGGAAATTCCTAAAGTTTTAGGATTTGTACCAGGAACAGGATGAAGGTCAAATATATACTCCTTGTTATAAGTCATAATATCACAGGTGGTATCTGTGATGGTTTTGTGGAAAGAGAGGCACACAGTTGGGTAAGAAAGTGGAGGAGAAAAGGGCTCTGGAAAAGCTTGAGGAGAGCGTTCCCAGCCAGACTCCTCAACAACCCCCTCTGCCCTGTCCCCATAGCCAGACACTTCTGGGGAGCAGCTCTTGGGCTCCACCTTGGTCCTGGCTTATAGGACCCCCAAACCTTACTTTCTCTGTTGATTGACAGTCCTGATGTCAGACCCTTGGTCAAATCCCACTCCCCCCACCCCCCACCATCAACTGCCAGATGAGAAACTGCAGGCACCGCCCTCTCCCTCCCCTCCTCTCTGCCAGCCACTCTTTCCCCAGCTGGAGGGTGCCCTCCCTTCATTCCCTGGGGCCTCATCTACGCTGGCCCCACTGGCCCTGCTGTGTCCAAGCTCCTCTTGAGCTGGGAAACATCTAGGAGTCCATTTGCTTGGCACAGGAATCAGCCCCAGGGCATCATCAACACACATATCACAGGCTCTATTGAGCCAGAGAACTCAATCCTGGACACACAACCTAAATCACCTAGGGATTTTAAATATCGAATATCCAGGCCCCACCACAGGCCAGTAGGATCAGAGCTCTGGAGTGGGGCCCAGACAGGTATATTTTCAACAAACACCCAGGAGGTCCAATGGACAGCCAGATTCAGAGCTCCTAGTAGAGAGGCAGAGGTCGTCTGAGGTGTCAATCATGAGGAAGAGGCAAATCTTGAGAAACTGGGACTGAAGGGTGGGGAGGTGGGCACTTCGGTGCATTAAGGCACAGAAGAGTTTGGGTACCAAATATGCTATGTACCATCATCATCATCAATCATCTTCATCATCACCATCCTCATCCCGCCTGAGATGGGATCCAGGTAACAGTGACTGCAATAGAGGCCAGTCCCTGGAGGAAACTGAGGAGCCAGGATGGAGCTGTGTTTGTAATGCTGTCCAAGCAGATTTTCTGGTTTTAGAACATTTCTGAGCCCTTAGTCTCTGGGCACCTGTTAGAAAGCAAAGTGGGATCCTGAAAGCCCAGGCAGGCAGTCCTGCAGGTCCATCCCGAATGGAGACCTTGCTCCATAGTTTTACCACCTTGGAAGAAGTGAATGAAGTTTATGAAGAAAAGTGACAGTCCCCTTAGAGCCCCGTGAAGCAGGTGAGGGGGGACCCTCCGAGAGAGGCAGAGGGGGAGGCAGCACTCCCATACCCCAGGAGCCCTTTCCTCTCTTCCCGAGGTCTGGCTGGAGGGCCCCCCAGAGCCTTCTCTGAGGAAGGTGTTCTGTTGCACAGGGAACACAGACCTTGGGGGCATGACTGACTCAGAGACCTGCAGGCTGGGGTGCCCTCAGCCTGAACTCCTCGCACGCACTGTCCCCTCTGTTAGTGGCCAGCTCATCTCCTTGGGACCTTCAGCCACAAGAGACCCTCCATGGATGAGAAAAGAGTCAGCAAGTGATGGAACCACACCAGCTGCCTCCCTACCAGGCTGCACGCCCTTGGGGGCAGGCATCCTGACTTATCCATTCCTAGCACCCATCCCAGAGAGGGCAGAGCAGGTGGTCAATAAACATTCAACCAACTGAACTCATCCAAGTGAGAGTCAAGAGACTTTGCAGGGGGCGTGGCCCAAACTCTCCAAGGCAGGGCTGTCCCCAAGCATCCCTGGTGCCTCTAAAGATGGGCAGCTCACTACCTCTGGAGCTAAGCCCCACCATCAGAGGACAACTTCTCTATTCAGACAAAATTTCCCTCCCCTAAGTTTCAACCATTAGTCTAGGTATTTCCTGGAGAAGATACACAGCCTGGCCTTCCTAGGACAGTCCTTCACTTCTCAGTTGGCTCAGAGGTAAAGAAACCACCTGTCGATGCAGGAGACCTGGGTTCGATCCCTGGGTTGGGAAGATCCCCTGGAGGAGGGCATGGCAACCCACTCCAATATTCTTTCCAGGGAAATCCCTTGGACAGAGGAACCTGGTGGACTATAGTCCATGGGATCACAAAGATCTGGACACGACTGAGTGACTAAACAACAACAGCTCCTGGCCAAACCTCTTTTTCATAGGTTTCTTCCTCTGCTCTAGTCATCAGACCAGAACACATCTGTTAGGAACTTGGACTCAGGAGTCAGGCAAACCTGGGTTCAATTCTTGGCTGAGTTGACCAGCAGCTGTGGGAAAGCATTATCACAATGCCTAGCACAGCAAAAAGTCTCAAACCTGCATCAAAAATGCCTGTGATCTTTGAACTTTGGGTGGTCATAGCGTATCTATCTATAAAAGTTCATTGATTGTAATAAATACACAACTCCGTTGTGGGATTTGGGTAGTAGTGGCTGTGGATATATGAGGGGCAGGGGGATATATGGGAAGTCTCTGTATCTTTCACTCAATTTTGCCAGAAACCTAAAACTGCTCTAAAAAATAGCCTTTAAAAAAAAAATCCAAACTACTCCAGCTGTTCCTGGAAAAAAAAAAAAAACCATCACCAGCTCCTTCCCATTCTGAGGGCCAGGGAATAAATATGGTTTCCTGGAACTGATCTGACCAGCAGGGGATGGGGGTGGAGGAGTAGGGGATTATCTGCATGTCTTCCTGAACCTGGTCTACTCTCGCTTACTCTGTGGGCACAGCCAACTCAGCTGACCTCATGATGGTGGCGTGGAACACAGAGGGGCTTCATTCTGGTGGTTAGGTCTCTGGATGGATGGTGGATAAATGGATGAGTAAATCTGTGAGTCTTTTTCATGTGTGCTGCCTCTAAGCAGATCTCTCTCACCCTGTCCTTGGGTTGTCTATTTTTTTTCCCCTAAATGCGGTGATTTTCATGTATCTCTGCTGTGTTTTATCTTAATGACAGAGGCAGCATTTCAGCCTGTTGCGATTCTTTCAGATGCTGGTTCTATCATCAGTTTAGTTCACAGCAGACATTTATTGAAAACCTGGTGAAAGGAAAGAGACAAGGCTTTAAGGTCTGCTGACCTCAAATTCAATCCCTAGTTCTACCACTCGTGGGCTGTGCGGACCTTGGGCAAGTCGCTTGCCTTCCCTGGATTTTATTTCTCAATCCAGGTGAACAGAATTCTGGAATGAATAAAGATAGCTGTATATAGAGAAAGTAAGTTGCAAAGTAGGTAACAGTGGCACCCACTACGGAGGGCTGCTGTAGGGATTAAAGGAGAATCATTCTTTGGGCTTCCCTGGTGGGTCAGATGATAAAGTATCTGCCTGCTGTGCAGGAGACCCAGGTTTGATCCCTGGGTCGGGAAGATCCCCTGGAGAAGGTCGTGGCAAGTATTCTTGCCTGGAGAATTCCATGGAGAGAGGACCCTTGCAGGGGGGCCCATGGGGTCACAAAGAGTCAGGCACAACTAAGCAACTAACACTTTCACATCATTTGTAAAGTACTTAACACAATGCCAAGAACAGAGTGAGTGCTCAGTTAAGCTAGGATAATATTAGCTCTTACTATTTTTTTCACCACTGTGCGTCTTCCCTAAGCAGCTGCAAAGTGCAACAGGGAAACAGAACCTGTCATGGAAACTTCAGGCATTAGGATTCTCACCAAGTCCGAGTAGAATCCCAGCTATGCGCCTTCCTGGCTACAGGGTGACCACCGTCCACTGAGTTTCCTCTTCCCTGATTTGCATCATCTTATAGGACTAGCCACTAGCCGGTAGGAGGGACACAGGCATGGAGGGACTGTGATGTGTCCCTCACAGGCATGGCCCTGTGCTAAGCCACCTCTTGGTGGTGGGGGACTGGGGCCAGCTGTGGGAACATGAGGCCACATTTTCTCCAGAGCAGGCCCTTTGATCCCTGGGTCAGGAAGACTCCCTGGAGGAGAACATGGCAATCCACTCCAGTGTTCTTGCCTGGGAAATCCCATGGACAGGGGAGCCTGGGGGGCTACAGTCCATGGGGTCACAAAAGAGTTGGAACAACTTAGTGACTAAACAACAGCAACAATTCTTAGCTTTAAAAAATGTTTATTGAAGATTTTAAACAGTAAAGTGTCATATCTTTTTCTTTTTTTTTAAAGCCCTGGTCTGGAAAGTGCCAGCAAGGTGGTGTCTATGGTTGAGCCTGGGGTGTGTTCTATTTTCTTTGAGCTCTTCATATTATTCTATGTATTTATTTATTTTTGGACACGAACCTTGCAGTGGAAACACAGAGTCCTAACCACTGGACCACCAGGGAATTCCCAAACTGTCAAATCTTAAGGGAATAGCTCTATATGTATACATCCATGTCATATACGGGCTTTCCTGGTGGCTCAGATAGTAAAGAATCCACCTGCAATGCAGGAGGCCTGGGTTTGATCCCTGGGTTGGGAAGATCTCCTTGAGGAGGGCATGGCAACCCACTCCAGGATTCTTGCCTGGAAGAATCCCATGGACAGAGGAGCCTGGCAGGCTGCAGTCCATGGGGTCGCAGAGTTGGACATGACTGAGTGACTAAGTACATGTATCATATATAAACACCCTTGTCATCAGCTGCAGATCAAGTCACAGAGGCTCACTCAAACTCCCTCCCAGGCAACACCCCCATTCTGGAACTTCACATAAATGGAATCATACAGAATGTGTACTTACTTGTGTGTCTGGGTTCCTTCACTCAATCCAATGTCTGTGAGATGGATCTGTGTGGTGTGTTTTTCCTGGCTGTGTAGTATTCCTGAATGTGCCACAATGTAGCCCTCTATTCTGACATTAGTGGATATGTATGTGGTTTCCAGTTTGGGGCAATTATGAGTAAAATTGCCACAGAGAATCTTGTATGTAACTTTGCAGCACTTATAGTAGAGCAGAGATCCAAGCCTCTACAAGAGTTGAGCAGAGAAGAGGTCCCCACCAGGAGTACCATGGTGGGAGTGGGCTCCCCGTGTCTCCTCTGACAGCACACTTAAGGAGTACCAGCTGCTATCTCTATCTCCAGGGTTTTCCTACGAAGTTCACCCTGGGAAGATTTGGAGTTTTGATCAATGATAAGTGTGAGGCCCTTATATTCAGATCTTTCAGGAGACATTGCAGGCTTGCAAGGAAACTGGAGTCCAAAGCTGGTTGGGACTGGTCCTCCTGTAGGCTCTGGGGAAAAATGGCACACAGGGCCTCCCTGCCTGGGAAGGCTCACCCTCCAACACCCGCTGCCTCCTCTTGGGTATTTTCTGCCATCACGTCTCCCTTCCTGAGCCTGGGTCCCGGAATGCCCCACCATAATGCCCTATCCTACTGCCCCTGCAGCACAACATATGCTGAGTCCAAGCAAGACATCTACCTACCTACTTGAGAATTTCAGACCATGAGAACCAGAGCAATCTCAAAGATCATTTGCCCCAACCCACAAATGGCTATACTGAGTCCCAGAAAGTTAACAACAGTAAGAATTCCTTACATTTATATAATGTTTGGAAATTACAAAGTGAATGGAGATCTTTTAATAATAGCTAAGACTTATCACTCAGTGAGTTCCAGGCACTGTTTAAATTACTTTATGGTATTAAATCCTTACCTCAGATTTAGAATTACTATTACCATTATTACCAGGGAAATGAAGAGAGTTACCCAAAGTCATAAAACTTGCTGGTGGGGAGCTGGGCTTCACATCCATTCAGTCTGGCCTCAGAGGCCACTGAACTATCCTGCCCACAGTCTCTCCTAAAGGGCAGCATGCACCTCTGCCCTGACAGCAGAGTGCAGAAGGGGTCACACCAGCCTAACCCCTGGGGAGATTGTGGGCCTGACACAGGTTTCAGTACACAAAGTAGTAAGTGTCCCACATGGGGTCAACTGAGCTTACGGGAGCCATGCTTGGTAGCAGATGGAGTCATCAGAGGCAGGCGGGGCTCATGTGAAAAGATTTCCTAGAAAAGATGGTATCAGAGACGACATTGTAAAATGGAAGTGACCTGGCAAAGTTGTAGAATATCCAGCATAGGGAGGATCTCCAGATAAATGTTTGTAGCAAAAATCAACTAGACTAGACCAAGAGCCTTGAGCAGCTGGAGGGAAGTCGGCACCCCAGGATCCTTGCAGCCAGCTGGGGAGATAAGCAAGTGGCTTCATTTAGCTAATGATTAACCAGAGGCCCAGAGAGGCTAAATGTCTGGCCCACGGTCACACAGGTGGTAGGCAGTAGACTCATAACTTGGACCTAGGCCTTCTGACTCCTAGTCCAGTGCTGTTTGCTCTATACTGAACCTCCTCTTAAAAAGAAACAAAATCAGGACTTCCCTGGTGGTCCAGTGGTTAAGAATCTGTCTTGCAAAGCAGGGACATGGGTTCCATCCCTTGTCAGGGAGCCACAGTCCCACCTGCCTCAGGGCAACTAAGCCCATGAGGCACAACTAGAGAGAAGCCTGCGTGACACAACAGGGGAATCACAACTGGGGAGTCCATGCGCCACAATGAAAGATTCCACACACTACAACCAAGACCTGACCCAGCCAAACAAATAAATAAAGAGAGAGAGGAGACAAAATGCCATCAGGGTCATAGTTTTACGCCGGCTTATAACTTACAAAATGCTGGAACATACATGGTCCTCCTTGAGGTTATTCTGGATTCCTGAAGCCCAGCCTAGGTACATGCAAACATAGGTGGATAGGCCCAGTTTGGGAGTCATGTAGGCCCAGGTTCAGTCACCAAACCTGTCTCTTAAGAGCTTGGTGATTTGGGGCAAGTGGAATGAAATGGAGACAATAAGGCCTACTATGAGGGCAGGTGCTAGGATGCCTGGGGCCTGTGCACAGGAAATCCCATCCCACACTGCCCCCAACCCAGTGCCCCCATGCCCCCACCCAGATGCCCACGCCCCATCCAAGTCTGACTTCTTCCAATATTTCTCCCAAGAAGGACCCAGAGTGCAGGTGTAACCATTTTTTTTTCTCAAGATTGTTTTCCCCTCAACTTGAGAGATGTGAACAAATTAAATCTTTCTCTGAGTCTTCCCATAGTGCTACTCAAAGAACTTGCCAGAACTAAGCTACCCCACTCCTTCTCTGGCTTCCCAGGTGGCGCTAGTACTAAAGAACCCACCTGCCAAAACAGGAGACAAAGGGGATGTAGGTTCAGTTTCTGGAAGAGGGCATGGCAACTCACTCCAGTATTCTTGCCTGGAGAATCCCCATGGACAGAGGAGCCTGGTGGGCTACAGTTTATAGGGTCAGAGTCAGACACGAAAAGCAACTTTGCACACACCACGCACTCCTTCGCCCCTCCGCAGAGGTGTCCAGATCCTGACGCCCTCCAGATTTCCGAAGTCTTTGGCACTACCACTCCCAACCCCAGGGCACTGGAGCTCATCCTTTCCCCTGCCCAATGCACACCCTCTGAGAACCTGAGCTCCTCCTGAGCAGGTGCAATTGTGCCTTCCACCTTGAGGAGACCCAAAGAAGCACCATTGAATTTCACGGCATTTTAGCATAAGAATTTCCATATCTAAATCCCCTGATTTCAATGACTGCAGACAGCACTGGGATTACTCTCAATACACACTTGATTTGGGGGATTTGCCACAAAGAAAGGGCCCTTGGCCAGGATGGACAGACAGCTAGACCATCAACACCCGTGACTCCCAGGGAGCCAGAGATAGCCCCTTAGCTTCTGGTTTTTTCGCTTCCAGAATTCTAGCCTTTTCAGGTCCCCTTCCCCTTGCAGCCCCACCTGGCAGCCTCCAGCACCCCCAGTCTATCTGGCTAAGGTGTCCCTGTAGAGATGTTTCTGCTTGCCCTGCTGAGTCCCCATGAACTCCAGAATTACCTCCAGCTATCTCCTATATACCCTGCAAATGTGGTCCAACCTGGAGGGAGATGCAGGTGGGCAGGATAGGCACCTCTGAGGGACTGAATCGGGAAGGAACCAAAGGCAGATCAGCTCTGCCCTGGTGGCTCAAAACGTAGATCCCAGCAAATGTGGTCACCACCTCCCTGTGACTTTGGGTAAAGCCACTTCTCTCCAGTCTCTCAGTTTTCTCGTCTATGAGACTGTGATGTCCATCCTTGCTCTATTTCTAAGATTACATGAAAGACATGAAAATGCAAGCAAAAGCCCTTTTGTAAACCATGAAATTCTGGGCCGAAGTGAAGGATCATCATTACGTATTGAGCTTTCAAGGTCATTCCCCACAGAGGAGGCATCAAGGCCCTGCTAGAATACCTCCAGTGACAGACCTCACTTCCTCCCCGGGCAGCCTAAGTTTCCTGCTAGCAGCGCTGACCTTCAGAGATTTCTAGCAGGTCTGTGGCTAGATTATAAATTACATTAGGAAAAGAAGTAGGTCCTCCATGATCTCAACTATCCTGTGTTTTTATATTTCCTGTTCTTCTAATTTTCCTAGTAGCACTCTTTTTGGAAATTGCTCATCTTGTCCCAGATGAAATAGAGTGGAAGGAGTCTATCTTCATAGGTAGCGACTGTTGTGGCAGGAAATTTAGGCTTTGGGGAGGGGGCTTGGGCTGTGAGGACCCCTTCCCCCAAAAGAGCCAGAGCATGTTGAGAGGGAGACCAGGAGGGGAAGAATCTGAAAGGGCTAGAAGGGCAAGCCCTTCCCCAGCCAATCCTCAAATCATGCAGGCGAAGTCCTGGGCTTTGTAGGTAGGTAAGGATCCTTTTCCCTGGAGAAGGGCATAGCAGCCCACTCCAGTATTCTTGTCTGGAGAATCCCATGGACAGAGGAGTCTGGTGGGCTACAGCCCATGGTGTGGCAAAGAACTGACCATGACTGAAGAGACTTAGCATGCATGCATGCAAGTATCCCTTTGGGCACCCACCAAGACTGAGAGGAGAGATGGGTCCCCAAAACAGAGAGCAAGGGCTTGGACAAGAGACTGTCTCTGAGACCTGGGTCAGTGTGTATGTTAGGGTGGGGGAGGGGCAGTCAGGCTGCAGCTCCACCCACCACTGGCACCCCGACCATGCCTTGTGGCTCAGCCTGCTCTGGAATCCACAGGCTATTGTAGCTTTCAATCCAACCCCCGGTTCCCAAGGGATTGTCTCAACTGCCCTTGACCTCACATTTTTCTATTCCATGCACTGAGCTGATATCACCACGCCACAGTGGGGCAGGGTCAGACTTGACTGCTTTAATGCTGTCACTGGCGCCGTCTCACCCCACCCCCAGGGAGGCAGGCCATAGATGTAAGGGTTACAAGCAGACTAAAAGAGAGAGGAGGCTCCCTCGGGGCCACCCTGACCCACTGGATCGCCCCCCACCTGAAGGAACAGCAGAGGTTCCATCAGTGCAGGAAGTCACCGTGCAGTGCCCAGCAGCTGAGAGTGGGAAGGTGGCTGGGGAGCCTGGCTGAGACCTCAGGTGACACCAACCCCAAACCAGTGAGGTTTGGTTTCCCTGGGAACAGAACCTGGGGTTGGGGGGAGGCTGCTTACTCTATCTGGCCCTCTTGCCCCTGGGAGCTGGACTGGGGCTCCAGAGGGCATCAGTGAGGGGATGATGGAGGAGGATCTACTGGGACTTGAAGAATCCAGAGCTCACCTCAGGCAGCTGGTCCCTCCAGTGCCATCCAAAGGAGAGAACCAACATTGTGCTTCAGAGCTGGAAGACTGAGGATACCACTGATGTTACAACACTACTATTCGTATGGGTGACTCCATGCCAGGAGTTCCATGTGCATTATCTCACTTGTTGCCACCATTTTCCCATTTCACAGAGGAGAAAACTGAGGCTCAGAACAACATTAGAAATACTGAAGCATCCAGGCCACTATTTTCCCCACTGCACCATGCGCCTTCTCAGATGTGGTCCTTCTTTCTCCTTCAAGGCAGCCCTTTATGAGAAGGGGAAGGAGGGAGGAGTTAGGAGCTGGTGGGTGAGTGGAGAAGGCACCAGGGAGTCAGGAGGGAGTGTCCGCATAAAGTGTGTGTGACAGACAAATTGCTTCCCTGTGCCCCTCAGCCCTCCCCACCTGGCTGGGCAATAGCCATGCTCATCTTCCTCCCTCTGCGAGGGCTGGGGGTCAGCTCCCTGCCTGGCAGTGTCCCCAACAGGGAGATGGTCCCTCTCCCCATAGGAATGTGTGTGAAATCCCAGTAACTCTCTCCAGCTGGGCCTGACTTTGGAGGGGGCTTTGAGAGCAAACCCTGTGGCGAGGGGTAGGCTCCTGGGAAAGTTAGCTGCCCACACCCACCCCACCCCCAGCTCCTTTCTCCTCCTAATGAAAACTCAAGGTGTGCAGGGCTCGGTGGGAGGGGCTGGGAGCCTGCGGACACTGAATAGAACATTCCAGATGGCGGGAAGCCTGTGTGCAATGTGGGAAGTGACTGTCCTCAACCCTCCCCAAGGAGTGTCACAGTCTCTCTCACACACACAGACACATATGTTGATATATATACACACATATACCATACATATACACACATATACACACATGCACACACATATACACATGTGCACACCCACACATTTACAAACACACACACACACACACACACACACACACACACACACACACACACGATGTCCTAAGGTCCTCACAGACCTAGACAAGTTGGATTTATAGATCGTGACCAATAAGGGACTAAGGAAAGTTAAAGGTAAGGAAGAGAGAGGCCATAGGCAAGATTAAAGCAGGGTTCCCAGCCCCAGCTGCCTGGGAGCTGCCCAAGGAGCAGACACATCCCCTGCCTTCCTGGAACCAATGATTATTAAGCACTGAGTGGGCACAGGCCCTCTGCTGAGGACTCTGACATGAATTAGCTCATCTCTGACTAACAACCCTTTTGTGACTCCCATTTTACAGATGAGAACACTGAGGCTCAGGGAATTTGAGTGATTTGTCCAAGATTCTACAGCTATGTAAGTGACAAATTCAAGAGAGAGCTGACTTGTCTTCCCCTTGCAGAAGACCCTCCTCAAGGCCACTCAGAGCTCTGTGCTGAGGACCTGGACCCCTGGGTGCCTCTCTCACTTCCATTGTCAGTGAGATGTGTGAACTTGGGCATTTTATTAAACTTCTCTGAGCCTCCAGTTAGCCGTGTGTCAACAGAGGCAAAGGCATCAAATGAGGTAATTTAAGTAAAAGCGTATGTAAGATATGCTTCCCTGGTGGCTCAGATGATAAAGAATCTGCCTGCAATGTGGGAGACCCAGGTTCAATCCCTGGGTTGGGAAGATCCCCTGGAGTAGGAAATGGCAACCCACTCCAGTATTCTTGCCTGGAGAATCCTGTGGAGAGAGAAGCCTGGCCGGCTACAGTCCATGGAATCACAAAGAGCTGGACACAGGTCATTAGAAAAGACCCTAATGCTGGGTAGGATTGGGGGCAGGAGGAGAAGGGGATGACAGGATGAGATGGTTGGATGGCATCACTGACTTGATGGACATGGGTTTGGGTAAACTCCGGGAGTTGGTGATGGACAGGGAGGCCTGGCGTGCTACAATTCATGGGGTCGCAAAGAGTCGGACACTACTGAGCGACTGAACTGAACTGAACTGAACTGAGTGACTACTTCCATATTATATATGATAACATACTGAGGTGGCCGCAGGGGTAATCTGGCCCAGCATGCTAGCTTAGGGAAGAAGTCAGGATTCCAGGGAGGAGAGAAGCACCAACATCATAATCATCAATATCATCACCACCATCCACATCATCACCACCATCCTCATTATCACCAACATCACCAACATCATTACAATCAATATGCATTTATTGAGTAGCTAATAACAAAATAGCAGCCATTTATTACGTATTGACTATGTGCCAGACACTGTGCTAAACACTTTTCATAATTCATGTGCGCTCCAGACAAATAGCATGGGAGTCAGACTCAAGGGATAAAAGAGGATGGGGTTGCAGAGCTCAGAGCCCCCAGCCTCCACCCAGAGGCGCTAAAGAAGGTGATTGCAAACTGATCTTCACTTGAGTGCAGAACCACAGCAAATTCTGTGGGCAAATATAAAAGACTTTTTCTCTAATACCAACACACCAGGGCAGAGGCAAAGATGAAGTACAACCAAGCCCAGGGCAGAGAGACCAGGAGCCCACCCCAGGGAAGAGGCAGGCAGGTCTCCCAACAGCTCCAGCTCCTAAGGTCAGCCTCCTAGATTTGTAGCCCAAGGCAAGAAGAAGGCGGAGGCCTGGCTGAGTTTGAGTCATGCTGACCAGGTGGTCATGCTGGCTGTATGGGGCTCTGTCAGAGCAGAGGGCTCTGTAACTCCCTCAGTTCCAGGTCTCTGAGTGGACTTCCTCACCACCTGGGTCACAAGCAAGCACTTAAAAGGGTTCCCTTCTGTATGGACTGAGTCGGGGAGGGGGTAGATGTGTCCCCCCTTCCTTGGCAAGGAGAGAGGATATTCCCACAACCCCCCAGGGTGATGGTAGAGCAACCGCTCAGCTTGGGGTCCTGGGAAAAAAGCATTGAACTGACAGAGAGACAGGGAGACAGAGCTAGAGCAAGCTGAACACAGAGTTCTGGCACCCATCTCTGGCCAATAGGAAGGAGCCACTCCAGCAACCTGGGCTGGAGAAAGGGCCAGGGGTACTCTGACCCTGTGGGTGGGCCCTTAGCGGTGTAATCAGCCCTGCCCCCAGTCATTCCTACATGCTAGCATCCACACCAATTCCAGACACCCACTTCCTCTGAGCTCCTGGTCCCCCAGAAACACCTGTTCTGCCTGTGCCACAGAGGCAAGCAGAAGGCAGCTGGACCCCGGACAGCTTCGTGGGCAGGGTGGCCAAGTGCTCTCCAAGGAGTCCTGGAAGGGCAGCCCACAGGAGGGCCCAGGTCAGTCCAGCTTCTGAGAAAGCAGTGTCTCTGTCCACAAGCAGGGGCAGCAGGAGAGAGGGTGGACCTCTGATCCAGGTCTACCTGCTATGTACCTCTCCCCAGACTTCTGCCTTGTCTATCCCCTCTTGCACCCCATTTCCAAGCCATAGCCAATGCTTGGAATTTCCTTTATATACCCCGCATCTGATACACATGTCCCTGCAACACTCCGTATCCTGCCTACCTTGTTCTTTTGCCTTTATTCTCCTGGAGAGCTCCTATTGTGCTTTCAAAACCCTATTCAGAAGGTCTCTCAACTGTGAAGCCATGAATTCCCAGAGCTAATCATTCTCTTCCCTACACCTGTCCTGGACCTTGGACAGACTTCTCTTGAGGAATGAATCATAAAATAGAGTGTTTATTTGTGTACAGGTCTGATTCCCCCATTAGCCAGGGGGCAGGCCTCCTGGCAGCTGACACAGCACATGGCACATAGAAGGTGTTAGGATGTGTTTACAGAACTGAGCAAAGGGCAACGGGTAGACAAATGCATCCTGTGAAGCAGATGTCTGGGTCCACTTTCCACCACCAAGCAAAGGCTGGGGCTCAGGAGCACTGAGGCCTGACTGAGAAGGGGGTGGCAGGGAGAAGCAGACTGAGATTGTTGGACACTTGGGTGGGATCCAAAGCTCCTCCCACCCCCCACAGTGGGCCCTCAGTGCAGCGGGCAGATCTGGTTCTAAGAAGAACCAAGTCCCAGACTGTCTTTGGCCTGCAGGCCCCTTGACTAAACCTAGGTCTGTGTTTATCTCCCGGCTGGGGACTTCAGTTTCCCAGTTTGACACCCCAAAACCAGGAATGACAGGGGAGAACATTAAGGCTTAGGGGATGTCACTGGTGTGACCCCAGAGACAGGTAAGGAGGAGTTGGTTGGGGGTCATCCTTGGGGCATGAGCCAGGATTGATGCTGACTCTGCCTGGGCAGGGGAGGTTCTGGGATACACTGACCAGGCCTTGCTGACACAGTTGTTGTTGTTGTTTAGTTGCTAATTTGTGTCCGACTCTTTGTGACCCCATGGACTGCAGCATACCAGGCTCCCCTGTTTTTCACTATCTCTTGGAGTTTGCAAATCCATATCCATCGAGTTGGTGATGTCGTCCAACCATCTCATCTCGTGTTGCCTCTTTCTTGTCCTACCCTCAATCTTTCCCAGCATCAGGGCCTTTTCCAATGAACAGGCTCTTCTCATCAGGTGGCCCAAGTATTGAAGCTTCAACTTCAGCATCAGTCCTTCCAATGAATATTCAGGACTGATTTCCTTTAGGATTGACTGATTTGATCTCCTTGCTGTCCAAGGGACTCTCAAGAGACTTCTCCAGTACCACAGTTCAAAAGCATCAATTCTTCAGCACTCAGCCTTCTTTATGGTCCAACTCCCACATCCATATATGACTACTGGAAAAAACATAGCTTTGATTATATGGACCTTTGTCACCAAAATGATGTCACTGGTTTTTAATACGCTGTCTGGGCTTGTCACAGCTTTTCTTCCAAGGAACAAGCATCTTTTAATTTCATGGCTGCAGTCACCATCTGCAGTGATTTTGGAGCCCAAGAAAATGGTGGCTCAGATGGTGGTGCTGACACAGGAGGAAAAAGACTTCAGAAGTCAACTTGGGTCCAATTTCAGCTCCTAAGTTCCTAGCTGTGGGACTCTGGACAACTGACTTAACCTCTCTGAGCCTTCTCAGTAGAATAAAGCCTATACGACCAACCTCGGCCCAGCTCCCAGCCTGGCTCATAGGAGATGCTCTCTGGAGGCCCCTCATCCCCTTCCCTCACACCCTGATTCCCAACTCTCTCAGCCCCTAAGCTCCAGCCCTGGCCAGACCGGTTGTTTGCAGGTGATAGTCCTGCCCTAAAGCCTGTGGAGCTGGGGGCTGGGGCTAGGGGGAAGGATTTGTCCCGGTGTAACCAGAGAGTGTCTGGGGGCACAGTGCCAGGGCTCCAGCTGGGGCCAGCATCAGGCCCCCACCTCCCAGCTGTCAAGGGGAGGAGACCCAGGGACAAAGCAACTAGGGGCGAGGGGGTACAGGGCTGTGTCTGGTGAGGGAGAGGGGATGGCGGCTCCATGTGTGTGAGGGACTAGGATGACTGAGAAGACCCCATGGACTGATCGGGGAACGTTACATAGATGCAGGTTCCAGTGCTCACTCTGCCACTGACTAGCTGGGTGACCTTGGGAGGAGCACTTAACCTCTCTGAGCCTCATTTTGCTCACTGGGAACAGCATGATCTAATTTTGCAGGCTTGAAGTGAGGATCAAATGAACCCCAAGTCAACCAAGGCGCCAGGCAGCGCCTGGCATGCTGGAGACTTCAGGTCGATTCTCCTATTTGCCTACCCCTTTTCCCATCCCCATCTCTCATTTTCCTTCCACTAATTATTTCTCCTTCCAGGGTGATGCCCTCCAGGTAGAGCAGGCGGGGCCCAGGGGCTCCAAGAGAACTTGCACTTATATTTTGAGAGAGTGGATCATGGACAGAGGGCAATTTGAAGAGACAGAATTTTCCACTCTGGCCCTGGTACCCTTGAGACTCTCTCTGCAGCATCCCACCCTTTTAGGCCCGTAATTTCTGTAATGACCACCTTTAGTGCCTTTACAAACTTATTTGCCTATGTTATTGTTTGCTCTGTCAGCATGTTATAAGGCCCCTTAGAAGGACAGCTGCCTCCCTTGCTGAAGTGGCCCCAGAGTCACTGAGAAGGTGATGGGTGAGAGGCCCTGGGAGAGGGCACTGGGAAGCAGGGTGCGAGGCCAGAGCTGACATGAAGCTGTCTCTCCCTCCAGCCTGGATCCCACACAGGCCTGGCCCACCCAGCTGAGCGGACCACGGCAAGAGAAAAACCCCAAACTTGATGAGCCAGGCAGGGTATCTGCACAGACTCATCTCTGTTGCCCAGGGTCAGAATAGTGCTTTGGAACACAGTAGATGCTCAATAAATGCTTGCTAAACCAAAAGAGAAGCACAGTCAGAAGGTGCAGGAGTGAAGGCAGGAAGGCTTGAAGATAAAGATGGTGAGTGCTAAGAAGCTAAGGCTAAGAGAAAAGGAGATAAGTTTTGTTTAATGGATTGCAATGCCCCAGCCCAAGAGTCTGAGAAAGGAGAGGGGAGACAGTGCTGGGGGAGCGTAAGGGTCCATGGAGGAGTCTAGGGCTCCCAAGTCCCTGTAATACACACACAGAGGCAGACACTGCCCTCCCAACAGGACCACAGCCCACCAGCTGTGGATGGATGGATGCTACGCCAGAGCTTTTGCAAAGTGTCTGCCTTCCAGTTGCTTTCAGGAGCCTGGCCAGAGGGGCTGCAGATTCACTGGGAGCCAATCTGGTACCAAGGGCTCTGCCAGACACCTCCTCCTTCAGGGCATTGGGATGGAGCAGAGAGACAGAGACAGAGAGGCAGGTGCTTGTCAATCCCACTTCATGAAATTGGCTCCATGATGTTTATTGCAAACTGCAATTTCATATCTTTATTCAGGTACTCTCCTGTTTAATTACATATAGGACAGTGTGGGGAGGAAGGAAGGAAGGAAGTGTGTGTGATTTTCTCCTCAGTCCCTTCCTCCCTGGGTGTTGGGAGGGTCAGAGGTGAGAAATGGAGCCCAGCAGGAGGAGGGAAGAGAAAGGCCTGGCGCTGTCCTTGGCTTCCCACGCCAGGCCTGGGCCAGCAGGGCCAGCCAGAAAGCACATGTGCCCCTGGCCCCAGGCTTAGTCCCAACAGCTTCATGGTGTCCTCGTCTTTAGGGACCGCAGTGGCCCCTGCTCAGGCTGAGATATCCTTCAACAGACCTTCACCACCTCCCAGGCCCTTTTCTTTCCGAGGCTCAGAGAGGCTGGGTCACTTGCCCAGGTCATCACAGAGCGAGTTGAGAGGGACTGCAGCCTGCCCCAGCCCTACTTCCCACCCATGGGACCAGCGCTCCCTGGGAAATGGCCAGGTGGGTCCAGACATTGGCAGCTTAATCCCCCTCATCTTAGACCCCAGCCCTGTGGGTTTTTCAGCTTCTCAGTACTGGACAGACTAGATTTCCCCGGAGGATCCCCATCAACCTCAAGCTCCCATCTTCCCTCTCTGAATCTTCACGCTTTCTCCAGAGCTGGGAGGACAGAGCACCAATTAGTTCATTTGCTTATTTAATTGGGTAGGAAGGGGAAGGAAATTAAACTCCTCAACAGGGATCTTCCCGGCAGGGCCAGAGATGGAAGGATGGATGAGGACCCCCACCTCTGAGCACCCCTTTGCCTTCCCTATGTTCCCCACCCCTATTCCCACCTCCATGCCCCAGATCCCAAGATCAGATCAGAGGCTGGGATTCTAGGCCCCTGAAGAGCCAGACATGAGGTCTGTCCTACCCTAACTGGTTCAGCCCCTCCTGGAACTCGAGCATGATGGGGAGGGGAGATGCCAGGGAGAGGGGTCAGGGCAGGACACTGCCTCAGGCTCTGAAGCTCTTACTTCTTGCCCACCCCTCTGCCTCCAAAAGTTTTCTTTCTCTCCGTCTTTTCTCGCTCTGTCTCTCTGTGCCCCACTCTCTCATTCTCCACTTTGGTCTCTTGGTTCCAGAAAAGCCCCTCCCCCGGGGGGGCCCAGGAATTACGGCGAGGCTCCTGGGCTGTGCCGTGGCCGTGGTCCTCATCCTCAGCGTGGCTCTCACTGTCCTCTTTCTGTATTGCCGCCAGCAGAAGAACCAGCTGGAGATGGACAGGGGCGGGTGAGTGTGGACAAGCCCATCCTCTGCCCACCCAACACTGCCTCCTCCTGCTCCCCATCCCCACGGGCTGCTGCTGAAGCCCCTGGACTTGTAAGGGGCTCAGGGCTACCTCACCACACCCCCCACCAAGGCCTCATTCCCTCCTCCTGACTTCTCTGGTGGTTCAAACTGTAAAGAATCTGCCTGCAGTGTGGGAGACCTGGGCTCGATCCCTGGGTTGGGAAGATCCCCTGGAAGAGGGCATGGCAACCCACTCCAGTATTCTTGCCTGGAGAATACCAATGGACAGAGGAGCCTGGCCAGCTACAGTCCGTGGGGTCACAAAGAGTCAGACACGACTGAGACTAAACACAGCACAGTCACCTGTGAGGTGGGAGGGGACCCTAACCCTCCTGCACTGGAGCTAAGCGTTTAGAGGGCTGGCTGTGGGCAGGTACCACCCAACATTTATGCTGGGTTACAAAGATGTATTTTATCCTCTCAGCAACTCTGAGAAGTTTGTATATGATTATAATCCACCATTTACAGTGAGGGAACTGAGGCATAGAGGCGAAATACTGCATACAAGTTCACCTTCTCGTGACCTGGACCAGGGTGAACTGAGTGGGGTCCTTGCCTCTGATATCAAGTTCAATGAGGCGCCGAAAATCTGCATCATCATGAGAAATAATTTTTAATGCAACGTTCTTAAAAAATCAAAATGAATGCCCGAAATCCACAATGAACAAAATATCAACACTTTAAAGACAAGCTCAGTATTACTGATTTTTCTTTTTGCCTCAGGCTCTGATATGACTTGGCATATCCCTCTTACTGATCTTGTCTTTACTTAAAATGTAGATATTTTGTTCATCATGGATTTTTGCAATCTTTTTGATTTTTTAAATGTTACATTGAAATATTCTTTATTGTGATGACTAAGACTTATGATGCCCCCAGAGGCTTTGCACCCGAGCTTTCAGACCCCTTGCATCCTGGCTCCCAGTTGAGGGCCTGTGTGAATTTCCCACTGTCCTTCAAGCCAGGGCACCTGAGACTTACTTGGTTCCTAGGCCCAGGCTGGAGGGAGGGCTAGCCTGGGCTGGACTGGGCTGGGCTGGAGGCAGAGACACCTGGGAAGAAGGGAGGGTCTCTCTCAGCCTCCACTCCACCAGGCTCTGGCTACTCAGGAGGCTGCTTGGGAGCAGAGCCCAGGCCACCCTTGTGAGTGAGGCTCAGGGACCAGTAACGGTCAGGTGTCCTGACTGGTACAGAGACCTCATGCGAGCCTCATTCTGTTCCCCCCAGGACTGCCCTGCCCCTCTCCCAGGAGCCGGAGCCTTCTCCCAGCAGGCAGAGCCACCTTACACTTGAGGACATCCAGGTGGGCCTGGGTCCCTTGAGTGAGAGGGCGGGGAGAACGAATGGGAGATGGACCTCAGGGAGGGGGTCCAACCTGAAGGCAGAGCCCTCCCAGCTCCCCGAACCCCTGAACGGTCCCCAGCGCACCACTACCCCTGGCCAGTTCCCACAAGGCCAGGTTCAGGCTAGAGACCATGGTCGGGGCCTTCCCCTCTCCCACCTTGCGAAATAACAAGCTAGGGCTTTTCCTACCCAACACACCCCTGCTTTCCAGGAGAACCTCTTTCTCCACCTCTCAGATCATTCATTAAAAAAAATCCATTGATGCTATGGCTGAGTCCCTTTGCTGTCCACCTGAAACTATCACAACATTGTTAATTGGCTATACTCCAATATAAAATTTAAAGTTGTTTTTTTTTTTTTTTTTCTTAAACTGATGCCTGGCCCATGGCTGGCCACAGGGAGCCCACAAAGCGAAAGGCTCAGGCTGCCCTCATGCCTCCCAGATACTACCAAAGTGCTGAATGCAGGACAGGGGGTGCATGGGAACCTAGGAGGAGAATCTACAGCCCACTAGAAGCCAAGAGGGCCGCCTAGCACAGGGCCGTGAGAGAGTCTATGCAGCCACTCACCCATCTTTTCTTCCAGATTCTTCGCCTGGAGCTGGAGAAGCAGCAGCTACAGCAGGAAGAGGATGAACCGCAGAAGCTGCCCCCACAGCCCCCCTACTACGATCTGGGGGCCTCCCCCTCCTACCACCCCTTGGTAAGGACCCCTGAGCCGTGAGGATGCTGATCCCAGCCCAGCTCCACCCAGCCTGGCCACGAGCCCAGCTGCCTGAGACAGAAGGGGGACAGAGGAGGTCCCTCACAGTTACACCCCCGCGGGCACCTCAGGGCAAAGCGGGTGCTGGACACTGCGGACCAGGGCGGGAGGGTGGCGTTTCCAGTGAGGAAAGAGCCCCACCTGATGCCTAGCTCTCCCTCCCACAGCCCTACCCGCCCCCCAGCTCTGTACCCTGCACCCCAGTCCCCGAACCTGCCAGTGACCACCAGAAAGCCAGCCACAGCCCCTCCTCCTGGCCCTGCTCCCAGCTGCTCCGAGGGCCAGTGTCCACTTGAATGCCTGCCACCTCTGCCCAGAGCCCATTCCTTTCAGCAGACTTGGGGACCAGGGCGGTACCCGTCACAGTGCCAGCCCAGACACCCAGGCCAGACCGCCTGGGCCCAAAGATAACACACCCTCTCCTGGCACTGGGGGGAGAGCCAGGCCTTTGTCTCCACAGCCTCACCATCCTCCCTTTCGGCTGGGAGTGCCAAAGAGAATCCGTCTCAAGATGCCAAATCTTGCCCCTGGGAGGCAGCATTCCTATCCCGGGTGCTCAGCCCAGAGGACCAACCCAGCCCCCACTTTCCAATTCCATGCAGGGGGTAAGAAGACCACCAGCCATTTGTCATTCCTCAGTCAACCTAGAGGCTTTGAAGTGAGCTAAAACTCACAGTGGACACAAAGTCCGTTCCTTAGATAGTGGCTGGACAACCTCTTCCCATGTGAAGGAGCCCACACCCCCGTGTCCAGGCTGCACTGCCTGGTCCTGCCAGTTCCAATAAGGGGGCCTACGGACAGTGCTGAACATGACTGTGTGACAGGCACTTTGCTGAGACTTTTCAAACACAGCTCTGTTTAACCCTCACAGCAATCAGAGTGATAAGTCTTATTAACTGAGGCTCAGTGAAATAAAGGGGCTTGCCCGAGATCATCCAACAAGTAACAGTGGAGAGCATCATTCAAGCCCCTGGTCCCCTGACTCCCAAGTCCAGGTCCTACCACGCATCAGTCACAGCAGTGATGGCCAGAACTGTGGGGGGTTTACCTGAAGAGGTTTGAAGGGTGACCACCAGCTCATACAGAGCATCTGCAGCCATGGGCTTCCTGCATGCAGCAGAACACCCAGCTCTGCCACCTGGCTGCCTATCGGCTCCAGAGGCCTTGAGAGCTGCAAGGCAGCCAGCCCCGAGAGTTTGGCTTTAGAGTCCTGAGTCGAATGTCACTTTGGGCTATGTAACCAGCACCCGGCAGGGCGGACTCTCCCACCTGGAGCACGTCATCTCGCCTGCCCCTGCATCAGGACAATGAGGAAGCACAGTATCTCCAGGCCCGAAAGTGGGTAAGGAAGGAGGGCGCACAGAGACTCCAATGTTTCCAGAAGAGAGAAAGCCATGCCCTGCTCAGAATTCTCCAAATCAGGCTTCTTCTCCCTCAGAGTCAGTAACCTCGTCTGAGCCCCGGGCGGAAGGAGAACGGGGTCGGAGAGGAGAAAAAGGCAGAGATGGGGCGGGCAGTGGGGCCTGAGGCCTGGGGGTGAGGGAACAGGATGGAAGGGAGCGATTTGTAAAATCATGGAAGACTCCTGTGGGCTGTCCTGAAGAGTGGGCCCAGGCTCGGCGTAAAAATGGCCATGATGTAATGGGACAGCTGCATCTGGCCCTAATCCCCGCTAACGACGTCTGGGCCCTGCTCTCTGTCTGCTGCCCCCTCAGCCTGGCAGGCACAGCCCTCCCTGAGGGCCAGATCTGGCAGCTCCAGCTTGAGGACAGCCCCCTCCTCCTGGCCCCCTCCTCTCTGTCTCTCCTCTCATACAAACCCCAGACTAAGCACGTGGCTCCGACCCTGTACCCTCCCCGACAGCCTTCCCTCCCCAGGCTCTGCTCATCGTGGGTTGACAGAAACCTCAAATGAGCCAAAGCCTTCAAGACTCAAGACCACCTGGGAGGAAGAGCAGAGTGAGCCACTATTCTCCTACCCAGCCACGGGCAGGAAGGGTCAGGTGATGGGCACACTCTGGGTCTTGAACCCAGAGGCCGTGAGATGTGGGCACAAGGGTGGCTGGACACTTGTGAGAACGGCCTGTGGCGTGGTACACGGAGGTCACCTCCAGCATCCCAGGGAGGCGCTGGTGTTGCCAAGAGCGGTGTAATTCCTTTCGGCTTACAGAGCAATTACGGGGCCAGGAGAGGATTTATTCCCAGCACTCGGGTTTGTTGGCAGTGCAGCTTGTATACAAGTCACATTATTGACGTTGTCATCAATTCTCCTTCCCAACAAGTAGTGAGAGGGAGGCCAAGAAGAAAGCGTGCACCATTCACCGAGGCGGGGCTCTGGAGAGAAGGCTGCAGGGGGACCCAGGGACCAACAAGTAGAGGCTCCCCCTTCCAAGCCTACTGGCCCCAGCCTGGGTGGGCCAGGTCCCATGCTGCCCACACATTCAAGGGCATTAAGCAAGGGTGTGACACTTCTCTCAATTTCTGTTGAGGTTTCTGAGCTAGGAGTCCACTTAGGTGGCAGGTACCATTTGAAAGGCTGGCTGGCTTGGGGCTAGATCTTGGGGAGGACTTCCAGAGGCTCCAAGATAGATGCCTAGAAGAAGTGGGAGGAGGAAGTGCTGCCTCACCTGTAGGGAGAGGGGCTCCCATCTCCTCAGTCTTGGGAGGATGGACAGCCCAGGCTAGAAGCAGAAGACTGTATGTAACGACCTGGGGAGAGATGGAGATCCAAAGCTTTGGTGTTGGCTCAGGTCCCCCAGGAAGGAGACACCAGGATGGGATCAGACACAGAGTTGTGGGTGGAGGGACACTGGTGAAGGGCCAAGAATGGAGGAGGAGTGGATGGGGAGATGGGGGAGGAAGGAAGGCTGTGTAGGAAGAGTCTTGAATGACCACACACTCTGCAGAAGCTCTGGGCGGGCTGCAGACCTCGAGCCACAGCTGCCATGAGAGGAGCCTCCCGTTCCGCAGGGACCAGCTGCACTAGGACACCATCATGTCCGGCCGTTGGTGGGAGCAGCCTGAGGGAGTGTGGGCACAGCACAAAAGCTGAGGTGGAACCCGGGGGCGCTGCCCAGGGCGGAGATCTAAGCCACAGATCTCGCGTGTCCACAAGCCACCACGGGTGACCCTGGCACCACAGGAGGCTGCACCTCTGTGATTCGGGGGTCTTTTCCTGAGAGTGTAGCCCCCACTGCTCCAGTAAATTTTAGACCCACAACCGTGCTCATCCTCTGCTTCTAAATCCTCCCCCTCAGCTGTCCTCTGCCTTCGTTCCTGAGGCGTCTGAGCCCTTGATAATCACACCCTTGGCAAGCCAGGGCTGCTGCATGTGTTCACTCACCTCTAAAGCAGAGGAGACCCAGGTAGTCACCCGTGTCCTCCACAGAGTCCTCCCTGCCACGTGGGTGACAGCAGCCTGATCTCCTCCCGCTGGTCAGGGCCAGTTACACCTTCCAAGATGCCACTCCTTGCCTGCGGGCCCAGAACACGAGGAGTCCAAGTGCGTCCTGCAGAGCCCAGAGTGGCAGGGATGGCAAGCACAACCCCCCAACCCCACGGGGTCATTGGGGCCACTCCTGTTTTCATCCCTTGTTGTCTTCCTGTTGGGGACACAGCGCCACACAGAGACCTTCAAGAGTATTGCCACGGAGCTGGCACAGAGGGCATTGGGAGCTGCAGTCCGGCTGCTGCTTGATGGAGCCTGTGGGGGCCGGCAGCCCTCCTCTAGCATCCTGTGAGGCCAGATTGAGGAATTAAATGCAGATAAGATAGGGAACCCCCACCCCGTGTCCTTTAGGGCTGTGATGACTCTGACCTCAAGTGCAGTATCAGTTTTGATTTACCATTTTAGTGGGTGGGGCAGTCTCGGAGGGCTCCACTCAGCTGCGTCCCACAGACCAGGGGCTCACTGTGGCATCAGCATGTCCATCCCAGTGCCGCACTGGGAAATTCCATGTCCCCCAGCAGTGAATTTGCCCTGTCTTCTGGGGTCCTTGCCAGGCTATTGAATCCCACATCCTGAGAAAGTGCCCCCAGGTCAATGAGGTCTTGCTTATTCCCCCAAATCCCACCCACAAATGCCCTCCCAGCTTCTGCTAGAATTCCTAGAGAATTCCTGCCACTCCTTGCTCCTTGGACGTAATCTCTCCTCTCTCAGCAGGTCCCGCTGGCCCCAGCTGGGTCATGCTGGGCTTTAAACTTAGTTATCAGCCTGGTAGCCAGGAACGCAGGTCGGGGCACCTCTCAAAGAGTGTGCCTCTCACCTTGTGGGGTGAGCCTGGGATGATGGTAGCTCTTACTGGTTTAGGCTGGGCATCTCTGTGTGCTCTGAGGGACGTATCCTCAGAGCCGTTTTTTGTTTGTCTATTTTGTGTTGAGAGTGTTTTTAAACATAATTTTATTTATGTATTTCTTTTGGCTGTGCTAGTCTTCATTGCTGTACAAGGGCTCTTCTCTAGTTGTGGAGAGGTGGAGGCTTTTCAGGGGCTCCTCTTGTTGTGGGGCAACAGGCTCTACAGGTGTGGGCTCAGTAGTTGCAGTTCCCAGGCTCCCTAGTTGCAGCACACAGCCTCAGTTGCTCCGTAGCACGTGGGATCCTCCCAGACCAGGGATGGAACCCATGTCTCCTGCCATGGCAGACGGATTCTTTACCACTGAGCCACCAGGGAAGTCCAGAGACCTTGTTTTGCCAAAAGTTTTACTTTCATTTTAGGTTCAAAGGATTCATTAACAACAGAAACCTCTCATTACACACACAATAAACAATTTCAACTTTTAATAGAGGATTTTTTAACTTCATTTCAATATACAGTCATTAAAAGCAGAGAAACAGAAACAACAGAGAGAAGGAACAGCACATATGTCACCAAACTGGGCTGACAGCCCACATCCAGTCTTGAACAGCGCTGGGAAGTCCCGGGTAACAGCAATCTGGAGTCTCAATCGGGAAAAGGTCCCAGGCAGTGTGCTCACCCGACGGGTGAGACTTCAAATTGCAGCTTTGGGGGCTCCCACGTATAATCTCAGACCACAAATGGACATCATCACCAGTTTGCACACAAATCAGCTCTGGTTTTCCTTTAACTTTTAGAATGCTGTTGGTTTTCACCTTGTGAGTCACAGGATTTTTCCAGACCCCAGGGGGCTGGCCAAGCCTACAGGGACTCAGCAAATTCCAAGACCTACTCCCTCTCTCGTCTAAGGTGCCGTTTCACTTGCTGGAAACAATTGGTGTGTTTGCAAGCAGGCACGTGGTCCAGGTAGGGTCAGAAGTCAGTCAGAGGCCTGCTCTCCTGCTTCTGAAGCCTGAACAAGATTTCTTCCCTTTTAATTTCCCTAACAGACCTCTGTCCATTTATCCCCAGCTCAGTTTCAGAGTTCCAGATTTTTTCAGCTTGAGCCCACACTTAGGAGAACAAAGCTAGCATGGCTGAGCCTCTCCTAAGCCTATGATTCTCACTCTCAAATCCTGTGTCCACTGCTCCACAGCAGGAGGAGACAGAACCTTGTGTAAGCTCCCTGAGGGGTCTCTGGCTCTTATATTGAACTTTTACCTGTCAGGGGCCCTCAGTTTCTCATGAACCCTCCATAAGTGACAATATCACTAAAATAATAACTAGCCAACTCTGCTGTCCCTCCAGCCTCACTTCCTGGGCATCTCAAAGCCTGAGTCGCTGTGCCTGAAAAAGCATCCCCTCCACCAGCAAGCCCTCCCAGGCCCCTGAAGGTGGAAGCTTCACCACTGGGCTGCCCAGTTGTACCAGAGACTCTCTGAGTCCTGTTTTCCGCTCAGGGTGGGGCCTCCTTGCCACCGGGCAGTGAGTAAGCCAGTGCCAAATCTCCACTTTCCCTTTTGCACCTATTTTCTCAGACCTGCCCAGTACCACTTGTGTGCATTCGAGGCCTCCAAGAAGAGACAGGAAGACAAGATTTGATGTACAAGAGCTTCACTGGGGAAAACCAGCTCTGACAGATAAAGGGGAGGGGACAGGAGAAAGCAGGGGCAGACACAGGTCTGGCCTGAGAAAGGAGAGGGGAAGCTTGTGTTGAGCCAACGGGGAAATCTCAGGCCAGCCTTAGAGAAGTCCTGCCCCCAGGAATGGAGCTCCACCAGCACTGGTGGTGCTCAGTCACTGGCAGGAGCAGCCAGGGGACATGCGGCTTCTGCAAACGCCCTGGTGGATCCAGCCAGGCAGCAGCTGAGTTGTCATTCAGCCACTCTCCTCAAGGCAGGTCTGAGTGGTGCATTCCCATGGCTGCTCCAGCAAAAGACAAAGCAAGGAGTATGGGAAGTCCAGGGCAAGAATGAGCTTGGGATGGAACTAATGGTTTGCCCAGGGCCAATTCAGGATGAGACTTCTACCCGTTCCCCAAACTTGGGCCAAGAGGTGTGTGCCTTCTGGGATGAGATGGGGACCAGCTGGTAAGTCTGGTGCCCGGAGCCAGGAACACACCTGGCCTATGGGGTGCTGGCTCCCTGATCTCTAGCCAAGGATTTCCCCAGTCCAAGGAGGAATCACAGAGCATTGCTCCTTTGTCTCTTTGTGATGGATTCTGTTAAGACAGAAGGCAAATTGCCAGGGCTTCCAGGGCAGCCCCACCTGTTTTGGAGAACTCCCCTCCACCCACCTGCATGAGATGGTCCCATACCACCTTTTGCCATCAGCCCACAATCTCCCAGCTCTCCGTGGGGGTCAGAGCCCAGCCTGCTCCATCCAGAGGGCACTCAGTTGGGAAGAGCCCACATAGAGAAATTATGGGACCCTGGTGGTCTCTCAGCAGAGACCCCTCAGTGGGAATTCCACTGAGGGGTCCCTGCCTGAGTCTGGCAGTTCCAGGACACCCCCAGCCTCACATCCATCGACACACCTATCTCTAGACATCCTTGTGATGATGGGAAGGTCAAGAGGTGGAATCCATTCATCCTGCCACACACTGGGTGTATGGAATGGAGACGCAGTCAGTGCATCCATTGCTGGCCTCCACGGGATGGTCTTCACCCCATCCCAGAGTGCGAGCCACCCTCCCACCGTACGGGAGTCCCAACTTGTGGTATCCACACTCTGCTTGTCTCCAGGGCCCCACAGGGATGAAGGGAGTCTGGGCCTCTGCTCTCAGCAGCTCCTACTTGCACACTGCCCTGCTGGCCTTGTGCCCAACTCCCTGGCCCTTGGCCACCTTCACAGGCCCTCCAGCTCGTGGCAGGGGAGCCAGGAACAGCCCCCCACCTGTCTGTTCAGCCCCCTTCCCCTTCCTTCTGTCAGTCACTGGCCTCCTGTACCTCCAACACCCTCCCCTGGGCCCCTTCCTCCTGGAGAGGAAGTGCTTCCTCCACGCTCTCCTGGCGGGCTCAGAAAGCACCCGGGCGGCTGACGAAGGAAAGGCCTCAGGGTGTGACTTTTACGTCTGAGAAATCGGGAACTAACTGCGCTAAACTTACTGGGGCCACGTGTCCCTGGACTTCCCTGGTGGCTCAGATGGTAAAGAATCTCCCTGCAATGCAGGAAACCTGGGTTTATTCCCTGGGTTAAGAAGGGCCCCTGGTGAAGGGAATGGCAACCCACTCCAGTATTCTTGCCTGAACAATCCCATGGGCAGAGGAGCCTGGCGGACTAGAGTCCATGGGGTCGCAAAGAGTCTGACTCGACTGAACGACTTTCACACACGTGTCCCTGACTTCAGTCACTGATGGACACCAGATAGGTGCTGCTGAAATCAGGACACTTGACCCTCCTGCTGTGTGGGCAGCCCTGCCAAGGAGCAGAGAGGAGGGAGTGACAGGCTGGGTCACAGGGGAATGCCTCCCAGGGCAAGGAGCCTCCTCCCTGCGCTCCAAGCTGGGGTAGCCCTCTCTCCCTCAGCCGCTGCTCTGTGGACAGGTCCATCGTGGGCAGTGAGCTGAGGAGGAGGAGCGTATGAGGAATGGTCCAGGGATGAGAGCACCTCAGAGATCAGGGACCACTTTGCCAAAAGGGAAACTGAGGCTCCTTGAAGGGAGGGAGCTGGGCACTGCCACAGAAGGGGTCATCAGCAGCGCTAATGCCCATATGTGCCAGGAAGTGTCTCTGCCTTTTCAACTTCATGGCAGCCCCTGCCCTCAGAGCACTCTTATCTAGTAATTTCCAAGTCAAGACAAGTCATACAGAGCCACCGAAGAGCTCAGGGTGGAATTTGGAGCCCTGCGTTCTAACAACAGTGATAATTCATGTAACAGATAGTTTTATTCCCTCATTTTATAGATGAAAAACCAGGCTCGAGTGGGTTGGATAATCTGACCATTTGTAGCATGTGGCCTGGCGAAAATTCAAAGCCAGATCTTCTGACTCCATGTTCAACTGTACGCCCTGCCAGCTATTCCACGTGACCTGGGAAGGCCACATCACCTTCCTTTCCTTGGCCTCAGTCTCTTCCCTCTGCAAAAGGAGAGGGTTGGCCCGAATGGTCTCTGACAGCCAAGTGCAGTGGGCCTGGAGCAGGGTCCACCCTCCTCTGCCCATCCCCACAGCAGTCCAAGGAGATACAGCTTAGCAGAGCACACAAATGTGTGTGGCCAATTTGGTAAACACCTTTTCCAAACCCATGTCTTCTCTTTTGCCACTGATTGATTTTTTTTTCTGCTTCTCTCTCTCCCTCCCTCCATACTGCACAATCCTTCCTGGTTTCCTTTTCTCCTTCACTCACCCACTTCACTCCCACACCTCCCCATCTCATCCCAACGCCTGGCCCTGGGACACTTCCTCTGGTCTTTACTCCCCCTCCCTCACTGACTCCTATCATCTTTCCCTTCTGCCTCATTCCTAGAGCTCTGGCCCAAAGGACACCGATATCTACTATGCAGAGCTGGACACATCAGCCCTGGAACTCACCTCCGGGCCACAGAGCACCGTGCTGGGGTCTGACGAGGTTGTGGAATATGCCACCATCCAGCTGAGCCCACTAGCGCATGACCCCTAGTGGCCCATCCTGCCTCTGGATCACAGGTACACCCCACCCTCCATGTTTCCCAGCGGCAAATGCCCAGCTGCACGGAAGGCTGGCATGAAGCCGAGCTGGGGGCTTCAGCAATGGACAGCCAGTAGGGGCAAGTGGTGCAGACCCAGAGAGGGGTGGGAGAAGGAACCAGAAGCCCAGAGGTCTGGAATCTAGTCGCTTCTGCCACCAGTGTGCTGTGTTACCTTCATTTCACCTCTCAGAACCACAGTCTCTCCTCCTGTGAAACAAGGTCAGAAATAATCTCTAGGGCTCTTTCCTCCTCCTGCAGTCCCCGCTTATCATTCTGTGGCTCTGATGGGCACATGTGTCTCTCAGGAGGGGCCTCACTCCCTGCAACACTGATGCCCCTGAGCCCTCACAGGCACCTGGGTGCCACACTTTATTTTCCCACCACAGGTCAAGGCTGTACACCCACATTTCCTCCTGACCTTGACCTCCCTTGGCTGGGCTGAAATTTGATTCAACCAACTTCGCTGAGCACCTGCTCTGTGCCAGACACTGTGCTGAGGCTCGGGGTTTAGAGGGGGACAAGGCAAAGTTCCTGCCCCCCTCAAGGGCCTCCCAGCAGAGTGACAACCCAGGGCCCCTGAGCTGAAAATGGACAGCGAGGCTCTGCAGGGGGTGGGGAGCAGAGATCTCTCCACAGAACGGGTCCTGAGTCACCTGGAAGCCACAGGGCTGAGAACTCAGATATTGACTCGGGAGATGGTGAGGTCGGAGAGGTTTTGGCAAATGTGTGAGCCTCCTTGAGGGGTTAGAGGAAGCAGAAGCCCCCTCAATCTAAGAAGGTACACTCATAGGGCTGCAGACTCCGGTTAAGGGCCCACCCCTCCCCCCAACCCCTATGAGTTACAGATGAGGAAACTGGACCTCGGGGCATGTACTTGAGCTGATTTGGGGGTGAGCAGGGTGGGAGAGAATAGAGAAAGGGGCAGGATGGAGAAGGGAAGAACGAGCCAGGAGAGACAGGGCAGTGCTGAGCATGAGAAAAGTCCCACAAGACCCATGAGGGCTGGAGTGGCGGGAGGACCCAGGAGGGACTCACTGGGTGGCTTTTGCAGACTGTTCCCCCCCGAACCAGGATCCAGTCAGGTCCTGGGACCCAAGAAGGGCCAGGACTCTGTTCCCCCACGTCCCACTGGTCTCCACCCCTGTGCTCCTGCACCCCGCCATCCCCCTACCGCCTCCGCAGATAGAATTTAGCTGAGCCTCAACCCCCACCCCTGCCACAAATATGGAGTGGAAACCCAAAGGGATGCAAGGACCTCCCCCAGGCCCTGCACAGCCACCCTTGGGGAACCAGCCACTGGAATTGGCTGTCTCCCTATTCTGACGGCCCCTCCTCCCTCACAAAGGCAGAGGTGCTGCAGGCCTGAGGAAGGGGCTGGGCGCCAGGTGGGGTCTCTGGCCTCCCTACCCTCCCAACCAAGGGAAGCAACTCAGATATTGCAGAGCCTTCTTGTGAGGTCTGGGCCCTGGGGAGGGGCCCCCTGGGAGGAGGGCCTGAGGCTTGCAGTGAGGGAGACAGGCTGGGGGAAGGCAGAAAAAAAGCCATTAATCCCATAAATCCTAATTTGGAAGCCCTCCCGGCCTCTCTGAAGTGCAAGGAGTTGGGGTGGGTATAATCCTGGGCGCTGCTGGCGGAAACCCAGGAAAGGGAGGGGTTCTGCCCCTCCCTCTGCAGGCTTTCACTGGGCACTTTCCCCACCCCCCCTCAACCTGGTCCAACACTCCCACTGTCAGCAGAGCTAAGGGTGCCATCCCAGGCCCCAGGGAGGCCCTCTGTTTGGATCCAGTGTCTGAAAGGTGCTGGACTAGGGTGCCCAGGACAGAGGAGAAGCTGCAAGGAATTGACAGCTTCTCAGGAAGCTGGGCAGTATGGGGGATGGGAGCAGAGCTAGGGACGGGGTGGGGGTGGGCTGGGGACTCCAGGCTGGTGGTTTGGTGGAGCAGTGGAGCGGAAGGAGGCTGCTTGCCTAGCCGGGAATTAGCTGGCTTCCCGCCACTGGCCCCTTCCCACCACGTGCTCTCACTTCCCCTCTCCCAGCAGCCTCACAGGAGGAAGGAGGCTGTCTGACAGGAGCAGGTGCACGGGGTGGGTGCGGGCAGACCCTCCCCTCATCGCTCCCCGCCCCCTTGCCTGAGCACAAAGCCTAAGCCATAGACCCCAAGAAACATCAGGATGGGAGCTGCTCGCCTCCCCCTGACCCTATCCCTTGAGCCATTTGATGTCTTCAGTGAAGCCTTGGCCAGAAACTTGTTGGAACCTCCAGACCATTAGACACCAACCATCGGCAGAACTAACCAGAGAGATGCCTCCCCTGGGAGGATGGCCAGAACGGGGGGACCCGTGGGCCCCACAGCACACAACCCAGACACCCGGGCAGAAGAGGCTGGAAGCTGGGGCCCCAGAAACTGCCTGGGCCCCCAGGCCACCCACTCCCATGCCTCCCTCCCTGCCCCTTGCAGCCCTGTCCCCTTTCTCTGTCCCGGGCGGGCCAGTCCCTCTGTCTGCCCGCAGCATTTCCTGTCCCCCAGTCGTCTTCCCCACCAGCCTCTCACTCTCCCTTTCACCAGCGGCCTCAGCCCCGTTCTCGGTTCACATCTGTTTCTCTCTCCTGTGTCTTCACGGATCCCCATGCCCTCCCTCTCTCTCCCACCCTGGCTGCCTCTACCCTTTCATCTCCCCCCTTCCCCGAGCCCTCCCCGCTGAAGTTGCCGGTTCCAGAGGCCAGAACTTCAAAAGAAGATCAAAGCTGTGCTCCCCCATCAAAGGCCAGACTCTGCCAGGAGCATCTCCCCACAACCCCCTCCCACCCCCACCGCGTAGACTGTAACTCTCCCTGACAGGCCAAAGTCCCGCATCCCAGCACCCTGGGAAGTACATTCTCTACCAGAACCTGGTGCTGGAAAGGCCACCCTGTTTGATGGAAAGCTCTCAGAACTTGGGATTCAAAGAACAAGCTGGAAACTGATATAGCCAGCTGCTTATTGGCTGTGTGACCTTGGGCAAGTCACTGAACCTCTCTGACCCATGGCCACATTGTGTGTTAAATGGGACTATAATTTACTTTACAGGATTGTTGAGCGGATTAAAGGAGAAAATGAGGGTGAAATATCTAGCACTATGCCTGTCTTATAGTTGGTGAGCAATAAACGGTGGTGGTGGTTTAGTCACTAAGTCGTGTCCGACTCTTGCGACCCCATAGACTGTAGGTAGCTGCTCTTAATATTACTGCTATTATAATATTACTCCCAGGTCTGAAAGTGTGTAGAGACGAGGGCAGAGGTGTCCGGAGAGTATGGTCTACTGCTGCCTGTAGGACAGAAGTCTTAACACCCCAAGGGGTCACTCGGCACACGGGCTCCACCTGAACCCAGACCTCTGCACCTGATCCTCACCAGGATGTAGTGACCGTTTGAAAGCCCCCGGCCCAACATCCCCACCAGACACTCGGCTCTCTCTCCAGCCTGGGCTCCTCTGCCCCTGGGGCCATTTCTCACCGCGCCTCTGACCCAAGTCCTCACCCTCGGCCTCAGCCCAGTGCCCCATCCCTCAGGGGGATGATGGCGTCTCGATGGGGTGGGAGGTGGAGCTGGAAGGTCCAGGCTGCATTTATGAAACTTTTCTTGGCTCTGAACATCAGGGAACTTCAGGAAGACGTGACTTGAGTAAGTCCCTAAACCTCCCGAAGCTTGTTTTCTCATTTGTAAAATAAGGGGTTAGCTGCCTCCAATCCTCCTTTGGCAGCAGACTCTGCATACATTATAATTTTAAAGAACCTAGGAGGCAGAACTCAAGGCCCTCTGAGGCCCCTCCGGACAGGGAGAACGGGCCCAGATCTTCAGTCTGCACTGCTTCCAGCAGCCAGCAGCCTTGAGCACCCACTCACTGGAGCCTCGGCTGGTCCTGCTTTACTGGGAGTGACTGAGGCTTCGGAAGTGGCGAGACCAGCCCCCAGGCCACACGGCCAGCCCCAGCCTCTCTCAGGCCCCTCTCTCTGCACGATCTGATGGGGCTTATCCGTCCCAGGTTGTCAACAGGCACATTGACAAGCTCAGAGCGAAGGTATACAGGCCAGGCTAAACACTGTTGGCCTGCCTCCCTGCGGGGGCCCACTGAACCCTCTCTTGGATGTCTGCCCCCCTTCCTCCGAAGCCCCTGGATGGCGCCCTAGCCCCAGGGCTCTGGGTAGCAGCACCCTACCCACCCTCCAGATCTCCCACTCCCCCCAACACCCTGTGAGCAAAGCAACCTGCTGCTACCTGTTCCCTGGCTCAGTCCCCCTACAAACACCCCAGGGCCCCTCCGTAGGTACTGTTGCGTGAATGGAAGAGCTCTGCTTCTGTGCTCTCCAGCACAGCCACCAGCCACACGCTGGGATGTCAGTGTGTTCTTATTTTTCATTTTAATTTAAACAGGCACACATGGCTAGGGGCTGCCATCCTGGAGGGCGCAGGCAGAGGCACCACCCAAATGCCTGGCCTCTGCCCCTCTTCTCTGCAGGCACATTCAGCAGTGGGGACTGTGGAGGTGGATTCATGGGATGTTTGGGGTGGCGAGCTGGCCAAGAGAAGTTCCTGCACCTGGGCTCCCCATGCTAGGCCAGCCTCCTCAGCTGAGTTCCGAGTGGCCATCACCCAGAGTGGGCAAGGTGGGAGGTGGAGGGTGGGGTGATGACCACCCCCACCCCCACAAATCCCTGCAGGGGGTGTGCAGCCTGAGGACCCTCCCAGGCCCTAATTAGTCTTTCCTTCCCTTCCTGAGGACTGCTTTTGCTCCTGGGACCCCTCACCATCTCACATGTTCTTCTTCCCTTCTAGGCCTGGAGGAAGGTGGGAGGACCCCTGGAAGGGGCTTGGGAGTCAAATGGCCCAAGTCTTGCGTCCAACCTCACAGGAGGACGGGAGTTGTGGAAGCCAGGCAGGCCAGGGAGGAGAGGGCCGGGGAGCCTCACCCGGGTCCAGTCGGGCTCCTCCACTCATTGGCCTCAGTTGTCTTCAGAGGGCAGTGTGGAAGCTGCTGGGTTGGCCCCTCCAACCCAGTAAGACCCAGGGAAGTGGGCACGTGGGGAGGAGCTCCACCTGCTGGGAAGTTCTGGAAATGTGCCCCTGCTTTCAGGCCCTGCAGCCAGGGAGCCCTCTGCTCCAAGGTGAGCCCCTCCCAGGGAAGCCAGTGGAGGTCTTCCGGTGTGCCTGGGAGCAGGATGGAGTGACTGGGGTCCCTGAGACATCCAGCCCAGGGCTCAGGGTCATGGGGAGCCAAGTGAAGGTCAGTTCAGCATCCCAGTCACCCCACTGCTACTCACACTTACCCAGAGAGACTCTCCGACTTCTCCTTCCACTCCACAATTCCTCTAGACTCTTCTCAGCAGCAAGGGGAGGTCAGCCACGGCCAGACCTGAGTTCAAACCCTGCTCTGCCATGTACTGAAAAGTTTATTCAGATTTTTCCATAAGATATTATGGAAAACCCCAAATGAACTTTCTGACCAACCCAATGCTTGCCAGTGGCCATGGGTGAGTGGGTTAACTCCACTCACTCAAGGGCTGTTGTGGGGAGAGTTACGACCCCCTACCCCCCTGGGTGGACTGGGAGGTGCCCGGTGGGTGGCAGGCCCCATTACCACCTGTTCTCTTCCCGGCCCTCCCTCTTCCCCTCCTCTCTTTCCCTGGAGCTCCAGGATGAGACCTGCCAGGCCCCTGGCCCTCCAGAGCTACCCTTACCTCTGGGAGGGCCACTACCTGGAGCTGGCTGCTGACCTGTCACCCCCAGGCCACTTTCCCCAGCCTCTTTGCACTGACCTCCCCAGAGTCTGTTACCTCTAATGACCATCCTTGTAGAGGACACTGTCGCCCCCCACCCCGTACTCACCCCAACCCCCAGATGCTGCTCTAGGCCAGCCCAGAAGAGGAGCCTCGTCCTGCATCCCAGGCCCTTCTACCCAGACCTACAGAGCCCTCAGGTTCTACTTCCCTCCAGCACACAGTTGGGTGAGCACTATAGAGTCTGGGTGAGTGGGTGTGCCTCCCTCCACCACACATTCCGCACCTTCTCTCTGATGCTTCCAGACAGAGCCTGAACCCTGACTCCCCCTTCAGCATCCCTGAAGCCAGGCTCAAGACAGCCACCCTTCCTCAGCTGCTGGGGAGCTGACTATTAGGGTCACAGGAAGAGGACAGCACCCACTAAATTACCCCCAAACTCAAATACCAAGTTCCTTCTTCCCACTCCTCACCAGTTCAAGCATGGTAGGCAAGTCACCTAAAAATGAAATTAAAAGACGCTTGCTCCTTGGAAGAAAAGCTATGACAAACCTAGACAGCATATTAAAAAACAGAGACATTACTTTGCTGACAAAGGTCTGTATAGTCAAAGCTATGGTTTTTCCAGTAGTCATATATGGATGTGAGAGTTGGACCATGAAGAAGGTTGAGCACCAAAGAATTGATGTTTTTGAACTGTGGTGTTAGAGAAGACTCTTGAGAGTCCCTTGGACAGCAAGGAGATCAAGCCAGTCAATCCTAAAGGAAATCAGTCCTGAATATTCATTGGAAAGACTGATGCTGAAGCTGAAACTCCAATATTTTGGCCACCTGATATGAAGAGCAGACTCATTAGAAAAACCCTGATGCTGGGAAAGATTGAAGGCAGGAGGAGAAGGGGACAACAGAGGATGAGATTGTTGGATGGAATCATTGACTCAATGGACATGAGTTTGAGCAAGCTCCAGGAGATGGCGAAGGACAGGGAAGCCTGGCGTGCTGCTATCCATGGGGTCGCAAAAGGTCAGACATGATAGCGACTGAACAACAACACCTAAAAATGCCAAGCCAGAGAACAGGAGTGGATCACCCCCAGGGCAGCTCAGGAAAGCCCCCCTCTCCTGGATAGGATAAATCTCTCCCAGAATTCCCAGTTTCACCCAGATCAGACCACAGGTTCTGTTGGCCACACAGAGTTTGGGATGTCTGTCTGGCCATCCTCTAGCCCACCTTCAGGGAAAGAGATCCAGGAAATCTGGGGGCTCCCAAATTATGAGATCCTGCTCCTGCAGGAGCTAGATAGTTTCTGTTCCAACCTGCCTCTCCTCCAACTGGGAAAGAGCCAACCCAGGAAGCCACAGAGAGGTTCCCGCCTTCCAGCAACCTTAAGTCCTCAAGCCTGGAGCGGGAAGGCACCTCCAGAGTGTGGAGTGCAGCTGACTGAGAGGGCCCTGAGGACATCTGGGCTGAGCCCCATAAAGCTGCCACTTGCCCTCCCTACTGACATCCACCCACAGGCTAGCAGGCCCTGGAGAGCCTGGCAGTCCCAGTCCCTGGATCACTGGGCCAGGATGTCAGTGTATCAGTATATCATAGTCACTACATCCTGATTTCACCAAGGTAATTTTTTCCAAATGTGGACAAGACAGAGAAATATGGGCTGCCTGGTATAGCAAGGTGGGCTGAGAATGTATGTACATTGGTGCCCTGAGATTCAAGTATAGTTTTACATACTTTATATACTTTATATACTTTGGTTTTATTTCAGTTTGCATCATTTCTTTGAATGAAGAAAATGTGCTTATTGAAACTTTATGAGTAAAAGAGATAGAGTTGAAAGGAATTAGGAATAATCTGTATTGTTAAATTGGTAATCAAAAAGGTTTGTAAAAGATAAAAGGTTAGATCAATTAAATTAAAGCCAAAAAATAAAATTTAACAGAAATGAAAAAAAAATTAACAGAGACAAATGTAAAGTCCTTCATTTAGGTTCAAAATTCAGTCATGTACATTTAGGTTGAGGGATCCTGGTTTATTTGCGGTTCATGTAAACTATTTCTCATGTTTAACATGAGTTAGCAGCTTTTGAGGTTTGCTTAATTTGGTAGACACAACCCAATGCCGTTTAATAGAGCTGTTCAATGACTACATCAATTCCTCCACTGTTTGTTTGTTTACTTGATTGCTTGATTTACTTGATTTCTTTTATTTTTAAATGTTTTTGCTCTGTTAGCCTCAGTCTTTCCACCCTACTTTCAAGTTAGCTCCCCTCATGGTCACAAGATAGCTGCCACAGTTCCGGGCATTACATCTAGACTCAAGTTTCTAATAGAAGAGACCAGGTCATCTTGTGTCTTTTTTAAAAGGGAAGAAACCTTTCCTGGAAGCCCTTAGCAAGTTTTTCCTCCACTTCATTAGCTAAAATTATGTCACATTTTCATGCCCTTGTCAAAATCACTCACTGGGAAGGAAAATGGGCTCACCACAACTCCTTAAACCAGTTATGATTCTCCCTTTGACACAAGCAGGAGGGTGGATACTTGATCAAAATCAAGTTTTGAGTTCAGAAGGAAGAAAGGAGGTGACAGAGAGAAGAGATATGATTATGTAACCAAAAGTTCCTGCTCTGATGTCAATGAGCTTTCTATCATTGCTGCTGCTGCTAAGTCGCTTCAGTCGTGTCCGACTCTGTGCAACCCCATAGACGGTAGCCCATGAGGCTCCCCTGTCCCTGGGATTCTCAAGGCAAGAACACTGGAGTGAGTTGCCATTTCCTTCTCCAATGCATGCAAGTGAAAAGTGAAAGTGAAGTCGCTCAGTCGTGTCCGACTCTTAGCAACCCCATGGACTGCAGCCCACCAGGCTCCTCTGTCCATGGGATTTTCCAGGCAAGAGTCCTGGAGTGGGGTGCCATTGCCTTCTCCCTTTCTATCATTAGAGATGTTCAAAACTGAATAAAACCTGCCAGAGATATTAGAGGAGTTTCAGGTAGTGGGTCAGAGTTGGATGTAATGACCTCGAGGTCCTTTCCTGTCTAGAAGATGTCAATCCTCTATAAGTCAATAATTCCGCATGGCTCACAAGTATACACATTTCCCCAACCAAGGACCACGTCTCTGGTTGAGATCTATGAAGTAGACTGAAGGAAATCTCCACTTCCCAGGGGTGTCCCTGACTTCACACTGCTCACCCTTCTCAAGTCCTTCTTCTTTGTTTCCTCTCCATCACCACATCTGGGCACCCCAGGCTATCTCAAGGCTGAAGTGAAGAAACAGGTGAACACAGAGCAGGTGCCAGTCTCAACCTTCTGCCCAGGTGTGGGCTTTCGGGTTGCAGCCAGGGAGGGAATTAACACCCACAGTAGCAACAGACACCTGTGGAGCCACTATTGTGTGTAAGACAAAAGGAATGAAAGGAAAACTGTCCATCCAATTTCTGATTCACAGAGCTTACAGTACAATTGGAGGCAGGAGATAGAATACACAATGGGACCAAAAAATAGTCATTCTGTGCTCATAATCCACACATGAAAACCAGCCAGGTTTCTTATAGCTAAGGTGAAAAATAGTAATCTAAGATTAGCACTCAGCAACAGAGGACAGAGACAAGACAGTAAATATTCAGGGAACTCAGGGTAAGAAGAGCAGTGTTATTAAAAATAATAGTAGCTGACAATAGCAACAACAATGGACATTTTCAAATACAGTGAGACTGTCCCTTGCTTGGAGACTGTCATCAGCAGCTGCGCATGCCCTCCAGGGAGACTGAGGGCCAAGGGAAGATACAGGAGACATGCCACACCTGCTTCTGTAGATGTGTGCCCACCTCACTTCTGATGAGATTTTTGTATGACAATATGTATGACAGATTTTTCTTGACAAATATGAAATAGGACATTATCGTGTGTTTGAAAAATAGTAACTCCCAAATTTCTAAGAGTATCCTAGGTATTGGGCTCAGTGCTGGAAGCTTTCAGTAAATCATCTAATTTAATTCTCAATGATCCAAATGCTCTCTTAAAGCCCTTTTAGGGCTTTGAGATTCACCCTTTCCTTTACCCTTCAGATGAATATGGTTCCCCTCCCCCGGCTCTCCGAGATTCCTGAGAGTCACCAGGACTTAGCATTTTCATGATTCTCTCTCATTCCTGTGTGCTCTTCTCTCTCAATCCTGTTCTGACTCAGTTCTGCAGTTCATGCCTTTTTTGTCTTCTTGTCGATCTACAGAAGTGGGGTACTTAACCAGAAACTGGGGTGGGGGTGGGATGCCTTTTTTGTCTTCTTGTCGATCTACAGAAGTGGGGTACTTAACCAGAAACTGGGGTGGGGGTGGGAAGAACCTAGGAAGGAAGGTGGGGTGGCTCTGCCTTTTCCTTAATTTCCCTCTAAACATTACTTACACAAGGCAAAACTTATAAAGAGAAGTTTATTGAAAGTTGAGAGTAGCTGGGGAAAAGATGGGACTTTTCAAAGCCCAGCAAACAGCTGGAAGTTAGAAAACCAGACCTTCTATTCCTGTAAGCTCACCCTCCACCAGGCAGATCCCCCAAGTCCTCCCTTCAGCCTCTGCCCTCCATCCCACGGCTGGACGCTCCCCACACCTGCCCCGCTTGGGCCCCCTCTTCCCCAATTTCACTCTGACTGGAGAGGGCTGGCTAGAGAGCTTTGTCGCACTCCACAGTATGTCCTTCTCCAAAACAAAGATCCCTGTGTCTCCGCCGGCAATTGGCACCTATCTCTAGAACGCAAACCAGCTAAAGACGCTTGATACACAGCAATCTGAAATAAACTGACCACCAGTAACACAGGGGGAAACAACTCAGTTCAGTTCAGTTGCTTAGTCATGTCCAGCTCTTTGCGACTCCATGGACTGCAGCACCCCAGGCCTCCCTGTCCATCACCAACTCCCGGAGTTTACTCAAACTCATGCCCATTGAGTCGGTGATGCCATCCAAACTGAGCTTAGAGCTTAGTTAAAAATGTGTCCAAAGTTACGGAGTTGGTGAGCAGTGAGGTCTGGTTTGAACCAGGTGTGTTGGTTCCAGACCACCCCTTCTAACTATGACTGTAATCTTCAAAGAGGCGAGGCTTGAGGGAACCTTGAGGGAAAGAGACTGACAGCGGGCAAACACCTGAGGCAGAGCTGAGACCTGCTGAGCTGAGGGGAGCAAGCAGAGGCAGGCCCTTGAGGCAGGGAGCCCGGGAAGAGGCTGGAACAGAGGGCAGCCTCCACGCCAGGGTGGGGGCCACGGGAAAGGAAGTAAACTGAGAAGCTAATTAGGAGGGGAAAAGCTAATGGCAGAGTGGGTCAAATCAAACAGAAGGAGGGAGTTTGGAGGGTGAAGGACAGAGAGGCGCCAAGAGTCATGTCCAGATTTCTGGATGCTCACGGAGGTGGTGACCGCGGTGGGAAGGCCGGCAGCGGCCGACGTTCACAGCGCGCTCAGTCAAGTGTGCGCACTTGGAGACGGAAGCGCAGGTGGAGACCGAAGCGCCTGTGAGGCTTCCACCCAGAGACGTTCGCGAGCTGCTCCATGTATGGGTCTGTGTCTCCTGAGACAAGCCCGCACTGGAGAGGCAGTCATGGGCCTCTAGATGGTAATTAAAGCCACGGGAAGATGAGCTCACCCTGGGAGAACGTGAGAGAGAGGAGGGTGAGAGAGAGGAGGCGAGGACCTTGGACAGGAGCATCCCAGGGAAGGGAGGGGCCCAGAGAGAACAAGGAGGAGGAAACCGAGAGAGGGGAGGCTGGGCGGCCAGAGGGACTGGGGGAGCGCTCTGTGTCAGGGTATCCAAGTTAGGGAGAGGAGGCGGTGGGTTGGGGAGGTGGTTCCAGGAGGCAGAGGTCCATGTTGTCCAGTGATGCTCCAAAAGCATAATTCATTGGATGGATTTGTAAACAGAGTACAGAATTTGGGGAGGGTGGTCTTCGGAGACCACTGGTGATTCCCCTCAGAGAAATAGCATCTGATAAGTGAAAGAGAGATGAGAACCTAAGGCAGCAAGATATGGAGGGGAAGGAGTAGATGTTATCAGAAGAGACAGGTAGGGGCGAGGGAGAGAGGGTTTTGTTTGGTTTTACATTAAGAGGGTGGTGAGCAAGGGCAAATGATGAAGGGAAAGAGCCAGCCACTGGGTGGAGGGGGCCGTATAGGGCAGAATCGAAAATGCGGATGGGGACAGACCAGAGACTTCTGAGGCTCAGGGACAGAGGGTCCCACTAGCCTCTCCTGAAAACAGGCCTCGTCAAAAGCATCTGAATCCACCAAAATCCGTTAGAGATCTGGCCACGAATCCACAGTCCCAGGAGTGTGATGGAAGGAGCAGAGATGTCCCTGATGGGACATCCTGGCCCCTTGTGAGGCCAGGCAGGAGGAGGAAACTCAGTGCTCAGGCAATGGAGCTGTGGCTTGGGTCCTTCAGGTCCCTCTGTGACTTCCCCCAGCCCTGTACACAGGAGCCTCAACCAAGCTCTCAGTCCACCCACCTCCCCCAGCCAGGGGCTGTTTACATGGCCCTTAGACCACCCTCTTGAGCTGTCCCTGCTGGTCTGCATGGACTTGGGCTTCTGTATCCCTCTGCCCTCTGGGGCTTACATGTATGCCTACAACTTCTGCCTGGGTGCAGAGTATCCTAGCTCCTGGCCCCTCAATTCAGAGCAGTGGTGTCCAGAGCCTTGGTGCCCAAAGGACTCAAGTCCTTCCTTGAGTCTGCCTCCCTATGGCACCTGGGAGGTGCCTGACACCCCAGCTTCTCCAGCCTCTCCCCATGTCCCCAGACTTGGTTAGTTCTCAGGCAATCCTATTTCTACACAGTTACATTGGTGGAGAAATGTAACTTTATTGAGCACATGCTGTTCATTTATTCATGCGCTTAATGCTTATGGAGCACCCACATGTACTCCATGTTTCACCGATCACTGGGGATCCAACTGAAAACAAGAAAGATTCATCCCTTGCCCTTGTGCGGCTTGCAGCCCTCTTCCCTAATGTTGTGCCTGACACTTGGCTTCCTTTATCCTATTTATTCGTATAGCAACCCTGTGAAATAGACATTACTACCTCCATTTTACAAAAAAGGAAACCCCTTTCCCTGGTGATCCAGTGTTTAAGACTCAGCACTTCCAATCCGTGGTTGGGGAACTAACATCCCACATGCCGTGCAGTGTAGCCAAAAAAAAAAGAAAGAAAGAAAGAAACTGAGGTCCAATGTGATTAAAAATTAGACAGCAAATAGGTCACAGAACCCTGATCTGCCATCTTCAGAGGTTCTGCCTTCTCCAAGCAGAGCTGATCCCAAGTTCTCTGAGTTTGGAGTCTCCCAATTCCCTTCTTTAAATTGACATCTTCCCCTCCTTCATTTCCTCCCTCCTTCTCTCCCTTCTTGTGCTCCTTGGAGGAAAAGGTGAATTGTTTGAGTCCCAGATCTAGCTGGCAAACCCGAAGCGAGTTGTTGATTTCTCTGCTCAGGGCCCACATCCCCTCCTCCCTGAAATGAGCATGATCTTGTGGGCCCTGCCCTCTCCAGAAGGCGCTGGGAGGATTAAATGGGGTCAGAGATGTGAAAGTGCTTTCGAAGGCACTCACAGGCAAGGGGTTATTCTTATCAAAACCTTCTCTAAGCGGAAGCCCTGGGATCAGCAAAATACTCGTTAAGGTGCATTGCAGTCACTGTATTTCCTGTCCCAGGCTGTTTACACTTCAAGTCCTGTGCTAGCTGTGTAATGAAAGGGTTTTCCTCTTCTGAAGGAATTTCAGGTGTCATCTAACACAGAGCAAAAGGAAGTGGGGCCTTCCTCACACCTCTGGGATCCCAGACAAGGAGGAATAGAAAGACAAACACATATCAAGCATTTATTACATGCCAGGCACTGGGCTAAGCACTTTGTCCACAGCACCTTCTCTATTTCTCCCAACTCCTTAAGACTAAAATACTGCTAGCTTTACTTTACAGATAAGAACATTAATTAATATGAAATTACAAAGCTTTGAAGTGGTGCATTTAGGACTTGGACCTAGGCCTGATTCCCAAATGGATGCTTCTTCCACTGAGAAAAACCCAATCCTGCCTGAAATCCCTGCTGGAGCCACCTCCTCCGACGCAGCTTCAGCAGTGTCACTCTATGATAACCTCTGATTTGCCTCCCTGCCTGCCCTGTCCCAGAGCACCGACCCTGGGAGGACACAGACTTTGTTAAACTCATTTCCATATTCCCGACCGCCAGCACAGTTTGCCTGGGCCACAGAAGCTGGGCGGTTGATGGCCAAAGAATAATTTCTGTCCTAAAGATGAAATCATGACTCTCACATACAAATATAAAATCTGTATCAAACATCGACTTAGCTCATTAATTAATGAGGACACCAGTGAGATGGTACAACCGGTTCAAAGGAAAAGTCAAAGAACCTTAGATATGTATGTCTTTGACTACTTGGACTGTCATAACAAAATACCACAGGTTGGGTGGCTTAAACAACAGACATTCATTTTTCATGGTTTGGAGGCTGGAAGTCCAAGATCAAGATGCCAGCAGGGTTCTTTCTGGTGAGAGCTGATTTCTGTCTTGTAGGAGGCTGCCTTCTCACTGTGCCCTCACATGACATTTCCTTGGTCTGTGCCTATGCAGGGGAGGGGCAGAGAGAGTGAGGCCTCTGGTACCTCTTCTTATAAGGACAATAATCCTATAGATCAGGGGGCCCCAACCTCTGGGTCACACACCAGTACTGGTCTGTGGTCTGTTAGGAACTGGGCCATACAGCAGGAGGTAAGTGGCAGGCAAGCGAGTGAAACTTCCTCTGTATTTATAGCCGCTTTCCATCACTCACATTACCGCCTGAGTTCCACCTCCTATCAGATCAATAGCAGCATTAGGTTCTCATAGGAGCACAAACCCTAACCCTAAAGTCAAGATGAAATATCCTGAGAATGCCACAAAATAGAGATAAAGTGCACGATCAATGGAACACACTTGAATCATCCTGAAACCATCCCTCCCCTCCCGCGGTCCGTGAAAAAATTGTCTTCCATGAAACTGGTCCCAGGTGCCAAAAAGGTTGGGAACCACTGCTATAGATTAGAGCCCCACCCTATGACCTCACTTAGCCTTAATTACTTCCCTAAGAGTCTACATCACCAAATACAGCCACACTGGAGGTTAGGGCTTCAAAATATGAATTGCAAGGAGGGAAGGCAGACACAAACATTCAGCTGTTAACTACATGTAAATAAGGAATGCTGAGATGAATTTACAAATAGATGTAAAATGGGTCTGTCCACAAGCAATAATAAATTGACTGACCACAATTAAATTATGTCTTTAAAGACAACAAGCATTTGCATTATTATCAGTTTTATGCCACTTCCAGACTGTAAAATAGCTCAAAGACAATGAAAAGTTGAAAAAAAATCAAGAATGTGCTAGTCAGGACACTCAATTATCTTTTTCATCTATTTCAGTCTTTCACAGTGTTTCCCTATAGAATGAATCAATAAGTCAGTAAAAGCAGTGGTCTGGACTGCTGCAGGCAGTGTCCACTCCCCAGCCATCCCCCAATTCTGTATCTCTCAGATTGCATTTTTGCACACGTTTTTTTCACCCTATTTCCAACCTGACAAGGAGTGGTCTCACAGCCTGGCCCCTAGGCCTTTCAACTGCCAATCAACTCCCACTCACAGTGATACTAACATCCTGGACTCACATCTACAACTGCCTGGGGAATAGTTCCTTTGTTGAGACTGGAGAAAGTAGGTTGCATCACAATGTAAAAGGCAGAGGGCCTCTCATGTCAAATAGCCAACATCAGGGGCACAGGTGGGCTGGGGAGAGGAGGGTCTGGCCATGACTGAATCCCCTAGCCACTCACATTGACTTTGGTCCATGGAAGATCTCCATAGACCAGAAAAGAGGTGCCACAGTCCTATTGGAAAGGGACATCCCCAGGTCACTCAGGCTCCAAGGGTAACTTTACCAACTGGGCACTTTGAAAAGTTTCAGGTCTTGCCAGAAACTGCACCTGACAGAGGACTAAGAATGTAAGAGAAAGACCAGTGATGTGGAGGAGTCTTCCATGGAAAATCAACGGAAAGCAAGCCCTGGGATAGCTAAATGCCAAATGGAACCCCACTTCTAGCTCATTGAGAAATTCAGCCTTGACTTCAGATTCTCTGGAAATCCAGACTTTGCTCTGGGCAAATGATTTCTGATGCCTTTCTCTTCCTTCCTTTCACAAAGGTCAAGTTCTATCTGCAAAAATTGAATTTGTGGTGCAAGTACATGGTGTTTAATACTAGAACAGTTTATGCAAACTGGACAAAGTCCACATCGGCACCTGACAGCCTCACATCTCTGGCCTGGACTAGCAACAGCCTGCAACCAGCTTGCTGGTGTCTTAGTTGGCTCCAGCTGTTGTAAAGGTTTACCTTAGACTGGGTGGCTTATAAACAACAGAAATTTAATTGTCACACTTCTAGAAGCTAGAAGTCTGAGATCAGGGTACTGGTATGGTCGAATTCTGGTGAGATCCTCTTCCAGGTTACAGGCTTCTTGTTGTATCTTCACATGTGGAAATGAGAATGCTCCTGGGGTCTCCTTTATAAAGGCACTAATCCCATTCATGAGGGTGAACCTCATGACCTAATCACCTCTCAAAGACCTAATCACCTCTCAAAGACCTAGCCTTCTAACACCATCACGTTGGATGTTAGAATTTCAAGTATGAATTCTTGGAGGGACACAAAGATTCAGTCTATTGCAGTGACCTCCAGTCTCACCTCTCCAGCTCATCCTACACCAATCCCAGAGTCACCTTTCTGGACATATTTGGCCGTATCATTTTCCTGCCTAAAACTTTTTGATGGCTTCCAGTCACCTGTAGGATAAAGTCATCAATATGCAAAGCACTCCACAACCAGTCCTGCTCACTTCCCCAGCCTCTTCTCTCATCATCACTTCCTGACCCCCTCCATATGCTCCAGCATCATCAACTCCTAGTAGTTTTCTGCTCACCCAGGCCATTCCTCCATGCCCTTACTCATGATGTTTCCTCTGCCTGGAATGTCCATCTCACATTCTTTCCCTTACCAACTCCTTTCCCCCGGAGGCTTGGTTCACTTGTTCTCCTTTCTTCCCCTTCTATTCTCCTTCCCCTTGGCATGAGCTCTCTGCTCCAACACGCCCATCATTCCTGCTAGTATGTCTGCTTCCCCTTCTACTAGACTGTGAATTCCTTGCAGGGAGGGATTGTTTCTTGTACTGAGTTAGTCTCCCCCCAAAATTCACGCCCACTCAGAAACTGTGAACGTGACCTTATTTGGAAATAGGGTCTTTAGAAGATGCAATTAGTTAAGATGAGGTCATACAGAAGTAGGATAGCCTCTAAATGCAATGTGACTGGTGTCCTTTTAAGAAGAGGGAAACTTGGAAACGGACACCCAAGAGAAAGCTATGTGAAGACAGAGAAAGACTGGAGCAATGGCTCTACAAACCCAGGAGCAGCATGCATTGTTGGGAGCCATGAGAAGCTAAGAGAGAAACATGGAACATGTTTTTCTCTTGAACCTCAGAGGAAGCATGACCCTGCAGTCACCTTGATTTTGGGTTTGTAACCTCCAGAACTGTGAAAGAGCATATCACTGTTTTTTTCTTTTAATATTTTATTTTTTAATTTATTTGGTTGCACTGGGTCTTAGTTGCGGCATGTGGGATCCAGTTCCCTGACCAGAGATCAAACCTGGGTCCCCTGCATTGGGAGCATAGAGCCACTTGAAGTTTCAAGAGTACATTTCTATTTTATTATTATTATTATTATTTTGACTGTGCTGGATCTCTGTTGCAGCAAGAAGTCTTCTCTAGTTTCGAACTCAGTAGTTGTGACGCACAGGTTTAGCTGCCTCACAGCATGTGAGGGCTTAGTTCCTCAACCAGGGATTGAACCCGTGTCCCTTTCATTTCAAGGTGGATTCTTAACCACTGGACCACCAGGGAAGTCCCACATTTCTATTGTTTTAAGCCACCTAGGTGATGGTACTTTGTTACTGCAGCCCTAGGGAAATAACAGATTTCTTATTAGGGTCCCTAGCCTAATGTTTGGTTCATCAGCATGTGGTCAGTAAATGTCGAAAGAAAGAAAGAATGAATTAATGATCCTACAATACTACTGTCTGCCTCACTCTCTGGTCTCAAGGAGCTGCCAAGGAAGGGAAGAGGGATTTAGGGATAGAGGTTTCACTTTGACCAAGGAAGGCAGACTTAGTCAACACATCTTTATTGAGTATTTAGTGTTAGTTCCTCAGATGTCTCCAACTCTTTGGAGCCCATGGACTGTAGCCCGCCAGGCTCTTGTGTCCATGAAATTCTCTAGGCAAGAATACTGGAGTGATTTCCATGGCCTCCTCCAGAGGATCTTCCTGACCCAGGGATTGAACATGGGTCTCCTGCATTACATAAGAATTCTTTACCATCTTAACCACCAGGGAATGCCCACTTACCAGGTGCAAAGGGCTCTACAAGGTGTAGTGAATCAGGCAGGGAGGGCTCTCATGCTGACAGAAATGAACTAAACTCATGGACAGTTCAGCCATTACCATGGGTGGATCTGGCTTGATGTCTAGGTGATGCTCCCATCAGTGAGGGTGACTGGAGCAGAGAAGCTAAAGGAGGTGGAGATGTGGAGTTTGCAGAAGAGAGGTTTTTAAGGACACAGACTCCAAATATGAGACCAATATCATGGATAAGAGAGATGTATTTCTTGTGGCTGCAAGAACGGATATTTGAAATTCACAGAGAAACAGATTAAGGGTCAGTCTAAGAATTTTCTAATAGGAGGAGAAAGGAACTAAGAATGTTGAATGTCTGCTCTGTGCCAAAAAATCAAATGTGGTTTATTTATACAATGAAATATTACTTAGTCATAAAAAGGAACGAAGTTCTGACACATGTTATCAATACAACACAGATGAACCTCGAAAACACTGCACTAAGGGAAAGAAGGCACACAAAAAGCCACATCTTACATTTAAGTAAAGTAGGCAGAATGGGCAAATCTACAGAAATGAGAAGTTGATGAGTGACTGCCTAGGTGTAGGGGTGTTGGGGGGATATAGAGTGGCTGCCAATGGGTACCAGGTTTCTTTCTTTTGAGGGTGATAAAAAATGTTCTAAAATTGATTGTGGTGATGGCTCCACAATTCTGCGAAATTACTAAAACCCACTGAATTGTATACTTTAAAATAGTGAAATTTATGGTATGTGAATTATGTTTCAATTTGCGGAAAAAAAGTAAGCCATTAAATGGTTTTAAGCTGGGAAGTGACATTTTTCATCTGCATTTTAGAAAGAATGTGCTCTGGCCACAGGGTAGAAAACAAACTGGAAGCAAAGAAATCCTGACAGTTATAAGGCTGTTACAGAGTCTTGATGAGAGATAATGGTGACCCAGACAAAGGAAGCATAGTGCAGATGGAGAGGAAAGGTCAGATCCAAGAAGCATTTAGGATGAATGTAGCAGATTTAAACATACAGTCAAAACTGAGATGTGCAGAAATACGAGTTTCTTTATAATTGAATTCAATTTCGTTCTTGTGGTGGTTTTTAAGATGTCCTCAAAATATTTTGACAGTCATTCCTTCAGAAGGTGGAGTCTAGTTCCCCTCTCCTTGAATGTGACCAAATTTAGTGACTCACTTCTAACTAATAGAATGTGGCAGAAGCGAGGCTACATTAGTTCCAAAGCTACATAATAAAAGGCTTTCTCTCTCTCTTTCTTTCTTACAGCCCACTCTGGGCAAAGGCAGCATCGTGCCATGAGGACACTAAAGCAGTCCTGTGAAGAGCCCCACATGGACAGGAATGAGCCCTCCCACCACCAGCCAGCCACCCGAGGGTATCATCTTAGAAGCAGATCCTCATTTGCCCAGGGAAGTCCTCAGATAAAATCCCAGCCCTGAGCCTTTGGGTTTCCCAGCTGTGGCCCACTCAGTCTCCACTGAGTCCCTGACCCACTGAAATTGTGAGAGAGAATAAAAGTGATTGCTGTGCTAAGTCACTAAGTTTTCAGATCATTTGTTACACAGCAAAAAATAACAAATACAGTGCTGAAGCCCTATGCCTATTGAGAGCAGAGAACAATTAAACTTGCCAAGTAAAGGTAATAGAGTCACTTCTCTTTGAAAACTTAAGTCTCTTTGGGGTCAACACTCAGCTTCAAACTGATTTGAACTCAGAGTTCAAACTCCCTATCGGGGCTCCTGGTTTTCTCTACTCTTGCCCTCTCCCTAGGATGTCTCATTCATGGGAGTTTTATGTAACATCATGGCCCTGAGCAAGGGCTCCCCTGCCCTCCCTTGAGGGCTGGCTTGTCCTCTGTGGCCCTTGGGCATTGGTTTCTGCCTCTGCAGCATCTGCCACTGAAGTGGCTATGGGCCAGGTGACCTGTTTTCTTTTTCCCAGATGTTTAGTTGTTGTTTAGTCACTAAGTCATGTCCAACTATTTTGCGACCCCATGGACTATAGTCGGCCATGCTCCTCTGTCCATGGGATTTTCCAGACAAGAATACTGGAGTAGGTTGCCATTTCCTTCTCCAGGGTTTCTTCCCAACCCAGGGATTGAACCTGCATCTCCTGCTTGGCAGGTGGATTCTTCACTGCTGAGCCACCAAGAAAGCTCATTCCCCAGATGAGGCCACTTTATATAGTTAGTTGTATGCATTGTGCTTGTACAGAGGGTTCTACCAAGGGGCTGAATGGGAACTTAAATTCAGCTATGCCCTGCTCACCAAGCTGAGACAGTCTAGAGGAGAGGGTGCTTTGGGTAATTCATCCTCCCAGAAGGGACACTTATTTGCAAATCCCACAAAGGCATAGATCCAGATATCAGCCTTCCCCCACCCCCATCCCTCTAACAGAGACCCCACCTCCCAGGACAGGAAAGAGTAAGGAGACTAAGGCATTCACACCTCGAGCACAAATTTAAGGCAATGCCCCCAAAACTCAGCAATCAAGATCGATAATATTTTAACATAGTATTTTTAAAATCAAATGAATGCTGAAAATTAAAACAAAATATCAAAAGTTTAATAGAGACAAGATCCAACCCATCTCTTGCACGACACTGTCTCACTCGCCTCACTGTAATCCCAGCCCTTGTTCCAATAAAACTTTATTTATAAAACCAGGCAGCCAACCCCAGGGCCATGACTTGCCAAGTTGATTTTTTTTTTTTTAAGTACTGCAGTAAAGTATTATTTATCTTGATTATCCAGTTGCTCACCTCCTGCTAGCCCTGGCTTGTCCCACCAGCCCTCATCTCTCAGATTGGGGGCCACTCTGTATTTCCTGGATTCCAGCCACAGACCAGGAACCAAAAGGGTAGCAGAGGAAGGCTGCCACCAGAGACAGTGTCTCAGGCCCTCTCCCTTTTGCTCTGCAGTGTTCAACCCCTGCTGATGCAGGGCATTCTGGGAGTTCCAGAGAGAAACAGGGCACAAATTGCCTTGGGCTGGGCAGACTCTCTGGGTGTCTCCATCATGCCCTGGGGTTCTGGTCTCTAAGTGAAAACTGAGAGTGGGGAGGACAGAGAATACCCAATGGAACTCCAGCTCTCTGTCTCTTTGGGCTCCCCAACTTCCCAGGGAACAGTGCCTCCTTGTCTGGTACAGCAATTACCCTCAAGCCCCTGATCTGTGATTACTATTTTTTCATTCATTCATTCATTCATTCATTTAGCCATTTACTTCACAGTCAGTCCTCAGTCTCTACTATATGCCAAGATTTGCCAGATTCTAGAGATACAGAGAAAAATTCTAGTACTGATGGGTCAAATGATGAGACAATAACATTTATAATAATTAAAGTCTCACATATCAAGTGCAAAAATCAAAGTGTGTTCAGGCTTAGTTGTGGCAGGGAAGAGAAAGTGATTGCCAATCTCCAGAAGCCTCAGGACAAGAGAGGTTTGATTGTCAAAGCCGACAAAGAACTTGAATGAGTAGCAGCAGTGGAAATAGACATAATAGGATCGATATAAACAGAGAGAGGCACGTTAGAGGGCTTGCGTGCATGCTCAGTTGCTTCAGTTGTATCCGACTCTCTGCCACCCTGTTTATTGTAGCCCATGAGTCTCCTCTGTCCATGGGATTCTCCAGGCAAGAACACTGGGGTGGGCTGCCATGCCCTCCTCCAGAGGATCTTTCCAACCCAGGGATCGAACCCATGTCTCCTGAGCTCCTACATTGCAAGAGTGTTCTTTACTGCTGAGCCACTGGGGAAGCCTTCTTGAGCCATTAGAGGGAGTTCAGTTCAGTTCAGTCGCTCAGTCGTGTCCGACTCTTTGCGACCCCATGAATTGCAGCACGCCAGGCCTCTCTGTCCATCACCAACTCCTGGAGTCTACCCAAACCCATGTCCATCGAGTCGGTGATGCCATCCAACCATCTCATCCTCTGTCATCCCCTTCTCCTCCCGCCCCCAAATCCTACCCAGCATTGATCAGAGCTTCTCTGTCACCTAGGGGTAACCGTAATACCCCGTTATGATGTTGTTAAGAGCATTAAATGAGATAGATACATCAAACACTCAGCACAACACCAAGCTCACAGTAAATGACTGTGTAAGCACAATGTTAACCCTATTACCCATTCAGTCTTCAGTCTAACATTAGAAGCATTGCATGAGAATAAACGTTTAGTTGCACAGATAGATTTTCGAACATGGAGAAGGTTAATTCAATCAACAGTTAAGCATCTGCAACATCCCTAGAGACTCTACGGTTCACTTCTAAAAATTCAATGATCAGTCCTGAGTTTAAGTGAAGGCTTTTTGGAATTTAAAGCTAAACTGTTTCTCTCTTAAGTGCTAGATCTTGCCAATCAAAATTGCTTTGCTCATAGACTATTGTTATCTGTGTCTGAAAAATCCATTCAGCAATTCAATTGCCGTCTTTGTTCTAGGCTGGAGCCACCCTCCCCAGAGGCGATGATGCCACTGACTCAGTGGGTACAGGCTACCCTGTGTCGGGGACCAAACTTGTCATTTCAAAGTGTCTGTCTGGCCTGTGGATTATTTTGAGCGGAAACATCCAGGCCCAAAAGACTCAAACAGAAATCTTGACCTTCTCCGTAACTGCCTGGAAGATTTAGATAGAGTGTCCATTATAAGAATAGAATTAACACCAGAAAAATCTGGGCTGGACCAGAGACCACTCTGTGTCCTATTGTCTCTGCAGGGCCCAGAGAACTTTTGTTTACCAAACATTTGCTTTTCCATCTCCTTGTGAATTCTCTTCTTCCTTTTTGAAGTCCCAAACCACTACCCCCAACAACCTTTTTGTCTTTAGCTGAAGACGGTATTTAAGGTGAAGGTTTCAGCCATTTTGGTGAGCCACTCAGTTTTTCTGGGTTTCTACCATGAATACATGTTAGAAAAGTTTGCTTGATTTTCTCCTGTTAATCTGCCTCACATCAATTTAATTCTTAGACCAGCCAGAAACCTAGAAGGGTAGAGGAAAAAATCTTTCCCTGCCCCGGCAATAGGACACATTGGTCTAATATTTCAAAACCATCATTCAGTCCCTTAGGAAACTGGTAAGATTTAAGGATGAGGCTTAGTTGGATAAGGGATGAGAGAGGCTTAGACCCAAGGGGCTTAGTTTATAGAAAGGTTTGTCTTTGGGAGGATTTTTTTTGTTCCTCCCAGGAGAGAATAAGACATCCTGCTAAACGATTCCGCTTGGTGAAAGGTGAAAGGGCTAGTCGCTCAGTTGTGTCCGATTCTTTGTGACTACATGGACTGTAACCCACCGGGCCCCTCTGTCCATGGAGTTCTCCAGGCAAGAATACTGGCGTGGGTTGCCATTCCCTTCTCCAGGGGATCTTCCTGACCCAGGGATCAAACAAACCTGTCTCCTGTGTCTCCTGCATTGCAGGCAGTTGGTGAGAGGTAGGAGAGCATATATTTACTGAGGCATCTGTGCCAGACTCTGTGTTCGAAGGGGACCCCCCCCCCCACTCCCAAGGACTGGGATGGTTCTGTTTCTGTGATTTCCACCTGAGGTAGCTCATGGGGACCTTTGGGCGGGTGAGAGGGGATGGGGAATCGAGTTGTCCCAGCTCTTGAAATGTTAGAGTGAGGTTACTGTGTGATTGGGAATTTCGAAAAGTGAGCCTATATTTCCCCCAGGATTCCTAGCATTCGAAACCTGCCCTGTGGACACTGATTCTGCTATTTGTGTTTTCTATTCCTATTTTATATTTTTCAAATACAGTGATATTTGAAAATACCAGCCTGTCTTTGGCAATGTTCAGAGACCCAAAGAAAGGATTTCACTTCAGCCTGAGCTGAAGTTAAAATGGAAAAGTTGTCCCTTCTCTCTTGGGCATGGAGAGGAGGGGACTGGTCCCCAAGGGAACGTGAGGACCTAGGGAGGAAGCTCAGCTACTGGGGAGGCCTCCGGAGATGGAGAGAGGCTGGGCTTCAGGTTCCCCTGGTGCCCCGTCCCCCCAGCTGAGCAGTTCAGCTATTGTTCCCTTCCTTCCCTGGGGGGATCCCTGAGCACCCCCTCCTTGCACTTGAGCTAGTCTCTTCAGTTGAGCCAGTCTGAGAGGTTTTGTTTCTGTTACTTGCCAGTCACAGTCTCTGACTCGAAGAACATCTTAGCTCAAAGCCATGATTCTAAGAGTGAGGATTCTTCTGCGCTGAGAGAAAAAAACAAAACAAAACAAAAAAACCCTCAGAAGTTCCTGATCCTGCCTTCCGCACAGCAGGCCACTTAGTCCTTTGTTCATTCCCCAAATATCTATTAAGTGCTTACTGTGCACCTGGCACTAGGGATAAGAACAAATAAATAACGACACAGCCCCTGCCCTGAGGAGCTCCTTTCTGACGGGGAGGCACATGGGTAAGAGGGTTGCGTGAGCGTCACAGGGGGAGGCAGCGAGAGCCCTGGTTCTGGAATTCCCTCCTCGGAGGCACCAGCTCAGCCCGTTAAAATTAACTCCACCAATTAAAGGCGTCCTTAGAAGACAATGCTGCCTGTCTTCCTCTTTATTTTTAATTGCAGGGCCTGGCCTAAAGTTGTCAAACCATTTATAATTAGAGCAGAGCCTGTGAGCAGGAGGTCTGGATTGGAGGAGAGAAGAAGGGGTGGAGAAGACAGAGGCTTCCTGCCCAGCGCCCCTCAACATTCCCTCCCCACCCCTCGCCCCCCCTACTCCCACCCCCATCCTCTGGGCCTGGCCTCAGGGGCCCCTCTGCCTCCCTGGCTATGACAGGCTGCTGCCCTACTAATGGATGGAGTGGCTGGTGTGGGGGCCCTCTCCATTCGCTGCCCCTTCCCCTCTCAGTGCACACCCTGATTATAGTCATTAGGGAGTCACTCTGAGCAATGGGGAGACTGGTGGGTGGTACACCAGTGGCCCAGAAGATGGGAGGCAGTGGCGGCATAAGGCAGGACCAGCTTGGGCTGGAGCAGAGACACCTGGAGCAAGAGTGGTGGGTGAGGCTTCTCTCCTGCCTTCTCCCTGCAGGGAGGCACCTATCTCACCCAGAAAACAGCCCACATTGGCACAGCACAAACTGTAAGAGGCAGCCAGCCCAGTGCACGGGGCTCCAGATGAAGGGGGTGCCCCTCAATCAGCCTCTGGGCACCACCAGCTCAGCTTCACTGCACCCTGCACCCAGGATGAGAAGCAGGGTGATTCATGGCACTCTTGCCATAGGCCAGAGCCAGGGAAAGGGCTGGGAGGAAAAGGCCAAAGTAAACCTGCTTCCCAGGTGGTGACGGTGGTAAAGAATCTGCCTACAATGCAGGAGACGTGGGTTCAATCCCTGGGTCGGGAAGATCCCCTGGAGGAGGGCATGGCAACCTACTCCAGTATTTCTGCCTGGAGAATCCCATGGGCAGAGGAGCCTGGTGGGCACAAAAAGTTGAACACGACTGAAGCAACTGAGCATGCGTGCACTCAGGAACATAGACCCCTTCCTCTCAGGCAAGCCACCCGTTACCTCCACGTGACTTTGGTGCCTTCTCTGCTCTGCGGGTCACCTGGTGAACGGTTAAGGTTAATGGGTGGGAACTCCCCTTTCTGCTCCCAACTAGTTTGGGGAGTCTTTGGCAAAGGCTTACTAGATAGTAAAGAAAGCAAGAGTGTCTTGGATGTTGATTATGTACCGACCACTGTGCTAAGTACCTCACAGGCATTTTCTTGACTCTTGTCAGCTGGGTACTGTTATTGCCCCCACTTCTCTGATATGGAATACACTTCAGAGACACATGTAGCAAACAGCATGCAGGAGTGACTACAGAACCATTTAGTCACAGGAGGGCAGCCTCATGGGTACCCCCCACGAACCTTAAAATAGCATCATTTTCTCCTTGCCTCAAAGAGTCAGTTTTGAGATTAAGTAGCCTAATATATACCACACTTAAAACAGTGTCTGGCGTATCATAGGCACTACATAAACACTAGCTATTTCTATTAGTACTCCTAATATGATGATAATGGTAATGCCACTTTGTCCAAAGGTTGGACAGTGCTGGGTTAAGTAACTTGCCCAAAGTAATGCAACTAAAATGTATCTACTTTTAATATGCTATATAATTCACTTCTATATAATCCCATTGCTTACTTATTATGTGCAGTGTTTATTGGCTCCCCAACTAGAATGTGAGCTCCACAAAGGCAGAGATCTCTATTTTGTTCACTGCTTAGAACTGGGTCCAAAACACAGAGTGCCCAATAAATCTTGTCAAATGAGTGAATGAATTCCAAGGTTTGTGTTCCTGATGACCATGCTGTAGGCAGCCTTCTGATCCTAGACCTGCAACCTCCTTTTAAACTCAGTCTAAACAATTCCTGATACAGAAGGTAAAAAATAAATAGCAAAAATACAGAAAACAAAGAAGTCGAAAAAACACCCAGTTCCCCTAGTCCCATTAATAATAATTCCTTTACTTAAATATGAGATTTGTGCATTTCCAAAAAACTTCTACATGCATCACCTGGTTTTATTATCCATAGATGTCTTTACTATCTCCAGTCTACAGAAGAAACTGGGATCCACAGAAAGGACCTGACCTGTTGGCCTGTCCCTTCCCGTCCCTCCTCTGCAGGGCCCTCCCTATCCCCCCACCCCACCACCCACCCCAGGTTCCCAGTCCCTGCCCCCGCATGCTGCTGAGCGGGTGAGCATCCCAGCTTCCTTTCTGCTCTGCTAATTATCCTTTTAACTCGCGCTGGCGTATTTTTGCTGCGCGATCTGCGGGTTTATTTTTATCCACCTCTCCATAATGGTATCAGGCCTGTTACTCAGGGAAGCTCCCAGCTCTGAGCTGCTCCCCAATTTACAATTGCAATTATGATTTCCGACAGAAACACATGCAGCTGGCGTCAATTTTAAGCAATATTTTGATCATAATAATTAAAAAAGTAACTTATGGCATGCACACATTAGTTAAATTAATGTTATTCCAAGGCTCTGCTGAAAGGCATGCGTGAGAGAAGGAAGTGAAAAAGAAAATGGTGCTCCTGATCTCTTAGGCACCGGGCAAGTCCATCTCCAGCACCCACTCGCTCACCTAGCTCACAAATTAACTTTCACATGGAGTTAAGTAACTGTGTGTCCTTCAAGTTGAATACTGTCTGTCCCCATCCTCTCCCACACTTCGACACACGTGAAAATGATGGTTATTAAGGTATTTGGATATAAACAAGCACATTTTCTTGTCACTGCTCCCTGGGCAAGACGACTAGCAGCTAAAAGGATGCTCACATCTCTCTCCAACTTGATGTCAAGCTCAGATGAGAGCAGGACCCTAGGGCTGGGGGCTGGGATGGGAAAAGGCTAGGACTTCTGACGGCCCTCGTTCCCAGGGCACAACACACAGAGCACATACTAGCACCTCGTGCTCATTCATACCCAGGGAACCACACACACACACATGCTCACACACATCTACCTGGCCCAGACATGTGACTCACAACGCCCCACACACACTCTCACACTTCCAGCCACATCCACATATTCACATAATTTTCTCGCATTTACATACATCTGCTCTTACACATGACTCATGATGGTCACAAAACGCTTCCATCCACAAAAAAGTTCACTTACATGCACACACATACACAGGCAACCACACACAAACGTACCTGCTCCCAAGCACACAACTCATTACCGTAGACCTCCTTACACCTCCACCCATAACATGCCAGCAGACAAGAACACACACGTCTGAACACATACCTTGATTTTGGGGCATCATGTACACAGCTATCTGTTCACAGACACAGGACTCATAATCACAAACAAGGCCTGCACTCACACCATTAAATTCCAATATGCATGAACACACATGGATACACACATTCCTCATTCCCTCACACATGTCCCTCTCGCTGCATGGGCAGGACACCCACCCACCCCGCCAACCTGAAGGCCAGGCTTGTTGTTCAGTCACTCAGTCATGTCTGACTCTTTGCAACGCCATGGACTGCAGCAAGCCAGGCTTCCCTGTGCTTCACCATCTCCCAAAGGCCAGGCTGCAAGGCAGCTTTTCAACTTTTGAGTGGTTCCCAGGTTGGCTGCTCCCCACAGAGAGAAAGAGAAGATGCAAAAACTCTGCACATCAATGCTAGGACCTGTATCCTTTCTGGAACCCACCCAGGGTCCCCAGCTTAGGTCCCGTGAACTGAGGGTCCCAGGCCATTCTGTTCTTACCCTTATTAGGATGAATACATCAATGACTGTGGATGAAGGAGTGGAAGGAGGAAGTCCCATTCATCATCTTTCAGGAACAGATTAATTTTTTTTAAACGATGATTGTCACTACTTTTGGTAAATGATTTTTAAAAATCTATCCTTTAACACTAAAAAGGTGTTTTGGGACTTTCCTAGTGGTCCAGTGGCTAAGACTCTGTGCTCCCAATGCAGGGAGCCAGAGGTTCTATCCCTGGCCAGGGAACTAGATCCCACATGCAGCAACTAAGACCCAGTACAGTCAAATAAAAATAAATAAATATTTTATAAAACGTTTTAATTTTTTAAAAGTACTGCTCCTGCCCCCTACTCCCGAAACCTGAAGGCACGGGATCTTCAACACGGCTGAGTTGTATCTGAATCAGATGCTTGAATTCAAATCCTGGGTCCACCACTCACTGACAAAATGACCTTGAAAGCGTTAGTCGCTCGGTCGTGTCTGACACTTTGCTACCCCATGGACCGCAGCCCGCCAGGCTTCTCTGTCCATGGAATACTCTAGGCAAGAATACCGAAGTGGGTATCTGTTTCCTTCTCCAGGGCATCTTCCCAACCCAGAGATCAAATCCAAGTCTCCTCCATTGCACGCAGATTCTTTACAGTCTGAGCCACCAGGGAAGCCTGAAATGACCTTGGAAAGGGCTTAATGTCAGTGTCCTCAATGGCACGTCCCCTGCTTCACAGAGCTGCCCCAGGATGAGAGGAGAAACGGAGCGCAGTGCATGACACAGAGCGTGAGCCCAGTACATCTTATTTGTAGTTGTTTTTGACACTAACACCATCCTGGAACCCAAGCTCTCTCTCATCTGAATTTTGTGTTTCCTTCTCTTGTCACCTCGCCCGACTTCTCTTCCTCTGACTCTCTTGCCCCTTCCCCAGGGATGCTCTGTCTCCTGGACCCTCTCTTCCTCTCCCCACACAACTTCTTCAGAGGCAACATTCACTTCCATCACCTACCAGGGTGGTTTGGGGAAAACTACAGAATTTGGAGGCAAAAGATGAGAGTTTTGCTCATGGGGTAAGTTATTTAACTTCTTGAGAGCCTCCATTTCCCCATGGATAAAAAATCATGAGGCCTGCCTTCCCCATCTCACAGGGCTGAACGGGGCTGAGTCTGAGAAAGTTCTCTGAGACTGGCAAGCTCTACAAACACACATCAGATGTCACAGTGGGCTTTGTCCCATCGTTTGAACCACAGTTCCTCCCCCCACCCCGCCCCAGCCCTCACTAAGTCCTTGCCACTCGCAGGCCTGTCCCTCTGCCACCGCACACTTCTGAAACCCATCCTAGATACCCCCACTGCTCCCCTTCTGCGTGTGTTTCTCCGCATGACTCCATCCTCTCACGCCCTGCCTCCATCCCCTGGGCTCCTCCCTCCACCCCCTTTCCTCCAGTTACTACCATGTTTTTCTCTTTCAGCCTTCACTTTCTTTCTTCCTTCCCCTCTTTCCATCTGCACTGCCACCCTTCGGGTTTCTGCAAAGTCACTGGCTGTCTTCCTGCCTCAAGCTTCTCCTACAGCCTCGCCCTGCTCACGGCCACTGGGAGGTGGGTGAACCTCTCTTCAGGCACCAGAAGCAGCACCCAGTGGCTCCAGCCCCCCAGGTGATGTCCCTCTGCTTGGCTTTTAATCACCCCCACAATCCACTTCATGTTCCTCCTTTGAGCCAAGCACAGGTGGGCATTTCACCCCATTAGAGCAAAGAATGTACTAAACACACCTATGTCAGAACTCTCCCCTGCCAAGCCTTTGCTCTGGCCACCCCCTCCTCCCTTCCTCCTTCCCCCACCCAGCCCCAACTCCTCTCCACACTCAATACTCGGTTAAAGGAACCCTCCCCCAAGAACCTTCTCTGGCAGCTCCCATCTTTAGAAATCCCTGACCTGGGTTCTGCCTTTAAAACATTTTATAAAAGCTTACAGACATACAAAAACGTATACTAATGTAACAAAATGCATGCACCCAATTTTTTTAGTTTTACATGTTTTATTTTATCAATGTTATATATGCACATAGTTAGAAGAGCTATAGAATTCTACCAAGTTTGGTATTATTTTTTAATATTTATTTATTTATTTGGCTCTTCTGGATCTTAGTTGCAGCATGTGGGATCTTTAGTTGAAGCATGCTAACTCCTAGTTGTGGCATGTAGGATCTAGTTCCCTGATGAGGATCGAACTCAGGTCCCCTGCAGTGGGACCACAGAGGCTTAGCCACTGGACCACCAGGGAAGCCCCCCAGGTTTGGTATTAAAAACAAAACACAACAATCTCCTGCTTTCTATCCTACCAGGAGGAGGCAATCACTCTCCTGAGACAGCTACTTTCAATGCTTTTAGCTAATTTTTTCAATATATATTTACCTGTACATCTTTTTAAAATGTGCTTATATTGCTACTTCTTTGTTTTTCCATTTGGGGCATTATCTGTTGACTTTCCACTGTGCAGAATGAGGATTTGGCCCTCTTTCCCATCCTGTCACATCACACACACACACACACACACACACACACACACACACACACACACACGTGCATGTGCTTCTTACCCACCCCCCACCCTGACAATTTATTTGTATTGTAGTTTTTGTTAGATCAGTAGTTACATGATTATGACGCTAAAGATGCCATTCTGATGTCTAATCCCTTGTAGGAAGCTTCTCTATTCCCAGGGTTCTGAAATTTCACCAGGTTGTGTCTTGGTGTGGGCTAATTTTCCATTACTGGACACCTGGGGGGCCTCTTCAGTGTGGAAACTTGTATCGGTCAGGCCCAGAACATCTCTTGAGTTAGTTTATGACTTCCTCTCTCCTGCTTTCTCATTCTGGAAACCCTTTGCTTCACATAGAGGACCCCCTGGACAGCTCCCACATTTTCTTATCTTTCCTGTTTTCTCTCTCTCTCTTTGTTCTACTTTCTGGGAGGTCTCCTAGATTTTTATCGTCGACTGCTGCTGTTGAATTTTTCATTTCTGCTATATTTTTAATTTCCAAGAACACTTTTTTCATTCTTTTTTATAGCATCCATTTCTTATTTCAAGAAATTATCTTCACTTATCTCTCTAAGGATATTAATGATAATTTTTCTGAAGTTTTCTTCTTCTTGCATAGTACTTATTTCTGCTAAATTACTTCTTTCTGTTTATTTTAGTCTCTGTCTTACATGTTAGTGACTTTCCTCATATAAGTGGTAATCCTTGGGGGTCAGCTGCTATGTAGGAGTAGGGGACCAAATCATACTCTTGATTGGAAGATTTTTGTAGGTGATGGGACTTCTTGACAGTGAGATTCCTTTGGGTGATTAGCTGTTGAGCTAGGGAAACTCTGACGTCTGTTTCCTTAAATCTTTCCTCTTGAGCTGGTCAGATTCCCCAGAGGAAACCCTTCCAGTCTCCTGCCCTGGCCATAGAGGCCTGGCTCTCAGCTCTCTGGAAAGCGGGGGGGAGGGGGGGGGGTAGAGGTCTTAGCATCTTGTATACGTGAGTCCATTTCATTTCCCCTCCTTTCTCAGCATGGCGTCCATCTTGGCATCCCAGCCGAGATCCTCTATTTACCATGCCTGCATGCTCAGTGGCTAAGTTGTGTCTTACTGTTTTGTGACCCCATGGACTATAGCCCACCAGGCTCCTCTGTTCTTGGGATTTCCCAGGCAAGAATACTGGGGTGGATGCCATTTCCTTCTCCAGGGGATCTTCCTGACCCAGGAATCGAACCCGCATCTCTGGCTTGGCAGGCTGATTCTTTACCTGCTGAGCCACCAGGGAAGCTCTCTATTTACCATATCTGGGAACAAACTTCAGTTTTCTGCTGGTGTGGGAAACGGGACAGGTATTTACCTGCACAGATTTGAGGAGGGCCTCAGGGATCCAAATTCTCAATTTTCAATACCTCCTGTCACCAGTGCCTGAGACTCTGGATGAATTTGGGGTGAGAATGGATTTTTAGCTTTCCCCTCTTTGGGTTTGGACTTTAGCTTTTCTGGGTGGGTAAAGTCCACTCGTTCATTACTTTCCAGTCTCCAAACTTCAGCTGCAATTTCTTCCTCTCCATTCTCTCCACCTTTATGGTTTCTGGTTTTTCAAAAATTCCTTTATAGCCTCTTCAGTAGGTTTTTCAAGAAGAGAAAAATTAACTGTGTGTGTTCAGTTCACCATCTTTACATGGAAGTCTCCATCTGCATTTCACCTTTGAACTAATAGGGTTTTAATAAAATCCCTTTACTGTCATTTTTATGGGTTTGAGGAGAGTATAAACCAATGGATGGTTTCAACTGGCCATCTTTAACTGGAACTGGTTTGTTCTTTATTGGCCTTCTTTCTAAATATAAATGGCTGTTTCCCCACAAAATGTGAACCTCTTAAGAGAGTCCCCCCTTTTTTTTTGCCCCATTTAAAAAAAAAAACAAAAACAAACAGCACACTTGACATGGTGTCTGCATGCCGAGTTGCTTCAGTCGTGTCCGACTCTTTGCGACCCTATGGTCTGTAGCCCGCCAGGCTCCTCAGTCCATAGGATTCTCCGGGCAAGAATACTGGAGTGGGTTTCCATGCCCTCCTTCAAGGGATCTTCCTGACCCAGGGATTGAACTCTAGTCTCTTATGTCTCCTACATTAGCAGGCAGGTTCTTTACCACTAGCGCCACCTGGGAAGCCCAGCTGGATATAGAAAGAGCATCTAAAGATTTATAACTGGACTTGTGCCTTTGCACTGTTTAATCTGACTTCTCTAGCCTTGACAAATGGGTATTCAAAAAATAAATATTTACCAACTATTTACCATGCCAGGTAATATCCAGGCCCCAGGTATCCAGCAGAGCTCATACTTGACTGGGTCTGCTCACATGAACGTGCACTCAGCTCTGTTAAAATGTCTCCAGTGCGGTGAGCTCACTACCTCCCAAGGCAGCCCACCTGCTGCCAGGAAACTCCACCTAAAACCTGCTTCCCTCTTACTCCAGTTCAGTGGTCCAAACTCCTCCTGGCAGAGCCCCTTCTGTAGGACAGATCTCCAGTTAACTGAAGTCACCAACTCGTAGCACCCTCCCCAAGTCTCTCCTCATCGCAGCGTGGACTAGACCTTCCCAAGAGTAGGATCAAACAAAAATATATGTAGTTGGTCTTTGTCCTAGCCTCTTGAGCTTCAAAAACTCTTCAAATTTCCCGAATGATATCTTTTGCCATAAGGTGACTCTTTCAACCACACCTGAGTTTATGCTAATGAGGTGACTCAAGGCAGGTCCCTGGGTAGTTTCAGAATGAGGGCTGGGCTGTTTGTCTGGAAAACCAACCAGGTGAATAGAGGATTGGCACTGTCAGCCCCCACCCTTGGCCTCCAGGGAGGAGCGGGGAGCTGGAGATTGAGCTCAGGCATGCGGTGGATGATTTAATCAATCAAACCTACGTAATGAAACCTCCATAAAAACTCTGAACAATGAGCCCTCCTGGATTGGTGAAAAATCATTGCAGATATACTGGGAAAGAGATTCACCCTGACTCCACAGGATGGAAGCCCTTATGCTTCAGTCCATCCCATTACACCTTGCTCAATAGTCCTGTTATTCTGGCTAATCATTTGTAGTGTTTCTAATAAAACAGTGGGTAAAGAATCCGCCCTGGGTTGCAGGTGACACAGGAGATGTGGGTTTCCAATCCCCATGGTCCAGGAAGATCCTCTAGAGGAGGGCATGGCAACCCACTCCAGTATTCTTGCTTGGAGAATCCCATGGACAGAGGAGCCTGGTGGATTACAGTCCATGGGGTTGCAAAGAGTCAGACATGACTGAAGTGACTTGGCACACACCCACACATAGGGCATCCAGCTAGTGTTGGAGAACTGGAATTGGAGGATGGAAGATGACCTTGCAATGATGCCTGGCACCCCCATGTCCCTCCCTCCCAGCTTCACATGCTCCCGGCCCAGCTAAAGACGACCCCATTTCCCAGAGGAGGACCACTCTCTGATGGGAGGGCATGGGGGGGTCAACAGCTTCCTTCCTTCTATACCTGTGGGTATAGTGGTACAGGTTGCCTATTATTTCCCGTGTTTGAAGGATCCCCTGGTTATCTCAATTGGACTGTAAGCCCCTTCAGAGTTTTCTTAGGTCCTATACAGTTTCCAGTTCAGGATGGGCCAACCAGGGAATGCTCAGTGGTGTCAGTTGAAAGGCGTAGGCTTGGTTTGTATTCAGGAAAACTTCCCCTCTTCCAGCCTCCCCCTCTTCTGCAGGCTCCCACGAAAGTTTCCATGAGTGCTCAAAGGGTCCTCACCTAGCTTAGGTACTAGAGCCCCTTCTCCAAGTCTAAGTCTCCTGAAGGATGAGGAGGGACCCAGGTGGGTAAGCATCATGCCCCCACCTATGGTTTGTGGTCATTGTTGTTTTGCTTTTTACCGTGGACCACACACCTGTCTGGGGGGATAGTGGCTTGTTGAGCCATATATACTATGAGGTAAAGTGACCTGGCCAGGCTCTTGCTTCCCGCACAGGGAAAACAATATTAACTCACACAGCACACCACTCTGCAGACTAGCAAGTCTTGCATGCCAAATCTCACTTAATCTTTAAATCAGAAGTTTGTCTCACATTATCATTTACAGATGAGAAAAGGGAGGCTAAATGAAGTTTGCTGGTTTTTTAAAATATTTATTTGACTTCCTCAGGTCTTAGTTGTGGCACCCAAGATCTTCGTTGCATCACGCGGGATCTTTTGTTGTGGCACACGGACTCTCTAGTTCCAGCTCGCAGGCTCCACAGCATGTGCGCTTAGTAGTTGGGGTCATGAGCTTTGTTGCCTGTCAGCATGTGGGATCTTGGTTTCCTGACCAGGGATCAAACCTGCCTCCCCTGTATTAGAAGGCGTATTCTTAACCATTGGGCCACTACAGAAGTCCCTAAATGAAGTTTTGGTTGCAATTACCAAAGTATTCTTGCCTGGAAAATCCCATGGACGGAGGAGCCTGGCAGGCTATGGTCCCTGGGGTTGCAAAGAAGTGGACGTGACTGAGCTACTAACACACACACCAAATGCAGAGGATTCAGGTTTGCTGGTTGCATACCTCTTGAGCTTCTGTCCCATCCTGCTGTGATTCATCTGAGGACAGAGGGGGCTGCAGGGAGTGGGTAGCAAGGAGGGGCAGCATCCTTCAGTCCCTCTAGTCACACTTCTGTCCCTTGAGCTGCAGTTCCTCCCTCACCCACTCCAACCCGCAACCCCATTTATGTGCCTCTGCCATTCACAGTCCAACTGAGAGGCTCAAAATCATGTGCACCCATTAACCAGCAGCCCCCCCCAGGGATGGACTTGGGAATAGGCAGGAGGGAGCTGCTGGCAATGGGCTGCGGCCACACCTTCCCTCCTTCCCTCCAGCCCTTCCTAGGCTTTGCTTCTGTCATTTGTTCTCCTAAATCACCCCAACCAAGAGAGACCATTTTCAGGCTCTTTCAGAAGAGGACTAAGGAGGGAATCCTCGGGAATCTCTGGGCTTAGCTTGAATTTAGCCCTTGGGTCCAGCTCACCAACCTGGAGCAAAGCGTAGGAGAGGGAAAGGCCACTTGGCTTCCTTGCCCTACTATGAGCTTGTCCCATTGCCAGAACCTTGGCAGTGTCACTTCATCTGATGGCAAAGCAAATGCTTCCTGACTGCTACTTACAGAGGCTCTGCAACCCCCGAGTGCCATCAATGGTGGTTTTATTTGATGGGGGAATAAAGCCCAGTGTTAGATATTTTTTAGGTCTTAGACTACTTAGATAGAAAACCTTCAGAAAAGATGGCCTGGGAATTTACGCATGATGTCACCCAATAACTTATCTTCTAATGTCAGGTGTAAATGACACATAGAGATACAGTGAGGAAGCAGAAAACATGAGGATGTTAAGCCCCTGGAGGGGGTGGGGAAAGCATGTGGCACAGAAAGGGGAGCTAGGAGTATTAAGAAAAAGTTCTCCTGTCATTGCTTGTTGAAGGTTGCCTCAGCATCTGGTTCCGGCTTCTTTGTTGTGATGTGTCAGGATGGGCTTTGCCACCTTAACTACCCTGTGATCATGGTATCTTCCCCACCTACATCAAGTTTTAAGCCAAAGGAGCATTTTTAAGTGGCTCTTCTCTCTCCAGTTTCCTCCAGGCTCCTCCATCTCAGCTTTCTCATGCCAGGAGACCAGGATGGGGCGGAGATCTCTCACCACTGCCCTGGAAGAAGCTGGGAAAGAGGCTTGTGGAGGAGCAGTCAGCATAAGCTGGGCTGAGGGCTACAGAGTAGATATTTTCTGATTTGAGAAGAAATCAGAATGTGACCAGACAGAAAAGGCATCCATCTCTTGACTTGCACAGGTAAATTATCCACACTGTGGCTTATCGGAAGCAAATTACCCATACTCATGTTGAGAACATCCTCTGTTCTGTTTGTCCCCAGGCTTTCAAGAACTCAGAGGGAGACACGCAACCTCAGAAAGACAGCTTGTGGAACAGGAGAGGCAGCCAGGGCTGGGAAATGATGTGCAGGAAGACTCCAAGGCTGACAGGAAGGAAGTGAGACGCTTCCAGATGTATCTCCATTGATCAGCCACTTAGTTCCAGACCTCTGGGGGCTTGAAAAGTCCTGAGGAGTCTGATCCACATGCCTCTTCATTTCAAAGAAGCTGTATTAGTCACCTCAACACTCCTCTGGGAGTGTGAAGAGAGGACAGGGGCAAAAAAGTGTGATTTCCTAGGTCCTTGTTAGGGAAATTAATATAGAGGTAGTCCTATTCAGACTTCAGAAGTAGGGAAGCATGCCTCTGACTGACTTCTGACCTTGCCTAGACCCTGTCGGACTACATGCCTGCCTACAAGCACACCAACTGATCAAACCAGTGTCCCCTGCACTGCAAGGTAGATGCTTAACCACTAGAAAACTCCCCAAATTGGCACTTTAAATAAGAAAGGGAGTGGGTCTTGGAATTTCTTAAGCCCCTGGGGACCTGGCTGCTTCCCTGGGGTTTAAGAAATCTTATAATTCACAAGGTGGAACAAACAGCATTTTAAAAATTAAAGAAAAACCAGAGCTGCATTTTTTTCACACAAACGGATGACACAATCAGTTTACAGCCTGGGATTACCAGTGGTGATAGGGACAGAATAAAGGGACAAAGTAGGTGATTAAGTAGTTAATCCCACTAGGGGAATGTAAGTAAAAAAAATACAGGAGACCCTTGTAAGTTAATGATTACTCAAGAAAGCAGATTTGCTTAACCACAAAACCAAGCAGGCTTGTTTAGCAACAAAACAATGTGACAGAAGCAAAAAAGACCTGCCCCAAAACAATAAAAATATGGTGGCAGGAGATCCACGTTCTGCCCAGTGAGCTCAGTAAGTTCATGGTCCCTAGGACATGCTCTCTGTACACATAGAAAACAGTAATTTGTGGACCTCGCTTGACCACGTACGAGTAAGGAAACTCCCCTGCTAACCCTGAGGAGGAGCTGATGATGGAAGTATGACGTCTACTCTAAGAAAGACAAGGGAGATCGTCTCCCCTCCTCGCTTTTCCTTTGATTGTAAAAACAAGTCCTTGGGACATGACACTCCCTCACCTGCCTGCAAGTTTCATAAGCATCCTATTCTGATAAATCACCTCTTATCTATCACTTTGCCTCTCGCTGAATTCTTTCGGCACTGAGACCTACAGGACTATGGTACCAGAGCCCCCACAAAACAACACCAAATGGTTTCAGCAGGAGCCTCCAAAGCTGCAATTTGAAGTCTCACCCCAGGGTGGAAGCACTGCCCAGGACCCTTTCCCAGCTGGGACTCCAAATGGCTGTTACTTGGGACTTCCCAGCACTGTTCAAGTCTGGATGTAGATTTCTGCCCAATTTGGTGATGTGTACTACTGTTAATTATGGCTGTTGTTTCTATTTCTTTTCTTTTAATGCCTGAATGTTGAAATTAAGTTAAATAATCTTCTATTAAATATTGATATTGTTTATTTGTGTATAACGAGTGATTTCTTTTGATAATGAATCATTTGAACCTGAAACAAAAGTGTTAGTTTCTCAGTCGTGTCCAACTCTTTGGGACCCCATGGACTGTAGCCCACCAGTCTCCTCTTCCCATGGAATTTTCCAAGCAAGAATACTAGAGTAGGTAGCCATTCCCTGCTCCAGGGGATCTTCCCAACCCAGGGAGAACCTGGTTCTCCCTGGTTCTCCCACATTGTAGGCAGATTGTTTACCATCTGAGTCACCAGGGAAGCCCCCCAAAATGGAAAAAAAAAAAAAAAAGAAAGTAAAACTTTCTGCAAAAGAGCCCTTCCAAACCTCAGTCAGGGACCAAATGCCACCCCAGTTGCTACTATGGCATCTCCAGAACCACAGAATGACCAAATGGGGTGGAAGAGCACCGACCCCCACCCCCACCCCAGTCCCTGTGTTTCGTTGATGAAGAGGCCAAGGTCAAGGGACTAACCCGGGTCACACAATTGTTAGCAGCAATGCCAATGTCTGGCTCTCCTCCCACCCCTCACGTTCCTTCCATAACTGCTGTCTCAGCAGCTGTGCTCTTGGGTGCTGGGCCCTGAACTCGAAACTTGGTCTGGCTCAGGGGTGCCCGTGGACAACCCCCCACCCCCACAATCCCTGCACTGAGAGGTCTTCCCGGTGAGTTCAAGATAGGCATAGAGGGCTGCCACAGCCGCGACCCTCCTCCACTCCCCGGGGCACCCCATCCTGGGCTGGGCGGGGCTCTGGCCCCTGCTGAGCCCTGACAGCTCCAGGGCGCTGCCAGAGAAGGTGATTGCCATGTTTGCAGCTCCTTTCCTTGTTTGGAAAGATGTGGAGGCAGGTGAGGCTGGAGAGAAAGCAGGACTGACAGGTTGTGATCAGTCTCTGCTCCAGAGCAGAGTCTCGAGAAGGATGGCTGGCTGTGGGGCCCGCGCACTGCCTCCGCGCCCTGCATCCTAACGACGCCCTGCAGTACACCGTGCAGGCCTCCTCTTCCCGACCCTGCTGGCTCCCCACAGCCCCCAAGCCCCTGCCGAAGTCCGCTGGTCCTCCCTCTGCCTCCGACAGACTCCTCAGCAAACCCGCACCCCCAGCCAGTAGCCCTCCCCCGCAGGCCGTCCTTTCTGAAGTCTGACTCAAATCTCCGGCTCTGGCACAACGCCTTGTCTTCGTAAGAAGGAACGTTATGCAGTCGTGCTGGTTCCCTTCCCCGCACTCAGAGGGACCCATCTAGACATCAGTCACGTTGGGATTTTTCTCTGCGCCAGACAAGGCAATTGGCGAGGAGCAAGGCTTTCTCTCCCCGGCAGGATGCTAAGTGGGAACCAAGGAGGTGGGGGTAGGGGTGTTCTAGATAGATACCCAAATTAAACATCCAATCTGCCATGTCCTGTGTCATTCAAAGCGATTCATCTTATCCCGGGCTCCCCCCTGGGACGGCTCCCAGAAGCCCGAGGACGTGGAGACGCGGTCATTAGCGGCGCTGTTTATCCGCCTCCACCTCCAAAGAGAACAAATGGACGCCCCGCGGTCCCCCCGCCCCACTGTCATTCAAAGAGCCTGGCTCCGCAGCCAGCTGAAGTGCCTCCCAGGCTGCTGGCGGGAGAAGAACGCGGTGGTCAGTGGGGGAGGAGACAATGGCCAGGGGCAGGGGCTTGGGGGTTTCTAGAGACCCCAGCGGTGGGAACCGACTCAGAAAGACCCCTCCCAACTCCCATTGTTTGCCTCAGTGACAGACCCGCCAGGGAACTGGGGCCCGCAGCTGAGGGGAGCCTGTGGGTCTTGAGTGTGCACATTCCAGAACCTGGAAGGGACTCTGTGTTTCTCCTGGGCTTGCTGGGACGCTTCCTCCAACCACCGTCCCCCTCCCCACCCCCGCCCAGCCACCCCGCCACCAAATTGTGCCCCACACCTGCCATGTCTGCATTCAGGTCAAGGATGGGGGGCTTGGGGGTGCATGCCCAAACATTTGCAAATGGCTTTTTGTTGAATCAGGTATTTGCAATGTTGAAAGAAAAGTGAAAGTGTTAGTTGCTCAGTCGTGTGGGACTCTTTGTGGCCCCCTAGCCTGTCCATGGAATTCTCTGTCCATGGAATCCTCCAGGCAAGAATACTGCAGTAAGTTGCCATTCTCTTCTCCAGGGGAGCATCCCGACCCAGGGATCGAACCCAGGTCTCCTGCCTCGCAGGCTGATTCTTTACTGAGTCACCAGGGAAGTTTGCTTCTTCCCAAATTCAGGTCCTAGGGCTCACTGGAGAATATCCCCATCGGACCTGCAGGAGGCACTCTGCCCAGGCATGGCCAGATGAAAACATTTCATAGCTGAAAACCAAAGCTGACCTCAGAAAATCAGAAGGAGAGGAGGTAGAGAAGGAGACTCCTGGAGTCCTGACTGTCATTTCCCAAGGGGTCACTGGGATTGGTTGATGGCTACTTCAACCTTAATCATCCACAGCTCACCTCCCAAGTCCCACTTTTCCCCAAGTCTCAGGATTAGCCAACCAGGCTCTCCAGGGTTCATCTTGGCCATCTCCCTGCACCTAGACCTACCCTCCCCAAGACAAGCCATCACCAGCTGGAACAACAGAGAAGGAATGGAGAAGCAAGAGAGAAGTGGGAAGCAGTGCAGCGCTGGGTTTCCTTTGAAATCTTGCTTTGTGCCAAAGTAAAAAAGGAGCTGATATAGCACTGGATTCTGGGCTCCCTTACCCGAATGGTAGCAAATTCTTCACATCTCTTGGCTCTTTGTTTTTCCTCCTGGTTTCTCTTCTCAGCTCTGACACTGATCTTCTCTGTGAATCTGAACCGTTACATGTCCTCTCCCTTCCTCAATTTCCTGTTTCTAAACTGGAAGTTTAGATGCTGATACCTTAAGGTCCTTCCAGATTCCTTTCTTCTGATCTCCTTCTGGACCCTTGCCTTCTGGTCTAGGAAAGCAAGGATTATGGGGGAACACAGTCCTGGAAATCAGTGACACCAGGGCATCCCTGGGAACATACGCCTTGCCAGTTTGTCCTTAGTAGTTCACTAAGTTGTCATACTGAGCCACACGACTTTGATTCTGAAAAATTGGTCCTAAAAGTTCAGAGCATTCATAATATTCTCCTGGGTGATAGGGCAAGGAGTTGGGTATCATCTTGCCCCAGGACATATCTTGATTCCAAGAGAGGCGGTGACTTGCTTAAGGCTGGAGGGGGCATAGCAGGCCCAGAGACCAAGGGCTCAGTGTGTGGGCCAGAGCTTTCCCCAGCAATGTTACAGAACTTCCTGTGGGAATGAACGCCTGTATCCCAAACCTGAGCCTTCCCAGCTGCTCCTTCATTGGGTCCAACAGTTCCTCCCAGTGGCAGCAGTGACCAGTCACTGAGCAGGCCCAGCTGAGTCAATGTTTGCCGGCTGGTAGTGAGAGGAATGACAAATAGGTCCACATGGATGGAGAGGTCCGACACAAAGCTTTGCTAATTCTTCATAAGCTCTGCCTACCGCCTTTTATATTTCAACCTGAAATGTAATTATCTTTATGGCTGGTGGAGTAAATCACCAGTGTGTGTCAAAGAGATTTGCTCCTGTGTTTTATTACGTAATATATTAGCTGTACAGTTTTAAGATGTCATTACTTGGCTAATCACATGAAACGTTTTCATGAGCAAATAGTGGTGCTGGCAGGAGCTTAAAACAGAGGAAACCTACGGTTAAGTCCTTCTGGGAAACAGTAGAGAGGCCTCAGGGGTCATCTTGTTCAACCCTCTGCCCCTAGGCTTAGAGAGGTCTAACCAGGCAGGCGTTCTGCACAATATGAGGAACTTCAAAATGTAGGAGACAGGGAGCAACAAATGCTGGTAGGAGCTATGACCCAACAATTTCACTTCTAGCTGTGTACCTAACAAAAACAAGTGCTTTTGGCATAAGTCTGTCAAAAGACATGAATAAAAATATTCAAAGTGACTTGCTCCCTAATATCCAAAAACTGGAAACAACTTAAATATGGAGAGGGAAAACTTTTCCTCTACCCTTTAAGTTGTGTACCTGGACCCTGCAAATTAAACTAACAAACTACAGATTAAGAGAAGAAAAGGCATAAAGTTACATTGGTGTTAATAGTTATATGTGCATGAGGCGTCACAGAAAAGAAATGAAAACCCAAAGAGGTAGTTAAATCTAGGGGTTTGTGTACTATTTTAAGAAACAGTAATAAATTGGGAGATGTGACTAGAAAAAAGAAAAGGGGGATTTGAGCTTGTAGTGTGGTAAATTGTGGGAAGGTTACCAAGAAATGTATTAATTTTACATTTGCACCTGAAAATGGTATGTATTCATACTCTCTTCTCTCACTATGATTTTGGTAGACAAATGTAAAGTGGTGTAATAGAAATAACATAGATTCCGCAATGAAACCTACTTGGGTTTGAATCCTAACTCTACCAATTTTTCAATCTGTCATCTTGGACAGATCACTTAAACTCACTAAACCTCAATTTCTAATCTACAAAATGGAAATAGTGCTATTGTGGGCAATAATGAAAAAACGCAAGCAACCTGCTTCAAACTAAACATGTTTTTTCTTACATCATTCATGTGACCATTCAGTGAACATTGACTGAAACTCCTGCACTGTCCCAGGCACCAGGCTACAAGCTGGCACACAGCAGTGCCATGATCTACGGTGAACTAGCTGTCCTTTTGCCCGCTTAGTATCCAGTAGTCCAACGTTCTGATTTCCCTTCTGGGAACCACCCCTCACTCACTTGCTATTGAAGTGGTTCAGCTATGGCTAACTCCCACTCCATCCCCCAGCTCAGGTTATTCCATCATTCTGCCCACAGAGACGGCTTCTGGAATGGACTCATGGTCCAGATAGGCTCCATGAGAATCAGTCCTGGGACTTTCCTGGAACTATTGAGGAAAGAGGTGCTTCTTTTCCACTGAGGATGATTAGCTGGTCAAATGGAGCCCTAGACCTGTTGAAGGATGTCTTTGCCACTTCACTGGGAGAGAGTACCTAAGAATAAAGATGACAGAGAGCTGAGAGAGGAAAAGAGAAAGATTCCTAATAGCCTCATTTAAACACCCAGATCCAGCCATACCAGGACTGAGTTGAGTTTCTGACACTTTGAAATAAAATAATCCTCACTAATATACTGTTCTAAGAATGACTAACATTCAGTGAGTTTTTACTATACACCAGGCAATGTGCCAGATGATTTATAGGCACCATCTTATTTAATCCTCACAATAATCTTATGAGGTAGGTTGACTAAGTTCTCCCTCCAAAAAATTTATGTCAACCTGGAACCTCACAATGTGACCTTATATGGAAGTAGGGTTTTGCAGATGTGCTTTTGCAAAAGTAGTTATGATGTGGTCATACTGGATTTAGGTGAGTCCTAAATCCTATATCTGATGTCTTTATAAGAAGAGGAGAAAACATGGGGGGAGAGGAGAGAAAGAGAAGAATATCATGTAAGGATGGAGGCAGAGATTAGAACGATGCAGTGACCAGCCAAAGAACACCGAGGTGTGCTGGGAGCCATCAGAAGCAGAAGAGGCACGGAAAGAATTCTTCCCTAGAGCCTTTAGAGGGAGAACAGCCTTGCCAACCCCTTGATTTCAGATTTCTAGCTTCCAGAGCTGTCAGAGAACACATTTCTGTTGTCTTCAGGCACCCGGTTTGTGGTAATTTGTTGTAGCAGCCCTGGGAAGCTAATACTGCAGATAGCGATCATCATTATTGTTGAAGATGAGAAAACTCAGACTAAAGAAGTTAAGTAACTTGCCTGAGGTCCTACAGCTTATTTAACCAGAGGCAGGGCTTAACCCCAAGCAGACTCCAGAGTTGTCTCTTTTAACCATTAGATGCTACAGATTAGGCAACATATAAATGCTAGTTAATTTCCTTCTAGGACCGTGTTTTATTGTTCTTTGCATCCTCCATGCCTCGCTTGGTGTCTGGCATTTAGTACGTGTTTAACAACCATTTGTGAGTTAAAATCATTGAGAGCCCTACTAAGAAGGGCATTGAGAGCACAAAGCGGGTTAAGACCCAGCCCTCGACCTCCAAGGGTTACAATCTAGATAGGCCATAGAAGGAACATGTGCTCAGGGCTGAGTGAGAGCTTAAAAGTAAACCCTGGAGGAGCTCTGAAAAGGGAGAACACTAAGAGCTGAGCCAGAAAAAGGCTTCATGAAAGAGACTGACCTTGACTGGGGCCCTGAGGAACTTAGGAAAGAAGAGGTGAAAGATTGATAAACAAATGGAGGTCATGAGAAAAGGCTCAGAGGGAGGACTTGGTGTGATGAATCTGGAGCAGGGAGGAAAACCAGGGAGAGGTGGGTGATGTGCTGGGAGGAGTTCGGGTGGGGCCAAACCACAGGAGTTGTTGAGGGTCAGGCGGGCACTTGGACTTGAACTAGTAGCAGGCTCCTGTAGGCTTTGGTAGAGGCAGTTCTTGTGCATGTTACTGCTAGAAACAGAGACTTGACTACAAATCTGTGCTACGTGCAGTCAGGCAGTTCCATCTGCCTTGTGCTGGCCAATGGACTGTAGGTCTAAGTGTCACTTCCAGCAGAAACAGAAAAGAGAAGGTTCAAATTCTGCCAGTCTGTTCACTCTTCATGGCAAGTGCAGCATACGTTGAAATGGTGCCATCACCAGATCTAAGCTGCTTGGATCGGTGAGGACAGCTGTCCTAGAGAGCTATAAGGATTTTTGTGAACAAGAAACAAATGTGTATATACTAAGTCACTTCGATAAGGGTCTTTTGTTACCGAGGCATAAATCTTGCCTTCCCTGACTAACACAAAGTGCTAACACATTAACAATGGTTAATGGTGACTGCAGTAGCTGGTGCCCCAGGCTCTGCTTCTTTAACTTTGGAACAACAATCAGGGTAATAGCACCTGATGGCATTCAAATTGAGAGAAAAATAATGGATTTTCAACTAACCATGCCATGGGAGAATTTTTAAAATAATAATCCAGAAGCAGGGAAGATCTTCTGATACAGACTTAGAAGTCACAAAATAAAGAATTGATCATTTTAGCCTCATCAAAATAAAAAATATGCTTTGTGGAAAAAATCACCTGGATCTGTCAAGATAGGCTAGTTATGCTGCTGCAAGAAAAAAAGTCAAAATCTTAGTGGCACAAAACAGCAAAGGTTTATTTCTCGCCCACACTGCCTGTCCTCTTGCAGATTGGCTGGGGTCTCTACTCCGTGTTGTCACTCTTGTCACCTTTGCTTTGGGCTCCCCAGCTGAAGGCCTAGCCATCATCTGCGGATGCCGACGGCCATGGCAGGAGGAAAGAGAAAACACAAAGCACCGGCAATTCGAGCTTCAGCCTGGAAGTGACAAATACGCTCCTGTTCACATTTAATTGGCCAAAGTATGTCACACAACTCCCCTGGTCAAGAAGGTAGGAGATATAATACCTTCTCAGGGAGAGAAACTGGATATTCATGTTCAGAAATACACAAAAGCAACAGGCTTAACCACTAGAAGCAGCTTTAGGCTTTCCTATTATAGACAAACAGCTAATTTCTCTGATAAATAAAAAGCACCCACAAATCATCAAGAAGATAACAACATCCAGTAGAAAAACAGGCAAAAGATGCAGAAACTTTACAGAAAGAAGGAATTAAAGATGCTTTAACTCACATTATAAGAAAACTGCAAATGAAAATTACATTGAGATACCATTTTTCAGCCATCAAATTGGTGAGAGTGGGCAAACAATCAGGCTCAGACACTGCTGATCGGCTACAAATTGGGAAAACCTCTATGGAGGGCAATTTGCATGTGTTCTTCCACTTTTAGAAATGGAGGGACTTCCTTGGTGGTCCAGTGACTAAGACTCTACCCTCCCAATACAGGGAACCCAGGTTCGATCCCTGGTCGGGAACTAGATCCCACATGTTCCAACTAAGTGTTTGCATGCCACAATTAAAGATCTCACCTGGTGCAGTTGAATAAATAGATATTTTTAAAAAGAAGAAGAAAAAAAGAGAAATGCCTCTTGTGGATGTGCTAACAGATAAAGGAAATGATATTTGTTCAAACTTCTTCATTGCATTGTCTGTAATAGCAAATGACTGGGGAAGAATTTACTGCCTTTTGATACAGAACTGATTTAATAATTTAAATTGCATAAATAATTTCCCACTATCCAAGGGAATACTATACATACATAAAAAGAATGAAAAGAGTTTTTGGTCTGGTAACAATATGGAACAGTCTCTAAGATTTAATGTTAAATGAATAAAGGAAGCTGCTGAACAGTGTGTATTGTATGCCACTGTTTGTGTAAAAAAGGGAAAAATACATATTCATAGTTGTTTATATATGCTAGAAATATCCTCCCAAAATTCACTTAAAGTGGGAAATATTCATTGCCTCTGAGGAGAGAATTGAAATTCCCCTTCTGTTCCTTTTAAGTTGTGAAATAATATGGGAATATATCTTTAATATAATAATAAAATTAAAAATAAAAAAGAGAGCTGACCTAGCTGTTTTAATGCTAGGTATATACCCTCAAAAAATATAAACCGATATCCACACAAAAACTTGTAGACAAATATTCATAACATTATTCATAATAGCCAAAATATGGAAACTACCCAAATGTCTATCAGATGATGAATGGATAAATAAAACATAGTAGTATATCATACAATGAATTAGTATTCAGCCAGAAAAAGAAGTTAATTACTGAAACGTGCTACAACACGTTTGAAACTTGAAAACATCATGCTAAGTAAAAGAAGCTAGACACAAAAAACACATATTGTATGATTCCCCTTAAATATAAATATTTAGAATTAGGCAAATCTATAGAAACAGAAAGTAGATTGTTGTTTGCCTGGGTTGGGGTCGGGTTTGAGGGAGAAATAGGTAGTTGACTGCTAATGGGCACCAGCTTTCTTTTTAGAATGATGAAAATGTTCTAAAATTGATCATGGTAATGTTGCACAACTCTGTGAATATACCTAAAGACATTGAACTGCACACCTTAAATGGGTGAGTTGTGTGTTGTGTGAGTTATATTTCACGAAAGTCAGTTTTTCATTTTTTGAAGAAGAAAGGAGAGGTAAAAAGTGGCCCAGAAGACAATGTCTGAGACGTATCTCACTACACTCCCACCCACCCACCACCTGCCCCAGGATCCACATGTCCCGGTCCACTGAAATATTTCATTCATACACCTCCCAAGAAATCCAACAGGGCAGCTGTCAGCCCGGGTTCCCCCAAATGCACAAGCTTTCACGCAGGTAACTTCTTTGGGAAGAGATCCTGGGAAAAACGACATAGGGCTGGGGCCCAGCAAGAGTGGAATAGGGACGAGAAAGGCAGGCCCAAGCCGTCTTAATTGAGCTGGTTACCCCTGGGGACAATTGAGGCTCAATCCTGCTGGAGACCCTGCAAACCAAGCAAAACGCACCAGCACAGGGAAAGTGGAGTGGTGGGGGTAGTGGGAGGAATGTTTCTGATAGCAGAGAAACACTAAACAGAGAGCAGTACAGGCCGGGGGCCGACTGACCACACCTGCCATGACGACCAAGAACCCGGTAGTAACAGAATAGTGGGCTGAGAGCTGAAGATGCGAGCGGGCAGCCTGCCAGCCCCTCTGGAGCCTCCTTATTTTTGACTCACAGAGCTATCCCCTGCTACCTGATTCTCCAGCCTCGACTCAGAGTACCGCCACACCATTTTCACAAGACAAATCCATCCTCAGATAACAGATACCTGCCGCCTTTGTAGATTCTCAGAAGCGGGTGTTCTAGGCCATTGAATGCAACAGATGTGTTTGTTTGTTGGTTCTTTTTAAATAGGAGGCATTCTGAGCTGAGTCTGGCGCACGGGGAATCATCAGGCTGTGGGTTGCTGTTTAGGTCAACGATGAGGAGTAATTGGAAAGCAAGACATCTGGCTGATGTAAACTGAGTGACGGCAGCACCCAGAGGGGGTTTGAGAGATGCCCTGAGTCCTGATGGTGTTGCTGCCTCAGAAGTAGGGGTTGTTCTCGGCACAACACTCATTCAAACGAGGAGGATGTTGTGGGCAGGGTGGCCCCAGCCCAGGGTATTATTGTTGTTTAGTCGCTAAGCTATATTCGACTCTTTTGCAACCCCATGGACTGTAGCCCACCAGGCTCCTTTATCCATGGGATTTCCCAGGCAAGAATACTGGAGTGGGTTGCCATTTCCTTTTCTAGGGGATCTTCCCAACCTAGGGATTGAAACCCCATCTCCTGCAATGGCAAGCAGATTCTTTACCACTGGGCCACTGGGGAAGCTCCCCTGCCCAGGGTGAGGGGAAGTAAAATGCCTGGGTCTCTCCCCAGAGAGCTGATACTCAAGCCTCCCTGAAGCCAGCCCCTTCTTGTTATATGCCGTGTTTCGTGGTTCTTTCTAGTGTCTCAGAGGAAGCCTGGAAGCTGGCTCCATCTACCTTGCTGGGGTGACCGGAGAGGGGTGAGAGCTGGAAAAGGGGCCGGGTCTGTTCTTTATGCTGCAGCCACAGGTGCCCACAGCAGTGTGCCCTGCAGCTGGCAGTATCAGGGTGGGTGCTCCCCACCAACACCATGCTTGTGGAAGGAAAGAACACTGTGAACTAAGAAACAAGATCTTGATTAACCAAGACCAAAGACCCAAGACAGAAGGGGCCTGAGCAGGCCACCACCCCAGTGAGGAGCCCCTTCAGGAAAAAGCAGTTCCTCGGAGTGGTATTCAGATAAGCAAAACCCTGTGGACCCCCCAGGCCTGAGCCCAAAGAACTAATGCTGCCATCCTCAGCTCACTCTGTTCACCCACCAACCACTTCTCAGGGGCAAGCTGGCCCAAGGAGGACTGGGTCCCCCTTACCTCCAAAACCTGGAACCTCCTTCTCCCCACCTAGCTGATGTTCAGCCATCTCTGAGGGGCAGGGCCCGCTTTTCTCTAAGTCCTCCAACAAGAAGTCAGGTTCATTCTTCTTCTGGACTAATGGAGAAGGTGATGTAAAGATGGGGCAGAGGCTGGAGTGATGCAGCCACAAGCCAAGGAACACCTGGGGCCCCTGGAAGCTGGAAGAGGCAGGAAGGCTCCTCCCCTGGAACCTTCGGAGGGAGCATGGCTCTGCCAACTCTGATTTCAGACCTCTGGCCTCTATGACCGTGAGAGAATTTGTTTCCATTGTTTTAAGCCAGGCAGTGTGTGGTCTTTGTTATGGTCGTCCTAGGAAACTGTCACAGCCCCTTAAAAAAGAACCCCCCAAATAAAAAGTGTTCCTGCCTGTGAGAACCACAAGATGGTGAGACAGGCATGCAGAAGAGTCAAAGCCTTGCTTTCCAAACCAGGATTCAAAAACCCCTCAAAGTCCTGTGAGCACATGGAGAACTTGGTCAAACACAGCCAGCTCCCTGGAATGTGAACGCACTCAAAGAACCCGAGGAGAAAATCAAGTGATTTAACTGATAAGTAATTTAAAACAAAGAGACGTGCTTTGTGGAGCAGAATGCCCGATGTGCCTGAATTTTTTTCAGATGAGAAAGGAGCTTCGAGCAAAGCTGGTGGTTATTTGCGGGCTGTGCCCTAGTGTCCCCTGTGATCACTACTGCCTTGGGGTGTCCCGACTCATCTTGAGGGGAGAGGGGTTTCTTGGAAGGAAAATCCACAGGGACAGGAGGTGATATTCCTCAGACACCACACGAGGAGGCTCAGCTCATCCTGGAACGAAAAGGCTCTCAGGAGTGCCCTGAGGTGAGGATGGGCAGTGGACAGGGTGAAACAAGCGAGCGCTCATTTGACTTCCTGTCCCGATACCAAGATCCCTAGCTGACCACTTAACCTTCTGTATCTGGTCATCTGGTCTGTGTCAAAGGGGCCTCAGACCCTAAGGGTGGCCTGAGGAAGCCTGAGGTGCCATCAGACCTCAGCAGGGAGACTCCTTTCCGGGAGGTTGTGGGGGAGGGCGGGGCGGGTAGCAGGGGCAGTGAGGGTGGAGGGAGGAGACTGGGCTACAAAGGGAAGTGTTTTTCCACAGGGTGGGCAGAGGGCACAAGACCCTCTAGGTTAGGAGAAGCAAGAGAAGGCCCTTCTCCAACACAGGTGTCCCACGTCTCTGCTGGGGTGCTATTCCTGAGACTCTGCTGGCTCTGAGCCCCACTCTCAGCTCCAATCCCCCAGGACTCCCCCAGGACTCCCCGAGGACTGATCCCCCAGGACGGAACCAAGGGCGGGAGGCAGTGCTGGCCACCAGACGGCGCCCCCTCCCTCTTCTCCTCCGGCCAGGCCTGGGCTCGGAGGGAGGCTGCTGGGAAGTTGGCACTGGGCTCTGGAGCTAATAAATGTTGACATTTGGAGAGCGGGAACCATGGGGGTGTTTTATTGGTGTTAATGTGATGCAAGCAGGATTCGTGACTCCCCAGTTGCTCTCTGGAATAGAATGAGTGAAGGCAAAATGGGGAGGCCCCTGCCTCCTGCCACTCAACTTAGGATTTGATTAAAAGCGCCTTCCCGGTGATAAAGACAGAATTGAAGAAGCGGCCTGCTGTCTCTATGTCTGCCATGGCGGGAAAGGAGGGCGAAGGGAGGAGGCTTCAGTCCTCTCTGACCTGCCTCTTTGCCTTTCTTCCTGGGAACACCCCAAACTTTTCTCTGCAGACCTGCCCCTCCCTGAGACCTGAGCTCTGGAAGCTTCTTCTGCCCCCAGGTCCCTCTCCACCTCTCACTCCTCTATCCTGTGAGCACAGACCCTCCCTGCTTCCCTGTCTCTCTGGCATAGGATCCTGTGATAGTTTAGGGCTGAGAACTGACCCTGGGGCAGGCGGGGACTAACCCCCAAGGCACCATATGGGTCTGTCTCTCCTGATCCAAGTTTCCATCCTTGGTCCCAGCAGCCAAATGGCTCTCAGATCAAAACCAGGATGAAGAAAAAGGGTCTCAAGAGGCCTGCCTGGTTTGCGTTTCTCTGGCCCAACCACAGAGAGAGAATTGGGTACCACGTGGAGCCAAGGAGGAGCTGGGGGACAGCAAGGGGTCCATTAAGCCGACCAGCCCTTGGTGGTCAAGGATAGCCGCTCCAGGACCATAAGCAGGCCCTGTTTTCCTGCTGCTTGTAGGTGCGGCAGGCCTTTCCTTGCCGATCTCCCTGGTGTTTATGGACTTTTCAGCCAGGCCCTTTCTCTGGCCCCTCCTATGGGGCCCCAGGCCACAGCCCGTACCCGCTTCTTACCACCCTGCCTCCTCCACCTCTTGCCTACCCCACGGCACTGTCTTCATCGCAGCTGCATTCTCCCACCTGGGCCTGCAAGTCCCAGCTTCTCTGTGGGCCACACAGCCCAGGCTCCTCTGAGCAATACCCTCTTCACCTCCACTCTGGGTCCTCCAGGGAGGACCTTCCCCAGCCTTCCTAGAGGTCAGGCCTGGACCTGCTCAGTCCATGCCAGGAGGAAACCCCATAGAGGAGTGCCTGTGTGTGTGCAGGTGTGTGAATGCGAGCCAGAGGTGAAGTGCGCATAAGTGCACGATGGCTTGTGTACTTCAATACTCTTATTCGGCCTCAACTTTCTAGATACTGGAGACTAATCCCCAAAAGAAGTTTCCAGAATCCATCCAACACCCAGCCTGTGCCATGTCTACAACGGCTAGCAGGAAGTGAACAGTAACCATGGCCTGGAACTGAGCTTCTGGCTTTACGTGAAATATTTTGTTTAATACTTGTAACAACCCGAATGGGAAAGGCACTATCACTATTCCCATTTTACAGATAAGAAAAACTGAGTAGTTCTGCCCAAGGGAACAGAAAGCAGTTGGCACGTGGGGCTTGCACCAACTCTGAGTCCACAATTCACTGTCAAACCCCTCTGCTGGGGGTCAGGCTGGCCCACACCTGGAGCAGTGAGCAGAGCATCCCCAGATGGTTCTCTGGGAAGTCCTCCCCCATCACCCCCATGAAATGCCCCCAAGTATGTCATCTTCAGGTCCCTGTCCTCTGCTCTTGGAGAGAGTCCCACCTGCTGGGCACCAGTGCCCTAATGCTGCACCTGGTGTGGGCACCATGCACCACACCACAGCCAGTCAGGGAACTTTAAAATAATTTCTTTATGCTTTTATTATGGAACATTTCAGAAGCTGGTATTTAAAAAAAAACCCATGTACCATTACCCAGTCTCAAAATTTATGAACATTTTGTTCATCTTATTTCTTCTCTTCCTGCATACACATTTTGCTTTCTGAAATATTTTAAAACAAGTCTCAGACATTGTCTCATTTCACCTGTAAATACTTCCATATGTATCTCTAACAGATAAGGACTTTGCTTCCTTTAACCTAATTGAAATACCATTAACACACTTAACAAAATTAGCCATGGTTCTTGAATATTATCAAGCATTCTGTCTATGTGCAAATTTCCCCGGTTGCCTCAACAATTATTTTTTACAGTTTATTTGTTCAAATCCCGATGCAAACAAGGCTTGCCTGTGGTGCTTGGTTGAGGTCTCTTTGTTGTTAACAGCTTTCGCCATCATCTTCGGACAGGTGTTCTATCCTACAGAAGGGCCCACGTTCTAACTGGCTGAGCCCATCCTCACAGTGTGTTTAACATCTGTTTCAATCCCTGAGAGCATTTCAAAACTGTAACATAGATCACATCACTCTCCTGCTTAAAACTCCTCTGTGGCTTCCCATCACCCTAAAAGAAAGTCCACACCACCTTCTGGACCCACAGGTACCTGCCTCTGAATGACTCCTGATTCCCTCTCAAACTTCACTTTCCTCCTCCCTGCTCCTCCTGCACAGGCTAATCTTCCTTACTTGGGGCACCTCTCTTTTGTGTCCACTACACTTCTCAGAATCTGTAGTCAAGGACTTCCCGAGCTGTCCAGTGGTTAAGAATCTGCTTGCCAATGCAGGGGATGCAGGTTCAATCTCTGATCAGGGAACTAAGATCCCACAGGCCTCAGGGCAACTAAACTCAGACATCACAACTAGAGAGTCACCTGCTGCAGTGAAGACTCAGTGCAGCCACAATTTAAAACAAACAAAACTTAAAAAAAAAAGAATCTGCAGTTGATTTTGCTGTTTGTTTGTTTCCTTGTGTTTTAACAGCCTTCTTCCTCCTCCACTACCCAGAACACAGGCTTTCTGAAGGCACAACTGCATCTCGCTAGTATCTAGAACTGGACTTGGAACAGAGTAAATGCTCAAGTATTTGATGATTGAGAGAATAAATGGAAGTGGGGAAGAAAGAAAGAAGAGGTTTGTCTTTCAGAAAGTTCACAGTCTGGTTGGAGAGGCAGGAATTCAAGAATGCAAGACCTTTTAATCAATCAATCAGTCAAAATCTATTAAGCACCAGCTAATAACTCCACCCTTTTTCAGGCAAGGAGGGAATATCTTGGGTGTTAACAGAGCTTGGTTAAAGGATAACTGGTGCACTTTCTAAGTCAGAGTGGAAATACACACGGCTTCATGGGGGAGGGAGTCCTGAGCTGAGCCTCCGTCAGAAAAAACCCTCAGCTTTCCTTGGTGTCACCTGGGAGGTAGTGCCAGTGTTATGATTCTCTTCTTTTGAGGGATAAGGAATTTGAGACTCAACTATTTGCCCAGACCATATGGGTAGCTGGGCTTCCCTTGTGGCTCAGACGGTAAAGAATCTGCCTTCAATGCAGGAGACCCAGTTTTGATCCCTGGGTCGAGAAGATCCCATGGAGAAGGGAATGGCAACCCACTCCAGTATTCTTGCCTAGAGAATTCCATAGACAGAGACCATGGGATGCCAGAGAGTCAGACGTGGCTGACTTACAGCCATGTCTTTTAACTATACTTACAGGTATAGTTGGGGACAGAACAAGGACTGGAGGTAGTCCTCCCCTCCCTGCTGGGCAGGCAGGCACAGTGAGGAGGAAAGTGGAAGGGAAGGAGGCTGAAGGGAGGGCAAAGGCCAGGAGGACAGAATAAGCAGAGGCCAGGGAGGGTGACTTGAAGGCCAGAACTGTAGACCCCAAGCGGGAGAGACTCTCCATCAGTTCTGCCCCAGTGGGTGGGAGGCATCTCAGTCCTGGCTCAGGGACCAGAGCCTAAGCGAGCAGGAACAAGTGCTCCCTGTGCCTGGCTCTGGGCTGCAGCCTCCAAAAGCCTCACTCCCCGAACCTCAGACTCCCTGCTTTACTGTGTAGCTATTTTTAATTTAGACAAAAGACTTCACTTGGCCTTTTATGGTCCCAGGCAGTAAAGTTTCTTGTCTTTTTACCAGATGTGTCTGTTTTTACTGTTTCGATCTCTACTGTTTTATGAAGTAATCCTTTAGTGTTTTTTTCCTGGTCTTATTTATTTTCCTTTTTTTTTTCCCTCTTTTGCTTTTACATACAAATAGAGAGGTGGCAGCAGCATCAAGGTGAGGCCAAGAGGAGGCTAATGAGACCTGGGAGCCCAGACCATGAGCCTTGCCCCCAAAGAAACCCCCAGGAAAGACTGATGTTCCCATTTTAAAATGGCCCAGTTGAGCAGCATGGAGATTCACAGGGCAAATTACCCTTGCAGTAGATGAGATAACCACCCCTCACGGCAACAGGGTATTTTAACTTATTTCTGGGAGGGTAAGCAACATCTCTTCTTAAAAATAATTTTATTTATCTTTTTTAATTTATGTTTTGATTTTTGGCTGTGCTGGGCTTTTGTTGCTTCATGAGGGCTTTCTCCAGTTGTGGTGGGTAGACTGCTCCTTGTGGTGGTTTCTCTTGTTGCGGAGCACAGGCTCTAGACCATGCAGGCTTCAGTAGTTGTGGCCCACACGGTCTTCCAAGACTAGGGATCGAACCTATGTCCCCTGCACTGGCAAGTAGATTCTTAACCATTGGACCACCAGGGAAATCCATAAGTGACACTTTGATGAATCTATTCTGACATGAAGACACACTTGATGTGGCCTTTAAAGCAGCCATCAAACTCAGCTTGCTCCTACTGCCAAGTCTCATGCAAAGCAGACTGTTCACCCTTTCCTCACACCCACCCCAGGAGCAAGGTAAGAGGCAAGGATCCCTACAGCAAGCATTTCTGGGTAATAAGGAGCAGATCTACTACATTTTGGTATAGCTGCATGTCTACCCATTCAAACCTGAGGAGCTAAAATGTCCTTCCATTCTAACTTTCTGGGTTTTGCTTATTTAGACATATGGGCACCCTTTAACAACATAATATTGTCTGTGTTTTGGAAACTACATAAAGTGTTTCAGGCCATCTCTTCTTCTGTTTGTTCCATTTCTTCCCTTTGAATTGCCAGTGAGATCTTCCCAAGTTGCTAAACTCAGATGCAGGCCATTACTTCCAACTGCTCACTGGCAACCCATCTTACACAGCACCACGTGTCAAGTACCCATCCCCAGTGAGGGACACCATGCAGGCTCAAATCCGACCATCGTGACTGGCACTTCTTCTCGCACGTCTCCCCGGGGGTGAGACTGAAGTTGTACACACAACCCTGAGTGCAATGAGAGTGCAGACCCTCAGGACTAGGTCAGCAAGATTTCTCCCCAGCACGCACGACTCACTCTTCCCATTAACAGGGACTAGGGGCTTCTCTTTCCTACTCCCTCACTAGTATTTGATATGATTCAAATTTTCTCATTTTTGCCAGCAGAAGAGGGTAGGTTAAAGGGTACCTTAGTTTCTATTAAAGAGATTAAGCTACTTTTCATATAGTTGCTAGCTCTTCAAAGGGCCACTTCTATGGGTGGCCCATTTATAGCCTCTTTCCTTTTTTTTCTATTAGATCCTCGTGTTTTTCTTACGGGTTTGAAGCAAAAGCTGCTTTTCAACTTCTAAAAATCTCTATTCCCACTCTGTTACCTCTCTGTTAACGTTGTTTATACAGAAATCTCTAACATTGATGGGATCAAATGCATTTTTTTTTGTACCTTGGGTTTTTTTCAATCTTTTCCAAAAAATGCTGACTTTGACGTTCATATTTATTTTTAACAAATTTTCGTCTATTTGTGGTTATACTTTACTTTTTACATTTGGGTATTTCTTCATTTGGATTTTTTAAATGTAGTGTTCAGTAGGTATCTAACTTTGTTTCCAAAAACTGTGCCACTTTTCACCAATCCTCTTCGCTAAATAATTCATCATTCTCACTAATTTGCGATGCTACCTCTATCGCACGCTGGGTTGCCTTGTAGTTTTGTTTATTTCGATTAGCTTTTGCTTATTTAGTTTGTCTATATATGTCTAGGTTTGGTCCTTGTCCCTGACCCCATTCCTCTGGTTTATTTGTCTGTTCCTATGCCAATAACACACTGTTTGTATTATTTTGCTTTTATTGTAATCAGTCTGATTGTCAGCAGAACAAATGTTGCTCTTTGTTGCTTCTTTTTTAATTGGATTAATTATTTGTGGGCCTCAATTCTTCTATAGAATTTTACAATCAATTTGTTTAATTCTCCAAAATTCCTGCTGGAATTTAATTGAATGTAGAAATTGATTTGGGGCTAATAGACATCTTCCCAAGATTAAGTCATTCCAAACACAGATAGAGTATTTTTATTTAGGACTTTCGTTTAATGGTTTTAAAAAGTTTAATGTTTTTTCCCCTAGTGGTCTTGTGCCTTTGTTGTTAATCCCTATGGCCTTTGTGCTTTTCGTTGCTATTATCAGAGGCTAATCTACTGTCATCTCCAGGATCCTGGGAAGGGCCAGAAATGTGACCATGTAATTATAAAACTGCAGACACAGAGCGTTTCAGTCACAATTGGTAAAGTCTGTTGTCTTTTTCCCTTCCAACCTCCCCTCTACTACATCTCCCTTACTGTTGAGCAGTATTGGAGTGATCACAGGTATTTGAAGGGGAGGGTCCAGCTAAAGGGAATTTGAGCTGAAGCTACAATCTATTTTGGGATTTGTTCACATGGTCACAATCACTTCCATGTACGGTTAAGTCATTGCTAGGGGTCCTAGTATCAGAATGGCTTTCAAGAATTCATGGAATTCCTTCTCCCACTATCTTGACTAATCAGACATCTGGATATAAAGGTGATGAGATGTATGTAAGCCAAGTGGATAATTAATTTTTAAAATAACATGTTGCTTTTGTGACATCCATTGTGCTGTTCAATTTTTTTAGTTATAGTTAGTTGTGATTTCTTATTCTAAATAAACATTTATTTTATATCTAATTTTCAATCTGTAATTTTGTTTTATTTTTCTTAAAGAAGGCTCCTCAAATTGCATAAACTTCTGCCCTCAAAATCCAGATTTGTCCTCTAGGTATTATCAGTGGTATTGATGCTTACTATATTCAAATGTCTGTGTTGATCTAGAATCCAACAACTTTGCTAAACTCTTCTATTAGTTCTAAAAATTTGTCTACCGACTCCTTTGAGTTTTCTCATTAAATTATCATATTATCTGCTAATAGTAACTTGTATCTTTCTTTCCAGTACTTAAAATTTTTTAATTTCTTTTTCTTATCTTATTACATTGGGCAAGACCTTCAGTATTCTGTTGAAGAGTTTGATGGCAATAGTGGACACTACTAGAAACATCAAAAGCTTCTTCTTTCAGTATGTTTGCCAAAGGCTTTGGTTATCTTGTCTTTATCAAGTTAGAAAAGCTCCTATTTTCCTAAGAATTTTATAAAAATTAGTTATTAATGAAATAAAATTTGATTGGAACACAGCCATGTCCATTCATTTACATACTGTCTATGGTTGCTCTTGCACTACAGTCACAGAATTAAATAATTGAGATAGACACTGTCTAGCTCAGAAAGCCTAAAATATGTAAAATATGTATTATCTCACCCTTTGTAAGAAATTTTGCCAACATCTGCTTTAAAATGATAAATTATATTGAGAGACTTTCTAATGAACTATTTTTTTACATTACTGGGATAAATTTTTCCCATTCAAAGTACTTTAATTCTTCACAGTATAACTTACATTCAGTAAAGCATGGTAATCTTAGATGCATCACTTAATAAATTTTTACATACATATACATCCATTTAAATATCATTCAGACCAAAATATTGAATATTTCCACACTGTTGACTCTTGAATTCCCTGAACTGGTCTATATTGCCAGCCTCTCACCCCTAAGGTAATGATTCTTCTGAATTCTTTGCCTATGGATTCATTTTGCCTGTCTTGAAATTCTCAGAAATGGAATCATGTAGTAGATAGTCTTACATGTCTGGCTTTTCACTCAACAATGTGGGTTGCTGTGTATAGCAGTAGGTAGATTTTTTAAATGTTATTTGTGTATCAGTCACATAGTTGTGCTGACTCTTTACAACCCCATGGACTGTAGCCTGCCAGGCTCCTCTGTCCGTGGAATTCTCTAGGCAAGAATACTGGAGTGGGTTGCCATTTCCTCCTCCAGGGGATCTTCCCGACCCAGGGATCAAACCCAGGTTTCCTGCATTGCAGACAGATTCTTTACCTCCTGAGCTACCAGGGAAGCTCACAGAATATTATTTAATATTCCATTATTTGAATAAGATGCATTGACTTTTAACACAGTATTAGATTTCACTATTTTATTGAAATTTCTTTTATATACACATATATATTCTTAAAGAAAAGTGACCTAAAGTTTTCCTTTCTTTTTTTCTTAAATTTTTAATTTTGGCAGTGCTGTATGGCTTGCAAAGATCTCAGTTCCCCGACCAGCTGTTGAATCTGGGCCATGGCAGTGAGAGTGCAAAATCCTAACCACTAGAACACTAGGGAACTCCCTAAAGTTTCCTCTTCTTATGTTGTTCTTTTTTTTTTTTTTTTTTTTTGGTGTCAAGTCTATACTAAGTTATATCAAGTTCATGAAATGATCTGGACAGTTTTCCCTCTTTTTTATTTTTGCAACTATTTGTGTTGGCTACTAATTACTTATTGCTTGAAATTTTAGTAGAATTTGCCTCAGTTCAGTTGCTCAGTCGTGTCCGACACTTTGTGACCCCGTGAATCGCAGCACACCAGGCCTCCCTGTCCATCACCAACTCCCGGAGTCTACCCAAACCCATGTCCATCGAGTCAGTGATGCCATCCAACCATCTCATCCTCTGTCGTCCCCTTCTCCTCCTGCCCCCAATCCTTCCCAGCATTAGGATATTTTCAAATGAGTCAACTCTTCGCATGAGGTGGCCAAGTATTGGAGTTTCAGCTCCAACATCAGTCCTTCCAATGAACACCCAGGACTGATCTCCTTTAGGATGGACTGGCTGGATTTCCTTGCAGTCCAAGGGACTCTCAAAAGTCTTCTCCAACACCACAGTTCAAAAGCATCAATTCTTCGGCACTCAGCTTTCTTCACCATCCAACTCTCACATCCATACATGACCAGTGAAAAAACCATAGCCTTGACTAGACGGACTTTTGTTGGCAAAGTAATGTCTCTGCTTTTAAATATGCTATCTAGGTTGGTCATAACCTTCCTTCCAAGGAGTAAGCGTCTTTTAATTTCATGGCTGCAATCACCATCAGCAGTGATTTTGGAGCCCCCAAAAATAAAGTCTGACACTGTTTCCACTGTTTCCCCATCTATTTCCCATGAAGTAATGGGACCAGATGCCATGATCTTAGTTTTCTGAACGTTGAGCTTTAAGCCAACTTTTTCACTCTCCTCTTTCACTTTCATCAAGCCTAGAAATACTTATAAAATACCCTGGGACTTTTGGGATAGCAAGGAGATTTTTCTAATTACCATTTTAATTTGTCATTTTGCTGTTAGTCTTCAAGCATTATATTTATCTTTGTCAATTTCAACCTGATATATTTTCCAAAAATATGTATATTTCATCAAGGATTTCAAATGTCTATTATTGTATGTATGTATATAGCTGTTCTAATCATTTATATTTTAAAATCTTGGTTCTATCTCCTGCTTAATTCTGTAGTGTGGTTATTTGAAAAACTTTTATTTCTTGATGTTTACTTGATTAGTCTCTTTAAAAATGTTTACTTGAGGGAGAACAAGATGGCAGAGGAGTAGGTGGACATGAAGTACATCTCTCTCCATGGATACATCAGGACTGCACCTTCAGACACAGAGTGCATGCAGAACACCAGCTGAGAGGGGACAGGAGTACCTGACCAGAGGAAAAGAATATATAGAACCACTCAAAACTCGGTAGGATGAAGGAACTAGGGAAAAACAGGCGAGTTAGTAGGACTGGACCTGCCCTCTGCACATGAGGGAACTGAAACAGGAGTCCAATCTCCACATTGGGTCAATTGTCTGAGTCAGAAGAGAAACATTTAAGGCTGAGAGGGAAACAGCTGATTTGTGGCAGCCTAAATGGAATGAAAATCAGACAGTCCTTGCTGAAGCCATACATACAGGGATGCTGGTCCCCTGGAAGGCACAGCAGCTGGGAGCTGGAGTTTGGGGGTTGTGGAGCGATTCCAGGGCGAGGGCTGCTGTTGACTGTGGAGAGACGGATGCAGAGGAGGTGATGAAGGAAATTGTGGTGGGAAATGCCTGTGGAAGAAAGCCCGGCAGCCATGGAAGCAAGGCGATACTGCTGAGTCACATGTAGGGGGTGGAGCCATCACCATAGCCTCTCTCCCCCCACACACCAGTAGCAGCAGCTGAACAGTAGAGAAGCTGGCCCATCAAACCCCTGACACACTCAACTACAGAGCAGGACCCCACCCAGGGTGCCCCTTTAAGTGCCTGACACACTGATCTACAGAGTAGGACTCCAGCCAGGGGGGCCGCTGTATGTGCCTGACGCACCAAACAACAGAGAAGGACCCCAGGCAAGGGAGCCCCTAAGTGCCTGAAAGGGCGGAGCTACTGAGAAAGACTGGCCAAAGAGGCCTTCAATTGCCAGCTACAAGAGGCTCAAAAAAAGACTCTGATAGGGCCACAACTCCTGCGGGGGAGGCAGTCTGTGTCCCTGCACACTTGGCACCACCAGGGTCCCCACAAGCCAAGCAACTGCACCACCTTCACGCTTAACTCTCACTGGGGCAGGCTGTCACAGGCAAAAAAAGCCTTGCATCCATGCGCACAGAGTCACTTCGGTGGTGTCCAACTCTTTGCGACCTTGTAGACTGTGGCCTGCCAGGCTTCTCTGTCAGGGAGGGGGGTTCTCCAGGCAAGAATACTGGAGCATATTGGCCAATACTGGTTGCCATACCCGTCTAGAGCACTATTTGTCCTACTGCCCTAATCGCCAACTCCCCTGAGTACCTGCTGCTGCCAGAACCCCTGCGAACCAAGCAACTGCACCACCTCCACATGTGGCCCTCACAGGGGCAAACCCAAGTCCTCCAGAGCAGCCTCAGGAGCAAACCCCAGTGGACGACCCACATGCAGAGGTGGAAATAAAACCACAGTTGAAACCCAGGGGCAGTGTGGCTAAGGAAAAAACCCCAAAACCTTCCCACAAGCTCTACAAGCTGCAGATTAAATCCACAGGATCACCTATGCAGACTCTGTGTCTATGGAATATATAAAGTGTCATTGAGAGCTCCCATGAAAGAAAACGCACTAATTCTGACAGCTGTAGACATTGGAGGCAAGAACACATAGGGGTAGGACCAGATTAGAATCTGCGCTGCCCCCACAGCAGGTCCAGAGATCAGCACAGTGTTGGAGGGCATCCTAGGGAGGTGAAGTGGACTGTGACTCCCAACGAGGGAAAGGACTCTGACAGCAGTGACTCAAGAAAAACATTTATTATTCTTATGTTTTGACTTGTTCTGTAGATTCTTTTGGATTTGTTTTCTTTCTTTTTTCTTTTTTTCCCCCTCTGTTGTAGTTGTCGATTTTATTGGCACTATGAAATCGAATTAAGCTTTTGAGCTTTTTTTTTCTTTTTTTCTCAGTCACATTTTTTATTGTTATTATAAACCTCTGCCTCTGTGTTGGGCTTTTGCAGTTCTGCGGCATTTTCCTTTTTTTTCTTTTCTCTTTTTTTAATTTCAATTATTAATTTTTAAAACCTACTATTATTTTTTCTACTTCTATTCCTTTGTTTGCTTTTCCTACTGTTCTTGGCGCCTTGCAGTTAATCTTTAATGTATATAAATCTTCTTTATCTACCTCTATTTAACTTTGCATGTCTATTCTTTCTTTTTTTCTTTCCTTTCCTCTCAACATATTTGTGAGTTTTATTTTCATTGCTTTATTCCTCAATTGGCACCTTCGGTTAGTTTTGTTTTTCAGTTTGTGCTTAAGTCATTTTTGTTCTGGTAGATATAATTTTTGGTTGCCTTTGTTGGCCGGGTCAATCTACTGTACTCTATTTTTGTTGGACTGTTTTGATTTTGATTTCCCTTTCCTACTGTTCTTTTTCCCTTGCAGTTAATCTTTAATGTATATAAATCTTCTTCATCTACCTCTACTTAACTTTGCATATGTATTCTTTCTTTCTTTTCTTTCTCTTCCTTTCCTCTCAACATATTTGCTGGTTTTGTTTTCATTGCTTTCTTCCCTACTTGGCATCTTGCTTTAGTTTTCTTTTCCAGTTTGTGCTTTAGTTAGTTTTGTTCTTAACTGGTAAATAAAATTTTTTATTTACTTTGTTCACTGAGTCAGTCTACTGCACTTTATTTTTGTTGGGCTGTTTTCACTTTGCTCATGGTTGTATATGTATATGTATATATACCATGAATTTAATTATTATTTGCCTGATTTTGTAACTGCCATTTGTCTGGGGTTCATCTTTGGTTTCCCATTTCTGAATATTTGTGTTAATCTCACTTAATGCAATAACAAACCACTTGTGGAATCTTCATTCCTGACCAGAGATCAAGCCCTGAGCCTTTGGAGCGGGAGCGCTGACTCCAAGACCCTAAACTACCAGAGAACTAACCCTAGGGAGTATCAAATAGTGAGAACTCACACAAAGGAAACAACTTGAATACAAGACCTGGCTTCACCCAACCACCAGTAGCACCCGTGCAGGACGCCTCAACTAAACAACAAACAAAACAAAAATACAGACCCAATCATCAGCAGACAGGACCACCACCTCCCTCAGCCCTGCCCATCAGAGGAGAAACAAACAGACAAAAACTCAGCATCAATCTCATCCTATATGAAGTTTACACAAACCACTAGACCAGCCTTAGGAGAACCAACCTTAGAAACCAAAAGGAAGAAAGAATTAAACCTTGAAACACGGGAAAAGGAGACCTCAAACACAGTAAATTAAAGAAAAAAAGAAAGAAAGAAAAGGCAGAGAAATACTACACAAATAAAGGAACAAACTAGACACACAGAAGTCCAAATAAATGAAGAGGAAATAGGCAAACTACCTGAAAAAGAATTCAGAATAATGATAGTAAAGATGATCAAAAACCTTGAAAATAAAATGGAGAAAATGCAAGAATCAATTAACAATGACCTAGAAGCATTAAAGAATAAACATGCAGAGACAAACAGCACAACTACTGAAATTAAAAATACTCTAGAAGGAACCAATAGCGGAATATCTGAAGCAGAAGAACAAATCAGTGAGCTGGAAAATGGTGGCAATAACTTTTGAAGAGCAGAATAAAGTAAAAAGAATGAAAAGAACTGAGGACAGTCTCAGAGACCTCTGGGACAAAATCAAACACACCAACATTCGAATTATAGGAGTCCCAGAAGAAGAAGAGAAAAAAAAAGAGTATGAGAAAATTTTTGAAGAGATTATAGTTGAAAATTCTCCCAACATGGAAAAGGAAATAGTCAATCAAGTCCAAGAGGCACAAAGAGTCCCATAGAGGATAAACCCAAAGAGAAACACACCAAGACACATACTAATCAAACAAACAAAGACTAAACCCAAAGAAAGAATATTAAAAGCAACAAGGGAGAAGCAACAAGTAATATACAAGGGAAACCCCATATGCTTAACAGCTGATCTTTCAGCAGAAACTCCGCAGGCCAGAAGGGAATGGCAGGATATATTTACAGTATTGAAAGGGAAAAATCTACAACCAAGATTATGGTACCCAGCAAGGATCTCATTCAAAATTGATGGAGAAATAAAAAGGTTTTCAGACAAGCAAAAGTTAAGAGAATTCAGTACCACCAAACCAGCCTTACAGCAAATGTTAAAGGGATTTATATAGTCAAGAAATACAAGAGAAGAATAAAGAGCTACAAAATCCACCCCAAACAATTAAGAAAATGGCAATAGGAACATACATATCAATAATTACTTTAAATGTAAATGGATTAAATGCTCCAACCAAAAGACACAGACTGGCTGAATGGATACAAAAACAAGACCCATCTATATGCTGTCTACAAGAAACCCACTTCAGACCTAAAGACACATATAGACTGAAAGTGAGAGGATGGAAAAATATATTCCATGAAAATTGCAAGCAAAAGAAAGCTGGAGTAGCATCCCTCATATCAGACAAAATAGACCTTAAAATAAAGAATATTACAAGAGATAAGGAAGGACACTAAATAATGATCAAGGGATCAATCCAAGAGGAAGCCATAACAATCATAAATATCTACGCACTCAACATAGGAGCACCTCAATACATAAGACAAACACTAACAGACATAAAAGGAGAAATTGACAGTAACATAAAAATAGTAGGAGACTTTAACACCCCGCTCACACCAATGGACAGATCATCAAAACAGAAAATTAATAAGGAAACACAAGTCTTAAATGACACATTAGATGAGACGCAGCTCTTTTATATCTTCTGGACACTCCATCCAAATGCAGAAGAATACACCTTCTTCTCAAGTGCACATGGAACATTCCCCAGGATAGACCACATCTTGGGTCACAAATCAAACCTCAGTAAATTTAAGAAAACTGAAATCATATCAAGCTTCTTCTCCAACCACAACACTATGAGACTAGGTATCAATTACAAGAAAAAAACTGTGAGAAACACAAACACAAGAAGATTAAACAACACGTTTCTAAATAACCAACAGGTTACTGAAGAAATCAAAGGGAAATCAAAAAATTTCTAGAAACAAATGACAATGAAAACACGACAACTCAAAACCAATGGGACGCAGCAAAAGCAGTTCTCAAAGGGAAGTTTATAGCGATACAATCCTACCTCAAGAAACAAGAAAAACATCGAATAGACAACCTAACTTTATACCTAAAACAACTAGAAAAAGAAGAACAAAAAAATCCAAAAATTAGTAGAAGGAAAGAAATCATAAAGATCCAAGAAGAAATAAATGAAAAATAAATGAAAGAAACAACAGTAAATATTAATGAAACTAAAAGCCAGTTCTTTGAGAAGACAAACAAAATTGACAAGCCTTTAGCCAGACTCAAGAAAAAAAGAGACAAGAATCAAATCAACAAAATTAGAAATGAAAAAGGAGAGGTTACAACAGACAGTGCAGAAATACAAAGGAATATAAGAGACTATTATGAACAACAATATGGCCATAAAATGGATCACCTGGAAGAAATGGACAGAATCTTAGAAAAGTTCAATCTTCCAAGACTGAACCAGGAAGAAGTAGAAATTATGAACAACCCAGTTACAAGCACTGAAACTGAAGCTGTGATCAAAAATCTCCCCCCCAAAAAAATCCTGGGATCAGAAGGCTTCACAGGAGAATTCTATCAAACATTTAGAGAAGAACTAATGCCTATCCTTCTAAAGCTCTTTCAAAAAAATTGCAGAGGAAGGAACACTTCCAAACTCCTTCAATGAGGCCACCATCATCCTGATACCAAAATCAGACAAAGATAACACACAAAAAAGCAAACTACAGGCCAACATCACTGATGAACATAGATGCAAAAATCCTCAACAAAATTTTAGCTTACAGAATTTAGCAACACATCAAAAAGCTCATACACCATGATCAAGTTGGGTTTATCCCAGGAATGCAAGGATTCTTCAATATATGCAAATCAATCAATATGATACACCATATTAACAAATTGAAAGATAAAAACCATATGATAATCTCAATAGAGGCAGAAAAAGCCTTTGACAAAATTCAGCACCCATTTATGATTAAAACTCTTCAAAAAATGGGAATAGAAGGAACCTATCTCAACATAGTAAAGGCCACATATGGTAAGCCTACAGCAAATATTCTCAATGGTGAAAAACTGAAACCATTCCCCCTAAGATCAGGAACAAGATAAGGGTGTCCACTTTCACCACTATTATTCCACATAGTTCTGGAAGTTCTAGCTACAGCAATCAGAGAAGAAAAAGAAATAAAAGGAATCCAGATCAGAAAAGAAGAAGTAAAGCTCTCACTGTTTGCAGATGACATGATACTATACATAGAAAACCCTAAAGATAGTATCAAAAAATTACTAGAGCTAATCAGTGAAGTTAGCAAAGTTGTAGGATACAAAATCAGTACACATAAACCACTTGCATTTCTATATGCTAACAATGAAAAATCAGAAAGAAATTAAGGAATCAATCCCATTCACCACTACAACAAAAATAATTAAATATCTAGGAATAAACTTACCTAGGGAGACAAAAGAACTGTACATAGAAAATTACAAGATGCTGATGAACAAAATCAAAGATGACATAAACAGATGGAGAGATATTCCATGTCCCTGAGTAGAAAGAATAAATATTGTGAAAATGACTATACTACCAAATGCAATCTACAGATTCAACGTGACCCCTGTCAAACTACCAATGACATTTTTCACAGAACTAGAACAAAAAATTTCATAATTCACATGGAAACATAGAAGACCCCGAATAAAAAAAGCAGTCTTGAGAAAGAAGAATGTAGCTGGAGGAATCAACCTTCCTGACTTCAGATTATACTACAAAGCTACAGTCATCAAGACAGTATGGAACTGGCACAGAAACAGAAATATAGGCCAATGGAACAAGATAGAAAGCCCAGAAATAAACCCATGCTCCTATGGGTACCTTATTTTTGACAAAGGAGGCAAGAATATACAATGGGGCAAAGACAGTCTCTTCAATAAGTGGTGCTGGGAAAACTGCACAGCTACATGTTAAAAATGAAATTAGAACACTTTCTAACATCATACACAAAGATAAACTCAAAATGGATTAAAGGGCTAAATGTAAGACCAAAAACTATAAAACCCTTAGAGGAAAACATAGACAGAACACTCGATGACATAAATCAAAGCAAGACCCTCTATGACCCACCTCCTACAGTAATGGAAATAAAAACAGAAGTAAACAAGTGGGACCTGATTAAACTTAAAAGCTTTTGCACAGCAACAGAAACTATAAGCAAGGTGAAAAGACAACCCTCAGAATGGGAGAAAATAATAGCAAAGGAAACAACTGACAAAGGATTAATTTCCAAAATATACAAGCAGCTCGTACAACTCAAGGGCAGAAAAGCAAACAACCCAATCAAAAAGTGGGAAAAAGACTTAAAACAGACATTTCTCCAAAGAAGACATACAGATGGCTAACAAACACATGAAAAGATGCTCAACACCACTCATTATTAGAGAAATGCAAATCAAAACTGCAATGAGATATCACCTCACACCGGTCAGAATGGCCACCATCAAAAAGTCTACAAACAATAAATGCTGGAAGGGTGTGGAGAAAACAGAACTCTCTTGCACTGTTGGTGAGAATGTAAATTGATACAGCCAATATGGAAGACGGCATGGAGATTCCTTAAAACACTAGGAATAAAACCACCATATGACCCAGCAATCCCACTCCTAGGCGTATACCCTGAGGAAACCAAGGTTGAAAAAGGCACATGTATGCCATTGTTCATTGCAGCACTATTTACAGTAGCTAGAACATGGAAGCAACCTAGATGTCCATCAACAGATGAATGGATAAAGAAGTTGTGGTACATATACACAATGGAATATTACTCAGCCATAAAAAGCAACAAATCTGAGTCAGTTCTGATGAGGTGGATGAACCTAGAACCTATTATACAGAGTGAAGGGAGTCAGAAAGAGAAAGATAAATATCATATTCTAACGTATATATACGGAATCTAGTAAAATGGTACTGATGAATTTATTTACAGGGCAGCAATAGAGAAACAAAGATAGAGAATAGACTTATGGATGTGGGGAGAGGGGAGGAGAGGGTGAGATGTATGGAAAGAGTAACATGGAAACTTACATCACCATATGTAAAATAGATAGCCAACGGGAATTTGCTGTATGGCTCAGGAAACTCTAACGGGGGCTCTGTATCCACCTAGAGGGGTGGGATGGGGAGGGAAATGGGAGGGAGGTTCAAAAGGGAGGGGATATATGTATATCTACGGCTGATTCATGTTGAGGTTTGACAGAAAACAACAAAATTCTGTAAAGCAATTATCCTTCAATAAAGAAAGAGATTAAAAATAGTGTTTACTTTATGAGTCTTTTCAAAGAAATTTTGGGGGCTTTTTTAAAGTCATATGCATTGCATTTACTACTCTTGGTATTTTTCTTAATTTCGTTGACCTCTCCTCTAATCTTTATTATTTCCTTCTTGTTTATTTGAATTTTCTCTACTGTTTTTTTTTTTTTCCCTCCAGATCTGAATACATAGTTCATTTGTTTTCAATCTTGTTTTCTGATGGATGTGTTCAAAGCTATAAATTTTCCTCTTGGTACTACTTTATTTACAGTACATAAATTTTGACATGTAGAGCTTTCCTTGATATTCAATTTTAAGTAATTCATAATTTTTCCTTTATATTATCTCTTTAGTCTAAGGGTTATTTGGTAGTATGTTTTTATTTTTCAGACATGCAAGATATCTTGGTTATGCTTTTGGTCTCGTCCCACCTCTTGTCTCTACTAACTGCCATCATGTTGACATTATCTGGATTTTAGTTCCAGATTTAATATATATTCATCATTTATTCAAGCAACAATAAAACAATAAATTCTTTTTCAACCTTATTTTTCTTATATAAGGAAGATTCACTTTCTTTTTTTATTGCTGAAATATATTCTGTGTACATCTTTATGCCTAAGGATATCTTTATTTTGCCTTCACAGTTAAATAAATATTTAGCTGTATATAAAATTCAACAATGTCTAGATATAATTTGATTGTCATCCCATTGTCACTCTGATTCTCCTTATTTGTAGATGACCTGCTTCTTCTCTTTGAAAGTTTTCTGTTTCAGATGCTTTTAGATTTCTCCTTAGTGTATCTGTGTATGAGATTTTTTTCTTCTCCATCTTGTTTAGCACTCTCTTAACCCTTTCTATCTGAAGGCTAATTTATTCCTTTAATTCTGCAAAAAGTTAAGTCACTGTTTCTTTCAATATTTTTTTCCCTCTGTTTGCTCCTTTAAATTCTCCAGAGGCTCATGACAGACACCTATTAGTGCTTGCATTCCTAGCCTGTTTCTCGAATTTCTCATAGTCTTTCCCCCTATCTGAATTGGGGAAAAAAAAAAAAAAAAAAACCTCAGTTTTTCCTCCAGTGTTTCTCCTTTACTCTCACACTATTAAGTCACTCACAACACTTCTGACATCAGATGTATGGGTTTTCCCCACACCTAGCAATTCCACAACACCATTTAGATGTCTTAAGTGTAACTCAATTCTTACACAACATACATGGAGATAATGTCCCTTCCCACAGGTTAAGGGCTCAGTCCCACAAGACTGCCTCCCCCGCCCCCCCGCCCCGTCAATCAGAAGTCATAGGTCCCTACCACAACTTCTGTCCAGTTTGTCTACAAATCAGAGGTTCCCACACCCCTTCCCCAAGTTCAATTAATTTGCTCGACTGGCTCATAGAACTCAGGGAAATGCTTACTCATATTTATTAGTTTATTTAAGGATGTGATAAAGGGTGCAGATGAACAGCCAGATGGAGAGATACATCTGCAAGATCTGGGATGGTCCCAAATGCAAGAGTTTCTGTCCCAGTAGAGTTGGGGCATTATCCTCCTGGTATGTGGATATGTTCACCAATCTGGAAGCGCTTCAATCCCCATACTATGGGGATTTTTATGGACACATCCCCACATAAGCATGATCAATTAACTCCATTTCTAGCTCCTCTCCCCTCTTTTGAGAAGTGGGGATGGGACTGAAACTTCCAAGATTCTAATCATGTATTGGTCATTGTGGTGATCACTACCATCCAAGAGTCATCCAGGAGCCCACCCAGTCACCTCATTAGAACAAAGGACACTCCTATCACCCAGGAAATTACAAGAGATTTGGCAGCTTGGAATCATGAACTGGATCAAAGATCAAATATTAGGGGAAAGGATGTTCCTGGCACCCTCACCACTTATGGAATTACGAGGGTTTTAGGAGTGCTGCGCCAGGAACCAGGGGCCGGGACCAATATATATATTTTCTATTATCTCACACTGTCCCTAGAAAAGGTCTTTGACCTCTATTTACCCTCTTATGCTCCACAGAGTTGTGTTTAGTTGAAAAGAATGTTCCCCAAAGCCAAGTCTCCATCCCAGCTGGTCCCTCCGATGCTGAGGCTGAGGAAGTCAGAAAGATGGCGAAAGTCCATTTCCAGGATCTCATTTCTTTCTTATTCACTCATTCAGGAGTATTTATTCCTGTCTGCTCTGTGCCAGGCCCTCTCCTGGGTCCTGGAGGCACTTGGTCCCTGATGACTCCTCCAACATGCTCATCGTTGTCCTCTTTGCTTAAAATTCTGCTCCAACCACTCTGGACCTCTCCCATCACCTTGAAGAGGCCAGGTGTGCTCCCCTCACAGGGCTCCCTCTTCCGCTCTGCACCTAAAACGTCCTTCTCCTCCTCCACCTTCTCTGTCCTTGCTGATGTTTACGCTGATGACCTTTTCTCATCATTCAAGTCTCAATTCAAACATTACGTCCTCGAAGAGACCATCCCTGCCCACTCTCTAAAGCAGTCAGCCCTCTGGTCACCCTGCTTTATCGTGTTTGATTTCACTCCCTCTCTTTTCCTCCTTCTTCTGTCTCATCACCGAGGCAGCTCTTGAAGATCAGCAGGGAAGGGATTGTTCATTCCCATTGTGTAGATGAGGAGACTGAGGTTAACGGAAGAACAGTTATATACCGAAGGCCACACTGTGACCTTGGATTGGTGGTCTAGCCAGGACTGTCCTCTGATACCTCGTGTTAATGTGTGCATGCTCACCTGGGTGTGTGTGTCCACAGATGTGTGTTCACACATGGACATGCATGAAGTGTTTAAATGTCCGTGCTAGTCTTCCTGATGAGATCAGTGTGAGGGCCATGTGCAGGGGGGTTGTCTCTTTAGGCTGGGCCCCAGGGCTCTAGACTCTGTTCGCAGAAGGTACCATCCCCCCCAACCCCCTCCCCTCCCCACTACCTCTCCCCTTCCAGACTGCTTACTGCTCATCCCCACCTCCTGCCCTGCCTCCCCCTCCCACAGAGGTCCTCCTCCTCGGCTGAGGTCCCCAGAGGGCTTTCTTCCTGCTGCCAGCAGAGCTGTGTGGGCACTGTGTGGCCGCCAGTCCACCCCCACTGTGCCATGTTGGGCCCCTGCCCACTGCCTCACCCTCTCCTCCTCCTCTCGCTGCAAATAGTAGGACGTTCACCTTGGATCTGACCTGCCTGTCTACAAGAAAACCGCCCCTCTTCTCCTCAATTTGATTGGGTGCCTGCCCAGGGCTCTCATGTCCTGCAAGCCCAGGAGGGCCTTTCTGTCATCAGGGGAGCAAGGCTCACCCCCTCTATATGCAGGTCGTGTTGGGGGGAAGCCTGACTTGCCGCTCACCTTCCTCTGCTTAACAGAGCAGTGAACAGGGGAGCCAGGGCCTCCTTTGTGACTCAGTTTTCCAGCTCAGCTTATCTGCGTCTTCATATGGTGTTCTCTTGTCAGAGGAGCCGGGGGCTGTGTGTGTGACAACCAGGTTAAATAAATGCTGCCACCTCCCCATTCCCCTAGTTCCCTGTCTTCTTGCTGAGGACAGCTGAGTGTCTCCCCGGCTTCCAGAGAAGATGCTAGTTTATTGTCACCTGTCTTTATTTGATTCGTGTCTTACTCAAAATGCCTGGGGCCATCACTCCACAGAGAAGAAGAGAAAGCAAGGACAAGCCTCCCTTTTGCCTTTTGCTGCCTGAGCAGCTGGTCCCTGGAAGGCGGCTGGGGTGGGGGAGGCAGGACTGTAGGAAGCAGAGTGGAGAGACGGCGCCATGTGAGGTCAGGGAGGCCAGCAGAGGAGAATCAGAGGGGCCAAGCTTGTGGAGGACAGTGAGCCTACAGTGGAGGCTCCCAGAACTCGGATCCAGGAATCTTTCCAAGCATTTCGTGTCCATCCTCCACTTGCCACCGTGACCCATGGAAGCTTCTCCAAGCTCCCAGGGTAGGAGCTGATGAGATACTTGGCGTTTTCCCTCGGGTGGGAGGAAACTCAAGTCTTGGCGACCCCAGTGGTGAACACACGGAGCCACTGGATCTGAGGCCATGGATCTAGTGGCCCAGAGACTCTGCGGCCTCCAAGAACAGATAGGCTGACGGCCCAAGAGCCAGGCGACATAAGTGCTCGGAGCCCCAGAAGGCAGTGGGTCCGTCCAGGCCACTCTGCTCCAGGGCTGGAGGGACAGCTGAGCATTTGCTGTCTTCTCACATCGGGTCAATGGCACTTTCCTCTTGTCTTATTCAATTTTCTCAGCAGTCCTATGAGACAGCTGGTATTCTTTTCATTTTCCAGATAAGACAGTTGAGCTTCAGGAAGCCAGATGACTTTCTGAAGGTAACAGTCAGCAAGTGGTGGAACCAGGAGCCAAAACTAGATCTTATGGCAATGGCACTAGTCCTCCCCTCATGACACAAGCCAGTCCTGACAGTGGCTGAAATGATGGCACCTGTTGATGCGTGAGACGCTCACCTTACAGGGCATGTCAAGAACACAAGCCAGGAAGGAGGAGGTCCGTCCATCCAGCCTTCTCAAATGGGCATCTCCCAGGGTGGCTGTCTGCAATCGGCAGGCAGTCGTGAGCCGAGCAGGCTGATGTTTGACACAGATCTCTACTGAACAACAGCTGTGACATGCATCCGCACGCTCACTCCCAACAGACTGGCACACGCAACCAGGCGCCGAGCTTATTGGCATTCCCTTTCACACCCCCGCCTGCCTCCCCTGGGAATCTATTCAAATCTACTCAACAGAGCAGCCAGGAGAAGACGATAAACCCGTATCAACGCTGTGTTTCTCTTCATCTCTCTCTTTGTGAAAAAAAGAAGAGGAATAGTGCAAAGCCTCATCCAGTATTCACTGGGAATCATCCTGACATGATCCCAGGAAAATAAGTTCTTTTCAAAGCCATGCTTCCAGCTCATCCTCTCCCATGACTGAGCGCGGGCTGAGCCTGCCGCGTGCGGGGCTCCGCGGCTGGCAGTAGCACTGGCGGTAAGGCTTAATTATGATTCACGAAGCTGCATTGCGGAGATGGTTTAAAGCCACTTAATTAGTGTAGGAATATACCACCATAATTATCCTGAAATGTGGCCTAATTAACCTATGGAAAAGCCGGGCCACTGGTAGGGAATGTCGGAGACATCAATAGTCTATTAATATACATGGTTCACTCTCTGGCACAGCTTTGGGGGTACACAGGCCTCAGGGAGCAGACAGAGGAGAATACAGTTTGCCCTGCAGGGTGATGATTTAAAAATATGTGAACTAAACAAGGAAAGGAAAAAGGGAATAATATTTACTGAGTACCTATCATGAGCCAAGCAGTGTTCAAATCCCTTTCTTTTTTAATCCTCAAAAGAATCCTTTACAATAGGTATTAAAGTTCAGAGAGGTTCATTAATGAACCCAAGGTCACACAGCCAGAAAATAGCCAAACTGGAATTCATTCTTTAGTTAGTCTGCTCCAAAGGCTAGACTCTGCCAGTTATTTTTTACTGCCTCTGGTAGGCACAGAAGACTTGAGGAAATGGATGAAAAAAAGAAAAGAGGCCCCTTCAACTCTATGGAGGCCCTACTCCCTCTGACATTTAGAAAAAGAGAGTGATTCAAGTTTCCTGAAGGCAGGTTCAAGCTATCAAGTGTATTGTGCAGGTGGGACACTCGGAATCCCCAATCACGCAGGCTGCAATGGAAATGACATCACCTCTAGAACACAGTGCAAGCCCAGCAAAACCATTTACAGCAGTCCTGGGAGACCTACCTAGGTGACTCTAATTTCCTTTTGCACTTAAGTCCCCGGCTCCCACCCTGGCTTTGAGTCCAGATATTGGACCTAAGCCAAGAGAAGCCACGTCTTACACAGTCCTTAATGAAGCAGGGTTTGAACCCAGTCCAGACTCTCCAGTGCCCAGGACACACAAAGACACCAGGATGAAAGCCCAGAGCCCTCCAGGGGGCGCCAGAGAGCCAGGCTTTTCTGCCTCGCAGTCGATCTGGTCGGCAGGTCGAGGAGTATTCCAACAACGTCTTCATTCTTCCCTGATCAAAGGAGCTGGGATTGAACCTGCTGTAATCATCCGTCGGGGAGTTTGCTTAAAATTCCCCTAATTACGGGAGAGCAGAAAATTGCTACGCCTCAGACTGAATAGAGAAATCGAAGGCGCCCTGCTCTCAGCTGCCTAGAGGAGACGAGCCAAGATGGGAAGAGAAGAGCTGGGAGAGGGGAGGAGGGGGTACCACGGATGGCAGCGATGGGAGGGAGAGCGCCCTCCCCGTCTGTGCCAGGGAGTGGGAGAGAAAGGGGGGAAGCCAGCTGCAAGGGGGTCACGGTGGCTGGCTACCCCTCTGCAGAGAGAAGGATGCAGGAGCCAAAAGGGTGGATCCTCCTTCTGGAGAGGCCAGGAGAGTCTCTAACTCTGGCTTAAGTTAGAAAGTAAATTCTGGAACATCCCCTCTGCCAGGAGAGGGAAGGAAAGAGCAGACAGACAGGTCAGGCAGGGAACAAGCTGCCGGGATGGGGTGGGGGTGGGGGTGGGGGCTGCAGAGCAGGCTGCCTCCAGGCTCCCTCTCTGTGTTCTGCCCTGTGCCAAGCAGGTGGAAGGCCTAGAAGGAGCGGAAGGGGAGACAGGAAGATTCCGCCCTTGGGGAGTCTCAGTCTGATGCGGCAAACCCAAAGTAAGACTCAGAGAAGCCCTACACACCAGTGCCCAGCACGTGACAGCCCTGTACTCTAGGAAGGGGGTCGAAATGCTCTGGACCGGATGGAGTCAGAAGCGGAAGGTTTGCTGGGGAGACACGTCAGAGCAGGAAAAGACAAACAGGGAGGAGGAAGATGGAAGGAGGGAGGGGAACATCTGAAGGAACCATGCAACGTATGAAGGGGTTACGGTTACCACTTGGGGAGAGGGAAGCGTGGCTCAGGGAGGTGAAGTCCCTCATCTAAGGCGACACCGCTCATCATGCCAGAGCTGGATCTCAGACTCCTAGCCCGTGCATTACACCCCATGGGGCAAGAGGGGTTGGGAGGGGGCTGGCCAGAGGTGGAATGCTAGAAGGAAAGAGGGGGCCACTCCCTGACCCGTCGATGTTGATCGTAAGGGCAGACAATACACTAACACATCTCCCCTTTGCTAGCCCAGCACCATGCAGGAGCTCCCCGGGCCCCCCACCACAGCTTGGAAAAGATGGATGCTCCGCGATGCTCTTACATTTTCCCAGGGAACTTCTCAGGACTCTAAGGTGAGTCCCTGCATGGGCCCAGCTTGAGTCTTCCGCAGCCCCAGCTACGCTGTGTGTCCCCATTATAGGTCTAGTGGTATCGGCTGAGACTCGGGGATTGCAAGTTACAGAACCCACTCAAAGTACCGTTTAAATAAAAGAGGAAGTTTACAAAAGGGACACAGGAGTGTCGTACACAGCCCCAGCGCAGGAGTACAGTCATGCTTCAGTCAGTGACATTGAGGACAGGCACGCCCGACAGACCCGGGAGCTCCCACTGTCTGCTCCCCTTCGGCATCTGCATCCCCATCTCGTCCTCGGCTTCTCTTTGCATACCCGGGAAGACCCCCAAATTCAAGATGGTGACTTGGGGCTCCCAAGCCCACATGGGATCAATAAAATACGGCAGGAAGAGATGGCCTGTAGGCCCCAATTCCAATACCCCAAAGTCAGAATGCTGACCATCCCAGGTTGGCTTAGTGCCTATTCTAGTCCAATCAACCTCAGGCCAGGACATCCAGCCACACTGTGGGTAAGCAGGTTGGTTCAGGGGCCACGGGGAGTTGGACAGTAATTCCACTGCAAAAATGTGCTGGGGTAGTGGGTGTCTGATAGATGGGCCTGGGGGTGTGGATGGGGCCTGACCTGTCTCAGCAGATGCCCTGGAGGGGGTTGAAACCTCCACCTCAAGCCAGGTGGTGAGTTACTCAGTATGTCAGACACTACAGCTATGGCCAAGGCAAATCCTCAAGTGGGAAACTGAGGGGCGGTGGTGGGGAGGGGGTTGGCCTGGGCCCTGACCCTCCAGGAGCCAAGAGGCAAGTCTGCAGGGGCTGGAGTCGGCCCAGGCCTGAGGGAAGGCAGGCCAGTGTCTTGAGCTCCAGGGTAGTTATCTGAGGCGGGGAAACCTGTACTTTAGAAACTTGACTGTTTTCATGCTGTTTGTATTTTCTGTAATTACTTCCCTTTTGTTCTCCCTTAGTATTTATGGAAGTCCTTTGTGAAAATGCCAGCAATGCAGAGAGGAAACAGCCAAGGGGTTTGTGTCTCTTCCTGGGCTCAGGGTAAAAGAAACACATCCCCCAGAACCTGGGAGGGGTGGTGGCAAGAATGTGGCCAGGAGGACTGGGGGCCGGGAGGAGGGGGCAAGGATGGCAGCTAGGATGCTCCTCCCCACGCACCCCGCCCAAACACTGGTCTCTTTCCGAGCTCTTTCTCAAACATGGGGAGGCCCCCGGCTTCCTTTGAGTAAGTCTGCTGTCCTGACCTGAGCAACTCTGCAGCGCTGCCCCCTTCCTGTCGCCCCATCCAGGGGGACGGCCGAAGCCACCCTCAGGCCAGGCTTGCACATAAACTCATGAGGAGGCTGCTCCCTGTGCCCCTGGGTGCTCCTCAGATGCTGGGGCAGGCAGGGGCTCACCATAGGTGCTAATCCAGGGGACCTGGGGCCCCTGAGACCCTGGAATGAGAACTCGGGGAACCTAGGATAAACCCTCCCTTGATCCCAGTCTCCACTGGGTTCTGAATCTTCCTCCAATCTCATTCTCTCCAGCCCTGACTTTTTGCTGGACTCTACCTTAAAACTCCACATGGGTATCAGAGCCAAGTTTGGGTGAGGTTGAGGGTGGGGGAAACCTCAGTTTCCCCTGGGTCTAAGGGCCTGTCCTTGGGTGAGGAGATGGATAAGGCTCTGATGTAGGAGATCAGAAGTACCTCTGTGGTTTCTAAAAAGGGGAAGAGATGAAGGTCTTAAGTGGTAGAAAGGACCAGAGACAGTCACAGAGGTCTTCATCCTCTTATATTACATTATTTGTAGGCAAACTGTCACCAGGGCATCACTGGGAGGTCCTGGCCCCGCCCCCATCCCCACCGCCATGGCCATTCCATGGAGTTATCCGTGGCATTATCCATGGCCAGATGGCATTATCCTGGGTGGCTGAACAGCCCCCAGGAGTGAGGTGTCCGCCGGCAGAGAACCAGCAATGACATGGGACATTAGGTGCTGATGGCTTTGCCAAGCAAGAGAATTGCAATTAAGGATGCAATGGGTCCCTCTGGGGGCTGTCAGACAAGGATCCAGAACAATAGTCGGGAGGCTGGGAGTTTTCTGAAAGCAGGTGCAGTGGGAGCCAGGACGGGACTGTGGGGGCGCAGCCTCCATCCTCGCAGCAATTCGGTCAACAACAGAAAGGTAATTAACACCTGCACTTACTCAGTGCCCAGCAGGCCCCCTACTGGAAGGCGGGAGTGCAATTATCTCCCTTCTACAGATAAGATAAGGAAACAGCAGAGGAGCAGAGGTTATGCAACTTGTCTGCAGCACACAGATAGTGGAGATGGAATTCAGGCTCAGCTTCATCTGGCACCAAAGTTAGGACTCAGAGTCCCCCTCTACTCCCCTGCAGTGCCCTCTTCTGAGAGTTCCCCAGATGGGCCTCAACGCCCAGGGCCACAGGCCTCACTGCCCCAGCCTGGGGTTTGCAGCTTCAGGTTGGGAAGAGCTTGCCCAGACTCCCTGGCAGCCACATAGGGACACACCTCTCCTCCCTGGTGTGGGGGAGGAAGAGGAGAAACAGCTGGCCTGGGTGACAAGTGGAGGCCATTCCAGGGGAGGTGGCAGACACAGGAAGGTAGGCTGTGAGGAGGGGCACGTAGGTCACCTCAAGGGCTGTGTCTAAGCTCCCCACCCACCTTGCTCAAACCTCCCACCTTGGGGAACTCCCATTGCTGGTCCTCCCACCTCGGGCTCTGTGCAGTGACGTCATTGTCACCAACAAGCTCTCCCTTATCTATACCAAACATGCCTGGAGGAGGGGCCCCTGCACCACCCCTAGCCCTGCTTGTTTGCACACACCCACCATGCCCTGGAGCGACCTTGGAGGTCAGGTGGTATGTGGGAAGCAGCCCCTGTGAAAAACTGTGCCCTTTTTAGGAGCTGGTCATATTGCACCCAACACGGAGGATGGGGAGAAGGTTGGGGAGGGGAGAGCAAAGTTGAGACTAGAGGAAGATGAGAAATGAGGTGCTCAGAGGCCCCAAACCAGGCAGGCACACCTAGTGGCCGTGCTGGCCGCTGGCCAGGCACCTCACAGCATCAGTGATGATCTGGACATTGGGGAGCAGCTGAAACGGACTGAGGGCCAGAGAGACTGAGTTGTCCAGTCTTGGTTCACACCTGCTCCCCCAGGCTGGGCTTTGAACCTGTCCTGGAAACACTCTGACCACAAACCGTGCATCCGGGTCCCTGTTCCCTCTGGTTACAGCCCAAGGAGGTAAAGGGTGATCGAGCCCTGAGGCTGCCCGCACTGGTTTCGCTGGTCTGCTGGGAAGATCCTGGGGACCTGGACCCTGCAGGGCTCATTCCCAACAGCAAAGCCCCATCCAAGAGCTGACTAGACCCCTTAGAGAGGGGGAGTGCTTGTGAGTTCAGACAGGGAACACAAGAGTAGGGAGTTCAAGGCAACTCCCGGCTTTGCCTCAGAAGGCTTGTCTCTTCGTTCCCAGCAGCCTAAGTCTTGGCCATCCTCCAAAACCCAGCAGAAAGGCCACCTCTTCCATGAAGCCTTCCCTCCCCTCCAAATGAAGTTTTCTCCCTCTCTAAATACTTTATCCACACTTATCTGCGAGCCTTGTCACGTTCCTCCTTGCATTGCCCCTCCCTGGCTAGACTTGGGGCTCCATAGTGCAGAGCCGTCATCCCATCTCAAGAGCTCCATACTGCCCTGCTGGATAACGGGGGGGGGGGGGGGGGCGGGGGTGCTGGAGAGGAGGGGTTCACTAAGGAGCAGGACAGGAGGTGGAGTGCTCAGATCAGAGGGTACAGGAGGGGTTCAGGAAACACTGGCTGAAACAAGACCCAGAAGAGCCACTGCTTACTACCTGAAAGCCAGGTTGAATTTGAGAACCGAATACAAAGGAAGCCCATTTCTCCAGAGTCCTGGGCAACTGAGAAACCAAACGCAGTGCTCTCACAGAAGGGGCAAGCACTAGCTACGGGGGAATAAGCTTTAAGGGAAAAAATGCCACCACTCTCCACGTGCTTCTGGTAGTGGCAGCGGCAGAAACAAAATCATTTATTTGTCCAACAGTATTTTTCATTTCAGATGATCTATTTTCATCTTTATAAGTTCATTTTCTAAAAATCTTCCATTTTTCTCCTCATCGTATTCATGTTTCCCTCTACACTTCTGAGCATATGGAGCATATTTATAACCACTGCTTCAGCATCCTTGTCTGCTAATTCCATCAACTTTCCCATTTGGGGGTCTCTTTATGCGAACTGATTTTTCTCCTGGTTATAGGTCCTATTTTTCTGCTTCTTTGCATGGCTGTTAATTTTCTATTTGATGACCAATATTGTGAATTTTCCATTGTGGTCTAGATTTTGTTGTATTCCTTTAAAGAATGCTGGACTTGGTTCCACCTCACAGTTATTTGGAGTCACTGTGACCCTTTTAAGTGCTGTCTTTAAGGTCTATGAGAACGGATCCAGGACAGCTTTTGGTCTCGGGCTAGGGTAAACATCCTCTTGAGGACCCTATCCAATGTAACACTTACTACAAGCTCTCTCCACTATCACTGGTGGGAATCTGAACCATTCCCAGCCCCGTGTGAGCTCTAGAAATTGGTCAGTCTTCTTACTGGCAGTTCTTTCCCTGACTTTGTGGTGTTTCACCCCAACTGTGTGCAAATCAATGGCCAAAGTTTCGAGGCCCCTTCTACAGATTTCCAGACATCTTCATGAGCAGCACCCTTCTCTCCAGAATTCTTCCTGCACAAATCCTAGCCTCCTCAGCCTCAACCCGTGTCTTCTCAGTTCAACCTTCAGGCTCTTTTCAGGACAGTCCCCCCTCCTCCTCCTGGGCCTTTCTCCAGTGAGGAAACTGATGCTGTGGTCAGGCTGTTACCTTTCTCTCAGGGACCACCATCCTCTGCTAACTGTGGCCCACTATCTGAAAGCAGTTGTTTGATACCTTTTGTCCAGTTTCCAGTTGTTTTCAGCGGGTGGGCAGTGACCATAGCAGTTAATCTGTGGGCTGAACAGGAGGATTCCTATGCAAGAAACATTTATTAGGGAATTCTCTGATAGATTTCAGTATGCCAGGCCCTGCTCTCTGTGCTGGGAATAAAGCATTGAACTAAATGGACAGAATCTGTGACCTCATGAAGCTGATATTCCAGTGGGTGAGGCAGACAATAAACAGTAATAAACATAATAATTGTGCGGCATGTTAGAAGGTGAACAGTGCTGTAGGGGGAAAAATAGAGCAGGGAGAGAGAGAGAAGCTGGGGAACAGAGCAGCATTTTAAATAAGGGACTTGGGGAAAACCTCACCGTGAAAGTGTTGCTGTTCAGTCACTCAGTTGTGTCTGACTCTTTGCGACCCCGTGGACTACAGCACACCAGGCTTCTCTGTCCTTCACCACCATCTCCCGGAGTTTGCTCAAACTCATGTCCATTAAGTCGATGATGCCATCCAACCATCCTCTTTCGCCCCCTTCTCCTGCCCTCAATCCTTCCCAGGATCAGGGTCTTTTCTAATGAGTCAGCTCTTCACATCAGGTGACCAAAGTATTGAAGCTTCAGCTTCAGCATCAGTGCTTCCAATGAATATTCAGGGTTGATTTCCTTTAGGATTGCTTGCTGTCCAAGGGACTCTCAAAAGTTTCTTCCAGTGAATGAAAACTGAGCCAAGCCCTGAAGGAAGGGAATGAATGAGCCACAGGTACAAGGGCCTTGAAGTGGGAGCAAGCCTGGCTTGCTCAGGGAACAGCAGGGAGACCAGTGTAGCCATCAGGGTTTGAATAAGGAAGAGACACGATCAGAAACCAAGGGGAAGCGCTGGACTGTGATAGCCCTAGGGGTCACAGAAGGAAACTGTTACTGCAATAATTAGACAAGAGAAGTTTGGACCTGGGTGGTGGCCACGGACATGGTGAAAAGTGAATTCAGAAGATTCTGAATGTTATACCAAAAGAGTGAAAGAGAGAAGAATCAAGGGTGACCCCTAAGGTTTTTGGTCTGAGCAGGTAGAAGGAGGGAGATGCCATTTACCAATACAGGGAAGATTGCGGGCCAACTGAGTCTGTAGGTGGGGTGGCGGGAGAGATCAGTTTGATGGTGGACCTGTTAGGTACGAAATGTCTTCTACACACCCACATGGAGGGATCCAGTGGGCAGCTGGACACTAGTTAGGAGTTCAGTGGAGAGATCCAAGACAGAATGGAAGGGAAGAAGCTGGGAAAGGAACCCACTGGTGAAGTCTTGCCTGGTGACGTCCAGGGTCATCCAAGACCACCTTGAGGATCCTCCTCCAAGGACAGCCCTCTGCCTCCACAGAAAGGTCAGGAGCTGGGGAACCAGGATGGACCCTTCAGAGGCCAGCTTGTCCCTCCTCTTATCCCAAATTGACCCAAATCACTAAGAGCTGTCAGATTGCATCACTGCCCAGGATCTAAGACCTCCAAGAAGAAGCTGCATTAGCCACTCTGTCCCCCAGGGCCTGTCACCCGCTATTTTGTAAGCTCCCTGGCTCTCATTCATGACTCTGCATGATGCCGTTTGCTCCCCTCGGCTCCAGGATGGCTTGCCCTGATACCCCACATCTGTCACTGAGTCTCCTAGCTCTCGCTGGCTTTGCTTCCCAAGCAATCAACAATTCATCTCTGGTCCCAGGCTGCCTTCCCTCTGCCTCACAGCTGGTGTGTGACTCGGGGAGCATTCCTCCCACTCCCTATAGAGAGAAGCTCCAAGAGCTCTGGGATCTGGAAGTCCTTCCAGATATCTAACCTCCATCCTTACTGTTATTGCGCGATGTCCTTTAATTCTAACGCTCTCCCCTAGAACAGATGGGGCCCTCAGTTGCCCTCTGGCCCTTCTCCCTGCCCTTGTTTCTTGCTGTCCCAGGCGTCCTTCCCTCTTTGTCCTTCAGACTCGCCTGCACCTTCCTCACTCTCCGTCTACATGTCCTCTCCCCTGCTCTCTCACCCCACTCAATCATTCGTCTCAGACAGTTAGTTTAGGGGAATGGAGGCGAATCTCTTGCTGACTCCAGTGAAGGTCCTTTCCTCTCGTCACCCTGGGGATGCTGGCAATTATCTCAACGCCCCCAGAGCCCCAGCGCTCCAGACGGCTCCCTCTCCCCCAGCCACTTCCTGGCCCTCCCTACACTGCTGCGTTGCTGTGTTCCTGCTCTCCTCACATCTTCTTGACTTGGCCAAAGAGACCTACCCCTCAGGAGATGAACGCCTTCACCTCCGCAGCGATCACCCCTCCCGTCCCCTGCCCATCACACACAGGTACACGCACCCCGCTCCTTAAGTGATGGCGAGGGCAGTGGCCAAGTGATCCACGGCTCCTCTCTCTTCTGTTGCTGCGGTAAAATATGGACAGCGGGAACCATGGGAGAAATGAGGCATGAAAATTAATCTGCTTTACAATCCTCATGAATATTTAAAAGCTGATGAATATGTAACTACATTTCTTTTCTCCTCCATTAGTGTCTGCTTTTGAGTTACTCTATAACTCCCTTGGTTCCTTTGGGGGCTGATTGGCTAGACTGATTTTTAAATTGGTTTTACAGGTGCCTATAGATCCTGGGTTCCTCTCAACCCATATCTTGAGAAGAGGATTTACCCCTTTAAAATTCCCCAGGAAGGCCTGGCAGAGAGAGAGACAGACAGAGAAGAAACTTCCTCTGAAACTCACACTGTGGGAGCCCCAAGGGAAGGGCAAAGGTTGAGAGGGTGGGGCTCCCACTTTGCAGTGGGACTCACCGGGTACAGCCTGTAGAGGATAAACTACCTCCTTCTTCCCTGAGCCACAGCTTGCCCTTGAAGACAATAGCAGGCTCTCACTCCCCAGCTACTATGGGTCTTTCAGGGCCTTAGTGCAGGGTGGCCTTGAGAAACAAAGAAATTAGACTGCAAAATGTTACTTGCTTTCTACTCAGAAGAATCTGATATCAGGCTAACTGTATGCTACTTTGCAACCATCTCCTGGCCCCTGGCACCAGCCACTCCATCTAGAACCACTCTTTGGAGCATCCCTAGTCATCTCCCTAGCCTGTCCTCTCTGCCACACTTCTTTGGTGACTCTGGAACCCTGCTTCCCAGCCACTCCTACCATCTGAAGCAGGCTGGGGGAGGCAGGCTCCTCACCCACCTACCGCAGCCATCAATCACCCCGGAGCGGAGCAGAAGGAGCAGCAGGGCATCTTCCCAGAGCAGCAAGATTTGTCTTGGGGCCCGAGGCAGAATCCAGCACTGAACGGGCGTCCTGTAGAGGGAAGCTGGGTCCTGGCTTGGTGAAGGAAGGCGTCGTGGGGTGGGGCAATGGGCTGTGGGAAAAACATCCATCCTCCCAACCTGGCACCAGGGCTGGGTCAGAAATACTGAGGGTCCTTAGAGCCCCACAGCCATCCTGAGAATCCTAGATTCCACAGCCTGCACCTGGAACTTCAAGTCACAACAGACCACTTCTAATTCCCAGCTGTTTATCCTCCCATCCTGTCCTCGGTCTCTCCATCCTCTCCTCATTCTACACAAAGCCTGGCAAAGCATTTCATGTTGTTTCGATCATATTTCTTCCCTTCTAACCATCCTCAGGGGCCCCTTAGTTTCTGGCTTATCCAATTCACATCCGACCCGCCATCTCCATCATCAGCAGCCCCAGGCCCCCTCACCCACCCTGAGTCCCCTCACTCCTAATCTTCCAAGCTAACTTGCTCACCATCCCAAACATGCTTTCACCTCTTTGTCCCAGGCCCTCCATTTCCGCCTCTAATGGCACCTGCCTTCTCCTTCTTTCCAGGCTTTGCTCAGAACTGCCTCCATCAGGAAGCCTTCCCGGGTTGACCCCAGCCACACTGAACAATCCTATCACCTCTTCTAGGCTCTCAGATTTTTCAGCACAGAATCCACAGGGTGTTCATTGGCACCATCTTCATGGGTGTGGTCCACAGAAAGGGCTGCAGTGTCTTTTAAAGCAGACCCGCATGCAGATGGCAGTCGGTGTTGCAAACTCCTGTGGATACTCTTACTGGGATGCTTCACTCTCTAATCACCTGTGCCTTCAGGTCAACCTCACTCCATCTCCCATGAATGCCTGTCCTACTGCTGGAGTGTCCCAAAGCAGGGACCCAGACCCCTTCTCCCTCCTCTCTATTCTCTCAGGGGCTTCACACACACAGGAGTGGCACAAGGCAGGGGCCTCAGTGTAACAGAGGGATTGCCCAACTTGGGGATAGAGAAGGTGCCCCCAACAGTGAGTCAGGAAGCCAGGCTCTGGATCTGGCTCTGCCCTGTGATCCTGACCTAGCCACCTAATGTTCTTGGGTCTCCTTTTTTCATTAACCAAATGGGGATACTGGTCTATCCTTACATCCAAGGATCATGGTGGGAATCAAATGTGAAAATGCTTTGGAAAATACAGAACACTGTGGACTTCCCTGGTGGTCCAGTAGTTAAGACTCTGAGCTTCCACTGCAGGGGACACGGGCTTGATCCCTGGTCAGGAAAGTTCCACATGCCATGTGGTGCAGTGAAAAATATATATACAGAACAGTATATAAATGTTGGATATCTCTGCTATTGGAATAATTAGCAATAAATTGTTATAATAAATGTTATCATAGTGTGTGACATTCCCCCAGCTCCCTCTATTTTGAGGGGTTCTCTGTCCTAGCACCCCTCTTTCCTTCCCTGGCCAGGGGAAGGATGGGAGGCCCACCTGGATGTGTATCCCTTGGGATCTAGCGTCTCATTCTCCAAGACCGATTCCCCAAGCGGCAACGTCACCTTCAGCCCCTGGCCTCTCTGCTCAGCTCCCAGCTGCCTCGGCAGTGGGAACAAGCGTGAGCCTTGTCAGACAAGCCCTGCGTTTCCGTAAAACACGGTCTCAGCATAATTACCCAGCAGAGACGGGCAGGGGCCCCGCCCTGACAGAGAGCCTCTGTCGCTGCTGGTTCGTCACTGCTGCAGCAGCTGAAAGCTGAGCTGTCCTGGACCAAAGAAGCAGGAGCGGTTCTCTAGCTAAGCAGGGCCGGATATGGCCAGGCCTCGGAGGGGAGCCCCAGGTTGGGGGTCCTCCAGTGGCCCAAGCAAACTCAGAGCTCAGCTTCTCTGCTCCCTTCCATTACCCTCTGAGTGAGCCCCTAACAGCCCATCTTGAGGCTTATGCTCACCCCAGACTCCCTGTCCCCTGCCTATGGCGCCTCTGCCGGCACCTGGGTGGGCCCCTTATCAGCCCCACTGCCCTCCCCTGCCCTGAGGTGTCAGCTGTGTCTCAGGTGTGGCACCAGCAGGAACCTAGGCATGTGGCAGCGTTTGGAGATGCAGACAGGCACATGTGGTGGCCACCTTCCCCAGAGCCAGGTGCAGGGAGGCTGAGAGAGCTGCCACCTCCCACCTCCTTCCCTTCCCCCTCTCCTTGCACACCTTCCCCAGGGAAACACCCCAAACAGTCCTTTGGGAAGACGTGTTCCTTCCTCCCCCGTATCTCACCAGGCTACTGCCTGATCGATTTCACACCGTGAATATCATTCTTCCTTCCTTCTGGGAAAAGGGGGTGACCCAAGCCCCTGGGTCCAACAGAGGTCTGTCTTTCACCTATCTCTCTCTAGACGCTGACTATTTCTAGATAGAGATGGGGAAACTGAGCCCTGGGCTGAGCAATTCATTCCTCTGGATGGAGAACAGGACAGAGGGTGGGTGAGAAGTGTGAGATGTAGGGGGTCCCTGGGAGGCAGTCCTCCCAGCCAGGCTGTCAGGGCAGCAGGGACGCCTGAGATGCTCGCTGTTTATCCTTCTAGCAGTTTCACCTGTGGGAGCAGATGCTCTGAAAGTGGGTGATTCGATTTCCCTCTTCCTGCGGGGAATGGCCTGAAGGGGAAGACCAAGTTGACTTCACTTGGTCCATCTCAGGGCTTCTAGGGGATTATGCCCAAAATCAAACTCCAGACTGAGACCCAAGCCAGACCCTTCCATCTAGGATTGGGGGACATTCCCACCCAGGGCCGTCTGTACCTTGAACCCTGAGCCATATCCCAGCCTTTCCCCAACAGAGCTCAGCTCCTGCAGGAGTGGCAGCTCTATGAGAAGGATGTATTGAGACAAACGGGGCTGTGATTAGCCAGCCATCAATATCTCTTAAAGGCCCATTCCCTCGAAAGCTGGCAGATCCCTACAGTTCCCTTGCCCTCCCTGAGCCAAGCAGAGATCCCCAGGGCAGCTCAAACCTTCCTCTTTCTCTCTCCTTTCCTCCTTGCTCTGGCCACATCAACCAGATGGATTATGTCTTATTTCTCTTGGATTTGGCTGCAGGAACCAAACAGCATTTAAGGCCATTGATTGTTCAAAAGGCAAAGTGTATAATGCACCAGAAAATTAGTTTAGAGTGCCCAGCAGGAGAGCAGCCCAGCTCTGGTCTCAGATTTTCTCTGCTCTGGTGGCCAGGAGGTGGGTGGGGGTTTGGGGGGGATGGGCAGTGTGCCCTTCAATCACTCTAGGAAGCCATCATCCCCTTGTGGCCATGCTAGGGCCCTCTTTCTAGGTATTTGCCCAGGTGAGCGGCATGACAGCAATACCTCTTCTGTGCTTCAGCCCCAAGCCACTCTTCCTTCCCCCAAGACACACACACATACACACACACACGCGCGCATGCGCGTGCACGCGCATGCATGCACACACAGATGCACTCACATTCCACATTCAAGTGCTTTAAAAAATCTACATTAAGTACATGCACATGAGACAGGGCCATGTCACACACACTCTCACTGATGCACACACGAGGCTGTATGAAAATCTAGATAAAAGGCATTCCCTTTGTCTGAACAATCTGGTGCCTAGGGACGTACCCGACACAACAAAAGGTGATCACTAGGAGTTCTCTGGTCAAGCAGCCACAGGTCCTGGATAAGAGCCTGAGAGTTGTCCTGAAACCTGAAAAGGACAAGGGTGAAGATGGGCATTGAGGAGATAGAGAAGAAGGATGCCATGCTTTCACTGCTGAGGGCATGGGTTCAATCCCTGGTTGGGGAACTCAAATCTATCAAAATGGCTTCTCTGCCAAATGAATCAGAACCATGGACAGATCCCACTGCCCTCTTCTCTTCTCCCCTCCCTCTGTAATCATTTAGTTCACTTGGCCAAAAACAGGTCCAGCTCAGAGCCCCCTGGAGAAATAATGATGACCATGACCATTTTGGTAATCATAAAAATGGCTTTCATTTTTGAGATCTTATTGTCATGAGCCAAGATCTTAGTATGAATCCTCTCACTTGGTCCTCACCAACTCCCAGAATGTATCGTTATTCCAACTCTACAGATGACCAAATTGAAGCTCATCAAATTGAAGCTCCTACAGCAATTGATGGCTGAACAAACATTCAGCCGCTAAGTCATGTCCAACTCTTTGCGATCCCATGAACTGCAGGACACCAAGCTTCTCTGTCCTTCACCATCTCCCAGAATTTGCTCAAACTCATGCCCATTGAGTTGGTGACACCTTCCAACCATCTCATCCTCTGCTGTCCCCTTCTCCTTCTGCCTTCAATCTTTCCCAGCATCAGGGTCTTTTCCAATGAGTCAGCTCTTCACATCAGTGGCCAAAGTATTGGAGCTTCATCATCAGCATCAATCCTTCCAATGAATATTCAGGGTTGATTTCCTTTAGGACTGACTGGTTTGATTTCCTTGCAGTCCAAGGGACTCTCAAGAGTCTGAAACTCATAGAGGTGGAGTAATTTCCCATAGTTTTCATTGAGCTTGTCTAAAATAAAAGAGGAAAGTCCATCTAACTCCAGGGGTCCCTATTAAACTGTACATACTTTATATGACAATAACTTCACCAGATGGGTTTTCCTTGAAAGCAGAGGAGGAGGGATTGACATGTATCAACCCACAACAGCAATTCCCCCCACGTCAACCAGCACACATGTCCTGTCTCCACTGCAGTGCCATCCTGATGGAGACAAGAGGGTTGTACTGAGTTGGTTCCTCATAGAGTGAGTGGGGATTCTTGGAGCCTGAAAATCAAGGCCATACAGAGCCAAAACCATGAAAATCTTGCAAAGGGAACACTTGAGAGGCTCAAAGAAGTATGTGGAATTGAGATAAAGTCAAAGGCAGTAGGATATTAGACAGATTCATCAGGCTTAAAGAAAGGAGGATATGCAGGACATTGCCAGAAACAACTGTCCAGCCCACTCCATTCCCTCCCTATGTCCACTGTAAATATTGAAAATGGTAGAAGATTCAGCTTATTAAAAGAGAAGATTGAAGTGAGAATGATGGCTAAAGAGTTCAACTAAAGCAAACAAACCAACAACAACAACAAAAAAAAAACGGAGTCCCACAAGAAAACAAATTTGGACTTCCCTGGTGGTCCAGGGGTTAATAATCTGCCTGCCAATGCAGGGGCACTAGTTCGATTCCTGGTCCAGGAAGATACTACGTGCCGTGGAACAACTAAGCCCATGCACTGCAACTAAAGAGTAGCCCCTGCTTGCCCAACTAGAGAAAGTCCATGAGCAGCAATAAAGACCCAGCACAGTCAAAAATGAAATTTTTAAGAAAAAAAAAAAGTTTTGTAAAAGGTAGAGCCACACTCATGCTGGACAGAAGAGAGAGCTTTCCCATGATTGTAACTTCTAGATAAAGTTGGACTTGGCAACACCTTTAGCAGGAAGATGATACTCAGTGAACCATCTGTCTCTCGGGATCAGCTGACCTGGGACCAGAGAGCCCATGTATTAACATCTACCAAGGAAACTCCAGCTCCCCTGGCCAAAAAGTACCTCCAAAATATCTCCTTAATGTGAAAAGATCATAGATCATTTGGTTTCAAACATTGGTGCCCTCCCTCCCCCGACTCCTCTCTCCCATCAAAGAGCCAATCAAGCTTTATTTCACATGTCATGATTCTGAAACATTTGAGAAATCTCTGTACCATCCAAAAGCTGGGACCTGTGGAACAGTGAGTGTTTCTACTACAGTTCACTGAGAAATGTTTTTAGAGGTTTTTGACCCAAAGCACCATCACCTATTTTAGTGCTTCACCTTATTCTCCAGACTTGAATCCAAATGACTTTGGGGTATTTCCAAAGATCTCGCTCACCCCAAGATAAACACTCACCAACATTCAAACCCATATGCCACAGACTTCCCAATGAGAGTTGTGAAGGTGCATTGACAGTGGGACATGATTGGAATACGTATCAAACTTTCCAAGCGGATTACGTTGAAGGGAACAATACCCACTTAAAAGTTCTGACTTCGGGAGAAAAACAAACTGAATCTAATTTTTCTTGTCACAGTAGTCACTAGCAATGGATCTGAGTCCTTTTTTTCTTTCCAGCCATGTGGTGTTGCATGTGGGGTCTAAGTTCCCCAAACAGGGATTGAACCCATGCCCCCTGCAGTGGAAGCACAGAGTCTTACCCACTGGACCACAAGGGAAGTCCCTCTGAGTCCTTCCTTATGTTAGTTAATTACTATCTTGAGCCCTGAAGGGGTGAGAAGACAAGGATGATTTGGTGACTAGGAGTAAGAAGGCCTGGGCTCAATTCTGGCTTTATCTTTGATACCCTATGTGACCAAAGACCTGAACCCCCTCGAGGCTCTGGATTTTTTCCTTTACAAAATGGTACCAGTAATGCTCCCTAAATGGGATTGTAATTCTGGCCTAGTGAGATAGAGGATCCAGCACAGTGCTTGGCGCGGCACGTAGTATGCATTTATTATGTTAGTTGATTCTTTGGAAGGAAGGGGTCAAGCAGCCACAGGTCCTGGATAAGTGCCTGAGAGTTGTCCTGAAGCCTGGAGAGAACAAGGGTGGAGATGGGCATTGAGGAGAGAGAGAAGAGAGCTGTGAATGGGGGGAGATGGGCAGGAAACTGAGAGACAAACTTACCTACATGATAATTTTGTCTAAGGATAGGTCCTACCACAGGGATACAGAAAGGAGGCAGGGTTTCAACACTCCTCAACTTGAATCAAGGACCTAAACTCGGTAAATGAAAGACAACAAAGAGTTCGTGGAAAGATTTCTTTATTATCCTAGTGAAGGATTCAAATCGACTTCTATTGCAGCCAAAGAGGGCAGTTAGACAAGACGGAGAACTGGTCTAACTATGGATCTAGTAGACTAGATCCTTAGACAGGCTGCTGAAAGAGGCTTAGGAGCAGGGCAACCAATTGTTCAGAGACAAGGAAATGGATGAGATGAACTAGTGAGGCTCTAACTCTTCCATCTCTGAGGTTCTGCAGGTTGAGGTCCATCTTATGAGCAGCTCTCAGCATTGGGAGGGGACTCGGCAAAGCCCGGGGAAAACACTGGTGTGGCAATTGAGTGGTGAGCAGAACGCTAATGACTGCCAAGAATAACAGTGGCTTCTTAATGGAGCCCTTAATGAAGACTCATTTCTGGTTTTATTAACGTAGAGAAAAAGCACACACTCTCCCCGCTCTCAGAGAGCAGACAGAATAAAGAGCAGCTCCAAACAGGGGGCCGATCCCATTTCCTGGACCCTGCTTAGGATACCATCATAGGCTCTGGGAAGTGGGATAGGAAGGTCAAGCTCAGAGTTCTGAGATGTTCCTCTGCACTTTGGCCAATCCGTTTAGACCCCAAGACCCCACACAGTCTCAGGGGGGAGATTTCCAGCTGCGCTCAGCCCTGCAATTTACAGGCAAGCTGCAAATAAGAACACAAAGGAGAACCATCCCCAAGGTGCTGGCAGTGATTTTAAAGGCAGACACATCCCATTAAATATTTAATTAGAATACAATCCCACCAAAGCTCTCCCACCATAAGAGGTTGAAAAACGCAGCCCTCTAGGGCCTACCCAACACTGCTCACTTATTTCCAAGTATATAATCTCTGTTGACTTTAAATATAGCAAGAGGGACTCAGGTTAGACCTAGAAAATCAAATTTTAGAACTTGTGGATGACCTTGGAGTTCATCTAGTCTAATTCCTTGTTTTGTGAACATCTGAGGCCCAGAGAAATATAAACTCAAATAATTGAACAGCCAGTTGCATCTAAGCCATAATCCAGGACATTCCTGGAAATGCTCCCCCTTGACACCAGCCTCTGCCCCCACTGGCCTCCCTCTCTCAGGGCTCTATAACCCAGCTGATTGACCATCCTTGGACTGGCATGTGCAAGGCGGTACCTCTGGGGCACTTGGGGCTGAGATCTTGAGTTGTCTCCAATGACCAAATGCTAACCAGGATACAACTCAGGGATGGCTGTACTCAATCATTTAGAGCCTCAAAAGTTCTTTGGGTGGTCCAGTGGTTAAGAATCCACCTTGCAATGCAATGGACACTGGTTCAATCCCTGGTCTGAGAGGATCCCATATGCCATGGGGCAACTAAGCCTAGGCACCACAACTACTGAAGCCCACATGCCTACAGCTTGTGCTTCACAACAAGAGAAGCCACCACAATGAGAAGCCCAAGCACCACAAACGTAGAGTAGCTCCCACTCGCCGCAACTAGAGAAAGCCCATGTGCAACAACGAAGACCCACCGCAGGCAAAAAATAGATAAATAAAATAAATATTGTTTAAAAAGCTCATTGTGGGATAAACTAGGAGATCAATATTTTATATTAATAGATCTTTGACACCCTAAACCCAAATGGGAAATCTCAAGAGAGGGATGAAATTCATCCCCAAGTAACTCCACTGTTATTCTGGCCGTACCTGCAACCCATGCACCAGTAGTTACCAGGTTTGTGAGATGAATGGCCTAAGAACCTACGAGGGGAATGAAGAGGGCACTTCTCCAAAAGCAGAGCCCTCTAAGATGGGGACCGCCTCTGACTGGTGCTCAGGGAGAGAGGACAGAGAGGACAAAGAGGAGGCAGTCCCTGCCAGGAAGGACCCAACCTGATAAGGAGCAGTCCACACCACACACACACACCCATGAAAAGACAGCAGTGCATTGCTGAGTGACTGCTGTGTGCCCCGCATCATACAAGGTGCTTAACACAGGTTATTTCTCCTTTACTTCTCACAACATCATTGTAAGGTAGATATTATCTTGTCTCTTTAACAGGAGAGAACAATGAGACACAAATGGCTTAAATCAATTGCCCAAAGTCATGCAGCAAGAAATTGATGGAGCCTGACTCTATCTCCAACCACACAACAGCACCTGCAAACAAACCCCTTAATAATTCCCCAGGGGAATTCTGAAAGGAGGACAGTCATTTCAGGTAGTGAATTGTGGACAGTCTCTCAGACAAAGTTCCCTGGACTTTTGAGAAAGGTGAGCAGTAGCTGGAAGGATCTCATTAATGGTGGCAGAACTGTCAGAAAAAAAAGGTGACATTTATTGAGCAGCTGCTCTATGCCATGCAGCTTACTATCCAGTCTCATCTGATGCTCACAGCAACCTTCTGACATCAGGTTTATGATCCTAAGTTCAGGTTCAGAGAGGGCAAGTCATTTTCCCAAGATCACACAGTGAGCAAATGATCATTTCAGGATCTGAACCTAGATCTGTCTGGTTCCAATAGAACAGGACCAAATGCAAGGAAACTTGACCCAAGGTGCAGCGGGGGCTCAGGGGGAGGCTAAGAAATCACTCAGAGACCACCACTGGGGACCTCTCTTCCCTGGAACAGAGGAGCTTATTTTAAGAGCCTTGACTCAGAAAAGGCAGGAGAAGGGGCCAGGTGTGCCCTGACCCAAGGGCCTTTTTCACTGTCGCACCCGTCTTCCTCCCCAGGAGAGTCCATGAAGATGGCAAAGGAACACATCGGTAAGATTCCATTAACATGCTAGGTTACTGCACAGCTTTTAAGCACGACCACAGCCACTTTCATCTGTTTTCCCAAAGAGGTTTATGACCCATCTGCTCACACAACCCCTGGCACAGGACTACTCACTGGACACCACTGTTCACATCCCTGTGAGCCCTGAAGCTCCACCTATAGGCTGCAGACTCAGGCTTTCGAGGCAAACAGAACAAAGTTCAAATCCTGATTTCCCCAGCTTGGAGCTTAGAGCTCCCGTTCCCTTACCTCTTAAACAGAGCTAATCATGCCCGCCTCCTAGGGATGTCATAAGCATCAAAGTGCTTGTCCCCAGCCTCCCCCAAGCCCACCCCTCTCTGTTCCCTGCTCCATACACTTTACTGTTCATTTTGCCTCCAGTTGTGGAGCAGGTTGAGTGCTCTGGGGCTCCCCTCTGTCCAGAGTGCCCCCTCCCTGGGGGAGAGGAGAGACCTTGTCACATCCGAGCCTTTTCTCACACTGTTCCCTTCCTGGTGATGCCTTCTCTCATCCTCAGCACCTCCCTGAGTCAACCCAGCCTTTGAGGGTCATCAAGAGCCACCTCCCCTGTGAACCCAAGGACTGCCTGGGACAGCTCCTCATCCCTCCCCCTCCGGTGGGTCTTGCCACACCTTCTCATCTGCTCTGAGCACACAGCCTGTGTGAAAGGAGTTCTTATCACCCACTCCAGGAGCCCTGGAGGGCAGGGCAGGGCTGGTCATCCCCGTGTCCTCAGCACAGAGCCTGGAAAGAGCAGGTGTCTGGGAAGTACCCAGAAGGAACGAATCACAGAAGAAGCCCCATTCTTTCTTTCTCTTCCCCTTCTTCCCTGGCACCAAGAGATCAGGTCTCCGGAAGATGAAAACATAAGACCGTTGACCCAGTCAAACTTGGGTGATGCTCTTGGCTAGGAGGCCAGGGATTGGTTCCAATGCCTTGCCCCTGTGATAAGAGTAGGATTTTGTTTTTTGCCCTCTACCTCTTAGTTGTAAAGCTCTTAAAGGGACCTCAGCTTCTTAGTAGCTCCCTCTTTCTTCCTGCCAATTCTAAGACAAATGTCTGCCTCCTCTGGAGCGCCCCCACCCCCACCCCGGGCCTGTGGCCCCTCCCCACCTCCCACGCTCCCCCCTCCCACCACAGCCCTGTAGCAGTGAATGTAATTAGGCCTTTCCCCAGGATGGCACCCCCTCCACACAGCTGAACTGCCCGTCCAACGGGGGATAATTTATGGAAATGGGTAAAGGTGTTTTAAATTATTCAATTTAAATGTAAATAGAGGAGATGGTTTCTCTGAATAAATTGTCTTATTTATGTTCCACCCAAATCCCCTCCCAGAGAAACACGGTGTGGTTTGGAGCACTCTACAGCTCAGGGCCTCCACCACTCTTTAAATAATGTTGGAGCCAGCCCCGGCCCCTGGGGGTGGAGACTGGGAGACAAATGGCCCTGAGGGCAGCTGTCCCAGCTGGGGTTACAGGACAGGCTGAGTGCTCACCAAAGGCTGTGTCACCCGACTCCACCCGGGGTTGCTGAGACCCGGCCAGGGCATGGATGTGGGCAGAAAGCAATCCAACTTGGTTTGCTGGGCAGTAACAGCGGGACAGAGGCTCTGTGCCCCTCCCCGCTTCTGCCCAAGGTCTCTTTTCCTCTGACTCACAAATGATGTGGGCTTCACACCTCCTAAAAAAGTCCTTCATGCTCTGAGATGCTGACTGTGGGCCACCTTTCCTTAAAGCATTTCTGTCCTAAACAGGGTTTCCTAGACACAGGGCTGCCTCAAAAGGAAAGATTTTCTTGGTATATCTCAGGCACTGTCCATGTGCCAGTGGGAAGGCCTTTGGGGGTGAGGAGAGGGACTGTTCTTTAGTACCCCTCCTCTACTTAGTACCACTCAGCCGCCAGTGTTGCCATCTCCTGGGATTGGATCACCTTACATGCAAGCAAGTGATCATGTAGCTGTTAGGGGGTTTTCAGGGGCAAAGGACAGAACATCAAAGTAGTGAGACTATGGAAATTTATTATCCCTGGAAACCTGGAGGCAGGGCAAACTGCAGGGGTAGATCTGGTGTCATCTGGAAGCCTTGTCCTGTTTTCCTGTGATTCCTTTTTGTGTATCCATCATCCTCAGACTAGATGATGAGGTGGCTGGGGGCAGTTAAGTGCCTTAAATCCAGCCATGATGATGCTCAGAGAAAACCAGAAGAGGGCAAGTCTCAGAGACTCTCCCAGAAGTGTGAAGAAGGCTTCCTCCCACCCACCTCTCAGAAAACTCTCCTTGCATATTATTGGTCCATCCTAACCTAATGTCTGTGAGGAGATAGGGATTACTTTAGGCCAGTCAGAGTGACCAGGAGCTGGGGATGGGGCTACTTTCTCTCTACACAAACATGGGCTCCTATGAGGGAGGAGGAAGTGGGCATTGGTGCTGAGTAGACAGTACCCATTGGAGTAACACTTGAATAATTGAAATCAATACATGTTTTAATCAATAACCATGTTTGTTTCAACCCCCCATACTTTAACTGGATCAATTCTTTTCTGCCTAATCCTAAGAACCAAACTATTGCCCACCCTCCAAAGAGCAGAGAGTCAGATCAATGACCCAGATTGCAGACCGGTTGGCAAGACTGGACCAGATCAAACACAAATTGCCATCCAGATGCCTTAACTCTTTCTCAAGTTACCCCTAAATGAAGGAATGGCTTGTACAAGCCCCAGGATCAGCATCACCCCCTCACTGCAATTTATTCACTCATTCTACAAATATGTCTGGACTGCCTACCTTATGCCAGGCACAAGCTAGGGGCAGATGATTCACTGGCAAAACAGTCTGTTTCCTGTTCTTGCAGACTTACCACCCCTACAGTGGACTTTACCATGTTTGTTGCCAGTTGGTTTGGCTGCCTGGGAAGCTTTGCCAATTTGGGAGTTTTTGGACTCTTGAGTCACACCTTCTCAAGGCAGAAACCAGAAACTTGGTTACCCAGCCTCCTTTGCAGCTCCAGCACAGACATGTGACTCAGATCCCACCAATCAGATTCATTCATTCACTCTAGACGGGAGGTACTGGAGTAAGGAGGCAATGCCCATAGTCCACAGTGCTGGCAGGGGTGGAAGTGGAGGTGTCCAGCTTTGTGTAGAAGTGACAACAAGATTAAGTTCCTGGTCCAAGAAGTGCAATCAGCAGGAAGTGACAGAAAAGGTTCCCTGGTGCCTGGTGGGAAGGCAAGTGCGATTTCTCCGTCAGTCTGGTTCCATGTGCAGCAGGGCATCAGGCCTGGAATTTGAGCCTCCAGTCTGGCTCTCTAGTCCTCCCTGTGACTAGACAAGACACCCTGAATTCTTCTAATATTCTTCAGTCAGTCATGTCTATTGCCTAAGACCATGAACCCTAGCATGCCCCATCCTTGGTGAGAGCCCTTTATTGTGAAGATCTCGCCCAGGTGGCCCTTCCCAGAATCCCCCTAAGCCCAGGCACTTTGCTGCTGCCTCTTACAGCAACCTTAACAGAGGCATGAGCCCTCTGTGTGTCTCCAGTTCACCCCCGGTAACACACACCAAACTCTGAGTTCCTTGGGACCTGGGACCACACCTTTTGCAACACTATATCCTCAGGTCTAGTTTAGAACCAGGGTTAGAATAGGTGCTCACTAAGTATTTGTTACGATGTGATCATTGCCACTGTCTTCATTAGTGATGTCAAAAAGCCCAGCAATAGCAGGCTCTGGATTGAGCAACACACACAGAGAACGGCCCATGTCTTGACCTCCCCTTCTCCACAATCAGCAACCAGGTACACATGCATGGGCTCCAGGCACTTTGGTGCCCACTGGGAAGTCCTTTAAAATACCAAAGGGCTGCCCTCTGACCACTGACCAGTTTCCTAATCACTCCTGGCAGCCTTGCATTTACTCTTTCCAGCCAGTTGGTTCCATCTCAGCCTTGCCTCCACTTCTTGCCCTGCCCTGGACAGCCTTGGGAGATCTCCATCCTTGGCATGGAGGTGACCTCCCAAAAGACCCTGGAGAGATATGCCCAGATGGGTTACATTGCCAATCCAAGGGTGTCCTTCATCCTAGCCAGCCCTGCAAACTTGCCCCCCTACACACTCACACACGCACACTCATACACACACACACACATGCACACACACGCACATACACTCTCTCTCTCTACTCCCTCTGCAGGAATAGCCAGAGGAAATGGACAAGCTTTCTGAAATCAATTTCATGCCTTGGCATGATAAATAACCAAGCAGAGAGCAGCACCCATCAAGAGAGCTAATGACCTTGGTCTCTGAGTGATAAACCACCCCCTGAAAAAGAAAGCGAGACCTTTCCTCCATGCATCACTCCACCTGGAGCAGACTCACAACTGTACTTTCCCAGTTGTGGACTAGACAAGCACTTCCCCATTCCACAAGCAGCACACAGCCTCTCATCAGCTGGGGGCCTGGGAGGCCCAAGGCAGAAAGCATCTGACCTGTTACCTTAGCTAGCAGTGCCACAGATCAGATAGAGGCTGGCCACCTGGGTTCAAACCCCAGCTCCACTTCTCACTCTCCAAGTGACCTTGGGCAGGCTACATAAATTGTACCAACCTTACAGGTACTTCTGAAGATTGAGATGCTTTTTGCAAACAGCACGTAGTATATCCTCAATAATATTAGCTATTGTTATTATTATTATTATTATTATTATTATTATTATTATTATTATTATTATGACTCCCTGTAGCTAGGAAGTTCCTGATCCATCTAACCTGAATCCTACTCACTGCCTTTTAAGGTCATTGCAGCTCATTCTCTTCCTGGTGGGCATGGAACTCAGCCATCTCCAGTGTGATGAGGTAAGAAAAATAATGATGCTGGAAGATGATGAGTTACGTTCAAATCCACTTCATGTCTGTTAGCCGTGGTTCTCTTTATACCCAATGAATGTAAGACAGATTCTAAATATACAATTACTAGCTGTGTAGATGGACAGATGTCATTCTGCTCTTGTGGGCCACAGGCTATGGCATCCTTACAGTAGAAAAAGAGCACAGACTCCAAAAGTCACAATGAGGAAGAGGTCAGATGCAGTAATATCTAAGAGATGGTGGGTGACCAGGGATGTTAGTTGAACCTGAGCCTGCACATATGCTCGAAGAGAGACTACCTAGATGTCTCAGATCATCTGTCTGAGAAGATAGACTTCCCTACCACCAGGGAAGTCCCAAGAAACACTTATTTAAAAGTGAGAAACCAATGCCAGAATTTACCAGAAGTAAAATCTTGCAGTCCTGCACAGAAAAGCCAATGTCCAGGAGAGAGCGGGTGAGTAGCAACTGACATGTGCCCCACACTTAGCAGTGAACAAATGTGTTCTCAGGTAGTATCTTACCAAATACCTTCACAGACCAGTTTTGCCCAAGGGGCACTAGCTCTGAATGGTAAGTCAACTTCCCCAAAGTGGTAAAGAAGGATGTGAACCCATAACCAGTCTCCTCTACTCCCTCAGGCTCTCTGCCCTCTCCCAACATGTACTCCTATGCCATTGGAAGACCTCTACTGGTCTTTTAGCTCAATACCTGGCATAATGCCTAGCATAGAGTACTTTCCCAGTAATCAATCATCTAATGGTCAAATATAATCCAACTACTTTACCCATGGGGAAATCCAAATTTCACCCATGGGGAAATCCAATTTTCACCCATGGGGAACCTGAGGCAGAAAGAGATGTAGTGAGAAACCCTCAGTCACAAAGCTGAAAGGTGATGCAATGGATCCACTAATAGAAGAGCATGAGCTCACCCCAAAATGTCAGAACTATAAGAATCCTAGAAGGTCATGTGGTCAAGGACCTGCCCATCCTGTCCTGGTAATCAAAGCCAAGTTTTCCCACTCAGAGCTTGGAGAAGGGGAGACAAGAGGTTTTTGAGACTGGATATAGTAGATTAATTACAAAGTATCCCCAAATCCTCCCCTACTGAGATCCATGCCCCTTTGCAATGTGGATTTGCAGCTTCCCCCAATAAGAAGTAGAGTCCGTTTTCCCTCTTACCCAATCTGGGCTGCCTTGTAACTCTCTTTGGCTAGTAGAAATTTAACAGAAGTGATGGTGTCCCATCTCCAAGGTGAGACTTCAAAATACCATGTGAGCTTCCACGCTCTCTTAGAACCCAGCTGACACCATGTGAGCAACACTGGGCGAACCTGTTGGAGGATGAGAGGCGAGTTAAAAAGAGCCTGCTTGTCCTACCTGAGGCCTCGCTACACCTGCCTATGGCCAGCTGACCCCCAAACATGAGAAACCATCCTAGATCAACAGAGGCGCCTCCTCTGCCCACAGCCAACCACATCAGTGATTGCAGCCAAGATCGGAAGAACCATCCAGACAACCCATAGACTCACGAGAAATCACAAACATAATTAAGTCACTGAGTTTTGGAGTGGTTTGTTACAAAGCACCAACTAACAGATACTTTGGGCTTGAAGAAAAGATCCCAAGTTGTAGTGCTAGAGAAGTTGAGGTCTGTGCTCCTGTGGGGCCTTGAAGGAACATGACCCTTTTCTGCAAAGAGCCTGGTTGAGTTTCTATCTAGTCTGTCCAGCTGCTGGGCCTGGCTCATCCAGGACCAGTGAGGTCAGGTCTAGCTCCAGCCCTACCCTTCCCACCCACCTTGGCACCCACAATACCCACCCTTGGCAGTCTCCAGAAACAGTCTGTGCAGGGAGGGCTGCAATGAGAGCGAAGGCTGTCCACAACCCAGGAGGAGCTCACCCCAAAGACAAAGCCCGACAAAGCCCTGAGGTGGGGTCTCCATGGTGGAGAAGCTTCCGGGACCAGACATCCCCCCGCCCACAACCGAGGGGAAGCAATCAGCCCCGGAGGAGCCGAGCAGGCCGCTTGACATTTGATGGGAGTCATTATCAGACACTTATTCCCAATCAGGGCTCAAGTGTCTCTGAGGGCCCCTCTGCTGTCTTCTCATTCCAGGGAGCATGAATGCGGGGTGGGGAGGTGCAGGTCTGGGCAGAGGCCCTCAGACCCACCCCTCTGACTCTAGCCCCCTTCCTGACTCCCAAAACCCCTAGGAGCAAGCTAGCTCATGCCCAAGTGTGGAGAGTGGAGGACTCCAGGGTGGGGAGCTTGACTCCTCTGTCCTTGGAAAGACCAGACACAGAGACGTTCAAAGAGATGTATGCAGGAGTCTGGCTCAGAGCTGAGATTCCAGCCGGGCCCAAGAACGGCTTTGTCTCCAAGGCTCATGGCTCTGGGGGTCCTGAGTCCCTACCCCGGGCAGCAACCTCCTCCCTCAGTCGGTGCTCCAGGATCAAGGCCAGGCTCCTCCCCTTGTACACAGACCAGAGCTCTCTCTCTGCAGCCAGACGGACCTACTCAGAAAGTGTATGAAGGCCTTTTAAGGCTCTCCCAGGTGTGCAGAGGGATCTTGGCCAAGCCACCTAACTTCTTCTGCTCCAAAGCAATGATTCCTGCCCTGCCTCTTTGCACGAGACTATTGCGAGAATCTTATTCTTTAAGAAAGCACTTGATAAAGTAAAAAGAGGACTGAGTACAGCTGTCCCCAGTGGATCGTTATCACAATGTGGGCAAGCTCAGATGAGTCAGGTGCAAGCGTGATGGTAGACGAGTGAGTGTGTGTGTGTGTCTGCACTGGCGTCTCACTGCATGCCTCAGCACTCAGTACCAGTATTTCATGGTTTGGGATTGTCTGTGGGTTTTCACTGTCTCTGTCTCTATTCAGGCAGTGAATCAACTGTATTGATGTGTTACAGCCTGAATGCAGAGGCAGAGGTTTGAAGTTATAAAAGAAAGAGACAAAAAAAACCTTGAAGTGGGGTTTGACAGTCAAGAGTACACACACACACACACATACACATGCTCTCAAGGAACTTAAGGACTCAAATAAACAAATGCAAAAGATAGAGAAAAAAAATAGAGGGTGGAGAGTCATAGAATAATTGACCCTGAGAGTTATCAATCTAGAAGGCTTCCTGGAAGAGGAGGTAAAGTCTGAGCTGAATCTTGGTAGAAAGGCTGGACATGCAAGCAGCAGGAAAAGATAGCTTTGGAAGGAGAATAGAAATGAATGTTTTAAGCATTCTGTTGTCAAATAATGGTAATTATATTTTATCCTGGCAAGGCAATTGAGGATTTACAAGGCTTTTTCATGTGTATTTTCTCATTTGCGTCTCGCTACAGTCCCCTGAACTAGACAAGTCAGGTTTTATTATCCCCATTTAATAGATGAGAAAACTGAGGCTCAGAGAAGCTGAATGATTTTCCAGGATTCTCCAAACTCAGAGGCAGTGGGGCTTGCAGAAACTCCCAGGGTTTCTGACTCCCCTCTATCCAAGTAGCCTTTCCAGTCTCAGGAACCACAGCCCACCACCAGGTCTGGTTCTGTCTACAAGCTCCTTGGGGGCAGGTTCCATGTCTGGGTGATGGACTCTGGGCAGTGCTTTGGAAACTAGCCAGTAGAGGGTAGCAGTGGCTTTAGAGTCAGACAGAAATGAGGCTCGACCCAAGCTCTCCCATGTACCTCGACTTTGGCTTGTTATTTCCCCTCTGAGCCTCTGTTTCCACATGTGTAGAAAAAATTATCATAAGGAGTAGAACAGAGGATGTCCCTGAAGCACTTAGCACTGTACCTGGCACATGTATTTGCTCCAATAATAGTAGCTACTGTCATTAACCTCTTGGTTATTCACTTATGACTGCTGATTAGGAAGACTTTCTTGATGGCCACTTTTCACCCGTTTCTCCCTTCCAGGATAAATGGGTCCATCATTCAACATGCACGCTGCCCATTCATTACTGTTATGAGAGATGGTCCCCAGTGGACACAAGCAATTCACTTCTCCCTCCATCCACCTAGGCCCACATGTCCTGTCCAGACCCCACACCCTGGAGGGGCCCTAGAGATGCTCCTACACCAGTTGGTGTCAGGCCTGACCCCTCAGCCACTTGTTGAAATCCATTTCAGTCGCCAGGGCTCTCATTTCTATTAAAACTTCATTTGCCAAGAAAGCAGAAAGGTAATTATGAATCCTAGTCTTAAATCACTCTGCCGTTGAATTATTAAAGGGAAGAATTAAAAATAATCAGGCTTTTTCATTACACTTCATAGCAGGGAAATTAAAGGTGTAAGAATGTATTTTTTCCTTGAATTTAAGTATTCATTTTGGAGATTTATAGGGAAGTTGAAATGATTCCCTGCATGCCCAGCTTTCCCTTTTATAGAAGGGGGAGAGAGAAAAAAAAAACTTTGTAAAATTAAAAGGGAGATAGAGCAAAGAAGGGATTTAATATAAAGAAGTACAACTGAATGTTTTGCATTTTAATACATTTTTTTCTGCACAATTACACCATTGAGTGATATGGCAGAGAGAGATTAGGCTGCTGCTGCTAATTTCAGATCCTTCGTGGGGAAACAAGGGGTCTTCACAGCCATTGGGTCAGAAAAGTATATGGGGTCATCCAATCTGGCTCCTCGGATCTCCAAGCCCTAAGAAGCAAGGACCATTTCAGCACCAAGCTTCCTTGCTCTCTCTTTTCTTCAGGGGAGAATAGGATGAGCGACCTGGTTCATTTCGCAGAGCGGGAAATCCAAGGTAGCAAGGCGGAGCAAGGCATCTTGGGGCCTGGGACTGAAAGAGGAGGGGCACGGAAGAACTTCCCTCAACCCTCCCGCCTCAACCCCACGCCCCAGGATTGAGTGTGAGAAGCAGAACTGTCAGAGCTAGGACAGAAACAGGAGGATTCTAGAAGGCCTGGGAGGCCCTGATGGCTGAGACCAAGGATTGATCAAGTCTCTGATTCCCCATTCCCAGCCAGTCCAGGGGATGCAGACCAGACTCCCCAAGTGAAGTGAAAAAAAGGTGTAGATGCATCCTCCCCTGGACCAGGTGCTAAAGGAAGAAAAGTGACAGCAGAAGCCACCTGGAGGGGACTCATCCCAGGAGACTTCAGGAGGAAGGGAGCAGGGCAGAGGGGAGAGAGTTTGCAGACAGAGAGGCAGCAGAGGCCAAACACACATCCCACGCTTCCCTTCCCGCTCCACTGCAGCCGGAGACCAATGCATTCTCTCCCTTCTGGGGGCAGTGCGACAACAGAAAAGAATGGATGCCATCGACACACAAGCATCACTGACAGCAGCTGGGTAGTCCCAAATGGGACCCCGGGGAGGGTGCTGAGAGCAGCGTTCCCATCTCTGCTCCAACAGCTGGCCTGCCTCTCGATGGGATCGCCATCTCGATGGGATCGCGTCCACACAGGCAACAACTGGACAAGGGGAAGGGGCGGGAGGGCCTCCCCATGGATCCGGGCCCAAGAGCCGCTCAGCCACCTGTCCCCCTCCCCCGAGGTGGTAATGAATTGCAGGGAAACGCTGCTGAGAGATGTCAGAACAATTTCTATTAAACATAATTTCCTAATGAAAAGGTTACGAGGGAGCCTGGTGGAGCTAATCAGAATTGAATGCTCACTCCAACTCTCTCTGAGGGAGGGGGCTGGAAGCCAGGTCCCTGGTTCCTCTTGGTCTGGGCTGGAGGGACCTTATCCAGGGCCAGGTAAGGCCCTGAACAGCTTCAGTGCACCCCTCCCAAGGTCTTGCATGTGCCCATTGTCAGGAGCTCGCCGATTCCAGGCACTGTACTGTTTTGCATGTATCATATCCTCACAACATCTCTGCAAAATTGAAATTACATCCCCACTTTCAAGACAAGCAAATTGAGACTCTGGAAAGTCACTTAACTTGCCCAAGTTCACCTCTCAAGAAATTAGGAAGCAAAGGCAGGATTTGAACCCTGGTCCATCTGACTGAAAGATGTACCACATTGACATCACCCCTTCCCACCTCCCAGGGACAGATCCTACCCCATGGCTCTAAAAAGTCTTTTGGAAGGACAAATGGAGCCCTAGAAATGGGGCAGGGCTGGGACAGGCCAGAAGTGCAGCTGAGGCTGCCTGGCTCCTGTCCAGGTATCCATCCCATCCCATCTCTGATGACCATCTGGATATCTGTGAGTAAAGAAACCACAGTCACAGACTCTATGAGGCTCACATGGTGTCCTGCTGAGCCCAGAGAGGGCATGTTTGTCCATGCAGCCAACTTTGGGGTCCCAACAGCCCTTGAAAACTGAAGGCATGGACCCCATGCAGACCCCCACTCTGGTCCCATACTGTGTCCCCAAGCCAGGCTTGTCTCTGAGCAAGGATTCTACCTCCTTTTTTCTCTTATCACCCTGAATTGCAGATCTAAATTCCCACAGCAGGTCTGTGCTGAGGATGCGGGGCAGTATGGCCCTAACTAAGAGGAAGGAGGGGGCATTTTTAGAATGTTCAGAGATTCTTACCAAGCCCTCAATTACAAGCTTTTCAAAAATTGACCTCTACTGGTGGGAGGTTGGGGATGAGGGATGGAGGAGGAAGGGGCAAACAGGATGAGGATCTGAGACCAAATAGTAATGAGCTCTGTGAAAAATAAAGTGAAAGTATTAGCTGCTCAGTCATGTCCTAACCCACCAGGTTCCACTGTCCATGGAATTCTCCAGGCAAGAATACTGGAGTAGGTAGCCATTCCCTTCTCCAGAGGATCTTCCCAACCTAGAGATCAAACCCGGGTCTCCCGCATTGCAGGCAGATTCTTTACCATCTGAGGCACCAGGGAAGCCCCATTCTCTTCAATTCAGAGACTCATGATACCTCCAGCTGGGGGCAATTTCAGGCACCCTTGGGTTTTGCTCTACCAGAAGCTTCTGCAACTGTTGAGATGTCTCTTTGGAGGAAAAAGAATGTTCCAGGTATGTCCCTGGGGAAAGAGGCAGGCCCTTAGAGGCAGTAGCTGAAAATCTTCCTGGAAACCCAGGACCACCCCTACATCCTGGAGGAGAAGGGGTTGGGCTACAGGAGGGCCTTGATGACAGAGTCTCCTCCCCTGCTCCCATCTAAACCCTCACTTCCCCTGCCTGCTGCGCAGTCCCTCCACCCCTGTGATGAGCCCCAGGCTCTGCACCCCGCCCCCAGCAGGGTGTATCTCCCATCCCTCATTGCGATGAAGCTGTCACTGACTGCCGTGAGCCTGCCTTCCCAGGACCTTCAAAGCCTGGAACAGCATGAAATATGCAGCTGCCTTCCCCCAGCCCCCACTCCCCACTCGGCTCCCTCCCTCTAATTGCTCTGCACAGATTAAACTTGGATGGTGCAGCTCTGGCTGAGGACATCCAACACGAATGAACGTTCTCCAAAAACAGCGGAGGCTGCTGCTGCCTCTAGGCAAGAGGAACTCACTTCCTGGGTGGCTAAGGTGCTGCCCCTCCCCCCACAAACACACAATCCCCCTGAGAGCATCTCCTCTCAGCCTGTCCGCCTTAGACTGAAGGCTGCCTGGAAGGCAGGCAAGGTTTTTGTTGAGAACAGCAGTGGTTCTCAAAGTGTGGTCCCTGGATCAGCAGCATCAACATCACCTGAGGCAAATTCTGAGGCCCTACCGAAGAACTGATGCCTTCGAACCGTGGTGCTGGAGAAAACTCCTGAGAGTCCCTTGGACAGCAAGGAGATCCAGCTAGTCAATCTTAAGGGAAATCAACCTTGAACTGCATCAGTTGGAAGGACTGATGCTGAAGCTGAAGCTCCAGTATTTTTAGTCGACTCATTGGAAAAGTCCCTCATGCTGGGAAAGATTGAGGGCAGAAGAAGAGGGCATCAGAGGATGACATGGCTGGACAGCATCATCAATGCAATGGACATGAACTTGGGCAAACTTCAGGAGATGGTGAGGGACAGAGAGGCCTGGCATGCTGTAGTCCATGGGGTCACAAAGAGTCAGACACAACTGAACAACAACCCCAGATTTATTGAATCAGAAATCAGGAATGTGTTGTTTGCACTCACTCAGTTTTGTCCAACTCTTTGTGACCCTATGGACTGTCACCAGCCAGGCTCCTCTGTCCATGGGACTTCCCAGGCAGGAATACTGGAGTGGGTTGCCATTTCCTACTCCAGGAGATCTTCCCCACCCAGGAATCAAACCAGAGTCTTTTGCATCTCCTGCATTGGTAGGCAGATTCTTTATCACTAGTGACACCTGGGAAGCCCATATTGGGGATGGGGCTTAAATGTTTAAGGTTTATCAAGTCCACCAGACAACTCTGATTCATTGGTTCTGATTCAAGTTTGAAAAACACTGAACTAAAGACTGGTTCAATCAACATCCAGTCAACATGATGGAGCCTTCCTGGGCACCCAAGGCTGTGCTAAAGCTGTCAGAGAGGAAAGCTACCACCTCCCCCACACAGATCTGGCAGTCTGTGATCAATAGGAGGGGCGATAATCAGGTACCCACTGCAAGACCAGCCTGAGAATCCTGGAAGGAGCAGAGCAGGGTAACTGAATGCCACAGGAAATGAAAGCTTCATGGTGGAAGGAAATTAAACTAAATAGGGGCCTAAATAAATAAATTGAAACTAAATGAAAATCAAAACCACAATGAAATATCACACCTCGTGCCCATTAGTAGGCCGACTACCAAAAAAAAGCAAACGTTGATAAGGACATTGTGAAATTTGAACCCTTATATTCTGCTGGCGGGAATATAAAATGGTGTAGCCACTATAGAAAACAGTATGGTGGACTTCCCTGGTGGTCCGGTGGTTAAGAATCTGCCTGGCAATGCAGGGGATATGGGTTCAATTCCCGGTTAGGGAAGATCCCACATGCAAGAAGTAACTAAACTCATGTGCCACAACTACTGAGCTGCGTGCCTAGAGCCGGTGCTCTGAAACAAGAAAAGCCACTGCAATGAGAAGCCCACACACCGCAACTAGAGAAAGCCCAGGCACAGCAACCAAGACCTAGCAACAGCCAAAACTAACTAACTAAATAAATTTTTAAGAAAACAGTGTGGGGGTTCCTCTAAAAGTTACAAATAGGACTATCATATGATACAAACCTTGAGGACATTATGCTAAGTGAAATAAACCAGTTACAAAAAGACAAATACTCTTCAATTCCACTTATACAAGGTTCCTAGAGTAGTGAAATCCATGGGAACACAAAGTAGAATGCTTGTTGCCAGGGACTGGAGGGAGCGGGGAATGGGGAATTGTTGCTTCATGAGCCTAGAGCTTCAGACTCACAAGATGAAAAATTCTGGAGAGGTGTTGCACAATAATACGGTTACAATGAACACTACTGAACCATATGCTTAAAAATGCTTAAGATGGCAATTTTATGTTATGTGTATTTTACCATAATTAAAAATAAAAAATAATAATTGGGGCCAAAGTTTGGGCAAGAAAAGGAACAATAACTCCAGCAAGCCTCATGTAAACAGCACATCCATTTTCTGAATGCTGTCACATTCTCCATCTCCTTGGAAGAGAAGCTGAGCAGGAGTGAATATCTGGGCTTCCCTGGTGGCTCAGACAGTAAAGAATCCACCTGCGATCCAGGAGACCTGGGTTCAATCCCTGGGTCAGGAAAATCCTCTGGAGGAGGGCATGGCAACCCACTCCAGTATTTTTGCCTAGAGAATCCTCATGGACAGAGGAGCCTGGCGGGCTACAGTCCATGGTGTCCCAAAGAGTCGGACACAACTGAGAGACTTAGCACAGCACACAGGGAGACAAGCCCAGGAGGAGGGGTGCCCCACCCAAAATCTGAACACCATGAGTGCGGAGCTGGGTCCGGGGCTCAACTTCTGACCCCCATGCCAGACCTTTCCTCTCACAGTAAAGAGCCTTCCAGGCCCAGGAAGATGTAGGCCCTCACTTTGGCAGGATCTTAGGAATTCAGGGTAGTGTTGGGGCGCCCAGGGGTTGGGCTGAAGGGGTGAGACCATGGTATACACCCGTTATCACACCTGCAGCCTCCACACAGTCAGTAATAGTGCTCCTTTCAGTCTCAACAACGCCTCAGTTTGCAAGACTTGTTATATATTCACCTCAACTACAAGGGACCGGAAAGCCAAGAAACAGAGTTAGATCGGATTTGGCAGAAAAAAGGAAGCAGCCCAGCCTCTTGGGGAGGAGAGTCCTCATGAGCGTCACAGAAGGTCCCTCTGGCTATGAGCAGAAGACCCCAAGGACGGAGGGGGGAGGCTGCCTAGGAGGGGAGGGTCAGTAAACCGTGGACCCCAGGAACATCACATGCCCTCTCCTGGGTTCTCCACTACTCCCCTGTTCCTTCTCACTCCTTGGCTTCTCCACGTGGCACACAGGACAGACCTCACAGGAAGAATCAGCTACGGGGTTCTCGTCTCCCTCTGAGCTTCCCCCAGTGCCCAGCCTTGAGTTAAGGCAAAGTCCAGCCTCCAGGGGCCTTCCCAGCCCATCCACCCATCTCAGCTTTGACCAGCTTCTCTTCTTCAACTCCCACCTCAACCCACAACTTGTCCCTCCCAACACCGCATCCCTGTGGCTGGAAACCCCCCTCCCCTCACTCCTGAAGCCTTCCCCGCTCCTCCTCTAGGATCCCTTCCCCAGCTTCAGGGCCTTGTAGCCTGAAGATTTGTATACAACGCCCAGCTTCTCCACCTAGACAAATTCTTTCACCTCTCAGAACCTCAACTTTCTCAGCTTCAAAATGGGACCCCACCTCCCCGTTCAGAGAGTACTGTGAGGCTTCAGTGGGATGAGCATGGGAGGGACTTGCAGATGGTGATCTCGTGTCTGATTCTACTGTGCCACTCAGCATGCCTCTCCATTTACATACAAACCAGTTCTTTGCTTTTCCTTCGTGAAATTCTCCTCCATGAGAGGTACCATCGCTCTCCTCCCCACTCACACTAGAGGCATGATGGACCAGAGGCAGAGAAACACAGCAGGTGGTGGTGGGCAGAATCCAAAGCATCCCATGATCCACCTCTGTTGCTTGCCTTTGGAAAATGATGATGTCTTCTCCAAAGACTTTCCTCCTGAGGGAATGTCATCAGTGCTGACACTGGCATGAGTTAATCAACCCCTGGGCTTTTCTGTCAGTGAGGGCATTGAGGGCCAAGTTCCCTGAGAACAGGGGTAGAAGGACACAACACTCTACCCCTAACACAGGTGCTCAACCATGTTAACAAGGAGCGAGAGTAGAAGGAGGGAGGGAGGAGCCAGTCTTCACTCAACTCCAAGACTTTAGGGCTCAGGGATAGTCTGAGAGTAGGGTGAGAGGTCAAGTGCAGACCAATTCTAGGGCTGAGGTTAGAAGTGAGGATAGTGCTTAAGATTCATCTCAAGGAAGGGATGAGAGCAGAACTAAACTTCAGATATGTATTGGATTCAAGTCTGCATTTCAGTTAGAGTCCTAGTTAAGGTGAACTCTAAACTGTATATTATGATCAGGTTATTGTTACTGGGTTAGGTTATTGTCAACAGTAAGACTTGAGCTGAAATTCATCTTAAAGTTAGGTATGCCTGAAAGTTCTGGGACTTGCACTAGGGATCAGTGCTATGGCCAGGGGCTCTGGAGATGACAGACCTGGCAAGCAACCAGCTGGAGAGATGAGGCCAGCCAGGCCCTGTGTGCTAGATGCGATCTGAGGCCAGCACCATAGACAGCTCCAAGGAAAGCTCCTTGGGACACAAAGACACCTGAGACAGCCTAGCTGCCTTCTCCCACCATCCCTTCCATGACCTCACAGCCTCTGAGCTGTTGGCCCATGAGTGACCCCTGAGAAAGCCAAGATAGCACCATATCCTCCAGGGAGTTTGGGCCTCTCATCTTAAAGTCTTTGCCTTGCCTTCAGAATCATTCTCATCTCATCTATATCCCCTGGGCCTAGAATCAAGATTCTAATTGGGAAATTTCTGGTTGAGGCCTTTACAAGATGATCGTTATCCTAAAAATCAAAGTTTTTCAAATTCCACTCGGCTTCCAGATTCACTCTACTTTGTATGACGTAACTCTTGTTCCTCTGATTCTCCTTCCGCATGGGGAAATCAGGGAGACACCCAGGCCTGTTCCTCTCATCCCTCTCCTCTCATCTTCCCCTCATCTCTTGAGCCCTGAGGAGTAGGATGGAGCACAGGTGAGGATCTCAGAAGGGAGCACAGATGAGGCCCTCAGGATGGTACTCGGGTGAAAACACACAGTACTGGGTGGACAGTCACCCAGAGGCAGTGCCCCCACCCTTCCCTGGGGGACTGAGAGCTGCTCTTCCCTGATTGTCCCCAGACACCCAGTACAAGCAGAGTAGATACAGAGCAGGGACCCGCTGAAGGACACCAGTGCTGGACAGGCTCAGCCCCAGGCCCGGGGAGGTCTGAGAGAAGACTGCTAAGGTCTTCCCCTCAGAATCCCAAGTCAGCCCCACAGAACAGGTGGAAGGTCACCAACATGCTGGTGCTGCTGCTGCTAAGCCGCTTCAGTCATGTCCAACTCTGTGCGACCCCCTAGACGGCAGCCCACCAGGCTCCTCTGTCCCTGGGATTCTCCAGGCAAGAACACTGGAGTGGGTTGCCATTTCCTTCTCCAACGCATGAAAGTGAAAAGTAAAGTGAAGTCGCTCAGTCATGTCCGACTCTCAGCAACCCCGTGGACTGCAGCCTACCAGGCTCCTCCATCCATGGGATTTTCCAGGTAAGGGAACTGGAGTGGGATGCCAGTGCCTCCTCTATCACCAACATGCACTGAGCACCTACTGTATGCCAGACTGTACCTACATTATCTCACCCAACCACCAAACGAACCCAGTGTAGGTTTGTAGGTGTGACCATCCCCTTTCTACCCATGAAGAGACTGAAAGTGAAAAGGGAAAGCGTTAGTCATATCCAGCTCTTTGCAACCCCATGGACTGTAGCCTGCCAGGCTTCTCTGTCCATGGAATTCTCCAGGCAAGCATACTGGAGTGGGTTGCCATTTTCTTCTCCAGGGGATCTTCCTGACCCAGGGATTGAACCCAGGTCTCCTGCATTGCAGACAGATTCTTTACCATCTGAGCCACCAGGGAGCATCTGAAGAGACTGAAGCTCGCTGGCAATTAGCAGACCTGGGATTTGAACCTAGATCTGTCTTGCCCTAAGTCTGTTGGCCCAAGTGTATACTTTTCTCCACCACATCATGAGCTCTGGTTATTAAAGTGGACTTGAAATCAACTCGGGAGTCTTTCTCAGCCCTCATATTAGATGACATCACCACGTCACTGTGGCCTGGATCGCCACAGACATAGCCATGTGTCCCCAGTGTGCTAAAGGCTGGGAAGAGGGGCCTTATCCCTCGAGGGCCCGGAAGCTCCTGCAAGCTGCCTCCTGGAGGGCCTTGGGTCTGCGGGATGGCCAACCAGCTCTGCATTGTCGTTCCTTCTGTACCCTTCCCTCCACTCCCCACCCTGCCCTCCCCCCACCGCAGGGCACCTTCAGGGCTATGGGTAGAGCCTGAAATTACCCCCTAAGGAGGGGAAATGGGAACATCCACATCTTCAAGCCCCTCTGAGCCCTGGGGATCCACCCACCCCACCCCTTGGAGGTCATAGGTGGGAGGACGAGGGGATGCCGGGGAAGCACCAGGGGCAAAGGTGTGCCTGGAGAACAGGAAGGTACCAGCCTGGGGAGGCCCTGGGGAGCTGCGAGCCTAGCCTGGCTCCCCTCCTGTACTTCTGTAGTAATTAACAGGCCTTTGTTCCTGTCCCTGATCGCGTCTGGCAGAGCCTTAATCATCCTCTTCCCTGCAATGAGCAGCCTTCTCATTAGGGCCTTAAGAACCTCTATTATAAACATGTAAATGGAACTCAACGAGGAGGGAAATATTTGACTGCTCCAATTTCCTTTGTGCTGCTGCCAGCTTTGGGCTGCGCACGCCTGCGATTTCACTGCTCAGCAGCCCGGCGCCAGCATGCTGCCCCCACCGCCCTGTCACACCGCTCCATCTTCTCCTATCGGAATTTAATTACCTTCGCTGGTGAATGTTTGGAGAACCTTTCTCCATCAATTGATTCTGAAGTCAGATTTTTATTCCGAGAGACTTAATGACACTTGGGCTGTTGGGAGCCTGGGAACAGGTGGACCTGGGGCACAGGGAACTCTTTAACGAGGTTAGGAAGGGTCATCTCCATTATTCCCCTGCCTCTGAGCAGGTTAATATCTCAGCCAGCCCAGCTAGACAGGAGTCTCTCTTCTTCAAGGTCTACAGAGAAGTGATTCCTGAGACTCCTGCTGGTCTGAACTAGAAGTTCTTCCTGAATTCTGCCTGAACCCTTTTTCTTTTTCATTTTTGTCCTTTATGAAAACGGAAGAGCCCTGTTAGATAGAAAGCCTGTCCACTGCCTGTGGAATAAGCCGATGGTATGATCAACACCCTTCCCAGGGTCATGATGGCACTTTCCCATCACAGGAAGATCCAGCGCAGCTGTGGGTGAAGGGCCCCCTGAGCATGGAGAACCCTTCATGCTGAAGTCTTCATGTGCCTGAGTCCTTCATCCAGAGATATAGGAGATGCTTGTCCCTTCCTGCCCTCCTCTGAATCCTTTTTCCAATCTAAACCTCCGTTCTGCTCAGTCTTCAAAACACAAATCACTTCCCCTCCTCCACAAAGCTGTCCCACACCGTTTCTCTCACCACTAACTTCAGAGTTTGTTCATTTAATGATGTCACCTGTGTGATGGGTCCCTGTTGACCCTTAGCTGGTCATATGTTTCCCCAATCTAGATAAATTATTCCATAGTACTTCTCCTTTAGGGTGGAAACTGTCCACACAGATCTGAGCACAGTGCCTGGAACAGAGTAAAATCAATAAAACAGAATCAAAGACATAAATACCAGTCTTATGGTCCAGTTCAGTTCAGTTCAGTTGCTCAGTCGTGTTTCTTTGCATCCCCATAGACTGCAGCACACCAGGCTTCTCTGTCCATCACCAACTTCTGGAGCTTCCTCAAACTCATGTCCATCAAGTCGGTGATGCCATCCAACCATCCTCTGTCATCCCCTTCTCCTCCCCCTCCCGCCTTCAATGTTTCCCAGCATCAGGGTCTTTTCCAATGAGTCAGTTCTGCACATTAGGTGGCCAAAGTATTGGAGTTTCAGCTTCAGCATCAGTCCTTCCAATGAATATTCAGGACTGATCTCCTTTAGGATGGACTGGTTGGATCTCCTTGCAGTCCAAGGGACTCTCAGGAGTCTTCTCCAACACCACAGTTCAAAAGCATCAATTCTTCAGCACTCAGCTTTCTTTATAGTCCAACTCTCACGTCCATACATGACTACTGGAAAGCTTCCATAAGCCTCTTATCCTTATCCGTCAGAGGGTGGACAGGATGAGAACCACAATCATAGAAAACTAATCAAACTGATCACGTGGACCATAGCCTTGTCTAACTCAATGAAACTATGAGCTATGCCATGTAGGGCCACCCAAGACAGATGGGTCATGGTGGAGAGTTCTGACAAAATGTGGTTCACTGGAGAAGGGAATGGCAAACCACTTCAGCATTCTTGCCTGGAGAGTCCCATGAACAGTCTTACAGTTACCGAAGGAGAAAGGCAGGCAGAGAGAAATTAGGAGTTTGAAATTAACAAATACACACCAATGGGGAAAAAAAGAGAAAACTAGGTTGCTGGGGCTGGCTGGTAGGTAGTTTGGTAGGTTAGTACATAGGTTAGAGGATTGTCAATTAGTGGGGTGTGGGATGGGTTGCTAGAAAAGTAAGCTTGTTCGTTGATTGGCTGATTGGCCAATGAACTGATTTGCTGCGTTAGGGGAAGGTGGGAGAATGGGCATGTCAGTGATTACCTTACTGCCTCTTAGCTTCAGATGACTCTTCGACACCTATATGGTGATCATGGCTGGACTCTATGAATGTTTCTCCTTTACCAGCTGGCTCTCCGTTAAGTTTTGTTTTGTTTTTTTAATATTTTAAAATTTTATTTACTCATTTTTTACTGCACTGGGTCTTCATTCCTAGTTGTGGCGAGCGGGGGCTAGTCTCCAGTTGTGTGCACGGCCTTCTCACTGCAGTGGCTTCTCTTGTGGTGAAGCAGACTCTAGAGAGAGGGCTTAGTAGTTGTGGCGCATGGGCTCAGCTGCTCCACAGCATGTGGGATCTTCCCGGATCAGGGATTGATCCCCTGTACCCTCCATTGGCAGGCAGATTCTCAACCACTGGACCACCAGGGAAGTCCTCTGTTAAGCTGTGTTAGTAGCAAGGGCTGAGACACTGCAGGAAAAAGGGGCCTCCCTTCCAGGCGCCTGCAGTGAGGCATCGATAGCGTTCCTTCCCTGAGCAACCCCAAAGACAGCTTCCCAGGGAGTTCTGCCAGCATGGCACCTCCCCAAGTCTTCTGCCATCCAGGGGCCTCGCCCAGTGGTGACACCATCCATCCTGGTTGCATGTAGGGGGTGGGTTTCCGGGTTTGTTCCTTCCTTTAACCTCTGCCTCAGCCCCAGAGGCAGTGGCCACTCCCCACATCTGCTATTCCTTTGTTTCTTTAGAGTAAGCAAATCAGTCTCCTATTAAAACAGACAGTAGGTAGTGCTTAGTAAGTCAGCGCCTGTTCCAGTTAATAATTCTGTATATCAAACCTTTCCTGTTCACATTACTGTGTAGCTTCTATCTTCAGATTGGATGGTAAGGTAATGGGTTGACTGGTGAGTTGGTTGATAGGCTAGTTAGTTGGGGGGTAGAATGGTGGAAGAGCAGGTTAGCTGGCAGACTGGTTGGTGGGTTTTCTGCTTAGTGGGTTGGTTGGTAGCTGCTTAGAGGGTAGCTGGGGTGGTGCAATGGCACCATATACAGTAGGTAATATGTTGGTTGGTGGTTCTTGGGTTGGTTAGTGAGGTGATGGCTTGATTGGCAGGTTGGCCGGTTGTGTTTCTGGTGGCTGATGGGTTAGTTGGAGGGTTGGTGCTTTAGGACATGGGGTTAGCACCACGTCATAGGAAAGGACGAGACCAGAGGAAGCCCCTCAGTGAGCCTCAGCCTCTATTTCTGCCCCACCCGCAAGGGCCCATCCTGCCCCCCAAGCTGGAATCCTCACAGCAGTGCCATGCCTACTGGACCACGTCCACACACAGAAGCAGAGGCTGAGAAGGGGGCACCCAGGGAACATGGAGAATGGCCCAAGGGGACAGGCTCAGGCCGGCCCTTTACCACGCATGCCCCTGCAGTCCCTGACAAGGCCTCCAAGGGACCACCTGACTACCCAGCACCCATGGGCCCTTCCAGGAAAGGGATTAGAACTCCCTGGGCTTCAGGATGGATCTGTGCTTCTGCCCCATAAGATCTCCTAAGCCACTGACCCCAAGCACAGACTTCCTTTAGGTGCTAGACGACCCCCGACCCCAGCAGCCTGAGTCTCTGCTGTTTCTTCCTCCACCCTTTTGCCCACCAGGACCTCCGAACCCTGCCAGTCCCTGCCACCCTCCATCCTCAGCACTCCCTCTGCCCCACGATCCCCACCCACACCAACCCCCACCCCCTGGCCTGGCCTTGAGGCTTGGACTGGAAAGTTCACAAGCCAAAACTAAAGAATCTGCATGTAGCAACTAAGACCCGGTACAGCCAAACAAATAAAAATAAATATTGGAAGAAAAAAAAAAGAAGAAGCCCACATCTGGGTCTGTCATCTCATCAAAAGGAAAAGAATCAAGGCTCAGAGAGGCTAGGGAGCTGCCCAAGGTCACACAGCAGACAAGGTGAGGCATTAGATCTCAAGTCCCTGTTCTTAACCTTCACACGGTGTTGTCAGGTGCCATTTTGTGTTCTTCATCGGAGTTTTGGAAGAGCTATCATTCAAAGAAAAAAGCAGAGAAGGAATTTTAGGCTATGCACGTAAGAAAGAGATATAGGGGTGGGAAGAACCTTCTAGACTATCTCAAATGATAATAATAGTGGCTACCACTTACTGAGTACTTACTGTATGCAGACATTCTGCTGAATTTTTAGGTGTAAACTTAATCTTTACAACAATTCTGTGAGAAGCCTTATCCCCAATGTGCAGATGCTAACACTGAGGCATAGAGAAGTTACTTAACTTGTTCAAAGGTACGTGACCATTAGCAGCGACCTCTTACAGCCTCAGCAATGGCACCAAGGAAGTTGCCACCCCTATTGAGGTTCCTCTTCCGAGACCACAGGGTACGTTAGGGGGAGGAGGCTAAGGGTCAGAGAGAAACCCTCCAAACAAGAGGCCACAGTGAGGGTTCCTCTGCCTCTGGTTTTCAGGCCAAAGTCCCCTTCTCTCTTGGTCACACCCCTGCCCAACCCCCAAGAGTCTAGTTAGTTATTCAAAGCTGCAGTGATGATGCAGGGAAGATGTGGTTCAAGATTAAGAGACACAGGCACATCTGTGACCCATTGGCCAGCACCCCATCCCCCCAGCCAAAGCATCCTAATCTTCCCTTGAATGTCCCCCACCTCTGGCCCTCTGTGCCAATTGCTCAAGCCCATCTATCCCTTCTCCTGCCCCCAAACTTCAGATGCAGAGGTCACTCCAGCCCTAGTGATGGTAAGAAGGGGCCAAGGACAAAACGGTCCATGATTTGATCCTGGAATGAGGCTGTGAAGTCCAAGACTGGCCAGTGGGGCTGGGGAGGGGAGAGTTTATCAGGAGACGGCAGGCTGGTGACAAAATACATCGGGGCCAAGTGATCACTGGGCTGTGGCTGAGCAGATCAGATTGACTCTTAAAGAGGGCCTGTCAGGAGGACTGGCAGGCAGAACCCTCCCCCAGCACAAGAGGTTTGTCACTTCAGCTTCCTCCTTCTGGGGAATCCTGTCTCCTCTTGGCTCTCTCTCTCCCGGGAGAGCCAGCCCCACATCCCCCACACACATATGCGCACTCATCTCTAAGCAGTAATCTATGTACATCTTGCTGCCAAAAGATTCTGAAGTAGTTTACAAGAATGCATATAATAAGATTTAACGTAAAAATGAATTATTTCATCAAAGCAAAACAGTAGTGGGGCCCCATCTTCAGCCATGCCAGTGAGAAGGCAGGTCCAGAAGGGCCTGATGGAAGCAGGCAGCAGAGTCACAGAGCTAGAGGTGAAGCTGCCAGAGACAGAGAGCCAGAGAGGTGCCGAAGAGAGACCAGAGGAAGCACTGGTCCCCAGCCAGCCACTTTCCTGATGTACTGGTCCCCAGCCAGCCACTTTCCTGGTGTCCTGAGCCAGTGCACCGGACACCACACAGACCTGTGATGAATTTTCCTTTTCTGAATCTTTTGGAAACAAGATTCAGGGAGAAGAAAAGTAGAACAACAAAGAGAGATCAAAGGGGCAATTTTAGTACTCGGAAATTCACAAACTTAGTTCTGGGCTTGGGGGCAGCCAAAGCAGAAAGGAAAACAGGGACAATCCCCCCCGGGGACCCAGAAGATAAATACTCAGCACTAGAAAACAAACATGTCTGCCCAAATTTGTCCATTACTGTTCCCACAACACCTTGGATAGGCCTGGCACACAGTAGGTTCTCCATAAATACACTGAATAAATGAATGAATGAACATCAGTTTCTCAACATGGGCTAATGTTTTCCCAGTGCATAGGTCTAAGTGAAAAATTGTCATCTATGGGCAGTCCTAAATGGGCCATGGAATACTCTTGGGGGGAATTCATTCATTCTTTCACTCATTCATTCACCCACTCACTCACTCACTCATTCATTCACTCATTTGTTTACCCACTTATTTGTTCATTCATCCATTCACTTAAATCATTCGTTCACTCACACATTTGTTCATTTATGCACTCATTCATTCACTCACACATTCATTCATTGAGACTCCACAACATTTATTGAGCCCTTCCTAGTGAGCACTACTCTGAGATGAATCCGTGAACGAAACATTAGTGTTTCCTGCCCTCAGGGAGCTTTCACTGTGTGAGCAGGAGACAAAGGTGTACAGTAAACATGGATAACTGAGTAACCAGCATGTTAGACATGGGAGTTAGAGGGGGGATTCAGAGTACGTTGTTGAGGGGTGGGGCTGAGTGACACTTCGGCAGAAACCTGAAGGAGGTGAAAGAGTGAGCCAGGAGGACACCTGGGAAAGAAAAGGCGCAGAGGCCCCGGTGAGCCTGCCGGCGTGTGTGGTCAGGAGGCTGGCACAGGTGAGCCAGGCTCGGCCAGGTGGGCTCACAGCTGTGGTGCTGAGCACAGACCGCAGGGGACACAGGAGGGAGTGGAGACCAGGCAGAGGGGCATGGGCAGGGTGGCAGCTGACAGTCAAAGAGGTTGGATTCCAGCAATACTGGGGGGCTTAGGGGGCAGGCACTCCTGAAGGATCAGGTATGGGGGGTGAGGAAAGGAGGGGAGTGGGATGCCCCACCTGGCCCTCACGGAGGGGGAGGGAGTTTGGTGCCAGACAGAGCAATTCCCCCAGGGGCTCACATCAGCAGGCACCCTCAACCACAGTCCCAACACAGAAATGAAGAGCTGGCCACTGGCCTGGGAAAGGACCACAGCCTGCCCAAAGTCCTCCTGAGAGTAACTGCTTCCATCCTGGCTCCACACTCTGCCAGGTCCCCCAGGGCAGAGCGCAGCACATTCCTCTGTGACCTCAAGTGGACGAGATGAGACGGGCTGGGGGCTGGCCGGAGGGATGTGTGCTCCTGAACACTCAGGCTGCTTCCTTCATCCACCTGCCTAGGCCTGGGGGGTGGAAAAAAACCAACGACACCTAGTCTAGGAGGAAAATGAAGAAAGAAAAGATGAAGGTAGAAATAGGGGCACTTGCCATGTGCCAGGATCTGTGCCAGACACAGCCCTCATCCGCCATCCTGACAACCACCCAGCCACACAGGGACAAGACTGTCATGCCAGCTGCAGCACCCCCCCACACACACACCCCAGGACATGTCTCCCTCGACCCCACGGGGCCCTGAGCCAGACGCTCCCTCCAGGCCTGGCCCCTTTGCAGCACCACCTCTCCAGCTCACTTACTCAGAAGGGCTTCTTGCACAGACTGTGGAGTCCACGATGGCACGGCGGGCAAGCTGAAGGCAGCGTGGACATCTGTGATGACGCCCTGGGCCAGGCCAGCATGGCCCAGCTCTCCGGGTCCTAGAGTGGGTGGGAAGCAGGGAGGAGGGAGCGGGATGCTGGCAGGAGAAGCAAGGATGAAATATTGATGCTCGCGTCCTGGTAAAGCAGAGAACGCTGCTTGTCCATGAATAAAAGATGGGCTGGAGGAGCAGACCGGGCAGCAGATTAATTAATCTAAGTGAGCGCTCTGCCTTGTGCCATGGGGGAGGGGGCAGCGGAGTAAACAGCCCCGCAGGCCCAGGGGGAGCAGGGGCAGCAGAAGTCCTCTGTGCCAGGTGGGCAGCTGGTTATAGCAAGGACACGAGCAGAGCATCAGCGCCAGGCCCAGATGGGCAGGGAGAGAGACAGAGGCAGCTGGACCATCCAGGACCGACCTGGACTCTCTGCCCCACACCCGCGGGGGACCACGCGAGACGGCAGCTCCCAGGGCAGGTGTGGGGTCTCTGAGGTTGGTCGTGGGGGAGAACCTGGGACTTCTTGGTCCTTTCCTGCTGCCTCAATTTCTTCCTGAGGGAAACTGTGAGAACCTGGATAAAAGACAGGGGAAGGGAGGGAAAAGGTCAGAGGCAGGAGGTCTAAGATTTGGCAAAGAAAGTTGGGCCCAGGCTGGCATCGCTCCGAGAGAGGTGGGCAGGGGTGGAGGACCATGAGGTCTAAGGCCCAGGGAAGGGTTGGACGGTGCTATAGCTGTAACCGCCCTCACAAATGCTAAACCCAAGATCCCCACAGCTTCTTGTCTTCAACATAAGGTGGAAAATGTGTGCATGGAGAGAGGGGCTTGCACCTTCTCCGAGGTGGCGGCGGAGGTCTTACCAGGAGATGGCGCTCGCGACCTCCGCTTGTATTTGCCTTCCTGTTTGCGGCTCTATAATTTCTGTTTCCTCAAGGTTACACCAGGACTTTGTGGGAAGGGGGGCAATGTCCTTCATTACAGTCCTCACCCCAGGGTCCTGCAGGAGAGCGTGCCCTCCGGGATCTGAAGTGTCCTAACGACACCCCCAGGAGGAGCTTCCCAACATGCAGTGGCTCCTCCTCCGCCCCCAACCAGCCTCAGTGGAACCAGGGGGTGTCTTTTGCTGGGGTCGTCACCCTGGTCTGCTCTGTGTCTGAGGACAGCAGCACTGTCCTTGGAACTGTTCCCTGGGCAATTCATCATGAGCTGCCCGCTGACACCTCCTGTGCCCTGTCTCATATTTGTTATTTAAATTTTTTTCACCTAGGTTTAGTCCTGTATCCTTCTGATCCCCATAGTGCCTCAAAGCTCTACACAGGCTCACCAGAGGCACATCACACAAATGTTAGAGTGAATGAATGAACCATGGTCCAGCCACCTGCCCTCGTCCTGGTCTGATCTCCATGCCTGGACCTCACACTCCTGCCTTTGAGACAGGAACTAGTCCTTCCTGAGGGCACCTGTCTATGTCAGCCCAGAACCAGGCAGGTGTTCTCCAAGTACCAAACCTTACCACCACGAGGCAGGGCACATCTCTCCCATTGGACAGATGGTGAAACTGAGGCTCAGTTCTTGGCAAGGTCATCCCACTGGCAAGTGGCAGAACCAGGAATGGGCCCTGATCTGAACCTAGGGCCCTTGCTCCTGTCTCCACATGCTGACGGTGAGACGCAGCAGGAACGCAGAGCAGAGGGGACTTAGCTTCACCGTGCGCCCCCACCCTTCCCCCCAACCCCTCCCCCCGCAGCTGCTGAAGAGAGTGGGAGCCGGATGGAGCCCAAGTGTCAAGGCTCTGGGACTGCTGGACAGGTCCCATGCCCTAAAGCAGAGAGGAGACAGGTGGATAAACCCCACCTCTCTCCCAGGACCCCCTGAAAGATTCCCCAGGGTCTAACCACATCCACCCAGCTGCCAGAGCCTGGCTGCCACATCCTGACACCTCACCATCACCTGGGCCTGGAGCTGAGGTCAGGCCAGGGCTGGTGATCCTCATCACACCGGAAATAATCACAGGTTCACAGGAATCCTGACAGGAGACGAAAAACTGGCAGAAGACTGACCTGGGACGCACATTCATTGTCACACACATTTTACCAAGGAAACAGGGGCATCTAAGGGAGTGAATTTCTGGAGGGAAAAAAAAAGTGGCTGGGAAGCCAGGAGCTTGCCATTTCTGTGGTCACAGTGCCACCTGCTGACAGTATCTGGCCTGGCTTGTAGTGGCTGTTCTTGTGCTTCATGAATAACTTCCAGATCATTGGCATTTTTTTCATTCATTCACAGATATTTATTCAGCACCTACCGTGTGACAGGCATTGTTTTAGGGGCTGAGTGAATAGTAGCGAACAAAACAGACTAAATTCCCTGCCCTTACAGCGCTTACATTCTAGTGGGGGAAACAGTAAACAAGGCCAACACATAAATATTTATTGTTCTTCAGTCGCTCAGTAGTGTCCGACTCTTTGCGACCCCATGGACTGCAGCGCGCCAGGCTTCCCTGTCAATCACTATCTCCCGGAGTCTGCTCAAACTCACGTTCACTGAGTCAGTGAAAATATACAGCATGCTAGAAGGGTGAGCACCAGGAGAAAAACAAATTAAGATGCAGGTAGGGAGTGCCCTGGAGATTACAATTTTAGATAGAGTGGTCAGACATGACCCCTCTGAGGCAGTAACATTTTGAGTAAAGTGTGGAAGGAGATGAGGAAAGAGCCATGTAGATTTCTGGGCACGAACATTCCAGACAAGTGCAGAGGCCACACTGAGCCTGCAGTGTCTGGGGAACAGAAAAGACCAGAGAGGATTAAGCAGAGTATGCGGAGAATGGTAGGAGGTGAGACCAGATTCTGTAGGAGCTTGGAGGCCATTGCAATGGCGTCGACCTCACGAAGTAGGCTTCATTGCAAGTGTTGAGCTTAGGAATGGCATGACCCAGTTTCGATTTTAAAAGGACCTCTCTGAGCCCTGTGTGGAGTCAAAGGTGGAAACAGAGATACTGATGAGGAAGCCACTGCAACCTCCAACAGCAAGTGGCCCGGGGGGTAGCTGAGGCAGTGGGAGGAGTGGCAGGATTTGCTGGTGGGAGAGACAGAAGTGCCATCTTTGACCCAAGGTTCTGGCCTAAACTACAGAAAAAGTGGTATTGTCCTTACTGAGATGTGAGATTGGCCAGCTTGATGCGAGGAACTGGGAGCTTTGTTTGGAGCTTGTCAAGTCAGAATTGCCCATTAGACATCCAGGGGGCAGTTGGATAAGTGTCTTGAGCTCAAGGATGAGTTCCTGCCTGGAGCTACAACAGAGTCATCAGCTCTTGCATGACATTAAAGTCACAAGACTAGATGAGATCCAAGAGAATAGAAAGAAAAGTGAGGGGCTGAGGTTTGAGCCCTGAAGCCCTGGACTAATGAGGTCAGGAAGATGCAGGGAAATGAAGAGGAGAAGGCAACGAATTGAGGGAACCTGAACTCTAGAATCCTGGAACCCAAGCCAAGAGAGAGGAAGGAGTGGGCTAATCCCCAAAAGGGCTGAGAAGGGTCTACTGGATTCAGAAAGGCAGAGGGCACTGATGACCTTGAGAAGAATGGTTCTGGAAATGGATGGAGACAAAGGAGTAAATGCAAGAAAGAATGATAGGAGAGAAACTGGGGACAAGAGGGGACCATTCTCTTGTGGCCTTTTGTTGTAAAAGGGAGGAGAGAGATGGGAAGGCAGCTGGAGGGGGGTTGGGTCAAGAGATGTCTGGGAGTTTTTTAAGGTGGGAAAGAATAAGAACCTGCTTGGACACTAGCAGGGGTGACTGGGGACAGAGAAAGAAGCCTGTTGCAGGAGACATAGGGAAGAATTATGGGAACATTGCTTTCCAACAGGTGAGAAGGGATGATATCTGGTTGTTCATCCCAGTGAGGTACCACTTCACACCAGCTAGGGTGGCTAAGACCCAAAACACAGTAATGAGTATCAGTGAGGATGTGTGTAAGCAGCTCTTTGTGGGAAACTTCCCTCAGCAGGAAGACCTTTGTCTTGTCATTTTAGCAAAACTATATTGTAACTAATTTTAAAAAAAAATTTTTGGCTGCACTACACAGCATGTGGAATCTTTAGTTCCCCAATCAGGGATCAAACCCACGCTGTCTGCTTTGGAAGTGCTGAGTCTCAACCACTGGACCACTGGGAAGCCCCTGTAACTAACTTTTAAACCAAGCACCCCTATGGTCTATTCATTTGCAACCCAAGAAGACCTTTCAGATCTTCTAGTCACTCTATGCCTTGCCTAACTTACTGGTTCTTTCTGTAGATCAAAGAAGAAATGAAGAATAAGTGATTAACGGATGACAAGATCTCTTCCCTGGCTTCCCCTTCAGTGATCTCCCGAAAAAACTGTGGGACAAAATTGTGTGAACACGATAACATCTAGAGAAAGATCCCAAGTAGCTGACAAGCCTGCACACAGTGGAGAATGGTGACGACTCTGACCCCCCAAATCTCTGATTATCTAGATTACTTCCCTGTCTTCCTTTAAAAGCTTTCACAGCCAAGAAGAATCCTTGAAGGTGGTTTTGGGGGGTTGTTCAGTCCACCATCTCCCCAGATCGCTGGCATTCTGATTAAAGACAATTTTTTCATCTGTGAGTATTGATTTTGTAAGCAGTGAGCAACAGAACAGATCCAATTTGGTAACATGTGGAGAAATTAAAATTCTTGTACATGGTTGGTGGGAATATAAAGTGGTGCAGCTGCTTTGGAAACAGTTTGGCAATTCCTGAAAAAGTTACACGTGGGTGATTCTAGTTAACAAAACTGTATTGTATATTCAGAAGTTGCTTAGAGAGTTGGTCATAAAAGTTCTCATCATAAGAAAAGTAATTTCATAACAGTGCTTGGTGATCGATGTTAACTAGACTTGCTGTGGTGATTATTTCCCAATATGTACAAGTACTGAATCACTATGTCATACACCTGAAACTAACATAATGGTATATATCAATTACATCTCAATAAAAAAAAATTTAAGTTAAACACAGAGCTACCGTATGACTCAACAATCCCACCTAGGTGTACCAAGAGAAATAAAGACATATGGCCACACAAAAATGAATACACCAATGCTCATAGCAGCATTGTTCATAATAGCCAAAAAGTGGAAACTCAAATGTCCATCAAGTAGTGAGTGAATAAACAAAATATGATATATCCATACAGTGGAATATTATTCAGTCATAAAAAGGAACGAAGTACCGATACATGCCTGACATGGATGAACCTTGACAACCTTATGCTCAGTGAAAAAAGCCAGACATCAAAGCCACAGATTGTATGGTTTCTGGCTCTATAACAGTCCATATTTCAGTCTATAACAGTCTGTTTCTGGCTCTATAATCAGTCTGGCTTTATAACAGGTGAATTTATGGACAATAGACTTCCATAAAACAGATTAGTGGTTACCAGGGGGCTGGAGGGGGACAGGGTAGAGTGGCCAGTGACTGGTAGTGGGCATGGGATTTATTTGGAGGTGATGAAAATGTTCTGGAATTGGGTAGTGGTGATAGTTGCATATCCACTCTGAGGATATGCTAAAAATATATATAAGCATTGAATTCACACTTTAAAATGATGAAGGTTATGTTTTGTGATTTTTTTCTCAATAATAGCTTTTTAAAGAACAGGTCTTGTTGTGCAGAGTAGAAGGGCTGCCTTGGCCACAGAAAAGAGGCAGAGGACTCAGGCACTCATGCAGGCGGGTGGACAGGTGTGGCCGTAGGCGACTGTGGACATTCTCCTGTGGCGGCTTCTCACTTCCAGTGAGACAGGAGGTGAGGTCATCAGCTGAGAGTGAGGAGGCGGGTTCCAGGAAGAGCAAAGGTGCTAAATGAAGAGAGGGGGAAAATGCATGGATTCGGGACATTGCAGGGCAGTGCTGAGGTCCAGGTGAGGGAGGCAGAGGAGCAGTATGAGCACTGGGGAGACAGGGGAGCCCTGGCAGCCTTGAGAGTGTGGGGACCTGAGTCAGGGGCCCCGTGCTCCCCACATATCAGGGCTCTCCAGGTCCCTGAACACACAGGTACACACGTGGAGGTCTGCACCATCAAACCCTAAAGATGCCCACCCATCAGGCTTCATGATTTTCAATCCGCCTCTCTCACACCCTAGGACTCACCCCTCTTCGGAAATCTAGCCTCAGAGACATTTGCACGTGGACACAAGATATATGGACAGGATGTCTGCAGCTGCTTTGTTAGCAATAGTAAAAGATTTCAAACAGCCTGAATGTCCATTACTGGGGAAATGGTCAAATAAATTCTGGTCCATCTGTGCTATGAAAGCTCTGCAGCAGTAGACGCTGGAGGAGCCTGTGTGTTTGACAGGGAAGGATGCAAAGAGGCAACATCATTAGGTGGGAAACAGTTGTAGAACAATGAGTGTAATATTATGTAATTTTCTTTCCTTTTTTAAAAAACAAAAGCGGTATTTATAAGTGTATACATAGGTTATTAAAAGATATAAAAGATCTAGAAAGGATGCAATTTACATTGCTAATGGTGTGTAATCTTGAGGGGTAGGTTTTGGGAAAAGTGTTGAGGAAGGTTTCAGGGGTGGAAAGGGCTTTAGAGGGGGAATAGATGCTTTTGTAATTTAAAAGGGAAAGATCTGGGACTACCCTGGTTGTCCAAGACTCCACACTCCCAATGCAGGGGGCCCAGGGTTCAATTCCTGGTCAGGGAACTAGATCCCACGGGCCACAACTAAGGATCCCTCAGGCCGCAACAAAGATTGAAGATCCCACGCACCAAAACTAAGACCCAGAACAGCCAAACAAATAAATTAAAATATCAAAAAAAGTCAAAATAGAAAGGAAAGAATGGCTGTGCCCTCCCCCGATCCCTGACTCCATTTCCACTCTGGGCCAGAGAGTGCTGTGAGGCCAGCATCCCCCCAGTCCAGTCAACTATGCCCTGCTTGCCCCTGGAGGCAGACACTGGGCCTGGCCAGAGCACAGCGGGTCTGGGCCAACCTCCCTCTGCCCGGCCACCCCCACCTCCAGCTCCCAGCCTCCCTCTGCTTCCCGCCTCCCCCCCCCCACACACACAAGTGCTCCCCTCCAGCTACTTCCCCGGGGTTAGGTACAAAAGGCAATGAGAGAAGCTGCCACAATGATAATACCAGGCACTTACATAGCACTCAACTGTGTACACAGCCTCTGTTCTAAACAGTTCACAAATGAACTCCCAACAACACTCCGGGTTCCATACACTGATATTACTATTTTCACTTTATAGCAGATTTTTAAACACAAGCAAGAAGAATCACAAAAGACAAAGTCCCTTGCCCCAGGTGCTATGGCCCACCGACCTGAGAGAGAGGCCCCCTGGCAGGAACCCATGGTCCAGGCCAGTCTCCTCCTCTGGCTTCCCTTCCCCACAGCAGCAGGTCCTATGATGTTCTGAGCAGGCTGTGTACCTTCCAGGGTGAGGCTACGGTTTCCTCTTCCCAGAACCCCACCCTGTACACATCTGGCACACAGGAAGCACTCATCATGTGTGTTGAATTAATTGTACTGTCCTCCCATCCCCCACTCCACCGTGGCCCCGTGGGCTGTGCTTTTCCTTCTGGGCCTTGTGTGTGTGTGTGTGTGTGTGTGTGTGTGTGTGTGTGTGTGTGTGTGTGAGAGTTGCTCAGTCATATCCAACTCTCCAACTCTTTGTGAACCCATAGACTCTAGTCCACCAGGCTCCTCTGTCCATGGGATTTCCCAGGCAAGAATACTGGAGTGACTTGCCATGCCCTTCTCCAGGGAATCTTCCCGAGCCAGGGATCAAACCTGGGTCTCCTGCACTGCAGGCAGATATTTTTACCATTCATTTCCTCATCTATAAAGTGAAGGGATGCACTCGATGGCGTCCGACCACCACTTCAGGACCGGAATTAAGGTAAAGCCAGTGCTCATCCCAGTAGGGTGACTGTCAGTGATGGGACGTGAGGCAAAGGGTGGGAAGTAGGAGAGCTTCCTGGACTCCTGCCCTCCTGGGCCTTCAGAAGCTGGGAATGTGGTCTTATCCACCCACAGGCATAGACACCTCACCCGATGTTGCCCAGTGGACACAGCTCCAGAGAACAGCAGCCCACAGCCTGCTCCATGGGCTCTGCAGGGGACACCCTGCCCAGCTTCATGGAAGGTGAGGAGCTGCTGTCCCCAAGTTGAAAGTCCTGGCACCCAGGCAGCCTGCCGTAGGTGGAGGAGAGCATACAGCACGTGAGCAGCGCGTGCTGGCTGCATGCGGCACCTCTGGCCAGGTGAGCCGGTCTGGAACTCACAGGCTTGGGGGAGGGGACCGAGCAGTATCCGGTCTCCTGGGGCTGTGGAAGCCCAGGGCCGACTTCCTACAGTCCTTGTGCATCCAGCCGGCAAGCGCCAGGACAACGACAACCTGGGGGACAGAGAGCCCCTGGAGGGAGGAGAGAGGGGCCCCGGCACTGCTGTGTGTGGGCACTTTGGCACATCCGCTCACAGTGCCCCGCAGGAACTGGACGCCTCATTCCTCAGCTGAGGAGCCTGATGCCTAGAGAGGCCAGAGGCAGGGCCTGGATCACCAGCTAGGACTGAAGTCAACTCCCAGGTCCAAACCCCACGTCCCTCTCCTTCCATCACTCCTGGGTGAGCCAGGATCCTGAGCTGGGACTCAGACGCAGCCGCCGGCCCTGTTCACCCCAGCCTGGGCTTCCAGCCTCAGCCTGGAACTGACCCTTGATCTGAGTGGCCTCAGATCTGTGATCTAATGGGTCCTGGGCTAGATTCCACCAGTAGATTCACTGTCAGCACCTGAGCCCCCAGCCAGTACATTCCCCGACCACCCCCACTGCCCCCCATCATTTGTAACTGCCCCACACTTCTTAACAGAGCCTCCCAGCCCCATCACTCAGGGTCAAAGAGCCAGACAACGGCAGGCCTCAGCCCTCACAAGAGGTCCAGGTAGCCCATCAGAAATAAATGGGGGACTTCCCTGGTGGTCCAGTGGTTAAGAACCTGCCTGCCAAAGCAGGAGACATAGGTTCGATCCCTGGTCCAGGAAGATCCCACATGCTGCAGAGAGACTAAGGCCGTGCACCACAACTACTGAGCCTGTGCTCCAGAGCCTGTTCCACAGTCAGAGAAAGCCCACGCAGCAACAAAGACCCAGTGCAGCCAAAAATAATACATAAATCTTTTTTTTTAATGTAATAAACTGGGGAAGGAGGGTGGCTCCGCTTCCTCCATGCACAAGAGGTAACTCTCTGAATGTTTCCTTTTCCCTTCCCTGGGATGGATTTTTGAGCTCTCCAGGGGATAGCTGGGCCCTGATACTCTCGCAAGGTACCAGGGAGGCCTGTGGTCCCAGGGACAACTCCAGGCTACAGGTGGACCCATAACCAAGGTGAGAACCCCAGGTAAGCTCTCCCTCCGGCCCGCTCATGCCACACAACCACACCAAGACATGGCCACTCAGTCTACAAACTGCCCCTGGCGCCCCCTCCTCCACCCATCCACCCTAGTCCTGGGCTGCCCACAGGTGGCCCCTGTCCCCATAGTGCCAACTCAGAGGACTCAACAGACACCTGACAGCAAGCAGCCCTTCCCCACCGCTGGCCTGGAGCCTGCTCCTGGGCCAGAAGCCAGACAGATTTTCCTGGAACTTCTGTGGCCTCCGGCACCAACATACAGAGAAACCTGAGGGAAGAAAGGACAAATAGAAACAGGCAGAAAAAGTAGGGGCTGTAGGGAGGAGGGGGGTACCATGTGGGTCACCCCTGTCCCTCCCAGCCCTGTCCTTGCCACTTGCTGCTTCCCTGCTCAGGCACATGAAAGCTCCTACCCACCCCTCCCCAGAACAGACACACAAGTCAGGGAGGCAGAACTGCATCCAGGTTACATTAAACCAAGTAGAGGATAGTACCTTGGCACAGAGGAGGGCCTTAGCTCAGAAAATGTGAATCCAGGAGGACTTCCTAAAGGAAGTGCTTTCTAATGCCTCAAGGGAAAGACTGCCCCAAGGAGAAAGAGTTTGTGCAAAGGCCCTGAGGCCACAGAAAGCATGGTGAGGATTGAGGAGAGCAGGAAGGCTCTGCACACAGCTGGCAGCCAGAGCAGCCCTGCTCCACACTGGCGGCTTGCTTGTTCTGCTTCTTAGACATCCACAGGAATGCGCCCAGCCTCCCACTGGCCCCATGAGCATATTTTGGAAAATCTTTTGTCACAGTCTTCAGCCCAGCCCGAGACTCCTCTGACCTCCGGCATCCTCTCTGAGGCCACTGCTGGGTAGGGCCTCGGCCCTCATCCCTCCAGGAGTTCCTGACTCATCGTGGAAAAAGCTAAAAAGCCCAGTCTTCTCAAGAATCAGTCTGGCTCTGGAGGGAGGGCAGCTGTGACCCCAGCTCCAGGACACACAGACAGTGGAGGGGGGCAGGGAGCAAGTCAGAAACAGGAGAAGATGCAGAAACACAGACCGGGACACAGAGAGTGATGGGAAGAGAGATGGGAGGTGTTGATCATAGACACAGCCAGACAGCCCAAGGGAGCAGGAGAGAGATACAGCAGGCAGCGACGGCTCACATAAGCCAGAAACAAAGGGACACTCTTAGGTACACAGGACAAGCTGCCAAAGACAGCCAAGGACCACAAAGTCAGCTGATCAGCTGATCTGGAGGCAGCCTATGAACCTCAGAAGAGGTTGGGTGGGCTGTCCGAAGGCAGCTCCCAACTCTGGGATGGGTCCATTGACTGCACTTGCAGAATAGACCGTGAGGGGGCGGTGTTGCTCCAACCACTGCCCTTCAGCCAGGAGTCTGGCCTCCCCAAAGACAAAGGCAGACTCCCTCCATCAGAAGCAGCAGACACCGGCCCAGGCTCACTGAAGGGGTAAAAGACACGGACGAGGGAACCCAGAGCATCCACACCTGGCCTGGAGACCCCGCCTCATCCTAGCATCTCCTCAGACCTGCCCCTTCCCTTCACATTCCCCATCACCAGCCTCATTCTACCTTTCCTGTCTCCTGCCTCACAAGCCCAGAGCACAGAAGGGCAGAGCCAGGAGATGCTGGCCAACTTCTCTGCCCTTTCTGTAAAGGACATGACAGCTGCTAGGTCTGAGGTCTGCCCTTGGATCCTGCCACAGGACGGTTCCCTTCCTTTACGTCTTCCCTTGAAGGCTCTTGAATTCAGAGCATCCCTCACAAAAGCACAGAGGTCTTGGCTGAGCCCACACCTTCCAGCAGACTGCAGTGCTGAAAACACAACTGCAACCTTGGGCCACATTAATAGAACATAATGTCCAGTGGAGGACAGCAGTCAGCATCGATGAAGTCCAGGCCTCTGGTCACTTCTCTTGAAGGGAAGTCAGTAAACCAACGTGACCCAGGAGGAAGACCACCGTGGAAACATGCTATACATTCAAGATCCATCAGGGAACACCAACACTATGTCAAACACTTGATATGTTAAGTGTTATATATTAAGTGACATATTAAGTGTTTATTATATCTTTACAGCAACTTGCATCATCATATCCTCTTTACAGACAGGAAAACTCAGAAAAGCTCTTCTTCCAATGACTATCCTCTGTGTGTGCGTGTATGTGTGTGCACGCGCTCAGTCGTGTGCAACTCTTTGCAACCCCGTGGACTGTAGACTGCCAGGATCCTCTGTCCATGGAATTTTCCAGGCAAGAATACTGGAGTGGTTGCCATTTCCTCCTCCAGGGGATATTCCCGACACAGGGATCAAACCCTCAACTCGTGTGTCTCCTGCGTCTCCTTCATTAGCAGACAGATTCTTTACCACTAGCACCACTATCCTGTAGGTGTGGTATTTCTCAAAGCTCCATTTCCGGCCTCTCCTTCATACATATTTCCTGAGGGGTCACATTTGATCCCATGACCTAGACTTTGTTCTCAAGTTAAGTCGTTTGCCAAGATCATTCTCCCAGAGTCCAAATCAATCTATCCACTGGCCTTCTCCTCATCTCCTCCTGGATGTCTTCGGGGACCTAACCTTCTATGTGCCCAACGCTGACTCCTGATCTTTGTGGTCTGTTCTCCTGAGTCCAGCCCTGTAGGGCAGCCGAGCTCCGCACCTCGGTGGGCCAGCAGAGGGTGTCTACTGGTCAGCCAAGGCCTTGTGGGGGCGAGGGAGGTTCACGCTGGAGCACTGCTGAGTACCACTGAGCCCTGCAGTCTCTTTCCTCCTCCTCCAACCCCTCCAACCGCATGGTCCTCCTTCGGTTGCCACGGTCTCTCTTCCCTTCATCTCTGGGGAAATGGAAAACGGCCCTGCGAGTGAGGGATGGAAGGGGATTTTGAGCACAAGCGGGAGAGGGGGAAGGAAATGCACGCACGGAGAAACACTGGACCCTTTGTTGGAGCTATTCTGCCCAACAGCCATCCAGGGCTGGGGTTTGGCTCAGCAGGAGGAGCAAAAGGGCAACGTGGTAAGAGAATTTACAGTGAGCAAGTTGCTGTTCAGTCGCTCAGTCATGTCTGACTCTCTGCAGCCCCATGGACTGCAGCACGCCAGGCTCCCCTGTCCTCACTGTCTCCTGGAGTTTGCTCAGACTCATGGCAATTGAGTCAGTGACGCCATCCAACCATCTCATCCTCTGTCGTCCCCTTCTCCTCCTGCCCAGTGAGCAAGAGGATGATAGAAATAATGTCATCCAAGCAGACTAGAAAGGAAAATGAAGACAAGGGAGGATTGAGGAGACAGAAGTTCTAATGACATTTAAAAAAAAAACCTCTTGTGGAAGTTGATAGCAGGCTGGATGGGATAGCTGCAAGGTCACATAGTCTTAGTACAGGAAGGGGTGAAGGGAGAGGGAGGGAGCAGGGCAGGGCTGGTTGAGCCTGGGCAGGAATGGGGGCCATTCCCACTGGAGATCCTGGATGCTCTGGGTTTTCCCAGGCCGCTGCCCCAGTCAGAAGAGACAGGGAGGGGCCGGGACAGAGCAAAGCTGGCTGATGGGAGGGGCCCAGGGGACTGGAGACCTCTGCATCATGACAGCCCCTCAGGTTCAGGGTCTAGGAGCCTGAGTTAGGAAGTGGAGTGGGCTGGGCTGTCTGGTCTGGGAGCAGGCTGTTGCAGACGCAACAACAGCCTGTCTTCTCTGTAAGAGAGAGACAGAGGTAGAGACCAGTCAGTTTTCCCCGGTGGAGGGAGGGGAGAGGGGGGCTGGGTCACTTAACACAGCAGGTGTCAGAGAGTCGGGAGGGAGAAAGGCCAGGCATGGATGGGAGGTAGGGGTCTAGACTCCACATGGGGCAACCTCCCAGGTGGGTGTCAATGGAGGGGCCCTCCAGGATGAATCATGTGGGCGTAGCAGGTGCCCTTTCTGCAAGAATGCTTTCTCAAGTCATTCAAAGGCATGTGCAGCCTCAGAGATGTTAGGAGCCACTGGCTGAACATTTGGATACTGTGTCCAATCTAGAGCCTGTGGGGAGGGTTTGGTTGTCTTCCTGCTGCGTCTGCCAAGGCCCGAGGGAAGGTGCTGCCAGAAACAGGTGTGGCAAAGTTTCCCAGCTTGATCCCTCTTCCCTGTCACTGAGCACCTCCCCTTAAAGTCCCCTGGTCCAGAATTACTTGTGAGCTCTACTGTTTGCAGCATCACTGACTCAGTGGACATGAGTTTGAGCAAACTCTGGGAGATAGTGAAGGACAGAGAAGACTAGCATGCTGCAGCCCATCGGATCGCAGAGTCAGACATGACTTAGCAACCGAACAACAACCATGTGCCTGACCCCAGGCGGCGTGCTGGGAGTACACAGGCAAGTAAACAACAGCCCTTGTCCTTGAGATGCTCACGGTCCTAGAGGGTAGGCCTTCCATCTTCTCATCTGGCACCAACCAGGTGGGAGACAGCGTGGGGGCTCCCAGTCTTTGCACAAGCGGTTCCCCTTGCTCGGAATACCCTCCCCTCTCCACCCCCACGCCCTCACATCCCTCCCACACATCTCACCTGCTTAATCACCTCCTCTGCGAGTAACATCAGCTTCGATGTCCCTCCATCTGGGAAGACTTCCTGGAATGCCTAGTTATGAGTGCCACTTCCCCACTCCCACTCCTCCCCCCCCCCCACTCCCTTGCCTTAGCTGAAGTTGTAAAGATGTGGTGCACTTGTGGTTTGACGGTGCAACCTCCGGAGTCAGAGTCCAGAGGTGGCCTTCGAATCCTGGCGTCTTCACTGACCAGCTGAGGGGGCCTGGGTAACTTACTTGGCTTCTCTAAGTATCAGCTTCCGGATCTGTTAGAAGGCCGGTGGGGGGGGGGCGCAGAATTTTTTTTTTTTTCTTCTTTTTTTTTCAATTAAGATTTTTCTGATGTGGACCATTTTTAGTCTTTATTGAATTTGTTATGATATTTTATGTCTTGGCTTTTTGGCTGCAAAGCATGTGGGATCTCAGCTCCCTGACCAGGGCTTGAACCCGCAACCCCTGCAACGGACAGCAAAGTCTTAACCCCTGGACCACCAGGGAAGTCCCCTTTTTTCAGCTTTCTTGAGATATAATTGACATAGAACAGTGCTTAAGTTCAAGGTGTAGAACATGTGGATTATACGCTAATATATCACCAGATGTTGACTAGCATGGCTTAGCTAACATGCTTTCCTGTCACATAATTACCATTTCTTTTTTGTGGTCTAAACATTTCAGATATACTTCTTAGCACATGTAAGTACATAATGCAGTATCAGCTATAATCCCCACGCTGTACATTGTTGTTGTTTAGTTGCCCTGTCGGTTCCGATTCAGTGACCCCCATGGACTGCAGCACGCCAGGCCTCCCTGTCTCTCACCCTCTCTCCAAAGTTCTCCCGAACTTTGCCCAAGTTCATGTCCATTGCATCGGTGATGCCATCCAGCCATCTCATCCTCTGACGCCCTCTTCTCCTTCTGCCCTCAATCTTTCCCATCATCAGGGACTTTTCCATTGATTCGGCTGTTCACATCAGGTGACCAAAATACTACAGCTTCAGCTTCAGCATCAGTCCTTCCAATGAGTAGTCAGGGTTGATTTCCCTTAAGATTGACTGGTTTGATCTCCTTGCTGTCCAAGGGACTCTCAGGAGTCTTCTCCAACACCACAGTGTGAAGGCATCAACTCTTTGGTGATCTACCTTCTTTATGGTCCAGCTGTCACATCTATACGTGACCACTGGGAAGACCATCTAATGTAATGCTCTACATTAGATCCCCCAAATTTGTTTATCCTCTTTTGTAATTTTTGAGCTATAATTGACCCCTAACTTTATGTTAGTTTCAGGTGCACAATGTAATGATTCCATATTTGTATATATTGTGAAATGGTCACCACCACAGATCTAGTTGACATCTATTACCACACAAAGTTCTAAGTTGTTTTTTTCTTCGAATGGGAACTTTTAACTTGCACTCTCTTAGCAATTTTGAAATACACAAAGAGGTGTTATTACCTAGAGTCACCATGCTGTACTTACACCCTCAGGAAAGGATGAAGGTTTTAATAGTACCTATTTCATAAGATTTTTACAAAACTAAAGTAAGAAATTCCCCACAAAGCAACTTAGCACAGTGCCTGGCAAATAAATTTCAAATAAGTACTTAGTAGCTATTATGATTATTTTACTTCTGTAGAACTGATTGCATTAAGCAACAGCCCTGGAGGGTTGGCACCATCACACGTGTCTTAGCAAAGATCCTGCCGCTAGCTAAGTGCTCAATGTAAGACTGTTGAGTAAATGACAACTTTAATCCCTTAACTAATACCACTGAACCCTCTACTTCTGGCCATTTCTCTACTTTTTCTGTTCCAGCCTCCTGGTGCTGCAAACTGAGGGTCCACTTGGCTGGAGAGGGTCAGGATGAGAGCTGTGGGAGGGAGGCGTGGTGGGAAATCAGGGAGAACCACCTGAAGTGCCGGGAACAGCCCATCAAAGACCAGCACCATCCCTGAGGGACCTGGGGGCTGAGGAGGAGCAGCATCCTGACCAGGATAGGAAAGTCTCTTCCAGGAAGCATCTTCTCCCCTCCAGGACCACCACCGTCCTCACGTAAGGTGCCCCTGGGTGCTTCCCAGTCCTGAAGGAGGGCCTAGGTCTTCCTCTTCCGCCCAGCTGGTTGGCAGGCAGGGTGTTGAGGAGTTGCTATTCCAGGAACAAGAGAAGGAGCACAGAGCATGGAGAGGCCTGGGGGAACAGAACATGGGTGGATAAAAACGAGAAGCAGCATCTCAAGTTAGAATTTAGGCCCGGGGACCTCCACACCTGGTGGAAGAGGCTATGGAGTCTGGTGGCTCTGAATTCTTCCTAATTGCACTTCTGGCCACAACTTGCTGTGTGACCTTAGGCAGGTTACTTAGCCTCTCTGAATCCTAGCTTCCCCTTCTATAAAATGGAAACTGTGATGTTGTAGTAGGAATAACTACCACTGCTGGTCCAGCCCCCAACTCCCACCAACTTCAAAGGCAGTCCCACAGTCACTTCAAGTGACCATGTGTCCTAGATGGGGTCTCCCTTTTCCACTGAGCTTTGAACCAGCAGATACAGCAGGAAATGGCAGCTGCTCATGAGGGTGTGTGTGTGTGTTAGGCATGCAGTTGTGTCCGACTCTTTGTGACCCCATGGACAGACTCCTCTGTCCATGGGATTCTCCAGGCAAGAATACCAGAGTGGGTAGCCATACCCTTCTCCAGGGGATTATCCCGACCCAGGGATCGAACCTGGGTTCCCCATTGCAGGCAGATTTGTTACCATCTGAGCCATCAGGGAGCCTACTGCTCATGAGGACTGAGAGTAAAAGACCACACAGCATGAGGGCTGAGGCTGCCAAGGCAGGCTCATTCCACATGACTTAGGGGAAACGGAAATCTACATGGGCCCAGCGGTCTGGCTGGAGGAGAGGGGAATGGATACAGAGAAGCAGAGAAGGCAGAAAGGCCATTGCTAGAGCTGCCTTGACATCTCTGCGTACCCCAACCCCAATCTGTGGGCACCCAAGCAACAAATACCCTTTGTCACCCTAAGATCAGAAAAGCCATACGTGGAAATTGTATCCTGCTCACAGGTCGTCTGGAAATGAAAGTGTGAGCCCAGGGTCCAGCACAGAGTCGGTGCTCCGTGATAGTGATGATGGTGGTGATCAGAACCCAGCACCGGTGTAAGAATTCTCAGATAGGCCCCTCCCTGTGCACCCCATGCCTTGGGCTCCCCTGGGGTGCAGGGCCAGGGTGGTGGAAGGCTGCACTCACTAAGCCTCCCCGTCCTGCTCCTCCCAGCACCACCCCAGCCAAGCCTGGGCACATGGAGATGCCTCAGCAGTGGTCATAAAGGTGGGGGAGGTGGAGACCTGACCACAAGGCCAGCCCAGGCAAGGCTAGGGGTGGGATCGGGAGCTGTGAGCCAGTGCCCCAGTGAGGGACAGTTTATGGTGGCGTTGGTTAAGACCACAGCTCTGAGCCAGAATGTATGGATTCGACCCTCTGTGTGACCTCAGGCAGCCGCCCTAAGCTGTGTCTTAGTCCTCTCACAGTAAAACGGGGATGAGAGCAGAACCATCTTCCTAGGGTTGAGGGGGAGTTAGAAGAGGTCAGAAGACGCAGGAGTCAGGAGAAGGCAGCAGACAGACGATGAACCCGAAGAGAAGCAGCCAGTTGCCGATGCTGGGTTTGGGTTTCGCTGGAGAAGAGCGTGCCTGGCCCGGGAGCTGGGCTGCCCCAGCCGCCATCTCAGGACTGCTGCCTCCAGCCTGCTCCAGGATTTCTCCGCCCTCAGCCCTGCAGCCCACCTACCCCTCCTTCCTACCTCGAACTCCTTCTGACCTCGAACTCCTGCCATACATCCTTCACGCTCCTGCGCAAACATCACCTCCTGGAGAGCCTACCCTATGGGTCCTCCTCACCTGGGCCCCTCTGATATTCTGTCCCAGACCCTCAGAGCATTTATCATGCAGCTTGAATCACAGGAAAATCCTGCCGTAATGTCCATTCAGACATAGCACAGTTGGGGGTTTCCTCTTGCCTCCCAGCTACCGCTAACAACCACTCCTGGCGAACAAGGCAATACTCAAGCTTACGTCTTTGAAAACAACACGTCCAGGAAGCACAGCCTGTGACCATTCGGGACTTTCTCACTTCAGTGCCAGTTCAGTTATGCATAGGGTAAGTTGTACTATTTTACTTTTTGAGATAGGAAAATCATCTATTTTTAAAAAAACTTTTTATTGGAAGAAAATTGCTTTACAATATTGTGTTGGTTTCTGCCATACATCAGCATGAATCAGCCATAGATATACATATGTCCCCTCCCTCTTAAACCTCCCTCCCATCTCCCACCCCAGCCCACCCCTCTAGGTTGTCACAGAGCACTGGGTTGAGCACCCCATGTCTAGTTGAATCAGACCAGATTGTGAAGTGTTTTTTTCCCCCAATTATTTATTTATCAATTTTTGGCTGCACTGGGTCTTGGCTGCTGCTCTCGGGCTTTCTCCAGTTGTGGCAAGTGGAGGCTACTCTTTGTCGTGGTGCTCAAGTTTTTTGTTGTGGCTTCTTTTGTTGAGGAATACAGGCTCTAGGTGTGCGGGCTTCAGTAGTTGTGGTGCCTGGGCTTAGTTATTCCGCGGCAGGTGGAATCTTCCCAAACTAGGGATCAAACCCAAGTCCCCGGCATTGGCAGGCAGATTCTTAACCACTGGACCACCGGGGAAGTCCATCCACTCTTAAAATTCAATGTTTGCTTTATTTCCACTTGCAAAACAAAAATGACGTCTCCAAACTAAAAATGACATTTACTTTGTATTCATTTACCTTGAAAGTCATTTAATATGTCTTTTTTAATTATTTCATACCGACATCTATTAAAGCTCTGTATTGGGCTACCCAACTGAGAGCAGTGCCACAGCTCAGAATTTTTTATAAGCATGGGTACATTTTAGGGTTTCCCCAGTGGCTTAGCAGTAAAGAATTGCCTGCAATGCAGGAGACAAAAGAGATGTAGATTCAGCCCCTGGGTAGGGAAGATCCCCTGGAGGAGGGCATGGCAACCCACTCCAGTATTCTTGCCTGGAGAATCCCATGGACTGAGGAGCCTGGTGGGCTATAGACCATGGGGTCACAAAGAGTTAGACATGACTGAGCACGGCACAGCACTACATTTTAAAAATTATTTTATACAGAACTTCTTTTAGGACAGTGACTATCTAAGCCCTCCTTTTCTTTTTTCCCCCCCAGGGAGTAGAGGAGAGATCATTCTTTTGTGAACTCTTTTTGGAAAAGGTAAGAGAGAGAGATGGAAAGGTAGCTGGAGGGGGAATTGGGTCAAGAGAGGTTTGGAAGTCTCTGCTTCTGTGACAGTCTTATTCATTTTCTCAAGTTGGGCTCCCTCCCACCCTCCACCCCATTCCACCCCTCTAGGTTGTCACAGACCGTGCCTAGCACATAGCAAATGCTTTATAAGCCATTTCCTCTTATTATGACTGCATTAGTCCAGAGGAGAGATGATTTAAGCTTTGAAAGGTAGCAGTGAAATTATTTCTGTGGAAGACTGCAGCTGTAGGAGGCTGCGGAGTTAAAAGGTTTTACTGAAGATGCAAAAGCTTGGAAAGAAGCAGGCAAGAGTGCCAGTTGGGAGGTGGATGGGAGAGGTGAGTGGTTGGTATGTGAAATGAAGTAATCATGGTTGACGCCAGCCCTCTCCTGTGATCACAGGATTTCAGGAAGCCCAAAGAGAAAGACCATGACCTCTCTTACTCCCTGGGGGAGCTGGCTCCAGAGCTGAACTGCTGGGAGCATTGCTCTATCCTCACCAGGAGCACTGGGGATGGGCCAGGCTTCCTCAGCCCCACACCAGCCTTACCATGACTTATGGAGAAGACAAACCCAGGAAGGAAGCTTCAATCAAGGACCAGCCAAGAAACATAATCGTTTAATGCATTAAACTCTATTTGGATGATGGTTTGGGGGTTTTCTCCATCACATTTGTATCTTGATTCCAATGGTATGTCTTTGATAAAAGCCTCAATAAATAGGTGTCTCTGATGAGGGGAGGGGATAAATAGTCTGGTTTCTGAACAATTTGAGAAATAAATTAGAACAATAATAATAAAAGAACCTAACAGAATGCAACAGTGGAGACCTTGTCCTCATGGAGGACCTCATGACCTTAGGCTGCTGCCAGAGAGAACACTCCAAAGGGAAAGAGCTGCAGGAGGGTCACAAATCGAGCTTCCTGCTACCATCTGTGTTTATGTCTCAAAGGAGTTTATTTGCTCTTGTCTGATGAAGTTATCCCTTGCATCCCCCAAGGTAAGGTGATGTCCCAGGACAGAGAAGGTGGAAATAGGTGGACCCGTCAGGTGTAAAGGGTCAGGATAGAGCTCTGGGCAGGGTTGGGTCCTCAAGCTGGTACAGGGATTGGTTTCATGTTACTTTCTGTGTTTTGTTGTGTTTTTTCCCTTCGTCATCCCTGAACTTTCTGAAATGTTTTGTTAAATGCCCCAATCTTGACTCAGCTGTGTTTTGGGAAATTGAGGCAATGATCTGGATCAGCCACCTAGAGCCAATGGGGAGTGGCCTTTGGCTGTTTAGTTACAGAGCCAAAGGAAACAGAATCCCAGGGGGACACTGAGACTTCAGAAGCCATTCTTGATCTGGAAGTGGAAGTTTTGCTCTACATGGCTAACCCTGGAGAACTGGGACTTGAATTTGTTTTGAGTCAGCCACACCCTATACAGAAAATCTACCAGCATTCAGATCTGTTCCTTGGCTTTCCCCCTCCAGGAGACCTCCCCAGGGGTCACTTCATGCAGAGCTTTCTTGCACTCCACACTTCTGGAGGTACAGGCAGACACCGTGCCCCCTCCAGGTTCTCCATTAGTAGGAAAATCCTCCCATCTTTCCTTCAGCCCAACTCCACTCTGCCTGAAGAGCAAGCCTGCAGACACCCTAATGTGATGGTGAATGAACACGTTCCCTCCAGGCAGCTTTCCCACGGCGGGACGGTGTCTATCAATAAGCTTACTGTGTATGTGAACTGGACTTTCCACAGACCCCCACTAGGCAGAGATGTCTCTTTCCAAAAAAGGAGGGCAAAGGAGCAGTTCTGGGAGTGGGAAAAGAAGTAAGCAAGGCTTAGTTCTCATTACCCCAGGATGTGGTTTTAATTCCATTCTCTCTTTATGCCTCTACCCCACCCCCCAGTTTATTAAGGGCTCCAGATTAAATATACAAGATATACTCGTAACGTGGAGACCCTAGCTCAGTCTCCAGAGACAGTAGTCAGGGGAAAGAAAACCACAAATCGAGAAACAGAGAAAAAGCAGTCTGTGACCATGTACTTTCAGGATCTCCTTTTCAGTGAATTATTTAATAGGATAAATGGAAGGAGGAGTTGCTATATCAACTGGGTGCCTGCAGCTCTGAAATCAGCCTTCAAAACACCGTATTTGCCAGTAGAGCATATTCTCTGTGGGCCCCACATCCATCTGTGAACCTTTCTGGAAGGGCAAAGAAATGTAGAGAACTTGCGTTTATAGTGTATTGAGGAGTTGCAAGCTGGAGGGTCCTTAAGTCACTGAGTCTTTAGATAAGGAGTTGATGCCCTGTATGCTTCTGTGAGTGCTTAGCTCCTGATTGAGAGATGCATCCAGGGTGTTAACAAAAGAGCTCTGATGGGACTTCCTGGTGGTCCAGGGTTAAGAATCTGCCTGCCAATGCAGGGGACACAGGCTCGATCCCTGGTCCAGGAAGATTTTACATGCTGTGGGGCAGCGAGTCCTGTGTGTCACAACTACTGAGCCCACAAGCTGCAACTACTGAAGCCCACATGCCCTAGAGCTCATGCAACAATAGAAGCCACTGCAATGAGAAGCCCACACGCAGTAATAAAGATGAAGGGCAGCTGAAAATAAATTAATTAATTTTAAAAAAGAAAGAAAGAAAGAGCTCTGATAATGTACCATAGAAAAAATTATCTTTGGGACTTGCCTGGAAGTCCAGTGGCTAAGTCTCCGCACTCCCAATGCAGATTTTATCCCTGGTCGGGGAACTAAGATCTTGCATGCCACACAACAAGGCCATCAAGAAAAAAACTATGTTTCTCCCCAGGGTTTAACCAGGGCCATCAACTGAATAAAGGGCCCCTGGTACCTAGCAGAGTATGAAACATAAACTAACATTCAATAAATTTGTAGATTAATGGTTGCACAATGAATGGATGGTGTGTGGATGGGGGGATGGATGGATGGTGTGTGAATGTCAGTCATAAGCATACTGTCCAGTTTGCCACAGTCCCCACCTTACTCTACTGTACATTCTGCCTGCCTCACCCATTTAACAGTTTCTGTCTATTTGGTCCCCAGCGTATGTGAACCATTTGCACAAATCCAGTACCCTTACTCTACTGATGAGGAAACTAAGGCCCAGAGTGGAAATGACCTAAGTTCACACAACAAGTTATCAGCAGACCCAGGACAGGAACCCCAGTACTACTGGTTTGTTAGTATGTAGCTTGGTGGGTCTTTTAAGTATTACTGAATGCATGAATATGTGAATTAATTAAACTTTCATTTTCCCAACAACCTTGAAGTTGGTCCCACTGTGCTATAGTGTCATATTAGCTCTACCCTCCATCCCCACTCAAAGCATCATCCTGGGCTGCTCTCCCTGGACCAGAACTTGCCTGCCAATCTCTGTACCCTGGTCCCACTGAGACGGAGTAGTTGTACTTTCAGTTCCAACAGTCCTATTTTCTACTGTCAAGTCCACATGTAAGGGATTTTCTACTTTTTGGTTGCCCAGCACCTTTCTCCCCTGCTTTGGTAATCATCTCTCAATGTTCCTTTCCCCCATTGTCCATCTGTGGGCTTTTCCCTGGAGTTGATGGTCATTCTGTTCTCAGAGGTGAGAGGTGAGGGAAGAGGCTGGTTGACTTAAACCAAGCCACAGACCCTAGGAAGTCCCTCAGGTCTGGCTCTACTCCATTCCAAGTCAGTGAGTCTGGAGCAGGCAGTCACTAGTCCTCTAGAAAAGAAATCCCCTGGAAGTTGCTAACCACCATTTGGGGGTCATTATGAGAATCTTTATCTGAGAATGGAGCCAACAAAGAAGAGGCAGAGTTAGAGAAAGAGAAACCAGGTCCCTATGAAGTAGAAGCCTGGGTATAGCCTCACTTGAAGTTGGCATAACCCCTGGACTATTCAGTTAGCAACTAATTCTCTCTCTTGCCTAAGCCAAGTTGGGACAAGTTTCATGCCCTTTGCAACATAAAGAGAACTCCTGGGGGGCAGGGCACTTTCCCAAATATTCTCCTCTAAGGAACAGAGAGTGTGCTAGTCTCAACTCTCTGGATTGCAAGCAATGTATGCAAGTGCCACGTGACTGAGCATGCTCTCAACCAACATGCAGAGGTCTCTCTGCTCTGTACTAGGAACTGAGGTTGCAAAGATGACTAAGACATGTTAGCAATCATAGCCCAGTAACAGGGGGATATCTCCTCCTGGAAAAGCAGATAAGACTCAGCAGGGGACTTTCCTGGTAGCACAGTGGATAAGAATCCTCCTGCCAATGCAGGGGACATGGGTTCAATCCCTGGCCCAGAAAGATTCCACATGCCTTAGAATAAGTAAGCCTGTTCACCACAACTACTGAGCCCACACTCTAGACCCCACGAGCCTCAGCTACTGAAGCCTGCATGCCTAGAGGCTGTGCTCCACAACAAGAGAAGCCCCTGCTCACTGCAACTAGAGAAAGCCCGTACACAGCAACAAAAACCCAGCACAACAACAACAAAAATTTTTTATTAGTTAATTTTTTTTTAATTGACATGTATCTGACCCACAGACAGAAGGAGAATCATAATTGTAGAGCTTCTCCCCAAGGAGCAAGGGGTCTGAGATCCATTTTGGGCTCCCCAGCCCTGGAAGTCCTTCACTAAGCAGATGAACCCCCAGAATATCTGGCTTTGAAGGCCAGAAGGGCTTTTACACAGGGAAGTTAGAGGACTGTAGGAAAGAGACTCTGTTCTTAAAGGTGCATGTGTGCATGCTCAGCCGTTCAGTCGTGTCTGAGTCTTTTGAGACCCCATGGACTGTAGCCTGCCAGACTCCTCTATCCATGGGATTTTCCAGGCAAGAATACTGGAGTGGGTTGCCATTTCCTCCTCCAGGAAATCTTCCCAACCCAGGGATCGAACCTGTTATCTCTCACATCTCCTGCACTGCAGGTGGATTCTTTACCGCTGAGACATCAGAGAGGAAGCACACAAAATCTCACATGCTCTGAGACCCAGTCCAGAAGCCTGGGTCATACCCACTAGCTGATCTCAGAGTGCCTTCTAGAGAGGCAGGAGGTAACTGGAGCTCACCCTGGGGACACAGATGCTGGCAGCATCATTTGGGAAGCTCATTCTAGCGTGAGGACACTGGTGCTGGCAAGCTCCATGTTGGACTCCTCCCTCTAGCCTATTAACACCAGAGGCTTACCTTCCCACTAACTGGTTAGCACCAGTCTCAAGAGCCCCTGCCCCAGGATAAGAAGCCAGATCCACAGTGACCCAGTCCCACCCACCAGTGAGACTGCACCAGCTCTGGAAAGCCCTAGGCTCCCCTGCCAGCCACACCAGGACCAGCCCTGCCCACCAGCAAGCAGCCTCCACAGAAGGCAGAGCCTGGCAGCCAACTGGGCCAGGGCCAGTCCTACCCATCAGTGAACCCATAGCAGTCACTTCCCAAATGACAGAAAGGCCCATGTAACCCATGTACAGACCACTCCTAGAGCATACAGGTGACCAGAGGGGGAGTGTGCTACCAGCCCCCATAGGACACCTCCTACATAAGGCCACTTCCAGATCAGGAAACATAACCAACCCACCTAATAAAAACAGAGAATCAGGCAAAATAAAGTAACAGAGAAATATATTCCAAATAAAGAAGCAAGATAAAACCCCACAAAAAGAACTAAGTGAGGTGGAGATAAGTGATCTACCCAATAAAGAGTTCAAGGTAATGATCACAAAGATTCTCAGAGAACTTGGATGAAGAATGGATGAAGACAGTGAGAAGGTAGAAGCTTCTAAAAGAGTTAGAAAATATAAAGAAGAGCCAAACAGAGCAAAGGATACAATAACTAAAAGAAAAAAATACACTAGAAGGAATCAACAGCAGATTGGATGATACAGAGGAACAGATCATCGAACTGAAAGACAGGGAAGTGTCTTCCAATCACACAAGCTGAACAGAAAAGAGAGGGCTTTTTTTTTTTTTCTTTTGGCAGCAACTAGTGGCATGCAGGATCCTAGTTCCCCAACCTGGGATTGAACACACACCCCTGCAGTGGAAGCATGGAGTCTTAACCACTGAACTGCCAGGTTAGTCCAAAGAGTTTTTTTTTTAAAAGGATAGTTTAAGAGACCTCTGGGACAACATCAAGAGTACTAACATTTGCATTGTAGGGGTCCCAGAAGAAGAAGAGAGAGAAAACTTACTTGAAACTTTCTTTTTTACTTGAAAAAATAATAGCTGAAAATTTTCCTAACCTGGAATGGAAATGGATATCCAGGTCCAGGAAGTACAGAAAGTTCCAAATAAGAGAAGCCAAAGAGATAAACACCAAGACACATCATAATTAAAATGGCAAAAGTTAAAGAGAGAATCTTAAAAGCCACAAAGGGAAAATCAACTAGTTACGAAGAGGGGAACTCCTGTAAAACTATCAGTTGACTTTTCAGCAGAAACTTTGCAGGCCAGAAGGGAGCAGCATGATAAATTTAAAGTGATGAAAGGGAAACACCAAGAATACTCTGCCCAGCAAGGCTATAATTCAGATCTCAAGGAGAGATAAAGAAGTTTTCCAGACAAGCAAAAGCTAAAACAGTTCAGCACAACTAAACAGGCTTCACAAGAAATGTAAAAGAGGCTTTTCAAAGTGAAAAGGAAAGATCACAACTGGAGATATGAAAGTTACAAAAGGAAATATCTCATCGGTAAAGGCAAATATACAGTAAAGGTAGTAGATCAACCACTTATAAAGCTAGTAGGAAGATAGAAAAAAGTAGTAAAATAATCTATATTCATAAGTAGTAAAAAGATACACAAAGCAAAAAGATGTGAAATATAATGTTAAAATATTGAATGCGGTGGGGTGGGGGCACGGGTGGATAAAATGCAGGCTTGTTATAATGTGTTCAAACTTAAGAGATCATCAACTTAAAATAGTTATATCTTCATGGAAACCACAAATCATAAATCTATCGTACATACACACACACAAAAAACAAAGGAATGAAGCAAAAAAGAAGAGAGCAAGAGCAGAAGGGAATACCCACATACATGCTGTCAGAGAGACTCACTTCAAATCTAACAGCACGCACAGACTGAACGTAAAGAGACGGGATAAGTTATTCCATGCAAATGAAAACAAAAAGAAATCTGGGGCAGCAATACTTATATCAGAAAAAACTGACTTTAAAACAAAGACTCAGCCACAGAAAAGAATGAAATCTTGCCATATGCAACAACGTGGATGGACCTGGAGGGTATTATGCTAAATGAAATAAATCAGACAGAGAAAGACAATCTACAGATTCAATGGAATCCCTATCAAAAACCAATGATATTTTTCACAGAACTAGAACAAATAATTATAAAATTTTTATGGAAACGCAAAAGACCCCAAAACCACCTTGAGAAAGAATGAAGTTGGAAGTATCACACGCCCTTATTTAAAATTACATGTGTTACAAAGATATGCCGAAATACGTGTTACAAAAACGGACACACAGATCAATGGAACAGGATAGAAAGCCCAGAAATAAGCCCACACTTATATGGTCAATTAATTTATGACAAAGGAGGTAAGTATGTATTAATACAATGAGGAAAAGACAGCCTCCAGTGTTGACAAAACTGAACAGCTACACGCAAAATAATCAAACTACATTACTTTCTTACACCGTTCTCAAGATGGATTAACGACTTAAATGTAAGGCCTGAAACCATAAAACTCCTAGAAGAAAACTAAGGTAGTACACCCTTTGACATCAATCTTGGTAATATATTTTGGATATGTCACCTAAGGCAAGGGAAATCAAAGCAAAAATAAATGCAACTAATCAAACCAAAAGATTTTGCACAATGAAGGAAATTATCAACCAAACAAAAAGGCAGTTTATTGAAAGGAGAAGATATTTGCAACATATATATCTGAGAAGATAGTCATGTACAGATGTGAGAGTTGGACCACAAAGAAGGCTGAGCACTGAAAAATTGATGCTTTCAAACTGTGGTGCTGGAGAAGATTGTTTAAAGTCCCTTGGATGGCAAGCAGATCAAACCACTTGATCCTAAAGGAAACCAACCCTGAACATTCGTTGGAAGGACTGATGCTAAAGCTTAAGCTCCAATACTTTGGCCATCTGATGCAAAGAGCCAACTCATTGGAAAAGACCCTGATGCTGGGAAAGGCTGAGGGAAGGAGGAGAAGGGGACGACAGAGGATGAGATGGTTGGATGGCACTACTGACTCAATGGATATGAGTTTGAGCAAACTCTGGGAGATAGTGAAGGACAGGGAAGTCTGGTGTACACAGTCCATGGGGTCCCAAAATCTTGGACACGATATTTCTTGTGCCTGCATGCTCAGTCATGTCGGACTCTTTGTGACCCTGTAGACTGTAGCCTGCCAGGCTCCTCTGGCCATGGGATTCTTCAGGCAAGAATACTGGAGTAGGTTGCCATTTCCTTCTCCAGGGGATCTTCCCAACCCAGGAATCAAACCCATAGCTCCTGCCGCGTCTCCTGCATTGCAGGCAGATCCTTTACCACTGAGCCACCAGGAGAGCTCATCTCATATAAATTAGAATTGTATGATATTTGTCTGTTGGGAGCCGTTCTGGATCTACTGCCGGATGACAAAGTCACGGCACCACTCAAGAAGAAACTGCAAAGCGGTTTCTCTCCAGGATCGGAACCTTCACTCGTTCCTGTTTCTATGCTTTTGTTATGGCTAACTCTGTTTCGTTCTTTGATGGCTGGAGTGTAGGGGCTTCCATGATGAGGTCATAAGAGTCCAGGAAAAGAAAAATGATACCTTGCCCCAGAGAAATATTCCAAAAATGATTAAACCTACTGAGGCCCCTGGCTGATGGGTCCCTAACACTCAGCCAGGGAATAGTGCCATGTTCATTTGGAAAACAAGCCCTAAGCCTATTGTGACCTGGCCTCATGAAGAGATTATTATTGATTACTGGAAAACTTGGGTCATGTATCAGGGAAAATTACAGAAACTAAGCCAATTACCTTTTCTCATAAAGATTGGAACCCTAGAGATATTTGTGCCCCTTAGAATCTAAGTGTAAACAGAAAGAAATATATGAATTGTATTGTAAATAGTTTCAAGGTAAACTGCAAAAGACTTGTCCCTGCCAGAAATAGTCTTGTGGTATGTGGGTAGATGGTAAACAAACCACTACTGACAATGGCTGTACTAGGAGGAACTCTTGACCTTAAATGGCGCTATAGTACTTATTCACTGAAGCAAGACGCTGTACTCGCTGTAGTAGCAGGCTGTACAGAATAAGTAGATGGAATAATATGATTCGCAGACTATGTTTTAGTAGAATAAAAATAGGTTTCGGGGTAAACATGTAACCAAAATGTGACAAAGGACTAGGAAAAAGCTTTTAACACATCTTAGAATCAAGGGATGTTGATCTGAACATAAAAATATTGTAAGAGTCATTACGTAGAAGAACATGTGCTATATAAGTAGAAACTGAAAGCAGTAAAGATTATGGTCCTTAGGCCATCAAAAAACTCTCTGTCTCCTTTCTTTCCTTTCACTGACGCCGTTCATCCTTTGGGTACCCCTGGACCAGCTGGAGCAGGACTCCAGCATTTGTCCTTTTATGACTGGCTCATTTCGCTTAGCAAAATGTCTTCAAGATTCATCCATGTTGTAGCATGTGTTAGAATTCCCTTCCCCTTTAAAATTTGATAATATTCCATTGTATGGCTAGACCACATTTTATTTATCTATTCATCCATTGATGGATTCTATTTCCACCCTTTGTCTAGTGTGAATAATGAGCTGCTCTGAACATGGGTATATTGCCTTGTCTTTTTTTATTTTTACTTTTTGACTGTAAAGTCTCTTCTCTAGTCGTGGCGAGCTGGGGCTACTCCCTAGTTGTGGTGCACAGGCTTCTCATTGCAGTGGCTTCTCTTGTAGAGCATGGGCTCTAGGATGCGTGGGTTTCAGTAATTGTGGTTTCAGTAGTTGCAGCACATGTGCTCTGGAGTGTGGCTCTCGGCCTCTGGACAACAGGCTCACTAGTTGTGGCACATGGGCGAGCTGTTTCATGGCATGTGGGATCTTCCCAAACCAGGGATCAAACCTGTGTCTCCTGCATTGACAGATGGATTCTTTACCACTGAGCCACCAGGGAAGCCCCTGCCTTGTGTTTGGTGAAGAAATATTCCAATTTTTTAAGTCGGATTTATTGAGGTATAATTTACATTGACTTTTTTTAAGTACAACAGTCTATAAATTCTGACAATACATGCAGTCATACCACAATCAAGAAAGACCATCTTTTAATATTTATTTTTATTTATTTGGTTGCATCAGGTCTTAGTTGCAGCATGTGGGATCTAGTTCCTTGAACAGAGATTGAACCCCGGGCCCCTGCATTGGGAGATCCAAGCCTTAGCCACTGAACCACCAAGGAAGTCCCAAGACAGAGCATTTTTATCACTCCAAAAGCTTCCTCCTTGGAAAACCCCTGGCAATCGGCATCTGTTCTCTGTCCGGAGTTTTGCCTTTTCCAAAATGTCATATAAATGGAATCATGGCTATCTGAGGAGAGCGGTTTCATTTAACATAAAGCATTTGAGATGAACCCACGGTGTTGCCTACATTAGCAGTTCTTTGCTTTTTATTACCAATGAGTATTCCATTGTATGGATGTGCCCACAGTTGTCACACAATGACATTCATTGTCAACATTGTTTTCTCAATTGAGGAACATTTGAGTTGTTTCCAGTTTTTGGCAATTACAAATAAATCCACTATCAATATTCACATACAGGTTTTCACGTGAATATATTTTTTAAGAACTTTTTTAAAGAGCAGTTTTGCTGCTGCCGCTAAGTCGCTTCAGTCATGTCCGACTCTGTTCGACCCCATAGACGGCAGGCCACCCAGCTCCCCCGTCCCTGGGATTCTCCAGGCAAGAACACTGGAGTGGGTTGCCATTTCCTTCTCCATTGCATGAAAGTGAAAAGTGAAAGTGAAGTCGCTCAGTCATGTCCAACTCTGTTCGACCCCATGGACTGCAGCCTACCAGGCTCCTCCATCTATGGGATTTTCCAGGCAAGAGTACTGGAGTGGATTGCCATTGCCTTCTCTGAAAGAGCAGTTTTAGGTTCACAGCAAAACTGAACAGAAAATGCAGAGATTTCCCATATACCTTCTGCCCACACACATACACAGCCTCCTCCATTATCAACACCACCCATCAGCATGGTGCCTTTGTTACAAGTGATGAACCTACACTGACACCATAATCACCCAAAGCCCATAGTTTACATTAGGTAAACGTAAGTTTTTTTTTTCTTTTTTAAAAAATATTTATTTATTTATTTGGCTGCTCGGGGTTTTAGTTGCAGCACGTGGGATGTTTTACTTTCAGCATGCAAACTCTTAATTGCAGCATGTGGGATCTAGCTCTCTAAGCAGGGATGGGATCCAGGTCCCCGGCTTTGAGAGCACGGAGTCTTAGCCACTGGACCACCAGGGAAGCTCCGAACATAAGTTTTTTATTTCATATAGGTAAATACCAAGGAGTGAATTACTAAGTCATATAGTAAGTATATATTGAACTTTATTAAATTGCCAAATTTCTTTTCAAAAGTAACTGTACCATTTTTGCATTCCCATCAGCAATATGTGAGGGTTGCACTTGCTTGGCATTCTTGTCAGCACTTGGGGTTTTATTCTGGGTTTTGCTATTCTAATAACTGGGTAACATTTACTCACTCTGAATGGAGCTTATTGTATGTTTTTTGTCATTTCCTTTTTCCAGGTTTAGGAATTCTGGTCTGTTTATTGGATTCTTAACAAAAGGCGTTTAATTTTACAAAAAAGAAAAAAATTCTGTGTCTATTGAGAGGATCAAAAGGTTTCATTGAATCTTCCACTATAATGAAAGATCTGTTCATGTTTCCTTATTGTACTATTAATGATAGACAGGAGTTGAATCTCTTTGGATGTCGCCTGTCCTTATTTCTTTCTCTTCTCTCCTTCTGACTTTAATTAGATGTTATTAGACCATCTCATACTAGCTTCTCTCTCTAAACTTCTCAGATTCTCCATCTCCTTTTCATCTTTCTGACATTCTGGATACCTTCTTCAAACACATCTTTCTGTTCATTACTTTTTTCTTCAACTCTGTTGAAACTGTGCTTTTTAAACCTATCCATTGATTTCTCATTTCAACAACTACATTTTTCACTTTGAGGTGGTCCCTTTTGAGTTTACATTCATAGAATATAAAATTAATAATCATTTTAAAAAGAACAATTAAGTGGCATTTAGGACATTTACAATGTTGTATTAAATAAAATGACTGGATTTGGGGTTTTTTTTTAATTTCAAATCTGCTTGTCCCTGATAATTTCTTATCGTATGCTTCTCTTTGTAATTATATTCTTTGAAGCATTGCATTTTTATGCATTTAGTTCTTTAAACATTTCCTGTATAACTAGTCTGTATTAAGTATCGGACACTCCATCATCTGCTGTCCTTGAAATCTACTGTTCATTGCGGTCCATTGTTTCTGTGACTCTCAGGCATGGTAACTTGGCTTCTAATGGATTTGGTCATCTTTCTTCCAGAGCTCATAATAATAATCTGTTAGGGTCCTTTGAGCCTAACTTGAGCAAGTTTTCTTCCAGAGAGGGTTTGCCTCTAGTACTCTGCTCGCTGGAAAGCATCTCCAAACAAAACAATCTCTAACTCAATTGAGAGTTTGGCTCAGAAAGGAAATCCAGAATCAGCATCTCCATCTCTCCTTCCAGTGTCAGTGAACACATGATGGTGTTCTCTGGGCCCCCTGTAGTCACGATTCTGGTCCACTCCAGCAATTAAGCTGATATTTCTATCTCCACCCTGTGCCTCTGTCTCTCAATTGGCTGTGAATTCAGGCATGGAAAGAGGAATTATTTATTGGGTGCCCTCAAATGCCAAAAGAACATAGTCAGAAAGCATTGGGAAACAGAGAAGGGGGTGATGTGAGCATGGACTCCCTCTCTGAGCCTGTTTCCTCTAAAATACAATGAGTATAGTCCTACCTGGGCCAACTAGTCCCAAGGTCATTGTAGAATTCAGTGAAAAGACAAGGCGGGAGGATCTTTGAAGGCTGAAATAATTCAATAAATTCAAAGGATTGTTAGTACTGCAAACATCGTTATTACTGCTAAAATGAACCATAATAACCAGCACCAGTGCTTCAGCTCCACAGACAGGAAAGATGGAAAATCTTTAGGAGGCTCTTGGCAATGGTGTGGAGACAGAATGACAGCCAGTTCCTCATCTGCAGTTATTTTATTTCATGCCCTTGGACACATAGTTCTGCAAAAATGCCACCCAGATAAAGTTCTTGAGCCATAATTCTCAAGGTGTCGACTAATGAGCTTGTTATTTTCAGCCTACAGAACCCTCTTTTTACCTCTTCTCTTGATTAGATATACAACCCCCCATATGTCTGCCTCTTAAGATCCTGAAGACATGGGTTTTTCCGCTGCATCTCTCAGTAAGTGTTAGAGACAGAACAGTTTAACAGAGAAGCAGGAATGACCAGGGTGAGGTCTAATTCCTCTTTTCTCTGAGAAAATGCCTGCCCGCAGTTGTACACCTTATATTTATACAATGTTATATGTCCAATTTATTCAATGTTTTTAGAAGTCACACTCACCAACAACAGCTGCTTCATATCGTGACAGCTCATCTCCATCTGCCTGACACCTTGTCACCCGGTCTTCATCTTCATTGTTTCAGGATTTAGGCAAGAAAAGGGGTGCTCTTTAGAGGGCCTCCTTGCACACCCACCATCTCCCACAAGTGATTCTCAGCCCTTCCCAATGCACATCCCCATCTTGGCTTCTTGCTGTCTCTTTCTACCCTTCTCACCAGTGTTTCTACCCCTCTCACCAGTGTTTTGCTTCACAAAACCCCAGGACCCAAGTTGGCAAAGACAGCCATCTCCATGGCAGGCAGATACGGGAGAAAATCCAACAAAAAAGACACATGTCTTTAGTGAGTAGTGAGGGGAAAGAGGCTGTAACACTCACATCCACAGATCCAAACCCCATCTCATTCTTAAAGCCCAGATTCAATTGCATTAATCCTGCTTATAACCTTCCAATGTGTTACTAAAAAAAAAAACCTCTTCCGTACACTATGAAAGCTAGTCCTCGTCTCCTTTAAGGCAATCCTGTGTCCTCTCCTCTATAGCACTTTCTGTGACTCCCCCGGGCAGAGGGACTTGAGCCAAGGAAGCATATTTAACTGGGGCTTCCCTGGTGGCTCAACCGGTAAAGAATCCACCTGCAGTGAAGGAGACCCTGATTCGATCCCTGGGTTGGAAAGATCCCCTGGAAGAGGGATAGGCTACCCGCTCCAGAATTCTTGCCTGGAGACTTCCATGGACAGAGAAGTCTGGCAGGCCCCAGTCTGTGGGGTCACAATACTTCCTCTGACTCCCCTGGGCAGAGGGACATGAACCTGGGAAGCAACATTTAACCAGTTTCTGTCATAATGGTTTAACGCAAGTACTGCTGATGTGCTTTGATATTTGAGATTCAATGAAATTGGCTAGAATTCCATTCTCACCTCCATCCCTGTCCCTCTAGAATTCTGAAGGGGATATACTGCTAATACAGTCTCTAGTCACCACTGCTTCAACCCTATTTTGCCTAATTTGTTCAATAAACAGGTGCATTGTCCTCTCATAAAGCTGCCCCTGTTCTGCACTAAATGACCCAGATGTGAAATTCACACACAGGCCTTTATATATTTAGTAGATTCAACTAAAGTTTTACAGGATAGAGTTACATTGCAGAACTCAAGTGATTTAAAATGAAATAGTAGGCATCCTGTTCTAAGGATTCTATCAAGTCACTTTCCACCTCTCCACTTATTTTTTTTAATATTTATCTTATTTATTTGGGAACTAAAATGAACTGGAATGGGTGAATTTACCCATTATATTTACTAATGTGGGCAAGAATCCCTTAGAAGAAATGGAGCAGACTTAATAGTCAACAAAAGAGTCCAAAATGCAGTACTTGGATGCAATATCAAAAACAACAGAATGATCTCTGTTCATTTCCACGGCAAACCATTCAATATCACAGTAACCCAAGTCTATGCCCCGACCAGTAATGCTGAAGAAGCTGAAGCTGAATGGTTCTGTGAAGATCTATAAGACCTTCTAGAACTAACACCCAAAAAAGGTGTCCTTTTCATTATAGGGGACTGGAATGCAAAAGAAGGAAGTCAGGAAATACCTGGAATAACAGGCAAATTTGGCCTTGGAGTACAGAATGAAGCAGGGCAAGGCTAATAAACTTTTGCCAAGAGAACCCACTGGTCATAGCAAACACCCTCTTCCAAAAACACAAGAGAAGACTCTACACATGGACATCATCAGATGGTCAATACAGAAATCAGACTGATTATATTCTTTGCAGCAAAAGATGCAGAAGCTCTATACAGTCAGCAAAAACAAGACCAGGAGCTGACTGGCTCAGCTCATGAACTTCTTATTGCCAAATTCAGACTTAAATTGAAGAAAGTAGAGAAAACCACTAGACCATTCAGGTATGACCTAAATCAAATCCCTGATGATTATACAGTGGAAGTGACAAATAGATTCAAGGGATTAGATCTGATAGACAGAGTGCCTGAAGAACTATGGACAGAGATTTGTGACATTGTACAGGGGGCAGTGAAAAAGACCATCCCCAAGAAAAAGAAATGCAAAAAGGCAAAATGGTTGTCTGAGGAGGCCTTAAAAATAGCTGTCAAAAGAAGAGAAGTGAAAGGCAAAGGAGAAAAGGAAAGATATACCCATTTGGATGCAGAATTCCAAAGAATAGCAAGGAGAGATAAGAAAGCCTTTCTCAGAGATCAATGCAAAGAAATAGAAGAAAACAATAGAATGGGAAAGACTAGAGATCTCTTAAGAAAATTAGAGATTCCAAGGTAACATTTCATGCAAAGATGGGCTCAATAAAGGACAGAAATGGTATGGACCTAACAGAAGCAGAAGATGTTAAGAAGATGTGGCAAGAATACACAGAAGAACTGTACTAAAAAGATCTTCATAACCCAGATAATCATGATGGTGTGATCACTCACACTCACCTAGAGCCAGACATCCTGGAGTGTGAAGTTAAGTGGGCCTTAGGAAGCATCACTACGAACAAAGCTAGTGGAATTCCAGTTGAGCTATTTCAAATCCTGCAAGATGATGCTGTGAAAGTGCTGCACTCAATATGCCAGCAAATTTGGAAAACTCAGCAGTGGCCACAGGACTGGAAAAGGTCAGTTCTCATTCCAATCCCAAAGAAAGGCAATGCCAAAGAATGCTCAAACTACCGCACAATTGCACTCACCTCACATGTTAGTAAAATAATGCTCAAAATTCTCCAAGCCAGGCTTCACCAATAAGTGAACCATGAACTTCCAGATGTTCAAGCTGGTTTTAGAAAAGGCAGAGGAACCAGAGATCAAATTGCCAACATCCGTTGGATCATCAAAAAAGCAAGAGATTTCCAGAAAAACATCTATTTCTGCTTTATTGACTATGCCAAAGCCTTTGACTGTGTGGATCACAATAAACTGTGGAAAATCCTGAAACAGATGGGAATACCAGACCACCTGACCTGCCTCTTGAGAAACCTGTATGCAGGTCAGGCAGCAACAGTTAGAACTGGACATGGAACAACATACTGGTTCCAAATCGGGAAAGGAGTACGTCAAGGCTGTATATTGTCACCCTGCTTATTTAACTTATATGCAAAGTACATCATGAGAAACGCTGGGCTGGAAGAAGCACAAGCTGGAATCAAGATTGCCGAGAGAAATATCAATAACCTCAGATATGCAGATGACACCACCCTTATGGCAGAAAGTGAAGAAGAACTAAAGAGCCTCTTGATGAAAGTGAAAGAGGAGAGTGAAAAGTTGGCTTAAAGCTCAACGTTCAGAAAACTAAGATCATGGCATCCAGTCCCATCACTTCATGGGAAATAGATGGGGAAACAGTGGAAACAGTGGCTGACTTTATTTTGGGGGGCTCCAAAATCACTGCAGATGGTAACTGCAGCCATAAAATTAAAAGACGCTTACTCTTTGGAAGGAAAGTTATGAGCAACCTAGACAGCATATTAAAAAGCAGAGACATTACTTTGTCAACAAAGGTCCGTCTAGTCAAGGCTATGGTTTTTCCAGTGGTCATGTATGGATGTGAGAGTTGGACTATAAAGAAAGATGAGCGCCAAAGAATTGATGCTTTTGAACTGTGGTGTTGGAGAAGACTCTTGAAAGTCCCTTAGACTGCAAGGAGATCCAACCAGTCCATCCTAAGGGAACTCAGTCCTGGTTGTTCATTGGAAGGACTGATGCTGAAGCTGAAACTCCAATACTTTGGCCACCTGATGCGAAGAACTGACTCATTTGAAAAGACCCTGATGCTTGGAAAGATTGAAGGTGGGAGGAGAAGGGAATGACAGAAGATGAGATGGTTGGATGGCATCACCAACTCAATGGATATGAGTTTGAGTAAGCCTCGGGAGTTGGTGATGGACAGGGAAGCCTGGCATGCTGCAGTCTATGGGGTCGCAAAGAGTTGGACACGACTGAGCCACTGAACTAACTGACTGATTGGTTCCCTGATCAAAGATCCAACCCTGGCCCCTTGAATTAGAATCACAGAGTCTTAGCCACTGGATCACCAGGGAAGTCCCCTTCACCTCTCTGCCTCTTATTTGGCCCTCACTTCTGCCCTCTGTGATGCCCGATTCCTATAGATTTCTTACACAGATTTGTTTTGGTATTGCTCTCCTTTCTCAGCATCCAGCTGATCCTGGCTCTTAGGTTCTCCCCTCCCACCTCCACGTGGCTCATCAAAACACTTTTCTAATGGATGTAGCTTCTTTCAAAGAGCAATTGCAATGTAGGTTGTAATTATAGTCATTTTCACTCCATTGTCTGTGGTCATGTTTGTTGTAATTGCTCATTTTTAAATATTGTTCTCTAGAAATGGTGAGCATCTGGGAGCAGCTAGAGGACAGGATCTGCACAGGTTTTCCTGTTCTTCGTTTAGAGGATAATTTTGAAGATATTTACGATTTCCTCCTTGCCATTTCCCTTCTCCCTTTCCTCCAGCCAATCAATAATTCCTGTTCTTCCTTGCTTCTGGGAGGGCAAAGACTGCTAGATGTCATTTTATTCTTACTCTGGTAGTATCTCAACCCCCGCTTTCTGGCTGTGCTCATAGACATTCAGAATCATGACATTTGCCAGCCTCCCTCAATGTTAGATGTGGCCATGTGACCAAATTTGGTCCATTAAGTATGAGCAGAAGTGAAGTGCACTTTAAAGGAAGGGGCATTTCCTTTCCTCTCCCTTATTCCTCTATGTGGGCCCAGGGACATGATTGGGAGCTCCCAGGGACCGTAAAGATAAGAGCAACCTCCCTGGGAGTGACAGAGCAGAAAATCAAAAGGTGAATCCCCAGCCCCACATCAGCCCTGATGCCCATGTTCACATTCATTCATGAGATAAAAATTAACTTGCATCATATTTAAGCCACTGTTATTTGGGTTCCACCCTTGAGAGTCCCTTGGACTGCAAGGAGATTCAACCAGTCCATTCTAAAGGAGATCAGTCTTGAATATTTATTGGAAGGACTGATGTTGACATTGAAACTCCAATACTTTGGCCACCTGATGCGAAGAGCTGACTCATTTGAAAAGACCCTGATGCTGGGAAAGATTGAAGGCAGAGAAGAAGGGGATGACAGAGGATGAGATGGTTGGATGGCCTCACCGACTGAATGGGCATGAGTTCAAACTCTAGGAGTTGGTGATGGACAGGAAGACCTGGCGTGCTGCAGTCCACGGGGTGGCAAAAGTCGGACATGACTGAGCGACTGAATTGTTACAACGTGCATGCATGCTCAGTCGCTTCAGTTGTGTCCAACTCTTTGCAACCCTATGGACTGTAGCCCGCCAGGCTCCTCTGTCCATGGAGATTCTCCAGGTAAGAATACTGGAGTGGGTTGACATTTCCTCCTCCAGGGGATCTTCCCAACCCAGGGATGGAATCTTCATCTCTTTTATCTCCTGCATTGGCAGGTGGATTCTTTACCACTAGTGCCATCTGGAAAATCCGTACATTAGAGAAACCAAACACGAATTCTTAACAATATTAATTTCTTAGGGTTGCCACAACAAAATGCCAGAGACCAAGTGGCTCAGACAACAGAAATTTACTTTCTCACAGTTCTGGAGGCTGGAAGTCTGTGGTCAAGGTGTCAGCATGGTTGGTTTCCTCTAAGGTCTGTCTCATTTGACTTGTACATGGCTGCCTTCTTCTGGAATTTTCACATGGTCTCCCTCCTGTGAGTGTCTGTGTTCAAATCTCTTGTCATGAGGACACCAGTCCTAATGGGTTACAGCTCATGGGGAAGACTTTATTTTTAACATAATTATCTCGTTGAGGTCCTTATCTGTTACATTGTGAGATACCAGGCCTGAGGACTTTTAACATAGGAATTTTTCAGGGACACAATTCAGTCCATAACACCAATGAATACAGTACTCTTCCTGTATTCGTGGCTTCTGTTTTCCCAAGTGGATATGCTAGGTGTCCTTGATGGAGAAGAGAGATGCTGGAAGCATAGAAAGAGAGTCTCCTTGGACTGAAAAGAGATTTCCCTTAGCCAGAGAGGTATAGAGGAGGAACTGCCAGCAGTGGGGAGCATGTCCTGCTCCCCACTAGCTCCCCAGCCAATGACTAGGTACGGGATTCCTGTACCTCAAACCTGAGCTCCGGGGGGAGGACGGCAGCAGAGCAGGCTCAAGGGAGCCGCAGCAGTGTGGCGGGCAAACATGGCTGCCAAGAGGCCCGTCTCCTGGTGCCTGGGCTGCATATGTGACCTGGAATCTTTTTACCGCCTTGGGTCTCAAGACACTGAGATGACAAAGTTTCAGTTCCCACCAACCAGGCAGAAACTGGGCTTGGAGTCTAATTAATGTTGTTTTAGAGAAAATAAAGAAATGCATTATCTCTTGTGTGTGAGTTTCCCTGGTGGCTCAGATGGTAAAGAATCCACCTGCAATGCAGGAGACATAAGAGATGTGGTTTCAATCCCTGGGTTGGGAAGATCCCCTGGAAGAGGGCCTGGCAACCCACTCCAGTATTCTGGCCTGGAAAATCCCATGGATTTTATCTCTTGTTACCTCTAATTAATTAAATAAAATCAGTGCATTGTATGTACCGGGGCCTGATGAAGAATCCATACAGAAGAGCATACCCGAGGATCCATGGGGGGTTTGGAACGGGAACAAAAGCACATACACACACGAGCCCCTCTTCCATCTTCACCCCGCTCAGCCTTCCCACCTGGATGTGACCTGGATGTGTTCCCCTCTCCTGAACTCCAGCGGGCGTTCATCCCCTCACAAGAACATTGATTTCCTTGGTGGGCTTGTGCTCTTGCCTTAAAAATCCCGACGACATCCTGCAGCCCAGACAGGGACTCTGCTGACGTTTTTCTTTCTTTCTTTTTTCCTTTTTGTTCACTTTTTTCTTTTTGTTTTTGTCCTTTCTATAAATTTTTGGTGTTTCTCTAACTGAATGAAATGGGCCCTGGGTCAAGACACAAAAACAAGAAGCACACAGTCGCTCAGAGTGGAATCACCTGGAGGAAGCTTCCTGAAAGCGGGCGCTGGGCTGGCTCCAGGGAGAGGAGGAAGATGTGGTTTGCAGCAGAGTGGTAGGACAGATGGGGAAGGCCCAGGAGACAGGCAGCACCCCTGGCCCTCTCAGGAGCCTGACATCAGTACTGTCCTCCTCCTGGTCGTGATTTATTCAACTGCGGCTGTGACTGACAATATCCCAGGCATCTGGTTTCCTCTCTGAGGACCCACCGTGTGGGAGGACCCTGAGCACAGCCTTTGGATACAGACCTGAGCTACACAGGATGCTAGGACAGAGGCACGAGGGTCAGCCATCAGCCCATTTCACAGAGGACCACACTGAGGCCAGAGAGATGATACACCTTGCCCAGGATTGGGCCAAGAACTGCTAAAGGACAAAAGAAGGAGACAACATGGCCCAAAAGGAATGACAGCATCTGTCCCCAGTCTGAGTGGGACATGTGTGTTGCCATGGTTTAAGCCCCTACCTAAGGGCATGCCAACTGCTAGGTAAGGAAATCCCGGCCTGGCTAGAAGGAAGCTGTTGGATGAAATAGAAGAAAGTCATGCAGGAGCCAGACCTCTGAGGTTCTGTCCTTACCTCTGGCACACTCCAGAGCCAGGAAGCAAAGCTTGATCATCTGTGCTTCCATGCCCCCATCTCTTAAGGCAGGGAGATAACAGCTCAGCTGTGTTTCTGCTCCACAGTCAACATGATATTCTGGTCTGGGGGTTAGAAGAGATCAGGAGACCTAGGTTTGAATCCCTGCCTCATCTGTGTGACTTGGGCAAAGGCTGTAGAACTACCGGAGGCTCAGTTTCCTCATCTGTAAAATGGAAACATCTTATCTACTTACAGGGCTGCTGGAAGGACCAAATGTGATGTTGCCTAGGAAACGGAGCAGGACAGAGATGTGAGCAGTCTGGCCTTTCGGAGTTTGGGGAACTTCACCCTTGCCTCACGTCAAGCCATGCAGACCTTCCCACCCTAATCCATGGCTACTCGCTACCCCCCAGCACAGCCACTTCATTCAACTCAGGCTGCTGTAACAGACTGTAATAGATTAGAGGGAAAGGTGCTTAAACAATAGACATTTATCTCTCACATTTCTGGAGGCTGGAAGTTCGAGATCAAAGCACCGACAGATCCCCTGTCTTGCAAGAACCCTCTTCCTGATTCACAGACAGCTGTCTTCTCATTGTATCATCACGTGGCAGAGAGTGAGAGAGGAAGTAAGCTCATGTCTTTTCTTATAAAGGCTCTGTAAAAAGAGGTGACCACACACCTACAGTCAATTAATCTGCGACAAAGAAGGCAAAAATATACAATGGAAAAAAGATGGTGTCTTCAGTAAGTGGTGTTGGGTAAGGTGGATAGCCACATGGAAATCAGTGAAGTTAGAACCTCCCTCACACCATACACAAAAGTAAACTCAAAATGGATTAAAGACTTAAATACAAAACATGACACCATAAAACTCCTAGAAGAGAACATAGGCAAAAACATACTCTGACATAAATTGTAGCAATGTTTTCTTAGGTCGGCCTCCCAAGGCAATAGAAATAAAAGCAAAAATAAACAAATGGGACCTAATCAAACTTAAGAGCTTTTGTACAGAAAGGAAACCATCAGCAAAATGAAAAGACTACCTCGGACTGAGAGAAAATGCAAATGATGCAACCAACAAGGGCTTAATTTCCAAAATATACAAACAGCTCATACAACACAACAACAACAAAACAAACTCGATCCGAAAATGGCATGAAAAGATGCTCACCATCTTAATTATTATAGAAATGCAAATCAAAACTAATGAGATACCACCTCATACTGGTCAGAATTGTTGTTTAGTCACTAAGTGGTATCTGACTCTTTTGCCACCCCATGGACTATAGCCCTCCAGGCTCCTCTGTCCATGGGATTTTCCAGGCAAGACTACTGGAGTGGGTTGCCATTTCTTTCTGCAGGGTATCTTTCCAATCCAGGGACTGAACCCGTGTCTCCTGCATTGGAAGGTGGATTCTTTACCACTAAGCCACCAGGGAAGCCCCCTGGTCAGAATAGCCATCTTTAAAAAGTCTACAAATAATAAACACTGAAGAAGGTGTGGAGAAAAGGGAACACTCCTACACCATTGGTGGGAATGTGAATTGGTGGAGCCACTATGACAACAGTATGGAGGTTCCTCAAAAAACTAAAACTAGAGTTACTATAATCCAGGAGCCTTACTCCCAGGCATATATCCAGACAAAGCTATAATTCAAAAAGATACATACAGCCCTATGTTCACGGCAGCACTATTCACAATAGTCAAGACTTGGAAACAGCCTAAATGTCCATCAATAGATGAATGGATAAAGAAGATGTGGTACATATATACAATGGGATAATTTTCAGCCATAAAAAAGAATTAAATAATACCATTTTCAGCAACACGGATGGACCTAGAGATCATCATACTAAGTGAAGTAAGTCAGGAAGAGAAAGACAAATATCATATGATATCACTTATATGTGGAATACAAAATATGACACAAATGAACTTACCTACAAAACAGAAACAGATTCACAGACGTAGAGAATGGAGGTTGCCAAGGGTGGGGGGATGGATTAGGAGTTTGGGTTTGGAATCAGCAGAACCAAACTGTAATATACAGAATGAATAAACAGCAAATCCTACTGTACAGTACACATATTCAATATCCTATGATAAACCGTAATGGAAAAGAATATGAAAAAGAAGGTATGTGTATGTATAACTGAATTCCTTTGCTATATAGCAAAAATTAACACAACATTGTAAATCAACTATACCTCAGTAAAACAAATAAAAAATTGATATTTTTGCAGTGGAGAAAGCCGGCAGACTCTATCCTAACCAAGTGAACGAAATTCAATTCACCAATAATGGCACAACCTGACATAAGGTGCATCCTGCAGTGATGGACCGAGAGGGACAAAACACCAGTTTTGTAGTATTACTGCCTGAAGTGCATAAACTGAATCTAATTATGAAGAAACACCAGATTAAATGACAGCAACAGAGTAATAGCCCCTGTACTCTTAAAAAAATGAATTGAATAATAGCAGTAGGGATAGAGAAGAAGCAGGCCAGTTCATGAAACAATTAGAAAATAAACCTAACAGAGTGTTCTCTACTGTATGTAGCGTTCACTATGATCCCTGTGGGGGTGGGAGAGAAAGGTACACAAGTAGAGACCTGTTTATGCCTAAACTTTCTCTCTGTAAATGCTCAAGAAACTGGTAACATTGGTTATCTCTGGAGGAGGGAGGTGGAGAATAGGATTTGGAGACAGCATGGTTTTTCACTATAACCTTTTCATCCTACTTGAGTTTTTAAAATCATTTAAGTATGTCATTTGTTTAAAGTTTTATTTGTTTAATCATCTTCTTTATTTGTTTATTTTTGGCTGTGCTGGGTCTTTGTTGCTGTGCTGGCTTTCTCTAGTTGCAGCGAGTGGGGGGCTATGCTCTAGTTGTAATGCATTGTGGTGTCTTCTCGTTGCAGAGCATGGGCTCTCGGGCACACAGGCTTCTGAAGTTGCAGCACAAGGGCTCTGGAGCACAGGCTCAGCAGTTGTGGTGCACGGGCTTAGTTTTTCCATGGCATGTGGGATCTTCCCGGACCAGGGATTGAACCCGTGTCCCTTGCAATGGCAGGTGGATTCTTTACCACTGAGCCACCAGTGAAGCTCTAAAGTTTTACATTTTTAAGTTAATTTTAAAAGGTAGCTCCCAAAGATAATATTAAGTAGAAGAAAACAAACACAAAAGAGTACATTTCATATGATTCCACCTATATACATTGCAAAAAAAAAAATTAATCCATGTAATAAAAGTCAGGCTAGGAGACTCACATTTCCCAATTTCAAATCATATACGAAGCAACAGTAATCAAAACAGAGTGGTACTGGGACTTCCCTGATGGTCCAGCGTAGCAGTATGGGAAATGAAGATATCATGGACGACTTCAGGGATTTTGGCTTAAGTGATTATGCTGATGGGGGTCCCATTTATCCAATGAGAAGGACTGGAGGTCAATTTAGAATATATCAGATTTGAGATCTCCAAATGGCTACACAAAATAATAGCTGATCAGTGGGTCGGAGCTCAGGAAACAGTCTTGACTGAAGTTATAAACACGTTCTTCATTTTTGCGAGAGGGAAAACATCTAACAATATAATTTGAATTAGACATTTAGTAATAATATTTAAAGGCACTCAAATCCTAAGAAATTTGATTGATCAGTTCAGTCAGTTCAGTTCAGTTCAGTCGCTCAGTCGTGTCTGACTCTTTGCGACCCCATGAATCGCTGCATATCAGGCCTCCCTGTCCATCACCAACTCTCGGAGTTTACCCAAACCCATGTCCATCGAGTCGGTGATGCCATCCAACCATCTCATCCTCTGTCGTCCCCTTCTCCTCCTGCCCCCAATCCTTCCCAGCATCAGGGTCTTTTCCAATGAGTCAACTCTTCGCATGAGGTGGCCAAAGTATTGGAGTTTCAGCTTCAACATCAGTCCTTCAGTGAACAACCAGGACTGATCTCCTTTAGGATGGACTGGTTGGATCTCCTTGCAGTCCAAGGGACTCTCAAGAGTCTTCTCCAACACTACAGTTCAAAAGCATCAATTCTTCAGCGCTCAGCTTTCTTCACCGTCCAACTCTCACATTCATTCATGACCACTGGAAAAACCATAGCCTTGACTAGATGGACCTTTGTTGACAGAGTAATGTCTCTGCTTTTAAATATGCTATCTAGGTTGGTCATAACCTTCCTTCCAAGGAGTAAGCGTCTTTTAATTTCATGGCTGCAATCACCATCAGCAGTGATTTTGGAGCCCCCAAAAATAAAGTCTGACACTGTTTCCACTGTGTCCCCATCTATTTCCCATGAAGTGATGGGACCAGATGCCATGATCTTAGTTTTCTGAACGTTGAGCTTTAAGCCAACTTTTTCACTCTCCTCTTTCACTGTCATCAAGATGCTCTTTAGTTCTTCCCTTTCTGCCATAAGGGTGGTGTCATCTGCATATCTGAGGTTATTGATATTTTTCCCGGCAATCTTGATTCCAGCTTAAACACATGTAAAATGACATTTGTATAAATCACTCATTGAAGTATTGTTTGTAAATCACCTAAATAGTCACGATATGGGACTGGTTGGCTTCCCAGGTGGCACTAGTGGTAAAGAATTCACCTGAAAATGCAAGAGATGCAGGTTCAATCCCTGGGTCTGGAAGATCCCCTGGAGGAGGAAATGACAACTCACTCCAGTATTCTTGCCTGGGAAATCCCATGGACAGGGGAGCCTGGTGGGCTACAGTCCATAAGGTCACAAAGAGTTGGACACGACTGAGCGCACACACATGCACACACACACGGAGCTGGTTAAATAGACTGTAATATGACCACAAATGAACTACAAAATCATTGATAAGAGAATAAGTCAACTTTATATGTCCTCATATAGAACGCCCTTCAAGAGATATCATTCAGTGAAAAAGTAAGATGCATAGCAAAATGTATATAAAAGGCTACATTTGTGTGTTCTCCATACTTCTTCAAAAAACAGATTTGCTATGTTATATTCATGGATTATTTCTGGAAAGATACATAACTGCTGGAGCCTGCCCACTGGCTCAGTGGTAAAGAATCCACCTGCAGTGCAGGAGCTGCAGGAGACATAGGTTTGATCCCTGGATCAGGAGCATCCGCTGGAGGAGAGCATGGCAACCCACTGCAGTATTCTTGCCTGGAGAATCCCAGGGACAGAGGAGCCTGGCAGGCTACAGTCCATAGGGTCACAAAGAGTGAGACACAACTAAAGCGACTTAGCACACATACATCACACAATTGCTAACAACTGGTAGCAATGACTAGGGGACAGAAGTTGATGAAGATTTACTTTCTACTCAACATTCTTCCATATAATTGAATTTAGAACAATATATATGCATTACAATGGGGCTTCCCTGGTGTCTCAGTGATAAAGAATCCACCTGCAATGCAGGAGAGGCGGTTCAATCTCTGGGTCAGGAAGATCCCCTGGAGAAGAAAATGGCAACCCGTGCCAGTATTCTTGCCTGGGAAATCCCATGGACAGAGGAGCCTGGTGGGCTACAGTTCATGGAGTCACAAGAGTCAGACACAACTTAGCATCTAAACAACAACAACATGCATTACAAACATTTTAAGTACATAAATTATTTAAAACGTGGTTTGAGGGGAAAAAATCACTCAGGTAGCAGTATGGAGCAATAACTGGAAGCAAGAGACCCATTAACTGGCTACTGGAATAATCCAAGCGAGAGAAGATAAGTCCCAAGGCTAGAGCTGTGTCAATGAGGATGGGAAGGAAGAGCTGGCTCCAAGAAGCATTTTATGGGTATATTTCAAAGTCGGATGAAAGGCTGGTTATGGGGGTGAAAACAAGAGAGAATAACTCCCATGATTTGGACTAAGAAGGATTTTGTACTCAGAGTTACTCCACTCAGGTCTACCTATTCCTCCAATAACTCCTGGAAGGGCAGATGGACAGAGATCTTCCTGGGCAAGCTGAAGAGAGAGGCTGAGAGCATGCCTAGGTGAACTGAGCTCCAGCCACCACGACTGCCTCCCCCCCACACACACACACCCCCACACACTCTCACCATTACATGGCCTCAGGACTGCACCTCATACTCTCATCAGAGAAGCTGAAATATTAATACATACCTTCCTATATGCAGTGCACTTTGGAAGAAAGAATACCCGTCAACACTCTCCTTTCCTTCCTGCCAAGGAGCAGCAGAAATGCCTCCAACATAAAGAAAATATTTCTGATTTTTTTTTTCATTTTCCCCCATCTAAGAGCTGAATTTCCCCCTCTTAGAGGATATTCCTCCTACTTTGCAGTATAGCCTGACCCAGAGTAGCTGCCGATGCTCTATTTGCATGCCGCAATTCTACTGGCTGAAGCCAGCTGGCATTGGGATGTTGGATAATTGTCAGCTTCTTCAGAAGGAGTGAGCTTGCAAAGCAGGAGACAACAGTTTGCTTACGAGGCAGCTTTGCCCAAGATGTGTCCTGGCTGCGGAAAGTTAAGATGGAGGCGACCTCGGAGAGCTATGGGACCTATGACTGTATTTTTCTTTGTTCTGTTTTCCCCAAAAGCCAATAAAAAAAAAAAAATGCTAACTCTGCTCACATTCCACAAGGATGAGTCTTGTTTATCCCTAGGCACAGCAGTACCTGCCAAAAAACTGCTAATTCAATTTCCTTTTACTGGAGAGACTGAGTCAGGACTCAGCGGGGGCTATTTTCACCTCTCGGACAGCCCTTTCTGGGCCTCCCCCAACTTTGAGCAAACTGAGCTCAGCCAAGACAACACCCCTGAGGCTGAGCCTGAAAGTCCAGGTAACCCCACATCCCACGCTCTCAAACATCTCTGCCAGGCGCTGCTGCCCAGGAGATGGGCATGAGCAAGATCCCACCAGTAGGCAGGTCCTGACCTTCCTGGGAGATTCCAGCCCTCTGCTTTGGAAACAAGCAACCTACCTCACCACTCCCAACCACCACTGAGAGAAGAAGGAGCCCCCGGTAGCCCCTCACATACAAGGTTTACATCCCCAGTCTTTCTGACCCACTGCCCAGCCCATGACTATATTAACCATGTATTTTACTTTCTGTATTCTGATGCTTAGATATCTGGGGTGACTGCCCCCACCACAGTCCACTAGTTCCGAGAGGTAGTAAACCATTCACACACCAGTGCACCTTTCAAATATAAAACAACCACTTCAATCAACCAATCTAATTAACCAAACTAATTGAATTAACCAATCAGATTTGAGGGTGCCCACATCCTCAACCATCTCCTTTATCAGGCTCTCACACTCCAGATCACTAGCCACCTGCCTTCATCATCTTATAGCCAGGTACCAGCCAACTGGAAACACCCTTGTGTCCTAGAGCTCCCACTAAGATGATTCAAACTAGCCAATCCTAAACCTGTTAATCACCTCATCTATTCCTTCCCGCAGAAACCACAAGGAAAACTCTTGCCCACAATTTCCCCCATTCCTCTGCCTCCTGACTAGCGCCAGTATTTCCCAGTGGGCTCCCCAGTACCCCTGCCTCTGTGAGTGGTGTACAGTCCTCTCGGAATCTATGACTATAACCAACTACCTTTTCAGTGGTAGTCATCCCCTCATGGCTGGCCTTCCACATCTAACAATAAAACCTATATTTTTAAACAACGACCTCAGACCTCAGCTCCCACCAACTGCCCTCACCAGGTGACCTTCTTGTTGCTAAATCTCTTGAATACCTTTTAGTCTTTACTTGCACCACTGACCACTTGCCCATTTCTGGGGTGTGGCTCTCTCCTGGCTCTCCCATCCTTCTGACACTCCTTCTCACATTGATTTGTGGCTTAAACACCAGTGCCCCTTCAGGTCCTACCCTGAGTTCTGTATTCTTCTAGGCCTGCAATGCCCCCTGGGCGCTCATCACCCCCTATTTGCCAACACCTACCAAATATCTGCCCTCTACTCAGACCATGCTCCTCAGCCCTAGCCTGGACCTCTCCGCTGCTTATCCACAGGATCTCAGACCCAACAGAGCTGACATTGAACTCAAGATCTTTTGTCTCAAAAGAGAAAAACAAATATCACATATTAACACATATATATGGAAGCTAAAAAATAAAATGGTACTGATGAAACTATTTGCAGGGCAACAACAGAGATGCAGACATAGAGAACAGACTTGTGGACACAACCGGGGAAGGAGAAGGAAGGATGAATTGACAGAGTAACATTGAATCATATACATTACCATATGTAAAATAAATAGCCAGTGGGAATATGCTGTTTGATGCAGGCAGCCCAACCTGGTACTCTGTGAAAACCTAGAGGGGTGGGAGGTGGGAGAGAGGTTTAAGAAGGAGGAGACATATGTATACCTTATGGCTGCTTCATGTTGATGTATGGCATAAACCAACACAACACTGTAAAGCAATTATCCTCCAATTAAAAATAAATAATTTTTTAAAGGACCTTTTGCCCAAAAGTTGCTTCATCTCTTCTTTCAGAGCAACCACACCACTGGTAGTTATTGTAAGACCTCAAACACATCTACAAAGTGCCCAGATACTGTGAATTCTCCCATGTACATCTCCTTCATCTGTCCCACCTTGCCCGTCCATCCCCACAGCTCCTGCTCCGTTTTGGGCCCTCGTCCTCTCAACCCAACTCCTGTGCTCCCATTTGAGCTGCATCCATTCTTGTGCATCCTCCCAATCCCACACCATCACTTCAGTTTCCACTCCTCTCTCCAGAATGCAAGTCTCATCAAACTTCTCCCTGGCCTCAGAGCCTGCCATGGCTCCCCACTGCTAACAGGATAAAGGCTAAAACCTTTAGCCTTATAAATCCAGTCTCCTGTCATCTGGCTTCTTCTCTCTCCCCCGCCACATCTCAGGCACCATCACTCCACCCACTCCATGCTCGAACTACGTGGAACTTCAGAATGTGCCATTTCCCAGACACTGTTAAGGCCTCCATGCCTTTATTTCTGTCAGAAACATCCTTCTTCTTCTTTCCAGAGAAACAACCACTACTTTCTCCCAAACCCTCCTGGGACTTTCCTCCTTTTTTGCCCAATGAACAGCACCAACAATACTTGATTGCTCTTATTTCTGTTTCTTTTAACTATATTTATTTTATTTTTTGGCTGTGCTGGGTCCTTGTTCCTGCACGCAGGCTTTTCTGTAGTTGCGAAGAGCCGGGGTTATTCTCTGGTTGCAGTGAGCGGGCTTTCATTGTGGTGGTTTCTCTTGTTTCACAGCATGGGTTCTAGGCACGCGGGCTTCAGTAGCTGTGACTAGTGGGCTTAGTTGCCCCGTGGTATGTGGGATCTTCCCAGATCAGGGATCGAACTCATGTACCCTGCACTGGCGGGCTGGTTCTTAAACCACTGACCACCAGGGAAGTCCCGCTTATTTCTTTTCATATTCACTCAAAAATATTTACTGAGCTCTATTTTGTGCTAGGACCTGGGGGCCCTCGAGAAACAGTAGTAAATAAGACACAGGCAGGCCCTCAAGTAAGTGTCTATCACACTAAAACCATCTGGTGCCATCTCAGGGCTCCAAAGAGCTCTGGCACCACAATAGTGGCTGGTTTTCCCCAGGCTTGCTGTTGAATATGCACAAGCACAGTCACTTTACTGCCTTTTTATGTTTTCATGCAAGACTTGAACCTGGCCAAAGCAACCCAGACAGTGAAATTCTTTCCTTTTTACATACCATTTCCCTTGTCACCTGCACCAGCAGTAAGATCCCTTCTACTTCTCTAAACACCCATACCACTTTTTGTGAAATGGAATATCTACTGCCATATCTATAAACAAGAATGTCAGAGCCATCCGAGATTCTGGCCCTCCAAATGTGACTTTCTGAACCCGGAGGGCCCCCCAGAGAACAATGCCTGCGATATAGCTGCCACCATTCCCTACAAAGGGGAGGCGGGAGGGTTGGGTGGATATGAAAATGCAGGATGCTAGCCCCAGATAACTGAGATGCATATGAAACAAATGAGTTCAGTGAGCTCAGACGCTTGCATCTTCCCATACATAAAAGAGCGCTAAATTTCTAGAGATACCTGATTTTCCTTATTGTTCAGTTGCTAAGTCATGTCTGACTCTTTGTGACCCCATGGACTGCAGCACGCCAGGCTTCCCTGTCCTTCACTATCTCCCAGAGTTTGCTCAAACTCATGTCCATTGAGTCAGTGATACCCTCCGACCATCTCACCCTCTGTCACTCCCTTCTCCTCTTCCCCTCAATCTTTCCCAGCATCAGGGTCTTTTCCAATGAGTCGGCTCTTCACATCAGGTGGCTAAAATATTAGCGCTTCAGTATCAGTCCTTCCAGTGAATATTCAGGGTTGATTTCCTTTAGGATTGACTGGTTTGATCTCCTTGCTGTCCAAGGGACTCTCAAGAGTCTTCTCCAGAACCACAAGTCGAAAGCATTAGTTCTTTGTTGCTCAGCCTTCTTTATGGTCCAATTCTCACATCCATACATGACTACTGAAGAGAAGAGTGCTAATTCATGGAGATACCTGGGTTTCCTTAATTAACAATAATCTTTGATGTTCAGACTATCTGCCCCCTTTGTTGTAAACTTCTTTAAAACCTGACTCCTTCCCCACCTCCTTGGAGCAGTTTCTCAGGGCTACCTGAGATGCTGCCTCCCGAGCTTGAAGTCCTAAAACTTCCCACTGCTTAAACACAACTCTCAACTTTCAGGTGGTGACTATTTTTTTTAGTTTAGCCATCTTTAGAGCAATCCATGTTGATTGCCACCTTTCCTCCAGTTGCCTGCCACAGGCAACCCCACACTATCTGTATCTTCCCACATCCGCTTTGCTTTGGGTCTATGCCTTTGTTTATCCCCTCTCCTCGACCTTAAATGCCCTTTCTTCTCTTCACCTGGTGTATTTGTTATATGTGGCTGTGTAACAAACCACTCAGAGTAGTAACTAAAGGCAATAACAGTTCTTGGTATCAGCGGTCAGGGGTCAGCAGGGACAGTGCATCTGTGCTCCATACAGACTTGCACGGCTCACCCACGCATTTGCAGCCAGTTTACAGGTGGACTAGGAGTTGGATGATCCTAGAATGACTCACTCAGTGCCTAGCAATTCAGCGGGGCTGTCAGCTGGAGCATTTGAGTTCAGGTCTCTCCACGTGGCTAGCCTGGGCTTCTTCACATGGCAGCTAAATTCCAAGAGGCAAGCCCTCATGAAGTTTCTGCCTGAATCACATCTGTTCAAACCCCATTGGCCAAAACCTGTCACGTGGCTGAGCTCAGCATCAGTATGGAAGGGGTATGACTCCCTGGGGAGCCATCAGCGGAGCAATGTACCACAGTCTGTCCTCTATTACTAAGGATGTTCTAGGTGGCTCAGTAGGACCACACATGTGTTTGTGAGCATGTGGCAGGTCAACTTGGGGCTAGCTTATCCCAAACGGTTGTTGATATAAACTGAGGCACCTCGGTTCTCCATGTGTTTGCTCAAACTTTCTCTTGTGGCAACTGAATTCCAAGAAGGCAAGTCCCAACATACAAACACTTATCAAGCTTCTGCTTGCATCACATTTGCTGACAGCCCATTGGCCAAAGCAAGACACATGGCCAAGTCCAGAGTCAATGCAGAAGGTGATCACAAGAAGGCATGGAAATCAGGATGGATGATTCATTGAAGGTCAGTAATGTAAGAATCTACCATGCTTTTCCCCTATTGCTTTCCAATTATCTATTTACCATTTCCATATCCCCACTTGGACAACCCTTCCAAGGCAGAGACTGTGCTCTATTGATCTTTGTATACCCAGGGTTTAGCCTTGTGCCTTAAACATTGTGCCTAGAGCAATAATGTCTTTTAATTATTTTATTAATTTCACACATTTTGTTTATTCATTCATCAGTTCATGGACTTTTCTGTTGTTTCCACTTTTTGGCAGATTATGAATATTGCTATTAACATTTGAATAAGTTTTTTGGTTTTTTTAAATGAAATAAATATGAGTATTTTTAATGATAAAAGGTACAATTCACAAAGAAGATAGATATCATAAACTATTGGATACCTAACAACAAAGAAACAAAGATACATAAAGTAAAAATCAGAAGAAATATAAGGGAAAAGAAAAAATATATAATCATAGTGAGACATATTAACATTTCTCTGAGAATATTTTATCAAGTGCAGAAAAAATAAGAATAGGAGCATCTTGAATGATGTCATTAATAATTTAAATATAATAGATTTATATTTATATTATTTCATATCCTACACAAATATATTTAGAATTTTGTGTCTTATACATTGTTATTAGATGTCCAAAGGACATTTAGAAAAACTGGCAAAAAGATACACATTACTATTAATTATTTGATCAAACAGTCGTGAATAAAGGTTCTTAAATGTTGAAAATGTGATCTTCATCGGTGCTTGGACCTCTGCCCTGCATTCTAAGAGAAACTTCCCTTTTTTGTCATACTCTCCAACCAAACATGCAGTTTTTCAGGGTGTGACCTCACTCGGGGAGTTGACCTCAACTAGAGATTAGGAGAGGCAGGAGAATGTCAAGCAGTTCCAAGACTTCTTAATTTCATAGACTAGTCATATTTCCAAAGAAGTTTGAGGAGCAACAGAAAATTACCACTTTTATTTTTGTGCCTAGAAGGCACATTAAAAACACACCATCTACCACCATTGGTTCAAAAAAGTAGAAAGGCATAAGCTTAGAATGAGAGTACAGACCATCCCAAGGAAGGGCCATTGTGTAGCCTCAATTAGACCAAAATTAGGACTCAACAGTCTTGACATATGATCAAATTGTGGGGGGCTCAAGTGGTCTAACCACAAATTCTATTTCCCAGTTATTAGCTTCTGTTGATAAGTTCCTCTAGTCAATTAACCATCTTTTTTCCTTCTTATCTCTGAGAATCAGCCTTCAGTTCCCTGCCAGTCCACAGAATTATTCAAACCAGCCAATCATATCCTCCTGCGAGAAATGAGCATTCCACCCTTTGGATACCACAAAGCCTCCCAGAGCTCCTGTTATTCACTATTCCAGTGCAGCTCCTGAGTGACAGGGCCTGGCTTGTGGTGTCTTTCTCTAGGCTGTGAGTACAGGTGACTAATAAACTGCTGTCAATCACATCTGTACAGTGTCAGGGGTCAGACATGGAATATTTCTTGCCATATCAGTAAACAAGAATATCAAGTTCATGCATGCTCAGTCATGTCTGACTCTTTACCACCCCATGAACTGTAGCCCACCAGGCTTTTCTGTCCATGGGATTATCCAGTCAAAAATACTGGAGTGGGTTGCCACTTCTTCCTCCAGGGGATCTTCCCAACCAGGGACTGAGCCTGCGTCTCCTGCAGCTCCTGCAGCTCCTGCATTGGCAGCTGGCTTCTTTACCACTACCACTTCTTTACCTGGGAAGCCCCTCAGTCATCAGCAATCATAGCCCTCCAAGGTGAGCTAGTGAGCCCTAAGGGCACTCAGGAAGGAAAAGAATACCTGCCATCTAGCAGCCATCAGACTACAGCCACTCCCTATGGTGAGCCCTGAGGAAACAGTGCTCAGGATGTGAAAACACAGGATACTGGCCCCAGATAACTGAGATGCACCTGAAAGCAATAATTTCAGTGAGTGAGCCCAGACTCTTGCACCTTCCCATACACAGAAAAGCGCTAAATTCCTTAACTTTGGAATTCTGATTTTCTTTAATTAACAATAATCTTTTGATGTTCAGACTGCCTGCCAGACTTCTCTATAACCTGGCTCCTCCCCTCGCCTCCTCAGAGCAGTTCTCTTAAGGTCACTTGTGATGCTGTCTCCCATGCTTGAAGTCCTAAAAATTCCCACCAAATAAAACAGAACTCTTAACTTTTAGGTTGTGACTATTTTGTTAAGTCAACAGGTTTCATGTGTTTGACCATCTCCGAAATCCTAGGATGGGAATCGGGGAATTCTCCCTTATCAACAGAGTGAAGGGGAGGCGATCAAAACAATGTAGCAACCTGACAGGTATGTTCAGAGTACTCTACAACGTCCTTGGTTTTTCCATTTCATCCAGGACCAGTGAAGTCAGTCCAGCAGAAATCTGAAGACCCACCCTGGAAGGAGTGGAGCACCCTATACATGGAGTCAGAAGATCTGCAGTCTAGCTTGTCTTGGCTGTGTTTCAAAATATTTGTCTGACCTTTAACAGATCATTATCCTTTTGGGGCCTCATTTTCCAGCTACAAAATGACGAGATGGCTTCTGCCACTTTCGTGATTTTATAAAGACAATCGGATGAAATCAGGAAATAGAGTGAATGGCTGGTAGACCCTATGTTAGCCTAAAGAAAGGTGCAGTTTGAGAGGAGCATTACTCCATGTATCTCCAGATGGGGCACCTGGAGGTGATGGGAGAGGAAAGACCTCAGGGACCCGCAGGGCAGCCACAGTAAGTCAGGAAATCTTGCCTTGGGTGGATAAACCCTTCCTTCCTGCTTTCAGCACTCCTATCCTGTGCCATTAGAAAATGGGAGTTTTTAAATCTCCTCCCCATCAGGACCCTGTCTTCCACCCCAGCCCCTAAATGGATCATTTGAGCCATTAACTCCATCCAGTCAGACACCTTGGTTTAGCAGACACACTGTTGCCACACTCCCCTCCCCTTCCTGAAGTAAAGTGCTTGGGGACACAGAAAATAGGCCAGGTCCTTGAAACCTTATCAAAATAGCACAGCTAGGCCTTCCATCCAGCAACACTCAGAGACCAGGCCATAGAGTGGGAAACAGAGCATCCAGGGTCTTATCCAGTCAGAGCCCAGATATTTTCTGTTGTTAAGGGGCCTGTGGGTATCCTCATGTCTTGCCCAAAGGAAAAAAGAACCATCTCCAACCCCATGGGGGTAAGGGGCAAGGTTAGGCTGAAGCAAAAGCAACTAAAGCAACTGTGTTTTGATAGGAGAGATCCTTGGATTGAGAACCATAAAGCTGTTGAGCAGGAAAGAAGACAGAGTGGAGAGCCAAGGAGGAGGCTAGCGTGTCCAGAATGCAGCAGGAAGAATGGGAAAGATGAGGTGGTGGTGGAGGTTGGCCGCCAGGGGCAGGACATCCAGGGACTTAAAAATTACCCTCCAGGGCTCTCCTGGTGGTCCAACGGTTAAGAATCTGCCTCGCAATGCAGAGGACACTGATTCAACCCCTGGTCCGGGAAGATTTCAGGTTCCACATGCCACGGAGCAACTAAGCCTGTGCGCCACAACTACGGAGCCTGTGCGCCACAACTATGGAGCCTGCACTCTGAAGCCCACAAGGTGCAACTACTGAGCCCATGTGCTGGAACTACTGAAGCTCTCGGTCTCTAGAGCCGGTGTTCCACAACAAGGGAGGTCACCGCAATGAGAAGCCCACACACCACAGCCAGAGAAAGCCTGTGCACAGCAACAAAGACTCAGAGCAGCCAAAATTAAATCCATAAATACTTTAAAAAAAAATTACCCTCCAGACAATGAGAAGCCAGGTCACCTCATCTATCAAAAGGGATGGTCTGCAGTTCCCAGGTCCTGGGAGCCTGTGAAATGTAGACTCGGGCAGCCCTACTACTAGGCTAGGGAGATCCTGGGTGGGCAGGAGCAGCTACATTTCTCATAAAGTGCTCCAGGAGCTCCTGCTGTTTACCAGAGCCAAGGCTCCGTGGATTGGACCATCTGTGAGGCTTGTTCCAGTTAGAAAGTTCCATCAGTCTAAGTGCTGGGAGGCCACCTAAGGAGGGAGGGAGAAGGAAGTGAATCTCCCACTTGCTAGCCCAGGGATGGCTTCCAACAGTACCATTACAGTAATGGAAACTGCAGAGAAGGTGCCAACACTGATCTCTGTGAAGAAATAGAAGAATGGCTAGGCAGGGGGGCAGGGTCAGCCCACAGGATGTCCCAACCAGAACTCACAAAGAGGCCACAAGGATGCAAATTAATCAAATAAACCTTTGTTCCAAAAAAAAAAAAAAAAATGGAGACACAAGTCATCAGCACTGACTATTGAAAAAAAAAGTCCAAGGGCTTCTGGTGACTTCAAATTAATGGAGCAAGGACAGATGCCCCAGAGTGGTAAAAGAGTGGTATCTGCTACTCTCTCTAGTGGTCCTGTCTTCTCTCCCTTCCCACAGTTCCAGAATTTCCCCTTCCCCTGGGCTGAGATGCAGCAGTGGAATATAGCTCAGCACCAAAGACTTGGGGCTCCAAAGACTTGGGGCTCCATAGCCCAGGTCGACTGGCCATCTCTCCACCTATTAGCCATGAAATGGGATAAGATGATCCCAGCAGATTGTGGCCATGGATGGAACCGGCCAAGCAGAGTGTTTTATAAAGGGCAGCACCCCTTCTCTTGTCTAAAGACCAAGCACACAGTGCTCAGGGACTTGGGTTGGGTGTGAGGGGTAAGAGGAGAACATGAAATTGAGAAGAACCTTCTAGCTGTCTGCACCAGGAAGTGACAGCCCCGGAGTTGAGGGACACAGTGCCCCAGAGCAGAAAGCCTCTTAAGAGATGGGTGTTCCAGGCTGGGTGAGGAGTTGGGGCAGGGCTGGGGACCAGCAAAGACCAAGTGCTGCCCTTAAGGACTGTTGCTATGTGGAAAAACACCCCACTATCTTCCTTTGGAGAAAACCTGGAATATTCCAAGACCAAAAACCTCTCACTGGCTGCTCCCGCGGAGATGGGTTCTAGCTGAAACGGAAACGAGGAGGCGTGGGCGCTGCCTAAGGGGGCCCAGCAGCTGGCTTCCATCCACCATTCCTTAACCCCTCGGTTTTCGCGCAGGCTTCCGAAACCTAGGTCAAAAGAAAGGGTTAAACCCTTAAAAGGGGAGCGGTCTTGGCGGGGCTCTGGGAGGCGGCTAGCGTTCCCTGAGCGATCCCAGCCCGATCTCCAGGGTCCAGAATCCTGCCCTCCCAGACGAGGCCAGCCGGCCAGAGGATGGCGGCCCCCTTTTGCTGCAGAAGTCCCCTCTTTCACATCTATCTCGGACCGCCTCCTCCTCCCTCCACCACCCTTTTTCGCTGCCGCTCGGCCTCTGATTGGCCGAGCCCCCGGGCCCTCCCCGCTCCCCCTCTCCCACCCCTGGTGAAAACTGCGGGCGCGGGGCACGGTGCAGCAACTGGAGGCGGCGGCGCGTCTGCGGGCGGCTGCAGCGGCGGAGGACCCGAGGCCAGGTGGGAGCTGGAGCCAGGGCGGGACCCGGGGCGCAGGGATGGATAAGTCTCGGGCGCCCAAGCAAGCCCTCCCGACCCGAGGCTTCGGAAAACGGACCGAGGGCGCCCTGGGAAGGAGCTGCGCAGTGCTTGGAGAGGGGCCTGCTTGCAAGGCAGGGGCGGGAGCCGCGGCGCACCTTTCGCCCGCTGGGAGACGTTTACCTGGGACTGGAGTGCTGGAGGAGAACCGGGAAGAGGGCGGCAAGGACAGGCTTGGGTTCTGCTCTCCACCCAGACGTACCCAAACCCAGATCGTAGAAGCGGGGGGCGGTGAGGCGGGGTGAGACTAGGGGAACGGAGGACCGAAAACTGAAGGCAATCTCCGCCCTGAGACCTCGCGGCGGGCTGGGTGCGGGGCATCCAAGTAACGGGAAACCGCAGTGCCGCGGGGCCGGCGGCGGGGCGGGGTGGGGGTTCGGGAGAAAGGCCGGCTGACAGGGGAGGCGAGAACCGGAAAAGGATAAGGGAGGGGGAAGGGGGACCTTAATTGGGAAAGGGGAGGCTTGGAATAGGAAAACGGAATAAGGGTGGGGTTAGTCGAATGCGGGCTAGAGCGGGAGGGAGCGCGAAGCTTCTCCGGGTTCTGAACTGCGGGGACACAAGGCCAGGGAAACGCTAACAGACGATGCCCCCCCTATAACGTCCACCCCACCCTTCCGCTCTGCATCCCCTTCCAGTTCCAGCCCCATTTCTTCCTTTCTAGTTCTAGCCGCCTACCCCCTTCCTCTCTAGATCCCAAGCTCGCCACCCGCCTCTGTAACTCGGTGTCTGCTAATCACAACCAGATGTTGCCCCCCCTCCTTTCTTCCCCAACACCACCTCCGGGTCCCTTTCGGCGGGGGTCTGAAAGGGAACTGACTGCAGCGCAGGCGCCTGGGGACCCCAGCCTCGCCCCTCCCTCCCCGCACTGGGCCGAGCGCCGGGGACCTGGATGCGGCTAGCGGCGCGCCCTGCGCACGGGAGCGCTAGCACCTGGGCACAGCCTTCCTGTGGCCTCTCCCTGGCGAGCGCTCCTGCGGAGAGGCTAGGCTACCCGCTCTGTTGCCTCGCCAGGATACTGATTGAGCCCAGGCTGCAAAAAAAGATGGGGCAGACAGCCGAGTCAGAGAGGCTACCGGAAGCCGGACTGGAAAATTGCAGGTCCAGGAACCCCGCCCAGAGAGCTGAACAATAGAAAACATCTTGGTTCCGATGCAGAGAACACATGCCAGTAGGAGACCACTGTCACCTTTCTCACACACAGCCGGAGACACGTTTAGCTGTGTGCCAAGTGGGGCCCACACACACATGACCGACCGCCCAACCATCATCCCCAGCCACACGGTCGGTCAGAGATGGACGCTTGTGGATCACTTACTCTTGAACAGTGCTAGATGTTTGTCATTTTCCTGAAGCCCCATCACAACCCGGTGGTATCTAAAGCCAGGTTCATTCAGCGTCTTTCAGGCATATGTTATATGCCAAGAACTGTTTGGGCATTGGGGAGTTTCTTCAGAACAAGAAATAGGAAGGCCCTGAATGAGAAGGTTTTGTTTCATGGGTAGAGAGTTCTGGTTTTTGCAAGATGGAAAGGTGTTTTGCTGAACTTTCATTTCAGGTTGGAAGGATCCTTAACAAAAGAAACCACAAATAAATACACAAATAAACAATTTCAATATTTAATAGAGGCTTATTTAACTTAATTTCAATATATAATCATTAAAAGAGAAACAGAAACAGTAAAGTAACAGCACATACATCACCACATTGAGCCGACTAGCATCCAGACTTAAACAGCACTGGGAAGTCCCAAATAACAGCAGTCTGGAGTCCCAGTTGGAAAAATGTCCCAGGCTGTGCATCCACTTAGCGGGTGAGACTTCAAATTGCAGTTTTGGGGGTTCCTGCTTGTAATCCCAGGTGACAGCATCATTTGTTTGCATGCAAAAATGCTCTTCTGGTTTTACTTATTTAACCTTTTTACAATGCTGTTTGTTTCAACTTATGAGTCATAGGATTTCATTAGACCCTGGGGGATTGGCCAGACCCTCAGGGGTTCAAGAATTCCAAGACCCGCTCTTTTTTCTTAACTAAAGTGTCTCCTGACTAGCTGTGCTTGCAGGAAGGCACAGAATCCGGGCAGCATCCAGGCAGGTCAGCAGCCTGCTCTCCTGCTTCTGAAGCCTGAACAAGACTTCCTCCATTTTAATTTCCTCAACAAAAGGGTTCTGGAGATTGGCTGCACTACAGTGTGGATGAACTTAACACTTCTGAACTGTACACTTAAAAATGATTAACAGGGACTTCCCTGGTGGTCCAGCGGTTAAGACTCCATGCTGCCTGATGTAGCCAATTTTTTTTTTAATATGTAATGGTTAAGATAAATTGTGTTTCTGCAAATTTTACAATAAAAAAAGTAGGAGGTCCCTGCCTTGGAAATGATCAAGTTAAAGTCACTTATTCAAAGCCACCCAGCTAGTAAATGTTCACATACACACACACCACAGAAGGGTGTGTTCTCCCACCCCCTTGCTTTCCCTGACAGGGAAGAGCTGAGTGGCAGTGTCACATTCACTGAGAGGTGGGAAGGGGAGAGGGCTGTCGAAGGGGCTTGGATGGCCATTATGGGATGTCTCCCAAGGGCCCCCAGCCCTGGCAGTAAGCCTGGGCACACCTGCCCTACCTCCTGGCTGATTCTCATCTTGTTCCACCGCAGATCCAGGACTGAGCTCTCGGCACCATGAACCCTACCATCGGCATCGCCCTCCTGCTGACAGGTATCGGGCAAGGGGTAGGGCTGCGATTCCAAGCTCCCTGGCTGCTTTCTTTTCAGAAAATCTAGCTTCTTCCTCAAGAACTCAGAACGTGGAGGTGACTAAGGGAGAGAGGGCTTCTTTTATCCCTAAGACAGCTAAGCAACCTAGTTGGTTTTCTGACCACCTGGGACCATTTCTGGAAACACAGTTCACTAAGCCTGCCCCATACTGAGTTGGAATCTGCAAATGCAGACCAAGATGTAGCATCAACTCCCCCAAGATCTCCTGCCCCTGGAACACACTGGTGGGACCCCAGGACTAGAACAGAGGGAGATGGGCTGGAGTCTGCAGAAGGGAAGGTACACTGGCCCTCAGGGTCCCCTTGGGCAGGGAGAGGTGCTCAACAGCAGACCCTTGTGCCCTGCCTGGTCAGGCCTTTCTCTGCTGTGAATGTGGGTGGGAGGCCCCCTGCTCTATAGGTCCTTCCCCAACTTGGAGGGGGGCACTGCTGGTGCCAGTCTTACAGGTGACCCGTGGGCAGAAGGTGACCAGCCTGACAGCCTGCCTGGTAAACCAGAGCCTTCGTCTAGACTGCCATCATGAAAATACCACCACCACGCCCATGCAGTATGAGTTCAGCCTGACCCGTGACACAAAGAAGTGGGTGCTTTCTGGCTCCAATGGGGTCACTAGGCCAGAATACAGCTCCCGAACCAAATTCTTCAGCAAGTACAACCTCAAAGTCCTCTACCTGTCCAACTTCACCACCAAGGATGAGGGGGTCTACACGTGTGAACTCCGCCTCTCTGGCCCGAATCCCACCGTCTCCAACAAGGATGTCTCTGTGTTCAGAGGTGAGGCAAGCCCCCAGCAAGATCAAGTAAGCAGGCAGAGGCAAGCTGGGGAGGAACGGGCCAGCTGGGACACCTCTAGGCTGGGCTGCAGAGGAGAGTGGCCCCGTAACCTCTCTCCCCTTGTCCCCTACTGCCGCCTGTGCCCAGGGGAATCACTACCCCCAGCATGAATGGGGGAAGGGCTAAGGGGACAGTCAGACAGGTGGAGTAGTGTGGTGGATGCTTCCCCTGTGACTGTGGGCAAATCACTCGGCCTCCCCAAACCTCCTTCTCCCCACCTGGAAAACAGTATGGCTCTAGCTACTTCACCCACAGTTTTCTTGTGATGATATGTGTTCAAGGGCTCAGGAAAAAAAAAAAAAGATGACAGTGTTAGTCACTCAGTCATGTCCAACTCTTTGTGACCTCATGGACTATAGCCCACTGGGCTCTGTCCATGAAATTCTCCAGGAAAGAATACTGGAGTGGGTTGCCATTCCCTTCTCCAGGGGATCTTCCCAACCCAGGGATCCAACCTGGGTCTCCTGCATTGCAGGCAGATTCTTTACCATCTGAGCCACCAGGGAAGCCCTTCAAGGACTCAGGAACCTGCAAATGGGAAAGATGGTTGGTTCAACCAGGTTGGCCCTGGTTGCAGCCAAGACATCATGGCGCCAGCCTCCCTAAGGGAAAGCACCCTTGCTCTGGGCCTGGCCCCTCTCCATTCCTGCCCTGCCTGTCTGCCCCATTCTCTCGCCACAGATAAACTGGTCAGGTGTGGGGGCATAAGCCTGCTGATCCAGAACACCTCGTGGCTGCTGCTGCTGCTCCTCTCCCTGCCTCTGCTGCAGGCCATGGACTTCATCTCCCTGTGACGGGTCGGGCCCACGGAGGACACAGGAAGCCACAAGGCCCAGTCCAGAGATCCTGCTTCTCTGAGTCGGCTAACCCTCTTCCCCACAACCCCTCACACACCTTGGGGAGAAATGGGGACCCCACCCCTCCTAAGGAATCCCAGTGCTGCATGCCATTCCCTCCCCTCCACCAATGCCACCCCACACCCCCTCTGCCCGCCACTGGCTACTTGTACTCTTTGTTCCAGAGCTGCTTCCTTCTGGTGTATATTTAGGGCTTATCCTTCCTTTTCTTGGGGAGTTTGTGAACACGGATGCCAGGGTTGGAGACCTGATGGAGAGTGAGGGGATGGGAGGGGTGGAAGGATGGAGGGGTATCAGTCCCTGGAGGCCGTCATCCTTGCCCACGGGGACCTGAGGCCTGGGAGAGCCCTTCACGAGGAGGGGGAGGGTGTGTCTGGCCCGAGCAGGCGGGACGGCGCCTGAAGGCCCCAGATGTGGGGGCACCGCCAAGCGTGGCCCACCATGTGAGGGGAACACCAAGCGTCGCCACGAGCACTTTCTGCCACAGAAGAATGCCATCTTCTTACCCTGCCGAGGGGCCCTGGCCCCAGGGTTTGGTCCAGTGATGATGCCAATTGTGCGGGAAGCCGTGCTGATGGGTTGGAGGCAGGTGGAGGGTGCATTACCCTCCCCCAGCACAGAGGAGGCTAAAACTGGGAGCCCAGTGTCTCACTGGCCCAAACAGCAGCTGGGAAGGTGGCAGAGGAGTACAAGCCCCCTCCTGGGCTTATCCCAAGGTCCTATGAGCTTCCAGAACTCGGACCTGGAGGCAGTCAAGTCAGGTCTGGTGGAGTCCCTGATGGAGACCCACGGAGTTGGGCCCCAGTGTTTCTCCAGGAGGCTCTTCCCCTCTCCCCCAGCAGTGCCTGAGCCTTCTGACAGCCCCCTGCCCCTTAGGCCTGCCTTCTCAGGGACCTCCAGGGGGGCCTGAGGCAAGCCACGGGGTGAGACCCATGAGTGGGACCTGTCTCGAGCGATGGCTTTTCCCAGCACCCAGCTCCCCACCCGGCGGCTCTGCCATGTGTAGTGCCAGCACAGCTTATGGCATCTCGTTGAGGAGAAAGAATACTGTACAATAAAACCAAGCCTCTGGAATATGCCCTCCTGTGGGTCTCTGCTTTGCCTCTCTCTCCAGGCCTGCCCGCCACCCCACCGCCTCCCTTAGCCAAGAAGTCCAACCCCCTGCCTACTGTCCCCGCTCTCTGCCTTCATCAGCCCTTCCTCTCCCCGCTGCCTCCAGTGGTGGACCACTGCACGCCTGGCTTCTCAGAACCATCCTAACGCCACATTTGCCCCAATACAGGAATATTCCCTCTCTGCAGACTCACCTGCCCACAGCACACTGTGGGCCAAGCCACATGGCGCTGGTCCCAGGACAGGATAACAAGCACCAAGGTGCGGACTCTGCCTTCTCAGATGGGGTTTTCTCAGAAATGCCCCATCGGGTTACATCTGCTACGTGGGAGCTGCTCTCATCCATCAAGGTGTGAGGACAAGCATCTCTTAAGTCCAGCCTGGCCATAGAGAGCTCTGGGGTTAGGAGACAACACAGGCCCATCCCGGGCTCCCTCCCCTAAAATCACTGAGTAGAATGCCAGCAGCGCCCCCTGGCACCAGGGGCTAGAACAGCACCACAGGGTGGCTCTGGGTCCCAGTGGCTGGCAGAGTGACACAGCTCCCAGACATCCTTCCAGGCTTTGCCAAGGGATCTGGGCGGGGAAAGTGGTGACTACCCAGAATCTGACTCATCTGATATTTAGTGCTGGGTAGGATGATTTTTCTGAGCTTTTGCTTAAAGGCCTAGGATCTAAATTCACGCCAGTGACTCCCAAGCCCCTAGTGGCCTGGCTAGCAAAGAGCAAGAGAAGCCCCCAAGGAAAAGATACTGTGTCGCCAACAACAGGGGCCCACCCATACCCACGTGGGCTGTCAGACATTGAGTACAGGGCACCCAGCCTGGACACAGGTCCCTTTTGCTTTGCTTGGTGGTGGTTTCGTCCCAACATCGTGTCCAACTCTTGCAATCCCATGGACTGTAGCCCGCCAGCCTCCTCCATCCATGGGATTCCCCAGGCAAGAATACTGGAGTGGGTTGCCATTTCCTTCTCCAGGGGATCTTCTCGACCCAGGGATCAAACCCAGGTCGCCTGCATTGGCAAGCAGAGTCTTCACCACTGAGCCAAAAGAGCCTTTAGCAGGGGAAGGGAATTCAAATGCTACACTCGGGGTAGTAAGAGTTCAAGTTGGAAGGAACTGGGAAGCCAGGTGTGCAGCCTCGACTGTGAGAAGCCATGAGACCCTGGCACCTGTGTGAGCCCCCTGTGGGGTCTTTGTCACCCTGGCACTGTTCCCCTCAAGAGTTTAGTGCCCCATCCCCTAAGGGTCCGTCTACCGCTGTGGTGCAGAGGGGGAGGAGGAGAGCCCAAGGCTCACAGTGAGTGGGGTTAGCTTCAGAAGATACAGAGGCCATCTGAGGTCCAGGGACTCCCAGAAGGCAGAGACGGAGAAGAGAGGAACAGGCCTGGGCCTGAGAAGGGGCTCAATGACTTAAAAGTCAGAGCTGTCAGGCCTCACAGCACAAGCCGACCCGGAAAGACTGGGCTGGGGCTGTGGTGGGCTCTCAGAGGCAGGCCACCACAGCAGTCAGCTCCTCTCAGGCCAAGTCAGGAGAGCCTGAAGGCACTGCAACACGTCCACGGTGACTTGGCTAATAACAAAGAGGGGTAGTTAGGGACTTTGGGAAGGTCATGTACACACTGCTATATTTTAAATGGATAACCAACAAGGACCTGTTGTATGGGACTCTGCTCAGTGTTATGTGGCAGCCTGGATGGGAGGGGGGTTTGGGGGAGAATAGGTACAGGCATATGTACAGCTAAATCTCTTCACTGTTCACCTGAAACTACCACAGCATTGTCAATCGGTTATACCTCAATACAAACTAAAAAGTTTAAAATTTGGGGGAAAAAAAGAGGGTTGGAGCCCACCCTGGTTCCTGCACAGATGCCCAGAACTCACCCCACCAAGCCCCTTCCCATGCCTCCTCACCCCTCCCCACACCCCCCTTGGCTGTCTTGGTCCCTTAGGGCACAGAATGCTTGCTCAATGGAAACAGAAAGAAGCTCCTCTCCACACCTCCGTCACTGAGACAGAGGAACATCTGAACATCTGGTGTGAGGGTCTTCCCAACACCCAGGGGCTCCCTCGGGAAGGGCAAGGGGATCACCATGGGAAGACGCAGGGACTCTCTGGCCAACCAATAAATGTACCTGCCATCCAGGGGACCCATGACAAGCGTCCTCCAGCCACCCCACCCCCTGCCCACCACCACCAACATGATGTTCCTGTCCTGTGTCTGCAACTCCCATGTTGTGATGAGCAGGTTTGTCTTTACATGTGAAGAAAGCAAGTCCCAGGTTAGGAGTCAACCACTTTCTCATCCACCGTTAAGGAATCTGTGGGGCTGAAGTCCTGAGTTCTGGCAAAGCATGACAAAGGTCCTCCCTCCTGCTAATCCAGCAAGGATTCAGGACAAAGGTGGGACTGCCTCCTACCCAGGGCTCTCAGGGCCCAAATATGCCCACCCTTCGGGAGGATCGCGTCCTGTGAAGACTCCCAGAAGGATTTCCCTGGTGGCTCAGTGATAAGAGAATCTGCCTGCCAATGCAGGGGACTGGGGTTCAATCCCTGGTCTGGGAAGATTCCGCATGATGAGGGGCAACTAAGCCTGTGCGCCACAACTATTGAGCCTGTGCTCTAGAGCCCTGGAGCTACAACTACTGCAGCCTAGAGCCCATGTTCTGCAACAAGAGAAGCCATTTCTCTTCACCCATAGCAATTACAGAGTAGCCCTTGCTCACCGCAACTAGAGAAAGCCCACTGCACACAGCAGCAAAAATCCAGCACAGCCAAAAAAAAAAAAAAAAAAAGACTCTTGGGAGGCATCTTTGCCCAGCAAAGGGAAGACCTGGGGACAGGGAAGGTATGGAAATAGGCACATGCTGGAGAGGGCAGAGTAGGACCAACAGGAGAGTTCTGCAGAGGCCAAGTGTGGCTCCACCCTGGAAGGGCCTTTGATAGCCTGGCCCAGCAGCAGAGGTGGGAGTGCCTGGCAGTGGGCATGGTCAGAGGAGGTCATTCAAATAGCTTCTGGTATTCAGTGGAAAACTGGGCTAGAAGATCCTAGTCACTTCACCCTTCAATGCCTCACTTCTCTGATTTCCAAAATAAGATGGGGGAAACTCCCTGGTGGTCCAGTGGACTCCATGCCCTCCACTGCAGGGAACTAAGAACCTGCAAGCTTCGCACCACAGCCAAAAATAAAATAAAAAAAATAAAATCAGATGGTAGTACTGGAACATTTATTTGTACAACAAATGTTAAGTACCTAGCTGTGCTAAGAAGTAAAAGACACAGCCCCTGGCTGAAGGAATCTATAGCCCAGTAAGAAGTAAGGAATTGATTTCAATGCAGTGATTGTTGCTAGGAGGCAGCAAAGCTGTGGCAGACTGCTTAGTGGTTTCCCAACATGCATTCTCTTCTTTTTCAGCAATAGGACCCACAAATTTGAACTAGAATAAAGACTATATTTGATCAGAATAAAGACTACATTTCCCAGCTCCCTTGGAGCAAGATGTGCACATATGGCTAAGTTCTGTCCAGTGGAACATTAACACAAAATAATGAGTATAATTTCTATGTAAGTGTGTTCAGTCACTCAGTCATGTCTGACTCTGTGACCCCATGGACTGTAGCCTGCCATGTCCATGGAATTTTCCAGGCAAGAATACGGGAGTGAGCTGCAATATTCTTCTCCAGGGGATCTTCTTGACCCAGGAATCAAACTCGAGTCTCCTACATTGCAAGCAGAGAAGTGCTCTTAAAGGGAGAATGTGTGCTTTTCAACCCTTTTCATCTTCATGCTGGCTGGAATGTGGAGTTGATGGCTGGAACTGGAGCAGCCATCTTGGACTGTAAGATAGAAGTTGTATGCCACACATGACCAAGTACAAGACAGCAGCTTGGATTCCTAGTGATGGTAGAGCTATCAGAGAAGCCATAGAATACTGTGTTAGAGTGACTGTTACTTGGAATTTCTGCACTCACAACTGAACCAAAATGTACCTTTAAAAAGAAGTTGCTATTTAACCGATTTCTAGAGCATCCACACCCTAAGTGCTCGAGTGTCTAGAAACCCCTCTGGTGCTTGGTTGAACAAGGGAATCACACAAAAACGAAAACGCAAAAACTGAACTTCAGGGGGTGGTTCTGTGCCTTCCAGCGTCTTGTACAGCAAACCCTGACTCGTCTTCTTCCCCCAGAATATTCTCCAGTAGCTGTTGGATCTGCCATGATCACAATGAGTTACCTGCATTTATTCCAAATAATCGTGTTTACTCTTCAACTGTATGCGAATTGTATAAGGTTTCTTATGCCCAAGCTTGAAAAATGATTTCCCAGTAGACCAGGTGGCTCCCTGACCTAAATCATGGTATTTATTTACATGGAGAGACCTGACCAGAACCCTCTGTTCACGTCCGTCCCAGCACCCGGCAGCTGCAGCCATGGGAGATGGTGCCATGGCCGCCGAATAGAGCGGAGTTCAGGTGACCACGTCGGTGGTGGGGTTCTGCCCTTGGTTTGCTGGGTGGGGGCTGGGTGCTGCCAGCCCCCCTTCGAAAGTGCAATACAAAAGGGACACCGTGTATATGCTGCGTGAGTTTGGTTGTTTTTCTTTCTTAAAAATTTTTTCGCTTCTGTTTTTCTTTGCAGTTATTAAATCTGTATGCATGGACTTTTAAACCTCTGCCATACGTATATCCACCAATGGGCATTATTACCGTGTCGTGTTGTGTCACACAACACTCAGAATGCTGTGTTTACCCTTGTTTTTCCAGAGTTGTGTTTTCCAGTCATTTCTTCAAGGGAAACTAAATGATTTAGTTGGAGCAAAGCTTTGAGTGTGTCAGTGTGCTTCTGTGCGTCTGTGCTGTCGCCGTCTGAACCTGTAGTGAGGTCGCAAGGCCCCTGGGACCCGCCACCCGAGGTCGCCGGGTTTGCTACGTTCACTGTCTGAGTTTTTAGACTCCAGAGGGAGACACATTTTTCTAAGTTGTGCGTGGGGGCAATGTGTCACCTCACTTCCCTTCCGCTCACCAGCACATCTGACCATTGGCTAGGTCTGCCGCGCCACCATCCAGCTTGGTCCCTGATATCGGGAAGAGCTGAGGTACGGCGGTGGGGATGGGCAGCCTCGTCGCCCCCCAGCCCAGGCCCACTGCGAGGGCCCCATGACCTGCCAGAGCCAGTGGCAGCCGCGGGCGAGGCCGCTGTGGGGCTGTCTGTCCTCGCCATCGTCCTCAGGGGCAGAGTCTCGGGGCTCCCGCCTCGCAGCTGCAGTTGCATTTCTTTCAGAAGAGGCATCTCTCCGTAGGCTGTTGACTCTCCCCATGTGTAATACCCATTACCAGAATGACCGTGTATTCAGTTTAATCACTCATTATTTCTATGCTGAAAGATTTTTAACGAAGGGAAAAAAACAACAGCAGTAACATTCATATCTATGGAGCAGCTAACTCACTCACATAGTGTCCTGCTTTTCGTACAGAACTCGCCAATGTACAAAGCGACTGTGTAAATACTCTCTCCTCTTACACCCGTGTATCATACGTGTTCATGGTGGGTCCTCCCCCGGGACTCTCTCCTTACTGGTAGCTGTCCTATTTTCTGGGTTGTTTCTAACAGAGGAAAAACACACCCACCAGCTCGCCCGGCTTCCTGGGCAACCCCACCCGTCCTTCATGGCTGCTCACCGGGCCTGGGGGGCTGTCTTGTTCTTGCTTTAAGTCAGGAGGCACAAATGACACTTTTTTTTTTTTTCAATTAAGGAAAAAAAACACAGCTCCACCCTGGTGCCCACCAGGAGCATCTGAATTGCCATCTCCTTCTCTCATTTGCTGCTGCTAATGACAATATAATGACTTACTCTACTATTCGAAAACTATTTTCATGTAATTAATATATGCTTTCTTGTTTATAAATGCCTGATTTAAAAAGAAAAAAAAAAGAAGTTGCTATTTAACACGACTTAACTATAGGCTTAAAAATGGTTACGATAGTAAATTTTATATATATATTTTTTACCACCCAAAAAAAAAGCCAAAAATCAAATTCAGAGAGACAAAGTAAAATAGTGGTTGCCAGAGGTTGAGGGGAGGGGTGAGGAGGGATGGGGAGTCATTATTTAATGGGTACATAGTTTCCATTCTGCAAGATGAAAAGCATTCTGGAGATGGATGGTGGCAGTTTCACAACAATGTGAGTGTACTTAACGCTACCAAACTGTTTTATGTATTTTGACACAATTTTTTTTAAAAAAAGACAACAAGGGAACTTTTTGCTGTGTTTATGTGAGCACTTACATTTGTAAAATGCATTTTAGAGTCTTAACTGTGTCAGGAAGTAAAAAGGTCAGAGAGTGGGCAGATTACACATCCAGAGAAAGAGGAGGTACAGGGGGTCAAAAGCTGACAGGCCAGAGGGCTGGAAGGAACATCCACGTGGTTGTTGAAATCATGGAGAATGATGAAAGAGATACAGTTGAAAGGAAGCCATTGAGCCAGGAGCCAGCAGTGACCTGGAGCCAGCAGGTGGCAGCAGTGAGGAAGGGTGGCAATAGGGTACCCAGATGCCAGTAGATTTCTCCACAAGGGAGGAAGGCAGCAAGGACACTTCCCCCACCTGTTGTGGGTTGAAAGTAGCCCCCCCCCCCAAAAAAGATACATTGAAGTTCTAATCCCCATGACCTATGAAGGAAGCCTTATTTGGAAACTGGGTCTTTGCAGATGTAATCAAGCTAAAATGAAGTCACAGGATCAGGGTTAGTTGTTCAATCATGTCCAACTCTGTGACCCCATGGACTGTAGCCCACCAGGTTCCTCTGTCCACGGAATTCTCCAGGAAAGAATACTGGAGTGGGTTGCCATTCCCTTCCCCAGGGGATCTTCCCAACCCAGGAATCCTGCATTGCAGACAGATTCTTTACCTTCTGGGCCACCAGGGAAGCCCATAGGATTAGAGTGGACCCTAATCCAAAGATTGGTGTCCTTATGAGAAAGGGAAATTTGAACTCAGAGAAACAGGAGACACAGAGAGAAGACAGCCATGTGAAGATGGAGGAAAGACTGGAATGGTGCTCCCACCAGCCAAGGATCACCAGGGACCACCAGAAGCTGGAAGAGGCAAGGAAGGACCCTCCCCCAGAGGCTTCAGAGGGAGCATGGCCCTGGCAACACCTTGATTTTGGACTTCTGGCCAAAAGTATAAGTCTAAGAAAAACATTTCTGTTGCTTTAAGCCATGGTCATTTGTCCCGGCAGCCCTAGGACACTCAAACCCCACCTCCTGACCCTGAGGTGTGTGAGGGATGGAGTAAAAGCAGACTCCACTGGAAGTGGAGAGGGAAGCTCAGAAGGAAGGGAGATACACACATACATATATATATATATATATATAATTATGGCTGATTCGCATTGTTGTGTGGCAGAGGCCAACACAACATCGTAAAGCAAGTATCTTTCAGTTAAAAAAAAAAGCAGACTCCACTGAAGGAGGCTTCAAGGGAAACAACGTCCTCAGGGGACAGTGAGTTTCACTGAAGGCCGGCACTCAAGAGACTCTCCGGAGAAGAGACTGAGAACAAAGCAGAGCTTGTCCATCCCAGGGAAGTGTCCGGGCGTGAGAGGGTTTGGGGGAGGTAGGAACGGGAACTGGCTCAGGTAAGGAGATGCTACAGAAGAGAAATGCTGAATTCTCTGGACCACTGGTGACTGAGCCGGACAGGGAGGACCAGGCCTGAGGCAGTCACTATGGGATGGTGGGCAGTCAGTTTAACTATGGCCTGCCGCTTGGTCCCACTGTCCTGGGCTCTTGGGGTGTCAGCTGCAGCCTTGGCACATTTAGGACACTGGCACCTCCTGCTGTGGGGCCTTCTGGGGCAGCTCCACACCCCACACAGGCTGACACAGCCTCTTGGAGCCTCCGTGTCCTCTGATGACGACAGCCAGCATCACAGCTCTGGGTTCAGGCTTCGGGCTTTAACACTTCATGGCTTTCTGCCATCTAGACCCTAGATGTCCAGTATAGTAGCCACTAGCCACATGTGGGCACTTAGACATAAACAAGTAACACTTAAGTAAATTAAATTTTCAGTTCCTCAGCCACAACAGCCACACTTCAAGCGCTCAACAGCATATGTGGCTGGTGATGTTCCCTTCTCACAGAAAGCTCTATTGGACAGAGCTGCACCAGGCCAACGGCAGGAACCATGTGGTTTGAACTGCTGTCCTTATGAAGCAGAGCTCAGCCAAACTTGTGAAGAGGAGGAAGGCCTTTAAAAGGGACACCCCTCAGCCTTGCGCCCTCAGGTGAAAATCAGCTCCAGGAACGCTCTGAGCACACCAACCCTCAGAACCCAGAACACCGTGTCAGAAGGCCCAGAAAGGGGAAAGCTTCTCCTCCCTCCCTGAGAGTCTAAGACCCATCACCCCCCATTCTTTACTTCCTGTCTCAGCACAACTAACAGCGGAAAGTCCACTTCCCTCAGAGGCATGGGCTGGGGTGCACCTCTAACCCTAAGAGGCCACTCACACCCAGACTCATGACATATGCCAACTCAGTTCATTTGAAAATGTCTGTGTCAGCTGGCCGTCTGGGCCCTGAGTAGGCCTGAAGGACGTCCACCACTCACCAGCTCCCTCTCACCTTCTATCACCTACAGCACCCCCCACCCCCCACCCAGGTCCCTGTCTCACACCTCCGATCCTGTACACATACGCTGGGCGGAGACCCAGCCAGGGCACTCGAAACTCAGAGCCAAGGCATACTTTCTCCCTAGTGCCTTCTAAAAAAGGTAGAAGGCCAGAAAACAATTCCCACCCACCAGATCTAAATACCCTCTCAGTTCAGTGATGGATACTTGCTCCACATCTGGGAAACTAAAACCTCTTTGTGGTGATTTTCCCAAAGCAAAGAATCAGTCAGCCTCAGTGGGAAGTCTCTCTCTATATATAAACTAAAAATGTGCTTGCAACTTTTTCAAAAATATATTTATTATTTTTATTTGGCTTCGCCAGGTCTTTAGTCGGAGCATATGGAATCTAGTTGCCTGACCAGGGACCGAACCCAGGCCCCCTGCACTGGGAGCGTGGAGTCTTAGCCACTGGACTGCCAGGAAAGCCCCTGTGCTTGCAACTTTTAAAGGATGGTTTTTCCTGCTTCTCCTTACCAAGGTGTCAAAAATCATAGGATCTGATCTCCAGCCGGCATCCTTTATAAAGGATTCCGCAAAGTCGGCTTGGAGACCATGAGGGAATGAGACAGCAGGGCCATAATATCTGGAAATCCTAAAGCTCGGGAGACAAGCCTCCAGAAGGCACCTAGCATGGGGAGAACCCCTAACTACGTGTCGCCTGCATAGAAACCAACTAGACTGTTGAAACTGCAGGGAAACCCCAAAGAAGTGAAATCACCCAGGGATGACAAATAAAAATTATAATATACATATTACTGCTAACTTCAGATCTGTAAAATGTTACTGATACTTCCTTTAGTGCAAGAGCTAAATGTTAGCGTTGATTTTAGTCAAGATAAAATATTTATCAGGCATTGGATATGTCTCTCAGTCTTCCTAAACTTATTTTTTTATTAAAGGTCTTCAACCATAAAAACCTCACATTGTTTTCCAGAAACCTGACCCTCAGGATTGGGAAGAAAATTTTGCCAAACCAGGAGAAATATGAGAATGAAACTCTGGGAACTTCCCTGGTAGTCCAGTGGTTAAGACTTTGCCTTCCAATGCAGGGTTTGGAGGAGCCAAAATCCCACATGCCTTGTAGCCAACAAACCAAAGCAGAAAACAGAAACAATATTGTAGCAAATTCAATAAAAACTTTAAAAATGGTCAACACCAAAAAAATCTTAAAAAAAACAACAAACTGGGAACTAGGAAGCAATGGAGGCGGTAAGAGGGGAACCTGAGGGGAACTAAAGAAAGAGAATAAAACAGACATGGCCCCCACAAGATGCAGAGAATACAGTACGATGATATTTTTAAATATTACTTTTGTTGACTTCCCTTTACCCCTATAGCCCTACTTTAACCAGCCAAGGTTTTGTGCTCATGCCTCAGCAAAAGGATGTGACAGCAAAAACCAGGGGGCAGGGCTTCCCTTGTAGCTCAGTGGTGGAGAATCCGGAAGATGCCACAAGCCGCGGAGCAGTTAAGTCTGTGCGCTACAACTACTGAGCCTGTGCTCTAGAGCCCGGGAAACACAACCACTGAAGCCCATGTGCCCCAGAGCCCATGCTTCGCAACAAGAGAAGCCGCCACAAAGGGAAAACTGGGCTCTGCAACTAGAAAAAAGCCCATGCAACAATGAAAACCCAGCACAGTCAAAAATAAATACATAAATTATTTTTAAAAAGGCGGGGGGATGGGAAGCCAGTTCTGGCCTTTATACTCCATTAGCCTAGACCCTTCACAAGACAGAAAGGACTCACGGCCTGGAGAGAAGTTATGGAAAAGATGTCTTGGGTAAAGCCAGGCCTCCCACTGGCATGACCACCAGCACCACCAGCAGGCATAAGCCAGAGGGGAAGCCTAGGGACAGAAAAAAACCCAGAGAAGGTTTTGAGATCTGACCACAAGGGGGCCCTACCACCCAACCAGGGGTAGATCCTAAGATAGAGGACAGGGCCCCAGATAGAGGAAGTGACTGCAGAGAGCAGCCTATTTTGGAGACAGCTGGAACCTTGGACAGCGTCATGCTTTCTCATGCTATTTTGAGGCCTGGAACAGGCAGAATAATTCCCACATGTCCAAGAGTGACCGAGAGGTAACAGAGACACATCGGACCTAACGAGGTCACACAAGCAGGAACCAGGCAGCATACATCCCAATGGACACTTGGGTGGCCATTTAATATTGGGTTGGCCAAAAGGTTCATTTGGGTTCTTCCATAACATCTTACAGAAAAACCCAAACGAACTTTTTGGCCAACCCAATAACAAGGGTTACTAACTTCCTCCAGGGCTTTACTAAATATGTATGGGACACCCCTCAGAGTTCAAGAAATCCTTGGAGAAAGGAAGGGCAACTCCATCAATGGACTGAAACTCAGTGTCCACCACTCCAGTTAAATACGGGCTGGCTCCATACAGAACGGTTTCCCAGGTGGTTCAGTAGCAAAGAATTCGCCTGCCAAGGAGGAGACTCAGGTTCAATCCCTGGGTCAGGAAGATCCCCTAGAGAAGGAAATGGCACCCACTCTGGCATATTCTTGCCTGGGAAAGTCCATGGACAGAGCAGCCTGGCAGGCTACAGTCCATGGGGTCGCAAAGAGTCAGACACAACTTAGCAACTAAACAGCAGCCCCACAGAAATGTAGTTATATATATACATATTTATATATATATATACATATATATACAAAAAAAAAATGTTAGTTTCCTATATATCTGAGCTGATAGACTAAGAAAATACCTCTGTTTGAAAACTATGGGAGGAGAGAAGTTGAAAACTAACAAATTTTTGGTAGTAAACTAGACAGATGATGCCACCATTCATAGATGTGGGGATTAAAGGAAGGGGAGCAAATGGAATGAAAATGGTAAGTTTAAAGGTTTAAACATGCTCAGATTGAGGTACTGATGTGATGTCCAAAGGTATGTCAGGAGGCAGTTGGATAACTATGACTGGTACTCAGGAATGAGTACAGATTTGGGCATCATCAACCCGTACAAGTACTAGCTGATGGATGAGCAGGAGATCAGATGAACTCGTGCACTCATTACAGGCCAAGCACCACTGAAAGCTTTTTGTTGATATGAACTTTTCTTTTTTCACCGTGCCACATGGCTTACGGGATCTTAGTTCCCCAACGAGGGATTGAACCCGCACCCTCAGCAGTGAAAGCATGGAGTCCTGACCACTGGACTGCCAGAGAATTTCCTATATGAACCCATTTAGCCCTCAAATCAACTCCGTGTGGAAGAAGATACTACTATCCCCATTTTTTTTTAATATCTTTTTTGACATGCACACACTGCTTTATTTATTTATTTATTTATTTATGGCTGCGCTGGGTCTTCATTACTACACACAGGCTTTCTCTAGTTGTGGTGAGCGGGGGCTACTCCCTAGTTGTGGTACAGTGGCTTCTCTTGTTGCGGAGCACAGACTCCAGAGGCAGGGGCTTCAACAGCTGCAGCACGTGGGCTCAGCAGTCGTGACTTGTTGACTCTAGGGCACATGGGCTTCAGTAGTTGTGGCCCACGGGCTTAGTGCTCCGCAGCATATGGGATCTTCCTGGACCAGAGATCAAACCCGTTGTCCCCTGTATTGTCAGGCAGATTCTTATCCACTCTGCCACCAGGGAAATCCCCCATTTTTTGTTAACATATGAAGATACAGATGTAAAAGTTGCAGGGCTCGCTGCTAGTAACCAGAGGAATCAGAAGCTATCTTAGGAAATCTACAGTATACAATCTGCAAGTGTAACAACCACTATACTATAAGCTCTCTGAAAACTGAGAATGAAGGAACACCAGAGGGAAGGGGGGAATGAGAAGGAGGTACAGGGAGTAAAGCATTATCACACAATCTGTAGGAGGTATCAATTTTGCAAGAGGTCAAGTAATCAAGTATGACTAAAAAGGCCCATTGGAGCGAGCAAGCAGTAGAGGATGCTGAGTGGGTAGGGGCAGTTTCCGGCCGGCTGCAGAATAGACGGGGAGGTGGGGAGACAGTGTGCACAACTCTTCCAAGAGAATTTGTGAAGAGAAGAGAGCTAACAGATTTAAAGATTTATGGTTTTTTTAAGGGGAAGAATTGGGAGACATATGTCAAAGGGAAAGTCGGCAGGTATCGTATAACATCCCTTATATGTGAAATGAACTTACTTGCAAAACAGAAAGAGACTCACAGACATGACCTTGCTGGGTGGTGTGGGGAGAATGAAGGGAAGGGGAAGTTAGGGGATTTGAGATGGACAGGTACAGACTGCTATATTTAAAATGGATAACCAACAAGCACCTACTATATAGCACAGGGAACTCTCCTCAATGTTATGGGGCAGACTGTATGGGAGGAGAGTTTGGGGGAGAATGGATACATTATATATATGGCTGAGTCCCTTCACTGTTCACCTGAAACTATCACAACACTGTTAATCAGCTATATCTCAATACAAAATAAAAAGTTTTAAAAATACATAAAATGGATAACCAACAAGGACCTACTGAACAGCACAGGGAACTCTGCTCAATGTCATGTGGCAGCCTGGAGGGGAGGGGAGTTTGGGGGTAAAATGGATACATGTGTATGGCTGAGTCCCTTTGCTGTCCTCCTGAAACTACCACATCGTTAACTGGCTATACCCCAATACAAAATAAAAAGTTTAAAAAAGAAAAAGACAGGACTCCAGCCAGGGACAGTGACTGTGAATGTGATGAGGAAGAATACTGAAGAATACAGGAAGAAACACTTTCAATCCCTGATTTCCAACCTCAAACCAGTCCTTGAAGCTGCCCTTCTGTCCCTACTGTCTGTCCACAGTTCATACACTCGCTCTCCCACCCACTGGCCCATACTAGCTAGTTCTCAAAGGGTCATCCCTAGACCAGCAGCCTCAGCATCACCCAGAAACTTCTTAGAAACTCAGATTCTCAGGCCCACCCAGCCCTCCAAAACCAGAAACTCTGGACAGGGCCTGAACAGACTCTCAAGGTGATTCTGATACACACTCAAGGTTAAGCGGCCCCAAGATAACTAGTGCATCAGCTCCCCCCGACCTCTCTAAATTTCCAGCCCTTCCTCCATCCTCTCTCTCAGCTGACCTTGCTGCCTAACTCAGTGAGGAAAAGAGGCCATCCCAGAGAATCGCCACCAGATTCCACCACATCCATCCATCTCTCTGCCTTGGTGCCCATACTGTGCTTCTTGTTTCTCTCTCTGGGTGCACCTTAGTGCCCTGATCAAAGCCAAGCTCTCATTATGTACAAGATCCCATCCACTCTTACCTCATCAACAAGGTTGCTCCACTAATCTCTGTCCCATGTCATCTGACTCTACTGGCTTTTTCCCATCAACATATAAACATACAACTATTTTTCCCACTTTAAAAATTGTCTTTGTAACTGAACAGGACCCTACCCACAGCACAGAGCCACCTATATCCTCTGCCTTTCTCTTATTTGTAGAAAATCTTTAGCCTCCTAGGCCTTCCCAAAGAACAAATTTAATCAGAGAAGTGAGAAAATGCAGAATGAAAGGAAAACAGTCAAGCAAGACAATAAGAGTTTATCTATTAAACCAAGTCAGGGGGGACTTCCCTGGTGGCCCAGTGGTTAAGACTCTGTGCTCTGTAGATACTGAAACCCTCACCAGGTGGAAGAAGTTACCTTCATGCTGACCACAAACACTTAGACCCCAGACAGCTGGAACTGAAACTGTGCAACTCAGACTGGGGCTTGAGCCCTCAGTCTTCTAACTGAGATCACACACGTGACCTCAGAACTTAATGAAACTCAGGTTATTAATGTCTCATCACAAAAAGAATTCAGTGAGAGACAAAGTGATAGGTAAAAAGTGGACTTAGAACACACTCCTCAGAGTGTAGGCCATCTCAGAAGGTGAGAGTGGCCCCAGCGTATGGGGTTGTCAGTTTTTACATAGGTGGGTAATTTCATAAGCTAATGACTGGGGGGAGTATTCTAGCTATTTGGGGGAAGAGGTGGGAATTTCCAGGAATTAGGCAACCACCCACTTCAACCTTTAGGGTTAGCTCTGAATGGTCAAGGTGCTGGAGGGTGTGTCATTTAGATGCTAATATATTATACTGAGCATATAATGAAGTTCATTTGCCATCACTTCATGGCAAACCAGATGGGGAAACAATGAAAACAGTGAGAGACTTTATTTTCTTGGGCTCCAAAATCACTGCAGACGGTGACTGCAGCCATGAAATTAAAAGATGATTGCTCCTTGGAAGCTATGACCAACGTAGACACCATATTAAAAAGCAGAGACCTACGTTTGCCAACAAAGGTCTGTCTAGTCAAAACTATGGTTTTTCCAGTAGTCATGTATGGATGTGAGAGTTGGACGGTGAAGAAAGCTGAGTGCCGAAGAATTGATGCTTTTGAACTGTGGTGTTGGAGAAGACTCTTGAGTCCCTTGGACTGCAAGGATATCCAAATAGTCAATCCTAAAGGAAATCAGTCCTGAATATTCATTGGAAAGACTGATGCTGAAACTGAAACCCCAACACTTTGGCCACCTGATGTGAAGAACTGACTCACTGAAAAAGGTCCTGATGCTGGGAAAGATTGAAGGTGAGAGGAGAGGGGGATGACAGAGGATGAGATGGTTGGATGGCAGCACCGATTCAATGGACATGAGTTTGAGTAAGCCCCGGGAGTTGGTGATGGACAGGGAAGCCTGGTGTGCTGCAGTCCATGGAGTCGCAAAGAGTGGGACAGGACTGAGTGACTGAACTGAACTGAACTGAATGAGGCTCAAGGTCCACTGGAAGTCAAATCATCTGCCATCTTGGACCTAGATGTTTCTAACCAGTTTGTCATGGTAGCAAGGTGGTAAAGAATCCGCCTGCCAAAGAAGGAGACACGGGTTCAGTCCCTGGGTTGGGAAGATCCCCTGGAGAAGGAAATGGCAACCCACTCCAATATTCTTGCCTGGGAAATCCCATGGACGGAGAAGCCTGGCAGGCTACAGTCCACGTGGTCACAAAAGAGTCGGACATGACTTAACAACTAAACAACAATAATTCTCTAAAATCATTTAATGTCGGAGATGTCAATGACAAACTGGCACTTGCCAAAGGCATTTGCCATCTGCCTCTGCAGGGACTGAATCCGGTGCTGTTGCAGCTGTTGATCTTCGACATGCCCTGAAGGAAGTTCAGGGTGGAAAACAGGAACTAGATACTTTGTGTTCCAGGAAAACTGGCAGAACAGGTCCTTAGATAGCTAGATATTTTCAGGAACTGATTTTATAAGCCCAGTCCTTGCATCTCCTCCTATCTAGAAGAGCACTAAATCTCATGGTGACATCAGCTCCTCATGGCTAGCAGAAAACTTCTGCAAAGAAAGTGCTTAATTGTATGAACTCCCCCTTCACCAAAACCACATATACTGACCTCCCCAACACCTCACCTCATTGGAGCAGTTTCTCAGAGCTATCTGAGGTGCAGCATCTGGGGCTGCAGTTCTCATTTTGCCCCCAAATAAAACTATTTTCCCCCCAATAAATCATAACTCTCACATTGTGTATCTTTTTTAAGTTGACAGAGAGCTCCAGGATTCAGTCCTTGCACACCTTTTCTTTCCTGTTTATATTTGCTTCCTTGGTGATTTCTTTTAATCTCATAGCTTTAAATAACATCCATATATGCTGATGACTCTCAATTGTATATCTCCAACCCAGATCTTGTCAAACATGTAAATCCAACCTCTTTCTTGGTGTCTTGACACACCTAATAGACATCTCAAAACAAGTTCCTGATCTTCCCCTCACTCCCAAATCTGGTCCTTCTGTGATGTGTGTGCACGGGCACACATGCGCACTCAGTTGCTCAGTCTTGTCAACTCTCTGCGACCCCATGGACTGTAGCCTGCCAGGCTTCCCTGTCCATGGAATTTTCTGTGCAAGAATACTAGAGTGGGTTGCCATTTCCTACTCCAGGGATCTTCCCAATCCAGGAATTAAAACCCATGTCTCCTGTATTGGCAGGCAGATTCTTTACCACTGAGCCACCTAGAACAAAATCTGACTACGTGTTGGATCTTTCTTTTACTTTAATCTTTGCTTCCTGTTGCTTTTGTTCACTAACAAGATACTGTCTGTACATAATAGCCTGCCATAGGGAACCCTCCCTTCTGCCTGAAGATTAAACCAAAGTGCCTTTGTTTAGGGAGACATCCTGACCTTGTCCACCTGTGAATGGCTATAAGAAAGAAGAAATTAACACATTTCCTTCCCTCTATTACCCAAGACTCGCCATTCCAGGAGATATTTGCAAGACTTATGGCCTTTTTGGGCTTTCTAGGTGGCTCAGTGATAAAGGATCTGCCTGCCAATGCAGGGGACTTGAGTTTGATCCCTGGATTGGGAAGATCCCAGCCTGGCAGGCTACAGTCCATGGGGTCACAAAGAGGCGGACACGACTGAGCAACTTCACTTCACTTCACTTCTTGGAGAAGGAAATGGCATCCACTCCAGTATTCTTGTCTGGGAAATCCCATGGACAGAGGAGCCTGGTGGGCTAGTTCATGCGGTCACAAAACAGTTGGACATGACTGAGCATACAACACAAGGCCTTTTTAAATACTTTACTTTCTCACCTCCTCCCCCTCTCTGTTCTATAAAAGACATCCAGACCTCGATAAGATGTTTTTTTTGAGACACTAGTCTACCATCTTCTCTGCCAACTTTCCGAATAAAGTCACTATTCCTCGCCTCAGCACCTTGTCTCCCAATTTACTGGCCTGTTGTGCATGGAGCACAGAGAGCTACGACTCAGTAAACCTTTCACAGCCTATACATCCTCAGTTAATGGTCAGGCCAAAAATTCTTCCCTTTTTCTCATGCTACCCAATCCATCAGGAAACTCTATTGGCTCTATATTCAAAACATCCAGAATCCAACTGCTTCTCACCTCCTCTCCTGTTACCACACTAACCAGAGCCACTGTCACCTCTCATAGGAGAACTGTAGTGACCTACTTGGTCTCCTGCTTCTACTCTGGCTCTCTTCATATCTGTCCTCCATTCACTGTGGGGTCCCATACCAAGGTGACAGATGTGAGACCTTGAACCAAGGCCATCTATGGAACTAACTGAACCCAGTTGTAACCGTTGCCAAAAGCCCCCCAATCCTTACAGGCAGCTTCCTGACTCCAAAGAAGGCAAAATACCCACCCTAACCAATCACCTAATGCCACCTTTCCAGCAGGAATTTTTTGTCTTGAGGCTATAAAAATTGGCTACTAACCCACAAAAACTGTCGACTCTCCCTGACCTGTCAGAAGGTCAGCCCACTGCACTTGAAGCACCCTAAACTCATTCCCTTCTGAAATCCTCTGTGTCTGGAAATTCTTTTCCAACCCAGGCTCAGACTGCCATGACATACAGTGGTTTTAGGGACCTTGTTAAAACAAAAATCAGATCTATGTCCCTCCTCTGTTCAATGGCTCCTATCTCAGAGTAAAAGTTCAGTTCAGTTTGTGTCTGACTCTTTGCGACCCCATGGACTGCAGCACACCAGGCTTCCCTGTCCATCACCAACTCCTGGAGCTTGCTCAAACTCATGTCCATCGAGTCGGTGATGCCATCCAACCATCTCATCCTCTGTCGTCCCCTTCTCCTCCTGCCTTCAGTCTTTCCCAGCATCAGGCTCTCTTCCAAGGAGTCAGTTCTGCTCATCAGGTGGCCAAAGTATTGGAGTTTCAGCTTCAGCATCAGTCCTTCCAATGAATATTCAGGACTGATTTCCTTTAGGATTGACTGCTTTGATCTCCTTGCAGTCCAAGGGACTCTCAAGAGTCTTTTCCAACACCACAGTTCAAAAGCATCAGTTCTTCGGTGCTCAGCTTTCTTTATGGTCCAACTCTCACATCCATACATGACTACTAGAAATCTTCTTTCCAGTAAAAGTTAAAGTCACTGAAATGCTCTTAGGATCCAACAAGGGTGTTCCCTTATCTCTTTGACTTCGTCTTCCACTCTCTAGCTCTCCCTCTTTCACTCCAACTGCACTGATCTTCATTCTCTTCCTCAAAGATGGCCTATCTCAGGACATTTGCATTACTGTTCCCTCTGTTTCGAATACTCTCTGCCCAGATATCCAGATGGCTCACTCCCTCAAGCTCCTTTGGGTTATCCAAAATCACTTTATCATTGGGACCATCTCTGATATCACCTGACACACTGTATCATCCTCCCTGCTTTATTTGCCTCTATCACTCTGACTGCCATCCAATACTATATATTTTACTTATTTCCTTATTTGCTTATTGTCTTCTACTTCTACAAGAATGTAAGCTCCTTAAAGGCAAGGACTTTGCCTGTCTTGTTCACTGCTATAACCCCACTTTCAAGAAGATTACCCAGCATGTCCAGTAGCTATCTGTAAAAGGCAATGGAATGAGGGTCCTAAGGTAAACAGATAGAGTAGGAGGTCTCTGGAGAAACAGAACTAGGCATGGCTTTTTCGACAGTAGAGAAGCCATTTTTGGCCGAAGCTGTTTTGTCATCTAAGCCTGGTCTCAGTGGCAGCTCTTGAAGAGGTCTCAGTGATCAATGACTTTAAGTGAAGGGAAAGAATCCAGAAATAAAGGAAAACCAGTCAAGAAACAATTGCTCAGTTAAGTAATAGTAAACAATAGTTTAATAAAAAGAGTCCTAGTTCTTCCTCAAGGGATATACATAAGAATCTGATGTCAATCTTTTCGTTCAGCTGGATCTAAGATCCTCACCAAGGTGGAGGATGATAACTATCTGCTGAGACCCTAAACAGGTCTGAATCTAGGGAATGATGCTGACCTTTTCCAACACTCTGACTTCAATCAACTAAGGTTCTCTGTTAAAAAGCAGAGACATCACTTTCCCGACAAATTCCATCTAGTCAAAGCTATGGTTTTTCCAGTGGTCATATATGGATGTGAGAGTTGGACTATAAAGAAAGCTGAGTGCTGAAGAGTTGATGCTTTTGAACCGTGGTGTTGGAAAAGACTCTTGAGTCCCTTGGACTGCAAGGAGATCAAAGCAGTCAATCCTAAAGGAAATCATCCTGAATATTCATTGGAAGGACTGATGCTGAAGCTGAAACTCCAATACTTTGGCCACCTGATGAGCAGAACTGACTCTTTGGAAGAGAGCCTGATGCTGGGAAAGACTGAAGTCAGGAGGAGAAGGGGACAACAGAGGATGAGATGGTTGGATGGCATCACCGACTCGATGGACATGAGTTTGAGCAAGCTCCAGGAGTTGGTGATGGACAGGGAAGCCTGGTGTGCTGCAGTCCACGGGGTTCGCAAAGAGTCAACAACTGAGGGAGTGAACCAAACAGAAGGCTCTCTGTTAACCTTTGATCCAATTCTATGCGGAATTCCCCTTAAGCCCCTTCATGAATATGCATACACTGCCCAATCCCTTTCATGAATATGCATGTACCCTTAGCTTAAAACTTCCCCAATTTTGCTGTTCAGGGAGACATTGCTTGGGGTAAGATCCCATCTACTCTCCTTACTTGCTGCAAGTAATAAATTCTTCCTTCTCCTGATCTTTTGACTTGGTTGTGTGTTTTGGCTTGACACCCACAAAAAGGGGAGCCCAGTTTGGGGGTAACAATAAGGAAACAAAAGAGCTGAGATCTGGAAGATATTTGTCTTGCACAAGAGGGACAACGGCTCTCACCTCTCCTGGAGCAGAGGTAAGAGTGAATTCAGCTATGTTTGTAGGCAGAACTTTGAGGGTTTCCCTCCTGATTGCCTCCAGTTCCTCAGAGAAACAGAAGACAAAGAGGGACTTGGGAGAGTGGTAATGGACAAATGCCAGCTGTAGAGAATAAAAGAAGCAGCTAAGGATACTTGGAAGGACTGATGGTCCAGGTAAAATTGAAAACCTTGGACTTGCCTTGGCACCAATCTACCTGGCCCTGTGGTTTTCTTCACGGTGGAGGAAAGGGGGGAAGTTACATACAAAGAATGGAAGTGACAAAAAAATCAAGTTTCCTTTGGCCTTTTCTTGAAAGACAAAAAGAGAATCTCTTCTACTGACCCAGTGCCACCGTTTACCCACTTCAGGAAACACCACCAATCACTCGTCTCATGTCAGTAAAATAAGCAGAGAATGTCTTAAAGAGCAGAGAAGAAGGGAAGAGGCAGAAGAACTGGCCCTCTCCCAGTCGGGTGGGAAGGAGCTGGAACATTTAGCCTTCCCTAAAAACTGAAAGCTGATATATATGCCCTGGGGTTCAACACTGAGCCTTCTCCCCGTGACCCTTCCTCTTTCCCAATACCTTCCAGCTGTCCCGTCGAGTCATATTCAGGTCCACTTCAGGTGCTCCAACCACCCCCTCCAGGCTCGTGTGCCTTTTCTCCACGTGGTTGTCTGTATATGTCGGTCGCCTGGGTGATTCTGGTCGGGTGGGGCTCTGATGACGTCACAATAGGAACAAGCCAATCACCGTGACGCGTCTCGGTGACGCGGAAAGCGAGGTATGGCTTTGCCGGCCCCGGCGCAATGAGGCGGCGGCCCGCTGGGTGGCGCCGATTTCCCGGGGAGGTCCTCTTTGGGCCCCCGGCGGAGGTGGGGTAGAGGCGGGCAAGAGCCGAGGCCAGGGAGCCCTCTGCGTCAGCGGCTGTTCACTGCGCCGCTCCAGTACCAGCCGGGACTCACCCGTAGCTCCATGCTTGTGCCCGGCTCGACTCATCCATCCTCGGAGAATAGGAAGGTACGTGCCACCTGTCGGAGACTGGGGAGTAGGGGATACGGAGGGCAGTGCCGTTTGAGGCTCCGAAAGTGAGGTGTCAACGACCGCCTGGGCAGAATGGGCACTAGAAATGTAGGGCAAGTGCCAGCTGCGCTGAGGATCTCCAGCTGCGGGTGCCAGTTGTTTGTGTGAGCAGACAGCTCAGGGTGCCAGGGAGAGCCATCTGTGTGCTGATCAGTGTGTTCTAAGGAAACGCTGCTTGGGCAGGACCGTATCTCCAAGCCCTGTGTGGGGTGTGGCGGAGAGTGATGCCTGGACCCTGACAACCCCTTCCCCACGTGTGCGTGGCAGCTTTCTTACTCCCTCCTCTCAAAGCTCCTGGGGGCTTGTCTCCGGTCAGTTTGGCAAAGTGGGTGGGAGTAGGGGGGAGGGTAGTAGTTAAGTGGAAGGGGGGTAGATTTTCCACCAATCCCAAACCAGAAAGAGGCATCTTTGAAATTCTCACCAATCCCAAACCAGAATCAGGCACGCGATGCTCCAAGGCAAGTAACATACTCAACAGCCTAAGGAAGTCCTGGCCAACCCATTCTGGCTGTCCTCTAAGGAGGAGCATCTACCTCCTGACCTGGCTGCTCTTAGAATGGGACTGAGCTGGAGATCCTGCCCATGCTCATCTCCCCAGGCACAGGCAGGAGAAGGTCCCCAGAGGCTGACATGTACAGTGGAGGAAAGGAGAGCTGGTTGGGCTGGGGTTGGAGCAGCTACCATTCCTTTGATGCTGTAGATGATGCCAGACTGGAGTCGGAATGAGGACTGGAATGAGGGCTGGGGACGAGGGCATCCTCTGAAGTGCATCGTCAGGACCTGAGCTGAGTCAGTAGTCTCTGCTGAGACTGGGTGGAGGCACCATCCCGGGTACTCCCAGTCCCCAGGGAGAGCCATCGAGAAACAGGAGAAACAGACTGGGAGCTGACAAGCGCACCAAGGCCCGAGACGTTAAGAATCCTGCACCTTCCTCCTGTGACCCTGCCCAGCCAGCCCAGCTCTGTAGGCTCGGGATCCTGAACACTCCTCCAGGTAGAGTGGGACCACTCCAGAGCAGCCAGGCTTGCTCCTGGTAGCCTGGGGGAAGCTACAATTGCTATATTTTTCTAGGTAGAGAAGGAAGGAGCCCAAGTGGGTCTGGCCCTTCTCTGATGGGTGGACTGCACATCTGGGAATAGGGCAAGCCTCATTTGCCTTGCCAGCTATAGGATACGGATCACCTCGGAAAACCATGGCACTTTTTTCTGACATGAGAACAGGGCACTCCCACGGGGTGGCCTGGAGGAACCTTTTCTCCCTAGCAAGGTTCACCCAACAAATGCTACCACTAATTATAAGTGGAAGTATTCGATATAGTAGTAATGATCATTTATTGAACTCTTACTATGTGCCAGGAAATTAACCAGTATTATTTAATCCTCACCTCCATGAGGTATAGCATTATTATTACTCCTGTTTTAAGACTAAATAGGTTTGGACTGCTTTAATGACCGCTTAAATGTCTCCAAGGCAATAAAAGGGAAAGACTTGGAATACAAGCCCAAGCCTAGAAGCCCATTATAAGAGAGTTTGAACTGGAAACCTGAGCAAGGTCCCTTCTGCCTCTCCCTGCCTCTGTGTCCTCGAGAGAGCTGCTGTCTGCCTCCAGGTCCCCTCCATCTCAAAGCCAAAGGTGGACTGGGGCTTCTTCCTCTTCTCTAGTTCTGTGACTGACACCTCCTTCTCCATATTTTTGCCTAATTCCACCCCCATCCCTCTACCCTCTTTCCAGTTCTGCTTCCCCTTGAATCCCCCTTCTGTTCCATTTCAAAATGCTCCCTGCAAACAGTCTCCTAGGATCTCCTTGCCTGGCACCCACCTCGAGAGGGAGGGCCTGCCACTGCCCCTTTAATTCTCCCTGAGCTCAGAATGCCAGCAAGTAGAGCTAGCCATCTCCATGAGGTCAGATAAGATACTATATATATCGAGTTAGTAACCTGAGCCCCGGATTACCCGGCCCAAGTCAAACTCCTGCTTCTGGGCTCACCACCGCGCTCCCTGCCCTGCCGGGGAAGGAGAAGCCCCCAGATCCTGCCCAGTGGCCCCGGACACAGGTCAGTAACTGCCCCTTTGGTATCTGAACTTCACAGGGCCATTGTCCAGAGGGCCAGGGACTCTGTCTGAGGGATCCCTGTCTGTTTGGGGGAGCATGTGAGAGGCCACCCCACCCGGCCTGGGAGGTGCTATGGGCAAGACCAAGGGGCAGGACCAAGGGCTGGGAGGCCAGGAGGAGGAAGCTGAAGCCCTGGAGGAGAGGGAAGGAGCCTGGGGCTCTCCCCTGGAGTAGGGGTTCCAGGAGAGTGCCTGAGACAGTCGTGGTTGGAAAACAGAATTTAAGGATTCCAATACTGCCTGGGGGCCCCATATCTTTGCCTTTTCTTAGAGGTGTAGAGATGCCCACTCTCTCCCAACCCAAATGAAGGAGAACCCTAAAGAGACACTGCCTTAAGCCCACCCACCTCTTCTCCTCCAGGCGGAATTCTGGTTTTAATCTCCGGTCTCTTTATCTTACCTCTTTTGCCCCCTCCAAGCCCTTGAGTAACTGTTGGGATCTAGAGAGACTGAGAGGGACCCAATCCCCTTGAGGACCCCCAGCCAAGGCATTATCAGGCACTAAACTGGTGGGTCAGAGGGTACCAGCCCGAGAGGTAGAGCCGCTAGTGGCAGGCTGAGGCTCCCGGGCATCTGAGAGCAGTAAACTGTACTCCTGAACTGTGAGAGCACAAACATCCCCCACTCCGACCTCCCCCTCCGCCTAAATCTTCCACTCCTGCCAGGACATCCCTCGAGCTAGGGGATGACGCCTGTGTCTAGGCAGTGTCCCAGCAGCTGGGCTTGTGGGTGGGAAAGTGTAGATGGAGACAGGCCCCTCTGTCAGCCCACTTTACCCTTCAAGGTCAGCTGTCTCAGTCAGTGCCTCATTCCGATGTTGTTAGCAAGCAGCTTTGGGAAGCTCTGAGGTCACCACTGTGACGGTTCCCAAGCACCTGTGGGACTGGCTGGGATTCCCTACTCACCTGCCTCGGACAACGGATAGGAGGAGAGGGACTGAACGCCGCTGAGGTATATGTCTGAAGCCCAGCTAGGGGTTTTCTATCCAGGCAATGGCAAGGCCACAGAAGCTGGCGTGCCTTCACCCCAGACAGGAGAGCGGATCTGGGCAGAGAGGGACCGTGAAGGCTGCTGGGATGTTGGGCTTCACCCATCCCATACTCCGGGGGCCAAGAGTGCCTGGCATTCCTGGGGAGCAAGTCCCTCCCCTGGCTGGGCAGGTTAGGGAGCCCTTCACGTGAGCAGCAGGAAATGACAGTGGCTGACGTAATGGGCTGGTGGCCTCAGGAAGATAGAGTTCATTTTAAACCCTGACTCACCTAGTCTGGGTACCTTGGGGAGTAGGCCAAGCTGCCGCAAGGGTAGGAGGCGGGGGACATGCAGGAGCTTGGCATCACGGGTGAAATGGAGGCCTCCTGGACCATCTCTCAGCAGATCAGCATTGTTCTGGGGCTCAGGTTGCGCCTGGCTTCGCTTTCATTTGCCTGCAGTGGAAACTCGAAGGGCAACTTCCTTTGGGAGTCTGTACCTGCCATGCTGTTTTGCCTAAACGGTGGATACCTGGACCCCCTCACCCCATGCTGCAGGCCCCCCACCCTATGCCAGCTCAGGGAAAAGCCAGGGAAGAGAGAAGGGGGCAGCGGGTTGGCTTCAAGGTAGGTGTTACCAGACAGAGCCCAGGTAGGTCCCAGTCCCAGTGTGACCCCGGGGGATCCACACCACCTCTCCGAACCCTAGTTTCCTCATCTGCACATGGGCATAATAATAGCACCTGTTGCTTAGGGCAGTCGTGAGGATTAAGTGAGTGATTAATACGCAGTGTCCCAGAAGTCTTAGTGCTGATTTAAGCTTTAATAACTTCAGAAATATGAATGCTAAATGCTTCATTTGACTGTTTCACTATTTAAATTTCTTGTCTATTTGAATGAAAGTATTTTGAATTTCAATTTAACGTTTAAAAAAATTAAACCTTCAAATGACATTTGTCAGCCAGGTGCGTTGGGAAGGCTGTCTCAGTGTTGGGCTTACGGCTGCTGAAAAATGACAAGCTGCCTAAGAAGTACCCAGTGGGATGCCTGGCCCAGGGGTGCTCTGTACGTGCTGGCGGGGCGATAGCCAACTGGTTCCCTCATCCTTTCAGGAGGAGTGCCTCCACACCTCCCAAGAAGGGGAAACTGAGTAAAGCAAGAGGGAAGCAAGGGAAGCCTGGCAGAACAGGGAAGAGCCAAGGGTCCTGGAGAGCCTGCACGGAGAAGGAGGCTGGCAGGAAGGCTGCCCCACTGTCCGAGGTGGCGGGCACCTGGGGAGGTGCTGCCTGGAACCGCATGCCTGTACTTGCCAGCTCTGGGTAAACAGCGAAAGGAGTCGGGCAGCAGGGGCCCCACGCTGGGCAGGGAGGGGCACGGGGGATCACAGCCAATCGGCTGGCCTCCCACTGCCCCATGAAAGGGCCATTCAGCTCAGGCCGTTCCTTTGGCAACGAGGAGTCTCACGGCCATGTGAGTGCCCGTCCTGTCCCTGTCTTGTGCAGCAGAGCTATAGCCAGGGCCCGGGCCCGCTCTCCCGCCCAGGGTGCCTCCTGCAGCCTCCAGGGACAGCCAGGTAACTCGAGGGGCACCAACCCAAGCTGTCTGCTCACCTTCAAGGTGCTGGCACTGTCCTCAAGATGGAAACTAGGGGCTGGGGGAGGAGACAGGCATGCTCCAGGCCTCAGCCCCAGTGGGGACCCTTTCCCCAGACAGAGTAACTCTCTGCCAGATGCCAGCGCTGTCAGACAGCTTCCAGGGGGCTGTTAGCGGTGGGGAGGCCTGTCAGTTGCCTGGCAGATTGAAGGAGACAGGAGAGCAGGGTTTAGGAGCCCTCCCGCGAGTGGGGCGGCTCCACTCCCGACCCCGATCCTGCCCAGGGTGACCTGTGGGCCATCTTTCCCTGTCCGCCGTACCTGTTTGGCCCCAGCACTTCTGCATCAGCAGGGCCAGAAGAGGCCACAAGCTTGGGGCACTGCCTGCAGAATACCAATTCCCCCCGGGTGTTGGCGGGAGGGGTAGAGAGACCTGTGGGGAGGAGGCAGGAGTTCAGGCCCTTGTGGGGGTGGGGAGGCATATCTGATTGGCTGCCGGGTGTCCCAGAGCCCAGCTCCTGAGACCTGGAGTCTCTGTGACTTTGAATTATTGATGGAGCTCTCCAAAGTGAAATAGAGCAGGACTGGTCCCATGCCCCCACTCCGAGCCTCTGCCTGTCTCCGCCCCTGGTCTCCTCAGCCTTCATCCTCTTCTTCCCCGGGACCCCAGGAAGCTAAGCAGATGAGAGGGAAGCTTGTGGTTCCCCCATCCCTACACCAGGTCCTCCTCCCATTCTCCTTTCCTAGAAAGGGGTACAAGTTGTGCTGGCCGGGGGAACTTGGCTGGTTGAGGGAGCCCCCAGCCAGACTAGGCGGGAATAAGGGTGGATGGTAATTTATAGGCCAGGCCTTTCTGACATTGGCCTGGACTGAAAATGGCTGGAGGTCTCTGGCAGAGCCTGGAAGTTCTGTCCTGGGGCCTATATGAAAAGTGCCACCTGCTCACCTCCCACCTCTGCAACCTATCCTATACCCTACATGGACTGAGTATATAGAGCTCTCTGCCAGGCACTCAGCACTTGGGGCTTGGCACCAGGTCCCCTCTGCCCTAATGAGCTGGGCTGCAGCCTAGAGCAGGCTAGGCTGCCTGAGCCACTGACTGCCAAACAGCTAGATTCTGCCCACAACCCACTCATCTCACTAGGAGCTGCGGGGAGAACCCCAATACCCGGGGCTGCGGTCAGAGGCCGGCCCGGCCAGGAGACAGCCAGCCCCGACATTATTATAGGCCTGCAAAGGGAGGAGCCGGGCTGCCTGGCAGGGCTTGGGAGAGGAGATAACAACCACTGTCTTTGTTGAGAGCTTTCACATGTTATTATCTCATTTATTCCTCGCAACAACCCTGTGAGGTAGGAATCATAACGATGATTACTATACTGATTTTGCAGGTGAGGAAATTGGGGCTCAGAGAGTTCAATGACTAGGGCAGAATCACCCAGCTAGTCAGCCATGGGGAAAGACTCCTCTGAGTCCTGGATGGCTCTGCACCCCCACCACCTCAAGAGCCCCCAATAGCCCTTGTTGACCCTCAAGGAAAGTAAGAGATCTTACCTACTCCTCCTTTGCCCTCCGGCTCCATTAGAGATAAAGCCTGCAGGTTTACGGTGACGGAGGGATTCTGGGGGTCCCCACATGAGCCTAAATTTGATGGGGGTGATGAGTCAAGGTAAAGTGGGAAGGGCACTGGGCTGGAAATCTGAGAGACATGGACACCAGTTCTGGCCCTGCTAGCATGTGACTCTGGGCAAGTCAGTGGCACTTTTCCACTTGTACAACGGAGAACATAAGATGGATGACCCTTCATCAAGTGGACACTCTCATATGCCCCCAGGGGCGGGGGGTGGTGGTGGTGGATGTCCTAAGCAGTCTTAATTGGCTAGAGCATGCACTTGGACACAGCTGACTCCACGTTCCTGAAAAACAGCTCAGGCAAACATCTTACTGTTTAGTCTGAGTAACAGTTGGAGGATGTTGCTACAAGTCCTTTGTAGCAACAATTAAAGCGAGCTTGACAGTGAGGGCAGGTGACAGGTGCAGTGCATCTAACTGACGATCACCCTTGTTTCAGCAGCGGGGAAATCTGGGCTAGATTCCCAAATCTGATGTCCCCATGGTGAGACCTGGCTCTAGCTGTTTCACATCGGTCAGCTTTGGTGTCCTCTATCTAAAGTGTGGTCATGGCTGTCCACTCCCTAGGCCCACGGGAAGGTTCAATTGGATGATGGATGTGGACATGCCCTCTTTCACTTGTGGTAAAATATATATGATGTGAAAGTTAAAAAAAAAAGTCGACTCGTTGGGGCTTTGAAAACTCCTCAATTCAGAGGTTCTGTGTTCCTTTAGCAGATCCACCCCAGCGGCAAGGACTGCGGGTGGAGACAGGAGTGCTGCTTGCAGTGTAGGATTTTAGCCTCTAGGGGGCCCCCTTTGCACGAGTCATTATCACCATCAGTTTTCTGTGGGTACTGATAGGGGAACCCCTGGGAGGCCACAGGGCCCTAACTCCACTTAGAACTGAAGGCTTAGATCAATTAAGAGGGTGGGCTCTACCACACGAGGATCCCCCACCGCAGCAGGTGACCATGTCCAGGGAAGCACTCTGGGATTGGGTCTGGAGACTGAGGTCAAGCATCCCTCTCAGACGCTCATCACCACCGCCACCCACACCTAAGCCCCTTTCCTCCTCTCATGGGCCTCCTGTTCCTCATCAGGGATCTGGCTAAATGATCCTCAGGTCATACTGTCTGAACAGTGTAAGATTCCCAAAAGATTGCTCCCAAAGAGGGGAGCAGTCCTTAACTCTTGGAATGTCCAGCAGTTTTTAATCCAGGGGGTGAGGGCGGTGGCATCCCCCATCTCGGGGGTGCCTGCAAAAAGAAGCCAAGGAGAGGAAGCAAATGGGATTTGGGTTGGAATACTATTGGGGGCATTTTTGTTTTTGTTTATTCAGCTGCACCGGGTGTTAGTTGGGGCATGTGAGATCTAGTCCCCAGGCCAGGGATGGACCCGGGGCTCTTGCATTGGGAGTGCAGAGTCCTAGCCACTGCACCACCAGGGAAGTCCCTGGAATACTATTTGTTGCTTGAAGAGCCGCAGAGGTGGGGCAGTCCCTGCTCTCAGGCTGGGGGCTTTGAGGGAAGCATGCAGAGCGTCCAGTCCAGATAGTGCTGAGATTGATTGCCCATGTGGTTTATGAAAGCCTGCTCAGCTCTGGGGCTCTCCCTGAGGTGTGAATGCCTGGGTGTGTGGAGACCTGTGAGCCAGTGCGCACGCACATGCAGAGGTGTGTCCCACTGGTGGGCCAGCGACTTTCCTGGAAACAGACAAGTGTGGCCCCTGGTTGAGATCAAGCCACTGGGGGATGAAGAGCAGGCACAGCGGGAGCAGCCTGACCCCCAGCAGGGCCTTCTGACAACTGCTTTCCTTGTCTTTCAGCCCATGAGGCTCCCAGTCCCCACCGAGTGCCGCCCTGAAGGATGTCCCAGCTCTCCTCCACCCTGAAGCGCTACACAGAATCGGCCCGTTATACAGATGCACCTTTCACCAAATCGAGCTATGGCACCTACACTCCCTCTTCCTACGGAGCCAACCTGGCTGCCTCCTTCCTGGAGAAGGAGAAGCTTGGTTTCAAGCCCAGCCCCCCCACCAGCTATCTCACCCGTCCCCGTACCTATGGCCCCCCCTCCATCCTGGACTGTGACCGAGGCCGCCCCCTGCTGAGACCCGACGTCATCGGGGGTGGTAAGCGGGCGGAGAGCCAGACTCGGGGCACCGAGCGGCCTTCAGGGAGTGGACTCAGCGGGGGCAGTGGATTCCCTTATGGAGTAACCACCAGCTCCCTCAGCTACCTGCCTATCAGTGCCCGCGACCAGGGGGTGACCCTGACCCAGAAGAAGTCGAACAGTCAATCAGACCTGGCCCGGGATTTCTCCAGCCTCCGGACCTCAGATAGCTACCGGCTGGACTCTGGGAACCTGGGCCGCAGCCCCATGCTGGCCCGCACGCGCAAGGAGCTGTGTGCCCTGCAGGGCCTGTACCAGGCAGCCAGCCGCTCCGAGTACCTGGCCGACTACCTGGAGAACTATGGTCGCAAGGCCAGCGCACCTCAGGTGCCCACCCCAACCCCTCCCTCACGAGCCCCCGAAGTCCTCAGCCCTACCTACCGACCCAGTGGCCGTTACAGTCTGTGGGAGAAGGGCAAGGGCCAGGCCCTTGTGTCCAGCCGCTCCAGCTCCCCAGGGCGAGACACCATGGTGAGTTTGCCCCTTGGGGACCTGGTGATGGGCTGGGGAGGAAGCCACTGATGAGGAAAGGTCTTCCACCTTGACCGACGATCACAGGCAGAGGTTTTCCTTCCCAGGCCTCACAGTGGCTGTTCCTATAGCCCAGGTGGGGACGAACCAGGGAAGTCATCTCAGCACACCTGGTGCCCTCGTGGCTTGATGTCTTTGCTCAGGGGCTCTCCCACTCTCCCCAGGAAATGCACTTCATGACCTGTGCACTCAACGATGGCCCTGTAGTGCTCTTGGAAATGCCCAGCTACCCCCACATACACTGCAACTCTTATCCTCTGCCTTCCCACCCAACATGCCTGGGGCTCCTGCAGGCCCTGCCCCATCCTGGACTGCATGCTGAGACTCCCAGACCACCAGTGTGCCCTGTGGTAAGAGAGGCCCCCCGGCCCTGACTGCATCTCTCCTCCTGCTCAGGCCTTTACCTCTCAGTCCAGAGACATGGCTTAACGTTGGACGTAAGACATCAGAAGAAGAGGGTCTTTCCTCTGATGGACGCAGCCTGGCTCCGGACCAGGGGTCTAGACAGGAGTAGTTCTCATGTGTCTGTGGAGAAAACGGTGCAGAACTTCTTGTCTAGGGCTTTAGATGATCCAGTCTCTTTCTACTCCAATGTGCCTGGGTTTAAATAAGGGAAGGCTGGCATGACCCACCCACATCTGATCCCTGACACACCTCTCCTGGGGCACTGACTACAATTCTTCCTTTTGTGTAGTCATCAGTTTACCCATTAGGTGGTGAGCTTTCAGAGGATGAGAAAGAAATCAAATCTCTAGATCCCTCACTATGTATCTAGCTCAGTGTAGAATTCAGCTGACCTGCGTATCACATGGATGGATGGATGGATGGATAGATGGATGGATGGATGGGGGAGTGAATGGATAGATGGGGGAGTGAGTGGGTAGATAGATGGATGAATGGATGGATGGAAGGGTGGGGGTGAGTGGGTACATGGATGGATGGATGGGGGATTGAGTGGGTAGATGGATGGGGGAGTGACTGGGTGGATGGGTGGGTGGGTGGGTGGTTGAGTGGATGGGTGGATGGATGGATGTGTTGGAGAGTAGATGAGTGCATGGATGGGTAGTGGGGGGGTGAGTCGATGGGTGGATGGATTGATGGCGGGAGGAGTGGATAGATGGATAGATGGATATGAGTGGGTATGCAGAAGGACAGGCAAGCATATGGGCAGAAGAACCGGGTGTTGTGTCATCTTCATTACTTTATGTGCCCTTCTTCTCTTAGGACATGTGTCTTTTATAAACAATAGCTGTGCCAGAGCAAGAAATGCTGCTTAGGGGACTTGTCCAGAAGAACGGAGCAGGGGTATAGGATAGGGGCGAGGCTTTGGGACACGGACCTTGAAGCTTGTCATAAATAAAGGTCCTGAGAGGACAACTTGATACCATTGCTTAGAGAGTCTCAGCCTTGCTGGACCCCCGGTGAAGTGCCATGGGAGATGCAAAAGCTGGTGCCTCCCAGAACATTCAGACTCTGAGAAGGCAGGGCTGGCCACGTGGGAGGGCTAGAGTGGACAAGGAATGGCAAACGACAGAGCTGGCCTCGGAGAGAAAGACACGCTCTCAGGGGACATGTACTTGGGTTGGAGCGTGATTGGCTGGAACAGGTCTGGTGCTGCTCATCTCAGGGGCAATCAATCAGAAAGCAGCTCTCGATGGAGGGGGCTGGGTGTTAGAGGCCTCTGAGGGGCTCTCTCCCTTTGTTCATAAGGACTGTTTATGGGGCTCAATGTTCCTAAAAAGTGGGGTCTGCAGACTGACTACCTCAGAATCATCTGTGTGCTGAATTGCCTGGGGGCCCCATCCAGACCCCCTGGAGGCAAACTCTCTAGGGATATAAGGCCTGAGACTCTACCCTTTTTCACAAGCTTTTCAGGTAATCTTCAAGCACAGTGAGGTGTGAAAACCTCCCCTCCACAGACTAAACTACAGAGCTGTTCTCAGCCCCAATCCCCTGAGAGCAGGGCCTCCTCCTTCCCACACAGGCAGGTCCCAAACTTCCCTGGAGACTCCATAGCAGATACCCCGGCCCCAACCTCCTCTCCCAGGGCCAGCCTCAGGGGAGTTCTGCAAGAGGACCTCAGAGGAGTGGGCAGGTTGACCCAGGGCAAACTCAGCCACCGTAACATCCCTTTTTCCCTGTCCAGAAACTACCCACAACACACAGGGGTAACCACCAGCCCCACAACTGAGCTAGTGTTTCACTCTGAGCTCTTCCTCAAGAAAAAGGTCGTCTGAGTTTTTCTGTAATAGAAGAACCCGAACGAATTTCCTGGTCAGCTCAATAGTACCAACGGGGAAAGGCCCCTCTTGGGCTCAGTGCATAAGACCTTGATTTAACCTCACTCCTCTCCCCTCAATACCCTCACCCTCGCTTCTGGTGCTGATCACATCTTGCGGGGGTGAGAACAACCCTGTTTATGGGGCCTGCACCACTTCTTTCTAGAACCAGGTCCAGTTTCTTTTCTGACCTCCATCCAGGGCTCTTCCTGTCTCTTTCATTCATTTATGGCGTTCAGCTTACTCGCAGCGTAACCTTAGAGAAATGCATGAACTTCTGAACCTGTTTTCTCTGTAAAAGGAGAGCCTAGTTCCCACTTCAGAGATCGTAGTGTGGAATCAAAGGTCGTGGTGTGAAAGGGCTTGGCACTTAGTAGGTGCTTGATCAATATCAGTCCTCCTTTCTGCCTTCCAGGTGCTTCGGCAGGGCAGGAGAGGTCCCTGCCCTCGGGGAAGCTTGGGGAAATAAGTTCTAAAAATAGTTGCAACAGGAGGCTGCCCTAGGTGTTTTTTCAGTGTCATAGGTGATGGGAAAGGGAGAGGTCATCCGAGGCTGGGATGAACAGTTTGACCGCTGGAAGAACACTTTGCCTCTTTAACCTTGGATACCTCTCATCTGAACTGTTGCCTCACCCATAAAAGGGAATGGCCAGGCCTGCCCTGCCCACCTCCCAGGGATGTCATGAGGTTCAAAGCAAATCATGGATGTGGAGGAATCTGCAACCAGTAAAATGCAATGGGAGAGCTGGCTTAAACTCAAGGGGGAAAAAGTACTGCTGGAAAAGAAGGGGCCTTGGGCAGCTGACTGGAGTGGGGGGAGGGGACCACCACTGGCAGGAACAAAGGTGAGAAACTGCACCCTAGGGCAGGGCCCTGCATGAGATCTGACTCCTCTGTGGCAGCCCTGGCCCCTGGGCTCTCTGGGCAGCTGACCTGAACTACAGGTCAAAAGAAGCAGGACCAACTGGGAGGCAGAACAGATCTAACCAGACTCAATCCTCCTGTTAATAGTAACAGCCCACATGAACTTGGAATATCACAGACTCAGCTGAGCACGAGTGAAGAACTGGTAGAGAGGGACAAGAATTCTGAACACCTCCCGTCCATGGCTGGCTTGCTTAAGCACCAACAAGATGCCAGTCCACAGAGTGTGCACTGTCAGCCTAGGGCAGTGAGGGCTTCCCTAGACTCCCCCTTCAGACAGATTGCACAGGAGCTGTATGTTGGTTCAGAACTGGGTTGTTTTTTTTTTTTTAACAAAAAATGCAAAAAATACCCTTCACTACCCACAGTGGGGACTTCAAGCCAGGCCAGGTAGGTTGGCCCTGCAGAGAGCCAGGGGTCCAAGCCCCCAACTTGGTCACATCCCCCCTCCACCCCACCTCTCTTGTTCCCCTGGGCCTATGGAAGGACAAGCTGTTCCCACTGAGCCCTGCCAGGGCTGTGCTTTAACCCCTACAATCCATGCTAATCCTCCGCTCCACCCACTCCAGCTGCTCTCTCCCCTGAGCCCAGGCAGTTCTGCCTACCAGCTTCAGCCCTGCACTCACCCTGCCCAGCCCTGCCCAGGGCACCCTCTCCTCTCCCTAAGAAGAGCTGGGAGCTGGCCCAGGGCCCTCCAGAGCACAAGTCACGGGCTGGGCACCTGCTATTCAGATGCGGAGCCCAGCCCAGCCTCTTGCCCTCACACGTCCCACACCCTTGCCCTCTGCTCTGGGACCTGTTGCTAGGAGCAGTCCACCTGGGCACCTGGACTACCTAGATCCTATTTGCCACTGGGGGTGCTGCTGACTCATCTCACAAAGCCTCGGGTTCCAGCTGTTCAGTGACAGGGAGATTATATAAGATGAGGTCATGTGATTTTCCTCTCGGGTGGGACTTTGGACTTGACTGCTGTCAAGCAGTGGGGGGAAGGGAGGAGTTTTAGTGTGAAGTGGAGGACAGCGGCGGCTGTCCTAGGGCTCCTGGGTGAGAAGTGTGACCTTCCCCTCTGTCCCCGGCCTTCTCACTGTTTACTCGGCCACGCTGAACTGCATCCCTGCTGTCCTGTTTGTCCAGCTTGGCAGCCTGAGACCCTGGGGCTTGTCCTCACCTACTCGGCCACCTAGAGGAGGGCAAACTTCCTGAGGGCCCGAAGCTGTGCTCTCGGCCTAGGAAGGTCACACAGAGGGGTCCCGTGGCAGGACTAATCCTAGCTGCTGAGAAAGAAAGGGCAGTCGGTTTGTAGTCTGTGGTCAGAATCAGCAAGACGCCAATGTCTCCAGGCCTTGAAGACCAGCTGTGGGCTGTGACCTGGCCGGTGGCCTTGGAGTCGCCTTACCCAGGCTCATTTTCTCAATCAGTGCCCAGCACCATGCTCCCTGCTTTCTCCTCCACCCCCACTCTGGGATGGATGTCTCTGTGAGTGAGTTCAAGTGGCATGGGGATGGGCTCAGCAAGGCAGGAGTTAATCCGAGCCTGGCAAAATGTTCCCTGCCTGTGGGAGAGCCGCTTCACTGACCATCCTGCTGCAGAAATGAACATCATGTTCAGGGCCCAGAGCTGCACACGTGGTTCCCTGCACCCTCTCACCTCAATGGAGACGTAAAACTGGCGCCCCACACAGAGACATAAATGAGAGAGGGAAGTGTGTGGGCCTGTGGAATCCAGCTGGTCCAGACCAGACTGCCCAGGGGCTCCAAGGAGCACAGAGCTTTAGGCCTCCTGGGGTCTGAATGATGTAGGAAGGAGGAGCTTCCCGGGGACCTTGGTCCAGCTGGTTGGCCCTCCCTCCCCAAGGGCACTGGAGGGCTGAGAGCCGAACCCCTAACAAGGACCTTGAGTCCCCACCAGTTCAGTCAGGCCACCTGTCTGTCCCGTCTTACATGGGTAATTGCAGGTACGTGCAGGAGCAGGGTTTAAGCCGTGTTTCTAAACCTGGGACTGGGCTGCCTACTAACAGCTGAGAAAGCAAGATATTTACAGTCTTGTCTTCACACAACTAACCCTGACTTTAATTTATTTAAATACTCCATCCGTGCCAGGGGGGATTTGAGGGGAGAAAATACCGCCAGGGGAGGCAGGCCAAACACAGGGTCTGAGAAATGGCAGTCCTGGGCTCCAACAAGGAGTTCTGCTGAGATTAGCTCGGTGTGTTTGAGGCAAAAAGTCACGGAGCCAGAGCCAGATTCAGATCCCTGGAGACTGTATGCTTTGCCCATGCCACTTCAGGAAACGGCATTGAGGAGAAAGGGTCTCATGGGGTCTTGGTTAGTTGAGAAATGACCACAGTTCTTCATGGCTATGTCCAGCAGCCATCACACCTGCCTGACAAGACTGGACCCCATGTGAATTCTTTCCAACCAGACTTCTCAAAGGGCACCCATGCAGGAGCCTTCCCCAGCCGGGCCTCCCTGCTCCCAGCAATGCCCCTGACCTCCTACATCACAGGAAAGAGGGAGAGAGCAGGCTGGCAGAATGCCATGATGCCCCCGGGGTAGCTGGCCTACGTCATGGGGAAACAGGCCAAACACTCCAGTGGGTGACCACCTGACAGCACTTCCTGCAAATCACTCAACACACAAACCCAGACTTACCCCACCCTCTGAGGCTCAATGGGACTTCCAGCACCGCCTGGTCTGGCCCCCTTTCGTGATGAGCTCAACACCTCCATTAAGCACCCACTAAGAGAACTCACAGTCCTGCCCTTGAGGTATCAGTGTGATGGTACAATATACACACAAGCTCAGACCATCTACAGAAGTCTTAGAGACATGTATAAGACAAACATACTAAGACAGATTGGGACGGTGGAAACAATGCTAGAAGACCGAGAGTATGCAGTAAGGGAATGTTTAGAACTTGGAGTTCATTAGAAAAGGCTTTGTGGAAAACATGAGTTTTGAGCAGAATTTACAAGGAGATAATTGACAGAGAACAGGAAGGGCATTCCAGAATCTCCTGGTAGTTGTTACTAGCATGGGTTTTGCTGTAGGACCTGTCTGGATTCAAAGCCCCACACTGCCATGTACCAGCTTTGCAGTCCTGGCAAGTCGTTTGACCTCTCAGGGCTTAAGATCCCTCATTTAGAAAACAGAGGTAATAGTTACTGCGTCACTGTCACTGACTTGTTATGCAAGTTAACTGGCATAATGTATATAAAGCGCTCAGCAGTGCCTGGCATTTAGTAAGTACTTCACTGGTGACAGTTTTGTTAAAGGGGGTTGATGTGCTAAAGGGGGTTGATTGGCAGCGGGGATCAGAGAAGAGTGAGGGTGGTGACCATGGTGCTGTCCAGCCTATGGACCACAGCCTCACAAACAAGGCTACCTAAGGCTTCCGGACTAGCTGGAAGAGTCGGTGTGTCAGGGCAGGGGAGTAATGTGATGAAATGCAACCCTTGCTGCAGCCAGTGTGGGACTGGCTCAGAGGTGTGTGGTTAGGAAGAAAGAAGCATGGAGGGAAAGGTTGTTGCATCTTGTCCAGGGCCCAGCTTTGATCCCAGCAAGGACAATGACTAGAGATCTGCTCTTCTAATGTCACTTACTACCTAGGAGGATGCCCTGAAGCCCCTGCCTCTTGCCCACTCCTCCCACCACCGAGGCGGGAACATGGGGGCGACCGTCTGTGCTCCTCTCTCACCGGCACAAAAGTGCTGTTCTGTGGGAGGCCTGGGGTACAGCCATACATGTGTCTTGGACACATTCCCCATGTGGCTGTGGTTGTATGTGCAGTGCGCGTGTACATGTGGGGATGAGCAGGCCAAGAGGAACAGAAGGGGGCCACAGATGAGTAACAGCACACACTGCTGCCTCTCAGAGTATTTTTAAATGCTAAAAATACTGGCTAAAAATAGCCATCAAGCTCCAAACAAGATACTTTCTCCAGGCAGATTCTGTGTGGGTCCCTGATAGGTGAGACGGGTGGAGCAGCAGGATAAAACCCAAAGACCTCTGATCTCGGAGCATTGCTGCCCTTAGGGTCAGAGAAGGACACTCCCCCCACCACATACCAACTGAGCACCAGTTTCCCCACGTGCTGTGACTTTCTTCCCACCTCCCAAAAACAAATCAAAATCTGAGATTCTCAGAGAGATGGAGTTGGGTAGTTGGGTAGATGAGGCCAGAAAAATGTTTCTTCCTGGGGCCAAAAGGGACAGTGACCTGTTGTCATCATGTAAAAAATCTAGGCATTGCCTTTCTTGATAGTGGGCCAAACTAGGACTGGAGGGAGGAGGGGAGTTCGTCCGGAAGCCGTGGAAATCTACCTTCAGGCCCTCTTACCCTCACGGACTGGGTGGATATTGGGCTCCAAGAAGGCCTGAGTCGTCCCCTCCCACCCACACGCCCAGAATGTTGTGCAAAAGTTTGTGTGTGGGTGCATTTTTTCCTGAAAAAAATGAGTACGGGGCTTTCATCGGGTTCTCAAAATGATCTGCAGCCCTCCAAAAGTTAGGAATCTTTCGCTGCCTTCGGGGAAGCTCACCCGCTGACACTCGGCCTTGGAGACGTGTCCTCTTTGGGCCTCAAAGGCAGTTTCTCCCGAGTCCCAACCCCGAGGTGGTTCCCGGGCTCCGCGCTATGGTCCTGCCCGCCCGGGTCCAGCCCGCCCCCGGGGACTGCAGGTCTCGGTCGCGGGCCGGCCCGCCTGGTCCCCGGGGGCTGGGGGCAGCCGGGCCGGGGGTGGAACCGCGGGAAGCGCAGGGGCGCGGCTTCACTCCTGTCCGCTTGAAGGGGCCCAGGGGCGGGGCCGAGCGGGGCGGGGCTGAGACCTGGCCCCGCCCCGGCGATGACGTCGCGCGGCCCGAGGCGCCGGCGGGGGCCCCCAGTCGGCCGGAGCACGAGAGCCGGCCCCGGGGCGGTTGGCGGCTCGCGCCGTGGAGGTTGAGGTGCGGGAGCGCGCGGTCGGCCCGCCGGAGCGGTTACCGCCGGGCGCCGCGGACGGCGTGCTGTGGCGGCCTCGCCGGCCTGGGCGTCCCGGCCGTGGGACCTCACGGTACTCCCCCGCGCCCTATTGGCCAACGTTAGGCGAGGGGCTGAGCCCGCCGCCCGCCCCCCAGCATGCGCACCTCATACACCGTGACCCTGCCCGAGGAGCCCCCCGCCGCCCCCTTTCCCGCCCTCGCCAAGGAGCTGCGGCCGCGCTCCCCTCTCTCCCCTTCCCTGCTGCTCTCCACCTTCGTGGGGCTCCTGCTCAACAAAGCCAAGGTACGCGGGGCCCTTTTTCGGGACCCTCACGCAGAGGGCTGGGGTTCTGCCTCCTTCCCGGGGTACCCCCCTCCCGCCCCCTTCCACCGCGCGCCCGCCCGCCCGGGGCACAGATTCTTCCCAGCCCCCACCCCTCCTTTCCCAGGGTCTCCCGACAAGGAATGCCCCCTCCCCAGGTGATCTCACGCTAACTCGCGGCCCCCTCCCCCTTGCTGAGGTCCCTGCCCCCCCCACCCCGAGTCCCCCGAGCCCCTGCCCCCTCCCTCTCCTCGACCCCAGCACCAGGTGGCTCCTGGGCTCGTAATTCCTGGCACCTATCAGGACAGGTGCTGAAAAGCGTAACCTTGACTAGTTCTCGGGGTGTGAGGGAACCGGCAGCTCGCTGGACTCTGCGGGCGTGACTCCTCCAAGGCCAAAAGCCAGCAAGAAAGGCTGGTGGGAAAGGGACCGCCTCCCCGTCACTCATCGCAAAACGCCCTCTCCCAGAGGGTCGGCAACAGGGGTGCTTTGACCCCGCGAAGGGCAAAGGAGTTGCAGACAGGGAAAGAGGTCAACGTCCCTTCCCTCCCCTCCCCAGTTCAACGCGGTGGGCCCTGGATCCCTTCAGTGATGTAGCCGCCCCAGAGTGATGCTGAGGCTGAAAGCTGGGCACTGCCCCCTCGGGGAAGGCAGAAGGGGCCAGAGCTTGACAGATCTTATGTAACAGCACAAGCTCCCGTGTTGGCAGTGCGTGCACTGCCCCGTGCCAGGGCCACACCAGGCTCCTTGGCTGCAGCCAGGTCTCATGGCTGACCCTCATGGCACAGGTGAAGTAAGCCGGAAAAGCCCTTTCCTGGGGTCTCAAGTGTGAAGACACAAACGTCCATCAGCCTTTCTTTTGCGGCCCGTGTTCCAGATGTTTTCTCCATGTTCACATAGCGCCGGGGCTCTTGCTCCTTCAGTGGGCGGTGAATGCTGTCTGTTTACTAGCCATGGAGGTGGCACCTGCCTTCTAGAACAATGGCTGCTCCTGAGTCGAATTAGGTCTTCTGATGGCTAATTTTAAGGAAGTTTTTGCCCCGAACTTTTCTCAGCTCTTTGCACTTGAGCTCCAGCAGCCTGGCTGGAGTCATTTCCTTCTCCTGCTGAGATGCTGGCGGGCAGGGTCTCTCCCAGCTTCTCCAGTTTGGGCCTCTCCCTGTCAGCCCTGAGGTAGGATTGTTTTCCCTGTAAGAAAGGTCACTCCTGGGACATTTTGTTCCCCTCTGGAATGGAAACTGCTGACTTTCCCTGGAGCTCCTGATTTCCTATTCATGGCAGAAGAATATCTGGCTGGGCAGAGAACAGCCCTGCTCTCCCCTCCACTCCCACCCCCTGACTCCTGATACCCATCCGCCTTCTACACAGAGTGCTTGGAAATTGGCAGGCACTTTCAAGCTCAGGAAATTTTAGACAAAGGCACAGCCCCCACCCCCAGAATTAAGAGGGTCCTGGCGAAGAAGCCTTAAAGGAGCCTCTCCCATCTCTCCACCAGCCAGGCCAGACATAGGGTTAGATTCTTAAGGAGAGTAACTCTGATAGTGACCTGTTCTTGACCTGCCCTCCGCTGGTTCAGAGAGGTGTCAACACCACAGGAATGCTTCGTTAGAAAGCCGCCTCCAGCCTCCCATTGCCACACCCCCACTGGTGCTGCAAGGCTGCTATCTCAGTCGAGGGCCCACTTTGGTGGACAGTGACAGGCGCCAGCGGTAGAATGCTTTGCTTCTGTGGCCTGTTTAGACAGATGTTGTCTGAGGCATGAGGGGCAGGTGGGGGAGGGGTGTGGGGTAGAACTGATAAAGCACTGCTGGAAAGAGGTGTTTGAGTGGGTATTCTAGGGGAGGAAGAGCAGGTATGCAGGTGTGGGCAGGCTTTAATGTTTAGTTCCAAATGAGCAACACAGATTTCAGTGTTTCTGTTGAGCCCCAGGTCTACTTCAAAAGGCTGATAAGGTCTTTGTCCAGGGAATTATCTCTGTTGTGGCCCACTGACTGGAACACCAGGGTTTAGATTGTCATAAAGGTAAGATTTAAATGTCATGTTTGGGACCATACACTGCTGATTTTCAGTGATGCTTGTACCCCACCTGCTGCCAATAGGCTTTTCTTTCCAGCTGCAGGTGGACAGCAGGTCTGCCTGCTAGTTTAGGTATTTCCCTCCCTACCTGTGAGTGTTAGACTTGATAACTGGCAAGGAGGGATCGTATTACTTGTAGGGGATCAGCAGGGCAATTCCTGAGAAAAGCCCTCCTTCAGCCTGCCTCTCCCCACCCCACCCCCTTATTCTGACAACCTCATGGGCTTTGAGCTGCTGACAGCACACGGCATGAGTAATTTTAGCTGAGTTATTTCAGGCTCCTGTTCTGATCAGGGTTGAGCTGGCCCCACGCATGCCCCAGCCAGTGTTGCTCCAGAGTTGCCTGCTCCCGGGTCCCCTCCCCAAGAAAGAGGGTAGCAGGCTCATCTGTATGCTGATGCTTTAACCTTTTGAGCCAGAAGGTTATCTGACTTCTTAGAGGTTGTGCCAGGATTAGCCAAGAGACCTGGACAAACAATGCTCAGAGTCCTGTTCACTCTCCCACCCCCTCACCAGCCTCCACAAGAAGTACAGGAGCAAGAGTAGCACCTTCAGCCAGGTGCTGACCTCTGCCTGGCCGCAAGCTGCCATCAGAAGGATTCCCAGCCAGTGGCCGATCAGGATGTTGAAACCTGAACCAGGCAGGGAGGATTCTCCCAGGCTCTAAACAGCCCACAGGAGCTGAGCTCAGCTGGAAGGAATTCCACCTGTCTCTGGCAGTTCAGAATGGCAGGCCGACTGGAGTTTTTCCCCAGCTGAAGATCTAAACTCAGTTTAGATGTTTTGTCATTGAACTTTTCAAGACCTCCATGAAGTGCTCATTATGACAGCTGCTTTAGATATCAGACATCTCAGAGTACAAATGTAGGTCATTAGAGAGAGTGCCTGGATTTGGGACCTGAAATTTGTCAGAATCAGGTATATGAATTCCTAGTCTCTGGCTTCTAATCTCCAGTCTCCAATATGGCAGAGAATGAAAAGTATTAACATAAAAGATGGGGGGGGGGAATTACATGCCAATTAAAGAAAGAAAAACCACAAAAATCAAGAAAAGAAAGCAAAATCTTGAATGTTTTTGTTGTGTGTTGAAAATGACAGGCATTCCATACCTTGCTTTCCTACAGTATAAGTAGACTAAAGTTGAAGAGAGGATCATGTGTGTGGCCTGAGGCTAGTGGCTACAACTGGCAGAAAGTTGCAGAGAACCTAACGTAGGCCAGGCCTCTTCCTTCAGCCTGAATATGCCTCATGTTCTTTGCTTACAGAATTCTAAGAGCACCCAGGGTCTGGCTGGTCTTCGAAACCTTGGGAACACGGTGAGTTCTCCCCAGCCCACTTCTTTCCCGAGGTGGGGCTCAGTCCCATCTCAACTGGGACTATCTAACCAGATGACCCTGGCTGCAGCTAACTCCCTACCCTCTAGGCCAGTTAGTACCTGCCCTTCCTGGCTGATGTTTTACAAAGGTGCTGGGCTCTGCCTTACCCCGACCCCAGCAGGAAGCACTGCTAAAGGGGAGTCACCCTTTTAACTGATACCTTAGTCACTTTCCTGGATCCTTCTCCTCCAGGACATCCATCACTTCCCACCCACTCTGTCCAGCTGCCCAACACTCTTGTACACCTCTGTAGTAAATAACCAGTTACTTCACCCGTGCCAGCAGTGGGGATTTGCCTCACTTCAACACTGTGACTTACAGAAAGAGGAACCTGAGGCTATGGGAGGCTTCATTTGTAGGCAGGTGTACCAGAGGACTCTGAGTGTTGGGTAACTAGACATACCAGCCAGGGGTCTTTGTTCCGCTGCTGACGTCCAGTGGTCTCCCGCAGTGCTTCATGAACTCCATTCTGCAGTGCCTGAGCAACACGCGGGAGCTGAGAGACTACTGCCTACAGCGGCTCTACCTGCGGGACCTCAGCCACAGCAGCCATGCACACACGGCCCTCATGGAAGGTGAGGGCCCAGCCCTGGATGCTTTTCCACGCTCCTGTAGGAGTCGAGGGTTACATGCTTCTCTCCCATTTCTCTTCCTCTGGCTTCTTTTTGTTGGGACTCGACAGAATAGAGAAAATGGCTCAGCTATCCTCCACGCCCCCCTCTACCCTTTTCTTCTTCCTATAGAGTTTGCAAAACTAATCCAGACCATATGGACCTCATCCCCCAATGACGTGGTGAGCCCTTCTGAATTCAAAACCCAGATCCAGAGATATGCACCGCGCTTCGTCGGCTATAAGTAAGGGCCTTGGGGATGTGTCCCTCCCCAGAGTGGGTAGCGGTGGCAGCAGATTCGAGGGACCAGAGGTGTCGCTTACTCCCTTTTCTTCACATTCAGTCAGCAGGATGCTCAGGAGTTTCTTCGCTTCCTTCTGGATGGGCTGCACAATGAGGTGAACCGGGTCACAGCAAGGCCCAAGTCCAGCCCTGAAAACCTCGACCACCTGCCGTAAGTAGGAGGAGAGGGCTGGGGCTTGAGCTATGGGAACTTCTTTGGGGATAATAATTTCAGAAGAATTTTGGATATAAAGGATTTAGATGGCTAGGCCTTTAAACTTATCATGGTTTGAGCTCTGACCCAATTGTCTTCCTTTCTCTGGGTCTTAGTGATGATGAGAAAGGGCGCCAGATGTGGAGAAAGTATCTAGAACGGGAAGACAGTCGGATCGGGGGTAAGTGCAGGCAAGGGGGGCAGGGGTGGTTGCCTGCCTTCCCTGTTAACTGCTTGGCCTGAGCAGAGCATGAGAGGCCCATTCTCCCAGGACGCCTCCTGCTTCCCAGTGCCCAGCCCCCAGAGGACTGAGGTGGGAGCAATGAGAAAGGAGACATGGCATTTAAACGTCGTGTGTCCGTCTCTTCCCCAGATCTCTTTGTTGGGCAGCTGAAGAGCTCCCTGACGTGCACTGATTGTGGCTACTGTTCTACGGTCTTTGATCCCTTCTGGGACCTCTCTTTGCCCATTGCTAAGGTAGGCACCCCTGTCGCCCCAATTTTGAAGCTCTTGCTCTTACCCTTTCACTTCGTTGACCTCTGACCCCTCACTTCTCTCTCCCAGCGAGGTTATCCTGAGGTGACGTTAATGGACTGCATGAGGCTCTTCACCAAAGAGGACATGCTTGATGGCGATGAAAAGCCGGTACATCACCCTCTGTGGCAGTGAGGGCGCGTCTCCCCGAGTCCTCTTGGGGGCACACCAGCCTAGGAATTGCTGCATTCTGCCGTTGGATTCACCCATGAGTCCTTCCCAGCTCTGTCCTGTTATGTCTTTCAGACGTGCTGTCACTGCCGAGCCAGAAAACGGTGTATAAAGAAGTTCTCCGTCCAGAGGTTCCCAAAGATCTTGGTGCTCCGTATCTTTCAGATGGTCAGGGCAGGGGCTGACGTTAGAGAGTGACTGAGGACGGGGGGCAGGTGAGGGCCAGCAGGGTAGGACGAGAAAACTCGCTGGGCTCTCCTCTCCCCTCTTCTTCCTGAGACATGTAGTCGCCCTCAGGGGCTCTGTCTCCTGTTCTAACTCGGTCCTTGACTCACCAACACCAGATCTGAAGCGGTTCTCAGAATCCAGGATACGAACCAGCAAGCTCACAACATTTGTGAATTTCCCACTAAGAGACCTGGACTTGAGGGAATTTGCCTCAGAAAACACCAGTAAGCATTTCTCAACTGGAAGCACAGAACCAAGACATGGGTGTCTGAGCTGCAGATGGGAGGCCCCAAGGTGGCGGGAAGCTGCTGAGGAGAGAGAGGTGGAAACTGGGAGGAGATGCAGGACTGGGAAGGGCAGAAGGGGAGGGTGCAAGGGATACCTTGGGGCTTGACACCTCAGGCTTCCTCTTCAGACCACGCTGTTTACAACCTGTACGCTGTGTCCAATCACTCCGGAACCACCATGGGCGGCCATTACACAGCCTACTGCCGGAGTCCGGTGACAGGCGAGTGGCACACTTTCAACGACTCCAGGTGAGACAGGCCTCGGGCAGGGCTTCCGGCTGTCAGACACCCGTCCCTCACCCAGGAGCAGTCAGGGCCAAAAGGTGTGGAGCTGCCCATTAGAAGGCTCTCCAGAAGGAGATGGCCTCTGGTGTCCAATAGGTCAGAGACAGGCCCTCATGCTCCCCTGGCTGCGCATCACGGGCCCCCCAGGCCGCCAGGCTGACCTGTCCTGCTCTCTCCGCAGTGTCTCCCCCATGTCCTCCAGCCAAGTGCGTACCAGCGACGCCTACCTGCTCTTCTATGAGTTGGCCAGTCCGCCCTCCCGCATGTAGCAATGTGGAGCTACATCCCATCCTCCCTTCCCTGTGGTGGCCCCACAACCTAAGTTTTTTTAAAAAGACCAAAAAAAGGCAAAAAAAGTCCTGACAAATAAGAGGAAAATAAAGGAAAGTGAAACTGCAGAGCAGGAGTTGCTGCAGCCTGTCCGGAGCCTGGAGCGGGGAGCCCAGTGCCCCCAAGCCCCACCTGGCAGGGAAGATTGGCAGGACGCAGACCGAGCCAGCACGGTGCCCCTCAGCTTCTCATGTGCATTTGTAAGCGTGTAGTCCTTTTCCCGTGTGTGATAAACCGGAGCCCTCTGTGGGGAGAAGATCCTTGTCCACGGGCCCACTGGCCTCGGCCCAGCCTTGGCCTCCCAAGAACACAGCGCCCTCTGGAGCCTGCTGGGAGGATCGCTGCCTGGAACGCTGCCTGTCTTTATCTGGACCCCACTCACCTGTCCAGGAGCAAGAAAAACACCCGTGAGCCAAGAGCCCTCTTAAGGCTGCTAACCCCAGGGGGACAGATAAGGGGACGTCTTTGAAAAAAGCTGTTTTTGATTTTTAAAAGCCCAACTTTTTTTTTTTTAATTACTGTAACTAAAGTTTTCAGACTGGAGATGCCCTCTTTCACACCTCTTCACAGCTGGGATGTTGTGCTGGTCATCTTTTTTTTTTTTTTAATTCTTCAAGTACAACTTTTCTAGTGCTAGCCCCCAGTGGTGCTAGGTGGGAGTTGGCCAGGCCCAAGCACAGCCACAGTAGACCTGGGATCTGACAGGTTTTTGTTTTTTTTAATGTTTTGGATGGAATCTAGTTGCCTCCAAGAATTGTGCCTTATAGTGTTTGGGGACCAGGGGGTAACTGCCCCTCCCTGAAATATCTCTCAACCTCTTCCCTTTTCCCCAGTGCCATGTCCAGAGCTGCTGGGGAGCTCGGGGGTCACACCCTCAGCCCCTGGCTCGTTTCGCATTGCAGTGAGGTGAAGAGGAGAGTAGGTAAAAGGAAATTCTTCTGATAGTGTTTCAAGTTCTTCCCGCCAGCTTCCTCTAATCCAGCCCTGGTCTACTCCCCAGCTGTTGGAAGGATAGCACGAGCCCCTGACCCTTGAGCTTCTCTTACCTTTAATTTATTCCCCCTTAACTTGCTCCTTCTCCCCAGCCTCCCTGCCCTTCCCCTCTTCTCAGAGCCTCCTGACATAGGCCCTTTGGACCGAGTTTCTCAGGGATGCCCATGCCACCCCCAGCTCCCCTTGGCATCAGTCTGCAGTTCAGCCTGGGAGTTGGAGCCTGGGTGTCTGGGGACATCTTGCCTCAGTTGCATGGTTCTTCCCCATGGGCTTGATTTTGCTCTAAGTTGTCAGGCAAAACTCTGTGTTGTCCCAGAGAGAAAAGCTGTTCAGCACCAAGGCCCAGAGCTCTGTGCTTGGCACACCCTGCACACCCACACAGCTGGGACCTGCCTGTGCCCCTTGAGGGCAGAACTCTCCAGTGCTCCCAGCAGGCAGCAGAATAAGACACCCTGAGTCTAACTGGCCTGACACCCTACTCCAGGGAAGACCTGTGAACCTGAGCCAAAGGGCTGGTGTATACACTTGTTTACCATGTAAGCAAGAGTAGATGAATGTGTGATGTACAGTGGAACCTTGTACAGAATAAATCATAGCTTTGAGAAATAAGCTGATAAGTGATGGAATCTTGATTTGGGAGGGGTCTGAACCCAGGAAGCGCTCCTAGCCTATCAGTGGCCAGATATTTTACTGCTTCAACGAGGTTGTAAATTCCAAGTTCTGGAAAAAGTTAACTACCTACTTTTTAGCTTAAACTTCTCAATTCTGTTAAAAAAAAAAAAAAAAGCCGGAATAGTACGTATTTTGAATACGATATTCATCTGGATTCACCGATATTTTAACTTTTTGCCACATTTGTTTATGTATACACTTTATTCTTTGGGCAAAACATTTAAGGGGTGAGGCATCCTATTACCACTTCTGAACATCTCAGCGTGTTTCTCCCATGTAACCACAACCCTGGCTTCGCACTGAGGAAATCATCTCTAACAGACCTCTCTAAATGGTGTGTCTGTTTTTTAACTGCTGGTATGGGCACCCTGGTGGTTCGCTATTGACAACTGGGGTCCCTCTACAGACCCATGACGAGCCAAGACAGGTCTCCAGCAGAGGCTGAATACAAACAGCACGGTTTGCTCCTAGAGCAGAGTGGCCTATGCCTGGGTGTGGAGTAATCAAGGCCTGGTCCTCATATGAAACATCTCAACTTGCCCCACTAATACCTGGAAACAGCTGCGTTTGCATTAAAAATGTTCTCTGAGTACTGTTTTCAAGACATCACCAGATTGAACTTCTTGAAGGAAAGACCTTCTTGGAGCCCCTGGGACCTGGTTCCTTGGATTTTCTCTTTTTTTTCTGTTCAGATTTTCCATTTCTGTCACTGATCTAGAACTGGGGAAACTTAAGTCTCCACCAGTTGAGCTTAGAGTGTCTTAGTGGAACCCATGGGACTGCCACCCATGATCCAGACACTGAGAAATCAAGACCTCCCTCCCTCTCCCTCTCTGAGACAGTGGCACCTGCTGTCACACCTCCTGGGCCAAGACAGCGGTATGTCTGGGCATTTTCCGAGTAGGGTCGAAAACAACAGTGACTCAAGGCAGAGATTTCTCCCAAACATGCCCTGGCAGGGGCCTGACCTAGGAAAGATAATTTCCCCCAAACCACAAGTGAACAGGATGACCTTCCAAATGGAAACATTAGGTTTCGAGCAAAGTAGATGGCTGAGCCCCTAATCCATGTAAGGTGCTCTACCTCTTCTGTGACCAGTTTTTCACAAGAGGTAGAAGTCACCTGTGTGTTTTGTTGTCTTCTGGGGAACAGACAGACTATAGGTTGGTCATGTATGGATGTGAGAGTTGGACTATAAAGAAAGCTGAGCGCCGAAGAATTGATGCTTTTGAACTGTGGTGTTGGAGAAGACTCTTGAGAGTCCCTTGGACTGCAAGGAGATCCAACCAGTCCATCCTAAAGGAGATCAGTCCTGGGTGTTCATTGGAAGGACTGATGTTGAAGCTGAAACTCCAATACTTTGGCCACCTGATGCGAAGAGCTGACTCATTTGAAAAGACCCTGATGCTGGGAAAGATTGAGGGCAGGAGGAGAAGGGGACGACAGAGGATGAGGTGGTTGGATGGCATCATCGACTCAATGGACATGGATTTGGGTGGACTCTGGGAGTTGGTGATGGACAGGGAGGCCTGGCGTGCTGTAGTTCCTGGGGTCGCAAAGAGTCAGACACAACTGAGCGACTGAACTGAACTGAAGGGCCTCCTCGAGGACGGGGGCTCAGCCCATCCTTGCTCCCGGCCCTTCCTTCTGTACTTAACCTGTGGTGCTTTCTCATCCCCGTGGCAACAGGTCCTAGTGCTGCCCAGGTCCCCAAACAGCCTGTCGCCATGTTTCCTCATCCATCAGCTTTGCCTCCTAGCAACTGGGATTGTGGTCCCCATTCTTTGCTGGCATCCCAGCAGGCCTCTCCCTAGAGGAGAAGCTCCCCTTGCTCCTGCTCTTGTGTGACCTTGAGCAAGAACCTCCCTCTTTCTGGGCCTTGGTGTCTCATCTGTGAATTAAGGAGATTGGACTAGCGCTTCTTAAAGGTCTCAACTCAAATGTTCTCACTCTAAGTCATTTTTTCCCTAAATACAAGTCCTACCTCTGGTTCCCTGCTTCCATTTCCTAGAATCTATCTGTTTTAAAGGAGCCTGTGCTCAGAAAATGCATCCTGCTTTCTGTTGGGGTCACCTTGTCCACGTTCTCATCTTGCCAGGGAGGACACGAGCTCTAGTCCCCAGCTTGTTGGTGGCAGGGACAGGACGCAACTCGGGGATCTTGACTCCCCACCAGCTCTCTCCCCACCTTTTGGTCAAATAATTGACAGCATTTTTCAGGGCTATCTGCAGCAAATTGCCCAACCCTGTGTTCAGCTGAGCAGAACAGTAACCTGGGAACTCACTCACTTTATACATTTATATGTGCAATGTCGCTTCAGTCGTGTCCAACTCTTTGTGACCCTGTGGACTGTAGTCTACCAGGCCCTTCTGTCCATGGGATTCTTACACGTTCATACAGCCAAGAGCAAACCAGCACGATCTGTTGCATACCTGGGCCCACGCGCCTCTGAGGGTCCCGTCCTTCACTGCTCCAGAGGCACAAATGAGCACCTGGGCAGGAGGCAGGGGGCAGCAGAGAGAATAGCATTCATAGTCCAAGCAAAGCACTTCATTTCTCTGGGCTTGTTTCCACCTCTGTAATCTGTGCACAACAAGAGCTACTCAGAATTGTGACTGCGAGAGTCTGGCACATAGTAGGTACTCAATAGATGTCCATTTCCTCCAGCCTCACCTCCATTTCCCGGACTGTGCCATCAACACTCCACTAAGATTCTCATAGCAAGTGATCCTTGGCAAATGCCGAGTTCCCCTGGCCTCTCAGAGTGCTTCTGACTTTTCAGGAATGCAATAAGTATAGTACAGCATGGCCCAAACCACACAGAGTTAGTAACGCAGAGCTCTGTCTGGGCATTCCAAAGCCAAGGGCTGAGCTCTTCTGATTTCCTGGTACTCAGTGTGACCTTCCTCTTGGAGACCACAGAGGGTGGTATGGGATAGAGCTGCAGTCATCCTGGCTCCTAGAGACCAAAGATCCAGGAACCAGAGGGGGTGAGAGTCAAGGGTACAGGTGGCAGTGAATAACGAGAGGAGAGAGTATTTGACAGGCTTAGTGAAGGAGAATTAAGTCCAAATTCACGCCTAGAATGCTGACCCTGGGAGCAAGCAAAAGGAAAGTGTTCAGATTAGAGGACAAGCCTGGACAAAGACAGGTAGGTGGGTGCAGTGTGTGCCAGGGACCAGAGAGAGGCCAATCTGGCAGAGTGGAGGTCTGGGACCAGAGGCCCAGTAGGAGGGAGAGCTAGTGAGCCAGGGTGTAGAAGGTGACAGCTAACTTCAGCTGGCCTTGCCCTTCCTGGTTATGGAGGGGCCACAGAGAGCCAGGCAGGCCAAGCTTTTGCAAGAACCAAAGCAACAGCCCAGTGGAGCTTCCAGGGGTCTGGAAATTGCCTGCGCAAGAAAAGGGGTCACTTCCTTCTGCTTGTTAGTTTTATCCTCAGTGGCTGGCAGGAAAGTCCATGCAGTGGCCCCTGCAGTGGCAAGAAGAGGGAGGGCTGGAGACACAAAGTCCCTGCAGGCAGCGAGGAGGTGGGGACACCCCTGAGAAGGAAAAGGCAAGAAGGCCAAGGCCTGGGGCCTGCAAAGGAGAAAAGGAAGCCCAAGAGGCAGCCAAGAATGAAGCAAGAACCTGGGACTCAATGGCCGCCAGCAGAAAACCTCCCCAGGGCCTCAGGGCCCAGGCTTCCTCCGCACACCTGGGCTCCAGCAAAGGCTGCCTACAGGGTCCTTGCCCACAGGCCTTCTCGCCCCCACTATTCTACACGGTTTGCAGAAAGAACTTGGAAGGAAAGAAAAAAAAATTAAAAAGGAAAGGAAGAAAAGGAACAAAAGCTAAAAAATCAGAATCCAATAGACCCAGCTCTGAAACCCAGTGCTGCTCCTTACCAACTGTGAGACTCTGGCGCCTCAGTGACGTCTGGAAAATGGGAATAAAAATGCCTCCTTGTCCTTGCCTCCCAGGGCTGTTATGAGGGTTAAATGAGCTGATGATTAAAGGGTCTAGGCTCTGTTTGTCTCGTCCGTTCACCCAAGCCATCTTCCCACCCTGCCCTGGTGCCTCGCCCCCCCTTACCTCCTCTCCTAGGAACACTTTCACAAGGCAGCCAACTGCAAGGGGTGTCGTGGAGGATTGCCGTGGGCAAGGGCCAAGCCAGAGAGAAGCTTCCAGCCCTGCCTGCCTCCCCCTTGCCTCCTTTCTACCACTTCCCCACAAACAGGGACTGTTCTGAGACCTGGTTCTGACCAAGCCACTCCCTGCTTAAAATGGGTTACAACCCAGGCTCCTGAGGCCCACAGTCCTAAGTAGCCCCTCCTTTCTGAAATCCCTATCCAACCCCCAAGTTTTACCTATTAAAATCTTTTTCAATTCTCTCACTTTTTTTTTTAATTAAAATAACTTTATTTGGCTATACCAGGTCCTAGTTACAGCATGTGGGATCTAGTTCCCTGACCTGGAATAGAACCCAGGCCCCCTGCATAGGGAACACAGAGTCTTATCCACTGAACCACCAGGGAAGTCCCTCAACTCTCTAACTTTAGACTAAATGTCCACCTCTTCCATGAAGTCTCCCTGCCTGTTATAGCTATCAATATTTACCATGTTAAAATTTGAAAGGAATCCAAATACTTATTAATTTTTAAATAAAATTTTAAAATAACAGTAAACCTTTTACATGCTAAGTAACATTTTCTTTCTTTTTTTGGCTGCACCACACAGTTTGTGGAATCTTAGTTCTGTGACCAGGAATTAAACCTGACTGAACCAGTGACCCCCTACTGTGGAAGCACAGAGTCCTAACCTCTGGGCTGCCGGGGAATTCTCCTAAATTCTTTTTTTAAACTACATTTGCCAAAACAAAAGGAACTGAGGAAGAAGGGTAGTATTTACATTTTTGCAAATCTCATTCACACCTGGCTGGATTCTCACCTGCTTCACATCAGGCTGCCTCGTGAAACCCCTGTGTGCACTCAGAAATGAAAGGGAGGACAAATAATGCCTGTGTTATTTATGGACAATACTTTTGACCTTTTAAACCCTCTAAAAGCAGTCCAGCCTTAGGACCCAGGAAAGCCTTCTCCCCTAGACAAAAGTGCCCCAGGGCCCTCCAGCGGGTGAATGGAGAGGAGCTGGGAACTTCCCTGGTGGTCCCGAGGCTAAGATTCTGAGCTCCCAGTGTGGGGGTCCAGGTTGCATCCCTGGTCAGGGACCGAGATTCCCACATGCCTCAGCTAAAGCGACTGCATGTGTCAACGAAGATCAAAGACAGAGTGCAACTAAGGCCTGGCGCAGCCAGATAAATATTTTTTAAAAAATAAAAAGAGAAACACGGACTCAAGAAAACAAACTTATGCTTGCCAGGGGGAAGGGTTAGTTAGGGAGTTTGGGATGGACTGGTACACACTGCTATATTTAAAATGGATAACCTATGAGGACCTACTGTATAGCACAGGGAATTCTGCTCAATGTTATGTGCCAGCCTGCATGGGAGAGGGGTTGGAAGGAGAGTGGATACATGTATATGTATGTCTGAGTCCCTTTGCTGTTCACTGGGAACTATCACACTGTTAATTGGCTATACTCCAATACAAAAACGTTTTGGGTGTTTAAAAAAATTAAAATAAAAATAAATAAAAAGAGAGAGAGGAGCTGGATGTGTGCATGTGAGGAGAGCTGCCTCAGGATCACAGACTCAGTCTCTCCCCACTGGGCTCCTCACTCAGTTCCCTTCTGTCACCACCCTGCCTCGGGCCAGTGTAGAGGGACAGAGGTGTGTCTGAGAAAATGTGCGTTTTGGATTTTCCCAGTCCTAGGTTCAACTCCTGTCTGGGTATCTTACCAGCTGTGTGACCTTGAGGAAGTTACTGAACCTCTCAGAGCTGTAGGCCATCATTTGTAAAAGGATTATGCGACCTCACAGTGATTCAAGGAGAGAAACCGCCCTTAGGACCTCTCACCCAGGGCTAGTATGTAACAGACATTCTACAAACAGTAGAAAAAAAATACGCTGCTTCCCCACCTCCTGCCCTGCCCGACTCAGCCTGAGCATGGAGAGTCAAAACAGATTACAATCCCTTTCCAGTCTCCCTGCAGACAGCTGCGCCAGGCGGGGATTTTCCAGGAGAACTTAGCTCCTGGAGAGAGAGGCACGGAGTGATGTAGTTTGCAGAGGGCAGATTTTCTATCCTGCAACAGCAGATGGCACCACCCACCAGAATTCACAGCCCATCTGAACGGCCTGCCCTGACCCCGCCCAAGGCCTCAGGCACCTTCTCCTCTGTCCTTTCTCCCGCAGCCTGAAGCGGCCCAGGAAGAAGCAGCCCACCCCTCAAGGTCACAGCCCACCCCTCAAGGTCACAAGCAGCCCCTACACACCATGTCCCGCCCACACCATGTCCTTGTCCCTGGGTACCCAGGTGCTTTAGGGGGACTTTCGAAGACCCAGCTTGGGTAACGCCTCAGTCACCCAGATGCCAAGGAGCACTTGTTGTTTGGTCACTAAATTGTTGTCTGACTCTTTGCGCCCCCATGGACTGTAGCCCACCAGGCTCCTCTGTCCATGGGATTTCCCAGGCAAGAATACTGGAGTGGGGTGCCATTTCCTCCTCCAGGGGATCTTCCCCACGCAGGGACTGAACCCCCGTCTCCTGCGTTGGCGGGCAGATTCTTTACCACTGAGCCACCTGGGAAGCCTGGAAGGAGTAGAAGGCTGCTGTTTTTGTCCAGGGCCCTCAGGACTCAGAGGCTTTGAAGCTGCCAAGCCCTCACACCTGGCTTTGAAGGCTCCTTCATGCTTGCAAGACTGCCCCACTGCCCCCCTTTCCTCCCGGCACTCACTCAGCACCTCAGTGAGATTAAGAAAGGGGGTGACCAGCTCCCTGTCACAGCCCGCTCAGAGCACCCAGCTTCCTGTGCAGGGTGTCCTCAGCCATGGCCTGTGCCTTTAAGGACCGCTGCTGTGTGCCAGGGTCTCGACTTCAGCATCCTCAGCTGAGTTGGATTAAGGGACCATTCCATGCCTTTGCGAATTCCTTCTGGCTGTTGTCCCTTCCCCCACACAGAGACGGAATAGCCAGCAGCCTGAGCCAGTCTGCCTAGGGCAGCAGGAGAGCTGGTCTAGCCCAACTGCCCTCAGCCTCAGGGAGCAGAGGCTGCCCCTTTGAGGGGGGACTGGGGCAGGAAGTGGGCTCTTTGGGGTCTTGAGCTGTCGCAGGGATTCCAGAAAGCCATGCAGAGCCTAGAGCCATGAAGGACTGCTCAGATATCGTCCTCTGTGTGGAGACGACAGAGCTGAGCAAGGTAAGGGTCAGCAGGGCCACTCCCGCGAGACCCAGACGCCTGCCTAGGGCTGCCCGGCCCCGGGAACACGCCTGCCAGGCAGCACTGCCGCCAGCCCTCAACCCTACAATCTCTTCCTTCAGACTGAATTCTGCAATCCTGCTTTCGAGCCTGAATCAGGGCCACCTTGCCCTCTCCCCGCCCTCCGGGAGGATGCCGACTGCAGCGCCCAAGCTCCCTGGCATGGTAACCATCTCAGAGGGTGACCCGGGGGTAGGACAAGAAAGGCCTGACAGCTGAGGGTGGTAGGTGAGGGACACCCAAGGGAGAGGGCTCTCAAAACCCCACCCTGCCTGTCTGCAGGTCGAAATCCCCGACGGCTGCAGCCAGACTGCCGCTTCTCCTGGCTGTGTGTCGTCCTGCTGGCCGGCCTGCTGCTCCTGCTGCTCGGGCTGCTGGTGGCCGTCATCCTGGCCCGTGAGTCCCCAGGGCCTGCTGGAAGAAGGGCTTTAGTATGAGACTCCATGAGCTCTACTGCCCATGCGCCCAAGGGATCGAGAGCCTCTGAGCCCCCTCCCCCATCTTGTCACCTCCAGAATTACAGGCTACAACCCCACCTGGGGCCACCTACCGTCCACTGCCTTCCCAAGGCCTCACCACCATTGGCACTACTCCTGCCATCTCCACCACCACCTCCCAGGCAACTGGGGCCCTTAAAGGGCAACCAGAGGCAGGAGTGAGCCTCGCACCCCAGTCTGGTGAGTACTCAGGGCTGATCTTCCTGGAGAAGGGCCCAAGATGGCAGGAGGGGGTGTGCAGAAAGAGGCACCTGGAGGAAAAAAAAACCTCTCTCTTCTTTTTACCTCTGAACGCTAACCTCCATCTCTGCAGCCTGTGGGGGCCTCCTTCCTGGCCCAAGGGGCTTCTTCAGCAGCCCCAACTACCCAGACCCTTACCCACCCAACTCCCACTGCGTGTGGCATATCCAGGTGGCCACAGACCATGCAATACAGTTCAAGATCGAAACTCTCAGCACGGAGAGCGTGGCCTCTTGTCTTTTCGATCGCTTGGAAATCTCTCCTGAGCCTGAAGGCCGGCTCCTCAGGTAGGTTCCTCTGTCCCTGGAGATCCCAACCCCTACTCTCTCACCCCTGTCCTGAATGTCTGGAGGGCAGAACCAGGGAGGTGCAGAGGGAAACTCTTGACTAGGAGGGAGAAATGGAGAGACTTGGCCTCTGCGCCCAGCTCTGCCATCATCTTGCTATATGACCTTGGGAAGGTCACTTCCCCTCTCTGACCTTGGCTTCCAAATCTGGAAGCTGGAGCTCCCACGTGCCTTTCCCATGAATCAATGCTTCAAGGATGGACAAGCAGGTGCCAGGGAGGTCACAGCTCTGCTGGAAAGGAACGGAACCTTTTTTGACACATCATCCCCAGGATGGGGCTTCAGGAAAGAGGACCACAGAGCCCAGGCTGGCTCCACTCCCGCTGGCCCTGAGCTCTGAGCCACCATCACCCCTAATCTGGCTTCTTGCAGAGTATGTGGGAGGGTGCCTCCCCCCACACTCAACACCAATGCCAGTCGCCTCAGGGTGGCCTTCGTCTCTGACAGCAGTGTGGAAGGATCTGGCTTCCATGCCTGGTACCAGGCGGTGGCCCCTGGACACGGTGAGTGTTCTCCCACCAAATGCCCAGCTACCCGGCCACTAGCCACTTTCCTCCCCTCCAGCCACTCCCAGCCCTGCAAAAGGGGTAGAGACTCTAGAGGGTTCTGAATCCAGACGCCGACCCCCAGGGAGCTGTGCACATGAGGAGTTCCCCTGTGGCCAGTCCGTCTGCTTGCTGCGTGACGCGGTGTGTGACGGTTTCACCGACTGTGCTGACGGCAGTGACGAGACCAACTGCAGTGCCGAGCTTGCAGGTACAGGTCCGGTCAGCCTCGGGGCGGGTACTGTCTGATCCAGGTGCAGGCTGGACCCCCCCCTGGCCTGGCCCAGCTCCAAACCTGCCTGGTCATCCTTCTGGCCCAGAACTTGTTTCCCATCGGCACAGCCAAGACTCTTTGCCGCTATTACGGCCGGGCCTACTGGCCAAAGGCACAGATCCTGGTAAACTCATGAGCCTCCCCCCCTCCTCTCTACAGGGTGTGGGGGGAACCTGACTGGGCTTGAGGGCACTTTCTCTGCTCCCAGCTACCTGCAGCAGTACCCTCACCAACAGGTAAGCCAGCCAGCACTCCATGGGGAGGGCAGTGGGGCACACGTGGGCACACCTGAGCATCAGGGTTAGTGCAATTGAGAACGGCATGGCAGATACTCCTTGTACCTGGAAAGACCAGAGATCAAGCAGACAGGAAGGGGACATTATCAAGTGCTTACTAGGTACCCAACTCCCATGCTGGGTAAGCTTATAGCTGAGACCAGATAAGTTAAAGGCCCTTCCGCCAACGATGATGAGAGCGGTGTTGGCCAAGCCCGCTCACTCCCTACCCCACCTGCAGCTGGGGGAAGCCCATCTGGAGCTCAGTCTGGGCACCCCGATTGGGACAGGAGAAGGAACCCATAAATTACCCCACCTGTACCCTCCCCCAGCTTTGCACCTGGCATATCTCGGTGCCTGCTGGACATGGCGTCGAACTGCTCTTCCACAACTTCAGCCTGGAAGCTCAGGACGAGTGCAAGTCTGACTACGTGGAGGTGTATGAGGCCCCCAATTCAGGGGCCCTCAGCCTCCTGGACAGGTATAGGGCAGAGCCACAGGAGGAGCCAAGGATACACCCCCGCCTCCACAGCCTGACGTCAAGGCTGCCCACACATTACCACACCCGTTCAGTAGCCTCATTGTCCTCTCTTGGACCAAGCTGGAGGTCTCCTCACTGTCACACTTTTTTAAAAAAGGCTTGTCCTTCTGCACCTTTGTACCTGTCCCTCTTGCCTTGACTCCTTACATTGCCTCCTCCAGGAAGCCCTCCCCAGGCCTCTCCCACTCCCATTTCTCCTGAGTCCGTTTCCACTTCCCCCAGAACCCTCACTGATTTCCCCCAGGTCGAAGTGGCTCAAGTTCAAGCAGTGTGTCTAGTACTTTGTCTACTGAACATGTGTGTCTTCCTCCCATGAGTCAATGACTATGCCTCCCATCCCCTCTGGCATCATCCAGAGCACCCGGCTCCCCCTCCCCAGGCCTGCAAGAGGCCTCATGCATGCTTGCTCAGCCAGAGGGGCCCGATGCCAGGATTGCTGCCTGCTCTGGACAGGTTCTGTGGAGCAGAGCCGCCCCCGCGTCTCATCTCCTCGCACCACCAGCTGGCAGTGCTCTTTAGGACAGACCATGGCTTCAGCGTTGGGGGCTTCTCAGCCACCTACCGGGCCCTCAACGCCACAGAGTGTAGGTGGCCCTGGGCGCATGGGTGTGGGCAGTAGGGGCGCCTCCAGAGAAATGGGGAAGGGTTCTAGACCCTGGTCTGGGCACAGTGAAGGCCGTGGGAATTCAGGCATGTCCCCCTGTGCCTGCAGACCCCTGTAGGCCCGGAGAGTTCTCCTGCCAGGATGGCGGATGTAAGAGTCTGCAGTGGATGTGCAGCACGTGGCGAGACTGCACCGATGACAACTGCAGCAGCCCCTTGTTCCCACCTCCAGGTGAGGAGCCTGCCCCAGGGCACTGCGGGCAGTCCTGGCAGGCCTGGGGAGGCTGGGTGCCCGTCCAGAGAAACCCACGGGCACACGTCTTCACAGTTATCCCCATCCTTTCTGATGGGGGCTGGGGGCCCCCTGTTCAGACTTTGGACCACTTCACCAAGTCCTGAAGGGATTCTCCCCCGGCGGTGGCAACAGTATTTAGAGTTACCCCCAAGACAAATGGGAATCTGGGAGACAATGGTTGGGGTTTCAAGAACCAGTCCCGGCTTTGTCACACAGAGAGGCTCTCTCCAGGGCCCACCTCACAGATGTGGGTGAGCCTGGGGGAATTCCTTCCAGATGGCTAGTGGTTCTGCCAGTGTTGGTGACCCTTGCTTCCTGAGATCACAGAGGTGCCTGCATGATGCCCAGGGCTGGCGAAAGATGCTTGGAGTAGGCTCCCGAGAACAGGAACCCTCTACATGTGTATAAGGCATCTCTCCGTGTTAACTCCTTTGATTCTCACAACAATGGTAACCCATTCCAGGATCTTGCCTAGAGAATTCCATGGACAGAGGAGGCTGGCAGGCTACAGTCCATGGGGTCGCAGAGTCGGACACGACCGAGCGACTGACACTTTCACTTTCTTTCCATATTACCTCCTTTGGTTCTCACAACAAGCCCCGTCTGACCCATGAAGGGTGATTAGGTGACTTGTCCCCAGTCGCACAGCCAGGGAGTGCTCCCCAGGGTGACCCTCCCCTCCCCTCCCCTCCCTGCAGAGCTGGCCTGTGAGCCTGTCCAGGTGGAGATGTGCGTCGGTCTGAGCTACAACACCACGGCCTTCCCTAACATCTGGGTGGGCATGACCACCCAGGAGGAGGTGGTGGAGGTCCTCAGAGGTTACAAGGTGCTCCAGGCTGAGATAAGGAGGAACCCCCAGGAAGGGAGGGAACCTGGGGAGCCGGATGCCTGAGGGCTCCTCTCTTCCTTTCACAGAGCCTGACAAGCCTGCCCTGCTACCAGAATTTCCGGAGGCTCCTTTGCGGGCTGCTGGTGCCCCACTGCACCCCACTAGGCAGCGTCCTTCCCCCTTGCCGCTCTGTCTGCCAGGAGGCAGAGCACCAGTGCCAGTCTGGCCTGGCGCTACTGGGCACCCCCTGGCCCTTCAACTGCAACAGACTGCCTGAGGCAGCTGGCCTGGAGGCTTGTGCCCAGCCCTGATCCTGAGGCGGGGCCCCCTGCCCTCTGCTACGCACCCTCCTTTGCCCATCAGGGTGGGCAGGCAGGGGAGCAAGGGAAGGGACCCAGCATGGAACTCTGCCCATGGCCCCCACCTCAGGGTCCTCCCGGGGAGAGGAAGAGGAGTCCTCAGTGGGGCTAGTGGGGCCCTGCTCCCCTCCCAGATCCTCCCCTATCCCTTTACTTTCCCAGCTGCTGCAAACAGCTGGCCTCACTCCGCGCTGTACCACTGACAATCTGGACCCCTTCCCACCCAAGTCTCTGACCTTGACTTCCTGTCTTCTGCCTTCCCCATCTCCCATCTGGTTTTTCAGGCTCTCTACCACCCGCCTTCTGACATTTTCACTTATTCAACAGAAAATGTCATCTAGAGTCTAGTCATGTGGCAGGGCCTGTTCTGAGCCCTGGCCATCCAGTCGTCTACTGCTCTAGAACCCTCCACCGTCGGTTCTCAGCTTCTGTTTCTCCTGGATTTATCCTTGGTCTCTGTCGCGGCATCATCTCTGCTTCCAGCTCCTTGGAGCTATGGATGTCCTGAGCGTCTGTCTCTCACAGTTCTGCCTCTCTGTGCCCGCCTCAAACCTCTCCCTCCTTTTCCCCCCAAACTTTGGCCGGCCGCCGCGCGACACCACGAGATATTTCCCTGCTATTTCCCGGCCCGGGCTCTTGGCCCCGGAGCAACTGGTTTCCTCTTGGAGTCTGGGAGGAGCACAGCGGAGCCGGCAAGGAACGAACCAGGACCAGGGAGACACCGAGGGCAGGGGGAGCCTGGCTGGAGGGAAGCGCAGGGAAGGCAGCCCTGGGGTCACCTGGAGGGTCTGGATTAGCGAGAGCCCCGAAGGCCACGGAGAGAGCGAGCAGCCCCGGGCGCCGGGAGGGGCGTGAGTGGGGCGGGGAGATGGGGCTGGGGGAGGGGACTGTGGGAAAGACTGGGCGCCGGCCGGGCGGGAGGAGGAGGGAGGTCCGGCCTGTCCTTCCCTCGGCGCGGGGCTGTAGAGGTTCCCAGGTCTAGGGACCCCTCTTCTTCTTCCCCACGCGGCCACTCAGCCTCGCTCAGGGACACGGCAGTGGGGTGGGGACCGAGCCGGCCGCACCGGGAGTGGGAACCGAGACAGGTCCCAGGATTCTTGGTCCCGACTCCTGTCCTGCCCGGCCCACAGACGACCAGAGGCCCGCGGCGTCCGGGCTCCGCGTGCCAGCGCCATGAGGCCGCTCCTCGCCCTGCTGCTCTTGGGCCTGGCGACCGGCTCGGCCCCTCTGGACGACAACAAGATTCCCAGCCTGTGCCCGGGGCACCCGGGCCTCCCCGGCACGCCGGGCCACCACGGCAGCCAGGGCCTGCCGGGCCGCGACGGCCGCGACGGCCGCGATGGCGCGCCCGGGGCTCCGGGGAGAGAAAGGCGAGGGCGGGAGGCCGGGTAAGCGGCGCCTCGGCGGCGATCGGTGGGGACGTCCCAGTGAGCGCGGCCCGGCTCTTGCCCGCGGGGTCCCAAGCTAGGGGTTCACGCCCAGGGGGCGCCGCTCCCGTCCCCGCCCGACCCCGTCAGATCGGGGAGCCCGCAGAGGAGTGACTCAGCGGCGGGAGCCGGAATCCCTGGGATCCTCAGATCTGCCCCAAGCCCTGCAGGAAGCGAGGATGGGTGCCCCGGGGCGCAGGGCGGCCCAGGCCGGGAAGGGGCGGCTGAGAGGCTGAGGGAGGGTGCGGGAGGACCGCGGCGGGCGCACCCTAACCGCTCTGCTTCCCTCCCCCCAACTCGCAGGCCTCCCGGGGCCGCGTGGGGGAGCCCGGGCCGCGAGGAGAGGCGGGACCCATGGGGGCAACCGGGCCGGCGGGCGAGTGCTCGGTGCCTCCGCGCTCCGCCTTCAGCGCCAAGCGCTCTGAGAGCCGGGTGCCCCCGCCGTCGGACGCGCCCCTACCCTTCGACCGCGTGCTGGTGAACGAGCAGGGACATTACGACGCCGTCACCGGCAAGTTCACCTGCCAGGTGCCCGGGGTCTACTACTTCGCCGTCCACGCCACCGTCTACCGGGCTAGCCTGCAGTTTGATCTGGTCAAGAATGGCGAGTCTATCGCCTCTTTCTTCCAGTTCTTCGGGGGGTGGCCCAAGCCAGCCTCACTCTCCGGGGGCGCCATGGTGAGGCTGGAGCCTGAAGACCAGGTGTGGGTACAGGTGGGCGTGGGGGATTATATTGGCATCTACGCCAGCATCAAGACAGACAGCACCTTCTCTGGATTTCTAGTGTATTCTGACTGGCACAGCTCCCCTGTCTTCGCTTGATGCTCACTGGAAAGTGAGCTCATGCTCACTCCTAGGGGAGGAAGGGGTGACACCGACGGCCCCATCACCTAGGAGGGCTGGCCCCCCTGGAATGTCCTGAATGACTGCAGAGGTGGGGTGGGGGCCTCTCCGTTCTGCTGCCGGCAGGGAATGGGGATCAAGGCTGAGATCAGGGCTGGCAGCATGGGGCAGTGGCTGGATTTCTGCCCTAGACCAAAGGAGTTCACAGTTCTGGCAGATGTATGTCCCCCCAGTTGCTCTGGCCCGGGAACCCAAGGTGCAGTGCTCGCTTCCTGGTCCTCTGTCTCTCTGGATCTTCCCTCATCCCTCCTGCTCCTGGGCCCTTTTTCTCAGAGATCTTTCAATAAATCTAATAAAACCCTCCTACTGGCTTCAGTCTTTCTTTACCGGTGGAGATGCTTTGATTCTGAGAATGGGGAGACAAGGTAGCAGGGTGGAGGGAGAGGGTGCTCAGGCAGGCGGGAGGGCTCTTAGGCTGGATGGAGCTATGGACCAGGAGATACAGAAAACAGCCCAGGTGATGAAGAGGCCGCTCCACGGAGCTGCCCCCCAAGCGGTGTAGGTTGTGAACAGGAGCGCCCTGCTGGGGATGGTGTCCTGGGGGGGTGCTCCGGCCACCCAAGAAGGCACACCTTTTTCTAACTTAAAGATGTCATAAGAACTGGCTGGAGCTTCAACACACACATCCCTGCCTTGACCAACAAAAAGGAACTTGGGATTTTCACCCATGGATGCTCTGGCTATGTGCCTGTTTCCTGGATGACTGGAACACTATTTCTCTGTCCCCGATGCCAGGCGAGTGGAGTGTCCCTGGCTGTCTGGAAAGCTCATTTCACAGATGGCCACAAGGGGGCGCCCCAGTTCCAGAATGCAGCAGTGACCCTAGATAGCTTGCTGCTGCTGCTAAGTCACTTCAGTCGTGTCAACTCTGTGCGACCCCATAGACGGCAGCCCACCAGGCTCCCCCATCCCTGGGATTCTCCAGGCAAGAACACTGGAGTGGGTTGCCACTTCCTTCTCCAATCCATGAAAGTGAAAAGTGAAAGTGAAGTAGCTCAGTTGTGTCCGACTCTTCTCGACCCCATGGACTGCAGCCTACCAGGCTCCTCCATCCATGGGATTTTCCAGGCAAGAGTACTGGAGTGGGGTGCCATTGCCTTGCCTTCTCCGCTAGATAGCTTGATTCCTGGCTATTAGGGCAATTAGGTAGAGGTAGGGTTTTGAGGTCTCCCAGTGGGATTCCAGATGGGGGTGGGGAAGAATGGGGTCATTTGCTCCCAGCTCAGGAAGTTTATCTTCTCTCATAAAATATTTATCCTCACATTAAACAGACTGGAAGGAACTAAGCCTCCCCTTGGTCAGCTCCCCTTCCAGGGTTGGGGGAAGGGGGCAGAAAAGCCCTTCCTCAGGCCTCTCCACTAAGGTGGATGTGGGGAAAGCTCCCTCACTGTGCTAGGCTGCGCCACTAAGTCTGAGGCTAGCCGCAGAGCCCCTTCAAGTCTCCCCGCCCTGTCCCGCCCCTAACCCAGTGACTAACAAACCCGGCTTGCCAGGCCCACATCAGCTCAGGCTCTCAACGCAAAAGTGGAGGGGCCTCTCCTCAGCGTTTCCTCCTGCCCTACCCCTTTCCCCCCTCCCCTCCTTCCAGAAGGCTGTCCCTGGCATTATGCTCCTACACTTAACATATAATTATGGGGTAGTGTCCCGCCCCCCCCCCAACCCTTTGCAGGTCATGTGAGGATTGATATGACCAATGGGGACCAGGCCCATTAAGTGAGCTAGAGACAGGCCTCCCAGCTCTCCATGAGGAGGCCTCGCAGCTATACTCCAGCCCATCATAGGGCCACTCTCTGCCAAGAGACACAAAGACTAGCACCAACTCCTTCAGGGGTCTCAGGGTAGACTGGACTCCAGGCAGCAGGAGCCCCACGTTCTCTCCCGGAAAGAGCGGCACTAGAGGAAAAACCTGCTCAATGGGTAGGCTCACATTCCTCTCTCCGAGGGCGCCACTCTGGCAAAACGGAAAAGATAGGGCTGTGCTTAGTCACTCAGTCGTGTCCGACTCTTCGCGACCCCATGGAGCCCGCCAGGCTCCTCTGTCCATGGGGATTCAGGACGGAATACTGCAGTGGGCCGCCATGCCCTTCTCCAGGGGATCTTCCCAACCCAGGGATCAAACCCTGCAGGTCTCTCACACTGCAGGCAGATTCTTCACTGAGCCACCAGGGAAGCCTGGAAAAGATAGGGAGAGCTTTCCAAAAGCCATGCATATGAGAGGGTCCAGACTGGAGAAGGTAAAAGCAAATCTAGCCACACAGGGCACAGGCTCTCCACAAGGCACCTTGTCTCAGCTCTTCCCCTGCCAGTTCCCCCATCAACTACACTTGTTGGGACTGACAGACCCTGCTGCAGCATCCGTTACCATAACCAACCATTCACCCTTGCGAAGATGCACACAAAGGCCATCAGAGCTGTAACACAACTTTATTCATTGGATCCTGGGCCAGATGGACCCCTCAGGGAGCTGCATGCCCCTCAGCCCTGGCTCCTTCTGTATTTGGACCCTAGTGAAATGTGCACAGTCTGCCCTCCCCAGTGGCAGGGAGAAATGGACAAAAGGGGAACACCATTATTTTCTCTGTGATGTGGGGAGTGAAAGGAAGAGGAACAGAAATCTGGTTATCCCTCCCAAGGTTCCCAGTGGTGCAGGGTATCAGAGGGTACATGGTCCCAAAGCCAGGTGCAAAGATACACACATACACACACACCTGGGGGGTAATTCTTGATCCCAGCTGTCGGGTCAGGTAAGAAGGGAGCCTTGTAAGATCACGACAGATAGAAGCAGCTCAAAGGGCACCTGAGAAATACTACCCCCAAAGCCTGCCAGAGCATAGCAGCTCCAGCTGAAAGCAAATGTTCAGGATCATTCTAAGGCCCTCGAGTTGCCAAAATACCCAAATGACATTGATGGGCGTGGCTGAAGAAGCTGGGAAGGAAGTGGGGAGGGAGCAGGGAGAGAACCTACAAATCCGCAACAGAAAAACCAGAAGCGAAGCGGCAGGAGTCCCCAACGCTGGCATCAGGGTGGGCCCTGGCAGGCTGGAGGGGAGTCCACAGTGAACAGTCTCCGGGGCCTTGCAGAGTGACACCCTCACCACCCTCAGCATCACAGGGACACACGGGGTGAGGAAAAGCTATTACCCTGCCCCTACCCAAGTCACAGTCTTCCAGGGTTTCCCATTTCAATGTCCTGGAGATGCAGCTTAGAGACTCAGCACGATGACTCTGGGGGCAGCAGGGGATGCAGGCCAGGACCCAGAGATCAGGTGTGAACGCTGTCTGAGCGCAGGTGGCTGTGTGGAGTATGGAGGGGTGGGCAGGCAGGGAGGGAGGGAAGAAACCTTCAGAGGTAGACGTTGAGGGTCTGCAGGATGCCCCGGCGGCACAGTGGGCAGTTGCGGTGGTAGACGGGGTGGCGCATCAGGATCTCAGTGCAGGCCTGGCACAGGCACAGGTGCCGACAAGGCAGAAGCAGTACCGTCTTGCTCTGGTCCTGGCAGATGACACACTTCTTCCGCTCCTCCTGCTCCTTCAGCAATTGCCACGGGTCCTGTCCAGCTACAGACTCCTCCACGTTGAGCCTCTCCCGGCCCCGGGCAGCTGTCACTCTGGCCATCCTGACCTCCTCTTCTTCTGCCTCCGATCGGGGCCCAGCTTCAGGAAGAGCGTCCTGTCGCCATGTCCTGGCTGAGGGCAGCCTCCTAGGGCCACCCTGGGGGGCTCCAGGGGCCCCGCCCCGGTTTGGCCAGCTCGCCAGCTGTAGGCTACGGCTCCAGACTCGGCGCCAGGCCTCCAAGCCCAGGGCCAGCCGAGAGAGCCGCACAACATCCTCTCTGAGCCGGTGGTAGGATGGCCGGGCATGGAGCTGACTGAGAGCCCGGGTAGCCAGCCTCAGGGTGAGGTCCGGGTGCAACAGAGTCACTGTCACTGCCAGCACGCAAGCCAGCAGTGCCAGGCCAGTGAGATTGACAAGCACAAAGCTGGCCAGGAGGCGGGCAGCTGAGGCCAAAAGCTCCAGCACTAGCTGGCAGGGGGTCCAGAGAAGGATGGACATGGCCACAGCACTGCTGGAAACGTGGGCTAGGAAGGCAGCCACTACATCTGTCATCCTCCACAGCGGCCCCATCACTGCATCCCACAGGGCCAGCACAAGGGAGAAGAAGTTCTGAGTGCCAATGAGGCAGATGTTGACCAGGCTATTGATCACGTAGGCCACCAGGCTCATGGTGATGGCACAGACGTCACAGATCTGACGCAGCAAAGCATGGCCATTGGAGACTATATTGAGGACGCCCCGGTGGAGGATCTCCCGGCTCCTAAGCGCCCCATGGGAGGCCAGGTGCCCCAGGAGCTTTAGGCTCTCCAGGCCAGAACAGCAGCTGTACAGTACCGTAGACAAGGCCTGCAAGCCCCCACAGGTGAAGCGGACCATAGCTTCAATCAAGGCCAGCAATGAAAGTAAAACTCCACGGCCCAAGTGCAGAAGACTAGTCAGTACCGTGTGTGGCAGGTTGTAGATGAAGGCCAGGAGCCAGGCCAAGGAAGCCAGGAGGGAGGACACCAGCAGGAAGTTGAGGTCCAACACCAAGGTCAGCACATCCAGCAACAGGCCCACCCCATTCACTACCAAGTACACAGCCTCCATGATAGGGCTATGGGGTTGGTCCAAGAGAAGTCTGGCTCCCGGTTAAGGGGGGGGGGTGTCAGGGTTGTCAGTATTTGGGGGGAAGGGGGCTCAGGGATTAATCTGGAAGGAAGTGAACGGTCTCTCCAATACAGAGAGCAATTGAGGAAGAATTGGGTTAGAAGAAGTGGAGTCTCAGGGGAGGGAAAGAGGGCCAGGTGCCGGTCCAGGACTCCCGGTTTTGAAGGCGGTCTGTTTGGGAAGAAAGAGGCCAAACATCTCTAAAGTGGAAGTGATCCCGGGCTGGAGGAAAAACCTCAGCTTTGGAGGCCTGCTGGTGGCGTACCACGGCCGGGCAATGGGTCAGATCGAGAGGAGACCGGGAACGGAAGGGATCGGGCCAGGCCGGGGCCGGGTGGGGGCGGCGCAGGCTGGGCGCGGGCTCGCGGTCCCGCTACGCAGGTGCCCCTGTCCCCTCCCGGCCCCCGTTCTCTGGGCTCGCGGCGCTTTGCGCCCAAGGGAGCAGGAGGGAAGGGAGCAAGCCTCAGCAAACCCCAGGCGCGGCCTCTACTCCGCTGGGTGCCGCCATCTTGTGTGAGAAAGGGTGGGGCAAGAGGCATGACAAGGTGGGAGGGGCGACGAACTCTGGCCAATCGCTGAGACTCCAACCACAGGAAACATCGAGCATTCATTGGTCCGTTTGAACGGCGCCCAAACATATTCAGTGCTTTACAGAGGTGGGGCGGAAACAGATTGAAATCCCCGCCCCCTTGAGGCGGGGATTGGTCAATTGGAGGGCAGAGGCGAATTGCCCCAGCCCCGCCCCCTAAAGGAGAAGGATTTTGTGTGTGTGTTCAGTGGCTCAGTCGTGTCAGACTGCGACTCCATGGACTGTGGTCTGCCAAATTTCTCTGTCCATGGGATTTCCTAAGCAAGAATGCTGGAGTGGGTTGCCATTTCCTACTCCAAAGGATCTTCCTGATCCAGGGATCGAACCCGCGTCTCTTGAGTCTCCTGCATTGGCAGGTGGATTCTAAAGGAACAGGACTTTGGACTGGGCCAGTAGGGGCGCTGTTCTTTCTCTTCACCTCCAGCCTTGATTTTTTTTGTTTTTTAAGTACGGATTTGGTGGTCACTGTTCTGAACCAGGCTTTAGGATTGCACCGCCTCCGCAGCCAGACTCAATCCCTTGTCCTCCTCCATTCATCCATTTACTCCGTCGTGATTGAGCTGCTACACATGGCACTGGGGACGCAAAAAAATGTTTAAGACCTGCCTGCTCACAAGCAGTTTAAGGGGAAACAGATTGTGACAGGGGATTCCCAAGCTGCTATTTCCAAACTGTTTCCTCAAGCTCTGTCACGTTTTCTCAGCATCCTCAGGAGATTACTTCATTGTCAGTAAGAAAAAGTGGTCACAGGCCGGAAATAGCTCACACTCCTAGCCTAGGCCCTATTCACTTGTTTACTTAAACACTCTAGTTAGATATCTGCCTGGGCAGCCTTAGTAGTGGCCCCCAAAATTTATCCCTTTTTAAAATATTCAAATAATATTCAAAATATCTAAGATCCTATCCCAAATATATTGAGAGCCTGGTGTTCTCTACTTAAGCCAAGGATACTTGGGGGTCTGAGCCTTCCCCTGGCCTCTATTTCTTTAATTTCCTGCCTGCATTTGTTCACTGAAAAAAATGCACAACAAGAAAGTTGTGAGTTAAGTTTTACTTAGGGTAAAACGAGGACGATAGGCCAGCAGACAGTCTCTCAGATAGTTCTGAGGAACTGCTCAGAAGAGGTAACAGGGGAGGTGAATGCTGCTACTAAGTCACTTCAGTCGTGTCTGTCTCTGTGCGACCCCATAGACAGCAGCCCACCAGGCTCCGCCGTCCCTGGGATTCTCCAGGCAAGAACACTGGAGTGGGGTGCCATTGCCTTCTCCGGGGGAGGTGAATATATATATGTAATTTTGGTAGGTAATCGGGCAGACGTGCAATCTCACACATGTTTTTACAGAAGGCTGCTGCTGGTCACAGGAAGTTTGCTGCTAGTCGTGAGAAGCAGATGTCTCTGTTAATGATTGTAGTGCTTTTCTAGATATAAGAAAGTGCAAGAATTTGGGTTCATAAAATCTCCTGAAAATAACTATCTGAAGGTCTGTTCTGCCTGTTTTTCCCAGAGCACAGAGTGCCTCATTCCTGCTCTTGGCTCTGAATTCCCTTCAGGGTATGTCAAAGTTCAGTGACTGGTGGCTAGTGACAGTTTTTAGTTGGCACATTAAACTCTTCATCTCCACTCTGGCCTGGACTTAGTCTTAAACTGTCTCCATCACCCCACCTTGGACACTGCCTGAATCTTTTCTTTCCCAAAGCACCACTGAGTCAAGGCTGAAATATTCTGCACACCTTTCTGAGATAGGCAGCTCCCAGTACAGGTTAGAACATAGTGCAATTTCTAAAACTCCCTTGGTTTTCCTCTAGCTTCTCTCTCACATCTGTCAGGCCCCAACTTCATGTTTTCTCTGAGACATGTTTTCCCTTTGTCTTCCTCTTCCTTTTGAGATTTCTCCTCTTTCTCTAGCCACCAGACTCCAACTCTCCATTGTTATGATTTATTTATTTATATATACTGCACTGGATCATCGTTTCTACACACAGGCTTTCTCTAGTTGAGTTGCTCCAGCTTCTCATTGAGGTAGCTTCTCTTGTTGCCCAGTATGGGCTCTAGGGCGTGTGGGCTTCAGTAATTGCGGAGCCTGGGCTTAGTAGTTGCAGCTCACAGGGTTAGTTGCCCCTTGTCATGTGGGATCTTCTGGGACCAGGGATCGAACCCATGTCCCCTACATTGGCAGGCGGATTCTTAACCACTGGACCCCCAGGGAAGTCCTCCATTGTTGTTTGATATACAGAATAGTCTGTTTCTACCCTCAATTCCATCTAAACTTTAGCCACAAAATGCTCATTTCTCTACACAAAGGAAAATAATATAAAGATTTGTTTAACCTTCTGCCCATATCACAGTCTGTTGTGGTTATTGTTGCTGGTGGGTTTTGGTTGTTTTGTTTTTTTTTTTTGCATTTTCCCCTAATCTGAAATCTTGTCAAAAATGCCGACCTCCTCTTCACTATACTTGATCCCACCACCCATAACCTGTCCTCTTCAAAAATTGTACTTGTCCAATGAATACTATTGTGTTTTTAATCTATCTTCCTGCAGCACTTGACACCAATGACCACTTCCTCCACCCTTGGCCTCTGGACCTTACCCTCTCCTGTCTTCTTTCTGTGCCCACCACGACCCCCTCTCCACTCTACCAATGATTCCCAAATCTATGTCTTCAGCCTGAATTTGTCTTTCAAAGTTCAGGTTCCAGCTGCTTCCTGCACAGCTGCTGGATATCCTACTGGTGCTTCAAACTCAATGTGTCCAAAATCAAACTCAGCAAATTTGCTATGCCTGCACTGTGTGTAGTTAACCAGCCAGCTTTCTGCACCGAGAAAGACCTTGAAGTTGGCAGGATCCTCTAAGACAGTATTTCCATTAGCCTGGGACCAAGGCCTCACCTTTGTGATCTGAGACATACTTGAACAAGGCACAAACTTTGACTCTGCTGGCATTCCAGCGGTGGACAGCCAGAGGTTACCTGTGGTCAACATTCTTTGGGTGAATTACTGTGGGTGAATTTCTGCAAAATGCTCTCCATTCCTATGCTAGAAATATAAAGTACCATGTGACCACAGTGCAAATGAAGTGCTGGGATGACACCCCACCCCACCCCCCACCACTTGGGGAAACCAAGGCACTTCTTGGTTCTGAGAGGTTGTAAACACTCTCTTTGAGGTGATTTTTGTGGTTTGGACTTAAGCAGTATCTCTACTGATTTGATAATATTTCTTTCTCTTCCAGGACTCTGTTTCAAATAACAGCTGGTTCAAACCCACTGTTGCCAAAGCAGGAGTCATCTCCATTTGAAAATATTTTTTAATGTTTATTTTTATTTATTTATTTGGCTGCTGTGGGCCTTAGTAGCATCATGTGGGAACTAGTTCCCTGTCCAGGGATCAAACCCAGGTCCCCTGCACTGGGAGAATGGAGTCCTAGCCACTGGACCACCAGGGAAATCCCCATCTTCTATTTGGAGGCTGGAAGACTGGGGAGCATTGGTCAAACAAGCCAACACCAGGCCTCCCTGATAGTTCAGTGATAATCTGCCTGCCGATACAAGAGACGTGGGTTCAATCCCTGATCTGGGAAGATCCTACATGCCATGGAGCAACTAAACCCATGTGCCACAACTATTGAGCCTGAGCTCTAGAGTTTGGAAGCTGCAACTACTGAAGCCCATGTGCCCTAGAGCCTGTACTCTGCAACATGAGAAGTCATTGCAATGAGAACGCCACGCACTGCAGCTAGAGAGTAGCTCCCACTCTCCGCAACTAGAGAAAAGTCTGCACAGCAATGAAGACCCAGCCAGAAATACATAAATACATAATTAATTAAATACATAAATAAAATTAAATTTAAAAAAGAAAGAACCAACAGCAACTGACTTTAGGGAGGAAGTTCAAGTTGCTTATGAGTGTGAGTTGCAGTGATTTGAGAAAAAAATAAACCAGATCTGGAGAAAACTTAATGCCTGGAGGCGCTATCCTTACAGAATTGTGTCATGGAAGATATAGTGGTATAATCTAAAATGCTCAGGCATCTGCCCAGGGGCCTGCTGGAACAACAGCTGGTTTCTGCTGTTGTGCTAAGTGCAGGGCTTTTGTGTTGCTAGGTGAGAGATTCAAGCTGGGACAACAGAGGGGGTTTTTAGAGGTTGCTCAGGCTTGAGGAGTAAGAGATGGGGTGAAACCAGAAAGACTGTCTAATTTAGGAGTTTTGCTTTGTGGCATTGTGTGTCCTATAACCCTCCCCTCCATCTCTCCATCAAGTGTTCAGTTAAATCCATATCACTGCATGGTCTTAAGAGTTGGATATTTTTTTCCTTTTTTATTTAATTTGGCTTTTTAATTATGCAAATCATTTGCCAGATCCCCAAAGTCAAACTATATGAAAAGGTACATTCTTAAAAGGTTTGTGTCATGGTCTGTGTGTGGGTTGAAAAAGAGTTTCCAGATATGAGGCAGAATGAGAAGAGACTAAAGTTTATTAGAGTGGGAAACGCAGTTAGAACAGCGAGCTGGCTCAAGAGAAAGCCAACCCCTTTCAAGGGCTAGTAGCCAAATTTTATAGCCTCAAGACCGAGAAAATTCCTACGGGAAGGGTGGCATTAGTGATTGGTTAAGATGCTATGGGCGTTTCCCTGGTGGCTCAGATGGTAAAAAATCTGCCTGCAACGCAGGAGATCCAGGTTTGATCCATCCCCTGGAGAAGGGAATGGCTACCCACCCACTCCGGTATTCTTGCCTGGAGAATTCCAGGGACAGAGGAGCCTGGCGGGCTACAGTTCATGAGATCACAAAGAGTCAGACCACCACTGAGCAACTAACACTTTCACTTTTGGGGATGCATTGGGTGGGTATTTTACCTAATATGGGGTCAGGAAACTGGCTGGTTTAGATCCAAAGGCTTATGGCAGCAGTAGATATAGGGCTCTGTCAGTTCCAGAGATTTCTGTCCTGTGACCTTGGTATAGGGCTCCACACCTCTGAACTGGGTATAGGGCTCCACAGTTTGCTTTCACCCTGACCTTCCACCCTGTTCCCTTCGAGTAACACCCTAAGCCCCACAAAACACAAACACACTGAAAACTGTTTTCCTCTCTCAGTCGGCATCTGAGGCTTGACACTGGTACAGGAGAACCCAAACCCTAAACATCAGCTCTAGTAATAACACTGTTCAGGCCGAGAGAAGCACTTCACATCTCATAACCCATGTCCTGGAAACATGAGGTGACTGTATCCAAATGCCACAAAGTTCTATGGTTTGTGCCAGGGGAGGATTTCAGCCACTGAAGCGCTTAGGGAAGAAAAGAAATACATTAATTAACTAGTCAAATCCTCTTGCTTTTCCTCCTGTTCCAATTTGTGGTTCCAGAAGTATTCAGAAATTAATGTGGTATGTGCAATAGTGGCTGAGGAACATTTGTAACATTAATTCATATTTTTTTAAATTTGTCTATATATGAGTCTAGATGAAACATGCTCCCGATTTAACTGGTTTTAGTCCTGTTCTGATTTACGGGAAGGACTGAAGAAAAGCAACTTACGATTTTAGGCTTTGATTTAAAAGGATGTTGAAGGCAAGTTGATAACGCGATTGACATAGTAAAAATAAAGATGAACAAGGTCATTTTTTTCACTGAAAATCCAGAAACATTTTTTGTGCCGTATGCCATGTATGGCACATAGTTATTTGTTACTATGACCTGACCTCAATTGTGATCATCATGGCTTTCTTTGGAACATTAAAAAGATTATATACAGAATTTTCTGGATCTTTCCAAAGATGAAACATCTTAGGAAAACACATATCACATCTGACTTTACAACATTCTTGGACACATGATGAGAATATTGGCTAAATGCTATTAAAACAAGTAGACTTAATTAACACATGATACTAAAAGAACTTGAAGAGTTAAGCAAAACAACAGAAAATTCTCAAATAAAGAGTTTCCACATGGTCCCAAGTGGAAAATGAAATTATTCTTGAATGTGTGCTACCCACAGATATTTGAGAGGGACTGTTTCTTAATATTAATAATATTGACAAAAGTTTAACAAATCTAAACCTAAGTTTGACTGTTTTAGTTTCTTTATTTTTTCACAATTGATGAGCTAATACTAATACATTATTGTTACTAACTGAAGTCCATAGTTTACATTAGGGTTCACTTTAAATGTGGTACATCCTATGGGGACTTCCCTGGTAGTCCAGTGGCTAAGACTCCAAGCTCCCAGTGCAGGGGGGTGGAGTTTGATACCTGGTCAGGGAACTAGATTCCAAATGCCACAACTAAAGATCCCACATGCCACAATGAAGACCCAGCACAGCCAAATAAATAAATAAAAATAAATATTAAAAAAAACCCTGAAATCTGCTGTAGATCCTATGGATTTTGACAGGTGTATTATACCATGGTCTAACATCACAATATCATGCAAAGTATTTTCCCTGCCCTAAAAATCCCCTATGCTCCACAGGGATGACCCTTTCCTGCCTTCCCTACAGCCCCACTTCGTGGCCATCACTGATCTTTTTGCCATCTTCTTCGTTTTGCCTTTTCCAGAATGTCATATCACTGGAATCGTGCAGTATGTAGCCTTTTCAAATTATCTTCTTAGCAATAAACATTCAGCCTTCCTCCATGTCTTTTTGTGACTTGATAGCCCACTTCTTTTTAATCCCTGCATAATATTCCATTGTATGGATGCAGCTATCAGTTTGTTTATCCATTCTCCTATTAAACGACATCGCGATTGCTTCCAAGTTTTGACAATTATGAATAAATCTGCTATAAACATCCATATGGAGGTAGTTGTGTAGAACTAAGTTTTCAATTCATTTGGGTGAATACCAAGGAGCGTGATTAATGGATCTTACAGTAAAGGTATGTTTCACTTTATAATAAACTTCCAAACTGTTTTCCCAAGGGGCTGTGCCATTTTGCATTCCCATCAGAAATGAATGAGAGTTCCTGTCGCTCCACATGCTCTCCAGCACTTGGTGTTGCCTGTGTTTTTGAACTTTAGCTATTCCAATAGGTGTGCATTGCATCTCATTGTTGTTTTAATTTGCAATTCCCCAGGCTTCCCTGGTGGCTCAGACTGTAAAGAATCTGCTTGCAATGCAGGAGACATAAGAGACACAGGTTTGATCCCTGGGTCGTGAAAATCCCTTGGAGGAGGGCATGGCAACCCTCTCCAGTATTCTTGCTTGGAAAATCCCCTGGACAGAGGAGCCTGGTGGGCTACAATCCATGCGGTTGCAGAGTCAGACACCACTGAAGAGACTGAGTGCAGCACAGCACTCACCACTACTGAACCGTATGCTTAAAAATGGCAAAGGAGTTAAATTTTACAAAATTTTTTTATCACAATTAAAGAAACAAACAAAAAACCCTACCTATGCCTTTACCCTTTGACCCAGAAATCCACCTCTAGGAATGTACCGTTAAGACACTTTCAATAAAATGAAAATTTATTGTCACATTATTTATAATTGCAAAATACTGGAAATTGTTTTTGGCCCCGCCTGTATGGCTTGTGGAATCTTAGTTCTTGGACCACAGCAGTGAGAGCGCCAAGTCCTAACCACTGGACCGCCAGGGAATTCTCTTGTGTAATTTTGACTTTTAGAAGCATGTTAATTTCCTGCACACTTAAAATATTAAACTAAACCAAAATATGAGGAAAAAACAAACCAAACTGAATGCAAACAGAAACAAATGAACTCAGCTGAATTTCATATGAGTGATATAACCACATAGCAAGGTGGGAAGTATATCCTGTGTCTCAGATGGTAAAGAATCTGCCTGCGATGCAAGAGACCCGGGTTCCGTCCGTGGGTCAGGAAGATCCTCTGGAGAAGGGAATGGCAAGCCACTCTGCTGTTCTTGCCTGGAAAATCCCATGGACAAAAGAGCCTGCTGGGCTACAGTCCATGGGGTCACAAAGAGTTGGACATGACTGGACAACTAACACCACACCATACACCCTCAGCCTGGGGGAAGTAAAGACCTCTTGAACTCACTTTACTAGGCTTACTTTTTGTAGTGTACAACAATTTTGAAATATTGTTGGGAGCCAGAGTTCTTCGTTTGGAAGAAGGGAGACATAAATATGGAATGCAGGAAGGCAAGGTAGAGAACTCCATGAAACTGGATCAAGATTGTAAGTTACCCGTACAAACTCATGCTTTCTATAATAATAATATATATATTAGATATATTATATATTAGCTTAGATGTATTATATACATAGTATATGTGATTATGTGTGTCCACTGAAAGAACCTAGAAGCAATAAAACCCTAGTAGCAAGAAGCATACCTAGTACCCAGATGTTGGTTTCTACCATTCCCCACTAAAAGAAACAGGGTTCCTGGGGAAAAGAGTTGATTATAGTGGCTGAGACAGAGGAGGTAGAAGGTTGAACATTCTGCCAGAAATAAAGTAGTGCCAAAAATTATGGGGCAGGGGCCAGCAGACTGGGGTTGGGGGTGGCTGTGTCAGAGGATACAGAAGCAGATCAAAGGTGGCCACATCTGGGTTGATCTCAGCATCAAAATAAATAAGGGCAGTAATGGAATAAAAGCCACTGAACAAAATAGGAATCCATGAGTCCAAATATATTACAAAGAATATAAATAAACAAAAAATTAGAAAGGAGGGCTCTTGTTTACAATGGAACACTGACTGATGCAGAAGGAGGGAGGCTGACAGGAGAAAATTATCATTTCAAACCATCACAGCGACTTCCCTAGCAGTCCAATGGTGAAGACGCTGCACTTCTAACGCAGGGGTGCAGGTTCAATCCCTGGTTGGGGAACTAAGGTCCCACATGCTGTGGGGTGTAGCCAAAAATTAAAAAATAATAATAATAAATAAAACCATCATGGTAAAAATTGGTTCAGACCAGAACAATTAAGGGATGCTAACGTATGTATTACTTATACAGTATTTCAGCCCGGGTTGCATAACCCTACTTCATGCACAAGATTACACCAGACACATCCGGTTGACAAATATGAAGGCAACGTCTGAGGAACCGTTGCAGGTTACAGGGAAATAACAAGACCTGAAGACTAAAGACAGTAGAGAAACCTGGTCTGCATCCTGTTCTAGAGGGAAAAGACCAACACCACAGTGGACGTTTGGGACTCTTGTCAAACCGGAATATGGATTATAGACTGTTTTATATCAATTTATATCTTCTAAATTGGATAACTGTATTGTGATTATATGGGACAATATCCTTCTTCTCAGGAAATACTGAAGTATAAATGGAACTAGGAGCACACTGTATGCAATCTACTTTCACGATTTAGAAAAATTATACATATGTACACACATCAAATAAAAAATTTTAGTTAAAATTTAATATAAGTTTTAATTTAGAGAGAATCAAAAAGCAAAATCTGGGGAATTCCCTGGTGGTGCAGTGGTTATGAGTCTGAGTTTTCACTACTGAGAGTGTGGGTTCAAATCCTTGGTGGAGGCACTAAGATCCCACAAGCCAGGTAGCGTGGCCAAAAAAGAAAAAAGAAAAATCTGTGGCAAAGCATTAATCATCTTTGATTCTAAGTAAAGAGTATACAGGGAGTCTACACTATCTCTGCAACCTTTCTGAATGTTTGAAATTATTTCAAAATAAAGTTAAATATATAAAAAGAGAAGCTAACACAAGGAAATAAAAATATTTGCAAGGGCATAAAGGAAAAGACTCACAGGCGAATAATCTCCTAACTAATTTCTCCTGAGACTAACTTCTGGCCAAGTTCAAACTACAGCTTCAATTACAGAGAGATTTTAAGAAATGTAACAAAATAGTACTCTTTTGTGTTTTTTTAAAATAAGAGCTCAGCATTGAATCATTTGCAAACAGTAAAATTTAAACACCAAATGGATCTAGATGTTGCTTTAAAGGCTGTTGAAAATTATTATGATAAAGACTTACATGATGAAAAAGTACTTTCAGGGATAAGTATTTATTATCTGTGACTCCTTTATAATGTTGAAATGTGAGGTACAAAATTTATGATTCAATTCTGAATCCAAGTATTGCTTTAAAATTGTTAGTAATAATTTCAGTTTGGAGCAACGTTTCTCTAAATTGAAATTTATTTTTTAAATAGCTAAAAACAATAACCCAAGAAAAGTAAATTAACTTGGCATTCCTAGCAATAGAATATGCATTATGAGATTTTTATTATAGAAAGTAATTAGATATTTTGCCAAAATGAAGACAAGAACATTTTATTTAATGGAATATTATAGCACATGACTTTATTATCCATCCAAACATTGCTGGTGCTTCTTGAGGACACCCAGGCAAGAGCGATGAAAATTAAGTTAAATTATCTTGAATATTTTGCTGACTTTAGGTCATACAAAGACTGTGGTATTACATATCTTTTAATTTTGTCATTAGAAAGGTTATCTGTCAAGGTAAGAGGGCAGAGCATGTTTAAGAGTTAGCTAGCCTTCAAATAATTCAAACAGCTTGACATACAACATGTGAACCTTCTTTTATATCTGACCTTGCCACATAAGTATTGGAGGTTTTGGTCCTTTAATTATTTCTATTTGAAAGTATAAATAGATGTTGATCATATAAAATATTTATCTATTCTTATACAAAAGGTAGCATTCCACATATAGCACTGTATATCAAGCTTTTAAATTTAGAACTATATTTTACATCAACCATACCTCAATAAAAATGTCAATCACCCTCAAATAAATAAATAAAATTACATTCCAGTGATCATTCCAAATCAATGTATAGGGGTGTCCTTATCCTTTTAACAGCTGCATAGTACTCCACTTAGTGGAGTTAATTCAAGGATTGTTGATAGGGGACTCAAAAGTGTTGTGTCCCATCTCAAGGTGGATGTGGTAAGGAGAGAAGGCTCCCAAGACATAAGGAACATAAGGAACCACATTACTCCCAAGCTTATATTTTATTCTAGTGTGAAGCTTTTATAATCAGATGGATTGGCATGTTCAAAGTTAAAATAAGGCCATACCTCAGGTACAGCAGGTATACCCCAGGTATAGCAGCAGCTTCTCCAGAAGTGGCTGGATGTTTCCAACCTCAGTCACCCAAGGGAGAGAACAGATCTTGGAGGGGAGACAGGACCTTAGAAAGTGGAACCTTTGTGGGGCTTCCCTGGTGGTCCAGTGGCTAAGACTCCATCCATGCTCCCAATGCAGGAGGCCTGGGCTGATCCCTAGTCAGGGAGCTAGATCCCACAAGCTGCAATTTTAAAAAGATCCTGCATACTGCAACTAAAAAAAAAAAAAAAGATCTCACATTTGGCAACGAAGATCTCGCATGAGGCAACTAAGACCTGGCACAGCCTAATTAATTAGTTAAAAAAAGAAGGAAAATGAGACCTTTGGTTCTGTCCCTCTGTGCCTGAACTCAGAAGGATCTAAACTGATTGTCAGGCGTTCCCCTGCTCAGAACCGTTTATACACACCCTCCTGTGCTAAACCATTTATCAGGGTCTACAAATCCTCTGTAATCTGGCCTCATCCCTCACTAAATTCATTCCTCCCTTGCAGGATATGAACCAACCACTAGTCGTCTCCTGCACAGAGGATGCTACCATACCTCATTTACCCAGCTACCTGCCATTATCCCTTAAAATGAAGCTAGGGGTCAACTCTTCCAGGAAGCCTTCCTTGACCACCTAAGCTTGAGTTAAGTAACTGTTTCATATGCATTTGTGCACCCTAGTACTTGCACATTATATTCTAATTGTTTACTTATCAGTCCCCCTCACTAGGGCTTCCCCAGTGGTTCAGTGTTAACAAATCTGCCTGCAGTGCAAGAGAGGCAGGTTTGATCCCTGGGTCAGGAAGATCCTCTGGAGGAGGGCATGGCAACCCACTTCAGTATTCTTGCCTGGTAAAATCCTGTGAACAGAGGAGCTTGGCAGGCTACAGTTCATGGGGTCACAAAGAGTCGGACACGACTGAAGCAACTGAGCACACATTCCCTCACTAGAGTACAAACCTCTTAAGTCCATGAACCTTGTCTTACTTATCATCCCATCCTCCGCCCCCAAGTTTAGTATCTGACACACAACAGCCTAGTTCAATGATGAGACAGAGAAGGGAGCTGCCACCATGCCCTTTTCCTTCAGAGCAAACCCTCTCTGTCCACATGTCACCTCTATTTGTACCGCAGTGTTGGCATCACTCAGGACGAATTGAAATGAAGCCTAAGACTCTGGCTTCTCCAACTGATCAATTCTGTTTTTCCATCCCCCATCCTGCCTGCTTTCCGTGAGATGAGGGAACAATTTAAATTAGGGGCACCAGGGGGCGCTCTCAGGCAAGAAGAAATAGAGACACCCTTCAGTTCAGTTCAATCCCTCAGTCGTGTCCGACTCTCTGCAACCCCATAGACTGCAGCATGCCAGGCTTCCCTGTCCATCACCAACTCCCGGAGCCTACTCAAACTCATGTCTATCCTGTCCATGATGCCATCCAGCCATCTCATCCTCTGCCTTCCCCTTCTCCTCCTGACTTCAGTCTTCCCAGCATCAGGGTCTTGCCCAATGGGTCGTTTTTTCGCATCAGGTGGCCAAAGAATTGGAGTTTTAGCTTCAGCATCAGTCCTTCACCTGAATATTCAGGACTGATTTCCTTTAGAATGGACTGACTTCCTTTCGGATGATTTCCTTTAGGATGGAGAAACTCTTATAAACCTCAATTCCAATTTCATCACATCATTGCTCAAGAACTTGCAGTGGCTCCCCACTGCCTCTTCTATCTTAAGATCCAAGTTTCTCCCCCATGACTTTACCCCACTTCAACTGCCCAATCTCTCATGTGGATGCACCCTCTACCCTCTTGAATTTCTAGTTAGCCGTGTAATACTTTATTTTAGTACCAGCTGTTTGCATAAAGGTGGTGCCAATAGGTGGTAGCAGTGGCTGAAGCTCTCCTCAAGACACTCTAGGTAAACATACAATGAAAGTGAAAGCAGTGAGCTGGCTATGCAAACAGCAATTCATGTCTGCCAGCCTCCCCACATCAGCCTGACCTTCTAGCCAGATGCTGATGCTGAAACTCTTTAATACAGAAGAAGCAGTTGTCACTATGTGTGTCCCTTTCTTCAGCCTCTCCCCTCCTCTCCTTGTTTGTGCCACTTGCTCTGCTTGGAATGATCTAGCCTCACTCCTCCCCTATCTAAACTTGACTTTTCGCTGGAGCCTCCACACTTCCAGAAAGGCTTTCCTGGCTAGTGCAAGCACCGTCCATAGATGCTTCCTCTTCTGAATCCCTGCTGCATTTCCTGTTTATACCACATAATTCGTTGGTATTCAATCTGCTGCTTTCTTTTCCATGATGTGTTTACTTAATCCAGCTGTAAATTATCACAGGTATGGGGCCCAGGTATGGGGCCCAGGTTTGGGAGTTGGATCGATCTTTGTTCAAATTTTAGTTCCTTGGAGTGATCAAAAATTCTGAAACTAGACAGTGGTGATGGTTGCATACCATTGTGAGCATGCTTGATGCCACTGACTTGTACACTTAAAGTGGTTAAAAGGGTAAGTTTTAGGTTATGCACATCTTAGCACACTGAAAAAATGTAGCTCCACTACTCACAGGCTGTGTGACTTTAGGTCATGTAATTCTTTTCAGTTTCCTCATTTTTTGTTGCAAAGATCAAGATAAATATTAGCAATGAAAATGACCCTTAAGTCATGGGCTGAGTTGTACAGCCCTGTGAAAATATTAGCTATGAGTAGCTTCTTCACTTATTCTGAGCACTACCAAGTCCCTTCTCAACAGTCACTGGTTTGGCCACTTGCCCAAGATTAGTTAATTAAGTGGCAGGGAGATCTCAAAGCCACCAATTCCTTCATGGAGTTTACAGCCAGGTATTGGAGACAAGCGCTTCTATGGTGGTTCAGTCGGTAAAAGAATCCACCTACAATGCAGGAGATGTGGGTTCGATCCCTGGGTCAGGAATCCCCTGGAGGAGGTCATGGCAACCCGCTCCAATATCCTTGCCTGGAGAATCCCACGGACTGAGGAGCCTGGCAGGCTACAGTCCACGGAGTTGCAAAGGGTCAGACACGACCGAAGGGACCGAGCACACGTGTTCACACCCTGGAGAGCAAAGCTGAACCATCTCTTTCCAGCGTGACTGGGACACAATGGGAAGGTGCCAGGGAGAACGCAGCCCCAGTCTCACCTGGTCTGGGGATTTTCTCTGACTCCAAATTCTGTGTTCTCTCCACTTTTCAAGTTCCCTTGAGGCTGCGGGCCCTGGGGTGTGGGTCAGGAAGACAGGGTTCAGCGTCGCTCTCCCCCCAGCTTGCTGTTCCCTTCCCCCCACCTCTCTGGCAGCCTCCAAGACCAGCTGTGGCAACTACAGAAGGGGTCACAGGCCCTGCCAGGGTGCAGTGGAACAAGGCTCCCCCGCTCCGGGGCTCCCCCTGGGTTGTTCAAAGCTCTGGGTGTCTCCAGGGGTGTAGCAGAATCTGGGGTCACTAGGCTTCCTGTAGGCTCCTCTCGGGTAGACTAGCTGGCCCTTCCTCAGGGACAACTCAAAAGTCAAAATTTAAACAGCTCTCTGGAGACACTCCTTCTCCTGGGTGGTGGTATTTTGGGGAGCGGATGTGAATTTCCCCGAGGGGGAGAGATGTAGGCTCCCAATGTCCAGCCCTCTGCCCTCCCCCCTCCCCCCATCTCGCTCTGTTCTCCAAATTTAGGATGGGAGGAAGAAGTGGGAAGACTTTTGGGTCCTCAGAGGCCAGAGAGCAGAGACCCAGGACCGGAAGCGAGACAATCCTTTATCACAGCTGACAGGAGCCCCCAGCCCTGCCTGAGGCTGAAATCCTGGCTGGATCATCCTACCCTCCCCTCCATCAGAGGTCACTGCACCCCTGGGAGGCAGTGCTCAGGGATTCCCCATGCCGTCTGCCTCTCTCCCCAAACTCCACCCGACTCCCACCCGCAACTCAGCTCCCCCTCCATTTCCCAAAGCAGAGACTGAATCACCTCCACCAGCCCTCGCTGGGAAAGGCCTGGAGACCGGATTCGGGGCTTCCGGAGAGCCCCCAAGGTCCCCTGCCTGAGCCCCTCCCCGGCCTGCAGCAGCCTGAGCATTTATGGTAATGTTTGGATTGGGGCGAGCTCGGCCGGATGCCCCGCCTCCCCGGGGCAGGACCTGGGATCCCCTGGGCTGAGGCCCTGGGTGCTGGAGGGCAGCCCACGTGGAGAGGGCCTTGGGGTCAGAGAGGACTAGAGGGGACAGTCCAGGCCCAAGGGACGGCTCAACAGGGCTGGGGACTAGGATGGGAGGGATGGGTCCCCCTCTGCACACCACACTCACTGCGAACCCTCCCTCTGGTTTATGGGTCCCTAATCCCCAGGAAGAGTCCCCCTGTGGCCACATCCTCTTTTCCCTCTCTCCCCCCACCCCTTAACAGGGAAGGGGCTGGGAGGATGGGAGGAGAGGCCGGCAGCTCCCAGGGGAGTCGCTGGAATGCTGGGAGCCTGGGAACGGACCCTGCAGTGTCCCTGGGAAAGCCAGGCTGTGGGAATCCCACCCACAGCCCCCTCCCCAGGATGCGACACCGGATGCCAGAGACAGATCCCACCTTCCCAAGAGGGGGCTTCTGTGAGAGTGGGAAAACCCCCCTGTCCCAGCCCAAGCCTGGCTCGACCCCAGAGTTCAGTAGGCCAGCTGTGATGGTGACGCCCCCTCCCGCGCCCTCCTCTCCCCCGCTGGCTCTGATATAATCCCGGTCATTGTGCCACCACCTCCCCTCCCCCGCCCCTTCTCTGGACCCCTGTACAATGGGGCCTTTGCCTCCTCCAGCACTCAGGGTGGAGATGAACTCACTGACGGTTTCTCCAAGTTTAAAAATAGCCCCTCCCATCTCCCCCCCCGCCCCACCCACCACCACCACCACCACCACAAGTCACCCTCCTCCTCTTCCTTGGCGTTTCTGGGGTGCAGCTCAATCCAGTCTGCATCTCCTTCCTGCCTGGAGTCAGGTGCGAAGGACATGGGTAAGACCACGTCCGGCCAAGACAGGGGCCGCTTCCCCCTATTCAATCTCTTCCCCAACATTTTCCACCCAGCCCCCAGTATCCGGTTTCCTGGCCCGGATTGCCTCAGCAGCAACTGCCCCCCACCCTCCTCCTACCCCGTTTTTTCACTCCCTTAGCACAGTCTCCTCCCAGCTCAGACCCCCAACACTGGAAAAAATTCTCCTACCTCTCCTCCAAAGACTCAGACTGAACCCTATTTTTAGGCCAGGCCGGGGAGTGGGGCGGGATTCCCCAGCCTCAGTCATTGCCAATATTGCTGGCCCACCCCCTCCACCCCATAGCTCCTTCTCTTACTGCAGATGTAAACTTGTCTTTATCAGCTTCCTTCCTCTGTTCAGCCTGACCTCATATCCACCAGGTTAAGGCCCCTCCACCGGAGAGGGTGGGTGGGAGACCACTGTACCCGCTCTGAGTGAGGACTCCTGGGTTTAATCTCACCCCAGCAGGACTAGACCCCCAGGGCAGGACTCGCCTTGTCTTTTTACCTCCAGCTCCACGTGGGGGATAGGGGGTGGTCCCATATCGTACAATGAAATGAAAGCCCCCACTCACCCCGGAGACAGCAGTTGAGAGACTCAGACTGTGGCCACCACCCCACGTAGCCTCAGTTTCTCTACCTGTGGTCAGACTTATGCCCAAGAGACACACCAAGGGCCTTCTGCACCCCCTGGGTCTGCCGTGGGAGTGAAGAAGGCAGCCTTCCTACTCATTCCTTCTGGAGAGAAATGAGGCAGGGAACTTAGGGCTCTGGTCTGGGGCTCTGCTCATCCTGGCCTGCATCTGGGCAAGGCTGCCTCCACCGAGTCCAGGCACAACAGTGTCTGCAGATGGAAAGCCCACAGTGGCCTCCTTGGCTCTCCCCTTCTGCTCCATCCTCTCACTGAAAGTTCTTCCCCGTCTGCTTCCTCTCTTTCCTGCAGCTGTGGACGCTCTAGCTTCTGGCATCTCAGAGAAACGGAGATACCCATCTCAGACACCCTCCACCTCCTGCCCCTTCACCCTGTGCTGCCATCACTCTGCTTCCTTCTGCCTCCAGTCCCCTCTGAAGCCTCTCCAAGGACTTGACCTCTTTGGTTTGGAATCCTAGAGGGCCCCGCTCATGAAGCCTTCTCGAGATTGTCTGCCCCCTGACCTCTACCACCCACTCCCTGGCAGTCCAGATCACCCTAAGCTACTGGCTTCCCTAAAGGACAGTCTCTGTGCTAGTTTGGTGGGGACGTGTGGGACACAGAGGTCACCCTGGGCTCTACCCTCATTTCCGTTTCACCGCAGAGGCAGCTCCACCACCCCCTCCTAGCTTCACTCTTCTCACAACGGAAGAATTCTGAACTGACCGTCCTTGGTGGTTAGCTGGCTTTGCTTTCAAGCTGGAGAGAGGAGAATGATTAGTTAATGGTGTTAAGAGAAGGGAAGGGGGTGGGGGACAGGGAAGCAGAATACCATGCCCAGCTCTGAGATTGCCAGGGCAAACAGCATCCTTCAGCCATTCCCACTCCTGCCCCTGCAGACAAAAACAAACGCATCCATTCCATTCTGGGCCCTGGGCCAGTCCATACATTCACTCTAGGGGATGAGGAAGCACCATCCTTCTCTGACCCCCCACCCCCACCCTGGCCTCCAGGCCCCTGGCTTGGCCCGCCTGGCATGGCCTCTGGCTGAAAATTAATGGAGATGGAGGAGGGGACCAGCAAGGATCTGAAAGATGAGGGCTGATGTGGCTCAAGAGTCATCTCGACGTCATCAAAACGCCATCCTGGAGCATCCTCTAAGTCACCTGCCCATCTCCGGCATTTGCCGCCTCACCCTGCTCCTCCCCCAACCAGCGGCAAGGCTGCCCTGCCTAGGACAGGACTCTATCTCAAATCCAGGCCCCCTTTAGACCTTCCCAGTTGGAGGGGTCCCAGCCGACGTGGACCCCTTTCCCAGGGTCAGGGAGCTGGGGGTCTGTATCTAAGAGACAAGAATCAGTCTCACTCCCCAGAGCCTCAGTTCAGGTTCAAGGGGCCCGAAGACCCAGGCTCTGGGAATAAGGGGAGATGCAGCTCCCCTCGCCTCGCTGGGACAGATTCCACTTGGGCAGGGCAGCCTGGAGTCAGTTCTGATTCCTCCTCCAAACCCCCCACCCTCAGCAGCTGTGGGGGCCAAAGCCCTGCTGCAGGGGGTCCCTTCAACCCTCAGCAACAGCAACAGGTATGGGGGGGGGCGCAAGCTGGAGACCTCGTGCCCATTAACTCATTTCCCCCCTCTTTTCTTCATTCAGGGGAAACTGAGTCCCAGGTTGGGTTCAGCGAGTGAAGTCAGCAGAAGCAGAAACCTCAAGATCCGGACTGGATGGAACAAGTGTAACAACTTCGGGCCTGTGAATGCAGCCCCTCCCTGCTTCCTCTGGTCTGAGACTTGAAGGAGCTGGGGGTGAAGGGACCACCCTTAGCGCGCCGTCTCCACTCCCCAGTATAGATGCCTCTGGGTCTGTGGACCCTGAGCCCAGGGTTCTTCCCTCAAAGCGGCCAGGACTGCAAGGCTTGGGGGCAGTGCCAGGCCGGCGACCGCCGCAGTGGTGCAACCGTTCTGGGAAGCCCGATTTCTCTGGGGCAGAGGTCCGGAGGAATGGAGGAGGCGGCAGGCAGAAGAGCTTAAATGGGAGCGAGGCCCCCATCAAGGACACCAAGGACCTGCCAGTGGCTCCTCCGCCAGGAGGTCCCCCAGGGCTACACGGGCTGGCTGGGGCTAAGCGGGGTCTGACCCGGCGGGACTCCAGCATCCTGGCCAGCTTCTCCCCGCAGCCGCCTCGGAGACACCTGTCACCTCCCCCTGTCCGTTCCCTAGCGGGGGGGCTGGGAGGAAGGCTCCGGCCTAACCCCGCGCCGCGCGGCGCAGCTCCGGGCATCTCGGCGCCGGGCCCGCCCCCTAGGGCTGCGGCGCGCCGGGCGGGGGGTGGGCTGCGCGGGGCGTGGCGGGCGGCCCGGGCGCCCAGGCCCCCTCCCCCGCCCCCCTGACGTCAGCCCCCGGCGGCCGCGAGCTCCCTCACTTGGCTCTCGCCCTCCGGCCGGGAAGCATGGGACGGTCCGGGCTCATCTGCGCTTTCCTGCTCGCCGTCTGCTGCTGCTCTCGCCGCGCCGCGGGTAAGTGAGCTCGCTGGGGCCCCGCACCCCGAACGGCCCGGCCGGGCGGTCTTCGGCGGAGCGTGCCCGGGAGCAGAGCCCGCATCCCGGCGAGGGCCAGGGCTTTGCGCGGCGGCGTGCGCTCCTCCTCTCGGGGTCCCCGGAACCCGGCGCCTTGCGCGCGTACAACTCTTCTTTGTGGCCAGTTTGCAGCCTCTGTTCCAGACCATCCCGGTAGCAGGACTGGGGAGACGGGGAGGGGGCTGCTGCCTGGAGCGGGAAGGGGTGGAGCAGAGTCCCTTCGGGCGCTGGGGAGAGCTTTTCTTCAGGTGCTTTCTCGGGGGGGGGGCGGGGAGCGGCGAGCGTGATTAGAGCCTTGGCGGGAGGGGAAGCTACAGCGCATCCCCAAATCCTGAATTCCGCGCTCGCCTGTTGCTGGAAAACGCAGCTTTCTCAGCTGGAGGGGTGCACCGACCCCTCCCTCTCCCGCCTGGGCTTCGAGCCAGGCTAGAGGTAAGCGAGAAGGGGAGGAACGGCGGCTCCCGCCCTGCCAGGGCGTTGGCAAAGGCTGGAGCGCCGTGTGGGTCCCCTCGCGCCTACCCGGGTGACGGGGTCACAGGTGGCAGGGACTAGGGATCGCGGAGTCCCAGAGTGCGAGCGCCCCAGGCTTGTTACACCTCCCGGAATGGGACCAGATACAGGTGGGAAAAGGGCCCCTGCACCTCGGAGTTTTTCTCTGAAACTGCCTAGGAGCCGGGCGCTCCCGGGCTCACCCTGCCCTTGTATGGCCGCAGTGGTGTCGCTCGTTTCTCTTGGCTCAGTTTCCCGGGTTCCAGCCGCTGGCTGGCTGGGGAAGGGGAGGTCTGGGCAATACCCAACGCCATGGCTTCGTGCCCAGGCCAACAGTGTCCCTGGGGTACCCTCGGTTGCTGCCTTTCTGGGGGATGGAGGGGAAAGGGCTGCATCGGGCTCCAGTGCTCCAGAACGTCCAGCCCCACCCTGCCCTGCTCTTCTAGTGCTGGGGAAACAGAGTCAGGGAGCTGAGGCTTTTGCTCTGGGCTAAAGACCACTCCATCTGCCCTCATTATCTGGGAGCCAGCTCAGGGCAACCACCCAGGCACCCTTGTCCAACCAGATGGTATGGAGTGACATCACCTCCTTATGGGGCGGGCAGGACACTGGCACCACTGACGTCACTCTTGCCCACTGCCTGGCCCTTGCCCTGACCCCTGCCCCCGACCCCAGGAAGAGATTCTGGCCCCTCCGTGACTCTGACCCCTCCTGTACTCACAAGACTCCCAGGATAGGGTCCCTTGAGAGTGTGGGAATTCACAGAGGTGCTGCTTACGGAGTAGGAGATAGGGGTCTCCTGGCCAGGGTTGCCCATTGGGGTCTTATGGGGGGGCATTGAGGGGGAAAAGGGTCGAGTAGTGATGTCTTACCCTGGGTTTGGGGACAAAAAGGGCCTGTGTGCCCCGGCCTGGCACATGCCTTGCATTCCCGCACTCTGAGCTCACCCAGGGAGGAGGGGGCCTGGAAGGAAAGGGGCCTTCCTCTTGGCCCACCCTCTGCCAGCCTCATCTGGGAGTTCCTGATGTTCAGGGTCTCTGCTCCAATGACCAGAAATGTCCATCCCCACCTCCCTTCAGCCAGGAGAGGGCCGGCCCGGGATTGGGGGATCATACACAGTGGTTGAGGCTTAAGAGAGAACAGTGTGCCCTTCGGACCCTCATAGAAGTGGCAGAGAGAACAGCTGCTGTGAGCGGGTGTGAGCAAAGGGCATGGTGAGCAGCTGGAGCTCACACAGCTGCTGGTGCCCCCACTGCCCCCCCAGGTGTGCCCGGAGAGGCCGAGCAGCCGGAGCCTGAGCTGGTGGAGGTGGAAGTGGGCCACACGGCCCTTCTGAAGTGTGGCCTCTCCCATGCCCAGGGCAACCTGAGCCACCTGGACTGGTTTTCTGTGAGTACAGCAAAGGGCAGCAGGGGCGGGAGGCCCTGCCCTTCATGTAGCCCCCAGGACCATCACCCCCGCCCTGCCTCCTCCGCTCAGGTCCACAAGGAGAAGCGGACGCTCATCTTCCGTGTGCGTCAGGGCCAGGGCCAGAGCGAGCCTGGGGAGTACCACAACCGGCTCAGCCTCCAGGATAAAGGGACTACTCTGGCCCTGACCGGCATCACCCCCCACGATGACCGCATCTTCACGTGCCAGGGCAAGCGCCGGGCTCAGGAGCACCGCATCCGGCTCCGTGTCTTCAGTGAGTACCCCGTCTGTGCCTTGTGGGCAGCGTGGGGCATGGGAAGCGGTGGTCCCACATGCCTCCCCATCTCTCTCCCTTGTAGAAGCTCCGGAGGAACCAAGCATCCAGGTCAATACCTTGGGCATTTCTGTGAACAGTGAGGAGCCTGTAGAGGTGAGATCTGCTGGCGTGGCCTGGGGTGGGGAGAGGCGGATAGGCAGGAGCTAAGAGGGGGCAGCTTGGCGGGGTCGCAGAGGCAGGAAGCCTCACGCCCTGTCCTCCTTAGGTTGCTACCTGTGTCGGAAGGAATGGGTACCCCGTTCCTCAAGTCACCTGGTACAAAAACGGCCAGTCCCTGAAGGAGGAGAAGAACCGTAAGTCATCCTCTCTGCCCTTAGAAGCTATGCTTGTGGCACCATATGGGGACCGCTTTGCACTTTTACTTTGTTTTTTTGACTGCACTGTGAGGCATGCCTGATATCCGACCAGGAATGAAACCCATGACCCCTGTGTTGGGAGCGCAGAGTCTTTAATCACTGACCACCAGGAAAGTCACTATTTTACTTTTTTTTTTTTTTTGAAAGTACACTAGCCATCCATGAAAATATTATCGTTACAGTTCAAACTGTACAGAAAATCTAGAAGGAAAATTTCCTTCCTGCCCCAGATCCCCTCCCAGAAATATCTTTGCTGTCAGTGTGTATGTATTCTTTCAAGCCTATTTCTAGGTCCTTACTCACACATGTAAATACATCTAGGACTATATAGGGTTTTGTTTTTTATTACTTAAATCAGTGGTTCTCTTCTAAGGCTGATCTTGCTCTCCTCTGGGACACTCAGCAGTGTCTGGAAATATTTTTGGTTGTTGCAAATGGAGAGATGCAACTGGCATCTGGAGGGTGGAGGGCGGTGAGGCCAAGGATGCTGTAAACATCCCGCAGGGCACAGAGTACTTCTGACTCCAAATCTCAGTAGTGCTGAGGTGGAGAAACCCTGATCTGAATGGCATGGCCTGCCCTACACTTTGTTTTCCTTTTGACAACAAGTCCTGGAAGTCTTGCTGGATCGCTCTATTTAGATCTACCTGATTGTTTACCTACTGCCCAGCACTTCACATGGCTGAGCTATAATGGAATATATAATATAGCTACAATATGATCTAGCTAACCATTCATTCTGGTTTGTAGACATCCAGAGTGTTTTCTCTTTATTTTTAAATCACTGTAGTAGTATTTGCACACACCCTTGTATGAGTGTCCACATGTGTTTGGGGTAGATAAGGAGCAGTAAATAGCTGGGTTGAAGGGTTGCAGGTGGCATTTGTAATGGTCCACAGCCCTCTACAGGGGCTCCCCTGCCATTCTTTCCCCGACCCAGGATACCACAGGGTGGGGTTGGTGGCGGAGCAGAGACCCACCGAACCTTTCTCCCCTTCCTCCCTGACCAGGGGTCCACATCCAGTCATCCCAGACCGAGGAGTCGAGTGGTCTGTTTACCTTGCGCAGTGTTCTGCAGGCACAGGTGTCTAAGGAGGACAAAGATGCCCAGTTTTACTGTGAGCTCAGCTACCGGCTGCCCAGTGGGAACCACATGAAAGAATCTAAGGAGGTCACTGTCCCTGTTTTCTGTGAGTACCGACCCTTCACAGTGGGGCTGGGTCCTGTGAGCTCCTGCCTGCCTGGTGCAGGGGCCGCTTTTGGGCTGAGACCGTCCCCTTTGCTTGTGCAGACCCGGCAGAGAGAGTGTGGTTGGAAGTGGAGCCTGAGGGGATGCTGAAGGAGGGGGACCGCGTGGAAATCAGGTGTTTGGCTGATGGCAACCCCCAGCCCCACTTCAGCATCATCAAGCAGGTATGGGACCCTCTGTTCTGGGTGGAGGCAGGCATGCAGGAGTGGCTCGAGGTCTGCTTTGATCATGCCTTCGTCCTCTCCCAGAACCTCAACACCAGGGAGATGGAGGAAGAGAGGACGGATGACAACGGGGTCCTGGTCTTGGATCCTGCCCAAAAGGAGCACAGTGGCCGCTATGAATGTCAGGGCCTGGATTTGGAGACCACGACATCGCTGCAGAGCGACCAACAGGAGCTGGTGGTGAACTGTGAGGGGCTGGGGGCCCAGGACAGGGGGACCAGGCTGGGGCGAGAGGGAATCTGCCCCACCCTGTCCTGCCTGACCCCACTGCTGCACCCCCAGATGTGTCTGATGTCCGGGTGAGCCCCGCAGCCCCCGAGAGCCAGGAAGGCAGCAGCCTCACCCTGAACTGTGAGGCTGAGAGCAATCAGGACCTTCAGTTCCAGTGGCTGAAAGAAGAGGTACCCAGGTGGGCCCAGGGCTCTGGGGGGGGGGGTGGGCCTGGGAGTGACCTCTGACCCGTCTCTCACCCCAGACAGGCAAGGTACTAGCAGAGGGGCACACGCTCCAGTTACACAACCTGAAACGGGAAGCAGGGGGAGGCTACCGCTGCCTGGTCTCTGTGCCCAGCATTCCTGGTCTGAACCGCTCCCAGCTGGTCAACGTGGCCATTTTTGGTGAGGCCCTTGAGTTGGTTGGTGGTTTCAAGCTCTTTGGGGCCAGAAATCACCTGCTGCCCTGGGGCACTCTGGTGCGGGAGCGGGTGGCGGGCTGGCAGAGTGTGCTATCTCAACCCGCCCTGCCCTCACACAGGGCCCCCGTGGATGGCATTAAGGGAGAAGAAGATCTGGGTGAAGGAGAACTCGGTGCTGAATCTGTCCTGTGAAGCCTCGGGGCACCCTCGGCCCAGCATCGTGTGGAGCGTCCACGGCGTGGTGAGTGGGCATACGGCAGCCTCCCAGGTGCTGGGACGTCCCCTCGCAGGCTCTGCTGCCACCACCCGACACCCTCCCACCCCTGAGCCGCGTCTCCTTCCTTGTAGGCAAGTGAACAAGACCAGGAGCCGCAGAGTGTCCTGAGTGTCCTGAATGTCCTGGTGACCCCAGAGCTATTGAAGACAGGCGCTGAGTGCGTGGCCTCCAACTCCCTGGGCAGAAACACCACCATCATTTTCCTGGAGCTGGGTAAGGGGTGGGTCCTGCAGAGGGGGTGGGGACCAGCCCCCCTCGGGCTCGTGCCTATCCCACCCCTGCCCCCAATCCATTTCATGTCTTCCACCCCAGACTCCAATAGAACCACCAACATCAGCACCTCCACCATCAGCCCCCCTGCCAGAGCCAACGGCACTTCAACAGGTGAGCTGGGCTGGACCAGGCATCCTCATTCTGCCCTGCCCTGCCCAGCCCAGGGGAGCCCCGGACAGCCACCCATCTTCCATCAGCCCTGGACTGGGCAAGGCAGATGGTAACATGGCAGCTTGGGGTAGGGAGTGACTCTGAGTTTCTTTGTGGAACAGAGAAGAAGCTGACAGAGCCTGAGAGCAAGGGTGTGGTCATCGTGGCTGTGACCGTGTGCGTCCTGGTCCTGGCCTTGCTGGGCGCTGTCCTCTATTTCTTCTACAAGAAGGGCAAGCTGCCATGTGGACGGTCAGGCAAACAAGAAATGTAAGCACAGTACCTGGCATCTTGCACAACCCCCCCATCTCATGCTGCCAGCTTGCTGCCTCCTCGGGGACGTTCCCCTGCCAGCCCCCGGCCCACTAGCCCGTTAGGAGCAGGAGCGGGACACCTGCTTTCCCACCACTACCCAGCTCCTTCCAGCACACTGCTTCCCTTCTTCCCTGTTGCCCTTCCCACCACTACCCAGCTCCTTCCAGCACACTGCTTCCCTTCTTCCCTGTTGCCCTTCCCCGAGCTGGCCCAGAACTCCCAAGGGCCCATCACCCAGTGCCCCGTCCCTCCTGACAGCTCCCGCTTCCCTTGCCCTTAAGTTGCCAACCTCTTGCCTCCCTCCCTCCTCCCAGCACGCTGCCCCCGTCTCGTAAGAGCGAATTTGTAGTTGAAGTTAAGTCAGATAAGCTCCCAGAAGAGATGGGCCTCCTTCAGGGCAGCAACGGTGACAAGAGGGCTCCAGGAGACCAGGTAGGAGGCAGTTCCCGTGGCCAGAGCCTGACAGTCTTCAGGGATTGGGAGCAGCAGGGGCTGACGGTTGCTGAACACTAACTCTGTCCTTCATCCTTCCCCGTCTCCAACGGGGAGCAGCTCCCACCTCGCCTCCCTAACACTACTCACAGACGGTAGGGCCAGGCAGGTGGCTGAGGGACCCTGGAGAAGGTAGCCCCCAGGACCAAGAGCAGGACCCCGTCCATCACCACTTCCTGAACGGCGCTGGTGGCTCATATCACTAGGTGTGACGTGCAGCCCAGTGTGATTTGGGGTCTCATCTCTCATTCCCTGCCCTGCCACCCCCCCGCCCCCACCCCACCCTGGCTTCTTCCCTCCAGGCGCTGCACCTAGTTCATCAGCTGTGGCTTCAGTCCCTCCTCCCTTTTAGCACTCACACCTAAATCCTGGTCCGTGTCTCCAAATTCCTGCCTCACTTCTGCTCTTTACCCATGTTTAGGGAGAGAAATACATCGATCTGAGGCACTAGCCGCTGAATCGCACGGCGCTCCCTCCCCTGCCTGGAACCTTCCCTGTTCCCTGCTCACCCTCCTCCCCAGCACTCAGGATGGTCGCCAAAGCCTCTAAAGTGGACTACTGAAGTGGAGAAGATCCCCCTCCAGCTCACCTGCAGACCCCGTTTCAGAGGGCACGTGGGCTAGGACCCGAGCTGTCCTAAGAAAGACCTCGTGTGGCCCTGGAGGCCCCCTCTTCGGGGACCTGTCCACCACGGTCTCAATTTGTTGACTGACATCATGCCAAGGAGGGGCCTCAGTATCCCAGAAATGCATAGGAGAGTTTCTTACAGAACTTGTTTTCTCTTTACACATTATGGATGTAAGTACCTGTCTTCTACCAGCAACCAAATTAGGTAGCCTGTTTACCTTGAGCTGACTTCCTGCTCCAGGGCTGGCTTTCATAATCCAGTTGTATCGCTGAAGCATGGCTGTGGTGAGCCCAGGCCTCTCTCCGGGGGTGAGGGTCGCTGCTCACTTCAGTTCTGGGGAGACCCCCCACAGTATATGGAAGCAGCTGCCTGCCTGCCTCTGGAGTCCCTTTTGCGACACTCCTTTCTTTCCCTGGGCAGAAGCCAGGACCTGGTGTTGTTTCTTCAGGACAGTCAGTGAGGATGCCGGGCACAGATTTCCAGAGTGAAGGCCATTGGGCCCGAGCATCCTCATTCACTTGGCTCCCCCCACCCTCTCTAGGAATCACGTTATGACTGAAGGCTGGGGGTGGGGGCTGGAGATGAGGTCCAGATTGTCCTTTACAAGGGTTAAGGCTATAAAGTTATATTAGCACCAGGGTCCTCATAGGAGAATGGTACTTGGAGATGAGATATGGGCCTGGCTAGAGCTTTGGGGCATGTATGTGTATCTGCGTGTGTGCGTGTGTGTGTATATATATGGTTTTGTTAGGTTGTAAATTTGCAAATTGTTTCCTTTTTATATATGTGTGTATATATATATATGAAAAATAAAGCTTAATTGTCCCTTAATCTTACACTGTTTTTTATTCATCATGGGTACCACAGCAGCCTAGGGCCTGCAGAGTTGGAACCTTGCCAAAAGGAACACAGAGCTCTTTGCAGTTGGGAGCAGGGACCAGAGGTCACCTCTGCTTCTCAGCAGAGGGCTCGAGCTCTAACACAGGATAAGTTTGCTCCTCAGCAGCAGAGCTGCCCTGATCGAGGCAGCTTGCAGAGCCTGGTGAGCTGTCGGAAGAGTTTTTGCCCCTTTCCTGTCACTTAGACGGCTCTCCAGGTAGCATGACAGACGTCTGGTGATGAACTGGTGGGGTTATGCATCTGTCCCTATAGTTCCCCGAAATGTATTTACTCAGACCTGAGCTCCACGACAAAATGGACTTAAAATGAAAATGACTCTTAAAGCTCTGCACAGGTGAGAATGATTAAACTGCTAATATAATTTTTTTATATAATGACATTTTTTTTAGTCCACAAAAATCTCATTATGTTTTATTTTTCCCTAACATGTGACCCCACAAAAACGGTGTCAAAATCCTGAATAAGGAGGACTTTGAAAAGAACTGTTTCTATCTCCCAATTCTTTATTAAGTTAAAGGCAAGGAAGAACTGAGAAGAGGGAAAGAGACAAGTAAAATGTCATTATACAGAAAACTGTTGTTGAAACCTACAGTGGCCACCATACTGAGGACAGGCTTCTGTTCCGGTACGTGGTCCTTGCTGCCCTGCCCAGGGGAAAACTCACCCCTGCAGAGGCACTATCTGCTTAATGCTCTACGTCTGAAGTTTTCAAATGAAAGGAAAGCCAAGTCTTAAGAGAGAGGCAGGAGGTATAGGCCAGTTCAGGATCCAGCATAAAGACAAGACAAGACAAACAACCTCCTCTTCTTGGGAGTCCACTCTACACTGTTCCGTGCAGTTGGGTCATTGACAGGATCGGGAGGCTGGGTCACCTGAAACGGTCCAGAGGATACCTGGCAGTCATGGAACATTCTGTCTCCTGCTGAATACAGAACATCCAACCTGACAATTAAGATTCTGACTGGAGCCAACCAAATGATCCTGGGGTACAATGCTCATTTCTTCCAACTCAGCACTGTGGCTGGGAGAAGGGACCGCCGACCCGCTGCACCTGGGTGCCACCTCCCCGCACGGAGACACTTCCTCTCCCCTAGACTGGAGAACTAATGACACTCAAGGTAGAGGAGCTAAGACTCTGGTATTTCCATATTAAGTCCTAAAATGCAGCCTGGGATACAGTGCTGCCTTAGAAAGGCACAAAATGTTTGGTTTTTTTTTTTTCAGTGTGCTAAAAATTGTTTTGTTTTGAATAAAGGAAAAAGATATATAAGGTTAAAAATACCAAGTCACCACAGCCAGAAAGCAGAGGGAGGAGATACCTCCTAGCTGCCACGCCCCTGCCACACATTTCAGCAGGAGGCCAAGGCCAAGACACTAAAACAAGGCTGAGACGGGCAGGTCAGGAGGCATCCGCTCTTGTGGGCCTGGCGCCTGCAGGCTCACTCACCCCGACAGCAGAAGAAGCCAAGGAGAGAATACACGTGGTCTATAGCCTTGTAAGCAGTCCCCTGCCTCTTCAGCTTCCAGACAGTCATAAGCGCAGCTTCCTCAGCCACAAAACGAGGTCAGAGGGAGGCGGGGAGGAGGGAACTGACACACACGGCACGTTAGCACCTATGTCAGAGCGCTGGGTGCAGGCACACACATACCCACGAGGGGCCCTGCAAGGAAGCGGCCCCAGGCCTGGGGAGGCTCAGACAGCCTGTACCGAGCAGGATCCCCTGGCCTCCCAAAGTGACCCAGGGGCAGAAGGAGAATTGGTGAAGGGCGCCTCTCACATTTTGGGGGCCGAATAAGAATCTGGGGCCGGGCGATGAGAACTCTGATTTGTTCCACTGCCAGATCAGTAGGTTGGCCTTCAGCCTCCGCTCTCTACACACACAGGGAGTGGTCAGCCACATTTTTCTCAAGCACTGAACAAGGGAAGGGGCAGCGAGATCTCCAAACAGTTGTTAGTCTGTTAGTCAACAGCTGTCTCTTGGCACCGTGCTCTCCAGAAGACTGCCAGGGGGCCTCCAGGCAGGCCTGGCTCTCCCCACCCTGACTCCCCCACTCACTCCTGGGCTACTTTCTGGAACCAAGAAACATTGGTGCTCCCCCTCTGAAACCAACCCAGACTTCCTAGGACTCGGTGAAGGCAAGTGGCACTGCTGTCCCTCTGTCCCTGAATTCTGGAGCCTAGAAGGGAATTTCAAACACACAAGCCCCAGCCTTCACCACGGGCCTCAGTGTGTATCTTTGGATTATTAGGTGACTTCGATGTACATCAAATGACTCCAGTAGTTTAAAAAAGTTGTAAGTAATTATGAAATGCATTAATGACAAGGGACAGGCTCTGGGATGAAAGAAATAAGATCAGAAGATTCAGGCAAGCAAAAGCACGGCTTTAAAAAACCAACAAATAAAGGCTTTACTACAGGACGACAAAGGAAGCAACCGGAGAGAGAGGACAGATGCATCCTGTCGAAAGAGCTCTCAGTAGAAACTCTCAACTGGAATCTATACCTAATTCACATCCTGGCAACTGTCCCAATGTCATAAATTCTTACTGCAAAGTAGTTTCTGAGGTACCGCAGAAGGCCTGCCTAAGGACATCACTGCAGAGGAAAGACTAGATAAACGGTGGGGAGGAGAGCGTGGAGGGACTGAGGCCACGAGAATGAGTATGTTCTCAGCACTAAAACCTGAAGAGAGCCCAGAAGTCCACGGGCAGGGACGACGGGATTTGTGATCTGCTCTCTGAAGAAACTGAAAGACAGCCAGAAACCTGAGATTAAATGAAGGCTAAGAGATGTCACCTAAGAAAAGACTAGCTCTGGAATAGGAGAAACGGGTCCTGAAGAAAGATGTAAGAAATCTTGGATGCCAGGACTCATAAAGGAAAGAAAAAGAGGCAATAAAGAACAGTGAAGACAGTAACCCAAGTTAACGTTAACCTAAGTGTTTCTTCAATGTCCCAGACACAGTCCTATGCCTGCCTTTCCCCTCTCAAGAAAGCAGTATGGTAAAATTTTACTACTAAAGTATTGGTTTGGCCCAAAAGTACATTTGGGTTTTCACATCATGACATCGTGTGCAAAAGCTGATTGAACTTTTTGGCCAACCAAAAATGATTTAGGGTCTCTCTCACCTCCAGTCAGAACCTCCCACTGCCCCTTCTTTCCACCTGAACTAACATGCGGCTGCGCCCTGTGTGGCAAAGGCTGACTGGTTGGGTGTCCACACCTGATCAATATGCGGGGCTGATTTCCTTGAGAATATGAATAAGAGGAACTGGGTATCTGTTCAAGTGATGATCCCTAGAACTGGGGGGTCATGAGGACTTGAGGACTAGGGTAGTGATTTCAGGGCCACACATTACTGACAAACAGATTTACTTGCAGGAGAAAGGACAAGCTGCAAAGTTTCTCAGCTCCACGCAGAATCAACTGTACTGCTTCACTGGGTTATGGAAGATACTCTGCATCCTGATGACTCCCTCCTTTCTTCTGCTTGAATCCTTCTGTTTCTTGTATCCGAAAGACTGCTCAACAGGATGGTCAAAGATACAGCCTTGACCTTCTTCCACTTATGTGCCCCGCTCCATGCATTTCTAACATGAGGCTGCTGATGTAGACTGAGATCAAAGTAATAGTAATGCTTTATGCTGAGAATCCTTCAGATCGAATTTCTAGGGCCTGAAAATCCAGAAGAATAACGTGTTGACTCTTATACTAAGTTCCAGGGTCTCTAAGCTCCATACTCCTAGAGAGACAGGCTGACATTTTTGAGAACTGAGTTCAGTCTACCTCACTGCCTGGCTCTTGGGAGACCAAACAACTGGTGGACGACCAGGACACAGAGACAGGTGCTCATCCTCCTCTCACAACTTTGGCCCTTCTAAAGAGACACAGGATTAGCAGAAAGGTTGTGGAATGATTGGAAACCAATTCCACACAGGATGGGAGATGGTAAGAGGTTCCAGAAGGGTCGTAAGAAAACTTCCTAATAAAGGGAAATAGGAATACAATCAGCTAAGTAAAAAGATCAAGGAAGGCACTAGAGTGGAAAGGGGATTGTAGGCAGATGCTTTCCTTAAACATTTGACTGCCCTACTGTGCAACTCTGAGCCAATGAACAGACCCACCAAACAGACTGTAAACACATAAAAATGGTGGGTAATCCATGAGACTTACATGGAAGAATCTCCCAGACATTGTCAAAACTATAGGAAGATAACAGGGATTAAGGGGAGCATCTTGAATTGATTCTTAACCAGGACAGCTCTATACGGAAAGGTATGTCTGCATAAAGAGCTGTGACTATAAACTGCACAGTCGAATTGGGAATGGGTATTTTACGGCCAAATGCACATGCTGGATAGTCCAAGCACAATTCCCCAGCATCAGTAAACTGCCCTGTGGTGGCAGGGGAGAACACGGAGCTGGCACTTCAGGCTCATGGTATTCAGTCACAAGAGAGCCAGGCCAGCGGTGAGCATATCATTATTCCATGGGCAGTGGTCACTGCAGAGTCAGCAAGGCCAACAGCACGAGGGGAGATTTACAGGTTGGGAAGAGGGCCTGTACCCCTCTGCCTCTCATGACGTGAGGTAGGAGAATATTCTGCACTAACACCAGTGCTGGTCACATGCAAAAAGGTCTAGATCCTGTTAAAGGGAACATACAGCTGGTTTCTACTTTGCAAGCAAATATACAAAATTCATGTGTGAGGTTTCTGATTGGACCATAAAATATATTTTACTTTTCTGTAGAGGAAATAAATATTTTAAGTATGAGAAATAGCAACCCCCCTAATTTTTCTTCTAAATCCACAAAACAGCTAAATGATACTAACAGTACTATCCCACACCCTGGGCCCTGGTGTTAAGAGTCTGAATGAGAAGCAAAAGAACAGAAGGATGGCACAGCACTCAGAGCAGGGTTGGGGGCACAGAGAGAGGGGAGAGAATGGCCACCCACAGGTGCATATCACTATTGATACAAATATTAACAGATAAACGCTGAGACGATAGACTGCCAAATCTATTATTTACCTAAAGGGAGGTATATCACTGAGCCCACAGGTTTTTTCCACCTTGAGAACCCCTGACTTTAATGGAAGGAGTACGGCAGGGGCGGTGGATGAAGCAGGCACCCAGCATCAAGGAGGGCTGTGGAAAGCAGTCCAGGGAGACATGGGGAAGCAGGGTTGAACCGAAGAGCCTAATGCATTTGAGAAAAGGGAAAACAGCAAAGTGGTTTTTACCTTACTTACCTGATAGCTAACGGAGGAGGAACCATTTGTAATGTAGAGGGAGAAAGGGGATGTGATTGCTCCAAATGGCAAAATTCAAAGCCCACTTGTGAAAGGGCAATTTAGTTAAATTCAGAGCAGAACCAAAGAATTAAAAACTGCCACACGAACTGATGATGAAGAATGGGTGACTGGTGCCTCAAAGGAAAATTTAACAAATTACGGTTTTGGAAATATCCTCAAAACAAGAGCCATGTGAAAACTTGCCTGAGGCTCACCTGGCAATCTCAGGCTCAGACCCAGGCATGAACTCAGAGCACCCAAAGGAACCTCTCACAGAAAGGTCTGAGACCCTGAGTGCCCGCAGACAAACAACCGACAAGCTAAGAACCAGGCCAAGCAATGGTGCATATGTTCAACACCAAGTTTGAGGGCTGACCCAATGAACCACACAGGTACTCAATGAACTGCTGAGTACTGAATGACCCAATGAACCATTATGAAAAAAAAAAAGGATAAGCTTGCCTTCAGGGCGTATAAGTAAGGACATAATCTTCAAAGAAGATTTTGCATGCACTTTGAAAAGACAAAGGATTTGCAGAACCACTGCTTTGTTCTCTTGACAGATCTTCAGACTACAGGTAGTATCTACAGATGAGGCAAAACTCCAGCAGGCAGAGGTACGCAAGCTGCTACCATGTTTTCTAGTTCTTCACCTAGGCCTTCCACATCTAAACAAAAGTGCAAAAATGAATGCTACCACAAGTGAAACACTACACTGGCTTTGAGCGGGAGACGCTAGGTTCCTCTTTCCTATGCTCTGTCACTTTCCTCTGCCCTCTCCATCCCCATTCAGGCCCTCCTGCACTCAGTGGGGGCTGCGTCATTTTCTGCCATAAAGAGAAGACACTGGGTAACCATGGCAATTCAGCAAGAATCTCCGAACCATCCACTCTGGGAGTGTAAATGGCTCGGAGGCAAGAGGAGAAAAAGAAAAGATTTAGGAGTAACTGAAAGCCAAGAAAAGAGCTAGAAAAAGCTTTAAGTCCAAAGATGATAAGATGGGAAAGAAAACAGATGCAAGGTCATTTCTGTTTGGACTGTGAGACAAAACCAGGTTTTACATTGTGAGGCAGGTGGGTTTATCAAGGAGCAGGCTTCTTTCTGACCAGGAGGAAGCTTACCCACTGCCAGGGAAGTCAGTTAAAAGGCCCGGGCCGGAGAACTAACTGAAATCAAGAGGTCCCTTGGTAGCATCTACAGGAACAGACCAACAAACTCTGAGTCTTCTTTACCAACTGGCAAGGGCACAAGCTGCAGGGCTTGTCAATGTTGTCTGACTGCAGTAAAGGCATTGATTACACCAGTGATGTCTAATGACAGTGGGGAACGCAGTCACTAAAGAGTATCTGAGAGCTAAGGGAAGAAGAAAGGGGATGGGGAGGAAGAAGGAAATGCTACATTCCCAAAGCCATAGGCACAAAGAGAAAAGCGAGTCGCCAGGCAGCACCAGTGTAGGGTTGGTGCTGTCAGCAGAATGCTGTGCTACCCTGGAGTGATACCCCTCAACTCCTTAAAGAGCAAAGAAAAAACTCATCTCTGAAAATATAACCTGGCTCATCATCACAGGGAGACACACATATAAGCTGAAATTCACTGGGAAGAAAAGCTGAAGAGAGAAATCCTTATTGTCTGCTTTGTGCAATTTATGTATAACAAGGTAGAGAGCATGTGAACGGAGCTTCCTAAGTGCTTCATGGTATTTGGGCCAGAAAGCCATGCTGGAAACAAATGTTTTCCCCTTCCCATTAAGTAGAAAAACTCATGACCTACATTAGAACACATACCTGGCACCAAGGCAACTGACTCCCGCAGACTACTTTCTGGGGAGAGCATGGAATGTATCTGAAGGCCTCTATCTCATATCAGTCATTATGTAATTATGATAATTAAAACATCTTTTTAAAAACAGATACAATGTTCCTATAGAAACAGTGCTTTGGAGTGACCAGTGTTCGCTGCGAGTATCAAACAGGACCATAATGATAGAGCAACAGTACTTTTTTCCCACCTATCTACCAAACAAACCAACACCATCACACATTATAAAGAACATCCTATAAGCTGCTTGGCGTCAGTAAGGCTGATCACAGCAAGCCCACTGCCAATGACGGACACTAAGGAGGAGGAGGGCGGAGGAGACGGGAAAGACAGAGCAGGGGGTGGGGAGGTGTTCTAAAAATACAAGACTTCAGCTATGCACATGATAATCCAAGCCAAAGGGGAGTGTTTGAGTTGTAATACACACTGGGGTTGGGGAGAAAACCACAGTAGATGGAAGTCTTTAAGATTCCTTCCTAAACCTCTTGTGCTAATTCCACCCCCTGGAATTTACACACACAGCAGGTTAATCTTATAATCACAGGACATACACAACCACAGACAGACAGACAAGACGCACACAACCATATTCTTAACCCAAGAAAGTCTTAAGTCCTCAATTAGGATTTACAGCACAGTACTTCTGCTTTCTGGACTGTTCCCCAGGTAGGCTACCATTTCACAAAAATCCACACTCTTTCCAAGTGGGAACTGAAGGACAGCATCAAATGCACTCTTAAAACAAACAAAAGAATCAAGCCTCTTAGCTGTTCTGTCCTCAGTCCACTGCTTTGAAATCTTGGAACCACAGATGTGATACCCCACAGACAGGGCAAGACCTCACTGTGAAGTTTCCAAAGGAACCTAGCCGCCCTTTTGGGTGCTACTTGAGCGAGAGCTCCCGGCTCCTCGGTCCTCTAAGCTGTGGCAGGGAAGGGGTGTGCTAGGTGGCAACGTGGGCCGGAGAAGAAATAGAAACGAATTCCCGGAGGATGTTTTTGGCCATTTCGATGTTGTTGTGGGCAATGACCAAGGCTTTCTGAATGTCCTGATAGGAGTAGCCCTGGCTCAGGAGGCTCTCGATCTCGCTGGAGAGCTGCGGGGAGGCGGCGGCCGGGGCTGCAGCACTGCTCTGCTGACAGCTGCCTGCTTTCCGTTCAGAGTTGATTCTCCGAGGGAACGGCTTGGGTGGCCTCTCAGGAACCTGGGCACTCTCAGTGAAGTCTGGAAGAAATCCGAAAGAGAATATTTGCAAATCTGGGGGCGGGTGGGGGGGGGAGAAAGCCTCATCTAATAACAATGTGCTAATATGAGATATTACTGACTCACTGTCAGTCGGGTACCTGTGTTCTTCAGTCACACGGCTGGGTTTTTACAGCTTTAAGGGTTTTAGTGTACAGCCTTCCTCTCATGGCAGGACAGCCTTCTAAAGACACCATGCACTTGCCCTACCGACGGGGACCATGCTGCCCTGCACACACAACATCTGCAACATGCTTTACACTGAGCACCAAATTTTCACATGCATTACTGCCTGAATGAGTCAAAAAACATTTCTGAGGGGCCAGAGCAGACACTAGATTTCTCCCTTTACAAATCAAGGAACAGAAATAAGCCGAGGTCACAATGAAGAAGCATTAAACAAGGCTGGGTGGCAGGGGATCACTGCCTGTTTGGGCAATGGACGCCATGTATCTTTTTTCACCAGCTGTCCTGAAGGCTGTCTTCTGTTTCTAAAGTGACAGAAACTCTGGCCGCTGCGTTCCCAGGCAGCCACAGGTGCAAGAAGGACAGCCCTTAACAGTTGAGGTCCAAATGTGGGCTGGCTCCAGGCCCACTCAGTGTGCTTTCCAGCAAGACAGGGCCTAGACATCAGGAGTGTGTGCTCCGAATCATCAAGCTGAATTATCACGGTCATCACGCATGCTCAGATGAGCCAGAAAGCCTACTACCCCCAGCATAAGCAGAGCCAGGGTGTATGGAGTAACCTTATTTCTAAGTCAGGCAAAATTCTCAAGAGTCTAAAGCAACTTTAACTTCCCAATTTGGGTCCCAGGACCAGCTTTCCTCCCACTTTGGTCCACTCCTTTCAGCTACTGACTTACTGTCACTAGGCAGTCATCTCTGTTTTGGTATAAACAGGGAGCCACATAGCATTTCTGGGTAAACCTGAGGGAGCCTGGAGACTCACGTGTGGGGGGATCACCTTCCAGGGACAGCCAGCTGAAGGAGGAACTGGCGTTGGAGATGTCAGAGAGCGTGCGGCGGGCCAGCACCGCAGGCACGGGTGGCTTGGGGACATCATACCCATCCTCTTCATTTTCTGACTCCTCAGGGCCAGTGTTGGCATGGGCTGCAGCCAAATTCCCTTCATCTAGAGAAAAGTTTGTGCAGTTATCCTCTTTTTCTAACGTACTTCTCTAACATTTCAGGACAGGGACATCCACTCCTCAAGCGTATATAGCATCAAACAGTTACTGAATATCCATTATGGGCCAAACACTGTGTGGCCGGGTGGGTAGAAATAAAAGAAACAAGGAACCTAAAATCTGCACCAATCCTGCAGCTCTACTTTTCTAAATATGTCAAAAGCTACCCTGGCCAAGGTTAATGGCCACTGAAATCCAAGACTCAAGCACCACTTTACAGCATTCAGTCAACATTTTCATCTGCATTTCACCTTGGAAGATCAGCCAGAGGGCCCTCTTGTATGTACTGCCTTCTTGAACTTTCAACTTGGTAAGCTAGTTAATATGGGAATTGAGTATTCACCACCCACACACACAAGAATTTCATCAATGTTGAAAAGCAATGGGAGTACGAGGGAGCTAGCTGCCAGCACTGCAGGTCCAGGCTGTATAACACAAGGGCCGCCAGACCCTGGAAGGATGAAAAACCCAAACTGAACTGGCTGTGTGAATGAGAAATAAAAGAGAAGAAAGGCCTTTACTGCCATAGATCAAAGATATTTTGCAAAGAAAATTATTTAAGAATATTCCACTTAGATCAAGTTCTCATTAGCCAGACATTACTGGCTCATTCCTCCAGCACATCAATGATTGTTAAAGCAGCAGAACCGGGGACTTCCCTGGTGGTCCAGTGGCTAAGACTACATGCCCCCAGTGCAAGGGGCCCAGGTCTCATCCCTGGTCAAGGAACTAAGATCCCACATGCCGCAACTAAGAGTTTTGCACACCACAACTAAAGATCCCACGTGCTGCAACTAAGACCCGGCATAGCAAAATGAATAAATAAATTTAAATAAGTAAATAAAGTAGCCGAATGAGTACTCACCAAAGGTACCACTCTCTGTGACAGACGGCGCCACCTGGGACTGAATATTATACATGGCTTCGTATGTACAGCTATCGATCTGCTGGTCACAGTCACACGTTCTGTAACAGAAGGAAAGTGGCATAATGATCTTCAGAAACAGAACTCTGTTATCTGCAAACTTACCAGGAGTCACTTATTCACAACTTCTCTAGACCATGATTCTATCAAGATAACCCTCTCCCTTTGCCAGTGTCACTACTAGTAAATATCAAAAGACTGACTCCTATTATGAGTAACAGCTGTGTATGTTTTTGAAATTACTGTGATGCTGAAGAAACATTAAGTGGAACTGCTTACAGCTGCAAGAAGCTTAAAACATTAGCAGCTACACACATCTTTCTGCTTTATTTTTGGCTGGATAACGCCATGTGCAGGCAGCAAGCCAAGCAGGTGAGTGAGTTGGTGTCAACTGAATTCCCAAACAGGACTGTTGTGAACCTACCGTGAACTCGGCGCCATCTCGGGAGGCCACTTCACTTCTGGCTTTTGAAGTCCCACGGGCCTAGAGGAAGGAGTCATATACTCTGTGTCCTCCTCACTTTCACACTGCTCCCCAGGGGGCAGCTTTGGCACAGGAAGAGGTCTGGAAGAGGAAGAATTAAAAAACAGAAAAAGAAAACAAAAAGAATGAATTGCTTTGCAATTACCTGAAATAATTTGAAAATCACTGTGGCAGAAGAAATATATAACATCCTCAGATGTTCAAGATACTCCTAGTAAAAAACAGCAGGCATGATTCTAAACACGTAAGAATGGCAATGAGTATGTTACCTGTTGCCAATTACTGTCTGACTCTAGGTGGTAAGATTCTGCTAACTTTCTTTAGCATTGCTCACCTGTGTTTTTTAAATATTCTTACAACACATACTATTTTCATAAAGAGAAAAAGGTCATTAAAAGGGTGATCCAAAAATTTTAATTACAATTCTTTTTGTTGATGTTCATAAAAATATAAAATTGCACCATTTACTCATTAAGCATTTTGGCAATACATACTTTAAAACATTCACATTCTTCTGTCACAGTAATTCTACCTTGGCTGCATCTCTGGCTATGTAGAAAAATACACTGAAGTAAAGTCATTACATTAAAAGCTTTTAAACAAAATAAATATCCAACAACAGGAATGATTAAATATATGATGTCATAAACTTGCGGGAGATAGTGAAGGACAGGGAAGCCCATGTGCTGCAGCCCATGAGGTCACAAAGAGTTGGATACGACTGAGCAACAACAAAATAGTCATATTATGTAATAATATGCAATCGTTAAAAGTGAGGATTTTGAAGAACTTTTTAACTGAAAGGAAGAAGTGCCCAATATATAATGCTAAGTTAAAAAAAAAGGGAAAACATAAAACTATATTGATCTAAAACATACATACATTTCACATGTCTACAGCCATGGCCAAGTAACAAGTATTGTCTGACTGTCTGCCTACAACAGCCAGCTATAAAAGCAGGAAACTATACCAAAGAAAGAAGCAAAGGCATATTCTCTTTCCAGAGGCAAGCATAATACATTGCAATAAGCCCCATATTAGAAGTTCTGAACTTGGGCTTTCAATGTAGTTTTCAACAGACTGAGGAGAGAGGGATTGGAATCTGGGAATACCATGATGGCCAAGATACAAGGAGTCAAAAATCCTGGAGAAGGGAACAGTAGAGACACAGGTTTGAAATGCTGCCTGCAATTTTCCCTGGAGCTACTGTGAATCCTTAAACCATGTATGTATGGGACAAGATTCTGAGAAACCAAACAAAAAGCAGTAGCACTTTGGCTGTCTTGCCAAACTAGAGAGACAAAGTTCAAAGTAACAAATATGGCCTTTAAAATAGCTATAATTTATATGTTCAAGAAAAAAGAGAATTTTATTAGAAAGCTATACATGAAAAGTTTAGAACCTAAAAACACAGTATTTGTTAGATGGATTCTGGGGCAGATTAGAAACTGAAAAAAAAAAAAAAAGAAAGAAAAAGATTAGGCAAGTGAAATAGAGTAAGAACTATTCCAATTCAACTATAGAGAGGACAAAGAATGGAAAACATGGAAATGAGCAAAAGAGCTATACGAGGTATGATGAAAAGACTGAACTTTCAGGTAACTGGAGTCACAGAAGAGAAAGAGACTGCACTGTTTCAGTGTATCTGAAGAAACAGTACACACTGGAAACTAACACAACATTGTAAATCAACTATACTCCAATAAAAATTCTAAAAAAGAAAAAGGAAATAGTGGCTGAAATTTTCTATGCTGATTTTTTTTTTTGCGGAGCTGGGGGGAGGTGGAGAGAAGGGGGCTGCACACCACGGCTTATAGGATTTTAGTTTCCCAACCAGGGACTGAACTCAGGCTCTTGGCAGTGAGAGCACAGAATCCTAACCACTGGACCACCAGGGAATTCCCAGTGGCTGAGATTTTCTAAAACTGATTGAAAACATCAAATGACAAAATCCATAAACTCAAAAACCTTAAGCATAAATATAAAGAAAACTACATAGGCACATTATAGTAAAACTGCTGGGATCCAAAGACAAAAAGTTGTTATAAGCAGTCAGAAAAAGAAACATTACCCTTAAAGGAGCAACATTACTCTCATTTTCCAACAGAAGCAATAAAAGTCAGAAGGCGGTGTGATGATATTTTTAAAGTGCTGAAAGACATGGGTTTGAATTGCACTGGTCCACTTTTATGCACATTTTCCCCATAAATGCATACTATAGTACTACATAATCCACACAGTTGATTGAATTTGGATGCAAAACTGTGGATACAGAGGGCACACTGCAGTTATATCTGGATATTCCAATACATAGTGGGTTGGTGCCCCTAACTCCTGAATTGTTCAAGGGTTGACTGCACTATATTTAGTAAAAATATCTTTAAAAAATGAAAGATAAAAGATATTTTAAGTCAAAGAAAATTTAAGTGAATCCATTAATAGAAGACACACTCACACACCCTCCTCTTTCTCTCCCTCTGCTGCTCTAAAGGAAGTTATTTAGGCAGAAGGAAAAAGATTTCAGATGGAATAGTGGCAAAGCAGGAAGAAATGAAAATACTAGAGGATAAATATGTGGAAATTTAAATGTCCTTGAAGTGTTAAGAGGCCCTGATTTCAAGTGGACTCTAATGATCATGAGTCAAGGGTATATGTTGGAATCCCAAGGATAACTGTTAAAAGAATATAAGGAGTGAAATGGTATAATAAAAAGTATTTTACTCCCAAAGAAAGAAAACAGGGGGAAAAAAATGAGCAAAGACAGGACAAATGGGGGAAAGAGTAGGGAACAAATATTTTATTTTATTTTATTTTATTTATTATTTTTTTTAATTTAAATCCACTTTTTATTCTTTCATAGATTTTAACAATTATACACAACTTTTAACATAAAGATAGTGAAACCTCAAGGATAAGGAGGCAATACACATGACCTCTTTTATGCACTCTTTAGGATGGAAAGTTCCAAAGGGTACAATGCGTGAGATTTAACACTGGAAAAATACATATGAAACTTGTTAACTGGCTCCACTTAGGGCCAGACACAGCACAATAAATACAGAACTGAATCATCTTTTTAAAAGATTATTGTAACTTTGACACATTCTTACTAAAGAAACTGATCAGTGACCAATGTGAAATTCTACAACATATAGGTGAAGGGACACTTACAATGAGGCTCTGAGCGAAGTTTCTCTAGTAGCTTCACAGCCACATCCCAATGTTCTTAAAAAGGAGTAAGAATGTATATTGCAAATTCAGAACAACAAAAGACAAACTTGGTCAAACTTCCTTTGCCATATCATTCATTACTATCACAATCCTAGTTTGCTGGTAGATTTAAGGTAGGAACTGAAAGTTTTGGGAACAAATATTTTAAAACAAAAATGCTGGACTGGATTTAAGGGGAAAAAAAGCCAACAAGTATATCTATATATACTGCTTATGAGAAACATACCTTCAAACATCCCTTCAGCAGGAAAGTTGAAAGTAAAAGGATGGAAAAAGATCAAGCCAACACTAAAAGAGAGCTGAGTCCAGGGGTTAGGACTCTGATACAGACATTTTAATATAAGTCAAACTCCATGGGGTCACAAAGAGTCGGACAGGACTTAAGCAACTGAACAATAACAATAAAGTAGACTAAGGCTGGTTAGAAGCACAATCAGAGAGTAAATGGAGTAACAAGAACAATGATTATTTAGTCAATAATTCTAAATTTCTATGTACCCTAATTACATAGACTAAATACACATACAAGTGGACAGAAATAAGCAGAAAAAAAAGAGACCCACAATTATAGGTGGAGTTATTAACATAACGCCTCTTAGTATTTGACAGAACATGTAAATTAAAAAGAAAAAAATCAGCAAGGAGATAGTACATTTGAATACAATGAACAAACTTGACATATACAGAATGTTGTGCCCAACAACTACAGAATATTCATTTTTATAAAATGAAGGTGGTAATAACACATATGGAATTTACCATAAACCAGTCAATAAAGAAGGTTCCACAAAGAGCACAAATTTAAATCACAGGGTATGGTTTCTGACCACACTAGAAGGAAGCTAGAATGCAGGAACAGAGACATAACTAGAAAATCTTCCAATATTTGAAAATCAAGGAACATATAAACAACTGATGAGTCAAAGAAGAAATCACAAATGGAAAATCATCATAAAATTTGAAGTGAATGATAAAGAAAACATGACATATCAAAATTTGCGGTTTACAGCTACAGCATCTGTTATGGACTGAATGTTTGTATCCTTCCCAAAACTACTGTGTTGAGGCCCTAATCCCCAATGTGGCTATATGTGAACATGGGGCATCTGAAGCAGTAACTAAGGCTGGATGAGGTCATGAGGATGGGCCCCAACCCAACAGGACAGTGTCCTGATATGAAGAGACACCGGAGAGCCTGCTGTTGCTCTCTATACCTCTCCCTCGACACATGTATGAAGGAAAAGCCATGTGAGAACATAGTGAGAAGGTTATGCAAGCATGTAAGCCAGTAAGAGATTCCTCACCAGAAACCAAATATGCTGACATCCTGATAGATCTTGGACTTCCAGTCGCCAGAACTATGAGAAAATTAAATTCTGCTGCTTAAGCTGCCCAGTCTGTATGCAGTATTTTGTTATGGCAGCCTGAGCAGATTAACACAGCACTCAGCTCATGGAGCTAGAAAAATAACAACTAAAGCCTAAAGAAAGTTGGAAGAAAAAAACATAAGAGGAGAAAGCAATGAAACAAAAAGCAGATACTCAATGAGGATTCTGGGAAGATGGTAGAAGTTGTCTGAGGTAATCATTTTGGAACTCCAGAGTCTGTTGAAGGCTTGTAACTGCCAGGTAAAGGTCAGGATGCTAAACTGCTATTAATTTCAGTTCTTCGCATAGTGGCAGCTATCCATTCCCAACCCTTGTGACAGGGCAGGCAGCTGTACAAATGTTCTTCGAGTAGCCTGCACATAACATTCAGGAGTCAAGGTGGACAAAAAGGACTCACCCCCTCAAATATTGGGAACCTGTGTTCTGATCACGGACTGCTGCTCCCTCCTGTTCACAGAGGTGCTAGCAAAGGGGCAGGAGCAGCAGCCACTGCTGCTGCACCTCCCTGCATTGTTGTGTCCCTCTCATTCTGGCTGAAGTGACTTCCGTGAGATTTAAAGGAAGACGTCGGGAAAAATCAAGAGAACCATGTGGAACAAAATGAAGGTATCAACAGAGACAGAAAAACCTAAGAGGAAACAAAAAAGAAATTCTAGACTGAAAAGTACAAGTGAAATGAAAAAAAAAAATCACTAGAGGGATTCAAAGGTGGACTTGAGCAGCGAGGAGAAAGAATCAGTGAACTTGAAGAGAGAACAACAGAAATCAAGGCTGAGGAATAAACAGAAAGAAAAAAAGAGTGAAGAAAACCAAACAGAGCCTAAGGGAGCTGTGGGACATACAACCACCAAAGGACCAACATTCACACTGTGGGAGCCCTAGAAGGAGAGAGAGAGAAAGGGGCAGAACGAATAGATGACGAAATAAGGGCCCCAAACTTCCCAACTCAGTGAACACAAGCATCTGAGAACTTCAACAAACTCCAAGTAAAAGGAACTCAAAAAGACTCACACTCTTAAAAGACAAGGATAAAGAAAGAAGCAAATCATTACACATGAGGGATCCTCAATGAGATTACGAGCAGACTTCTCATCAGAAACCTTAGAGGCCAGAAGACAGTCGGCTGATATATTCGAAATGCTAAAAGAAAGGAAGCCCTCAACCAAGAATCCTACACAGGCATACCTTATTTTACTGCACTTCACAGATGGCATTTTGTTGTTTTTTTTTAATATAAATTGAAGACCTGTGGCAACTCTGTATCGAGCTAGTCTACTAGCACCATTTTTCTAATAGCATTTTCTCACTTCATGTCTGTGTGCCACATTTTGATAATTCTCAAGATATTTCAAGATTTTTCATTATTATATTTGTTATAGTGATCTGTAATCAGTGATCTCTGATATTACTATTGTAAAAAGATTATGACTTACTGAAGGCTCAGGTGATGGTTTAGAATATTTTAGCGATGAAACATTTTACATTAAGATGTGTGTGTGTGTGTATATAGGACATAATGCAACTGCACACTTAATAGACTACAGCATAGTGTAAACATAACATTTATATATACTGGGAAACCAAAACCAAAGAATTCAGGTGTCTCACTTTACTGCAATATTCACCTTAATGCAGGTCTGGAACCAAACCACAGTTTCTCTGAGGTGTGCCTGTACCTGGTAAAATTGCTTCCAAAAGTGAGGGAGAAATCAAGATATTCCCAAATAAACAAAAGCTGAGGGAACACATGACCACTAGACCTGCCCTGAAAGAAATGCCCAAGTAAGTCCTGCAGGGTGAAATGAAAACACTAGACAGTTATTTCAAGCTGTATGGAGAAATAAAGACTTGCATAAAAGGTAAATACACGGAGTTTTAAAAGCTAGTATTGTTGTAAGAGTGTTTTGTAACTGTACCTTTTTTTTTTCTACATGATTTAAGAGACCAATGCATTTAAAAGGAAAAAAATCCATAATTAACAGTGTAAAAGCCAGTATTACTGTAACTTTGGTTGGTAACTCCAAATCTCTTTTTCTGTATAAACTTTAGGAAACTAATGCACTTAAAAGAACTAGATCATAAACTAGTTTAAAAGAACTAGGGGCACACAATATATAAAGATGTAATTTAGTGACTCAGCAACCAAAGGGGTGTGGTGGAGCAGTAAAGGAGCAGAGATTTTACATGCTACTGAAGTTAAGCTGGTAAAAAATCAAATTATACTGTTACAGCTTTGGGATGTTACATATAATCCCTATGGTAACCACAAAGAATCTATAGAACATACACAAAAGGAAATGAGAAAGGAACTTAAAACATTTCACCACAAAAAAAAAACTAATGCAGGAAATGAGGGACAAAAAACTACAGGGAATACAGAAAACAAACAGCACAATGACAGAAGTCCCTCCACATCAGTCAGTCAGTCAGTTCAGTCGCTCAGTCGTGTCCGACTCTTTGCGACCCTGTGAATTGCACCACGCCAGGCCTCCCTGTCCATCACCAACTCCCAGAGTTTACCCAAACTCATGCCCATTGAGTCGGTGATGCCATCCAGCCATCTTATCCTCTGTCGTCCCCTTCTCCTCCTGCCCCCAATCCTACCCAGCATTAGGGTCTTTTCCAATGAGTCAACTTTTCGCATGAGGTGGCCAAAGTATTGGAGTTTCAGCTTCAACATCAGTCCTTCCAATGAACACCCCGGACTGATGTCCTTCAGGTTGGACTGGTTGGATCTCCTTGCAGTCCAAGGGACTCTCAAGAGTCTTCTCCAACACCAAAGTTCAAAAGCATCAATTCTTTGGTGCTCAGCTTTCCTTATAGTCCAACTCTCACATCCATACATGACCACTGGAAAAACCAAAGCCTTGACTAGACGGACTTTTGTTGGCAAAGTAACATCTCTGCTTTTTAATATGCTGTCTAGGTTGGTCATAACCTTCCTTCCAAGGAGCGAGCGTCTTTTAATTTCATGGCTGCAATCACCATCTGCAGTGATTTTGGAGCCCCCCAAAATAAAGTCTGACACTGTTTCCCCATCTATTTCCCATGAAGTGATGGGACCGGATGCCATGATCTTAGTTTTCTGAATGTTGAGCTTTAAGCCAACTTTCTCACTCTCCTCTCTCACTTTCATCAAGAGGCTTTTTAGTTCCTCTTCACTTTCTGCCATAAGGGTGGTGTCATCTGCATATCTGAGGTTACTGATACTTCTCCCAGCAATCTTGATTCCAGCTGTGCTTCATCCAGCCCAGCGTTTCTCATGATGTACTCTGCATATAAGTTAAATAAGCAGGGTGACAATATACAGCCTTGACGTACTCCTTTTCCTATTTGGAACCAGTCTGTTGTTCCATGTCCAGTTCTAACTGTTGCTTCCTGACCTGCATACAGGTTTCTCAAGAGACAGATCAGGTGGTCTGGTATTTCCATCTCTTTCAGCATTTTCCACAGTTTATTGTGATCCACACAGTCAAAGGCTTTGGCATAATCAATAAAGCAGAAATAGATGTTTTTCTGGAACTCTCTTGCTTTTTCAATGATCCAGCAGATGTTGGCAATTTGATCTCTGGTTCCTCTGCCTTTTCTAAAACCAGCTTGAACATCTGGAAGTTCACGGTTCGCGTATTGCTGAAGCCTGGCTTGGAGAATTTTGAGCATTACTTTACTAGCGTGTGAGATGAGTGCAATTGTGCGGTACTTTGAGCATTCTTTGGCATTGCCTTTCAATTGCTTTAAATATAAATGAGCTAAACTCTCCAATAAAAGACAGAGACTGGCAAAATGGATTAAAACACACAATCCAATGATATGCTATCTATAAGAGACTCACTTGAGACTCCATGACACAAACAGGCTGAAAACAAAGGATGGAGAAAGTTATTCTGTGCAAGTAGTAATCAAAGGGGTGTGGGGAGGAGGGAGCTATGCTAATATTCAGACACAATAGACTTTCAGTCAAAAAAGGTTATAAGAGACAAAGAACATTATATAAACTGGAAGATTTAACAATTATAAACATTTATACACCTAATGACAGACCATCAAAATATCAAAATATGAAGCAAAACCTGACAGAATTGAAGGGAGAAACAGACAGCTCCACAATAACAACTGGAGATTTCAACACCCCACTCATAATCATGGACAGAACCATCAAATATAAGATAAATAAAGAAACAAAGGACTTAATACAATAAACCAATTAGATGTAACAGACAAACACAAAAAAAACTCTACTCAACAATAACAACACACATGCTCTTCTCACGTGCAAACAGGACACCTTCCAGATGGACAATATGTTAGGCCACAAACTAAGTCTCAATAGATTTTAAAAGATATCATATAAAATACTTTCTCTAATCACAACACATGAAGTTACAAATCAATCACAAAAAAAGTAACACTGAAAAGTCACAAAACTGTGGAAATTAAATGATACACTCCTGAATAACTGTGTAGCTGAAACCATACTGGCTCCATTCTGTGAGCTCCATCTTACACCTGCAGTCCCACGCCTTCCCCCTCTCTGTGACTGGGCTTTAGCCTGCTCACAAGGAATATGCCCAAGCCAGGTAAGTTCCCTATCAACTTTTACCTGTGTTTCATCTGACATGAAAACTGGAAGAATACCTTTGGCTGGCATAGATGATTAATGGTCTGTGAGGAATAATGGCAAGAGACACCCCCCCCAACTTCGCCCCACCCGGTTCCTACTGCTGCAGACACACTTCTCCTTTAGGAGTCAGATTCTATCTTTAGCTTTAGCCCCTTTATACTCCCTTGTTACCCTTTCAGTGACGTGCAGTGCAGCTACAAGTGCCTCTGGATGGTTGTCTGCCCAATACTGCCTGTACATAAGTTTCCCACAATACACTCCACGTTGTACCTTATTTCATTTTTTTGGTCTCAAAGTTCCTTCTCATTTTTTGTTGTTGGAAGAGGATGTTTGCTATGACCAGTGTGTTCTCTTGACAAAACTCTCTTAGCCTTTGCCCTGTTTCATTTTTACTTCAAACTTGCCTATTACTCCAGATATCTCTTGACTTCCTACTTTTGCATTCCTACTATGTACATGTACAAAGAGAAAATAATGGAAAGAAACAGTCCAATACATAATAATTTTTACATAATAGAAATACAGGTCAATTTTTATTTTCTTCTTTACAATCCTCTGGGCTTTCTAAATTTCCTATAAATAAGTTGTTTGAAAGTATCAACTCCACTGTATGAAATACAGTTTTAGTAAACTTACCTGGCAGCCAGAGAATAAATGGCATTGGCAGATGCGGAAGGTTTGATTTTGGGATGCTCACACTCTGCACCTGCTAATGGGCTGCTATTCATATTCTGGAAAGAAAAGTGTTAAAAAAAAAAAAAATTCTTAATATAGCTAAGCATCTCCTCTTATTTAATCTATTCAAAATAACAAGAACAGTCATATAGACAGAGACCTCATCCTCAGTGCCATGCTTTGGGCTTATTATATGTGACAAAAGTATAGTTGAAGGTTCGAATATAAGGGTTAAGGAGGATAGATCTAAAAATGAGGTAAGGAAATGAGGGGTTTTTTTTGTTTTAATTCTAGAAAGATTTGAGGAAACTGGCTGTTTGCACAAATACCACTGTAGCTTTAAAAATCTACGTATTTTTCTATAATGATGCCACTGAAAGTCAAACCTAATCCACTCTCACTAATTAAGACTGCCTATCCCATAAATGCTACTTAAATGCGAAGTTACCTTCCCCTTTCCCTTTCAAACAAGAAATCCACAGTTCATTTAAGGACCACAGCATTTCTCAACTTTACCCTCCAATTCCATCTTCTTCTTGGGTTTCTAACTACCCACTGGCTATGTCAAATTCAACACGTCTATCCCTAGTTAGCCAGGTTAAAAACCTCTGGGGTGTATGCATATGTGTATATATGTATATGCGACCTCTCATCCTTTTTCCCACCAACCAACTGCTTTCAAGACTCACTGGGTCTTTGTTTCATGCTCCCTAAAGTCTCTACCTAATCAGGCTCCCCCTTCTGCTCCTGGACCAGGAGTCTCCCTCTCATTTACCCTGTACCAGCTATGCGGAACCCCTCTGTGATTACAACCATAGACTCTCCCAAACTCATCTGCTTTCCCTCCATCCCCTGTTGTTCTAAGTCTTTGCTCAGAAATGTACGCTATCCCTCATGTACCTCCCCATCCCAACTCCAGCTTTCTCTACACCATTTTCACTGTATTTTTCTCCACAGCATTCACTGGCATTCAACACCTTTTATCCTGTTTATCCTGTTTATTTTCCATTCTTCCTCCAGTAGAATGTAAATTTTTTGAGGGCGAGATTTTTTGCTGAGTGCATAAAGAACCAACAAGAGAAGAAATACACTTCTCTCATCCCCAATTCTATCCCTTACCTCCAGCTTATCCAATGGACTGCTAACCTGTCTTTTTTCAATCCATTCTCTTTCTAATCCATTCTGCATACTATTCCTAGATTCCTCTCTCTAAGCCATCATTTTGGTCACATTACTGCACTCATTTAATCTTCATGTACTATTCATTTATATCAAATAAATTCCAATTCTTCTGGGAGGGTGCCCTCTAATCTAGCAGCAATGTTCCTTTCTAGCCCCCTTTCCTACTCTGATACATAAAACTTCTCCTCCTCTCAAACACTTCTTATTCCACAATACAGCTTAAGCATTTCTGTCTTTGTAGGTTTATCTTAAAACAGTATCCACTTTGGAAAGAATACTTCAAATTCAGATGCCACTCTTCTCGTAAAGCCCTCATGATTGCTCTATCTGGAAATAACCTTTTCTTTCTCTAAAATTAAAGTGTTTTCTATTTATACAACTCATGGCAGAAATATGCTTATTGCATTAATAAACATATTAACAGATATCAGTTCAGTTCAGTCGCTCAGTCGTGTCCGACTCTTTGCGACCCCATGAATTGCAGCATGCCAGGCCTCTCTGTCCATCACCAACTCCCGGAGTCTACCCAAACCCATGTCTATCGAGTCAGTGATATACTTCTTGAAAATAGGGATTATATTATCTCTGAATCCAGTACAAAACATACCATAGAACATTCTCCATCAATGTCATCCACAAATATTTGTTACTACGATAAATAATTTCAAAATCAGGACTCACCATGGAGGTATCCAGACTGAATGTGCTTCCGAGCCTAGGCATATCGGTTCTGGGTTCCATTTGTGAGGGCAATGAAAACGGAAGTGAATGCCGGTTGGTTAATTCTCTCCCTGTCCAGGGATCACTAGGGTTTGGGGCAACTACTGGTACTTTGGGGATTGGGCGATGCAGCCATGAAGTTTCGCCAATGCGGCCAGAGGGGACAGGGGGCAGTTTATCTCTGGATGGACAGTCGCCCGGTGTACAAGGCAAGGGGCGTCTCTGAGGGCGGGTTTCTGCTCCACCAGAATACGGCCGGTCTGGAGGGGGTGGCGGTGGAAGATCTCGAAGAGTAGGAGGTATTGGTAATGGTTTGTCCTTATGAAGAGAGCCAGAAGGAGCCTATGGAAGCATGATGGAAGCAATCAAATTCCACTAATCCACAAAAAAGAATCAGAAAAAACTGTAGAAATGGATAATGCTTTACCTTAGAAGCAGTTCCAAGACCAGAAGCACTTGAAGGGATAGATATTCGCTGCTGTAGAAGGTCAAGTCGTGGTGGCACTGGGGGAAGGGAAGCTTGTGGGGCCATGGAGAATGGAGAAGGAGGTCGTTCCACCTAATACAAGTACAAATTTCCTGATAGGTTATTCTTGTTTGGAGGAGGGGTAACTCTCAACTCCTAAAGATGTAAACAAGTACAATATGAACAGTGAATATACCAATGAGCCTGACTTTGGTTTACAGAAGCGCTTTCTGAATTATTTTTATGTTACCATAAGAGGGCGCTCTCAATCACAAAAGTACCACAAAGATAACAAGCTACAAAGCTTGTATCTAGAAACTGCTGTGCTGTAAGAAGCTTCCAAGCTTATAATTTTAAAAAACTTTACGACTTCCGATCTCTTAATCTTCAGAAGAAGAAAAATCTTTTCAAGATTAAAAAAAGAAAGTCGTATTAAAGGAAAGGGATACACATTAATCTCTCAACAAATCATCTAGGAAAATAATGCTTAAGGAGCAGAATAAAGAAAGAAATCAAAGTAAAATAAACTCTCCAGAGGTTATTATGATTCAAAGAAAAAAAGAGATTTACAAAATAAAGTGATCGATGGTATTATTAAAAAGCATCTTGTGTTCTTCCAAAGAAATGTTATTTTGATTCAGTAATTAAAAGGGATGATTTTTTTTGTCAATTTGTATTCCAAAAATTGTGCCAAATCAAAAGAAACAAATAAATGTATAACCTTTTCCATTTCCCTGCCCACAGCAGGGTGATGAATAGCTGATAAGCTTGTCCAAGTAGGCTGTCAAGAGATATACGAGAATTTATACAAAATACTACTTTGCATTTGCATTTCCTGAAAGCAAAACAGATGGAAAATAGGCAAATATGTATTACAAGCACTTATTTAAAATGACAGAAAAACAACCATCTCCATATTAAGTCCCATCATTAATGCCAGGAGGCGAATGAGGGAAAAAGCCTGCATTACAGGTTACTTGCTCTGACTCACGCTTAAGAACATGGCCTCCACGTCAATGCAGCATGAGCAGTGCAACACCTCAAGGGTAAAGGAAGTGAAAAGTCACACTTACTCTCCCTCCATTATCAACATCTAGTCAGTCACTGTATCTTCCCTGGTGGCTCAGATGGTAAAGTGTCTGCCTACAATGCAGGTAGACCGGGTTCAATCCTTGAGTCAGGCAGACTCCCTGGAGTAGGAAATGGCAACCCACTCCAGTATTCTTTCCTGGAAAATCCTATGGATGGAGGAGCCTGGCGGGCTACAGTCCATGGGGCTGCAAAGAGTTGGACTGAGTGACTTCATTTTCTTTCTTTCTTTCACTGTATCTTGTTATTTTTCCACAAAAGAATGTCATATCTATATTTTCCTTTTCATTCTATTACCAACCTCAGACCTAATTTATCAAAAACACCTTCTAACGAGTCTCCCAACTTTCTAGTTTCTTATCTCGCCAAATCATTTTGCTCACCATTACCAGCTTAATCATCCTTTAATCCTCACTAGCTCAAAAACCATCCACCAGTAACTCCTACTTTCCCATGTCATAAAATGTCACTTTCCTGCCTGGCTTTCATGAGTCTAATTTGGTCTCCCTAACCAATAGCATTTTCTGTAATTCTCTATTTTGGAATTCCTACCTCCTTAACTTTCTTCAAGTTGTTTCTCAGTTTGGAAGGCCCTCTCTGCCTATTTTGATCCCCCCCACCATCCATCCCTCCTTCTCATCCCTAAAGGGCAGAGGGTTGAGCTAATCAGTCATATTCTTCAATTCATGCCTCAATATCATAACCAATCCCTAAAATGTTCTTTTATCTCAACATATAATAAAGCTCCAGAAAAGGATAAAAGCACATACAAGGAAGAAATTACAAAAAAAACAAAAAAAGAGTATCTGCAAGACCTGAGGGATATAAATATCCATATAGAAAGTGTTCATTACATAGGCAGCCCAAAGAAAGAAAAGAAACCAGCCATAACCAGCCAAACAACAACATCCTTAAGTTTTCAGGGAATCAAGGATAAAGAAAATATTATAAGGCTTCTGAGGACAGAAAGGAGGCACCAAAGAGCAAAAATATGCTAGAAACTAGAAGTCACTGAGGCTGTAACAATTCACAGAGGTGAAGTTTTTTTTTCAACCCAGTTAAGTCTATATTTAGTCAGTTTGAGGGCTGAATAAAGACATTTTTAAGATATCAGATGTCTCAAAAATTTCACCTCTCACCTTTTCACAGAAAGCTATTTTGAGAGCATACTCTACTCAAACAAGGAAGTTAAAGCAAGAAACAGAAAAACATGGGAGTTACAAAATCCAGCACAGATGAGAGGCAATGAAGTCCCATGATGATGGCGAGGAGAGACCTCAGGGTGACAGAATGCAGCACACTCGGTGAAAAACCAGTCCACACTGGAGCCAAAGCATGACAGACTCCCATACATCAGGATACTACATTACACAATATCTGCTTTATTAATATGTGCATAGAGTTTACTCCATAGAAAATTATATCGAGAGGATGTTTGGTAGTGACAGGTACAAAATGAAAACTAAGGAAATAAATACAAATCAATTATTTCAGAAAAGTGGAAGGTTGTAAAACAAAGCAAAAGTAATCACATTATAGTATATTACTTGAAACAATAGGGAGCAAAAACCATTTAAACACTGAATACTGACTGAACCAAAAAACATTACAACTAACGACACGCGGAAGTTAGGGAGTAGGAAGGAGGAAGATAAGAGATTTAAATCCTTTTCTAAACACATAACTAATATTGAAAAATCAGGAAAAAGCAGTATAGCCTATGGCTAAGGAACAGTTTTAGGAATGGAAAAATTTGAATGGGACACAGGAGCTGGAGGAGATGGAAGCAGATAACCGACATTTTTAGCAATTCTTTTAAACTTTAAACAACAAAAAACCATGTGTATTTATCACAAGGATATTTTTTAAAGTAGATTCACTATTTTAAAAACAAATCAAAATTAAGCAACAAAACAACAAGCTACTGGGATGTGACGAAGCAGGTACTCTTCATAGTCTCATATACTTTAGGAGTGACCTTAGGACAAAAAATACGGGGAACAAATTTTAATGTCTATCCAAAAAAAGTTAGAGACATTTTTACTCCAATATTTTATCCATATAAAGTAGATAATGAACTATAAGGTACAAAGAATAAGATGAAACACCCATATAGAACCTACCTTTCAGCTAAAAAATGAAATACCATTGCTTTCTGAAATTCCCATATGCCCCACCACTAATTATATCCCTCTCCTTTCTCAAAGAGTTTAAATGGACATACTCTTATCTAGCAATCCGACTGTTAGAAATTCACCCTACAGACAGACTTGCAGAAGAACACCCATAAGGGTCAACTTCAAAAAACTAAAAATGTACTATTCAAATAGTCCAGATTTCCTCAACTATCCATATAGCATAGATACATTTATCAATTCCTGTTTCAATGTGTTTTTAATTCCCAAACATCCAAAGCAATTACTATGTGCTCAATTGTGAGTAGCCAATTACAAATGAGAGGTGACTCTTGCCTTCTAGGAACTTACAATGGGAAATGATTATATTTTTGGTCACACAACATGGTGTGTGGGATCTCAGTTACCCAACAAGGGATCAAACCCAGCAGTGGAAGCAAGGAACTCTAACCACTGCCACGGAATTTCCAGGAAATACTTTTAATAAATTATTACCAGGTGGTAAGTTCTATGGCAGACATTTCATAGTATCCCAGAAACAATCAGCCAGACCTAGATTATATTTGGGTAAATATGTGTAAGTTAGGGGTAGGAGAAGGAGGGTATAGTCTGGAAAGATTTCTCAGGATATGAAAACTGAGCTAAATTACATAGAAACTATCAAGACAAAAGCATGGAGAAATCTTTGATGATTCAGCTTCCACAAAACACAAAGTGGACAGGATTATCAGGGCAAAGTGCCTAGAACAGAGAATGTACTTACTAACCCGTTAAGTAATGAGAAGTCATTAAAGAGCACGAGGCAAAGGAATGAGATGATCAAGGAGTGTGTTGTAGATCAATGACTCTGGAAACAGGGAGAACCTATGCTTCTGAGAGCCTCTGAAATAAGGCAGTGGCATTGAGGACAGAGAGGAAGAGACAAACTGGACACAATCATTGAAGAGAATCAAACCCATCGTCTCAATATTTATTGAGCACCTACTATGTGCCAGGCATCTGGGTGTTAATATAAACGAAAGATTTTTCTGTACCAAAAAATGCCTCCTATGAAAGTTGTAACAGCCTAAACTACAGAACTGACAGCACATTAGAACCTTTGTCTGCCCTGTATTTATTAAAATCTTTGGTGACTGCCTTACTTTGAATTAGTGAATAAATCTCTGTTTTTATCCTACCACTGATGTAACAGAATTTGGTCACATCCTTTCTTGGCCTTTATCTTTCCTATCTTTACTAGGGCCTTTCTAGTTTGTTTAGTCTTTGTATGGTACCTCCTACCACCCTCCAATCACTTTAATTGCCTTTTATTTGGTTGTTAACAAGGCCTCATTTCTCCTGCCTAAACTCCACTAGAGAAAAAAACAAGGAGAAAATATTCTAGTCACAGTAGCAAGACATGGTCCAGTTCTTTTACTCCCCCTTCATTTTCTCCACCAAGCTATCCGAGTAGAACCCAGTTCTAGGATACAGACAGTAAGAGCATGGGCCTTGAAGGTGGGATGCCTGGCCACAGATTCTGGTTCAACTTACTAGTTGTGTGACCTTCAGCAAATTCCTTAACCTCATTGTTCCTTGATTTCTTCAACTGCTGAATGAGAATAATAATAGCATCTACTCATAGGGTTACATGAATATGGATAAGTATAGGATTATGAGTTAAAGTAGTCAAGTATCTAGCATGGTTCTCTTTCACACGGTAAATGTTCAATAAATATTAGCTATTATTACTCCCTGCATTTTAGATGTTGTTAAGTGCTCTACTGCTTTAGGACACAGCTGATGATAGATTTTGCCACAATCTATTAAACTGTAGACTTACCTTGGCACCAGCCAATTCCTTCATCATGAAGAGAGAATCATCAGCTCGTTCATCGTCATCATCATCATAATTTGGGGAGGGAGCTCCCTCTGCTCCTTGCCTCAACAGGCTGCCACTTCCTCTAGGATCAAAGGGATCAACCACAATGGGCTCAGTACCTTTAATTTCACATCGGCAGAAAGGACAGCCCTGGCCTTCTGATTCCTACAAAGGAAACAGGAGATGGTGACAGACACATCTAAAAGTTCTTAAAATGTTCATCCACTAAAAATATAGTACCTAAAAATGAAAAAAGCACCAAAAGTTTAGAACCTACCCCACAAACCAGGCCATTCTTTATATCTATAAAGGATATACAATCCCCAATTCTTCACTGTGATTATTTAGCTGAGAAAAAACATGGTTTGAATCCATACCTGCCAGGATGTTAGACAGGATGTGCACATGAGGTGGCCACAGGGCTCAATCTTCACATCTTTATCATTCTCAGCACATATTTTACACAGTTGGAATGTGGAGCCCATCTCACAGTATAATTCATATTGCTCCTTTGATTAAAAAAGAAAAAGAGATTATTTGGTCTGCTACAAGTATTTGTTGAATGAATGAATGAATGAATGCAACTATAAATGCTAAAAATAGGAAAACTGAAGATAGTTACTTATAATACTAATCTTTGCTTGGAAACGGAGTGTCACAACAGTGAACAGGTAAAACAGAAAGCACCTAGTCTTGGTCCTATTTTAAGAAGCAGGGTTTAAAAAGAGACCACACACATGTAAATTCACTAATCTAGTCAATGGTTTAAAATTTTAAGTGTTCCAATCACTTAATATAATTCTGTCAGTTCTACAGAGTAACATACAGAAGCTTGGGTCCAGCAATATGATTAAAATGGAAAACAAAACTCACCTGGGTCACTTTGATGTGGTCTTGGGGAGTTGGTTCACATAAGCCCGTCAGGTCAGGGTTCTGATTCCGTCCATCAGGAAACAAATAGCTGTAAAAAGAGTAATCAATTTTGGGGGTCTACTGAAGCCAATTTATCACTGCTTACTAGTACAGACAAATGTTATTTAGGAATTCTCTCACTCTAAAAGGGCAATTTAGGAGAAGTGCAAAGAGAAATTTTATTAGTACTTCAAAAAAATTAAATAACACATATCAGTTCTAAGAAGATACTCTTCAAACACTGATATTCTTTCTCCAGGGTGTCACAGGCTCTATTTTAATCAAGGGGTTGACAAGCTTTCCCTGTAAAGGGCCAGTTAGTAAATGTTCCAGGCTCTGCAAGCCACATAAGTCTGTGTCACATATTCTTCTTTTTTTTTTTAAAAACAACATTCTGAAAAGGAAAAACTATCTTAGACACAGACCAAAAGACCTAGTCTGTGTGCCATAATTTACCAACTCCTGTTTTTATCTGTGGATGACCACAGATTAAAGTGTGAATTCTCAGTTTAAAAAAATGACATCTGCTTCAACCAAAGCCCTTAAAACGCCCTTGTTTGCAGATTTAACACTAAGGGACACCAATCTGAAAGCAAGACAACAAGAAGCAAATTAAGCCGTGGAGATCAACTCTACCAGGAAGCCTCTAGCATCACATTGCTCTGATATCTGGTGAAGTACCCCTTTCAGTTCTAACATTACTGTAGAAAATGATGTGTAATGGAAAACGGATTTTCCTAATCACTTTAAAACACAAGTAGTTTTCTCAAACCTGGTCAACTGTTAGTATTTTTAGTGCTTACCAACTGATAATCAATTTGAATCCCCAAAGGAATAGGAATTCTGGAATAAATAGGAACTTAAGTCATAAATATTAGCAGAGATTACAAAAATCCATAGCCTGAAGAAATTCTGCTGAATTAAAATGAAGTTAGGATGAAGGCCACTGGGTCTGCTACCATCAGGAACATCTAAATCATCCTAATTTTGCCTAGTCAAACAACTGGTAACATTTTCTGCTAATTGGTATAGAAATATATGTATTTTAAAATATTTATCTATTTATTTATTTGGCTGAGTCAGGTCTTAATTGCAGCATGGGAGATCTTCACTGTGTCACAAGGGATCTTTCACTGTGGCAATGAAATCTCTAGTTGCAGCATGCGGACTTAGATGCTCTGCAGCATGTGGGATCTTAGTTCCCCGACCAGGGATCAAAACCATGTCCCTTGCACTGCAAAGCGAATTCTTAACCACTGCACCACCAAGTGACACAGACTTATGTGGTCTGCAAAGACTGGTGAGATATTTACTATCGGGCCTTTCACAAAAAAAGCTTATCAACCCCTTGATTAAAATAGAGCGTGTGGCATTGTGCCCTGGAGAAAGAATATCAGTGTTGGGAGGACAATACCGATGTTGTCAGGGTTGTAGTTGCTCACTCCTGTCCGACTCTTCGTGACCCTTTGGACTTTAGCCCACCAGGCACCTCAGTCCATGGGATCTCCAACCAAGTGGGTTGCCATTTCCTTCTCCAGGGGATCTTCTCAACCCAGGGATCTAACCCGTGTCTCCCGTGTCTTCTGCACTGCAAGTAGATTCTCTACCTGCTGAGCTCTAGGGAGGCCCCTGTGTTTGCAGAGTACTGTATATTTTAAAATCTAATATAGACCTGAAAATAAGTTAACGTGTGGGAAAAAAAGAAAGATAAAATCTACTCAGGGTAACAACGGAAACAGTAAAGGAAAAAATAATTTCACTCAAGGAATCCTTTTTAAATAAAAACAGAAGTCCTATAGCAGTTGAAAATTCAAACAATATAAGCTGTTAATATGTTTCCTGAATCTTAACCTGTAGAGGAAACCTGGAATAAAGTCATTAATGATGCAGTTTCACAGCCCTAAGTTCCTAGACTCTAACAGATGATAAACAGTAGGTACTCACAAGCCTTCCCTGAAGCCATCAATCAGCGCTTGGAAGAGAGGTTTATTGTGAGGGATTGTCTGGAGAATGTTCCCATCAGCAGTGACATACCCAATAGCCCACTGACCCAGACGAGTACAGCTCAGCCGGAAAATGTAACTGAAAACAGAAACAAAACCTTGATTACATATGCTTGCATTAGGGGGGAAGATGAGACAGAGACGAAAATCAAAAAGACCATCAATAATAGATTCTTCAATGACTCCACACCAAAAGTAAAAGGCACAAAAGATTAATTCTTAAGTGGCTTGAAAGCATTTATCAAATCATAGTATCTGAATAAGTCAATTCCTCTGATAAACAGACATCAATCCTACCACAGAAATGTGGCCACTGGGGAACTAGTAAAAGATCACGTTTCCTCCTTTCCAGCAAAAGTCACAGAATAAACTTCTTTGCTTCATTCCACTGACCTGCCAGGTTTGTGAATGAATTTCTGGAGTCGCGCTTTCACTTCATCATATGTCAGGAAAGCCATGTAACCAGGATGAGTTACAGCAAGGCTATTCCAGTTCCTGAGCAAAGAGGACCAGGGCTAAGGAAACAAGAGATCAATCAGACCATCCGGCTCCAGACATACAACCAGCCTCAGAGCAATGAAGAACACAAGGAAAAACTACCTCAATGCTCAAATATAAATTCTCCATTCAGTGTCACAAATTTTCAACCACATTATTACTTTAAGGGAAGACAAACATGTTTGGGAAATAAAAACTTTGAAAAGCTAAGAAGAAAGTAACACATGCTTATAGGAAGAAGCCTAACTGTACAAAATACAGAAAATGTTCAAGCAGCTCTAACCTGCTGGAGCTGTTAGAGTAATGATGAAGTTAAACAACAGACAAAAACAGAGAAAACAGGGCAAGGCCTGATGTGCAAGTAAGAAGTTCCAAATAAACGTTTGTGCAAGGTAGCATATACACACATTATTTTTAGAAAAGGAAAGGAGTTGTGAACCATCGATGCATCTCAATATTAGTCAAGAATTTTAATACCACAGGAAAAAAAGCTGGAAACATACATAAATGTTCAGTAATTGAACTCAGTAAGTATATTATACCCATTTTTAGGGTAAAATACAACCATTAAAATAATGCAAAGAAAAAAAATGATGTAAAGAAGAATATTTAATAACAGAGAAAGATTATAAATATGAGGGGAATAAGCAGATTATATAGTTACTCTTTTTACAAATATATGTCCAAATGTTATTTTTTGAAAAGGTTTCCCTTCAGAAAAGTGGCAATAATTAGTTCAGCCAACATTTTAGTATCCTACCTGAAAGAGTCTTGTAAAGATGTCAAATTCAAAAACTGAAATATAATCATTGCAGGTCAGATCAATAGTGGATTTCAGAGCCATGGCCTCCAGCCCAGAACTGATGGGATGTACTTCATGAAGGGCCTGTCTGAAGCTCTTCCAAGGGACTATTGTCCTAGGATTCGGGTGGGGATGGGAGAGAAGGCACAGAATAAGATGGCAGATAATTCCAGGCATTACTACAGTCAAAGAAAACAGAGTCTTTAAATTCTCAAAATCCACTTTAATTTTCTTAGAGAAATTGAATCATATTTTACATTGAGAACAGAAAGGGCATAAATAATACGTTTCTTAATTTCCTAATGAGTAAATTAATAACAGAGACATCTTTTCACACTTTCCTTTGTCAGAATGCCACAAGTTAATCCCCTTTCTCAACTTCACACATTTGTTGTATCAGAGAAGCATGAAGAGAGATGAGATTATCCTATTTGTATTAGAGATGTAACCTGTGGCCAGATCTTCACTCACATGTGTTTAAACTAACTTTTTAAAAGCACATAAAACACTCTGTGACTCTTTTGAGGAACCCACACTATCAAGGACTAGACTTGAGGAATATAAAGCTTAAGGTACAGGAAGAAAAGAGTTCTGATATAGATGAAGAAGAAATTATTTAACAAAAGAATGATTAAACTCCAGATGTGGCTAGTAAAGGGTACTGTGGGATTTCTATTTCTCAAGATTAAAATAAAATAAAATAAAATCTCATTGCCTTTATGTATTCACCTGCCTGAAAGTAAGAGATCACGTGGCAATTCAAACTCTTTTCTAAAGTAGATAGTTACTAAGTTAAAGTAACAAAGTTAAACTCATGCCCATCCTCTTCAACTAAGTTTTTAAAAATCACGAATTATTCTATATCTGATGTTTAAACACAACTTTTTAAAATAAAGCAAGCATTTAACATACATATGTTAAATCAATATGCAGTATACACTTGAGGCGAACTTAACAATGTGCATCAACTATATTGCAATTAAAAAAAAAGCATTCAAACAGAGACTTACATTAGGATCTGTATATTCAACTGAAAAATTTTATTGTTTTCTACTTTTTCAGTTCTTTGATTTAAAATTTCAGAGTATATTCAAGAACATTTATATTAATACTTAGAAACAAAAACTTGACTTAAATAATGGGCTTCCCTGGTGGCTTAGTGGTAAAGAATCCTCCTGCTAATGCAGGAGACATGGGTTCAATCCTTGTTCCTATTCCAGGAGGATCCCACATGCTGTGGAGCAGCTGAGTCCCCGCGCCACAACTACTAAGCCTGTGCTCTAGAGCCAGGGAACCTGAAGTACTGAAGCCCTCATGTCCTAGAACCTGTGCTCCACAACAAGAGAAGCCATGGCGATGAGAAGCCCATGCACCACAATTAGAGAGTAATCCCTGCTTGCAGCAACTAGAGAAAAGCCTGTGCAACAGCAAAGACACAGCACAGCCAAATAAGTATTTTTTTTTTTTTAAAAAAGGACAATATAACAAAGTGGAAACACAAGCCACAGACTAGGAGAAGACATCTCTAATGTTAGTGACTAACAAAGAATTAGTATCTTACAATAGGCAAAAGTCAAGTCTATAGGAAAATAGACAAGTCAGGAATAGAAACAGCCAAGTCAGAAAAAGAATCTAGACAGGTGACAAATGTGAAAAGGTGCTCAAGCTCCCTTGTCATTAGGAATATAAAGCAAAATATGATACCAATTCATATTACGAGTGTTAGCCAAATTGCAGAGCTACTGGAACACGTGCATATTACTTACAGGAATAGAAACTGGTACAACCACTTTGGAAAGCAGTTAGGCAATGTTTGGCAAAGCAGAAGATGTGAAACCCCCTGACTCAGCAATTCCACTCCTAAGTATGTAAGTATTGAGAAACTCCTGCATATGAAGGCAAATACAATTTTGTTTTCTGCAGCACTGTTTTGCAATAGCAAATAATTTGAAATGTATGTGTTCATTAATAGCATAATGGATGAGGAAAGAAAGAGAACAGCATGGGTTTCAACAGAATTGCAAAGGTCTACCTACTTCTTTAAGAAAAAAAAAAATGATCAGAGCAAAAAAAAAAAAAGAACTAGGTTAATATTTACCAAAGTTGGGAAGTAGTTATGCATATATTCATTATTTTTCTGTTTCCCATATTTTAAATATTCCATCAGTAACAAAAACTAAACAAAAACCGAAAACACAAGGTTCAGTTCTTCATAGTTCAAATTCATTATTTTGACACTTACTTTTCCCCAAAAGCTTTCCTCCAAAATTCTGCAGCATCTGCTTTAGTAATCCGAAACGTGTCTCCTTGAAAGAGTCCACTTGGGAAGATTCCTTTTAGTTCTGCCAGCATGTGGCTGAAGATCAGGGACAGTTTGGTCAGGTTTCGCCTAAAAATGATCAGAAGTGCAATGGTTAAATGAGCACATAAAATTATTTTTATTTTAAATGTGCTGAATCCACTACACCAGGTGTGTGATTATAATGCAAGAAAGACTGTTGCATTCACTAAAGTCCACTCCTTTCCCTCCGTTCAAATAGACATTAACAGGTAAATAAGAAAAAAAAAATTTTAACAGTAATCTATTTCAAAACTTTTAATCTTAAATTAATCAGGCCTAATAACTGAGCATAAAATTCTATGAACAAATCTACCTTTTTTAGGCTGATAGATAAAAGAGGACTCAACCAAAAAGTGTAAGAAGTGGTACACGGAAATAAACATTCACTCACAAAAGAGATGTTAGAAAAGCAAAATATATTATTTCCTGCTTTCAATAAACTCATCTGGATGTTTAAATTGTCCCAACTCATTTAAATTAAAAATAAATTAAAAATCCTCAATAAAGAGGACTATTTAAATATCCAGAACAAATATTTTCACTAATCAGACCTAAAAAAGATAAGTTTTCCTCTTTAAGGAACTGCTTTTTTCTTTATCAAAAACTAAAGGCTAACATCCAAACCATGTAAAAATTTCTAAAGAAGTGCACATGCTACTACTATATTTTAACAAGTTAACTTTAGCCTGACAACCTCTGTTTAATGGTTGTGGTTATGAAGTACCAACTCAACACACCAGAGGATGTCTCTACTTTCAGGTGTGTACTTAAATCAGGTTATCTCAGTAATCTTTAATGGGACTGCTACAGAACAAGATACAGATGTCTTAGATATTGCTATTCACCAAACCAGCTACTATTACAGTTGCTTATTTTCCCTTGCCTCAATAATTAGCATTTATGTATTAAAAAGTCAATTCTTGTCATACAAGTAGACAATAAAATTTCAAGTCAATCCATGATCAATTTTTATTGCCTCAAAACTCTCTTTAACACAGATTTTTCTTTTCATAATGCTATACCAGAGGGTCACCAATAGTCCCATCTTTGTCCTTCCTGGATAAAATGCTGCACCAAGTCCCTATAGTCCTAACTTTTCTGCAAAATACTTCAGAAATCTTTCTAATCAGCTTTTCAACAAATCAGCTTCAGTTTTCTGGTATCTGTCTTCTACCACTTGTATCAAGTTTTACTCTTTCTAGTTTTCCTATTTCTGAAAGCACCGAAAAAGTGATAAAATCAATATTCACTGAAGACAGTCTAAAATAATTCATATGCCAAATAGCTAAAGTAAGTTGGAAAGCTCAAATAAGTGAGTAAGTTGAAAAACACAATCACTTATCCAATCCCTAAACTCCATTAACTGTTTTCCTCTTGGTACTTTGAGAGCCTTCAATTGTTGCTGGTTAGGCCAGTTACTATTTTAATAAGCATGAAACAAAAACAGAGACTATTGAGATATATATATCACAGATAATATGATAGAAAATCTGCAAAGCACAAATTATTCCCAATGACTTCCCAAAGTCTCCAGCAGGACACCAGACCGCACAATGCACTAAACCTTAATATTTACATAACATGCTTAAAGATAAGCAAGATAGAGTCCTGATTCCCTTAAGATATGCTAAATTGCTGAGAACTATGTGTAAAGAACTATGCTAAACAGTACAGCAGAGTAACATATAATGATAGAAAATACACATACTACAAAGTTACAACAGAGATCTTTTTGGAAGAAACAGTTTGAATCCTACTTCTTGAAAATGTCTTTCCTTAGTTTCTCCAGTGTCATCTTACTTGCTTTTGTTCTTCCTTTGGCTTTCCTTTCTATTCTCCTAAATTAGCTATTTCCCAAGAATCTGCTCTGAACTGAAGAATCTGCTCTCCATTTCCTTTCTTTCTCCATGCACTCTCTTGACTCTTCCTTTGCCAACTCAAGGATTCAAAAACTGCTTTGCAAAAGATTCCCAAATCTTAGGCCTTGGTAGCTTTACAACTGCCTATTGTATTTCTCCAATCAAATGCTAGCACCTCAAAGCAACATTCTCAGACTTAAACTAACCTTCCTTGAGTGAGGTGTTAAAATTTGGAATTTGAGATTAACAGATATATACAGTTCAGTTCACTTAAGTCGCTCAGTCGTGTCAGACTCTTCGCAACTACATGAACTGCAGCACGCCAGGCCTCCCTGTCCATCACCAACTCCCGGAGCCTACCCAAACCCATGTCCATTGAGCTGGCGATGCCATCCAACCACCTCATCCTCTGTCGTCCCCTTCTCCTCCTGCCCTCAACCTTTCCCAGCATCAGGGTCTTTTCAAATGAGTCAGCTCGTCGCATCAGGTGGCCAAAGTACTGGAGTTTCAGCTTCAACATCAGTCCTTCCAATGAACATACAGGACTGATCTCCTTTAGGATGGACTGGTTGGATCTCCTTGCAGTCCAAGGGACTCTCAAGAGTTTTCTCCAACACCACAGTTTAAAAAGCATCAATTCTTTGGTGCTCAGCTTTCTTTATAGCCCAACTCTCACATCCATACATGACCACTGGAAAAACCATAGCCTTGAGTAGAGAGACCTTTGTTGACTAAGTAGTGTCTCTGCTTTTTAATATGCTGTCTAGGTTGGTCATAACTTTCCTCCCAAGGAGTAAGCATCTTTTAATTTCATGGCTGCAATCACACCTGCAGTACTACATACAAAATAAACAGCAAGGATCTACTGTACAACAGAGCTATATTCCGTATCTTGCAATAACCTATATGGAAAATAATCTGAAAAAGAATATATGTATAAAACTTTGCTGTACCCTTGAAACATATATAATCAACTATACTTCAATCAAAAAACTTGTCTTTAGTCTATTCTTATACATGTTCAATCACACCACATATAACTAACTACCTTTTAAGGGGAGGGAGGCACAATTTCTACAGTACCAATGGGACAAAATCCAGCTCAGCTTTGATTTTTAGACTTTTCACTAACCTGGGTCTAACCTACCTTTATAACTAATTTCACTAGCATATTCTAGCCAAACTGAATATTTTCAGTTCAGTTCAATCACTCAGTCATGTCCGACTCTTTGCGATCCCACTGACTGTAGCACATCAGGCTTCCCTGTCCATCACCAACTCCCAGAGCTTGCTCAAACTCATGTCCATTGAGTCGGTGATGCCATCCAACCATCTCACCCTCTGTCATCCCCTTCTCCTCCCGCCTTCAATCTTTCCCAGCATCAGGGTCTTTTCCAGTCAGTCAGTTCTTCACATCAGGTAGCCCCAAAGTATTGGAGAGTTAAGCTTCAACATCAGTCCTTCTAATAAATATTCATGACTGACTTCCTTTAGGATGGACTGGTTGGATCTCCTCGTAGTCCAAGGGACTCTCAAGAGTCTTCTTCAACATCCAAGTTCAAAAGCATCAATTCTTCGGCGCTCAGACTTTCTTTATTGTCCAACTCTTACATCCATACATGACTACTGGAAAAACCATAGCTCTGACTAGACGAACTTTTGCTGGCAAAGTAATGTCTCTGCTTTTTAGTATGCTGTCTAGGTTGGTCATAGCTTTTCTTCCAAGGAGAAAGCATCTTTTGATTTCATGGCTGCAGTCACCATCTCAGTGATTTTGGAGCCCCCCCAAAATAAAGTCTGTCACTGTTTCCACTGTTTCCACATCTATTTGCCATGAAGTGATGGGACCAGATGCCATGATCTTAAGTTTTCTGAATGTTGAGTTTTAAGCCAGCTTTTTCACTCTCCTCTTTCACTTTCATCAAGAGGTTCTTTAGTTCTTCTTTGCTTTTGGCCATAAGGGTGGTGTCATCTGCACATCTGAGGTTATTGATTTCTCCCAGCAATCTTGATTCCAGTCTGTGCTTCATCCAGCCTGACATTTTGCATGATGTACTCTGCATAGAAGTTAAATAAGCAGGGTGACAATATACAGCCTTGACGTACTCCTTTCCCGATTTGGAACCAGCCTGTTGTTCCATGTCCAGTTCTAACTGTTGCTTCTTAACCTGCATACAGATTTCTCAGGAGGCAGGTCAGGTGGTCTGCTATTCCCATCTCTTGAAGAATTTTCCACAGTTTGTTGGGATCCACACAGTCAAAGGCTTTGGCATAGTCAATAAAGCAGAAGTAGATGTTTTTCTGGAACTCTCTCACTTTTTCAATGATCCAACACATGTTGGCAATTTAATCTCTGGTTCCTCTGCCTTTTCTAAATCCAGCTTGAACATCTGGAAGTTCACAGTTTACATTCTGTTGAAGCCTGGCTTGGAGAATTTTGGGTATTACTTTGCTAGTGTGTGAGATGAGTGCAATTGTGCAGTAGTTTGAGCATTCTTTGACATTGCCTTTCTTTGAGACTGGAATGAAAACTGACCTTTTCCAGTCCTGTGGTCCCTGCTGAGTTTTCCAAATTTGCTGGCATATCAACTGCAGCACTTTAAAAGCATCATCTTTTAGGATTTGAAATAGTTCAACTGGAATTCCATCATCTCCACTAGCTTTGTTCTTAGTGATGCTTCCTAAGGCCCACTTGACTTTGCATTCCAGGATGTCTGGTTCTAGGTGAGTGATCACACCATCGTGGTTACCTGGGTCATGAAGATCTTTTTTATATAGTTCTTCTGTGTATTGTTGCCACCTCTTCTTAATATCTTCTGCTTCTGGTATGGACCAGAAATGGTCCATACCATTTCTGTCCTTTATCGAGCCCATCTTTGCATGGAATGTTCCCTTGGTATCTCTAATTTTATTGAAGAGATTTCTAGTCTTTCCCATTCTATTGTTTTCCTCTATTTCTTTGCACTGATCACTGAGGAAGGCTTTCTTATCTCTCCTTGCTATTCTTTGGAACTCTGCATTCAAATGGGTATATCTTTCCTTTGCTCCTTTGCCTTTAGCTTCTCGTCTTTTCTCAGCTATTTGTAAGCCCTCCTCAGACAACCATTTTGCCTTTTTGCATTTCTTTTTCATTTTACCTTTTCTTATACATACTACCCTGATTCACTTTTTCATCTCTGAATCACTATGTATTTGTTCCTTAATTTGAAAAAGATCCAGCTTAAATGTCACTTTCCTAAGAGGCTAGCTAGAAGTAACAAACCCCTAAAATACCCTAAGCATTTTCACTGCAGTTCTTTTCTATGTCATCTGAACCCATCCTGTATTACAGTTATCTGTGTACATGAGGGCTGAATTCATTTCTGATGTATATTTATATCCTTCTGGCATCATTTCTAACCTTTATTACACCTCCAGAAAATATGTGACTGCATACTATGTGCTGGGCACTAGGGATGGATACAACAATGAACAAGACAAAATTTCTGGTTTTAGAGCACTCCCATTTCCTTGGTATCAGGATTATATGAGAAAAAGGCTTTGAAGAAAAATAAAGCAGGGTATGCGAAGAGAGGCCTGTATGGTTGCTGTCTTTAGAGAGGATGGTCTTACGGTCCTCTCTGAGTGGTGATTTTTCAAGCCAATTCTGAAGTGAAGGTAGGTAGCCAACCTTTGGGTGACTGGGCCATGTTGACATCTTTGACTTTTCAAATAATTTTCCACTAAGAATCTACCAGGTATCCAGTACTATGCTGGATCAGAGATAAAATACAAGAACCAAAATATAATGGGCCAAAAAGCTATTTTAATTGTGGAGTAAGCCACAACAAGGGGAAAGTTATTGACCACAAGGATATAATGGCACCAGGTACATAAAAGCAATCTGAAGTGCTGGCTGAAATAGTTACTGAAAATCAATTTAAGACATTTTCCTACTCAAGGATGCATCCCCCAAAAAGCCAGCTTATATTTCTTAAAACCACCAGAGATGTGCACCATAAGCATCATACTTCTTAAAAGAAAAAAAAAGAAACTATAAAAGCCCATGCATGGATCAGAGTATTTGGTAAGTGGTCTGAGTTGCAATTCTATTCAAAAACATTTTAAGGCAGTAGGCTTATGCTTCAGTGCCTACAGGGCAGAATTTAACCAGCAAAATCTGTCTAAACTTGTAAACTTAGAGCAATGAAGCATGATGGATTTTTGGGCTTACTGCAAGTAAGCAATTACATTTCAAAATTCTGTCAGCAGTTACTTCAACTTATACAATGTGTTCTAACATTTCTCCAAAGATCCACAGAGGAATACAACTATTCAATTTTTCTTGTAAATGCCCAGAAGACAAAACTTGTCTTTCTTAACTTTGAGTGGTAGCAAAAGCTTTTCCTTAATTCAGTATTTGAAGACAGTTATTTTTACTACCCTTAACACTAACCTTCACATCTAAGTAACTGCAAATTCTACTTTATAGCTTCCATCTTTCTCTTCTCTTGTCCTCTCACAACTTCCCCAGAATCAAATGCTGATTCAGTATGCAGTGTCAATTTTTAAAAAGGTTCAGGACTGGTATGAGTTCTTCTCCCCCACTTCAGGTCCTACTCTAAAAGCCAAAGTACCTTTGCACCTCTGGCCTAATGTAATGGTATACATTTTTCCATGTATAATTTCAGCTAAAAGGGACTAAGATTCATGTGTCACCAATACATAAGGATACTGAAAATTAAACGATCATTGTTCCTGTTTTAGCTTCAAAAGTAAAAAGATAAATACAACCTGACAGAAACCATAATCACCATTTCTATAGACCAAGCAAGACAGTGTTGGAAAGTAGCCTTTATATGAATATAAAACAAACAGAAAACTCCTTAAAGGATGCCAACCAATGAATTTTCTATTACACAAAATACTAAAACACAAGCTGCCATGTTACTCTTGGCCACAAAGTACTTTGCAAAGAGGAAATGGAAAAAAGAACATAGTATGCGGAGATATATTAACCCTCTATATTAAAGTGTATCTATTAACGTTTAAGTTAAGTACAGAGAACAGTACCTTTCTTGTTATAATGAGAATGTTCCATCCCAAAAAAAGTTTCAAGAAAAAGAATTTTGAGAAATTAACATCAAGAGATTGAGGTCTTCTAGAAAAAAAATTAAATGATGACTTGCAAAACAATCAGTCCAATGTATTCATAAAGATATTCTCATGGTTACTTTTTCTGAAACTACATTTTGATAGTCAGCTGCTGTCATTCAGGAGCTAAACTGTATAACTGACAAGCATGCTCTGTTTATTCTTTCTACAAAGGAGTACTTGAAAATATATATGATAACAGTCAAGATGACTAGGGACTTCCCTGGCAGTCAAGTGGTTAGAATACCATGTTTCCACCGCAAGAGGCACGGGTTCAATCTCTGGCCAGGGAAATAAGATCCCACATGCTATGTAGCATGGCCAAAAAACAGGGGGGAAAAAAGACAACCAGAAATCTAAAATGTATTTCCCGGTCTCCCAGTAATTTACTGTGTCCTACGACAGTTATTTAAACTTTCTGAGCCTCCACTGACTCAAATGTAATATAAGGAAATTGGAACCAGTTACTCTCAAAGGTATCTTTCCACTTATAGAAATGTATAAATGTATGCTATTATCACTGATTTGAAACTGGAAAGGAAACCTTAACTTCAGCAGTTTTAACTGCATAGTAAGATTGAAGAAGTCAGGAGAGAAAGAAAGCCAGCACTTTACCCTTATATGACAGAGGGCTAGAAATTATGTCAAGAAACAAGACTTTTTAAAAGTACATTTTATTTCTGCCTGCAAAGAATTTAATAAACTTACATCTTATGGAACTTAAAAAGTTACTTGTATGACCCATATGCGGGGATAAATTAAAATACTGTTGTCTACTCTAGTACGAGGGGTCTACTAAATTCCAGAATATGTACTGAATTATTTTACTCAAAGAATTTTATCATTTCTGAAAAAATAACATCAAAAATCATCCCAGCTAAGTGAAAATACTATCACATGTGAAAATGGTTCAAAGACTCAGAAGTTTTATTTTTAAAAAGCAAAGAAAGTGGAACTTTCCTCTTGAAAACAATAATTTAGGTAACTGTAGCGTCTAGGTGATAGGTATATAATTATTGTAAAATTTTTCCCAATTTTTCTGTATGACTGAAAAATTTTATAATAAAACATTGGTGGGGAAGACCCCAATAATCTATTTTAATAATATCTGTATACCCAATGATCCTGTACTTCCCAGGGGGTAAATTTCAGAATGATTAACACTTAATACAACGATTGACAAACAAGCTGCACACCATTATACAATATCATTTTGGAGCGGTAAAATATTTCCCAAATAAGGTCACAATATAACTCACTCTGCCACTCAGTCACGTTCTGAGCTGTAAAACCTATACAGATGATAAGAAATAATTATACTGCTCAAAAGTGACATGATCAATGCTTTTAAGTATTTCATTTACTGGTACCATTTCAGAGATAACTGTGTTGCTTTTTCTATTCATTAAACTCCAAAACTTTATATGCAAACACTAGTGTCATCCAAAGAACGCTGAGTGAGAACATACTGAGATGACATTTATAACTCAATAGCAGCATCCTCTGCTCACAGTAATCAGCTTTAAAAATAGATACAACGGAACTTCTTTCAGCAAAGCTTCAGAGGAAGTCAATGAAGTACTGTTTAACTCTTATCTGCTTAAACTGCTAAAAAAAAAAAAAAAAAGGAGGGAGGTGAAGCAAAAACCATCAACTATTTAAAAAAAGTACTAAGCCAATATATCTAAAAATATCAATGACCTTTTTTGCTTAACACATATTAAGTGTATTTGATAATATACTAATGGTCATGCTTTTGAGGACCCCCCCCCCCAAGTTACATGGTAACAGATTAGAACAGTATTATTCAGAGCATTTGGAGCCATTTCATAGAATTTTAAACCTGAAGAAACCCTAATCTCATTCACCAGGTAGAGGGGAAGGCAGCAGCCTGCAAAAGAATCTCCAACATAACCCTCTAATTCTATTACAACCTTAAAACGTAGACTCAATCTCCTTAATCTCCCTACACCAAGATCCTCAATGATTTACCAATAACTACCAAAAACATTCAAGTTACTCTGCTTATAAGTCTAAGTGTGCACAGTATGGTCCTGATTCACTTTTCCAGACATATACTACTCAATATTTCCCAAAACGTTCTGTATTTTCCAGGCTCCAGGCCTATGGTGATGGTGTTACATCAATAATCTATGGCTCTCTCTTTCTCTAGGACTTAACATTAAGAGTTTACTATGTATCAAACAGGCTCTTCTGGTAGCTCAGGCAGTAAAGAATCTGCCAGCAATGCAGGAGACTCGCGTTGGATCCCTGGTTTGGGAAGATCCCCTGGAGAAGGGAATAGCTACCCACTCCAGTATTTTTGCCTGGAGAATTCCATGGACAGAGGAGCCTGGCAGGCTACAGTCTATAGGGTCTCAGAGAGTCAGATATGAGTGAGCAACCAACACTTGCACTTTTTTCATGTATTAGATACTTTGTTAGGCTACATGCATACCTCATTTAATTCTCATAATAGTGCTTTGAAACAGAAATTACTAATCCTATTTTACAAGGAGAAACAAAGACTTTAGTAACATCAAATAAGCTGTCCAAGGTCACAGAGCTAGTAAGTGACAGAGCAGGTCTGTGATTCAAGAGTCCAGGCTTGCTAGTGTGATACATATCATTCCCTTTCCAATGACTATGGTTACAGAAATCTTGCCCATTCAAAATTCATTTTAAATGCTATCTTCTCAGAAATGTATTCCCAGTCTTCATTTAGTGTCTACTTTCAAACTCGGACACACCCTTGCCATGCCTCACAGCATCCTGTTCATACTTTGTACTGGCTTCATCATGTTCCACTGTGTATCAGGTGTCTTATTCCACAACTGGATGACAACTCCTTAAGGGCAGGCGCAGTGAAGGTGTCTTGTACACTCTATCCCCGGCAGTGGTGAGCACACTGCCTTGCACTTAGACATTCCATAAATTCATAGGATTGAAAAATATTTATTTTTTAAATAAACTTTTTATTGTGGGATTTTAGATTTACAGAAAAGTTGAAAAGATGGTACAAGGCATTCCCCCATATACCCCTCATTCAATGGTTTCCCTTAATAGTACCATCTGATATTCCTGTGGTACATCTGTCAAAACTAAGAAACCGTCAGTACAGTGCTATCAACTAAACCCTAGACTTTATCCAGGTTTCACCAGTTGTTTTTTCCATTAATGTCCTTATCTATCTGGGGATCCAATCTGGGATACTACATTATATTTATCCACACATCTCCTTAGTCTCCCCTGGTCTGTAATAGTTCCTCAGTCATTCCTTATTTTTCATGATCTTAACTGTTTTGAGGAGTACCAGTTACGTATTTTGTAGAATGTGTTTCAGTTTCTATTTAGCTGATGTTTTTCTCGTGCTTTGACTGGGGTTATCAGCTTTATGGTCACAATACCACAGAGGTGCCTATCTTATCACATAATACCGGAGGGTACATGAAGTCCCAGGACATCACTGGTGATGTTAACTTTGACCACCTGATTTAAGTTAAGGCACTAAGGATTTGCCATGCTTCTCCACTTACTACTGGAAAAGATTTTTTTTTTCACAGATACAGTCCTTCTTTCCTAACTCATGTAAAACAAGTCATTTATACTCGTCACTATTTTTAAATGATTAATGTGATATTCTCATTAAAGCACACACTATAAAGACATAGTATTTATAACTTAATACCTTTGGTTTTTAGTGCATTTGGAAAAAACAAAAACAGTTTAAAACTCATTGAGAACATTTAACAAATGTTCACTAAGTTACATTAACTTAAGGTACTATCATATTTCCTAAAGAGGTCAAGAATATAATCAGACTTCCCTATCTTTCAAAATAACCTCTGAATTTACTCAAACCAAATTCTGAAAGATAACTATGTAAGTTACATACACTGGAGCAACTGTCTGCAACTAAAAGCAAATTAAGCCTGAGAACTTATTACTATTTCTCTATGTGTGCATGCTTAGTCACTCAGCTGTGTCCGACTTTTTGTGATCCCGTGGACTGCAGCCCATCAGGTCCCCTGTCCATGGGATTTCTCAGGCAAGAATACTAGAGTGGGGAGCCATTCCCTTCTCCAAGGGGTCTTCCTGGAGAAGATGCCCTCAAAAGCATCGAACTTTCATCTCTTGCACTGTTTGCACTGCAGGCAGATTCTTTATGGTCTGAGCTACCAGGGAAGCCCACTATTTCTCTACACCAGTGGCTTAAAGAATATACAAATACATCAGCAACATGATACAGAAATCTCCAAAACTTCTCATACCCCTCAACAAGTGACAAAAACTACCAAGCACCTTCAGAAGTTAAAAAAAAAAACACTTTAAAATATACAGATATACAGACAGACAAACTATATACTGAGCAAGAGACAGCTCTAATAGAATCTAATCAAATACGTAAAAAGCATATCAAATTGTCATTGATTATTTAACTCCTGAGTATATGATTTATCAGACATCCATTTCCATTTCAAATATATGGCTTCCTAGAACAAACACAAAGTAACTACGAGATTTTGCTGTTCTCAAAAGTTGGGAAAGAAGAAATTTTCTGTATCTACTGAATCTCCTCTATGTGGAGGCATCAAAATCAGAGAATCTTTATCACTGCCATTTTCTGCTATGTATTTTCCATGAAAAATAATTCTCCTCAAGTTCAAGAATCTGTGTCTGTACAGTTCTTGTGTTAGTATTTTAGTTAGTAGTATTTAGTATTTAATTAGCAGCATTTACAAAATTTAATATGCTTTTATTAAAAAGCTATAAATAAAGACAACATCAGATAACACCAGAAAGAAGGTCTTCCTGGCCCTGACCAGTTATCAAAGCAAACTCACACATTTAGGCAGACTTTGCTGAGGACTAGAGTAAAGTGTCAAAAGAGCATGGGTGGCAGAACCACTAATTAAAACTAGTATATTTTAGGAGGCTTTTTGGACTTTAAAGAATAGATGGGCTTTCAAAAGACAAATGGAGAAGGCACTGGCACCCCACTCCAGTACTCTTGCCTGGAAAATCCCATGGACGGATGAGCCTGGTAGGCTACAGTCCATGGGGTCGAGACGAGTCGGACACGACTGACGCAACGCAGCAGCAGCAGCAGCAAAAGACAATATGGGAGGGCAAGGGATTCCAAGCCAAAGCAAAGGCTCAGTAGACAAAAGTTCAGGGACTGGCAAATAGATGGACATGGGCTTCCCAGTAGCTCAGTGGTAAAGAATCCATTTGCAGTGCAAGAGACACAGGTTCGATCCCTGGGTCAGGAAGATTCCCTGGAGAAGGAAATGGCAACCCACTCCAGTACTCTTGCCTGGAAAATTCCATGGACTGAGGAGCCTGGTAGGCTACAGTTCATGGGGTTGCCAAGAGTCAGACACCACTGATCGACTGAGCATGGGCTAGAATGTCATGGCAGCATATGATAAAACTGAGTAACACAGGCAGGACTCAAAATGTAGAGATTTAATTACCATGATGAGAGAGATTACAGATGTAGCAGGAAGTCATTAAGGGTTTGGAACTAAGGAGTGACATCGAATCTGTTTCAAGGCCATAAATGACAGCACTATGCAAGATGAAACAGAGAGGAAATGACAAAAAGCAGCAAGCTCAATCAGGATAGTACTGCAGTAGAAAGGTAATGGGAGCCCAAAAGTGGGCAGTAAAATAAGACAGATTTGAGAGAGACTGCAGAAGTAAAACCAAGAAAATGAGATGATTAGTAGGAGGGAAGAGAAGATGAAACTGAGCCTGAGAAGATGAGAGTAGGGTCTTAAAACTAATATATTAATAAAGCTAATACTTTTTAAAAAACTTTTTGTTTTTTTATTAGATGATGCTGTGAAAGTGCTGCACTCAATATGCCAGCAAATTTGGAAAACTCAGCAGGGGTCACAGGACTGGAAAAGGTCAGTTTCATTCCAATCCCAAAGAAAGGCAATGCCAAAGAATGCTCAAACTACCACACAATTGCACTCATCTCACATGTTAGTAAAGTAATGCTCAAAATTCTCCAAGCCAGGCTTCACCAATACATGAACCGTGAACTTCCAGATGTTCAAGCTGGTTTAGAAAAGGCAGAGGAACCAGAGATCAAATTGCCAACATCCGTTGGATCATCGAAAAAGCAAGCAAGTTCCAGAAAAACATCTATTTCTGCTTTATTGACTATGCCAAAGCCTTTGACTGTGTGGATCACAATAAACTGTGGAAAATTCTGACAGAGACAGGAATACCAGACCACCTGACTTGCTTCTTGAGAAACCTGTATGCAGGTCAGGAAGCAACAGTTAGAACTGGACATGGAACAACAGACTGGTTCCAAATAGGAAAAGGAGTACGTCAAGGCTGTATATTGTCACCTTGCATATTTAACTTATATGCAGAGTACATCATGAGAAACGCTGGGCTGGAGGAAGCACAAGCTGGACTCAAGATTGCTGGGAGAAATATCAATAACCTCATATATGCAGATGATACCACCCTTATGGCAGAAACTGAAGAGGAACTAAAAAGCCTCTTGATGAAAGTGAGAGAGGAGAGTGAGAAAGTTGGCTTAAAGCTCAACATTCAGAAAACTAAGATCATGGCATCTGGTCCCATCACTTCATGGGAAATGGATGGGGAAACAGTAGAAACAGTGTCAGACTTAATTTTTGGGGGCTCCAAAATCACTGCAGATGGTGACTGCAGCCATGAAATTAAAAGACGCTTACTCCTTGGAAGGAAAGTTATGACCAACCTAGACAGCATATTAAAAAGCAGAGACATTACTTTGCCAACAAAGGTCCGTCTAGTCAAGGCTATGGTTTTTCCAGTGGTCATGTATGAATGTGAGAGTTGGACGGTGAAGAAAGCTGAGCGCTGAAGAATTGATGCTTTTGAACTGTAGTGTTGGAGAAGACTCTTGAGAGTCCCTTGGACTGCAAGGAGATCCAAGCAGTCCATCCTAAAAGAGATCAATCCTGGGTGTTGATGTTGAAGCTGAAACTCCAATACTTTGGCCACCTCATGCGAAGGGTTGACTCATTGGAAAAGACCCTAATGCTGGGTAGGATTGGGGGCGGGAGGAGAAGGGGATGACAGAGGATGAGATGGCTGGATGGCATCACCGACTCGATGGACATGAGTATGGGTAAACTCCGGGAGTTGGTGATGGACAGGGAGGCCTGGTATGCTACGATTCATGGGGTCACAAAGAGTTGGACACGACTGAGCGACTGAACTGAACTGAACTGGGGTATAGCCAATGAACAGGCTTCCCTTGTGGCTCAGCTGGTAAAGAATCCCCCTGCAATGCGGGAGACCTGGGTTCGATCCCTGGGTTGGGAAGATCTCCTGGAGGAGGGAACGGCTACCCACTCCAGTATTCTGGTCTGGAGAATTCCACGGACTGTATAGTCCATGGGTTTGCAAAAAGTCAGAGGACCAAGCGACTTTCACTTTCACTTTCTTTCATAGCCAGTGAACAATGTTGTGGTAGTTTCATGTGAACTGCGAAGGGCCTCAGCCATACATATACAATAAAGCTAATATTTTTGAAGGGCTTACTATGTGTCAGGCATTTTATATTTTTTATTATTTAATTAATTTTCACACACAATCCTCTAAGACAGATTCTGCTCTTACCCCCACTTTATAGATGAAAGAAACCTTGGCTGAAAGAAATTAATCCAAGAGTCAGTCTTGTAACTAATGCCTGTCACCACTACATAATACTAACCGAGGTAACTCAGAAGAGGAAACTGGTTTGCTAATGAAGAGGACACATCCAATATTCAGACATGTTGAGTGTGAGATGTCTGAAAGATATTATTATGGCCTGTCTAGCAGGAAACTTGGGAAGGAGGTAGCAAGTAGGGAAACAGACTTGTGAATATCTGTATAAGGTCATTGACACTGCTGAGAATGACCTATCTGCTAATTCACTCACATGGGATAATCAAAATGAAATGGAGCGTTTATCAAACCAACATACTGCACACCTTAAACTTACATAATGCTGCATGTCAGTCACATCTCAATAAACTTCTAAAAGTTTAAAAGAAACTGAAACACAGTTTTGAAAAGATTTGGAATTTCTCCCTTTGGGAGTATGGGGGTATGTAGGATGGAGTCAGAAAAGGACAGAAGTGGCAGGCTTCTCTTATTAAAAATATATATATATGTGTGTGTGTGTGTGTGTGTGTGTATATACACACACACATACATACACATATCACCCTAAATATTTGCTCCAAAGAAATTAAAATATATATCCACACAAAGACTTGGACATGAATGTTCCTGTTAGCTGCATTTATAGTAGCCAAAAACTGGAGACAATTAAAATGTACATCAATGGATAAACAAACTGTGATAAACCCATTAATAGAATTCTACTTAGCAAACAGAGGAATAAGCTACTTATATGCAACTTGTGTGTGTGTGTGTGTATATATGAAATTATTTTATAGATCCAGTGACTTTTTATTTCCACCACAGTTCAGTTACTACCTTAGTCCAAACAACTACCATCCCTCCCAGATTACTGAATCTGACCCCTGACTGGTCATCTTGCTCTTTCTATATTGCCTGGCAACGAGCTTAACTAGGACCAGGGGCTCCTCCTAACATTTTCCCAAGGAACCTCCACCTCCAAAGTCTCTAGCTACCAGGCAGCTGGTTCTCAGCAACTCCTATAAAGAGGTGGCACCAAACACACTTTTTACCTCACTTATCACATTGACCCCCATAAATAGAGAGAGTGCAGGGGTACAACGGGGGAGGTTGAGCCCCTTTCCTGAAGCCCACTCTCAAGACACAGCCAACTGTGCTTGAGCACTTCTCTCCACAAGATACCAAGAAAATATGGGTCTCTATACAGGCTCATCCTTCCACCTATGAATTCAAGCCTGATGTTCACCTAGAATGCACTGAGAGCAAGATTTCAAGTATGCCTGCTGGGACTTTTGGGGTGGTCCGATGGTTACAATTCTGTGCTCCAATGCAGTGGGGATTGGTTCAATCCTTGGTTGGGGAACTAAGATCTCACATGCCGCACCGCATGGCCAAAAAGCAAAAGTTAAATTAAGTTAAAAAAAAAAAATACTTGCTGAAGACAGCAAAAGAGACACAGATGTAAAGAACAGACTTTTGGATTATGTGGGAGAAGGCGTGGGAGGGAAGATTTGAGAGAACAGCACTGAGACATGTATATTACCATATGTAAAACAGATGACCAGTGCAAGTTCGATGCATGAAGCAGGGCACTCAAAGCCAGTGCTCTGGGACAACCCAGAGGGATGGGGTGGGGAGGGGAGTGGTAGGGGGGTTCAGGATGGAGGGACACATGTGCATCCATGGCTGATTGATGTTGATGTATGGCAAAAAGCACCACAATACTGTAATTAGCCTTCAATTAAAATAAATAAATTAAAAAAATACTTGCTGAACGAATACTTGCATAAAGAAAATTTCAATAGCCTTTGAATCATGCCATTTCTTTTTTAAAAGTAATGACAAATATACATGACATAAAATTTATTACAACTATTTTGAAGTGTATATGTACGACATTTCTCTTAACATTTTTCCCCCTCCCAGAATTTTTCAGTGAGTGTATATCTCTAATTTTTTAAAAATCAAATACTTAGGTCCTGTGGTATTAAGCAGTGCCTTAATCACTCATCAAATCTATAAAATCTTAATCTAGTGATAAAAAATAAAATAGGTAATATTCAGTCATATACAGGCCTAAAGAGCCCTTCACAATGTTTCATGTCAAGAGAACTTAGCTTGGGGTTTCCCTGGTGGCTCAGTGGTAAAGAATCCACCTGCCAATAGGAGAGACAGGTTCAATCCCTGGTCTGGGAAGATCCCACACACCACACAGTAACTAATAAGTCCATGTGCCACAACTACTGAGCCTGTGCTCAGAGACCGGTTTCCGTAACTACTGAAGCCCGCGTGACCTACAGCCTGAGTTCTGCAACAAGTGAAGACACTGCAATAAGTCCACACGCTGCAACTAAGAGCAGCGTCTACTCATCGCAACTAGAGAAAAGCCCACGCAGCAACGAAGACCCAGCACAGCCATAAATAAATCAAATTATTTTTAAGAAAACAGAGAACTTAGTTCAAACTCACTGTTAACAGAAATAATGATGAAAGATTTCCTTTTAAGTTAGAACAGAAGAATAGAAGAAAAGGGATGGCTACAATCAGGCTCAACATTACAGGGTAAATACACATTCAACTAATTATTTTAAATGTAAATAAGAAAAATACCATAAGAATAAGAAACAAGAAATAGTAACTCTGAATACTTAGATCATTTAGATATATTTTATTAGATGCTAAGCAGGATGAGTGTTCTGCATGTAAAAGGAGTAGAGTAAGGGTTTAAACAAAGAGGAAAGAAAAATGCTAATGGGAGTTTTTTATTCCATTTCTTTAACAAATTTAATATATAGGGTTTTAAGCTTTCCAAAGAAAACATATACTTCAGGTTCAATAAACAGCAAGTAAAACTAAAAAATATATATATACGCTTCCAGGATTCAAGTTCACTATGCTTCTAACATTTTCACGCTACTAGATATCTCTAGCAAGCATTTGCTCCTTTGTATACTACACTCTGGCAAAATAGACGTTCTTGTAGCCAGCTTTTGAGCTTGTTCTTTAAGATGTCCTAATTTAAATGCAGTTGTAGACTTCACAAGTATTATGGTTTTAGAGCAAGTCTTGGTTGGCACTATTAGAGCAAAGTGATTAGAAAAGACTTTCGCACGTTCTACTCAACATTCACTGCCTACTTTTCTATACTGCTCTGGTCTTATAAAAGTCATCACTAATTCTTTGAGGGGAGGCAAGAGCCAGGGAACCTTCATATTCCCTCTCTATCTGCATAATCAAGCCTATGTTCTGTTAGAAATATTCTGAGTGAAATTCTCTTGCTATATGAACACCTAATCCTGTAGTAAATCACAGTATTGAATATTTGTCTGTTCAAAAGACAGGTCTATTAAAATGTTTTAACTTCTCCAAGTTTATGTAGTTTACCATTTCATATGCTACTTGAAATACAGTCTCCAAGGGATCGTTTCTGTAATATGAAATGAAACACACAATTATTATTATTCCTTTAAATTATTCCTTTAAATTCAAATCAAGAAAATGAAAGTAATTGTTAATAAACACTTGGGAGACTAGCTTAATTAAAAAGGCCCTGGCACTTAATAACTTCATACACTTGGGTAATGTAGTCTAACTTTCTGAGCCTTGGTTTCCACATCTTTAAAGTGAAAAACACATAAAGGCAAAGGTCATGCTCTTTTTGTTCAACATAAAAGAGAGTGCCCAATTGATATGTGTGGTGAGATAGGCAGTGAGTAAAGAAGATTAGAGTACATTTGAACTTTTCAGGCATACAGCAATCATATGATAAATATTAATGGTATCTGAATTTGGAAAACCCAAACTCCAAATTAAATTTTAGACTGAGACTCTTGCTTTCAGCCAAGATGGAATCTGCAGGGACTGGATATGCCCTCTCTGAAAGAACTAAGAAACTGGACAGAATATATAAAGTAGTGGTTTCCAAAGAGTGGACATCATGCAACAGACTGTGATCCCTGAGAGGGGAAACAAATGGAGGTGAATTCTTATGACTGGTTATACTTACTGCCTGGAGTTTTCAGGTCTCAGCACTGGGAGAGGGGACCCAGGTAGAACCTGACAGTCTCTTGAATTGAGAAAACAGAATTGAGAGTCTGCGGAAACCACAGCAGCTGGAGTTCTCAGTACAGAATACAAGAAAGGAGAGACATGCATAGAGAGCACAAGCTCAGGAAATCCACAGGTGAGCATCGATGAGCAAATGGCAACACCTGAGGCTGGGGACGACCCATCTGAAAGGAGTACAAGGAACATGCCCCAGTTCTCACATAAGAGGAGGTGGGGGGAATATTGTAATTCAGAGAGCACAGGTAGTTCTAGCACGCAGCTAGATTAAAAGCTATTCATCTATCTGGAGAAAACTCTAAAATTTGAAGATACATGCCCCCAGTGTTGATAACAACACTATTAACAATAACCAAGACATGGAAGCAACATAAATGTCCACCGACAGGTGTATGGATGAAGAAGGTGTGGTATGCATGTGTGTGTGTGTGTACATGTATAGACACAAACACAAAACAGAATATTACTCAGCTAAAAAAAAAGAATGAGATAATGCCATTTGCAGCAACATGATGGACCTACAGACTATTATATATCTGCTGTCACCTTGTTTGTTTGTATATATATGCTGAGCACATCATGAGAAGTGCCGGGCTGAATGAGTTACAAGCTGGAATCAAGACAGGTGGTAGAAACATCAACAACCTCAGATATGTGGATGATACCATTCTAATGGCAGAAAGGGAAGAGGAACTAAACAGCTTCTTGATGAGGGTAAAGGAGGAGAGTGAAAGAGCCTGCTTAAAACTAAATATTAAAAAAACTAAGATCATGGCATCCGGCTCCATTGTGCTATACTTAGTTTCTCAGTTGTGTCCGACTCTTTGTGACCCCACGGACTGTAGCCCCCCAGGCTCCTCTGTCCTTGGGTTTCTCCAGGCAAGAATACTGGAGTAGGTTGCCAAGCCCTCCTCCAGAGGATCTTTCCAACCCAGAGATCAAACACAGGTCTCTCACATTGCAGGCGGATTCTTGACCATCTGAGTCATCAGGGAAGCCCAAGAATACTGGAGTGGGTAGCCTATCCCTCCTCCAGGGGATCTTCCCGATCCAGGAATCGAACTGCGGTCTCCTGCATTGCAGGCGGATTCTTTACTAGCTGAGCTACCAGGCCCCATTACTTCATGGGAAATAGAAGTAGTGACAGATTTCCTCTTCTTGAGCTCTAAAATCACTGCAGATGGTGACTGCAGCCATGAAATCAGATGATTGCTTCTTGGCAGGAAAGCTATGACAAACCTAGACAGTATGTTGAAAAGCAGAGACATTACTCTGCCAACAAAGGTCCACATAGTCAAGGCTATGGTCTTCCCAGTGGTCAAATAACGGCTGTGAGAGCTGGACCATAAAGAAAGCAGAGTGCCAAAGAATTAATGCCTTCAAACTGTGGTGCTAGAGATGACTCCTGAAAGTTCCTTGGACAGCAAGGAGATCAACCCAGTCAATCTTAAGGCAAATCAACCCTGAATACTCATTGGAAGGACTGACATTGAAGCTGAAGCTCCAGTATTTTGGTCATCTGATGTGAACAGCCGACCCACTGGAAAAGTCCCTGATGTTGGGAAAGATTGAGGGCAGAAGAAAAAGAGGGTGTCAGAGGATGAGATGGCTGGATGGCATCACTGATACAATGGACGTGAACTTGGGCAAACTTCGGGAGAGGGTGAGGGACAGGGAAGCCTGGCACGCTGCAGTCCATGGAGCTGCAAAGAGTCGGACATGACTGAGAAACTGAACAACAACATATATACCTGCGTGTATACACACACAAAAAAATGGAATATTACTCAGCTAAAAAAGAACGAAATAATGCCATCTGCAGCAATATGATGGACCTAGAGACTATTAAGTGAAGTCAAGCAAATATCATATATCACTTAAGATACAAATGAATTTATTTATTTATTAAAAATAGACTCAGAGACATAAGAAAAAAACTTCTGGTTTTTAAAGGAGATAATGGAGGAGGGGCAGAGGTACATTAGAAGGTTGGGATTAACATATACACACTGCTATACATAAAACAAATGACAAAGACTTGCTGTATAGCACAAGGAACTATACTCACTATCTAAAATGGAAAAGAATCTGAAATCTCTCTCTCTCTCTCTCTATATATATATATATAATTACACCTGAAATTAATACAACATTGTACAAAATTAACCACACTTCAATTTTTAAAAGGTTAATATTAAAAAAAAAAAGTTATTCTGGCCTTGCCTAGCCAAGTTTAAAAGGATCTAATTATTCAGCTATATCCCAAAACACAGCTCAAGAATATTTATAAGGATACGAAAGTATAGAGCACCTACCACAGTAAAATTAACAATGTCTAGCATCCAATCAAAAATCAGCAAACATGAAATGAAGCAATAAGCAAGTAGGATAAAAACAAATCAACAGAATTAAATCCATGAGTGACACCAATGACAGAATAGACAAGAATATCAAAATAGTTATTTGAACTATATTTGTACAAAAAGAGAGAGAAATTCTTGTACATGTTAAAGATATGAAAGACATAAAAAAGATCTAAATCCACCTTCTGGACACGTAAACTAAAATGGAAGGGATTCTCAGCAGATTAACTATTGCGGAAGAAAAGATTAATTAGCTCAAAAGCACAGTGATAGAAAATCCTCAAAATAAAACACTGGAAAAAAAAAGAAGAATAGAGTACCAGTGGCCTATGGGATGACATCAAGTAGCCAAATATACATATAAATGGAGTCCCCTAAGGGGAAGAAAAGAACATTTTTTTCTGAAGAAATTAGATAAAGATTTTCTAAAACTATGAATTTTAGACTAAAATAGTACAAAGAACAAATTATGACAATGTCATATCTCTTTCCCAAGTCCAAGGAAGACATTTCTATTCCACATTTCTATTCCAACCTTTACCCACTGAACTCCTCAAAACAACAATCTAGGCAGCTACACTCTAGCTATAGGACAAGTAATTATTACCAGCCTTGATATTCTGTTCCCTTGAAATGTATAATGGTTCAAACATAAAAGAGGATTAAGATTAGCCTGCCGTGCTCCAGAATTATAAGACAGTACTGGAAAAGTATAACATCAAGTCACTCTTTAAGAGACTAAAAGGAACTATATCAAAATAACAGCAGCATGAATCACTATCTTTTTCCTTGCACTACTTTTCAATTCTCTATAACATGACTGTAGCATTTTTAAAACTTGTATATCAATATAGTAGTTCTCAAAGTGTGCTATGCAATCCCTAGGGGTCTTTGAGACCCTTTCAGCGAGTTTGCAACGTTAAAACTACTTCCATACTACTACTTAAGACGTGACAGCATTAACCTCTTCCACTGGGCTGACACCTGCACCCACGGCACAGAGTCAATGGTGAGTCGTGTCTTGCTGGTGTCCTGGCTGAACCAAGGCACCGTATCATCACCATGACTTGCAGTAAAATCAAAAGCAAAATGCTAGTTGCACTTCAGAATATCCTTGATGAAACAGGAAAGACCATTAATTTCTTTAAATTTTGAATATTGAGAATATTTTTTAAAATATCACGTGTGACCAAATGAGACCCCAGAAGCATTCTCGCTGTAATAACAGTTGTCCTCACAAAAAGCATTCGTGCCATGTCTAGTTAGTTGAAGAAGCTGCTTTTTTGTGGAATATCTTTTGTAAGCCCTTTTTAAATGTACAATTCTGTAGCATTAAGTACATCCACAATGTTGTATAACTATCACCACTACCCATGTCCAGAATTTTTCAACATTCCAAACAGAAATGTTAGCAATAACTACCTACTCTCCCTCTGCCCAGCCTCTGGGTAACCTTGTTTCTAACTTTCTGTCTCCATGAATTTGCCGTCTAGATACCTCATATAGGTGGAATCTTACAATATTTGTCTCTTTGTACCTATTTCACTTAGTACAATGCTTTTAAGTTTCAGCCATGTTGTAGCATGTATCAGAATTTCATTTCTTTTTTGTGGCTGGATAATATTCCATTACACGAGTACATCACCTATTGCTTGTCCATTCATCTACTGAGGGACACTCGTGTTGTTTCTACCTTTTGGCTATCAGGAAGAATGCTGCTATGAACACAGGTGTACAAATATCTAAGTCCCTGCTTTTGATTCTTTGGGGGAAGATACTTAGCAGAATCAGTGGATCATATGGTAATTCCACTTCAACTTTCTGAGGAACCACCAAATTCTTTACAAAGTGATTGCACTATTTTACATCTCCACCAGAAATGGAAGAGGATTCCAATGTCTCTTCACCAACTTTTGTTAGTTTCCCTTTTTTCATAATAGCCACTCTAAAGAGTGTGAAGTGGTATCTTGTGGTTTTTATTTACATTTTCTTAATGACATGGAGCACCTTTCCATGCACTTATTGGCCAACTACATAACTTCTCGGGAGAAGTGTCTATTCAAATCTTTTGCTCATTTTTGAACTGGGTTTGTGTGTGTGTGTGTGTGTGTGTGTGTTTCTGTTGAGTTGTAGGACTTCTTTACATACTCTGGATTTAAATCCCTTATCTAATATAGGCTTTGCAAATATTTTCTCCCAATTGGTGGTTGTCTTTTCATTCTCTTGTTAGTGTCCTTTGATGGATAAACTTTTATATTTTGAGAAAGTCCAACTGATCAATTTTTTTTTATTGTCTATGCTTTTAGTGTTATAACTCAAGAAATCATTGCCCAATCCAACATCATGAAGATCTTCACCTGTTTTAAGTGTTTGGTATTTAGCTCTTTAATTTAGGTCTTTGATCATTCAAAGCTAATTTTTATATGTAATATAAGGTGAAAGTCTAACTTCATCCTTTTAATTGTGGTTATCCAGTTTTGCTAACACCATTCGTTGAAAGACTTTGCATCCTTGTTGAAAATTAACTGTCCATATGTATGAAGGTGTATTTCTGGGCTGTTTTACTCCATTTGTCTATATGTCTATCCCTATGCCAGTACCACATCATCTTGATTACTGTAGCTTTGTAGTAAAAGTTTTGAAATCAAGAAGTGTGACTCTTCCACCTTTGTCCTTTTTCTAAATTGTTTTGGCTTTTTAAAGTTCCTTAAGATTCTTAATGAATTGTAGGATTAGCCTGTCAGTTTTTACCAAAATGGCAGCTGGAATTTTAACAGGAATTGCACAGGACCTTTAGATCAATATGGGTAGTACTGCCAGCTTAGCACTACTGAGTCATTCCCAATCTATGAACATGACATGTCTTTCTATTTATTTGGGTCTTCTTTAATTTTTTTCAGCAGCATTTTGTTGTTTTCAATGTACAAATCTTTCACCTCTTTGGTTAAATTTATTCCTAAGTACTTTACTCTTTCTGATGCTATTATTTGAAATTGTTTTTCTTAGTTTCATCTTTGGATTGTTCATTGATGCTGTGTAGAAAGAATATGATTCAGTTTTGTGAAGTTTTGTATTTGATCTTGAATCCTATAACTTTGCAGATATCATTTATTGGCTCTGGTAGTAATGGGATTTTTTTAATGGATTCCTTAGGATTTTCTACAAACAAGATCATGTCATATGCAAACAGAGATAGTTTTACCTCTTCCTTTTCCATGTGGGTGCTTTTAATTTCTTCTTTTTTTTTTTTTTGCCTAACCACTCTGGCTAGAACTTCATATGCTGAACAGAAATCAAGTTGAATAGAAGCAGTGAAAGCAGACATCCTTGTCTTATTTCTCTCTTAAAAAAAAATTTTTTTTACTTATTTGGCGCTGCCAGGTCTTAACTGTGGCATGTGGGATCTAGTCCCCTGACCAGGGATTGAACTTGGTCCCCTGTATTGGGAACACAGAGTCTTAGCCACTGGACCACCAGGGAAGTCCCTTCTGATGTTAGGTGGAAAGCTTTCAGTCTTTCACCATTGAGTATAATGTTAGCTGTGGGATTTTCACATATGGCATGGAACATCATTTTTACTTGAAAGAATGACTAATAAACAAAGTATGGTTACTCAGACTCGGCTATTTGGCAGTTTCTCCAAAATAAGCAAAGTGACTTGTGACTTCAAGGAAAACAAGTGATTGCCCATCCTCCACTATGAGCTTAACAGCTTCCAAATGAAACTTTTCTAATGATATTTAACTAATGATTGTGATTATTCAGTGATGTGTCAACACTTGGAAAATCTACATAACCTAGTGAACCAATATTTTCCAAGTGATCAAGGGATGATGCTATAAAACCGTGCATGGGTAAAAAATTCATTCCAAATGCAAGACAGACCAATGAATTTTGACGTAACCAAGTACAAAATGTTGTCTGAGGCAGTTTAAGAGATTTGCAAAAATGGAGAGATACTTATTTTTTAAAATATTTCCCAAGGAGTTCCCTTGGGAACTAGTGGTCAGTTTCCTTGGTTACCTAGCGGTTAGAATTCCAGGCTTTCACTGCTGTGGCACAGGTTCAGTACCTGCTCAGGGAACTAAGACCCCACGAGCCACACAATGTGGCCAAAAGGAAAAAAAAATTTTTTTTTTCTATTAAAATGTTTTCATGTTTAAAAAAATATTTTATGTTAATATGTAATGGGCTTACTATTAAATGTTATTTTAAACATTTTCAACTTCTCAGTTTTAATAGTGAATATGGTAAATGTTGATAGATATATAATCCACATACATGAAAGTTCTTTGAGGTCTTCTTTGAGGAAAAAACTGTATCAATTAACAACAGCTCTATACAACAATGCAGATATTTGGTTTAAAACAAACAGTACTTTAGGCACTAATATTCAGCCAAACACCTACATTAGAATTTCTTAAGATCTTATTATCAATATTAACAATTAACCACAGTAATTTATGATTAACTGGTCTGCAAGTGCTGTCATATTATAGTTGTACAGGATGGTGTTAAGAACTAAATGTGACTTTTCACCTTCATTAAACTTCACCCTGTCCACTTGAGCCCAGTTCTCTAGCCTCTCAAGCTGAGAACTTAGGACTTTGCCTAGGTTCACTGAACTCAACTGAACCCACCAATCATGTTACTACAAGAAATGGGAAGTTCAGGATTGTCCTTGTAAATCCAAGTTGTCACCTAAGAAGTATCATGTCTTTTTCTTCTTTCAAAAAATAATTTGGTTGATTATATATTAATTGGAGAAAACTGAGAAAATATATAAATAGAAAGAAAATTAAAATTACCTCTAATTCCAATACCTAGAAATAACTACTGCTGATAATTTGGTATCATTCCTTCCATGTTTTTTCTATATTTCTTAAATACATTTTACAAAAATGTGATCTTATTAGTTACAGATACAATTCTGTGGCCTCTTTTCCTTTATAAAAATATTATAATTCATGTTGTATATCACATCCCCAGGACTTATTCATCTTATAACTAGAAATGTGTATCTTTTGACATTTTCACTATTTCTTTAATATACTGCCTATCAAAAATCTTTATTGACAAAAACTTTTATGTCTACATAGCACATCTTATCTTCTCTTGTGTATGTAATTTATCTTATGTTGGACATTTAGGTTGTTTCCAGTTTTTCCCTTTTATATACAGCATCTAAATGAATACCTTTATAACTGCATTTTAACCCAAATCACTTCTCTGTTCTTTCTGATAAATCACCCTCCAGAAAGGCTAAACCAGTTTCATTCTACCACAATCAGGTACGCGTACTCACATTCCTGTACCCCCTCCTTTGAAACATTAGTTATAAGTAGATTTTCGTTTTCTTGTCTTTTGCCAATTTTACAGGCCAAAAGGAAATTTTTTACAACTAACAAATTGATGGAAGGGCTTCCCTCATAGCTCAGTCGGTAAAGAATCTGCCTGCAATCCACTTCTTTCATGGATTACTTATTTCCTTTGCTAGTTTTGTATTTAGAGAGAATTTGAGAAGGGGCAGGAAGGATATTCCTTTTTTTTTAACTGAAGTATAGTTTATTTACAATGTTGTATTAATTTCTGCCATACAGCAAAGAGATTCAGTTATATATACATTCTTTTTTATATTCTTTTCCATTACAGTTTATCACAGGATATTAAATATAGTTCCCCATGCTATGCAGTAGGACCTTGCTGTTTATCCATTCCATATATACTAGTTTGCATCTGTTAACTCCCAAATCTCACCCCACCTCCTTTCCTTTGGCAACCACAAGTATGTTCTCTATACCTGTGAGTGAGTGTTTCATAGATAAGTTCACTTGTATCATATTTTAGATTCCACATATAAGTGATATCATACAGTATTTGTCTTTATCTGACTTACTTCACTTAGTATGATAATCTCTAGGTCCATCTGTGTTGCTGCAAATAGCATTATTTCACTCTTTTCTTATGGCCAAGTACTATTCCATGATGTGTATGTACATACGTGTGTGTGTGTGTGTGTATTATATTCCACATCTTCTTTATCCATTTATTCAGGTTGTTTCCATGTCTTGGCTATCGTGAATAGTGCTGCTATGAACATAGTGGTGCATTTATCTTTTTGAATTATTGTTTTCTCTGGATAAATACCCAGAAGTGGAACTGCTGGATGATACGGCAATTCTTAGTTGCTTTTTTTTTTGAGGAATATGCATACCATTTTCCACAGTGGCTGCACCAATTTACAGTTCCACCAACAGCATAGCAGGGTTCCGTTTTAGAGAGAATTCTTTTGTTTTTGTTTTTTACTCTGTGTTGGCTATTTTAATCTATTCTCTACTTTCTTCCTTAGTAGTGCCCCATCTTAAGTCTCCTTTGATGATTTCTCTCCCCAACCAGATATCCTGGCTTTAAATACTATTCTGAATATTACCAAAATTCTCTCTCTATTCCAGGTCTCTCTTTCTAAACTTCAAACTCTAATATACCCAATTGCCTGCTTGATGTATCACCTTAGATGGCTCATGAGAATATTTCAAACTTAAAGTTGTCCAAAATGGAACTCTTAATTTCCCTCTCAACTTACTTTTCCCATCTCTACTCTGAATTCTCCATTTTAGTAAGTGCTGCCACCAGTTGGCAGTTAATGACCACAAACCTACAAAGCATCCTTGATTCTTCCCTGCCCATTCTTCTCACCATTCTCTTGTCCAATCCACTAGCAATTCTTATTGAGTCTAGCTCCACTCTATTTTCCTTCTTTTCAACTTTCTCATCCTTAGTCTAAATTATCTCATCTCTTATCTGGTCTATAGCAGTAACCTTTTAACCCATGGTCAACAAAAGAGTCCAAAATGCAGTACTTGGATGCAATCTCAAAAATGACAGAATGATCTCTGTTCGTTTCCAAGGCAAACCATTCAATATCACAGTAATCCAAGTCTATGCCCCGACCAGTAACGCCGAAGAAGCTGAAGTTGAACGGTTCTATGAAGACCTACAAGACCTTCTAGAACTAATACCAAAAAAGATGTCCTTTTCATTATAGGGGACTGGAATGCAAAACTAGGAAGTCAAGAAACACCTGGCGTAACAGGCAAGTTTGGCCTTGGAGTACAGAATGAAGCAGGGCAAAGGCTAATAGAGTTTTGCCACAAGAACGCACTGGTCATAGCAAACACCCTATTCCAACAACACAAGAGAAGACTCTACACGTGGACATCACCAGATGGTCAACACCGAAATCTGATTATATTCTTTGCAGCCAAAGATGGAGAAGCTCTATACAGTCAGCAAAAACAAGACCAGGAGCAGACTGTGGCTCAGATCATGAACTGCTTATTGCCAAATTCAGACTTAAACTGAAGAAAGTAGGGAAAACCACTAGTCCATTCAGGTATGACCTAGATCAAATCCCTTATGAGTATACAGTGGAAGTGACAAATAGATTTAAGGGAATAGACCTGATAGACACAGTGCCTGATGAACTATGGACAGAGGTTCGTGACATTGTACAGGAGACAGGGATCAAGAAAATCCCCATGGAAAAGAAATGCAAAAAAGCAAAATGGCTGTCTGAGGAGGCCTTTCAGATAGCTGGGAAGAGAAGAGAAGTGAAAAGCAAAGGAGAAAAGGAAAGATATTCCCATCTGAATGCAGAGTTCCAAAGAATAGCAAGGAGAGATAAGAAAGCCTTCCTCAGCGATCAGTGCAAAGAAATAGAGGAAAACAACAGATTGGAAAAGACTAGAGATCTCTTCAAGAAAATTAGAGATACCAAAGGAAACATTTCATGCAAAGATAGGCTCGATAAAGAACAGAAACGGTATGGACCTAACAGAAGCAGAAGATATTAAGAAGAGGTGGCAAGAATACACAGAAGAACTGTACAAAAAAGATCTTCACAACCCAGATAATCACGATGGTGTGATCACTCACCTAGAGCCAGACATCCTGGAGTGTGAAGTCAAGGGGGCCTTAGAAAGCATCCCTACGAACAAAGCTAGTGGAGGTGATGGAATTCCAGTTGAGCTATTTCAAATTCTGAAAGATGATGCTGTGAAAGTGCTGCACTCGATATGCCAGCAAATTTGGAAAACTCAGCAGTGGCCACAGGACTGGAAAAGGTCAGTTTTCATTCCAATCCCAAAGAAAGGCAATGCCAAAGAATGCTCAAACTACCGCACAATTGCACTCATCTCACATGCTAGTAAAGTAATGCTCAAAATTCTCCAAGCCAGGCTTCACCAATATGTGAACTTCCAGATGTTTAAGCTGGTTTTAGAAAAGGCAGAGGAACCAGAGATCAAATTGCCAATATCCGCTGGATCATCGAAAAAGCAAGAGAGTTCCAGAAAAACATCTATTTCTGCTTTGTTGACTATGCCAAAGCCTTTGACTGTGTGGATCACAATAAACTGTGGAAAATGCTGAAAGAGATGGGAATACCAGACCATCTGACCTGTCTCTTGAGAAACCTGTATGCAGGTCAGGAAGCAACAGTTAGAACTGGACATGGAACAACAGACTGGTTGCAGATAGGAAAAGGAGTACGTCAAGGCTGTATATTGTCACCCTGCTTATTTAACTTCTATGCAGAGTACATCATGAGAAGCGCTGGGCTGGAAGAAACACAAGCTGGAATCAAGATTGCCGGGAGAAATATCAATAACCTCAGATATGCAAATGACACCACCCTTATGGCAGAAAGTGAAGAAGAACTAGAGAGCCTCTTGATGAAGATAAAAGAGGAGAGTGAAAAAGTTGGCTTAAAGCTCAACGTTCAGAAAACTAAGATCATGGCATCTGGTCCCATCACTTCATGGGAAATAGATGGGGAAACAGTGGAAACAGTGTCAGACTTTATTTCTGGGGGCTCCAGAATCACTGCTGATGGTGACTGCAGCCATGAAATTAAAAGACGCTTACTCCTTGGAAGGAAGGTTATGGCCAACCTAGATAGCATATTTAAAAGCAGAGACATTACTTTGCCAACAAAAGTCCGTCTAGTCAAGGCTATGGTTTTTCCAGTGGTCATGTATGGATGTGAGAGTTGGACGGTGAAGAAGGCTGAGTGCCAAAGAATTGATGCTTTTGAACTGTGGTGTTGGAGAAGACTCTTGAGAGTCCCTTGGACTGCAAGGAGATCCAATCAATCCATCCTAAAAGAGATCAATCCTGGGTGTTCATTGGAAGGTCTGATGTTGAAGCTGAAACTCCAATACTTTGGCCACCTCATGCGAAGGGTTGATTCATTGGAAAAGACCCTAATGCTGGGTAGGATTGGGGGCGGGAGAAGGGGACGACAGAGGATGAGATGGTTGGATGGCATCACCGACTCGATGGACATGGGTTTGGGTAGGCTCCGGGAGTTGGTGATGGACAGAGAGGCCTGGTGTGCTGCAATTCACGGGGTTGCAAAGAGTCGGACACGACTGAGCGACTGAACTGAACTGAACTGAACTTTAACCCACTCCCTCTACTTTCGTCACTGCTACCTCCACAAGCCTAATCCATTTCCTACAACAGCCAATACTAGCACTGTAAAATAAAAATCATATCATGACTTTCCCTTGTTATTTATACCTTTCCATGGCTTCCCATTACATCATCCACTTGCTCAAACCAGAAACCTAAACCAATGCATTTGCAAGTCATGTTACGCAAGCTTTAAAACACCTCAAGTTCTGCTCGAACTTCTCAACACAGATCTAAGCCACCGTTATCTACCAATAGGATTTGGCATACTCGTTGACATCTATTTTCAGGCTACTAGGAGAAAACTACAGCAGTAACAAACTCGGCTATTTCTTTGTGAATCACCACTCTTCCACTGGAGGGTAATCTGGAAACCAAAAGAAGACTGGTTCAGTGGTTATATTTTTGAAAAAAATGTAAAGAGACAGAACATAAGGTTATAATTTTGTTGTTCAGTCATTAAGTCATGTAAGATTCTTTGCAATAAGCATCATGAGGAAAGGGACTATCTCCTGTTTCCTGCTCTATCAGTGCTCCTAGAGCAGTGCCTGCCACAGAGAAAATACTCACTATTATTTTTTCTTTAATGAATGGTTAGCACATAAGCTTTTATCTATTTCTGAATTCTTCCTGGCTGAATATAACAAAACCAAATTTTGATAATTTCAGTTTATAACCACCTCTAAAAAGATAATATATGCAACAGAAAAGTTTAATCTAACTTCCAAAATGAATACAATAAGACAATGACAATACAGTAAGATAATTTTAAAATTAACTGCACCATATAATCCCACTCAGCTTCTACTATAACATCCTGCGCACTAAGGAAAACAGGTGCAAAAACCAGAATTAAAGATAAAAGGCAAGAAAGCAGCTTATGGTTTTCACTTAATTCATTTTTTATAAAGTCTAAGAAGAATGAGGGCAAATGTATCTTCAGAGAAGTTAATTCATCTAATATCCTCTCTAAAATAAAAACAGGAAGGAACTATATTATATACTGACAGATACTCATGTACACTCTTCTACAGAATATTTAAGGGATAAGCTTCTTAACATCTGGTCTGGGAACAAATTCCCTCATGTACATGGTTTGAGGGAACAGGTATGTTCCCCAAGCCATAGCAGGTTTGTTTAGAAGTGACACTTTGCCCATGTTTGACTAATCATACAACTAAGTTTTTCTTTTAGAGTTGACTGGTCCATAGATAATCAATTGGTCTATACCAAGCCTAAATCAAAAGGGGAATCAAGACGCAGATGTTCTGCTATGGTGGAAACCCGTAAGATGTAAATCTTGGGTTTACTAGAGGCCAGTTGTTGCTCAGTCGCTGAGTCGTGTCTCATTCTTTGCGACACCATGGACTGTAGCATGCCAGGCTTTCTGTCCACGGGATTTCCCAGGCAAGAATACTGGAATGGGTTGTCATTTTCTTCCCCAGGGGACCTCCCGGCCCAGGGATCAAACCCGCATCTCCTGCGTCGGCAGGTGGATTCTTTACCACTGAGTCACCTGGGAAGCCTCTAGCAGAGACCAGATTTCCCGACAATTCAGATATTAATCTGCATTGAGAGAATGCAGATAGTGTCCTGGCAGCATTCTCAACCCTGATCTCAGTTACTCCTTGGGCTTGCCTGCATTCTTGTCCTTAACGCAACTCAACATACTCACTTTTTCTAGAATTTTAAGAGTCCAAAAATTTTCCTTTCCCAAGAAGAAAAACCAGGAGCAAATCATAAAAGGCCTATAACATTCTTTCATGATTAAAAACAAAAACAAAAACATTAAAGAAATAGAAACTTTCTCAACCTGATAAAGGGCATCTATGAAAATCCCACAGTTAACATCACACCCAGTGATGAAAAGCTGAAAGCTTTCCTCCTAATATCAGGAACAAGACAAGGATGTCTGCTCTCACTACTTCAACATAATCTCTATCCAACACATGAAGTTCTAGCTAAAGTGATTCGGCAAGAAAAAGAAATTTAAAGCAACCACATGGAAAAGAAAGAGGTAAAACTATCTCTATTTGCACATGACATGATCTTGTTTGTAGAAAATCCTAAGGAATCCATTAAAAAAAAAAACAAAAAAAACCCACTACTACCAGAACCAGTAAATGATTTCTGCAAAGTTACAGGATTCAAAATCAAACACAAAACTTCACAAAACTGAATCGTATTCTTTCTACACAGCAGCAATGAACAATCCAAAGATGAAACTAAGAAAAAACAATTTCATATAATAGCATCAGAAAGAGTAAAGTACTTAGGAATAAATTTAACCAAAGAGGTAAAAGATTTGTACACTGAAAACAAAATGCTGCTGAAAGAAATTAAAGACCCCAAAATAAATGGAAAGTCATCCCACGTTCATAGATTGGGAAGACTTAGTATTGTTGGGATAGCAGTACTTCCTGCACTGATCTAAAGGTCCTATACAATTCCTATTAAAATTCCAGCTGCCCTTTTGGTAGAAATTGGCAGGCTAATCCTAAAATCCATAAGAACCTCAAGGGACTTCAAAAAGCCAAAACAATTTAGAAAAAAAGACAAAATTGGAAGATTCACATTTCCTGATTTCAAAACTTTACTACAAAGGTACAATAATTAAGATGATGTGGTACTGGCATAAAGATATACATACAGAAAAGCTAAAGTCAATTGCTCAGTTGTGTTTGACTCTTTGCAACCCCATGGACTGTAGCCCACCAGGCTCCTTTACCTATGGAATTCTCCAGGCAAGAATACTGGAGTTGGTTGGCATACGCTTCTCCAGGGGATCTTCCCAACCCAGGGACTGAACCCAGGTCTCCCACATTGCAGACAGATTCTTTACTGTCTGAACCACCAGGGAAGGCATAAGGATAGACATACACACCAACAAAATAAAATAGAGAGCCCAGAAATACAACTTCACACATATGGTCAATTAATTTTCAACATGGATGCCAACTTCATTCAATGAGAAAAGGACAGTCTTTTCAACAAATAGTGCTGGAAAAACTGAATGACCACAATCAAAAGAATTAAGTTGGACCCTTACTTTACACTATAAACAAAAATTAACACAAAATGATCATAACTGTAATCTTCATGATCTTGGATTAGGTACTGGTTTCTTTGCTATGAAGCTTCCCTGGTGGCTCAGACAGTGAAGAATCTGCCTGCAATGCAGGAGATCTGGGTTTGATCCCTACACTAGGAAGACCCTCTGGAGAAGGGAATGGCAACCCACTCCAGTATTCTTGCCTGGAGAATTCCATGAACAGAGGTCCAGTCCATGGGGTCACAAAGAGTCAGACACAACTGGGCAACTAACACTGTCACTTTCACTCTGTTACCTATGAAATCAAAAGCATAGGAACCAAAGAAAAAAATTACTGAACTTCATCAAAATTAAAAACTTTCATGCTTCAGGGACATCCCTGGTGGTCCAATGGCTAAGACTCTGAACTCCCAATCCAGGGGGCCCAGGTTCGATCCCTGGTCAGAGTACTAGATCCCACATGCCACAGCTAAGAGCCTGTGTGCTGCAACTAAGATCTGGCGCAACCAAATAAATAAATAAAACACTTCTGTGCTTCAAATGACACTATCGAGAGAGTGAAAAGATGACCCACAGAATGGAAATAAAGTTTTATAAATCATATATCTGATAAGAATCTGGGCTTCCCTGATAGCTCAGTTGGTAAACAATTTGCCTGCAACGCAGACCTCAGTTTGATTCCTGGGTCGGGAAGATCCCCTGGAGAAGGGAAAGACTACCCACTCCAGTATTCTTGGGTTTCCCTTGTGGCTCAGCTGGTAAAGAATCTGCCTGCAATGTGGGAGACCTGGGTTAAATTCCTGGGTTGGGAAGATCCCCTGGAGAAGGGAAAGGTACCAAATGATACCATCAAGAAAGTGAAAAGATGACCCATAGAATGGGAATAAAGTTTTATAAATCATGTATCTGACAAGAATCTAGTATCCAGAATATGTAAAGAACTCTTACAACTCAACAATAAAAAGACAAGTTGTTGTTCAGTCCCTAAGGCATGTCTGACTCTTTGCGATCCCACTGACTGCAGCACACCAGGCTCCCCTTTCCTCCACTATCTCCCAGAGTTTGGTCAAATTCATGTGCACTGAGTCAGTGATGCTATCTAACCATCTCATTCTCTGATGCCCCCTTCTCCTTTTGCCTTCAATCTTTCCCAGCATCAGGGTCTTTTCCAGAGAGTCAGCTCTTTGCATCAGGTGGCCAAAGTACTGGAGATTCAGCATCAGTCCTTCCAATGAATATTCAGGGATGATTTCCTTCAGGATTGACTGGTTTGATCTCTCTGCTGTTCAAGGGACTCTCAAGAGTCTTCTCCAGCACCACAGTTCAAAAGCATCAATTCTTTGGCACTCAGCCTTCTTTATGATCCAACTCTCATATCCATACCTGACTACTGGAAAAACTATAGCTTGGACTAGATGGACCTTTGTCGGCAAAGTGATATCTCTGCTTTTTAATATTCTGTCTAGGTTTGTCATAGCTTTCCTTTCAAGGAGCAAGTGTCTTTTAATTTCATGGCTGCAATCACCGTCTGCAGTGATTTTGAAGCCCACGAAAATAAAATCTGTCACTGCTTCCACTTTTTCCCCTTCTACATGCCATGAAGTGATGGAACCGGATGCCAAGTAACCAAGGTCAAAAAAACAAGCAGAGGATTCAAATAGACATTTTTCCAGAGAACATACACAAGCAGAGAATAAACATATAAAAAGATTGTTCATTTTATTACAAGTATTAGGGAAATGAAAATCAAAACAATGAGTATCTACTTCATACCCAGTAAGATGGCTACAACAAAAAAAATAAAAGTATTGGTGAGAAGTTGGAACCCTTATACATTGCTTGAGGAATGTAAAATGGTGCAGCTGCAGTGGAAAACAATTTGGTGGTTCCTCAAAATGTTAAATACAGAATTACCATATGACTTAGCAATTCTACTCCTAGATATATATCCAATAGAACTGAAAACATATAGTCTCGCAAAAAATTTTGCATAAATGTTCATAGCAGCATTATTAGTAATAGTCAGAAACCACCCAAATGTCTGTAATCAAAATGTCAATACAATATCAACAAAATATAATTACAATACAATATAAATACCCTGGTAGCACAATGGAAGAGAATCCACCTACCAATGCAGGAGACACAGGAAACACGGGTTCGATCCCCAGGTCAGGAAGACCCTTGGGGAAGAAAATGGCAATCCACTCTAGTGATCTTGCCTAGGAAATCCCATGGACAGAGGAGCCTGGTGGACTATGGTCCATGGAGTCGCAAAGAGTTGGACATGACTTACCAGGCGCACACACATACAAATACAATACAAATATAATTTTGCCATAAAAAGGAATGAAGTAATGATCTATGCTATAAGATGGATGAATGGGAAAACATGCTAAGTCAAAGACGCTAGACAAAAAAGGCCACATGTAAATGAAATGTCGATTACAGGCAATCCACAGAGACAGAACGTAAATATTACTGATCACCAAGGGCTAGGGAGAAGCAGGAATAGGGAATGTGGAGTGACTGCTATTGAAAATGAGGCTTCTTTTTGGGGTGATAAAAATGTTCTGGAATTAAATGGTAGTGACGGTTGCACAACTTTGTGAACACACTAAAAACTACTGAACTATATACTTTAAAAGGGTGAATTTTATGGTATATGAATGCTATCTCAATTTTTAAAACTGAATAGGAAAAAAGCCTCCTAACAACCAAAATACAGATCACAAAGATCATAGAGGAAAGCCATATATTTTCCTTTACTAAAAACAAACTGTATTCTCACCTCAAATTTATTTATTCCCACTTTATATATAATTTGTACAAGCCTGGTTATATGGTCAAAGCCTATAGTGGATTAAAAGCTTTATATTAGGGGAAATGACATTGATACCAACAGACATACTGACAGTAAGATTCTTTTAAAAAAGCAAAAGAACTTACAAGCATCTTGTGAAGCCATGTAGTAAGAGCAAACTGGTCTGTGCATTTCACTGCATGTATGTATGCATGCTAAGTCACTTCAGTCGTGTCTGTCTCTTTGCAACCCTATGGACTATACAGCCCACCAGGCTCCTCTGTCCAGGGGATTCTCCAGGCAAGAATACTGGAGAGGGCTGCCACGCCCTTCTCCAGGGGATCTTCCCCATCTAGGATCGAACACTTGTTTTTTATGTCTCCTTCACTGGCAGGTGGGTTCTTTATCACTAGCACCATCTGGGAAGTCCCACACACTTCATTAGGTTATGCTTACTAATGACAGTCTGACACAACAATCTATGTTTATAGTTCTGAAAGTAATGAAGATGATTAACATAATAAGAGCTAACCCACACATTATTTTCCATATGCCAACCACTGTTCTAAGTACCAAACATTTACTTATCAAATTCCCTGCAACCCCACAAGAAGTTGTATTATTATCTCATTTTATAGATGAGGAAACCAAGGAATCACACTAAATAAGTGGAAAAGTTAAGATTCAAACTAAGGCAGTTGGCTTCAGAGTCAATCTTCTTCTTAACCAGTAGACTATCGTGCCTCTCAGTGATGAACTATCAGTCATAAAAATTTTAAAAATTAAAACGTCAAACAATGTTCAGTGTGCTCCAAAAAGCCTGAAAAATATACAATTTTTGCTTCACTATTTTAAAAAAGCTGCAGTCCATGAGGTCACAAAGAGTTGCACACAACTTAGCAACTGAACAACAATTCAAAAAATTAATAAATAAAACTTTTTCTATGGCAGCATGTTATCAACAGGAGAAATTCTAAAGGTCAAAAAACAGCTCTTTACAATCTGACTCCAACCTGTATTTCCAGCTTATCTATCTCCGCTAGTTCTAGCCAAACCAGACCGCTCACGTTCTTTAAACAGAGCCTGCATTTTCATGCCACTGTGTTAAAGGCCTTCAAAAGATCCTTCAAAATCTAGCTCAAATAATACTTTCTCTGTGCCACCTTCCCTGATGCCACTAGACAAAACTGTTCATACAGCATTTTGCACATATTTCTATTAAAGCATTTATCACATGACATCAGAATTAAATGCTTAACTGTTCTTTTCACCTCCTAGAATTAGAACCTAGTACATTGTAGATGATAAATAAAATTATTCTTAAGTTGTGGTACTTAATAAAGTCCAAAATTACTTTTATTTTAATTCAGCAATACAAAATGACTGGTTAGCTAGTGTCTAAGTAGTCATGGTTTTAACAAAAGCCATAAAATTTAAATAATTTAAGTAGACAAAGGTCATTTTCATATAAATTAGATGTTATAAAAGTTCCTACAAACAGAATTCAGTCACCAGAAATCTTAAGAAGAAATTTCTAATACTCTAGACCAAACCTGAGTCATTTGTCACAGTCAAGTTAACATGAATAATGATGTGGGTAAAATTTTAAGTGAGAGATGAAAGTTCCCAGAATCTAAGCCAACAGAATCAAAGGCTACAAGGATACCATTTAGTAAGTTACTGCTTCGCACGCTGAATGAATGCCCTCAGAAATCATTGTCCCTCCCAATTCAAGTCACTCCTCAAGAGTAAGTTACTCCCTCAAAAGTTCTAACAAATTTATATCTTATTACTTGTTTCAGGTGAGTTAATATTTAATTCTGATTGGACAAAACACAACTATACAGTGCATGCAATCAATCTATTTCTCTCCCAATATGTAATTTACAACAACCAAGCCAATAACATATGGAACAGCCAGTACAGTTTTTAGCATTTAATAATTACAAAAGAATACTTAACGGTTCCTCAAATATTCATTGAATTAACTGCATTTTGCCAATTCTATTTGAAAAGTATTCCACCCTTCTCTATTTGAAAAGTTACTTTATCTATAAAGGAAATGTCATTTCACTTAGGTTTATTTTTTTAAAGTTATCCAAACTACTGGCTAATTTTTTTCTGTTATCCCCAACTTACAACCTTACCTAATATACTACCAGCTCAAATGAGGCTTCCCAGATGGAGCTAGTGGTAAAGAACACGCCTGCCAATGCAGAAGACCTATGTAAGAGACATGGGTTCGATCCCTAGGTGGAGCAGATCCCCTGGAGAAGGACATGGCAACCCACTCCAGTATTCTTGCCTGGAGAATCCCCTGGACAGAGGAGCTTGGCGGGCTACAGTTCATGGTCCAAATCTGACCCCTTACTATTTACTGTCAACTCCAACTTTTTTCTTTCAAACTCTTACCTATCCACAAATGTCCAGATCTCTAAAAAAACTGCTTGCCTCCAGCTCATCTTCCTGACTGTAAGTCACTCACACTTTTCAGAGGTAAATGAATGATCAGCGCTAGGGATGGATCACTACCCACCAAGGCAACCTTTAACACAAAACACAGCTTTAAGTCAAAATGTTAACTTTGCATTCTATTCCCGTTGACACAAAATTGAAACCAACTCAACTATTTCTATGTGTTACCCACTCGGGCAGTCACAGACCTGAATAAATATTTGTGTAGTATTCTCCATTACCTAGGCTGAGAATTCTCCTCATACATTCTTTCTTTCCCCTCCTTGAAGAGGCTTATGGTCTGCTTAGTTTTCTTCATCAAATTCTCCATGAACACCCTAAAATACTCATTTTCTCCAAGTGTCTCCATCTTCCCCTCATATCTTGACAAGATAGTGCGGAGATGCTGGTAGGTATCTGGCAGCAGGTCTAAGATATAAGGTGGGCTATTCTTTAGCGCCAGCTTTGGGTTCTGACACAACCGCACCACCTGCAACAAATGGAAAAGAAGGACTATTACTTGGAGGATCTTATGGGCAACTTCCTTTTTTAAATTTAAAAAAAGTTATAAAATATGTGCTCTTTTGCAGAAATATGAAAAATGCACAAGAATATAAGAAATGATCCATTAACACCCCCCTACAGGCAATCACTTTTAGCAGTCCCCCAAAAGGGTGGGTTCTTAAAACTGTATCTAACAGTTCAGACAACACACAGAAGACTAAACAATTGGGGTGGGGGAGACACCCACACACATGCCTAAAAAATGCAAGATGAAGTACAGCAAGTTCCTTTGAAATGCATGGCTCATCCCACAACAGAACAAAGAAAATTTCCAGGGGCACAAATAAAAAACACGGCCGCCCTGGGAGGTAAACCTTGGAAATGTAGGAGCCTAGAGCTTTGACGACCACTAGGGGACAGGAGCACAGACGTCTTGGACCCAGCAAAGACCCAGCAAAGAGTTGAAACCAACTCTTTCAAGACACCATTTCTTCCCATTTAAATGCAAGACTCTCAGAATGTGCCTGGTAATTCATTTTACCTTCTTTTACTTCAAACTTTTTTGAGTTCTTAGCTTTAAGTAGGTCTCTTTTTAAAAAACATATAGTCAGATTTTTTTTAATCCAATGTAACAATCTTTGTTTTTTGACTGGTGAGTTTAGTATATTTTATATTTGTTATAATGATTAATAATTTGTATTCATTCCTATTCTTATTTAGCACTTTCCATTTACATGGATTTTTCTGTGTCTGAAAAAAACATAAACTAGCGGAACAATAAAGTCTGTTTCAGTAAAGAAATAGACCCACACATATATAGACCCTTGACTTATCACAATGGAGTGAAGATCTTTTCCAAAAACAGTAGTGGTACAATCATACAGGAAAAAAAGAAAAGCAAACTAAACCCTCACCTTATACTATACAATAAACAAAACAAATCAAGGACTTCCCTGGTGGTCCAGTGGTTAAGACTCTGCACTCCCAATGCAGGGAACACAGGTTTGATCCCTGGCCAGGGAACTAAGATCCCATGTGTTATACAGCACGGCCAAAAATTAAGATAAATAAAATAAAAAGAATCCACTCTTCAAAAAAAAAAAGACAAAACTAAACAAAAAACCTAGATGGGTTCTAGACCTAAATGTGAAAGGCAGCTTTAGAAGATAGTAAAACCATCTTTCATTACCTCATGGTGGAGAAAAAATTCTGAAACAGGACCATAAATACATTAGCAATAAAGGAAAATATTAAAGTCTACTATACTCTAAAAGAACTTCTAGATACCATGAAAGAGTAAAAACACATGTACAGAAACAGAGAAGATATTTATAATATGTATATATTAAGACATATATATATATATACCCAGAATATATAAAGAGCATCTACAAATCAGTAAGGCAGATACAACCTAATACAAAATGAACCAAAGACTTGAACAAGAACACAACAAAAGAAGATATCCAAATAACCACTAAACATATGAAATGGTCCTTAATCTTATTAATCATTTTAATTTCATTAAAATGAAAATCATACACTCACAACTACCACTACACACACCAAACTGGTAATGCCAATCGTTGGAAAGGAGCAAGAACCTTCAACTACTATTGGTGGGAATCTAAGCTAATAAAACTACCTTGAAAAATAGTTCAGCACTATATTGTCAGGCTAAAGATTTATATGCTCTACAAACCTGCAGATCTCCACCTGGAAAGGTATACCAGGATACACATACAAAAATATGTAACAACTAACAACTACAAACAACCCAAATGTCCATCAACAGTAGAGTGGATAAATTGTAGTGTATTTATTAGCAATAACACACACTGGAGAAGGAAATAGCAACCCACTCCAGTATTCTTGCCTGGGCAAAGACAGAGGAGCCTGGTAGGCTACAGTCCGTGGTGTCGCAAGAGTCGGACACGACTTAGTGACTACACCACCACCACCACACTACCACATGGATGCTCCTCTCAAAACAGATCTAAAGAAACCAGAAAACAAAATATATTTAACACCATTACACATATATGACTACACTACTGTTACAAAGATATCCCACTAAATTGTTGAGATATGCATACATAGGTGGTAAAAATATAAGTAACAGAAAAAAATAAATTTTATTTGCAGCTGATATAACTGTCCATGATTAAAATAAAGGAGAACTGACAAAGCATTAGAAACAAACAGTCTAACAGGTTACTGGATTCAAAAGTAACCTGGATTCAAAACTGATATAACAAAACAGCATTCATAAACATTTTATAAATAATTTTAAAACATGATTTTAATTGTTGTCATTTTAAATGGCTTAAATAAAATTTTAAGGCTCCTAGGAATACATCTAACAATGTGCAAGACTTTTATGAAGAAAATTATTAAACTTTACTGAAGAACGTAAAAACAGAAATTAAGGAAGAATTGTATCATGTTTAAGGAAATGTCAGTTCTCCCCCAAGTTAATATATAAATGCAGGGCACTTCCTATCAAAACCCCAAAAAGCTTTTTTGTAGAACTTAACAAGTTGATCCCAAACTTACATGGAATAAAAAGAAACCAAAACCAGTCAAGTCTATTTTGAAGTAGGAGGTATTTACCCAATGGGCTATCAAGATTCTTTCATATCTTATAATTAAAATAATGTGTTATCGGCCAAAGACAGATAAATGACCAAATGGATAAGAAGAGAGACCAAACAGAGACACACACGTATAGCAATTCAGTATCAGAAGCAGCATTACAGATAAGTTCAAGAGGAGTTCCCTGGTGATCCAGTGGTTAGGACCCTGCACTTCTACTTCAGGGGCACAGGTCCTCTCTCCAGTCAGGGAACTAAGATCCTGCATGCCCTGAGGTGTGGCCAAAAAAAAAGCAAACCCACAAACCAATTAAAGAGAAAAACTACTGGAAAACTGGTTATCTATATGGAAAAAATATGTCCCTTACACATTACATAAGAAGTAATTTCCGGTGAATTAAAGATTTTGTGCAGAGAAAATCTTTGAAGATTTTAGGAAAAATATTCGAAAATATTTGTTGAACTTTATGATCTCAAAGGGGAAGTATTACTTAAGACACAAAAACAAATCATAACCATAAACAAAACAAAAGACAACTCACAGAATGGGAGAAAATGTTCTCAAACAAAGCAACTGACAGGGGATTAATCTCCAAAATATACAAACAGCTCATTCAGCTCAATTTCAAAAAACAAACAACCTAATCAAAAAATAAGGGGAAGATCTAAATAGACACATCTTCAAAGGAGACATACAAATGGCCAAACACATGAAAAGATGCTCAACATCATTAATTAGTAGAAAAATGCAAATCAACACTACAGTGAGGGATCACCTTACACTGGTCAGAATAGTCATCATCAAAAAGTCTACAAATAGGGGGCTAGTGGTTAGGATTCTGGCCTTTCAACTGCATGGCCTGGGTTCAATCTCTGATCAGGGAACTGAGATCCTGCAAGCTGAGCTGTGTGTCAAAAAAAAAAAAAAAGTATTCTTCCACCTAAGGCATGATTTTGTTGTGCAGAATATAACTGGTTTCCTTTTAATCCATTCTGACAATCTTTGGTTTTAACTAATTTGAGCTGTTTACACTCCAATTACGAAACTTATTATTGCAGGCCAAATACTGCCAATTTCACATGGTTCACTTAGTAAGTTCTGACAGTATAGTAAATAATAAAATAATTTACTATTTGTTTCCAATGTGTCTCTCGTTTCATATTCCTTTAGCTCCCCTTTCTAGCCCTCATTTAGTTTACGCGTTTGTTGTCCCAATTTTCTCCATTAGCTTGTCAAATATACATTCTTCTACTACTCTTTAAATGAACACCTTAGTAATTATAAAATGCACTCTGACTCATGAAAACTTATATCAAGTCGTACTTTTACCACTTCCCAGACAATGCAAGGGACGTGGAGCACTAACTCCACTTACTCTTTTCAAGTCATGTGCTATTACTATCATACATCTTAATCCCAAGCAGCATATCAAGTTCATAAGTCATTATTACTATTTATTATTTTATACAGACAATATTCATTCATATTTACCCACATAACCATCCTTCCCCTCTTCATTGCATCTGAAATCATTTTCCTTCAGCCTAAAAAAGACCCTATGCCCTTTAGGGTATAGGCTATGGGCTGTAAGTTCTCCTCAGCCACAGGCATACCTTGGAGGTGCCGTCATTCCTGCAACTAACCGCTGCAAAGAAGGGAGTACTGCTATAAAGCAACTCACACAAAATTTTTGGTTCCCCAGTGTACATAAGCTATCCTTATATTATACTGCAGTGTATTAAGTGTGCAATAGTAGTGTGTCTTTAAAATTAATATACATACCTTAATTTTAAAATATTACTAAAAAATTTCTAATCTTCAACTGACAACACAGGGCTGCCACAAACCTTCAATTTATAAAAAATGTATTATTACATTTTATTATTATTTATTATTATTATTTTATTATTATTATTTTATTGTTAAGTGCAATAAAATGAGGTATGCCTTCTGGATACCACTGTTCCTGTTGAAAAGTCATGCTGTCAGTCTCACTGCTGCCCCTTTGAATATAAAATGTCTTTTATTCTGTGGTTGCTTATAAGATTTCTCTTTTCCTCAGGCTTTACTAATAATGTGCCTAGGTGCAGTTTACTCTGAATTTTTCCCGGTGTTGAGAAAACTTTTTTAATTTATGACTTCATTTTCACCAGTTTTGGAAAATTCTCAACCAATTTCCCAACAAATACAGCTTCTGCCTCATTCTCTTTATTCTCTTTCTCAACTTCAAGTACTTGTGCATGAGAACTTTACTCAGTATTCCAAATGCCTCTCATACTCTTTTTGGTATTCTCCATCCTTTTGTCTCTCAATGCTTCAGTCTCGATTTTTTTCTGACTTATCTTCCACTTCACAAATTTTTCCTTCAGCTTTATACTGTTAAACCCAACCACTGAGTTCTTAACAATCAGTTCTTCTGTTTTTCAGTTCTAGAATTTCTATTTCATTATTTATCATTTCAGATCTCGGAAAAAACTATCAATTTTACTTTGAATTCTTCTAGGACATTAATCATAGATATAAACCCATGACTGACAGCTCAAATATCTGTATCCCTTATACGTTTCTATTATTAATCTTTCCTGTTGGTTGTAGTTTATCTTTTCATAAGCCTTGCTATTTTTTATTGAGGGCTGAACACTGTATATAAAAAATTATAGAGATAATCTGAGGCTATGGATGATATTATTCAGAAAGGATTTACTTTTGCTTCTAGCAAACAGATTAGCTAGGGACACGAGGAATTCCAGGTCGTCTTAATCTAACCCAAAATTGAGATTAAAAGGCTGGGTTTCAGTCTTCAGTTTCCTGTAAAGACTGGTTTACTTCTGTTTCACCCTTATTCCTATAATTCAAGCCCTCAGGGACTCGACCCCCAAATCTAGAGTGTTTCCCTCCACCGTGGCAGGCCCTAACTCCAGTTTTTTGTCCTCCACAACATGAGCATTTTGAAAATTCTATTTGCCCTCTTCACCTATTGCTTTCGGGATCAACAATGACCTCATGGGGAAGGCAGCCTCAAAAATCAGGCTTACCTTTCAGAGCCTTCCTTATCTTCCAGATCCTGGCCTCTAATTCCTCACTGCCTTTATAGCTCTTTGACCTCTTCTAGCTTCTCTAGTTGCCAGCAGCATTATTTGGTTCCAAACAACCTTAGTCTAACATTGGTAGAAGAAGAAATCTGATTTCCTACGCTTTAATTCATATTTTAAAATGCCTATTTTCTTGTGTCACCAAAAGCTCACATAAACTTTTTAAAGACATCTAAATGATTGTACTCTATGGACATACTGCATCGTAAACCATCCCCTCCACTTTAACATTAATACTGCTTTTAAGTCTTCACTATTACAAATATCTCTGCGATGAACAACTTTGGAATCACTAGGTCCATCTAGAACAATTGCAAAATTCCAATTTCATTACTAACTGTTCTTCAAATGATGTAAGAGCATATGAAAAATTTTAAACTAAATATTTTATCCTCTGTACATCATTTCCTGTACTCTTGAAATATAGCCCTATATAAGCGTAGCAAATAAAGACGAGCTGAATCAACAAAAATATCTGATTTATGAATATTTTAACAGTGTTTTAGGAAGTGGCTCATCCTATTAAGGGTTTCAAGCCAAAAGGGAACAACACAGCCAAGAAACAGGACTCTACCTCAGAACACAATATATTTGATATGCAACAGAGTTATGAATTCATACTAATTTGAAAAAAGTAGTCTCCAATTTATTTTTTTTAAGTCAGTTTATTTTCTATTTTTTAACTTTACAATATTGTATTTGTTTTGCCATACATTGACATGAATCCACCATGGGTATACAGTGTTCCCCTTCCAGAACCCCCCTTCCAACTCCCTCCCCATTCCATCCCTCCGGGTCAACCTGGTGCACCAGCCCCGAGCACCCTGTATCATGCGGTGAACCTGGACTAGCGATTTGTTTCACATATGATAATTTACATGCTTCAATGCCATTCTCCCATATCATCCCGCCCTCGCCCTCTCCCATAGAGTCCATAATACTGTTCTATTTATCTGTGTCTCTTTTGATGTCTTGCATACAGGGTTATCTTTACCGATTGACTAAATACCATACATATGTGTTAGTATACTGTTAGTCTCCGATTTATAAGTATTACATTCCAAAATCTCATTTGTAAGGCAGGTATTTATGATTGAGAATATGCATTTATAATAAAAATTAAAATGGTAGGTTCTTAAATTAGTCCATGGAAGGAGTTAGGGGAGAGTGACATTGAGACTAAGAGATCAAGACTGAAGGTTTTTATTTTCAGAGACTATTGAATGTGTTTTATATAGATAAAGAACCAGAAAAGAAGAAGATAAATTAAATGGGGTCTACAACACAGCTAGGAACATTAAACACCTAATACCATTAAAAGAAGGGACACCTTCTTCCCCTAAAACAGGAAGAAAGGGAGTGAGGACAGGTTGAAACAGACACAAATTCAGAGACATGAAAGCAGTGTATTTAAGAAGGTTGCACCTAGTTTTGATCTTTCTCTGTACCCATTCAACAAATATGTCAGGCACTGGGACACAGAAATGAAAATACAATACTCCTGAATCTGAGAGGAATCAAGCAATAAACAACAAAAGGAAATCAATAAGAAAAATATCAGCTTCTTTGCAGATAATTAAAATAGAGTAAGAAGAAAATACTGAATGACACTGTAGCATAGTGAGTAGGGAAACCTTCTCTAAGCTGAACTTCAGTTCAGTTCAGTCGCTCAGTCATGTCCAACTCTTTGCAACCCCATGAACCGCAGCATGCCAGGCCTCCCTGCCCATCACCAACTCCCAGAGTCCACCCAAACCCATGTCCATTGAGTCGGTGATGCCATCCAGCCATCTCATGCTCTGTCGTCCCTTTCTCCTCCTGCCCGCAATCTTTCCCAGCATCAGGGTCTTTTCCAATGAGTCAGCTCTTCACATCAGGTGGCCAAAGTATTGGAGTTTCAGCTTCAACATCAGTCCTTCCAATGAATACCCAGGACTGATCTCCTTGCAGTCCAAGGGACTCTCAAGAGTCTTCTCCAGCACCACAGTTCAAAAGCATCAATTCTTCAGCGCTCAGCTTTCTTTATAGTCCAACTTTCACATCCATACATGACCACTGGAAAAACCACAGCCTTGACTAGACAGACCTAAGCTGAACTTAGGCTGAGTTAAAATTACAGGAAGGAGCCAGTCATGTAGAATCAGCAGAAGAGTAGGCCAAACAGAGGGAACAACTAATCCAACAGCCCTAGAGTGGGAACAGGTTTGGATCTGAGGACAGAAAGGTCAGTGAGACTAAAATGTAAAGAGCAAGGTGAAGAGGGTCATTAAAAGATGTGGAACATCAGGGAATTAAAAACGAGACAGTAAGACAAAGCCTAAAAATAAGCTTTTATGTGTTGAATTAAAATTAAAATGTTTTAACATGACAAGATTATACCAAATAGCCACATCAGAATGTCCTGTTTCTGTCTTTTACCTTCAGTAAATTTCTTAACTTCTGAGCCTCAGTTTTTACCTGTAAGACAATGATAATACCCACCTCATAATAAGTGTTTATGAAGGGACTGCACAATTTCAAAAAAAAGCAGACATTCAAGGCTCGTCCCCTCCCCATTTCCATACAACTTGACCAGGTTTATCTGCAGGTTACACAGGAATTATCTATTGAACACAGAAGGTTAGACCTCATATAACCCTCTGATGACTCCCAGAAACTGACACCATTATTCCTACCATCCTGGCCATGCGACAGGTAGCCTTCCAAACATGTATGGTCTCAGACTACTTCGTAACCAAAAGATAGAGAAAAGCCAGCAAGCCTCCCAAGAACAGGGCGACCAACAATCTGCAAAAGCTACAGTATACACTCCTTCAAAGGTTCAAACCAAGCAGAGGTCCCTCCAAATTTATTATATCCAGGGCCACACACCCCTAACCCATATATTCTCCTTATTTCAAAGCAAATGTATTAAGAATTCAGGCTTAAATGCAGTATTTGCCTAATACCTCTGGAAAAAAGGTATACTTCCTTTCAATAACAACTAAACTAAAACTGTTCTGCCCAACCTATAGTAAGCAGACAATAAATGCTGTTAATGACAATGAACTGAAAAACCATATTATCCCTCACAACAAAGAAATTTAAAATATGAGTTTTAAAATGTCTCCTAAACACTTGATTAGTTCACATTTTTGAACCACCAACATGTACATCCCATGAATGTTACCAGTCCCTCCTTAGAATGTGACCTCGTAAAGATCGTTTGTAGATTAAATATCTGCTTTTCTCAAGATATTTCAAAGATAAATCATCACATGACCAGGGAAATCAGCACTCCACTGACAACTCTGAGTCTTTAACACTAACACAGACCATAAAGAAAGTATATAGGTAGAGTAACTTTTTTGATATTAAAATCTCCAGGAAAAAAAAATTCCCTAAATATTTAAAGCCTCTAAGGGAAAAGTTTCCCAAAGGCTTTGAATAATTCAAGTCAATAGTTAACAAACATCAAAAGCCAAAAGAACCTGCCTTTATTACTTAGTGAATTTTAAACACTGAGTTTTCGTTAACCTCTAAAGTACAAATGAGCATTCTGAGCTTTAAAACTTCACCAAAAAAATTTCTGAAAGATATTTTCCTGCTTAGTCTATTCTCCATTTGACTAATTTTATTTTGCTTTACAAGTCTTGGAATAGCAAAAATGGCTTCCTTTTGTTTACTTCTGCCTATACATTTATAGCATCACTCAGAACAATGTCAAAAAGAAACACACTCAGCTCTGGGAAACCAACAATATCCTTGTACAGCTGCCATATACTCCATTATAATAGCTTCCTCACTGGCCTAGCACCTCCCTTTGCTTCTGCCAAGGGCTCAATGGTCAACAACAAAAAAATTTGTAAAGTGCTATGAATACAATAAAGAGGAATAAATTATGGTTGGAAATTGCTAAATTTTAAAAAAGATAAAAGTTACAGAGAACAGTGCCTATGCCTAATTCTATTCTGAACACAGAATCTTCTGTAACACTAAGGAATTAAATTTCTAGTTAGGCAGAAAACTATACGCTTACAGTTTTAGTATAACTTATAGACTATGAATGATTAAATATTTTTATCTCTGTAACCTTAACTTATCCACGGAAGCATTTTTCATTTCAAACTTTTTTGTATGATAAAAAGCATGATTAAAATAACCACTATGCTTCAAAAGCAGGTATTCAGTATGGTGAACTGTACATAAAACACAGACAATTTGATTACAGTTTTAAAGAATCAGTTGCTCAGGAGAACAGAAGTATACCAGAAAGGACTAGGAGCGAGAGACCTGGGTCCTAGTCTGGTGACTGACGTTAACTGGCTATGTGACCCTGAGCAAGTTACTCGTCTTTCTGGGACTCTCTCCCTCTACAAATTAAGAGTTAGATCAATTAATTTCTTCAAGTCTTCTTAAAATTTCAAGTTTTAGAAACTAATTAACTTAGAAACTTGAAGAGATTTTAAGTTTTACAAGTGTAACTACACAGTGAAGCTTTTAAGTGAAAACAACTCATGACTTTTTTCAAAGAGAAATCAGAAACCCATACTTTAAGAGAACCATATCATCACTAGATAACGGCCCCAAGGAAAAAAAGTCTTTTACTTCTAATTACTATTCTCCGTTACTGATTCATCAAAACCCATCCAGGGACCTGAACTGTAATTACTACCCAACACTTCTCAAATACCACCCAACACTATTTATTAAAAACACTCTGCCACTTACAACTAATTACCGATCTCATTATTTTCATTTATCACATTAATCGCAGGAAAAAAATAGTCAATAGGAAATTAAACAACTGACATGTACTTACAGTGTAACTGTGCAGTTTTTATACATGGATTCTGTTTTTAAAAGGAAAAAATAATTCTCTCCCCAGACTTATCAATGCAACTTCAAAACCAAATACTTAGCATGAACTAGAGATTAGATGATTTTAGCATCATTTTTGGATGTCAGACTCTAATTAGAGCACAACTGTGAATTAGGATATTGTGGAGTTCCCAGTTTGGTCTAAAGCACCTCCTCAGTTCCAATTCCCTTTCTGGTCTCCTCAAGGATTAGGTAAAGATTTGCCTAATGGTTCCCATGCTGTGGGGTGTAGGGAGCAGGGGCGGGGTTCCTCACCCTTTGATATACCTTCAGGTATAACTTCAATTATATCTCTAGTTTGTAAATGTGAGCATTGGCTCATTCTTAACTCCCTAGCACCCAGCAAGAAGTTCACGTTCAATGAAAACGTGATGTGGAAACGTGCCAACACAATTTCCACCTAAAGAAACTAGGAATCAGCTACCATATTTAAATCAACAAAATAGACAAGGATTGTGGATGAAAGCAGATTTTTTGGAAGGCAATGTGCCAATACATACTTTTCAAAGGTTAATGTATGATTCCCTTGACCCAGTACATTTCATTTCTAGAAGTTTATTCTAAAGAATACCTAGAGACTGCATAATAGATTGTCACTGTAACACTGTTTCTAATATTAAAAATCAGAAACAACCTAGAAGACTATCATTATGATTTGTTAAATAAACATATATTTCCATATTATAAAATCTTAAATAAAACTTAAAAAAAAGAATTCAAGGAGACCTACATGTTGTATCAAAGTAGATAATCTTTTCATTCTAGAAGCATTTTTGTTTAAAAATTCCATTTTTGCTTAACAATGTATTTTATATGTATTAAAAATGTTATATATACTACTTTTCAAATTTAAGAACACAATAGTATCTTAAACATAAATATTATACTCCACTTTTTTTTTAAATAAAATTTGTCAAGGTTATCTAAAATAAAAGTAACTGTGGAAGGGGCCTTGCTTCTTGAAGTATGATCCATGTCAGCAACACAGAGTTTTACCCCACCTCAGACCTATTTAGACAAGATCCCCAGATCTGAATTCATGTTAAAGTATGAGAAGCACTGGTTTATAAAACTCACTTAACAGAGTCTGAACACCAGTTCAAGATCCACATTAAAAAACAAAAGTATGAGTTGGGTGGCTTATCTTAATTTCTCTGAATCTTGTTTCATTCTCATAAGACACATTATTTTGAAATTTTTATTGTATCAGCAGATGTGAAATTGTAAACTACTCCACATATAAGGAATTATTAGTTGTCAGTCTTAGCGACTAATACTAAAAAGGTAACAACTTGTTCAGAGCCGCTTAGAAAAAGGGATTGGAGGGATGGACCCCAAATAGTAGACAGTGGTTACCTCTGGAGAGAACAGTCATTTAGGGGTATGACAGCGAAGGGAGACTTACATTTTCTTCTATATATTTTATGATCCATAAATTGTTTCTCACAAAGAGTGCTGTACTTGTATACTGCTATTTAGATAGGTCCAAGTGAAAAAGTGAAAGTCCCTCAGTCCTGTCTCTTTGTGACCTATGGACTGTAGCCCTCCAGGTTCCTCTGTCCATGGATTTCTCCAGGCAAGAATACTGGAGTGGGTTGCCATTTCCTACTCCAAGGGATCTTCCCAACCCACGGATCTAACCCAGGTCTCCCACATTGTAGGCAGACTCTTTACCGACTGAGCCACCAGGGAAGCCCAGGTCTAAGAAAGGAGGCAAGAATTAGGATCCCATCCCCCTCACTGAAGTAGCAGCGGGTTAGCCTCATTTTAAGATTTCCTCATGGCCGTCTATGGGGTCGCACCAAGTCGGACACCACTGAAGTGACTTAGCAGCAGCAGCAGCATGACTGATCCCAGAGCCACAGGGAAGGTCAGTGGTGGCTGTAACAAGGCGCCCGAGGTAGTGGACACTGCTGAGTAAGACCTGCCACCTGTTCCGGAAGTTGCAGAGGGGAGACCCAGAGTCACTGCTGATTAAGGAGCTTCTATAGTAGTGACATTCCATCTCCTAGGGCTTGACTCCCCAGTGGGTGTGCACCACTAATGCCATCACTGCACCCCTTTCCCCTCCTCCTTTTGGAAGCTGCTGCAGGAAGGAACATTGTGGGGACAGAGCTGAGGCTGGCTTCCAGTGCTCCTGGTTGACTACTCCCACCTATTTCCTTCCAGCACAAAATGTGCTAATCATGAAAACATTTCACAATGACTTGCTTGTTGTAATTCCCCTCTTCTAACAAACCTAATGGAGATCAGAATTAACAACTTCATTGGAAAATGCAAACGAAATTTAGGCTCAGTTTTCAAACAAATACTTAGACCATTTTTCTTCTAATACTTAGTTCATTTTTCTTTTAATGCTCTAGGTTAGTCATTAGAGGACATTACCATATGGCTGACTGTAGCATGAACTTCACTGAAAGTAGACTTGAGGAACCAACCTGCCCATGTGTATACAGCTAAAAACATATTAAAAGCAGGTTTCATTATAGCAAGAGTCACCAAAAACTTTAACCAAAGCCACAAAATGAACAGAGCAGATTATCTTCTTCTCCAGCCTAAACCCTTCAAAATTTCTATCATGAATCACATGAAATGCTCAATGAGCTCACATCTCACAAGGAATTAAGGGAGAATATTACATCCATTGGGGGAATTCTTAACAGGTTTGAAAACAACACCATCTTTTTTTACAATGACTATGGATCACCTTTATAACCAAAAGAAGGTAAAACTACTTTTAGCAAATGTTATTTTAATTCAACACTCAAAAAAAAAAAATTCCCTACCTTATCCCCCTAATTAATCACACAGAAAATGAGGGAGCATGTTTTGATCTCATTTTACTTTATTAAAATGTCTGTGCTTCATTCAGCAAGTATAATACCATGTATTAGACACAGGAACTGAAGTTAAGACGAAGCCTTGATCCTGAAGAGCTCTAGTGGGGGAAGAGACAGATGAAATAAATGATAAATGCTACCACAGATAACATGAATTAAGTATCATGGAAAAATAACATGTAGGAGCCTTCACAATAACCATGCAAAGTAACCGGTACACATAATTTGAAAAGACACAAATCCTTAATTTAAAAGTAGATATTTCTTTTAATGGTACTAGTTAAACATCATGTTAATATCATTTAAGAAAACATCTACTTTGTGTGTGAATGGCGGTGTGAGAGTGTGCGTGAGGATTGCTGTTGTATACCTACACAGGTCACTTTCTGAAAAATGACTTTCGTTATCAAGACTGTTGTATACCTGAGATGTTACTGTATGGAGGAAATAACTAAGTCTTGTTCAGTTGCTAAGTCGTGTCTGACTCTTTGTGACCCTATGGACTGCAGCACGCCAGACTTCCCTGTCCATCACTGTCTCCCTGAGTCTGCTCAAACTCATGTTCATTGAGTCGGTGATGCCACCCAACCATCTCATCCTCTGTCGTCCCCTTCTCCTGCCCTCAATCTTTTCCAGCATCAGGGTCTTTTTCAATGAGTTGGCTCTTCACATCAGGTGGCCAAAGTATTGGAGTTTCAGCTTCAGCATCAGTCCTTCCAATGAATATTCAGGGTTGATTTCCTTTAGGATTGACTGGTTTGATCTCCATGCTGTCCAAGGGACTCTCCAGAGTCTTCTCCAACACCACAGTTCAATTCTTTGGCGCTCAGCCTTCTTTACGGTCCAACTCTCACATCCATACTTTGACTACTGGAAAAACTGTAGCTTTGACTGTACGGACCTTTGTTGGCAAAGTGATGTCTCTGCTTTTTAACAGGCTGTCTAGTTTTGTCATAGCTTTCCTACCAAGGAGCAAGCCCCAACTAAGCCTTAGGAGGTGGGTAATCCTGGATTCTAAGTCAAGCTCCCTATTAACTAAGTAACATAACCTCTTCAAAGCTAAGCACCCAAAAAAGAGGGATGATACTGCCAAAGAACTAGTGAAAGAAGTTAATGTAACTAATAATGATTACCACTTGCATACCTCTTCCTTTCAGTTTTCCTTTGGGGGCACACAAAGCAATTTCATTTAACAAATATTTACAAATGCACTTACTATTGTGTAAGACCTCGTGATTATAGAGACTGCAGGAGATAAAGAGATTACAGCTGTTGTCCTCGTGATATTTACATCTTGAGAGGTTAGGATAGAGGAGAAATATGTGCTTTTTTTTTTTTTTAATCTTTCAGCCAAACTGCGTGGTATGTGGGATCTTAGTTCCTCAACCAGGGATTGAACTCATGCCCCCTGCACTGACAGTGCAGAGTCTTAACCACTGGACCACCAGCGAAGTCCCTGTACATGATGTTTAAACTTAAGAGATCCCGTATCGCGCTGAACATCCTTCCTTAGTCACTCATCACTATAATGGAATCTCCTGGAATGCAAGAATTTACATGTAGTGCTATCCTTGGGATTCAGTGAGCATGCAAACATAGGGGAGAAGTAAAAAGGAAGGGAGAAAGCAATCCAATCAAACATACTGATTCATAAATTCTGTTAAGTGCATCTTACTTCCAAAATACAAGAAGTTACTTAAGGTGTTTTTTTTTTTTTACGGAAAGCAGGAAAAGGTAAGTAGCAGAAGGATTATCTTTTTAAAAAGCTTTTTTAAACTCATGATTTAAAGGAAAGCATTTTTCCAATAGATTATATTCCATTAAATAAATCAATACCTCGAGGTTTTACTAACGTAAGCTAATTTAAAATAAAAACATAGCAGGGACCTAAAATACTGCCGGCATGATGCTCTACTTCAGCAGTGGACAAACTAAACGTGATGGATTTTTCTGTACACCTGCAAGATAAGAAAAGCTTTTACACTTTGAAAGAGTTGTAAAAACAACAGCAGCCAAGAATATAGAACTGCATAGGTGGCCAGCAATGCTTAAAGTATTTACTATCTGTTCCGTGACAGAAAGTTCATCAGCTCCCACTCTACCTCACAATGGAATTTTGAGTCTCTCACTAAATTAAATACTTGATACTTCCATATTTACACTTAAGGCAATTATATGATTGCTTTCTCTATCCCCTATCCAGCTGTCTATTTCCTTACTAGCCACTTTCTTCACATACAGGTATCTTCACAAATATCAATTACAATATACTGGGATGGCAAGAAAAAAAAAAAACTATAGAGACTGAACCACATCTTCTGTTTAATAACAAGCATCCTAGCACAAGCATTTTTCCAACAATGAGTTTAAGTTCTGCAATGGAATAGTAAATTGGGCCTACATTAACCAGAACCCATGACTTAGGCCAACTTCTCCATCCATATATATCAAATATTGGAGGAGAGGAGACAGTTCCCAGTACTAAATCAATAAGCTGATTAATAATAGGCTGGAATAATATTCACCTAGCTTTAATGACAAAGTTAAAATGAGTAAGAGATGGTGACTTAAAGCTAAATTCAATAAATGCATGGGACATCTGTGGATTTAACACTAAGTTCTTCATCACTTGCATTATACGACATGAAGTCAAGAAGGGTTAGTGATACGTTAAGACTGTCAACAATAAAGTGAAAAAGAGAACATTTATGCTCAAAACAGCAAGAGTAAAAGAGCGTTATCTAACAACACTACAGGAGTATTCAGAAAATCTGGAAAGCAGAACAAATCTACCGGATTAACACATCAGAAAGAAGAACGAAGCTTTCATTTCAGCACAACCAGTAACATGTGATACAGGGCACAGAATACTAAAAATCATCTTTCAAAACAATCAACACAAGAATAAAACCACCGCTCTTCCTACACTAGAATGGAAAAGCTAGAAGCCTACTTTCCTTCAACTATCAAAACCTGAAAAGCCTGACTCAAAACTGAGAGGTCTTTATTCTTCCCAAGTAAATAAACATTCTGCAGAAGAAATCATACTACACACTCTTTAAAAAGATGGAGTTAAGGCTTAAGGGGTGGGGGCAATCATTTTAAGAACTACATTACAGAGACTCTCCAGTTTGACAAAAAGTTTTATTTTTAAGGAGAGGTCTCTAATCAATACAATCTTGATACATTGCAGGTTGATACATGTGTCTCAAATGAGAAACTAATTAGAAATGCAAATTCCAGGAGAAACTTTTTAACTCTAAATCCCCAAAATGCAAACCTAAAATCTTCAGATTTTGAATATATTCAATATTTTTTTTAAAGTATGATGCACTTAAAATTCCCTTAACTGCCTATCTTTCTGTAATGGTTTTAATGAAATTTCTAAGAATGAAATTAGCATTATAACAGTAATCACAATACCAATTACTTAACATGAGAAAAACCAGCCCTGAAAAAGTAGCTTCTGAAGCCACTGGTATGCACTACAGGAGCGCTAATTCACACATAGGACTTATTAAGTATTTCTACAGCACATTTATATCTGCCAAGTGCTTCATAATCACTTTTATTAGCTGTTTCTAGTCCAAAGCAATCCATGAAAAACTTTACAGAAGAGGAACCTAGGCTCAGAGAGGAACCAAAGAAAACCAATTTTACTGTGGAGGAAATAACACCATTCTCTTACAATATACGCCTGATCCTTCTAACCATCTTTCATCTGCAGAATGAGTTTTGCAAAAATCAGTTATTGGTAAATGTTGAAAAACAGCAAGGAAAAATTGAATGCTCTAGAACAAACCGTTAGACTTGGGACTAACTACTAGCTTTCATTATACAGACATACTACAAGGAAGTAAAATTCTGTCAAATGCCAAGCTTAAAGTGAAGTTATTTTTCACACTTGCTAAAAAAAAAAAAAAAACAAAGAAAGTATTCAAAGCAGCTCATCTAACAATTCTCAAGTCAGGTTCCGTAGTAAGGAGTCAGGGTCTATTACCAAAAAAAGTAGAACCCATCGAAAAGCAGTGTGTGTGAGGAGGAAGTTCTGGAAGGAGTCAGAATCTGCTGCTTAACCCACTCGGTCAACGTATCTCTCCGAAGATAAAGGTTATAACCAGAACTTGTGGTTTAATCAGTGCATATCTCAGCACCAGCAATGGATCCCATCCAATGTTTTGGAAGAGAAAAACTTGAGCCAGCGCTAGATGTGGAGGAAAGTTCCTTCCTCGGCCCATTTAAACATTCCCCACTTCTTTTATCTCTATCACATCTTAATGAGAAGAAGGGCGGGGGGGGAACCAATTGTACGCTCACCCAGAGCAGTCTGCCCGCGGAGTTGTCAAGACCCCAGGTCTCTCCATGAGAGCCCGTAAAACCCAATTCCCTAGTTAGAGCCCGTCCAGCTCAGTCCTAGCCGGCAAAGCAAGCGCTCTTCCTCACCCCCACTCCCTCCTATCTCCCGGGGCCAATTCCGTGACCCAGGTCCCTACATCCTGTGCAGAGCCCCAAACTCTGCAGCCCCACTAGACTTCCGCCCCGGTGGCTCCCCAGTTAACCTCCCCCAGCCCCCACCCCATCTTTGTCTCGCAACCCCAAACACACCACCTCAACGTCCCCCCCCAACCGCAGCCCTTCCCCCGCCGCCGACCCCGTCCTCCTGCTCTCCTCCCTACCCCCACAGCCCCCAGCCCTCGGCCCCGTCACCCCGGCTCCTCGCCTCCCCAGCCTCGCACGACCCGTCCCCTCCCCCAGCTTCCTCCGTGCCTTCCTTCCCCTCCCTCAGCCCCTCCGCCCACGCCCACCCCTGCTCCCGCGGGTCCACCGCAGGGCCTTTCACCTTGTCCATGAGCTTCCAGCACTTCTCCACCATCTTCTTGTCCACGGTCCCCGGCGGGTGGGGGCTGAGGTGGTGGTGGTGGTGGTGGTGCGGCTGGAAGGCGTCCTTCATGAGCCCGATCAGGCCGCCGGAGCCCCCGGAGCCGCCGCCGCCCCCGGCCCCAGAGCTCTTTTTCACGTTGCCGGCCATGGCCCGGGAGAGGGTCAGGGGCCCTGACGCGTCCGCCGGCTCCGCTCGGCTGAGAGTGAGGGAAGAAGGAGGGCGTGAAGGAGGGGCCTCTCCCGGCCGCCGCCGCCGCCGCCGCCGCCGCCGCCGCCGCCGCCGCAGCCGCCGGCCGTCCGGCGCAGGGAGGGAGGGGCGGCCGCGGGGAGGGGAGTGGGCGGGGGGCACCGGGCGCGCGAGTCCGCGTCTGGACTGAGGAGCGGGCGCCCCTTCCCCCCCTCACAGAGCGCGCCAGCCCGGGGGGGAGGCCGAACCGTCCCCTTTCGCCCCCTGCTGGAAGAGTGGGGAAAGGGCGGGGCGGGGCAGAGTGGAGTCTGCGCACTAGGCTTGAATGTCTTCTTAAAAGGGGAGTCTACTGCACTATTTTACTTATAATGATTTTTGGAAAGGATATAAGAAGAAAGGAGATTCGGGAATTTCATGAAAGTCAAATTTACAATGACATCTGAGTTTAAACTTCTTTTTCTAAACTTCTGGCTTTGTAAAAGCTCCTTTCTACAATATGAAAAGAGTGTGTGTGTGTGTGTGTGTGTGTGTGTGCGCGCGTGCTCACACGTGCACATGCTTAGTCATTCAGTTGTGTCTGACTCTTTGTTGCCCCATGGACTGTAGCCCACCAGGCTCCTCTGCCCATGGATTTTCCAGGCAAAAATACTGGAGTGGGTTTCCATGCCCTCCTCCAAGGGATCTTCCCCACCCAAGGATCAAACTCACATCTCCTGCATTGGCAGGCAGATTCTTTACCACTAGTACCACCTGGGAAGCCTTAAGAGAACATGTGCATGCATTCTAAGTCATGCCCGAGGCCCTCTTCCAGGGGAATCTTCCCAACCCAGGGACTGAATCCGCATCTCTTATGTCTCCTGCATTGGCAGATGGGTTCTTTACCACTCACACCACCTGGGAATCCCCAACTGTTAAACAAAAAGAAAGAAAGAAAAATTAAGACAAATGCCGTGGAAAGAATCTCGATGCTGTCTTTACCCCACACCTGACAAATTAGGAAATTGAACTTTATGTGCTTCTCCTAACATTGTGCGAGAAAAAGGGAAGTTTTTTCCCCCACTCCCTAGTGTTTAAAACTCCTAGTTAAGTCAGGACCAAGGACAGGAATAGGAATGCTGCAGATCATTGTATCTTGATTAGACCTCAGAAAGGCTAGCACCATCAGGCCATGAGTTCTTCTTCCAGGCCGTTTGACCTTCTGAAAACAAAACACTTCCCCCTTTTTTTGCCTGAAGATTCCCCTGCTCAGCACCTTGTTCTGCAGGTGGGCGGGTACTGCCAGTATCAGGCCCCGACCACAGAAACCTTGAGCTTCGAACCCTGGCCTGAGGAGGCCATGCCCCTCCCAGGAACATCAATGCAGTTCCCAGTCACTTCCACTTTTCTAGTCTCAAAGTTCCATTGGAAGAACTTTGAAAAAAACAGAACTTCCCTCCTGAAGAAGGAAGTGCCCTGCCCTAATTTGCCTCAGCTTTGGGAGTTTGCAGGCTCTGATGTGTCAATAAGTACTCAGTTCCGCCTTAGATTCCCCACCTGGCTCTTCTACAAAGCTCTTGACTGATTAGGGAATTAAGCTTATCAAATGATCCTAGAAGAGAGGAGGGGAATCTCTGAACTCAAAGACTCTTCAGCCAGACATTCTTGTTTGCATCTCAGTGGCCTGTATCTACGATTGACTATGGAGTCAGAATTATCATTTCCTATCAGTAGAATTTCCATCAATCAGTTCTTACCTAGAAAGAGTTAGAAAGGCTAAAGAAAAAATACAGGCAAAGCTCTTAGATAATTGTCAAAACTTCCCACCCATGATGCGTCCACCCTTAGTTGCAGGCCCTCCTTTCCTCCCACTGCGGTCTATTGAAACCTTTTCCTTACTGATTTCCCTGCCACTTTCAATCCATTCTGTCACCAGGCCAGTGTTCCTATAGTATACTTCTGACAACATAAAACAAAAAACAAAAAAGTTTCAACACTCCCCATTGCCTCCTTAATGAAGTCATGATCTAACTCCAAACTACCTTGCAGTTTTATACTATTCCAGTACATATATTCTATGCTGGGTGACTCACCAAGTCACGAAATACCACAATTCTTTTTTCATCGCCATTACTCAGAACGTTCCCTCTGCCTAAAGAGTGCAATGAAGTCCAATCCATTTTTTATACTCAAATGTTGTCCTCCTTATCAGATACTCCGGCTAGAAATAATCCTTCTCTCTTCTAAATTTCCGTAACCATCTATTTCTCATCTGCCACACATTAATTTGAGGGCTTCTCTGGTGCCTTAGCAGTAAAGAGTCCATTTTCGATTCAGGAGACTCAGGTTTGATCCCTAGGTCGACCAAATCCCCTGGAGGAGGAAATCACAATCCCCTCCAGTATTCTTGCTTTGAAAATCCCATAGACAGAGGAGCTTGGCTGGCTATGGTCCAAGGGGTTGCAGAGTCAGACACGACAGAAGGAAAGGAGCACACATGCAGGCATTAATTTATGCTATACTGTCCTATCAACTTTAGTCTTCCACAGTACCTAGCACACTGTAGACAGCAAGGGGACATTTTTCCCCTCATAGTCAAATCCTAGATTTAATAGAGTATAGTTCAGTTCAGTCACTCAGTTGTGTCCAACTCTTTGCCACCCCATGGATTGCTGCATGCCAGGCTTCCCTGTCCATCACCAACTCCCAGAGTTTACTCAAACTCATGTCCATCGAGTCAGTGATGCCATCCAACCATCTCATCCTCTGTCATCCCCTTCTCCTGCCTTCAATCTTTCCCAGCATCAGGGTCTTTTCAGATGAGTCAGTTCTTCACATCAGGTGGCCAAAATATTGGAGTTTGAGCTGCAGCATCAGTCCTTCCAATAACATTCAGGACTGAGTTCCTTTAGGATAGATTGGTTGGATCTCCTTGCAGTCCAAGGGACTCTCAAGAGCTTTCCCCCAACACCACAGTTCAAAAGCACCAATTCTTCCATTCTCAGCTTTCTTTATAGTCCAACTTTCACATCCATACATGACTCCTGGAAAAACCATAGCTTTGACTAGATGGACCTTTGTTGGCAAAGTAATGTCTCTGCTTTTCATTATGCTGTCTAGGTTGGTCATCGCTTTTCTTCCAAGGAGCAAGCGTGTTTTAATTTCAAGGCTGCAGTCACCATCTGCAGTGATTTGGGAGCAAAAAAAAATAAAGTCTCTCACTGTTTCCATTGTTTCCCCATCTATTTGCCATGAACTGATGGGACCTGATGCCATGATCTTAGTTTTCTGAATGTTGAGTTTTAAGCCAACTTTTTCACTCTCCTCTTTCACTTTCATCAAGAGGCTCTTTAGTTCTTCTTCACTTTCTGCCATAAGGGTAGTGTCATCTGCATATCTGAGGTTATTGATATTTCTCCTGGCAATCTTGATTCCAGCTGGTGCTTCATCCAACCTGCCATTTCGCATGATGTACTCTGCATATAAGTTAAATAAGCAGGGTGACAATATTGACATACTCTTACGTACAACCTTGAAATACTCCTTTCCCAATTTGAAACCAGTCTGTTGTTCCATGTCCAGTTCTAACTGTTGCTTCTTGACCTGCATACAGATTTCTCAGGGTGAGAAATTAACCCTTGGAGTTGCATATGAGCTTGTGGCTCATCTACACCATCTCTGGCTTGGTTTAAGGCTTCTAATTTGTACTGTGTTCAGTATGGTCTGTATATTATAGAATGGGATGGTGTAATTTGCACTTTGTTCCTGCTGCAGCAAGCTATATTTCTTGTAATGCATGATGACCTATGTGTCATATCTGAATAAAGTAGAAAGGGTGACCTTCTCTCTGTGTCTCTTTAAAACCCCAAGATGGGATCCTATTTAAAGGAAGGCAGAATTCTGCTGAAATGATCTTTCCTCTTTTCACTTCTGAACTGAGGTTAATGAGGAAAAAAAAAAAAACGAAAGATTGACCTTTCTTTCCCAATTTTCACTTGGCTTGTTTTCAAAATGTACTAGAGATGGCATTGTGGAGCTCAGTGTCAACCTCATTCCTGGATGATTCTAGAGCTGGCTCAGTTTGTATCGCATTGTGTGACCCGTGGCACCCTTCTTATTCCATTGCACCTTCACCCCAAACCACATCCTCATTCTGCACCTGAAAGTCAGTTGACTGAACGTATTTGAAAAGTAAATGCTCTTCTGAGACACGATATGTTGTTTATTCTCTGTAATCTCTTCCTCAATATGTGGCTCCCTGCATCAGCCTAGCAGAGACACTAATCATTCTATGGAAAAGTCCCCAACACAGACTTCTGGATGAGGGGAAGGACCAGGGCAGAGACCTCTACTGCATTCCTATGCAGAGAGAGAGGGTTGTCGGTGGGGTGGGGTGGTAGGGGGAGGGCAGGAGTAAATGAAAACATGTTTCAAGGTTAGAAGAAAAGGCTTCTTCAGATTTGGGACATGTGGGCAAGATTTTCTGACACTGAAGTAGAGGAACAGTAAGCATCGTGAAGAACAAGGCTGGCTCTTCGTTTTACTCTGTAAAATGTCCCTGGGGTCAGAGAGGTATCCTGCAGCTGTGAAGGTGACAAATAAATATCCTCAGGCTCTGCCTGAATCTGCTATTACCTAGAAGAAGGATTTCCCAACCAAGATCTCATGGCTGTTTCTTCAGATCTGTTCCTGATAACAGGCAATTGACCAAAACTGTTGAGGAAGACAGAGAAATATCTAAAGAGTCTGCAGTTCCCTAAATCCACACGGGGGAAAGCCCTGAAGTTTCTGCTGTTTTCATTTTAGCCACTTTGGAGTCCACAAATCTGGGTGGCAGACAGACAACAAGGCTCCCAATAGCAAAGGGCTGGAGAGAAGGGTTTGGGGGAGGGAATAGCTGACCAGGGAAAGCCACTCAGCATTATCCCTTCCCCAGATTTATTTTCCCGACTATTCATGACTCCAGCAAGATGCTAGGCAGCATCCCTAAGAGAGGGGCACCCCCAACATTGCTCCATAAATAATTTAAATAGAAAAATGCGGGAGACTCAGTAGAAGGTCAAGAAAATCCACTAGAGGGAGCCCAAATCAACTCAATGCCACAGGGAACCAAAGCTGGTTATTTTCTCAGCACCTGTCTGAAAGTCAACCACAGACAGGAATAGGGGGAAAGAGAAAATATATTAAGTCACCATAAAAGAAGATAGTCCTGTAAATACCTGGTGAAAATCCAAGCCTTTCAAGATTTACAAAATCAAAGATTTATTTTTTGGCCGCACCCTGCGGCTTGCTGGATCTTAGTTTCCGAACCAGGGATTGAACCCATGCCTCTTGCAGTGGAAGCACAGAGTTCTAACCACTGGATTATCAGGGAATTTCCCAAAATCAAAGATTTAAAGATTTAGGAAACCGAGGCTGAGCAAGGAAAATGACTTAACCAAATTTACATATCTGGAGAAGGGTGAGGATGAGAACTTAAAAGCTCCTGTCTCTAACCAGTACCCTTTCTTCTTGATTTGCATCTATGTTAGGATAGAAGGGCATGGCAACCCACTCCAGTATTCTTGCCTGGAGAATCCAATGGACAGAGGAACCTGGAGGGCTACAGTCCATGGGGTCACAAGAGGTCGCAAGAGTCAAACACGACTGAAGCAACTTAGCACAGCACCTTGAGGTCCTAGGTCTGACTGTCCTCTGTGTCTCATTTATCTGAAATAGGAAACTCTCTCAACTACCATCTTCTGAATTTCTTTCCCTCATTCACCACAGAATACTTTCCTGAAAGGGATCTTCAATTTTAAGCCTATTTAATAATGTCATTTTGTTGATGAGACTTTGGGAAGTGTAAATCACCCCAAATGGCTACCATCAGTTCTTTTCCTCTGTATCAGCACAATAGTATTATTTCAGATGTGTAAATCTGTAATTTGTAAGTGTCCAAATTGCAGGCAGTGCTACACAGAAGTGAATCATAGTTAATCAGTTCCAAAGCCCTTTCTCCTCAAACTACACTTAGGCTCTAGGAACAAGAAGAATATTGGCCCTCTGAGACCTTGGTATTTTAAGCATTGTATTTAGCCCCTTCTACTAGATTAAAGCGACTAAGCAAGCATGCATGTACCTTCCTATCAACTCCATGTTTCCCAGTTGCCTGGACAACGTGCAGCCTCCAGAAGCCCAACCTTCCAGTTCTCAGTCCCACCCCCAAATGAAATTTGCCACTCTGGATTGGGTCCCAGAACACAATCTCCTCCTCCGGCTCCTAGCTGGTTGGACCTTTTCTCTGCCCCTCCTGGAGAGTGGGTCACACCACAGGGAGACACAACAGAGACAAGTGAGGGTCTTGGAGGAAGGAAGAGGCAGGGTAAGGATGATGGGAAGAGAGAAGGGGCCAGGTACTGAGTTTTATTTTCTCTGAAAGAGGGTTGAGAGGAATGACTTCTGTTCTTAGAGCCTGACTGGTAGAGAGAAACGGGTTCATCCTTCCCACTGGCCCCAGCCTTGCCTAAGTTTCCAAGGAAACCAAGAACTGAAGCTTCTGGAAAGTGTAAGAGACAGACTTGGAGATGAGAGCCCTAATTCTCCTGGGACTCCTGGTTCAGTCTAGAGAGTCAGGAGAGTGTCTCCACGTCCAGACCTAAATATGAGCCCCCTCCCTCCCTCCAGGACAGGAAGGAGATGCCACCCAAGACCAAAGAAAAAGGGACAAAAGCTGGGGCCCAGAAGAAGAAAAGGAATGCAGGTGCTGGTGAGTCAGACTGGGTGGAGGTGGGTGCCTCCCTGCCTCTCCTTGTTCTGGCTCAGAGACCTCCAGAGAGAATTCAGCCCTCTGCGTGACAAGATGGAGCTGTCTTGGCCTTCCCCCTTTATATCCATATCCGGGTTCCATGGAGCTGGGAACGTGGGAAAATCAGCACCCATGAATCTCTTCTGGCTCTGTGCCTTCCTTATATATTCATTACACATCTTTTAAGTGCCTACTATGTGCTGGGCAGTGAACTCATTTGACTTTGCCGTCAGAGATCCCTCATTTAGTGGTTCTCATATCTCCCACACACAAAAAGAGAAGTCCAGGGTACGGGAGGAGGATGGGAGGGGAGTAGGGAAGGCTGAGATCCTGACAGGCTGAGGGTCTGCCATCTTGCCAGGGCAGATGTGGAGGCTGAATCCATGTGCAGGCTGGCGCTGCTGGAAAAGGAGGTGCTCCAAGACCACTTGGGTAAGAAGGGTGGAAGTTCTGGGAGCAACAGAGGTGGGACAGTGTGCATTTGTGTATCCCTGGGAGCTTAAAGTTTTGGAGCTATGGTGGAAGGCTGAGCTGATCTCTAACCATCCCCTAATGGGAAAAGATTGTCAAGAGTTGAGGTCGTGAGGACAGGGTGGGCAGTGAGGGTTGATAAAGAAAGCTATTTTTTATAGCTGGAACACAGAGGGAGTTTTTCCCTCTTAGTAACAAAGAGTCTGTAGCATTCTAAGACGGGGAAGGGAAACACACAGAATGACAGTGAGAGACTGGCAGCCTGCCACCAGGTTTCTGAAGGTGGACAGAGTCTATCAAGGTCATGGGGGCTGATTCGGTGGAGTCCCCAGCCTGTGCAGAGGGCTGCTCTGGACTGTTCACAGCTCTGCAGAGGGATGAAGCCCGCCGAGCGAAAGCTTCTGAAGACCAGCTGAAGCAGAGGATCAAAGACCTGGAGGCTGAACTGGAGGGGGCCCGGAGCGAAGGGAAGGCCATATATGCAGGTGTGAAGTTGATGGAGCAGGTGGGTGGGAGACAGGGGCCCGGAAGAGGACAACTGGGAGGGCCCAAGGATGCTAGGAAGGGCAACAAGGAGGACTTCGAACTGCCGTACCTAGCCTCAGCCCTCCCAGCACGCACAGGAATCCTGAAGGAACCAAAGGAAGATCTTCTGTGGTCTTGGGCAGGAACCGTCCATGATGTGCAGTGCTATGTGCTTGATGTCGCATGGGTTATGAAACGCAGCCCTAGCCTTTATCTCACTCCTCCCATGGGAGTGAGTGCGAAGGAGGGCCTGAATTTCCATCCTGAACTGACACAGCGGGTGGGTATCTTGTTTCCTAGCTCTGTCCCCACCTTCTCAGATCACCACAAGAAGAACCCAGAAGACCTTTTTTTTTTAAAGATTTTTTTTTTTGATGTAGACCATTTTTAAAGTCTTTATTGGATTTGTTACAATATTGCTTCTGTTTTATGTTTCGGGTTTTTGGCCTGAGGAGTGTGGGATCTCAGCTTCCAGATCAGGGATCAAACGCGCATCCCCTGCATTGCTAGATGAAGTCTTAACCACTGGACTGCCAGGGAAGGCCCCCGAAAGACCTTTATGCACCTGTCCACTGGACCAAACAGAGCCCTCCCCACCCACAACTTCCTGTCCTTTCTCCACTGCTCTCTCCCCACCTGGGTCCCTGGCCACCCACCGCACTGCCAGAGATGAGTCGTCAGTGCCGGAGCCTGCAGGAAGCGATGCAGAGTCGCAGCAGGCAGCTGGAGGAAAAAGTGAAGGGCCTGCGCAAGCAGTTAGGTAGGCTTCCCAGGTGGCCCTAGTGGTAAAGAACCCACCTGCCATTGCAGGAGACTTAAAAGATGTGGGTTCCATCCCTGGGTCAGGAAGATCCCCTGGAGGAGGGCATGGCAACTCACTCCATAGTCTTGCCTGGAGAATCCCATGGGCAGAGGAGCCTGGACGGCCCATTCCATGGGGTCACAAAGAGTCGAACACTAAGCGATTTAGCATGCACACACAGCACACCCTACCCTCAGAGCGCTTTCTCTCAGAGGATCACTGATGTAGTCCAGCCTGAAGGGGTGGAGTTAGGATGGTCTTTCTTTAGAAAACTGCAATTTAAGCTCTCATACTGTCTTCCCCACTGACTCTCCTACCACTTGCAACAGAATGTTCAGGTTGGCCAAAAATACCCAATCTTAAACTTTAAGTTATAAGTGAAGAAGACCTAACTTTCTCACTGCATCTCCCTCTCTCAATGGCCTCTCTAAAGACAGTTCTTACTCCCCACTGCCACCATGTCTCTCATGAGCAAAACACATTCTCTCTTAGTTGGGCTAATTTTTAGAATGAAAGCAAGCTTGAATGTAACTGTTTGAATTACTTACCTCTGTATCTTCAAGACCTAATGTGTGGTAGGTCCTAAATAACTATCTGCTAATAAATAAATGAGCTTCTAAATAAGCAACAAAGCAAAACAACAAAACAGGAAGCTTTTGCTCTCTTCCATCTTGGTAACAGGACAGAGTTGAAAAATTTTAGCATGGTGCGGATTTTCCACAATTTTGGCCTCAAAGTTTTCTTATCATAAAATAGCTTTAGTTTAGCTTTAGATATCCAAGAGTTGCTTATCTGCCCATGAAGACCCTGAGTTCCTTTCCTAATCTTTGCCTTATCTCAAATGCAATCAGCATTTATTAAGCACTTCCTACATACTAGATGCTTTCCCACAAGTTATCACATTTTTTTAATATATTTTTATTTATTTATTTGTTTGGCTGCCTTGGGTCTTAGTTGGGAGCATGTGGGATCTTTAGTTGGGGCATGTGAACTCTTAGTTGCAGCATGTGGGATCTAGTTCCCCGACTAGGGATCGAACCCGAGCCCCCTGCACTGGGAGCGCAGAGTCTTAGCCACTGGCACCGGGGAAGTCCTCACATTATCACATTTAACTCTCAGAGCACACCTGTGAAATATGTGTCATTTTCTCTATAAAGATGAAGAAACTGAGTCTTAGAGACATGTCAGATGTTACATAAGTAGTGAATGGCAACCTGATTTGGGAGCCAAATCTCTTGTCCCAAGCGCCCCTCCCCCCTTCCTGTACCTTAATGGTATATGTCAGCTCTTTATAGGAACTAGAGGAAGTTGACGGCTCTGGGGGAGTCTGGAACAGTCCTGCTCTTGTTATGGTCTTTGGGTGGGAGACTCTGTTCAGAGGCAGAGTGTCACCATCCTGTCCTCTTTCATCCTCTCCCCACCACCATCTCCTGCAGAGTTGTGCCAGAGGGAGGCTGAGGCTGCACAGAGGGAGGCCAAGCAGGCCCTCGGAGAGCGGGACTGGACTCTGGCTCAGCTTCGGGCCTATGTGGCAGACATGGAGGCCAAGTATGAGGAAATCTTAGATGTAAGCCCTACCCTCTGAAGACCAGCCATCCTAGTACCCAGCCCTCCCCCATCCCCTCAGATCTCAGTGAGTGTGACAATGACAGACCAGGGGGAAGGGAAAGAAGAGTCTCCACAGAGGACTCTGCTCTCTCTTAAGGGGATACATCCATGCCTACCCACTAAGAATAAGAGCTTGAAGACAACACTGGCTAGGAAAGCTTACAGACCAGGCTGGGGGCACCCCTCACCCCACCCTCTCCCTTCCTGAGATTGAGGCTCGGTGTCTGCAGGACAGCCTGGACCGGCTCCTGGCCAAGCTGAGAGCCGTGAAGCCTCAGTGGGACGGGGCTGTGCTGAGACTCCACGCCAGGCTCAAGGAGCAGCTCCGCCAGTTTGGACTCAACCCCTTGGATCTTTGAGGCTGTGAGTCTCTAGTCTCTGGGGCCCTCTGAGGCCCCAGCAATAAAGCTGTTTTGATGTAGACCTCAGCAGGACTGTGAGCTGTGGTTTTTTGGCAGAGAGGAGTGCCTCTCATGGGAATATCTCAGTTCTGGACTGACCCATTACCCTGAAGATGGAATGAGAAGAGAGAAATTTGACAAGGTCTCAACTTCTCTCCTAGAGAGTCTGGGTCCCACCCCTTGAGCCTGGAGCCCTTTTGGTCACCCTATCTCCACCAGCACCAACAAAGGCAGCCAGATTTGTGGATAAAAGCCATTTCTATAAAGGACCAACAGTGACTAGGCACCAGCCCACACAATCCTCAGGTGCCCACAGAGGGAAGGTGCAGCTGGTCTCCAAATTCTTGTAATATACCCAACATCCTGGAGTCATGCTTAGGGAAAGTTCCAGATGGCTTCAATCCTAGCCAGCCCCACAGCCCACCTGAAAAGGGAATACTCTCTGCTTCTCCTTTATTTTACTACAGTGTTCTCAGTTCTACTTCATTTCTGGTTAAATATGGAAGAGGGAGATTTCGAAAAGAATTCCCAGCATTGCCTTTTACTGAATTTATAATGTCGTTGAAAAAGTAAAAAAGTTTACTTAGTTTAATTAATTTTGTATAAAGTAGGAATAACCAAATATATTCTAACTGTTCTGCTATCTCTTGGGAATAACAGAATATATTCACCATAATAGAAATAGCAGAAACAGTTCCTTTTCACCCTCTGTAGATTCTTCCTTTCAGTAATTTGTGTTTCATCCTTACAGACTGATCTTTCATGTAGAACTGGTGGAGGTTTAGGTAAAAATGAGCATCAGGATTCTACTCACTATGCACAATTGTTTCTACTATGCACAATTGTGTATCTTTTAGCTATGGTGCTTAAAGGGCTTCCCGGGTAGCTTAGTGAAGAATTCGCCTGCAATGCAGGAGACCTGAGTTCAATCCCTGGATTAAGAAGATCCTCTGGAAAAGGAAATGGCAACCCACTCCAGTATTCTTGCCTGGAAAATCCTATTGACAGAGAGGAGCCTGGCAGGTTACAGTCCATGGAGTCGCAAAAGAGTTGGACGCAACTGAGCGGCTAAGCCACCACACCACCATGGTGCTTAAACTTCCTCCAAGAGAAATAAATATAACACATTAAAAAGGGGGGGACGGGGAGGTTTCCCACACCAAGTAATTCTCTGTAGACATGATTTAACTTTTGTGTTACAATTTAATTCAATTGTGACACTATCTGCCTGGCCATAGTATCAGATCCCTCAGGTTAAGGGCTCAGTCCCACAGGACTGCCCTCAACCTCAAATACCAATCTCAATTCCAGGTTGTCACTTGTGCTTTTGACTAACTGGCTATCAATCAGTATAGCCACAACCCCCTCCCTGGGTTCAATCATTTGCTAGAGTGATTGAATTCAGGGAAATGGTTTACTTACTAGATCACCATTTTATTACAAAGGACACAACTCAAGAACAGGCAGACGCAGGAGATACACGGGGTGGGGTATGAGCATGGAAGCTCCATGCCCTCTCCAGGAGTGCCACCCCTCCAGCACCTCCATGTGTGCAGCAACAAAGAAAGCTCTCTGAACCTGTGCTTCTGGGTTTCTATGGAGGCTTCACTATGTAGGCATGATTAGTCAATCTTTGATCACTGGTGATTAATTCAACCTCCAGCCCCTCTCCCCTCCCAGGAGACTGAGGGTGGGGGTGGCACTGAAAATTCCAGCCCTCTAATCACATGATTGGTTCCCCTGGAAACCAGTGCCCCATTCTTAGGTGCTTTCCTAAAGGTACCTCATTAACAAGGGTAGCTGTAATTGAAAGAGCCTTATTATCAATAACAGAAGACACCTTTATCACTCTTATTACTTAGGAAATCCCAAGGATTTTAGGAGCTCTCTGCCAGGAAAGGATAGAAAGACCTAATATATGTTTCTTGTTATAAATCACAAAATCACACTGCTCATCTCAAGCAGATCTTCATCTCTGGGGCACAACTCCCAAAGACCCCACATGACTTCCTCCAGAATCAAACGGGAAGCTCCCTCATGGGCCCACCTGAGGGCTCTGGCCACACCCTCTTCCAGGAGGTGGACCCATGGGAAGGGAGAGAGACCTTGAACAATCCTGTGACTGGAGGTATCAGGAGTCCTAAAGCTGCAGCTTCTGGTTTAAAGAGAGCATCTCAGCTCCCACCACCTCAGGCTGGAGGGCGCAGACAGGAAAGCTTGGGCAGATCATTGCCAAGCATGGGGTACTACAGCAGATCTGAGGCCAGAACCCCGTCCTAAGCAGAGAAAGAAGGGAAGATGTCATTCAGGGAACAGAAGAGTTCCTTTTCCCTGTCCCCACCTGCACTGGAATGCTCAGGAATAGGGGCTTCTTCTTTGGGGTCCTTCTGTTCCCACCTAACCTGGCCTAAAGTCCCAACCGGGGTCCCCCAGACTGCTTCACCCAGCAGCCTCCCACTCTGCCCTCCTTTCTGACCCCTCCCCCTCTTCTGGCTGCTCACAGTTGCTCCATCTCTTCTTCCTCACCTCTCTGGACCCTGGGGGAATCCAGGCTTCTAAGCCCTGCTGAGATCTGGCCGCCAACTTCAGGCATAGAGGTGGCTTCACTTCAGCCAGCTGCTGAAGTCTTTCTAGGTCATTCTCTCCACCCATGGGATACCCATTCACCTCCAGGATCACGTCTCCTGTTTGCAGCCCAGCCTGGGCAGCAGAGCCTCCTAGGGTCACCTGGTGGAATAGGTGGGGTCTAGAGGAGCCTGGAACACCACAGAAAAGTTTGCTGGGTATTTTAGGGCTCTGGGAGGGGAGCCGAAGAAGGCTCATTAAGAGGCAAAGGATTGAAAAGATCCAAGGTGCGTGGGGCATCTGTCACCTGGGAGATGAAGAGACCAGGCCTGCTGGCCACACAGCTGAGTCGGAAGCCATAACCACCGCCAGGCCCAGGGTATAGGAAGCACTGGCGGAAGTTGCATGGGACAGAAGCCACTGTTGTGTCTTCAACAGGTGGGTTCTTGGTCTCAACCACAGAGGCTGAGCTACTACCCTGGGGAGAGTCAGGAGCCTCTGTGCTCTCCAAGAAGAGGAGCGGAGACAAGCGAACCTGGAAAAGAAGAAGAGGACAAATCCGTTGCTCCTCCCCAACCTGAGCCCTGCTCCATTCCGGCCCCGTCTCTAGCCCCAGCCCCTCAGCTCGCACCATGCTGAAGAAGCGGTCAGCCTTGGGGTCGACGACAATGAGGGAGACACGGGAGCCCTGAGCCCGGATCTTGGACACTGTCTCCTCGTGGCCCAGCCCCTCCACGCTCTCCCCAGCCACAGCCACCAGCCGGTCCCCAGCCTGCATCCCGGCCTTCTCCGCTGGCAGTCCTGGGTCCACCTCCCATAGGAACTGACCTGGGACGCAGACATCCTCATGGCTCCTTCCCCACCAACCCCCACTGCCAGCCCAGGCCACTGTGTTCACACTGGGGGACTGACCCAGGGGTACACAGGAGGAGGAGGAGGCCCCGGGCTGGGGTTCAGCTAGGGCCACCACTTGTGTGCACTGAGCAGTGGATGCAGACACTGGTGTGCCCACTCCAAGGCCCATCTTCCCGCCCCATCCCCAGGGCTCCCACTCACCGAGGCGACCATCAAGGCCCTTCTCCTCCCGGAGCACGAACCCGAAGCCCTGGGGCCCTTTCTCGAGATGCAGACAGCGGGGCTTGGTGGGTAGTGCCCAGCCCTCTGCCAGAGGTGCAGCCAGGGGCATTCCCAGCTGGCGACACTGTTCCTCCACCTCTGGCCCTGCCACCAGCAGGGTCACCTGCTTGCCACTCTGCCAAAGCTGTGGGGACCCAGCAGGGCATCAGCATCAACCAACTGGGGAAGGAGGGCAGAGGCAGGCACACCCTCCCAGCCCTTCTTCCCAGGCCCTGGAATGAAGCCCTCAGAAGGGGAGGGGGTTGGCGAGCAGAGAGTGAAAAGGGAAGGATGGTGCAGAGGTACAAGATCAGACCAAGAGATGGAGAGTCTGCTTTCCGAGACAGGGACCAGGCCCAGAGAGGTGAGGACCAAGAGGAACCAGCCATACCTTCCTGTTGAGTTGGTTATGCGTGAGCTTTTCCACGCTGACCCCATTCACTTCTAGCAGCCGGGCCCCAGGGGGCACTCCTGCCCGCTCAGCTGCTCCTCCAGTGCTCAGCATTAACCAGAAAGGACCCCGATGTCCTGGAAGCCCAAAGATTGACTTTCTGCCTGCTGCCCACCCAGAACAGGGCTCAGGGCCCCCATGCTGACCCCTCCCACGCTCTAAGCTCACCTTGGGTGACACTGAAGCCAAAGCCGCCCTCATCTTTCACTATGTGGCACAGCCGAGGCCGCACCCCATGGCCGAGAGGGGGACAGAGGTGGGTGTTGTTCCCCTGCTGAGCTCGGGCCACCTCGTGCACGTGCTGTGCCAAAACTGTTAGCAACACCCGAGGCCCGCTGGCCCGGATCCGGCGTATCACCTGAACAGCAGGCACGCGGGGTGGGCTTGGGCAGGCCCCTCTTATGAACTTCCCCTCCCCAGAAGCTACACTCTTCACCATGGGAACCAGCTCTCTGGAGGCCTTCACCCAACCATTCTAACCTGGAGCATCCCTAAATTCTGGAAGATGGGGGAGGCTGAGGCCCCCACATACCCAGGGAGGTGACCAAGAGGCTTCTCTCTCCCCCAGGTGCTACGGAAGTTTCCCTCGTACCACCGGGATTCCAGCCCAACCTCACCATCAAATAATCTTCATGTTCCACGACGTGGTTGTTCACCCCCAGGATCCAGTCTCCTACTCGAAGACCCTGGCGCTGGGCGGAAGAGCCTGGCTCCACCCTGCACACCACATGCCCAGCCCTGCCCGGCTGCTGCTGCAAGTGGAAGCCAAAAGTCCTACCCTCCTCTTTATTCAGCAGGTAGAAGCGAGGCCGTTCCAGGCTCCAGAGATCTGGACAGGGAGGTGGGCAGCAGAAAAGGTGGAGGAAAGGGGACATGACCCAACTCACCTTGTGCCTGGTAGCCCCTGCCTGTGTGATTGAACAGCGGACAGGCTTCTGCCCAGTTAGGTGTTGGGCAGTGGGGCTGAACACAGCCCAGGCAGAGTGGCTGGGACAGAAGGAAAAAGCCCAGCCCCCTTCCACCTCCATGTAGTCACTCCCCACCAAGGCTGTCATCAGAGGGAGACAGTGAGTGGTTTCCAAGGAGACGGGATGCTTTGTGGTGCCCTGGTGGCTCTGGGGAAAGGAAGTGGTTGCCCCAAGGGGTTGGGGGAGGTTACCAGAAGGGTTGTAGTCTTCAGCCAGGGAGAGGACAGGATTATCAATGCCCAGCTTTGGGTTAAACTCAAACTTCCTGCAAGGAGGCAAGTCACGCAGGTAGGAGAAAGCTGACATCCAGACTTGGGTCCCAGGCTCGCCTTGAGATGCCAAAGGCAGCTGATGAGCCTCCCCACCTTCAGTTCCCTCCTCTCCTTGCCCCAGTGTTTCACAGCACGGCACTTACAGGGCCAAGGAAGCTGTGTCCTGAAGATCTGCCAGGCAAAGAAGGGGTGAGGGGCGAGAGGCAGTCTGCCCCCTGAGACTCCACTTCCGTGGTTAACTGAAAGGACTTAGGGGAACCCCCCAATTCAGGACTCGCCCTATGTTCTGCTCCAAAAGGGTCTTCCCTTCCCCTTCCTTCCGCTCCCTGGCCCAGGCCTTCTGATATACACAGAAATCTGAGCATATCAGTACAGGGCGTGGACCAGGAAGACAGACACATCCACCCACTCACCTCTCACCTCTTAACTTCCAGTCTATTTTCAGAGCTCCAATCCCCAATACCAAGTGTGTCCTGGTCCCAAAGCCTTCCAATCCGCCCTCTGCCCTGAAGTCCCCTCTGGATGGTTTCTCCCGGCCTCCTACCTGCAGCTGCCTCCATGGTTGGATCTGCGACCCAGTGCTCAGTGTAAGGACAAGGTCCATCGAACCCAGCTGATCCTCCCACCTACCCCCGCCCCCACGTCCCGCCTCCTTCAAGACACTGCCTTAGAAGCAGCTGGGTAATGGTTAAGGGGAGGAGAGTCTTGTCTTCTGGGGAAGTGTGTATGTCCTTCCTGCCCCATTCCTGAGCACCGACTTTCTCAGGAGGCTCTGCTGCTGTCCCAGGTCCCCCTCTGCCCAGAGAAAGGTCACTATAATTGCTGGTCACTGTAATTCCAAGCCTGGGATAAGTGTATGACATGGGTGACAGAAGCCCTAGGGCCCAACATGGCCTCCCACCCACCCCAATATTTAGTTCATATAGCACCCCCTCCCCAGCCCTCACTGCCTCTGAACTTAGTGCCCAAGAAACATCTGCAACAGAAAGTGGCCAGTGGTTTAACCAGAATGACCAAGAACAGTACCCTTTCTTGAAAGCAACAAGCAAAATAGAGGCCACAGTAGTTGGAAGACACAGCTCTTTAATAGCAGCAAGTCAGCGCCCACGTCCCTAGGGGCCACCGAGCTTGGGTACCATTGGTGAAAGGGGGACAATGGTGAGGGGACAGCACCAGTGAGAGAGGAAAGGGGCTGCTGGCATCCTGGGTGTCCCCAGAAAACATAAAGGCAGGACGCGGAAACCCTCCAGCACATCTGGACAGCAATGCCCCTGGCAAGTCCGACACGAGAAGAGTGCCCTCTGGTGGCACAATCAGAGAGGAGCTTGGTGGTGCTGCTACAGGACAGGTGTATTCCCTGAATAGCTCAGTGGTAAAGAATCTGCCTGCAATGCAGGAGACACAGGAGACATGGGTCCAATCCCTGGGTTGGGAAGATCCCCTGGAGGAGGGCATGGCAACCTACTCAAGTATTCTTGCCTGGAGAATCCCATGGACAGAGGAGCCTGGTGGGCTACAGCCCAAAGGGTCTGACACAGTTGGACACAACTGAAGCAACTTAGCATGCACGTACACACACTAAGGGACAATGTGGCCACCAAATGCCACATCTTTCAGTCCTTCTAGCCGAAGGGAGGTGAGGCATGTTCCACGATCCTGGAAACTCCAGACTTGGAACTTTGGTTGGACATGCCCTAGGAGAGCAACTGGCACACCTGTGTGCACATTCCATCCATCCCCTGAAGGGATCTTTCTAGAAGTAGTAGTGGAAGCTAGGGGGTTGCAGAAAGAAGGGACCTGGGGCCAGGGGACACACACTGCTGCCATGGTCTCAGCTTGCAGGGCCGCCCAGCTGCTCCAGGAGGACCCTGACCTCACCCTCCACCCGCAGCAGCTGGGCCTTACGCCAGGGATTAAGGGTGGCTCCCCGGTTGTCTTCCAGATCCCTCAGCAGCAGCTCCAGGTGGCGCCGGACCCGGCCCCGATCCCAGCTGTTGAGGTTTCGCTGGACTTCACCCAGGATCACCGACCAGTACTCGGACACTGCTGTCCCCTCCGTCAGCGACACCACGACCCGGGCACCGCCCTCTGCAGCGCTCCCCAAGTCCCGCAGGGCCTGGCGGCACTCTGAGCTCAGCTCGTTGAAGTAGAGACTAGCGGGAGAGAGCAGAGTAGATGCCATTCAGCGGGGCTCCGAGAAGGAAGGTGGAGGGCGGGTGGACAGAAAGCGACGGGTCTCATAACTCATCCCCTAGCTGTGGAATGCGATGGGGAAAGTGTCTGCAACATGCCAAGAGACGGAAGGCGGTGGCCAGTGGGAGGCAGGGATGGCACTAGAATTCAGTGGGACCAGAGTTGATAGGAACCAGGCCACTAGGACCCTAAGAGAAATGGTGGTGGAGAATCAGGGCAGGGGAAGGGCCCATCACGGATGGAGGGTGGGGCGATGGGACAGGGTGGGGGAGGGGGCAGGGAAACTCACTGCAGCAGCTCCAAGGAAGGGTGCTTCCAGGCAGCCTTGGCTAAGGCCAGGGCCGCCGTGTCACCAGCACCGTTGTAGGCCACGTTCAGCTCCTGGAGCTGCTGGTTTCGGTCCAGCTGGGCAGCCAGCAGCTCCAGGCCCTCATCCCCCAGGCCCGTGTGCAGTAGAGACAGGTGTTTCAGGGAGGTATTTCCTGCCAGCCCCTCCAGCAGCAGGGCCACGCCCGCCGCCGTCAGCGGGTTGTTGGACAGCCTAGGGCCACAAGCAGTCCAAGGTTATGAGAGCTCCTATCAGATGCCCTGTGCTGAGCATCGGGACTTGGGCCTAAAGGGTGCATCGCCTGGGGCAGAGACCAGCCTGGTTGCAGAGAAATGCAGGCCAGGAAATGAGGATGGAGAAATGGGAGTGAGCTCACTGCAGAGGAGGAAGAGTGAGATGGAAGCTGGCTTCTCCCTCCCCTCCTCCTGCCTTCCATTCTCCTTGTGACACCCCCCTTCCCTCTCCCCTTCCTCCTCCCTTCTTCCTCCTTTTTTCACTCCCTTCCAATCCCTGCTTTGCCCTCTGTTCCCAATTGCCCCTCCTTCTTCCCACCCCATTCATCTCCCCTTGCTCCAACCCGAAATCAGGAACCCAGGAACCCAGGCTTCTGGGTTGCTAGTCAACCAGTCAACACTTTGGGAGCATCTATTGAGTGCCCATCATCAGGGTCATCCTCGTGAGGTGACAGGGAAAATCCTGGGAGGGAATCAGTGGTGCTGTTACCAGGCAACTGGCCTGGGTGTTATTCTACTGGCCCGTCCCCAGGCTGATTTTAGCCACGTGAGGCTTACTTAATACCTATCACCCATGGTACTTTCCCCCTGCCTGGCTGCTTGTACTAGGCAGGGAGGATGGGGGAGTGGGGGGTGGGGGGAGTAAGGAGGGTGAGTCAGGGTCTACCCTCCTGCCGTGTTTATTACACCAGGCACGGTGGGAAACGGAGAGCCCACCCTTGACTGTAGCTGGCCAGGGAGATGGAGCCCCCCCAGAGGGTGCTCACCGCAGGGTGGTCACTTGGCACTTGTCATGTAGCAGCAGATCTCGGAGGTCCCTGCAGGCCTCGGGGCCCAGACTGTTGAGTTGCAACCTAGAGCAGAAGGTGGCCAGAGGGGTGGTAAGAAACTAAGGAAGGAGTTTGGCCTGGAGCCCACCCACACCAGGATCCTCCCTCATCATCCACCTCTTGTAGTCCACAGCTGCGTCCCCTTCCGTGGCTCTTGTCACCTCCACCCACACCAGACTCACCCCACCCCCTGGTCCTTCCTCACTCCCTTTGGTCTCCCGAACACTTTCTCCTCTGCCAGTGCAGGAGGGCAGGGGCTCACCCCAGCTTCCGGGCACGCAGGAAAACAGGCGTGAGCGTGCGCAACCCAGCAGGATCCAGCTGGCAGGAGGCCAAGTTCACCTCGTCCAGGGCATGCTGTCCACTGCCCAGGACAGCTGCCACCACTGTGCACTTGAGGGGCGTCATGCGCACACCCGCCAGGTTGAGCTGGCGCAGAGAGCCAAGCACCTCGGCAGAGAAACGCTGATTCTGGAACTCATAGTGGAAGAAGAGGTGGTCCAGGAGCTCTGAGGGGGGCAGCACCTGCCGGCCCAGCTTGCCCAGCTTCTTCTTGATGGCCTGGGCGTTCTCCAGGGCATCCAGGGTCTTGATGGGGCAGCCAAGCTGAGCCAGCACTGCCCGGTTGTGGGCAGACAGAAGCCCGCCCATGAACATGGGGAAAAGCTCAAAGACTTCATCATCTGGAGGCTCGTCCGGGTGGCGCCGGGGACCTTCGACGCCCAGGATACTAGCACCCATCTGGTCTAGGACATCGTCGTTGTAGTAGTCCTCCTCTCGGAACATCTCCAGCACCATGGCCTGGGCCACTGCCTCACGGCTCTTACCCACCACGCGCCCAAACACTCGTGGAACCACCTGGAAGGGAAGCAGTGTGGAGGAATGAGGGGCGTGTGCAGCCTCCTGCTTGCCTTTCAGCCTTCCTGCCTAAGCATCACAGTCTCCTTTAAACTGGAGCGTGATTTGTCTGATCACATTACTCCCCTCCTGCAGCACCTTCTGTGGCTCCCTGCTGCCCATGTGAAATAGAAAACTGCATAATTTGGCCCCAACTGGACCTTTCCAGAGTCATCTCTCAGCACTTGTCTCACATACTCCAGACATAAGGAAATTCTTTCTTTTTCCCCAACACCCCTTCTGTTTTCAAGTCCAGGGTTGGTGGAAAATAATTAGCATATATTATGCATTCAGCTTGAAGAAATTAGCATATCCTATGCATCTAGCTTGGTCCCAGGCTAGGTGGTGTAAATACATCACCATCTCAACATCATCACTGTCATCACAGCAGCGATGACTGATGTTGCTCCTACTACTTCAGACCCTTCATGACTTGACCTGATGAAATAAAATTCATATTTTAAGGTAAGACAAGAAAAATTTAAACAGAAAATTTTTCTCTGCCCATTTGGGCCTCCTCGCTTCCTTCTGGTATGCACTGCGCATCTCCATTCTACATATAACTTTATTTCCCCAATGGCAAAAATACCTGCCACAAAGATCAGTTTCTCCTTCTGGCGTCAGCTATGTGACTCCTTTGAAGATAACATTCCTTTTTCAATCCTCTAAGGGGTCACGATGATCTACCCCTCACCTTGTATATGCAAACATCTTAGGTGAACTTTACGTAAAATGCCAATATATCATTTTCCTTAAAGATAGAGATTGATGCAGAACAAGACTTCTCAACTCTTTGCAGTCCCATGGACTGCAGCCTGCCCCGCTCCTCTGTCCATGGAATTCTCCAGGCAAGAGTGCTGGAGTGGGTTGCTATTTCCTTCTTCAGGGGATCTTCCCTACCCGGCTGAGTCTCCTGCATCTCAGGCAGATTCTTTACCAACTGAGCTACTAGGGAAGCCCAGGCAACTTGAAATACTGATCAAATATACAGTTCTATAAGATGAATGACTGTTAAGTTGTAACTCTAGATATGGGAAGAAGCAACAAGAGGGAATCATTTTCCGGATCATAACAGACTAATAAGACAGGCAGGTCAGAGGACTTTGGCTACTGTTAATAAGGCCTAGTCCAGTAACAGCACACTGAGTGACACATCAGTGAAATCCTTGCCTGACCTGGGAATAAGCAGTCCTAGCTCCCTGGAACAAATTGGTCACAAATTGCCTCCCAAACCTTGATCAAAATTAAGACTGAAAGGGAAGGGATTGTAAAATAAAGAATGTTGCCCACCACCCAATTCTACAAAATCAAGTCATTAGCTACTGCAGTTGCTGGCCTACAATAACCTTGAAAGGAATTCAGGGCAAAGATCAGGATGAGGCAATTTGTGCTCTGGGTAAACTGACAGTGAAAGTGAAAGAGAAGAGTGAAAATGCTGACTTAAAACTCAGCATTCAAAAAACGAAGATCATGGCATGCAGTCCCATCACTTCGTGGCAAAATAGATGGGGAAACAATGGAACCAGTGACAGACTTTATTTTCTTGGGCTCCAAAATCACTGCAGATGGTGACTGCAGACTTGAAATTAAAAGACACTTGCTCCTTGGAAGAAAAGCTATGACCAACCTAGACAGCATATTAAAAAGCAGAGACATTTCTTTGCTGACAAAGCTATGGTTTTTCCAGGAGTCATGTATGGATGTGAGAGATGGACTATAAAGAAAGCTGAGCACCAAAGAATTGATGCTTTTGAACTGTGGTGTTGGAGAAAGCTCTTGAGAGTCCCTTGGACTGAAAGGAGAGCCAACCAGTCCATCCTAAAGGAAATCAGTCCTGAATATTCATTGGAAGGACTGATGCTGATGTTGAAGCTCCAATACTTTGACCACCTGATGCGAAGAGTTGACTCATTGGAAAAGACCCTAATGCTGGGTAGGATTTGGGGCAGGAGGAGAAGGGGACGACAGAGAATGAAATGGTTGGATGGCATCACCGACTCGATGGACATGAGTTTGAGCAAGCTCCAGGAGTTGGTGATGGACAGGGAAGCCTCGAGTGCTGCAGTCCATGGGGTCGCAAAGAGTCGGACATGACCGAGTGACTGAACTGGACTGAAACTGACAGAACTGGTCCTTAGATATTTTCAGGAGAAATTTTTATGAACCTGGATTCTTGCATCTTTGCATACTTAGGAAAGCACTAAAACCATTCACTGAGATGTCTATTCCTCATGACTAGATAAGGCTTCCCTGGTGGCTCAGTGGTAAAGAACGCATCTGCCAAGCAGGAGATATGGGTTCAATCCCCGCGTCAGAAAGATCCCCCAGATAAGGAAATGGCAACCCCCTCCACTCTTCTTGTCTGGAGAATACCATGGACAGAGAAGCCTGGTGGGCTATAGTCCATGAGGTCATGACACGACTGAGGCAACTAAATACACACAGACACACACTCCCTTTAACAAAATAGTATATGTACTGGCCTCCCTCTTTACCTCTGAAATAGTTCTTAGAACTCTCTGAGAGACTGTCTCCCAGGTTATAATCCTCAGATTGGCTTGAATTAAAATTTGTATTTCTTTCTTAGATATGTTATGGAACCATTGACCGAAACAGCCCGCCTTGACCAGAGCGGTGATGACCACTTGCATGAGTTATCTCACAGCAGGAGTTCCCAAAGAGGAACATGGTGCTGCTGCCAAAAACTAACCTGGAAAATTTGGGAGGGGCCAAAAGGAGGGAGGAGATGCCAGCCCCATAATATTGTCCTACTAACCTCCCAGAATCCTTCACACTGAAATCCATCTTGGCTAAGAGATGCACACGCCACTTGGAAGGACTCTGAGTCAGACTAAATATGGGCCAAACAAGATGACTGACCAAAGACAACCCAGAAATTCATCCCATCACCATCACACCTGAGACTGTGAGTCACAGTGAAGAGCAGTTCTGCTTCTCCCCACCCCCTTCCCTACTGCTCTCTGCCTGGACATCCCTTCCCAATAAAGCCTCTTGCTTTGTCAGTATGTGTGTCTCCTCAGACAATTCATTTCCAAGAGTTAGACAAGAGCCCACTCTCAGGCCCTGGAAGGGGTCCTCCCTCCTGCAACAGATGGATGATTGATTAATTTTTCACTGACAGGCCTCTGCCAACCACAGTGCCTTCATCACAGCCTCTCACTCACTCTGCTCTTGTCCTCTCTGCTTCTCTCTCTCTCTCTCTTTTCTGTCTTTTTGACAGTGCTAAGATTTTTCCTCCTTCAAAGCTATATCCTCTTCCTGGAGTGTTTTCCCCCAGTGCTTCTCCTGGTTAATCCTCCAGGGATCAAATTAAATGCCCTTCCTACAGAGCAGCTTTCCTTATCCCCCTAAATCAGGTCCCCCCTTACACACTTCCACAGCACCTGGAACTTGGCTTTCCAGGCACTTCACAGAATTTTTAATCATATGGTTATGCTGACATGTTTGTGTTGAGACTGCATGATCAGAAAAGACAAAAACCTGGGGTTCTGTTAGTTTTTTTCCTCCGAATCTAACATATTGTCTAGCTCACAGCAGGCACTCAAATATCTGTCGGAAAAAATGAATGTTTGGGAGGTTGGTGACATCAGCTCCCATGTTTGCAATGGTTCTGAGAAGAAAGGACCTCTGGCCAGAGCCACGAGGTTGTTTTGTGGCACCTCCTCTACTGGCGTGCTGCAGTCCGTGGGGTCGCAGAGTCAGACACTACTGAGCAACTGAACAATAACCTCTAATGCCTGCCTTTTTTTTTTTTCACCTGTTACATACAGATAAGGTTCTCACCATGGAGGGTAGAGTATCCCTCCTGAAACAATCATCTGGAGACAAGGTACGAAAACAGTCACCTTGGGAAACTGAATCAATAGGCTCATATTGACACAGATGGGACCCAACCTCTGCTAGGCAACCCTCCCTCCAAGAGGGGCAGGGGGTGTGGTGCCCCCTCAAGTAACTGAGCAGCTTTCTGAATCCCATCAGGAGACCACAACCTCACTGCAATCCAGATGAAGCAAGTACATCCTCAAAGGGGTGGAGCAGCCTCAGCAACAGCCATTACCTCCCTGCCTGGGTTGATGCTGTGAGAAGGGATGGGCTGCCTGAGCCTGTTTATGTTTAACAAAAAAAAATTTTTTTAAGCTTTTATTTTTATTATGCTGCACTGGGTCTTATTCTTGGCATGTAAAACCTTAGTTGCATCATGTAGGATCTAGTTCCCTGACTAGGGATCAAACCTGGACCCCCTGAATTGGGAGGGTGGAGTCTTGGCCACTGGACCACCAGGGAAGTCCCTAACAAACAATTAAATAGCACTTACTATGTGCCAGGATCTGCAGATGAAGACATTTAATTCTCATATTGGGACAGTGATACAGATTCTTTATTTTTCCATTTTGGAGTAGGAAATGGCAACCCACTCCAGTATTCTTGACTGAAAAATTCTATGGACAGGGGAGCCTGGGTGGGCTACAGTCCATGGGGTTGTAAAGAGTTGGACATGACTGAGGGAATGAACACACACATTATTCCCATTTAACAGATAAGGACCTTGAGACACAGGGAGATTAATAACTTGTACAAAGTCACACAGCTAGTAAGTGGCAGAGCCTGGATTTGAACCCAGGTAGCTGTGTTACCAGAGAAGGCAATGGTACCCCACTCCCGTACCCTTGCCTGGAAGATCCCATCGACGGAGGAGCCTGATAGGCTGCAGTCCATGGGGTCGAGAAGAGTCGGACATGACTGAGTGACTTCACTTTCACTTTTCCCTTTCATGCATTGGAGAAGGAAATGGCAACCCACTCCAGTGTTCTTGCCCGGAGAATCCTAGGGACGGGGGAGCCTGGTAGGCTGCCGTCTACGGGGTCGCACAGAGTCAGACATGACTGAAGCAACTTAGCAGCTGTGTTACAGAATCCCTATTCTTAACCCTGATGCTTTGCTGCCTATAAAAAGGAAAACTTGTTAAAATTTTGTCTGCTTACCAAGGCCCTGCTTCCTCAAGATAGGTAACTGTAACATTTCTACAGAGGACCGGGATTACCAGCAAAGCACCACAGCTTCACAAAAATATCCATAGTACATCAGTAAAGTTTAGCAGAAAAAGCACAGGATTCAGAACTATAAAACCTGCACTCAGATCCCAGTTATTCTACTTACTGAGTGACCTTGGTCAAGTTACTTAGCCTCTGCAAGCCCCAGTTTCCTCATCTATAAAAAGGATTATAATAGTGTTTCATTTACAAGGCATCCGGCAGACATCAGCTGAGAGTGGATACTTCTTCCCATCAAACACTTAGTGCATCTGCACTGCTCACGGCACAGTCCTCGGGCCTGTAATTTGGTTTCTGGAGCAGACCTGCACCCCGGACGGATTGTCCTAAATCAATTACCAATGCCATTTATCCTCCTGGTATAAATGAATAAAACGGCATCTGCTTTATAAACCTGTCTCTAGTCATCAAGTTATGATGAGACATCACTCCCAGAGTCTAATCACCTCTGAGGAATAGAAACAGTTGGGTTTCTGGACCTGCAAAGCACAGGATAGACCTTGGACTGTAGTGACCCCTGCCGCCCAGCAACGAAGACTTGAAGGAGAGATATTAAACCACCCCCAAAAACCTATCATCAGAGTTATGGGATTGTTATTAATAAAGTCCCTGCACCCTCAGACTCCCCTCCAAGCATTCCCCAGCCTATGGCTTCTCTCTCCCTCTTCCTTATACCCCAATCCCATTAAAAGCCAGACTGCCCAGATCTGAAACAGAGCCAAGAAGGATTCACAGCTATGCAGGGAAAACAGGTTCCTTCTGGGAGAGGAGCAGGGGGTGAACAGGGAGAATGGGGGCTGGCAGCTGGGAGTCCTGGGGCTGTTACCTTGAGCAGGTTGAAGAGCAGCGGCAGGGCCCGCAAGGGCAGCAGCTTGGCCACGATGCCCAGGACCAGGCTGACATCCTCCCCGACACGGCCCACGAGCTCGGCCACTTCCTTGCCCACCCGCTGCAGAGTCGTCTTCCGCAAACCCAGCACGATGTAGAGGGCAGCCAGGTATTCCTGCATGGCGGGCACAGTGAACACAAAGGCACCCGCGTGTCCTGGCTCCACGCACGGGGCCAGAAAAAACCGCAGGGCATCTCGGCGGAAGACGTGAAGCAGCTGAAACTCCTCTTCTGTCTGGATGCCGGCTTCGAGGCAGCCACGCACGTCCTCTTCAGAGAAGTAGGTCTTGCGGGAGGACACCCCCTCGTAGGCCAGCTTGCCCATGGTACGGGCCGCATAGGCCATCAGGGACAACTTGGAGGGGTCAGTGCTGTCCAGCATCTCCCCACTGAAGTTAAGACGCAGGAAGCTGGTGTAGATGCTCGTGAGGGTCTGGCCAGCCGGCGTGGGGGCATGCAGGAAGTGCAGCGTGGCACAGACAAGCCAGCAGTAGGAGGGCAGGAAGCAGGCAGCGGCGATCTGGTGGTGCCCCTCCAGGTTCCTGGTCAGCATCTGCACCAGGTGGTCACGCTGAGCCGGCGTGACCGACACCCCCCCAGCTCCAGGCCCACACTCCGGTTGGTTGAGGCGGAGCTGGAAGTAGAGCTTCTGGAGGTTGGTATCGGAGAAGCCACAGATCTCGCCATAGCGGCCCACGTACTTGCTGGGGATGCGGCCGATGGCAGAGGGCCGGGTGGTCACCAGAATGCTGGCCTGGGAAGAGCATGGTGGAGGGTTAAGAAAGACCCTGGTGTCCTCATTGCCTCACTTGCCAGGGAGGAGAGTCCAAGGGTGAAGATGATGATGACCTCAGTAATAATAACTCAGGCTTACTGCAGACCCACTATGATCCAGGGCACCATGCTAAGCACTTCATATGAAGCATTCATTTGATCAACGCAACTCAAGGAGAGAAGGAAATGGAAGCTTGGAGAAGCTACTGTCCAGCTCAGTCCCACAGCTCGGAAGCAGAGGGGCAGGATTTGAACTGACCCAGAGCCTAGGCTCCTATGCATTAAATATGTGGACCCAGAACGCAAAAATCCTTAGGGGACAAGTTAGAGACAGCCAATCAGGGCAGGGCACACTCACCTTGGGCAACAGGTATTTGCGCAACAGGTTGACGATGATGGCAGCTGGCGCCTCTGGCTTCTCGGGGTCACTGCAAAGCCCCGTGCTGGCCAAGGAGAAATTGAGGTTGAGATGCTCCAAGCCGTGGAGCACAAAGAGCAGGCGGGAGCCAGCAGTGGCCATCAGAGGCAGAATCTCCTTCAGGGGTGTGTAGCGCTGGGCTACAAGTTGGCACAAGGAGGCGGGAGCAGGGCCCAGGGATGACAGGTCCTCGCAGGAGAAGGGGATGAGCAGCTCGAAGGCTGGCAGCCGCCCATAACACCAGTCCAGGACCATCTTGCGCACCAGTGTGCTCTTGCCTGTGCCCACGGTCCCGTAAAGCACCACTGTCTGCACTTGGCGCCCACAGGCATCTGGGTCAAAGAGCTGGGACAGGGCTAGCGGGGGGAGCCCAGCGGACGGTGGCTGGCGCTCCAGGGCCAGTTCAGCCAGTGGGCGCAGCAGCTCATCAGGGGTGCTCTCACGGATCACAGGGTCTACATGGACTGTGTCTAGTGCAAAGGTCGGGCCGAACTGGCGCTCTTCCCTGGGCAGCCGGGTGAACCACTCGGCCAGGCTGTGGCGGTGCTGCTGGATAGCTTCTGAATGGGAAAGCAAGAGGAGAGGGGGCGTCAGGGAGAGGGGCGGGGAAATGCAAGAGCTTAGGGAGATGGTTGGGTCAAGCTGCCGAGTTAAGACACAACATCTGGAGATGCTGGGCTCCAAAATGGTGCTGGACGCACAGGACTCCCTCAGAATGTCCAGGAAGTTCAGACCCCTGCGACAGGAAGTGGGGAGCCATGGCATGAGTGATGGTGAGTCTGGGCTGACTGGTTGGACGATTATCTGTGGATGATCTTCCCTGACAGCTAGAGGCAGTGCGTTGAAGGGAGGGATGATACGTCCCTCCCAGTGCTTTGCACGTCTAAGTGTGCACTGCACAAGTGTCGCAGGAAGGGGTACACAGATGGATGGATAATAAGGCCAGGGAGAGTGGGTCCATGGATGGCCAATGGTAACGGATGCCCTATACCACCTTCCTGCTTGCTTCTCTGCCCACCCTCCTCGACCCCATTGCACCCCCTGGGATTCCAGCAGCCCCTCTCCTCAGGCTGACTGAGGAGCCAGTCCCTTTACCAGATGCAGCAATGCCCCGGAACAACTGTCCGTGCCTCCCGGATGAAGGACCATGGCCCACTGAGCTTCCATTGTGGCGTATAAAGGCCCTGTGAGCAAAGAGAGGGGGTGAGCTGGGGCTTGGCTGCTGGGCTCAGGCTCCACAGAGGCTCAGAGTCCAGTCCTGCCTCAGCTGACAGACTTCTGGCTTCCTGAGATCCAGCCCTAACCCTGGACATCCAAGTCCAGAGCCTCGTCTGACTCTCTCACACCCTTCCCTGGGCCTGAGGTCTCGCCCCTAGCCCTCCAGCTCCCCACTGCTCACTGCCTGCCTGGAACTCAGGCTGGCCTCTGCCAGACCCCGCCCACTTTCCACCAGTCCTTCCTCTGGCTGACCACCGTGACTTGCACTATGGATGATATAAGCCAACTTCCTCTTTAGGTCTAGTAGCTGACTCTATACCCTCTCTACCCACCAGAAGACCAACCTCTCCCCAGGGCATCAAGCTCTCTGCCAGTCCTGACCCTCCCCAGGCTACCCTGCTGTGTCCAGATGTGTCCTAAAGTATGACACCGAGGCCTCACCTTGGGGACCCAAGAGGGCGCTCCCCTTTAAGGGGCCAACTCCAATGAATCAGGAAGGGGATACGTTCATCTACAGAGAGAAAGAAGACGGAAGAAATAGCATCGAGAACTCACCCACATTAGCTCAACAATATACAGACTCCACATCTATGTCAATCCCCCTCATTATTTGAACTGCCCCCTTGCAGCAGTTATTATATTTCATTATTTAATTATTTTGTTAACGTTCATTCACATACACACCCATTCTTCCATGAGAGCGAGGATTACATCTGTTTTGTTCATAATTATCTACTTTGAACTAAGCACAGGGTCTGGCACACAGCAGGCACTCAATAAACATCTGTTGAACGCAAAATTAAATCAGACAAGTGTTCCTGGACTTATGTAGCTACAGGGACCCTCAAAGATCTTCCAGTTCGACTGCCTTAGTTTAGAATGGGAGAAAGGAAGCTGGGGAGGTGCGGTGACTTGTCAAGGTCAACAGCTAGTGAATCACAGATCTGGGACTAGGACACCTGGCATCTGGATCCCTGCTCTCCTGGGGGTGCCATCTGGACTCTGAAGATGAAGGGAGAGTTGGAAACAGAAACCCCTGCTTCCTGCTCACCTGCTGGCTGGAGTACTCTTCCCAGACAAGGGCTCCAAGAGGCCCTGGGCAAATGGCAGCCCCACCTCATGGCAGGAGAAACCATCAGAGCCTGAGGGACTGAGCACAACACCTTCTATCCTGTTCCCCTGCAGGAAAAATGGTAAGAATGGACCCACACACCCCAACTTTCCCACCCCACTTCCCCGAGCAGGCCAAAGGGTGGCCTTCCTCCTCAAGAGAACATTAGCTTTTCTTCAAGTGTCAGTATCGCCAAAGCCCTGGCCTGGCCTTCAGACCTCCCTCCTCCACATCCCCCACCTGAGTGATCCCATTTTATCTCCTACCACCCACTGCCTTTCCCTTATGGCTTCATGACTGCCTTTCTCCTGAGTTCCAGCCTAATGAACTATTTAGTTGTCCTTTTAAAAAAACAAATTTATTTATTTTGGCTGCGCCGCAAAGCATGTGGGATCTTAGTTCCTTGGCCAGGGATGGAACCTGTACCCCCTGCAATGGAAGCGCGGAGTCTTAACCACTGGACTACCAGGGAAGTCCCCCTCATTGTCTTTTTCTTCTTTTGCTTGGCTTCCAGCAAACTCATAGGAGTTCTGTGTTCATGTTCAGAAGCTTTTCTGAGCCAACAATTCCCAGTAAACAATCATCCATTCTCCTCTGAAGTTTTCCTGTAGCTATCGGGTCCTTTTAGCTGAGTTTTAATGGTTTGTCTGTTTTATCTTCTCTGTGACTTTTATCTAACCTGATTTTCAGGTTGACATAAATAATAGATAAATGAATGAAGGACTTCCTACTTGGGGTCTCCATATGGACATCCTGCCTGTGCTTCAAGATGCATGCTCACAGAACTGAACTCAGCATCCCTCGTCCCTGTTCAGTTACTTTACCACACATCTTCCCAATCACATGATTTCTACTTGAAATCTGACCCCTTTGTCTTCAAAGACTTCCCTCCTCCTTCATACACTGGAAACAGCCCAGCCCATTCCTTCTCCCCATTCTTTGCCAGCCTGTTCCTGTTGCATCATCCCCACTATCCCTGTGCTAACTCAGACCCTCCCCAGACTACCCAGCTCTTCTCTTTACTGGCCTCTGCCTTCAGTGTCATTCCATGCCCATCCCTCATCCCAGCCACCAATCGCCTCCCTAAAATCCTAAGTTGTATGGAGTCCAAACATCTGACCCACATCTGCTATTTTTCTGATAATGCCCCCGACCAGTGCCTTATCCACCAGGCTTTCTGAATCTTGCTTGCACTCTACTAACTTTGTTCATACTCTTCCATCAGCTTGGAATGACCTTTCTCTCCTGCCAAAATCCTACCCAAGCTTTTAAAAACTGCTTAAAGGCCCTCTCTCCTGGGAAGTCTTTCCCGATCCCTGAGCTCCCTTAAATGAAGCACACAGCTATTTGGCAGCCAGTCTCCACTGGGATATGGCTCCTTAAGGGCAGGACACACTTAGGGAGAAGCGGGTGCACTGGACCCTCTTGCCAGCAGGGCCAGCCAGCGGAGGTGCAGGCTGGGGCTCAGACCTGGAGTCCCGGTTGCAGAAGAAGGGTTAAGAGGCGGCCCTGGCAAGCTGGAAAAGCTTGGGGAAACTAGCTCAGTAGGAAAAAATCAGACACAGGGCCTCTGATTCAAGATGGGACTCGCGATGGGGGCGGGGGTGGGGAGGATAACTTTCGGAGGATCACCCTTGGTCTCCAGAGCAGTGAGAAAGGAAGAGGGCACCGCAGGAAAGGTACCAAGTCTGTGCTTGCACAAATCCAGAGCTCCTCCTCTTAATCGGGGATCCCAGCTTTCCTTGTTCAAGTTGGTTTCAGACCCAAGAGGAGAGCCCGCCACAACGGCCACCATTCAGCGCACCGCTGCGTCCTTCGCAACCCCAGCAGCCAGCTCCTAGCGGCTCCAGCCCCGCCCCGCCCCCGCTGCTTAGACCTTTACCCGCCGCGGTCCAGGCCGGGAGCAGTCGCCGCCGGAGTCTCCCGCTTACTCGCAGAGGCCCCGGCGCGGCGCCGCGCTTCCTGTCCGCCCGCCCGCCTGGGCGGAGCCCTGCCCTTTCTGGCTACCCGCCCGGCAGCGGGGCACGCGCTAGGACGCGCCTCGGCGCTCCGAGCCTGCGGGTCCTGGGAGGAGGGCGCTAGCGAGAGAGGCTGGGGTCCTGGAGAGCAGGCCCGGGGCGAGAACTTCTTCCCCATTCGTCCGACCATCTCCCCACGCCTTCCGTGCTACACCGCTCCATCCGGGCGGGCCCTGCCGCTGAAACTGTCTTCTGCAGGTCACCGAGCGACAATCTCACCCCATTAGTCACCACCTCTCAGGCAGGACTTGTCGCGACGCCCATTTTACAAATGAAGGCACTGCCACTCAGAAGGATGAAATGACTTGTCGGTTGACCCAACTTGGAAGAGGAAGAGCCAGAACCAGAATCTGGGGCCTGGGTCTTCCTATCTCGGACCCCTGGACCTTCCGGAGGCGACCTCACTCCCTCATCCCCAGGACATTCTTCCCTCTGTGCCTCTTCACCGCTTCAGCCTACCTCCTGGCAGAAATCTTGGAATCTTGGGTCTTCCCTCTGTACCTGGCTCTCTTCACCTCTGCCCAGAACCTCTCTGTGTGGCTTCTGGTCACTTGCCTCAAGGAAGACAGAAGAATGGGGCTGAGGGACTGCTCCCACCTCTAACTGCCCTTCTTGTCTGGCACCCAGTCATAGCCTAGCCCTGGGGCTTCCTGGTCCTCAAAATCCCCACTCTTGTCCCTGTGCTTCCATACCTGGCACGCTCAGGACCCATGAAGCTGAGGGAGGCGTCACCCACCACCCACAGCCCGGGCATGCCTCCGCAAGCAAACACAGGTGTGCACTGAACAGAGATGTGCAGTAGGGAACTGGTAGAGAGGCAGCCAGGCAGGGCTGGGAGGAGGGCTTTATGATCTTGATTTCAGCGAGGTAGCAGTGAGCAGTGGCTTGAAGCAAGATCTTAATGCCCTCTCCAGGAACTGAACCTGGGTAGCCTGGGTGATGAACAGGAATCCTAGCCACCAGACCAGCAAGGGCTAGAGGCTAGAAAACATTTTTCCCTGGATCTTTGCCCCCAGTAAAAAATACATGAATCACAGAGGCAGAAATTGTAAATGTAGGTACAAAGTATCATTAGAGACAGGGCACAACAGGTGGGAGAGCATATAGAGAAATGGTTTGTTCAGTTAAGGCAAAAGCAAAGCAGAGATGCACACCCGGAAAGAAGGGGCATACCCCTTAGAGAGGAGGAGTGCAGTAAAAAAACAGTGAAGTCATTTATATAGGTCAGTTATTATGGGTCTTTGTCTTTCTTCAGCCAATTATGTGGTTTCTTTTTCTACACCTGACCTACCCTGGGACCCTCCCTTGGTTGCACAGGCATCCCTCAGTCAAGATTTATCTCGAAGTGAAGGTTTCTGGGAGGTGCAAGAAAGTGAAGTCACTCAGTCGTGTCTGACTCTTTGTGACCCCATGGACTGTAGCCTACCAGGCTCCTGTGTCCATGGGATTTTCCAGGCAAGAACACTAGAGTGGGTTGCCATTTCCTTCTCCAGGGAGGCACAAGACTCATTCATTATTGCCTGGAATTAGCCCCTGACTTTTGACCCTCAAGGAGCCTTTCTGCGTATGTGTAGTGTCTCCTTTGTCCCGAAAAGTGGGGAGAGGAGATCCCTTAATCCTTTACTCAAACAGAGTTTTGCACCTCTTTGTCCTTGCCATGACTATTACCTTGATTATTGCCATGACTATTACCTTAAGGTGTTCACAAGAGACAAAGACTGGCTATTTACCCTGCTTCTGTTGTTACTTACATTTTGGAGGGCAAGCGGGAAGCTGATTATAAATTCCTCAACTGGGTATCCAGGCTGAAGCCCACTGCTTCCAGCCCCATGAAATGCAAAAAGGAGGCCAGTTGTAAATGTCTAGCCTGGAGCCCATCTATCTCCTGGCTCAATCTCTACCCTCCATCCAGACTGAGGATTCACTTATACATGTAAACATCTGTTCTTTCACCGAACACGTGGTATTGGGCTAAAACTCAACAACAAGAACAAGAAGAACAAGGACCAGACCAGAGCAGCTCCCTCTAGGGGACCCAAAGGATGGTACTTCAGAGGCAGATGGAAGCCTTAGGAAAGTCTGGGAGAGGAAGTTACTAACTGACTGTGACCCGGAAGTGACATTTGAACTAGATCTTAAAAAATAAGGTGGCACTCAGCCCCAAAAAACAATGAAATAATGACATTTGCAGCAACATGGATGGGCCTAGAGATGATCATACTAGGTGAAGTAAGTCAGACAGAGAAAGACAAATATCATATGATATTACTTATATGCAGAATCTAAAAAAAAAAAAGATACAAGGAGGGAGGTTTAAGAGGAAGGGGACACATATATATATATCTATGGCTGATTCATGCTGATGTATGGCAGAAACTAACACAAAAATTGTAAGGCAATTACCCTCCAATTAAAAATAAATTAATTTAAAAAATGAGCTTATTTACAAAACAAATAAACTAACAGACATAAAAAGCAAACTTATGGTTACCAAAGGGGAAAGGGAGGGAAGGGATACATTTGGACTTTGGGATTAACAGATACACATTACTACATATAAAATAGATAAGCAGGGACTTCCCTGGAGGTCCAATGGCTAAGACTCCATGCTCCCACTGCAGGGGGCCTGGGTTCAGTCCCCGGTCAGGGAACTAGATCCAACATGCCACAACTAAAAAGGTGCCACGTGCTTCAATGAAGATGGAAGACGCCACTTGCCACACTAAGACCCAGCACAGCCAAATAAATAAATACTTTTTTAAAATAAAAAGTTAAAATAAAATAGATAAACAGCAGATAGCACAGGGAATTATATTCAATATCTTGTAATAACTATAATGGAAAAGAATCTGAAAAAGAATATATATATAATTGAATATATGTATACATATATATATATATAAAACTGAATCATGTTGCTATACACCTGAGACATTGTAAATCAATAATACGTCAATTAAAATTTTTCTTAAAAAGCCAAGGAATGGAAGGACATTCCAGACAGCAGGTAAATAACACATTTGATTCCTACAGAGTTCTGAACAGGGAGTGGGAGGGGTAAGGGGTGAGGAGAGAGGAGGCAGAGGACCCTGCAAATGTGGTTTTAGGGGTGACATTTCGGGCCTGGGGGGCTCCTCTAGCATCATTCCACTTCCCTAGCCACGTGAGCCAGACAGGCCTCTGGCTGCGTTACTGGACCCAGTACAGAACAAACCATTTCCCTCCCCCACCCCCTCAGCGGGCATGCTTTATTAGCTTACCATTAGCTTACCATGTAAGCTTTATTAATGACATATAATTTGACTGGCCTCTTGCAGACAGAAGCACTGTGAGTCATGCTGTGGGCATGTGCTCTGTCGTCTGACCTCAGGATGAGGTCACAGGTGCCACAGAGCCACAGCACAGAAAAGTGCCTTGGTCATCTCTGTCCTCCTGCACCTTGCACAGACCCTGACACAGAAAGCAGCACCGTGTTGAAGGAAACAATCTCTAGGTCCAGGAAGGTTGGAATTCAGGGAGAGTGGGTCCATTTCAAAACATGTTTGAAAGCTGCCCCGCACCTCCGCAGATTACTGGAACTGGGGGTAGAAATTGAGAAGGCTCTCAGTGGCAAGAGCATAGCAACTTGAGGGCTTGCTCAAAGCATTTCTCCATGCCTTGGTTTCCTTCTCTGTAAACGGAGGAAATGATCATACTCCTCTTCTCAGCCTCAGGGGGTTGCTGCAAGAAACAGAAGTGCTTTCTTCGCAATTACCTGAGCCACTCTACGAATGCTCTCTGTGCCTGAATGGCCCTTGTTGGCTCTGGAATGGCTGTTCATTTCCTTTAGCTCCTAAGGGAATGTACAAATGTGTGAACTTGTAAGTGTTACTCTTTTGAAAGTATTTTAAATTTCATCCTAAAAGAGAAAGAAGGGACTTCCCTGGTTGTCCAGTGGCTAAGACTTTGCACTCACAATGCAGGGCCCCTGGGTTCAATCCCTGGTCAGGGAACTAGATCCCACATGCTGCAACTAAGACTCAGCACAGCCAGATAAATAAATATTAAGAGAGAGAGAAAGTAAAAATGAAGAATCTTAAGACTATATAGTGGTGGGATTTTGTGCCTTCTGACTTATGGGAGCCATCTATTGGCATTATGCCAGGGAGAAGGTGGCACCCAGAGTGGCCCTTAGAGCTAACTAGAATTCCAGGAGCTAGGACTCAGACTTCCTGCTTCCCAACCTCCACTCCCACCCCCATAAGGAACTCAGTTAGTCCATCTCCAGCCAAGCACCCAGCCAGTCATAGATTGGGCCCTACCATACCCAGGGCACTTAGCTCTGCCCGTGGCACTACTAGGGTATTCTGGGCAACCGGTAGGACTGATGCTGCCCTTTCCTTTAGTCCCCAAGCTCAGGATCAGGAGGGAAGAGGGTGAGACAATGTATTCCTTCTTGGGTAATCCTGCTACCAGCCCTTAAGGCCTTCCAGACAATTGCCTACTTCAAATCTCAGGCCACAATGATAGGGACAGAGTACAGGGACAAAGTAGGTGATTAAATAGTTAATCCCACTAGGGGATTGTAAGTAGAAAAATATAGGAGACCCCTGTAAATTAATGGGTGCTCAAGAAAGCAGATTTCCTTAACTACAAAACCACGCAGGCTTGTTTAGCAGTGAAACCATGCAACAGAAGCACAATACATGCTCCAAAACAAGAAAACAATGGTTAATGATTCCTAGGACATGCTCTCTGCACTCATAAACAAAATTTGGTCCATAATTTGTGGACCTAGCTTGACCCTATAGGGACAAGAAAACTCCCCTGCTCAACCTGGAGAAGGAGTTGATAGAAGCATGACGTCAAAGACAAAGAAGTTCTTCTCGCCTTCCTCATTTTTCCTTTGATTATAAAACTGTAGCCCAGTAAGTTCTGGGTGCAGCATTCCTTGCCCACCTGCTTGTAAGTCTCACAAGCATCCTATTCTAATGAATCATTTCTCTCTATCTTCTCTGTGCTGAGACATAAAAAATTCTGGTACCAGAGGTCTTCAGAGCCCCCAGACAACACCAAATGGTTTCAACCAGATCAGTCCTCATGGATGATGGTTTGGCCCTGGAAATGTGGCTCAGTAAGAAAGAAATGAAGAGGAAATGGGGAAAGCTGTGCTGAGCTCAGTAGGGTCCCTGCCACTCTTATCCTGGGGCTTAGGCCCCTAGAGCTTTCTGCTTCTCACTGCCTTCACGACTTCTAACCTCTCCTCTCCCCCATAGGCACAGTCAGGGAACCAGGGTTCAATGAGTTCTGAAAAGACAGCCAGGTATCAGTTGGGCAAGAACACACCCAATGCAACAGACACAGAACCCGTGTACACAGCTTGCATGTGTGTGTATATATGTGTGTGCTCCCCTGTCTCTGACTGCAGCTCCATGGACTGTAGCCCTCCAGGCTCCTCTGCCATGGAATTTTCCAGGCAACAATACTGGAGTGGGTTGCCTTTTCTCCTCCAGGGGATCTTCCCCACCCAGGAATCGAACCCACATCTCTGGAGTCTCCTACACTGGCAGGTAGATTCTTTACCACTAGTGCCACCTGGGAAGCACACAGCTTGCAGATCCACCATAAATAAGCATCATCAGCTAATGCCAAGGATGAGGCAGGAGGCAGAAGACCTGGTTGCCAGAACTGATTCCGACTTCCATTAGCTCAAGGCCCTTTGGCAAGTTACTTAACCCAAGACTCAGTTCTCTTATCTGCTCAATGGTTTGCCACGAGAGATAATGTGGGTTTGATCTGAGACTCCCTTTTGAGATAGTGAACATAAGCATTTGTAAGATGTGGAGCATACTATAGATATCTCATAAGTTACACACTCACCAGCTTGTTCCATCTAGGATTTCCCATCCATTGCCACAGCTCCCTAAAATGCATAGACTTCTTGCCAAGAGCTTTGAAGACTGCCTCGTAGCCCATGGTACCGAGTGTCAGACCCACACACATTTCCACACAGCATACTGTATAAATATAGGTTTTATTAATAATGAGTGAAATCCCACAAATACAATGGGCATCTCTGTGTGATGGAGAGAATCTGTGGCAGGGTAAGGAAGGTAGAGAGGTATGTGCACAGGAAGAAAGGGTGACAAGTGCCCTAGGGGAAGAGGAAATCAGAAGTAGAATGAGCCTGGACCCCAGCCACCCCAGGAAAGTCAGACATGTTCTAGGTGTATCTGTCACTCTGGTGCCCTGGCCATGCTGCTCTGACACCCAGGGCCCACCTTAGCTGATAGGAAGCAGGTAGCAGGACATGGACAGGAGTTTGAATGAGCAGCAAGTGGCCATGGAAGGGGTGGAGGAGTGATGTTGCCATCTTGACACACAAAAGAAGAGTCATGGGGTGGCAGTGGCCATGTCCAACTTATGCTTGTGCTTTGTGCTCGTGTAGGGTCCTGAACTCCAGGGAGCTGGTACCCTGTGCCACCCCAGGCTTAGGAAGGAGGGAAGACTGGGGGGTAGACACCTGCAGCTCCTGGAGATGGCCTGGGCAGCACCAGCCTCATCCTTAGAGTCAAAGTGGGAGCCCCAGGAAGAGGTTGGCACTGGCCTCCCCACAGCACCTGCCACCACCATGCCACCGTCACCCTTCCTCTGAGCCATCGGGGGCATGGCGAGTGTGTGTAGGGTTGAGATTGCCTGTTTGTGTAGTGTATATGTGCCTGTAACCCAGGAGAGGGGAGGGAGCACTGCGGGACCACATGAACAGCAAGAAAGGAGGCTTGGGTCTTTGCCCACTCACCACCAGCCCCTCCACCCCCACCCCAGAATAAAGTGCATTCTCCACTTCCAGCAACAGATGGGGAAAAAACAGAGACATTATTGCAGAGGAGCCACAGGCCCAGCCCCTACCAGAGGGGTCCGGGGGACAGCCCAAGGCGCCAGGCCTCTCCAACCCCTAGGACTAGGAGGGATGGTCCGACAGATCCAGACACCTGTCCCAGCAGATTGTCCAGATCAGCCAGGGTCTAGGGGTGGAGAGAGGTGAGGAGAAGGAAGAAGAGACTTCCAGAGTCTGTCCCTGCCCCGTTCTAACAGGACATCCAGGGGACCTCACCAGGACCCAGCCCTAGAACCCCAACCTTATAACAGCCAGTTTACAAACACTTATGTGGTGGGACCCCAAAGAGGGGGCCACTTTGGTCAATTGTAAGAGGGGGCCTGGAGAGCCTGGGGCTCCCAGGCAGACAACAGAGGAGGGGGTCGGGGGCGGGGCAGGAAGGAGGGTGGCAGCCTTCTAGTGGTCTTCGCATGCAGATGTTGGAGAGAGGAGGGAGGAAGCTACAGACCGCATCAACTTGGAAAGACTCCTGGGCATGGCAGAGAGGCCTGGCACCCCCACCCCTAGGGCCAAGGCTGGGAGCATAGTCCGACAGCCAGCCTGCGAAGGAGCTGAGAGAGGGGAGGGCCCAAGTCTACAAAGTTAAAACAGTCCCGAAGGGCTGGGGCCCAGGCCAGTGCAAAGCTCTATCTCTCGGACTTGACTCGGTAGCGGAGCACAAGGTACGCCAGCAGCCGCAGGGACAGGAAGAAGATGCCCAAGGCCAGGAAGTCTATGTAGAGCTTGCCACCCTCTACATCCATGGCTTGGAGGACACTCTGTGGCTCCTGGAAAGGGCAGTATTCCTTCAGGCAGCTCAGATCTTCTCGCCCCATGCCATATATGGTCAGGATCACACCCTCGAAGCCATACCTAGGCAATCACAAGCATCAGAGCAGGACAAAAAGCACAGCGCCCCTGCTGCCTGGGCAAACTGCCAGAGGCCAGGTGCAATCTCTCACCTGGAGGTACGGCCTCCTGCAAGGAGGAGCAGGGGCAGATGGTAAGGGGAGGGGTACTGACCTGACATAGGAGAGGTAGGAGCTCCACTGCAGGTAAGTGGGGATGGTTTTGAAGCTGACGAAAAAACCGGAGAACAAGAGGACGGGGACAGCAGTGACGGGACCCACAAAAGTGGCCACCTGCAGGGGCGGGAGGGGACCAGGCCATCACAGGGGTGAACAGGACAGACTCAGGACCGGGGTTGGGGGGCCTAGGCTTCCCAGAGATCCATCCCACTCCTTAGGCCAGCCCCTGCTTCCTCCCACCAGACTCCAACCCCTCTCTTGGGGGTCCCCACGTGCCAGGCCCTCACCTGTAGGGAGTTGGAGGCAGCTCCAATCAGCATCCCCAAAGACTGGGCCACCAAGGCTGTGGAGGCAGCCAGGGCTAAGAAGAGCAGGAATCGGCTGGTCTCAGCTGGCTGGCTTGTCATCCAGTACATGATACTGCAGTACACGGCTGGGCATATCACCTGGGGAGCAGGCACGGGGCTGGGCAGCGGCCAACACCCTCAACTCCACCCAGGCAGGAGCCTTTAGGACAGCAACTGCTAGGAGTGTCCATGCCTGGTCCTCTGTACTCCTGCCCATGCTGTCACTTGAGCTTGACATGTGTCCCCTTCCCTGGCTCTAAGAACCTCATTCATCTTCCATCAGGCCCACTCAGACCCATGCAGGCCTGGTGACTTCTTTGAAGGTCCATCCCATCTGGACCAGTGTATTCCTTATATTGTTAATTACTTTACGTATGAGAGCCTTTTGTCCCCCTGTACGTGCTAAGTCACTTCAGTCATGTCCAACTCTGCAACGCTATGGACCATAGCCCTCCAGGCTCCCCTGTCCATGGGATTCTCCAGGCAAGAATATCGGAGTGGGTTGCCATACCCTCCTTCAGGAGATCTTCCCAACCCAGGGACTGAACCTGTGTCGCTCATGTCTCCTGCATTGGCAGGCAGGTTCTTTACCACAAGCACCACCTGGGGAGCCCTTTATCCCCATCAGTTCCTGGGCAACAGGGACCGAGACTAACAAGTACAGGAGTGAGGGTTGTTCCCTGTACAAGGCTCTCAACCAAGAGGCAACCAGAAGCCAAGTCCCAGCTGTACTCTTCTCACCCTGGCACAGTGCACCCTCGCCCTGGGGAAGGGACACCTCTTCTAATTTGCTCAAAGGTACTCTATGGATCATTGGTGACCCTGGTGCTTGGAAGAGGGTGGCGGTGGCCGTAACAATCAAACCCAGTCAACATTATTGGGTAGTTCAGTATGTGCCAAGCACTATTCTAAGTACTTTACCTGTATTAACTCATTTCATTCTCATAAACAATCCTAAGGTAGGTATTATCATCATTCTATTTTACAAATGGAGACACTGAAGCAAAGAGAGATTAGGTGACCTGCCCAGTGTCTCTCAGCTAACAAGGAGCAGCGAGGCTCCAGAGCCCCTGCTGTTCTCTACTGCCTTGAGTAAGAGTCATTTGTAGGGCTATGGTTTTCATCATTTGTTGTTTGTCCTCTCTTATTCCCACTGGAACATAAATTCCACGAGGTCAAGGCTACTGCCATCATGTTCGTTGCTACACCCCCAGTGCCTGACAAAGAGCCTGGTGCATGGTTGGTACACACCACCTCTTGCTAAGTGAGTAGAAGTGAAGGAAAGGATGGCACGTAACAAGGTTGAGGGGGGCCAGGAAGCAAGGATGGAAGGGGCAAGACAGGAGGGAGGCAGCAGGGAGGTAGGAGGAAGAAGCTCACCTGGAAGGGGACATCAGCCATGGTCTTGGCCAGGAAATACACTTTGAGGCTGTACCAGTAGTTGAGATGCTCCCTCATGAAGACTGCCATCTCTAAGGGGACTGAAGACACAGGCTGATGAGGCATAGCACCCTGACCCTACCCCACGCTCCCCACGCCCACCCACGCCCAGGGCATCTCAGCTCACAGGTGAGCACAGTTGGCATCAGGGCAGCAAACATGAGGAAAAGAATGGAGAAGAAGAGGCAGCCGGTGTTGTTTAAGACCTTGCTGGCATCGTTGCCAATGTGCAGGTAGAGGAGACCAATGAGCACGCCAATCACCACATGGGATATGAACCGCAGGGGGGTCAGGACCTGTGTGAGGGGTGATCATGAGGAGAGAGGATGGATCACAGGCTGGGGATGGGTGAGTCACACTTGCATAGGAACGTAGGTATGCCCTCACAGGCACAGAGACCCACAGGAGCACTGGGGGGCTGCTGGGAGAGGGATCCATCACCATCTCCACTGCTGGGATCCTACACCACACAAGGCCAGGCCAACACCAGCCTCCCCCTCCTCCACCTTGATGTCTCACCATGTCCCTGAGGATGGACAAGAAGCTCCTTTTGAAGAGGATGCAGAATTGTGTGAGGGTGCTGGTGGCAAAGGTGTGGCTTTCAATGGTATCCACTTCCTGGGGAGAGGAAATTGGATCAGGTGAGCCCACCCCACCCACCCACCACGTAGCCAGCTCAGTTGGTGGGAAAACCCCTTAGCCTGTCCCCAGGGACAAGGGTCCTCCAGGATTCTCCACCATTGAGTTGGGTACCTGGAAGCTGGCCTTCGAGGTGTGAGTCAGAGTGAGATTCAGAGAGACACAAAGAGGGAGTAAACAGAAGTGGGGAGGGAGGAGACAGAAGGGGAGTCAAGGACACTGGTGGTGGCTACTAATAGATCAGTTGTTTATTTTTAAACTTTATTTGACTGAGCTGCATGGCTCGTGGGATCTTAGTTCCCTGACCAGGGATTGAACCACACCCTAGGCAGTGAAAGCACAGAATCCTAACCACTGGACTGCCAGGGAATTCCCCAGTCATTCTGGGGAAATTTTAATCCATTGAATACATTTATCCTAAGGCTATAATACCTTTATGCAACCAGTTTCATGATAATATTTTTAACAATGGTAATGATGACAACAGCAACAATAACCCTCCTGGTCCCCTGGGGTCACAGTATCTCATTTAAGGAAAAGAGCCAGCTAGAGTAGGAAAAGCTTTGTGTGACTAATCTAATTAGTCCTCCCAATAAACCTGTGAAATAAGTATCATCACCCCCAAGTTAAAGATGATAGTAAACCACACTGGCCACGAGGCCAGAAACAGATTCAACCTTGCTTACCAGGTGGCACTACAGTTGCTCAGTAAGAATTTGTTGAATGAATAAATGAATGAGAAAGCCGAAGCTCAGAGAGGTTAAGTAATGTGCCCAAGGTCACACAGCTAATAGTAGGTCTATTCCAAGTCCTGGGTTCTTCCTAGTACCCAGCGGTTGGGATGCCTCTGGGGCACAGCCTCTCCAGCCAGGCCATGTCCACGGTCCTGTCTCCCCTCCCCCACTCTGCATCCTGCTCCCCCCACCCCTACTCACCGGAGGGCAAGGGGGACAGCGGGCAGGGACCTCATTCTTCTCAGGGCCAGTGTTCTTCTCTGCCATGGTACAGAGCCCATTCTCCACAGCCCTGAACAGCAGGGGGTTCAGGTCTCCATACTCGCCAGAGGCCACCTCGATGACTGGGGGACACAGAGTGGGTGCACTCAGCTAAGATCTCTCCTTGCTTCCGAAGGGCAAGCCAGCCCTTCCTTGAGTATGTGTGGAAGGCAGGTGACAATGAGATCTCTGCCCCCGGGAGGTCCAAGTACATGATCTGGACCCCCAGGTTTGGCCCGCCACCATATCCCAGCCCGGACCACCAAGCCCCTACTCACTGAAATCAGCCGGGTTGTGGTAGGTGGGGCAGTGCAAACCAAGCCCCTTCAGATAGGGGATCAGGTTGGTAACCATGCCCTTGAAGATGCACTGACCCTGGCTCAGGATGTAGAGCTGAGGCGGAAAAAGAAGGGCAAGGGAAATAGCACAAGTGGGTCAGGCAGGTCCCATCACACCTTGACTGAGCTCCGGCCCTCTCCCCATTGCTAATCAGTCACCTTTGAGTCCCAGAGACCCTCACCTTGTCAAATATCTCAAAGAGCTTAGCACTGGGCTGGTGGATGGTGCAGATGATGGTTCGGCCCCCCTGGGCCAGGGACTTCATGAGGGACGCCACTTGGAAAGAGGAGGCACTGTCCAGTCCACTGTCCAGAGAGAGGCCACCAGGGGGCAGGGTGAGGTGGGTATGGCCAAGAGAGTGTCTGGATGGGGCAGCTGCTATGAGGGCGAGGGAGCTGGCAGGAAGGGGGTCACTTTGGCCACCCCTATATCCCTATATCCCCTGAACTGTATGATTCAGGTGTCTGGAGGTACCAAGAAGCCCAGACTATGGTTAGGTGCAACAAGCAATTATTAAGCTCTTATTGAATGCCAGGCACTGAGATTACAAGGACAAATAAATAAGACATAGACTCTGGTTGGGAGGGAGAGAGAGAGAAATGCACAGATCATTTGAGACAATGTGGACAATGCTGTAGAAACAAGGGGTGAAAAGTAGGGGAGAATTCACCTCCACTGTACAAAGGTTTGGGAGAGGAGTCAGAGGAGGTTCCTGAGTGAGGCTGGCAGAAGGAAGAGCTAAGCCAGTTGAGGGGGCAAGGTCAGGTTCAGTGGTGAAGGACATTCCAGGCAGAAGACACAGCATGTGCAAGGCTCAGAGGCATGGAACACATGGCTTGACGAAAAGAATAATAAGCGATTCAATTTTATTAGAGCATAAAATACAAGACAGCGTGAAGCAAGATGTGAGGCCAGAGAAGTAGGTTCAGCCCCAGACCTTGTAAGTCCTCTGCCTTTATTCTGAGGGCAAATGAGAATTGTTGCATGTTTTTAAGCAGAGGAGTGAGTATTGCCAGACTTGTCTTTTAGAAAGTTCACTCTGGTTGCAGTTTGGAGGAAGGATGGGCTGGGAGAGACTGGAGACAAGGAGAGAGGAGTCTGTTGCAGAAATGCAGGAAAGAGTTGATGATGTCCTGAATTTTAGCCCTGGCACTAAGAATGGGGGTGGAATGAATCTGAGAGATGGAGAAAGCAGGTAGACTCAGCAGGACTCTGTGATTGATTGGCTGTGGGGGAGAGAAGGAGCGAGTGGCATTAATCAGGGAGGACATGGGGATTTCTGCAACGGTGAAGGATAGGGCTGCTAGGCAACAGGCTTGGCAGGGGTGGAGCCCTTCTCTGGCCCCAGGAGGCTGCAAACATGTGCTCTGGTCTCCAGCAGCAGAGCAGATGCAGCCTCCCATTCTGGCTCTAGGCTGAGGGGAGGGGGCAGCCCAGTAGGAGAGAAGGGGAGAAATACCTGGTGGGCTCATCAAAGAACATGACAGGTGGGTTGTTGACCAGCTCCAGGGCGATGGCCAGGCGCTTCCTCTGCCCGCCAGAGAGCAGGGCTGTCCTCGTGTGGGAGCAGGACAGCAGGCTGAGTGCCGTCAGGATCTCCGTCACCTGGCCCGGCCCCCCATCCAGCCCAGGTCAGCTTCAGAGTCTCTGCTTCCCCCCAGCACCACCCCGATGTATTTATTTATTCAAAAATTTTTTTTAATTGTTTTATTTTTTTGGCCACCCAGCACGGCATGTGGGATCTTAGTTCCCTGGCCAGGAATGGAACCTGGGACCCCTGCAAGGGACGTATGGAGTCTTAACCACCTGGCCACCAGGCAAGTCCCACCACCCCAATTTAAATAAGCATCTCCCTTAAACGCAGCGTCCCAGCCTTGGCCACCCCTCTCCTCCCACCCAAATCAAGGGCACCCCAGATCTCAGGGCCTGGAAAGGGCAGCGGCCTTGTTCCCCTCCCCACCCCCCCAAGCCCCCCCCACCCCACTCACCAGCTCCTTCTTCACCTCCTGCTTCTCATTCAGTTTCAGGTTAGCAGAGACCTGGGGCCCAGAGAGGAGGCAGATCAGATATGCATGGGCGCAGGCATAGCCTTGACCCCTTGGCCAATGGAAAGAGTGGGGACAGCAGGCGCCTCGGGGGACTGGGAGGAGGAGATGGCTGTCCAGCCCTCACCATCATGGCTTCCAGCACTGTGAGGTGTGGCAGTAGCTTGTCTTCCTGCATGATGTAACAGGACATCTTGCGGAAGGTCCTTAGTTCCCGCGGCTTCCCATTGACCAGGATCTGCCCCTTCATTCCAGACTCCCTGCAGGAACGTCGTCAGTTAGGGATGGAGGTCAGGGTCACTTCAGAACCTCTTCCGTGCTCCCCAGGGTACCTCTTTTCCTGGGCCCTGCCCCCATTTTACCCCAGCCTTGTCCTTACCTGTATCCTGCCAAGAGGTTCATGAGCGTGGACTTGCCAGCCCCTGAGGGGCCCATGATGCCAATCATCTCCCGGCAGCAGAATTTACCCGATAGGCACTTAAGGAGGGTCTTATAACCTGCAATGTGGGAAGGAGGGAGGAATTTTTGATCAGCGCTACAGTGAACAGAGACACCTCAAACTCTTAGGAGCCATGGCTATCAGTGAACTAGGCAGTCTCTACTCACTGTGACTTGGTTAGGATGGCTGAGTGACCCTCAGAGCCCCAATGATAACCTGTACCCTCTCATTCTGTCTCCCCAGAAGCAACCACCACTAATGTCAACGTACCCGAGGTGACAGCACTCTTCTGAAAGCCATGAGAAAACCCCCACATCCAATGGGTGGGTATGGAGAGGGCATCCAACAGAAGACCCTACTTCTCTTCTACAAACACGGCGGTCACTCTCTCATCCGCTACGGGAAGACTTTTCCAATTTTCCAGTCTGAGCTGGCTAACTGTCCTCTATTCCCACAGAACTTCTCATATGCTGGCATGTTTGTTACTTGAGGTGCCTGCCCCTCAGCCCCCTCCCCCAGCCTCTTAGTCAGTGAGCTCCTTGGGGACAGGGTCTGTGTGTGACTCATCTTTGTAACCTTAGCATTTTGGCTGGCATGTGCTAGATGCTCAATAAGTGTTTGTTCTGAATGTGTGTTCTCAGAGCCTTGGCCTCCTTCTAAAAGTCTTTCATCAGCGTACTCTGTTTCCCCACCAGGCTTATCTCTGCAGCCCCTAATGTGGCCCAGTAAAATCTCACCTTTCACTCATTGGGAGGCAGCATATGCATTAAGAGTACACATTTGGAGTCAGTTGGAACTGTATTCAAATTCTGACTCCACACTCACCAGTTAGCTGTGTGACCTGCAGCAAGTTGCTTAACCTCTCTGAGCTCCAGGTGCCTCATTTGTAAGGTGCCTTATTGTAAGATAGATAGTATCTATCTCATAGGGTTGCTATAAAGGTTCAATGAGATAATATACGTAAAGTAGGGCTTCCCGGGTGGCTTAGTGGTAAAGAATCCTCCAATGCAGGAGAAATGGGTTCGATCCCTGTACTGGGAGGATCCCACATGCCACGGAACAACTGAGCCTGTGCACCACAACTACTGAGCCCATGTGCCGCAGTTACTGAAGCTGCACACCCTGGAGCCTGTGCTCTGAAACAGGAGAGGCCTCTGCAACGAGAGGCCCTTGCATCACAACTGGAGAGTGGCCCCTGCTCGCCACAACTAGAGAAAAACCTGCACGGCATCAAAGACCCAGCACAGCCATAAAGAAAGAAATATATATATATATACATAAAGTATATGACACAGTACTTGATACATAGAGTGCATTAAAAGCAAGTGACATTTTATTTTTTGTTGTTGTTTTTTTTTTGCAAGTGATGTTTTAATGTTAATTCCATGTGACAATGTTTATTGATACACACTACATTCCAAACTCTGTACCAGACACTCAATCAAAAAAACAAAAAAACAAAAAAATGAGGAAGACAGTTCCTGCACTGAAGACGGTGATAGTCTAGGTAAAAGAGATGGACAAGAAAACATCTATGGGGACTTCCCTGGTGATCCTGTGGCCAAGACTCTGCGCTCCCAGTACAGGGGGCCCAGGTTCGATCCCTGGTCAGGGACCTAGATTCCCCATGTCCAAACCAAGAGTTTGCATGCCACAACTAAAGATCCCACATGCCACAACAGAGACTGAAGATAGTACGGGTGGCAACTAAGACCCAGTACAGTCACATAAATAACAAGTAATTTTTTAAAAAAGAAATCATCTGTAGATCTGAAAAAAAGATGAAGTAAGGGTTATCATAGAGGCATAAGTCTTGTGCAATGAGATCTAGAAAGTAGAACTGATGAGGGTAGAGGGGCAAGGGGAAAATCAGGAATGGCTTCATGGAAGAGGTGGCATTTGAGCTAAGTGTTGAAGAATGGGCAGCATTTCAAAATGGAAAAGGAAGGCAGAGGCTTTCCAGGCTTTGGGAGGAAAACGCTGCTACCTAACAACATATATGCAATACAATCCAGGGAGCAGAGGGCAGATATTCCAGAGTCAACTGCCGAGACAAGGGGGTAGAGAGGAAGATGAAGCCAAGGAGGCTGGCCTTGCCTGCCCTGCTTACAGGCCTGCCTCAGTGAAGTTGAAATGCCAATCCCTACCAGCCAACACTCACTACCACTCTTCCGTCCCCTACGGAGCCCAATTCCCTCTCCATTCTACCTCCTTAGCAGAGGCAGTGAAGGGATGTGATCTTTCACTCTCCCTTCACAACACCCAGCTGTCCCTCTGAACACATTACATCAGACAGGGGATCCTCTGCTGCCCACTGTGGAATCCTGATCATACTAACTGCCTGGATGGTGCTTTCTGGTTTACAAAGCTTGTTGCCTCAGTCACTGCTGTAGCAACATGGATGAGGCAGCTAGGGCCCAGAGAAATCCAGTGACACCCAAGGTCACACAGCAAGTTCTTTACTTAGAGAAGGGATATCATGAATTCCAACCCTCTGCTTCAGTCATTGTCACCATCAATCAGAGAGACGTGTGGCTGTGCACACCAGCATATGCCTCTCAGAGCTACTCACAAGAAGTGATTTCTTTTGCAGGGGAAGAAATCGGCAATGATGAACCCTCCCCTCATTTAATCACTGCCAAGCACTTGATTAAACTCTGATGCCGAATTCAAATATCGTCTTAATGCTTGCCTTTCACAAAGCATTTTCATCGCTGGCATCTCAGCTGAGCTGCACAAGCCCATGCAGGGTATTCTTATCATCCCTGTTTATAAGTGAGGAAAGTGAAAGCAAGAGAGGGTAGGCAGTCTGCCCAAGATCACACAGCTTACAAGTGGCTAAGAACCCATGTCTTGGTACTCCTGCTGGACCCCAACTGCTCAACCTGAGAAGGGCCTGCTTCCCAGACTTTCAGGATGGAGACCCACCAGAGTTCTAGTTCTGCCTCCATCAGTAACTCTCTTTGCAACTTTATGAAGTCACTTAATCTTTCAGGGCCTCCATTTCCTCATCTGTAATATAAGGATAGTAGTATCTCCTCCCAAGGACAAAATAAGGTTATTATGACTATTAAGTGAGATTAATAATAATTAATAGAAAAGTGTTTTGAATATCAAGAAATGTCATATATAATTAGGAGAGGCAGGTGACAAATTCTGACCTGGGAAAGTCAGAATCTCCCTTTCTCCATGCCCCTTATTCTTTTTCCTCTTGAAATGAATGAATGTGCCTGCGTGCTCAGTCGTGTTCAACTCTTTGTGACCCCATGGACTGTGTCCCACCAGGATCCTCTGTCCATGGGGATTCTCTAGGCAAGAATACCAGAGTGGGTTGCCATTTCCTTCTTCAGGTGATCTTTCTGACTCAGGGATCAAACCCGTGTCTCCTGCGTCTCCTGCATCGAGAGGTGGATTCTTTACCACTGCTTCTAATTGCTCTCTGTCCTCCAAAGAAAGGGACAGGGATTCACGTGAGAAAAGCAGGCAGAGAGAGGAGTACAGAGGGCAGAGAGAGGGACAAGGGATGCAAAAAATGGCAGAATGGCCAGTAGAACAGAATAGGGCTGACAAGGGCAAAGGAGGGCAGGACCTGGTCAGGAGTGCCCATTTGTGGCTGGTGAGTTGAGTTGAAGCCACTAGAGAGTTGGCCCATCTAGACACTTCTTTTGTATTTTCATTTCTCCTGAAACTGAAAGTGTTAGTTGCTCAGTCATGTCCAACTCTTTGCGGTCCCATGGACTGTAACACCCACACTCTTCAGTCCATGGAATTCCTCAGGCCAGATCACTGGAGTGGGTAGCCGTTCCCTTCTCCAGGGGATCTTCCCAACCCAGGGATCGAACCCCGGTCTCCCATATTGCAGGCAGGTTCTTTACTGTTTGAGCCATCAGGGAAGTCCTTAAAACTGTGAGGGTTAAGGAAATAACAGGTACCTCCTCATTGTGCCCAAAACTGGCCTCAGGACCAAGGGCACTGAGCAGAGAGCTCAGATATCTCAAATTCTAGTGACTCAGACCCTGTGATCTTTTGGTCACTCATGGGAGTGAGGGTAGGGAGTACAGAGAGTACAGGCTCAGCTCTGCTCTGAAGCACCCTAACATTTCTTAAACCTCAGATAAGAATATCCCAGCTCCATCCCTGATCCACACCCAGGCTCTGGAGAAACCCCAGCTTCTCTATTCCCAGCTCAACCTGCCCAGGGCAGGGGGATGGGGTGAGGGGCAAAAGGTGCAAGGGATGAGGGAGATGGTGAGGATTCAGAGAATTTGGAGCCCCAGGCAATCCCATTACCCACCTGTCCTAAAGATAGAAGCAGTGGAGATGGGAATGCTTAACAGGGAAGATAGCAGAGAGAAAGGAACACTGCAAGGAGAGCTGAGAAACCTGGCTTCTGGTCCTCACACTGCCACTTTATAGCTGTGTGACATCGGTCAAGTTACTCAACTTCTTTGGGCCTCAGTTTTCATATTAGCAACATAGCGGGGGCTTCCCAGGTGGCTCAGAAGTAAAAAATCCACCTGCAAAGCAGGAGACCCAAGTTCTATTCCTGAGTCAGGCAAATCTGGAAAAAGAAATTGCAACTCAGTCCAATTTGCCTGAGAAATCCCATGGACAGAGGAACCTGGAAGGCTACAGTCCATGGGGTCTCAAAAGAGTCGAACAAGACTTAACAACTAAACAACAAGATGTCACCTATCCTACCAACCCTTGACCCTCCCTGCCTCGGAGAACCTCGGCAAGAATGAAGTAAGAAGACAGGAATGAGAACATCTTTTAAAATTAGCAGTGCTCCATAGGTCCAAGGATTTTTGCTAACCACTGAGGACAACCGCTACCACACAGCCCAGACTTTCTCATATCCACCCTAGAAGGCAGGAGCTCTACCTGAAACAAAGAAGGACAACTCCTCAAGGCCCAGAAGCGATAGCACCAACTTAGAAGAGGAAATAACCCATTGAACCTAGTGTCCCATGGTGCTTACAGGTGTGAAGGGAGCTCAGACCCTGGCACCTCAGCTGTGCGCAAAGTCAGTCAGGGGCTGAGATTTTAGTGGACTGGCTCCTGCAGGATTTGCAGAACAGGGTGCAAACCCAGGCCTCCTGTTCTAGAAGGGGCAACTCATGGGGGCCCACAGCTCCCCACCAGACTGCTCCCTTACCCCGTTTGCGCCAGCAGGGCCCCTCCCTCACGGAATAGGACAGCTCCACGAACTCAATGTCCACCGCTGAGCGCTTGGGTAGGTGGGAGAAGCGCTGGGCTTCGGTGATGTGGTTCTCCACCTTCTTCAGGTGCCTGGTCAGCATAGGGGGCTCCGCCCCGTCTTCCAGCACGGCCATGGCCACAGCTCCAGGTCGTAGTCCACAGCTCACGGCCTCCCGAGTCTTCTCCGCCATCACGCCAAGTCCGGCCTGAAGGGAGAGGCCCTGCTCAGTTTGGGGCAGACCTCCATCCCTGGCTCGGAGCTCCCCTGCTTTCTCATGTGCCCTTGCCTCCCTGCCTCCTTCTCAGGGTAGATCGGCTACCGGAAGCTCCCACATCCCACCTCCAGAGCATCTGCCCTCCATCGACCACCACTCCCCACGCAGCTACGTTCAGTTCCCACCTCTCCTCGGTCCCGGGCAGCCCCAGCCCCAGCCGGGCCCCTCGAAGCCCGCACCCGCTCCCTCCTCCCCGCGGAGGCTCTAATCTCCTTACCCCGCAGGCCAGCAGTCTCTGGGGACTGTATGGGGCGCGGGTGGGAGGGTGGGGGCAGGGGGGCGGGGCGAGGGTGCAGAAAGGGCGGCTGGCAGAGGCTGCCTGTTAGGAAATCAGGGTAGCAGGGTGACCGCAGGATGGACCAGGCAAAGGCGAAGGAAGAGGAGGCTCTGGGCCTCCTGCTGCGCCTCCCTCCCCATCTCTAGGCGAGGTGCCCTGGCCAGTCCCTCCTGCCGGCGGCCCTGGGTCCGCGCGCCCTGGGCTCTCGCCTCAAACGGGCTCACCACCCGGACTCAAAACCCGCACTGCCAACTAAGCCCCGCATTGGGGGTCATTCCCCTCCCATCTTCCGCAAGCCTGGTCACCTTGAGTCGCCCCGGGCTGGTGCAGAGCTGAGATGATGAGCGCTGCCACGGCTGAGGATGGAGACTCCAGGTCCTCCTTACCTGCCTCTGGATGCGGCACTGAGCCTGGTGTCCCGGCTCCCGAACCCGGCGGCCGGGCCGGGGCGGGGCCGGGGCGGGGTAGGCGACAGGGGAGGGCTCGAGCCTCAGGTCAGAAAAGAGATGACAAGTCTGGGGAGGGGCGACTGGGGCGTGCCCCTACCTCTCTCTGTCGTGCACACCCGGTTCCCTAAGCCCGATCTTTGGTGCCTTGTCCTCCCGAACCCGCCGGGCGACTGCGCTCTCGCCCAAGCTGCTGCCAGCCGGTCCTGCCGTTCTTAAAGGGCCCACGCCGCCCCGCAGCCCGCGGGGAACAAGGATGGCGAAGGGGAGAGAAGCGCCGGCTACGCGGGGTGCGGGAGAGAGTGCAAGTGTGGACCCAGAAGATTGGGGACTGGGGATTGGTGGCAAAAGGCCGACTCCGAGGCGGTGAAGAGAGCTGAAGTCGCTCAGTGGAGACAGGTCCCTGGATTTCAGACTATACAATGGTGGGGGGGGGGGAGGGGTGCAGATTCCGTCACTCTCAAGGGATTGTGGAGCTGCCAGCCTGTCTGCACCCCCCCCCCCATCAATTTCCCTCAATTCTGGTCCTTGAGCTCAGCATCCCCCGGGAATTCCCAAGCAAGAGTCTTGGGGCATCCTCCCCACCTCCCCTTTCCCTCTCTGAGAGCCAGGAGACCAGTCAAAAAGGGACAGAGCTGCTTTTGGAGAATTCAGAGGCCGCTCCAAGGTTAAACCGGTACTCAGAGGCCAGCCGGCTCAGACTGATTGCCGTTTAGTCACTAAGTCATCCACTCTTTGCCACCCCGTGGACGGCAGCAGTTCAGGCTCCTCTGTCCATGGGACACCCTCACCCCCATCCCAAGCAAGAATCCTGGAGTGGGCTGCCATTTCCTTCTCCATCTCCGACTGTAGAAATCTCGGTTCTCCCGGGCAAATTCGGGCCTTTAAGACAAACAATGCCTGATGCTGGAGGTACATGTGTGCCAGGGCGTAGAGCAGAATGCTGTGTTTGGCATCTTCTCACACACGTGTGCATCCTCACCCTCACCCTACAAGCCTTTAAGACCCCCAGAGCACTCCAGGGGCTTCCCCCTGCCCTGTGCCTTTCTCAGGCATCTCCTCCTGGCCCCAGCCTGCCCCAGCCCCAGTCTTCAAGGGGTAAGTAGGTTAGCCAGCTGAGACACGTGACCTGAGCTTTTAAGTTCCCACCTGTCACATAGCAAAGACGGATGGGAGGGGAGGCTGCTGCCAGTGCTGAGGCTTCTCCTTACCGCAGCAGACAAGAGGTTACTAGCAGTCAAACCTCTCCTCTGCGGGTCCCCCTCCTCCTCCAGCCTCTCTGCAGCCTGGAGGCTGGCGGCCCCTGCAGGACATCTCCAGGCCCCACCCTGTGACTTAAAGTTGCAAACAGATTTCAGGTCCAGCCCTCTCTACCTTCCTCTGATCCCATGCACCACATCGCCACTGTTCCTCAGGACCCTCTATTCTCCAAGGTAACCTCCAGTCCTCTACTATAGGCTCCCCCACCACAGTAGTTGCATTATCTCATTTAATTCTCACAGTATCCCTATGAGGCAGGTGTTACAACAACTCTTTACAGATAAAGAAGCTGAGGCATAAGTTTCTGAGGTTTATGAGGTTAAGCCATGTGCCAAGAATACATATCTAATTGGCAGCAGAATAGGGCTTTTGCCCACTCTGCTATGAAGCCTCTGGAAACCCTGTTCCAGGACTGTCTCCCTCCACTTTCTGGACAGGCTGTTCATAACCTCCACAGCTTAAGGACATTCTCCTCCATTCCATGGCATATAACTTGACAATTTTCAGGAAAATTTCCTCCCCTTCCTTAGGAATGCTCTGCCCCATTCCTCAGGACAGACTTCCCTGTCTTCAGAGATCAACGTTCCCAAATCTCCTACTAGCTTTCCACCCTGTGTGATTCACATCCCCTGCCCCAGAGCAGTGGTCCTCAGCTTTGGTTGAGACTCAGCATCACTTGGGGATTTTCAAAAGATGCTCAGATAACACTATAAAGCAGTTCATGCTGATATCTTAGGTTGGATCCAGGCATTAGTATTTTTAAATGCTCCCCAATTGATCCCACTGAGCGGGCCAAGTTGAGAGCCACTACCCTAGATGAAGCTTCCAATTCCCTGGGTTAGAACACTTGTCATGTGCCTACATGTCTCTTCCCTGGGACATTCTCTAGGACACAGGACACCCTCTCCCCATTTTGTGAACACTTCTTTCATGTCCTGAATTTGGAGTTGGAAGATGTGCATTCTACCCTTGGTGCTTTCACTAATTCTGTACTGAAGCAAATTTCTCCACTTCTCTGAGTGTCATTCAAGTGGTGGGGATGATAAAAATCCTGCATATCTACCTCAGAACGTTCTTATGAGGTTCAAGTGTTCAAGTGCCTAGATTGGTGATTTTTCTCCTCCAGAACAGATCCTACATCCTTACTCTCTAAGTCAGACTTACCATGGTTCAAGGTCATTTCATTTTCCCCAGAAGAATCTCTCGTTTCCTTGGCAAAGGAGAGGAAACTACATTTGTTGATCGTCTTCTATGTGCCCGGCTTTCATCTTAGGGATATGAGCTCTGAAGAAGGAGCTAGGTCTCTCTCTTTCTCCCCTGAATTCCCAGAACCTGTACACAGAAAACCCACTCTATAGCTATCTGTTGACTAAACAGTCTAACCCGTCCTCACAACTTTAGAGGCCAGTATTTGTTACTATGATTGTTTTATTTGGCTCTACCGGGTTTTAGCTCTGACTGGCAGGATCTTCAGTCTTCATTGTGGCATGCAGGGTATTTAGTTGCTGCCTACAGGATGTATGGTTCTTTTTTTTTTTTTTTTAGTTGCAGCACACAAACTCTTAGTTGTGGCATGTGGGATCTAGCTCCCTGACCAGGGATTGAACTTGGGCCCCATGCACTGGGAGCGTGGAGTCTTAGCCACTGGACCACCAAGGCCAGTTATTATCCTCTCATGTTTCAGATAAGGAAACTGAAGCTAAGAAAGGTTAAGTACTAGTGTGAGGTCATACAACTCATGTGGTGGATCCAGGGATCCAAATTCAAGACTACACATTCTAAACCATGACGTGATCTACGATGTCAAGCTTCCTCAGTCCCTGGTAGTGTCACCTTCCTGTTTTATGAAGCAGATCCATCTCCAGTCTCCTAAACAGGCTTTTTCCCCTTCTAGGATGCAAAAGTTTTCCAACCTTCTAGAGGTCCACTAGGGTAGACCCTTCCCATTCTGGGAGATACCTCCAACTCCCTCCATATACCTTCCCAGACAGGACTTTGATTCCATAGTATGCACAACTCTAACTCCTGGAAGACGCCTTGTAACTCGAGAATAGTGGTTCTCAAGCTTAGCACACGTGAGTATCCCCTGGAGGGGTCCTTACAACACAGGTCACGGTCTCCGGCTCCCTAGAGTTTCTGATTCAACATCTGGGGTGGAGACAGAGAATCTGCGTCTCTAATAAGTCCCCAGGTGATGCTGATGTTGCTAGTCTGGGAGTACACTTTGATTTCTCATCCCCCAAATAAACTTCCAATCTCCTACCCTGGGCTTTTCCTCAATGCCTCAATGAACCTTCCCCCCTTTCCTCAAATATACCTCGTCCATTCCCTGCCATTGATCTTTTTCTGTTTCTAGGATCCTCCCCAATTCCTATTCCAGAACCTCCCCTCCCATCACCACCGAGACAGCCTCCATCCAGGACAGGTTCCCTAGACCTAGATAGGTAAATGTTGACGGTAATTGGCTTATGAAGAACAAGGCAGAAGCAGAAAATTTCTGTCTCAGTTTAGTGCCAAGAAGTAATCAAGCAGATACAGGGTGCTCTGGGCAGGGATTTGTAGGAGAAGCAGTTGATAAGGAGATTGAAGGACCTATTGGGAAAAGGGAAGGGTATCAGGATCCTATGGGAGCTGGGCAGAAACTGGACTGAGGACTTTGGAACTGAGTCAGTTTTGCTTCCACCACCCCAGGTTTTTTGTCCACCAGGATAGTCTCTCATCTTTGGATAGATTATTATCAAGTGTATTTATCAATGGGAGGACCCTCTACTGTCTACTTGGGGAAATGTGAGAGAGTGGTGGATAAAGAGGGAGGTGTTGGAGGCAGGTAGTAAAGACGGGTATAGGCACCTGAGTCCAGGCAGTGGAGTGGTGTCTACAAGGCAGAGTCCCTGATGTTACCTTAAAAAAAAAAATTATTGTTAGGACTTCCCTGGTGGTGCAGTGGACAAGAATCTGCCTGCCAATGCAGAGGATATGGGTTCAATCCCTGGTCCATGAAGATTCCACACACCACAGAGCAACTAAGCTCATGCACAACTACTGAGCCCAAGAGCCCAAACTATCGAGCCCAAGTGCAGCAACTACTGAAGCCCGCATGCTCTGGGGCACACAACCACAACTACCAAGCCTATGCCTCGCCCCAGCACCTTAGAGCCCACATGGCACACTGCTGAGCCTGAGTGCTGCAGCCACCGACGCCCACCTGCCTAGAGTCTATGCTCTGCAACAAGACAAGCCACTGCACTGAGAAGCCTGCACACAGCAACAAAGACCCAGTGCAGCCAAAACTAAATGAATTATTTTTTAAAACCTCACCTAAAAATATAAGAATATAACATATATAACAAAATCAAGCAATATTGAAGTATATTTTAAAAGTGTGATATTTCTCCATCTCTTACCTGTGATGTACTGCCATTTCCTTTTGATAAGAAGAAAATGAGGGGTTCTTCAATGGTGCAGGATGCCAAGTTTCTCTGCCCAAGTCATTGTCTCTCTTTCCTTGAGAACCCACACACCTCTGCCTCCCAGTCTCAGCTTGCCGTCTTTCTTTCCCTAGAACCTGAACTCCCACGACACTCCTTTGTACCCTTTGCATGGAACCAGCCTGAGACCAAGTGTCTGCCAAGATTTTCTCTGTGACCTGTTTTGCTGCTGCTAACACAGGGATTACTCCACTGGAGGGTGGAAGAAAGGCCACAGCTAGTATGTGTTCAAAATGCTTTATTTCCCTTGGTCTCTGCTACTCCAATGACCTCTGTCTCCACTCAGCAGCCTACTTCCTTGTGGACATACTCCGGAGTCTTAATGCTGCTGCTGCTAAGTCGCTTCAGTTGTGTCCGACTCTGTGTGACCCCATAGACGGCAGCCCACCAGGCTCCACCGTCCCTGGGATTCTCCAGGCAAGAATACTGGAGTGGGTTGCCATTTCCTTCTCCAGTGCATGAAAGAGAAAAGTGAAAGTGAAGTCACTCAGTCGTGTCCGACTCTTAGCGACCCCACGGACTGTAGCCTACCAGGCTCCTCCATCCACGGGATTTACCAGGCAAGAGTACTGGAGTGGGGTGCCATTGCCTTCTCCTCTGGACTCTTAACAGCTCCATTTAAAAATGCCCCTTTTCACACACACATACACACACAACCCAATCAAAAAATGGGAAGAAGACCAAATAGACATTTCTCCAAGGAAGAAATACAGATGGCTGATAGGCACAAGAAAGATGCTCAACATTGCTAACTATTCAGTTCAGTTCAGTTCAGTTCAGTCACTCAGTCGTGTCCGACTCTTTGCGACCCCATGAATCGCAGCATCCCAGGCTTCCCTGTCCATCACCAACTCCCGGAGTCTACCCAAACCCATGTCCATCGAGTCAGTGATGCCATCCAACCATCTCATCCTCTGTCGTCCCCTTCTCCTGCTGCCCCCAATCCTTCCCAGCATTAGGGTCTTTTCCAATGAGTCAACCCTTCACATGAGGTGGCCAAAGTATTGGAGTTTCAGCTTCAACATCAGTCCTTCCAATGAACACCTAGGACTGATCTCCTTTAGGATGGACTGGTGGGATCTCCTTGCGGTCCAAGGGACTCTCAAGAGTCTTCTCCAACACCACAGTTCAAAAGCATCAATTCTTTGGTGCTCAGCTTTCTTCACCGTCCAACTCTCACATCCATACATGACCACTGGAAAAACCATAGCCTTGACTAGACGGACTTTTGTTGGCAAAGTAATGTCTCTGCTTTTAAATATGCTATCTAGGTTGGCCATAACCTTCCTTCCAAGGAGTAAGCGTCTTTTAATTTCATGGCTGCAGTCACCATCAGCAGTGATTTTGGAGCCCCAAAAAATAAAGTCTGACACTGTTTCCACTGTCTCCCCATCTATTTCCCATGAAGTGATGGGACCAGATGCCATGATCTTAGTTTTCTGAACGTTGAGCTTTAAGCCAACTTTTTCACTCTCCTCTTTCACTTTCATCAAAACTATGAGGTACTATCTTATGCCAGTCAAAATGGCCATGATTTAAAAAGTCTACAAATACCAAATGCTGGAGAGGGTGTGGAGAAAAGGGAACCCTCCTAGAGTGTTGGTGGGAATGTAAATTGGTGCAGCCACTATGGAAAATAGTATGGAGGTTCCTTAAAAAACCAAAAATAGAGCTACCACACGATCCTGCATTCCTACTCCTGGGCATGTATCTGGAGAAAACTATAATTCAAAAGGTATTTGTACCCCAATGTTCATAGCAGCACTATTCACAATGGTCAAGACATGGAAACAGCCTAAATGTCCATTGACAGATAAGTGGATGAGGGAGATATGATACCTACATACAATGTAATGCTACTTAGTCATTCCAAAAAAAAAAAAAGCCATTTGCAGCAACATGGATGGACTTAGAGATTATCATACTAAGTGACGTGAGTCAGAAAGAGAAAGACAAATTCCATATGATATCACTTATATGTGGACACAAATATATGTGGACATATATATGACACAAATGAACTTATCCACAAAACAGAAACAGGCTAAAAGAAATACAGAACAGACTTGTGGTTGCCAAAGGAAAGGGAGGTTGAGGGAGAGATAGAGTGGGATAGGATGGGAATTTGGGATTAGCAGATGAAAATTATTATATATAAAATGTATGAACAATAAGGTACTACTGTATAACACAGGAAACTATTAAAATATTCAATAGCTGTGATAAACCATAATGGAAAAGAAGCTGAAAAAGAATGTGTGTGTGTGTATATATATATATATATATATATATATATATATATATATATATAACTGAATCATTTTGCTATAGAGTAGAAATTAACACAAAATTGTAAGTTAACTGTACCTCAGTTCTTTAAAAAACCTTAAAAATATCCCTTTGTTCTGACCACCTTTCCCTCCTGCCCTCTAATCTTCAGAGGTTCACTTTATTTGACTCTAACTAGTCTCTGAGGGCCTCCGTGTCCAGTTTTGACATCACGATCCATCTCTGGTTGCCCTAATTACCTTGCTCATTGACCCTAGGCAATTCGCGTCCAGGCTGGCAGATCATGGTTGAGGATCAACCTGGTTTTCTTTCTTCTTCTTTTGCTCCAGAGGTGATGATATCCGCTTCAAAAAGATGTCCGGTTGTCTTATTCTTGGATTTCCGCTCTGCTGACTTGTCATGTGATCTATCCCACTCCTATATCTATTAATGGTATTTCTAAAACTTGGCAATTCTTATAAAGAACCTTAATCCAACAGGTTATCCCTCAGTCACATTAATCCCCACTTTGTCAAGAAAACTGAGACCTCCAGGCATGAAATGCCTCTCGCACCTTATATCTCCTACAAACTAAATCCATGTCCCCTCTCATTCTGCCCTCCCGCTACTTGAAAGAAGGGGTGTCTCCAGTCCTTTCCAAGCTCCCTCTCTCCACTTGTCCTCCATGCTCCTTTCCCAGTCAAGAAATTCAGCTATTTAGCATGCTAGGAAAAGTTTTCACAACTCCCTGAACCCTCCCTCTCAGCCTCAAGCTCCTCTGCTGCTGTACATGAAATGAGTGTGCTCCTCATTCTCCAAATGCACCATAGTATTCCTGATCTTGCCCACATTCATTCATTCACTGAAAGTCTATATCCATTACATCATAATCTGACAGAAATGACTTTGTTCCCCATGACTATTCCTCCTTCTTCTCATTTTGGAGAAATATTTCTCTTTCTACTGGCTCAGTTCTTCCGTGCTTTTGTCTGAGGTTAGGAACTTGCTCCAAAGAAGAGAAAAGAAGCATTAGCTTCCACCCTCCTGGACCACCTGCCCTCTCTTCCTACCTTTACCCCTTTGTGAAGAGTAAGACAGGTGTCTCCTTAATCTTCAGGCACCACGATCTGACTCTGAATGAAACTCTAATCAAATTAGTATTGGTAGCCTCCTCTCTCCAGGGATCTGCTCTCACCCACCCCCAGCCTCTAATATCCTTCCACAGGCATCTGACTGCTTAGACTCAATACTCCGTTTCTCCAGTTCAGCACTTTCTAACCCAGGCACACAGAGCCCTGGATCCCCTCCTCCTGGAGAGCTAGAATCTTACAGTATCAAGTCAAAATGTCTTCTGCTGCCCCCATGGTCCAGACAGAGTAGCAGGATTTGTTGTGGGTGTGACCCATACGACTGGTAGGCAAGGCCCTTTTCCCGGGTACTGTCCTGGTCCTGAAAGCTCTGCTCAGCTGAGGAATGAATGGCATCAGTAAATGCTGGAGTAACCACTCAAGGAGCAGCCCATGCCATTGCTTAGAACACCAGCAAAACATGGGCACCAAAAAAATGAAAGAAAAAAATTGATGCCAGAATTTGATAGGTTATAAATATATGTTTGTGAAAGTATAGACATTACTTTGCCAACAAAGATCTGTCTAGTCAAGGCTATGGTTTTTCCAATGGTCATGTATGGATGTGAGAGTTGGACTATAAAGAAAGCTGAGCACCGAAGAATTGATGCTTTTGAACTGTGGTGTTGGAGAAGACTCTTGAGAGTCCCTTGGACTGCAAGGAGATCCAACCAGTCCATCCTAAAGGAGATCAGTCCTGGGTGTTCATTGGAAGGACTGATGTTGAAGCTGAAACTCCAATACTTTGGCCACCTGATGTGAAGAGCTAACTCATTGGAAAAGACACTGATGCTGGGAAAGATTGAGAGCAGGAGGAGAAGGGGACGACAGAAGATGAGATGGCTGGATGGCATCATTGACTCGATGGACATGGGTTTGGGTGGACTCTGGGAGTTAGTGATGGACAGGGAGGCTTGGCGTGCTGCAGTTCATGGGGTTGCAAAGAGTCAGACATGACTGAGCAACTGAACTGAACTGAATCATACTGTACTTCCTTATATTTGCTTCCTGGTTTAATATTTTCATTTTGAATTATACACAAGAATGGGGCATCATGGGGCACCACACTCTTATCAGGGCTCAGAGGTTTTAGTCTTCATCTGGTCTTTTTTTATAATAATTAAAAAATAATAATTATTCATTTGGCTGAGCCAGGTCTTAGTTGTGGCACTTGGGATCTTTGATTGCAGCATACGGGATTTTTAGTTGCAGCATCTGAACACTTAGTTGAGGCATGTGGGATCTAGTACCCTGACCAGGGATGGAACTCAGGTCCCCTGCAACAGGAGCACAGAGTCTTTGCCAGTCCCCGTCTTCATCTGGTCTTGATTAGGAGAAAGGTCTCTAACTGACCTGCTTTTGGGGGTTTGCCTTTGGCCCTGTTAACCTGCCACTTTGAGACAGTTGTCAATTGAGTCTAATAAGTCAAAATTTAATGAGGATAAACAGGAGGGCCTGCTGTTAGGCCCAAGATCACCACTGCAGACATCCAAAGTGAAGAAGCATGGTTTGGGCAATAACAACACGTGTAAAGGCTTAGGGATTTCAGAGGGCAGTAGCTTCATAATAATCTGAGAACATGGTATAACTACCAAAACCATAGGCCCCGAGGGCATGGGGATGGAATGGGGACCCCAAACCACACAACACAAGGAAGTTTAGAAGAAACTGAGGGTACTTAGCCCAAAGAAGCTTCTGTTGCTTCAACTATTTGAAGGCCTAATGGGGGAACCAGAATTATACTTGTTTAGTGGAGGGACAGGGTGTGGGGTAGCCAAATTAATACAGGATCCTAGAGGACTGAGCCTGGAGATGCAGTAGCTTTGCTTATGGAAAGTCTTCACTCGCTTTTCCTCTCCCCTCTGTGTTGCCATTTTCAAAAATTACCTTTTCAATGCCTTCTTTATAAAGTTATTTATTTTTTTATTGAACTATAGTCAATGTGTTATAGGCATATAATATAATGTTATAGGCATATAATATAGTAATTCAAAATTTTTAAAGTTATACTTCATTTATAGTTATTATAAAATATTGGCTATATTCCCCGTGTTGTACAGTATATCCTTGCAGCTTATTTTTCCTTGGCTGTGCCACTTGTGGGATCTTAGTTCCCTGGTCAAGGATTGAACCCAGGCCCTCAGCAGTGGAAGCACAGAATCCTAACCACAGGACCACCAGAGAATTCCCTCTCATGGCTTATTTCATATATTATAGTTTGTATTTCTTTTCTTAAAATATTTTTATTTGTTTTTGGCTGTGTCCAATCTTAATTGGGGTGGGTGGGATCTTCCTTGCAGCATGCGGGATCTTTCATTGTAGCTGGCAGGCTCTGTAGTTGCCACATGTGGATTTAATTGCTCTGTAGCATATGGGATCCTCAGTTCTCAGCTGCTGCTGCTAAGTTGCTTCAGTCGTGTCCGACTCTGTGCAGCCCCATAGACGGCAGCCCACTAGGCTCCCTTGTCCCTGGGATTCTCCAGACAAGAATACTGGAGTGGGTTGCCATTTCCTTCTCCAGTGCATGAAAGGGAAAAGTGAAAGTGAAGTCGCTCAGTCATGTCCGACTCTTAGTGACCCCATGAGCTGTAGCCTACCAGGCTCCTCCGTCCATGGGATTTTCCAGGCAAGAGTACTGGAGTGAGGTGCTAGTTCTCAGACAAGGGATCAAATCCACATCCCCTCCATTGGTAGGCAGATTCTTAACCACTGGACCTCCAGGGAAGTTTCTTAATCCCCTACCCCTATCTTGTCCCTTCCCACTTTCCCCTCCTGACTAGTAACCACTAGTTTCTGTATCTGTGAATCTGCTTATTTTCACTAGCTTGTTACTTTTTTTAGATTCTACAAATAAGTGATATCATACAGTATTTATCTTTCTCTGATTTACTTCACTTGGTACAATATCCTTCAAGTCTATCCATATTGTTGCAAATGGCAAAATTTCATTCTTTTTTATGATTGAGTAGTATTCCTGTATATCTATCTATCTATATGTGTATATATTTACATACATACTACATCATCTTTATTCATTCATCTACTGTTGGACATTTAGGTTGCTTCCATATATTGGCAATGGTAAATAGAGCTGCTATGAACATTGGGGTGCATGTATTTTTTTGAATTCATGTGTTTTTTTTTGGATATACACTCAGATAGAATTGCTGGATGGTATGGTGGGTCTACTTTTAGTTTTTTGAGAAACCTCCAGTGCTCTTGCCTGGAAAATCCCACGGACGGAGGAGCCTGGTAGGCTGCAGTCCATGGGGTCGCTAGGAGTCGGACACAACTGAGCGACTTCACTTTCACTTTTCCCTTTCATGCACTGGAGAAGGAAACGGCAACCCACTCCAGTATTCTTGTCTGGAGAATCCCAGGGACGGTGGAGCTCGGTGGGCTGCTGTCTGTGGGGTCGCACAGAATCGGTCACGACTGAAGCGACTTAGCAGCAGCAGCAGCAGCAGCCATAATGCTTTCCACAGTGGCTGCACTGATTTTCACTCCCACCAACAGTGAACTGTTTCTCCACAACCTCACCAACATGTTACTTGTGTTCTTTTTTGATAATAGCCTTTCTGATAGGTGTGAGATGATATCTCACTGTGGTGTTGATTTGCATTTCTCTGATGATTAGCAAGGTTGAGCATCTTTTCATATGCCTGTTGGCTGTTGTTTTGCTGAAAGTTTTAACTTTCATTTCAGGTTTGAAGGATTCCTTAACAAAAGAAACCACTCATTATACACAAATAAATACTTTTAATATTTAATAGAGGAGTATCTAACTTACTTTCAATATACAATATTAAAAGAAAAGAGAAATAGGAAGAGTAGAGGAGAGTAACAGCACATACATCACTGAATTGGACTAACATCCAAACTGCACTGGGATGTCCTGTGTAACAGCAATCTGGAGTCCCAACTGGGAAAAGGTCCCAGGTGGTGCATCCACCCACGGGCAAGACTTCAAATTGCAGTTTGGGGGGCTCCCTGTTATAATCCCAAGCTGCGGCGAACTGACATCATCATCAGTTTACAAGCAAAAATGCAGCTCTAGCTAATTTCAAGACTCAATCTCTATTTTATCTATAGTGTCATGCACCTTACTGGTACCAATTAGTGCATTCACAAGCAGGCACGTAGTCATGGCAGTGTCAAGGCGGGTCATAAGCAAGGTCAGAGGCCTGCTCTGCTTTCTTGTCTTTGGAACCTGAACAAGACTTCCTCCATCTTAACTTTCCTAACAGTTATCTGTATGTTCTCTTTAGAAAAATGTCTATTCAGTTCTTCTGCCCAATTTCTAATTTTTTTCTTTTTGATGTTGAGTCACATGAGTTGCTTTATATATTTTGGATACTCTTTGAGTATCATTTGCAAATATTTTCTCTCCCTCTGTAGGTTGTCTGTTCATTTTGATTACAGTTTCCTTTTCTATGCAGAAGCTTTTTAAAATTGGGTCCCATTTGTATACTTTTGTTTCCTATACTTTAGGAGGCAGATCCAAAAATACATTGCTACAACTTATGTCAGAGTGTCCTGCCTGTTTTTCTCTAGGGTTTTATGGTTTCTGGTCTTACGTTTAGGTCTTTAACCCATTTTGAGTTTATTTTTGTATATGGTGAACACATTGGTGTTTCTTGAAGGGGCTCTTGCAAAGGCAAATGAACACCTACACTGACTTGACCTTAATGCCCTCAGTATTTCTGCCTGAATTCCTGCAGCAACCCCTTAACTTCTGTCGGCCTGCTCTTCCATTCCCCATCATGGCCAGAATCACCATTCTAAATCTTGATGCAATGCTTCTGGGTGGCTTTGCATTCTTTCCCAGTCTTCTCTCTCTATATAACCTACGGCCCTCAGTGCTTGAGACCACAAAGTCCCTCTTTAAATTCCAGACCTAGTCTCTTCTGCCTGGAATAACCTGCCACCCCTTTGTAGATATGGTAACTCTATTCATTTCTTTGCTGAAGCCCTTCCTGAGCCCTTGCCCAAGTAATACTGTCAGCTCCTTCTTTGAGTCTCAATGAACACTGACCAGCCACTCACTCCACTCATTTAGGTCTTTCCTCACCTCTGTACTGCAAGCCCCTCCAGGGCAGGTCCTGCCTGCATTTATCCATCTTTGTATCCTTAGCACCCGTCACAGTGCCTGAACTATAGGAAGAACTCAGTAAATAGCTGACGGAATTAACTGACTTTTCTTTCCTAATTCTTTCAGCAACAGGCACACAAAAAAGTAGGTTTTTGTAGTAAGAATTACATTTAATTTTTGAAGGGGGTTATAGCTTCCTGCCCATCCAAGACCCCTGAGAGTATTTCCTTGATCTCTTGAGAGTGGCAGAGACTCTAAGAGTAGACACAGAGTGCTAAGATGTGCCTCAGTTCAGTTCAGTCACAGTCGTGTCTGACTCCCTGCAACCCCATGAGCTGCAGCACGCCAGGCCTCCCTGTCCAACACCAACTCCCGGAGCCCACCCAAACTCATGTCCATTGAGTCAGCAACGGGCCTAAAAAAATGGTTCATATTTTGAAGGGTTCTGACCCTTTTAAGAATCTACTGAAAAAACAGACCCTTTTCTTCAGGAAAACACACCTTCAGACACATACCTTTCTAATTTGGTTCTGGGACTCCAAGTAACTGTTCTTCCCTAGGGCCTTTCACATCCACCCCCACCCCCAGAGCTGCCTCTGTAGAACCCCTACCTCAGAAGCACTGGGCTCTAACCAGCACTGAGTACGGTTGTGGTCGGGTGCTCTGTCTCCCTGGTGAGGTCCACTCGTCCATTCCAGAGTGTCCTACTGCCCACTGCTGGCCTATGCCTGGGACGTCTATGGAGGTGGTAAGATGTTCTGAGAGGAAATGGAGAAGTTTCACCAAAGGTGGGGTGAGGGGGAGGGAGGCAGGGAAAAAGAGGACAGTTAAAAACAAAACAAACCCCAGTCACTAAAAGGGAAACAAGCCTAATTATTCTGCTCCACTTCTGGGCAGCGGTATCTCCTCATTAGCTAGTTAATACCACCAAACATAAGGAAGAAGAAATTAGTAATGGCCCACACGTTTCTTTTATTACCAAAAACAATTGTTATGTACAAACTCAGTGCCTCCAATCCCATCCCTGAGGATAACCATGAAAGTCCTTGGGGCTATAAGAGGAACCATTCAGAGGGAAATGCCTTGGCTGGTTTTGAGGAAAGGGCCCTTAGCAGGGATCAGTTACTTGGTATCCCTGGGCCCAAGGACCCCTACAGATAGGAATGGATGTGAGTTGACTATGGATTTTCATCCCTGTTCTAGCATGTCTAGGGGATTAGGGTTTTAAGCCTGACACTAGCCCCCTCTACAGGAACACACACACAACCAGGGTGCCCCCCTCAAAGAATCAAAACTCTTCAAGATGACCAAAGAATGTGGACTGGCAGAAAAAGGATGTCCCTCGGCCCGCCGAGTGACGCAAGCCGGCTCCAGAGTGGATCACGCTGCTCTCAGCATCACTCTTAAAGGCATCCGTTGAGAAGGGCTACCCACTAGGGGCGCTGCCACCAACCTGGCTCAGACTCCAGGACCTGGAGGTAGCAAGGGTTAGGGCTTGCAGCCTTCACACCATCCGGACTTCTGGCTCCTCAGCCACTCCCTGAAGCTCTTCCATGATGCCCCCCAAGGGGGGCTCAGAGGCGGGTGGGGGCTCTCCCGGGGCTTCGAACAGCACGTAATAGACGACCTCCCGCTCGCCCTGGGCGTTGGTCTGGTTCACCACGTGGATGATAGGGCTGGACGTGTCCTGAGAGGCCGGGAGGGCTGTGCCCTCACCACCCCCACCTTCCTCTTCTGCCTCCTCCTGGGGTCCTGGCTCCCCTGGCACTGTTTCCAGAATGATGTCCTGCAGGCTGCTCTCATTCAGGGATGCTCCCAGGCCAGACTCTTGTGGCTGCCGCAGCAGTTGCTGAGTCAGCTCTACACTCTCATAGCGAACCAGCTGCAGCCGCATGTAGCCGTCCTCATGCTCTTTGTACCTGGTGAAGGAGGAGCACGGAGGGTATAGCAAGCAGGGGCGGGGGGTGCAGCGGGGACAGGGAGCAGACACAGTCTGGAGACTGGTGAGGTAAGGGACAATAGGAGGGAAGGAAGAAGCCCTGGGATTCTAAGTGATGGGTGTTAAAGACAAAAAAAAAAGTCTTTATTATAGAATATTTAGAAGAAAAGGCAATAAGGCTCATTACTCAGAAAGTAAAGGGAGGGACTTCCCTGGTGGTCCAGTGGTTAAGAACCTACCTTCCAATGCAGGGGATGGGGGTTCAATCCCTGGTGGGGGAACCAATATCCCATATGCCACAGGGCAACTAAGCCCATGTGCCTCAACTAGAGAGCCCACATGTTGCAACTAGAGAGAAGCCTGCACTTCTCTCTAGAAGCCTTCACAGTAGGGCTGCAATGAAGATCATGTGTGCTGTAACTAAGACCTGATGCAGCCAATAAATAAATTAAAAAAAAAAAAAAAAGGAACGGGAAGGGAGGGAAGAGAGAGGAACTGCCTTGTGTTGGACAGTAGGGCTGTCAAAGGATTTATGAGAAGGCCATGAAGCTACTGATTAGGACCCTTGGGTTCACACTCTGGGCTCAGGTTCTGGCTGCAGGGCTTTTGGGATCATTTATTGGGTTTGGTATTGTTCCCTGGATTCAAAAATTAGAAAAATATTCTTTGCCCCACCAATATTTTGGAGGTTCCTTGAGCCTAAATGGAGATGGTGGACATCAGAGAACCATCAAATTCAAGGTTTTTAACTTGCTGAAAAGTATGAAGCAAAAATGGGGAAATCTGGGTGGGGGGGGAGGTTGAGAGACATACCGAAAGCGGGGGTGCCCTGAGGGCCACTTGAACTGGTGCTTCTTGCGAAGGTGCACAGTGAGGTTGTTGCCCCTTGTGAAGCATTTGTCACACACGTGGCATCTGTACCTTGGCTCTGAGTCTCCCTGGTGGGGAGGGGAGAGTAAGGCCAGCTTCCTCCCTCCCCAGGCACCCCCCACACTTCTGCCGGCCCCTCCCTACCATCAGTTCCACTCACTTCATGCACTTTTCGGTAATGCGACTTGATAGAGTAGAGCGACCGGGCACTAAAGGTGCAGTTCTCAAAATCACAACTGTAGGCTGGCTCCTTGCTATGGGTATCTAGGTGCTTCCGGAGGTCGATCAGATTCTTGCAGCTGCCAAGAAAGGTCAGGAGGGATCAGAAAGCATGGGGGATCCTGGAACCGAAGTTTTGTGATTTCCCATCCTGTTTCCTCTTACCTGTAGTCGCAACAGTCACATTTAAAAGGACGGGCCTCGCTGTGGCGAAAGCGCATGTGGTTTCGGAGGGAGGATGGCAGCGGGCAGGTCATGTCACACAGAGGGCACTTGTAGTGGTTCACTGAGGAGCAGAGAGGAAGCTGTGACTGGAAAGCTAGCGGAAGCTTGGAGGGCAGGCCAGGAGGATGGGGGTGGCCGGCTACTCACCATGGTTACGCATGTGGTCCCGCAACAGCCGCTCTGTGGCAAATCTCTTGGAACAGTGAGAGCACTGGAAGTGCTGCTCTGCAGTGGGTCGGGCAGAAGACAGGTGGAGCATTGGGGGTGGCAGAGAGGAGGACAGGATGCTGGGAGAGGGGAACCTCCCCAGGCAGAGGGAACACCCAAGAAGAGGGGAGCTTAGAGAACTATGGATGGACCTAGTATCATGGAAAGAGCGTGGGACTTGGAGTGGAGAAGCTGAATTAGAATTCTGGCTTGCCCCCTTACTAGCAGTGTGACCTCAGGTAAGTGATTTACCCTGAGCCTCAGTTTTCTCATCTGCAAAAACGGGGGATAAGAAACCTACCTCACAGGGCTGCTGTGAGGATTCACTGAGGTAAGAGCCGCGCATACTCCATTCACAGAGTATGCATGGAGTGACAATGTCTAACGAGTCCCCATCAGCAGAGACTGTGGCGGATGACTGAGCCCTCAAGATAGATATAGCTAAGCTGCAGATACCTTCAGGGGGCCCCTCTCCTGAGAACCTGCCCCCAGCCACCACCCCAAGTAGGAGAGCCTGCACCTATGCCCCTTATTCTTCAATTGCTTACGATCCAACGAGGACTGGCGACGGATATGATCTAAGAACTTGGTGTTGTTGGCAAACATGCCCCCACAGGTGGGACAAGCCACCACCTTCTCCTGGGTATGGCTGCGGAGGTGCTCTCGAAGCTTAAAGCGGTCCTTGAAGGTGCAGGTACAGCCTGGGAAGGAAGGCCTAGTCAGGTCCAGCCACAAACCCCCAGAGTAGGGTCTGGTACCCCCAAGTCTCTCCAGCCAGCAGCCAACCCTGCCCTGCAGGACTGGTCTTACCCCTAGCTGCCCTGGTCCCTTAGCAACCCCAAAGTTTCTTTAAAAGCTGGAAATTAAGGAGTGGCCCTACCTTTCCAGCCACAGAGCACCACATTGTTGTCCTTGCCGACTACTTGGTATTCACAACACAGGCTGTGCGCTTCCACGTGCCGGTAGAACCACTCGGGATTGTCGAAGGAGTTCTGTGCCAGGAGCAACTTGGGGTAAGGACTGAGGATGGGTGGAGGGACTCCTACTCCTAGGTGTCCAAAGGGGGGCTTCTTGGTTCTCTCCCAAATTAATTGGTGGGGATAGGAAAGTTTGAGCAAGGGGCTACCAAGAAATGAAGGAAGGCTACTAGCAGGAACTTCAGGAATACAGCGTATCCCAGAAAGGATTAAGGAGTCTTGAGTTAAGATCCCCAACCCCTCTCCATCCCTACTCCTGGCTCTGCCTGCTGACCTCACAGTGCTCCCACAGACACAGGAAGTGGTCGGGGATGTCAGGGATAAGGTTGCGGCTCTGGAAGTCCAGGATGCAGGGGCTGAGGTCAGCCTGGCTCTGTAGGGCCTGCAGTCCCCACTGTTTCAGCTTGGTGTGGTAGCAGTGGAAGTAGACATGGCGGATGAGATCAGCAGAATTGTCTGGAGAACAGAAGCCACACTCCCGCCACAAGCAGGAGAATTCTTCCTCTGCAAAAAGGGGTTTAGAAGGAAGCGACTGATAACTTTCCAAAGCTCTCCTTCCACTTAGCAGCAAGGGACCAGGCTGGGATGACCTGGTATACCAGGAGTTCATTTAGCAAATGCTAGCATTTAATGACTCCTAATTGTGTGCCAGGCACTGGGAATACAACAACGAGTACAAAAAGAGTCACAGTCCTTGCCCTTGCACAGCTTTCAGTCAGGAAGAAAAACACATCAAAATAATCACATGCGTAAATATAAAACTGCAACCAGGTGGAGAAGAAGCGTGGTCTAGGCAGGGAGACAGTGTGTGCACAGCCCAGTGCCAGTGACTCAGACACAGCAGGTGTGGCTGGCATTTGCTACTGTGACTTGGAGTTTCTGCTGTTCCTTGAGGAACCTGGGATGCCTCCCACTCCTTCCTGCCAAACCCAAGGTCCTTCTTTCCCCCATATTCTGCCCAAGATCAGCCTTCTCTAGAAAGGCCTATCAGCTATTCCAGTCTACTTCCTATCTCTCTAAGCACCAAATTTTCAGTGCTCTATAGAGGTTTACTTGTTTTGAAAAGTAGGTATTTTTTAAAAAATATAATAATCACCTAATTTCCCTTCTGTATAAATATTACTTGACTTTTGAAGCAAATTAGCTATAGGTTACAGTCAATAGACTCAGAACGGAATTTAAGGTGGGGGAAGGAGAGCTGTCTCTGTATCCTCTGTAGAAAAGTTTTCTTCGAACTGTGTTGTGACCCATTAGTGGGTAGTGAAATCAATTTAGGGGATTGCAAATCACAATTTCTTTTTAATTAAAGACAATAAAATAGAACAATTCAGAGAGAATTTAATCAAGGCAAGTATTGTTTTTAGTATTTCTCAACTTCTGTATATAGGGTTGTAACATAAAATGCATTCCTAACTGGTGGTCACAGTAAAAAATAAATAAATAAATAAAAACACTGCCAGAGAATGAAAAAAGCAGACTGCCAACAGCTTGTAGAATATGATCCTTTTTAAAAAATAAAATCCTATCTATCTATTTATATATGTACATGCAGAAACAGGTCAAAAAGAATGTTCACTAAAGTACTGTCAGTTAATTGACTTTTAATGGCAAGAGGAAAGGTTCATTCCACATATCCTTGGTGAATGAGTTTTCCAGAATGAGTCTACAATGTTTTTATAAACAAATAAAAAAAGCACAATTAGGAAAATAAACCACCACTCTCACTGGCTGCCTTCTCTCTCTGTGGCAAGGAGAGTCAGATTTTCCACCATCCCTTGAGCTCTTTCCCCTTCCTGTGTCCTGCTTCCTTACCAAGCAGGTCCTCCTCCTCCTCTTCGTCCTCCCCGGAGCCCTGCAGGTGCTGCTGCAGGTGCTGAGTGACGTGCTCGCAGAACTCCTCCATGGCCGAGCACACAAAGGAACAGGACCCCCACTCACACTGCAGCCCCAGATTCTCCTTCCGGGTAACTTTCCCAGGAGGCGGCATGGCCTTCACCCTAGAGAAGGAAGAAATCGGCACCTGTAAAGATTCCACCCAAGTGCTGCTGGGGGTTAACACAGGACAGCCAGCCAGCCTAGAGCCAGGAGATGTTTTTCAGTGACCCGTGAGAAACGCTGTGCTTTTTCAGTAAGGACAGAGTAGCAGTTCTTCACACCACCGGAAGCCGTCTGGTGTTCTTGGGAACAGAGAATACAACCTGACACTATTGAGCGTGTGCCAGGCTCTGAGCTAAGAACTTTAACAGACACTTTTTCAAGGCACTTCAGAGAAACCCATCAATAAGGAATTACTCCTACAGGAGGCAAAACAATGCTCAGGTTCAAAAGATGGCTTAGAAGAACGACCCAGAGCTCAGATTCAGACTCCTCTGTCCACCACCTACTTAGTTGTGTGACCTTGGCCAAGTAAGCTTAACCCTTCTATTCCTGAACACCCATCTTCAGAATGGGGATAACAAAACCTTCTGCTTTTAATCTGCTATACGCCAAGCACCTACTAAGCACACTATGTCATCTAATTACCAACACCATCCTATAAGGGAAGTACTGTTTTTTCATTTGTAGATAAGGGCATAAAACCTGGAGAGGCTAACTGGTTTGCTCAAGATCACACACCAGTGGTAGGGTCAGGTCAGGCTGACTCCAAAGTCCACATTTTTCCTATGCACACAGATGAGCCTAGAAGCTCCTTATTTCTCACTGGATCACATCGTAAGTACTCCATCAGACTTATGAAGTGCCACACATACTCCTTTTGCCTAACCTATCTGGTGCTGTACTTCGCCATTGCCCTAATAGCCTCTGAACAAAAATGTCAATTCTATTTCACATAAGAGGCAGTTGTCTGTTCAGTTTATACTGGGTGTACACAGTGTTAAGCACACTTAGGCGGGTAATAAAGATTTGTTGAAGAAAGCTGAATAAAAAACGAAAGGTTCTCAACCTTTAATATGCACACAAATGCAGAGGTTTCCAGCTCCTGCCCGAGAGATTCAGATTTGGGAAGGCTGGGGTTAAGCCTAGAAATCTGCCCTTTAACTCAGCAGCCCAGTTGTGATGGGGCCTCCAGAAGCAGAGTCTGAGGAACAACAAAAGGATAGTTTCCCTCATTAAAACAAAACGCAGAATGACAGGTGACAATGCAAACAAAAATCTCTACGGGAAGAAAAGACGTTAAGAGGCCCTGACTCTGTCCCCTGAGCATCACCTCCTTGAGGATTCTCACCAACTCTCACTGTGGTACCCAGGAAGGGAGTGGGGTATTGCTCCTTCTGGCCTTCCAGAAAGAGGTGGGAACTCTGAAAAAGAACTTTACTACACAATGAAAGGGGAAACCCCCAGAAAATACAAAATGCATAAAATCTTTCATACTTAGAAGTATAAGAACCTACTATATCTAACTGGTTACCAAAGGAACCCCTCCCCTTTTTTTGTCCACACCTCATGGCATGTGGGATCTTGGTTCTCTGACCAGGGACCAAACTGGTAACCCCTGCCTTGGAAGCATGGAGTCTTATTCACTGGACAACCAGGGAAGTACCAGAAACCCCTCTTTAAGGAAGCCTTAAGGAAATGGCAACCTATTCCAGTATTCTTGCCTGGAAAATTCCACAGACAGAGGAGCCTGGAGAGCTACAGTCCATGGGGTCACAAAGAGTCAGACACGACTAAGCATGCACGCAAGCATAGGCCAAGCACTGTTCTAAGTGTCTTATATTTATAAAAACTCATTAGTACAACAATCCTATTGAAGTAGGCAGCCTGATTATCCCACTTTACAGATGAGGAAATGGCCCAGATAGGTTAAGTAATTTACCCAAGATCACAAAGCTAGGAAGTGATGGAAACAGAATTCAAAGCCAGGAAGCATGGCTCTGGTTTCCTCCTCCATCTGCCTGTCTTACCTTTTTATGTTTGAGTCCCTCCTCACCAAAGAGGTCATATCCATATACACAATACCCAAAGCATGCTTTATTGAGTACCTATTTTGTAAGTTTCCTCCAATAAGCTGTGAGCTCCTAGAAAGCCTGGTCTGTGCTCTCTCTTCAGTTCTAACTGCAGAGCCAACACACACCTACTATGAGTTCTTTTAATGTTCAAGTAAATCTATAACATTATTTTACTTTTGGACAAATCACCTAGCTTCTCTGAACCTGTTTCCTTCAACGTAAAACAGGATATTAATATCACAGCAGTGAATGATGGATTCGACTGATATGATTAGAAAGCTCCAACATTTACTAGCTCTGTGATCTTAGGCAAGTTACTTAAGCCCAGGTTTCCCATGTATTATTAGCACGGGAATAATAATGCCTGTTTCACTGAATTGATTTATGGATTAAAACACATAATGGATATTAAAATGCTTAGCCTAACGCAAGTGTTAGCTCTTCGTATCCTTGTTTCTAAGAATTAGATGATCTAAGCACGAATGCTACAAAAAGATCAACAAAAGGAAAACCCGAAGGATTCCTAACCCTTCCTTTCATAGGGAATCATAGTAAGAAGCAACGAACAAATACTTGAGTATAAATTGCAATGCAAGGCACTGAGAATGAACCCTGAATGGTATTCAAGAAAAGAGGGACCAAGGCCCGGAACCTTCTAAGGACTCACAATTTGGCCGAAGAGATAAGATTCTGACGTGTTTAAACAACGACCAAAACAAAGCGCCCGGTGAGGAGAGCTGGACAGGGAGAAACCGCGGCGACAGACGAAGCAGGAAAGGTTGCCCTTAGCGGTAGGCACCGGGCCCCTGGAGCACAGGTAGAATTCGGAGACAAGGAAGGAGACCATTCGGGCGGGGAAACCTCTCCCTCTCTGCCCCGCTGGCTTCCTTCCCCCTAAGGAGTGGCGGCGATCTTGCTTCAGCTTCAACGAAGCCCCAGACTAGAAAGCAAGTCGGGGTTGGGGGCTGGGGGCGCTGAAGGCGCCAGGCAGAACAGCGTGGCCGAGCAGCAAGAGAGTGCCTCGCCGAAACGACCGGAGAAGTGCCTGGCTTCGGCAGCCGGCCCAAAGCGCAGACCGATGCTGCCCCGCCATCCCCGGCATCCCCTGCTTACCTCCCGTCAGTCAGCTCCCGGGTCTCTCCAGCTCCCCTCCCACCTCGCACCGTCTCCGGGGGGGCGCTTGAGTGACGGCCAACGACAGCCAATCGTCGCTCTCGAACCCCTCTAACAGCCAATCGCCTCTGCGACTGACGGAACCCGTGCGCGACCAAAACACGGAAGGGGCGGGAGTGAGCGGCAGCGGGCCGCGCGGGAAGGTAGCGCTGTGGACGCCGCAGGTCTGCAGGCGAAGTGCAGGCGGGCAACCCTAGGGCCCGAATTTCCCCGACTGCGCAGGCTCGGCTCACAGCACCCACTGGGCATGCGCAGAGCTCGGGCTGTGAGCTGAGAGGGGTCTCCCTCCTCTTGTAGGTTACAGCTCCAGCTGGCCGCGTGGGCGTTGAGACAAGAGGAAGAGGCGGAGGAAAAGGCGTCTGAGGCTCGGTGCCCAGAACAACGAACCCGCTCGGCCCAAACTAGGGGTCCTTCACCTTCTTAATCTTCCTGTTTCTTAAATATCAGTATTCCTTATGCCATCTTCTTTTCCTCCCACAACCGTGCCTCCTTTGTTACCAGTCTCAGTGAACGACTCCTGAAACCTGGCAGTCTTGTCTGATTCCTCCCTCACACGTCACATCCATTCCATTGCCAAGTCCTATAAATTCTGTCCCCTTAACACAGGATCTCTCAAGTTCCTCTCCTTTCTTCAGCTTCGCAGTCCCATCTCTTGACCATTAGCGACGTCCATCCCGGATGTCTACTGACCCAACTGGTTCCCTGTGGGCACTCCTGCTTCCCTCCAAACCATTCTCGACAGAGCTCTCAAAGTGGTCTTTGCAGAGAGTAAATCTGATCAAACCACCACGCTGCTTTAAACGCTCAAACCCCCAAAGACCTAAACCATACTGAGGCTCTCTTGGACCTTCAGCATCTGGGTCCTGAACACTTCTCTCCATCGTATCTTGAGAGCTTCTCGACCTCACTCTGCTCCCCAGCTCCGCATTTCTTTCAGCTTCCCCACCACACCTAGCCGCCTTTCCTCTGCTGCCTTGTACTTACTGTTTCCTCTGCCTGGAACAATCTTCTGAAACTGACTGGAACTGATTGCTACTCATTCTTGTGGTCTCAAAGAAGATGCTTTTTTCCCCTGGAAATCTTCCCGGACATCCCTATTCTGTGTTTCCCTATTACAGCTCTATCACACTTCCCAGGTGGCGCTACTGGTAAAGAATCCTCCTGCCAATGCAGGAGAGGCAAGAGAGGAGGGTTGGATCCCTGGATAGAGAAGATCCCCTGCAGGAGGAAGTGGCAACACACTCCAGTATTCTTGCCTGGAAAAATTCCCTGGACAGAGGAGCCTGGCAGGCTACAGTTCATGGGGCCACAAAGAGTCAGACATGACTGAGCACACATTGTATTGTATTGCCTGTTTAACTTGTCTGCATTCTGCACTGACTCACTCAGTTCAGTGAGGGAGGACAGGGAGTGTGTGTGTGTGTGACTTTTTATAACCCCATTGCTTAGCCTAGTAACTGACACTCAGTAAGCATCCAAGACATATTTGTTTAAAAATAATGTACCTTAGTAAAGTTCGTTAGGACTGATATTATGTTGTATTTTCTAGCCTAAATATAAGCCTATATAGTTTACAAAAGCAGAAAACCCATTAAATATTCAATATAAATAAAATGAACTTAAAGATGCCATAAAAATAGCAGTCACAATAAAATCAGAAATTTGTGCATGAAATTTTTTATTAACAGTGATTAAATTTTGTCCATATTTTAAAATAAGCGTTTTAAAATATAATTCGAGTAACAAAAATGTTTTATCAACTTTATCCATTCAAAAGCACATAGCTTTAGTAATACTTCACAAATTGCCAACCATATTTTAATTCAGAATTAAACCACCATAGATGGCTCTTAGCTTTAATTTAGCAATTCCTGAAGAAAAATTCATTCACAGAGCTGTGTAGACTCAAACAATTTTTACAGAGAAAAAATTTCAGAATATCTCTGAAATGCACACGTTTCCAAAATTTGAGATAGTGCTTTGCTGTCTAGCGTAGTTTACTTCCATCTCAATCTGCTTCTCTTGAAAACAGGCCACAATTTTGGCTGGATAATTCAAGACACATCCTGAGATTTGTTCTTTAAAAGCTGCCACAAAACCTTGAAGAATTCGTACTCACCAAAAACTCTGGATCTCTCCTGAAAGTAGAAAATGGATAAGCTGAATTATGTTTTGTGCTTCTTCTGCATTCATTTTTTAAATCTCTATTTTTGAAAAGTGATGAGACTCTTCTTCACTGCAAAATAGGTGATTGCACTGGGCAGCTCAGCACTGGAAACTGAGTAAGTTTTCCAGTCATCAACAACTCAGTCCACAGGTCCAGTAGGAACCTAAATACCTGCCCTCTCATCAAAAAAAATTTCTCGTGAAATTCTGAGTTCAGTGTGTTGGCTATCTTGTCATGTTGGTAAACAAACTGCTCCTCTGTGAACCACTAAGAGTTTCGTTTCTTAGATCAGGGGAAGGAGCTTGATAAATCTCTTTGAGTTTTGATGACTAGAATTTGGCATATCTCTCATACAAATTGGGCTTCCCTGGTAGCTCAGCTGGTAAAGAATCTGCCTGAAATGCAGGAAACCCTGGTTTGATTCCTGGGTCGGGAAGATCCACTGGAGAGGGATAGGTTACCCACTCCAGTATTCTGGGGCTTCCCTGGTGGCTCAGCTGGTAAAGAATCCACCTGCAATGGGGGAAATTTGGGTTTGATCCCTGGGTTGGAAAGATCCCCTGAAGAAGGGAATGGCTACACATGCCAGTATTCTGGCCTGGAAAATTCCATAGACTGTATAGTCCAGTCACTCAGTTCAGTTGCTCAGTCCTGTCCAACTCTTTGCAGCCCCATGGACTGCTGCACACGAGCCTTCCCTGTCCATCACCAACTCCCGGAGCTTGCTCAAACTCATGTCCATCGAGTTGGTGATGTCATCCAACCATCTCATCCTGTGTCATCTCCTCTCCTCCTGCCTTCAATCTTTCCCAGCATCAGGGTCTTTTCCAATGAGTCAGTTCTTCACATCAGGTGGCCAAAGTATTGGAGTTTCAGTTTCAGCATCAGTCCTTCCAATGAATATTCAGGACTGATTTCCTTCAGGATTGACTGGTTGGATCTCCTTACAGTCCGAGGGACTCTCAAGAGTCTTCTCCAACACCACAGTTCAAAAGCATCAATTCTTCCATGCTCAGCTTTCTATATAGTACAACTCTCACATCCATACATGACTCCTGGAAAATCCATAGCTTTGGCTAGATGGACCTTTGTTGGCAAAGTAATGTCTCTGCTTTTTAATATGCTGTCTAGGTTGGTCACAGCTTTTCTTTTAAGGAGCAAGTGTGTTTTATTTCATGGCTGAAGGCACCATATGCAGTTATGTTGGAGCCCAAGAAAATAAAGTATAGTATAGTCCATGGCGTCACAAAGAGATGGACACGACTGAGCAACTTTCACTTTCACTCTGTACATGTGAACCAAATATCCATATTCTGCTACCCTTTCAAAATGTTCCGTATTCTGTGGCTAGTATGGACAGGAACATGGGGGAATATTAACAACTCCAAGCTGACTCCCCAAAGGCAGGTACCCTAAAGCCTCTGTGATATAGGTTAGTCAGAATGTCAAGGCTGGAGTGACCTGGAAGATTATCTCGGCCACCCTTCATTTTAGAGATGAGGAAGATGAGGTACAGAAAGGAGAAGTGGACTTCTCAAGGTCACTTGCAGGGTCTGTGGTATACACAGGTTTTCTGTCCCTGGTTCAGTGCTCTGTCTGACACCCTGCAGCAGCTTATCTGCTTCAAGGCCTGAGTAATGTCTGGGAGAACAGGAACCAGGATCCTCGAATTTGCAAGTATCCATAATCCCCTGAAACTTGCCCACATTTAGGAGTAGAAGACTTTTTATTATGATGAAACCCTTACGAGACTTCTCCCTTCCGATCTGTCTCTTCTGAGGCAACAGCTCACCCTTATTCAGCGCTGACTGTATGCCAGCCTAGTTCTAAGCACTTTACACATTTACTTCTCACCCACAACCAAACGATAGCTACTATTATCACAGTCCCCACTCTACAGATGAGAAAACTGAGGCAATCTGAGGTTACAAAATTTGCCCGAAGTCACACAGATAATTATGTGTGGAACTGGGACTCAGATCCAGGCTAGATCCAGAGGCTGTACTCCAGACTCTCCTATATTCTAGGAGGAGAAGCCTGTTCAAGGAAGGGGAATGAAGATGTCCGGACTAGCCGTAGGGCTTTTTCTCTTCCTGATTGAAATTACCACTACAACTTGACCTTTCAAAGACACTGTGCTCCTATCCTCTCTCCACATGTCCCTCCCTCTCTGCAAGAACTTCACAGACCCAATGTATGTGTCACCTACCCCACCTGGGTCCCTGTCTCTGATCCTCCCACTCGATTGGCACCACGGCCTCCCTACCCATTTGCCTTTCAAAGGATGACCATTTACCCAGTTTATAAACTCCAGTTTGACTTTAATAAATTAAATTCCAAGCCATCACACAGCAATGGACATCATCATCTCCCACTATACAGAGGGGCAACCCTGCTCTTGCTCCATCATCACACAGTCTGTAAATAAAACTCCTAAAACCATCTCTCTGGGGAAGGCTTCCCAGCATGCTCCTGGCTCCCTCCTTCCAACAGAGCCACTGCTCACAGAGAAGGCATCAAGTACAAAAATGGTAATAAAGGGAGAGGGAGGGATGAGGAGCAGAACGGGAGACAGGGAGTGGGGAGTACCTGCCCCCCATCCCGGGCACCAGCCCGGCATTCTATGAGCTGCCAATGTCCTCAGAGGCAGACACTGGTGCTGGTCGGGGTGGGGACCTGAGGGAGGTGTGGGAGCCCCATCCCAAAGGGAATTGCCAACCCTCCTGGGACAGGAGAGAAGGGTCACCTGGGAGAGATGCCCTCTATCAACTGTTCACTGAGGGTCCGGGACCACACGTATAAATAGAAAAAGAATAAATAAGGGAGGAAGGATCATCTGAGGAGCTGAGCACCCTGGGACTCCTCTGAGGGGGCGGGTGTCAACAGCAGGCAAAGGGGTCTGAGCAATGCCCACAGGTGTCAGGACAGAGCCTCCTCTTGCTCCCAGCCACCCATTCCCTCTTCTACGTCCTTGGCAACGGGTGTCTACTTCTCACACGCTTCCCGTTGCAAGTACCCTTCCAGCTGGCCCCACAGCCCAAGGTGGACAGGGCTTCCTGGAACTCAGGGGGCTTCCCTGGCCCAGGCTGTTGGGAATCCAGGGAGGGGAATGGAAGGGAACGTGGGGAAAGGACTGAGAGGACTCTGGCTCTCTCCTAGCTCAGAGGGTGAACAGGGCCCTCAGAGCTGAGGGCTGGGGTTGCCATTGGCCTTGGGTTTAGATTTGAAGGAAAAGCGCTTGATAAGACGTCGAGAAAAGCTGCCAGCCTTCTTTCGGACGCTGGGTGTGGTCGCCGTGTTGGAGAGGTCATCGTGTGATTGGCTCAGACCAGCTTCCTTCTGACGTGGCCTCCGGCGGAAGATGAGCTTCGTGCCGCTGCGCAGGAAGCTCACTGTGGGGGGAGAGAGGGGAGGCTGAGGGGCGAGGTGGGGAGCAGAGTGTGGAAGAGCATGAAGGGGTCCAAGGCATGGAACAGAAAAAACATGCCCTCCCTCCTTCCTGCGAAAAACATGGCGGCGCTCGTGGGGTTCTGTGTGCACTCCTGAGGAGGAATGTCCCCGGACTGGCTACTCTGTGAGGACAGATTGACAGTTGGGCCTCATTACTATAAAAAGAAAAAAGCTGAACAGGGGTGCTCCTAAAAGCCTATAAAATCAGGAAGGGACAAAGTGGGTTGACCTTGACTTGTTGACTAGATTCCAGGATGTGAGCAAGGAGTGGTGTGTCTGGAAAACTTTAAAGGGGTAAATTCAAGACCAATATAATGAGAAAGGTGCTTACACAGCAGGCTTTGGACTTAGGACCCTCATTATCCCAAGAAGTGATGCAGGCTTAAATCATAAATAGTTAAAGACATAAATCATAAATAGTTCAAATAGTTAAAGACGCACTGGCAGAGGGAGGAGGATATTTGGGGCAAGTCCTACAACCTTATAAATTAGAAATACCACAGGTATGCACCGACTGTGTCACTGCTATAGGGACACTCCTAGGGTTAGCCTAGGGAAGGATTTCTTATAGCGGAGAGAGTACAGAATGAAAGGAAAGGGGGAAGAAAAGAATAAGGGAAGGAAGATATGAAGACAATCTAAGGAAGATAATCTAAGGAATAATCTTCTAAGATAATCTTCCTTAGATCCAGGAAGAGAGAAAAACCGGTTTTTTGAAAAAGGGAAATACTTTTGCATCTCTTCTTATTACCCACGCCTGTTAGATCCAAGCCAAGACCCAAGGCAGCAAGTCCCCAGTATCTACTCTGGCGTGGCTGAAACAGGCTGGGAACTCTGATGATCCCTTGGAGGAGGAAAGAGGAGACTGGCCCGAGGCTCCCATGTCCCCTAGTGTCCAGGGGGACTCAGGTGATGAAACTGGGCATCAAAGAGGGGTGGGGGTGGGAGCTTCCCTGGGGGCACAATGGTTAAGAATTCACCTGCCAATGCAAGGGACATGAGTTCGATCCCTGGTCCAGGAAGATTCCACATGCCTTGGAGCAACTAAGCCTGTGGACCACAACCACTGAGCGGGAGCTCTAGCGCCTGGGAGCCGCAGCTACTGAAGCCTGCACACCTAAAGCCTGTGCTCCACAGTAAGAGAAGCCAATGCAATGAGAAGGCCACACACTGCAACAAGGAGTAGCCTCCACTCCCTGAAACTAGAGAAAGCCCGCGCAGCAACCAAGACCCAGCATAACCCCACAATAAATAAGTACATTTTTTTAAAAAGGAGGGGCTGCCAACATCACCCCACCTTTGTGATCCTTGAGACTGCGGGTTTCCAGGGCACCAGTAGACCCTGTTTCCGATTCAACATCATCCACGGAGGGCCTCTCAGAAATGTCCGAACGTGTTGTCTCATCTGCTTCCTGGACACTTGTGGGACTGGAGAGGGCATCTAGGGGTCCTGGGGACATCGCTGGGGGGTCTGAGGGAGGTGAGGAGGGACCTCCGCTGGGCCCTGCATCATCCTGTATTGAGGTGTCCAAGGATGCCGCATAGCCCAGGGACAGTGCCAACTCATCCTGAGCGATGGGCACCTGGCAGGAAGGACAAGTTTTACTGGGCAACAGTGACCCATGAGGGTTTTCTCCCGAGCCCACCTCCTCTCCCCGGAGCCCTGTTACCTTGGAAACACCCGAGATGATAAGTGTGCTACGCTTGGTGGGTGTCTTCTTGGCTGCCCGCCCACTGGGTTCAGTCAGCTGGCGAATGGCTGTCTCAGCTACAGGGTCCAGGCCATTGGAAAGGTGGCTCTCCCCTGCTGGATGATGGATACAGAAGACGGGCAACCTGACTCCTCCCCAGCTCCTTCTTGGACTTGAACTCCTGTGCCCCACCCAAAGTGGTTTTTGACTCTGGGACTCCAGTGTCAACCACCACTCACACTTCCCAATTCCCTACTCACGGCTGCTGCTGTGGGACGTGCTGCTGGGGCCACCACTCTCACTCAGCACAGTCGTTGTCTTCTCGGTCACCTCCACCTTGGACGGGGAGCGGGAGGGGGAGTCTGGTGGGTGGGGGAGGGTCAGTGAGCTGGGAGGTGCTTTAGAGTGGCCCCCACCCCCTACTGTCTTTATTGAGAGGCAGACTTTGACTGACTCAGAGGATAGGGGTGACTAAGGCATGATTAATCACAGGGGTGACTAAGAAGATGCTATGGGGACAAATAGATACCACAGGAACCAATAGGAGTGTGAGAAAGTGCCAGGGGGCCCACCAAGGGCATGAAAATACTGAGAGTGTGCAGAGATGGCATAGGGGTCCAGTGGAAGTAGGGGAAATGCCATGGGACCCGTAGAGCTGGGAGAAATGTCATGGAGAGGCCCTGGGAGTAGGAGAATTGCCGCTGAGGTCACTGGGTTTGTTGGAGGGTCCCATGGGCTGCTAGAGGTTGAGGGGCGAGGGAGGGGCAATTGGGCAGTTGGGGCTGGGAAAAGGGAAGAAGACAGACGTGTGAAAAGACAGAGGGGAAGTTGGGGAGGTGGAAGTATGAGTACTGTCGTGGGGGCTGGTAGGTCCAGGCTTAAAGGGGAGAGGGCTAGTTAGGGAAATGGACAGATGTAGGGAAAGTTTAGGGCTTCCCTGGTGGCTCAACAGTAAAGCATCTGCCAGCAATGCAGGAGACCTGGGCTCTATCCCTGGGTCAGGAAGATCCCCTGGAGAAGGAAATGGCAACCCACTCCAGTATTCTTGCATGGAAAATTCCATGGACTGAGAAGCCTGGTAGGCTACAGTCCATGGGGTGGCAAAGAGTCGGACACGACTGAGCAACTTCACCTTCACTTTCACTTTCAAGGGAAAGTTTGAGAGAGACATAGGTGATATGGAAGATGTGGTCAGAAAACAGGGAGAGTTGGAATTAGGGCTTTCTTTGCCCTCTCCCTGTCTTGCCACGGATCTGCAGTCCAGGGCCCCTGGTTAGAGCTGGGCTCCCAGGCTCCTCCTCTTTACCTAATTTGCCATCTACCCGGGGCCGGGACTGGACAGTGGTGACTGTGGTGACAATGGTGCCATCTGGCATGATGGTCCGGTCCAGCTCAATCTTCTTGGTAGGTGTGATGCTAGGGCGTGGAGTCGAGGGGGTGGAAGTGCCCAGGTTCCGAGGGGAACCCTCCTCATACTGAAGCTGCCAAGCGGGGAAGAGGAAAGAGGCAGGGCCTCAGGACTGGCCTTCCCCCGGGTCTTCCCATCTCCCCCCAGGGGCAGCTTCTTACCTCTATTGCCATGGTGGCTGCCTGCCCCAGGGCTTTCCCGGGCCCAGGGGTGAGTGGGCACACCTGTCTTCGGGACAGTGGTCTGGAAGGGGAAGCCACAGACAGCGTGGCCTGGCCCAAGAGTTCAGCTGCGGAAAGGGGTGGCACTGTGAGTTGGGTCCATGACCAAGCGGCCCCACTCAGCACCCACCCAGAGGTGCCCCTTCCTGCCCATACTCACTGTCTCCACAGCTGCTACTCCTCAGCACTTTGAGGATCAGCTCCCGGCTCTGGGGGCCCAGATCCCTGTGGCCAAGAAGAGGTGGGGCAGGGAGGGGGAAGATTAGCAAACTGAATCCACCCTTGAGTTGATCACAAGCCAGAGGCAGAGAGTGCGTGCATGTATGCTCAGTTGTGTTTGACTCTTTGCGACCCCATGGAGTATAGCCCACCAGGCTCCTCTGTCCATGGGATTTCCCAGGCAAGAAAACTGGAGTGAGTTGCCATTCCCTCCTCCAGGGGATCTTTGAGACGCAGGGATCAAACCTGCATCTCCTACACTGGCAGGCGGATTCTTTACCACTGAGCCACCTGGGAAGCCCAGAGGCAGAGAGAGATGGATGTAAATAAGATGGAACAAGTGCTCCAATATGCTTCCAAATATAGACTCTTCCTTAGAAAATGGGATGGGGCTGAGCAGGGCCCATACTCCTCAGCTGGGCATTCAGATCTTCCAGGTTCCTGCCTTTCCAGTCTCTATGTTGAATCACCCTTTTTGTTTTACTCAAGTTGTTCCCTCTGCCATGATCCCTTGGTCTCTCACACTCTGTTGAAATCCTACTTTTGTTCAAAGGTGTGGTTTAAATGCCACTTCCTCCATGAAGCCTACTCTGATCTTTATTTTTGTGGAATTAAGCTTCCTCACCTAAGCATTCCCATGGCACTTTTTATAAACCTGGACTGGAGCACTTATACCATCTTCCTGACGTACATCTGTCTCTGCTTCAAGCCGGTGATCAATTCAGGGTTGAGGTAGGTGCATCTTGGTCATGTCTGTAGCCCTTGGGACTAGGCCAGGGCCAGGCATACAATAGAGGCTCACACCAAAAATTAAGAGCTGAAAACAGCTGATTCATGTCAAGGCTCTGCTGGAAGGCCTTGATCTCAGTCCGCCCCATGGGAGAAGGGGTGGGGGCTGGGGAGTCACTCCTTACAGTGCCAAGTCCTCGCTCCACTCCACCTCGGGCCCAGCCCTCGTGGGCTTGGTCCACTTCTGTTGCATGGGGTTGTCGAGCTCAGCTACACAGCACAATTCTCCAGTGCCTGTGAGGAACCGGAAACATAAAAATGCTCATATCCAAGCTGAGAGGCCATTGAGTAGTAGAGAGGTCATACCCTGGGCAGAGGGGCCAGGAACGCCTGCAGCCACAGCCTTGGTAGCCTGCCGGAAGCTTCTGGCTCTCACCTTCTAGCTCACCTCCCAGGTGAGATGCTCGAAGCTGCCTTAGGAATAACCGGATAGGTCTGGGGATGGATGGCTGGGCCTGGGGCGCCATGGGTGGCTTCTCACTGGGAACCTAAGAGCAGGAGGAGGTAAAAAGAGATGCAAGAATCCCGACACAGTACACTGGAGACAACATGCACGCAAAGTATTTGCTTTGAGCGCCTACTCACCAGGCCCCCAGGAGCAGAGCAAGCCCTGAGGTTGACCATCATAGCTGGCTGGGTGCTGACTATGGCATCCTCAATCAGCTCCTCAATAGTAGAGAGCTCTACTTGCTCCTCACCTCTCTGTGGGGAGGGGAACAAGGAGGTGAGGCCCTCAGCTCTCCCTCCCCCTCCCTGTTCTGTCTCTTCTCTCCAGCCCTTCCCCCTTACCTCCCTGGCCTGCAGCTTGGGAAGCACCGTCAGGCTGAGATCTGGGCGATCAGTGAAGGCCCAGGATACAAGCAGGCCTTTGCCAGGGATTTCCTCCAGGTTGACTTCCAACTGGGGACAAGGGACAAAGGGACTGGGTTGACTTGCCCCACTCCTCCAACCCCCAGGACTCTCTCTTCCCAAATTCCATCTTAGAGAGGAACCAAACCGAAAAGGCACAGGCAACTGAACCTCCCGCCCCCTGCCGAACTCAGTTTCCCACACCCCCTCCACCTGTGTTGGTGGCAGTGTCAGAGTGACGTGGTAGGTCTCCATGGAGACGGCAGCGGGGGACTGCTGGGTCACAGAGACTGGGAACATCACCTTCTCAGCAGAGAGCTGGCAGTGCAGCACCTGAGACAGCCAAGGCAAGGAGGGTTAGGCATGGAAGAAGGATGCTCAATTCAGCCCTGCCCTGTCTTGCCAGAGAGTGGGTCAGCAGACTCCTCTCCAGTTTCCCTTGGGAATCACCTTTTGGGGGTCCAACTCTTTTGTGACCCCCAAGGACTGTAACCCACTAGGCCCCTCTGTCCACGGGATTTCCCAAGCAAGAATACTAGAGTGGGTTGCCATTTCCTTCTCCAAGGGGATCTTCCCGACCCAGGAATCAAACCTGAGTCTCCTGCATTACAGGCATATTCTTTACCACTGAATCACCAGGGAAGCCCTTGGAGTGGTCACAAATCCATAAAAGAATGATAAAATTCAGACTCCTCCAGAAAAATGCAGATATGCACACAAGTATTACATTTTGCCTGTAACTTCAATGGGATTCTCCGACCTCCTGAAGCCAATTCTGGGATTCCTAAGGCATTCACAGACTTCAGGTTAGAACCCTCAGACTAAAGGGAACTCAAGATCAGCCTCCACCCCAGTCCTAAAGAAGACAGTACCCATCAGACCCTTACCATGGTGCGCTCTGATTGGTCTATGCAGGTCACATGACTGATGCTGGCTTTGGGTGGGAGTTGGGGCACCTCCTCAAAGGCAATTTGGATGGAGCTCTGGGGGAGTAATGTGGGCATAGGATCAGGTCTCTGGAGCTGCCCCCGCCGGGCTGACCGACTGCTGGCTAGGCCCTGGCACTGCAGAGGCCTCAGCTGCAGGCTGGCTTCTGGCCCCTCCTTGGCTCAGGGCTTTAGGACAGGAAGTGTTTCTTTTGAATCCCACTTTTCTTCAGGGGTCTGCAGCTGTGAGGCAGACCTGGGGAGCTAGACCACCTCACAGACCAGATCACCTTGAGCTGAAGACCCTAGATTCCTCCTTGAATGCCAGGAGCCTTCCTCCTCCCCCCACCCTAAATGGGATGTGGAGGCACAGGAGTATGACTCTACCCATATTCTTGGAGATGAAGACTAGCTCAGCATGGCCTTGGGGAACTTTATCAGAGGAACTGGGAAGAAAATCAAGCTCAGAGGGCTCAGGGGCCAGGGACCTGGCTAATTCCTCAAGGCAGAGAGCAAGGTGGCATTAGGGAGCAGAAAGCTGCTTAGCTTAGGTGTTGTAAGAGCTTCCTAATTCTTCCACGGCAGTGGAAGCAAACTGCTGTAGCCCCATCCAGGGAGCAGGATGGGAAGAACTTAGGAGGGGGCACAGACTGAGCACAGACAGAAACAAATCCACGGGCCTCATTTGCCTGGCAAACCGGGGAAAGCCAACTTCTCTGCTACTGTAGCAGTCTTGTCCGAAGGTCAGGCCAAGGGAGATGGATGCTTAGAACCCCAATCTCCCCACCCCCTCCAAGGGAGGCTAATGTCCAGCTGAGTCAGCTGTCTTGGGGAGTCAGTCCTGACCGAGGGACAAGGTACAGGGAGAGCTGGGTGGAAGGCTGAGTTCATGGTGCAGACTGACAGATGCCATCTGGCTTTCTGGTCAGCTGGGTGAAGGAGGAAGAGCAATTTCTTGTGTGTCTACTTCTGTTTCCAGGCATCTGGGCAGCTAGTTGAGTGAAGCCCTCCAACTAGTGGTGGCTGGAAATGGAGAACCCTCTGACCAAGGCAGTTCATAGGCTGTGAAGGCCAAGATGAGAGGGGACCCTAAGACAAGGAGGTCTCCAATTCCCACTCCCATCTCAGTCTTATGACCATGCTTCCTGCCCCACTTCCTGGGAGGCCAGCTGCTGGTGGTGCAACGGGAGGAAGTAGGCTGGGCTGGTTTGTGACTGACCCTCAAGGAACAGCTCTAGGCTCATATGCTGGGAGGGCCATGGATTGTCAATCTCCTTTCCACCTGAACACCTTTCCTTCCACACAGACATGGCAGGGAGCATGAAGAAGGATGTGTTAGACTGGAGCAGTGAAATTACTGAGGGATGGGGGGTGGATGGGATTCAGGCTTCTCGGGGACCTGCCTGGTCACACCAGGGATCTGGGGCATGAAGTGCTGACTGGGTGTGGTGGCAAGAGGACCAGGCAGATTGTTTCACAGGTGCACCTGTCTCTCTTCTACGCCTGCCAGCCCTGCTCTCCACCCGACTTCCACCCCCCTCCCCACCACACACACACAACCAGCACCCAGGCTAGGCGGAAGTGCCCTGGGGCACAGGGATTAGCGTTGCTATGAGAACAGCAAGTTGTGCACCAGTTTGGAGCCAAAGAGTACCTAGACCACAGGAATAGAAAATTTGGGATACAGCTAGATTTCCACAACGCCCAGTCACACCTGCACCCTTCTCTCTGACCCCAGAGGGGAAGAGATGCCATGGGGTTCCTCAGTTGATCCCCACCCCCATAGGGTCCTCCTGGCCTGAGCAGTCCTTCCTCTTAAAAAAAAAAAAAAAAGGCAGAGTGGGGGGACCATCTAGGTCCTGTCCAACTCACCCCATCCCTGCAGGCCTGCTCGTTCAGCGCTCGTATCCAAGCCCGCTGCCAGTTCTCCCGGAAAGACTTGAAGGCGAAGAGAGATGACAGAAGGCCCCGGACGCCTGGCTCCTCGGGTGCGCCGGCCCGAGTCGCCCTTAGCCTCAGCAGCGAGCGCCACACGCCCAGCTCCCGCAAGGAGCTGGCGGGCTCGGCAGCGAAGGCGGGTGCCTGGCCCCGGCCCCCGCGGGCCCGCGCCAGCCACAAGCCCCGGGCATACTGCAGCAGCCAGCCCACCACCGTGAGCAGTGAGGCGGCGAAGAGGATTAGCAGGGCTGCCCAGCCCACGTCCCGCTGCCCCCAGCCCGGATCCATGCTCCGCGCGGGCTCCGGTCCCGGTTCCAGCTCAGGCTCAGCCGCTGCCCCGGGGGAGCATGGCCCGGGCGGGCCGCGGGGCGGGGGCGGGCTCCCCCGGGGCTGGGCGCGCGGGATTGGTGCGTGCGCAGAGCTGACACTGACAACACGACCGGCCCCCCGCCCCCACCCTGCCTTAAAGGAGCCGCACCCGCGCGGGGAGGGGCTTAGGGAGCCGGGAACTCCAGCTCTAGAAGACGGTGGGAGGAGGAACGGAGCGGGGAGGAGGTTCCTGGGTGGGAAATAGGCGGGATCTTTAACTACCCCTCCCCACCCTGGAATCGGGGGTACTCCTGCTCCCCTGAGCTCAAGGTAAGAGTAAGCAAGAGTAACTGCATTCACCAGAGATGCCGCCTCTGCTTTCCCCTACGCTCCTTAGCATTTCATAGTTTGGACGCCTGTGGGGTTAAAAAGGAGGTACCCCCTGTGGATAGCATCAACCCCTTATCCTAACACTCCCAGGTTCCGCAGCTTCTTGGTTTCTGTGTCCTGGCCGAAGCTAGGCTCTGGGTGTGTAGCCACAGAGCATCCCTCCTAGATAGAAATGCCTGGCAGAGGTCCAGCTGATACCCACCCGAGAGAGGTTGAGAACATGGAATATTGACCCCCCTCATCCACTCCCATCCTCTGGAGCTAGGACCAAGAGACACACTATTAACCTCCTTGCTCCTGTGGGTTTGTTCTGGAGATAATTCCCAAGCCTCGGGCTGCTTCTGTTTTTAAAAATAATGTATTTCCATAGTAACAGCTTCTGCCTAAGGAGCACGTGTAGAGGGGGTGGTAATGAGAAGGGAGCTGGCAGTGCAGCACTGGACTATCAATAGATTCAGCCAGAGGACTGAAATATGTGATATCTCAGCACGCATCCAAAAATGATGTTATAGGTACATTCTGGCCTCAGAATCCATCCCTTTTCCTAGATGTAAGGTGATGGATTCCATTCCTATAGGACAGAGGCTTGTCATTGCTTTCTGGAGGCAGGGGAAGGAAAATTCTACAAAAGGATTCAGAGGTATCTCCATTTCCCAAGAGGCCCCTTTTCTCCACATACATATGGCAGGCCTTCCTTAGAGAGGTAAACAGGAAGGTGTTAAGTATCTCTCTCCCAAATCCGTCATTAGTCTGAGCAATGAGCACATGGAAGTAAACAATGTCCTCTTAAAGTGTGGGGTTGCAGAGCTAAGCAGAACCTGCCAGGTTAGCGACAGGGTGCCTGAGCCATGGGAGGTGTAAGAAAGCCTGGGGCATCCCCAGATTTCACTCTAAGGAATGGGGTGTGGGTGACCTTGCTGTGGCCCTGCCCATGCATCATCACTGGATCCCCCAAACTATGGTTTCCCTTGTAGCTCAGTTGGTAAAGAACGTGCCTGCAATGCAGGAGACCTGGGTTCAATTCCTGGGTCAGGAAGATCCTCTGGAGAAGGAAATGGAAACCCATTCCAATATTCTTCCTTGGAGAATCCCATGGACAGAGGAGCCTGGTGGGCTACAGGTCGATCGGATCACAAGAGTCAGACATGACTTAGCAACAAAACCACAAACTACAGAAGTCCTAGAGTGTGGATTTTAGGGGGCAAAAAGAGTGGAGACCCTGTCTTAACTCATCTCTCTTCCCTCATATTCAGTCAAGATACTTTAATATAATGACGTCAACTCCTTCAGGAAAACAATCATGTTTATATAAGTTTGTGTCCCTACAGTACTTAAAAGTTTCCCAAGCACAAATTCTTTGTTATTTTAAGAAGTCTAACAGAGGGACTTCCCTGGTGGTCCAATGGCTAGGACTCTCTGTGCTCCCAATGCAGGGGGCCCAAGTTTGGTACCTGGTCAGAGAATTGGATCCCACGTGCCACAACTAGGAGTTTGCACGTCACAACAAAGATCAAAGGTCCTGCTTGACGTGTCTGGGACCCAGCACAGCCAAATAATATAAAGGAGCCTAACAGAATATATTCCAATATACATGTAAACACTGAGAATTTCTATACTGTTTCCATCTTTTGAAAATCTACTTGTATCATCCAAGTGGAATGGGAGATCTTGGGGCTTGCTGATAAAGAAGAGGTAGGAAGAAATGGAAAAAAGTAACTCAGCTGCCTGGAAAAAGCCACAGATATGGTCCTTTAAGTGTCATAGATCCAAACCCTCCAAAGCTGTCTCATAATGACTTGTTCAGCACTGTGAAACATTTCTAGGACAGTCTTTTCAGGCAATCAGACTTAATAATGCATTGGCTTTGCTTACTGGAAGGCACTCAGGGCTCCCTAGCAGGAGATGTGCATCTCAGACCTTGCCTGCTCAGCCCAAGAAACCAGCTGAAACCATTGACAACCCACCTGATCCATGGATCCTAGGATGAGTATCAGCATATAGGCAGATGCTTTGAACTTGTATCAGGACAGGCACAAAATTTCAAGTGTATCCAATCATGTGTTTGTTTCCCCTTGTGAGTCTGATAATCAACTGGCCATTTACCATCATGGGAACAAAAATATTCCAATTATATAACAAGTATCCAAGTAACCATGTTCTGATAGTAACATGTACGCATGGACCATGAATACGCAGTGTCTTGTTTTTGAATAAGTCCCCTACCCTCTTCCAGTGGGGGTTGTGGGAGAGGGCTAACGATCTCTGGAGAAGAAAGAGACAAAGGTTCCCAATGCCAAGATGGGAAGATTTATTAGGGCTGCTGCTAAGTCGTGTCCGACTCTGTGCGACCCCATAGACAGCAGCCCACCAGGCTCCGCCATCCCTGGGATTCTCCAGGCAAGAATACTGGAGTGGGTTGCCATTTCCTTCTCCAGTGCATAAAAGGGAAAAGTGAAAGTGAAGTCGCTCAGTCGTCCGACTCTTAGCGACCCCGTGGACTGTAGCCTACCAGGCTCCTCCGTCCATGGGATTTTCCAGGCAAGAGTACTGGAGTGGGGTGCCATTGCCTTCTCCGTTATTAGGGTTGGCCTCCTAATAAAACAGGAAATAGATACAGACTATTCCTCAGACCTCCAGGGAGTCTCAGCCTGCTCCTGATCAACAAGGTAACTGAATGCTGCCTCCTCTGGGGCTCTCACAAGCTCCTCCTTTCCACCTGCTCCTGGTGTCTCACTTTCCCTGTTTGAAAGGCCCTTCCACTTTTGCCACATACTGAAATCTTTGGAGATATTACTCTTCCTCAAGGTCCTCTCACTTCTCCTGGTCACAACGAATTGTTCTCTCCTATTGCCCTCTGTACCTCGTTCGGATGGAGACTCATTATATGTGTTGATGCCTTCTATACAGATATCTGTGTGCTTAGCCCCAGGGGGATACCCTGTGGAACAGAAAACACTTTGCCTCTAGGGAATTTCCAGTCTATGAGGCACAGATGCACACTCATGCACCTATGTGCAGCTGCACACTCACACACAGAAAAACAATACCAGTGGGATAATAAGTACTGAGAAACTGGTGGAATACAACTATCAAGTAATTACTGGCTTGATATATATATATAAGCCATATATATGGCTGTATGTTGTTAATTAGAGCCATCTTCAAGTAGAAAGGACATTTGAAAGACAAGAGGGACTATCTTTGGCCTAAAGAGTCAACCTGACTCTGACTCCTATTCAAAAGAATGAAGAAACTATCAGCATACTTGAGTTCTCTCCTCAACTTCCTCATGATGATTTCTTCCCTGAGGACTGGAAATCGTTTGCCACCTAAGAGCCTGTGAATGCATGAAAAAGGCAAACAGGTGCCAAGCAAAAGGCACCTGACCTGGAGGGAGAAACCTGCCTGGGAATTCCTCAGGTTTACAAGAAGCCAGCCACTTTTGGGTCTGGTTCTCCTACTTAGTTCTTTCCAAAGCCTCGGCCTCACCTCCTCGGATTGGAAGGCTGCCACAGTCTAATGATCCAGTACGAAGGAAAGTCAAGTACTGGGTTAAATCCAAGACCTGAGAGCACTCCCAGCCCCATCAGTTCTGAAGTGCGCGGCTAGGTTGCCCCGCAACTAACTGCTACTGCGGGGGTAGAAGGTGGGTGGGATGATGAAGGAAAAGTACCTGGATCAAGGACACCTGAAAACATGAAGTGGGAGGGGTTTTCAAGTGTCGGCGCTTAAAATTTACATCATCTTCCAAACTGTAGCTGAGTTTGGGGAACTGAGTTGTGTTTACCTTGGCTTCCATCTCAACGTTGACTACCTTGGCAACAGGTTTTCTACAAGGAACAGGTGCTGCTCCACTCCACATCCTCATCCCGCCTGCCCCCCCCCCCCCGCCGCCCCTTGCTTCCCGTAGCCATCTTCCCGGTTCCAGAGGCGTCCCAGAGTAAACGACAGGCATTGGCTCTTTTAGCGTGACCAGCGGAGGCCGACAGAGCTAACCCTGACGTGGAACCAAAAATAAGCCGCGTCAGACACGTGGTACAAGGAGGCGTTCATCTTGGAACCGGGCAAGGAGTTTTTCCGCTTTGGGCTGTACATCTTTAATATGATGTTGGGAAAGAATCTGCTTTTGTTTGTCCTTCTTTAATTGCTTTTCCAGATCCCTGGTGATGATTCATCTCTCGAATAAAGGGTGTGGTTTAAAATCACACTTCTGTCCCCACTATTATGCCCGTATTAAAAATGGCCGCCTCCTTCCAGTGATAGTTGCTCTGCGAACTAGATCCGGGCGGAAACAGTGGGTAAGCAGAGGCAGAGGGGCAGAGCCAAGGTTGCTTCAGGGAGGCTCGCGGGAGTCCCGAAGGCGGCTCAGGTCAGAGTTGTTGGGTTTTGCTCAGGCTGCTGTAGGAAGAGCCAGCCCGTGGAGAGCGGCCACACCTTACTGCTGGAGCTTGCCCATTAGCTAAGAAGGCGGCCGAGTGGGCCCCCTGGCAGGTCACCATGTGGGCCTTCCCGGAGTTGCCGATGCCGCTGTTGGTGAATTTGATCGGCTCGCTGATGGGATTTGTGGCCACACTCACCCTTATCCCTGCTTTCCGTGGCCACTTCATCGCCGCGCGCCTCTGTGGCCAGGACCTCAACAAATCCAGCCGGCAGCAAATGTGAGGGGCCGGGCGGGGGGGAAGGGGTGGGCAGAGGCGGGGACTGGAATGCTTGACTGCGGGCGAGACTAAGCGCTAACCTAGCAGCCAGCCCGGGATTCTGGGAGGTGGAGGGCAGATCTGGTTAGTATTGGGGAAGGGATGGAGGCGGAAAGGTGGGACCCTTGGGTGTATCAGGGATTCCAGTGGTGGTGCCCTTCCCCGCCAAATTAGGTGACGGTACTGCTTGCATTAGTGAGTGACCACGCCCCCTTTCCTCTTTTCCCCCCTCCACCTGGCTTGCTGCTGGGCCACAGCCCAGAGTCCCAGGGAGTGATCAGCGGTGCTGTTTTCCTTATCATACTCTTCTGCTTCATCCCTTTCCCTTTCCTGAACTGCTTTGTGGAGCAGCAGTGTAAAGCCTTCCCCCACCACGAAGTAAGTGGGTTAGTGCGGGAGGCTGCCTGGGGCTAGGGCTAGGAGTTAGTGAAGAGAGTTGGGGTTATTTGGGTTTGCGGGGAGGAGCTGAGAACGAACGAAAAGACGGGTCTTCTTGAAAGGAACGGTGAAGTGGGAGTAGGCTGGAGCCATGACATGCCCGAGCCTCCCCCAGTTTGTGGCCCTGATAGGTGCGCTCCTTGCCATCTGCTGCATGATTTTCCTGGGCTTCGCGGATGATGTACTGAATTTGCGCTGGCGCCATAAGCTGCTGCTGCCCACAGCTGCCTCACTACCTCTCCTCATGGTCTATTTCACCAACTTTGGCAACACGACCATTGTGGTACCCAAGCCCTTACGCCCGATCCTTGGCCTGCATCTGGACTTGGGTGAGTAGCACTGCTACTTCCGCCCCTGTGACCCCTACTTCAGGGCTGCCTTGCGCCCCCCCCCCCCCCCCGTGAGATATCCGGCCGAGCCTCTTTCCTGGTGCTCCACATTCTCCTTCCTGTTTTATCCCCCCGTGTCTTCCTAGATCCTTTTGTTGACCTTTCATCCCACACTCGGTCCTCACCACTTTTGTCAGAATGTCCTTAAATCCTCATTCCACAGGCGGCATTACTTTTCTTACTGTCTTCTTCCCGCAGGGATCCTGTACTATGTCTACATGGGGCTGCTGGCAGTGTTCTGTACCAATGCCATTAATATTCTAGCAGGAATTAATGGCCTAGAGGCTGGCCAGTCACTCGTCATTTCTGCTTCCATCATTGTCTTCAACTTGGTGGAGCTGGATGGTAGGTGGGATTGGAATAGGGAGAGAGGTCTGAGTGTTAAGGAAGCGGCCTGATCTCTGGCCTTGGGGAATTTAGAAAAAATGTGATATGTAATTATGAAAAATAAGGGGAGCTATTTACTTACTAATAGTAAGTTACAAGTAGTAACTAAGATTTGTTAAATGTGAGAAAGAAAGCCCTAGCATTTATAAAGGGATTATCACTAATAGGTAGGCCATAGTCTTCTCCTATTGAACATAAACAATTTTATAAAACCCCAAATCAAACAGGGTAACTCTACCTGTGACCAAAACCAGACCCCCTCTATAACTATGTCTGAGAATAGACAAAACCACAGGAACACAGTACATCTCACAATGACCAAGATCCCCTGCTGGCTAAAATGAGTGGTTGCTGCTTCCTTCTGATAACAGCTCAGTTCTTCTCACTTCTTGGATAAAAATTATTAAGCTTCTCAATCATGGCACTAACCCTGCTGACAGCACCCAGTACAGGGCAAAACTCCACCTCCTTGCATCCTCCGCAGAATTACTTAAAACAAATCCTATAACAAGTCCTCCTAACACCTCCTTACTGAGGCATCCTAAGGTTCCCCACAGTGTGTGGGTTCCAAACTGTCTCTTGTTACACCTCAGTAAACCTAGCTTTGACTCCAGGCATGTTTCTAGTGGTCTTTGGCTGAAGGACCTCCATAAGTGCTTATTAAAGTTAAGCACTTTAAAAATGTAATCTCACTTTAAACTCTGTAGCAACTCTATGTGGCAGGTATTTTTATCAACCTTTTTTCACAGATAAGAAACTGAGACTCAGAAAGGTTAAATGTATCATGATCAAGGTCACTCAGGAAGTAAAGCTGATATTCAAACCAGGGTGTGAATGGTCTGAACCAAATGTAAGACAGGAACTAGTTCAGGAGGAGTTCATGAAAGAAGTGAAGTTTTGGAAATTGCCTGGGTGATATAAAAGGGGTATTGAGTCCTTGAGACTTTAGAGAGGTGGACTGTATAGTTTTGGACAGAACTTAGAGAGGAAAATAGGACCATGATGTGCAGGGGAAGTGGACATCAACTTTTCCTTCTTTCTTTTTCCCCTTCTTCCAAAGGTGATTATCGAGATGATCACATCTTTTCCCTCTACTTCATGATACCCTTTTTTTTCACCACCTTGGGACTGCTCTACCATAACTGGTAAGTAGGCCTGTGGATGGGGGGGACAGCTCTTTGGACATGTGACAAGTATCGTCCTGATTGCGACCCATCTCCTGATACAGAGGCTAAACCTGCACATCTCTGTATTGTTCTCTGGGTCTTTAGTTGGTAATACTCTTAAGTCTTTGGCTTCCCCAGTGGCTCAGTGCTAAAGAATCCACCTGCAATATAGGAGACCTGGTTCAATCCCTGGGTCAGGAAGATTCCCTGAAGCAGGACATGGCAACCCACTCCAGTATTCTTCCCTGGGAAATTCCATGGCAGGCTACGGTTCATGGGGTCACAAAGAATCAGACATGACTGAGCGACTTAGCATGCACGCATTCGTAAATCAGCTGCTGGGGCAGATGCTGTGGAGCCCCCAGGAATAGAAGGAATTAGGGCTTTGTTTCTTGGAGTGTTGCTGGGAGAGCGGGAACCCTCTCTGAGCCAGATCTAGCCAGGGCTAGCCCAGTGCCCAGGATGTGTGATGTGAGATAAAGGATTGCTAACACCTCTTGCTCCTGGCTCAGATCCTCTCCCCCACACAGGTACCCATCACGGGTGTTTGTGGGAGATACCTTCTGTTACTTTGCTGGCATGACCTTTGCCGTGGTGGGCATCTTGGGACACTTCAGCAAGACCATGCTCCTCTTCTTCATGCCCCAGGTGTTCAACTTCCTCTACTCACTGCCTCAGCTCCTGCATATCATCCCCTGTCCTCGCCACCGTATGCCCAGGTAGCTTTGGGGCTTGAAAGGGACATCGTAGCTTTGTCACTTGGGATGCCTTAGATGTTTGCTGTGCAAAGGGAGTGGGCCCAAAGAAGGGCTCTCTCCACACAGTTAGCCCTTTATACATTACAGAGCACATTTAGTTACATGATCTCATTTAATGTTCACAGTAGCACTGATCACACAGAAGTATGCAGCAGAACCAGAAATAGATCTCAGGGTGTTTGACTCTACATTCAGTGCTCTTTCTATGAATTAACCACAGTGAGGAGAGTTCTTTGTGTAGTGGCCCAGTCACATGAAGCTCTCTTCCCCTGCAGACTCAATACCAAGACAGGCAAACTGGAGATGAGCTATTCCAAGTTCAAGACCAAGAGCCTCTCTTACTTGGGCACCTTTATTCTAAAGGTAACAGGGTAAGAAGGAGGTAAGGCTCTAGGCTGCCATTCTGAATTCAGGGATTGGGAAAACCTAGGCCTACATCAGACCTGAGGGGAGTTTGCAAGCATTCAGCAGATCCCATTCTGAAGCATAAGTATTAGCAAAAGTTCTCTTCACTTTTGGCCCCTCCAGGTAGCAGAGAACCTTGGGCTACTGATGGTGCGCCACAGTGAGAATGAGGACGGTGCCTTCACGGAATGTAACAACATGACCCTCATCAACTTGCTACTTAAAGTCTTTGGGCCCATTCATGAGAGAAACCTCACCCTCTTCCTGCTGCTGCTACAGGTGCAATGCTATTGGGGGTGTGGTTTCCACCTCCTTGTCTCCCTTTCTCCAGGGTTCTTACTATAGTTCATTTCTCCTTGCAGATCGTCGGTAGTGCTGTCACCTTCTCCATTCGGTACCAGCTTGTCCGACTCTTTTATGATGTCTGAGTCCCCTGATCCATTACCCTTTGCTTCACAGCCTCCGGGGTTCCTGACTCAGGCCAACATCTCCTGGACCAAGACTGCCAACTGGCCCAGGCCTCTTCCACTCTTCATTTTCCTCCAGATTTTGTTCTCAGCATTTTCTTTCCCCTGTGATTATTGACACCTGGGCCTGTCTTGCTCTCTAATGACTGGTAATTGGACTTTGCCTATGGCTTTCTTCAGCTTGCCACTCTCCCTCTCCCTCCCATCTTTGCTGCCTCCTAAGTTGGGGTACTGTAGCTTTTATGCAATTGCCCACAACTCTGACACTCAAGGAAAATGCTGGACTTGAGAACAGAACCCTGGCTGGGGATAGGGACACAGGTTCAAAGGTGACTTGACATTTGACTATAAATTAAGTATTCTGATGATTAAGATCAGACCGGGGGCCAGGTGCTCCCAGTGGTGACAATAAAGTATTGTCTTTTTCTTGTTCCTATAGGTGTATTTCCTATATGGGCATTGTAGAGTGGATGGGGAAGGTTGAAGGAGGTATTTCCTTGGAGAGGATGCCTATCTCTGTCCCATCCTTTTTTCTTTCTTTTTTTTTTTTTAAAGTACATCAGGCCCCTCCTAGCAAGAAGTGATCAGAAAGAACAGACCCGACAGAACATGTTGAATAAATGTGAAATCCTGCTGCTCAGGTGGCATAAGGGGCCATAAGATTGGCGTTATCTGTTCTCTGGGGTAGGGTTGGACTTCCAGGGGGGTCTCATTCCTTCCCTTTTTCACTCTCCTTTTGCCAGGTAGGAGGAGGGAGTGACCAGACCTAGGACGGGAGGCAGAGGTAGTTGTGGTGTTGACTCTCTTCCTTTAAAAACCCTAGGCCTGCCTTGCGCAGACTTCCCAGATGGCTCTTCTGGTGGCTTCCGACTCTATCCTTCTTGTCTTCCGGTCCTGGTCTCGGGCCGTGGCGTTTAAATTTGGCGCGCTTCACTTGGATTGGCTACAGCCGAGACTGGCTGGCGGTCGGCTAGTCTCTGCGCCTCCTCGCCCGTTCCCCGGGCAAAGGGTTTTCAAATTCGACCAATCGGCGGACGCGTTCCCTCAGCTGAGGCGCGTCACCGAAGAGTTAACCGCAGCCAACCAGAGGCGGGTATTACAGAGAAGAGCCAATCAGAAGGGCGCGGGGGTGTGCCCGGAGGGGCTTATAAGGGCGGCCCCTGGGCGCGCACGGAAGCGTTGGACTGCGGCGGGTGGCTGTTCCTGTTTTGTTAGCCATCCTCCTCACCGCTCCTCTACCTCATACAGCATGTCGGGCCGCGGCAAGACCGGCGGCAAGTCTCGCGCCAAGGCTAAGTCGCGCTCTTCCCGAGCGGGCCTCCAGTTTCCGGTGGGCCGCGTGCACCGGCTGCTGCGGAAGGGCCACTACGCCGAGAGGGTGGGCGCCGGAGCGCCGGTCTACCTGGCGGCGGTACTCGAGTACCTCACCGCTGAGATCCTGGAGCTGGCGGGCAACGCGGCCCGCGACAACAAGAAGACGCGGATAATTCCCCGCCACCTGCAGCTGGCCATCCGCAACGACGAGGAGCTCAACAAGCTGCTGGGCGGCGTGACGATCGCCCAGGGAGGCGTCCTGCCCAACATCCAGGCCGTGCTGCTACCCAAGAAGACCAGCGCCACCGTGGGGCCGAAGGCGCCCGCGGGCGGCAAGAAGGCCACCCAGGCCTCTCAGGAGTACTGAGGGAGCCCGTGCCGCCACCGCCCGGCCCTCCCCTCTACACCACAAAGGCCCTTTTAAGGGCCACCACAGCGCTCACGGAAAGAGCTGGGCCACTTCGGGCTCCGGGCCGGGCGGCCGCGCGCTCGCCCCTTCCCGGCCCGCCCCTCCCCCCGCGGCTCGCTCCCGCCGAGGCTCGGCGGAGGGCGTGCGTTGGAACGCCGCTCGGCCCCGGGAGCGAGCTCGTGACTCGGCCGGCTTGGCCCCAGAATGCCGATGCGCTGCGGGGAGGCCGCGGCACCTTCCGGAAGGCTGGGTCGGCCGAGCTGACGCAGGGCTGGGGAGTGCGGGAGGAAGGTGAGTCGGTGCGGACGGTCGCCGGCGAGGCCGTGCGCTCTGCTACAGCTCGGTGCTTAGGACGGGACTCGATTGCCGCCGCCGGCGGAGTCAATCGGTCACTTCATTTCGTCCCGGGACCCCTTTTGCTGCCGGATCCTGGGCCTCGCACGTCCGCGCTCCCTCCATCTTCATTCGCAGGCCTGTGCGCATCCCGGAAGAAAACCTTCGCGGCGTGAGCGTCTCCAACGGTAGCGGGTCCTGGCGGCGTGGAGTCTGAGGGAGCCCTGCCCCCGGGCCCGCCCCTCCTCCCCGCTCTGTTCCCGGCGGGTTCACTCCACCTGCCAAGCACCTAGATACCAGCACAAGTCGGTTAATCCCCGTCTGGACTGAGCCGCCTTTGGCTTCGAAACTGGAATTTTGCAGCTAACCCATCCAAAACTAGTACTTTAGGTATTGGGGGGCGTTTCAGATAAACTAATTTTATTAAAGGGTTTTTTTCCTAAAGAAAAGTGAGGTGTCTTCATTTTGCGAAAGGGTTGTAGAGTCGACTCTAGATACCTAAAGGTAGTGGGGGAGGGGGGCCGATATAAGGCTTTACTGTTAACTGGAGCGACAAATTGTAGATTATTAAGATGATGGCTCTTGGCGTTCCCTGAGAGACACTTGATTCTGTCAGAAAATGGGAACTACTGACAGAAAACGTTTTTCAGGAGAACTTTGAAAGGGCCCTAGCCTCTGAGCTCAAGCATAAATAAAGGGTTTTGAGTTTGTCCTTCCTTTTCTGCAGCCCCACCATAAACAAAAACCACCTTCAAATTTGGTTTATTAGTAGAACTGGTTACATTCAAAGGCTGTGGCTTATTAAGATTTTTTTTTCTCTAGAGAGGAAGCCCCCACCTACTGGGGAGGCAAGGCCCCACGGTGAGACAAGTCTGGAAGTCTCTGCCCCTGCAGTTCAATTCTGTGGGGGTAGTCACTCCTCAGGTAGCAGAGGGCTGGGATGTAGGCACTGGACCCCAGCAAGGCAGGCACCTGTGCCCCACAGACCAATTAGTGGGCTTCATTGAGCTGCCGTGCAACATCCAAGATGTTCTTGGCTCCTTTGTTCAGCAACAAGGTGGCCAGGCTGATGCCCAGGTTCTCAGCAGCCAGCTGGGGTTGTCGTGGAATGTTCTGGGCAGTGATGCCCACCAGCTGTGGATCATCCTCAGGGCCGTCTTCATGCTGGGTGAGGGAAGAAGGGTTGGATTTGATGAGAACGAAAAGGGAGGTAACATAAAGATGTGTTTCCCTCCCCCTCCAGCTTTGGCACCTGGACAGGGACATGGATGGTGGTTTGCATGGTGTCTTGCATGGTCTCTGCGCCATTCAGACTCCAGACTCCTCCAGTCAGGTACAACTGGGAAAGAAAATGGCTGCCTCAGTAGATTGTAAGAGAAAACTACTTAGAAACCTGTGCTCTTCATGCTGGTGGATACACAGGGGAAACACCAGAGTCCCTTCCCTGCCCTCCCACCTATCTTTCCCTGCTTACTTGCCCATCCTTAATAGCTGTATGCACTGCCACTGGCACACTGCAACCTCCTTCCTGCAAAAGTTCTCCCTGTTAGCTTAAGACCCTTATCACCACCCTGTAACCAGAGCCCACAGAGATACACAGACCCCCGCTAAGGACATAACAGAAAATGAGGCAGGGGCCCAGACCTGGGTCCTGTCCATTCTTAATAAGTTACGACTAAATACACAGCTTGAGAAATGTCCCCATTACCCTTCCTAACACCCACACCTCCACAGGAGCACAGGTCCTACCAGGTGCCTCAGGAAGGATCGTTCAGCAATGCAGCGAAGTAGAGTCTCAGGATCGTGCAACACACCCACCAGATCCAAGATGTCCTGGTCTTTGGCTCGAACTTCCACACCCAGAGCCCCCTGATGGGAAAATAGCCTAAGATACCAGTACCAATCTTTCCCCAGCCAATGGAGCTAAGGGACAGTACTTGGTTGAAAACAGAAGATACAATACATGGCTTCCCTGGTTGAGCATACCTGACCCACAGCATACATGCACTCCTCAGGGTGCAGGATCTGTGGGGGCAGAAGAGGCAGTCAGAAGGGTGGAGGTAGCACACAGCACTGAGTTGGGGTTTCCCTACCTATAGAAAGCCTGGATAAGCAGAAGTGGGAGTCCAGCCTCTGATCCCCAACCTTCCAACCTGGGACTCATTTCCAGCTTGCACTGGCTAGAGGTGGGTCTTCAGAAAGAATCTAAGCTGGAAGATGAAGAAAACTAGAGACGGGAGAGGGACAGGCCCTACCTGCCCCACCCGGTTCTGCCAGCCCATGCGCTGTAGGCCAGCTGCAGCCAGGATGATGGCACTGAACTCCTGCAGCTCATCCAGCTTCCGCAGCCGCGTGTTGAGGTTTCCCCGCTGTGGAGAGACACTAAGGACCACAAGCTTAGGGCAGGCTGGAGTCTGATGCTGTTTCCTCTGCCTGAGTCTCTCTAGCTGCTAACTTCTCACCTTTGAGTTCTCAGCTTGGTGACAACTGCTAACACTCATACTTGCTATATGCCACACACTGTCCTGAAGTGCTTTATATACATCAATTCACTGAATTTTCACCACAGCCCTAGGGTGAAAGAGTAGGCAGTAGTATTACCATCTCCATTTTACAGATGAGGAAATGATACAGAGGGGTTTTAACTTACTATATTTAACCTTACCCAAGGTTACAACACCTCTGAGAAGCGTTCCTTGACCCTCAAGTCTGTTTAGATGATCCAGCTAGAAGCCTCCAAAGAATTCTCTACTTTCCACATTGAAGCACTTAGCAAATACTACTTTGAAAATCAGCTTTACAAACATAACTGTAAAAATCAAAACAATATGGTAGAATATAAAATAAAAATGGATTTATGGTTACCAAAGGGGAAAGTAGTGGGGTAGGGATAAATTAGGAGCTTGAGATTAGCTGATACAAACTACTACATACAAAACAGATAAACAACAAGGTCCCACTGTATAGCACAGGGAACTATGTCCAATATGTTGTAATAAACCACAATGGAAAATAATATGAAAATGAATATGTATATATATGTATAACTGAATCACCAAATCACCAGAAATTAACACAACATTGTAAATCAACTATACTTCAATTAAATTAACTATAATTAATTAAAATGGAACCAACTGCCAATCCCACTGCCTCCATGTAATCATTATTCAGCATCACTCTGCATTGTCAATGCCTGGTTGTCTGTCTCCAGAACCAAAATGTAAACTATGTTAGGAGGGACAATGCTGATCTTGCTCACCATATCCCCAGTGCCAGGCACTTGCTTGGGGCTAAGAAGACACGAAAGGATTATGAATGGATGGATGGATAGATAGGTGGGTGGATGAATGGGACGGACATACAGTCCACTGCATTCACAGTCCACTTCCTCTGGAAGTCCCTCCCACTCACAACTCCCAGGGCCCTCTGGACTTTGTCCTCCTCCTCGGCTGCTGCCTCCTCCCTTCTCTGAAAGGATACAATACTCCTGAACTCAAGATGTGGGAACTTTCTCTGCAGCTGGGCTGCTCTCCGCAGGGAGCTAGTTCCTACCACGCTGTGCAGAGAGATGGTTTAAAATGAGATTTAACCCTAAGCAGTAACTGTTCTGAAATCTCCTCCTTCCACCCCTCCATCTGCTGTAGATATCCCAAGATGCCTGTCCACTCACCTCTTCTCTGGCAAGGTTTCTAGAGTCTTCCCAACAAATTTTGGGTGAAAGACAACAGCATCATAGGGGCTCTCCCGCCTGGAGATGGAGAGGTCATAGAATGAGGGAGAGATCTCAGTTCAGGTCACTTCCAGTCTCTCTCAATAGTCAACTAACTAGCATTTTCTGAGTTTTCTGCCATGCATGACATTCCTCAGGTTAGGGGAGACAGCTAGAGACAGAAGGCCAAGTCCCAAGGGGAAAAGTCAAGGTTAATATGATTTCCCTGACTGGCAGGGCCCTTACTTGCAGACAGCTCCAATGGTGAAGCCAGGAGGAAGCACCGTGGGCAGGTCCTTCAGCGAGTGAACAACCAGGTCCACTCTAGGGAGATGGGAGAGAGGCAAGAAGGGGTCTGAGCAGCAAGCCCCAGCCCTTCTCCACTCACTCCTGCCTGTTTGTCACTGGTGGAGCCTACAGCAGTTCAGGAAGCAGGCATTTCTGAGACCTTAGGTCCCTGAGACTTGCTCCCCCTCCTCTCTTCCCTCTCACCCCTCTCCCCCAGCCAGTCAAATGGCTCAGATCCAGGACTCTCTCTTTTCTGAGGCCTGAAAAACTCACATATGAGCCCCTCTCTAGCCTATCCAAGTGTTTAAGCCTAACAATCTAGTTGACACCCAGATGTGATGTGCACTGGGTTCCTAGTGCAAGACTGGGAGGGTGTCGTGCTCCCGATTTCACTTACTCATTCCTCTCCAAGGCATGCTCCAGCTCCTTGGTAAACAGGCTCTTCTCTCCAATCTGCCAGGCAAGAAAGAACTTCAAGGTGAATCTTTGGGGGAAAGGAAAGAGGAGCAGGGAAGAAAGGGTTGCATGAAAAATGGTGTTACCTTAGAGAGTGCGGTATCAAGAATCTTGTCCCCCGTGGTGGACATAGCAACTGAAGAGAAAGTCAACCAATTAGATGCTCTTGGAATAGCATTTATTGAGCCCCTCCTAAGCCCAGCACTTGTGCTAAGATTGGCAGTGGATACAGAGGCACAAAAGCACCAGATCCTATCCCCTGAGAAAGTACAATCTAGGAGGAAGATCAGACACAATAATAAAAAGACCCAAAGCAGAAGATGTTAAAATGCTAGGCTAGCCCAGGTAACCTCAAAGCTGGAGGTGTTCAGAGGAGGACTGGGGATATCCTCCAAACTGGGAATAGCCAAGAACTCTCAGAGGCAATGGGACCAGGCTCTGGTCAAAGAAAGCCAGAAACACTCAGTTCTCCCCTCCAGGGGGGGTAAAATCTTCCCATCAGCTTCCATTCCATTCCTGTCCAGAAAACTCACTTATTTCAAACTGCAGGCCTGGGTATAAAGCTTTCAGCGTTGCCACCACACTATCCGTCTGTATGCGAGCCAGCTGTGGGGAAAAATTCAGGTTAGCCCTGTAGTCTGGCCACTGCCCTAAGCTCAAATCCTCACAGGGTCATGGAGATCCTGAAGGGATTGGAATTCAGAGAGGGGATTGAATGGCCACCTAGGAAGAGGAGGGGTCTAGACTGGGAGTTCTCTGTACCCCAATAACTTCCCCAGCCTAGGGACTATCTCTTCACAGAATGAAAAGATAGTCATTCTGCATGGGATTTATTGCTCAGTCACCCCATTTCCTCCATTTGCAGGCCCTCTGGGCCCTCCAACTTATAATACTATGAACACAGAACTCTTCTGACAAACCTCCTCCACCCTGGTACCTGCACTAACCTGGCTCTTGCGGGTACCCACTCGAATCACTCTCATCTTTGGGGTGTCTTCTTCCTGCAAAAAAGAGTCCCCAGGTTACAGTCCCTGCTGCTGTTATAGGTCTTCAAAACCTTGTCCAAGAACCAGACTCGCTGGCTTGGAATAAAGGAACCTCAACCCCTTCCCTGTGGCCACCTGAGCCTCAGAGTGGGGAAAGACTCTCCAAGACAGTCCCTTTACCTTCCCTAATACCTTCTGCCTCTTCACGGATCCAGAGAGGCAGAGACCAGAGAGAAGTGATAGTAGAACCCGCTGTTGCTGTAATGGCAAGGACACTAAGCCCTGAAGCCCATCTAAGCAAGGGCACCAGGAATGCTGCACTCAACCAGGTGGATAGAGAGATAAGGCCCATCAGCCTGGCCCCAGAGAGGGCGGGCCTGCAGCAGGCAGGGGCAGGGCAGCTGGGGCCACACAGGGGAACTTGTGCTGACTCACTGAGGACAAGTTCAGCATCCCCAACAAAGCAGCACTCAAGAAAGCTTCAGTGCTACCTAGATACTATAAGACCTACCCCATAGCTGCCACACTATGGATCCCGTAATCTGGTTGGCATGCACATGTAAAGGACTGGGGTCAATAGATCTGACAGATAGTCCTGCTCAGACTCTTGGCAAGATGACCTTAAATTCACCATCTTGTTTTTCATTTATAAAGTTATTTGTTCATCTATAAAATGAAGTTTGCACTCAAGTATCTTCTGCTTTTGATATCCTATAAGACTTGGAGGATAAGCTGTCTAATGTCTCTTCACCTAGAATGTGGCCTCTGATTTCACCAAGAAGGAAATATCAGGATGTCATAAACCAAGCCAAGAACTCAATGGGACATAACTCTTCCTCTTGTCAGGGTACCTTGGACAAATGTATTCAATGCCAACCAGGGAGTTCTCCAGTCTGAGGTCCTATTTCTTTCCAGATCAGACAATAGCCCCTACAGACACTATCAACTTTCCCTATTCTGGAATCTTCATCCTATGGAGTTCTTCTGCAGCCAGGTATCTGGGGCCTCTGTCACTAGAGGAGGTAACAGCTGGTTGCTCTCAGACTCTAGTCTGCTCCACAGCTATCACTTCTCCAATAAATAAACCCTAGGGTACCCTGAGCAAATTAGACTAAGCTCAAAATGCCAAACATGGCCACTAAAATTCTGGGCCACAAGGAGCCCACAGAAACATCCCAGAAACTGCTAAGTTTAAACAATCCCTTAATTTTATTGATTCTGCATAGCATATTCAAGTCAAACTCATCCAGTAAAAAGATCCTTATCAAGTACGTATATACTAGAGCTATTGCTATTAATCTTCATAACAACTTAGCAGGTAGGGAGGAACCATGTTACAGAAGCAAAGGCTGGCTGTGAAGAGCAAAGCAATTTGACCAGGGCCACCCACAGGTTAAATCATGGGTGCATGCATGTGCAGGCTCAGTCGTGTTTGACTCTTTGTGACCCCACGGATTGTAGCTGCCAGGTTCCTCTGTCCATGAAATTTTCCCGGCAAGAATGCTGGAGCAGGTTGCCATTTCCTACTCCAGGGGATCTTCCCGACCCAGGGACCCAACGTCTGTCTCCTGTGTCTCCTGCATTCTCAGGCGGATTCTTTACCACTGAGAGCTGGAATCCACATCTTCTTACTCCTAGTCCAGCACTCAGGTATGTCAACAATGGCAAAGAATCCCACTCCTTACCAGCAGGTAGTTCAGGAAGAGAAAAACAGCTCTCCCCCACCTTTCTTATCTTAGGATGACTTTGGCCTCACCAGCTCCCCACTCTGCATCTGCACAAGCCCAGAGTTAGGACCCCTGGCTAAGAATAGGAAGGCTCCAGGGCGCTCCCCACCCACAATGGTAGTAACTCAATGGTGCCTCAGCTGGGGACTTCTGAGTGTAGGTTGGGGCTAGGTGGCCGGTAAAAGAAAAAAAGGGGAGAAGGTGCACTTCCAAAACGTTTGTGTTTAGTTCGGAGACTTAGAGGTATACTCTCCTCTCTCGATCCGAATTGCCTCGGACCTGTCTCGAGGGAAGGGATCCCATGGAATAGCACCCTGTCTCGTGTACGAGCATTTTCCTGGGTTGGGTCACTAAATCTAGAGCCGTGGACTCCAGACCTCATAGAATGCCATTCAGATCCCCGCAGCAACGAGGTTCCCGTTGGGGACAAACCTTCTGCTCTTAAGTCTGTCCCCAATATTCACAGATTCCCCTAAGGCAACACGGATTTTAAGGGCAACACAGCTACTGGCCCTTTAAAAACTATTCGGGCCAAAGGCGGGGGGTGGGGAGGGGACAGATTATAGTCCCGACCAATAGGCGACGGAGAGTGGCAACTTGGGGCCAATCGTTGCACCGCTAGTGCGGAAGACTGAGGTTGAGAGGGTCACCGGCTCTGAACTCACCGCCGTCGCGGCCGCGTTGCCATTACGAGACATGGCTGTGCTCGGCAGATAGGCCCGGGTCTGCCACCAATGTCCTCCGGTGTCGGGGAAGCCGAAGGCCCCTGCCGGCCGGACACTGGGCTCGCGCAGGTCTCCAGCTTCTCCAGCAGCCACACACTCCCGGCTCCGCTAAGGGACTGCGTCACTTCCGGCGCCGCCAGACAGGGCGGGACTTCCCCTAGGCGGGAATTAGAACGATTGAGACAGCGAAGACTTTACCTTGGGTTACCATCGCTACTGATACTGCAATCTTGCTTATTTAACTTATATGCAGAGTACATCTTGCGAAAGCCCGGACTGGATGAAGCACAAGCTGGAATCAAGATTGCTGAGAGAAATATCAATAACCTCAGATATACAGATGACACCACCCTTGTGGCAGAAACCAAAGAACTAAATAGCCTCTTGATGAAAGTGAAAGAGCGGAGTGAAAAAGCTGGATTAAAATTCAGTATTCAAAAAACTAAGATCATAACATCCAGTCCCATCTGCTGCTGCTGCTGCTGCTGCTGCTGCTAAGTCGCTTTAGTCGTGTCCGACTCTGTGCGACCCCATAGACGGCACCCCGCCAGGCTCCTCTGTCCCTGAGATTCTCCAGACAAGAATACTGGAGTGGGTTGCCATTTCCTTCTCCAGTGCATGAAAGGGAAAAGTGAAAGTGAAGTTGCTCAGTCCTATCCGACTCTTAGCGACCCCATGGACTGTAGCCTACCAGGCTCCTCCGTCCATGGGATTTTCCAGGCAAGAGTACTGGAGTGGAATGCCATTGCCTTCTCCACCAGTCCCATCACTTCATGGCAAATAGATAGGGAAACAATGGAAACAGTGACAGACTTTATTTTCTTGGGTTCCAAAATCACTGAGATGGTGACTGCAGCCATGAAATTAAAAGACACTTGCTCCTTGGAAGAAAAGCTATGACAGACCTAGACAGCATATTAAAAAGCAGAGACATTCCTTTACTGACAAAGGTCTGTCTAGTCAAAGCTATGGTTTTTCCAGTAGTCATGTGAAGATGTGAGAGTTGAACCATAAAGAAAGCTGAGCACCAAAGAATTGATGCTTTTGAACTGTGGTGTTGGAGAAGACTCTTGAGAGTCCCTTGGACTGCAAGAAGAGCAAACCAGTCCATCCTAAAGGAACTCAGTCCTGAATATTCATTGCTAGGACTGATGCTGAAGCTGAGGCTCCAATACTTTGGCCACCTAATGCAAAGAACTGAGTCATTGTGAAAGACCCTGATGCTTGGGAAGATTGAAGGCAGGAGGAGAAGGGGACGACAGAGAATGAGATGGTTGGATGGCATCACTGACTCAATGGACATTAGTTTGAGCAAGCTCTGGGATTTGGTGATGGACAGGGAAGCCTGGTGTGCTGCACTCCACGGGGTTGCAAAGAGTCGGACATGACTGAGCGACTGAACTGACTGAGCGCCCCTACTCCACTAGGCTGGCTCCAGTCTTCATTGTTTGAGACCCAGGCCCAACTGTTCATTTTACCTAGCCAGGAGTACTGATGTCCTGTGGCTAAAATATGCTCCCCAGATTTACCCACAAAATAAGTTGTTGTCCCTACTGCCCCCCAAAAGTAAGTCAATAAGCCAAAAATGGGAGTCCCTGAGAGGAAAAGGATATTAAGCCCTACTATGCAGGGCTGCGGGCTTCCCAGGTGGCACAGTGGTAAAGAACCCGCCTGCCAGTACAGGAGACACAGGAGATGTGGGTTGGATCCCTGGGTCCAGAAGATCCCCTAGAGGAGGAAATGGCAACCTACTCCAGTATTCTTGCCTGGAGAATCCCATGGACAGAGGAGGCTGGTGGGCTACAGTCCTGGGTGTCTCAAAGAGTCCAACATGACTGAGCACCCATATGTATATGCAGGGTTGGAAGTAAGGCTACTTGAGCAATTTACCATGCCCCCAGGCTGGATTCAACAAAAGGGCCTGCTCTTGAAAGTTAATCATCCAGAATTCTACAGCTTTATCTCCTTAGCTGTGTCACAAGCAATTAATGCAGCTTATGCAGTGCTTCTGCTACAACCCTAAAGTAGGCAACATTTTTATTTAAAAAATATTTTTGGCAGGGCTGGCTCTTCATTGCTGTGTGGGCTTTTCTCTAGTTGCAGTAAGCCAGGGCATTTCTATTTTTAAAATGAGTCAAAACTGGCTCAGAGATCAAAGGTCATGCCTAAACACAAATAACTGTGAAATGGGAGTGCCAATACATTATTAGTGTTAGCCAGGAAAGGACTTGTTAGTAACTCTTTACCCATTAACAGTGCTGATAACTGTGTATTAAGTGCTGATAACTGTATTAACCACTTCCGTAAATCTGGACACCTGTCATTCATACCAGCCCCCAAGGGCTAAAAGTGTCCAAACTTACCTGTGTGTGTTTCAAAAGCACCTAGTATTTGTCAGAGATGTTATGCAGCTGAACTTTAAGAGATATGGGGTGGTCAACAGCCCCAAACCAGCCCCAAAGCAGATGAGACTTGGTGGTGTCCTAAAGCTACATTTTCTTCATCACCGTGCCAAAATCCCTGCCCAAGGGGGCTATCTGTACACTACTAGGCACAATTCCTGCTGTGGGCAAAGAAGCATGGAAGACTGTCATGCCCAGGCTGCCCCCCCAAATCTCTGCCCCTTTCCTAGAGTCTGACCTGTCTGCCTCTTATCTTTTGAATTCCCTTACTCCCCTCCTTGCAGTGAGAAGGTGTCTTTAGAGCATGTGCTCTCTCTTCTCCATTCCTTCATCAGTGAATAAAGTTTCTGCTCTGCTATACCAAATTTGATTTCTATTGGCATTTGCAACTTCAAGCAAAGGATCCATTGAAGAGTCACCAACCTGCTGGGGTTCAATAACACATCCATTGATAGGCTCCTTAAAGCTTCATAACAGCCATACCAGAAAGATATTGTAATTCCTTACGCACAGACGAAGAACTGAGGTTCAGAGAAGGTTCAGAATTGCCCTAAGTGAAACTAGGATTCAAGCTCTGGACAGCTGATCCAAACTCTGTATTCTCAGCTGCTACCAATGTAGTACACTCCACCTTTTCTAAATACTGCCTAAACCACAATGTCCAAGTTACTTCTTTTAATCAAACAGACCCATAGGAGCAATTTTCCAACGGGCAGTGTAACCCAAATGACACACAGACACCTGTAACAACACAAACTTCAGCTGACTTCCAAGAGAGAAAAAAATGTTTCATAAAGGCCCTTTTTATCCTGCTTATCATCTGGTTCTGAATACAGCAAGACACCAACCCACCCATTATGAAGGCAAGCTTCAGTCCAAGGCCCCTCACTAGAATCTGCCTCCTGCCTGAATACCTTGTCCATACAAGAGCCACAGAGACCAGCCACACTACAGAGCAGCCTTAGTCCAGGCTGCTCTTGGGTCTCAGGCCTTAGCCTTTGCAGTTCTTCAGTAAACTGAACTGTGCTAAATGCCAGAGGCCCGCCTCGTTACTGGCATGAAGTCTCGTTAACATCATCTTTAAGGAACTCTGTAGGAAGGGAAAGGACATTCTAGGAGAGCAGAGGGAAAGAAGTACATTTTGTAGTTAAGAATCACCAGGAAGTCTTCACAATAAATCCTTCAACCCCGAAATCATTATATGCTTTTATTTATAGACTGGGAGCCAGGACCCAAGCACAGCCTGGTGCTCTTGGATAGAGAATAAAGCAGCTATTGTCCAGACTCTGAGGTTACTGAAGTACCCTCCCCCGCTGGTCTGGAATGATCTACACTGCTCAGAAAGGCAACAGGAGGAATGGTGGATTGGCCAGCCAGAGGAGGAGGCAGGAAAAGAAACTCTCCTTAAGTCCTGAGGGCAATGGCATCAGATGAGAGGGGGGTCCTGGGCAGGTCTCCCCGACTCCTATGCAACAGCTCTGTCTCTGTCCCTGTGTCCCTGCTGCTGGGCCTCTATCATCACACCCCTCCCACTAGCCGCTTAAGTGCCCCTCCTGGCGTGCATGAGCAAGTCCCGCTGCAGCCCAGCCTCCAGGCTCGCAGTCAGTCGGGCTGTGGGCGGGTCGGTCAGCAGAGTCAATTTGTTGAAAACACCTCGGCCAAAGTAGTCAGCAATCACAGAGAAGCTGTCGTTGGAGCACTTGAGCTGAGGAAAGAGAAAAGGTCAGAGTCAGAATCCAGAGGTGGAGGAAAAAAGAACAGTAGCCCTCCAGGGCTCCCCGCCTCCCGGTGGGTGGGGCAGTCGTGTGGCCACTCCTCCCTCCCCACCTGGTGCTGGAACTGATCGTGGAGATCTCGCTTCTGTTCCTGGGCCCGGATCATATCCATGACCTTGCGGTTTTCAGGGAGGCACGTGGGGCAGTCAGCGTCACTTTCCGAGTAACTCTCAAAGCAGTGTTGGTGGAAGGAGTGGCCACAGAGAAAGTGGACTGAGGGCAGCTCCAAGGCACTGTTACAAATGCTGCACTTGGTCTTCTGGAAAATCTTTGGACTACAGGCAAGGGAGACCAGAAGAGTGGCAAAGAGTGAGGGCAGGGCCAGGAGCATGTGGAAAGAGGAGACAGCTCGATGAAACAAGGAGAGAGACGTCCCTGTTAAGGAACCATGAGGGACTCCCTTGAAGGTCCAGTGGTTGAAAATCTGCTTGCAGGGAACACAGGTTCAATCCATAGTCTGGGGCAACTAACCCTGCGCCCTCCAATTACTGAGCTCTACAGCCCACAAGCCGCCAACTACAGAAGCCCACACACCCTAAAGTCCATTCTCATCAACAAGAGATGCCACCACGATGAGAAGCTCAAGCACTGCAACTCGAGTAGCCCCTGCTCACACCTAGGAGACAAAAGTCTGTGTGCAGCAACAAAGACCCAGAGCAGCCATGAATGAATGAATGAATAGGAACTACAAGGCCCTGCTCTTCCTACCACCCAAAGGTCATAGGAGGACCCCACGCTGGGCCTTCAAGGAGTCTCAGCAAGCTCCCAGCATGTCCATCCAATTCATGGGGGGATTGCTATCTCTCTTTCAATTTCCACTATTGCCACTAAATTGTCTTTCAGGTCTTAATTGCATGTGACCCTTCCCTTTCAACAAGACCTTTCCTGGCCACTTTATCAATTACAACACACCTAAACCCCTCACCCTATTCCTCTTCCTCAGTTTTCTCCTTAGAATTTAGCACCATCGAACACACTACAATAGTTTGCTTATTTAACACGTTTACTGTCTATCTCTACCTCCACAACATAAGCTCTGTGAAGGCAGGGCTTTTTCTGGGTTAAGAATGGGGCTTGGGACAAAACAGATTCAGTAAATATTGATGGAATGGAGAAATTGGACATGACTTAGTGACTAAATAACAATAACCAATATTTTATAAAGTTAGTGGCAAAGTTAAGGGTTAATGTCTACTATAAATACTTGCAAGCTATCTACTTTTTTGTCAACGTTTTTTTACTTTCAAGGGCTTTCCACCACAACTTAGATGTGTGTTTAGGAAAGGTAAAATACAGGTACATCTAGAGAGAAAAATACCTGCTACAAGATAACAAAACCCAATAAATCATGTTCTATGTAATAAATCATTCTTTGGAATTCCACCATTAAAACAGATCTTCAAGAATGAAATGCTGAAACTCACTCCATATAATCCTTTGTATGTAAAAAATGACACCCAGTGAAGAACAAGCTTAACCCTGGATACATCTATACCTGGATGCCAAGTACCTTGCCTTCAGCTCCTGGATCTCCTGGCGGATGCGGGTGGTCTCCTCTCGGTAGCGCCGCACCCGGAGCTCATCCTGGGCAATCTGCTGGCTCTGTTTCTGCAGTTTTTGGACCAGGTAGTCCCGGATGACAGACAGGGTGGCCGTGGAGTTGTGGGCCAGGGTCTGCACCACTGAGATGGGAGGAAGCAAAACCATGAAGCACGCAGCTTTCTGGACAGAGCGGAAGGACCCCTGCCCCAGACCCCGACCGCCAGCAGCCTGCCCCCCGGAGTACCGAGAAGGGGTGGCATGAGGTTCTTGCTCTCGATGTGCTTGAGCACAGCCGCCACGTACTCCTTGCAGTCCTCTTCCTTGCGGGCAAAGTAGCTGAGCGCCTGCTCCCAAAGGGAGGGCTCCTGCTCCCCGTGGCGCTCGCACACGGTGATCACCTGCCGGTACTGCTCGTGCTGCATGTGGTAATGCATGATCTGCTGGAACCTGCGGCCAGGCGTGCTGTGCGTCAGCGGCCGGCCCTCACCAGGTGAGTGACCCAGCCCTGCCCGCTCTTGAGTACCCCGACTCTTACAGTTTGCCCTGCTCATAGAGGTAAAGGACTCCGTCCTGGAAGTCGTGCATCTGGCAAAGGACCAGGGCCTTGTCAAAGACATCACAGAAGCGGCCACTCTTCAGTAGGGAGATGGCCTCTGCGTGCAGCTTCTCTTTAACCTAGAAGAGGAGGGTGGAGCTGCTGGACGTCAGGGGAAAAATGACCCCTAAGCAAGTCAACTACTCTTCCCCTCACTCCAATTTCCTCTCTTTTCTCCCCAGTATTTATTTATTTAGGCTGCGCGGGCTCTTAGTTGTGGCATGTGGGATCTAGTACCCTGACTAGGGTTTGAACCCAGACCCCCCTCATTGGAAGTGCAGAGTCTTAGGCTGCCTAAAACTCGGGTTTTAGACCAGCCGTGAAAGTCGCTCAGTCGTGTCTGCCTCCTTGCAAGAAAAGTCTTCAATTTCCTTTTCATGGGGAACCATTTAGCCCTCAGGGTGAGGTGTTATTGATCTAAAGCGAGCAGCAAGTGGCAACCAGGGAAGAAATGGAAGTGCTGTCTTTTTCTCAACACCTCTGATAGCTCTACCAGGCCTCACCTGTGGATCCTCCTCGTGGGCCCAGTTCTGGAGTCGCAGCTCAAGCAGCGTGTCGTAGATGCCCTGTGGGGAGTCAGGCTGCACCTCGCTCATGTGCTCTAGGAACGCTTTTAGCTCTCGAGGGTTGTTGGCAAAGATGGGGATGAACTCCTCCGAGTTGGCCTAGGATGGCAAGGGACGAGAGAGGAGGCCAAATGAGTGGGCCTGCTACCCGTGCCCCTGAGATGACCCCCATATGTTCAAAAGCCATTCTCCTTGACACCTCACCCTGCAGCCTGGAGCCTCCCTATCACCTCGGCCTTCAAGGCTAGGCCGATAGTCGGTACAGAGTCCTTTCAGCAGCTGGGTCGTCTGCTCTGGTATATGGTGCATGAGGATCTTGCCATAGCGTTTCATGTTGCTCTCCGCTTGCTCAAAAGGCAGCTTGCCAATATAGCGGAGGGCTTCCTGATAATTCTGTGGGGACAGAAAGGGCAGTGGAATTGCATGCTCCCGCCTCACCCATCAAGACACACTTTATTTTTACTATTTTCTTTTTTGGGCTGCCTGCGCAAATTCTCCCGTTGTGGTGCATCTGGGCTCAGTTGCCCCACAGCATATGGGATCCTATTTCCCTGACCAAGGACTGAACCCATGTTCACTGAATTGGAAGGCAGACTCTTTAACCACTGGACCCCCAGGGAAGTCCCAGGAGGCACTTTCATCATCCCAGCGATATCCCAGAAAAAGAACACGGCCTGCCAGAGTCAGGAGGCTCGCCTACCTTGATGTCCTCTAGCTGGATCTTCAAGTACCACTCATGATGAGCATGGTTCTCAGCCAAATAGAGGGCGTGAGAGTAGTAGCCAGCCTGCCGGAGGACCTTGATGGCTGTCTCCACATCAAAGTGGACTTCACTCTCACTCTTTGTCTGTCAGCAAGATATCAGACAAAACCATTCACAGAGAGGTTGTGGCTGGGCAAGGGAAAGGAAATATGCATCTCATTCTAAGATCAGATTCTTAAGATAACAGTAAGGTAGATTTTTTTTTTTTTTGGCCACACCGAGTAGCCTGTGGAAACTTAGTTGCCCCACACCAGGGAGCGAACCCGTGCCGCCTGCAGTGGAAGCACATAGTCTTAATCACTGGACCACCGGGGAAGTCCCAAAGATGATGCTTTTAAAACATGGTTATCCTGCCTCTCCGTAAGTTTTCCTCTGCCTCTACTGTTAGAGGGATGCCTCTGGGGACCCTGGGATTCCTGGGGCTTAGATACCATAAGAAGTTCTGGCATCAAGAAACAAGACAGGTGGAATTCTGTGGAGGTCCGGTGGTTAGGACTCTACGCCTTCACTGCTGGGGGCCCAGGTTTGATCCCTGGTGGGGAAATGAAGATCCCACAAGCTTCACAGTACAGCTAAAAAAAAAAAACAAGAAGGGAGACAGGAGAGAATTCACAGAAAAGGCTATTTCTCTTCCTTGCCTCGGAGAAGGCAATGGCACCCCACTCCAGTATTCTTGCCTGGAAAATCCCATGGACAGAGGAGCCCGGTAGGCTGCAGTCCATGGGGTCGCTGAGAGTTGGACACGACTGAGTGACTTCACTTTCACTTTTTACTTGCATGCATTGGAGAAGGAAATGGCAACCCACTCCAGTGTTCTTGCCTGGAGAATCCCAGGGACGGGGGAGCCTAGTGGGCTGCCGTCTATGGGGTCGCACAGAGTCAGACACGACTGAAGCGACTTAGCAGCAGCAGCAGCTTCCTTGCCTACAGACCAGAGGACCAGAGGATTCTGGTCCCTAAATACAGGCAGCTCTTCCCTCTCCCTGCAGTCCTGGTGAAGCCCCTCAAGGAACCCTTGGCCAGCACCACCCTGCACCTTGATGAACTCCTCCAGCTTCGAGCTGTCCTTGAGCTTGGTGTAGCAGTTGAGCAGCAGCGTGGTGTGGTCAGCGTTGGCCAAGGACTGCCGGTGCAGGGTCTGCAGGTAGGCTGTCAGGTTATGGATGCGCTGGGCATCGAGAAACTTGCGGATCACGTACGATGGCTCCAACTTTCCAATGGTTCTAGGGAGACACGGGTGTCAAACAGCATCAGGATCATCATACTTCTCAAACTTTCATGTGCGTAGGAATCACTTGCAGGTCTCAAAATGCAAATTCTGTTTCAGCAGGTCTGGGGTGAGGCATGAGATCCTGCAATTCTCACAAAATCCCAGGTGGTATCGATGCTGTTAGACTGGGGACCACAAGAGCAGCAAGGCTCCAGAACACTGGTTTTTAGACTTGACTGAAAACGGGAATTCTAGAGAGGTTGGCAAAGAAGCTAGACAGGGTCTTAGAACCCTTCCCTAGGTCAGAAAACTAATTAGTACGAAGAAAGGAAACTGTGGAAACAAGAGATGAATAACCCTTTCCCCTTTAAAGAATTTGATCAAAATGAGTATTAACAAAGGCCAAGCTAACATTTAAGATAACAGGTACTTTCAGCTCAACTTCCTTGAGAGCTTTCCTGGTAGCTCAGACAGTAAAGAATCCGCCTGCAATGCAGGAGATCTGGTTTCAATCCCCGGGTTGGGAAGACCTCCTGGAGAAGGCTACCCACTCCAGTATTCTTGCCTGAAGAATTCCATGGACAGAGGAGCCTGGTGTGCTATAGTCCATGGGGTCGCAAAGAATCAAACACAACTAGTGACTAGCACTTTCACTTTTCATCAGCCCAACTGCACACTGGTCATGTAGCATCTGACCCTAAAAATTCCCTTTCCAATAAGGTATACTGTCTCCTCATTTGAGGCATTGCAATTTATGTAGGAAAAAAGGACACTTCAGGATGGGGTCCACCGCCTGCCCCAGTCCCCAAGAGCAGGTTTCAGTCTAGCTGGCTATCTGTTCTTGCATTCACAAGCATATCCAAAAGCACCTCCAGACTGACCGGATATACTGCTGGACAGCACCATCATGGTTGCCCTTGCTGTAGAGATGGTCCCCATACTGCATGAAGATCTGGGCCAACCCATCACTGTCCAGATGCTGGCTCTTGGCCAGGTTAATCGCCATCTCAAATAGGTTCTTCTTAAACAGCATCTGGAAAGGAAGAGAGATTAGAAAACTGGAAGCAGCAGGCCTGAGAAGACACCTTCCCAGAATGCATACATGACACACAAGCCAGATGGTTATGAAGTTCCAATCAGCCTAGATCTTAGGGTGAGACCCCCAGACACCCCCAAGACTAACATCAGCTCACCTCACTAGGTTCTCTGCAGGCAGACAGAGTGGACCCCGAGAGTGGGCTCAGGCCCCCAGCCACTGCTTCCCTCTAAGGCCACATCCCAGGCCACTGACCTTGGAATCTTACCCTAAGGAGGCTGAGGAAGGCTGTGACCCAAAGGGAAGGAAACACCCTGGCCAAGGCGACTTGGGGAGTGTGTTCCTAGAGCCGTGTCTGGGTGCCCATAGCCAGCTCTGGGAACCTGGTGGCCTTGCCTCCAGTTTGGTCTGTGTGTCCTTCTCCTGCAGTGCGTGGACCCGCCCATCCCGCGTCAGCACGTACAGGGAGCCCCACTCAGCAAGCACATCCACTACATCCTCAAAGACAGCGCTATAGGCTATGAACTTGTTGCACAGGTCATAGATGTTGAGAATCTGTTTGTCAGAGCTCTGGGAGTCCCGGCTGGTAAACTCTGACCTGTATGGGAAAGAAAAAGCACTGGATATTTATCTGTACCACCTCAGTCTCAGCTCCCCTCTGTTTCCTTTCCCCTGACAACTCTGGTGCTACCTATTCCTCCAAGAACAAGTCACTGCTAGCAGCTCATCCTGCAATACGCAGCGTGGTGCTGGCAGTTGTGGGAAAAGTATGTGTAGACGTGGTCTTACCCTTAAGGATCCTATAATTAATACAGGCAACAGACTGAAAACTTAAGTACATTCCAACATCCGAGATTTAACAAATAATTAGTGCCTGGTATATGTAGTCCACTAGGCTTAGTACTGAATGAACACTAATATCTGACAAGGATCACCTGCATCACGATGAAGATTCTGTCACATTTTCTGATGATTCAGAAAAAAAAAAAACCCTGTGTTGCATCTCCCAGCACTTTCCAATCTCTCCACTACTCAATCCCTTGTTCCTCTACCCAATTCATTTTGCCCAAGTAATTAAAAAACCCAATACCAGGTCCCAAATTCCCTGGAGCATTCTACTGCAAAAGGATTGCTCAGCAAAAGCACACTTTTCAGCAAAAAAAAAAAAAAAAAAAAAAAAATGCTATAACTGAGTCTAGGTGTAAACACCTCTACAAAAAGTACAAAGTAGAAGGTTGACAGGATGTAGGCATTAGGAGTTTGAAATCAGGTTAATTCTAGGGAACAAGCCCAGCCCTCACCCTTTTGCTTCTCCATAGAATCCTTACTTGGGAGAAACCTTCCGGTCACGGGAGACAATGACAAGATAGCCTCTAAACCAGTGAGCAATAAGTTTATGGCCCTCAAAGGCAAAGCAGGGCCCACGTTCATCAGGCTGGTACAGATAGACACATTCATCCCCTGCCACTATGAACTGCAGGTCCTGAGAAGGGTCGCTGAGGGCTGAGCAGCGCAGGCCACAACCATGGGTGTCCAATTCCACACGAGGATAGTCCTTTCCAGAAACTATGTAGGACTGTGAAAAGTAAGAGAGGGGTTAACATGCTCCTTTTGAGGAGGTGGCATCTAAATGTTCTCAAAGGTATCCCCACCTCCATACTAGCTCTCTTAATTCTTAGCACCCTAAGACTTTACCTGGATGCTTGCCTTCTCCATTAAATGGCCCATTACCATCACCCATCTACTAAATATATAAGCAGAGACCACATTTTCTTCCTCTGTATACACTATCACTACTTACTACAGATATTCGGCAAGTAAGAGAATTTTACTGCTTTATCAGAAAACTCTGACTGAAAAGAAAACAAAACTATTGGTGTGAGTAAGCTGTTATAGAAGCACAAGAACCAAAGAAGTAACTTGCCAGTGTCACTTAACAAGCCTACTAGAAGAAAAACTTATGTCTTCTGCTACAAGCCCAAGAGTTCTTTTCCTAGCTCTAACTCTTCCCAGTCTCCTAAGTAAAGAAATAAAATATTAAGTTAGGTGAATGATTCAAGGCTGTATGACTAAAAATATAAGAACCTCTTTTGTCAGTTCCTTACCCTAGCCCACTGAGCAATAAAAAAGCTTTTCCTACTTGCCCCTAACAGTCATAACAGGAGGCGCTGGTCATACCTGAACATTCTCAGTTGTCACAACAAACAAGTGAGTGGTCTTTCCCGCTTGGCGAAAGGCCAGTCCAGTAACAGGATAGCTGCCCTTGTGCAAAATCTGGGTCTTGCTATGTCGGTCCCGAGTGATGTCCCCTTTGTTCAATGTAACACTGCCATCTGTGAAACCTGTAGGAGAGCAGGGAACAGCATTTTACTGAGGCTGAAAAGGCACGGAAGCGGAAAAAGACCTTTAGAGGCACTTTTTAGAAGTGACCATCTTTCTCTTCATACCCAACCTCTCCAGTGGTTACCATGAAGATTAGGACTCACGGACTCATTTCCAAAGAACAAAACTAGATGCTTTCCCATCCCAAACTCTAAAATCTCAAAAGGCCTCACTTCAGTACAAAATGGTCTCATGAAAACAGTGAAAATGAGCTATAGAAGCAACTCTGAAGGAAATCTATAAAGAATCATGGGGTGTTAGCTTTGCCTTCTTTCTTCTTACCAATGGCCATAAAGTTGAGATTTTCATGGACAGTCAAACAAGATACAACAGTTGGTTCTGTCCCCGGGATGGCAGGGAAGATTCGAGTGCAGAGTGGATTGCCACCATCTCTCTTCTCCAGGTTCCAGATCTTTACCTGGGGACAGACCTCAGATGTGTGAATGCTAGTCACCCTCCAACAAATAATCATTCCCAGGCCTCTGGGTCTTTCCTGTTTCCTTTCTAGGACTCACCAGGGGGTTGATGCCCTCTTCATCCTCACCAACAGAGGCCAGAATATTGTGCTGCTTCAGTTGGTACAGGTGTGTCACCCGTAGTTTGTAGGCCTGGAAACCTGTCAGCTGTAGGGAGCGGGGCAAGAACCAGATCTGGCCTTCCATATGTGCAGAGCAGTCAAGGAGCCTCCTTTCCAAGGGGAGATTTTTACATTTAGGCCAGAACCCAAACAACAACTACTCCCCAGGGCTTCCCTGGTGGCTCAGATGGTAAAGAATCCACGTGCAATTCGGGAGACCTGGGTTTGATCCCTGGGTTGGGACGATCCCCTGGAGGAGGACAGGGCAACCCACTCCAGTTTTCTTGCCTGGAGTATCCCCATGGACAGAGAAGCCTGGCGGGCTGCAGTAAATGGGGTCCCAAAGAGTCGGACACGACTGAGCACGGTACAGCACCCCAATGGCTCAGCTAGTAAACAGCCCACCTGCCAATGCAGGAGACGCAAGAGACGGGTTTAAACCCTGGGTCAGGAAGGTGCCCTGGAGAAGGAAATGGCAACCCGCTCTAGCATTCTTGCCTGGGAAATTCCATGGACAGAGAAGCCTACATGGGCTACAGTTCATGGAGTTGCAAAGAACTGGGCATGACTAAGCACGCATGCACAATAAAAAACAAAATCTATACAACTGTTTAAATTTTTCAAGGGTTTTTCCACATATCGCTGGAAACTCCCCATTTTAAAAAGAGTAGAAAGGCCAGAGTTTAGGGGCAGCATTATACAAAACAAAGTAAAAAAAAATTGTGGTTTCATTTAACTCTTCCCCCACAATATGGGCTGGGGAGATAATGATACCTTGCATATTCATCTTTTAAAATCAACTTGCATCTGTTCTTTTGATCGACCTTAAAAACAAAAACCTTGCCCAACTGTTATTTTACGCCCCTTTTGCAGGTAAGGAAATTGAAGTCCAGAGAGGTTAAACGACTTGCCCAGGATTATTCGCTCATTTGGCAACAAGTTAAAGAGAATAGACTTCCTCTTTTCTTCCGTCAGACCACAGAAGGAACACTGAGCGCCCATCTAAAGGAAACTGGCACGTAGTAACACGAACCCCTCTGACCGACAGATTTCATCCCAGCTGGATCTCTTCAGGGATTCGAGGAGAGAAGGGACAGCTCCAGAAGAAGGATATCTCCAAAGACTAGGCTCCCTCGACCTGAGTCGCAGACTGTGATGCCAGGAGGGAGGCAAAGCAACTTGGAAGCAGCGGGTCCAGAGGCAGGCGCAGCCCCGGGAGCAGCCCCATCATTGCCCTGTGGCTCCTTCACCAGCTCCTTGTCGAAGAAAACGAAGCGCCGCCACTGCAGGTAGGTCGCCATCTTGGCCGAAGGTCCCCGCCTCCGGGGAAGAGGTCACATGACAGGAGCCTGCGTATCACATGACCCGTTGACGTCCTGGAGTCCGGGTGCACCTGCGCTCCCTTCTAGAAGTGACGGCTTCCCGCTGCTGGGACAGTGGGCGCGGTCGCTTGAGACAGGGTTCACCACCCGCAGCTCGCTCCGCAGTTTTCGGTTTTGCTGGCTCTGTAAGTGCCTTGGCTGAAATGCTTCTTAAGAGCTAGACCTTCACCTCTCTGAGCATCAGTTTCCTCTTTAATTAAATTGGCGGGCAGTGAGGGATCAAGATGAGGGATGACACGCGGTTTGTGAATTGTAACCCGCTGTGCTTAGGTGAATTACCTTCTGCCTCACAGGACTGTTTTGAGGCCTAAGTGAATCGGTGTATATGAAACTGGTTTTTCGGCTGTAGGAAAGGAGAAATAATATTAGAGGTTTGTGTCTGCCACCAGGTACAGATTGTAACTATAGTCAGTGTGTTTTTGTGTCACTCTGTCAGAGGCATGGCGTTTATTGAGCACCTAAAACATGTTGCTTAAGGAAGCTGGGAAATACTTATGGGGCACAAAGTCCAAGAACCTGGGCTTTCTCTCCTTGCCATAATGACAGGGTATAAGCAGAGTATAGCAAAGAGCCTTGAAGCCACAGCATTGAGCACTGCTTGATTTTACAGGTGACAAGGGTCAAAGACACTTCATGGTACCCACAGGTCCCAACTTGGGCTAAACCAGCTGTCTGTGTGGAAAACTGCAGGTGTACTGTTTTTGCGCCACTGGAAGCTACAAATGGGAGTGACATAGAGTCATTTGAGACGGTATGCAGTATGAAAAAGTGGCCATATGATTAGTATTTGTGAAGTTTATTTTTGCATCCCTATCCCCAACAGCTTATTTTCAGAACATGTTAGGCTTTATTCCCTCCCCAGATTCTCAGCAAGCAGGGCCTGTGGGTTGCTTACCAAGAACCAGGTCTAACAGCCTGGTAGATGCTCCAAGTGGATTGAAGCAATGAATGTGGATGATTTTCCTCTTACCCTCTCCTTGATCTAGTTGGTGGAAAAGTTGTGTCTGTCTAAAGAAATAAATGAGGGGAGGGCACACAGATATCCTGATTTACAGCCCAAATTTCTTTCTTCTTTGTCATGCACGTATTAGGACTGTTTTGGATCTCAGTCTGTGAGCAGAAGCACAGATAGGGGCTAGATGGGACCCAATTTCACCTTTGAGTTATGTCCGTTATTAAGGCTATGGATAATGCTTGTTAAAGGAAGCAAAGTGAAAGCAGAGAGATGTGAACAGCAGAATGACATCTTTGTTGTTGATGTGTTTGCTCCCCCTACTGTCCAGTGGTAGAGGCTCTGATGTCTAAGCCACTGGATCTTCTGTTGATGAGGGTACATAGGCAGAGAGTGGCCCTCCAGAGGACACATGGCACCTCTTCACACTTGCTGCCTTCCTTCCTTTCCTCTTTTGGCAAATATGTCTTTGGTATTCCTGACATTGTACTAAATGCCCAGCATATATACATGAGATAGACATGGTGCCTGCTCTTCAGGGAGCTTGACCACCACCATAGGAAACAGACATAAAAAGGACTGACAGTAATGAGCCCTTAATTTCCTTTTTCTTAAATTGAAGTAAGTTGATTTTAAAATAAATAAATAAATTGAAGTTGATTTACATTGTTTCAGGTGTACATCAAGGTGATTCAGTCATATATATATATATATATATACACACACATATATATATTCTTTTTCAGATTATTTTCCATTATAGGTTATTACAAGGTATTGAGCATAGTTCCCTGTGCTATACAGTAGGTTCTTGCTGTTTATCTATTTTATATAGTAGTGTGTATCTGTTAACTCCAAATTCCCAGTTTATCCCTCCCTTCCTTTCCTGTTTGGTAACCATAAGTTTGTTTTCTATGTCTGTAGTCTATTCCTGCTTTTTAAATAAATTCATTTGTTCGTACTTTTTTAGATTCCACGTATAAGTGATGTCATATGATACTCATCTTTAACTTACTTCATTTAGCATGATAATCTCTACATCCATCTATGTTTCTGCAAAGGGCATTTTTCATTATTTTTATGGCTGATATTATTAATATATATCACATCTTTTTATACCACATCTTTATCCATTCATCTGTCAATGGACATTTAGGTTGCTTCCATGTCTTGCTATTGTGGATTGTACTGCTATGAATATTGGGGTACACGTGCCTTTTCAAATTAAGAGTTTTCATCTTTTCCAGATACCAGCCCTAAATTTCATGTAGCGAATTATACCGAACAAGGTGCTTTCACTCTTCATAGACTCTTCATAGCAACCACCTGCAGAAGTATCATTATCTCTGATGAGAAACAGAGTCTCAAAGAGGTTCAGGTGATTCTCCCTGAGCAAAAACATCAAAGTCCTTTGGAAATAAAACGAGTTCTTCAGTTCCCTAACCTTTAATTAAATAACTTGCCGGGGGTGTGAAGCTAGGCTACACTTGTCAGAACATACACCAGGACTTGTCTTTTAGATATGCTTGTCTGAATCCAGGAACTTCAGTGTAGTGAGGACATAAGAAGGCAGACTACACAGAAAGTGATTGTGTGTACAAATTCAGTTCCAGTTCTGCACACTGAGAACTGGAGTTCTGAAGGGACTAAAGGTAAAGAAGCAACTCGAGTCTTTAGCTTGAAATTAAAGAGATCACGACTCAGAATCAAGAATTACCTAGCAATGCCCTCTTTTTTGCCCTTCAGCAAACTGCTGCCCATGATGTACAACAGTCATATCCACTAGAGCAAAATAGGAACACTTCTTGTTCCAGCTGCAAACTTTTATTTTCTATCATCTCCACCTCCTCGTCTGGCTCTCTGGGCAGAAACCATTTTCTTAACTACTGAAAAGTCTGTTTTTTTTCCTCTTAGTCCCTAAAAAGGCTAGCAGCAGTTTCCACTTTAGGAACAAAAAGGTCAACCTAATAAACTCAGAGGTCTTACAGTATAAGAGAGCACAGGGCTTCAAGGCAACCATGAAACAGGAGAAAGGAGCAATTAGCTGATTATTGATTGTGAAAGTCTGGCCTGCAAGAGGGAACTTCGTCATAAATTTGGTAAAGCACTTAACCAAGCTTTTAGCACAGCAATATGCATATCTTTTAGTTCTATTTCTCTAGACTGAAAAAAAAAAAAAGCTAACTAATGTATGTTTGGTGCTTAGGATTCCCTAGCACTGTGTGAAGCACTTTACCCCCTTCTTTAATTTTGACACCAGCCCTGTGATGTCGAAAGCTCAGCTTCTCTGTACACAGGTGCTGAATCAAATCTCAGAGTTATGAGTGAAGTGGAAAAGGATAGCTTTATTTGCCAGGCAAAGGGGGCCACAGTGGGCTAATGCCCTCAAAATTGTGTGTCTCCACTTGGAGAAGATAGTGAGTTTTATAGTAATTGTTCAAAGAGGGCATGATCAGCTTGTGGACATTCTTCTGATGGGTTCATGGTGATGCAAGTAGAAGTCAGCATAATTAACCTTCACATCAACTAATTTGAGGTCTACATGCTTGTGGGCAGTATACTATCATTAACCATGTCAACTTCTCTCACCTGGAAGGGGTTTCAGTATCTGCAAAATAACTCAAACATATTGTTGTAGGTATCCATTGATGGGGAAACAGGACCTTGCCCCAAGACTGCTCTTGACGGTTTGTTTCTCCCTGGTCTTGCATCCCCTCCCTTCCCTAGTTAACAACTGCTTGAATCTGCCTACTGGAACTCAGGGGAAGCCATGGAGGCTGAATGAAGGCTGTTTCCTACAATCAAAGAAATGGGGACACAAAGCCCTTGTGCCCAGGAGCCCCACAGGCCCTTTTTGGTATGATCTGTGAGGCATGTACCTGCATGCCTCTTTGAAAGATGTTGAAACTGAGGCCTAGGAGAGCTACACAACAGACATTTATTCTGTAATTCTAAAAATATTGCTATAAAAGTAGGAAGAAAAAACTTATCCTGATGCTTCTCCTGCCTAAGGTTACAGTAAATAAACCATCTAGTCTTTTGTGTGACACATACAAAATAATTTCTGAAATTATTATTGAAATGCAACGTGCAAACAGATTAAGTGTACATACTACAATCCATTGAATTTTCCCAAAAGCCATTGCAACCAGTATCCCCAAAGCCAGCCTTTTGCCCTCTTCTTATTGTGAAAGGATAAGTACCATCCCACCTTCTATGACTAGAATTTCATTCTGCCTGTTTTTAAACTTCATACAAGTGAAGTCATAAACTGTGTGCTCTCTGGTTTCTGTCTGCTTTCACTCAATACTGTTTGTGGGATTTATTTAAGCAGTTGAATGTAAGAGACCAATTGCTGTAAAGAATTCCATGTGTGAATCTACCACTATTTATTTGATGCAACTTTTTTTTTTTTTACAACTTCACGTGGCACTCAGGATCTTAGTTCCCCCAAGGGATCGAACTTGTGGCCCCACCAGTGACAGCACAAAGGCCTAACCACTGGACTGCCAGGGAATTCCCTATATATCCAGCTATTGCTGTGCATTGGTATTCCATTTTAGTGCATTTTGAATTAAGCTATTACAAAGTCTCAGTGAACAAAGTCTCTTAGTGAATATGTTCAAATAGATATATACCTAAGAATGGGGTAACTGGGTGACAACACATTTTTTAAATTCTCCTGGACCAGGATGTTCACCATAATTGACATTGGCCTTAGCCCATGACATGGTTATATAGTGTATGCATGGTTTATAATGTATGCATGTGCTCTGACTTAGGTGTTCATTTTATTCATGTTCTGTGAGATGACAGCTTTGGGCTCCCTTGGGCTTCTGCACAGTGTAGGGGAGGGGAGGTAGTCCTCAAACGTTATTACAGGTTGTTCTGGAGCAGAACTAGTGGATTCAGCTGTCTTGTGCTGTGCTGAGTCACTCAGTCGTGTCCAACTCTGCGACTCCATGGACTGTAGCCCGCCAGGCTCCTGTGTCCATGGGGATTCTCCAGGCAAGAATACTGGAGTGGGTTGCCATGCCCTTCTCCAGGGGATCTTCCCAACCCAGGGATCAAACCCAGGTCTCCTGCATTGCAGGCGGATGCTTTACCATCTGAGCCACCAGGGAAGCAGCTGTCTTGGTTCATCTAAGTCAGATGTTCTACATTAAAATTTTCCCACTGTTTTACACCTTGCTCTTGTGAAACTCCAGTCTGGTCAGAGAACAAAACAGGTGACTCCCCAGAGCAATTGCACCTGCTGCCCCTCCCAGGGGGACAGACACCCAGGTCGAGAAGCATAGCTGCTGCAGACTATGCTCCCACCAAGTATATTCTGGGACTGGGAGCTCACATAAGGAGCAGGGCAGACAGACTTTCTTACTCTCCCAATAAAGCCACTCAGTGATCACAACAATCCGTGGAAATTCTTAAACAGGTGGGAATACCAGACCACCTTGCCTGCCTCTTGAGAAATCTGTATGCAGGTCAAGAAGCAACAAAACCAGATATGGAACAATGGACTGGTTCCAAATTGGGAAACGTGTACGTCAAGGCTGTATATTGTCACCTTGCTTGTTTAACTTATATGCAGAGCACATCATGCAAAATGCCGGGCTGGATGAAGCACAAGATGGAATCAGATTGTTGGGAGAAAGAAGTAAAATAAAGTGAAAGTCGCTCAGTCATGTCTGACTCTTTGCGACCCCATGGTCTATACAGTCCATGGAATTCTCCAGGCCAGAATACTGAAGTGGGCAGCTTTTCCCTTCTCCAGGGGATCTTCCCAACCCAGGGATCGAACCTAGGTCTCCCGCATTGCAGGTGGATTCTTTACCAGCTGAGCTACAAGGGAAGCCCACCCAGAGAGATATCAATAAACTCAGATATTCAGATGACACCACCCTTATGGCAGAAAGCAAAGAACTAAAGAGCCTCTTGATGAGAGTGAAAAAATGGCTTAAAATTCAGCATTCAAAAAACTAAGATCATGGCATCCGGTCCCATCACTTCATGGCAAATAGATGGGGAAACAATGAAAACAATGATAGATTTTATTTTGAGGGGCTCCAAAATCACTGCAGATAGTGACTGCAGCCATGAAATTAAAAGATGCTTGCTCCTTGGAAGGAAAGTTATGACCAACCTAGACAGCATATTAAAAAGCAGAGACATTACTCTGCCAGCAAAGGTCCGTCTAGTCAAAGCTATGGTTCTTCCAGTAGATGTGAGAGTTGGACTATAAAGAAACCTGAACGCTGAAGAATTGATGCTTTTGAACTGTGGTGTTGGAGAAGACTCTTGAGAGTCCCTTGGACTGCAAAGAGATCCAACCAGTCAATCCTATGGGAAGTTTGTTCTGAATATTCGTTGGAAGGACTGATGCTCCAGCTGAAGCTCCGATACTTTGGTTACATGATGCAAAGAACTAACTCATTGGAAAAGACCCTGATGCTGGGAAACTTTGAAGGCAGAAGAAGGGGATGACAGAGGATGAGATGGTTGGGTGGCATCACCAACTCAAAGGACATGAGTTTGAGCAAGCTCTGGGAGTTGGTGATGGACAGGAAAGCCTGGCATGCTGCAGTCCATGGGGTTGCAAAGAGTTGGACACGACTGAGCAACTGAACTGAAAGTCATTCAATAGATTTTTAATAAGTATGCAAAACTGTGAACATACTTGTTTCCCAACAGACTGACCTCTGAAGGAAAGGACAGGTCATCCCCATCTCTGGAATCCCAACACCTAGCACAATTCTTGCATGCAACACAGGGCCAATAAATGTTAAAGTGTATATTCTGTTTGAAAGAATCTACCCTACTAAATTGGAGAAGGAAATGGCAGCCCACTCCACTACTGTTGCCTGGAAAATCCCATGGACATAGGAGCCTGGTAGGCTGCAGTCCATGGGGTCACAAAGAGTCAGACACAACTGAGTAACTTCACTTTCACTTTCACCCTACTGAATAGGTGGTCAAAAGTAGAGTCAGTTATTGAGAAACAAAATCTTGGGGACTTTGCTGGTGACCCAGGGGTTAGGAATCTGCCTTCCAATGCAGGGGACACAGGTTCAGTCCCTGGTTGGGGAACTAAATCCTAGGTGCCACTGGGCAACTAAGCCTGCACACCACAACGGGCTTAGAAAATAAAATCTTTCTCCGTGGAATTGAAATGACAACTTCTATATTCATCAGTATGACTAAACAACTCCCATGCTATAGAATGTTCTATAGCAGTAAACATTCAGGTATGACCTAAATCAAATCCCTTATGACTATACAGTGGAAGTGAGAAATAGATTTAAAGGACTAGATCTGATAGGCAGAGTACCTGATGAACTATGGACAAAGGTTCATGACATTGTACAGGAAACAGGAATCAAGACCATCCCCAAGAAAAAGAAATGCAAAAAAGCAAAATGGCTGTCTGAGGAGGCCTTACAAATAGCTGTGAAAAGACAGGAAGTGAAAAGCAAAGGAGAAAAGGAAAGATATACCCATTTGAATGCAGAGTTCCAAAGAATAGCAAGGAGAAATAAGAAAGCCTTCCTCAATAAGCAGTGCAAAGAAATAGAGGAAAACAATAGAATGGGAAAGACTAGAGACTCTTCAAGAAAATTAGAGATACCAAGAGAACATTTCATGCAAAGATGGGCTCGATAAAGGACAGACATGGTATGGACCTAACAGAAGCAGAAGATATTAAGAAGAGGTGGCAAGAATACACAGAACTGTACAAAAAAGATCCTCACAACCCAGATAATCTCGATGATGTGATCACTCACCTAGAGCCAGACATCCTGGAATGTGAAGTCAAATGGGCCTTAGGAAGCATCACTACGAACAAAGCTAGTGGAGGTGATGGAATTCCAGTTGAGCTATTTCAAATCTTGAAAGATGATGCTGTAAAAGTGCTGCACTCGATATGCCAGCAAATTTGGAAAACTCAGCAGTGGCCACAGGACTGGAAAAGGTCAGTTTTCATTCCAATCCCAAAGAACGGCAATGCCAGAGAATGCTCAAACTACTGCACAATTGCACTCATCTCACACGCTGGTAAAGTAATGCTTAAAATTCTCCAAGCCAGGCTTCAGCAATATGTGAACCATGAACTTCCAGATGTTCAAGCTGGTTTTAAAAAAGGCAGAGGAACCAGAGATCAAATTGCCAACATCCGATGGATCATCAAAAAAGCAAGAGATTTCCAGAAAAACATCTATTTCTGCTTTATTGACTATGCCAAAGCCTTTGACTGTGTGGATCACAATAAACTGTGGAAAATTCTGAAAGAGATGGGAGTGCCAGACCACCCGACCTGTCAATTGAGAAACCTGTATACAGGTCAGGAAGCAACAGTTAGAACTGGACATGAAACAACAGACTGGTTCCAGATAGGAAAAGGAGTACATCAAGGCTGTATATTGTCACCCTGCTTATTTAACTTATATGCGGAGTACATCATGAGAAACGTGGGCTGGATGAAGCACAAGCTGGATTCAAGATTGCTGAGAGAAATATCAATAACCTCAGATATGCAGATGACACCACCCTTATGGCAGAAAGTGAAGAACTAAAGAGCCTCTTGATGAAAGTGAAAGAGGAGAGTGAAAAAGTTGGCTTAAAGCTCAACATTCAGAAAACTAAGATCACAGCATCCGGTCCCATCACTTCATGGCAAATAGATGGGGAAACAGTGGCTGACTTTATCTTTCTGGACTCCAAAATCACTGCAGATGGTGACTGCAGCCATGAAATTAAAAGACGCTTACTCCTTGGAGGGAAAGTTATGATCAACCTAGACAGCATATTGAAAAACAGAGACATTACTTTGTCAACAAAGGTCTGTCTAGTCAAGGCTATGGTTTTTCCAGTGGTTATGTATGGATGTGAGAGTTGGAACTGTAAAGAAAGCTGAGCACTGAAGAATTGATGCTTTTGAACTGTGGTGTTGGAGAAGACTCTTGAGAGTCCCTTGGACTGCAAGGAGATCCAACCAGTCCATCCTGAAGGAAATCAGTCCTGAATATTCATTGGAAGGACTGATGCTAAAGCTGAAACTCCAATACTTTGGCCACCTGATGTGAAGAGCTGACTCATCTGAAAAGACCCTGATGCTGGGAAGGATTGGGGGCAGAAGGGGACAACAGAGGATGAGATGGTTGGATGGCATAACCGACTCAATGGACATGGATTTGGGTGGGCTCCGGGAGTTGGTGATGGACAGGGAGGCCTGGCGTGCTGCGGTTCATGGGATCGCGAAGAGTTGGACACAACTGAGCAACTGAAGTGAACTGATAGCAGTAAACAAGGTGAATCTGTACACTGGTATGGAAAATACACCATGATTTATTTTAATCAAAGAAAAAAAACAAGTTGCAAACAAGCTAATTGTATAACATTTTATCATTTAAAAAAGACAACAGCTCCATGTTTCAAGAGACATACATGTATGTAAATCGAGGAAAAGGCCTAGAATGTTACACATCTAATAACGGCAGATAACTCTAGAGGTTGTGGATATTATCAAAGAGATTTAACTTTATCTGGTATATTAGAACTTTTTACAAGATTACATTTGTATATTATTTATGTAATTAAACTGTGTTAGTTTGAAGCAAATTTCTATTTCTACCAATTTTTCTCCTACTTGAAGGAAAATAGACCTCCCCTTGATACTGCCAGTAGGTTGATCTTCTAAGCATAGACACCAGACTCAAATCTGAACCCAGCTGCATCTGTTTACTTTAACCTTTGCTTTTTGTCGCTTTTAGTCATTAAAAGGATGCTGTCTACAACTGTACATATATATAATGACCTGGCTAGGGGAACCTGCCCCCCTGCTTGAATGTTAAAGTGCCTTTATTCAGCTCCTATGGATACACTCTGACCCTGCCCACCTGTGAATGGTTACAGAAAAGAAGAAATTAACACATCCCTTCCCTGATGCTTATTTTCCAGGATTTATGGCCTTTTACTTTACTTCCTCACCACCTCCTCCTCTCTGTTCTATAAAAGAAACTGACATCCAGACTCCAATTAGATGGTACTCTAGGGTGCTAGCCTGCCATCTTCTTGGTTGCCAGGTTTTCCGAATAAAGTCTCTAGTCTTTGCCTCAACATCTTGTCCTCCAAATATTGGCGAGTAGACAGAGCTTGGATTCTGTAACAGCCCTAAGCATTATGTAAAAATGTAGGGAAAGGACCAGATAAGATTTCCTTAACCAAGCCCGGGCTGCCACAGCCAGGGCCTTCACAAGAACCTTCTGTAAAGGGAGGCCAAGCAACGATTTCATGAGAGGAAGCAGTGATACCATATTTAAGAAAAGTGCGCTGATGTCAATAAAACTGGAAAAAGAAAGTGTGCTCGCTCAGGACCATGCAAATTTCTATGGGACTGTGAAGTACAGAGAGGGGAGTCAGGAGCACCAGATACTTTTCCGAGGTACTTTAATTCAGAAAGAAAGTGCACAGGCGTAATGGAAGAGAAACGAGGTGGTGCGTCTGTGCTTAACCAATTACAGCCTCACAAAAGCGTCTTTTGTGTCAGGGATTTGCAGTTCGGAATGTTCTTTCTCAAACGGGAGTAAAGAGTCCAGGCCAACTTCTGCCACTAATACAAGCGTTATCTCCGACTCATCAGCGAACGTCTCTATTAGTGGCTTTAGTTTTCGCAAAAAAAACAAAGCGGGGGTTGAGGTGGACTGAGCAGTCGTTCTCTGATTTCCAGCCAAAGCCTAGGGCAGTTCAATACCGACCAGCAAGCTAGCACCTCTTCCGCGTGGCTGCCTCGGGGATGCGGGGATGCAAGGATGCCTGCTCCTCGGACGGGGCTCCCAGGTAACCAGAAGAAGAGGCCCGAGTGCTGAGCTGCCCGTTTGCCGACTCGCTCCAGGCACCGACCACTCCAGACCCGGGCAATCAGACCTTCAGCGCCGCGGCCGGAAAGCTCCTTCGAGCGCACCGGGATGGACGCTGGGGCGCGCGTGACGTGGACCAATCAGCGGCGGGCATCGGCGGTTTTCTTCCAACTGGTTGACTGGCTTCGCCTTCGCCTTCGCGGCGGCGGCCGCCGGAGACGGGGGAGGGGGCGGGCCTAGGACGTGGCCCAATGGGGACGCGCGCCGCGGCGGCGGGGGCGGTGCCAGGCTCGCGGCGCAGGGCCGGGCGGCGGAGGCTCCAATGAGCGCACGCCGCGTCCGGGGCCGGCTGGTGCGCGAGACGCCGCCGAGAGGTTGGTGGCTAATGTAACAGTTTGCAAGCCGAGGGGAGTTGTGGAGGGCGCCGGTTTGGGGGGCGCGCTGCTGGCCTCGTGGGTTCGTCCGGCGCTGCGTTTGTCCCAGAGCTGGGGCCACGGGAGCGGAGGCAAGAGGTAGCGGGGGTGGGGATGGCGATGGGAACCGGCCACCCCTTAGAGGAGGCAACGTGCTAGCTCCGGGGGCGGGTCAGTAGCGGGAGAGAGGGCCGCACGGACGCCGGTGCGCTTGGCCCCGCAGCTCGGTCCCCGGGGTGCCCTCATGCCTTAGAGGTGGGCTCGGACCCGTTTCCGGGAGTGGGAGCCGCCGCCTTTGGCAGGTGAGGCTTAGGTGAACTCGGAATATACTCGCTGCCTTCTCGGTGCGGAACCTTATCGTTCCAGGAACAGCGTCTGTGTAGGCAGCGGGGCCAGGGATGGGATGGAGAAGGGAAGCGGGCGGCACAACCCGAAGGGATGCTGAGGACGAGACGTGCCCTTCTTCCATCCCTGCCTCCTCCAGCGTCACCATCTCTCAGTTCCAGTCTAGGCCCGGCCAGCGGGGGAGCTCCAGGTGTAGGGAGGTAGTCTAGTCCTGAGCGGGGATCCCTGGCGGCACCCCAGGTGTGTGACATCAGGGACAGTGCTGGGGTGGGCCCGTAGAGCTGCCTATGCAGTGGCTGGAAGGCCTTGGTCTCCTTCCTCCTGCCGTGTTACCATCACTGTTTAGGGATGTGGTGGCCAAAGGCCTGGATCCCCGGTGGTCCACCTGGGCCTTCTTGTGGTCACTTCTGAAGATGGTGAGAATGCTTGGTTCTCATTAGAAGGGAGGGGAGGGGATGTAGCCTGTCCTGCTCTGGGTGAGGATGGAGCAGGTATGAATTTTAAAGCTTCTCTGTTCTGGATGAGGTTCTGCCTCCTTCACTCAGGGCATCCAGTTACAAGTGTTGTTTTTCTCCTTTCCTAGGGACACAATGGCAGCCACAGTCAGAAGGCAGAGGCCGAGGAGGCTAGCCTGTTGGGCCTTGATGACTGTGCTCTTGGCAGACCTGTTGGCACTGAGTGGTATGTACCCCAGCAGAGGCGTCAAAAGAAATATAAATGAGTGAATGATGGATGATATGTGCCGGGCAGGGGTAATGAGGCTGATGAATGGGAAACCTCTCGGCTCTTAGGTTGCCAGACCCAGACGTTTTTGTCTGCTGCTGTCTTACCTTCTCCATGGAAAGCGGTATGCTTTGATTAGCGGGGCTTCAGGAAGGTGGGGAAAGAGGGGCTAATTGACAGATCTGTTTCCCCTTCAGACACACTGGCAGTGATGTCTGTGGACCTGGGCAGCGAGTCTATGAAGGTGGCCATCGTCAAACCTGGAGTACCCATGGAGATTGTCTTGAACAAGTGAGGGCGGCCCCCAGGGTCAGGTGGGGAAAAGAGGGTCCGCACCCCAGGCCCAAGTGTGTTCTTGGTAATGCCCTCAACAGACTTTGTGTCTGCGTGATTGTGGGGTGTTGTATGTACGTGGGGGTGTTGAGGCTCCTGAGAACACACCCTGCGTAGGCACATGGCCCCAGTGTGTCTTTTCCTCAGGGAATCCCGGAGGAAAACCCCAGTGACCGTGACCCTGAAAGAAAATGAAAGATTCTTTGGTGACAGTGCGGCCAGCATGGTGAGCTCGCAGCCCACCCCCTTCCCAAAAGCAGTGGGCAGAGGAGAGGCGATGGCAGACTCCAGAGTCTGCTCCCTGATCGATCTTGGAGGTAGGTAGGTGATGGCAGGTTTGGGAGTCTTAACACTCTGCTCTTTACCTCTTCTCAGGCCATCAAGAACCCAAAGGCTACGCTGCGTTACTTCCAGCACCTCCTAGGAAAGCAGGAGAATAACCCACATGTAGCCCTTTACAAAGCTCGTTTCCCCGAGCATGAGCTGGGCTTCGACCCACAGAGGCAGACTGTGTACTTCCAAATCAGCCCGTGAGTGCCCTGCTGGGAAAGGTGGGCTCAGGGGGCCTGGTAGGATCCCCGTCAACATGTGCTCACCACTGTCCTGGTGTGGATGCTGGGCTTTCCTCACTGCTAACCATCCCCCTCCACCAGGCAGCTGCAGTTCTCGCCCGAGGAGGTCCTCAGCATGCTTCTCAACTACTCCCGGTCTCTGGCTGAAGATTTTGCAGGTGGGTGGTCAAGGTGCGGCCAGTGGCAGCTACGTTCCCTGGAGATTCAAGTGAAGGCAGTTCTGAGTCCCTAGGAACATTTAGTAACATCTGATGATATTTTTGGTTGTCACAACTGGGGAGCTGCAGCCACTGCCATCTACCAAGTAGAAGCCAGGAGTGCTGCCAAACGTCCTAGACTGCACAGCTCTGCCCCCCAAAACAAAGAATTATCTGGCCCAGGGACTTTCCTGGTGGTTTAGTGGTTAAGACCCTGCGCTTCCACTGCAGGGGACACAGATTCAATCCCTGGTTGGGGAATGAAGATCCCACATGCCATGTGTGTGGCCAAGAAAAAAAATATTATCTAGCCCAAAATGTCAGCAGTGCTGAGACTGAGAACCCCCCATCTAAGGTGTGGAGCTGGTGGGAACCCTGTTCTGTTGTCCCCTGTAGAGCAGCCCATCAAGGATGCAGTGATCACTGTGCCAGCCTTCTTCAATCAGGCTGAGCGCCGAGCTGTGCTGCAGGCTGCACGAATGGCTGGCCTCAAGGTGCTGCAGCTCATCAATGACAACACCGCCACCGCCCTCAGCTATGGTGTCTTCCGCCGGAAAGATATCAACAGCACTGCCCAGGTGAGCCAGGGAGGAGCTACCGACCGGCCTGGCAGGGTGGCTGCTTCTGATGATGGAAGCCACTTGGCTTGTTTTGCATCTTACTTGCACGCTGGTCCTTGACAGATGTGGCGACAGCCCCCTCTCAGCCCCTTTTGGAGTTGTTTGACTTTAATTTGAGTCAGTGCAGCCCCTTGGAGGCAGGCAGGCAGGCACCCTGGAGTTGGGTTAGGTTTCGGTGACAGTAGCCTTGATGTCTCTGCAGAATATCATGTTCTATGACATGGGCTCAGGCAGTACCGTGTGCACCATTGTGACCTACCAGACGGTGAAGACTAAGGATGCAGGGATGCAGCCACAGCTGCAGATCCGGGGTGTGGGGTAAGTGGGTGCTGTGAGGAGGGCTGCTTGCTGAGATACCCTGGGGTCCCAGTTTCTTCTTGGAGGGTCAACTGCCTCACTTTCCTGCTCCCTGCAGGAGTACTGTCCTGGCTAAACCATCAATCTTTGTAGGATACCTCTCCCAAAGAGCACAGGGTAGAGGGGGATGGGGGGGAGACAGTTTGGGAAGGTTGAAGGGCAATGAATGTCCCAAGCTGCTTCTGAGGAAATCCACAAGGCCATAGACCACATGAGTGTCAGCTTCAACTATTTTTTTGTTCTTGGCTTATTGCTGATGTTATGTTAATTCATGAACCCATTCTTTTCTGTCCACCTTTACCACTTCCACATTAGTCAAACTGCCGTCACCTCTCACATGCAGAATAGCATATCTCACTGCTGCCCTTGTGGCCTCCCTCCAGTTCTTTCTCCACATTTCAGCCAGAGGGTTCTTTTCAAACCTGTCTGTATCTCGTTTCTTTAGAAACCCTTCAGTGGCTCCACACCTTTGTCTAGACCTATAAAGCCACCTGTACGTGGCCTGACAACTCCAGCTTGGCTCTGACCCTGAGCTCCAGCCGTCTTTGCCCTCCACTGGACTTACACATTCTTGTTCTCTCACACCTCACCCTCTGCCTAGAATGTTCTTTCCTCTCTTCTTCACCTTGTTAACTCCAGCTCATCTTCAAGTTTCAGCTCCAGCATCGCTTCTTCACAGAACTTTTCCAGACATCTCTAAATAGCTGAAACTTCAATTATCTATGTTTTAGTGGCATCATCTGTCTCTGTTATAACACAGAGGATTGCTAAAATTTCATAGTGTGGTCGATTGCTTGATTATAAAGTGTTTGATAGCAGGGACTGTGTTTTTTTTGTGTGTGTGTTTTTTTTTTTCCTTACAATTGTATTTCCAGAGACAAATACATAATTTGATACCTAGTAGTTACAGTTGAATAAATGGCCAGATGGACTATCACTGAGAGGTGTTAGCTGTGTGGGTGAGAGCCAGGTTCCTGTGTGGATGAAGGGACCCTGTGTGTTCCTCACACTTGTCCCTCTTCCCTTTCCTGCACAGGTTTGACCGTACCCTGGGGGGCCTGGAGATGGAGCTCCGCCTGCGTGAGCACCTGGCTGGGCTTTTCAATGAGCAGCGCAAAGGTCAGAGAGCAAAGGACGTGCGGGAGAACCCTCGTGCCATGGCCAAGCTGCTGCGTGAGGCCAATCGACTGAAGACCGTTCTGAGCGCCAATGCCGACCACGTGGCCCAGGTGCTCACACGTGGCTGCTTGAGGGCAAAGATTTCCCGCCCCCTAGAGGGTGGAGGACCCCGCCACCCTGAGCTTTATTCCTTGTGCCTGGGGTGGCCCATCCCTTGTTCCCCTGCTTCCTGTCTGCCTCCCAGCATCCTGTTCTCTTGGTGTCTGACCCACCCACCCAGAGAGCAAGACCTGGGTGAGTGCCCTGACCTTCCTCTTCCTCCCCCAGATTGAGGGCCTGATGGACGATGTGGATTTCAAGGCAAAGGTGACTCGAGCAGAGTTCGAAGAGTTGTGTGCAGACTTGTTTGAGCGGGTCCCTGGGCCCGTGCAGCAGGCACTGCAGAGTGCAGAGATGAAACTGGTGAGGTGGGGTCATTGAGGTGGGCTTGACAGGGAGATGGGTGGGATGGAAAGTGAAGAGGTGGCAGGGAGGAGGGAAGAAGTCCGAGAATAGTCTGTGCTGAGGAGGAGGGTGCCCTTGGAACTGACCCATCCCCTGCTTTCTCCCCCTGCAGGATGAGATTGAGCAGGTGATCCTGGTGGGCGGGGCCACTCGCGTCCCCAAAGTGCAGGAGGTGCTGCTGAAGGCTGTGGGCAAGTGAGTGTGGAGCCTGAGTAGCGGGAGGGCTGAGTGGAGGGGGGCCAGGCCAGGCTGCAGACGGATGGTCCTGAGCCTTGGGTCATTCACAGGGAGGAGCTGGGGAAGAACATCAATGCTGATGAAGCCGCCGCCATGGGGGCCGTGTACCAGGCAGCCGCGCTCAGCAAAGCCTTCAAAGTGAAGCCTTTTGTCGTCCGGGATGCGGTGATCTACCCCATCCTGGTGAGTAAGCCTGTGTACTGGGGTAGCAGGCTCCTCATACCTCTCCCAGGGCCATCTCCACTGTCTGCTCGAACCTGTCCCTCTGTCTTCCTGCCATCGGCATTCCCCACCCCTCTTCCCCCAGACCCTGCTCTGCTTCTCCAGTGGGCCTCCCCTCTCCTGCCGTGTAGGTGGAGTTCACGAGGGAGGTAGAGGAGGAGACTGGGGTCCGCAGCCTGAAGCACAATAAGCGCATCCTCTTCTCCCGCATGGGGCCCTACCCTCAACGCAAAGTCATCACCTTTAACCGCTACAGCCATGACTTCAACTTCCACATCAACTACGGTGACCTGGGCTTCCTGGGGCCTGAGGATCTTCGGTGAGGGGGTGGGGCCAGATGGGGACTCCAGGGAGGGAGGGGTGGGGTCTGCGGGTGACACAGGGGAAGCAGCCTGTGGGCTTGGGCTTGGGTTTGGGCTGAGCTTCTCCTCTGGGAAGTGCTTCCATCCTGAGGGTGTCCTGGGGGAGGGCCCCGTCTCATACCCAGAGGCTGTATAGACTAGAGCTTGGAGGCAGGCTTGCAGGGGGCTCCCCTGAACGGCTTTCTCCTCCCCATCCAGGGTATTTGGCTCCCAGAATCTGACCACAGTGAAGCTAAAAGGTGTGGGTGAGAGCTTCAAGAAGTATCCCGATTACGAGTCCAAGGGCATCAAGGCTCACTTCAACCTGGACGAGAGCGGCGTGCTCAGCCTGGACAGGGTGAGAGCAGGAGCTCCCGTGTGCCAGGCGGGGCCCAGGCGCCACCCGCCTCTTACACAGTGGTTCCTTGTGGTATTCGAACATGGTCAATAAAATGGGTTTGGGAGTTGGATAAATCTTGGGCTAAACAAGGGATCTGGTGTGGGCCATCTCAGAGCCTGTGAATGCTCACGGATGTTGTCAATTTCAGGGTCTTGGATGGCTGAGAAACCTGCTTATTAACAACAGTTCAGGGGATTTGTATCTTTTAGAATATACTGTGGGCAACAGTGGCCCCATTCTGTTGAGTGGAAAAGTGAGGAGGGGAGAGCTCCAGTCCCCTCAAACGGTTTGTAAGCAACGGGGGTGGAGGAGACTCCATCCAGGAGCCCTTGAAGGAGGCAGGGGAGAGGACAGACTAGCACAGCTGGAAGTCACATGGTTGTACCCAAACAGTAACCCACCAGGCAGGATGTTTGTGGAGAAAAGGTGGGTTAGCATGTGCTTGTCTTCACCTCGGATCCCTGTTTTCAGGTGGAGTCTGTGTTTGAGACGCTGGTGGAGGACAGCCCAGAAGAGGAATCTACTCTGACCAGTAAGATGAGCGTGTGCATGTGTGTAAGAGAGTGTCCTTGTGTGCCTTCCAGGGAGGTGGGCAGGCCTTGCCCTTAGGGTTGGGGGTGGCGTCACTTCTGTGGTGCTCTTTAAGTCTTTGGGTTTTCCTCATTCTAGAACTTGGCAATACCATTTCCAGCCTGTTTGGAGGTGGTAGCACACCAGACACTAAAGAAAATGGTACTGACACTGTTCAGGTAAGGCCAGGATGGAGCCAGGGGAGCACGGAGGATGGTGCATGGGACCAGGTGGCAGCAGCAGAGACTGGGTGTTGGGGTGTCGATCCCAGCTTCTTAGGATGTGATAGGCCCCGCCTCCTCTTAGCCTGTGGAGAAGGGAATGGCAACCCACTCTAGTATTCTTACCTGAAGAATTCCATGGACAGAGGAGCCTGGTTTCTACAGTCCATGGGGTCGCAAAGAGTCAGACACAACTGAGCGACTTTCTTTCTTTCTTTCCTCTTAGCCTGAGCCAGGTTCACGACACCCTTCTCTGGACTCTGAGCCATCCCAAGGCTCACCGACACCTCCAGACACTTTTCCTTTGTCCAGCTAGACTGTCTCAGTCCAGACGCCCATGCCCATTTCCACATAGTCGTTTTCTGTCCCCCTAAGCCGTGTCGTAGGCAGTGAGCCCTTCAAAGCAGAGCCAGTCCTGATCACGGGCCCTGCTGGTGACTCTTCAGAGGGTGTGTCTGCTTATTTCCAGGAGGAGGAGGAAGGGCCTGCTGAGGGTAGCAAGGACGAGCCTGGAGAGCAAGCAGAGCTCAAGGAGGAAGCTGAGGCCCCAGTGGAGGACACCGCTTCGCCCCCACCCCCTGAGGCTAAGGGGGCTGCAGCCCCTGAGGGAGAAAAGGCCACAGAGAAAGACGGCGGGGACAAGCCCAAGGCCCAGGTGAGCTCTCGGCAGGGTGAAGTCGGCCTGGACCCCGAGGCTGACGGGACAGGCGCCTGCCGTGCTTCCTGTCCCCAGAGCCATCCCCGCCTGTGGAGGATAGGAGGACTGATGCTTTCCCTGACACCCTCGTCTCTTCCCCACAGAAGCCAAGCGAGAAGGGGGAGGAGGGGTCTGAGGGTGCTCCTCCAGCCCCAGAGGAAGAAAAGAAGCAGAAGCCAGCCCGGAAGCAGAGGATGGTGGAGGAGATCGGGGTAGAGCTGGTCGTCCTGGACCTGCCTGACTTGCCTCAGGACCAGCTGGCCCGCTCGACCCAGAAGTGAGTAAAGGCCGCGAGTGTGTGGAGGGTAGGCGCGGGGTGTGGAGCGGCACGCCTCACACCTGCTGCCCCTTGGCCACAGACTCCAGGACCTGACACTCCGGGACCTGCAGAAGCAGGAACGGGAGAAAGCAGCCAACAGCTTGGAAGCCTTCATCTTTGAGACCCAGGTTGGTTGGCTGGGACACAGGCTTGCCTTGGGACAAGGGACGGGGTGGGAGAGGAGGGTCCTGCTCCAAGAGCCTTGCCCCGAGGGCCTGCTGCACACTTGCGCTCTGGTGCACCTCCCCAGGACAAGCTGTACCAGCCCGAGTACCAGGAAGTGTCGACCGAGGAGCAGCGTGAGGACATCTCGGGGAAGCTCAGCGCCACGTCCACTTGGCTGGAGGACGAGGGCTTTGGGGCCACCACAGCGGTGAGAGGGCTCCTAGGACGTGGGGGGCAGGACGGGGAAAGGAAGGAGAGCTGGGGCGTGAGGTCATAAAGAAGGATGCAGGGCGGTGGTCCCCTAACCCCTCTGCCCTCTCCCACCCCCACGTCCGTCAGATGTTGAAGGAGAAGCTGGCTGAGCTACGGAAGCTGTGCCATGGGCTGTTTTTTCGGGTGGAAGAGCGTAAGAAGTGGCCCGAACGGCTGTCTGCCCTGGATAACCTCCTCAATCATTCCAGCATGTTCCTCAAGTGAGCGGCCCCTCTGCTTTTCTTCCCCACTCAGTCCCACCCCTGTCCCTCCTAGGCTGACTGTTGCCCCTCTGACTGCAGGGGCGCCCGGCTCATCCCAGAGATGGACCAGATCTTCACTGAAGTGGAGATGACAACGTTAGAGAAAATCATCAATGAGACCTGGGTAATCCCCGTATAAATACTTCACTGGAGACTTACCTGGCAAGGTGGGCCGTCCTTGGCAGCGGGGGAGATGTGGAGAAATGGAGACTCAGCAGTCTCTACCTTCTGGCCTGGCAGCTCATTGGAAAGGCAGAAGATGGCTGCGTTTGAGATCACGTCTGATCAGTCCCAGATCAGGGTCATAGCCATGAGTCGTTGATTACAGGGGTAGAGAAGCCCATCCCCGCGGGGTCAAGAGAGAACTGCTCCGAGGAACTGGAGCTTGAACTGAATGCAGGGTTTGAGGAGGTGAGAATGACTTGTCGTGAGATGCAGAACCCGTTCTGGATGTGGGGGCTGTTTTTTGAACCAGAGCACCAAAGTGGTGAGATAAGGAGAAAAATAATCAAGAGGTTTAGCTGTGGTTAGTCCATAGAAATAGGACAGAAGCCAGAAATGGGCAGTTTGGCTCTCCCTTGTGGAGAGCCTCGAATGCCATCTTGAGGTATCTGCTTCTGGGGCTGACAGTGACGGGCAGCAGTGATCTGAGGCCTGAGGGGAAGAGCCAGAGGTTGGTTGGGGTGTGTTTTGTATGGGACAGAGGCATCTGCTGGCTCTGAGCCTGTCCTGACCTCGCCCACAGGCCTGGAAGAACACAACCGTGGCCGAGCAGGCCAAGCTTCCTGCCACAGAGAAGCCCGTGTTGCTCTCAAAAGACATCGAGGCCAAGATGGCGGCCCTGGACCGCGAGGTGCAGTATCTGCTCAATAAGGCCAAGTTCGCCAAGCCCCGTCCCCGGCCCCGGGACAAGAACGGGACCCGGGCAGAGGCTCCCCTCAATGCCAGTGCCAGTGACCAGAGCGAGAAGGTCATCCCTCCACCAGGTGAGGGCAGGGGACTGGTTCAGGCATCACTGGGCAGGAAGAAGCTTTCCCTTCCCTCTGGGGACTACCTTGTCCTCCTGGTTTCCCTCCAGGCCAGACTGAAGACGCGAAGCCCATCTCAGAACCTGAGAAAGAGACTGGTGAGCTGGGGAAGCGGATGGGGAACGTGGACATCACTTAACCCCGAGGGGTCGGCAAACTGGCAGGACAGCCTCTCTGGACAGCCCTGGAGCTTTGAATGGCCTTTACATTTTGTAGATGGTTATTTCCAAAAAACAGAATAGACCAAGTGTGGCTCACAGATCCTAAAATACCGACATTTACTGTCTGGCTCTTGTCAGAAAAGGTTTGCCAATCCCTCCGTCAGCCCCTTCCTCCCTCTTGCAGACACTAACCTATTCTTTCCGCAAAGCAGGACCTGAAGCAGCAGACTCTGAGCCTCTGGAGTTAGGGGGTCCTGCAGCAGGTGAGGGTGGAGGTGGCGGGCTGTGCTGGGGGGCAGTGCCTGCCCTGAGCTGGGCCTGTTCCCTCCTTCTCACCTACTTCCATCCTTTGCTCTCTTCCCCCAATTCCTCCCAGAATCCGAACAGAAGGAACACCTGGAACAGCCGACAGGACAGAAGCGAACTTTGAAGAATGATGAACTATAACCCCCACCTCCCAGTTCCCCACTCGTCCCTGCCCCCTTCTCTCACCACCTGTATTTATTAAACACCAAGGACTGGGGGAGGGTTGGTTCCCTCCACCCCAGAGGCTTCAGTTCCTCTTCTCTCACCTACGACTGGAGGTGTGGAGAAGGGGAAGGAAGGGACGGCTTACTGGTTCCTTCTGGAATAGTTCTGTGGTTCAAACTGAAATTGTTCTGTTCCCCAACCCCACCCGCTGGTTCCCTACCCATCCAGGTCCTAGTTTGGGAAAAATCACTATGATGTCTTAATTCTTCGCCTGTGGGTAGGTGAGAGCATGGCCATCAGTAGTTGGTTGACAGACCTGGTAGTGGGAAGGGTGTCCTGGGTTGTTAGAGGGTGTCCAGTCTTTTCTGGTTGTCCTTCCCTCCCTCTTCCACCACGAGATCAATGCCACACAGGCCAGTGTCTGCAGAACCTTGGTTTCCAGGTTTGGTTTCTGAGCTCCTGTCTGTACTTTTGCTTCCTCCAAGGTTTTTTCCCCTAAAAATCCCCGTTCCCATGCCTCCTCCCCGTGGGTCTCCTTGCCTTCCTCTTGCAAGTTGGACAGTCCTCTGCCTCTTGGCGAGAACCCGTCCATCTGGACTGCCTAAGTCACTCGAGATCGACCCCCACCCACATATACAACCCCAGTGGCCAGAGTAGGCAGGGAGAAAGTGAAGAAGGGAATCCATCCGCCTCTCCAGGGAGTGAGATGTGAAAGAGCACTGGATCTCCCCCACCTGTGGACTCTGGACCAGGAAAAGCGTGTGGAGTGGCTGGCGCAGGGTGCCAGCATCCTGCAAGCAGCTGTTGAAATCTGCATCTTCCCAGTAGCCTGGTACTCCATGGCCCTTGGACTTCTGCCCCCCTTCTCTCCCTATTGTTCTGCCCTCTCAGACAGAGCCTTTCCCTCACCCCCTGGCCCCCTGGGCTGACCAAAATGTGCTTTCTACTGTGAGCCCCTTGTCCCAAGACCCTGGGGGCAGGAGAGACTGTGGTGTGAATGTAGAATGCCACCTCACTCTCTTGGAGGCAGGCCTTGTGGGCAAAGGAAGAGGGAACAGGCTGGCCTACCTTTAGTTCATTGCTCTGCTGGGAGGGGCGCCTTTTACCCACCACGCTGATGTTGGGCAGCCACCCCCCAGGGTCCCATCTGTAGCAGGAGCCAGGGCTGCCACCCCCACTCCCAGGGCATGGAGGAGCCTGGTTGTATCTGTCTCTTGTCATTTTCTCTTACTCTTTTTTTTTTTTTTTTTTTTTTTTTCCATAATGGCCGAAATATGACCGAAGGGTCCTATCCTGTCCTATATATTTGAGGTGCTTCACTCGTAGTTGAGGCTGATTAGACAAGTTTGAGTCAAATTTACTTTGTTCCATTGTTAATTGAGAAACTGTTTCAATAAAATATTCTTTTCTACAGTTTTTGTGCTGTGATTTTTTTTTGTTTAATGTGTTTATTTCTAGGACTTCCCTGGTAGTCCAGTGGTTAAGATTCTGTGCTTCTAGCGCAGGGGGCACCGGTTCATTGCCTGGTTGGGCAAGTTCCACATGCCACATGGGATGGCCAAGAGAAAATATGTTTTTTTCTTGAATATAAATAATGCATGTTTATTATGGCAAATTTAGAAGGGAAAAGTTTGAATAACAAAATTACCTATAATACTACCACCAAAACATCGTTAACATTTTGAACTTAGTTGAGATTCATGCATGTAATTTTTCTTCATGAAAACAAAATTTTATTTTTCCTCTGACATTATTTGGACCAGGTATTTTTCAATAATATTCGAGGTATTTTTAGATAACCATTTTTAAGGTAACAGTCTCATTTTATAAATAAGAAATAGCAGTTCAAAGAGTTTGAGAGGTCCAAGGAATCAGATGTTGAGAGGCTCAGCTAAGTTTGGATGTAATGCTGACCCTATAACCCTTCTCTTGTTATCCTGACACAGGAATGTGTTGCTACAGCTTCATCATATGTATAACAGTTGATTTGGTGGTTCATTGGTTGCGATGAAGCCATGTTTCATCAAAGGAAAGTCACTGCAGTCATTAATCATTTACGTGTCTAAGCAGTTGAATAAGAAATGACCATGAAGTTTGTGTTTTTCTATAAAGCTTGAACAAGTCAGACAAGTTTTGAGCCTGAAGCTTTTTTTTTTTCCCCCAACAGACTTTAAGGGCAGTTAGGTTCACAGCAAAATTAAGCAGAAAGTACACAGAGTTCCCGTATACCCTCTGGCCTCATACATGCACAGCCAACTCCAGTATCAACATCCCACACGGGAGCAGGTGGTTTGTTACGATCTATGAACTATTATCATAACGATTACGATCTGTGATCTGTCACATAGCATACAGAGTACTCACCGTCCTAGAAATCCTCTGTGCCCTGCAGATTCATCCCTCCCTCCCCTTTATAACTCCTGGCAACCACGGATCTTTTTACTGTTCCCATAGTTTTGCCCTTTCCAGAATGTCATGTAGTTGGGAGGCCTACAGTATGTAGTGTTGTTTTCAGGTTGGTTCCTTTCACTTAGTAATATGCATTTAAGGTTCCTCATTGTCTTTTCCTGGCTTGACAGTGTCTTTAGCACTGACTAGTATTGCATTGTCCAGATGTATCATAATTTAAACATTCACCTACTAACAGACATCTGGGTTGCTTTTTCAAATTTTGGCAATTACGAATAAAGCAGCTTTAAATATCTGTTCAGGTTTTAAGTTTTCTACTCATTTGAGTATGTAATTATAATATGTATATATTTAAAGTTAACATCATAACCATGTTATTAGCATTTTTTACTATATTCTTATTTTTTAAATAATTTTATTTACTTATTTTTGGCTGCGCTGGGTTTTAGTTGCTCTGTGTGGACTTTCTCTAGTTGCAGTGAGCAGGGCCTGCTCTTTGTTGCAGTGTGCAAGCTTCCCATTGTGGTGGCTTCTCTTGTGGAGCACAGGCTCTAGGCACATGGGTTTCAGTAGTTGCTGTACGTGGGCTCAGTAGTTGTGGCAAACAGGCTTAGTTGCTCTGCGGCATGTGAACTCTTCTTGGACCAGGGATCAAACAAGTGTCCCTCTCGTTGGCAGGTGGATTCTTATCCTCTGTGCCACCAGGCAAGTCCAGTTCTCAGTTTTTAAATAGCCATTTTTCTACAGGGTTGATTTTTTTTCCTCTAGTTTCCATCATCAGGTGGGCATCATTAACAACTTTGCAGTCCACTGACTAGATATACCATGGTTTACGTAATCTTTTCCTCTATTATTGCATACCTAGAGTGTTTCTGCTTTTCAGGATTATAGACAACAGGATTCAGACATAAGATTGTATTCATGATCTCTTAGGTTACATTAAAAAGGCAGGAATATTTAAGGCAACGGTTATCAGGAGTTTTGCCAGGGGGCAGTTGGTAATGTCTGAAGGTACTTTGGGCTGTTGTAACTGGGGAGAGGGGCGAGGATTTCTAATGAAAAGATGTCAAGGATGCTGCTAAAACATCCTGCAATGCACAGAACAGCCCTTCACTACAAAGAATTACCCAGCCCTGGGGAATTCTCTGGTGGTCCAGTGGTAAAGAATCCACTGTGCAATGCAGGGGACACAGGTTTGATCCCTGGTCAGGGAACTAAAATCCCACAGACCTCAGAGCAACTAAGCCTGTACACCACAGGTACAGAGTCCGTGCCCTTCATGGAACGACCTCAAGCGCTGAAACTAGGACCAGATGCAGCCAAATAAATAAACAGAAAAGAAATAAAGAATTACCCAGCCCTAAAAGTCAATAAGGGCTTCCCAGGTGGCTCAGTGGTAAAGAATCAGCTTGCCAGTGCAGAAGGTGCAGGTTCAATCCCTGGGTTTTGAAGATCCCCTGGAGGAGGAAATGGCAATCCACTCCAGTCTTCTTGCCTGGACAATCCCATGGTCAGAGGAGCCTAGTGGGCTATAGTCCGTGGGCTCGCAAAAAGTGAGACATGTCTGAGTGACTGAGCACACATGCATGCAAATGTCAATAGCCTGACATTGAGCAGCCCTGATATAAATTCTCATAATATTTTCTTTCAATTCTTTGCTAATGTGTGTGGGAAGCAGCACTGTTCACTGATTAAGAAAATGGGTTCTCGGAACTGGGCTCCTGGCTATTCCTGAGACAAATCTTTTGGCTTTGGTATTTCTTACCTATTTAAAGGAAGATGAGACCCAAGCTTGAATTATTTCTAAAACCAACACCGCATTAATACTATAACTTTGCCAACCTGATAGATGATAAGTGGCATCAATTTTATTTCATGATTGAGGTTGAGCATCTAATTGAAGAACCATTTATATTCCTCTTCTTGGTGACATTTGTTCTCCAACATTTGTCCACTTTCCCACTAGGTTGTTGGTCTTAGCGATTTTTAAGAATTCTCTGTGTATTAAAAATCAATCCCTTGTCCACCACTTGTAAATGTAATGACTTCCCTGGTGGTCCAGTGGCTAAGACTACCCTTCCAATGCAGGGGTCCTGGTTTTGATCCCTGGTCAGGGAACTAGATCCCACATGCCACAGCTAGAGATCCTGGGTGCTGCAACTAAGACCTGATGCAGCCAAATAAATAAATAAATAAACATTTTTTTTAAACCTACAATAATTAAAGCTGTACATTACTGGCTTATAAGAAACATTATTATTAACCAGTTACTAAGAATTCTGAAACAAAAATACAGGTGAAAACAACATGGGGATGGTAAGTAGAGGAATTAAGAGGAAGGAATTTGTTTTAAGAGGATGATATCAATTTTGAACAGCTTAAGGCACTGATGGAAAAATCAGCATGACTATGGATCTTAATAATTAGTGATATGCTTACAAAAGACTCACTTTAAAGAGACAAATAGGTTGAAAATGAAAATACAGAAAATGATATTTCATGCAAATAGTAACCAAAAGAGAGCTGGATTATTTTATTATTATTAATTATTAATTATTATTATTATTAAATGCCAATTTAAACTTTAAAACAGACATTAAAAGGGACTTCCCTGGTGGTCCAGTGGCTAAGAATCTGCCTAGCAATGCAGGGGACGTGAGTTCTATCCCTGATCCAGAAAGATCCTGCGTGCCAGCAGAGAAACTAAGCCCATGTGCCACAACTAGAGAGACCCTGTACGGCCATGAGAGATCCCACATAATGCAGTGAAGATCCCCTGTGCCCCAACTAAGACCAGATGCAGCCAAGTAAATACATAGTAAAAATAAAATTAAACAAAAATAGACATTACAGGACTTCCCTGGTGGTCCAGTGGCTAAGACTCTGTGCCCCTAATGCAGGGGGCACAGGGTCGGGGAACTATATCCTACATGCCGCAAATAAGAGCTGGTGCAGCCAAATAAATAAACATAAATTAAAAAATAAAACTGAATTTTTTGCTATATGAATTATATCTGAATTTTTAAAACATGTGTAATTAGTGTTACTATTTTTTAAATTTGCTCTATGTTAGCAGTCATATTATAAAAGGGGTATATAGAGAGAGAATTTTGTAGGGCAGAGTAGTGACTTATTTCTATTTTTTCTTGATCAGTATCTTCAGAGTATTCTCTGTTTTCAGTTTTTCAAAGAGTCTAGCTTTGATACACTGTATTATAGTTTGTTTTTTGTTTCGTTAATTTCTGCCATTATTGCTGATTCCTTTTATTTGCTTTGAATTTATTTTATTTAAAAACAATCTTAGGGCTTCCCTGGTGGCTCAGTGGTAAAGAATCCACCTGCCAATGCAGGAGACATGAGTTTGATCCCTGGTCCAGGAAGATCCCACCTGCCACGGAGCAAGTAAGCCCGTGTGCCACAACTACTGATCCCGAGCTCTAGAGCCCGGGAACGGTAACTACTGAGCCCGTGTGCCACAGCTACTGAAGCCTGCGTGCTCAGAGCCTGTGTTAGGCAACAAGAGAAGCTACATCAATGAGAAGCACATTCACTGCAACAAAGGGTAGCCTTCACTCATCGCAACTAGAGAAAGCCCTCGCAAAGCAACGAAGACCCAGTGCAGCCAAAAATAAAATAAATAATAAAATATATATAGTTTTTTAAAAAAGAGCTGTAGATAATTTGAGGCTTTTGATGATGTTATCTTCCTTCAGAGAGGAACTTCTTTTGGATATTGTAGGTAGTGTAGGGGAAAATCGCCTTTTTTTTTTCTAAAATTGTATTCCCCAGTTTTATTGAAGTATAACTGTCAAACAAAATTGTATTACATTTAAACTGTATTACAAATAAAAGTGTAATATTATTTAAAGTGTAAAAGTGATGATTTGATGTATTGCGCGTTATTATGAAATGATTACCAAATCAAGTTAACTAAGATCTACTCTCTTAGCAAGTTTCAAGTACAAAACACAATGTTATTAACTATAGTCACCATGCAGTACATCATTAGATTCTCAGAACTTGTTCATCTTATATCCTTCAACCAACCGCTCCCCATTTCCCCTACCTCATAGCCTCTGACAGCCACCACTTTGAGTTCAACCTTATATTTTTTGGCTGTGCCAGGTCTTAATTGCACCATTCAGATGCTCTAGTTGTGGTGCTTGGGCTTGGTTGCAATGCAGCATGTGGGATCTTAGTTCCCCGACCAGGGATTGAACCCAAGTGCCCTGCATTGGAAAGTGGTTTCTTAACTACTGGACTGCCAGAGAACTCCCCTTCGTCCATTTTTAAACTGGGATATTTGGGGAGCTTTTGCTATTGACTTGGAAAAGTTTCCTTATATAATTTGAAGGTTAATCATTATTGGTTTGCAAATATTTTCTCTCATTCTGTACAATGTCTTTTCGTTTTCTTTTTCTTGGTCGTTTCCTTTGTCGTGTAGAAGCTCTTTAGTGTGATGTAATCTCGTTTGTTTATTTTCGCTTTAGCTGCCTGCGCTTTTGGTGTCAAATCAAAAGAAAAAAAAACAGTGCCACAATCAATGTCAAGGAGCTCTTCCGTGTTTTGTTCTAGGAGTTCTATAGCTTCAGCTCTTATGCTTAATTCTTTAATCCTTTTTGAGTGGACTTTTGTGTATGGTGTAAGATAGAAGTCCAATTTTATTTTTTGTATGTGTATATCTCATTTCCCAAATGCTATTTATTGAAGAGATTTCTCCCATTGTGTATTCTTGACAGCTTCATCAAAAATTAGTTGACTGTATGCATGCGTATGTGCTCGGTCACTTCAGTCGTGTCCGACTCTTTGTGACCCCATGGAGTGTAGCCCACCAAACTCCTCTGTCCATGGGATTCTTCAGGCAAGAATATTGGAGTGGTTGGCAAGATCCTCCAGGGGATCTTCCTGATCCAGGGATGGAACCCAAGTCTCCTGTGTCTCCTGCATTGCAGGCAGATTCTTGATTGCTGAGCCACCGGAGAAACCCCAGTTGACTGCATATATGTGGGTTAATTTCCGGGTTCTCTATACTGTTTCATTGATTTATGTGTCTATTTTTAATGCCAGTACCATACAGTCTGATTATCCTAGCTTTGGAATACAGTTTAAAATCAGAAAGTGTGATACTTCCAGACTTGCTCTTCTTGCTCAAGACTATTTTAGTTACTTGGGATCTTTTGTGATTCCATATGAATTTTGGAATTGTTTTTCTATTTCTGCTAGTAATGCCATTGGCATTTTTACAGGGATTGCACTGAATTTGCAGCTAGCTTTGGGTAATATGAACATTTTAAGCATTATTAATTCTTTCAATCCACAGACACAGTATCTTCCCATTTGTGTCCTCAATGTTTTTCAAAAATGTTTTATAGTTTTCAATATACAGATATTTCACCTCCTCAGTTAAATTTATTCCTGAGTATTATATTCTTTTTGATGCTACTGTAAATGGGATTGTTAATTTCTTTTTAGCCTTTTAAAAAAATATTTTTGACTGGGTTGGGTCTTTGTGCTATGCATGGGCTTTCTCTGTGGTGAGTGGAGGCTACTTTCTAGTTGTGGTGAGCAGGGGCTACTCTCTGGTTGTGTTGCACAGGCTTCTCATTGAAGTGGTTTCTCTTGTTGGGGAGCACAAGCTCTAGGAGGAGTGGGTTTTGTAGTTGTGTCATGCAGGCTTAGTTGCCTTGTGGCAGGTGGAATCTTCCCAGACCAGGGATCAAACCTGTGTCCCCTGCATCTGCGGGCAGATTCCTAACCACTGGGCCACGAGAAAGAAAATGAAAGAAAAGAAAGTGAAGTCGCTCAGTTGTGTCCCACTCTTTGCAACCCCATGGACTGTAGCCCTCCAGGCTCCGCTGTCCATGGGATTCTCCAAGCAAGAATACTGGAGTGGGTTGCCATTTACTTCTTCAGGGGATCTTCCCAACCCAGGGATCGAGCCTGGGTCTCCCGAATTGCAGGCAGATTCTTTACCCTCTAAGCCACAGGGGAAGTCCTTAATTTCTTTTTTGGAGCCCATCCAGCAGTCAGGCAGATCTGCCTCTTGCTTCAACAGAAGTTGGTCAGAACAGACCAGGGGCTTTCCTTCCAGCCTCTGACCATCCTGTAACCTCCTCTCCAGTCACCACCTCCAGGACTATCTTCTTGGCCATCCCCTACCTCTAGGACCAGCCAACAGGGTTTTGTGTGGTGGCTCCTTACTGTCATCAACCATGAGCTCCCAGATTTGTCAGATTTATTTCACTGACTTGGAGACTGCAGCCCACCATCCAGTCAACCAGCGTCTGGGGGTCTCTGGCCTTCTACATTTACCTCTCTGGGCTTCTACTCCAACTGCAACAGTGTGGCTGTGGAGGATGTGGGCTCCTTCTTTCTGCCAGTTGGTCAAGAACTGTGAGGGCTCCAAGCATCTTTAGAAGATCAAAACCACTTCACCTGTTCCACCCTCTTCCAGGACTCAGAGAAGCTGGCCTAGTAGGGGTGAGGCAAGACCTGGAGGCTATGGACACCACCATGGCCCTGGAGAAGACCCTGAACCAGGCTCTTCTGCATTTACTTGCCCCAGGTTCTGCCCACACATACCTGGACAACAGCTTCCTAGAGGTGAGACAGGCTGGGACTCAGGACTGGGACTCTTACTGCAGTGCTTGCACCTGGACAAACCTATCTGCAGCAACAGAATACAAAGAAACTATAAGGGACTAAAAGCAACTCCATACATGCACAGTTGGGGCAAATTAGGAACAAGATACAAAAAGATCAAAACCCAACTGCCACTTCTGAGATGTCAAGCCCTGCACACAGCATAACCAAGGGGGTGGGCAGATCACCCAAGCCACCCCTCCACCTGGACCCAGGGGACCCATTCCTCCCCTCCCCTATATTTTTTTTTTAATGGCCAAATGGCAAATGCATTGGACCTTGGTTTCAGATTTTTTTTTAAATTTTATTTATTTATTTTTGGCTGTGTTGGGTCTTCACCGCTTCTTGGACTTTTCTCTAGTTGTGGTGTGCAGGTTCTCACTGCGGTGGCTTCTCTTGTTTTGGAGTACCGGCTCTAGGGCACTTGGGTTTCAGCAGCTGCAGCACGTGGGCTCAGTAGTTGTAGCTCCCAGGCTCAACAGTTGTGGTGCATGAGCTTAGTTGCTCGGCAGCATATGGGATCGTTCCATACCAGGGATCGAACCCGTGTCTCCTGCACTGACAGGTAGATTCGTCTCCTGCACTGACAGGCAGATTCTTTACCACTGAGCCACCAGGGAAGCCCTCCCCTCCTCCATTTAAGGGACCAGCTTACACCTCCTGCCCGCCTCCCTCCGCAACCCCGACCGACCATCACAGGGAGTGAGCAAGGGCACTGGTTACTTGTTCTCGCTCCCTCCTCCCAATAAAGCCTGGCTGAATTTTTTTCCTGGCCTCTTATCAATTTCTACTGATTAAAGAGTTCACGAATTCTGGTCCTTAACAGAGAAAGAGGTGAAAGTCATGAAGAAGATGGTGGCCACATGACTAATCTCAGCAAGGCTGGCAGCCCCTGGGCTGAGATGGGCAGAGAATCCTTTCCAAAGGCCCTGTGAGTAGCCCCCCAAAGCTCAGTAGCCTTTGAGGGGCCCCTCTGCATCTCCCCGGTGTAAGGGCTTCTGCCTGAGCCTCTCCCTGCAACCGCCAGACAGGTTTTTAACCACCCTGGAGCCCACCAAATGGGAACAATAAAGCTTTTTGAAGAAAAAAAAACCTCTTTCCAGATAATTCTTGTTAGTGTATAGAAACTGGCTTTGAGTATCAATTTCGTATCCTTCAACTTTACAGAATTCATTGAGATAACAGATTTGGGGTCTTTTGGTTTTTTTGGTGGAGTCTTTCGAGTTTTCTCTATATAAAATCATGTCACTTGAAAACAAATAATTTTAAGGGTAGGGGAAGATCATAATGCAGTGATCTCAGGACCATTTTACCTTCTTTTCTTTTTCTATTTTTTTAAGCATGCATTTCATTCTCACATGTGAGACAGATTGAGTAAAAATATGTGACGTAAGCATCAGGTTTTTATTTCTTTCTACATGCCAAAGATAAGTAGAAAATAACACAAATTATCCTTTCTAGCCAATAAAATTCCTCTGAAAATAATGATAAGTTCAGCTGTCAAAGCTAAAACAAATTGTCTCTAAATATAGTAGCAACCCAAATGTGGTGAGGCCAAGAAACAGCTTTCAAACCATCACAGCCACAAAACTAAGGTTAACTGAGGAAATGGCTTGTTCATTTTGCCTTCTTAGAAATGATCCAAAAACTGATAAGAACAGATACTACACTTGATCTTAGTGAAAAGACTACACTAACATACGTAAAATAGATAGCCCGTGGGAATTTGCTGTATGACTCGGGAAACTCGAACCTGGGGTCAGTGACAACCTAGAAGGGTGGGATGGGGTGGGAGGTGGGAGGGAGGCTCAAAAGGCAGGGGACGTATGTATACCTATGGCTTATCCACGTTGATGTATGGCAGAAACCAACACAATATTGTAATTATCCTTCAATTAAAAATAAATAAATAAAAGAGATTTTAAAATAAGTTAAATCTGGAACAGAAAAAAAAAGTGCTCGCCATACCAGGATACCTTACCTTCTGCAAAGAGAGCTAGGGCAAAGTGCTGGGGGTTGGACAGTGTCACCCACTGCACAGACAAGGAGTTCTACTAGAGGACAGACAGGCTGCCCTTCTGCAGCCATCCCAACACACGCCAGCTACCCTGCTCCTGCCAAGATTTAGCGCTTAGCCCAGTGATTGGAAACCCACCCCTAATGTCCCACAGAGCAGGACTGGAGGTCCCAGGTGTGCCCAGTACTCAATTCAGGTGTTTTCTAAACTGTTGTCAGAGAAAGAGCTAGCAAGGGCACGGGGAGTGGGACGGGCAATTGCCTCCCCCACCCCCAGATAAAAAGTAAAAAATTATTGAGGACTCCAAAAAGCTGTTATGTATGTAGATTATCTCTTTCTATGTTTTTCATAAGATTACAAGATTAAAACAGAGACAATTTAGTGACTATTTATTTATGAAGACATTTTAAGTAACAGTAGGGCTTTCCTGGTGGTCCAGAGATTAGGAACCTGCCTTGCAGGGGACACGGTTCCATTCCTGGTCCAGGAGGGTCCCACATGCTGCAGGGCAACTAAGCCCGTGTACCACAAGTGCTGAAGTCGGTGTGCTCTAGGGCGGGTGCTCCACCACAAGAGAAGCCGCCACAGGGAGACGCCCAGGCACCTCAACTAGAGAGTCGGCCCCGCTAGCCCCAACCAGAGAAAGCCCGAGAGCCCCAGTGATGACCCAGCACAGTCAATAATACATAAATATTATTAAACAAGAAATATTATATAAATTTAAATAAATATTAAAAGAACACTAGTAAACCTACTACCACATGTCAATGTAAATAGCATACTCTTACGAAAAACAATTATATTTTCAGAATTGTGAGGGAATTCCCTGGTGATCCAGTGGTTAGAAAATTGTGCTTTAACTGCTGAGGACCCTAGGTTCAATTCCTAGTTGGGAAACTAAAAAAAAAAGAAAGAATTTTGAGAACAGCGGGGTTGTTTTGCATCATGTTTGTGAATCTCTTTGATATCTGGTTTGAAACAAGACCACTGCATCCTCACATCTGCTTCACCATTCAGCTGCCACCCCTGCTATTTTAGGTGAAATATAGGAAGAACCGCCAGCCGCATACAGATATGTAGTTGGAAAAGGAGAAGCTGTTTAATAATAGCATTTTCAGACAGTTGTGAATATTCTTTTTTTGGTACTACACTAAATTAGACAAGTGGCAGTTTCTTAAAGATTAGTTGCAATGTGGAATCAGAAACCAACTCAGGAACTTTTCATATCTTATCCGGTTAAAAACTTACTGACCTATTTTGGAAGAGATCTTTTTTTACCCCTGCATGATTTTTTTTTAATATCATGCATTAGTAATTTGGAAAGTGTTGGTTCACTGAATTACACAGATCTTCAAATGTTAGCACATTTCATTACACAAAACCAAAAAATGATTCTGATAATACACCACTGACCTTATCAGAAACATGTTAAGATGGTGGGAAGTTGTCAAGCTCAAATTTTATTGTTGGCCACAAATACCATCAGTTGTTTTCCTTGAAGTGATGATAGCTTACAGTGAACAGTGTCGGATTTGTGATCTCCTGGAGAAGAAGAAGATTTAGCTTTGGGACTAGGGACCAGGCTTGATCACTCAAGAGCTTTCGGGTAGTGGAGTTTTATAAAAGTATGAAAAGGGAGAGAGAAAGCTTCTGACATACACATCAGAAGGGGGACGGAGAGTGCCCCCCTCGCTAGTCTTTAGCAAGGTAATTATATACTCTTTAAATTAGTTATTACAATAAATCAAAAGAATGTCTCAAGGTTGTAAAATTTTACCAGACCCACTCCCACAATTTACATTTTAGGATAACAGGATTAGAATTTAAAAATAGAAAGATCCTCCAGACCCACTCCCATAATATACATTCTAAACTATCAGGATTAGTCAGAAGTTTTTCAGGAAGGAGAAACTGTCCTCAAGCAGGATACATTGTTGTTATATAATCCCTAGTATAGAGTTTAAACTGAATTGTTTGTTGTGTAATCATCAATTCTGGGCTTAAAGAAAAAAAAAAAACATTTTTTGTGACTAAGACTAAGGCATGTAGAGGAAAAAAGAAAAAGTTTGTCCTTGCCTCCTCCTTGAGAATCCCAGACTTCCCTCTCCTCAGGGACCCCTGGACTTCTTATCAACCTGCCTAGGAATTGACTCTCTCAGTGATAGGGTTACTTTGTTCATTTTGGAGAAAATGTCTGCCAAATGCCCAAAGTCTAGATAACCATAGCTCCTCTCTCACTTGTTCTTTCAGGTAAAAAGCATGTTTCTTTGAATAAGAGGCTAATTCAGCTTACAACCCAAACAACTTCAAAGATGCATTTCCTTGGACAACCACGGTACTTCCATAGGCAGCAGAAGTGTTTTAGGCATACTTCACGTTTCATCACACAAAATATTAAAAAGACGTGTATTCAGGAGTTCAAAATTCATAAAATTAGTGAGTTTTCTGGCTTCATCAAGGACAGTCTTAAGTGAAACTGATTTTTGTCTCTTTTCTTTTTTTTAACTTTGTGCAGTGGTGAAGAAAACAATGATTACTAGTGTGGTTTGATGTCACTGCCTGATTCATGCCAAGGGGGCATCAGCTTAATTTTCCATTGCTTTTGCACCATCAGTGCAGATATTAACATGGTAACAAAGGGCAAATTACACCTCATTATTATTATAAAGATAGTTTTGACCTCTCCACCCCAAAAGACCTTGAAGAGTCCAAAGGTAATACTTTGAAAAACACTGCCTCAGTCCAACCAGGATTTGCGCTGATTTGACAGGGCTTTAATTTTTAATTAATTATTAATTTATTTTTTATTAAATTAATAATTTAATTTTTTAATTTGGCCATAGCAGGTGGCTTGCAGGATCTCAGCTCCCCCGACCAGGGATTGAACCCTGGCCATGGTAGTGAAAGCCCGGAATCCTAACCACTGGGCCACCGGGGAACCCCCAATTATACTATTGTCTTTGTGAAGGTTGTGGTATTTCATGTTGATGCTTATTCCCAGAATGCAATCCATCAGGTGCCCCAGGTTAATGCCTGAGCAGGTTTTCGGGCTGCCTTCTCCTTGATGGCCTTGAACTTCAATTCTTGTCTCCCGAATCCTCGACTTCCAAGAGCAGGCATGAGCTTCCCTTCTTCTCCACAGTTTCTCTCGGATTGCAAAAGCCTTTGTGACAAACAGCACCAAATGTTGGGTTCACTTCTTTGGGCTGCTTTTCACTCTGGGATCTTGATTGGCAGATTGATTGGAAGAAATGACTCTGGTTCTTCATCTACAACTTTTCTTCTATTTATTTGGCTGTGTCGGGTCTTTAGGTGTGGCACGTGGGATCTTTGTTGCTTCAGGTGGGGTCTTTGGTCGCAGTGCACAGACGGCTAGCGGTGGCACAGGGGCTCCAGAGCAGGGGTGTTCAGTAGCTTCGAGGCATGTGGGATCTTAGTTCTCTGACCAGGGGATCAAACCCTGGTCCCCTGCACTTTGAGGCGGATTCTTAACCACTGGAGCACTGAGGAAATCCCTATCTACAACTTTTGCAACGTGATTTTGCAACTCCTTTCATCAAGAGGTGGAGATTTTCCCCATCCCTTGAATTTTGGGTGGTGTTACAGTCTGCTTTGGCCAAAAGAAGATGACAGAAGCAATATTGTGCCATTTCTGGAACTAAGCCTCCTTAAAAGGCTGGCATGCTTCAGTTCGGCCTCAGACCCCTGCTGGGAGAATTGCCATGAAAACAAATTGAAGCTACTCTGCTGAGATATGCAAGACCATATGGAGTAGAAAGAGACTGTCTCACCTGAGTCCATCTTAGATTAACCAGACACCAGCCAAGTCACCTCCTGACTACAGACATGTCCCCTGAGCCTAACCTGGATCAGCAGAACTGTCCAGGTGTCCAACTACCCCATGGACTTGTGAGCCACAATAAAATTCTTATTATTGTTATAAACAACTAAGTTTTGGGGTGATTTTGTTCTATTATAATAGCTAACCACAAAAGCTAATTGATGCCTTGCCCCTTTGGTAGCTCTCTGACACCTCAAACACCTATTAATATGTTACATTTTGACCAGCTTTTCTATTTGTTATTGGTGGGAAAATTGGTCTGAAATAAGCTAGTCTGATGTTACTCAAAGCAAAACATTCTTGATGACTTCTTGCTTTTCCTCATACTTTCATGAGTCTGCTTTATCTTTTTGAGAATATTTAATATGTTGATTTTAGCTTCTTGGCCCACCAGTCTGCCTTGTCTCTTATGTACGTGCTTAAGTCGATTCAGTCATGTCCAGCTGTTTGTGACCCTATGGACTGTAGTCTATCAGGCTCCTCTGTCCATGGGATTCTCCAGGCAAGAATACTGGAGTGGGTTGTCTCTTATAGGCTATTCAATTTGTTCTATCTTATTTATTTTTTAAGTCTTTACTGAGTTTGTTATAATATTGCTTCTGTTTTATGGGTTTTTTTGGCCTGGAGTCATATGGGATCTTAGCCCCCCAACCAGGGATCCAACCCACACCCGCACCACCCGCACTGGAAGTCTTAGCCACTGGTCCACCAGGAAAGTTCCTCAATTTGTTTTATCTATTTTTTTGTATTTATTTATTTTATTTATTTTGGGCTGTGCTGAGTCTTCATTGCTGCACCGGCTTTTCTCTAGTTTCGGTAAGGTGGGGCTACTCCCTAGTTGCAGTGTGTGGGCTTCTCATTGTGGTGCTTCTTGTTGCAGAGCACAGGCTCTAGAGCACAGATTCAACAATTGTGGCACCTAGGCTTAGTTGCTCCACAGCATGTGGGATCTTCCTGGATCAGGGATTGAACTTGTGTCTCTTGCATTGGCAGGTGGATTCTTTACCACTGAGCCACCAGAGAAGCCCTGTTTTACGTAATTTTTTTTAAAAAAATTTATTTTTATAGTGGTTTCTTCCCTAGACTTTGCCCCATGGAATTCATATTCCTCTAGGGATATTTGGTGGGTGACTCAAGAGGCAGGGCAAACATTCTCGTTGCTAGCACGGGCCCCTCCTGGTGAAGCAGGCTTGTATTTGGAGGAGGGTATGAGATGTGGAGGAGAGACATTAAAATTACCCAGGGCGGTACAACTGCCTTTTGATGAGCTCTTTTCCTCACTTAGAATCATTTTGTTATTCAGATTTTGAGGTGGTGAATTAAATGCTAGGATCGAGCTAGTCTGCCTGTTGCTGTTCAGTCACTAAGTTGTGTCTAACTCTTGCAGCCCCATGGACTGTAGCTCTCCAGGCTCCTCGGTCCATAGGATTCCCTAGGCAAGAATACTGGAATGGGTTGCCATTTCCTTCTCCAGGAGATCTTCCTGACTCAGGGATCGAACTACTATCTCCTGAGTTGCAGGTGGATTCTTTACCACTGAGCCACCAGGGAATCCCTATCTGCCTGTACCCATAGACAAGGGAACTTGATGGACTGACCCAGGTAATGCTGAGGCAGAGAGCTGCGGATCTAAAAACTGTCCTGTTTTATCTCCTATCCACAGTTTTCATGGTCCCTGTCACTCTGAGCTGCCTTCTACCACCCTCCATCCCTACTCCAAACACACACAGGATCTTATTATCCAGCTCTACACCACATAATTACTATAACCTTACAGTTGTTACTATTTGGCAATGGAAATTCTCCTCTTTACTCTTTTTATTTTTAGTTTGTCGAGTTTCTTACTCTGATATTTTTTTATTCTCCCAGATGATCTTTAAAATAATTTTGCCCAGTTTCCAAGAAGTCCTATTGAGCATTTTGATTGGATTGAAATCAATTTTAAAGCCCAAAATGAAGGGAATTCTCTGATGGTCTAGCGGTTGGGACTTCGTACTTTCACTACCTGTGTTCAATCCCTGGTCAGGGAACTAAGATCTTGCAAGCAGCATGGCCAAAAAAAAGGAAACAAAAAAAACCTCCAAATGAATATGGAAAGGATTGATGTTTTTGCAGTATCAAAATCATGGGTTATTTTTCAGGCATGTAGTATTATTTGCATTTATTCACACTATGTTTTATTATCCTGTAGTAAAACCTGCTTACTTTGAGGGGACATTATCTTCTTACTTCCTTTCCTGACTTTTCTTGAGCTTCTCCTGTTGCAGAGCACGGGCTCTAGAGTACACAGGCTCAGTAGTTGTGGCACTTGGGCTGAGTTACCTCTTGGCATGTGCAATCTTAGTTCCCTCATCAGAAATCCAACCCACATCCCCTGCATTAGCAAGGAGGATTCTTAACTACTGGACCATCAGGGAATCCCCACAAGCTGATTCTTAGTTTCTTGAGTGTTTCACTCCACTCAGCTCAAAATTCTTAACTCTATAGAACATGTTTATGTTATAATAGGAAAAAAATCAAGATATGAAAGTATTTAGATGGTGTGAGCAACTGTTCATCTAGGAATTTACAGATTATGACAGTAGTGTTTTGTATCAAATACTATCTGGGCACTGTGATGAAGGGGCCATCGTCCATACTCAGGGAATTTATGTAGTTGGGGAGGCTAACAAGTAAATGGGCAATTTCAATTCAATAGGAAAAATTATAGGATTATATTTATATATGCCAAGGTATACATATGTATGTATATAGGAAAGAGTGAAAATAGGAACACTCAATTTTACTTGACGATCATCAGCTAGTGTTTAAAACTTCTCTTCGGTGTTTTCCAAATTTGCTCTAAAGATAAGGTATAACATGAAAAAAATTGAAAAGTTAAAAAGAAATGGGGCTCCCTCTGGCCAAATGTGGGACAATTTGAGCGTTAATAAAAATAATGGTGGACTTCCCCAGTGGCTCAGCAGTAAAGAATCCACCTACAGTGCGGGAGCCATAGGAAACATGGGTTAGACCCCTGGCTCAAGAAGATCCCCTGGAGGAGGGCACAGCAACCCTCTCCAATATTCTTGCCTGGAGAATCCCATGGACAGAGGAGCCTGGTGGTCTACAGTCCATAGGGTCCCAAAGAGTCAGACACGACTGAAGTGACTTGGCATCACATGGCACAGCATAGATAATGGTAGCATGGAATATAATACAGCAAATACAAAAATCCGTTAATCCACATTGATCATAATCTTTTCAAGGTTGGAGGAGGGGGAAAAGGTCTTTACAGGAGACTACTAACTCATAAATACAAAAAGAATGATAGAATGAGAAAACCTCCAATTTGCAACCACTCATATTAGTAAATGATTCAGGCAAGAACCATCAACGGATGCTGAAACCACTGGGTGAAAAATTATTGAAACAGGAGGATACATCTGTAGTATCAAAGTATGGTCCCATAGATTACTAATTACAAAGAGGAAAAGCTCCCTACACAATAGAAATCAGGTGGATGTCATTTTAAATATAAATGATCAAATTTATCACATGCCTCCTGACGAGGGCCACTGAGGACACATCACCATCTACACAGTACTTCTGCCAAAATTATTTAACATGATCCATATTGCAAAAACAAGCAGACAAATTCATATGAGGGACAGTCTGGCAAAATAACTGACCTAAACTTTTGAAAAATACTAAAGTCATGAAAATTTCTTTTTCTTTTTTTAAAAACATGTTTATTATATCTCCTTTTAGAAGCGGCATCCACATCCTCAACCTAAACTCAAATGGACTGAAACAGATAATAAAGTGTCTTGAAACATTGATTTTGCATGCTTGCTTAGTCTGACTCTTTGTGACCCCATGGCCTGCAGCCCACTAGGCTTCTCTGTCCATGGAATTTTCCAAGCAAGAATACCGGAGTGGGTTGCTATTTCCTACTCCATCTTTCTTTCTTTCTCTTCCTTTTCTTTCTTTAATGGGAAACTGATTTCTTTTTGTTTAGGCCTTAGGAAGAAAATTAAATTTGGTCACTAATATTACTTTCTTAAAAAATCTAGTTTTGGGGGGTTCCCTGATGGTCTAGTGATTAGGATTCCAGGCTTTCACTGATGTGCCTGGGTTCAACACCTGTTAGAAGAACTAAGATCCCACAAGCTCTGCAGCACGGCCAAAATGAAAAAAAAAATGCTAGTTTTACATAGTTAGGACCAAAGTATCAGAGAAATAATTTCTTCTGTAAAAATTGGCCAAATTTTATAAAACATCTAACGTACAATATAATTCAAATTATATAAAGCCTGCTTCGGATCATATCATTCTGAACATATGAGAGTTGCAATGCCATTCTATTAGCTGTGAAAATACTTCCTCTCCTGTGGCTTTGGTTCAAAAGACTAGAGTTGAATTTGCAAGAATAAACTTAGTACCTATGGATGAAGAATGTCGTATCAGTAAACAAAGGATGTTGAAGTCATCAAGCCCTCAGCCACTGCAGCCACCCCTAACTGTGCACCCTGAGAGAATTTTGTTGCTGTTCAGTTGCTCCGTTGTGTCCAACTCTTTGCAATCCCATGGACTGAAGCATGCCGGGCCTCCCTGTCCATCACCAACTCCCGGAGTTTACTCAAACTCATGTCCATTGAGATGGTGATGCCATCCAACCATCTCATCCTCTGTCATCCCCTTCTCCTCCCACCTTCAATCTTTCCCAGCATCAGGGTCTTTTCCAATAAGTCAGTTCTTCGCATCAGGTGGTCAAAGTATTGGAGCTTCAGCTTCAGCATCAGTCCTTCCAGTGTATATGCAGGGTTGATTTCCTTTAGGATTGACTGGTTTGATCTCCATGCTGTCTAAGGGGATTTAGGGTAGAGTAAAATAGGATACTGGCCCAAATAGTTAATGTGCATAAGAAAGTAATGATTTCAATGAGCCCAGACTCTTACAACTTCCCATACATAGGGAAGTGCTAAATTCATTGACTTGAGATATCTGTTTTTTCTTTAATTAAGAGTAATCTTTTGATGTTCTGGACTACCTGTTTTTGTTGCAAAAAACTCCTATATAGCCTGACTCCTCCCTCATCTCTTTGGAGCAGTCTCTCAGAGCTACCTGAGAGACTACCTTCAGAGATTACATCTTCAGCAAAGTTGGCCAAATGAAACACAATTCTCAGCTTTTAGGTTGTGCCTTTTTTTTTTCAGTCGACATACTCAATCTTTTGCCAGCATTAATTTAGACTGTTATCAGTAGCAGAAACGTCCATGATGAATAATTCTACTATAACAAAATATTAAAAAAGGATTATCATGAAGACATCACAGTATCAGATAAACTTTTAAAAATAACTTATTTTATTTGGTTTCTCCGGGTCTTTGTTGCGGCATGTGAAATCTAGTTTCCTGACCAGGGATCGAACCCAGGTTCCTGCATTGGGAGCTCAGAGTCAGAACAAAAAAAAGATAAAACAGCTTCTGCAAACAAAAAATTAGTGTCTTCCCCCAAACTCCATAACTCTATTTGAAGGGGTAGAAAAGTGTGATTGATGATGCTAATAAGAAAGGAAATTGAGTATTGTACTTATTTCTTATTTTGTACAATGCTTACTCTTTACAATTCTCTAGTTGCAGTGTGCATGCTTCTCACTGGAGTGCCTTCTCTTATGCAAGGGGCCTTAGCGCTTACAGGCTTCAGTAGTTTGGGAACATAAGCCTAGTTGTCCCTCAGCATGTGGAATCCTCCCAAACCAGGACTCGAACCCGTGTCCTCTGCATTGGCAGGCAGACTCTCTACCACTGGACCACCAGAGAAGTACTACTTTTAATACAAAGACTAAGTGTTTGGGAGTTTTGAATGACTGAATTTAACAAACATCATTTTATAGTTACTTTTAGCATCTTTTTTGTTTTGAGGATTCTCCATTTCATTGAGGCTCTCAGTAGCTTGCAGTTCTTCAGCAAATTCTTGTTTCTCTGACTGTGAGTCACTTTCAGAATCATCTGGACTTTCAGGGTCAGGAGAATCCTCTTCCTTTTCCTCTTCCTCCTCATCACCACCATTACATCCAGCCACATTGCCTTCTCCATCATGATTTTCTACTTCATTGTGGAAGGCAAGTACACAATGTTGTTGATATCTTCCAGATAACTTACTCTCCATACTTTGCTAATACTGAGACTCCAGTCAGTCATCTCAGTTGCTCAGTCATGTCTGACTCTTTGTGACCCCATGGACTACAGCACGCCAGGCCTCCCTGTCCATCACCAACTCCCAGAGCTTGCTCAAACTCATGTCCATTGAATCCCTGATGCCATCCAGCCATCTCATCCTCTGTCATCCCCTTCTCTTCCTGCCTTCAATGTTTCCAAGCATCAGGGTCTTTTCCAAGGAATCAGTTCTTCGCAACAGGTGGCCAAAGTATTGGAGCTTCAGCTTCAGCATCAGTCCTTCCAATGAATATTCAGGACTGATTTCCTTTAGGATGGACTGATTTGATCTCCTTGCTGTCCAAGGGACTCTCAAGAGTCTTCTACCAACACCACAGTTCAAAAGCATTAATTCTCGGCACTCAGCTTTCTTTATGGTCCAACCCTCACATTTGTACATGACTACTGGAAAAACCATAGCTTTCACTGCTGCTGCTGCTGCTAAGTCACTTCAGTCGTGTCCGACTCTGTGTGACCCCAGAGATGGCAGCCCACCAGGCTCCCCCGTCCCTGGGATTCTCCAGGAAAGAACACTGGAGTGTTGCCATTTCCTTCTCCAACTCATGAAAGTGGAAACTGAAAGTGAAGTCGCTCAGTCATGTCCGACTCTTAGCAACCTCATGGACTGCAGCCTACCAGGCTCCTCCATCCATGGGATTTTCTGGGCAAGAGTACTGGAGTGGGTTGCCATTTCCTTCTCCAAGCTTTCACTAGATGGACCTTTATTGGCAAAGTAATATCTCTGCTTTTTAATATGCTGTCTAGGTTGGTCATACCTTTTCTTTCAAGGAGCAAGCATCTTTTAATTTCATGGCTACAGTGACCATCTGCAGTGATTTTGGAGCCCCTCAAAATAAAATCTGTCACTGTTTCCACTGTTTCCCCATCTATTTGCCATGAAGTGATGGAACCAGATACCATGATCTTAGTTTTTTTAATGCTGAGTTTTAAGCCAGTTTTTTTACTCTCCTCTTTCACTTTCATCAAGAGGCTGTTTAGCTCCTCTTCACTTTCTTCCATAAGGGTGGTGTCACCTGCATATCTGAGACTGCTGATATTTCTCCCAGTAATACTGACTCCAGCTTGTGCTTCATCCAGTCTGGGATTTCGCATGATGTACTCTGCATATAAGTTAAATAAGCAGGATGACAATATACAGACTTGACGTACTCCTTTCCCAATTTGGAACCAGTCCATTGTTCCATGTCCAGTTCTAACTGTTGCTTCTTTACCTGCATACAAATTTCACCAAATTGAGTGAAACTGGGTGGTAGTTTGAGCATTCTTTGACTTTGCCTTTCTTTGGAATTGGAATGAAAACTGACCTTTTCTAGTCCTGTGGCCACTGCTGAGCTTTCCAAATTTGCTGACGTATTGAGTGCAGCACTTTCACAGCATCATCTTTTATTATTTGACTAGACTAAAGCCTTTGTCTGTGTGGATCACAACAAACTGGAAAATTCTTCAAGAGACGGGAATAACAGACCACCTGACCTGACTGTTGAGAAATCTATATGCAGGTTAAGAAGAAACAGAACTGGACATGAAAAAACAAACTGATTCCAAATCGGGAAAGGGGTATGTCAAGGCTGTATATTGTCACCCTGCTTATTTAACTTATATACAGAGTACATCATGATAAATGCTGGACTGGATAAAGCACAAGCTGGAATCAAGATTGCCGGAAGAAATATCAATAACCTCAGATATGCAGATGACACCATCCTTATGGCAGAAAGTGAAGAGCCTCTTGATGAAAGTGGAAGAGGAGAGTGAAAAAGTTGGCTTAAAGCTCAAGATTCAAAAAACTAAGATCATGTATCTGGTTCCATCACTTCATGGCAAATAGATAGGGAAAGAGTGGAAACAGTGACAAACTTTATTTGGGAGGCTCCAAAATCACTGCAGATGGTCACTGTAGTCATGAAATTAAAAGACGCTTACTCCTTGGAAGGAAAGTTATGACTAACCTAGACAGCATAGTAAAAAGCAGAGACATTACTTTGCCAACAAAGGTCCATCTAGTGAAAGCTATGGTTTTTCCAGTAGTCATGTATGGATGTGAAAGTTGGACTATAAAGAAAGCTGAGCACCAAAGAATTGATGCTTTTGAACTGTGGTGTTGGAGAAAGCTCTTGAGAGTCCCTTGGACAGCAAGAAGTCAAAGCAGTCCATCCTAAAGGAAATCATTCTTAAATATTCATTGGAAGGACTGATGCTGAAGCTGAAGCTCCAATACTTGGGCCACCTGATTCGAAGAACTGACTCATTTGAAAAGACTCTGATGCTGGGAAAGGTTGAAGGCGGGAGAAGAAGGGGACAACAGAGGATGAGATGGTTGGATGGCATCACTGACTCAATGGACATGAGTTTGAATAAACTCTGGGAGTTGGTAATGGATGGGGAGGCCTGGTGTGCTGCAGTCCTTGGGGTCAAAAAGAGTAGGACACGACTGAGCGACTGAACTGACTTACTGACAGGCAATGTATAATCCCTGATTGGATTCTGGATTTTAAAAAAACCCTAAAAGACATCTTTGGAAAAATTGGAGACATTTAAGTATGGACTATATATTAAGAAAAACATTCTTTTGAATGTGAGAATTGTAGTTACTTATATAGGAGAATGCTCTTGTTCTTAGGGCAATATAGGCTGAAATATAGGGGGTGAAGCTTCACAATGCCTTCAACTAACTTTCAAATGATTCAACAACAAACACATGTATATTATACAGAGATTTTCAAAACATAGCAAGATATTTAACATTTGAGAGGTGAAAGGTATCTTGCAACTTTTCCATTGGTTTGAACATTTCCAAAATAAAGTGACTGGAAAGTTAACTTAATCTGAGTGGTAGTTACAGGTGGATTCACGTATGTTTTTAAAAAACAAAACAATGAGCTGTACACTTAAGATTTGCACTTTTTTTTTTGTTTTTGGTACCTTACTGTATTTTATACCTTAACAGTAAGTTAGGGGGGAACAATGGCTCCCTGTCTGCTAGGTGAAGTACAGATTCTGATCTGGTTTGGTTTTGGAGAAAATAGTTTTCCTATCCCTGGGCTCTACCTCATGAAAGCACAGTGCCTGATAAACACTAGGCTCTGGCTCAGTATATATCTGTTCAATTAGTCAAGTTCAGCCACAAATTGTCCCATCTTATTTTGCCTGTCCTCTACCTCCTCCCTTTCCTGATCATCTCCTGCTGTTAAAAAACAAAATTCAACTGAGTAAATTCTAAATATCTTATTGGCTTTATTCAACAATTTATAAATCAGGACACATCCAATCTAGCACTTAAAAAGGCACTCTGAGGAGCTGTACAAAATGGAAGTCTTTTATAGGCAGAAGGAAATGGGAACAAGAAATTAAACTAGGCAAAAAGCAGATTATTACCAGGTTACCATCCTTTAGGGAATGGTAGAGGAGAAGGCAATGGCACCCCACTCCAGTACTCTTGCCTGGAAAATCCCATGCATGGAGGAGCCTGGTAGGCTGCAGTCCATGGGGTCGCGAAGAGTGGGACATGACTGAGCGACTTCACTTTCACTTTTCACTTTCATGCGTTGGAGAAGGAAATGGCAACCCACCCCAGTGTTCTTGCCTGGAGAATCCCAGGGACGGCAGAGCCTGGTGGGCTGCCGTCTATGGGGTCGCACAGAGTCGGACACGACTGCAGCGACTTAGCAGCAGCAGCAGAAGAGGATCTATCAGATTATTACCAGGTTACTTTCCTTTAGGGAATGGTAGAGGATCTATCATAACTAGTACTGATCAGGCAATTCCTGATTAACTTATTTAAGATCCCATTTCTGGGAGAGGCAAAACTGTAATGAAGTCTCCCTTTGGTGATGTGGGGCTTAGCATAAACAACTCAATTTTGGACCTGTTGCTGTGTTTTTAACATCAGTCTAAAAGAGCTTTACTCTTGTGACTTCCCTAGTGGTCTGGTGGTTAGGAATCCGCCTGCCAGTGCAGGGTACATGGATTCAACACCTGGTCCAGGAGGATCCCACATGTCATGGAGCAACCTCTGTGCACCACAACTACTGAGCCCATGCACCCTAGAGCCCATGCTTAGCAACAAGCGAAGACACGGCAATGAGAAGCAGGCAAACCAAAATGAGAGTAGACCCCGCTCACCATAACTAGAGAAAGCCCACACAGCAACCCAGAGCAGCAAAAAAAAATAGATAATTAATTAAACAAACAAACAAACAGCTTTACTCTCAACTTTGAAGCACTTAAAATAATTTCAGCAATTCTTTGATGGACTCTGTGAAAGCAGTTATCTAAATTTTCTGAACTCTAAATCTGTTGAACCCTCACAACCACCCTATGAGGTTGGTAAGAAACTGGGGCTCATAGAGATTATTAATTACCCAGGGTCACGCTGTTCGAAGTAGTAGGTCCGGAATTCGAATTTAAGCTTTACTCAGGGCCCACACTTTAAACACTCCAGCTATTTTAACTATGTCCCCAACGGTCTGACCACAAGATAAATGTTCAAATTGTGCTGACTGAGGCCTGCATTAATTTCTTAGAGAAATCACAAGACAGCTCCCAGACTGAGCAACTCGAGAACAGTGACTGGTAGCGGGAGGCACTTACTAAAAAATGGTTTGTCGAAGCCCATCAGTTAAGAAGGGAACGTATGACTCCAGCCCCTACGCGGCGCTGTCCTCATTCGAGGACCAGCGTGAGCCGCATGATCAAACCTGAACCATTAGGGCTGGACTGACTCTCAGGACTGCAAGTCGCAGGCGGAGGCCCCGCCCCATCTAGGGCGCAGGCGCCCGACAGGCCCGGCAGGCCCCGCCCCTTGCTACTCCAGCTCCCACCTCTGTTCAGGTAGGGGGTGGTGTGCGGGGGAGGGGCGTCCCCTGAGGGCGGGACTGGAGCGCGAGTCTCAGGTGTGGCGGCTGTTTTGTCGGAGGTCCAACTTTCTATCCCACCCAGAGCTGTTTCTACGGCTGCCAGTTCAGGGGTAGGGGCACTCGCTGGGTCGAGGGGCCGCCAAAGCGCTGTCTGGGACCAGTGCGCGCCCGCTCCTTTGTGTTGCACGAGTCCTAGGGTCTCCGCACTCCAGCCCCTGCACTCGGGCCCTCGTCCATTCCCAGCCGGAGTCGGGTGTCCTGGGTAGCTTGAGGACACAGGGCTGGGCAGGTGCCGAGAGCACGCCGCCTCGCTAACCTCCTTCCCCTTCTTACCGCTCGGTTCCACCCCGCCAGGCCGAGCCATTTGGCCGCCAAAGCTAGGGGCCTCTGGGGCCTCCGAGCGGCCAACTGCTCCGCTTGCGCCCTCGCCTTCTGCTCCAGTTGCTTTCCCTACCGAGCCGAAAAGCCGGGGCCCTGGGAAGCGGGGCGCTTGGGCACTGCGCCGGGAGTCCGCCGCTGCACCTTCCCGCCCACGGGCCGTCCGGTCACGGTCCCTGAAGCCCCAGCCTGCCAGGCCGGAGCCCATACTGACGTCAAGGGTAAAGGGGATCAGACCTCAGCCCCCAGCGCGGCTTTCGATGTGACACTGTGTGTCTTGAGCTGGGGAGTTTCTCCTGCCTCCCCTTGCTTACAGTTCTGCAACTATCAATAAACAGTTACACCCCACCGTGTGCTAAGAAGCATTGGCAGTTACACGGCTTGAAGTCAGCTCTGGAAGACTTGGAAGAGAGGTTGTTTGGAGTACGTGTCTGATTGAATGTGTATGTGTAGAAACTAACCCAGCACCTAGTGCAGTGCCTCGCAACCAGGAATCCCTCAATAAACTTTCCCTGAATGAATGAGAAGGTAAGTGGCTGAGGAAGCCGGCTAGATCATCCCACCCCCTGCCTCCCCTGGGCGCAAGGAGACAAAAGTAATTAGGTTAAGTCTTGAATCACCGCTGGTCTCATAGGCTCGCGGAGGAGGAAGCGCCGTGAAAGAAATCCTGGGGACACCAGGTGCTGGCCTAGGTCAGGGACACTGCCTTCCCTCTCGAACCCCCTCCAGCCCCCACAGTTTGGGCGTCAGTAATCTTCTATTTTGTCTCCCTCAGGACACCAGGTTCCCTAGGAGCCGCCCCAGGCTTAATGATTGTCCAGAAGGTCGCTATAAAGGGAGCCTGGGAGGCTGGGTGGAGGAGGGAGCAGAAAAAGCCTAACTCAGCAGACCTGGCACTGAGAGCCCGCCAGCCGCAGCCGTGGTCAGAGACTTTGTGTCCCAGCCAGTAGGGCCGGCTCCTTGCCACCATGGCAGCCCGAGGCTACAGCTATTACCGAACCGTGATCTTCTCGGCCATGTTTGGAGGCTACAGCCTGTACTACTTCAACCGCAAGACCTTCTCCTTTGTCATGCCGTCGTTGGTGGAGGAGATCCCTCTGGACAAAGATGCCTTGGGTGAGTCCTGGCAGGGCAGGGTGGTGGGCCCAGGAACATAGGACCAGCAGGACAAGCTGGGTGTATGTGCGGTGTGGTGGGTATAGGCACGGAATGTGTCTGGGTTGTCTGCACAGCTGAGGCCAGGGGACAGTGCATGTGCAGGATGAGGAAGCTCTGAGATCCATGTCAGTGGGCACAGGTAAAGGACTGTGGGTATGGTCTATGCATGTCTGACGGCTGCGTTTCTGATGTGTATGTGCATGTGTGTGCATGCATGTGTGCCCATGACCAACAGGTGTCCTGGAGGCACTGTGTGTTAGGGGGATTCTGAGCAGTTTCTGCATCTTCGTGGGTGCAGGCTTAGACCACAGGGTGAGTGCTGGCTGCTGACACTGTGAGCACTGGGAACCAGGGAGTTGGCACAATGACTCCATGTGGTCTAGCAGGCTATCCTTCAGGAGGAATAAGGTCCTTGACTCCAATTCTAAGCCTTTGCCCCATGTTCAGAGATGGGGCAACAGAACTGCCAGAGGCCCTGAGTGAGGGGGAAATCAGGTATATGAGAATCACAGGGAGGGGGGCTCTCCTGCCCCCTGACATCTGCTGCTAGAACTCTCCAAGAGGCTGAAAAGTCATGGGTCAACCTGGGGCTAATGCTAATGGAGAGATAGGAGGAATAGCCTGGCACCATGAATGAATGTCAGGAATCCAACATGTCAGGAATCCTTCCTCTAGGAAGGAACCTGTCTCACCCTGCCAGGCACCTCTACACACCTGACCCCATGACTTCCTCCACCTTCCTGTGCCTTTGCCCCATCCCTAACCCCCCAGGTGTCCTACTCCCTGCTCCCCTCCTCCGCAGGGCTCATCACCAGCAGCCAGTCCGCTGCCTACGCCATCAGCAAGTTTGTGAGCGGGGTGCTGTCTGACCAGATGAGTGCTCGCTGGCTCTTCTCTTCTGGGCTTCTCCTGGTTGGCCTGGTCAACGTAGTCTTTTCCTGGAGCTCCGCAGTGCCTGTCTTTGCTGCTCTCTGGTTCCTCAATGGCCTGGCACAGGGGCTGGGCTGGCCCCCATGTGGCAAGGTCCTGCGGAAGGTGAGTGTCTGCTTCCGAGGGGCCAGTTCAGATTGGCAGAGAGGACACCTAAAGACCACGTGGGCACACCGGCACCTCCACCTCCACTCCTCAGGAGTTTCAGCCCAGCTCCTGTTGCCTGTCAAGATATTTTAGGAGGCTGAATGTGGTGGGATCAGGTGGCAGATGAGGGAACTGGCCTTGCCAAGTAGAAGCACCCTCTCCCTCCTTCCTGTAACGTGAGCTCCTGGGTCTGTCCCACCTGACCCCACCTTCCGTATGGACTGGAGGCTGGGCACCTACTGTTGCTCTCTGCCCCACAGTGGTTTGAGCCATCTCAGTTTGGCACTTGGTGGGCCATCCTGTCAACCAGCATGAATCTGGCTGGAGGGCTGGGCCCCATCCTGGCAACCATCCTCGCCCAGAGTTACAGCTGGCGCACCACGCTGGCCCTGTCTGGGGCACTGTGTGTAGCTGTCTCCTTCCTCTGTCTCCTGCTCATCCACAACGAACCTGCTGATGTTGGACTCCAAAACCTGGACCCCACCCCCACCAAGGGCAAGAAGGGTGAGTACCCACCAAAGCCAACCTCTGGGAACCTTCCTTTATCATTCACCTGGCAGACTCTCACTGAAGACGGCTGTATGCTTGGCCTTGTGCTAGCCAATGGATGTCAGGAGAGGGATGGTGATAAGAGAGTGGGTGGGAAGTAATACTCCATCCTGAGAGACAGTTAAGTACCAGACAAGTGGCAGAGCCAACAAATGCTATGACTCATGTTATAGCCTGGTCATTCCTTATAACAGAGCCACAGTTCCTTGTGTGGACAGCATCCTAAGCTTAAGTGTTTTGGGTACCTCCTCCATCCTCACTGGTTCTCACATTCTCATTCATTGGTTGAGACTTGCAGTGGAGGGGAGAGGGCAGAACAGTGGGTGAGGGGGTACCTTTGTGCTGATCCTTGTCCATGTGGATGGACTCTGTCCCTGTGGCTAGTTAATGAGTGGTGGGGGCTTGAGGTGGGCAGGGCAGCTGGAGCAGAGTCTGAGGCCTGGCCTCCTCCCACCCCCAGGCTCCTCGAAGGAAGAGAGTACCTTACAGGAGCTGCTGCTGACCCCTTACCTGTGGGTGCTCTCCACTGGCTACCTTGTGGTGTTTGGAGTAAAGACGTGCTGTACTGACTGGGGCCAGTTCTTCCTTATCCAGGAGAGAGGACAGTCTGCCCTCGTGGGTGAGATGAGTGTTGGGACGGGGCAGGCCTAGGGGGCAGGAGCCAATGCAGGGGATGGGAAATTCAGGCCCAGTTCCCTTTATCCCCTCTCCTCTTTCCCTGAGGCTGGACACTACTCAGGCAGCTGTAGTCAGTCACTCTTGGGGACCCTGTGCCTCTCTTGGTTTAAGCCAGTCTGGGACAACCCCAAGGTGTAACACCCTTCCACCCTCCCTTTCCCTCTTCCCACTGCAACTCCTCACTGCAGGTAGCTCCTACATGAGTGCCCTGGAGGTTGGGGGCCTTGTAGGCAGCATCGCAGCTGGCTACCTGTCAGACCGGGCCATGGCCAAGGTGAGTGGGCAGAAGGGACAGGAAGGAGGGTCCGTTTAAATCTTCCCAGCATGACTGGGACACCAGAAGTGGGAGCCCTGGGGCACATGCAGCTTGGCATGTGCTAGTTTAGGCTGGGCGAGGTGGGAATGTTTCCAGGATATTTTTCTTTGTTAGGAATGTGGAGATGAAGCTAACTGATGTCAAGGAGAGCCAGCATTTCTTTCCTCCTAGCTTCTCCACAGCCCCAGGAAAACTGGGTGCAGCCTGCCAGCCCATGTCCTCGAGCCTGCCCCAGGTGGAGGAAGGGATGTTGTGGAGTTTGGCCTCAGAACATAATAAGCAAGTCCCAGGGCCTCCCAGAGCTGCCCTGGGCCAAGAACTGCAGTGGGATTGCCAAAGACCAGTCAGCAGAGGCCTGCTGTGTCAGAGTCCAGGGGTGGGGGTTCTCTGCTGCTCCTGGGGCCTGACATTGCCAGGACTGTGCCCACAGGCAGGGCTGTCCATCTACGGGAATCCCCGCCATGGCCTGCTGCTGTTCATGATGGCTGGCATGACGGCATCCATGTACCTCTTCCGGGTCACTGTGACCAGTGACTCCCCCAAGGTAAATAAAGAGGGCCTGGCTCACAGCAGGGACAAGGATGAAAAAGCAAGGGCCACTGACTCTATCTCCCTCTCCCTGGCCTTTCTCTGCCTCATACTGTCCTTTTCCGTTGTTCGTTACCTCAGTTCCCCTCTTCTGTACTCTGGTGCCCCTCCTTGACTCTGGGCCTGGTTTCTCCTCCTCTCTGTGCTCCTCTAGGATGTTGCTTTCTGGACTCCGGCTCTTCACCCTCTTGCTGAGCTCACAGGCTTTACAGAGAATGAGGTGCTCCATCTTTATCTATGGTTTTTCTCTTAGTGTGTCTCACCTTAGTCCTACCCTGCTCTCTGCCTTGTCCCTAGCCAATCCAGCTTGCACAAATCCTGAGAGGGGACAGCATTTAACTCAGAGGGATGGCTTCTGTACCTCCCTCACCTATCCACACAGGCCCCAGTGTGGCCCCCCACTCCTCCAGTCCTGTAGTCAGTCATACTGGAGAGCGGTCTGTATGTGGGAGCCACTCTCTCCTTACAACTATTTGTTTCCTGGGCCAAGGATTCTCTCGTGGCAGGGGTAGGTAGGTAGCAGTCTTTCTGACTCTAATTGCCATCCTGCACTGCCTTACAGCTCTGGATCCTAGTGTTGGGAGCTGTGTTTGGTTTCTCCTCTTATGGCCCCATTGCCTTGTTTGGAGTTATAGCCAATGAGTGCGCCCCTCCCAACTTGTGTGGCACCTCCCATGCCATTGTGGGACTCATGGCCAATGGTAAGTGATACCCCCACTGATGCCTTGCACTCAGGCCAGCAAGGGGCTGTATCAAGCCCCTCTGGCTCCAGCCTCACAGTGACACGGGCTCTTCTCCTCCTCCCTGACAGTGGGCGGCTTTCTGGCTGGGTTGCCCTTCAGCACCATTGCCAAACATTACAGCTGGAGCACAGCCTTCTGGGTGGCTGAGGTGATCTGTGCGGCCAGTACAGGTGCCTTCTTCCTTCTACGAAACATCCGCACCAAGATGGGCCGAACGCCCAAGAAGGCTGAGTGAAGACAGTGCAGGCTCCGGAGCATCCTGTCCTACTTGTGACCTTTCCCTCCGTGGGGGTAGGGAGGGGGCCGTCTTGACTAGCACCTTTGACTTTCCCTTTCTGCTCCTTTTCCATTATCTACGTGGCACTGGAAGTTATCAGTAATTAATGAGGTCCCAGCTCATCTCATCTCTATTTAAACGACAACCTTTGTTCTTGGACTCCATTAGCTCCTATTTCCTGCCTTCAAATAGGAACCTCCTGCACTCAGGGAGTCTCCTATACCCTCTTCCCTCTCCTGAGCCCCATCCTGTCTCCATCTCACCCGATCCTCACCGAGGTGAGGCATCTCCTGCCTGCAGTGGCTGGGCAGCCATGGCCCAAGACTTCTGCCAGAAGGCCTCAGCAGGGGGGCAACTGCTCCTGCCAATACCTTGGACTCCAGGGCCAAAGGGTCACTCTCACCAATACAAAGGGTACAACAGGTGGGAGGGTAGAAAGATTTGTTACAGAGAATTAAAACTAGATTTGATACTAACCTTGTCAGTGAATCATTCTTTCAAAAGGTGTAATACAAACCAGAGATGGCTTTCCTTTGGGAAATACTCCCTTAATACCTGCATTCTCTACCCCAAGAGAGACTTCATTCCTCTGGAATGGGAAAGCTGAAGGGTAAATGGACTCCTTTAAGCTCCTGTCTCTTCTGCCTTCAACTTCATACTGTCGAATTCAATGAACATTTTAGAAATGACGCTACTAGGAGTCAAGGCAGTTTAAATAACTTGTTGGAGGGAGGCAACAGTATAGTCAGAATGTCTAGGTTCAAGGTCTGCTGGTAACTAGCTTTGAGACTTCGAAGCAGAGAGTTTGTACTTTACTAAATCTCATCTGTAACACAAACAGGATGAACACCCTGAGCTAAGGGAGAGGATGAAGTGAGATAAAGCAGTAAAACCTTGCTGTGAGCCCTTGATAAATGTTCCATCATTGTTTTCATTATCGTCATCACTACCACACCACCCAGGAAGTCAGTGGCAATCCAAGACTCCTGCTTCAAAGTCCTATGTTCATTCATTCACTTAATGAATATATATTTGTTGTGTTTTCTACTGGAACACAGTATCTCAGCTTCCTTGAATTCCCTTATCATTCCTGTTTCCCCTCCTGAGGCTTTCTACCTCAAACCATCAATTAGGATAGCAAACACTGAGCTCAAAGGAATGTTTATTACAACATTTATGGGCCTACCTCCTATAAATAATCTGTACAGAGTTGGAAAGTAGGACCATGAGAGACATAGGAGGAAAGAGAGAATGGTATTAAGGCTCGGGATCAGAACATGTCATCAGGCTCAGCATCCTCCCATTTTCAAGTGCACTAACAATGCTGCCGGGATCTCCATCAAAGTGAAAACCGCACGATTCCTGCTGTAGGATCTCTTAAGAATTTGGTGGGGTCCACTGCAGGTTCAGCCTAAGACCCAGGTCCAAAGGTTCCAGCCTTCTCTGCCACCTCCAGGGCTAACTTCAGGTTCTGGTCAAACAGTTCACACCTAGGCCAGGCCCAGGAGGCACAAGTTAAGGATAAAGTGTTAGGCCTGGCTCTCTCCCCACCATGGGTACAGAGGCAGAGCCAGTGGAAACTGCTTGAAGAAGGCCACGAACCTCAAGGAAAGTCTTTGATTTCTCAAAAGAATAAGTAAGTGAAAGGCTAATTACTTTTGTTTTATTTAAAAATAACTATTACACTTCAAAATGACATTGAGGAAGAACATACAGGCAGAGAAGACAAGGAGGCTTTGACCAGAATCTGCAGACTGGGACCGCTTACCTGATGGGCATTTCCAGGGAGTAAAATGGATTCTTCAGGGCAAAGTCTGAGTAAATCTCATAAATTTTTCGGAGAAGAGAATCTATCCCAGCCTGCCTAGGATCCGCCAGCACCACAAACTTTATCCCTGGAGAGGGACCGGGAATGATTACCAAAGGGGAGAGAATCAGCAAATAATACTGTCCTGTTTGTACAGCACTTTATATGCTCATTTTTATTTTATCCTTATTGCCTCATAAAGCATGAAAAGCAAGACTTTGAATCTACAGGTGAGAGTAGAGAAGTGAAATGACGTTATCGCACCACCCAGCTGACTGAGTGACTAGGCTTTGGGTTCTAGCTCTGTCACTTATTTCTGGCCTGGATGCCCCTCAGCAGAAAGCGTCAGGCAGGGAACAAACTCGGGCAGTTTTCAGTGCTCTGTCTTCACGAAGTGAGGCAATGCCACTCAGGATCCAAAGGCCATTTTCAACTGGCATTCCAATTTCATTTTGGAACAACACTTACACCTTCCAAAATGTGTGCAACATGAGAGAACACTAAGGTGAGTTCATCTACACACAGGATAACGAGGGCTGAGCATGGACAAAACTGGCGTCAGATTCAATATTGGCTTTAGATTCACAAAACAAATAACTGTGCACCTGTCCCAGAAAAGGCTAACCACCACCCCCTTGCTTACCAGAGCCAACTTTGGTCAATGCCTTCCTCCAACCAGACCCATCACATGCCTTTGGCCTGTCTGGAAGCACGTACCTGTCAGTGTCTGGAAGCAGTGCAGTTTGAATGTATCTGTCTCCAGCATCTCAATGCCTGAGCTGCCCTGTTCAGGAGACAGCTGGGAGCCGATTGCAAACAGCCTATTTGCAAGAAAGGCAAAGTTGGGAATGTACCTCGTTGCTACAAGGGAGGAGTGCTTCTCAAAACTTTTCCACCGAGGTGACCCTTATCTTCTGAACACTTAAAATTACAGCTTGAGATAGAAGCAGCAGTGTGAACTGCCTGGCAGCAGTATCAATATTTCCTAAGAATTCATTTGAATTCTGCATGTATTTTATGTTCACACTTTGCTACAAAACATAGTACATTGACAACTTTGGGTAAAATTAACACTCTAGGATTATGTGCCATGTTTACCCACCAGCTAACTATGCATATCCACCAGATCTTATAATACAACTGACAGCAGAAAAGATCTTAAACATTATTTAATTGCCTTACTTTAAAGATGAACATATTAAAACTCAGGAAAGAGAAGGTGACTTAGGCAAACAAAATCACACTACTCCCAGCATTACCTAAAGCCTAGTCATACTGGATCAATTCGTTTCATGACACAGAACTGACGATTTAGGAGGAGGCAGAGAAGGGTACTACGCCACACTCACACCAAGAAGAATAGAAGACATCGGAGGTGGACAGCTTGCCCAAGATCCTTGACGTAACTTGTACGATCATTTATAATATTTTCTTGACTTCTTAAACCTTGGCATACAAATCAAATGTTGTTCTACCATAGGCATGATCCTATGTTAGTTTTAGAAATCAATCCAATTGTTGGGTTTGTGACCAGTTACCTATGTCTAGTAGTTCTGGGTTACCTTGGTGGATTTCTCCCCTCAAATGCTCTAACTGGTTGGCCCTCAGAAACTTTACTTTAAAGAAAAATTATAGTTATGTTCAGGTCACTCTTGGTTTGACTAGATGAACTCCCCTCACCTGGCCAATTGATAATAATTGCTCTGACCCCGATCATAAATATGAGTTTTCCTCTATTACTCAAGCTCAATCGGAAAAACAAGCAAAGCTTTAGCCAAAGAATAAAATCTCCCAGAATTATGGAATGGATTTATGTAGATGGGACGTCCCTGGTGGCTCAAATAAATGATAAAGAATCCCTTTGCAATGCAGGAGACCCAGGTTCCATCCCTGGGTGGGGAAGATTCCCTGGAGAAGAGAATGGCTACCCACTCCAATATTCTTGCCTGGAGAACTCCATGGACAGAGGAGTCTGATGGGCTATAGTCCATGGCGGGTGGGGGGGTCACAAAGAGTGGGACACAGCTGAGGGACTGTCTCACTTTTTTAGAGAAAGGTAAGCACCGCCTGTCAGGAAATCTCTTGAGCCCAGAACTACACTAATCCAGTCAGCCTATGAGCCAAGAGTAGACGGACAGAATCTAGGAAGAGTTGTGGGACTTACGAGTGGAACATGGAGGCCAGCATGAGCTTCTCATTGGAGGTGAGGCGAGGGCGGCCGAATCGAATGGACACCGGGTAGTTAGCAGGGTTGCCCAGGTACTCCAGCACCTCCTTCCCATCGGCCGTATACTTGCCATTCACGTCCACACCATTGATAGCCAGCACTGCGTGACCCACTGCAATGGCGAAGCTAAGCGTCAACGAAGCCTCCGACAGCGGATCCCGCCAACGGTACAAATGACTCGGCCCCCAACCTCTTCCGCCCCCCGCCCAGAGATAGCAACCCACCAAGGCAGCACCTGGCCCCACCAGGGACCGAGCCTAACCCACCTCGGATGCCGTCTCGCTGGCCGAAAGCTACCAGCACACGCTCGTCGTGCAGCTTAAGCAGAAGATCCAGCGGGTAACTGAAAGTTTTCTCAGCCTCGGCCCGTGGGGCGTAGCTGTCCAACTGGTAAATAAGGCCGCCAGCTTTGTTCACCACATAAACACTGAAAATCGCCATAGCTGCGGCCGAGGCTGCGGACTAAGGATACAGCCTTTTCCTCCCTGCCCCGCCCCGGAAGCGCACCGTGGGTCCCGCCCCGGCGCTCCAAGCCGCGCTTCCCTTCCCCGCCCCGCGGGGCCCGCTGAGGCGCTTGCGCACTTGGAGCACGCCTGGGTGTCACTAACACAGGGACTTTAGTTGCCGGGACCTATAAAATTATTCTCTTTTCCTTTTTACCGGATCTGAGCGCCAGGAAAGTGTAAAACGTGACTGCCTCACAACTGGCCGCAAAACTGAAAAGCCAGGGATATCGTCGAGAGTGGGACGTTGCACAGGTGGACCCTGCTTCCTGCAACCAGTTGCGGTCCTGCGCCGAGCGTGCGCCGAGCCTGCGCGTCCGGACTTCCTCCGCGCGGCTCCGCCCCTTGTCCCGGCAGCAATCGCTACGGCCGGAGGTTTCTGGGCTTGCTCGCGAGCTGCTCGTTGCGCTTCACTATGGTGAGCTGGGTATAGGGGAAGCTGGCGTGGTTCTGGGAGCGGGCGGTGCCGGCGCGCGTTTAGGGCAGCATCGGACGCGGGCTCAAACAACTGCCGGGCCACGTGTGGAGATGGGGCTGTAGCTTTCCCCATGTGCTCCGGTAGTGGAGTCTGGGCAGAATTGGGGGCGAAGGAGTAGCGGGAGCTTGGAGGGCTGCCTTGTGACGTGGCCGCATTCCGGCTTTTTTTCCTACAGCCGCCCAAGGACGACAAGAAGAAGAAAGATGCCGGAAAGTCGGCCAAGAAAGACAAAGATCCCGTGAACAAATCTGGGGGCAAGGCCAAAAAGAAGGTAGGAGTAAAGCCTCTCAAACGGTGAAGGATGTTGGGGGCGTCTTGCTTCATTTTCCTATACTGTAGCAAATGGCTTGTAAGGTTGTGGGGTTTAGAGTCAGGTTATTAAGAGTTGATATATCACCGTTTTGGTTTTGACTCATAAAGAACGGGGGTGTATATGTTACTGGAAATGAAAAAGTGTGTACTGAGCTACTTTAATTGGGCTAGTGGGGCTCAGCCAATATCCGAAAGCCTCAAAGATAGTTCATTTTCCCCCCAACGTAATGTCCCCGATGCCTTCAGCAGTAACCAAGGTCTCTTTTACTTTGAACTTGGCTCTATAACTATTTGAACCTTAATTTGCTGAGTGCAGATTCCTAATTTTATAGGTTTCTGCAGCCCAAGGGACAGATGCACTCATGTATAGCTCTGCAACCGTGTAACAATTCTTTGAGTCAGGTTGTTCTAGAGAAGGGAAATACTGGTTCTTTGGAGAGCACTGATTTTTTTTTTTTTTCCTTTTCCTTTTTTTTGATGAGCAGAAGTGGTCCAAAGGCAAAGTTCGGGACAAGCTCAATAACCTAGTCTTGTTTGACAAAGCAACATATGACAAACTCTATAAAGAAGTTCCCAACTATAAGCTTATAACTCCAGCTGTTGTCTCTGAGAGACTGAAGATTCGAGGCTCCCTGGCCAGGGCAGCCCTTCAGGAACTCCTTAGTAAAGGTGAGAGGAGAGTGTGTTTTACTGGTTTGTATGCTTTTTGCACCTTAGATTGGGCTGACCATGTTCAGTTCAGTTGATCAGTCGTGTCTGACTCTTTGCAACTCCATGAACCGCAACACGCCAGGCCTCCCTGTCCGTCACCAACTCTTTGGAGTCCACCCAAACCCATGTCCATCGAGTCGGTGATGCCATCCAACCATCTCATTCTCTGTCGTCCCCTTCTCCTCCTGCCCTCACTCTTTCCCAGCATCAGGGTCTTTTCAAATGAGTCAGCTCTTCGCATCAGGCAGCCAAAGTATTGGAGTTTCAGCTTCAACATCAGTCCTTCCAATGAACACCCAGGACTGATCTCCTTTAGGATGGGCTGGTTGGATCTCCTTGCAGTCCAAGGGACTCTCAAGAGTCTTCTCCAACACCACAGTTCAAAAGCATCAATTCTTCGGCGCTCAGCTTTCTTCACAGTCCAACTCTCACATCCATACATGACCAGTGGAAAAACCATAGCCTTGACTAGACGGACCTTTGTTGACAAAGTAACGTCTCTGCTTTTTAATATGCCATCTAGGTTGGTCGTAGCTTTTCTTCCAAGGACTAAGCATCTTTTAATTTCATGGCTGCAGTCACCATCTGCAGTGATTTTGGAGCCCAGAAAAATAAAGTCAGCCACTGTTTCCCCATCTATTTGCCATGAAGTGATGGGACCAGGCTGACCATGTTAGTCATTTTTAAATGCAGCAGGTGGAGGTTAGCAATACAATTCTACATGTTATCTAGGCTATTGGTAGTGCCTAACAGTGGAAACAGTGATTTTCAAGTTACAGTGAAGTGTTGAGAGGGTAGCCATGCCAAGAGCAAGTAATGAGTCCCTTTTTAAGGGGTGAGTCAGATTAGATTATCACTAAGAAATGTAGGCATGTCTCCTAAACTCATGCTTAAATTACGTATTTCTAGTCTGTTGAGTTTTTATAGTACTATCGTGTGAAAAATTTATGCTCTCTTCCTAGGACTTATTAAACTGGTTTCAAAGCACAGAGCTCAGGTGATTTACACCAGAAACACCAAGGGTGGAGATGCCCCAGCTGCTGGTGAAGATGCATGAACAGGTGAGCTGGTGAAGATTCATGAACCTAGGGCTCATATACAAAGTACACATCCCTTTCACAAGGGTCTATAGTTCTGATTTGATTTTTTTCTTTTTTTAAACAGGTTCCACCGACTGTACATTTTGAAAAATAAAACTTTATTAAAATCAAATAAGTGGGTTTGTCTGTTTCCTAAGAAAGGCAGTTACAGGATAAGAGCATATAACAGATTTGTTGCCTTGTCTTTGAGCCTTATGGTGGTTGGAAATACATCAGGAAGCCATTAGCTTTTTCCTTTATGTGACTGCTGTTTGTTTCTTGCTGCAGCTTCAGTTTTAAATTGATGCCTGAAAAGAAATGAAAGCACAAAGAGTGAGATTAGCAGTACAAAGAGTGAGACGTCCACGGGGGAGCAGGTTGGGGTCCTGACACTGGCCGTACCTGGATTGCCAGCGGCGTCCATTATTCCAGACCCGGCCAAAAGAGGGCAGCCAGCCGGCACTGGTGCTGGAGCTGTGGTCAAAGTTGGCCCCAACTCTGTCTGGTGGGAGTTTCTTCAATTTCTGTTTTTCCTCTACAATGAGCAGTTTCATTTGAGTAGGAAGACTTAAAGAGTAGGAAGCCTCCATCACCGTTCCTGTATTAACTTACTTTCTTTAAGAAACTCTTCATAGGAGGGTCCTATTTGTTGGTTCCCAGAACTACAGTCCTCATCTTGGACCATCCAGGGAGGTGTGGCACCTGGAAAAGGAAGACCCTTTGAGCAGAAATGAAAAGTTATTTTTAACCTAATTGAGACTATAACTGTTGAAAAACAGAACTCAGGAGTTCTGGACCGTGGGAATTACAGGGGCATAAGCTTATTGGAGGCATGACTGACATAACTACAAACTGCACACATTTAAAGTGTACAATTTGAAATGTTTGGAGTAAAATCACACCATGTATCCTTGTGCCCCTTTAAATTATTTTTTAGTGCACCTCCTTTATACCCCTTTCCCAGGCCCAGGCAACCACTGATGTGTGTGTGTTCTGTTGCTGTAGATTAGTTTGCCTCTTCTATAATTTTGCATAAATGGAATATAATATGTACTCTTTGTCTACCTTTTAGCGTAGTTATTCTGAGATTGTATGTTGCATGTATTAGTCATTCCTCCTTGTTGAGTATTTGAATTGTTCAAATTTGCTGAGGCACGTTTAGGTTTTTTTCAACTTTTAAAGAAACTGCTAAACTTTTCCAAAGTAGTTTTATGCCATTTTGCATTCACACCAGCAGTGTATAAGAGTCCCTGCTTACATACATGGTCAACTTGTTCCCTGCCCAGGGATGCAACCCACACCCCGCGTGTTGAGTGCAGAGCCTTAACCACTGAAGCACCAGATAAGTCCATAGTTTTAGCTATTTTGATGACCAACTTTTTATATACCTTTGAGTTTTGTGCTGTGCTTAAGTTGCTTGAGTTGTGTCCGACTCTCTGGATTATAGCCCACCGGGCTCCTGTCCATGGGGTTCTCCAGGCAAGAATACTGGAGTGAGCTGCCACAACCCTTGTGGGGGATCTTCCCGACCCAGGGATCAAACCCATCTCTCTTACATCTGCATTGGCATGCAGGTTCTTTACCACTAGTGCCACCTGGGAAGCCTAGTGAGTTTTGAGAGGTCTTCATATACTGAAGATGCAGGTTCTTCATCACGCTTTTCTTTTTCTTGAAAAACATGTTTATTATGCTAAAGTTTTGCAGTGTTCCATTTTTCAAGCAAAATATTTTTTTCCCTAGTCGAAACACAAAGAGGCTGTGTGGCTGGGGCAGGTCTAATGCTATGGTGGGCATTAAGTAAGGTACAGAGACTCTGGCCCTCAATTGCAAGTAGTTTTAGATATTAAATACAGTTCCCTGTGCTATACAGCAGGACCCAGTTTAGCTTATACCCTTATTTCTTATTTCCTTCTCCACAACTGCATGTATTCTTGCCATAAAAGAATTATCCCTATAGTTCTTGTTTCTATTTAATATAAAACTAAGTGTATTATTTTAAAAAATACAGCAGTTGAACAAAAACCCACATAAGAATTATCATGTCCCAACATCTAACTTTAAAACACCTTAGATAAGAAAGTTAAAAAAAAAAAACATCTGGTAAGCAGGTAAAGGTATGTCTTACTTTTCTGAGTTAGATGCATTTGACATGTGTCTTGGGTACCCTCCTACCAGTGAAAGACTTACAACTCAAAAAATCTCTTATAGTTTGAGAACCATTGCCATGGGCCTTACCTGAGTGTATGTTACCAATTCCTGGTGTATCCTGTAGTGGAAAATGGGAAAATTATAAGAAAGCCAAGAGATGATAAGGATACTCAGCCTAGAGGAAGAAATTGTACAGGAGGTGGATGGAACCACTGCCACAATGCTAATGCTGCACCGGGTTTATGTTAAATCTCACAGAGCGCAGTAAATCATTGAAAAACAGTCTTGTCCTCACCAGACTTAAGGGCTCAGGCTGGAGATGTCCAAAAATAAAGTGCCTACTACATGGTAGGTAAACAAAAACCCCTTCCTCACAGAGCATACATATTACTGGGGAAGGGAATTAAGTATGAATTACACAAATTACATTCACAGCTTTTACATGGTATAACATAAGTTTCCATGAAAAAGTGACAGCTGAAGGGGAAGGTAAGGGTTTAAGTAGAGGAGGGAAGTTCAAGAGGGAGGGGACATAGTTATGGCTGATTCACGATGTATGGCAGGAACCAACAGTATTGTGAAGCAATTATCCTTCAATGAAAAAAATAAAATAGCAATTACATGTTCAAAAGAGCATGGCTGGAGGCTGGAGAATAGAATGTAAGATAGCAGGTGATGAGGTTATTTCTCATGTTTGGGACAAGATTGCAGGAGGAGTAGAGATTGTTCCAAGGTGAAACAGAGGCCAAATTCAGGAGAGAAGGCATACTGAGGAAATGTGAGAGATGAAAAAAGGGAGGTGGTCATACTCAGAGGGAATGCTAGAGATGAAAAAAAAGGTGATTATCTACGGTTACTAGAAACAGGAATGGTGGGGGTTAGCTTCAGGTGTCTGTGGGGTCTCTATAAGTGTCCCTGTGTTGAGCTGGAACTGGATTCTGCACGGGATGACTTAGGAGTTAGCACTCCTATGTGACAATGGGGGTAGTGTGGATACCATGGAGGGAGAGGAATGAGAACATGATACTATGAAACAGGGCAGCAAGAGGAATGGCCAGAATATACAGAAAAGCCAGGGGAGATGGGTGTTCTGGGAACTGAGGGGGCATTAGCCCTTTCCCAACTTGCTTATCCATTGTACCTGATGGCCAATGAATGTCAGAGGTTGTCCTGTCTCCATCCAGTCAAGCTCTGGGGCTGGTGGCAAGTCCAAGTATGAGGGCTGCTGTGAGGTGGAGGCTACTTGGCTGAAAAAGACAAACAGGAGCCAGGCTGGCAGACAAGGTTCTTGAGCCATGAGGACAGCAAGGATGAGATTTGTTTCCATGTCCGCACCAAAGTTACAGAACGTTCTAAGAGATGTCAGAATGCCCAATAAGAGGTTTCCTAACAGTCTTTTACCTGTTTGTCCCTTTCCAGCTTCCAGGTGCTGAAGAGCCCTCTTCTGGGTCTGGCACTGTCTGAGGCTGAGTTTGATTCAGGAAAAATAAATGTGTCTAGAATGCTTAAGAATTTGCCTAGGCCATCCTCCCCACCTCCAGAAGTAAACAGATTGACAAGTTGAGGATACTGCCCGATCTGGCAACTTCCCTCCCTCCCAGCCCCGCCCACATTTTCTCCACTGATAAGGCCTGCCCCCTGGTGGGCAGGGAAGGGAATTCAAGCCAAGCAGATGAAGCCCTGAGTCCATGAATTTTTTCATCAGAAGAGCTGGTAGCTGAAATGCTGGACCTGGGAGAACCAGGAATCAGTGGATTTGGATACTGCTCTGGCTCCTCCGAGGGAAACCAACCTCTAAGACAGACCGAAGCATCTCCTGCCGGCTTTGCTCCACTTCCCGGATCTGAGCTGCCATCTGTGGGAGAGGGGTGATTTAGACAGGTGCCAGAAGGTGGGGCTGGGTCCTTCAGAGGCCTTTCCTTTAACTCACCTCTTTAATCACTTCATCCTCTTTTTCCTCATAGGAATCCAGACTTTTCACCATGGATTTCTTGAATCTAAAAAGGAAAGGGGCAAGTCACCCCAGAATCCCAGTCCCTGCCAGTTGTGAAAAGATCCTCAGTAGATCATTTTTCTCTAGATTCTGAATGGTCTCAGACTCCCAGAAACCAAATCTCAGTACAATGAACACCCATGTACCTCTCCCCCAGATTCACTGTTAACATTCTGCCATACTGGCTCCAGTTCTCTTACAAACACATTTCCTTTTTTCCAAGAACATGAGAATTCTAAAATTTTCAGCATGCATTTCCTGGGAAAAGGAACAGCCTATGAAATCATTACCATACTTGAAAAAAAAAGAGTCAATTACCCTTTTCTGATGTCCAAATTGTCCCATATTTGGGACAATATATTTGCAGTAGTTTTTATCCTACAATACACACAAAGGTATCTGAATAATATCAGTATTACTATCAACGAGACTGCTACAACTATACTACAACAACTAAGCAAAGCTCAAGATTTCTTTGCAGTTCTTTAGTCCTTAGAAAATATCCTTCTACGGGTATACAGATTTTTGTTTTCAAATGTTACTTGAATTCTGGGCTTCCCCGGTGATCCAGTGGTTAAGAATCCACCTTGTAATGCAGGCGACACCAGTTCAATCCTTGGTCCTGGAAGATCCCATATGATGCAAGCCAACTAAGCTCGTGCCCGGCAACTACTGAACTGGCACTGTGGAGCCTGTAAGCTGCAACTACAGTAGCCCCCCACTCTCCGCAACTAGAGAAAGCACACATGCAGCAACCAAGACCCAGAGCAGCCAAAAAAAAAAAAAAAATTTTTTTTTTAAAGATGTTACTTGAATTCTTATTTTTTTGTCATTGTTACCAATTTGATAGTTCTATGATAATTTGTCTTTGCCTAATTTTAATATGTAAAACACTTGTATAGGGTAATGGCTCTACCATGGTGCCCTGGCAGTCCTTACAGGCAAAGCCTTGAACTGCAACTTATCAAAGTCTTGGCAGAAGGTTTGCATGATCCTCCGGGAACACAAGAGGACAGGAGGTCTGAAAGGAACTGCTAGGAGGCCATCTCCCATTCGTCTCCTTATCTCACGGGAGGCCGTTACGAAACAGTTCTTCATTAACTCCCAGTTCTTATAGGGTATGGGGCTTTCTGCTCTCAGATTAGAGCTGCAGATATAAAGCCTGTAGCTGCAGTCTAGTCTTGGCTCCCCAACAACAGTATCCCACAGTTCATGCTACAGTCACCCAGACCTATTTGTATCACTACGGTTCTTTTTGGTGTGTGGGACAACATGGGAAGCTGGCATTTTGGGCTTACTCTTTTCACTGCCTGTGTAAGTAATAAGCTGCCTGAATCTAAAAGTGGCTCATTTGTATCTTTACGGGTCAAATCAGTCAAGCCTGGCCTGGCCTGTGAGCTTGAAATTTATAAAGTTTAAAAATTAAAACTGTATGTAAATAAAAAGTTCAGAGAGTCCATCCATATAATTCTCAGTTATATCCTTTCTGCTAACTACCCTTTATTCATCCACCAAAAACTCTATAGAGCTGGGTCAGGCTGTGACAAGTGGCCTGTTTCTTTTTTTTTAATTTTTAAAATTTTTGATGTGGACCACTTTTTTTTAAAGTCTTTAATTTGTTACAATATTGTTTCTGTTTTGGCCACAAAGCATGTGAGATCTTAGCTCCCAACCAGGGATCCAACAGGAACCCCCTGCATTGGAATGCAGTCTTAACCACTGTACCACCAGGGACATCCCTGGCCTCAGTTTCTTCCTCCCAGTCTGACCCACAGACTGGAAGACAAGGTAATGGGATTTAAGTACTTCTTAATTCCTCATTATTCTCCACACTGACTAGAAAGGAATATAAACACTATGTATTTTCTTAACTTTGGCTTTGGGATCCCCTTGGGTTCCACTCCATAATCTCAATACAGTCCCAATAAAAGTGGTGATGTGAGGCTGCCTGAGTCCTCTTTCTGAGGCAGTCACAACTCACCCCCTCTGTGCTGCCAAGCTTCCTGCACTCCAGGTAGTTGGGGCCCTCCAAGGCCAGTTAAAACTATTAAAAGTGGGTACTGGGTGAGCATGTTTTTTGCACTCTATAAAAAGCATCTTCTATTTTTAAAGAAACTTAGTAGTCTCTCTGTCACATATTTAAGTAATTGACTATGGTCAACTTTTATTAGACACTTCTCTATTTGCTAAATACATTGTAAATCCCACCCCCCAACTAGATTATAAACCTTTCAAGGACTCTGTCATATTTCATTTGTGTTCAACATGGTGCCTAGAATAATGAGTGCTACAAAGACAATGGTCACTAATGAAGTCCTTACTAAACTGTCCAATTAGAGGAAGCCCCTGACACAGAAGCAAAGAATCCACACTCTGCTACCTCATCATGTGAAGGAATGACTTACCGTGCAAAGTCCTGGGGCGAGATCAAAAACTTCTCTTTCATCTGGAACTCAGCCTTGTTTTCCCACCAGAATTTGTTGGTTGCTTTCTTGTGCTCTGGACTGAGAATGGAAAGGACAAGTAATCTCAATGATAGATTATAGAATATTACATGGCATTTGATAAATAATGCAAACTGACACCTGGGTCTCTAGGCAAGGCTGAGAGAATACTGACAGTAGTTTCCTCAAGATCTCCAGTTTCCCCCTTCCAATAAAAATGTGACAATCTGAGAGGAAGTGATGGGAAGGTACCTTGATTGAGCCAGTTGTCCAATCAAGGCCACCCCAAACACTGGGACCATAAGGCCGCTACCCCTCAAGGTTGGCCATGCCTACAAGATGACTGAATCATCCAATCTGATCAAATCACAAAAACGTTCTTCCTCTCACCCGCCCTAAGCCCTCCCTCCATTCATTTATAGATTAATGTAAACCTATTAATATGCTCAGTCGTATCCTAATATGCTACCGCTGTATGCGGTTCCGGGCCCGGCACTCACCTGGCCAGATGCTCCAGCAGACCCCCGTGCAGCACGGTCAGGTTTCCGTGGCTCAGGTGTTTCCGCACCTCACAGCCGCAGCACAGGCACCAGCACCATCGCTCGTGCTCGGGTACGTAACGCTCCACCTGAGCGGCGCGGACGGCCTTGCGGGCGGCCTCCACCTGCGGCGGAGAGGATGCCAAGGCGGACAGGCTAAGTAGGACCCCGGCGGGATCTCCAGATCCCACCCCCTCGGGCCTTCACAGCCCCGCCCGCCGCCCCGCCCCGCCCCAGGCCGCCCATGGTCCCCTCCAGCCTCCCGTCCGTACCTGCGGCAGGAGCCGCTCCAAAGCCACCTTCAGCTGCTGCTGGTGCTTGCGACTGTAGACGTGCCCGCGACCGCAGAAGAAAGTCTGGCGGCAAAGAGGACAACGCTGCGCCGGCGCCATCTGCCCAGGACTGGGAAGCCGCGACGCAAAGCAGCTCCTTCGCGGCCCCGTGACCTCTGACCTCAGGGGGCGGGAGAACTCCGGGGCCCCGCGGCCCCCAGCGGCTGGTAGGCGCCACTGCAAGTGCTTTCGCTGCTGCGCACGTATTTCTCCCGGCTCCTCCCTGTGCGCAAGCCCAACCAGTCACCAGCATCGCCTAAAGCTGTCTGGCTGGAAAACGTGAAGGGAAAGAGCGCCCCCAATAGTTAAAGGGGACCGCACACGTATCGGGAACACTGACAAGGACCCGTACAGTGTAACAAATCGTAACTCGTGTTTATAGAGTGCTCAGTATGTGTCCACAGCTTTAAATGTACTCTGTGATCACAATAACTCTGTGTGCGTGCGTGCTGAAGTCGCTTCAGTCGTGTCCCACTCTTGTGATCCCAAGGACTGTAGCCCACCAGGCTCCTCTGTCCATGGAATTTCCCAGGCAAGAATACGGGGGTGGGTTACCATTCCCTTCTCCAGAGTATCTTCCTGACCCAGGGGTCGAACCCGGGTCTTCCAAATTGCCAGCAGATTCTTTACCATCTGAACCACCTCTTGGGAGCACAAGGGGGAAGGCCTAATCTAAGACCTAATCACTCACACACTCTGCCCCTGTAAAGCTGTAAAGGGAAAGCTATAAAGGGTTCAGAATCATTGCTGACATCTTTAATCTGTAAACGTGCTAAACTAGTGGAACTGTATTCTTTACAAGCCACTTCTCCTAGAGTCAACAGTCTTCCTGTCTGTCTAGCTCCCTTAAGAACTCATAGGGCTGAAATCCCCAAACTGTGATTGTGATCTGCATCCTAGAGCCCCTTCCAAAATATCTGGGGCCTGGCCCACACTCTACTTGTAGGACTTGCAAACAGAGCCGTCACAGGGTCCCCAGCTTCCCTGAACATGTGTTGCCTGTACTGGTGCATTAACCTGGATGGGTTACAATGTCTGTGGGTGTATACAGTCAACTCTACCTAATTCAGACCCAGGAAGTAGCCAGACTCCCCTTCAGAGCTTGACTTCCTGTTGGAACTTCCCCTTAGACTCAGGCCTTCACTAGATGTGATCCATTTTGATGATCCTTGAAGTTCTCAATTCCTTGACCTCTCATCACTCCCCTGGCAAGGGTGATCCTGGACTTTTTTCACCAAAAACTGCACCTTCTCTGACTTCAGACTCTGAAGTTCTTCTCTGACAACCATCTTCCATCCTCCCTTGTGGCCCTACCTTCCAGCTAATCTTTAACTGCAGGGATGAATATAAGCACTCTTATCTGTTCACTGAGAAAATTATTCAGCATTTGCCAGCTGCTAAATACTTTGCTCGTTTAAAGGTTTAAAAATCTTTGAAGTGTGGCCTCCAGGTCAGCAGCATCAGCATCTGGGAGCTTGTTAGAAATGCAAATGATTGGGCCCCACCCCAGACCTACTGAATTGGAAACTCTGGATCTGTGGTTTAATGAGACCTTCAGGTGATTCTAATGCCCAGTCAAGAATTGCTGGTCTAGGAGTTACCTGATAGTACAGTGGCTAGGAATCTGCCTGCCATTGCAGGGGACATGGGTTCGATCCCTGGTCTGCGAAGATTCCATATGCCTTGAAGCAACTAACCCGGTGTGCCACAAGTACTGAGCCCACGTACCAAGAGCCGCTGCTCCACAACAAAAGAAGCCACTGCAGTGAGAAGCCCATGCACCACAACTGGGGAGCAGCCCCCGCTCACTGCAACTAGAGAAAGTCTGCACGCAGCAAGGAAGATCCAGCACATCCAAAAATAAATAAATAATAATAAACAATAAAAACCTATCTCTGTAAAAAAAAAAAAAAAAAGAATCACTGGTCTAGGTCTTAGGTCCTCTTGGTTTTGCTTTACCCACTGGAACCCAGAAATATTTTCACCACACTCTCATGGCAACCTATCACTTCCCTTGACTTACCAAGACCTCTCATTCTGTCACACCCCAACCGTCAACCTAGCTATCTCATCTGTCTCCGTCATTTGTTCCAAAACTGCATTAGGTAGTTTACACTGTCTGCTTCAAATTCTAACTTCTCAGCCTTCTGCAGTCTGGCTTTTGAAACTGTTTTCCTGAAGTCCTCCACCACTATTTATTGGGCTGCCATTTGAACTAGATTGTGTGAAATGGAACTCACCATCTTCCTCCTCAGATCATTCCGTTTTCATCCTCCAGGGAATAATACCACCAAGTTAAAGCCTGGAGTTTTGGAGTGAGTTACTTTGACACTCTTTTAGTCCCCACATCCACCCTGCACAAGTTGTCTTACTGGATTTCTGAGATGTTTAAAATCTGTTCTCCGCCTTTTACACTCACAGAGCACACTTTATTTCAATTCCCTTCCTTTCTTGTTTTGATTCCTTTCTGTTTTGATTCCAGTCTTTCTGACTGGTTTCCAAGTGTCTGGTGTACTTCACCTCCATTTATCCTCCAGACTCTGGTCTGAAGGTAGTCTCTAAAATGACTTTCCTGATTAATGTCTAAATTGCCTTCAGGAAGTATCTAAGTTTTGCAGCAAGAATTTTACACTAAGTTTCCTGACCTCCTTTTCAGTCTTATACCGCACACTCCTCTCCCCTTCTCCAGGCAATATTCCTACAGTTCCACAGCTTCTTTGCACTTTAGCATCTCCAGCCCTTGATTCCCCAGCCTAGAATTTACTTCTTTCCAGCTCTGCCTGACAAATTCTATTATATATAATAGAAATATGAAACTGCTGTGAAATATGAACTAGAATGGAATTTCCATAAGGCTGGTGATTTTGTCTGGAACATAGTAATGTCTCAATCTATTCATAAACTCTTGGATCAATTCATGATTGAATGAATGAAATGTCACCCCTTTTGTGAAGCCTACCAGAGTGGATCCTGCAGGATTAATTTTTCAATTCCAAGATCCTTTGCTCATCTTGTCATTTAGTTCAATAGTTAGTTGAAAATCTAACAGTTGAAAGATCAAGTGTAGGGACTGTGTCTTGGTCATGCCTGACTTGGTAGAACTAGCAGAAAGGGGTCTTCAATGCATGTTTGTCAAATTAATTTAAAATCATCAAAACTCCAGGAACCCTTAAGTTGACATGCCAGTGGGGTGGTAATCTGTGCTGGGAAGAGCCTCAGAAACATTCAGCTAACAGCCTCCTAATTATGTTGCAGAAAGAGGGACCTATTCCAGGGCCTGAGAGTGGGCTCTTTTCTAACACTCAGAAATGAATTGTCCAAGGAAATACACGTGCTGACAAAGCAAGAGACTTTATTGGGAAGGCACAGCTGGGCAGAGGGCAGGAAGGAAGGGAACCCAGAACTACTGCCACCTGGCTCACAGTCCCAGGCTTTATGGTGCTAGTGCTAAATTGCTTCAGTCGTGTCCAACTCTTTGCGATACTATGGACTGTAGCCTGCCAGGTTCCTCTGTCCATGGGATTCTCCAGGCAAGAATACTGGAGTGGGTTGCTATGCCCTCCTCCAGGACATCTTCCTGATCCAGGGATTGAACCCACATCTCTTAAGTCTACTGCATTGGCAGGTGGGTTTTTTACCACCAGCACTTATGGTCATAGAATTAATTTCCAGGTTGTCTCATCTTGCTTGGCCCACATTTGATCTCAGGGTCCTTTCTAGTGGCCCACCCATCTCTCAGCCAACATGGATTCCAGTGTGAAGGATTGTGGGAGGTTGGTAGGACGGTATTATGGCATCTCCTCTCTCCTTTTGGCCCCTCCCAAACTCTCCCAGTTTTTGGTGGCAGCACCATGTTCCTTACTGGGACCTCCTGTTGTGAGATAACTTAAGCAAGTGGTCATCATTGTGCCTGGCCAAGGTGGGCAGTTTCAGTCAATGGTTCCCTAACAATTAATAGTATCAAACTACAAAACAGACTAGTGGATAAGTTTATTTTAAAATTCTAAAAAGTAATTTCTTATTTTTTTAAAAAAAACTGTACCGAGGGTATAAATAAAAAAGATTGGCCTCCATCTCTTTGCTACCTGCCAGTCCCCAAAGATGACTATTACTGTTTGATATCAAGGCACTTTCTGCTTCAACAACATATGTATATCTATATAAACATAGTTTCTGTCACATTTGGAATCATATCGAACATCCTGTTCTGCTGTTTGTTTTTTTTCACCCTAAAAATGCACTGTGGATATCTTTCTACATCAGTACATCGAGTGTGATTTAAATACTGTCTGTATATCCCTCTGTCAAATGTGTTTACATCTTCAGCTCAGGCTTATCTTCTGAACTCCAGACTTACAACAATTATCATCTTGACATAACCACTGTGATGTCTCAGATTCTAAACACAAAACTGCTCACACCTGCTACTCACTCACCCAATCATAACACCTCACTCTTTTCTTCTGCATCTAATCAATCCTGTTGACTTGTTGATTCTGTCTCCACCCTACAGCATCAAATTGGGCTGCTTCTCCTCTTTCTATTGCCATCTGGATTCTGCAGTCATCTCCCTACAGGCTTCCTGCTTCCACTTTTGCCCCTACAAGCCACCTTCAGTGAATAGCTAAGCATCATTTAAAAAATTAAAGGGAGTTATGTCAGTTACTTCAATTAATTTCCACTATACTTGGAAAAAAACCAACACCTCTAAATTTCATATCATAGCTTAGAAGGGTCTGGTCTCTGCCTCCCTTCCCAACCTCACCTTGGTTACTACATTCTGTAGCCCATCCCCATTCTCTCAATAGGCCAAGGTGAGGAGGTTCCTACCTCTTGAGCTTTGTCTATTCTGTTCCCTCTACTAGAACACTTTTCCTTACCATGCTTCAGCCTGGCTACTCATTAAACAGGTCTCAGTTAAAACACCTTTCTTAGAAAGGCCTTCTCTGACCTCCTCTCCAATTAGAGTTGAGTATCCATATTGTCTCTCTCACAATAACCTAAGTCTACCTTATTAAGATTTATCATCATTGTACATTATTAGGGTGTCTGTTTAATATCTTTTGAGACTGTGAGGGAGGTTGCTATCTGGGAGGGAGGAGTCATTTTGGGTTTCACTCTATCCCTAGCAGCTGGCACAGGGCCTGGCATAATGAAAGCTCAAAATGAATAAGTTGTTGAATGAACATAAAAGAGGAGGTAGGTGTAGGAGTATAATAGTCTATTAGAGAACAAATGGGCAAAGGCAGATTTTTTTCTCTGAGTTCCTTTTCCCACAAAGGCTATATTATTGTGTTCTTTCCTTCTGATCTGTTGCCTTTTGGGATCCACTTGTGGCTTAAACCAAACATCAACAAGAGTGTGGACAGGGATAAAGATGTGTACATAGTACAGGTGAGGCAAGCAAAGGCCAGATCAGTTGAAACCAGAGCTTAGGATTCAGGACCCTCTTCTTCCTGGGACCTGTATAGGTAAGGGCAGTCGGTAAGGGGACTCGCTGCGGCGTGTTGGGTGGGTCCAGAGCCGATGACACTAATGACCTGGCCCTCCACCCCTCCTCTGATGGATGCCACATTAAAAAAACCAGCATCCAGACAGTTCATAGAAAATCATTCCAGGTGGGCCAGGGAAAGGCAGCTCTCTTTTTTTCAAAGAATATACTTGGTGGCTTCCCTGGTAGCTCAGTGATAAAGAATCCACCCACCAATACAGGAGACACAGGTTCGATCCCTGGTCTGGTAAGATCCCCTATGCTGTGGAGCAACTAAACCTGTGCTCTAGAGCCGGGGAGAGGTAACTACTGAGCCCAGGCATTGTAACTACTGAGGCCTGAGCCAGAGAGCCCATGCTCTGCAACGAGAAGCCACCACAATGAGAAGCCCCTGCTCTCTGTAACTAGAGAAAATCCCACACACTAATGAAGACCCAGCACAGCCAAAAACATTAAAAAAAAAAAAAGGGGGGGGTATACTTGTTTTTTTTTTCCCCAGTGGCTAGAGACTTTATTTTGACCATGCATGCAGCATGCAGGATCTTAATCCCTCAACAAAGGATTAAACGGGTGCCCCCTGCATTGAGAGCACAGAGTCTTAACCACTAGTCCACCAGGGAAGTCTCAGAAAGGCAGTTCTTGACTTGCTCCAGCCGGGAATCTGCATGAGTCTGTCATCTCTTTCTTGGCACCAGTCACTTTCTCTTCCCTGATCGACCCCACCTCCCCAGCCTCCTCTACTGCTTGCCCAAAGCATCCTGACTCCTCACCCAGCAGGGCAGGGCTGCCTCTAAGCACTTCCGGAGAAGAACTAGCAGTTGTTTTGCAGACCTGGAAAAAAAACCCTGTGCTCATGTCTTCTGTGAGAAGTCTTCCCCAGTTCCTCTCAAGCTAACTGCTCTCTTCTCTGTGCTTCCAGAGAACATGGACTCTGATAAGAGAAGTTACTAGTGACAAGTCATAGTAAACAACATTCTTACTACCTAACAGGCCCCATGCTAGGCTCTGGAGTTTGGACATGAAAGGGACTTATTCCGCTGTATTTTCCTCAGTGGTTGCCAAGGCCACTGAGGGCGAGTGCCTCTGGGACAGGGACTATATCTTATACATTCCTTGGTTTGGTGGTTTTCTATTTCAACAGACTTAACACCCTAGAATGGAGCAAATACGCTAAGACCATCTTTATTGCTGCACATAGGGTTTCTCTCTCTCTAGTTGCAGCGAGCAGGGCTCCTCATCGTTGAGGTGCTCAGGCTTCTCACTTCCTTGGCTTCCCTTGTTCAGCACAGGCTCTAGGGCAAGTGGGCTTCAGTTGTTGTGGTACATGGGCTTAGCTGCCCCATGGCACGTGAGATCTTCCTGGACTAGGAGTCAAACCCGTGTCCCCTGCATTGGCAGGTGGTTTCTTAACCACGGGACCACCAGGGAAGTCCCATACAACCATCTTTACCACCCTGAAGTGAACCTTGCTGACAAAATAACCTGCCTATACACATCATTAAAAAACAAACTGGATGACTTCCCTGGTGGTCCCGAGGTTAAGAATCTGCCTGCCAAGCAGGGGACTTAGGTTCGATCCCTGGTCCTGGAAGATCCCACATGACGAAGAACAGCTAAGCCTATGTATCTTAACTATTGAGCTTTGAAGTCCAGTAGCCACAGCTACTGAAACTTTCATGCCCTAGAGCCCAAGCTCTGCAACAAGAGAAGCCACCACAATGAGAAGCCCACACACCGCAACGAAGAGCAGCCCCCACTTGCCACAACTAGAGACAGTCCACGCACAGCAACGAAGACCCAGTACAGCCAAAAATAAATAATAAAATTTTAAACAAATAAACAAACTTTAATGCTCTGTAATATAACAGAAAAATAAAGGAAGAGAAATTTATAATAAGTACATTCTAATGGATAAACTCTATTTGAAAACATGAAACAGTAGAACATTTGCACATTCTTACAGTACATAGCTGAAATTTAAGACATGTCATCTAGATGATTATTGAAAATCCTTTTTCTTTATACTGGCTACCTTGACACCACCACATATTTGTTTATACATGTAGAATCCTTGTGGTCACAACAGATACAAACACAGGCCAATACAGGGATGTGCTACTGGTGACTCAAATATCAGAGCAGCTTTGCTGTCAGTGATTTTCCAAAATGGCAAACAACTCTTGGTAAACTTCCAAACGAAAAAAAAAAGGACAGTCTTCCTTCATTTTACATAAGAATTGCATTCCTGGAAAAGTCATTGTATAATAAAACAATACAACAAATGGTTTCTGCTTAGACGTGAAACTGGGTTAGGTTCTTGGCTCAGCTCATTATCAATGACCTTAGGTATAAGGATCAGCTCTTCAAGGTGAGACACTGTCTCCCACACTGACATTGGACACTCCTGGGCCTGCCAATCCCCCAAATCACTGCACAACCATAGTGCCCTCCAGGGTCAGTGAGAGCCCCTGGCCTAGCACTACTTTCGGTGCACGTTCCAGAATGAAGGCAAAGCTGCAACGGGTCGAGAAGAGATGGTTCTGGTGATAGACTGGTGACCAGGCCGAGACTTCATTTCTGTTACCAAAAATGTGCAAACCACACATGAACTGGGGCCTTCCTTCCAAGGTAGAGATTTTGGTCAGGTGGGATACTGCTTGTACTTTTCAAGAATAGCACTTTTCAGAGACCAGGGAAGAAGCAGTCTGATTTTATAGTGATATAGATTAAGAGATGAATAAATGGACAGAAAAGGAAGGCAACTCCTTAAATATGACCATCACACTCAGTGACCTGAGGAGAATAACAGTGCAGGTGTGTTCAGTCGCTCAGTCGTGTCCGACTCTTTGCGACCCCATGAATCGCAGCACGCCAGGCCTCTCTGTCCATCACCAACTCCCGGAGTCTACCCAAACCCATGTCCATCGAGTCAGTGATGCCATCCAACCATCTCATCCTCTGTCGTCCCCTTCTCCTCCTGCCCTCAATCCTTCCCAGCATTAGGGTCTTTTCCAATGAGTCAACTCTTCGCATGAGGTGGCCAAAGTATTGGAGTTTCAGCTTCATCATCAGTCCTTCCAATGAACACCCAGGACTGACCTCCTTTAGGATGGACTGGCTGGATCTACTTGCAGTCCAAGGGACTCTCAAGAGTCTTCTCCAACACAACAGTTCAAAAGCATCAATTCTTCGGCGCTCAGCTTTCTTCAACGTCCAACCCTCACATCCATACAGGACCACTGAAAAAAAAAATAGCCTTGACTAGACGGACCTTTGTTGGCAAAGTAATGTCTCTACTTTTAAATATGCTATCTAGGTTGGTCATAACCTTCCTTCCAAGGAGTAATCCAGGCTTAATTGTATGGATTAACCCTGTAAACACACATAAAATGACATCTGGTCCAATTGTAAGCACTCAGTGTTAATGTTAATATGCCAGACATGGGAGTATACACTTTCCTTTGTCCTATTTAGTTCCCAAATCAAAATCTGTGTGTACTTCTATCACCCCCAATTTGCATGCAAAAGAAATGGAAGTTTAGAAGTGTTAAGAAAACTTGTGCTAAAAAAGATACAGTGAGAGAGGACAGGTGATCTGCTGAGAGGGAGCTGGCAGTCAGAGATGGAGAACAAGACTGTTGCTGGCAACAGCAAGGTCCCAGTTCCCACTGAGAGTTGCCAAGTGCTAAAAGTAGATATAGGCTATCACTAGCCCACCAGCCTCCTGGAGCAGAGAGGGTATCCTAACTAGACATCACAATGAGCAATAAAATAGCTACCCTTTATTAAGAACTGGGTTCCAGTTTCCGTAGGAAGCACTCTACTCCATCCCCCTCGATCTCCACACTGGTACAGTGCTAAGAAAGCCATCATTAACTCATTTTCCTCATCAAGACACTCAGAAAGTGGCTGCCTGAAGTACGTTCTTCTGCAATGAGGATGCAGGAGAAGCAAGTGGCTACATCAGAGCTGAGAGTCAGGAAGGAGAGCAGGGAGGAAAGGAGGAGTGAGACTATCTCAACCCTGACCAACCACAGAGACCAAGGAGCTGCCCAGACAAGGGGCGCCCTTCCTGAGACTCAAGCACCACCCACTGCCACCTCTGGGCAGAAGTGATACCCAGTCCCCTGGGACCGTGTCTGAGGCTGCAGCCATACTTCTGTGCAGGCCAGTTTTGGGGTAAGGGGGAGCAGCAGGACAGGTATTTCAGCCCTGTGGGAAACCCAGGATCATCTTTGAGCACTGTGAGGAACATCTGTGGCATTCTGACACAGCTCTGAATCTTGTTCCCTTATCCGTCCCCCCTGGCTTCTCTATCGCTCAGGTCTGAGGCTGGCAGCTGGCTTTACCCTGGACACAGTCTCCTGCAATCCAGAAAGCCACCTCAGCCCAGCTGAGATCTATAGCCTCTGAGGACCCTGAATCCCCACGTGCTATGGCTTCTACTGAACCCAGAGGTATGAAAGGGCCGTGCCCCTCAGCTCCAAGTTCCTCTCCCTCCCCCATAATGCTTCAGTTCAGTTCAGTCGCTCAGTCATGTCTGACTCTTTGCGACCCCATGAATAGCAGCATGCCAGGCCTCCCTGTCCATCACCAACTCCCGGAGTTTACTCAAACTGATGTCCATTGAGTCGGTGATGCCATCTAACCATCTCATCCTCTGTCGTCCCCTTCCCCTCCTGCCTTCAATCTTTCCCAACATCAGGGTCTTTTCAAATAAGTCAGCTCTTCACATCAGGTGGCCAAAATATGGGAGTTTCAGCTTCAACATCAGTCCTTCCAATGAAAACCCAGGACTGATTTCCTTTAGGATGGACTGGTTGGATCTCCCTGCAGTCCAAGAGACTCTCAAGAGTCTTCTCCAACACCACAGTTCAAAAGCATCAAACCCTAACCCTAATGCTTAAGTGGGAGAAATGAGGCTTGAGCCCAGCTACACCTTTTCTCAAGAAATTATTTTCCTTTGGGACTTCCCTGGTGGTCAAGAATCCATCGGCCAATGCACGGGACACAGATTCAATCCCTGGTCTAGGAAGATCCCACACACCACAGGACAACTAAGCCCCATGTGCCATAAAGACTGAGGCTGTGCTCTACAGCCTGGGAGCCACAATTACTGAAGCCCACCCACCATAGAGCCCATGCTCTGCAACAAGAGAAGCCACCACGGTGAGAAGCCCAAGCACCGCAAACAAAGAGTGATAGTGAAAGTTGCTCAGTTATGTCCGACTCTGTGAGAGGCCTCTGTCCATAGAATGCTCCAGGCCAGAATACTAGAGTGGGTAGCTGTTCCCTTCTCCAGGGGATCTTCCCGACCCAGGAATCAAACTGGGGTCTCCTGTATTGCAGGCGGATTCTTTACCAGCCTACCTACCAGCCCTTCCTTACTTGCCGCGAACTAGAGAAAGCCTATGCACAGCAATGAAGACACAACGCAGCCAAAAATAGTTTTCAAAAAGAAATTCTTCCCTCTCACTTTTCTCATTGCTCCCTCATGGCCTCCCAGAAGGTCTTCCCTTCAACTATTTCATAAACGATGTTTCCCTAGGCCTCTCCTCACTTTCCCCAGCGGATTACACCCACTCCTGTGAGTGGGTGGTGATTTGGGGGGCCTTTTGCAGGGCTGGCTGCTTGATGCTAGCCATCTCCCAAGAAAAAAAGAGATCCGAAGAAGGTTGAGTATTTTCTTCCTTTGAGGAAAGAAGAGTATGGGCTCCCTTTGCTGCACACACCAGGCAACCGGCCCATTGCCTCTGGAGCATCCAACAGCTCTGAGGGCAACCCATGTCCAACCTCAAAGCTGACCTGCACCTCCCCTGCTACCTCATCCTCAGACCACACACACACACCAGGCTGCTGCAGATTACTTTAATAAGGCATGGGCTGATGGTTGGTTCTTGTAACTAAAGGTCAAAGAGGGAGGACATCACATCTGAAAGGAAAGAAGAAAGTCAAAGGGATCTGTCTGCCCCCTGCAGCTGCTGTTCCCTAAGCCTGGAATGCTCTCTCATGGCAAATGATGTAAGTACTTCTCTCTCAAGCTCAAATGCCACCTGGTCTTCAGGAGAGGAAAGAGCCCCCTTTTGCAGAGAATCTCCCATACCATGTTTCTCACATCGTGTGGTCACCACTTCCCCAGGCTGTGGGGCAGTGAGCAGCGCCAGCTGTTTCTCCCTCAGCTCCCGATACCTCAGGTTCCATGCTTGTGTATGTGAGGACCCTTCAGGCAGGCATCACCCCAGCATCTCAGAACACCTCTGGCTTCTCCCCTTCCTCCAGAAGCTGCCCCCCCTCCACTTTGGTGTGACCCTGGCTCCTTCCATGCACACCCAGCCTCCGGTCGGGATCTTCAGGTTCCCTCCCTGGGCCTCACGTGTGACAAGGCCTCACACCTGGCTGGCTCATGCACTGTCGGATCCTTTCCAGCCGGGGGGAGGCCAAGGCACGGGCCTCTTCTGCAAAGCGGCGGTGTCCCTCGTCAGTCAACTTCCAGAGGCAGGATCGGGGCCGTGAGCTGGCCCCACCCTGCATGCTGACCGGCACCTTCTCGAAGCTGTCTCGGAAACAGAGATTGTGACGCACTGTATTCTTCCAACCTTCAGGAGCCGTCCGGAAAAAGGGGAAATGTTGTCTGCGGACATGGAGGGATGGTAAGGAGAGGGGTGGTCTTTCTGGGAGATGCCTCTCCTGGAGAACATTCTCACCCGGGGCCGGGAGCCCTCAGCCCTCCTCTCAAGGTGAAGCATAAGCTGGCCCACGAGGCACTGTGCTGACTAGGCTTGTGGCTGCGCAGCTGGTACAAAGCCTCACCCTCTGAACTCAGTCTTCTGCCCCCACTTCCAGGCTCGCTTCCTTCCTCCCTCCCTCCCTCCAAGGGCTCAGGACTGACTACAGGATCAGAGCTGAAATCAGGCCAACCAGTTCCTGTCAAAGGAATCCTGGTCAAGAAGGACACCTCTTGAGGATTAATATTCTGTAACTGACTTTTCTAACAGAGGGAAAAGGTCTGAAAAACTCCTCATACTCATGGGTACCTGACTGTCAGAGAGCAATGTAAATACCTTCTCAGCTCGGCTTCCCCGGGTCCCTGGGGGACAGGCCGCGCCAGATTAGTTTAGTCCAAAGGGAAAACGTGAGAAACTGCTGGGGGATCTTGAGAGGGAAGATGAGAGAATTTATGACCCAGGTGAAAATATGTTTTGAAGAACTAAGATAGGGACTTCCCTGGTGGTCCAGTGGTTAAGATTTCACCTTTCAATGCAAGCGGTGAAGGTTTGATCCCTGGTCAGGGGCTAATACCACACATTCCTCAAGGTCAAAAAACCAAAACATAAATCAGAAACAATAGTGTAACAAAAGCTTAAAAAAAATAAAGAACTAAGCTATAAAAAGGTTGGAGTCTCTTAGATGTGAGGGGTGGTGGTGGCTATCCTGTCTATGTGAGGTGAGGACACACATTCCGGGACAACCGGGAACCAGAGCCTGGGGACAGAGAGGGATCCTCTGGGATACATATGGGGTTGCTGAGGCAGCAGCCCAGGGCCCCGGGCCAACTGGAAGGTATTAGAACAGGGCCCTACCCACTCCCTTCGCCCTCCTCACAGGGCCCCTGGCACATACCGAGTGAAACTGTAGATCTGTTGCACGTTGAGGCCACAGGGGGCACTGTTTCTTAATGCCAGTGCAATTAGGTGGAAGTAATTGAGAGGGGGCCGGGACCAGAGCCTCCCCTCCTGGCTGTTGGCTTGTCGAAGCCTCCGACTCTGGAGGGGGGCCGGTTTGTGAGAGGACGGGAAAGCCACAGAGGAGCGGTCATCCTGGTCCTCGGCCTCCTCCTCTTCTGTGAGCTGAGGAGCACAGAGTAGGAACTGGTCCTGACTCCATGGTCTCAACTCCAGGGGTGCGGTGGCAGGAAGGGGTGGTGGTCCAGGCCACCATCTGGGCTTCTCCCCAACCCAGGAGAGGGGTGGGCACAGCTAATTTCTGAACCCATTAACCCTTTGTCAGTCCTAAGAAAACAGAGCCCTCTGCTGCGTCATCCCTGGGCCCACCCCCTGCCTACGGCCCACCCCAGAAATCCCTACCTCCCAGCTGCTGGGGGAGGTGGCAAACCACTTCCAAGGGGGACACTGGTCTCCAGGAGGTGACAGCAACTCCACCTCTGTGGCCTCCGGGCATTTGGCAAAGTCTTCTTTTGGGACTGGCTGAGGGGAGGGAACTGTGGTTGTCAGATTCTTCCCCTTACTGGGTTCTGAGACCTCCAGCTTTTCAGGGGGGAACACGATGTTGGGGTCTACCCACACCCACAGGTTGGGCTCAAAATCTGGACCTGCAGTAGAGAAAAAAGGAGACTGTAGCCCATAGCTCAAGGACTTTGGGTGTCCCACCCAGGCCACAGGGCCATGTCACTTCCCTCCACTCACCGTCTTTATCAGGGCTGGGTTTTTTTTCCAGAGGTAGCATTGGTGGCTCAACTATTCGGAGTTTATATCTGGCAACTGGAAAAAAGAAAGAGTCAAAACATCCTAGGATTTCCATTGTGGCCCCAGGGTCCTGGGCCTTGAAGCCTCCCCGGGAGGTGGCTGTGGGCCCTGCCTGGGAAGTGAGGTCTTATTCTATTGGTTTCCCCTTACCTCTCTGACCTTCTCATTATCCTCTGCATTCTTGCCTTCTCACTCCACATTACATCCTTGAACCATCACATTAATGCCTGTTACTTCAGTCAGTCACCATCTATAAACTCAAAGCTTCCATATCTTTATTTCTAGCCTAGACGTCTCTGCTAGCCCTTAAGTACAACTGTCTATGGGATAGCCCACAAGCACTTGAACCAGGCAGGCTACAGTCAACAGGTCGAAAGAGAGTCAGATACAACTTAGTGACTAAACAACAATACACACATATACGTATTCTTTTTCAGATTCTTATAGTTCCCTGTGCTATACAGTAGGTCCTTGTTGGTTATCTATTTTATATATAGTTACATATAATATATAGATACATATTATCTGTTAATCCCAAACTCCTAATTTATCCCTCCTCTCACTTCCCTTTTGGTAACCATAAGCTTATTTTCTGTGTCTGTGAGTGGAAATCATTCTTGTCTCCTCTTTCCCACAGAGCCACACCCAATTAATCACCAAGTTCTACCATCTCAGTCCAAGCCTGTAACCTAAAAGTTGTTTACCTTTTCTTTAACTTACCATATTGCAGTTCTGAGCCAACCCACCCCTGAACTGATCTCTCCTTTGACCTCTCCTTTGAAACACTTTCTTCACTTAGTTTCCAGGAAAAGACAGTCTCAGTTTTGACTCTCAATGGTCATTTCCTCCGTTTTTGTTGGTTATCTCTCTTCTCTCCAATCTCTTTAGAATGGAATGCCCCCTAGGGCTCACTCTATTTTCTCCCCTTAAATGCCACATGTGTAACAAAGACTTTTAAAATTCCTATCTCTCCAAAATTCCTATCTCTCTCCACAATCAAGACTTATATATCTACCAGCTTACTCAACATTTCTACTTGGATATCTAAGAAATATCTCAAACTTGGCATGTAAAGAACAGAATTCTGATTTTCCTCCCCAAATCTTCCACATCTCGGTACAAGACAACTCCATCCTTGCACCTGGTCAGCCAAAAGCTCTGGAGGAGTCATCCTCTCATCTTTTTTTCTTACATAATACATCCAATCCATCAAGAGAATCCAGCTGGTTCCTTCTCACCACATCCTCCACCACCCTGGTGGTCCAGTCCACCATCAGCTCTTGTCTAGATTACTACTGTAGCCTCCTAAATAGTTTCCTGGTTCCCAGTCTCTCTACACTTACAGTGTACCTTCAACCCAGCAGCCACAATGATCTTTTCAGACTATAGATCATTCAGGATGAGCTATGTAATTTGCAAGGCCCAATGCAAAAGAAAAATGTGGGGTTCCTTGTTCAAAAATTATTAAAAATCTTGACAGTGATAGCAGGACATTAAACCCAGGATAAATACCTATGTAATGGCACAGCTCACTCCACTGTTCCAAACCTTTCAACTGTGCTAAATCTTACTCAGAGTCAACCCTAATGCCCTCAGAGGGGAAGAGGGCTCTTCCTGACCTCTGCTCCACGCTCCACACCCTCTGAACTCTTCTCTTTATTTACTTTGATCCAGCCTCACTAGCCTCTTTACGAGTTCCTCAAACACTCCAGACATATTCCTTTCTGAGGGCTTTTTACACAGGCTATTTCTTCTGCTTGAGAAACTTTTCCTCTAAGCATGGTCCAGCTCATCATCTCACCTCCTTCAGCTGGGCTCAAGTATGTTCCTGGGACTTGCCTGGTGGTCCATTGGCTAATACTCGGTGCTCCCCATGCAAGGGACCCCAGTTCAATCCCTGGTCAGGGAACTGTATCCCACATGCCTCAACTTTATATTTATATACACACACATACACACACACACATGTATGTGTGTATATATATATTAATATGAACTGCCTGTGTGGCCCCAGTAGAATATCATCTCCATGAAGACTTGTCTGTTTTGCTCATGGTGTATCAAGAGTGTCCAGAATAGTGCCTGGGAAAATTGGAGGTGCTCAATTAATATTTCTCTTTTTTTTGGCCGTGCCTTGTGGCATGCAGGATCTTAGTAACCAGGGATTGAACCTGGGCCCCCTGAATTGTGGAATCTTAACCACTGGACCACCAGAGAAGTCACTTGATAAGTATTTCTTGAATCAAGACACAGGAATGTTCATCAGCATTACTCATGGTGACTAGGAGTTCCAATGGAGTTTTGTCTCCGTCAGTAAGGAAAATTAAAATACAAAAAGATGATATATGTGGATGATAGAATATCACACAGCTATTAGAAATGATGAATCAGATCTTCAGTTAGCAGCCCAAATAACTCTCAAAAACAATGTGAATGGGGGGGAAGCAAAGAGTATAATGTACAGTAAGGTTACCTATAAAAGCAAAATAATGCTAAACAGTTTCCAAAGATATATTTATCTATAAAGACATTAAATGGATTGGGAGTGTGGGAGGTGAGGAAAGAGGGTGGGGACTGAAGGAAGAAAATGAGTTAATGCAACTACTTTGCCCAAACAAATGGCCATCATATATCAAGAATGTAGTAAGCAATTACCTCAACTCTCAACACCTGAGAACCAAACTAAAAAAAGTTTAAAAGACAGCGGTCAACTATCCATTCAGCAAATACTGAGCGGCTCTAGGTGTCAGACAATGTATCTAAGAGGGGGCTACAGCCACAGACAAAATTCATTAAAATTTTTAAGAGAAAGATGAGCGAAATCTGTGGCGTGCCCAAACGGCGTAGGAGCCTCGGAGAAAAGGCTGAAAAGAGACCTAGGAAGTTTTGCGACAGCGCCCGTGAACGAGGGTGGAAAAGCAGTGTTCAGGCAGGCCCCTGCCTTCCGTGGGTTTCCAGTCGAGGTTGGGGCCCCCTTGCCTCTTGGAAAAAGTGGGGGCGGGGTAGGGGCGCAGCAAAGCGGGCATGGAGTCCAGAATCGCAACATCGTAACGGGGCTCCTGAGGGCGGGAGGGGAGGAGGTCAAAGACCCGGGGTCTCCGGCCTGGCGCGCCCACGAGCGCCCCCCTCAGCCGTCGCGGCGCGCCCATCCGCCATGACTCCGGTCCAGGACACTCACGGTTCTGTTCGGCTAAGGGCAGGTGCGACGTGGTGAAGGACAGAAAGGACTCGTTCCCCATGTCCCAGTGCAGCAACCCCGGGACCTGGCCATGGAGGCTGGCCCAGAAGTCGACGTGCTGCAGTTTCAGGTCCACGGTTAGGAAGAGGAGGGCCAGCCGGCACAGGGTGGGAGAGTCGGGAGAGATGAGGCTGACGCCCGAGAGGCACGTTCTTAAATCCCCTGGCGCTGATTGACTTAGCGTGGAGCCCACTCAGGTGTGCCTCATTTGACACCCTCGACCTCTCGGCCTACACTGAGCGCCCTCCACCCCACGCCCACCCCGTCTTTTCCACAACCTCTCAGGCTTTCACTTTGGGGTTTGGGGACCTTGGGGATTCAGAAGGGAGGGATCCCAGGCTCTCTTTCCACTCTACATTTGCCCCAAGCTCTTTTTTTATTTGGTAAATCAGTCTACCATTTAAGAATGATCCTGTGATGGTATTAGTAGCTACTTTCTACAAGTTTGGAGGATTTCATGGTTTATCCAAGATCGCATCTGTAAGTGTAAAGTGGAGATGGGATTAACTGGTGGTTTTTATTATTTTATGTCTTTTTTTTGGAATGGTGATTCTTTGTTGTTTTCATACTTTCAAATTTACAGAAAAGTCCGAAGAATGCTATAAAAAAAATCCCAGTATATCTAAGTCCTGTAACCAATTATCCCAATTATTAACATTTTATCACATTTTTTTTCTCTCTGTGTAAGACATACATTATCTTTTTCTGAACTGCTGCTGCTGCTAAGTTGCTTCAGTCATGTCGGACTCTGTGCAACCCCATAGACGGCAGCCCACCAGGCTCTGCCATCCCTGGGATTCTCCAGGCAAGAACACTGGAGTGGGTTGCCATTGCCTTCTCCAATACATGAAAGTGAAGAGTGAAAGTGAAGTTGCTCAGTTGTGTCCGACTCCTCTTAGCGACCCCATGGACTGCAGCCTACCAGGCTCCTCCATCCCTGGGATTTTCCAGGCCAAGAGTACTGGAGTGGGTTGCCATTGCCTTCTCGGCTTTCTGAACTACTCGAGAGTAATTTGCTGACATCATGTCCCTTTACCCATAAATACTTCAGTGTGTATTTCCTGAAAACCAGGATATTGGTTTACATAACCAGAAAATCAGAAATGAGAAAATTAAAAAATTTAACAAGGATTCAATGCAAGTGAAAGTGGCTCAATCATGTCTGATTCTCTTTTTGTTTTGTTTTGATAGGTAAGAAGTAGATTTATTCAGATTCAAAGAGAAGCACACTCCAAAGACAGAGTGTGGGCCATCGCAGAGGGCGAGTGTGGCTGAGTCTGACTCTCTGTGACCCAGGCCAGAATACTGGATTGGGTAGCCATTCCCTTGTCCAGGGGATCTTCCCAACTCAGGGATCAAACCCAGGTCTCCCGCATTGCTGGCAGATTCTTTACCAGCTGAGCTACCAGGGAAGCCCTTATGGATTCAATATTGTATTTAAAATACAGATCCTATTCAAATTTCACCAATTGCTCCAGTACTGTGTTTTATATGACTTTGTTTTATTAGCTAGAATCCAATTCAGGATCATGCAAAGCATTTAATTTTTATGTCTCTTTAGCCTCTAATCTGAAGCAATTTCTCAGACTTAAATCTTTCATTACATTGGCATTTTGAAGAGTACAGGCCATTTATTTTGTAGAATGTCTTTTAGTTTAGGTTCCAGTTTCCTCATAACTAGATTATGTAATTTTGGCAAGAATGTCAGAGAAGAGAAGCTGTTTCCTTATTAGTACATCACATTAAGAGACCTGTGATGTCAATTTGTCTCATTATTAGTGGTATCCATTATGTTTTTCAACTGTGAAGGTACCTTTTTTTTTTCTCTTTTGTAATTAGTAAGCAATTTGTGGGGAAATATATTAAAGTGATCTAAAATCTTGTTTCTCATCAAGTTTGGACCCACTAATTCTAGTGTCCATTTATGATTCTTACCTAAATCAATCATTACTATGATAGGTGTGAAATGATGATTTTATTTTTTTGACTGCACCTCCAATCTTGTGGGATCTTAGTTCCCTGACCATGACAGTAAAAGCACTGAGTCATAATTGCTGGACTGCCAGGGAGTTCTGTGATTTTTCGAAATCTATCATTGTATCTCCATTTATTTAGTTGGCATTCTTTTGTAAGAGCTTCCCAGGTGGCTAAGTGATAAAGAATCCACCTACCAATGCAGGAGGTACAGGTTCCATCCCTGGGTCAGGAAGATCCCTTGGAGAAGGAAATGGTAACCCACTCCAGTATTCTTGCCTAGGAAATCTCATGGACAGAGAGGAACCAGAGTGGGCTACAGTTCATGGGGTTATAAGAGTCAGACAGGACTAAGCACAACACAGCACATTCTTTCATAAAGAAGTTTTCTTTATCTCATATTTGTTATCAGTATGGACTCAAAGGATTGATTCTTATGTTACAGAGTGGATTATAATTCAGTACTGTATTTGTTTTACCCTTAAATTGTTCATATTTGGCCAGAGGGTGAGGCAGCCCCCTCTGGCTCCTTTGTGCATTCTGGGTTCCCCATCAGACCCCACCCACCCTATACTGTGTTGCCAGTTGCTTGCCTGCTGCTGCTGCTGCTGCTAAGTCGCTTTAGTCGTGTCCGACTCTGTGTGACCCCATAGATGGCAGCCCACCAGGCTCCGCCGTCCCTGGGATTCTCCAGGCAAGAATACTGGAGTGGGTTGCCTACTAGACTGGAAACTTTGAGAGTAGTACCTGGCGTGTAGGAGACCCTCAATAAATGTTGTTTTAACTATGGTGAAAACAACTTCCTTTTAAAAAATGTACTGGCACCCTACCTTTAATATCAATAATAATAGTAACTTTTATGATAATTTCCCTAGTTATAAAAATAATACATGTCTGATACAGAAAACTTGGAAATATAGAAAGCACAAAGAAAAAGACAATAAAACAAAAATCATTCTTGGTATCCACCAGAGATAATAATTAATTACATTCTGATGTATAGTATTCCAATCTTTTTCCTTGTGTTTCATTTTGTTTTATAGAAAAAGTTATTGTAATGCATCTACCCTTTTATATCCCCTTTTAAATTAATGTATCATTTGAGAATGTTAATATCATGTAAATCATATCTCTTATGAGGTTAGCACCCAGAATGTATAAAGAACTCCCACAAGTCATCAAAAAATCCAAACAGCCCAGTTTAAAAATGGGCAAAGGACTTGAATAGACATTTCTCCAGAGAAGAAATACAGATGTCCAATAAGCACATAAAAAGATGTGCTTTTATATCATTAACAGTAGAGAAATGCAAATAAAAACCACAAAGAGATACTACTCCATATCCATTGGGATGGCTATTATAAAAATAAACAAAGGAGATACAGGAAATAACAAGTGTTGACTAGGATGTGGAGAAATTGGAATCCTTGTGAATTACTGGTGGGAATGTAAAATGGTGCAGGCTCTCAAAAAAAAAGAAAAAAAAGAATTACTATATGATCTAGCTGGAGAAGGCAATGGCACCCCACTCCAGTACTCTTGCCTGGAAAATCCCATGGACGGAGGAGCCTGGTAGGCTACAGTCCATGGGGTCGCTAAGAGTTGGACGACCGAGCGACTTCACTTTCACTTTTCCCTTTCATGCACTGGAGAAGGAAATGGCAACCCACTCCAGTATTTTTGCCTGGAGAATCCCAGGGATGGTGGAGCCTGGTGGGCTGCCATCTATGGGGTCGCACAGAGTCGGACACGACTGAAGTGACTTAGCAGCATATGATCTAGCTGTCTCATTTCTTGGTTCATACCCTGAAGAACTGGAATCAGAGATTTGGATAGGTATCCTTATACCCATGTTCGAGACTGCCTATCTAAAACCTGGAAACAGGGACTTTCATGGTAAGAATCTGCCTTGCAATGTAGGAGACTTGGGTTGGATCCCTGGTTGGGAGCCTAAGATCCCACTTGCCTGGGGCAACTAGAGAGAAACCCACACGCCTCAGTGAAGAGCTCACAAAAGATCTCCTGTGCCGCAACTAAGACCCGAGGCAGCCAAATAGATATATTTTAAAGATGGTTAAAATCGTAAATTTTAAATTTGTATTGTGTGCTTTGTCCCTCAGTTGTGTCCGACTCTTTGCCACCCCATGGACTATACAGTCCATGGAATTCTCCAGGCCAGGATACTGGAGTGGGTAACCATTCCCTTCTCCAGGGGATCTTCCCAACCCAGGGATCGAACCCAGGTCTCCTGCATTGTGGGCAGATTCTTTACCAGCTGAGCCGCCAGGGAAGCCCAAAGTGGAGCCCACTGAAGAGAAACACACAGAAATGTGGCATCAGGCTTTATTGTAGGGACTAAATTCACTGAGGGAGGGAAAAATTCCTGTCTGTCAGGGATAGAGCAGTTAAAGAGGTGAAGTGGGAGAAAAACCAATTCTGACAGGAGTGGGGTGAGGGCAGTAATAGGGAGTGTTGGGCCAAGGGGACACCTTAGGGGATGAGAAGGGGACGGAGGGAGGAAAGGGCTGTAGTGGAGAAGGGAGGGGAGGTGACGGCACTGAAGGAGCCCAGGCCTGGTGCCTGTGGCCTGGGAACAGGCCATCTTCTCAGCAGCGGAGACAGGAGCAGACGCCGAGCCCCAGGCTGGAACACAGCCAGCGCCTTGGACTTGCTGGAGCAGCCTGCTGCCTGGTGCTGTCCTCACTTGCGGGCGCCCAGTGCTAGGGCGATGATCAAGCCCAGAACCAGCAGGAACATGGCGACCGAGAGCAGCACCGTGATGACCACCATGCCCCCTGTCCGGGCCATTGCCAGCCCAATGGACTCTGCCTTCCTTCCTGTCAGAAGAGAGAAGGGAGGCAGTTCTAGGCAGGAAGGGCCCCCACCCTGCCCAAGGCTTCCAGCCCGGCCCCTCATCCATTCATCCAGCCAGCCATCCCCTCATCCGTGTATTCATCCAACCAATCAACGAACCATCAGATAAACATTTATGAAGCATCTCCCATGTGAGGCACTGAAGATTCAGAAATTAATCAGACACAGTCACCACCCACAAAGTTTAGTGGTGCGGGGAAATGAGTCAGCGGCCACTTAAAATGCCAGGGGCTCAGTGTGAGGATAGAGGTAGGCAGAGAAGCCAAGGGAGGATAGGAAGGGGCAGGTGGGGGCTGGGGCGAGAGGGGCCAGGGAAGGCTCTGGGGCCCTGGGATGTTACTCACGAGGAAGTGTGGACATTGGGATCTCTCTGCTGGACTCAGTGGACGCCCCCTTTGTCACGAGGTAGGAAACGCTTTTGTGGTGAGGTTCGGGAGAGGAGAGAATCCTTGGTGAGTGTCCAGGACTTAGAGTATGGGGGAGTCCAGGCCTCCCCCTTCATGGCTGTGCCCAGGAGAGGCCTGTTCTGTGAGCTGTGACCCCGCTCTCTCCCCCATACTCGCCATCGCCACCACCAAAGTCAGGACCCAGCGCCTCTTCCTATAGCCCTTCCCACCCAGGCCCCAGGCCCGGGTCTGGTACTTACTAGTATTTGGTTCCCGGCGCCAGGTTTGTCACCTGGTATGCACTGAGCCGGGTGACTGTGAAGCCAGACCCACTGTCCACCACGCTCACCAGCTCCCTGCGTCCACGGCACGGAGGCACCATGAAGCTAGATCTCACCACTGGGCGGGAAATCGGTGGTAAAAGGCAGGGTCAAGCTTCGAAAGGCCCCGAGGAGAAGGGCAGTATTTAGAGCGTGGATGGTGGGAGAAGGGGGTCAACAGGAAGGGAGAGTGGGAGGAGGGATGCCCGGGTATCCTGGGAAGGGATCTCTTGGGACTAGGGGGTGCCTGGGAGCGGGGAGCAGACCTTTGCTGTCATTGGCTCTCCGGACAGTCAGTGTGGCATTGCCCCCTGTGAGGTGACACGGGGGCAAGGCAACTAGCAGGCTTTCCGTCATCACTGGGGACAGCAGACCAGAGAGGCTTGAGATGTTGAAGTCAGCTAGGGGGCCAGGAAGGAGTTCAGGGGAGGATCAATCCCTTTCTTGCCAACAGATCAGCCACCCTGCTCCACCCCTCGTGGTCCTCTCTAAGGATGAAGAGTCCCTTTCACTCTGTGGTCTGTTTGCAGAACACGAGTCTTTGCCTGTATGACCACCAGGTGGCAGGCTTGGGCTGCAGAAGCTGGGTACTCCTCCAAGCCTCTAGATGCCGGGGTGCTAGGAGGAGGCAGCTCCCAACCCCACCCCTGTCCAAAGCCTTGGTCTCTTCCCCACTCCTGCCTGCCTCCTGGATCTGGAAGGGGACAGGCGTGTGCCCTGGGCCCAGTGACTGATGCCTGGTCACCGCCATCACCAGTTCCCCAGCCCCAACTGGCCAGACCAGCCCCTCTTTGACAGCCCTGGAAGGCACAGTGCCTCCTCTCCAGACCCCCACTTCCAAGCCCCTCCCCACCCTGGCCAGAGATGGCAGAGACCTGCAGCCCCGGGGACCAGGACAGCCAGCAGAATCAGGATCCAAGACAAGGTCCGCCCAGGCCATGGAGATGCCATCGCTGGGTTGGGAGCTGGGGTGGGTGCTGGCGAGCTGTGACTTCCTAAGGCAACTGAGGCCCTGCCCCGGGGAGCTGATTTTGTCCTGGGGCGGTGGGAGGGGCTCGAGGGGAATCCTGCCCAACCTGCCCCTTGGGCACCAAAAGCCTCAGGGGAGGCCCCCAGACAGGTTTTTCAGGATGGGGATCTAGCCCTCCGGCCAGGAGGGGGAGGGCCTGGCGGGATCTCGGTGGCTTAGTCACTGCAGAGGGGCAGGGGAACTGAGGTGGGAGTGGAAAATCCTTCTTCTGGGACACCCATGGGTAAGAGCACGAGCGTCCCACCTGTGCAAGCACCTGGAGCCGGGCCTGTAGAGGACCCCCCGGCCATGTGGTGGGGGTCTTCCCAGGCGGGTGGCAAGTACTGAGTTTGCCCTGGTGTGTGGGGAGAGGGGAGTCACCCTGAGGGGCTCCTGAAAGGAACTTGGCTGGGCAGGAATGGGAGAGAAACAGAGAAACCGGCAGGACGGGGTCGGGGCATCAGAGCCCAGGGCCCCAATTCTTGGCATCCACTGAGGCCCAGGCACTGAACTCTGGGAGAGGCAGAGGGGTATGGGTGCCAGGAAGCACACAGGGCTTCCCATTCCTCTGGAGAGTGGGCCAAGGATGTCATGGAGGACTTCCAGAGATCGGAGAGGTGGGCACTGACCTGCCCAGTGGGGGTGGGGGATGCACACCGTCAGCCTTGGTCAACAACATTTCCTGAACTGTTTGAGAATAAAGGAGAGAGAGACAGTGGGAGAAAATGAGAGACAGACACAACTTCTCCAAAGGCCCTCCCGCCCCTGTGCTCTGTTAGAGAGCCGTGAAGGAGGAGTTGTGAGGGCAGAGGACAACGAGGAAGTGACAAAAGCTGCTGACTAAGGTCATGGTGGAATTCCAGGGGTGAGGGATCTTCTTAGTACTCTTCAAATCCCATCCCCAGCCAGGAGGATGTTTACACTTGGGCTTGGGAGAGATCACTTCCCATCTCAGTCACAAACCAGCAGCAGAAAGGAAAAGAGGAGGTTGGGTTTATTGCAGACTGGGTCGCGTTGTGTCCACTCCTAAGCTCCCATCTCCATCTGAAATTATGAGTGGGACAGAGTGGGGTAGGTGAGGACAGAGCTCTGACTAGATTTTAAAAGGATAAGAGGGGCCTGTGCCTTTAAACCCTCCTTTCTCTCTCCAGTCCTCCCCCCTTCCCCACCCTTGGCCCTCCCCAGGTTTCTGGAGGAGCTGAGAGTTGCATCTTCTCCCTGCCCTGCCGAGCTGCTCACTGGCTGCTCTGGAGGCTGTGCTTTGGGGTCTCCATGGAAACCATTAGTTGCTAAGCAACTGGAGCATCATCTGTGCTGAGCTCTCGCATCTAATTATCCCATCACAGCCGCCGAGAAGGGTTTGGGGAGCTGAGAGGAGGGGGAGGACAAGCACAGGAGCAAAGAGGATAACTCTTTTAGCAGAGCAGATTCATTGACAACGCTGAAGTCACTTAAAGCCACAGCACTCTGTTCCTCTGGAGGATTTCCTCATGGCTTGGAAAAATCAAGCCAGGGCCACAAATGCCTGGGGTCTCTCTCTTGGACCCACTCTTTCTAGGCTGTCTCCCTCTTGCTTTCTCGATTCTTAACTCCCTCAAGTTTCCTCCCTTGCCTCCTTCCTTCCAAATAGCAAATAGTTATTAAATACCAGTTATGTCCCTGGAACTGTGCTAGGCACCAGGGATATGAAGGTAAGATAAATTTTTGCCTTCAAGGAGGTCCTAATTGTTCTATTCTGCTCCAAAGATTAGCTCCTGAAACAGACCTACCCTTTCTAAACTGTGGTCCTTTCTTTGTTCCTCTCTTTCTCCCTTCATTTCTTCCTTCTTCCCTCCCTCCCTCCCTCCTTTCTTTCATTCTTTTTAAATTGAACTACGGTAGTTTTGCAACCAAAAGAGCTTGGATCAGAACCCAGGCCTGCCCGATACATTATACTTTTCTTTCTCCGTTGGCAATGCCATTCTTAGTCACTTAGAAGAACATGTCCACTTGGTTCCATGGGCATGTCAACCTCTGATGGGCACTACCATGTAACTTTAGGTGAGTCACTTTGAACCTCAATTTTCTCACCTATAAAATGGAAGGACTCTTTCCTTACCATTTGTCTAACAACGTATGACAGGTGTAAAAATGCTTTAAAAATAAAGGTGCAAAAGGAATGTAGAGACCATTGTCAGAATCTATAGTAGCAGTATGGGGGAAACCCTGGCGACTTGGACCTAGAGGTCAGATGCAGTGCTCACCAAATGTTGGTCCAGTGATGAATGGTAGAGCATCTATCCTTGAGATATGAGGCTGGAAAAGGCTGTGAGAGTAAGAAAATCTCAGTTGTTCAGTGATAGAATGCAACTGGATGCTTCTTTATTTTTTTTTTCTAATATTGCCCATGACACAACCACTTCCCTCAAATCTTTCAGCTTTCTGACCTTGACCAAGTTAACTACCTAACTACTCTGAGCTGCAGTTTTCTCTTCCATAGAAAGGGTATAAAATCTGTCTCATCAGGATACTATAACTATCATTCAAGGTAATTTATTTAAGAGTGCCTAGCACTGTATCTGGTTCAATAAATATTAATTTAAGTAATTTATCTTATCCTCTCCTTTTTATTAACCCTTGGTACAGAAGAAGACTAGAGGCTCAGAGGCAATAAATAACCTTCTGAAGGTCTCAGAGTGAGCAAAAAATGAGGTGGGATAGAATTCAGAATTTGCTTTTCCAACCATGTCATTGATGTAAGGGCTTCCCAGGTGGCTCAGTGGTGAAGAATCTGCCTGCCAATGCAGGAGACGTGGGTTCAATTCCTGGGTCAGGAAGATTCCCTGCAGGAGGAAATGGCAGCCTGCTCCAGTATTCTTGCCTGGGAAATCTCACGGGCAGAAGAGCCTGGCGGGCTACAGTCTATGGGATTGCGAAGAGTTGGACATGATTGAGCAACTGAGCATGCACGAACTGATGCAAAGGAGATGGCTGGGCAGGAAAGGTAGTCTGGGATCGGGGTGGGGGGTGAGTGACTGTGGTGGATCAGCTATAACACACATACCAAAGGGGTACCAGGCATGAGGGAACAGCCTGTTCACACACTTATTCATTCAATAAATATATGTTGGACAACATCTCTCTGGTGGGTACTATGCTAGGTGATGAGATACAGAGATGACAAGACACAACTCCTGCTCTAAGTTGCTGATTTTTGGAGAGTTGCAGAGTTGGCCTTCCTAAGTGGAAAGGAATATTCCAAAAACAGGGAACAGCACATGAAAAGACTCAAAGATGTGAATTATCCTGATACCTCCTAGAACTGTGAACAATACATCTTGGCTGGAAGGAAGTATTCAAGGGTGAACAGGGTGAGAGCTTAGCACCAATGGCTTTGTAACTATGCTAAGGAGCCTGGCTTTTTTTTTTTTTTAGATTTATTTATTTTTGGCTGTGCTGATCTTCGTTACTGTTTGCAGGCTTTCTCTAGTTGCGGTGAGCAGGGGCTACTCTGCAGTTGTGGTGTTCAGGCTTCTCATTGCAGTGGCTTCTCTTGTGCAGCACAGGTTCTAGAGTGATGGCTCAGTAGTTGTGGTGCACAGGCTTAGTTGCTCTGTGGCATGGAATCGTCTCTGACCAGGGATCAAACCCATGTCCTCTGCCTTGGCAGGCGGGTTCTTAACCACTAGACCACCAGGGAAGCCAGGAGCCTGATTTTTTCCCTGAAGAAAACAGGAAGCCTGTGAGGAGTTTTACTGGTTTAAAGATCATTCTGGAAACAGTGTAGGGAATGGATTGGCAGCAGGTAAGAGACTGGTTCATTGTGTCAGGGTTGGTCTATGTGGCCAATAGAATATGACAGAAATGACAGTAGGTCACTTCTGAGGCTACTTCCTAAAAGGCATCGCACCTTCCCCCTTGCTCTCATGGATTGCTCACCCTGGAGGATATGGGAGCACCTCCATGGGGAGGTCCACGTGGCAGGGAATTGAGGCCTTCTGCCAAGATCCAGGGAGGAACTGAGGCCTCCAAACTACAGCCATGTGAATGGATGAGCTTGGAGACAGATCCTCCGGACCCAGTCAGTCCTTCAGGTGACTGTGTCCCAGGCTGACACCTTCACTGAAACTTCATGAGACACCTCAGATTCAGAATCAGATTCCTGATTCTCAGAATAAATGTTTGCTTTTATAAGTCACTAAATTTGGAGATTAGCTGCTGTGCATCAATTGATAACTAATTCTTTCCTGGAGAATTCCATGGACAGCGGAGCCTGGTAGGCTACAGTCTGTGGGATCACAAAGAGTCAGACATGACTAAGCGACTAACACTTTCACTGTTTTTCACAAATATCTTGGGCAAGTCAGATGAAAGCGACATTTTCATGTGGAGTGAAGTGAAGTGAAAGTATATAAGTCTGGAGCACAGGAGAGAAGTCTGGGATGAAGAAAGGGAATGTGGACAATGGCTAAAATAATAAATGTAAGGACTTCCCTGGTGGTCCAGTGGTTAAGAATCCACGTTGCAATGCAAGGGATGCTAGTTTGATCCCTGATCCAGGAAGATTCCACATGCCAAGGGGTAACTAAGCTCATGAGCTACAACTACTGAAGCCTATGTGCCCGAGAGCCTGTGCCCTGCAACAAGAGAAGCCACCACAATGAGAAGCTCTTGCACTGCAACAAAGAATAGCCCTTACTGACCACAACTAGAGAAAGCCCACAACAGCAACAAAGACTCCACACAATAAAAAATTAAAAAATTTTAAAAATCAGAAATGTAGAAGAGTCCTGGAAGACAGTGGTGGAAGGGAAGGATAAGAAAGCCAAGTACAGACTACTAGGGAACACAGTGTGTAAAGGACAGATGGAGGGGGAGGAGCTGATGAAAGAGGAACGAGCTTTAGGAGAAGAACCAGGAGAAAGTGGTTGGATGGTTTTGCAAAGGAAGTGTCAGATGGTATGAAGGTCAAGATTGAAGTTCAGGACTCAATGTCCCTGGGCCTAGCATCTTGAGGGGTGTTGTGTGTCCTTCAGAGCAGGTTCCTGTAGGTGAGGGGGGCAGCAGCCAGATAGTAAGAGTTCAGGGATAACTGGGAGTAGGTGGACTTAGAACTGTGTAGACCTCTCTGAAGAAACTTGACTGGAAAGGGAAGGAGAAAGATAACCAGAGGGAATTGTGGGTACAGAACAATCTCAGAATTTTGTTTTGTTTTTAAAGTTGAAGAGGGAATTCCCTGGTGGCTCAGTGGTTAAGACTTCATGCTTCCAATACAAGGGGCGCATGTTCAATCCCTGGTTGGGGAAATAAGATCTCACATGATGTGCCATGCTGTGCCTTGCCAAGCAGCCAAAAAAAAAAAAATTTTTTTAATACAATAGAATAAAGCATGTTTAAAACATAAACTAAAGATAAACAGAAGGAAAGGTATAATTTATGGGGAGGCTCCCGGAGGAGGGAGAAGATGGCACTCAGATTAGAAGTGGAGGTATTAGCCTGTGGCGGTAGGAATGACACTTTCCAGCAGAGAAGAGAACAGACTACTAGTCTCTTTCCAGAAGAGAAGAGGCAGTGGGGCAGAGAAAGCTTATACCGTTTGTAGGGGCGGAGGTGGAGGGAAATGGGTTGGGAAAGGCTTGGAGATGAAAGAAGAAAGTTAAGGAAGCTCCCTCCTTAATGTCTCTGCTTTCCCTGGAAAGTAGAAAGCTCAGCGGGGAGGGAGGTTTGGGGCCTGAAGGGCTGTTGGGGGAGAGGAAGACACAGCTACCAAGAACCCCGAGGAAGATGGACAGCCGAGAGTGGGGACCACTGGTCTCCAGGGGCACGGACTGTGTTAGTCAGGGTTCTCCAGAGAAACAGAACCAACAGGATGTGTATATATAGACACATTTATTTTAAGGAATTGGCTCATGAAGTTGTGGAGCCTTGGCAAGTCCAAAATCTGATGGGAGAGGCCAGCAGGCTGGAGACTCAGGAAAAGAGTTGCAATTTTGGAGTCCAAAGGCAGTCTGTTGGCAGAATTCCTTCCTCCTAGTGGGGAGAGGGTGGAGGTCACCTTTGCTACATTAGAACCTTCAACCTTCACCCATATTGTGAGATAATCTATTTTACTCAAAATCCACTGATTTAAATGTTAATCTCATTCATAAAACACCATCACAGAAATACCCAGAACAATGGTTTGACCAAATATCTGGGCAACATGGCCCAGCCTGGTTGACACATACAATTAACCATGACATGTTGGGAGCTTTTCAAATTACTCAACAGCTGGAGCGCTGAAATGATAAAACTGTCTGGTTGTACTGACTCAGGGTTAGGGTTTTCAAGGCATGGAAAGTTGAGGGTATTGGCAAGAGTGAAGGGATGGAGAATAAGATCTAGGCTGGTTTCGAGAAGGATCGATAGATAGGACAGGAAAGAGGATGGAAGGAGCAGGTGTTCAGTGAGGTCAAGATAGAACAAGGCGTGGGAGAGGCAGAGGAGCGGGAGTTTGTGGACGTGGCAGGAGGTGACGTGGGGCCGTCTAGGTGGCAGCTGAGGAGCCAAGGTCTTCACTGCAGCTGGATGGGATCAAAGTGTTGTGAGGCTGGCAGGGGCTGCAGACCTAGTGTCTCCAGGGTCCAGGCAGATAACAGAAGTAGTAAAACCAGGTGGGTGAGACTGGGGCCAACCAGAGAGAGTGCAGCAGCGTGAACTCTATCTACTGAAAGAGTTGCTGTGTGGAAGGGGGAACACAGTATGGTCACACCTCCAGCTTTTTCAGGAGAAGGCAGAAATCTGAATTTTTTAGTAAAATGATATTTTCAAATTTTAAACTAAAATATATTAGGAAAATACACTTTGTGAGCCAAACAATATACACCTCCGAGGCCAGCTTTGCCCTGGGGTCTCCAGGTTATGTCATCTGGGACACAGGATGTTGGAAAGGTATTTGAGGCTGGGGCAGAAAGGCTGGAAGGTGTGGAAGCAACTAGGGGTTCAGTGCAACCAGTGGGTGGGATCCTGGGCAGGAGGGTTTGCAGTGGAAGGAGTGGGTGCAGAGGTGAAGGAGCAACTGCCCTGCCATTTCCACAGACAGCAGGAGCCTCTGACAGGGTTTGAGCAGAGAAGTCACATAATTCATTCTAGTTGTAGAAAAATTACTGAAAGAGTAGGTGGAGGCTTGATTGTGGGGTAATTAAGCCTCTCCTAGGCTGAAGGAGAGCTAATCCATACAAGAAATAATGATGGCCCAAATTAATTTATTCAATAAATGTTTATTAAATGCCTTTGCATCAGTCACTGTGCTAAGTGCTGGACATTCAGAGGTGAACAAGACATTGTTCTCCCTGAAATTATGGTCCAGTGGGAGATACTGAAGAGGCCACTACTCACTATATCAGGGTTTTAGTGGAAGATGTAATAGTAACAGCTATTATTTACTGAGTGCTTACAACATGCCAGGCACGGTGCTAAATCCTTTATGTTTATTTTCTTGTTTAATCCTCATGACAACCTCTATTATTATTGTCCTTATTTTATTTTTTATAATAGTTAAAAAACATTTATTTATATGGCTGTGCCTTGTCTTAGTTATATCATGAGGAATCTTTTATTTGTGGCATGCAAACTCTTAGCTGTGGCATATGAAATCTAGTTCCCCAACCAGGGATTGAACCAGAGCCCCCTGCACTGGGAGCGGGGAGTCTTAACCACTGGACCACCAGGGAAGGCACTCTTCTTATTTTCTTAATGAGGAATCTAAGATCAGAGAACTTAAGTGACTTGCCAAAAAGACACCTCACAGAAGGGGCCTGGGTAGTTCCAAAGGGCTTCCCAGAGGAAGTGGTGATTAAGTGAAGACCTGAAGGTTGAGTAGGAATTAGCAGTGTGAAGGCAGTGGGGGAGGAGTGGAGAGGGGAGATTGTTCTAGGCTGTTAGGGACCAAGGTTAGGGAATGGGCCCATCCGAGGGGGGAGGGGGGAAGGGCTGGGGGCTGGGGGGGGGCATGTTAGACTGGATTTTGAGAGAGTCACTGGAGAAGTAGCTGGGACCAGATGAAAAGTTTTGTAAGCCCCTTTAAGCAATTTTAGTTTTTTTACATATTATTTATTTTTGGCTGTGCTGGGTCTTCATTGTTGCACGTGGGCTCTCTCTAGTTGTGGAAAATGGGGGCTACTCTAGTTGCGGTGCGTGGGCTTCTCATTGCAGTGGCTTCTCTTGTGGAACTCTGGCCCTAGGGCGCCTGGGCTTCAGTAGTCATGGCGCATGGGCTTAGTTGCTCCAAGGTATGTGGAATCTTCCTCGACCAGAGATTAAACCCGTGTCCCCTGCGTTGCAGGTTGACTCTCAATGGCTGGACCACCAGGAAAGTCCTAAGCAATTTTAATTTTTATCCTAAGGCTAAAAGGAAGCCCTTGAAAGGTTTTAAACTGGAGAGCGTCATGATCAGATTTGTATCTTATAAAGATGGCTTTTGCTGCAATGCGGAGATTTTGTTGGGTGAACAGCTGGGAGATATTTTGGACATCTCTGACATGCTATGGAGACAAGATTCCAGGCAAAAGATGATAGAAGAGGCGATTTGGGGGTGATGGTTGGGCTGGGAGGGCTTTGGAGAGGGGTGGAGAGCAGAGTTAATGATGCCTCCCAGGTCCTGGCTGGGGCAGCTGGGTGGAGGACGGCAGTGTCACTAGCTGGGCATGCGTCGGGGTGGGAGGGGCAGATTTGTGGGAAGGGAGTGGAGATCATTGAACTTGCTGAGTTGAGGTGCTGGAGGACACCCAGGTGGAGGTGTATGGAAGGTGGGTGGGTGCGTGTTCTGAAGCCCCAAGGGTTGTCGGCTCAGGTGTGACAGCTGCAGCCTTGGAGAGAAGGATGTGCCAAGTAAGAGGACAAGGTCAAGGAGAGAACCTAGGGAACACCAATACTATGGGCAGAGGAACAGAGGAGCCTGCAAAGGAGACTGAGTGCATGGGTGCGTGCTCAGTAGCTTCAATTGTGTCCGACTCTTTGCGACCCCATGGACTGTAGCCCGCCAGGCTCCTCTGTCCATGGAATTGTCCAGGCAAGAATACTGGAATGGGTTGCCATTTCCTCCTCCCGGGAATCTTCCTGACCCAGAAACTGAACCTAAGTCTCTTTTGTCTCTTGCATTGGCAGGCGGGTTCTTTACCTCCAGCGCCAACTGAGGAGACTGAGAAGCTTCCCAAAAGGTAAAAAGAAGAGCCAGGAGAGGTATCCCAGGTACAGAAAGGAGAATACTTCCAGGAGGCACGTTCCCCATCTAGTTGGTGCTCAGGGAATAAAGAGCCATGATGTGTGCTCTTTGCATGTGGCAAGTAGGAGTCATGGGGACTGCTTCAGACTAGGGGAACTCTTGAGTGACGGGGACTGGGCTGGGCACAAGGGTGTTGAAGGCTGTCAGGTCTGGGAGGAGTTGGATCTGAGACTTGGTGAAGGGCTGGTTGACCAGACAGCCTGGGGAGGGCAGGTGTGAAGGAAGAGGACACCAAAGAGGCTCTTTTTCTCGCCCCCCACCCACCTGCAGTCCAAACCCTTCTGGGTCTGGAACCTATGATGGGAACAGGGAAGGAAGATCAGGAGGGCCATCTTGGATGTTGGTGGCTTGTGGAAGAGATGGTGTGAACTGAAGCAACAGAAGTGGGTTGATCTAGATCAGCTTTCCCCTCAGGCCTCAGAAGGAAGGAGCTCTACACTTCCCCACCCCTCCACCCTCCACCCCCCTCCCCCTCCTCAACTTTCTCTACAGGGGTGGGGGGCAGGGACCTGGGATCTCCAGCTCAGAGACAAGCTGGAGCCATTACAGGCACACACACATTACACACACACACACACACACACACACACACACTTCCTGGTTAGGGTGTGGCTCAAGCCAGCCCCCAGAGTTGTTTCAAGGTAGCCAGGTGGGCCAGAGGGCCAGAATCCCCTTGAATCCCAGGGCACCCTCCTGAGGGGGAAGGGTGGTCTTGGCAGAACTGCTCAGGCCACAGGCCCAGACTCGGCCTTCTCCCACCTCCCCAGGCCCTGTTTAATATGCGCATCAGCTACGGTGCCCTTTGCAAAACTGTTATTTGTACAGAAGCCCGAAGGAGGGGGAGGGAGGCCGCGCCCCCCAGCCCTGAGCTCAGAGCACTCACCCCGGTGCCTCCCACTGAGCCCAGAGTCTGGCTGCTGTGGTGTATTTGCCTCCGGTTCCCCCAACTGTATCTCTCCGAACGGAACGAGAGCCCCTAACTCATCTACCCCTCCCCTCCCCTCCCCACCCCCAACAGCGCCCATCCTGCCCCGTCCAGTCCCAAGGGGGTGCAGGGAAAGCCAGGGACTGCGACACAGGTTCTGCAAGGTAGGCAGAGGACTAGGAGGGGAGGAAATGGCTTTGGAGCAGATGGGCCCCACTGCCCCCCACTCTGGCTGCTATTTGCCAGCTTGGGGCCTTGTTCGAAGTTTCCTGCCTACCAGTGAAGGCGATCAAACCTACCTCCAAGGGCTGTGCTGCGGCCGGAATGAAACAACGCCTGAGGTGAAACAATACAGTGTTTGGCGCATAGTAGGTGCTTAAAACAAGTTCCCTCCCCTCTCTTCACTGTGGGGCTCTGATGAAGAGGTAGAATGACAGAAAGTAGGGTCTATGGAGAGAACTCGCTAAGAGCTGAGGAGGCCGGGGGGTGGGGGGCTCGCCTGGGGCCCTCCTTCACTCCTCGCTCCCCACTGGCCTCCCCACTGGCCTCACAAGCCCTCTGAGAAGGGCATTCCTATGGGTTAAGGAGGTCTGGCGGGGAGGGCCTGAGGTGGGGACACTGACTTTGGGTCTTGAGCAACACCCCCCCACTCCCCCAACTCATAATCCGATTTATATTCCTGCTCCGCCTCTGGACCCGTCACCATGGCAACAGTTTTCTCAGTTGCACTTCATCAGTTTCTGGGCAAATCTTTTTTTCTGCCCCTCCCTGAGTCTCCTTTTCTCTTCTATCAGTCTGCCTTTTCCTGTACCCACAGTACTCACCTTTCCCCACTCCCCCCCGCCCCAGCTTTTCTGTTTCTCTCTTGCAGCTTACTTTGTCCCTGCCTACCCGTCTCTACACCTTCCCCTTCGTCTTTTCCTTCTCAAGTCCAGGATTGTAGCAACAAGCTAGAGTCTATTGGCTGGGTAAGAGCTTGAGTTCCTTCTGACATCAGGGTAGAAAAGCAGAGAGTTGTGGAGGGACAAAGTTTGGGTTCCAGTGGGCTCTGGACAGAGGTCAGTGATGCGAAGGTGGATGGAAGGTCTTGTCTCTCTTCAGTTCTGACCAGGGGGCAGGAAATGGGAGTGGGGGAACAGGATCAGACAGTTTCTTCAGTCCCAAACAGAATTAGTGTGGCTCTGGGAGGTCCTGCATGGCACAGTCCGTGGTTCACTTCCCAACTCACCCTCAGAGACCTCACGCCATGCCTGCAACACCCACTGGCATGGGGTGTGTCCCAAAAACATGAATTTGGCTCTGACTTCTTTCCAAACTTTACTCAAGTCTCTTACTTCCTCAGGGTCAGAACCAGGGTATACTTCTCATCATGCTTGATTCAACAACTCTGACCATGAACCTGTCTTCTGAACACCATCACCCCTCCTTACAGTACTTCCCCATCACCACCCATTGTAAAAACATTGGTGCTACCTGTGAGTCCTCTCTCTCTGTCATCCTCCATATGTAGCTAGAGTTCAGTTCAGTTCAGTTCAGTCGCTCAGTCGTGTCCGACTCTTTGCAACCCCATGAATTGCAGCACACCAGGCCTCCCTGTCCATCACCAACTCCCGGAGTTTACCCAAACCCATGTCCATCAAGTCGGTGATGCCATCCAGCCATCTCATCCTCTGTCATCCCCTTCTCTTCCTGCCCCCAATCCTTCCCAGCATTAGGGTCTTTTCCAATGAGTCAACTCTTCGCATGAGGTGGCCAAAGTATTGGAGTTTCAGCTTCAGCATCAGTCCTTCCAATGAACACCCAGGACTGATCTAGAGGTATCAATTCTTCTTTGTAAGAGGAGAATCTGCTTCTATCCCTGTACCCTTTCATCTAGACGACCTGAGACCAAGTGCCCAGTGAGTCATTTGGGGCTCTCCCTATAGCCTCATTCTCTCCTGGGCCTCCTAGAAAGATAGTCTCCTCTTAGAAACCAAGCCATCTGAAACATGACTTTCTTCTCTCTTTTTTTCTACTTGATTTTTTGAGTGCACATGCTCAGTTACGTCTGACTCTTTGCGACCTCGTGGACTGTAGCCTACCAGGCTCCTCTGTCCATAGGATTTGCCATCAAGAATACTGGAATGGATTGCCATTTCCTCTTCCAGAGGATCTTCCCTACCCAGGGATCAAACCCATGTCTCCTACATTGGCAGGTGAATTCTTTACCACTGAGCCATCTGGAAAGCCTGATTTATTGAACACCCATTATGTATTAGACTCTTCATATATGTCATTTAATTTAATCTTCACCCTAATCTATAAAGTAGGTATCATTTTACAGAAGAAGGAATTGATGCTCAGAGTGGTTAATTTGTCCAAGTTCTACAGCTAGTAAGCAGTAAGGCTAGGACTCAAGTCCAGATCTGTGGAGTTCCACAGTTAGTGTTTCATTCTGTTGCTATACCTATAGCATGCTTCCATGTGACTCTTCTACTCAAAAACTCTGTTCTGGTTCTGAGCATTCTGACTTTCTTAATCTTCTGTTAGGCTTGTGAGGTTCATTATGATCTGACCCATTCCACCTACAAGACCCTGGATCTTGCTACATCTCAGTATGACATGGACTGGTATCAACCAGGAATATTTGTTTGCTTTCAGACTTGCCTTCATCTCTGTCCTGTTAAATATTTTTAGATAGGGTATATGAAAATATAGTATCACATTTCACAGAGATAAGCCTGGAGGTATAGTAAACGCTTTGAAAGACAGAGTGAGGATCCAAATATCATCTCCATGCGTAGAATGGTAGGAAAACCTAACAAAATGAAATGATCAGAGATCTGTGTAAGATCTCAGCAACACAAACAGACCTCACATGTCTTAGAGGCAGTTCAGGTAAAACAGAATCGGGGTTTAGTAAATTCAGTCCGAGTCGTTAGCGTAACATGGTCACCAAAAATGAATCCAAATTTAAGCCATATTAATAGAGGTATAGTTTTTTGAATAAAGAAGAGGATTGGTAGTCCTGCTTTACTTTAAGTTGGCCAGATGTCATTGTGGGCATAACATTAATGAACTGGGAATGTTTAGGCCAGAGAAAATAAAAGTCTGGAATCATTAAGCTTAGATATATGAAGGGCCAGGAGGTAATTCATGGACTAATAAATAGAGACCACTAGGAGATAGAATTCAGCTCAAAGGAAGGAAAAACAAATGTTCATAAGTGGAATGGGCTGCCCCATTACTGGAGATTTTCATCAAGATGCTGATACACTGCTTGCCTGGGATGTTAAGAGAGAGTAGAGAATCAGAAAGAATTAGAGCTACGTAGTTGGTCTTTGAGACCCCTTCCCACCAGGATCTGTGATTCCTCCTGCTTTGACTCCATCTGCGCCCCTCACTGAGGCCTCTGTGCTCCCCTGTACCTGAGGTCAGTTTCCTGTTTCTCTTCCATGTCTACCAAAGGATGCAGCCTGCACTGGTTGCATCAACCCCACATCTTTTAATGATTTAGCATCTTTTATTGTTCTTTAGTTGTCCCCATTTTATAAGCTCCTTGAGGGCAGGTGGCTTTATTATCTGTTACAGGATAAAAACTTATTAACCAATGACTGTTCTCAGACTCCCTCTGCCCTGCAGCCCCTCACCCCTGAGATAATTTTATCCCTCACTTGTTGTTGGAAATCTTGTCGTGGCCTGCTTAGGGATTTTGTAACATAGAACTGGGAGCATAGGAGGTGACAGATAAGACTAGAGAGACAGGAGACAGGTAACTTTCTTGTGTGTTAGGGAGAATCTGGGTAATGGGTGAAGGAAAAAAGAAAATAATGAAACCTGAGAGGCTAAGCTACTCTACGAAAAAGTAAAAAGAAGGTGACTGGCGAAAGAGACAGAAAACCTTTTTGAATACAAAGAACAGAGAGAGGCAGAGAAGGGGGCTGATTTAGGGTTTGCAGAGAGCAATTTAACTGTTGCAAGGTTTAGCAGAATAGAAGAGGAAAGGGAATTTGAACAAGATGTGCTGTAGGTTAAGAACTGGATCACCTTCAAGAGATAAAAGTAAATAATGCTTTGTGGTTACCTGAATGGCGAGGAAGTCCAAAAGGGAGGGGCTATATGTACACATACAGCTGATTCACTTTGCTATACAGTGCTGTGCTAAGTCGCTTCAGTCCTGTCCGACTCTTTGTGACCCCCATGGACTGTAGCCCGCCAGGCTCCTCTGTCCATGGGATTCTCTGGCAAGAATACTGGAGTGGATTGCCATTCCCTTCTCCAGGGTATCTTCCTGGCCCAGGGATCAAACCGGCGTCTCTTACATCTAACCTGCATTGGCAGGTGGGTTCTTTACCAGTAGTGCCACAGTAGAAACTAAAATAATGTTGTAAAGCAACTATAGTCCAATAAAAATTAAAGAGAAAAAGAGAGATACAAGTAAAAATTGTGATTCCTTTTCGAAATTATTCTTGTTATTTGGGAGCCCAGAATATACTCAGGCTACACATTTGTCACTTTCATACGACCTGGCATGGGATCAAGGTATCAGTGCCTGCATCAAGCAGCACCTAGTTCCTGCAGATAGAGCAGACAAGGTCCTGGGGTTATGGGGTCCTGCAAAAAGGCAGAAAGTGAAATGAAAGTGTTAGTTTCTCAGCTGTGTCTAACTCTTTGAGACCCCATGGACTGTAGCCTGCCAGGCTCCTCCATCCATGGGATTTTTCCAGGCAAGAATACTGGAGTGGGTTGCCATTTCCTTCTCCAGGGGATCTTCCTGACCCAGGGACTCAACACAGGTCTCCGGCATTGCAGGCAGACTCTTTACTGTCTGAGCCACTGGGGAAGCCCAAAAAGGCAGAAGGGTTAAGCTTCTACCTACTTCAGAGTTACAGCTTTTAAAAACACATCCTAATCTGAGATTTTAAGTTACAAATGCTCCAGGAGTTAGTATGTGCTATAGGTCTTGACAGATGGTGAAAATGAGGCCCAGGGAAGTTAATCAACTTGCTCAGAGTCACAGAGCAGGTTTTAGGCCTGGGAATATGCCTGGCCCAAGGCTCTGTCCACAATCCTGGGATGCCTTTTTAGATTGAGTCAGAGACCTAAGTGCATGTAAATAGGGTCATGATGAGAGAGGAAAGGGGGGCTGGGAGACGGGGAGTTCTGAGCACTCCTCCCTCTGTTCAGAGCCATGTACCAGGCTCTGGGGGACATCCAGATAAGGAGGCCAAGCCTGCCTTCCCAGATCTTATGGCCTCACAGGGAAATGAGCCAGACGCAGGAAGAAGTCCAATGGAAAGTTGGAAGCAAGTGCTGCAGTGGTGTCGTGGAAAGAGTCTGGACTGGGAATGAAGAGACCCAGGCACCCCTTCCAACTGTCACTCACCAGCCATGTGATTTTAGGCCTGTCCTTTTACCACCCTCTGCCTCAGTTTCCTTACCTCTGAACATCCCATCTCTTCAAAATAAAAGCTCTGTGGTGCTACATGGGCTTCCCTGGTAGCTCAGATGGTAAAGAATCTGCCTGCAATGCAGGAGACTCAGGTGTAGGTTCCATTCCCAGGTCAAGAAGATCCCCTGGAGAAGGGCATGGCAACCCACTCCAGTATTCTTGCCTGGAAGATCCCCATGGACAGAGGAGCCTGGCGAGCTGCAGTCCATGGGATCACAAAGAGTTAGACATGGCTGAGTGAGGGAAGAGCAAATTAATGCAGCTGCATTATATTGATATTTTGGGGGGGGGGGTTGCTGCTCCCCAGGGCTCACCCCTCTCAGCACAACCTCAGAAAGTCTCTTGCTTTGAGTTGATGACAAGAATTAAATGTTCCCAGGACTCACAACTGCCAGGCGGCCTGGGAAGTGACGAGTAGGAGGTGACTCAAGTGGCTTTCTCTGGGCCCTGCCTCTGGCAGCCTCTCCTTATGAACTCTGCCTTCTATTCCCAAGCTGGCCAGAGCCACGTGATTGTTTTTCTCTGAACAAACTAAGCCTGCTATTTAACTGCTATCTTCCTGATAAAAAAGAGCCTAGAGATAAGCTCATCCAACTCCCTTGTTTTTTGAAGAAACTAAGGTCCAGAGGTGAGGCTGACTAGTCCAAGGTCATATGCTCTTGGCTTTCAGGCCAGTCTCCTTTCTTTTGGAACTTGCAGAACTTAATAGAAATGGATTGTTGGGGAATGCAGCCTTGGCGATCTCTCTCTTTTTAAAAAAGTTACTTATTTATTTTTAAAATTCATTTTTATTTTTATCTGGCCTGGATCTTTGCCACTGCACATGCTGGCCGGTGTGCAGGGGCTACTCTGTAGTTGCAGTGGGTGGGCGGGCTTCTCATTGCCATGGCTTCCCTTGTTTCAGAGCAAGGGCTCTAGGGCACTGGCTCAGTAGTTGTGGTGCAGGGACTTAGTTGTTCCGCTGCATGTGGTATCTTCCCAGACCAGGGATCGACAAGCAATGAAACCCACGTGCCCTGCCTTGGCCTTCAGATTCTTAACCCCTGGACCACCAGGGAAGTCCTCAATAGATATTTTTTGAACAAATAAGTAGATGTCAGAGAAGGATTCCTGGAGAAGTCAGGTATCATAGCCTCCAAGTAGGACAGGATTGTCCTTGGTTGGGTGAACTGCTTATGGGATAGAAGATAATGGGAAATGGGGGAGGGAAGGAAGTGGGGCAGTTGGGGGGAAAAAGGAGAAAGGAACCCTTGAAGGTCACAGCCTTCGCTAACCTGGGGGGGTTTAGAGGGGAGGAAGGGTGTTAGCCCTGCCTACCATAGGAGGAAATGGTTGTGAACACCTCGAATCCATCAAGAGGCCGCCTTTATGGGGCAGAAATCTGAAGGCAGTTGAGCTTGAGGGGAGGGACACTGATGGGGGATTGTGTAGCTGATAGGAGTGTTGAAGCCTGGCTAGAGGTCTGCTTTTGCTGCTGGGGTCTGAAGGGAAGCAGACTGCAGGGAGTTCTGGGAAGGCCTGGGGCATAGAAAAGATGAGGGACAGCTTCCCTCTACTGCCCCCCTTCATTAGGTTGAGACTCTGGCAGGATAGGGTGACTTCTGTTTTTTCCTATCCTCCTCCAGGTGTCTGGGCACCTAGGACCCACAAGTAGAGTCCCTAGGGCAAAAATCTGGAAGTGACTGAGGCAGCCTGATAAGTGGGGATGGCATGGCAGGAACTGTGGAAGCTCCACCAGCCTCCCCAGAGGATTCTCTTTCTCTCCGAAGGTGCTGTTCCTGCAGAAGGAATACTCGAGCAGTCTCCCAAGTTTTCCTTCCACCAATCCCCACCTGAGCGCATCTTTTGCCAGAGACTGCTAAGCCAGGTCTAGCCACCAGGGGGCAAAAGAGCAGCCCTGAGGTCGGCAGCCCTCCGCTTCCCCACACGCACACCTGAAGGCCAAGATGGGCGGTGCCTCACCTGGCTCTCACAGGGCGCCTGGAAGCTCCGTTAACCCCTTCCTGCCTAGAGTGAGGCACTGCCCTCAGGCAGAGTCTTTCGTGGCCGAACGGGGCGCGCAAATCTGACGGCGGAGGAAGTGCTGCTTAGGAGAGGGGCTAGGGTGGAAGTGAAGTCAGGGTTTCCGGCTCCTCGGGCTCTTGTCCTAGCTGGGGCTGGGGGAGGCTAGCATTCCCCGCCTCGGTTGGGTAACTACTCCGGCAGATGGTTGAAGGCGCCCTCTGGAATCCAAAGAGGCCCCGGGCTGCGGTCACCTGCGCGGGGCCTCGCGGGCGGGATGAGGAGAACGCCGAGGCCGCCACGGCACCCAGACTTCCGGGTTCCCTGCAGCCTTCTATCTGTCAGGGCTCTTTGCAGCAACTAGCGGGGGTGGCGGCGGGAGGGCGGCCAAAGGGAGGAGGAAGAGGCACCGAGGGTTAGGTTGGCGGGGGAGGGTAAGACAGTTAACATTTGGCAGGAGAGCGGGCTGGGTTACGCAGCTCTCAGGCGCCGGTTTTTGTGGGTCGCTTTTCGAGGACTAGGCAGCTTTCCAGGGCTCTGACAAGACTGAGTTCCAGAGACTAAGTTCTGGGCCACAAGGTGTTAAGCCGTGGGTGGGAGTGGGGTCTGGAGTCCCTCCCTCTTGCCCTCCCTCACAAGCGTCACCACCTAGGAGTCCACCGGGCTGGCGCTCAAGGAGTTAAGTCTGCCCGCAATCTGCAAAGACTGGAGCCAGGGAGGAGGAGGAAGGGGGAAAGAAGGGGGTAGAGGACAAGGGTAAGCGGACTGCAGGGAGACAGCGCCAGGAACCCCCTCCCCAGGGACCTGGCCCCTGGGCCCCCAGCCCCAAAAGAGGCCTTGCCCTCCCCGGGGTCGTGCTCTCCCCCCCCTTCCCCGCCCTGCCTCCGCCCTCCAGCTTTGTGTCCCCAGGAGGGTGGGCTGCAGAATTTCCAGCCAAGCCTTGGCTGCCTGCTCAGTTTTTCCAAACCCTCCAGTCGGGGAAGGCGGGAGCCCTGTCAGGATAAGAGTCCCTCCCCCACTGCCCCTGTCGGCCCCCTTTCCCAGCCTCCCTCTCCCTGCCCTCCACACATTTTCCAAACTCCTTCCCCAATCCGACCCTGGCCCCTGCGCCCCCAATCCCCACCTCTATTGGCTCCCAAGTTCCAAGTTCAGGTTGGAAGGGGCCAAGTGGGTCCCACAATTCTGGAGAGGCGCTGGTAAAAACCCTACTCCGCAGGACAACCCTGAGACCTGCTGGGCGCCCGCCGGACTCCCAGCCTGGCGCCCGCCCCATCCCAGGACGTGGCCCAAAGGCCACCAGGGAGGGTGGTCCAGGGGTCTCCCGCCCCGGAGTGGAGGCGGTGCCGGGGGCGCCGGTCGAGCTGGGCGGCGGACTCTGTGCTGCTGGTGCCAGGCCCTGGGGCAGGCTTCGAGGAGGGGCAAAATGTTCCGAGCTCTGGCACGGCTCTGTCCAGCAGGTCTATTATATAATAATCACCATCTATCAGGAAGCCAGGCAGCTGGAGTGGAGAAGCCAGGATGCCCAGATCCGCTCCTTCTCCAGGGCTCAAGAAGGTGTCTTCATCAAGGTGGGGGGTGTGGCAGCAGCCCAGAGGTGAAACCAAGTTGGGGGTCTAGGGGCAAGTGAGGGGCGCTGGGCAGTCTGACGGCGGCCCCCACAAGCCCCGCCCCAGAACGCTGACTGACAGTGCCCTGAGCCAATGATTTAAGTCACTGTGGGGGTTCAAAGTTAACCCTTTCTTGAATTTCTCGTAGCTTAGGGGATAGAGTCCCTTCCCAGGAACTGTTCCCTAGTTCAGAATTCCTCCCACCTGCCCGAGGTCGGTAATGAGTACCAGCTGCAGGGTCCTTTCGTCCTCGTCATCCCAGGTAGAAATCTCAGATAATCAATAGCCCTAACACCTCCCACCCCCTACCCCCACCCCAAAGTTAATTGCATTACAAAACGTGGTTGTGTGTACACGTTGTGGTTCCAGAAACAGACCCGCGTAACGCTGGTTCACTCACACTGCACCACGAACAGGCACTCTCACACAACGATACCCATGCCCGAACTTCCACCAACACTCGCTGACACACCTGTGACACTTCTCGTGACATAGTGACACAGAGATACGCGAAAACACACGATGATTCCCAGAGCTCGCCAGTAGAGGGAGCCACTCTATTCCAGCAGTGGGCCACGGGCCTCTCTCCTCTCCTCGTTCACTCCAGGGTTCCACCCAGAACTCGTGGCTGCCCAGAGCTGGGGCTCCGCATCCCAACCTGGAACCTACGCTGGGGCAATGAGTCACAGCTCCACCCAAGGGAGTGCTCTACATGGCTGCTCCACCGGACATGCCGAATACACTGGAACTTACAGTGTGCCACAATTAACTGACCCCTTGCAACATGGCCATCACTCCCCGCTGCAAACATTGTTTTCTGGACCTGCTATGAACCCGCATGGTGCCAGATAGATAATCACAAGCCCCTGTGTCTTGTCACGTATGTAAATAGGAAACTGACCCAAGTAACTGAATGGACCCTTCCTTCTAACAAATTGCTTCCTTCTAAGCAAATTCTCTCTTAGAAACAACCCTCTTGTCTTATGGCTCATCTTATACTCTCAGGACCTAGAGAGGGGAGAGGAGATGAAACCCTACTTCTATGGGTCAGGTACCATCCTAGGCTCTGAGATCTTTTACACCAGAGCTGAGCCTCTCTGGGCTTTAGTTTTCTTTTCGTTTAAGTGAGAATAATACCTACTTCATAGAGCTGTGATGATTCAATCCCTGACCCAGCTTGATCTTAGCATAGCAGATAATAGACACTTGTCAAAGTTTTGTTGATTGGCTCAAAGCAGGATCAAGAGATAGTGTGTATGAAAATGCTTTGTAAATGTCAATGTTAGGCACCCACAGGGAGTGTTATCCTCTCTCAGGGTTTCTCCCCCTTTTCCACCTGGGCCTCCCAGACCTTGCTCAGCGCTCACCCAGGTACCATCAACCCATCAAGGGAGTATTTACTGGATCCCTATTATGAACCCAGCGCTTGAGTGCTGTGGGTTTATGTAGAGGCATAGAAGGCATGGTCTGGGCCTTCAAGAATCTTTTGGGGCAACTAGACATACACATAGGAGAATCAAGATAAAACATGCAAGTAGGTACTCAGTTGGGTGACATAGATATAATAGGTGGTCAAAAGAGTAGGAGGTCAGGGGCACAGGAGAGCTCTGAGGAATCAAATAGAATGAGCAAAGGGGCTTGCTAGTGTCCTTCCTTTCTGAAGTGTACATGCTTGTTCCTTCTTGATATTAATTCTGGGTGCTTGGGGACAGTGGGATCCAGGGGAAAATGCCCTGGGATAAAGAGACCCAAACTCTAGTCCTGGGTTTGCCACTTTCTAGCAGTGTAACCCTGAGGAAGTGCTTAACTAATGCAAGCCTTGGTGTCCTCCTCAGTGTCTTGGGGCCATAACATCTTTCTTACAGGTTTGTGGCAAACATTGATATAACATATGTGAAATACTTTTTTAAAGCCCTTTACTTCTTTTTCATTGGCTCTATTCTCCTGTAGGGTTTTGGGTGTTTTTGCATAGCACTTTGAGACTGGGATAGAATTCTTTTGGGAAAACAAAGGTTTCATTTTCACAAACATTTTATTAGTATCCACATTGCACTGCTGAGGAATGAGATGAAAAAATTCAGTCCACATCCTCAAGGACCTCATGGTCTACCAGGAAAGAGCGATGAATAAAGTGAATAAAGAGATGTTCAGCGCATAATGAATGTGGGTGAGTACAATGAAGAGGGGACCTAGTGGAGTGTGTGTGTGTGTGTGTGTGTGTGTGTGTGTGTGTGTGTGTGTGTGTGTGTGTGTGTGTTGTGGGGTGAGCAGATCTAGGCAACTCCCACTGCTTCCAATCAGTGTAGATAGGCAGGTAGGCTTGTCATACCTCTCCCCAGCCTGAGATGTTGTTAGCGCGTCTCCTCCCCAGTCCTTGGGAATGGGGTGGAGGGAGGGATAGAAGCCCCCACCCCGCCCCCCCGGCCAACCAGCCTCCCGCTAGCCGGCCGGGCGCCTTACCGAGTCAGACCGCTGGGAGGCTGGGGGAGCCGGGTTGGGCGAGGAGGCGAGCGAGATGGGGGAGCTCTTATTTTGACAGGGGCCTCTCCGGGCTCTGGTATGAAGGCAGAAGCAGGCAGCCAGAGAGCCCCGATGCTTATTCAGGCTGGGGAGCGGAGCCGAGTGGAGGGGCGAGCGAGGCTCCGGCAGCACAGGGGAGCCCGGGGAGGCGGCGGCAAGCGGCGGAGCCAGTGGCCGGACATGCCCCGGACTCGGGGCCGCTGCACCACCGCCGCTGCCCGGAGCCAGCCGGCCGGACACCCGCACGCCTGGGTCCTCCGGCGCCGCGCCGCCCGGGGGCTGCGACCCGGACCCTCCGCGTCCGACCAACAATAAGCGCCCAGACAGACCCCTCCCCGCCCCGCGCCCGCCTTCCCCGCGGGCCTCGGGGGAAAGTGAAAGGAGGAGGCGAAGGAAGGAAGGAAGGAAGGAAGGGAGGAGGAGCAGGAGCCGGAGCCGTGAGGTTGGGGCCGAGACCCCAGCCCCGAGCCCCGAGCCGGGCGGGTGTGCGCGCTCTCCCGCCGCTACCCGGCTCCCACGACCATGCTCCGCGGTTGGGAGGCAGGAACCCAGGCTCCCAGCGACCCCCGGATACCCACTCCCGGGCCGGGCTGGTATTGAGATCGAGACGTCCAGGATCAAAAGATCACCACCTGCCCGCCTTCCTCCGCACCTCCAGCTGGCGAGCAGGAGGACCCCAATCCACCCACCGACCCTGACCTGGTCATGGCGTCCAACTCCGGCCTGGCGTGAGGACCCCCGACTCGCGCGAGGTGAGGGGTGGGCTGGGACCGAGGACGAAAGTCATGCCAGGCCAGCTGAGGCGCGAGGAGGGAGATCCAGTTCGAACTGGGGAGGGGGAACACAGTTTGATTGTCTCTGGCCCTCTGGAACGCACCCTCAGGCTGTATAAGGGGTGGGAAACGCCCCCAGGGTTAGTGGAGGCTACTCTTGGGCCCCTAATCTGGTTGGCAGCCCCAGAGCACTGGGAGGAGGGCTTAGGGGCAGCCAGGGGACCCTGCCACCCTAGCGCAGAGAACAAGGCCGGCCTTGGGCCAGCTGGAGCAGCAACCCTGCCCTGGGGGCTTCTGGGAGATGTAGTCCCCCTCCCAGGCTCGCCAACCCGGTGGGTCTCAGCCCCCAGCACTCCTCTCCTGGCTGATAGGAGCCTCCGGAAGGAGGTGCACTGGGGTTGGAGACTGCTGGGGGTCCCCCTCTGCCCCCAAGCACTGTCTAGGAGCAGCAGGGGCTGTGACTAGAGAAGTCTCCCCGAAGCCTCTGAGTGGTGTGGGCTTGGTTGGGGGGTGGGGCAGTCACACAGTTCCTTGGAGGTGTCTCTGCACAGGCTCAGAGGAGATGGCCCCTGCCTTGGTCCCGAGAGCTCTTGGGAGAGTAATGTGAGGAAGAGAAGGGAGGCTTAGGGCTTCTTGCTTGGCTGGAGTATGCCCTGTCCCAGGGCTGTTGGACTTTGGTTTCGGGGGACACTGAGGTCCTCTTAAGAGCTGAGAAGGATGGTGTCCCTGATGGTCAGGGAGTTTGGAGGGTGTCTCTCTGGAGCAGGGAAGCCAGGATCAGCTTCTATCTGTCTGTCCAGCTTCCTTCCTTCCGGGTTTTTCTGACACCCCCTCCTCCCTCCTCCTTCTGTCTGTCTGCTGCTTGGGGTGTGGGTCTGTGTCTGGGGGGGCCTCTGCTGCAGGGAGGAAAAGTGTTATTCTGGGAGAGGTGAGCTGGGCATGTGATTGAGCCCTGGGAAAGGGGCTTGGAGGCTCCCTTGATCTTTGGCCTTGGTTTCCTGTTTTACCTAGGAAAGCTGGCTTCACACAGCATCTGCTGTAACCCTGCTGATGCCTCTGGAGGAGGGCAGCTCTCTGAATGAGACCTGCAGGGTGGGTGGGCTTCTGCTCCCCTTGCTCTTCCCCATCCTCAGCCTCTCCAAGGATCAGCCACTTCTTCTGGGCTGGGGATGCCTGGCTTCTCTGCTGCCCCCCAGCACTGGCTTGGCTTCCTTCTCTAGGTCAGGACTGTGATTTCATGGCCCCAGGGGAAGAGCATGTTCAGGCTCTGTCTTTCTGGTATCGGCTCTGAGGCGCCTGCTGATAGAAGCCTCAGGACAGAGTGAGAATGGGAGAGAAAGGTAAGGGGCAGGGAGGTCTGGTATCAGGAGGGAAGGTGCTAACCCTCCCTCAGCTGATCAGGCTCCTTGGCCTTAGAGCACCAGGCCTGGAAGATCAGCCTTCTGGCAACTTCCCTCTGGAGGTTCTCTGCTAACCTGTGTTGCTCCAGATTGGGGTGAGGCAGGGGTTAATGTTGGGGAGAATTCTCTCCTGAAGGGGAGAATACATATAGTCTTGGATCCAGAGTAACTCCTTCCAGTGCTTGGGCTAGCAGGGTCCTCATGCTGGACATGGCTTCTGGAGGGCCATATGGAGACTCAGGGTGAGTCTCCAGGTACTGATGTTGAGGGTCCAGGTGGGAAGAGATGACAGAGTCCCGGAGAGGTGCAAGTGTTTGTGATCACAACAGTGATGATGCGGGACCTAGTGAACTTGCTTTTTGAGTCTGTGTTGGGCACTCATGCCTTCTTTGGATAGTTTCTGCCTCCCAACTTCTGGGTACGTGAGTTAAACAGGAGCCCTGGGCTGGGGACTCAACTTCCATGAACAGGCAGGGCAATAGCCTTCTGGGCACAGGCCTAGTGGGTGGCAGTGTCGACTCAGCAAGGGCTGGAATGCCTGGCACCTGCTTTAGATTAAAGGAGATGCCTGCAAAGGGGGCTGCCTGCCTGCAGGGGGAGGGGCTGGGATGGAGCTCTGTGGAGCCCAGGAGTGGGGTGGAAGGAAAGGACCAGGGTTGCAGGCAGCTCTGGCAGGAGTGGAGGGAGCCACCCAGCACGGCAGCTTCACCTCCAGGGAGTCCAAGGCGGGAACTGGGGGCCCTCCACACTGCCTCTGGCGCCACAGGCTGCCTCTCTGTCCCAGCGCCCTGCGGGGGCAGCTGCAGGGAGCCAGGGTGTCTGGGTGTCCAGTCTGCCCAGGACTGGAAGAGGCCTCCAAGGAGGTGGGGGGTGCTTTGGGGTTCTCCTTGGCCTGATGCCATGTTGACTTTTCTGGGGGTTCCTGGGTTGCTGGTAGTGAGGCACACCGAGAGCCTGGGCACCCAGGGGTGCCAGAAAATAGCACCCTTTCCTGATGCCAGGAGCCCTGGGCTCTGCTAGGTTGCTGACTTCAGGGGAGGGGGCAGAGGGGATGACACCGTGGGAAAGTGGGCAGCCATGGGAGCCAAGCGGGTACAAGCTGGGTGCCGCGGGCAGGGAGCCTCTGCCAGGCCTGCTCTCCCCGGGGTGGGGCTGGTTGTTCCAGGGACTGGCTCAACCTGTTGAGCGCCTGGCTGCTCTAACCTGGCATCTGTGTCCCTGCCTGCCAGCCCCACCAGCTGCCCACCCGCAGCCACACTGTGGGGGCTGCCCCTGCGGATCTGGGGCTAGAAGGCTCTGACAGGCCAAAGGGCCAGTTGAGGCTCCTCCAGAGGCTCTTCCAGGGTGTGCCGAGTTTCCCCAGGTCCTACCCTCTAACTCCCAGAGCCGGGGCTGAAGCCAGTTGGAGGGCCAGGTAGCCAGAGGCTAGGAGCAAAGGGGCGAGGTGAAGAAAGCCACAGCACTGGATCCACTGCCGGTCACTCGGCCGCCCTGAAGGCAGCCTGGAGTTACCGCCTGGAATTTCCTCCTCTGGGTGCCAGGGCCGGGCCTCCAGAGCCCCACCCCCAGCCTGGCCTGACCTCCCCTCCCTGGGAGAGACTTTCCCTGGGGGCTGGGGGAGGGGCGGTAAGGACATTCTGGTGCCCCTGGAGGAGAGGGGTGGCTACCTGGGTGTGAGGGTCTGTAGTACTGCTTTAGCCTCCTAAGTAAGGGCTGGCCCTCCCCATGGAGGCGGGGGAAGCTCCGGGTTCCCCGGGAGACGTCCCCCACCCTGCCCTGAGTGTGTGTGGGGGGCGCCCTGGGTCCCAGGGAGGGTCCCTGACCGGCTGCAGGCCCTTGCTGTCCTCCCACACCCTCTGCCCTGTAGCTTGAGGGCTGCCTCGGGGCTCTGCTAGCCAGCAGCCAAGGGGAACCAGCTGCCACTCTGCCGGGGAGAAGGTGGCTGCCACCACCCTCAGGTAGGGGGAGGGGCCAGGCAGTTTCCCACCCCGGGCCCTCCCTGCTGAGCCCTGGCCACCTGCCCCTCCTAACCTTGGTGTCTGGCTGAGTCCCCATCCCCGGGGGCCGGAATGCCCTCTGTCCAAGTCCCTTCTCCAACAGGCTGGTGGCCCTGTGCTGGCCTGTCTTCCCCTCCCCCTCCCCCTCCCCCCCAGCCTCAACTGAGAATGGCCCTGAATCCAGCATTTCCAGCATTTCGAAACCAGGATTGTTTTGAAATCCCTGAGCACTTCTCCACCCTCCTCTGACTCCCCTCCTCCCCACTAGCCCAGAATTTAGTGCTCTAATCTGGCTTCATGCTGTGCATTGCCTGGGTGTGTGTGTGTGTGTGCGTGCGCGTGTGAGAGAAAGAGAGTTTGTGCTAGCACATGGCCATGTGCATACTACTCAGTGTGTCTGTGTGTGTGCGCGTGTATCCCAGTGTGGGTATACCTTCTGTCAGCAATTGTGTGTGACCGGCCAACGTCATTTGTGTTTCCTGGGCTCCCCTGGGCTTTCTCTATGAGTGCGGGCACCTCTGTGGGTCTGAAGGAGTCAGTTTTGGAGAGTTTGCATTATTTTAAAGAGGTATCTTGGATGTGTGTGTTTGGGGGTTGTGTCTGTTTCTCAGGTACACGTGTCTGAGAGTATCTGAGAAGTGTGTGTGCCCGGGGTTGTGTCTTTGATGCGTGTGTGTGTGTGTGTGTGTGTGTGTCTGTGCTCGCGCTCTGTTCCCGCCTCTATTCTCCCTCGGAACACGTCTGGGGGTGTACCCACAGGTCTCCCCACAGCTCCCTGGGACATGAAGTCCTCTGTCCTTTGATAGGGAGGTTTCCTGGAAGGAGGCCAAGGCTTCTGGCAGTTCTGTGGTCCTTGGAGAGAAAGTGTGCAGTGGGGAGACTTTGGGATAAACTGTCCCCAGGGCTGGACTCGCCTCCTCTGCCCTCCCCAGATGCCCGGCATCTCTAGGGGTCTGATGTTCCCAGTCCCTCCTCTTCTTGTCCTGGTGCTATGGTGGGGGCTGTTACAGGGAGGCCCAGTGCTCTCCAGAAAGGGATGGGGGAAGGGACTTAACCCCCCTGGCCCTTGGGGTAGCTTGCTTCATTGGAGACAAGAAACAGCCAGCCTCACCAGACCTGGGAGCTTTCAGAAAAGTTGACTTTGCTAGTTAGGGGCAGACAGCAAAACAAAACAAGACACTCATGTTTCCAGCCTGAGCAGAAGACAGAGGGGCCTGGTCTCTTGGGGGGTTATACCACCCCAGAAATATGAAGCACTGGGTATGGGGCCAGCTGCCATTGTAGCCTTGACCCTGAGAAGTCCTTCTTGTTCTACAGTCCTTTATCGTCCTCCACAGGATAAGGGGTTGTTAGGGGGAGCTTTCTTTCCTTCTTTTTTTTTTTTTTTGCCAAAGCTAAAATTGTGATGGTCATGTCTGCACGGGATACAGGCACTTGGAACCCTGATGCCTCGCTATGACTCAGTTTCCCATCCTGGGATCTCAGGCTATAATTGACTACTTTCTTCTAGAAGCACTTGTAGCAAGTCAGGGAAGAAAAAGAGGGCTGGGGCAGGGGCTGGTTGTCGGAGCCTAGGGCCTATGGAGATGGCAGCAGAGGTGGGCAGAGAGAGAAGCTGTCTCCTTCCCATGGCCTCTGGTCCGAGGACATGGTGGGAGGAGGGGAGGGGTAAAGGCACAGGTTGGTACAGTGCTCAGTGACCCAGCAGGGGGAGGGCCTTGGCAAGGAATCTTCAGTTTGTTTCTCAATCTCTATCTCTGAGACCTGCACACGCACATCACTGCAGACACCGTCAGGAGATGAGTCCAGAAAAGTCACCCAGGTGATGGTAGGACAGGGCAGTACCAGATGGGGACAGGTGGTACCATGGTCTGGCAGACATGCTATGTGTGTCCCCTAGAATGGGAAGTTAGGCCCAGCAGGAGGTCCCCTCCCCAGTTCCCCTGTCCTGGGCCTGGGCACACCACAGGCTGGAGAGGGTTAAGTCTGGTTGGCAGGGACAGCCCCCCCCTCCAGTGCAGTGAGAGAGGGAGGGGTAGTTAGCAGCTTGCTCTAGTTGGCTTCTCTCCCAGAATTCTTCGGAAAAGAGCTCCCCTTTGACCCCCAGTACAAACTGAGCCGAGCCACCAGCCTCCCTCCCGCCCGCCTGCCTGTGGGAGCTTCACCCAGCCCCCTCCTACTGAACTCTCCCTCCAGGCCCTCCCAGCTAGGCCCAGTCCCCAGGACTCGAGTCTTCTGGGGACAAGGGAGACCTCACAGGGACAGAGGACCCACGCCATTCTTTTCCCTGACACAGGATAACACCGGGGTGGTGGGTGCTGGAAGCTGGGGTCCTCAGGCCTCCTCTCATCCATCCCTCCACCTGAGTCCTCAGGCCAGGACATGGGAGTCCTGCCCACCCCACCCCCGACCCTGGGGCTGAGCCCTAAGGCGTCTCCAGGGCCTTCTCCTTTCCTGCTTCCAGGGGAGGGAGGGGGAGCTGTGCGGTGGGGCGGCTGGGTCAGGCCTGGCTCCCGGCCAATCCACAGAAGTCGTGGGGGGGGGGGGGGTGGTGTCCGAGTAGCTCAGGGACTTCCTGGAGCTACAGGGCTGTCTGTGTACATGCTTAGTGGTGTGCGTGCTGGGGGTGGGGCTGGGGTTCTGGGAGGAGCAGGGGTAAGAGATTGCTGGCCTGGGGCTTCGAGCTGTGACCCTCTCTCCACAGGGAGCCCCAGCCCCGATCACACTCTTGAGCCTGAGCCCGACACGCATTATCCTGAGGTGAGAGGTCTGTGTGCTTGTGTGTGTCCTCACAGCCTCCTCGCTCAGCTCTGCCTGCCTCCGCCGGAGCCTCCTGCTTGGCTTTTTGTCTTGGGCGCCCTCCTCCTGGCTCTCTGCCCCTACTTCTCCTTTCATTCTCCTCCCCCAGAGGAGGGGGTGCTGACAGCTTACAACCTGGAACCCAGTGGGGATGGGGGCGGGGCCCGGGCAGGAAGAGTTAAAGCGCCAAAGCCGCAGCTCCAGTGAAAGTCCCAGCTAGGGTGAGTGGTGGGGAGCCCCAGCCCAGTCACCCCTGGAGGGCAAGATATGGTTTCCTTCCTGGTCATCCCAAGTGACTGCTACCCCCTGCCTGCTGGCTTTGGCCTGAGCTGGCTGAGTCAAAGCCAGGGTGGCCACCAGCCACAGTAATGTGGTTTCTGCTCTGGCCCCTAGACACACACACACACACACACACACACACACACACACACACACACACACACACACACACACACACACACACACGTGCGCACACATGCACACACGCATGCACGCATGCAGGCACACGCACACTTTCTCCCTACTGCCACCCCACCCCCTCTTTCCCTCCTTCCTCCCTCCCTCCCCTCCTTCCTTACTTAGCAACAACTCCCTGAATTCACAACAAACACGCCTGTAGAATCCCAGACTAGTGAAAGCTGGAGAAAGTACAGGACTGGGAGGAGGCACTTCTAGACTGTCCTCAGGAGGGAAGGGCTTCGAATCCCCCCACCCTCCCTGTTGGAGGCAACCACCCCCCCAGGGACTGGGAGGAAAGTGGTCCTGCTTCCAATCAGGCAATGAAAACACTGGGGGGCAGCGGCCAGGTGTGGCCCAGCAGGTGGGGGGCAGGGCTGAGACTCCACCCAGCACTAGTAGAGTCCCACTTGACCTTTGACCCCCACCTGTGAAGTGGGAGGGGCCACAGTCTCCTCTGCCTCTGGGCCTCTCAGCAGGGGCCTGTGCTATTGTCAGGGTAACTTGCCAGGCTCCCTCCCCAGACTCTTAGGGACCAGGATGGGTGATGGGTGCCGGGTTGGGGGTGGGCGCGGCTGGGGTGGCCCAAGAACTTTACTCTCAGAGCCCCCGCGGGCCAGGCACCTGTGTTGAGGGGCGGGGAGTTGTGGCCTCTCTTTGATCTCGGCCCTGGGTAGGAACTGTGGCCTCTGGCTAGGACCTGGTGCGCATCAGGCTTGGAGGGAGTCTGGAATGAGGGAGTGAGGCACCATTCTTTCGTCACAGCACGGAGGGCTGCTACCAGGGCGAACCTGTATTGTGAAATGGTTAAGAGCAAATGGCTGGAGTATCTGGGTGCAAACCCTGACTCTTCTAAGTTTGGACTGTGTGCCTTAGGCAAGTTATTCAATGTCCCTGTGCCTCGGTTTTCTTATCTGTAAAGTGGGGATAAGAGGCTTTTCTTGTAGAGTACTAAATTAGAGAATTAAATTAGATAATGCCTGTGATTAGCAGCTTGATGTTACAGAGTAAATGCTCAATAAATATTAGAGATTTTCCTAATTATTATTAGTCATAGGAACTCCTGATCCTCCCAGGGGCTTTAGCAGGGGAAGATGGGGGTGGGGAAGAAACAGCCTTTCCAATGCTTGAGACTCCTAGATTCTAATACCCTTCCAGACCCACCTTCTTGCTGCTCAGTTTCCCCACTGCTGGTGCTGGCAGGCATCATGATTGCAAGTTTGGGAAATAGCTGTGGGCCTGGAGAAAGGTCTGATGGCTTAGGACCTGCCTGCCTCCCCATCACCCAGCACTTGTCAGGGCTGAGCCCCTCTTCCCCCAGGCTATTAGCTCAGATCAGCTTCAACACCCCTCCCACCATCCCATCTCCTGCTGCTCTGTTCCTTTACCAGGCTGAACAGCCTTTAAGACACTCTGTCCTTCAGTGGGTTAAATGGCTGTCTCCTCTCTTTCCTGGCCTAAGGGGTCCGGGACCTTCCTTGGGAAGAAGAATAGCAGTGAGGAGCTGTGACACGGATGGCAGCTGTCAGTCCTGCCTTGGGGCCCAGGGTCTGCTGGATTCCCTGTACCCTGCCTGGGCATTTTCCCTCAGTGTGGCGGGGCAGTGCCAAGGTCTGTGATATGTGTAGAAGCCCAGATGGGCAGGCCTAGCACCTGCCGCACACAGATGGGCAGGAAGTCCATCCTGAAGCCCAGAGGAGGGGTGGGGTAATATTGGCATCCAGAGGACACCCCCGGAACCCTTTCCTCTGCTGCATGGGTACATGTGGGCAGGGCTGGAAAACGTTCTGTTTCAACCGTGTGTGCCCTGGGGCAGGCCAGGGGAGAATGCTGAGTGACTCTGGGTGAGCAAGGCTCCCAAAGGCCCTCGGATGAGAGTGGGATGATGGAGGGGCTAAGGCTTGGGAACTTGTGGGTGAGGATCCCAGGAGGGTTTTCCAGGCATGCCCACCAGGAGAGAAGCTCTGCAGACACATGGCTTGGTCTTCTTGGGAGTAAAAGTGATCAGATGTGGCAGAGTGCCTGGGATTCCAGGACTCCTGGGGACCTTCTCTGGCCTGGTACCAAGGGGGGTGAGCTGGAGCCCCTGGCTCTACTCACCACTTCTTTCTGGGAACAGAGGGATCTCCTCCCTTCCGTGGGCCTGGGACTGAGGCATCAGTGTTGGCCTGAGCGAGCCATGCCTCACTGCTGGGCCGGCCATGCCCCCTTTGCCCAGCCTCTGGGGCCTGTTCCTTGGGAAGGCTGGGGCTATTTTTGGGATCGGGCTGGGGCTCTGGGGCTGGTTTCAGATGTTCCAATGTGAACAGGAGAAAATGGGAACAGATGGCTGGAGGGTTCCAATCAGTGGGTCCTGCTGGGAGCGGGTTATTTTTAGGGCCTTGTTAACCCTTTGGGGGCTGTGGAGCCACCCCAAGAGGGACAGCCCTCTCTAGTTGAGAAGAGGACAGGTCTTCTCTTTGGACCTCTACTTTCAGAACTGTGTGTCCCAGTTGCTCTTCTTACCCTCTCAGACCCTCCACTCTTTAAAGAGGCCCACGACAACAAAGTAGGCTCCTGCTTCCTCCCAGCCTAGACCCTGCAGGGAGACTGCCAAGGGATGGGGGTGGCTGGTGGAGGGGATGTGGCCACTGTTGGAAGGAAACTCCCCTTTGCTTTTCTCCTGGGGTTCTGAGACAGCCCTGAGGCTAAGAGAGTGGACAACTGCTCTTTGGATTCATGCTCTGGGTTTGAATGTATGTTGATAAACCCAGTGAGGCCCAGGGGAGTCCTTGCACGAGGGACCTGGCCTCTGTGAGGACAGAGGAGGAGCCAAGTTTTTGTACTTGATACCACTGAGATGACGCCTGTGGGCCCGATGTCTTGAAAGTCACTCAGTCATGTCTGACTCTTTGTGACCCTATCGACTATAGCCTGCCAGGCTCCTCTGTCCATAGAGTTCTCCAGGCAAGAATACTGGAGTGGGTAATCATTCCCTTCTCCAGGGGATCATCCCAACCAAAGGATTGAATCCAGGTCTCCTGCATTGCAGGCAGACTCTTTATCAACTGAGCCATCAAGAGCAAATCTCTCGACAGTGCCCATCTTTACCAAATGCCCATGGATTGGGGTACCATGTAGAGGGTAAATAAGGGGGCATCATGGCCCAAGGTAGTTTGTTGAGGGCTATGTCGCAGGCATTCTGTTGGCTAGTTTCGCTATTAGCATCTCACTTGATATATTGATCCTCATTTTGCAGATGAGGAAACTGAGGCTCTAAGGGCTGAAGTGACGGATAAAGTCCTGTCATTCAGAGAGGGTGGGATGCGATTGGCACCCTTGTCAGCCTGACTGCAAACCCACCTCTCATTCCACTGCATCACTCACACTGCCTGCCGATGTCCTGGCCCCAGAGGGCCAGGAGGCTGCCAGGGCTGGGCCTCCTGGGGAGCAGGTCTGTGAAATGAGGGTAGGAATGGAGGCCTGGGGGCAGGGGACCCTGCCTGTCACCACGCTGACAATCCCCTAAGCCCTTCTGGCCTGAGGGTGCCAGGACTGACACCAGAAACCCCATTTGGCCTTCCTGTCTTCCCTGCAGGAGGATCACAGGCATACATCCTGTCTCATCAGCCCCCACCCCCACCCCGTCTTGGCCCACATGCCCCTGCTTCCTGTAGGGTCATGGCAGTCTGGATGGCAACGTGGGCAGAGCTCAAGGGTCCTCCAGGTGCTGCTGGTCCCAGGGTCAAGGCCCAGCCTGCGAGCTGAGGGCTGGGAGGATGTCTCTGTCGCTGGCAGCACCTGGGGGAGAGAGCCGGCGGGCAGGCGGGCTCTGGGTGAGGTCCCGCCCCTGGTGCGCTGCCTGTGCCAGCAGTCTGCCCGCACTCCACAACTCCCACAATGGCCCCATTGTTCCCAGCCACCAGGCAGTTTGGAGGAGGTTCCTGGGCCACCCCTAATCCCCCCCCAAAAAAAGGGTCCGATTAACCCCTTGGAGGATAGAGGCCAGGTGAGGGTCCCCAGGGAGCTACCCTGTCCAGTCCTCTCTTTTGGGGATCCAGGCTGGGGACGCCACCTCCTACCACGTGTCCGCAGCAACAGGGCACCTGGAGAGCCCGGGGTCCCCCACAGGGGAGGGAGTAGCCCCTAGACCCTCTCCCACCCCTACAGTGGTGCAGGTGTCAGGGGGCAGGAAGTGCCAGAGGGGTGGCAGGCGGAGACCAGATATATTTGGGCCGGTGGGGCTAATTCCAGCCACCACCTCCTGCCCTACTGGCTCCTGAGCGCCTTTCCTTCCTGTGAAACCAGAGCTGGGTTGGGCCTAGCTCAGGATTTCGGTGGATTTAAAGAGGCAGCACCCTCCCTGGCAGCCTGGCTTCCTCTCCCCCTCCCCAGGTGGGGTCTGGGGCGAGAGAAGGCTGGAGAGCCTCTGCCCCTCCCTTGCCCTGGGCTAACCCCTGGCCCTTGCCCCCGCTGGGGTACCAGGCTTTTGGCACTCCTTTCTCCCAGAGCTTTGAGCGGGTGGGGTGGGCGGGGGTGGGCTGTGGTTTCCTGTGTTGGCTGTTTGTGCCTGGCCCAGAGTGCCCGCCGCCTGCCTGGGCTTCCTGCCCTGTCTTGTTTCCTTGTGCCCCCCACCTCCTCCCCCGCCTCCCCCTCTGGGGGAGGGAGCAGCCAGGGATTGGGCAGTAGCCTTTGGGGGCACCCCACTGCCAGGCTATGACTGCTTCTTGAGGCCTGGCCACAGGGGCCCTGGCTACAGGAGCTAAGTGAGGTGACCTCCAGCTTGTCCAGGCAATGCCACTTAGCCTGGTGGTCCCCACAAGGGCAGAATCCGCCCCCCACCCCTAAAGCACCCTTCAAAGACCCCAGGCTGGAGGGTCTGGGGCCAGGAATTTCCATGTCCCAGCAGGGCTGGGGTTGCCAGAGATCACCCTGGGGCTGCAGGTGGGGTGGGGCTGGAAACTCCCAGACAAAAGTGGCTGATTTGCATGGTCTCCTTTGGCAGGAGGTGGGGGGAAGTGGGGAGAGCTGCTAGGAACCAGGGTGAGGGGAAGGCCCCCCCAACCCTGGAAGTCCCCACACAGAGGGTCCCCAGCAACACCTTGGTTCTTGAGCAGATTTCCTGCTAGGTTAGGAATCCTTGACCTCCCCACCCCGCTGAGTCACCACCTCAGGAAGAGGAAGTGACCTGTGTGATAGAGGACAGCTTCTAGGGACCCTGGAGAAAGCAGACTCAGGACATCATTGTCTTGGGGGCTGCCTCTCCCTAGGTCAGTGGCCAAGGATCCCACCCCTAAGACTCCCAGCAGATCTCTGTTCTTTCAGCCACACAGGGTTCCTAGCTGCCCATTTCCTCTCTAGAGGTGTCTGCCCACTGCCTATGGAAGCATGGACCCTCCAAGCAGTGTTCTCAGTGCTTGTCTGAGGTGGTTTTGAGCTGGGCTTTGAGACTGGTGTGCTGGTAGGCAAATCAAGCAGAGGCTCCCAAGGTGGGAGCAGCTGAACAGAGGCAGGTGGCCACTCCTGTGTGCTATACCTGTGGCAATTCTGTGTTGAGCAGGGAGCTGGCCAGTCCCACCTGGAGGCCCTGGGCATCCATCAAAGCCTTCCTGGTCTCCCTGCCACAGCTGAGGTCAGGTCCACTTTGATACGTAGGTCACTGCTCTGCCCCACCACATTGCACCAGGAGGGCAAGATCTCAGGCAGGCTTTGTCTCAGCAGCCTCCTGGGCTCCATCCATTCTCATGGGTCTGCTCCTGGCCTTTCACTCAGGTGACTGGCACCTGCTCCCTATTTGTGAGCATGTCACTGCTCCCCACCCCACCCCATCCTCTAAGAGGAGCCCAGATCTGTATTCGAAGAGCTGCATCCCTTTCACCCATCTCAGGGGTTCCTGGCCTGGTGCCAAGAAGCCCCCCTCACTTTGTTTGTTCCTGCCTCCATCCCCAGGGCTTTTCAGGTTTCTTCCCAGGACTGTGAGTACATAGAGGAGGAGGGTCTCTGTGATCTGGGGCGGGCTGCTGAGGGGCAAAAGGGGGAGGTGTGAGATGGGAAAGTCCTGACTCATCTGTACTTGACTCAGCTCGTCCTGCGGGGTGGGAGCGAGGGGGTGGAGTCCTAGAGGGGAGGGCGACTCCAAGATTCTTCTGGAGGAGCCTTGGCCCCACTGGGTACCCTGGAGAGGGTGAATTTTCTAACAGCCCCTTCCCAAATTAGTAAATGCCCCAATATTTGAAGCTGTAAACAGAGGAAAGTGGGTAGCCTTTGCCCTGCTGGAAGCCCATCTGTCTGATGCAGGTGCAGACAAGCCGGCATGACTGGAGGGGAGGACACTGCAGTGTAGGGGAAACACCAGGGGAACAGGGTCTTGGTAGGCCCATGTAATGGTCATGCGACCCAGGGGCCTCTGACTTCCTTCTCCCAGATCTCAGTTTCCTCATTGTGAAATGGGGATAGAAATACTGCCGTGGCAGGTGCTTGGTAGTTTTGAGGATCAGCGAGGTGGGGAAAGGGGAAGCCTGGGACACATGTCAGTCATGGGCCTGCCCCTAAGCCCAGGTGCCCTCTGGCTCTCCCCACCTCACCTCTCCCCCGACTTGATGCAAGCCTGGGGACTGGCCACCGGCTGCTGTTCAGCCAGGCCTTGAACCGGAGGCATCTTCCGCTGAGAAGGCCAACGTGCCCTGGGGTTAAGTTAGGGTGAGACTCCCACAGGGTCCCTGGTGTGGCGCCCCTCCCCGCCTCCCAGGTCCCAGCCCGGCCTGCAGCAGCCCGCCAGGGAATGTGCCCCGGTGTCTGGCTGGGCCTGTCACCGGGATGGAGCTCCCGGCCCAAGGCTCCTCCCCTCCCCCACCCCTTCCTGGGATCTGCGGGAGGGGCGGGGGGACAGGACCGGGGGCAGTCGGGTGAGGCTTCCGTGTTTGTGTAAGTCTGTGGGTTGGTGTATCTCTGGCCCCGTGTGTGTTCCTTTGTCACTACCGGGCTCAGCTCTCTATGGCTCCCTTGTTGTCGGGCCTCAGTCTTTTCATCTGTTCAATGAGTTGACGTGCCCCCTCTCTGCCTCCTGGCCGCCTCTGGAAACGTGCGCCCCCGGCTATTTCTGCGCTCCTGCTTCGGCCAGCGCCTCCCTAGCCGTCCCGCACACCTCCGCGGCCGGAGTTTGAGCGCGCCTCTAGTTTCCTGAGCTCCGTGCGTGTCTTTGTCTCCCCGTCCACGTGTGAGCTGCGAGTGTGTGTGTGTGTGTGTGTGTGTGTGTGAGTCCCGAGTTCGGGTGCTGGTGGGTCCCCGGGGCTCCTGCCCGGCGCGGAGCTGAATCTGGGCCCCGCCGCGGCGCGCGCCCGGCCCCTCGCCGCACTTGGCCGTGGGTCTGTCGGGGCGGCGCGTGCGGGGCCGGGAGAGGCACGCTGCAGCCCTGCCCGTGGCCCGCTCCCCGGCTCGCTGGCTCTGTCGCTCGCTCGCTCGCTCGCTCTGCCTCTGCGCTCGGGCTCTACCGGAGGGGGCGGGGTAGGGTGCTGGGGCGGGGGGGAGGGGAGGCTCCTGCATTCTTGCGGTCGGGGAGGAATCTGAGCCAGCGTTACTGGTCTCCAGAAGAGCCCAGCTGCAGCCCCAAGGCCCCGCCAGGCCTCTCGCTGCCCGCCTGGGCCTGCTGGGATGGGCACGGGCTAGGCCTCGAGCTGGGGGCGGGGCGTCGCCCCCACCCCCGGCCCCCTTCCCGCCCCGGCGCCCGGGGGCCGGGCGCAGCGTTGGGGCGGGGCGCCGGGGGTTCCCCCGCCCCCCTCCCCCGGGTGAGGGGCGTGCCTGGGGGCGGGAGGACCCCGCACCCTGGGGGCCTGACAGGCCTCTCAGCCGCCCCACGCGGACACCTTGGCAACCTATCTTTTTAGTGAATTCTGCCCCTGCGGCCCCGGGGGCCTTGCTAGAGACTGCAAGCTCCCTGAGGGTAAGGTGCGGGAGGGATGGATTCAGACCCCGACCTGGAATCCTTCCCGGCCGTTCCCACCCTACCCTGTCCAGTCCCCTAGTCCCAGGGCTGTCGGGTCCTCCCGTCTCCCCTCCCCTCCTCGCACCCCCTCCCCAAGTCACAAGTTTTCTCTTTGGGGCTTGTTGCTGCAGTCCCTGCTCCAGTACCGAGTACCTGGCTGGGCCCTGGGCACGCACAGGGGCCGTAGCCCCACTGTGTGTGGGAGCCATGAGGATCCTGGCTAACAAGACAAGGTGTGTGGGTGTCGTGGAGGGCGGGATGTGTGTGTGGAGTGAGGGGAAGGGATGGGCCCAGTGTTGATGGGGCTGAACCGTGCAGGCTTGGAGAGCACCCCCCCTCACCCCCCCCCCCCCGTACCTGGCTTCCCGGCCACTGGTGGGCTAAAGGGGGGGTCAGAATCGGAAGGCCTGCCCCCAGGCAAGAGCCCACAGCTTTAGCGCCTGAGCCCAGGGGACAGAAGGGAATGGCAAGCAGCTAAGCCTGCTGTTCTAGTCCCTTCCAGCCCTTCCCTCTTAAAAACGGTTTGAGCAGACCCCCGCCGGCCCCGCTGTCGGGTCCGCTGGCGCCCTCTGGCCTCGGTCTAGCTGGGGGTGGGAGCTGGAGGGGCGGTGCCTGCCTCCCTCCCCTTCCCCGGGAGAAGCCGGCAGACAGGGCCAGGCGGCAGCAGCAGGACAGCAGAGCTGAAATAAATCTGAGCTGGTGTGGAATGAGGGGGGATAAATATCCTCTCCCGTGATGTGATCTTTCCAGCGGCTATTAATAGGTCTCCGGGGAGGGGGAGGCGGTGGGGGGAGCGGGCTGGAGCTTAAAGGGCCCGCAGCCTAGGCTGCAGGAATCCTTGGTTTCAGTCTGCTCCGCATACCAGTCCCCTCCCCCTTTCCTCTTGCTCCTGCCTGCCGGCCAGACTTGCTGGTGCACCCTCTAAAGGCATTGCCTTCCTGCCCTGGGGAGCTGTCTGGACCAGTGGGCACCACAATCTGGTGTGCTTTTTCCCACTTCCCCAAGGGGAAAAGAGGCTGGGCCAATGAGCAGTGACCCCCGGGTCCTGGGTTCCTTCCCTGCTGGTGTTGGGACACATGGAAGTTGAGGTTGGGGGGCCTTGGAAGGAGTGTGAAGACAGCAAACCCTTGAAGAGAGAATGCTTAAGTGTTGGCCAGGTGCTAGTGGAGAGGGTTGCCATGGAGGCTTACAGTCGGATGAATGCTGGGGCTACTGGTGGGTTGGATTCTGCCAACCTAAGGCCCCGGTTTTCATTTAGGGACTGGAGGGTGGAGGGGGCAGCCCCATCTTCATTCCCCAAGTGGAGAAGGGCATCAGCCCTTGTCTGAGGAGCCATGGAGGGAGATAGGGGATAGCTGGTGGTCTTAAGATGCCACTCAGCTCCCACCTCCCCAACCATTAGGTGAGGCAGAATGGGGTGATAAAAATCCAGGCCTGCTACACCCCTGGCACTACGATTAATTTTTCATGTCTCTTCCACCTCTCAGGTTACCCCACCCCAGGAGGAGAGAAGCTCCAGGGAGCCCGCCGCTGTCCCCCCGCGGCCACTGCCCCCCTGCCCCAGCCAAGCCAATGCACCCAGAAAATAAGTTGACCAATCATGGCAAGACAGGGAATGGCGGGGCCCAATCTCAGCACCAGAATGTGAACCAAGGACCCACCTGCAACCTGGGCTCCAAGGGCGTGGGGGCGGGGAACCATGGGGCCAAGGCCAACCAGATCTCACCTAGCAACTCAAGTCTGAAGAACCCCCAGGCAGGGGTACCCCCTTTCAGCTCGCTCAAGGGCAAGGTGAAGAGGGAGCGGAGCGTGTCTGTGGACTCCAGCGAGCAGCGAGAGGCTGGGACCCCATCCCTGGATTCAGAAGCCAAAGGTACCTGATCCCTAAGACCCCAGCATTTTCCATCATCCTAGACACACGGGCTGAGAGAGCATCTGCACCCCTGGCCTAATCCTCACTTGCCATTCCTCTCCAGCATTTATGCAGGGGCAGCCTCTTTAACCTCCCCCGCCCCGCGTTATGCCCACCCATCTGCTCATTCTCTCAGGACTGGGTGGAGATGTTTCATCCTTAGGGCCACACAGAGTGATGGGGCCTCCCGTTGGTCAGCCTCAGGCCTTTCCTGCTTTCCCACCAGAGCCCCCAGAGGGGAAACAGGAGGTGCTCTGGGGTGAGGCGCAGACCCACACACCTCCCAGGAACCTCCTGGTGTTCCAGCTGGTGGGAGCAGGCACTGGGGCCTGGAAGAGTAGCAGCAGCTTCCCCCTCCCCCCCAGCCCTAATTAGAACCAGTTGTGGTTGGGGATTACATTGGGCTTGGTGCTGGGTGGGGGAGGGGAGACAGGCAGCAGGGCTCTAGAGAGAAATCAGAAACAAATGGTGGTGTGGTGGGGGCCAAGGGCTGGCAAAGTGCCCACTGTGGCCTGGGCAGTGCCCCCTGGGCACTGGGCAGTGGGGCATCTGGAGGAATGGGCTTGGGGAGGCCCCCGGGTGTGGGAGGACGATCCCTCGTGGGTACTCACTCACTCACTCACTCTGACCCCTGCCTGCCTGCCTGGGCAGAGGTGGCACCCCGGAGTAAGCGGCGCTGTGTGCTGGAGCGGAAGCAGCCGTACAGCGGGGACGAATGGTGCTCAGGCCCGGACAGCGAGGAGGACGACAAGCCCCTTGGGGCTGCCCACAGTGAGTGCCCCTCGTTGCCAGGATGCTGTGGCCCGTGGTGACCCCAGGGAACAGTTGCCCTGAGGGAGCCTCCCTCTCTTCACCTAGGGCTTTCAAGGACCCAGGCTGGGCCAAAAGGAGCAAGGGATCAGGAGCCCCAGGCTCCTCCTTTTCTCCTCTCTCATCTCTTACTCAGTCCCCCCCAGCACTGACAGTTCAATCCTTGCCTTCCAGGTGCTCAGTAGCCCCCTGTCCTTAGGGACCTGGGTGGGGTAGGTGGAACCTCAGGTGGCCTCTCCAACCACATTGGCTACACCTCCTGTGAATTCCTGGCCTCTGCTGCCATCTACTGGTCAGTAGAAGGAGGGCAGTGAGGGTTCAGCATCCCTGGGAGCTGTAGCTGGCTGGAAACCTGCAAAGCTGTGCTGAAGAAGCCTGGGTGTGAGCTGACATTGACTGTGTCTCTGGCATCCTTCCCTAATCTCTAATTGACTTCTGGAGCGCATCACCAAGACTAGGAGTGGGTGTGGGTGGGCGCCCACCTCTCTCATTCTTGCACTGATCAGCATATATTTGGGCCTTGAACAAGTGATGGAGGAGAACCAGACATACTCCTGCCCTTGGGAAGCCTGTACATGTTGATCTGATGCTTTTCCTCCAAGCTTGCATCTGTGTGTGGGGAGAAACAACTCAGTGCTGTAAGAAACTAGTCAGAGAATGTTACACTGTGAACTTTTCCAAGGCTGGGACTATAGAAAGGAAAAAGAGAAAATAAGCTGGCCACTTTGCTACTTTGTTTTATTTAATTCTGATAACAATTCTGTGAGGTAGGTGTTATTAGGAAGCAAAAAAGGAAACAGACTCAGCAGATGTTTTTATAAGGAGCAGATTATGTCTGTGGAGATGGTGTTTGGGATCAGACACAGCCTGTGCAGCTGGCCGGCACTTGAAACATCACCTGGTCCCAGCACCCCTGCCCCGTCAGGGGACTGACTGGTTCACAAACCCTGGCCAAACCCTTCAGTGGTAGATGGGGGTAGACACTGCTTCCCAGGACAGACCCTCTTCAGTTCCCTTTTACAACAACTAGGCCATACCATCATAGAAACATGAAGACACAGGGAAATCAAAGAAGTTGCTGATATCCCATACCGAGTACCAAGGCAATCAGTTACTGTTGTAGTTATACTGCCATTAGATTCTTGAAGAGTTCTTAATGGTAGGGCAGTATAATGTAGAAGTTAAGAGCACAAGACTCTGCAATCAGACCCCCCTTGGTTTATATCCTGGATCTTCTACTTATCATTTGTGTAAGTTTGGGAAAGGGGCTCAGTTTCCTCATCTGTAAAAATTATATTTTCCTCTTAGGGTTGTTATGAGGAGTCAATGAGTTGATACATGCAACACACTTAGAACAGTGTTAGCTTTTTTGTTGTTATCATTGTATTAGAAGTTTTCATATTGAAATAAAGCCCGGGGACTTCCCTGCTGGCCCAGTGATTGCCAGTGGTTAGGACTCTGCACTTCCAATGCGGGAGGCACAGGTTTGATCCCTGGTCGGGGAACTAAAATCCCACATGCTGTGTGGCACAGCTGAAAAAACAAGGAAAGAAAAAACCAAAGCCTGCCTCTCTCCCTATAGCTTTTCCCCAGGAGTCCTAGTTCTGGGTATTGAATATGCACCTTTCTCTTCTCCAGGGCAGCCCTCACACATTGAGGCTGGCTCTCAAGTCCCCCACCCCCCAAACTTTTGGCTCTTTGTAAAATTGGAGGGACAGGGTCCAGATCAGGGCTGTTATGAGGTAGGAGAGTCAGAGCAGATTTCTGCAAGGAGAGGAGCCTGCCCCTGAGCCGTGGAAAAGTGGCTACTTCCCCAGTTCAAGGGAGTCCACTTGGAGTGGTAAGTCCTGGCACTGTCTGCAGGCCACTGTTGACTAGTGGCAAAGGGCCCACCCACTCACTAGACCCAGTAATGACCAAGTGAAGTGAAAGTCGCTTGGTTGTGTCCGACTCTTTGCGACCCCATGGACTATAGAGTCCATGGAATTCTCCAGGCCAGAATACTGGAGTGGGTAGCCTTTCCTTTCTCCAGGGGATCTTCCCAACCTAGGGATCGAACCCAGGTCTCCCGCATTGCAGGCGATTCTTTACCAGCTGAGCCACAAGGGGAGCAGTAATGACCAAGTATAGATCTTTTTTAGGCTAGGACTTAACTGTCAAGCTGGTGACCGTGGATGAAAAAACCTCCCTCAGTGCTGTGGGTGGCCAGTCTACCCCGGGGAATGAACCCAGTGTGTCAGGCGTTTGTAACTCTGTTCTCCAGTTTTTTTAGTTTGTGACACCATTGTGAATTTGCTATAAAAATAGATTTCTTTGGCCTGCCCCTCCCCACTCCTGCCGGACTAGAGTTTAGTGTTTCCATTTTACAGATGAAGGAATGAAGCCTTGAGAGAGGAAGTATCTTGTTGATAAGGTTGCTGGTCAGTTAGTGGTAAGGCTAGCAAGAACACTATTCAGCTTTTGTACCATCAGTTGTACAAGCTCTTTGCCTGCTTCCCTCACCTGGCCAACATGCACACACGTACACACACCCGCTGCACAGACCACGGTGAGGGGTTGGAGCCAGGCCAAGCGCAGGGCTCTGCATTGCCTGTCTGTCACCTTGGGGGAGTACTGTCACCCTTCCGAGGCTGTTTCCTCCTCTCTCGAGTGGAGTGCACCAACTCCTTCCTCCCAGGGTGTGATGGTAAGGTGGAGTCACTTCCAGAGGCATAGTCAGGGCACCAGGCACGTGGGGGCCTACTGGTTTCCGTCTCCTCTCTATGCGGTCCGCACAATTGCTGTCCTTGTCGAAGACTGGGCTTGGGCAAGTCTCTGGAAGCTAGACTAGAAAAAATGCCAGACAGTGGCGCCAGATGACCCTGTGGGTATGAGCCTCTCTGTCCCCGGGCATCTCTGGGATGGTACGGTGGTGAGGGGACTCCCCCCTGGCTCTCTTCTCTAAACCTGGGCCTCTTTCCCTTTCCTCTCTTGTGCAGATTGTAATGTAGCAGACCCAGCCATGGCGGCCCCACAGCTGGGTCCCGGCCAAGCCCCCCAACTGCCCCTCAGTGAGAGCAGCGTGCCAGGCCCTCCACATGGGCCCCCGCCCGGCCTTCGGCCTGATGCCCCTGGCGGCGGAGGCGGGGGTGTCCCCGGAAAGCCCCCCTCCCAGTTTGTGTATGTCTTCACCACTCACCTGGCCAACACGTAAGTGCCCCCAGCAGCCTTCAGCGTGGGGTCCTGACTGCCTGCAGGGGGGCCAGGGCTGGCTGGGGGTGGGGTGGGTGAGGTGGAGGGCTCCCTCCTGACCATCGCTCTGAGCTGGTTGTGCCCGACCCTCCTGTGCAGGGCTGCAGAGGCTGTGCTGCAGGGCCGAGCCGACTCCATCCTTGCCTACCACCAGCAGAACGTGCCCCGGGCCAAGCTGGACCAGGTGAGTGTGTCGCCTGGTCCGGGCAAAGGGCTCCGTGAGCAGTGGACCAGCCGTTGCATCCCCTGACCATCTCATGGGTCTGCCTTTGTCCTCTCACAGGCCCCCAAAGTGCTGCCCACCCCGGAACCGCTACCCCTGAGCACACCGTCAGCAGGCACCCCTCAGTCCCAGCCTCCTCCTCTGCCGCCACCGCCACCTCCAGCTCCGGGCAGCGCCCCCCCTGCTCTGCCTTCTGAGGGGCCTCCTGAGGACGCCAGTCAGGACCTGACACCCAACTCAGTGGGAGCTGCCAGCACGGGCGGTGGAACTGGGGGGACCCACCCTAACACCCCTACAGCTTCCACCGCCAACAACCCGCTGCCTTCTGGAGGGGACCCCAGCAGCGCCCCTGGCCCCGCCCTGCTCGGGGAGGCCCCCACCGGAAATGGGCAGCGGAGCCTGGTGGGCTCGGAGGGCCTGTCCAAGGAGCAGCTGGAGCACCGGGAGCGCTCCCTCCAGACTCTTCGAGACATTGAGCGGTTGCTTCTCCGCAGCGGGGAGACTGAGCCCTTCCTCAAGGGACCCCCCGGAGGAGCAGGCGAGGGGGGACCACCAGCACCAGCCCCTCCCACGCCCCAGCAGCCACCCACGGCCCCGCCCAGCGGGCTGAAGAAATACGAGGAGCCCTTGCAGTCCATGATTTCGCAGACTCAGAGCCTCGGGGGCCCCCCACTGGAGCATGAAGTGCCAGGGCATCCCCCGGGCGGGGACGTGGGGCAGATGAACGTGATGATGCAGAGGCTGGGCCAGGACAGCCTGACCCCCGAGCAGGTGGCCTGGCGCAAGCTGCAGGAAGAGTACTACGAGGAGAAACGGAGGAAGGAGGAGCAGATCGGGCTGCATGGGGGCCGCACGCTGCAGGACATGATGGGCATGGGGGGCATGATGGTGAGGGGGCCGCCGCCCCCCTACCACAGCAAGCCAGGGGATCAGTGGCCCCCTGGGATGGGCGCCCAGCTGCGGGGGCCCATGGATGTCCAAGATCCCATGCAGGTCCGGGCAGGACCCCCTTTTCCCAGCCCCCGTTTCCCAGGCAACCAGATGCAGCGAGTGCCTGGGTTTGGGGGCATGCAGGGTATGCCCATGGAGGTGCCCATGAATGCCATGCAGAGGCCTGTGAGGCCAGGCATGGGCTGGACTGAAGACTTGCCCCCTATGGGGGGGCCTGGCAATTTTGCCCAGAATGCTGTGCCCTACCCAGGTGGGCAGGGTGAAGCAGAGCGATTTATGACCCCTCGGGTTCGTGAGGAGCTGCTGCGGCACCAGCTGCTGGAGAAGCGGTCAATGGGCATGCAGCGGCCCCTGGGCATGGCCGGCAGCAGCATGGGGCAGGGCATGGAAGTGGAGCGGATGATGCAGGCGCACCGGCAGATGGATCCGGCCATGTTCCCTGGGCAAATGGCTGGCGGCGAGGGCCTGGCGGGCACTCCCATGGGCATGGAGTTTGCTGGAGGTCGAGGCCTCCTGAGCCCCCCCATGGGGCAGTCTGGGCTAAGGGAGGTGGACCCGCCCATGGGGCCCGGCAACCTCAACATGAACATGAACGTGAACATGAACATGAACATGAACCTGAACGTGCAGATGACCCCGCAGCAGCAGATGCTGATGTCGCAGAAGATGCGGGGCCCTGGGGACATGATGGGGCCGCAGGGCCTCAGTCCCGAGGAGATGGCCCGGGTGCGGGCCCAGAACAGTGGTGGCATGATGGGAGGCCCGCAGAAGATGCTTATGCCCTCGCAGTTTCCCAGCCAGGGCCAGCAGGGATTCTCCGGGGGCCAGGGACCCTACCAAGCCATGCCCCAAGACATGGGCAACACTCAAGACATGTTCAGCCCCGACCAGAGCTCAATGCCCATGGGAAACGTGGGTACCACCCGGCTCAGCCACATGCCCCTGCCTCCCGCGTCCAATCCTCCAGGCTCTGTGCATTCAGCCCCAAACCGGGGGCTGGGCAGACGGCCTTCAGACCTCACCATCAGTATTACTCAGATGGGCTCGCCGGGCATGGGGCACCTGAAGTCGCCCACCCTTAGCCAGGTACACTCACCCATGGTCACCTCGCCCTCCGCCAACCTCAAGTCACCCCAGACTCCCTCACAGATGGTGCCCTTGCCTTCGGCCAACCCACCAGGACCTCTCAAGTCGCCCCAGGTCCTCAGCTCCTCCCTCAGCGTCCGTTCGCCCACCGGCTCACCCAGCAGGCTCAAGTCTCCCTCCATGGCGGTGCCTTCTCCAGGCTGGGTTGCCTCACCCAAGACAGCCATGCCCAGCCCCGGAGTCCCCCAGAACAAGCAGCCGCCTCTGAACATGAGCTCTTCCACCACCCTGGGCAACATGGAACAGGGTGAGTCAGCGGAGCTGGGCAGGTGGGCCCTGGACTCGCCTCCCAGGTGGATGTGTTCTTGCCAGGCGGTAGGGGGCATGAGTTAAGGGGTCTGTGCCAGGCCCAGAAGCGGGATGGCTCTGCTGGAGGAGCAGCCACTGGGCCCCATGTATGAGCTTCCACAGGGAGTACCATGTTCATCTAGCAGGGGTTTGGAGGGGGTCATATTTGGGATCTCCTTTCTGTCCAGGGCCCTGAGGCTGCAGGAACTGCCTGGAGATGGGTGGGCTGTAGTGATCCTGGGGGAACCCGAACTGACGGGCCACCTGTGCCTGGGAGTCAGGTGGAGGTCTGGGAGCTGACCCCTTCCTAAAGCCCCAGTGTGAGCAGCCAAATTCATTCCGGCCTCTCCAGTCACCCCCCCCTGCTCTTTCTCTTTCCTCGCTTCTGTAGGTGCCCTCCCACCCAGCGGCCCCCGGAGCAGCTCCTCAGCGCCTCCCGCCAACCCCCCCAGTGGCCTCGTGAACCCCAGCCTGCCATTCACTTCCTCCCCAGACTCCACACCCTCCCAGAACCCCCTGTCTTTGATGATGTCCCAGATGTCCAAGTACGCCATGCCCAGCTCCACCCCGCTCTATCACAATGCCATCAAGACCATCGCCACCTCAGATGACGAGCTGCTGCCCGACCGGCCCCTGCTACCCCCACCGGCACCACCGCAGGGCTCTGGGCCAGGTGCGAGGACAGGGAGGGGGTCCCAGGGAGAAGAGCACACACGGGCTCTGGGAGGGTGAAGAGTGGCCGTGGCCAGCGATCGCCCCTGTGGTCACGCTGGCTTTTTTGTGCTTCCAGAGGGCCCTGGGCGTCAGGGTGTGATATCCTGGGGCACAGTTCCCACTGGTCATTCAGTGAAACCAAGCCCGGCGCACTGGAGTGGTCTTTCCACATCTACTGATGTGTCCCTGTCTAACTGGGCCACAGCTTGGGTCTCTTGGCTTCTCACCTAAATGCCTTGAGTCCCTGCCCTTGCAGCTAGGGCAGGCCCATGGTGAAAGCCGTCACCATGGCACCAGCCTGGCTTGGGGCATGGAGAGAGAACTGAGTTCTGCAACCTGCCCCAGCTGGGTGCACGCGGTTCCTGACCCCCGTTTCTCTTTCCCCGCAGGGATCAGCAATAACCAGCCCAACCAGATGCACCTGAATTCAGCTGCTGCCCAGAGCCCCATGGGCATGAACCTGTCAGGCCAGCAGCCCCTGTCCCATGAGCCCCCACCTGCCATGCTGCCCTCCCCCACCCCTCTGGGCTCCAACATTCCACTGCACCCCAACGCACAGGGGACAGGAGGGCCCCCTCAGAACTCGATGATGATGGCTCCAGGGGGCCCAGACTCCCTGAGTGCCCCTTGCGGCCCGGTGCCCAGCTCCTCCCAGATGATGCCCTTCCCCCCCCGGCTGCCGCAGCCCCACGGTGCCATGGCCTCCGGGGGGGGCGGGGGCCCTGGCCTGCAGCAGCACTACCCCTCAGGCATGGCCCTGCCCCCAGAGGACCTGCCCAGCCAGCCGCCAGGCCCCATGCCCCCCCAGCAGCACCTGATGGGCAAAAGCATGGCCGGCCGCATGGGTGACACGTACCCCCCGGGCGTGCTCCCCGGGGTGGCATCAGTGCTGAATGACCCCGAGCTGAGCGAGGTGATCCGGCCCACCCCGACGGGGATCCCCGAGTTCGACTTATCCAGGATCATCCCCTCGGAGAAGCCAAGCAGCACCCTCCAGTACTTCCCCAAGAGCGAGAGCCACCCCCCCAAGGCCCAGCCCCCCAATCTGCATCTCATGAACCTGCAGAACATGATGGCGGAGCAGACCCCCTCCCGGCCCCCCAACCTCCCGGGCCAACAGGGTGTCCAGCGGGGGCTCAACATGTCCATGTGCCATCCCGGACAGATGTCCTTGCTGGGCAGGACAGGTGTGCCCCCACAGCAGGGCATGGTGCCCCACGGCCTGCACCAGGGTGTCATGTCCCCCCCACAGGGCCTCATGACCCAGCAGAATTTCATGCTGATGAAGCAGCGGGCCGTTGGGGGTGAGGTCTACAGCCAGCCCCCCCACATGCTCTCCCCGCAGGGCTCCCTCCTGGGCCCCCCGCCCCAGCAGAACCTCTTGGTGTCCCACCCCCTGCGGCAGCGCAGTGTGTCTCTGGACAACCAGATGGGCTACCTCCCAGCCCCGGGTGGCATGGCCAACCTGCCCTTCTAGCGGGCCCAGCGAGGGACTGGAGCTGGGGCCATGTTGCAAATATGATAACCTTAAAAAAAGTTTCTTCCCTTCCAGTGTTGGGATGGCCTGGGTCAAGGGGTGGGGTGGAGGGGGCTTGTGTGGGGAGCGGCATTTGTGGAAACCAGATGTGCTGGCAGCTTAGGGAGAAGTGGCAGAGTGGGGTGGGGGATTTAGGGGTGGGGTTGGTTCCATTTTGGCCGCCAGGACCGCCGCTCCCCTACTCCTCCCGAGTCCTATGGAGCCTTTCCTGTTTCTCTGCACCCACCCTCTTCAGCTTTGCTGTCCGAGTCCTGTATCCTATATCCCTGTATCCCTTGGCTGGATTGGAAGGAGAGAAGTCTCCCCGTCCTCTCTCTCCCCACCCTACTGCTCTCTCCTCTTGGAGCTTCACTTTCCTCCTCTTGGTTTCTCTGTCCCCCTCCACCCCGTTTTTTCCCCTTCTGTCTTCTCCTGCCTCAGTTCTCCCTGCTGTGGCTGACCCCCTCTCCCACCCCAACCTGCAGGCGGCTGGCCAGATGGGCAGGCGCCAGCTGTAGCTGTAAATAGAGCGCTGCGCTTTTGTGCCGGTTTGTGTGTGTGCTGTATTTCTGTGTTTTGATAGAAGTCACTCAGAAAAAAAAACAGGATAAAAGAAACCCTTCCTCTGCACCCCCCCCACCCCATCCCCTCAAATGATTGCCCCTTCCATTTCCCCTGGACCCAGGGGCACGCAGTCTGACACACCTACCCGCTGCAGGGCAGTGTCTGGGTCCAAAAAGGATACCATTCCCGTGCCCTCCTCCAGCGGTGAAATGACATAACTACTACCCCCACACCTAAACTGAGGTCAGACCACCTTAAGCTTCCACCTGGTGGGCCCCAGCAGGGCTGAGACCTCCCAGGGCGGCAGCCGTCTGCTGCTGAGCGATTCAGGAGAGCGTGTGCAGGTGCATGCGTGTTTGCCCCGCACAGGTGACACGGGGGCCCTGGCTTCCCAGCTGTGGATGCCTGGTGTCTCCTGCTGCTACATCTTAAGCCAGAACTTGAAGTCTTTGGTCCCCAGTCTGGGCTGAAGGAAAGAAGGATGAGGCAGAGGCCGAGCGGGCAGCCCCCTGGTGTGGAGCCGTGGAGGAGTAGCCCTGGGGGCTACAAAGGTCCTCTGCCTGCTGCAGTGGCTCCGGGCCAGGTATCTCCCAGGGCTCTGACTCTTCCCCAGGCTGCCACCTCCTTCCTATCACCAAAGGAGGAAGGAAAAGGGTTAGGCCCAGTCAGTCTGTCTCCCTCCACCTGCTGAGGCCGGAGTAGAGAAAGTGTTCAGCTCGGAGCAGGGCAGCGTCCTCCGCGTCTCTCTGCCTCCCAGTTCACTGGCACGGTCCCTCTGCCCAGAGTTCGGGGCTCCCTGCCCACCCAGGCGCAGCCACTGCCTTCCAGTCAGCCCCCGGCCCTTTCCCAGAAGAGCTCCCCTCCTCCTCTGGTCAGAGCTTAAGCCATACACGGTTGGGTGTTTTGCACCCCCCCCCCCTTGGCCCCAGGAGTAAAACACTTCTCCTTTTCTCACTTCCTTTCCTGCCTTGTGAGGTGGCAGGGCAGTTCCCTGGCTGAGGCCTTCAGTGCCCGCCTCCAGGACCCAGGGCCATTTCTAGGCGAGGTGTCGTCTTCTGCCATGGCCCGTCCCTGGCCCTCCTGACCTGAGGGGGCCTGGTCTCCCATTGGCAGCTGTGATACAAAGGGAATTTGTCCTTGCTTCTCCCAGTCTGGTGCTGTCCTCAGTCCCTCATCGGCCAGGTCAAGCGCTTCCTCCAGGGCTGGCTGTGGGCTCCTGCCTCCCCCAGCCCCTCCCCGGGGGCCCAGGGCCTGGGGCTCTGGGTTCAGGGGCCACCTGCCCTCCGCCCTGCCAGACATGTTCCTGCCCTGTATCCAACCTGGGCCCCGTGCCCTTGAGCCTCCCACCCCTGACCCAAGACTCCCCAAGCCGACTCTCTTAAGTGTTTCCTGCCCAGAGGAGAGACGGGTCAAACTGAAAAGGGCCTGACACCCTCCCCCTGCCCCTCTCCTTCCATCTCTGCCACCAGACTAGCTTTCCAAGGTGAACTCCGCAGGCCAGCTTCCCTCCATCCGTGGCCACACCCCCAGCCATTTTGTACCATTATATAAATATATATATATAAATATAAATATATAAATACAATATGTGAAGACATCTTCGTTTTTATTTTGAGACAATTTTTAGGCTTGTTCCGGGGCTCTCTGTGCTGCCTGTACTGTATTGACCTGTTTTATAGGTGCCTTTTTATTAAAAAGACAAAATTAAACATCTAGTTTCTTGCTTGCTTCTTTCATGTCTGGCTCCTCCACTCCCCAGCATACTACTGGAGGCTGGGAGGAACAGGGGACCCCAGGGTTCTGCAGGGTTCCACGGTGAAGACAAGTCGCCTGGGTCATAGATCTAATCGTCCCTGCAGAGAGGCTTCTTAGGGACCTCCGCTGACGGGCTTGAGTGGGCCTGAGCAACCAACGTGTGCCCTCGGCAAGTGCAGGAGTCCCTGATGTCCCATTCTGGTCAGGCCAGAGGCCGGGGAGGAGGCAGGAGAGCCATCCCTGGGTGGCAGGCAGGGGGCAGGGGCAGGACAGGCGCGGAGCAGCTTCCTCTGGTTCCATTTGAGTAGTACCCTCTCGGGGCAGGGCTCAGCTTCCTGGAGCCTGGGGACTTCCCTGCCCAGGCCTGCTTATCACACTGCCCAGCCCAAGGGGGTGCTCCTTGGCTCTCACTGAGGCCCAGAGAGATGGCCCGGCCTGCAGGCAGTGGGCTGGATGAGATGACCCCCAGGGACCCTTTAGGTCTGTCTCTCTTCAGGAGGTCCCTCTCTCCACTGACTCTTGGCTAAGTGCCCCCTTTGCTGTGGTTGGATTCTCTCTGCTGCTCCAGGGGTTTCCCTGGCAGTGTAGTTTGTGGGGAGAGGGGTGGGGGAAACGCATCTCTCTCCTTCCCCGTCAGCTCCCAGACCCACCAGGGCCCTGGACCACACTGGGAGCTCCCTGCCCTGGGCAGAGAAGACAGCTGGCTTTGGTGAATACTTGTGCCTCCTGGGAGCTGGGGAAGGAGAATCTTTCCTTTCCTTGGTTGGGCTCCTCTCGGCTGCCCTTACGTCTTCTCTAGGACGCTGGCTTGTCTCTGAGGGTGCCTGGAGTCTGCCCTCAGTCAGTAGACCTCCCAGGGCCCAGTGACGTGGGGCTGGCCCAGCACCCTTTTGAACAGAGCCAGGCAGCCACGTGGACCGGGTCAGCCTGAGCTTTCTGCCTGGTCAGAACACCGCAGGGCTGGTGGCCTGAAAGAATGTCTGGGCTTCTTAGTCACTGAGACATGTTAAGGCCACGCATGCTCTGTTGCCAACTGACCTTTCTTTGGCCTTAACCTCCATCCAAACCCTGGTGCTCAGCTTCTAGTTGCTTTTGGCAGGTGAGATGGGAGGAGATGTGGCTGGTTGTGGAGGTATGTGGTCCATAAGATGACAGACTATGTTCTGGAAGGGGAATGACTTTCCCTATTGGCAGGGGCTGAAGTAAAAGTTGTTCCTTGAGCTCTGGATGGTTAGGATGCAAGAAGGCAAGTGTGGTCCTCTCAGCCCAAGGGCACAGGTATCCTTGGCTCTGCCTTTGGAATGCTTTCCCCTCCCTGGACCCCAGCCTAGATGTGGGGCTGGGAGAAGAGCCGGCAAGGATGTCCTGGAAAGAGGGATTGGTTCCTCCAGCTGCCCCGTATGAGGATACTGGCCAAGGCGAGCTCTTAGGATCCCAGGTCCTGTGATCCCCGCATCTCTGCCTGCCCCAAGGAAAGCAGACACAAAGGGAGGGGGCTGGGACCTAGAAGGTGGTGAGGGAGGTGGCGTTCTCTGACTCCGAGAGGCTGCTCTTGCGCCAGCTGGGGAAGAACTGGCAAAGGGAGGCAGGGCCAGTGCAGCCCAGCTTGGTCAGGAGCCGTGACAGGTCACTGCGGAACTTCACACCGGCGAAGGTGTAGAGCATGGGGTTGAGGCAGCAATGGGCCAGGCCCAGAAACTCACTCATGGTGATGGCCATGGAGAGATAGCTGTCCAGCTCACAGCTGCTGCCCAGAATCTTCAGCCTCGCTAGGGTGTCCAGGAAGATAACGATTTGGTAGGGTGACCAGCAGAGAAAGAAAACGCTGGTTACCAGGATGGCCACCCTGACCGCCTTCTGCCGCTGAGGGCGCCGCTGGGCCTGGCACAGCCTGTGCACCACCCCAACGTAGCACCAGGCCATCACCAGCATTGGCAGCAGGAATCCTCCGATGTGGTAGAGAAAGCGAGAGGTGAACCAGGCGTTGGTTTCGGCTTGGTTCTCCTGGGAGAAGGTGCAGTGAGGCAGGGAGTCGTTGTAATGGGGTTCACTGACCTTGGCGAAGAGGATCTCCGGCAAGGCGAAGAAGAAGCCCGCCAGCCAGATGGTCGCACAGGTGATATGGATGGAGAGGAGGCGGCGGTGGCGGTAGGCATGAACTGCGTGGACGATGGCCAGGTAGCGGTCCACGGCGATGCAGGCCAGGAGCAGGCTGCTGCAGTAGAAGTTGATCTTGTGCAGAGAAATCACGGTTTTGCAGAGGAAGGTGCCCAGGATCCAGCCTACGGAGCTCTCGGCCACGGCAAAGGGCAGGATGAAGACCAGGAGGAGGTCTGCCACCGCTAGGTGGAACAGGAAGGTCTCAGTGGAGCTGCGTGTCTGCCGGTGACGCTCCAGGATCACCAGGACCAGAATGTTGCCCATCATACCGAGGAGGAAGATGAGGCCATAGGCTACGGGCATGAACACGGCCTTGAAGGAGGTCAGCAGGGGCCCCTCGACGGTGAGGCAGAGGTGGTTTTCCTTTATGGGGGTCTCCGTACTGTCATTGTAGCTCCCTAATTCCTTGTACTGCAAGGACAAGGAGACAGGAGAGCAGAAATTGAGAACCCGTCTTTCCTCTTAGAGAGGGATCCTAACTCCCTGGTAGAGTTAATCCTTTTCCTTCCCCCAATCCAAGCTAACTGCTTTTGTCCCTGCCCCCCCAGGCCACCCACAGATCAAATCCCAGTTTCCCTTTGTGTTCCTCCAACAAATCACTTTGCCTTTTCCAACTTCAGTTTTCGTCTGTAAACATCCCTCACTCAGTTCAGTTCAGTCGCTCAGTCGTGTCCGACTCTTTACAACCCCATGAATTGCAGCACGCCAGGCCTCCCTGTCCATCACCAACTCCCGGAGTCTACCCAAACCCATGTCCATCGAGTCGGTGATGCCATCCAACCATCTCATCCTCTGTCGTCCCCTTCTCCTCCTGCCCCCAATCCTACCCAGCATTAGGGTCTTTTCCAATGAGTCAACCCTTCGCATGAGGTGGCCAAAGTATTGGAGTTTCAGCTTCAACATCAGACCTTCCAATGAACACCCAGGATTGATCTCTTTTAGGATGGATTGATTGGATCTCCTTGCAGTCCAAGGGACTCTCAAGAGTCTTCTGCATCCTTCACTGGGTAGTGACAAAGACTAAAGGAGAGAACGTGGCGTGGGAACATGAACTCTGGAGGGCTGTGCACCTGTAAGTCATTTCTCATTTCTGAGTCCTCAGGTGTGGAAGGCTGCAGCTCGCGGGGCTGGGATCAGGACTTCCATTTGGGGAATGAATCTGGGAATGAATCTGGTCGGGATAAGGAGCTCCAGTTCTGGACAGGACAGAAGGCACGAAAGCCTGCTTGCAGATGTGCTCAGTCGCTCAGTCGTATCCGACTCTTTGTGATCCCATGGACTGTAGCCCGTCAGGCTCCTCTGCCCATGGAATTTCCCAGGCAAGAATGCTGGAGTGGGTTGTCATTTCCTTCTCCAGGGGATCTTCTCAGGCCAGGTATGGAACCTGTATCTCCTGTGGCTCCTGCATTGGCAGGTGGGTTCTTTACCACTGAGCCACCTGGGAAGCCCACTAAAGCCCAGGATCCTGCTGAAGGGGTGGATGCTGATATGGGCTGCTGGCTTCCTCTCGGTTTGCCCCTTTTTCCTGAGTGCCTTCCTTATAACTGAAATTGTTGTGAGAGCCTCTTGTTTCGTTTAATGTGCACAACAAGCTCAGGTATGTAATATCTCTGTTTCACCGATGTCTTGCTAGAGAGCAGGTCTGCTTGAACCCATGTTGATGTAACTTCCACCAATACACGACACTGCCTGAGCTGCCCTGCCTGCTACTCCCTGTCACCTGCACACTCCTAGCTTTGCACTCTTCTCACTTCAGAACAGAGGCAGAGGAGAGCGATAGGAGGAAGTAAGGGAGGCATGGGGGTGGTGGTGGGGTGTGGGGGTGGATACCTGCGGCAGGGGGGTGGTGGCGGTGGGGCTGGGGAGGGCTCCAAGTGAAGGGCATGTGCCCACTCTGTTTCCGGAAGCTCACTCCTCCCCCCACCTCCCCCCCACCGCTGCCAGCACTCAGGTTGTTTACCGAGCAAACCGCAAAGGAAGGCAGCGTGCCTGTTTTCATACCTTTCACTCACAGCTGTCCCTCTGCACCTGCTCCTCCTCACTTCCCAGCTCCATTCTTCCCACCCCTCCCCTAACCAGACCTCCCTCCACGGCATTTCAAAACCACTTATAACCAACTTATGTGGGCTCAAAAAGACACTTCTAGAAATGATGAACCCCTGAGAGAGAGAGGATGGGAGCAGGCACTCAGCACCCAGGCTCTGACTGGTCTCACACTGCCCTCCCTCCTTCCTGGAGAGTGAGGGTCCCCCCCACAAGTGGGGGTGGCTGCACTGCTAACCAGGACACCAGCTGGGGGGTCATCCACTAGCTCTCAATGGTGGGAAGGCCCATTCCCCAGCTTGGGTCTTTCCCTCTGGTTCCTGGGGCAGGTGGCTCTGGAAGAAGGGGTTGGGGGGATACATAAGTTCAATGGCAGAGCCATAGGCTTGCCCCGACCTCAGCATCCTCTACCAAAGCTCCATCCCTTCTTCACACGCATGCTCAGGTCTACTGTCTCCCCACGGTCCCGTTCCCACCAACTTCTCCACTCTTGTCCAGCTCCTACACAGAGGGCAGGATGACTTTTCCAACCCATGAACCCCATTGCATCACTGTCCTGCTTAAAATCTTTTACTGTTCCCTGTTACCTCTAAGCAGTGATTTTCTAACCTTTTTTTTCCAATTTCATACTTAAAAAATTTATTGGAGTATAGTTGATTTAAAATGTGTTAGTCTTATTTAATAGCAAAGCTAATTATATGAAAAAGTATGTTTGGGATCAAGTTCATCAACAGAAGTTTGGAAGAAGCCAACCTCCTTGTATTCACACAGCAGACTACAACGCAGCGCTCAAAACCAGACGATGTTTATCTGTATATTCTCTTAGGGAGAGATGTTTACCTTACATCGCTCAATTTCAGAACTAATTGGAGGGCATCCCATAGAGGATGAGTCCATAACTTTCTTTGCAGGTTTTACCAGGGATGGGGTGGTGGGCAAGGAGAGAGTCTCTGGTCTTCCCACTTTGAAACCAGACACCCCTGTCTCATGTAGTGTTTCACATACTAGATTTTGTTTAAGAATATGCGTCTGCTTTCATTCAAAAGCCATGAACTTGTAGTGCCAGTGTGACAAGTCACTTTAGTCGTGTCTAACTCTTTGTGACCCTCTGGACAGTAGCCCGCCAGGTTTCTCTGTCCCTGGGATTCTCCAGGCAAGAATACTGGAGCGGGTTGCCATGCCCTTCTCCAAGGGATCTTCTTGACCCAGGGATCGAACCTTCGTCTCTTATACCTTCTGCATTGGCAGGCGGGTTCTTTACCGCTAGTAGCACATGGGAAATAGGGTGAGGTCTGAACTCCTCTACAGGACCTTTACATTGTTGCAAAATGTATATTTCCCTGACCTTTCAAACCTTATCTCTTCCTCTTCATGGCTTTATTCCTCTCCTTCAGGTTCATCATCCTCCTGACTGCCTGCCCCCATCACTCCAATATAGTCCTTTCTCTAAAATTCTTCCTCATGCGGAAGAGTCCTTTCTTCCAAAAGCTTGCCTGTTCCTATGCTTCTGTCAAGGCCCCACTCAATCCCACCTTCCTATGTCCTTCCTAACTCTTCTGGTTGGAATTATTGGGTTGTCCTAAAAGTTTGTTCAGGTTTTTCTGTACTTGGAAAATGAACAAAATTTGGGCCATCCCAGTACATTTTCTCTTCTTATGTCACAAGTGCCTTTATTATATCACTCAGGGCCAGGATGTCCATGGCCTCAGTAGAGGACGAATTCCTGGAGGCAGGCCTTCTGTGTCCCTCTTTCAAGGCCATGTGTTCTGTACATGCCGATGGGCTTCAGAGAGCAGTTTTGAAAGAAGACCAGAGACCCTCATATTCCAGGACTTCAAGGCATTTCCTCTCTGTGCCCCAGCAGAGACTCAGACACTCATTCTTACCCTTCTTCAGGTCTTGCCTCCTTCCAAAGTTCTTGACAGCCTCAAGCCTACCGAGTTCTCTATCCACACTGGGAGCTATTTCCAACATCGTCATTGAATACAACCCTTTGATTCATCCTGGAATTCAGCAGGAGTTAAGGAGAAAGCAGTGAGATGAGCTGTCTTCATGCAGAACAAAGCAATGGAGACAGAAGCAGAGGTGCAGGGTCTGGCAGTCAGTGGGACTGGGCTGGACTCCATCTACCTCGTGGTGGGAGCCTGGCGGTCCCACCGCCCAGTGGAGGGCTTCAGAGCAGCCAGCCTACCTGGCCCAGGACCACTCAAGACCTGCTGGCTAAAGCATCTAGGTTGATGGGTTTGCTGCTCATTTAAAATCGACACAGAGAGGCGTGTCCCTTGGACTCCAGAGCCCCCATCTCCTGAACTGGGTTTAGAGGATGGCTGGGGTTGGGGGTTGGAGGGGGGCTTCCCAGGTGGTGCTAGTGGTAAAGAATCCACCTGCCAATGCAGGAGATGTAAGAGACCTGGATTTGATCCCCTGGACAAAGGCATGGCAACCCGCTCCAGTATTCTTGCCTGGAGAATCCCATGGACAGAGGAGCCTGGTAGGCTTCAGCCCATGGGGCCGCACAGAGTCGGACACAACTGAAGTGACTTAGCATGCACACATGGGAGCAGGGGAGTTAGGGGAGTGGGGGACTGTCTCTTCCTTCTTGCCGAGAGGTCGTTGTTCAGCAGAACACTCAGGCAGAGAGAAGATGGAGGAAGCTGGTTTGAGGAGTGCTGAGAGGCTGCGATACCACTCAGCAGGAGGTGTCAAACAGACGGTTTTTGGGGCCCGGGAGTGGCACGTGTTAAACCATTTCCCACAGCCAGGGGATCCGGCACCCCCACCCTTCCTCAAATCATGGAGAGAGTTAATCACACAAGGCTGACTCTGGCCCAGCGGGAAATCAGAAATCGGGAGTCCTGAATGTCATGGGGAATGGGGCACAGAGGGGCCCCTCAAGACTCACACCCCGAGGGAGCTCATTGTGGGTGATATGGCCTCATTCTTTGCTATGACAAGCTTCAGGAACCCATGGCCCTCAGGCACACACACCCTCTGACAGCAGTGTGCACCCTGGATAGACTCAGACACGTGCCAGGTGGGGCCATGACAGCATGTAGCATGAGCAGGTACCCAGTGGGTAGCAGCCTAACAAAGGCTGGGGACCCAGGCCTCAAAGAAGGCAAGAAAACACAGTGACTGGGATGAAGCTGAGCAAAGAGCCAGGAATCTAGGTAGAAAATTGCTATGACCACTGGGGAGGGGCAGGAGTCGGGGCTAGAACACTCTGTGTCCTGATATTGAGGTGCTAGAAGGGAGGATGGGATTGCAATGTTTGGGGTTGCAGACTTGCCTGGTGGTCCAGTGGTTAAGCATCCACCTGCCAGTGCAAGGGACATGGATTCAGTCTCCGCTCCTGGAAGATCCCACAGGCTGCAGGGCAATTAAGCCCGTGGCCACAACTACTGAGGCCACCAGCTGCAACTACCGAAGCTCAAGTGCACTAGAGCCCACGCTCTGCAACAAGAGAAGCCACTGCAATGAGAAGTCCTCGCACCTCAACTACAGAGTAGCCCCCACTCACTGAAACTAGAGAAAGCCCATACAGCAATGAAGACCCAGTGCAATCAAAAATGAATCAATACAAAGTTTTTAAAAAATTCTTGCAAATGTTACTCTGCCTTCCGGGCTCCCCCCTTCTTTCTTTCCTCTGGATCCCCTGTAGGACCCAGGCCTCTGCCTGGATAATTAAGGCCCCCAGGCCCCATCTGACTTCTTTAAATAATGAGGCTGCCTTGCTGCCCTGTCCTGGCCTGTGTGAAGCTCACAAACATTTGCTGACGGGTCTCTGTGTCAGCAGGTGGGCAGGGGGGTGTCTTGGACCCTCCCCAGGGGTCTGCCCTGGATTCTTTCCTTGTTTTCACTCTCAGCCCTGTCCTGGGTGACACAGCTGGGGGACATTTTCAGACAATGCAGAGTTCTCTACAACCCAGAACTACAGGCCCAAACTGACCAGATGGAATTGATCAGGAAAAATGTAGAGACCGAGATGGGGTTGCAAACTTCAACTCTTCAGGGACAGATGAGGGAAGACCTGACTTAACTGTTTATGAGAAAAAAGACCTGAGAGTCTCTTGACGGCAAGCTTCAGATGAGTCAACAGAGTGACGTGGCTGCCAGGAGGGCTCCGTTACCTTATCTAGGTGAACAGAAACCTGTAGGTGGGCAGCTGCCACCAACCCAGTTCCTTTGGGTTGGGCCAGGGTGACCAGTGGTTAAGGGGTCCGGAAATCCCCACCCTGGGAGGAAGCTTCCAGGTCGTTGACTGTGGAATCCAGGGAAGAGAAGACTTGAGTCAAAGAGAGCCGGCTTCTTCAAGGGCTGGAAAGGGCCCCCATGGCGAGACGGTAGGATGGGATAATTGTGTGAGGTTCTAGAGGGTAGACCAGGAGGAAAGGGCCAAGGTTGGGGTCAGGGGTGTTTCAGTCAAAGGAGAAAGAACCTTCTAACAGGTTCTAGCTATCCAACAATGGGTTGGGGCCCTTGGGAGGAAGAGGAAAATTTGAGGCTAAGTGTGTGGAAGGGATTCCTGCCCTGGAAAGGAGGCTGGGTGCTGCCCTCAGATGCGCCTTGCTCACAGCTCCCAGACGCTCCACGTCTCGGGCTGTCATGCCGTGCCCTGAGCTGGTTCTCAGCCTCATCTTCATTTGCTTGGAAGCCGTTGCTTCTCCAGGTTGTCTGGCCTGCAGGGAGGGAATGGCTCAGCCTAACTTTGCTTCTCATCCCCCAGGAGTGGGGCATGGCTGCTGAGGGCTTGGCTCGTCCAGGCCCAAACCCAGGGCTCCAGGGGCCTGAGTCATACTGACTGCAAGAGGTGCAGGGAGCACACACAGGCTCCATCTCCTTTTATGTCCCTGGCTGGATATTTCCAAGCCAGAGTCAGGAGCTGTGAGTGGGGCCAGCTAGGGCATCTCTTATTCTAGCTTTCAGTGGCTTGAGGGATGGGGTGGGGGGTCTGGAGGAAGGAGACTGGGCTGAGGGGCAAGGGCAGAGGTTGTACCCCTTACCCCCTCTTCCTTTAGAGGGCCCACACTCCCTAAAGACCATCTGAGACTTTGGCTTGCCATCTGTCACATCTCCCCCCCTTTCCCCACCCCCAGCCTTCAAGAGTGCCCTGCCACACTACTCTTCCATCTCCACCCGAGGGTTTTGGCCGTGAGGAACAAGACACTACTCTGGGTGTGGTTCTGGGTGGAGACTTTAAGCTACCCCTACCTCTGCACTGAGTCTCTAGGCTTCAGTGGGTCCCCCTTGGTACCCCAAATCAATTTATACTTTGGGGACAGAGCCACATTGTCCAAGGGACAGGTGGATATGTCACTTGGGTGTGTACGATACCATATCCCGAGTTAGTACTGATTGGAAACACTTTGTCCCATCATTCCTGAAAGAAGACTCATTCTTACGTCCTGATTGTCAGCGCAAGTTCAGGGCCACTTTTTCAGCCAACCTGCCAGAGGAGTTTATCAGCCACAGTCTGCTTCATCACTGAAGGCAAGAATTCCTGATGGAGACTGTGGTTTGTGTGCCTGAGTCCAGGTTTGCTCTGACACCGACCCCTCCCCAGGCTGGCCCTGGGTCTCCCCCTTATCTGACCCTACCAACCACCCCCAGGCAGGGCCTCTTCCACTGGAGTTCCTCTGGGAATTTCTGATTGGTTTGGAAGGGGGGTGAACCTCCCCTCCCCCAAGGTAAACCCCAGAAACAGCCTAAGCTGGTTTTGGTTCCTCTTCTTGACACCTCCTTGATGAAATGGGACAGTGCGTGTGAACGGCCTTTGCATCCTGTGATGCTCTGATCACGCTGAAGTCATAGTTTGTGGGGGTCATCCCTGGGGAGGGGTCGGGGAATCCAGGCCCTGGGGCTGGGCCAGGCTCCCCCTACTCTATGGCTGGTGTGCAGGGTGGGGCTGGAAATGCAGCTTATGACTGGCCCCTGGAGGTGCCTCAGGTCCTAGTTCTATTTAGAGGAGACTCCATGCTTTCAGGTCCAGCTTCCTGTGGACAGAGGCTTTTCCCTGTCTGCCTAGATCTGTCTTTCCAGCAGGATGGGTCCCTGGCGTGTCCACCCCAGGGACCTGGCTACTTGTTTCTGGCACCTAGCCATCTAGATGTCTTCCATTTGGATCCTCCATTCATGGCAATTAGCAATCCATCTCAAGAAAACAGACATTTTAAACAGTTGATAGATGTTTAAAATAGATGCAAGAGGGAGGGAAGACAGGAAGGCCAACAGTTGGTTTATGGCCAAGAGCACCCCGTCCCCGCACCAATCTTAACCCAGCATTGGAGTCTAGAACTCAGTGTTCTGGGAAGCTGAACTGATACTTGATTTGGACAAGGAGAAGGAAGGGAACAGGAAACAAAAAGAATAGAAGCCAGACTAACTCCAGAGAGAGATGGGGAGCTGAGACCCCCAGCAGAATAGCATGAATCCGCACACACTTGGTGAGAAGCAGGTGCATACAAGACTCTTCTGCCGCCCTGCCATCCCAGGGCCCCTGTGCAGGGAGATGCTGTGGGGGAGGCTGTTGAAACTGCTCAAGGTCCTGCTGTGAGGGGGTGGGGATGGAGAGAGGGTCAGTGCTTCCGAGGAGACAACAGCCCTAGAGAGATAATGTATAGGAAGTGAGCATAGGTGGGATGAAGCACATGGAGCTGGCTAAAGACGAGTCCAGGGCCCGGACGGTCCTGGGATTCCTGGCTCCTGGCCTGACTCTGATGGGGATGGGGTGGTTCAGGCCCACTGGGTTCCCTGGCCCGAGACCACCCAATTGAGGTATGACATGAAGTGAGTCACCGGTTTCTCTCCCCGGTCTGTGGGTTTTCTTTGGTATGTGGGACGTGCCCCACTGTCCCCCTGCCCCCTGCCACCACCTGTCTCTAGTAGGTCACGCAGTGGAGCGAGGCGTGCTGTTAGGGGAACTCTTGAGGTTTCTCAGAAGCCAGAACCAGCCAGGTCTTGAGTTGGTTACTGTGATATCCAACTGGGTCAGGGCTCGTGGTCAGCTTGAAGCTGCGGGCAAAGGAAAATGCCCTGTAACCTAATCAAGGAAGGCCGGGGGCCAGGGCTGGGGGCCAGGGCCAGAGCATGTTGCCTTGTCAGGGCTGTGGGGTTTTAGTCTGATTGGACTCAGGGCCAGCTTTATGGGCGTGCTACCAGGACAGTCACGCAGCACCCAGGAATTAGAAGAGCCCCATGCTTGGCTTGCTGCTCTGTTGTCACTGTCTTGAAATTCTTAGTAGAATACCTACACATTTAGGTTGTATCAGGTCTCTTAATAGGAGACCTACATGTTTGGGTTGCATCGGGTCCCACAAATTAAGCAGCAGGCCTGATCAGACTGGTGGTTCTGACTCTGCTTTAATCTGGGGGTTAGGATCTGAGAAGCCAGACTTTGGGTAATAAGCCCTTCCCATGTTCTACTTATACTTCCAAGTCTTGGGGTCTATACGAGTGAGAGGCAGAACTTTCCAAGCAAGCATGGGAACACGGTTGATGGAATTACAGTATAGACTCCAGTCAGGGGAGCGAGAGGGAGTCAGGGATCATCTCAGGGTGAGTTTAGGGCCAGGAGAGCTGGTAGGTAGAGGAGAAAGGGTTTGGACCTTTCATGATCCAATCCAGACTGAGTGAGAAATTCTTCCCCTAGAAGCGTCCTTGGCCATGGGGGAAAGGGAGAAAAGGCCACAAGGAAGTTTCCAAAAGATTCTTACAAACCATCCTCTGCTGCCCTCACACAAGTGCCTCCGGTCTCTAGTTGAGTGGTCCCCTACATACACCTTTCGGGGACCCAGTGATGACCAAGCCAACTGGGCCCCTCTGCTTCACAGGACAGGCGTGGGTGGGTGGCAGAGAGTGATGCTAGGGACTGTTTTTTTCAGCCCACCCAAGAATACCTTGTCTCTAGAGAGCCCAGTCTTCAAAGGGAGACCGCAACATACTCTAAGACATTTCTAGGATTAACACAAGATTCTTCCATGCAACTGATACCAGCTCAGCACCACCTGCCTCAGCCCACTGGGGTCCTCTCCCTTGCCAACCATCTCTCCGGTTTAAGCACATAATCCTTGTCTACAAGCTTCCATTGAGTCATTTTTACTTCTTGGCTAGCCTGTAAGCTATTTAAGGACTAACATGAGGTTCTCAACTTCTCTACCCAAGAGAGAGTGTCGTGCCCCAGTGACAATCATATAGCAAGAGATGACTAACTATACACTGATCGGTCAGCTAGCAGTGCCAGCCTCTGGACATGAAGAAAAGCTCCAGCGTACTTTCCCACATACCTCTTATTCCAACCCTAAGGGATGAGGAGAGGAGATCCTATTGAAAAGTTGAGAGGCAAAGTGACTTGTTCTAGGTCCCAGAACACGCCAAGGAGGTTGCAGGACCTAAACCCATCCTTCCAGTCCCCTCTAAATAAAGGATGTCTATGTAAGGCATCAGCTCCATTTATCTGCTGCATCCATGGAATGAGAAATCAAACCTTAAAAGGCAGGGGCCAGGGAGCCTGTCTAGAGTCTGCCGATCCACTGTGGGAGAGGACTATCCCGTCTTCCCTTGGGCCCCGGGCCCAGGATATTTAGAATTCCTGGGTGACCTGTCTGTACTCACCAGGTCCTCCAGGTTGTAGTTCATGAGGTCCATGTCCAGGGTGAGGGGGTAGTTCATGGTTGTAGCCGTATGTCAGCAGACTGGCCACTATCTGATTTTGAGAGCTTCTCCCCTCGGTGCCTATAGAGAGGTGGCAGCCGTCAGCTGCAAATTTAAACAAATGAACTGCATGCTGTCTCCTGGGGCTGCTTAGGGCCCAAGGCCTGTCTCACAACTCATCACTTTTTTTTTTTTCCACTGGATCTTTTCTGTTTTTTTGAAGAAAAAGGGAAAATCCCCACAGCATCAGTGCTAGTCAAGCATTTCAGCTTCTTTCCTGGCAATAGTTATCTCAGGTGGGGCTTATGACTGGTTTGAAGGCTGCCCCTCACTTCTCCTCCCTGTATCTCCACCAGCCTCCCAACAGGGAGTGAGTTACGCCTTGTAATGAAAACCACCACACCGGTTGGTCGGGGGTGCTTTGTGGGAAACTCCATGTAGAAAGGGAACAGGAGGCGAGCTCTTGCAGGCCCCCTCCTCCAAGCTGCCTCCCAGCCCTCATCTTTCTCACCACTATGGCAACCCAGCCTCCAGTGTGTCTGGGACTGAAAGTCCCTGGTCCTGGGAAACCCCTCAGTCCAAGGCAGACTGGGACACCCTATTTGCCATCAGCCTTTTGTCCAGGCAGGGGCAAAAACGCTTCCCTTTCCAGCTCAAGTTCAAAAGAGATAGGTTAGAAATTTTCAAAGGGAACAACACTAAAATATTACTGGCAGACAAAAATGAAATTACCCAAATCACCAAGCACAAAAACATAGCCACAGAAGAGTCATTTTCTGACTCAAAAATAATGATGTTCCAGCTATAAATGAACTTGGTTGGCACATAAGTGATAAATGTCATAGACTTCCCAGCTAGAGTAGACTTCTACACAGGAGGACCCTGATGCTCGGAGAGGCAGAGTGACTTTCTTAGGACCCACAGCTAACCATGGCAGAGCTAGGAATTGAGCCCAGGCTTCCTGACTCCATATTCAGTATTTTCTCTAATGTACCAGGCTGCTGCTCTTACAGGCTCATCAGAACACTTTTCCCTTCCTTCAACTCTGCCCTGAGTTGAAGGGCAGTTGAAGGGTTCTGTGGACCCTTACCTTTAAGAAGTTCCTTTGTAGACATGGATCAACTTCTCCTCCAAGGCTCACCTTTGTGTTTTTTCTTCCAGGAAAGGTCCACAATGATAGAGAATCAGTGAGAATACACAGAGGAACCTACACATGACGTGCTCTTTCTGCCCCCCCCCCCATCCTCCACTTCCAGCCAAACTGCCATTTGCTGGGATTCTGCTTGTTCTAGGGTCCTCCTTCTTTTCTTCCATATTCATCTTCTCCTTTTCTCTCCCTCACATCATCCCCAACAGATACATCTTTCTTGGAATTCAACCACGTGAGGAGTTTTCAGCCTCTCTATTTAATGTTGAGGTATTTCTTTCCTCAATCTCCATTCAGTGCCTTCAGTAACAGCTTTTGAAAGAGGAAGAATTTCAGGACAAGGGGCCAGAGTTCCTCTTCTGCATTTCCGTTCCTGAAACCACTAGGAGGAGGTTGCTCCGGTGTTCCTTGTGTACTTCCCATTCTTCCAGCCCCCCATCCCAATATCTCTGCCCCTCAAGTCCATTGATATATTCCATTTAGCTTGTGCTACTCTAAGGAAACAGATCAGAATCTCCCTGGTGGCTCAGTCGGTAAGAATCTGCCTGCAATGTGGGAGACCTGTTTCGATCCCTGGGCCAGGGAAGATCCCCTGGAGAAGGAATTGGCAACCCACTCCAGTATTCTTGCTTGGAGAATCCCATGGTCACAGGAGCCTGGTGGGCTACAGTCCATGGGGTTGCAAAGAGTCAGACATGATTGAGCGACTAACACACACACATGTACAGAATCATGTAGGAATAGGAAGGGAATTTGGAAGAGCAACTATTCCATCCTCATTCTCCCCTCCCCCACCACCAGCAAATTCACGCTTCCTGTCACTACATCCTCATCACTTGGTCACCCAGTATTAGTCAAACATCAACAGGGTGAGAAATTTGGTCCTTTCAAGAGATCGTGTTTTAATACAGGATGACTTAATCAATCCGTTTTATGACTTCTGTGTGATTTCTGGTTAATGGTCTAGATACAATCTCACTAGGACAGAATACAGGAAGATAAGTTTCCTTGTTCCATACTTACATAACTGCAATTAAAATGGTCTTTCTAGGGGGCTCCCATTCCCCTTGACAAAATGCCTAACAAATTTCATTTTAATGGTTTTAGACCATCATCTTGGGCTTCCCTGTTGGCTCAGCACTAAAGAATCCGCCTGCAAAGCAGGAGTCACAGGAGATGCAGTTTCGATCCCTGGGTCAGAAAGATCCCCTGGAGAAGGGCATGGCAACCCACTCCAGCATTATTGCCTGGAGAATCCCATGGACAGAGGAGCCTGGTGGGCCCCAATCCATAGGGTCACAAAGAGTCGGACATGACTGAAACGACTTAGCACGCACACACAGTCCATCATCTCAGCTTATAAAGGGAAACTTGAAATCCTGATTCAGTCCTTTGTTGATATGATGCTAACTTAGATAAGCCTGCTAGCCTTGGGTCTACCCAAGTACTGATGGGAAATTTTGACAGAACAATGCCAAAAACAGAACCCCGCTTCATGCCATTAGAGACCTACCATTCTCAAAAGTCAGGGAAAATTCACGGATGAAGAAGGACATGAGCTAGACTCTGGAGGGTTGGCTAGAGTGACCTGATGTGCCTGGAGGGGAGGGTATGAGGTAGGGGGCGTGGGAGATGATGAGGACTGCATGAAGAAGTGTGTGGAAATAATTACTCAAGATGCAATGGGTGTGGCTATGGTGGTGGTGGTGATGATGATGGTATGGGGGGGCGGCGGCAGCAAGAAGATGGAGGAGGTTGGAGTGTACACTGGACAAGGTAGGAATTGCTCTCGTGGCCTTCTCGCTTATTCTTCCCATGGTTTTCCATTCATTTTGATGCGTGGCAGGCTCAGAAGTGGGGTTTGGTAAGAGGTTCAGAATGACTCCTAAGATGTGGTGGCAGGCTATGGCTGTGGTTGCCCCTATGATGCTGTGGGCAGCAAGGCATCTAACTTCTCAATGAATGACCTGGGTTTTATGGGGAAGAGAAACCTGTGCCTGTTTCCTGAATTCCTCTCCAGTCCCTTAACTTACTGTGAATCTTGGGCCATTCAGATGGCCCTTCCCGTCTCTCCAGATGCTGGGAGATACTGCAGGTGCCCAGGGCCCACTTGTCCCAGTCACTGACCTTTGATGGTCAACTGGGTTTGCCCTAAATGAATAAATACCTACTGATTGTGAGTTCTAATGTTACCTTAGAAGATTCAGAGAGTAACTGCCTCTAGGAGAAAAGATGATCTTCAAACACATGAAGTCAGACTAAGCCCCCTAGAATAGAGAGGGCAGTGCTTAGCCTGTGACCCCTTGATTTTAAAGAGGAGATGGCAGGAGTTCCACCAGTATGTGAGGGGGACATTTCCAGATAAGGCAGCCCAAACTTTATTTCAGCATGCAACTTGCTTATATTTCTTCCACGTGGGATCCCAATCCCCACCCATGGGTAGCCTACCCAAGGCAGTGTTGTTTTCCAGGCTTCTCAACAAAACAACCACTGATGGTTCTGACAAGAGTAGACTTGTGTCTGCCTTAGGCAAGGTGGTGGCTTAATATCAGCTCAGGTGGATTTTTCTCAGTGATTTTTGCTTCACAGTTCATGGATTAATTGCTTCTCTTTGTTTCAGATATTAGACTCCATCACTTGTCTTGGAGTTCATTTCCTATATTCCACAGAAAAGTTAAGTTGTACAGCAGAGTGTCTGGGAGGGGCAAGGAATGGGTTGGGGTTTTCCCCTATTCTTTCACTACCCTGGGATGCTCGCTCTCTCTGACCTGGACTGAGATCTTGTTCTCTTCTTTCTCTGGGTCTCCCCGAGCTGTTCAGAACAAAGCTCCACAGGTCCCCACCTAGTGAATCAGCGCAAGGAAGTGTTGGGTATCGGTCTAGGATAGGACCGATACTGTAACTTTCGTACAGTATTTGCCAATCTACAAAGTCCCACAATTATAACAATCTTTATCCTTACGTTCACATTTAACTCTATTTAATCCTCAAAACTCCTTGTGCTGGTATCGGCATCACCTGTGGCCATATTTCATTGTGGGGGAGGTATGAGGAAACAGAGCCTCAGTTCCTCTATCATGGGTACAGGAGGAGTAAGGGGCAGAGGCAGGGTCTGAAACCAAACCCCGAGGATCTTTCCACCAGACCACACAACCTTCTCTCAGAGACTCAGTTTTGCAAAGGACAGGCACTTACCTGGCCATCTGAAGGGAAAATTCTGCCTAAATTTATGGGCTGTTTATCAGCTACTTACTGTGTGCCATGAACTGCTAAGCTCTTCACACACATCATTTCCTATGGTCCTCTGAACAGTCTTTATGTGTTAGGTATTTTTATCACATTATCACACATGTGGAAACTGAGCTTCAGGCAGTAGTGGGAAGTAGTTGTGAGTGTTAACAGCTCACTCAGTCACCGGTGACCCAAAAGCACAATACAAATCAACACAGGAAGTGGGGTGGTGAAGGTTCTCAGTGCTGGAGCCAGCACCCACGCATAGCTCCTCTCTCATTAGGTAACAGGTAGGAGTCCTGCGGGGAGGAAATGAGCTGCAGGTGCTGGGGAGGTACATCAAGGTTGCCTCAAGGTTATAGGGGCCATGAGCATGTCTGGGAAACTTCGGTCTGGCGCGGGCTCTGTGGCCAGGTTTAGAGAGGGAGTCAGGTGCCTGGATCAGGTGCTTGCATGCTGAGCACGGCTGAGCCCCATCCAGAGGGGTGATGTGAAGACAGAAGGAGGTGGGATTCAGGCTCTGCACTGGGAGCACCTTGTCCAGCATGCACCCAAGTCTGCACACTCATCTACACGTGTAACTCGAGAATGTTTTCAAAGCAACATACATGCATGCATTTGAACCCAGTGCAGGCCAAGTCCAGCAGTGTGGAAGGTACACAGTGTAGGAAGTATATACTCAGTATTCCTTTACACGTCCTGTGTGTGAATGTGCCGTGTAAACTGTGGAAAGAAAGCCAGGTTTTGTAGCAAAAGGCCTGAACTGGAGGCCCAGCATTTCTGTTTTCCAACAAGGCTGCTTTTAGACCAGACATGCCTAGATATTTGAAGACACATAAAATACAGAATGCCAAACAGGGCATCCTTAGGAAAGTGGGTCTCAAACTTTCTGCCTCAGAGTCACTGGGAAGCCTTGTTAATAAGATGGCTGGGCGCTCCCTCAGGTTTTCTGATTCACGAGGTCGGGGATGGGACCTGGGAATTCGAATTTCTAACAAGTGATCAGGTGATGATGATGTTGCTGTTCTGGGAACCACACTTTGAGGACTGCTGCCCTAAGCTACACAGCATTGGCACCTGGAGTTGGGCTACAGAGCCCAACCCACCCAGCACGGCTCTCAGCCTCTCCACACAAACACTGCCGTGGCTGAGGCTTCTCTAGAACAACTCACCTCACACAGTAGGAACCACAACCCACAGATGGTTTCCCCCAGAGCACTGGCTTCCCTGGGCCCCAGGCTGGCACTGCTGAAATTTAGGTCGTGGCTCCCATCTCTGGCCCCTCTCTTGTCCATCTCAGCCTCCACTAGAACTTGTGAAGCTTCAGTCCTTCTGGTTAACCCTTCAGCACACTGTGTAACCCAGTCTCTTTGACCGTGGCCCGTAGTATGAAATGTCTTATATCACAGACTTGTTGGCATGTGTACACACACACGTTTTCCCAATAATACTTATTCTTTATTTATTCTTAGTATGTGTGACACACTCATATTTTCTACCCATCCTTTCTTTCTCCCCACTTCCCTCTGGGTCTCTTGCCTGTCTCTGCTTCTCTATCTGTTAGTCTATCTGTCTTTGTTCCTTTTTTTCTTCAGTGGAACTTACTCCACCAAATTGCTTTAATGGATCCACAAGTTAAGTACAATCCCTGGGTATAGAAATTACAAATAAAATTTCTCTGAGCCTAACTTCCTAATCTGTACATTTATAAAGTGCCTGCACTGCCAATCTTGCTACTATTTATCTTGGATGATATCGTATATGTAAAATGTCTTTTTTTTTCCAACTAGAAATCCTGCATAGGTACAAACTGCTATTAAACACACACACTCTGACTTCCTTGGTGGTCCAGTGGCTAAGACTCTGTGCTCCCAGTGCAGATGGGGCTGGCTTTGATCCCTGGTCAGGGAGCTAGATCTCACAAGCTGCAACTAAGAGTTTGAACGCTGCAATTAAGACCTGGTGCAGCCAACACAAACACACGTGCGCACACACACACACACACATACACGCTGGTCAAAGGGGCTTGGAAAGGAAGGAAGTTTAGGCAGGACTTTGAGGGAAAGGAATGGGGAATGCCTGAGCCCCAGCAGAGGTCCGCAGGTGGGTACAAGCATATCTTGCAGAGAGGATGGTGGGCAGCTTGTCTGGACTGGAGCCAAGGAAGATGTGTGAGAAGGACAAGAGGCCAGGAAGGTAGGTTCTGAGGGGGCACAGGGAGCCTCTCTAGGCATTTGGATCACAGACGGAGAAACTGGGAAACGTGATAGCTTCTTCAGCAACAGAACTTCACAACAAAGATGGAATTTAAGGAAGTTTATTCATTTCAACTTTCAAAAAACACTTAATTGTCTACTACATGCCAGGGTGAAGTAGTGAACAAGACAGACCAGCCTCCCAGATGTCTCTTGGGAGAATCGGTCATGGGTCCTCAAATCATTATTCTTTAAGCCTGCATTACATTCTGGGCACTGCACCTGATACTGCGAAAATAAAAAGAAACAACCCTAAACATGATTTCTGCCCATTGCACACATAACTTACACTCTGGAGAGGAGGTCGGCAGTCAACAAGCCAACAATTTTCTTAGTAGTTATGATATCTTATAAAAGTCTGTAAGTGCTCTAAAGGAAAGGAGCGAGAGTCCCAGAAAGAGAACAATAATGTGAACTCAATCTCCACAAACTAATAACGGCAATCAGAATACTCCCAGATTAATTTACTGTTTATGAAGACCTTTCCCATGCTTTGTCTCAGAAGGACCTCATCTCAAGCCTGTGGAGAAAACCAGGCAAGAGTTCTTCAACTCTTTTTTTTTTTCTCAATTACTTTTTAATTATTTATTTTACTTTTATTTTTAAATTAATTTTTATTGGAGTATAGTTGCTTTATAATGTTGTGTTAGTATTTACTGTACAGCAAAGTGAATCAGCTATGGTGGTGGTGGTTGATTTAGTTGCTAAGTCATGTCCGACTCTTGTGACCCCCATGGACTGTAGCCTGCCAGGCTCCTCTATCCATGGGATTTCCCAGGGAAGAATACTGGAGTGTGTTGCCATTTCCCCCTCCAGGGGATCTTCCTGACTCAGGGATTGAATCAGTGTCTCCTGCATTGCAGGCACATTCTTTTACCCCTGAGCCACCAGGGAAGCCCAAATGAATCAGCTATACATATACATATATCCCCTGTCTTTTGGATCTCCTTTCCATTTAGGTCACCACAGAGCACTGAGTAGAATTCCTTGAGCCATATAGTTATCTAATTATACATAGTGTCAACAGTATATTTATGTCCTGAGAAAACCAAGGCTCAGCCCGTCTCATGAGTTGCTTGAGTCTATCCAGTAGGAAAGGAAGCCCAGTCAGTTCTTCTGACTCCAGACCCAGTGCTCTGCCCTCCAGGGAGCAAGAGATGAACCGGCCCCCAGTGGGGCAGTTAGCTTGCTTGTTCTGGAGGAGATGAAAAGTGGCAAAAAGTTCATTTTCCCCACCTGCACATCCTCAGAGCCTCTACAGTGAGGCTAGAGCAAGGAACTGTGGTCAGCAAGGGGGTAGATTAGGGGTCTGGCCTGGGATGGCCCAGAATGGGGCGGGCAGGACAGAGCAGCCTTGAAAGGCAAAGGCAGGAAACGAGAAGCAGGACCGTGAGCGGGCATCATCAAAGGCATCCACATCACACCTTCTCCGTCTCTGTCTCTGGCAGTGAAAGTGAACCGGGCCGAGGCGGAGGTGATGGGCCAACGAAACTCACCGCCGTGTTCACCTCCGAGACTGGGGACATGGTGAGGCAGGCCCACCTGCCGTATCAGCACCTTGATCACGGAGCTCATCAGAGAGAGGTTTCCAAATGACTCGGCCCTGCTGCCCCAGGAAGGAAGCCTTCTGGGCTGCTGTGTGGGGGCTGCTGGGTGTGGGCCAGTCACTTAAAAGAGAGTAAACGATGACACAGCAGCGGGGGACAGGGCTGCTGACACTGTGGTTCCAGCTGCTGGGGAGGAGCTGGGAGAGGCCAAGACAGGGCAGACACCTGGCCTTACCCATCAAAGGGGGATGCTGGGAAAATCCCTAATGGCTCCCTGTTAGCAAGAAAACAAGCACCAGATTTTGTAATTTGGCATTTTTGGTCTCTGTAATCTGGCCCAAATGTACTGTTTTTCAGGTAGTAAATATTTAGAGAATGTCCACAGCCTATTTCTTTTTTTCTAGAGGTGGGGCGCATGCCACATGGCATGTGGGATCTGGTTTCCTACCAGAGATCAAATCCATGCCCTCTACATTGGAAGCACAGATTCTCAACCATTGGACCACCAGGGAAGTCCCTCCACTGTCTATTTCTAAAATTCGAGCCTGCTATTCCCCTCCAGGTACATCATCTTCCAACCACACAGACTCCTATTGTTTTTTTCCCTTCCTTTCTCCACCCCTTCCTGCCTCCACCTTTTATTGAGTGTATTTCCTTTAATCTCAGCAGTCCTTCCCCCATAGGCCAAGACGGGGCAGACACCTGGCCTTACCCATCAAAGGGAGATGCTGGACCCAAAACTGAATATCTTCAAGGCCCATCTCAGTGCCCCTTCTCCGCAAAGAGTCTCCTAAATCAGAGTAATTTTTTCCTCCTGGAACTTGATCTAGCACTTTACCTACATTTCTTACTTTTCACCTGGCATCATAATTATTTATGTATACTCTTCTATTAGGCTATGAGAATTTTTGGTGACCAAATCTTTTATGAGTCATTTCCCCACTGTCCCAAAGAGCTTTGCACCTAGTAGGTGCTCAATAATTGTCTTTGATTGACTGACTCACTGAATGAAGGAATGAAGAGGAAATGAGAGTGGGGCCAGTGGAGGAGAGGTGGGAAGTCTGGGTAGGGCCCCAGGGGTTGGCTTTCCCTGAGTCTTTCTGTGGACTGAGCCTGCAGTGTTTATCCTGGGACTGCCAGCAAGGTCAGGAGAAAGAACACAGGCTCAGTAGCTGTGTGACCTTAAGAAAGTCTCTGCCTTCTTCCTCATGTGCAAGCGATCTTACATGTGCAGTCACTCAATTGTGGACTCTTTGCGACCCCATGGACTGTAGCCTACCACGTTCCTCTGTCCACGGGATTCTAACCTCTGTTCAGGTCAGAATACTGGAGTGTGTTGTCATGCCCTTCTCCAGGGGATCTTCCCAACCCAGGGATCGAACCCATGTCTTCTGTGTCTCCCACATTGCAGGTGGATTCTTTACCCACTGAGCCCAAGTGATCTAATACCTACCTCAAAAGTTTATTGTGAGGATCAATATATGATCAATACAGGAAAACAGTAGTGTTCAATAAAGTCATTGACCACTTAGCCAAGTGAGAGTGACTTTTTTTTAACTGCTTCTTTTAGGTGGGGTGGGGTGGGTGGGACACTTGCCTTACTCCTCTTTGTAGCAGAGACATCCGCACAAGGGTCCTGCTAGATCATGACCTAACACAGTGCCAGGCACACAGGGCAGTGGAGTCTGTAGTCCACAGAGGTTTGATGAATGATGGATGAACACATGCGTGATAATTGAGTCAATAGCCTCTGGAATCTAAAATCCTACTTCTAGAAACTAAAAGAATATAAGCTGTTTCTGTTACGGTTGTTCAGATTCAGGCAGAGAAATTCTTTTCCTCCAAGTGGCTGATCCAGCCCTATGATCCTCCAGGGCTCCTGGCTAGATGCCGAAGGGAGGCTGTGGAGGCAGCGGTGGAAGAGAGGCTCAGCTTGTGCAAAAGGGCAGTCACCCTCTGCTTGACGGCTGATCCGGAAAAGAAACAATGCTTTTTGTCCTTATCAGGTCTAGGGTGGGGAAGAGAAAGCCACAAGTCACTGAGTCTTATGAATCAGTGCAGTGCCCAGAAAATGGACATTGGCCAAGGTTTCACAGCTGTAGGGTTCTCTGTCCTGGAGACTGGCCAGGGAGGCTGAGCCCTGGTCAGGAACAAAGAGAGGGCTCCTCAGGCTGAACAGTGGGGAAAGACAATGGCTGGGGAGGGGCCTGGAGATGGGGTAGAAAGAGCCCAAACTGGCCTTGACAACGTCCATGTGAAACAGGAGGGAAGGGGCCAGGGTGTAACCTTTAAAAGAATATCCTAGCCATAGGACATGACAAAAACTGGTTAGAATCAGCTGGGTCCAAGATGGCGGAAGACTTGACTTCCAGTGGACCCTGTTGTTGTTGTTTAGTCACTAAGCTCTGTCTGACTCTTTGCCACCCCAGAAACTGCAGCACACCAGGCTTCCCTCTCCTTCACTGTCTCCTAGAATTTGCTCAAATTCATGTCCATTGAGTCAGTGATGCTATCCAACCATCTCATCCCTTTTCTTCCTGCCCTCAATCTTTCGCAGCATCAGGGTCTTTTCCAACGAGTCAGCTCTTCACATCAGGTGAAAGTATTAGAGCTTCAGCTTCAGCATCAGTCCTTCCAATTAATATTCAGAGTCGATTTCCTTTAGGATTGACTGGTTTGATCTCCATGCTGTCCAAGGGACTCTCAAGAGTTTTCTCCAGCACAACTCAAAAGCATCAATTTGTCAAAGAAAGCACTCAGCCTTCTTTATGGTCCAGCTCTCACATCCATGATCTTGAGCCTCTTTATATCCTCATTGTAATATATTAGCATCTGAATGACCCACCCACAGGTGACAGTCCTGAGCTAACCATAAAAGGCCAAAAAGTGGGTGGTGGCCCAATTCGGCAAATCCCCACCACTTCCCCCAAAATAGCTGGACTACTCCTCCCACTCATTAGCCTATGAAACTACCCACCTTTATAAAAACTAACAACCCCATACCGTGGTGCCTCTCACCCACACTCTGTGGAGTGTTTCTCTCTAAATAAATCTACTTCTTACCTATCACTTAGTCTCTCACCGCATTGTTTCTGTGAGGAGACATCAAGAACCTGAGCTTCGTTAAATCCTGAGACCAGGTGAGTGATTGTAATTAAAAGATCATGGGTTCAAGTTCCAGTCTGGGTTCCGTGGTTTCACAAGCGCCCAGTTCCTTCTGTGAGATGGGCCGAGTTTGGAACACATCACAGAAGTTTCTCGGACCAGTGGCACAGAAGGCTGATGAGGATCTCCTTCCTGTAATCTGAGACTAGTGCACCGGGATGTGGCATGTGTGGGTGCACCCTGGAGCGAAACCTGCCTTGCTGCTGTCCAGAGATCGCTGAGCTGCTGGTCAGAGGACCCTTGTGAAACCATACAGCTCACACTGGGACTCAAACCCAATCACGCCTCAGATGGGACTTGAACCCAGCCAAAACTCAGACTGGGACTTGAACTCCGGGGCTGGGACTCGAACCCACTGTCTTTTAACTGTAATTGCACTCCTGGTTTCAGGACTTAAAGAACAGTTTTGTTGCATGTTGGAGTCTCTCCTATGGACCAGACTTTTTCTTTCCAAAGAGGCTTCTTCCAGGCTTATTTTTTAAATCTAATTATATCGTATATGAACACTGTATATACAGTTATTTTACAGTTATTTTTAGAAATGATTTACAGAAAAAGCCCTATGATCAAGACAAACAATGTGCTTTCCCTTCTCTCCAAATCTGTTCCAGGTACTGCCGAAAAGATAAGGTAAGCTTTGCTTCATTTTTCTGTAAAGGATGTCATGTTGTTCCTATTTCAGTAAGCCAAACTTTTGTTTTAGAGACAATTTTAAATGAAATTGGAAAATAGCAAGAAATTCCTTGTAATGTTACAATGAAAACTAATGCAACTTTTGTGCCCCGTCTTTTTATTCTACATATCTTGCAAATTTGTAATCATAGTATCTGTGTGATTTTGTAGCCTTTTCATTTAGCACGCTCTCATAAACATTGTTTGTAGATTTTTAGCAAGAAATGTCAATGCTTAAAATTGTTGTTTTCCAGACTCTTACTGTTTCCAAAATGCTAAAAGAATAACTAGAGTGAATAGATATTAACTAAATGTATTCACAATTATTATCAGGAATGCATTCAGTACTATATGCCAGGTTTTGTTTTAGGATGTAGCAGTGAACAAAATAGACAAGGATCCCAGTCTTCACAGAGCTTACTTTCTAAAAGTGAAAGACAGAAAACAGGCAAAATAAATAAGAAAATTAGATAGTATATTAGATAAATAGTTTGTGAGAAGGACACATGTACTATTAAAAAAGGTAAAGCTGGAAAGGAGGACAGGGAGGGCTGGAGCTGCCAGGAAATACGTAACACTTAGAAGGGGACTTTTGGGTGAAGATTTGAAGGTTACAAGAATGAGCCAAGAGGATGACTTGGGGTAAAAATGTTCCAGGCCTCTGATAGCAAATACAAAGATTCAGGGGTGTGGGAACATGTGAAAGACTGGTGTGACTGCAGTAAAGTGAGCAAAGTGTAAAGAAGATGACAGCAAAGATGTGGGACAAGATTGTATACAACTTCATAGGTCGTACAAGGACTTTGAGTTTGACTGACTCTAAACAGGGAGTCTACAGCCATATTGCCCTGGACGTGCCCAATCTCATCTGGCCTTGGAAGCTAAGCAGGAGTGGGACCTGGTTAGTACTTTTGGAGGCTTCCCTGGTAGCTCAGACAGTAAAGAATCTGCCTGCAGTGCAGGAGACCTGGGTTCGATCCCTGGGTCAGGAAGATCCTCTGGAGAAGGGAATGGTTACCCACTCCAGTACTCTTGCCTGGAGAATTCCATGGACAAAAGCAGGCTACAGTCCATGGGGTCACAAAGAGTCTGACACGACTGAGCAACTAACACTTTCACTTTTCACTGAACTGGGAAGTACTGGAGGGTTTGGGGCAGAAGAGTATCTTAATATGACCTTTATAAACTTAGTTAAAATAAACTTACCCTGGGTGCTATGTTAAGAATAGACTTGGAGGGACTTCCCTGGTGGTGTAGTGGAAAAGAATCCACCTGCCAATGCAGGGGACATGGGTTCGATCCCTGGTCAAGGAAGATCCCACATGCTGCAGAGCAGCTAAGCCCCTGCACCACAACCACTGAGCCCAAGATCTAGAACCCGCGAGCCGCAACTACTGAGCCCATGTGCCTGTGAGCTCTGCAGTCTGTGCTCCGCAACGAAAGAAGCTACTGCAGTAAGCAGCCAGCACACCACCCCTAGAAGAAGCCCGTGCACCGCCATGAGGACTTAGCACAGCAAAAACAAAATTTAAAGATTTTTTTAAAAAGTAGACTTGGGGATAAAAAAAACAAAAAATAGGCTTGAGGAGAATAAAAATGAAAGCAGGGACACCAAGAAGCTATTTCATTAGTCCAGGTAAGAAGTGACAGTGACATGAACCAGTGTGGTTATAGTGAAGGTGGTGAGGAGTGGTCGGATTCCAGGTGTATTTTGAAGGAAGGGCTGATGTAATTTGCTAATGGGTAACTCCAAGGGCTTTGGCCTGAGCAGGTAGAAGTGTGGAGTTGCCATTACCTGAGACAGAGAAAGCCTGGGAAAAAGCAGGTTTGGGAGGGAGATGACGAGTTCAGTGTGGGTCATGTGAGGCTTAAGATATCTACTAGATGTCCAAGAGGAGTAGCCCATCAGGCAGCTGGGTATTGAAATATAGAGATCAGAGGAGAGGAAGGAGCTCAAGATGTAAATTTGGAAGGAATCCAATGGTATTTAAAGCAAAAGTGTAGGCAGAAGAGATGAATGATTCTGGCCTAAGGCACAAGGTTCAGAGGTCAGGGAAAAGCATTCATTCATTTAACCTTCACAACAAAGCCCTCTGAGGAAATTACTATGATTGTCACTATTTTGTTGTTGTTTAGTCGCTCAGTTGTGTCCGAAACTTTTGTGACCCCATGGACTGTAGCCCACTAGGCTCCTCTGTCCATGGGATTTCCCAGGCAAGAATACTGGAGTGGGTTGCCATTTCCTTCTCCAGGGGATCTTCCCGATCCAGGAATTGAACCTGCAACTCCTGTGTCTCCTGCATTGCAGATAGATTCTTTACCGCTGAGCCACCAAGGAAGCCCTGTCATCATTTTACAAATGATGAAATTCAAGCATAAAGAGATGAAACACCTTGGCAAAAGTCACATAGCCAATAAGCAGCAGTACTGGGATTTGAACCTGCCAGTCTGGTTCTAAGTAACATGCACTTAACCTCTAGGTTATATGGGTGGGTTCTAGTCATGATCACAGGTGAAGAAACTGAGCCTTGGGCTGAGTAATTTGCTAATTGGTGACAGAGCTGGGATAGGAAATCTCTCACTGACTCTCTGTTTTGAGAGATTTCTGCTTCTTTTAAATCATTCTGCCATGGTGGTGGTTTAGTCACTAAGTCATGTCTGATTCTTGCAACTCCATGGACTGTAACCCACCAGGCTCCTCTGTCCATGGGATTTCCCAGTCAGGAATACTGGAATGGGTTGTCATTTCCTCCCCTAGGGAATCTTCCCAACCCAGGAATCAAACCAGGGTCTCCTGCATTGCAGGCAGATTCTTCACTGATCAAGCTACAAGGCAAGCCCCAACATCTCTCAAGTTAAAGCCCTTAAATAATGGGCTTTCCTCCTCTCACACAAACATTTTTTGACTTGTTACTGTGCTTGGAAAAAGGAGATGCCAGGTCTAGCTGCCAAGGCAGCCTCGGACCCCGCAACACTTCCCCTCTCCTCTCTCCTGATCAGGAAGTCCATGGTTGGATATGGTTCCAAGTTCCTGAAGCTCAGGTCTTAAGGTGATTCCTACAGAATGGTTCTGTGTGGCTATTAGCAAGTTGCTTCCCTTCCCAGCCTCAGTTTCCTCTTCGATAAAACAAGAGGATTGGGTCAGGACAGTGATTCCCAAGCTGGCTCCATACTTGATTCACCCACCTGGGGACTGTTCAGAGTCTGTATTACCCACAACAGACCTATTGAATCAAACTCTGCAGGGGTGAGGCCCAGCCAGGAACTTGATGGGTCTGACACGTCTTTGGTTAGGATGCCCTGGGTGAGATGATCCTGAAGGCCTCTTCTCAGCTCAGTGGACTGAGCTTCTGTGATGTCTCTCAGGCCCAGAGCAAGGTGGACCTCTGAGTAGAGGTCAAGAACTTGAGTTCTCATTCTCGTTAGGCCCATAATTCAGCTCAAACAGGACCTCCCTCTGGACCTCAGTTTCCCCAAACAGCAAGAATAGTTTATTGAGGGCAGGGCATAGGATTGCTCCAGAATCATTCACCCAGCAAATATTCATTGAGCACCTACTGGACTCTCTACCAAGCTCTACAATTTGCTGGGTCTGAGTCTAAATCACATGGAAGGGTAATATCACAAGAGGTAAGGGTGGGAGGGTGGCTGCTGCCAGGCAACTGGTCCCAGTTACCTAGACTTCCAGGCATGGATGCCATACATCTTTTTTTTAGCATAAGTGTGGTGGTCCCCTCTCCCTAGGCCCTCTTCCTGACCCTGGCAGCTCCAGCTGGTCTCCACAGCGACAAGCAAGTCTGCCGGACTCTGGGAGGGAAGAATATGCAAAACTGGCCAAATAAAACATTAGCTTTTCTAGAGAATCACAGTAACAGGTTCTAAAATATTAGATTAAATAATCCCATTCTAAATAGCACAACCACAATCTCAGTGATCAGTGTGTAGGCCCCAGCACCATAGCAGCATCACCCCAGAGCTTGCTAGAAATGCAGAATCCTAGGCTCTGCCCCGGGCCTGCTGACTCAGAGTCTGCTTTTCAAGATTCCCAGGTGATGGTATGCATATCAGAGTTTGAGAAGCACTAAACTAAAAATAAAATCGCCTCAGAAAACCCCCTGACAAGAAACGTGTGCGAGACCAGCATGCAGACAAGCACGTGACTTCCCTGACAGACAGCACGTAGCACATTCCTGGATGGGGCGACTCAGCGGTGTGAAGATGTCTGTGTTTACCACCGCAGAATGTGTCAAAGTGATTTGCGAAGTTCATCTGAAAGAATAAAGGGCCAAGAATAGCTTTCTTTTTTTTTTTTATAAGAAAATAAAAATAAAGAGATGAGATTTGCCCTATCAGAGAGAAATGGGTGATAAGTAAGAATTCAGGTTCTGGAGGAAGCAGACCTGGCACTGAATCTGGCTCTACCACTTCCTGGAGTTTCCTTCCTTGAGCAAACTTTAGGAGATAGTGGAGGACAGAGAAGCCTGGCATGCTGCAGTCCATGAGGTCGCAAAGGGTCAGACACAACTTAGCGACTGAACAACTTCTACCACTTCCCGGACATGTCCCTGTTATGGCATGGTGTCCTGCCAAAATTCACATGGCGAGGCCTTAACCCCCAATGTGATTGTACCCAGAAAGAGATCTGTCTGTCTGTCTCTCTCCATGCCTGAGAACAAAGGAGAGGTCATGAGAGAACACAGCAAGAAGCAAGTCATCAGCAAGCCAGGGGAAACCAAATTCCATCAGAACCTGGATCTTAGACTCTCCAGCTTCAAGAACTGTGAGAAAATTAATTTCTGTTGCTTAAGCCCACGCAAACTGCAGTGCTTTGTTGTAGCAGCCTGAATGGACTAATATAGTCACCTTTGGAAAGATTTCCAACATTTTGTAGCCTCAGTGTCCTTATCCAGGAGAATGGGGAGAAGAATACCATTTAGAGTATTGTGTTTTTTTTTTTTAACTTTTTATTTTATATTGGAGCTTCCCAGCTGTCACAGTGGTAAAGAATTCTCCTGCCAATGCAGGAGACGCAAGAGACATGGGTGTGATCCCTGGATCTGAAAGATCCCCTGGAGGAGGAAATGGCAACCCACTCGAGTATTCTTGCCTGGGAAATCCCATGGACAGAGGAGCCTGGAGAACTACAGTCCATGGGGTTGCAAAGAGTCTGGCATGACTGAGCACACAAATAGCCAATTAACAATGTTGTGATAGTTTCAGGTGGACAGCAAAGGGACTCAGCCATACACAATACAGGTATGCATTCTCCACAGACTTATAATATTGAGTATCAGCTGGATGCAAAGCACTTAGCACAATGCTTAGCCCTTAACAGCTGTTCACTGAACAAGTACAATGATAACAACTGTGCCACTGGAGCAAGAATTCAGAGGAAGACCAATGGAACAGAATAGACAACTAAAAAACATACCTCAGTATTTACATAAGCTCTGGGAATGAGAAGAAGGACTGTATTTTTATTCATCGTTGTTTCATTCCCCCCATGCAGCATAGGTATGGCACATACTAGGTGCTAAAAATATTTGTTGACTGCCTGAACTAGAATTTAGCACATACTAAAGGAGGACTCCCATTAATATTAATGGTGAAAGAAATTGAATGTTAGATTATATCATTACAGTTTATAAAGAAGCTTTCAAACCATGACCCACAGTAAGAAATATGAGACATCTCAGCCAAGTAAATACACTTATAAATATAAATTCATAATTAAAGCAACAGATCATAAAGCAATATTTACCCTTATTATGTCAGATGGACTCTGATCTGTTCTATCCTACCCCATTCTACTCCTAGTCTATCCTATTAGAAAGAAAATTCTTGTGCCTACCCAGAAAGCTGACCTCACAATACTTATGAGTAGCCATCAACTGTTTGAAGAATACTACCTTATAAGATTAATTTCCAATTTGAAAAAGGAAAAGAAATTATAGCTAAATAATATAAAGTTCTGAAGTGAGAAAGGACTTGAGAATTAAAAAACGATGGGATAGGCACTTCCCTGGTGGTCCAGAGGCTGAGACCCCAACCTCCCAATGCAGAGGGCCCAGGCTGGATCCTTGCTCAGGGGACTAGGTTCCACATGCCACAACTAAGACCCAGTGCAGCCAAATATACAAACATAAATATTAAAAAAAAAAAAAAAGGTATAACAAGGGCTTCCCTGGTGGCTCAGGGGGAAAGAATCCACCTGCCAATGCAGGAGTCATGGGTTCAATCCCTGGGTCAGAAAGATCCCACGTGTCTCGGAACAACTAAGCCCATGCACCTCAACTATTGAGCCTGTGCTCTAGAGCCCATGCTCTGCAACAAGAGAAGTCACCGCAGAGAAGCTTGTGTCCTCAGATGAAGAGTAGCCCCTGCTCGCTGCAACTACAGAAAGGCCCATGCAGCAGCGAAGACCCAGCACAGCCAAAAGTAAATACATTAATTAAAAAAAGAAAAACGATATAATGAATTTACAGAAGGTCCTTGTTGGTTATCCATTTTAAATATAACAGTGTGTACATGACAATCCCAAACTCCCTAACTATCCCTCCCCTCGCCCCAGGAAACCATAAATTTGTTCTCTAAGTCTTTGAATCTCTTTCTGTTTTGTAAGTAAGTTCATCTGTATCATTTCTTTTTAGGCTTCACATATAAGGGATGTCATAATATATTTCTCCTTCTCTCACTGTAAACTTTTTCTTTTTTTAAAGAAAATGATGGGGAAAATGTCACAGAGGCAAATGTTAACAGGTTTGACTATTTAAGCCTTTTAAAACATTCGTCAGAGGGATTTTGTGGGGGAAGAGGCAGCTGTGACTGAAACAAGACGTGGCTGTGACGGGAGGGAAAGAGGACACTCAATCTTACGCTTCCTTCTTCCTCAAGCTCACCTGCCTCTGAGCATCTCCAAGGCGTTTGGATTCGGCCTCCGTCTGTGCCCTTATCTCCCTCCCCGCAGCCTCATCTTCCCGCCACCATTCTCTCTCACCTGAGCTGCTGCCTCCACCTCCTAGCTGGTCTCCCCACTTCCACTCTGCACCCCACAATCCTTTCTCCTCACAGCAGCGAAAGTGAGACTTTTAAAGTGTAAATGAAGTCTCTCCCTTCTTAATATTCTTTATGTACAATCCAAACTCTTGGACGTGGCCTGGCCGCTGCCCGCCCCCCGCCTCATCCTCAGACGCTCCCCATTCTCTTCCCCCCACACTGCCCTCTCAACTCCGGCCTGTCCTCAGTTCCATCTGAACTCAACACTCTGCCCTCAACTCCCTTCTCCTCTGGTTTTTCATCCCCTGTTCCTCAGCCTGGGTCACCTGCACCCACACCCAAACAGCTCCCCTTCTCATAGTGTGTTTCTCCCCAGTTGTATAAATATTTGCTATTTGTTTTCTCCTTTCTTTACTGCTCAACTCCCCTGAATAGTCTAAGTTCCTTGAGAGCAGGGACCACTCAGTCTTCTTGTCTACAGCAGCCTTGATATGCAGCACAGTGTCCGGCCTGTAGTAAATGATCAATAAATAGTCACTGAGTATAAAACATGCTAAGACAGAAGCAAGGGGGGCTCCAACTTTGTGCCTGCACTTCAGAGGCCTCTGCTGTGGCCCTCCTATACTCTGCCCCTCCCTATAGGAAGCAGAGAATATGTGTCCACCAGGCTTCTCCCCTCAAGTCCATGTAACTGGGATCCTAGAATTCCTTTCGCAATGCCCCTTACCCTCTTCCACGGCCTTCAAGGGCCTCTTTCCTGGGTCCATCATCCCAAGGGCAGGTTGGCTCATCTATGTGTGCATCCCTAGGCCTGAAAAGTGGCCAGTAGTGACTGAAGTTTGGGTGTGTAGTGGAACTTAAATGTGCTGGTTGAGGTGGCCACAAGCATGCCCCCAAGACCCTGTGCAGGATGGGGCGGAGGTGTGGGGTTAGAAGAGGGAGAGGCCAGCCCTGCCTGCACCTCCACATTCTGGAGAGAAACTCTAAGGAGTCCAGGAATTCTAAATTAGAGTCAGGACCTCCCGGTTGTTCTGAAGGTACACTTCTCAAGGTAGGACGATACACTATATGTACGTACATACATATTTAAATGTATTTTATTGAAGTATAGTTCATTTACAATGTTTCTGCTATATAGCAAAGTGATTCACACATACACACACAGATATATATATATATATACATATATACTTTTATTTATTTATTTTTAATTGAAGGATAATTGTTTTACAATATTGTTTTGGTTTCTGCCAAACATCAACATGAATCAGCCATCAGTTCAGGTTGGCCATAACCTTCCTTCCAAGGAGTAAGCGTCTTTTAATTTCATGGCTGCAGTCACCATCAGCAGTGATTTTGGAGCCCCAAAAAATAAAGTCTGACACTGTTTCCCCATCTATTTCTCATGAAGTGATGGGACCAGATGCCATGATCTTAGTTTTCTGAACGTTGAGCTTTAAGCCAACTTTTTCACTCTCCTCTTTCACTTTCATCAAGAGGCTCTTTAGTTCTTCTTCACTTTCTGCCATAAGGGTGGTGTCATCTGCACATATGAGGTTATTGATATTTCTCCTGGCAATCTTGATTCCAGCTTGTGTTTCTTCCAGCCCAGCGTTTCTCATGATGTACTCTGCATAGAAGTTAAATAAGCAGGGTGACAATATACAGCCTTGACGTACTCCTTTTCCTATTTGGAACCAGTCTGTTGTTCCATGTCCAGTTCTAACTGTTGCTTCCTGACCTGCATACAGGTTTCTCAAGAGACAGGTCAGGTGGTGTGGTATTCCCATCTCTTTCAGAATTTTCCACAGTTTCTTGTGATCCACACAGTCAAAGGCTTTGGCATAGTCAATAAAGCAGAAATAGATGTTTTTCTGGAACTCTCTTGCTTTTTCAATGATCCAGCAGATATTGGCAATTTGATCTCTGGTTCCTCTGCCTTTTCTAAAACCAGCTTGAACATCTGGAAGTTCACGGTTCACATATTGCTGAAGCCTGGCTTGGAGAATTTTGAGCGTTACTTTACTAGCATGTGAGATGAGTGCGATTGTGTGGTAGTTTGAGCATTCTCTGGCATTGCCTTTCTTTGGGATTGCAACGAAAACTGACCTTTTCCAGTCCTGTGGCCACTGCTGAGTTTTCCAAATTTGCTGGCACTCGATAGGTGCAGCACTTTCACAGCATCATCTTTCAGGATTTGAAATAGCTCAACTGGAATTCCATCACCTCCACTAGCTTTGTTCGTAGTGATGCCAAGGCCCACTTGACTTCACATTCCAGGATGTCTGGCTCTAGGTGAGTGATCACACCATCGTGATTATCTGGGTCGTAAAGATCTTTTTTGTATAGTTCTTCTGTGTATTCTTGCCACCTCTTCTTAATATCTTCTGCTTCTGTTAGGTCCATACCATTTCTGTCCTTTATTGAGCCTATCTTTGCATGAAATGTTCCTTTGGTATCTCTAATTTTCTTGAAGAGATCTCTAGTCTTTTCCAATCTGTTGTTTTCCTCTATTTCTTTGCATTGATCATTGAGGAAGGCTTTCTTATCTCTCCTTGCTATTCTTTGCCATAGGTATACATATTCTTTTTCACATTCTTTTCCATTATGGTTTATCAGAGAATATTGAATATAGTTCCCTGTGTTATACACTAGGATCTTGTTGTTTATTCATTCTATATATAATAGTTTGCATCTACTAACGTCGAACTTCCAAACCATCACTCCCCATCCCCCATCCCTTGGCAATCACGTTTGTTCTCTATGTCTGTGAGTCTGTTTCTGTTTCATAGATAAGTTCATTTTTGTCATATTTTAGATTCTACATGTAAGTTATACCATATGGTATTTGTCTTTCTCTTTCTGACTTTCTTCACTTAGTATGATAATCTCTAGGCGCAGAGGATCGACTATATTTTATCTAATAAGTCTCTTAGCTTGACTTATGACTTCTACTTATTTATTTTCTTTTAAAATGATAATTTTATTTTTTAGTTGAAGTATAGTTAATTTACAATGTTTTATTAGTTTCAAGTGTACAGAAAAGTGATTCAGTTATATATGTAAAACTGAATATATATATGAATGTATATATGTATATATATATAAAAAGCTGAATATATATGAGTATATGTATGTATATATATCTAAAACTGAATATATATATTAATATATATATATAACTGAATCACTTTTCTGTACAGTTGAAACTAATAAAACATTGTAAATTAACTATACTTCAACTAAAAAATAAAAATAAAAAATAAAATTATAGGAATAATTTGAAAAGAAAAATTAATAAGTAAAAGTATATATATATATATAACAGCTTTATATTATATGTAAAACTGAAAAGTGAAAAGTGTTAGTTGCTCAGTTGTGTCTGACTCTTTGCCACTCCATGGACTGTAGCCTGCCAGGCTTCTCTGTCCATGAGATTCTCCAGGAGAGTATACTGGAGTGTGGAGCCATTCCCTTCTCCAGGGGATCTTCCAAACCCAAGGATCAAACCCAGGTCTCCCACATTGCAGGCAGATTCTTTGCTGTTTGAGCTACCAGGGAAGCCCCATATATAAAACTATATATATATAAATTAGTAACCACACACATATAACTATACATATAAGAATATATGTTAAAAAAAGAATATGTATTTTTTTTTCAGATTCTTTTCCATTATAGGTTAATACACAATATTGAATACTGTTCATTTCCCTGTATTGACTGATAGCTTAATTCAGTTCCCTGTATTGACTTATAACTTTTAAATATTATATATATGGTCTATGGATGTCCATTTGCACTCTTGCCCTGGGCCTTGCTGGATCAGGCACAGGCATGGCTGAATGAATGGACAGCGACTTCTTGGGGCTAAGCTCTCCTTCCTGTGATAGGGAGTGGGGACACACACAGACTCGGGATTGGAGCTCCATTGAAACTTGACTCTCAAATCTCTGATACCTTGTTAGGAGGGGAGGAAATGAAAAACTGTCGTTTCAAAGCTGACTTAAATCCATTTTCATTCTAGGGAAACCGCTTAAGGGGACTTTTAGTTATGCAAATATAGAGCAGAACTACGCTGAAAAGGAGATGCCTCTGGCCCAGTGGCCCAGTGGTCCAATGGCCCAGGAGCACCATTTGTGGTCAGATAACAGCAATGGCCTTTGTTGTAGGCAGAAAGGCATCTCTTCAGATTCAATTTCCAAAAAAAGTTTTTTTTGATATAAAGAGTAATATATACAATAATATTAAATGAACAATCATGTGTCAGATATTATGATAAGCACTTGACATGAATTATCTCATTCAGTTTTCATGATACCCAATATTATCATCTTCATTCTATAAATAGGGAAGCTGAAGTTCATAGAGTTTGAGTAACGAGTGCAGAGGTCATTCAATTAGCAAGTGCAAGGCTGGGATTTGAACCTTCGTCTGACTCCAGAGACAGAACCACCTCTATCAGCCGCTGGAATTGTTAATAATCCTCTACTGTAGGATGGTCAGACAAGCAGAACAAAATAAGCCATCATTCTCTATAAGGTGAATGCCAACTGGTGTCATCCTTCTGACTTCTAAACTTGCTTCTTGACCCAAGACGGAGAGGGTGGAACCACTTGACAACAAGGGCACAAAGATGCAACAGGCAGGAAGGAGCCAAGGCCCTTTCCCCCTCTGGGGCAGGCCAGGAAGAGCTGAGCCCCACTCAGGTGATCAAGCCAAGTTCAGAAGGGTGATGTTGAGGACAGCTTCAAGGTGATGCTGATAGAGATAGAGTGTCTCCCAGAAGCAGAGGGCCCACTGGACAGGGGCCAGTGGCCAGAGTGACTGCTGGGGTGATCCATTTCAGCAAGTCGAAGGAAATCTGAAAGCACTTCCCACAAGCAGCCTGAAGCCACCTCCTGGACAGAGCTGCCCCCTTGATGCATACTGGGGACTGGGCACTGTATTGGAGACCTGCGGGTGCGAAATAGAGGGATGGATGTTCTTATCCTTTTGGGTGTAGAGACCTGTAGGACTCAAGAGAACATTTGTTTGTAGATTTAGCATTTTTTACTTTAAACTTTTCAAACCACATTGTTAGCAGAGCACAAATGCCGCCTGCCTCCTATCCACTCACTTTGCATTTTTTGGGAATCCACGTAGGAGGTTGAGCAAAGAAATTGTAATAACTCCATCCTCTCCCACCCCTCCTCCAAGAAAAGAACCCTGCCTATTTGTTGCAGCTCAATGGTTGCACTTTTATCGATACTTCTTAACTTTATGTTGTAAGCTGTTGGTTCATATTTAGCTTGTGGTTGACCTAAACCACCAGATCTTTTTCACACAAACTGCTGTGAGGCCAGTTTTTCCCAGCCTAAGCTTCTAGTACACGTGCAATTGATCAAAAATAAAGTAAAATGTAAATGCAGGGCATTTCACTTTTTAATTTTGTTTGATTCTGGTCTGCTGAACTACTGTAAATATTTTACTCTGTCACCTTTTATAATAATCCCTTTGCAACTTTGTATCATCTGCAAAACTGATGAGCATCAATTACTTTGTAGTTAGTAAAAATGAATTATAAAATATTCATTAATAATTAATGAAAATGAAAACTAGGGCAAAACAGAGCCTTGTGGCATAGCATGACACTGGGGGTTCTCACAGTGTGCTCCGCAAACCCTGGGGTTCCCTGAACCCTTTAAGAGGATCTGTGAGATCAAGACTATTTTCATAATAATGCTTAAATGTCTATCCCTCTCATTCTATCATGAACAAACCTTGAATTTTCCAGAGGTTACATGACATGTGATGTTGCTCTAGACTATGCAGAAGTACTTATGAGAATCCAGCTGTCTTCCATGATCCAGATGTTAAAGAGATTTGCAAAACTGTAGAACAAAACAACTTTTTTCACTATTTTTTTTTCTTTTTGGAAGATATGACCATTTTAAATGAAAAGTTTATACAATATAAAATAGAGAAACAACAAGGACCTACTGCATAGCACAGGGAACTATATTCAACATTTTGTAATAACCTGTAACGGAAAAGAATCTGAAAAATAATATATATATGTATATAAATATGTATATAAAATAATATGTATATATGTGTATTTATATGTGTGTATATATATATATAACTGATTCACTTTGCTGTACATCTGAAACTAACACAACATTGTAAATCACCTATACTTCAATAAAAAATATTAAGTCTTGTAGAGCCTGTCCTCTGCAATGAGAGAAGCCACCACAAATGAGAAGCCCCCACACCACAACTAGAGAAAGTCTGTGTATACCAACGAAGACCCACTACAGCCGAAAAAAGTCTAAAAAAATTGTTTAAAAGTTACATAACATACAATAGATTTATCATGATTTTAAAAGCAATTAATAGAACATTTAATGTATTTTATTAATTTTAATTTATAATACAATAATTTTCTATTAAAAGATATAGTCCACATAAATGAAAATTCTGAGGGTCCTCAATAATTTTAAGTGTCAAGGGATCCTAAGACTACAAGGCTCAAGAATCATAATGTTAGAGATATCCCTCCAGGCTGATAGTAAACCCTTACTCTATGAGTTGTCATAAATAATGTGAAGATTTGCAGAATTTTCCTAGCACTTTTCTTCTAAGGCAGAGGCAGTGTAGTCAGGCAGACACTAAAGATTAAAGAGATTGGAGCTCTAATTCTGGCTGTGTCATTAACCAGCTGTGTGATCCTGGGTGCTGTGCTTAGTCACTCAGTCATGTCCAACTCTTTGCAACCCCATGGATTGTAGCCCACCTGGATTTTCTGTCCATGGGGATTCTCCAGGCAAGAATACTGGAGTGGGTTGCCCTTCCCCAGGGGATCTTGGATCTTCCCAGCCCACTGCAAGGGATCTTTACCATCTGACACCAGGTCGGTAAATTTCCTGCACTGCAAGCGGATTCCCACCAACAGTGTAAGAGGGTTCCCTTTTCTCCACACACCCTCTCCAGCATTTACCAGCCATCTGTATGTCTTCTTTGGAGAAATGTCTGTTTAGTTCTTTGGCCCATTTTTTGATTGGGTCGTTTATTTTTCTGGAATTCAGCTGCAGGAGTTGTGCAAGCGGATTCTTTACCATCTGAGCCACCAGGGAGGCCCATGATCCTCGGTAAATTTCTCTAGAGAATTGTTTCCACATTTGTCAAATGAGGAGCTTTATGGGATTGACCTTTAGGGTCAATTTTTTAAAAACTGAAGCTCTTCAGGGGGAAGGAGGAAGGGACAGGTATTTATTCTTCGTTTTACCAATAAGGAAGTTAAGGTCAAAGATGTTAATAAGAAAGAAATGCTCAAGGATATGTCTTGAGTTGGTATCAGATTCAAGATTGAAGTTGGTGTCCTTGTCTTCTGGGCTAAGACTTGATGCATTCAATTGGTAATATTAATAATAATAGTATTTGCATGTATATAGCATTAAAAATAAATTCATATTCTGAAACAAACTCCAAATTTCAAAAAGTTGGACAGACAGAAAGAACTTCATAATTTTCATGACTATGGGAGCCAGTCTCTGAGGTGGCCTGCAATTATCCTTTCTTCTGGTATTTGTGGGCTTGGGAGTCTCCACCCACATTCAATAGTGCTGACCCGTGTGACCAACAGAATATTGGCCAGTAAGCTGAAGCAATAGGGTGTGTCATAAAAGACATTGCAGCTTCTACCTTGCTCTTTCTTAGATTGCTCTAGGGGTATCTAAGATTGCTCTAGGGAAAGCCAGCCCCAGTGTTTCGAGGACACATAAGCATCCCTGTGGAAAGTCACATGTGATAAAGAACTGAGTCATCCTGTCAAAAGCAGCACCAACTTGCATTCATGTGGAATGCAAAGGAGGTCAGAGGTCTTTGTAGACTAGACGATGACAAAGGCCGAGGAGCTGATCAAGCCCTAGGATAGAGCAATGAAGGTATACTGCTGGACCTGCCAACTAAAAGAAAACTGCATTGGATGGTCTCTTCTAAAAGGTATGGAGTAAAAAGCACTAGTCAAATCAATAGCAAACTAAGTACCATGGGATATGTTGATTTGCTTTAGCGAAGAAATCATACCTAGAATAGCAGTTGTGATTGAGTCATCAAGTTGGGATAATCCATTGCCATTCTCCAAGTTGCATCAGTCTTTGGAGAGACAAATAGGTGATCTGAATGGGGCATATGGTAGGAATAACTACCTCTGTATCTGTCAAGACCTCGTTGGTAACACTCATCTCTTCAGTCCTTCCAGGAATGCAATACCGTTTTTGGTATCCTATTTTAGGAAGTGGACACAGTTCTAGTGACTCCACTAAGCCTTTTCTTTTCTTTCTAAAAAATATGTATTTATTTAGCTGAACTAGGTCTCAGTTGTGGCACATGGGACATTTAGGTGCACCATGTAGGATCTAGTTGCCTGACCAGGGATGGAACCTGGGCCCCTTGAATTGCAAGTAGGGAGTCTTAGCCACTGGACTACCAGGGAAGCCCACTTGACTTTTTCTGTTATGATCACCTTTACTTCCTGGGTCAGGGGAATGTCTATCGGTTGCTGATTTTATCTTCTCAGATACCTGCTGAGTATATCTAAGCTGCAGTATATATCCATCTATGTATTCTTAACTGAAGAAAAATAATGGGATGGTTTCTGGGAGCCACTGGGCTTGTTGTGATATGAAGCTAAGCCAAAACTCTGAATATCATCTGACTTTCCTCAGCCCCTACTTTGACAGTGGATCACAGTGGCATTTTGAGTGTCCAGGGATTAGCATCAGTTCAGAGCCAATGTTCAGTAATCCCCTAAAAATCTGGTTATCTCCCCTTCTTAATGCACAGTTGCCATGGTAAATGGCTGCAGGTTCCTTCAGGAGAAAGGCTTGGTAGAAGATTTACAGTGTGACTTTTTTTTTTTTTTTTTTTTAAAGTGTGACTTTTTGGCAATAGAGCAGAGTCCTTCCTAAAGTGGTTCCAGTCTTCCCTTCATTCCAGGAAGCTGGAACCAGCTCCAATCTAAGAACTGGTTGAAGGGCTCTTGCTCTATTGTTAGAAGTCAGATTTCTGACTACCACAACTAGAGTGTTTCACTCACACTAACCAAGTAAAACTTCTGTCCCAGGGACACTCTGATCAGTTAGCTGCTGCCAAACCTCTGTAGGCTAAACCACTTTCATGCCTCTTTGGGGTCTCCTGCCCATTAAAATAAGTACACTATCTTGTCTAGGTTACTAAATGCCTCCATTTTGCTTCTGACACCTAATAGCCTGTCATTCCCGTTGAGTTAATTCAGGAAGCCCGTTTTGATGACTGCGTTCCCTACTACCATGCCTACCTTTAGAGAAAAGCCACTGTAGCGCTCTTCAAGGATGCTGGTGTTCTAACCAATGTCTGTCTCAAAACCCTGGTGAGGGGAGTATCTTCTGGATCCTACCCAGGAAGATTGTTCATTGGTTTTATGTTATCCACCTACTCTAGTGTTCAGAATACTTTCCTCCTCATTATTGGAAATTTTAACATCTCAGCTTCCTTCAGTGAAAGCCCTTTTTGGATTTAATCAAACTATTAGAGCTATTTCCAGCCAACATGAGCAAATACATTAAATCCAGAATCTCTGTTTAGTGTACTCTTGTTAACACGTTCAGCCCAAACCACAATAATATTCCTTCTATCCTGACCCAACACATTTAGGACCCATCCTCACACATTTTCTCTGGGTTTCTGTCCATATACATTGGCATCAGAGGGGGTCTGGATGAAAGGTAAAGAGTATCGTTTGTACTATTCTTGTAACTTTCAGTAAGGGTGAAATTCTGTCAAAACAAAAAGCGAAACAATATATGAACTGACAAACTTTCAATATTCTTTTGGTGTGTCTGGTGCTTCCTCATGGGTCACGCTGGGGCTTGCTGTTACTTGAATCAGGTCACAGATCTAACAGAGGTGGTGGGGTTAGGTTTCTAGGTGGATGAGTTGCCTGCGAGGCAATGACTTCTGGGGAGATCATTACAGGTTCTTCAGGTAAAAGAAGAGTAACTTCATTTTTACTGCCCAGGGAGGGTCAGCAGAACTTAGAGGTTAAGGACTTCTTAGTTTCATCAGAATCTGTCCGTGTGTCCCCATCCTAAGATTCAGGATCTCATTCCTTCCCAGTCAGTCTTATTTTACATGAGACCCTTCTTGGTTACGAATCCAATTTGTATGAAAATTCAGTTCCCTGCCAAGTAAAAATTGAGGGTTTGGTTATCAGAAATCTTGACCCTGAGGCTACAAGAGATAAAAGTTTCCTCCATGGCAGTCAGAGAAAGTTTTTGGTCCCTTTCCCAGATTTTGGGCTGGGAATTTAAAGGCCTAGGTTCATCATTTTCTTTCTCTGAGCTCTCCAGCACACTTAGAAGCAACCAACAAAGCTCACTGTACTAAAATGTTTTAGGACTGAAAATATTTGGTTACTCTAAGGTTTGCCTTCTATAGGCATTTATCACAGTGAGCATTATCTACAAGTGGGAATTAACTGACTGCTTTGCCACTGAATGCCTTGGAATACCGATGGCCCCTGTCCCACTGGCAATAATCATTAATGTGTTTAAATTTCATTAGATTAGAAAACCAATTCCAGATTCCCATCCTTAAGAATCTATTTCCCTGAGACCACAGTCAGAACCAGTAAGTGTATCAGTCAGGAAAGCTTAACCACTGTGAACTATGAAATAAGAAGTTTACTATGGGAGGGACTTCCCTGTTGAGTCAGTGGCTAAGATTCTGTGCTCCCAGTACAGGGGGTCCTGGGTTTGATCCCTGGTTGGAAACTAGATCCCACATGCTGCAACTAAAGATCCTGAATGCTAAAAGTCAGAACCTGCATGCTGCAACGAAGATCATAGATTCCATGTGCTGCAACTAAGACCCGGCATGGCCAAATAAATAAATATTAAATAAACAAAAGGCACCTCAGCCAATCACAGTGCAAGGCTGTTAATAAAAGTGTAGTTTTCTATGGGAATTAGAGCTTACACAGTTTTGGAAGAGCTGGAGAAGTGAAGGGCCAACAGAGAAGTCAGAGGATCAGGAAAGGAGTCACAAATATGGGAAACACAGCACATCCAGCAGACACGGGACGCTGATGGGAAAGCTCATGAAAACTGCCACCTCTGTGGGTCTACCAGCAAGTGTCTGGAAGTGGGCCCAGGACCACTGTTGGTCAGCAGGGTCAACAACTGGGAAGCATTGCAGGACTCTGAGAAGAGCAGAGGGGGACAACAGAGGATGAGATGGTTGGATGGCATCACTGACTCAATGGACATGAGTTTGAGCAAACTCTAGGAGACAGTGAATGACAGGTAAGCCTGGCATGCTGCCGTCCATGGGGTCGCAAAGCGTTGGACATGATGTAGCGACTGAACAACAACAAAGGCGAGCAAAGCAAGAACAGGCTTGAGCTCATTTTAAACACTTGTTTCCAACAGTCACCACATCTGACCACAATGATCTTCAGAGAATCACACTTGCTGCTTCTGCCCTCCGAATCTCATGCCCATCCCTCATTTGACTAATTCTACCCTGAAACCATCCAGGGAACAGGATTCTGGCAAATATAGCTCCAGCTGAACCAAATTCTCACAGTACAAATCACTGCAGTACTGTGCAACGTGTGAGCCTGGACTGGAGAAAATCAACCCATACAGACATTTTGGGGGACTACCTTGGTGGTCCAGTGGTTAAGACTCCGCTTGCCAATGCAGGGGACATGGGTTGGATCCCTGGTCCAAATCCGGGAAGATTCCACATGCCTTGGGGGAACTAAGCCCACTCACCACAACTACTGAAGCCCACACACACTAGAGCGTGTGCCCCGCAAAAGGAGAAGCTGCCGCAAGGAGAAGCCCACGCACTGCAACTAGAGAGTAGCCCCTGCTCGCCACAGCTAGAGAAAGTCCAAGTGCAGCGGCAAAGACCAGAGCAGCCAAAACTAAAATAAAAAAGACATTTTGAGGATATTGGGATGGTTTCTATATAGACTAGCTATTAGATGATTAAAAGGGACTAATGGGTGTTTTTCTGGCCATGATGTTCGACTTGTGGGGATTTTAGTTTCCCGACCAGGAGTTGAACCTGGAGTTGTGGCAGTGAAAGTCCAGAATTCTAACCACTAGACCACCAGGGAACTCCCATGAAAGAGATTATGTTAATTTTTATGCTTGATCATGGCACTGTGGTTATGTAAGAATGTTATTATTAGGAGCTAGGTGCTTAAATATTTAGGGGTGAGGTTTCCAGTGGTTTAGCATTTATTTATTTTTATTACTCATTAAGTGAATATGGTATATTGTTAATCATCACTGAATCTAGGTGGTGGATCTGCAGATGTTTCAACTTTTCTGTGTGTTTGAAATTTTTAATAATTAAAATATTAAGGAAAAGAAAAGACTGCTGTGGTCATTACTTCCCCTGGAAACCTTTCCTGCCCATCTCCCCTCTTCTACTCCAAGGTGGTTATGTTGTTTCTTTTACTCTGCAAGCACCCCAGATGTAGCATTGGAGCATTTATCACATTGTACTTCAATTTCTTGTTTTCTCATCTCTCTCCCCCTCTAAACTTTGAAGTCTTTAAAGGACACAGGTGGGACTTCCCCAGTGGTCCAGTGACTAAGACTCCCCGCTCCAATGCAGGGGGCCTGGGTTCCATCCCTGGTCAGGGAACTAGATCCCACCTGCTGCAGCTAAAGATCCTTCATGCCACAGCTAAGACCTGGTGCAGCCAAATAAATAAATGTTTTAAAAAGTAAAGGACATGGGTGTCTCTGGTCTTTAACTCTTCTAATGTTTCTTCCTGTTTCTGGCACAGAGTAGGTACTCCATTAATCTTTATTCAGTCAAGAACAGAAGAAAGTCTAATTGAGGAATTTCCTTCAGGGATACCATCAGATTAGGGTTCAAGTGAATCTAAGGAAAGCAAAGTTTTGAGTTTAAAATTTTTTGTTTCAAATTACAAAAGTAATACATGCAAATAAAAATAATAGAGTAGCAAAGAGAAAATGAAATTATTGTTTCATTCCTGTTTTATACATCTACTCCAACCAGGAGTCAAGAGTTTAAAATGTATCCTTCCAGACAATTTCTATGCAATTATAAACACCCCCCCTACCCCCCACCCCCCGGGCCAAATGTTTGGTAACTTACTTCTTTCTTTAACTTGATGATCCACAACTTTGTATAGATAGATCTACATCATTCTTTATATAGACTACATTGTAATTCATTGTATTCATATGCATTTACTTATATAACAGCCACATTTAAATGAGCATGTAGACAGAGGAACAGTTTCTACATGAAACCGATACTGTTGACCAGGGGTCTCCAAACTCCAAGATCTAGTGCCTGATGATCTGAGGTGGAGCTGAGGTAATAATAATAGAAATAAAATACACAATAAATGTTATGCCCTTGAATCATCCCGAAATCATCCCCGTCTCCCTGGTTCCTGGAAAAATTGTCTTCCATGAAACCAGTCCCTAGTGCCAAAAAGTTTGGGGATGGCTGCCCTATGGCACCCTACTCCTGTACTCTTGCCTGGAAAATCCCATGGATGGAGGAGCCTGGTAGGCTGCAGTCCATGCGGTCGCTAAGAGTTGGACACGACTGAGCGACTTCACTTTCACTTTTCACTTTCATGCATTAGAGAAGGAAATGGCAACCCACTCCAGTGTTCTTGCCTGGAGAATCCCAGGGACAGGGGAGCCTGGTGGGCTGCCGTCTATGGGGTGGCACAGAGTCGAACACGAATGAGGTGACTTAGCAGCAGCCCTACAAAAAGGGATTTGGTAACTCCAGTAATCAAAGGAGTAAGAATAGCTCAACGTTGCACTCTGGATTCAGAGGCAGGGTAAACAGGCTAGGAAGGGACTTTACCAGAGTCTCAGCTTACGGAAGACTTAGACTTTTCAAGGAATAAAAGAGAGAGCATGATGATAATGATCAGAGTGTGAAACTGAACTGAGCCAACTGACAAATGTGTGACCATGTAACCGCCTAATCTGCATCCACTGGCACCTTCCCAGTAAATTAACATAGCCCTTCGCAGACTGCGCACAGCCACCAGGGAACAAGCGAAAGTGGCCAGTGTATGGGCCTGGTTCATCTTGGAGGAGAAAGTCCCCCAGGTTTCCCAGTGACAACAGAAAGTTACCCAAACGAGTGTTGATGAAGTTCTACCAGAAGTTTGTTTCGTGAGCCTTTCTGATCTCATCAATTGGGCCCCTCCACTGCTTTCACTTTCCCTACTTGTTCCTCATGCACAAAAACAAGCTTGTTTTGTCCTGTAGTTCTCCCTCCTCTTTAAGGGTCCTCATGCTCCCTAACTATCCAATATTATCTCCCTGTAAATTTCTAATGCCCACCTTGTGTTCCCCTTAGACTGTTACAGTGTCAACAAAAAGATGCTGGAATGCACTGAGACTGTTAAAATGCGTTGTACCATCTTGGTGGTGTTGACCTAAGCCAAAGCACAGCATGATCCCATTCACATCAATTTACCTTCACTGCCATCTCAAAAGTGTGTGTTTGGGGTTCTTTCTGTTGCTAATGGCAGGTATTCACATTCTCTCCAGCAGGAATGCTGACTTCCTTTCAATAAAAAAAAAATTTTCTTTATGTTTATTTGTTTGGCTGAGCCGGGTCTTAGTTGGCACTCAGGATCTCTGATTTTCATTGTGGCATTCAGTATCTTTTCTTTTTTTAGTTGTAGCATGTGGGATCAGTTCCCTGACCAGGGATCAAATCCAGGCCCTTCCATTGGGAGCTCAGACTGTTAGCCCTTGGACCATCAGGGAAGTCCCAAGAATGCTGACTTTTAAATACTAAATATTGGTAGCTGCTGCTGCTGCTGCTAAGTCGCTTCAGTCGTGTCCGACTCTGCGACCCCACAGACGGCAGCCCACCAGGCTCCCCCGTCCCTGGGATTCTCCAGGCAAGAACACTGGAGTGGGTTGCCATTTCCTTCTCCAATGCATGAAAGTGTAAAAGTGAAAGTGAAGTTGCTCAGTCGTGTCCGACTCCTAGCGACCCCATGGACGGCAGCCCACCAGGCTCCTCCATCCATGGGATTTTTCAGGCAAGAGTACTGGAGTGGGGTGCCATTGCCTTCTCCGAAATATTGGTAGCATTATCTCTCAATTTTTAAGATGATTTTTTTCTGGCATTTATTTTGTGTTAACTTTTTAGAGTGTCATTCAGTGTTTTCTGTTATCAAATGTCTGTATCAGGTAGAGATCATGTTAACATGCTATTGAAATACATAATCTTGTCACAATATATTGGTTCATAATAATAATAAATGTGCAGTTATTATTACATTGCTTTTTTGTAGCAAGCCTCTGAAATGTTTAGTATAACCTCATTACAGAGAACTGATTATTATTATGATCACTCACTGTTATTTAAAACATGTAAATAAAGTGTTATGAAAAATACAGAACAGTTTATAACATTAAGAATTCCCGGGGATTTTTATTTCTTATTTCCAGATCCAGAAGGTTGTAAGTTGATAATTTTTGAAGCTGTTCTTATCATGAGGGGGTTCATAATACTGCTATATGTTGTCATATGTGTTTAAATTTTTCTGTAATAAAAAGTAAAACAAAACTGTATCATGCTACATTCCTGCCTAAACTTCAAGGGCTTTCTAGCGCCTTTAGGACAAAAGCCAAAAGCTTTCAAAGCTTTGCATAAATTTGACCCTTTTAGCTCTCTGGCCCCAACTCATCTCATTCTCCCACTACTTTGCAGCAATGGTAGCCTTCTTTCAGTTCCTCAAACTTACCAAATATTTTCTTGACTCAAGATCTTTGCCCATTCTGTTCACTCCTTAGAACACTCTTCCTGGCCCTATTTCCCTGGTTAACTCCTACTTATCTTTAAATATGAGCTCCTGGGCTTCCCTGGTGGCTCAGCGGTAAAGAATCTGCCTGTCAATGCAGGAGATATGATCCATGGCTCATGCCACGGAGCAACTGAGCCCCTGCACCACAACAGCTGAGCCTGTGCTCTAGAGCCTGGGAGCCGCAACTCCTGAAGCCCATGTGCCCTAGAGCCTGTGCTCTGCAACAAGGGAAGCCACCGTAATGAGAAGCCCAGGCACCACAGCTAGAGAGTAGCCCCTGCTTGCCACAGCTAGAGAAAAACCCACACAGCAATGAAGACCCAGCACAACCAAAAGAAAATAGTAAATAAATGAATAAATAAAATCTCTTGGAGGCTTTACTTGGAGCAACCTCCCCTACCTTGCACCACCAAGTCTAAATGAGGTCTCCCTGTGATAATCTTACACAATTTCTTCATAGCACTCAACACACTTTGTATTGAATAGTTATATGTCTATTTATTACTTACTGTTTAAATGATGATCTCCCTCAGTACATAGTAAGAAGAGACAGCATGTCTGTTTTTCTCACCCCTGTTTTGCCTGCACCTAGCACAATGCTTGGTACAAAATAGGCCTACAGAAAATGAGTTTAAACAATCCCAACTGTGCAAGGGAGGTAGATATATAACATTTAGAAAATAAAGCAAAATTGTTCTTAATGAATATACAACAGCTTTCAGTGATCACCAAGTTTTTTGTATTGCTCACAAACATGTCTAGAATCTCACCCAAGATCAACAATGAGCTTGTTTTTTGTTGTTTCTGGAGTCTGCCTTTCTTCCTAACAGCTTTAACTAAGCCTTAAACGGATCCTTCAAGGTTGACTGAGAAAAGAAAATAAGCATAGGAGACCTAAGAGACATAGCAACCAACTGTAATGTGTGTACCTTGTTTGCCTACAATTTGAAGTCTTACTCTTGTCCCAAGATTTAGTTTGGGGTGCAAGTAAAAAAGATGATTTTACTATAGATCTTACAGATTTTTAAAAGACAGCAATGGAAATGCGAAAAACCTTTTTCCAATAAAAATTTGGCAACTTAGATGAGATGGAAACAAATTGTAACAACTGACTCAGGAAGAAATAAAGTACTTGAATTGTCCTATATCAATCAAATAATTGAATTTGGAGTGAAAAAAGTCTTCCTTTAGGTCCAGATGGCTTCTTTGTTAACAGAATATTAGTAAATGGAATTCAGCAAGTAAAGAGGATAACACAGCATTCTCAAGTTTGGTTTGAAGTCCAAGATTGGTTCGAAATCAATTAATGTAACTTAGCACGTTATTAGAACAAAGGAGAAAAGCCATATGGCTATCTCTGTAGAGGCAGAAAAAAGCATTTAAACAAATTTAAAATTAATTTGTAACAATAGCTACAAAACACTCACTAAATTTTGTTTTGTTTTTGTCCAAGATTCACCGTGTATGTAGCCTAACTTCCATATGATTTCACTGCGCACTGAGTCTCCCTCTACAGCCAATCCTGAGGGAGTCAACACACAACCTTGAACAAATATTTGTGAGACAGGAGAAAAAGGGACACAGTGCGACTTTTAAAAGAATGACATAGCCGTTGAGGATACCATATAAACTGGTTAGAACCAATGAGGCCCAAGATGGCAGAAGATTTGACTTCCAGTTGCCTTGAGCCTCATTATACATTCATTGTAATACATTCAGTTCAGTTCAGTTCAGTCGCTCAGTCGTGTCCGACTCTTTGCAACCCCATGAATTGCAGCACTCCAGGCCTCCCTGTCCATCACCAACTCCCGGAGTTTACCCAAACCCATGTCCATCGAGTCGGTGATGCCATCCAACCATCTCATCCTCTGTCGTCCCCTTCTCTTCCTGCCCCCAATCCTTCCCAGCATTAGGGTCTTTTCCAATGAGTCAACTCTTTGCATGAGGTGGCCCAAGTATTGGAGTTTCAGCTTCAACATCATTCCTTCCAATGAACACCCAGGATTACCATATGCTAAAATGCACACCCATAGGTGCTGTGATAGTTCCAAGGCTGAACATAAAAAAGTCAAAAAGTGGGCGGTGGCCCAGTTCCTGGAAATTCCCAATCATTCCCCCAAATAGTTAAAATAATCTTTCCACTTTTTAGCCTATGAAATTACCCAGCCCATGAAAACTAACCACTCTGGCACCTGGAGGCCTCTCGCCTTCTGAGTCCGCTGACACTCTGTCTATGGAGTGTGTGTATCCCTTAATAAACTTGCTTTCATGTTGGTATGGCTTGCTCTTGAATTCTTTCCTGGGTGAAGCTGAGGACCCTCACTTGGCAGCCTGCCCCAGGGACTCACCCAAGACCTGGGACATGACCACCATCCTCTTGTGCCTCATCCTCTTGCAACATTTGAGTGCCTATAATGGGTTAGTTATGTTCTAGGAGCCGAGGATACAGATGTGAACCAACAAAAGAAGTCCCTACCTTAAAAAGTTTGGAAATACTTTTGATTTTATTAAAGATTCTAGGAGAATTCTCTTTCCTTTCATCTTACCCAAATCACTTCTGAAAAATCAGATCTGTGCCTGTGTTCAAAACTTCTCATCCCATGGGACTGCCCTGTGGACTGCCCTGGTGGTCCTTGTTTCCAATGCAGTGGGTGCAGTTTCCATCCCTGGTCAGAGAACTAAAATCTCACATGTTGTGTGGCCAAAAAAATGAAACAAAACAAAAACAACCCCCTCAAAGAGCCCCATGATAACATAAATAAAAACCATATTAAAAAAAAAACAAACAACTTCTCTTCCCTCCCCAATTCTCCAGAATTTCTCTTAGAGTTTGGGGTAAATTCTGGGCTTTCCAGGTGGCACTAGTGGTAACAGAGCCCACCTGCCAATGCAGGAGATGTGTGAGACTCGGGTTTGATCCCTTGGTTGGGAAGATCCCCGGAGAAGGGCATGGCAACCCACTGCAGTGTTCTTCCCTGGAGAATCCTATGGACAGAGGAGCCTGGTGGGTTACAGTCCATGGGGTCACAAAGAGTTGGACATGACTGAAGTGGTTTAGCACGCACACATGCATGGGCTAAATAGTGACCAGTCCTACAATTTCTTTCAGTGCCCTAGGAGGTAATTTATTTGGGCTTTGTAGTCTTTAAAATACACAGAGGCTCACTTATTATCTTTCCTGTATCTTGGACTTCAATTCACATTTAACTCCATTCTCTTTAGTGGAGCTCTAAATAGGAGATGCATGTTTTTCTGTCTGTCACTTGCAAATCTGGAACCTTAGGCCTGAGCACTAGTTAATGATGCTCTTGTTCTAAACACTTTTAAAAAACAGCTTTATTGAAATATGATACATATACAATTCAAAGGGTTTTCTATTTAAAGTATATAACTCAGTATCTCTTAGTATATTCACAGTGATCTAATTTTAGAATGTTTTCCTCTCCCCTTAAAGAGATCCTGTACCTGTTAGTAATCAGTCCTAAGCACTTTTAAAGTGGCTTTATGACTATTCTTAGCTGGTTTTCTCAGGCCTCATTCTAGGGGTGGTCTTCCTCCCTGGCTTCAGTCTCTCTAGAACTGCACACATAACTGGTGCACACATTCTCTCATATGTATATTTGAACTTGCCCTTCTTCTATTTTCTTCTCTTAGGATCATGGCGGATGTTTTCTTCACAATATCCAGCCCACCTCCCCCACTTATGCAGCAGCAAGCATAAGCTGGAGTTCCCGCTCCTGGTGAAAAGAGGTTCTGACTAACCTGCACTTAAAATCTTTACTTTCTCTGTACTTTTCAGTTACATGAGTCAATAAATTTCCTTTATTAAGTCAGTTTGAGTGGGCTTTTTAAATAAAACTGATCATGGGATCCTACTTACCTTATTCACATTAATTTTTAACAGCTTTATTGAGATAGAATTTTTTAAGATACAATTTATGTACATATGATCCATCCATTTAATATGTATACACAGATGGATGGTTTTTAGTATAACCACAAAGTTGTGTGACCATGACCAGAGTGAATATTAGAATACTTTCATCACTTTTAACAGAAACCCTGTACGCAGTGCCAGCCACTCTCCATTTCTACCTGTGGTGGACTTCTGACTTCCACAGCTAGAAGTTAATAAATGGCAGTAATAGAAAATGAATAAGCAAATTAGAAAGAATGACATTTGTAATTCTTCTCTAGAGAAATGTCTATTCAAGTCTTTGCCCATTTTTCAACTGGATTGTTTACCTTTTTATTGTTGAGTTATAAGAGTTCCTGGCTTCCCTGGTGGATCAGATGATAATGAATCTGCCTGCAACGTGGGAGACCTGGGTTCAATCCCTGGGTCAGGAAGATCCCCTGGAGAAGGAAATGGCAACCCACTCCAGTATTCTTGCTGGGAAATCCCATGGACAGTGGTGCCTAGTGGGCTACATTCCATGGGGTTGCAAAGAGTCAGACATGACTGAGGGACTAACATTTTGTAAGAGTTCTTTATATATTCTGGGTACAAGTCCCTTATCAAATAAATAATTTGTAAATATTTTCTCACATTCTGTAAGTTGTCTTTTCACTTTCTTGGTCATGTTCTCTGATCTGCAAAATATTTAATTTTGATAAAATCCAATTTATCTGTTTTTCTTTTATTGTCTGTGCTTTTGGTGTCATATTTAAGAAGACTTTGTCTAACCTAAAGTCATGAAGATTTACTTCTATGTTTTCTCTTAAGATTTTATAGTTTTAGCTCTTACATTTAGGTCTATGATCCAGTTAAATTTTATGTGTGGTGTAAAAAGGGGGTCCAACTGCATTCTTTTGCATGTGGATATCCAGTTATCCCAGCATTGTTCATTGAAAAGACTATTCTTTCCCCCACTGAGTTGTCTTAGCACCTTGTTGGAAATTGATTGACCATAATAGGAAGAGTCTATTTCTGGACTCTTGAATCTGTTCCACCTATATGGCTCTCCTTATATCAGTATTACCCAGTCTTTTAAAAAAATTTTTTAATTAATTAATTTAGCTGTGTCAGATCTCAGATGCTGCATGCAGGAGCTTCGCTGTGTTATGTGGGATTGTTTGTTGGGTTCCAGAGCAAGTAGACTCAGTAGCTGTGGCACTTGGGCTTAGTTGCCCCATGGCATGTGAGATCTTCGTTTCTCAACCAGACTGGAGCCAATCAAAAAAGATATTCTACATCCAAAGACATAAAGAAGTCCCAACAAGATGGCAGGAGGGGCATACTTGTGATATAATAAAACCCATATTCCCAAGGTGGGCAACCCATAAACTCGTGGTGGTTTAGTCGCTTCAGTTGTGTCCAACTGTTGCGACCCCATGGACTGTAGCCCGCCAGGCTCCTCTGTCCATGGGATTCTCCAGGCAAGAATATTGGAGTGGGTTGCCATTTCCTTCTCCTGGGGATTTTCCTGACCCAGGGATTGAACCCAGGTCTCTTGTATTGCAGGCAGATCCTTTACTGAATGAGCTACGAGGGAAGCCCAACTGGAAAACAATTATATTGCAGAACTTCTCCCATGGAAATTAGAGTTATGAGCCCCATGTTAGGCTCCCTAGCCTAGGGGTCTGGCATCAGGAGGAAGAGTCCCCAGGGCATTTGGCTTTGAAGGCCAGCAGGGCTTGATTGCAGGGGATCCTCAGGCCTAGGAGAAACAGAGATTCCACTCTTGGAGGGTGCACATAAAGTCTTGCATGCAGAGAAACCCAGGGCAAAAGCACTGACCTCATAGGAGCCTAGGCCAGACCTACCAGCTGGTCTTGGAGGGTCTCTTGGGGAGGACCTAATTAAACTCAAAAACTTTTTGCACAGCAAAGGAAATCATAAACAAAATGAAAAACAACCTACAAAATGGGAGAAAATATTTGCAAATGATACTACCGACAAGAGATTAATTTCCAAATATATGGTTTTTATAGCTCAATATAAAAAAACCCCAAACAACGCAATCAGAAAATGGGTAGAAGATCTAAATAGGCAGTTCTCCAAAGCAGATATGCAGATGGCCAATAGGAACATGAAAAGATGCTCCATTTTGCTAATTATTAGAGAAATGCTAATCAAAACTACAATGAGGTATTACCTCTCTCCTGTCAGAATGTCCATCATCAGAAAGTCTACAAATGGGGAGTTCCTGGATGCCTAGTGGTTAGGATTCCAGGCTTTCACTGCCATGGTCTGAGTTCAATCCCTGGTTGGAGTAACTGAGATCCCTCAAGCTGCACAGCTCAGTCCAAACAAAACAAAACAAAACAAAAACGCATTCAATCTTTCTCTATGCAAAAAGAAAAGTCGACAAATAATTAATGCTGGAGTAATAAATGTGGAGAGGGTGTGGAGAAAATGGAACCCTCCTACACTGTTGGTGGGAGTGTAAATTGGTGCAGCCACTATGGAGAACAGTATGGAGGTTCCTTAAAAAACTAAAAATAGAGCTACCATATGACCCAGGGATCCCACTCTTAGGCATATATCCAGAGAAAACTATAATTCAAAAAAGATACATGTATTCCTATTTCACAGCAGCACTATACACTATAGCCAAGACCTGGAAACAACCTAAATGTCCATCAAGAGAAGAATGGATAAAGAAGTTGTAGTGTGTGTGTATGTGTGTGTGTGTGTGTGTCTGTGTGTGCCTATATATATATATACACAATGAAATATGATTCATCCATAAAAAGAATGAAATACTGTCATTTATAGCAACATGGATGGACCTATAGATTATCATACTGAGTGAAGTAAACCAGATAGGGAAACACAAATATCATACGATATCGCTTATATGTGAAATTCAAAAAAAAAAAAAAGATACACATGAACTTATTTACAAAACAGAAATAGACCCACAGACATAGAAAACAAACTTATGGTTATCAAAGGGGAAGGGGGAGGAGATAAATTAGAAGGATGGGATTAACAGATACACACTACTATATATCAAATAGATAGCCAACAAGGACCTACTGCATAGCACAGGGAACTACACTTGATATTTCGTAATAACCTATAAGGAAAAAGAAACTGAAAAAAAAATCTCTATCTACCTGTCTGTCTGAATCATTTTGCTGTACACCTGAAACTAATACATTATAAATCAAAATACTTCAATGGAAAATTTTTCAAAAAAAAATCAAAAATTAAAAAAAGGAATCAAAGCATTTCCCCAATTTACTAGAAACTATGCAAAGCATCTTTTCTAATGATTGCATTAATGTTCTACTCTGCGAATAAACTGAAATGTATTTAACCAGTTTCATTTTTTAGTACTTAAGATGTTTCTATTTTTTTCAGACTCGTATATAACACTGAATATTTGTAAATAACTCTTTGTATATATTTTGGATGATTTTTTAGGATACTTTAACAGGAAAATACTTAATATGCATCACCAGATTATTTCTCTAAAAGCAGTATCAATTTGCCTTCCCATCAGCAGGACATAAGAATAGCCTTTGCATTGCATGCTTGCCAGCACTGGATAGTCTTATTTTTTTCTTTTCTTTTTTTAACTTTTGCAGGTTTTGATAGATAAAAAATGGTACCTGGTTTCAAAAATTTGCATCTCTTTTGTTATTAGTGAAGTTGTACATTTTCCCACGTGTCTTTTAGCCATGCATGTTTCCTCTTTTGTGAACTGTTCAAGTTCATTTACTTTTCAGGTGGGGTCCTTGACCAATTCTGACAAATTACTTTGGATCCTAGCTTTCCTGTTCCTAACCACCCTCTTAACACACCTGGGTCATTTGCTCAGAATATACAGAAAGCGGCTTTCTAAATAAAGAGGATATTAAACAATACATAGATATCTAGAAATGGGCTTTTCTTTGTAAAGTGGAGAGATTGAAAAAGTGGGGTCAGAGTACAAATATCCATTTCTGAAAGGGCTATTAGCACTTTCTGACCAGATTCAACAGCCTGAAAAGTTGACAAGTAGCCTTGACAAGTATAGCCTTAAGACTGTGGGCAAAACAGCCACTGGTCTGCAGTGCAGGAGACCCAGGTTTTCCATCAGGAAGATCTCTTGGAGAAGGAAATGGCAACCCACTGCACTATTCTTGTCTGGAAAATTCCATGGACAGAAGAGCCTGGTTGCAAAGAGTCGGACATGACTGAGTGAAGGACCTTTTCAAAGAAACAAGAACTGAAATGTAGCTTGAACTGGCATGCAAAGCAGGCCGCTATTTCAGTCTGAATCATGATTAGGGGCCTCAGTAGGCCATGTGAAACCTAGGGGCAAAAGAAAGCCGAACACCAAGGCAGGAGCTGCACGTGATGAAAAAAATTGAAACGGTCTGGGTGACCGGACAGTTCCAAGCATTAGCACCCTGGGAGCCGGGCCAGGAAGCAGAATTTTATAGCATTTCCTTTCTGGCTAGAACCGTGCACCAGTGGTATTCTCTCTCCTCTTTCCCAGGATTCCTGCAGTTACGCCCCTGATCTGCCACAGGACTGCAGGACAGCAGGTCTCTGAGAACTGCTTGGCCATGTACTGCAGCATTGCCACGTCACCTGGTGCTCTGCCCCTCCCCCTGCCCAGCCCAGGGTCACAGCAGCCTGCGGGGTTGCCAAGGAGCTGGCATCACCCAGATCCAGAGGGCAGACCAGTGGCTGAGATGGCCAGCCACGTCAGTCATCTACAACCCAGAGTGTTTATGTTCCCTGCAGTCCAGTGACGCAAGAATCTGTCAACAGTCCTCATATTTATTCTGCTTTCTTGAGCCTTCAAGAAGTGAAGAGCTGTCAAGAAAACAAAGCAAAGAAAGCTCTGATGGGCAAAAGGTTCAGGCTGCCTTCTTGAATTTCCTGCTTTTTTCTGCTAAGTCGTTTTCTTCCCTTCCTCCTGCGTGTCTCCCCTGATGGAAAGCCTTCCTTAACTGTGGCTAAGACCTGCTCACTCAGGTTCCTGTTCATCTCTCCTCTGACCATCAAAAGAGTTTTCATTCAAGGTCAAGTTACCTCCTAACCAGGGAAGCTGAAAGAGTGTTTAGAGAAAATAAATGGATTTTACTATTAGCTTAAGTTAACACATATGTCTTCAGTACATAGTAAGCTGGGAAAGACCGAAGGCAAAAGGAGAAGGGTCGGGGGGGCAGAGGATGAGATGGAGGGGGCAGAGGATGAAAGGATGAGATGATTGGATTCAATGGACATGAATTTGAGCAAACTCCAGGACATAGTGGAGGACAGAGGAGCCTGGTGTGCTGGAGGCCACGGAGTTGCAAAAAGTATGACACAACTTAGCAACTGAAAAACAACACATAGTAAGCACCAAATGTATTTAATTTAATTGATAATATCATAGGGCTTCCCAGGTGGTGCTAGTGGTAAAGAACCCACCTGCCAATACAGGAGACATAAGAGACTCAGGTTCATTCCCTGGGTCAGGAAGATCCCCTGGAGGAGGGCATGGCAATCCACTTCAGTGTTCTTGCCTGGAAAATCCATGGGCAGAGGAGCCTACAGTCCATAGGGTCCACAGGCAGGCTACAGTCCACAGGCGAGCTACAGTCCATAGCGTCCCAAAGAGTCAGACATGACTGAGGCGATTTAGCACATACATGTACTTGAGAGCCAAGGCAATTTTAATTTTTATATTATCTATGCACACATCATTATTGAAATCCCAGGATCTTTATTTAGACTGACCTAAGTTTAACTTTAGGCTTTACCACTTAGCCCAGTTGTGTCCTGGGTTTCCGGGTAGCTCAGATGGTAAAGAATCTGCCTGCAATGCAGGAGACCTGGATTTGATCCCTGGGTCAGGAAGATCCCCTGGAGAAGGAGATGGCAACCCACTCTAGTATTCTTGCCTGGAGAATTCCATGGACAGAGGCTGTGAGCTTGGACAACTCATTTCACTTCTCTGAACCGCTTATCACATGAAATGAAGATCCTGATATCATGCCTCATAAGGCTTTTCAGAGGATTATGTACAAGAGCCTCTTGTTCACACTCGTAAAGAGTTAAGCGACAACTGCATTACTATGTGTACACGTTATTTCATACCTTCTCTCTGTACACCTCTGCTTTGTGACCATGATCTCTATGAGGGTGGTGCCAGGCTCTATCACCTGAGTTGGTGGTTGTCCAGCTGATTGATCCTACATGCATCATGCCAAGAAAGCTGAGATACAGTCTCATGGTGCTTGGGATACCTTCCCAGGTGGCACTAATGGTAAAAAATCTGTCTGTAATGCAGGAGATGCCAGAAACACAGGTTTGATCCATGGGTCGGGAAGATCCTCTGAAGGAGGAAATGGCAACCCACTCCAATATTCTTGCCTGGGAAATCCTATGGACAGAGGAGCCTGATGAGCTATATAGTCCGTGGAATTGCAAAGAGTTGGACACGACTGAGCATGTACACAGTAGAAAGGCCTGGACCATTGATTTTGAGACACAGGATTAATATCTGCATAATGAACCAAGCATGCTACATCAGGCCATGATACATAGTTGTGAAGTTTTAGGAAACTCAATTGTTTAATCATTTGATTATTCACCCACATATTTATTGAACATCTGTTATGTTGGAAAACATACAAGTTCTCGTTCCACCTAAGCTTAGAGTTTCCTTATTTAACCTAAAGAAATAATGGGGCAATTTAACTAATATTCATTGGCAAGCATTTCAACTATGTAAGGGAACATTGTGGTTTATTAAAATAACCAGAACCTTTGAAGCTTAGCTCTTGAGAGAAAATATTTAGATAGAATAACTGGCTGACCATGGTCTTGACTCTGTCCCAAGTTCTCCCTCCTTCAAGTTTCCTTTGTCTTTTTTTTTTTTTAATTGAACTATAGTTGATTTACAATGTCATGTTTGTTTCTGTGCTATCAGTAGGACCTTGTTGTCTATCAGGTTTCCTGTGTCTTTGTTGTTTCCTCCCTAACCCTCTGGCCCAAGCACAGATTATAAATCTTTTGCGTATTGATGAAATCAGCCGCAGTACTCAACAAAATACTCTATTAAAAAAAAGTATGGGAGGGGCTTCCTGATGGCTCAGTGGTTAAGAATCTGCCTGCCAATGCAGGAGACACAGATTCAATCCCTGGTCCGGGAAGAACCCACGTGCTGTGGAGCAACTGAGCACATGTGCCACAACTATTGAGCCTGTGCTCTAGAGCCAGGGATTTGCAGCTACTGCAGCCTGCTCGCCCTAGAGCCCATGCTCCACAAGAGAAGCTACGGCAGTGAGAAGCCGCACACTGAAACTAGAGTAGCTCCTGCTCGCCACAACTACAGAAAGCCGGCACACAGCAATGAAGACCCAGTGCTGCCAAAAATAAATAAATGGATTGAAAAAGAAAAAAAAAATAAAGAACAAAAGGACATTCGTGAAAGCAATATGAAGCATTGTTATGACTTCGGAGAATTGGTGGTATTTACTAAAGCTGATCACAATCATATACATGCAAAGACTCAGCAGGTTCATTCCTAGGAATGTACCCAATGTGCATTTTTTCACTAAAACCATGTACTAGGACGATAATAGCAGTATTATGTGTAATAGCCAAATATTGGAAACAACCTAAATGTCCATGTGAAGTAGAATAGATAATTAGGGTATCTTTACACAGCACAACAAACAAACTACAACTCTAGGTAAAAAATGCATGAATCTCACCAACTCAATGTTGAGGGTTAAACCAGGCATGAAAGAGGATCTGCTGTACGGTTCTATTTATCTAAATTTCCCGAACAGGGAAATCTGGGGTGTTTGCAATCAAGTCATTGTCACTGGAACTAGTGACTACAAGGGGCACAGGGACTCCTGGAGGGCTAGTAATGTTCTCTTTCACTGATTTAGGTTCTGGTTACAGGGGTGGAAGTTCATTGAGGTGAATTCATTCATTCACTTACAATTTCTGCACTTTTCTACATATACAGTATATCTCAATGAAGTGATTTTTAGAAAATAGTATGGAAGAGTCTGATTTCCTGATCATTTTCTAGCTAACTCATGAGCTCAGTTTGAATGATCTGTAACCCGCTCAGACTGGGCGAATACCCGAGCACTTTGCATACGTTCCTGTTTCCTCTGTCCCCTGAACACTCACTGGGAGCAGGTGTGCTTTTATTTCCCACCACACAAGAGCTAATGTCTAGACAGTTGTGTCACCTTGGTGGCTTAGCTTACCATACCCCTGGGTCTTCTGGTCAGTTTCTGTTTCCCAAATGAGGGATCTTCCCGACCCCAGAAAATTGGTAGGACTACAGTGAATGATTCAGCGAACTTGTGTGTGTGTTTAGTTGCTCGGTTGTGTCTGACTCTTTGTGACCCTTTGGACTGTAGCCCACCAGGCTTCTCTTTCATGTGATTTTTCAGGCAAGAATACTGGAGTGGTTGCCGTTTCCTTCTCCAGGGGATTGTCCCCACCCAGGAGTGAACCTGCATCTTCTGTGTCTCCTGCATTGCAGACAGATTCTTTACCCGTTGAGCCATCAGGGAAGCCTGATTCAATGAATAGACGTATCTTTTGGGTGAGATCCCAGCCCCTGTATCTAACGAAGGCTATGCCCCTAATATGGGCTTCCCTATGGGCTCAGTTGGTAAAGAATATGCCTGCAATGCAGGAGACCCGGGTTCAATCCCTGGGTTGGGAAGATCCCCTGGAGAAGGAAATGGCAACCCGCTCCAGTGTTCTTGCCTGGAGAATCCCAGGGACGGGGGAGCCTAGTGGGCTGCCGTCTATGGGGTCACACAGAGTTGGACACGACTGAAGCGACTTAGCAGCAGCAGCAGCAACCACCAGTACTCTTGCCTGCAGAGTTCCATGGACAGAGGAGCAGGGCAGGCTACAGTCCACGGGATCAAAAAGAGTCAGAAACGACTATGTGACTAACTTTCACTTTTTCATGCCCCTACTATAGACACAATAATAAAGTAATCCTGTAATAAAATAATTATTGCATTCATGCCATAATTTCTCCCCTTCCTTAGGAAAGAAGCTTTATGAGGGCAGGAATTTTGTTTTATTCAGTGCCTTATTTTATTATACTCATGGCTGCTATAGCCCTAGCACACAGAACAGTCTCTGGCACGTAAAAGGCACTCAGTTAAACTGTTTTGGGATTTCCCTGGTGATCCAGTGACTAAGACTCCCAGTACTGGGAGCCTGGGTTCACTCCTTCATCAGGGAACTAGATCCCACATGCTGCGACTAAGAGTTTACTTGCTACAACTAAAAAGATCCTGCATGCCACAACTAAGACCTGGCATAGCCAAATAAATAAATGAAAATAAATACTTTTAAAATGTTTTGAATGAAATAATTATTTTCAAAGAAAAGAAACATACACAGAGGATGAGTGTGTGTTCTAGAATTAGACTGCTTAGATTCAAATCCTAGTTCCACCGCTTGCCTGCTATGAGATATTGAGCAAATTATTTATTCTATTCATGCTTCATTTTTCTCATCTGTCAAATGGAGGAAGTACTTGTATCTCTTCCTCTTAGAGTTACTATGAAGTTTAATGAACTCATGTAAATACCATGTATAGAAACAGCTTGGTGACCACTATGCCAAAAGTGGGCTTGTCCTGTCTCTTAAAAATGCAAGAAAATTGAAGTATTTGGACCATCTGCAAGGCATACAATAGAATAAGTAATAAAAAGAAATTTAATAAAAACAAAATAAATGAAGAAAACACTTAAAAATGTTAAAATTCAAGATCCAAATAAGATTTTTTTTGTACAGACAAGTTTAACCTAAAATTTATATGAGTCCTAGAGCTAAAGCTGAAGTTGCTCAGTTGTGTCTGACTCTGTGACTCCATGAACTGTAGCCCACCAGGTTCTTTTGTCCATGGAATTCTCCGGGCAAGAATACTGGAGTGGATTGCCATTTCCTTCTCCAGGGAATCTTCCAGACCTAGGGATTGAACCCAGGTCTCCCTCATTGCAGGCAGATTCTTTATCATCTGAGCCACCAAGAAAGCCAGAGTTAAAGCTAAGAGACTGAAAAAGTGCAGACCACCAGGGTACTACTCATTCCTCCTGCTCTGATCTGCTCTTGTACCATGTCTGATTAGTCCTGTGTCTGGCTTCTTCCTGAGGAGGCCAGAGGTCCCATGTGAACAGCCTTCCTACAGCAGTGTCCAATCCAGGTGGCCAAGCGGGAGTTGAAGGAAGTTGGCTAGACGAGACATTGACATAGCGGCCAAGTTTACTGGTGGTGTGGCTGCCGTAATTGGTGCAGCCGGTTCAGGGGCCAGCATTGGGACAGTGTTTGGCAGCTTGGTCATTGGCTGTGCCAGAAACCTGTTTCTGAAGCAGCAGCTCTTCTGTTATGCCATTCTGGGCTTCGCTCTGATGGAGGTTATGGGGTTTTTCTGTTTGAAAAACCCTCCTCATCCTCTTTGACATGTGAAGCTCCATGGAGGTCACCTACCCACCCTACTTCTACAACTCCATGCCCGGTGCTGGAGTGAGCTAAACTTTAACATTAAACACAATGTTTCTCTAAAACAAATAAATAAGTAAAATAAAATTCATACGAGGAGGCCAAGAAGCTGGAACAGTTAAAGCAGTTTTGAAAGAGTGAAGTGGGAGGAATCACCGTCTCACGTTAAGGCTTATGGACACATAGATAAATGGAACAGACCAGAAGACCCAGGAACAGACCCACACAACTATGCCCAACTGAATTTTCACGAAGGGGCAAAACAATTCAATAGAGGAAGAATACCCTTTTCAATAAGTGGTGCTGGAAAAATTGAATATCTATAGGCAAAAGAAAGAAAAAGAAGAACCTTGACCTAAATCTCATATCTTATACAGAAGTTAATTCAAAATTGATCATGAATTTAAATGTAAATATGATATCTGGAAAAGAAAAAACCCTAATTAGAAAAGATACATGGGGACTTCCCTGATGGCCCAGCAGCTAAGACTCTGCACTCTTAGTGCGGGGGACCTGGGGTGGATCCCTGGCCAGGGAACTAGAGCCCATATACCACAACTAAAAGGTCACATGCTGCAACTAGAGCCAGCGCAGCCAAAAAAGAAAAAAGATACAAGCACCCCAATGTTCATAGCAGCACAATTTACAATAGCCAAGACATGCAAGTGACCTAAGTGTCCATCAACAAACAAGTGGATAAAGAAGATGTGAAATATACATGTATGTGCTACTCAGCCATAATAAAGAATGAAATAATGCCATTTGCAACAACATGGATGGACCTAGAGATTAAGATGCTGAGTCAGACAAAGACAAATATATGATAGCACTTACAAATGGCATCTAAACAAAAATGATAGAAATGAACTTATTTACAAACAGAAACAGATTCAAAGACTTAGCAAGTGAACTTATGTTTACCAAAGGGGAAAGTGGAGGGAAGGAGGGAAAAATTAGGAGTTTGGGATTAACAGATATGTGTTACCATACATAGGCTTCCTAGGTGGCTCAGTGGAAAAGAATCTGCCTGTCAATGCAGGAGATGCAAGTTTGACTCCTGAGTCAGGAAGATCCCCTGGAGAAGGAAATGGCAACCCACTCCAATATTCTTGCCTGGGAAATTCCATGGACAGAGGAGCCTGGTGGGCTACAGGCTATGGGGTCGCAAAGAGTCAGACACGATTCACTGACTGAGAAGAGCACTACTATGTATAAAATGGATACCAACAAGGTATACTGTACAAAACAGGGAATTAGAGGTTATGCTTTTAATAACTTATAATGGAAAATAATTTGAAAAGGAATCTATCTACAGCCATAGGACCCAGCAATCCCACTGCTGGGCATACACACTGAGGAAACCAGAATTGAAAGAGGCACATGTATCCCAGTGTTCACTGAAGCACTGTTTACAATAGCTAGGACATGGAAGCAACCTAGATGTCCATCAGCAGGCAAATGGATGAGGAAGTTATGGTACATATACACAATGGAATATTACTCAGCTATGAAAAAGAACACATTTGAGTCAGTTCTAATGAGGTGGATGAAACTGGAAGCTATTATATAGAATGAAGTAAGTCAGAAAGAGAAACACTAATACGGTATATTAACGCGTATATATGGAATTTAGAAAGATGGTAACGACGATCCTATACACAAGGCAGCAAAAGAGACACAGATGTAAAGAACAGACTTTTGGACTAGGTGGAAGATGGCGAGGCTGGGATTATTATAGAGAGGAGCATTGAAACATATATATTACCATATGTAAAACAGACAACCAGTGCCAAGTTTGATGCATGAAGCAGGGCACTCAAAGCCAGTGCTCTGGGACAACCCAGAGGGATAGGTTGGGGACAGAGGTGGGAGGGGAGTTCAGGATGGGGGGACACAATGTGCACCTGTGGTTGATTCATGTCGATGTATGGCAAAAACCACCACAATATTGTAAAGTAATTATCCTCCAATTAAAATAAATTAATTAATTTAAAAAGTTGAATTATGAAAAGAAATCTACCCATCTGAATCATTTTGCTGTACACCTGAAACTAACACACCATTGCAAATCAACTATGTTTCATTAAAAAATTAAAAAACATAAAATACGAAAAAAGTCAATCACTATATGAGTCCATTGATAATGACATTCTTGAAATGGCAAAACTGTAGAGAATGAGAGATGATTCATGGTTGTTGGGGCAGGGATGGTGTGTGTGTGTTGCTCACAAGTATGAAGTGATAGTGCATTTGTTGTGGTGATAGAACAGTTCTTTATCTTGACTGCGGTGGTGGCTCCATGAATCTATGTGGTTTAAAAATTGCATAGAACTACAAACATGTGAAAGAATGCATACTAAAAAATGGCAAAAGCTAAATAAGATCCAGAGTCTAGTTAAAAATACTATTTCATGTCAATTTCCTAGTTTTCATATTGTGCTAAAATTCTATGAGATATTACCATAGGGGAAGCTGAATGAAGAGCAACTAGTATTCTATATTCTACTGCTTCAGCTTTCTGTGAGTCTATAATTATTTCAAAATAAAAAGTGTAAAACTTCTCACACCACATGATACAATAGTGAGTGGTCAGTGAACATTAACCATTATTCTCTTCTTAATTATTGCCATTATTATTATAAAAGGAGAATTACTCATTCACACTCTTTGGCACAGAGTAGGCGATCAATAAATATTTGTTGATTAAATGAATGAATGATTGGTATGGAGGAAAGATGGAAGAATGATATTAATAGATTTTAAAATTGTGGGCTTCCCTGGTGGTTCAGTGGTTAAGAACCTGCCTGCTAATCCAGGGGACACAGGTTCAATCCCTACTCTAGGAAGATCCCACATATCTCAGGGCAACTAGATCCGTGGGCCACAACTACTAAAACCACATGCCCTAGAGCTTGTGCTCCACAAGAGAAGCCACTGCAATGAGAAGCCCTCGCACTGCAATGAAGAGTAGCCCCCCCTTGCCACAATTAAAGGAAGTTCACACGCAGCAACGAAGACCCAGTGCAACCAAAAATGAATGAGGGAATCCCAAAAAAAAAAAAAAGATTGGAAGCATCCTTCAGGGAACTTCCATGCTAAAGGAAGAAACAGACATGAAAATAACTAAACATTTATTTTTAGTGGCGGTTTAGTTGCTAAGTAGTGTCTGACTCCTGTGACCCCGTGGACTGTAGCCTGCCAGGCTCCTCTGTCCACAGGATTCTCCAGGCAAGAATACTGAAGTGGGTTGCCATTTCCTTCTCCAGGGAATCTTCCCAACCCAGGAATCAAACCCGAGTCTCCTGCTTTGAAGGAGGATCTTTACTGACTCAGCTACTAGGGAAGCCCCTTCATGGAGGTGGTGGCTTTGAACGGAGACTTGAAAAATAAATTGATGGAGAAGAAGGATGAAGAATATAATCAGAGACGAGAATATCAAGGAGATTGAGGAGGGTTTTGAATGCATTTAAAGAGTTTAGTCCTATATTCTTCAGGCGAAGGAAGGCCATTAAACAATATATGTAAGATAATTCCAGTGTCAGTGTGAAGGATGGATGAGCATGGAAAGAGTGTAGGCCACCTATAAATATATAGTCCCTTACTGGGAGATCGGGCTTCCCAGGTGGCACAGCGGTAAAAAATCCATCTCCTGCCAATGCAGGAGATGCAAGTTCGATCGCTGGGTCAGGAAGATCTCCTGGAGAAAGAAAAGGCAACCCACTCCAGCATTCTTGCCTGGAAAATTCCATGGACAGAGGAGACTGTTGGGCTATATAGTTCAGGGGGTTTCAAAGAGTTGGACATGACTGAGCACAGCACTAGGAGATTATAGTTTAACTCTGAATTGACAAGATATATTTATGTTAACATGTCAGCAATCACATGTCCAGGACCAACTTTTCTCTGGTCTGGATAGACTTTTTGGAGGACTTTTCCTGACCTGTTACAAGAAGGAAGTTAAAAATATGAAGAAGACTGTTCCAGTCATCTTCATTTTGAATAATATTTATTTTCTAAAATTCCAGGACTGAATGGAAATGAAATCAGTATACAGGCCCCTTTCTTCAGAGGTAGTTCTTAACTTCCCCCAAACAAATAGGTATCTTGCAGGAAAAAAATTAAATATGAAATCTAAAAACAAGTGATATCTATAAAGCTAACACAAAGAAACTCTGCAACCAGTTAAGGATGTTGTGATTTGGGGATTTGCACTTCTCTTTCTTTCTCCACCTGGCCTATTTCCTGTTTCCAAGGTACTTTGGTTGCCATGGAAACATAAACAAACATAATTTTTTCCCCTAGTTGGACTGCTGAATTCCACCCTGAGCTCTATCCCTCTGCTTTCTCCTTCATGGCCATTTCCCATAACTCTGCAATTAATCACCTTTTTCTGCCAACCCACCTATCCCTCTTCTCTTTGTCCCCTTAAATTTCTCTCCTAATCTCCCTCTTCTGGTGTGATAGCACTCTTGAGTGTGTGGATTACTATTTGCCTCCCAAGTTATACATTCTTTGTGGAAACTAAGGTCTCACCAATGGGATTGCCTCCTGCAAAGATTTCCATTTTTTTTGTGGCACTAAATAGGTTAGAATTATGAATACTTTGGGTATTGACACTTTGCTTTCTATTAAAGCTGTGTAAGTAAATAGTAATCCATTTTTATAAGAAGATGAACAGCACAGAGCTTCAAGGAATTAGTGATATGTAAACAAATTGGTGGGCTTCCCAGTGGTAAAGAATCTGCCTGCCAATGCAGGAGATGCCGGTTTGATCCCTGGGTTGGGACGATCCACTGGAGTCGGAAATGGCAACCCACTCCATTATCCTTGCCTGGAAAATTCCATAGGCAGAGAAGCTTGGTGGGCTACAGTTCACAGGGTTGCAAAGAGTAGAACACCACTGAGCTACTGAGCATGGCATGGCACATACAAATTGGTACAAAATAGTGATCCCAAACAATGAGTGACCTAGGTAAAATTAAGAATTAGAGGAAATGGGGGTGGGTAAGAGGGATGCATTCGTGGATTGGGATTGACATATATACACTACTATGTATAAAATAGGTAACTAATGAGAACAGACTACACAGCACAGGGAACTCTACTCATTGCTCTGTGTTGACCTAAATGGGAAGGAAATCCAAAGAAGAGGGGATATATGTATACATGTGGCTGATTCACTTTGCTATACAGCAAAAACCAACACAACATTGTAAAGCAACTATACTCCAATTTAAAAAAAAAAGAATTAGAGGAAATGTACTGAGGAGAGTGAAGAAAATCTGAAAAGTTCATAAATGAACTATGTATTAACCATTCTTTCTCCTTCCTTCTCCTCATTCTCTTTCTTCCTAATAAAGTCTTAATTTGGGACAGGCTGTGATCACAAACACTACATGATGCATGCTGACATTCCTAATGGGTTGTGATATAGATCAGCTGGGGAGGAGATCTGACTAAGCAGAAGCTCCTAGAATGTCCTGTAGCAACAGGCGAATCTAACGTCAGAGCTGTGTGTGATATGGGAGAAGGGATGAAACATGTCATCTTCTGTGATAAGCACTGTCAGTATGAAAATCCAAGAAAAACCTTCTTGTACTTTGTGTTGCCAGGGGCAGTTCCCACCAACATACACTCTGCTAAAAAGGAAACTGCAAAAGAGAACACAAAGATTAAACCCAGATCTCCAGAGAGAGATGTATTTACACACTATGTGTAGGTAAAATGGGTATATTTTTAGCTCAGCAGATCTGGCCAAGCAAGGTTAACATGAAAACATGAGTATTGTCCTATTTCAATAGACCCACCCAATTCAATATTCTGTCTTTCAGAGTAGAAGTGAAAACTTCATTTTTGTGTAGAGCTTATTATGTAAAAGACTGATTTAGTTCTCATTCTGCACTGCCATGTAATAAATCTACACAAGCTTCCCCAAGAGATTAACTTTTCTCTAGGACAGAGTCCCTGTTAAATCACCAGCTATCTGGAAACTTCGAGAAAAGTTACTGTAGATGGACAAGTTAAACACATAGGCAAGCACTAATTTTTCAACATACACAAAAATTTGCTAAATTGATAGCAATAGGGTAAAGATTATAAAGCAATTTGTACACCAAATGTCTCAGAATGCTGCATGTCTAAGTTTTCTTATCAGTTTCCCTAGTATTGGCTCCCACTTCTCTTTGCTCTTAGGGTAGAGCTTATTTATGACAGACTGTCTTCCCTTCTAATACAGTTTCTAATCTACTATCAGCAGATGATAAATGCTACTTACATTTGCACTACACTTTAGCAGTTGCAAAATGCTTATCTGACCTTTGCAGTTGACATCATTGTCTGTCAATAGCGTGACCAATCAGAATATTCCATCTCCCTCACCAAAGACTGATTCAAGGATGGACACATGACCCAAACTGGGCCCACTGAATCTGTCCTAGGATTTTTGTCAGATTGATTGAGGAAACAGTACTTCTGAAGATTATCCTAATGCTATAAAATTGGGTAAACCTGGAGCTGCCCATCTATCTTACTGCCAAGATCCTAACATACAGAAAAATAGCTGGGAGATGGAGGGACGTAGACCTGACAACAATATCGTCTGAACATCTGAATCCTAGACTTTTGAGCTTACATGAGCTCACTCCACCATACATATCCGTTTTTCATTTATCTTTGTTGTGTTTAAACTGGCTTGAGTTGGGCTTCTGAGTTTCTTTCATTTGTAACCAAAAGAGTTCTGACAAATACAAACTTCCATCAACACTTTGAGATAATGGGAATATTATTATTGGTTTTACATATTGAGAAACTAATGATTTAGCTCACAAATGAATATATGTCATTGTAACTAGAAAGGAACTTCAACCCAGGTCTCACATTTCTTAATCTAGGGTTCTTTTTTTTTTTTGCTTTATTAAATTCCTAGTAACCAAATGTGTTAAAATTGCATATAAAACAAGGGAAAGTATGCTCTGAGAAAGGGCCCGCAAGTAAGACATCATGGGGTCTAAACATTCAATGCTTCTGGGGACAGATTTGCTGTGGCCTCACTGCATCCTCTGCAACTCACAGCTCAGAAACTTCTACCATTCAGTGAAAGAATCCAGTCAGTAGGAGCTCCAGGACTGCCTGGGGGACAGATTTTCAAAAGCAAAGACTCTCAAGGACTTCCCTGGTGGTCCAGTTGTTAAGAATCTGCTCGTCAATGCAGGGTACACAGGTTCAACCACTGGTCTGGGAAGATCCCACATGCTGAGGGGCAACTAAGTCTATGGGCCACAACTAGAGAGTAGCCCCCCACCCCTCCCAACTAGAGAAAGGCTGAGAGCAGCAACATAGACCCAGCACATCAAAAATAAATAAATAAATAAAAATAAAGCCTCCCCCCCAAAATTAAGACTCTCAAAACAAGTTTTCAACAGTTGCACTTTGAACATTTTCCCCTGATGGATATTCTCTTTTTCCTTCCTCCCTCCCTCCCTTCCCTTCCCTTTCTTTCTTTCCTTCCCTCTTTTTTCTTTCTTTCTCCTTTCTTTCCTTCCCTGTCTCTCTTCTTTTCCCCCCCTCCTCCCTCCTTTCCTTCCTTGTTTTTCTTTCTTTCTCCCTCCCTCCTCTTTCTCTCTCTCTGTCCCTTCCTTCCTTCTTTTTTTTTCCCAGCCACGCACACTTGTGGGATCTTAGTTCCCCACCAGATATCAAACCTGGGCCCACAGCAGTGAAAGCACCGAGTCCTACATGCCAGACTGCCAGACAATTCCTTCTCTATTTTTTTGGTTTTCTTTCTATGTTTAAAAATTTTGCAAGACTTATTACAAAAAACCAAAATAGTAGTCTCTTGCTCCCTCCAACCCATTTTCTTGCCTCACTTTTTACTCTTTTAACTGATTCCTTTGTATTTTCCAGCATATTTTGAATAACACGGTTATTACTGCTACTTACTGCTTTTTCTGTTTTACATATTTTCTACCGGCTTCCCTGTTATGGAAGATGAAGGTTTATCTCTCTTCTACACTTACACACCACCACCATTTCCACTGGTTTACATGTCCCATTCCTCATTCCCTAACATAATTATATCATAATTTTGGTTATTTAGACTAATTAAGATTATGAAGTCATTGTCATTGCTGTTTAGTCGCAAGTCGTGCGACCCCATGGACTATAGCCTGCCAGGCCCCTCTGTCCATGGGATTTTCCAAACAAGAATACTGAAATGTGTTGCCAAATTTCCTTCTCCAGGCGATCTTCCTGACCCACGGACTGAATGTACCTCTCCAGCATTGCAGGCGGATTCTTTACCACTGAGCCACCTGAGAAGCCTTATTAAGTCATTAAGGCTTTGTAAATACTGCTCATAAATGAGTCATATAATATCATATTAGTGTTCCTTTCTTGCAAAACTTTTTGCTTCCTGGAAGTTAATAATTATCTTTTCAGTTTATTTGTCTGAATGCTTAGTTTTCTAGGTACTTATTAATTCAGCCCCAAACACCCCCCCCCACTATGAAATCCTCGCTCAATACATTAAGCGCTATGGATGTTCTAGTGCTTTTGTTTTGGCAACATCTCTCCAGGAGTCACTGGACCCACTTTAATCTGGACTGGTTGCTGTGGCCCCAAGTGCACAGTGTCTGCCCAGGACTTTTTTTCACCATCATCCTCAGATTCCCTTCACTTTTCTCTGAGCTGTGTCTTTTCAGCCTGTGTTTTCCTCCTTGGTTTATTTCTTCATTTTGGCGAAGCACATCCCTCAATAACTTCCTGAATACAGCCACTATTTCCTGTAGTTGGGAAATTAATTTTTAAAGACTTTGCATGCTTGAAAATGTCTTTGCTTTCCTACATCATGGATAGTTGGGCTATACTGGGGGGTTCTAGGCTGTAAGTAATTTTTCCCCAGAATCTTAAAGATATCTCTTCACCGCCTTCAAGTTCTAATGTGGTTGCTAATAGGTCTGAAATCATTTGGATTCCTAAGTCTTTCTCTAGGTTTAATTAGTTTTGTTTCCTTTTTCGGATCTGTTCTTCTCTTTATCCCAGATTTTCTGATGTACCTTGAAGACGTAACGTTCCTCGTTGTGGGTCTGTTTTCACTCACTGTGCTGGCTCTAGGTGGGACATTTCAATGTGGAAAGTAACGTCTTTCAATTCTGGGGAAATCTTCTTTAACTGTTCATCTGATAACTTCCTCCTGATTTCTCTGTTCTCTTTCTTGAGTACCTATTATTCAGATGTTGTATCTCATGGTCTAACCCAATTATTATGGGGCTTTTTTTGGTTTTTGCTTTTTAACCCCTTTATTATCTATCTTTATAATTTCTTCTGTAAGATTTCCTCAAGTTTGTCTTGCAAGCTTGCTGCTGTGTATTTATTTTAAATTTATGTTATCACACAGAGAAAGACAAATACTGTATGATTTTACTTATATGTGGACTCTAAAAAGCAAAACAAATGAAGAACATAACAAACTAGAAACAGTCACAGATAGAATAAACAGGTAGTTGCCAGAGTTGAAGACGGTGCGGGGGAGGAAAGAAATAGCTGAGGGAGATTAGAAGGTACAAACTTCCAGTTGTAAAATAAATGAGTCACAGTCATGAAATGTGCAGTGTGGGGAATGTAGTCAATAAATGTGTGATATCTTACTATCGTGACAGTTTGTAAGTAGAAAAAAAAATTCTGCTATCATTTTTTTTTTTGGTTGGCATAAATTTCCTTTAATAATTTCTAAATTTCCAATAGGATTTAATTTTGAGGTTTAACATATTAAGCCAGTATTATGCTTAACAATTCTAGTAATTCTGGATTCCAGATCATTTAAGATGAAAATGGAAATGCAAAGTTTACTTAAGAAATTTAATTTTCATCTTCTATAACATCTAAATCTTCATCCTCTTCATCATCATCTTCTGTTTGTTGATCCTTTCTTAGTGGACAGGTCAATCAATACCTGTCCTGTTCCAGATACACACTTAGCTGACAATGATCTCTGAAAAGGTAACTTTGAATTTGCTCTTACAATATCTAAATGGGATGAATAATCTTGTGGATACAGAGAATGTCAGAAAACCTCTAAATCTTCTTCAACAATCTTTTGGTAGGCAGCAGTATAGACCTCTAAAGCTTTTCTGTGAAGTAACATTTCGATAGTGATAAACTCTGAAAATACAGTCTTTATATCCTTTATTTTCTGCTTTTCAAAATTGTCGGTAATTTCCTCCAGATGACGAGTTGTTCGGGTCACATCCATTGTAGCTCTTTGTAATTCAGTTTCTGCCTGCAAAATAACATGTCGATCAGATGGGTTTCTCTGACGTGTTCTTTCTGAGTTAACCGTTTAACTTCTCGATTCCTTGCTGTTAATGTTGCTTTGAGATCATCTCATTTCATTTTTACAATGGTTCCATAAGCTTTCAAAGGTTCAATTACTTCAGCTTCAAGTCTTTCAACCTCAGCTTGTGGATAATTCTGAAGTTTGGCAAACTCGTCAGCAAAGTTTTTCAGGCCCTGCTTTAAATGCGAGGTCTCGGCAGAGGCATGGACATTGATTTCATTCACCAGGAGGTGTGCTTTGTCTCGCAGTCTGGCAGTTCTCTGCACATAAGCAGCAAAGATTTGGCACAGCTCTCCAAAATGTTTCTCCACATTTGTGACAGCATCTTGCAGTTGTCTGGTTTGAGCGTCCTGGTTTTCCAAGCTGCGCCTCAACATGCCACCTCACTCACGACTAAAGACCCTGGGCTGGGCCCAATGACAGAGTCTCGGCGCCTGGAAGTATGCCGGGGCACCCATATTTTTAATTTGCAAGAATTCTTTCTTGTTTAAATGTTTCTTTTCATAGTGTCTGTTCTTGTTTCATTAATCTGATAGCTACTCATTTCTCTGAGGATATTAGTGATACATTTTTAGTTTAATTTCTCTTTTTATCATAACAGAAGTCTAAATTAAAAAAAAAAAAGACAAGAACAGGTTGTTTGTTTTGCTTTCTGGTGTTATGCAGCATGTGGAATCTTAGTTCCCCAACCAGGAATCAAACCCATGATCCCTAAGTGAAAGCATGGAGTCCTAACCACTGGACAACCAGGTAAGTCCTCTCAAGAATAGATGAAAGAAAATTTTTGTTAAATCATTTGAGAGTAAATTGCCAACGCGATACCCATCATTCCCAATACTCGACAGTATTTCCTCAAACAAGATCTACCTAACAATATCATTAGAATCAACACATTAATACTGATCCATGACTGCCATCTAATCCACAGACCCCAGTTAAATTTCTCCAATTGTCCCAACGCTGCCTTTTGTAACAAAGGATCCAATCCAGGACCATTCACTGCATTTACTGTCATGTCTCTTTAGTTTTTTCAGTCTAAAACAATTATTCCTCTGTTTCTTTGGATTTCATGACCTTGATAATTTTTTTACAGGTCACTTATTTTGTAGAATGTCCCTCAGCTGGAGTTTCCTCCTCATGATTGAACTCAGGTTATGCTTTTTGGGAGCAAGAACATCGTGAAGTGATGATGTGTTCTTCTTATCGCCTCCTATCAGGTAATACTGGAGGCCTACACCTGCCTGTGCATGCTCAGTTGTGTCCAACTCTTTGTGACCTCATGGACTGCAGCCTGCCAGGCTCCTCTGTCCATGGGATTTTTCCAGGCTAGGATACTAGAGTGGGTTGCCATTTCCTTCTCCAGGGGATCTTCCTGACCCAGGGATCAATCCCATGTCTCTTGCATTTCCTGCAGGCAGGTTCTTTACCACTGGCGCCACCAATACTGAAGGAGGAAATTTCAACCTAGTTCAGTATTCTTGCTGGGAAAATCCCGTGGACAGAAGAGCCTGGCAGGCTGCAGGCCATGGGGTCACAAAGATTGGGCACAACTGACCACATACACACACACACACACACACACACACACATCAGTTAATACCCAGGTAATAACTGGTTTCAATGTGTCCCATTATTAAGACTGTTTTGATCACCTGATTAAGGTGGTATCTGCTAGGTTTCTCCATGTGAAGTTACTCTTTTGTCCCATGTTGTTTAGTAAAAACTTTGTGCAGAGGTACTTTGAGACTGTGTGTATATCCTGTTCCTCTTCAAACTTTTACTCATTAGTTTCTTTGGCTTAATGAATTTTTACTATGATGGTTGTTGCCAAATGGTGATTTTTCAATTTGTTTTTTGTTTTAATTTATTAGTTGTCATTCTAAAAGTAAGGAAAAATTTTATCTTCTACCCATTCACTTATTTATTCATTTTTTTATCACTATGGACATATAGATTCCTATTTTATTCAATGCATTATAACCTTTGACTGTCATTATTTGATGCTCAAATTTTGTTAATGAGAGTCCCCATTAAGCCCCTTTTATGTTCTTTTGCTTTGTCTGCATCATTCTTTAAGCATCTCTTTATTTCTGACACAGAAAGACGGTCCAGGTTTATCTTGTACTTTCCCTATCTCAATTCTGGAATCAATCATTTCCCCAAGGGTCCCATGTTTCTTTTAGTGGAGGATGGTATTTAGACACGAGGATTTAGGAAGTAGAGGTGTTAATTGCCATTGGAGTATTGTTGTTTCCGGGCTTCCCAGGTGGCACTAGTGGAAAAGAACCTGCCTGCCAGTGCTGCAGATGTAAGAAACACGGGTTCGATCCCTGGGTCAGGAAGATTCCCTGGAGGAGGGCACAGCAACCCATTCCAGTATTCTTGCCTGGAGAATCCCATGGACAGAGGAGCCTGGTGGTCTACAGCCCATAGGGTGGCAAGCCAAAGAGTCGGACACTACTGAAGTGACTTAGCATGCACGCACACACACTTGCATTGTTGTTTCCAAGCTCTCTCTCAGTGGATGAAGCTAGAAAATATGTGTATCCAGAACTCCACTTGGAGACACTTGCTTTCCCTGGATCCTAGTCATTCTTATTCCGCTTAGATATCCATAACCTGTTTGAGGCCACTGTCACATCCAGCCCCCACCCCATTCAGATGCTATCTTCTCTCCCCTTTGGCTCTAACATATCACACTGGCTATGGACATAACTCCTTACTCTGCTCAAACTCTGATCTCCCAAACTGTATGTCTGCCCCTGCCTTCCCTGGACAAATACTCTCCTTGCCCTGCCCAGGCTCTGACACCAAGCTTGGGGCTATTGCCGCCTACCCCTCAATGCTTTGGGCTTCCCAAGTGGTGCAGTTGGTAAAGAATCTGCCTGCCAGTACAGGAGATGCAAGAGACTTGGGTTTGATCCCTGGGTTGGGAAGATCCCCTGAAGGAGGAAATGGCAACCCACTCCAGTATTCTTCCCTAGGAAATCCCATGGACAGAGGAAGAACCTGGTGGGCTGCAGTCTATGGGGTCTCAAAGAGTTGGACATGACTTAGCAGCAGCAGCATCAGTCTCAATGCTTGATGGTCTGTCTGACTCATCTGGCCTCTAATACCCTGGCAGGTGGCTGCTGCCGCCACTCCCACTCCCTCTGCAAATATTCTCTTTACCCGACTTGGGCTCAATACCTATGTTGAGTCCATGTCACTCTACTTAGACTTCAACAGCCTATACCTGGATGCCAGTGTCACCATCACTGTCTCCACCCCACAGAAGTCCTGCTCACCCTGCTGTTAATACCACCTCTCCCAACCCCTCATAGATACCTATGTGCTCATACCCGTGGCTTTGGGACTAAATTAGTGAAGGGGAATGGAAGAGAGGAAGACAGGAGGCAGGTTTCTACCTAGCCTGTTTTCTGTAAGTAGTTTTTTTCTATTTGTTATGGTGTCATCTTCATATAAGAGGACATTCTCAGATACCTAGTGATTCTTGGTTGTCTATGTGGGGGCGGGTGGGTGGAGGGGAGTGTTTGCTTGTCATCTGGGTACTTTACTGATCTTGCAGGTCTATTTCTTTGAGGAACAGCTAAAGGCTGTATCTTTAGGTCTTGTCTCTTTTACCTGCTCCAGAAACTAGACCTCCAGTTTTCTGTTAGAATGAGGGAAGAGAGAGGAGAGGTTGCCCTGCCACTTGGGGTCAGTGAGAGATTCTGGATGTCTAACAGCATTTTAACCAGACTCTCAATCCATCTCCTGTTCATATTCCCTCCTCTCCACAGCTTCAAGAGGTACCAATGTCATCAGTTCCTGAGCCTCTGCAAGTTGTGGGGTGGAAATCCAAGTTGCTTCTTGGCTTTCTCTGTCAGTTTAGGAAGCCACTTCCCTGGTTCTGCTAACTCGGTCACCATTCCTCTCGTCTCTTGTTCTCTTTGTTCTTAAGCAGTGTTTTGTTCTGTTTTGTTTTTCCAGTCTCTTTTCTGTCATTTTAGTAGAGTTTCGAAAGGAAGTGGAATTAAATGCATGTTTAATCTGGTGTTGCTTACTGGAACTCCAATTTTAACTTAAAGTCTTTTAATTTGCCTTCATGACTCAGTATCGAGATCAAAAGCCCAAATACAATTTTTTTTAATCACATCTTCTTTTAATCCCTCATCTTTTTAGTTCTTTGTATTTCTTTCCATTTGGCTGTTCTTACCATTGACCTATTTGCCATCTCTTTCACTGTCCTGTAGAATCCTCATTGCAATAGCAACAATAACAGTAGTAAACAAATCTTGATTTCTCCCTGTTGATGAATAATTATTTGGGCCAAACTGAAGAGTATAACTTGGGAACAGCCTCTCAGAAAGCGCTGAGAACAGTTCAGCCCATTAATGGTCAAAACACAGTTATATCAGTTTTTGAGACAGAGGGCTCTATTATATTAAGTGATGTATTATTGGCAGTTTACACAATCCAGATTATGGGTCGTTGTGGCTATAATATTTAAGTAAGAAGGATATCTCCTGAGGAGTTGTGACCCTTGATGAGATCAAGAAAGATGTTCTCTCCTAAGGAGATCTAGTTAATGCAGATGCACAATACACACCAAAGGGAAAGCAGGAAGCTCAAATGGACAAAGAAAAATTTTGTTTAAATTTTTCTTGTCATGACATAAAGTATAAAATTATAAAATTCATCATCCCTTAGCCACAGATCAAATTTATCCCCAAGGCCTGGTGATTCTTCTTCCTAAATATCTCTAGAACCTACCACTTCTCTCCCTCCACATTTGATTCCCACTCAAACCTTCATTTCTCACCTGGATTGCCTTCTGATCTTCCTGCCTCTTGCCTAGCTTCATTCCATGCATCTAATTTCTTTTTCTAAAAGACAAATTCGGGGACTTCCCTGGTGGTCCAGTGGCTAAGTCTCCACCCTCCCGATGCAGGGGGCCCGGGCTCTATCCCTGGTCAGGGAACTAGATTTCACATGTCACAACTAAGAGCCCATATATTGCAACTACAGATCCCACATGCTGCAACTAAAACTTGGCACAGCCAAATAAATAATTAAAAAAGGAAAAAAGTGACTGTGGCTTTGCCCAGGTCACAGTTTTAAAATTCAAAGTTGAGTGCTTTCAGGGAAGTGTGCGCTCTGGCAGTCTTTGTGGGCCCCATTGCTTTCTCTGGGACATTGATTGAGGCCACCAGCCTTCCCCTGAAGGCATTTGAGCTTCTGATTCCCTGCTTAAATGATTGCTCCATTGCCCTCAGGTAAACTACAAACTCTATCTGACCTACAAGACCTGCATGATCTGGCCGTGCCCACCTCTCTCCAGCCTCATCTTTCCCCATAGCTCTGTTCTCTTGCCAACTGGAACTACTTTTATTTCAAATGTGCCAAACTATGTCTTGCCTCCAGGCTTTGTGTGTGCACTTTTCATTCTCCCCTCCCATTCATAGGGCTAATTCTGACTCACACCTCTGTCTCAGTTTAGACTTAATTTCTTTTGGAAAACCCTGCCAGTTTTGTGCCCCCTCCTGCTGACTCTTGCAGGGAACTCTGTCTACTTCCTCTATAATAGCATTTACCACACATAATTATAATTACCTGTTTATTGTTTTATTGTTCTATCCCCAGAATGTGTCTCAGTATTTCCACATAGGCTGTTCTATGCTTAGTCACTCAGTCATGTCCAACTCTTTGGGACCCCATGGACTGTAGTCTGCCAGGCTCCTCTGTTCTTGGGGATTCTCCAGGCAAGAATACTGGAGTGGGTTGCCCTCCTCCAGGGGATCTTCCCAACCCAGGGATCGAAACAGGTCTCCTGCATTGCGGGCAGATTCTTTACCAGCTGAGCTACCAGGCATGTGTGCTCAATTGCTCAGTCACCTCTGACTCTTCACGACCCCTTGAACTGTAGCTCACTAGGCTCCTCTGTCCATGGGGTTTCCCAGCAAGAATATTGGAGTGGGTTGCCATTTCCTTCTCCACAGGATCTTCCCCATCCAGCGATCGAACCTGTATCTCATGCTTTGCAGGTGGATTCTTTACCACATGAGCCACCAGAGAAGACCAAGTTATAAACAATATTTCTGAAATAAAATTGATCAATTTAATTCAGACCTCTAGGTTTCTGTCTTAGATAAATGACGATATCATTAACCAAGATACACAATACAAAAAGACCAGGGAGGTTGCGGGGGTTAGACACGGATGAAAGGCTAGTGAGGCAGCCAGGATAGATGTATCTAGTCACTAGATGGGACACAAGCCTGGGGGTTATACAATCGATGGTTAACAACACACTAAATGCCTGGTGACCTCAGGATGGGTGAGATCATCTGCGAAGGACAAAAAGAGAAGCAGGAAAAGTGGAGTCCTTAGGAGTCAGGTGAGGAAGATATGGAGAAACAGTGACTATTCAACAATATGTAACACTGGAGAGTAACATGTTCCCGTGTGTGTTTTATAAATTCCCCCAGGATGTTTGGCGGTATTCTACTGGAAGTGTGAGAGAACAAAGAGAGCTATGGGCAATTGAATTTGGAAAATCCTGATCTAAATAAATTTGAACAAATTTCTTCTGTGTAGGGTTTTACATTTGATATATTCACATTGTGATTTCCCCCGAGGGCAACATATTCATTCATTCATTCAATTCAACAATCATCTTTTACATGCTAGAATATGGGACTATTCAGTAAAAATCAGATAAGGGTCCCTGCCCTCAAGAACATGCATTTCTCAGAAAAGTCAGATATTGCAAATGAATTGCAAATGAGCTAAATGCTACAGAGTTGAAGCACAGGATGCTATAAAGGTGTTTAATAGGAGGAATAGGAACACACTTTTTCATTAGAGCCACTCAAGGGACCAGTGTTCTGTGGAACCAAATTGAGGAAGTGTGGCTGTCAAAAGGTCAAGTAGGCTGAGAAGTGGAGCATATGTTCGTGGATTTAAAAACAAAGAGGTCATTCATGGTACTAGTGAGAGCTGTTTCACAGAGTGGGAGTGGATGAGGTCTAGACAGACAATCCACTCTTTGGTCAAGTAAGGGAAGAAGCAACAGGGCTGCAGCTGCAAGGGGAAGAGAAAGTCAAGGGTAAATCTTTAGCCTTTAGTCTGAGGAGTCTTATACCTATTTGCAAGTTAAAAGAAAAGCTAGACAGTTTGCACTTAAAATAGTGAGGGCACTCATTCATGTATCCACTTGTACATGTTTGGTATATTCTTTGCTCTAGGGACTGCACTAGGCACTTGGGATACAGTGGGGAATAAAATATACGTTGTGTTCCCTGCTCACCTATATTCTAATAGGGAAGTCAAAAAGTAAACAAGTAATCATGGTGGACTTCCCGGGCGGTCCACTGGTTAGGACTTTGTATTTCCACTGCAGGGGGCAAGGGTTCGATCTGTGGTCAGGAAACTAAGATCTCACATGCCATGCAGCCAGAAACAAACAGAAAAACACCTCCCCAAACCAAGTCATCATGAAAAAATATAGTAATTAGAACTCTGATAAGAATTATGAAGAAAATAAACAAGATCCTGTGATAGAGGACATGGTGTATGTGTGTTCGGGAGGGTCTTTGAGGAAAGACATTTGCTTGAAGAACAAGAAGCCAGCTGTGTAAGGAGAGAGGAGAAGTGTTTCTGTTAGAGAAAACAGTAGGTCTTGAGGTGGGAAAGAGTTTGCTGACGTTAAGAACTTCCAAGGACCATTGTGGCTGGAGTAGAATGAGCAACGAGGAGAGTGGCAGGAGCTGAAATAGGAAGGATAGGTAGGACTTGGATAATATAGGCCCTTGCAGACCAGGGAAGGGAAATGGGAGCATATTCTCAGCATGTTGGGAAGCTATCGACAATGCAAGGTGCTGATGCTGTCATTTACATGAAAAATATCACTGAGGCTGTGTGGAGAATAGATTGGGATAAGACAAGAATGGGCAAGTAGGGACCCCTCTTTAGGACACAACAGCAGGAAACAAGCCAGTGGAAAACAATTCTGTCTGGTTGATTATTGGAGGCAATGGGGTAATAAGGAGCAGACAGATTCAGGAAACATTTTAGAGATTGAACCCATAGGACTTGGCAATGCATTGGATATAAGACATCAGGAAAAGATCTAGGACGAGGAAGTAGAAATTGAGATAATATGTAATTCCTTTGGAAGGATTATTTTTGAAAAGTAGACTAAAGGGAATGTAAGGTTTAGTTTGCTCAAGAGCCCATTCAGTAAACATTTACTGAACACCTATCAAATGTCAGGCCTTATGTCAGGTGTTGGACATATAAAGAATGAGGCATAGATAGATCCAGTACTTGTGAACCTATAACCAAGTTATCTCTGATACCAAGAGATGTGCACAGTAATAGAAATTTGCACAATGGTGGCAGCAAAGTGGAAGTGCTTCACTCTGCCTGGAGCATTAGAAGGAAGGGATGTCAGAGAAGATGTAAGGCTAGATTCTGTGGAAGATGAGTCTAGAGGTAGAGAAGGGAAACTGAGGACTGAGCTCTGTGACCTTGAGTTTTTACACAAAGTAGCAATCAGTCAGGCTGCCCCAGTGGCCCAGCAGTAAAGAATCCACCTGCAATGCAGAAAATCCAAGTTTGAAACCTAGGTTGGGAAGATCCTCTGGAGAAAGGCATGGCAACCCACTCCAGTATTCTTCCCTGGAGAATCCTATGGACAGAGGAACCTTGTTACAGTCCATAGGGTCACAAAGGACAAAACTGAAGCAACTGAGCAAGCATGCACACAGCAAGCAGTCATCTGCTGCCAGTCCGTAATAGGTTAGAAGACTTGAAGGAATGTTACATATTTTGTTTGTGTTCTCTGTAGGTGAAGTCACTGGTTTTGCACTCTCAGCAACCAGCCTGATGTCCTGACCTTAGTCACAGGGCATTTTGTGTTCACCCAGAGATAACATTGAGAGCATATCTCCAAAAATGTCATCATCTCCTCACGTTACTTATTACTCTATTATTTATTTAACATTTTTTGTTGTCATTGTTCAGTTGCTCAGTCGTGTCCGACTCTTTGTGACCCCATGGACTGCAACATGCCAGGCTTCCCTGTCCTTCATTATCTCCCAGAGCTAGCTCAAACTCATATCAATTGAGTCGGTGATGCCATCCAACCATTTCATCCTCTGCCGTCCCCTTATCCTCCTACCTTCAATCTTTCCCAGCATCAGAGTCTTTTCTAATGAGTCAGCTCTTCACATCAGATGGTCAAAATACTGGAGCTTCAGCTTCATCATCAGTCCTTCCAATGAATATTCAGGGTTGATTTCCTTTAGGATTGACTGATTTGATCTCCTTGCAGTCCAAGGGAATCTCAAGAGTCTTCTCCAGCTGCTGCTGCTGCTGCTGCTAAGTCGCTTCAGTAGTGTCCGACTCTGTGCGACCCCATAGACGGCAGCTCACCAGGCTCCGCCATCCCTAGGATTCTCCAGGCAAGAATACTGGAGTGGGTTGCCATTTCCTTCTCCAGTACATGAAAGGGAAAAGTGAAAGTGAAGTTGCTCAGTCGTGTCCGACTCTTAGTGACCCCATGGACTGCAGCCTACCAGGCTCCTCCGTCCATGGGATTTTCCAGGCAAGAGTACTGGAGTGGGGTGCCATTGCCTTCTCCAGTCTTCTCCAGCACCACAGTTCAAAAGCATCAATTCTTCAGCGCTCAGCCTTCTTTATGGTCCAACTCTCACATCCAGACATGACTGTAGGAAAAACCATAGCTTTGACTATACAGAATTTTGTCAGCAAAGTAATATCTCTGCTTGTTAATACTCTGTCTAGGTTTGTCATAGCTTTTCTTCCAAGGAGCAAGCATCTTTTAATTTCAAGGCTGCAGTCACCATCTGCAGTGATTTTGGAGTCCAAGAAAATAAAGACTCTCACTGTTTCCACTGTTTCCCCATCTATTTGTCATGAAGTGATGGGACCAGACGTCATGATCTTAGTTTTCTGAATGTTGAGTTTTAAGCCAGCTTTTTCACTCTCCTCTTGCACTTTCATCAAGAGGCTCTTTAGTTTCTCTTTGCTTTCTGCCATAAGGGTGGTGTCATCTGCATATCTGAGGTTATTGATATTTCTCCTGGCAATCTTGATTCCAGTTTGTGCTTGATCCAGTCTGGGATTTCTCATGATGTACTCTGCATATAAATTAAAAAAGCAGAGTGACAATATATAGCCTTGGCATACTCCTTTCCTAATTTTGAACCAGTTTATTGTTCAATGTCCAGTTCTAACTGTTGCTTCTTGACTTGCATACAGATTTCTCAAGAAGAAGGTAAGGTGATCTGGTATTCCCATTTCTTTAAGAATTTTCCACAGTTTGTTGGGATCCACACAGTCAAGGCTTTAGCATAGTCAATGGAGCAGATGTTTTTCTGGAATTCTTTTTCTATGATCCAACGGATGTTAGCAATTTGATCTCTGGTTCTTCTGCCTTTTCTAAATCCAGCTTGAACATCTGGAAGTTCTTGGTTCATGTATAGTTGAAACCTAGCTTGGACAATTTTGAGCATGACCTTGCTAATCATGTTAGATGAGTGCAATTGTGTGGTAGTTGGAACATTCTTTGGCATTGCCTTTCTTTGGAATTGGAATGAAATCTGACCTTTCGCAGTCTTCTGGCCACTTCTGAGTTTTCCAAATTTGCTGGCATATAGAGTGCAGCACTTTAACAGCATCATCTTTTAGGATATGAAATAGCTCAGGATTTGAAATAGCTTTTAGGATTTGAACTAGCTTTGTTTATAGTGATGCTTCCTAAGGCCCACTTGACCTCGCACTCCACGATATCTGGTTCTATGTGAGTGATTACACCATCATGGTTATCTGGGTCATTAGGAACTTTTTTGTATAGTTCTTCTGTGTATTCTTGCCATCTCTTCTTAATATCTTCTACTTCTGTTAGATCTGTATGGTTTCTATCCTTTATTGGACATTTCATCTTTGCATGAAATATTCCCTTGGTATCTCTAATTTTCTTGAAGAGATCTCTAGTTTTTCCCATTCTTTTATTTTCCTCTTTTTTTTTTTTTGTGCATTGTTTGCTTAAGAAGGCTTTCTTATCTCTCCTTGCTATTCTTTAGAACTCTGTCTGCAGATGGGTATATCTTTCCTTTTCTCCTTTGTTATTAGCTTCTCTTCTTTTCTCATCTATTTGTAAGGCAACAAATAAGTCAACATTTTTAATTGTAACTGAATTTTTTTTTCCTTCCAGCTTTATTTATAATTATTTATAATTGACATCCAGCACTGAATAAGTTTAAGGAATACAGAATAATGATTTGATTTACATACATCATGAAATGTTTAGTGACCATCCATCATTGCATACAGATATAAAATAAAAGAAATAGAAACAAAAATTTTTCTTGTGATGAGAACTCTTAGGATTTTCTCTCTTAACCATTTGCTTATACACTATACAGCTGTGTTGACCATATTTACCATATTGTACACTACATCCCTAGTAATTATTTATATTATGCATGGAAGTCTATACCTTTTAATTGCCTTCATCCAATTCCTCCTGCCCCAACTTACCTCTCTGGTAACCACAAGTCTGATCTTTTTTCCTATGGGTTTATTTGTTTGTTTTTTATTCGAGTATAGTTGCTTTACACCACTGTGTCAATTTCTGCTGGACGGCAAAGTGAATCAGCTACATGTATACATATATCCCCTCTTTTTTGGAGTTCTTTCCCATTTAGGTCACTACAAAGTACCAAGTAAAGTTGTTTGTGCTACATAAAATGTTCTCATTAGTTATCGGTTTGATAGATAGTGGTGTACGTATGTCAATCCTAATTGTCTGTTTTTGAAGTATAATTGACCTATAAGACTATGTTCATTCTATTACACAGCATAGTTATTTGGTATTTCTACGCATTTCAAAATGATCACAATAAGTTTAGTTACCATACATCACCTTACGAAGAACATAGTTATCGATTATATTCCTCACACTGAACGTTTCACACCCACAACTCTTTTATTTTGTAACTGGAAGTTTGTACCTCTTAATTTTCCTCATCTATTTCTTTCTTCTGGTCACCCTTACTCAATAATATTTAATAAACATTTATTGTGTATCTGGCATAGAATAAATGAATGAACAGTGAATAAATGAACAAAAGAATAAATGGTTGAATGAATAAACAGGTAAAGAATTACAGCTATCACTGACACTAGAAACAAGATTTAACTAAAAATTCGATAGCAATTATATTTTTAGCTACCCCACCTTTAGCATCGAAACCTTTAGCTACCTAGATCACCCACTATAAAAATAGCTATTGTTTACTGAGGCTTGCAATGAGTTAGGCCCTCTGCTAAACATTTTACGTGTTATTTCTCATGTACTCTTCTCACAACCACCCCAGAGGCAGAGGTATCCTGATTTTCCAGATGAGAAAACAGGTTTAGGGAGGTTAAATAGCTGAGGAATTCAAGCCCAGCTCTTATTCCAAAGTCAGGTCTCAACACTATGCATAGTTTTCATTCTTCCCCTACTTCCAAAAGACAGCTATGCTTATGCATAACTATTACCTACTCCTAAGCTCCAACTTTTGTTGGCTGGAAGAACACAAGAGGCATCATCTACAAAGAGGGAAGGTGATATTCAACCCTGGTGCCTCTGATCTTGGGCACCTAAACTGATACCTCCTACCATGGTCATCATTTCACTCTTTCCTACAAATTACCAGCCAGTGAGTGTGGAGAATCCAAGTGATCAACAAGTTTATAAACATGAACTAGTTTTGCTATGTGGAATAGAGAATTATAAGACAATGATGCTTGCCTTCAAAGAGTTTCCAATCTAGTAGAAGAAATAGGATCACACACACACACAAAAAATTCAATAAAAGCAAACTAGCTAGTGTGTTCTTGGATACTAAATTATGTGGCACAGCCTATCAACAAAGAGCTTAGGACACGTGACATTTAGAGTCAACTGGGGCAAAGGAAAACAACATATATTGATCTTGTTTTTCTTAAACCTAACACACTTAGAATGTGTTAGATATTTTGCTAAACTCTTCACATATGTGATCTCATTTTAATGTATCAGCCAGTCTTATTTAACAAACACTTCCTGCGCTTTCTACTATATTTATACAAAATACTTTACTAGGTGTTATTGATGAAAGACATAGGAACATGACTTGCTTCCTGTCCTCAGTGAGCTTAGAAATAAGACATATGTACAAATGGCTATGAAGGCTTTCCCCATGGCTCAGCTGTAAAGAACCCACCTGCAATGCAGGAGCTACAGGTTCTATTCCTGGGTCGGGAAGATCCCCTGGAGGGCATTGCAACCTACTCCAATATTCTAGCCTGGAGAATCCCATGGACAGAGGAGCCTGGTGGGCTACAGTCCATAGCATCACAAAGAGTCAGACACAACTGAAGTGACAGCACACACGCACAAATGGCTAGGATACAAGGCTATAAATAACAGTGGTTGTGTAATTTGTTGTCTGAATTGGGATATTTTTGAGAAGAAACAGAAACACTATTAATAATTACTGTGGAGCAATCCAGGCATTAAACACAGACTACTCTGAGCAATCCAGGTTGTATCATCTAAGCAGGGAAAGAGCTTGAAGTGGTGGCCAGCACAAAAGAGCAATTGGCATGAATCAGTGAAGCCAGAAACGGGCTGAGTTGGGCTTGCTGCTTGGGAGGGCACAGGCAATAAACATGCAAACAAAGGCATAGGCAATAAACAGGCAAACAAAATAATTTTAGGCAGCTTAATGTGGTAAAGAGTGAGGGGGGAAGTTGTTGAGTCACTGAGTCGTGCTCGACTCTTTCGTGACCCCATGGACTGTAGCCCGCCAAGCTCCTCTGTCCTTAGGATTTCCCAGGCAAGAATCCTGGAATGGGTTGCCATTTCCTTCTCCAGGGCATCTTCTTGGCCCAGGGATTGAACCCGTGTCTCTTGCATCGGCAGGCAGATTCTTTACCACTGAGCCACCAGGAATGCCAGGGTAGGGAAGCAGACTACTTTAAAAGGCATGGTCAGTGGAAACACATCTCAGAGGCAATAACATTTAAGCTGAAACTTGAATGATGAGAAGAATCGAGAAATTGAAAGACAAAAAAAAAAAAATCACAAATAGAGTCTAACCTCAGCAGTAATCTGAAGGTCAGTAAAACTAGCCTCACATTCGTGGAGTTTAGAGTGAGGAGGTTCTAGAGGCTCCCTACTTAGTGTGAAAAGAAAGGAGGGGATTTAAATTTTATTCTGTAGGTAATAGAGAATCATTAAAGAGACTTAAACAGAACAGTGATATGACTGGAAAAACTACCCTGGCGCTAGTGTATAAGGTGGGTTAGCAAGGGAAAGATGTTAAAGCAAGAAATCCAGGTAGCTATTGAAATAATCCAAGCAAGAGAAAAATCTCCGGGATTGGGACATTGGCAGTAATAATGGAAGAGGAGAGATGGAAGTGATACCCCAGAGCAAGAACAGGTAGGATTTCATAACTGGATGATGTCACCTAGCATAGTGTCAGTCCCGAGGTAAATGCTAGCTCCTCCCTCCTCTCATTCAGGTAATGGCAGTGAGAAAGAGTTTTTTTGTTTGTTGTTTAGAATCAAGAAAAACCTGGACAGGAATTCAGGTTCAAGTTAAGAGGAAGAGCCATGGTCCAGTGCTTAAGATTGTGCTCCCAAAGCAGGGAGACTGGGTTTGATTCCTGATCAGGGAACTAGATCCCACATGTTGCAACTAAGAGTTCACATTCTGCAACTAAGACCCAGTGCAGCCAAATAAATACTTTTTTTAAAAAAAAATGAAGGCAGTTACCATTGGTATATTTTATTTTAAAAGGGATAGATGTGAAGGGGGGTTTCCCTGGTGGCTTAGTGGTAAAGAATTCACCTGACAACGAAGAGAGGTAGGTTCAATCTCTAGATCAGGAAGATTCCCTAGAGAAGGAAATGGCAACCCACTCCAGCATTCTTGCCTGGGGAATCCCATGGACAGAGGAGCCTGGTGGGCTACAGTCCCTGGGGTCACAAGAGAGTAGGAGGCAACTGAGCAACTAAATAGCAAGAACAACAAAGATGTGAAAGTTAAGAGAGTCTAGAGATAGGAAATGTGATACTTTATCCTCCAAGACAGAATCAACAGAAGTCTGTTGTGGGAGGTGGAAAGTTAGTGAAGCTTCTATGGAACATCTTTGATTTTAAGGTGGGTTTATGAATAGAAGGAAAAATTTGGAATGCTGCTGTGGGAGAAAATTTGCCCAACAGTGATTCTCACCCTTGACTGTACATTATACTCTTCCTGGGAACTTTCAAGCAAAAAATTATACTGGACCCCTTGCCCCAAGGGTTCTGATTTAATTCTTCTGGGTGGGACCCGGGAACTCAGGTTTTCAAAAGAGCTTGTGTTGACACTAATGATTAGCCCTGATTGCGAACTACCAGAGAGAGTTTCTAGGGCCTCAGAAAGGGCTCAGCTGAGCTGTAGAAGCAAGAATTTGTTGTTGAGCCGATTAGCTTGGTTTCGGGGCTCTCTCTAGCACCAACATTCCCTGAGCAGAAGCTATGAAATCAGAGCATGGCTCTTGTTTACTGAGGTTGGTAAGGCACTAAGCTGAAGAAGAATAGAGGCTGGGGGAAAAGAACTGATTGGCTCACTACAGATTGCCTAATCTGACAGAAAAAGCCAAGATTCAGATGAAAGTTGATAAATCAATAATAGCGACACCACATAATTGGTTTTTGAGTGCTATCTACCAACTACAAAAATAAAGCAACTTACACAAATTCTTCAGAAAAGGAAATGGCAATCCACTCCAGCATGCTTGCCTGGAAAATCCCACGGACAGAGGAGCCTGGTGGACTACAGTCTGTGGGGTCGCAAAGAGTGAGACACAGCTAAGCACAGCATAGCACATGGAAATTCTCATTTAGTCTCACATAGCTCTAGGTCCTAGGATTTCCCAGTTGGCTCAGTGGTAAAAAATCACCTGCCAAAGCAGGAGATGCAAGAGACACGGTTTCAGTCTCTGGGTTGGGAAGATCCTCTGGAGTAGAAAATAGCAACCCATTCCATTATTCTTGCCTGGGAAATCCCATGGACTCAGGAGCCTGGTAGGCTACAGTCCATGGGGTCACAAAGAGCCAGACACGACTGAGCACTCACCACAGCTCTAAGTCCTATTTTCCCCATTTTATCATTGGGGAAACTGAAGCTCCGATGTTAAGAAGGTTTCCCAAGTTTGTGGAGTTAACAAGTGGCAGAATCGGAATTTGAACCCAGATCTGACTGACTCTAGAACCCAAGCTCTGATTGGGCAGGAAGTAGAAAGAGGGAAGATAGGAGCCTGTGGAAATCTACTGGGTTTGAATGGGCTTGAGACTGGCCCTGAGGGAAGGAGATGAGAGGGTTTCTGAGGGCAACAATAGAAGGTGAGGGAATGGATCCTGAGGAGACCAGAGCAACAGAGCATTGGAGGGAGAGTGGGAAATCAGACTGGAGAGGCACACTGACAGGCCTAATCTGTCAAGAGAATGTAGACGCCATGTGGTGAAAAGGTACTGGGAGATAGTAAGAGGTTATTCACCAGGCTTCCCCGGCAACTCAGTGGTAAAGAATCCACCTGCAATGCAGGAGTCGCAGGTTCGATCCCTGGGTCAGGAAGATCCCCTGGAAGAGGGCATGGCAACCCACTCCAGTATTCTTGCCTGCAGAACCCCACAGACAGAGGAGCCTGGTGGGCTACAGCCTATAGTGTTGCAAAGAAGCAACTGGGCATGCACACATGAACGCAAGGGGTTATTCAGGAGGTGGTTGATATGATAAAGAATAACCTTAAAATTCATCAAGCAGATAGAGAGCTAGGAAGTTCACTGAGGAAACCTCTGCACAGAAATACTTTTTATTCCTTTGTTCCCTGTCTTGTCCTGGAAGCCACAAATGTGACTTCACCCACCCATGGTATTCAGGGATACAGACTGCCCAGCCCTCAGCTCTAAGCTGTCTTCCCAGGACTCATACCTAAGATCATAGTTCTATTTTCAAGGATCAATAGAAGGCTCTGCAAATTGACTAGTGGCAGGAAATCAGGCCCAGGCACTTTATCATGATTGTTACTACTGTGGTAGAGAAGGTTATTCAGAAATAAAATGTTGTTACAAGGTCCTGGGTACAAAGGAGGCACCATGCACATAGCAACAATTCCATGGGATTGCCAGGGTCCCCATCAACATCACCGGTTAGCAACTGCCCCAAGCTAACTCAGAAAGTACCCGAGAACACCAAGGCATCATAGATAGGGACAGTGTCAGTTCTTTCCTTACTGAGTAAACCAAATTAAATTTATACCTAGAGAATCAGTTTCCAGATTTCAGGATCTTTCCAGTCACACATATTTTCAAATTAATGAAAGTTAAAATTGCTGGTGTAAGTAAAGAAAACTGAAGAGGCAAAATTTACAGCTAGAGTTCTCTGAGTGATGACCAGAACATAAATTAATCCTGGGACCTGAGGAGGTCAGAAGACACCTCAAGTGAGTTGAGCTAGCTGGTTGTGGTACCCAGGGAAGGGGGAGATGTTATCTGTCAAAAGGAATAAAATTCTGCAGACCAAACGTGGTAGTTTGGGGGAAATGTGTTTAAGGCACTCACTTTCCTCCTTGTTTGTAATACTGCTTTCCTACTTTTCAACTTGAGTTTACTCTGGAAGTGGAACATTTATTCAAACAAAATGTGTCCAGTGTGCTCTCTCAGTGATTAAAGGTGTCTGCTTTATATGCATTCACTTCAGTGTAGTACTTGCACCAGGGCTTACCTGGTGGCTCAGTGGTAAAGAATCTGCCTGCAAAGCAAGAGACACAGTTCAATCCCTAGATTGGGAAGATCTCCTGGAGGAGGAAATGGCAACCCACTCCAGTGTTCTTGCCTGGAAAGTCCCATGGACTGAGGAGCCTGGCGGGCTATAGTCCATGGGGCTGCAAAGAGTCAGACATGAATAAGTACCCATGGCACGCAATACTTGCACCTCTCTGAGGCTATCTTTGCTAAGCTCCCGGTAGGCTGACGCTACTTCATTTTCTTCTGATGTATAAATCAAAGAGGCAAATTTTACCAGTTCTAAAGTCCAAAGAAAATGGTTCTTGGCTCTTTGGGTTCATTAGCCTTGGTTTATTAGTCTTGGTTAGTAATTATTAGATGTTGCTCAAGCAAATTTGGAAAAGAACTTTGTTGAACTTTCTTTTGGAAAATCAGAACATTTTAATGCAAATCGTGGAGGGAAAATGCTGTACTAGAAAGCATAGCCAGGTGTGATATAGTCATTTTCTTGAGGCTACGGTGTGGGTGAACTTTTTTCTTCTAGGTAATGAATACATTTGCTTATAGTTTGAGTTTTAAAAAAACCATAATGCTTCCTTAAAAAAATCTTACAGAAAGCAAAAGTATGAAATCCATTTTAGCCTGTTGAAGGCATTTGGGTTTTTAAGATAGTATCACAGATGTATATATTCCAGGTTTAAATTACTTAGAATTCTAGGTTCTAAATATTATAAATTGCAGTTGAAATTTTTTGTCTAGTTATTTTTCAGTAAATAACCGAGGATAGGATGTGAAGCTGGCAAACAGTATTCACTGGGAGGGCCCATTACTATGATTGAATTCCAGGTAGTAATTTTCAGTTGCATCTCATTCTTACACACACACACACACACACACACACACACACACAAATCCTGTTGTTTTAAATGGAGATACTGAAAACCTCAATTCTATTTGTGAATCTTTTTCTTTTTTAAGATAGCTTTCCTACAGACAGATTCTCTAGGAGCCAGCCAACAATCCAGGCCTAACACTTTAGCTTACAGCTTCATAGTTGCAAAAAAGTAGGGGGAAGTGAGAGTGACTAAAAACAAAATAAAAATGACCGATACATTTTGGGAAACACTTTATTAGGTGACCTCACTGGGGATAGCACACCCTCCGTAAACCATATTTACCACAGATCTCCCAATATATTATACTCAGGAAGGCCAAAGGGTTGGATTTATGTAATATTTTTAAATATAAATTTTATAATGTGTGTGAGGTGTCTTATTTTCTATCATTCTTGTTAATCTGTTTGAACTAGGGAGAAAAAAGGTATTGAGCTAGTTGAATTGGGTCCATCAATCAGTAAAACTGAACTGAGAAAAGATCTAAGGTTTCATCACTTAATTCTATACCATCCATACTTCTCAGAGAACTGAAAAGGGCTGACATAAATAACTCAGATGGAAGAAGATCTCATAAAAACATCATGCAGAATCTTTAAAGGTGTTAGCCCTGGCAGGATTCCTAGGTGAGAACAGGCAGCTATTTCATGTTCTACTCTTGGTTGCCTTCTCACTTTTGGTTTTTGTCATGACCTCAGCCAGGCCCCCTTTGAAGGTAAGAAATTTATTTGTGAATACAAACCCCTTTCCTTTGGCTGGTCTCATTTTTTGAGAGGTCTAGGGAAAGAGATCTGAGTAGGCTGAAGCCTGTTTTAAATCCCTGGGCTCCTCTCCCTCCTACTCACTTCTTGTCCTCCTCCACTTCACATTCCTGCTACATGGCAAGACAGTGGGGCCACAGACCTCAAATTTTATTAAACAACCACTTAGCCATTCTCTCTCCGGTGTGGACACAAGATGCTGGTTATTTCCTTTAGATGAGTGGGTTTTTTAAAAGCTGGGTGGGCAATCACATGCTACAAATTTAGAATTAAAAAAAAACCCCAAAACCCGAAACACTGTCTAAGGACTCCTAAAAAAAAAAAAAAAATCACAAGAACAGCCTTTTCACATTTCTCTAACACCTCTTCTTTGGCTGTGTGGAAATAAAATAGACCACCAAATGAGAACAGGTTATTTATTCAAAGCTTGCTACAGTAAGTGAGCCAGCCACCTTCACTTAGCTGGGGACTCACACGCCGACAGTTAACAATAAAGGGGCGGGTGGGGGTGGGTGAAGGAGGCTTCAGGGTTTGCTCTGATTGGAGGTTAACTCGGGCAAGCTGGAGGCGGGCTAAGTAGAAGCGGGGAGTCTAACGTGATTGGTTTAGGGGAACATATTTGGCTTTCTCTGATTGGTCCAGAGTTCGAAACACGGGCAAAAATTAGGGAAGCTGGCAGTCAATGTTTCCTTTGAAGCTAGCTAACTTACTAGCTTCCGATTTTTGTTTTACCTGGGAAGAGACTGCATTCCTGTTATTTCTGTTAAGGATAAACGGAGACATTAGAATATGAAAAGTAATTATGGGAACAAATACGTAAATATCTTTCTGATGAGGGTCAGGCTGGGGAGAGAATCACGCTTGGTCTTCTAGTTCATTTCCGTACAGAACTCCTATTTCCATCATAACTGACTCTAGCAGCGTTTCCTTCCTTCTGGGGAGGCTCGGCCTCCCTGGTTCCCTCTCTTTGAGAATTGCCCTTTAGTGCTGAGAAAGCGGGGATCGATGCTCTAGTCTCCCACCTCCCTCTCCGAGGCTCTCTTTCTGGGTTCCTGCCCCGGTCGCACCCCATCCCCGCCCAACTCTCCCTACAGCCTTCTCCACCCCCGCCCGCCCGCGCACAGCGCCCCCTGGCCCCCGCCCCGCGCTCTCCCCGGGGTTCTCCCTGCTGCACCCGTCCCGGCCGGTCCCCTTTCCTGTCCCTACACCCGGGTGCGTGCCGGCGCCTCCAGACCACTGGTTCCGCGCTTTCCTGGATGGAGGCGCGCCCCGGAGGGACTCGGACGCGGCCCCCTTGGACCTGCAGCAGCCTCCCTGGCCCGCGGGAGATGTCAGGTCAGCTCTCTCGTCCCCGAATCGCTACCGGGTCCTTGGTCAGGAATAAGCAGATTCTCCTCGGGTCCCAAGCCCTCGACTTACACTTTGGGGGGGAATCTTCCCACCCACCATTCCCGGATCATTTCTCCTTAGCTGTGGAAAAGGCAGTCCTCCTTTCTCTTTGAAGGGACCCATATTTCCCTTTCAACTTCCCCTCAATTTCAGCCCCCGCAGGCTCCCCGTCGGTGGAAAAACACTGCCCTCCATTTTCTCCTGAGGAAGGCTCCTTGGCCCGGATTTCTCCTGACGCGAAGCAACGGAGGCCGAGGAGCCGCGACGGGTGCAGCGGCAGCAGCTGGGCGCTCGCCATCTTGCGCGGAGGAGGAGCCGCGGCGGCCGCCATGCGGAGAACGGGAGGGTGCGGGGGGGAGCGGTCGGCGAGGGAGGGGGCTGGGGAGCCGAGTTAGCTCAGCCCGGGCGGCGGCTTCGGCGGCGCCTTGAGAGCCGGCAGCGGCGGAGGTAGGGCTGGGCGGCTGGGGAAGCGAGCGGGCGGGCGAAGGCAGGCCGGCCAGAGCGGCCCCCCGAGCGGGAGCGGGAGCGGGGGCGGGGCGGGGGCGGGAGGAGGCCGAAGCGAGGGGCCGGGTGGGGGCGGGCGGAGGTTTCCGAGGAGGAAGGAGCCGCCGCCATTTTGGGAGCTTCGAGTCAACAATAAAGGACCGAGGGTGCCGAGCGGGAGTGGCCTCGGTGGTAGGACTCGGGCCTGAGCCGCGGGGAGTGGGGTGAGGTGGGGTGGTGGCGGTCGGCCGTGTCGTGGGGGCTGCAGGAAGCCCCCAGGCTGGCGTGGGGGGCGCTCTGAGGCGGAGGCCTGAGGCCTGGCTGGGCCTTGGGGAGGAAGGCGGGCGGCGGGCGCCAGCTGTGGGGTGGGGGCGCCGGGAGGAGTAGCATAGAGCAGTGTTGTGCCCAGCGGAGTCCGGAGGAAGAGCGGGAGAATTCCTTAAAGGAGCTTTGTGGGTGACGAGGAAGGGTGGGACCGTGGGGGGCGGCAAGGACTTAGGGAGATGGTGGAGGTTATAGGGTACGAGGCGGCCCTATAGGGGGCGGCAGGGATATGCTGTAGCGGAGGGCTCGGTTTGGAAGAGGACCGGCTGCTTGACGGAGTAAGGCCTTGCAGGTCGATAACGGGGTGATTATGGAGCCCCCGAATCTCGGAGGAAAGAAGGGGCTGTGTGACTTAAAGGTTTCTCTTTTGGGGGAGTCCCTATTGTTTCCTAGCTGTGGAGCTGGTTCTCTGCTCTTGTTGCGCAGATACGATTGCAGGGCCTCAACCTTTTTGTGTTTATGGGCCCAGGGTGCTGACTTGAAGTGTGTACTGAAATTAGGTGGCTGTTAACTACCCTGCTTAAGAGGTCAGTCAGTTTCTGGGTGACTTCAAAATATACAGCTTTGTTTATGTGATAATCAGGATTTGCTTTTGAGCAGCTTTATTTTCAATTAAAAAAAAGACATCAAAGAGAATTAAAAATTTTTATTGTTTGAGAAGCTTTGGTGTATGGCAGAAGGAACAGTAATTAATTAGCTACCTATTTTCGGTAAGAAATGTAAAGGTGTTAACACACCAGAGTAGGCCTTTATTCTTCCCACCCGCGGTTAAATTCAGGTCTTACTTTTTAAAAAAAATAATAATTTTATTTGGGGAATTATTTTTAAAAATAACTTAATTAGTACTCTGGGTGTCCTAGAAAGTTTAATTAAAGTTAGTAATGTCTTTTTTCTTTTGCAGATTTGTTTTTTTGAAAAAAGCACAGGTCATTTCCTCGTTGGAAAAGACTCTAATGCTGGGAAAGATTGAGGGCAGGAGGAGAAGGGGGCGACAGAGGGTGAGATGGTTGGATAGCATCACCGACTCAATGGACAGGAGTTTGAGCAAACTCGGGGAGATAGTGAAGGACAGGGAAGCCTGGCATGCTGCAGTCCTTGGGGTCCGTGGGGTTGCAGAGAGTTGAGTGAGACTTTGTGACTGAATAACAATAATTTCCTTTTTGTGGTTTTTTTTTAGTTAAAAAATTGCTACTTCAAGTTGGGACATACTTTTGAAAAGTGTTATATTTTAAAATGTAACAGTAACAATTCTGTAGTAGTCAGACTTAATTAAGGTAGCTAAAGGTTTTCTTTGCTGTTTTTTGAACAGAAGATTTTGACGTGTAGACGTATTTATGTCCCTTGACTGCTTTAGTTATTGTTTTAGAGGGCAAAAACTTAGGGGAAAAAAGAAAATGTAGTTTTCTTCAAGTTTAACTTCTTTGGTTGAAATTCATAAGGGCATACATAATGCCTTTCGGAAAGCACAAAGTGAAATCAAATCTCAACTCTTCAAGGATTCTCAGTTGTCAGAAATAGAAAAAAAAAAATGAATGAGTGGTTTTGCCTTGTTCCTTTGTAGATTTACATTAATTAAGTTGTGCCATTCTTCATTGAGTTGTAATGCAATTGAATGTAATGAATCATTGACTTTAGAGGTGGCAGGAACTTTAGAGAATTCATCCAGGAGGAAACTGAAGGGAAGAGATTCTCTTCTGACAGCTAATGCTAATTTAATCACAGTATTGTTCTACCTGATATTTTCTGGGTTGCTTTGAACTGACAATTTAAAATGAGATCCGTCTCAGTGCAGGTTTGGTTTTTGAAGCAGTTCATTCCCCCACCCCCACCCCCGCCCCTTTCCTATCCTGGATAGTGATTTGATCTACATGCAGCTGTATTCTTAATTCTTTAAAAGGAGAGTGCTTCTAAAGGAGTTCTTCAAGTGGAAACAACAAAGGTTTTTTGTTTGTTTTTTTTCCTTCAGAATTTACTGTTTGCTGATTTAACTTTTTTTCTTTGTTTCAGATTGAAGTGAGATTCAGATACATAACTCAACCTTGTTAGAGGGCTTTTTAAAAAATAAAAGAGTTGATTCATGCATGAGAGCAAGTTACTGCTGCTTACCGTTCAGAGACTTACAGGTGCTTGCCTGCATTGCAATAAAGGACTCATATATTGAGCAAGACTTATATTTATCTCTTCGTTTTGGAGAGCCTAATAAACTGTTATTACAGTTTCTCTACTGACTTTCAAAAGTTTTGAAGTTTGAAAGAGACATCTTTAAAATTAATACAGCATGAGCACGGCCAGAACAGAGAACCCTGTTATAATGGGTCTGTCCAGTCAAAACGGTCAGCTGAGGGGCCCTGTGAAGCCCAGTGGTGGCCCCGGAGGAGGGGGCACACAGACTCAGCAACAGATGAACCAGCTGAAAAACACCAACACAATCAATAATGGCACTCAGCAGCAAGCACAGAGTATGACCACCACTATTAAGTAAGTGTTAGAATAAATAATAAACACACTTGGGGGACCAAGGAGGTATATTTTGGTACTTTGTTGTTGACTACTTCATGTATACCATTTTAATTTAACCATTTTGATTGTGAATAGAGGACAGATGACTGTTTATGGTCAGTAGGTATTTGCAATAGAAGAATATATCTCTGTCATAATTAATTCAGGTTTGTTAAGTAACAAACATAGGCACAGATAATATGTATTACTTTTGCATAGAGTATTTTTTGAAACATTTCTGGCTTTCATAATGAGCTCAGATTCGTCTTGTTTTTGCCAGTATGGCTTTCTCCCTAGTGTTATAACTTGACTTTATCCTAGTTTGAATGACAGTTAAAGCCAGTCTTAAAGACTTGTCCAGCTTTTTGAACTTCAAAAGTACTCAGAAAATTTATCCGTAACTTTTTTTTTTTTAGTCTATGACACTTTGCTTTTCTGTCCTATTTTATTTATTTTTAAAATACGCTTTCTCCTTTTATACATACACAAAATAACAAGCAGTTTATATCATAGGGAACTCAGGATTTTGAACTCTTTGGAAACACATCTCTGAATAGTCCCAAACCTCTTTGAAGACTTTTGAAAACTTAAGAGCCTCATTTTACTACAGAATATTTTTTCTTTTAAATTTGAAAGCGTGTAGGCTGTCATCTTTAAGTGTACACTTTAAAGTATGTGAATGCTAACTATGATTCCAGAGAATCAGTTTAATAGAAAATTAACAGTTAAGAATCTTGACCCATTTGATATTTGTCTTTGTTAAGAATCTAGCTGTGTAAGTTGATTTAACCTCTAGGAATATGATGAAACTCAAAAAGTATGTGTTTTATTATAATCTAAGTCTTTTCCATGCTTAAAAGAAGCATTTACTAAAGAAAAATAGCCCAAATTTCCAACAAAATTCATTTGGTCACTGGGAGAATTGGCATTAATGCATATTATTATTTTTGAGGTGAATACTTTAATTAGTATAGAAATCAAAAAATGTTTTCTAAATTGCAGTTTGTCTTGACAAAATACGAATAGACTAGCAACATTTAGTCTACTTTTAATTTGAAACATAAAGCTGCATTATTCCATTTTGAGAGCATTTTCTACTTAAACTCTGATTTGAGACTGCAGTGGATTTTGCCTTTTTTTTTTTTTTTTTTTTTGCTTTTCCTAGATAAATGGTTTTTTTTCCCAATTCTGTGACTCTTTCAATTTCAGTTGAAATACCATCTCTTCTGTGAAGACTCCTAGATCCCATGTCTCAGAAATAGTTAATATCTATCTCTGTTAGTTAATCTCTCAAAAAAATTTTTTTTAACTTTCTAAGATGATAAGTGTTTTTGTGGGCAGATTTTGCGTTGTATTGTCTGCATTTTTATCCACTGTTTCATGAATTTGACAATGTGACAAGCTGGCCTACTAGGATGTTTAACTGACAATACACAGAAACTTTGGTGTGGTATTACAGACTGAGGTGAAAGGCTTTAGAACTCTTGGATTTGGTGGCAAATAGTTTCCTGTGATAGAGTATCTTGGAATATGTGGGATGAAGCTTTAAGTAAAAGACATCCTTATCTTCCTGAGTGAATACTCGAGATGTCTGGGGGGGGCTTTAATTATGAGTTGTTATCATTAAATCAGTGAAAACTTAAAAGACAATTGAAAGCATTGTCTGCTTTATTGACAGTCTTTTTTTCCGTTAGATGCTTTGGATATTATATTACTTGAAGTTTTTACATGACCAAAAAGAAAATTTTTTATGTTTTCTTTGTTATTTTCTTTCATGGTTTCAAGCATCCCCATTAAAAAAGATTGAGAGATGTTTTTTATTAACAGCTAATTTTTCCAGGCACTGTGCTGAGTCCTTTATAGAAGCTATTTTATATAATTTTTATCTCATTCTATATATGAGAGAATGGAGATTTAGAAAAGTAACTGTTGCAGGGTCACAAAACTGATATGTAGAAGAGTCAAGACTTCAACTGAAGTCTGAAACTTTATAAATTCTTTGGTTTTAACTAGTCACCAGGAGCTACAAAATCGGATGCCTATAGGGGACTGCCAGATGAGATGGGACTTGACCTATTTAAAGGCATCAGGTGCTTGATTTTAAACTCTAGTTACTAATGTCTATCAAACTGTTGCTGTGCGGAAATTTGGCACCAGTGTTGCTGTTAAAGCTCCCCCCACCCCAAGAAAATCCAGAATCAACTTTATACAAAATCTCCTAGTTTTTTAATGTTGGCAACTTTAAATGAAGTAGTAGTATTTAGGTCAGACAAAACACATGGGTTACCAGTTTTGAAAACAGTTGAACTGTATACAGCATGCTTCTCTTAAAGAGGATGAATATCTTTTTCCCTTCTATTCTTGATTTTTTAAGTTCTCTCTAGATTGTTGTGGTTTGTAAGAAAGAGTATTTTTTCTGGAGTTGTTTATCTCTGTTGTTCCCTGTATTCTTAAGTAAATGCCAATATATTTAGTGTGCTTTTTAGAAATTATTATCAAGATGAATTACCTTTGTATTTTAGAATAGTAATGCTGTGAACTCTGATACTTCACTTTTACTGTATTCTCTCTAGACCTGGTGATGACTGGAAAAAGACTTTAAAACTCCCTCCAAAGGATCTAAGAATCAAAACTTCGGTAAGTTGGTTGTAACATTCAAGTGGAAAAATGATGTGGAAACTCTTAAAAGTGAAGTAGTTACTTGATGATGACAGTAGGCACTGTATGTTTACTCTTAAGTAAGTATAAGTGGTTGAAATTGTATAGCTTATATATGATGAATTGCCAAGAATTTCCACTATTTGGAGGAATTGGTAATAATGTGTATCCATATTAAATACTGTATTTATTCATATGTGTATCTTATCTTACTTGTGGAACACTTAGAGTTTTCATGGCATTTTCTTATTATTCTCTTTTGTTTCTAGAAGCACAGTAAGATTCAGGTTAGGTTTTATCCACATTTTGTAGATGGAAAAACTGAAGTTGAGAGGTTAGTTCTCTTAGCCCAGCAGTGTCAACCAAGGGTGATTTTTTTTGTCCCCTCAGAAGCATTTAGCAATAAATTACCACAGCTGAGGGCATGCTACAGGACAGCCCCCTTAGAGCAAAGAATTTTCTGGCCCAAATGTCAGTGGTGCTGGGCTTGAAAAACCCTGGTTTAGACTAGGATGTTTGTAGGCAGTGCATGGTAGAACTAGGTTTTGACTTTACATCTTGTGGTTTACAGTTCACAGCATGCATGATACTTCTATAGAAATAACAGTATTCCATCACTCCTTAGAAGAAAATGACCACAGGGTGGCTAGTCTTTCCCCAAAATATAGTTTTTAAATGGCTTATTTGTGTCAGAGTGGCTGTTTTTCGGAAATAGTTGAACTGTAGATGAGGACAGAGAACTAATCTGCATATATTTATACTTTAAATGGGATAAAGAATTAGTCTCTCAGACACTTTCTTAAACATGGTAATTACTAAAGGAACACAGTTGTACTTCATTCTTTTGATGTTGTTTGTTTGTTTTTATTTGAGTAGGATGTGACCTCCACAAAAGGAAATGAGTTTGAAGATTACTGTTTGAAACGGGAGTTGCTGATGGGAATTTTTGAAATGGGCTGGGAAAAGCCATCTCCTATTCAGGTATGTTTCCCCTTTTTACCTCCTGTGTAATGTTGAGTTAAGTGTTGCATACTTTTTGATGGTTTAGTGAACCCGTATTGCTTGCCAGTGTGTATGCAATGTATGTATGCTTGTACATGAACACACACTTTCTGAACCTTAAAAGGATAAGTTACAAAATCATGGCACTTCGTCTCTAAATATTTCACTGTGTGTTTCCTAAGAATAGGGATATTCTGTTGAATAAGCATAGTATAGTTATGTTCAGTCAGTTTAACGCAGTATTTCTAACTCATCTGCCATTTGTAGTCTGATTTTTAACTGGGCCCCAAATTTTGTCTTACAGCATTTTTTTTTCTTCTGTACAGGACCCATCCTAGGATCAGATATTGCATGTAATTGTTATATCTCTTTTAGTAGTAAGCTTTTCCCTACTCTTTTTTTTTTTTGTCTTTTATGACATTGACATTTTAAAAATAGAACTCCCTTCCTTTTTTTTATTCCAGTAGAACATTTTTCATTTTGAGTTTGTCTCCTGTTTCCATGTGATTTGATTCAAGTTATGCATTTTTAACTAGAATACTGCAGAAGTCACTTTCGGAGTTACAGTGTTCATTTATTCCAAGGGTGATTTTACTTTTGATTACCCTTTCAAAATGGTATCTTGATTTTTATACTACATAATTCCTGCTCTGACCCCTCCCCTTGAAACTAATGAACAGTCTGTGGGGAGCATTTAAGGCAATGCCTATATACTATTCATCAAAATTTCCCCCTAATTCCTTCTTGATGTATCTGTATATTATCAGTGTAGACTTATAAATGCCTTTTTTATTAAATGGTATTTTTGTGCTTGAATTGTCCCATATTTGGCCAGTGTGAGCTCCTTCAAGCCACTTCCTTTGTTTTTGTAATGTGCCTCTTTCATTTTTTTCCTCTGATAAACTGTTTAAAGTTTATAACAATTGAGCATAAGAGATTTTTTATAAATCTCTGCCAGCACTCATGCATAGGTTCCCTGATTATCAGCATTCCCCACAAGAGTCGTTTTTGTTAAAACTGATGAACCTGTGTTGACGTATTGTCACCCAAAGTCCGTAGTTTACAATAGGGTTCATTATTGATATTGTGCGTTCTGTGGGTTTGAATAAATGTATAATGACATGTATCCACCATTATAGTATCATACAGAGTAGTGTCAGTGAACTCTGTGCTCTGTTGTTTTTACCTTTCCCTCCTCCTTCATTTTTCTTGAGCACTTCCTTTTTGGTGGTATATCATGATGCGAAGCTTATCTGTACAGCTACACTTCTCCAGCCTCAGAATCAGCTGTTTCTCCAAAGAACTCAGATTCCAGTTAGTTGGGAATAGTACTAGAGACCAAGATCTAAACACTGGGTGCACTCTTTCAGTGGAAAGAGCAAGGAAATATGTGTATATATACACACATGCATGTAGACCTATATATAAATTTGATGTGTCTTTTGACTTCACATAAGTTGAAACTGTCAAATCCAAGCTGTACTCAGGACAAACTCTGTGACATCATTGAGCACTTTTTCATTGAACAAGTACGGATCAAGTGACCTAGAAAGTGTTAGACCCTGAGGATGTTATGATGAACAAGATAAATAGGGTTCCTGCACTCAGAGTCTGATGGAAAGGACTGCTAATTATACAGGTAATTTCAGTGTAATATAATGGGCACATATGTGTAGATATTAGGAGAAAATGGAACAACCTGGAAGAAATGATCCATGTTCCAAGTGGAGAACTAGAATAGTGATTGCCTAGGAATGAGAGTGCCTTTGTGGACAAGCTGGAAGAATTTTGTTGTAGTTGAAGAAAGTATGAAGATAAAGTTATACCTCATCAGGCAGTCTGAGTGCAGAGACTGAAAATATTTAGGAATTTACTTTTTTATAATGTAGTTCATGTTAATCTGTTTTATCTATAGAAATGAAAAGTTTTATGGGTGCTTTTCTACTGAATCATTCCGCTTTGTAACTCTGTACTTAGCAAGGTGTGTGGCAGGAAATAGGCCCTCAGTTGTATTGTTTTGATGAAATTATGATTAACAGATGTCTGTAGGTGAACTTGGTCTAGAGAACCTGTTTGAGAGTACTAGCTTTGCGTTCCACTTGCCCAGGTTGAATCCAGCTCTGCTTCTTTCCAAGTTGATTATTTGAGATGTCTCTAAGCCTCAACTTTCTGGCCTATAAAGTTGATACAGCAGTGTATACCATAGGGTTGTTGTAAAGATTAAGTGAGGTAACTCATGTTAGTATCCTTAGTACAGTGGCTAGTAAGTGATAAATGCTCAATAAATGTTATGGGTTTTTATTTTATGTAGTAGTTTTATCAAAAAAGATGGTTCATTTAACAGACTTAATTCTTGATGGACCCTTAATGTCTCATGTTTCACACCTTTGTATTAAAATTTTAAATTCACTTTGTTATTTGCATCCTCAGTTTGGTATAGCATATAGGCAAGTAACTCTCCAGCCACTTAGCCAGTCTACCATATAGCTTTTTCTGTAAAGTAGAAATGATCTCCCTCACAGGGTTTTTTTTGTGAGGATCTATTGTACAGACATACCGCATTTTACTGTGCTTTGTTTTATTGCATTTTGCAGATACTGCAGTTGTCTTTTTGTTTGTTTTTTAAACAAATGGAAGGTTTGTGGCAACTCTGTGTTGTCAGATAATGGTTAGTATTTTTTTAAGTATTTTTAAATTAAGGTATGTATGTTGTTTTTTTACACAATGCTACTACACACTGAATGGACTAGAGTATAGTGTAAACGTTGTTTTTGTATGCAATGGGAAACAAAATATTTGTGTGACTCACTTGATTGCAGTGATGGAAATGAATCTGCAGTGCTTCAAAGTGTATTTTGAAATAACAAGCACAGTATGAATGTAAGGTATTATATATACCGGAGACTGCCGTTCACATTGACTTTTCCTGTAGAATTGCTTTGTCTGAGAATCCATGGAAAATATAAGATAACATGTTTCTTAGACTAGGTGTAACAAACCATAAATATTAGGACTTCAAAAATAAATGTAGAGGTTCTCTAGTGAAATCCAGCCTCATGACTGTCATTTTTCTACTATTTTTGTCTACCTTTTTTCCTTATTTTCTTGTCTTTCTTGTATTATTTTCTTACTTTCTTGTTTTCTTTCTTCCCCCCTAAAATGTCTGTTGTCTTTTATAGTACTTAGTTTTACAGTGTTAGGCAGACATTTTTTTCCCCTCCAAGTGTAAAAGTCTCTTGATGGGTGTCACCTCCTTTTGAATCTTTTTTAAGAGATGAAACTTGGTTGCACTTTGGTTATGGTATAAGATTATTGGAAAATTAGGCACTTAAAATCTTCTTTTGAAAGGATATAATTTTACACTGACAAACTGGAACTAGATACACTACAGATTGGTTCCACACATCTTTCTTTGGTACAGCCATCTGTGATCCTAGTTCTAGGTCTGAATGCTATGCGCAGTAACATAAGCATGCCATTCTAAAGGGATAGCTCTACAGTAACAGAGGCTTTTTTGGAGTACCTAAGAGTCTACTGATTTATTCTGCTTAACATTGCAAAACCTTACATTAACTTGGAGACGATTGAAAGATGACAGCTCTTGCTGTTTCCAGACTTTAGGCACAACTTTTGAGGACTTTATAGATAAGGTGATGGAATAGCAGGTAGTTAATTATTGAGAGAAAAATGGAAGTTAACTTCTGTTGGCAATCAAATTTCGTATCAAGTTGGGAATCTCAAGTTATTTTGAGTAATTATTTCATTAACCAAGTCTAATTAGTCATTTATCAAATTTATAGTTAAGAATTAGAACATTCTTAATTTTTTTGTAATTCATTCCTCCTACTAACACAAATTTATTATGGCTAAAAGAATTGTTTTCTTAAATTCTCAAAAAGGCTTGCATGTCTTCATTGGATACTATGGTAAAACTGGAGTGTGTTCCTTAGGCTGGAGATAACTATCTTCCATCTCCTTTTTTTCCTAGGGAGCAGTAGATAACCTTAATCATAACTACCTCCGCAGTATCCATTTTGTTCCCCCTGAAATTAAGATTTAAGTTCAACTGACCGTAGGAATTAAAAAGCAGTTGGTGTCTTCCATTTAGCTGCGGAAGTTGGCTAGACTATCCATCGGGGACTGGAGAGAATGTAATTCCTCAGAAAAAAGTTTAGGGTGCTACTAAGAAAGGGAAAGTGTTAGTCTTTCAGTCATGTGAGACCCCATGGACTGTAGCCTGCCAGGTTCCTCTGTCCATGGAATTCTCCAGGCAAGAACACTGGAATGGGTAGCCATTCCCTTTTCCAGGGGATCTTCCCAACCCAGAGGTCAAACCCTGGTTTCCGGCACTGCAGGGAGATTCTTTACTATCTGAGCCACCAGAGAAGCCCTGAATGCTGAAGCTGAAGCTGCAGCTGCAGTATTTTGGTCATTTGATGTGAACAGGCAACTCATTGGAAAAGTCCCTGATGCTGGGAAAGATTGAGGGCAGAAAGAGAAGGGGGTGTCAAGAGGATGAGATGGCCAGATGGCATTACTAGTGCAATGGACATGAGCTCTGGCAAGCTTAGGGAGATGGTGAGGGATAGGGAGGCCTGGTGTGCTGCAGTCAGTGGGGTCACAGAGAGTCGAACAGGACTGGGTGGCTGAACAACAGCAAAGAAAGGGAAGTGGATACTAGGATTATTAAAACACAATAAATACATATTGGCTCAGTCCCTAGACCTTACAGTGAAACTGGAACATGGACTTTGGAGAGCTTAAAGTGGCAGAATCAGACATACCTTTAAGTTCGTGGGATTGTTTTTATTTTGGGTGTTTGGTTTTTGTGTTCTGGTGGTGTTTTGTTTGCTTATTTTTTGCCTTAGGGTATAGGTCACAGAGATACAGTTTACACATTTTAAGTAATGCAATTCAGTGGGTTTTTTTTTTTTAATCACAGTTGTGCACCCAATTACTTTAATCAGTTTTAGAACATTTTCACCAAAAAGAAACTTATTTAGTAGTTACCCTTCTTCTCTTAGCTCTAAGCAACCACTAATCTACTTTCTGCCTGTATGGATTGACCTATTCTAGACAATTTCATGTAAATGATATCATAAAATACATGCTCTTTGTGACTTAGCTGTGGCTTTTTGACTTAGCATATTTTTAGGATTCGTCCATATTGTAGCATGTGTCAGTACTTTATTCCTTTCTATTGCTGAATAATATTCCACTGTATAGCTAGACCATATTTGGTTTATCCATTCTTCAATTGGTAAGGTTGTTTCCACTGTTAGCTATTATGAATAATGCTTTTTGAACACTGATGTATATAGAATTTTTTGTGGAGGTATTTTCATTTCTCTTGGGTATATACCTAGGAGTAGAATTGCTGGTTCATATGGTAATTTTTTATCTTTTTGAGGAACTGCTAGACTATTTTCCAAAATGGCTGTATATTCTACTTAGTAGTGTAGGTTCCAGTTTCTCTTATTTGCAGACCTAAGTTCAAATCCTGATTCTAGCATTTCTTGCTTAATCACCTTGTGCAAAACAATCTTGAGGATCCATTTTGCCCTTTGTAAGACAAAAAGTAACCTTAACTTGAAAGGATATAATTAACATTAAGTATCTAAGTGTAATACCAATCACAGTAAGTTTTTAAAATTTTTTTAAGCTTCCTTCCTCCTTTCTCTTCTCCCTGGCAGTTCCCCATGACTTCTCTTGAGTTACAAAGCTGTCTGAACCTGACTTGAATTTTCTCATTTCATATTGTTTAATCTTCCTAGCAAACAGTGGTAAGAGACAGTGTGAATATACTGGATTCTCTGACTGCTAATCATAATAGCCACCATATGAGACAAAGTACAGTGCATCTTAACTTACAGGCTAACTAGCTAGCTTTGTTAAAGCCCTATCGTTAAAACAGTTTCTGTAGAACATAGGTCCTGTCAAAGAGCAGAGAAATAGAAGTCGGTGGCCCTTATTCTAAGTCACAATGTAAACCCCCAAAAGGAATTAGGATGCCCCCAATCTAATTCAATCCTGTCTCACTTCACTGAGATATCTTATCCTTTTAAAGGCCCTGACTCAGGAAGTCACTGAGAGACTAAAGTCTTTTTCTGCTGTCGAACTGAGTGGTATACCGGTAACCCGTTTAAAAACCATAGCAGAGAATGAACCCATGTGATAATTGGCCTTTGGCACAACTGAAGAGTTGACTCAGTTATGGCTCAGGGGATAAAGAATCTCCCTGCAAAGCAGGAGCTGTAGGAGACATGGATCCCTGGGTCAGGGTACCCTGGAGGAGGAAATGGCACCCCACTCCAGTATTCTTGCCTGAAAAATCCTGTGGACAGAGGAGCCTGGCGGGCTACAGTCCACAGTGTCACAAAGAGTCAGACACGACTGAGTAACTACACATGCGTGCACAAGCAAGGAAGGATTTAAGACCAGAGGGTCAAACCAAGGTTTTCTTCTTTAACCTGCTTCACCCTACTAATAAGCAGACTGTTTAATGCTGGCTGTCGGAGTAAGATAACAAGAGTGTTGTCACTGAACCATTTTCACAGTTGTTCTGACAACAATGTTATTCTGATTATATGGAACCTATCTGACCCCTGTGATTGGAGTTCTAAAATAAGTGTCATGGTAGGAAATGAAAGTCATGTGCTTATGACTTGGGTATTTCTCCAGTAACAGTTATAAATTGCTAGAGATACTTGTTTTGGTCATTAGCTCAAGCATGCTGCTGCTGCTGCTAAGTCGCTTCAGTCGTGTCCAACTCTGTGTGACCCCATAGACAACAGCCCACCAAGCTCCCCCGTCCCTGGGATTCTCCAGGCAAGAACACTGGAGTGGGTTGCCATTTCCTTCTCAATCATAGAAAGAACTAATTATAGTGATTGCGAATATTTTTCCTAATTTATTTTTCTAATTTTCTAGTTGTAGAAATTAAAATTTTTGGTTTTAGAAATAGAAGTGTTCTGCTTCTTCTGTTCATACCTGTTTTACCTTTTTAATTTCTCTCTGTATATGTGTATTTAATATTTAGTAATTGTTGAGAATCCTTTGGTATTGTCTAGGAAATTTGCCCTAATAAGAAATATTATCTTCTGCAAAACACTCATGAGTAAGCCAAATTTGAAAATGAGAAGTCAGGGCACATCTCAGGACAGAAGTTGACTGTGAGACAGACATTGGTCATTATGTAATACAATTTAAAAAAAAGATAGGACCCAAGACTAAACTTTTCCAGCTGAGTCCTATTTATGTAGGAATAAAATTGTCCAACCTACAATTTTTCATTGTGGTCAAGTTGGTTTACTAGTCTCAGAATATCATAAAGTCCTTCTTTTGAATATTGTTTGTGCTGTTTTTTCTTCCAGTTTTTGATTGTGAAATGTCCTTTGCTTTTTTCCCTCTATGTGTTTATTGTGTCAGCCCAAGTTCCTCTTCTTTCTCTGTTGTTGATGCTCACACATACAAACTAAAGGTTTTTATTACTAAATTTAGTATGTATTTTATGAGTAGTTCTGATAAATGTCAGTTGATACTAATGGTGATGTTGACTGGTCCTGCTAATTTATTTGGTCTCTACTTTTGTAAAATACTTCAATACCAAAGAACTTTGTATACTTTCAGTGTGTTTTAGAGAAGAATTTGCCTATGTACTGTTTTTATTTACAAGTAATATGCATTGTTTGATCTGTTCTAGGAGGAGAGCATTCCCATTGCTTTATCCGGTAGGGATATTTTAGCTAGAGCAAAAAACGGAACAGGCAAGAGCGGTGCCTACCTCATTCCCTTACTTGAACGGCTAGACCTGAAGAAGGACAATATACAAGGTTGGTTGTTTAAACTATAAATGGTGATTTAAATCTTGGAGCTGTATAGAAGATATTACCATCTTTTCTCAGTCAGAACTTAAATCATCTGAAATTAGTATTTACCCTTTTCACAGCTTTTGGCCTGGTTGTCTTGTAAAAATGATTCCTAACTTTTTAAAAAGAGATTTCTAGTTTTTAAGGTTCTTGTGTATGTTACACAGTTATGACAACATTCCAGTGAGATAGGCAAAATAAGAATTATTGTCCTATAGATAGGGAAATTAAATTATCTGAAATAGATACTTAAAACTACGGAACTAGAATGTTTCTTGTGACAGCTGTGTCTGCAGAGTTCCTTGTAAAAGCAGGAACTTTTTCTCTCTGAAGCCTTGTGGCTTGGGGATTTTAAAATCTTAAGCAGTAGGGAGGAAACACATTTCCATAGCTGTTCCCAAAGTAAGCTAATAGATCTATGTTTTCACCTCTAAAGCTTTTTCTAAAATTTTCAGTTTTTTTCTCCCCATGCTTTCTTGATCTATAATAATTATTTCTGCCATCTTCCTATTATGTTCATATGATATAAATAGAACTGGGCAGCAGGAGTTTCCTATTTGGGCATTTTGACTAGTGGTCTCTTACTAAAATATTGATAAATTTTGAGCTTTTAATTGCCAACTCAAAGAACCTTTTAAGGCTTTGTAACCAGGAAGAGTAGAATTGTATAGCATTGTTACTGAGGAAAAGTCTAAATCTGGTACACTATAATAGGTTCTTTTTTTGAAATTTATTCATTTGAGTGTCTTGATTACAAGGGCAATATTTCTGTAGCTTCTTAAACTCTTAATATATGGTGTTGTGTTTTTTTCCCCTCCATTTTTCTGTTTGTTGATATTTTCCAGCAATGGTGATTGTTCCCACTAGAGAACTTGCTCTACAGGTCAGTCAAATTTGCATCCAGGTCAGCAAACACATGGGAGGGGCCAAAGTGATGGCAACCACAGGAGGAACCAATTTACGGGATGACATAATGAGGCTTGATGATACAGGTAGGAAATGATTGGGTATATGCTGGCTTGCTCTCTGTAATTTGACACACAAGTGTTTCCTTTCAGTAATTTATTAAAATTGTTTTTAAAATAGGGAACAAACATTGCAGTAGAAAAATAAATAAAGGAAATGACCATTTCAGTCAAGAAGAAAAAAAATTATGTTAGTCATTGAAAGGATATTTAACCTTACTAGTAATTTTTTTAATTGCATATAAAAACAGTAAAGTGATACTGTACCTATCTGATTGACAAGATTAATTAAGACTGGAAAGGCTAATTAGTAACCAGTAATATGCATTTGTGAAGAAATTTGTTGTCTTGCAACATGGTATAGATTGATACAATCTCTGTGGTGGGAAATTTGGCATTATGTTTCAAAATTATAAATGTATGTTTTTAACAATCTTTTTTTGAAGAAATAATTGGACAAATGCAAGGTTGTTTACTGCAGTGTGGTTTGTAGTACTGAAAAACTGGAACAACCTAAATATCAGGGAAATTTGGCTAAATATATTAGGGTATAGACTGAAGGGAATGCCACACAGCCATTAAAGAGTGCAGCTGATCTGTATTCATTTTCATGAAGAGTTCTCCATGATACATTATTTAGTGAAAAAAGAAAACAGCAAGAGTTGAAATCCACTTACATAAAGTTATACATTGAATTTTAGTCAGAATTTTATATATGATTGTTACCTGATTAGTTTAATTACTATATTCTTCATACTGCCTTGTTAATTTAAAATGATCGTCTTACTTGATCCTGTTCCAGTCTTTTGCAGACCATTGATCTGTTAATAGATTAGAGGCAAGCTGCTGTATCAAAAGTTTGGCATACTTTTTGTTTTTCCCTGGGGTTTCCCTCAGACAAAGAACTGTGTTGCTTATTTGGAACAGATGAATTGGAAAGCTGTAGCCCCCTGCATGCAGAGGTGAAACTAACTGGTATTCTCTAGCCAACTGAAGACAAGATGGAAATCCATATTCTAAAACATATCTTTGCCTCTTTGTATTATTCCTGCAGCAGTGTTTCTGATAAAATATATATGTGATAAACCTTTACTGTATCCTTTTTGCCCCAACTAAAATTAACGAAAATACATGTTTTCTAATCTTGTGTAGTGCATGTGGTGATAGCTACCCCTGGAAGAATCCTGGATCTTATCAAGAAAGGAGTAGCAAAAGTTGATCATGTCCAGATGATAGTATTGGATGAGGTAATGTTCTTTCATTTGGAAACATACTTTTCTGTACGGATTTGGCTTTGTTTATAACTGCCAGTGAATGAAGCATAACCTCTTTGTGTTTAAGACCCTCCAGTAAATGCATGGCTCTTGTTAGTTTGTTCAAACTAACTTGCTTCTAAAACATGTTTTGCCTTTTAAAAGCAATAGATGATAAGTGTTTATAGGAATAATTGAGCCTTGTGTCTTTTTCTTAGGGAAGTCAGATAGTTTATTTTTATTTTGCAGTGAGAAGTCATTGAATAACCTCAAAGCCAAGGCCATTCTACATCTCTCTTCATTCTGTCATTCATTTTAAAAAGCATGTTAAAAAAAAAGGCATCTTAAAAACTCCTCATTTAACATATCCAACTTGGTATTGTTTGGGTTTTTGTCTCTGTTATATGTGTTATCTCACCAGACTATAAGTGCCTTTTGAGAACTTACTCAGCTCTGCATTCTTGGGACCTAGCAAGGAAGTGTTTTATATGTATATGAAATCATTGTTGATGTTTTGGGTTTTTTTATTTTTAATTAAAAGATAATAGCTTTACAGTGTTGTGTTGTTTTTGCTGTACATCAGGCTCCAAGTATGTGTACATTCTCTCCTTGAGCACCCCCACACCCCACAGTGTTGATGTTTTGAAATGAACTTATTTTCCTATTTGGTCTGTTTTAAGATAACTGGATCCGTTTCCTCTTGGTCTAATTTGAAACAGGTTTTTATCTTTGAGTAATGAGAGAGCACATTTATTAGTGACTGTGTTAGCACTAAGTGCTTTACGTGTTTTTTCATTGAATTTTTACAACAATCCTATAAGGTAGTTAGTTATCCTATAAAGTAATTTCTACAGTAAGAAGACACCTCCCAACATGGATAATAGCGAAGGAGGCAAGTTTTCTGTTTGTGTGTGTAAGGGGGTGAAGTAGAAAAGGATAGCTTTTATTATTTGCCAGGCAAAGGGAAACACACCCTGCTTCTGCCTCAAAAAACTGTATCCCTGAGAAGTTTTAAACACAGGTAGTTTAATGCTGTAGCCTGTACTTCTTACTATTATACCATAATATCTCTTTAATCACATTAAAATTTTTTATAGGAATAAGGATTATGTCTGTCTAGGATTTTTTTTCCCTTAGAAGATCAGTATTACAGACTTTCCCCTTTTTGTATCACTGAATGTGTCTTGGTGCCTTTGGACTATATAGTGTTTACAGCCAGGAACATTCTGTGAACTCTCTTGCTGGAATGATTCCTTATTAACCAAAAACCTTAGACATGATGTCATTGTGTTTAAGATCATCTTCTCTTTGTACTGCAGGCAGATAAGTTGCTGTCACAGGATTTTGTGCAGATAATGGAGGATATTATTCTCACGCTACCTAAAAACAGACAGATTTTATTATATTCTGCTACGTTCCCTCTTAGTGTACAGAAGTTCATGGTGAGTATAAACCTGTACTTAGAAGCAGTAGCTTCCTGTTGCCCATGAGTGTACCTATATCCATAATTAACATTATATTACTAGTCTATATTTTATGCTGGTTTCAAGTTTTAAGATACAAAAGTGTTTTGATTTTTATTTGTTCATTAAGCCTTTGGTGTCTGACATAGCCTTTGATGCTAGATAAATTGGTTACAGATAATAACTGTAATCAGTTATTTAAAATATCCTATATTTAAATCTAATCCTATATTTAAAGTACAAAATAGTAATAACCTAGCTGTATATCTGAATGTTAGAGCTCCCATTTTATGGTAATGACAGATTATATATTTTAAAGAGAGCTGCATCCCTTCAATTAAGAGTTTATCAGACAGACGTGTATGAGGATATATTTTGAGTTAAAGAAATAAACTCTGCTTTAAGACTTTTTTTTTTTCCTTCAGAATTCCCATTTGCAGAAACCCTATGAGATTAACCTGATGGAGGAACTAACTTTGAAGGGAGTAACCCAGTACTACGCATATGTAACTGAGCGCCAAAAAGTACACTGCCTCAACACACTTTTCTCCAGGGTGAGCCAGTTAGACTTCAGCTGCTGAATGTTATCCATTTCTTAACCTCGATAAAACAGTTGTATCAGTTTTCTCATCATTTTCAGTGTAGAAAAAAAAAGTCCTTAGTTTTTCCTAAAAGGTAGTTTCAGTTGTTGATCTGAAGCTAATACTATATGATTGACAGGTCATAGGCACTTTTAATTTGATTCTAAAATAATTTGACCTTAATTACAGGTAATCCCATTATTCTCAGTAATTATAATTGTTCTGTTGTAAGTAGATGTGTTTTTGCAAGTTTGCCTACTTGCCAGAATTTACTTGTCACCCTGAAGTCAGTACTCAGATGCTCTTTGAAGACGCACGTGAAAAATTTGAGACTTCATGATCCCTCCTGCCCTCTTGTTTGAGCTTAGAAATGACAGTTTGAGCTTAGAAGTCAGTCTATTTAATGCCACATTCCCCACTTTTTTGTGCTTTTTCCTTGATTCCACTATTTTAAATGGCCCCTAGGTATAGTGCTGACATGTTGTCCAGTTCTCCTAAGAAGGTTAATGCATCTTGCAGAGATGATGTATTAGATAAACTTCATAAAGGCCTGAGTTATAGTGCTGTTGGGCATGAGTAAATAAGGTGTCTTTAAAACAGTAACACATGCAGCGAGTTCCTTGGTGGTTGGGTGGCTAAGACTCCACACTCAATGCAGGGGGTCTGGGTAGATCCCTGGTCAGGAAACTAGGATCCTGCAAGCCATGTGGTGCAGCCAGAAAAAACCCAGTAACATGCATAAAACCAGATTATCTGTTGATCCATTGATGAAAAAAGTTACAAGTTCCTCACAGGAACCTAACCCTGTTTCCCCTGGAAGGAGTGGTCCTATATTAACTGTGCTTAACTGCAACTACTATTAAATGAATAGTACTTAAAATTTTTATAGTTTTGCATCTCCTGTGTCATGAGATTATAAGTCTTAGTGTTTTCAACACTTATTTGCTTGTCAATATTTTCAAGATTTGGCAAAGTTAATAAAGGGTTTTTTAAATTTTCTTTCTTACGTCTTTTTTTTTTTTTCTCTCCTGTGGTCAGCTTCAGATAAACCAGTCGATTATTTTCTGTAACTCCTCTCAGAGAGTTGAATTGCTAGCCAAGAAGATTTCTCAACTGGGTTATTCTTGCTTCTATATCCATGCTAAAATGAGGCAGGTGAGTGTAAAACTTGTACTTGCATAGATTTTTAAAAAACGTTTTTCTGAATATTTCTTGAATTTTGTTTTAATGCTCTTCCAAGTTCCCTGAGTTTAAGAATAAATTATTGTTTAGTAGGCAAAGGACCCTTCATTTTAACTTCTCTGGGGTAAGGTTTTCTAACTATAAACAAGGGTAATAGTACGTACCCTTACTTCACAAGGTTTTAGGAAGATTGAGATTGTGTATGAATGAATAATTTGTCAGTTGCCAAGCATAATAGAGATTTTATCTCCTTCCTTCTCCATAATCTTAGATTTGGGCTAGTGTTTAGTACGGTAAACACTAGCAACATTAAGCTATTTAAAATTTAGTCTTCTGTCATACCACATTTCAGATGCCACGTTATGTGTGACTCTCAGCCACAGTTTTGGAAGATTTGTAGAAGGTTCTAGTTTATCTGTGTACCTTCTCAGGTTCATCTTTTTCCTGTTGGCCTTTAGAAAAAGGATGGAATCTGTTTCAGAACTTGATTTAACAGAAAATAAATTCAAAACCAGCAGAACATATTGTATTTGTGTGTGCTAACATTGTGAAATTTCATGATAGGAACGCAGTTTCTGTAGTCTGACAGGTTAAGAACTTAATCAGCTCTCATATGGTTTTCAAAGAAGCTTATTGTCATGGATCAGGGACCATCACGTAGGCATCTAATATTAAAATTATCACAGGAAATGATGTATAAAATTGAAGAGAGTATTTCAGAGTGGAAGAACATTGCATTGAAAAGAAAGACCAGTTTGCCAGATGCTAGAGTTATTGATTTTGCTTGAGTTAGTGTGTTTTCATTTTTATTTTTTAACTGAAAAGTAGTTATTTTTAGCTTTTGTATATAATAACTGAAAAGATAAGTAGTAGATGTTTCAGTTAAGGTTAACTTTTGGCATCTTTTATTTGAAACATTTTAGAAGTAAATGTGGTGAAAATTGCCACTTAAAACCCACTCCAGCAAAAAAAAAAAAAAAACTTTAAGAATTGAGATAATATGAATACATGTTTATTTATTGCTTATTAATTCCCATGGGAGACTTTTTTTTCACCTTTTGTTTTTAATGTATATTGAATTTGGCTCCTTTCTCATTCATGTAAACAAATTTGGGTATAAAGAAACTGCTTGGGTAGGAGAAAAAAATGATGGGAGATTTGGAAGCTTGTGTGAGTTGTAATCAAATAAATGCATTGCTTGATTCCTAGGAACATCGAAATCGTGTGTTTCATGATTTCCGAAATGGCTTATGCCGAAATCTTGTTTGCACTGGTAGGTATTTTCTATTCCTTTACCCATTGTTTTTCTTCCTAGTTTTGTTCTTTCTTTGTCCTATCCCGCAGTGAAGCTGCTTCCATAGTCAGCTTCCTCCTACCATTTCTAGAATTTCTGAAGTTGAGAATGAGGTGTAGGTAACTTTTTTTTTGTAGTTAACTTTTGAAATTAGGTTCCGTACCTGAAATTGCAGAACACTTATTTTGGCGCTCTTACCTCATCTCTGCCTGTTAAACCAGTTTTGGAGTTGGTATATTTTCTGAATAGTTTTAGCATATAGGAATGAGTTCTGTTTAGCATATGCAAAATGAATTATGTTAAGAAACTATGCTGTGGGAGTTTATTATGGCCTTTTAATCAGACTAGTTTGTGTTCTGGTATATTTCACTACATAAAGAAAAGCAGACTGGAGGTGCATGTGGACAGTTAGATTCAGTAGCCTCCTGTCTGTACATTGGGAATATAGTCTTAGTATTGATACTAGGTTTATAATCTAAACTAGGTTTCTGGATAGAGTGAAGAACCTAGTTTTTTCTTTTTTTAATTTTTGAGCTATACACAGAGATAAATACAGAAATGCATGGGTTCTGAGGCCTGACTAGAAAGTTATATGCAGATTTTCAACTGAGACTCTAACCCCCGATTTGTTTATCAACTCTACAGACAGAAAGGTTCGATTTGCCATTAATCATTTCCTTATTTGAGAATGAAAAATACTTTTCTTTTTCCCTAGAAAGAGTTCTTAGTACTTAAAGAACTCACACATTGTTATGAATTACTACTGTGGTTACATGGTTTTATTTTTAAGCATTAACTTGTTGAGGCTGCCCTCAGATAAGTTTTTGAAGTGCCAGTGCTTTCTTCTTTCTCATTTTTCAGAACAGTGGGCAAATACATCATTAAATAAGTACTGAACATTTATGTGTAACATGTATAAGTACATACAGAGTACCACCCCTCTCAAGGAGGAGTAGTTTAATCAGAGATAAAAAGATGACATTAAGAACCTCAGGCTGGGCCTGCAAACTTTTTCTGTAAAGTCCATGTAGTAAATATCTTAGACTTTGCACACTATGTGGTCTCTGTTTACAAGTGACTTGACTCTGCTGTTCTACCTCAGTGGCAGTATATTTAACAAATGGCCATGGCTTTGTGGCAGTAAAATTTGACAAAAATGGGCATTGAGCTAGATCTCCAAGGGAGTAAAGGTAATTTGCAAGTGTGAGGTATATACAGTAAATAACCCTAAATTTTAATAGGAGAGGGAAATAACTAGCTGAGATAATCTGAGAAGATAACGAAATTGTACTTTATAGGCTATAGTTGAGTTTTAGACTTGGATAAGAAGGAATATTTCGTTAGGGGCCTGGCATTAAAAGTAATCTATAGAGTGCTAAGAAGATAGTTTAAAGAAGTATAGTGGGTGAGGTTGGTATAGTGGAAGTTTTGAGATGTGTTACAACCAGAGTATAGAGCAGAGGACTTTGAATGTCAATTTTAAATTTTATCTGGAGACAGTTGAAAATAACAAGCTACAAATTCAGACCAGTATATTAGAAATACTTGTCTGACCATCATGGATTATTTTGACGTGTGGAGCTGAGAAGTGCAGGGAAACCTAGTTATTAGCTTATTGAGCTTATTGGAGTTGTTTCTACATGTATTTGCCAAAGCCTAAATTAGCATAATAATTATGTGACTAGAAAAAAGTAGAATGGGATAGTCTTGCATATTAGGTTACCTCAGACCTGTTATAAATCATTCAGCAGAATGGGATGAAAGAATTCTGAACAAAGTATAAATTACTGCTAGTAGATTGCCTCTTTTTAAAAGTATTCTCCATTATGCAATGAACTTTAAAAATAATTTATTAACCTTGGATTAAATATTTAAAAATAGAGTGAAGAAAATTATACTTGTGAGCTCATTTTTGAGTGTAGAAGCTTTTTCAGTCATCCTTGATTTGCACTGTGTTACCTCAGACCATTTTTTAAAACTTTGATACAACACTGGGAAAAGGTAACTTGTGAACAGAAAGCTGCTTATAGTTAATGTGCATGAGAAATAATGCCAGTAATTTACAGATGCTTTTGAATTACTGCATGAAGTGAGTGAAGCTTAGGTTTTTTTAGAAATAAATGTTAAAGAGTATTATGACACCAAATTTGAAGGATATAATGGAGTTTTTTTTGTTTTAAAGATTTGTTTACCCGAGGTATTGATATACAAGCTGTGAATGTGGTAATAAACTTTGACTTCCCAAAGCTGGCAGAGACCTATCTCCATCGTATTGGAAGATCAGGTGAGGAAAAGGAAGGAGATGTTCTTTGTGGAAGTTTTTTGAGAAGTTTAATCACTAAATTTTGTTCCTTTTGTGAAGTAGAGTGTGGTAGCAATTAAAATAGTGAATTAAAACTAATTTAGTTTTTTGATATATAAATTTCTAATTCTTTCAGAACGTTTTTTTCAAAAGTTAAAATAACCTGATGCCTAATTTAAGATTTACAAATTAGAACCTCACTTTTGTAACTGTACTGTTTGTATTTTATACTGTGTATTTTGGCAACTTTTGACACTATTACTTTAGGCTGTGAATAATGTGTATATGGATTCATATACTCGGAGTGGCACTAAATAAAAACATTGGTCCTATATGGATTTGCCACTTACAGACTAGTGCTTGCACTTTGACTCTCATATTTAACTCTTATTAATTAGAATTGTTTTTTGTTAGGTCGCTTTGGTCATCTTGGCTTAGCCATCAACTTGATCACATATGATGATCGCTTCAACCTGAAAAGTATTGAGGAGCAGCTGGGAACAGAAATCAAACCAATCCCGAGCAACATTGACAAGAGCCTGTATGTGGCAGAATACCACAGCGAGCCTGTAGAAGATGAGAAACCTTAACAAGCATGTGTGTACCTGACAAAATAGCCAAGTAAGCATAATGTTTAAAGGAAGGGGATCAAGGTCCTCTTTCCCCCAGGGGGAACTTGATGTCCTACCATATACAATTACCAATAAAAGATGAAATACCTCTTGGCATAAATGACAGTAAACAGGAAGTACCTCAGTTGAAGTTGTGATCTTATTGGCGAATCCATAAATGTGGTTCTTGAATGCCATCTTCCTAAGTAATGTATGTAAACAGTACTTAAGACAAATTCAGACTTCTAAAATAATGGAAGCAAAAAAGAATTAGCAATTTTGAATATGAAAATATTTTTGCTCTTTTCCTTTATCACTCAGTCATCTGTTAGCATTCACTCTTAATTTCTAATGGGTACCTTAATAAATTAGGTTAAATTATCTGTAAAACCTTATTGCTAAAGGTGTAATCAGGTTATGAGGATAACTGCCTTAGTTCAAATGGCCACTGGTCTTATGTGCATCCACCTTTTCATCTTTTGTTGACTATAGGACTCTGGAAGAAATGCTTAAAACATAGGAAAAAACCCTCCAAAACAGCCAATATTCCTGTAGGGCAAATATGATTTCAGAGATGATAGTTTCCAAATTAGCAATGAACATTTTAACCATTAGTTTTAGATTCTCCAATTAGTCTTTTCACTTTAACCTTTTTATCCTAATTTACTTGTCAAACACAAAACTCTTGGACAAATATAAATCTAGTACTCCAGTACTCTTGCCTGGAAAATCCCATGGACAGAGGAGTCTGGTAGGCTGCAGTCCATGGGGTCGCGAAGAGTCGGACCCGACTGAGCGGCTTCACTTTTACTTTTCACTTTCATGCATTGGAGAAGGAAATAGCGCAACCCACTCCAGTGTTCTTGCCTGGAGAATCCCAGGGACGGTGGAGCCTGGTGGGCTGCCGTCTATGGGGTCGCACAGAGTTGGACACGACTGAAGCGACTTAGCAGCAACAGCAGCCCATGTATGCTAGTACACTGACAGGCTGTTGAGTTCATATAGGATTTAAAAAAACTTTTATTTAAAATTGTCACAGGTGACTACTGCCTGCTACCAGAACTTTTAGGATTTCATTCTGTCTCTGGGATGTCTCCTGGAAATTCCTTAATCCTGAGTGGATTCTATAGTGTGTAAAGAGGCTCAGGAGAAGCTATTATGGAGAGCATCTGGAATGGAATTGTGAACGCCTACTTCACGTGTACTTCACGTGTGTGTATCCTAGTTTATATTGCTTACCAGCGATAATTTTAGGTTTCTTTTTTCTTCAGGCTTTGACAAACTATGGAAGGCTCGTTTGGATCTGTGACACATAGATTTTGGGGGGAATGCTCTTCTCTTTGTGGGTTTTTCATCTTCTTTTATTTTGGAACTATGAAGACTTAAGAGCTCAGACATTTCTTCTTTTTTTTAACTGGTGAAGAGAAAAGCTGAAAAGGAATTTACCTTTTTTGTTCCACTTGTTTGCACTGTGTGCTGACTGAACATTAGTTGCACTAACTGCTGGTTTTTTAAAAATTTTTCTGGGGAAGGGGGGACAAAGAAGGAAGAGAAAGAAGGGGAGAAACCCTAAAAAGAGAAGAACCTTGATGAACACAAGCTTGTCTACGATTTCAAAATTCTCCAACAGCTGACTCTCGAGTGCATTTCAACTTCTCCCTGGTTACTCATCCGTTTTTAAGCCTGAAGAGCTTATTACTTATTTGTGCGAAGTGCCTTATGCTATGAGACCATTCAGAATATCATCTTTTAGATACAGCCCAAGGAATCAACAATAGTATTTTTTTTTCTTTTTTCTTTCTTTAAAAAATTTTTGTCTTTTCATTTTGGTTTCAAGTTGAAGTCTCTCTCTTCCCTTTCTACCCGATACTCAAGCCCAGGGCTGGAAGATGAAACGTATTAGTAATATTAAACACCATTTTCTTTTTCTTTATGTGGAGGAGTTGATATGCAACTGCAGTTCATCCGCACTGTAAATACATGTATTTAACAAAAAAAACAATCCCAAGTAAAAATTTCTTCTGGGCTGAGTAGATGCAACATCATCGCTCCCAAAGGAAAGAGCAGTCTATCATCGCAGGAGCCATATGACAAGCCTTTTGTGCTCTATAGCAGAACACTAAAGACTGGTTTACATACGCTTCCATTAGCAGTTATGGCACTTGATGTGTAGACATGTCAGAGCCTTTGACCCTCTTTCCTCTGTGGCAGAGCGTGTCCCATAGAAAATTGGGTGTGTATACTTGTATAAACTTTGTAAATAGGTTTTTTTTCTGGGTTCATATATATATATACATATATATATATTTTTTTTTTGGATGAAGGTTGCTGGGATTAAGGGGATTAGAGTGATTATGGGAGCAGCTAAAGATGAGAGGGGCTCAGTTTTCCGCAACACTAAATCTAAAAAGTATTTTGGCTTCTTACTGTAGAGAGCAGACCTCTACAGGAATCCTACATTGGAAAAGAGACCCAGAAGTCTGGGGTTCACTGCTGCCACACTGTCTCATATAGTACCTCTGGAGTAGGCCTGACAGAGCGAGGAAGCTTCAGAAACCTGTAGTTCAAGATACTATTTTTTTTTTTGAGACATTCTCTCTGATACTGTTCCCCCCCCAGCTCTTTTTAAAAGTTTGAGAAACTTTTCAAGCTCTGCAAAAGGGGACAAAGAATTTGCCTTGCAGTGTGGGGATATGATTGAGCGGCAGTGTCTTTGAGCAGTATATGTATAAAGCATGGATTTGCATTTCAGAATATTAGCCAGTACCAGCTTTGGTAACTTTAGCAGTTCTGGGGCTTACTTTCTGTGGATCACCTCCTGTACTTTGTGTGTTGCCCTCTGCCCACCTTGATACATAAACTAGCAGGAACGGGCAACCCCTGAGAGCTGTTAACTTTTCATGCTACAGAAAGCTGCTTGCCATCCTCTTGCTTTGTGACAAGAATTAATCTGTCATTTTGCATTGTAAATTGCTGGCAAATGCTTTACAGTCAATAGTGTTGCTTTAAATTGTGCCCCTCCCAACATGCTTGATGTTTGGCCTGATCTCCAGGCAAAAGGAGTGAGATGAATCAATACCAGTGAACTTTTTTTTTAATGTTTTTAATTCCCTTTTAACCCAGTATACTAGGTCAATCAGGAGGCATCTAGGATTTAAAAAAAAAAAGAAAAAAAATTAAAAAAAAAATTGGTTTCCATTTGTCATTGTCTTTTAAAACCCTAAAATATTCCAGGATATGTCTTACATAAACTTTCATGCTTAACTCATCTGGATAAAGAAGTCAGTTATTCAAAGTTGCTTTTTTGACTCTGCCTAGTTCTAAGCAAAATTATTTGTGACTCCAAAATTCCTTGAGGATCAAAATCCTGCAGATGCCTCCTGATCAGACATAGCCCTAACTCCTTAAAATTGTAGCAAGAGCTGCACAGTACAAACCCAAAAAAGAAGAACTCATTTATCTGGTATCCAAGCCACACTGTCTCCAGCCAATGTTGGTTACTAAATGCAAATTAAGAAAGTAACCTTTTTTCCAGGGAGGGGTGGGGGGAGGGGACTTAAAAGGCATCAACTTTTGACCAAAAAACCTTGCCCTTGTACTGATGCAGCTCTCTCTTTCCCCCCCCCATCTCTGGCGAGATAAGAGGGATCATTATAGAAGAAAAACAAGGAAAGTTCATAAATGCAATTTTGCGTCTCGCTGGAGTGTGTGTGGGTGACTAAACGAACAGCGCAGTCTCTCTCGCCATCCTCAGACTGTGCTCTGCCTGGTGCCACGCGCCTCTGGGTCCCTCTAGAAGCACAGACTTTAGGTTGAAAGTATGACTGAAGTACAGCCTCTGGTGAGGAGTGGCACTTAAAACTGTCTGGGACACCACTATTGGACATAGTCTTACACAGGCAGCTGTCCAGTTTTGGTGCTTGACTCTTGAATAGGAATTGTTAAATGGAAAGATGCTCTACGAACTAGGTCAAAGCCTAGTCTTTTTTTTTTTTTTTTTCTTCAATTCCCCATTATAAAAAGGAGCATTGTTACTATTAGTTGTTTTTCTGTTCCTTCCAGTATTGGGTGTTTAAGTAATGGTAATATTTTTCCAATGGTTCATTTGGATAAAAACTACTTCCCTTATTTTTAATATTTAAATTACAATCAGCTCCTGGTTTAACCAGTGATTATATAGTCGTGTAATGAGTTGTGGACTGTTACACAGCTTGCTGTCTCTCTCTTCCTTACGTTCCGATGGAGAAACCTTCTTGCCTTTTCCCTTAGAAATGGAATGGAATAAATTTATTCTAAAATGATCTTCCATGGGAAGAAGTAAGGGGGAGAGAAACCTAAATATAATCTCTAAATTATTTTCAAGTTGGTCCCAGCATCATAATATAGGTTGGCCCCAAGGGGCGGGGGGTGGGGGGGAGGCAATTGGTTATCGATATTTGTTTTCAGAATGAGATGGGAGCATCTTTCCTTTGCCATGTGCTTTGTGTTTGATACCATCATGCTTGGATTAGAACCAGACAACTCAGCACAAAGCCTCGAGTGTACATTGTTGGAATCAAAACATCTCATTCTGATCACTTGGTTTACTTTTTTTCTTTTTTTCTTTTTTAATAGGGGTGGGAGGGAGGTTACTTTGCCCCAAAAGGGAGGGTATCTGCACTAAGGATTTAGAAACACTTTGGAAGCTCATGACCTCATCAGAAACTGCCTTTAGTCACACTCTTGACCTTCTTATAGATGAGTAACAAAAAGATGAAATAAATTCTTGGGAATTAAGCCATGTTGTTTTTATTTGCTACTTTTTCTTAAGCTGTTGTGGAATCATTTTTCTGGCAAAATACCTTTGTCAAGCCAAAAATTTTTGGCCTCATGGGAGCTGATGTAGTCAACTTCTTGGTGAACTTTAGTGGACCTTTTGAGCCTGTAGTTGTACTTCATACCTGTAGTTTGTTTTTGTTTTTTAACTTCCAAAGAAAACCCAGTCCTTTCTGATCTAAAAACTCATCTTTGGGGTAAAGAGTTAAAGTGTCCAAAGGTTCATGAGGTCAGAGGGAGCTAGCCTGACACCTGGACTGTGCCCCTCCATAGCGGACAGATTCCAACAGAAGTGTATTTAAATTCTCCAGTAGACAGTACTGGGCAGGGCAAGGGAGGGGTTAGGGTTGGGCTATTGAGATACAGGCTACTGTATTTTAACCAGTGGTTGTGGGGGAGGGGTTCTTGGAGAAAACAAAGTCGCTATTCCCTGTTTTGAAACAAAATTAAAACGAAAAAAGTTATTTTTTGTTTAGTAAAAACAGGATAGAATTCCAGTGTCCCTAGCCACAAGGGACCAGTTCCACTGAGAAGTGAACAGTGGGGACTCAATTTTGAAAACATCTGGGGAATGGGAAAATTGGCTTTCTGTTAATTGGCAAATGTTCCAGTGGGGCTGTTTTTGTTGGAATGTCTTATGTTGTATGTACACATATATTGACCAGAGTCTGCTGAATTTAAAAGAAAAGATGGTGGATAAAATCTTGATTTGTTAATTTATCTTAATAAAAGCCCACTGGAACTCCAAATATGTGTGTGGTGTGTCTTTAGCAGCAGCTGTTCAATCTTTGAAGTCATTTTTAGTTTTAACTAAAATGACTCACAATCTGAAAAGCAAGAAGACTCAAGACTACACCTCTGAGCCCAGTTCAATAAAATCTGAGAGCACCTTTGTCCAACCCTAAGGCTGTCTCACCATTTGCACTTCACTGTTTTCATAGCCTAAACAGAACAGGAGCGAGAGCGGTTGGTCCACAGTATGTTGGAGGACTGCCAGTAATTACCCCTAGAATTGTTCAGAACCTGCCCCCCAAAATTAGTAAATGGAATTTGTATTCTGAGAACTAGAAATTCTGATGAAAGAAATCAAAAGACCTAAATAATTGGAGAAAACGCGACAAAGCTGGACCCGACATCCTCACCCGTACACCCACAAGACTTCGGTGTAACAAGGTATGTGCAAGACTTTTATCAGGCCTGAAGATAGTCTTCCAATCCATGAACATTACACCTCTGTTGTCCGCTCCCCAGTTTCTTCTATAGGTTCACTGTATTTCCTTCCAGTCAACCCCAGCAAGCTTTATGACAAAAGCTGATTGTAAAATGCATGTGGGAAGGCAAACTGCCATAACAGCTTTAGAAAAGAACAAAGAGGACTCTTACTAATTTCAGTTCAGTCGCTCAGTTGTCCAACTCGGCAACCCCATGGACTGCAGCATGCCAGGCTTCCCTTGTCCATCACCAACTCCTGAAGCTTACTCAAACTCATGTCCATCAAGTTGGTGATGCCATCCAGCCATCTCATCCTCTGTTGTCCCCTTCTCCTTCCTTCAATCTTTCCCAGCATCAGGGTCTTTTCAAATGAGTCAGTTCTTCGAATCAGGTGGTCAAAGTATTGGAGTTTCAGCTTCAGCATCAGTCCTTCCAATGAATATTCAGGACTGATTTCCTTTAGGATTGACTAGTTGGATCTCCTTGCAGGCCAGACCTAATTTCAAGGAAGTTGTAAATTCAGTTCTTTCACTACAATACACTGAAGAAATGGGAGACAAGCCACCAACCTTTTCAAAGAACGGCTATGTACAGTCCAGCCTAAGATGAACCACGTAAATATTTCCCCTGATCGCTGGCTTGCATTTGCGTTTACTCACCAGGGACTCCCACAGGAAATTAGATGAAAGGGAGTTTGTGCTTAGTTGCTCAGTCGTGTCTGACTCTGCGACCCCATGGACTTTCAGCCTGCGAGGCTTCTCTGTCCATAGGGATTCTCCAGGCCAGAATACTGGAGTGGGTTGCCATGCCTTCCTTCAGGGGATCTTCCCAACGCAGGGATTGAACCCAGGTCTCACATTGCAGGCGGATTCTTTACTGTCTGAACCACCAGGGAAGCCCAAAGAGGGAGTTTGTATTCCTTTAATTCCCTCCGTGTAAGATGCCTCAGGGCTTCCCTGGTGGTAAGGAACCTGCTTGCCAATGTAAGAGACAGAAAAGAGTAATTCAATCCCTGGGTCTGGACGATCCCCTGGAGGAGGGCATGGCAACCCACTTCCATGGACAGAGGAGCCTGGTGGGCTACAGTCCATAGGATCGCAAAGAACTGACACCCACAACTGAAGTGACTTAGGATGCACGTATGCGCAAGATGCCTCTAGCTGCTTTGTTCCTCACCTGGAGATCTCTGCAGCTAAGTGTCATTCTGCCTCCATTTTCTGGTCCACTCCCCTTGGTAAATTTTCCTTACACCCATGGCTTTGTAAATAGGCATGATGAAAATAAATTCTCAAATTTTCCTACTACAAGTGTGCCATCTGTTTCTTGTTGGGACCCAGACAGAATAATTGGTACCAGAAGTGGTCCCAGAAAACAGACTCTGAAAATGAGATTCTGGGATTGGGTTATTTATATTTGATGAGCTCAACGATAACCTCCTTAGCAGGGTTGGTGGGTGGGATAGAACATGAGTAATTCATGGACATGGCATCACAGTTCGGATTTTCGTTGGTAGTACCATGGGGTTTAGTGCAGGTAAAGGATGAGACAGGAAAATCAAGGGTCTGTGACAATCAGTAATAATACAACCTGCAGACTGGGAGAAAATACTTGGAAATGATGTGACAAGGGATTAATTTCTACAATAGACAAATAGCTCATACAACTCAACAACAGAAAAACAAACCCAATGTGCAGCTGATCTAAGACATTTCTCCAAAGAAAACATACTGATGGCCAAAAAGCACATGAAAAAAATGCTCAATATTGCTGATTAGAGAAATGCAAATCAAAACTACAATGAGGGTCACCTCTCTCCAGTCAGAATGGCCATCATCGAAAAGTTTACCAACACTAAATGCTGAAGAAGATGTGGAGAAAAAGGAACCTTCCTAACACTGTTGATGGGAATCTAAATTGGTGCAGCCACTATGGAAAACAGTACGGAGGTTCCTTAAACAACTAAAAATAGAGTTACCATAGAATCCTGCAATGCTGCTCCAGGGCACATAACCAGAGAAAACTGTAATTAGAAGAGATATGTGCACCCCCAATGTTCATAGAAACACTATTTACAATAGCCAAGACATGGAAGCAACCTAAATATCCATAAACAGGAATGGATAAATAATATGTGGTATGAGAGTGTGTGTGTGTGTGTGTGTGTGTGTGTGTGTGTGTGTGTGTGTGTGTGTGTGTGTGTGTGTGTGTGTGTGTGTGTGTGTGACGGAATATTACTCAGCCATAAAAAATGGATAAATAATATGTGGTATGAGTGTGTGTGTGTGTGTGTGTGTGACGGAATATTACTCAGCCATAAAAAATGAAATAATGCCATTTGCAGCAACATGGGATGGACCTAGCAATTATACTAAGTGAAGTAAGCCAAAGACATATATGGTATCACTTACATGTGGAATCTGAAAAAAGAGATACAAATGCACTTATTTATAAAACAAATAGATCCACAGATATAAAAATTTATGGTTACCAAAGGGGTAAGAGTGGGGAGGGATAAATTAGAAGGATGGGATTAACATATACACACTACTATGTATAAAATAGATTACCAACCAGAGGTGTTAACTCCCAAGAGAGAAATGCTTCCTCCAGAGAACTCATCAGAAGTTCCATTAAACTGGAAATTGAGCCTGCCACACTGGACCTCTGCCTACTTTGGGCTTCTCCTGCTAACCAACCAACAGGCTGCTTTGTGACCCTGATTTGAAAGAGAGAAATTGGGTTGTGATTACACAAAGACAGCAAGGAAGATTTTGTCTGGAATGCAGTAGATCTCCCAGGGCTACCTTTAATATACCATATAGTGTGATAAAAGTTAATGGAAAACTACAACAATCTAGTCAGACTGGATTAGTAATAGTCCAGACTCTTCAGAAGGTTAGGGTCATTCCGCCAGGCAGGAATCAAGATTATCCAAGATACTTGCAGAGAACAAAGGACATATGGAATGGGTAGTGGAAGAAGGAAGTTATGGATACCATATGACCACATGACTAGTTGTAGAAATGAAGATTATAATAGTTATGAGCATTTCTTCCTTATTTTATTATAAATCTATTAGGTATGTATCAACTAGTTCTTTTTCTCTCCTTTCATTCTCCTACCATCGAAGATAAGATTTATTAATAGGTGTCAAAAAGGGTTTTGACCCACTAGAAAAGGCTTGAACTTGCCTGAAAATATAAAGTGACATATAGGAATTTGTATCGTCTTTGAGGAGAGGATTAGAATGCTTTTGATTTTCTGCTGGACAGTGAATTATTTAATCAGATGCATAATTTTGCTAATTTTTTAATTTGGAAGCTAAATATGGTTAATAGAAGTGACTGAATGTCATATTAACATGAGATGGAATGTTGTGGTGTTTTTTTTTTTAATTTGTCAATTTAGCCAATCTGCAGCTACCTTTTCTAGAATCTCCTGTCTTGTTAAGTACTACTTTGGTAGATTTGTGGTATACTAACTTGGTTAAGCTCCAATTAAATTTCCCACAATTCCCTTCCCTATTTGGCTCAGAATCAGAGCTGGCCAAAAGAAAATTTGCACAATATTTGGAAGGTGAAACTGAAGCAGCAGGAATCACAATCTGGTCAGAGGTGATGTGAGAGGTCCAGAGACTTCCAGTTTCCCCTTGCTCTTTATTTTTGCTGCACATTCTTGTTCTTGCTTCATGTCCAGCTCTTTTTTCTTATTGGTAGCTCTGCTGACCGATAGCAACACAGATCTATTGCCAGACCACTTGACTGTGAATGCACTAGTTCCCCCAAACTAGTGATTAAGAGAGTCAATTAGTGATTTTCCCCTAGTTTTTTTTAACATCCTCACTTGGACCATTACTTCCCCAGTCTCTCCTCCAGTTATGTAAAACAGTGGCTCTCAAACTTCAGACATCTGAATTACCTGGAGGGCTTATTAAAACCAACTTTCTGAGTCTCACCCCCAGAGCTTCTGAGTTTATAGGTCTGTGGTGGGGCCTATATATTTGCATTTCTAACAACCCTCCAAGTAATGCTGAGGCTTGATGCTGTTGATCCAGGGAACATATGCTGGAAACCACTGGAGTAAAGCCTAATTCCTCTAATAAATTCCTCATTCTATAATATCCATTGTAGTTCTGCTTCCTCAATTTAATCCTGGCTAATATAGGAATCTAGAACTGAACTGAACTGAGACCATATAAACTTCCTTCGTAGTACCTCAGTCGGTAAAGAATCTGCCTGCAATGCAGGAGACCCACATTCGATTCCTGGGTCGGGAGGACCCCCTGGAGAAGGAAATGGCAACCCACTCCAGTATCCTTGCCTGGAGAATCCCATGGACAGAGGAGCCTGGTGGGTGACAGTCCATAATGTCTCACAGAGTTGGACAAGACTGAGCGAATTAGCACTCATGCATGCAAACATACAATTAGGAACTTGCCAGTGAGGGCAGGAGAAGAGGACTGCCTTCCAAGACTTCCTGCCAAGATAGAGTAATGGTGATCAAATCTACTCCCTTTCCTAAAGCAGCCAACAATGGACAATATATGAAGCAATAGTTTAAGACAACCAGGCAATGAAAGACAGTGAAACTCAAAGATGGAGGCTCCATAACTACTGAATGAACAAACAGGATTTGTAGATAGATGCTACTTCTGCCCATGGCTGCAAAACCTAGATTTTTCAAATGTCTCCTTTGCATTATTAAGCATTTGACCATGTGGAGAAAGGCAAGATGAGCCCTGTGATTTTGAACACCCAACTTACTGCCTTGAGAGAGCTTTCCAGCTGTTATGCAGGGAAGGGAACCCAAGTGGAACCCAGCAAGCTACATGGGTTGAGGAAACAGAGCTAAGATTCTGAGAAGAACAAGCAGATGGAGACTATAGAACAAAGTGCCACAGAGGAGAGGGCTGCAGAGATAAAGAACTCCAGAGATATGCAGAGGATCCCCCTTGAGTCTTTGGTTGAGCATTGATTTGCCAAGCGTGCGTGGAAACTACTTGATACCAGAGAAAGAACCACCCAAAAGGATTAGGGGGGGAACAGTGCCCAGAGCTCACACAGGGTTGGGAATAGTGCCTGTGCCCACCAGGCAGACTGGAATACCTCCTGATTTATGAGGCATTGGGTAGAGTACTCAGAAAGGTCTTGCCGTAGTAATGGGGAATCATTAGACTGCTGATAAGTCCCCACCAAACGCATCTTAAGGGCTCCCCTGGTGGCTCAGTGATAAAGAACCTGCCCACAATACAGGGGACTGGGTTCCATCTCTGGGTTGGGAATATCCCCTGGAGGAGGGCCTGGCAACCCACTCTAGTACTCTTGCCTAGAGAATCCCATGGACAGAAGAGCCTGGCAATAGGGTGACACAGAGTCAGACATGACTGAAGCAACTAAGCAGCAGCAGCAGCAGCAATGCATATTAAAAAGCAAGACCTGAGGTTTCCCTGGTGGTCCATGGCTAAGACTTTGCACTTCCAGTGCAGGGGGCCCAGGTTTGATCCTTGGTCAGGGAACTAGATCCCACATGTCACAACTAAAGATTCTGCATGCAGCAATGAAGCTCAAAGATCACGCATGCTATAACTAAAACCCAGCACAGTCAAATAAATAAATATTAAAATTTTTTAATTGAAAAAATAAGACCCCAAAGGATTTAACTTTTTCCAAAATAACTGCTTCCCAGAAAAAAAAATTCAAGAATACTTATGAGAATATAAAAAATCCAGCACCCAAACTAAAATTCATAATGTCTGACAACTAATTAATACCAAGCAAGTATGCAAATCAAAACCACAATAAGATTATCACCTCAAACCTGCCAGAATGGCTATCATCAAAAAGAGGACAAATAGCAGGAGTTGGCGAGGATGTGGAGAAAAGGGAACTTTTGTGCACTGTTGGTGGGATTTTAAATTGATGCAACCACTGTGGAAACACTATGGCAATTTTCCCCCAAATTAAAATCAGCACTACAACATGATCTAGCAAATTCACTTCTAGGTATTTATTTACCCAAAGAAAACAAAAACACTAATTCAAGATGATATATACACACCAATGTTCATTGCAACATTATTTATAATAACTAAGATAAGGAAGCAATCTAAGTGCTCATCGATAGGTGAATGGATAAACATTTGAGATACACATACACACACAATGGAATATTACTCAACCAGAAAAAAACATTTATCATTTGCAACAACATGGATGGATATAGAGGGTATTAGGGGCTTCCCTGGTGGTTCAGACAGTAAAGAATCTGCCTGCAATGCAGGACACCTGGGTTCAATCCCTGGGTTGGAAAGGTCCCCTGGAAAAGGGAATGGCTCCAGTATTCTTGCCTGGAGAATTCCATGGATAGAGATATTGTCCAGGGGTCACAAAGAATCGGACACTACTGAGTGACTAACACTTTCAGAGGGTATCATGCTAAATGAAATAAATCAGACAGAGAAAGACAAATACTGTTTGTCTCGTTTACATGTGGAATCTAAAAAATAAAACAAAACAAAATGGAAACAGACTCATAGATACAGAGAACAAATGGACGGGTGCCAGAGGGGAAGGCAATGGGGGTAGGAGTGAAGGGAATTAAGTGATACAAATCCTTACTTACAAAATAAATAAACCATGGGATGGAATACACAGCATAAGGAGTATGGTCAGTAATATTGTAATAACTAGTAAGATGGTTATTAGAAGCTAGATGGTTACTAGCGTCACTCTGGTGATCATTTCCTACTGTAAGCAAATGTCATAATCATGTAGTATACCTAAAGACTAACAATACTTGACATCAACCATATTTTAATTTAAAAAATAAACACAAAATAAATTCTAGAAAACGCAAGCTCTTAGGGACAAGAAGCAGATATTAGTTGTTGCCTGTTGGGGAAGAGGTGGGAAAGGAGGGGAGGATTATAAAGGTATACAAGGCAAAATTGAGAGTGATAGATGTGTTCAGTATTTTGATTGTGATGATGGCTTCACAGGTGTATACTTGTTAAAATATTAAATTACAGACTCTAAATATGTGCAGTTTAATGTAGGTCAATTGTGCCTCAGTAAAGCTCTTAAAAAAACAAATAGAGCATGCAAAAAGAAGCAGAAGGCCTTAAGGGAAGATTTGAAGGAGTCATATGTGGTCCTAGGGCACAGACAACTGAAGACCAAGACCTGGGTCTGACTGCAAGAATTATAGAACCGCAGGATCCATTGCAATGCACAGCCTACCAGGTTTCATATGTTATACGATACTGGTGGGTAGGGAGGAGCCCTCTGAGATGTGGGATGGGGCATTTGGGCATACATAAACCAGGCTAAAAATTTTGAACCTTCTCAATTCTTTAAGAATGGGCTATATATAATGACTTCCTTCCAAAGAGGACAGTGTGGAAAGGAGAGAAGAAAAGAATCACTTGGTGGCAGAGAAATTGGACAAACGTAACTCGGCCGGGTGATTCAGATCAAGATCAACAGTAAAGAGCCATGTTGACCGTATGTACCCTTGATATGATGCAATGAGAACAGCACTTTTCCTCTTCCTCCCTCAAACCCACAATTCCAACATAACCATGAGAAAAACATCAGACACTCCAACTTGAGGAACATTCTAAAAATGTTCCTGGCCAGTACTGACCAGTACTCCTTGAAACTATCAAGGGCATCAAAAACAAGAAAAGCCTGAGAAACTGTCATAACCAAGAGGAGCCTAAGGAGGTGTGACAACTAAATGAAATGTAGGATTCTGGAGTAAAGAAGTGAAATAAAACGTAAGTGAAAGACTGAGGAAATCTGAGTAAAACATGGACTTTAGTTACTAATAATATATCAATGTTGGTTCATCACTTGTGACCAATGTACCAGCAAATGTACTTTATTAGTTGTATGGGAGGAAGCGGGGCAGTATACCTGTGTTTTTTAGATAATACAGGTCCTTGCCTTTTGAATGTCCTCACCAGCCGTCCTTGTGCACGCAGATGAACCACCAGCACAAGGCTGCTACCTTTAAACTAGAGAGAGACTCTGAGGTTAACAGCATATCGTGAATATAATGGAAGAGAAATACGTCTCTCATGGCAGTCAGCTGCCACAGGGCCCCACGTGCTAGTGGAGAGCCACCTTGGGATTGTCCCCACAACTTTCTGCTCCCCGTCCTTATTTCCAGACATGTCAGGGCTCAAGGAAGTTTCCTTGGCCTCCTGGCTGACCTGTCTCTTGTTGGGCTCCACATAGCAGTCTTGGAAACCTTGTATAATAATTTCCCAGCCTGGAGACCAAAGAACCCAGAAACAGTGACAGAGACATCAGTGGGTTATTGGATAGGGGATCTTACACTTTTGAAGCAAAAGGTCCTGGAGTGACACCCCCTTTGTGTACGGCGGGTGGGAGCTAGCTTGACCTTCACGACTCAGGGGAGACGGAGGCTACCATTTATAGGGGGAATTGCCATAAGGTTGGCTCATCAGTTACCAGGGAAACCAGCAGCTGAGGCAGGGGGCAAGCATGTCGATAGTTACTGATTAAGCCCTATAATTAAGAGAATTGGATAGTCATGTGAGTGAAGCAGGGTCTGGTCAAGCAGGATATGTACAGACAGCAGGAAAACAACCATCTTGATTGGCCTGACCATACATGGCCCTAGATAGTTAAGATGCATAAGGAATAATTTCCATGAACCCAGACTCTTGCATCTTTCCATACAGAGAAAATCACGAAAACCATTAACTTGAGATGCCTGTTTTCTGTGATTAACTGTAATCTTTAAATGTTTGACTGCATGTTTGTTTGTTTGTTTCAGCAAAATCTCCTGTATATCCTGCCTCCTCTCTTACCTCTTTGGAGCAGTTCCTCCAAACTATCTGAGAGACTATGGTCCTCAGCAAGGTCCCCTAGCAAAACACAACTTACAACTTTTAGGTTGTGCATTTTTCTTCATTTGACATGATTCTGTTGCTTTATAACTATGGTTCTGATAACTTACAGGAGGTTTACACTAACTGCCACTTTGTTTATTGATTGCAGTGAGACTCAGGATTCACTCCTGGTCTCACTCAGCACCCTGGAAGACTCTGCCTTGATGGGATGGTAGAATTACCTGCTGAGAGACAGCATCCTGCAGGACTGGGGTGTCATCCTACGAGATAAAGTATACACCTAAACTGGTGCCAATATACAGGGCCATTTCCCCATAGGCAAGATACATGGGTCCAAGAACCAAGGGCTGGAGATGAGAATGGCCCCTTTTGGGACTTCCCTGGTGGTCCAGTGGGGTTAAGACTCCACGCTTCTAATGTAGGGGGTTGCAGTTCAACCCCTGGTTGGAGAACTAAGATCTCACATTCCATGAGGCCAAAAGAAAGAAAAGAACCCTTCCAGAAACATGCTGGCAGAGGTTAAGGAGAACAGAGAATGGAAGGTGTAAGAAGGCAGCTAAGATTACCTTGGTCTTGGGGTCAGCTATAGAGATGGGCATGTAGCAGCCACATTTGATGACCTACAACTGTTTCTTTTTCTTATCTGAAGAACACCAGTGATTTCAGCTGGAAGCATAACTAACTGGCATCACCCCAAGATGATACAGTAACTGATGGAACTTTATGAGTCCTTTGTGTTGGGAAAACAACATTTTCTGGTGGACAAAGGTCTAAACTGGATGCTGAGGGCCAAAGGGGTGGACTGTGCCGTTTATCTTTTGTTTGCCCCTCCAGACCCCCCTGTCACCCCACCCCCACATCCCCTTCACCCTGCCCTCTGACCCAGGAGGCTGATCTGTATGGTCCACATCCTGTGTCTTCAGCATCCTGGCAGAGCCCAACAGGAGATCAGAGAGAGAGAGAGAGAAAATAGAGTGTGGTCAGGTTACTTGTTCCCTCTCCTTGAGTTGGCTGTGTCCCTCAACCAATGACCACGTCTTCTCTCACCACAGCCTTGGGGCACAGCTCTCCTCCACCCACTCCCAGCCTCATGATTGCCATGCCTGGCTGCTCCTAAACTTGGGTTCCTGCCCTTTCCTTGTGGTTCCCCAATACCCACGTCTTTTTTTGTAAATAAACCCTCCTCAAATTATCCTATTTTGAATGTGCCATCTGTTTCCTATTGGGAGACTAACTGATGCAGTGGGTTTTATGCCACAGTTACTCTGTTAACAGGTTTGTGTTTGAACGTCAGCTTGTGGTGTCCTGGAACTTTCTGTCCTTAAATGGGAGCTGCTTTGAGCCCCCTAGAAGTGTCTGAGCCACGGCAGCCCAAAGGGTGCAATAAGACAATGAAATCACCTACAACAGTGCCTGGTGCAGACTCAATAAATGCTAGAAGAATCACCCTCCCCATTGCACCAGACTCTGCACTGCAAACAAGAATAGTGGGGTTTGACATCTTGTGTGTGCCTGTCATGCATGTCAGTGATTTCAGTAGAGAGGGTTAAACTAGAGAAATTTTGCTCCAAATGACTATTTTACTAAAGTCCTGCTGAATTCTTAAATGTTGATACACCACAAAGGCAAGGAGGAAACATATCTAATTTAAGATGTTTGGAAATAAACAGAATCGAACTCTAGGCAGGGCTCACCTAGTTGTGGCCAGCAGGGGTGGGTTTCCTGCCAAGTCAATAACACATAAACCCAGGGCCTCTCTACAGCTCTGCGCCTAGTTTTGCATTTGTAATTCAATTCCTTTTCTTAAAGAAGTCCAAATTGTTTATGCTTAAGGAATACAAATTGTTTAAGGCACCATGATACCTTGGGACTCATGCTGCTGGGAAGTTATTACATTTGGGCTCCTCTCTAGGACAGGTGGAATGAGGGTGACTGAGAGGCCAGCTCACACCCACTGGAAGTCACTCATTCTGGATGAACACAAACAAACCAAGGGCTGCGGGCAGATGTGAGCTGTGCTCAGGGACAGTGGTGCAGCTGCAGCTGTGACAGGAGAGCTCTTGGTCTCAGCTTCACCTACAATCAAGACACCTGAATGTGTGAGACTGTAGACACAAATTCTTCCCCACCTTCTATGGGGCAGGTTGTGCAACCACAAGCACACACTTCTCAGAGCATGGGCATTATTCGACTTCCAAGTGAAAACGAGATCCTCACCACGGCCATCGCCACCTCTAACCGATGCCGCTTCACTTTAGAGCATGAGAACTGTCCTCTGCTACAAGCCGGCTCATTGCCTCCAAAGCCGAACCTTCTGTGAATCCTTTGACCCTGCAATTTCATGTGGAGGAATTTATTCTGAGGAAATAATACTACTGTTTATAATGAAATCAGTATAAAGGCATTCTCTCTATCATTGCTTGTAATAGCAAAAAAGAATAAACTTCAGTGTTTACGTTTATTCAATGTCTGATGATAAAGCACTGATTAACTCATGGTCCATCCATATAATAGAATGTGGTGAGGCTGTTAACATTACATGGAAGTGTTAATAGAATACATAATGATATGGAACGATAAATACATTGTGGTGGACAGACCCTAGGGGGACCTCATGATTCCAACTCTGTGACTTGCTTATAGCTAATAGAATGTGACAAAGGTGAAGGGGCTTGCATTTGTAATTAATGTCCTAAATGAGTTGATTTTGAAGTATAGCATGTGTGTGTGCTCAGTTGTGTCTGATTCTGCGACCCCATGGACTGTAGCCCGCCAGGCTCCTCTGTCCATGGAATTTTCTAGACAAGAATACTGGAGTAGGTTGCCATGTCCTACTCCAGGAGATCTTCCCAACCCTGGGATTGAGCTCACAACTCCTGTGTCTCCTGCATTGGCAGATGGATGCTTTACCGCTGAGCCACCTGGAGTACAGTAAGTCCCCTACACATGAAAGAGTTCCTTCCTGAAAGCACGTTCGTAAATCTAATTTGTTCATAAGGCCAACAAAGTCTAGCCTAACACAATCGGCTATATTGTGCTATACTGTAATAGGTTTATAATACTTTTCACACAAATAATACATTAAAAACAAACATGAAAAAATGAAAACATTTTTAATCTTTCAGTACAGCACCTTGAAAATTTCAGCAGTACCAGCTACATCACTGCTGATCTTGTGCTTGCTTCCAGACATCCTGGGCTTGAAATAAAGATACTGCATTGCTGTACTCTCTGCAGTACTGCACAGTAAAGCATGCAAAAGCACAACTACTTATAGATGTTGCACGCACATGACATGGAACACCAGACACGTGAGCTAACTTACGTGGTTGGACATGTGAATGCATGTTTGCATGTTTGAAAGTTCATAACTTGAACGTTCATAGGTAGGAGACTTACCGTAGTCAAAAGGAAGTTATTGTGGATAGGTGAGCCTGACTTAATCAGTTGTAAGATTTCGAGTTGAAAGGCTTTGAAAGAGGATCTAGGCTGTCTCAAAGTCAGAGACTCTCTCTCTAGTGCTGGTTTTGAAGCTTTCATATTGTGGCAGGCTAAGTGTCACCCAAACTGACAACCAGCAAAAGACAGAAACTCTACAAGCATAAGGAAATGAATTCAGCCAACAATCCGAATAAACTAAGAAAGGACTATTTCTCCACTTGAGCCTCTGTTAAGATCATAGCCCCTGCCGACCCCGAAACAGATAATCCCAGGTAAGCTGTGCCCAAACTTATGACTTACAGAAACTATGAGATAATGTGTATTGTTTTAAGCCACTAACCTTGTGGTGATTTATTACACAGCAGTAGAAAACTAACACACATGATGTGTTGTTACATGAAAAAAAAAACCACGTTATAAAATAGCATGCATAGCACGATCCCATTTTGATTTAGAAAATGAGATGTTGACGTCTGCTTGGAAAACCCTGAAGGAGCAAATGCCGAAACATCAGCCCAAGATGCTTGCCTTAGCGCATATTTTCATTTTGTTTATTTAAATGCTTCTAAATTTCCCACAATGAACATGTAAGAAGCTATTTTTAAAGAGAAGAATATCAGTAAATGAGACTAATATTTTTCATTACTTTTTTAAAATGGAGGGACTTCCTTGGTGGCTAAGACTCTGTGCTCCCAATACAGAAGGCCCCGATTCAATCCCTGCTCAGGGAACTAGATCCCACGTGCTGCAACAAAATGTTCACATACCACAACTAAAACTACCCTGCATGCTGCAACCAAACCCAGGGCAGCCAAATACATTAAAAAAAAATTTTTAATAAATAAAAATGGAATCCTAGACAATGGAGTTAAAAAGAAAAATCTAGACTTCTGTTTCTGAAAATATCAAAAACCCTCCTATAACAATTGCCTAAAATGTTGGATAAAATGTAACAAAGATCCTTTTTTCTTTACTGATATAGAGCTGACCTATAGCATTATATTAGTTTCAGGCATACAGCATAATGAATCAATATCTATATATTGAGAAACGATCATTAGAGTAAGTCTAGGTAACTCCAGAACCCTATGCTGCTGCTGCTGCTAAGTAGCTTTAGTCGTGACCGACTCTGTGCGACCCCATAGACGGCAGCCCACCAGGCTCCCCTGCCCCTGGGATTCTCCAGGCAAGAACACTGGAGTGGGTTGCCATTTCCTTCTCCAGTGCATGAAAGTGAAAAGTGAAAGTGAAGTCGCTCAGTCGTGTCCGACTCTCAGCGACCCCATGGACTGCAGCCTACCAGGCTCCTCTATCCATGGGATTTTCCAGGCAAGAGTACTGGAGTGGGTTGCCATTGCCTTCTCCAGGTAACCCTAGAACCCTCTAGGAAACATGTAGATACAATTTTTTCTCTTGTGATGAGAGCTTCTAAGATCTAGGCTGTTAGCAACTTTCAAGTATACAGTATTATAAACTATGATCATTATACCATACATTACATCTCTATGACTTATTTTACAACTGGGAGTCTGTACTTTTTTACTCCTTTCATTCGTTTTGCCCACTGCCCACCCCCTCACTTCGCAAAACCAACAAGCTATTCTCTGAGTATAAGGAAAAGCTTAGATTTTTTTCTTCCTGGGTATTTGTCTTCTCTGTGTCTCTTTTACCTTAACAGAAAACACTTCAATTCTGATACTTCTGGCCACCAATGTGTGGAGCAAACCTCTATGACACTAGTGTCCTACAATTTAACTCAGTTCTGACACTAGCCAGAAATAGCATCAGGTCCCACAGCTTAAGGGCTCAGTCCCACAAGACTGCCCCACCATCACACACACACACATACACACACACACACACACACACACACACTCTCTCTCTCTCTCTCTCTCTCTCTCTCTCTCTCTCTCTCTCTCTCTCTCTCTCTCTCTCTTCAGATGCCAGTGCTTCTGACTAACTGGCATTGATCTGAAGTTCAATGATCCCCCTTCTTGGGTTTAGTTAATTTGCTAAAGAACCTCCCAGTGTGCATATGTTCACCAATTGGAAGCTCTCCAAACTCTGTATGTACTATTGGGATTTTATGGAGGCATCCTCACATAGGCATGATCAATTATTAACTTCATTTCCAGCCCCTGTTTCCTCTCTGGAAGATGAGGGTGGGGCTGAAAATTCAAAGCTTCTCATCATTGGTTAGTCTTTCTGATGACCAGCCCCATCCAGGAGCCGCCAGGAGCCCATTTGGAGGCACTTCAGTAGACTAAAACATGCTTCTAGTTCTCGTATCACTTAGAAAATTATTCTGCAAGGTAGTCAGTAATACCCAAGGGCTGTGAAGCAGAAAGGTAGAGCTGAGTCCTCACCTGATCCATAATCCTCAGAGAGTTACAGCCGCAATGAAAAGGTGATCCAGGGAAGCATATCCGGAGAAGGCAATGGCATCCCACTCCAGTACTCTTGCCTGGAAAATCCCATGGATGGAGGAGCCTGGCGGGCTGCAGTCCATGGGGTCGCCAAGAGTCGGACACGACTGAGCGGCTTCACTTTCACTTTTCACTTTCATGCATTGGAGAAGGAAATGGCAACCCACTCCAGTGTTCTTGCCTGGAGAATCTCAGGGACGGCGGAGCCTGGTGGGCTTCCGTATATGGGGTTGCACAGAGTCGGACACGACTGACGCGACTTAGCAGCAGCAGCAGCAGCAGCAGCAGCAGCAGGGAGGCATATCTTCCCTAGCTCAGGAAAATAGCAAAAAAGGATGTCTCAGCTTGGGATCTGGGTAGAAAATGAAATTCTCCTGTTTAGAATTTCTAAACATAGGTCTGTGTTTCCTGTTTGGGGCCTGAGTTTACTCTACCTTCATGATTATTTAAATAGGATCCAGCAACAAGACAAGAGAAAAACATTAAAAAAAAAAAAAAACTTTTCATAGTGAGTGACACTGTTGTGGTTCCTAAAAGAAGCAATCACAAAGTAACTCTGCAATATCATGCTCTCAACCCAGATCACATGGGATCCCAAAGGATAAAGCCCCACTGAACATGAGCTTGCAACCCAGAATTACAAAAAAGAAAAGAGAAAGGAAGAGAGAGAGAGGGAGAGGGGAGGGAGGGAGAAAAGAGAAAGAAAGAAAGGTAAAAAGAAAGGAAGGGGAAATAAGCCATCATAATGAAAGACTCAGCGGACTTAACCTCAAAATTAGACTCTCAAGCTTCTGAGATGTTATATGAAGACTAAAGATATTATACAATAGATATGATTAAAATGTCTAGATGCATATAAGGCATTGAAAGTATAAGAAAAGAATAAAATACTATGAATAGATGTAAAAGAACCAAATAGAATTTCTAGAAATGAAAAAATAACTGAAATATACAATTCAATAAATAGGCTAAACACCAGATTCAATACAAATGAAGAGAAAAATAGTGAATTGGGAAATTGGTCTAAGAATATTACCCAGAGGAAGAAGAAGAAATAGAAATTATGAGAAAGAGGTTAAATGACACAAGAATAAGATGAGAAGGTCCACCATTTGTCTAACAGGAATTTCAGAGGAGAATGGCCAAGGCATTATTGAGAGATAACAACTGACAATTTTTCAGAGTTAATGAAACATACCCCTCTTCAGGTTTAATAAGAATAGTAACACTTACTTCTAAACTATGGTATCTGTGTTTTATCCATCTTTGCTGCTGCTGTTGCTGCTAAGTCGCTTCAGTCGTGTCCAACTCTGTGCGACCCCATAGATGGCAGCTTACCAGGCTTTGCCATCCCTGGGATTCTCCAGGCAAGAACACTGGAGTGGGTTGCCATTTTCTTTTCCAATGCATGAAAGGGAAAAGTGAAAGTGAAGTCGCTCAGTCGTGTCCGACTCCTAGCGACCCCATGGACTGTAGCCTACCAGGCTCCTCCATCCATGGGATTTTCCAGGCAAGAATACTGGAGTGGGGTGCCATTGCTTTCTCCGATCCATCTTTGCAAATGTACTTAAATCTTTTTTTTTTCTTTTCTGGAACAAGATCAAACAGAAACAGGAATTTTAATTAATTAATTTTAAAATAAATTAAATGAAGACATGAACGGAAAGTTTCACAGAGGAAGAACATCTGGATCAGGCTGGGCTGGGATATGTATCAGTTAGTACCGTTTCACTTGTAAATGGCATAAAAATCCATTTAAAACTGTCTTAAGGGACGTCCCTGGTAGTCCAATAGTTAAGAATCTGCCTTGCAATGCAGGGGATGTGAGTTCGGTCCCTGGTGGGGGAACTAAGATCCCACATGCTGTGGAGCAGCTAAGCCCACGCACCACAACTACTGAGCCAGAGCACCACAACTGGAGAGTCCAGTCTGTCCCCTGCAATGGAAGATCCCACAGTGCAACGCAGATCCTGCGTGCTGCAACCAAGCCCCAGTGCAGCTAAATAATTTTTTTTAAACTGTCTTAAGAAACCATGGACGGGTCTTCCCTGGTGGTCCAGTGGTTAAGAATCCACCTTGCAATGCAGGGGACACCGGTTGGATCCCTGGCCTGGGAAGATCCCACATGCCGAGGAGCAGCTATTAACAAGCCTGTGCTCTAGAGCCCACAAGCTGCAACTACTGAGCCCTTGTGCCCTGGAGCCTGTGCTCTGCAACAAGAGAAGCCACTGCAGTGAGAAGCCTTCACACCACAAGTAGAGAGTAACCCCTACTCTCCGCAACTAGAGAAAGCCCAAGCACAGCAACAAAGACCCAATGTAGTCAAAAGGAAATAAATAAACAAAATAATTAAAAATATTTATTAAAAGAAAGAAAGAAACCAGAGGCAGTGATCACTAACATTACTGAAAATATAATGAGTGGGGTTGCCTTTAGGTATGGCATGATGCAGGTTTCAACCATGCATTCAAGTTTTGCTTTTCCCAGAACCTCAGTTCTGCTCTTCTGCATGCAGGCTTCATTCTCAGGCTCTGTGCCTGAGGACAGAGTCTCCCCTCATATGACAATAGAGTCTTCCTCTTTTTTGTTCACAGTTTAATCCCCAACACTTAGAATAGTATTTAGTATATAGATATTCCAAAAATATTTGTAGGAGTATTAGGAGGAGAAGGCAGAAGCAGTAATATCAGCATAATTTCTGGCAGGAAAAAGAAAAAGGAGACTCTACCAGATATGTTTTAGAGAAACTGCAGACCAATGGAGACAAACAGATGATTTTAAATCACCTGACAGATTACCTACACAGGAAAACAATTCATAGCAGCCTTCTCAACAGCAGAACAGAAGACGGAAGTCCAAAGCATGCTACATTTAAAGTGCTGACAAAAACTAACTCACCCTAGAGTTCAAACTCCCCTAAAATACCACTCAAGAGGGCTCCAGTTAGCTCTTGCTGCATAGCAAACCTCTCCATAATATAGTGGCTTAAGGCAACCCCCCCTATGTATTCGCTCACAGTTCTGTAATTTGGCAGAGCGGGGACAGCTCATTTTACATTCTGTGTGGTGTTGGCTAGGGTGGCCCATCAGAGACCGGAAGAAACAAGGCGGCTTCACTCACACGCATGGCCCTCAGCAGAAGGGATGGGAATGACAGGTGACTCTCTGGCCCCCTGTCATCCTTCATCCTCCAGGACCCCTCTCTCTCTTCAGGGGGGTAATTGGGCTTAGCTTCATGGTGGTTGAACCCCAACAGGGTAAAAGTGGAATCAGTCCGTCTTCTTATGACCTAAGGCTGGACCTGGCATGGTGTCACTTCCACATTCTACTAATCAAAGCAAGTCACAAGGCCAGCCCCTGTGTAAGGGCAGGGGAGAGAAACTCCATCTCCTTGGGAGGAGTGACATAGGCATCACAGGGATGGACAGAACTGTTGGTGGCCACCTTTGCTGACAATCCAACACAAGGAGTGAAAGTGAAATAAAGACCTTTTCAGATGAAGACTGAAAAGACTTCACCATAACATCACCCGGTTAAGGCTGCCAACACATTTATTTTAAGAGAAAGGAAATGGAACTCAGAAGGTGTGAGACGTAAAAAAGCAGTGAAGAGCAACAACAAGGACCTACTGCATAGCACAGGGAACTATACTCAATGTCTTGTAATAACCTGTAATGGAAAAGAATCTGAAAAAGAAAAAAATAATATATATTATATGTCACTGAATCACTTCAGGATACACTTGAAACTAACACATTATAAATTAACTACACTTAAATTTTTTAAAAAAGCAATGAAGAGCAAATATACTCGTGTAAACATGTGGGTAAATGGATATAAGCACCAACTGCGGAAAACTGCAACTGTGATGGCAGTGAGTTGGAGGTGTGAAAACTAAGGCAGACCCACAATGCTGGATGGTACTATGGAAGGTGGAGGAAGTGATCAAAGCATTCCAAAGGCCGCCCCCCTATCAGGGGACAGTCATGTTCCTAATTAACTAGAATCAGTGTACATGTGAAAAGAAGGGGAGAGAAGCCCTAAAGAGTAGGAATGAAACCTACAATTTCCAAGAAAATGAATGAAAGAAGCAAGGAATAAAAGTGGAAAAAAATAACAAAAGAGGCTCTGATTTCCCTGATGGTCCAGTGGTTAAGAATCCACCTGCCAATGCAGGGAGCACAGGTTCTGTCCCTGGTTGGTGAACTAAGGTCCTGCCTACCAAGTGGTGCAGCCAAAAAGTAAAACAAATAAAAAAATAAAAGAGGCTCACTAAATTCGATTGATACAGGAAACAAGAGAAAAATGAAAAGGAAAAAACCATGAGAAAATTGAGGAGCACAAAGTTAGATGGTAAAAATAAGTCCAAGTAATGACAATACTTAAACTTGTAAGTTAAAAGACACAGATTCTCAGATTAGATCTATGTATTAATATGGCTGAAACTCAGAAACATACAAGCACCAAAGAAAAAAGAAAAAAAAAGCAATGAATTGCCAAATGACGCAGTACAATACCCTCCATACACAGTACATAAGATTTTAAAACATGCAAAGCAGTACGGCAGGTCCTCAAACAATTAAACACAGAATTACCATATGATCTAACAATTCCATTTTTATGTACATCCCCAAAAGAACTGAAAGCAAGTACTTGAACAGATATTTATATACCTGTGTTTAGTTACATTATTCACAATGGCCAAAAGGTAGAAACAACCCAAATGTCCATCAATTAATGAATAAACAAAACTTGACTGACATGCAATGGAATATTACTCAGCTTTTAAAAGGAAAGAAATTCTGACACATGCTACAACAAACAGGAACCCTGAAGATGCTACGCTAGGTAAGATAAATCAGACACAAAAGGAAAAATATTATATGATTCTATTCATATCAAGAACCATAAATTTGTTGTGATAGGAAGTAAAATGATGGTTTCCAGAAGTTGTGGGGGAGGAGGGAATAGGAACCTTATTGACTAATGGACACAGAGTTTCAGTTTTGGAACATTAAGAATTTCTAGAGCTGGACAGTGGTGATGTTACACAACAAGGGAATGTATTCAGTGCCACTGAACCGTGCAATCAACAATGGTGAAAATGTTCAATGGGAAATTTTATTTTATGTGTTTTACCACAATGAAAAATAGCATGCAAAGCTAATACTACATATAATTTGTCAATACATACAGCAACAGTATGAAGGCGTGCATGAGAATAGGAAACTGCAAATTCAGAAGAGCAGCAACACCCGGGAGGGTCAGGAATGCAAGCAGGGACCTGTTTCAGCTCTAAAAACAAAGAAGAAAACAGGGCAAAGTCAGGCGGTAGGCATTCGCGTGTTTCTTGCCATTACACTCGCAACTTTTCAATACTCTGAGTTTCTCGTAAGCTGAAGTACAGGGTACCAGATATGCCTGCTAAGGAGGAGTCATGACTCAGCCCTGTCTGCCCCACACAGACCCCATCGCCTCTTTGGAGACTCAGACTTAGGAACAAACTCCTCCTTCCTCGTGTCCAGAGCAGCCTCCACTGATTTGCCACGTGTGGAGCAGAGCCTGGAACTTTTTTTTTAATTGATGTGTAATTGATTTACAATGTTGTGCCAATCTCTACTGTACAGCAAATGACTCCTGGACATAGACATAGATACATTCTTTTATACTCTTTTCTATTATGGTCTATCCCAGGAGACTGGATATCGTTCCCTGTGCTATACAGTAGGACCTTGTTGTTTACCCGTTCTAAGTGTAATAGTTTGCACCTACCAACCTTAAATTCCCGGTCCATCCCTCTCCCTACCCCTCGCCCCCTTGGCAACCACACGTCTGATCTCTACGTCTGTGAGTCTTGTTTGTTTTGCAGACAGGTTCATTTGTGGTATATTTTAGAATCCACATATAAGTGATATCACACAGTATTTGGCTTTCTCTTTCTGACTTACTTCACTTACTGTAATAACCTCTAGGTCCATCCATGTTGCTGCAAATGGCATTATTTTGTTCTTTTTTTATGGCTGGGTGGTATTCCATATCTTGGCTATTGTGAATAGTGCTGCTGTGAACTTAGGATGCATGTATCTTTTTGAATTATAGCTTTGTCAAGGTATATGCCCAGGAGTGGGATTGCTGAGTCATGGTGATTCTATTTTTGATTTTCTGAGGAATCTCCATACTGTTCTCCATAGTGGCTGCACCAAATTACATTCCCACTAAAGCTGTAGGAGGGTTCCCTTTCTCCAACACCCTCCCCAGCATTTGTTACTCATAGACTTTTTGATGATGGCCATTCTGACCGTGTGAGATAGTTTTGATTTGCATTTCTGTAATAATTAGTGATGTTGAGCATCTTTTCCTGTGCCTAATGGCCATCCACATGTCTTCCTTTGTGGAGCCTGGAACTTTCAATGTCAGAAGATCCTTCCAGGCCCATCCTCTCCAGGCTGCCCAAACCACATCCTTCTTGCAGGAATCCCCAGGAGTGGAGGGGCAGAGAGACGGCCTGAGAAATGCAGCTATTAATAAGCCATGAGCCTGGACTGTGAGTGCCGCAGGAGGCCTTCTGTGGGGCATCCTGAAGCCTTCCAGTCCAGGGTCTCCATGGCCCCGTGCTGGGCTGCAGGCTGCTGTGGGTGGCTGGCTCTGAGCAGCCTCCCTTGCCACCCTGCACTACCCAGACTGCGAGGCCACCAGAACGGCCCTCTTCTGTTGCCTGGACATCGGTCTTTGCTTGTCCAACTGCCAGTTATCCTTGGCACAATGCTCACTCAGCTGGGCACCTGCTGGCCTACCGCCCACTGCAGGTTTGTGGCATACAAGGCTCAAGACAGAAGGGTCTGGAAGGACAGGCTCATGGGGAGTGGCTGACAAGGAGGTCTTCCGGGGGAGGGTGGGGGCTGAGGGAACCTTAACCTCACCTTCCCTCGAGCCCTCGGGGACACTCATCCACATGGCGTGAAGCCCACATGGCGTGAAGCCCGCATGGGGCTCCCAAGAGAGCAGTCCTGCTCCCGCCCCTCTGCTGCTGGGATGGACTCAACGAGGGCATCTCCACTCACAAACACAGCAGACGCTGCCCTTGGCTGACTCTCTGTGTACCTGAAAACACACCATGTCTAATTCTTACAACACGCCAGCAGGAGAGGTAATAGCGCCACTTCACAAATGAGGACACTGAGGTTCAGGATGGTCACCTGACTTGCCTGTACAGGGGAGACCGTGTGTGACTGAGACCCCCACTCAGGGGCAGACTTGGCTCCGTGGTCCTGGGGGCGGGAGTGGGGCCTCGGGTCACGGGCCCTACATGGACCAGCAGCTCTGATTGAGGAAGACGTGTGGGCGGTGACAGACGGTGGCAGGAGCCTCAGGGCCTTGCCGGCTGGCGTGTTAGAGGCAAGCTTGTTCCTTGCTTGCCCTTTCATTTGTTTTTTAACTACTTCTCACCACAACAGAAACTGCTGATCTGCAGGTGTGCAGCTATTCTAAGAGAGTGAACTGGCTGATGCTCGATTCCATGGAGGCCCAGGTCCTGCCCACTCACCCTGCCCCTCCCAAGAGATGCCCCGCGCTAGCTCTTCAGGCCGCTGCTGGACGGTCCAGCCTGCGGCCATTGCCGACCCTCTCCCTCCTGTCCAAATGGGCCAAATCCAGCTAGCTGAGGGCCTCTGAAATTTTCAGATGATTTTATTGTGAATTAAGATGCAATGCGAGAATGTCCATAAAACACAAACAATGGTGAACAGATCACGTAAACCAAACACCTTGTCGTGGGTCATGAAATAGAACACAGCCAGCACCCCCAGAGCTGCAAGTGCCACTTTCCATCTGTAGCCACTCACCACCCTGGCTTCACTGCCCGTGGGGAGGCCAGGAGCTGTTGGCACAAGTGCTGATGCGGACTAAGGGGGTCTGGAGTTCGGTTCCAAGACTATGAGGATGTTGTGCTAGGGTTGATCCTACTTGGACTGATCTGCCCCTCCACACAGAGCTGGGCTGAGGTTAGACCAGGCAGGCAGGGGCACTGCCACCCTGCTGAGACAGGAGGACACTGTGCTAGGAACAAAGGAGGAAGTACTGACCAGAAGGCCTCGGAAGAAGGGCCTGCCAGAGCTGGAGTCAGCCAAAAGGGACAGAAATCTGAACACCAGCAGCTTAAACAACTAAGGGGTTTGTTTTTCTCATCTGAGGGGAGCTCAGGGCTGTGAAGGCTTCCCAGGTGGCTTAGATGGTAAAGAATCTGCCCACTGTGCAGGAGACCCTGGTTTGATTCCTGGGTGAGGAAGGTCCCCTAGAGTAGGAAATGGCAACACATCCCACTATTCTTGTCTGAAGAATTGCATGGACAGAGGAGCCTGGCAGGCTACAGCCCGTGGGGTTGCAAAGAGTTGGACACAACTGAGTGACTAAAACACATACATAGGGCTGTGTGACTCACGGCACCATCCAGGGGGCAGGTTTTCCATCTTTCTGCTCTGCCATCTTAAGCCCCTGGTTTTCAGCCCTGGGTTCATTGCCTTGTGGTTGCAAGGTGGCTTCTGCAGATCCAAGCACTTCATTGTGCTCAAGGCAGGAAGGAGGAGGAAGGGCAGAGAGCCAAAAGCAAAGCTGGCTGTCTCTCTCTGAAGGAGCTTTCCCAGGAGCCTCTTCCAGTGGTTTTCACTTAACGTGTGTCAGAAGTGGGTCCCCAGGCACCCCTCACTGCAGAGGAGCCTGGGAAATCAACCTCTTAAAAAAAGCCAGTCACATCACTACCCTGAGGACAGAAGGAAACCAGTATTTCTTCTTCAAAGAAATACTTTGGGACCAAGGCAAGGAGACCCCTCCTCCTCCTCCTCCCACTCACCTCCACCCCTGCCAGCTGCCTTCCAAGAATGGGGGGGGCGAGCAGCACTTTTACTGAGTGAGGGTGCAAGTTTGGGCCAGAGTTGGCTTACTGAGGGGGCTGAGAGAAGCCTGGGCTGCCTCTCGGGGTCTCCCTCTCAGTCCGTCCCCCACACAGCTGCCACTTCACTGCAAAACCAAAGCTGAATAAATATTTTAAAGTATTATCTTTCCCACCAGTGACACATCTGCTTGTAAATGTGCTAAGAAGGACTAGACAGACAAGTTAAATGGTGAGACCTGGCTGAGAACATCTAAGAAGGTCAAGGCACAGAGGACAATGAGGATCTGCATCCCTGTGGGCTGAGAGCTGAACCAGATCCAGAAAAGGAGTGAACAGAGCATCATGTTTATCAACCATCCAAAGTTACTCTATAGATTTTTTCCAAGCATGACAATATTACTTTTCCTTTTTGATTTGCAAGAGACCTTTACATATTAAGGATCTCAATCCTTACATATTAAGAGTATCTCACTATAAAGGGCTTCCCAGGTGGTGCAGTGGTAAAGAATACACCTGCCAGTGCAAGAGACACAAGAGATGTGGGTTTGATCTCTGAGTCGGGAAGATCTCCTGGAGTAGGAAATGGTGACCTACTCCAGTATTCTTGCCAGGAAAATTCCATGGACAGAGGAACCTGGTGGGCTATGGTCCAATGGGTCGCAGAGTCAGACACAAGTGTGTACACACACACATTACATTACACAGTAAACGGCAACGCATGACTTGGGGTCAGCATCCAGGCTGACTCATTCAACAGTGGGGCTCTGGACACCGTGGGGAAAAGGTAATCCTATAGTGGGCTCAGGTCTCCTTCTTCCTACTCCTCACTTATACACAGGTTTGCACTTCTAGAGGTACAGTCAGAATTTGGGACATCGAGACACTTAAAAATTGGAATATTTTATGTAAAATATGGATCTCCACCTTATGTTGAGAAACTGGAAGAGGTAGCAAACAAGGAGCCCACATTCCCCTACACTAGCCAGCAGAAGAGACCCAAGACTGTGTTTTCTGGGGACTTCCCTGATGGTCCAGTGGTTAAGAATTCGCCCTGCAATGCAGGGGACACAGGTTTGATTCCTGGTTGGGGATCTAAGATCCCAGTTGCCACAGAGCAACTAAGCCAGCACACTGCAACTACTGAGCCCTTGTGCCGTAACTAGAGATTCTGTGCACTACAGTGAAAGACCCTGCCTGATGCAAAGATCTTGCGTGCCACCACTAAGACCATCACAGCCAAAGTAATTAATTAATTAATCAAAATTTTAAAAAGGAATGTACTTTCTGGTCACCAAGCATCTTCCCCCTTGCATGGTTAGAGTTCCTTACTCTCAACTACATCCCATAATTGTGTCCTAGAATTTGAGTTTGCAACCCCTTGTGGCTAGCAAAGCCTTCAGGTGATACACAGATGACCTAGAATGGCAGAGTGAGCCGCTCAGGAGCCCACGGCCTTGCATCGCTTCAATCATGGGCTCCTGGGGCCCAATTTTGGTTGACATCCTCTCTCATGGAGATTTACAAACATTGCTAATACCCTTAATTACAGAGCTTGGGTGGGAGAAAGGGTGTGTGACTTGAGTGGATCACCTGGGAGCCTGTGAATTTTGCTAATACTAGGCAGTGGCCCTGGAACTTCAGGCCAGGCTGGGAGACAGCCAGTCCTCTGGGCGTTGTGGGAGTCCCTGTTCTCACAGGGAGAGGAAGCCGCCACAGTGGTTGAGGTGAGAACAAGAGGTTGGGCATCCTGGGTGGACAAAGGCAGCCACAGACAGCTGCCACAGGCTGGTGCCAGGCCCTGATGCACCCTCCACACCCTTTCTGCAAAAATCGCTGTCGTGTGCAGAAATGCACAAACGTGCAAAGTCTGAGGGTGCTCAGGAGTCCCCCCACCGCCCGGGTGCAGTCTCAGCCCCAGCCCCAACCATGTAAATCTTTCAGGCAGCTGAGGATTTTAAAAAAGACGTGTTTTGAGCTACAGGTGGCTGTGGTTTGAGCAGGGGGAGGGGAGGGGACTTGAGGCTCCCTTGTCTCGCTCCAGGCCTGGCTCTGGGAGGAGGGGCAGTACTGAGTTGCGCAGGCTGGTGGCTGAGCTACAAAGAAGCTAGTGCCAGGGGGTTCTGCCCTCCTCCTCTCCTCCTACCAGACTTCAGTCCTTGCCCTCAGTCTCAGTGGTGTCCTGTCCACTCCCTTTGTCCTCTGGGGCCCCTCCTGCCCCAGGTATGACTCAGAGCAGGGCCTGGCCCAGGATACATGAGCATCTGGGGTCGATGTGATCCAGCCCCCAGAACACAGATCAACACCCCTTTCCTGGGAACGCAGGAGCCCACGCACTCAGTAACACGATCTGAGAGGAGGAGCTAGTCATTGGCGCTCCTGGAGCTGGGAGGGGCCTGGCACTGGGGCTCTAGGCTCTCCATGCCCAAGCAGGACGCTGGCTTAGCCGTCCTGGGGCCCGCAGCCCTGGACCGCCCAGGGTTGTCAGCTCACTGTCTGAGAGGTGTGACTCAGTCCCCCACCCTCCTGCCCAGGGAAGCCCTGACACTCAAACCAGAGGGAACACACAACAGATTGAGAGGCTCTCTGGGTGGGTCCTCACCTGGGGCCCCCATAAGGGACTTCATAGCGATTCAGGATGTAGCTATTTCCCCCGGAGCTCACGGAGATGCTCCTGTTCTTAGTCCAAAAGTCCAGCTCTAGGGTCTTCCCTGGTCAGTGGACCCATGCAGGGGTCCCAATTCAGAGGGCCCAGGTTCGACCCCTGATCAGGGATCTAGATCCCACATGCCACAACTAAGAGTTCCCATGCCCCAACAAAAGATTTCACATGCCACATCTAAGACCCAGCACAGCCAAATTAAAAAAAATAAAAGACCAGCTCCAAGGCCGAGGGGTCAGTGTGGTCACTGGGGTGGAGCCAGGCACCATCTCAGCCCAGATGCCCCGCCCCAGCCCCACCCTGGGAGGTCTCAGGAAGGCGGGTGCGGGGCAGCTCGGGGAGGGGTGCCCACTGTAGGAAGTCAGTTCTGCAGCATGTCCTTCACCGTCTCGGGCATCTCAGAGAGGAATAGACCCTCCATCACCCAAGGAGTCCCTGGGGGAGGAGAGCTCAGGCGCCACCCATTGCCAACCACTGTCCTACAAACCCTGACCACATCAGGGTGCCCACCCCATTCACCAGGTTAACCCCTCATTCACCCCTGCAATCCCCAGCCATTTGCCAGTAGTAGAACTCCACAAAGCGCCCACCGGGCACAATGAAGGGGTGTCTTGAGTAGATCAGCGAGAACTGCTCGGGGTGGCTGAGGACCTCTGGCTTTACCTGGAGTCAGGAGAGAGGACACGGGCACCCTGGGCCCATGTGGAATGGAGGCTGGCGGCCCTGGCAGCCCAGGCTTGGGCTCTGGCTCTGGCGCTGCTCAGCCATGTGGCCTTGGTCCGGGCCTGGGCCGTGGGGAGACTGGTCTGCTGGTCCCCACGTGCCGGCCTCTAGAATCCCAGCAAGAGCAACGGTGTGCAGGAGTCTGGAACCCTCAGTCTGGCACCCCAGTGCTCACCACACAGCAGCCAGTATTAGCAGCCAGCTGGTGGGAGATTCCTCTGGCTCCCAGTGCCCCCCAAATCTCCGTGGCCACCATGAAGCCAGGCCTATGGGGTCAGGGCCCCCCAGTTCAGGCCCAGGCGTGGATGAAACCCCAACAGCTTTCTCCAGTGAGGCGGGTGTGGATGAGCGTGCCCGGAGGAGAGCACGGTAGCATCAGAGCAGGGCTCGCTGCTCTACATCAGGTGTTCATCCCCTCCCAGCGCTACACACGTGAGGGGGTTTAGTGGGAGAGAGGTCAGCCTGTCAGAGGTTTGGAGAGGAGCAGAGGAAGGGGCTCAGGTTTTTCCCTTTAGTTGGGAGCTGGTGAGGAAGCAGCCCAAGCTGGCACATGCATGACTCTGGAGCACTGCTCTGTGCAGTGGGTGCCAGGGCCCTGGGGCTGAGCTGGAGGACAGGAGCTGTGCAGCCTTGGGCAAAAGGCTGCCCTCTCTGAGCCTCAGACAAAGGGGAGAAAGTGCGTAACAGACCGTGCTGAGCACAGACCTGGGCCAGAATCAGCGGGAGCAATTATGGTTCCTGAGCAGAGGCCTGGCCCGAGGAGCTCAGGCAAGAGGGACCAGCAGGGGAGTGAACAGTCACCACGAGGTGTGAAGGGCAGGACGGGGCAGCTGTGGGTGGAGGATGAGCTCGGTTTGCCTGGGGAAGGCTCGGAGGGCTTCAGGGAAGAGGTGAGGAGTTAGAAGTAGGTTGCCCTCCTCCTACTCAGTTCTTTCTAGAGAATTTCTGTAGGGCCTGAGTAGGGGCTCTGGTTACTCCTTTAAACCCAGTGCCCCCAGGAGCATGACTCCCAAGCTGTGAAATACTGAAATTTACAGAAACTGAGCTAGGTCACCCTGAACGCTGTCCTGTGAGACAAGGAGAAAAGTGACTGATTCAAATATACCCTTTAGCGTCAAAGATTTGGAAGTTTTACGCGTTTACCACACTCCTCTGGGCCGGCTGCTTCTCTGACCTGGACGATGTGGATAAAGCTCTGAAATACCTGGAGGTGAGGAGGCAGCATGGTGGGCTGCTACACCGGGGCAGGACCACCTGCTTGCTTCCTGACCCTGACCTGTGACCTCTGGCAAGTGGCAGCCACACACCCCGACTCCACCCAGTGTATTAGCCTGCAGGTCCCACTTTGGCCACAAGGGGGAAGCTGTGAGCCAAGAAGAGAAGGCCCAGGAGGGGTCACCTGGTTTTAGGAGGGCCCAGCCTCTGGCAATGGCACCCCACTCCAGTACTCTTGCCTGGAAAATCCCATGGATGGAGGAGCCTGGTAGGCTGCCGTCCATGGGGTCACACAGAGTCAGACACGACTGAGCGACTTCCCTTTCACTTTTCACTTTCATGCATTGGAGAAGGAAATGGCAACCCACTCCAGTGTTCTTGCCTGGAGAATCCCATGGATGGAGGAGCCTGGTAGGCTGCCGTCTATGGGGTCGCACAGAGTTGGACACGACTGAAGCGACTTAGCAACAGCAGCAGCAGCAGCCTCTTGGCTCCCTGTCCAGCCCCCACCCACAGTCACCATAATGTCTGGAAACTTTTAGGACAGCCGGATCCTCACCTACCAGTATGGAATACCAACCTCTCTCCAGAAGACAGGCCAGCAATGGGACTTCCCCAATGCCTGGGCCCCCCTGCAGGACCTAGTCATCAGAGGTAGGGAGGCAGGGAAGGGGCCTACCCCACCTCAGCCCTACGAGGGTAGAGGCTCGGCCTGTCTGGTACTGGGGAGGTAAGAACAAAGGATGCAGCGGCCTTTCTCTAGCTTCTCTGCTCTCTCAGCCTTTCAGCAAACAGTTACACCTGCCCCCACCTGTCAGGGGAACCAACCCTCTGCTCTCTTTAAGCCAACCTAGATTAAGAGCAGCTTGGCTTCTGGTTCCAAGAAGGAGGTCTTAGCACCTGGGCCTCTTTCCCTCATTGGAAGAATAAGGTTCAGGCCTCTGCTTCCCCTGGGATGGGGGCTCTGGAGATTCAGGGTCCTGCCTGGGAAATAAGATCCCACAAGCTACCTGTCCCAGCCAAAAAAAAAAAAAAATAGAAGACATACAGATGGCCAAGTGGCACATGAAAAGATGCTCAACATCACTGATTATTAGAGAAATGCCAATCAAAACTACAATGAGATATTACCTCACACCAGCCAGAATGGCCATCATCAAAACCCCTACAAACCATAAATGCTGGAGCAGGTGTATGGATGTTCCTTAAGAAGTTAAAAATACAGCTACCATATGACCCTGCAATCCCACTGCTGGGCATATATCCAGAGAAAAACATGGTTCAAAAGGATACATGCTCCCCGGTGTTCCTTGCAGTGCTGTTTACAATAGCTAAGACGTATAAGCAACCTAAATATCCACCCACAGATGCATGGATAAAGAAGACGTTGTACATGCATACAATGCAATATTACTTAACAATAAAAAGGGACGAAATTGGGTCATTTGTCGTGATGTGGATGAACACTGAGTCTGTCATACAGAGTAAAGTAAGTCAAAGAGAAAAACAAATATCATATAGTAATACATACATATGGAATCTAGAAAAGTGGCACTAATGAACCTATTGGTAAGGCAGGTATAGAGATTCAGACATAGAGAACTATCTTGTGGACACAGGGAAGGAAGGAGAAGATGAGACAAATCGAGAGAGTAGCATTGATATATGTACACTACCATGTGTAAAATCGATAGCTGGAGGGAAGCTGCTGTATAGCACAGGAAGTTCAGCTCTGTGATGACCTAAAGGGGTGAGATTTGGGGGGGGGTGACATGGGAGGGAGGCTCTGGAGAGAGTAGATATATGTAAGCTGAAACACAACATTGTAAAGCAACTATACTCCAGTTTTTAATAAATAGATAAAATAGATAACCAACAAGGACCTACTGTATATCATGGGGAACTCTGCTAAGTACTCTGTAATAACCTAAATGGGAAAAGAACTTGAAAAAAGAATATATACCTGAATCAATTTGCTGTACACCTGAAATTAATACAACATTGTTAATCAACTATATTCCAATATAAAATAAAAATTAAACAAAAAACAGAAAAAGATTAAAAAAAAAAAAGCCATGTATGAGAAGTTGAACTGGCCCTGAGCCCAGTCTCTCAGGGTCCTTCCATCCAGGGTGAGATGGGGGAATTAATTGTCAGATTTCGTAAAGCCCATTCCCAGCACATCCAGGGGAAGTCGCGGCACCTGGTGGTCATTCCTGGGCACTGCAGGGCTCAATCACTGGCCAGAGCAGCCTCTCCCTGTAAGGGGCTCCCAATTCTTGCTTCCCTAGAGGTCTGGCGTTGGGGGGCTGGGGCAGGGCTTGACCTTAAAGCTCATCCTCTTGTCCTCAGTATCACATCAGCAACGGTGGAGAGCCAGGTGGTGGAGGGGAGTATGAAGTTCAGGTGAGTGGGCCACATCCTCCAGAGAGCTTTGGGGCTCTGCTGTCCCCATAACTGACCATGACCTCCCCTCTCTGGGCCTGCTTCTTCCATGGAGGGTGGATCCCAGGGAGCAGTCCGACTGGTGCTCCCTGGTAACCCTGGGGCTGGGGGGGCCTGGGCCTCTAGGTGGGGATCCCACAACCCATAAGAGGACTTGGGGGCCTGCCCCAGGGGTCTTGTCCCACGGACCTTACCTTTCTCCAGGAGGGGTTTGGCTGGACCAATGGCATGGCCCTGATGCTTCTGGACCGCTATGGGGACAGGCTGGGCTCGGGGGCCCAGACCGCTTTCCTGGAGCTCCACTGCCTCGCAGCTGCCCTCCTGCTCAGCTTCCTGCCACAGTGATGGGCCTTCAGGTCCCCATCTGGCTGCAGCTCCTGCTAATTCAACCTCCACACGAGTCCCTACCTTCTCCTGCCCCTCAATTCTTTATCCCTGGAGAGCCCACGCCTTCCCTGTCTCCTCCCCCAGCCCAGTCCTTGGTCATAGTGGAGTGGGGGCAGGGTAAGGACCTGGAGGTCATGGTTGGGCCCTGGGTCCCTCCTGGAACATTTAATAAGGTGGAAATGCTGCACCGTGGATCATACCTAGTCTCCTTCCCCACGAACCCCAACCCCACGCCCCTCACAACCAGGCCTCCCACATAGTCCAAATGCTTTATTGTTTTGCTGAGATGCTTGCAAATGCTTAAAATCACCCAGCCTGGGGTCCCTGAAACCAGAGGCCACAAGAGCTAAGAAGTGGAATCAAGACAGTGTCAAACACTGCCCTCCTAAACTAGCCCTTCAAGGGAGTTCAAATTTGAATGCATTAGTCTAGATCATTTTAGGTCTTTAGAGATTTTTTAAAATAGAGAAACCAGCCAGCAGTTTTTTTATCAGCTGAATGTACTCAGGGAAAGAGAGGAAGATCACTGTCATCCCAGGGTTACTAAGTGTATAATCAAAGCTGAGCCCCTTAGCAGCAACATACGCTTCACAGCAAGGGAGGGAAATAGCCTTCACTAAAATAAACTAGGCAGTCACTCCACACACACACATACAGATAACAATGACAAGCCCTGGTTGGGGGAAAGGGAGACAGTTTCCCGATTTGCTATCTTATCCTAAATGTCCATTTCACAAAAATTATGAGACAGGCAAAGACACAGGCATCACACATGCACACAAAGCAGAGAAGAGAAATTGCCTGAAAGAGTGAACAAATGTAGATTTAAAAGTAAAAACTTCAAAGTGACCACTATAAATATGTTCAAGGAGGTAAAATACTTAAAGAAGTAAAGTATAGGACTCCCCTGGTGGTCTAGTGGTTAAGAATCTGCTTGCAGGGGACACGGGTTGGATCCCGAACCTGGGAAGATCCCATGTGCCGCGGGGCAAATAAACCCATGCCCCGCAACTACTGAAGCCTGTATGTTCTAGAACCAACAAGAGAAGCCACTGCAGTGAGAAGCCCACACACCGCAACTGGAGAACAGCCCCGCTCTCCACAACTAGAGAAAGCCGTGCACAGCCGTGAAGACCCAGCGCAGCCAAAAAGATAATTAATTAATTTAATTTAAAAAAGACAACATCCATGTTGATGTTTGATAGAAAAACAATAAAGTTCTGCACCAAATAAAGGATATAGAGAAATTATTTTTTTGAAAAACCAAACAAGAGTTTCCAGTTTTTAGTCCAGCACATAAGGAACTTGGAAGTCATCACTCTGTTTTAACAACACTGAAAATTAACAACTCTCAGATCTGTCAGAGATTGAGGTAACAGGGTAATCTGATGGCCCCCAAATCAGAGAGACAGGTGGATACAGTGAATCACAACTTACCAGAGCAAAAACTTGCAAGTCAAAACTTCTACAGGAGTAACTATTAGGTTTCTTTTACCCAGTATACCATGTCCAGGTTTCAACAAAAAATTACAAAGCATACTAAAAGAAAAGAGAAAAACCAGTTTGAAGAAACAGAGAAAGCACCAGAATCAGATTCAGATATAACAAGGATGTTGGAACTATTAGATCAGGAATTCAAAAACAACTCTGGGCTTCCCTAGTGGCTTAGCAGTAAAGAATCCACCTGCTAATGCCAGAGACGTGGGTCTGATCGCTGGGTCGGGAAGATCCCCTGGAGAAGGAAATAGCAACCCACTCCAGTACTCTTGCCTGGAAAATCCCATGGACAGAGGGGCCTGGCAGGCTACAGTCCATGGGGTTGCAAAGAGTCAGATATGACTTAGTGACTAAACAACAATATGATTAATACGCTAAGGGCTCTAACGGAAGAAGTAAAGGTGCAAGAACGTAAGCAGAGAGATGAACATTCTTAAAAAGAATTAAAAATAAATGCTTGAAATAAAAACACCGTAACAGAAACAAAAACTGCTTCCACAAACATGGAAATTGAATAACACACTTTTAAACAATCAAAGAATCGAAGAAGAAAATATGAGGGAAATTAGAAAATCCTTACAGATGAATAAAACAAGGACACAGCATACCAAAATTTATAGGATGAAGCAAAGGCAGTCCTTGGAGGGAAATTTATAGCTCAGTCGTGTGGGACTCTTTGTGACCCCATGGACTGCAGCCCTCCTCTGTCCATGGGATTCTCCAGGCAAGAATACTGGAGTGGATTGCCATTTCCTCCTCCAGGGGATCTTCCTGACCCAGGGATTGAACCCAGGTCTCCTGCATTGCAGGAGGATTCTTTACCATCTGAGCCACCAGGGAAGCTGCAAATGTCCACATTTAAAAAGAAAAGAGATAGGACAATTGGCAGTTGAGTGAGCAGGACGCATGGGATCTCTGGGCAGCAGGGACTCATTGCCGGACCCGCAGGCACACAGCCTGGTGTTGATCCTCTTGGTGTGCATTTCCACAGTGACCGGGACCCAGTGACATTTTTTTCCAATCTTCCAGGATGAGGTATGACTGCCAGGGAGGGGACAGGTTCCTCCCTCTCAACACACCTCCTTGCCAATAAATAAATAAAATTTTTTTTAAATAATAATTTTTTAAAAATTGGTTCTTTAAAAACGATTGACAAAATTTTTACTAGAACAAAACATTGACAAAGTAAAACAAAAGACAGAAGGCACAAATCACTAAAATCAGAAATGAAATGAGGACATTACTATAGACATTACAAAAATAAAGAGAATACTATGAATAACAAATAAGGTATGCCAACAAATAAGATAACCTCGATGAAATGGACAAATTTCTAGAAACACACAAGTTACCTAAACTGACCCAAGAAACAGAACATCTGAACAGATTTATAACAAGTTGTTCAGTTCAGTTTAGTCGCTCAGTCATGTCCGATTCTTTGTGACCCCAAGGACTGCAGCATGCCAGACTTCCTTGTCCAACTCCCGGAGCTTGCTCAAGCTCACGTCCATCAAATCGGTGATGCCATCCAACCATCTCATCTTCTGTTGTCCCCTTCTCCTCCTGCCTTCAATCTTTCCCAGCATCAGGGTTTTTTCCAGTGAGTCAGTTCTTCGAATCAGGTAGCCAAAGTATTGGACCTTCAGCTTCAGCATCAGTCCTTCCAATGAATATTCAGGACTGATTTCCTTTAGGATTGACTGGTTTGATCTCCTTGCAGTTTAAGGGACTCTCAAGAGTCTTTTCCAATACCACAGTTCAAAAGCATCAATTCTTCAGTGCTCAGTTTTCTTTATGGTCCAACTCTCACATCCACAGATGACTACTGGAAAAACCATAGCTTTGACTAGACATTCAAAAAACATAGGTTGTGGCATCTGGTTCCATCACTTCATGGCAAACAGATGAAACAATGGAAACAGTGAGAGACTTTATTTTGGGGGGGCTCCAAAATCACTGCAGATGGTGACTACAGCCATGAAATTAAAAGACACTTGCTCCTTGGAAGAAAAGCTATGACAGACCTAGACAGCATATTAAAAAGCAGAGACATTACTTTGCTGACAAAGGTCCGTCTAGTCAAAGCTATGGTTTTTCCAGTCATAATCTCTGGATGTGAGAGTTGGACTATAAAGAAAGCTGAACGCTGAAGAATTGATGCTTTTAAACTGCGGTGTTGGAGAAGACCCTTGAGAGTCCCTTGGACTGCAAGGAGATCAAACCAGTCAATCCTAAAGGAAATCAGTCCTGAATATTCATTGGAAGGACTGATGCTAAAGCTCCAATACTTTGGCCACCTGATGTGAAGAGCTGACTCACTGGAAAAGATCCTGATGCTGGGAAAGATTGAGAGCAGGAGGAGAAGGGGACAACAGAGGATGAGATGGTTGGATGGCATCACTGACTCGATGGACATGAGTTTGAGCAAGCTCCAGGAGTTGGTGATAGACAAGGAAGCCTGGCGTGCTGCAGTCCATGGGGTCACAAGGAGTCGGACACAACTGAGCGACTGAACTGAACTGAACTAACTAGACGGACCTTTGTCGGCAAAGTAATGTCTATGCTTTGAGATTATAACTTAAAACCATCCAACATATAAAACTCTATCTGAGTTATTTTAGGTGTCAACTTGGCTTAGCCAAAGTACCCTGATATTAAGTCAAAGATTGTTCTAGATGTTTCTGTGAATCTATTTTTTAGGTGAGATTAACCTTTAAATCAGTAGACATTGAGTAAATTACCCTCCATAAGGTAATTACCCTCAATTAGTTGAAGGCCTGAATAGAAAAATGACCGACCTCCCTGGAAAAAGAGAGAATTCCACCAGCAGAGAGTCTGTAGACTTGAACTGCACCTCTTCCCTGGGTCTCCAGCCTGCTGGCCTATCTTGCAGATTTTGGACTTGCCAGCCTCCCTCATCATGTAAGCAAATTCCTTAAAATGAATTCTTTCTCTCCCCCCTCGTATCTCCCTGTTTTCTTTTTCTTTTTTCTTTTGGTTTGTTTGTTTTTCTGGAGAACCTTAATACATTCCAAGAACAAGGGCTTCAGTGGTGAACTCTACCATACATTTAAAGAATTAACACCTATCTTTTCTCACACTCTTCCAAAAACAGAAGAGGCGAAAACATGTCCTAACTCCTTCTATGAGATCAGCATTACCTGACGCCTAAGCCAAATACAGATATCACAAGGAAATTATGATCCAATATCCTTTATGCACATGATGAAAATATCCTCAACAAAATACTAGCAAACCAAATCCAACAACATATTTAAAGGATTATACATCATTGCAAGTGAGATTTACCCCAAGAATGCGAGAGTGCTTCAACATAAGAAACTTAATCAATGTAACACCGATAGTACATTAATAGTACGTGTAACACTAATAGTTGTTTAGTCACTAAGTGGTGTCCAACTCTTTGCAACTCCATGGACTTGCATGTAGCCCACCAGGCTCCTCTGTCCCTGGAATTTCCCAGGCAAGAAAGCTGGAATGGACTGCCATTTCCTCCTCCAGGGGATCTTCCTGACCCAGGGATCCAACCTGTGTCTCCTGCATTGGCAGGCAGATTCTTTACCCCTGAGCCACCAGAGAAGTTGGAGGAAAAAAACCCACTTGATCATTAATTGATGCAGAAAAGCCACTTGACCAAATCTAACACCCATCACCAACTCGAAGGGTATGGGTCTGAGCAAGCTCTGGGAGTTGGTGATGGACAGGGAGGCCTGGCTTGCTGCAGTCCATGGGATCGAAAAGAATTGGACATGACTCAGTGACTGAACTGAACACCCATCCATGATTTAAAAAAAAAACAAACCTAAAAGCTATAAATAGAAGGAAATTTCCTCAGTACAACACAGGGAATTTATGAAAAACCCACATCTAGCAGCATACTCATGGTGAAAAACTGAAAACATTCCCCCTAAATCAGGGAACAAGACAAAGATGTCCACTTTCACCACTGCTATCCAACATAGTTCCAGAGTTCTAACCAGAGTAACGAGGGGCGGTGGGTCAGGGGGGAAGGAATGGAAGTCACTCAAATTGGAAAGAAAGAATATTCTATTCACAAATGATGTGATTCTACATATAGAAAATCCCAAAGGATCCATACGAAAGCTACTAGATCTAATATGCAGATTCAATAAAGCTGCAGGGCATGAGATAACACACAAAAATCAATTGAGTTTCAATACATTTGCAAAGAACAAACTGAAAAAGAAACTTGAAAAGGAATCCCATTAAAAATAGTATCTAAAAGAATAAAATACTCAGGAATAAGTTTATCCAAGGAGATGCAAGACCTGTATACTGAACACCAGAAAGCATTGCTGAATCTAAGTAAGATCTACATGGATGCAGAAGCATCCAGTGTTTGGGAGTAAGAAGGCTTAATATTGTTAAGATATCCTGAATACCTAATGGGATCTACAGATACAACACAATTCCTACAGGTACAACACAATTCCTATCAAAATTCCAACAGCATTTTCTGCAGGAATGGACAAGGTGATCTTCTAATTCATATGGAATTGAAAGACACCCTAAATAACTAAAACCATCTTGAAAAACAAGAACACGGTCAGAGAACTAACACTTCCTGATTTCAAAGCTTACTACAAATTATTAAGGTCAAAAAACTTGAATAAACGCTTCTCCAAAGAAGATAAACAAACAGCCTATAAGCGCATAAAAAATGCTCAGCGTCAGTGATCATTAGGGAAATACGAATCAAAACCACAATGAGACATAACCGCACACCCCTTAGGGTGGCTATTACAAGCAAACAAACAGAAAGTAACAAGTGCTGGGAGAATGTGGAGGAAGTGGAATCATCCTGCCTCGGGGGTGGGAATATATAAACTTCATTTGCTGTGGAAAACAATCTGGCATCTCCTCAAATATTAAACATAGATTGACCATATGATCCAGCAACTCCACAGTTATATACATACTCAAAAGAACTGAAAGCAAGGACAGGAACAGATATTTGTATGCTCATGTTCATAGCAGCATTAGTCACAATAGCCAAAAAGTAAAAGTAAACCAAATGTTCGATGACAGACAAATGGTTAAAGCAAATGTGGTCTACAAACGAACTTATCTATGAAACAGAAACAGACTCACAGACATAGAGAACTGACTTGGGGTTGCCGAGGGGAAGGATGGATTGGGCATTGGGGATTAGCAGATGCAAACTATTACATGTAGAACAGAGAAACAACAAGCTCCTACTGTATAGCCCAGGGAACTACATTCAATATCCTGTGATAAACCAAATGGAAAAAAACAAGAAAAAATATTTTTATATGTATAACTGACTCACTTTGCTATATAGCAGAAATTAACACAACATTGTAAATCAACTTCAATAAAGTAAATGTTTAAAAAGTATACTCATCTCTACTTTTCTGTTGCTGTTTGGTTTTGCTTTGGTAGTTCTGCTAGGCTTACAGGATCTTAATTCCCCAACCAGGGATCAAACCCAGGTCCGTCGTGGGCAGATAAAGCTCAAGTCCTAACCACTGGATTGCCAGGGAATTCCCCAAAATACACTCATTTCTAAAAGAAAATGTGGTCTAGACATACAATGAAATGTTATTCAGCTTAAAAAAAAAGGAAGGGAATTCAGATACATGCTACAACATAGACTAACTTTGAAAACATGCTCATGAAATGACCAATACTGTATGATTCCACTTACATAAAGTATCTAGAATAGGCAAATTCATAGAGACAGAAAGTGAAATAGTGGTTTCCAGGGGTGGTGGGGAGAGAGGATTGAGGAGTGATTGCTTAAAGGTTATAAAGTGTGTGTTCGGGATGATAAAAACAAAAAGGCTTGGAAATAAATAATGGTGATAGCTGCCAGACATCGTGAATGTAATGTAAATCCAATTGTGCACTTAAAAACGGTTGAAATGGCTTGTATTTATGCTGTGTCTATTTAATGACAAGAAAAAACTTTCAAGGAAAGAAAGAAGGAAGCCAGGGCAGAAGGGAGCATACAGCGTCTGGAGGCCTGGGTGCCAGGAAGGAGGTGGGCAAACCCACAGAGCAGAGGACCGCTGGGGTGGGAGGGACAGGGCGCTGGCAAGGGCAAGCACAGGCCTGGCCACCCCGTCTGGGGGCGGACAACGAGCAGGCACCACAGCTCTGGGCAGCGATCCCGAGTCGCAAAGCAAAGGCCACATGAGCACTAAACTCAGGCGGTGCTGGCTGGCAGCACCACCTTCCTACCCAACCCGACCCTCCATCATTTCAGGCCTGAGGCATGGGTCCTGGGTCCGGCTGCCGCCTCCTTACCCGCCCCTTCCCACCCCTGCCCCTTAACTCCCTGCCCTGGTGCCGAGGGGGGAGCTTCCTACAGCAGATCAAATCCTGCTGCCTCAGCTCACGGGCTTCTCTGCCAGCTCCCTCACTGGAACCCGCTGCCTCCTTGGCTTTGGCAAAGGTCCCCGACAGGCCGGTGCCAACACATCCCTCTGGCCTTGCCTCACTTCCCTCCCCTGCACCAACCCCGGTTCTCTCCGGCCAGGCTGAACTTCTTGCAGCTGCCCTGCCACTGCCAACACCAGAATGGTCTCCAGTCCATTCCCTTGGCAAACTCCTATGTCATCTTCAACACCCACAGCAAATGTCCCCAGTATGGTGGGTCTTCCTCCCGCCTGTACTCCCACAGCCTTCCTGGTAGATAATCGCAAGGGTCCCGGGCTTTCACACTGTACCTGGGACAGAATCTTGAGCCCTTCTGTTTGAAATGTTAAAGGAAATGGTAACCCCCTGAGGTGGGAGCCTCCGGGCCACGAAAGGGACTGGTATCTGGGTCACAGATGTGTGGCCAAATTTCGTCCCATCTCTCCACACTCACCCCGCCTTTGCGGGAAGGGCCTGAGCAGGAGGCACCAGTTGAGGCTGAGAAACGGAAGGGGAGGAAAAGACAAAGTCGGGGGGCAGGGGCGGCCCCTATGAGCTGAGAGCAGGAGCGGAGAGCAGTCCGCGTGGTCCAGCTCTTCGGGTGGCCACGCCTCAGTCCTGGACTTTGGTTGCCTTGGGTGGGCGGGCGAGGTGAACAGGCTGTGCCCCGGCTAGCAGGAGGCACCTGGCACTCCCGTTTGGCCGCAGCCACAGCCGTCATGCAGGGGAGGACCTGGGGGCTGTGTCTGCTGCTCCTGCTGGGGTTGGGACTGGGGTCCCAGGAGGCATGGCCCCCACCCTGTGGAAGGTAGGAGCGAAGAAGGCAGCTGGGGATGCAGCTGGAAGGCCAGGTCTGGAGGGCCTGGAGGAGAGCTCAAGCATCGGGGTCAGCCCTCCAGAGAGGCGGGAAGGGAAGGAGATCAGTTCTCAGGCTCTGTGCTGGGCACTGACCCCCAGTGCCAGGAAGAGATGCGGCAGCATGTGGGTGGCTGGACACAGGCCAGGAGCCTGCCACCCAGGAAGGGCTCCCTCCCTCTGCCCTCCCTTCTAGCTGCTCCTTGAACTGTGCAAGCCTGTTCTTGGGGTTGTTTGGGAAACTTTCTGCTCAATTCCCCTGCCTTGGATGTGAGAGTGGGAGCAAGGACCTGTAAGGACCCCCTGGGTTGACCTCTGACCTCCATGACCAAACCTCTTTCCAAAGGCACAGTTTCCATCTCTCCAAATAGCAGGGATGAGTAACCCCATCCTGCCTCTGGGACTCACAGGGCAGCCACTCTCCCTTCATCATGGTTTATTGAGTTCTTGCTATGCCTCCTGGCTTGCAGCAGTGAACAAGAAAAATGAGGTCCATGAAGGTTATTATTCAGGTTATTATTGCATAACAAGCAAGAAAAGTAATAATAGAAGTTCAATGGTGATAGTTGCTGTGTTTTAGTCTCTAAGTCATGTCTGACTTTTGCGACCCCATGGACTGTAGCCCACCAGACTCTTCTGTCCATGAGATTTTCCAGGCAAGAATACAGGATTGGATTGCCATGTCCTTCTCCAGGGGATCTTCCCAACCCAGGGATCGAACCCATGTTTCCTGCATTGGCAGGCAGGTTCTTTACCACTGAGCCACCTGGGAAGCCCGTATCTTCCACTAGTGCTCACCAAATGTTTATATTCACGGTTACAGTTTAATACACACGAGGCATGGCCAGCCAGGAAGCCTTGGCATCCATGAATTTTTACTGGGGATCAGTAACAGGGATATAATGTATCCTCACGGCGCCCTTAGTTACTCATTCTCCAGGTCTCTAAAGGTCAAAATGATAATGGGTGGCCCTCAGCCCCCACCTTAAATCACATTAATAGGATAAAATATCTGGCATGGTCCACGTTCCCAGTAAACAAAAATTTATCAGGTAGGGCCCCAGGAGCTTAGAGGGTATCTCTTAGGCATGTATCAGACTGTCTTTGAAATGTACAGGGTGTGAACACAGTCAATCTGCTAAGTCAACTGTTCACTGCACGAACAACTTGTATAACAAAGAATTTGTCCAGTCTTTGTCCTAAGTTCCTGGAACACAACTTTTACCATCTTGGAAATTTCCCAAGTGACAGGAGTGTCTTTGGTATTCAGATTAAGCTCTAACAGCTTCTATGAGTGAGATGACTCATAGTGAGTCCCTAGATGGGTCATGCTAATCAGATGACTAAAATAGGAAAGGTCATGTTAGAAGATGAAGTGATAAGAGGATTGGGGCTTTGGGGTACCTGATACCAGCCTGACCTCTTAACCTCTGGAGAAGGAAGGGGGCAGAAGATTGGATTTAATCACACAGTTGATGATTTAATCAATCATACCTAGGCAATGGGGCTTCCCAGGTGGCGCTAGTGGTAAAGAACCACCTACATATGCAGGAGACATAAGAACACAGGTTTGATCCCTAGGTTGGAAAGATCCCCTGGAGGAGGGCATAGCATCCCACTCCAGTATTCTTGCCTGGAGAATCCCATGGGCAGAGGAACCTGGTGGGCTATGTACGGTCCATAGGGTCGCAAAGAGTCGGACGTGACTGAAGTGACCTAGCATGCATGCTGGCATACACCTATGCAGTGAAACCCCAGGAAAAACTTAGGCCACCAAAGTTCAGTGCAGCCTCATATTTGGTTGACACTTCAATGTGCCAGGAAGTTGAAGTGTCCTGATTCTATGGGGAGAGGACACAAGCCCTGTGTTCAGGACTCTCCCAGACCTTGTCCTATATGTGTCTTCATTTGGCCAGTCCTGACTTGTACCCTTATGATAACTGTCATGCAATCACAGTACAGTGCTTTTTTGAGTTCTGTGAACCGTTCTTGTGAATTACTAAAACTTTAATTCTAGCAAATTCTCATGGGAACCCCTGAACTTGTACCCAGTGGTCAGAAGTGGTGGAAACTTCAGGACCCCTGAACTTATAACTGGTGCTGGGAGTGAGGGCAATCTTGTTGGGACTATAGCTTTGACCTGGGGGTGGCGTCCAATTTAACTCTTAGTGATAGAATTTTATTGCAATATTATAATTGTTGTCAGAACATGTGTGATTTGCTAGGATGATCTTGTCTCACTAAAACACGTGGTTTGGAAGGTACAAGATGAAAGGGCAGGGAACAAGCATCTTTTGATTCCTGGATGACCACAGGGTCACCCATATGTTCAGAATAGCAGTTTTGTTGTGATCAGTTACTGGAGGTAAAAGTTACCAAAGGAAGTTAGAGCTGATGGAGCCAACTCTTGGGGTATTAGTTAACCAAACGCATAAGAAAATGCAAAATAAGAAGAAAAAAATAAAAAATAGAATTTCTTGGTTATTGTCATCTAGAATAGCAAAAATGAAAGTGCGAGATAAGCCGAACCAAGATGCTGGCCAGTCCTGAAGACACCTCTGGCCCCAGGGCCTCTGCTAACAGAGGGCGTCGGGGAAGATCCCGCTTCTGGCTGCCCTCATGCGCAGCCACTAGCCCCAGAGCCATCTCCGAAGGAAAAAATTATTCTGAAACAACAAATAATGAAGAAAATGAAACTGATTCCCAAGAGAATGTGATAGACAAAGGACAGAGCCAACGGTCTCATCCCAGCAGGACAGGCATCTTGAAATAGTTATTAAGAATGGGGTGAGGACTTCCCTGGTGGTCCAGTGGTTAAGAATCCACCTTCCAATGCAGGGAACACAGGTTTGATCCTTGGTCTGGGCAGATCCCACATGCTACAGAACAACTAAGCCTGTGGGCCTTAATTACTGAGCCCGAGAGCCCTAGAGCCCGTGCTCTGAAACTAGCACCAAAGACCCAGTAAAGCCAAAAATAAGTAAGTAAATAAAATTCAAAAAAAAAATGGGGTGAGTAAGAAATTCCTTGGCAGTACCGTAGTTAGGATCTGCACTTTTAGTGTCAAGGGCACGGGTTCGAGCCCTGGTGGGAGAACTAAGATCCTGCAAGCCCTGCTGCATGACTGGAAAAAAAAAAAAAGAAGAATGGAGTAAATAAAACAAACATTGATGGGAGCAAAACAAAAGAGGAAGAAAAGAGAGAGAGTTAAAGGACTGATTTCTTTTCAAGAAATGGGATGAATAAAGCAGCCATGTGTGCGTGCACGCTAAGTGGCTTCATTCGTGTCCGACTCTTTGTGACCCCATGGACTATGATAGATAGGGTCAAAAGAAAGGTTTTCATGCAGCATCCTTAGAGGTTGACTGAATCAATGGGAACCCCTGCAGGTCATCCAAAATGAAAAGGCCCTAGACAAATCTGTTTTATTCACCCTACCTGGGAGCAACTTGGAAAACTGCAAGACATAGACAGCAACAAGAAGTCTGACCTCCAATCCGCTGGGGCAATGGTGCTGAAATATAATCAAGATAAAGGTTGATGGCTGGGTCAGGGTCCCTTAGCTCTGTCGCACCCTGGAGACCCAAAGCCTGATGCATAGGAGTGGGCAAAATGGTCAGAGGGCAGAGGAGGCTCCTGGACTCTGTGACATGGGAACCCCATGCACTGAGGTACCAAAAGCCACTGGTGAGGACCTAAAAGAGGCTACAGTCAGATTAAGAGGATATAGAAATGCAAGAGTTGATGGGATGCAGGTGAAAGGTAGTATGAAAAAAAAATGGAATGTTTAAACAGGCTTTATGTCAAGGGATTCTTTCTCCTTCACCCGAATGTTTTATGGAAATGAATGTCATGATTAATGAGGAACACTTACCTTCCCTAGTACTCAAAACCCAAACCTTGCTGAAGTTCTAAGAGGTGCACAGTGAGGGATGCAAGGTTTGGTGCAACTAAGATGAAAGTTTGAACGAAAATTGGTGTTTGAACAGTTCTATTGGGAAGTGACTGAATCTATTTTACCTGAATGTATTACAGGAATGGAAATTGTGCCTGACTGGGGAATGTTTCCACTGCCTAGTATTATAAAGCAGAAGACATGTAAAGCCATGCTTCAAGCAATATTAATTGAATGTTCCAAATGAGAACCAATAAGATTGCCTGAGTCCACATAGATTGTAACCTTCTTCTGCAGAGCACAGACTGGGACTTACAGGAAAAGCCTTTGGGTACCTTCCAGCTGAGACTTTGGACTAAAGAATTTCAACTGCAGAGGCAGTTACTAGTTTGCTATCAGATATTAATTGAGGCTTTCCCTATGACTGAAGGTCAAAAGATAATCTTGAAACCTGAAATGCCCATATTATCTTGGGTGATATTGGAAAATGCTCTAAGACGGAGGGACATGCCCAGAGGAGTTCCATAGAAAATGGAAATGGTTTATGTAGCACCATGCTCCTGGGGGATTGGAGAGTTGCTCAGTGTATTTAAGAGCAGGCAGACTCTTTTCCCCTAGGAATGATGTTGAAACCACCTAAGGGACTACCAGATTCAATTGTCACCTAGGCAAGTGCCCTATGAACAGCTCTTGATTGACCGACAATGAACTGCTTGGTTTATGGATGCCAGTTCCAAGGTGAACATACAACATACTGTTTGAAAGACTGCCACTCTTATCAAAGAAGACAAAACCAAATCAGCTTGGTGGGCTGAGTTACACATCATTTGTCACTGTGTTTGGGTTTTTGCCTACTCTCGGTCAGTGGCCAATGGCCTGGCCATATGGTCAGGCAGAAGGGCAGTGGAAAACTGGCGTATAAAAATGATGCCCTTTTGTGGCATGGTCCTATGGAAAACACCATGGGAATTTGAATATTGCATTAAAATAGAACACATTGATGTCTATGAATCAATATAAAGCCAAACATAGGGGCTTTCATCATTCAATTCTTCCATCACTGCAAGGGAAGCGAAAGTGTTAGTCACTCATCTGTGGCTGACTCTTTATGATCCTGTGGACTGCAGCCCGCCTCTGTCCATGGGATTTCCCAGGCAAGAACACTGGAGTGGGTTGCCATTTCCTTCTCCAGGGGATCTTCCCGACCCAGGGACCAAACCCAGGTCTCCTGCATTGCAGGTGGACTCTTTACTGTCTGAGCCACCAGGGAAGCCCCACTGCAAGGGAAACAGCTTGCACTTTAGCCCACGGGGCTGGCTTGTTCTTATGTTTTCCAAAGATCTCCATCAGGCAGTTAGGGTGCAGTGGCTTTCCAACCAAGATACTGACTGTCCTCTTGGAACTGCCATCAGTAAATGACCAAGTTTTTGCTTGGTCAATAAACAGCTATTCACGGAGCCCCTCCTGGTGGCTTCTCTGTTGCTTCCCCAGTCAGCCCTGTAGGAAGTGAGGCCACCTGCCCTTGTACACAAAAATTACCTACTTGCATTCCCCAAGCAGCCTGCTCCTGCGGGAACCATTTCCATCATTAAGGGATTCTCGGGGCACTGCCTTCTTATCAGAGCGTTTGTCTGACATCACCCAAGGCATTATGGGTATGTCATGGTTTCAAGAATATTTTGTGTTTTTCAATCATAGAAGAGGTTTCCATCAATATCCAATAGCAAGCTAGTGATCCTCTCCCATATGGTGTGTATCATACACTGCATCTGGAAATTTCCTGGTTCAAACTTTTCGTTACTGCCACTGAGTACAACTCACAGGGTTTTGCCACAGGCCCTTCCACTTGGGTCCACACGGAGCCACTGAACAGAGAGCTGGCCCATCCCACAATCGCTGATTAAAGCGCCCCTGAGCCATGCCCCGGGCTCGTGTGCCAAAGTGGGCTGCTTCCTCACCAGCCCCCCAGCCCAGTGAGAACAGATCCGAGCCCCTTCCGCCCCTCCCCTCCGAATCCCTGATCTAAAACCACCTCACGTGTGTAGAGCAGGGAACTCCTGATGTGGACATGCTCTGAGCTGCAGCACCCTCCCTCCTCTTGTCCACACAGTTTTCTATACTGTTTCTAATTAACCAATGAGCTGGGCTCAGGCAACTGTTTAGGTCCTTTACTGCACAAGGACCCTCTGTGTTCTCTCAGCCCTGATGTCACCACCCCCCACAGACCCCCCCCCCCCCAGGCACACATGTGCACATGCCCTGGCACACACACAGTCCTCGCCCCTCCCAGTCAACACGCCCCAGACTCCCATTTCCTTCTCCCCTGTTGGTGGTGACCTGACCGACTTCCCTCCCCAACTCTTCCTGCAGCCAGATTTACTGCTATGGGGAGCTCCTGCACCAAGTTCAGATGGCCAAACTCTACCAGGATGATAAGCAGTTTGTGGACATGCCACTGTCCTCAGCTCCAGGTGAGAACCCTGGGGGCCCTGCCTTCTCCTGAGCCTTCCACCAAAAGGCAGGGGCAAGACCAGGCAGGCAGGGGCCTCTGATCAGGGAAGGCTCCCTGGGGTCCCACTGACCCCTCCCTGCTGCCTGTCCCCCAGACCAACTCCTGAGGCATTTCCACGAGCTGGCCCAGGCCCACAACCTCAGCATCCCGCGGCAGGAGCTGCAAGTGATCGTCCAAGAACACTTCCAGGCTGTGGGGCAGGAGCTGCAGCCCTGGACCCCCAAGGACTGGAGAGACAGGTACAACTCTGGACATGGAACAGGAGAGGGGCCTTCGCTCAGGGCTGCCACCCTCAACCCTGTGGGCCCGGTGGTCTTCCAGCCCCGTTTCTGCAGAAGATCTTGGACCCCAAGCTGCAAGCCTGGGCAGGGCAGCTGCACCAACTCTGGAAGAAGCTGGGAAAGAAGGTATCAGAGCCCCGGGCCTGGCAGAGGGAGATGGAGTTGGGGAAGCCGAGAGCCACCTGAGCCCCATCCTGTTCCCTCTATGCCCTCACCTGTGTAGAGCTGGGAGGGGATGAACAGAAAACACCTGATGTGGACCCAGCAAGACACTGGGACCTATTTCCTGAGAACACAGTCCTTGAACAGGACTCTCCAAAAAGAACTTCTGAGAGGCAGGAGGGCAACATCTACTTTCAACTCCTCACTTCCTCCCTGAAGCCCTCCCAGCCTCCCCCAGGCAAACTGAGCTCATCCTCCACCCCCAGCTGCCCCGTCCTGCCCTTCACTCTCCATGGTGACTGTTCACTCTCCTGCTGGGCTCCCTCTTACCTGAGCTCTTCAGGCCAGGCCTCTGCTCAGGAACCATAACTGCTCCCGCTGATTCTGGCCCAGGTCTGTGCTCAGCACGGTCTGTTACGCACTTTCTCCCCTTTGTCTGAGGCTCAGAGAGGGCAGCCTTTTACCCAAGGCTGCACAGCTCCTGTCCTCCAGCTCAGCCCCAGGGCCCTGGCACCCACTGCACAGAGCGGTGCTCCAGGGTCATGCATGTGCCAGCTTGGGCTGCTTCCTCACCAGCTCCCAACTAAAGGGAAAAACCTGAGCCCCTTCCTCTGCTCCTCTCCAAATCTCTGACAGGCTGACCTCTCTCCCACTAAACCCCCTCACGTGTGTAGCGCTGGGAGGGGATGAACACCTGATGTAGAGCAGCGAGCCCTGCTCTGATGCTACCGTGCTCTCCCCTGGGCACGCTCATCCACACCCGCCTCACTGGAGAAAGCTGTTGGGGTTTCATCCATGCCTGGGCCTGAACTGGGGGGCCCTGACCCCTAGGCCTGGCTTCACGGTGGCCACAGAGATTCGGGGGGCACTGGGAGCCAGAGGAATCTCCCACCAGCTGGCTGCTAATACTGGCTGCTGTGTGGTGAGCACTGGGGTGCCGAACTGAGGGGTCCAGGCTCCTGCACACTGTTACTCCTTCTGGGATTCTAGAGGCCGGCACGTGGGGACCAGCAGACCAGACTCCCCACGGCTCAGGCCTGGACCAAGGCCACACGGCTGAGCAGCGCCAGAGCCAGAGCCCAAGCCCGGGCTGCAGGGCCTCCAGCCTCCATTCCACACGGGCCCAGGGTGCCCGTGTCCTCTCTCCTGACTCCAGGTGAAGCCAGAGGTCCTCAGCCACCCCGAGCAGTTCTCGCTGATCTACTCAAGACACCCCTTTATTGTGCCCGGTGGGCGCTTTGTGGAGTTCTACTACTGGTGAGCAGCCAGGGGGTTGCTGGAGGGTGAGGGGTGGGGAGGGGAGCCCAGTGCCAGCAAGACATCTTGAGTGGGGTGGGTGCCCTGGTGTGGCCCGGGTGTGTGGGGCAGAGGGTGGTGTGGGCAATGCCTGAGCTGTCTGTCCTCCTTCAAGGGACTCCTACCGGGTGATGGAGGGTCTGCTCCTCTCTGAGATGCCCGAGATAGTGAAAGGCATGCTGCAGAACTTCCTGGACCTGGTGCAGACGTAAAGTGGGGTGGGCACCCAAGCCAGGGTGGGGGGAGTAGGTGCCTGGGGCAGGTTTGCCTTGGCTCTGGCAGCTGGGTGGGCTGGTCAGCAGGCCTCCTTTCGGCAGGTATGGACATGTCCCCAATGGGGCCCGCGTGTACTACCTGCAGCGGAGCCAGCCCCTGCTCCTGACCCTCATGATGGACCGCTACGTGGCCCACACCAATGACACTGCCTTCCTATGGTGGGCACCCCTCCCCGTGCTGCCCTGCACACCCACTTCCTGAGACCTCCTGGGGCCCGGTGCCTGGACTGAGATGGTGCCCGGCTCCACCCCAGGGACCACATTGAGACCCTGGCCTTGGAGCTGGACTTTTGGACTAAGAACAGGAGCATCTCCGTGAACTCTGGGAGAAAGAGCTACATCCTAAATCGCTATGAAGTCCCTTACGGGGGCCCCAGGTGAGGACCCACCCACCAGCCTCTCAATCTGTTGTGTGTTCCCTCTGGTTCAAGTGTCAGGGCTTCCCTGGGCAGGAGGGTGGGGGACTGAGTCGCACCTCTCTGACAGTGAGCTGACAGCCCTGGGCGGTCCAGGGCTGCGGGCCCTGGGACGGCTGAGCCAGGGTGGCTGGGCCTCCTGCGCGGGCATGGAGGGCCTAGAGCCACAGTGCCAGGCCCCCTGCTCTCCTCTCACCAGGCCGGAGTCTTACAGCAAAGATGCAGAGCTGGCCACCACCTTGCCGGAAGGTGAGCAGCAGGAAGGGAAGGGGCTGAGCGTGGGTCTGGGCCGTGTGTCAGGCCCTGGTCTCCCGTCTGCTGCTGTCTTGTCCTCACAGGGAACCGGGACGCTCTGCTGGCCAAGCTCAAAGGTGGTGCCGAGTCCGGCTGGGACTTCTCCTCATGCTGGCTCGTGGGAGGCCCGAACCCCAATTCGCTCAGCAGCATCTGAACCAGCAAGCTGGTGCCAGTTGACCTCAACGCCTTCCTGTGCCAAGCGGAGGGGCTCATGAGCAACTTCTACTCCAGACTGGGTGCGCGTGCCTGCAGGGTGCGAGAAAGAAGGGCGCTAGCCCAGCTCGGGTCCCTGACTTGGTCTTGGCAGTGGAGCTGGAAGGAGGACCATGAGGGGAGGACCTCCAGCTCCCCAGCCTCACCCCGCACCCCCAAAGCAGCCTCGTCCCTCCCTTTCTCACTGAGAGGACCTAGGAGAGGATACCCTACCCCACAGATCCAAACCCCTCTGTTCCCTCTCCCTGCCCTTTGACCCCCAGAGCCAGGGGAATCCACAGAGCTGGTCAGTGTCCCCATGAGGACAAACCTGGGGACAGGCCGGTGCAGGTCCTGGGAACTGCCAGGGACCATGTGCTCAGGGGAGTCCCGGTACTAGAGGCCTGAAATGCGGAGGGCTCTGCTCCACATAGGCATGGCCCCTTGGTGCTCAGGGCCTCTGAGCCAGGGGGAGGACAACAGGGGGCCAAACTAGACCCTCTGGGCGGCGGGGGGCCCTGTGGCTTAGTCTAAAGGCAGTGTTGCCCCAGGGAATGACTCTGAAGCCGCAAAGTACAGAAATCTGTGAGCCCAGCGCATGGCTGCCCTGAAGGACATCCTGTGGGGTGAGGACAAAGGGGCCTGGTTTGACGATGACCTTGAGAACAAAAAGAAGAAACTTGAGTTTTACCCATCCAAATTTGCTCCTCTCTGGGCCGGCTGCTTCTCTGACCCGGACGATGTGGATAAAGCTATGAAATACCTGGAGGTGAGGAGGCTGCATGGTGGGCTGCTACACCGGGGCAGGACCACCTGCTTGCTCCCTGACTCTGACCTGTAATCTCCAGCAAGTAGCAGCCACACACCCCGACTCCACCCAGTGTATTAGCCTGCAGGTCCCACTTTGGCCACAAGGGAGAAGCTGTGAGCCAAGAAGAGAAGGCCCGGAGGGGTCATCAGGCTTTAGAAGGGCCCAGCCTCTTGGCTCCCTGTCTAGCCCCCACCCACAGTCACCATAATGTCTGGAAACTTTTAGGACAGCCGGATCCTCACCTACCAGTATGGAATACCAACCTCTCTCCAGAAAACAGGCCAGCAATGGGACTTCCCCAATGCCTGGGCCCCCCTGCAGGACCTAGTCATCAGAGGTAGGGAGGCAGGGAAGGGGCCTACCCCACCTCAGCCCTACGAGGGTAGAGGCTCTGCCTGCCTGGTACTGGGAAGGCGAGAACAAAGGATGCAGTGGCCTTTCTCTAGCTTCTCTGCTCTCTCAGCCTTTCAGCAAACAGTTACACCTGCCCCCACCTGTCAGGGGAACCAACCCTCTGCTCTCTTTAAGCCAACCTAGATTAAGAGCAGCTTGGCTTCTGGTTCCAGGAAGGAGGTCTTAGCACCTGGGCCTCTTTCCCTCATTGGAAGAATAAGGTTCAGGCCTCTGCTTCCCCTGGGATGGGGGCTCTGGAGATTCAGGGTCCTGCCATGGGTGGGGTCTAGGTCTGGCCAAGTCTCCTTCAGCCAAAGCCCAGGAAGTAGCTTTCCAGCTGGCCCAGGATTGGATCCGAACCAACTTTGATGTCTACTCCAAAAAGTCAGCCATGTATGAGAAGGTGAGCTGGCCATAAGCCCAGTCCCTGGGGTCCTCCTGACCAGGGTGAGATGGGGAATTGTCAGGTTTCTCAAAGCCCGTGCCCAGCACATCCTGGGGGCAGTGGCGGCACCTGGTGGTCATTCTTGGGCACTGCAGGGCTCAATCACTGGCCAGAGCAGCCTCTCCCTGTAAGGGGCTCCCAATTCTTGCTTCCCTAGAGGTCTGGCGTTGAGGGGCTGGGGCAGGGCTTGACCTTAAAGCTCATCCTCTTGTCCTCAGTATCACATCAGCAACGGTGGAGAACCAGGTGGTGGAGGGGAGTGTGAAGTTCAGGTGAGTGGGCCACATCCTCCAGGGAGCTTTGGGGCTCTGCTGTCCCCATAACTGACCATGACCTCCCCTCTCTGGGCCTGCTTCTTCCATGGAGGGTGGATCCCAGGGAGCAGTCCGACTGGTGCTCCCTGGTAACCCTGGGGCTGGGGGGGCCTGGGCCTCTAGGTGGGGATCCCACAACCCATAAGAGGACTTGGGGGCCTGCCCCAGGGGTCTTGTCCCACGGACCTTACCTTTCTCCAGGAGGGGTTTGGCTGGACCAGTGGCATGGCCCTGATGCTCCTGGACCGCTATGGGGACTGGCTGAGCTCGGAGGCCCAGACCGCTTTCCTGGAGCCCCACTGCCTCACAGCCACCCTCCTGCTCAGCCTCCTGCTAGAGTGATGGGCCTTCAAGTCCCCATCTGGCTGCAGCTCCTGCTAATTCAACCTCCACACGAGTCCCTACCTTCTCCTGCCCCTTGACCCTTTATACCTGGAGAGCCCACCCCCTCCCCGTCCCCTCCCCCAGCCCAGTCCTTGGTCATAGTGGAGTGGGGGCAGGGTAAGGACCTGGAGGTCATGGTTGGGCCCTGGGTCCCTCCTGGAACATTTAATAAGGTGGAAATGCTGCACCGTGGATCAGACCTAGTCTCCTTCCCCACGAACCCCAACCCCACACCCCTCACAATCAGGCCTCCCAAACACATAGTCCAAATGCTTTATTGTTCTGCTGAGATGCTTACAAATACTGAAAAACATCCAGCCCAGGCCTGGCAACCATGGTCCGGGGCTGGGAAGGGGGATAGGGAGGTGGGCTTAGTGTTAAGGCGCAAAGGGCTGAGCCCAGACACCTGGAAGCCTGGGCCTCTGCTCTTCATTTCATCCCCATTCTGAGGGGAGGGCAACCAGACGCTCGGGCTCCCCCTCCTGCTCAAGACTTCCTCCAGGGAGCATCTGCACAGCCCTCTGTCCATCAGAAACTCAGCCATATACCAGAACCCCGAGGACAGCCCTTCTAGCTCCTTCTCCTATCCGATGGCTCCTCCTCTGGCCTCCAGTTCCCGGCTTCGTCCCTTCTGGCTCTAAGCAAGGCACGAATGGAAGGGGGAGGGCTGGATGTGGGAGCCGGCAGGCTGTGTATCAGGGCCTGAAGACACAGGCAGGGCGCAGGGTGAAGGTGTTTAGTCCCTTCCCCCATTCCCAGCAGGAGATGCCCAAGGGCCTGGGCTGGAGAGATGATGGCACGTACCCTCAGATGGGCCCACAGCTAAGCAGTGGGCTGAGCCACGGAGCCATGGCAATTAGTATGTAACCATGGCGATGAAGCAGTCACTATGGTGACCGTGGTGATGGGTCTGCAAAAAGGGGCTAGGGCTGGGACCTCAAGGATGACACTCAGTCTCTGGTCCTTGGGCAAAATCATAAAAAATACAAATGCGGCACAAGAATGGGATAGAGCGGGGTTTGAGAATTACACCGCCTGAGCTGTTACCCACTCTGGATGTGGCGCTACTCAGCCCCCAAGGCCCCTGCAACAGGGGCTGAGGCAAGAGGGGATCTTTGGCAGATTCTGGTACCATAATGTGTCCTTTAGAAAAGAGAACACAGGCTGGGAGCACAGGTGCCAGGTCAGAGCCGGGGGGCCCCTTTGTGACGGCGCCTCGGCCTGGGTGGGCCCTGGGGCAGGACCCTAACAGGCTATTGCAAGTTCTGGGCTCCCAGGAGGCAGCAAAGCCCCCTCCTAAATGTTTATCTCCTGGCTGGTTTTTCAGGAGGGGCCAGAGCTCAGAAATTCACAGGACGAGCTCCTTACAGAACATTACGGAGTCTCTTCTTGTACAAAAGCCCCAGTTGTGCTCCGCCCTCCAGGGCCTCTGGGAGCCCAGGGTGCGACTCCCTGTCCGGGGGCGGGCGGGGCAGCAGGCGGTTGGGCATGGGTCCTGGGGCTGGCCCGAGGGTCCAGGGGGCCCCGTTCAGTCAGTTCATGAACTGAGTGTAGCCCTCTGCCCCCGTGACAATGACGTCCATCCAGATGCGCATGGCCTCTGCAGAGGGGGCCACCATGTAGTACAGCCGGTCATGGGTCTTCACACAGAACGTGAGGGCTGGGTTCGGGCTCTGCGGAGGGAGAGAGGAAGGTCTGAGCCAGGCAGGGCCCACCGCCGAAGCCCAGCCCAAAGCATCTCACATCTGCCTCGCCGTCCACCCTTCTTCTCTGCCTCCAGGATGCCCTGAGTCTTCCGTAGGCCTGGGGCCCAGTCCCCACCATCCCAGGCTGGGATGTCCCCTCCTCACATGTGGAGCAGTCCGCGGACCTCAGCAGGGCCATACCCTGCTAGGCAAAGACACTGTTCTTTGGTGCCCTCGGGCACAAAGAGAATATCCAAAGAATCAGACACAAAGGGCTGTTTCAGGGATGACCAGAGTCCCCTCCCAGTAAGAAAGGAAGAGATGGAAAAAGCTGTGAGCTGGGTGCTGGGCCCCAGGACCGGAGCGGAGCAGAGATGAGGACTGGAGCAGGTATCGCTGGCCTGGCAGGAGGGAGGCCAACCTGCAGGAAGGCAAATGGCCCCAGCCTCCCACAGCTTCTGTCCGTAAGTCCTCTGGCCCAGACCTCGTCTCTGAGGCCTCCCCATGCCCCCTGCAGCCTCCCCGCTGCACTGCCCGCCCCTCGGAGGGAGACAGCCTGCTGTCATCTCAGGAGCGGGAGGCCAGCGAGCTCCCTCAAGCTCACAGGGGCTTCCTGCGCTCTGCGCCCATTGCACTCCACCCTCAGGCCTGCGGGGAGGGGAGGGACTTAGGGGAGAGTCAAGGAAGGGTCAGGGGCCAGGGGGGTCCAGGAGGCATTAATACGCGGTAGTTCTGGTTAGAGGTGTATGGGGAGGGGTACCTCAGTCACCATAGTGAAGCTCAGAAACCTCTTCTGGGAGAGGGAGAGAGGAAGAGAAAGTTTATAAGAGAACGAGGAATGGGTCCGAGCCTCTGCAGTGGGCAGGCTGGAGGCCTCTGCCCCCAGAGCCCCGCTGGCCCACCCTTTCCCCAGGGCTGGCCCTCACCTTGGCGGCACTGCGCAGGTGGTCATAGTACACTTCCTCGATGGCCTGGAAGTAGATGACCCCCTTCAGCTTCGTCTCGTGCTTGTCTGCAAAGGAAGACGGGCTGGGCTCAGGAGGTCTGTGGTGCTTTAGGTCAAGCTCCGCGGACACGGAATGTCCCACCCGGGAAGTGGGGTGACTCCCAGGACTCCGAAACAGAGCCCAGATTCTGTGTCAGTGTCCAGTCTCGCCCAGAATGACAGAGAAGGCACATCAGAACTCCACTGAGACACCACTGCTCACCTATCAGAGCAGCAAAAATAAATGCAAAACACAGCACATTTGTGATACATCTGTGGGGAGGCAGGCAGTATAATAAATCTGACAGGTGGGAATATAAATTGATAAACCTCTCGGAATGACTTGGCCTCTTCAACCAAAGTTAGAAAAGTGTTTGCCCTTTGAGCCTATTTCAGCACTTGGAAAATTTATCTTACACATGTACCTCTCTCTCTCTGAAAGTCACTCAGTCGTGTCCGACTCTTTGCAACCCATGGACTATACAGTCCATGGAATTCTCCAGGCCAGGATACTGGAGTGGCTAGCCGTTCCCTTCTCCAGGGGATCTTCCCAATCCAGGGATCAAACCCAGGTCTCCCACATTGCAGGGGGATTCTTTACCAGCTGAGTCACAAGGGAAGCCCAAGAATACTGGAGGGGGTAGCCTATCCCTTCTCCAGCGGATCTTCCCAACCCAGGAATTGAACCAGGGTCTCCAGCATTGCAGGCGGATTCTTTACCAACTGAGCTACTAGGGAAGCCCCACACAGGTACAAAAGAAAACATTTACAAGATTCACCACGGCAGTAATTATAGTCACAAAAGATTAGAAACAACCCAAGTATCCATCAAGTTGAGGTGGCTAAGTAGAGTGTGCCATGTGATGAAATACACCTAGCTGTTTAACAGAATAACGAATATCTGATATACACATTCAGAAGTAAATCTACAAAGACTTCCTTGGTGGTCCAGTGTGAAGATTCTGTGCTCCCAATGCAGGGAGCCCAGGTTGCATCCCTGGTGGGGAACAAGACCCCCCATGCCACAATTAAGACCCAGTGAACCCAAATAAATACTTAAAAACCAAATAACACACTTCAAATAACCCATGACCAAAAATAAAGTTTTTAGATAAATTAGAGAAAATATTTTTAAAAAATCTATAAAATACATCTGGATATCAACATCTAGACATTGATATATTTGAGATAGAAAGACCTCTAAGATAATGTAGCAGGAAAACAAGGACTGTATTGGGTGTTACCTTTTGTGTAAGAAAAATGTTAGTCACTCACTCATGTCCAACTCTTTGAGACACTATGGACTGTAGCCCACCAGGCTCCTCTGTCAGTGGGATTCTCCAGGCAAGAATACTGGAGTGGGTTGCCATTCCCTTATCCAGGGAATCTCCCCAACCCAGGGATCGAGCCCAGGTGTCCCGCATTGCAGGCAGATTCTTTACCATCTGAGTCACCAGGGAAGCCCCAAGAATATTAGAGTGGGTTGCCATTCCCTTCTCCAGGGGATCTTCATGACTCAGGAAAAGCAGTAACAATATAAGTTTGCATTTGTTTTTATTCCCTTAAAGAAACTCTAGAAGGATACACAAGAGATTGATAAAGGTAGTTACCTGTAGTCAGAGAGGGTGTAATTCTCAATTTAAACCTTTTTATGTGTTTTGAGTTTTGAACTACATGAATGCATTTATCTATTTAACTCAAACAGTAAAAACGTGGAAAGGAGCATACAGCGTCTGGAGGCCTGGGTGCCAGGAAGGAGGTGGGCAAACCCACAGGGCAGAGGACCGCTGGGGTGGGAGGGACAGGGCGCTGGCAAGGGCAAGCACAGGCCTGGCCACCCCGTCTGGGGGCGGACACCGAGCAGGCACCACAGCTCTGGGCAGCGAGCCCGAGTCGCAAAGCAAAGGCCACACGAGCACTAAACTTAGGCGGTGCTGGCTGGCAGCACCACCTTCCTACCCCACCCGACGCCCCATCATTTCAGACCTGAGGCAGGGGTCCTGGGTCCGGGCTGCTGCCTCCTCATCTGCCCCTTCCCACCCCTTCCCCTTAACTCCCTGCCCTGGTGCCGAGAGGGGAGCTTCCTACAGCAGATCAAATCCTGCTGCCTCAGCTCACGGGCTTCTCTGCCAGCTCCCTCACTGGAACCCGCTGCCTCCTTGGCTTTGGCAAAGGTCCCCGACAGGCCGGTGCCAACACATCCCTCTGGCCTTGCCTTACTTCCCTCGCCTGCACCAAATCCGGTTCTCTCTGGCCAGGCTGAGCTTGTCGCTGGCCCTTATCGGTCCACTCTGCCGATACTGGAACGGCCTCTAACACATTCCCTTAGCAAACTCCTAAGTCACATTCAACACCTGTTGCAAATGTCACCACTACGGTGCCCAGTTGTGCTCTCCCACGCTCCCACAGCAGGGGTGCTCCTCTGTACAGAACTTACAGTGCTGAATCTGAATCTTCCTTTAGGAGACTTCCCTTCCCTGGTGGTCCAGTAGCTAAGACTCTGAGCTTCCCCTGCAGGGGCCCCAGGTTTGATCCCTGGTCAGGGAAATAAGATCCCACATGCTATAACTAAAAAATTCTGCATGCTGCAACTAAGACCCAGCACAGTCAAATAAGTAAACATTAATATCTTAATGACCTGGATAACCACAATGGTGTGGTCACTCACCTACAGCAGACATCCTGGAGCGTGAAGTCAAGTGAGCCTTAGGAAGCATTACTACAAACAAAGCTAGTGGAGGTGACGGAATTCCAGCTGAGCTATTTAAAATTCTCAAAAATGATGCTGTGAAAATGCTGCATTCAATATGCCACCAAATTTGGAAAACTCAGCAGTGGCCACAGGACTGGACAAGGTCTTCATTCCAATCCCAAAGAAGGGCAATGCCAAAGAATGTTCAAACTACTGCACAACTGTACTCATTTCACATGCCAGTAAAGTAATGCTCAAAATCCTTCAAGCCAGGCTTCAGCAGTATGTGAACCGAGAACTTTCAGATGTAAAAGCTCGGTTTAGAAAAGGCAGAGGAACCAGAAATCAAATCACCAATATTTGCTGGATCATAGAGAAAGCTAGGGAATTCCAGAAAAACTTCTGCTTCATTGACTACACTAAAGCCTTTGACTGTGTGGATCACAATAAACTGTGGAAAATTCTTGAGGAAATGGTAATAGCAGACCACCATACCTGTCTCCTGAGAAACCTGTATGCAGATCAAGAAGTGACAGAACCAGACATGGAACAATGGACTGGCTCAAAATTGGGAAAGGAGTATGATAAGGCTGTATATTGTCACACTGCTTATTTAACTTATATGCAGAGTATGTAAGGCAAAATGCCAGGCTGGTTGAATCACATGCTGGAATCAAGACTGCTGGGAGAAATATCAACAACCTCAGATATGTAGATGATATCATCCTAATGGCAGAAAGTGAAGAGGAACTAAAGAGCCTTCTGCTGAAGGTGAAAGAAGAGAGTGAAAAAGCTGGCTTAAAACTCAACATTCAGAGCTTCCCTGGTGGCTCTATGGTAAAGAATCCACCTGCCAGTGCTGGAAACACGGGTCTGGGAAGATTTCACATGCTGCAGAGCAACTAAACCCTTGCACCACAACTAACTCGAGCCTGTGCTCTAGAGCCTGCGAGCCACAACTACTGAAGCTGCACGCTCTGGAGCCCAGGCTCCATGACAAGAGAAGTCACCACAATAAGTCCATGCCTGACACAACTAGCAAGTAGCCCCTGCTCGCTGTAATTGAAGGAAAGCCCATGCAGCATCGAAAACCCAGCATAAAAATAAATAAATTAATAAAAATTAAAAAAAAACAAACCTCAACGTTCAAAAAACTAAGATTATGGCATCCGGTCCCATCACTTCATGGCAAACAGACAAAGAAAAAGTGGAAACCATGACAGATTTTATTTTCTTGGGCTCCAAAATCACTGCAGATGGTGACTGCAGCCAGGAAATTAAAAGATGCTTGCTTCTTGGAAGAAAAGCTATGCCAAACCTAGACAGCATATTAAAAAGCAGAGACATCATTTTGCCAACAAAGGTCTGTATAGTCTAGGAGTCATGTACGGATGTGAGAGTTGGACCATAAAGAAGGCTGAGTGCTGAAGAACTGATGCTTTTGAATTGTGGTGTTGGAGAAGACTCTTGAGAGTCCCTTGGACAGCAAGGAGATCAAACCAGTCAATCCTAAAGGATATCAACCCTGAATGCTCATTGGAAGGACTGATGCTAAAGCTAAAACTCCCAATTCTTTGGCCACCTGATGCAAAGAGCCAACTCACTGGAAAAGACCCTGATGCTGAGAAAGATTGAAGGCAATAGGAGAAGAGGGTGGCAGAGGATGAGAAGGTTAGATACCATCACTGACTCAATGGACATGAATTTGAGCAAACTCCAGGAGATACTGAAAGACAGGGAAGCCTTGCGTGCTGCAGTCCATGGGATCACAAAGAGTTAGACATGACTGAGAGACTGAACAACAACAACAAAACATTAATGAACCCTCCTTCATCTGTTTGGAGGTGAAGCTCCTCCAATCTGGACTGCTATGCGCCTAGCAGGTCCTCAATCGATGTAGAATGAATGAGTTCAAGGCACTGGGATCCAAAGAAGTCAGAGACCCTTCTCTTAGGAGACCACGATTTAGCGGGGAAGAAAGAACAGACACACATCCACTTAGCTGTGTGACTTGGGTATGATTAGGACTCCAAGGGAACACCTACAGTCACTGGTGGTCACGAGCGTTAAGTAAGAGGACACACTCCAAGGGTTCAGCACAGTGTCTGGCACAATACATGTGGATCTGTCAGACATCATTATGCCCCAGGGCTCATGTCACATGGCAGAAGGACCCTGTGTAACGCAGGAGTTACCCAGAGGAAGGCAGGAACCACTCCCAGTGAGGTGGGGCTTCACAGAGGTGGGTTCTGATGTGGACCCTGTTTCATGGAGGAAGAGGGAGCAGGATCCAGGAAGGCCAGGGAGAATGGCAGGTTCAAGGGGCAGCAAGGCACACCCTAGGCGCTGATCCAGCCACAGGCCCACCTCCACCCCTCACCTCCTCCTCAGGACAGGGATCTGGCCCCATCCTGGCCCCTGTCCTGGCCACCCCTCCAGCCTCTGTTCTCTCCCAGCTCTTCCTTCACTGGAAATAGTAAAACATTACTGCCTCCGCTTCCTCACCACCCACCTATCCTCAATGGATTGTGTGCAATCTGGCTCCCGCCCCAGCAGTGGAAACCATTCTCTCATCAAGTTCCAATCGTTGAATCGAATGGCCTTTGGGTGCACATTACCCTTGGCCTTTCTGCAGCATCCATCATCACCGTATTTCTTCCATAAATTATATTTTTTTATTCCGTGACACCCCCTGCTGGCAGGCACAATTCACTCCTCTGCCTTCTCCATTTCCACCCCGCCCTCCCCCTCCCCCGCTGGTTTCATAGACATGAAGGAAGGTCACACATGCCAAGCGCCAGCCTGGCACCTGGCCTGTGACTTCCCACCTCCTGCACCCTGCTTTACTGGAGCCTCCTTTCCCTTCTCCCTCACAAGGGTGGCCCTGCCCTGGGGTGCAGCTCTCTCTCTCCCTCTTCTCTGAAGTCTGATTGTCCAAGCTCAGTCTTAGCTCTGCCTCTCGGCAGCTGAGACCTTAGGCAAGTAACTTAACCTCTCTGGGCTTAATTTTCCTCTGTAGCTGAGTGCCGAAGAATTGATGCTTTTGAACCGTGGTGTTGGAGAAGACTCTTGAGAGTCCCTTGGACTGCAAGGAGATCCAACCAGTCCATCCTAAAGGACATCAGTCCCGGGTGTTCATTGGAAGAAATGATGTTGAAGCTGAAACTCCAATACTTTGGACACCTGATGCGAAGAGCTGACTCATTTGAAAAGATCCTGATGCTGGGAAAGATTGAGGGCAGAAGGAGAAGGGGATGACAGAGGATGAGATGGTTGGATGGCATCACCGACTCAATGGACATGGGTTTTGGTAGACTCTGGCAGTTGGTGATGGACAGGGAGCTTGGCGTGCTGCGGTTCATGGGGTCGCAAAGAGTCAGACACAACTGAGCGACTGAACTGAACTGAAAACGTGTAAAAACAGTGCTTCCTTCACAGGATTATTATGACAATTAAATGAGATGATACATGTAGAGTGCTGAGCACAGCCTCTGGCTCATACACGTGTGCAGTAAGTATGATCTGCTACCATCATCATTATTATTACTATCTCAACAGCTTCTACTTTCACTCTGCCTCTAACCCTGACCCTTCTCATAACCTTAGACGCTCCAGGGGCACTTCAACCTCAACGTGCCTAAGATGGAGTTGTCCTTCCAGACCTAACAAGGTCCCTTCCCAGCCTAGGTGAAAACATGGGGACACCTGTGTGCTTCCCTACACCCAGGCCCCAGGTGGGTGAGGAGGGCTTCCTGGAAGAGATTGCATTTGGCTGGGGACCAGGTAAGGGGGGGAAGCTGGGTGCTCCAGGCTGCATGACTCCAGCATCACACACTTTTGGCCCCTTCCCTCCTGGCTTTGAGCAGCACAGCTCTCCTGGCTTTGTGGTTGGGTGGGGCCGGGTGACTGGCTGAACAGGCCCACTAGTGACTTGGGGACAGACTCCAGCTGGGGAATTTAACCCAGTGCAAACCCAATCACATTTCTCTTTACTGTCTGCCACTGTAGCCAGCAGTGTTCCAGAAAGGCATGCCCTGAAGCAGCGAAAGCATCGACACGGGGCAGACTCCCACCAACCCATGACGAACATGGACACAGATCAGGAGTAAGAAGAACTTTGGTTCTGAGCTCCTGGGATTGTAGGATGGGGTTGCTTCTGCAGCACAGCGCAGACTGTCCTGACAAGGTTATAATACAACATTCCAGCCTCCAAGTGGGAACTGTCCAGAGGGAACTCCAGGGCTGGAAAACCAAGCTGCAGGCTGGGTACAGAGCGCTGAGGGAGCAGGATGGCCAGGGGTGCTGCCCCCCGGGCACTGCTCAGCTGTTTGTCTCGGGAGTCTCTGCGGTAACTTGCCCAAGACGGATCCACAGGACTCCATGCACCCACAGCATTTGGGGTCCCCTACAGCACCCCCATCATTCTTTGTTCACTGTTTGCCTCCCGGCAACAGGCTCCAGGGGAGAGGGTTGTGGCCCCCTTGCTTATCATTAGAGCCTAAGATACTGCCTGGGACTTACTAGATGCTCAGTAATACTGCTGGGAAAAAAAAAATGAATCACTGAACAAAGAAAAGGAGGTAAGCCAGGTACACCCTGTACACTTTCAGGGAGGGGAGAACAAGATCCAGCTCAAGGCCCTGGCCCCCACTTGGAAGCTTCTGGGTAACAGAGCCCAGGGGTCCCAGCTCTGGAGCAGTCTAGGGGGAACTCACCCACGTAATAGGAAAGGGTGCGCTTGAGCCGGTCAAAGACAAACCAGCGCTTCTTCCATGACTTGATCTTGCCGCCCATCTTGACCAAGTAGCCACGGCAGACCTGGTGGGAGGCAGGGGTGAAGCAGGACCCAAATGCACAGCCCCCAAATCTTCTTCCCTGAGCAGCAATGTCAGCCCATCACCTGTGCCTATATTCACAGCAGGGCTGTCCCTAGCATCTCTTCAAGCCAGCACACCTGTCCCAGGACAGAGACCATTGGTATTAGGGCAGGAGCTGAGGCCACTATTCTGAGGACCCAGGAGGGGCCTCTGACTGTGGGGTCCCCACCATGCCCCCTGGAGCCCTATATGCCTGTACCTTGCTGCTGAGCACCACGTGCAGACAGGTATCCACGCCGTGGCCTGACGACTCGATGTGGGTCTTCAGGTCAAAGTCTTCCTTCCGGATTGGCAGGTAGCGGGTCAGGGGTCGTGCCTGGGGACAGAGGGCAGGATGAGTAGGGGATGCTTTTCTCCTGTCATTCCCTTTTCCAGGCCCCTTGGCTTCAGTCCTGGACTCCCACTCTGTCCCTCTGGTTTCATGGGGCTTTGGCCAAACAGGGACCTGGTACGCCTGTGCTGACTCCACCCAGGCCTGGGCAAACTGCTGACAGCTCTATGCCTCAGTTTCCCAGACACAGCCATCCCTGCCCTGTCCCTGCCCCTCCTGTCCCGAATACAACAAAGCAAAAGAGTGTGGTCTAGGAAGAAAAGCCCAGTACAAGCCTGGTCTTCCCGGGGGTGGGGTGGGGCTTTGTTTGGGTCACAACCGCTCTCTGGGCTTGGTATGCTCATATGTAAACAAGGGCTTTGAACTAGAGAATCTCTGAGGTGTGTTCCACCTCAAAATTTCTGATATTTATCTAGAATTTTCAGTCAATGGAAATTTTCTTCCTACTCAATTTCTAGGAAGAATGTTAGAATGACATGAAAAGGAAACACCATAGATTATTTAAAGAAGAAACAAAATGTTCAACTTTCCAGAGGTGCCCAGCAATGAGGAGCCGACTCCACCAGCTTCCCCAAAGCTGGAGGCCTCTGCAGCCCCACCTGAGCCCCAGGGCAGATGGAGAGAGGTTGAGTACCCGAGAGACCAGAGACAGCAAAAGGGAACTAGGCATACGACAAGGATTCCAAGCACCAAGGTGAAACTCCCAGAGTTTCTCATTATTTCTGAATTCTCAAACCAGACAATCTGCCCCTTAGAATGTATGTCACTGCATCATTAGGAAATCAATGAGCTACGATCACCGGTCACTGCGGGGCAGGGCCCCCCACCCCTGGGAAGGCCCATGGAGACCCCACAGGAAGGGACGGCCTGTCTGAGTCTCACGGGCTCTACCGGGGGCCCAGGATCTGAGACTGGAAATGTAGGTAGATTTTCCTGCCTAACCTAACTTCTTCTACCTTCAACTCCTCTGCTCAAGGCTCCCGGGTAATGAAACACCCCTGGGTTGGATTCTGTGTAAGGATGGGGTTCTTGTCCCAGGGAGAAGCTGGTACAATTCTCTTTTGGAGATGTAAATCGCAAGTCAGGGTGAGCTCAGCCGCTGGCGGTGGGGCCTGGAGCCAAAAGGTCCGGTGGAGGGAGGCCAGGACGGACACCAAGCGCTCGGGGCAGGAGGGCACGAGGATGCAGGAAGGGACGCAGGGCAGACCCACGAGGCAGATGTGAGGCCCCCGAGAGAGGCCGCGGGGAGCCCCCTGATCCGGACACGGCTCCCACCTCTGCAAGGCCTGTGCAGACCCTCTTCTCTACAGGGTGGCCTGCCACACCCCCACAGCCTGATCGACACACATACACACACACACACCCCGGCTTAAACAGGCCCTGGTGGGTCCCTGATCTTTGGGGCCCAGGTAGAATCCTGCTTGGGCAAAACTTCCTGGAGAGAACAGGCTCTACCGCCCAGCACGGGTACCCTGGGCCATCCGGACTCCTCCACAGCCCCACCCCAACCCTCCACCCGCTCACCTGCGAAAACTGCTTCTCCCGCATCTTGACCTCCTTCTCCACGAGCTGCTGCCTCCGGGCGCTCTCGCTCTGCAGCCTCCGTTCAACCTGCTCTCTCCGCCTCCGCTCCTCCTCCAGGGCCTGCCGCCTCAGCTCTATCTCCCGTTCCTGTCCCCAAGGCTGGGGCTCAGTGTCCAAGGCTGCCCTCTTACCCCCAAGCCCCCCAGCACCCCTCCTCGGGCTGGGCCAGAGCTACAGGAGACACCCACCACAGAAGGCAGCCTGGTATGAGGGGCCATGGTCCTCCAAGCCCACCCTCCTCTCCAGGGACGGTGCTGACAGGGGTAAATGCCTTAAAGTGAGACCACCCGGCCTTCAAGCCCTGGTTCTACCACTGTGAGCGCTGGACCCTGACAAGTTCCCTAAGCCTAGTTGCCTCCTCTGTGAGATGCGGCCAAGAGTGCCTACTCCTGGGACTGTAGGTAAAATTAAATGCGATCGTGTAGGTAAATGCCCATCATTGACGCTGGCAGGATGGAAGCACCCAATTAAAAAAAAAGGGGTGGGGAGCTTTTGAAATTTGTATCTGAATTCCTAGGACATGGGTTATCGAAACAACTTTTCCTGACGTCGAATGGATTCAGCAGTCCTGCCCTAATCACTAAGTGAAGGCCCTTTGAAACTTCAGTCACAGTTGACCTTCAAATTTCATGGGAAAAAAAAAGAACTTACGAAAGCCATTATCAGATTTTAAGTCATTAAAACAAATCATTAAATACAGAGCACATGGCTGATGTTTTATATGTTTTCATCACCGGTAACAACCTTCACATTACTAACTCCCACCTACCATTTCTTCCCAGCTCAAAATTAAGCAGAATCTTTTTTTTCTCCTTTTGCCAAGAGATGTTTGCAAATCTGCCCTCCTTTCAAGGGAGTTTAAGATTAAGAGGCCTTCTTTTCTGGTTGGTCTCCTGCTCCTAGGGCCCCACTCTCATCTCTAGACACACAGATTGCCCTGGATAATAGAGACCGAACGTCTTCAGCAGATTCTTTATTCAGCCTCCTCCCTGGGCACGGTTTCCCGAGCCTGGCTGTGTCCCAGCCCCAGGTCCACAGGCAGGGAACGTGACGTGCCTGCAGCCAACACCTCTGCTCTGGCTTGGATATCTGCCTTCTCTCTGTCCTCATCCTTCAACCCCAGTTCCCGACCGTCTCCAAAAGGAGTGACCTGGCACTCAGGTAGACAGGCATCAAAATTTTCCAGCTGGTGGAGGTGGAGGCCCCGGCATGGGGAAGACAGAGGCCACGCCCGTCGGCGGCGGGGCCAGGTACCTGGACATGTTGTCGGGGGAGCAGACTGAGTTGCCCCCCGTGGAGATGCTGGTCTCCATGCTGTCGGAGCTTTCCAGGCTCAGCGTGTCGTAGGCGTGCTCACCCTCCTCGCCTCGCTCCCGCGAGGCTGGCAGGTGGTGCAGGATGGAGTGGTGCATGAGCGGCGGGAAGCCCATGGGCCCGGCGGGAAAGGGTGCTGCCCCATGCAGGGCGTCCCACTGGCACTGCGCCTCAGCCGCCGCCTTCTGCTTCAGCTCCGCCAGCCGCCGCCGCTGCTCCTCGATCACCTGCTGCCCTGCGTCGGGGGGGGGGGGACAGGGGATGTCACAGCGGGCACCCCACCCAGCCAGGGAGGACGCCGGCAGCACTACAGATGGAGGGAGGCGGCGAGCGGGAAGAGGTAACACGGAGCAGCCCCCTCGCCCCCCACCAGCTTCCCTGAAGCCCCCGTAGCTCTGGGTCTGGCTACCCTGGCTTCATCGCCCACACAACTGGCCACAGCTGTCTGGTCTGGCTTCAGCATCCTCATCGCATGCTGTGTCCACACGGGGCCTTGAACCTGCCCAGGGGGCACCCCAGCAGCACGATGGCCCAGTGGCTCCAGCTCACAACCCAGGCCTGAACAGGTGGGCAGGGCGCATGCTCCCAACCCTGCTGCTGGGAGGAGGAAGGGCAATGCAGAAGCAGGAGCACGCAGGAAAGGAGGGAGGGGAGATAGGTGGAGCTCTGCTGCAGCAGAAGAGAGCTCGCAAGGCCAACCCGACACCCCAGCCCAGCTCAGCCTGGGGGTCTTGCCCGGGGGGGAGAGGGGGCCTGGGCAGAATCCATCATGCGGAGGCCCGGGCGGGGGCCGCCCTGCCAAAGCAATGCCCTCGGTGACCAACGTTCTACCTGCTGGGTCGTCGGTTGGGAGGGGCTCGGCAGGAAGCGACTCGACTGGAGTGGGGGGCCCCGGGCAGAGGGCAGGGCAGAGACACAGAAGGGATGAGAGGAGAGAGAGGCACAGACATGGGCTTTCGAAACAACCAAAATGCACACCAGCAACCAGCACTCCTGGGTGTTCCCGCGAACTAATATGTTAGGGAAGCACTCGTGGAGGTCGTCAAGTCCAATCCCCTGCCTCCAGACAGGGCAATGTCTAGCCCTTCTCAGGTCAACAGGCATTCCCCTTACTTGCTGGGCTCTCTAGGAAAGACGCCACAGCCTGAGTCCCCTGCCCCTTAGCCTTTGGATAAATCTCCAGGAGTCTCTCTTCTTTAACTCTCTAGTCTGGATCCCTTTTGCTCCCCACGTAAAGGGAACACATCCTGGGAAGGGTGTGGGCGTGGATAAGCTAGGGTGACTGGGCATGGCAGACGTCCAGGGCCCCTGGGACAGCAAGTAGGCTGGCACGGCGGCCACTCACCCTTCTGCTGCAGGGCCAGCTGGCGCTTGGTCTCGATGTCCTGCAAGGTGGCTGCCAGGTTGCGAGGAAGGCTGCTGGTGCCGTTCTGGGCGAGCAGAGTGCTCTGTGGGCGGGGGGAATGGGGCGCTGGGACCCGAGGTTCAGAAGACACCTGCCCACCCATGAGTGTTCGTGGGCGGCTGTGGTCCCTCCCCAGTGTGGCCATCTCCAAACCCACCCCCCAACCACCACCACTACCACCACCCTGCCCCACACGCAGCCCACCCACTGTTCTCAGACCTTGGGCGAGGGGCTGCGGCCCAAGGTAGCCACGCTGAGCTGGGAGGAGGAGGAAGACGAGCCAGAGGAAGAGGGGAGCGGCCCACTGCGGGTGCGGGGCAGGGGGCTGGTGGCCTCGCCGTCCATCTTGGAGCGGTAAACCTGGAGGGGGGAGGTGGCGTCTGCTAAGGGGCCTCCGGCTCCCCCACTGGCCACCATTCCCATGGCACTGAGCAGGCTGGGATCCAAGCTGCCCAGCACCAGGCCCCTGAGGCCTCGGTCTCTCGCTGACCACAGCACTGAGCCTCCGGGGCCAGCCCAGCGGGCAGACATTCCTGGCAGCTGCCAAGCCTCCTTTCCAGGCTGTTCCTCCTTGGGCCCAACCCCGCATTGTAGAAAGGACCGTGTAAATCGACCCATGTGAGGAGTTAACACCGATGGGCTGAGTTTTACAGGAGGCCGACTGGAGGCCAGGGATCCCTCTGGCCCCAGCTCTGCCAACTAACGGGGTAGGTGACCTTGGGCCACGCACCTCCCCACTCTGGGCCTCGGCCTCCTTATCTGCAAGAGGAGGGGGCAGGGCTAGACTAAATAACCGCCAGCCTCCCTCTCAGCACTCAGGTTTGGTGACACAGTCTTTGGAGTCAGGAACCCTGACTCTCAGTGTTGCCCTTGCCACTTCCTAGTCATGTGACCTTGGAGAGATTACTTGTCTGTTCCGGGCCCAAGTGTTTGATCTGTGAAATGAGAGTTCTCGTTATCTACCTCAAAGGTCTGTGGTAGAGATTACGTGAATCAAAACACGTAAAAACCGGTGAGAGCTGCCCGGGACAGAGTGAGCATGTTGAGTGCCACACGAGGCTCCGCCGCTCCCCAAGCCCCCTTCCATCGGACCGTCCAGCACCATCACCCTTGGATCTGGGAGGCTGGCCCTCCATGCCCCGAGGGCCAGGACGGCCGCCCTCAAGGGGACCCTCACTTCTGGCTCAGAGTCCAGGGGCCCCTGCTGCACTGGATTAATCCCCCACCATCTCTGCAGCTGTGTGGCCGAAGGGTCGGCAGGAGGTACCCAGAGCAGAGAGGGGCAGGGCTGGGCAGTGAGGGAGGGGTTACCTGCAGCTGGCGGGAAGCTTTGGCGGGCAGAGGCGGGGGAGAGGAGCAAGGGGAGGCGGCCGTGGGGCCCGTCCCCAGCCCAGCCATCAGCTCCTGGTACCACTGCTCTAAGTCTACAGCGGGGGGCAGCAGCTTCTCCATCTGGAGGGGGCACGGGGGAGGAGCACAGGGGACGGGGGGCAAGGACGGAGAGGGAAAGGTCAGGAAAGCAAGAAACGAGGGCGGTGGAGAGAGGAGGAGGAGGGGGAAGGAAAGGGCGAAGAAAGGGCAAGGTCGGAGGAACGGTGATGGCAGGCCATCATCGGGGAGACAGGAGGGGAAGGGACACGGGGAGGATGGGAGAAAGGAGAGCATAAAGAGAAGAAAACACAGTGAGAACACAGCTGCCATGAACGCACTAAAGGCAAAGAGAAACAGGGCACAGCTCCCAGACCACAGACACGGACTACGCCAATCACGATGCCAGCCGGCTGCAGCCCGCCCGGCACACAGCACTCCCCTGGGGTCGGCCACGGGCGGAGACACCACTGCGTGGTAGGGGGGAAGCACACACAGACAGAGCCACGCCACGAGTGGGCTGCGCGGGCGGCGGGGACACAGACCACCAACCTGGGGCGAAGGCGTGACAGAAGCGAAGGAGGAGGAAGAGGGCAGCGCGAGAGGAAGGCAGGTGGTGGGAACCAGGTCCTGGGAGGCAGGGGCCCAGGGAGGCAGGCCCAGTGCGGGGGCCGTGGGCACTGGTGAGGTGCCCCACATCGCCTTTAGCTGCTCAAGCGTCACGTACTTGGGGGAAGGCCGGGCGCGGGAGGGAATACAAGAGGTTAATGGGATTGGAACCCAAGAGACGGCCCTGCCCCAGGGTAGGACGCACGCATGGAGCCGGGGAGGCCTGCAGAGCCCAGGAAAGCCAGGGCCCTCTCAGCAGCGGAAGGTCTTCCCTCCTCGAGCCCTCAGGAGCTGAGAAAGCAAGAGAGGGAACCGCTCCCAACTCCCCTTACGCCAGCGACCCTTCTCCATCACTGCTGAAAACAGATCCAGCTGCCCGCACCCCGCCCCACACCCCGGGGCAATGCAGGCTCATGGGCACAGGTTGGCTCACTCGGTGGCTGGTACCTCACTGTCGGGCAGGGGCTGAGCGAGCGCGCTGGGGGAAGTGGCAGAAGCATTGGGGTCCAAGCGGGAGCACAGGTGGAGAACCTCTGCCAGGCTCACATACTCCTAGGGAGCCCGGTGTGAGGGGAGGGACAGGCAGAGAACAGGTTAACAGGACTCTACCAGGCACCGGACACCACACTTCACGCCAAAGGGCCATCGCTCCATTCCACACAAAATCCAAGGCAGGGGTGGGGAGCTCGCTGTGGCCACAGAGGGCTGTCAGGGGGGCTGGGGGGAGGGCAGAAAAGGGCAGGCAGAACTATCTGAAGGCTTTTTTTTTTTTTGACCACACTGTGCAGCTTGTGGGATATTAGTTCCCTGACCACGGATTGAATCCACGGCCTCGGCAGCGAGAGTCCTGACCACTGGGACTTCCAGGGAAGGCTCTTCTTGACCTCCACTTTTGAGGCTGCCTTGGCATCCAGGCCCCGTCACAGGGCCTGGATAGGCCCTGAATCAGTCCCCTCATCACCCATTCCTGGCTTTGCCCTGGGTGAGGAGCAGGTGAAAAAGTCACGAGCCCACCAGGGATCAGGACCCAGCTCCCAGAGAACCCTTCTGTCTCCAACACCTTGGGGCACACACATGCGCTACTGAGCACCAGCCATACCATTCCCGTGGGTCCTCTGGAGGTACCACGAGGGCCTGAGCAAGGTGGGCCCTGAGAAAGAGACCTGAGCAGGGAGCAGCTAAAGCCCGGGCAGATAAACAGGCCCAGTGAGCAAAGGCTAGGACTTAGAGAGATCCTCACATGGTAGATCGTGGGTTGGAAAGACATGCGCTGTTGTATTCCCTGAGCATATCCTTAGAATCCTGAGTTTGTCCAGGTCTGGGGGACACAGCAGGCACCCAAAATGCATGCAGAACCAAAGCCCAGGATCCTAAGCCTGCCCCACCCAGGGGAGCCCACCCTGGTCTAGCTCCAGAGGCAGACTGTCCTCCAGGGATCACAGAACAGGAAAATGAGCTGGAAGTTTCAGTGTGCTGTGGGAACTGATGAGTGGCATGCAGAATATATGCAAATTGATGCTCTGATTTTTGTGTGAGCTGCCCAGGCACCTATGGAACCACAAACTCTGGCCAGACAAAGGATTACTGCCACTTGCCCTTCAGCGGGGCTGGAAGGAGGAGTTGAGGGCAGAAGCTCATCAAGCAGGCAGACAAGCAGTGAGTGGTGATTACCTCTTGCGCTTTGAGGCAGAGCTGAGTGGAAGCAGGTGGGGTTAAGGGAACAGAGGAGGCCCCAGCCTGACAAGACTCCGGGAAGGGGCCCAGAGCAGCCGTCCCCAGCCCCACCTCTGAGGACTCGAAGATGAGCAGATCAGCCTACAGAGAGGGTACGGGTGAGTGGCCTCACCCCTCACACTCAGCCCTGCCATCCCACCTCAGGCCTAACTTGCTTGTGCAATGAGGCGGAAAACCAGGCACGTTCTGGTGGGACCTCACATGCCAGGCGTAAAAAGACTCAGGAAAGAACGGCTGAAGGAGCCTCAATGCCCACATCTGAGCCCACAGCCCAGCTCCAGACAGAAGCCAGGGGAGCTCCAAGATCAGGACCCCGGGATCCCTACACTCCCCCTCAAGTTGGGTCTGCACGGCCTCATCCCGAGCTGCCATCTTCCCCACCCATGCCTCCTGAATCCCCCAGATATATGCAATGACCCAAAACGGTAAGATCAGCAGGCTCCTGGGAGCCAGAGAAGTAGCTGAAAGGTAGCAGCTGGTAGCCATGGAGGATCCGATCCCAGACCTCAGGGCCATTCCTGCTACATCTCTCCAGTTCAGGAAAATGTCCCAACACTAGGCCTTAGCCCCTGGGGCAAAGGTGCCACATGTTTCTCCAGAGCCTCCCAGGAGACCCTTGGGCTCATGAGGCTGGGGCTGACCCAACCACGTTACCTCTTTGAGGGTGGACGTGGTCTTCGGGAAAGGCCGGCCCCCTGTGAGCGAGTGGTACCTTCTTTCTAGCATAGCCAGTTTCTCCTTCTCCTGCAAGTCCAAAGCAGCAGAATCAGAAAGGAGTGGGAGTGAAGCAAGGGATCCCAAATAAAGGGGGATTCCACATGGCTAGCCAGTCTCCACCCAGCACCCTGCACTCACCTCCCACTCCCTCAGCCCCGCCCCAGCCCTCCTCCCCTTCTCACTCCCAGTCTGACGGGGCTACCTTCTGCAGCAGCTGCAGGGCGGCATTCTTATCCCGGGCTAGGCGTTCAGACTCCTGCACAGCCTGGGACCGGATCTGCCCAGCCTGACTGTCCAGGACCGCCAGGCGCTCCTGGAGAGGATGGGAACAATGGGTGAGGCAGCCCAAGGTGAGGCCTGGCTGTCTCTCCCGCCCAGAGACCTTGGGCTTGGGTGGAGGGAATCAATCAGCCTTTCTCTCACCCCCAGAAAACACAGGCTGCTGTGGTCAGCTCCTTCCCTCACCCCTCGACCAGGGAGCTGTGGGCCACCAGGCATACCGGCCAGAAATGAAGTTCCCAAACCCCTCATCCCCCCACCCCCAAAGTCAACAGGTCCTGAATCCTGGAGATGCTGAATGGTCCCCCACCCGACCCCGTGCCCCCAACCCACTGCCAAGCCAGGCCCTCTGCATTCCCGGCCTCGACTTTTTTCACCAGCCCCTTGTTTCCACTCTCTCACCTTTCTGATCCACCCCACAAACAGCTTTCTAAAATGGCCTTTGAGGTTCCTTCGTTTGTTTGTCTGAATTTTCTAGCCTTTTTGGAATGTATATTGTGTGCTAGTTGCTCAGTCGTGTCCAACTCTTTGGGACCCCATGCACCATAGCCCGCCAGGCTCCTCTGTCCATGGAATTCTCCAGGCAAGAATACTGGAGTGGGTTGCCATTCCCTTCTCCAGGGGATCCTTCTGACCCAGGGATTGAACCCATATCTCCTGCCTTGTAGGCAGATTCTTCATGTCTGAGTCACCAGGAAAGCCCAGAATGTATATTACTCAAATAATTTTCTTTAAATCCATGAATAAGGGTAGATCACTCTTCTCAAAAATCTTTCAGCAACTCCTCACTACTCATAGGATAAAGCACAAACCCCTCAGCCAGCACTCAAGGGCTCCTGGACCTGGACCTACTTTCCAGCCTCTCTCCCACCCTGAGCCCTTGGCATGCCCTCAGCTTGGCCCTGTTGTACCATCAGCCGTTTGGGTATACACTCCCGGGTCTTTCTTATACAGTGCCTTTTGCCAGTAATGCTGTCCTGTCTTCTCCACCCATCGGGAGCTTACTTCTCCTTCAAGACCAGACCTAACACTATCTTCTCTCCAACATCTCCCCTGATTATCACTCAATTTCTTTGCTCCTTGCTCTATGCTCCAATTATTCCATATCACCATTTGCCTTGGATTACTGCTACCTGCGAATATATATCTCTCAACACCACTGTCCCACCCCAGCTGTCTGATCCAAGGACAGGGTCAGTGTCTTTTCTGTCTCCATATCCCCAACAGGGCTTAGTGTAGTGCCTGGCTCAACAATCATGTGCTAAAAGGTAATGAAAAGATACTAAGTGAGAGAGAAGGATGGGGGCTAGTGGAAAAGAGCTGTGTTTATCCCAGGAGGCCTTCGTGAAAGAGGAGGCCTTAAATTAGCACCATTAACAGCAAGACATAGGAGAGAAGGGAGGGAAGAAGGGAGCTATACTAAATCTGGGGTCAGTCCAAGCAGACTGAGGCAGACCAAGTGGTAATCGGGCAATCTCTGCCATTTACTGAGAACCTGTCAGGACCTGAGAATGCTGCTAAATGCTTTGCTTTGCATGTGTTACTGCACTTAACTCTCTTATGAGGCAGGTGCCCTTGTGCTCATTTCACTGATAGGTAAATGCATTTGTAAAGCAGAGCAGCTCAGGGAGAGGAGCAAGGGATCTGGACTCAGGGGGAAGGAAGTTCAGTGATTCACCCACTTACCACCACACTCAGACTAGCCATCAAGCCCCACTTTTTGACACCCTTCCCCAATCTCACTGCATTCACCACACACCTACTCCCTCCAGCCTGGCAAAGTGCACATGCACACATATGTATGCACAAACACACCTGGGCCACCCGACCCCTTCTCCTCACCCACATCTTCCTAACTCTTGCTTAACACATCCTCACCCATCACCCTGTCCGGGTCTGGCTGAGATCGGGAGCCGATTTTATAGCATCTAAAGCACCAGACTTGACCAGGATAGATGCGATACCCAATCCCCTTGTTTCACAGCTCAGCGAGCCAGGGCTGAACTGTGGCTGGAACCCAAGTGATGCCTTTCTTGGACCCTGGGCTGGCTCTAATATCCAGATCTCAGGTCTGTGTCCCAGCACTGCCATTGGACAGAGAGCTCCACAGGGGAAGCCTCAGCCCCCTCCTCCTCCTCCATCTCCATCTCTCACTTCCAGGCCCAGCGAGTGCCCAGCTCCCAATGTGAGCCCCATCCACTTTCCACTGGAGGACCTGACCGGGGTTGGGGTTGGGGGCGGCGCTGGTGTCAGAGCTTCTAAACAGTGGCTATTGTTGTTCCCTGAATGCTTACTATGATCACATCCTATGCTGTTTCCACATACATCACCTCCTTTAATGCTCACAACAGCCTGTTACTGTTCCTGTTTTACAGATGAAGAGACCGAGGCTCAGCCAGGTGAGATCAAGCCGGCACTGCCCGGGATGGGGCGGGCGCACCTTCCTCTTGGCGATGCTGCGGAGCAGTTCGGCCTTGCTCCGGAGCAGCCCCTGGCCCGCCAGCTCGCGCTCCTCCTCCACACGGCTCTCCCGCTCCAGCTGCTGGAACTCCAAGTCCTCGAAGAGCTTCGTCTCCGTCTCCAGGGCCTCGGCCTCCTTGAATGACAGTGACAAAGGGGGTCGGGTGGTGCTCACGATCCCACTCTGCGCCTGGAAGGCCAGGCCACAGAGGCGAGAGCTTTGGGGGCTGGACCCGGGGAAACGGAGGAGGGGCCCTGCCCCCACCCTGCCCCCTTTCCTCTGCTCGGCCCTGCCGCTTTCCCGGGCAGCGCGGCCTGCAGCAGCAGAAAGGAGAACCTCCATCCCCAACCCCCCCATCCTTCCCTGTCCCCTCCAAGCCACAGCACCGACCCTGGCGTCCGGCAGGTACTGCAGGGCCCGGGCGCTCCCGGCCCACCGCTCCTCTCTTCCGGGCGGGCGGCCCTCGGGGGCGGGGAGGGGGGCTGGTGAAACTGACCCTTCTCAGCTGCTCCTGTAACTGTTCCCGCACTGACTCGGGGCAGTTATCGAGCTGCGTCTGGAGCTCGGCGTAGAGCGCCTGGCGGGCCTCCAGGTGCCTCCGTCCCGCGGCCAGCTCCGCCCTCTCCTGGTCGCCGGAGGCGGAGGGGGCGGGCACAGGGGAGAAACAGAACACACACTCCTCAACTCCGGCCCGGGGCGCGCGGCGGCGCGGGGCGGGGTGCGGGGCGGGCGGGCGGGAGGAGAGCAGGCGGGGCGTTAAAAGCAGCAGGACCGAAAGAGGAGAGAGCCAGGAGGAGGAGGTGCAGACTGGGAAAGGCAAGGAGCCAGGGTGCGAGACGGGACTCAGGTGCAGGCGACGGTATCCGAAGCAAGGGTGTGGGTCCGGGCAGAAATGTTGGTCTCTTGGAGTCCCCTGAACTAGAAAGGTTTGGGTGGGTGCTACGAAGAGGCCCTCTGTTTTCTCTCCAAACTGCTCAAAGCCAAAGCTGGTTCCACATCACAAACCCAGAGCCTCCAGCTCCTGCCCCTCCCCTTCTCCCACTTGCCCAGAGACCAAAATTTAGCCCTAGAAAAAAAGGGTAGAATTGGTGAGGGTTAGATCCAGGGGTTGCATGTGAATTGCGAGCCGAGGATGTTAAAGCTACAGCAGTGCAGCGGAGGGGACCCCAACACAACCCCCTTGGCCTCCCCTACTCCTGCCCAGGGTGGGGGTGGGGTGCTGGCACTGCAGCCTGAACTTCAGCAGGATGAGGGCTGCAATTAGTTCGGCCGTCGCCATGGTAATAGAAGCCCCAGGAGTGGGTACAGAGAGGAGGTGGATGGCTCTGTCTGGGGTGAGATGACACCTCTGAGGGCGGAAAGGGGGATGAGGGGAGGGGCTGGTGAGTCACCCCCTCCAAAGGACAAGCAGAGGAGAGACTCTGATTACAGATTCCAAAGCCATAGTGTGGCCATGGGCTGAGGCGCGGGGAGGCCGCAGCTGAGGGAACCTTCCCCATTGCCACCACCATGGCCACCACCATCTCCATCACCACCACCACTTCAAAAAACTGGGCCCAGAGAGAAGGCAAAGTCCACACCTCCAGGCAATGCCAGGGCAATGAGAAATGAGGTTAGGCAGGTTCCTGCTAAAATGCTGAGCATCACCCCGGAGTCTTCATGTTTCCTCTACCCACCTCTCTGTCCATGAGGTCTCCACCCCCATCCAGGAGAGGGGTACATGATCAGGCCAGTTTCTGAGATCCAAGCACTTCCCCAGGCTTGGACTCAGCCTATGATGCCCTACAGGGGAGAGGCCTACCCCTTCTTCCTGCCCTCTGGTTGGAATATCTGCAGTTGGAAGCCCCAGAGGAAAACTCAGAAGGGTAGCCACTGGGTGGCAGAGAGCCCCTGTCCACGCCCTCCCTGGCCATGCCACCACCACTGGACCTCCTAACCCCTCTGCTCAGGAGGGAAAGCAGACTATGGCTGGAGCTCAGCCTCTCCTCTGTGCAGGAAACTGCCAACAGGCTATGGAGACCACACCCTGGCTTTTCCAACTGAGAGGAGGTCTTCAGGCCGAGAGGCTTCTCAGCCAAGCCAACCTCCCCCAATCTTGGACCCCTCCTGCCAATGCCCCCTTGAGAAAATACAGCTGCACCCGCTGTTCGTTCCTTTCTGATCAAAACCCTGGGGTCCCACACCAAGAAAGGAAGGAGACAACATTAGACGGGAGAGGCCAAGGGCACACAGGTGCCCATGGAGTTAGTGCAAAAGCAGGCACGGCTCAGCCCTGCCTGGGTGGGTGGCACTGGCAGTTAGGGGCATGCGGAGAGCCCAGGACAGTGATTAGAGAGGGCGTTAGTGCAGGCCTGGTTGGTAAGCGTGAAGTTAATTTGGCACAGAATTTGGGAGTGTGGTTCTGGGGGCCAGAGCCAAAGCTCAAAAAATAAAAAATAAAAAAAAGGATGGGAGGGTCAAAGAATTTTTAAGAGCTTCAAAATTGAGAGGCAGGAGGAAGACACTCTCCAAAAAATCCAGAAGGAAAATTAATTCTTGGAAAAATGCTGTCAAGTCCAGAAAGAGGTGGCCCCTCTCCACTTCGGAGCTTTTGGCACGTTGTTGGGCATCTTGGGAGTGGCTGGCATGGCCCCTGTGGGACAGAGCGGCCCCTGCAGGCTGGCAGGAAATCTGAAAGGGGCAGGGGCAGGAGCTGGGACCCCCTGGGATGGGAGGCTGCAGATCCTGAAGGCTCAAGGGAAGCAGAGACTTGAGGGCCATCTCCCAAAGTTCACGTCCTGAGTCCCAGAGCCCTGCTTAGAGGGGATGTCCTCCAGTGCAGGGACTTGACCTGAATCACTCCCCAGCACCAGTCCCCTGGGCAGTGCTCACCACCCAAGAAGGGGCTTCGACTTCCAAGAAGGGGCACGGAGGGCCCAGAACGGCAGGCACCCAGGCACCCAGAGGGAGAACAGAAACCCAGGCAGAGGAGACCCCAAACACCAGCCCAGACCCTGGCAGCACCCTCCACGTTGGTACTTTCCACCAAGGACAAGACCCCTGCCCCTGCGGGATGGATGATGAGGTAAGGGGTAAAGGGCACCTCTCCTCCTCTCCCAGGCCGCTGGCGCCCAGCATGGAGCTGGGCCAGGTTGTGGGTTACCTTGTCCCTCTCCTTCTGGATGCTCGTCTCCAAGGTCACCAGCTTCTCCTGCAGCTGGTCCACTGCCTTCTGCTCTTTCTGCAGCAGTGCCCGCTCGGCCTCCCTCTCCCCCTGCAGCAGTGCCCGCTCCATTTCTGCCTGCAGGCCACAGCAGGGTCCGTGTCAAGGCCACTCAGGGCAGCTCAGGCCACACTTGGGGTGACCACCGAGCCTGGGAGGAGTCCCACCCAGGGCCCTTGCTCTCACCTCTCGGGCCGACTCCTGCAGCTGCTGCTCCAGCTCCTTCACCCGGACTTTGAGCTGCTCTACTCGCCCCAGCACCTGAGCCCGCTCCTCTTCCAGGGCCAGTACCTCTCCCTGGAGCTTGGCGCCAGGGGCATCCTCGTGCTGGAGGGGAGGGGGGCCGTCAGCTTGGGGGAGCCTAGAGCCTCCCAGGACGAGACTAAGAAAATGGATCGCTGTGTCTCAGGACACTCAGGAGCAGCTGGACTGAGAGGAGGAAATTCCCCTCCCTACAAGGAGAGCAACACAGCTCGGCTGCAAGGAATAACGACTCACCCCTGAGAGCCAGGCCTGGGTGGGGCCCGGAGGAAAGGTAGGTCATAAAGCATATTTATAGCTTGGGAAACTCATCAGCACCTCCCCCTCTTCCTTGCCTCCTCATTTCTACACCTCTCAGCCCTGGGTGTCCCAAACTTCCGTTACTGCCCCCTTGCAGGGCCTTGGTACCCACCACCCGTGCCTGCTTCCTCGGCCCCCGGCCCTGCCCCTGGCCCCCACTGGGTCCCACCTCCTGCTGGGTGCTCTCAGTACTGCTGCACTCCTCCTTGAGATTCTCCTCGTCTGAGCGCTCCACACTCTCCCACAGGCGCTGGGCGGCACCTCCAGGCTCCTCGCTGCCACGCCCCGAGGCCCCAGTGCCCGCCGCGAGGCCTCGTGAGGGCCTCCGGCTGGCCAGGGCCAAGGCTGCAGCCGCCTCCCCTATGCTGGGCAGCTCCCCGGCCTCAGGTCCCCCGTCAGCCCTGCTGTACTCGGCACACAGGTTCAGGATGGTCTCCAGGCGCTGGCGTTCCTGGGAGGGTGGACGGAGCAGGGCATGAGTGGATGGTCCTGGGGCCAGGAGGCTACCTAGAACCAGGCTCAGCATCTTGTCAGGAGCGAGGACACGGACGCTAGGGGCTCAGAGTCAGAATCAAGTCAGGAGAGCCCTGGCCCCAAGGTCTGGGGAGGCAGACAGAGGGAGGGCGGGTGCCCCAGAGCAGGCGGGGGGAACCAGGCTGTGTGCCCCCTGCCCAGGTGACCAGTGCCTCCTGCCTTCCTGTTTCCTCGCCCTTCTCATTCTGTCCCAAGGTAGGTTTCTCTGTGGATACACAGGGACACACTCAGGAACGCACGCTGGTGAGCAGATTCTCACTAAAGACCACGGTGAGAATACACATAAACACTTCAGGTGTTCATGCTGACATGGATACACGTAGATCCAAAGACACCGGGACCCACAGAGCCACCCCAACACAGCAGCACTGACACAGACAAGGACGCAGCATGTGTGCTGGCCTGCAATAACAGGCAGGTACACACAGAGACACCAGCCCTGACACGCACGGATGCACACTGGCACACACTCACATGGATAAACACAGTCTAGCACATAGACAGGTGGGCACCCACACAGACGGGGCTGGAACACAGACGTAGGGGCCCACAGGGACCTGACACGGGTTCACACGGTGAGGTGCTCAGTGCACATACACCCTGCCGCGGTCCTCACTCCTGTCTCGGCTCCCCATCACCTCTGGCAGCTCTCCGCTCCCTGCCAGCATGGTGGGCTGCTGCCCGGGTCCCTGGCCCAGCCACTCCATCTGCCCCGTCTGTGTACAAAGCCCACCCGATGCCTCCTGGGTGCCTTGGAGGTGAAGGCAGGACAGTACAGGCATGCCCCATCTCCCACTCATTACACCCCAGACCTGGAGCTTCCCCCAGGCTCCCTTGGCTCCTTGGCGTCCCACAACCTCTGGCGTCTCTCACCAGTTTGGTCAGGAACCCCCCAGACACTTACCCAGCTTCCCTCCTGCTGCTTGCCCAGTTCCATGGCACGAAAACCAGGAACAGAGTCTCAGCACCCAGGAGGCGGGGGCCAGTGCCCCCGCCTCCTGCCCCAGGACCCAGATAAGCAGCCTGGTGAGATGGGAGGAGCAGGGCAGCAGCCTCCGAGATTTAAAGTGGCAGGTGGGGCAGGTCAGGGCTGGTGAGGCACCTGGGGGTGGGGTGGGGGGGGCGGCGGGGGGAAAGGCTGAATGGAGTTGAAGGAGGCTGGGCTCACCACTCTGCCTGCGCCAGGTTCATTGTCCCCCCTCCAGGATGAGACCCCAGGGCAGGCCAAGCATTCTTGTCTAGACCAAGGCACAAACAGAAGATACGGCCATGGAAGAGACTGGGGGGGCCTGCCTTGTCCTTCCCTGGCCACCCCCCACACACACACTGTCCCACACCCTCACCTCACCCAAAGCTGTCCCAGCCTCTTCCAAAAGGGCTCCAGACAAACCTCTGTTCTGACCCTCCTCCTTAAACCAATCCTTAGGTCCCGGGGCCCCCAGGGACCCTGCTCTCCCGCTCACAAGGGAGAGAGGGCAGAAGCTAATTCCCTGTGCATATGCTCCAGGGTATAGACACCAGCCAGAGCCCCCAAGCTCCCTGCACTATCTGGGGAATCCCAGCCCCCACCCAGCTCAGATGCCATCTCCAGGACAGCTGCCCAGAGCCACACCCAGCCCCCAAATACACCCATGCATGTGTGTGCGTACACACACACACACACACACACACACACACACACACAATTACTATCACACAGACTGGCCATGGATCAGCCAGGGTTGCCTGTAGTGTTTTCTCCTTCTCCCCCCATCTCCAGATGATCCTGCATAGGCCAAGGTGAGCAGCTCCCACCCATTGAGAGAGGCCTAAGAGAAACAAATGGCAACCCACTCCAATATTTTTGCCTGGAAAATTCCATGGACAGGTAGACTGGCAGGCTCCAGTCCACGGGGTCATAAAAAGTCAGACATGACTGAGTGACTAAACAACCACAACAACAAAGAGAAGCAAAAAAGAAGGACCAGAGGCTTTTTTAAAGAAAAGCCTGAAGAAGACAGGAGAGAAAGACAGGAGACTTGGCTTCCAAGTCCAGTTCTGCCAGGAACTGTGTTGTATGCCGTGTGACCTTGAACAGACCCCTCCCCTCTCTGGGCTTCAGCCTTCTAATCATTAAGCCCTGCGTTCTCAAACTGAGAGGTACAAAGCCTCATCCTAAACATGGTGTGTTTTCCTAGAGCTTCCCTGTATTCCAATAAATCATGTGAAATGTTAATTTATACATGAAAACAAACACTGTGTTAAAGAATAAATGCAAAGTTAGCATGCATTTGAAATAAGGCCTTAGAGACTTCAAAGGAAAGTCTTCAGGGAAACAGAGCCTTGGCACCCAGGTCACTGTGGTGTATCCTGGAAGTGGAGAAGCCTGGGAAGCCCAGGCTTTGTCCATGCGCCCCTCCCTCCTTGCCAGCTGGCCCGCCCACACCCTGGCAGAGCCCCTGTGGTGATGCCCGCAGCCTCCCTGGCATGCGCTCACCAGCCTCTCCATCTCCTGCTCCCGAAGCCGCTCTTGGCGCTGCCGCCGGTGGTACTCCAGGAGGTCATCCTCATTGTCACTGATCTCCGTGATGCTGTTTTTCCGCTCCCGGGTGACAGGCACCCGCAGGTCCCCACTGGAGAGCTTCCTCTGGGCGCGGGGGCTCTGGCGGGGGGAAGCCCCAGTCAAGGAGCCCAGACTGTAAGCTGGGCTCAGCCTGCCGCTGAAGCTGCCCTTGCGGGGTGCTAGGGACTCCCCGAGTGTGGGCGAGGGGCTCCGTGTTCTACGACCCCGGGCCCCCAGCGTCAGGGAGAAGTCCTCCGGTGAAGCCCCGTGGGCTGCCCAGCGCCGGGGGCGGGGACTCTCTGCCACTTCCCTGGTTAGTTTGGGATCTGGGGTGGTCCGGGCGGGCATGGGGGAGAGAGCCCTGCGGGACAGAGATGGGCTCAAGGGAGGCAGTTCTCGCATGCTGTCCAGGCCCCGCCGGCCTAGGCGGGGGCTCTCTGGAGGCTGCAGGGTGCGGGTGGCTGAGCCATCAGAAAATGTTCGGCCCACCAGCTGGCGTGAGGGGCTGGTGGTCAGCACCCGCTCAGTGCCTGGCGGCTCCCGGAAAGGGCTGGGAGGACGGTCCTGGAGCGTGCCAATCTTGTTTCGGGGAGCAGGGACTGGCGGCTGGAACTTGGGGCTGCCAGGAATGCTGGTGGGTGGGCCCCGGGCACCGGAAGCCGGGTATTCACTCAGGCTGATCGCCACCACAGGCAGCTGCCCACCCGGCCGGGGGCTCTCTGTGGCTCTGCGGGCCTCAGCCAGGACAGTGGCTGCAGGGCTGTCTGTCAGCAGACCTCGGAGACCAGGGCTGGGAGGCCTCTCATGACCCCCCTTCCTGCCCAGCCGGGGGCTCTCGGAGGGGCGAGTGCCGCTCGGTCGGGACTGTGGGGGCTGCAGGGCCAGATGGTAGCTGGAGGACCGGGTGGGCACCAGGGGGGGCAGGGAAGGTGCTGGTTCCTGCCCACTGGGTGAGTGGCTGGCACAGCTCCCACTACTGGCTGGCGAGGAGAGTGGAGAGAAGGCCGGAGAGGTGTTCTCATAGCTGGAGCCCACAGACATGGCGCCAGGGCTGGTTGGGGGGGACAGCAGGTAGCGCCCGCCATTGGCCATTGGTGACAGTGGGGATGTTGCAGCAGGCTTCCTGCCAGCAGCTCCAGGCTCCTCTAGCACCAGTGAGTCCATGATTTCCTGCAGGTCCTTCTCAATAGAGCTCACCAGGGAACTGTGGCTGCCACAGGCAGAGGGTCCCCGGGTTGCAGGCTGCGGGGTGTGGTTCCCGTTCACCAGGCTCTCTGGTTCTGTGAAGGGAATGCAAACAGCCTCAGGCCCCATCTTCAACTCCTGGGCCCTAGGGAGCTGCATATACACAAGAGCCAGCTCTCCCTACCTCCTGCTAGCAGGGCGGAGCTGCCAAGGCCCTGGAAGAGCAGCCTGGAGGTCTCAGTCCCAGGGCCAGCTCTGCCACTGACCTGCTGCTGCACCACCTTCCCCAAGTCGCCTGCTCTTGGTTTTGCCTTCTGTAAAGGAAGAACGCTCCTCTGGCTCTAACATTTTATGACTTAGGACAGAGCTGGCAACAGTGCCGGGCACTTCCAGGTTCCTCCCTGTCTTGGTTTCCCCAACCTCCTTGACCTCTCCTTCAGAAAGGGCAGGCATGCATTCTACAAGAGCAGGGGGGCATGCTAGGCAGCGGGCCAGAAGTTCCAGGGGGTCCCCGTTTATTAGGACATGAGCACCTCCCAACACGGCAGCCAAGACCCAGGAAAACGCGCGCACACACACACACACACACACAGCCTCCAGGGCTGGGTGACAGTGTGTGCAGCACCACTTTATCCGATCAGAGGCAAGGGAGGGGCCTGGCCCTGACGGCCAGTTCCTGGAAGCCAGGCTGGCCAGCAACTAGGTGCAGCTCAGGGCCTCCAATTAGACCATTAAAGCCACGCCGGCAGGAGCCTGCTTTTGCCCTGCCCCAGCCCTCATCAACCAACCAGGAGTCTCTGGAACCACTGCCCCAAACAGCTGAGGGAGTGGCATGACAATCTAAGGCAGGGAAGAGCTACCCAGAGAGTGGACTGGGAACCCAGGCTTCTGAGCCCCCAAGGACCTAGTATACAGGAGGCAGAGGAGAAGGGAAAGCCTCTGCAAGCCTGAGTCTGGTCCAAAATTATGGGAGCTGTGTGGGACCAAGGCAAAGGGGTTGCCATGGATACTGGTGATCCCAGTGACAACCCATCTTTCCTCAGATCCCCAGGCAATCCGTTGAAACCATTGATGCCAGCCCACTAGATGTACCTGACACACGCGTCCACCTGTCCCAGTACCACGTTGACTCCTGTCACCCCACAGCCATCTGAATGCCTGTGCAAGGTCTGGGGTGGTAGGCCTATGGGCAGCCTCCTGGTCTGCACCACCCCCACAAGGCAGCTGGGCTGAGCTGGGGGCTGTGCTGGTTCCCTGGGACAATCACCAACTCTCCTCTAGGGATCAATAATTCACACACAAAGTGCAGCTGCTCCACTGAGTCATCAGCTGGCATGGCATAGCATGGCCTGGGGGTGGGGCAGAGCCCAAAGACACGATCCCAAGCAGGTGGGACCCCCCCCTAGAGCTTACAGCATCTCAGTTTGATGCTTTCTTCTGCCCCCTCAGGCCACCCTCAAGGGTGAGGATCCCTGGTGGTGACATAAGAGGGTCAGGGTCCCAGACACTGAGGTGGCACCATCCAGGACAGTGGGACACAGGCTGGCAGATCATCCCCCCCATCCCTCAGGCACATGATTCTCCCCAGTTCCAGCTAAGCAGCACTTCTTGGATCTCTCCCCATGGCCAGACTGCCTGGCACTCTCCCCCAGTGGGCCAGGGCAGGTGGCAGCAAGCCCAGATAATGGGTATTGTCCCACTCTGACACTACAAGTGTGGCTGGAGTGGGCAAGGGGGAGGACTGTCCACGGGGTGCCACCAAACCAGCCACCTGCCCCATCTGGGTACCTACCTGGGCCAGGACTGTAGGGGGGGCCAGGGGCCCGGCCCCCTGCCGGGATCATGCTCTTCATCCACTTGGCTTCAGCTGGGTGGTTAAAGCGGAGGAAGGTGGACTGACCCAGGCACAACATGCAGCCTGCATAGAAAGCACACGCTCAGAAGGGCAGGGCAGGGCAGGGCTGAGGCAGCCTTCAGCCTGCAGCACCAGCAGGCTCACCCCAGGCTCCGAAGAGCCATCCCCACCTGCACTCCCAGCGGCCACATGGTCCACCCCTGACTCAGCCCTGTGCCTGAGGCCCCAGCCCGGCTCCACAGCACATGGCTGAATGGAAAGAGCACTGGCTTGTAAGTCCTAGTCCTAAATTTTCTTCATTACCACCTGTGAGATCTTCAGGGAAAGTCACTTCACCTTCCTGAGTCTAATTCTCTCAGCATAAAAATGAGGACAATACCACTGACTTGCAGAGTTAAAAAAGACAGTGTATGCCAGTACTCTGTCAATGGAAAAGGCTCTCCAGAGAACACAGACCCCCACGTGCCCCCACCCAACCTGGACTCATGATCCATCTATCTGCCACTTGGGTGGAAGGGTCAGTTCGAGAGGCAGCAACTTCCAGGATCAAGCTCTGAGATAGGAGATGGGGAAACACACCATGGATTCATCAGATGCCCCAGCCACCCTTTCTGACCGTTGAAAGCGACTGCTACCCTCTTTCTCTCTGTCGAAGCATTCTGTGGCCTGACATCGTCCCACTCCGTGGACTCTTCTGCAGTGTAGCCAAGCCTAGGCCAATGGGCCCAGCCTCCGCCAAGCACATTCCCAGGCAATAGGCACAAGCCCAGTCCTGCCCAGGAAGTGCGAGTGCATGGGAGGGGGAGGGCATAGGGGAGTCAGAAAATGTAGCCAGGGGCACTGGGAGTGTGCACGGTGACAGGTGTGCCCACAGCACCTAAGCCTGTCTGGCAGAACTCCTCTTCCCGCCACACCAGGGGCTGGAGCGCTCCTGCCTAAGATGCTCTTTTGGGAGAAGCCAGAGACCTGGTGCTCTCTACCACCCACCATTCCAATCTGTCCACATCCTCGGCCCTTGGCCCCAGGCTCCTGTCTACCCAATCTGCTGCCACTTGGCACCCCAAGCTTCATGCCAGTCTGAGCTAAGACTGGCAGGGAATTCTACATTCCTGGATGCTGAGACAGTTCAACTCAGGCAGGCCACAGGGGCATGGGGCATCCCGGGCCACGTGGGGTACCTTGGCGGGCCCCCCACTGAGAAGCTCAGCAGCCTGTTGTGGGGGGGACCCTGGGTATTGCCAAGGATGGGAGCTAGCAGTCTAAGAAACCCACAGGAGATAACATAGTAGACAAAACCGCCCACTTCGTTGGTACACCCACAGGCCCTCCCAGGCAGGCGGGCACAAACAATTCTAAAGGCTGATGGGTGGTTAGGAAAGGAAGGAGCCTTCCCTGCCAAGCCACCAATCAGAGGAGCTGATCACAGAGTAATTATAACCGGAATAAATATTAGCCAGCCACACCGTCCACCTAATTACAACCACAGCTGTTTCAGACAGAACACTGCCATTCCCATCCCCCTCCTTCCAGCCATTTAACAAGCTAATTAATGATGAGTTCGCAGGGTCTAGACAGACCCACTCAACCCTAGGTTGACTGGGGCTGGAGGGGGGCGGGCAGAGGGGGGCAGCTCAGGAGCCTGACCACATAGTCCAGACTGGGAAGGATTGGTGAGCCTGGGTGGATTCCAGCCCATCAGTGCCAGGCCCACCCAAGGAGACCGTAGGCAGGTAGGGACCCTCAGCTCTGGCTCCTCTAGCTGTGAATCCCCTGTCCCCTCCTCTGCCCCTCACCCTCCTCTATACAAGGGGTGTGGCCACGCTGCCTCCGGGGCTATAAATAGGTGATGCCAGGCAGCAGAGCTGGATCTGTATTAATAGAGTGGGCAGGAGGGCAGCAGTACTGATTGTAGCCCAGCTCCTGCCCAAATTAACTTTCTATTTGCACTCATGGGCCCCAGGCATTGCCCCTACTCTTGTCCCCCAGGGGCCTGGCCAGCCTGTTTCTGGGAAGAAACCTCCTCTCTGCTCACTCCTGCCCCGCACCGCCAAAGGTCAGCCCACGCAGGAAACCCCAGAACCCCTCCTCATCCGGGCAAAGTTGCGTTCCTGTCCCCCCTCCCCAAAGGGGCTCAGGTCCCAGCTGTGTGCAGGTGGGTAAAGGAGCTGCACATCTGGAGGGGAAAAAACGGAGCTAAGGAGAGGGTGGGTCCTTTCTCTGAGAGATGCAGGGGGCCACTGCACACAAACACACCTACACACTCAGAAACACACAGACGCACCCAGAGAGGAGCAGACAGGCGGGGCAGGGGCAGAAGTGCGGCGGGGAGGAAGCGTCCCCTAGAGAGGACAGAGAGAAGGAAAGGGGAGGGACAGACACAGCGGGATGGAGGGCGCGGGGCGGGGCGCGGCGGGGGACGCGACCGACGGCCCAGAGAGTGAGGAGCCGGGAGGCAGAAGTGAGGAGAAGCGGGGTCTCACTGAGAGCCCTCTGCGGTGAGAAGTCACCAGCCTCCAGGAAGGGGCCAGGCCAGCCCCCAGGTCAGCGTGGGCAGGCTGGCCTCAGTGACAGCAGAGGTTAAGCTCTGACATTCCACGGCTCCATGGATTAGAGAGAAGCCGCAAGCCAGTCAATCCTAAAGGAAATCAACCCTGAATATTCACTGGAAGGACTGATGCTGAAGCTCCAGTACTCTGGCCACCTGATGTGAAGAGATGACTCCCTGGAAAAGACCTCGATGCTGGGAAAGATTGAGGGCAGAAGGAGAAGGGGGCGACGGAGGATGAGATGGTTGGATGGCATCATCGACTCGATGGACATGAGTTTGAGCAGGCTCCAGGAGATAGTGAAGGACAGGGAAGCCTGGCATGCGACTGGGGTCGCGGTCGGATACGACTGAGCAACTGAACAACAATATATTAGGGAAAAGAGTGAAAGTCCCAGGAATCCAGCCAGGTCACTGGACCCAGCTCTGGCCTTCAATCTGCCACCGTGACAAGTGGGCGTTCAGGCAGAGGCAGTGCTCTGTGAACAGTCTTGAGTCTAGCTCCTGTCTCCACCCTATACACCTCTTCCTTTGCCCCCCCACCCACATTCCCAGCAGTTCACCTCACCCCATGACCCAAACTGGACCCAGGCACTGCCTCTTCCAAGCCAGCCCATTTCCTTGGGTTCCAGAAGCCAACTCACCGCATCCCAACCACAACCAAGTGTGCAAAGAGCTCCAGCAAAGAGCTTGCCCAACCCAAGGAGGTACCTTCCCATCTGGAAACAGTGCCACCTACCTCTGGAGCCCCTGGGACCATGCTGAGGTTCTGGGCCAGGCATAGTACCCACCACCCAGCCTCAGTCCCAGAAAATTCCTCACATTCCAGGACCTGGCCTCTGGACACCAGAACCTTAAGGGATACGCTGTGTTCCCTCAGATGTCCTCTGTATGCTCAGAGCTCACACAGCCCCACACACTTCCTCTCAAATACACACCAACACCTGCTCAGCCAGACACCACTCAACTGTGCATGCTCTGAATCACACAGACACCCCAGTTAATGTGTCTCAAACACATTTATTCTCCAACACACAACCCTTCAGGCACTAGTCCCTCTCTTGGTTCCAGACTCACTCAGGCACAGATAGCCTTTCCCTCAGTCTTGGAGAGACTCTGAAATCAAAAGTCCACCTCCTGGGACTTCCTTGGTGGTCCAGTGGCTAAGACTCCACACTCCCAATGCAGGGGGCCTGGGTTCAATCCCTGGTCAGAGAACTAGATTCCATATGGGGCAACTAAGACCTGGAGTAGCCACATAAATAAATATTTTTAAAATATTTTTATTTATTTATTTGACTGCACCAGGTTTTAGTTGCAGCACATGGGATCTAGTTCCCTGACCAGGGATCAAACCCCAGACCCCTGCATTGGGAGCGCGGAGTTTTAGCCACCAGACCACCAGGGAAGTCCCAATAAATAAGTATTTTTAAAAAGCCATTTCCTTCCATAAAAAAAGTCAACTTCCTTAGAGAAACAATCAAACAATTTTTCTATCCTCGCTGAACACCTACCCACACTGCCATAGTACACACACACATGCATGCATGCACGCACACGCATGCACACACACTCACACACTCACATGTGCACAGGCAGCTCATTCCCCTTCTGAAGGAAAAAGGAAAACCATATAGGGTCAAATGCAAAATAGGGGGAGGCTTAAAAAAAACCTCCTCAGGAAATGTGATTCATCGGTCTGGAAACTGCGACGGCCAGCTGGACAGACCCAGACAGACACAGAGGACACTGCCAGGGAGAAACAGGGCAGGAGGCAGGCACACAGAAGTGGGGAGCTAGAAGCTTTTGCTTTTTCTCTCCTTCCTTTGAGCTTTATTAGTCGAGATCTTTATCAGTCTCATCACAGAGGACAGTCAGAGGCTTCCCTCCCATTTCACAGAAGGAATAACTGACAGCTGGGTGGAAGAGGAGACTCATCCTGGATCCCAGAGGGAGGCAGCTGTATTACTCAGGAATCCTGGCTCCAGCCGCATTCCAAGGAGCCTCCCAGCTGGCCCTCCCAGAAGCCCCTACCCACCAGCAAGGGGCCTGGGGAGCGAAGGAGACTCAAGAGGCTCAGAGGCAGGGGCTGGCAGCAAATGCTCCGACAGGGTAGGGGACCTTCTGTCTAGACAGCCTGGGCCCCGAGCTGCGAGCTGCGTGGCTTTCTGGGTCCTTCCCTACTGGGTCCCCTCCCAGATCTTTCATGTGGTCTAGCATTGTGGTCTCAGGGTGGGGCAGCCTTGACCCAGATTGAGATTCCTCCTCATTTCCTTGATCCTCTTCCCAGCTCCATCCACCTCTTGCTCTGTAGAGAGAGGGCCGCCTGGGATGTCCCAAGGTACCTGGGGATGACTGGAAGCAGGATCTTCCTGGTTCCCTCCCATCAGGGCCCCATGGCCATAGCTCTCGCTCAAGTTGGCGTTGGCATCTGTTTTCTGCCTGCTTCCCCCCTACCCCGCCCCTTGCCCAGGCATATTCCTGCTCGAAGAGCCTGTCACTGCCACTCTGCTCGCTATGACGTGTGCCTCTCCAAGTTGCCTATGGCTGGGCACAGTGCCCAGAATGATGCAGAATGATGCAGCCAAGGACCGGCCCAGCCAGAGAGGGCTCCTTGTTATTTCTAGGGTAGTCCTGTGGTTTTTCAAAGAGGGGGTCCCCCCCAACTAAGGCTGGATCAGGGAACAAGACAGGGAAAATGGTTCTCTTGCACATATGTCCACAGATAGGCCAGTGGTCAGTGAGTTCTACTATCTTCACAGGAGCACACCCGTGGATGGTTTGGTACCACCAGCCCTGAGTTCACCCTGCCCCCCACTTGAACACTCTGATCCATAAACACAGGGCAAGACACAAACACAGAGATACACAAGTCTAGAGTCACAAACACATCGGAGATACATAAACACACTCCAGCTACACAGACACACAGAGATAGCACTTGCACCCCCGAGCCACCCAGTTTCCAGGGAAACGCACTCCCAAGAATGTCCGGAGTGGGGCCAGGCAGGGCTGGGCTTGGTGCCTTGCTCCAGAGATGAGACAAGGAAACCCTCAGCTCCTGGAGCCCAGGGGAGGGGCAGTGCTGGGGAGAAGAACACCCGTTCCTTTGTGCCTCTGCCTACCCCTCCCCAGGCTGCCAAGCTTCTGAGACAGGCTAGCCTAGACAAGGCAGCTATGGGGTGGGAGGCAGGGAAAGGGAAGGGGGTTTAGGGTCAGAGAGAGTGGGAGGGTACATAGTTGTCAGGGTGGGCTTCTGGCTGGGGAAGAGTTGAGGGTCACTTGGGCCACAGGAAATGCCTGAGAATTCCATCTCAGCCCAGGCCCTCCCTCTTCCCATGGAGCTAAATGCTGCCCTGGAAAGACCAGGCGGGAGAGACCTGCAGAGCATGGGTTCCTCCACCCTGCTCACAACACACAGGGGCAGAGCGTTCTTGCCCAAGAACATGAGGGATTTGGGGGTGGCCTCTTTCTCCGGCCTTCTCTGAACTCTGCCCCTGCCTCTCCTTGCTGCTCTACTGTCTCACTCTCATGTACCCAAATCTTGGGGAAGACGCTCTCTTTGAAATGGAAGAGGATGGTCTGGAGCCAGATGGGAGCACAACCAAAGCCCCAGGTTATGGGGGGTCCCCCCTTAGCTGGAGTCCAGATAAGCCCTGGAAGAGATGAGGGCCTGTTTGCTGCTGCTCATAGAGTCAGCAGTCCCCTCATCACACACCCCTGAGGGCAGGTCTTCTGAGTCTGCCTTGAAGGGAGAGACCCCAAGGGGTATGAAGAGAAGGAGAGGGAAACAATGGAGTGAGTGAGATTTCCACTACCAAGGAGCTTCCAGCCAATAAGAGATGTGAGCGTGCTTAGTGGCTCAGTCGTATATGACTCTTTGCAACCCTATGGACTGTAGCCCACCAAGCTCCTCCATCCATGGGATTTCTCAGGCAAGAATACTAGAGTGGGTAGTATCCCCCTCCAGGGGATCTTCCCGACCCAGGGATGGAACACACGTCTCCGGTGTCTCTTGCATTGGCAGGCAGATATTCTTTACCACTGACCCCAGAAAACACTGCCAGGGCACTGGTCCTCCTACTTAGAGCCGGGCTTAGTCCAAAGCTCCCATCCTTTACGGCTACCCAAGCCCACTTTTCACATCCCCCTAATATGATGCTTCACTGTATACACTGATGCCCAGGGCAAACACACCTGGTCTATCAGAGTGCTACCTGGGCCAACCACTTCCTTACCTGCCTAGTCACCATAGTAACTGGAGGCCCAGTTTTTAGAGCTCCCTTATACGACAGAGCGACCCGTCCCTTTGGGAAACAGGGTGGTAAAGACATTTGTGACCCAGACACTGTTGTCAACAGTGTTTTAACAGGAGTGAGCATGTCCTTGGATTTTTTTGCCCTTGTCCCATCCCCATTGTCCTGCTCTCCCAACCTCAACGGCTTTTTAGAACACCTCCCTCTTGGCATCGTGGAACCATGCCATTGTTTCCCTCGCTGCTGCTCCAGCTCTTCTCCCCTAACAACCATTAGCGACTATCGCACAGCTCCCCGTGTCCTCCGACAGCAGGCAGGGGAACCCCTTCTCTCCCTTCCCACCACGGTGTGAGAGAGAGGGTGGGTCAACCAGAGAAAAGCCGGTCTGGATGCTGGCGGGGGTTTTGAAACGCACCTGATCCAGATGCACCTGAGCACCCCTCCCCCAACTTGGCCACTCAGGCAGTTACCATGGCAACCAAAACAGCAGGCTTCTCCTGCACCTGTCACGCACAAGCTTTTAAACAGAGGCTCCCTGGCTTCAGGGCTGTCAGACCTTACCCTGAGTGAGCCGAGTGGGCTGCCGGATGGGGAGCCCATCAATAGTGCAGGCATTGCCGCAGGGGTAGAGGGTGAGGGTGCCCCGCAGGTTCTCGATGTAGCAGTGCTCCGGAGCCAGGCCTGGACCCTGCAGTGAGATGTCCCTGGCCGCAGAGCCAATCACGGTCCTCCCTGAAGACAGGAGGCAACTGTCAGAGGGCCAGTGCAGGCTCAGGAGGCAGGGAGGACCTGGGAGGGCCACGGTGGGACCTCCTACTCCAGGGAGAATCACCGCCCACACCATGGGGCCCCTGAGCCTGGTGGAGACAGCAAGGGGTAGAAGCCCTTCTCAGCCCCAGAAACAGGAAGGCCCAGAGGGCACAGAGGATCCGCAAACTTAGTAGAAGCTTCTGCAGAATTCCCTTAGTCCCCCCAAGCCCCTCTCCCCAGGACCTTTTTCTCCTTCCCTATCCTCCCTCATCTTTTCTTCCAGCTCTCCCTTCCCCCTCCTCTCCCTCCCTCCTGCCACCTGCAACCCTTGCCCTCCTCACAGCGCCCCCCTCTCCCCAACCCCTGGAGGGAGAGAGCTCCTGGACTGGTATTTGGAGAATGTGGGGAATGTATATCACCCGGGCAACAAGTGCAGCCAGGAGAGGAGACAGGAAGGGCAGAATCTGCAAGGTGGAGGGGGCTGTGCCAGGGCCTAACTCAGAGGTCTGCCCCACGCCCATCTTGCCCATCTCTCCAGCTCCACCAGCACCTTCTCCCCGACCAGGCATGGCCCTGGAGCGGAGCCCCCTTTCTTCTTGGCTACACTGGGCTCTCCTATTTCAGGGCTCTCCTCCTGATTTCTAAGCTGATCTTTAATCCCAGTCATGGAGCCAGATTAGTCTGGGGAGGCATAGACAAGGGAAGCAAGCTAGGGGGTTGGTGGGGGCATTGTGACATGGCCTCCCATTTGGGGGAGGTGAACACTGCCAGTAGGTAGCAAGAGGGGCCCCCGCACACATGCCTGGATTCCCAAGCAGGAATGTCTGTGAGGATGGAGGGGTGGCAGGCAGGATGCACCCCAGACTCACCTTCCTCCAGCGGGAGAAGGGTGATGGCCGTGCTGAGCCGCCCGCTGCCCAGGCTCACCAGATGGGGTTTGTCCGTCTGCACTTTCAGCCCTTTGCCCGTTTCAATCAGGTCCAAGGGTCCTTTCTGCAGGTGGTGGAGGGAGGGGATGAGCATCATGAGCGAGTCCAGGCTGGCACCTTAGCACCCTAGTCCCAGTCACAGCAGCACTGTCTCCAGCACCTGCCCTCTCTAAAGGGCTCTGTAGGTGTCGAAAGGCTTAGCACAAAATCTTGGGCAGAGCGGTATTCCGTTAAATTGTAATTAGATCTGAATCTGGGCCACTAACTTGTCCCACTGGATTTATCTGAAGTCTTGGTTTAACTGCCCCTTTTGTCTATTAGGACAGAAATAAGGAGAAAGTAAGGAGAGCTGGGAGGGGTCTGCTAAGAGTTGGGGTGGGGGCGTGCTATAGAGGGGACCAATCAAGACTTATCCCTGTAGACTTGTCCATGGCAATCCACTTGGCCATGGCTTGCCCCTGTTAAACTGAATTACAAGAGAGGGCAGGGCGGAAACAGATACAGCTCCCAGTCAATCTATAAACCACTTCCTGACTTTCAAAGGGTATTTTCTGGGTGAACCAATTAACCTAATTCAGCTAAAGACTTAGCTGTGAATAGACTTGGGACCTGGGGAGGAGCATGGAGGTAGTGCGGCTCTTGTCCTTGAGCTGGGACCACAGGGAGGTAGAGGAGCCAACCGGTCCCCACCAGACGGCCCTCTTGCCCATGGCCCCGACCTTGCTCACCTGCACCAAGCCCGGGGTCTTACATCCAGGGCCCACCTGGTTCCTATTCAGAGTGTCCATGGTCCTGGGGCCCCAGAGCTCCTGTGAACACAGCAGAAAACAGGTGAGGCAGAGAGGCCAGGGCAGAAGGGGCAAGGAGTGAGTTCTGCAGCAGTGTTCTCAGGGCAGGAGCAATGTCACCGCGGCTCCCAGCAAGCTCCTGCTGAAGGAGACCTGAAGGCAGTTCAGGAGCTTGGGGACGGTGGGACCAGTTGGGGGGGGAGGGGGGGCGGTGCCACATCTTAAGCCCCAACACAGCGTCAGCGTGGATGCTACCCCACCACACTGGCCCTGACCCCCACACACACACACAGAGAGCCCCCCCCAAAAGTCCTATAGGGCCCAGACCGTACGCTGGTCTCTCTTGCCTCACAGCCAGGACCCAACCTTAGCAGTTGAGGACCCTCGGGCATCTGAAGCCATAAGAAGGTGGGGAAAATCTACCTTAGAGAGGAAAGCTAGCTCAAGGCGGCCCCTCCAGGGACACTGGTAGACAGGGGGCCCCCGGAAGGTGGCATGGCTGAGCCGGCACTCCCTTCCACAGCCTCTTCCCCATCTCTTTCCCCAGGGGTCTCAGAAGGATGTTTTCTTAAAGGAGACACGAGGGGAAAATGCCATGATTCCTGCCATCTCTGTCTCACTTCCTGCATCCCCTCCTCCTCAGAAAGCATCTTACCCCCACACAATCAGCAAAAATAAAAAATAAAACCCCTCAGTGGTGACTAACACTGAGAATATAGGACTCTTGGGTTCTCAACCCGATTTGGTACTGTAGGGAGCTGAGGTCCTTAGAACCAGGGATAAAACAGACTCCAGAGCTCCAGAGCCTTCCCCATCCTTCCCTCGTGGCTCATAGCTTTGGTACCTGAGAACTGTGAGGAAGGAGCTTGGTGTACTAATATGTGCCTACATGCCCATCCCTTGGCCAACTTGCTGAGGTGAGAAACTTCCTATTGACTGCTGAAATATTACTGGGGAAGCTGAAGAGAGTGTGACCAAAGGGAGGGAGGGAGACCCAGGAAGGCAGGGTTCCCTTCCACTTTCTCTTCCAGCCATCTTCTGAGAGACTTGGAGAGGAAGTGGGGGCAGGAGCCAGCATTCCAAGGAGTGTCTGACCCTGGCAGTGGGGCCCAAAGGCCTTAGCAATAGTGTTACTAATTTTACCCGCCCAGCTTCCACCCTTCCGGACCTGGACTGCATCGTCTCCGTCACCATTTCCACCCAAGCTGGAGGAAGAGAAGCTGGAACAAGGCCTGAGGCCCACCCCAAGTCTGCCTGGGAAGAGGGAAGGCCAAGGCCGTTAACCTACACCAAGGCTCAAGCTGGCCTGGCGCCTCCCCAGGAGATCTGGCCAGGGGAAGAATTTCCAGAGACAGAGGTGGCTCTACTACTTTCAACTCAGGGAAGTCCTTCAGCTTTCTGAGGGAGGAGAGGCAAGAGAGTGGGTTGGGGATATAAGCATATATAAAAGAGGGGGTAAGAAAAACAAAACAATGAACAATGGTGAAGGAAAGACATCACTGGGTAACAGAAAGAGCTTTAGACTGGGATGCAAGAGCCTTAAATTCTAATCATGACTTTCTTATTTATTAGCTGAGAGATCTTGGACATGTTATTTAACTTCTGTGAGTGTCAATCGTTCTCTATAAAACTGGAATAATGATTTATATTAAAAAACAAGATTGTCTGGATTACTGCTTGCCTGGGGCTAGGGGTGGAATGGGTGAAACAATTAGACCTGTCAGAGGGACCATCTAATGGGCTATAAATGGGCAGATTTGGGGGGCATGATAGAAATGTTCTAAAACTTATTTGTGATGATGGTTTGCCCAGATCTGTAAATATACTAAAAATCATTGAATGTACACTTAAGTGAATTTATGGTATGAACATCATACCTCAATAAAATTATTAGTTTTTTTTTTTTTTTTTAAGATGATTGTCTTAGAGATTCAGAAAGTGAAAGCTGTTCAGTCCTGTCCGACTCTTTGCAACCCCATGGACTATACAATCCATGGAATTCTCCAGGCAAGAATACTGGAGTGGGTGAAGTGAAGTCGCTCAGTCCGGTCGGTGGACTCTTTGCGATCCCATAGACTGTGGCCAACCAGGCTTCTCCGTCCATGGGATTTTCCAAGCAAGAATACTGGAGTGGGTTGCCATTTCCTTCTCCAGGGGATCTTCCCGGCCCAGGGATGGAACTCAGGTCTCCCGCATTGCAGGCGGATTCCTTACCAGCTGAGCCACAAGGAAAGCCCTAGAGATTCAGGTATTATATCAAATGACACTCTGTGAAGTGCAAAGTACTGTAAATATGCCAGTTACTAGTAATGAGCTTCCTGAACTTAAACAAGTCACTTCATTTTTCTGGGCTTCAGCTTCTTCACCTGTCAAGTTTGTCACCATCATTCTGTGAGGGAGCAATGGGTGTGTTCACTTATTTACACCAAGGATTTCAAGTGGCGATAAAGCCTGGAAAAGAACGAGGTTGATGGGGGAAAAGAGTGATTGGAGGAGAGGAGAGAAGGGAATAAGGAGGTGAAAGAACAGGAAGAGATAAGGAGAGAGGTGTAGGGAGAGACGGAGAAGATAAGTAAAGATGTAGAGTCTGGGAGGCGCGAGGCCGTGGCTCCAGGTCCGAAACTCAATCCAGGTGGAGTGGAAAGATACACCAGACCGACGCGTCCCAGCCCGCGGGCGGTGCTCTGACCCAGGGGCTGCACTGCGGCCCGGAGAGCCGCCACCGGGGGGCGCCCTCTCTTCCCGCCGCTCCCCCGGCGGGGAGAGCCAAGCGGGCTGCGCCGGGGCGCTCCCCAGCGGCCGACCTGCTTCCGTCCCACCGAGCTGCCCACTGCCCGGGGCTGTAATTATACCCATGCGACTCACCTCTCCGGCCTCTGCCGCCGTCCTGGGAAACCCCGCCCGCCCGCTGCCAAAAAAAGGCCCCTGCGGTGCGTGTCCGGCTGTCTGGGAGGAGGGGCTAGGGAAGCGCCGCGGTCAGCCCCGGCTCTCGGTAGCGGTCTCGCACTGCGAGCTGAGACGCCCAAGCGCCTCCTCGGGCGCAAGGTGGCAGAGGCCTGGGTGTCTAGAGAGCCCCGTGTGGGCGAGGCCGGGCCTCCGGCAGGTGACCCCGCGCCGGGCCCTGCGGCCTCCCGGCCCAGCGCGAACTCCCGGGAATCCAGGCCACCGGGGATCCCCTCCCCTACCTGGACCCCAGCTCTCTGCCCGCGTGGAGCTCCCAGAGTCACCGCTTCGGGGGACTCGGTCGGTCCCTTAACGAGAGGCGCGGGAGGCCCTGGCGAGCGACTGGAAAGGTCCAGAACCAACAGGAACTGGAGGAAATTCAGCCTCCAAATCGGGCCCCAGAAGAAAGGTCGCACCCAGGAGTGAGAGCGGTCTCCTGTGGCCCGGCCGTCGCACAGCCCAGGAGCGAGGCCGAGTTGGGATCATTTCGGCGCGCGTCCGCCCTCGAGGAAGGGCCGCTGGCAGAAGAAGGGGCCTGGAAGGGAAGGAAACTGAGGCCGGGAGCCCAGCGGGCGGGGCGCCGGAGCCGGGCAGGGGCCGGGGAGGATGTAGGGGAAAGGACGCAGAGAACTTGACTGTTAGTCGCTCAGTCGTGTCCGACTCTGCGATCCTATGGACTGTAGTCCGTCAGGCTCCTCTGTGTACAGGATTTTCCAGGCAAGAATACTGGAGTGGGTTGCCATTTCCTCCTCCAGGGGATCTTCTCGACCCAGGATCGAACCCACGTCTCTTACATCTCTTGCATTGGCAGGCAGGTTCTTTACCACTAGCGCCACCTGGGAAGCCCGCAGAGAACTTTAGAAGAAGGAAAATCAGGGGTCTGCGGAGGGGTGGGGAGGGAGGGAAGATTAAGGGTTTGGAGAGAAAAATAAAAGAGGGAGACTGAAGGGTGAGAAAAAAGGAGGGCTGGGGAGAGAAGACTGAGGGCAGAGGATGGGGAGGAGGGGAAGAAGGTGGGAAACAGGATGGAGTCCGGGGGACGCAGGGGAGGCGGAGGGGGGGAGGAGAGGCAGGGACGGAGAGGGAGAAGGACTGGGGGACGAAGGAGATGGGGGAGACTGGGGACAGAAGAGTGCTCAAGGTAAGGGAGTGACGGTCCGGGGGAACAGTCGAAGGTACTCCGGGCCGTGGAGGAGGAGACCGGCGTGGGGACAGGAGGTGAGGCTCTGGAGTGAAAGAGGGGTCCGGAGGGCTGGCCTGGGGACCAAGTTGTGGACAGAGACTGTAGGCGGGCAGCCGGGGCTGGAGCAGGCGGTGGGACAAGGCGCGAGTGTAGTTTGGGGCTGTGATTTTACTTGTGTGCGGAGTGGAGGTGGGGTGCCTCCGCACGGAGGGCTCCCTGCTGCCCCTCGCCGCCCTCCCCAGGGCCGCCAGGTGGGACAAGGCCGCAGTGTTGGGCCGCCCCGCCCGCCGCTGAAGCCGGACAAGCGGCCTTTCTTTGGCCGGGCCGGGAGAAGGGGCCGCTTGTTTGCGCGGTCCGGGAAAGGCGCGGCCCCCAGACACCGCCGGCTCCCCGCGGGCGGCTGCGGGAGGGGGCCGAGCGCGTAGCATTCGTGTGTGCGGACTGAGTGTGTGATGAGTGTGTGAACCGCGGGCTGCGTGTGCGCGGGGGCCGCAGGTGTGGATGTGGGTTTCCTGAGAGGGCTGCGGGTGCTTGGCGTGTGTGCGGAGTGGGTAGAGGTCTAGGTGTGTGTTGGGTCCCACACGTGTCACGGCGGAGAGACGGGCGTGTCCGCGTGGCGTGCGCGGTGGGAAGGGTGCGTGGGTGATGCCGGGTGGGGCGCCGAGTGTGTCTGCGCGTGGGATGCCTGACGTGGTGGTGGGGGAGGTTGTGTTTGTGTGTAACCGGCCCGATGAGTCAGTCTCCGGAGCCTCCGGGACGGCTGAGCTAACGGGCCCAGAATTCAGCTCCGCCCCGGCGCCCTGGGTCCCCAGCCGGGCCGCTAAGTCTCCCGGCTCAGCCTCCGCTCGCGCTCGCCTCGGCGGAAGCGTCCGTGGAAGCCTCGGCAACCCCGCGGCCCCTCCCTGTCCCCCCCCCACACCCCGCCCGCGCGCTTCCCCTTCCCAGAGGAGCCCGGATGACCTGGCTCAGCCGCAGCACTGGGGAACTCCGCAAGGGATTCGAATCTGGACTGTGCGGGCGTGGCAAGGGCCGAAGACTCACGGCCCCCACGGCCCCCCCTCCAGCCTCCTGGACCCCTAAAGACTCGGGGCCCTGGCAGGGCCCAGGAGGCCCCAGATGTGCCACCCATTCTCTGAACACACCCAGCGGTCCCTTCCGGACAGCAATGCCTCCGAGCCCGACTCCGCATCACTTTCCTGTCCCATCAAGGCGGCCCAGCCCGGGAAGGGAGCTGAGATGCCCCCAGGGGACCCCGCTGTCCTGGCGCAGGGCTCTCAGTCCTTCTGTCGGCGGGATAGGGGAGGTATGGGGAGCAGGCGGACGAGACCCCACGAGTGTTGCCCAGTCTCCCGCAGGAAAATCCTGGGACAAGGATCCGCGTTCCCCCCGGGGCGGCGGGCGGCGGTGAGGGGAGCGGAGTGCAAGGGCCCCCTCTGGCGGCGGCGCCGGCAGCGGCTCGGGAGGGCAGGAGCAAGTAGCTCCCGGGAGAGCAGCGGAGCCCGCTCCGCACAAAGCCCCCCGCGTCCCCACTCACTCACCTGCGGCGCCCTTCTTCCCCGACCGGCTTCTTCCGGGATCTTCCAGCCCAGAGCTGGTCTGAGGGCTCTCGCCAGGTCCCCGGGACTTCCTCTTATCCCGTCCCAGCCGCGCAGCGAGCGGGACCTACAGGCGTAGCGGGAGGGAGCGCCCTCACCTCGAGGGGAGAGGGGTACGCCGGGTCTTTCGCCCAGCTCGGCAGCCGCGGCCCCAGGCTCCGGACACTCTTGCTTTTCCCTGGAAGCCCGTTGAGTAGGAGGAGAGCAAGTGGGTCCCGCCTTCCAACCCCCCCTCCTCTAGTCCCCGCCCCCGTCCCCCCGTCCCGTCCGCCAGGCCAGCCAGAGGAGACGCCCTTGTGGGACCGGAGCCCAAGGTCCCCCCACCCAGCCTTTCCCATAGCAGCACCTCCCCCCACGCCTGCACAGCGCGCGCTTTGTTCATCTCTGCAGCTGGGCTCTCCACTACCCCCACCAAGTGCACACCCCTGTCCCCACTCGCCCTCCCCTTCGGACTCTCCTGGACCACCCTTCACCCCTAGGCCTTAAGGCTCTTCTGAGGGTGTTTTCCCGTTTCTCTCTAGTCCGCCCCCTACTCTTTTTTTCACTTTAGATGCCTGAATTCTCCATCAGCTCCCAGTGAACTTCATGGTCGCAGCCACACAACATGTTCTTAACATCTCCAAATATCTGCTGAAGGTATCCAGGTCTACCTACCCTCTGTCGCCCCTTCTCCTCATCCTACTCCAAGCCCCTCCGCCAGGACGAGCTGTAAATGAGGTTAATAACCGTCCAGATAGGGCATCACAGATATTTCTAAAGATAGGTATAAGAAGGCATGGTAAAATGCCACGCAAACTGTGAAGCACAGGAAAACAGAATGGTATTATCATCTTGCCCCCGTGTCACTCCACCCCTACCACAACCTGAGGGACTACAGTTGGGAGGCAAACTGGTGCTCAGACTGGTTGAGCACAGCATCCTGTAACAGTTTAGGTCTCTGTAGGAGTAAGGATTTAATAAGGAAGAAGTGGGTGGGGAGGACCTGAAAACCTTAGAGAAGCCTGGAAACTGAGCCTGGGAGAAAGCCATTCTCCTTTTCAGCCATCACCCGAAATCCAAGCTGACAGCCGATCCTTACCTTGTAAAGCCAGCTCTTGCCCCAGGAGACTGATGGGGGAGGACCTAGGGATCTGAACTCAGCTAGGCTAGACCTTTTAAACGTGCACTGGAGGGACCCCTGAGACTCTTCATCCCTGAAGGACAGGAAGGAGAAAGCCCCCAAGGCTGTGACATTCCAGTGAGCAGAGGACAGCAGAAAATAATTTGTCTTCTTTGGGTGGACAAATCTTGTTGTGATTCAATGCTTTTACTGTGCACCCTCCCTGTTTAACCCAGGAACAGCAGGAGGCTGAACTGCAGGAACCTTTGGTCACTCATTGACAGGGCCAGCACTAGCAGGGTGACCCTCCCCACCCCCAGCTGGAGGCTGGAACCAACGGGACTAGAAGCAGGAGGGGGTGGATGGCTCTTTGCAGCTACCTGCTGTACTAACAGAGGTCAAACTATCAGGCTTCAGCATGTGCCATGGGTATCAGGAAGACCCAGGATCTGGCCGGGGGTGGGAGAGCAGTGTTGAGAGTGGAAGCCTCTTATTTTTTCTTTATACCGTTTGAGGATCATAAAAGTATTTTAACTCTGGCCACCTTTCATGAAGCAGATCACAACAGTAATTTTCAGGCTATTCTGTTAAATAAAAAGAAAAGGAAACAAACCCCAAACTTGTTGTAGCTTATGTGCCAAGACCCAGCATTTGAGGGAAGAGGCTCAGATTGGGGTGCCTCACAGAATTTTCACTTAACTGTGCTTCACAAATCCAACTCTTCCTTACTGTCTTGGTCAGGAGGAATTTGGGGGAATAATCAAGCCTGCCATGGAGGCAGCTGATGCTGAAGCAGGGGGTTGAAACATCACCCAACTGCTGTCCTCCCAGCCCAGCAGTCCGCTGAGCCCATGACAAAGGCTCTGTGCAGTGTGTCCTTGCTCCCGCTGTGTCGGGGCCCAGTGTTCCCACAGTTAGAGCACTCAGGGGACTTCAGACCTACCATCCCCACCCTCCACCCCCACCCCGCTCCACATCTGGAGCCCATCAAAAAGACTCAGTGCTCTCGCACAGTTACGCAAGAGGTCGAGCAGCTGGAAGCTCAGAAAGGGGGAGGAAGAGAGAAAAAAGCAGAAAACAGCTTTCCAAGCTTTCCAAGCATGCTTCAGACTTTCCGAGGTGGAAGCAGGGGGAGAGGGCAAAGGCTGGGTGTGGAAGGAAGAGTGGATTTTTGAAGGCCCTCTGCACTTGGTTATGAATGTCAGGAGTGGATTTCCACACCCACCCTGTCCTAGCCACAGCACATTTCCCAGCTGTCCCTCCTCTCAAGTGGTACTCCCTCCAGCCTCAGAAAGAGGTGATTATTGCTCATTACAGCAAGCAATCCTTGTAGACATACACCCTACCCCTGAAAGCTATCCTTTCTTTGGATCCTGAACTCAGGCATCATTAGTGTAGGTGTGGTGGCACCAATGATGCCAAGTAACTAACTCCTCACTGCATCCAACTTGGGGAGAAAGTTCAAACTTTTCTTCAGTAGCTGCAGAAGAGCAGAAGCTCTCTTCTCAGCCTGTTTTTGAAATTACACAATCCACACTTCTATTCACAGCTAAGATACTTCCAAGCTGAGTGGAAATTTTGTGTAGGATGGAAGACTGGACTTATCTACCTTCTGTGGCTCCGGACCTTCCTGTGAGCAGAAATGAACAAGCATTCATTCACGCAAAAAATGGGAAACAAGACCTATTTCCATTTCTCTCGGGGCTTTGTAACACTTCTTTTCCAAACAGCACATCAACCTGATCACAGAGTTACACCTATGGGAACTTCCCATAACCCCTGTCCTATGAACAGCAAGGCAAAAAAACTTTCCTTTCTGGCCAGTGTGGGTAGGGGATAGGGGGTAGGGGAGTGACCTAAGCTTCTAAAAACTGCCTGGTTGCTTGACCCCTTGTGTTGAGAGGGGACAACCGCTCAGTTTGGAAAAGTAGTTTAAACTTCCTAAAGGCTTGTCTCCTCATCAATCACTAACTCCCTAGGGTGAGAGGTGAAACTGACTCTTGTAGAGATGTTGTCTGCTCTTGGGTTAGGAGCAGTACACAGCAGCCAACCTACTTGTGGATCTTCTAGGAGTTTCAGAGAAGCTCTACAGCTGCAGGTATATTTACCAAAGAGGGCAAAAAGAGGGAATGGAGAGAAAGGATGGTTGCAATGAGAGTTGTACATAGTACAGGAGAGTCAATTCTGCATTTTTGCCTCCTTAATTCCTTTAAAACCTACCAGACCAAAGCCCTCACCCTTAGAGACCCACACTGAGTATCCCTAGTTGCAGTTGATGTGTGTCTGCTTTAGCAAGAAAGCTCCACTTTTAAGGGGGTACAGCTGTTGCTTCCAGTTCAATTTCAATCTTCTTGAGGATGGGGACTTTCTATTTTCCTCTCTTCCTCCAATGAGCCCTGCAGATATAAACTTTTTATTTTTTGGATCTTAGCTCACCAACCAGGGATGGAACCCGCAACCCCTGCAGTGGAAGGGCAGAGTCTTAACCACTGGACTGCCAAAGAAGTCCCATTAAAATTTAAAAAGCTATTCTGTATCGACTCTGGAAATCTCTCAGAGGCTACCTAGTGTGTACAATGTTAATATAGGCCAATGTTTCCTGCAGTGAGGCATAGGCTCATTGATTTGGGGTTTGATACTGAGTAGATGAATGACAGACCTTTTGTTAAAAGGCACTCAGCTCCCTCCCTACCTCCTCTATGTGGAATTAATGAACCCAGAGCAGGAACCACAAACCTCCCACATCAAACAGAATGCTCAGTCAGATCTAATTATTTTGTTAGTCTCCCTCACAAGAAGCCAACAAAAAGTCCACTTGACACCATGAAGGTATCAGCTGCCAGAGGGTGTGGTGTGGGTTTGGTGTGCTTCATTTCACTGGATTAACGTTACAGCCTCAGGGAGCCAAGCTACACTTTAGCAACATTAGACAAGATACTTGCTAGTTCTCTTTAAGCAAAAAAAAAAATTCAAAATCTTCCCTCACCATTAAAATACTTATTCATTTCAGAAACTTATTATTCATCAGAGATTTGCCTTCCAATTTGGTGACATTCTATAGTTTTTAAACTTAAATAGAGAGAGAGTAAAGCAGCAGCCTTTTCTGAGGCATTTTCCAAGGCATTCATCACTCATGCCTGCATCACTTACTTCTTACCACTATTTGTCTAATGGGGAAGAGATATCACCACCTATGGTTACTCCTTCAAGATGAAGCTTCATTTTTCTGATTCTACAACTGCCCCTGACAAAGTCAGGATGAAAAACCCATAGTGTCATCAAATTCAAAAGCTACATTGTCAGGAGTACATGTGTGTGTCTGTTCTCAAATGTAGAAAAATACACAAGGAGGTACAATACCTGTTATAGGGAGAAAAGACAATGAATACTCTTAAGAGATTATTTCCTCTTAAAAGAAACATACCATTAATTTTTAATCTTAGATCCCATTACATCATTCTGAATCAGCAAGAAGACACCAAAGTATGAGAGGGTCAAGTCTAAAAAACATTCATTTTATAATACTCTTTATTTAAGAATCTGTCTTCTTTGTGTACACTGGAATGTTATATTCCCTATGTATTTTACAGGGTTACAAAATGTCTCTCATTTTAAATATTACCCCAAAAGTAATTTCAGAAAAAAAAGTTTCTGTGAAACTCTCACTTTTAAAAAATCATATGGACAAGCAACTCTCAAACAAAACTGAATTAATAAGATTCCTTGTCTACGTAACTACATGACAGATTTCTTGTCCCAGTCCCCTTTCTCAAAAAACCTTATGTGGAAACCAAGCTAGAGATAAGGATTCTTCCCTGATGCGATTAAGGGGAAGGGAAAGGCCAGAAACTTCTTTGGCAAACAATTCCATCCATGGCCATTTGTGTGCGACTGCTTTGCTTCAAGTACAGTACACTCTTTGCAGGGAAGGCCAAATGTTGTTCAGAGTGGTACTCTCCAACCAGCTGAAAGTGCAGGAGGTCATCTACTGTCATCTGTCTCTTCCTCCGCCTGCGGCTGCAGCCTGGCAACAACTCTACCCATCCCCAGTGCAATACTGGGTTCAAAGCCAACACTAGGCTTGCGGATGCAGTCTTCTCCACTGAAGAAATGATGGATGAGGGGGGCTGAGAAACAACCACTACATGATGATACTCAATAGAAAAGACTTAGGGGAGAACAAGGAAGGATTTCAGAGATGAGGAGGATAAGCTGCTGAAAAAATTGTGGAGGCTAGAAAGGAGTATTATCAGCAATTCCTATATAGCAATATAATCAGCTGCATCTTGAAAGGCTAAAAACCTGGTGGTGAAACTGGAGTCTCCTTGACAGTTTAGGGCCAACGGGATTGGCACAAAGACTCACTGAGGGTTCAGCCTCCAAAATCATAACCTTATTTCAGATGGAAAGGAAAAAACTGATGACATATAGAGAACTTTCAGTAAGAGGGAGGTGGTGAATCTCAGGAATGTGAATGGATTACAAAGACCATGAGCTATCATATATTAGCTGAAGTACCCAAAATGTGGAGAATGGAAGGCTGTGTAGCACCAGCAGCAGACATGATTACCTGCGGGTGTGAAATCCTAACTGGACATGACCATTCTCCTTCCGGACACCTTGAAGTGACGGGGGCAGAGGGGGGCTATGCCATCTGAAAGCTGCTTCTCATCAGTCTTTATTATTGACACAATAGGATTCACAGTAGTGTTCTAAAGCAGAGCAACAAGCCTGAAAAGAAAATGGCTTGGCAAAGGAATGGAGGGATGAATAGATATAGGAAAAGGACATAAGACAACCTTATCTTTTAATGTGTAGACCTCATACCCCTCAAGCAGTTCACTTGTACAGTCCGAAAATCAAGACTGGATTAGATAAACCTGTTACGGGAGTGCCAGATACAATGCCTATATGCAGATGATCCCAGGGCTTGATTGGATATACAAAAGAAAAAAACTGAAGGTGAAGAAGTGTGAAAGATTAAAATCTTCCGCAGGGAATACTTTTAAAAGCAAAGTATGAAATACAATATATTTAAGGATTCAAATAAAAGAACAACTTAGGCAAAAGGAGAGAATGTTTAACTAGGGGCATTCTCTGGAGAGCTTGCTTTCCTGCTGGCCAGTAAATCTGCCGAAGAAATCAGCAGCCTTTCCCTTTATAGTGTGTCATTGCTTTGCCAAAGAATGTCTCTGTGACACTGAAACACTGAGGGTGAGTTGAGGGTCCTTGCGCTCAGAGAATCGTGCACTGTATTTGAAAAAAAAGGGTCTCCAATGGCTTGTGGGTTTGGAAAAAACTCTTCAGCCACTGTTGGCTTCTTCTTTATTTGAAAATTTTCCTTTTCGGTTTCTTCTTGGTATTACAGAATTTCATACTTATCCACTAGGAAAGTGGTCTCTGTGGAAAACCTTACAGGACTGTTTCCATCTACCTGGGTCACTTTGGTAACCTAGGAAAACAAACAAAGAGTAAGGTAAAGCAGAAGACCAGCAGGTCTTCAAGGTGCTGGCTAAATTCTCAGTACAAAACAGATCAAATTCACTAAAGCAGTATTAAAAGTTTAACTCAGAAATACTGAAAAAATTCAGTTCACAACTGCAGCTCACAGCATCACTCTTCCCCATCAACATGATTAATCTGTTCTCTGACAGAAAAGACAACTCTTGGGATGACATGTAGAATGGTATTAAGGTCCAGAGTAAGCGGCCACTGCCCTATAAAACCCATTAAGGTCATAGACATTCTACAAGGATGATCAATTAACATTTTGACCCAAAAGGTAATACTCTAACAACTCAACATTACTTGTTAAAAGTCCTCTCAAAGTCTCACTAAGCTACTCTATCATACTTATTTTCCAGATATGGCTGTGTCCTTCTAATGAGATTTCTTTTTATTAATAATAAACATCTGGTTTAATGAATTACCTGTAACAATGGTGCCTGTAATGGCACCAACACAAAACTTGAACCACTGACTCACATTTTCTAATGAGGTTCTGATAGAGCAATTTATACTGTCCTGTTCTTCAGATGGTCCACAACAGGAAAATGTCTCGGGTTTAACAATGTGCTCCAATACTGATGGGGTTGAGCCAATAACTCAGTGGGGGCAGGGGAGAGAGAAAACTGACAGAGGAAAACATCTGACAGAGGAAATTATAACTTCCCAAGCACTTAGAGGAGAGACAGAGACCATCTGGAAAGGTAACAGTGCAAATCAACAAGTCAGAGGAGAAGATGACAATATAAACTCAGTGCTTGTAATGCAATTTCAAAACCTAGAAAAACAAGGAGTTAAAAATAATGACCTAAGAGTTAAAAATAATGACCTAAACAGTTTACAGGGAATTCCCTGGCAGTCCTGTGGTTAGGATTCAGCACTTTCACTGCCATGGGCCTGGGTTCAATCCCTGGTTGAGAAACTAAGATCCTGCAAGCCATGTGGTGCAGCCTAAACAAATAAATAAGGAACAGTTCACAACTTTCCACTGTTTTGTCTACCTAAAGGACAAAGTTTATAGCAGAAATGGCTTATAATGACCCATATTAATGATGGGAACCAGTCTTAGGGTTCAAATCAAGTGACAATACTAAGTCATGTGCTGAATGCTTGGTAAATGGATTCTAAGATACATGAGATTATTGAAAAAAAAACAGGCAACTAAGAGATATGACTCCTGCACAATCCATAATACTTTTATACATAGTCACATTCAATTTCTTTATCTGATCTAGAGAAGAAAACTTAAATAAAGCAGGTGAAGAATTTGACCAAGACTGTGGCTCAGCATTAAAGAATCTGCCTGTAATGCAGGAGACTCGGGTTTGATTCCTGGGTCGGGAAGATCCCGTGGAGGAGGACACGGCAACCCACTCCAGTATTCTTGCCTGGAGAATCCCATGGACAGAAAGAGCCTGGTAGGCTACAGTCCAAAGGGCTGCAGAGTCGGACAGGACTGAAGCAACTGAGCACGCATGCCATACAATGAGACAGCAATGGAATCCATGGGGGACATCATTTTTTCTGATTTTCTGCTCTGTCTATGAAGTCATATTGCCTATTAAACATCTGTTCTACCACCTTCCCCGTGTAAGATTTCTACTAAAAGGGAATACCTGTATGTTACAGTAATTTTTTTTGGAGATGAAGGAGACTTGAACAGGGAAGAAGTCATTGGGCTGCCCAGCAATGCTGAACTCAAGGCTGCCACTCTTATTTTTGGCATCAATCACTGGCAGGCACCACTCCAAGGTATTTCTTCGACTGTCATGTCGATACTCGCCATCAATCTCACCAATCACTGGAGCGCCAACACCAGATCTGCCACAGGAAACACCCATGTCAAGTTAGCTGTCCAGAGTTAGAAAAACTCTGCCAAGGAAAACCAGCCCCAAATTTGATTATGCTTCTCAAATTCTGTCTGCTTTTATACAGTCCTAGAAAAAAATTAGACTCCCTAATAACCTCAAGGACCCTTACATTGGCTAAGGGTTTCACTCATCCCTTCTGTAGGTACAGATATATACAACTGTAAGTAACTGGCACACAGTCATGAGCTGTTCCAACTTATGGACTAGATCTGGAGCTGGCAGGGGACTGAGACTGACAAATGTGTGAAGTGGGATATATTTCAAAAAATCCTGCACTAATGGTTTGCTGCATTGTCAAGAAGGAATTTTAACATGGTGTTGTTCTCTTTATAGATGCCAATGAGGGGAAAAACAGGTTAATAATAACAGTGGGGGAGAACTTAAAATGCCTATGGTTATTTAGAATGGAAATGAATTTGGACCTCTGAGAGAATGTTTTCAAAAGATTTCAGAATGTTTCAAAACTTACTGTAGTTGATGCCAGTGGGTTTATTTGATTTACAATCCAGGAAGTGAACATTTGGTAAGTGAAAGAACAATTGCCCCTGGGCAAAACGTGAGCAGGATGGGAAAGAGAGATACACAGTTGTCCTAAATCTGCAGGAGAACCAGGGCTAGTTAGGATGTATTTCACCCCCAACACATGGCTGACAGGCAGTGTCACCTACTCCTACACATTCTAAATTTACCACCTTTTAATTCACCAGTGACATCCAATGTTTGCATTAGGGGGTCGGTAAATAAGGGAGACCAAAAAAACTTTGATAAGGGTGAGATAACACAAGTAACTCTTTTATGGTCCCAGTTGTATATATGTTTCTTCCCTTTGCCCTTGTTCCCATTCTGGTTCTGAGCTCTAATTTGATCAGTTCTAGGCAAAAGGGTAAAGTGCTGTTCAAGGGTCTCTTCTGGAGACTGTTGCAAAATTGAAGTAAGACACAGGAAACCACAATAACCACAATTATAGGGTAGATGGAGAGGCCTAAAACTTGTGGCATCCTAAGAATAGTCTAGCAAAATAAATCTTGACAAAATAAAACCCACACCTGTCACCAACGCCCAAGTCTCAGGATGGTTCAAGGCAGACATCTATTGTTCTGAAATAACAACCAAGCTGTGAAGAATTAAGATGATTAGGCCATTAAAGGGGACACTGGTAATAAATCACGTTTTAAAAAATAGAAGTAAGAATGACTAAAACCAGACCTGGCCATGTCAAGACCTGAATCAAACTACAAATTAATTTAATTTTAATTCAAATTAATTTAAAATTAATTTGAACAAACCTACATATTAAATTAGAACCATTTTCTCTGTAATAATAACTGAGCAATTTAATAGTAAAAACACAGTAAGAATATACTTACACGGTATTCATTATTAAGCCCTGTACTTAATCACAGGGATGCTGAGAGACAGAGGAGAGGAGCAGGGTGAAATAATAATAGTGAATAGTGAAATAATAATGATGAAATAATAATAGTTCAGTCACTAGAAATGCTAGTGAGAAGATAAAGTAGAGTATTTCTAGGTGATCCTAGGAAGTATGCCATTTAAGCACACATCAAAAACTTTTTGGAACTAAACTTCTGGGGGTGATGGATTTTTGTTATTTCAATTGTGATCATGGTTTCACAGGTGCATATAGGTCAAAACTTATCCGGTTGTACAATTTAAATATATGTAGTTTATTGCATGTCAACCATACCTCAATGAAGTTGTTAGAAAATTTCTGAAACTAATGCAAATATCTTGCTTCACCAAGAATAGTACCCTGAAATCATACTCTCATCTTTAGCTGGTAACTTAGCAAAGAAGGTGAAAAAAGAAGAATTCAGTTTGACAGACTCAATTTCTTATTTGAGTTGCACAACAAAACAGAGAACTGGCTCCTCCTTCTGGAAACCTTCATTACTACAGGAACAAACTGAAGACCAACATCTGAAAACACAGCTTCAGAACTACAACCAGCTTTGTATGTTTGGCTTTAAAGTCAGTAATATGCACTCCTTCAAAAGTATACAGTTTGATGCATTTTGACAAATGTATCTTGTAAGCACATTACAATCAAGTCACAGAACATTTCCATCATCTCCAAAGTTTTCTTGTGCTCTGCAATCAAATGTCTGATTTCTGTCCCAAGAGTATCACCTTTTCAGAATCTCTTATACATGGGATCATACAGTAAGTATGCAGTCTTTTGTACCAGGCTTCTTTCACAACTGGCCTTTGTATCCTATATATCTTAGAATGGATAGTCAGCTAAGTGTTGCCTCCAAAATTGAGTTCTAAAAGACTAGTTCTATAAGCTCACTATAGAAAGAGAGATTATGTGGGGAACTTACGGGAGTGGAATGGTGATAACCACATCATTCAGTTCTAAATTATCTTCTTGTAGCTCATATTCTATGTTGACATCACAACCATTTCCACTTTCTGAGGGCCAGCAATTAACTGAAGACAAAAGCAAAGCAAGTATACTAGAACATTAGGAAAAGAATGAAGCAAAGTTAAGATGGCAAATCAAAACTGATACCTGCAAGCCTTAAAACATTCTAATGTAAACTATTAAAAACAATGGTTTCAAAATTAAAGATATTAAAAATTAAATCTAATCATTAAAATACAGTCCCTTTTAAAAGGTCATTTTGTCAAAAAGAATTATGGCAATAAGGATAAGAGTGCACAAGTCAGGGCTATTTCTAATCCTCAGTGTAGACTAGCTTAGTAGGACTAGCCAGAGGTACTTACTTGTCAGTGGAATAAAAGATTCCTCTGTGGTCTGTAGTCTCCACTTCAGCACCCCTACATCACTGTTGACTGGGAATGACTTCTCTGGATTCTTCAAACCAATTAGAGATTCTGCAGTGAAAAGCTTTTTATCCACATTTGGATGGGTCTGAAATGAGAAAGGAAAGAAAATTTCTAAGGTTCAGACATGACAAGACAGGAAATAAATTCCTTTTGGTCTTACATGGCCCATAATCTATAAACATCTAAACTAGAGTGCCTAAAAAATTCCAATTATTTTTGATTTTGAAGAAAGATTTCCCTTCTTCAAAGACTGTGTTTTAAAAAATTTTGTCTGCACTGGGTCTTCATTGCAGTGAGCAGGCTTAGCAACTTCACAGCATATGGAATCTTAGTTCCCCGACCAGGGATTGAACCCACATCCCCTGTGTTGGAAGGTGGAATCTTAACTTCTGAACTACCAGGGAGGCCCCTGAAAGACTTTTAAAGATTTAAGATATTTTAAAAATTGCAATAAAGTAATTTTTACTCTAAACCACTTTGTTTGTAAGTAACAAGTTAGTAATTTTTTAATTGAAAAAGTTAAAAGACCATCAGCCAAGTCCTTTACAAAAATACTTCAGGGGGAACAGCCTCATGGTGGGGCCAAGCTTGCCAAATAGAAGAGCAGGGTCAGAGGTTGATCAGCTGTCTGTGTCACACAGCAGTCCTCACTTTACACTAAGGAAGAAGAAGGAAAAGCTCTGTGCAAAGTTTACTCGCAATTTTGTGTAGAGAGCTAAAGCTGTTCAAACTCAGGCCAAATAAGATGGACTAATTTTTTTTAAAGAAGTCATATTAAAGGAAAAAGAAGAAACTTTTGGATTGACGACTACATACACTTTATGAGCCAGAATGCTACTGTCAAATAATATTAGCACTAATTCCAAACAATTGTGTGTTGGTTATGCTTTCGAACTGTGGTGTTGGAGAAGACTCTTGAGAGTCTCTTGGACTGCAAGGAGATCAAACCAGTCATTCCTAAAGGAAATCAGTCCTGAATATTCATTGGAAGGACTGATGCTGAAACTCCAATACTTTGGCGACTTGATGTGAAGAAGTGACTCATTTAAAAAAACCCTGATACTGGGAAAGACTGAAGGCAGGAGGAGAAGGGGACGACAGAGGGTGAGATGGTTGGATGGCATCACTGACTTGATGGACGTGAGTTTGGGCAAGCTCCGGGAGTTGGTGATGGACAGGGAAGCCTGGCGTGCTGCAGTCCATGGAGTTGCAAGAGTTGGATATGACTGAGCTGAAGTGAATTGAACTACGAGGGAGGAAAAAAGTAGACAAAATCACCTTCTTCTCTGAAAAGGCTTTGTTCTTGTGACAAGAGATGTAAGGTCAACTATCTAAATAAAATATAACAATCTTCCTTGGTGGTCCAGTGGTTAAGACTCCACACTTCTAATGGAGAGGAGGTGGGTTTGATCCCTGGTCAGGGAACTAAGACCCCATACGCCACACAGCGTTGCCAAAAATTTTTTAAAATAAAATAAGACAGGATTTCCCATGGCTCAATGGTAAAGAATCCACCTGCCAATGCAGGTGACCAATCCCTGATTCGGGAAGATCCCACATGCCATGAAGCAACTAAGCCCGTGAGCTACAACTATTGAGCCTATTTTCTAGAGCCTGGAAGCCTCAACTATTGAAGCCCTTGGACCTAGAGCCTGTACTCTGAAACAAAAGAAGCCACTGCAATGAGAAGCCTGCACACCATAGCTAGAGAGTAGCCTATGCAGCAACAAAGACTCAGCCAAACCTTCAATACATAAATAAAATTTCTGAAAATAAGTAAATAAAATGTAACAAGAACAATTGTTATAAATGTTTCTTAGTAAGAAGCCACATAGGTGGAACATACTTATTTTTAAGAATTTTATGTTTGTTTCGAATGTACTCTTAGATACTGTCCTTCAGCTAACAAAACAAGCACTGGCAGTTTATCGAGTAGCAGAATGTGTAAACATTGTCACAATTTGTTTTAATAAAATACCTGCCCATTAAGTTTTAAAGCTTGTTTCTTTAACTATACTTCAAGCAAAATCCTAGATGAACTTACTTTTGCATAATAGTAACAGATAAGCATCTCTTTGTACCTCTGTTAGTGATATGAAGTCATTTATTAGATTTCAAAATGACCTTTCACTCAATTTCAATATTAAAAGGCCATACTAATACAGCTGCTGTCAATCACTCACAACTGGCTTGGAAATGCATTTATCAACTCGAGGCATCCACTGTAGATAACAGATTAACTTTTTTCCTATGCATTTAGAATGGTACTAGTTACATAAAATAAATAATCATTTGTGTTCTATGGTTCATACAGGAACTCCAGCTGAAAAAGACTGTGCTAAGTAGACAAAAGACTTAATGATCCCTTATTAAAAGCCTCTATGCACCTGTAGCTGTACTCCTTTCTTGTCTTCATTTTCCACATGAAGACGAATTCGGCCAAATTTATCATCTGAGATCCTGAGCATGATCATGCCGTGCAGCTCCATATTCTGTAATCCTCCATCTCGGCCACAGGTTAATGTGATCTTTTCCTCAATCTTCATGTGCACACTGCAAAGAAAGAAAAATAAATTTGTTCAGAAAGGTAAAAACCAGAATTCCCTTTTTCTGGGGTTTAATGTTGATTAGCCATCAGCAACTTATTTTAAGGTGTTGTGGCCATATGTATCAAAATTTAAAGCATTATACAAAATATTAAAATTTTTAAAAAATTTATTTTTGATTTGTTTTGGGTCTTCATTGCTGTATGCCAAACTGTTACATTGAGAATGGATAAAAAACAAGGTCCTACTGTATAGCACAGGGAACTATATCCAATCAAGATAAATCCAGGATAAACCATAATGGAAAAGAATTCCTTTATCTATATATGCATAACTGAGTCACTCTGCTGTACAACAGAAATGAATACAACACTGTAAATCAACTACATTTCAATTTTTTTAAAAAGTAAAAGAATACTTTATCACTATAGAAAATAAAATAAAGCATTATATCCTTCGGTTTAGTGATTCTTCATTGTACAGGTAAGTCTGCACCTGTGCAAAACAATGTTGTGTTCTTCACTGAAAAATCGTTTGCAATAGCAAAAGTTTAGAAACAAATGTCCATCACTAGGAAGATGATTTAAATACATAAAAGTATGTCGACAAAAATGAATACTGGGCAATTACAAGAAAAAGAGGAACAACTGACAAAGTTTTTATTTGAAAATAATTTCAAAAATTAAAAAATCAGGGACTTTCCTGGTGGTCCAGTGGTTAAGACGCTGCACTTCCACTACAGAGGGGGACGGTCAGGGAACTAAGTTTCCGCATGTGCACGGTGTGGCCAAGAAAAAAAATTAAGTGGTTACAGGAATATATGTAAACAGGAATATATGTATGCCCTTTTTTATCTATTGCTAACATTTTATCCCATTTGTTTGATCATTCACATACTCTCTGTAACCATATTTTACTTCTTCTCCTGAACCATTTACATGCAGATCATATACATCATGGCCCCTTACCCCTAAACATTTTTCAGAATATACTTTGTGAGAATAGGATATTCTCTCACATAACCACAGTTCTGTTATTAACTTCATAAATTTATCAATTCAGTTCAGTTGCTCAGTCGTGTCCCACTCTTTGCAACCCCATGGACTGCAGCACGTCAGGATTCCCTGTCCAATACCAACTCCCGGAGCTTGCTCAAACTCATGTCCATTGAGTCAGATATGCCATCCAACCATCTCATCCTCTGTCGTCCCCTTCTCCTCCTGCCTTCAACCTTTCCCAGCATCAGGGTCTTTTCAAGTGAGTCACTTCTTTGCATCAGGTGGCCAAAGTATTGGAGTTTCAGCTTCAACATCAGTCCTTCCAATGAATATATTCAGGACTGATTTCCTTTAGGATTGCCTGGACTGACTGGATCTCCTTGCAGTCCATGAGACTCTCAAGAGTCTTCTCCAACACCACAGTTTAAAAGCATCAATTCTTCGGTGCTCAGCTTTCTTTACAATTCAACTCTCACATCCATACATGACTACTGGAAAAACCATAGATTTGACTATACAGACCTTTGTCGGCAAAATAATGTCACTGGTTTTTAATATGCTGTCTAGGTTGGTCATAGCTTTTCTTTCAAGGAGCAAGCGTTTTTTAATTTCATGGCTGCAGTCACCATCTATAATGATTTTGGAGCCCCAAAAAATAAAGTCTGTCACTGTTTCCATCGTTTACCATCTATTTGCCATGAAGTAATGGGACCGGATGCCATGATCTTGGTTTTTTGAATGTTGAGTTTTAAGCCAGCTTTTTCACTCTCCTCTTTCACTTTCATTAAGAGGCTCTTTAGTTCTTCTTCGCTTTCCACCATAAGGGTGGTGTCATCTGCATCTCTGTTATTGATATTTCTCCCAGCAATCAATTAATTTTGCACTTAATTGAAGACAATATTTCCTTTTTAACACCCAAAAAAGATGTCCTTTTCATCATAAGGGACTGGAATGCAAAAGCAGGAAGTCAAGAGAAACGTAGAGTAACATGCAAATTTGGCCTTGGAGTACAGAATGAAGCAGAGCAAAGGCTAACAGAGTTTTGCCAAGAGAACACACTGGTCATAGCAAACACCCTGTTCCAACAACACAAGAGAAGATCTACACATGGACACCACCAGATGGTCAATATTGAAATCAGACTGATTATATTCTTTGCAGCCAAAGATGAAGAACCTTTATACAATCAGCAAAAACAAGACTGGGAGCTGACTGTGGCTCCGATCATGAACTCCTTATTGCCAAATTCAGACTTAAACTGAAGAAAGTAGGGAAAACCACAAGACCATTCGGGTATGATCTAAATCAAATCCCTTATGATTATACAGTGGCAGTGACAAATAGATTCAAGGGATTAGATCTGATAGAGTGCTTGAAGAACTATGGATGGAGGTTCGTGACACTGTACAGGAGGCGGTGATCAAAACCATCCCCCAGAAAAAGAGATTCAGAAAGGCAAAATAGCCTTACAAATAGCTGTGAAAAGAAGAGAAGCTAAAGGCAAAGGAGAAAAGGAAAGCCATACCCATTTGAATGCAGAGTTCCAAAGAACAGCAAGGAGAGATAGGAAAGCTTTCCTCAATGATCAGTGCAAAGAAATAGAGGAAAACAATAGAATGGGAAAGAATAAAGATCTCCTCAAGAAAATTGGAGATACCAAGGGAACATTTCATGCAAAGATGGGCACAATAAAGGACAGAAACAGTATGGATCTAACAGAAGCAGATGATATTAAGAAAGATGGCAAAAATACACAGAAGAACTATACAAAAAAGATCTTCATGATTGAGGTAACCATGATGGTATGATCACTCACCTAGAACCAGACATCCTGGAATGTGAAGTCAAGTGGGCATTAGGAAGCATCACTACAAACAAAGCTAGTGGAGATGCTGGAATTCCAGCTGAGCTATTTCAAATTCTAAAAGATGATGCTGTGAAAGTGGTACACTCAACATGCCAGCAAATTTGGAAAACTCAGCAATGGCCATTTTCATTCCAGTCCCAAAGAAAGGCAATGCCAAAGAATGTTCAAACTACTGCACAATTGCACTCATCACACACGCTAGCAAAGTAACGCTCAAAATTCTCCAAGTCAGGCTTCAACAGTACGTGAACCATGAACTTCCAGATGTTCAAGCTGGATTTAGAAAAGGCAGAAGAACCAGAGATCAAATTGCCAACATTCATTGGATCATAGAAAAGGTAAGAGAATATCAGAAAAAATCTAATTTTGCTTTATTGATTATGCCAAAGCCTTTGACTGTGTAGATCACAACAAACTGGAAAATTCTTCAAAAGATGAGAATACCAGACCACTTTACCTGCCTCCTGAGAAATCTGTATGCAGGTCAAGAAGCAACAGTTAGAACTGGACATCGAACAATAGACTGGTTACAAATCAGGAAAGGAGTACGTCAAGGCTGTATATTGTCACCTTGCTTATTTAACTTATACGCAGAGTACATCATGAGAGACATTGGACTGGATGATGCACAAGGTGAAATCAAGATTGCTGGGAGAAATATCAATAACCTCAGATATGCAGATGACACCACCCTTTATGGCAGAAAGTGAAGAACTAAAGAACCTCTTGATGAAAGTGAAAGAGGAGAGTGAAAAAGCTAGCTTAAAACTCAACATTCATAAAACTAAGATCATGGCATCTGGTCCCATCATTTCATGGCAAATAGATGGGTAAATGATGGAAACAGTGACAGACTTTAATTTTTTGGGCTCCAAGATCACTGCAGATGGTGACTGCAGCCATGAAATTAAAAGACGCTCCTTGGAAGAAAAGTTACGACCAACCTAGACAGCATATTAAAAAGCAGAGACATTACTTTGCCGAAAAGGTCCGTAGAGTCAAAGCTATGGTTTTTCCAATGGTCATGTAGGGATGTGAGAGTTGGACTATAAAGAAAGCTGAGCGCTGAAGAATTGATGCTTTTGAACTGTGGTGTTGAAGACTCTTGAGAGTCTCTTGGACTGCAAGAAGATCCAACCAGTCAATCCTAAAGGAAATCAGTCCTGAATATTCATTGGAAGGACTGATGCTGAAGCTCAAACTCCAATACTTTGGCCACCTGATGCTAAGAGCTGACTCACCTGAAAACACCCTGATGCTGGGAAAGATTGAAGGCAGGAGGAGAAGTGGACAACAGAGGATGAGATGCTTGGATGGCATCACCGACTCAATGCACATGAGTATGAGTAAACTCCGGGAGTTGGTGATAGACAGGGAGCCCTGGCGTGCTGCAGTCCATGGGGTCACAAAGAATCGGCCATGACTGAGCAACTGAACTACAGTGAAAAAAGCAAGTGGAATATGTGTCAAGTACCCCACCACTTATGTATAACAAGAGAAAAACAGAAATTATACCATATTTTTATTCATCTATACATACACTATCTCTCTTGGAAGATACACACAAGAACTAGTTAATGCTAGTTGCATCTGAAGAGAGAACCTTGAATGGCTGGGTGGGAAAAAGTTTTAGTGTAACATCCTTTGAACCTTTTGAATTTTGAACAACTACATGAATGTATAATCTAGTTTTTAAAATAAGTAAAATAAAAGGTACTGCTGCTATGGGCCATTATTAAGTACAATCTATCCATATTCCTCACTAAAACAGCTTTTATAGCTGGGTGAACTGCAGTGGTTTAAAAAACTATGCTGGTGTCCTACTTTATTCTGTTCCAACCTCTAAGTCTTCCCAGAAACAAAGGCATGAGACTCAAGACCACAGGGATGTGTATCTTAAGACAATACAGGGTGTCATTTACCTTCATAAGCATTTGCTCCATGCTCAAGAAGTATTCAAACATTCAGAAAAGAGTTTCAAGCTCTCTCTAGTTCATGATAGTCTCCAACATCTTATTAAAATAGTGTCAAACCTGTCTCCCTCAGAGAAACCACTAGGAATAACATAGGAGCTTTAGTGATTTAGAAGATTTATTCCAACAAAACCCTGTTCATTTCATATAAAATGAGACACACAAAATACTCCTCTTTGAAGCACACCTGATAGAGGTATCCTCCCAGACTCATCTTTCACTTAGCCGCAAAACCATAAGTAACAGTACAAAGTCTGGGCTTCAAGACAAGAAATCTGAGTCATGAAAATGTGAACTTGATAACTACCACTTAAAAATGTTACCAACTAGTACCATAGTCCTGAGATAAGAGACAAATCAAAATATTCTATACTGGCTTTAAATACTTAAAAGGCAAAAATAACACATTAATTTGCTACTAAAGATATTTACAATTTTTGTCCTAATTTAGACAGACATGCCAAAATATAGTACAGAGCTAATCACTGTTCTAGTACTCTAATTCAAGTCCATTTTAAAAGACAAAGTATAAACTAAGCACGAATAAAAGTTATTTTTTGTTTAATTTAACCACCACAGAGTTGGTAGAAAGGTTAAGTTCTAAACAGAAAACAGATGGCTAAGAGTCCCTGATCATGGTTCGAAGAGGGCAGAGGGGGAAGATCTCATGTTAATACCTAAAATTTTACTGAAGTGTAGCTGATTTACAATGTTGTCTTTAATGTCTACTGTACAGCAAAGTGACTCAGTTATACATATTTATATATATATATTTTTCATATTCCTTTCCATTATGGTTTATCACAGGATATTGAATGTAGCTCCCTGTGTGATAATATACACTAGAACCCTGCTGTTTAGAAAATACTCTTAAGTCTTTTAAATCTGGAAAAATTAAAAAACACAAAAAGAATTTATAAAGTATTGAGATAAAAAAATTTTTAACAGCATGTGGTCTATTCCTACTGGAAAAGTTACCACTTACCTCTCCATATTAATGGGTGGAGCATGCACTTTGGTTGCTTCAGAGGTACGCTTCCCCATATTGGAGGATATGATATTTTCACCTTCAGACTTCAATTTGTCAACAAAGTTATCTACTTCCTTTCCTTTGGCTCCCAGTTTCAGAGCCTTGCTAGGGCCTGAAGGTCTAAGTGGAAGAACGCAAAAATAAGAAAAAATACACACATGATTTAAAAAATTAAAAGCTAATTAATAATTCCCTATCACTAAAGCTTTCCCTAAAGCTGTTCTTTAAGAGAAATGTGAATACCTCAAGGGAAAAACTAAAGTTTCCTCGAGTTTAGTGGACCACTAAACTATTTCTTGTTCGAACTGGCAGCTGGATCACTATTAACATGTAAGTTTCAGAGATTCTCTGGTGGTCCAGTGGTTAGGATTCTGTGCTTCCACTGCAGGGCACAGGTTCACTCCCTGGTTGGGGAACTAAGATCTTGCATGCTATAGGGGCGTGACCAAAAAACAAACAAACAAAAATACCACATAAGCTTCAAGTACCCAAAGACCAAAGGTATACTTTGATAAGCATGTGTGATCTGAGGAAAACTTTGTACCTTCTATCCAGATAAATATACTTATGTACAAACAAACTTTTTCATATAATTTTAAGTAGTTTAGATTCTCCCTGAAATCCATTTATGAACACTAGATTAAAAGTATGTGTCCCTTAAACAGTTAAATATCTCTTCTTCCAAAATAAGGCAACTCTCATAGGAAATTGAGCTTCATGGTATAATTTGTAAAACAACTCTCTTTCACACAAAAGGAAAAACACCGCAATCAGTTTTCTCCCTTATCCCCATATTATCAATATGCAGTCAAATTTAATATTACAACTTACTTTATCAAGGCACTCATTATTTATAGTTTGCCTAGAAATCAGATATTGCTCTGAGATACACACATATAGCCTTCACCTGCCATTCCTGGACTGTACTCTAGGTGATTACACTAGATTATACCTGGCTGGTGCGGGTGCCACTTTTGGTTTATCAGTTTCAATGATGGTCTCTGTGATCATAGAAGCTGTGCTGCCTCCAGACACTGTGGAGCTTCCAAAGCCCCCAAATCCTGGTGCTTTTTTGCCCTGTCTCTCTGCATCTCTTCGGGCCTGCTGTAATTCTTTCGCTTTACGCCGCATCTCAGCCTTGGCTTCACGCTCTTGAGTCTACGAAAAGAGACATACTTGGATGCAGCTTTGAGTTCAGACCAGACTAGCAAATAAAAATGGGAAAGTCAGACAGAGAAGCCTAAAAGAAAAACACAAACCAGCAGTCTCAGAGACCCTATTTACCTCTCTGACTGCTCTGAACACTTTCTCCTCATGGGAATCCATTTCTGTGAAGGTTCTGATCTGTGCCAGGTTAACATTCTCCCGGTATCCCAAGGCAACAATTTCGTCAAATGCAAAAATCAAATCAAAACAGTGCTCAGATATTTCATTTTCTTCTAAGGCTCGGCAATATTCAGGAATCTAATCATGGGGAATAATGGAAAAGAAATATTTAGAATGTACCAGCAGTTATGCTTTCCAATTCTTATCCTGTAAAATACATAAATTTCAATATGCCCGAATCACTTTACTAGCTCCTTCCACTACTCTTTAAGCAAGTCTTTGGCATAAGCCTTTGTATGTGTGTGGCTACATCAACAAATCTCATCGAAAGAATATTATCTAAAATATGGCCAAACAAGTCTCAGAACCACAAGGGCAGGTTATAATTACCGCTAGAGAACTGGGAAACAAAAGGGCAATTTTCATACTCTCCGTTGTAATATTTACAGTCTTAGGATATCCAGTAAAAGGAGATGTGACATAAGACGCTGGGATGGGGACTAGGTACATAAAACACACAAAATGATAAGCATCAGCTGCTTTGGGGAAAAAATAGTTTCACACAAAAACCTTAAAATCCAAAAACCTTAACCCAATATTGCAGGACTCTTACCACTCTTGAGAAGAGCCTTAGGGTCTCCAGATCTTCTAAGATGTTGCTGTTTTTGGTAGTGATCAGTACCATGTACAGTTTCTCCATAGGCTGGTAAACATATCTGACACTCTCTGTTTCCACAAATGTATGTTGTTTTCCAGTGTTCATGAGCTTTGGAAAAGCTGCTAACAAGCCCTCAATCCGAGTTCGAGTCATCTCTACAAACTGTCGAGAAACAATAGCTTTTCCTGCTTTTGTACAGACCGCTGCTGCCAACAGCACCTGCAAGGAACATGTAAATAAGTACTAATCATTTTTTTACATGTGATTTCTTAACATCCTCAGGTCTTCCGTAGAATGCCACACTCAGTTATTTAGTGATGTAACTACTACCAGAATGCTGACTTTCAGACTCTACTTCATTGCTCTTTTAATCATACTATGTCATTCATAAGATAAAGATAAAATAGAGGAAAATGAAGCTACTACTCCTGTTTTTCAATAACACACCTAGAGAAAAACTTGGTAAAGAAATAATGTTTTCTAAGTCTACACACATTATTAATGGGTCCCCTGTGACTCAAACCTGGGTTGCTCTCTGCTTTGTTAGACCCATAAAGAATAGCTTAAACTTTTTCAAGGAAAAACAGAAATTTCTACAGAGGTCTCATCAGGCAGGCTGAATATTTATACAAGGCCCCCAAACTTTCCTTTCATTTTTACCTAAAATATGGAACCAATCTAGTGAGTCTCAATTTATCTTCTGCTCTTTGATTAACCCACACTAACTTACCTCCAGACACACAAACAATCTGTAAAATGAAAAACTAAGTGGCTCAATGTTTCACACAGGTTTTGACAATGGGCAATGATCAAGACCAACAGCCTTTTTTTCAGAGTCTGGCATTTCGCTAAACAAAACAAAACACCAAAGAAGATACGACCAAATGTCATTAGCAGAGTAGTAAGAAAATTAAGTACAGTGTTAATAGTTTCTTCATTGCAGGAACCCAGAAGTTTATAAGGACAAGTAACAGAAAGACTATTTACACATATTGGAACCCTCAATACTAGGATACGACTTCTGAAATATCAACATTCTATTGGTCAGGCTCCTCAGTTTCACAGAAATCTTTCCTCTACAGGTGAGCAGCTTGAAAAAAAAACAAGTCAGTCAATTTGAGTAGATATTCTTTTAGTTTCAAAACATCAATACAGTTTTACAGTGATTACAGGAGCATACAATGTCCTTATTGATCAAGAAGAGGTCATCAAGGTATTTGGGAGATAATTACCATCACACTTATGTCCAAGCAGCTAGGTAAAAACAATTTACAGTGAAAAAGTGTTTGAACTATATCTTGCACAAATAACTTTCCTCTACCAAACAGATCTTTATTTTTACTGATTGATTTACTTCCCATGAACACTGTGCAAATTTTCTCACATGAAATCTCAAGAATAAATCCTATCAACTGCTCTATTTCCCAAATAACAACTGCAAGTTTAGAAAGAAACACATTTAAGAGAGGAATACAATTTTATGCTCCTGAGTCTATCAATTCTATGTTGAAACTTACCTTAATTATGCTGGCATAAAGTTACGTAGTATAGAATTCAAAAGTTAAAAAAAAAAAAAAGTAGTTCTACCTCATAAATAAATACTTTTAGGAAGAATCTTGCTTTGTAAATTATATCCTTTTAAAAATATGTGTGCTTAGTCGCTCAGTCGTGCCCGACTCTTTGCAACCCCAGGAACTGCAGTCCGCCAGGCTCCTCTGTCCATGGGGATTCTCTAGGCAAGAATACTGGAGTGTCTCCCACATTGCAGGCAGATCCTTTACTGTCTGAGCCACCAGGGAAGCCCAAGAATACTGGAGTGGGTAGACTATCCCTTCTCCAGGGGATCTTCCCCACCCAGGAATCGAACCAGGGTTTTCTGCATTACAGGTGGATTTTTTACCAGTTGAGATACCAGGGAAGCCCCTAAAATAGCCCCTGTATGTCTAAAATATATTTTATATTTATAAAATATAAAAATATATTTTTATATCTTATATTTAAAAATATAAGATGATATTTTAGACATACAGAAAAGTATAGAGTATAAAAATTACGGTTGATTACTTTAAAAGCGGTAAATAAGCTAGCTTAAAAGTCCCAGAATAGTCATCTTTCCCCAAAATACTTATAATTTTTTAAAATAAATAAATAGTTTTGTACTTACGAAATATATCATTCACCATCACAACCACCTGGGAGGTTGCTGTCACCCCCCAGGCAAGAGGCATGAAGATATACTGAGGGGAGTAAAATATCCCCAAAAAAGAATAAAAATGCAACAAGGTTATGACCCATTCTTTTCAAAAGAAATCTTCCACTCCATGTCTTTATTATTTTGTTGCTGTTGTTGCTATAGAATTTTTTTTAAATTCTGCTTTATTGAGGTAGAATTAACATATAAAGTTATAAGGTATTTTAAGTGTATATGGTGATTTCATGTCTTTATTTTTTTCTTCCAGTTTAACTGAAATATAACTGACATACAGCACCGAAAGTTTAAGGTGTATAGCATAATGATTTGACTTATATACATCCTAAGTTTGGTGAACATCCATCATCTCATATAGGTACAACATTAAAGAAATATAAAAAAGGGAATTCCCTCATGGTCCAGTGGTTAGAACTCTGCACTTTCGCCGCGAAGGACCCAAATTTGATCCCTACTCAGGGAACTAAGATCCTTCCTGTAAGCCACCTGGCATGGCCAAAGATAAATAGAAAAAACTTTTTTCCCTTGTGATGTTCTTCTTTTAACAACTTTCATATATATAAGACACAGCAGTGTTAGTTAGTTATATTGATCATGTTGTACACTGCATGTCCAGTACTTACTTAGCTTATAACTGGAAGTTTGCACTTTTTTGACTACCTTCATCCAATCTCCCTCCCCTTCTGCCACCAGTCCCTGCCACTGGTGACCACAAATCTGATCTCTTTTTTATGAGTTTATTTTTTTAACAGTAAGATTAAATTTATTTATTTTTAATTGGAGGATAATTGCTTTACAATATTGTATTGGCTATTTTTAAAGTATAAATGACCTACAACACTATGTTGGTTTCTGATATACAACATAGTTATTCTATATTTCTATACATTTTAAAATGTTCACCATGATAACCTAGTCACCATCTGTTACCATACAAAAATATTACATAATTATTCCCCACACTACATATTCCCCACACTGTCCCCATTCATGTCTTGAATAGTGTGAAATAAAGCAAGATTTCTTCAAATAAGGGCAAGGACTCCTATAATTCTTGGTACACACGTGTGCTTAGTCATTCAGTCATGTCCAACTCTTTGCAACCCCATGGACTGTAGCCCATCAGGCTCTTCTATCCACAGGGATTCTCCAGGCAAGAATACTGGAGTGGGTTGCCATGTCCTCCTCAGGGCATCTTCCTGACCCAGGGATAGAACGCAGCTCTCCCGCATTGCAGGCAGATTCTTTACCATCTGAGCCACCAGGGAAGCCCAAGATTACTGAAGTGGGTAGCCTATCCCTTCTCCAGGGGATCTTCCTGACCCAGGAATTGAACCAGGGTCTCCTGCATTGCAGGCAGATTCTTTAACAGCTGAGCTACCAGGGAAGCCCTAGTATACACATAGTAATACCTTAATCTTGAAGGAAAAGAAATTGACCTAAAATTATCACCAGGCAAGAGACTTAGACTTGTTTAGAAAAATAAAACCAAATATACTCAAAAATTTGCTTTCACATTAATTTTTATCGTATGAGGTTCATGTTTGAACCATCTGCACATTTCTGGCAGAAAAAGAAAAAAGAAAAGGTAGTTGCTGCTTTAGTTTATGAGTGATAAGGAGGTATGTTTTTTATGTGTCATATTTGATTTATATGACACATATTTCCAAATAAAGTAAGATTTCTGTCCCAATATGGGCCCTCATAAAAGAGCTATGTCACATAAAAGTATGCACACATGTTCATAGCAGCATTATTCAAAATACATAATAAAAAGTGAAAACCGGGAATTCCCTAGCAGTCCAGTGGTTAGGATTTGGCACTTTCACTGCCATGACCCATGTTCAATCCCTGGTCAGAGAACTAAGATCCTGGAAGCCACAGTTCAGTTCAGTCGCTCAGTCATGTCTGACTCTTTGCAACCCCATGAACCGCAGCACACCAGGCCTCCCTGTCCATCACCAACTCCTGAAGTCCACCCAAACCCATGTCCATTGAGTGGGTGATGCCATCCAACCATCCCATCCTCTGTCGTTCCCTTCTTCTCCTGCCCTCAATCTTTCCAAGCATCATGGTTTTTTCAAATGAGTCAGCTCTTCGCATCAAGTGGCCAAAGTATTGGAGTTTCCAGCTTCAACATCAGTCCTTCCGATGAATATTCAGGACTTATCTCCTTTAGGATTAATCGGTTGGATCTCCTTGCAGTCCAAGGGACTCTCAAGAGTCTTCTCTAACGCCACAGTTCAAAAGCACCAATTCCTCCACACTCAGCTTTCTTTATAGCCCAACTCTCACATAAATACATGACCACTGGAAAAAACATGGCCTTGACTAGATGTACCTTTGTTGGCAAAGTAATGTCTCTGCTTTTTAATATGCTGTCTAGGTTGGTCATAACTCTTCTTCCAAGGAGTAAGCGTCTTTTAATTTCATGGCTTCAATCACCATCTGCAGTGATTTTGGAGCCCCCAAAAATAAAGTCAGCCACTGTTTCCCCATCTATTTGCCATGAAGCCACAAGGCAGGGCCAAAAAAACCTAAAAATCTGTGTATTTAAATAAGTAAATAAACAGTGAAAACCCAAATATCCACCAACCTATGAATGGATAAATACAATGTGGTACATCCATACAATGGAACATTATTCAGCTATAAAAAGGAATGAAGAATATGCTATAGTATGGGTGAACTTTGAAAATATTACACTAAATGAAAGAAACCAGACACAAAAGGCCACATCTCACATGATTCCATTTACATGAAACATCCAGAATAAACAAATTCAGAGAGAGAAAGTAGATGAGTGGTTACCAGGGGCTGGGAAAGGGGAAATGTAAAGTGACTGATAATTAGTATGGGATTTTTCGGGGGGTTATGAAAATATGCTAAGCTTAGGGATGATGGCTGCAAAACTTATGTGAATATACTAAAAATCAATGAATTATACACTTAAAAAGGCTGAATTTTATGGTATGTGAATTTTATCTCAATAAAAAAAGGAATAGAGGGCAAACCCATAGATTAAGAGACTTAAGAGACATGTCAACCAATCACAATGTATAATCTTATTTGAATACTGATTCAAACAACTGTTTAAAAAAATTATAAGACAAATGGGAAAATATGAACAGTGAATGGCATTAAGATATTATTGATAAATTTAAGGTATGATATACCCATTAAAAGTATTTTTTAAACAAGGAATACTTATCTTAAAAAAAAAAAGAGTTGTATAGATTCAAATTCTTCTACAGTCTTTCACATTAAAGATTTTCTCTCAATTACTTTATGTTGAACATCTAAATGAATTGTGTAGGATAGATTTTATCCTCAGTCTCAAACTGTGCTAGTTTTACACGTACTAATAAAAGGTCATCGGATTTATAAATTATCCTGAGGATCAGAACTCACAATTTCATGTGCTGCCTGTCAGTAATGATTTTTTTTTTCTTTTTCTGTACTATGTGGTTTGCGGGATCTTAAAATAGTTCACCAACCAGAGACTGAACCTGGGCTTTTGGCGGTGAAAGCCCAGAGTCCCAGCCACTGGACTGCTAGGGAACTCTCAATAAATATTTCTTTTAAAATCAATTGCTCTACTGTAATACAAATGGGTTTTTATGACTCATAATAAAGTTTCCATAAGTATCAATATGCTATATGGATTCAAAAAGTGCTAAACATTAAAAATCGCATGTATAAAAATTCGAGAAAACGCTAATTCAAAAAGCACACCTAGTGATGATGATGCTTGTGAAGAATTTGGATAAACTGTTTCAAGAACATAAGAACAGAAAAAAATGAATTATTTTTCAATTTAAAAATCAACAGTATATTTAAGTAAATTATTAAATACTTTAAGAACATACGTAAATTTTTAAATACTTTAAATATTTGTGTTACAGTCCTAAAAGTTTATATATTCCAAAAAGGTTTCCTTAATATTCTCATCAGGAAAACGAAGAATTTCCTTATATTTGAGATGATCTCACATTGGTTTCTTCTTTTCCCAAAGACTACGTGAATTACAAATAGTGTTCTAAATTTGCAAAGAATCAAGTTAACATATCAGGAAAGTTAAACGACTGGAAGTGAGAAGATCTGGATCCTAGTTTTTGTTCTATTTACTATCTGTCTGATTTAAGTTATGTTTCAACCTCTCAGCCTCAGTTTCCTCCCTTAGAAAATGGAGCATCATCTGACAATCTCACAAGTTATTATGAGGACCAAATGAGTATAATAAAATAAGCCAAAGCACTATACAACTTATACCAGATATACTCACAATGTAAAGCAGCATCATTATTAATAATAAACTTGCCAAGAAATGCCTCTTATTAAAAACTTTGTCATTTCAAAGCAATGGATTTTTACCTTTATGGATTTGGCAATATTTTAACAGATTAAAAATGGACACACACACTCCCTAAAAAATTTTACATTTAATGTCAGAAAATTCATAGATCCTCTATAGTAGTAATTCTCAAATGAGCCATAGAGAAATCACTTTTTGCAGTGAGAAATATTACTAATAAATGGGAGCACATTATAAATTTAATACTTACAAAGGCCCTCCTCACCAAAAAAAGGCTGAGAATCACAGTCCTAGGAAGTATGATTCCCCCACCCAAGAATTTTACCATGTTTTGAAGAATAAAATAAGCCACAGTAGAAATACTAAGCACAACACAAATTAAACACTTTAAATCAAAATTCTACCCAGAGAAAGGAATGCTCAGACCAAACCTTCAGACCTATATAAATATGCTGTTTAACTACAAAGCCAATATCTAATACATCTAATAACAGTAATTCTATTAGAAACAATGTTTATAGGCTTCAGGATAGTTCTCAGGCAGCTAGAATTCAAAACACCTCCATACGATACAGATAGAGTTTAGGTAAAAATTAACATCAAGGCAACATTAAAGGGAAAAAGAAATGAAAGACAACCTGTGACCAGAAAGGTGTATGCTATGGAGGGGGGCAATCCATTCACTTTGCTTTATCAACTGGGCATGGTCAAAGGCTAATTGTAGGTACTGGCAATCTCCGTTTTGGCTGTATTACTGTAAGAATTAACTAAATAATTATTTATTGGATACCTACTATACATACTAGATGCTCTCTGGGAATACAATGAGGAAATTAGTAGGACTGGCATTCTTAAGAAATCTAGTAAGATCTCAAAAGTTCTTATCTCAAGAAAAATAAATTATTTTCTAACTATGTATAGTGATATTAACTAGACTTATTTTGATGATCATTTCACAATACATACAAATATCAAATTATTATGTTGTGCACATGAAAGTAATATGCTGTATGTCAATTACAAAAAAAAAAAAAAAAAAAAAAAAAGGCGGCAGCAGCCTAGCAGGGAGAAGACACAAACTAGGCAGAATGTGTAAAGTAATGCACTATGGGAATTCAGAGGAAGAAGAGATTACTTCTAGCTCACAAGATCATGAAGATTTGATGGAAGAAACACTACTTAAATTATGCTTTGATCAATCAGGAAACTTAAGTATGTAAAGATGAAGGAACAGTAGGGTAAAATAGTAGGTCCTCTCTTTGAGTCATTCCATTATTCAGACACAAGCAAATAAGGCTCCCAAAGTAGGACCAAAGTGCCCAAGACTAAGTATGACTTTCAACTTCAAAACATCCAGGACATCACAATCACAGTTTCCACAAAGTTGACATAGGTTTCTATTCACTATTATTCATGTTAACTCAGCAGTTAATAACTTGGTTGGAAGATATGGTCAACAAGATAAATTTAACCTATTCTAAATCAACATTCGTCTTCTTGAATGCCTTGAAATAATTTTCTCTTCACATCAATGTTTACCAATTATTAAAATACAGTATACACTAAAAGGTAGGTTAACTTTTCCTACTGTAATTTGACCTGATTTTCTTTGGGAAACAGTGAATAAGTATGATTCTCTATACAGTTATTTTACTTATTCTTTACATTTTTAGAAAAGGGCATTTAGACCTAAAACAAACTTTCAAGAGTCCTTGCGTTTTTTTGTTATTTTTTTTTAATATTTATTTATTTGCCTGTGCCAGGTCTTAGCTGACAAGGGATTTTTTTTTTTATTTTCCTTGCAGCATGCAAGATCTTAGTTGCAACATGTGGGACCTAGTTCCCTGACTAGGAATTGAACCCAGGCCCCCTGCATCCGGAGCACAGAGTTTTAGCCACTGGATCACCAAGGGAGTCCCTCTGGGCCCAGAGTTATGGAGATGATCTCCTCAGGATTGTTTTAAAAAATAAAATTCCCCAATAGGTTAAACTTTGTTAGACAACTTTTCTCTTAATATACTTAAAATACTTTGAATATATTATCATTTGTTTTTGGATTAAATAACAACACTCTCCTATCCAAGTTCCTTGAGTAAAGAAAGCTGGAGAATTAGATTTCTGTTCTGCCTCTACCACTAATTATATTACGTTGAATGTCACTTAATTGCTTCTTGAAATACCCTCAAAACAGAGGTTGAAGTGAAGTGAAGTGAAAGTCACTCAGTCATGTCCAACTTTTTGCGACCCCATGGACTGTAGCCTGCCAGGCTTCTCTGTCCATAGAATTCTCCAGGCCAGAATACTGTAGTGGGTAGCTATTCCCTTCCCAGGGTATCTTCCCAAACCCAGGGATCGAATCCACGTCTCCTGCATTGCAGGTGGATTCTTTGCCTTCTGAGCCACCAGGGAAGCCCAAAATATAGGTTAGTTTATGTGAAAGTTCGTTTGCACCTTTAAGATACTGTAAGTCTAAGCATTTAAAAACTATAGCAACAGAAAATTTGCAATGCCTCCATTTCACACCCACTGCTCCAGTGATAACTACTTTGGAACCATGTTTTGCATTAATATTAAGCTGCCAAAAGGCAAACTGCCTAATCAAAACAAATCATATGTATGTGTATAGTATATGTGTGTCAGATAGCTGCCATATCATCCCTTCATCTCCACTAGCTATAGAGGTCCAAAAATAACAGGAAAAACGAACAATTCCCTAAAGAAAAAAGTCAAAGACTTCCTTGAACCTCTAAATGCTTTAGTATTCCTCACTTCCACAATTAGCCAGTAACTCTGTTCTTTGTAATTCACTGTAATGATGATCTCTATATAATTCATGATCATATAATGGCTAGTTTCTTCAACTGTCATAGAGAATCATTTTGTCTTTCTTGTTTGCATGAAGTGATTATAGATAATATCAAATTGGGGGAGATTACAATAAAACATAGAGCACAAAACAAAACCAAAACTTGAAGTTGCTCAGTGAGAGTTTTAAGCTCATCATCAAGTTCCTGTTCTAAAACAAAAAACTTGTAGAGTATAAAAATAAAAGGACATTGTTCTCAGTTTCTGCAGTGTACTTCCTATTTGGAGAATAAACAAGATGGCAAATCAACAGAAACTCAAAAAATTATTTTCATTCTTTGCTCTCCTCTGAAACAACAATCAAAAAGATACATAAAGAATACAACAGGTGTGCAGCTGCTTATTGCATATGAAAAAGAAAAAAATAACTCCCTAATTGGGAACTGTTATTACTGTGTAGGATTTCAGTGCCCCCTGTCACAGCCCCCAATCTCAGCCACAGAAACCCAAATCTAGCTTCCTAATAACTAATGATTCTTGGGAACTGAACATACTGTGATCACTGATATTTAATGAGATCACTACAATAAATTTACTCACTCCCCATACTTAGTAAATAAGAAAAGAATAGCACTCTGTAGACAAGTAAAGACTTCACAGATTAGGGCTACAATGAGACTAAATATCAAGTTCATTCAAATATAAGTTTATTAAGGAAAAAAACTGATTATAATGATACCTGACAAATGTTAAGAAAATAAGAACATGTTCTCATTAATTGATGAAAACTAGAAAAAAGATTTTTAAAAAAGCGTTTTTTTAATACTTGATTTTATAACAAAGTCATCATAAATCATTTGTTTTTCCATTTGTTCATTTTATTTCTCTACTAGGACTTTGCAGTGTAGGACATTTTGTACCAAGTTCAGTCACTAGAGCGAAAGGAAATTTACTATTCAAAACCAACATTTACATACCAATATCTACAACTGGAGAAGGAAATGGCAACCCACTCCAGTATTCTTGCCTGGAGAATCCCGTGGACAGAGGAGCCTGGTGGGCTGCTGCCCATAGGGTCGCACAGAGTCGGACACGACTGAAGCGACTTAGCATAGTATCTACAATTTATTTTAAAGTGCATTTAAAAAATTTATATTTATTTATTTGGCTGTATGAGCTCTTAATTGCAGCATGTGGGATCTAGTTCCCTGACCAGGGATCAAACCTGGGCCCCTTGCGTTGGGAGTGTGGAGTCTTAGCCACTGGACCACCAGGGAAGCCCCTAAAATGCATTTAAAAAAAAAAAAAAAAAAAGATGACCACAGGATGGATGAATAATTAGATGTGTGATAAAGCAAAAATAGTGAAATGTTAATTACAGACTAGCTGGTGGTTCAATGGGTGTTCACTGTAAAGCTCTCAACTTTCCTACACATTTGAAAATTTTATTATAAAATGTTAAGGTCAACTTTTAGAACTTTGGATACAGCTTTTAGATTCAAGAAATCTTTGCAAAATGTTACCCTATTTGGACATTTCTTTGTCCAGGTATCTCTTTGTAAAGGAACGGAACCCATAAATATTACACAGAAAAATACTTAATAATGCCTTAAGACTCAACAGAGCAGAATGTACTGAGATAAGTTGTTCTCCAGAGTACACAAATCTGTAGGTATCTGGATCATGCCAAGTTCCAAATAATTCAGAACTATAGGCATATTTAAATGTGACACAACTGTATGTATATGTAGTGTCCAAATAACATGCAAAATTTATGTTTTTATGTTTACCACTCAACACCTAGGGCCCTGTGGGCCCTCTAGTTATTGATGAATTAAAACTACTACTAGGGAAAAAAATAGTATGAGGTTCCCAAGAACTTTTCAACAAACAAGGTTTTTGTTAAATTATCTACCTTTGGTTTATATAATAAAGGACCCAGGTTCTTGCTTTAATGTTTAATTTTGCTTTCAATGTTATAATATACTCTGAAATGCACTACATGTACATCCAAGATGTAAAAAGAAAGTAGTTTTAAAATCACCACCCGAATACTAAGCCTCCTAGTGGAAATGAAGAAAGGAGTTTTTGGAAATTTTATGTCCAACATAAAAGTTTTATGAGACAAACCTGCTTGATGCAATTTATATGCCTGAACCTGAAGAAAACTGTTCAGCGATTTAAAGCCCAAGCCTGGGGGCTTTCCTGGTGGTCCAGTGGTTAAGACTCTGAGCTCCCAATGCAGGAGGCCCGGGGTTCGATCCCTGGTGAGGGAACTAGATCCCACATGCCGCAACTAAGACCCAGAGCAGCCAAATAAATAAATAAAAATGAATATTAAAAAAAAAATCTCTAATCCAGGGTCATTTAAAAATAAAATAAAAAAAAAATAAAGCCCAAGCCTGAATCTCCTCACCAACCAAGTTTTCATCTAAAAAGGCTGTGAACAGACCTTGGTATAACTGGCACCAAATTATATTGTCACCTCTAAAGTGTGCAGAAAGGTGCTTTAAATTAAATTATTAATCTAGTGACAAAAAGAGAATTTAAAAAAGCACATCCTTCAAAAGATTAAAGGACATAAAGTGCACTTTAAAAATTACTAGCTTGTTTGGAACCAAAAAACTTCTACTTCATAAATATTCACAAATCGTAGTGATGAAGCCAGATGTAGTGGAGTGAGCCCTCTGTTTTGTTTCATCTCTCACAAACATTAATTTTAACCTTCTCTACAACAGATGAGGTGGAGAAGAAAATGGCAATCCATTCCAGTATTCTTGCCTGGACAGAGGAACCTGGTGGGCTATGGTCCATGTGATCGCAAAATAGTCAACTTAGCCACTAAACCACCACCACCACAGATGAGAACACGAAGATAATTCAACTGAAGGCAAGTAACAGGTCCCAAAGAATAAATCCCTTCTCACTCCTGTGAGACATCTTATTACGATATGCCACATCCACACTTCATCTGAACTATAAGCTCCTTGAAGACAGAAAACCTGTGTTCTCCATAACTGGCTCGCATCTTCCCAATGCTCTACACACAGAGTATACCCAATCACACCGACAAATGGACACACCTAAGATCTACAGAAGCGGTGAGCAGGTTTCTGGGTTACCTGGGTCCTACAATTAGTGCTACATCACTGTCAGAAGTTACTTCTTCCTGTTCTGTGCCTCCCTATGCACATTCCTCTATTTCTCCTTTCCGAACAAACTAAAGAAAAAGTCCTCAACACTAATGATTTAAATTTCAAACATCCACGGCCTACGGAACACCGGGGATGAGGGGTGAGTTGATTACAGAACGAAACGAACCCCTGACAGAAGCCCAGCTTGGGGCGCCGAGACACCCACTGAACCTGCTGGACACCAGAAGACAGGTCCGCAGCGTGGGGTCCAAGACACATCACTAAGAGGTAGGTTCTTGCAGAGCAAAAACCCCGGGCCCGCTTCAGGGCCCGGGTCCCGGCAGAGGAGGGTGCCTAGCTGATGGCGGCGGAGGGGTGTGGGCGCGACGATAGGGGGGCTGCAGTCAGGTCCCTCGGATCTCCTGGGGAGTCGAGCACAGGGTGGAGAAACTCCCAGAGCCCCAAAGAAGTGTCCGGCTCCCGGCCCCCGGGGCGGGGCTCCTCTAGCCCCAGCACAGGCCGGCGGCAGGGAGAACGGTCAAGCAAGGCCGGACGCGGGAGTTGAGCCCAGCTCGGGTCTTACCATGGTGACGGCGGTGGTGGGGCGCACCCGCGCGCTCCGGCTCCACTGCGGCTAGGGCTGGGGTCGGGGGAAGGGGAGGACCGGCCGCTCCGGACCTACTACCCCCCTGACAGGAGCGCCGCCGACTCGCCTCTTACCAAGATGGCGGCCTCGAGCCACGTCTCCAACCGGAAACGGCGCGGGTCAAAGGGCGGGGGGCGGGGCGCCGTGGGGCGGAGAGACTGGGCGCGGGGTTGCAACGCAGGTTGTGCCAGAGAGGCCTGGGGGCTCGACCTCCAACGTGGAGCTTAGGCTTCTCTCCCTTCCGTGTTCCTCAGCGCTTTTGGTTAATTTGCGGCATCTCCTGCAGTTTACAAAGCTCTCAAAGAGACCGTATCATTTGATATACATGATAACTGGTGTTCATAAGGGACTAGTAGCCAGAATATACAAAGAACTCTTAAAATTCAACAATGGAAAGACAACTAATACAATTTTTAAATTGCTAAAATAGCCATTTCTCTAAAAAAGGTATATAAATGACCAGTAGGCACGTAAAAAGATGCTCAACATTTTTAATCTTTAGAGAACCCCACTTCACATCCATTAGGATGGTTGTAATAATAAGTGTTGCTGAGAATGTGGGAAAATTAAACCCTTCTACACTGCTGGTGGAAGCATGAACTAGTGCTGCTGCTTTGGGAAACAGTTTGGCAGTTCCTCAAAAAATTAAACATAGTGTTACTGTGGGATCCAGCAATACCACTCCTAGGTATAGATCCAAGAGAATTAAAAGCACATATCCAAAGAATTCACCTGTCATTGCAGGGGACATGGGTTTGATCCCTGGTCCAGAAAGATACCACAAGCTGCAGAGCAACTAGGCCCATGCACTGCAACTCCTGAGCCTTCTCTAGAACCCCCATAGGGCAACTACAGCCTGTGCTCCAGAATAAGAGAAGCATTGCAATGAGAACCCTGGGCACCCCAACAAAGAGTAGCCCCTGCTTTCTACAACTAGAGAAAGCCCACTCACAGCAGCAATGAACATCCAGCACGACCAAAAAAAAAAAGTATATGTCCACACACAAATTTGTACTCTAATGTTCATACAAGCATTATTCATAATAGTAAAAAAATGGAGACGGTCCAACTGTCCCATCAATTGATGAGTAAATAACAAAACGTAGTATATCTACACAATGGAATGTAGTCACAAAAAGGAATAAAATATTGATATATGGCACAATATGGATGAACCTTGAAAATATTATGTTAAGTGAAAAATGCCAGTTACAAAAAACCACATCTTACATGACTCAGTTTATATGAATTGTTCAGAACATACAAATACATAAAGACAGAAAGTAGGGCTGCAACGGACTGGAGGGGGAGAGAAACAGAGAATGAGATTTGGTTTTTGTTCTTTTTTTTTGGCTGCGCCTAGAGGCATGGGGGATCTTAGTTCCCCCACCAGGGATAGAACCTGTGTCCCCTGCTTTGGAAGCATGGAGTCTTAACCACTGGACTGCCAGAGAAGTCCCAAGGTTTGTTTTTTGGAATGATGAAAATTTTCTAGAATTAGATAGAAGTGGTGGTGACACAACTTTGTGAATACACCAAACACCACTGAATTGTACACCTTAAAAAGGTGATTTTTATGGTAAATTATATCTTTTAAAAAAAAATGTGTAGAAAGCAGAGCAGTTACTGTGCTTATGTCCATTTTGTAAATGAAGAAAATGACAAGTTTAAGAAACTACCTAAAGTTGTAGTTCTATAAAAGAAACAAGATTCAAGTCTGGCCTTCTGATTGTACTGGTGTTCTTCCATGACAAATGTCACAGTTTACAGAGTGTAGGTGATTCAGGGGTTCTTCCCTATATTATTTTACCCCCTGTTAGTAGCTTAACTCTCATTATTGCTACAATAATTGTATTGGGTGTTTATTTTGTATCAGGTACTTTACACACGTTATCTCTAAGCCTTGTAAACAACAATCCTGATAAGGACACTGAGGATCAAAGAAGTTAAGCATCTGTCCAAATTCATACAGCCAGCAAGTGGTAGATCCAGGATTCAAACTCAGTTTTTCTCATTATGTCACATTGCCTCTCTGTATCTCCTGTGTATTCCTTAATGTTTATTGAACACTTACAATGTACCAGGCTTCCTTCAAAATCTTCACACAGATTATCTCACTTAATATTCACAAGAATTCTCTGAGATATGTACCATTTAATATCTCCCTTTTGCAAGTGGGGAAACCAAGTAACAGAGAGGTACATTTTACCACAGGTCTCAGGACTAGAAAGTAGCCATGCCTGGATTCCAATGAAGGGTGCTCATCTTCACAGCCTGCACCCTTGAATACTGCATTTTAAAATTCTCACTCTTACTCATTTCAATTCCATTTCCAATGGCTTTCTAGCAGAATCTTAACAAAACAAAAACTTTTAAACTTTAAATGTCTGGTAGGGTATATCAGTTCAGTTCAGTTCAGTTGCTCAGTCGTGTCCGACTCTTTGCAGCCCCGTGAACTGCAGTACACCAGGCCTCCCTGTCCATCACCAACTCTCGGAGTTTACCCAAACCCATGTCTATTGAGTCGGTGATGCCATCCAACCATCTCATCCTCTGTTGTCCCCTTCTCCTCCTGCCCTCAATCTTTCCCAGCATCAGGGTCTTTTCCAATGAGTCAGCTCTTTGCATCAGGTGGTCAAAGTATTGGAGTTTCAGCTTCAACATCAGTCGTTCCAATGAATATTTAGGACTGATCTCCTTTGGGATGGACTGGTTGGATCTCCTTGCAGTCCAAGGGACTCTCAAGGGTCTTCTCCAACACCACAGTTCAAAAGCACCAATTCTTTGACGCTCAGCTTTCTTTATAGTCCAACTCTCACATTCATACATGACTATTGAAAAACCATAGCCTTGACTAGACGGACCTTTGTTGACAAAGTAATGTCTCTGCTTTTTAATATGCTGTCTAGGTTGGTCATAACTTTCCTTCCAAGGAGTAAGCATCTTATAATTTCAAGGCTGCAATCACCAGCTGCAGTGATTTTGGAGCCCCCAAAATTAAAGTCAGCCACTGTTTCCACTGTTTCTCCATCTATTTGCCATGAAGTGATGGGACCAGATGCCGTGATCTTAGTTTTCTGAATGTTGAGCTTTAAGCCAACTTTTTCACTCTCCTCTTTCACTTTCATCAAGAGCCTCTTTAGTTCTTCTTCGCTTTCTGCCATAAGGGTGGTGTCATCTGCATATCTGAGGTTATTGATATTTCTCCCAGCAATCTTGATTCCAGCTTGTGCTTCCTCCCGCCCAGCGTTTCTCATGATGTACTCTGCATATAAGTTAAATAAGCATGGTGACAATATACAGCCTTGACGGACTCCTTTTCCTATTTGGAACCAGTCTGTTGTTTCATGTCCAATTCTAACTGTTGCTTCCTGACCTGCATACAGGTTTCTCAAGAGGCAGGTCAGGTGGTCTGGTATTCCCATCTCCTTCAGAATTTTCCACAGTTTATTGTGATCCACAGTCAAAGGCTTTGGCATAGTCAATAAAGCAGAAATAGATGTTTTTCTGGAACTCGGTTGCTTTTTCGATGATCCAGCGGATGTTGGCAATTTGATCTCTGGTTCTTCTGCCTTTTTTAAAACCAGCTTGAACATCTGGAAGTTACGGTTCACGTATTGCTGAAGCCTGGCTTGGAGAATTTTGAGCATTACTTTACTAGCATGTGAGATGAGTGCAACTGTGCGATAGTTTGAGCATTCTTTGGCATTGCCTTTCTTTGGTATTGGAATGAAAACTATATCAAACAGTAAGTAATCTTTAGTTAAAAGCACATAATTTTTTTTTTAAAGATGAGCACATTCTTTAAAAAAATTTATTTTATTTTATTGAAGTGTAGTTGACAGACAATGTTGTTTTAATTTCTGGTGTACAACAAATGACACAGATATGCATATATATTCTTTTTGATATTCTTTTCCATTATGGTTTATTACAGGACATTGAATATAGGTCCCTGTGTTACAGAGTAGACTTTGCTGTTTCTCCATTCTATATCAAATAGTTTGCATCTGCTAATCCCAGACTCCCAATTCAACCCTTCTCCACCCTCCTTCCCCTTGACAACCACAAGTCTTTTCTCTATGTCTGTGAGTCTAAAAAGGTGAACAAATTCTTAATTTAAAAAAGTAAAAATTCTGCCTAGAATTATTGCTTTAAATGGCAACTTCCAGGGGCCTTTAGTATAGACCACTGAAGTTCACAAAAATCAATAGATGCTGGTTCTTTGAAAATATGAAAATAGCTGAAACTGCAGAATAGAAGCACCTGTGTAAGCATGCTTCCTGAGGAGCACCTCAGTGGCAGTACATCACAATGATTAAAAGCAGAGACTTGGGAATTAGACTGACCCATTTTCACCCTTACTGCCTAGGTGACTTCAGGCAAGCTTTTTTAATTCTCCTAAACTTCAATTACCTGATCTATATATTGGCAGTAACACTTACCTCATAAAGTTATGAAGTTAGAGAACATCTTAATAAATAAGATTATCTACTCTTAAGTGTCCCTATATACTAAGTGCTCAACAATACATACCTACTATTGTCAGTCATAACATGACAAAATATTTTTTTGTTTTGCAGTTCCCTTTTTAACCAGAAGTGTCTCAGAAGAGGTGTCTCTGGTTTTCTTTTTCAAAGGAAAACCACTTTTTGCTTTCCTCTGGCAGGTTTTCATGAACAAATTTCTAAAATTCTTTTTTTTTCCTCTCCCTCTGACTCCCCAAAATTAACTATGTCTGTAATTTTTAAATGCTTGTTCCTTACATTTTCATTCACTCATTCCTTCATTCATCCACTCAATAAGCATTTTGAAAGAACCTAATCAAAAAAGCAAGAGAGTTCCAGAAAAACATCTATTTCTGCTTTATTGACTACGCCAAAGCCTTTGACTGTGTGGATCACAATAAACTGTGGAAAATTCTGAAAGAGATGGGAATACCAGACCATCTGACCTGTCTCTTGAGAAACCTGTATGCAGGTCAGGAAGCAACAGTTAGAACTGGACATGGAACAACAGACTGGTTCCAAATAGGAAAAGGAGTACGTCAAGGCTGTATACTGTCACCCTGCTTATTTAACTTATATGCAGAGTACATCATGCAAAATGCCCAGTTAGAGGAAGCACAAGCTGGAATCAAGATTGCCGGGAGAAATATCAATAACCTCAGATATGCAGATGACACCACCCTTATGGCAGAAAGCGAAGAAGAACTAAAGAGGCTCTTGATAAAAGCGAAAGAGGAGAGTGAAAAAGTTGGCTTAAAGCTTAACATTCAGAAAACTAAGATCACGGCATCTGGTCCCATCACTTCATGGCAAATAGATGGGGAAACAGTGGCTGACTTTAATTTTGGGGGCTCCAAAATCACTGCAGATGGTGATTGCAGGCATGAAATTAAAAGACGCTTACTCTTTGGAAGAAAAGTTATGACTAAGCTAGGCAGCATATTAAAAAGCAGAGACATTATTTTGTCAACAAAGGTCCGACTAGTCAAGGCTACGGTTTTTCCAGTAGTCATGTATGGATGTGAGAGTTGGACTATAAAGAAAGCTGAGCGTCAAAGAATTGGTGCTTTTGAACTGTGGTGTTGGAGAAGACCCTTGAGAGTCCCTTGGACTGCAAGGAGATCCAACCAGTCCATCCCAAAGGAGATCAGTCCTGGGTGTTCACTGGAAGGACTGATGTTGAAGCTGAAACTCCAATACTTTGGTCACCTGATGAAGAGCTGACTCACTGAAAAAGACCCTGATGCTGGGAAAGATTGAGGGCAGGAGGAGAAGGGGACGACAGAGGATGAGATGGTTGGATGGCATCACTGACTCAATGGACATGAGTTTGGGTAAACTCCGGGAGTTGGTGATGGACAGGGAGGCCTGGTGTACTGCAGTTCATGGGGTCGCAAAGAGTCGGACACGGCTGAGCGACTGAACTGACTGAACTGAATCGAGGCAATGCACTGACGCTATGAAAAGCTTAAAAAGTAATTGGACACAGACCCTGCCGTAATGAAGTCCAGTTTTCTTGAGATAAAAATGCAAGAGAATGAGTTAAATTTGAATCTCAGGTAAACAATAATTTGTTAGTACTCTAAGTATGTCCCATGCAATGGGAAACAATGGAGGGAAAGAGGACTATAATGTAATATAAATGCTATAAAAGGTCGTACAAAGTGTCATGGTAATTTAAGCAAACTTCCGAGTTTGCCTAGTCTGACTGGACTGATTTAGTAGGAATTGAAGCCCAGTGATCCTTGATTTGGGAAGAAAATACACACCTTATTTCCGGATGGGAAGGCTAACTCTGCTGCTGCTGCTGCTGCTGCTGCTGCTGCTGCTAAGTCGCTTCAGTCGTGTCCGACTCTGTGCGACCCCATAGACGGCAGCCCACCAGGCTCCGCCGTCCCTGGAATTCTCCAGGCAAGAACACTGGAGCGGGTTGCCACTGCCTTCTCCGGAAGGCTAACTGTAGACGGACCGAAATTCATCGGTCAGCTTTGCCGCTCCCCGACGCTAGATGCCGCCACAGACGTATTTTTTGAAACTCGAGCCAAACAGGATCCGAGCCCCTCTTTGGAGCCTTCGCGGGAAGAGACGTAACCCGCTGGAGTGGAGAAGATCTCCCGAGAGTGGAGGAAAGTCTCGCGATTTTTTTTTTTTTTTTTTTTTTTCCTTAGCAACTGACAATAGGCCAGTTTCTCCGAGTAGAAGCTCCGAGTAGAAGCCGTGGCTCTCTTCCAAGTAGAAGTGGCCAGGCCTCAGATTGGAGTGAGACCCCAGTCCTAGGCTGGGGTTCTTTCCATATAGAGGAGACGGATTCAGAGGGGCTACAGGTAATTCGTACTCATTCTAATAGAAAGAGAACTCTCTTTCTCCTTCCCAAGAGGAGTAGGAAGGACTCCCGTTCCCTCTCCCCAACCTCCTTCACCTCTTCCCGTCTTCTTGACAAGTATTCTTTCTCCTCTTCCTTCACGCCCTCGCCAATCATTGTTTCCTTTACTCCCCGAGAAACTTAAGTGGGATCCGACCTACAAGACGAGGGTGGGATGGTGAGGATAAGGGTGATGGCTTTCGGGACTATTGGATGGGACCAAGAGCCGAGTTTACCCTCCCTTCGCGGAACGCCCCCCCCGCCCCCTCCAGGTAACCCGAGAGACAGAACTTTTTCTAGAGCTTCCACAGGCTCCCCTGAAAAACGCCGGCAGCATTGGGACACTGACCGAACCCGAGGAGAGAGCCATTATCTACAGAAGAACGCTGTATTGCCCTCGCGCGCGTGTCTTAGCAGCTTTGGGTATCTGCTGCAGACACTGGCTGTCGTTTCTCTCCTCGATTCCCTGGTTCCTCAGGCAGCCTGCCAGCAGTCCCTAAATAAGGGCTGCAGCACAGTGACTTAACTGCGTGACCTGGGGCCAAGAAGCCTTAAGGAAAGTTTGAATGGGGGGGTAAAGTGGAAGTGGAAGTGTTAGTCGCTCAGTCGTGTCCGACTCTTTGCGACCCCATGGACTGTAGCCCGCCTGGCTTCTCTGTCCATGGGATTCTCCAGGCAAGAATACTGGAGTGAGTTGCCATGCCCTCCTCCAGGGGATCTTCCCGACCCAGGGATCGAACCTGTGTCTCCTGCACTGGCAGGCAGATTCTTTATCGTCTAAACCACCAGCGGGGTAAAGGTTTCAGGTAAAACTGATGTCTTGGGTAAGGAAGAGGAACCATTGCTGGTTTGGAATCCGCCTCTCCAGAGTGCTTAATGTCCCGTGATAGGAGCTATGTAGTCATACTTCCTTTCGCTTAGACCAAGATTGTTGAAAACCAGACGTATGATGAGCGTTTAGAGATTAACGACTCCGAAGAGGTTGCAAGTATTTATACTCCAACCACGAAACACAAAGGTAAGATAGGCATGAAGAGCAAAGAAGAGAAATGGTTGTTTCTTGTTTTTCGTTTTGTTTTGCAATTGTAAGTCACTGGTTATTAAAAATAAGCCAAAACTTGTAAAGTAAAAAACTGATTCAGATTCATATTGGTGACTATTATTTACCAGGAACTAGGTCCTATCCTTTCACATGAAGGTTTTTTCAGTTGATCCTTGGCAACAGTCCTGAGTGACCCCATTGAGAGATGGGACTGCTGACACCCAGAGAGGTTAAATCGTTTTGTCCACGTGATAGAGTTGTCCTTTAAACCCAGTCTTCTGACGATAAATCCAGCACTCCTTTTGCTTCACCAGTTACTGACTTTATTTCAACAATATTTAAACTAAGGGCAGATTTTATGCTATTTATGTGATAGCAGATAATCAGTATTAATATAATGTCTAACCCAATGCCTTAAGCATAATAATACTTAGTAAGTGTATCTTGAATTGACAGAGCCATGCGAGAATTCAGTTTCCTATATTTAAGTTAGCTATTCTTATCAATCCTGTTCTGTAAAATTGTTAGAGCATAAAATATTATAAATGAAAAATATCTCTTTAAAAATCATTTTAACAATAACCTAATGGCAAAACTTTTCTTCTAAGGAGTTCCTTGTTCCTCCCATCTTTCTAACAAGACTATGGCTGATAACAGCAGTGATGAGTATGAAGATGAAAATAACAAGGTGCAGTATAACCCACAGCTTCTTGTGAAATTGCTGCTTTGTGTTTTTGTAGCTAGTTTAAAGTGACACCAAATCAGGAGCAAATATTTCTTGAATACTCACCACTAGCGGTTGGGTGCCTTTAAGCTCATGGAGAACAGTCAAGAGCCAAGAGCCTTAAGATTGTGATTCTCCTTCAGGAATAAAGGTTATTGTTATAGCTGACTTCTTGGCAAGAAATTTCATATAACACAGTCCAGGATTTCACATACTTTTCTGGTCACATTAATCGACTTGGGTACTTACTAAAAAAATTTACCAGTCCCCACCCAGCACTACCTAATTGGAATTTTGAAGATAAAAACCTGAAAATGTAAATATATTTGAGCAAGCACTGCAAATAATTCTTATGATAAAGCAAGTTTGAAATGACTGGTCCTGACATTTGTTTATTGTCAACATTTGTAATACTGCCAGTATTTTGTGAAAGAGACTTTAATTTTGAAGTCTTAAGGCCCAGATGTCACTTTGTTGTTATTTTATGAACCAAGAGAATCACCATCTCTGAAAGAGAGATGAGAAAATGCCTACAGCTCTAGATGGATAGGGCCTTAAATTTGTACATGTGCACTGCCTAATAGCCCTTGTGGTTAGCCTTAGCACATTGTCCAATGCCTATGCTTTAATTATCCTCTAAGAATAAGAGTTTTGAGGACTCAAGTGAAGGAGAATATTCGAAGTAATACAGAAAGCTACAGTGAGAGAGATGGATTTCATAGGAAGTCTAAAAGGTAATTTTTTGAGATAGCTCTGCTTTGTGACTGTTGCTGTTTGACATCTCACTTACAAAGTAATTTTTTGGCATTTTGTTTGGTATATAAAGTCTTCTGCCTTAGGTCAGAGATTTTGCAAAGCACTACTTTGAAGAAGCAGACAAAAGAAAAGTGAACAATTTTCCTAAATTGACCTCCTAATTTTGTGTATTCATCCTGAATTTTTCATCTTCACATGATATAGTCAATATTAAAGGCTCACTTATCTTTCCAATTTAATATACACCCAGAATCAACAAAAAGAACCCACTTTTGAATAATCTTTAAGCTGACAATATTCTTAAAAAGCTTCCCTTGCCAGACTGCTTCCGATGTGACCCAAGAATAATTTGGGCAGATTTTGAATTAGTAAAGAACACTGTGGGAGATCCTTACCAACTGTATACCAGTAAGACAATTTCTGCAATTGTCATCTATACCATATGTTACATATTAGTTAAAATACATTTTTGTTGATGTATAATAAATCTGTGTTATGCTTAGAGGAAAATGTAACCGAAAGTTTTTTTTTTTTTGATGTCCTATAATATGTCAGTTTTATATGTCAGAAGCCACTTTAATGTAAAAGAATCGTTAAATAATTTTTAAAACTGGAACCAAACATCTCTTAACCTCAGTATAAGCCATATGGAAACTGAGCTTGAAAACCCATTTTTAAAGGGGGCCAATTGGCCACCTTTCAGATCCTACGTGAAGGCATACCACAGGCTTCAGGCCCTAGAGGCAAAGACATCCCAACTGCCCTGGCAAGCCTAAGCACCACCAGACCCCCTCTCATGGGCTTGAGGGAGTGGGATGGTACATTGAGAACCAGAAGCTCAGAAAGGAAGGTCAAAATGCCAAGAAGAGAAGAGTCTCTTATCTTGAGATATCAGTTCAGTTCAGTCGCTCAGTCGTGTCTCTTTGCGACCCCGTGGACTGCAGCACGCCAGGCTTCCCTGTTCATCACCAACTCCCGAAGCTTGCTCAAACTCATGTCCATCAAGTCAATGATGCCATCCGACCATCTCTTCTTCTGTCGTCCCCTTCTCCTCCTGCCTTCAGTCTTTCCCAGCATCAGGGTCTTTTCCAATGAGTCAGATCTTCACATCAGGTGTCCAAAGTATTGGAGTTTCAGCTTCAGCATCAGTCCTTCCAATGAATATTCAGGATGATTTCCTTCAGGACTGACTGGTTTGATCTCCTTGCAGTCCAAGGGACTCTCAAGAGTCTTCTCCAACACCACAGTTCAAAAGTATCAATTCTTCGGCGCTCAGCTTTCTTTATAGTCCAACTCTCACATCCATACATGACTATCTTGAGATATAAGGTAGTTATTTTATTTAGCTTGTGGGGGAAGGAAAGGAGACCATGAATAGGTCAGATACCCACTGAATGGAAGGGAAAACCCACAGTTTCTGGAACTACTGGTCAGAATCCAGGCACAGGATTGAGTATGATTTTTCTTCGTTAATTATAAGCAGCTTACCCTGGGCAGTCTTGCAAATTAAATACTAGATTTCCTCCCTGTGATCTTTGTAAGTGTTAAGATCCCCTAAAATGTGTCTTCCTCACTTCACCTTCCCCCTATTTCCTCCCAAAATAACTATTTAGAGGTGCTTTCTTCTTCAGAAGTCCCTCAGTTTTAGAGTTGAAGCTGACTGGATAAAGTTTATGCAGAGTTCTCAGGATCTCCTAAGTGAGAGGTAAAAGAGATATGTACTGAATGAAGTATACCCAAGCCACACACAGAGGATTAGACTATGGTTATAGAAAGTGGGGACTCAGTAGCTAAGAAGGAGCGAAGAAGGTTCTCGGGGCTGTTCTGGGGAGGGCTTCCTTCTCTTTCCAGTGAGTTGGTGCCAAGTGGGAGGGTTCTGGTTAGAGCGCTAAGAGAGAACTGGGCAAAAGTACACTAGTGGTTTAGTCACTAAGTCTTGTCTTACTCTTGTGACTCCATGGACTGTAGCCCGCCAGGCTCCTCTGTCAATGGGATTTTCCGGGCAAGAATACTGGAGTGGGTTGCCATTTCCTTCTCCCCAATTTCTCCTAACCGGAAGCTTTCTATGCCTACCCTGCTTTGTCTCAGGAGAAGAAGAAGACCTCACAGCTGACGCCTCAGAGGGGATTTAGTGAGAACGATGATGATGACTCATCTGAAACTGATTCTGATGATGATGATGATGATGATGAAGAGCACGGGGCCCCTCTGGAAGGGTAAGGAGAGCACCCTAGCAAAGGAGGGAAACTCCTCCTTCAAAACACTGGGCAGGAGGATGTCAGTGAGAAGTGAACTTCCAGCAGCTCTTTTGATCTCCTCTATTTAGGATGCATCTATCAGATGCTCAGAAACCCAACCTAATGAGTTTTCCTTCTTTTCTGGCTCCACTGCCTGAGTCCTATGATGTCACTATGATGTCACTTGCACTGTCTGAAACATCTGTGGGCTCAGGGATTTCAGGAGGCTTTGCTGAGTCAATTTAACTGATGGTCTCTGACCTCCAGGGAGTTTACATTTTAGGGAAGAAAAGATAAATTTATAAATATAAATTTATATTTATATTAAATATATACAAGAGAAGATGAAATTATACACCAAAGCAATTTTATTTAGTGAGGAAAACATCCATGCGCAGGAGCATTTCTGTTTTAGGCTCAGATCCTTTTAGGACAGGTGGAGAATAGGGGCTCTATTCTCCCATGTTGAAGCAAAATGTTCCTGGATGATGCCTCAGTAAAAATTCTTCTCACCCTGTTCCAGCCCTGGTGCTAGATTAATCATGACCCATCCTGGTAGGTTTTAATCAAAGTAAATTCTAAGGCGCATTCACCTAAAATACAATTACTAGTTAAATAAAAGATGGTGTAGCCAAATCAGTATAATTCTTCCTAGCCATTAAAAAGTATGAGCCAACACTCTTATGTAGTGGTAAATAACAATCTTCAAGGGACACTGTTATATTTTAAAAAGGTACAGAAGTCTGTGTTGTGCTAGCATGTATATCAAACAGATATTACATAAGCTATCTCTAAGCTACACTAGGAACTCATAATACTGATCACTCTTGGGAGGGAAGCATAACTTTCCACTGTATACATTTTGTATCTTTTATTTCCTATCATGTGCATGCATCACTTATTCAATGAAGTAGTTTAATAAAAATAAAAATAGTTACATTTTAATTATCCACCTGCAGGTAGACACTAAGTAAATTAGGCAAGTGTTTAATACCAGCCTGACTTTTCATGTTCGCAGTTTACTTCATGATCCTGCTTCCATAAATTATAATCTGGGGAAAGGTAAACTTTAAGTAATCTATTTAGTTTTTTTCTTAAGCAACTCTCCCCAGAAGAACCTTAAATAACTTTCCAAGTCACTTATATACTTTGTCAATTCATTGTTGTTTAGTCACTCATTCATGTCCAACTCTTTTGTGACCCCATGGACTGTAGCCCTCCAGGCTCCTCTGTCCATAGGATTTTCCAGGAAAGAACACTGGGGTGGATTGCCATTTCCTTCCCCAGGGGATCTTCCTAACCCAGGGATCGAAACTGCATCTCCTGTATTGGCAGGCGGATTCTTTCCCATTGAGCCATCTGGGAAGCCCTGTCAATTCATTACATTTTACTTACTTATAGTCATTAATATGTGCTCTACTATTTTTTTTTTTTACTGTATACATTTCATGTATTAATGTGAGTACCTTTCAGTAACTGCAGTGTTCAACTTGACCTATGTATCTCTCAAGTGTTAGACATTTTATTTGTTTCTAATTTTTTACTTTTATAAATAACCCTGAAAACCATCTTTGTAAAAACTCCTTTTTTTCTTGGGACAAAACATTTTCATGTCAGAAATTAAGATCTCATTCTATCTTTTCTCTTTATCCCCTTCATTTAAAAAGAAAACAATTTCTGTTACATCTAAAATTTTTCAAAATTATGTTTTAGATTTTCTGTAACTTTTTCTTCATTGTCAGAGAGAACTGAGAGCTAAGTAGAATCAGTTTTAAAGTTGCCTTGCAAGCCACTCAGAAGAGGCAGATGTGGGTGGAGCAGAAACCAGGTTCAGAGTCACCTGCTCTGTCGCTGAATCAGGGCTCAGCAACCCCCACTCTTCTCTGGCCACCTTGAGCCATGGTTTCCTTTCCCCAGGGCGTACGATCCTGCAGACTATGATCACTTGCCAGTTTCTGCTGAGATTAAGGAGCTTTTCCAGTACATCAGCAGGTGAGTACCAGGACCTCCCACCATAACCTCTAGCCCTGCCTTGCCCTTTCCTTCCTCTTGTCTGAAACATGACCATTCGCCTTAGGTTTTTTTCATTCTGAATAATAAAGTAAGTTTCACTGATGGTCTCCACCTTCCCATGGCAATATCTCCTAGGTATACACCACAGTTGATTGACCTGGACCACAAACTGAAACCTTTCATTCCTGATTTCATCCCAGCTGTTGGGGATATTGATGCATTCTTAAAGGTCAGAATGTCCTAAAAATGACTCCTTAGGTGTTTCTTCTAACCCCTCTATTACTCTAACAGTTAAACTTAATTTCCTTGACTAGCAATAACTACCTTAGTATATATTCTTCATTCCACTGGAATTTTTAACTTGCTCTCAACTCGAAATTATACTCATTGCTAATAGGTAAATAATTGATTATCTCATTATGTGTTAAAAATTTGTCATATATTTGCCTCCTAATTATCCATAACTTCAGCTTTATATTTAAGGTCATGTATTTTTTTCTAGATAGTATTTTAGTACAGCATGATATATAGACATGCTTTTTAATACTAGTAATAGTAATGAACCAGAAAAGTTCTTCTTCCTCAGCTTATTGGAAACAAGTGTGCCTTTGCATGTTCTTACCTTTCTCCTTACCAGGTTCCACGTCCTGATGGAAAGCCTGACAACCTTGGCCTATTGGTATTGGATGAGCCTTCAACAAAGCAGTCAGACCCTACAGTGCTCTCACTGTGGTTAACAGAGAATTCCAAACAGCACAACATCACAGTAAGCTACTGGCCTAGCACAGGCCCCAGCTCAAGGGGATAAGGGTAGAAGCTTTGCTAGTATTTGAACAATCAACTTACTGCCTGTTAAAAGGGATGGCTATGATTTCAGCCAGCCCTATTTTTTAGATAACAGTTGTATTAAAATGTAATGTAACTACTATGAAATTCACCATTTAAAATTGTACAGTTCAAAAAAAAAATGTACAGTTCAGTGATTTTTAGAATATTCACAGAGCTAATACAACCATCACCATTATTTAAGAACATTTTCATATTCCAAAAAGAAACCCCTTGGTAATTCCCTAGTGGGGAATTACCCCACTAGGTGGTTAGGGCTCAGCACTGCTGTGGGCCCGATTCAATCCCTGATCAGAGAACTAAGATTCTATAAGCTACTCAGTGCAGCCAAAACACAGAAACAAAAAGAAACCCTATACCCATTAGCAGTCACTCCTCTCCTCATTCCCCCTGCTCCTAAACCCTGGTCACTACTTCATTCCCTTTTCTATGGCTGAATAATGTTCCATTGCATGGATATATCACATTTTGTCTATGCATTTACCTGTTAATCCCACCTCTATTATGCTTCTATGAACATGTACATGTTTTTGCATGGACATATATTGTTGTCTGTCTTGAGTATGTTGGGTATAGGTAGGAGTAGGGTTACTGGGCCATATGGAAACGATTTAATATTATGAGGAACTGCCAAACTTTTCCAAAGTGGTTGAATCATTTTATAGTCCCATCAGCAATGAATGAGAGTTCCAATTTCTCCACATCCTCACCAACACTTGGTATTGTCTGTCTTTTTTATTCTAGCCATCCTAGTAAGTTGAAATGGTCTCTCATTGTGGTCATTCCTGTCCTGTTGACTTGCACCTTTCCCCTGGCTCCAGAAGACTTTATCAGGGTTTTCTATCATCTTCATTTGGCTGCTGGCAGGCTTCCCTTTTCATCAGTTACCTTGAATATGAAATAGCAGCATATGATGAGCTTCTCTGTGAAGACAAGGGAGCTACTTCATTGCCATCAGCCTGGTTTTCCTGTTGTTTTTCTAGCAACATATGAAAGTAAAGAGCCTGGAAGATGCAGAAAAGAATCCCAAAGCCATTGACACATGGATTGAGAGCATCTCTGAGTTACACCGTTCCAAGCCCCCTGCAACTGTGCACTATACCAGGTAAGAAATAGCACATTCTTCGCCATAGTAACCCATGGTAATCTTCACCACCTAGGAAGTCATTGCTTCTGAGGAGGAGGTGTCAAGATTGGGACATATTTGAGATATATCATCCTCAGGACTTATGGATACTGGCCACTACTGGCTAAGATTGCAGACATAAAGATTATGGTTTACCTGGTATTATTACTTAGCCAGCTTCTCCAAACCCCAGGTCTTGGGTAAGTTTGGCCCACCCAGTCTGTGTTCTCTTGAAATCCTAATGTGCCAGGTTGAGAACCTCCCTTCAGCCTAGAATATCCTGATGCAGAGATTGCTGATACTGGCCCATGTTTTCTGTTAACATTTGCCTCTATACTTCTAGGCCTATGCCCGATATTGACACACTGATGCAGGAGTGGTCTCCAGAGTTTGAAGAACTTTTGGGAAAGGTGAGTGGAAGGTACCAGGAGCTCAGAAAGTGTGGCATTCATTCTAGGGACCATGGTTTCCTTTCTTCTTATATTACTATTATCATTAACTTTTATTTTTATTTTTATTTCTTTAAAACTTTATTGAATTTGTTACAATATTGTTTCTGTTTTATGTTTTTGATTTTTTGGCCGCAAGGCATGTGGGATCTTAGCTCCTCGACCAGGGATCAAACCAGGCACTCCCTGCATTGGAAGGCAAAGTCTTAACCACTGGACCACCAGGGGAGTCCCTATCATTAACTTTTAAATTGAAGTATAATACAAAATCAGAAACAAACACGTTAAATGTTGATTAATTTTCACCAACCAAATACCTTTGTGTAACCAACACATCTGATCAAAAAAACCAGAACATTGCTGGCACCCTGGAAGCCCCCTCAGGCTTCTATCTCCCAATGTAACTGCTATCCTGACTTCTAACAGCACAGATTAGGTTTGCCTGTTTTGTATTTTATCTAAGTCGAATCCTGTTCCTTTGTGTCTTGTTTATTTGCTCATCTGTATTGTTCATCCATGTAGAGATTTATCCATATTGTTTCTTACATTGTGGCTATACATTTATTCTCATTACTGTTTGGTATTCGATTGTTTCAATATATGACAATTTATTTATCCATTCTATGATAGCTATTTGAGTAGCTTCCAGATTTGAGTTGTTATAAATCACTCTGTAATATTACTATACTATTGCTTTGAACACATAACTTTTGGTGAATGTACATACCTAAAGTATTACCACTGTAGACTTACCCTTTCCACAGAGGTATATATGCTGTTTTGAGTGGCCAATGTCCCATTCATAATGATCCTAAATTTTTAAAAAGTGCCCAGGAATATATTTAATAAGAAATCGTCAAGACCTTTTTGAAAGCAAATTATACAGCTTGAGTGAAGGGCAGACACAAGCTCGGAGTGAATGAGGAGTCAAGCCATGTTCCTGGAAGGCACTGTCAATCCTCCCTGGTTCACCATGGCAGTGGAATGCTATTTCAGTTAGGATTTTAACTGCATTTTTTTTTAGAAATTGAAATTTTTGTAACAAACATTATCTGAGAGTCTAATTAAAATTTCAGGGAAAAAATGATGGAGGATTTGCCCTGTCAGACATTAGAAACACATTATAGAGCTATAGTAAATAATAATGTTCTGGTTAGGAACAGAGCTACATCAGCAGCATATAGACAACCCAGAAAAAAAACCCATGTAAATGTGGAAATTTGCTGTATAAGATGGTTGTTTTCCTTTTTTTTTGGCCATGCCTTGCAGCATGCAAGATCTTAGTTCCCCCACTAGGGATCAAACCCACGCCCCCTGCAGAGGAAACACAGAATCTTAACCACTGGACCACCAACAAAGCCCAAGAAAGAAGGTTAAATGATTACAGGTAGAATGGCTTGTGATGAGATTACTGACCAGCCACTTGGGAAAAATAGATCTATGCCTCAACCATATGCACGCTGCTGCTTGGTTGCTTTAGTTATGTCGGACTCTGGGACTCCATGGACTGCAGCCCGCCAGGCTCCTCTGTCCATGGGGATTCTCCAGGCAAGAGTACTGGAGTGGCTTGCCTTGCCCTCCTCCAGGGGATCTTCCCTACCCAGGGATCAAACCTGAGTCTCCTGCACTGCAGGCAGATTCTTCACCATTGAGCCACCAGGGAAGCCCCAACCGTATGAATTCAAAATGAGTTAAACAGATAAAGTAAAAATAAAGCTATTACAAGTACCATTTTTTTTTACATAGGAGAAATATTGGGTTGTCCAAAAGGTTCGTTCGTGTTTTCCTGTACGATGTTATGGGAAAACCCAAACAAACCTTTTGGCCAACCCAATACGACTGTTGGGATGGTGAGGTATTTCTTTGCGTAATAAGAATCTTAAAAGTCATGTGGAAAATGTGACAGTTTAGACTCATACAAATAAAATTCTAACAGTTACCATAAACAAAGTTTAAAATATGATGGACTGGGAATTCCCTGGCGGTCCAGTGGTTAGGGCTTTGCACTTTCACTGCCAAAGGCACAGGTTCAATCCCTGTTCCGGGACCTAAGCTCCTGAGTGGCGTGGCTGAAAAACAAGTGATGGACCAAGAAGTTACTTACATATATATGTGACAACATTACTACCCAAGCAAAGAGCTTTTGCATGTGTGTAAGAGATCGAACATGTGTCTCCTGAGGCTTCTGCATTGCAGGCAGATTCTTTACCGCTGAGCCACAAGGGAAGCCCAAAGAGCTCTTACATATCAAGAAAACTGAGCAAAGATGATAACAGGTCCTTCCTGGTCATGGTATTTAAAACTGCTACCCCATGTTCCCCAAGCCCTTTACCTGCTTTTTCTCCACAGTACTTACCTTCTGACATATTGCATACCTTATTTTGCTTTTTGTTTCTTCCTACTAAAATGTAAGCTAATGAAGAACGTTTTGGGTATATGTTTATTGAGAAATTAGTGTAAAAAGCAAAGAATTTGACAACAATCTCTTTTATCACAGCATTTTAAAGCTGTAGCTGAGGAAAACATGTCTGACTAGGGAACTTACTAGACAGATTGTGGTACATCCACTCAGTGAAATACTCACACGGTGAATTATTTGGCCTTACTTTGCTCTGACATAGAGAAGTATCAATTATATGTTGGAAAAAGGAAATTGCAGAACCTGATTTTTATAAAATTATACCCTGATTTTTATAAAAAGAGAACAAAAAAATTTTTAAGATGCTAATGGTTTTTAAACTTACAGTATGAACTGGTTTTGATCTGGAGCCTGTCATCTGAGATGTCATGTCACTTTTTCTGTTCCTGTGGTATCCAAGGACCATTAGGCCTTGTAACTCCAAGTAACTATAAATACTTTACCATAACCTGGGTCCAGTTTCTTCTTCATAAATACAGGAAGACTGCATGGCAGTGTATTTTACTTATAAAATATTTTAGTCCTATTATATCTTCTGCTACTTCAGTGGTTAATGAGTATGACCAATTCCATTTTACTGATCAGGAAAAAAAAAATTGTATTATTTGCTCAGGCTGCCATAACACAGTACCACAAGCTGGGTGGCTTAAGCAAAAGAAATTTATTTTTTCACACTACTGGAAGTTGGACATCAAACTGTCCACAGAGCTGACTTCTTCTAAAGCCTTTCTCCTTGACTGTCTCTTCCCTGTGTCTTCATGTGGTCTTTCCTTTATGTGTGTCTGAGTCCTAATTTCCTCTTATAAGGATTCCATTCACTCTGGATTAGGGTTCATCCTAATGACCTTATTTTAACTTATCTCTTTTATGACAATCGCTCTAAATACACCACCTGACACACTTGGGGTCAAGACTTTAGCATATAAGTTTGAGGAGAACACAATTCAGCCCATCACACCCCTTATGCTTGGAGCTCTTTTCCTTCAGAGAAACAGAATGATGCTAGGACCACTGAAATTTCAGCCTTTTGACTTGCGTCTGTCCCGTGCCTCTCCTAGGTGAGCCTGCCCACAGCAGAGATTGATTGTAGCCTGGCAGAGTACATTGATATGATCTGTGGTAAGCCCTCCCGTCCCTTCCTTGGCCCCATCTCTGGATAAGTTCACTGTGGGCTGTTGAAAAGGCTTTTTTACTCTGAGTTACAGCCTTTTCTTTAAGCCAGTTGTGCTGTTTGGCAGCACTTGAGGGTGGTGTTTGGGTTTTTGTGACTACCTGCTGGGTATTTAACCCCTAGAGTTACAGTAACACATTCCTTCCGGGAAGGGACTGGCCACCTAAACAGAAATGCCCCATAATTCCCAGATTTTTGTTTGTTTCTGCTCATGGGAGTTCTCAATTTCAGCCATCCTAGACATCCCTGTCTACAAGAGTCGAATTCAGTCCCTCCATCTGCTCTTTTCCCTCTACTCGGAATTCAAGAACTCACAGGTAAGACCAGCACTAGAGATTGACTTAAGCTGTAGTGACTGCTGTTGCCACTGTCTTCGGTCTGCTGTGATTCTGCCTGTGACTGTGGAAGAGGTCTCTGCCTGGAGTTACCATTACCCTCCCTATAATGGAGGGAACTGCGAGGCAGGCAGGGGTGGGGCTTGTAAAGGAAGGGGAAATAGAAGCCATGTGGGCCTTAGACAGGCTAGGTGAGGATCTACAGTAGACACTCAATCTTATAGTACCAAGTGGCCTAATGAATGGAAGCAGGAAAAAAGGGGGCTTCATGTTTGAAGGAGGTAGGGCACATTTCTAGCTATTTTTCAAAGACAACACCAAGGAATTGTTTTGGGAGTAGAATTGGGAGAAAAATGGAGCTTAAAGGGTTGTAAAGAGGTTGTGTGTGTGCTAAGTTGCTTCAGTTGTGTCCAGCTCTTTGTGACCCCATGGACTGTAGCCCACCAGGCTCCTCTGTCCATAGGATTCTCCAGGCAAGAATACTAGATGGGTTGCCATGCCCTCCTCTGGGAGATCTTCCCGACCCAGGGATCAAACCCATGTCTCTTACATCTCCTGCATTGGCAGGCAGGTTCTTTACCATTAGAGTCACCTGGGAAGCCCTATGAAGAGGTTAGTTCTTGATAAAATGTCTTAACTAGCATATCCCCAGATCCTCCATATTCCCTCTTCTCTCTCCTCACAGCATTTTAAAGCTCTAGCTGAAGGCAAGACAGCATTCACCCCTCCATCCAACTCCAACTCCCAGGCTGGAGATGCCGAAGCGTTAACCTTCAGCTGAGACACCTCCCATGTCCTCCCATGTCGTCTGTTTCACAGCTGAGCCAGCTCCTCTGCCCTAGCTGAGGAGGGATCACTGTCAGCCTCCTGGCATCCTTGCCTGCCTCACACCTTGACTCAGGCACAGCGTATATCCTACTACCGTTTCTGCCAGAAAGCACTGCTCACGGTCATTAAATGCCTAGTGCCTGTTTCAGAGCTCCTTCACACGGGAAGTATGCATTGACATCACTGTGGGGATTTAAGCCAAAAGCACTGGAATTCCTGGAATCCCAGGATGCTCAGGATGGGAGGAAGGCTGAAAAGATGTTCTTTTTGAGATAGCAATAGGATTATTTTCTTTCATTCTTAAAGTCAATTGTCGAAGGTTTTACAAATAAAATGCTCTTATCTTTCAGGTTATCCTGCTGTCCTTTAATACAGAAGAGAGAAGGCAGACTGACCGTAGGCAGAGATGAGAAACTCGGCCTAGAGGCATTCAGTGACTTGCAGTTTAAGCAAATCAACCTTCAGAAATAAAATCAAACCCCAATCCTTCAAGGTTGGCAGTAGAGGGGAAACATTTTTCTGGGAGTTGCCCACCAGGTAGTGCTGCCTGCCTGTCTGGCCCCAGACTGTCTGGCTGTGGTCTCAGGGAGCCTAGCTACTGCAGCCACCCAGGTGAGAGAGGCTGGGGTCTTGGATTAGGGTGGCAGTGGTAGAAGTGGACAGATTGGGGAAATTTTCTGAAGGTTATATCAGCTAAATTCCACTCAGACAAATTCTAACAAAGTACGTTAAGTATGGGCAACTGGTCACAAAAGTGTCTGAAGGGCTGAAGAAACAAAAGGGAGAATGGAGGGTGCTGAAGGAGCAAGGGTTTAGTGTCCACTGCGGGGGCTGGAAACAGAAGAGCTGCCACCGGGGTCAGGACTGGCGAGCAGGTCCATAGCCCCTCTCCCCAGGCGACAGCCACCCTCCTCTCTCCTACCCTCTCCTGTTTTGCCAAGTGCCTCCCACTGGTAGAAATTAACAGCTAGCAAGGGAATCTGGAAAATTGGGCAGCATCGAGTACAGAAGGGAGGGTGTGGGGTAAGAGACAACAGAGAAATAACCAGCAGAGGTAGAACCAACAGAACTTGGTGATAGAGTGGATGTGGGGGATGGAAGAGAAGAAATCAAGGATGACTCGCAGGTTTTGGGGCTTGAGCAGCTGGGTGGATAATGGACATGAGAATACCAAGCAACTCTGAGGACAGGAATAAGGGGCCAAGTTTAAAATAAGAGGATAAAATAGAGGAATGAGCAGTCCATTATCCCTCCAAAGCAGAATACTGGAAGAGTCCTGAGCAGCCAAAGAGAAAAGACCTAAAGATATCGATGGGGTAATCTAAGCAAATGTCTCGGTCCCCCTACCTACCCATCAACTTGCATTCAGCTTTGGGGTATCTCCTTCTTGTGTGTATATATGTGTCTGTGCTGTATACACATAGGCATGCTTGCAGCTCTCATTCTTAAATATGAATGTACAGTCACTAGGCATTTGAAGAAAGCCAGAAAAAGAGAGACTAAAATACAGCAAAGAAAATCAGAGAAACTAAACTTTTTTTTAACTACAATATCCATAGAGAAGTAGTTCTCAAGTTTGGTTGCATGTTAGAATCAACTGGAGATCTTCTAAAGATAAGTTTCCTCTCCCAGACAATACACTAGACTAATAAAATCACAACCTCTGGAGGTAGGATATAAGAATCTGTATTTTTTAAGCTCCTCGGATTATTTCAATATGCAGACAAATTTGAGAACCACTGTCAGAGATGAGAAAATGCCACATCCATGAAATAGAAGGAGACTTACAAAAGGAACATACCATACAGCAAGAAGATACAACAATTATAAACATTTAAACACCTAATAACAGACTCTCAGAATACATGAGGCGAAGTTGACAACTGAAGGGAGAAAGAGTTTTACAGTAATAGCAAGACACTCTCAAGAAGGGATAGAACACCCAGACTGAATATAAGTAAGGAAATAGCCTGAACAGCACAGTAACCAACTAGTTCTAATAGACATAAACAGACCTCTAGCCAACAGCAGAGAATACACTTAAGTGCACATGGGACGTGTTCCAGGATAGAACATATGTTAGGGCACAAATTAAGTCTCAACAGATTTTAAAAGGTAGATAGCATACAAAGTACTTTCTCAGATCATAATGAAGAGAAGTTAGAAATAAATAATATAAGAAAAATTGAAAAATTCTGTGGAAGTTAAACGATATTCAACCAGTGAGGCAAAGAAATCACAAGGGAAATTGGAACATACTTAGATTCTTAGAGATAAATGAGAAAACACAACATTCCAAAACTTATGGGATACAGCAAAAGCACTGCTCAGAGACAATTTATAGTTATAAATGCTTACATTAAAAAAGTACTCAAGGGACTTCCGTTGTGGTTCAGTGGCTAAGACTCCCGAGTTCCCAGTGCAGGGGGCCCAAGTTCGATCCCTGGTTGGGGAACTAGATGTCACATGCAACAAGTAAGACTGGGAGCAGTCAAATAAAGCAGTAAATTGAAGTACTCAGTCTGGCTTTACAACCCGAGGAACTAGACAAAGAACAAACTAAACTCAAAGCTAGTGGAAGGAAGGAAATAAAGATTAGAGCAGAGCTAAATGGAGAATTAAAAAAAAATTTTTTTTGAAGGAATAAAACAGACATGTAACATTCACTCAGTCAAGTTTATTGAACCTACTGTGTGCTCAGCACTGTCCTTGGCAGTATCGAGAAAAATTACAAAACAAGGTATCAACAAGGGAAAAATATACTTTGCACGCTATTAATTTGCAATCTTTTTCATGTTGCTTTTCAACAGTGTACTTAGATTGTTCTGGGATATGTGATCTCCCTCCTTTCCCATGTCTCCCTAAGGTTTCCAGCGTTGTCAAATTATGTGCTACTGTGACCATCCCCTGAAGAATGGAGGATGGGACAAGAACAGTTTCCTGCTGATGGGGAGGTCAGGGCTAGGCTCCCATGGAAGGGGGGAGATATTTTGAGCGGAAACCTGTCAACCCCAAGGGCTCAGGGCACTCACAGTGAATCATAAAAAGGCCAAACTTGGGGAAGCCACAGGCAGGGCCCAGGGACCCAGTCACTCCCTTCCCAGGAGATGTGCTTAAAGTGCTACCACGGTAATAAAACGAGGCATAGCTACATGCAGTCCTGGAGGCACCAGACTTCTTACCTCCGTCTCATCTCCTGACTTGTGCTATACCAGGCTCTGACACCACTAGGGCCCAGGCCAGTGGGGAAGTCTAGTGCCCAGTGAAAAAGTGAAGGTCCAGCATATAACCTACATGCCCAAGAGGGGGTGGGCACAAAGGGGCAGAGAGATGCAGCAAAAAGGACTGGTCTGTGCTTCGCCAGCACCCCTGGATCAGGGGTGGGTTCGTGTGGAAAGGGCAGGTTGGTTCTCTACAGTTAGCAGGGTCCTAAATTTTCCCTGAGGGAACATAGCTGCATAGCATGTGAAGGAAATCTAGGACATGCAGGGCACCCCCGTCCCCCAACCAGGCATGCCCCATGCCTGCTGTACACGGTGCTGAGGAGCACTGGTGCGGGGCAGAGCCGGCCCAAGCCAGCAGAGCCATGCCACACTTAGATGCTGGCTGACTTCCAGGCACACCTGGACAGACAGCTCCATCCACCTGGGCACAGGCAGTCATGCAGGCCCCCAGCTGGAGTCAGAACAGGTCCAGGTCCAGCCAGGAGTAGGTCCAGCTGACAGCCTGGCCAAGAAGACCCATGTCCCCAGGCAAGTAAAAGTGGCAGAGGCATGGCCTCTTCCCATTGGCCACATGGCCAGGCAGAGGATGCCTTGGAGGAGGACCAGGAGGATGCCCAGGGGCCAAGAAGGTACCCTCTGTCTTGGCCTCATCTCAAAGCCAGATTTCGTCACTGCTAACACTGGACACCCGGTAAATGTAGCCCAGCATTGGGAGGCGGATGAAACCTGTGGGGTCAGAGATCCCAGGAGACTCATTCACCCTCATTTCTTGGAGGCTGGGAAACCACTCTCTGCCCTTGGGGACTCAGAGGCCTTTGGCACACGTGAGAGGGCAAGGGAGCAGGTCAGCAGGCCGTTTTCCCTACCTCGGCTGGTGAGGAGGCCACCAGGCTCTGGGTCCAGAAGGTCTGGCCGGCTGTTGTCCTGAGCCGTCTGCTGGTCTGCTGGTTTCCCTGTGGGGTGACAAAGGGGGTGGTGCCCGGGATGAGGCGTGTGCCCAGTGGGGCCTAGCCCCTCCTAAGGTGCAGCGTCTCTTTTTTTCTCAGAAGCACCTCTGAAGATAAAGGTGGGGCAAACAGCTTCCTGGGTGTACCTCTGCAGTCTGGAGTAAGGTTGTTGAGCTGAAGGTTGGACGGGAGGGACATGTTCTCGCGTGGCAAGCGCACGTTGTTGAGTTTCAGGTTGTTGGAGTCACTACAGGAGGACAAAGGCTCAGATGGGCCCTGGCACCAGTGGGCATAGATTTCCGCTTGGAGGCCATTCCAGAACCACCAGAAAGCCCAGAATCCCGCCTGTCCCCATGCCGCCTCTCCATTTGGCCCCTCCATGCAGCCCCAGGAGAATTACCTAGAGATCAGGGATGGGCGCCGGGAGGGGCCTGAGGGGAGAGAAACCACAGCACTGTCTCAGTGCGCCCACCCCCTCTGGGCTCTGCCCCCTGCCCTCTCAGGCCCAGGTCCCTCAGGCAAGGGGCCTCTCAGATGACCAGACTGGGTTCTCAGTGCCCAGTGCAGCTCCCTGGGACGTATGTGGTCTAAACCATGGCCACACCCAGGAAGACCTGTCCTACCACTTGTCAGAGACCTGCCCAGCTCCAGTTGCTGCCTGTGTCCTCACCCCTACCCCTGACCTCATCTCCACGCTCCCAGCATCCTCTGTCCCCACCTTGCTTTGGCCTTACCTTTGGTCTTCTTCTCTTTCCTGCAGACCAGGCAGGCCACCAAGGTGCTGAACCCCACCAGGGTGCCCAGGGCAAGCCCTCCAGCCACAATGATGCCCAGCAGTGGCACTTCCACCCGGGTGGCCAGGAGCCCTGCAGGTGGTCCTCTGGTTAGTTCCAAGCGGGCATGACCCCTGACTCGAAGACACCACAGGTCCCTACTCTGTCCTCTTTGCTCAAGGTGGCTGGGGACAGCTTTCATGAGAACTCACCCAAAAGACAAGTCTTCCCATTTCTGTACCATGACCCCATACCCACCCAAGGCTCTGCTGGGCCCGTGGCTGGCAGTGCTCACCTGGGGCTGGAAGCGAGGAACTGGTGACACCCACGTCATTGGTGGCCACCACTGAGAGGTTGTGTGGCAGGCTGCGGAGCTGCAGCTGCACGGTGTGGTTGGTGAGCCAGGGGTAGTTCTGGGCATCCAGCACCAGGAAGTCCGAGGTGTTGACAGTCACTGGCCCATCCTGGTCAATCCAGGTCACGTTGGCAGGTGGGTTGGCACGCACGAGGGCAAAGAGGACGACCAGAAGGCCCGGGCCCTGAGCTTCCTGGTACTTGGCCCCAACCTGAGCAATCTCTGGCTTAACTGTTACAAAGCAGAAACCAGTATGTTCCTGCCACAGCCCCTTGCTTGCCTTGCCCTTTCTTCCCAAACCCAGAAGGGAGCCAGGGGCCTGGACCTTTCCTTAGGGGGCACCAGCAAAAAGGATGGCTGGGTCTGCCAGAGGTAGCACTGCATAAAGGCATAAACACTAGAACCAAATGTCCAGAATCCTGACTCTGCTACTTACCAGCTCTATGACCTGGGCAGATTGCTTAACCTCTCTGTGCCTCAGTTTTCTAGTTTATAAAATGGGGACAATAGTAATTAACTCATAGGATTGTTGTGAGAATAAAGTGAGTTAATATTTGCAAAGTGCTTAAGTGTTTGTTAAAATGTCCTAGCAAACTGCCTGCCTGGTGGCTGTTGGGGGTCCCTGGGCAGAGAAACCCTCTCTGTCCACCCGAGGGGTACTCACATTGCACATTGAGGATGACGGATGCATTGGCTGACTGGGCACTGCCTGGGTCCTGCAGGGAGCAGTTGAGTTCATGCTGGGCCCGCTGGGCAGTGACAGTGAAAGTGCTAGTGCTTCCAGAGAAGGCCTCCCTGCCCACACTCAGCAGTCTCGAGGTGCTGGCCTCCTGCAGCTGTCCATCCAGGTACCAGGCCAGTCGAGGGTTGCCAAGTACCCCTGCCACCCGGCAGGTGAAGGCATGGCGTTCATTCTCTCGAAGTGCCCGCTCTGCCCAGGTCTGACCATCAATTTGTGGCGCCAGCTCCCCCCAACCTAGAACATAGTGGGGTCTGGGGAGAGCTGGTGGAGGGTTAGTACTGTTATGTGACACGGGTGAGGTCCAGTTCCAGAGGGACCTAGGTTCTCTTACCAGGGACTGGCTGGACCTTGGTAGGTGGATGAGGAGCACCTAGTTCTGGTGCCTAAAGTGGGTACCCAAACTGAAGATGCAGGCAAGGAGGGGAGAGACAGAGACTTGAACCCACAAACACATGCCAAGGGATGAACAGGGGTGTACCTGAGCTCAGAAGGGCAGGCAGGAGCAGAAGTGTGTGCGGGAGGGTAGCTGGCCCTGGAGGCAGCGCCATGGTGGCGCAGGCCTGGGCCCCAGGCTGCCGAGAGAAGGGGGTGGGCCTCGATGTTAGTAGCCAGGTGAGAGCAGGCAAGTTTAGTAACTCGTCCAGGAATTTTGTCTCAGAAACAAAAATGAACCATGCACGGAAACACAAATGTAGAATGAGCTACAGTGGTGAAGGCAAAGACGCAAATGATCAAGCCCCATGGTCCAAACCCAGGCTGGCTGGTACCCGTACACCCTGAGGGCGCAGAATTGAGCCCTGACTCCAAAGGACAAACAGGCACATGCTCGCAGGTACACAGAAACAACCAGCAACCGTGCAGCCAGCACCAGGCCAAGACACACAACACACACACACACACACACACACACACACACACACACACACACACACACACACACGCAGACACTCGGGTATAAGTGCCCCTCCCCAAAAGGGACCGTCCTTCTCCCGACCCCGGCTTCCCTCCTGCCCGCTTCCCTCTCCCATCTACACCCCTTTTCCCATCCTCCGGATCCGGGCCAAAGACAAGGTGATCCAGGACGCAGGGGTAGAGAACAAGCATCCCCGCTCCCGCCTCCGCCCAGCCTTCCTGGGCGGCTCACCTGGCTCACTCCCCGAAGGCAGTCAGAGCGACTGCTCAGGCCTGCGGAGCACCGCAGTCTGCCGCAGGGGCCGGGGGCTGCGCCAGGCAGGGCCAATCGATGCCCGATCTCGGCCCGACGGGCCCTTCCTCCCCGGCGGCGGATCCAGGACCGCCTCGCGCGCAGGGGGCCTCTGAGCGCCCATCCCTGCGAGGGACGGCGAGCGGAAGCGGACACAGGCGGGGGCTGGGCGAACCGACAGCTTTATTGGTTACTGGCGCATCCCCCCACTCCTTGCCCGCCTGCCAGCGCTCAGAGCCCGTCGCGGGGCCGGCGCAGCTGCCCCATCACGTCGGCCAGCATGCGGTTGCACAGCGCCGCGTAAGGGTTGAGCAGCACCAGCTGGCGGCGCGCAAACGGGCTGCCCAGCCGCGCCGCCCGCTCGAAGTCCCTGCGGGCGTCGTCGTCCCGGCCCTGCAGCCGCGCCACGAGCCCGCGCTGCACAAAGCCCTGGCGGGCGGTGCGACCCCGGCCGCCGCTCAGCGCCAGCGCGCGCTCCAGGTCCTCGAGGGCGCCTGCGGGACGGACGGACGTATGGTCAGGGGTCAGGGCCGCGGCCAGCAAGATCCGGCCCCAAGTGCTAGCACTGGGGCTCGGCTTTTTACATCCCGCCCGCACACGACCCTCGAGATCGGTATTGTTATTCCCGTTACGCAGAGATAAGACTGGAAGAGTGGGCAAAACTCGGCCTAGACTACACAGCCAGTTAGTGGCCGAGTTGGGACGGAAGTCCAGGTCTCGCCTTGTCCGTGTTATTTTCCATCTGATACATCAAAACAGGGGTGGTCACTGTATTATGAATCTGCTCCTGTTGCCCGGCACAAAGCAGGTGGTTTCTTCCACACATACATTATTAACCTTCTACCCTGTGCCAGGTGACTGACTGAATCCCAGGGTCCAAAAGCGTTAGTATTAACTGACAACCATTTCTTACACAATAAAGTCCGTTGTTTTGTTTTGTTTCCTTTTTGGCTGCATCAGGCGGTATTCGAGATCTTAATCCCCTGACCAGGGATTGAACCCATGCCCCTTCAGTGGAAGCGCAGAGTCTGGACCACTGGAGCACCAGGGAAGTCCCTCGCTAACGTTTTCCCCCCTTTAGTATGTATTTATTTGGCTGTGCTGGGTCTTAGTTGTAGCATGTGGGATCTAATTCCCTCACCAGGGATTAAACCTGGGTCCTGTGCATTGGGAGCACGTAGTCTTAGCAACTGGATCACCAGAGACATCCTTCTCTAACTTTTCAAGACATCTCTCTCTTTTCCACTGTATGCCTTAAAATAGCTTCTCTCACCTGCGTTCTCTACTGACTGCCTCTCCTTATTCTTTATTTCCTTGGTCTTTCTTATTGTGTATCTAATTTTCTTTGAAGGAGGTCTTGGAACCAGAGCTGGCCTGCAGCACTTTTATTTTTGTCATCCTCGTAAATACTTGGCTTCTTAGGCATCAGAGCTCTGAACTCAGCCTCAGGCAGCCAGTTGGTACCCACTGTAGGTCCACCGAGCTGCATTTGTTCTGGGCTCTGCTTCCATTCACTCCTGTCCTCTAGTCTATAGAGCCTGTCAGGGCAGGGCGCTAGGGGAGTGCCAGCAGCATCCTACACCAAGGCTGATCTCCCCCGCCCTCTGTGTTTTGGTCCCCAGAACCCAGCAGGGGCTCTGCTCCCTACCCTAACTGGTCGGTTGAGAAGCTCTCTAATCACAGGATTTGTTGATTTCCCTCAGAGGAGCTGGTCTGGAGGAATTGAAGGCCTCCAAGCAGAAACCCCTTGGATGTTCTCTGGGGTTTTGGTCTGCAGGCTTTCCCCAGTGGCCTTTATGGCCCTGCTCTGCCAAACTGGTGGCAGACAAGCCAGGGAAAGGGGCCCTCAGAGTTCCCTGGCATTCCTGGCCCCAGGAACACCTCCACCACCACGAGTTCCCTAGTAGTTCCCTACTACGCTTCTGTGGTTTACTCTTCAGTAATTCCTGGTGTTTACAAGACAGAGTTCGATCTTGGCCTCATATTACCAGTTCCTCACTCTCTTGGCCTCTGTTTACCTCTCCAGGGTCTGAAGCTCTCTGTACCTGTCCATGACTCCTGGACTTCTACAGGCCGTGCCTTCCTCACTCACTGCCCTCCAACCAGCTAACTCCTACTCATCTTCAAAACTCACCCCTCAGGAACAGACCCCAGGCTGAACCCTCTCAGCTTGCTATGTGGCTATTAGGTTTGTGTGTCTGTCCTGCCCTCTAGGCTGAGCTTCGTGAAAAGCAGTATCACGTGGGGATTAAGCCCTGCCACCTGAACCAAATCCCAGCTTTGCCACTTCTCAGCTATATAACTAGAAAGCTGTTTTACTTAACTTCCAAGCTTTAGTGTATCATCTGTCAAATGGAGACAAGAGCATGCACCTTTTTAGGGTTATCATGAGGGCTAAACAAATGATGACAACTAACATGTAAAGTGCTTAGTCAGGGGACTTCCCTGGTGGTCCAGTGGTGAAGACTCTGCACTTCCACTGCAGGGGGAATGAGTTTGATCCCTGGTCAGGGAACTAAGATCCTGTATGCCGCAGGATATGGCCAAAAAAGAAATAAAAATAAATTTAAAAAACCTTTATTTATTTTTTTAAAACAGGACTTCCCAAGTGGTTCAGTCCCCTTCCAATGCAGGGGCTGGGGGCTTGATCCCTGGTCAAGGATCTAAGATTCCCACATGCCATGGGGCAACTAAGTCCGTGCGCCAAACTATTAATAGAAAAGCCCCCTCCATGTGCCACAGCAAAGACCTAGTGCAAACCAAAAAAACCCCACAAAACCCCCCAAAAAAGGAATCTCTGAATCCATGATTAACGAGGAAGGACAAGATGCAGAAGGGTGTTGGTTAACAGATTTATAAAATAGGAGAATAAAGTTACCATTAAGATAATACATAAAAGTGCTTAATGCCTGGCACATAGTAATTGCTATAAGAAGAGTCCTCAGCGCCTAATGTACTGCTACAATATAGGCTCTCATTAAATGTTGTAAATAAACAGACTGTAGTCTCTCTCACAATATCCCCAAGAGATTAGCAGGGCCCAGAACATATCTCTTATGAGTAGGGACGTAGGTTCCACAGGAGCTTGGTGACTTCCCACACTCCATGTCCAAGCCCCACGGCCACACCATCTCTGGTCTGTGTCCTCCCAGACCCCCTGCACAGGCTCCAGGGACCCTCCCCTCACCTGCCACATCTCCCTGGAGACGTCGGGCCTGGGCTCGGTTATTGTAGGCTGAGGCCCTCTCAGGCAATAGGTTGATGGCTTGGCCAAACCTCTCCAGGGCTGTGTTGAGGTCGCCGGCCTCAGCTGCGACCACAGCCTGCAGCTCCAGGGCCTTGGACTGCTCCAGCTGTGCTCGCGGGAAAACTTCATCTGTACCGGGGAGGGAGCCAGGAGGAGACAGCTGTGTGGTTGGCAGCAGGAAGCAACAGTCCCCTTGGGCTTTGGAAACCTGGGACATGAGCCAGGGCTGACCGGGCAGGGTGTAGGTCACTACAATCAGATGCAGTGTTTGGGGCAGGGGGAGCAGAGGTCACTGAGGCAGAGCTCTGGCACTGCCTAGTTCCAAAGAGACCTGGGAAAGTGGCCTTGGTTGGCTCCCCAGTGCCAAAAGAATGAAACCCAAACTCTCTAGCCTTTAGCTAAATGACTGGTTGAAGGTCACACCCCCCAGAAGTTGCACAGATTGGACTGGAATCCAGGTCTTTCCGACTCATTAGTCTGTCCCCATTTTGTTCTAGTGCATTGCTTCCAATAGGAAGGTCTCCATGATACAGGGTCATGAAAACCATTTCCCATGTTTCCCTCAGCTTTTCAGCCTAAAGTTTCATTAAGACTTAGGCTTCGCTCCTTTAGAAACAAAGAGCATCAAAACTTCTGTACGGTGACAGTCCCTCTTAGGGGACCAGTGGAAAACCAGTGAGCACACTCAATCTGGAAGCATTAGCTCAGGGCTTGGCATTTAAAGGTGACACTGAATGCTTGCTTAGTTGAAACTGGTTAGCTGAGCTACCCCCTGCTCTGTTTCTATCTTCCATGCTGTGGAGGGTGATACCCTCTGTTCTGACAAACGTGTGTGAATCTCACATGGCCCTGCTCCCCGCCACCACAGTTAAACTTGGGGCAGGGTTGGAGGACAAACCCTAGCTTTCTCCTCTGGGCACAGTGACTCTTGCCAAGCTCCCATCAGTGCACTGAGGATCGGCAGTCATCATCCAAGTGTCAGGGGATGAGGAGCCTTGTAAGAACACCTACTTCTGCCACCCAGCGAGGCAGCAGACCAGCCAATGTGGACAGCTGGGTTCCAAGGTCAAATACTCACCTTCATCTACTTCCTTTTCTGCTTCCTCTCCCAGGTCCAACCCAACAATATCTCCAAATGGGGAGTCGGGGTTGAAGATAGCCTGCAAGACGGCCTGATCATTTGGAGTCCCCATGGTGTTCAACTCCCAGATCAAAAAGGTGACTCACAATAAGGAACAGGAAAAAGGGTTGCGGGCTGAGCCTCTTCCAAGTTTTAAGCCTCTACCTGATCCAGGGGGAGGAGGTCTGTTTGAGGACCAGCCCCCAAGAGGAGTGTTGTCCAGTCTTCGGCTAAAGTAGAAACTCAACCCCCTTCAGCCTGGGGACAGTGACCCTGGCTTGGCTGAATATGTACAAAAATTTCTCAACTGCTTCCCTACCCCCACCCCGCTCCTAGGGAGAAACAGGAAAAGTAAATCCCATTTCAGCTTTAAGGTGGAGTGGAGCCAAGAGAGAGGGCACTGACCATCTCCCTGAAATGCTTTCTTTATACTCACAGATTTGGGAAGAAATTGTTAAGAAGCCAATGCCTGACTGCCTGTGGATGAAGACAGGGTATTTGTAGGAAGTAAAGGAACTATTCTTTTGTTCTCTTGACCCCTTCCTCACATCCAGAGTTAATTAAGTCGCAAATATACATCACTGATGAACAAGAGAAGAAAATATGATTAAGAGAGGCAGTATAGAGTGAGGCCTGACAGAAGGGAATGATTTCAAGATTCCACCTTAAAAGAAAGGATTGTGGAAGGGATTTTGTAATCAGGTCATGGGCCACGGCCCCCCCCACCTCAGCCAAAGCCAAAAGAAAGTTCAACCATGTGCAGCAATAAACTTGACATGTTTATTAATTAAACTATCACTTAAATAAAAAAAAGTGCATAGAAAATAAACATGTTTAAAAACTCCTTTTTTTTTTTTACAACTATGTACACTTTTTACTTTTACATTCAGTCTTGCGTAGACAGCTTTCAGCATTATTATTTTTTGAACTATTAAAGTATTTTCCTTCTTCCCTGTCACAGGGAGTTAACACTGATGGACTTTAGACACATTTTTTTCCTTTTTTTTTTTTTTCTTTTTCTCTAACCAGAAGCTTGGAAGAACACAAGGGAAAAAAAAAAACAAACAAACCGAAAGATCTGTTATACAATGATAAAGTTGTCAAGAAATGTCTTATTCCTAGAAAAGAAGCTTGTCATCTGTTGAGCTTTTGAAACAATTATTCAACTACCTGTATTTACTAAAGAGACTGTTAAAAGTTCAATAAAAGAAACACCACAAGTCTATTTTCTTGGTTGAAAGACAGAACTAGAGTACCTCGGAACAAGATACCAGGAAAGCACAGAACACAATTTTCCCCTAAATGCAGGTGGTAACCCCAACATTCATAACCAAAAATAGAGAAACAAGGAGTACAGGTACTGACTGGCAACATTCACAGGCAGAAAAAACCCAGGTGACACCATTTCTGCATTTCTCTCCGATCCCGAGAATGGACTGTTTTGCCATCCCATTAGAGTTGGAGTCTCCTCCCATGTGGGGGGATCAGAGGAGAGCCAGACTGACAATTTCCTGCCACTACTAGCAACTGTAACACAATCCTTATCTATAGTGTTAAGAGAATTAAAAGCCATGGACTGAACTAGGCTTTGTTACATGGTGCATTACTATATTAGTTCCTATATATATCATATTTATATTTATTTGAAAACCAAAACAAAAAAGTTGCAAGGTTTCAGAGTGTGAGACTTGACTGGTATTCATGATTCGGCACAAAACCATCTGCTCAATAACCTTGTATTGCTTTAAAATGAAGGAAACGAAACATAAAATTACACCCAGCCCTTTGCAATGACCCGCTTTTCCTTTAAAAAAAAAAAAACAAAACAAACACCAAAAAACCCACAACTTGATTTCTATTAAAAAAAAAAAAAATCCCAAATCAAACTTAACATCTGACAAGGTTTTGACCTTTAGTATTTTCAGATATTTGATTGAACGTCAGTCCTTTAGAAAGATACATTCATTAGAAGGTTTTTTTTTGTTGTTTTTTTGTTGTTGTTGTATTTTTTTTTTTTTTTTAAATCAAGGGAGCTGCATGGTGCTCACAGCATTGGCCGGGGGGGTTGACAGAGGCAAGCGGGGTGGTGGAGTGGATCCCGGCAAAGGAGTCTGGTTGAAAACTTTTATATGTATATATAGCTGCCAGGGCTTCCCCCTTGATTCTGGTTATTGGTCTAAAAACAGGAGGGGCTGGGCTGGAGGTGGCGGACGGTAACGGAGGGAGCCAAAGGGACCAAGCTCCGGCCAAAGGGTCAGTGCCATGCAGCTCCTCTGGTTACACTGTTGTCACTGGCCACCAGGAAATGCAGCCACAACAGGTTCTAGCAGCAAAGCTGTAAGTGAGCTGGCTCTCTCACTGAGAACTGACCAGGTTTGCAGCTGTGACTCCTTAGGGATTTGGGGTGCCCCTTAGGGGATCCTTGGGAACAACCCACCACAGTTCCTCAGTCTGCACTTTTGTGCGGAGATTCCCTTGGTCACTTTCACAACAGACTCAGAGGTGTCTTGGAGATAGCTATGCCGGTTTTGTTTTGTTTTTTTCCCGCCTTCTTTCCCTCTTGCAGGGAAAACCTTAGCTTAATCCCCAAGTTGCTGGCAGGTACGCTGAATTTTGGCAATGGACTCAAGGCTGAGATCTAGGAGGAACTCCTCATTTCTGTGGTTGACAGTTAGGGAGTGGAAAGGCAAGGCAAACCATCTGCAGCTGGCAGGAGAAGGAAGCTGGGGGTTCCTCCCCTGGCCTCAGGGTTTGGGGTTGGTAGAAAGAGATGAGGAGGGGGCTCACAGTACAGCACGGCCTAGCAGGGCAATCACTAGGTCTACTGAGCTGAGTTTCCCCCACTCCCGACTGGCCTTTGGGTCTTCCTCAAGGTGAATTCATGACCCGTCAGTGCATTAATCATTTCAGTAACAAATGCAGCTTAAGGTTTTTTTTTTTTTTTTCTTTAAAAAAAAAGAAAAAGGAATAAAAGGATTTACAAAAAAACCTCACACAGTGCAATAATAAAGGAAACCAGACACCAGTGGAACCCCTTGGGCCACTGTATCTTGTTCACGGGCAAAAGGAGAAAGGGAGGTGAGGTCTGGGCAGACTGCTTTGCCCCAGGCCCCTGCTGGCACTTCTCTGAGATGACAGGGAGTCTCTGCCATCCTGGCCACAGTGCTGGGTTCCCTGCACAACAGAGAAAACAGTGACAGTGTTCCAGCAGAGCCACCAAAGTTCTTAATTAAGGTCACGGAAGAACAGGGAGCCCAGGGTGGAAGGCACAGCAGAGCCGTGAGTCCCGGGGCAGAGAGCGCTGGGCTGAGTCGTATTGCTTTGCTAGACTTCCTTCTGGAGGAATGGGCTTCTCGTGGTGAGAAGAGGCGCCCGGCCCTCCACTGGACTACACTGCTCTGAAACCTCGTGGCTGACAGAGGCCGAGGAGCATCTGCGTTATCGTGAGTGGTCAGACTGTGCTTCAGTTTCAACGGGCTGCCCCAAAAGAGGGCATGGGGGGACCCAGGGGGTCTTTGCAGGCGTGAGGACTTGGTGGGCAGAGAGAGGGGGGACGAGGTGACCTATGAGGCAGGTGGTGATGGAAAACGTCAGGTTACCATTCAGCTTGGTTGCTAACTCTGAAGGAGGAAAGACAGGGAAGTGCTGGCGCTCACCTCTCAGCACTGGGCTGTGCCAGGAAGGAGGGAGAGAGGCAGGCAAGAGGAGGAGGAACCGCTGTGTCGAGATCCTACCGCAGCCATTCAGGAGCTTTGGCTGGGGAAGGAGGGGAGTGGCCCGATGGAGCTGGGGGCACCTTCCTTTTCCACTTATTGTCAAAGAGCAAACCCAGGAAACGTTTATGTCAACAGGGCACAAACAAGCTACACGTTAAACAACGAAAAGGACGCCTTCCAGGGGGAAGTTGGGCAGGAAAAACCAGACTCTGTGTGTACAGCTGAATATTTTCTCTAACTTCATCCTATGAAAATAAAAAATTATTAAAAACCGATCTTCTTTTAAATTAGGATAATACCGCGGTTTAAAAAATAGCCTTGTCATAAGTGCTTCTCCCTATGAAGTGCTTCTCATAGAAAAATATACAAAATATATTTACATTTATAAAACCTTAAATAGTAAACTGTAAACAGAACCGAGTAAAATCCAATGACTTAATTTAACAGGTTCAGGACACCATCTTGGGGAAGAGAAGAAACATTTGATGCTGTTTTGACCACATCTTAAGGAGTAATCAGGGCAGTAGTGTCATGTATTTCATTTGCTTTAGCCACAGATTTTACACAGGTGGCAGACGTCCCTCGATATAAGGTGGTCTAGTCCCCAAGTTTTGGGCCTTGAAATCTGATTAGTGTTCTCTGCCTTCAACTGGATACTGACCATTTAAAAATTAAGTCTTCCTATGTCTTAACAAGGGGAAAATAAAGTTACCATGTCCTAGGAATGGGACCCAGGGGTCATCCTGGTTGTGAAACTCTGACTGTTGCATGATTCAAATCCTATTTAAATAATCTTCCTCTTCTACATATATTTCTTTAAAACTCTCAGTGGAGCTTTATGAAAACATCTCCAAATTCTGTCTGGTTACGGCCAATGGCTCCTGTCCACTTTCCCACTGGGAGTGCTTACAGGCTCAGGGAACGTCTTGTAGGCACATACTATGCCCAACAGGAAGTGTTCTTACACAGGGAGTCACTCTCCCCTACCACCCAGAGAGAACGGGAAAGCGGTGGGATGCAGAATGAGTAAACGAGAGAGTGGAGTGAAGAGAAGGAACGAGAGGGAAGCCGCTCCTATTGTCTAGGAAGGTGACTGATTGAGATAAGGCTCATGGGGGTAACACTCCCACTTAAAGCCCATAGGCTCAATGTTTGGTAATGAATTGGCACAACCCCAAGACAGCTTTTGACACCAAAGGTGCTAAGAATCCTGTCTCCCAACCAGAAGGGAATTCTCAACTGGGAGGATAGTAGGGAAAACCACCAGACCGTCTCTCTTTGTTCAACACACAGCTACAGGCTGGGCCCGGCTGGCAAACTGTCAGGTCTCCAACCAACCCCGCACCAGGGCTGTGCCTGACCCCTCGCTTACAGTGCTTGGGAAACGCCAAGACGAGGATGGCAACTTCTGAGGAGGTGCTCAGACCAATCTCCCTACACAACTAACCCTCTACAGGCTCCTTCCAGGCAAGTCTGCTAGGGACCCCTTCTCCCACTTTTCAACGGCACACAATCAGAGGGGCCCCAGTAGAAAGCCGATCGCGGATCTTTTCTGCTAGACCTCATCTCTCTCCAGGACTATGATCACATGTAGAATGTGAATATGGGACCCAAGGGAGCCCAGCCGTCACAGAGGCCCCTCAACTGTGCCCATTCAATCCTGGAATACCTGGCTGCTGGCAAAGGCCTTCGGCATCGCTGTGGAGGCCCTGGGTCCTAGTACACCGATACTGGGGAGAAGAGCAGCTTTAGTTTAGGAACTTCCGGCATTTCTTGGCACCACAGTTGCAGGGGAGCTTGTTGCTGGCGTCCTCAATGGGGAATTTATAGTCGTAAGTGAGTTCCTCCCCTCGGTAGATCTTGCGCATGGCAAAGATGACAATGTGCTTCTGCCCATCGATGTTGATGACCCGAGAGTAGCAGTTGGGCTCACATGAGTGGTTGATGAAGCGGGCGGCGTTCCCGTGCATGGTGGCGTCCACCACCTCGGAGTCATCGATGCGGAACATGTAGCAGCCAATGCCCTGCAGGAAGGAGGACAGAGAAGAGCCTGGTGTTGATTACGGCTCAGGCCTGACAACACCCAACCTTTTTCTGATGTGATCTTAGCCACTGACGAACAAAGTTCCTCCTGGTAAAATTTCTGGATTTCTCCCATCTTTCAGGATGCTTCCTTGAGAAATCCCTAGATTACGGGCACCGGACCACAGGTTTATTAACGTCTCCACAAGAGAAACCTGTGGCAAGAGAAACCTACAACTTGCGTCACAATGTGCTTTCAATTCTGGGATCCATTCAGACAAATCTTCAAAGAGTATCTTTGTGAGCTAATCCCTAGAGTAGACTGGGCCCACTACAAATTCAGAGATGTTAAAATGTAATAATAAACAGTGTCTAATTAATAAAATACATTAATTCCTCTGGGATCTGGGGACCATCTTTGAAGGTGATGGCCCCTTCTATAACAAAAGAACTGGAGAGTGCAAGTGTGGGACTCACCTTGCTGTCATAGTACTTCTCTCGCTTGTCAGTCTGGATGGAACGGATGACATTGCCAGCGTACTCAATCACCATCTCACCTGCATCAATGTTTCTCTTACAAAAAAGACCCCGGCCGTGGATGGGAGACCTAGGACATAAAGATGGAAAAGACATCAGCTGCCGATTTTGCAAATAAGGTTAAATGTGTGAATATATGAATAAAATCTCCAGGTCTATGAAGAGATTTATTGGTTCCTATTTCTATTGGTTCTATTCAATAGAACCTATTGGTCTCTATTTCTCCAGGAGAGACAGACACTTGGGAAAGAAAAACTGGACCCATTTGATTTGAGCGAATATACTAATCATTCTAACAAATGGCCAAAGATTAAAGATTTCTCCATTCCATAACCCACTAGAAGTAGCACTATTTTAATGCTCACTGTGTTAAATTCCTTGTTCAACACAAGGAGCTCCAGGATCCCAGGACATCAGGTTCAATTAGTAATACTGATAAAAACCTCACTTACTGAATGAAGGAGGTGATTCCAGCATTTGGTCCACTTTGATTTTGGAAAACTTCATTAGTTTTCTAGAATTCTTTCTATAATTTTAGCCATACCTGTAGACACCAACTGCCTCCTTAGAAGTCTTTTTTAAGTGCCGGAAACGCATGGGCATTGGCAGATCCATACTAGTTGCCCTCCTAAAGAAAGAAGGCTCGTTATTAATAAATTCTCTTTAGGAAATCATCAGTTTTGAGTCTTGGATCAAAGGGTCCTAAAGCATATGACTATACTGTGTGTTCAATGCTAAGCATAACAAGTGCCTTATAAAAATTTATTGTTGCTTAGTTGCTAAGTCATGTCCCACTCTTTTGTGATACCATGGACTATAGCCCGCCAGGCTCCTCTGTCCATGGGATTTCCCAGGCAAGAATACTGGAGTGGGGTGCCATTTCCTATTCCAGGGGATCCTTCTGACCCAGGAATCAAACCCAAGGCTCCTGCATTGGCAGATGGATTCTTTACTACTGAGCCACGAGGGAAGCCCACCTTATAAAATTATGCCTATAATATGTTATATATGAAGTCTATGGTGGTACACCCAAAGCTGACAGAGTATACCATAATTGAATAAAATATACATCTTATAGTTATTTGAGTTTCTCCTCTGTAACACATTCCTCTCTCTTTGCCAGCCAGCTACTGCTACTTCAACACAAACTATATTCCTCTTCTTAAACATTATTTGGGATATTCTGATCCAAGCAAAACTAGAAGAGAGGGAAGCAAAGAGTTTCTCTTTTTATTTTTTAATATAGTTGATTTACAATGGTGTGTTAATTTCTGGTGCATAGCAAAGTGATTATACTTTATATTTTTTTACATATTCTTTTCCGTGATGGTTTATTACAGGATATTGACTATGGTTCCCTGTGCTATATGGTAGGACCTTCAGTTCAGTTCAGTTGCTCAGTCGTGTCCAACTCTTTGCAACCTCATGAACCGCAGCATGCCAGGCCTCCCTGTCCATCACCAACTCCCGGAGTCTACCCAAACCCACGTCCATTGAGTCGGTGATGCCATCCAACCATCTCATCCTCTGTCGTCCCCTTCTCCTCCTGACCCCAGTCCTTCCCAGCATCAGGGCCTTTTCCAATGAGTCAGCTCTTTGCATCAGGTAGCCAAAGTATTGGAGTTTCAGCTTCAACATCAGTCTTTCCAATGAACACCCAGGACTGATCTCCTTTAGGATGGGCTGGTTGTATCTCCTTGCAGTCCAAGGGACTCTCAAGAGTCTTCTCCAACACCACAGTTCAAAAGCATCAATTCTTTGGTGCTCAGCTTTCTTTATAGTCCAATTCTCACATCCATACATGACCACTGGAAAAACCATGGCCTTGACTAGACGGACCTTTGCTGGCAAAGTAATGTCTCTGCTTTTTAATATGCTGTCTAGGTTGGTCATAACTTTCCTTCCAAGGAGAAAGCGTCTTTTAATTTCATGGCTGTAATCACCATCTGCAGTGATTTTGGAGCCCGAAAAAATAGTCAGCCACTGTTTCCACTGTTTCCCCATCTATTTGCCATGAAGTGATGGGACTGGATGCCACGATCTTAGTTTTCTGAATGTTGAGCTTTAAGCCAACTTTTTCACGAGATCTCCTCTTTCATGTTCATCAAGAGGCTCTTTAGTTCTTCTTCGCTTTCTGCCATAAGGGTGGTGTCATCTGCATATCTGAGGTTATTGATACTCCCCTGGCAATCCTGATTCCAGCTTGTGCTTCTTCCAGCCCAGCATTTCTTATGATGTACTCTATCTATTTTATATATAGTAGTAGTTTGTATCTGCTAATCCTAGACTCCTAATTTATCCCTACCCCCTTTCTCTTTTGGTAACTGTAAGTTTGTTTTCCATGTCTGTAAGTCTGTTTCTGTTTAGTAAAATAAGTTCATTTGTATTGTATTTTAGATTCCACATAATACAAGTGCTATCATATAACATCTGCTTTTCTCTTTCTCACTTCACTTAGTATAATCTCTAGGTCCATCCATATTGCTGCAAATGGTATTATTTCATTCACAAAGAGTATTTCTGATGACCTCTCTCTACTCCAGACTTACCGAGCTGACTTCAGCTGTACCTCCTCCTCTTCCTCATCATTGGGGTTGTACTCAGGAGGCTGCCGGTGTTTAGAAGCCAGGAAGTTAAACATGTCAAATGCTGACTTCCTGGAGCCAAAAGATTAAGATATGTTTAGAGAGATAGTTTAGCAGAACCAGTGAAGGACAGTGTTAACAGGAAGTCTCAGAGGTTAAGTGGGAAAATAATTATACCAGTAGACAATAAAATCCGGACCCCAAACTGCTTAAGGAAAGGAACAGAACTTGCCTCAGGTGGACTTCAGCCCTGGCTGAGCCATGAGGGTTCAGCGGGGGCTCATTGGCCTCCTCTGGTTTGTGGAAACGGAATTTGTAATTCCTACAGTGCTTGGCACCAGACAGTTGCTCAATCAGGAATACAACAGCATCATGGAGAATCCCCAGCATCCGCAAACCGTTCACACCTGTAGGATCAAAGGCGCCAGGGTAATGAAGAACCCAGCCAACAGAAGACACATATAACCACAGAAATGCCTAAGCTAGGGAACAACTCTGCCAGAGGGTGCTCAAGAGTGAATTATATAAAGATGAGCTAGAAATGAGCATTAGGTAGCCAATGAAATAATGTGGATACAGACCTATATGGAAAACACTTGTGATAGTGAAAAAAGTGTGCCATCCAATTCTGGACTATTTTCCTTTCTATGTTCTTATGTAAATGGGAAATGCGGTGTTATTTCATTATATAGTTATAATGACCATGAATTATGAGATGAGGCAGGAATTACTAGCCTCATCTCAAGGAAAGTAAATCTAGATTCACACCTAAGGTAACCTAGCTAGTGTGACAGAATTTGAACCTTGGACTGTGTAACTCCAACTATGATTCCATTTTTGTTTATAGGTAACAGAGCACCTGGATTCTATAAGCTTACACACATACACACAGGCACCTCACTAAAATTTATAAGGAATGTTGGTAAACCCTAACAGAGAACTCTCTTCCATGTTATTACAGTGAACATACGGAGAAATATACCCAATAGCCACTTTGTTTTACTCTAAGTCTTAATCCATTAATGAGCACTTATTTCTTTTTATTTTATAAAAAACAACATTTATGTAAGTCTGCTGGCATAGATGGTGAAATGCTTTCTGAAATGATTGTCTTCCTCCATTAACGAATGGGACAGAGTAATAACTGCCATCCCTCTTTTTGACACTAGCAAATAGCTAATTAAATAAACAGTATTATTTCATTCACAATTATTGTTTTTGGTATTATTAGTAGATAACAAAATAATAATGGTGTCTATCGTAGACAAGATACATATTTCACAGGCCTAACTGTGCTAGAATACATGGAATTCCAGTGGAATACAAGTAATTCCAACGGACTCATTGCTTAAATATAAAGCATATTTATAGAGATGTAACCCCAGTGTTGGGCTCCAAAATCACTGCAGATGGTGACTGCAGCCATAAAATTAAAAGACGCTTACTCCTTGGAAGGAAAGTTATGACCAACCTAGACAGCATATTAAAAAGCAGAGACATTACTTTGCCAACAAAGGTCTGTCTAGTCAAGGCTATGGTTTTTCCAGTGGTCATGTATGGATGTGAGAGTTGGACTATAAAGAAAGCTGAGCACCAAAGAATTGATGCTTTTGAACTGGGGTGTTGGAGAAGACTCTTGAGAGTCCCTTGGACTACAAGGAGATACAACCAGCCCATCCTAAAGGAGATCAGTCCTGGGTGTTCATTGGAAAGACTGATGTTGAAGCTGAAACTCCAATACTTTGGCCACCTCATGCGAAGGGCTGACTCATTGGAAAAGACCCTGATGCTGAGAAGGTTGGGAGACAGGAGCAGAAGCGGACGACAGAGGATGAGATGGTTGGATGGCATCACTGACTTGATGGACGTGAGTTTGGGTAGATTCCGGGAGTTGGTAATGGACAGGGAGGCCTGGCATGCTGCGATTCATGGGATCACAAAGAGTCTGACACGACTGAGCAACTGAACTGAACCCCAGTGTAATTTGGGGGCCTTATGTTATGTCTGGAAGGATATCTGTGTTTAAATGTTAACAATCACAACCTCATCCTACCTTTGAATTTGTTATTGTGGTAGTTAGTTTTTTCAACTTGTAAAATTTTACATCTTGGATAATTTTTCTAAAAAGGGAAAAGTTATTATTAAATGCCTAATTTCCACTTCACTTAAGAGAATTTCTAAGGGATATAATTTGGTTCTAGAGGCAAGCAGAAAGTTAAGTCTCCAGATAAGCAACATTCTTATGATAAAATTATTGTTCTGATTATAACTCAACCTATACAAGTATAAAACACAAGTTGACAATATAAGAGCTTAAGCCATAAAAGGCAATGACAAACATTTTAAATATATATGTACATGTATTTATTTATTGCGCTGTGCCGGGTCGTAGTTACAGTACGTGGTATCTTCAGTCTTCAGTGTGGCATGAGGGATTTTTAGTTGCAGCAAGCAAACTCTTGCCTGCAGCATGTGGTATCCAGTTTCTGACCAGGGATCAAACCTGGACCCCCTGCACTGGGAGCACAGAGTCTTAGCCACTGAACTGCCAGGCAAGTCCCACTTTTTTCTCTAAAGAACACTGATTTTCCCCAAGAATTTCTTCCTACAAGTTTTAGATTCCTGTGCATTCCGACAGAAAAAGCCATTAAAAAGATACTTATGGGTATTTTCACAAAATTCATTTTAAGGTTTAGTCTGAGTGTTTAACGCTACATTTACTAGAGGGCTTACAATGAGATTAGACATTGTGTCAGTAACAGGAAAAGAAAGATGAGTTACGCATGGTGCCTGTTCTCAAGGAGCCCTTGGCAGAGAGAGGTATATTACGTACACAAACCTCGCAATGTGAAAGCAACTAGATAAATGTGTAGAATACAGTACTGTGGGAACAACCTAGTCTCTTGTGGGCGATTCACTTACTCATCCAACAAATATTTACGGGTCACCTGCTGTATCACCCACATTCGTTCCTTCTATCCACTGTGGCAGAAAGAATCTTGGGAAAACAAAGGTGAATATAACTGGAAGGTACCTGAGACAGGAAGGTCTGTTTTAATGTCACCTCAAGAGATGCCTTTCCTGACCACTCTATCTAGAAAAGACTCCCTGCCAGCAATTACCTACCCTTGTGTCAGACTCTTTCATCACTCCATTTTATCTTCTTCAGAGTACTGACAGCTGCCACTAGAACATAAGGTTGTGAAGATAAGGACAAGGTAGTAACCTGGGAGATGGCAAATGATAGACAGGTTCTGGATTATGGAACACAGTGATCAGTGTGGTTCACTCCCAGCATCTACTACTTTGTTTTCTATGTCTGTGCATGCTAAGTCGCTTCAGTCATGTCTGACCCTTTGTGACCCTACGGACTGTAGCCCGCCAGGCTCCTCTGTCCATGGGATTCTCTGGGCAAGAATACTGGAGTGGGTTGCCATGCCCTACTCCAGGGGATCTTCCCAATCCAGCATCTCCTGTAATAGTAGGCAGGTTCTTTACCACTAGCGCCACCTGGGAAGCTCCATGTCTGTGGATTGTATATAAGTTCATTTGTATCGTTTTTTCCTTTTTTTTTTAGATTCCCCATGGTGGCACTACTAGTAAAGAACTGGCCTGAAATGCAGGAGACCTAAGAGATGTGGGTTTGATCCCTGGGTCGGGAAGATCCCCTGAAGAAGGAAATGACAACCCGCTCCGGTATTCTTGCCTGGAGAATCCCATGGACAGATGAGACTGGTGGGCTACAGTCCACGGGGTTGCAAAGTGTCGGACACGGCTAAGAAAATTCGCATGTTCACAGCACATTCATAAGTGATATCATATATTTGTCTTTCTCTGTCCTCTCTTCCCTCTTAAAACAAAAATATTATAAAGAAACTTCCTCTAGGTACTCATTCATTTTCCTTTCCAGGACCAATTTGGAAGGAGATTGTTAGAGAGGTGGCTAGATACGGAAGAGCCAGAGTGAATGGAAGGTTTTTCTTCCACCCTAGGTTAATTAAAATCTGTAATTGTGCTTGAAACTGCTGTGTAACATATTTTTACACTGCCTAAATTTAATTTGAAATCTAATACCAATGAATCTATTTCAACTTTAAAAAGAAAGTATAACAAAAACACAATGAGACACAATTTCATACTCACTAAGATGTCTATGATCAAAAAGACAGACACTAACAAGTGTTGACAAGGATATGGATATTGGAATCATTGTACATTGCTGGTGGAAATGTAAAATGGTGATGGCACACTGGAAAAACAACTTGGCAGTTCCTCATAAAGCTAAGGACAGAGTCATCACAGACCCAGCAGTTCCACTCCCAGGAGCAGAATCTTACATGTATTATCAATATTCAGTTCAGAGTGACCCTGGGAGAGGCCATATACAAATTTTTAATTATAGTTCACCCCCTGACCACCACAGTTGGACAGAGCAGAATCTATGAATCATATTTTGTTGCCCCCAAAATATCTCCCTCACTGATCTGAAAAACAAAAAAGACACTATCCCCAAAGTCAAAAAGAAGGCAGCCCACAGAATGAAAGAAAATATTTGCAAATTACATATCTGATAAGGGATTATTATCCATAATATACAGAACTTCTGAAACTCATGAAGAAACAGACAAAGGACTTGAATAAACATTTCTTTAAAGAAGATATACAGATGGCTGATAAGCACAAGAAAAGATGCTCAGCATCTCAAGTGATTAGTGAAATGTACAGAAAACAAGTATTGGTGAGGATGTGGAAAAACTGGAACTTCTGTGTATCATTGGTGGGAATGTAAAATGATATAGACATTGTAGAAAACAGTTTGGCAGTTCCTCATAAAATTAAAAATAGAATCACTGTAAGATCCAGCAATTCTACTTCTGGGTATATATCCAAGAGAACTGAAAGCAAAGCCTTGAAAAGGTATCTGTACACAAATTTTAATAGCAGAATTATTCAAATTATCAAAAACTGGGAAGCAATCTAAGTGCCCACTGATGGATCAATTGATAAAGTAAATGTAATATACATTAAATGGAATATTATTCAGCCTGAAAAAGGAAGTTCTGCAACATGCAAGGATGCACCTTGAGGACATTATGCTGAGTGTACTAAGCCAGGCACAAGAGGACAAACACTCACATGAGGTGCTTCAAATAGTTAAAATCACAAAGACGGAAAGAAAGAATAGTGGTGGCTACCAGAAGTTGTAGGAAGGGGAGAATAGGGAGTCACTGTTTAATGGATATAGAGTTTCAGTTTTACAAGATGAAAAGTTACACGGACTTCCCTAGTGGTTCAGTGGTTTAAAGAATCTGCTGGCCAATGCAGGGGACATGGATTCATCTCTGGTTTGGAAAAATTTCACACGCTGCAGGGCAACTAAGCCCACGCGCCACCACTACTGAAGCCCGTGCACCCTAGAGCTTGTGCTCCACAGCAAGGGAAGCCACCACAATAAGAAGCCCGTGCACCACAACTAGAGAGTAGCCCCCACTCGCTACTAGAGAAAGCCCCCACACAGCAACGAAGAGCCAGTGCAGCCAAAAACATAAACAAACAAATAACATGAAGGAAAGTTATAGAGATGGATGGTGGCAATGGCTGCACAAGGTGGCTGTATTTAATCCACTGAAGTGTATACTTACAAATAATTTAAAATTATTTCTAATTAAAAAATTCTGTCATGTGTATTTTACTACAATAAAAATTGTAAAAAAGAAAAAAAAAGGAATAAAGTACTGAGGTGATGTTACAGTGGAGAAATCTTGAAACAATTATATTAAATGAAAGCAGCCAGGCACAAGAGGCTATGTCCTGTATGATTCATTTCTGCAGGAAATGTACGAGTAGGCGCATCCAGAGACAGAGCAGACGAGTGGCTGCCAAGGGCTGGGGCTGAGGAATGACCACTAATGGGTATGGGGTTTCTTTTAGGGATGATGAAAATGTTCTGGAATTCTACAGTAGTGATGGCTTGCACAGCTCTGTGAATACACTAAAAGCCATTGATTTGTATGCTTTAAATGGGTATACTGTGTAGTAGAAGGTTTATATCTCACTAAAGTATGAAAAATGATTTTTTTTTTAAAAAGGAGGATGATTTTTTTTTTTGGGGGGGGGGTAGAACCAACCCTGTAGCTTAGAGTCACAAGCTACCAGAGGATACTGAAACAGGCGGAAGATGATCTCTGTAGCATTACCTGCAAATGAGAGCTGCTTCAGGCGGGCATTTGACCGAGCTTCCTGGACTTTGTCTGTCAGTGACTTCCAGGCATCTGTAAGGAAGTAAGATACTCAGTTAAGTGTCGCTCTGCGATGCACCTGACACTATCACAACACTGTTAATTGATTATACTGCAATATAAAATAAGAAATTTTTTTTTTAAAAGACATTCAGTCAAACAACTCAATACCAAAGTAGTGAAAATATCCCCTGCTAAATCAGCTTTATGTTGTTTTCTTAGTTTAAATCAGTTCAGTGAATAAGAAAGCTGGGAAGGTGTCCCACCCAGCAGGGCTCCTTTCTATGACAAAGGATGCAAAAGCAGTGAGGAGATGCCCATCTCCTGAAAATGATCCCTGATCCCCAAGCACTCACTCCCCTAGAGGGTAGTTCAGGTCCCAGACCTGAATATGTGGTATGAACTCTGCGCTCCCTGTACCCCTAACCAACACAGTAACAGCAATAATGGTTAACCAAGACTGTGGGAAGGAGACCACAACCTCTAAGCTCCTTATAATTAAGGGGTGTAACCAGAAAACCTTCACAATCCCTTCCACCTCTAACTTGAGTCTGTGATCTCTCTTCCCATACTCTGCATTCAATACATCCTATATAGAACTTGCACACTTATTTTTTTGTTCACTTTACATATCACTCTTTTTAGTCACCCAGGCCTGAATCTTCAGTCATCTTTGACTCATCTCTCTCTGCCCTCTACATCCAAGCAGTCATGAATGTGTCCATTCTTCCCTCCTTTCCTTTCCTCTCCTTCCAGAAGTGGGCTTTCTTACCTGACATCTCTACTGCAGCAATACTCTTAACTAGTGGCCTCTTGCCTTCTAGTGTCTCCAATCCAATGTGTCATATTCGGAGCTGCCCTCATAAATGGTACTCCTACAGATAAAAGTGCAGCCCTGGCTGAACAGAGCCTGTGCTGTCAGGCCGACCTAATTTAACCCACTCACCTTCAATACTTTCCGCACATATCTGAAAGCCATCGTCACTTGAAATTTCAAAAACAAGTCCTTTCTTGGGCTTTTTCTCAGCAATGCTTTCCTTCCGCTTCTGTTCTTGCTGGAGCCAAAGCATCAGTGGAGAGCTGAAATTACTTTCTTCTTCTTCCGCCGTTTTAGGTTCTGTGAGGGAGAAAAACAGGGGCCAGAGTGGATGCCGCAGCACACACGTACTGAGTCCTTTACACACGTCATCTCTAAGCCTAATAACATTTCACAGCTGGCTTTATCATTCTCATTTACAGATAACACACCTGAGGCTCAAAGAAGTGGAGCAGCTTGCCTGAGGTTAGAGCTAGAAAATGACAAAAACAAGAATATACACACATATTTTTACGTGAAGTTATACTGTCTCTCTAGTGAGTTTCTATAATCACAATCTGACTGTTTCACACTAAGTAATTGCCCTCAATAGAGTCAAAGCTAAAAAATAACAATGGTTAACATGTATGAGGCATGCTTCCAGGAACTTTCTATATTAACTCAGATAAACCTCAGAACAATCCAGTGAGGCAGGTGACATTATTATCTTAATTTTAAAGGTGAGAAAACTGAGATGGAGAGAGGTCAAGGAGTCCAAGTTCATACAGCTAATGTGGTAAAGCTGGGATTTCAACCTGCGTGGCTCCAGAGTCTGCACTCAGCCACTAACCCTCTACCCCTCATACTGCCCGCTGACACAGAGACGCATCAATCCCCTCCCGGAATCAGCAAATCAGCAGAATGTGAGTACTGCCCAAACTTTATGCCTAAGCATTTTCTCTACCTGGTTTTCTTCCAGGAATCCCCTCAATGGAAAAGGGCAAAGACTTATATCCATAGCTCTCTAGTCTTGAAGTGACTACTTGTTTACTGATGAATTTATCAGGACAGATGGAAGTGTTATGGAGATGTATCTGGTGTCATAACCTAAATCTGGCTACATTATATAATAAGAATGGTTCTTGGTTTTCACTAGTGACAACTAAAGGATGAAGGCAGCTCCTTGTGAGCTATTTAAGTCACACTGCTGTCACAACAGAGCAGTCGAGTATTTATAGTATAGGTCTTAGTCTGGTGTCCTTTGGCCAATCACATAAGTTTTTTAGAGTTTTGACTTCTTTTTCCTTTAATCTAGAAAATCAGTAGGTGGAGAAGGCGATTTTTTTTTTTTAACATTTATTTATTTATTTGGCTGTGCGGGGTCTTGGTTGTGACATGTGGGATCTTTAGTTGTGGCCTGTGAGGTCTTAGCTGCATCATGTGGTATCTAGTTCCCTGACTAGTGACTGAACCAGGGCCCCCTGCATTGAGAGCATGGAGTCTTAACCACCAGTGAAGCCCCAAGGTGATTTTTATAGTGCTTCTGGCTTTGAAATTCTAACATGTTACCCACCCACATACCTGAATTTTCTTGTTCATGTGCTGGATTCTGTGTTGTCTGAATCTCAGGAAGAGCAGCCGCTTGTCTACATGAAAAGAAAACCAAACAGGAGATGCAATTCCAGCAAGTTCTTCAACTCAAAGATAAAAACTGTCTACAACCTGCCATATGGCTGTCAGTTACACCAGACATGAACCACAGGATGCTTTGTTTACAACCTGCCGAATGGACACACCACCACACTACTGTATGACACACAACATCAACTATCTTTTGAGAGATTCTTCCCCACTGACATTAAGTTTCTGCTTTTGGAATTGTAGATTGTGTTCTTGAAATTCTTCTCATACCCTTAAGTGTCAGAAAAAAAAAAAAAGACACTTGTTAGAAGCAGTTCTGGAGTTGCTTAAGTGAGCTAGCTGGTTTAACTAAAAACAAAAGCAGGCTGCACAAGCCAGTAACCCACATCAATTTTCACTTTTTAAAATGAAATAAATCGTGCAAACAATCCAGATGTAGATCAACAGGAGACTAGTCAAATTACTGTAGCGGCTACACAATGGACCTGGAGGCAGTCATTAAAAAATGAAGTGGCATAGAAATATGTACACAATACAATATAATAGGCAAAGAAAACAAGTACAGAACGGTATGTACAGCATTATTCATTTTATGTAAAAAAGGTATACACATATTCATGCGTATACCATGTAAATCAATATGCACAGAAATGCTGGCATGAATGAAAACAAATTACAAGTAATGATTACCTCTAGGCAATAAACTGGGAAAGGGGTAGGCAGGATAATTGTGGAATCTTTATCTACTATTTAAGTAATTCTATGAGTTTTTTTTAACAAGCATGTATTAATTCCATTTTAAAAAAATCAATACAAATCAGGAAGGACTATTTTGTAAAATGAGGTGGACAGAGCTGAGGGTTTCATCTTAGGGAACTAAGTTTTGTACTCACCCTGCAGGCTGCCCACACTCCTTCTGTGGTGACTGTTCCACACTAGCTGTATCCTGCTGCTCAGCCTCTGCTCCTGGAGTCCTGGAACAGAATTGTTTGGATCTTTTCAGGAAAAACAACAGTAAATATGTACCCAACACGGAGGTTAGTCTAAAGAAATGACTCTTAACAGGATCACATAAAATGTATAGGCTGGGAAAACTAACCTGTGGTGATACAGGTCAGTATGTCTAACCTAGCCAGTGGCTGCCTCGAGGAGGTACTGACTTAAGAGAGGGCACCAGGGGCCTTCTGGAACACTAGAAATATTTTATATGATGATCTAAATGGCAGCCTTGTGGGTGCATACCTAGGTAAAAATTCACTTGTGTACTTTACGTATATTTTAATGACGTTGTTTCAGAAAAGGACACCAGGAGGATCTCCAACAGGTGGTTTTGCCCTCCAGACAGGAATCATCATCCCTTAGTCTCCTAACTGAGCCTCAGCAAAAAGAAACATGAGCAAACAGTAGCACTGTTCTAAATCAGAGCAGAGAGTAATTAAAGATGTGGTTCTGTCCACAGGACAAACTGCTATGAATGGAATTAAATATTACTCTATAAACTACCACTGTGAGGAAAAAAAAAAAATCAAAGCCCAGAAAACCTGAGTAACGCAACTCGGGCAGAGGTATGTCCCTCTCAGAAGACCACTTCAACAGCCTCTAAGCCAGAGCATGAAATCCCTCAGACCCCGCAGAGCCGAGGTCTGCATCTCTCACCCTGTGACTGAGGTCTGGGGTGTCGTGTTGGCTTCTTGGTCTGGAATGTGTGCTTCAGAAGAACTGGTCCGCAAGTGGGAAACTTTGTGCTTCTTGCCACTCCCTTTGTCCAAAGGCAGCTGAATCCGTTTGATTTTTGGTTTGGGTTTCGTGGGCCCCGGCACTGAGGGACTTGCTGACCGCTGTCCGGAGGATGGGGAACCCCCTGGAGAGGCGGAGCTGGCTTGCATAGCTGAGGGTAAAGCCTTGTTCTGCTCCAGGCCCATGGGATTAGGAGCATCTACTGTCTGGGTGAAGCTGGATCCCTGGGTCCCTGGAGCAGAATCAAGATCCCGCTGGGAAGAGAGAACCCCGGTTTTGCTGGCGAGGAGCTGGCTCACGTGGTGGAGCTGATAGTGTTCTTCTGCTTCCCCGGAAGGCGAAGCAGCTGTGACGCCCGCGGTCTGGGTAGAGGGGAGCACACAGATGCTGGATGCTGCAGTTATCGCACCCGTGGATGGAGTCTGTGACGTCCCCAGTGGTGGAAACATTCCTGAACTTGGCGGTAAAGCCACAGACTGGTCTTGAATCCCCAGGCTCTGCTGGCTGGCTTTGATTAGAAGATTGCTTATGGAGCCGATATCCGGGGTACCCAGCAACCTGGGGTTAGTTAATGTGACGTGTCCTGGAACGGATGTGCTACTTGTGGGGGCGGTGGTAGTTTGCATGGATACAACGTTCAGGACGGAGGAACCAGAGGCCAGGCCAGACACGGGCCCTGTCGTGAGATGGCTGGTATCCTGACTTATGGTGGCAGTGCCTGCCGCCGGGGCAGCGGTCCCCCCCACACTCTGTGGCAGCAGGGGTGCCTGTTCAAAATACATGATGCCAGATTTAGACCTTTTTATGATGTTGGGGACAGTTCGGTGAGATGAAGTATTCAGTGACCCCAAGTCCAAGAGATTGGGATGATTCGGAAGTTGGGAGGGAGTGAAGTTAATCAGTGTCATGTTGGAAACCACGTCCGAAGGGGCAATGTTGGAAGGGGCACTAGAGGGGGCAAGTTTCTTATTCTTTCGGGTCTGCAGGCGAGATATGGGTCTTTTCTTGAGTCCAGAGGATGGAGTGGCTACCGTGGTACTCAGATCTGTCCTCTGGCTGGCTTCTGAAACCAAAAGCTGGGGATCTGGAGAAGGCTGGACCCCGATAAGTAGGCCTGAAGGAGGACTGCTGATGTTGGGTGGGAAGCTACTCTGAGTAGCGGCGGGGAAGGAATGTAAGTGCTGGTGATGAGGCATGGGGAGCAAGCCTTTGGCAGCAGGAGGGAACAAAGACTGAGAGGCTGGCAGGTTTGGGTTGAGTCCTGTGGTGAGGGTGAGACCACTTCCCATGGGCCCCAACACGGACGTATTTGTCTCCATCACACTGGGTGCCGAACTTACAGACGGGGTCAGCTGGATTTTCTGGGTCACTCCATTTGGAAGGGTTTGGAGGACATAGAGCGGCTGCATGTTCTGGTTAACAACAATGAGCTTCTCGGTGGCTGGCTTCAGGTGGGGCGGAGTGGTCTGGACAGCGGCATTAGAAATCTGAGACGGGCCAGGGCTGTCGGTGGAGTTGGGTGTGTATTTCTGATTCTGGATGGGAACGGTAGGGGAAACAGGTACCTGAAGGCCAGGCGTGCTGCTGTTCCTAGTTAAGTCCTGACTGTTGCCATGACCTTGCTCCACGGAACCACAGGGAGGGCTGGAGATGTGGTCTGCATCCATGTGACCTTGGATAAAGTGGTCGGGAGTCATGTGGCCTTCGGGACTGGGGTCTACTCCTGGACTCAGCAGGGAGGAGTCACCTTCAGAGGAGGCTTTTTCTGTGATGGTTACTCTCTTCTCTCCTGAGTCTGAGATCACGGCTAGCCTACTGGAGTTCTGGCTAGGGACCGTGGGACTCCGGGTGGTCAGGACGGAGAGATCTGATGGCAGCTCTAAGGGCAACTCAAACTGCTCCTCTGCTGAGATGGAGGAAGAGACACTACTGTCCACAGGCTCCGTCGTCGGCAACTGCTGGGAAAACACTTCAAAAAGACCCATGTCTTTTTCACGATTGCTGTCAAGACCCAAGCCTTCACCAAGGTTGAGGAGTTCTGACGAAGAGGACTCTGGGCTCTCACCCAAAGCCTGCATGGACGGAGTATTCTTCAGGACAAAGTCCATAATGTCCGACGGCAGGATGTTCCCACAGTCGTCACTGTTGTTGTTATCCGAATCTGACTTCAGGAGCTCGGTGTTATAGGTGTCCAGTAAGTTTTTGTCTGAAGGGGTGCTTGTGTGGACCCTGCGGCTTGACTCCAATGAGCTGAGCTGAGCCTCCAAGGAATCCTGCCCCTGTGCTTTCACTCTGCTCACAGAGTGGCAGTTATCCATCTTTGGCTCATTCTTGTGGCCAACTGAGCTCTTAATGACATGTTCCTTTTCCCCAGCGTCTTCAGGCCGATCCATCTTCAAGTTCTCTGTTCCGTTTTCTTTACTATTTCTTTTTGGAACCTGGCTGCTCTTCCGAGTTGTGGCTGTGACACTGGTATCACTCTCTGTCCCATCATCGACGCCATCCAACTGTGAGATTTTTGGGAGATCACACTGTTCTTCCTCCCGAAATAAATTATGGGGTGTCAGCCGTTCCTCTCCACCTGAAGAAATCACTGTCCTAGAGAAGTTGTAATAGTATAAGTCATCTTCGTCTGAAGTGCTCAGGTCATCCGCCCCATCCACCTGTCCTTCAGCGGATCTCTTGCCTCGCTTCTTCCCAGTTGAGCTGCTGTAAAATGGAATGTCTTCTTCACCGTAGGACCTTACTCCATAGAGTGGGGTGAGCCCAAAGAACATGTTAGAGCGTGCCCGGGCACTGCGGCGGGGGTATCTCCTCTTGAAAGAGCCATCTTCCTGAGGTTTGGGGCCATCCGGAAGCATCAGGTTTCTGTCCTGTACTGGAAGATTCTGATAGTTGTTACTTTGAGAATCCTGGGATGAGGTATTATTGGGGCTTGCCTGGGCCACAGGACCATCTCCTGGGCTTTCTGAGGCGGAAACCGGTTCTGTTGGAGACACAGACTCTATCTGCAAAGGGGAAACGGGACTACTTTCTTTCAGGGTGTTCTTGGACTGACCCTCACTCTCCATTTTTAGAGGTGTCAGTGTTACTTTAACTGTGCGTTTCCGGGGTGTCTGTAATTCCTTTGCAGACCTCTCTTCCACTTGCATGGATGGAGCTTTGGGGACTCCTGGAATAGGATGGACTTTGTCCCCAATCTTCTCAGAAGAAACATTATTACATGGTCGTTGCCCCATGAAATCAGGAGTCAACACTTCATCAACAAACTCTGGCTTTAGGTTTCCTTCCTCACCAGTTGCCACCTGACCAGGTTCCAAGAAAGGTTTACTGGAATGCTTTTCTTTGAAAGTTTCTTTACAAGATTTTTTCCCTTTCTGTCTCCTATCTCTGGAGCTGGCTCCCACGTGTTCATTGATAATGGATGATCTGCTGCTCACTCCAGACAGCTTCAAGGTTTTGACTTCAGCATCTTCATCGGGATTGGGGTTTGCTGACTGGTTGCCGTTTGTCTGTTGGTCTCGCTCATTTCTCTGCCCTCTCAAATGGAGTGGTGGGAAGGGGAGGCCCTCTTTAGAAGAAAATGGCACTGAAGAAAGGTCAGCAAAAGTGCCCATTTTATTAACATTTAATTCTCCAGTTGTTGCATTATGAACCTGTGGGGCCAGTTTCGGAATGCCAGGGTAACCAACATTATGGGCCAATCCCTCTGAGTTCTTGGAACTTGGCATTTTGGTCTTCTCTCCCTTCAAAGAGGAGCTCTTGGATGTCAAGTCTGAAGCACTGGAATGCTTCGTTTCTAAAGAAGAAGAGCCATCCAAGTGACTGGTTTTAGTACCCACAGTAACCGCTGTCCTTTGCAAATTTGAAGAGGTGGGAGTGTTCTGCCCTAAATTAGTATTAGAATTCAGTGGCCCTAAGACATGATCAACTGCTTTGGCACTTGACCCAAGATCTGCAGTGGTCCCTGTGGTGGAGACAGAGGAAACACTATTCCTCGAGTAAGTGCTCCCAGTTCTCATCGGAGACATTATCCGGAGTTTAGACCGCTGGGGTGATAAGGAAGAAGTACTGTGACGCCTGGAGCCAATGCTTCGAAGTCCAGAGGAGAGTAAAGGGTCACCCACTGTGACTATTTCATGAGTGGTTGGGGTAGGGCTTCCTAAATGAAAGAGAAAAAGTAACAAAATCTATTACAGATAGGATAAATGTGCTGGTTTCAATGACTTGGCTATGTATGTTAACAGGTAACAGAAAATCAACATTTTCAATTGGCAAACGTCATTAAGATAAAGTTGCCTGAAAGAATTACAAACTAATCTTGAGCTGACCTGGTTGGGTCGAGTAGGTCAGTGAAGTTCTTTACCTGCAGAAGGCAGTGGTCGACAGCCAGGAGATCTCTGTGTTGGAGAATAGCTGGGTGTTCGAATCCTAGGGACCTTTGAGATGACATGATAGAAACAGGAACCAGAGGTTTGGGAATGAGGAGGTCGATCTGGTGATGGAGGACTTACAATTTCTGCTGTGTTTTGACTTTCCTTAGGTGAAATTTCTGTGGCAAGAAATAAAAACTCTTACTAAAAAAGTTTAATTAAAATATCAAAAAAACCAAAAATCAAATAAGCCAAGAAAAGCCAGCTATCAGATAAATACCAAAACAGAAACAAATGCCACCTCACAAAGCAATGCCTTTTCCCTACCCTTCAATCACAGTATTCCCACAAATCAAATTCAACTCCCAACTTTTTTGCAAATAAAATGAAAAGACAATCCCCAGAACGGGAGAAAATATTTCCAAATGAAGCAATTGATAAGGTATTAATCACCAAAATATACAAATAGTTCATGCTGCTCAGTATCAAAACAAACAAATAATGAAAAAATGGGCAGAAGACCTAAACAGGCATTTCTCCAAAGACACACAGAGGGCAAATGCATACATGAAAAGATGCTCAACATCACTATCAGAGAAATACAAATCAAAACTACAATGAGATATCACCTCACATTGGTCATAATAGCTATCATCAAAAAATCTACAAACAATAAATACTGAAGAGGATATGGAGAAAAGGGAACACTCCTACACTGTTGGTGGGAATACAAATTGGTACAGCCACTGTGGAGAACAGTATAGAGGTTCCTCGAAAAACGAAAAATAGAACTATCATATGATAGCAATCCCACTCCTGGGCATATATACCTGGTGAAAACCATAATTCAAAAAGATACATGCACCAGTATTCATTACAGCACTATTTACAACAGTCAGGATATGGAAGCCACCTAAGTAGCCATCAACAGAGGAATGGATAAAGAAGATATAGTACATATATACAATGGAACATTACTCAGCCATTAAAAAGGAATGAAACAGTACCATTTACAGAGATGCAGACAGACCTAGAGACTGTCATACAAAGTGAAGTAAGTCAGAAAGAGAAAAACAAATATTGTATCACTTATATGTGGAATCTAGAAAAATGGTACAAATAAATTTATTTGCAAAGCAGAAACAGAGACACAGAGGTAGAGAACAAACGAAAGGGGGAAGGGCATGGGATGAACTGGGAGATTGGGATTGACATGTATATACTATTATATGTAAAAGAGATATCTAATAAAAACCTACTGTATAACACAGGAACTCTACTTAATGCTCTGTGGTGATCTAAATGGGAAGGAAATCTAAAAAAAGAGGGGGGATATAGGTATACCTATAACTGATTTCACTTTCATGTATGGCAGACACTAACACAATATTATAAAGCAATTATATTCCAATAAAACATTTTTAAAAGAGTAACCTGCAAAAGATGGCGGACTGTGAGCGATGGTCCTGTTTTCATCATGTTCAACCGTGCTGTTGATGTCTGGCTCTACCACCGGAGGACGGCACTCGATGATCTTGCAGGTGTACACACAGCGCTTGCGGGCATCTGTGGTGCTCCAGTACACCCGGGAACACCTGCGTGCAGATGGTGAGGATCACTGTCAGTGAGGACAGAAGCAGATACTGAGTCTGTCAAAACCTCTTCTCAGCCAAGGTTCCCTGGCCTCCTTGATTTACAGAATTTAGCTTTCTTTCATGGATTCTTATTAGAGAGTCCCCTAGTCAGGGTTTTCTGAGTTTTTTGAAGTTCTTGATTTTTTCCTGGCCCCTTGAAAACAGCATCAAATCTTTTTTTATTGTGTTGTAAGCAGGGGAAAAATTAGTAAAATATCCTAAAATGCAAAGAAAAAAAAACCATGAACTATTACAAGACATAGTTATGGGCCTTCAGGAAGGGATAACTGGCCCACAAGGTATACAAAGTGAGGAAAGATCACACCTGGCATGTTTCCTTTGCAAGAAAAGTCCCATGAGACAAGAGAAACGTAACTGCTTTAAATCAGCTAGATGCTGGTGGACCCTAGTGCTTTACACAAAGGGCTGCCAGCTAGATGTGGAGCAGAGACTGTTGACAAAACTGAAATGCACAATAAACTGGCGTATATATAGAACAAATGAGACTCCAAAGGGGAAGAGAGAGAAAGAGAATTTTAAATTTATATTGCCAGCTAAACAATTTGCTGCCTTTGGGAGATTATAAATTCTTACTGGAGAATCTGATTGTTATTGTGGGGGTTTATATTTTCAGAAGGACCGATAAACGTAAAATGTAAAAAGAGGACAGAGGCATAAGGTGTTTGATGCCTGACAACACACTGGACTTATGAACTGAGGTGAATGGAATTTAGTGGATTCTTAAGAGACTGACCTGGTGTTTTCTACTTAGGTTTTACTTGGAAATGATTCTGAAATTTGTCAACAATTCTTTCCTTCTACAAGTGGATCTAGCTGACATAAAACAATACCTGAGTCCCAATCTAAGAGATGTGGCAAAAAAAAAAAAAGCAATTACTTGAAAGTTGCTAACAAGTATGGCTCTGCATTAAAGGACCCAGTCACTGCCTCAGGGTGTTCACGTGGTAGGGCTGCTGTCTTCTCTCCACAGAGTTACTTACTGATATCCAATAGGAAAGAGCTTATCCTCACAGTCAGAGAGATCATTCAGAATCCCTAAGCAGTCAATTGTCATGGAGCCTGAGTAAGGAAAGAAGAACTGATTAGAGGTGACTATGAGAAGGCCCACTTTGTAACTGAAGACTTAAGTACCTCAGTGATACAGCCAGCCTCCCCAACAACCAAGGCCCATGTCCTACCAATCATCATGTGGATGTTTTCTGGTTCTAATCCATTGAGAAACTTCCTTCTCAAGCTGATTCCTTCAAAGTCCACAAACACTCTTCTAAAAACTTCAAATCCATTCTCAGGAACCACCTTAAATGAAAGGCAAGGGTAGCTGTTAGGCTCTCCCTTTATACACTATTCTCATGATACTGACTCATCAGGAAAGACAAGGCGTATCTCTAAATCACCCTACTGTTTCACTAGCAGGGCCTTTGATAATTCTCCCAAGAGGAAGTGATTCTAGAAGCATCTAGTAGGAAGGTGTAATAAAGCTCACCACCTTGCTATTAATATCTTCATCCTCTTTTCCCAGAGAATTCAAAAAGCAACTAAAGCTTACCTCGCCTTTGATCAAATCCCGATGTCGTTGGCAATACACTTTTTTATCATCCAGAAACACACAGTTCTTGGCTCGGGAACACATGAAGTGATAGTTGCTGGTGCAGGATGTGAGGCAGCAACCCACAGTGGCTCCTGGCTTTTGGCAGAATTCACATCTCTAACAATCCAAAAAGAAGAGAGTCTGAGTCAGACTTTCAGATGTTTTAGCCATTCTCCGTCTTCTCTACAGTCACCCCATTCTGGGTTTCCCACAGTTCATTTTGTTATTGTAATCTGCTGAATTACAGAGAAGTGATATGAGCCATAAAGCCTCCTCTACAAATCCTTTCTTCCCCACAGCCCATGGGGCCTAGAATGATTAAATTTAAATATGATGATTTGCTTTAGAACCTGGATCAAAACAGGTTTTTCTAAGATGCACAATTGATTCAGAGAAAATGAAACTTTGAACATCATTGTTAAAAACATCGTCTTGGAAGAAAGCTACTATATCCAAAAGAATTCAGCTCTAGAACGATCATACTAGTCAGAAACACAGTAGTTCTTAATTAGTAGGCTTAACTGATGAATTTATATGATCCAAAGATTTTCTTCAACCAGGCTGTATGTCACTACCTCATTCTGTCACAGTCACAATCTGGGCTCCTCTCCAGGGAAGACTTTTTCTTTGTGCCCTCCACACATTTCCTTACGTTTCTTATGCATGTGCTATTTTTGTTGCTTTCTGATAATCCTTCGTTTTCTTGTCTTCTTCAAAACACAGCTTTAAAAATTCTACTCCTTCATGGCCTTTTCTGATTACTCTCAGCTGCTACTAATCACTTTCTATAGCCCCTCTTTGTGTATGTACTTTGTGGGTTTATCCTAAGGAGCCTCAGAGTGCTGATTCAACTGAAACCTTTAAGGTCATTTTGTCTAAACCACTTAATAAATGAATACCTTTCCTGAGCATCTGAATTGTCTCTCTAACCAGGTAAGACTATTTCCTATTTCTTTTGCACCCATCCTCCAAGGATCAGAAGAGCAATCTGCCTACAATGCACACCAATATTTGCTGCTGGCTAAACCATTCTGAACTGGAGAAGGAAATGGCAAACCACTCCAGTGTTCTTGCCTGGAGAATCCCAGGGACGGGGGAGCCTGGTGGGCTGCCATCTATGGGGTCGCACAGAGTCGGACATGACTGAAGCGACTTAGCAGCAGCAGCAGCAGCAAACCATTCTGAAGGCACCAAGAGAAACGTCAGCGAGGCAGCACTGAGCCTCAGAAGAAACATCTGGAAACTGAGAGGGAGTCTTTTCTGTGACATTCACCCACAAGTTCTTACCAGCTGCTTGCCCCTGATCACAGCCATATGCACATTCTTTAGTGATCCATCATCATCTTCAAACACTTCTGCTGACCACAAAGCGCAATTTACATGTGTCCATTCGTTTTGGCCAATGTAAAGCAAACGGCCAGCATCCTGTGAAACAACGAGATTTCCTTTTTTCTTTAAAGAATGTAACATCAAATAGTGTTTTCCTTGGTATTGGCTTTACCTGAGTCAGGATAACTTCAGTAAATCAATTCGAATTCTTTAACTCAGGGGTGCAAACAAAAATCACAATTCGAAGTTTCTTTCTTTTCACTTTTCAACTCTTTACCTTTTCCATAGACTGGAAATATTTTATAAACAAAAAGAATTAAAAAATAAGCAATGTGTTAAGTTTATAGAAGTGCCCACTGACTTCTTTAAAACCATTTTTCAAAGCCAGTTCTCTCAGCTTGCATTAAAAATGTTTTTTTAAAAAATTGTAAGCTTATTATGTGCCAGGTAGGCCCTACAAAAGGCTTTACATACATTATTTCCTTTAATCCTCATAACTATTCTGAGGTAAGAATTATTATCCTTATTTAAAAAATGAAACTGAGGGTCAGAGGTTAAGCTCCTTGCCAAGGTCAACAAGTAGGCGGCCAAGCACAGAAGTGAATCCAGGCAATCTGTCAGAACTAGGAATCTTAACCACTTTGCTAACTACATTAAACAAAGCTGTTTAATGTGCGACTTCTATTTTATTGACTTTCATAAGTCTTTTTTGAGAAACTGCCTATAGAAGTTTATGAGAAACCAGCACGTTTACAAGGTAAGTCATCTTTTAAATCAACTAAATCAGTTATAGAAAAAAATCCCAAGTACCACAAACTAAGTGATAAATATTCATTTTATTCATTAAATAAAAAGTCTAAACTAGTACCAAGTTTAGACACAAATAGTTCATCACGGGCTAGTCTATTAAGCACAACTCAGTGCACCAAGGTACTCACATTAGCACTGTCGTCACCGTATGTCAAACACAACGCACACTGTCTATTATCCTCTATGCCTGGGGGTGGGTTCAGTTCCGGACTATCTTCTCGACTCCTATCAGTACCTTGGAACCCAAAAGACATCCAGTTAAAACTGTTAACACCATGTCTGATTACCAGTAAAAAAGAAAACAATATAGCTTAAATACTCTATAGCCTATGAAACACTTTCAAAGTAATGCTATCTTACTATCTGCTTTCTATTACATTACTTGTATCAATTCTTTGGTAACATTTCAAGTGAAACAGAAATGATTTTAGTACATTTAAGGATCACCTGAAAGTTTTCCAGTATGGAATTACATTAAATTTAGATTCACAAAGTCAATCATTTGCACTTAGAAATGGATAACAAGTCTTCATTTGGTGTCTTACTCAAAATTGGTGGTGTAGGAGGATGCAGAGGAGTTGGTGAGTCTGGTTCTCCAGGCCCTTTAGGTTTGGGAGCTGGAATGATTTTCTTCATTAAAGGAGGCTGCTCAGTGTGGCTGTTTTCCTCTCGCTCCTGCCACTGAGCATAATTATGGTCAAGTGAAGGTGGAAGCACTGCGTTTGGTAACATCCCACTGCTGGAAACAATCGATTCAACAAGTATTTATTGAACTCCTACAAGATACCCAAAACTGAACAAAACAGTCAAATTCTTGATATCATCAGGTCTTAAGCCTGTGCAGTATATAACAACAAGTCACAGAATTTGACAACTGCCTACACAGGACTTTATTATTTTTAAAAATAAAATCCTGATGTATTGTGACTCTTGGTTAAACTTCTAGAAACAAATGATAACCCTGAAAATCAAAAGGATTTACTGGAATAAATAAAAAAGTTTAAGGTTAAATATGGAGAATCAGAAACTGTTGAGAGCATCATTTGAAGTAAATAAAATAGAACGCAGTTATAATTAGCCCAATTACTAGGATATATATACATAGTACATGTACTGTGTATGTGCCACAAGTTCCCTAAAAAGTAACAAATACATAAAGAAGAAAAAGGCAACAGATTACAATAAACAGTAAATGTTGTCTCTAAATCAGCAATAAAAAGGCATTCAACTGATTAATCTTCAATAATAAAACCAAGTCTAAAAAATAACCTCCATCTGAAAATTTAAGAAAACTCAGATTTCTGATGAGGAGAAAAAAAAGTAATAACTGAATTTACTCACTTGCTTGATACTTTGTTTGGCTCCCAAAACCTGGACTTTTTGACACTGAACCATGGAAAAACACGTTCCATTTGCTAACAGAGAAATAAACAAAATGTAAGCATGTGACCATTCATTTGGAAAGCACATAAAAACTAACAACTTCACACCAGCTTCATTGTCAATATAAGGATGATTTCAGGCCACACCAAGAGAAAGTCCATCCTCTCTGGGACCTCACCAATCTCCTCCCAAAAAATCAGAGGAACTAATTAAACCAAAATGATTTATACACATGGCAAAGCAAAACACAGACAAGAACAAGTCTGTTCTGTTCCTGGGGTAACAACTCACAGATTAAGTATCAAAGACATGAACTATTAATATCATTCACCCGAATAAAGAAGGACTTGACCATGCTGTTGGCTTTTTTAATCTCTGGCTGCCCTCCATCTGAATTAATGGCTGCTTGAACGATCTTCACGATATCGTCGCTGAACTCCAACTGTATACAAAAACAAAGTATTAATTATTCACAGAATAGTGTGCTCTCAAAATCACTTCCTTTTCCCTCCTAACTCATCCAGTAAAGAGATCCAAGAGAAAACGGACACCCTAATTTAATATGGTATCATTTCTCTTTAGTGGAGGCCTCTGTGATTTAGTTCATAGTTAACTTGTGGCAATCAGGAGATTCCAGACTAATAACGCAAGAATGCAAATAAGTTAGCTGTATAATGGTAAGTTATCCACACTGGGCCATGATTTTTCACTTAGACTGAAACGAATAAACAAATGAATGGCGGATATGAGACAACAGATGATCATTTCCTACACATTCTTCAAACCATAAAATTAAAAGACTTCTATCTTCAAAGAAACATCCAATGTAAAAAGACACATTATTCAGGTGTATCTCACAAGAGGCAAACCCGTTAACTTCACATTAGCATTTCTGCATAAACAGTTTTAATATAAAAATAACTTTAAAAGAACTCAGATGAAAGTCAAATAAAAAGACAATACCCTATCATAACCCATCTTCCAAAACACAGAACTAAAACAATACTAATTTTTATTTTTTAATGCTAATAAATCATCTTTTAGTGCTAACATCCAGCCTTATCCCTAGAAAGACTCAAGGAAGCTAAACTGGCACTGGAAATTTGGGTAGTTTGCTGTTTAGACATACCACAGATGTGTAGTTCCCTTGGTCCATTTTCCTCTTGACTCCTTCCAGATCTAAAGGCTGTTGATCTTCCTGTTTGCTAACCTCAGTGAGCACTGGTGGATCAGGTCCTTCTGGGGAGCTGCGGGAAGGTATACTCTCCTCTGTCTCAGGATTTAAGTCTGGAGGTTTGGCAGCCTGTTGTCAGGAAATAAAAGTTTATCTAACACTGAAAATGAGGTATACCCATGGAAATTCTATTTAAAAAATGAATAGAGACTGGAAAAGCAAAGACATCACTTTGCTGACAAAGGTCCATATAGTCAAAGCTATGGTTTTTCCAGTATTCATGTACAGATCTGAGAATTGAACCATAAAGAAGGCTGAGCACCAAAGAACTGATGCTTTCGACTTGTGGTGCTGGGTAAGACTTTTGAGAGTCCCTTGGACAGCAAGGAGGTCAAACCAGTCAATCCTAAAGGAATCAACCCTGAATATTCATTGGAAGGACTGATGCTGAAGCTGAAACTCCAATACTTTGGCCACCTGATGTGAAGAGTTGAGTCATTGGAAAAGACCCTGATGCTGGGAAAGATTGAAGGCCAAAGAAGAAGGGGGTGGCAGAGGGCAAGATGGTTCGATAGCATCCACTGACTCAATGGACATGAATCTGAGCAAACTCCAGGAGATAGTGAAGGACAGAGAAGCCTGGCATGCTGCAGTCCATGGGGTGGCAAAGAGGTGGACACAATTTAGCAACTGACCACCAGCTGGATGATGCGTATTATAAAAACCCAAAGAACTTGAAAATAATCAGAGATTTCTTAAACAATAGAAAAGGAAAGTTAAAATGAACCAGGTATCTAAGAGCTTGGCTAGGCTAACTTAGGAGCTTTGCTTGGTAACTCCCAACCTACTATGAAGAAACAGAAACCATCTAATTCCTTTTGAGTAAGACAGCAGTTAATTTTCCTATTTAAAAAATAGACTTTATTAAAAGATAAAGCAGGATTTCCCTGGTGGCTTGGTGGTGAAGAATCCACCTGCCAATGCAGAAGACACGGGTTCAATCCCTAGACTGGGAAGATCCTACATGCCACAGAGCAACTAAGCCTATGCACCACAACTATCGAGCCTGTGTTCTAGAACAGAAAGCCACAACTACTGAGCCCATTTACTGCAGCTACTGAAACCTGCATGTCTAGAGCCTATACTCCACCATGAGAAGCCACTTCAATGAGAAGCCTGTGCACTGCAACTAGAGAGTAGCCCCTGTTTGCTACAATCACAGAAAAGCCCATGAAGCAGTAAAGACCCAGCAAAGCCAACAATAAATAAATACATAAAATTATTTTTTAAAAAGAGAGAGCAGCGGCTTAGCTCTGAGTTAAAGTTAGTTATGTAGTTCTTCCAACGTTATACCTGTGTTCCCAATGATGAATTTATGTATAGTTCATGACTTGAATGAACAAAACGTACTGATTTTCAAACTGTCCTGAGGAGTCCTGGAACTGTCCTGGAGCCGAAGGGCCTCTGGCCCCACTACCACCCTCGTAGATCAGGCCACCACCCTGCTCCCTCTTATCTAAAGCACTATACCTGCCTCCCAACCATGGCTCCCACCGCTAGGCTCAGTCCTTGCCAATCTTCTGTCTCACTCAAGTCATTGTTAAAGGCTTTTTTTTCCTCCCCTAAAAAGCAACCTAGACAGCATATTAAAAAGCAGAGACATTACTTTGCCAACAAAGGTCCATCTAGTCAAAGCTATGGTTTTTCCAGTGGTCATGTATGGATGTGAGAGTTGGACTGTAAAGAAAGCTGAGTGCCGAAGAAATGATGCTTTTGAACTGTGATGTTGGAGAAGACTCTTCAGAGTCCCTTGGATTGCAAGGAGATCCAACCAGTCCATCCTAAAGGAGATCAGTCCTGGGTGTTCATTGGAAGGACTGATGCTAAAGCTGAAACTCCAGTACTTTGGCTACCTGATGTGAAGAATTGACTCATCTGAAAAGACCCTGATGCTGGGCAAGATTGAAGGCAGGAGTAGAACGGGACGACAGAGGATGAGATAGTTGGATGGTATCACTGACTCAATGGACATGAGTTTGAGTAAACTCCGGGAGTTGGTGATGGACAGGGAGGCCTAGCGTGCTGCAGCCCATGAGGTCATAAAGAGTCAGTCATGACTGAGTGAATTGAACTCAGCTGAACCGAAAAAGTAACTCTCATCAGGTTCCTCTTTTGAGTGAAGTCCTTCATTGACTCGCCACAGCCTTTAGAATACAAAGTTCAAATTTCGTACTACAATAGCAAGACCTCTGAAAGAGACATGGCCCCTTCCTTCTTTTCACCCCAGAGAAGCGTTTTATTCTTGGTGCTAAAGTTTTTCTTACTGGCCTAAGGCCAAAACAAGGAACTCTACAAATCTAAATGAAGAATGAAGCAAAAGAAAACAAATTGAGAAGCACACAGACACAAAAACCGACACATTCCACAGCTAGGTAAAAACGACCAAAGAACAAGCTCTCAGGATACGCAAGACACCTGAGCCCACCTGTCGGTAGCGCAGCAGGTGGCTGGTGGTCCGAGAGTTCAATAAGGCTGTCAGTACTTGCTTCAGTGAGATCTGGAGCTCTTTCTCAAGGGCCAGTCGCCACTCTGCAGGGTGCCGCTCTGTGCAGTTCACACACGTGTAGGCCACACTCTCCGGCAGATTAGACAGAATCTCATACATCTCATCTGGGGAGACAAAAACCTACAGTGACAAGGTGCTCTCAGAGTGGAAGAGGGGGAAAAGAGGAAGTTATTCCACTGAACTTAACATTAGGCTATATGTTGCTGCTGCTAAGTCGCTTCAATCGTGTCCGACTCTGTGTGACCCCATAGACGGCAGCTCACCAGGCTTCCCCATCCCTGGGATTCTCCAGGCAAGAACACTGGAGTGGGTTGCCCTTACCTTCTCCATAGGCTATATGTTAGGAATGTTATTAAATTTCTCACACCCCCTAAGAACTCATACATACTGATTTCCAAAGGGACAGTATTATCACTAACTCAGGATTCAGCTACTGGAGAGCCAATAGGTTATGGTATCCATAAAGGACAACATTTAAGTATTTTAAAGAATGTGTTCAAGGTAAATGAGCACAATGTGATACAATGATCTTATTTCAGAGACCAAAAAATAAATTTAAAAAGACTTCAAGTAACAGCACTACTGTATTGTTATGTTTATAGTACTTTGCGGCTATTAGTGCAGTGTACCAAGAAAGAAGGAAATTGTAATAAAAAGACTCCAACCTTCTGTACCTGAAAGATTCTCACATTTGGAATGGACCCATCGATCACATTTCCCACACTGCATCATCTTACTCTCATAATCATCATCATCATAACACTTATCACAGAGAGGGCAGAAGTTTCCTGAAAGCAAAGCAAAGTTTTCAGCAGCGCTTTGGTTCACACATCAATGCCTCTAACACCCTTGACTCACATATGGCCAATCTGATCTAAAATGTAAGCTACCACAGTCTGCTTCTGAAACTACTTACAAATGCCAGCCTGCATCTACCATGAAATGTTCACACATCTATAAAGTGTCAAGATTATTCTGAGCTCACAGAATATTCCACTAGATCTCTTCTTCAGACCCATTTTTAAAGGTCACAAGGTAGCTTTTATAGATAACATAATAGAGAATGGAAGACAGAACTTTCTCTCTTAAAACATTTCAAAGAAATGTTGAAATTTTTTTAAAAGAGAAGGTAATGCAAGTAAAAAACATACTTAATTTACACTTCTCCCTTATTCCTAGTGCTTTTACATTAGAGTTCAGAGCAGTGCTTCCTAAAATTCAGAAAAATATACAACCTTCATCAGTTTGTTTTATCTGTGTATCACCTACTATTTTTTACTTAATATACAATGTTTATTTGCTTAATTTAAGTAACTTCAATAGTGAACTTTATATCATTATTATCCTAAGTCAGTTTAATGTATTGGCTATAATCTTTTTCTAGCACAACTGTTAAAATCTTGGACTCAGTACCACCTAAAATCATTTCTGAAACAATCAAATGTATATTTACCTCACTTTGGGAAGTAATGCTTTAGAGCATTTCTTTGTGGTTGAGTTACTATAAACAGTCCCCTCTGAAGCCAATTAAGCAGACTGTGCTCTTCTCCCCATGGGGGCCCAGCATGCAATGGCTGCACACAGCAGCCTCCTTGGTAGTACAGGCAGCCTGTTACCTGTACGGGTTGCCCTAAAGGATCTTAGAGACAGCTCTTTCCAATGGATGTTCATGACTAGCATGTTGTCCCCAATCCATGCTCCAGACAGCTGTATCCAGAGCCTCTGCAGAGCCCCAAGGACAGTGCCCAGGGTCCACATTGGCCAATTATAATGTCCATCTGCACCAAGCAGAACACGGAGCCTGTAACTGAGGCCCTCCGCAGGGCCAAGTTCAAGTTCCCTGGCTGCCAGAAGAGCCACATCTCTAAGAAGCAGGGATTTATTAAGTGTACCAGGGATGAATTTGAAAGCATGGTTTCAAATGTGTTTCTGTTTCTCAACTGAATGGCTCTTCTTCCTCAAAAGCAGCTTATCCCAGACGGGGGCGGGGGGGGGGGTGTCAAATATAATCCCTAATTGTGGCCCCTTGGATAAACGGCGGGTCTTGCATGCATGACAGCCTTGGCGGTGTCCTATCCTTACTCATGCCCACCAATAAATCCAACTTTCCTGTCAAAAAAAATGTCCCCTTAATTTACCCCCGGAAAGATAAGAAAACCTTTCTAGTTGCTACAACTCCATGTGTAAGAAAAGAGCAAGACCAGGAACTCAGGAAATGTGTCAAAATGGTATCCTTGACAAGAATGGTCCTTCCACTGCAGTGTCCATTTCACCTCCCAAACACTAAGTACAACCTCTAAAAGTTGACAAAGCTAGCTTTTCCGAGTTACCTTTAGCAAAGAGTTTGGCACAATCGTGGCACAGTGAGAAATCGTGAGACCACTGTGCATCCCACCCTTTGCCGGGAGTCGTGGATCCACAACTCTTGCAGCGAACACACTTGGTACAGATCTGGAAGAGATGGAAAGTCAGTCGGAACTTCTTATTTTTAGTATCTCTTCTTATTTAAGAAGATCTTAAAGAAATCCATTTCCAGAGTTGACTTCTCGACTGGATCGGCTCTTCTTCCCTCAAGCAGGATACTCCTCTTACAACTTGTGCAAGCCCAACAGCCCAGCCCCAAGACAATTCTTGAAAGTTCACATTGTGTGTACTCACCCAAACCTTCTTTTTCTTTGTGGGTTTGGTGGGGTAATTTGGTCCCAGGCACTCAGGGTGATAGCTGTTTCGGCACTTGTTACACTCCAGTAGCTGCTGTAGGAAAATAAGAGAGCAAAACGGTGGATGTCATCTCACCTCCAGTGAACACCTGCCACTTAGTACCCCATTTCATATTTCTCAGGTAAATCCAGCACATCACTGTAACAGTTTAAATTTCCTCATAAATTACTCTCAAGGCAAAGGGATTTATTTCCTGCCAAAGGTACTCAGTGATAAACATTTTGATGAAGAAAATTTGAGGATTTTTATCGAATACCACATTGTCTGCTATATTGATGTCAATTGATTACATTGGGTTAAATAGTCAAACCAGACTAAGCCAACAGAGAAAAAAATATAGATACAAAATTCTAAATTAAAAGGCAGAAATGGAGATAGAGAGTAATACGCTAAGTGATTCCATCACCGAGCTTTGTACCTTTGTAGCCTGATGCTGCCTCCCACAAACATGACAGAACTTGCAGCGGCGACAACACCAGTTTTCCAGCTGGTCCTCCAGAGGGCGCTCGTTTTCCTCCAAACAAAACTTGTGGAAGGGCTCACAACAGACTTGGCAATACACAAACTAGGGTAAGATAGGAGCATAGAGGTTATCAAATACCATGTAGAAATATCAACCAAATCCTACCTGCTTATTTTGACCTTTAGAAGTCCAGTAGTATATACTTTTTATTCAATATGTTCACTAAGCAATGATTATGTTAAAAAAAAAACCCAGAATACTGGGAACTGCAGGAGCTTCAGAGGACTAAAGTAATAATAATAAAATTATAAAATAACTAAGCGGGGACTTCCCCGGCGGTCCAGTGGCTAAGACTCTGCACTTGCAAGGCAGAGGGCCCAGGTTCCATCCTTGGTCAGGGAACCAGATCCCACATGCTGCAACTAAAAGTTCACATGTCGCAACTAAAAAATCCTGCATGCCGTAACTAAAACCCGGTGCAGCTAAATAAATAAATATTTTTAAATAAAACAAAATAATTAAATAGATATATAATCTGAAATTTAATAGAATGTGCTAAGTGCCATAAAAGAAGTTATCAATAAAGCACTAAGGCAATGTAAAAGAGTGCGGTATAGGGAAAATAAGGAGGGTTTTAAAGGTTTTCTACAATCTACTCAACAACTGTAAGTTCTGGTTTGTCCTCCCCATCTCTTATTTTAGAAACATGTTATTCTCATTCTGAAACAGGGATTTTCAAAAATTCAAATGAGGGTGACTCATAATTTTCTTTTGCCATAAAAGAATTAGTGGGTCAAAACTATAAAGTCTACTTAGATAACTGTAATATACCAATGTTAATTTCCTGATTTTGATAATTTTACTGTGACTATATAAGAGGATGTCCTTGGAAATACATCGTGTAATATTTAGAGGTTTTTAAAAGGGCCTATGTCTGCAACTTGCTCTCAAATTTAAGAAAAAATGTCTACATGTAAAACATATATATTTTATTTCTTATTCTGTAAAATACATATACAAAGAGAAAAGGATAAGGTAAATTAAAAATATTAATGTTTGTAGAATCCAGGTAGAGGGTATATGGAAATTCTTTGTACCACTCTTGCAACTTTTCTGTAAATCTGAAATTATGTCAATAGAAAAGGTGTCAATGGTGGGAGAGTTCACCAATCACTAGTTGTGTTTTAGGAGTGCAGTGCGGGCAGTGGGCTGTTCATTTGCTAATTCACTTTTTAGGAATCCTGTGGGACTGCTATGCACAGCTATACAATTTAAATTTGAGCAATTGTACTCTGGGAAAAAAAGCAACCTGTGTTAACACAGAAGCTGAAGCACTGGTGTTACAAAAGTGAGGTACTTCTGTGCGGAGCATGTGTGTGCATGGAAAGCCTTAGATTCAGTAGGAAAAGAGACACAGTAGATGCCTGGCACTTATAGACTGAATAGTCTTAGCTTCAATGCTATCTAAAGCAACCTTAGCACTCAGAGCAATATGTTGTTTGTAACAAACACTAAGAAAATATTTCCTTAAAGAATGAATTGTTGCTATTCAGTCACTAAGTTGTGTCTGACTCTTTTTGCGACCGCATGGACTGTAGCCTGCCAGGATCCTCTGTCTATAGGGTTTTCCAAATAAGAATACTGGAGGCAGGTTGCCATTTCCTTCTCCAGGGGATCTTCCCAGGCCAGGGATTAAACCTGCATCTCATGCATTGGCAGGCAGATTCTTTACCACTGAGCCACCAGGGAACCAAAGAATAAATGTGTTGTGCTGTGCTGTGCTTAGTCACTCAGTCATGTCTGACTCTTTGCAGTCCCATGGACTAGAGCCTGCCAGGCTTCTCTGTCCATGCAGATTCTCCAGGCAAGAATACTAGAGTGAGTTGCCATGCCCTTCTCCAGGAGATATTCCCAATCCAGGCATCGAACCCAGGTCTCCTGTGTTGCAGGCAGATTCCTTACCGTCTGAGCCACCAGGGAAGCCCAAAGAATGAATACCAGGCAATAATTTGTAATTTTGCTAATGCATAATTTAAAATAGCAAGTGGGCAGGACTGAATCTCTTAGCCAGTGATTGTTCAACATCTGGATTACAACTTGGCTTTGGGTTTTATGACTTCAGAATACATATGAGATAATAAGCTAAGGAGGTATTCAGGAATTGAGAATTACATGAATGAAAATATTACTCTTTCCTATTTAGAACTGTGCTATCTTTTTGTCCTTTAATGTACAGGTGGCAAATACTCACTGCAAAAACACTCAAAAAAATAAAGAAAATAACAAAAGTCACCAATAATCCAACTACATGCTTAAGATTTTGGTGTAAAATCGTTCAGAATTCTTCCTATGTATATATTTCAAAAACATTTTTCCAAACCAAAATGGGATTGTGCTTTACATACTATTTTGTGACCTGTTCTTTTAACTCAGTGATGTGTCATGGACATCTTACCATGTCAATATGAACCTATATTATCTTAAGGACTTCATATTTGCCATTATATGCATGTCTTATAATTATTTTAACCAAGGCAGCAGCCCCTTATTGATAACTTCTGGAGTTGTCTCCAGTTTTTCATTATCATATATACTGAAATAAGCCCTTCTGTTTATCATATGTACATACAAATATGTATACATATAGAAACACATAGATACATACATATACATATTTGCCAGGTTACCTAATTATATCCTTAAGATAAATGCCTGGAGTGCAAGTGCTGGGTTAGAGGGTATACCCATTTTAAAGATAAATACATATTTCCAAACAATCTCCTCAGAAAGATTCTAACTAGATTTTCAGAAACAAGAAGTCTCCATTTACACTTGATCCTTTTTATCATGTTTTAATTTATAGTGTATGGTAATAGGAAAGTTTGACATTCTCCGCACACCATGCTTTTACTTCTCATTTTGTGAATTAAGTATTCCTGTCCTTAGACTATTTTTTTTAACTGGGTGTTATTCTTTTTTCATATTAATTGCTGCGAGCTCTTTACAGACAAGGTAGTTTCACTATTCAAAACTATAAAACAACTACCAACAGCAACTCTTTTTCTAGAAAAGCATTTATCATTTGTTCGGATACCTAGAAGAAAAATCAGAACTCTATTATATGAGATGAAATTGTTAAAACTTTTCATACTCAATAACTGCTACTCTAATAAAAAGCAGACTCCTTCCTGAAATTTCTAAAAAACAAAAACATTTCATTTGCTGGTTTAAACAGGGTCTAGTGCCTGCTATAAACCAAAGAAACAGAATACAATGATTTCTTTTATCACAGCAAAATAATCTCTCATACTGTCTGAGGTACCAAGAAGCAGGAGATCTTACCTCTACATGCCCACTACTGGCACAGAGAAAGCAAACTACCCTGGGCGTTATAGGAACAGAGGTCAAGATTCCTAAGCCTCCCATCTCCCACACATTTTCTGCTTCACAATCCTCCTGTGGAGAGAGAGAAAGATCATTTACAAGAGCCATATGACACAACACTGCATTGAAAATAAAGACGAAAAGCATAAAAACAGAGTGACACCAGAATGTGAAGAATATTTCATTTTAATGAGTTCAAAACTGCTGCTCTGAAAATTTTAAATCTCAAACACAATCTCTTAAAAGGCTCACCTGTTAACTACAATGTAAAAATTTACTGGGACTGGATTTCCCTTAGAGTTTGGCTGATTCAACTGATCATCATGGTTTGATAATTTCTACGTGAAACAATCACTTCCTCAGACACTGTTCTCATCAAAATGCACTTTAGAGCTCAGGATGGGCAGGGCTGTCTCCGTGCCTCTGTCCTCTAGTCAGTTCACACACTGACCTGGTAACAAGTGACCAGAGCTCTTACACACTTGAACTCCTCTATTAATGGCAGCTCTTCACCCACCCCCAATGCCCCCGGCAAGGATTTCCTCTTTTTCAATGCCTTTGGTAACATCATTTTATTTTTTGTACTTGTTTGTTTAACACTACACTCCCATTTCCTAAACTGTTCTGTTGTTTAGTCCCTGAGTCATGTCCAACTCTTTGTGAGCCCATGTACTGTAGACCACCAGGCTCCTCTGTCCATGGGATTTCCCCAGCAAGAATACTGCAGTGGGTTGCCATTTCCTTCTCCAGGTAACAACATTTTCTTGATTTAAAGTCCACAACACTTGGACTTCCCCTGGTGGCAGGGTAGTTAAGCATGTGCCTGCCAATGAAGGGGACATGGGTTCGATCCTTGGTCTGGGAAGATTCCACATGTCACAGAGCAATGAAGCCCATGCTCCACAGATACTGAAGCCTAGATGCTCTAGGGCCCATGAGTCACAACTAATGAGCTCCTGTACCACAACACTGAAGCCCGTGTGCCTAGAGCCTGTGCTCTACAAGAGAAGCCACCACAGTGAGAGGCCCGTGTACCCCACTCTCCTCCAACTAGAGAAAGACTGCATGCAGCAATAAAGACAGCCAAAAGTAAAAAAAAATTTAAAAATAAATGCATAAAATCCATAACACTCAATACACTCCATGGTCACTGAACACTTTTACCTTACCTTAAAGTCCACTCTGATTCTGTGGACGCCATCTGCTGGAACTTTCTGCTTGGAGCTATTGCCATTGGAGAGAGTGCTGAGGATGTTCAAAGTGCCTGCATTTTCCTGCTTATTGACCGGAGGTGGTTTCTCCTGCGGGGACAGAAGATGGATAAAGAACAAATCCACATCCGGCTTGCCTTTACTCTCACAACAGATAATAACACAAACAACAAACCATACTACTAGTTCTGGAAAACATGCTTCCCATTTAAGTATCCTATAGAGACAGAGAAGCAATCTTCAGTTTTTTTTTTCCCCCCCACTGAGGCATTTTATTGGCACGTTATGTATTATATCCTTGGAAAAAACATGCCAGGATTTTCCCTCTCATGCATCTTCGTCTTGCTTCCTTGTGGTCCATGATGCCTGCTGAGGCTGTCAGTACAATGAAGCCACGCTGATGAGATGGGAGCAGGTTATTCTGACACTGTTCTAGATCTTGGGAGTTGCACACATCAAATCTGGAGCTGATCGCTCCACACCTGTGTAACCTGCCTGTGAGATTCAAGACAATTTTCCAAGCTCTGTGATCATCAGTGATTTCAAATTTGCAGCAGGACCATGCTTCATCATCACAGTTAGAAACAGACAATGACTCTGGAGCACGACTGAATAAGAACTTGGCATTTGCCTCTCTTTGCAGCACTGCTGATGTGCTCCAAAGCATCGGCCTAGACGTGCATGCACACCACTATGGGGGCACAGAAAGAACCAGAAGATTCTTAAAGACCTCTGTCTCCACATAAAAACAGTGGACACAGAGAAGGGTGACTGTTATAGACAAATACTGCTAAAGGATGTTGAGGGGGAAAAAATTATACTAAGCAGCCTGTAATGTACACATAAGCATTAGGGTTACAAAGAAGGGGAAAACAACCAGGGGAAAAAAGGGAGCTAAAGCTTAAACCTGAAGTTTGCTAATTTTAAAAAACTCCACTGCCATCTACGCAGAAGCAAAAATGCAGTATCATTCAATCCTGTAATTGTTCAGGACTGGGCCACCTTCCTACAGAACAGAACCCATGCTTGAGAAACAGCAGAGAAAACAAATCTCTCCTCACCTTTTCTTTTGGCTTTTGTTTTACAGGAATACTTGGGCGAGGAGCCACTTTTTTCTGCTTGCTTTGCTCTGGACCTAAAGGATTCAAAATAAATTGCAGTCAGATGCCACTAAACATCCAGTTAATGCTAAATAGCAATGATGACTCTAGGACTGATGGCTCTGTGAGGAAGGGGGCATTAGAAAAAACAAAAAACTATGTAAACTCTAGGCTTTAAATAGGAAATTAACACAGTATCGCCAACTTCACTGGTTTTCGCTTCTATTTTTTATTATTATTTAACAGTTAGAAGAGAGCTAATTTTCCTGTACTAAAGACTTAAAAACAGGCATTTCAGGTTTCCAGATGCTGTTTAAGACTCCAGCGTCCTGTGCTGGCTGCTCCATCTGCCGTCCTCACTCACCTGATTCTGGAGGTGGAGGTGGCTTTTTCTTGGGCTCACTGGGAGTGGTCTTGGGAACTTCTTTTCTCGGTGGTGCTGCGCTGGGAGGTTGTGGGGGGATGGCTGGTGCTGGCTGGGAGACCTGCTTGCTAGACTTCCTGGAAGCAGGCGTGGCCACGTGCTTGGCCTCAGGTCCTGGGGTGGCTGTGTTCCCTTCCTCACTCTTGTCCTCCACGGGTTTGCGGGCAGGAGGGTCACTGTTGCTTTTCTTAGGGGCAGGATCCTCTCTTGCCGATGGGGTAGATTTCTGACTGGAGTCCACCGAGTTCTTCACAATGCTGCTCTCTTTGCTCTCCTTTTTTTCACTGGTCTTAGATTTCTTCTCTTTCTTTTTCACAGCTGGAGGGGGGTGCAGAAAGCAAGAATTTTACGCGAGAAAATTCTATTGAAAATATAAGTAAAAGGACTTCCCAGTGGATAAGACTCCACTACCAATGCAGGGGGCCTGGGTTTGATCCCTAAGATTCCACATGCCACAACTAAGCCCGCATGATGCAACTAGAGAAGTCCTCATGATATGGGCTCTAGAATTCTCTAGCTCAAGTGTCACAGTGAAGGCCCAGCATTATTTAAATAAATAATAAAGATAAAAATAAATAAATAAAATATAAGTATAGGAATGCAACAATCTTAATCTGAATTTCCTACAGCTAACATTGACCCTGAAAGGCTCAAGAAAGTTAATACCAAGTTGGCAAGTCAAATCGGTACTTTTATTACTTTAAGGAAATGAAACATAATGTAATTTTATATGATTTTTAAAAAAATTTTTTTATGGAAATTTTCAAACATATTTCAAGGAATAGTAAAATGAACTTTCATGTACCTATCACCCAGCTTCAACAACCATCCTGGGAAAGAGCAGTTCTTGAAAAGAATCTCGTATTCTCTTTACACTAGGTGTACACAACTACATAACATTAAAGCAGGAAGCATTTTGGAAAAGATCTTTTTATAACACTACCTTTTGCTTGCTTCTGAAGGTAGGCTTTGGAAGGCATCCATTGTAGATTCTGACATTTTCGCATCCTAGAGTAACAAGGAATACCATAAGCAAACTTCATTTAGGAGAAGCAACTGAAACAAGTGTTAATTTGAGGGCAAGAATCAGTGAAACTTTATTCAGGGTCATTTTGGGAGTCAAAAAAAGGACTGCTCATTATTTAGATTAAATCCAAGTCTCTGAATTCTTTGATCAGCAATTTCACCTACCTCGAGGATTTAAAGGAGAAATTATCAATTTATTTTTGAAATGGGACTCAAATGTCTTGCTTCCCAGTACTGACTGCTGCTGCTGCTGCTGCTAAGTCGCTTCAGTCGTGTCCGACTCTGTGTGACCCCATAGACGGCAGCCTACCAGGCTCCTCCGTCCCGGGATTCTCCAGGCAAGAACACTGGAGCAGGTTGCCATTTCCTTCTCCAGTGCATGAATGTGAACAGTGAAAGTGAAGTCGCTCAGTCGTGTCTGACTCTTTGCAACCCCATGGACTGCAGCCCACCAGGCTCCTCCGTCCATGGGATCTTCCAGGCAAGAGTACTGACTAGCACCACACAAAACGATCAGTCATTATTTCTTGTAGTCAAATTAGTTCTGCTGTCTTATGAGATTAATAGTTATAGTAATCTGAATACAAAATGGACTGAAACTACTCAACAAGTCCTTTGTCTACCACTATAATGCTACAGGGTCTGTCTTAGGACTTGGCTATATATATTTCAGTCCTCAATTTAATGAAACTCAATTTGAAGTCCAAAATTGAACTGAATCCACTGCAACGCCTATTTTAGTGTAAGTTTATCTTGCTATTGTATACCTTTTTTTTGACCTGTGAATTGTCTCACTTCTTTCCACTAATGGGACCAAGACAAGATTCTTGCTTAGGGCCAGACTAAACCAAAGCCCAGAACTACCTAGTTTGTCCTAGAAACTGACTCACCTTAAGTAAATAACGCAGCATTTTTGCCAAGTATATTTTATATAAATCATTTATGTTATTCATTCATTCAGCAAATATTTATGGATAATATCAATTCCTGGTGCCAGGCACCTGATGAGATATTCAGACAACAAAATTTCTGCTTATGCAACCCTCTGGATCCATTTTAAACAAATTATCCCAGAGAGTAGAAAGTGCATTTACAAACTGACTAAAAAAAGAGGGAAAAGGTAGAGTAATCAAAACTTCCAGAAAATTCCCTGGCACTCCAGTGGTTAGGACTTCCACTCTCACTGCCATGGCCTGGGTTCAGTTCCTGGTCAGGGAACTAAGATTCTGCAAGCTGTATGGAGGGTGGGAGAGGCTTCCACAGGCATGAAAACATTCTGAGAGTTAGAGAACAAAGAGACTTATGTCACCAATATTTCCTGAATGCCATAAAGGTAATTTCAGCTGACCTAACAAATACTATGCCTAAATTTGTCAGCATTTAAGTAGCAACCCTTCAGAACTGCATGGATAAATGGTAGCTCTAGGTGCATGTGGCTAAGTTTAAAATTAAGTGAAAATTTTAAGTGTTGTTCCTCAGTCACACCAAACACGTTTCAGGTGCTAACCAAGCCATGTGGCTAAGGGCTACCTGACTGACCTGAGCAGATATAGAAGGTTCCCAGCACTGCCCCCAAGGTTTTCTTATTTAAGCACGACCCAAACCTGGCACAGCACAAAATCCAACTGTGCAACTCATTGTGCAACTCAAAGAGACTCAGCACAAGCACACTGGGTGTTGGGATGCGTTTTTCTCTGCAACAGGCCAGGACAGCGGCCAAGGCCAGCCCCCCGGGGGGACGCACACTCACTTGCAGCACTGCTTCTTTATGTTGCGGCCACCAAACTTGGGCTTGTCCAAGCAGTTAGTGCAAACACCACAGTCCTCAGGCACCTGGCAGCCGGGACACTGCCCGCACCGCCTGGACCGCCGTCCCTTCTTCACCGGAGGTTCCTGAGGCGCCTTGTTTCTGGTGACAGGCTTAATTGGTTTGATGGGTGGAGCAAGAGGTTCAGCATCTTCTGAGCCAGCGATCGATGACTTGTCTGTTAAAGGAATGCGTCATCAGCTCTGAGGGAATATCTGGTTGCTTCCCGCGAGCAGAGGGGAGATTCTCACAACCTACTGATGTCAGTATACACATTCAAACCTTTTTTTAACTGGAACACCAGAAATGAAATTCACTATAATAGTCATAAGCAGAACTCAGAGCTTGTTTTAAGTAATTACTTAAAAGTTTCAAAATGCCTACAACTTGCAGCTTGACAACAGCAAAAATCCAAACACCGAAAACAAAGTACAGGGTGACCAAAAGTCAAGAATATGAACTGAAGGCTTCTGAAGACTCTAACCTCTAAATTTCATTTGCACAGTCACCCAGAATTTAGGTACAATATGGTAGCCACGAGACTATGTCTCAGGACCTCAACCGCAGATAGCATAAATGACCACGGGCCTCAGCTGTGGCACTCTGAAATCCAGGGGTACAAGGGCCACACTCACCACAGGGGCTGCTCTCGGTCTGTGACGAGTATGGCAGTGACTCTAAGGCCCTGTTCCGAGGAGACATGAGACTCCCCTGACAGTCCGTGTTTGCCCAAGGGCTCCCTGACAGCCTTGCCGAGCTGTCTCATACTGCACGGCCTCCAGGAAGATTCTGCCCGGCCTTCCTTCCTGCTCTCCTTCACTAGGGTGAGACCTACAGAGCAGGTTGACAGCTCCCCCAGGCTTTCCTGACTCCCTCCCCATATTTCAGGCATTTCCTCTAATAAGATCCTTACCTGGTCAATCCTCCCATTGCCATCTGGTTCCCGGGGGGCCCAGCCTAACATACAACGCTGTGCAGAGCCCACTGCACACCCACAGGATGATCAGCACACAAACCCAAGGTCATCCCCAACCTACCATCATTTCCCATGGAAGACAAAATCTTTTCTCGTTCTTCCCATGGTAAGGCACTCAGGGTGGGCATGTCATCAGGAAACACAGCTCGTTTTCGGCCAAGGGCAACAGCAGCTCTTCTGCAGACATGTTTAATCCGGGGTCCTCGCACAGAGGTCTCCGAGGAGTCACTTTCTTGACCCTGAGTAGGAGGCAAGCCCAGAACAAACAATAACAACTATCTGTGTTGAAAACAAAATTGAATGAAGCCAAGGCATAGTTGATTAACTCATTATAGTCTAGAGACAACACATACAACTCTAGTTATCCCCAGCTGATATGCCATATCAATATATAGAAATCACCTACTTCTAAAATTGGCAGAAAAGGATTCTAATAAAAAAACAGAAATCAACTAAGCTTCTATTCCCAATTATACTACTTTAAAATTCCCCTCAAAAAAATTCAAGCTGCCAGTCTGTATTATCAAGGAGTTCAGTCTCGCTTAAATAGGGCTTATCAACAACAGACTGTTTCTCTGATCAGCAGAGAAGTAGGGGGAAATAACTTACAAATGGAGGCATAAAAGGCCACAGCTCCAAACAGAAATGTCTCACATTTTAAAGAGCTGCAGCTCCTATCACTAGGAGGTTAACCAAAAACATCCAAAATGATGTCAGAAGTCTCATCATATTCCTGCTAGACCTCCCAAATGGCAGAATTACTAAATGTAAATGTGCCACTACGCTGAATTACATTAAAACCTGTTTGTGGTCATTTTAACCTTGATATGTCAGTATAAACACGCAACTACTACATGAAAATTTTAAAAAACAATCTAAAGATTGGCAGGTTTTCTCATAAAAGGCCAGTGTCTAGCTCACTTTGTAAAAAAAATAAAAAAGTGCTGCTCTTTTCAAAGATCTGTTTGTCATCATCTTAACTAACTGAATTGTACAGCTTTTCTGTACCACAACTTGAGGCTAAGTGCTTTTCATATGAATTCTGCAAACACCTGTTATCTACTGTTCTATTCACTCACTACTCAGGGGAAGAGTTCCCCCCTCCCTGTTTTCTATAGCAAACAACAGTAAAACAATTAGACTGCAAAAATGTACCTTCAAAATTAAGTGAGAGTCCATCACACCTAACCCACTAAGTACAAACAACTTGGCATTCGATGTAATATGGCCCCACGTACCTTTGGGTATTAGTTCATCACTTGCCTTCATGAAGCAGTCCAGCTATTCCCTGCTCTTCCCATATATTTTAAACTTTTCTGTCTCAATCTACACTGTTCCTCCTCTTTAAAAAGTTCTCCTCTATCATTTTCTACCTATCAAAATCCTATCTGCTCTTAAAGGACCACTGCAAATGCCACCACCTTTTCCTGATTCCCACAACTGGATATTAACTGAAACAGCCTCAAACCTGCTCCTAGAAGGGGCTCGAGAAACTGTTGATTTTAACGGGCAAGATGGAAAAGAGTACCTGTGCTTTGGGCTGGTCAGTTTGTTTAAGACTCTTACTCTTCTCAATCTTGCAGAGCTGGGCTTTGGCCTTTTTTAGGAGGCTGGCAACCCTCTTGTCAGTCATTGGAAGCTTGTCTGCCTGAGCCAACATGGAGCCTATGGAGGAAGTGGAATGTTTAACAGTGCTAGATGAAGGAGTGGAAAGGCAGAGGGTTTTCTCCTTCTCCAGGGATGGGGCAGTTGGGCCGAGGTCCAAGTTGCTTTTTTCCAGATTTCCTCTCCCTTTCTTTATAAGTATTTTGGTTTTGACAGCTGTCGTATCCCCAAGAGTCACAGAAGCAATATCAGTCCCAGAATCGAGTGATGAAGACTTCTTCCGCCCGGTTGCTTTTTTGGCAGAAGATGAAGCGGCCACATCTTCACCAACAGCCTTCTCTTTGGAAACTCTACCCACAGGATACAAAGCCGAGCTACTCTGAATTTCTGATCCCTTTTTTCTTTTCTCTTTCTTGGACTCCCGCTTATTCTCCTTTTCTCTCTCCCGGTCTCTCTCTCTACTCTTGTCCTTCTCCACGCTCTTGTCAGCATCTCGCTCTTTGGACAGCTCCTCGGGGGCCTTGTCTTTATTTCTCCCTCGTTCGGTCTGGGAGCCTGGAGTGAACCAAGGGAAGAGAGGAGTGGGACTACTGGATGAAAATGGCTCTGCTGGAGCACTAGTCTGCTTCCTTGGTCTCTGGTTTTTCTCTGCAGATTCCCCAGACTGAGTCAGGGAATGAGAAGGAAAAGTAAAAGTTGGGTTTAAGGCACTAGTGGCAAGAGGACCAACAGAAATGCTTAACGAGGAGGAGACAGAAGACGGTGGAGTGAGAGGTGACAGCTCAGAAGTGCTAAGCCTTCCACTTCTTGTCCTCATAGAGTGAGAAGGAGATCTTGGTTCAGATCGAATAGGGCTAAACACCTTTCTTTTCCTTTTCCTATTGGATACTCCTGAAGAAGATGTTCCGGCAGAAGTTCGATTACCAGGCAAGGTTACGGACTCAAATATCCTAGAGTGAGCCTCACTCGGAGTAAACCTCGGAGCTCTCAGAAGCGGGCTCCTTTTGTGCATATCGAACCTTGTTCCAGAGTGGAGAGGTGAAAACAATCGGGCTGAAGCAGCAGGACCAGACGTAGAAAACCCGGACGCGAAGCCGACATCCTCGGGAGTTAGCGGAGGGGGGCGGAAATTATCAAATATTGGTTTGCGAATAAGACCTTCTTTGGCATACTTTGCTGAGGAAAAGTACTGTGGCTCTGACCTAGAGTGCTTTAGAGAAGTCCACCTAAATGTCGGTTCCCGCAAAATAGATTTTCGCTTCCCTTGCATGGGAGCGGCAGAAGTAGGCAAAAATGGTGATGCTAAGGGGATGGTTGGAGGCATAAGCCAAGGTGAGTGGTCAGAGATACTGGAGGCTGGCTGCAGTGGGGGCGGTGGTGTCAGCAGGGGTGGCGGGGGCGAGGAAGAGGTCTGCTGCTGGGGGGCACTTTGCAGAGTGGATAATTTTTTCGTGGTTCTGGATCCGAAACTTCTCTCCGACACCGAATACCTTCTGCTTCTCCGGTCACTACTGTCATTTTCTGGGGACTGGGAAATAGGCAGTGGTGTATGGACTTCAGGGGTATCGCTCCGCTCTTCAGGAAGGACCTGAATCTCCTCAGAGGCCTGAGAATCTGTGGAGGTATCGACACTGGGGCTACTGGATCGGGAGGAGTCTGAAGACATTTGAGAGGAGTGCTGAGATGCTGCACTTGATTTTTCAGAAGATCCACAGGACGTGGCACTGAATCTACTGTTTGGTGTAGACTCCAGTCGGGCAATTTTAATTGGAGGGTCATAATCTTCATCCTCTATAAACCGCCGAGGGGTTTTGATGATCCGCGAGGAGATGGCACTGACAACAGGCATGATGAACTGGCGGATGTTTTTGACCTGTGTCTTCACCTTTCTTCCTTGCAGCTGAGCCGCTTCTTTCTCGATTTTCTTCTGAGCCCCCTTTTTTGCCCTCTGCAAGAGCTGCTTAGCAATTGTTGCATCTGTCCTTTTAGAAGAAGGAATAATCCTAACTGGCTTAATCCTTCGCGGGCTTTGTCTGACTACTGTCTTATCTTCTTTTGTGAGTGGAGGTGTTCCTTCCTTGTCTTTCCGGACCTTCTGGGGCTTTTCCAGTTCAGAGTTAATGAGGAGACCTGAAGGGGTCTTTATCCTTTCTGTTGATGGAGGCCGTCCTCGCCGGCGTACAATTTGTACCCCCTTCCTTCCTATTTGAAGCTTCCCTGTCTTAAACTTTGACTTGAGAGGAGAGAGTTTACCTGCTCTTAATTTTTTAATCTTTGTGGCTTGCTGAAATGTAGCGGAAGGCGTGCGTTTCATTTTCTTCAGGCTATCTTCTTTGTTTCCCTTTGGTAACTCGGAAATGTCCTTTCCATGTGTTATTTTGAGTTTTACTCCAGGGAAGGTGGGAGGTCTTCCTCTCTTCTTTTCTATACTTTTAGAATCTCTCTTCTTGATCTTATCTCCAGATTTGGTCTCTGATTTATTTAGAGGGGAGAACACAGATGGGTCTGAGAGGAGAGCTGAATTTCGGTCAGAGCCACTTCTAGGTCTCCCGCGAGGTTTTCGAGGACTAGTTTTAACTGTGTATAGAAATTAAACAATGAAGAGCATATATTTAGCTTTGCAGTTTAGGTCTTAACTAAACTGAAGATAATTTAGCAAAAGTCATTCTGTACTGAACTCTATCTGGGTTTAATCAGTCAATAAAACATCTTTATTGTGCTTAGTTTCTTTTCACCAAAAACGTGCCTCAAAGAAATCAAGTAAATAACACTCTACCTAAACGAACCCTTAACTCCTTTTTTGATAGAAGAACTAAGATAATCAAAGAGGTTTTCAACTGGGCAGTTAATATACAAAACTAATTTTACTACATCTTTAGGTGAATAAAGCTTTTTTTCTGAATTTTAAAAGAAAGCCTGTTTTAAAAAAATCTGTATGACCTTTTCCATATTCTAGTCATCAAGAGTAACATTTGAGAACACATTTATAGTAAGTCATCCCATTTTTTTCAACTCAGAATTGTGGCTTTAATAAATATGAACAAGGTGCTCTCCAATCAATAACAATACACCAACTTCCATAGGCTACCATAATACACCAACTTCTACAGGCTGCTCAGCTTCCTATATCTTCAATCTGCTTTGCCAAAGTAAGTTAAGAAAGTTTCACTGAAAAGAAAAATATTCATTCATGAGACATCAGAAAAAGATCACTGAACTCAGTGGCAGGTGAACTAATCAGTGAAATGGCATGAGATATCCATTAATCTACTCCCCTACCTATAGGTTCTTGAACCAGTTTTAAATTACAAAAAAGATTTAACCATAATTGATGTCAAGAGCAAACTGACTATTTTAAAATCAGATTTCTTCTCTTCTAAATAAAAGGAATCTGCCAACTTTTAATCAACTCAATTTGCTATGTATTAAGAGGCTTCAGAAAACCATAGTTTTCTAAAATTCTTTTCTTTTCGGTGGGAGGGGGTGTTGCTGCAAGGCTTGCGGGACCTCAGTTCCCTGACCAGGAATTGAACCCTGGTCACATCAGTGAAAGCCCAGAATCCTAACCACTAGGCCACCAGGGAACTCCCTAAAATTCTTTGTATTGTCTGTACTTTCTAAATGTATAAATAAGAGTTGCCTCATCTGTCATATCTTCGCTTCTCTCATGACTTTTCAATGTTTTATATGACTCAACATTCTTCTGAGATTAAAACTTCCCCTAATAGGCACCAGAAGAGATTTATGCCATTATGACGAACATTTTAGACTATGGAACCGGCTTCCTAACAGAACAGAAATCAACAAAGGTCTGATTGTTGAGCTTTCTAAATATAAATGCTTTCCTCACCAATTAACTTGAGACTTCTCTTAATAGATTAAGGATTCACGTATCTGTTCTCAGTATATACTAATTACAACAAATTACAACAAAATGGACTAGGGGACAGCAGAGAAACTATGCTTCATTTCTTTAAAATAATAAAGTATATATAGATGGGTTTTTTAAATTAAAAAAAAAAAAAATACACTGACAATATTCAAGATACACTGACAGCCAAGGGAAAAAAAACAAGAGGAAACCATCAAGGGTTGTGAATCAACAAATTAAACTCTACCCAGATGTACATCACAAGATTCCTTATAATCTTGGTAAATCTGAATGTGGCTACTAATAGGCCTTTATTAATTCTGAAAACCTCTTCGATCCATCTTTTACAAGAAACTTTTGGTGGACAAGTAGAAAAAAGCACAACAGAGAAAAGTCCAGCTCTGCTGCTAACTTCCATAATCCACAACATATTCAAAGAACTCACAAATCAGTTAGAAGTAACTGCTCAGTGTGTCTTTTCCTGGCCTCATTTTGTTATCTATAAGTGAAGGGTTAGACTAGACAATCTCAAAAATCATCTTCTGATATGAAGTTTTAAGATTTTATCACATCTTAAAAGAGAAAACTGCCACTCTCTAAATGGCACAGGTACAGGAATACAACTGGTTAAGTCCTTCCAGCTAGAACAGCAATACTATCACCACTTGGGAAAGGAAAAATTGTTAAGGTACTGTGTTTGAGTTAGATTACTATATAGTACATGATGACTTTTGAATGAAATGCAAATGATAACAAACAATCACAAACGTCAACAGCAAGAACCAAAAGCACAGCTAACATCATATTTAACTAGCCTGTCTATCCACATAGAATCAAAGACAACCATACAAGAAGTCAGAATGGCAGCACAAATGGGGAATTTTTTTTCATCATAAGATCTATCTCCCTCTCTTATACAGAACAGAATCCTGCAAGCCATTAGATGTTATTTCCACTGAGGATCATCTCACAGGAAACTGCTGTTAAGTCTAGAATTTCAACTCATTCTAGATATTTTCTTGGTGAGAACAATGGCAAATATTGTTAATAAATAGAAACACTCATGTCATTTTTATTTTCTTTAACACAGTTTTTCAAGGATCAGGTAAAACAGTTTCATAGAGTGCCAATATTTTGTTTTTAGTTCTTTGACAAAAGTAGACCAAATTTCATCTGTTTAAAACAATGGTCAAATTATTTGTACTATACAATTCAAAATGCATAAATCTGAGGATACTATCATTAGTAAGTAAACTTCAATTTGCCTACCAAGCTTTATAAGCATTCCAGAGAAATCTAGCCCCATGCCACAGGTGGTTCCCATAGAGAAGCATAATTAAGATAAACCAAAAGTGATCTAACAGAGAGGAGCCCCATAAAGAGGGCTAGTTCATAAGCCATTTCCTACTTAGTGAGAGGGAAAGGGAAGGATTTCTTCAAAAGAAATCTAAGACCATCTTTTACATGCAAAGAAGGCAAGGGGAAGTCACAGTCTCTTAACAAACAAAACTTAAAGGCGTCATGTGTTTAAAGGGTCATACCTGAAGGAGACCTTGTGGGACTTCGTACTCTGACTTCTTCATCTGAGCCAAAACCTAAGAACTGCTCATCCTACAACAAAGGAAAATTATTTTAAAATCAGGAAAAAAAAAACCAACCCATAAATCTGAACATATCCCAAAGAAATGCCCAGAGGAGACACAAATGAATTTGGAAAATTTAGTCTCTATATATCAATCATCATCATCATTCCTACGGATATTATTATAAAATAACTTAATACTGAAATAAATAGACCCAGCCATATGGCGTCAATACAGACAAACAGGAGCTGTGTAGTAACTGAACACTGATAAGTTACCTTTGGTGCACAGTACACAGGGGACAGTTCTAAATTTCAACCTATAGATATAGCCCAAAACAATTAAAGAATGACTTTAACTCAAGTAAGCAAAACAGTACAATGGCAGAAATACACAGCCCCAATAAAAAATATTTTCAACAAGTAAAGTTTACAGACACATAAGGAATAACCTACAGTATCATAATCTCTTGTCTACTAAATATTAAGAGACTGAAATTGCCAAAATCGTCAGTTCCTTAACTCAGGAATTGACATTTAGATGTGATTTCTATACATTTGAGATCCAAAGATTCTCAACATGCATTTTGTGGCATCATTTTTAAATGCCCTGTGATAAGAGACTTAATGGTGGGCAGCAGCATTTGTGAAAGGATGAATTGACCACATAAAGGGTGAAATGCATCCAACGATAACTGAAGAAAGCACTTTAATTTCAGTTGTACCTAGAGAAGGCAAAAGGCAAAAACTTTTCTTTCCCTCTAACTTTTAACCTGCTTTTAAAAAAAAATACTAAGGATTTAACCAATTTTGAACAAATTTTCAGGAACACGGTCCATTTAAACAACCTGATTAATAAACATTCACCAATTCAGAGACTAAGAGTTCTTTCTAGAAAGAGACGAGAAAGAGAATTTCAGATGCCAGAAACAAAATCCACATAAAAGAACAAATTAAGGAATTAACGACAGGTTTTCTTGTACCTCCAACTGATACTGATAACCCCCAAATTAAATTCAAACAGTTAAAGCCCCTCCAGTTTTAGAGGGGACCAGTTCAACTCTTGTTTGTAGATACATGACACCACTGAAGAGAGGGAAGGGTTAGTCTGAGGTCTCAATTTCTTTATTTATTGCAGTGTTACAAGAAATAAATGAAATAATTTACAGAAGTTATGTAATTTATGTAAAATCACTCAGAAAACTACAGTGTGGCATCCACATTGCAGTTATTATTACTGCTGTGATTTTAGAAACTGAAGCTCTGAAAGGCCAGATGACTTACCCAAGACCATACAGTTAGTTACAAAGAACTTTGTACCATAATGGCTACAAGCTAAAACTAGAAATATTTAGAGGAATCCAATAAATTATCTACACTACAAAATTCGATAAATTTTTTCAGCTACTATTAAAGTAACATGAAGCCCATTTTCAAATCCTTAAAGTTTCTGATTTAATTCATTCTTTTCCAGCATTATCCTTATGGAACAACCCAGTAATCTATGCATTTCACAAAGACATCTGGGGATTTCCTAACACTTACCAGGGGACTACATTGCTAAATGCATAAATTCTATGCTCTGAGAGTGTTGCAACAAGAGAGTTCTAGCAACTATACACACACTAACCAACAGGTAAAGTAACCAAAGCAGAAATAACTAAAGATGATTAATCTTTAAAAGAAACATGAGATTCACATTGCTATGTTCTATATTTTAAACTTTCACAATATGTAACTGTACAACCCTAATTCAATCTACTCCAAAACAGAGTACTACAGGGCTATCAAGCAGTAATTAAACTAACTGCCATATTTAAAGTTTCCAAGTACTTTCCAAAATGACAGAAAACATTAACTCTTTCTCTGTGACCTTGTAGTTGGAATAAGAAAAGACTGACTTTACTTCCATCCAAGAACTTTCTTTTCACTTGAAATATATTGACAGGTTGACTTCTTGAAGCACACTTAAAAAAAATAAGGACTCATTGTTTAAACAATCTAGACAGTTCAGTCAAAAACAAAAGCCATCATTGTTATGTTAAAGAGCTCTGGTCCACTAACTGTGAACTTCCAATTCCATATAAAAGCCCCCCAAGCTGAGAAAGCACTGGGAGAAAAAATCCTGCAAAAAGGTGCTACAAATGAAGTTCTTTCTGTCTCTCCAGTCTCTCCCATAATCCCCTTTAAATTCATCAGTTGTTGGAAGATGCAGTACACAAGGTAACAATGCAGGCTTTCCAGGGAATCAGAGTTGCCTAGAAATCAAAAGACTAAGTCCAAATGTCTACAAAAAGATAACGAAGAGGAGCTGCAATTAAATCCATGGTGGCTCAGATGGTAAAGAATCTGCCTGCAATGCAGGAGACCAGGGTTCAATCCCTGGGTTGGGAAGATCCCCTAGAGAAGGGAATGGCAACTGACTTCAGTATTTTTGCCTGGAGAATTCCATGGTCAGAGAAGCCTGTAGGGTGACAGTCCATGGGGGGGTCGCAAAGAGTCGTACACAACTGAGTGACTAACACTCACTTTCTTTCCCTTGGCACTATGGCATCATAAGCCTGGACATCTCTGAAAAGAGGAAACAGGAGACACCATGCTACAAGGGACCAAGTATTTCTGGAAACTGGGCCCAAGCAGCCAGCTACACTTTCCACTCTGGCTTTCTCTGATGAGCACAGCATTCCAAGACAAATTATAGGCAAGAGGCAACAAACCTATTCCTTCAGGATAATGATGTCCTTGGAGAACAGATCATCAAAATTGTTATCTTTCCTTACCACCAAAGATAGAAAAATATCCTTGCCAAGCTAAGCCCTTAAATCATATTTAGCTTCCAGAGATTAGGAATGCAATGAAGCTAATGTCATTTCCTAAGTGAAAGTTAATTCTAAAATAATAAACGTGTAGAATTTATTACCCCCACCCTTATCTCTAGGGGTTATTTGAGAACTTTCAAACATATCTTTAACAGCAAATTCTACATTACCCATAAATATCCTAACATTTGAGGATTTTTATTTTATGTTAATGGCAGGATTTTAATCCTTTAATGGCTCTTATATTTGTGATGAAGCGATAAAGAATGTTTTCTACAAGAGAACCTAAGTGAACCCAAAATAAGTATTACAGACAATAATGTTTACATATAAACTGTAATGATGAAGACATTTTAGAAAAATACAAGAAGTTCTATATTTCAAGGAATTATGTACTACTAGGATAACTTTGCAAACAAAGCACTATTTCTTTTACTTGTCCATTCATTAAAAAACCATTTATACACTATCTGTTCCTGATGCAAAAGAGGAGTAAGACATGACTCTGCTCCCAAGAAGTATCTAAGGCAGATAGGCAGGTGCCCAATCTCAGACTTCCTTTCAAATGTCGGTGAAGGATAAATTACCATGTAATTCATATTCTGGAATTAAAAAACTGGCTTAAATTTTGGAATAGTTCATTCTTCCTCTTGTATTAGTATTAGGTTCATGGAGAAATATGCAACACATTTCAAAATTCTTCCGAAGGATGGCAATGTCTATCTCCATGCTTCAGTGTTGTTCTAGGCACCACTCCAGCATTAGAAATCGGAGAGAGTTTAAGTAATCAAGATCTAAATCATCTGCGGTGATTAGATGTGACACAGTTCTTAGGAATACCAGTGATACCTGATCTAACTTGCAACTGATAGAGGCCAATGTGTTTTCCTCCCTACTCCCAACTAAAATGCATAGATTTTATCTCCTCCCCTAAATTCCTCCTGATTTACCTTAGAGCAGAAATCACTCACCTGGAGTTTTCCCATCTCCCAATTTTATGTGGAAATTCCAAAGTTATTTTGAAAACTACTCTAATAAACAAGCTTGGGCACATCTGGCCTTCAGTGAATAAGGTTTTGGGTGCCTGCTCATAGCTCCTTTCTTTTCTTGTGAGATTCCTCAGCACTTCAGAGCACCGAATTAGGTGGTAGGTATCTTAGCACCCTTCTGTCTCCAAAATGTTTACTCTTTTGGGTTTAAAAATACCAAATTTCTTCAACTACAAAGGTTTTACTGATGGATCAACTCACAAATAACATCCATAACCACAGACTGTATCAAAAGCACCCTGACACCTAACTTTGAAATTCTTTGTTTTGAAGGCTTATAATTTTTGATATCATCATATATGGTTCCATCCTATGAGGAGGCCACAGAACTATGAAAATTATTAAGAACTAAAGAAGATGAAGAAACATCAAGGAGGCATACAGTGCATCTCAGCAGCTCCAGTTAAAGAGAAACACTTCTCCTTTGGGAATTTATTCCTGTTAGTTATCACTTCTGCTGGCACGTTTCTCTGTCACCGGCTACAATTCCCTGGTGGTCCAGTGGTTAGGACTTGGCACTTTCACTGTTGAGGGCCCAGGTTCGACCCCTAGTGCAGGAAGATCCCACACCTGAGGGGCAACTAAGCCTGCACACGACAACTACTGAGTCCCTAAGCCCTAGAGCCCATGCTCTGCGACAAGAGAAACCACCGAAATGAGAAGCCTGTGCACAGCAAGGAAGAGGAGTCCCAGCTCACTGCGACCAGAGAAAACCTGTTCGTGGCAACAAGACCCAGTGCAGCCAAAAATAAATAAACAAGTAAACCTTGGAGGGAAAAAAAAAAGAATACACAGGGAGATTGACCTCAGGCTGGTGGTGGTAGTTTAGTTGCTAAGTCGTGTCCGACTCTTGCAACCCCATGGACTGTAGCCTGCCAGGCTCCTCTACCCATGGGATTCTAGGCTGGTAAGAGAGATTAAATCAATTCATTCACCCATTCATTCATTAAAATATATATTAGCCCGTTTCTGGGTTAAGGGATGAATATAGAGATAAAAGCCAGTTTCTGCCTTCAAGGATCTACTAATCTGTGACAAACAGATCTTTCAATCAATGGAATAAGTAGCCAATATTGTATAATAACTAGAAATGTAGTAGTATAACCCTTAAAAATTATGAATCACTATATTGTACACCTATAACTTAGTATTATAGAGCAACTATATTCTAATTTTTTAAATGTTAAAAATAAATAAAACATTTTAAAAAATTAACGGAATGCAGTGTGTTTCCTGCCATGCCAGAGGAATACACATGCCAGAGGAATGAATATGGAAACACAGCAAAAAGGTGACTCACTCAGTCAAGGAGAAAGAGCCAGAAAACCACTGCAGAAAGGATGAAAAGCTTATTCCAACTTCTGAAGGATAATAAATTAGGGTTGAAGGGAGATACTGCGGGCAGAGAGAATAACACATACAAAGGACAGAGGTACAAAAGAGCATGCCATGGCGTGAGAGGCCTTGGCCGATGTGGGAAAGAGGCATAAGATATTGAAGGGAAAAAGGCTGAGGCAAATCATGAAAGGTCTTAAATGCCTTTATGAGTTTGAAGTCTCTCTTCAAGGAAGTGCGGGCCTCATCCTGAGAGCTCCAGCTCATCAGTAAGATTTTCGGGCAGGAGAGAAGCATGATTAGATTTATATTTTCAGAAGATCACTATGACAGCAGAGGGGAAGCAGAGATTACCTTTAAAGCCAGAGGCAGTAAGAACAGTTATAAAATGACTGCAGTGGCACAGGGGATTGAGGAAAAGCGCAGATTACACAGACGGCTAGGAGGCAAAACGAACATGGTTTTAATATGAAGGGTTATCTGTAAAGACGTGCAAGTTTATGGTGATATTTCTAAGATTGGGATTAAAGAAAGAAGCTTCTATGAGGGGGAAGGGAAATCACTTTAGACAACTGAATTTGAAATGTCTGTCCAAGTTGTTAGATACAACCATCTGGAGGAAATGCGTCTGATTCAGTGAATTTGTGAATGCTGAAACTGTATGTATAAATGCAGTCACCCAGGGAGAGAATACAGAGAGAAAAGGGGGACCCATGGCGGGTTCCCAAGGAATACCCACCCTTCACCTACAGGGGAAAGGGAAGCTTAGGGAGGAGACAGAGATGGAACAGCCAAAGAGAACAATCTTGTATCTAAGTGTGTAACCGTCAAGGGAAGAACACACATCAAGGGATGGCAGAGCTGGGGAAGCACTGAAACTTGTACAGAGGTTATCAAAATTGGGAGGTCACCTATGACCTTCCTGAGGTCCACTTCAAGGCAGTGTTAGAGGCAGGAGGAACCCAAGTGCAGTGGGTGGAGGTGTGACTGGAAAGTGACTACAGCAGAAGTGAGTATAGACCACTCTTGAAAAAAACTCAATTACACGGGAAAGGAAAGAACGGACACAACGCAGGGATATGCCTGGTAGGATGATTTTTTGAGATGTGTTCATTTGCTGAAGGACACAGCAGCCAGGGAGAGGCTGAAATTTCTCAACAGCAAATCAGTAATAGATGGAAAAGGGATGGGAATGTGGAGTGGACACTGAGAGGAAATGAAGGCAAAGTGCAGTGGAGGGGAATTCGCTCCCACCAGGAAAGAGGCTAAGCATGCAGTGAACAGTGGACGAGTTGACAAGCAGGAGAAAGCTTCAAGATTTCTCTGATATCACCGGCAAAACTTGTTTACATGGGCATCTGCCAGATGGAGAGACACAAATTTTTTCATATTCTCAAAGAGGCTCACAATCCACCAAAGTTTTTTTAGCACGCTGCTCTGAAGGAAATAAATCATGGAACAAGGCTGATTTAGAATAAATGGGATGGGGTAGTGAAGTAGGAAATAAGATGCAGAGATTAATAAAAAACTGATTTGGTTAGAAAGGGGTAGCCACAGCAGGGCCAAGATCAAAGACAAATAAACTATCACAACCTTGTTAATTCTAGGATGGTATGGTCAAAACTCAGCCATTAGTAGGAGCTACTTTTGAGTCTCAAATATAGAAAAGGTGTAACTCTGAGATTTGTTTCTTCTAGATAGAATATTTAAATATATACATATGAAATTAGAGTAGGAAAGAGACTGAATAAAGGGAGACCAGATAGCAGTCTACAGTTAAAATTCAAATGTGATTGGTATTCAGTCATTCCAGCAAGTACTGTATTGTCGATGAACACTGTTTTAGACACTAAAGATACACAGGTGAAGAACTGACAAAATTTCTGACCCATGAGAAAATAAACATATAACAAGGAAACGAGGGCACTAAAGATTGATGAGGGGTTACCTGTGGGAGTTATTTTCACTCGGACAGTCAGGAAACGCTTTTCTAAAGTGATAGTTTACCAAAAACTGGCAAACTGTTGGCTGCCATCTGGTTTGTTCAGTCCACGAACTAACAATGGTTTTTAACATTTTTTATATGGTTAAAAAAAAGAAAGCCTTCCTCAGTGATCAATGCAAAGAAATAGAGGAAAACAACAGAATGGGAAACATTAGAGATCTCTTCAAGAAAATTAGAGATATCAAGGGAACATTTCATGCAAAGATGGGCACAATAAAGAACAGAAATGGTACGGACCTAACAGAAGCAGAAGATATTAAGAAGAGGTGGCAAGAATACACAGAAGAACTATACAAAAAAGATCTTCATGGCCTAGATAATCACGATGGTGTGATCACTCACCTGGAGCCAGACATCCTGGAATGTGAAGTCAACTGGGCCTTAGGAAGCATCACTATGAACAAAGCTAGTGGAGGTGATGGAATTCCAGTTGAGCTATTTCAAATCCTAGAAGATGACGCTGTTAAAGTACTGCACTCAATATGCCAGCAAATCTGGAAAACTCAGCAGTGGCCAGAGGACTGGAAAAGGTCAGTTTTCATCCCAATCCCAAAGAAAGGCAATGCCAAAGAATGCTCAGACTACCGCACAATTACACTCATCTCAAACGCTAGTAAATTTTGAGCTAGTATGCTCAAAATTTTCCAAGCAAGGCTTCAACAGTATATGAACTGTGAACTTCCAGATGTTCAAGCTGGATTGACAGAGGAACCAGAGATCAAATTGCCAACATCTGTTGGATCATCAAAAAAGCAAGAGTTCCAGAAAAACATCTACTTCTGCTTTATTGACTATGCCAAAGCCTTTGACTGTGTGGATCACAACAAACTGTGGAAAATTCTTCAAGAGATGGGAATACCAGACCACCTGACCTGCCTCCTGAGAAATCTGTATGCAGGTCAAAAAGTAAGTTAGAACTGGACATGAACAACAGACTGGTTACAAATTGGGAAAGGAGTACGTCAAGGCTGTATATTGTCACCCTGCTTATTTAACTTATCTGCAGAGTACATCATGAGAAACACTGGGCTGGATGAAGCACAAGCTGGAATCAAGATTGCCGGGAGAAATATCAATAACCTCAGATATACAGCTGACATCACCCTTATGGCAGAAAGCGAAGAAATAAAGAGCCTCTTGATGAACACGAAAGAGGCGAGTGAAAAAGTTGGCTTAAAACTCAACATTCAGAAAACTAAGATCATGGCATCTGGTCCCATCACTTCATGGCAAACAGATGGGGAAACAGTGGAAAGAGTAACAGACTTTATTTTCTTGGGCTCCAAAATCACTGCAGATAGTGACTGCAGCCATGAAATTAAAAGACACTTACTCCTTGGAAGAAAAGTTATGACCAATCTAGACAGCTTATTAAAAAGCAGAGACATTACTTTGCCAACCAAGATCCGTCTAGTCAAAATCCAAATTTCATGGTGCACAAATAAAAGTTTTATTGGCACATAGCCCCTTGTGTCACAGTTTCTGTATTGTTTATAGCTGTTCTTTAGACTGTAACAGCAGAGGGGAGTCTGGCAACAGAGACCATTCAGCTCTTTGCAGAAAAAACTGGCTGAATCCTGGTTTAGACCTAAATGATGAGAAAAAGACAGACGTATAAACATCTAGATGACACAGTTTTCTAGCTAGATAGTTAAGTGTACAGCTCTGCAGGACAGGGGAAGGAACCTGGATTTATCCAAGCAGTTGGGGGAGGGAAGATGAGGAAGAGACACCCATAGGTTTAGAGGAGGAAATAGTATGAATTGATGGATTTACATTTGGAATCCACAGTTACTATGTGAAGAACAAACTTTAGTGAGGTTAAGAACACAAGCAAGGAGATAAGGGAATAGTCCAGCCAGAAGACTGTAATGGCTACGACTTCTTGGGCTGGAAGAATGAATGCGAGGAAGTTGGATTTAAGGTATTCTGGAGGTAATACAGACAGATTTTTTTGATGGGTTATTTGGAATACAAATATAGGGAGAAATCAAGGATAAATCCTATATGTTAGACCCGAGCCACTGGGTAACAGCAGAGTCATCCTGAAACAAGGAGAAAGGAGAAAATCAAGACTTTCTGGACACGGGAAGTTTAAGATACCTACTAGATATCCAAGCACTTCAATGGATACCCATTTCCTTGTCGGAGAATAGTAGTGGCTACCTCAGTGGGTGGGCATGATTAGGTGAGATAATACCTGTGAGGCACTCAAAATACTGCCTGGCTTACCACAAACACTCAGTAAATGCTAATCACGCTTATTGTTCTTATTATGCAGATGGAGTGTCAAACAGGCAGCTGGAAATATAGGTTTGGGACTACAAGAAGTAGTCAACAGTTAGAGATAAAGATTTAGGAGTCCTCTGCATACAGATAAGGTCTGGATGAGGCCATCTAGGAAAAACGCAGAGAAGGTGGCCAAAGGCAGACTCCTAAGTGACTCCAACATTCAGGCGAGTTAAGCAAAGGAAGGAAGCCATAGACAATACTGAAAATTAATAACTGATGAGTTAAGAAAAAAATAGAGGAGTGTGGTGTGACAGAACCCAAGAAAGGAGTGTTTCAAGACTGGAGTGGTCAGCTGGTTCAAAACGTGCCCAAAGTTGAATAGGAGGAGGACTGAGAATTAGCTCTTCAATCTGGCAAGAAAGACACCCTCGAGGATTTTGATAAGAGCAATTTCATAGAGTCATGAGGATAAATAAAAGCCCAACTGCACGGGACAAGGAGTGGCTGAGAGGTAAGAAAGTGGCGCCTGCAAATACACATGGCACTTTCAAGGAGTTTTGTTGTGAAAGCGAACAGAAAATTGGGTAGTGGCTGGGAAAGGATGTGGGGTACATAGTTTTTTAAAAGAACTATTTAAGTCAGTTAAACAGTTTTATATGTTGATGAGGCAGAAACTGCCGATGGAGGAGAGAGGAGGAGATAACTGCAGGAATGACCCTGAGTAGATAAGAGGGGATGGAATCCAGGGTACAAGTGGAGAGTGGCACTTGTTCAGCTGTAGAAGGCAATGAAAGATGTGCTAGTGATTGTGTGTGCACACGCTCACTCAGTCATGTCTGACTCTTTGCAACCCCATGGACTGTAGCCCACCAGGCTCCTCTGTCAATAAAATTTTCCAGGCAAGAATACTGGAGTGGGTTGCATTTCCTACTTCAAGGGATCTTCCCAACCCAGGGACTGAACCCAAATCCCATGTCTCCTGAATTGGCAGGCAGATTCTTTACCACTTCACCACCTGGGAAGCCCATGTGCTTAAGTTCCCTTTTAATAGGAAAGGGAAAGAAAGCTATTAAACACACTTGGTATAACTGACACTCAAGAATCAGTAAACAAAGACTACTACTTGAATTGCTCCCAAGAACAATTCTGTTAATACTAGCTTCGAGAGCTTCAACCTTCAAATGACCAATATCCAAAGTATCTTGCAAAGTATTATAATTTTAGTACTTATATTCATGCTGTATTTTAAGCCAAACTCGGTAAAGAGGAATTAGATAGTAAGTTTCATGAAGGAAAGGACTTATTCAGGGCTAATGCCCCAACAGTTGGTCATATGCCAGGTACATAAGACATTCTTAGAAAAATAGCTAAGATTTCCAGTCGCTATCTCTTACTTTGTAGAGTGCTATGTTTATGAATGTCACTGGGGGAAGATAGGCCTCTTTGGAAGCTGTTCATCATTTATAAAAGAAAACTATATAGTGACATTTGTAAATCATTTCCAGATATGAGTTTAAAAATAATGTGACTGAATTTATAAGAAAAAAGTATAAAATATTCAAGCATAGTCAAATATACAGATATCAGGAGATAAACTTCTTAAGCCAAGATGGTTTCTGAAATCCAACCAGTCGAGAGATGTATACAGTTATTCAACTGACATCATCATCTCTTGTCAACAAATTGGCAGGGGCAGGGCCAAGGCCAGATTCTCTCTGACTCTTGGCGCATCAAAGAGAACTACGGCTGTTTGAATGTGTAACAGAAAGGAAGAGATTTCAACTGTTTTAAATATGTTCTCTGATATTGAACCCCCCAAAGTCACCTAGGATTAAAGAGTGCAAAGACAGTAATCCACTGTCCCTCAGTAACAACAGTTGGTTAAGTTTTCACCTACGCAGGAATGAAATCGTTCTCAAATATTTAATTCAATTCTACCTAGCAATTGTTACTTACAAAACACAAACTCTACCCACTTTGTAATTAGAGAAAGAACTGTCTCCTTATCCTCACTCCTTATCAACAGGAGCAAGAAGCAGAGATGCTCAAAACAGCACAAGAGACAGGTGAGCTCCACCCATCCTGCTCCGGAAAAAGAGGCAAACATAAAGCAGCTCATCATCTTTAAAAAAAATAAAAAGAAAAAAGGCAAAATGAACCCACTACATCAGATAGTAAGCTATACAGATTCTTGGCGATGCTCCAAATTACTTTGCAGGATCTTTAAAAACAAAACAAAAAACCAAAACAGAACAAACAAAAATTAATGACTTTCAGACTTCTAGGTTCCAAGTCTGAACTGGTTTGTCTACTTGCTGAAGTAGAAGAAATAAAGCCCACTTAACTGATATACTGTAGACATTAAATTAATCAACACAATGACAGGGTTTCTTCTTTGTTTAACAGGGAAGTACCACAAAATGACTAGATCCACTTGAATAGCCTGGAAAAATTAAACAAACAAACACCAACACTGTTTTCAGAGATGGTTCTTTTTATTACAAGAAGTTCTGGTCCTCCATAGGCCAACTTCCAATAGTTAACTTCATTTTGAGGTATACGTTCATTCAGTTACAAATTTCTACTTAGAGTATTTCAATTTTTTTTTCTTCCAGCTTGTTCTGATCTTGGTGCAAAAGTCAGACTGCATCTTTCCTTCTGGGCTGTCAAATGACCAATAGCAATTAAAGTAACACTGAGGAGTTCACAACTTTCTTTCCTCTAAAGGTAAATAGAGTTATCTCTACAAATAGTTTTCTAAAGGAACAAAGTGAATTTGGACACAAAAGTAAACATTGTCTTTGGCAAAACAACAAAGCTACCACATCAGTCAACAGAATATGACCTAACATTTTTGAAGAATTAATGTTCAATGTATGAATTTGGAAATTTTGTGTTCTTGTTATCTTAAAAAAACCAACTGACTGACTTCTACATCATATCTGGAAGTTCATCATCATATTCTGAGAAGCTCACTGAAGTTTATGTGGCATTAACTCACTAAAACAAAAAAGTCCCTGGTATTTTATTACTCTAACACTGGAATCTCTCAAGGAGAATAGACAATCAGGAGAAGAATTCTTCGCTTTTGTAATCTCTTGCTTTCTGAATTTATACCTGTATGATAAGCAATTAAAAGTTACAGAGAAAGTTGTTGTTTAGTCGCTACGTCATCTCCGACTCTTTTGTAAACCTGTGGACTACAGTTCACCAGGCTCTTTTGTCCATGGGATTTCCCAGGCAAGAATACTGGAGCAGGTTGCCATTTCCTACTTCAGGGGATCTTCCCGATCCGGGGATTGAACCCAAGTCTCGTGCATTAGCAGGCGGATTCTTACCGCTGAGCCACCAGGGAAACCCCACAGGAAAAGTAGGATTCTCTTATATTTCCAATTCCCAGTTTCTCAGATGGCACCAATTTTACAATTCGGTAATCAAGCCACCATTCACTTTGCCACCACTTGCAGAATCCCTGCAACAATCCAGCTTCACCTCTGAACTCCAGTCATTTTGAGATGGTCTGGTTAACAGTGGACAGCATTCTACATGAAACCTAGAAACTACTCATTACATTTATATCACTTAAGGCCAGATAACCTTAAATAAACCTAGTATCAATTTACCTACAAGAAGGAGTTTATACACAATTCCGGTACTAAATTCCAAAGTCCTAAAGCTTCAGTAACCCACTCAAGGTTGTGGGACTAAGAGCTAGCAGGAAAAAGAGCTGGTGTTAATATCAGTTCTGCCCAGACTCTTGGTAATCTATATGAATAATCCCAATTCACAGTTTTCATTCTGACTGTGCCGGAAATGCTTTTTGCAACCCAACATATCTAAAAAGGTTTCATTCTCAGTAATGCAAGCCCTCCTCCTGGCCTCAAAAGCCAAGGGTCAGAGGCCTTTGTAATCCTCATTCACATGAAGCCAACCTTATTAGACTGGAAACGATATACAAAGCACTTGTTATAATGCATCCACAAGCAGTGATACCCTCAACAAGGAATATTCTGCAGCACATCTCTTTAGACTACAACTGAAAATGGATATTAAAGCTATAAATATTTGCTTCCTATATTGAGACCAGAACTACTATCTCCCCTGGTTTCTCTTGATTTTAAGATTTCCCTCTTAGCTCCATTTACCAAGTTTTTATTCTCCTATAAAACCACTATAAAATCATTTCATAAAGACCTTTCTCTAGAGCTTGCTACTGAAAGTTAATTATTGCCATAAACTGACAATTCAAATAAAATACTTCTCAGGGAGCCAGGGAGACCCTAGGACCCCTTGGGGAATATTAAAAAGTATAGAACATGATCCACACCCTCCAGGATCGGAATAAAAAAAAATTATTGATTCAGAGAGTGAGAAGGTAGCTTGAGAAGTCATTTTACACATATGTAAGACTGTACTTTAAAATTCACCTCCAGAGAAGATCATAAAATTACTTCAGTAATCTTTTCACCATCATTATCATAAAAATTATCATTAGCAGCCAAGTTCTTCACATAACTATCCTTTGCTTCAATTTAAACCTATTTTTCTCTTATTTGAGCATCAGTGGAACTGGAAAACAGCTGGTTACCATTCCTAATAATGGATCCATTCATGTTTTTTGAAGAGTTATTAAGTTGCCTTTTAACCTTTCATTCTCTCAACCTTTCCTCACAGGACTGACTTCCAATCATATAATCATCTTTTGAGTCTCCTCGGAACCGTCTCCAAGGTCTCCTCATCCCTTTTAAGTTGAGGAACCTAGAAATGGAAACAACACTGCAGTAAGGGGGTGACCAGTGTCAGCATTATCTATATAAAAGATGATACCACCCCATCCAGATTCCTCGACGTCACTTCTAAAGCCCCGACCACTACTTTTACAAAAGTCCTCTGATGGCTCTTAGACTTTCTTCTGCTGTACTTAAGTTAGCTTCAGAATCATCCTGCTAATAGTCTTGAACAACATAATACCTTAGGAAATATATCCTTACAAAGTATTTCTAGGAGTTGTATGTATAACAAATTTTCAATTCAACATTCACTGGTCACCTTCTAAATGAAAAGTCACCATTGTAAAAAACATAAAACACAAATGATGACTCAGAAATGGTCCATGTCTTAAGGAAATCATAATCTAATGGGGGAAAGACAGACACAATTTACTCAGCCATTAAAAAGAATACATTTGAATCCGTTCTATTGAGATGGATGAAACTGGAGCCCATTATACAGAGTGAAGTGAGCCAGAAAGAAAAGCACCAATACAGTATACTAATGCATGTATATGGAATTTGAAAGATGGTAATGGTAACCCTATATGTGAGACAGAATAAGAGACACAGATGCATAGAACAGTCCTGTGGACTCTGAGGGAGAAGGTGAGGGTTGGACGTTCTGGGACAATAACATTGAAACATGTATATTGTCATATGTGAAGCAGAACACCATTCCATGTTCTATGCATGGGACGGATGCTCAGGGATGGAGCGTTGGGATGACACTGAGGGATGGGAGGGGGAGGGAGGTGGGAGGAGGGTTTGGGAGGGGGAGCACATGTGAATCCATGGCTGATTCATGTCGATGTATGGCAAAAACTACTACAATATTGTAAAGTAATTAGCCCCCAACTAAAATAAAAAATAAATAAATAAATTAAAAAAAAAAATATCTTTGTTACATCAAGAGTTAATCAAAGAGTATGTAAGAAAAAAAGAGTTTAGGTATGTCAAGAGTTCGTAAAGATAACATTAATATTGAGATTTTTTCTTTATTTTTAATGTTTGCAGTATCAGTTCTTTAAAATGTGTAACTTTTGGTGATTAATAGCTCTAAATAAACATTCAGTCTTGTATTCAAAAAAAAAAAAAAAAAAAACAGAAAGTATCCTGGAGTGAATTCTTTAAGGGTAGGATAAAGAACAGTAAGAAAACAGAAAAGGAAAAGCTGAATTTCAGATAGTAGTGGTATCTTGAAAGCTTCATGAAGAGTGGGATCTGAACTGAGCCATGAGAGATGAATAAGTCAGAGGCAGGTCAAGATGGGAAAACACTTTAAGGCAAAGGAGAGGCATTAGCAAAGGTATAAAGGCAGGTATACACACACTGTGGAGAACATCTAACAGACTGGTAGTTCAATATGGCTGAAGCACATTAGGTGAAAATGTGTGTTCAGGAGATAATGTTCAAAATGTAGAAATGTAGGCCAGCTAGATTATGAAGGGCTGGGAATTTTAAATCTTATTTTACATTTAGTGAGAAGTCAAAGAGTTTCAGAAATAAAGTGACAGAATCAGATCTGTACTTAAGAAAACCACTGGCAACACTGTATATACAGTGAAAAGGAAAGCAGAGAGACCGGTTAGGAGATTATGATTATAATCCATGCAAAGGTAATGGAAATTTAAAGTAGGACGATAAAAACAGAAAAACAGGGACAGATTAAAGAAACACTACAACAGTATCACAGACAAGCCCCAGAAATTGACTGGATGGGGTGGGAAGAGAAAGGGACAGAAGGTAGCACAGTGCAAAGAACACGAATGAGCCTTCAAATAGTTACAGGTCTGGATTTGAATTCTAGCTCCATCACTTATGAGCTTCCCTGGTGGCTCAGCTGGTAAAGAATCCACCTGCAATGTGGGAGACCTGGGTGCAGTCCCTGGGTTGGGAGAAGATCCCCTGGAGAAGGGAAAGACTACCCACTCCAGTATTCTGGCCTGGAGAGTCCATGGGGTCGCAAAGAGTCGGACATGACTGAGTGATTTTCATTCTGTCACTTACTAGCAACAAGACTTAAGGAAATCTATTTAACATGTCTGTACCTTGTTTTTTCATCTGTAAAAAATATTGTATATCAGGTATTTTAGCAAATCTATTTTTTAAGTGAGATAAAACTATATTTTTCCTCCTTAAGCATACTATCCTCTACTAACTATTCTTAAAGCTTAATTTATTTTTTGACTATTTTACTTGCGGTTATTTTTATGTCTCAAGTTTAAGTTCCAGCCTACAACTTAGCATTTCTTCTGTAAATAAATTGTAGTTGCATTGATCTCCATAGGCCTACACTTATTCTCCTTAAGCTGAAACTTGAGAACAAATGTCAAACAGTTACCAAGTATAGACTAATGAATCTGAACCTGGGGGCCAAGCACCCTGAAGAGCCTCTGAGTTGTTTCAGGAAATCACCATATACTCATACTCGAAAAGATAAGGAATACCAGTTACAGAGACCAAGAGTAGCAACCCCAATATAGCTGCCTTGGCCTGATAATTATGCAACTCATGAAGGCACTGTCTTCCTTGGTTACCTACCTGCCTATTTACTGTCTTGTTTTTTTCCCTCCCTTTTTTGCCTTATCTCTAATTATATTCTAGTTGGATACCAATAGTATCTGTTAGCAAGATGAGTGGCTGGCTTCAGTTTGGTTCCACCTAGCTTAGTAATGAACTTGACACCTATACCAAAAGCAAGAACATTCTAAAGTCAAGATTATAGCACTTGAATAGATATATATGTGCACACATATATATGTATACCTCAAAGTAATAAGAACCTTGTATCTCGGTGGGAACAGAAGCACTCCTGTCCTTTAAATCTGAGTCCTAATAATAATTAAAGGTTGCTATGTACCAGGCAAAGTGCTAAATACTTTGTATGCATAATAATTTCAATTAAGCCTCACAATAATCTTATGAAGCACAATTACCACTAATTTACAAATGAAAAAAACTGAAGCATGGAGAGGTTAAGGAAGTTTTCCAAAGTCATTCAGCTACTAAATGGCTGAGCCAAGATTTGAACCCAGCCAGTCTAAATCCAGAGCTCATGGTCATAATAGCCCCTAATTATTGTGATATACTATCTCACACTATTACAGATTAGATAATGAGATTCTACCTTTCCTTTGTAAAGGTATTTATACATGCATGAATAAAAAATCCTTGGAGAGATAACAAAAGGATTTCTTCATTAACTAAGCTTAAAGAGATGCTATCCACATGGTTTTACTGCTTATAATTAAAGGCAATAATCTAGGGACAATGTTGTATGTTTGTGTTTGATCTAAAAAATCAGTCAATAATCATGGATGGACAGAGGTTGAATACAAGCATGTGTAAATATTTATTCCTCAAGGTGTAGATATTTATTACAGATATGTGTAAATACTCCCCAGTTTTTAGAACCGAGAGAGTACAAAGGAGAGCTTCATTAAAAAAAAGTTTCTCTAAAAACACTCCTTACAAGTAATATTATTCCCCTAATTCAAGACAGAAAGCCACAATTACTTTGATGCTGTAAAATGAGAATGAAACAATGATGCTTCAGCAAAGTGTGGATCGTAAGGGTTGGAGCTCTCTGAAACAGTCCAAATGTTAGAAAGGTTCATAGCTCTTACTGCTGAAAGACATCAAAACATCTACACTCAAATATTCCAACCAAACACAAAAAAAGAAATGCAAGAAAACAGATAAAATATATGGGGAAAAAACTCCCAACTCCAGAAATAAATGCCAGTTGAATAGATCCTACCCACTGGTGCCACACAAGGCATTGCTGTAGTGATAATTAAAGGTAAAATAGCTGGGGAAATCCCTTCAGTCTATTTGTCAAATAGAAAAACAACTACTCATTTCAAAGAAAGGGGAATTTTCATACACAGCACAGAAAAACTGCCAACTAACTCTTCCATTTATATCTTTAACTGTTTCCTTAAAACTAAAACACATTAGAATAGTTATATTCAACATCTAAAAAGTTAAACCAAGTTTGGCCTCTAAGAAGTTTCATACTAAGCTTACAAGAGGATTTATATCATCCAAAACAACTACAATAAAATTCACCCAACAAAATTCTTCTTTCAAATATCTTGGTTTTTAAAAGCAAATGCCTGGCAGTGCCTCCAACCTTCTCCTGGTTGGCTTCCCCTGGAGTGTAACCTGACAAGGTACAAAGCTCATTGAAATATTTAACAGCGGTGGTATGGATTTCTTTGGATAGGTCAAGAAAAGCAGCTCATCCTTTTTAAAAACGTAAAGAACCATTTTATGGGATGTCATTCCCTCAGTCCAAGTGTCTCTGTATTTCCTCAGGGCTTTCTCAGAGAACTTATTGAGGGGGAAAATGAAAAGGCTAACAAATGGACCCCTTTTTTCTCCCTATTCCCAACATAATCCACCTCAGCCACAGAGCCAGTTGCATCCACACTGTCATAAATGCCAGCAGTTAGAGAATTAGGCCATAAAACCACCCACTCAGGTATAAGAGTACAGGCCTCCAGCTTTATTTCATGCATGCCATAAAGATCCCGGACTTCCTTCTTGCAGGCTTTCTTCACAACCAAGGAAATGACAATAACAACAACAAAAAAGTAGTAGGAATATACCACCTAGGCTGGCAATAACTTCTTTTCCGACAGTCAAGAATCAACAATATTGAAAACATAGAAACAAATTTAGCCAAACAAGAGGGCATCTAAATACCAGATAATGAGTTATATTTAAAATTGTATCTTCACTTTTCTTATAAATGAAATTGGTCAACTTCAGCTAAGAACTTTTCCCATAGAGTTCTTACATTTTATCCATACAAAGAAAACTTTCCTACCGAGTTCAAATTTCTCTTCCCAAAAACTTCCACATCTTATACTGATGTGATCAATGAAACCATCTGGATCCAGGTGAAGGATTCAAGATTCCTTTTTCTTAATAAAGACTGCAGTTCCTCTAACATGCCACATATAAAGGACTGTATTGTGAGCACTTACACAGTGGGAACTAGAGTAAGACTACATTTTCCAGAAAAATTACTTTCCCTTATTCTGAAACTACTCTAGAAGACTAGCCAATTCCTGATCTTCTCAAGAAATACTGGAGACTTACAAGAGTATTCTTAATTAACAATTTCGATACCCTCCGGAAATCTTTTCTAACCAAGAAAATTAATTCAAATATCAAAGTTAACTCCATGTTTTAAAATCTGATACAGTGGGCTTCCCTGGCAGTCCAGTGGTTAAGACTCGGAGCTCCCAATGCAGGGAGTCTGGCTTCGATTCCTGGTCAGGGAACTAGATCCCACATGCAGCAACTAAAAATCCCATGTGCTGCAACTAAAACCTGGAGCAACCAAATAAACAAATAAAAATAAGTATTTTTTTAAAAATCTGATACAATTTAATCAATCATTTCATTTGATTGATCATCTTCGAAACCAGAGAAAGCCCAAGTCCGTGATTTACTCCATAAGATTTTGTTCACCAAGCTTTAAATCAGTGTAGATAAGACCCAAACAAATACTTTTTAATAGTAAACGCTTTAGCTTCCTCCTTCCTACTAGTGCCTACAGGGTTAAGAATCTGACTTAAATGTAGGTATCCCATGTCTGACTCATTAGTAATTTAACCTTTCTTAATTCCTGAAAATAACATATGCAAACAAAAGAAGGTCCCATCCCAGCAATCCAAGAATAAATTCCTCCCAAAGTAGCGACAGTCACAAAGCTTCCCCTAGTCTCATAGGTCTCTGCCACTGGGCTCTCCACCTTGGCAGAGGAAGAATGGAAAGAGACAAGATGTTCACAAAAGGCCTGACTGAAGGCCTTCAGTTAAGTGCTAGAAGGAAGCTGAAGTTCTGTGCCAACACTAGTGGAATGTGGGCAGGCACAAAGAGATCTTAATTAGAAGACCTACAATTAAAACAGTGAGTCTCCAAAGGAGAGAGAGGCAGTGCAGTCTGTTATGCCTCAGAGCAAGCACAGCAGTGTTACCACCCCCTTTAGCCACAGGGCAAGGAAGGCAGTGGGTAGTAAGTCTGCACAGCTGTTCTGTGGCAGGTCAGATCCCAGGTGAGCAGAGATGGGAGGGGAGTCACGATGAGCGTTTTCTCAACTCTCAATCAAGATCAATCACTATTTTGTGACCCAACAATTTCCTACAAGAGCAAGTGACTTAAGATAATTAGATGGAAAGCAAAGGTGGAGACAAGTGATATGCCTTTCAGTAAGAGATGAAGAAAAGTTCTCAAGATTGCATTTGGGATGCTCAGTAAAAACCAGAGTATGTTTCTGAGCCTATTAACAACTACTCCCTGCAATGTGGGTACCATCACTTTGGACCTACAAATACATTAGTGTCTTGGGTGTTTTTTCCCATTTAAAAGCTTATACACCTAAAGGAATATACCACCTAGGCTGGAAATAACTTCTTTTCCGACAGTCAAGAATCAACAATATTGAAAACATAGAAACAAATTTAGCCAAACAAGAGGGCATCTAAATACCAGATAATGAGTTATATTTAAAATTGTATCTTCACTTTTCTTATAATGAAATTGGTCAACTTCAGCTAAGAACTTTTCCCATAGAGTTCTTACATTTTGTCCATACAAAGAAAACTTTCCTACCGAGTTCAAATTTCTCTTCCCAATAACAATGGCAGTTAAATGGGCTAATGTACACTCTGATATTAAAAATTACCAAACAGGTTCACTGACTCTGACTCTTTAAAAAAATTGAGAATAAGTTCTGACCTGAGAAAATAATTAATATAACAGACAGGAATGAGAATACTGGGCAGAAAAGATTCCTGAACTGACAATGGCCCAACCTTCTCATTTTACAGATTGGAAGTTTCAGGTTAAAAGTGAAATTGTCCAGACTGGTGAGTGAAAGACATGAGTAGGAGGACTCATGTCATGTCTACTGACTTCCACTTGGAGGGGCTTCTTCCAGCCCACTTGTTCTCCGCTTCACTTTCCTTCTGCCCGGCTCAGGATTAGCTGTGAGGGCAATGAAAGAGCAACTCCCACTCTTGGCACATATGCCCAGCGACCATTAAAAAAAAAAAAAAATCACAGATGCTCTCCCACTCCAGAACTACCATCTTTTCTAATCCCCACTCAAGAGCCCACCTGGGGCTACCTGAACTAAACTGCCATTTCAAGTATAAAGACAAACACATAACAATGTTGTGATTCAGTTTCCATTTATAGCTAATCAAAGTCTCCCATGTTCAATCAGAATGAAAATACTGCTTTTAACCTTTTGTGAGGTGGTATGAACAGTAACTGGAATATGAAAGTAATAAACAAAGACTACATGCTGATAAGTAGACCATTCTGGGATTCATATTAAAACAGTCCCAATTCTAATCAACAGAGAGGATGCTGAACTATGTATATTTAGATGGCAAAGTAGACTCACATCAATACCACCTGAGACAATCCTCAAAAAGTAGGACCCTGACACCATGCAGGGCAGAGGGAAGGCAAAAAAGCAGACTGCTGTGATTTCTTACAGTGCACAATCAAATAAAACTCAGATTAATTCTACTTCATAATTGTTACAAAGAAAGCCCCAACAGGAGACCAGCAACACCTAGTAGATTTTTAAAAAAAATAATCCCATCTGACAAAATCTGGTCGTGAAGAACTCTTACATGTAGTTATTACTCAGAGAGATTCAATCCCAAGGGAAGTTCAGAATGTGTGGCAGTAAGGGACAAACCTTCTGCAACTAAAGGACTTGAAGGAGGGAACTGACCTGGAAGTTCTGTCATCTTTCAACCACTTGAACTTAGCAGTTCAATAAGTATGCTTTTGTTATGGAGAAATTATAGTCATTATTCACTTAAAGCAAACCAGAATATAAAGAGGCCAGAATCATTCTGGATCACAAACTACCCCTTCATGAACCAGACAAGGCTTGATACAGATCTGTGAGCAACTTCTGAGAAACAATCTTTAGAACTCCGTGTTAGCCCAGAGAAACCCTAAACCTCCTTTTTGGAACTTTTATCACTGATTTGTAAGACTCTGTAACAACACGCTTGGTTTCTACACTGAAAACAACCAGGTCCAAGGAAGTAATCACCTTGGTTTAGTACTAAACCATACCGTGGGTGAGTACTCATGAACATATACCATTACCCCATCCTAGATTAACTCAAACTAGCACATGAAAGGCTTACCAATGTAACAACAGTTCATTCTAGCCGAATTCAGAAAAAATACTGAAGTTTAACGTAAGGAGTCAACCACTCTTCTCATACTGAAGTAGCAACTACTGTTCACGCAAAAATCTTAAAGAAAAAAAAGTATTAATATGCTCTTAGTTGAAATTACTGCAACTCCTTGACAGGCTTTACACTATGTACTAATGCTAAACAAAATAATGCCAGTGGATAAGAAAATGTTAGCACCTTATTAAAACTTTAAAGGTGATTTGTCAAAGACCAACAGATAAAATATTCTGGTGCCCAGACATTAGGTCCCTGAATCCAGGTGGCTCTCTTTCTAACCAGTCTCTTGAAAAGCTATGCTTGGAAGCTGTCAGCATAAAACTTTGCTTTTGAATATGTGATAACAACATTTGGAATGTGAACAAGTACTTGGTCCTTCAATACAAAATATACAAGCATGCTAAACAAGAAGAAAATGCTTCTCAGGATCCCCTTAAAAATAGACTAACTTCTCCTAATAGAGACGTTCTTATTATACTCAAGTATACATGGGCTAAAATTCTACATATACCCAGGCAAGTCTCAGTTTTGAAAATAAGCAGGTAAATGAAATGTCAGTAAGTCTTTTTTTTTTTTTTTGCTGCTGTATCTTTTAAAAAAGCAAAATCAACTCACATTTAAGCACCAACTCCATGCAAGTAACCTGAACGGTTCAGTCTTTTTGTCATGTATGAGGCCTTTGGTTCTCCAACTACATGGGATCTGTGTTGTTAGCTTAAAAAATACAGAATTGGCCTTTCAAAAAAAAATAATAATCTACAGCAACCAATAAATAGTCTCAAACAACTCTGCTGACTGCAGCTGCCTTCTGAAGGCTGGGAAAAGGAGGTGGAGAGAGAGCAGAGAGAGGCAGGGAAGAGGGACGCTGCAGCTAGCTACAGAGCAAGGAACACGCCCCCATCATGTCCTCCTTGCTCTGTCAGAAGGCGGGTTGTTGTCAGTCTCCTCATCATGCTGCCTTAGAAACGATTTAAAAAAGGAGGCAGGAAGACTAACAACTAAAAAATGCCAGCTCCTTGAAAGGAGGGGCCAGGGTCCCTGGGATCTCCTCCCTCCCCTTCTTCCCAGGATCTTTCCGTAGATCTAAAGGGGCGCAGGGCACAATAGGGGACCAGGGGTTTGCCCAGGATATTTTGTGTGCACCAACGGCAGAGCACGCAGGAAACGGCTGGTTGTTATCTTTCCCTTTCTGTTTCAATCAAGAGCACTCCAGAGCAGCAACCCCCTACCCACTCGGCTTCAGCCCCAAGCAGCTGCTCTTCCTCCTTCTAGCATCCCCCCATGCCATTCTGCCCCTTCCCCTACAATTCAGACTCCCCCTTCTGCATCCAATGGAAAACAAATGCGCAACGCCACTGGCTGAACCTGAACTCAACTTCCCTTCCCAGGGCAACTTTCCTTTCGGCTGAAGGGGGCCGAATAATGTCCATCAAAGCCTCCCCATTCTCCTCCCAGTACTAATGGGGAAGGAGCAAAGCTCGAGACCCTTCATCCTCCCTGAGTCTCCCTTAAAACAAATCAGAGAGAGCCCTAACTCCTTCTAAGGAATAACTTTGCTTCATAAGCTCTTCATAACCCTCTTTCTCTCCACCAGAAACAGCCACCAGTAAAACTGCCCCTTATCTACTCTTCTCACCCCAACCCTGCTTCCCCCACCCCTTCCAAGCCCCAGGATTGGCCTAGGAAAAGGTGGATCAATAATGAAATGACGGAGAAAAGGAGAGGGGCGGGAGGGAGCTAGGACTGGAGACTGCCTGCTCTCAGGCACAGTGGGTGGGGTAGGAGAGCAGCAGCTGCTTCCCCTGGGAGGATGCTGCCCAAGTCCCCCACAAACACCTCCCCTCACGGGGGCCCCCTTCCCCAGAGCTGGAGGGGAAAGCTTGCCTCCTCTCCAGAGGAAATGGTGGAGAGCTGCTCTTCTCTGAGCCTGAGGGACAGTGGACTATTTCCCCCCCGCAAAGATGCCGCTAATCCTTCATTCTAAAGGAGGGAAAGGGTAGAGTGAAGGTAGTGTAAACCCCTGCTACCCGTAGGCTAGAAACTGCAGCTCTGTAAGATGGGGGGAAACAGACTGCTGCACGAAGAGATCACCGTTATCTTCAGAGGGAAAGGAGGAGAAGGGAGAAAGGTGGAGAGGAAAGTAGCTTATTTCTAGTGGGGTAGGGCGGGATGACGGGAGGACCTCTGCTGGGGGTAGGGGGGGCGCCGGTGGAGGTGAGGGAAGGGGGAGTGGCTGCTGGTGTAGGGACCTGGCCCGGGGACCGGGCGAGGGTTCACCAGGTCTTCGGAAGCAAGGTGCTGGAAGGGACACCGATCCCCAAGGGTGGGAGAAGAACGTGGCTTTGGATGAGGCCATCACCCGAGAGATGCCCGAGAGGAAAACTGCCCCAGGAGTAAAACATCTGCCCAGAGAGGGAGGCGGGGATGTGGCGGGATCAAGTCTCTAGGAAGGGAGGGAGGGAGGAATCTTGCTCGGATGAGGTAATCTGTGAAAGGGAGGAGGGGTTCAGTCCCGGGATGGGAAACCCGGGAGAGGGGTCTGTGCCAAAGGATTTGGGGAAGGGTCAGGGCAAGGAGGGTCGGGGGCAAAAGCCCTAGGCCAGATGGGTCCGAACCCCGGGGTGGGGGCGCCTGGGGGTCTGCACTCCGGTATGGGGGACCCGAGATGGGAGGGCCGTCTGCCCCGGGTCAGGGACCCCGGGATGGTCCCCGAATTGGGATGCTCCACAATCCAGGATGGGGGAGGGGAGAGGGGCTCCGCAGAGGGTCGAGACCCCGGACCTGGGGGGTTCCTCGCCCCCTTACCTCTCCGCTGCCGCCTCCCCCGCCGCTCTCCCCAAACACGGCCCGGAACCGGCGCAGGTTGGTGCCGATGGCGGCCGAGACCTGCAGCGCCGCGTCGAAGCCCGGGCCCACCCGGAGCAGGGCCGGCCCGGAGGAGGCTGAGGACGATGACGAAGACGAAGACGAGGCGGACGACGAGGAGGCTGCTGAGGCGGCGGCCGCTCCCCCTGGAACCCCGGCCCCGCCGCTTCCCGCCGCCGCCGCCGCCGCGGCCGCCACAGCCGGGGGGGGGGGGCGCCCGGGGGGCCGCCGCCGCCGACCGGGGGCCCGGGGGGAAGCAGCAGGGCCGGGACGCGTTGCCGCGGGGCGCCCCCTAGGCCCCGGCGCCCCCCGCCGCCGCCGCCCCCGGTGGTCCCGGGTCGGGCGGGGAAGCGCCACCGACAGCTGTGCGCCATGTTCGCCCGTGAAGTGAAGCAGCGAGAGGGAGAGGCGACAACACAGGGGGGCGGGGAGGGCGAGGGGGGGGGGCCGCGGGCCCCGGAACCTGCCTGGGCCGCCCGGCGCCGCCCGGCCGCCAGCAGGCCGCCGCCGCTATGCCGAGCGCCGGGCCGCGCCACCCGGCCCAGCGAGCTGTATAGCGGGCTCAAGCCCGCCCTGCCGACGCCGGGCCGCCGCTACGCCATCCCGAGGCCCGGGCCGCAGCCTGCCGCCCGCCCGCCTGCCCCGTAACCTGGATAACTGCGTGCCCCGCCCTCCGGGAGCGGCAGACTCGGGAGAAGGCGAGGGGGGAAGGAAGCCCAGGAGCCCGACGCGGAGCGCGGGTTCCGGGGAGAGGGGGAGGGGCGAGGGCTACGGGGAGGATGGAGGCGGAGGGAGCCCCGCCGCCCGCAGCCTCGAGAGCCGAGAGGCCGATTACACACGTTCCCGGGATGCGCTGGGAATCGAACCGCCCGGGAGAGCCGCTTCCAGTCTAACGCGGGTGCCGGGTCGGGGGCGAGTGCGCCTTCTCAGCCTCGAGGCACGGATGCGAGATGGGTTAGCCCGGATTTAACGCTTCTAGAATAAAAGAGCCCTTATTGTGCTACAGGCAAGACGGAATTGTTGCCCAGTTTACTCTATGCAAAATAGGAAGGCCTTCAGTGAATGTGCTTTAAAAAAAAAAAAGAGCCCCTCCCATTTTCATGCTGGAGCTCTCTCCCAAATGCGTACACCGAGTGGCTTGGGCTCCCGCCACCTCCTCTTCCTACTGTGCACTCGGGGCTGGGGAACGTCTGGTTTTGGTACCCTTCTGCAGAGTTGGACTGTTTCTCCGGCCCTGGCACTGAGGCTCCGGCGTGCTCCGCTATTGAGGCGGCGTTACAACGAAGCTGAAACTGGGTGGCTAACGGGGCCTGGAGAGAAGAGGCGGGCAAAAGCGCCCCCGCCCCTTCTTCCTCCGTTTTCTGCCTGCCGCTGCATGCAAAGCAGACCCTAATATATGCACGCGGAGGGAGGGGGGCTCGTGAGCACGTTTCTGATTAAGAAGAGGGGGAGGAGAAAGCGTTGGGCATTATGATACACTGGGTGGAAAGGGGCCCGCCGGCGGCGAGCTCTGTGCGCGGGGTTAGTGGGCAGAGGGGGGAGGGGGAAGGAGGAGGGTTAGGGCGGGGGATGCATATCCACCCCGTTTACTTTATTGCGGGAAAGAGGGGAGGGCGCCTCAAGCTAGGCGTTAGAAGCCTGCGAGGCTGGGAAAGCACAGAAAGGAGGGAGGGGTTTGTACTGGGAGAACTTGCGTTGGCTGAGGCTGGGGGATCGATACACAGCCTGCAGGCCCCCAGGCAGCCTCCATCCCCCCCCAACCCCCCGGCCGAGGTGGAGTTCGCTGGAAGGTCACGCAGCCTTCCTGGACTCCCGCACCCGTACGGCGCCGAGCCAGTAATATAACAGCCTGGGGCGGCGAATTTGGGGAGGAGGGGGAGGGTCGTGGTGAGCAGGTTGCAATCAGCTCTGGCCCTCTGGAGGGTGCTCTGCACGCCTCCAGAGAAGGTCCACGGCCTCCTGGTGCTGAAAACCTACGTCCCTCCTCCACCCGCGAAACGTTTGTGCTGAGCGAACGATGGGGTGAGGGGCTAGAGGAGCGGAGAAAGGGAGGAGACACAGGCAAGCTTCAACTCCCCCAACTCTTCCCGGATCGATCGTGGTTCCAACCGCGCAGGATGGAGCCCAGATGGTTTGCAAAGCGCACACTCACACAGAGCGCACACACAGAACCAGATTCCGTTGTTACAGCGCGTGGTTTACTAGGTGCAAAAAGGGTGGGAGTAGGGGAAGTCTCTTAAACGGCAGCCCCAGGACTCTGCTAAGGACATAGACACCCCATTGTGGACGGTTTCTCCATTGCAATATATTTAGCGTTAGGCGCTGGGGGTTTTGCTTCAGTGTCGCTGCTCTGATCAGTTACAGATTGGCGACCACGTGGATTCCCGCAAGCATCCTGATTTGTTCCCCCTCTCTCTCTCGCTTATTTTTCTTTTGTATTTGCCACCCCCCCTTCTTTAATATGCATAACGGTCTACAGAGGTAATAGGCAGGGGACTGAGTGACAGGCTTTACAAAACTGTCAACAGGATTTCTTCCCGTCCTCCACCCCTGAGAATACATAAACCTGCTGGGTTCTGAGTAACCTCTTCATTTCAAACATACTTCTTGGGGCACAGATGGGAGGTCTGCAGGTTGAGTGGGGACAGCAGGAAGGAAGAATGTCCCTGAAGATTGTGTGAAGTCCTCAGATTCAAGCCTCCAAGTAGAAAACTCCTTGATAAAATCATCTAATTTGTCTCTTTGCCTCCTGACTAGTCCAAAAGGAGCACGAGCAAATCAGAATTTGGTTTATTGTTGGAGCTCTTAAGGCAGAAAGAATAACATATCTGTAGAGTGCTTTCTGTGAGCCTGAGTGCTTTATGCACATTCATTTCTCACCAACCCTCCGAGATAATTCTGATTTTATGAATGGGGAAACTGGTGTATTGTCCAAAATCACAGGGCTAGTAAGTAAGTGCAAGACAAAATCTCATTGGGGTCTAACCATTACTGCTGATTCTCCAAAAGACATACTATGCCACCTCACACTCATTAGGATGACTATTTTTTTTTTTTATGGAAAACAAGTGTTGGTGAAGATTTGGAGAAATTGGAACCTTTGTGCACTGTTAGCAGGAATATAAAATGGTGCAACCATTGTGGAAAACGGTATGGTGGTTCCTTAGAAAAAAAAGAATTACCATGTGATCCAACAATTACACTTCTGGGTATATACCGCTCAAAACTTGAAACCACAGTCTTGAGGAGATATTTGTACACCCATGTTCATGGCAGCATTATTCACAATAGCCAAAACATGGATACAAACCCAGTATCCATCAACCAATGAATGGATTACCAAAATGTGGTATGCTCATACAGTAGAATATTATTTGGCCTTAAAAAAGGAAGGGCATTCTGAAATATGTTACAAGATGGATGAATCTTGAGGACATTATGCTAAGTAAAATCAATCAATCATAAAAAGATAAATATTGTGTGATTCCATTTATATGGGGCTTCCCAGTGGCTTCCCTGAGAGCTCAGCTGGTAAAGAATCTGGGTTTGATTCCTGGGTTGGGAAGATCCACTAGAGATGGGATAGGCTACCCACTCCAGTATTCTTGGGCTTCCCTGGTGACTCAGCTGGTAAAGAATCTGCCTACAATGTGGGAAACCTGGGTTCGATCCCTGGGTTGGGAAGATCCCCTGGAGAAGGGAAAGACTACCCACTCCAGTATTCTGGCCTGGAGAATTCCATGGGCTGTATAGTCCATGGCGTCGCAAAAAGTTGGACACGACTGAGCAACTTTCACTTCACTCCCAGGTGGCACTAGTGGTAAAGAACCCGCCTGCTAATGCAGGAGATATAAGAGATGTGGGTTCGATCCCTGGGTTGGGAAGATCCCCTGGAAAAGGGCATGGCAACCCATTCCAGTATTCTTGCCTGGAGAATCCCATGGACAGAGGAGCCTGATAGGCTACAGTCCATAGGATCGCACAGAGTCGGAAACAAATGAAGCGACAGCACACACACTTATATGAGGTACTTAGGGTAGTCAAAAACATAAAGACAAAGTATAATGGTTGCCAGAGGATGGAGTGAGAGGAGAATGGGGTGTTATTGTTTAATTGGTAGAGTTTCAGATTTATAAGATGAAAAGAGTTACGGGGATGGATGTGGTAATAGCTGCACAACAATGTGAATGTGCATATATATATATATATATACATATCAGTTCAGTTCAGTCACTCAGTCATGTCTTATAAATCTGAAACTCTACTCCATGAATCACAGCACGCCAGGCCTCCCTCTCTATCACCTACTCTCGGAGTCTACCCAAACCCATGTCCATTGAGTCAGTGATGCCATCCAGCCATCTCATCCTCTGTCGTCCCCTTCTCTTCCTGCCCCCAATCCTTCCCAGCATTAGGGTCTTTTCCAATGAGTCAACTCTTCGCATGAGGTGGCCAAAGTGTTGGAGTTTCAGCTTCAACATCAGTTTTTCCAATGAACACCCAGGACTGATCTCCTTTAGGATGGACTGGTTGGATCTTCTTGCAGTCCAAGGGACTCTCAAGAGTCTTCTCCAACACCACAGCTCAAAAGCATCAATTCTTCGGCGCTCAGATTTCTTCACCGTCCAACTCTCACATCCATACATGACCACTGGAAAAACCATAGCCTTGACTAGACAGACCTTTGTTGGCAAAGTAATGTCTCTGCTTTTTAATACGCTGTCTAGGTTGGTCATAACCTTCCTTCCAAGGAGTAAGCGTCTTTTAATTTCATGGCTGCAGTCACCATCTGCAGTGATTTTGGAGCCCCAAAAAATAAAGTCTGACACTGTTTCCACTGTTTCCCCATCTATTTCCCATGAAGTGATGGGACCAGATGCCATGATCTTAGTTTTTTGAATGTTGAGCTTTAAGCCAACTTTTTCACTCTCCTCTTTCACTTTCATCAAGAGGCTCTTTAGTTCTTCGCTTTCTGCCATAAGGGTGGTGTCATCTGCATATCTGAGGTTATTGATATTTCTCCCGGCAATCTTGATTCCAGCTTGTGTTTCTTCCAGCCCAGCATTTCTCATGATGTACTCTGCATGTAAGTTAAATAAGCAGGGTGACAATATACAGCCTTGATGTACTCCTTTTCCTATTAGGAACCAGTCTGTTGTTCCATGTCCAGTTCTAACTGTTGCTTCCTGACCTGCATACAGGTTTCTCAAGAGACAGGTCAGATGGTCTGGTATTCCCATCTCTTTTATATATATATATTTGGCTGTACCAGGTCTTAGTTGTGGCACACAGGATCTTAGTTGCAGCATATGAAATTTAGTTCCCTGCCCAGGGATCAAACCCAGGCCCCCTGCATGGGGAGCACAGAATCTTAGCCACTGGACCACCAGGTAAGTCACAGCAATGTGAATGTATTTCTTAAAATAAGACATTCTATGCCTTACTCATAAGTTACTGTAAACTGCATGTGCTTTGTTATTTTTTATTTTAAATTTTAATTCAGTTTATTTTTCTCAAATACCTAATGGTTATATATATGTTAATACAATTTGTAATACATATGGTTACAAATTTAAAGAAATAAAGTTTCACTCTACTCTTAACTTCCCTCCCCTTCCCTCCCACAGACATACTCTATCCTTTCTTAGTGGCAACTAAGGTTAACAGTCTCTTGTATATTCTTCAAAAGATAGTCTATACCTATACAAGCAAATACATACAGACATTTTTCCACAAATGAAAGACTATCAAACCCATTTCCTGGATCCTGCTTAGAAATCTATATCTTAGAAATCATTCCAATCAGTAGACAGCATTTCCTTAAAGGGGGCTGTATGGAATAGATGAAGCATAATTTATTTAACTAGTTCTCTGTTAGTGTACACAAGTTATTTCCAAGCTTTCAAACAATCCTGCAGTGTACAACCTTGAACATATCTTATTTTGCAAATGTGTAACTATATCTGTAGTATAATTTCTAGAAGTGGAATTGCTAGGTCAAAATGTATGTACACTTATAATTTTTATAAATGTTGCCACATTGTCCCATGTAAAGGCTGAGTTGCCCCCTTGTTAAGATTGTACTAATTCATACTCCCAGGGTTCCCAGGTAGCTCTAGTGGTAACGAACTCACCTGCTAAAGCAGTAGACTTAAGAGACACGGGTTCGATCCCTGGGTTGGAAGACCCTCTGGAGGAGGGCATGGCAACCCACTCCAGTGTTCTTGCCTAGAGAATCCCGTGGACAGAGGATACTGGCAGGTTGCAGTCCATGGTGTCCCAAAGAGTGGGACATGACTCAATCAACTTAGCATGCATGCAATTCATACTCCTACCACTCTAATGGCAGAAAGTGAAGAGTAATTAAAGAGCCTCTTGATGAGGATGAAAGAGGAGAGTGAAAAACCTGGCTTAAAACTCAACATTCAAAAAACAAAGAACATGGCATCCAGTCCCGTGGCAAATGGATGGGAGAAAAGTAGAAACAGTGGCAGATTTTATTTTCTTGAGCTCCAAAATCACTGCAGACGGTGACTGCAGACATGAAATTAAAAGACGCTTGCTCCTTGGAAGAAAAGCCATGACAAACCTAGACAGCGTATTCAAAAGGAAACGCATCACTTTGCTGACAAAGGTCCTTATAGTCAAAGCTATCGTTTTTCCAGTACTCATGTATGGATATGAGAGTTGGACCATAAAGAAGGCTGAGCACCAAAAATTGATGCTTTCCAATTGTGGTGCTAGAGAAGACTCTTGAGAGTTCTTTGGACAGCGAGGATATCAAACAAGTCAGACTTAAAAGGAAATCAACCTGGAATATTCATTGGAAGAACTGATGCTGAAGCTGAAGCTCCAATGCTTTCACCACATGATGCTAAGAGCCGATCAATTGGAAAAGACCCTGATACTGGGAAAGACTGAAGGCGGGAGGAGAAGGGGGCGATAGAAAATGAGGTGGTAGGATGGCATCACCGATTCAATGGACATGAGTTTAAGTAAACTCTGGGAGACAGTGAAGGACAGGTAAGCCTGGCGTATTGCAGTCCATGAGGTCGCAAACAGACACGACTAAGCAACTGAACAACAACAATCGTAGGCTCATACTCAGTAGTTGTAGTTATGTGGTCTTGAACCAGGCACCTAGGCTCATGATGCCTCAGTTTCCTAATCTGCAAAATAAGAATATCAATGAAGACTGAATGACCTAATCCAAGTAAAGTGTATTCTCTCTCATTCAGATAGAAACACTTCCTTACACCTCTCAAATAAGCAATTTCCATTCTCCAAACAGGCCCCCAATGGAAAACATTGTGTTAGTTGTCCCCAAAGACCTGGAACTAAGAAAAGAATGGTAGCTGGGTCATTTAAACTTGCCCCTAGGAAGGCTTGATCATCACCGAATGGAGGACAGTTCAGAATCCTTAGATGTTGCTTTCCTTGGTGAAGGAAGGGCCAAGTCCATTACTCTTCTATGGGTTGCCATTCCCTTCTCCAGGGACTCTTCTGGACTCAGGGATAGAACTCAGGTCTCCTGCATTGCAGGCAGATACTTTACAGTCTGAGCCACCAGGGAAGCCTTCTGTGAAGGCACCTTTCCACTAAGGAAGCAGTGGTTACATTTTGCTACTGCCCCTTTCATGAATTTCCATTCCAAAAGCATTAGGTATAGCTACATCTATGACTAAAAGGACTTTAAATAATTGCCCCAGCATGAGGAACTAGTTTTCTGTAAAGGATTAGGCTGTAGTCTTGGCCAAAGGCAAAGACTGGATAATTTGGGGGCCTTGAGCTCTTTGAGAACAGGCACTGTATATTGCTTTTCTTTGTATCCTCTGTGCTGAGTAGTGTCTATATCCGCTCAATTAATGTTTGTGGAATAAATGACCCTTCCCAGCTTCACTCTTGGACCTTGAGATTTATACCCAAAGGGTTTTATTTTGTCAGAGTTGCATGTCCTGGGTTTCTATAAAAATAAATTTTATTTAAAATCAGCTACATTGTCTCCATCTGAAATTGTACAAAGCGTGTATCAAAGTGTGCATCTCTCAAAGAGAGAAAGATGATAGGAATAATTCCTATTTGATTATTACTGCTTCACTTTGTTGAAGCTTGAAGGAAATGTTGCACTAAAGCGTTTCCTTTCCCTTTCTTCCTCGTCACCTCTAATTTGTACTCTTATATAGTAATCTTCTAGCCACTTTGACCACCTGATGAGAAGAACCAACTCAATGGAAAAGACCCTGATGCTGGGAAAGATTGAAGGCAAAAGAAGAAGGGAACTGGCTAGACAGCATTACTTATTCAGTGAACATGAATTCGAGCAAACTCGGGAGACAGTGGAGGACAGAGGAACCTGGTGTGCTGCAGTCCCTGGGATTGCAGAGTGGGACAAGACTTGGCAACTGAAAAACAACAACAAAGTAGTCTTCTGATTGGTTTCTTACCTTCAACCTCTGTGCTCATCTTTATTCAATGTGCATGTACTGAACATCTACTTTGTATTATGTTAGATCTGGAGGTACAAAGATGCTATGTTACAAAACTTCCACAGAAACATGAAAAGGAAAGAGGCCTTTGAGAAACAAGGCTTCAGTATTGCCCAAACATTAGGTACACGAGGGAATGTGTCAAAAAATGACTGGCCAGGGAATTACCTGGCAGTCCAGTGGTTAGGACTCCACGCTTTCACCGCTGAGGGCCCAGGTTCAATCCTTGGTTGGGGAACTAAGATCCCACAAGCCATAAGGCATGGCCATAAAAGACAAAAACAAAAAATGACTGGTAAGATCATATTAAGGAGTTTGGAATTTATTCTAGAAAGATTAGGGGGAAATGGATAGATTTCAAGCAGGGACTGACATGATGGAATTTGTGCCACATCACTGTGGCAACTGGGTGTAAGAAAGCAGGCTGATCTTGAAACTAGAGGTAGAAAATGCAGTGATGATATTTCTAACCTCTTCCCATGGCTTCAGACTCATTTGTCCACACGTAGTAGTCCAGATGAAGCATGCACAGGTAGTGAACATAACAGGAATGAGCACAGCTTCTGGAGCTACTTAGCAGATAGAATGAGTTTTGGTGTCCATTTTGATCTAGAGGATGAAAAACGGGTTTGTCTCAGGTTGTCAGCTGGGTCAATCCAGCAGATGGTGATACTACCAACTAAGATAAAGTTGCTTTATCTTTTTGCTTGGAGATGATTAGCTTGGTTTTATTTATTTATTTTTTAAATAAATTTATTTACTTTTATTTTGGGTTGTGCTGGGTCTTTGTTGTTGTTGCAGGCTTTTCTCTCATTTCGGTGAGCAGGGGGCTACTCTTCTTTGTAGCTCACAGGTTTAGTTGATCCGCAGCATGTGGGATCCTCCTGGATCAGGGATCGAACCCATGTCTCCTGCATTGGCAGGTAGATTCTTTAACAGTGAGCCACCAGAGAAGCTTGGTTTTAGAACAGTGGACTTTGAAATCCTGTGAGATCTGCAGGTGGAGTTGTCTAATAGGCAGTTGGAGTCTTAGGCTAGAGCTCAGGAGAAAAATCTAAAAATACAGATCTGGGACTTGGAAGTATAAAGAGGGTTGCTGAAACTATGGGCAGGAATGAGACCACATAGAAGGGTGTGTGTGGCACACAGAGGCAGATGGGTTAAGAATAGAATCAGAAGAATCCTATCTTCCTATTGGGTAAGCTAACAAAGTGTAGCCAGTGGAATGAGACTGAGAAAGGACGCTCAGGGTGGGACTTCCCTGGAGGTGCAGTGGTTGGCTCCATGCTTCCACTACAGGGGGAACTAAGAACCCACATGTTTAGTACAGCAGAGCCATATATATATATATATACACATATATATATATATACACATACATATACATATACATATATATATATATAATAATTCAAAAATGAATTATAAAAAAAAGAATGATCAGTGAGTAAAAGAGGGCAAGAGGGGAGCCAAGGGAGAAAGAGCTTCAAACAGAGGAGCTGTAAACAATGTCAAACGTAGCAGAGGGGTCCAAAAGCAAAAGGACTGAAGAGTGTTCCTCATGGTCCCAGGGAAGTCACAGGTGAGCCCCGTATGTGCAGTGCCAAGGAAGATGAGAGTCTGGAGTTGGTCTGTGTTTGGTTGAAGAGAACAGGGAGAGGGCAAGAAGCTGGTGGAGGCAACTTGGGAGAGGCTCAGCCATAAGGGGAAAGAGGATTTTAGCTGGATCCCCTTAACACCTGGTTAAGAGTTTATTTCTTTTTTAGCTATTATTTTGGTTATTATAAAAGTAACATACACATGGTAAAATTTTTCAAACAATGGGAAAGAATATAACATAAGAAGTGTAAATATCCTTTCCGTTCCTCAGAAAGGAATCACCCTTTTAAGTTTGTCTATTACTTCAGAATGTAAACAAATATTTATTCATTTATTTATCTGTATGGATGTACACACAGACACACTCACATTCTTCTTTACTCAGTGTGATTATACCATACAAACTACTTACTATGCCTTATCCCTTAATCTTTTTCACTTAACCATACATCCTGGAAGCCTTTCTGTATCTTTCCAACCTTATCTCCCACTCTCTCTCTAGTTCACTGTGCTCCTGCTGCTCTGACCTCCTTGCAGTTCCTGGAACACACCAGCACACTCACACCTTAAGGCTTCTGCACTGGCTGTTCCCTCCGCCTGGAATGTTCTTCCCCCAGATATCCTCTTGGCTCACTTGCTCACTTCCTCAGATCTCTACTTAAATGTCACCTTCTCAGAGAGGCTAACACTGTCACTCATGATACCTTACCCTATTTCGTGTTTCTTCACAGCACTTGCATCTCCGGACTTGTTTCACGTCAGTCTTCCCTACAAGGACATGCACTCCGTGAAGGGAGGGACCTGGTCCACGTCACTGCTCTGTATCCACAGCCTAGAACAATGAAAAGTCACTCAGTCGTACCTGACTCTTTGTGACCCCATAGACTGTAGCTTGCCAGGCTCCTCTGTCCATGGGATTTGCCAGGCAAGAGTACTGGAGTGGGTTGCCATTTCCTTCTCTAGGGGATCTTGCCGACCCAGGGATCAAACCTGTGTCTCCATGTAGGCAGATTCTTTATCATCTGAGCCACCAGGGAAGCCCATGCCTAGAACAGTACCTGACCTTTAATATGTACTCAATAAAATAAGAAAAGGCATATACACCTGGCATAGTATCATATTATGGATAACAACATAGTGATTAAGAGTGCAAGCTCAGGATTTGCCTGGTGTCCAGTGGCTAAGACTCCACACTCCCAATGCAGGGGGTCAGGGTTCGATTCCTGGTCAGGGAACTAGATCCCACATGCCCCCAACTAAGACCTGGGGCATCCAAATAAATTAAACAATAAATAAATATTTTGCTTTTTTAAAAAGAGTACAAGCTCAAACAATTTGGGTTCTAATCTTTATTTCTCAGTAGGTAGGTACCCTTGGGTAAGTGAAAATATTCCCTCCTTGTAAAACAGGGCCATACTAGTGCCTAACTTCCTGGATTGTTGTGAGGTTTAATGTGTGAATATATGGAACATGCTTAGAACAGTAATGGCATGTAACAAATTTGTTTTTTTTTTTTTTTTGGCCACACTGCTTGGCTTGTGGGATCTTAGTTCCCCGACCAGGGAGGGGATTGAACCTGGGCCCCAGCAATGAAAGTGCCGAGTCCTAACCATTGAACCACCAGGAAGTTCCCAGCAAATTATTAATAAATGTTCACTGCTATGATTGTTAGTAATATTCTAGAAAGATAATATATTAATAGTAGCTGCAACCTCAGTGAGCTCCTCTCTTGTCTTTCTTCCATTCTTCCAGCCCGTCTTCATGTCTTCTTCATGGCTGCTTCCTCTGTCTTTCACCCATTAGCTGGTGTCTCCTGAGTGGTTTTCGTTTCTCACATTCTCTTAGAGTGAACTCATGGTTGTAACTACTACCCCGGCGGGAGAGCGCCCAAACTGCTACCCCAAACCGCACTGCTCCCCGAGGCCTAACTCTGGCATCCAGACTGCTTTGAGTATTTCCATTCTAATTACTTGTTAGGTTGGATGACTCACTGAAGTGTGGGTTCCTCAAGGGCAGGAATAGTTTCTTGGTTATCTTTGTCTCCGCTTCTCCAAGGGAGGTGCTCTTGGTAGGGACAGTTTGTAGGTGCTCAGAGTCTAGTGGAGAGAAACAGACAACAAACAAGTCACCATGGTAAGTCAGCTGGTGACAAGCGCTATGTAAGTAGGATGATGAGGGTGGAGAACTGGGAGAGACTAAGGTACAATTGTTTATGAAGGCTGGCCAGCGAAGACCTTCGGGTTAAGGGGCTATTTGAACAGTGTGCTGAGGAAGTGAGAGGGTAAACTAAATGATGTCTGTGGAAAGAGTGTTCTGAGCATAAACTGAAAAATGCAGATGGCCTGAGGTGGAGTGAGTTTGGGACAACAAAGAGGCCATTGTGGCTGGAGTAAGGTCAGTGATGGGAACAGTGGTAGAAATGAGTTGTGCCAAGTAATGGGCGAGGGGGTGCTTCAGATCCCACAGAGAATTAAAATGAGATGATGTGCTACTGGAGGGCTCTTAACAGAAGACTGACAAAATAGTCAATGTATACTTGAAAGGATCACCTTGTTGGTCTAAAAATAGACAATAGAGAGGCAAGGGTAAAGGTGGGGAGGTCTGTTGGCAAGTGACTGCTGTGGTCCAAGAGAGAGGTGATGGAGTCTTGGTCTTGGGAGGTAATGTGGAGGTGGTGAGAAATGAGCAGACTCCAGATATATTTTGAAGATAGAGTAAGAGTTTGTTGGGGGCTTCCCAGGTGACACTAGTGGTAAAGAACCTACCCGCCAATGCAGGAGATATAAGAAATGTGGGTTCAGTCCCTGGGTCAGGAAGATCCCCTGGGAAGGCATGGCATCCTACTTCAGTATTCTTGCCTGGAGAATCCCATGAACAGAGGAGCCTGGCAGGCCACAGTCCACAGAGCTGCAAAGAGTAAGACACAACTAAAACAACTTAGCACGCACACAGGATTTCTTGATGTATTAAATGTAGGGAGTGAGAGAAAGAGGAGAAGCAAGGATGAATAGATAAGTAAATGAATAAACAAATTATATATATATATATTCATTATAGAGTGATACACTACAAGGGGTGCCTAGGTCATAAAATAAGGAAAGGGGAAATGCTAGGAGAATTAACAGAAGAAAGAGGATTCAAGATACAGTCACATACTTCCATTCACTTGAGAAGAAGTGTAATGAAAGATAGGTCAATAAGTTGAGAATGATTAAAGGAAAGTATTTTTTCTTGTTTTTTGTTTTTAAGATCTGTAGCTTGAGGAGTAATATCAATGAAAAAGGAAAGAAAAACTGCTTAATGAAGATGCTGCCAAGTTTCTGAAAAGAATCACCTACATTCATAGCCTCACTTCCTTCCTATCTTCCACATATTCTACAAACACTATCATCTGCCCACTCACCACCTGCATTGAAACCACTGCCATCATAAACTCCCATGACCTTCTAGTTGCTAAAACTGATGGAAACTGTAGTTCTTGTTGTACCTGGTCTTTTGCAGCATTGCTGAACTTCTGGAGGCTCACTTCCTCTCACACTCTCCTGCTTTTCCTCCTACCTCTCTAACCTTGCTATCTCAAATCCCTTCAGTGGCTTCTTTTCTCTGTCCATCCCTAAATGTTGACATTTCTCAGAGTTATGTTCTTAATCCTCTTCTCATTATTTCATTCATTTATTCAAATACTGAATGCTGACTACATTCCTGGCACAAGTTGTAGGTGCTGGGGATATAGCAATAAATAAAAGCTACAGAATCATCTGCCTTCAACTTCTGGAGCTTACCCAGTCTTCCTAAGCAATCTCACCTCCTTAGCTAGGCCCCGGTCCCCACCCTGTGCTTGTCACTTCCAAATTTACATCTCCAGCACTAATCACTCTTTTTAATTTCAGACACACAGAACCAACACTTGGTCGGGCATCTTCACTTGTATGTCCTTAAACTAAATTCCTGTTTACCCCAAAGTTTGCCTCTTTCTGTATAGCCTCCACTAATTACACCACTGTGCACTCCCAATTGCTCATTTCTCTTCAGGATAACTGCAATTAGTTCCCAGTCTAATCACCCTCTGATAGAAAGACTGATCTTTCTAAAATACAAGTCTGACCATATTACTTCCATCCTTAGAATACTTTGATAATTCCTTATCATCTTCATGATCCTCTGTTATTTGGTCTAACTTTTCCCTCACCCCTTGCCTCCAACACATCTATTCCTTTTGTTCCTGTCTTATGGACTTTAAATTCTCTCCTATGATCATGCTTTGGTGCATGTTATTGCCTCTGTCTAAAAAGTCCTTCTTTCCCCTTTTGGTCTCTAACTTCTAGAGCCATCTCAGGTGCCATCCCCTCCACCCCAGCCTTCTTCAACCTCTCCTGTGTACACAACCATAGCATAATATGCAGACTTCTATCATTGATCTTTACATGATGTATCATAATTGTGTGATCTGTAATCGTTTATTTTGCTGCCACTTCCCTTTGAGCTCTTTGAAGGTAGGAAATGTGTCTTTTATTTTCGGTATCCCAAGCACTTAATAACAAGCGTGTAATACATGTTTGTTGAACAAATAAATGAAACAACAAATGAAACAAATGAAATGGGGAATGGGTAGGTGTCTTCAGCTGCAGAGTGGAAAGGCAGAGAGTCAAGAGCAAATGAAGAAGGATAGTTGGAAAGAATGTTTTAAATGTTTTCCTCCAGGAGGAGAAAGGAGGGAAGAGTGTAATTAGAAATGGATCAGTTGAAGAGGGGGAGGAAACTGAAGGAGTTTGTGCTAGATAGTTTCCATTTTTTTCTGAATGTAGTAGGTAAGTCATTCCTCTTTTCTTGAAGACTTGCATGTGAACAAAGGTGCATAACAGTTTCTTTGAATCTCAACTTTCATACTTACTAGACACTTGATTCTCTTCTCTATCCCATAAACCTTACCTCTTGTGAAACTGTAAGAGCCAAGGGGATCATGTAATACAAGTCTTTGAGGTCTTTAGTTAAGTCAGTGGACCTACTGAGTCTCACTTAAATGACTTTAAATCCATGCAGTTGAATGCTGCTAAATTCCAAAACCCTCCCCATTTTATCATTTTTTTAAATTTCTTCTGTGTATTATCAAGGCTGAAGTTCCTAGTATTAAAAACATTTTGCTTGTCTCCAGACTACTTTGAAAAAATTCACTAGACTTAACATTACCATATAATTTTTGTTTTAACTTATTTTAACTACAGGCAGAAAGAGGGTAAATGTTATCCTTCCACTAAGATGTCTATCTTTTCTTGAGACATGCTTAAAATCTAACTAAATGGTCTGAAATTGGTTTAGGATTCCTTTCAGTCACCAATGCTAACCCACCTTAACGAACAAGACTAGAATACAGTTGGTCTAAATAAAAACAAATTTTATCCGTAGATGGGATGGAAACTTTAGGTGAGGATTAAGGTCATGGCCAAGGTACAAGAGGAGGAAGTCTGAGTTAATTATAACCTAGGTTCTTCAGTCTTAATTCTAGGAAGCTGTCCCTTAGCTAGATGGACAACTTGTTGATTGAGGGATATTTTCAGAGGAGCTGGAAGCTACCAATTTCTGAATTCTGAGATCAATTTCCACAATTGAAGACGTTAGCATTGAAAGACTAGAATTTATTGTCACTTGAAGAGGCCCTTTGAGTCACAAACATTTGGTTATTTTCTCTTCAGCAATCATGACTGTCCTGGAAGATTTCCCAAAGGTAATTTTTTTCAAGGCAAGTTGAGTAAGGCTGTTTTGATATGTTTTTTACTTTATAGTACAATGCATGCATTATGCTTGATTTATTCCTAGACTTAAAAAAAAATACCCACTGTATATCTTTTGGTAGATAATTGAGGTGAAAAACCAAACAAACAAAAGCATGAGAACATGGCCATCACTGCACAAGGCAAAGACGTCATGACTGCTGCTGCTGCTGCTAAGTCACTTCAGTCGTGGCTGACTCTGTGTGACCCCATAGACGGCAGCCCACCAGGCTCCCCCGTCCCTGGGATTCTCCAGGCAAGAACACTGGAGTGGGTTGTCATTTCCTTCTCCAATGCATGAAAGTGAAAAGTGAAAGTGAAGTCGCTCAGTCGTGTCCGACTCTTAGCGACCCCCTGGACTGCGGCCTACCAGGCTCCTCCGTCCATGGGATTCTCCAGGCTCCTCCATCCATTGGATTCTCCAGGCCATTGCCTTCTCCGAAAGACTTCATAACCTGTGACACAAAAATGTAAGCCTGCTTTAAAAGCTGTATTTATTAATATCTCTAATGGGTGTAGTTATACACCAAGTTTAAAAACTGGATATTTATCTTGAAACATTATGGGTAGAGACCTGGTAGTTAAAGGATCACTGGTTAATTTGACTTTTAAAATAATTAGGATTAGCATTTAGCATTTTCTCTTTAGCCCTGTTCTCTTCTCTGAGTCCTGTCTAGTAACATCTAGAAAATCCTATTGCTTAAGACCCAGGAAAAATTATGGGACTCTAAAACAAATGATACATTATGAATCATCACTTGTTCCTGTTGAAGTTGAAGTGTCTTACATATGAGTTAGAGTTCAGATGTAAGTTTGTGAATAAACACATAAAAAGCAAACCATCCCCCTCTCCCATTCCTTCCCCTCAGGGTGCAATAACCAGCTTAAATATCCGAGCATAGAGAAGATGTAGTTAAGAGTTAGGAAACCAGGAGTCAGGTCCTGCATTCCAGTTCTCTAACCCTGATTCACTCACCTCCAGCCAATGGTTCCACTTCATTTCATTCTGCACTGAAAAGTGAGGAGAGTAAAATTTTGTTTAAAAACTTCTAAGCTAAGGGGCTTCTGCTAACTTGCACGAGGCCTTTGCCTTAGCTGAGACAGGCAATAAGGAAAACATGCAGCAATAGATGCCATTTTAAGAGAGAAAAGAAAAAGAGTTTTGCTGCTGATATGTTCTTTATGTAGGCTTTCCCATAGACAGCTTTGAGAGCCTTGCTTCTAAGTCTTCAGAGGCAGCTTTCTTCTGGGATGGTGGATGGGGGGGCCAGATGGTGATGATGGAGTAAACAAACTCCAGGGTCTCAAATCCAGGGCCATTTGGCTTGAGTGTTTACCCTCAGTACAGTGGGGTGAAATTTGGAGCCTCCCATGAAGTGGAAATTAGTTTCCTTCATGTAGCAGTAACATGGCTATCATGCAATATGGCATCCTTCTACTAGCAATATTCAAGGCAGATGAAACCATAACAGGATTCAAAGTAAGGCAATGATGATCAACATATCACTCCTGATAATATTTACTTGGCTAACATTACTTCAGAAACAAAAACAAAAATCCTGGGCTTACATGGCTTTCTTTCTATGCCTCCATCTGAAAGGTCATTAAAACGGTAACCATTTTTCTACTACCATCACGTTGCAATTCACTGTTATCTCAGAACTATATTTATTCACTTGTTCTATTAACTTCCTTACCCTCTTGAGACCTAAAGTGAGATGATGTCAAGGTAAAAATGTAAGTGATCCTTAGGGGAAACAATAGCCATTTTAACAAGGAGGCTGTAATTCAAAAACTATACAACAGTGTTTTAATTGCTTTTGGATTTGACAACACTGGAATGTATTCCAACTTCGAGGCTCTAAAGATAACCTTTTTTACTTTGTGCAATAAGTTCAACATATAATTCCTATAAAAATCCTTTCATAGTTTGCATGTGTAAATCCTATCAGGAAGAGTGTGGTACTACAAACTTAGATATGATGTGCTTCTTTCAGCTCTATGAAGGATATAGATCCTGAAAGGCAGGCGTGGCAGAGAAAGAGGAAGTTAAGATGATCAATGCCTAAGTAATTTCTAGGATTTTCAGATTTCGGGCTAGGTCTTCTGTAAAGGATCTTCTGCTGCCACCCTCTCACTCTTCCCTCTGAGGCCTTATGAGAAGGCAGCCCTGGGTTAAATTAACCTTGCTTGGTAGTGAAGGTCTGCTAATCAGAGGTCCAAATCTCTGAGTTTCAGAGTTAGAGGTTGAGAAGCAGGAGTGACTCAGCTGGCATCAGCTTTGTAGCAGTCTGAGCCTGCAGGCTTTCAGGAAATGAGTCCCCCAGGCCTGCATCTCCCTCTGTGGCAAACTGCCACTAAACCCTGCTGTTTATCAACCCAGCACCAAACACGGTAAGTTCGAATTTGCTGATTTACTGTTTGAAAACTTATGATATACAAGCCAGATAGATAATGTGATAGGCTAGGATTACAAAGCTGAATTAGACACTGTACCTTCCTTAAAAAGCTTATAGTTTAGCAATGGGAATAACAAATGTTAAATGTGTCATTAGGGTACAATGCTGTGTAGTATAAGAGGCCCAAAAGGAGGGCAAAGGGAAGCAGTTTATGAAAATCAGAAAAGACTTCTCAAAGCACAACAGAGATATACAGGTAGAAAGAAACAGGATAAAGGCAGAGGGAATAGCATTTATAAAGGTACAGATTCATTAATGAATAAATTAACTTATTCATCACATCTGTATTGAGTGACTATGTACTTGAAACTTGGGATGTTATCAGTGAACAAAATAGATTTTTAAAAATTTCTGCCCTTCTGGGGTTTGCATTTATTTTAGCCAGGTAAATCAATAAACATAACAAACCAGTAAATCATGTGGAATGTTAGAAGTTGAAATTTTTGGAAAAAGGCAGGGCAGGAGAGGGGTATTTGGAGGGAGGTTTCTGGTAATTGTAGTTAGGATGTTTGGGGAAGCCCACACTGAAAATACTGAGTGAGGTGAGGAAGACAGCCCTGGGAATATCTTGAGGGAAAGCATTTCAAGCTAAGTAATCAGACTCTTGAGAGTCCCTTGGACTGCAAGGAGATCCAACCAGTCCATCCTAAAGGAGATCAGTCCTGGGTGTTCATTGGAAGGACTGATGTTGAAGCTGAAACTCCAATACTTTGGCCACCTGATGCGAAGAGCTGTTTCATTTGAAAAGACCCTGATGCTGGGAAAAATTGAGGGCAGGAGGAGAAGGGGACAACAGAGGATGAGATGGCTGGATGGCATCACCGACTTGATGTACAGGAGTTTGGGTAAACTCCGGGAGTTGGTGATGGACAGGGAGGCCTGGCATGCTGCGATTCATGGGGTTACAAAGAGTCGGACACGACTGAGCAACTGAACTGAACTGAACTGAATCAGTAGTGCTAAGGCAGGAGTTGCCTGGTGTGTTTGAAGAAGCGCAAGGGGGCCAGTGGAGCAGCATGAGAAAAGGTGGAGGGAGGTGAAAGCCAGATCTTGTTGGACTTTGTATGTAGCCTACTGTAAGCTCACTCAGATTTAGCTTTGAATCTGAGTAAGGCAGGAACCACTGAAGTGTTCTCAGCAGAGGAATGACATGATCTGACTTACCTTTTGATAAGATCACTTTGAAGTAAAGAATGGACCCACAGACAGGAAATCTTGGAAGTGGGAGGCCATTTATAAGTGCATTTCAGCAATCCCCGTGAGAGGACAGCACTTTGGTGTTAGCAATGGAGGTGGTAAGAGACAGACATATTTTGAAGATAGAACTAATAGGACTTCTTGAAGGATTGATGTGGAACATCAAAGACAGGAATCAGGGATGACTCCAAAGGTCTTTAGCCTGGGCAACCAGGACAGAGCTGCCATCAACTAAGAGGGGGAAAACTATGGAGCTGGTTTGGGGTGGGGATGCGAAAGAAAATCAGTTCAGTTTGGATATATTGAGTGTCTATTAAACACACAAGTGGAGGTGGAGAGGCATATAAGCCTAGAGTTCAGAGGAGAGGTATAGGCTAGAGCTATAAATTTGAGAGTTGTCAATTCATGTGTGTCAAACCCTAAGCCTAGATGAGATCTCCCTTTAAGGGAAATTTTAATGGTATGATGGGCAGAGGTGAAGGGAGAAATGAGCCTTATGTTTGGAATAGTTCAAAGGAAAGGAGAGACCAGAAATGGAACCTGAAAAGTGAACAAAATGGAAGGAGGAAGGCCAAAGGAAAGCTCTAGAAGTCTATCAGAGAGTGCATCAAGCAGGAGGAAATAGTCAGCTGAGGCCAGTCTTACTGAAAAACCAAATGAAATGAGGATTAAGTGACCCATTTAATGTGTTAGAGCTGTTTCAGTGGAGTGGTAGGAATGAGTGCTGGATTGGAATGAGTTGAAGGGAGAAAAGGATTTGGAGACATTGAATACTGATAACTTTTGAGGTGTTTTGCTGCAAAAGGGGGCTAATTTTGTAAAAAAAAAAAAGGGGGGGTTAGGTAATACGTATATACACTCTTAGGAACAACTGAATAGGGGGAGAAACTAATGATGTAGGAAAAGGGCAGAAATGATAGCAGCACAGACCTTGAATGGAGGGACTGGCTTTAAAAAGGAGCATGATCTAGGCAAGGGGGAGAATATTTATGAGTGCAGATAGCAGTATGTGAGATGAGTCAATGGAAGTTCTCCAATTGTTTGTTTTCTTAGTTAAGTAGCAAGCCAGGTCATCAGCAGACACAAATCGTAGCCCAGAGAAACACAGTGTGGTTGTCAGGTAGCACTAAGTGCCTTCTTAAGGTTTTGATCATGTATGTAGTGAGACCAGCCACCTTGGCTGTTTCCTCCAGCTGCACTCAGCTACATAGGTGCAAGTACAGACTAAGACTAAGCGGATCTGGCCAAGGATGTGGTTTTGGCAAATGAATACAACAAAATGAGAAGAGGCAACGCTGTTCAGGGTTTAAGACAGTGATCCTGATAGACTATGGAATATAAATTAGCTGGGTAAGGAAGGAAAAGAGGACATCAGGTGTGAAGGAGGTGTCAATTTATTGATGGTCATGGTGACTCCAAATTAATAGTTGGGCTATTAGGGGGAATGGGCTGGAAAGATAAGTAACAGGTGATCAGAGAAAGGGATGTGCGAAACTGGAACTATGGAGTGGCTGAATTTCTTGGTAATGACAGGAATGAGTGCCCAAGGAAGGTGAAGAGGTAACTGTTGGGACTTTTTAAGGGAACTGAGGATAGTTTGTTGGAAGCATCAGTTATGTCAACAGTTCTCAAACTTCAGCATGCATCAGAAATTACACAGCCGGTTGAAACAGATTGCCAGATCCCACACCTACATTCTAGGTAGGGCCTGAGAATTTTAAATTTCTAAGTTTCCTTTCTCTGAAAACTACCGATCCATGTGTATGTTGAAATTACCCAGAATTAAGACAGAAATAGTTTTGTAGAGTGACATAAAGTCAGAAGAAAAAATTTACCAATACAGAGTGGCCTGGTGAGTAGTAAACTGCGACAATCAGGGGCAGTGGGTACGTAGTCTGAAAACTAAAGCTTCGAGCCTTATAGGGACTGGTTAGAAACTGTGGCTGAAACCCTAATTGGTAGCAGGATGAGATTAAAGCAAGGCTAAGGCATATTGTCAAGGCTAAAGGCCTGGCATGTATTTTATCAGCATTTTAATAGTATCAGGGCCTTTCATTTGGTAAACAGGCCTGGTAAGGGAATCTCTGGTGGAATTGCTATTGTATTCATCTGAAAAGTGATCATGGTCATACCAATTTGTATTTCAGTAGAAATGAAAACCACAATAATTAGGAAATATTAAGTCTCACAAAACTAGATTATCACTTTACATAAGATTAGGTAGCCTGACATCTAATGGGATGAGAAAGCTTAACAGCTTGATAGCAGGGCAAAGGACTGAGAATATACAGACAGCACTGAGAATATACAACACAGAATGGAACTGCGATTCAACAGAGGGAAGTATGTAAGGAGTAAAGGCGGGGCAGAGACTACGTGGGATCACCCCTGGAGCCCAACTGTGGTCCCACTGATTATGGGATCCTAGCCAAATCACCAAGTGTTTTTGATGCTTAGTTCCTGACTTCTTAGGTGGGTCTACCATTTATGACACGTCTCAGAGGAAAGCTGAGGGCTAAATGAGATAGTGCTATACAAATATGAAATATTAAAAAAGCTATATTGAGCTATCCTTAGAAATCTGAGAAGCATATATACTTCCTTCAACGGGTTTTCATTTCCTGTCCTTAACACAGCCCAATCCTTCATGTGGCATAAAGACACTTTATGATCTGGTCCCCACTATCTCTGGTCTCACTTCACTACTCTCCTCTGTAATCAGAGTCAGCTGTACTGTGCTCTCAGAACAACCTCAAATGCACCAGATCTCTCACTTACTAGTTTTGCAAGGCTGTTTTACCTGCTCAGTATACTTGTTCCATTCTTCTTGGTTCTTACTCTTCTGGTTTACTTCAGATATTAGGTCCTCTGACAGCTTCCCTATAATCCCTTTTTTTGGGACTCTGGGTTGAACTCTTCCATTCACACCTTGCACTTTCTTCATTATAGAACACCACACGTTACCCCAACTGCATGTTTAGAGCAACCAGACCAAGCTCTGTGAAACAGTTAACTGTCTTGTTCATGAATGTTTCTACCATTTAGCATACCTGGATTTAGGAGGTGCACCATAAATATCTGAGGTACACTGAAGTTGCCAATAGCAAAAACCTGACACAAAAAACTTCAGTGAAAGACAGCCTAAACAGTTCTGTGTTAGGAGGCAAGACATCTGGGGTTTAGGAGGTCAAAGTTAACAGGCCTGCAGAAATGGCTGCTTCATGGAGTTCACTGCTATTTTAACACAAGAGAATGCTGTACATTCATTGTTAGCCACCATATACCAGAGGTGTGCCAGATGGCAAAGGAGGAAGTAGCAGTGAAGTGAGTAGTAAATATTTTGAGGACTTTCTGGTGTGACCATGTGGTCAAAACAAAATCACATTCCATAGCATGTATCAACTACGCTCTGTAGGTTTCTTACTAGTGCCAGCAAACCACATCACACCTTTAAATTAAAAAAAATTAAATGCACTACTCACTCACACATGCAATAGAGAAACTCATGAAAATCACCATTATTGTAGTAGGGGTTTCTCAGTCTTCTGCTATGCATATTTTAAGTTACTAAATGCTTTTGAAAAGAGGTGGTTTCAGTTTTGACCACCTGCAGTAAGCTAGGCATTATCTCACAGTTCAGAGTAGCAGTGTCTCCGTGGAGAGTTCTTGCCTATCATGAAGAAAAGCTGTGCCCTTTACTGGCTGAAGCAGCAGCGTTCTGAACCAGCTGGTAAATTTGGGATTGACTGGATAAAGGTTCAATACTATTAAAGGATTAATACTGTATTGTGAGCCATGCTTTTCCAACATGCCATCATCTTTTGGTTATCATCAGCTGCTATTCCATGTTGTGCAGTGGCTGCAAGAGAGTCACAACAGATTTAGAAACGTACCAGTGAGCTTTGTATAGATGCTAAGAACCCCAGGAAATGCCAATGAATGATTAAATCACTCCCAACCCTCAATAAAATGGCTCAAGATGACAGACTGATACCAATCACTTGTATTTATTTCAGGACATAATATACTATGTAGACCCAAGGACAGTACTGAATCATAACCCTGTTAAATATCTATAGGATATTTTATTTTTGCGAAGATAGGTCCTTAAAAACTGGACAGATTAATAATATAACAAATATAAAAATCAGATGAAAAATACGTTATTGCTCTCATTCACTCTGTCCTAATGTTAAAGATGTTACAAAGATACACAGATTATCATCATGCTGTTCTTTTGGGGGAGCTATATTCAAGCTGACAAAAAGGTGTTGTCAAAGGGATCTTTCTCTGATTTTTGCAAAGAAAAACAGTGCAAATTGTATTCTTAATGATTTAACTGTATCATGCTTGGCACATGGTATTATTATTTCTCCTACTGGAGCAAGTTCTAATTTTCTCAAAGCCTTTCCTCCAGCTTTTCTAGAAATAAAGCTTAAATATCATTTATTTCAAGCCTTCAAAATAAAGTTAACCTCATTTATACAGGTACCAGGTTGGTATACTCATATATATCTTTTCCAATTGCAGGCTAAGCAAAGGCATGCATTTACAGCTGTATTAATATATTAAAGCAAAAGACAACCCAACTTAATATCAAGAGAAATTGTGACCTTCCAAGTAGTGTTTGATAGAGAAAACACTGATTTTGACACATTGTCTTAATTTTATTCAAATAGCAGTCTGCTCACACATGGTCCAAGAACACTTGAATAATAAAGCAAATATAATCACATGTTAAAACTTGGTCTTCAAACATCATAGCCAATGATGCCACGCTTGCCTATGATCTCGCCAACATAAAACCACATCCACACCTCAGTGGCCACCAAACCATTCAGTAGAGCTTCCTGAAAAAAGAAGCACAAATTTTAATGTACATTTTTTCCTATATATTTAAAACTATTCTTTTCCAGGATTAAGTGACAGAGAATATAAGGATGCTATTCAAATTAGAAGAAAGTTTTAGTCAAAGTCAAGAATTACTGATATTAACTTTAACTGCTGAGAACCCCTGAACTTTCAATTATGTAAGGTAAGTAGTCCAGAGCTTATAAATTCTTTCAAAGCATTCTTTGAAGACCTGAACTGACTTAACCCTTTCATTATTAGTTTATGAGACACTTTATGAGCCCTAAAACAACCCACATCCTGGAAATAGCTGCCACATTTAGAAAGGGCATTCATATGAAAGGATGGCTATAGGAAGGCAAGTCTCTGAACAAACATTTCTGTCTGGCCAAAGAAAATCTGTTGCAAGATGAAGTATTCTATCTTTCCCTTTAGACATCATTTTTATTCATTTATTATTTGGTTTAATTCTTTCCAAGTATTCAGCAATTACTCAGTTTCACAGATGAGTGTTTTATTGCCCTAAGAGAAAAAGTATGTACACAGTTCCAGAAAACAGTGTTTCATAGAAGCACAAATATGGATCTTGAAACTCAGGTTAAAAAAAAAAAAAAACCTCTCCACATCAAAATTGGGCCTTTTTCTTTTAGCACCTGGAAGTCAATATTCCCCTTCAAATGAAACCAGAAAATACTGGAAGTCTCTTGAAAAACAAATATATCTTCTAGAATGCAGGTTCTAAAGCCAGCAATAATTTATTTAGGCTTTTTGTATCCTGTGCTTAGATCAAGCAAACATAAAATCCAAGTTCTAATTCTCTTTTTGTGTGTGTGTGTGTGTGTGTGAGATGGCGGGGGGAGTGTGCCGAGAGGCATGTGGGATCTTAGTTCCCTGATCAGGAATTGAATCTGTGCACCCAACAATGGGAGTATGGAGTTTTAACCACCAGTCCGCCAGGAAGTCTGCAGATTCTACTTTTATAGTCTTTAGAGTTTATCTCCACCCTTCATATCATATTGTACACTTCTAGGTTTTGGTATTTTTATGTCCCATGAGTGTTAGTTACCTGATTGTGATATAATCCAAGAAATCTTTTGGCCAAATTGGGGAAAGTTTTAGGACTACAGACAAAAAAGTACAGAATCAGCAAAGCAAGTCATTGTATTTTAATGCAGTAACCCCAAATAGGAAACAAAAAAAAAAGCTACCCAGTAAAAAAACCACTTCTTCATTATAAGATTATTAGGAATCTAAGACATAAAAACAGTCCAATTATTTCAACCTAGATGACAAAGTTAGAAAGGTAAATATCTTTCTCCGCAGTCAAAAAAGAGATCATCTCTCGCTATGCTGGTTCCAGCCTCACTGAAAAATACATATATTAATCAAAACAATCAGAAATCCCAAGGGAAGACATTTTCTGTATGCACATACGTTTTCATTTAGCCCATAGTTACCTTAACAGTGAGCTGTTTGAAGCTACCAGTTTTAGCACTGTTGATAATTTTTTTCAAGCTCTGAATTGCTGTAGGGATCTCAGTAGGGGTTGGAGGAACCAGCTCAACCTTGGCATAGTACCAAAATGTGGCCAATCGAGGCTTCGAGTAAGTCACAGCAGCTGGAAAACAAAACAAAACAAAAAACCAGGATGAACTCACTAGAGACCGAAAGAAGCAGATGTGTGGGCTGGACACAAATATTTATTCATGCATCACATTCATTCACTGCTTATACCAAATGTGCACCCGGTGTGAAAAGTCAAAGCTGCTCCCTGGTAACCAGAGGCTTTTAAAGATACAGAACACCTGTGTCACAAGCCAGTTCAGTCAGGCAGGAAGCTATAAGCACATCCAATTATGCCAGGACTTCACCAGTGGCCAGTACCAGAATACTGGTACTTCATTTATCAACGGCAAATCTAGTTAACTACAAAGTCACTAGAAGTTGGATTCAAAAACAAGAAAAGAGCAGCAATGTAACCATATTTTCCTGTAGAGACAAAAAATTTGGAGGGAAGTGGTGAAGGGGAGGGAAGAAACTATGTCGAATGGCATCCTTAAGGAATAAGATTAAAACTTGTCACAATATTGGCCACAAATCCAGATGGAATTATACCAATTAGTATCCATTTTGGGTATCCTCATCAATATGTGCTGGATTAACAAAAGCACAGCTGCTCTTCCTTCAAAATACCACAAATAATAAAAATAAAACCTACATGTATTGTTAGGAGTAGCCAAAGCTTGAATCTGTTATTAAGCTGAAATTCCTCAGTAATAGTTAACAGTATTTACTATTGCAGGAAAAAAAGATTTTTAACAAGGTTAGACGGGAGACTATGGTAGTGATTCAGCAGGAGAAAGGTATTTTATAAAAAAATTACAAGACAGCATAATAAAAACTGCACAAATACATAAGCATCCATCAAGTGTCTGCTGTTCAAAGACGGATAATCCAAAGCTCCTGGCACTTCCCCTATTACTAACTGCCTGTATTTAGGTATTTTACTACTCTTAAAATTACTATCTCCATCATACTGCGGCTTAGGGCCATGGGTAAATCTTTAAGCAGACACAAAGCTCTAAGAGAGAATTCTAAATAGAACTTCCAATGCCTGTAAGATGGTGTTATCAAGGAGAACCAAGTCTTAACAGTCAACAAACTGTCTTGAACTTCAACACACAGATATAATACTCTTAAAAAATACAAACAAATCAGTACAGTGTATACAAACGCTGTACTTAAGTTAGTATATTTGCTTCTCAGGGAGCACAGGTTAAGAAGTTTGAGACTGCTTTTACATGTATACAAGGGATGAACAAAAAATAAGTGAACGAATGGTGGATGATGGCAGCTAGGTTTCTTACTAAAATAGAGGGGTTTTAGATGGGGGAAAAACATATCCAGTGGTACTGGATTAGAGTTGGAGACATTCAGTATGAATTCATGTTTAGTTGATATACAAGTGGATCCATATAGAAACAATTACAGTTGACCCTTCAACAACATGTGTTTGAGTTGTGTGGGTCCACTTATATGTGGATGTTTTTCAATAAATATGTACTACGGTACTTCATAATCTGAGGTTAGTTGAATGAATGGATGTGCAACTGTGGATATGGAGGGCCAACTGTAAAGTTATATTAGGATTTTCAATTGCATGGGGGTCAGTGTCCCTAACCCCCACATTGTTCAACTGTGTGTGTCTACAAACCCATGGGTGAGTATACAGATGGTCCCCAATTTACGATGGTTCAATTTACAATGTGAAAGTGATACACAATCAGTAAAAATGAATCTTTGAATTTTGATCTTTTCCCAGGCTGGCCACAGTGGTTACCATACTTTCTTGTAATGCTATTTTAATGCTGGGTACTGGTAGCAAGCTGCAGTTGACAGTCGGTCATGTGTTATGAGGGTAAACATCCAACATACAATCATTCTGTTTTTTCACTTTCAATACAGCACTCAATAAATTACATGAGATAATCAGATTTAAAAAATAAAAACAGGCCTTATGGTAGGGGATTTTGCTTAACTGTAGGCTAATGTAAATATTCTGAGTGAGATTAAGGTAGGCTAGGCTAAGTTACGTTTGGCGGAATAGGTGTAACACACGCATCTTCAACTTACAATATTCTCAACTTGTGATAATTTTACTGGCATGTAATTTTATTATAAGTAGAGGAATACCTATATACAGATACCTCCTTGTCCACTGTCAGGGCCTACAGGCAATGATATTCTAGTACAGCCATCCCCCCATATCTGTGATTTTGCTTTCTAGTTTTACTGTCTGTAAATATTACATGGAAAATTTCAGAAATAATCTGTAAGTTTTAAATTGTATGCCTGAGTAATGTGATGAAATCTCATGCTGTCCCTGCTCCATTCTAATGCAACATCACAATGCCTACATCATGCTCCCCACCTCATCCCATCACGTACACATTATAACATCTCACTCACAAGAAGGGTGAGTATACAGTACAGAAAGATTATTTTCAGAGAGAGAGACCATGTCCACATAACTTTTATTGCAGTGTTACTCGCTCAGTCGTGTTTGACTCTTTTGCAACCCCATGCACTGTAGCCTGCCAGGCTCCTCTGTCCATGGGATTTCCCAGCAAGAATACTGGAATGGGTTGCCATTTCCTTCTCCAGGGGATAATCCCAACCCAGGGACGAATCCAGGTCTCCCACATTGCAGGTGGATTCTTTACCTCCTGAACCATGAGGGAATTCCTGTGGCTTGAAGCCCTGAAACCCTTTATCACAGTATTTTATTATAATTGTTCTAGTTTATTTGTTGTTAATCTCTTACTATGCTTAATTTATAGATTAAAATTCATCATAGGTATTATAGGAAAAAACTAACATTCAGGACTCAGTACTATCTGTAGTTTTAGACATCTGTCAGAGGTCTTAGAACTTATATTCTGTGAGTAAAGGGTGACTAACACAGTCGAGTAGCAAGAACATACCCAGTATCTAGATCTTAGCTTCAAAATGCAAATTGTTCAATAAAAGGAACTAGGGTTCCTTAGAGAAAGGGCAAATTCTAAGGCTGGGGCAGGGGATATATGAGTCTGGGAAATTTTCTGGCAGTCCAGATGTCAGGACTCAGTGCTTTCACTGATGGAGCCCAGGTTCAATCCCTGTAGGTGAATTAAGACTCTGCAGGTCATTTGGCACGGCAGGAGAAAAAGTCGCAATTGTCTCACAATACTAGAAAGTACAGGGGGATGTCAAAGGGGCAGAGGTGCCAAACTGACAGGGTTCTCAATGGCCAAAGCTAGAACAATCTAAGCAACAAAATAATGTACTACTGGAGGTACAAGGTATGAAATAAATGCACGTTGAGTCCATACAGTATGGACTGAACAAATATTAATAAATGGGGAACAGACATATCGTTCTCATAGAAGAAATTTTATTTAAATATATGTAGATATTCCCTCCTATAGGAGACAGAATCCTGACTCTGCCTCCCTCAATTTAGTTACTTGCTTCTAAAGAACAGAGTATGGAAAGGAAAAAACAGTACCTTTAGGAGAAACCTAGTGAAACTGCCTTAACCAAGCGATGAAAGCTAACTGCACTAGTGAGGATATATGGATATCCCTTGTTGATACATCCTGACATGTGATTAGGGGACTTCACATCCGTGGTATTCTTTCTCAAAATCCATAGTTCCATGGATCTTCCCTAGGGGCTCAGTGATTAAGATGCCACGTTTCCTCTGCAGGGGGCACACGTCTCCCTGGTGTCGGAACTAAGATTCCCCCAAGCTGCCAGGTACAGCCAAAAAATAAAAGAAAAGAATCCATAGCTCCAGACTCATCATGAAAAAAACACCAGACAAATCCAAATCGCGGAACATCTTTATCGGATACCTAGACAGAGACCTACATAAATACCTTGAGACTGTCAAGGTCATGAAAGGTAAGGAAAGATCGGGAAATTGTCACATACACAGGAGATGAGGGAGATTGACAACTCATTGCACTGCAGTACCCTGGACTGGCTCCTGGAACAGAAAGAGATTCACTGGAAAAGCTGGTGAAATCCAAATAAAGTCTCGAGTTTAGTAAGTAGGAAAAAAAAGAAAAACAAAAATCCCCAGACTCTATGATCTTTTTGGGGAAGTCTGATGAAAAAAATTACTTATTTCTGTAAGCTTCTTTGTCCTCCAGGAGAATTAACAGATAAAATCAGTAATTTTTTTTTTAGACATTGAACATTAATATTTAATACCACGGAGTTAAGTGACAAAGCAAAATGCAGCTTCACTTTAACATTCTGGCCCAGATGAGTTCTCCTGAGTACTTCTGAAAGGATAACAACGTTTATCTTTAAATTATTCATAATAATAGAGGAAATGGTTGACAAAGCTCACAATTAAATTTTCACATTACTTTTCTTTTCGTAAATTATTATTAAAATTAGTCTGCAATTCCCCAAGACGCTCCACCAAGAAGATGTGAAAGCCATGGAAAAGTGAAATGTGAAAGTGAAGTCGCTCAGTGGTGTCCAACTCTTTGCGACCCCATGGACTGTAGCCTACCAGGCTTCTCAGTCCATGGAATTTTCCAGGCAAGAGTACCGGAGTGGGTTGCCATTTCCTTCTCCAGGGGATCTTCCTGACCCAGGGATCGAACACGGGTCTCCAGCATTGTAGGCAGACACTTTACTGTCTGAGCCACCAGGGATGAAAGCCATGAAAAGAGGATAAAAAAAAAAAAATCCACCTGAAATTTGTGATTATAAACATTAGCCTCAAATCATCCATAAAGTCCAAATAATGAAGCCACTACTACTTTTCCTTGTATTATGTAAACAAGTAAAGCTTTATCTTAGTCAAGTTGCAAACTTAAGTTCTTTGGTAAAGTGTGTGAACTGATAGTAGTAGTAGTCGACCATGGGGTTCTGTAGGAGAGGATCAAGTATTTATAATATCTGGCACTGTCAGGCCTTCAGTAACTCATTGTTCCACTGCTGATGAAGAAAAAGGAGGAGACAATAAGAAAATACCGACTGCAGTAAAATAGGTTAAAAAATATTACACGTATTAAAAAATTCATTCTATTCACTTTCATAATCAAATCTGAGCGAAGGCCATTCAGAGATCTGTGCTTCAGCCACTTACTAGAATACAGCACATACAGCACATCTAGCGAAGAAGCTTCCGTCTACTTAACTGATCTCATTTTGGAGATAAAATGAATAGCTTGCAGACAAATGAGACATTTACTGAGAAGACTACTACTCTGGGCTGTGACTGTTCAGGGTTGTTCTCCAATACAGCGTTCCACCAGTGAAGGAGGCATTCAGCTTTTTCAAACGGAGTACCCCATGAACACTAAGCAATGATAATAAACATTACTGTTTACACATATCCCTTTCTGTGTTTACCGGAGCAGGAATACTCGACCGTAACGCTCAGCTCCACCTAAAAATTTCCTTAAAGAAGCATCTCAGTATCTGGCCAAAATAAAAAGCAAAGGCAATGTTTCGAAGATCACCCATCCTTAGAAATTCTGCAGCCTTCCAAATACTCCACTGAGAAGCAGACAAGCGGATGGGACCGTATTTCCATGCTTTCACGTGTTTCTGCCCGCCGTCTCCCTCGCTCTCGCAAAAAAGCCATCCCTTCTCTAGTCCTCCTCCTGGAGGTCGAAGGGCGTCATGGCGGCTGCAGCTGGGCAACCCCGGCTGTCTGCACATTCCCTCCCCTCACAATCGCGGTCAGAGTTCAGAACCTCTGGGTAGCAGAGAGAACCCAAGCCGCAGGCCTGGCCAGCGGAAGGGTAGAAAAGAACCGCAAACCTGTCTTCTCCCTCACCAGCCCCCCCTCCCCCCTCCCCCCCTTCAGGCCCGGCCAGCCCGACTCCCTCCGGCCGCTTGAGTCCTCCCCTCGGCCCTCGCAGGCCTGCCCGCCCGCCCCGCTACCCGCGTCGGCTGGCTGACGCCCTCACAGAGGAGAAAGTGGGTACGAGAAGATGAGATCAGAGAGCACGTAAAGTACAACGGAGTTCCGCGGAGAAGCAGGCATTTCTCTGGGCAGCCGCTCTCAGAAGTCCGGAAGGCCGGCGCGAGGAGGGAATGCGCATGCGCCATGCGCCTCCCGGGTAGCCCGAGGCGCAGACCTCGGGTTTTTGGGGTGGGCTGGCATCACCGACTCGATGGACATGGGTTTGGGTAGACTCCGGGAGTTGGTGGTGGACAGAGAGGCCTGGCGTGCTGCGGTTCATGGGGTCGCAAAGAGTCGGACACGACTGAGCGACTGAACTGAACTGCGGCTTTTCTGAGAGAACGAGACAAGTTAGGGCTGGAAGGCACCGCTGCAGATTTTCTAGGCCAACGTACTTGTCTTACAAAGCCAGAGAGGGTCCTAGACCAGACACGGAGTTAGGGGCGGAGCAGGCGCCACAACCTGTCACCTCACTCAGCCCATTGCCTTTCTTTAGTTGACCTTTTGTAATCCCTGTCTCACTTGATTCCTGTATCAGGATTGAATCCAGTTCCCCTAATTCCCTAACCAGCCGCAAGGAACTATGCAGATACAAGGGACAAAATCACATTTACCGAAGGCCTCCAGTCTGTCAGACTTTTTGGAATTTGAAGAAAGCCTGTGTGTTAGGTAGTGGCCCCACTTAAGACCGGCATTGGTAAATAAACGGCCACAGAGCTAGTGAGTGGCAGAGTTGGGATTTGAAAAGGTGGCAATGGAAACAGAAGAGGCATTGGTATAGGATTATGTGTGGTGTTGATGTGGGAAGGTTTCTTAGAGAAGGGTATCCTTGGGTTGATATACAGTGGAACAGCTGTGTACTACAGAGCTGAACTTTGTGGTTAATATGACTGGAAGAAAAGACATACGTAGGGATGTGGCCTTTGATGAAGAAAATAGAATAAGTAATGTACCCGGGTAAGCGTAAACAGAAGTAAAACTCTGATTGATGGAATAGTTAGAGGTGAAATGAAAAATTAGAGTGATATCAAGGAGTCAGGACAGCCCTTCAGCGAAGGAGTGATTCAGTTGCCTGGTACTCCAGAGAAGTAAAATTAAGAATTAGAAAATTAATGTAGCTATATAGAAACATTAACTAGAGCAGGTTTAAACAGTTAGGATAGAAGCCAGAGTGAATGAGTGAAGAAATATGGCTATAAAGGAATACTGGTCAGAAAACCAAATATGAGTGATAGGAAAATCAACGGAGATTGAAGATGGAGAAGGGGGATTGACAAGATTCTGAATGAGACCGGAAATAAAGTTGGAGTGATTAGCCTTGGAGTCTTGGGGCCTTTACCACAGATGGGATGATGAAGTTTGAAAGTGGAAATTCTGCAGGCTATGAAGTAGAAGGCAAGGTCATCCGAGTGTGAAGGGCAAGTGGGAGGGTGGGGGAAAACTTAAGGAAAGAGGTTGAAATTTGGACTAGCTGTTGAAGTTAAGGACACACAGAAGGGTTGTTAGGGAACATCAGGGACAAGTCTGCGGTTGTACCACTCTAAAGATGGTGTTATTTTTCTCCAACAGTAGTCTGTGGCTGGGATACTGGAGGAGAGGGGAATGCTTGGGTTAATCTGGGCTGAGGTTTTGCATAGCAGGTGTACAGAAATAAGGGGCAAGAAAGTGGAACTTGATAGTGAATGATTAAAATGAAGGACGTGGGGGACTTCCCTGGTAGTCCAGTGGTTAAGTCTCTGAGCTTCCGATGCAAGGGGCAAGGGTTCGATCCCTGGTTGGGGAACCGAGATCCCACATGCTGCAGTGTGGCCAAGGCAAAAAAAAGACCTGGGCTTTGGGCCAGATGAAAGAAAAGTGAAGCCAAAAGTCATCTGCTTAGGAAAAAACATGCCCTGAGACTCATAACTCCGGAGTCCAGAAGCCTGGTAAGGCAGGTTAGGTCAGCCAGGCTATACATTTGCTACCACCTTTTTAAAAAAAGTGACATTCAGAGCCCTGGAAGTTTTCAGAGGGATTTCTGAAACTGCTCCTAGATTTTTAATACTGTAATAAAGGAAGTGATAACAAAGGTTGTAAGTCAGATGTTCATTTATTAAATACAGGCTTTGAACAAACACCCCCAGGCAAGTTTGACAAGAAGTAACCTTCCTGGAATGTTTCAAAATAGTTATGTTGATCAAGTTTTATTTCAGTCAATCTTTTTGTCATTTTGTTCATTTTCTTTGTTTCTAGGTTCTTTTTCTTTTCCTGTTTACCAGTTAGAGCATGTGCATTATTTCCTCACATGACATCAACAGTGCAGCATCAGCCTCTGGCTTGTAAAGGCACCCAGTAGACTTATGCTCTGTGCAATGGCTGCTTAGCAACCAGCATCAAATAAAGTAATGAAGCTTTTGTAGAGTGTGATACCAAATAGCAACTGGCACCTTCACCTGCACCATTAAAAAAAACAAACCTTTGACATTTCTTTCGGTTTTCACATATCCATTAAAAACTATATTAAAAACAAACAAATCCAGATTGCTTGATAAAGCCTACTTAAATAATTTTCCAAGTTTAGTATTACCCTCTTAGTAAGCAATATTAGAGCTGATTAAAGAGTCTTCATTTTCCTATCATACTCTAGCAAAGTCAACACATAAAGCTAGGTATGTCAGCAAGTCTGCTCTAATAGATTTAGGGCTTGCTTCTGAGTTCTAGACAACACCATCCCTCTTTAAGCTTCCAAGTGTCCATATGCACCATGTTATACCAAGATGATAATTTTTTAGTCTCATTTTTGGGATGTTCTTGAATTATGTCAAGGAAAGGAAAAAGGCACAGAGGACACTTGGTTTCCTTACCAATAGTGGCCTTAAGCTATGCACTTGCCTTTGTGATGAGTTTAAAGATATTCAGCAGCATTCATGGTGCCATAGCCACTCATAAAAAGTTTCAGGAAAGAGCTTTAAAAAAAAAATTGCCAGAAAAGGCTTACAATCTGAAGACTTAATACAGAAGTGGAATACAGACACAGATGTAAGAGGCAGCATAGAGGTTGTTAACTAGAAAGCCGCTGGGAACAGCTGCCTTCTGAGGTTTTGTGCCCGTTTTTTCCTTTCTTTCTCCTATAAAACTCTGGTCTTTTCCTCACTTCTTTTAAAAGTGAAAATATCCTATTCGATTGGGTTTGGAAGATAAATGCAAGTAGATTGAAGCTTATTTTATACAGTTCATTCTCAGAGAAGTAGAAGATAATAATAAATAGGAAATGAAGTTCATTTTCAGAAAATAAACAAATCCTGTCAACCTGTGCCTTAAAGGCCCAGGGAACACACTGAATTACTATCATACATTCTGGTATTTGCTAGAGTCCTGGACTGCGTTTTTCACTTATAAGCACAGCGATAGGCAACATCTACTTTTTAATCTAGTGTGGGATGCCCTCTAACTTCAGAGTTTCCTGCTGGAACCATCAAAAACACATCAAGGACTGCTTCTAACAACTTGTATTGGATTACCATAGAACTACCGTCTTATTTGAAAGAGGCCATGGTTAACAATAACGTCCCTGAAGTGCAGCAATGACCTCTGCTTCTAGATCATATCACTCGTTAGTTGTATTTTCGGGCTTAGAGGGATACTGGTATAGACAGTCCATAGGGGAATGCGACTTACTCAGCATGTTAAGCTGCACGATTTAGTAGGGACCTCAAGCTCAATTTGTAAAGTGAGGGGCCCATCCACCTGCTAAATAACTATATAGGGCTAAGTGGATATTTAAAATGGCTTGTGGACATGGTTGTGCTCAAATTCCTATTCTGTTAATTGATGACCTAAGGCTGAGTTAGAAGCAGCTCTTATCAGGTCATAAGCCCAAACGAACATGAACTATATACATTTTACAGTCTCAGAATTCTGTCTAGAGTAAGTGTTAGTAAACATGGCCACACACTGCATACATCTTACCATGGAAGAGACAATATAAAGTGGTTCTCTGTATTATACTAGGCCAATATAAAAAAGTACATGGTGTATATATATATATACACTGAGATACACTGGTGATATTAGTGTCTTGAAATGACATGTCTCATGGTTACAATATTTGTTGCCTAATTTTTCTACACAAGCCTAGTCCTTGATTTCCAGTAGATAAAAAGGGCAACAACCTTCTTTTTTCACCTTGGAGTTTTCTGAATAAAGTGTCAAAACTGCAAATTTGTTCTACCAATCCTCCTAAAAATATTATAGGGCTAAAGTTTCTGTGTAATGACAACTCCATGGAGGAGTGTTTGCCCTCCAAGGTATCTCTGAGTTACAAGAGAACACAAAACTGAGAGCTACCCACTGAAGCTGCATAAGATTCCTATTTTCATCTCATCTGTCATCTTATTAAAAAAAATCTACTCAAACATCAAGGTATCTGCTTTTATATAAAAAGTTATTCTGTAACAGTATAGAGCTATAACAAGGAAAAGGGCTGCGTCATGAAGACTAACTAGTAAGTACCTTGATAACATAGGACTTTCTGATATCAGCTGTCACTGAAATATGTGACATCATATACTTAAAAGCAGTGCTCACCAAAGATGTTTGAGCAGTTCTTGGAGAAGAAATAGTAAGGAGGCGGGAGGTTTTAATAGCTGAAGTTAATATAATTTAAGGTAGGAAAAGGGAGAAGGAACAGGAAGAGATAACAAAAGGTAAAAATTAGTGATGATTTCTAAATGTGGTGATGCTATAAGAAATATAATTTCCTGCAAGCTAGGTGCATTGTAAAGTTCTTAGGAATTTTAATTACCATAATTTGAGCAAGAGCAGTTCTCTAATTCAGTAAAGGGAAAAAAATAAAAAATAAAAGGCAAGAAAAAGGAAAGGAACAGAACCAGAAAGAGAGAAACCACAATTGTTTATCTACACTCTGGGGTTGGTTTTTGGTTTGCTTAGGCCACAGTATTTATTCAAGTTGCTCCTTCTGTTGTTTCCTCTCTGCGAGCCACCGTTGGATTTTTTCTTTTAGTTCTGTGTTTGGCCGGATCTGGTCCATCGTGAGGGGACTACGGTTAAAGGGATCTGTTTGGTCACTGGGACAAAGAGAAAAAGGGAGATGGGGTTATTTCTGTAAGTTCTCACATCCTCAGCCAAAAACAGAACACCTGGACATCTCACCCTGTGACTGAAGCTAGAGTGTATTACTATGTTTCTGAATCAAGTGCTAGCTTGAGGTTAGAAAGAATGAGATAAGAGAGAGTGATTTGGGAGAGGTTTCTTTGCAGATTATTTACTTACTTAGTCTCTCTGCTTTACAAACATTATCTCAACATTCCTCTTCAGATGGGGGGGGTGTGTGTGTGTGTGTGTGTGTGAATGTTAGCTGCTCAGTCATGTCTGACTCTTTTTGACCCCGTGAACTGTAGCTTGCCAGGCTCCTCTGTCTGTGGAATTCCCCAGGCAAGAATACTGGAGTGGGTAGCCATTCCCTTCTCCAAGGGATCTTCCTGACCCAGGGACTGAACCTGTGGCTCCTGCATTGTAGGCAGATGCTTTACCATCTGAGCCACCAGGGAAGCCCCACTCTTCAGATGGTATGATTCCACTGCCCTAGGACATAGACCCTGTACAATCATGTCAGCATAAAGAGCTATTTGGAGTTTTAGTGACAGACTCCTGAAACAGTATAAGACGTTTAAGGGATAAAGCTCTGTAGACTGACACTTGATTTAGTTAACCAACTGCTCTTCAACTAATGCAGATTATGGCTTCCTCCCAGGTAAGATGATTTATAACATATTTTAAAGGCTAATATATCTTCTTTCTGTATTCTGAAGCCACAATAAAAATATAAATTCTCAGTGACACTTTGGAAAAGACATACTGCCCAGCACAGAATCATGCATACAGTGAGTGCTTAATCACAAACCATCAAGCAAAACATCCTTTTTTCCAATATTTAAAAAACATTATTTCCCTAGGTCTGGGTCAGCTTATATAACTTCATTTTAAATAGGCAGAGTCTCCCAGTACCCATTTCTATCTAATGTTGTACTTAGAGGAGGTAGGCTGAGGAAAACTTGAAGTCACCATGGCTGAGTCTAACAGCTGCAGCAGAATGTCGGTAAACCCATATGATGAGTGTAAAACCTGAATTAAAAACAAAAAAACAAAAAACCCCAACAACCTGTCTTTTATATTTTTACAACTAAAAGTGAAAGTGAAAGCTGCTTAGTCGTTCCTGACTCTTTGTGATCCCATGGACTATACAGTCCATGGAGTTCTCCAGGCCAGAATACTGGAGTGGGTAGCCTTTCCCTTCTCCAGGGGATCTTCCCAACCCAGGGATTGAACCCAGGTCTCCCACATTGCAGGTGGATTCTTTACTAGCTGAGCCACAATTTCAAGTCAACTTATATACCAGGTTGACATATTTTATAACAAATATTGATAGGAATTATTTCCTTGAGGAAGAAGAGGTAAGGTTAGCGGCAGCAATTCTTAAGAGTATCTTATATCAGATGTTGACACCCTTAACAATCAAGTGATATACTTCGACCAAAATGCCTCCTCCACACAGCACGTTAATAAACTAACAATCTGGGGTACCTACTGGGTGCACAGTACTGTAGCGGGAGAAAAAGGTGACAGCAGACAAAGGTACACGTGTATTCCTGAGGCTGCTTTTGGAGGCTGGCTCACCTGAGCAAATGTCTGGCAATGGTGGATCTGTCCACAGTCACTCTGGAGGACGGCAGCACCACGGGGTCGGACATCAGTGTGCTCATGATGGGGTCCAGGAACTCATCGCAGGCATCGGCATAGGTTTCCTCTTCCTGCTGTTGGAGGTCTGCTAGGGACTGAGCATAAGAACCAGCCAGTTAGGGGGAATTAACAGAAGCAGCTGAGTTCAAAATGCTCCGTGATGATTCCCTAGTCTTAAGGGGTCATTAATAACCCTGTTCAGCGATAGGAATAGTTTTTAGCTTTATGGTCTAAACAAGCCAGGATGGATATTATAGGAGCAAATTTAACATTTAGCCCCAACTCTGAATCTTCAGTCAGTTTGGCTCAGCTGCTAGTAGTCATGACTGGAAATGAGTTTAAGTGTTACAGGGAACAAAACAAAACAAAACATCACAGACAACATCCATACTTCTGACAACAGCCCTGTTGTAAGGGGATGGGAGGTTGCAGGGGTTCTGATTTGCATAATTACAGAGTCATTCATGCAGTCTGTATATGAAAAGCAGTTTCTGGTTTTAGGTACAAACAGGTATAGGAATTTAAAAGTGGCTTCAGCATGATTCTTTCATGACTCTAGCTCCTCAGGGATCCATCTGCCTAAGCTCTAGGCAAAGATGAAGCTCAATTCAATAAAAAAGTAACTCAATGAAGGGAAGACTGTTATCAATTAGGAAGGTTTTCCATTAGACTCTGCCATAATTTTTCCTTTTTCGTAATTGTTAATGAAGCTGTTCCAACCAAAGGGATTAGCTGAGTACAATATAGTATTTTAATCTTTAAAATGTATGGTTATTCCTATATAAGCCAACTACAAATAGAACAGAGAAAAATCAATAAAAATCAATGACTAGAAGCTAGTAATCTTGAATTCTATTCTAAAAAGTTCTGTGTTAATATCACAGATTTTCAAATCTATTGGTAACACTGTACAGAGAAGTTTTCATAAAAACAGCCTATTAAAATCTGTTAATTCTTTTCTTTTAGCAGAAGCTTCTTATTTTTCTGTTCTCACCCTCATATTGAAAATAAAATTACTATTAAAGAATATGGTCGTTTTACTTATCGACTGGCCAGGAGGATTCATTCATTTATTTATATTTTCTCAACACAATGCTCTTTTTCCCTATGAAGCTGGGTAAAAAAGTAAAACAGCTGAGCTGACAACATGATTTTTATTGAACATGTTAATAAGCAAATTATCCTCCTCACCTTGATTCTCTCTGCTAAGTTGCCAAAAGCCACAATCATATTCCCAGGCTTATTTATTTTCTTCAGGACTCGGACTGTCTGTGCAAAGAGAGTTGGGGAATAGGAACGGCCATCCTTGGGCACAGTGGCACAGAAATTCTCCTCGTCCCTGGAAGGTCAACATCAGAAAGAAACTAAGCATCAGAGGGTAGATCAAAGAGGGCAATAACAGAGGGCTTGAGGAACAAAGTTCCCCATCACTTAGGTATCATGAATGTTCTTTTGTTATAGAATGATCTCTGCTAATTTTTAGGAAGGAAGTCTTATCAAGTATCCGGTGACCATAAAAATATACTGTTTTTTAAAATAAAAAAGTACTGCTTTTCCAAACAATGAAACAATTAGTAAAGTTTATCTTTGAACAGATCAAGGCAGAATGCTGGAAATTCTAAATAACATCCAACAGGTCATACGAAATCTCATGATTTAAAATCACAGAAGACTACTTCGTCAGCCAACTAGAAACAAATCTTTTCTACTTCCACATATTTACCAGCTAATTATTTCATTCTATTAGCAAAACCCCCAGTTAAAACATGAGTAACCCCCCTGGCCTGCCACATTTAAATCTCAGGTACCCAAGATTTAAGTAGATGGTGCAGATATCTGAAACGAGCTGCTGGGGTTTGAAGTCAAATTCACTGAAATCCTTGACTTTTAAGGCCCCCATCTTGGGGCCAACCAGGTGCTGCAGGAAGTAGTTCAGCATGGAGATGATGCGCTCAGCCAGGAAAGGATGCACAAAGAGGGACTTGATCTCTGGAAAAAAAGCCAAAGCCTGTGAAAACCCAATCCACTAGAAATCTTCAACTTATTGCGTCTAGAGTTTTACTTAGAGACTTCTGGGGACTGCTTTTTTTGAAATACATTTTCACTGCAGTAATATTAGAAAATATTAGGTAAACAAAGCAAACAAAATACAAAAACAACCACTCAGAGTAAACACTAGTTACATTTCGCTAATATGTCCTAGCTTTTCTGTCCATATTTACACACATATACATTTTAAAAACAAAGTGATTATCATATTATATATACTCTAACTTTTTTCGTTAACAATATCTTAAGTATCTTACCATTTATAGGTTCCTGTGCTGTCCCACATGGTAGCCACGGGCCACGTGTGGCTATTTAAATTAACTAAAATTAAGTAGAAAACTCCAGTTTTTCAGGGACACTAGCCACATATCAAGTGTTCAATGGCCATGTGTGGCCAGTAGCTATAGTATTGGACAGTATAGATTTACACATTTCTATCACATAAAGTGGGCTTCCCAGGTGGCTCAGTGGAAAAGAATCTGCCTCCCAAGCAGGAGAGGTGAGTTCAATCCCTGGGTTGGGAAGATCCCCTGGAAAAGGAAATGGCAATCCACTCTAGTATTCTTGCCTGGGAAATTCCATGGACAGAGAAGCCTGGTTGGCTACATTGGGGGTAAAGAGTTGGACATGACATAGCAAATAAACAACAATCATATAAAGTACTACAGGATAGTGATGATTTATACCCTTTTTTTCCCCAGTAGTCATGCATGGATGTGAGAGTTGGACTGTGAAGAAAGCTGAGCGCTGAAGAATTGATGCTTTTGAACTGTGGTGTTGGAGAAGACTCTTGAGAGTCCCTTGGACTGCAAGAAGATCCAACCAGTCCATCCTAAAAGAGATCAGTCCTGGGTGTTCATTGGAAGGACTGATGTTGAAGCTGAAACTCCAATACTTTGGCCACCTCATGCGAAGGGTTGACTCATTGGAAAAGACCCTGATGCTGGGAAGGATTAAGGGCAGAAGGAGAAGGGGACAACAGAGGATGACATGGCTGGATGGCATCACCGACTCGATGGACATGGGTTTGGGTAGACTCCGGGAGTTGGTGATGGACAGGGAGGCCTGGCGTGCTGCGATTCATGGGGTCGCAAAGAGTCAGACATGACTGAGCGACTGAACTGAACTGAACTGATACCCTTTTTAACAACCACATATGAGTGCACCATGAATTATTTATTTACTATATCTTTGTTGCTGGATATTATGATTGTTTTAAATTTTTTCCTGTTAAAAGCATTATACTAATTGATGAACTTCAATGTGTATACATACACCTTTTAGACTTATTATATCCTATAACAAATTTGTAAGAAACTGACTGCTAGGTCACTAATTCCAAAATAATTACATACATACATGCCAAGTGCAACAAGCCAAGTAGAGTACAGCTTGTTTAGTACTGCTGGTTCTTAATTTTTCCATTTTAGTCATTATATATTGACTTTACTACTGGTGACAGTTTAGTTCATATTCCTGTCCGTCTTCTCCTCATATAAATTTCCCTAATATGTAAGCAGATCTTTGGAGAAATAATTTAGATTTTTCATTAAGAGCATGAAAATACCACTTACAGCAGAGCCACACAGTATTCTAATAATTATATAAAATAATAATAATATATATATACACACACACACTTTGTTTTTGCTGATATAGCAAGATATTTTATCGGAAAGGGGTGCCTGGGTGGAGAGCAGGAGGGTAAGGGAACCCAGGAAGACTGCTCTGCCATGTGGCTCACAGTCTCAGGTTTTATGGTGATGAGATTAGTTCCTGGGTTTTCTCTGGCCCATCACTCTGACTCAGGGTCCTTCCTGGTGGCACATGCATTGCTCAGCCAAGATGGATGCCAGTGAGAAGGATTTCTGGAGTGGGTAGGATGTGGCATCTCCTTTGGCCTATCTCAAATTCTTCTGGTTGGTGGTAGCTTAGTTCCATGCTCCTTACCAGGACCTCCTGTCATAAAATAACTCACGCTAATCGCTACTATGGTGCCTGGCCAGGGTAGGCAGTTTCAGTCAATGTGTTTCCCCTAACAACTCCCAACTCAGAGACATCATGGTCAAGATACTTCTTGGGAATTGGGGCAGAGTTCTCTTTGTTCTGTAACTAGTTCCAGCTGAGAGTGGGTACACTTTTAATAAAAATTTTAATTATTTCTTTGCCTACTTTCAGAGTACCTATCATTAAATCTTTCTAAATTCTCCACCAGAAATGTAGAACTCTCAACAACAGTTTTTAAAGATGTTTTTTGGAAGTTTCCATCCATCACTCCATCTGGACTCCAATTTTATAGGCCTATAGTGTAGTCACACCAGCTACCTCCATCATCAGCCTGGGAACTTCCTCTGCATCTCTCTTATGGGATTCCACTTTCCTCCTTCATTTTGACGGAGTATGTTTCTCTCTCTGTAGCTTCTCAAGAAAGGGTACACTGGAAGTAAATCTGATACTGTCACATCTGAAAATTTCCTTACATTTACCCTCAAACAGGATTGACAGTTTGGCTGGCTATAGAATTCTAGGCTGAAAAGATAATTTTCCATCAGGACTGTGTTACAGCTTCAAATGTCACTGTTGTGATATTCGAAGACATTTTGATGCTTAAACCATTGCACATTACCTGATTTTTCTCTGGGACCTTTTATGATCTCCTCTTTACCCTGATTTTCTAAAATACCTCAACGATATACCTTAGTGTGGGGGTCTTGAAGATTCCCTGTGCTGGGCACTTGGGGGCTCCTTTTGATTTAGAACCTCTTAGTTTGGGGGAATTTGCAGGGTATTATTTCTTTGCTCCCTTTCATTTTTCTCTTTTGAGACTTTATAGATTGATATTTTCTTCTTCTTTCTCTTCTAATTTCCATCTTTTTTTTTTCTGATCTGTTTTCAATGAAGAGTTCCTTGAATTTATTTTCTAACTGTCCTACTGACTTTTCAAAATTTCTGAAGTTGTATTTTCAACATTCAAGAGCTCTTGTTCTTTGGATAATCTCTGATATTGCCTCTTTGTTCTTGTCTTGTGTATGCTGTATCTTCTTTCATCTCTCTGAGACTTATAAAGACATTTGAAGGCGTTTTCGGCTATTATTTGTGTTAAGAGGATTTTCTTAAATGCCTGGTGATCCTTGGTTGTCATTTCATATATGTGTGTGTGTGCTTACGTCACTCAGTTGTATCTAACTCTGTGACCTCATGGACTATAGCCCACCAGGCTCCTCTGTCCACAGAATTTTCCAGGCAAGAATACTGGAGTTGGATTCTCCAGGGAATATTCCCAACCCAGGTCTCCTGCATTGCAGGAAGATTCTTTACCATCACAGCCACCAGGGAAGCCCCCATTTCATATACAACCAATATAAAGTATTAATGGAAGTTTTTACTTTTAGATACCAAGTCTTGCAGTGTGTATTTTCTGCTTACAGCACATCTCATTTCTGATTAGCTGCAGTTTAAATGCTTGACAGACACATGTTGCGAGTGGCTGCTGAACTGGACAGTGGGGCTACAGAGGGAATGGTGATAAATGTCTCTGATCTACCGCATTTAACCAGAGTTCAAGGACATTTTTTCAAGTCAACACAAACACCCCCAGATATATTTATATGGCTAAGTTGTGCTCAAGAAAAATGACACTAGCTTATGCTTTCTGGCAGCTGTGTGAGAGTGACCATTTCCTCATTTCCATGTCAACAGTGGGCAACATTCTTTCTGAAGCTTCTCTAGAGATTCACTTCCTCTCAGACTGTGGAGGAGGATACTGTCACCAGAGCCTCAGCGCAGCTGATCCCTCAACTGAAGGTCTTAACCACTGCATTTTTGGGGAAAGCAGTGTGTTGTGTCCTTACCTGATGTCAGAAATGCAAGGGTACCGATTGTTTCATTGGACATGATGTTATGGAAACGTGCTAACTGTCCAAACATCTGTAGGCCAGCCTCCTTCTCTCGGCGGGCTTCTGGAGTCAGACTGTCCCATTCACCTCGGTCCTTCTCAATTTGCTGAATCTTTATCTTGCTCAAATACTACAGAAACCAGAGGTGGAATGTATCAGAGGACAAAGTGTATTAAAAGGAAGATGATATTTAAGAGGTCCTATTTAAAATCTAGTCCACTAAGCTGGGAAAACCAAGGACTACATAAGAGACAGGAGGCTTTATTAAGTTTAAAAAGAAATTGAGGAGAGATTTCCTTGGTGGTCCACTGTTTAAGGATCTGTGCTTCCAATGCAGGGGGCATGGGTTCCTAGTTTGGGAACTAAGATCCAATATGCCGCATGGCACAGCCTTTAAAAAATTTTTTTAAAAAGAAACTGTGGAAACATTGTTTCAGTCTGGGGAGAGTAATGGGTTATTCCCCCAGAAATATTATAGTCTATGAAACAGAGAGGAGGATAAACAGTATATGAAACATTGATAAAAGCAAACAGGCTACAGGGAAAAAAGGATGACCCCTTCCTGAAAGAAGGAAAAAACCACCTCCCAAAACTGCTTATCAAAAAACAAAGCTCTATCAAATATGCAAGATGTCTGGAAGGAGAACCATAAATATTTAAAACCCTCTACTTCTCATCACTCTTGCTGTTGCAGCAAGCATGTTATGCTTATAGTCCCATGGAGATGCCATCTGTGTCATTCGTTCTGTCACACAGCTTTTGCTGAGAAAGGTCTATTTATTACAGGGCTTGTTTTCTAAGGCAACAGATCTAAAAATCTTCAAGTATGGGATTATGATCAAAGCAGGAGTATTTTTTCACAAATTAAATACAAGTTACTGGGAGACTGCTAATCAACACGAGGAGTGTGTGGGCTATCCTACAGGCTACCCTCATAACTTACCTGCTCTGTCTCCCTCTGGGTCACTGCCCTGTCTTACACCTGTTGCAGATAAAGGGAATTTTTCTAGGAGAAAAAAGCAGCTCTACAAGAGATGGTCAAGCTGAAGGAGCTGAGTGGCCTCTGGTGTATGTTGTAAAACTCATGTTTCAGATAGAGTTAAAGATTTGGGAAGCAGTGGACGAACGAAAAATACTGATGATTTGGAGTCTCTATGTGAAAAAAATTACCCAAACCAGAGACTTTTTTCAAATAGTGGCATAAGAGTCAGAGTCTTTTAGGAAAGAGGGATAAGGATCATTGCTTTGGTTGGTCACTGTTACTGATGTCTTGCAATGGAAGAAAGCTGAAAGTCACTAACTGAATGAAGATTCTCTAATTTCTTTTTGTAGTGCTAGACTGATTAGTTGGGCCAGTCTGGCCTTTCTTTCACACTTTCTTTTCCACTCTGCCAAAATCTCATCCTAGCTCATGAGGCTTCGATGACCCTCGATCTTTGTCTCTAATGGAAGAATAGCTATCCAACTATAACGGCGAGGTTGGCAGTACATTACTACTTGCAAAATTTTGGTGTCCAAGACAGGTATTTGGGGCATAAGGATTGCTCTGTTATGACTAAGAGGTAAAAAGTATGTGAGGTATAAGAGCAGTTAAATCTGTTTGTTTTACCTGTATGGCTTCATCCAGAAGGAAGATGGCATCATTCATTAGCAGGTTAAGAAAGCGGAGGAAAAGTGGGGGATTCATGGCTTCTAAATTCTTAGAGGCATAGTCAGCCAAATCCTGTAAGACCCAACCCAAGAGAAAACCAGTTTAGTCTTGAATCACAACCCACGAGGGCTTATCTGCAGCGAAGATAACTCAGTTTTGGTTTCACCAAAACCACTCTCACCTTAATGCTCTCTCGATACGTATCTGTTCCCCACATGTACTTGAGGATGGGATACATGGGGCGGCGGTAATTAAACTTCTGCTCAAACTGATGGGGGTCTCCTGGAGTAAGGTAGAGCAAAACATCAGCAGAGCCAGTGCCATTAGGGAAAGAATATGAGCTTATGTCTATGTGCGGACAGATGGATATCAATCCTGTCTAACTCTTTGTGACCCCACAGACTGTAGCCCACCAGGCTCTTCTGTCCATGGGACTTCCCAGGCAAGAAAGATGGAGTAGGTTGACATTTCTCTCTCCAAGGGATCTTCCTGACCTAGGGATTGAACCTGTGTCTCCTGCATTGGCAGGTGGATTCTTTATCTCTGAGCCACTGGGGAAGCCCTATGTCTATGTGTAGCCATTTTTTAGAAAATTCTGAATGTGTTAAGGATACTGGTAAAGCCAGTCCTTGGAGTTTATAAAGATCTAGAGTTGTACCCAAGTGTTTACTTATTTCCTTATCAACAGAACAAGAGGGAGACAGATATAAAGGATACAGACCTCAGGAAAGGATGAGGACTGAGCTGCAAAATAAAAGTCAAGGGAAACAAATGCTTTCACATCCAAACGTAGAGTGCTTATCCGACTCTGAATGAGGCCTCTGAGCTAGCCATTGTGGCAGTGACAGCCACATGCAGCATGGGCCACTAAGTAATCCCCACATTCTTCACGGATAACATCCCAACTGTGGGGCCAACTGGGTCCTGATTACTCTGAAAAATCAGGCCAGGAGATGAAAATCTGAGGCTTGTACAGCTTTTGACATGCCAAAGGTACCACTAGAGCTCCATAGGCTGGGTCATATAATAAAGGAGGAGTGTGGGATTTGGAGTCAGAAGACTTCGGTTTTCGTTCTGGGTCCACTTAATGCAAGTCTCTTAAATCTTTTTCAACTTCCACTTTCTCAGAAAATAAAACAGTTATTATAATTCACCCTTGGGACTTCCCTGGTGGCCCACTGGCTAAGACTCTGCATTCCCAAGGTAGGGGGCCCAAGTTCATTCCCTGGTCAAGGAACTAGATCCCACATGCCTCAGTTAAGAGTTTGCATGCTGCAACTAAAGATTCCACACACCACAACAAAGACTGAAGATCCTGCAAGCCACAACTAAGACCCCGAGCACCCAAATAAATAGTTATTTTATAATTCATCCTCTAATATTACAACCAAAGAGTTGTAGTAGCCATATAATGAGATAATTGCAGCATTTATTGTGCAACTTCTTATATAGATATATATATGAATATATATATATATAAAATTAAAATTTACATATACTATCTCAATCATCACTTCAACCCCATTTTACAAATGAGGAAACTAAGTCTCAGAGGTGAGCAAGTAACGAAGTCCAAATTCTAATACAGAAAAGCAGTCAGTAAAATGCTTAATGTCTCTTTAATGTTAACTGTATTTATCACTGGATGGTAGGACACCCCCTTTAAAGGGGTCTTAAATAACTACTTTGCTACCTTATTTACTGGTTGAGATGGGGTATTGCTTAACTCAAACACAGCATCTCAGGGTTAGAGCTCAAAAGGCCATGAGAGAAATTAGGGAATGTTTCCTGCTGTTATTCTTAATCTAGCAAACTGTAGAACAGTTAGACTGTCTGGACAAGATAAAAGGATATGTCAATCAGCACACTGTCTTACTCTTCACCATTCCATAATTTTGAGGCAAGACTCAGGTTTTAATTGGACAGCCTAATTTATTTGAATATGAGTCTATCAAAAGTGACAGTAAAGTTGTTAAGAGTGTATGTCTTTCTTTTTTAAAGTGAGACAGATCTGATTCTACCACTTAGTTGTATGACATGAACATATAATCTTTTTTGAGCATCCATGTCTTCATAGGGAAACGGGGATAATACAGTAAAACTTTCCTGTATTTTTGACAAGGAAATTTTGACAAGGTGGTGACAAGGAAACAATGTGAAAAAAGCACTTAGCATCAAGGTAGCACATGGTAGATATTCAGTAAATGATGGCTTATGGTATTATACATTTAAAAACTGATTAAGCGACGCATTAGCTTCTTGGTTCTAGATTGCTTTACCTGTAAACTCAATGTCCACAAAGACCTTGATGAGAGCTTCTGCAAGGTGGGATGCATAGGGAAAGTTGCAGAACACACGTTTCCGGTGGAAGACACTGGATACCAAGGGATTTGGGATCTGATCCATGTGGGGCATCACTGCTTCCAACACCTCAGCCAGTTTGGCCCTTAGGTGGGGATTCTTCATCCTATGAATAGGGCAGAAAGCAAACTGAGCAAGCAGAAAACTTTACTCCCAAATTTATAACTATTTTTCTCCACGAGGAATCAAAACATCATATCATCATATAATATCTGTACAGAGAGTTACAGGAGAAAACAGGACTAAGCAGTTTTAAGTCTGTCAATTTCTTGGGGATATGCAGACTATACCATTCAGTTCTTAAGATCACAGCTTACCAATGATGAGGGTGAGTATGTAAGTTTCTATTTAATGCTCTGCCATTCTGTTTATTTCTCTTTAATAATGTATTACTGTTTACTATTCTCTGACAGCTTCACCTGGGATAAACTTGCCTTTCCAGGCTTTCTGGGGATAAGGATCAGGATATAATTAATTATTCTACGTTACTTACAATGCATACCAGGTGTGCCTAACACTTGTTGGTTTAGAATTTCTCACTAGGCTCGTTCAGTTCAGTGGAGGAGTGGCTTCTATCTATGTCTCAGTGACACAGCTCAGGGGACTGTGGCTCTCTGTGCAGAAAATTCTCACTTACGTACACATTGTTTCCTTTGGTATACCACCACCAGGAAATCAGAGAAGCAACTCTATAGGTCAGTGAGCATCTTCCTCTGGAAAAGAGGACTAGAAGCTGTGAAGAGTGTCTTGAGATCAGAGAGCATTTACCCAAGTTTACTGCTCATCCAATTCAGGACTGTACAGCAAACTTTGTTATCAGACATTAGAAGATCATTAGTGCCTGGCAAGGTCTCTGGCATGAAGGTTAAGTATTTTAACCAGGGACTAGCAAGGGAATTCCCATCTGGTACCTTATATGCAGGTTCAAATTCTCTGTGGGCAAAGTCCTTTGTTTATTATGCATCTCAAGTATGAGATTTTGGGCTACTCATAAGTATAGTCAGGTGATTCATTAATGTTAACACAACTTCTGAAGGCAACCCCTTATGATTCAGGCTTGTTTATTTCTTGACTTAGAAGTCTTCTGAATGTTTCACAGCTCTGCACTGTGATAGAGCCACGCTTTCAGCACTTCACCTTTCTATGCTTCCAGTGAAAATGGTGATAAAATGAAGGACATGTTCCAAGGAATCTGCCGATGTCTCCAAGATGTCATCGGCAAAGCGACGGAGAAAAATGAGGAAATCACCCAAGTTATCTGCAAAAAATTCTGAGAAACAAAATTTTCACTGGAATTAGCCAAACATCTGCCTCTCTGCATTAAGCAATATTTAAAGTCTTCTCTTTTACTCTACTTAGTGAAGGTTTACAAGAACCCCCAAATGTCTTGCAGGTACTAGGAATGATAAGTTAAAAAATGCAGAATCTCCTTTGAATGTAAGGCAATTTTTAGTTTTATCCGAGTAAATAAAAGAACAGTAGAGATATAAAACGTTGTTAACACACCAATCCAGTTTAAGAAAGTACACCGATGGATATATACTTCCACACTCAAGGTTAACTGTGAGTTAAAATAACCCTGTAGATGAAGAATCTTGAATAGAGATGAAAACATTAGATGACTATGGTCATTAGTCTCTGGGGTGCTCCACTGATCCTAGCCTTCTTGTATTTATGCCCTTGTATATCTCCTCCTCCACTACTCCAGAAATGATGGCATATCATTTCCATAATTAGGTTATAAAAGCCTACAGCTTCCACTTTTGTCCCCTGATCTGAGAGACGCCAGCTGCCATACCATGAATAGTTACTAAAGAGAGTCCTGTGTGGCCTAGAAAAGAAGCCAGCAAGCAACTGCGATCTGCCAGCAACCACATGACTAGGCTTGTAAGCAGATCCTCCAGCCCTGGTCGAGTCTTCAGATTCTTATGGCCCTGGCTGCAACCTCGTAAGAGACCAAAGTCAGGACCATGCAGCTAAGCTAATCCTGGATTGCTGACCCGAGGGAACTGTGTGTAATAATGTTTGTTGTTTTAAGTTGCTATGTTTGGGGTAATCTGTTACTCAGCAATCAATGACTAGTACAGGGATTAAGAGCATGTAACCTGTACCAAGGGGAAAAGAAGTGCAGGGAGATAGATTAGGAGTTTGGGATTAACACATACATACTGATATATATAAAATAGGTAATCAACAAGGGACCTACTATATAGCACAGGAAATTACTCAACCTGTAACTACCTATATGGGAAAAAAATCTGAAAAAGAATGTATGTATATATATATATAACTGAATCACTTTGTTGGACACCTGCAACCAACAAAATATTGAAAATCAACTATATTCCAAGATAGAATAAAAATTAAAGAAAAAAATATAACCTAAATTTGATGGACAATACCTCCTAACCCCTCAACCAATATAACATGCATACACACTCTCTGTTCTGGGTTAACCAAGAGGAGATGACTTTTTTTTCCTAAAGACTAGCATGGGGGGGAGGGTTAGTCAGATAAATTAATAAGTTGAATGACAAATGATATTAATGATAGAAACTAACAGCTCTGAAAACCCTGACTGCACTTCACCCTCTGAAGACTATTTTCTGATCTGCAGAGCAGTGGCAACATAACTGAAGAACCAGCTGTCAGTTCTCCCAGGCTCTGACCAACAGACATTATCTATGAGTTTGAGTTGTTTCTCCAAAAACAACTGAATGATAGCTAAGGTAGGATATTTTGAGTATTATACTTCCAAAGTGACCCAGTTAAACTCAGATGGCTATAAATAGGAAGTTCTCAAGGGAGAGCCAGCTCACCTGGCACGTAAGCCAAAGAACTGTAGCCATCTGGCAAAGGAAAAGTCAGCTCTATCAGCTGTGAGCCCTCGTTGCCTATGGCCAGCTGAACCAGGAGAACAGCCATGGACACCTGCAAGTTTAGGCAGTTTTGTAGCATCTGTGGCTCAGTCATGGCCGTCTTGGTAGAAAGATAGATGGTCATCAGTCGTTCAAACTGCTCCCGGAGGTTGTCAGCAGCAGGGCTGGAACTTTGCTGAGCATCCCGCCAGGCTACCTGCAGCCGATGCAGATTCTGGTTGAGTTTTACCATCTGATCATGCAACCTGCCCTCAAGAAAGCAGAAGAGACTGGGTCAGAAGGCTCACACACAGATGGTTGAGTACAGACTGTTTCTGAAAAACAAATCCTCATATATTTATTCTAGTATTCCCTTTTAGGATGTAGGGCTGCGGTTGTGATGACACAGATATCACAAAAGTTACTGACAGGATGGGGCTGGGAGCACAGCACCAGGAAAATGTTATCAAATATTCAACATATAGTTAGTTGCCTTTGGCTGAAATGCACTATCCAAAGAACAGTGGCTTGGGTGAGCAGGGTGTAGACTGGGCTTTTATTATGTACGATATATAATGATTAGGCAAAGTACAAGACAGTTTGACACCACCCAAGGGCAATGATTGTACTTGGATGTGGATATATGGACAGTCTTTTCACGGTTAGTAGAGAACTAAAGGTGGTGAGAATGGAGTCCAGATTAGCAATGGTGGTGATGGTAGTGGTGGTTTAGTCACTAAGTCGTGTCCGACTTCTGCAACGCCATGGATTGAGGCCTGCAAGGCTCCTCTGTCCTTGGGATTTCCCAGGCAAGAATACTGGAGCGGGTTACCATTTCCTTCTCCAGGGTATCTTCCTGACCCAGGGATCAAACCTAGGTCTCCTGCACTACAGGCAGATTCTTTACAGACTGAGCCACCAGGCACTTCCCAGATTAGCAATGACCACATATAAACCAGAAGCCACCTGGAATGCAACCTAACAGCAGCTTCCAGTCCTCGGATGTCCAATATAAAATTAAGTGATTCTTCAAAAAGGGTCATCCAAATGTTCTCTAATGAAAGGAAGACCCATAGTTCAATGTCATGGAGAGTTGTGTCTGCGTGTACAGTCCAAACTCATTCTCTTTGGCCCTGTGGATGATGTCTAGGGTTAGCTAGCCAATAATAAGAAACTAGATGACTTTCAATTTTTGTGTTTTAATAGGTTAATAAATACGTGGTAAGTTGTTATCTACTGTCTCATTTAAAATATCAATGACAGAGAGAGAAAGTAGCTCTAGTAAAGACATAATTTCATTTTTTGAAAAATTTGATGAGCTTTGAAAAATATTATGTCATTTTAAGTTTCCCAAAAGGCATTAAAAATTGCTGTCTTCAATACGCCTTCCTATAGACTATGAGTGAGTAGCTATTTTTTCCCCTTATTTATGCTTGTCACAATCAACTAAATCAGAGGGGGAAAAAAAAAAAATCACAGAATGACATGCGGTTAGCCAGAACCAGACCATTTTTGGAAGTTACACACCTTAGCTTTCAAATTTTCACACATCCAGAATCCTCTTTGATACACAGATTTTTATGATCGTTCTGAAATCTCTTAAAGCTTTTCTTTAATTTTTGTCAATTTTGTCTCTCTATACCATAGAATAAAGCTTTCTCTTTTTTCATCAGGCATAATAAGTAATGAAACCAAAGAGCAGAATGTGAATATTAAATGAAAATTCCACTTGTGTGGATGACAAAAGGAAGATAGTGATTTAAAAATGTGCAGATTGAGAGAAATATATAGTGTATCTTTACACTATATTTATATAATATATAATTTATATTATATAAATATAAATATAGTGTATCTTTAATTTTTAAAAAAGTTTAACAGGTCAAAAATGCAAAATAAATTCAAGGTACATGGATAAAGCCAATTGATCTAGACAAAGATTAATTCGTGTAATGCCCTTTTCCTAGTAGATCCTAATGTAAGGCTTCAGAATAAAGTGAGATTGTTATAAGACTCACTTTTAACCTTCTGATATCAACACAACCAAACAGTTCTTTCCTAATGACATCAGAGGAGCTACCTGTGAAATCCCAAGTACAAGGTGTACTCTGTCAGGACAAGGTTCTCTGTTACAAGGTTGTAGCTCTGGGGAAACTTTGGCTCCTGTACAGCTGGAATCAAACAGGTCTCTTTGTCCAAACCTCAAAGAAATGAAAAGGAAGAGTAAATGTCTTGCCATAGACATCTATCTTGGCTCCAGTGTCCCCTTATTCTAGTTCAACTTCCATCCTGCTTCCAGTGAATTGAGTAATACCTTCTTAAAAACAGATCTTGTAACATTCCTACTCTATTGGTCTAAAAATGTCTTTTAGCTTCTGTCTATAGAAACGCAGTTAAATCTCTTTAGCTTGGTCATGAAATCACCAAAAATTAAAAGGAATGATAGATTTTTCCAGGAGATAGGTAATCATGTTACTATTCTGTGCTTTTCTGTATATAAGATTATTTGCTTTTGAGCATGTTACTTTTATAATTAGAAGAGTTAAAAAACTGGGAGGAAATACATAATAATTAAGAGTGATTCATTCTGAGTGGTAGAACTAAGAGTGGTTTATTTTCTTCTTTTCACTTCTCTGTATTATTTGAGTTTTCTCCAATTTGGCTTCAATATTCTTCCTCCCTAGGCTTATTTCCTGCCAATTTCCATACCTCTTCCCCCAGCTACCCCATGTTCTAGCCATGTGGAGCTTCCCAATGCTCCTTAGTTAAGATGTTTCACAGCTCTGTACCTTCATAGTTATTTCCTCTATAAAAGGGACTGCTTTGCTTGATAAACCCAACACATTTTTCAAGACTCAGCTATGAAGACCTCCACCTTCTGCAGAATTCATCATTTACTCCCTTCTCTGGATTCCTATAGCTTAGCCCTAGACCATATTATGATGATCTGTTAACATATCTGCCTCCTTTTGGAGCCTTTGAGTTCTAAAAGGACAGGGATTGTCCTTTATTTATTTTCCTAAGAATGAATGAATGAGTGAATATCCAAGTCTGCCAAATTCAGAGAGAAGGCCTCAGTAAAGCATAACATCTAAAACTATCAGGTTTTAAAAGTCTGTCTTTTAAAAGTTTATAATAGCTTTTCTTTTTGCCTTATCTTGAGAAAGAGGGACCTTTGTGGAAAAGGATATGGAAGTGAAGGCCTTATGTTACACACACACAGTTTTGAGAAGACCAGCTCCCCCCTACCTCTCATGTGTACATTTTTAATTTTTCGTTCTTCATCATTCAACTCCTTCAGGGCACAGTAAGTAGGATTAAAGGTGAGGAGCCGAGAGGATCTGGGTTTGCAAAATGGCTGGCATAGCTTCAGGAGAGCAGCACCCAGATTCAGAAAGAAGGCATCCGAGGCATACATTTGGAAGAAGATTTCTGGCATCTGATTGGCCCAAATCTTGGTGCGGCCTGCGTTTGCATGCAAACAGTTTCCGAGCCAGGACAAGATACAGTGTTTGGTTTCTGGAGAGAGCTGGAGTAGGTTCTTCAGCATCTGGTAGATCTTTTCATGGAACCGAGCCATGAACTGTTTAACCAGAAAACACAACCACAGAACATTCCAGTTGCACAATCCTAACATTCGTTACTCTCAAACCTCAGCCACTGGCAATTTCCAACAATACAGGAATCCTCATCTTTCTCTTACTCTCCCTGTGCCTTACCCTGCCCCCCCCATTTCTGATTTAAAAAAAAATAATAATAATTCTGGGCACGTGTAAGTCTTCCTGATGAGCTGCCAAACTACAACTAGCATTTACATAGCTTCAGAGTAGGGGTTGGTAAACTTTCTCTTCAGAAGGCCAGATGATAACTATTTTTGGCTTTGCATGCCATATGGTCTCTGTAGCACCTATTCAACTCTACCACTGTGGCATAAAGTCAAGCCTTAAACAATACACAGAAGTATGGCTAGGTTCAATACAACTACTTACAAAAAAAGGCGGCAGGCTGGATTTGACCACTGCTATAATTTGCCAACCTCTGCTTTAGAAAGGTGTGATGATGGGAGATTTAAACTGCCCCCAATTCAACCACTGATCGCCGTATGATGGCCAGACTTCTACCATATAATTTATGCTAGGAAGCCCAAACAGAGATGACACAGGGGAAAGGAGGAAAAGGAAAACAATTTGGCTTTTAAGCTAGAGTTCATTCAGAAGATTTTAGAAGCTGAAGTTCTAAGAAATACCTTGGTAAGGAAAATGAGAATTGAGAGCAGGTGACTGTGCTGCAACACAGGGCAAAGAATAGTAGCAGCTTATTCTGAACCAAACAAGGGTCTGTCCTCTGCTCTTAGCGCATGCTAAAAAGAGGGCCATTTCTTTACACGATTACGAAAGAGAGTCACCCAGATCAATCTGCTTTCCCAAGAGGCTCAAGCAGCCTTGTCTGCATTTGCTTCCTGAGGAAACAATACTTAAGAGATTGGGGACTGGAATGCACCAGGAAACAGCTCCACCTGATGAATGTTGGCCTCTTGTACTTTGATCTCCTGGGGACTGGAACGAGATGGGTTCAGGAAGTAGCCATGATTTTCTATGACTCCTGGTGTCTTTAATAAGCAGGAGATATTCAGGATTACTCCTAGCAAGGTCTTCTGGTACATCTGCCCATTACTTGGATCCTTGGGCTGAATGTAGTCTACAAAAACCTGTAGGAAAAGACAAGTCCTAGTCAATTGTCCATATGATGAAGTAAGTGATGGGGTGAGAGAGCTTCAAAGAGTTAAGACTATACAACAACCGGGACGTCCCTGGTGGTCCAGTGGTTAAGGATCTGCCTGCCAATGCAGGGGACGTGGGGTCGATCCCTGATTGGGGAACAAAGATCCCACAAGCCACACAGCGTAGCCAAAAAACAAAACAAAACAAAAAAAGGCTATGTAAGAACCAATGTACCTTTCTTACACAATAGGTAATATTACACTGCCCTCAGGACAGGGAAGCATAAGCTTCCAACTCAACTGAACACATATGAGCTTTCAGACCTACCTTGGCCATATCCTTCTGCTTAGTGAAATAGAGAAGAGTGTCCAGATACGCGTACAGCAGGATCTGGCAGAGTTCTAGATCTTTGATTCGGCCCAATAAGATATCAAACACTGGAATCATGACTTCTGGAAATGTTCGAACTTCCTCATCTAATATCAAGGCTTCGATGACCTCATCCAGAAACTCAGCTACACCTTCAAAATCTGATGGAAGACAAACGAGAGAGAGGAGGCCAAAGGAATTTCTATATGCCTTTATACACAGCTCTTTACTCTGCTGAACTTTTGATAATTCTACTGGTATTGAAACCCAAAGGTCAAGAGGTGAGCTCTTTTTATTCATTTATGCTGGAACCATAGTGACTCTGAGGCTTTTTAATGCAATCAGAGGAATGTTACAGAAATCAAATGCAGACGCTCACAGATCTTGCTTATGTACTCACGGCCTCCTAGGATGGCTTCCAACATCAAATCTACCAGCTGCTCGTGGATGTTTTGGTCAACATAGATCTCTGGGGTGAGAAGGACTGTTCGGGTATTGGACACAGTGAGGTTCCTACACTGTACTGCAAAGGGTAGCAGGTTCTCTGGAACTTTGGTAATCTGGAAACAGCAACAAAGAGAGGGAAGATGCTAGCTCTGTGACCTGGCACAAGGGCAGATACAGCAAACAGAAGGGGGAAGACACTGTGTCCCAAAACAACAAGGCTTTCCTGTGGATGCCTGAAAAGCCATGAGAGGTCATTCCTTGGGTTAAGGAATCACCTCTTAGAAATTCTATTGCTGGAAGTGATCAAGCTTAGTCTACTCTGTTATACACACCTCAGTAGAAATGAATTTATCAGATCTTTTTTTTTTTAATAAAGGTGATTTTTTTTTAAGATGTTTGTAGAAAGAATAATAAGAGGTACTTGTTAATTGGGGAAGGGGAAGACCCCAAGCCACAGAAAAGGAGAGATTAAAACTTCAAAACACAAACTAACAGGACCTTTGATATCCAGTTTCAGATACACTATGATATATACAAACTAATATAAAAGACACCGATCCAACTCTCTGGGTACGTCATACCCAAGAGAACTTAATGACAGTGATTCCTTTACCTCTTCCTTGGCTCTCTGAAAGCAGGAATAAAGGTAACAAAAAATGTGCCTCTCCCCTGCATCTCGATCAGCAGAGAGATTCAATGTTGTAGAAGAAGTCATGTTAATCAAGTGGTTGCCAGGATCTTGAAGTAATAAGCGAGTGAAGACAGCCTATTAGGAAAAAAAAATAAACAAAAATACTAAATCACTGCAAAGTTAATTTACTTTTACATTTTTATTTATTTTCTTACTGAAGTATAGTTGATTTACAATGTTCTGTTAGTTTCAGGTGTTACAGGAAAGTGATTTAGTTACACACACACACACATATCTATTCTTTTTCAGATTATTTTCTATTATAGGCATTATAAGATATTGAATATAGTTCCCTGTGGTATACAGTTGGTCTCTGTTGTTTACCTATTTTGTATATAGTAGTGTGTATCTGTTAATTCCAAACTCCTGATTTAACTACCTCCATCCCTGTCCACTGAAAAGTTAATTTTAGAACATGAAGACATAAAAGATAATTTTGATACAGGTAATAATGAGAATCACAGAATGTAAGAGGGAAAAAAGGGCAGGAATATAGATGCAGACATAGAGAATGAACTTGTGGACACAGAGGGGGGGAAGGGGAAAGTGGGGTGAATTCAGAGAGGAGCACTGACATATACACACTACCATGTGTGAAATAAAACGCTAGTGGGAAGTTGCTGTATAACACAGGGAGTTCAGCTCAGTTTTAGAGAGGTGGGATGGGGAGGGTTGGTGAGAAGGCTCAGGAGGAAGGGGATATATGTATATTAATACTTATAGATGATTCACACTGTTGTATAGCAGAAACCAACACAACACTGTAAGGCAATTATCCCTCAATTAAAAAAAATTATGTATACAAATTTAATTGTTTATATCATTATCCTAAAGCAAGCTTAAGTGTATAGCATAGCCCCAAGCACAGAGTAAGCATTAAAATATTTGTTGAATGGTGTGGAGAATGAGAGATTAAACTTATATATGAAATCTACTCTTCATGATTGCTGATTTCACTCAGACTTTATATAGACAGTTGAAATGTATGAAGTTAAACTACAAGTTGTCAAGTGTCTTCCCTACCAAACTTTCATCTGTTTAATATTAATTAAGCACTTGTAAGGTAGAATGTAGTTTTGATTTTGAAAAAGATATAAAGAAAGAGAGGGGCCTTGGCCTCAATAAGTTAAATGTCTATGGGGGACAGAAGAGAGGTACATAAAGAAACCACTACATGGAAAGAGACAATTCTTGTAAGAGATGCAAGAGATTACTGTAAGAGCCCAGAGAAAAAATAACTTATACCGGGTGAAACTTTGTAAACGGATGACTTGTTAACTGTGTCTTGCAGGATGGGTAGATTTGGACATGGGACCATGGGTAGATGAGCGGATCCAAAAGAGGGACAACACAGACAGTATAAGAGACAGAGCTAAGAAAGCCACGGTTGGAGAATGGAGAGCAGAATTCAGCTGCATAGCTGATTTTTACTGAAGGTTCATGGAAGGAATGGAAGGATGGTACCTGCTCTACGTTGTTCATATCAAGCCAGTCTTGATCTTCCAGGTCTACTGCCATTTCTTCCAAATACACACACCGGCTGGGGATGCCATTCCCACTTTTCAGGCTTGGGTCACCTGAGAAATGGTTTTAGTCTGATAGGTTAAGGATAATGCTTCTGCCTTACACAGACAACTGATCTTGACAGCATTTCTCTCGAATCCGAAGTTTGACTCAGGAAATATCAGAGTGATTTTGACACACAGAACAGGATCTACAGATTTAACCCCCCCACCCCCACCCCAAAGAGCACATGCTTTGTTATAAACCTAACATCATGACATTTAAAGAGTAAATCCCAGACATCAGCAGTAGTTTGGGGGTTTAACTACAGACAGAGCACAGAGGGGAAACACTATCTAATTCTTCTTGGGGCTTGCATCAAAATGTTTAGATCACCCCTGAGAAGAAAACAGACTTGGCTACCATTCCCATAGCCCTTTTAAAGTAGAAAAGGCAGCAGCAGCTACACGGTCCAGTCAGTATCAAAACAGAAATGAAAGTTGTATGTGTGTCAAAATACTGCTCTAACAAAAGCTTCCTTGAAAAGATAAATAAACCCTGTGTTCCTGGGAGTTTGGTGGGTTTGTTTAACCATCAGATACAGTAAGTTTCTAAGAGTGAATCCCTAGCCCAAGCAGGAAAGGCAGAGTAGTGAATCCATTGGCTGCAAATCTGTAACTCACTGTTGTCCAGAGTGATGAGGAAGATCCTCTGGATCATGTGATTGATGTTGAGTTGCTCACATATTTCCTGCTGTGAACGGAATGAGCGGCTGATCTCAGCCACAGAGTAATCAAATTCATCCAGGCTCTCTGACACACTATTATCTGAGTCATCTGGGCTGGCTGGGAGTTCATCTGCCAGAAAATGTAAGTCATTAACAGTTACAATCCTCTCTTTAAGAGAAAACTAAGTATACATGATAAATGTCACCAAGGGGGGAGGTTAATTTTGGATGTTAACTTATTAGTGAACATTTCAAGTCAGGCAACTGGAGAAGGCGATGGCACCCGACTCCAGTACTCTTGCCTGGAAAATCCCATGGACGGAGGAGCCTGGTAGGCTGCAGTCCATGGGGTTGCGAAGAGTCGGACACGACTGAAGCGACTTAGCAGCAGCAGCAGCAGCAGCAGCAAGTCAGGCAACGTCTTATCTTTTTTAAATTAAGGTATAACTGACATACATTCGTTTCAGGTGTACAAGGTGACAATATTTGTATATACTGTTAAATGATCACCACAATAAATCAGGTTAACATCTGTCATGGTATGTGCGTGGGTGCTAAGTCACTTCAGTGACTTCAGTCACTTCACTAAGTCCAACTCTTTGCGACCCCATGGACTGTATAGCACGTCAGGCTCCTCTGTCCATGCGATTCTGCAGACAAGAATACTGGAGTGGGTTGCCATGTCCTCCTTCAGGAGATCTTCCCAACCCAGGGACTGAACCCACGTCTCTTATGTCGCCTGCGTTGGATTGTTTCCAATTTCTCATGATTTCAAACAACACTGGACCATATATAACTTATTATTTTTGTGCATTTGTATGAGTACTTCTGTAGGATAAATTCATAGAAGCAGAACTGTTGGATTAAAAAGCCTGAATATTTAAAAGTTAACATATATGTACTACCAAATTACTCTCAGAAAGACTACTCTGGGATTTCCCTGGTGGTCTAGTGGCTGAGACTCCATGCTCCCAATGCAGGGGGCCAGGGTTTAATCCCTACTCCAGTGGCCAGTGGCACCCCACTCCAGTACTCTTGCCTGGAAAATCCCATGGATGGAGGAGCCTGGTAGGCTCCAGTCCATGGGGTCGCTAAGAGTCGGACACGACTGAGCGACTTCACTTTCACTTTTCACTTTCATGAATTGGAGAAGGAAATGGCAACCTACTCCAGTATTCTTGCCTGGAGAATTCCAGGGACAGGAGAGCCTGGTGGGCTGCTGTCTGTGGGGTCGCAGAGAGTCGGACACGACTGAAGCAACTTAGCAGCAGCAGCAGTGAACTAGATCCCACATTTGTTTTTGTTTAGTCCCTAAGTCACGTCTGACTCTTTGTAACCCCCAAGGATGGTAGCCTGTCAGGCTCCTCTGTCCATGGAATTTCCCAGGCAAGAATACTGGAGTAGGTTGCCATTTCCTTCTCCAGGAGTTCCCACATGCCACAACTAAAGATCCTGTGTGCCACAGCTGGACCTTGTGCAGCAAAAAAGAAAACCAAAACTACTATAATTTACATGGCTACAAGTATATGGGGCTTCACCAGTACGCAGTGGTAAAAAATCCACCTGTAAAGCAGGAGACTCGGGTTTGATCCCTGGGTCAGGAAGATCCCCTGGAGATCTTCTCCTGGAGAATGAAATGGCAACCCACTCTAGTAATCTTGCCTGGAAAATCCCATGGACAGAGGAGCCTAGTGGGCTATAGCCCATGGGGGGTCACAAAGAGTCAGACACAACTTGGCAACTAACAGCAGCACCAGTATTTGAGAGATTACCTGTTTAAAGCTTCACAAACTGCACAGACTAAAAACTTCTAATTGTTGTCTTAATGGGCATTTCTCTAATTATTAGCTAGATTGGATTTTTTAAAGTAATTTGAGTATATATAAATTGTCCCCATTTTCTTTTTTATTTTCATGATGCAACTTCTCTTTATTATTCATATATTTCATTCCATAAGCTCTGACTTAGATGATTCCTTTTTAAAAAAATTTTACTATTATTATTATTTTTTTACTTTACAATATTGTATTGGTTTTGACATACATTGACATGAATCCGCCATGGGTGTACATGTGTTCCCCATTCAGATCCCCCCTCCCACCTCCCTCCCCATCCCATCCCTCTGGGTCATCCCAGTGCACCAGCCCCGAGCACCCTGTATCATGCATCGAACCTGGACTGGCAATTCATTTCACATATGATAATTTACATGCTTCAATGCCATTCTCCCCATATCATCCCACCCTTGCCCTCTCTCCCATAGAGTCCAAAAGACTGTTCCCCATTTTCAATTAGTTATTTTTTTCTTGTTGATAGAATCCTTTTAATTTTTTATAAAGCAACTTAAAAGAGCTTCTCAGAATGGCACTGACGCTGAAGGAATGTATAAGTAGTGTTGCTCACTAAAAGCCACATGCAAGCCTATATCTGCTTTTTTCCTCTGCTGATAAAATGGTTATTCTGAAAGTCTGGGCAAAATTCTCAAATGCAAGAGTTGCTTCAGTGTGGTGAACTGAGCAAAAGTGAAGCTCAGTACAGGAGGTCAAAGGTTTTGTTAGAGTACTAACTGCTGGAGGAAAACAGGTTAGACCTGGTGACCTGGGCAAACTCAGTGTAAACAAACTAAGATGATGAGGTGCCAAAATAGTAACAGAAGGGCATGCACCTGACTTGTTCCCACTGCAATGCTCCCAATCCTAGCCAGCCTTACGTCTGTTTATGGCCAGAAGAATGAGTGTTCAGTTGCTCTATTCCTATACCACGAAGGTCTCCTCTGAATTCCAAGAGTGACAGGTGCTGATTAGCAAAACTTCCCTCAACCACGTACTTAAAATTGTTTTCTCATTTCCCTTATTTTTCCAATTCCTCACTCTTCAATCTCCTACAATCTCCTAATCCAAGGGTTCCCATTCTGGGCCTATGTTTTAGAAATCTGGGAAAGTTTTCAGAGCTTGAGACTCAGAGCTGCCTCTTTCCATCACATTAAAAAGGTCAGCATTACATGTATTTCTTGTTTCATCCGTCTCTATCTACTACTCATCTGTCTTGCTCTCACTTCCTTTTTATTCAATCCTAATCAGAGAGGAAGGAAGTGTACATATCTGAACACTTCTGAAATAAACAAAATAAAGGCAAAGTATAAATGTTTCTCCTTTCCTAAAAATAAAAACACCATTATTTTTTTTGGAGGGAGGAGAAAGGGAGCAATCTCTGGCCTGAAAGTTTGTGCATACCCTCAGAAAACTAATATATTTGGGAAACAGCATCCTAATTCTTCTAGTTCATATATTACCTATAGGGAGGAAGCTAGACTTGTTCTTTACTTTGGTCCCAGATGAGGAAAATCACTTTTCTGATTAGTGAGATATTGTCCTAATTTTTTTCACATGAAGGGTAAGGATCAGATTTTCCTAGAAGTCTGTTCTAAAAGCAGTAAGCTATGAAAGTGTAACGAAAGAAGCATTTTGCTTGAGATAAGACTCTGAAGCACTAGAGTTAAGAACAAATCTCATTTCTCTACAGGCTAGAAAGCTCTAAGTCTTCCTTTAACACACCTGCTGTCTACAGCTGCATGTGACTTGTTTTCCACACCTACAACTATACCTCAGTTTTCTATGTTAAAAAAATTGTAGCATCTTTGTCAAGTATCTTTCGCTAGGTGATTTGTAAAACAGGAAAGCTTGACAGCTTTGGGAGCATGACGGGCATCTGTTACTCCAGAACCACCTGTTCTCTGGTCTTTTTAAGCCAGGGATAGGACAGGGAGAAGTCCCCCAAACCAACCAAACAACAAATATGAATAAAATACCAACTTCTGACCTAAATATAAATTCCAGTTGCAATTCAGGACCCAAAGAATACTTAATTTGGGAAGACCCCATTCTAGGTCATCTCATCCGCTGCTATTGGCTCCTCCACTTACCAGACTGCTGCTTCAGCTGCTCTTTTTGGATTGCTGCAAACTGTTTGGCATCAGCCAAGGAGCCAAAAAGAGCAGCAAAGGGGTTACTTGAGATGTTGTTGTTATTCTCCTGGTCTGTCATTTCACCTTAAAGTATCCTCCATCCAGACCTAGGGGGAGGGGCTATAGAAAGGACAGGTATTAAGACACGGCAGGGCAGATAACACGACAATTGTGATAAAATCCTAGTTGTTTCTCATTTCTTGACTATGGTACATTTTAAAAGGCTTTGGGTAAGACTTGCCAACTTTTGTTCCAAGATTCAAGGCATTTTTTGCAAAATGGTTACAAACTGACCAACTGGACAAGCTGGCCTGATTTGGGGGTGGCTAAAACCAAGAAACTTAAAAGATGCTCAGGAATGCATTTATCTGTTGACATGTTCTATTTGCTATACCTTTAAAAAAAATAGGTTAAATAGAGAGGATGATTAAAGTCAAAGAGGAAACTGAGCTATTAGTTGTAACAACAATGTGGCACTTAAACATGACAAAAACTATGGATTTCCCATCAATCTGTAGGCTGGTTGACTAGTTCTCATTCAGCATGAGCATAAAGTGGTGCCTGAGCTTGCTCAGGCTTCTGTGACTTAAGGGCTGGAGCCAGGAACTCCTCAGCTACACAGAAACTAAATGGAAGCCTGTATGTCAGAGGTGGAATTGCAAACCAGGATAGGAATCAGATTAGGAACATACCATGGGTTTTAAATCTATATTAAGCAATCTATCTCTACTTCCTGGCTTATGACTACTGATGTTTCTTTCTCCAAGAACTAAATGGTTTTTGCTTAATTCTACATTTAACCTTCCCTGTTTATCTGGTTTTTACAATACTGAAGAAACACAATTCCTGCTGTGTAATATGAAATAGATATATACCTCAAAGGTATTTAGAGCTGACTGAGCCTGCATTTGCACTCTTCTGATAACATTTCCTCATCCAAGCGCCAAGGGGACTCAGGGTTATAACGGGATGAGCAGACCTCCCTGAAAGGCTTTCTCCCCTTTTGAAATTGTAAGGCCACAGCATAGAAATACAACCCTGAAAAGGGTGAGAAGAGACAAAGGGTATGAATATTCTGCTTACGAGGATGCTAAACTGCTACAAGGACAGGTCTTAGAAGGAGTGGGGTCAGGGACACTAAGGCAGGAGGAAAAAAGAACATTCGGTTTACCTTTAATTGAGTTAAGACTCCTTACAGAATCACACTAACAAAAGCTAATACAAGTCGGAAAAGTTCTTCTTTCGAAGAGAGACTATAACACTTTTGACAGTTCTGGGGCATCTATACCTGTTGCTTCATGCTCCTCTGTTGAGCTTTCTGCCTAAAAGCTAATGGTTACTGAGCTGCAATGACAGTCTAGTCTCCTCTCAGCATGCTGCTGGACTTGACTACTTCAAAGAACTGAAAGGTTAGATGTTGCTCTGTGTATTTTACTTTTTATTATGTATAGTTTGTGTCATCTGCATATCTGAGGTTCCTGATATTTTTCCCAGCAATCTTGATTCCAGCTTGTGCTTCATCCAGCCTGGCATTTCCTATGATGTACTCTGCATAGCAGTAAAATTAGCAGGGTGACAATATACAGCTTTGATGTACTCCTTTCCCAATTTTGAACCAGTCCTTTGTTTCACGTCCGGTTCTAACTGTTGCTTCTTGACCTGCATACAGGTTTTGCAGGAGGCAGGTAAGGTGGTCTAGTATTCCCATCTCTTTCAGAGTTTTCCACAGTTTGTTGTGATCCACACAGTCAAAGGCTTTAGCATAGTCAATGAAGCAGATGTTTTCCTGGAATTCCCTTGCTGCTTCTATGATCCAAAGCAAGTTGGCAATTTGATCTCTGGTTCCTCTGCCTTTTCTAAATCCAGCTTGTACTTCTGGGAGTTCTCAGTTCATGTACGGTTGAAGCCTAGCTTGAAGGATTTGAGTATTACCTTGCTAGCATGTGAAATGAATGCAACTGTATGGTAGTTTGAAAGTTCTTTGGCATTGCCCTTACTTATTTCCCTTAATTCATGTAGAAGCACCAAGAATTGTGTCACTGTTAGCTGACCACCACCCTACCTCTATCCTGAGGTACCTAGAGGAATACAAAAAGTGTAGTGAGCTCTTTTTATTTTTCTGTCTCCAAAATATCAATTTCTTTTTTCAACATGACACCCCCAGTTTTCCTTTGGGGAGCCACTCTGCTCCCAGTCCATGTGTTCAGAAGGGATGACCTTACCCACTAGCTCTAGGAATAGGCATATGAATCTGGCTTGGCCAAAAAGAATACAGCATTCTCTAGCCAAAGGGACTGATTCAGGAGTGGGCACTGATTCTCTAGCAAGGCCTATTATTAGATTGGTGCAAATGTAATTGCGTTTTCGGACTATGAATTTTAAACCATTATAACCAGGGTCTAATACATCTTTATTAATCAAAATAGGAACCATTACAATCAACACATTTTTGCCAACAAGAAATAAATTTGTTGTTCCTTTGGCATAAAGGCTTCAGGATTTGATGAACTCTTGGAAAGTATTTTCTGCATTCTGCAGGCTGTGGAAGTGTTTTCCTTGCAAAAAGTTGTCAAGATGCTTGAAGAAGTGCTAGTAGGTCAGTGAGAGGTCAGGTGAGCTGCATCCTGCAGGTTGTGGAATTGTTTTTCTTGCAAAAAGTTGTCAAGATGCTTGAAGACTTAAGTGCTAATAGGTTGGTGAGAGGTCAGGTGAATATGGTGGATGGGGCAAAACTTCTTGCGCTGTTGGTGGGAATGCATATCGATACAGCTACTACAGAAGATGGTACGGAGATTCCTTAAAAAACTAGGAATAAAATCACCCTATGACCCATCAATCCCACTCCTAGGCATATACCCTAAGGAAACCAAAATTGAAAAAGACACATGTACCCCAGTGTTCACTGCAGCACTATTTACAATAGCTAGGACATGGAAGAAACCTAGATGTCCATCAACAGATGAATGGATAAAGAAGTTGTGATACATATACACGATGGGCTATTACTCAGCCATAAAAAAGGAACACATGAGTCAGTTCTAATGAGGTAGATGAACCTAGCCTATTATGCAGAGTGAAGTAAGTCAGAAAAAGAAAGATAAATATTGTATACTAATGCATATATATGGAATCTAGAAGGATGGTACCGAAGAATTTATTTGCAGGGCAGCAATGGAGAAACAGACATAGAGAACAGACTTATGGACATGGGGAGAGGGGAGGAGAGAGAGTATGGAGAGAGTAACATGGAAACTTACATTACCATATGTAAAATAGATAGCCGATGGGAATTTGATGTATGTCTCAGGGAACTCAAACAGGGGCTCTGCATCAACCTAGAGGGGTAGAGTGGGAAGGGAGATGGGAGGGAGGTTTAAGAAGGAGGGGACATATGTATATCTATGGCTGATTCACATTAAGGTTTGACAGAAAACAACAAAATTCTGTAAAGCAATTATCCTTCAATTAAAAAAAAAAAAACAACTTCATAGCCCAATTCATTTAATTTTTGAATCGTTGGTTGTGTGATGTGTTGTTGGGCACTGTTGTGGAGAATTGGGCCCTTTCTGTTGACCAATGCCAGCTGTGGGCACTGCAGGTTTTGGCGCATCTCATCCATCTGCTGAGCATACTTCTCAGATGTAATGGTTTCTCTGGAATTCAGAAAGCTGTAGTGGATCAGGCTGGCAGCAGACCACCAAACAGTGACCATGACCTTTTTTTGGGTGCAGGTTAGGCTTTGGGAAGTGCTTTGGAGCTTCTTCTCAGTGCAACCCCTGAGCTGGACATTACTGGTTGTCATATAAAATCCACTTTTTGTTGCATGTCACAATCTGATTGAGAAATGGTTCTTTGTTGTTGCATAGAATAAGAGAAGATGACATCTCAAAAGGATGACTTTTTTGATTTGTGGTTAGCTCATGAGGCACCTACCTACTTATCAAGCCTTTTCAACTTTCCAATTTGCTTCAAATGCCGAATGACCATAGAATGGTCAGCACTGAGCTCTTTGGCAACTTCTTAAAACATGTAGTTGTAAGAGGATTAGCTTTGATGATCCTCTCAATAGGTTGCTGTCAACTTCCAATGGCTGGCCACTACGCTCCTCACCTTCAAGGCTCTCAACTCCTTTGCAAAACTTAAACCACCACTGCATTGTACATTTGTTAGTTCCTTGGCCAAATGAGTTTGATGTTTTGTCTCCACTGCTTTACGAGCCATTTTGAACTCGCCTAAGAAAATCACTCGCATTTGGTTTTGTCTAACATGATTTACATAGTCTAAAATAAATATAAAATAGACAGCAAGTAATAAGTCATTAGCAAGAAAAAAGGGAGAAATGCACATTAAAATGATGTATAACATAACCACATTTAAGAATGTATTCCAATATCAAATGGTAAACTTCAACAATGCAGAAACCACAATTACCTTTGCACCAACCTAAAAGAATCAATGAACACTAGCTTCAGGTCTTTGGCTAAATCAACAGAAAAGGGAACTTTTTTTTTCCTGCTTAGGTTGCTAGGCTGGTAAGACAGGAACCTGGAGTTGCTGTCTTTCCACCATCTAGAGAAGGCCTAGCCTAAAACTAAACCAACATGCAGGAAAAGACATGTGAGATGGAAAGAGAGCCTTCCCAGGTATAAAAAAGCCAGTAGGTTTCCCTACACTGTGGAAGCCAGTTCAAATGGGTTTTTAAAAATACAACTGAAAAGAGTTCAGATCAGTACAAACGAGATGCATCACCTGCGCCATCTATGCAGAAAGGAAGGAAATCAAAAGCCAAGAATTAGAGAACGTAGGACACATATGGGCTTTAAGACTATCAAGAGACATAAAGATTTATCATCATAAATGGCATTATTTCCTCCTTTCTCAATAATACACTGTCACATTACATAAAGCTAGCTTAAGACTTCCCTGGTAACCCAGTGGTTAGGATTTCACCTCCCAATGCAGGGGATGTAGGTTCAATTCTTTGTCCTCCCTGGTCCAGGAGCTAAGATCCCACATGCCTCACAGTAAAAAACAAACAAAAACCAAACTATAAAACAGAAGCAATATTGCAACAAATTCCATAAAGACTTAAAAAAAAAATGGTCCACAAAAAGTTAGCTTCCCATGACATTTTATCTGTATCAACAGGATTTATAACTTTCTACACTGTATTCCTAATGTAGATCTTCTTTCTTACTAGAAGGTAAGCAATCTGAGTATAGGCTCATACCTAATAATTTTTTTCTTGTATCTGGTATATTCCATAAACACAAAATCCCAAACATGCATCAAATGAGTCAATCTTACATGTAATTACTCCTGACCTTCTTGTAATCAATAGCAGCACCCATAATCCTACTTTAAGGTAAAGGTTTTACTGTTTGTCTTGGGTTGCAGTGGAAGGTCAAGGTATCAGGCCAGACACTTGTGGCCCTTTGATTCTCAGCACGTGTAGAACAGAGAATGGAAATAAATCTCTGTTGTCATCCATGATGAAAGACAAAAAGGGCTTTGCCTACCTCATTATGGAGAAGGCAATGGCAACCCACTCCAGTACTCTTGCCTGGAAAATCCCATGGACGGAGGAGCCTGGTGGGCTGCAGTCCATGGGGTCACTAAGAGTGGGACACGACTGAGCGACTTCACTTTCACTTTTCGCTTTCATGCATTGGAGAAGGAAATGGCAACCCACTCCAGTGTTCTTGCCTGGAGAATCCCAGGGACGGCGGAGCCTGGTGGGGTGCCATCTATATGGGGTCGCACAGAGTCGGACATGAGTGAAGCGACTTAGCAGCAGCAGCTGCTACCTCATTAAGCTCATCTTTCTCATATGTACTTCAAATCTGTGCAACAACTATTTTCATGGAAAAAGAGCTAACTGTGCAACCAGGAAGTTTTACATGAAAAGAGAGGACTGATCATTTGATGGAGCTTTTGTAGGGATGTCAGTTTAGATTTGGTCAAGGATCTCACAAATGTAAAAAGAGCACCCAGATGTGACCCACTCCAAAAGAAATGTCTGATACAATGGAACCTTGATATTCTGTTTAATATTCAGTATCACTGGGAATTTATAATCTCCTTTCAACTACCACACAAAGATAAAGCACTATCCTGTCGTCAGCCTTTGGCATGACACATCTACCAATTCTTAGAAGTTTTTGGATTTGATTTTTAAAATACATCCTCTTTATTTATTTATTTACTTTTGGCCGTGAGGCTTGCAGGATCTTAATTCTCCAACCAGGGACTGAATCTGGGCCCCTGGCAATGAAAGTGCAGAATCCTAACCACTGGACTGCCAGGGAATTCCCCCAATACATCCCCTTTAAAAACATATTTCTGATAGATGTGCTGCAAGGCTCTACATTTATAAAAGTTGTCTACCTCCAGTCCTATAGAATCTTCTTGCCCTCCCAAGTTAATCTTTTGTTTATAAAGAATATGGCTAATCCTCTTAAGGGGGCACTGTTAGCCTTTAATGAGATGACCACATAAATGTTTTAACATCAGATTTGGTATTGCTTTTAAACAGAAATACTTGGAATACTTCACAAAAATGAGACTGTCAAAATCAAGCTGTATTAAATCATATTCCATAAGGTTTCTTTCCTGGCGAGTAATACGTGTGTGTGCATGCACCCGCATGGTTGCTCAGCTGTGTCTCACTCTGTGACCCCATGGCCTGTAGCCCACCCGGATCCTCTGTCCATGGAATTTTCCAGGCAAGAACACTGGAGTGGGTTGCCATTTCCTACTCCAGAGGACCTTCCCAATGCACTGATGGAACTGGAGTCTCCTGAGCCTGCCTGCATTAGCAGGTGGATTCTTTACCACGGCACCACTTGGGAAGCCCCGAGTAATACATAGATCAAACCGAAAATGAAATTTAAAAAATGATTTCACTGTTACATGCGCCATTCAATAATCCTTTCAGGCCTCTATGTGCCAACAGATCCTTCCATTATATCAAGCTAGAAGGATCTCATCAAGTCGCAAAGCAGACAGCATTCCTTCCTGGGTCCCATTTTATCTGAGGAGGGCTCCCATGTGAGACCAAAACAGCCTATGGCAGTGAGACTAAACATATATATCCTTGTTCTTGGAGTTAAAAGCTGATTCCAAAGAGAATACCCATCAAATATAAGCTTCTGAGCTCGGTTACTTAATTTTAGAAGTGTCCTTTAAACCCAAATGCTGAGGGAGCTTCAAGAAGCAGATTAACATTAGAGTTTTGAGGGGTGAATGATCACTTGCCTTAACAAATGTCAACACCTTGCAATATGGATTCAACTGTTTGACTACAGGGACCCAAGCTTAATTTTCTCTTCTTTGGCACCAGAGTATCTGTTGTCTACTTTTTATATTTTATCCCCCCAGGTTCCATAAGGGATTCGCGGCGCACAGGGAGACCTACCCACTAGGCGCACGTTCTAGAGAAAGAAAGCCAAAGATAATGCAAGGCCAGGATTCTGGCCTTTTCCAAGAGCGGAATGGCAATGAGGGCAGAAATGCCAGAAACAGGAGCACTGTAAGGGGTTCCCAAACCAGACAGGGTCGAAGTTCATGAAGGAGAGCCAGTGTTCAGGAAAAGACAGGAGAATTTGGAGGAGGTAAGCGTGAAGAGATTTGGACTGGCATCCGACTAGGAGAAAATAAAAAAAATCCCACTTCAGACTCAACGATCCCTTCCCCTCCAGCTATATCCTCTCTTACCAGAGCCTGAAGGGCCAGCAGCGACGACACGACAGGGTCTCAGTGGCCGAAGAGCTCCCACTTCCGATTCAGCAAGGCAACCGGAGCTGACGTCATGATTAGGCGCCAAGCCTTGTGAAATCTCATCGGGCCGCCGGAAGCTGGGTGTGTCGGCCTGAGCTGGGAGCGGGCGCGCAAACATTTCCACAGCGCATGCACTAACTGGCTGCGGCCGGGCGGAAGTGGCCGGAAGCGGCCTTGGGGTTGGTTGTATTGGGAGCGGGTGGCGTTGAGCTGGGAGAGGGGTGTTTCGGAGCTCAGTAGGAGTAAACGGGCCTGGCAAACCCATTTATCGGCAATAGCTATGAGTTGGTGAACCCTGGCACTGCTAAGGCTTTTACGGACTTCTGCTTTCTATTTTTCCCACCGATTGCCTTACTGAAACAGCTTCTATGATTCTTCATAGATTATTTTTGTCTGTGAAGCAACAGTAGCATTAACAATAACTGAAACTTGTGAGCTGTTATTAGGTGCCAGGCAGTGTGTTCAGACATGCTGTCTTTGATTGGGTTACAGTTTTCTTGTTTGTCAGGTGAAGAGGATGCAGATCCTCAAGGGTACTCTGAAGTTAAGAGGCAAAGAATGGAGCATACTTTTCAAGTGCAAGTGAAAAGACAATACCTATAGTGATGGAAAGTATTTGTAAATCACATTACTGATTTAGAAAATTATATCCAGTTATATTGAGAAGTCTATAACAACAATAAAACCTCAAACAACTTGATTAAAGAATGGACAATGGGCTTGAATAAATATTGTTCTATAGAAGATATGCGAATGGCCAATAAGCACATGAAGAGGTGCTCAATGTCACTAATCATTAGAGAAGTGCAAGTCAAGGCTATAATGAAGTACCACCTCATCCCTCTTAGGAAGGTAATTATGAAAAATTAAAAGAAAATAAGTCTTGGTGAGGACGTGGTGAGATAGGGACCCTTGTCCATTGCTGATGGGAATGTAAACTAGTGGAGTACTTCAGAAAAAGTTTGGTGTTCCTTAAAGAGTTAAACAGAATTATCATGTGATGCTGCAATTCTACTTCTGGCTAAATATGCCAAAGAAATAGTTATTTGTATAGCACTGTTCATAGCAACATCATTTGTAGTAGGCAAAAGGTGGAAACAACCCAAATGTCCATTGACAGATGAATGGACATACAGAATGTGGCATATGCATACACGAGATTATTATTAAACCTTAAAAGGGAAGGAAATTCTGATACATGCTACAACGTGAATGAACCTTGAGAACATCATGCTAAGTGAAATAAGCCAGACACAAAAGGATGAATACTATATGCCTCTACTTCTATGTGGTACCTAGAGTAGGCAAATTCATAAAGACAGAAAGTTAAATAGAGGTTACCAGGGACTGGGCAGAGGGAGGAATAGGGAATTATCTTTTAATGGGGAGAGTGTTTGTTCAGTATAATGAAAAAGTTATGAAAATGAGAGTGGTGATGGTTGCACAACATTGTGAATGTACTTAATGCCACTGAATAGTACATGTAAAAATGGTTAAAATGGTGTTTTACTTTAACATACACACAGGCACATGTACACACCAAATGTTGAGCAATCTTAGAGTGCCTATTATGTTCTAGCATTGTTTTAGCTCCTCAAGCTACAGTAGTGGAAAAAAAAATACACGTCTTCCTTTTTTGAGCTTACAATCTGGTGAGAGTGGAGCATTTAAAATCAATGTGCACAAGGTGGAATTTTCAATAAATAGTTCCAGAATAAGTGGGTAGCTGTGTGATTTAAAAGTTAGCCAGTATATTAGACCTTTACACCTTGGATTAAATTAGTCCAAGATGGATCAGAGATTTAAATATATAAATCAGAAAAATGCTAGAGGAATTAATGGAAGAAAAATTTTAAAAGAATAATCTTAGAATAGGAGAAGGCATTTTTAAATATGAAACAACCTAGAAGCCATAAAAGAACAGTGAATTCTACTACATGCAAATGTTTGTAAAATGTGTGTAGAAAACCAACCGTAAGTAAAGTCAAAACCCAAATAACAACACTGTGAAAATATTTGCAACTAATATCGTAAACAAAGGATCTAATTTCCCAAATATGTAAAGGGTTGTTGCAAGTCAATAAGATGATCAAAGATATGAGCCTATATTTCATGAGCAGGAAAAGCAAATGGTTCACTTCCATTTTTAATCAGAAAAATGCAAATTAAAATTAAGCCAAGATGCCATTTTAACTTATCTAATTGACAAAGTTGAAAAAGCTTCAGTTCAGTTCAGTTCAGTTCAGTCGCTCAGTCGTGTCCGACTCTTTGCGACCCCATGAATCGCAGCACGCCAGGCCTCCCTGTCCATCACCAACTCCCGGAGTTTACCCAAACCCATGACCATTGAGTCAGTGATGCCATCCAACCATCTCATCCTCTGTTGTCCCCTTCTCCTCCTGCCCCCAATCCTTCCCAGCATTAGGGTCTTTTCCAATGAATCAACTCTCCGCATGAGGTGGCCAAAGTATTGGAGTTTCAGCTTCAACATCAGTCCTTCCAATGAACACCCAGGACTGATCTCCTTTAGGATGGACTGGTTGGATCTCCTTGAAGTCCAAGGGACTCTCAAGAGTCTTCTCCAACACCACAGCTCAAAAGCATCAATACTTCGGTGCTCAGCTTTCTTCACCGTCCAACTCTCACATCCATACATGACCACTGGAAAAACCATAGCCTTGACTAGACGGACCTTTGTTGGCAAAGTAATGTCTCTGCTTTTAAATATGCTGTCTAGGTTGGTCATAACCTTCCTTCCAAGGAGTAAGCGTCTTTTAATTTCATGGCTGCAATCACCATCAGCAGTGATTTTGGAGCCCAAAAAAATAAAGTCTGACACTGTTTCCACTGTTTCCCCATCTATTTGCCATGAAGTGATGGGACCAGATGCCATGATCTTAGTTTTCTGAACGTTGAGCTTTAAGCCAACTTTTTCACTCTCCTCTTTCACTTTCATCAAGAGGCTCTTTAGTTCTTCTTCACTTTCTGCCATAAGGGTGGTGTCATCTGCATATCTGAGGTTATTGATATTTCTCCCGGCAATCTTGATTCCAGCTTGTGTTTCTTCCAGCCCAGCGTTTCTCATGATGTACTCTGCATATAAGTTAAATAAGCAGGATGACAATATACAGCCTTGACGTACTCCTTTTCCTATTTGGAACCAGTCTGTTGTTCCATGTCCAGTTCTAACTGTTGCTTCCTGACCTGCATACAGGTTTCTCAAGAGACAGGTCAGATAGTCTGGTATTCCCATCTCTTTCAGAATTTTCCACAGTTCATTGTGATCCACACAGTCAAAGGCTTTGGCATAATCAATAAAGCAGAAATAGATGTTTTTCTGGAAGTCTCTTGCTTTTTCGATGATCCAGCGGATGTTGGCAATTTGATCTCTGGTTCCTCTGCCTTTTCTAAAACCAGCTTGAACATATGGAATTTCACAGTTCACGTATTGCTGAAGCCTGGCTTGGAGAATTTTGAGCATTACTTTACTAGCGTGTGAGATGAGTGCAATTGTGCGGTAGTTTGAGCATTCTTTGGCATTGCCTTTCTTTGGGATTGGAATGAAAACTGACCTTTTCCAGTCCTGTGGCCACTGCTGAGTTTTCCAGATTTGCTGGCATATCGAGTGCAGCACTTTCACAGCATCATCTTTGAGGATTTGAAATAACTCAACCGGAATGCCATCACCTCCACTAGCTTTGTTCGCAGTGATGCTTTCTAAGGCCCACTTGACTTCACATTCCAGGATGTCTGGCTCTAGGTGAGTGATCACACCATCGTGATTATCTGGATCGTGAAGATCTTTTTTGTACAGTTCTTCTGTATATTCTTGCCACCTCTTCTTAATATCTTCTGCTTCTGTTAGGTCCCTACCATTTCTGTCCTTTATCGAGCCCATCTTTGCATGAAATGTTCCCTTGGTATCTCTAATTTTCTTGAAGAGATCTCTAATCTTTCCCATTCTGTTGTTTTCCTCTATTTCTTTGCACTGATGGCTGAGGAAGGCTTTCTTATCTCTCCTTGCTATTCTTTGGAACTCTGCATTCAGATGGGAATATCTTTCCTTTTCTCCTTTGCTTTTTGCTTCTCTTCTTTTCCCAGCTATTTTAAGGCCTCCTCAGACAGCCATTTTGCTTTTTTGCATTTCTTTTCCATGGGGATGGTCTTGATCCCTGTCTCCTGTACAATGTCACGAACCTCTGTCCATAGTTCATCAGGCACTCTGTCTATCAGATCTAGTCCCTTAAATCTATTTGTCACTTCCACTGTATAATCATAAGGGATTTGATTTAGGTCATACCTGAATGGTCTAGTGGTTTTCCCCACTTTCTTCAATTTAAGTCTGAATTTGGCAATAAGGAGTTCATGATCTGAGCCACAGTCTGCTCCCGGTCTTGTTTTTGCTGACTGTATAGAGCTTCTCCATCTTTGGCTGCAAAGAATGTAATCAATCTGATTTCGGTGTTGACCATCTGGTGATGTCCATGTGTAGAGTCTTCTCTTGTGTTGTTGGAAGAGGGTGTTTGCTATGACCAGTGCGTTATCTTGGCAAAACTCTATTAGCCTTTGCCCTGCTTCATGCTGTACTCCAAGGCCAAATTTGCCTGTTACTCCAGGTGTTTCCTGACTTCCTACTTTTGCATTCCAGTCCCCTATAATGAAAAGGACATCTTGTTTGGGTGTTAGTTCTAAAAGGTCTTGTAGGTCTTCATAGAACCGTTCAAGTTCAGCTTCTTCAGCGTTACTGGTTGGGGCATAGACTTGGATTACCGTGATATTGAATGGTTTGCCTTGGAAATGAACAGAGATCATTCTGTCGTTTTTGAGATTGCATCCAAGTACTGCATTTCGGACTCTTTTGTGGACCATGATGGCTACTCCATTTCTTCTAAGGGATTCCTGCCCACAGTAGTAGATATAATGGTCATCTGAGTTAAATTCACCCATTCCAGTCCATCTTAGTTCGCTGATTCCTAGAATGTCGACATTCACTCTTGCCATCTCCTGTTTGACCACTTTCAATTTGCCTTGATTCATGGACCTAACATTCCAAGTTCCTATGCAATATTGCTCTTTACAGCATCGGATTTTGCTTCTATCACCAGTCACACCCACAGCTGGGTATTGTTTTTGCTTTGGCTCCATCCCATCATTCTTTCTGGAGTTATTTCTCCACTGATCTCCAGTAGCATATTGGGCACCTACTGACCCGGGGAGTTCATCTTTCAGTGTCCTATCTTTTTGCCTTTTCATACTGTTCATGGGATTCTCAAGGCAAGAATACTGAAGTGGTTTGCCATGCCCTTCTCCAGTGGACCACATTCTGTCAGATCTCTCCACCATGACCCATCCGTCTTGGGTGGCCCCACACGGCATGGCTTAGTTTCATTGAGATGGTCAAGGCTGTGGTCCGTGTGATCAGATTAGCTAGTTTTCTGTGATTATAGTTTCAGTAGTGCACTTTTGGATTTTGTATGAAACAATAGGCACTCGTTAGAATTATGTATTGGTCCAACCTCTATGAAGTGCAATTTGGCGATGTTTCATTAAATGACAGGTGAAAATACATTATGGTCCTGCAATTGCATTTATTTGTATTTGTTACAAATAGTCTTAATGTTCAAAATAACATTTATCATTAGAACTAAATCTATAAAAACATCTTTGCGATCTTGGGTTTGGCAAGGATTTCTTAGACATGACACCAAGCGCACAATCCATAAAAAAAAAAAAAAGGTAAAACAGATTTTAGCAAAATTAAGAACCTTTGCATTTCAAAAGACACATTAAGAAAATGAAAATACGAGTCACAGACTGGTAGATATATTTGCAAATCGTATATCTGTTAAAAGACTTGTATTTGAAAATATATAAAAACTTTAACAATTCAATAGTAAGAAGAAAAACAAATAACTGAATTTTAAAAGTTTTGAATACACGCTTCACTAAAGATATGATGAGAATAGCCAATAAGCGCATGAAAAGATGTTCAACATTGTTAGTCATTAGAGAATGCAAATTAAAGCCATAATAAGATACTATTTTACATCCCCTAGAATGGCTATATTAAAAAGATAGTAACAAATATTTGTGAGGATGAGGAGAAAGAGGAACCCCAATCACTTAGCGCTGGTGGGAATGTAAAATGGAACAGCCAGTTTGGCAAACACTATGGCAATTTCTTAAACTGTTATAGATAAATTTACCATACCACCCAGCAATCCTTCACTCCTAGGTAGCAACCCAGAGAAATGAAAATATATGTCCACATGAATACTTGGCATGAGAATGTCCAGAACAGTGTATCACATGATTCCATTTTTCCAGAAAAGGCAAATCTAAAGAGACAGAAAAGAGATTAGTGATTGCCGACTGAGCTATGAGGGAAGCCCACAAAAACAGCACAAGAAACCTTAAGAGACTGATGGAAATGGTCTAAATCTGGATTATTGTGATGGGTGTACAACTGGGTAAATTTGCTAAAACTTACTGAGAACAGGTGAAATCATGTAAGGTGAGTGATTTTATAGCATGTAAATTATACAATTTTTAAGAGCTTGCTTGGTGGCTCAGATGGTAAAGAATCTGCCTGCAAAGCAGGAGACTCGATTTGATCCCTGGGTCTGGAAGATACCCTGGAGAAGGGAATGGCTACCTACTCCAGTATTCTTGCCTGGAGAATTCCATGGACAGAGGAGACTGGAGGGCTAGAGTCTATGGGGTCACAAAGAGTTGGACATGACCGAACAACTATTACTACTACAATTTAAAAAAATGACATTTCTACAGTCATTGTGGCATTGTAAGAGCAAAAGAACCAACTTAAACGTCCATCAGTAAGGACTAGTTGAGAAATTATAGGGGATCTGAACAAAGTGGCTGTATTTTTAAAAAAGGAGCTCCTTTATATGTTGGTATGAAGTATTCTTCAGATTTTACTGAGTAGAAGAAAATCTTGAGAAGTGCAAGATGTATAAGACAACATTTGTATGAGAAATATGGGGAGAACAATGTGCACTTGGAATTTGCTTATATATGCCTAGAATATCTCCAACATAGAGTATTTTATATATCTTGTAAAACTGTACTGTTATTGTTCAGTTGCTCAGTCATGTCTGACTCTGCAGCTCCATGGACTGCAGCACACCGGCTTCCCTGTCCTTCACCATCTCTCAGAGCTTGTTCAAAATCATGTCTATTGATTCCATGATGCCATCCTACCATCTTATCCTCTATCATCTCCTCCTCCTCCCACCTTCAATCTTTCCCAGCATCAGGGTCTTTTCTAATGAGTCGGCTCTTTGCATCAGGTGGCCAAAGTGTTGGAGCTTCAGCTTCAGCATCAGTCCTTCCAATGAATATTCAGGATTGATTTCCTTTAAGATTGACTGGTTTGATCTCCATGCAGTCCAAGGGACTCTCAAGGGTCTTCTCCAACACCACAGTTCAAAAGCATCAATTCTTTGATGCTCAGCCTTCTTATTGCCCAACTCTCACATCCATACTTGACTACTGGAAAAACCATAGCTTTGCTGGACCTTTGTTGGTAAAGGTCTCTGCTTTGTCTCTGCTTCTTAATATGCTGTCTAGGTTTGTCATAGCTTTCCTTCTAAGGAGCAAGTGTCTTTTAATTTCCTGGCTGCAGTCACCATCTGCAGTGATTTTGGAGCCCAAGAAAATAAAGTCTATCACTGTTTCCATTGTTTCTCCATCTATTTGCCATGAAGTGATGGGATTGGATGCCATGATCTTAATTTTTTAAATGTTGAGTTCTAAGCCAGTTTTTTTTGCTCTCCTCTTTCATCTTCATCAAGAGGCTCTTCAATTCCTCTTTGTTTTCTGCCGTAGGGTGGTATCATCTGCATATCTGAGGTTATTGATATTTCTCCCTGCAATCAAGATTCTGGCTTGTAGTTCATCCAGCCCAGCTTTTCATATGATGTACTCTGCATAGAAGTTAAATAAGCAGGGTGACAATATACAGCCTTGATGTACTCCTTCCCAATTTTGAGCCACTCCTTTGTTCCATGTCTGGTTCTAACTGTTGCTTCTTGACCTGCATATAGGTTTTGCAGGAGGCAGGTAAGGTGGTCCGATATTCCCATCTCTTGAAGAGTTTTCCACAGTTTGTTGTGATCCACACAGTCAAAGGCTTTAGCATAGTCAATGAAGCAGAAATAGGTGTTTTTTTCTGGAACTCTCTTGCTTTTTCTATGATCCACTGGAAGTTGGCAATTTCATCTCTGATTCCTCTGCCTTTTCTAAATCCAGCTTGAACATCTGGAAGTTCTTGGTTCACGTATAGTTGAAGCCTTGCTTGGAGAATTTTGAGCGTTACTTCAATAGCGTATGAAATGAGTGCAGTTGTGCGGTAGTCTGAGCATTCTTCGGCATTGCCTTTCTTTGGGATTGGAATGAACACTGATCTTTTCTAGTTCTGTGACCACTGCTGAGTTTTCCATATTTTCTGGCATATTGAGTGCAATACTTTAACAGCATCATCTTTGAGGATTTGAAATAGCTCAACTGGAATTCCATCACCTCCACTAGCTTTGTTCATAGTGATGCTTCCTAAGGACCACTTGACTTCACATTCTAAGATGTCTGGCTCTAGGTGAGTGATCACACCATCGCGGTTATCTGACTCATGAAGATCTTTTTTGTATAGTTCTTCTGTGTATTCTTGCCACCTCTTCTTAATATCTTCTGCTTCTCCTAAGTCCATACTAATTTCTGGAAACTAGTATTATTGTTTGCCTCTGGAGAAGGCAACTGGGTGGCTGGGTAGGGAGTGTGAGGGAGACCTTTCACTGCGTATTTGAACTATGTGAATTATGACTTATACAGAAAGTAAATAAAAATGTAAAAAAAGATATTCAAATAAAGGAGGTTATTTGCCCTTTCCATTTTTCTTTTCTAGAAAAATTCCTTCCAATAGGTGGCGCTCCTGAAACACCTACGAGTTTTGTTGTTTAGTCGCTGAGGCGTGTCTGACTCTTTGCAACCCTATGGACTGTAGCAAAGCAGGCTTCCCTGTCCTCCACCATCTCCCGAGTTTGCTCAAGTTCATGCCCCTTGGGTTGGAGATGCTATCTAACCATCTCATCCTCTGCTGCCTTTCCCAGGCACCCAGTTACCCAGTTAATACAAGTTTTGCTTTTATTTTGAGAGAAACCCAAATTTGCTCCGATGGCCTTTCTCCTCCATTTGTCACCTTTGGGAAGTCTAGATTTAGGGCTGAAAATGTCTGCTAGGATTGCTCCAAAATGTATTGCTTTGTTTCTGAGAACTGGATAGAAGGGAAAATACCTGGATTAAAAAAAATGCAATTGGTTCAGAAAATCAAATAATGCTTGGGCCCTGTTTCCCTGATTGAAGTTTCTGTTTGATTGACTCAGAACTTCTGATTGATTGGAAGATTAATATAGGTCAGTGATTCTTTTTTTTCCCCTAATATATATATATTTTATTGAAGTATATTTGCCTTACAATGTTTCAGGTGCACAGCAAGGTGATTCAGTTATGCATATACACAAACATTACTTTTGAATTATTTTCCATTATAAGTTATTACTATTACTTGGGCTTCCCTGGTGGCTCAGACAGTAAAGAATCTGCCTGCAATGTGGGAGACCTGGGTTCAATCCCTGGGTTGGGAAGATCCCCTGGAGGAGGGCATGGCACCCCACTCCAGTATTCTTGTCTGGAGAATCCTGCTGGACAGAGGAGCCAGGTGGGCTACAGTCTACGGGATTGCAAAGAGTTGGACACGACTAAGCAACTAAGCACACACACCACAAACATATTGTTTATATATATGTGTACAAAAGTTTTCTACTATGCTTAATAAAGGCTTGAGAATTATAGATCAGTGATTCTTAACTAAGGGCGACTTTGCTCCTGAGGGGATATTTGCGGTTATGTGGAGATATTTTTGTTGTCAGAACTTGGGGGTGCTACTGGCATCTGATGGAGAGAGGCCAGGGATGCTGCTATAAACCCTACAGAGCACAGGAGAGTCATTCCCCTCCCTCCACGGAATTATCAGTCAACTCTCCCTAACCCCCATCCTTATAGCTGCCTGGGGAAAGGAGATAGACTTGGCAGTAGTTGGGGGGGCAGGTAGTGCAAAGGCACTTCCTTAGAATTAGTGTAGAAAGACATACCTACTCTGAGTCTTGGGTTCAGTTCTTCCTCAAGTGGCTGTATTGGTCATCTTCCCGTTCCTTAAGGGGCTACAAAGGACATTTTATCATCATCCTCTATGAATTAATTTGATATGTATTTATTTTTTAATTTAAAAAATTTTATAAAATTTTTAGCTTTTACTTCCAATGTCTTTAATTTTTTTCACCTTTCTTCAGGTACATATGTTTTTTGTCATTTTTTTATATTTACGTTTTATTGGAGTATAATTGATTTACAATGTTGTGTTAGTTTCAGGTATCAGCAGAGTGAGTCAGTTATGCACATATCCACTTTTCTTTTTTAAAGATTCTTTCCCATTTGGCCATCACAGAGTACTGAGTAGAGTTCCCTGTGCTATACAGCAAGTTCTTATTAGTTGTCTATTTTAGATATAGTAGCGTGTAAATGTCAATCCCAATATTCCAGTTTATCCCTCCCCACTTTACTCCCTGGTAACCGTAAGTTTGTTTTCTACTGATGCATACTTATTGAGTGCTTTTTATGTTCAAGGTTTTGGAGTGGTTCCTTCATGGTCCTGGGGGCAGAAGGGGACAAGGCTGGAGGGAGGCGCTGCATCTCGTTCCTCTGTGCGGCTCTCTCAGTATGTTCTTCAGCTTTTCTCACTAGATCCTTACCTCAGTCTCTCTCGACCGTTCTCTTTGTTTCATCCATTCTACCCAAAGGGATAATGACGCCATTGTCTGTTATGTCCTAAGCAGTTTTTGTTTACATAGTAACTTCCAAATAACTTGCCCATCCCACCCCCATTCCAAAATTTTACCACTACTAACGAGCAGGGTCTCTTTCATCTCATATTCACTTACCTGGTAGAGCTGGTCATTGTTCAACAGCGTCTGCTTGTCTGAAGCTGCACAAAAAAATAAACGAAATGTACACATAAACAAGACAGAATGAATAATAAACTGAGTTATATTCTCCCAATGGAGTACTGAATAGCAATAAGAATTAGTGAAATACATCTACACACAACATTATGGATGGCTCTCACAAGCATATTGTTGAGTGAAAGAAGCCACACACAAGAGTACTTAATGTGTGAGTCTATTTACATAAGGATCAAAACCAAGCAGAATGAGTCAATGTTGTTAGAAGTCAGGAGAGTGTTTGCTTTGGGGACTAGGTAGAGGCTGGAAGTGACCCCAAGGATTAATTCACTTTCTTTAACTGGGTGCTGAATGCATGTGTGTGTTTGCTTTGTTAAAAATTTTTTTGAGCTGTATATATGTGACTCATGCACTTTTGTGAATGCAGACTTTACTTAAATAAAGAGATTTTTAAAAAGTACAGAGGACTGGGACTTCCCTGGTCATCCAATGGTTAAGAATCCATCTGCAAGTGCAGGGGACACAGTTTTGATCCCTGGTCTGGGAAGATCACACATGCCACTGAGCAACTAAGCCTGCGAGCAGCAACTACTGAGCCTCTGTGCCCAAAGCCCATGCTCTGCAACTAGAGAAGCCACCACAATGAGAAGCTCTCGCACTGCAATTAAGAGTAGCCCTGCTTGCCACAACTACCAAAAGCCTGCATGCAGCAATGAAGACCCACAGCCAAAAATAAATAAATAGATAAAATTAAATAAACAGTGAGTAATTTTTTTTTAAAGTACAGAGGACAAATCAGAGAGAATTGTATCTTGAAACAGTCAAGTATGCTATGAAAACACCAAGTGTCCTTTTCCTCCTGCCTTCGGAGTCAGAGCCTCACTGGACCATGCTCATCAGCAACACGTGCCAACCCAGCCTCTTCTATTGGGTCTCTTTTGGTAGGTAGGAGGCTGAGGGTCCCAGATGGCCTCAGCTCTCATCTAAGAACATTATTTCATGTTTTGATTTATTTGGTGGTGCTGGGTCTTACTTGTGGCATGTGGTCTCTAGTTGCCTGACCATGGATCAAACTCTGGCCGCCTATAGGGGAGCTCAGAGTCTTAGCCACTGGACCACCAAGGAAGTCCCTAAGAACATTCTTTTACCTCTTGACTGGCGAACTCCTTCCTGTCCAGCAATGAAGTAGACCCCAACAGCAAGGAGGAAAATGCTGATGATTTCAGTGAAGATAAAGCCAGCCACTGTGGCTGGATTCAATTCAATGCAGTTCTGACACACTGTGGGGAGAAGGAAGGACAAGAATTCCTTCAATTCTGGATTTTTTTCTCTTGAGATAATATTTCTGTCCAGGGAAGCAGGACTCTCTGTGGGTGGTATGGCAAGGGAATTGCCTGGAAGATCCTTGGACTAAGAACTCGATGCTTTTTGATGTTCCTCTATTGTGCAGGAGTCCTGGGGATATCCATGCGGTTTTACTACCAGCAACTATTGAAATAAAAGGAAAACCATGTCCCATTCTCCATGCTACAGTCGCTCAACTTGTAATCTTCCCTGTCTCCTTTACCTGTCTTGACTTGGTTTATATAAACTGCTGACTCCTCCAAGCAGTGGGGCCTACCCAAAGGCGAGCCAGGCTTTATAAGACATGCTATACTTTTTAAAAATGTTGGGGGAACAGCTTTGTTAAATTGAAAAAAAAGTAAGCTGAGATTAAGAAAGCTGACTTTTACATTACTGTTTAGCATCTATGTCTACACTCACCCCAGACAAGAAGATCACCAGAGCAGCCAGTACTGCTTAATTTCACATAAGCAAACCAAAGGGGATACGTACTTCTATAATATAGTTGGAGTGATTTTGAATGGTTATTTGCTCCTTCACATTTATATATCCCTCGAGGGTCTTTGGTACTACTTCCAAGATTCCAAGTAGGTTTATTTGTGTTGACAGAACTTATTTCCTCCATATCTTTAAACCATGTGACCTTTTTATCATCCGTGTCACAAATCAGAAGTACGGAACCATCTTCTCGATTGTCGTCCACTTTTACTGAAAAAGGAAATGCCTGTTAAGATCTTGCCCCTGAAATTCTCCCTGTCCTGGGGCGCACATGATTCACATGGGAATATGGTTAGAATTCTAGGTTCTATTCAATAATTCTGGGGAAGCACTAAAAGTTGGCATTTCTAACACACTCCCAGGTAAAGCCAATGCTGTTGATTCATAGGTGGTGCTTTGAGTAATGCCTAGCTGCTAAGGACCTGTTTCTCCTCCAAGCACCAGACAATTAATTGTTTAGCTCCTGGAAAGCCAGGGAGGTCAAGATTGGCCATTGATTTGGTTGACAATGGAAGGGTTTGCTCTCTATCCTTTATCATCCCATCCTTTCTAAGCTGTTCACTCGCTCCTATAGGACTACTGTTGTGAGAGGCCATATTTCCATGAATTTCCCAGTTTGATGATAGAAAGAAGCCATTTCCCCTACCTTCTTTCACCTGGGCCATAGTACCTGTAGAGACAGAAGAGAGAGGATCAGCTGGGCATGGAGTCCTTCAGATATCGTGATGTATCATTTCCACAGTCACTTGAGGCCAAGATGAAGAGATAGAGCCTAATCCATGTGAGTGATGGTATCTGTACTTATTTCCCTGGATGGTAGCCTAAACCACCAAACTGAATTTAGGGTGTTGTATAACAAAGAATTTGTCTAGTCTTTGTTCTGGGCTTCTGGGAGGGAGTTTCTCAACCTTTGGAATTTTATGAATGATAGGATTGCCTTTGTGATTCTTGGTAGACCCTTGGATCTCACATGAATTTATGTTAAAGAGATGACTCAGGATGGGATGGGACAGGTCAAGACCAAACATGTGATTAGAGAATTGGGACTTTGAACTCTAGGAGGTGGAGGAGGGACTGGATATTGAGTTCACTCACATGATTAATGATTCAATCAGTCGTGCCTATGTGATGAAATCCCAAGAAAAACTCAGTGGCACTTCCTAGTTGGTGAACACATCAACATGCCAGGAGGTTGATGTATTTTTATTCTGGAAGGAAAAAGCATGGAACCTCTGTGTTCAGGGCCCTCCCAGACTTCACTCCATGTGTCTATTCATTTGTCTAGATCTAATTTTTTTTATATAATAAAACTGTACTAGTGAGTATAGGGCTTTCCTGAGTTTTGTGAGCTGTTCTAGCAAATTCTGAAGGGGATCTTGGGAACTCTCCAGATTGGTAGGCAGTTCATCAGAAGTGTGGGTGGTCTGGGGATCCCTGAACCAGTGCCTCCCTTTTAAAGTGAGGGTAGTCTTTTAGGGGACTGTGGCCTTCACCTTTGAGGTCTGATCCCAACTCTGGATGGTCAGCATTGCGCAATTGTATTGCACTATATGTAAGGGTATTGCCTGTACAGTGTGCAATGCTCTGCTCCTTTAGCAGCTAAAGCCTTGGAAAAGATTGGGTGTGTACTAGCTAAAGTCTTTCAGAGCAGAATTACTTCTATAATGTTCAGCTTTGGTGATCCATTTTTTTGTGTGTGTGGAAATCCTGAATGTCCTGAAGGAGTTAGCCACTAAATAGCCCTCAAATCTGTCTCAAAACTCAGAGTAGTAGAGTTGCATGCTAGACATACTATAGAGAGCCAACACTGGAGTTCAGTTCAATTGGATTTAATCTAAACACTTACCGACCACTATTATGTGCCTGACATGAATAAGGAGTGTGGAAGAAAAGGGCGGTAATACAAATAACTAGTTGTTGCTTCTGAAGAGTTTACAATGAAGTGGAAAGTAACCCACAAATGTAATAAATGTAACAGTACTTATAAATTATCATTTAGTACTTGTATAAATGCATATGGAAAAGGGTAGAAGATACTGATTTTGGCCAAGGGTGAGGGGACAAAGAAAGCTTGACAGAGAAGATAGCAGTCTTAGAACTTCACACAGAGTGGAACTGAACTGTTTATGAATACCACTTAGCACAGTGCCTGAAACATGGTAGGAGCATTATATGTTTTGAATGAAAGTATGAATGGATAAATGAAAAAAAAAAAGCAAGACAAAGAGTTAAGCAGATTTCTAACTAGCTCTTCTCCCCAGCAACCTGGTCACTGTGAGAGGAACAGAGTCCTCTCCTTCTAATCCTGATACCATAGAAAAGACAGTACAATTGATTGCTGACATTTAAATTTTTGATTATCTGAATTCTAGTTCCTTCTAGGACTTGAGAACTCAAGTAGCCAAATTTCCTAGGTTGATGGATGAGAGAACTGAGCCCAGAGGGAGGAGGCATCACCAAGTTCGCCTGGCTCATTGGTGACTGAGCTGCACCCAGAACTCGGGTTTCTACGGCTCAATCCAGGGCTTTTTTTGCTCTACAGAAATAGCTGCTACACAGGCTTTCAGCACTGCCCCTCACCCTGTGTTGTCTTCAGTTGGCTCTTTCTCTTTTCCTCTCAGAAATAATTCTAAACTCCAACGTCTCTTCTAGTCCCCCACTCAGTCATCACCCAGCTCAATTTTAGCAGGTTACATTGCTGCCCACTTAGTTCATTGAAAACATGGAGGCTGTAATGGCTCCTTCTTCTTCAGCTTCTTTTCTATCCACAAGCCTCTCTAAGGCTGGAGCCATCTGCACTTTCTTTCTCCTAGTCTCAGAGGGTGAGGTTGCCTTGTGCTCTGTGCCCTTGATCCCACTTTTGACTGCAGCCTTTCAGTATCAGTTCCAGGGTCTCCCTCTACTCACTGTCTTCTCCACTTACCACTCAACCTCTCCAGCCTTCTCATCCAAACTTCTTTAAAGAACGTTTTACACTTGCTGCTCTTTCCCCCACTTGCTCTCCACCTTCTACTCATTTCCGTTTGGCTTCCACTCACACTGCTGCTGCTGCTGCTGCTGCTAAGTCGCTTCAGTCATGTCTGACTCTGTGCGACCCCATAGACGGCAGCCCACCAGGCTCTGCTGTCCCAGGGATTCTCCAGGCAAGAACACTGGAGTGGGTTGCCATTTCCTTCTGCAGTGCATGAAAGTGAAAAGTGAAAGTGAAGTCGCTCAGTCGTGTCCGACTCTTAGCCACCCCATGGACTGCAGCCCACCAGGCCCCTCTGTCCATGGGATTTTCCAGGCAAGAGTACTGGAGTGGGGTGCCATTCCCTTCTCCGTCCACTCACACTACCTCACTTAAACTCTTTTAAGTCATCCATGACCTTTGTTTTGCCGAATCCCACAGACTTAAACTTTTAAATATATTCTTCTATCAGTGGATGTATCTTTAGCATTTCATACTCTTGATGATTCTCTTGTTCTGGAAGTTCTCTACTCCCTTGGTTTCTATGGAGCTGCACTCACCTGATTATTTCAGCTCTTTGATCATTCCTTTATCTCTTTCCTGACATTTTTTTTCTCTAACTTTCTTTAATAGTGATATCCTCACAGTTCCATCCTCAGCCTCCTCATAATACTTGAATGATGTCAACAACTTTCAATGTCTAGAGTCCATATTCCATGCATTGACCCAGTTCATCCACTTCCTACTGTATTTCCAAATGAACATATTTGTATAAGTACCCTATATTGCACGTTATACTCAGTCTGGAAATGTTGAAACTTACCACTTCAATCAGACTATGAGCTCATGGGGGGCAGGAGGTTATTATTTAACTTTATATTCTCCTATCCTGATACATACTAGGATTGACCTCACACATATTTGTTGACCAGCTGGCCAACCGAGTGAGTGAATGCTCTATAAGTCTACTCCTAGCCCTAGCTCTAAGTTAAGGAATACAAACTGTTTCTCTTCAGGCTCCTGGCCTGTGCCCTTTGGGCTACATTCAAACCTAAGATGGCGGCATCCGGGTCTTCTCTCAAGTCAGTAAAGTCCTCTGTTTTGATTTCTTAAGAGACAAGCACTCCACCTCTCCCATGGAACACCTCTCCCATGCTTCTCTCTAGCAGAGAAACTTCATTTTTGCCTTTCTTCTTTGAACTTTAGGGTGACATCTCAAGGTTAGGGGATCCCAATACTCTTGTCCCCCTTGTGATGGGCTTCTTCCCTTGAGCCCTTCTCCGGGCTGTCAGACCCCCTAGTGGGCCCTTACCTTGAAGAAGAGTGACAGCCAGGATGAGGCCAGCCAGACGCTTCCCCTGCCCCATATCCATCTCTGTTCTTTGCAGAAGCACTGAGCAGCCGCCAGCAGCCAGCCAGCCAGCCTGTGCTAGCAGCTAGCCTGGCTCCGCCCAGCATCCTTAGGGCTGGGGCCCCTGTGAGCCTCCACCCTGGGCTTCTAGTGTGGCAGTGGGTGGGGGCAGGGCTCAGGAGGGCTGCAGGTGCAGATGTCTCTGACTTTCCGTTGGAGAGAAGAGGGTGGGAGGTGGAGGGGAGGGAGCGGGACAGAGTGCTGGATTTCCATCTCAGAGACTCAGCTTATGCAGAAAGCGCCCTTGGGCACAGGGTGGGAGGTGGCCTGGGCCCCTTTCTTCAGGAGGAGGATAAACGCTTCCGCCATCATCTGTAACGGAGCTCAGCCAGTTGTTGCCTGTTGTTAACTGTTGTTGTTAGAACTGATGAACTTAGCTGGGAACCCTTAGGTGCTTGGGGCTGGAGCTCTGAACAGAGAGACACCTCAGTCCAGGGATTTTTTTTCACTGCTCTTTGAAGATGAGATCCTCAAAGTGGTGCCTGCCTGGAAAGGAATAGGTAGGATTATTCCTCCAGGACAGGAAATGCATTTCCAGCGACAGGGGCCTCAGTTGAATTCCAAGGATCTCAGGCCCCTCAGCCAGTTAGCCAGTGAATCAACGAAAACATACAGAGCTCTTGTCAGGTATTTGGAAAACAAGCCAGCAAGGCATGTACAATCTCTACCTTTAGGTGAAGTATGGTTTAACTGCAGCAGTGTAGACAGTTTTGGATCTCCACATCCCAAAGGGAAAAACTCCATTTGTGCCTGCGAGTTAATCATATTGCTATTATTATTTTTAATATTTATTTCTTTGGCTGTGCCAGGTGTTAGTTGCCGCACGTGGAATCTTTGGTCTTCTTTGGGGCATGTGAACTCTTAGCTGTGGTGTGTGGGATCTAGTTCCCCGACCAGGGACCGAACCCAGGCCCCCTGCATTGGGAGTCTTAGCCACTGGACCATAAGGAAAGTTCCAATCATATTGTTACTAATAACTCTTACTTAGCACATGTGAAGTGTCAGTATTAAGTGTTAGTTACTCAGTCGTGTCTGACTCTTTGCAATCCCATGAACTGTTGTCTTCCATACTTCTCTGTCTATGAGGTTCTCCAAGCAAGAATACTGGAATGGATTACCATTCTCTTCTCCGGAGGATCTTCCCGACACTGGGATCGAACCCAGGTCTCCTGCATTGCAGGCAGATTCTTTACCTTTTGAGCTACAGGGAAGTCCTATGAAGTGTCAGGCAGCACACAAACATTCTGTTTGAATTCTTTTCATGATACTGCAGGAATTAGTCTCTGGAGAATTCTGTGACTGGCGCAGACCCAGCAGGTAGACTGTATAGGAGCCAGGATGCAAATCTTTCATTAGGGGGCCCCCAAAGGCCAACCTCCTGCTGATAAGAAGCTACTTAGTCTGGTACCACAGGAGGCCCAAGAAGGAGCTTGGGCAGGGTCCCAAGAAAGACCAGGAAAGGGAGGAACCTAGCTGGTATGGCTTATAGAATGGGATTCACAGCTTCTATCAAGGGTTTTGAGAAGTGGCAGTTTTCAGATGGTGAGTAAATGTAATGATGTTGCTGACTGGAACTGAGTTTCTTATTTTTCATCAGCAACTCAAGAAAGGACACCCTGAATCTCCTTCTACTTTGTCGAAGTCCCAGCATCCTTTTCCATAGCCTCTGCTTCCAGCTTCTACACTACCCCCACACTCCATACTCTGAGAGCGGTTTGCAGCTGCTTCTTTCCTACCCCACCCCCAGCCTACATTTACCCCAGCCACTCCTGTTACCAACAGCAGACAGCAGAGAAATAAGCGTTTTCTAGTTCCTCCCCCACCCTTTACTTTTTCCGGGTCCCGTGAGTCAGTTGGGGAAAGGCGGCAACCCCACTGATAGTCTGTGACCTGTGTCTGTCTCCTGAATGAATTCTGCTGGGAGATGGAGCACAGCAGGTTTATCTCTGGCCTGATACTGGCTGCCCTTCTCTCCCAAGGTAAGGCTTCACCGAGTGCCCCGGGGCATCGTGGGGAAGGGACCTGAGAGGGACATTACCACCTGGAATGAGGTCCATTCGAAAGTGCCTCAGTACACCGGTGTTGTCAAGGAGGCCCATGTTGGGATGTAGCACAGGGTCTGAGAAGCACAGGCTCTTGGCTTTGACTGACTCTAACTAGGGGGACATCTTGGCCTTCAATGTCTCTCTGAAGACCTCAGGCCAGAGATCTGTAGAAGTTTTGTAGTAGGTGTGCGCTTGAGCCTAGGGCTGGTAATGGGAGCTTTGTTCTGTCTAGGGTAGATAGCCTCCGGGGTCCAGGACTCCAGGTCATGTGGACACCATTACATCACCACCTGGGGCCATGGCCCAGCACTCAGGGGAATGTTTTAAGAGAGAAATTCAATTGCGGCTGAGCAGGAGTGAGGGCAGATTTGGGTGATAGAATGACGCACTCAGCCCAGTTTTCGTGGTTTTAAAACTGATAGTCTGATGTTCCAGGAATTCCCTCAGTTCCAGGCAAACTGGGATGATGGTTACCCTAGTAGTCAGCTTCTTTGGGAGATTCAGGATTTCCACTGGAAAGGGATCCCCAAGGAAGACATGAGTGTATGATGTGGAGCATCTGATGTATGTGTGTCTCCCTGAGAATATATGCATGCTTTCTTGACAGAGGCACAAAGAATGGCTCTTTGGGGGATTTTCTAAAAGATGCTCTTCTATCCAAATTGGTAACTGACTATGAATCTCAGGGACAATGTAGATTCCACTTTTCCCTGGGATTGGAGATATACCTTCCAGTGCCTCTGTGGGCTGTGGAGATGTTCTCTGTCATAGCAATTCAGTGGTTCTAGAAAGGTGCTGTGCATACATCTAGCCCTTAAACTCCCCACAAGACTTGACTTGTGTGGAGCCCCAAGAAAGGATTCAATAAAAAAAAAATTGTTTTTCTGACCCTCTCCCACAGGCATGGGTAGTAGAATAACTAAAAGTCTTTACATGGGATTTGCCTTAGGTCCCCTTTTGGACCACTGGAATGGTAATTCATATTAGCTTCCCTTCTACACCCAGCCATCACTGGTCCTGGGAAAGGCTTTGGTAGTACCATTCTCTGGGCAGTGGTTGACCATGAGTGAGGAGGATGGAAAGAGGATGAGAAGTTGATGTTGGAGTGTGGCAGGTGACTGGGAAGTAGAATTAGTTTTCTTGGAGAAAAAAAATGTGGACATCTCCAACTGAGAACCATTCTTCTGCCTTTCAATATCTCTTGGGTGTTTTAGCATTCTGGCCTCCCTTCCTACTTATATTCAGTGATCTGAACACATTTCCATGAAGGTTTTGGATTAACCCAACTCCATGATTTCCTTTTTAGCTCTGGGTTCATCAGGGCCTGTCCTCTGTTTGGATTGCATCATCATGTCCTTCTCTCTTTTTTTAATTGGAGTATAATTTCTTTACAATGCTGTGTTAGTTTCTGTTGTACGATGAAGTGTATCAGCTATATGCATATATATGTCCTCTCCCTCTTGGACCTCCCTACCACCCCCAACTGTGTCCTTCTTGGTCTCTGCAGTTTGTGGGGTGCCTGCTGAAGCCTTTCTCTTGTGACTTCCGTCTCTCTCAGCAAAAACCTCAAACTGTTCTAGACTTGGATAGTGGTCCTTCTTAAGTAATGAGCCTCAGCAGAACAGTGGTCTGGTGCAGACTAAAGAGCTGGCTCCAATCGTGTTTTTTTTTTTTTTTTTTTTTCCTTAGCAAATTCCTTCAGTCTAGAAGTGCTGGAACCTGAGGACAAAGTAATTTTGAAATGCAATTCCAGCATCAAATGGCTACAAGGAACAGAAGGACAAGAGGTGTCAGGCAATAGAACTCTGGACTTAGGAAAACGTATCCAGGACCCAAGAGGAATGTATTGGTGCGGTCATGATACAGATGTTGAAAACACCAAATCATATACTCTGCAAGTATACTATCGAAGTATGTGTTTCCAGGATCCTTTGGGTGGAATAGGTGGGGGCTTCTGGACATGAGAACTTTCTAGCTGGAGGGAGCTCCAGTGTACCGATCTGTGCTCTTAACAAACTGGCTTGCTCTTGTAAGGGTATGAGCTAGATTTTGAAGCCTTGAGTGGGAAAGAGCTTAATGGTACAAGAGCAATAGTAGTCTTGTGACCCAAGCAGTAGGGGCTTGGTCTGGAGCGTGGGTGGCCTATTGCCTTTTTCAAGTTCCTACAAACCTGAGACTACTTCTTGGACTGAAGGTTAAAGGTGGATGTAGCAAGGCTCTTGGAAGGCCTTTTTCCAAGTTTGGGTCTTGACATGAGAGCTCCTGGGGATGCCCTAAGAGGCAGAGATGGTTCCCTGATCTTGAAGACCCTCCCCTTCTCTTTCGGCCTCCCTTCCCCTACAGTGTGCCAGAACTGTGTGGAGCTGGACTCAGGCACCCTGGCAGGCATCGTCATCACTGACATCATTGCCACTGTGCTCCTTGCTCTGGGTGTCTACTGCTTTGCTGGACATGAGACTGGAAGATTCTCCAGGGGTAGGTAGAGGGACAGATCATGTGTATGTTGTGGCTGTGTGTGTGCACCTGCCAAGGAATGGGGCTGGCATTGGGCTTTGCCTCATCTGGGTGTCACCACTGCAATCTCCTAAGGACTCCTACAACTGGTTACTGACAGAACTTGGGTGCCCACAAAGCTCATGCAGACTTCTGAGGGTGTTTGTAGCTGTGGTCCCCTGGCAGCATTCATGGGCCTCCCTGTGCCACCTCCTTGGCCCTTGCTGACTCTCTTTCTCTGGCTCTTCTAGCTGCTGACACCCAAGTTCTGATGGGGAATGACCAGCTTTATCAGGTGAGCCTTGAGGGGAGAAAGATGAGAATGGGGGGAGGAGCGAGTGGGGATGGAGAGCCTGACACAAAGTTTAACGTGTGTGTGTGTGTGCGCGTGTGTGTGTGTGAAGGTCCTAGTGGGGAATTCATCACTGGGGAGTCCCATGAGCTCTCATCTCTGGGGTCTGCTGGGGTTCCCCATGGGAGAGTTCTGACCTGCCTCCCTGTCCCCCCTTCTTGTCTCTTAGCCCCTTCGAGAGAGAAATGATGCTCAGTACAGTCGTCTTGGTGATAAGTGGGCGCGGAACAAATGAACGTGACGCTGGTGCCTTCCAGGCACATCACTTATCACCTGGACCTTCTCTCCTTGCTCAGCCAAGATGTCCTCTCCACTTAGCAGGCGCCTGGATTTTTGCAGGTTCCTGGGCATGGCATGGGAGTGGCCCTGACCTGGCTGGGCCCTTGCCCTCACTGCCCACCTGTGTCCTTCCTTCATGACTTCTGTCCTCTGCCCACCATGGAATGTGTGATGGGTGACCTATCACCATATCCTGGCCCACTGGTGTTTCTGTCCCACCAGTGGGCTCCCTGGATGCAGGACCTACCCTGCTGCACTCTCTTGGCTCCAGTCCCCTGTTACAGTCCTTCTACAGCTTTGACTTCCTCACCACAGGCGAGGGCGGGCTGCTGTCTTTATGTACACAGCCACATAGGAGTTTCCATGACATCACAAGCGGAGGTAGCAGAGACATCGAGGGCCCTGGGGAATCACTTCTAATCAAGGCTTTGAGAAGATGTATGATAAAGTCCTACTTCTCCTAAGGGACTGGCCCTGGCTTTATGACCCCTGTGGACTGGTAGCCACTAACTATGAAGAGGTTTCAGTCAAGGCCTCTTTAGTACCCATTTCCCTGTATAGAAGGTATCATTCTGTTTTCTTTCCCCAGAACTTGTCCCTGCTGTGCCCTGTCTTCTGCATAATAAACTGGCATCAGAAACTCTTCATCAGTTAAAACATACGATCTTTTTCTACCCACTTGGAAAGCTGGAGTCTGAGACTGGGTGGGGAATTGGGATATTTTCAATAGATGCCACCTTTAGCCATTGGGTTAGTAGTTGTTCTGAAACTTTGGGATTTATTTAAAAAATACAGTGACTCCCCTGGCAGTCCAGTGGTTAAGACTCTGCACTTCCAATGCAGGGGGCCTGGGTTCAATCCCTGGTTGGGAAACTAAGATCCTGCATACTACAAAGCCAAAAAATTTAAAAAAAAATTTTTAAGCACAACTTGAAAAAAAATTAAAAATATACACTTGGGTCCCACTTGGGAACATGCTTGGGTCCCCAGGTAATTCTGAAGCAGCTCCAATTCAAAGACTCTCAGGTTTAGAGGAAGAATTGAAGCCACTTCCTCTTTTGTGTCCCTTATGCCCATTCCTGTCTATCATGGGTGGGAAACCCTCTTTCTATTCTCTGTGTAAGAGTAATTCAAGGAACTTCAGGGCAGTTTAATGAGAGCAGGAGTTTCTTAGGCCAGGATTCCCCAAAGAGAAAATTGTTAACAACCACAGCCAGAGATCTGGATAACTCTGCCCTATCTCCTTGAGATACATACAGACCCTGACTTTGTTAGAGACAGAATGATCTTCCAATTTACACATGCTTCATTCATGGTTATGAGTTATTCCTTCCCTTTATACCCTTCTGCTGCAGTCCTAGCCCTAGATCCCTCTTTTACATAGGATCCATCCTCCCTGGGCAAGGCTTCCACGGCTTGCACTGCACCGATGCTCATGTCCTTCCCATGCACTGCATACCTCCTTTGACCCTACGCTCCTCATATACCCTTACATCCCCCTATACTACTCACCAGTTCTCAACATTTGCTGTACATTGGATCTCCTGGGGAGCTTTCGAAGTCCTGATGCCTGTGTGCCACCCTCAGAGAGTCTGATTATATTGTGCCTCAGGTGATTCTAATGTGAAGTCAGGGTTGAGAAACACTGACCTTCACCTGAGCCCTTCTGGAAACTTGGGTCCCTTCAGCTCTTTTTTGTGTGCTTTTAAAACATAGCTTTATTGAAGTAAAGTGCGATGAATAAACTACATATATTTAAAGTGTGAAATTTCATAAGCTTTGGCATATGTATACAATTGTGAAACATCACCATGCTTGGTTTGTATGAACCTACCCAACACTCCAGACAGTTTTCTTATGACCTTTTGCATTCAGTCTTTCCCTTAGCTGTTCATCCTCCAGGCAACTACTGATAGCTTTCTGTCATTATAGATCAGTTTCCAATTTTCTAGAGCTTGATGTAAGTGAAATAATATAATATATACCCTTTTTTGGTCTGGCTCCTTACATTCAGCATAGTTATTTTGAGATTCATCATCTTGTTGCATCTATTAATAGATGCATTATTCCTTTCTAATGTCAGTAGTATTGTCCTCATTCCTTTCTAATGTCAGTAGTAGTGTCCTCATTCCTTTCTAATGTCAGTAGTATTCCATCGAATGGATATACCACAAGCTGTTTATTCATCCCTTGATTGTCTTTTGAGTGGTTCCTTGTTTTGGCTATTACAAATTAAGTTTCTATGAACATTGATATATAAGTCATTATATGCTGCTGCTGCTAAGTCGCTTCAGTCGTGTTCGACTCTGTGCGACCCCATAGATGGCAGCCCACCAGGCTCCCCCGTCCCTGGGATTCTCCAGGCAAGAACACTGGAGTGGGTTGCCATTTCCTTCTCCAATGCATGAAAGGGAAAAGTGAAAGTGAAGTCACTCAGTCATGTCCGACTCTTTGAGACCCCGTGGACTGCAGCCTACCAGGCTCCTCCATCCATGGGATTTTCCAGGCAAGAGTACTGGAGTGGGGTGCCATTGCCTTCTCCGAAGTCATTATATAGGTCATACATACAAGGACATACACTCTTATTTCTATTGGATAAATACTCAGGAGTGGAATGGCTGGGATAAAATTTTTAAAGAAAGTAGTCTAACTCTTCTCTTTCCAGTCCCATACGAATTGGCTTCTCAGTTACTACAAAATGCCTACTGAGAATTTGATCATGACTGGTTTGAATTTATTGATCAGTTTGGTGCGAACAGATATCCTAGTCATATGCTGCTGCTGCTGCTGCAAAGTCACTTCAGTCGTGTCCGACTCTGTGCGACTCCATAGATGGCAGCCCACCAGGCTCCCTCGTCCCTGGGATTCTCCAGGCAAGAACGTTGGAGTGGGTGGCCATTTCCTTCTCCCATGCATGAAAGTGAAAAGTGAAAGTGAAGTCGCTCAGTCGTGTCCGACTCTTAGCGACCCCATGGACTGCAGCCTACCAGGCTCCTCTGTCCATGGGATTCTCCAGGCAAGAGTACTGGAGTGGGGTGCCACTGCCTTCTCCACCTAGTCATATAGAGTCTTCCAATCCATGAACACATCTTTTTTATAAATTAGAATGCAGATCTTTTTAAAAATAATTTTATTTTTGACTGTCCTGAGTCTTTGTTGCTGCACGGGCTTTTCTCTAGTTCTCTAGCGATGTTGAGCAGGGGCTACTCTAGTTGCAGTGGCTTCTGTTGTTGTGGAGCACGGGCTGTGGGGCGCGAAGACTTCAGTAGCTGCAGCAGGTGGGCTCTGTAGCTGCAGCTCCTCGGCTCTAGAGCACAGGCTCAAGAGTTGTGGTGGACAGGCTTTGTTTCTCCGAGGCACATGGAATCTTCCTGAATCAGGGATTGAAGCCCTGTCTCCTGCGTTGGCAGGCTGATTCTTTACCACTGAGCCACCAGGGAAGCTCCTACGAACACGTTTTTTGTCAGATTTATCCCTAAGTGTTTTAATCTAAATTCAATTTATTTACTAGCTAAAGGGCTATTTCGGTTCTCTATTTTATCCGCAGTGGGTAGAGTGCCTTCTGTTTTGTCTTCAGATTCTATCTATCCTTCCCTTCAAGACCCAGCTCAAGTCTCCCCTTCTCTGTGGAGCTTTCGCCGACCACCTCAATTCTCCAGGACCTCTTAGGAACACTGATAATATCATCTATAGTACTCCTATGCATACTTACATTTGTTCTGTTGTTTTTTGCCTAGTTGGCCTCTCTTACATAATTGTAAGCTCCCTAAAAACAGAAACCATTTGTTTCCTTTTAGTACTTAGCACAGTGCTGGTCTGTCACATGAATGATTAGAAAAGCACTCGTAGGAGGAATACCTAAGCAATTCAATACAGAATTTTTAAGTCAGGAAAATGGAGAGTGTTTCTAATGATCACAGTCAGCACTCGGTACCTGTTCAGAGCATAGCAGTTGGACAGCCTGGGTTGCTAATTCTAGCTCTGTCCCTGACTATGTGCTTTGGGTGAGTGACTTCACCTCTTTGAGCCCCCATATCCTCATCTGTAAAATAAGGACAACATCTATCTTGTCAGTTGTTGCAGGATGAAACGAGATAACTCTTGTAAAGTGCTAAGCACGATTTCTGTTGTTGTTGTTTCATCATTAAGTCGTGCTCGACTCTTTCCTGACTTCATGGACTGTCAAGCTCCTCTGTCCATAGGATTTTCCAGGCAAGAATACCTGAGTGGGTTGCCATTTCCTTCTCCAGGGGATTTTCCTGACCCAGGGATCGAACCTAGGTCTCCTGCATTGGCAGGTGGATCCTTTACCATTGAGACTTCAGAGACGCCCTCAAGCACAATTTCTAGAACAGAGTAAATGCTTCTTAAATGTTCTCTATTATTGCTTTCATTATGCTGAGCCACACCTCCTTGCCTGGGCACCATCACATACACCTGGGGCAGAACTGCCACCCTTGGACCAGCCTGCTGATCGGCAGCTATGGTCAACGTCATGGAGATTCCTTTTGAGCCTAAGTGCTGAGTGCCTACAGGGACAGAAGTAACTTCAATGCAGGCCAGTAAATAGAAACAGCAGATCCTCTATGACCCACCTCCCAGAATATTGGAAATAAAAGCAAAAATAAACAAATGGGACCTAATTAAAATTAAAAGCTTTTGCACAAAAAAGGAAACTATAAGCAAGGTGAAAAGACAGCCTTCAGAATGGGAGAAAATAATAGCAAACGAAGCAATGGACAAACAATCTCAAAAATATATAAGCAACTCCTGCAGCTCAATTCTAGAAAAATAAACGACCCAATCAAAAAGTGGGCCAAAGAACTAAACGACACTTCTCCAAAGAAGACATACAGATGGCTAACAAACACATGAAAAGATGCTCAACACCACTCGTTATCAGAGAAATGCAAATCAAAACCACAATGAGGTACCATTTGACGCCAGTCAGAATGGCTGCTATCCAAATGTCTACAAGCAATAAATGCTGGAGAGGGTGTGGAGAAAAGGGAACCCTCTTACACTGTTGGTGGGGATGCAAACTAGTACAGCTACTATGGAGAACAGTGTGGAAATTCCTCAAAAAACTGGAAATAGAACTACCATATGACCCAGCAATCCCACTGCTGGGCATACACATCGAGGAAACCAGAATTGAAAGAGACACGTGTACCTCAGTGTTCATTGCAGCACTGTTTATAATAGCCAGGACATGGAAGCAGCCTAGATGCCCATCAGCAGACAAATGGATAAGGAAGCTATGGTACATATACACAATGGACTATTACTCAGCCATTAAAACAAATACATTTGAATCAGTTCTAATGAGGTGGATGAAACTGGAGCCTATTATACAGTGAAGTAAGCCAGAAAGAAAAACACCAATACAGTGTACTAACACATATATAAGGTATTTAGTTAATCAGTAAAGATAACCCTGTATGGGAGACATCAAAAGAGACACAGATAAATAGAACAGTATTATGGACTCTATGGGAGAGGGCGAGGGCGGGATGATATGGGAGAATGGCACGGAAGCATGTAAATTATCATATGTGAAACGAATCGCCAGTCCAGGATCGATGCATGATACAGGGTGCTCGGGGCTGGTGCACTGGGATGACCCAGAGAGATGGGATGGAGAGGGAGGTGGGAGGGGGGTTCTGGAAGGGGAACACATGTACACCCATGGTGGATTCATGTCAACGTATGGCAAAACAAATACAATGTTGTAAAGTTTAAAAATAGATAAATAAAGTAATTAAAAAAAAAAAAAAGCCTCCACTAGACCGAGGCTGAATGTGTACACTATATGGGGGGCTGCAAACCACAGAGGACTTTTCTGAGTCGTGGTCACACTCTTAAAAGTCCTGCGGTCTGCAGGGTTTTCTGAGTGGAGAGGCTGATTTGAACTGGGCTGAGAGAGCCTCAGTGCTCCGATGAAGGCTCTCTGCAAGCTGAGCATGTGCCCTGGGAGGCCGAGAAGGAAGCCCTCCCACACGGGCCCTGCTACTCTGCGCCCACCACCCTCACTCAGAGCGCAGCCCACATCCGGGCGGCTAAACCACAGCCCGCTTCTGGCTGCCGGCTACCTCTCGCAGCGGAGGCCGAGATCCCTGCTCGGCCGCACCTCCACCTCCTCCCCTCCCCTCCCCCAGCCCCGGCGGCTCCTCCTTTCCCCGGAGGGGCTTCCTTCTCCAGGCAGCGTGGAAATCTGTATCCCCCCTCCCCACACCCGCACCGCCGCCGACACACACCGCTTCACCGCCTCTTTCCTTTTCGCTGCCGTCGTCTGCCTTTTAAGACCTCTATTTCTGTCTCACCCATTTTCTGAACTGACCATTGATCAGGCACTCTTTGTCATCCTTGCTGTTTTTCTCCAAAAGGCGTTAGTCAAATGATTCTTTCCCTCCCTTTCTTTCTTTCTCTCTTCGCTCCTTCCCTTCTTTTTCTTTGCCTTCTTCATCCCTTTCCTCTCTTCCTCCTTCCCTTTCTCTATATCCACCCCCCCCCACCCCCTGCCCCTCTGATTTATTCCCCTATGCCCTTTTCAAAGAGAGCTTCAGGTTAGGCCTGTTCCAGCTGTGGGAACAGGTAGTACTTGCATTTGGGGTCATAGCTGGGAATATAGTCAGAGGTAGGGAGGACCTGTGTTGTTCAGAAGACAAGACAGCCACTGAGGGCTTCCCAGAAAAGAGGGACAGCAACGGTTTCAGCCAAATACACTTTATTTCTTTTCTTTCTCAGCTGACAAGGAATTGAGCACATTCACGGAGCTACAAGTGACCATCTAGGAGTCTCCAGTGGAGACAGGGAGGGAGGGGGCACAGAACGAAGTCTGGGTTGGGGTCTGTGAACAGGGCAGGACCTCTGCCAGCATTTACCCAGTCCATTCCCACCAAGGGTTTCCAAAGAGAGAGCCAGAAACAGAGGAAGGTAGGTGGAATAGTTAGGGATGGGGCAATTTCTATGCAGGAGAAAGAGGGAACCAAGGAGAATAGTAATACATACTGGGGAAGGAAGGAATAGGGGCGGGGCGGCGTGAAGAACGGAAATAAATATCCTGACAAGAAGGCCTGCCAGGTGTGAAGGGGTGAGTAGCTATATTTAAAAGGATAATAAGGCAGCAATATCCTTGGACTGGGCGCCAGCAGAGAAGGCAGGAAGGAGGCTGCTGGGGACAAGGCTGAGGGTGGGAGCTCCCCACAAGGCAGAGGAACATTTCTCCTGTGGGGTCCAGGATTTGCCCAGGGAGCAAACAGGGAGTGGCAGGCCTGGAGAGGAGTCAGACCTGGGTCAGTGGGAGATGGTGTCAGGAGTTGTCAGACACCTCTCTGATTCAGGCCAGCATACAGGTCCCGCTGGCCTTTCCGGATGGGCTAGGGGTGGAATAGAGAGCGGGTGGTCAGCAGGGTGGGCGGAAGTCATTCCTGAGAAAGAAGGGCCTCTGCAGAATTAGCTTTAGAGCAATGGGAAAATCCTAGGCTAGGAGGCAGGAGGCAGGCTCAACTGGCAAGAGAGTTGGTCTGGTCACTTCCTGTGAGCCTCAGTTTTCCCATCTCAAAAATGGGAAACTAAAGGGCCACTTCTCAGGGCTTTTGTCAGAATTAAGTGAAGTCACTCATGTGAAAGTAAATGCCACATGCTTGACTGGTGCTCAGTAAATATTTGTTGAGTTTGTCCAGGTGTGATATTCAAAATATTTAACCATTGGTGGTGCATACACACCAATCAGTGAGAGCAGTCCTAGTGATTCTCTGCCATGCCAGGCAGTAACTCTTTAGTTGCCAAATCAAAAGGTGGTCCTGTGGGGGAGGGGCTGTGATGTCAGGTAGTATGTGTGTTAGGGGTGAGAAAGCTTGGGGCTACTCACTAGTGAAATCTTTTCATATTTCAGCAGCTGGTAGGTACATGCTGGTGGGATGGCAGTCATGAGTTTATGGTGTTTGAGTTTGGGTGTATGGTATTCCCCATGGCTGCTCCTGAGCTAATTAATGAATAAACCAGAGAAAGAGGAGTGACACCGCCACCCCCACTGCCTGTGGTTGTGGGAACCCTGCAGCCTCTGAGATGACTGCTTTCTACCATGACAGATGCAGAGGTAGGCACGTGGTGGGTTGTCCTGGAGCCCTGAAAGAGGGGCTTTGAAGGGTCTGACAGGCCAGGTGCACAGTCCCACCCGTCCCCTTCTCCCCTAGAAAGGCCCCTCCCCCCACTCTGTCCCTCATTACCTCATAGTCTGGATTGGGTACAGGGGGTGGCCTCTCCCTGTTTTGTCCTGCAAAGGAGGGAAGGGAAAAGGATTCATTTCCAAGAGGACACACCAATCTCGTGAAAATGAGACCCAGATCCAAGATGGCGAACTCCCCTCTACTTCTCAGTTTTTCTGTTCCAGCTGCTATTTTTCTTTGCCTTTTTTTTCATCCCATCTCTAATGACCCTACACAGTTCTTATCATTTTGTGACCTCAGCTCAAGGTCCTTCCATGGTTTCTGAGTAATCTGAGATGGGACATTCTGTGTTGAGATCTTGGCCATACCATGACTGTTCTATAGAAGCTGTCTTGACCTGGCCCGGGCCGGACATCCCCCGCCTTGGTGGGCATCTCCTCCGTGATCTTACCCCGGGGCCTGCCGCCAGCACCGGCTCCTCTCGTCATAGGCGTGGCCTTGGCCTTTCGGCTCTTGCTCCAGTAATACACCAGCAGCAGCAAGCCCAGAGTGACACAGATGTCAACCACGATGATTGTGGCCACCACCATCAGATTCACCTCCATGCAGTTCTCACACACTGCGAGGCAGGGGTCGGGGGAGAAGAGAAATCCCCCAGAAAGGAAGACATAGGACACCAGAGATGAGGAAGGAACAAATGAAGCTCGTTCTCCCTTTAGTACTCACGTACCTGCCATGGCCAGACACCCCTCCCTCTGCCCCCAGGCTGTTTCAGCACCTTTATAACAATGAACAAAGTGTGGTGTTCATGGGTAGAGACTCTGGAGTCAGAGAGACTCTGGCGTCAGACAGTCCTGGGTTCAAATCCCAGCTACTTGACTCAATAGTTGTGAGAATTCTGAAATGTGTGTTGAACCCACAAAGCTTCTGTTTCCTCATATATAAAATGGAAGTAAGATAGCACTGACCCCATATAGTTGGTAAGAGGATTATATGAAACGACCGGGCAAGTGTTTGGTATAGTGCTTGAAACTTAATAAGCACTCATTGATTGTTAGCTGTCATTATTGTTTATGATTATGCCTTAGTTTATGACATTTTCATAGATTGAGTCCTTTTTGCAAATCCTGAAGAATTCATGTCTGGATAAAGCATCAGATAAACTAATATTGGGGTCCCATATTTTCTGGACAGGATATAATGCAGACAGGATACCCAGTCCTGTCTCTTGGGAAGTTGTTTTGGATCTAGTGCTAAAGTTACCCCAACAGCCCTATATTGATGTTTAATCTATATTTCAGAAAATACTGATGATGTATGGCCCCAGATTGTCTTGGATTGAGTGTAGGAGAAGCACAAAGTTGCCAGGGGACTATAAGTTGGGTAAGGGGAAATCCTGAGAATGTTCTTTTGAAATATTCTTCCTAAAGAGTCTAGTAGTGCTTGCTCTGAAGACCTGTATTACCTCTTGCTTTCAGGTACAGCTTATGTTTCTCCTCTGTGCTTCCCTTTGGGTAACACTGATAATAACCACTGTCTTCCATTTCTGAAAAATTTTCCAGTAACAGCTGTTTCCCATAACCGGTAATTTGACCACCATTTTTTTTCCATTCTACTTCAGTATCAGGAGGTTCAGGGCACGTCAGCTCAACAGTGTTTCCAGAGATGGAGACTGTATATTCTGGGGAATGGGAGAGAAAAGAAGGGAAATTTAAAGAGAGAAACCAGTAAGATTTAAGGCAAATTAGTAGCCAAAGAACCAATCAAATGCAGAAAGTCATCTGACATCCTAGATCTTAGATTTTCTTGTCAAAAGGTGACTCTGTTGGCTAAAGGGTATGAAAGAGGAGAGACTCAGGAGAAGGGGCCCTAGAGAACCTCTTGAAGATGACTTCAGAGTTTAGGCATGGACATGGGAACTTGGAAGGAGAGGGTGAACGTGGAGAAAATCTATAGAAGTCCTTATTTGTAATGTTTCTAAAATGTGGAGTTAGAAATGTAATGTTGGGAGGACCTCAGTTCTTGGGGTTAATCTCCCTCAATCAGGTGCTTCTTCCCAACCATGGGTCTGCATCATTGATAGGGCAGATATAAAAGACTGATTGTGCAGTATTATCTGAAAATGAAAAAAGGAAAGAATGGTAAGAAAATAACCTTGGTTGAAGTTTAAATTGTAGGTAAAAAATTTCAAGTGGAGCTAGACACTGTCCCTAAGAATTCCCAAAGAGAATCCTTTAGGGAGCCGCATGTCTTGAAGATGAGGTATGTACCTGGCCTAAGAGATATGCTCATAGACACAACTCAGGTACATCAAACTGAGAACATAGCAGCATGTACTTCTAGACTGAGATCCACTAAAGCTCAAAAAGTCTTAGAGTCCTAAAGCTGAAAAATTCTAAACGTCTTCAAATTTATTCTCTTGCATTAAGCAAGAGCCATATTCCAGATAGATATGAAATTCATTTCTTTGAATCACTGATTCTTATACTACCTGTTTTTCATTATTCAGAAGTTCTTTCTTATAACTAACAGAAACCCTCATAGTAAAGATCAAATATCTTTCTTCTTATTCCATGCCACTTTCATGTTATTACCCTTAAATTATGTGAAGTTCTACATAGATTTTAAAGAAATAATTCTTCTAATAAAAAGTGAAATTATTTTAAGTTATATCTCAGTGGAATCAACTGTTAATTATATCTGTTAGAATTATTGGTGTGGACAACTGAAATCCACTAATAAAATTTGGGGATCCAGCCAAATTCCCCAGAGTAGGTAATTTTGCCCTAGGAAGTAGAGATGGGGAGCACCCTGGTTTCCTGGAAGACCTGAGGCTGGGACCCTAGGCAGCACTGGGCTATGCTCAAGCCTGGATATGTGACAGCTGGAAGAGCAGAGTATGATGCTCAGAGACACCCCTCTCTCTATCGGGGGTGTTTTGCTACAGTGTGCTATGGGAACAGAACACTGGACTGAGTCAGAGACCCTGTGTTTGAATCCCAGATCTGCTTTAGGCTGTGACCAAGGGAAAACCATTTAACTTCTCTAAGCTTCAGTTTCTTCCTGTGAGAAACAGATAAAACATCCACCTCACAAGGTATTTGTGAGAACTAAATGGATTATGAAACTGAAAAGGGATGGTGCGTTGCAGATGCTCAAGAAAAATATATTTTACTTTCTTTCTTTCCTTCTGGGGGTCCTGCTAATGGAGAACAGAACAGAGTACTGACCCAGTTGCTCAGTCAGCCCTCCAGCTGAGATCATATGGAATGTAAACAAGTCATTCTGCAGGTTTACCTATCTACTAATAATGGGGAGTTGAGTATAATGACAGTAGATCGTCTATAATATTTTGACTTTGAAATAATTTTTCAGCACTGATATTTCTTAGAAATATTAAATTAGAAATCATAACTAAAATAATTTAGAAGTAAATAGAAGTTTCACTCTGCGTGGTATGTTTGGAAAAGCAATGTGAAAGAAATTGCTCACAACTCTTTTTGGCATAAATTCAGTAGTGAAGCACAGACCAATACGTTCTCATACAAGGGCCTAGATGTCTATACTTAGAAGCACTTGTTTTATTATTATTATTTGGCTGTGCTCCATGGCATGTGGGATTTCAGTTCCTCAACCAGGGGTCGAACCCATGGTCCCTGCAGTGGAAGCACAGAGTCTTAGCCACTGGACCACCAGGAAATTCCCTTAGATGTCTATACTTAGAAATAAGACATATGGTCACAAAAATTTTGCACATATTCATAATGATTAAGAAAATAAGTTTCAGGGACTTTCCTGGTGGTCCAGTGGCTAAGACTCTATGCTCCCTATGCAGGGGGCCTGGGTTCAACCCCTGGTCAGGGAACTAGATCCCACAAGCCACAACTAAGACCTGGTGTAGCCAAATAAATATTTTTTTAAAAATGAGTTTCAGCATCAGATAAATATGCATTTATATTTATATCTCTGATTGGACTATATATTTATTTTCTAAGTCTTTGTTTTCTTATCTGTAGAGTAGGGATGTTAGGAGAATTATGTGAGGAAATTCAGGTAGAATATTAAGGGCAATACCTAGAACATATATGCTCAGTAAACTATAATGCTTATTATTTAGTTTGCATATTTCCCATGTAATAATATCTAAACTCTGCCAGCTGCTTTCTGCCCATCAGATAATATTCTAAGTAAATCAATCAATCCTCATAACAACTCTACAAGCTAGGTATCATTATTATTTATATTTCATATGTAATAATGCTATGGCACGGAGAAGTTAAGAAAATTATTCAAAGACACTCAGCAAGTAAGAAGTTGAGCCAGGATATGTGGTCTAGCTTCAGAGTTAGACTCTCAGCCTCACACTCCACAACCTTCTCCACTGTCTGAGATATTGTTCCCTATAATATAAGCTTACCCTTTAAAACTCAACTCAAGAATCCCCTCCCCTGGGGAGCTTCCCCCAACTATATCCTTCGAAGAGTTGGTCGCTCTTCTCTTTATATTTTATTTTACTCTTTACTCATAGCAGGAAACAGATTATATTATCAATTATTTCTTTCAAATAAGACCATCGGCTTTCTTTTTTTTTTTGGCCGAACCATGTGGCTTGTTGGATCTTAGTTCCCTGATCAGGGATTGAACCCAGGCCCTCAGCAGTGAAAGTAAGAAGTCCTAACTGCTGGACTTCCATGGAATTCCCAAGAACTTCAGCTTCTTGAGGGGAAGGAACTAGTGATGCAGTCATATGCATGATCATTTATTCATTTAAAAAAACAGGCATTGAGCACCTGTTCACACACACACACACAGACACACACATTGAGCACCTACCATGTGTATTAGAAGTAAAAGTAGTGTTAGTGGCTCAGTCGTGTCCGACTCTGTGATCCCATGGACTGTAGCCCACTGGGCTCCTCTGTCCATGGGATTCTCCAGGCAAGAATACTGGAGTGGGTTACCATGCCCTTCTCCAGGGGATCTTCCTGACCCAGGGATCAAAGCCAGGTCTCCTGCTTTGCAGGTGAAGTCTTTATACCGTTTGAGCCACCTAGGAAGCCCACATGTATTGGGCCAAGTAAATAAGGTGTTGTTTTGGCCATCAATGAATTCATGATATACACAAAAAATTCCAACCCATGCTGGCATATATTCTTTCCTGAATGATGCTCAGGAATACACATCACTCAGCTATAATAGGACCCGACAGTTAGCAACAAATGTAGGCACATCTCATACAGAGTCTATTGAAAGATAATTATGTTTTCCCTCTAATGGTTCTGGCTCTTAGTATTTATTACTGTGATATGTCATGATCATTTTGATCCACAATTGAAAGGAAGTTGTACAGAGTGAAAATCCTCTTACCAATTTCTTCTGAATCTGAAAAAGAAACTATTCGAAACACTCCTATCGGCTAATAAGATCAGACCCTTCCACCCTGGGTTAGGACTCTTCCCTCAATCTTCAGAAAACAATGGATATTTAAATTTCCCATGGCTGCATATGAAAAGCTCTTTCATATTCTACATTAAAAAAACTGGTGGCTAATTAGTTATATAAAAAAGGGTCCTAAGTAATCATTTTGAATATAATGTCTATTCGATATGTAAATATGAAAATATATTTATAAAATTAAAAATATAATTGGCGTTAGTGGTAAAGAACTCGCCTGCCAATGCAGGAGACAAAAGAGATACGGGTTCTGTTCCTGGGTTGGGAAGATCCCCTGGAGGAGGAAATGGCAACCCACTCCAGTATTCTTGCCTGGAGAATCCCATGGATAGAGGAGCATGGCAGGCTACAGTCCACAGGGTTGCAAAGAGTTGGACATAACTGAAGTGACTTAGCAGGCAGGCATAAAATTATTACATTGTACACCTTAAACTTATACCATGTTATATGTTAACTATATCCCAATAAAGCTGGCCAAAAAAGGAAGATCTGTATTGGGCATAAATTAAACAATAAACAAAAACCAACCCTAAATGACCAATAGCATGCAGAAGAGATTAGTTTTCCTGGAGCTTATCAGTGTTCTCAACATATCCCATCTGTCAGTAAGGTAACATTAACACATTCTCCATGATATATTTTCTAAAAAGGATTCTAAGGACACTACAATTTAGGCAGATTAATGCTACGTAATGGAGACTGGCCCAGTGCCTGGCTTTTAACACAAAATCGGTTCACTCATTTTGGAGGAGGTGACTGAAGAGAAAGCATTCCAGTATTGGGATATTCCTGCCTCTCTGCTATGACTGAGGAGGTAAGTCCAGGCCAGGCACACGCATATGCATGTGCACACATGAACACACATGCACACACACACTTTCAGAGTATATGGACATGTAATTCTTTTTTTTTCCTCACTTTTTGGTCATATCCCACAGCATATGGGATCTTATTGCCTTGACCAGGAATGGAACCTATGCCCCCACACATTGGAAGTGCAGAGTCTTAACCATTGGACCACCAGGGAAGTCCCTGGACATGTAATACTGAATGTGGACTCAAATGCTGTCCCAGAGGCCTATTCAGTGCATCTCTAGGCATGCATTCAAGCCACAAATCCTCTACAAAAAACTCACATTAAATAGGAAATGAAAACTTGGCATTGTTTTAGTTGGCTCAATTCTTTTCTTCTGAATAGTTAACACATTATTTCCTATGATCTCTGTTGCATTCCTCTTCTTGGCTAGAACTATCCCTAGACTTATGAGGGAAAGGAAAAGGAGAAGATGAGAGAAATCCCTTTTATTGGTCTCTGTGGGAGGTCTAGTGAAAACATTCATAAATACAAAACAAGACTGGGCTGATTTGATAACAAGGAAAGCATAACTCACCTTGTGCCCAAGCACCAACTAGAAAATAAATAAGAAGAAAAGAGTTAGTAAATGTTGTCAGTGACTGAAATTCCAAGCAGAGAAAGTTCTATAGTCTAGTCTGACCATTTCTGAGCATCTACGGTCCTTCCCACCCACTTCTGGATCACAGTTAACCCTATACCCAGTGAGTGATATGGACTTCTGGGTAGTGACCCGGGGTTTCTGGTCAATTTGGGATGAGACAGAAGAAGGAGGCACCTAACGTTAAACATGAACACACAGCATTTGACAGATGTTAGAAAATGTTGAGGGGGTGCTTCTGGGGAGACAGAGAAATAGCAAGAGAGTTTTGCAGCCCAGCCTCCATTTTAAAAAGAAATCTCTCGACTGTGGAAGGCAAACAAGCTCTGGGTTAGGTACAAAGATTGAGATTCTTGTTCCGTCTCTGACTCTTGCTGGTCTGATGGTTCGTTTTTTCCATTTGTTTTCTACTTAAGACAGAGATGGGAATACTTGAAACCAATTACTCATCAACTAGAACCTGCGCATTGAAGAGTCTGATCATATTTCCACTGGGTGCTCCAGACTCCCTGCCCTCAGCAGTAATCCGGATTCTCTGTAATGACCAGTTTCCCTGACATTGCCTTCAAGTTTAATGTGTACCTATTTTATCAACCGCCTCTATAGTGGATGAGACACCTCTCCCAATCACCATAACCAGAGGAGCCTGGGCACATTCTCATGAGGCCAAACCTCTAGGGGTGGTTAGGACTTTGGTATTCCCTCTCTCTCCCTCTGAAAAGCACAGTTTATACTATAGGCCTGTAAGCCAATGCCTTGAGGAGTCACACTCTGCCCCTTGACACTCCAAACATGTTCCCTGGACCAGCAGGAGACAAATGAGCCAGAGAGCTCATTATAAAGGCAGAAGGGCAGTCCCACTCCAGACCCACTGAAGCAGAAGCTGAAATTTAACAAGATTCCCCGGTGACTCTTGTGCACGCTCAAGCTAGAGAAACCCAAGATGAAGCAGGAAGTGGAGACGCCATGGCTGTAGCTCTGAGATGTGAGCCCCAGCTGTGATAGTATTTTCTAGATCTCTAAAATAAACCCCTCATGAGCTATTTGGCCTCACCTCGTGCCATCATTAAGAGCATAGGCTGTAGGCAGTTCTGAGTTCCTATATCAGCTTCAGCACTTACTAACTGTGGTTTTAAACAAGCTATTGAACTTGAGTACTAGTTTTTTACATCTGTAAAATAGGGCGGAGGTCCCCAATCTCTGGGCCACAGATGGGTGCCTTCTGTCAGATCAGTGGCAGCATTAGATTAGAAACAAAGTGCACAATAAATGTAATGTGCTTAAAACATCCTGAAATGAACCCCCCACCCCAGTCCGTGGCAAAATTGTCTTCTACGAGACTGCTCCCTGGTGCCAAAAAGGCTGGGGGCCACTGAAACGAGATACATATAACATTTACCTTCCAAGGTAGAGGTAAAGATTAAATTAGTTAACATGGGTAAAGACTTTTTATAACACAGTATCTGGCACTCAGTAAACAGCAACCTTAAAAAAAAAAATCTTTGTCTGATATGAGCTATGGAAAGCCTCTTAGTTACCTATCAATTTATATTCCACCTTCCTTCCAACAGGACTAAAGTAATTGAAAGCACTTGGTCAACTGAAAAGGACTGGAAATTATGAGGTGCTTCATTGTCTCAGATACTAAGCTTGCTGAATACTTGGTGCAGAGTTTGGGTTCAACCATCTACTCTCCTCGAAATAAGCAGTGGAGGTTAACTCCTCTAATCTCCTTTGTGTTAGTTCATAAGGGCTGGGCTGTTCACTGACAGAACGAGGTTTTTCTCGGAGGCACAAAGACCTCCTTGCTTTCAGTAGATATGATCACCTCAACTGCTTTCCTTTAGCTGTTCTCTGAAAGGTCTTCTGGGAACACGCTAACCTAGCCCTAGTTCCCTGTGCTAACACTGCATAAACTCTTCCTTACATTTTCTAGAAAATGAGGCTCCTTGGTACACTGGGCAGCACCAGGTTAGGCAGTGAGCCTTCCGTGGTCTGGAGAAACACCCATCTTTTCATTCCATCCTACTCACCTAAAAAGAAGCAGAGTCCCAGCACTCGCCAGAGATTCCCCGACTGCATCCTTCTCTCACTGGACGCTCACTCTACCTAAGATGGCGGAGGCCAGTTGGCTCACAACTTCTGAAAAAGAAACCAGAGGACTTTTTCAAATCCCCTGCTGGAGTTGAGGACCCTGGGGCCATTGCTCCCAATGCTGGGATGAAAAAGGGGGTTTTGTAAGAGAGAGACTCACCATTTTCCGAAGCAGGCACCTACGGCTGGGAGGGGAGGCGGGTTTCTGAACCCCACACAGGAAGTGTGGAGGGGCCTCTGGGCCTGAAGGGTTCTATGTTTGAGACGGAGGCAGCCACCTGGGTTGGCTGGGGAGACTTGGGCCCCATGTCCTCCCATTGGACGAGGGAGACCTGAAGGTGCTGTGAAAAAATACCTGCAACTTAGCTGCCCAGGCCTTGCACAGTGCACCCCCCACACTGGGGGCTCCCTTCTCAGATACCCCTCCCACCACACAAGCTGTGATAGGAAGAGAGAGGAACACCAAAGAGTTGCTGTCTTTATGGCATATGTGGCTTGGGGAAAGCTGTTGGTTTGAAAATATATGTTAATTTAAAACCATGAGATGCCATTCTTTTTTGCCTATAATGTTTACAAAAATATTTTTAAAATGTAATATTCAGCACTGGAAAGGGTAAAGAGCGACAGTCTTAGAATCTGCTGATGTGAGTGTAAACAGTTATGGTCTTTCTTAATTTTTGAGCATGCATCAATCAAATGCTTACCCAGTGCCAGGTACCGTGCTAAGGGCTTTAACCAACAGTTCTCCAAGGACTTACTTGGCAGTCCAGTGGTTAAGACTCTGTACTCCCAATACAGGGGCACAGGATTGATCCCTGGTCAGGAGCTAAGATTCCACATCCTGAGTGGAATGGCCCCAAAACAAACAAACAAAAAACAAACTTCTAAGGTAGATATTAGGGCTTCCCTGATGGCTCAGTGGTAAAGAATATGCTTGCCAATACAGAAGATGTGGGTTCCATCCCTGAGTTGGGAAGAACTCTTGAAGAAAGAATTGCAACCCATTCTAGTATTCTTGCCTGGGAAATCCCATGGACAGAGGAGCCTGGCTGGCTATAGTCCACGGGGTCACCAAGAGTCGGACGTGACTTATCGACCAAACAACAACAACAAGGCAGACATTAGGGTTAGGGCATGGCCTCAAAACAAGCAAAAAATGACCCTCTAAGATAGGTATTATTTTCATCTTCATTTTGTGCTTGAGTAAACTGAGGCTCAGATAAGTTATCTAAGTTGTCGCAGATTACACAGCTGGGATCCTCAAAAATATTTTGGTGAAATTCATTGATTTAGCAAATATTTGTTATCTACTTGGCTGTAGTATGTGCTGGGTGCTAGTAATAGCACAGTCACAAGACAGATAGTCCTCAAGGAGAATGAAAGGAAATGTGGACATTAAGCTGATTATTTCAGGAGATTGATGCTGAGAAAAAGGAAATACAGGGGCTGTGCGAGTGATAGAAGGGAGGCCTAATGTAGTCTGGGGGTAGGGAAGGTCTCCCTTCTGAGGGTGGCATCTAAGCTGAAACCTGCTGGAGGCCTGGAGTGAATCAGGATGGGGGGAGGACAAGGAAAGTATTCCAGACAGAGGGAGCAGCATGTTTGGGGCCTGGGGATGAAGAAGAGAGACCCATTCAAGAAACCGGAAACTCAGAAAGGCAAGTACCAGAGGTAAGAAATGGAACTGAAAACTCAGCAGGGGCCAGATGGAGAGGGGTTTGCAAGCCTTGTTAAAATTCTTTTTTAAAAAAATTTTAATTGGAGGATGATCGCTTACAATGATCTGCTGTACAATGAAGTGAATCAGCTATATGTATACATACATCCCCTCCCTCTGGGACCTCCCTCCCACCTCCCATCCCACCCCTCTAGGTCATCACAGAGTGCCAGGCTGAGCTCCCTGCGCTATACAGCAGCTTCCCACTAGCCATCTATTTTATACATAGTAGTGTATATATGTCAATGCTACTCTCCCAATTCATCCCGAAAGATTATTAAGGATTATTTTAAGGGTAATGGGAAGTGATTGAAGGATTTAAAACAGGAGGATGACAGCATCAAATTCTTTAAAAATTTTTAAATGAAAAAATTAATTGTGGAAGTAACATATGCATGTTAAAAACAAAGGAAGAGCACAGAAGAGTATATACAACTGTCTCCTGACTCACCTTGCCTTGGCCCTATTCCTCTCCCTAGAGAAAACCACTTTCAACTTGGTAAACTGTTTTTCTGGTGGTTACCTTCTTATCTCTAAATGTGAGTTGTCATCATTTGGGTTCTCTGGGAAACAAACTGAGATGGAGATTTGTGTGCAGGTGGCTCACAGAGGGAAGCACAGGAACAGCTCTGGTCAGGGAAGGAAGTGGGATTGGCCAAGGGAGAAGGGGAACTACAATGAGAGTTCAGCCAAACCAGGGGGAGATACCAGGCTAGGATTGTATTGTAATAGGGAAGAGCCTCATATTCTATAATGAGTTAATCACTAAAGGGATGTTACCTATAAGTTAAATTATACATAATAGCTCATTGCTGGGAACCCTGCCTCCCAGGTAATGAGACTTAACATGAAATACCTTTGTTCAGCTCATAGGAAACATCCTGATCAGGCTCACCTGTGAATGACTGCAGGAAGGAAGAAATTAACACAACCTCTCCCGAGTCTGGCTGGAACCAGAACTTTACACCCTCCCCTTTCAGTATAAAAGAAGCCTGAATTCTAACTCTGGGAAGATGGTTCTTTGGGATGCTAACCGGCCGTCTTCTCAGTCTGCTGGCTTTTCCAATGAAGTGGCTATTCCTTGCTCCTATAACTCCTCTCTCAATTTATTGGCCTGTCATGAGATGGCTCTCTGGTATCTCTCTGGTGGTTCAGATGGTAAAGAATCTGCCTGCAATGCGGGAGAACGAGGTTCAATCCCTGGGTCGGGAAGTTCCCCTGGAGAAGGAAATGGCAACCCACTCCAGTATTCTTGCTGGAGAATTTCATGGACAGAAGAGCCTGGCAGCTATAGTCCATGGGGTTGCAAAGAGTCGGACACAACTAAGCAACTAACACACACACACACATGAGGTGGCACTAGTGGTAGAGAACCTGCTTGCCAATACAGAAGACTTAAGAGATGTGGGTTCAATCCCTGGGTCAGGAAGATCCCCTGGAGGAGGGCATGGCAACCCACTCCATATTCTTGCCTGGAGAAGTCCATGGACAGAGAAACCTACAGTCCATAGGGTTGTGGAGAGTTGGAAGTGACTTAGCATGCATGCATGCATGCAATGAGCAGTACAAGCTTGGACTTGTTAACAGGATGACCCATCAGAGCAGTCCTGAACTGGGGCCATAGGCATATCATCTAGTTTTCAGTATGAACTGTTTCCAGAGAGGTGTGAACTTGGTTGTTGCAGCTGCTTCCGCTAAGAACAAGGCCTGTGAGAGGGCTCTGCTGTGAGCCCTCAGAGGACACAATTCCAGCAGACGGGTGAGTAAGCGGTCTTCAAGGGGGAACGTGGGCAGCATCATGCAGCATCCATGCAGGTCACCCCTTGGCCTGCTTAGATCCACTTGCTGTATAATAATTTCACGCCATTCTTTAATCAACCTTTTCAGGACTTTGGTTGATCTCTTTTTCTGGAGAAGCTTGTGAAAGGAGAGTTATGGCCCCACTACAGCTGTTCTGGGGGCCCCATCTGATCATCATAATCTCCCTTCTTTGTTGCTCATTCTAGATTGCTCCTGGCCTTAGATGTTAATAGCACTTCTGCTGACCTGAGGGAAGGCATAGCTTGGGGAGCCTGAGCCCCTGGTTGGCATGGCCTTCTCAGGCTCTGAGCCCTTGGTTTCTACGTGTATACTTCCTGCTCCCTGCAGCCCTGACTCCTCCTGATGGTAAGGAGAGATTCATCCGGTGGGGAGAGTGAATTATTTTTTTGCCTACTGCCAACTGCTACATCCCTTGGGCCACTGAAAAGTCATATGTAGGACAATTTTTTGTTTTGCTGACGTGTTCTCTGCACGGCAAGATGCCAGCATTTGGTTGGCTATAGGCCTCTAGCATCCCACACAAACAACTGCACACATTTCCAAAATACCCTCTAGAGAACAGTACCATCTTAATTGAGAATTACCATTTAAGAGCTTTCTTCCATCTGTGTTTATAGAACCCAGTCTCCAGTTCCCTCTCAAACTGAACAGAAGGAGGCAGCAATTGACTAGGATATCAGCAATGTGGTCACATGAATGCTCCAAAATCACTGCAGATGGTGACTGTAGCCATGAAATTAAAAGACGCTTGCTCCTTGGAAGAAAAGTTATGACCAACTTAGACAGCATATTAAAAAGCAGAGACATTACTTTGCAAACAAAGGTCCATCCAGTCAAAGCTATGGTTTTTCTAGTAGTCATGTATGGATGTGAGAGTTGGACTATAAAGAAAGCTGAGTGACGAAGAATTGATGCTTTTGAGCTGTGGTGTTGGAGAAGACTCTTGAGGGTCCCTTGGACTGCAAGGAGATCCAACCAGTCCATCCTAAAGGAGATCAGTCCTGAATATTCATTGGATGGACCGATGCTGAAGCTGAAACTCCAATACTCTGGCCACCTGATGCGAAGAACTGACTCATTTGAAAAGACTCTGATGCTGGGAAAGATTGAAGGTGGGAGGAGAAGGGGATGACAGAGGATGAGATGGTTGGATGGCATCACCAACTCAATGGTCATGAGTTTGAGTACACTCTGGCAGTTGGTGATGGGCAGGGAGGCCTGGCATGCTGCAATCCATGGGGTTGCAAAGAGTCGGGCACAACTGAACAACTGAACTGAACTGAATGCTCGGTGTGAAATGTCTACTTTTCTGAACTTTGCCCTCACTCAGCCTGCACTGCAGCCACTAGACCAGCCTAGGACTCCACTCTGTTTCCTGGGAGTCTCTTAGGTCTGTTCTTCCCTCTGGTTTCCCAAATGGTCTCCATCTCTGTTCTAGCAAATTTGCAGTCCCTAAGCAGTGTTCTCATTTTTATTTTTGAGGATTAATTAAAAAATTTATGGTAAACACACATAACATAAAATTTACCATCTTAACTTTTTTTGGAGGGTTGGGAACGAGGCCTGCAAGATCTTAGTTCCCTGACCAGAGATTGAATCCATACCCCTTTCAGTGGAAGCACTGAAATGGAGTTGTAACCACTGGACTGCCAGGGAAGTGTCCATCTTAACTACTTTTAAGTGAACAGTTCAGTAGTGTTAAGTACATTTGTATTGTGCAGCCAGTTCCCAAAGTCTTTTCATCTTGCAAAACAGAAACTTTATATTGATTAAACAACAACTCCCCATTTCCTCCTCTCTTCAGCCCATGACAACCACCATTCTGCTGTCTGTCTCTATGAATTTGACTTTCTCATTTAAGTGAAATCACATAGTATTTGCTTCTTTGGAACTAGCTTAATTCATTAGCATAATGTCCTCAAGATTTAGACTGAATAATTATTCTCTGTATATATTATGTTTTGTGTATCTATTCATCTGCTGATGGTCTCTCGGGTTGCTTTCACCCTTTTGGCTACTATGAATAGTGCTGCTACAAACATGGGTGTTCAAATCTCTCTTCAAGACACTGCTTTCAATTCTTTTGTGTTTGTATCTAGAAGTGGAATTGATGGATCATATGGTAATTATATATTTAATTTTTTTGAAGACCTCATATATTATTTTCCCCAGCAGTTGCACCATTTTACATTCTCTCCAACAGTGCATAAGGTTCCAATATCTCCACATCTTTATCAGCACTTGCTTTCTGTTCTTTTGATAATAGTCATCCTAATGTCTATTGTAGTGGGAATTCCTAATAATGTACTTTCCCAACCTTGAGAAATTCCATAGAAGTAGAATCTGGAAAAACAGCATATATTAAGAAACTATGCTAATGATTATCTTTCATGTTTTTCTTAGAATAATAGCCTTGTTACAAACCCCAAGGCCAGATCCAGAAGGGAGTATGACTGGGATCATGAAAGCATGGACTTTGGAACACCGGGTCAGCGCCAGGCATGAAGGCTGCCTGTGCATTTGCTGATTGCTCCTGAGACTAGCCTGGAAGGGAACAGCCTGGGGTAAAAAACAAGGAGATCTGGACTATGTCAATGTAATCTATGACGTTTAGGAGTACATGACATTTAGGAGTATGTCTTGAGAAAGATAAGATCAAAGAAATTCTTGTAGTCTGCACTTAAGAATAAAAGCTGGACTCAGAGTGGACTCTGCACCTCTGTCCAATAGAGGCTGCAGGTCCTCTGACTCATTGCACCAGATTTCGTGTTGTGTCTTCATTCTCGTCACTTGCTCCCAGACCATTAAGGCAATGGGGTTTGAAGTGGTATCTCATTGTAGTTTTGATTTACCTTTCCTTGATAATTAGTGATGCTGATTATCTTTTCATGGGCTTGTTGGCCATTTGATATCTTCTTGGGAGAAATGTCCATTCAAGTTCTTGGCTCATTTTTTAAAAGCTATTTTATTATAAATTTTATCTATTTATTTGTGGCTGTGCTGGGTCTTTGTTGCTGTGCAGGCTTTTCTCTAGCTGTGGCGAGCGGGGGCTACTCTGTAGTTTTGGTGCTCCAGCTTCTCATTGCTGTGGGTTCTCTTGCTGCAGAGCACCGGCTCTAGGGCATGCAGGCTTCAGTAGCTGTGACACGTGGGCTCAGTAGTTGTGGCTCCTTGGCTCTAGAGCACAAGTTCAACAGTTGTGGTGCACGGGCTTAGTTGTTCTGCAACATGTGTTATCTTCCCAGACCAGGAATTGAGACAATGTTCCTTGCATTGCCAGGAAATTCTTAACCAATGAACCACCAGGGAAGTCTGTTTGCTCATTTTTTAATTGGGCTTTTTAAAAAAGCTATAGTTGTTTATATATTCTAGGTGTTAAGCCCTTATCAGACATATGATTTGCAAATATTTTCTCCCATTCCACAGGCTGCCTTTTCGTGCTGTTGTGAAACTGGATGCACAGCTTTAAATTTTGATAAAGTCCAATTTATCTATTTTTCACTTTTATTGTCTATGTTTTTGAAGTCATGCAGTGGCCCCCTTTCACTGCCAGTCTAGAGAACCCTACAGGCTGGGGAACAGGAGGAGGAGGATTGGATTAATCTTTTGAGTCTCACTCAGTTATTGCAATGGTGGTCTTTCTGCCTCCATGCTCGATCCCACCAATCCATTCTCTGTAAGACAGTGAGAGTGAAGTTAAAACATACTAAAAAGCGTGATTTTGTCACACTGCTTCTTGAAATTTGAAACACCCATCATTCTCAGGATAATTATAAAACCCGGGGATGGTGGTGGAAGTGGGGAAGGAATTTTGTCCCTGATTCTCTTTCCAGCTTTATCTAGCCTTCTATTTTTTTCTCCTCCTTTTTCATGCTTTTGCTCAACCAAATTATTAATGGATGCCTAACTACTTCATGCTTTTTATTTTTCTTACTTCCAAGCCTCTATGTACTCTCGGATTTTCTGCCTAGACAATTCACCCTCATCTAGGTCAGCTCATACTAAGCTTCAGATTTCAACAAGATGCATCAGCCTCTGGGAAGCATGCCCTGAACCCCAAACAAAAAGTTAGGTTAGGCAATACTCCTCAACACAGTACTCATTATAAATGCCATTTACTGGTCTTCTCTCTTCTAGACCACTGTAAAATACGGTGTCCTGTAAAATAGTGTTTCCCTGTCCAACACTTTGCTGAAGGAATAGGTAGACAGCTGGTGTAACAAAGGTCTTAGTGTTACTGAATCAAACTTGTGTCTGCTCGCCCATGCTGAGTAAAGCCAGCCTACTGACACTGAGTTGTGTTGAAGTAAAGTACAGTGTTTATTGCACAGGGTCAAGCAAGAAGTCAGGCAGCTAATGCTTAAAAGACCTGAACTCCCTGATGGCTTTCAGGGAAAGGTTTTAAAAGATAAGGTGAGGGAGGGAGATTGTGGGGTATGTGATCAGGTTGTGGACATTCTTCTGTTTCACTGGTGGTGAGGTTACTGAGAGTCAACATCATCAACCTTCTGGTTTCAACCAGTCTGGGGTCTACGTGCTGTGGGTAACATACGGTTAATTCTTTCCACCTGGTGGGGGTTTCTGCAAAACAGCTCAAAGGATATGGTACAGAATATTATCTATAGCCCTTGAAGAGGAACTAAAGGTCCTTGACTTTGTTTAATGGCTAAACTATCACTGTTTTGCTTGACTATTTTCTTTTATTTCTGAATATTCTGACTTCTCTGATTGAACCCCAGTCCTCTGCATTAGAATTACCAAGTCTTAGCACTGGACCACCAGCGAAGTCCCAAGCCCCCTGTTTTTAAAAAATTTATTGATGGATTTATTTTGGCTGTGCTGGGCCGTCATTGCTGCATGCAGGTGTTCTCTAGTTGTGGTGAGCGGGGGGCTGCTCTCTAGTTGTGGTGCTCAGGCTTCTCAATGCGGTGGCTTCTCTTATTGCAGAGCACAGGTTCTAGGGCCCATAGGCTCAGTAGTTGTGATGCATGGGCTTAGTTGCCCTGCATCATGTGAGATCTTCCCAGACCAGTGGTTGAACTGGTGTCCCTTGCATTGAAAGGCAGATTCTTAACCACTGGACCACCAGGGAAGCCCAAGCTCCACGTTTTTAATAGTCTGTCCTTTCACTACTCTTCTGACACGTTACGTTTATTATATACCAAAGTTTCATATGAGTGAAGGTCTAACTAATGGGCTATGCTTGTTTCATCAGTTAATTTTTCCATCCCTACATCAATACCACATCATCTTTATTGTTTTCTCTCTTTTTTAAAATTGAGGTGGAGTTGACTAACAATATTACATAAATTTTAGGTGTGCAACATAGTGATTCACAGTTTTTAAAGATTATATTCCATTCACAGTTATTATAAAATATTGGCTATATGCCCTATGTTCTATGGTATATCCTTGTAGCTTATTTACACATAGTAGTTTGTACTTCTTTATCCCCTATCCGTATCATGCCTCTCTACCCTTCCCCTTCCTCACTAGTAGCCACTAGTTTGTTTTCTATATCTGTGAGCCTGTTTCTTGTTTGCTATATTCACAAGTTTGTTTTAGTTTTTAGGTTACACATGTAAGTGATAACATACATTATTCATCTTTCTCTGACTTTTTTCACTGAGCATAATACCCTCCATGTCCATCCATGTTGTTGCAAGTGGCAAAATTTCATCCTTTTTTATGTCTGAGTAGTATTCCATTGCATACATGTGCTACATCTCTTTTATCCATTCATCCATTGATGGACACTTAGGTTGCTTCCTTATCTTGGCTATTGTAAATAATGCTGCTATGAACACTGGGGTACATGTATCTTTTCAAATTAATGTTTTCATTTTCTTCAATATATACCCAGGAGTGGAATTTCTGGATTATATTGTAGTTTTATTTTTAGTTTTTTGAGGAACCTCCATACTTTTCCCACAGTGGCTGCACCAATATGTATTCCCACCAACAGTGTACAAGAGTTCCTTTTTCTCCACATCCTCTCCAACATTTGTCACTTGTGGTCTTTCTGATGATAGCCATCCTGACAGATGTGAGGTGATATCTCATTGTGGTTTTGACATTTCTCCAACCACATTATCTTACTTTTTATAACTTTATTATAAGTCCTGGCATCTGATAGAGTAAGTTCTAAGCCCTGTTCTTTTCAGAAGTGTCCTATTTTAGGCCTTTTACTTTTTCATATAAATTTGGAGTCATTAATGGTTTCATGATAAACCCTTCCAGAATTTTATTAGAAAATTAAATAAATTTGTAGATCAATTTGGGGAGAATTGGTATTTTTATAATAGTAAGTCTTTGAATACGTGAACATGGCATAGCTTTCCATTTATTTATTTTGACATGTCTCTTGGTGGTGGTGGTTTAGTCGCTAAGGCATGTCCAGCTCTTAAGACCCCATAGACTGTAGCCCACCAGTCTCACTTGTCCATGGGATTTCCCAGGCAAGAATACTGAAGTGGATGAAAGAATACATTTCCTTCTCTAGGGATTCTTCCCAACCTAGGGATCAAACCCGTGTCTCCTGTGTTGAAGGCATATTCTTTACTGCTGAGCCACAAGGGAAGCCCCAAAATGCCTCTTAAGAATGTTTTATAATTTCCTCTGTCTAGGTCATATTTTGAGGGGAGTTAGATTTTTGCTGAATATACCCTGAGACTATGGTAGGTGGTATCTTTTTTTGAAATTGAAGTATAGTTGATTTAAAATAATAGTTTCAGGTGTACTATATAGTATTCTATTCAATATTTTTAAAGATTATACTGTAAAGTCTTTTTTAAGCTGTTTTTAGTTAATTGTTGGGGTATAGAAGTGTTTCCTAATAGTATGTATATTAATCTTATATCTGTTTCATTGCTAAATTCTGTTATTCCTAATCACTTGTTTATATTTTGTTTTGGTATTGTGGAAAATTGTGCCATCTGCAAACAGTTACAGCTTTAGTTTTTTGTTTTTTTTTTTGCTCTGTAAGCTTCTGATTTGTTTTCCTTGTTGTACTGTGCTGGGTAGGGTCTCTGATACAACATGGAATAAAAACAGGGACACTGGGCATTCTTCTCAGTTCTTAATTTGGAAATGAATCTGCTGTTAGGATAATGTTTGCTGAAGGATTTTAGTAGTTACTGTTTATCGGGTTAAGGGATTCCTATCTTGTTCCAATTTACGAAGAGTTTTTATCCTGAATAGGCATGGGATTTTATTCATGCTTTTTCTGCTTCTATTGAGATGCTCATGTGGTTTTTCTCTTAACCTGTTTATGTGGTGAATTACATTTGTAGATTTTCTAATATTAAACCATTGTTATATAACTGATGTTGAGCTGCACCCCACAGGCCGGCAAACCTTGTAGTTGCCTGGCCTTGAGACCAAAGAAACAGCCTGGAGACAGTGACAGAGACATCAGTGGTTTGTTGGACAGGGGAGCTTGTGAAAACAGACTTGGAGCCACATCCCACCATGTGCGGCAAATGGTGAGAAGAACACATCAGTTTTTACTGCTTGCAGGGGTGAGGGGTGGTGGGAGAAGAAGGCCACCATTTACAGGGAAACTGACATTAGATGGGCTCAGTTGCTGGGGACTGATCCAGCCCTATAACGAAGAGGGTTGGACAGTCACGACAGTGCTGATTCAGCCCTATAACGAAGAGGGCTGGACAGTCATGACAGCAAAGCAGGGACTGGTCGGACAGATGTACAGAGAGCAAGAGAACAGCCATCTTGAATGGTCTGCCCATATGACTAGATAAATCCTATTTTGTAGTGGTTCCTTCCTTCCTTCCTTCCTCCTTCCCTCCCTCTTTCTTTCTCTTCTTCTTTTTTTTAAACTTGGTTGGATTCAATTTGCTAATATTTTGTTTAGGATTTTTCCTCTATTTTCATTAGCGAATTAGGCTTGAAATTTCTTTGTTATAGTGTCTTTGATTTTGTATGGGGGTTATGCTGGCTTCAATGAATGACTTAAGTAGTATTTTATTTCTTCAATATGCTGGAAGAAATTTAATTTTGGGGGGGCATGATATGCGATTTGTCACCCATTTACTGGTTTTGCAGCTTCTAAACTTTTGTTCCAATTCCTATCTGCTGTTATCTTCATATTCTCCTTGTCTTTTATGGGTATATGTCATTTTAGCAGGGTTTCAGAAGTTAAAGGGGATAAGTACCACATGTGTATTAAGTTTGTCATGTTTAACCCTATTTATTTGTAAGATTGAACTAATTGAGAGTTGATGGCATAAAAAGTAGATTCAGATCTGAGCTTGCATATTTAACTTTAAATTATTCATTTTAACGGAAGGACTGAGAAGCCTATGTAACATAAAACAGTACATAATTCAAAACAATTTACCAATCCAGTAGTAATAAGTACCCCTAACGCCTAGGTAAGCAGGCCTAAAAAATGATTTCCCACTAGAAGTAATCAAGGATACTTAAAGGTTTGTGGATGATTTCAGATTTGGGCAAGAAATAGACAAGATGAGGCTGGAACATCTTGTCATATGTGTCAAAAAGACTGTCATGTGAGAAATTACCCTAATGTTATCATGGCCTCCTAATATCTGCGTGCGTGCTCAGTCTCTCAGTTGTGTCCGACTCTGCAACTCCTTGGACTGTAGCCCACCAGGCTCCTCTGTCCATGGGATTCTCTAGGCAAGAATACTGAGTGGGTTGCCATTTCCTCCTCCAGGAGACCTTCTGGACCCAGGGATCGAACCTGTATCCCCTGTGTCCCCTGCATTGGCAGGCAGACTCTTTACCATGAGCGCCACCTAGGAAGTCCTAATATACTATATACAAACAATCCCAGAGATCACAGAGCAGAATGGCTTACAGATAAAATGAACACTCTTGATTCATTTGGTGTATTAAATCAATTAAAAACATTTCATGGAAAAGAATCTAAAAAAGGGTAGATATACATACATGTATAACTGATTCACTTTGCTGTACAGTAGAAACTAATACTTTTTTTTTTGGATTTGAGAGAACAATTTCTTGTTATAATGAACCAGAAACAAAAAACTATGGTTGAACTTCAACCTTCAGGGGGAATAAGAAATGGGTCAACAAAGTCGATGAATGGAGAAGCCCAAGATTGGTCTGGGGTAAACAAAAGGATAACTGCAAGGTTAGATTTCAGCAAGGTTATCTTCTGACCCCTCCCACCAGGTACCTGTCATCAATTTTCAGTCCTTTTCCTTGAGGCATCTGCCAAACCAAAAGGCTTTCTCCTCTTTTGTAGTGTGTTCAGCCAACCCCAAAACATCCCTTAGAGCATGATGCAAAATCAAGAAGAAAAGTTTATAAATCTCATTCCAGGGTAGAAAGTGCACACACCCAACCCAGCGCAATGGTTATGTTCTGCAAACATACACAGTAACAACTTGAATCAAATCAGAGCTGCTACCATGTGTAACATGTTAGGTGGCCCGGTAGCTATGTCAATGTTCCCAATTTACTAAAGCATCAATGTGGCAGAACGCATTTATGAGCTCCAGATTTTCTGAACACTTTAAAGAGGCTATTAAAAAAAATAAAAAATAAAGAGGCTATTAAAAATGACATAAAACAGAATTCTATCTCAGAAACCTAGACATTAAGGTGGAATACTGGCAGGCTCTTTCTGGGTGCCCTCCCACTGCCTGGAGGAAAGGAAAGTTCTTATCTCCAAAGATCCAGAAAGTTTCCCCCAGTGTAGTATACAATGACCTTATACTCCTCAAAATATTATTCCCCCACAATGGTCCACTCCTTCCTTTAATATTAAGAATTTTCCTTATTTAGCTGCCTCGAGTCTTAGTTGTGGCATGAGAGATCTTTCACTGAGGCAAGTGAACTCTCTCATTGTGGAGTGCAGGCTTAGTTACTCTGCAGCACATGGGAGCTTAGATTTCCAATCAGAGATTGAACCCACGGCCCTTGCACTACAAGGTGGTTTCTTAACTACTGAACCAACAGCGGAGTCCCCACAGTGGACCACTCTTCATCAAACTCAGCAAAAAATACTCAGGTCTATTTCTTTGAGTCTCATTTCCTTATGAAATCTCCCATGTAGTGCAAAAGTCGCCTTAAATCAATATGTAGGTTTTCCTCCTATGAATCTGTTAGTTTAATTTTCAGACCTAGCCAGGGGACCTAAGAGTATCAAGGAAGACTTTTTGTTGTTGTTGTTCAATCGCTTAGTCCTGTCCGACTCTGAGACACCATGGACTGCAGCATGCCGATCTTCCCTGTCCTTTATCATCTCCCAGAATTTGCTCAAATTGGTGTCCATTGAATTGATGATGCCACCCAACCACCTCGTCCTCTGTTGTCCCCTTCTCCTCCTTCCTTCAGTCTTTCCCAGCATCAGGGTCTTTTCCAGTGAGTCAGTTCTTCGCATCAGGTGGCCAAAGTATTGGAGTTTCAGCTTCAGCATCAGTCCTTCCCATGAATATTCAGGGTTGATTTCTTTCAGGATTGACTGGTTTGATCTCCTAGCTGCCCAAGTGACTCTAAAGAGTCTTTTCCAGCGCTACAGTTTGAAGGTGTCAATTCTTTGGCGCTCAGCCTTTTTTATTGTCCAGTTCTCACATTCCCATATGACTACTAGAAAAACCACAGCTTTGACTATACAGACCTTTGTTGGCAAAGTAATGTCTCTGTTTTTTAATACACTGTCTAAGTTTGTTCGTTTCCAAGGCAAACCATTCAATATCACAGTAATCCAAGTCTATGCCCTGACCAATAATGCTGAAGAAGCTGAAGTTGAATGGTTCTATGAAGACCTACAAGACCTTCTAGAACTAATACCCAAAAAAGATGTCCTTTTCATTATAGGGGACTGGAATGCAAAAGTAGGAAGTCAAGACATACTTGGAGTAACAGGCAAATTTGGCCTTGGAGTACAGAATGAAGCAGGGCAAAGGCTAACAGAGTTTTGCCAAGAGAATGCACTGGTCATAGCAAACACCCTCTTAAATATAAGGGAAGACTCTACACATGGACATCACCAGATGGTCAACACCAAAATCAGATTGATTATATTCTTTGCAGCCAAAGATGGACTCTTTATACAGTCAGCAAAAACAAGACCGGGAGCTGACTGTGGCTCAACTCCTTATTGCCAAATTCAGACTTAAATTGAAGAAAGTAAGGAAAACCACTAGACCATTCATGTATGATCTAAATCAAATCCCTTACAACTATACAGTGGAAGTGACAAATAGATTCAAGGGATAAGATCTGATAGACAGAGTACCTGAAGAACTATGGATGGAGGTTCGTGACATTGTACAGGAGGCAGGGATCAAGACCATCCCCAAGAAAAAGAAATGCAAAAAGGCAAAATGGTTGTCTGAGGAGGCCTTACAAACAGCTATGAAAAGAAGAGAAGCGAAAGGCAAAGGAAAAAAGGAAAGATATACCCATTTTAATGTAGAGTTCCAAAGAACAAGGAAAGATAAGAAAGCCTTTCTTAGTGATCAGTGGAAAGAAATACAGGAAAACAATAGAATAGGAAAGACTACAGATCTCTTCAAGAAAATTAGAGATACCAACGGACTATTTCATGCAAAGATGGGCTCAATAAAGGACAGAAATGGTATGGGCCTAACAGAAGTAGAAGATGTTAAGAAGAGGTGGCAAGAATACACAGAACTATACAAAAAAGATCTTCATGACCCAGATAATCACGATGGTGTGATCAGTCACCTAGAGGCAGACATCCTGAAATGTGAAGTCAAATGGGCCTTAGGAAGCATCACTACGAACACAGCTAGTGGAGGTGATGGAATTACAGCTGAGCTATTTAAAACTCTAAAAGATGACACTGTAAAAGTGCTGCACTCAATATGCCAGCAAATTTGGAAAACTCAGCAGTGGCCACAGGACTGGAAAAGGTCAGTTTTCATTCCAATCCCAAAGAAAGGCGATGCCAAAGAATGCTCAAACTACCACACAACTTCACTCATCTCACACGCTAGCAAAGAAATGCTCAAAATTCTCCAAGCCAGTATGTGGCTTGAACAGTATGTGAACCGTGAACTTTCAGATGTTCAAACTGGATTTATAAAAGGCAGAGGAACCAGAGATCAAATTGCCAACATCCATTGGATCATCGAAAAAACAAGAGAGTTCCAGAAAAGCATCTACTTCTGCTTTATTGACTATGCCAAAGCCTTTGACTGTGTGGATCACAACAAACTATGGAAAATTCTTCAAGAGATGAGAATACCAGACCACCTGACCTGCCTCCTGAGAAATCTGTATGCAGGTCAAGAAGCAACAGTTGGAACTGGATATGGAACAACAGACTGGTTCCAAATTGGGGGTACGTCAAGGCTGTATATTGTCACCCTGCTTATTTAACTTCTATGTAGAGTACATCATGAGAAATGCTGAACTGGATAAAGCACAAGCTGGAATCAAGATTGCTGAGAGAAATATCAATAACCTCAGATATGCAGATGACACCACCCTTATGGCAGAAAGTGAAGAAGAACTAAAGAGCCTCTTGATGAACGTGAAAGAGGAGAGTGAAAAAGTTGGCTTAAAACTCAACATTCAGAAAACTAAGATCATGGCATCTGGACCCACCACTTCATGAAAAATAGATGGGGAAACAGTGGAAACAGTGAGAGACTTTATTTTCTCGGGCTCCAAAATCACTGCAGATGGCAACTGCAGCCATGAAATTAAAAGACGCTTGCTCCTTGGAAGAAAAGTTATGACCAACTTAGACAGCATATTAAAAAGGAGAGACATTACTTTGCCAACAAAGGTCCATCTAGTCTAAGCTATGGTTTTTCTTGTAGTCATATATGGATGTGAGAGTTGGACTACAAAGAAAGCTGAGTGACGAAGAATTGATGCTTTTGAACTGTGGTGTTGGAGAAGACTCTTGAGAGTCCCTTGGACTGCAAGGAGATCCAACCAGTCCATCCTAAAGGAGATCAGTCCTGAATATTCATTGGATGGACTGGTGCTGAAGCTGAAACTCCAATACTCTGGCCACCGGATGCAAAGAACTGACTCATTTGAAAAGACCCTGATGCTGAGAAAGATTGAAGGCAGGAGGAAAAGGAGATGACAAAGGATGAGACGGTTGGATGGCATCACCAACTCAATGGACATGAATTTGAGTAAATTCTGGGAGTTGGTGATGGACAGGGAGGCCTAGAGTGCTGCAGTCCATGGGGTTGCAAAGAGTTGGACACAACTGAGCGACTGAACTGAACTGAGGTTTGTCAGTTTTTCTCCAAAGAGTAAGCATCTTTTAATTTCATGACTGTAGTCACCACCCACAGTGATTTTGGGGCCCCAGAAAATAAAGTCCATCACTGTTTCTATTGTTTCCCCATCTATTTGCCATGAAGTGATGGGACTAGATGCCATGATCGTCGTTTTTTGAATGTTGCGTTGTAAGCCAGCTTTTTCACTCTTCTTTCATTTTCATCAAGAGGTCTTTAATTCCTGTTCACTTTCTGCCATTAGAGTAGTATCATCTGCATATCTGCAGTTACTGATATTTCTCCCTGCAATCCTGATTCCAGCTTGTGCTTCAAGGAAGATTTTTCCCTCTCCTATATTCCTTTGCAGGCTTCCTAGGTGGAATTAGTTGTAAAGAACCCAGCTGTCAATGCAAGAGACATAAGAGACAGGTTGGATCCCTGGGTTGGGAAGATCCCCTGGAGGAGGGCCTGGCAACCCAGTCCAGGATTCTTGCCTGGAATCCCATGGACAGAGGAGCCTGGCGGGTTACAGTCTATAAGGTCGCAAAGAGTTGGACATGACTGAAGCGACTTCACACACACACACACACGCACACACACACATACTCTGTTGCAGGAACACAAGGGCAAGAATTCCAGGCTGCAGCTGTAGCTTGCCAATTACCATGATAGGCAGCTGTGAGTCCTACCTGCTTATCTTTTCACTCTCCTCTTTCACCCTCATCAAGAGATTCTTTAGTTCCTCTTCACCTTCTGCCATTGGAGTGCTATCGTCCGCATATCTGAGGTTGGTGATGTTTGTACGTGCATGCTAAGTCGCTTCGGTCATTTCTGACTCTTTGTGACCCCATGGACTGTAGCCCACCAGTCTCCTCTGTCCATGGGATTCTCCAGGCAAGAATACTGGAGTAGGTTGCTGTGCCTGCCTCCAGGGGATCTTCCTGACCCAGGGATCAAACCCCTGTCTCTTATGTCTCCTGCACTGGCTGGTGGGTTCTTTACCACTAGTGCCACCTGGGAGTGATGTTTGCAATGCATCGAATACTTTTAATGCCATGAGTTTATAATGACCTACAAACAAACAAACACACACGCACAAAATCTCTAAATGGTAACCATTGGATGATACTAGTGAACTAGCTGTTGTACTCAAAACTGGTCTTTCCTGTACGAATTATCCCACTGGGTAGCCATTTTGTAGATGAGGGAAATTCTCTTCCTAGAAGCAGCCAGACTAGTAAATGAAGCAGGAATGATCGAATTAGAGCTCATTGTTTTGTGACACCTAGTGAAGGAGTAGTTCTAGACATTGAGTATCAAAGACTGCTAACATCACCAAAAAGACAGAAAGAACACCATATCACCTAGAGGTAGAATCAACTCTGAATCTGACTGATGCTTGGTCAGGTCTACAGCATGACTCTTAGGTGTGGTCAGCATGAGCTGAAAACTTGTTAGAAATGTAAAATTTCAGGACTTGCCTCAGACCAGAGACAGAAACTCTCAAGGTGAGGTCCAGCAATCTGTTTTGACAAACCATTCAGAAGAGACTCTGATGCCCACTAAAGATTGAGAATCATTGCTCTAAATCCGATAGCAATTTATAGGAAATACAGAGGAATATAATACAACATCATAGCAATGCAAGCCAAAAATTCAGACTGTGGAAAAATCCAGAGACAAGTGACCCAGTTTCTTTAAATGTAACTTGCAAGGAAATAAAAAAAGGGATGAAGAGGAACATATAGATTAAAAGTGACTTAGGAAATGTATAGATCAATTGCAAATTTTGCACATTATTTGGATCCTACTTCAAATATGTAAACTGAAGGGGCTCCCCTGGTAGTCTAGTGGTTAAGACTCTGCACTTCCACTTGAGGGGCAGGTTCGATCCCTGGATGGGGAATTAAGATCCCACAAGCCGTGTGGCACAGCCGAAAAAAAAAAAAGATAAGCTGTAAAAACATTAAAAACATTTATGATATAATTGGAAATTTTAACACTAAGTATTTAATATTTAGGAAATATTCTTTTTATGTGTGACAATTGGATTGAAATTATATTTATGGGTGAAATGGTATGATTTCTTTAATTTGTTCAAAATAAGATTGTATGGGCAGGTCAAGGTATAATTGCAAAAAAATTGACCGTGGGTTGCTGATAATCGGAGCTGGGTGATAGGTACCTAGGGGTCATTATACCATTTTGTATACTGTTGTATGTGTTTGAAATTCTCTATTGTAAAAAGCTAGAAAAGAAATTGCCTTTGACTCTTGTGGGGCTTTGTGAAAAAACCATGGGAAAAGCTTTGGATTTAAATACAGAGTTCCCAGACTGTGCCCCAATTCTTCCACATACTTTATAGGGGGACTGAACTGGATAGCTAGGCAAATCACTTCATATCACCATCCTTATTTTCTCCATCTGTTAAAAAGAATATTGAGAATTAAAGGATGCAGTCTTCAAATGCTTTGCAAAGTGCTTTGCAGATGGAAGGTTCTATTATCAACTATCTGTGAATTTCTTAAAGCTGGCTAAGGCATCTTCTAACGTTTCTTCAGCACAGTGTGGGACATGTATCAGGTGATCCTTAAGCGTAGACTCAATTTCCTTAATCAAATCATTATTTATTAAATAAATGAGTGAAGGAGTGCATTTCAAATTCTGTTTCAGAACTCTAGGTTGAATCATTCATTCAATAATTAAGACCTAGAATGAATGAATAAAAGTAGGAGACATATCCTGAAAATTATAATATATTACATTATATATTTTCAAATAGAATCTACTATATATTATAGACTATAGTTGCTCCCCTCCTTTCATGATAGCTCCTAGGCTGAAAACAGTGTAAGGTGGAAAACTGTTGATCAGTGTGTAGTTTTCAGTCATGAAGATGATCTTTGTGTGGGTGTATGCTCAGTTGTGCTCGACTCTTTGGGACTTTATGGACTGTAGCCCACCAGGTTCCTCTGTCCATGGGATTCTCCAGGCAAGAATACTGGAGTGGGCTGCTATTTACTTCTCCAGGGGATCTTCCCGACCCAGGGATCGAACTGCGTCTCTTGCATCTCTTGCACTGGCAGTCGGGTTCTTTATAACTAGCGCCACCTGGGATCTTTACTGAGATACAAAAATAAGCAAAGTTAAAATTGGAACTCAGTTTTAGGTCTTTACCCTGGAGCTTCCTTGGGTCCCACCAGAGGGCGCTCCACATCGCGTGCCTTTGCTGAGATGCGGAGCCCACAGGAACCTATCCTGTAAGTATGCAGTCACTCCTTTAGCAAATGTACATTGAGCCTCTACTATGTGCCTAGAAGTTGTAGGTGCTGAGGATACCGAGGTGAAAAGACCTGGGCCTGTCCTCAAGGGACTCAGTCTGGAGTGGAGACAGACATGTAAACAAGAAATGATGGCTCGGTTCAGCAAGGGCTATAATAAAGGAATTACAAGGTGTAAGAAACTATTAATTCTGGCTCCAGGAGTTAGGGAAGGCTTCATAGAATGTGAGATTAAATTTGAAAGGCAAGTAAGAATTCATCAGGTGGACAAAGTAGACAGAATAGCAAGTACAGATACATGTGTGTGTGTATGTGTTAGTCGCTCACTGTGTCCAACTCTTAGCAACCCCACAGACTATATCCCAGCGGGGGAATAGCCAGGCTCTTCTGTCCATGGGATTCTCCAGGCAAGAGTACTGGAGTGGTTGCCATTTCCTCCTCCAGGGGATCTTCTCTACCCAGAGATCGAACTTGGGTCTCTTGCATTGCAGATTCTTTACTGCCTGAGCCACCAGGGAAGCCCACAGATATATATAGATGAAGATAAGAACACACATATAGTTAGTTTGCCATGGCCAAGAATAAGTTTCAAGGAACCTGAAAAGTGGGGAGGTGAGGCTGGATAGTTGGTGGGGCCAGATCATAAAACGCCTTATTCTGTGAAAAGGAAAGTGCCCCTTAGCATTTTTTTTCCTTTAATTTTTTGGCCTTGTGCCATGCAGCATGTAGGATCCTAATTGCCCAACCAGGAATCAAACCTGCAGCCTCTCTATTTGAAGGATGGAGTTCTAACCACTGGACTGCCAGGGAAGTCCTCCCCGTTATGGTCTATGTTCCGCTCAGTAACTATAGGGGCAATGTTAAACTCTAGGAGAGATTATCTCCTCATCACAGTTCTGCACAAAATCGTTCCAGAGTTTTTTGTCTTTGAAAGGATCCTTAGGGAGCACGTACACTTCACAAGATCTTCACTCTCCCAATTTTATAATTAGCGGCATTTGGTTGCTCACTTTCTCATGATTTTCGGATCTGATTTATGTGTTAGAGAATCAAACTAGCTCTCAAAAGTGTGATGATTTGCCATTATTAAGGATCTAAAAAAAAATTGTGGTTCAAGATGCTAAGAATCATTCTAGAAACGTTTGGAATAATATTAGCATCCTTAGAGTAAGAGCTTGCACTTGACAGTTTTAAATGGTCATTTTTTGCTGTTTTTCTTTGAAAATCTCGTTTCCTCTGGTTCCTGCTACTATAACTCCGCAGACGCTGACACTAGTTTAGTTTAGTCCTCAGTTGTGTCCAACACTTTGCGACCCCATGGACTGTAGCCTACCTGGCTCCTCTGTCCATGGGATTTTCCAGGCAAGAGTACTGGAGTGGGTTGCCATTTCCTTCTCCAACTGACACTGAGAAAGTGTAAACACAGGGACATTTGGGAAGAAAAAAACAGCAATGTTGCTGAGACTTTTCTCCAGTCTTCTGGGGGAAGCTGGGGTTGGGGGGGTGGTGGGGAATCCCCCAAGGGACTGGGCAGGTGTGCTTTCTCTCTTAGTCTCTTACTCAGCAGGGAAGACTCATATCCTGTTTGCCTGGACAAGCAGCGGGTCTGCCCTTTTTACCCAGAAACGCTTCTGAGCTGACGAGTCCAACCTGCTCGTTCCCTTGCAGGCATCAGACCTCCAAGGGAAGTGGAGGGGAGGGCAGAGAGGCTGAACTGCCTTCGCTAACTCAGCACCTTGGCTGCTTCTCAGCATTCAGCGGATCTGTGATGGGAAACAGGGGTTCTGAGGCCTTGTGGCATCTGAGGTTTTCTGAGTAAGACTGAATTTCATGGATAAAGCACTTTAAATCAGAACAGTAGACTCTTCGAAGGTTAAGACTGGAAGGGTCAGGACTTCCTTGGTGGTCTAGTGGCTAAGACTCTAGACTCCCAATGCAGGGGGCTGGGGTTCAGCCCTTGGTCAGGAAACTAGATCCCAAATGCTGCAACTAAGACCTGAAGCGGACAAAAAGAGGAGACTGGAAGGGCCCTTAAAAGTCACTTATTCCAAACCCCTCGTTTTATTGAGGTGGAAACTGAGGACGTGAGAGTTTAAAACAGGGTAACGCTAAGTTTCAGTGTCCCTGGAAAAGTCCTGATTTATGCCTGTTTTTCCAGTGAAAATACCAACCATGCCAGTTTCACTCTCAAAACTGTTTCAGTTTGACCAATAAATTATATGATCACTCACATCCACCCTAAAAGAAGAGAAAGGGTGTGAATAGGTGAGCAGCAGTGAAGAAGGAATGTTAGAGGAAAGAAACAGTTTGAAAAAGGTATAGAGATGAACATAAGAATGAATCTAGTACAGGAGAGTTCTTTTTCAGTTATTCTTCTAAATTACATTTTCTTTCATAGAGGCTTTGCTTCTCCAGATAAAACTGAGAGGGATAAATATTAAAGTCTTGGTCATTTGCATTTTCTTGTTACTGGTACTGTGGTTAAATTCTGTTTGCCTGTTATCAACAAATTACATAAATTATTCACATAAAAATACCAAAGAAATAAACGAGGTCAGGGGAAAATCTCAAAGTGGTAGTGTTTGTTTTTTTTTTTTTTTTTGGTGAAAGAACACCTTGATTTTGGTTTTGTGAAGAAGAAAGAATTTTTATTCAAAACTTATGCTTCCTCTATTATCCTAAAAGTACTTGTTTCTGCTCATCTGAGATCAGTTTACTCAAATCACCAATGTTTACTGAACATCTACAGTGTGCTAAGTACTGTGTTTGATCAGTAAGACAGGGCATGTTTTTCGCCAAGGAGCTGGTAAATTTTTTTTAAAATTGAAGTGTATTTGATTTACAACATTGTTTTAGTTTCAGGCGTATAGCATAGTGATTTTGTTTTTTGTATTTTTTTGCAGATTATATTTTATTATAGGTTATTTTAACTTATTAAAATAATTTCCTGTTCTATACACGAAGTCTTTGTTGCTTATCATTTAAGTGTTATAGTTTGATCTGCCAATCTCATACTCCTAATTTATTTATTCCTATTTCCCTGTTCCATTCAGTAAACGAAAATTTGTTTTCTATGTCAATGAGTCTGTTTCTGTTTTGTATACAGATTGATTTGTATTATTTTTTAGATTCTACATATAAGTAATATCATATGATATTTGTCTTTCTCTGTCTTGAGTTTCTTCATGCAGTATGATAATCTCTAAGTCAATCCATGTTGCTGCAAATGGCAAAATTTCATTCTTTTTTGTGGCTAATATTCCATTGTGTGTGTGTGTGTATATATATATATGTATGTAAAACATCTTATACATATATGTGTGTGTATATATATATATATATATATAAACCATTCATCTATTGATGGACATTTAGGTTGCTCCCAAGCAGTGGCTATTGTAAATAGTGCTGCTATGAACACTGGGCTGTATGTGTCTTCTCAAATTAGATTTTTTGTTTTGTCCATGTCCAGGAGTGGGATTGCTGAATCATGAGGCTTTTAGTTTTTTAAGGAACCTCCATACCATTTTCCATAGTGGCTGCACCAATTGACATTGCTACCAACAGTAGAGGAGGATTCCCTTTTCTCCATGCCCTCTCTAGCATCTGTTATTTGTAGACTTTTTAATGATGGCCATTCTGACTCACTGTTCTTTTGCTTTGCATTCCTCTAAAAATTAATGATGTTGAGTATCTGTATGTCTTTGGAGAAATATCAATTTAGGTCTTCTGCCCATTTTTTGGTTGGGTTATTTGTTTATTTATTTATTTAGATATTGAGTTGTATGAGCTGTTAGTGTATTTTGGAGATTAACCTCTTCTTGGTTGCATCATTTGCAAATATTTCCTCCCAGTCCATAGGTTGTCTTTGTTTTGTTGGTGGCTTCCTTTGCTGTGCAAAAGCTTATACGTTTAACTAGGTCCCATTTGTTTCTTTTTGCTTTTATTTCTTTTGTCTTGGAAGACTTATTTGAGAAAAGATTGCTACAGGAATTCCCTGGCAGTCCAGTGATTAAGGCTTTGTGTTTCCACTGCAGGGAGCATGGGTTTGATCCCTGGCTGGGAAACTAAGATCCTATATGTCGTATTAAAGAAAAATTTATTCATTGTCAATATTTATAGAATGGGTATTTTCACCAAAACCCCAGATTTTCTGTTTCTTTTCAAAAAATGATGTGACAGGATCCTTGTGGTGATGGAAATGCTCTGCATTTTGACTGACTCCATATCAGTATTCTGTTGTGATATTGCACTGAAAGAAAGTGGAAGTGTTATTCGCTCAGTCTTGTCCCACTCTTTTCAACCCCAAGGACTGTAGCCCACCAGGCTCCTCTGTCCATGGGGTTCTCCAGGCAAGAATGGGTTGTCATGCCCTTCTCCAGGGGATCTTCCTGACCCAGGGAACAAACCTGGGTCTCCTCCATTGTAAGTGGATTCTTTACCGTCTGAGGATATTGCACTGGAGCCTGGCAGTATGTTATCATTGGGGAAAACTGAGTAAAAGGTACAGCTCTCTGTATTACTTGTGAGACAGACTGGGACCTGGGACCCTTTGCTGCAGTGCCTTGTACCTGGACAAACATCTCAACATCAGAATTCAAAGAAACTATAAGCGATTAAAAATAACTGTGTGCATGTGCAGTTGAGGCAAATTATGAACAAGATACAAAAAGACCCAAAACCCACATAACACCACCAAGGCAGACCACCTGAGCTACCCCCTCAGGCCCAACCCCTGGACCCACCCTTATCCTTATCCCATCTAAGGAACCAACTCACCCCTCCTTAGGGAGTGAACAAGGAAACCTGTTATTTGTTTTGGCTCCCTCCTGCTGAGCAGGGGTCCCTGTAAAGCCTTGTCTGAATTTCTTGTCTGGCTTCCTATCAATTTCTATTGATTAAGGAGGCCAAGAACCCTGGTGGGTAACACTTCTTACAGCTACATGCGCAACTTCAAGTATCTCAAAACAAAAAGTCAAAGATGAAAATAATATATTAAAAAAAGATGTTACAGTGCTAGGCCTGCATTTCTCATGGCAGCAACTGGCTAGAGCTGAGGAGCAGAGGTGCCTGTGGACAAGGTCACCTTCTCTCTTGTTGGCTGCAGTCCCTGCTCACCTCCTCCTGCCTCTCGCTTGGCCAGCTTCACTCATTTGTTACCTGCCTACTGCTGAGTCTGGGTCAATGCCAGACAAAGAAAGGAGCTACACCCTGTTCTCCCAGTGTTTCCAGGTATGAGCTATTTCAAGGATGAATTTCCTCAATCCTGCTTATCATGGAGGTTCTTAGCAGATTTCAGCATTAGCTTTGTCTAGCTGACTGAATTTTCATTTTCTTTGTAGGGATTCTGGGAGGGGCTGCATGGAGACCTGCTAGATAAATGCCACTTAAAAATCAGAACCACTGTCATGAAATCATTTTCAAGTGGCATTTTTCTTCTGTTTTTAATTTTTCCTTCCAACTGGCTCCCCTGGTGGGCAATCCTTAGAGTCAGTCCTTTGCTACTGACCCTCATGACCTTGGGTGTCAACACCCAGTGTGTACAACAGAGATTGGGCTCATCAGTGTTTCTTAAACCAGTGATCAGCAAACTCTGCTGTTCAGTCTATATGTGATTCTGCTGCATGTGACTAGGACAAGGCTAACACCCTATGCCACCTGCCCTGCAACCTGCAACACCCACATTGTTCTGTACCGTATACAACGAGCCCTCTCTGATCATGGCCTTGGATATTGTGGCAATCAGGTTACTTATAATAGCTTTGAACTCTTTGTCTCTGGTTTTTGTTTGTTTGCTTGTTGTTTATTGCCTGGAGGATCTGTGAGAGTTTTGAGGATTCTGCAGATTGCACTTTGAGAAGCACTGTCCCCAAGTTTTTCAGTGAACAGAGTTCTAGACAGATTAACAGATGATGTGTAAGAAAACTGGCTTCATGCTAGCATTTTAAAAGCCCTGAGAAATATTGTAGCGAAAACCAAAAATAAACAAGTATGTTTAGTTTAATGGAGCATTTCCCCATGAGTACAGAATCTTCTTTTCATTCAGTACTTACTCACATCTTGGGGAGTGGTCTTTGTCTGAATGCCAATTAAGGGGCATGTGGCTCAGTGGTAAAGAACTGACCTGCCAGTGAAGGAGATGTGGGAGACGTGGGTTCGATCCCTGGGTTCGGAAGATCCTGTCCAGAAGGAAATGGCAACCCGCTCCAGCACTTTTGCCTGGAAAACTCCATGAACAGAGGAGCCTGGAGGGCTACAGTCCATGGGGTCGCAAAGAGTCAGACGCGACAGAGTGACTACATGCATGTGTGCATAGTGTAACAGGTCTCCAGACTTCTTGCATTTCTTAGAATTTGACCTTTGATCCTGTGCTCTCATTTCGTCTACCTTTAACCCTAGGATCAGACCACTCCTTCCTATTGCCTCAGTTACAGATTCCATACTTTTCCTGCTTATGACATCACCACAAACCTAGTGTGGCTGCAACTCCTCTTGTTCTCTGAGATGGTTGCTGCAAAAAGAGTAAAGAGCAAGAGGTGGTGTTACAATATATCAAGGACTCTGGACAGAAAATTGCTAGCGCTAAACAATAAGGTCCTACTATATAGCACAGAGAACTATATTCAAAATCCTATGATAAACCATAATGGCAAAGATATAAAAAAGAATGTGTGTGTGTGTGTGTATATATATATATATATATATATATATATATATATATATATATATATATATAACTGACTCACTTTGCTGTACAGCAGAAACTAACACAACACTATTTTAAAAACAATCAACCCTTTTTTTTCAGTTGCTAAGTTGTATCAGACTCTTTGAGACCCCATGGACTGTAATCCACCAGGCTCCTCTGTCCAAGGGATTTCTTAGGCAATAATACTGCAAGGGTTGCCATTTCCTTCTCTAGGGGATCTTTCTGACCCTGGATCCAACTTGCGTCTCCTGCATTGGCAGGTGGATTCTTTACCACTGAGCCATCAGGGAAGCCTGTATATCAACTATATTTCAATTAAAAACAAAAACAAAAACCCTATAAAGGAAAAAAAAAGTTGTTGATACTGAGACCAGGGAACAGAATTGATGATTTGATTATAAGTCACTTAAAGTCAAAAGTTGCAAGTTTCTTTAGTCAGCTTCTACTTGCTATTATTCTGTAAGCAGGCTAATTGCAAGGTCAGCTTCTTCCAAGAAGCTTAGGTCTCTTTCTAAAGGTAAGTGCACAGTCTCAGTGATACTTATGGAGCAAAATATATGAAGGTGTTGGAAAAGGTGAAGCTTTTTCCCATCCTGCCTGGCACAGTGTTGCACATGTGGAGACTCCATCTTTTAATGAACTAACAGATTATTCTCTTACTGTTATAATTCACTGAGTGCTTGATGCAACTATTTTTAAAAAATTAATTAATTTTTGAATTGAAGGATAAATGCTTTACAGAATTGTGTTGGTTTCTGCCAAGCATCAACATGAGTCAGCCATAGGTATACATATGTCCTCTCCTTCCTGAACCTCCCTCCCACCTCCCACCCCTCTAGGTTGTTATAGAGCCTCAGTTTGAGTTTTCTGAGTCATACAGCAAATTTCCATCGGCTATCTATTTTACATAGGGCAATATAAGTTTCCATGTTACTCTCTCCATGCTTTCCACCCTCTCCTTCCACCCCTGGGTCCATAGACTATTCTCTATGTCTGTGTCTCCCTGCAAATAATTTCATCAGTACCATCTTTCTAGATTCCATATATATATGTGTTAGTATATGATATTTGTTTTTCTCTTTCTGACTTACTTCACTCTGTATAATAGGCCCTAGGTTCATCCTCCTCATTAGAACTGACTCAAATGTATTCCTTTTTATGGCTGAGTAATATTCCATTGTGTATATGTACCACAACTTCTTTATCCATTCATCTGCTGATGGACATCTAGGTTGCTTCCATGTTCTAGCTATTGTAAACAGTGCTGCAATGAACATTGGGGTACATGTGTCCTTTTCAACTTTGGTTTCCTCAGGGTATATGCCTAGTAGTGGGATTCTTGGGTCATATGGTGGTTTTATTCCTAGTTTTTAAAGGAATCTCCATACTGTCTTCCATAGTGGCTCTATCAATTTACATTCCCACCAACAGTGCAAGAGAGTTCCCTTTCCTCTACATTCTCTCCATCTTTTGTGGAGACTCCATCTTTTAATTAACTAACAGATTATTCTCCATCCCACTTAAACTGTTATACTTCATGGAATGCTTGATGCAACTACTTTAAGAAATTCTTTATTTATGGCTGTGCTGGGTCTTTGTTGCTGAGAAAGGGCTTTCTCTAGTTGCAGTGGGCAGGTGCTGCTCTTCATTGTGGTGGATGGGCTTCTCATTGTGGTGGCTTCTTTTATTGTAGAGCAGAGGCTCTAGGGTGAGCAGGCTTCAGTTGTTGTGGCACACGGGCTTAGTTGCCCCACTGTATGAACAATATTCCCGGACCAAGGATAGAACCCGTGTTCCCTGCATTGACTTCTCCTGCGCTGGCAGGCAGATTCTTGTCCACTGGACCACCAGGGAAGTCCATTACTTTGGATTATCTATGCTTAAATCCTTAAATGTGTGTAAAACCCTTTATTATCTTTACCTTTAGAAAAAAGTAAAACCTCTAGCATACTGTCAAGTTGCCATTGCCTTACTCTTAAAAGTTTCATTTACTCGTTAGAATTTTCCTTGCTTTATTAGAGTTTAACTGAAAACCCTTGTAATGCAATGCAGATGAAAGAATCTCACCTTCAAACAGCTCCTTTCCTGCTGTTCTCCCTCTTATTTTTCTAAACTTGTTTTATAGAGGAACAATCATAGAGTCCAGAGTTCAAGGCCAGCTGATACTGTTTCCTAGCTACATGATTTGGGGCAAGTTACTAATCTCCCAGCCTCATTTTACTCATCTGTAAAATGGGGAGATTAATGAAGTACTTTCTAAGGTTGTGGATGTGAAGATATTAAAACTAAGTTATATAAGAGATGGTAGTTATTATTAGTACTATGAGCAAGCTCCAGCGTCCTACTTGGAGTTCCTACACAAGCCATGCTGGTCCACCCCTAACTCGAGGCCTTGGCCCAGAGTGCCCTCCTCTTTTGTCAACTGGTCTTCTTTTTTCAGGATGCTTTGTATGTTTAACCCTTTCAGAGAAGGTTCCCTAGTGCTCTTAAGCAGAGTTTATCCTTATTCTTGTGTTATCACTGGTACCTGGTATGTACTTCTGCATTGCTTGTCAGCCTGTATTGTGACTGCCTTTTTTGTTGTTATTAGCCTGATCATGCCTTGAGGGCTAGGATCTTATCTTTTTTTTTTGTACAGTTGAGTTCCTGAGGACAGTGCCTGACACCTGGTAGTTGCTCAAAAATATTAAAAAGAAAAAAAAGGAAGAAGAATAAAAAGAAAACACCAACAACAAACAAATGATTCTCCTCTCATTCCTGTTATAAACTGTCTGAATCCATCTCTCTTTCTGGCTTCTGCTCCTCCATCTGTAATAGCAGGGAAAGGGGCAGGGCACAATTTTTGAAAGAATGACATAGTCCATCACTTCATGGTAAATAGATGGGGAAACAATGGAAACAGTGAGAGACTTTATTTTCTTGGGCTCCAAAATCACTGCAGATGGTGACTGCAGCCATGAAATTAAAAGATGCTTGCTCCTTGAAAGAAAAGCTACGGCCAACCTAGACAGCATATTAAAAAGCAGAGACACTACTTTGCCAACAAAGGTCTGTATAGTCAAATCTGTGGTTTTTCCAGTAGTCATGTATAGATATGAGAGTTGGACCATAAAGAAAGCTGAGTGCTGAAAAACTGATGCTTTTGAACTGTGGTGTCGGAGAAGACTCTTGAGAGTCCCTTGGACTGCAAGGAGGTCAAACCAGTCGGTGTTAAAGGAAATCAGTCCTGAATATTCATTGGAAGGACTGATGCTGAAACTGAAGCTCCAATACTTTGACCACCTGATGCAAAGAACTGACTCATTAGAAAAGACCCTGATGCTGGGAAAGGTTGAGGGCAGGAGAAGGGGATGACAGAGAATGAGATGGTTGGATGGCATCACCAACTCGATGGACTTGAGTTTAAGCAAGCTCCAGGAGTCGGTGATGGACAGGGAAGCCTGGGGTGCTGCAGTCCACTGGGTCACAAAGAGTCGGACACAACTGAGCGACCGAACTGAACTGAAGGACACAACATAAGCCGGTTAGAACCAAATAGGACCAAGATGGCAGACAAGACCAGACCTTGATCCTCAATCAACAAGCGAAATGACACACCCAGAGGGGCCGTGACAGTTCCACTGTCAAAAGACCAAGGAGTGGGTGGTGGCCCAAATCCTAGAAACCTCCACCCCTTCCCCAAAATAGTTGTAATAATCCTCCCACTCATTAGCATATGAAATTAACCAGCCTATAAAAACTAACCAGGCCACATTTCATGGCTGCACTTGCCCTCTGCGATGGCCCACACTGTCTGTGGAGTGTGCTTCTCTCTGAATCTGAATAAATCCATTTCTTACCTATCACTTTGTCTCTCACTGAATTCTTTTTGTGATGAGACATCAAGAACCTGAGCTTTCTTAAGCCCTGAAACCAGGTACCATGGGTTTTGGCTGGGTTCGAGTCCCAGCCATGTGGGTTCAAGTCCCAAACTGGGTTTTGACTGGGTTCAAGTCCCAAGCAGGGTTTTGGCTGAGTTTGAATCCCAGCTACTGGCTTCGAGTCCAAAACTGGGTTTGGGCTGGGCTTGAGTCCCTATCTGAGATAAATGGTTTCACATCTCCCTAGGACTAGGACATTTCTTCCCTAGTACACAAAGGAAGTAGAAACCACTAGATGAGAACTCTCTCAGGAGGGAAAAAAAAACTACACACACACACACACACAGATGAAAACTTCATTTTTTGGGCCCAACTCTTTCACTTTCAACATTAGCCAAATCTGGGCCCATCCTGGGCTTCCCTCTTGTCTAGGTTGACCATAAAAATTATCTCCCATATTGTCACAGTGTGAAAGAGGTATGTTAACAATTACAGTGGGACAGCAGGTATAAACCAGGGCTGTCCTGAGCATTCCAAACATTCTTAACCTCTTGTTAATAATGAGGGAGGTACACTTTCTCCTGTTTACTGGCTCATTTTAACATGCTAATACTTTACCTTCTTAAAACCAACAAATGAAGTAAGTGAAGTGAAAGTCACTCAGTCACGTCCGACTCTTTGTGACCCCATGGACTAGTCCATGGAATTCTCTAGGCCAGAATACTCAAATGGGTGGCCTTTCCCTTCTCCAGGGGATCTTCCTGACCCAGGGATCGAACCCAGGTCTCCTGAATTGCAGGGCGGATGCTTTACCAGCTGAGCCACAAGGGAAGCCCAAGAATAATGTAGTGGATAGCCTATCCCTTCTCCAGTGGATCTTCTTGACCCAGGAATCCAACCAGGGCCTCCTGCATTGCATGCTAACACTTTACCTTCTTAAAACCAACAAATGAACCCCAAACTAAAAAACTTCTTTCTTCCTTCCAACTATGGGGTTCCCAGGGAAAACGGAACACGGGTTCAATCACTGGTCAGGGAAGATCCCACATGCCTCAGGACAACTAAGCCTGTGCACCAGAACTACTGAGCCCACACACTGCAACTAGAGAGTAGCCGCCATTCGCTGCAACTAGAGAAAGTCTGCCCACAGCAACGAGGACCCAGCACAGCCAAAAATAAATAAATAAATATGAAAAAAAGTATTCAATAAATGATCAAACTTAGAAACACAATGCTGAGTCATTATTTTACATCACTCACGTTTAGACATCATTTCTTAGAATATTGGTCATATTTTAGCAAATAAAAATTACCATTAGTTTAAAAATTACCATTTATCAAGTGTCTACTATGCACCCAGCAATGCAGCAGGCACGTCACAGATATTATTTCTGATTATCACAATTGCAAGAGAAGCAGATGTCTCCATCTTATAGATGAGAAAATTGAGGCACAAAGAGACTCATTCATTCTAATACCTATTGAACCTATTCATTCTAATACCTAGTGGAGAGAAAAAGGGAAAAAGGAGAGTGAATGATCAGACATGAGACTGAAACTCTAATCAGGGTCCAGACCCTAAAGATCCTTGATAAGGGTTAAAGAGTGTGGACTTTATCTAGAGGGCAATGGGGCAACATTGAAAACTTTTCAGGGGAAAGTGACCTGAATAGATTTGTGTAATTAAAAGAGCACGGGGATTTCCTTGGTGCTCCAGTGGCTAAGATGCCGTGCTCTCAATGCAGGGGAACCAGATTCAATCCCTGGTTAGGGAATGAGATCCCACAGGCCACAAAGAAGATCCAGCCCAACCAGATAAAGAAAATAAATAAGTATTTAAAAAATAATAATAATAAATAAAAGAGCACACAAATACAATTTGGAGAAAGACAATGGAGTGAAACAAGGCTGGAAGCAAGAAGCTGCTTCTGGGAGCAGTAATCCAGACAGATGATTTGACTGGAACTGAAACAATGGCAGAGGGAATGGAGAGAAGTTAGGATCTGAGAGCTATGCAGGAGGTAGAATGCAAGAAGATTGGTTTACCACTGAGCCACCAGGGAAGCCCCTATTCAATACTTAATGCTAAGGAAACTTGGTAAATGAGGAAGCAGATTTTTGCCAACATTTTATTATGAAAATTTTCAAACATGCAGAAAAGTTGGAAGAACTTTATAGTGAACACCTATATTCCCTACCTAGGTTCTTCAGTTAACATTTTACTATGTACATGCTTTATTACATATCTATTCAGTCCTTTTTTCATCCTTTTATCCACCTATCCATTAACATGTTATTTATTTGTTTGTTTGATGCATTTTAAAACTGCAGACAAGGGAGATGGGAGGGGGGTTCAGGTTGGGGGGACACATGTACACCAGTGGCTGATTCATGTCGATGTATGGCAAAAACCACCACAATATTGTAAAGTAATTAGCCCCCAATTAAAATTAATTGGTTAATTAAAAAAAATTGCGGACACATCTCCCTATATATTTCAGCATTAGTGAAAGTTCAATATTTGTTTACAATTCTTTTTAAGAATATACTGAAATAAAATTTGAATACAACATAACACACAAGACTTAAGCACATACATTCAAATAACTTTGGCAAATTCAAAGCCTGTGTAACCCAAACCCATATCAAGATGCAGAACATAAATGTCACTCTAGAAATTCCCCTCATGCCTGTCCAGTCAATCCCATCCCCCACTTTCCCAAGGGAAACACCGACCGGTAGGATATTTTTCCACCAAACATTAGTTTTGCTTGTTCTAGAACTTCATATAAATAGAATCAAAGAGTAAGTACTACTTTATGTCTGGCTAATTTTGTTCAACATGATATCTTTGAGATTCATCAATGTGGCTGTATATATCAGTAGTTTATTCTTTTTTACTGTTGGAGAAGACTCTCAAGAGTCCCTTGGACTGCAAGGAGGTCAAACCAGTCAGTGTTAAAGGACATCAGTCCTGAATATTCATTGGATGGACTGATGCTGAAGCTGAAGCTCCAATACTTTGGCCACCTGATGTGAAGAACTAACTCGTTGGAAAAGATCCTGATGTTGGGAAAGATTGAAGGCAGGAAGAGATGGGGAGAACAGAGGATGAGATGGTTGGATGGCATCACAGATTTGATGGGCATGAGTTTGAGCAAGCTCTGGGAGTTGGTGATGGACAGGGAAGCCTGGAGTGCTGCAGTCCATGGGGTCGCAAAGAGTTGGACGCTACTGAGCAACTGAACTGAACTGAACTGATTGTTGAGTAGTATCCCAAGGCATGAGTATTCTACAGAGTATTTATCTGTTGATGGACCCTTGGGCTATTTCCAGTTTGGGGTTAATATGAATAAAGCTTCTCCAAATATTCTTATACAAGCCTTTTTGTGGGTATATAACTTCATCTCTCATGGATAAATACCTAGGAGTGGAGTTGCTAAGGTGATTAGCTTTATATGAAGCTTAGCTTTATAAGAAACTGCTAGACCTTTTGGACTTCCCTCGTGGTCCAGTGGTTAAGAATCCACCTGCCAATACAGGTGACATGGGTTCAATCCCTGGCCTGGGAAGATCCCACATGCCTTGGGACAACTAAGCCCCAGTGCCATAACTACTGAAGCCCATGCACCTAGAGTCCATGCTCTGCAACAAGAGAAGTCACTTCAATGAGAAGCCTGCACATCACAACTAGGAAGTAGCCCCCGCTTGCCGTGGCTAGAGAAAGCATGCCTGCAGCAACAAAGACCCAGCATAGCCAAAAAACAAACAAAAAACTGCTACACCTTTTTTCAACATGGTCATGGGAACAGCTTTCAAAAGCCAACTAAGTATAACCACAAACAACTAAATTTACTGAGTGTAAATTTCTATGGGAACTGAGCATAGAACTTTACTTAAATATAGCATTTCACCTGATTCTTATGCCAAGCGTATGGGGAAGAAATTATCATTCTCATTTTTCAGGTAAGATAATTGAGGCACAGAGAATTAAATATCTGCCCAAGGTCACACAGCTAGTAAGTGGCCAAGGTTGGATCTGGACTCCAGTTCCTCCTCCTCATGATTCTAGTATTTCATAGCAAAACAGAAGAAAAGAAGAAGGAAGTGGCTATTTCTTTTCTGAAGAATGAAAATTGGTCCTGGTAAACAAGAGATACTGAATTCATCAATAAACACTATATAAATGTAAATTCTCCTCCATCACTTAGAAGTGGTGCATGTGATAAACAGGGAGAGAGGCAGATACGTCCATTGAGGACTCTTTATCTTCCTGGGGGACTCTTCAAGGTTATGTTAAAGGCACCCCATCTGTTCAGCTCTGCGCAAATCCATCTAACGTCTCTTTAGAATATGAAGGGTTAAACTTCAGAGTCTCTTCCTTGGGCTGGTTAATTAGATTATGATGCCTCTTCTCTATAATTAACAAAAAAGAGTCTGAGGTTTTACTGGGGAAGTGTTCACATCAGCTGCCAAGAGACAGAGATAGGAGCACATTCCTGCCCACGGTTTTACTAAGTAGAGCTCAGTTTCAGATCCCAACTTGCCCTGGACCATCTGCAGGAAATTTGAGGCAAGGAGAGGACCCAAGGGAACACATGTCTTCCTTGGGCTGAGAGCCCACCTCTCATCCAGGACTTTTTGACATGCTCTCTCATCTTTGAAAGAGTCTGCCTGCAATGCAAGAGATGTAAGAGATGCAGGTTCGATCCTGGGGTTGGGAAGAACCCACTCCAGTATTCTTGCCTGGAGAATTCCAAAGAGAGAGGAGTCATCAACCAGCACATACTCAACCAACTGTTTCATAGGCCCCTAGCCTAGGAGCCACAATGAAAGTTAAACTTTTTACCTGTTTTCTGAAGACTCAGACTCCCAGCCTTCCCTAACCAACAATTCCAATCTACAGCTCCTTTTTCTTTTTTTTAAACTTTTTCTGGTTTAGTAGGTCTTCTGCCTGCAATGCAGGAGTCTGGGGTTCAATCCCTAGGTCAGGAAGATTCCCTGGAGAAGGAATGGCAACCCACTCCAGTATTCTTGCCTGGGAAATCCCATGGACAGAGGAGACTGGCGGGGTCAAAAAGACACTACTTAGCGACTAAACATATACAACAACCCTGTGGATACCACATTCCACCCATCAGCTTCTCCTTTGTATTGATCCTTTTAGGGATGGGTCAAAAGTCACAAAAATGGTGATTATTTGTTTACATCCACCCTCCACCTCCCAATCCTCTTCAGACTGATTCCTCCCTGCTCCAGCCCCAGGCAGAAATGTCTAATTCTACTTTGCATTTCTAGCCTAGCAACACAGTAATAAAAATTTCATAAAGCTTTTCTAGTAAGAAAGACATGGACTTTTGAGTAAATAAATACTTTATTTGAACCACCATAAGAGCTAAATTATTTGTTTTCCTTGCTTCACAGAATGTTATTTTCATCTTGCAGTGAAAAAAAAATTTTGCCTAGGATGCTAAGACAACAATTTTACATATATTGATATGGGTCAATTAACCTTTTTGTCTTCTGAGCCCCAGGTGAGTTTCGTACTGACCAAAGCCTAGGTATCCATTAGAAATATTTTTAGAAGGGACTTCCCTAGCAGTTCAGTGGCGAAGACTATGGGATCCTAATGCAGGGGGCCTGGGTTTGACACCGGTTGGGGAACTAGATTCCACATGCCACAACTAAGACCCAGGTATAGCCAAATGAATATATAAGTAAGTGAATTTGGAAAAAAAAAGAAATACTTTTAGGGAATGTGTAGGGGGAGGGATAGATGAGGTGCTTTCAAAACTTAGTACACCGTAAAATTTTAATGACAATCAGAATTTTTCTCTGGAAAAGCTTAAAGAGAAAAAGTGATGTCTCTGAAAACTTCCCTTTTCTTCCTTTTAAATTTTGTGTTTTTTTTTGGTTGCACTAGGTCTTTGTAGCTGCAGGTGGGCTTTCTCTAGCTGTGGTGAGCGGGGGCTTCTCCTTGCAGTGGTGCTTCTCTTATGCAGAGCACAGGCTCTAGAGTGTGGGCTCAGTAGCTGTGGCACATGGACTTAGTTACTCCGTGGCATGTGGAATCTTCCCGGATCAGGAATTGAACTTGTGTCCCCTGCATTGGCAGGCGGACTCCTATCCACTGGGCCACAAGGGGAGTCCATTTCTCTTCCTTTCAATCTCCGGAAGTCCTCTTTTTTTCTTTCACTTGCTCAGATACAAACTGTAACTAAGGCCTCACCCAGGTGCCTCCATCTCTGATCAGAGTCCTGTTGAACGGCACCCTGGGGACTCTTAGGGACAGGCCTCCTTTCTCTTTAGTGTTTTCTCTACTTAGCAAGTCCAGCCCTTGGCCTCTCTCCTCCCCACCCAGGGAGGGGAACCGGCTGACTCTCCTGTTAACTGGAAGGAATTGGGCGTTTTTGGGCACCCTGCCAGGAACTTGAACTCTGCTGAGGAGGAATGGGCTCTGGGCAGAGCCTTACTCCCAGAGCAGCACTATCTGCCTGCTCACAGGGCTAGGGTGGGGTGGGGAGGAAGAGTCTTCCCTCCTGACGAGTTTGTTCAGCTCTTCCTGCTCTGATTCCTCTCCTGCTGCTGTTTGCTGCATCCCCTGAACCCTGTGGTAACTCTACCTCTCACCAAAAATTTGCAGTTTGTGGTAGACTTCAAAACCTTAGGCTTCACCTCTCCTTCCTTTAGAGCTGCACTGCCCCGCAAGGTGAAAGCCAGCAGAGCCTCAAGTTTCCTTAACTCCTTCTCCTTCCGGTTCCTGGAGCTGAACTCTTTGGACCTGCATGCCAGAAAGGCTCTTTTATTCTATCACCATTTAAAATGTTTCCCCAGCATTCAGATTTGAGGTTGACTGCTGATTGCATGTGTGTGATATCTGACCTAGAGGCTGACAAAAGAGCCAAACATCCTGTGTTCAGAAACATTCTTCCCAGGACACTCACGCTGGGACACCACCCCTCTTCACGTGTGGAGCCCCTGGTTTCTCAGTTCTGATGGGGGCTGATTTTGGTTGTTGCTAACTTTTTTTTATGACACATCTTTCTCCTGCTGCTTTTCTCTCTTTTGCTTTATTTTTCTGTAATCTGCCTCTCTCGGTGGAATTTTCTCTTTGCTTCCCTCTTTATGCTGTTTTTTTTTTTTTTTCTAGTCAGCCTGCTCCTTCCTCTTGGTCCTAGAAACTTCTTTGTTCTGTGATTTCACTGGGAGATTTTATGAATCACTTGAGTTTCTAGATCGCTAATCCAGGGATAGCAATTTATTTCTTCTGTTCTGGGTTAGATTACTGGTCAAGCCTACTTCTTTTCTCTTTGACCGTGCCACGCAGCTTGTGAGATCCTAGTTCCCCCCTCGGAGGGATTAAACCCTGGGCCCACGGCAGTGAGAGCTTACTTCTTAATTGCATGGGTAACCTTCATCCTTCTCCTCCTGAGTTTCCATACAGCTTCACTAATTTGTAACAATTGCCTGTCATCCTTCCAGACAAGGAGACACCTTGTCTCACTTCAAATCTTCAGCTCTTCAGATTTCTCAGACAGATGACTGCCCCCAAAATGGCAAATAAAACCTGAGGTACAAAGAAGTTATTAGGAAAAGCTTTTCCTTGAGGATCCTCTGATTGCTCACATGAGCTATGATTTTTGTAGAAAGAGCACTAGACTGAGTCAAAAAAGAGAATTTCCCTGGCAGTCGAGTGGTTAACAGGCATACATTTCCACTGCAGGGGGCATGGGTTCAATCCCTGGGGAACTAAGATCCCACATGCTGTGTGCCCGCCCTCCCCCCGCCAAAAAAAAGAGTCAGAAAATGTTCCAGTTCTGCTACCTATTGGCTGTGCAAGTAAATCACCTCTGGGCTTTTAGTGTCTGTCTTCACTGGTGAAATGGGAGCACTTCAGGGCAGTGTCGTGTCAGTGAAAGCACTTTGCAAAGGGTCTTGAGAGAGCACGTGATTTCTCTTTAAATCCTTCAAACATAAAGAGTCATTAAACACTGAGATTTATTTTGGTCCGTCTGTTTTAGATGGGGGGGGGGGGGGGGGGTGGCGGAGAGGGGGAAGGGGGTTTTCAGGGGAAATCTACCAGCCAGAAAAAGCACAGGGATCCTTGTGGTAACATTTGGTTAAAATCAAGTATACAAACTCGAGGACTTTTTGAATACAGAGGGTCCTAAGGAATTCTGATTATTTTGGAGGTGGTAATCCAGTTCAGGATACTGTGGCCTGAGGGCGGTGCTTTGATAAGTGAAATCACTGCAGGTAAGTTCAACATTCACTTCTTAGGCAAGCTTAAAACTTGTTTTTTAAAAAAATGTGTGCGTGTGGGCCAGACCCAAAGCAGCCTGGGACCTTTCAGACAGGCACCACCTCCTCTGGCTCTTTCTGAGGCCATCCAGAGGCCAGGGTCCAGATGAGCTGAAAAGACAGGACTGCAGAGTCTGGGACTTTGTGTAGACGTGTCTGTAGCGTGGAGGGTGGGAGGGAGGCAAGGAAGGAGGGGAGGAGGGCGTTGGGAGCCGAAGCCCCACCTTTCATTCCAGCAAAGTGCACCGGCAGAGCAGGAATGACTCACAGGCACGGGTACTCAGGTTCCCACAGGTGAGGCGACAGACTCCTTTCTCCGGAAAAACGCCGAGGCGCTCTTTCCACCAGGAGTGGCCTTGGCAGGGTGCTGGCGCGCTCGGTCTGCCCGGTCTGGTCTCTGGGGCCAGGGCTGGGTTTCCCTCATGTATGGCAAGAGCCCTATGCGTGCTGTGCTTTTTCTCCTTGGCATACAGCTCACAGGTAAGAGCTCGCGGGCTTCTCTGCGCATTTCCTCCGCTGCCTACCCTATAAAGTTAGCTCATTGTCGCAGAAGTTGCAAGAGTCTTTTACTGGAACCTGAGCCACAGTTACATTTCGCTTTAGTGTTGACTTTAATGAAACTGAAGTGGGGGGTTGCTTTGGGGGAACTGCTTTTGGAAAAACAGGTTTAAGTGTGTTCTGGTTGCCAGTGATTGGGGCACAGAGAGGGTTTTCTAATCTCAGGTTACACTCCATTTTTTGGTGGCTGCTCTCCACCTCCCACTACAGGCAGAACCAGGCTCTTGGATTTCTGTGTGTGGGTCTTGTCTGAGACTCTGGGCAGTATTGGGAAAGTGGAGATGGTTAAGGAGAGAGACCCACTGTGGCTTGCTAACTGCCCCAACATGCACATACTAAATGTAAATATCATGCTAAAAAACGCTACATGGTATCAAGGTTCCAGTGGTACAAGCAAGCTAAACTCTCTGGGGCTGATTAATTCCGTTTTTTGCAGAAGACTAGGAATAGTAGGAAATTCATTTAACAAGGACCCTTTCTGGAAAACTTACTGCTAGGGGACCATTATACACACACATATTATGGTTAATCTGAACAGAGGTCTAATTCATGTTCTGATTAGTTTTGTTTCTGCCGTCAATCTTATTTGCCAATGTTTATAGTTTGTTAGAGCAGTTTTGAAGTGGGTCCCATGAGGCTAGGGTATCTTGTTTTACAGAAAGTGTGACTGCTAAGTCAAGTTTACTGTGTGCTATTTTTAGTTGTTAAAGGAATGGGAGGGTCAAGGTTACATGTAGGTAGGAATATGTGGTGGGTGAAGCTGAGTTTGAGTGAGAGCTGGGGCATCTCAGATCTGTTTGATGCCCTACTCAGACCTTTATTTTGGTAGTGTCAGCAGAAATTCTCTTAAGTCACATCTCCTGTTAACCCTTCATTACCTTTTTTTCCATTGCAGCTCTTTGGCCAATAGCAGCTGTGGAAATTTACACTCCCCGTGTGCTGGAGGCTGTCAATGGGACAGATGTTCGGTTAAAATGCACTTTCTCCAGCTTTGCCCCAGTGGGTGATGCTCTCACGGTGACCTGGAATTTCCGTCCTCGAGATGGGGGCCCTGAGCAGTTTGTAAGTTTGGGGCCCTTGATTACAAAAATAAGCCAGTCCATTTCTCCTGGCCCGTCTGTAGTTTTCTTAGCGATAAGCACAGGGTAAAGCTGGGGAATGATTCTTGGCACAGAGACAGAACTGAGAGGCTGGTGAAGGGGAAAGCAAGAGGTTGTTGCAGGAGAGCTGCAGACCCGGCAGTCAGCCTTGCTGGTGTTTCTCTTTTTAAGATTTTTTTTTTTTTTTTTTTGACGTGGACCATTTTAAAAGTCTTTATTGAATGTGCTCCAATATTGTTTCTGCCTTATTGTTTTGGTATTTTGGCCATGAGGCATGTGGGAACAGCTCCCTGACCAGGCATCAAACCCACACCCTGTGTACTGGAAGGTGAAGTCTTAACCACTGGACCACCAGGGACGCCCCTGGTGTTTCTCTTCTGGTCCTGCCATCTCAGTCTCCCTGCCCAGGTACCAAATAAAACCTTTGGTCATGACTCCTCTCTAGGTTTTCTACTACCATGTGGATCCCTTCAAACCCATGAGTGGGCGTTTCAAGGACCGAGTGGTCTGGGATGGGAATCCTGAGCGGTATGATGTCTCCATCCTCCTCTGGAAGCTGCAGTTTGATGACAACGGGACATACACCTGTCAGGTGAAGAACCCACCTGACGTTGATGGGCTGATCGGGGAGATCCAGCTCAGCGTTGTGCAGACTGGTAGGTGACGCAGAAGTATGAGAGCTTGTAGAAAACAGAGGGGCAAAGTTTTGTGATGGCTGAAAAAGTAGAGAGGAGGACCAACTCTTTGGATCTGGAAGTTGCAGAGGAAGAGTGAAGAGTCCTGGGGAAAAAAGAGAAAGGCTTTGTTTGGCTGTGGAAAGAAACAGAAAATAAGGCAAAGAGACCTAGGGAATCGGTTACAAAAATAGCATTGAGATGTGAAAGGGAGAGGAAGCAACTCTCTGATAAAAGGCTAACAATAAGTCCATTCATCCACTCACTTAATCACAAGATACTATTGAGTACCTACTCACTGTCCAAAGTGCTTGACATATACTATCTCATTTAATTCTCACAATCACTGTTGGAAGTAGATACCAATAATGGTAGCTATTGTTTATCAAGCCCTTCCCACATGCTAGGAGATTTATGTAACACATCTAATCTTTGTTGTTGTTTAGTGCTAAGTCATGCCCAACTCTTTGTGACCCCATGGACTGCAGCGTGCCAGGCTCCCCTGTCCTTCACTATCTCCCAGAGTTTGCTCAAATTCATGCCCATTGAGTTGGTGATGCCATCCATCCATCTCATCCTCTGTCTAATCTTTACACATATCAATTTATTGTGCTCTTAGTGCTCCCCTCCCCCTGTTTTACTAATGAGGAAACCAATGCTCATACAGGTTAAGTCACTTGTCCAAAGTCATGGAGCAGATAAATGGAGTCACTCAGAACTCAAACCCAAGCATCTCTATCTCCAAAATTGTGCTCCATCTAATGAACTGTATTGCCTGCAGGCCTAGAAAGGACAACCTGGAAAACTGCCAGATAACAAAAAGAAAAGGTCACAAAACTTAAAGAGTTGTAAATTTGGGTCTGAGTCACTGCTACAGTTTATCAGCTGTAAATAAAATTTTTTCCTTCTGTAAAGTGAGAATAATAGAGCTAAGATTATGATGAGGATAAAATGACATAATAAAAGTAAAAATCCCCAAAGTCTGAATTGTACTGAAAATTATAATAGCTACCATATATTCAAAGTATTATGTGCAGGCACAGAGTGGAACAATTTACATAAGCAATTTTATTTTTTATAAGAACTCAAGAAATGAGTATTGTTATCTCTACTTTATATATTGAAGAAACCGAGGCTCAAAAAAGTTAACTACCCAAGTCACATAGGAGCTGGTACTTTAACCTAGCTATCTTTGGTGTATTCTCTTAACCAACACGTTACTATCCAAAACATAAAGGCCTATAAAATGGTATGAATTCCTCCTTTCAGTCCTAGTAACATCCTTCAAGGCCCTATCAATAGAGAGCTGTGTGACCTTGGAGAAGTCATTTGAGTGTTGAAAGAAGTAATGTAATGTCTTTGAATCTCAGTCTCTTCTTTGCAAAATGAACAGGTAGATAAGAACTCACAGGTCTTAAACATACTAGGATGACTACTCTGAGGACCTAATGAAAGCCATAACCTTTCTTTACCACAAACAAGGCACACAATCTGACATGGCTTTTGTGGGTTTGTTCTCCTTCACTCCCCTTTCCCCTCCCTCTTCCTTTACAGACTTGAGGTTGGGGAACCCCTGGGCTATATAGTCGCTAATGTCCTTTCTAGCTCTGTAGGTTTTTGAAATTTAAATCAGAAATCAAGCTCAAAATCAAGAGACCCAGACTTCACAGTCTCTAACCTTGTTTTAGGGACCCTTCCCTCTGGGTTCTCTGTTACATCATTGATCCACTAGATTACAGTTACTTGCCTCTTTCCTGTGGGCATCAGTTCCTTGAAGGTAATGTCTTTTCTGACTTTGTATTTCCACCAAAGTGCTAGAACATAATAAGCTCTTAATAAACCCGAATAAATAAATGACTGACTAAATGACAGGTGAGAAGGATTCAGGAAGAAATAAACACTGGATTTGATTAGGTCAGCAATAACCTTACCCCATTAAGCTAGGTAACCTGCCCCGGTGATTCTCAATTTTTTTGCATGCATCAGAATCACCTGGAGGACAAGTTAAAACAGATTGCTGGGCCCCGCCTGTAATTGGGTAGATCTGGGGTGGGGCCTGATGGAACTCACCTTTCGAAGTTCTCAAGTCATTCTGTAGCTGCTCCTCCTAGGACCATAGTTTGAGAACCACTAAAGTAGTCTGTATGGCTTTCCTATTGCTACCCGAGTTTACACAGTTAATATGGTAGAAGAAAAGAATATTTCATTTAAGGGTGAAAACACACCCCTATTATATCTTTAGATTTCATCACAGTCTTCCTCTTTTCAGAATCCCAACATGATCTTTTCTCCTTACAGTGCGCTTCTCTGAGATCCACTTCCTGGCTCTGGCCATTGGCTCCGCCTGTGCACTGATGGTCATAATAGTAATCGTGGTGGTCCTCTTCCAGCATTTCCGGAAAAAGCGACGGGCTGAAAGAGCTCATAAAGTGGTGGAGATAAAATCGTAAGGCTGGGCAGTTCTGGAAAAGTCTTCTAACACTGTTTTATGGCAACTCTTGGTATTTTATAGCAGGCTAAATCATTCTTGAACAAATGTCCTTTCTTTTGGGTAAATCTCATACAGAATTCAAATTCACAGGATGGATAAATTAGGGTGTGAATTAGTAAATTTAGCTTTTTCTGTATCGAAATACAGTTGATTTACACTGTTGTGTTAGTTTCAGGTGTACAGTAAAGTTATTCAATTATTTATATATATACATATTCTTTTTCAGACTCAATTCCCTTATAGGTTATTACAAAATATTGAGTATATTTCCCTGTGCTATACAGTAGGTCCTTGTTGGTTCACTATTTTATATATTATAGTGTGTATATGTTAGTCCCAAACTCCTAATTTACCTCTCCCCCACCCTTTCACCCTTGGTAGCCATAAGTTTGTTTTCTCTGGGGTGTTTAGTTTCTTAATTTTAGGGAAGATTTCATCATAGGCTTTCTTTACTATGTAGGATTTGATACACAAAAATTTGCTTATGTAAAGCTTTTCTAGGATATTCCTTCCTTTTAATGTAAAGCATACATTTCTAAGGACCACTGGGCTGTCAGCAGGGCCTCTGAATCAGTGCCTAGGAAAGTCAGCCATGTGACATAAGGTACACTATATATATATATATATATATATATTTTTTTTTTTTTTTTAGATAAAATTTACATATAATAAAATTCATTATTTAATGTTCACAAAGTTGTGTAACCATTACCGCTAATTCCAGAACATTTTCATCACCTCCAAAAGAAACTCCATACCCTTTAGCCATCACTCCCTATCTTCCTCTCCCACCTGCCCCTGACAACTACTAATCAATCTGCTTTCTGTCTCTATGGATTTGCCTGTTCTGGACATTTCATGTAAAGGGGATCATATAACATGTGACCTTTTTAAAAAAATATTTTTTATTATTTTAAAAAATATGTGACCTTTTATGTCTGGCTTCTTTGACTTAGTAGAATGCTTTCAAGGTTCAACCATGTTATAGTATGTCATTCCTTTTTGTGCCTGCATTATATTCCACCATATACATATACCACATTTAAAAAAAGTCTTTATTTTTTAATTTATTTGGCTGTGTCAGGTATTAGTTGTGGCACATAGGAACTTTCCTCACAGCATGAAAGGCTTCTCTAGTTGCAGGGCACACAGGCTTAGTTGCCCCAGGGCATGGGGCATCTTAGTTCCCCAACCAGGGGTTGAACCCATGTCCCCTTCACTGGAAGGCAAATTCTTAACCACTGAGCCACTAAGGAAGTCCCCACATTTTGTTATTTCATTCAATTGATGGACATTTAAAATTTCCCCACTTTTTTACTATTAGGATTAATGCTACTATGAACATTCATCTACAAGTTTCTGTGTAGGCTTATGTTTTCAATTTTCTGGAGTATATAAATAGGAGTGGAATTACCGGGATATATAGTAACTCTATGTTACCTTCTTGAGGAATTGCTGGACTGTTTTCCAAAACAGCTGCACCATTTCATATTCCTGCCAGCAACGTATGAGGGTTCCAGTTTGTCTACATCCTCAACAACACTTGTATTGTCTGTCCTTTTGATTATAGCCATCTAGTGTGTGTGAAGTGGTATCTCATGAAGGTTTTGATTTGTATTTTTCTAATGACTAATGATGTTGGGCATCTTTCCACGTGTTTATTGGCTATTTTAATATCTAATTTGGAAATATATTATTCAAATATGTTAAATATTTGAATTTTTGAATATTTGAAACCATTTCCAAGTTAGGGTACTTGTCTTTTTATTGTTAAGTTTTTAAGGTCTTTATATTTTTTGGAGTATACAAAAGCACCTTATTAGATAAAGGATTTGTAATTATTTTCTCCCATTCTGTGGGTTGCCTTTCCATTATCGTGACTGATGTCCTTTGCAGCACAAAAGTTCTAAGAGTTTTACAGTTTAGTTCTTATATTTAGGTCTTTGATTCTTTTTTTATTATTATTTTTGATTCATTTTAAATTAATTCTTGTATATGGGTTCAACCCCTGGTTGGGGAACTAAGTAGGAGTCCAAATCTCTCACAGTTGTAATTTTTTTCAGCTGTCCCAGCATCGTTTGTTTCTTTCCCTCAAGAAATATTTACTGTAGTAAACAGAACTGATTTTTAAGGAGCTTAATGAACCCAGCTCTTAGCTGATTTGAATAGAATTGATAAACATGACTTCTAGATCAGTCTTTTTTTTGTTTTTGTTTGTTTTAGTTTTAATTTTATGCTTTTTTCTTTTTTGAATAAGAAGTAGAATTAGGAGTAGAATACTAATGCTAAACTAAAGTATCTGTTTTAAATACCTGGAGTTCCCAAATGATATTCCCTCTAGAAATATTCTGAAAAGTGTCTAAATCCACATACCCAGGGTCATGTGGAGGCATGAGTATTATTAGTTAGACAGTACTAGTGGTTTAGTGCTCTGTAAGTGTGATCTACTCCCAGGGGCATATAATTCTTCCCCAAATTTGGGGGAATACATCTAACCTGAAACTTTGTATGATTTGCCTCCCTTGTTCCTTGTCTTGTTCTGACATTGGTTTCTGCTTCTGTGTTACAGAAAAGAAGAAGAAAAGCTCAACCAGGAAAAAAAGGCTTCTGTTTCTTTAGAATACACAGACTAACATTCTTACATGGTAAGTTTCACAATTGGGTTGATTTCTTTCCTTAGCTTACTTGCACGTTTCATCTCTGCTGTAGATCTCCTAGATGATATGATTGTTAGGTGTGTCCTGTATGAAATGAGAGGAGCTGGGCAGAGAGATAAATCTTGTGTTATGGATGGCTTCCCCTTTGAGTGTGTTTTGTGCCAAGGACTAGAAAGCTAGAACCTCCTATCAGTAAAGCTGAGAATTCTATGATTATTTGAAGCTTTGGGGTTACATTTACCACCTCCAAGAATAATAAATTAACTTTTAATATGTAAGTAAATTTTTTTAAAATGAAAGAATATTTGCTTTTTTCTTTTCTTGTACACTAATCATGGCAGTTAAGAGAGTGACTCAATAGATATGCTTGACATTTTGAAGAGAGAACTTGTGTATTCTTTGGAACTGATTTCAACTCCTCTCATTTAGTTACTGGGACTATGAACCCAATTTTAGTGGTGCGTGATTTTGTTTTTCCAGTTTTTAGGTTTATTAGGCTTAAAAGGTAGGTTGATTTATTTTAATATGATTATAATTTCTATTCCCTGAAGTTGGTCCAGTATTATCATTTGCAAAAAGAGCCACAATTTTACAGCCTAAAGCTCCAGTGAAAGTTCACAAGAATTTATAAAAAAAGAATATGGAGAAAAATGATTCTATTGTAAACCTAGGGAAAAAATTGGTATCACAGAGATTTTTACCAAGGGTTATTTTTAAAAACAAGCAGATTTTCTAAGTCAGGGGCATGGAAAATAAAGACAGAGGCTGTGTAAGATTAAAAGAAATTTAAGGGAGTGATACAATCAAGTGCAGTGTATGATCTTTGACTGGATGGATACTAGTTTGAATGAACTAGTTGTAAAAAGAGTTGGGGGTACAATTGGGAAAGTCTTAATATGTAAAATGTCAATATGGATAACATTAGAGAGTTACCATTAATTTTTATTAGGTATAATAAAAATATTGTGCTTACACAGGAAGACATCCATATTTTAAAAATGCATATTGGAGTACTTAGGGGTAAAATGTTAGTAATTTGTTTTAAAAACTCTAGCCCCCCCATATATGTTATTTATAGCAGGTACAATTTATAGCTATACAATTAAGTGAGAGTGTATTCCACACACTGACTTCTTTGCTTTTCTGTATATTTGATTTTCTTTATTATAAAGCGGTTGGGGGGGAGGAGAGAGAGAGAATGTATATATGTGAGTAAGCAGCTATGGATCATCCAAGGGCCTATGCAAGGCAGGGACTGTGAATTAAGGACACTGACCCTGAGAACTATGTAATAAAGATCAGGAAATTTTTTAAAAAGTTAAATTAGGAGAGGACAAATATACTTAAGAATATTTTTCTTCACAATGGAAAATAGATCTAGTAATGTATTTGTATTCATGTCAGGTACCCCTATTGCACTCTTGCTAAATGCATTATCCATTTAAACTTCTGCGTTGTATTTCAGGAAGCTGAAGATTTCCCAGAACAAGAACCCTAAGATAAGCTGGAGTTAATGGAAGCTTTTCTTTGGCTTTTCCAGTTGTGTGACCTGTCTTCCAACCAGCGCTGCAGTATATAACCACTTAGATGAGCAATGTTCCTCTGGAGCCAGCATAGGGCCCTTCTTGAGCAGATACCACCAGACTCACAAACAGCTCTGTTACTAAGGTTTTATTTAATTTCAGAGTGCAAATATTTTTCAAATGCTCACTAGGTTTTGTATACTAAGAAGCTATATTTTTGCCCTTAAACACTCCTTGTGGATTACGGTTTATATTCACATATATTGGCCTCAAATGAGATAAAAACCAAACCGTCTGTCACGTTTACTTTGATATATTAATTTCTTTAGAGCAGTGTTCTAGCTACTAAGGTTAACATGTTTATTCTTTCCTTCTCACATGCTCGATTTAAAGGTGAGCTAATTCTTTCAACAGTCTTGATTAATTAACAGAAAATCCTAAATTCAAACTGTTAAAGAACAGTTTGATTTTTATGGCTCTCCTTAAGTATGAGACACATCTTATTTTATTGAATTTCTTTCAATACCCTAGATGGCAGGTTTTTGTTTTTGTTTGTTTTTGGTCAGTTGACCCAAGGTTTACAGTAGCACAAGCCGAAACCACAGAGTAACTAGGGAAGGAGACATAAATGCTAATAGATTGACAAATGCCACCTCAGGATGAAATGCTTGTCACCTTTTTTCTGTGCTCTGATAAGCGATCAACAGCTCTGATTTTTCATGAGCAGTGAATGACTGTTTAGCTTACTATATTCCCCACTTCCAATCAATTATTTATAACAACAGAGCAAAATCTATGCTCATTTGTAGACTGGAATCATTAAGCGGTTAAATGGAAGGATTCTGAAGTAGCATATTACAATTTAAAAATTTAGGGCTAGTGAAAAAAAATCAACCCTAAGTGGTGATAATTTTCTCTAGTGTTATACAAAGCTCTGAGAACTGGAAGAGATGTAAAGTCCATATTACCTTTCATTCACATTTTCTTTTTTTTCTCTACATTCAACCTTTGAAAATATAGTAACTGGATATTTCTTCAAACAGATGGCCTGGATAAAGTGTAAAGAGGTAGTTAAAAACTCATGGAAGGTGTTTCCAGCAAAACTTGTAGTTTCTGTGTCTTGGTTAAATGCTCAAGGGTTAATATAGCCCCATTGTCCAGTGTCTTCTACTTAAAGAGGAATTTTGTATTGTAATTTATTTTTTATTGTGCCTTAAACACTATGTAAATAACCGTCAGTAATAAAGCATTACAATTCTATAATTTGCTTATATGAAAATCTAAAATTTTTACATAGCAAGTAACAGAAAACTGATGGGAATGTATTTTACCTCTATTGAAAAATTTTCTAAGGGGCAGCCTGGAAGTCAATAATAGAATTAGTTTCTACTGGATAATGAATTTCCACAGAATTTTCACATTGCTTTGAATAACATAATTGAGCACACCAAACTACTTAGTTTGGGGACTCTTTTGAAGGAACAGTATCATCTATTCCATCTGATACTCTTACATTACCTTCTTAATAGAGAAAACTACCAGCTTTCAAGTCTAGTAAAGAAATGTGAGTTGAAAAATGTAAAGTTATTAACTATCCCAAAAGCTGAAGCATATTCTCATTCCCTTGCTTTCACTAAACATACGTAGATTCCAGAAGAATAGACTGACTAATAATTAAAGGAAGGTACCATCCGATTTCTTTTTCAGAAGAATCTGACACCACCTCTTCATTTCACTTCAAGCACTGTGAAAACACTTTCTCGCTTTTCCAACCAAAAGAAGCATAAGTCTCAGCTCCTTTTTGTAATGATTTCATCATTGCCACTGTCAGCAGTAATTTAAGTGAAAGAAAGGGAAGTCGCTCAGTGGTGTCCGACTCTTTGCGACCCCATGGACTGTAGCTACCAGGCTCCTCCGTCCATGGGATTTTCCAGGCAAGATTACTGGTGTGGGTTGCCATTTACTTCTCCAGGGGATCTTCCCGACCCAGGGATCCAACCCGAGTCTCCATTAATTTAACACATACCTAATTTAAATTTAGGTACGTACTGAGATAGATGCTGTATTAGCTACACACACACAAGAATACAATTGTACAAACCGCCCACGAAGGCCTAATACAAATTTACCTATTCACTGAATGACCCTGTATGCTCTCCAGGGTTCCTGTGAACTGTTAAATGCATAGATATCTATTCCGAAAGCATTCAATAAAACTGCAAGGCGTTAAAAGATTTCTGGCTTAGAGTTAGAGGATCAAGATGATAAAGTCCTGCATTATTCCATTACAACAGTCAATTCTCCAAAGCCTGTCCGACTTCATTTCGAGTAAAAGAGAATAATGAACTCCTACTTGAGAGTTAAGCATCACTGACTGGAAGTGAGCAAGTCCAGGTGTGGCTCTGGAAAGAAGCCACGTTGCTATGGCAACTTGAGTCGCCATTTTAGGTCTTCTCGCAGCCTCCCGCCCTGCGTCACTTCCGGTGTTACCTGTGTGGTTATCGGGAGCCGTAAACAATGTGTGCAAACTTCTGGAGACCTGTCGGGATGCAGCAGAGCGGGGTTCCTGGAAGCCGTGGCTGCGCTCTGTGCCCACTGCTGGGTGTCCTGTTCTTCCAGGGTGAGTGAGCCGGCGGCAGGCTCGACTTACACTTCCGGCCGGGGGCTCGGGGAAGATGGTCGCTTTTCCGGTTCCGGTGGGGGGTCTCAGGAAAGCCCCCACTGAGCTTCTGGGAAGGAAGTAAGCGGGAGGCCGTGGGGAGGGTGTTCTCGTAATTACCACCCACTGAGCGGAGTCGGTGGCTTGTCAGTGTTTTCCCGAGCTCCTGAGAGCTCGACCACCTTGCGTGACTCTTGTGTTGGGGCGATGGCGCGACTTGATAGAAACACGGAGGGCACTGGCTTTGGGGGCACCTGGCATTATCTCGTGATGAGTTATCAACGGTTGACTCGGCTGTGGTTTTGTGGGCCTTATCTGTGCTTGGGAGAGAGCAGTTCTAGTCTTCAGTAGTTTGTCCCAGTAACTTTGGGAAAGTAAATTAATGATTGCTGGCAATTTTATTTTTTGTAAGAGATTGTCAGGGCCTAGTTAGCCGCAGAAAGGATGTGCTTTGATCTCGTGATAGTGATGCATTCGTTGAGGAAAAGCAACTGCTTTAGTATTTTAATAACAGTTTCTTTTTTTTAAGTAGAAGGCAGGGAATGTCAGTTCTCTTAAAATTTTAATCAAATAATATCAGTTAATATTCACTCTATTACATAATCTTAAAATTTGGATAAGTTTTGCTTTCATGCAGTTTTCAAGTTGCATAAATTTCAGTCAACCTAATTACCTTCATCTAGGGTGCAATTATTTCCTGGGTTTTTGTGTATGTATGTGTTTGTCTTCCCAGGAAATCATATGGTAGTAGAACTAGCATTAGAGTGAATTGTTAACTTTGTAAAAAATTTCCCTGTGGGAATTTCTGAAGAGGACCTTTGACATGAAGGCCTCAGGTGTTCTAAGTCTCAGCAGGTAGGGCTAGGGAGTTTTTATTTATTTGATGACTAGTATTTATGCCGCCAGGACACTCCCTGATCCCTCCCAGGTTTTCAGCTAAATTATTTTGCAATATAGTATTTAGGCTGAACTGCTGTCACTCTAAATAATCCTGGTTTCCTGTCTCCCTCTTTTTCTCTCACTCTCACACAAATGTTCAAATATTACCCTATTGAAAAAAAAGTTCTGGAAATAGTGGGTGATTTCACAAACTTGAAGTCATTTCACGTTAAGAAACATCCATCAATTCAGCAGGCCAAAAACTCCAACGGTAAAAGTTGAGTTTATGATCTGTATATACTTGTTGATTTATCTTTTGCTTTAAAAAAAAACCAACAGATTTATTGAGATATAGTTCATATGCCAAATGATTTACCTATTTTAAGTGTACCATTCAGGGAATTTGGGGATGGGCCAGTGGTTAGGATTCCTTGCTTCCACTGCAGGTGGCAGGGGTTTGGTCCCTGGTGGTGGTTCAGTCCTAAAGAATCTACCTGCAGTGTGGGAGACGCAAGGCTCAAGTTCTCTCCTTGGGTTGGGAAGATCCCTTGGAGGAGGAAATGGCACCCCACTCCAGTATTCTTGTCTGGAAAATCCCATGGACAGAGGAACCTGGTGGGCTAAAGTCCATAGGACCACAAAGAATCGGACACGACTGAGCACGAGCACAATAGGGAACTAAGATTCTGCATGCTGTGCAGCACAGCCAAAAAAGAAAAATAAAGTGTACCGTTTACAGTTGTGCAATTATTGCGACAATTTTAGAACATTTTCATCATCTCAAAGAGAAACTCCATAGTCATTAATAGTCATGCCTTATTCCCATTCCTCTGGTCCTGGCAAACACCAATTTACTTTACACTGCTGTGGTTGCCTATTGTGGATATTTCATAGAGTTGGACTTGTACAATATGTGTTCCTTTGTGACTAGTTTTTTTTTTCATTTAGTGTTTTTTCAAGGTTCACCCATTTTTGGGAGGTCTTACTTTTGTTTTGAGTCTATTAGGTAATAGACTTTGGTTTCATTCCAGTTTATTTGCCTTGCCTTTTCATATTTTTGTTGTTGATGTTTAGTCGCTCAGTTGTGTTTGACTGTTTGTGACCCCATGGATTGTAATAGCCCACCAGGCTCCTCTGTCTGTGGGATTCTCCAGGCAAAAATACTGGAGTGGGTTGCCATTTCCTTCTCCAGAGGATCTTCCCAACCCAGGGACTGAACCGAAGTCTCCTGCTTGGCAGGTGGATTCTTTACTGTCTGAGCCACTAGGGAAGCCCAAATATGTAGAACCAGTAGATTAAGACTCCTAGTGCTTACACTTTTCTATTTTCCATCTAATTGTACAATTTTATGAATCAAAGTTTGACAGATTTGTGTTTTGGAAAATTGGGTGCATAAAATTGGGAATTTTATAATTTTCCTCCATTTCTTCCATGTATAAAATTTCTTATGCTTAAATATGATTTTCTTGTTTTCCTCCCAGATTAAAAAATTTTTTTAATTTATATATTACTTCTATTGTTGGCTATTTTTACGTTGCAAAATGCTTTTTCCCTCTGCATGTGTGCTAAGTCACTTCAGTCGTGTCCAACTCTTTGGAATCCTATGGACTGTAGCATGCCAGGCTCCTCTCCATGGGATTCTCCAGGCAAGAATACTGGAGTGGATTGCCATGCCTTCCTCCAGGGATCTTCCCGACCCAGGGACTGAATCAGCATCTCATGTCTCCTGCACTGGCAGGCTATTTCTTTACCACTAGTACCACCTGGAAAACCCTTTTCTCTCTGGGGAAAAGATAAATATCCATTAGCACATTAGGCCTAGGGTGAAAGTTTCTGAATGAATGTAACTTTGGATTGATGTTTTTTTCTCATTTTTTTATGAGTGGAAGAGACAAATTATTTTATATCCAGTGATTTTAGAATACTTTTAATTTCAGTAAAACATACAGAGGAAAGTGCCCATGTCATAAGTGTACAGCTTAGTGAATTTTGAGAAACTGAGCACACCTGGGTAACTAACCAGAGCCAAAATCAGGATGTAGGTTGTCACTGACTTTCCAGAAACTTTCCTCATGCCTCCTTTCAGGCCTTCTCCCTTCTCCTCCATGGGAACCAATGTTAGTGTAGATTTGTTTAGTTCACCATGGATATTATGGTTATCTTTCTGTAATTATACATTTGAAGATCTGCTTATCTAGTGTTTAAAGTTCAGTAAAATGACTTTACATATTGATTGCTTTGTGGCAAAATTATGTTCATGAGTATGGGGTTTATATAAGGAAGAAAGTTTCTAGTAGGTAGTTTTATTGAAGGTGTGCTTATGAAAATTCAGTAATCAAAATTTGCTCAGAACTTGTCATTTTTATGCTTCCTTTATAGCAATTTTCATTTTGTAAAAGGAAATTCTTGGTTTTGTTCCATTGAATGAATATTACTGAGCATCCATAATATGCTAGGTTCCATTTGGATGAGTTCAAGGTCTATTGAAGAAGACAGACAAGTCAACAGATTATTTTAGAATCTAGTACTAAGAGCAAAATGCACTAGAAACCATGACATCACAGAGGAGGTGCCCTTAATCTGCTAAGAGGATACAGGGAAGACTTCCTGGAGGTGTCTCAAAAATTAAATCTTGAAAGACGAATAAGAGTTAGATCTGGAAGAATAGAAAATGGAGCTTCCCTGATGGCTCAAATGGTAAAGAATCTGCCTGCAATGCAGGAGACCCAGGTTCGCTCCCTGGGTTGGGAAGATCCCCTGAAGAAGGGACTGTCTACCCCATGGACAGAGGAGCCTGGTGGGCTACAGTCCGTGAACCACAAAGAGTCGGACAGGACTGAGCTACTAACACAACAACAACAGAAAAAGGGAGTGAGGAAAATTCCAGACATAGAAACATAAACAAGGGATGGCGGTATTAAGTAATTCTCCAAACAAATTTGATTAGATTAACCTAAATCCCATGTTGACTCCAGATATATCTCTGTGGTCAGGAGGATGGTGTGCTGGATCTAGTTCCTACTGGCTTTTAAGAGTTGATCATGCACGTGTCTTCCTAACTCAGCATTCAGAGACTTGGCATTTGTAGCTTGAAAATGGCCATGGTGGGAGTGTCTGTACCACAGAAATTGTCAAACCCTACACACTTGGGTTTTCTGTTTTTAGTTTTTCACCAGCCCACCTCTGGATGTAATGATTGGTTTAGGCCAATCTGAAGCACCATCCAGAGCTGGGAGTAGGGTCTATTTAGTCTTAATTTGCTCCTCTCTTACCAAATCCGTTCACTTTTCTTCTCTGTTTTTCCTGCTCCCTGGAAAGCTAACCTATAAACTGCATCATCCAGGCTCCTGTTCTCTGGCTTCCAGTTAGGTTTGGTCAATGGGAGGCATTGGCAGGAGATTGGAAGGCAGGAGGAGAAAGATTTTTCTTTCCTGCTCCCTCCCTGTCATGGTTCCATGGTTGATAGTGGCTGTGTTTTACTGTGGCTACAGCTTCTGTCAAATGGCCCACACATCCATCTCTTACCAGGCTGCAGTAACACTATTTCCTCCCTTCGCCCCTCAGGACTGGAGTGGTAAAGACTTTGTGCCTTCGTTGGCTTCCCTGAACCTGAGAAAAGTGCCTCTGAAAAGTGGCCCATACACTTTTCAAAGTCTTAGCTGACTCTGCCGTCTATTTCCTGCCTGGACCCTGACAGAGGCCTCCAAGCTCTTGGGCTATGTGGGAAAGGTGGATATCCTGAGAAAATCTGGGTATTGTGAGGAAAAGAGATGAGGGGAATGGGTATTCAGCTGGTAACAAACAAGAGTTCATTGCCTTCAGGTTTGAGTGCTGTGGTGGTGATAGTCAAGTGGGTATATTCTGTAATATTTGGACACTCAGAGGAAGGTCATGGCAAGTAACATACTTTGGGGAATCATTAGCCCATTGGTGGTTGTGAAATCTGTAAAAGCAAATAGGATTGTCTAAAGAGAACACATTGAAAGAAGGACCATGGGCTCAGAGTGAACTCTGAGCAACACCAATGTTTGAGGGATGGGGTAGGAAAGAAGGAGCCTTAGAAATAAATTTGATAGAAACTCTCAGAGAAGTGGAGTGTGTACGTGTGTATGTATATGTAACACAGTCAGTGTGGAGAGTTGGTTGGAGGGAAACTAATGAGATTATGATTTTATAGCTCTAATCCATATTTCTTCTTTGCTATAAACCAGGATTGGCAAACTTTTGTAAAGGGCCAGATAGTATTTTAGGCTTTGTAGGCTACATAATCTCTGTTGCAGCTGTTTAATTTTGTTGGAGTAGCACAAAGGGATCCCTACACAATACATAAATAAATGGAGCTGGCTGTGTTTGAATAAAACTTTATCTATAAAAAGATGTTATGATACACTATATATAAAATAGATAACTAATAAGGACCTACTAGGTAGCACAGGGAACTCGACTAAATACTCTGTAATGACCTATATGGGAAAAGAATCTAAAAAAGTAGATACCTATATGTGTATAACTGATTCACTTTGCTGTACAGCAGAAACAAGCACAACATTGTAAATCAACAATAAAAGTTTTTAAAAAAGAATGTAGAGAATAGTATAGAATATAACCACTTTGCAATCCTATTAAATAAAGCAAATTGATGATTAAAAAAAGGATGATGTGAGCTAGATTTGGCCCATGGTCCATAGTTTGCTGACCCCTGCCCTAAATCAACTCCCCCCCCCCCGCCCCCAATATTATCCCTTGGATATCTCAAAGTCACCTTAAACTTACCCAAAATCAAACTCATTTTCTTTCCTGCCGATCCTGGTACTTTTCTAGTCTTCCCTGTGTCGGTGAATGGTATCACCAAGACAGAAACTTGGGAGTTACCCTTGATATTTCTCTTCCCTAAACATTCCACATACGACCTGTCACCAGCTCTTGCTGGTTTTACATTGTAAGTACTGTTGTCTTCTGAGTTCTTTCCACGTCCACTGCCACCAAGTTAGTTCAAGCTTTCCTTATTTCCCCCTTTGACTATTTAAGTAGCTTCTTAGGTTATTTCTTTATATATACTCTTGGCTCACTCTAAGTGTCTTCCCTAGAGTGATGTTTTAAAAATGCAAACTTCGTCATGCCCCTCCTCACTCCGCCCCATACTTAAGTATTTTCCACTTACTTTGAATGTACAACTTCCCATTACTCTAAGAATAAGGACCCAAATCTCTAAAGTCCTGCCTAATCTGGTTTCTGCTTACCTCCTAGTCACGTCTCATTCTTCTCTCTCGTGCTTTTGTGTTGCTGCCATTCTGCTTTTCTTTCTGTTCCCTGACTGACTGTCCTCTTTCTAGCACAGGACCTTTGCATATGCAGGATTCTCTGCCCGGAATGCTCCTGGTCTCCTCACCTTGTTACCCTTCCTTCAGAACTCAACTCAAACATAACCGTTTCAGGGAAACTTTCATTAACCACTCCCTGCTCCCCTATCATAACTGATACAGTTCTCATAGCACTCTCTTTGTCTTTCCCATGTAGTACTTATCAGAGTTTGTAATTATACATTTGTCTTTATGATTATTTGATCAGTATATTGAACTTCTACATTTTTAAAAATATTTGTTTATTTGGCTATACTTGGTCTTAGTTGCGGCATGTGAGACCTTTAGTTGCAGCACATGGGATCTAATTCCCTGATTAGGGATCAAACCCTGACCCTGAGAATGTGGAGTTGTAGCCACTGGACCACCAGGGAAGTCCCCTTCTGCTGCGTTTTAAGCTCCAAAACAGGGAGTATATGTATTTTGCTCACATTTAAACTCAGAGGGTGGCACAAAACAGATGCTCAGTAAATCTATGTTTGAAGAATGAGTGAATGAATGAGAGTATCATCCTGGAAACTTTGAGACAGAGAAGGTCATGGAGCAAATGGTCACTTTTGCAGAGGGAGCCAGTAAAGTCAGGAGAGAAAAGTCAGTTTTGATCCCTTGGATTTTTCAGGTTTAAGACAATACTACCTTTTATTAGAAGTGGTAGTGGAGTCCAGGTTGTGCTGTAGGGGTCCAGGAGTGGATAGGCAGGAAAGAAAGGGAGACATTACATGTAGACAACTCTTGCACAAACTTGGCTTAGGAAAGAGAGGGCAGTAGTTGGTAATGAGTAGTATGACAGGGTTAAACAATAACAGATTTTCCTTAACCCTATCATACTATAACTGTAATACTGTAACAATATTTGTTTTTATAGATGGAGAGTCTCCTGTGTTTTTAGAGGCTGAGGGAAGAGATAGCCCTTCTTGAAAGGGGTAAGCTGAAGATAATTGAGAGGGTTTCTGTTTTTGTGTGTTTTTTCTGGAGCAGGGCTTGGAAGGGAGGGATCCAGGCAGAGAAGAAGGGCTTGACCTTGCATAGAAAAAGGGACACCACACCCTTTCAGATTGGAGGTAAGCATGGGTACAGACACAGGAAGGTGTGTGACTAAGCAGTTTGTATTGCTTCAAGTTTCTTGAAGAAGAGAGATGTTTTCTTTTGAGAATGAGGTGTTTATAGGTTGCACAGGGGATAAAAGAGAATGGCAAAGTTTGAGGAGTCAGAGGAGCTGACCAAGGCTGGTTAAAGAGCATCGTAACTTGGGATTTCCCTGGTGGTCCAGTGGTTAAGACTCTGGGCAGGGAGTGTGTGTTTGATCCCTGGTCAGGGAACTAAGATCCCACATGCTGTGCACGGTGGCAAAAAAAAAAAAAAAAATCTAGATAATTAAAAAAAAAATGTCATTATGCCTCGTTAAAGGCTTAGCTGTGATGGAATTCACAAGTTTCTTTCTTATGGTAACTATTTGTGCAGCGGTGTGATTTTTCTCCTTCAGTAGGCACCAGCCATAGTCTAGAAGTGGTCATTTAGGCTGAGTTTTTCCTGAATCAGTGCAAAGGAAAGGAAAGTCCAGGGGGCTTAAGAATGTTGAAAATACTATAAAAATGGGAAAGGAGGAGAGTGAGGGACTAATAAGCACACTTTATTCCTATATGAGAACTTTGGTGACCTGTCCACCTCTTTCTCTCAGTCTCTCTTTGCCTGCTTCTCTTCCTCTGAATTTTACCCTTAAGTTGCTTCTATTTTAATGGAGGAAATCATCTTTACAAATTGAGTACAGACAGTGGTATATGTGCTTGAGTAGCAGTATATGCTAAATATTATGTGAAAATTGAAAAAAATAATAAACTGCATCAGAGAATTTGGGAGGGCGTTGTAAGGGAGCTGATATTTGAACTGAGTTTTGAAGGGTGTGAGCACTGGGAATGTGGTGGTGTGGGAACAACCCAGGCAGGTTTGGTAGGGATGGGGAGAGCATTCTAGACAAAGACATATTCAACGAAAGTCACAGTGGCATGAAGGATATAGTAAATTTGGGAAATGGTAGGACATTTCAGGCATAGTGAAGGGTATGGGATGGGTAGTGGGTAGAGTAGCAGAAGTTGGAGGCCAGATTGGCACTATTTAGATTTCATGTTATAGCCCAATAGAAAATTCCTGAAGGTTTTTCAATGTTTGTGGTCATTTTAATGATAATAGCTAGCATTTATTGAAAGCTTCAATTTCAGGTTCTGTGCTAAACATTTTATGTGTTACCTTCTTTAATCTTATTAGATCCTCCCAGTGACTCAGTGAAGTAGGTCTTTTTTATTATTCCCGCTTAAAGTGAGGAACTTGAGTCTGGAACAGGTTAGGTAACTATTATCAAGATTTCATAGGCAGAAAGGAGCTGGGCTAGAACTCAAGTTCAAGTCTGTCTAATTCTAAATCCAAACTTTAAAATCTCTCTGGTATTCTTATGTTTTAAGATAAAGATAGTGGGCTGGTCAAAAAGTTTGTTTGGGTTTTTCCCTAAGTTCTTATGTAAAACCCGAGTGACCTTTTTGGCCAATCCAAATATATAAAGGATATGAGGAGAATGTAGATTATTCATTTATTATTTATTTCTGCTTTCCAGTTTTTAGAGCTGTATCTTTAGTACAGACCCTGTATCTTGGGTCAGGAGTGAGGGCTTAGGAGCAACTAGGTTTTGAAGGATGAAGTCTTTCCAGACAGAGGAGCAGCATTTGCAAAGGCATGGGAGGAATGACAAGTTTAGCATGGCAAAGTCAGGATGTTTTAGATGAACCAGAAATATTCCTCATTTTGGGGATGGGCTTAGTCTTGGTCTCCTCCTTTTAAGAGGAATGTGAACAGACTGGATTGTCCAGAAACGTGAGTAAAAACAGCAGAGGTAAAGGCAGTGAAATGGATGACTCATAAGTATGTTTGTGATAAGAAAGGTTGAGAGCTTAAGTTCAGTTCAGTTGCTAAGTTGTGTCTGACTCTTTGCAACCCCATGGACTGCAGCATGCCAAGCTTCCCTGTCCTTCACCATCTTCTGGAGTTTGCTCAAACTCATGTCCATTGAGTTGATGATGTCATCCAACCATCTCATTCTCTGTCACCCCCTTCTCCTCCTGCCCTCAGTCTTTCCCAGCACCAGGGTCTCATGCAGTGAGTCAGCTCCTCGAATCAGGTGGCCAAAATATTGGAGCTTCAGCATCAGTCCATCCAGTGAATATTCAGGGTTGATTTCCTTTAGGATTGACTGGTTTGATCTCCTTACTGTCCAAGGGACTCTCAAGAGTCTTCTACAGAACCACAGTTCAAAAGCATCAACTCTTCGGCACTCAGTCTTCTTTTTTTTTTTCTCTAGGCCTTCTTTTTGGTCCAACTCTCACATCCCTACATGACTACTAGATAAACCATAGCGTTGACTATATGGATCCTTGTTGCAAAGGGATGTCTCTGCTTTTTAGTACACTGTCTAGGTTTGTCATAGCTTTCTTACAAGGAGCAGATGTCTTTTAATTTCATGGCTGAAGTCACTGTTCTCAGTGATTTTGGAACCCAAGAAAATAAAGCCTGTCACTGTTTCCATTTTTTCCCCATCTGTTTTCCATGAAGTGATGGGACCAGATGCCATGGTCTTAAGTTTTTTTAATATTTGGTTTTGAGTCATCCTTTTCACTCTTCTCTTTCATCCTCATCAAGAGGCTCTTTAGTTCTTCTCTTTCTGGCATTAGGGTGGTATCCTCTGCATTTCTGAGGTGGTTAAGGACAGAACTAAAGAGGTGGCAGTAAGGATGATGAAGCCAACTAATGTGCATTGATCACTTACTCTGGGTTAGGTAGGCTTCTTAGTGTGGCACCTGTTTTAATTCAAGTATTTCTCACAGTTACCTATTAAGGTAAGTGTTACCATTCTCATTCCTACCAGAATGAGAAGCTGAAGAAATCAATTACAAAGACCACAGAGTCAGCAATTGATGGGGCTAGGATTTGCATACTATCTCAACCAGAGGTACTGCTGGTTTTCAGGATGGTGTGTGGGTTTGTTCTCTTTTGAAACCTTGCTGCTCTCTTTGCCTTTGGCCTGCCAGATTAATCATAGCTCATTGTGGTGAAGAAGGAAGCAGGAAAAACGAACTGCTGGTGGCTTACTTTCCTAAAAAATAGCTCCCTAGTGGGAGAGAAATTTCTACTACTGTTCTCTGAAAGTAGAGGGAATTGTCCAAAGAAATTGCCAACTCTTTTAGGGGAGACAGGGTTTCAGAGTTGGATCTATGGGGGTGGTTTTGGACAAAGGAAGTCTCTAGAGAGTTTTAAAATCATATCTTATGTTTACGTTTTAAAATGCATTAAATTGCCTAGAGGCTGTCATGCAGAATGAGGTAAGTAAGAAAGAGAAAAAAATATCATATATTAATATATATATGGAATCTAGAAAAATGGTACTGATGAACAGATTTGCAGGGCAGAAATAGGGACGCAGAGAATGGACTTGTGGACACAGCGGGGGAAGGAGAGGGTGGGACAAATTGACAAGATTTATATATACGCATTGACATATATACGCTACCATGCGTAAAGTAGATAGCTAGTGGGAAGCAGCTGTATAGCACAGAATACTAAGCTCTGTAATGACGTAGAGAGATGAGATGGGGAATGGGAGTGGGAGGAGGCGCAGGAGGGAGGGGATACGTGTATACTTACAGCTGAATCACGTTGTTGTGCAGCAGAAATGAACGCAACATTGTAAAGCAATTATCCTCCAATTAAAAAAAAATAAAAAAAACCTTACCAAGCCAAAAAAAATGCATTAATTGCAAATTTAATAAACTTTTTCCTGCCCCTGATTTACTTTTAATGGATATGTGATTCATTAACTGGCTTTAAGAAAGGGAAAAACAAAGCAAAACCAGATAGAACCTTGAGGTAGATTTATAAAATTCTTAGAAAAAAAATTCCGATTCTTATTTCTGCTGGTGGTTGGGGCAGTGATAGCTTCAGGTTAACAGCTGAGCTGTATTTGGGGGTAAATCCCTCAGACACAATAGTTGTCATACTCCTGCAGTGTAAGTGTGTCAAGGGAGTGGGTGGCATTGTCTTTTAGCCTTCCGTGGGCTGACCTGCTTCATTATAGTTAATTTAACCACAAGTCTATTGGAAAAATGCTGGTATGACCAGGTTTGAAATTTTTACCCAGACTTTCATTCTATGACTTAATTTTGTAAAATGACAAACCACCACCCCACTGTTAATTAATGTAGATATCCACTCATCCTTTTGGGCCTGCCTGAGAAGATATTTATTCCCATGGCTTTTTCATGAGAGCCTTAAAAATTATACCTAGTGCTTCTGTGTTGTTCACTCACATCTATGTATTCCATCCAATGCACACATTTTAAAAGTTTGGGCTTGCTTTGATTAGGTGTTTATGTCGTCTTTTCCCTGGAGATTAAAGCGGACACCCATGTCCGGGGTTATGTTGGAGAAAATATCAAGTTGAGATGCACCTTCAAGTCATCCTCTTCAATCACAGACAAACTCACCATAGACTGGACATACCGACCTCCGAGCAGCAGTCGCACGGAATCAGTAAGTGTATACTTTAATTTTTAAAACATTTATTTATTTGGCTGTGTTGACTCACATGGGCTCTTTAGTTGTGGCATGTGGTCTTAGTTGTCCCACAGCATGTGGGGTCTTAGTTTCCCAACCAGGGATAGAACCCACGTCCCCTGCGTTGCAAGGTGGATTCTTAACCACTAGACCACCAGGGAAATCCCAGTAAGTGTATACTTTTAAGGCTCTTTCCTTGAGCTTTCTGTGGTCAACAGCTCTGGAACCCTTTTATTCTAAGTCACAGGCATACTTTAGGCCTTCTCATCTTCAAATAGAAGACAAGCTTCTATTAAATAGAAGGAGATGAGCTTCTACTCTATATGACAGCCAATTTTGGTCATGTAGGGCTTTTTCTTCTATGTAAGAATCTTGCAAATATGCTATAGGAAAAAACTAGTCAGAAACTCAGTGGAAATGTGGTTTAATTTTGTTTCCCCTTTGTTGTTCCATTTTGCTTGGCTTCATAGCTTGAGTTTCAGATTTGTTGTACTAAAAAGGGTACCTCCAGGCTGTTGGATAGAAAAATTCTATAGGTCCTAGTCTTAGATATCCTTTCGCTAACACTGCTTATTTCCTGTCATGTGAGGTCATCTCTGTGGGTGTATCTGTTTGCATATCAGTACTGTGTAGATTTATCTTGGCATCTTCTCCAGTGTATAAACATCTGCATTGATTTACACAGCTCCCTTTGAAGGAAGTTGTGGCACCTTATGTTGATGACAGATGATGTTGGTGACAGATGGTCTTGAAATATTAGAAGCAATATATTTTAATCACACATATAAAACACGTTTATGGCTCAAATCCATTGATGTCTAATTGAAGATTGCAATGCTATTAAAAAATACTTTCTCTGCATGCTTCCAGCAACATCCTAGGTCAGGATACCTTTTATCAAGAATGTGAATGTCGTAGCGGTATGTAAGATTGTGTTTTTGAAAGTATCCTTCATTTGTTATCCTGTTTCCTTCACTGGAAGTACTTTCTCTTTGATTTTAATATGTAAGCTTTGGATTTTGTTTTAGGAGCCATTATTGAATGCCATGTAGCATCTCCCAGTAGCTACAGTAGGTGTTCCAGTAGGTTGTCCTAGTGAAGGTGGCTCCAGTGAGGGAAGCAAGGCTGTATTTGCAGTCCCTTTTTCTTTAGACTTAAAATAGGTCACTTTATTTTGAGTGGCCAGGAAGCTATGGCTGGCTTTATATGACTCTTCTTCCTTGGCCAAAAGTAGGACAGAATAAGCAATGGGGTTTTCGTGGGGTAGAAACCCAAAATGCAAACAGCAGTTCTCATAGGTGCTGCTTTTTGGGAGGCTAGTCAGGAAATCAGCAAATGCACCCAAGCTGGAGTTATTGGACCCTTAATGTTTGCATTATGCTATGTTGCAGTTATGTGCTCATTCAGGATTCTATCAAACTAATCAGATAATAGGATTTGAGTATCACTAGTTTAACTTGAAATTTACAGGTTAGATTAATCTTGAAGATTCACAGCAGGCTTTGTTTTGTCAATCAGTTAAGTTCAGTTCAGTCACTCAGTCGTGTCTGACTCTTTGAGACCCCATGGACTGCAGCACTCTAGGCCTCCCTGTCCATCACCAACTCCTGGAGTTTACTCAAACTCATGTCCATTGAGTTGGTGATGCCATCCAACCATCTCCTCCTCTGTCGTCCCCTTCTCCTCTCGCCTTCAATCTTTCCCAGCGTCAGGGTCCTTGCCAATGAGTCAGCTCTTCGCATCAGGTGGCCAAAGTATTGGAGTTTCAGCTTCAACATCAGTTCTTCCAATGAACACTCAGGACTGATTTCCTTTAGGATGGACTGGTTGGATCTCCTTGCAGTCAAGGGACTCTCAAGAGTCTTCTCCAACACCACAGTTCAAAAGCATCAATTCTTTGGTGCTCAGCTTTCTTTACAGTCCAACTCTCACATCCATACGTGACTACTGGAAAAACCATAGCCTTGACTAGACAGACCTTTGTTGGCAAAGTAGTGTCTCTGCTTTTTAATATGCTGTCTAGGTTGGTCATAACTTTTCTTCCAAGGAGTAAGTGTCTTTTTATTTCATGGCTGCAGTCACCATCTGCAGTGATTTTGGAACCCCCCAAAATAAAGTCTGCTACTGTTTCCACTGTTTATCCATCTATTTTCCATGAAGTGATGGGACCGGATGCCGTGATCTTTGTTTTCTGGACAAAAATTATTTTGTCAATAAGGAGTTTTAAACCCTTTTATGCTGGTGCTGATAATCTGTGATAGGTATTCTTTACCTCCCTCTTTGGAACACTCAAAGAGTGTTCCAGCTGTGTAAATCAGTTAGTAAACAGATATTGTTTACTAATATCTGTATTTCCCACTAGCTGGTAAATTCCTGCTTGAATCCCACAGTATCATTTTGCTAAACACAGTGACTAAGGGCATATAGTAGGTGTGCAACAAGTATTCATTGAATGAATGCCTGAGCCAGGAAGTGATTTAGTGTCTTCTCTGGCAAATTGCTTTTCAAAATTGGGCAATGCAGTGTTTGTAAGAGCCTGGGTTCCTAAGTGGGGAGGATACCAAGTAAGAAAAGAACGAGGAAAGGCTAGAGTCTTGCATAAGAGAGAAAGATGATATTGTATCGTAGTGCCTGCCCAACCTACCACTAGGTGTAATGAGGTGTTTTTTGGTGATGAAGTATGTGATCACCAATCTGAAGCAGCATTGTTTTAATTCAGTGTATATTCATTGAGTACCAATCACACATCTGACGGGGTTTTATTAATTTCCAAGATAGATAACTTGAGAGAGGCTTATGTTATAGCCTCTTGGTGATTTTTGAGGATAAATTAAAAATCTCTCCTTTCCCACTTATTCGTTGTGTGCCTTTGAGTAACTCACTTAATTTTTTGTTTTTGGCCTTGTTTCCCTGTTTGCCCCATGGATAGTTCAATGTTGTTGTGAAGGTCAGATAAGTGAATGTGTAGAGATTGATTGCACCCTATAAAGTACCACATGATAGTGGATGCTGCTTTAGAATAGGATTTATCAACTTTGGCACTATTGGCATTTTGATCCAGATAATTTGTTGTGGGGGGCTAGCCTATGCATTGTAGAATTTTCAGCAATATCCTCTGGCCTTTGCCCTCCAGATACTAGTAGTACAACCAAAAATATCTCCAGATGGTGCCAAATGTCTCGAGGGCAAAATTGCCCCTAGTTAAGACCTCTACTTTAGTACTTTGGGGAGAAGAGGTTTGAGAATCAGAATCCTTGGATTCTTTCATTAGGACTGTTTTGGGGACAAGTTTCATAAACCTGTCTTTTTAACCTATAGTACAGAAGTGAACAAAGCACAAGAAAAAATTGTCCAACTGGGAAAACCTGTTATATATTTGTATTTTATTTTGGACCTACTTAGCTTTACGTTTCATTGCATTTTCGATACTAACTCTTTTTTTTCTCATGATGTTGCTTTCCTAGATTTTTCATTATCAGTCTTTCCAGTACCCAACCACAGCGGGCACTTTTCGGGATCGGATTTCCTGGGTTGGAGATGTATACAAAGGGGATGCATCCATAAGCATAAGCAATCCTACCATGAAGGACAATGGGACATTCAGCTGTGCTGTGAAAAACCCCCCGGACGTGCACCATAATATTCCGGCGACAGAGCTGACAGTCACAGAAAGGGGTAAGCTAACTGCCACCAACCTTGTGCTGCAGTGAGTGCTCTGGGACTCCTGTGGTGGTTTGTGGAGAGATCAGTGATAAGCAGAACTTACCTTATCTTTATCAGAACATTCTGCTATCTTGAATTGTCTTTGAGGAGGAGTTCTTTATTTTGCAAACTAAAGTTTTTTTTTTTTTCAAATATCATCATAGTTTCGCCATGATTCTTCTTTAAATTTTCATTTCAGGTGACCAAAGTCTTGTGGAATGTAATGCAAACCCCTGAGTAAATGGAGGGTTGCTATCTGTGTGAAACAGATGTCATTCTGGTTTCCCTAATGTGTTTATACTCTCAGTTATGAGACTGTGTTTTTGCCTGAGTCTTGAAAGGGTATCTCCTTTAAAGATGGAGGCTGCACATTTCTGTTGCAAAGAGCAGCTGTTTGCATTCGGTGTGAAACATGAGTGGGATAAGGATTGACCTTTTTTCTTCCACCATTCCCTGGTGACTGTAGAGTGGTCATTCTAGTCCTTATTTGGATTTGAACCAAAGATTTAGAGATAGAGACCTGCATTATAGTTCATTATAGCTACCTTGTCATTTCTCAAATCTTTCTGTATGTTTCTCTGTCTGTTTCTCCCTTCCCTTTCTCTTTCTTTATTTTTTTAGGACAACTCATAGATTTCAAAGACATGAGCACATTCATACTGCTGGTGGGAGTAGAAACTGGTATAGTTTTTCTGGCAGACAGTTTGATAGTATAAATCAGATACCTTACAATTATATATCCTTTGATCCAGTAATTCCATTTTAAAATTTGTTTTAAAAACTAGAGCTAAATATGAACATTTATATACAAGGATGATCATCATTACATAACTCATAGATTCAAAGAATTGGAAACAACTTGAATATCCACTATTAGCAGATTGATTCAATAAATTATTCAATATGCAGAATACTATGCAGCCCTTAAAAAAAGTTACACCTGGACTGATGAACCTATTTGCAGGACGGGAAAAGAGACACAGACTTAGAGAACAGACTTGTGGATACAGTGGGGGAAGGAGAGGGTGGGATGAATTGAAAGAGAGGCATTGACATATGTGCACACCACGGGTAAGATAGACAGCCAGTGGGAGACTGCGGTAGAGGACAGGGAGCTCAGCTTGGCACTCTGTGACAACCCAGAGGAGTGGGAGGGAGGCTCAGGAGGGAAGGAATATGTGAATACACATAGCTGATTGGAAGGCAGTTGTGTATGTGTGTGTGTGTGTGTGTGTGTGTGTGTGTGTGTGTGTGTGTGTGTGTGTGTGTGTGTGTTAGTCACTCAGTCGTCTCCGACTCTTTGTGACGCCGTGGACTGTAGCCCGCCAGGCTCCTCTGTTCATGGGATTCTCCAGGCAAGAATACTGGAGTAGGTTGCCATTTCCTTCTCCAGGGGATCTTCCCAATCCAGGGATCGAACTTGAGTCTCCTGCATTGCAGGTGGACTCTTTACCGTCTGAACCACCAAGGAAGCCACCAATTATATTCCAATTAAAAAAATAAGTAAAATAGAAAAAAAATCACACATGGATGGAATATTTATGGAAAATATTTATATAGTAAATAGAAAAGAGGTTAGAAAAAGTATGTGAAGTATGGTCTACACTTCTGAACATATAGTCTCCTCCCTATATTCCCACTCATACCCATATACTCCTGGGGACTTCCCTGGTGGTCCAGTGGTTAAGACTTCATCTTCCAACGCTGGGGGTGTGTTTTCCATCCCTATTAGGGGAGCTAAGATCCCACCTGCCTCGTGGCCAAAACCCCAAAGCATAAAACAGAGACACATATGCCTAGAAAGAAGAGTGAACAGCTAGACACTGACATGTTGATCCTAGGTATCCAGATTATGGGTAAATTTTAATTCTTTGTACTTTTGTGTGTTTTCTAGTGTTTCTACCATGAATTTATTCCTTTTGTAATCAGAAGAAAACTGGAGCAAAAGTAAGACTATCTTATGTCATAGGAAGCACTTTGCACATCCCTCTTTTACCTTCTCTTTTCCTCCTTCAGGTTTTGGCACGATGCTGTCCTCTGTGGCCCTTCTTTCCGTTCTTGTCTTCATTCCCTCAACTGTAGTGGTTATTCTGCTACTGGTGAGAATGGGGAGGAAGTCTGCGGGGCTGAAGAAGAGGAGCAAGTCTGGCTATAAGAAGTCGTCTATTGAAGTTTCAGATGAGTAAGTCCAGTTGCAGTCCTGAGCCGTCAACCCTCTTCCGAGCTGTGCTTTGTGGACAGCACCAGACCTCTGCATCCATGCCTTCCTTTCTTCCAGGCTGAGTTAGTTCTGCTGAAAGGGAAACTTGTGGATATTAATTTGGAGAGAGAGAGACAGAGCAGTTAATAGCATGGTCCTAGTCTCTTTATTTTTGGAAATAAGATTGTACAATGCTGTGGTTCATAGTGTAAATTCTGAAATGAATCTCTCATTCCTTCCAAATGAACAGGAAATCCCCCAAAAGTCAATTATTTTTTCCTTTTCCTTATTTTGGCACCAAGCTGACAGAAATGCCTGAGCAGTGAGAGAGGCTTTAGAGTAGCCATGGACGACAACATAATTTAAATAAACGAGTACTATTCTTGGTCAGCAAATGCTCCAAAGGGGTTAACTGGATTCTGATTATCAAAAGCAGGTGAGCAGGTGTGATCCAGTATTTTCCCTAAGAACAAATCCACTAAAAAAAATAAGGCAGCAAAAGTCTACATAAAACTCTGTTGATTCTTCAGTGTCTATTTCAGGGGCTTGGAACCTTGGCAGAGAAATCTTACTTTGAGAGTCTAAAATCTTTCTCTGTGTGTGTTGTGTATGCATGTACACACTTATATAATGGGAGTAAGAGTCCCCTTTAAAGGAATCTGTGGCCTCCCACAAGGCAAAGAACTCTTGGTAAAAAGTACTAAAATGTCTATTTCTAAGCATGGTCTAATAAGACCTCCTTATGATCTAAGCCTGAATCACATTGTATCCTGCTATTTCTTCTCATTGGCTCCAGAGAGCTGTTTCCTTCTCCGAACCTACTATACTCATTTGGATCTTTAAAAAAAAGATTATTTATTTATTTGGTTGCTTTGGGTCTTTGTTGCTGTGCACAGGCTTTCTCTAGTTGCAGCCAGCAGGGGCTACTCTCTAGTTGTGGTGCACGGGCTTCTCATTGTGGTGGCTTCTGTTGTTGCAGAGCATGGGCTCTAGAGCGTAGGCTCAGTAGTTGTAGCACATGGGCCCAGTTGCCTCACAGCATGTGGGATCTTCCCAGACCAGGGACTGAACTGGTGTCCCTTGCATTGCAAGAGAGATTCTTAACCACTAGACTATCAAGGAAGCCCCATTTAGATATTAAAAACAATTTTTTTTCAATGTGCTTCCCTCTCACCTGGATTCTCCTCCCTCCTTCCCTTGTTTGCCTGGAAAACTCTTCCTTATCTTCCAAGACCCTGCTGCAGCGTCTCCTTCTCTTGAATTTCCCTGACTCTTTCAGGGTAAACTATTCTCTCTCTCCCCTTTGCTGCCACAGCAGTTTGACTTTGACTCTACGAAAACATTTATGACATTGTATTGTGACATACTTGTTACGTTCTAATGGGTCTCTCACCCTCAGAAAATCATGAGCTCAAGGGACAGTGCCCAGACATGGTTGATGCTGAGTATATTTCTAAATGAACAGTTGCCACTAGCTCTTATTTATTGAGCACTTACTATGTGCCAAGCACTCTGGTCCATGATTTACATGTGCTTATTTTGCATATACTCCTCACCACTATCCTTTAAGTGTAGCCGGTAATACCTGCATTTTGTAGATGAGGAAACAGGCTCCTGGAGCTTAAATAATTTGCCCAGTCACCCTGTTAGTAAGTGGCAGAACTGGAATTTAAAACCACACCCGTCTGACTTCAATACTTGTCCTCTTAACAGTCACTACCGAGGATAGTGACTGTCCGTATTTGGTTTGTCCTCTTTCTGCAGCACTGACCAGGAGGGGGATGACTGCATGGCGAAGCTTTGTGTTCGTTGTGCCGAGTGTGTGGTAAGCCCATGCCATTTCACTGTTCACTGTTCATGCTTTATTTTCCTGCTTAATTAAGGTAATCCTTTGTCCTCAGAGAAGCGGGGGACATGCAGGTAGGTCTACAGCAAAGTATGAACCAAGGTCTTTGCCTAAAGCATTTTAGTCTCAGGGGACCCTTCCCAATTCTAACCATTATTTTATTTTCTGTCTTTTGGGCGCTGAGTGGTGTCCTTAGGTTAGGGAAGGAGACTGCGTAAGCAGCCTCTGCTGACTGACAGGGAGCATCCTGAAAGAGGAGTGTCCTGTGTTGCTAAGGTCATACTGGGAGAGCTGGCTGAACTGGCTGAACCCAAAGCCGGTGGAACTGAGCTTTTCTGCTGAGCCTCAGTTTTTCCCAGGAAATTAGAGTGATATGACCGTTTAGGTGACTCGATTGTATTGTCCATAAGAAATACCCATGTTGGAAGGCTTGAGTTTTGATTGAAATTGCGGAAAGCACTTGCTATGACTGGTAGGCTTGCGTGGCTGCCCCAGGATCCTAGGAGGAGAGGCTTTCTGATGTGGTACTGTTGAAAACAGGTCAAAAGCAACTCATGATCTAGTATGAAGTATACCTGTCATTTCAGGGTTTAAGCTTGAGCTTTCTTTGTACTTACTGCTAAGCTCAGCACTTGGCCAGATGACTGCAGCCCAATTACTCATCGCAGTGTTCTTTGTTTCTCTTTCTCTCATGTACTTGAGTATTATAAGTGGCTTTTCTGATGAGAGAAAGGTGGATAGTGCCAATGGATAGAATCTAATTAAAACCTTTTGGGATTTGAATATTTTGATAACACAAAATAAGCTAATGTCCTGAAACTAACACAACATTGTTAATCAACTATATTTCAAGATAAAATAAAAACTGAAAAAGAAAAAGGAATAAAAATCACTTTTCTGAAACTAATACAGCATTGTTAATCAACTATATTCCAATATAAGATAAAAATTAAAAAGAAAAAGAATCACTTTGCTGTACACCTGAAACTACACAACATTGTTAGTTATGTGTCATCCTCCAGGACACAGTTGAAATGTTACCTTCTCTTAAATTGGGGTACAAATAATAGCTAACTATATATTTTTAAAATTAGTAAGATATAGTGTTTCAGAAAAAAATAAAATAGGAAAAGGAGATGGAATGGCTAGATAAGGGGGTGTGATACTAAATAGAATGGTTGGGGAATTCCCTAGTGGTCCAGTGGTTGGGACTAGATGCTTTCACTGTCGCGGACCAGGTTCAATCCCTGGTTGGAGAACTAAGATCATATAAGCCACATGGTGTGGCCAAAAAAAAAAGAAATAGGATGGTTGAGGGCATCCTCATTAAAATGATATTTGAACAGACACCTAAAACAAGAAGCAAGAGACATGGCTACTATGGAGGAGCATTATTCTAGGCAGAGGAAATGGTTGGTGCAAAGACCCTGGGGAGGGACCATGATTAGCATGTTCTAGGAACAGCATGGAGGCCAATGTGGCAGGAATGAAGAGAGCAAGGCAAGGAATAGCATTTCTGCAGAGAGATAATGTCATATCTTATAGAACATTGCATGACTGTAATGACCTAGACTTTCAATCTTACTGGAAAGGAATCCGCTGGAGGTTTTTGCAAAGAGAACACTGAACTGATTTAAGTGCTAAAGTGTCATTCTGGCTTCTGTGTTGAAAACAGGTGGTGAGGGACCATGAGAGAAACACAGTCCATTTAGGAGATTTTAGCAATAATGGAGGTGAGGGAAAAGGGTGTTGATCTGGACCAAGATGGTGATAGTGGGGATGGTGAGAAGTGGTTGTTCTCTGGCTATAGTTTGCAGGTAAAGCCAGAAGGACTTCTGGACGAGTTTCATGTGTCTGTGAACAAATGAGAGGAGTTAAGGATAAATCCAAAGTTCCTGACCTGAGCAAATGGTAGAATAGAGTTGCCATCTTCTAATATGTACAAGCCTGTGGGTGGAACAAGTTTTAGGCAGAATATCAGGAGCTGAGTTTGGATATATTAAATTTGAAATACTTAGTAAATTTAGGTGGATTGAGTCAGTGCCATTTTACTGTTAATGAAGCCCCTAACTGAGTTCCATTTGGGGGCCCCTACCATGTGGTCTTTACCTGAATTCTGACTGTGGCATGTATTTCATATACACACCACAAGTACTGTTCTTTCCTTTCCAGGATTCAGACTATGAAGAGACATATTGATGACAGTTTGCATGATAGAAGAAGAGTCACCTCTTAGCAGAAAATGTCCCGTTCCGCTGGCAGCTAAAGCCTCTCAGAGAAGTGGAGCTGGCTTGGACAGTAATGGTGGAGAATCCTGGAAGTCATCAGTAAAGACTTTAGGAGTGACTTATTTATTGAAGAAATATTCTTTTTGTATTTATAAACTGTTCAAAAACTCTCAGAAGAGACTCATAACTACCCCTGTTAATAACTTATACTCTAATTGAATGAAGGAATTCTTTTCCTAAATAGAAAGATAACTTTTTGTTTAGTCTTTGCTCTTGAATGTATTACATGTTTTCTACCATGTTTTTTTGAGGGAGAATCCTAGATGTTGGCCACATTGCTGATGCCAGTATATATATATGTATTTAATGAAATGGATCTTAGAGCTTCCTGATGTGCTCCTGGACAAAACGTTTTTTGGGGATAGTTATTCTTTGGTTTTTGCCCCATGAATATTCTCAGCTGTGAGTTAGCACACAGCATATACTCACTGGTTTAGTTGTTTCATCATCAGTTGTGTTTGGGAGGCTTGGAGTGCATAACCCCAGTGTTTTAGAGATGGTAGGATTGGGAGTCAGTGGTTTATTTGACTGAGTTTTTAAAGTATTAAAGTGTCAACAATTTACAATTAAAAAATTCTGAGATAGAGGGGTTCCCTTCTTTTTCTCACTAGGTGCAATTTGTTATTTTACTTTCTTACAGCTGAGTGGTTTATGGTTTCCTTCTTGACTTTTCAGATTAGAGGCAAGAAAAACTCCTCATAGGGTTTTTAGTGGGGATAAGTGAATAACTTTACAGGTTATTTGCAATGAAATCATCTTTTAACCTATGCTGTTCTTCAAAATTTTCTTCTAAAATACAGAAAATATGAGTGAAAGAAGGTATTTACAAACCCTTTTTTGCGTAATATTTGAGATAAGGAAGTGAGGGTGTACACAACTTATACTTCCTTCTTCTGTTCTCTCGATACTTTCTATCAACTTCCTCCATTCTACTGCACCAAATTATTTCAAATATTAATTTACTTGGGATTTTCTATAAGCCATTAAGAAATATGTATGACATATCAGGAAGGGTTGACTGTCTAATCCTCTGTAATAGAGGGATAGAGTTTGCTTCTTAATTATGAGAGACAAAAAATGTCTCTCATAATTTGATTTTTTTTAACGGGATAGCCCCTTTCCATGATTCTTTGCTAGGTGACTCAGGAGGTCTCCATATTATAGCACAATGCACTGTATGCTGTACAAAAATCACTTGTATATTTTTTTGCCAAAATCTATTTTTAAAAATTTAGGTTATTCCGTCTCGTAGATTTGGCCTGGCCTCTTATGTTAATCTAGTCCATTAATGAGAAAGTCTGAGTTAATAGATGTTATGATTTACCTCTGATCATATAAGGAAGAAGAGGCAGAAGCAAGATTGTAAGTCTGCATCTACAGTGGTTAAGACTCACAGACTTGGGCTACTTGTTAAGTATGCGGTTGTCTGGGGCCAATCTAGTGAGACAGTCTAGTCTGACACCTCAACGCAGAAAGGAAAACAGTTTGAGCAACAAGAGTAGATAATTTGGGCCCTAGGACATTTGAAGATAGAGATCTAGTTGTGAGAGAGACTTCTTGTGGGTCCTCATTCTTTGAGAAAGAGATGATGTTACAGGAACCCAGGTAAAGTTATATCCCATTCAATGAAGGACCAGTTTTGACTGAGTTTTCTGGCAGTTTCCTTTCAGGCATGTTATAAGGATTCATCCAGTGGGATATGTTTATCACTTTAGGTAAATAGTGCTGTGTGAATGCCTGGTCATGTTATTTTGTAGCCTTGACCATGGTTTGAATCAGTCCCTTCCTTTTTAAGTGACTGAATGATGAAATCCTTCAGGGTAGGAGAGTAAGTTGACCACCTAGTCTGCTCCATGTGGTCACATCACAGTCTTACGGTTGCTCTCAGTCTGCTTCTGAAGCCCTTTTTTTGGGGTCTGAGTTACAGCTTTTTTTTCTTCAAAGAAGCACAAAGCAGTGTTTGGATACCTTGCCTTTTAAGGATGAAAGGAAGATAAAGTGTTTCTTTTTTAAACTTACTGTTTTAATATTTTCTAAGGTGCTATTTTCTCTTTTTATTTTTTTCATTTTGCTTCTCCATGAGTTCTTATCACACTTTATGGAGACCAGCCTTGTCTAGAAAGGGAATTGAATTCTGAACCTTCAGCAGGGGTTAAAAGCCTTTCAGAATTTTTCTTTGGCTGCTGAAGTCTTTACTTGTGGCTACTTTGCCTTATGAGTTTTGTGCAATTGAGCTCTTAATTCTGTTACCAAATGTGAACTTATAAAATGTTTTGTGTTTCCCATGTGACCTGGTACCTCAAGCTTCTTGGTGGGCACATTCTCTGCAGCCCTTAAACTGGGCTCTGTGCTTCACGAGGGAATGTTTCATGTCCTTGTTTAGAAAAAATTCTGGTGGCCAAATCCTGAGTCTGCATGTTCTTGTGTGTCACTCAGTTATGATTCCAAAGGGGAGTTGTAAGAAGACCAGTAGGGTGTGGCACAAGACTCATTTAATTGCACAGTTTAAAACTTTGCTGCTAGAAGAGGCAACTCCGTCCTTTTGACTCTAGCGTTGGACTGTTAACTGCTGCGTTTCACTTTGTTTCTTGTTTGTTAATTTTTGTAGGAGGATATGCACTATTGGGTCATATGCACAGACGCTGTAACTCTTGAGATCTTTACCACATCATAGTTAATAAACTTCTTTGTACTTTCTGGCTACTTATTGGTGTGTGTGTACATATAAGACTAGAGCTGTCATGTGAAAGAGAAGGGAGGTGGTTTATGATTTTCAGCACCCAGTAGCCATTTATCTCTGAGCCGTACCCCAGCAAAAATCTGCATAGATTCAGAAGTGTGCTGGAGCCAGCTCACACCTTAAGAGCTGATTGTTAAATTTTTAGGAATTTTCAACAATTGTTAAAATGTTGGTAGTTTAAAATAGACCACATTGAGGGTATTTGCTCAATTGCTGGCTTACCAGCATACCCATTCTCAAGAACCATGTGACATAGTCCTGGAGAAGAGCAAGCATTCAATAACTTGTCAGATGATACAGAACAAGTTTCAAAAAAACAAGTATGCCCATGTGTAAGTCAAACCAGTACAGACAAGATTGAAGATGTGTACACTGAAAACACTTATTTTGAAGTGGTGACTTGAGAGCAAAAGATACGTTGATTCAAAGAAGCTTTGAGTTTTTAATCTAGGATGTCCAAGTCACCTGAGGGTTTCTCTGAGGAATAAAATGCTTCTTGTATGCTAGAAATGCTGATGCCACATGGTCAGGGGAGATTGACATGCCTTGGTGGTGAGTTGGACGACAGGACAGGCATATCTTTGGAAGCAGGGATTGGCTCTATTGCCCCTCTGTACCGAGAGGAAAAATAAAATTGCAAGATTTCTATATTTTAGATACAGAGCAAAATTTTTTGTGTTAATCTTAAATGTATTTTGTCTACACGAAGCTGATTTCTCAGCTTGTTTACCTGGGACCATTCAACATCCCATCCTAGGAGGTTGTCACCTAGAAGAGGAGATGACACCTGCAGAGGTCTGAAACATGAGGCTTGCCTCAGTAAGGTGAATTTATTACCTCATTTTAGAATGAAAGTGTAAATAAAAATTGAGTAATATGACAGCTGACTGAAACGAGAACCTTAATTTGGAGGTTCCTGTTTGTGTCGCTGCAGCCACCTCAGAATGCACGCATATGGTTTGATCTGAGCCTGACCTTCTGTGCAGGCAGAAGTGTCTTCAGTCGGACTTGGGAACTGCAGTGGTGGGAGAGTTGAGCGAGTTGCTTCTCCTGGTGTTCATCATCTTGGGTAAGAGCCTGCTTTATATTTCTTAAGCACTGACTTGAACTTTTCTCACTTGGAAGAAGGCTGGTTCTGAAGGTGTTCATTTAAAGGCCATCCTTTTGGGCTGTGAGGCAATCCCGAACTGTGAGCCTCTGCAGGAGGACTGCCATAAGGTAGTCTAGTGGGTCCAGTTTTCCTTTCTGCAGTGTAGAAGGATCTGTGTTAAGATCCTCAGAGAAAAAGCCAGTAAGGTTTGCTCTTAATAAAAGAGTAAATGCTGATGATGATGGTGATAAGCTTTAGCTTTTAAGTTGCCTGTGGCTTTAAGTAGAGCTGTGGCTGGCTGTTCCTTGGACTCATGGCAGAACTCTTCTTGAACTATTTCTTTTCTCCCAACCCTACACAGGCCAATATTTAACCTTAAGGAGTCAGGAACTTAAACCTCCCAAGAGGGCTAGACTGTTGTTCATGCTTGCCTCACCATCTGCATAGCTGGATCTCAGGGAAGATAGAGTAGGATGGTTTAGATAGAAGCTGGTCTAAAGGAGAGAGCAGGAGTAATGACTGCCTGATTGAGGGAAGGTGGTGAGGCTGTGGGTAGGCTCAGTGGCCACTTGTCCTTACTAGGGGCAAACACTTGACTGAGAGAGAGTGCCTCTCCCTTATTTTTTCCTGTAATATTGTAATATTGAGGGGGTTATTTCCACATCCTGTGTGGTCATCTCATTGCCATGAGCCTCTTTTCTGAAGATTTTTTTTTTCTGTTATAATTGTGCCAAAGACAACAATTCCGTTATGCTTTTAATAATAGAAAAGGGGGTCCTGATAGTTACAACTCCCCAGGGGTGATAGAAGATACTTGCCAAGAGTTATATTGTGAAAGAACCGTGAGCTCAGCTCCAAACATTTGACCAACACATGAAATAACTTACTATGCAGAATTACCTCAGGAACATGCTGGTGAGAAGATAAATCAGCATCTGGGAAGGAAGCTGGCAGAGTCGAAGATTCAGATGGAGTCCATAAACGTGCTTAAGGTTCATCTGAGTGCTTTCATTAGATTTTTTTAGAGACTGAGATTCATAGATGTATTCTGAATTATGTATCTGAATAATAAAATTCTGAACTATATGTGTATATATATAAAAGATTATCTGTCTGTCTATTATTTATCTCTGTTACATGGTAGGAATTTCTGAATATCTGCCAACTAACTAGGAAACTTGGAACTTGACTCGAGTCACGTTCTTGGCCCATTTAAGTGTTTATTAATTCATCTGATCAGTGGTCCCTGAACTTTCACTCTGGGTCTTACTCTGTGCTGGTGCTGGAGATGCACTGGCCAATAGGCATGGCTCTTAGCCTCATGAAGCTTATAGTCTTAGGGGGTGAGGGTGGAGTACAAGCCTTTAATCAAACAAGCACTTAAGCAAATAGGTAATTAGAAATTGTGACAAATGCCCTAAAAGAAAGAGAAATAATAGTACTATTAAAACACGTGGCTAGGATGTGCCCTGATAGGGTGGTTCAGGAGAAGTTTCCTTGAGGAAATTACATTTAATTTGAGATCTGAAAGATGAACAGGAGTTAACTAGGGGCAGGGGGTGGGAAGAATGTTCAATCAGGGGGATCAGATTAATCTTGTTTTGTTAAATGAAGTTCAGGGAAGGTTTGCTCTAAAACACTGATTACTTTCACACTCATGGAGGAGAAGTCCATAGGAGTAAGGACACAGTCTGTGATCCAGAAGACCCTGGTTCGAATCCTGGCTCTGCCACTTGCTCTGCATTGTTAGGCAGGTCACTTCACCAATTTGTGCCTCAGTTTCCTCATGTGTAAAATCTCATAGAGGGTTGTGAAAATTAAATTGGTTAATGTGCAGAGCACTCAGACAGTGCCTGTCACATACTCTTCTCTAGTTTATTGAGTGTCAGCTACTGATTTCTAGTGTGGTGGTATAACTAGAGGGAAAAAGTCGATCCTATAATGTTAAGAATGAGGCCCGGGGAGAGGGAGTGGTTTTCCAAATATCAAAGAATTAGTTAATGGAATGTCTGATCTGGGAAGAGAATTTTTTAAGAACTTAATGCTTTTTACTGTTAAGTCATTGCTTCTCTATTCATTCACACAGAGTTCTAATGGTGCCTTTGAGTACTTAGGACAGAAAATGGGTATCTTCTATTTATCAGATTGTTGGCACATTTCTTAGAATTTGTTTGAAAAAGGTTTGGATGTGGCTCTGTGTCTTGAGTTTGGTGCCTAGATTCAGAATCTTTTTGGGGTCGCTGGTTTCCTCTTAGAATAGAACGGTGCATTTGCAGGATGTTGAAGCTGATTTCAATTTGATGGTTATATTGGCAGCTATCAGCACGTATCCAGTATATGCCAGACACTTCATCAGTGCTGTAGCATAGGCATGGGACAATCATAAGTGAGATGCATTTTGGTCCTGCCCTTGAGGGTGTAGGTAAGTCTACGCTGTAATCAGTGATTACTCCTCTGTGCAAATGGTGCACTGCTTTGGGGAGTATAGGACAACTGTTTGCTGGGGAATGAAGGGAGCGCAACCAACTCCCTGGAGAAAAAATTCATCCAGAACACAACAGGGATCTTAGTTGTCCCAGATATGATGAATTAAAGTTATACTATAAAGGAAGCCCCTTATCATGCTCAGCGATGTATATGTGGGATAAAGTGGATATCTTATAAGGAGCTGGAATAAAGCAAGCTGTGGCTATCTTAAGAGAGATCTGTATTTTCATTAGAAATACTTATATTTGGGAAAACTTGATGTGACTTTTGGTAGATCTGAGTCAGTGTAATTGTTATCTTCATTGTTGTAATGGATTCAAGAACCGAAACTTTATTGTTTCCAGTTCATTCTGATTCATCATTTGCCATTCTTGTAAAGGTAGATTCTCAGAGCCCAAAGTCTCTTCTAAAAGCTAATAACTCTATTTTCTATCTGACTTTTAGGCTATAAAAAATAGGATCTTATATAGTAATGCTTTCTATCTTTTAAAGCACTGAAATCTACATTCTTACATCTGATTCTTGCGTTGTTATCCCCATGTTATAGGTGAGGAAATTGAGGTTCATCAAGGTCAACTGACTTTCTGCATAAGCAAGACCTAGGTAGGGCTACCTTGAACAGCTTGACCCTGATTTTCCAGATGGTGAATTTTTTTTAGTGATTTTATTTGTTTATGGGTGTGTTGTGTGTTCGTTGCTATGCGCGGGCTTTCTCTAGTTGCAGCGAGCAAGGGCTGCTCTCTAGCTGTGGTGCGCTGACTTCTCATTGTGGTGGCTTCTCCTGTTGTGGAGCACGCACTCTGGGCACACATGCTTCAGTAGCTGTGGCTCCCAGGCTCCCAGAGCACAGAGTTGTGGTGCCCGGACTTAGTTGCTCTGCGGCATGTATGATCTTCCCAGATCAGGGATTGAACCCATGTCTCCCGCATTGGCAGGCAGATTCTTTACCACTGAGCCACCAGGGAAGACCCAGATGGAGAATTTTGTTGATTAAAATTCAGATAAGAAACTCTTAGGTAATCATTTTTTTATAAGTTGAAATGGCCACCATATACATATTGGACTTCCAGCAGAGCCGGCTAGGGTAATATGATGTTAATACACCAAGAAGACCTTTCCTTTCAGCAAATTCTGAGGTGGAATTACTCCAGGGTGTTAAGGTTTCAGAGACCATGGCTGAGACCAGCCACAAGAGTATGTCGGAGCCTAAGTCTGGTTGAATTGTGACTCTTTGGAGTGAAGATATTTCTGTTTTGTTAAGAAAACTGTGGGGCTTTGTGTAGAACAGCAAATCTATTCCCAGGAAATGGTGGATGCAGTGAAATTTATACCACAGAGGTAACAGAGATGCTTTTCAGCCCAATTCTCCTTCTACTCACGCTATCCTGCCTGAAAAAGTGAAAAAATAAAATCTCACCATTGACCTTTAAGGTGGCTTCTTTGTGTCATAGAACTTGGTGAATGCCTTAACTGAGTTTAAAAATTTCCCCCTTATTTGTGTATCTCTTTTCTTACATGTTCAGGACTTTCTTTATATATTTAAGGTAGTTGTTTTAATTTAGTTGGAGATATAGGTAAACATTTCAGGCTGAGTATCCTGTAATCTTTCGTTTTCTATGAAACACAGACTATAGATTGTTTAGGGTTGTCATCTCAAGCTTATCCTGGAATTATTTGTTTTTATTCTCTCAAAAAGCAACTTTCATATAATTTTCCCTTACAGCCAATCTGAGGCAGCCCCCAAGTGACTCTCCAAACACCACTCTGTTTTGTTTTATTATAGCAGTTGCCAGCATCTGCTGTTTCTTATTCATTCATTTGCTGCTTTTTTCTCTCCATTTCCCTGCCATATGCAAACTGCATGTGACCCAGGACCTTGTCTTCCTTGTTCCATGCTGCATCCTAGTGCTTCAGAGAAAGGCTGGCTCACAGAGGTACTCACTTATTGATTGGTTAAATGCATGAACTCCTCCTGACACTATTTTCTGATTTTTTTTTCTTTTCTTTTAAGATTGAAAAATTGACAACAGCATGTTTTACCCACTGAAAGTCATCCTGATGCCAGTGTTACTGGGTAAGTAGAAGCCAAGGGACCAAGGAGGGTATTTATTTCTTTCCAGTCTCATGTGTGTTCAGAAGCCAATTTTATATATTTTCATTTCCCCTTGCTTTGCTGAAAAAGGAAACCCCAGCCTGGAACTTTATAGTTTTGTTGAATCAGTTGTTTTAGAAGCCAGGTAGCAGACTCTTTCTTGGAAAGCTGAATATTCCTCTGTTTCTATTAGAAACAGAATGCCTTTTGGTCTTGACTGGGTGTTCTGTGACCTTCCCACAGAATATGAAGAAAGTTTCTCACTGGCATTCCTGCACTTTCAACTGTTATCTTTAAAACCACAGCTTGTTGCAGATCAGGAAATGAAATCATCAGAGAGAGTCCCTAGTCGTAATTGTAATTGTTTTCCTGCTTTAGTCATGCCAGCCTTCTTATAGTTCCTCAAATGCAGTGAGCTCTTGCCCAATTTTTGATAGTTTCTTTTGCCTAGTACCTCTCTTCCCACTTCACCCTAGCAAGCCTGCCTAAGCCTTCAGTCTTCTCCTTTAAGCTCTACTTCCTTTTAAAAAGCCTGCTCTGGTTGCCTCCTTGAACCAGATTGAAGTCTCCTGTTCGGACAGTGCTCAAGGCTGCTGCTTCTTGCTCATCCATTGTTTTTCTTTCTTTAGTCCCCTTTCATCCTTTAACCCCTTGTCTTTCTCTTCATCCCATGGATATGGCTCTGTTGGGAGAATAAATTAATTAGGTGCTTTACTCTCATGACTTTTAAATTTGTTTTCTTTAAAATTTTGTTTTGAATTTCATTTTAAAATTTATTCTATTTATTTATTTGACTGCATTGGGCCTGAGTTGCAGCACTCGGGATCTTTAATTGTGGCATATGGGATCCAGTTCCCTGTTGAGGGATTGAACCTGAGGTCCCTGCATTGGGAGCTCAGAGTCTCAGCCACTGGACCACTAGGGAAGTCCAAAATTTTTTATTTTATTGAAGTATAGTTGATTTATAATGTGTTAATTTCTGCTGTGTAGCAAAGAAATTCAGTTATACATATATACATACTTTTTCATATTTTCTGTTATGGTTTATCACAGGATATTGACTGTTGTTCCCTGTGCTATACAGTAAGACCTTGTTTATCCATTCCATTTTTCTCTTTTCTATTAGCTTTTTGGACTTTTCATGGTGACTTAAAGAATGACTCAGCAAAGTGCACAAAGGAATGATCTTTTCTCTAATTCCAGGCAACATAGAATTTGCACACACATGCAGTTAGACACGTGCACATACAAGAAAATAGTACATATTAGAGAAGTTTTCCCACCATGGAATCAGGGTTATAATAATCTCAGGGTCTTCCTTGATAGCTCAGTTGGTAAAGAATCTGCCTGCAATGCAGGAGGCCTGGGTTTGATCCCTGGGTTGGGAAGATCCCCTGGAGAAGGGAACGGCTAGCCAATTCAGTATTCTGGCCTGGAGAATTCCATGGACTGTTTAGTCCATGGGGTTGTGAGGGACTTTCACTTTCACTTTCTTTTCTTTCCAGAGATGGATGAAGCAGCCTGCAGCGTTTTGCCCTTCCATCAGAGACTTAGCAATCTAACCCCCTGTGGAGTGGCCTGGTGACACTGGGCAACCAGGATTGTACTTCTTGATGGAGAGGTTTTCCTCCTCTGTAGAAAGTCTTGATTTCTTCAGCTATTTCTGTACAAAGGCTACCTGTCAAGTCTAAGTTTCTCTCCGCTTTGCTTGCTGCTCTTACCTTCTGGCAAGCTCATTTAATTCTACAGTCAGCACTCTTCATATCACATTAAATAGCTTCTTATCCCTTTAACCACACTTGAAGCTGTTCAGTTCTTCCTTACAGGAAAATTCCAAATCATTTTTGGAGGTACTTTTGATTTCTTTCAAAATAATTCCCTGCACAGGGTGGTGAGTTCATGTTTTCTTTCCCATCTTCCCCACTGTGTGTGCCTGCTGTTGGGCAGGAAGTTAACACTCTTCTCTTTGGACAACAGCTTGGATGGAGAGGCCGGCGCATTTTCTGTTTATACCCAAATGCATTCACTTGGCTCTTCTTTGATGGGAACTGGCCAGCATCTGATTGTATCTTGCTGTGGTTGTCCCTTTTCATAGAGCATATCTTGTGAAAACAGAAAAATCCATGTGATGGTTTTCTCTTTAGGAATGGTTTTCTCTTTAAGTAAAAAGAGAAATTACTTGAACAATGGACAGATATTGGAGGGGTATGATGTAGACTAACCCCTAGAGGCTGGAAAGCCAGACTGAGGGCAGAACCGGAGGGGGCAGGTGGGGAGAAAGCAAACAGAGAAAATTCAAGGGAGGAGCCGTGCTCTGTATTGACCTAATTACAAGGATCTGCACTACAGCCAGAATCAGCTAGCCCATTCAGCTTTTTTAGAGGAATGAAAAAAGGAGAAAAGCTGAGGGAAGCAAAATTACCTGTGAACTGGCCTTTCAGTTAGGGGACTGGTGGGAAACTGGGAGCCAGAGACATCACATTACCTGCTTATAGGTGTCTAAATCATGATGTCAAGGGAGAGACTTCAGGGTTTCTCTTCTTTCTTCTTATTTTTGTTTTGTTTTTTTTAGCCCTGCTACGTGCCTTGTAGGATCTTAGTTCCCCGACCAGGGATTGAACCTGTGCCCTCAGCAGTGAAAGCATGGAATCCTATCTACTGAAATGCCAAGGAATTCCCTCCCTTCTTTCTTTAGAAAGGAGATTTCAGGGATGAAGTCTAGAAAAGAGGGAGGGTCTAGCTAGGAGCATAGGACAGTATGAAGATTGTAGAAGTCCTCTGACTTGAGCCACGTGGGGGTAACTACAGGGTATTTTTCTTACCCTTGGGAATGCCACATTGGATTGAATTAAAGGCCTCTGAATACTTTGTTCATGTTGGGTCATCTGGGGAGGGAAGATGTTAGTCACTTAGTCCAGGGGATTTTCTTGACCCAGGGATCGAACCTGGGTATCCTGCATTGCAGGCAGATTCTTTACCATCTGAGCCACCAGGAAAGTCTGCATCTACTTGGAGATTAATACTAGTTTCTGTTGTTGAGTGTGTTTGTCTGATGATGTCTCTCTTGCCTTTTGCCTTCTCTAGGTTATTTCTTGGGCCTGAATGATTTGACTGTTTCCGCCATGGAGCTAACAGTCCATGTGGGTGAGTCAGCCCTTCTGGGATGTGTTTCCCAGAGCACAGAAGAGAAACATGTGACCAAGGTAGACTGGATGTTCTCATCAGGAGAGCATGTCAAGGTAACAAGGAGGAAATCCTGCTGTGTATTAGAAGCCCTTGGCCAGTGGTGTCAGAATGTGGGGAAAGGGAGAATCAGGTCATCCTGTGCCATGTGGTGGGGTTTCAAGACATGAGTTCTGGAGCTCACCAGAACTAAGCCTCCTCCTAGTTTGGTCTCTTGGCTGTGCACAGCTGATTACAACCAGCTGGGCAAGTTACTCAACCTCTCTGAGCTTCACTTCCCCATCTGTGAATAATGGTAATGCTTACTTTTCGGGTCATTGAGAAGCTAAGGGGAGACATACACAGAAATATCTTTTAGTTTGTTCTCTGTTTCTCCCATTTGTGGAGTAGCATAGGTGGGTGGGGGGGTGAGAAGAATGAAAACACATTGGTCTAGACAAAAAGAGTTATGGCCCAGGCACAGGAATGATGTCACTGTAATTTTTCAGGAGGGTGGAGATTCTTTCGGCATTCTGCTGATCCATTTAAGTGCTGGGGAATCATCTCTTTCTCCTTCATGGCTGCTTAAACTGTTAGGATTGGAGGTTCAGCATGGCTGCGTGAGGGAGCTCTTTGGATTAGCAGAATCATCTGAGATTCTGTGGAGATACTTGTGTATTGGGCTCATTTGTGAAATATACTCCGAGTAATGTATGACTAGCAATAAAGTCCTAAGGTTTTCAAATGAAATATTGTTTCAGTAGCTCAGAGCATGTTATTTCCATAATGTTACTGTCACTCAAATTTTTGTTACTATTTACTTTTTTCAAAGATGTTTTTTGCTGTGGTCCATTTTTAAAATCTTTATTGAATTTGTTACAATATGGCTTCTGTTTTATGTTTTGGTTTTTTGGCCCCAAGACATGTGAGATCTTAGCTCCTTGACCAGGGATTGACCCCTCTTCACTGTCTGCTTTGGAAGGTGAAGTCTTCCTCCTGACTGTTTATTGCTATAAGAGAGTTATACCCATGCTCTAAGTGAAAATAAGAATTCCCTGTGGCTCCTCCCCCCAGTCTGTAAACCATTTCCTTTGATGACTCCTTCTCATGCCTTATAATGTGCTGTCTGGAGGAGGGTGGAAAGGAGAGGGGTGACAGCTGACATGGCAGGAATTCTTACAACAGCCAGTCTATGGGGTTGTATTTAGATGCCATCGAATCCAGGGGCCACGGCAGAACACAGGGAGGTACTTTTCAAAAGTTATGAGTTTGTGGAATTCCCTGGAGGTCCTGTGGTTAGCACTCTGCACTCTCACTGCCTAGAGTCCAGGTTCAATCCCTGGTTGGAAAACTAAGATTGCACATGCCGTGCAGCATGGCCAAACAAACACCAAAAGTTGTGAGTTTGAATCCCAGGTGATTTTCAGAGCAGGTGTTACCTTTTACCTTAAACTGTGAGAAATGAAAATGTGTCCACCCTGTCTCTCCAATTATCTTTGTCTAATAGGAGCCAGAGTCTTGTGTCAGTTAACGTATTGTCTGCCACATTCTTCTTCTTCATCGTATTAATTGGGTACCAAGTACTTTTTTGGTCCTGGTGGTGACGATGACTATGCTGCCTCCATGGAGCAGGGGCTTTTGAACCCAGACTTCTGGGTCTGGTGCCATGGGCTTGAGATTTCCTCTGATGTTGTGTTGCCCTCCAGGATGAGTACGTGCTCTTCTATTACTCCAACATCAGCGTGCCTGTGGGGCGCTTCCAGAATCGCGTGCGTTTGGTGGGGGACATCTTACACCATGACGGTTCCCTCCTGCTCCAAAATGTGGAAGAGACCGACCAAGGAAACTTTACCTGTGAAATCCGCTTCCAAATGGAGAGCCTCGTTTTCAAAAAAGTGGTTGTCCTGCATGTACTACCAGAGGAACCCAAAGGTAACATGAATGCTTACTCAGAGAAGGGCAAAGGGCAAGAGATTTGGTGTGCAAAGATGGATGTGAACTGATTTTGTTGAGCAAATGCCAGTCAGAGGGCTAGATACTTACCACGAAGTGAGTCCTCAATAAATAGTGCTCACTATGTATTATTAGTTTTTTAAAGTAACCCATAGAGGATTAAAAAAATATTATCTATTTATTATTTTTGGCTGCACTGGGTCTTTGTTGCTGCTCGTGGCAGGGGCTACTCTCTACCTGAGGTGTGTAGGCTTCTCGTTGAGGTGACTTCTCTTATTGTGGACCATGAGCTCTAGTGCATGGGCTCAGTAGTTGTGGTGCATGGGCTTAGTTGCCTCATGGCATGTGGGATCTTAGTTCCCAGACCAGGGATTGAACCTGTGCCCCCGCATTGGCAGGCAGATTCTTAACCACTGGACCTCTAGGGAAGTCCCAATGGTGCTCTTTATTTATTTATTTAAAAAAATTTTTTTTTTATATTGATTTACAGGTTCTTTATTTGGAATCCATGCTTTATATCACACACAAAAATTATAAAATTTAAACACATTTAATTATAATGAAATTCTCTCCAACTCAATAACATTTTACTAATCCAATATTTTTATAATATAATTAAGAAAATCAATAGGGAGAGCACGGAAAAATATATGTGCCAAATAGGAACTGGTATAATATTTGAAAGTTTATCTCTAGAGTAGCAGTAGTTTAAGGGACTTTACATGATCATTTTAAAATTAAGTAATAAGCATTGTTTATAATTTAACATAACAGATCTATTTTAAAGAGGTTGTTGGACTCATAGGCAGGTCAGCATTTGCTTTTATTTATTTATTTATTTTTTATTTTAGTTGGGGGCTAATACTTTACAATATTGTAGTAGTTTTTGCCATACATTGACATGAATCAGCCATGGGTCCACACGTGCCCCCCAACCTGGCTCCCACCCCCACCCCCCTCCCCATCCCATCCCTCTGGGCCATCCCAATGCCCCAGCCCTGAGCACCCGTCCCATGCATAGAACATGGAATGGTGTTCTACTTCACAAATGACAATATACATGTTTCAATGCTATTGTCCCAGAACATCCCACCCTCGCCTTCTCCCTCAGAGTCCATAAGACTGTTCTATGCATCTGTGTCTCTTATTCTGTCTCGCATATAGGGTTATCATTACCATCTTTCAAATTCCATATATATGCATTCGTATACTGTATTGGTGTTTTTCTTTCTGGCTTACTTCACTCTGTATAATGGGCTCCAGTTTCATCCATCTCAATAGCACCGATTCAAATGTATCTTTTTTAATGGCTCAATGGTGCTCTTTAAATAAAAATTCTGATGGTCATTGTTTTATCATTACTTTAAACACATTTCATTCTTATGGAAATTCTGTGAAGGAAGTACTGTGTTCTCCTTTTCATTTTATAGACGTGTTAACTGAGGCTTAGAGAGTTTAAGTGACTTGCCTGAGGACATATATTTATTAAATGGCATATCCAATGCTTGGACCCTGGTACCTCTGTCAACATAGTTCATGTTCTTTTCACTATACCCTGATGCTCCCCATAAGTTTTGCAGATTGATGTTGTCTCCATATTTTGTAGGTAACTATGTTAAGTGTTCTGGGGGATATAAAAGAAATGATCAGATTTCCCTAACTTCCTAGGACCTCATGTTCCTATTTATAAATAGCTTCAGTAGTTTGTTGATTTTAAAAAAAACATGCTCTATAGAACACTCAGGGTCCAAGGGACCTGGTGGGCCACACAGAGGGTGAGAACAAGGCAGGCGGGGATAGAGGACCTAGTCATGCCAGGACCTCAGGTTTCCATCTCCACTACAACAGAGTCCTTTTCCTTTTTTCTGTTGTATTCTTGGACTTCCAGGTAAGATTTTGTTTGAAGAAAGAATTCTGCTGCTTTAAAAAGTTTGAAAATCACAGAATTAGGTATACTCTTTAAATGTGTGAAATGGAGACTTCACTGGTGGTACAGTGGATAAGAATCCACCTGCCAATGCAGGGGACATGGGTTTGATCCCTGGTCCAGGAAGATTCTACATGTTGTGGAGCAACAAAGTCTGTGCACCGCAACTACTGAAGCCTGTGCACCCTAGGGCCCATGCTCCGCAGCAAGAGAAGCCGCGACGGTGAGAAACCCGCACAGTGCTGCTAGAGAGTGGCCCCCGCTCTCCACAACTAGAATAAGCCTGCGCACAGCAATGAAGACCCAGTGCAACCAAAAATAAAAAACTGAAAAAAAGAAAACAACAACAAAAAAGTGTGAAATGGAAGGAACAGTCTATGGCCTCAGGAGAGCTTGCTGTCTAGTGAGGGAGCTAGGATCTAGACCCCCCTCCCAGCCAGTTTGCTTAGGTCTGTCCTTTCAATGAGCTCCTTTGGAGTACCCAGCTCTCCTCTCTGGTGACACACTCATCACACCTGTTCAGTTGTGTTTCCCCTGTCCACCTGCATCTGTGTTCTTGGTCCCATGACCAGCCTCAGGCACAGCACCTGGCACAGAGTACGCAGTCAATAAACATTTGTCAAATGAATGAAATCCTTACATTAGCATCTCTTATTTGAATCTCATTTCTAAAACAATGAAGTAGTAGAAGGAATTGTGGCAGGTGGCCTCTGACCTCACTCCTACCTTTTCATATTAATACTTTTTATCAATTGCATTTTTTTCTTTTGATTCCAAAGCTAGGGCCCTCCAGGAAGAAGAAATGAACCAGCTACCTGTGTCTCCCAAGGATTATCTTTGAGTTTCCTCTTTCTTCTTTGTTCTCTGATGCTGGCCCTGAGAACATGCAAGCATATCCTACAAAATGGTGCCTTTTCCTGTTTAGAAGAGACATAGAAGGAACAAATCCAAAGGAGGCAATATTAAGAGTTGAGTCCAAGGGAGTAGGCTAGAGCAATTTTAGGGGAGGCAGATATTTCCCAGGAGCCAGTGGAGCAACTTGTATTTACTTTTTCCTTCCAGCCAGAGTGGGAATAGCTCTGAGTGCTAACCATTTGCCTGGTGGCCATCTCCTCCCATGTGGAAACTCATGTACAGCTTCCTCCATGAAGTTTACTCTTCAGTTTGTAATTTTTCTGTCTTTCTACTACTTCAACTCTCTTACTCATAGGTCTTATTTTAAAAGCTAGAGACAGTTTTCTTTTTCTTTTTTCCTTTCTCTCTCTCTTTATCTCTCTCTCTCTCTTTTTTTTTTTTTTTTTTTAGGAATTTGCTTCCTTGTATTCTGTGAAAGGATTTTAAGGCATCTGAATGTGTGTGTTCACAGATTATATAATTACACTGTATAGATATATAATAGTTAATGAGATGTATAAAGAGAACAAAAAGTGATTGTTACTTAAGCATGTGCATATTATCTCAATCATATGATCTGTATTTTTAAGATTCAAAATGGGATTAAAGTTTTCATAGCAGATGAATTGCCTGAATAATATTTTGAGTTTGCTTTAGCATTTTGGAATATATGTTGTTCAGGGAGAGAAAATACTCTTATTGAAGAGACTCGTGCATGTGGTAGGTGGCATAGTAGGTGAGCTTTAGGTGGTTTCTGGATCCTAACTTCATTACTCTAGTAATTTTTATTCTATTCTAATCTCTTCTCAATTTATGAAGGTCCATGATACTAGAAAGAAAGAAAGTGAAGGTGAAAGTGAAAATCGCTCAGTCATGTCCGACTCTTTGTGACCCCATGGACTATACAGCCCATGGAATTCTCCAGGCCAGAATACTGGAGTGGGTAGCCTTTCCCTTCTCCAGGGGACCTTCCCAACCCAGGGATCGAACCCAGGTCTCCTGCATTGTAGGCGGATTCTTTACCAGCTGAGCCACAAGGGAAGCCCAAGAATACTGGAGTGGGTAGCCTATCCCTTCTCTAATGGATCTTCCCGACCCAGGAATCAAAGTGGGGTCTCCGGCATTGCAGGCAGATTCTTTACCAACTGAGCTACCAGGGAAGCCCCATGATACTAGAAAAAGCCTACAAAGGTCCATCTAGTCAAGGTTATGGGTTTTCCAGTAGTCATATATGAATGTGAGAGTTGGACTATAAAGAAAGCTGAAGAATTGAAGCTTTTGAACCGTGATGTTGGAGAAGACTCTTGGGTCCCTTGGACTGCAAGGAGATTCAACTAGTCCATCCTAAAGGAAATTAGTCCTGAATATTTGGAAGGGCTGAATATTCAGCCCTTATATGAAGATGCTGAAGCTGAAACTCCAATACTTTGGCCACCTGATGCAAAGAACTGACTCATTGGAAAAGACCCTGATGCTGGGAAAGATTGAAGGTGGGAAGAGAAGGGCACAACAGAGGATGAGATGGTTGGATGGCATCACCGACTCGATGGACATGAGTTTGAGCAAGTTCTGGGAGTTGGTGATGGACAGGGAAGGCTGGCATGCTGCAGTCCACGGGGTTGCAAAGAGTCAGACACAACTGAGTGACTGAACTGAATTGATGATACTAGAAGGGAGGCAATATAATGAAATAATTTAAAGTCCATGTTTTAGAATCATATCTGACAGGCTTTAAATTTTAATTTAGAGAAAGTTCCTAATATTTGAAAGACAAATTTCAGTTGTATAGAGAGTTTTCTTACAAATAAAAATAATATTAACTTCCTGTACTTTTGCTCTAGAATCAGCCATCTTTCCACTTATGTGAGGTGGTAACAGTAAAGGGAGTGAGAATGCGTGGGCTTTGTTTTCACCCAGGCCTGGGTGTGAGTGCTGGCTCTGCCTTTTACTGGCCATGAAGCGCTGGGCTCATTCAGTTTCTTCCTCTGTGAAATGGGAGAATAACAGTGCATATCTCAAAATATTGTAATGACTAGGTGATAACGTAGGTGTCTAGCACATGTCTGGTGTGTTGAAAGAATTCAGAATGTTTAGTTCTTATTATTGCATTGAAAACATAGGGTTCAATTCTTGATATACTCATAGATTCAGAGGGCATTTCCTTAGCTATTGATATTCTTTGGAGTGAATTTTTATTACTTCTAAAATAATTCCCTCCATAGAGTTCTAAGTTCATAATATTTTCTTTTGCTTTCCTCCCATTGTACATCTTCCCTGCTGAATGGGAAGTTAGTGTTCTCCCAGGGACACAATTTGGATGAAAAAGTTAGCTGATGTACTGTGTTGCTTTGTGAGCTTTGCTTGATGCTCTTTTGAAGGAACTCTGTCCAAATAAGACCTAGGCTTGTGTTTCGCTTAAATGCCATTCTGCCTTTCATTTCTTGACTGACTTTGTGGTTGATTTATATAGAGCACTGTTGAAAAATCAGAAGCATCTTTCTAATTGTTTTCTTTTTCAGGGACTTCTTAAAATGACATAAGCAGTAAACATATGATGGGATCAGCCGTTTACACAAATAAGCAGGAGGAAGAGACTATGAGTTGGAAAGCCAAGAATGAGGGGAAGGGGGAGCAGGTGCGGAAGGGGGAACAGGTGGAGAAGTGGGGGCAGGGATTAAAATAGAGAGAAAAGTCAAAAGGAAAACTGTCTGTTGATTGACCTAATGAGCAAGCAGTCCTGTGACCTGTAGTCTAGCCAGAATTGTCCTAAGCAAGTCCTAAGACAACTTGTAAAAGAATTAAGTAGAAGAGAGTCACCCGTGTTTCAGTTTTTCACCTGGGAGAGCCAGTGGGTTATTTATAAGAATGAGAGTTATTTCTACTTCCTGTTTATGTTAAGCAGACGTGGGTACCCAAGTTGGGGAACAGAAAGTGGAGGGCTTCATGGTTTTCCGTTCTTTGTTACAGGCTTGAAGTGAAGTTGGGGCTTGTGGGAGAAGCTCTAGAAAAGGAAAAGGAGAAAGGAATTAAAGAGAAGCCAGAAAGTGTTTATTGACATCAGTGGGACCCCTCAGACTTGATGTGTCTTGGCAGCTAGAGGGTACCCTCTTATCCTTGGGGTATCGTGTTGGTTTGATGAGAGGCCTCTGAATACTCTGACCACACAGAGGGGAAGTGTGCAGTATTTGGTGGTGACGTTGATTTTACTGCTGAGGATCTTTGGCTAAACATGATCTTTTCCAGAAGTTCTTTGGCTTCTAGAGATTATACTTTGAGTTTGACTTGATTTATCATTTTATCCCCAGAGCTCATGGTTCATGTGGGTGATTCGACTCAGATGGGATGTGTTTTCCACAGCACAGAAGAGAAGCACATGAGCAGGGTAGACTGGATGTTCTCATCAGGAGAGCCCGCCAAGGTAAGGAGCAGAAGCCCTTGTTGTGTAGAAGAAGCCCCTGGCCAATGGTGTCAAGACAGAGTGGGGACAGCAAGAACCCAGGCATCAGGTGCCACATGGTGGTCTAATGAGGGCTTGGACTTTGGAGTTTGTTAAAAAAAACTGGGCCTCTTAGCTTGGCTGGGCAATTTCAGCTTCCAGTTTGGAAAAATGACTAACGAGGATGATAAAGAAGTAGACGTTGCTACTGCTCAACTTTTTGGGTTGTCAAGATGCATCTAGGACATGGTGATGTAGAGCATTGCTTCATGACTTGGCTACTGCATCTTGGTTTTATTCTTTCTCTCCCTTTTCCTTTTTATAGAATTCATGGAATAACAAGGGGGAATGATTTTGGTGAACTAGCCAGGAAAGCAATGGGTTAGGCATAAGAATGATTGTCTTATTTGGGTTATTTCTGTGAGTTTTCTTCTGCGCCACTTCACCCCATTTATGTGATGGGATTTTGTCTTCATGGATGTGTTGAATGTTGGGATTAATAGTCCTGGAGGCCAAGATGAGGAGGGTACTTCACAGGAACTCTGAAGGAGTAAACAGCAGGTTAGTTCATTAGACCAGTAGATGGCAACTACTGGTGACGGTAGTGTCCTGGCATGGTGATGTCCTGATGAGTCAAGCTGTGTCTTGAGAGACATCCCACATAACTTATTGTTAATAAAAGTTAAGGTACAAAGCTTAGAAAAGATTTTAGCTTTTGCAAATGAAGAGGTATTCCAGGTCATCCATACAAAATGTCATTTATACTCAGTTGATTCCTATATGCTATCTGAGTGGATCAGAAAGGATGGCTTCATGGTGGGGTCTGGGGAATTACATGTAGTTTCAGGTTCACCCCTGGGAACTCATTGTGTATTTAAATGTCATCCACCAACTGAGTCACTGAAGAACATAGGATGATAGTTGACATTTTGAGTTATGAATTTGAATCACAAGAGACAACAGGTTAGGTGCCAGGTCTTTTCATTCATATTTGTATCTGTATCCTCATTTCCTGTTCTTAAAAACTTCTAAAAAATAATGGTATTTGTATACCTTTATGAAAAATTCTGACACTTTTTTATTTAACAAGTATTTTTAAAGCATCTGTTGTACGGTGAACACTCAAAGCTCCTGCCCTGGTGGGAGACTTACAATCAAGATGGAGGGAGATACATAGAAAAATAATGAAGAAATAGGAACTTCCCTGGTGGTCCAGTGGTTAAGAATTTGTCTTGCAATGCAGAGACACTGGTTTGATCCCTGGTCAGGGAACTAAGATCCCACATGCTGTGGGGCAACTAACACCCAATGCAGCCAAATAATAATAATAATGAAGAAATATATGCACAGTATGTCAGGTAATAGTAAGAACTATGGAGAAAAAGAAAGCAGGCCTTTGTGATTGTTATTTTATATAGGTGGTCAGGGAGGCCTCACCAAAATGTTAACATTTGAGTAGAGGTCTTGGGGAAGTGAAGGAGGCAACCATGTGTCTGTCTAGGTGGGAAGAGTGTTCCAGGCATAGGGAGAAGCAAGTGCAAAGGCCCTGAGGCCAGCACTCAAGGAGCAGCAAGGAGGTTGGTGTGGACACGTGTGTCCGTGGCTTTGTGTTTTCTGATACTTCCTGATGATACCTTTACTGCTTCTACACATAGGGCCTGTGAATCCTAAGAGCTCCCTCCAACCCCAGTCCTTCAGTCTCATACATTTTGCCTTTCCCTTCTAGGAGGAGATTGTGTTGCGCTATCAACCCAAACTCAGGGCACCCATAGGGTACCCCCGGAACTGGGGCCGCTTCGTGAACCGTGTAAACTTGGTGGGAGACACTTCCCACAATGATGGGTCTATAATGCTCCACGGAGTGAAGGAGTCTGATGGAGGAAACTACACATGCAGTATTTACCTGGGGAACCTGACATTCAAGAAAACCACTGTGCTGCAAGTGATCCTGAAAGAGCCCCAAAGTATGTAACATTTGGCTGGGCAGGGAGGACGGACTGCATAGCTGGTAGGCAGGGCCAGTACTAGGGTGAAGCTGGAGAGGCTTCTAGGATACAAAATTTAAGGAGGCATCTCTCTCAGGTCCTGTACTTTCCTGCCCCTGATAAGCCTCATACTTATCAAGCACTCACTTGTACCCTGTGCTTGGCATGACCTTGAGAGTAATCCCTCCTTAAATTTGGTGCCCTAGGCACCTTGCCTGCCTCACCCTAGTGCTTCCCTGATGGTGGGTCAAGGGAAAAAAAGGTAATACTGAGTGAACGCCAACTCCTCTGCCAAACCTCACTCATGTTTTCTGTAATATACCAATTTAAAGATACAGGAGCTCAGAGATGGATTGGGGTCATTTTGACTTGGCTTCAAGGGAGATGCTCTATGCTCTGTAGTAGAAGGGAAAATGCTTCTGAGCTGGTGAGAGATAGCAAAGAACAGAGGAAACAGGAAGGGGAAAGAACCAAAAATAGAGGGAGTTTCTGATCCAAGATTCTTTATTCTGGCAAACTGTGTATTAAGGCCATTGGTGAAAAGGAGAGTAAAGACTCAATTGTGTCAACTGAGAGAGGTTGATAAGTGAGGGGTTAAAGTTAAACCAGAACCCAGTTAGCAGTCAGGATGTGGCCTGTGGACTTTGCCTTTTGCGAGGGCCCCAGGGGGTTGGCTGTGGTTGGTTGGGGGCAGGGATAGCGGTGAGGAAGCACCTCTACCCTCAATACTTCTGGCCAGAGGCTTAAGTCTATGGGGGCACCTTCTTGTCAATAATGGAGGATCCCAGCTGGAGAGGGAAGCAGGACAGATGGCTTTCTTCACTCTCAGAAGTCTTACCTCTGCTTCACAGGAAAGAGAAGCCATTAGTGGGAACTCATGCAACCTCTGAGCCCTCCACACCCACAAACAGACCTACATCTACTCCATCCTCATCTTTGCCCTGCCATCCTGAGCTCCCTTCCCTCTGGGGGCTCATCTGAGCCCCTGTGCTCAGGTGGTGCCCTCTCCTCCTTCTCAGGACCCTGACAACATGCCTCTTTAAGCTCATACTTTCCATGGGCTTCTGCCATTAAGCACATGCATACACTCAACTCTTGCTCTCACCTGTCTCCTTGTCTACTTTAGCTCTCACCCTATGTCATACCTTTTCTTTTTTTCCCTCTTTCACTTAAAGTTTATTTATTTATTTATTTTAATTGCAGGATAATTACTTTACAATGTTGTAGTGGTTTTTGCCATACATCAACATGAATCGGCCATAGGCATACATGTGTCCCCTCCCTCTTGAACTCCCCCCCACCTCCCTCCCCACACCACCCCTCCAGGAGACAGACATAAAGAACAGACTTTTGGACTCAGTGGGAGGAGTCGAGAAGGTGGGATGATTGGAGAGAATAGCATTGAAACATATACATTACCATGTGTAAAATAAATAGCCAGTGTCTTACCTTTTCTTAAAACAGCTTTATTGAGATACAACTCACATGCCGCACAAGTCACCCATTTAAAATGTACAACTCAGTGTTTTTAGTATATTCTGAGTTGTGTGACTTTCATCATAATACATTATACATTTCTTTCTAGACACAGCCAGATAGCTTGCTAAAGGACTGACCTCAGTGTCTCCTGTATCATCTTCTATTAGCTCATAGCACTCTGCAATCAGTCTTCTACTTCCGCCTCTCCTCCAGTGCAGATCACCAGTGGTAGGTACTCTAACTGTCCATCCTTAACCTTCCCTACTTCAGTAGTACTGAACACCATGTTCTGTATACATTTAATATATTCTGTTAGACACAACTTATCTGTCTATCCATCCCCATCCGTCTATCCATCTGTCTCTGTATATGAACTCCACCCAGATATTCCACAAATACTCAAACACAAATAATCCAAATCTACCACTCACACCTCTCCCCTGCCCATCTCTCCAACCTCAGTTGATGCCACCGCTATCTACACAATTATCCAACTGGATGCCTGGGAGTTGTACTTGATTTTTCCCTTTCCCAGGACCCCCAATCGAACAAGTCAGCAAGTCCTGTCATTTCTACTACTGACTTTGGATCTGTCTTCTTTCTTACCTGGCACCATCCCCTTATTCTGACTGTCTATCTGTCTTAGACTGTAGGCCTCTCACCAGTCTCTGCTTTCAGTCTTAGTCACTACCCTTCACTTTCAGTGCCATCTTTCTCAATCACAAATCTGAACTTCCTACAATATTTCAATATCTTCTCCATTGCCTACAGAAAAAACAAAAAACAAAGCAAAACAAAAAAATTGAAACAAACTCCTTGTTGAGATAATCAAGGTCCTTCACGACTTAGATCCTATTATCTACCCAGCCTCATTCCCCATCATGCCCTCAAACGCAACCTTTGACCCAGAGCCATGGACCTCTTGCTAGTTTCTCTAAGCACCATCCTGAACCTAAAAGCTCCAGACCTCGGGTATAATGTCCCTACCTCCCCCACCACCATCCTTCTCCTGTTGTTGCTAAAATCCTTGATAGTTCCTTTCAGACTCAAAGTTTAAAACTTGTGCTGACAAATTCTCAGATTCTGCTCCCCATAGACTTGGGTACCCTTTTCTCAGTGCTGCTTTGTCCCCTGTATGGACTGCCCTCATAGCACCTATAGCAGTCTGTGGTGTTCCATGCACTGTCCCCCTCCTTGAGGGCATAGGCCATGCATTATTGGTCTTCGTATCTTCTGTGCCTAGTATTATCTGGCACCCAGGAGGTGTTTGATATATGTGTTCAGAGTGAATTGAGGAAATGGGTGAAGCGTGCTATATAGATGGATGGAAGTGTCGTGCTTGGTATCATAACTATGGGGCTGTGTTGTAGCCTAGATACCTTTGAAAACAATCACTTCACCACAGAAAGGTCAACAGCCTCTAACATGTTTTTTATTTCTGTGTCATTTGGTGAACCACATTTTAAGATAGAATTGTTAATGTAAATGGAAACTCTACTGTAGGTCAGGTGATATTCTGTTTACCCACCCACCTTCATCTATATTTTAAGGGTAAAGGAGGGGTAGGCAGAGGCTGGTTCTCAGTCTAAAGGGGTCAGCTGGAGTCCCAGCGCTTCCACGTGGGGTGAAGTCTGGCCTTCTCCCCCTACTTCCTGACGTGGCTGCTGCTGCTTGGCATAGAACTGGCGAGGCTCCCAGCTCTTCTCTGGAATGTTGAGGCTCAGTCATTGCTCTTCTCCTTTCCCAAGCATTGGTGACCCCGGTAGCCCTCAGACCAGAGATCCTGGGTGGTAACCAGCTGGTGATCATCGTGGGGATTGTCTGCACCACCATCCTGCTGCTTCCGGTTCTGATACTGATTGTGAAGAGGGCCTATGGAAATAAGAGGTACGGGGCTGCTCCCATCTCTTGGACTGGGAGGCTGAGGTGCCTCTAGCCTGAAGTGGAAGAGAGTGATAGGACCCTATGTGTACCATTTTCACAGAAGGGTGTATTTTAGTTTATTTATTTTTAGAAAGATTTACTTATTTATTGTGGTGGGTCTTCTCTAGTTGCGACGAGTGGGCTTCTCTTGTTGCAGAGCACGGGCTCTCAGTGCTCAGGCTTCAGTCACTGCAGCGCGTGGGCTCAGTAGTTGTGGCGCATGGGCTTAGTTGCTGCATAGCATGTGGGATCTTCCTGGACCAGGGAATCGCACCTGTGTCCCCTGCACTGGCTTGAGGATTTTTAACCAGTGAACCACCAGGGAAGCCCAGAACGGAGTATTTTAAACTAGCATCATCTGGGGTAATCGTGTTAGATGATATCGTATAGTGACCCCACCCCCTTTGCTCACTGTTCAGTCTCTAAGTCGTCTCTGACTCTTTTGCGACCCTATGGACTGTAGCCTGCCAGGCTCCTCTGTCCATGGGATTTCCCAGGCAAGAATACTGGAATAGGTTGCCATTTCCTTCTCCAAGGGATCTTCCTGACCTGGGGACCAAACCCATATCTTCTGCATTGGCAGGTGGATTCTTTACCACTGGGCCACCAGGGAAGCCTCCTCTGTTCTTGGTTGTCCTGAAAGGCCTTGCACATTCCCACATCACCCTTATTTTATACGATTACAAATACTTACAAATGTTCATCCAAGTAGAGCATAATTAAGAGTATAAATCCTATACAAGAACCATAACGGTGCTATTCAATGCCTGAGAGAAATGATTTTTGAATTACCCGTAGCGCGTGTACACTTTTTAGAGAAGCTCAGATTTTGAGGGTTGTCAGTGACTTTATTTGAAGGACCACATTTTAATTATGAGAAGCTGCTTTTGAATGGACAGCCTCAGGTCCTAAGTTATTTTTATGAAATGTATTTTTAAAGGCTTGAGTTTCTCCTGTACTTGCATGCTCAGAGTTGTGTCTGACTCTGCAACGCCATGGACTGTAGCCCTCCAGGCCCCTCTGTCCATGGGATTTCCCAGGCAAGAATACTGGAATAGGTTGCCATTTCCTTCTCCAAGGGATCTTCCTGACCTGGGGACCAAACCCATATCTTCTGCATTGGCAGGTGGATTCTTTACCACTGGGCCACCAGGGAAGCCTCCTCTGTTCTTGGTTGTCCTGAAAGGCCTTGCACATTCCCACATCATCCTTATTTTATACGATTACAAATACTTACAAATGTTCATCCAAGTAGAGCATAATTAAGAGTATAAATCCTATACAAGAACCATAACGGTGCTATTCAATGCCTGAGAGAAATGATTTTTGAATTACCCGTAGCGCGTGTACACTTTTTAGAGAAGCTCAGATTTTGAGGGTTGTCAGTGACTTTATTTGAAGGACCACATTTTAATTATGAGAAGCTGCTTTTGAATGGACAGCCTCAGGTCCTAAGTTATTTTTATGAAATGTATTTTTAAAGGCTTGAGTTTCTCCTGTACTTGCATGCTCAGAGTTGTGTCTGACTCTGCAACGCCATGGACTGTAGCCCTCCAGGCCCCTCTGTCCATGGGATTTTCTAGGCAAGAATACTGGGGTGGGTTGCCATTTTTTCCACCATGGGAACTTCCACAGGGATTGAACCTGTGACTGTTTGTTTCCTGCCTTGAACAGGTGGGTTCTTTACCAACTGCATCACCTGAAGTTCTCCTAGTATCTCAGAAATTTGCAGATGCTCTGGCGTGAGCACTAGTGTTTCACTGGCTGCTGGCTGGGCCATATCCTTCTGTTTACCCAACTATTGATGAACTATGTTGCTAGGGCAAATTGACTCTTTTTGAAATAGTGTCAAGGGGCAAGAACCCCCATTTAGACTGCGTAGAGCTGACTTTTAGGTCTCCTTTCCCCATGGGACGTGGATCGTACAGAAACTGCTGGTGTCTGCTGCGTTTGCACTTGACTCCCCAGGGGCTTTCTGACTTGGTTGGAAATTGAAAGTCTTTGCTCTGGGCAGGTGGGCAACACAGAACGAAGAGTTAGACAATGTGGCTTCCCTGTCAGCTCACTTCCCTGATCTGGACCTCAGTTTCTCTCAAAATGAAGAACAGAACTCCCATGTCTGTGTACCTGTATTCTAAGGAAATAATCAGATGGATGTGTTGATATTTGTGCATAAACGTGATTGCTGTAGCAAAGGTTATAATTAAAAACTGAAATCATTGTCAGTGCCTGTCAGAAAGATAATGATCCAAGAATTGGTATTCCATTCGATGAAATACTGCACAGCCCTGTATGGAATGATGGGGAAAGATGTCCAAGAAGTAGTATTATACAATGTATAGTAGGATCTTATTTTAATAAAAAAGTAAATTATGTAATTCTCACTTCAGCAGCATATATACTAAATATATTCTGTGTGAGTATACTTATACTTCCATTGAGAGAAGTTTGGAAGGATAATTTTAAAATACTAATAGTGCTATTTGGGAGAAAAGAAAAGGTGGGTCCTATGAGGGTAGGAGGTTTACTGGAACTTGAACTTAAGACTGTCTATATTTCTGTATTATTTGAATTATTTTACAATCAGAGCATACAACTTTATAATCAGGAAATATGATTAAAATATTTCCACTTTGAGACAAAAAAACAGATTCCCTTCTAGCTTTAACCCTGGTTGTTGTTGTTTTTAGCTGTACTTTAGGCCAAAGTAGAAAAACAGAAGGCTATTCAGTAGCAAAAGTGGAAGGCAGATGGTCAAGAGATCAAAGGCCAAGGGCAGGAAAGGGGCCAGAGCTCCCAGCCCTGGGTGTTTGCCGGGTTAATTCTGCTTGTCCTTCCCCCAGGGAGAGTCCATCAGCCTTTGAACTGGTGTCTTGCTGAGTTTCTGCTGCCCCCTGCTGGTCCAGCTTCTCCCTAGTCCTCAGAAATGATGAACTCGAATCCCATGGATCCCCTCTGTTAATTCACTTAAAATTGTTCTGGACAGGAAGTTATTAGGGTGACAGTAGAGAGGCTGAAACTGTCTTCAGCCCAGGCTTTCTCTAGATACTTCTCTGCTCTCCATTAAAGAGATGCACGCCTCCAATTCCAAGCTGAGCTGTGTAGTGTGGGCTGAATGTGTCTAGGAGTGGGTCCTCCTCTGGGGTCTCTCTTTATAAAAACTCTGTGTGGTCTTGTGTTGTCACCCTTGACTTTACAATGCCGGGTGGTTAATTGCACGTGCTTTTCATGCCTTTGCAGTTCAGTCACTTCCACCACCCTGGTCAAAAGCCTGGAGAACACAGAGAAGGCTTGTGCAGAGGTAAGAGAAGAATTCTGCCATTTTGGGACCTCCCTGGTGGTCCAGTGGTTAAGACTCTGTGCTTCCAATGCAGGGGACACGGGTTCGATTCCTGGTCAGGGAACTAAGATCCCACATGCCTGCAGGGCCAAATAAATTAAAAAAACAAAAACAAAAACAAAAAACCAAGAAACAGAATTATGCAGTTTTGCAGCTGTTCCCTGTGAGGACGAGTTGGAGACTGCTCCAGCACTCAGGTGGTGTCCTTATCATTCTCCTGAGAACTGTGTCTCATTCATTGTTATGTCTCAGCACCTCCAGTGCCTGGCCCAGAGCAGTGCTTAGGAGGTCTCCATCACTCAATAAGAACCCAGGAGTAGTGAGTAGCATGGGGTGGGTGGGGCCAGCCTAGCAGCCCAGCCCAGCCTTGGAGGGTCCTGGGAAAGAGCACTGGACTTGGAGTCAGAAAGTCCCCCCTGTTCAAGCCCAGCTCTGCCACCTCCCCAAGCCTCTGTTTTCTCATCCCCAAAATGAACATAAGGACAAACATATTTGCCCAGTTGTGAGGTTCACATAACGTGATGCTATGTACAAGTGCTCTATAATCTCTGAGGCATTGTATCAATATGAGGGGTGATTATGATCCATTCTGGGGTTAAGTGAAGGAGTTAGTATTCAGATTAAATATTCGGGAACCTTTAGAAAGAGAGAATCAAGAACTTTTTCTTGATCATATTAGTTTGTGATAATTTATATAAATAATAAATAATTGCTACTAGGAACTAAGAAATGTATTAATTTCCTTGAACTTTTTCCCCTTTTTTGTTCTTTCTTTTCTTCCCTCCCTCCCTCTTTCTTTCTTCCTTCCTGTTTTCCTCCCTCCCTCCTTCCTTTCTTTCCTTTGAAAAACTCTTCTTACATACCTTTCCATCTTTTGGGCTGTTTGTGGCCCAAGAGTAGGATTTTCTCACATCATAGTACAGGGGACTCCAGAAGTCCAAGAATTTGTCACTGGATGATATCACTTCCCCAAATAGTGACAGGGACGGGAGTCACAAAGTACCCCTGACCTCACAGACATGAAGTTCAGTGAGGGCTGTTCCTGCCATTTAAGCCCTATGGGAGAGATGATGACAATTAGGTGCTGATGAATGCTGTCCTGCCAAGACTCTAATTGGGAGGAAATAACCACAAAATGCAATCATTCGGCAAAATAAGAATTCTCTGCTGCTACCTCAATGCCCATCAAAACAAAGATGTTAGACTTCTTTTTTTTTTTTCTGGTCACACCATGAGACAAGTGGAATCTTAGTTCCCTGACAAGGGATTGAACCCGTGCCCCCTGCATTGGGAGTGTGGAGTCTTGGACCACCAGTAAAGTCCCAGATGTTTGACTTTGAACCCAAGAATTTGGTTCTTAATATAGTGCTCTTTGACGATGAGTTAATTTTCTTAATTTTCAGGAAGTCTGAGGACTGAATTATTGTGGCCTATAATAATTCTGTAGCTCTCAATAACCCTCAGAACCCACTGATTTTGGTGGTTGATGCCCTGTGAACATAGGGGATCATAAGAACATGGAAAAGATAGCCTTTTCTCTGGCATGTAAGATTTGTTGAGTTTTAAGAATATTTATATGATTTTCTCCCCTCTAGAAACATATTTATTCCTCAATAACCACACAAGAGGTGAACGATGAGGAAGAATCAAGTGAAAAATCAGAGGCCACCTACATGACCATGGTGAGGAATGTTCTGGCTCCCACTGAGCCTGGTATCAGGAGGCAGGGAAAGGACTTGGGAAGGATATGGCAGACTCACGGGGGATGGATGTTGCTAGGTTTCCTGGCGGGAGCAGGGGTGGGGGTGAGGGGGGTGGGGGTGGGGTAGGGGGGCACTCTGCTGAAGGCAGAGATTTTTCTAGGTAGTTGGAAATTGTAAGAAGTTGAAGCTCTGCTGGATAGAAGAGTAGTAGCAAACTTGAGTCTTCTGAGCATCTCTAGGGCTGGAGAGGGTTGATCTTAGAGGTAAAAGGAAGTGCCATCGTGAGGTTAGACAAAGATTCTTCCTCATCAGCACAATACTGGTTTAACACAATGTAGTAAAGAGGGACTGGACGATCCTTGTACAAAAATTATGTCACGAGGAACTGTTTTCCTCCCTTTCAAAAGGTCCCTTCTAGTTCTTAGATTTTTTTGTTTTTGCAGCATAAGGTCATTATTTGCACTTTATTAACTGAACGCAACACAAATTTGCCATGCCCATTAGATGTTCTTATACACATGCCTGCAAGCCCAGTACCAATAACTTCCTAGCGCTGTGTTGTGCTAAGGAATTGCTATTTACGATTGAAGCCCTAGGTCCCTTAATGAATTCCATGTCGTTCCCCAAGTCGTCTTTAGGTTAATAACATTCTTTATTCGATGCACCACTAACTATGAGAACTCTGCTGTTCATGCTATTTTACCCAATGCTCCTTTATTCATGGCAGTTTCCCTGTGGTGTCAGGATATTTTATTGTTGTTGGTTAGTCACTGAGTCATATCTGACTCTTTTGTGCCCTCATGGTCTGTAGGCCACCAGGCTCCTCTGTCCATGGGATTTCCAAGCAAGAATACTGGAGTAGGTTGCCATTTCCTCCTCCAGGGGATCTTCTTGACTCAGGGATCCAACCTGTGTCTCTTGCATTGGCAGTCAGGTTCTTTGCCACTGAGCCACCTGGAAGCCCATTGGGATGTTTTACATACTTGCTAATTGCTTTATCATGTTATTAAATTTTATTTTTTTACATTTCTGAGGATGACCTCTTCTCTGCACACATCTTTTAGAATTCCTTAGATTTCTTTACACTGATTTCTAGTTGGCTCCAATTCTGGATGGCCAACATATATCCAAATATATATGTTCTAGTATGTCCTGGAGTGTTACATGTCTTCAGTGTTAGCTTAGGAGCTTTTCCTTCACTGGTATTTTCCTATAATTTACAATGTTTACTAAACTTACCTGTGTGTGCTCAGTCGCATCTGACTCTCTGCAGCCCCATGGACTGTAGCCTGCCAGGCTCCTCTGTCCATGGGATTCTCCAGGCAAAAATACTGGAGTGAGTTGCCATTTCCTGCTCCAGGGAATCTTCCTGACCCAGGGATTGAATCCACATCTCTTGCATCTGCTGCATTGGCAGGCAGATTCTTGACACTAGCTCCACATTTGTTGTTGTTTAGTTGCTCAGTCATGTCCCCATGGGGACTCTTTGCGACCCCTTGGACTGCAGCATACCAGGTTTCCCTGTCCTTCACTATCTCCTGGAGTTTACTCAAACTCATGTCCATTGAGTCAAAACTCCACCTGGGAAGCCCTAAACTAAATTTACCCACCAGTTGTATTTAAAGTCAATATTTTGCAACTCTTAGATTTTTTAATTCTGTGACTTATTGTACCTTGACATAATCCAACTGCTGGAAGGCTGCATGCTGGATTTCATGTAATAATACAGAGTCTGATTCCTATGTACTCTTTGTTCAATTCTCCAGGGAAGTCTAGCACCTAAAAAAGACACTGGCTGTGTAGTGAGTAGGGATAAGGACAAAAGGAATGAGCTGGCGAGGGACATGATGCTATCTGTATACAAATAATAGCTGGTCAAGAATCCGCCAGTGCGGGAGACCTGGGTTCGATCCCTGGGTTGGGACGATCCCCTGGAGAAGGGAATGGCTACCCACTCCAGTATTCTCGCCTGGAGAATTCCGTGGACTGTATAGTCCATGGGGTCACAGAGAGTCGGACACGACTGAGGTACTTTCACAATAGGCACCCCAGCCATGGAGGGAGCAGTGTTCTGCTGTGTTCGGGAAGGCTGGCCTCCTCTGTTTATAGGATGATGGCCTGTGTTTTTTTCCTGTTACATCAGCTCCAAGGACACATGACTCCCAGATGATTGCAACAGAGAAAGGTTCTGCCAGGGAAGAGTGAGATCAGAATCTGGCCTTGCTCCACCAAGTGAAACATGAGCTCCCCTCTGAAGTTGAATGTAGTCATTCCCCTTCCCCCATCCTTCTCCCATTATTGCCATGTGATGCTACAGAAACTGCCAGAACCTTGTCTTAGAGACCTGCTGATAGCGGTGCCTGCTGCTCCGTGTGTCCGTCACCTGGGTGGCACCGTTTGCAGACACTCGGTGGGACAGAGACGATGGAGAAGTGAACCACCTTCAATGCCAGCATCTCATGTTTAGTGCCAGGTGTTTGCGATTTAAACTATGCAGAAGACAGCACCCATGTCCCCTTGAAATGGATCCAGTAAAGCAAGTGTGATGGGCGACCAGGACCACAAACTCAAAGGCCTTCAGGGGCTCGTCAAGTTATTCAAAAACACTGTGTCAATTTACACAAGGCTGTGGGTGAATTCTGGCCTGTGTATCACTTGTTTGAGACTTCAGGTAGGGGGCTGTTATCTGATAGAGAGCAGGGGTAACTAAGAAATTTCGCTTTTTAAAAAAATTTTTTTGATTTTTTTGTTCATCATGGATTTTTTTTACATTGATTTTATTTTTGACTACACCTGCAGTGTGCAGGATCTTAAATCCCCAACCAGGGATTGAACACTTCCCCCCTGTACCTCCCTGGTGTCCTAACCACTGGACCACCAGGGAAGTCCCAGAAACTTTGCTTTTTTATTAAATTTATTTAAATGGAGGGGCACCATACCATGTCCTCTTTCTGAGGCTGTATGGCACAATGGTTAAGATCCCTAGCTTTGGAGTTGGATAGACCAGGGTCCGCATCTTTACCCTGACTTAGAAGCTGGATCATCTTGGGCAGGTAACTTGGCTTCTTGAGCTTCAGTTTCCTCATCCTTAATGGGTATAATATTAATAAAACCTACCTCTCGGGTGGTGAGGAACAAATGAGGTAGTGCATGTGAAATTCAGAACTGGCCCAGACAGAACTGGCCCAGATGGAAGGAGCTCAATAAATGGTAGCTATTATGATTGAAATGCTTCTTACAAATATGCTTTGTTTCTCTCTCCCCACAGCACCCAGTTTGGCCTTCTCTGAGGTCAGCACCAACTAGCCCACCAGACAAAAGGTCAACTGGGGGAATGGCAAAAACAGAGCAAGCCTTCTGAGAAGAAGGGGTGTTCCTTTTACGCTTGGCTGAGGCAGAGACTCTCTTTGCTGTGTGTCCTGAGTCCATCCATGTAGCAGTTATTTCTGACCCTCTGCCCTCCCAGTCCTCTTCCTGCCTCACTGCTTGGGCAGAGGGCTGAAGATGGAGGGCTTGAAGCCCAGCAAAGAGACTGGACAGCTCTGGAGGAAGACACGCTGATGGGGGGAGCACGGACTTGGTCCCCCTGGAGTGAGACTCTGGCCCTGGGGACCCTGGTCAGCTGCCGCAGTGGCCTCGAGTGTCCCTTCAGGTCAGACCCTCTGCTTGGACGGTGCTCTCTGTGGAAGGTTCCAGAGAAAAAGCACAGAGATAAAAACCACCCCAAATGATTCCTTTGGCCAATGATCCCTAAATAAATGCAGTCTGTGGCAATCACCCTGTGTTTCTACCCTGGCTGAAGGGCATGTGGAATGCTGGTGAAGAATCTGCAGTTGGGAACTCCTGAAACAACTGAAGTGACTGGAAGAAAGCCCTGCTGTGACTCACACACTGGGGGCCAGTTTGAGGCCTGAGGAATTTTGGGGGGTGTGAATGGGTTGGAAGTGGGGTATAAATACATCTCTTTAATGTAACTTAGTGCTTCTTGATGCGGGCTAGGTATCAGAGTGGCTGGTGGCTCTTGGCTGGGCCCCACCAGAGGTCTGGATAGAATATATGGGTGGAGCTGGAGCACTTATCTTTTTCAAAAGTGACACTCCTGGGTCACCAAAGCGGACAGCCACTGATTTAACTCTTGGTCTGAAATGTGAGATTCCTTTCCTTTTGGTTCCTTTACTGTTGTAAGATTTAATAAGGCTAATTTTTTTTTTAATCCTCTGGTTCTGAACTCCTGTTTCTAGTCTGGGCTCAGCTCAGATCTCTTCGTCTTTACTCCCATGTGGCCTGCCTCATGTACTGTGTCCCATTTTCCCCTGTTAGCCATTTAGTGCCTGGATAAAGAGCAGATCTTTTGTGGGTCTCTGATTTCTGATTCAATCTCAAGTTGAGGTACTTTTTTTTTTAGCTGCATCCCACAGCACATGGGATCTTAGTTCCCTGACCAGTGATCGAACCCATGCACCTTGCATTGGAAGTGTGGAGTCTTAACCACTGGACCACCAGGGAAGTCCCAGAGCTACATTTTTGAGTGATTTCCCTAACTCTCCAGATTTCAAGGACCCTCCACAACACACTCATCATTAACTTTCTCTTTTACCAAATGTCCTCTGGTCTCCACTTGGAGGCTTGAAGCCTCTTTTTGTTCAGCCATGGCTAAGAGTCATGAGATGTTTCCTCCTCATTGTTAGCTCTCAATAAGGAGCATGTCAATAATTTACAATATGTGGATTGAAGGCACTATCCTGTCCAAGACATACCAGAGAGGGGGGGACCTCTTTCATATGTTGACACGATGGGGGGACCTCTTTCATATACTAAGAGTTCACGGGGAGGAAGTGGTTTCATTTCTGACTTATTAGGCAACATGCTCTCCTGGGCTGAGGGGCCCTTTCCCACTTCCTCAAATATTGTTTTCATGTGATGACAACCTTCAGGATCCCGAGTGAGGTGGATGGATGGTGATTGTACATCTGTTGTTCTGGGTAGAAAGGAATACTTGGGGTAAGGGCTGAGTGGGCTGGGCAGCTTCTCCATGTGCTCCTCCCTGCAGAGGGCGCTCTGCCCCGGCAAGTGTGCACATACCCCTCCAGGGTTTGACTTGGGCACATCAAATTTGAATTCCATTCATTCAAGGTTAAGCTTTCATTCTGAGGAGAAAGAAGAGGAAGTCTACCTCTCTCCCTCAACTCTGCCTCTCCACAAATCTTCCTCTTACACACAGATGTAGAGTCAGGGTTGAGAGCGCAAGTCCACAGCTGTCAAATACAATTTTGCCCCAAACCAAAACAGCCCTGCAGGGGCCCGTGGGAAAGACCTGCCTGCCCCCTATGCCCTTCGCTTAGGGGTGGTTGTCTACTAAATCCAGGACCATGAAGGCATATGGTGTAGGGAATGACTTCTAGGTGAAACAAACCTGGTTTAAATCTTGGCTCTGCCTCTTACTCTCTGTTCAACATGACGAAATTTATGTCAATTTTTTGAGGCTTTTTGCCTGATAGAAAATAATCATGGGAACTAAATAAGGTCGGTTAGGGGCTAGAGCCTGGTGTGGATCCTCCATCCCCTTCCAATATGTTTTCCCCAGTGGATTTGTCATCTGATGATTCAGTCCCCATCTCATTATTTTTTATTTCTATGGGCAGGAAGCCCCGCAACCCTAAATATAAAAACTAAGTCCTTCTTCTCATCCAAAGAAACAGTTAGGAAACTGAGCTCAGGGAAGGGTTTTGCATAGCTCTGAGGGGTGACATTCTGAAGGGCAAGACGCCTGCTGGAGATGGAGCAAGCTGGATCTCCTTGTAGATCCAAGCAGTTATGTTACTTGAATTTGCAGTATTTTAAGTCTCTAGAACACCAGATGCTCCCATATTCAAAGGCTTCCAGAAGCAAGCAAACTTTTGCTAACAGAAAGCAGCCTCAGGGTGGAGGGGGTAGGGCCACCCAGGAATAATGGAGAATCTGGCACCATCAGAGTTTGGCTACTGGAATTGAAAACAGTTCAGCCTGTCCCCTGGGGACCTGCAGAAGATATGCCTCCTTTAAAAGGCTTCTGCCTTCTGCCAGCCCTTCAGTCTTTGTTTCTCAGCCACCTCACTCTTTCTCCTTTTAGCTATTCTGTGTGCTTACATGTCTACACTGGGAATTTTTTTTATAAAACACCAGCTCTTTGTACGTGTATGTGTGTGTGTGTTTGGAAGTGGTCATGCTGCCACTGATTTGGCTCAGTTACTTAGACCTAGAGAACCTTAGGTTGCAAGTTTTGTCCCAACCCAGACCAGTTATCTTCTTACTGAGAATAAACTACGTTTCTCAGAACTCCTGACCTTCTGTCCTGGCCAGTTGGTTTGCAAATGTGGTTCATTCTTCCTCAAGGGAGATCAGGTGTCCATTACCACTTCTATAAAAACCAACTCTTGAAACATCCCTTCTTCATCAAAAAATAAGGGAACTTGGAGTTTTCACAGAAAGCTAAACCCTTTCATATTTCCTAGATGGTGAGAGCAATAGTGATTTTCTTTGTCCCAGAATGCCCGAAACCCTCGTCCGAACTCTGCATTATATGCTCATGGTCTTCTGACGTTGGGCACCATTCTGTCTACCCATGCACACCTCTCATTTTCCCCATGCTCCATATGCCTTTGTCTTTTGTGCTTCTGAGCCTTTGCTCTTGGTGTTCCCCTGTCTAGAAGTCCCTTTTTTTCCCTTACCTGCCCAAATAAACATTTCTTCAAGGACTTGCTTGAGTCTCGCTCGGGTGATGGTCCATTTCTACGTGTCTCTACACTTACTGGATTTTATCATCTGATGTTTTCTAATGGTTTCATGGGTGTGGGTTTTATTTTCTCTGAGAGATCTTAAACTCTTTAGAGATCCTGCTTTAGGCCTTTTCTGTGAGTGTTGCAGTATCTGACTCCAAGTAGGAAAATCCTTCACTGAATGGGATTCCTAGGGAAAGGGGTGGCTGAACCTGGCTCCCAGTCCTGGTTCCACCACACTTTGGCTGTGGAAGGTCAGGTTGATGGAGTTTCTGCTCTTTCCCAAGATATGAAATAGATATTCGTTCATGCATTCCTTCTCATCTTCTCAGGGACTAATAGTGGCCTAGCACAAACTAAGAAGAATAAGACAGAACCTCTGTCTTTAAGGAACTACAGTCTAGTTGGGGAGGTAAGATATACAAACAAAAAATGACAATACTCCCTGGCTCAAGCAATCCCAGGGGTACTGTAGATGAGGTAGGTGAGAGTTGATACATTTATCTCCTTGTCTAGAAGGTAAACTCTCAAAGAGTGAGTTGTATCTCATCCACTTCTATGTCTCTAGTTTCTAGCCTTGTGCCTGGCACATAGGGGACATTAGATGTTTGAGTCTGTCATATGAAGGAACTGATAAGTGAGTGAGCGGACCCAGGGTCATAGTATCACAGAGAGAAGTATGTAGGTACAACAAGGAAGGGGTTACTTTGTATCAGATTAAAAAAAAAGTATTTATTTTTTATTTGTTTATGGCTGCACTGGGTCTTAATTGCTGGGAGCTGGGTCAACTCTCTAGTTGTGACGCACGGGCTGCTCATCGTGGTGGCTTCTCTTGTTGCTGAGCACAGACTCTAGGGTGCACGGGCTTCAGTAGTTGTGGCATTCAAGCTCCAGAGCATGTGTGATTCTTTGGTTGTGGCACATGGCCCCACTGTATGTGGGATCTTCCCGGACCAGAGATCGAACCTGTGTCCCTTACATTTTTGGCAGGCAGATTCTTAATCACTGGACCACCAGGGAAGTTATTTAGTAGATTTTTGAAGAAGGACTAGGAGCTAGCTGAGCAGACAAGGGAGGAAAGGCATTCCTGGAAGAGGAAACTTAAAAGGTAGAGACACCATGATGTGAAGCTCTTACATGGGGTAAGAAACCTCGAACCTCGCCTGGTGCAGAGTGGCTTGGGAAGGGTCGGGGCAGAGAAGAAAGGTGAGTGAAATTGTTATTCCTGAGCAGGCCACTTGGTGCTGTACACATTAAATCCTAAGCTTGTTCCTGCTCGCCAGTCCCTTCTTCCCAGCCTCCCATACCTGGCCTCTGCACTGCCTCTTGCTCCTGGGATGGAAACCTTTTAATATTCATTGAAGGCGTTACTTCTTAAACTTTCATGTGCTCAAGAAACATCTAAAGATCTTGTTTAACATGCAGATTCTGATTCTTTGGGTCTGAGGTGGGAGCCGTGACTGCATTTCTAAGGAGCTCCCAGGTGAGGCTGAGGATGCTGGTCCAGTAAGGCAGTGGTACCCAGGGAGGCTCTCTGTAGCCTCAATTAAGAATCCCAAAGGCAAAAGGGAACCACCTTCCTTTGGATTATTTGTAACATTCTTCCACCAGCGGGATAGAAAATTGAGTGTTATCTAATCCAGTCTTCAGGGATAAATGGCACTCGGTAGAAATGCTGAAAAGAGGGCCTCATTCCCCAAATAGCCCGTCTCCAATAGTGGTGTCTTCGTTTTGCAAATTATTGATTACCTCTTTGAGTTTCTGCTTCCCAGGCTTTTACTGGCTCCTGGGGGAAGGCATACCTTTTTGAAGCAGACAGGCATGTGGAAGCCCAGTTGAGCTGTGGGGAGGCTTGCGGTCTGCTCTCCTCCCAACTCACCCTGCCAGGGTGCCTCTCCCCTGATCCAGTGCCTTCTGACTCTTCGTCCTGGAGAGCTGAATTGGACAAAGCCTATACTGAGTCACAGGCTTGGCTTCTCTTAGCCAAATTCTGGATAGAGGCAAAGGAACTTCTGGATCTGTTTCTCAGATGTCCCCAAAATAGAAGCTTTTGGACCCAGTGTGAGACCAAGGGAGCTGGGTAAGCAAGCAGCTTCCCTGGGCCTCACGGGCATGCTCAACAGCGTTAAGAAAAAGGAGGAGGCCGGCTACATCAAACCAAAACTCTCTGCCTGACATGTGCCTGCGGCACATGGTGCTGCAGACTGGGACCGGGCTGAGGGGCTGGTGCGGGAGCAGGGCCCCTGGGCTGATGCCAGTGTATCCCTGTGAGCACACCTGAGAGCCAGCCAGTGCTGTTGGCAGAGGAGGCCTGGGATCTGAGGGTTGTGCCGCCAGAAGACCCCTTTCTCCTAGGCTACCCCATCTCTCCTTCTCTGATTTCTCTTCCTTTGGGCTGTGAGCTCTGTGAATGAGCCAGCTAGAGCCAGACTCTGGTGAAGTGAGAGAGGCACTTTGCCAACAGTCTCTGTAAGATCCAGGCATGCATAAGCACCTCTGGTGTGGAGAAGCTCAGAGGTCTTCTCCCCACACCTCTGCCTTCAGCAACTGCCACCCAAATTTGACCCACCTCACTCCTCCTCAACCTAGGACGGCTTAAGCGGCCTGGGCTGGATTTCACTGCCTTCTCGATAATGTGGATGATGTCCCATCCCTCTCCAAATTCACTCATTCATTCATTCAGGATATCCCTGGGCAGCTAGGCAGCACCTGTGTCTCCTCTGAACTGAGCACTATGCTGGCTTCTCATTTGATTCCTTTGTGCCCTGACTCTTTCTGCATTCTGTTACACACACACATACACACACACACATACACAGGCATCTTGCTTCATCTATTCTGGTTTTCTCTTCCCTGTGTCTTTAAACAACCCAAGGGAAGTTCTCATGTCTCCTCCCCTTGGTAACAGGTGATGTGGATTACTGGATACATGCAGTGTTTCACACAGACCTCAGCTTGAGTCCTAACTCCAACCCTGTGCTTAACTGTCAATATCATAGGTAACTTGAGTGGGCTCAAGTTAAAGATGGGCTCAATAAAGGACAGAAATGGTAGGGACCTAACAGAAGCAGAAGATATTAAGAAGAGGTGGCAAGAATAAACAGAAGAACTGTACAAAAAAGGTCTTCACAACTCAGATAATCACGATGGTGTGATCACTCACCTCGAGCCAGACATCCTGGAATGTGAAGTCAAGTGGACCTTAGGAAGCATCACTGCGAACAAAGCTAGTGGAGGTGATGGAATTCCAGTTGAGCTATTTCAAATCCTAAAAGATGATGCTGTGAAAGTGCTGCACTCAATATGCCAGCAAATCTGGAAAACTCAGCAGTGGCCACAGGACTGGAAAAGGTCAGTTTTCATTCCATCCCAAAGAAAGACAATGCCAAAGAATGCTCAAACTACTCCACAATTGCACTCATCTCACACGCTAGTAAAGTAATGCTCAAAATTCTCCAAGCCAGGCTTCACTAATGCGTGAAATGCAAGAGAGTTCCAGAAAAACATCTGTTTCTGCTTTATTGACTATGCCAAAGCCTTTGACTGTGTGGATCACAATAAACTGTGGAAAATTCTGAAAGAGATGGGATACCAGACCACATGACCTGCCTCTTGAGAAACCTATGTGCAGGTCAGGAAGCAACAGAACTGGACATGAACAACAGACTGGTTCCAAATCGGGAAAGGAGTACATTAAGGCTGTATATTGTCACCCTGCTTATTTAACTTATATGCAGAGTACATCATGAGGAATGCTAGGCTGGAAGAAGCACAAGCTGGAATCAAGACTGCCGGGAAAAATATCAATAACCTCAGATATGCAGATGACACCACCCTTATGGCAGAAAGTAAAGAAGAACTAAAGAGCCTCTTGATGAAAGTGAAAGAGGAGAGTGAAAAAGTTGGCTTAAAGCTCAACATTCAGAAAACTAAAATCATGGCATCCAGTCCCATCACTTCATGGCAAATAGATGGAGAAACAGTGGAAACAGTGTCAGACTTTATTTTTTTGGTTTCCAAAATCACTGCAGATGGTGATTGCAGCCATGAAATTAAAAGATGCTTACTCCTTGGAAGGAAAGTTACGACCAACTTAGACAGCATATCAAAAGGCAGAGACATTACTTTGTCAATAAAGGTCCATCTAGTCAAGGCTATGGTTTTTCCAGTAGTCATGTATGGATGTGAGAGTTGGATTATAAAGAAAGCTGAGTGCAGAAGAACTGATGCTTTTGAACTGTGTTGTTGGAGAAGACTCTTGAGAGTCCCTTGGACAGCAAGGAGATCCAACCAGTCCATCCTAAAGGAGATCAGTCCTGGGTGTTCATTGGAAGGACTGATGTTGAAACTGCAACTCCAATACTTTGGCCACCTGATGCGAAGAGCTGACTCATTTGAAAAGACCCTGATGCTGGGAAAGATTGAGGGCAGGAGAAGGGGACAACAGAGGATGAGATGGTTGGATGGCATCACCGACTCAATGGACATGAGTTTGGGTAAACTCCGGGAGTTGGTGATGGACAGGGAGGCCTGGTGTGATGCGGTTCATGGGGTCGTGAAGAGTCGGACACGACTGAGCGACTGAACTGAACTGGAGTGGGTTAGGCCCTGTCGTCCTCTGTTTCTTCATTGCAATTAACAAAAAGAAAGAGAAAAGGATGAACTGAGCGAGTAGCATTGACACATATAAACTACTTATCTCAGGTGGCCTCAGCCGCAATTGCTTGGAGGGAGGCTTGGGTTCCCAGCCAGAGAGTGAGGCCAGATTGTGGTGGTGAGTGCACCAGATCCTGGCCATTAGACCAGTGGTCAGTGACAAGGGCCCTGGCCCTTTGGCTTTGCAGAAAAGAATTTCCACAAAGACAGAAAGTGGTGAAGCAAGTATTTATTAATAGGAAAAAGAGTACAGGACATGTGCATAGACACACATGCAAACTCAGAGGGAAAGTCCTTGAATTGCGCTCCCATGGCAGTTAAAATCACTTACATGGGGCATTTCTTCCTGTTTTCCTTTGGCTAATCATTTTGATTTGCCTGATTCACAGTTTATATTTGGTATATCTCAGGATCCTTCCATGTATGTACAGGCATCTCTTAGCCAAGATGAATTCTACCGCAAAGGCCTGTGGGTAGTATATCCCTTGACATCACTCCTCTTTTATCCTCCAAGGAGCCTTTCTGTGCACATGTGGTCGGGGAGGTCTCTTGACTTCAAGAATGAGAAATATGTGGTCTAGGCAGGGCTCAGCCTCTTCCCTTAATTGTCCTGCTCTTATATTATATTAGGGCTTCCCTGGTGGCTCAGAGGGTAAAGAATCTGCCTACAATGCAGGAGACCCAGGTTGGATCCCTGGGTTGAGAAGACCCCCTGGAAAATGTAATGGCTACACACTCCAGTATTCTCGCCTGGGGAACTCCATGAACTGAGGAGGCTGGCGGGCTACAATATTATATCATTATTATTGTTGTTGTAACTACTGAACAACAGCATATAATTATAATTCACTCATATAATTATTCATATATATTGTGAATATTATATGAATATATGATCATATATTATTCATAATTCATATAATTATCGAACAACAATTATTGTTGTTGTGTTAGTCACTCAGTCATGTCCAACTCTTTGCACCCCCATGGACTGTAGCCCACCAGACTCTTCTGTCCTTGGGATTCTGCAGGTGAGAATACTGGAGCGGGTAGCCATTCCCTTCTCCAGGGGATCTTCTCACCTCAGGGATCTAACCTGGGTCTCCTGCACTGCAGGCAGATTCTTTACTGTCTGAGCCACCAGGGAATTATATTATTAATATATATGTGTATATTATATTATTATTCCACAGGGAATGAATCTCCAATTGCTTTACCCTGGGGACAGCATCTATCTCTTGTTTCACTACCATGTGTAAAATAGATCGCTAGTGGGAAGCTGCTGTATAACACAGGGAGCTGAAGTGCTCGGTGCTCTGTGATGACCTAGAGGGGTGAGATGGGGGGAGGTGGGAGGGAGGCTCAAGAGGGAGAGGATATTTGTATATACTGATTCATGTTGTTGTACAGCAGAAACGAACACAACATTGTGAAGAAATTATACTCCAATTAAAAAATAAACTTAAAAAAGAGAGAAGAAATCACTTTTTCTGGGCTTATAATGAGGTAGAGACTTGTTCAGACTTGGTACAGAGTTAATGCTCTAAGATGCAAGGGCCTCCCTCTTGGTTCTTTAGCGGCCCATCACGAGTGCATGTAGTGGCGGCATGAGAATCTACATTCTCCTCAAATGGAAGAGTGGGTACTACACCCCAAGTTCTCTTACTTGTGATTTTAGCTTGTTTTCTTCTTCTTTTTTTCAAAGGAAGTATTTTCCAACATACACAACAGAAGAGTGAACATATATTTAACCTTTGCATCCATCATTAGTTTCAATAGTCAACAACTACTACATCTCCTGTGTCACCGACCTCCCCACATAATTTTTTTGCTTGGAATATTTTAAAGCAAATTTCATCCATCCTATCATTTCAGCTATAAACATTCCAGTGCATATAACAGAAAAAATGTTAAAGAACATAACCACAATTTTTTTATTACACCCCCCCCAAATGAAGTATTCTTCATTAATGTAATCTAACACCCAGTCCATATTTGTTTTCTCCCCAGTGATCTCAACAATGTCTTTTTACTATTGATTTGATTGAATCAGGATTCCCCAAAAGTTCACATTACATTTGATTATAAGGTCTCTTAGACATTTTACACCAATCTGCTGTTCTGTTTTCAGTGAAAATGCTAGAAAAATGAGGAAGTTCTTATTTCCTGAAAATCTCCCAGACTACTTCCTGAACCAATTCCAAGTAAACAAAAATTATTAACTCCTTTTTTGGGTGTTTTTAAATGACAAAAAAGAATTCACCCCTCAGCAGCTTTGAGATAAATGGGTTCCTCAAACAACTTTCAAACCCCAACAATAATCCCAGTGAAGAAGAAAGGCAGGCCATACTTTAGTGCTGCTGTTGGAGGGACTTTTTTCTTTGCAGAAAGACTTTTTTATGCCCTCCCACCTGCTTTTCGAAATCCACCAACCACAAAATTTACTCCATCCACTTTTTTCTCTCTCCCTTCCACACTCCCTCTCTCTTTTTAGCAGCAACATACAAGCCGGCCATATTAGAGAGATGGAAATAAAGCTTCCTTAATGTTGTATGTGTCTTTGAAGTACATCTGTGCATTTTTTTTTTTTAGCATCTAACCATTCCTCCCTCGTAGCCCTCGGCCCCTCAAATCACCCTCTCCCCTATCCCACCCGACTAACATCTCAGTCTGAAAATGCACAGAAATGCCTGGCTACCTCGCCCTGCCTTCAGTCTCACGGGGCTCAGTCTCTTTTTCTCTTTGGGTAAGTTAGACTGCACATCTGCATGCTCCTGAGGGGTCCAGAAGTGCAGCTGCACCAGGAGGAGGATGGGGGCCGGGGGCAGGAAAGAAGACATTGCTTGTGCTTCCCTTGGTGTCCGTGGGGAGAGAGGTGCTGGGACTGGGGGACTGCATAATGCTGGGGTGAGCTGGTCACAGAAACGCTGGGTCAAGGGATCTGAGTGATCCCTGGAGGTGTCAAGAGAGGTGTTTTTCTGTAGGTTTCCCTGAAATGGACCTATGTGGGGGTGGGGGCAAAGGGTAGGTTGATCTGCAGAGCCTCTTCATGGATTTTTGCTTTCAGCTGCTACAGATGATCTGGGACTTAATGTCTGTGAATCTTCAGAATGCGGCGGATTTAGGGTATTGAGAAGAGTATTCCGTGGTGGAGTAGGGGGCAGAAAGTTGAGTGTGGGTCTGGCTTCCTGGAAGTCTGTTCCACTGATTTGTTGCTGTGTGTGGGGGTGTAGGTGGGAAGCAGGCTTGAGGAATGATCTCTGCATTGGGATGAGAATTTCTGAAGCAGGCACTGAAGAAGAAGCTCCCTGGCTTGGGCCAGATGGAATGGAGGAGGGGTCAGGTGAACGGATCAGGAGAACAAAAAAAAAGCAACTCATGGACTGAGGGTAGTTGTGGCCCTTTAGATCATGTCTCCAAACTGCCCAGCACCACCCCCGCCACCCCCTTGCAGACTGTCAAGAGATCTAAATGCTAATTTCATACCTGGTCACTCATGGACTTCCTGGTGGGTAGGTGGGCGAGGGAGTTACTTGCAAGCCTGCTTTCTAGGTAGTTTCACTCTTGCTCTTAAACTTACTCATTGCTGGTGTAGCAATCGAGGATCCAGTCCAAGGGCTGTCAGTGGGAATATTCCCTATCACAAAGTCTCTCTCTCACTCCCTCTCTTTAATCTTCTTTCTCTCTCCTCTGGCATGCTATGCTGGCTATTGGTGGCGCTAGTGGTAAAGAAACTGCCTGCCAATGCAGGAGACATAAGAGATGCGAGTTCAATCCCTGGGTGGGGAAGATCCACTGGAGGAGGGTATGGCAACCCACTCCAGTATTCTTGCCTGGAGAATCCCATGGACAAAGGAAGCTGGCAGGCTACAGTCCATGGGGTCACAAAGAGTTGGACATGACTGAAGTGACTTAGCATGCATGCTGGCTATTGGGCTGGAGTGCTAAATAGAGACAGCACAGGGCCCCTGGCAGCCTGCACGATGAGGCAAATGAGCTTTGCTGTATTGTTGGACGTATTAACAGAGCAGGAGTGTTACAGAAGCTCAGGTGGTAGAAAGGGCATGAGTCTTGGATTCCATCTGGGTTTAAAGCCACCTTTGTCATTTACTCCATACTATTGCCAAGTTACTCACCTCTTTCTGGGGTGAACTGAAGAATATCTACTGCCTGGGGTTTTTTGAGTCTGGCACAGAGCAGGTGCTCAATGATAGTTAACCTTTATGAATGCTTTACACATGCCCATGCACGGCGTATCTTGTTTAGTCCTGAAGGCAATTGGTAATCAAGTGGGGTGGATATGCTGTGATTCTCATGTTACAGATTAGGAAACAGGCACAGATTAGTAACTTGCCCAATAGGGTCACAGGAATAGTTTAAAGGAAGTTGAGATTTGAACCCTTGGTTGTCTGACTTCAGCCCATTCTTAACCACTGAACTCTACTGCCCCCCAATGTTTGCGAACTGGTACTGCTATGCTAACAATGGGCTTTCCTGTTAGATTAGATGGTAAAGAATCAGCCTGCAATGCAGGAGACACTGGTTTGATTTCCTGGGTCAGGAAGATCCCATGGAGAAGGGATAGGCTATCCATTCCAGTACTCTCGGGCTTCCCTGGTGGCTCAGATGGTAAAGAATCCGCCTGCAATGCAGGAGACCTGGGTTCGATCAGTGGGTTGGGAATATCCCCTGGAGGAGGAAATGGCAATCTACTCCAATATTCTTGCCTGGAAAATACAATAGACAGAGGAGCCCGGCGGGCTACAGTCCATGGGGTTGCAAAGAGTCAGACACAATTGAGCGACTAAGCACAGCACATGCTAACAATAATTTGGATTAAAGAATATTAAGTACGGTCAAAAAGAGGGGAGCTGGGCAAGTGACCAGTGTATAAGGAGATGGGGAAGCAGGACAGGTGATCTCTTCCGGGAGTTAGAGAGAGCTTCCTGTGGGAGGGAGAGCCTTCCCTAAGTGAAGAAAGGGAGGGTGTTTGGGGGACCTGAACCAGGGTATGGCTCAGGGGAAGATGGAGTCTGGGGTGAAGAAGTTAGGGTGTGCGGGCTGTGAGGTGGTGGTGGAGGAAGCTAAAGCTTCTGCAAACCTGGATGGGGGGAGGATGCAAGAGTGAGGACCTTGAACTTGAACTTGGTTGGTGCTGTGATGAAGCATGCTCTGGCACTCCACGGCCAAGGAGTCAGGTGGACAAGGAAACATTGGTGGCTGTAGCAGCAACATTCCCTGAGATGGAGGGATGCCACAAGTGACAAGGGTGGGGCTATGACAGGGCTGGGTTTGTGAGGATGACTATAGATCTGACAAAGGGGCAGGGGACAGCTGGCCAACCTGCTGTACACACAGCAGAAATGCACAAGACTAGTTCTCAATTAGAAGCAATCCAATTGATTGATCTTTCCTAGAGTTTTTCTCAAGACCCTTGACTCCGTAGTCACTGGACTGGTTACCAAAGTCTGGATTATGTTGTTGTTACTGTTTGGTCACTAAATCGTGTCTGGCTCTTTTGTGAACACTGTAGCCCACCAGTCTCCTCTGTCCGTGAGATTTTCCCAGGCAAGAATACTGGAGTGGGTGCCATTTCCTTCTCCAGTGGATGTTCCCGACCCAGGGATCGAACCCATGCTTGGCAGGTGGATTCTTGACCACTGAGCCACCTGGGAAGCCCCTGGGTCATATTAGGTGAGGCCTAGAAAGTGGAGTCTGGTCCTCACTCAAGCCCACTGCACATGGACACACAGGGGGAAAAGGCCTTTCCTTCCCCCTACAGACTTTTATTGAGTGTCCATGATGTGTCATTCACTGTTCGAGGTCCAGGGATGCCAAGATGGATAAGAATCAGCTCCCCAGTGTCTCCCGAGGGATTCGGGAACATAAATAACAATGCCACATCACACGTGCTATAAAACAACAGCAGTGGCGATAATAACAGCAGCTAACCTTTGGTGAGGCTGACCGTGTACCAGGCACTGCCATGAGCTTTATGTTTTAGTATTTAATCCTCACAACAGCCCTAGGAGGTAGGGCCTATTGCTGTCTCCCGTTTTACAGATTTGGAAGCTGAGGTGTTGGGAGGTGAACCGTCTTGCCTAAGATCAGAGCAGGGTATGAGAGCGCCGATCTTGGCCATGATACTGCTCTGCCTCCCGGTCTGCAAGGCTGGGGAGAAGGCTCAGGCACTGGGAAAGCTATGCCTTGTTAGCTGGGGTCTGCAGGATAAGCAGGAGGGCTCAGGTGCAGCAGGGTGAATGAGTGTCCTGACTTGGAGCAAAAACTCATGCAAAGGCATGGAAGAGTGGAAGAGGGTGGCATTTTCAAAAAAGTAAAAACTCTGGAGAAGGGAATGGCCACCCACTCCAGTGTTCTTGCCTGGAGCACCCCATGGACAGAGGAGCCCGGGGGGCTACAGTCCATGGGGTTGCAAGAATTGGACATAACTTAGCTACTAAATCACCACAAGAACTCTGGAGTCACTGGAGCGGAGTAAGTGTGGAGGGTTGGGAGCAAGAAATGAGGCTGGGATGCTGGTTGGCCCTGGATGGTAAAGGGCTTGGAAGCCCAGGAATCTGGACGAGATCCTGAAAGTACCAGGGTGCCAGTGGTGGTTGGGGGTGAGGGGTGATGAGGACAAGGGCTCTCATGGCTGCATGGGGGTGGCCTGGCCTGGGAGGGGAGCCCTGGGGTGATGGGTCTAAATGGTAAGGCAGCTCAGGAGATGGACTGCATGTCACACTTACCAGGTAGTCAAGGGCAGCAGGAGACCGTGTGCTCCAGAAGGGTGGGAGGTAATTTCTCTGCTTAGACAAGCCTTTTTTTTTTTTTTTAAACCAAGAAAAAAATTAATCTACCTCATATGCTGGAAGGAAGCATGAGGAGAATTAACTTCTAGTCTATGTAGGAAAGTGTTTGACAGGTAATGAGCAAATGTTCATGATCTCTGCAAGATGGGCCATTGTATGACATGGGGCTCACGGTGCCCAGATGTGCCTAGGAGAAAATGAGGGGGCCTGGGCCCTGGTAATGTTCTGGAACTAAGCTCAAAAGTCACATCCTTACTGTACCCTTGTTGATCATGTCCTTTCTGTGAGCTGAAATTCAGGGGACCCAGGCTCCAGACCTGGTACCAAATGGGACAACCAGGAAGATCATGGGCTCCCCTTGTATGGCGCGTGTGTGCTAAGTCGCTTCAGTCATGTCAGACTCTTTGTGATCCTATAGCCCACCAGGCTCCTCTATCCATGGGATTCTCCAGGCAAGAATACTGGAATGGGTTGCCATGCCCTCCTCCAGGGCATCTTCCCAACCCAGGGATCAAACCTGCATCTCTTACGTCTCCTGCATTGGCAGGCAGGTTCTTTACCACTAGTACCACCTGGGAAGCCCCCTCTTGTATGGAAGTTCATTTTAAATAAGACCATTCCCCTCTGGCCAGCCTGGGGGCTGACAGTTATGGCGCAGGACCTGCCTTGTAGACAGCAGGAGGCCTGGTCTCTGGGACCCCTTGGAACAAAACCACACCCTCACGCAATCTCCACCCCTCAACCCTCTCTGTCTGGAGCCTGGCAGCCTGGGTTCCAATCTAGCTTTGTCACTTACTAGCTGTGAGCTTTGGCTATTCATTTAACTTCTTTGTGCTCCATTTCTTCACCTGGAAAGTAGGGGTGGTCATAGGGTGATATCTGTAGAGTGCTTAAACAGAGCACATGGTAAGTGACTTGTTGTTATTATGAAGTCCTTTTGTGGCCCTAGCTGTGAATTCCGCTACTTTCCTGAAGCAGCAGAGTTCACCAGGAGCCAGGAAGTTTGCTCAGAGCTCTGCCTGTGTTGCATGATGACTTGCTCGTCTTTAAGGAGCACCTGGACTGGTGAAAGGACATCAAGACTTTGCCCTGAGCTGGGATCCTGGGAGACCTCAGGTGGAAGTAGGCGCTGGACAGGGAGTCAGGGACCATGACTCTGTCCCCGGCTTGTCCCTATCCGCTGTGTGTCTTTCTTAGGCCTCCTTTTCCTCTTTGGTAAGATGATGGAGCTGGATCTGTTGATACAATTCCTGAGTTTCCCTCTCTGCAGTTGGGAATTGACGGTTGACCTCTCTGGCCGCTAGAGGGCACACGTGTCCGCCTGGTGCCTCCTGCCGGACGTGCGGTAGGGATGCAGGAGGGACTGCATTGCACCTCTCTGCCTCCCTCCTGCGGGCCAGAAAATGCCCCTCGCTCCCCAGGGTCTCGACCTCCCCGTAGGGTGCTGGCTTCTTCAAGATGGAGGGGGTTCCTGGTAGGGTTCAAGTTCCGTGTGTGGAGTGATGTCGTGGGCTGGGACGGGACAGAGGCAGGGATGGGTCACCCAGATTCATCTGACCTATTTCCTAATGTCACTTGGAGTATCCTTTTGCTCAGGAGCCCTGGGAAAGGGCAGACCCTTCCCAGGGAAGGTGCTAGAGAAGCAGGGTGTTCCCAGGATATGAGGTAAGCTCAGGACAAGGCCCTGCCAGGCTCCTTCCCTGCAGATTCCTCCGCCTCTGCAGAGCGGGGGTGGAAATGGCATTTTCCGCACACCTCCTCCTAGCCTGGCACTGTGCTCCGTGCTTTCATAACGGCTGTGACTGGGGAGGTAGGAACTGGGCTTTGTTCTTCTGTGCCGGCAGCTCAGCCTCTCCAGTTCATATTCCCCTGACGTGCACGTCAGCACACCTAGTAGCCTGTCCTTGCAGGTGGGGCCGCCTGTCTGCCCCTGCTGTCTACGATTAGGTCCATTAGGTCCTGACCTCTGGGGCCAGAGTTTTCAGAGCATCCCCTGCTCTTAAGTGCTGCCTACTGGGCCCTGACCACTCATCCCGAGGGATGAGCTGAGCGGAAGGACTTTGCTGTCCCTGCTTCCAGGCTGCAGTGCAGTTGCACCTGGGGTGGGGCCTCCGCAGCTTGGCACAAAAAACAGCTTCTGCAGAAGGAGCGCCTTGTGCCAAATCCCAGGGAGTTCCAAGGGGCTGTCCTGAGGGGCCAGGCTCCAAGGCGCCCCTGCCAGGAGAGTGCTCCAGAAGCCCTTCCTTCTATGGGGCAGAACTTGAGGAGAATTTAGGCTACCTTTTGCTTTATTTTATTTTTTAATTTTTTGAGGTCATGCTGTGCAGCTTGCAGGGTCTTAAGTTCCCCAAACAGGGGTTGAACCTCTAGCCACGGCAGTGAAGTGTGAATCCTAAGCACTGGGCCACCAGGGAATTCCCCTACCCTTTGCTTTATATGTTTTGTCTTTTCTAATTATTATAATAACCCCAGCTGGTAGGTATCATCGGTGCATTTTACACAGGAGGGGCCTGAGGCTCAGAAGGTGGAAGAACCTGCCCATGTTCTCCCAGCTGATCGAAGGCAGAGCTAGGATTGAACCGTGTCTAATGGGTTTAGACATCGAGCTGCCCCCTGGGCATCCTCTAGTGGCTTCCCATCTCAGAAGAATGGCAGCCTGGTCCCTGCCTAAGTCTGGGACCTCAGCTCTCTCCAACTGCCCCTTTGATCACCTGCTGGGTTGTGCCCCAGACGCGTGATGCTCATTCCAACCACTGGAACTTTCCTCTGGATGTTCTGCTGCCTCGGATTCCTTCAAAATTTGAAAACTTCTCACTCCCTCACTTTAGTCGGCAGCCACCTACAGGGCACCCCTTGACGAAGCCTTCCCTGACTTTTAATGTCAAACAGCACCCTGCACCTTATATTATTTACAGCCCTTGCCATGTATCACTAAAGTTACATTATCTTTTCCCTGTTAACATCTGTCCCCCTCCCTAGAATACAAACTCAGTTACAGCATCTCTGCCTGCTTCCATCACAGCAATAACCCTGGGGCCTAGACTGAGTGTCTAGGGGGGCAGAGAAAGTGATTTAGAAATGTTTGGTAAATATTTGGTAAATGAGTGATGAATGATTGATTATTAGTGTTACTATTTCTCCTCTGTGTTATTGTTTAGTAACTCAGTCTTGTTTGACTCTTTGTGACCTCATGGACTGCAGCATGCCAGGCTTCCCCGTCCTTCACTATCTCTCAGAGTTTGCTCAAACTCATGTCCATTGAATCGATAATGCCAGCCAACTATCTCATCCTCTGTCACCCTCTTCTCCTCCTGACTTCAATCTTTCCCAGCATCAGGGTCTTTTACAAGAGTCAGCTCTTCGCATAACGTGGCCAAAGGATTGAAGCATTAGCTTCAGCATCAGTCCTTCCAATGAATATTCAGGGTTGATTTCCTTTAGGATTGACTGGTTTGCTCTGCTTGCTGTCCAACGGACTCTCAAGAATCTTCTCCACACCACAGTTCAAAAGCCTCAGTTCTTTGGCACTTAGCTTTCTTTATGGTCCAACTCTCACATCCCTACATGACTACTGAAAAACCATAGCTTTGACTATATGGACCTTTGTGAGTAAAGTGATGTTTCTGCTTGTTATTATGCTGTCTAGGTTTGTCATAGATTTTCTTCCAAAGAGCAAGCTTTTTAAAATTGCATGGCTGCAATCACTGTCCGCAGCAATTTTGGAGCCCAAGAAAATATAATCTGCCACTGTTTTCATTTTTTTCCCCATATTGTTTCCATGAAGTGATGGGATCATATGCCATGATATGAGTTTTTTTGAATGTTGAGTTTTAAGCCAGCTTTTTCACTCTCCTCTTTCACCCTCATCAAGAGGCTCTTTAGTTCCTCTTAACTTTCTGCCATAAGTGTGGTGTCACCTGCATATCTGAGGTTGTTAATATTTCTCACGGCAGTCTTGATTCCAGCTTGTGATTCATCCGAGCCTGGCATTTTGCAGTCCAGGCCTGATGTCTCCAAAAGGGAGTCCTGTCCTTGTAGACCCATCGGTTGATCCCTTCGAATTGTGCTTGTTCTTCTGGGGTATTGCTTCCCTCCTGTTGTTCATCTGCCATCCCCACCAGGACCCTGGGGAAGAGGAGCGAGCTGGGCTGGGCTGAGTGCACAGGCTTTCCTCTGCCCTGAGGTATGCAGGGCGAGGCCTCTGCATCTGTCCTCTAGGCTGCCTACTCCTGGAGACGTTGCAGCTGCAGCTGAAAGGGCATGGGCTCTGCTGAGATGGTTGGAAGCGGTGAGAAGAAGGGGAAAGCTAGGCCAGCACAATGCAGCACCTTGTCCAAGGTCTTCAGCCATCAGGTGGCCATGACAGTCCTGTGGAGTCATGACAGCCAGGTGGAGGGAGGGCTTGAGGCCATCTGTCTGTCCCTGGCTTGACAGATGCTTTGATCTCTCTTCACCCCAGCCTTGTTCTGTCCCCCACTTCTCTCCAAGGGCCACATAAGGCACCCCTTATGAGTTTTGCTCCCCAACTCCACCCCACCCCCTGACTAATTGCAGCCACAAGGAACTCAGCCAGCTGCCCGAGCTCTGCTCCACTCCCCACCAGGTGCACCTGTCCCCTCCTAGGCAGCATCAGCCAGAATACTCACTGGGTGTGACTTTGTCCACAGTGCCACCAGGGAGGAGCATGGAAGTCACAGTACCTAACACCCTCAATGTCCTCAATGGCTCTGATGCCCGCCTGTCCTGCACCTTCAACTCCTGCTACACCGTGAACCACAAACAGTTCTCCCTGAACTGGACTTACCAGGAGTGTAACAACTGCTCTGAGGAGATGGTGAGCCCTGGGATGGTGGCAGGGGATTGGGGAGGAGGCAGGAGCCCCACAGCATGAAGCCCCCCTTTCCCACCATCTGTCCCTGCCTTTGACCAGGACTGCGGCATACTCTGGTGGGCTGTCTGCTCTTCGGGGCATTGGCAGAGGTGTGTTGTCACACCTGGTGGCCCTGGGAGGGTGGCAGAGATCTGGAGGTGACTGCCTCCCTTCCAGGTAAAGGGGGGAAAGGCAGGAGGGGGGTCCTGCTGTCCTTGCAGCTCCTTGCTCATCCAGCCCCCCGACCCCATCCTGTCCTTCGCCCCCACTCAGTTCCTCCAGTTCCGCATGAAGATCATTAACCTGAAGCTGGAGCGGTTCCGAGACCGTGTGGAGTTCTCAGGGAACCCTAGCAAGTATGACGTGTCAGTCACCCTGAGAAAAGTGCAACTGGAGGATGAGGGCACCTACAACTGCTACATCATGAACCCGCCCGACCGCCACCGCGGCCACGGCAAGATCTATCTGCAGGTCCTCATGGAAGGTGAGGGGCTGCTGGGGGGCTACTCTCCAGCCTGCTACTCTCCAGGGCTAGTGGGCTCCTTGGGAGAGGCTGTGCCCTCCTGAGGGTGGGAGCCGCAGCGTGTGCTGGGTGGAAGGCATCTGTTTTACTCCTTCCAGTCCTTGAAGACTGTGTCTCTGAGAATCCTGATGATGCTATCCATCATGATCATGACCTTAAGAATCTTGAGAACAGCTTTTATTTATTGGACACTTACTATGTCTCAGTTATAGGTACAGGCAAACTCTCTATATGCATTATCTCATTTCATCCTCATACAACCCTTTGGGGGAGACGCTATTATCATCTTGATTTTACAGATGAGAAAACTAAGGCTATGTAAGGTACCTCACTTCAATTCAGTTCAGTTCAGTCACTCAGTCATGTCCGACTCTTTGCGACCCCGTGAATCGCAGCACGCCAGGCCTCCCTGTCCATTACCAACTCCCGGAGTTTACCCAAACTCATGTCCATCGAGTCAGTGATGCCATCCAACCATCTCATCCTCTGTCGTCCCCTTCTCCTCCTGCCCCCAATCCTTCCCAGCATCAGGGTCTTTTCCAATGAGTCAACTCTTCACACGAGGTGGCCAAAGTATTGGAGTTTCAGCTTCAACATCAGTCCTTCCAATGAACACCCAGGGATGATCTCCTTTAGGTACCTAAGGTTACACAACAAATAGCGACTTCCCTGGTGGTCCAGTGGTTAAGACTGCACTCCCAGTCCAGAGGGCTTGGGTTTGGCCCCTGGTCAGGAAACTAGATCACACATGCCGTAACTAAGACTTTGCATGCTGCCACTAAAGATCCCACATGCCACAACTAAGGATCCTACATGCAGCAATTGAGATTTGGTGAAAATAAATAATTAATTTAAAAAGGGAACTTAAAAAAATAGTACAATCAGACATTGCTATATTTAAAATGGATAACCAGTAAGGCTCTACTGTAGAGCCTATGGAACTCTGTTCCATGTTATGTGGCAGCCTGGATGGGAGGGGAGTTTCAGGGAGAACAGATACATGTACATGTATGGCTGAGTCCCTTCGATGTTCACTTTAAAGTGTACCACACTGTTTATCGGCTATGCCCCAATATAGAATAAAAAGTGTATAAAACAAACTGGTAAGTTTGTTAGCGTTGCCAAAATGTTAATAATTGGTGAAACTGTAAAGAGTATAGGGGAGTGCTGCAGCTTTTCTATATTTTACTTTTTAAAAATTAAAAAGTTTTAAGAGAAGTTTTTAATAAAAGAAATGTTACTAAAGCAGTGTGGGAAAAAAAAAAAGGAAAAACAGTACAATTGGGACTCAAATTGGGTCCATTGGCCTCAAAGCCCATCCTCTTGGATACAGTATTGGACCGTCCACCCCTGGGATTTCAGGTGCCCTGGGATTATGAGGTGGGCGGGGCGCTGAGAGGCTGGGTTGATTTTTGGGTTTGACTAGCTGTCCGGGAGGAGAGTGAAGTCAGGACCACCCTGCGCGCGCTGCAGGGAGCAGGGGCCCGCGGGCGGGGCTCCCTTTTCCAGCCCTAGCGCTCAGCGGGTCTGTCTCCGCTCCTTCTCCAGAGCCCCCCGAGCGGGATTCCACGGTGGCCGTGATCGTGGGCGCCTCCGTCGGAGGCTTTCTGGCTGTGGTCATCTTGGTGCTGATGGTGGTGAAGTGCGTGAGGCGGAAAAAAGAGCAGAAACTGAGCACGGATGACCTGAAGACGGAGGAGGAGGGCAAGACCGACGGAGAGGGCAACGCGGACGACGGCACCAAGTAACGGCGGCGGCCCCGCGGCCCCTCCCCCGTGTGCTGCCCCCACCCCCGCCCCGCACAGCGTGCACGCCCGCCCCCTGCCCTCTCTCGGTGTGCTTCTCTCGAGCCAGGATCCCGGGGCCCGCCTGGGGCCGCCTCCTGAGCCCCTCCCTTCCTGTCCCCTGCACCAAGAGTGACCCACCTCTCTTTGATTTGAGAAACCCGCCAGGCGTCTGGGATGTGTGGACCCTGGGTGGGGGGCGGGGGGAGGGAGAAACGGGGTGAAAACTGCCAGCCCCTGAGAGGAGGCAGCAGGCCTGCGGGAGGGGCGCAGAGAGAGAGGAGGGGGCCCGCTGTCCAGCCTGCCCAGGGCGTGGGCTGATCTGGTGGTGGCTTCAGAGGGAGCCTGAAGGTGGGACGCGGAGGGGGGCGGGGGGTGGCCTGGCTCCCGCCCCGGGCGGCCTGGTCTTGGGGGTAGTGACGGGTTCCTGTAACTTGGGGGCTTGTTGAAGGGACACCTGTGCGTTTCCTGGGTGTGGAAGGAAGGGGATCTGGGCTGGAGGCAGCCAGAGACAAGCCTTGACCCGGGGAGCTCTACTCCTCGCCCTTCCCCACCTTGTCTACTTCCACAGAGGCCCCTGGGTCTCCACTGGCTGCCGAGCCTTTGGGACTTCTGGCGAGAGAAAAGTACTAAAGGGCTGCTGAGCGAGGCCATGGGGCAGGGGTCGGGTCTGACTGGCTGGTGGTCCCTTTTCACCACAGTTACCCACTAACAGGAGATGAATTTCAAACTTAGCGGAGAGAAAGACAAGGGGCTGGGGGCTCTGTGGTAAAATGGAGTTCACGGTCAACTGCCTTCTCCCCCAGGGTGGCGGCTCTCACTGGGCCAGGAGCCGCCTCAGGTGTGGAGATGAGGAGGGAGCGGGTGGGAGCCACATCGAGGAGCCGGTGCGCGGAGCTGAGGGCTTCACTGGGGCTTCTGCTCAAACTTTCCCCGTGACCCTCAGCAGGGTTTCATCCGGCTTTTGGCCCCGAGGGAAGCCTCTGAGACCATGTCACATCTGGAGCCATGTTACACCCTCCCCAGCCTGGACGACTCTCTCTGTGGAGAGCAGAGTAGCATTTTCCGGGAGCCAACTTTCACTGCCATTTTACTCACATGGAGAGGGAATTGCTTAAACCTCAGGAGAGGGAGAGAAACAGAGAAACTGCCTTGGAAGGCCCTTGGAGATCAACTAGCCTAGTCACCCATACTACAGACCGGGAGACTGAGGGTCAAATTCACAGAAACCAAGGAGCCTGCTTCTCCTTGGGTTTCTTAGTTTCCAGTTTGAATCAACAGAGCTACAGTTTGTGGAAGAGATGTGGAGAGGGAGTCGGGCTCCTCCAGCCCCGCTCACCTCTTGGGAGCCCAGCCCTCCGGCTGTGATTACGGCTGGAATGGGGTGATGGGAGTGGGAGGACAGAGCTGCTGGAATGCCCCACCCTGCCCCAAGTGGACCCTCTGCAGCGCTTCCCAATCTTTCTGGGAGCTCAGGCCCTGCCCAGGCTCAGGGAGTCAGTGCCCAGAACCCCAGAACCAGAGTCTGGGGAAACAGGGTGGAGACAGTACTCCAACAGCCTCTGGGACCATTCTCTGCCCTGCCCAGCAGATGGCCAATTTGGGGAGAGAGCAATAGCATAGGGACGATTCACTTTAATTCACTTCAACTCACCATCCATTTATTGAGCATCTCCTGTGTGCCAGGCACTGGGCCAAGTGTTGGGGGTGTACACAAAGCCATAACAGGGCTGAGAACTGCTAGGTCAGCACTGTGGGGAACCAAGATGATTTTTTTTTTTGGTGCATCTAATTCCACCTCTGCAGCTACTGCTTCCAGGGCTGGGGTAGGAGAAGAAGGAAGAGATTCCAGAATCTGGGCCTTGGGAAGGGAAGAAAGGAAGGAAAAAGGGAAGATACAATAGGGAAGAGGGTGAGCGGCCAGGCAGAATGCTCACAGAGCTGGGGATGGGCCACAGCCTGAGAGCTCCTGGGTGGGATGAGTCCGGTTCATCTGGAAATTCTAAGTCATCAGTACCTAACTGCCAATCAACACACTGCCAATGGGGGGTGGGCTAAGCCCCCAGGACACCTGGGGTGGGTGGACATTGCCCATCCTTGAAACTAACCAGCTGAGAGGGGAGAGGTGGGTGGGGGGCACCTTGATCTCCAGTTGAGATCAAGGGTGGTTGTAATAACACATCTGCCCCTTGCAGATTTCACTTTTTTGGGCAACTTCTTAAGTGCTCTCCTCTTCCAGGATGAGGAAGGATCTGTGCAGATGCTGGGAACTCTTCTTTTTCATAACATTTAGGGGAATTATTTGCAAGATTCCCTAGGTTTATTCTAAGAAATTCTACTCTCATAAAAGAAGCCCGAGACTTTTGGGTTCCTTCCTTTCTCTGCCCTGACCTGGAGGGTCCTAGGGAGAGCAATGCCTCTCCAGGGGCCTCAGACACCTGAGCTGATAGGGAGGGACCAGGAACCACCTTTGTCTCAGGTGCCCATCTTCATATGCTCTTTCTTCCCAAGACTCTTAAGAGTCTCTTCCAGAGGCCTCATGGAGCTACCTCCCCCAAGGCGATGAGGTTGGGATCAAAATGGGGCTTCTGTGAGTAGAGGTGGGAGACTGGTGAGATGTCCCCTCGGCACCCTGCTTTCTAGTGTGTACCTCCTCCTGCACCATGGGGCTCAAGCCCTACTTCCAGCTGCACATTCCCTGCACTGCAGGGAATCACTGCACTCTGCTGGTTTTCTCAACTGCTCCTGCCTCTCCTGCTCTCTCAGAACCACCTATCTGTCTCTTTCTCCTAATTAAGGGTCCCTGTAAAGAGAGATGGGCTGGCCAACCCATGGGATTTAGCTTATAAAGAACAAAGCACACTTTTTCAGGACTGAAATGCCTTGAGGTGCCTTGGAATTGGCTTTGGAAATAGCTATCTGCCCCCTGGCTCTGGGCTAATCACAGTTTATTCTCAATTTATAAAAAAGGAGAAGCTGGATCCGTATTTCTCCTTGTGAATTTCTCCTTGGTGAGGCTGGGCTGGTAAGTATTTGCAAGGTCAAGTTAAGCAGATGGACAAATGAAAATACTGGCTAGGTCCAAAAAAGATAGTTCCAGGCCATAGGAATGGCTTGATGCAATTGGAACGGGTGATGAATCAAGAGATTTTTCTTCCTATCTGTGTCTTAAGGATAGACAGCCTGTGTCTTTTGCTGTGCCTCTTGCTGATGTTGTCCTTTATTGAAGCTTGCCGATGCATTTGTACATAGTCTATATATAGGTAGAGATGTAATTATATATACAAATATAGGACATCTCACTACATCCACCCCAAAAGTTACATTGTGGGGGAGGGGAACAATCATTTCTCAATGTTTTGAGTTGATTCACCAAAGGCAAGTTTTGGAATGTTCTCATGGCTGTTTGTACACCTAGAGGGGAAAACACAGCTACTCATGCATTTTCTAGGACTGATGTGCTATGTGGTGATGGAAGAGGTGGTGGGGAGAGAAGTGGTCCTCTGTGACCCAACTGCTGTGAGGCGCCTGCTTTTGGGAACAGACTGAGTTTCTTCCGTGGTGTGTCTCCTTGCTTGGATGTATTGGCTGCAATAAACAGACGGTCTCCCCTGAACCTCCCTGGAGTGTGACTTTTTTCAGGTGGTGGGGCAAGTTGAAGCAGTGCCAGGACTGTCACTGGGGCCTCTGTTACTCCTTTCCTGGTGACATCACTGACACTTCCAGGTCTCCATCGAGGATGAGGTTGTCCCACTCCCCTTTTGTTGTCAGATGTTTCCTCTTTTCCCCTCGTGGCCTTCCCAGAATCCTGGGAGACTCCATCCACCTAGAAAACACCCTGGGGACAGGTGGCTAAACACCCACTTCTTGGAGGGCTCTTGGTTATTTCTGGATGACAACAACACTTCAAGCCCCCAAGGCTGACTGTCATGCTGGTGCTGTCTATTCTTTCTGAGGGTGGATGGGCCATCCTTCCTGCTCCCTGTTGCTAAGCTGCGTCTGACTAGGCAGACATCTCTTTTATCTGCTTCAGGCTCAAGGAAAATAGACGACAGCTGGTACAGAGTCTGCCCTCATGCAACTTCACGGATGAGTGTGGCTGGGGGGAGGAATAAGGTTGCTCGTGTCCCACCTGCAAACTGCTGTATCCTAGTTATGTGTTGATGAGTCAGCCCTCAATTTAGGACCAAAAGCAACCACCTGGCCCAGGGGTTCTGCTTCCCCCAGACACATGCAGCCTTTTTCTCCCTTGCCTCCTGTTCTTAGGTTTTTCTCTTTGCATTTTTCTCTCTCTTACGCACAGACACACACACACAACCCCTTGCCTAGGAATACTGAAGTGGCTGGTTCCTGTTTTTTTCTTGGTTTCTTTCTCATTTCTGCCTGCTCCCTGGTAATCCAAAGACCTTCACCAGTGGTGAGTGGTCAGATGCATTTTAGAATATTCCAGGAGGAGCCTAACACTCATAGCCTGCTTGGGGCCTGGGGGGAGGTTTGTTTCTGATTGCCGAAGGCACTGCTGTGTCAGGGTAGGGCTAGCTCCCACCCCGGTGTTCAGAATTGCTCACCTGCCTCCCGTGGCCCCCCAGCCAAGGTGCCTGTACAAGAGCCTCCCCATCCCCACTGCTCCTTGGCTTCCCACCAGAGCCCCCGTGGGGCTCAGGCCGTGGGCCTGCCCACAGCCAGCTGCCATGGAACAGGAGTCTGTGTGCCGGGCCTGAGTCTCTAGGACAGGTTTTAGAGGCCAGAAGAATGGCGGAGGTGGGGAGGGAGTAGATCTTTACAACATCAAACAGGTCCCAGGGACTACTTGACCAAGTCTCCGATTATCCTGAAGGGGAAACTGAGGACCAGATTGGGGAAGTGACTTGCTTAAGGCCACTTGATGAGTCCAGGACAATCCAGGATCTCCCAGTAGGCTCCAGGGCGCCTGTTCTTCCCACAGCCCACACCTCTTCTGGGCCTAGCGCTTGGCACAGCTCAGTACAGCAGCCCACACCAGCCTAGGTGCCTGCCTGCCTCTCCCCAGAGGGCTTGAGTTGCACAAGAAGAGGCCCCATGCTTCTCGTCAGGGTGCAGTTTTTAAAGCTGAGGTTCAAAGAGGGTAAGTAATTCTCCCAAAGTCACACAGTAGGCTATTGGCAGAGCTTGGCTTTAGTTGCCTTTCTAAGTCCTCTTCCACACCCCAGTAGAGTGACTTTCCTCAGGCTGGTTTGTGTCCAGTCCCTCTTAGACTGCTTGTCTTCCTTCCGTCTTGCAGGGGAGGGAGTGGTATCTAGAAACCTTTAGGTGACAGGAAGCTGGAGCAGTGCCTGGTGAAATGTGGGCTGGGCAGCCAGATGGAGGAGCATGGGCCCCCATTAGGTCTCCTGCCCTCCTCCTCCATTGGCGTTTTGGGGCCTCAGAAGGTCCATGCTGGCTGGGCTCTGCAGGCATGCTTCTCAGATGCCCTAGTGGCATTGCCCTGCACAGACCTCATCCTGACACCCACCCGTTTCTAGTCACTCCTGCCTGCTACCATGCTGATGTGTAAGGCTCCGACCACCTTTTAGCCCAGGCTCCAGTCACCCAGTGATTTAGGGTTCCAGAGAGTGATGAGGAAAGAAGCTCATCTTAGAACTAGATCCTGGCATCTTGACATGGCACATAAACTTGTCCCCAGACAGATTAGTCTGGCCTCGAACCCCACTCCTCTGTGGGGCTGAGGACATCTCTGTCTAGGAAGGAGAGAAAGAAAGACTGTGGGATGGAGGTGGTGGGACTGGATGGGTTGAGTGCTCCTACTAGGCTAGTAGTGGGAAGCCTCGCAAAGCAGTTTCTTTTCTCTGGCTATCATGACCTTGAGGGTCCATGAGGTGCTAGGGAAGGGAGGCAAGAGGACACTGGATGCTCCACTTGGCAACTCGGGATTCCGTGGGAGGGGCTTTCCCTTTTGCTTCATTGGCAAATCACCTTTGTCCTGACCGTAGCTGCCTCTGCTTCTCAGCCGTGACAAATTCCCTGTGAACAGGTGGTGTGAGGACTAGGAACTGTTTGCCTCAACAGATTGAGAGGCCCCTGTGGGCAAACGGACAAATGAAGAGGGTGGGTTCTGCTCGGAGGGGAAGTATACGTCACAGCCGATGGCAAAAAAGTGGTTAGGGCTGTGGCCACACGGGAGAGGGATTAGCCTTGTCCTGTTCTGCCCCAGGGTGAAACATTAGAGCTGGCGGACAGAGGTGGGTATAGATCCAGCGTTAAGTCAGAGCTGTGCAGAGGGTTGAGTTTCTTTGAGGTAATGAGATCGCGATCCCGGAAGGTCTTCAGGCCTAGCTTGGGGGTGTTGTCCAGAAGATGCATATATTAGGGCATACTTTTAGATGCTGTCTAAACTTACTGGCAATGACCCTTTGCCACTGTCATTTTAGGATTCAAATGACAGATGTGGGATTAACTCTTCCTTGGCTGAAGATGAACAGGACACATGCAAGGGCAAACTCCTCTCTGGCTGCCGTGTTTCTCAGTCATGCTCTACCTCAGGCTGCCTCTGCATCCTTCTACCCACCTCTCTTGGTCATCTTTACCTGATTTAGCCATGGTGGGGAGAGGGCAGGTGGCAAACCCCTATTCACAGTTGGAAATAGTCTGGGAGAGGGTGGAAATTTGGTTAGGAACCCTCAGGAGCTTCCTTCCAAAGATCACGTCAAGCCTAACTTGAATGTTTGGTCCTCCAGCAGAGGCAGAGTATCCCCTGTCCTTCAAGCAAAACTACAGAAAATGGTGACAATCCTTTCCACCTCCTCCCTCGCCCTCCCAACTTTGCTGAAGTCTTCAGCCTCCCCATCCTTGTCTCATAGCATGCTCAAACACATACCGTGTGGGCTCTCACAGGAGCTGATGCTGTTGGGAAGGAATGTGGGCATGGGTGGGTTCATGCATGCATGCTCAGTCACTTCACTGTGTTCAACTCTTTGCGACCCTATGGACTATGGACTGTAGCCCACCAGGCTCCTCTGTCCAGGGGATTCTCCAGGCAGGAATACTGGAGTGGGTTGTCATGCCCTCTTCCAAGGGATCTTCCCAACCCAGGGATCAAACCCGTGCATCTCCTGCATTACAGGCAGATTCTTTACCACTGAGCCACTGGAGAGACCAGGTGGGTTCATATCCAGCCTCAGAGGGCTTGGAGGGTGGGGCCAGGTTGGTTGGGGGGATGAGCGACAGTTGGCTAGGCTAATAAGGATGATCACTTTTTACTTAGTAGCTACTCTCTGCCTTGCCCTGAGCTCAGTATTCTGTGTGTATCAGCTGACTTAATCCTCAGGACAACTCCCCCAATATGCATTCTTTTCTCACTTTTACAGATAAAGAGGCCAAGGTTCTGTTATACTAAGTATGTGTACACTCAAGGTGACACAGCTAGAAAATACTAGCAAAGAATTCAAACCCAGGGTGGAGCGATGCCAAAGCCATCACATCAGACTGTGAGAAAGGGCAGTGGACCAGCCTCTTGCAGCCCAGAGACCTAGGAGTGGGTGGGGGAAGGGTAACTCGGAGCCAATCTCAAAATGACCGTGGACAACAAGAGGTGGGCAAAAGTGTTTGGAAGTAGAGGCAAAGCCTTTCCAGTGGGCCCCAAACATCCCACCCTGCCTGGCCTGGCCTTGACCCCACAGCTCTGTGCAAACAGCTCTGGCCTCTACTGACCACCCTCTCCTCTCTTGGTTTCTGAAAACCTATACAAACTCTTCTTCACCTGCTGACCAGTTGTCTCTATCGCTACCCCTCCTCCTTGGCCTGTGTCTCACTCCAACTTCCCCAGGTGACCCTTCACTCCGAGCAGACTCTCTCCTGCTACCATGCTGCTTCCCTTCCTCTCGGCCAAATCCTGACCTTCTGCCCCTGTCATAGCTCCCCTCCTACTCCATGTCCTCCCTCTCCCCCACTTTACAAGATCCACTGCTCCTGCACTAAAATGTTCATAGCGGACAGGACCAGAACATCCAGGGAGCCTTGCCTGGCACTCTGTACCATTTTATGCTTCTGGTTTGGTCAATCTGTTCCAGTGCCCAGGTCAGCGGCAGGACCAGGTCTAGGGTTCTGGGAGGACATCTGGCCATTCAGCTGACAAAGCAATCCCCCTGCGATCAATGACCACCTTCCTGATACCCAGCCCTCCTGAGCCCCCATCTTTGCTTGATGGGAAGGCAGTGAGGAGGCATGGTAACCCATGAAGCAGAGAGGTAAACACAGCTCTAGCGTGCTGGGAAGGGTGGCAGAGACCCTGCCGTGGGGCTTCACACCCCACCCCAAAGTGGCCCAAAATAAAGGGATGCCCAGGACTCACCCCATCTCTGAGTTGCAGTGAGGGAAGCAGAGCCTGGTCCTGGAAGGGGGCACACACCCCTCTCCAGCTTAGGACAGTCCGGTGAGCATCTCTCTGGTCAGGATATTTCAGCTTCCTCCTCTCTCTGCCCTCCTCCTCCCAATGAGCTCATCTGTCTGGGGCTCCCCACCCCCCTTTGCCTGAGAGGATGTTTGGAAAGAGCCTGGCAGAAAACAGAAAAAGAGGAAGGGAGGGATGGAGGAGGTAGCTGCCTACCTGCCTGCACCCAGAGCCCTTAGAAAGTGGAGATGCGTGAGAAGGGTTCAGGAAGGGTTTATCTCCACCCCAACTCAGATGCCTGGTAGGCTGGGGAGCAGCAGGCAAGGTAGCCAGTACTGGTTCCTTGCTGGACTGCTGAGCCACGTGCCTGCGGGTTGGTTAGGTACACGCTGTCGGGTTAACCCCCTCAGCACCTACCAAACTTCAGCAGATGCTGAGACTGTGGCTGGGGCAAGTGGGCACCGAGGTCGGGGGTTGGGGCAGGAATGGTGAGTACGGATGGGCAGCGAATAGACCGCGGTACACTAGAAAGAGGTTCCCAAACGTCTGTCCAGGTCACATCCGCACAACCCCAACCCCAGAGGCAGAAGGATTGAGGGGCGTTCAGCTTGAAGTTAATGCATGCAGAGCTTCCTGGCTCCTGCAGTCCCGCAGTCCTGAGGTTGGGGCTCTGTTTATAATCGGGTTATAAGCTCTGGGGTGTTGATGCAAGTGGTCTATGGTTGGTAGGAGAGGCTGTGAGGTGGGGGACTTGGGGGACTCCCTGCAGAGCCCCTCGTCCTCTGCCTCTAAGAGCCGAGTCAGCAGTTGCCCTCCAGCCCCGTTACCTGCAATGCCCGGACAGGAGCCGCGAGGGCTTGTGGGGGAGCGGGGGAGGCGGGCAGCAGGCAAGGGCGAGAGGGGAGGGGGGTGCGGCTCCCTGCCAGGCTCTCCTTACTTAGAAGGAACTCCTCTTAAAATAGCTCTGGAGACCTCACCAGATCTCTCCCTTCCTCCCCTGCCAGGGTCTTGGCTCGCTTTCTGAGAACCGATAGGGGATGGAATCTTCCATCAACCCCCCCCAACCCCGAACACCCCCCACCCCGCCTCCTGTGGAAGGTGGGTCCGCGCCCCGGGGGTGCGTGCCTTCCCGGGTAAGAGCATCTCCCGGAAGGCTGCGAGCCAGAGAGCTCTGCCCCCATTCCTGCCCGGGCCACGTCCCCACCACACTCTAACACTCTGACTCTCACATCATGCTTGCGCCCCTTTCTAGTTCCCATCTTGCTCCCGGGAGGGAGGGCCGAGGGTGGAGGCCGAGGGCAGGAACCGAGAGGCTCGCCTGTCTCAGAGAGGACTGTTGGGATAACGGCTTCAAAGAACCGCTTGAACCCTCCCCTGTCCCACCCCCACCCCCTAGAAAAAAATCCTTTCCCCTTAAATCTAGGCCCTATCTCCTCCCACCTGATAACAGCTCCCTGACAGCTCCTTGGCCCAGCGCCCAATCCCCCTTTGGCTCCCTGAAAACTTGCTCTTCAGGGTATTTCTGAGCCAGGCCGCCCAAGACCCGGGAGTGCAGGAGCCCACCCTCAGGAATCTAGCCTTCTGGGTGCAGCTGGGGGCTGTGTCCCAACTGCCATCCCGCCCTCTAGGGACTTCCAACAGCAGGAGGAGGAGGAGGAGGAGGAGGAGGAGGAAGAGCCAAGGTACCTGCCCATCCCCCTCCCGGACCCCAGACTGGGGCTCTTGAGTTGGATGAAGGGGGTGTATATCACAGAGGGCTCTGCAAAGAAGTAGTTTCCTAAGGTGGGACAGAGGAATTCTGACCTTTGCTTGCCCTCTCCCCTGGCATCCCTGGATGGATCAATCGGATGGATCAATCGATGGACTAGGGTTTTGAGGATTTTTGAGGAAAGTGCTGTCTAAATGTCAAATTCCTCTAGCTGCTAATGCATCTCTCAAACACTTTTTCTGCCCAGTTGTGGAGCCCTCCTGATGTTCTTTAGAGGAGGCTGGGGGTGTGGAGGGAGGGAATCAAATAATGAGGTAGATTCTAATTCTGACTTGACGAATCACTTTCTCTGTGACCTTGGCCCACACATCTTACCTCTCTGGGCCTGTTTTTTCATTTGGGAGGCGTATGGGTTTCCTAAGAACCCTTCTGGCTCTAAGAACTGGTGAGCAGAGATGCAGCTGAGAAGGTGGAGGGCATGGAGGAAACGGGCACAGTTTTGGGTCACCAGGATCTAGAGATACCCAGGGAGCTCCGTCCCTTCCTATACCCCTTCTCTGGGCAGGGGTCACGTTTCTTCCCTTTGGCTCACCCCTTGACTCACCTCATGCTCCGGCTCCTGAGAAACATGACCACTGCTGTAAAAATAAATTGAGCAGCGTGGATGCCTGGCCCTGTGGACCTAGTGTCTGGGACCTCCTGGCAAAGGAGGGGGTGAACGTGCAAACTTGGAGACAGAAAGAGGCTTAGACTTTTTAGGACCCCAGACCTCTTTGAGAATAATAAGAGCTAAAATGTGCTGGGAGCTGACCCTAGGCCTAGAACTCTATTAGCACTTTTACATGTGATAATATCTCATCCAGGGCTTCCCTGGTGGCTCAGTGGTAAAGAATCCACCTGCCAAGCAGGAGATGCAGTTCAATCCCTGGGTCAGGAAGATCCTCTAGAGGAGGAAATGGCAACCCACTCCAGTATTCTTGCCTGGGAAACCCTGGACAGAGGAGCCTGGTGGGCTATAGTCCATGGGGTTGCAGAAGAGTCAGACACAACTTAGAGACTAAAGGACAAACAACATCTCATCCAGTCTCCATAGGTCTATATCTGATGCCTGTGACGCCTGGGGTGAGCACACAAATGGAAATTACATATATGTCTAAATATAAGTTATGAATCAAGATAACAAAGTGTGAAAACTTACCTATTATCTTCTGTCTCTGATGGATTTTTCTTAGTCTAAATTTTAAGGCCAGGCCCCAAAGCCATTCCCTGGCCCACTCTTCCCTGGTCCTTGGAGGACAGGGTCTCTGATGCGTGCCTGGATGTGAGGTTCCACCTGCATGTCAAGTTCCATCCGCTCCTCACCCTCTGCAAACAGTTGCCCTTTGTCCTCTCCCCAGGCCTGTGGGTACACATTCTGCATGGGCAGCTCCTGAGAGGATGGGCCCAGGGAAGATGCCTGCTCAGAATTGGGTCATTTGAACAGAGAATTCCATGATCCCAGATGTCTGGAGCATGGTCTAGAAGATGAGGTGTATAGATTACCCTTCCCTCCTGTCCCAGAAACCACTTTTCCAGTGAGGAGGAGGGGGTGTAATCAAAGGAGGGCCAGAGTGAGACCCTTCAAACTCAGAAGCCCAGGGCTGAGGCCCCTGTTGCCCAGGTCTAAGGGTGGCATTGCTCTTAACAATTTCACGAGGTAAATATCATCACTTTCATCATATTACAGATGAGGCTTCTGCAGAAGATTGTATAACTTGCTCAAGGTCATCCAACAATAAACGCTGGAGCTGGGACTTGATTCCCCAGCGTCTAACTCCAGAGCCACTGTACCACTATCACAGCTATACTGAATCTTTCTCCCAGGAAAAAGAAAAAACCACATAGACATCCAGCATTTCCCATACAACCTCAAGGGGTCCATGATCTCTGAATCCCACCAAAGACCCTCAAGTCAAGAAGGTGTGTGGTGGGGGGCTGTAGCAGGGTCAGGCCATGAAGTGGAAGCAGGTTTCCAAGTGTGAACCAGTGTCCAGACAGGCAAAGGATGGAGGGTCAGGAATGCAGACAGGACCTGCGGTGGAGGGAGGGGGCCAGAATGGTTGGGCAGGGGGCCTGAGGAGGAGAGCAGACATAAGTTACTAAACCACCAGGAATAGCACTGTGCGTGGGTGCATGCGTGGGAGCATGTGCACTCAGTCGCCTTAAGACTCTTTGTGACCCCATGAACTGTAGCCCACCAGGCTCCTCTGTCCGTGGAATTCTCCAGGCAAGAATACTGGAGCATGTTGCCATTTCCTACTCCAGGGCATCTTCCCGACCCAGGGATTGAACCTGTGTCTCTTGTGCCTCCTGCGTTGGCTGGTGGGTTCTTTACCAACTGAGGCATCTGGGACAGGCTCCCTTGTAACTCTACTGGTTCTGGGAAAAAGCCCTCTGACCTGGCTGTGACCACCCCCCTCCCACCCTGGGCTAATCCACCCCCATTTCAAAACAGAGGCGAGCCTAAGGGAGTCTTCGAGGATTCTGAAGGACACAGGAAACCCTTGGAAGAGGGGGGAAAAGGGAGGGTCGGGGGGGGGGGGGGGTGGCCTAGGTGGAAAAAAGAAGTAGGGGTGCCGCCGAGGGTGAATCAGGGCTTGGACCCAACGGTAGGGCCTGGCCGGAATCCGTAACCAGGAGCATCAAGATTTCTGAGGAGTCCATGAAGCAATGGGAGAGGTTGGTGTGTGGTGGCGGGGGCAATTTGGAAGCTGGGTCCCTGGGACCCTGCACAGCTGGGCTTCAAGGCTGCACACACGAGCGTCGGCGGCCGCAGTGTACATGCAAGCCCGCACACGCCCACCGGCTGCGGCAGTGCCGGCTGCGGGTGACCGAGCGGTCCCTTCGCGGCCCCGGGAGAGGGAGCCGTTACCCAAACTCGTGTTCCCCAAAGCAGACATCGCAGCCTTCCAACACCCGAAACGCTCCACCTTGACTCCTTCCCAAACTATCCTCCTAATTGGCAGCTCAGCGCACGGGATGATGCGGGCGGCTGCGGGCGGCCCTGCAGTGCCAAGCCGCAGCCGCCCAGCCCGAGCCGGGGAGGAAGCAGGGGGTGTGTGTGGGGGGGTGGGGGGGTGGGGAGTTGCTGGAGGTGCGGCCGGCTCCCGGAGCTCCGGGATCTGGAGGCGGGGGCGCCCCGGGCTCCGCGGCGGCCACCACCCCTCCTGCGGCTGGAGCGCTTCCAGAGCAGAGGCGCAGCATCACTCTCTTCGGTGCTAGCTCGGCGGTCCCCCTGGCCCTGCTCGCGTTCGTCCTCCTCGGGCTCCTCCTTCTCCTCCCCGCGCCCCCGGCGGCCGCTCCCGCAGCCGGCTCCTCCTCTCCCTCCTTCCCTCCCCCTCCTCGCGCTCCCCGCGCTAACTTTCCCGAGCCCTGGCCAGCGGCGCAGAGCTCCCCGGCAGCCTCCGGCCCCACTGCAGACCGCGGGCTGCGAGCGCGGGTGTGCCCTGTATCCCGTCCCCGCGCCCCGGGGGCGCTCCGGAGAGAACAGAACGATGCCCGGGGCTCGGGACCAAGGCGCAGCCCGGGCGAGATGGCTGGGCATTGGGCTTTTGGGTAAGGCAGCCCGGCTCGGTTTCTTCTACCTCTTCCCCCCCAACCCTCCCCCCACCCTCCCCCCACATAGGAGGTGACACTTAGAAGAACAGCACCTTGGACAGGGTGGTCTTTGGAGCGCGGCCCCCAGTGAGCTGCTCCCGCTTCTTCCCGGACGCAGTTCGGACTGCTGAGCTGCCGGGGGACCTTGCGCTGTCCCCCGCCCCATCCCGCCAGCCAGCCCGGCGGTTAGTTCTTTGCTGTCTCGAGTGCCTTCAGCCCCGGGCTTCTGGATCTGGAGCTTGGGGCCATAGAGGTTTAAACCGGCTGGGGGAACGTGTCTGGGATCGGGTGTAGGAGATGCCCGGTGGGTTGCACGTGTGGTTGTTGGGATGCTGGTTTCTACCCCTGCCCAGAGCCCCTTGCAACTTGGATGCTTGTTGCCCTGGCACTGGCGTGCACCAGTTCAAGGTGGGGGAGCTCCCCTTCCTCCTGTCCCTTTTCTGTTTGGCTCCTCTGCTGTCTTCTTCCTCTAGTGCCCATTGCCTTCTCTGCAGACTGGATGGGGTTGGAGGGACTTGGAGGAGCGTTCAAGTCCTCCTTTAAAATTTATTTATGTATTTATGGCCTCGAGACTTGTGGGAATCTTAGTTCTCCGACTAGGGATTGAACCCATGCACTCGGCAGTGAAAGCGCCAAGTCTTAACCACTGGACTGCCAAGAAATTCCCCCTTTTAGGAAGGATCCTGTCTCTCTTCTTAGGTAAAGATTCCATGGGGTTGGGCGGTGGGCCTGTTTAACCTGCTCTTGGCTCTTCATTTTTGGGATGAGTATGAAGACTAAGGAGGCACATCGGGAGAACACAGAAGGAACAGATGATTAGTGTCTATTATGCATACGATACTTTTGAGCGTCAAACTCCTAGAGATTAGGGAATGATATTTAGTAGTCCAGAATGTAGCCTCTCAGAAGTCAAAGCTGGATTTCAGTGTAAGCCGATTCCATCTCTGGCACCTGCACCTCTTCCTGTTTATATTTGTCAGATTTGGCTTTTGGCAGCTCCCCCCATCGGGTTGGGCACACAATGTAAGCACTTGGGTTGAAAACAGGAAGACAGAAGTCTTTAAGGGTGGCTGCTGCTGCTTCTGCCAATGTAAACCGTGTGCTGACCTGTCATGTTAGCATCTGGTGGTGGAGCGGGGATAAAGTATGTCCTTCACTCAGGAGCCACTGCTTTTGTTACATCCCTACAGCTGATGTTCTCTCTTGTAGCTTAGGCACAGGTGTGCTGATTCCATGGTGACCCTAAGAAGTGGGTCTCTGCGAGGCCCAAGGCTCCTCTTCAGGGGCTGGGCACAGTGGCCCTCTGCTCCCCCTCATCCCATCTCTGATCATTGTGGCCATGGCAAGGGGAAGGGGTCACTGGGGAATTCAAACTCACACCACCATTAAACTAGCCTGCTTATCAACACCTCTGGCTTCCCTTTCACCTATTGCCTGGTTGGCTGGTGGAATGCGAGTGCCAGAGTATTCATAGAACCTGTCTTCTGTGGGGAATCCCACCATACACTGTGTGTTTGTGTGTGTGTGTGTATTGGGATTTCAGGCACAGATTCTTGGTACTTTTCTCCAGGTGGAAACCCCCACCTCCTCTAAGCACTGTTTGAGCTGATAGACTAGGGAGTGACAGAGGCCCATTGGAACAAGGTTGGAAGATTCCCTGAGCTCCCCTCTGGGAGCCCAGGAGAGAGCAGAGTGATCCATAGGTGGGAGACCAGCAGACCCTAGAACTGGCCCCAGCTGCTCTGCCCTTGCCTCTCTGGTCTGCCGAGGGAAAACAACCTGAGTCCCTCCCTGGACCTTGCCCAGGGAGCCACCGATAAGACCTCACAGTGGCATTGCTTTGAGCTTGGCACACAGATGCCATCCTTGCTCTTGGTCCAAGAGGGGAGATGCAGAGATACTGGACAGCCAAGTAGAGCATCAGAGCTGGCAGGAGCTTTGGAAACCATAGCACAGAGCTCCCCGCAGGATGAAGAAACTATGGTCCAGAGAGGGAAGGTGACTTGCTCACTGGTGCGTAGCCAGTTGATGGCCAAGTGGGCCAGAATCCAGGTCTCTGGGGCTTTGTCACACCAACTTGCCTCTCGGTTAACCAAAGGCTGCTGAAGGGGAAGGTCAGCAGGGGTCATGCTGATGGACTGAAGAAGCAGTGAGTTCGGGAGCCTGGGTGTGGAAGGATAGAGGCTTGGGGGCCCAGAGCTGTTCTTCTCACAACTATGGAAACAGTACAGAGCAGTAAGCTCCCAGGACTCCTCTACCCCTCCAGCTTCCTCTCCCCACATCAAACTCAATCTCCTAGGCCGAGATGAAACTGATTTTTGATAATCTGACCAGATACTCCTTTCTTAAATTGAAACACAGTTTTCAAGATGGTGGTATTGCAATTGAAGATAAAAGGGTGTCAGTCCCTTCCTAAGCATCTAACTGGTAATATATTTGTCCTACCCACTCTTTCCTTGTTGCCTGATTTGCTTAATTGCTGTGATCTCTGTGTAATTATCACTTGTGAGGGTGCTCTGTTGCCCAACCCTCTTTCCCTGGGTATGTATTTATTAAGGACTTGTTTAATGAGAAGGCAATTAAGCAGAGGGTGCTCAGTCCCACTCAGAGGAAGGAAAAGGAAAGGGTAAGTAAGGGGTTCATGGCAAAGATGATGGGAAAGCAGGGAAGAGGAGAAAGACCCCAGGTTTGAATCTGGAACTGAGGATTCATTCTTATTTTGGACATGCAGGCTTGTGGGGTCCCAAGTCATTATGGCTGCTGTGGCGGGTGGGGCTAGCATCCTAGGTAGACCCCAGGCACAGATTCTCCCACCTTGCCCTGCTGCTGAGGGTATAAGGATCTCTGCAGAAGCCACACGCATTCCGTGGCCTGCAAGAGGAGGGATGGGCACACTGCTTGGAACTGTTTGCAGAGCTGGTTTTGTGGAGCATCTAGCGCTGTCTCAGGGGCATGTTTCTATCCCTGCAAAGCTCCTGGGGGTGGGCAGGAAGCCGGCAGGTTGCCTAGGGAGAGGGAGCTGAAATCTTTCCTCTGTCTCTGGGCCCAGGGGCCTTGCCTGGCTCAGCCCTGCCTCCCAGAGCCCCCATGACCTGCACCTCGGGAGGGGTCTTGTCCTGCTGGCCTCGGCCCACTTTCTCCCTCTCAGCTCTTACTTTGAACCTGACTCCCTTGGGGCCAGAGTGTATCAGCTTCCCTATTAAAGTCAGCCACGATTCTGCCTCGGAGAAGGCAATGGCCCCCAACTCCAGTACACTTGCCTGGAAAATCCCATGGACGGAGGAGCCTGGTAGGCTGCAGTCCATGGGGTCGCTAAGAGTCAGACACAGCTGAGTGAATTCACTTTCACTTTTCACTTTCATGCATTGGAGAAGGAAATGGCAACCCACTCCAGTGTTCTTGCCTGGAGAATCCCAGGGGCGGGGGAGCCTGGTGGGCTGCCGTCTATGGGGTGGCACAGAGTCAGACACTACTGAAGCGACTTAGCAGCAGCAGCAGCAGCAGCCATTCTGCCTGCCTTGCCAGGCAAGCCTGGGGAGCTAAACTTAAGAGTGTGCTCCACGCTGCCCCTCTTTCTTCCTCTCGCCCTAAGTTGGGTGTCACTGTACCTGGATATGGGAAAAGGTGGCAGAAGATTTCTGCCTTGGCATTTGCCTTGGAATGGCTGATGGTAGCCATGAGATCCTTCTTAGTGTATTTAATGATAAGATTTGCCTGTACAAATACGTTTTTACTTTAAATGGGAGGCCCGAGTCAATCCTTAGACATAATCGCATGAGATGGGAGGGGGCCGATCAGAAAACAGCCAAGAAAATGGCTGTTCTGAGAATGGTTCAGTAGTTAGGGACTTTCAGCGAGCAAAGACAAGGCTTAGGATTGAATTCCATAGGATCACTGATCAGAGGACTTGTTCCCACCCATCCCACGATGCCGGAAAGGGACCCCCAATCTGAAACACACACAAGATCACTTGAAATTCTAAAGAGTTTAGTTTGGGACAAAGAAAGTCCTTCTTTATGCAAGGAAGAAGCCACTACTACTTTATCCGAAGGAGGTAAATAATTACCTCCAGGAAGTAATAGAGGGTGAAAGTATAAAACAGTGCTTGAATGGCTTGGAGATATTGTTGGCTGATGCTGGTCCTTAAGTTGAGTGACTTGGGTCCATCTAGACCTACAGTGGAGACCAACCCTGTCCCCCTGCCTCCTTTTAAACACTATGCTCCTCTACCCGCAGAGAGCCCAGGCCAGAGGGATGCACTCATTGAAGCCCTTCTCATGTTTTATAAGCTCATGTTTTTTTTTAGCTTTATACCAAGCTTAGAAGGTAGGAAAGACAGGCATCCCTGGTTTGAGGATATAGCACCTCTGACTTTCTCAAGGTCAGCTGGCCAAGTGGGGTCTGCCATGTGCCTCCTGACACATGCATCCTGGCTTGGTCATCCTGCTGAAGTACCTCTCTGAGTCCTCTAGTGGATCTAGATCTGACCTTGCCCCCTTCTCTCCCCCCAGCGCAGGCTCACAGGGAAGAAGTCACAGGAGGCAGGCCTCTGGGTTTTCCTGTGCACGGGCCTCCCAGACACGGCCGACAAGACTTCTGCCTGCTGGAGGGTGTGCAGTGGAGAAGCCAGGCTTGCTTCCGCTCTCTGATGCTTTAATTCAGGCAGGACTCTGAACTTCACGGTAGAAACATCTCTGCCTTCCCTTTGTCCTTTCCAGGCTACGGTGGGAATGGCGATGCTTCACTCTGGGAGTCTGGGAGTCCTGAGTACATTAGAGTTAAGTCATCCACACAGGCACACACTAATCAGGCGGAAATGCGCACCGTCATGAGTCAGACCTTAGAGAAGTACTTTTCTCCTCTGTCCTGGACTGGTTTTTTTTTGTTTGTTTTTGCTTCTATTTAAAGCGGTCAAAAAGATTTCACTTCTGATGGGTATCTCTGGTGCTTGGATAGTCTATTCCAGCTGAGGTTAGGGGGAAGGGGTTTGGCCCCTGACTTGGATCCCCCCATCTCCTCCAGGATCCCAGACACTAGAGGCTGGTGCTGTGGTGCTCCTCGGAACACATGCTCAGGCTCCGAGGGAGCAGTGTAGGCATCAGGAAGCTCCTTCTGCTGAGAGCTTCCCCATCACTACACTGCACTCCATTCTTTGGTTTGTGGAGGCAGTGGGGGGTGTGTGTGGGAGGCAAAACTGAGGTCTCCCATCAGAAGGTTGTCTTCTTGGGACTTCCCAGGCAGTCCAGAAGCAAGCAAATCTCTGCTTCTACTGCAGGGGCTATGGGTTCAATCCCTAGTTGGGGAACTAAGATCCCACATGCCATGCAGTGTGGCCAAAAAAAAAAAAAAAAAACCAACCCCAAAATTGAAGGCCATCTTATAGGCAGGTGGGTGTAATCTCATGTCTGGCTCCTGTCCATAGATCTCTGGGACAAGGTGGTGAGGGAGGGGAGAAATCAAAAGAAACCCAGGAGCTTTAAGGAGGGCTGGCCCTGAGAGCATTGTTCTCTTGGAGAGGCACCATCACAGAGTGGTGGAAAGCAGACCTCGGTCTGTACTCTGCTTATTCCACTCACCAGGTGTGTGGCCTTGAGCAAGTTAATCTCTCTGAGCCTGTTTCTTCTCTTGTATGTTGGGGATAAAAATAATAACTACCTCATTAGGATTATCATCAGGATTAAATGAGACAGTGCCTGTAAAATGTCCATCCTATTTTACAGTCAGTGCTCAATTCCAGTTCCACCATTTATTATGTGACCCTGGGCAAGTGACTTAACCTCTCTGAGCCTCAGTTGTATCATCTGTACAATGAGAAAAATGATACCCACCTTTTGGGATTCTAATCAGAGTTGAAGTTAATAGGTAGAAATCCTCTAGCACAGTGGGGCCCAACGTGTCATTTCTGATTGCAGCATTTTCTGGGAGCTTCTTAGAAGTGCAAATTTTCAGGCTCCACTCTAGGTGCTGGATCTGAAACTGCTGGAGTGGGGCTGGCAGAGCTGGCTGTAATGGCCCTCCAGGTGATTCTGATGCTTTGTGAAAGCCACTGCTCTAGAAAAATTCCTGGCACAGAGGAGCTGATCAAAGATTGAAGGCTAATTGAAATGACCCCTCAGCACTAGTTGGAACTCTGGTGGGCAAAATCTGCTGTTTCAGGATATAAGGTAGGGCTTTCTTGCTTTGGGATGCTAGAAATGTCTCTTGTTGACCTTTGTGTGTGTGTGTGCTAAGTTGCTTCAGTCGTGTCTGACTCTGTGCCACCCTATGGACTGTGGCCTGCCAGGCTCCTCTGTCCATGGGATTCTCCAGGCAAGAATACTGGAGTGGGTTGCCTTGCCCTCCTCAAGGGTATCTTCCTGACCCAGGGATCGAACTTGAACCCATATGTCTTACATCTGCATTGGCAGATGGGTTCTTTACCACTAGCACCATGTGGGAAGCCCCTCTGTTGACCTTAGGCAAGTCACCAAACCTGTCTTATGTTCAGTTGCCATGTCTGTAATATGGAGCTATTACAGTACACCACTCAGAGCGTAGGTGTAGGGGTTATATGTAGCCTGCACATAGTAAATGCTGAGCATATACCAGCAGTTGTTGACAGTGGCAAGGGGTCCTGGACTATGGGTTGTTATTTTTGAGCTTTGTGTTAAGAGCAATCCGCTTTGCCTTCAGAAGTGAAGAGGACATGGAAAAGCTGAGGGAGTCCTAAGAACAGAGTTGGGCTTCCAGCTCTCCATGGAGCTCCTCTTACTTATTTATGGCCGAACCACATGGCAGGTGAGATCTTAGTTCCGCAACCAGGGATTGAACCTGAGCCCCCTGCAGTGGAAGTGCAGAGTCTTAACCACTGGACTGATGGAGAGGTCTCCTTCTTCTAAGTTAAAAAGCGTTGCCCAGGTGGCACTAGGCATCCTTATCTCATATGTGCAAACCAAGAGGAAACTGGTTTATGATATATCGATACGATGAGGAAATTAAGTTTGATGAAAGAGGTCCTTCCCTGAGAAGGAAGATGGGGGCAAGGTTGGCAACTTTAAAACAGAGACTGACTCTATCTGTCTTGGGAACAAGAACAGTTCTGGGAATTGCCTGCAGAGCTGGGAGCTGACTGGCCTGAGAGGGGTTCTCAAGTGGCTCAGCCACGAAACCCAGTTAGTTCAGCCAAGTGTCCTCCCATTTTGGGTCTTGGTTGTCCTGTCTTTAAAATCAGGCAGTGGCAACTTAATGTCTCTAACTTGAAACCATCTGGGTCCTTTAGCTCTGACACTGTGGGCACGCCAGACTGGCAGTCCAAGTAGTTGAGAGAAGCTACATTCTGGGAAGAGATGCCAGGGCAGCTTTAGCATAGGAGATGGTGCAGCCAGGTGTCTGCTCGCAACCGCCCACTAGCACTGGAGTCACACTCCAGTTCACATTTTAACTACCTCTGGAAGTTGTAGGACTTTGGCCAAGGCACAAGGCACTTTGCTCTTCTGAGCCTTATTTTTCCTACCTGTAAAATGTGATTAATAAGACCCTCCTTCCAGGTGAGAGGTGAAGATGCTATGAGATTACTCACACGTAGCCTTAGCCAGAATGTCCGCTCAGGAAAAGGTCATTATTCTCAGCATCGCTGGGAACCTGAGAAGGACTCTGAGTACTCACCCGGGGTGACCCTGGTTCATTTAGGGGCAAGGACAGCTAGTCTCTAATTCTGATGCCCCTCCTCCTCATGACTTTGAGGTACAGTGGGGTTTCTTCAAGGACTCTGTAGGACAGGAGGGGCAGGTTCTCTTACAAGAACTCACGAACTCATGAGGCAGGGCCCAGAGGCCAAGAGTGGAAATTCACAACTGTCACCTGCTCAACTGGCAGCGATGGCATTGGACTGGAAGGTGTGGGAAAGAAGGGGGGTGGGGTGGGGATGTTCCCAGGAGGAGAGGCCGCAGTGGGGCTGCAGGAAGTCGGGGGGCTACTCTGGGTCCGGAGGGGACCATGCATGCAGCGCCCACTCCAGCCACCGGCTTGCGAGCATCCTGTTGCCCTGAGTTGGCCTCCATAAAGTGTCTTCCGTCCTCACTTTCTCTGAGGTTATTGCTTTACCCCCTCTGATTTCGTGGCTGCTGACTGATTGCCAAGACATCCCCGTTCCTCCCCACCCTGCGGGATGCCCTCCTGGTCCACCTTGTCTCTCTTCTCTTCTCGAGGTCCCTCTCGGTGGTGGAGCAAGGTCCAGCGGGAGGCATTCCCCTGCCTCTCGGCCCCTTGGGGCAGGTGGGAACGTGATGAGTGGCCAAGGAGCCGGGTCCTGTTTCTGCCGTTTTCCTTTTAGCCACCTCAGGAGACGCACTCAGCTTCCCAACACCCCCGCCCCGCCAAATCCTGAAAATCACGAGGGGGTGGTGCACAGTCTTTGGGGAGATTCCCAGAGCGAATAGGAGGCGCAGGTTCTGCACTTGGGGGCCGCAGGGACCACATCCACTGGTGAGGGGGCGCGGACTCGCAGCACAGAGGCCGGGACCTAGTTTTCCTGGGTTGGGGTGACCCCTGGTGGTCACTTAGAGTGTCACAAGGGCTACTAACAGGCTCAAAAGTCCATCCAGCTCAGACAAAGGGAGAATGAATCACGGCGGTGGTCCAGGCAGAGTCGGTTGAAGTAAAGAGAACCATCTTCCTAATATTGACACAAAGGGTGATAGAGACCTCCCTGCCTGACCATGCCACTCCACTCCACCAGAGAGGTCCCTTCGAGGGCTGCAGCCTGGAGGTTCCGGTGGGGTTTTACTCAGGGAAGTGGTGCCCCTCACACAGGTCTCTTCCTGCTCCCGGTGTCCCTGTCGCTGGAGGTGTCTGTGGGAAAGGCCGCCACCATCTACGCTGTCAATGGCACGGAGATCCTGCTACCCTGCACCTTCTCCAGCTGCTTTGGCTTCGAGAACCTACGCTTCTGGTGGTCTTACAACAGCAGTGATACATACAAGATCGTAAGTAGCTGCAGAAAGGATGGGACAGCTCAGATCCTCCTCCCAGGTTTGTCCCCTCATCCCTGCCTCCCACCCCAGGCTATGGTCCTTTCTGGACTGACCCCTCGATGATGGTCCCCAGGGACCTTTTGATGCACCTTTTGTCACCCTCACCTTTTATTTTAAAAATAAATGTATTTATTTATTTTTGGCTGCACTGGGTCTTTGCTGTTTTCTTCAGTTGCAGCTAGTGGAGGCTACCTTCTAGTTGCGGTGCACTGGCTTCTCATTGCAGCGGCTTCTCTGGTTGTGTAGCAGGAGCTCTGGGGCACATGGGTTCAGTAGTTGTGGTACAGGGCTTAGTTGCCTCGGGGCATGTGGGATCTTCCTGGACCAGGGATCGAACCCATGGCCCCTGCATTGGCAGGCAGATTCTTAACCACTGGACCACTAGGGAATTCTTTCTCCCAATGTTCTTTCCAGAACCTGCCTAGACGGATCTATGTGGGAAGAATGCTTAGAATTTTGTTGCTAGAATTTAGGGTCTGTTGGAATTCCTGTCTAGAGTCCTCTGTCTGGTCTGAAGAAATACTTGAAACTTGGTTAGCTTGTGTAAACATTAATAATTTAATTAAAAAAGAAGAAGAGACAAGACATTTGGAAGACTTGGAGAAGGGGAATGGGAAGAGTCCAAACAGGAGAAGGGCTGGGGAATTGGCCTTGGAAGGATGGAAGGGGATGCTGGAGAAGAGAAGGGTCCAGGGCTTTGGCTGGGGTTGGGGATGGAGAGTCAGCAGGTGTTTTTTAAATGTTTCTTTATGTATTTGACCACACCAGATCTTAGTTGTGGCAAGCAGGATCTTTAGCTGTGGCATGTGGGATCTAGTTCCCCGACCAGGGATTGAACCCAGGCCACCCTGCATTGGGAGTGTGAAGTCTTAGCCACCGGACCCCCAAGGAAGTCCCAGCAGGTGTTTTCTGAGTACTCTGGAACCTAGTAGGGGACTGGAAGTCACAAGAGACCAACTCTGGATGTAATTAAACACTGAACTCAGAGGGTGCTGATGCACTGCCCTGTGGGATTGATCCACGTCTTGATGGAGGGTCAGAATTCAGGCAGATAGGGGATGAGGTGTCAGCAAAGGCTGGAAGGAGTGACAGAGGGAAGCGAGTGTTGTATTAACAGGCTTTTATGTGATATTAAAAGGCTTTTATGAAGAAAGCAGTAAAAGTCATGCTACATTCTAGGGAGACCTTAGTAACAGAATTTGGGTTTAGCTTGAAGCAAGTAAAATCCAGGTTAGACAGACAGAACTATCGATATGGGCGGGAAACCAAGGGGAAGGGCTCTTCCTGGCCTGCACAGGGAGGTGCCCAAGGAGTGGGCTGGAGTGATGTCATGACTCTAGAAAGGACTCTGATTTTTTCTTGGCCCCCTCCTTGCTCCCATCTTCCCACACAGCTCATAGATGGGACTGTGAAGAATGAGAAATCGGACCCCAAGGTGAAATTGAAAGAAGATGACCGCATCACTCTGGAGGGCTCCACGAAAGAGAAAATGAACAATATTTCCATTTCGCTGAAGAACCTGGAGTTCAGCGACACGGGCAAATACACCTGCCATGTGAGGAACCCCAAGGAGAGTGATTTTCAGCACCAGGCCACCATCTTCCTCCAAGTTGTTGATAAATGTATGTAATGGGTCTGGGACAAGGGCAGTGGAGTTGGAAGGACAGGGGTGGGGGTGGGTACCCAACTCAGTGTAATGGTGAAATGGACCATGTTGGTGTTTTCTTTCACTTTATGCTTTCAAGGGCACCTGGAGTTACATCTGGAAACTCGAACAACTTAGCATGACTACTTATTCTGCCAATGAATAGCTTATGATATACACTGAGGCCCTCTGAGCCTTGTTTTCCTCATATGAAGATCTGCCTTCTCTTAGGGTTGTTGTGAGAGTTCCAGAAGCTACATGGAAGTGTGTTGTAAAGTTCTCCTTATGTTTTGATTATTACTACTCTTGTGTATTCTGTTAGCAACAGCTGATTGAATGCCATGTAGGACCAAAAAGTGCTATGAATGATACACAGTGTCCTTTCTCAAAGAATTGACAGGTTGGGTAGGACAGAAGACAAGTAAACACATGATTGAAATGGGGCAAAGCATGCAAAGTCAAGACAACAGAGATTAAAAAAATACTTATCTATTAATTTAGCTGAGCCAGGTCTTAGTCGAGGCATGTGAGCTCTTAGTTGCCACATGTGGGATCTAGTTCCCTGACTAGGGATCAAACCCAGGCCCTCTTCATTGGGAGCTCAGAGTCTTAGCCACTGGACCACTAGGGAAGTTCCAGTGGAGATTGATAAGAATGGTCTCTTCCCTCTGGAGCTTAAGTCCCAGTTGAGGGGATTCCAATCCAACAATGGTGGAACAATTAGACAATGAGGAAACATGTGATGAGGATATCCCATGATCCCGACACTGGATGTGTTTAGAGAAAGGGCTGAAGGAGTTAAGACTGGGTGGGCATCATGGAGAGGGGAGCCTGGAAGGCTAGCGAGGCGTGGAAGCAGAAAAAAAGGAAGGAAACTTGCTTAAGAATCCTGATTGTATTGCGTTTCTTGTGTTCCTGGGGATCCACTGCTCTTCTGGATGACGTGGGATTCTTGCAGAGAAGATGCTCATGATTCTGTAATTTTTTGGAGTTAGGGCCATTAGGATTCTCAGGTGGGCTGGATATAGGGGTTTGGAAAAAGAGAGGAGTCAAGGATGACTCCAAGGATTTTGGCCAGAGCAACTCAAAGGATGGTGTTTTCTCAGCAGAGATGGAGGAGATTGTGGGTCGAGCAGGTTTGAGAAGTTAGGAGTTCAGTTTTCAGACGAGGGAACTGAGGCTAGAAGGGTTAAGTGACCAGCTGTAGGTTACCAGCTCGTTACTGACTGTGGAAATCCTGTTGTTGAAATCCAGATTACCTGGCTCCTGTGTCTTCTGGTCACATAAGAGATATTGCAGGGAGATTCTTAATATTTTTTCTGCATGGGTAAAAGGAAACCTAGAAGGAGGCAATGAAAGTCTCATGCTTGAGGGTCAAGTCAAACCTGGATGCTGTGGTCCCCAAGTCTGAGTTATTCCAGAGCTTGTGTGGGTGTCTGCGGGAGGGCGTATGTGTGGAGCACAGGGGGAGACGGATGACTTCCTGTTATGCCTTAACCTGATGGATGCCATGTTCTAGCTTCTGCTTCCTGCTGGGGTGGGCGTGTCCCAGATGCCCAGGTTGGGGGCTGGGGAGCTGTTGGGCTGCCATGGTGCTCCAGGTGACTCCTGCTCTCCTTCTCCACCCCTCTTCTTTCTCTTCTCTGACCATGAAGTGGAAGAAGTGGACAACACCGTGACCCTTATCATCCTGGGTGTTGTGGGTGGGGTCATTGGGCTCCTCATCTTCATCCTGCTGGTTAAGAAGTTCATTGCCTTCATCGTCAAGAAGACTCAGGAGAAGAAGTAAGTTGACTCCTGCCTTCCCAATGGCCCACCACTCGTTCTCATCTCATGGGTGTTCCCAGCATCCTCTCATCCACCAACATATATCCCCACCTGCCTTCATTCTTCCATCTATCTCCTAATCCCTCCTCTCTTCCTAATTCTTCCACTCTCTTTTTTATCCCTGCCCCACTCCTCTCATCTTTCAGCCTGATTCTTCATCTCACTCCTTTTCCCCATCCGCTCAGGAGATGTTTATTGAATACACTGACTTCACTGAGAACATACATACAACTCATCTGCTCTTCCTCATTCCCCTGTCTTCCTGCCCATCTCGTTATTTGTACCACCTCAATCTAAAGTCCTACCAGAGGCTTTAAAATGCCTTTTTTTTAGATCAGGGGAAATATGAGATTCCGCATATAGAAACTCTAAAATGGGAAGATCCCTCTAGGGTGATGGGAGTCTTTTATTGTGAAATTCTGAAAATTCAAATAAAGGAGAGAAAAACAGTCTTAAAAGGTTGATATGACTACCCAGGAAGCCCTAGGATAAATTCAGGTGTAAAGACGGATATCTGTACGAGGAACGAGAAGAAAGATCGGGAGGTACAAAGGGTGCAGCCCACACCCAGAATTGCCAGAGCTGGCAGGTTCCACGATTGAATGCTGCAAAACCCAGAACAGACCAAAGGGATTTGAAAGTTGTGTTCTTGGCAAGAAAGATGAGATGAGGCAGGCCTGTCATTGAAGCAGAGAGGGTGAAAGTAAGTAGGAGAAGCAAGGGAGAAGCAGAAGATAGAAGGAGAAGATCTGTCAGGGTTGGCTTCATGCTGCTTTGTTGAGAAGAAGAAATTAGGCTGAAAAGGGCAGAAATGCCACTGGTCAGAAAGGAAGGCAGCTGAAGGCAGGGAGAGAATTTTAGGGATTGGCAGAGGGGAGGGAGAGCTGGGAGGACTGGTTGCGGCGATGAACTCATGTTTTATTTTTTAGTGCTATTACATGTGCTATTACATGGGTGAGCTGGGGAGGGCTTGCAGGGCCTGGCTCCATCAGAGGACCTGGAAGAAACGGTCTGGCGTTGGTGGGCACAGAGACTGGGTAGTTAGAGGCTAGAGGTGGAAGACAGGTCAAGAGGAAGCCTGAGAGGGTCCTCTGAGCAGCGAGGTAGGCCTGCGTAACAGTAAAGATGTGGCAGTTCCCTGAGAGAAAGGGAGGTGTGGGGCAGCATCTTATGATCGGTTCTGGGCTTTCACAAGTGAGTATGTTCCCTCTGCCTAGAACGTCTCCTCCCTCTTTTCCTGCTCATCCTTCTTGGTCTCAGCTTAAATGACACTTCCAAAGGGCCTTCCCTGACCCTAGAAGGAGCCCTCCTAGGGTGGGTCCCTCCCTGGTATGCCCCACCCCCGGCCTGTCATTTACTGCATTATACTGCAGTTATTTGTTTAACAGCATATTCCCTGGAAGACTGCAGGTTTTTGGAGAGCAGGCACCTTGTCAGTTGGACACCTTTCTAGCCTGACACAGTGCCCGGTAGCCAGCAGGGTCTTTGGAAAGAAATATGGATGGTTAGGTGGATAGGAATTGGCTAGACTGACTATTCCTTAGGTTTAGAGATAGGTAGATAGATAAATAATAGATGATAGACCCATCTGAATAGAGGTCTTTAGTGGTATGTCACAGGGCTCTGTTTGTTCATTGCTATTACTGATTTAAACTACACTAAGAATGACATGGGCTTCTCTGGTGGCTCAGGGGTAAAGAATCTACCTGCCAACGCACGAGACGCAGGTTTGATCCCTGGGTCAGGAAGATCCCCTGGAGAAGCAAATGGCAACCCACTCCAGTATTCTTGTCTGGGAAATCCCATGGACAGAGGAGCCTGGTGGGCTACAGTCCATGGAGTTGAAAAGAGTTGGACATGACTTAGCGACTAAATGACAACAACAGGAATGATCTTTTCATTATTCTCTTTCAGATTCTTTTCCATTGTGGTTTATTATAAGATATTGAATATAGTTCCCTGTGCTATACAGTAAGGAATTGTGGTTTATCTATTTTATATATAGTAGTTTGTATCTGTTAATCCCTAATTTATCCAAATTTATCCCTCCCCCTTTGGTAACTCTAAGTTTTCTTCTATCTATGTGATTTTCTGTTTATGCTTTGTAAAGAAGTTCATTTCAATCATACTTTAGATTCCACATATAAGTGATATCATATGGTGTTTGTCTCTCTGTCTGATCTAATTCACTTAGTATGATAATCTCTATGTCCATCCATGTTGCTGTAAATGGCATTATTTCATTATTTTTATGGCTGAGTAATATTTCATTGTATACATGTACCACATCTTTATTCATTCGTCTATGGGTGGACATTTAGATTGTTTCCATGTTTTGGCTGTTGTAAATAGTGCTGCTATGACCTTTGGGGTGCATGTATCTTTTTGAATTAAGAGTTTTCTCTGGATATATGCCCAAGAGTGGCATTGTTGGATCATACGGCAACTCTATTTTTAGTTTTAAAAAACTAAACCTCTAAACTGTTTTGCATAGTGGCTGCACCAATTTACATGCCCACCAACAGTGTAGGAGAGTTCCCTTTTCCGGATTTAGGAGGATAGGCTGGAGGTATAGACTAAATCCTGCAAGATGAAATTGATGGAGATGAAATATTAAATCTCTCCTGAAGGCCTCAAACTCAGCTACACACGCCCAGGGTGAGGCTAAAATGTAGTTTAGAGACAGAAGCTATGAAAAAGACTTGGAAGTTTTCATGAGCTGAAAGGTGGAGGTAATGTAGCAGTCAAATCTTCCTTGGAGAACCCTGTGCGGCCTGGCCACTGCTGTTGGGGGGTGTTGTACTTAAACTGGAACATGCCCAGCACAGGGTGGCCGGGGAGGTGACATTCCGGGGGGTGTTCCCAGGGTATTCCCATCTAACCATCTCTCCTTCCTTCTGCCCCATCCTCCCACCCTCTGCCCACACCTGCCTGCCCCTTCCATCTCATTTTTATACATCTAGTCACAGTGAACTTTAGGAGAAAGGGCCTGCAGGGCCCTGGCTGAGGAGCTGTTTGCCCTGGGCATACTGCCTGCTGGCCTGGACCCTTCCGCTGGCTTGGCACAGCCTGACATCTACCCTGGTTTGGCCTCCCCTCATTACTGACCTCTGGGAGGAGCGACTGGTACCCTTGCCTTCTGCCATGTTGAGATGACCTGGTGATGCTAGCCTTACTGAGTACTTCCTGTGGCTCAGGCACTGTTCTAAGTGCTCCCTGACTCCTCCCAGCAATCCCATGAAGAAGGGGCCATTGAGCCATTTTTTAGATGAGGAAATGGAGGCAGAGAGGGTGGGCGACCTGGCTTCTGGCTACCGTGGTACTACAGAAGGCCAGGGAGAGGCTCCAGGGCTGGCACAGGGGGCCACGGCTCCCCCTCCCACACAATTTTACCCATCACTTGGCTCTTCCTCTCACCACTGTCTCCCTTTTCTCCTTTCTCCCTCTCAGGAAGGAGTGCCTCGTGAGTTCCTCAGGGAACGATAATACCGAGAATGGGTTGCCCGGCTCCAAGGCAGAAGAGAAAGCACCAACAAAAGTGTGAGCCCTGCTTGGGGCCAAGCAGCTGCTGGGAGCCTCACTTTCCTATGACGAAACCAATGCTTGAGCCGTGTCCGTGACCCCATGTGCCTGAGACACCTGCTGCTTGGCTCAAACTGTAGTCTTCCCCGGGCGGGGAGAAAATGGGGTCCTGTCCCGCCTGCCCCACCCCCTACCTCCCACCAGGGCTCCCCAGGGACAAGGGCTGGCTGGGGGAAAGGAACCTGCGGAAGGTTCGGGAAGGGAAAGGAGGGGTGCGGCGATGTGGATGGCCTGTTCCCCGACACCAGGGTATATGGTCTTCAGTGCCCCCCACCCTAGACGAGGAGCACCTTGGTTTTCCTCCTGATGTCTCTTTGTGAGAGACTTGGGGGGTCGGCGAGGGCTGCCCCAGTAGTTGGACCGTGAGTACGGAAGACTAACCCTTTTATGGTGGGAGTGGCCAGAGGACTCTCTACAGGCTCTGGGGGTGGGGGCTGCTGGAAGGGTCCTGCTGGGAGAGGCTTCGATGGATACCTGGTTCCCCATGTCCCTCCAGTGAGGAACTTCCCTCCCCTCACCCTGACCCCTGGGTGCCTGCCTGCCTTGGTTTCCCCCCCGCCCCTTGCTGCTCGGAGTCTCTGAAGACTCCCAACTAGGGCTGCCACTTTGTGTTAGGGGGTCCTAGCCCACCCAGTCTGCTTTTCTAATCTCTGGGTTCCGAAGGACTCATGAAGGGGTCCCTCAGGCCGTCCCAGAACACTGGGCGCCATTTATTTCTTTCCTAGAATTTTTGTTTGGGGCATCAGTGCCGCAGAGGTGGGCCTCTTGGCGGCAGAACGCTCACCAACGCTGGCTGCCCCCTTCTCCTTGGCCTGGCAGGACCGTGGCCACTCGTGGGAACTCCCAACCAGTTCCGTCCTGCTGCTCTTCCTCCGAAGCAGCAGGTGGCGCCATCTTGTTTGAGGACTTGCTCCCTCCTGTGTTCCTCTCGCTTCTCCCCGCCTAGGGTTGTTCACCTCCATCGCCAGGTCAAGGCTTTCCTTCACCTCAGGGACCCTTTTGCTTTGGATGAGAAGGCTGTTGGGTTTTCTGGCTGCTTCCTGCTCGGCTGTCCCCTCCATCTGCAGCCTGAGGTGGGGGAGGGGCAGGTAGAGAGTGCCACAGTTTTCCTTTGCTTTTCCACGCACTGGTTTGCACACCCCTTGTGTGTGGGGCTAGACTGTGCCTTAGCTCCTGAGTCCTGGCTCATAACGTCCTCTCCTCCCTCCTTCAGCCCACGTGGAACAGCCAACTCTGGTGGGGCCCTGGTGAGGGGTCCCCAGCTGCCCCGCACTCAGGGTCGGGCAAGGGACCGGGGAGCTAACGCCCCCTGGGCCAGCAGCTGAGTCCTGGAGGCATCTGCCAAGTGCCCGGGGGCCCTGCCATGTCGTGGTTTTGTCCCTGTGGGTTGATGAAGTGGGGGATGGACAGGGCTGTGATCATGGAGGAATCCACCATCTGCTCCCACCCACCTCGATCTCTCATTAAATTTCTTACACTCCGTCCTTTGGGGGCTCTGGGAGGAATGAGAGGGGAGTAGCTCCTTTTCCAAAGTGTATGGGGACTGCCTAAGGGCTCTCCCTGCCAAAAATCAGCAGTGAATGTCCCAGCAAGGGCCCATTCAGATCTGCCTCCCTCCCTTGTGTCTTCCTTCTCCCATCCTGGGCTCAGGTTCAGGCTTTCCTGTCTTTAGGAGCAAACAGACCAGAGCCACCAGTTATTTGGGAAACTTGTTAGGTTTCCTTCATGCAGAACCGCTTTCTTTTCCTTTCCCAGCTTCAGCATTTGTACAGGCAGAGTGTCTTGGGCTCCTCTGACTTCCCTGAGAGGAAACCAAGGCATATAAAGTATGGAAGAGGGAGAGCATCATCCTCTCTATTCCTGGGTCTGTGGCTGACTCACAGGCAGATCATGTACCTTCTCTGGGCTCAACTTTCCCTATCTGTAAAATAGGTGTAATAATACTTACCTACTTCACAGGACTGTGAGACTTGACAAGTTTTGGTTTAAAAAAGTCTTTTTGGCTTGGAAAGGGATCTAGGAGTTCAGGTATCAAAGTTGGAGGGAGTGTTCCAAGTCTATCCCGTCCTCCGTGTTCTATCTCTATAGTGCACACATTCACACACACATATACACACTTTCTCACTCTCTTTTCTGTCTTTCTCTTCCCACCCCTCCCCCTTAGAATTATTTTAGCCTTTGTAATGTTAGAAACCTTGGCTCTGATGCTTAAAGCTTCTTGTCCATGGCTTTTGTTTGGTAGTTTTCCATAGAGGTAATTGGAACTGTAGAGGGGGACAATTTTGGTTGCTCCAAGGCCTGAGGGCTCATGGCTACTGGCACTTAATGAGTGTGAGGGCTAAGAATGTTCAACTCAGTCCCCATAACAAAGACTATCCTGCCCCAAGGCTGGGATTATACCCATGGAGAAACTCTGGCATGAATTTGCAGTGGAAGATGTATGGGCGAAGACATCTTCCCAAGCAGACCCTCAGTGCGTGTAAGTCTCTGAGAGTGATCTTCAGGGGCTGGTGAGGGTGTTTTCAGGGTGTGTGGGCTAGAGAGAGCATTCACAATGTTGAACCCGGGAGCTCAGGACACATGCAGTTTCGCTGACACTAAAGTCAGGAGACCATGAACAAAGTCTTTCCCACTTCCCCTTCCTTGACCCCCAAGTAGGACCTGAGCATTCCAGGCCTTGGGATTCTCCCTGGTGTAGGAATTGTGCAGAAGGCAGCCAGAATGAGCCTGAAGAGGTCTAGGAGGACAGCTGGTGGAGCTCAGACTTTCACATCTGGCTGGCTGCCCACAGCTGGATGCAAAGGGAGGGGTGTAAGAGCGAGCTCCTGAGATGAGGGCAGCTAAGGGTGTGCCTGTGTGGACTGAGGACGTGGAAATGCATGGCTGTGGGGTGGGTGGGCTGTGCATGGGCTTGGGGATGTGTGGAGGTGTGTATAAAGGCTGAGTGTGCCTGAGATGGGGGAGATTCTGTACATTTCAGAGCCATCTTTCCTGGCCTGAACTCTACCTGTTGGGGCACCTGGAGCCTGAGAAAGGATAGGAGACAGAGGGAGAGACCAGCTGTGCTCCTGGGCCCCATAACACCATGATGCCATCTCACTGTCACAGCTGCCGTCAGAGTGTGGGGGGGAGGGGGTGCTAGGAGAGGGGACTTCTCTGGGGGAAATCCTACAGCTTGCTTGACTACTGTGTCCCAGGGAGTCCCTACCCTCCCACCTCCCACCTGATACGCAGTGCTTTTGACTATTTTATGCATGGTTTATCCTTCTGGCTTGGATAGCAACAATACTCATAGTCAACTTCCTGTATAACTATAGATCAAAACAATGCAGCACAAACGGGCCTTCTGGGGGGGCCTCAGATCTTCGAGTGCCTCTGGGAGGCGCAGATGTGCACACACCAAGCACTTACTTGTGTTCAAGCACAGAATGAATGTGATCTGACTGACTGTCTTGCCTTGACAACACGTTTTGCATTGTAGAATTTTATTTAGTTTTGCCTTGGATGAAATAAAAATTATGTTTAATAGAAACAGTTTGGGGTTTCTATTTTTGGCTAATTGGAAGTTGGGGTCCAGTTTTATTACTTGCCAGCTGAGCCTCAGTCTCCTTGGGCCTGAAACATCCCCTGCCTTGGTGAGATACCAGATGTAAAAAGTCTAGGAATGTCTGGTGTATTCACAGGCATTCAGGTTGTATTAGTGCTAATAGTACTTCTCCTTCCCCGAAGAAGGTGCAAAGATGGCCCTCTAATACTGGAATCGTTACCAGGGCCTTCCCTGTACTGATGACCTTGGCAATGATTCTGGTACCAGTCAATGTCATCACATTCCCTTACCCAGGTCCCTCCACCCCAGGTTAACATGTATATCCAGGTGAAATCTGTTTCAAATTACAAGGCCAACCTTAAAGAGGAAAAGCACAGGGCTTCCCTGGTAGCTCAGTGGTAAAGAATCCCCCTCCCAATGCAGGCGACATGGGTACAATCCCTGATCTGGGAAGATCCCACATGCCGTGGAGCAACTAAGCCCGTGTACCACAACTACTGAGCCTGGGCTGTAGAGCCCAGGAACACAGCTACTGAGCCCACGTGTTGAAACTCCTGAAGCCCACGTGCCCTAGAACCTGTGCTCCACAATAAGAGAAGCCATTGCAACAAGAAGCCTGCTCACCACGACTAGAGAGTAGCCCCTGCTCACCACAGCTAGAGAAAAGCCAGTGAAGCAACAAAGATGAAGCACAGCCAAAAATATATAAATAAATAAAATTTTAAAAATAGTCCACATTAAAAAATAAATCTAAAAAAATAAAAAAAGAGAGAAAGCACAAAACAACTTACTGACTGGTGTATATGGGCACAATGAGCCACGCTTGGTGGGTCATGCTGTCTGGAGGGATGGGAGGGTGGGCGTGGGGGGGGATGGGGGAGGGAGGAAGTTTAGGCTTATATCCCAGGAATGACTACCCATGTGCATTTCATATTGTCCATCTTAAGTTATTTGAACATAGTTTAACCAAGCACTCAAGCCTCCTTTCCAGCTGCTGGGCATAAGGCAGGCTGGGAAGGAATTGAGAATGTGTGTGTGTGCTTTTATTTGTGGATTCTATCATTTCACATTTCCCCATATCCCTCTCTTAAATGGATTCACCTAAGACTGCGTCTCAAAGGGTTTCAAACACTAAGTCCTCAAGAGATCTTGTTAAAAGATTCTGCTTCCTCAGTCAAGGACCCCAGAAAGGCAGAGGTCTATGAGGTCCTCAATGTGAGCAGATGTCCTTGACATCTGTGTTTTCTTCACCCTCAGCAATAGTAACTGCTCTGTGCTCCCACCCTGAATGGACTCATCGCCTGGATCCATGTGCTCACCTGTCTTCAGCTCCTGCTTGTTGCCTGGGACCTCCTGCCACCTTCTCATCAGCTAGAGACCTGTTAGATATTGAAGTTTCCTGGTCCACATCTGAGTTTATAACACTCTTGGAATGCTGTGCATTGAACTTGCAGTTCCCCATGTAGGGATCAGTCCCAAGGCCTGGGTATGTTTCCATCATTGCTGTTTCATCCCTACTTCCTTTCCACACTCAACTGTCATAATTGATAGATAAACAAATGTGTCAAAACTAAATTAGAAACTGGGAGTGTCCTGGGTAAACCTGACATAGGATTGCCCTGTGAAGGCCAAACTGACTCAACCAGGACAAAAATACACTTAAATTGTTGTTGTTTAGTCACTAAGTTGTGTCTGACTCTTTTGCGACCCCATGGACTGTAGTCCTCCAGGCTCCTCCGTCCATGGGATTTCCCAGGCAAGAATACTGGAGTGGTTGCCATTTCCTTTTCCAGGAGATCTTTCCAACCCAGGGATTGAACCTGCATTTCCTGTGTTGGCAGGTGGATTCTTTACCACTGAGCCACCAGGGAAGCCCCTCCCCACCACACACATAAATTTAAGGGTTCTTAATTTGAGCTGCTGGCAGGCAGACAGACTAGATGGGCTATTCTGAACTAGATGCTCGGTTAGAAGCTAGTGTTGCTGAAATGGGCTAAATACAAAGCATACTCTCAGGGAGCTTATAGTCTCTTGTGATTCAAACAGAAAACTTCTAGCACGATGCAAGTTTGCTTCTCACTTGTGGATCTCCTGTCTAGGCTCCTTCTACATCTTGCTCAGAGGTGTGGCATCTTACATTGTGGCTTTGTCTTCCTCTGGGTCCTTGGAGCCTTTCCCATGCAGCTGATGGACGGGGAAGGAGAGAATGAAGATGGTGTGTGGGGATTTTTACGGGTCAGGCTTGGAAAAGAGCCACAACACTCTGTTCATGTGCTCTCCCATAGGGAAGCTGGGTGCCCAGGAGAAAGCGAAGTGTGTTTGGAGGAACAAAAAGCAGCCCATAAGAAGACAGGGGTTCAGGTAACTGTAGGAGGTTCAACTGCGGCTGAAGTCCAAGTGGTGTGCTGGAGATGGGGAGGGAGGTCTGCAGGCAGCGTAGGTGGGGCCCCAATCCTGCGGGGCTCATAGGCCATGCCAGAAGGTTCAACCTGTATTTTGTAGGTAATGGGGAACCATTGGAAGACTTGGTAGAGACAGGGGAGAGAAAGAGGATTGAATTGGGGAAGGCAAGACAAGAGGCAGTGAGTATGGCAGGGCTGATGTGGTTGCCCAGGCAACAGATGAAGGCAGGAATGGAATGGAGAGCAGAACAAAGGTTGACATAATCAAGGGGATAGAATATACAGAGCTTGATTTGGGGGGTGGCTAGGAGAAGACAGGGCCAAGGATGGCTTCTAAGATCCCCCTGCAGATGACCAGATATTTAGAGATAATTTTGCCCTGAAAGGGAGCAGAGGGGAACTCTGGGCGTGGGGAGAATATAAATGCATTTATAAAAATGTCCAATGTGCCTCCAGGGTAACAGCAGGTAGTTGTAAAGAAGAGTCTAGAACTTAGGAGTAGTTCAAGTAGTGTGTTCAAACCATGGCGAAGGTGGGCTCATCTAGAGAATCCTGGGCTCTGACACTCAGAGGCTGTTTGGAGGAAGGGGAGGCCATAAAGGGTGTCATGAGGGTGGGCCCAAGGGCAAGGTCAAGTGGTGTCTTTGAGGTCAAGGTGGCAAGGAGTGCTAAGAACCGAGTGCCCATCACTAAGTTAAGGATCAATCCTTACAAAGGACATTGGTGACCCCTGTGAGCCCAGCACAGGAGAAGGGTGGGCCAGGTGGGAGAGGCGGAAGGAGCCTGATTCCAGGGTGTGGATGAGTCAGCGGGAGGGAGGAACGCACTGGCGCACAAGGTTACGAATTCAGGGAACTTGGGTTTGAAGGAAAGAAAAGGCATTGGTCCAGGTAGGAAGGAAAATGGATGGTTTTCTTCTTAATATGGGAGAAATAAAATAAAATCAGAGTTAAATGCGGGTGGGGAAGAGGTAGTGGAGAGGGGAAGGCTGTCTTGGCTGATGGGCAGGCAAGAGTCCTTCGAGCAGTCCTGAGGGGATGGGCCCTGAGGCTGGGAGGGTTTTATGTTGTCTAATTGGCTTTAGACAAGAGGGGAATCAACCCTCTGCTACTGCAACAGGGAAAGGAGGTCAAGTGGAAATTAAGGCTGCTAAATTTGCAGGGAGTGTGGGGCAAGAGATTGAGAGATTTTGCCTCACGGTCTTGGTTCCTACTAAGACACCAGGTCATTTGCAGAGCAGACTTAAGACTGAAGCTGGAGACAGCTCAGTACCCCTCTTAATTCAGGACCCCAGGCATCTGGCCAGTTCTTTTCCGGCATTCCCCTTGCTCATACATGCACGCACTATAACAGGAACATGCTAATGGCGGGAAGGAGATGTGCTCACAGGTCAAGGCTTAGATAAAGCCCCCGAGGTGCTAACAGGTAAGACGAAGGGTCCCCTTCCACCGCCTGAGTCTAAGTATGGAAAAGAACAATCCTGGATTTAGAATCCAGAGTTCAGGTTCAAGTTTTCACTCTATGATTGACCAGTAATGGCCTTGGGCACCACCTCACCTCTTTCAGTCATAGTTCTGGTTCCACAACCTGCAAGTAGAGATGGTTACACCCACCACTGGTGCTCTTGAGAGGATTAAAGGAGACAATAGTTGTGAAATACTTTAAAAACTACAAAGTGCTGGCCATCAATGTCAGTAGTTTCTAAGCCAGGTAACGGCTTCCGCGAGCATTTCTATACTTGGAAAGGGCTTCCCAAGGCAGGGCTCCATCAAGGCATCTCCAGTGGACTGGAAAGCAAGCCTGGGTGTGCCCACAGCTGAGCACACCCTCGTGTTCCAGCTTAGGAGAGGCTGTCAGTGGAGTGGGGCAGACCTGGGAGGGAGGGGTATGTGTTGAGAAATGACTTCCTGGCAGACAGGGTTATGTCAACTCTTCAAAACCTAATTCCTGATCTTGTTTCATTCCAGCCTTGTTCCTCCCAGTCTTCCCCATTCACCCAGTCATTCAGGCTTCAAATAGTAGAGTCTACCATGACTCCTTATGATCTCTCACACATGAATCAGTAAATCTCATCCTCTCTGCCTTCAAAGTACATCCTGAACTCAGTGACCTCACCACCACCATCCCTGAAGTCATGGGCCAGGGCACCACTGGCTGTCCCCTGGATTACTGCAATTGTCCTCTGGTCTTTCTACTGTTGCCCTTGCCCATCCTTAGTCTGGTCTCCAGAGTGATACTTTTAAGACAAAATTAGATGATGTCATCTCCGCTTCCCAGCCACGATGGAGTCTTGGAGACCATTTACCCTTGTACTTCAAACAACTAAAAAACTGGGGAAATACGTAACATGGTGGTTTTCATCATAAATCATAAGACAAAGGGGAGTGGAGGACAGATGGTTTCTGAGAGTGAAAAACAAATGATCCTTCCACTGGCCCAGCTTACTGCCTGGAGAGAATTTCCCGACCACAGTACAGGGAGGGGGACCCAGGCTAAGCCCAGTGCTGTCCCTGAGTTGATGACAGGACTTGAGACTCTGGGAGGACAAAGTCAGTTAGAATTCCTGGGTCTTCCTGAGTCTTTAGCTGAGTATTGCTAGTTGGGTGTGTGAGGAAATTACGTGAGGCTAAGGGAGAGAACCAGCAGAAAGGATTAGGGGGAATGCTTGCTGAGCTGACACAAGGCAGCCTTTCATCTAGGACTGATCTCATCCACTGGGCTTCCCAGGTGGCTCAGTGGTAAAGAATCTGCCTACCAATGGTGGAGACCCAGGAGACACAGGTTTGATCCCAGGATCAGGAAGATCGCCTGGAGAAGGAAATGGCAACCTACTCCAGTATTCTTTCTTGGGACACCCCATGGACAGAGGAGCCCGGCAGGCTATAGTCCAAACGATAATAAAGAGTTGAATATGACTGAGCAACTACATGCACCATCTCACTAACTACTGAGGCAACACCCTTTGAACTCTCTTCCTCATCTCCCAGGAATCATGACATTTTCCATTCTAGCTGGTGGCGATGATCCTCCTCCCGGGACTGTGAGAGCTCCAGGGGTTGTTCTCACCAATCCTTTCTGGTGGTTCTTCCTCAGCCTTAGGTGGCTTCCTCACACACATGGGTTGTTCAGAAGCCAAAGACCTGAGGGGGCCCTTTGCAGCTCTCTGGAACTTTCTCTCTGGGCAGTTCTCGTCTCCGGGACTTTGCAAGGTGGAGGCCTCCCTGACTCCCACCTTCATCTCCTTGATTCCGGGGGGTTGCCTGGCTCTCCCTTCACTCAGCATTTGTAGGGCTCCTTTCACTGGGTTCTTCTCTCTCAGATATCGCTGTCCTGTGATGTCTGATGTCCTATGTCTGAAAACCATTTTGTATATTATTTTCCCCCAGGTTTTTAGTTGTTTCAGGTAGGAGAGTAAATCCATTTCCTGTTACTCCATCTTTGTCAGAAGAAATTCATGAAAACTTATGATCACACAAAAACCTGTATATAGATGTTTATAGGGATTTTATTTTGTCATTGTCATCAATAAGAAACAGTCCAAATGTCTTTCACCTGGTGACTGGATGAACAAACTAACACATCCATGTGTAACATCTAGAGTAACTACTAAGTAAGAGTAAATGAATTTATATATTAAAAACAACCTGGTGTATTTCTAGTCATTATGGAAATGACAAGATACTGACCATGTGACATCAACATAAGCCAGAAATCTTGCTCAATTTTAATCTTTGAATTTAGAAAATAAAAAGAATTCTATATGCCAATATGGATGAATCTCAAGTGCTTTATGCTAAGGGAAAGGATTCAGACTCAAGAGGGCATCTACTATAAAGTTTCCTCTAAATGACACCCTAGAAGAAGCAAAGGTACAGGGATGGAAAATGAATCTGTGGTTGCCAATGGCAATAGGTGGGGATGGGAAAGGCTACAAAGGGCAAGGGAGACTTTTAGGGGGTGATAGAGCCATGATTGCTTGCCTGCACACATTTGTCAGAACTGGCAGAACTCTACACCAAAAATGGTGAAGTTTACTTTATGTAAATGACATCTTAAAAAATTACAAAAAAAAAAGATAATATCACTCTTTTGTTCAGAACTTTCCAGTTTGTCTTACTCACTCCTCACAATTGCCCGGAAGGCCCTGTTGTTCTCGCCGATGCTGCCTCTGTGATATCTTCTTTTCCTGACACTCTCCTGCTGACTCATCCCATGCTAGTCTCACTGTTCTCCTTGCTGTTCCTCCAAATACCAGTCTCCTTCTGTCTCAGGACCTTTGCACATGCTGTTCCTCTACTAGAATGTTCTTCCCCAGATATCCACAGAGGTCATTCTCGTATTTCTTCTTCTCCTTTTTTATTTTGACTGTTCTAGGTCCTCACTGCTGCTGGGTCTTTTCTTTAGTTGCACGGAGCAGGGACTGTTCTTGAGTTGTGTGTGGTCTTCTCACATCAGTGGCTTCTTTTGCTGAGGAGTTTGAGCTCTAGGTATGTGGGCTTCAGTAGTTGTGTTTCCTGGGCTCTGGAGCACAGGCTCAACAGTTGTGGCACAGGGCTTAGTTGCTCCGCAGAACGTGGGATCTTCCTGGATCAGGGATCGGACACATGACTCCTGCATTGACAGGCAGATGCTTTACCACTGAGCCACCAGGGAAGCCCCTCATATTTCTTTTTACCTTTTTTTTTTTTGGCTGTGTGGTTTGTGGAACCCTAGTTCCCTCAGGAATAAAACCTGGGCCCCCACAGTGAGACCGCCAAGTCCTAACCACTGGACCACCAGGGAATTCCCTATTATTCTCCTATTTCAATCAGATCTCTGCTCAAAAGCTATCTCTCAGAGAAGATTCCCCTGACACAACAAGAATGAGTCATAGTACACCCATGTTCCCTCCCTCCTGAGCCCCCCCCCCCATCTTCCTCCTCATCCCATCCCTCTGGACTGTCACAGAGACCCTGTTTGAGTTCCCTGAGTCATATAGCAAATTCCCACTGGCTATCTATTTTACATATGGTAATGTAAGTTTCCATGTTACTCTCTCCAAGCATCTCACCCTCTCCCTCCTCCCCTCCCACCATGTCCATAGGTCTGTTCTCTATGTCTGTTTCTCCATTGCTGCCTTGAAAATAAATTCATCAGTACCATTTTTCTAGATTCCATATATATATGCATTAGTACACAATATTTATATTTCTCTTTCTGACTTACTTCACTCTGTATAATAGGCTTTAGGTTCATCCGTCTCATTAGATTTGACTCAAATGCATTCCTTTTTATGGCTGAGTAATATTCCATTGTATACATGTACCACAGCTTCTTTATCCATTCATCTGTCGATGGACATCTAGGTTGCTTCCATGTCCTAACTATTGTAAATAGTGCTGCAGTGAACATTGGGGTACATGTGTCTTTCAATTTTGGTTTCCTCAGGGTATATGCCAGTTGTGGGTTTGCTGGTCATATGACGGTTTTATTCCTAGTATTTTAAGGAATCTCCATACCATCTTCCACAGTGGCAGTATCAGTTTACATTCCCACCAGCAACGCAAGAGGCTTCCATTTTCTCCACACCCTCTGCAACATTTATTGTTTGTAGACTTTTTGATGATGGCCATTCTGACTGGTGTGAGGTGGTATCTCATTGTAGTTTTGATTATATATGCACTGTTTTAAATATTCTTTTCTGTGATGATTTATCACAGGATATTGAGCATAGTTGCCTGTGCTATACAGTAGGACTTTGTTGTTTATCTATTCTATATATAATAGTTTGCATCTGCTAACCCCAACCTCCCACTCCATCCTTCCTCCACCCACCCCCCGCATTGGCAACCACAATTCTATTCTCTATGACTGTGTTTAACTCTTCACTTTAAACCTTTGGTGTTGGAATTTTTATAACTGTGTAATACACTCATAATAAACACACACATGCACACCGAGTTTTGAGTCAGGTGTGCTTGCCTCTAAAATCCAGATTCTTTTCTCTTCACTACAGCGTCATTCCATGTCTCTCCCTTCTACTTCCCACTCTGTCCCATCTCACACTGTTTTCTAAACACAGGGCTTCTTCCTACCCCTTCCTGTGTACTTGCTGTTCCCTCTATCCATGCTCTCCTCCTGGTGTGGGTACAGCCTATGGTCTCCAGCTCTATTTCAGACATCACTGTCCCATGGCATTTGCAGACACTTGTATTACGTTGTTTCCCCACTCCATTCTGAAATTCTCCCCTGAGCTCCCCTAAGGGGCTGGGCTGCCTCCTCACCCCCTCCCTCTGCCTTTTCTAGTTCCTGACCCACGTTCACACTCAGAGCTCCATCATTGTCTCTGTAACAGCTTGCTTTTAGGTGGGGACTTTCTAGTGTATGTGGCTCTGGACAGAAGCTCAAAGTGCCACAGAGTCAGGCTCATCTTCCTGGGATTCAGCTCCCTTCCTTCTTAATGGGAAGGGGATGGATTTTCTCTCCCACCAACACCCTCACCACACCCTCCCTTTCAGAGATGGTGAGGGTCACCGTTGTGAGTCTCAGTGTTAGTCACTTTATAACTTCCTGTTTCTCTCTTGATTCCTCTCCCCTCTTCTAGTGGAACCACTTATACTTCGAGTGTCAAGTGCAAAGATTGATCCATCTCCACACAAATCCAGATCGGAACGAGCACAAGGACTTTCAGGTTAGCTGCTGAATGTCACTCTAGAACAATCTATGTATATGTGCTTGTGTCTGTATACATCTTTACATATATCCTATACCTTTCATTATCATTCTAAGTAAATTTTTTTCTTACAATTTCTGCTTTGCCCTATGAATTATTTAGAAGTGCTGTTAAACATCACATACATTTTATATTTAAAAATTGCTGTTTGCTGTTGTCTTATAACTTAATGGGGTTGCAATCAGAGTTTAATCGGCTTGATAGTCAGACCAGGTTTCTTAGAAAACTTAAGTTGTATAAATTAAAGTTAATCTTAACACTTTTTTTATGGGGTTCAATCTCAGGGAAGCAGGATTTAGGGGGAAAGGACAGAGTGGTAGGTAAAGAGAGAAAGGAAACACAAGATGATGCAACCCTGAGCTGACACAGCTCTCTCAGCAACATACCGCTGGCGGCTGAATCACAGGACTGTCTCTGGAGAACTAGGGCTTCTCTGAATAGTTTCATTCTGGGGAAGAAGGTAGAACAATTTATCTTCTGGCTCCTTCCTGTCTCCTGTTTTCCATTATTAAACATTTATCCCATAGACAATACCTTCCATATTTTACCCAGTCTTTCCAGACAGCCCTGGGGAAGCAGAGCCTTGTAGGTATAGTCTGCTGGTGCTGAGTGCTGGTGGGTATGATGAAGACCCTTCAAACCACAGACCATCCCTAGCTTCAGGGGAGGTGTTAGGAGAAGAGGTGGTGACAGTTGAAAAGGCTTTAGAACCAAGGGAATGAAAAGAACCAGAGCTGGGGCAGGAAGCCAGGCCAGTGACTTCATCCAAGTGCTGAGAGGATGGGGGATGCAGACAAGGCTGAGTAGAAACTGATGAATGTGGTGGGTGCCCATACTGCCTTTGAAACAGGTTGAAACTTACTTTATGAACCAGTATGGAGTTAATTTTTTTTTTTTTTTTAACAAATGTGCTTGAGAAGGATGTTTACTTTCTAAGCACTGGGTGCAAGGTCCTACACATGTGTATTAATCAAGTATGCTAAGTTTATTGTTTATGAATCTATGTGTGTGTGTGTGTGCACGCACTCAGTGGTGTCTGACTTTTTGCAATCCCATGGACTGTAGCCTGTCAGGTTCCTCTGTTCATGGGATTTCCCAGGCAAGAATACTGGAGCAGGTTGCCATTTCCTACTCTAGGGATCTTCCCGACCCAGGGATTGAACCCATGTCTCTTGCATCTCCTGCATTGGCAGGCGGATTCTTTACTAGTGCGCCACCTTAAGCATCTATACTTCACTAATATTTTACCTGTTTGGCCTAATAATAATTGAGAGAAGTATGCTTCAAGTTTGCTTTATGATGATGGATTTATCAATATCTTCTTGAAGTTCTTTCAGTTTTGAGATGGTTTTAAAATTGTGTTTATATGGTTTTTTTTTAAATCTATTTACTGAGAAAAAATTCAGATATACAGAAAAGTAGGAAGAATAATAAATATCCATCACCTCGATTCCACACTTGTTGACACTTTTCTATCTTGTTTCAACTTTTTTTTTAATGAATTACAACTTTGTGTCATTTTATCCCAGACACTTCTGTATGAATCTCTAAAAATTAAAGATATTTTAAAGTAGAATATTATAATAAAATTAACAATTCCTTGTTATCATCCAATATCCAGATGGTATTCATATTTCCTCAGTTATCCCTTAGCTCAAATGTCTTTTGGGATTCCCAGGTGGCTCAGTGGTGAAGAATCTACCTGCCAATGCAGGAGACGAGATGCAGGAGGCGCGGGTTTGATCCTGTGTGGGGAAGATCCCCTGGAGGAGGGCGTGGAAACCCACTCCAGTATTCTTGCCTGAAGGATCCCATGAACAGAGGAGTCTGGTGGACTACGGTCCACGGGGTCACAAAGACCTGGACACGACTGAGAGACTGAGCACACGTGCAGGGAGGGTCCAGTCAAGGTCCACACCCTGTATTTGGTTGTTACTCTCTTAAGTCTTTTTTATTTTTTAAATTATTATTATTATTATTTTACTGTTTATATTGGCTGTGCTGGGTCTTTGCTGTGGTGCATGGAATCAGTAGTTGCAGCCCGTGGGCTTAGATGCAGTATGTGGGATCTTAGGTCCCTGACCAGGTCTCTTGGTCTTTAGAGTGTCCCACCCTCTGGATTTGTCTGTTAGCTCCCAAGGGTGTCATTTAACTTATTCCTCTAATCCTTATATTTCCTATAAACTGGAAATTAGATGTCAAGGTTTGACTTAAGCATATTTGATAAGTTACCTTTAGGTGACAAAACATGAGGTATACGTTATCTTCATGTTGGGAGGCATATAATACCTGGTTGTTTCACTGTTAGTGAGTAGATGATGACAGTCTGATCCTTTGATTATATTTTAGCTTTTAAATTTGAGACATTTTTCTGTTCAGAATTTTCTCATTTTTATTTTTTGTTAATTTATATTTTATTTATTAATTTTTGGCTGTACAGTGTGGCTTGTGGGATCTTCCTTACCTGACCAGGGATTGAACCTGTGCCCTCTGCATTGGGAGCATGGCCACCAGGGAAGTCCCCGCTTTATTTTAAAACTAGGTTTTGCTCTTGAGATAAGCAAGGAATCTGTGAGGGTTATACTTGGGCTTTATGCAAATATCCTGTTCTCTGTCAACCTTTCATTTAACGGTTTTAGCATCTGTTGATGATACTTGCCTGAATCAATTATTTCGTTGACGATGCAAAAAATGATTTTCTATCATTCATCTATATCAGTTTGCTGTATTTTTTCTTTAAAGAAGAGCTTTCCCTCACTACCTTGAGTCATCTTGTTAGCTGCAAGTAGATTTTTGTGGCAAAACAGAACAATGCTCACTTTTTTCTCTCTAAATACAATTTCCAAATAAAGACTTGGTGTAGAAGCTACCTCCTGGGGTAGCAAAGAGATGGCGTTTTTTCATTTCTTTTTTCTTCTCTTTGTTTACAAGGTTTTTTTTCTTTTTAGTTTATTTTTTATTGAAGGATAATTCCTTTATAGAAGTTTGTTATTTTCTGTCAAACCTCAACATGAATCAGCCACAGGTATACATATATCCCCTCCCTTTTGAACCTCCCTCCCGTCTCCTACCCCATCCCACCCCTCTAGATTGATACAGATCCCCTGTTTGGGTTTCCTGAGCCATACAACAAATTCCCGTTGGCTATCTACTTTACATATGGTAACGTAAGTTTCCATGTTACTCTTTCCATACATCTCACCCTCTCCTGCCCTCTTCCCAGGCCCGTAAGTCTGTTCTCTATGTCTGTTTCTTCATTGCTGCCCTATAAATAAATTCTTCTGTACCATTTTTCTAGATTCTGTATATATATGTTAGAATACGATATCTATCTTTCTCTTTCTGACTCACTTCACTCTGTATAATAGGTTCTAGGTTCATCCACCTCATCAGAACTGACTCAAATGCATTCCTTTTTATGGCTGAGTAATATTCCATTGTGTATATGTACCACAACTTCTTTATCCATTTATCTGTCGATGGACATCTAGATCGCTTCCATGTTCTAACTATTGTAAATAGCACTACAGTGAAAAATGGGATACATGTGTCTTTTTCAGTTTTGGTTTCCTCAGGGTGTATGCCTATGAGTGGGATTGTTGGGTCATACAGTGGTTTTATTCTTAGTTTTTTAAAGAATCTCCATACTGTCTTCCATAGTGGCTGTATCAGTTTACATTCCCACCAATAGTGCAAGAATATTCCCTTTTCTCCACACCCTTTCCAGCATTTACTGTTTGTAGACTTTTTGATGATGGCCATTCTGACCAGTGTGAGGTGATATCTCATTGTAGTTTTGATTTGCATTTCTCTAATAATGAGTGATATTGAGCATCTTTTCACGTGTTTGTTAGCCATCTGTGTGTCTTCTTTGGAGAAATGTCTGTTTAGGTCTTTTTCCCACTTTTTGATTGGGTTTGTTTTTCTGGCATTGAGTTGTACGAGCTGCTTATATATTTTGGAAATGAATCCTTTGTCAGTTGTTTCATTTGCTATTATTTTCTCCTATTCTGATGGTTGTCTTTTCACCTTGCTTATAGTTTCCTTTGCTGTGCAAAAGCTTTTAAGTTTAATCAGGTCCCCCTTGTTTACTTTTGATTTTATTTCTGTTAGTCTAGGAGGTGTGTCATAGAGGATCTTGCTTTGATTTATGTCATCGAGTATTCTGCCTATGCTTTCCTCTAAGAGCTTATAGTTTCTGTTCTTATGTTTAGGTCTTTAATCCATTTTGAGTTCATCTTTGTGTATGGTGCTAGGAAGTGTTCTAATTTCATTCTTTTACATGTAGCTGTCAAGTTTTCCCAGAACCATTTATTGAAGAGGCTGTCTTTGCCCCATTGTGTATTCTTGCCTCCTTTGTCAAAAATAAGGTTCCCATAGGTGCATGGGTTTATTTCTGGGCTTTCTATCTTGTTCCATTGGTCTATATTTCTGTTTTTGTGCCAGTACCATACTGTATTGATGACTGTAGCTTTGTAGTATAATCTGAAGTCAGGAAGCTTGATTCCTCCAGCTCCATTCTTCTTTCTCAAGACTGCTTTGGCTATTCGGGGTCTTTTGTGTTTCCATATGAATTGTGAAATTTTTTGTTCTAGTTCTGTGAAAAATGCCATTGGTAATTTGATAGGGATTGCATTGAATCTGTAGAATGCATTTGGTAGCACAGTCATTTTCACAATATTGATTCTTCCTACCCAAGAACATGGACTATCTCTCCATCTGTTTATGTCATCTTTGATTTCTTTCGTTAGTGTCTTATAATTTTCTGTGTACAGTCCTTTTGTCTCCTTAGGTAAGTTTATTCCTAGATATTTAATTCTTTTTGTTGCAATGGTGAATGTGATTGACTTCTTAATTTCTCTCTCTGATTTTTCATTGTTAGTATATAGAATTGCAAGTGATTTCTATGTATTGATTTTGTATCCTGCAACTTTGCTAAATTCACTGATTAGCTCTAGTAATTTTCTGATATTGTCTTTAGGGTTTTCTATGTACAGTATCATGCCATCTGCAAACAGTGAGAGCTTTATTTCTTTTCCTCCAATCTGGATTCCTTTTATTTCTTTTCCTTCTCTGATTGCTGTAGCTAGGACTTCCAGAACTATGTTGAATAATAGTGGGAAAAGTGGACACCCTTGTCTTGTTCCTGACCTTAGGGAGAATGCTTTCAGATTTTTACCATTGAGAATAGTGTTTGCTATAGGCTTATCATATATGGCCTTTACTATATTGAGGTAGGTTTCTTCTATGTCCATTTTTTGAAGAGTTTTAATCATAAATGGGTGCTGAATTTTGTCAAAGGCTTTTTCTGCATCTATTGAGATTATCATATGGTTTTTATCTTTCAATTCGTTAATGTGGTAAGAATCCTTGCATTCCTGGAATAAACCCAACTTGATCATGGTGTATGAGCTTTTTGTTGTGTTGCTGAATTCTGTTTGCTAAAATTTTGTTGAGGATTTTTGCATCTATGTTCATCAATGATATTGGCCTGTAGTTTTCTTTTTTAGTGTTGTCTTTGGTTTTGGTATCAGGGTGATGGTGGCCTTGTAGAATGAGTTTGGAAGTGTTCCTTCCTCTGAAGTTTTTTGAAAGAGTTTTAGAAAGATAGGCATTAGCTCTTCTCTAAATATTTGATAGAATTCTCCTCTGAAGCCATCTGGTCCTGGGCTTTTGTATTTTGGGAGATTTTTGATCACAGCTTCAATTTCAGTGCTTGTAAATGGGTTGTTCATAATTTCTGTTTCTTCCTGGTTCAGTCTTGGAAGATTGAACTTCTCTAGGAATCTCTCCATTTCTTCAAGGTTATCCATTTTATTGCCATATAGTTGTTCATAATACTCTCTTGTAATCCTTTGTATTTCTGCACTGTCTGTTGTAACCTCTCCTTTTTCATTTCTAATTTTGTTGATTTGAGTCTTCTCTCTTCTTAATGAGTCTGACTAAAGGGTTGTCAATTTTGTTTATCTTCTCAAAGAACCAGCATTTAGTTTTATTGATCTTTATTATTGTTTCTTTCATTTCTTTCTGCTTGGATCTTTATGATTTCTTTCCTTCTACTAATTTTGGGCGCTTTTTTGTACTTATTTTTCCAGTTGTTTTAGGTGTAAAGTTAGGTTGTCTGTTCAATGTGTTTCTCATTTGTTGAGGTAAGATTGTATTGCTATAAAATTGCCTCTTAGAACTGCTTTTGCTGCATCCCATAGGTTTTGAGTTGTCGTGTTTTCATTGTCATTTGTTTCTAGAAATTTTTTGATTTCCCTTTTGATTTCTTCAGCAACCTGTTTATTATTTAGAAATGTGTTGTTTAATCTCCAAGTGTTTGTGTTTCTTACAGTTTTTTTCTTGTAATTGATATATAGTCTCATAGCATTGTGGTCGGAGAAGATGCTTGATATGATTTCAATTTTCTTAAATTTACTGAGGTTTGATTTGTGACCCAAGATGTGGTCTATCCTGGAGAATGTTCCATGTGCACTTGATAAGGTGTATTCTTCTGCATTTGGATGGAATGTCCTGAAGATATCAATGAGATCCATCTCATCTAATGTATCATTTAAGGCTTATGTTTCCTTATTAATTTTCTGTTTTGATGATCTGTCCATTGGTGTGAGTGGGGTGGTAAAGTCTCCTACTATTACTGTGTTACTGTCAATTTCTCCTTTTATGTCTGTTAGTGTTTGTCTTGTGTATTGAGGTGCTCCTATGTTGGCCGTGTAGATATTTACAATTGTTATGTCTTCCTCTTGGATTGATCCCTTGATCTTTATGTAGTGTCCTTCCTTATCTCTTGCAATCTTCTTTATTTTAAGGTCTGTTTTGTCTGATATGAGGATTGCTACTCCAGCTTTCTTTTGCTTCCCATCTGCATGGAATATATTTTTCCATCCTCTCACTTTCAGTCTATCTGTGTCTCTAGGTCTGAAGTGGGTTTCTTGTAGACAGCATACATATGGGTCTGGTTTTTGTATCCATTCAGTTAGTCTGTGTCCTTTGTTTGGAGCATTTAATTATTTACATTTAAAGAAATTATTGATATATATTTTCCTATTGTTATTTTTTAATTGTTTGGGGTTGATTTTGTAGATCTTTTTTCTTCTTTTGTATTTCTTGACTATATAAGTCCCTTTAACATTTGTTGTAAATCTGGTTTGGTGGTACTGAATTCTCTTAAATTTTGCTTGTTTGAAAAGCTTTATGTTTCTCTATCAATTTTGAATGAGATCCTTGCCAGGTACAGTAATCTTGGTTGTAGATTTTTCCCTTTCAGTACTTTAAATATATTCTGCCATTCCCTTCTGGTCTGCAGAGTTTCTGCTGAAAGATCAGCTGTTAATTGTATGGGGTTTCCCTTGTATGTTACTTGTTGCTTCTCCCTTGCTGCTTTTAACATTCTTTCTTTGTGTTTAGTCTTTGTTAGTTTGATTAGTATGTGTCTTGGCGTGTTTCTCTTTGGGTTTATCCTGTATGGGTCTCTTTGTGCCTCTTGGACTTGATTGACTATTTCCTTTTCCATGTTGGGGAAATTTTCAACTATAATCTCTTCAAAAATTTTCTCATACCCTTTCTTTTTCTCTTCTTCTTCTGGGACCCCTATAACTCGAATGTTGGTGCATTTGATATTGTTCCAGAGGTCTCTGAGACTGTCCTCAGTTCTTTTCATTCTTTTTACTTTATTCTGCTCTTCAGAAGTTATTTCCACCATTTTATCTTCCAGCTCACTGATTCATTCTTTTGCTTCAGATATTCTGCTATTAATTCCTTCTAGAGTATTTTTAATTTCAGTAATTGTGTTGTCTCTGTATGTTTATTCTTTAATTCTTCTAGATCTTTGTTAATTGATTCTTGCATTTTCTCCATTTTGTTTTCAAGGTATTTAATCATCTTTACTGTCATTATTCTGAATTCTTTTTCAGGTAGTTTGCCTATTTCCTCTTCATTTATTTGGACTTCTGTGTGTCTAGTTTGTCCCTTCATTTGTGTAGTATTTCTCTGCCTTTTCATTATTATTATTTTTAACTTATTGTGTTTGAGGTCTCCTTTTCCCAGGCTTCAAGGTTGAACTCCTTCTTCCTTTTGGTTTCTGCCCTCCTACAGTTGGTCCAGTGATTTGTGTAAGCTTTGTGTAGGGTGTGATTTGTGCCGAGTTTTTGTCTGTCTGTTTCTCCTCTGATGGGCGAGGCTGAGGGAGGTGGTGATCCTGTCTGCTGATGATTGGGTCTGTATTTTTGTTTTGTTTGTTGTTTAGATGAGGCGTCCTGCACGGGTGCTACTGGTGGTAGGGGGCTGCGGGTCTTGTTTTCAAGCGGTTTCCTTTGTGTGAGTTCTGACTGTTTTATACTCCCTAGGGTTAGTTCTCTGGTAATCTAGGGTCTTGGAGTCAGCGCTCCCACTCCAAAGGCTCTGGGCTTGATCTCTCTGCATCTAAGAGAAGATGAGGGAAGGCTGAAGTGAGTTAGAAGCTGTTTTCTGATGGAAGATGAGGAAAACCTGCAGTGACTTAGATGCTCCTGGAAGCCCTCTGTGGGGCAGCCATTTGGTTCCGGGACTGGAAGGCAAACAGCAGCAGCCGCTTTTACAAGTTTTAACTTACTGTGTCTTCCTGGTGAATTGAAGCTTTTATGATTGTGTAGTGACTCTCTTTATCCTTAAGTATTTTTTCCTTTTTTGTCCTAAATCCCTATTTTAAAAAAATATTTAGCTTCTCCCTTAAAGTTTGTTATGTGCTTGCTTTCTGTACTTTTTTTTCACCTTCTTGGTTTTAACAGTCTGTAACCTAACATTCTGGTGCGTCTCTTATAATTAACATGTAGCTTAATTTTACATTTTTATCCATTTTGCCTATCTCTATGTATTAGTTGATGAGTTTAACATTTATTGTAATTATTTATATTTTATCCTATCTTTGTCTATTTTATTTACTCCATTTTCTATACTTTTCTTACTTTTAGCTCTCATCCTTCTTTTGAGATTGCTCATATTTAGTTTGTTTTTCCTTAATCTATTTCTTGTTTTTATTGTTTTGAACTTAAAAACTTTATTTCCATTCTTTTGGTGGTTACTCTTTTGACCACTTAGAATATGTATGGCCCTATATTGTGTAGTTTGTAGCACGAACTCTGGAGTGAGAATGCTTATGTTCAACTTGCCAGTATGCAACCTCAGGCAAGGTACTTACTCTCATTATGCTTAGTCTTCTTATCCATAAAATGGGGATAAGCATAGTACCAATTTCATAGGTTTGTGTCAGTATTAAGTGACTCCCTACATGACGAAGCCATTAGAGAGTAGTGTCCATCACACAGACATACTCTATCATATATATATATGATTCTATATATATTATATATATATATACACACTGTGTCTATATGTATAGTAAAATATAATAATTATTATAATTATCTATAATTCTAACATCTAAAGTTCTTGAGGTTTTATTTTTTAGTTTTGATGATTCCCCCAATTGTGGTTTTTATTTTTTAAACTCTTGGTCAATCTTTGCTTGTGAGCTCATATTTGGAGGATCTCTCTCTGGAAATCCTGAGGCTCTAAATCTAATGAAGCCTTTCCTCTTCCATTAGATCTGCCACATGGGATCTACCCCATTCAATTGTTTCTGTTTTATGTGGGAATCTGTTTCAGCTTCCCTGCCTGCAGTGGGTCTGGGATTAGTTCTGATCTCAGGTTTCATGTAAGTCTTTGTCTGAGGGCAACCCTAGACTTTAGTAAGCTATTGTTCCCAGATCTCCCCCATAGTTTCAGCTCATGATTCTGATGGCTTTGCTTTATTTTGATTTTTGTTGCCTTTGAGGATTTCTATTATTTACTAAGACCTTAAGAAGACATTAACAAGTATATTTTACCAGGGATTTGACACAGCTATAGCAAGAGGGTCCTCAAAACACCTGGGACTCCCTACAGCTGCCAGAAAAGTTCATGGGGCTTACTTCTCTGACCACTTTGAGTGCAGGAACTTACTCATGCTAATATCCTCATATCCCAGTTTGGAGACCATCTCATTCCTGTGCAGGATTGTGCTCAATTGCTCAGTCATGTCTGACTCTTTGTGGCCCCATAAACTGTAGCCCACCAGGCTCCTCTGCCCATGGGATTTTCCAGGCAAGAATACTGGAGTGGGGTGCCATTTCCTACTCCAGGGGATCTTCCAGACCCAGGGATCAAACCTGCATTTCCTGCATTGGCAGGCTGATTCTTTACCACTATTGCCACCAGGGAAGCAGGTGATAAATGACTGTTTAAAACTGAATGATAGGAACTTCCTTGGTGGTCCAGTGTTTAAGACTCTGCACTTCTGTGCAGGGGTGTGGGTTTGATCCTGGTAGGGAACTAAGATCCCACATGCCATGTGGCTAAAGAAAAAAAAAAGAATGGTTAAAAATCACACCTAGAGTTCTTCAGGTAGATGTTAGGACCTAGAGTTGCAATACCTTTTCCCAGCCTCTTGGGGAGCCATGATTCAAAGACAGCCTTGAAAGCAGTCCTCTCCCTGCTTGTGGCTGATACCAGGGCAGAGAGGATGGGGAGGAAGGCAGTGGGACAAGTACCCTGTGTAGAAAGCACACTTAATGACCCCTGGCTTCCCCAGTCGGCTGTTCACTGTTGCCCCCTGGGTGGGGTGCCCCACCCATCAGCTCTGGTGCCCATGTCTCCTTTTCTTCTACTTTGAGAATCAGTCATGTCCCATAGACCTTTTCCTACCCAGGCCAAGGAATAAAGATCATAGTTTGGTAGTCTTTAGCTCAACCCTTTTCAAGCAGCCCTGTCAGCCTATGTCAAAGACTTTACGCACCAGTTTAATCAACAGTGGCCACAATAAAAACAACTGTAAGAAACAGTACTTGAGCCAAGAGCAGGACAGCACATTTTCCATTATAAAAGGTTTCTTGTTCAGGTGGGCTTGGGGATGGGTGGGGAAGCAGAGGGCTGGCTCAGACCCTTTCCTTCCCCTACTCCAGCCCTTGGTGATCTGGGCTCTTAGATGAGTATCTGTTTCCATTCAATAGAGTAGAAAGTTCTTGGTTTAGCAATGCCTTCTGAGACCTCAGCCTTGGAGGCTGGCTTGTTCGGTGGGCTGTGTCTCTCCCTCCTTGGGATGCTGAGAGCATCTTGGGCAGCTGAACTGGAGCTGCTGACTTCCTGGGTGCCTGTGAGCTGTGCGGTGATTTACAGGATTGCAGGTCCTTTGCTGCACCTAGAAATGCTGAGAGTGTGGGCAGAGAGGTGTGCCCAAGGGGGGTCTTGCTCTGTGTGTGACTTCTGGAGGATTCCCATGTGGGCAGGGCAGGGGGAAGCAGTTTCCAGTACTGCAGGGGGCAGGAGCATCATGGATCAGACTAGAATAAAAGAGACCAACAAATAAACTAGGTAATTTGAAACTGGACAAAATGGTGGCATGCAAAATTAATCTTCCTTTTCTGAAGCTCTTTGCTCCTCTCTCTACTCTCTAGAGGTCAGGAAGTCTCATAAGCCTTTCCATCCACCTTTTTTTTTAATTGGAGGATAATTGCTTTATAGCATCATGGTGGTCTCTGCTGTACATAATGCCAATCAGTCATTATTATATATATCCTCTCCCTCTTAAGCCTCCCTCCCCCTATCCATTCCACCCCCTAGGTCATCACACAGCACCAGGCTGAGCTCCCTGTGTTAATCAGCAGCTTCCCACTAGTTATTTATTTTACACATGATAGTGTATATATGTCAATGCTACTTTCTCAATTTGTCCTACCCTCTCCTTCTCCAGATGTGTCCACAAGTCTGTTCTCTATGTCTACGTCTCCATTTCTTCTCTGTAAATAGGTTCATCAGTACTATTTTTTTCTAGATTCCATATATATGCATTAATATTTGATATTTGTTTTTCTCTTTCTGATTGACTTCATTCTGTATAAAAGGCTCTAGGTTCATCCACCTCACTGCAACTGACTCAAATTCATTCCTTTTTACAACTGAGTAATATTTCCATCCTCCTTCTTATCAGAATCTGGTCTCTGGAAAGTTTCTGATAGCTGCATTTGATCAGAGAACAAGAGAATGGTAAAGCTGGGTGTGTTCCATACAGTAAGGTATTTGCATTTAATGGGAGTCTCTGATCTAAGGAATTTCAGCTCTTAATGGTGGAATTCCAGGTTGTCATTTGGTGGGAATGAAGACTATTGGGGATTTAAAGGGGTAGCTCAGAGCCATTAAGTCCCTAAGGGTGGTTGGGAACCCACAGAGGAGAGGAAGGGAGGGAGGGTACAACAGGTAGGGCAAACACGCTTACCTTCCGGACATTGTAGATCCAGTTGAGATAGGCTGTGACCTTGGTGTATACTCCTGGGGTAGTAGGCCCCCCACAGCCATGGCCCCAGCTCACGATGCCCACCACTTGCCACCGGTCAGAGTGATACATCAGAGGGCCACCACTGTCACCCTGGGAGAGAGGCCACAGCAGAGGCTGCTGGGGAGGCGGGCGGGCTGGGGTGGAGAGGTGGGCTTCTCCATCCTCCCCTCACGGCGCTGGCCCATCTGGTCCCTGCTCTCCAGCGCCCTCTGCTGTTCCACCTTCACTTCCCCTGCTCATGCCGTTCCTGCAGCCTGGAATGCCCTTCCCTTTTGGGGCGAAAAGGTTCTGTCTGCGGTCAAGCAAGTTGTGCTGTTAGCCCTTTCTTGGAGATCTACAGCTCACACTAGCACAGTGAAGGCTCTAAGGGGCCCTGCAGTAAGGAAGCCTGGTTACCTTTGTCTAACCTAGTGCGTGCTAAGTCGCTTCAGTCATGTGCGGCTCTATGTGACCGTATGGACTGTAGCGCGCCAGGCTTCTCTGTCCGTGGGATTCTCCAAGCAAGAATACTGGAGTGGGTAGCCATTCCCTTCTCCAGGGGATCTTCCCAATCCAGAGATAGAACCTGTACTTCCTGCATTTCAGGCGGATTCTTTACCAACTGAGCCACCTGGGAAGCCCATCTAACCTAATAATTTCCAGATTTATTGAACCATTACAGGAGGGCTTATTACATGCCAATCACTGTTCTAGACAACTGGGATCAATTAATGAAAAGAGAAAAGATCCTTGCCCTAAGGGAGCTTGGAATCAGATGGAGAGAGAGAGAACAAGTAAACTACAAAATGACATTTTCTTATATAAAAAATGTCAGATAGTGAAAAGTGCACTTATTTGGGTGTCCTTCTTACCAGCTCTTATAGCCTCTGGGGCTTCATCCCTCAGAACCCAATAACTCTATAGCTGAACTGCCTGTGGAGTTATTCACCCCCGCCCCCATTACCTTGGACTGCCTGAGGGAAGACACTGTCCTCAAAGTTTAGCATCTACCCGACATCAAGTCATCAAGAGATGACTAAGAGATGTCTCTTGAGTGAAGAAATTTAATGACTGAGAATGGGGGTGGGAGAAGGGTTTGGGGTTTTAACGAAGATAGTTCAGAAGATCCTCTGGGTGGGGATGTGAGAATATATCACGGACTGGCCAGTAGGGTGGAATGAGGGGACAGTGCAATGGAGCTCATCCATCCTGAGATGGGTTTTCTCTAGTGTAGTTCAGCAGCTTGAGGACAGTTGTAGAGAAAACAGACCTGGGATTCCTGCCTGCTAGGGGCTCATACTCTTTTAAATGATGGGAAGTAAGAGCAAATGGGGAGGGAAACATCATCTTTGTATGTAAAATATACATTTGAAACCTCTCTGCTTCTATCTATCTGTCTATCCATGCATCCATCCATCCATCCTCATATCTTTCTCCCTCTCTCCCTTCCTCCCTTCATCACACACAGAGTGCCCACAATATTCAAGGCTTCATGTGGGGCATTCATCCTCTGAACTTTTTCATCTCTTCAGAGCAGACTTCCCCTATCTCTGTAATTCCCTCATGATCCTTGGAGGCCGCACCTGGCAGGTGTCCACACTGCCCTCCGGGAGGCCTGCACACATCATCGTCTCGGTGACCTCCCCCTGGTACGCATCCTCTGCATTGCACTGAGTGCTGTTGATGACCTGGACGGATCCCTGCTGCAGTATGTCAGACATCTTCCCTGGAGGTTGAAAACACATTCGAATTCCCATTCTTGCCTTCAAACCCCAGCCCAGGACAGTTCTCTGGGTTTCCTGGTACCTTGGTGCTTGGACCTCTAGGATGGGTTTTTCTAAAGGATGGTCCTCCTTTCCATCACTTTCGGGAGCTGCTCACTTAGTCCTGTGATCCTGAGCCTGGCACTTACCTCCGTTCTCTTCTGTAAAGCCCCATCCGATGACCCAGAGTGGGGTGCCTGGAGTGAGCTCCTCGTCAGAGAAGGGCAGGCAGATGGGCCTGACTGTGCCTACCAGGAGCAGAAAGGAAGAGGGGACCCAAGGTTCAGGAGAGCCCGGTGGCTAAACCCTCTGTAAGGGTTAACACCAGGGTTTCCATAGCACATGTTCCATCGGATGTTACTAGAAGTGGCATGGAAAAAAAAGACTGTGGTCAAATAAGTTTAGAAAATGTGTTGGACTTCCCTGGTGGTGTAGTGAGTGAGAGTCCACCTGCCAATGCAGGAGACATGAGTTTGATCCCTGGTCTGGGAAGATTCCACATGCCACAGAGCAACTAGTCCGTGAGACACAACTACTGAGCCCATGTGCCTGGAGCCCTTGCTCTGCAGCAGGAGAAGCCATGGTAGTGAGAAGCCCAGGCACCACAAGGAAGAGTAGCCCCTGCTCGCCACAGCTAAAGAAAAGCCTACGCAGCAATGAAGACCCAGCACAGCCAAAAATACATAAATAATTTTAAATAAAGAAAATGTGAGTTAAACACAACAAAACAAATTGTTAAAAAAAAACACACACACACACACAAAACCCTCTCATGTCATTAATATACTAATGTGTTCCAGAAAGAGAGATATGGTATAAAAATGTTTGCCAAACTTATTTGAGAAAGGAACCCTCTTGTACCCAAGGGCCCCGTGTTCTATGGAACCAACCATTGGAGATGCTGATCTAAATACTACCCAGTGTAAGCTTGAGTCATTGAACAGACCTGGTCAAAGATGCTACGGGCTGCCTTAACAGTAATGAGTCACTGTCCCAGAAGGAGAGCAAATGGGCCCAATGACCCTTTGGCAGGGAGATTGTGCAGGTTTTTGCATTGGTTGGGGTGGAGGATGGGCCAGGAGATCTTTTAGGTCCCTTACAACTCTAAGATTGGATGAATCTGTGATTCTCACTTGGGGTGCTCCATGTAGAGAAAACAGACATCAGAAGAATCTGGCAGGGGTAGGGTGTCAGCTGAGAGCTCGAGGAGGCCTCATGGCTTTCGTGAGGATAGGCTGATATACTTGCCGGAAACAATGGGCCAACTGAGGTCTTGAGAGAAGCAGTGATGTGCTCAAGACCACTTAGTGAAAGAGCCAGTGGCAGAATGGGAGTTCTGTCCCCAGGCGCAGGCTCTCACCAGAGAATGTGAGCGGGAGCTGCAGTTTCACGAGGGCAATGTCATGCTCTCTGGGGTACGTGGCGTTAGGCTCGAGGATGAAGATCTTGGCCACAGGCAGGGATGGGAAGCTGCCCAGTCTGTGTGAGCCAGCCCTCACCTTCCAGTTTGGCACATCGAGATGCTTCCTGGGGGCAGAGACAGTGAGGTTCAAGACCGAGCCAAGCATAAGGAGGCTTTGCCAAAGGCTGGGTCTCAGGGGCCCTGGGGAGTGGGGTGCTGCATGTCCCTGCCTTGGAGGGTAATGATGGTGAGGGCAGGGGTGCTGGAGAAGGGCTGTCTGAGGAATCACCTACTGCAGGTCGGATTCTAAAGGGGGATTTGATTCTTTTCCCTGGTGAAACCTGCCGGAAGAAACTTCTAAGCGGAGGGCTGGGGAATGGGCTATGCCCAGTGCCTGAGCTTTGGGTCCTGACACTCTGTCCTCTAGTGCATTTTTCTGGCCATGTTACTCATGTGGTACTTGCATTGTGGTCAGTTCCATTGCATACAGTAAGTCTCCTACATATGAACCTTCAAGTTGCAGACTTTCAAAGGTGTGAATGTGTGTTTGCGTGTCCAATCACGTAAGTGAGTTAATGTGTCTGGCATTATTTGTAAAAGTTGGGTACCTAGGCTAACTTTGTTGAAGTTAATGAACAAATTGGACTTACAAATGTATTCTTGGAATGGAACACATTCATGTGTAGGGGACTTATTGTATTTGTCTTCTTCTTGACACCAGACACAGCTGAGTGTGCAGGGGAAAGGTTTATAGCTTTTATTAGATTCTCCAAAAAGGTTAAAAATAGCTGGCCTACATGTATGCTCCTTTGAGGCAGTGATGGCACCTACAGCATGAAGGCACGTGGAACCCAGTGGGCACTCATAGATGGTGACTGAATGAGCAGATGAATGAATGAAGATGAAGAGGACCTGGGATAGTCCTTCTCCAGTGGTACGGGCAGGCCTCTCTCTGCTGGCTGGTAACAGAGTACTTTTTTTTAAGCTTATGGATATAATGAAAGAGTGGCATGGACCTGGGATTTGGAACCACTTCTTGAAAGACTGGCAGAAAGGGAGAGAGTTCTCAAGACTCCCTTGGAGTCCTTAGAGGCAGATGCAAAGTGCTTTTGTGCAGTGAGTGATGTAGGGGAGAATGAGGACACTGGGTATTTGCTGGCTTCCCCCCTGAAAGGGAAGAAGTCAGGCCTGGTGACCGGTACCATCTGCTAAGACCCCCAAGGCCTAACAAAGGATGTCATGTCCAGTGTCTCATTTGGCAGCCACACCCTGGTACATGGTCTTTAGGGGGAAAGGAAGGGCTCAAGGGCATCAGACAACAGATTGGAGATAGGGGACCCAGGCGCTCAGGTTCTTCTGCGGCTCTGACCCCAGGGGCTCCCTGTGTGTGCCTTACCAGAAGCAGTGGGCAGCCGTGAGGATCCAGTGTGGGTCTAGGATGCTCCCTCCACAGATGTGTTGTTTGTTGTACTGGATGCTGACCTGCCAAGGCCAAGAATCCACAGAGGCCTCCTTCCCACCCACCACTCGAGGAGCCTTCACACTCTGTCCGCAGGCTGGACTCAGAGGGACGGAGGAAGAAAGAAGGAATCAGGCTCTTGGGGACTGGGGTTGTCCCCCTTAGAGCCCCCAGCCTATTATGAGCAGGGTCCTTAGGACTGGGAACAGGATTGAGGGGTAGAGGACCAGGCCAATTTTGAATTAGTCACCAGGAGACGCTGAGTGTCCCAGACTTTCCCCCAATCTCTGTCTCCTTTTTTTAGCTTTGGATGAAGTTTATACTGTGAATAGAGGTGTGTCCATTGTGCTGGAATTCATAACCTTGAAACTAAACATGGATGCAGAATTATGAAAGTCCTGCCCAGCGGGGTGTCCCCAGCTGCTCCCACGAGTAACAGTGAACAGACGCCCACAGGCTGCTTTGGGATTGGAGAGTGGGAAGAAAGTTCCAGAAATGGATCTCCCCATCCTGAACTCACCTTTCTCCAAGTCCCTTCCCCCTGCTCCCTGATTTGACATCCTGTTTCCTCTTTCACATCCCACTCTCCTGGCTCTCACGTCTGACTTGCAAACTCTTGTAAAAAATCTCTGGTTCCACCTCTCCGCCCTGTTCCCAGCCTCGCCAATCCTTCTGGCAATCACTGCCACAGTGATGGTTCTAAGGGGGAAAGGCCACCACTCTCTCTGGGTTTGTGCCTGGAAGGGGCTTGTGGAACACTTCCTAATTCCAAACACTGCTTTCTACATGTCCCTCACTCCCCCACTCAAAGCTCCTTAGCATCCCTCTCTGTCTTTAGGGGAAGAGTTTAAACTCCTGCTCCTGGCAGCCTCCTGATATAAAATTGCTGTCTAGCCAAATCGATCTGCTGGTAGCTCCCTGAAAAGTCTTTCTGTTTTTGCTCCAGGAAGTCCCTGTCCCTGAGATGCCATCTCCTCTTATGTTTATCTAAATCACTCACTGTTCATTCGGCTGGGAAGAGAGCACTGGCCAAGGCAGAGAGACAGACCTGGTCCCTGCCCTCCTAGAGCCTACAGTTCATTCTGAGATGTTTAGCCTCAGCATTTTCTCCAGGTTGCCTGATCCCTGGGGATTTTCCTCTCCTGGCATTTTCACAGCCTGCCTGGATGCTGGCCAGCTTTCCTTGTTGTCGTAGTTCAGTCTTGTCCTCTCAATGAGGCTGAAACTTCCTCTAGGCAGGATCTATGGCTTAAGCCTCTTTCTGACTCCACTGCTGCTTAGCTCAGCACATCAGGTGCTCAGACCCCATCGGTATCTTGGGATCACATGATAATGGGTAAAAGTCTTAACATCCAACAGGGATTCATCAGTCAGTTCAGTTGCTCAGTCATGTCCGACTTTCTGTGACCCCATGAACCGCAGCACTCCAGGCTTCCCTGTCCATCACCAACTCCCGGAGCTTACTCAGACTCATGTCCATCAAGTCGGTGATGCCATCCCACCATCTTATCCTCTGTCGTCCCCTTCTCCTCTTGCCTTCAATCTTTCCCAGCATCAGGGTCTTTTCCAGTGAGTCAGTTCTTCACATCAGGTGTCCAAAGTATTGGAGTTTCAGCTTCAGCTTCAGTCCTTCCAGTGAATTTTCAGGACTGATTTCCTTTAGGATGGACTGGTTTGATCTCCTTGCAGTCCAAGGGACTCTCAAGAGTCTTCTCCAACAACACAGTTCAAAAGCATCAATTCTTTGATGCTCAGCTTTCTTTATAGTCCAATTCTCACATCTATACATGACTACTGGAAAAACCATAGCTTTGACTAGACGGACCTTTGTTGGCAAAGTAATGTCTCTGATTTTTGATATGCTGTCTAGGTTTGTCATAGCTTTTCTTCTAAGGAGCAAGTGTCTTCCAATTTCATGGCTGCAGTCACCATCTGCAGTGATTTTGGAGCCCAAGAAAATAAAGTCTGTCACCATTTGAATTGTTTCCCCATCTATTTGCCATGAAGTGATAGGACCAGATGCCATGATTTTGGGTTTTTGAAGGTTGAGTTTTAAGCCAGATTTTTCACTCTCCTCTTTCACTTTCATCAAGAGGCTCTTCAGTTCCTCTTTACTTCCTGCCATAAGGGTAGTGTCAAGTGCATGTCTGAGGTTATTGATAGTTCTCCTGGCAATCTTGATTCCAGCTTGTGCTTCATCCAGTGTGGCATTTCTCATGATGTACTCTGCATATAAGTTAAATAAGCAGGATGACAATATACAGCCTTGACTTACTCCTTTCCCAATTTGGAACCAGTCCATTGTTCCATGCATACACACTACTAAACTGCAGGGATGCATACACACTGCTAAACTGCAAAGGCAGCAAGGATGACCTTCCTCCTCTCAGGTGATCCAATTTCTGGCCATCTGCCAGGCTCAGCTTGGTTCTCCCATGAGGCTGGTGGGATGAGTGGGACCTCAGAGCTTTTTCCTTCTGATCTCCTCTCAGAACTATGGGGTCTCCCAGGATCCTGTTGGGATGTTGGACTAAAGGGCTTCTTGGGAAGATGAGCTTCAGAGAGATCAAGTGAATTACCCAAGGTCACACTGGAAGCCAGTGGGACGGGTGCTGTCCAGATCTCCTGACGTTCCCCCCTGCCCTCCCGGCCCCATGCAGCTCTCTCTGGAGCATGTTAGTCGGGACTACTGCTCAGTTTGGCACTTCCTGCATGTGGCCTCACACCTCTTTCTTTGCTCAGCCATTAGCTCCTGAGGACAGAGGCCAATTCTCTTGCTTGTCTGGTGTCTTCTGCTTCCAGCTAGCATCCGACAGTGATGACGCATCTTAACTGTTCCATGAATCTTTGCTATCTGGAATGAGCAGATGAGATTACGTGGGCCCTGGCCAGGGGTGGGAGTGGGTAGAGGCTCGGTCCTGCCCTTTCTGGTTTTCCTACTCTGTCTTGGATCCCTGCCCACAACAATTGTGGAGATATGGGTGGACAGTGGGAGGGAGTTCTTAACATCAACTACTTGAAGGAGTGTTCACCTGTAAGCCCAAGGTCCAAGGAGTAATGTCTGGACAGAATAGAGTGACACCTGGAGTCTGAGTGACTTAAGAATGAAGATGCAGGTCTTCTTTCCTGCTTATTGCTGGCCCAGGACCCGAACCCTCAGAGATGGGGTGTACTCACCAAGGCACTGCAGGGAAACCAGGGAGCCTGAGAGACAGGGCCTGGAAAGGAGATACAGGAGCCCTGTGATTTTTGCTTGTCTTTTGGCTGGGAGGCAGGGACTCGGGTCTCCTGGCACTATTGATTCCAGTCCCCTCCCAGCACCCGGGAAATATGAAGCCTTGCCTGGTGGGGGCTGTATAGACACCGTGCTGTGCTGTACTTAGTTGTTCAGTCGTGTCTGACTCTGTGACCCCATGGTCTATAGGCTTCCAGTCTCCTCTGTCCATGAGATTCTCCAGGCAAGAACACTGAGGTGGGCTGTCATGCCCTCCTCCAGGGGATCTTCCCAACCCAGGGATCGAACACAAGTCTCCTGCATTGCAGGTGGATTCTTTACCATCTGAGCCACCAGAGAAGCCCAAGAATACTGGAATGGGTAACCTATTCCAGAGAAGGCTCCAGGGGATTTTCCTGACCCAGGAATCTAACCAGGGTATCCTGCATTGCAGACAGATTCTTTACCAGTTGAGCCACCAGAGAAGCCCCACATAGACACCATACTTCCACCTAATTCAGTGCGATTGAATGCAATTGGATTCCACACCCCTGCTGATAAGCATCTGCGATGTGCTGGGCCCTGCCTGAGTCACAGCCCACCCTGGGGCTCTTGGCAGCCTGAGATGGAAGAGAGCAGAGGCTGAACCAATGTCTGCGGCACTGCGGGCTCTTCAAACAGAAGAGGAATGGGATTTTAGTGAAACTCCAGGCAATCATTCAGCTCCTAGTCCTCTCCTTTTCAAGATTTACTCTTTGATGAATAAGCGGCTCTCAGCAACCTCCCTGCATGCTAAGGAGACATCATTCTCTCCGTGGGATGACAGTGTTCCTGTAGATGCCGGGCTCTGGCACGGGTGGTGGGCGTGAGAAGAGGACGTTGACAGTGGCCATACAGCTGCTCCTCTGGAGAGTTAGAAATGCAGAGGAGGGCCTACTCTGGCCTGGGTGAGTGACAGGAAGGACAAAGTGGCTTTTGGAATTTTGCCTCTGGAGCTCAAAGAGAGCATACGGCCATAGGAAACCAATTTGGTTTTCTTATTTGACTGATGAAAGGTCGCCAGTGTGTGGACAGCACACTTTGTCCAGCTGCCCCTTGTATTAAGCCAAAGAGTCAACAAAGAAAACCACTCGGAAATGTGATGCTCTAGCTTTTGATATCGGACAGTCTGCCTGGCCAGGAGTTCTTCTTGTTGTCTGGCTTATGTTCCCCTTGCTGCATCCGTTCAGGGCAGGCTGGCTGCAGCCCCATCGGCAGCGAGCACAAGTGAGCTTTCTGGGCCAGAGGCCTCCTCTCACTTACCCACTTGAGTTTTGCACCTGAAGCTCCTGCAGGTTCTCTGTGATTTTGACAACGTCCAGATCTTGGGCTGGACCTACATCCACAGCTCTGAAGGTGGGTTTGCTGCTCGTGTTGGGAGGGAATGAGAGAGAGTGAGAAATGTAAGCTGGGGCAGGAGCTCAGACCAAGATGGTGGGAGTAGCCCCCGTTCCCAGGAGAGGGGGCAGCAGAGGGTGCTGGGTGGGGCATGGCAGGGGAATGGAGGTGGCCTTGGTCAGAGAGGGTAGTGCCTGCTTTGCTAGATAACAAGGGATGTTTCTTGACATCCAGGATTCAGCCCTGAGCACTGTGCTGACGTGGACTTGCTTTCTTGGGCAGGAAAGACTGGTCCCAAGCCCAGAGCTCTGAAGAAACATTATGGACGCCCTTTTGTAACCCCCAGCTCTGTCCTTATTCCAAATGTCCCAGCTGTTTCTCCTGGTTCACAGTGAGGGAAACAAGGAGGTAGAGGAAACAAGTTAGCGCCCACCCCTACCTTGGAGGGAATTAGATGTGGACATTTGGTTCTCCAAACAAGGCATCTGGTCTGAATGTGGTAGTGGGGTACATTTATGGTCCTTTTTGAGGTGGGACAGGCCAAGATCAGGCTTCACATGCATTCAGACAAACATCTCTCTCATTTGGATACTATCCCTCTTTCTCTACACTAATCCATGTTTGTCTTCTTTCAAACCTTGAGTATAAGTCTTCCCTCCTCCAGGAAGTCTTCCCTGATTAATCTCATCTTTCTGATTGTTGCTGTACTGAATGTGCCTCTTTTCCATCTCTCCTATCCTTTCCCATCCTTTATACCAGTCATGCTAATATAAGCTCTGTATGCAGATTTGGGTCAACCTAAGACATTGTCTGACTGGTATATTCTCGCATGCCCACCCAGGAATCTGGCACTACCTTGATGACCCAGCCATGGCACCTGAAAGGCTGGAGTCTAGCAGTGCTGGGTTTTGTGCTGAGAGCCCTCAAGCCTGAGGTTCTTGTCCTGGCTATGACACTAGCTTGATGTGTGACCCTTGGCAGGTTACATTTTCTCTCTGGGTCTCTCAAAGCCTCAGTTTTCCCCTCTGTAAATGATGGCTGGACCAGATGATCTCCAGAGTCTTTCCCATCTTGAGCCATCTAGAGTTTTGTGGTCCTGGGACAAGAAGGCCCTCCTAGCCAGGGAAATCAGAGATCCAGAAAGAGGGATCATGGTGGAAGTGGACATTCCCAGGAGAGTTAGCCTCTATTCACCAGTTACATCATGATGAATAATTCTGATCAGCTTTGATCTTGCAGAGCCCAAGAGCGAGATGGCTTGGTGCCTTAAAGAAGCTTAGAAGGACAGAAAATCTAGGAGCCTTTTACCTTAAGAACCCCTGGAGACACCCTGGTTTCATAATCAAGCTGCAGCCTGCTATGCTAGTACAGCTGACACTGCAGTTGGCTGGACCGCAGTAGGGAGGGGGAGGGGCTGCAGCCAGGAGGCCAGGCTGGGGTTGCTGTTGGGGGAAGGGTGACTCAGGGGCAGGGCTTGCCTCCCTAGCTCTCCTTGGAAATGAAGGGGGCAGGGTGTCCTCTCTGGAGGGTACTGCAAGTTGCACTCCCTGGAGGGCAGAGAGCAGGAGAAACCTGACAACCACAGAGCAGAAGGCGCAAATAGTTCTGATGGATCGGTGATGTCTGTCTAGAGCACTTATTGAAAAATGAGCTTGAGGCTGCTCTAGGGTTTGATAGAAGAGGGTTCTGTGATTGACTGCTGGACGGTGTGCCTAGGATGTATCATTTCCATCTAGTCTCTGGGTCCAGTTTCTTAGAATCCTAAAATTTGGGGCCTGCCAGGAAGAGATTATCCCCTGTGCAGCTGAATGCATGGGTCCTTTTCTATCCTCTCCAGTTAGGCTCTGAGTGATCAACTCTCTCCCCTCTCCTCCCTTTATAGATGAAACCTCCATGAAAGAGAGAATTACCCAACCTATAAACTGATATAATTTTGAATTATTATAGGAATTAGGGGGTCTTGGGCACACATTCCAGCCCTCTTGCTCCCAGCTACTATCCAATCAAGTTATTCACCTTCTTTGAATCTACTTATAGAACAGATAGAATAATAACTACCATTTTGGTTTTTGCCAAGATCAAATGAATATAAATATGCAATGCTAATTACCCTTCTTATAACTGCATACTTTTTCATCCAGTGAAGATTTAAAACTGCTTTTGAAATTTGCTGAGAGACCTGAGATTGCTGATGAAACCCTAGTGAAATCAGGTTCATTTAAACTAAATTTTAACCAATAGGATTTGAATAAATAAATAAGATTTTTTGTATTCTGGGGCAGGGACGGCATCTTGCCAAACCAAGAAGTGAGGGTTGAGGAGTAAAGGAAAGGAGGGGATTATAAAGGAGCCTGAACTGTGTGGGGGTGGGGATCGGGGTGAGGGTGGGGGAGGGGTGGGGCAGATATTCTCTCTCTGGCACCTCATAACAATCCTATGAGGTTGGTATTGCTTCTCCCATCAATTCTTTTTTTAAATTAATTAATTAATTTGACTGTAGGCTTCCCAGGGAGCTCAGTGGTAAAAGAATCTGCCTGCCAATGCAGGAGACACGGGTTCGATCCCTGAGTTGGGAATATCCCCTGGAGGAGGAAACGGCAACCCACTCCAGTATCTTGCCTAGGAAATCCCATGGACAGAGGAGCCTGGTGGGCTATCCATGGGGGTTACATAAGGGTCGGACATGACTGAGCAACTAAATAACAACAACAACTAGGTCCTAGTTGTGGCCCAACGGATCTTCATCTTCATTATGGCACGCAGGATCTAGTTCACCTGCCAGAGATCAAACCCGGGTCTCTGCATTGTGAGCAGAGTCTTAGCCACTGGACCACCAGGGAAGAACCCACCACACACCTCTCCATTAACTCTTGAACAAACTGAGGCTTACAAGATTTAAGTTCATGCTGCTTGTAAGGGAAAGTGTTTCAAAAGCAGTTGTCTGACTCTAATACCTACATTTTTTAGGAAAGAGAGAGGAAGGAGGAAGGAAAGAGGGAACGGGGAAAAGAGGAAGGAAGGAAGAGAGGGAGAGAGGTCGTGGGGTGAGGTGACAGCCACCAGACCTGGGGCTGGGTACCTGTCATAGCCCATCTGCCGGCAGGCGGTCTTGGCCAGAGCTTCTGTGAAGTTGTCGAAACAGGCGGAGGCCCAGTTCTTCGTGGAGGGGTTCAGCACCTGCAGGGTGGATCGGTCCCTGGAGAGGCGGACTGGGAGGGAAGGAACCCAGGTCAGCTCAGGGCAGGGGCTCATCTGGCTCATCTCCCACAGAATTCATCATGTGACAAGCCCAAACCGGTTGTCCAAACCCTACCGGGAACTGGGGTGCCTCACAGAACACCAACCCTTTCCACCTCAAGGGGAGTTCCTCCTTTTGGCTTTGCCTGATTGAGTCTCATTCTGACAGGAGCTAGGGTGACCAGATGCCCTGGGAATAATCTCCATTTTGACTTTTGCCCTGGCATAATTATTAGTAGCTCCCCTTTCACTTTTGGGCTTCCCCTGTGACTCAGCTGGTAAAGAATCTGCCTGCAATGTGGGAGACCTGGGTTCAATCCCTGGGTTGGGAAGATCCCCTGGAGAAGGGAAAGGCTACCCACTCCAGTATTCTGGCCTGGAGAATTTCCTGGACTGTATAGTCCATGGGGTCTCAAAGAGTTGGATACAACTGAGTGACTTTCACTGTTTAGATGTATTTGCATATATGTATTTGATGGTTGTATTACAAGGCCTTCCTACCCGTGGTTCACACAAGTTCTCCAGTCTGGAAAAACTCAGAGGAACTTTGCTCTTTTTTCCATGTAAGGTCAGAGAGGGGTAGGGGACTGAGAATTGTTATTGGCAATAGGGTGGCAAGGCTCACAGGCATTTGATTTCTGAGTAAAAAAAGGAGCAAATACACAGGATGTCACTCAGCCTTGCCCTATAAAAGCCCCCATCACCCGTGTCCTGGGCTGTCTTTTCTTTGCAGAGCCCAAGTGCTAGGTTGATCAAGCTGGATTAACCCAATCCAAGGAAGAACATGGGTTTTTATGTTCAAATCATCCTTTGAAGGACCTAGCTCAGCCTTGTTCCATAACGTGTTATAATAAACACTGCTATAATGAATAGCCACCCCTGGTGGCTCAGACGGTAAAGAAACTGTCTGCAATTCAAGAGACTTGGGTTCAATCCCTGGGTTGGGAAGATCCCCTTGAGAAGGGAAATGGCAACCCATTCCAGTATTCTTGCCTGGAGAATCCCACGGACAGAGGAGCCTGGCGGCCACAGTCCACAGGGTTGCGAAGAGTCATATGTGACTGAGCGACTAAGCACACACACAAAATAAACACAAGAATCGATAGCTGGCTAGTGGCAGTATGGTCCTTTCTAGTCCCCTTGAAACAATAGATGTCAGAGAACAGAGGGAACTCCCCAAGGTCATTCAATTATTCAGCATCCAGGTGCAGCAGGAATGGGGCAGGCTCAGTTACAACTTCCTGTCCCCTCTGGTCCACATTTGTTCATCAAAATGTACTGTTTGCTACATGCTAAGTAAGTATCAGGGATCCAGTAGAGAAGACGTGATTCTGTTTTTAAGACTCTTACAATAGGGAAGGAAGCTGACTAGTCAGGTGGCAGATGCTATGCAGTGGACCAAGAGCGCCTGAGCCAGCTTCGTGCTCTGCCCACTCCCCTGGCCCCTTGGCCCCTTGGCCCCTGGACTCACCTGCCCCTGGAGGTCCGTCGGGGAGTTTCTTGACGCAGTACTGCTCATCCTCCCCTGAGGCACAGTCCTGGTGTCCATCACACACCTGCTCCCTCGGGATGAAGAGGAGGGGCTGCCCACAGAGGAAGAAGTAATTGTCCAGAATCATCTTGACTGGAAGGCAAGGGCAGGGAAGGGCAGAGAGGGCTGATGGTCAGGCAGGCAGCCCAGGGGCAGGAGAGGCTGTGTTTCCCTGAAAACCTGCTGGGTCTGGAGACAGGCAGATGTGGGTTCCGGGCCCACTTCTGCCACTTAATTGCTGGTGTCCTCAGTCTTCTCATCTGTAAAATGGAGATAATAACACCTGTCCCCATCCCTAAAGATGGCTGAGGAGTCTATCAAGATCACAGGTGAGGAGCAATTCAGAAATAGCCCCCACTCGCTTCTCAACCCCAAGTGCTGGCACAGGGCCTCTGGGGACGGAGGAGACAGCATTGGGCCCGGAGTCTGAAGACCTGAGCGCTGGCTCTGCCACCACCTGGGTGACTTTAGACCAATCGCTTGCCCTTTCTGGGCTTCACGGGGTTGTGGAAAATGAACACTTGGAGGGCTGGTGGTTGTGAAAGTGTCTCATCGCGATCAAGCGCAGTTCTAGGATGAAGTGTTTTTACCTGGGGTTGAAAGACCGTTACGAGGCTGGCATTTTGCTTGTTTTGTCTTCTGCCTCCTGCCTTCAGAATCCATTGTTCCTTCTCTGTCTTGGATGATGGGAAGGAGTCTAGTGTTTTTAAGTCCTCAGGAAACAGATATTTCCGTACTTTTCCAAACTCTCCTAGCTCCTCCTGTCTAACTGAACTCTCTTTTGGCCTGAAGCTCCCCTGGACAGCCTAGCATCACCCTTGAGTGGCCCTCAGAGTGATGGAAACAAGTGTCATGATGGGCCTGCTTATTGCTGCTAACAGCTTTCCGGGCATTGTCACCCAGAGTCCTGACAATAACTTTAGGAGGTAGGGGCTATCATTAACTCATGTTACAAACAATGATATGGAAGTTTAGAGAGTTAGGGTTTATTTCTCAAGCCACATGCACTTAGGTGGTGGAGCCAGGATTTCAATTAGTCCGTCCAGCTCCAAAGCTCTTTGCTGGTTCTCCCAGCCTTCCCTACAGGAGCTTAAAATGTGACTTCTTGGTCCTGATGCTCCTGATTTGAGAAGTAAGGGAGAAGGAGCAGGTCAGATATTTTCTTGACTTTCAGGGTTTGGTTCATGGTCAGGAGCCAGGGTGAGAAAGGGTCAGTCCTGCCTCCCGGGGGAAGCCCGGATACAGTGTCACCAGTTGAGCCCCCAGAAACCAAATGCTGATGGAGCCCAGCCCAGGAGGGAAGTTCAGGTTACTGCTTTTAGTTGCAGAACCTGGGGGCCCTGGGCTGGAAGTCACTCAGGACCTTCTGGGACAAGGAGAGCCCGACTCTAAATCATGTATTAGTACCTGCCCTTGCTCACCCTGAACCTGGCCCTGTCTGCTCTCTCCACTATGGCGGGGCACATGGTCAGAGAAGGTCAGCTCATCTTACTATTAGTTTGAGCCAAACAGGCTTAGGACAACAAATCTGCTGATGCCCACCACCGCTCTTGGGCCAGCCAAGGTCAAAAGGGTTTAGGTTTATCTGCATCTCATGTCCCAGTGGGGCACTCAGGATGGGTGATGTTTATGTTTTGGATCTGCATTTCCACCACCAGGAGGTGGAAATGGACCTACTCAGTTGGGGGCCTGATTGTCTGTCCCGGCCCCTCAACTGCCACACCCCCCTTCTCTGCCTTAGTGCCCAGGTGGAGACTGAGGGGTTGGACCAGATGAGCTCTGAGTGTCCTCCGATGAGGCAGAGGCTGCCCCAGGCTCCTGGAAAGCCGTCCTGGCCTGGTGAGCAAATACATGACCTTGGCCTCAGCCCTACACACTGCATGATAACCTCCACTTTTGCACGGCCTGGTTTTTAATCCATGTACTTTACACACATTATCTCATTGGTTCTCTGATATCGCTCTGATGAAGCTAGGATATTTTACAGGCAAGGCAACTGAGGTTAAGAGAGGTTGGGAGACTTACTCAAGGTCACACAGCACCAAGAAGGGGCAGCACCAGGATCCCCATCCCAGGTGTCTTGAGTCCTAGTCAGGTCCTCTTGGCCCTACTTCCTGGGTGAAATCTGTGGTCAGTAGCCTGCTTGGCTATGGTGGGGAGTGGCAGTGAGGGCTTAGTCATAGGATGGGGTGTGGGGGAGGCTGAGAGGGACAGGCTCTGGGAATCAGGGCTTGCTCGGTTCACTCATCTTTTGCCCCAGAGTGGCCTGCCTGGATCACACTGGGTCTTAGGCTCCAGCCACGGTGAAGCCAGAGCTCAAGGTGGAGTGAGGCACTGCCCTCATGGGCATCTTCCCTAATGCCTCTTCCTTCTCCCCCTCCTCACAAGCAGACGGGCTCCTCTCCTCCAGCCCCACAGCTGCCAGAATTCACTTAGCTCTCAGTCTGCAGACCTGGGAAGGAGGAGGCTGGGGGCAAATTGCCTGAGTGGGTTTGTAACTGGTGCAAACTGTGCTTTCCCAGCAGAAGGAATCATCTGGGACAGAATCCATCTGGGATAGATGGGGGCGGAGTTCATCTCCCTTCCACTCGGAGAGGAAGGCTTAGTTCAAAGCAGAGGTGGATTCAAACCTATATGCACATCACCTCCCCTTGACTCTGTTGGGGTGGGAGGGGGGAGTGTGGGCAGCGCTGGGAGGTGAGGGCAGGGGAGGGGTGGGTGGGAGCTACCCCTTGCTGGGGTGAGGTTGGAGGCCGGATGGGGGCTGGGACTTACTGAGGATGGCCACCACAACGATGGTTGCCAGGCTCAGCACTGCTGCGATGATTGGGATCCCCACTTTTTTGAAGGTCTCCAGCGGGGTGCGGGATTTGCGCAGGGGGGTGACATCTGTAGGGGGAGGGAAAGAGCAGTCAGCCCTTGGAGGCTGCCCCTGCCAAGGGCTACAGCCTCCCCACCCTCTGGCCCTGGGAAAACTTTGGGGACAGTTTTGTTTGGTGCTGCGGTTATTCTTGCAGACTAGGCTCAGCTTCCTCAGCGCATGGACCCCCACCTTCTTTCACTTACCTGGGCTTGTCCATCTTTCCCAGTGCTCCTCTCACCATAGCACCTTCCCTTTGTCATGACAGTCTATCCTAGGATGTTTTACCCTGTCCAGTCTGACCTGCGTCTACCCCAGGAGAGGCCCGTCCCCTTTCCCTTTACTATCATGTGACCTCTTTCCTGGGCTTCCCAAGTGGCGCCAGTGGTAAAGAACCTGCCTGTCAATGCAGGAGATGTTAAGAGACGGGATTCAACTCCTGACTTGGGAAGATTCCCTGGAGTAGGGCATGGCAACCCACTCTGGTATTCTGCCTGGAGAAGCCCATGGACAGAGGAGCCTGGCGGGCTACAGTCCACAGGGTTGTAAAGAGTCAGACACAACTGAGCACGTGTGCATGCATCCTCTTTCCCAGGTTAACTTTTGACTAGACTCTAAGCTCCAGGTGTGCAGGGCTTCCAGCACAGTACGTGCTTGTCCAGTCCAGTGTGCTTAGTGGCTCAGTCGTGTCTGAGTCTTTGTGATACTATGGACTGTAGCCCGCCAGGTTCCCCTGTTCATGGGATTCTCCAGGCAAGAATACTGGAGTAGGTTGCCATGCCCTCCTCCAGGTGATCTTCCTGACCCAGGGATTGAACCCACTTCTCTTAATGTCTCCTGTATTGGCAGGCGGATTCTTTACCACTAATGCCACCTGGCAACAGGGTAGGTTATTAATAATGTTAGTGGGTGTTGTTTTTCAAGTTCCAGCAGTGAGTGTTCAAAACTGTCCTCTTTCATGTGGCCGTGGACATGGAGACATTTTGTTCCTTCATTCATGTGCAATTTCTTCATTGAGCACTTACCTCTGGGGATCCAAGGTTGGCTGGTTTTCCCAAAAGTGAATGACTTATTGGGAATTCTTTGATGAGTTCCCTTGTCCGGGCCCAGTGTCTCTGCCTCTCTGATGTTCTCATGGAGAACATCATCATGAAGGGAAGGGTTTTCTTGGTTTATTGTCTGTAAAGTTTACTGTTTGTAAAGTTAACCAACCCACTGACCTATGAACAGCCTCCCTGCCTGCCTCAGTTCCTCCCTTCAGCCCGTTTGGCCGTCTGCTGCTAGACAGAGCTTCCTAATACATTGCTTTCATCCTGTCATGTCCCCGCTCCGGAACACACAAGGGCTCCCTACGACCTCCATACCTGGACCATACTCTTCTCTGGGCTTTCAAATCCAGCGTAATTTGGCCTCCCTCTCCCCGTCAGATGGATTCCCACTGCTAGTCCTCGCCAGCCCCCGTTCCACGTGAGCAGGTTCCCTCCCTGGTCCTTGTACAACATGTAATCATTTTTAACCTCGGAATCTTCACTTGGCACTGATTTCTCCCTCCCGGGCTCCCTTAATTGTTTTCGGTTTGGCAGTTCCCAGGCTTACTCAGGTGATGGAGCGCTTGTATGTCTGGTGTTCTTTGGGGATACCATGGAATATTGATATGTTAACTTGCAAAGTAGAAACTAGGCATCATTTTACCTGCTGAAGATTGTATTGTTTGTGATCTTTATTAACCAATGACCTTGAAATAATAAGCTGTTAAAGTAAGTGGGTTTAGTCATTTCCTTATGAATCTGTGATATTAATTTTTCTCTGCTTACTTTTTTTGCTGATCCGGGCTATAAGGCATAGGTATCAATAATTTAAGGAATTGGAACAAGAGGAAAAACAACCCTCTATATTTGGGAAGACTTTATTAACTCTTTCTTTCTGCTGTAAATCAGGCAAATACTGCTATTTTCATTTTATATGATATTTTTTGCTTTTATTTTATTCTTTACAATTTAATTTAATTAAAAAAAATTTTGGCTGCATTGCATGGCATGTGGGATCTTAGTTCCCGGACCAGGGGTCAAACCCACATCCCCTGCAGTGGAAGTATGGAGATTTAACCACTGGACTGCCAGGGAAGTCCCTCCCATTTTCTATTTTACTGGTGAAAACACTTTTGTTCAGGTTGTTCCTCAGCAGCATGGTCAGACTGTAAACTTCATGAGGGCAGGGACATTAGCTGTTGTATTGTATTTATGCTGTAGCTCGATGCCCAGTCCAGGGCCTGGCCCATGCCGGCTCTCAGAGCATTGTTGAAGGAATGAGAGAATGAGTAACTGAATGAGTGAATTAGAGAATCACTGCCATTGGGATTTTAGGTTTGTCGGTCCTATTTCCCCAGAGACTGTGCCTCCTACTTATGTTAATAGAATGAATCCTGGAGATGACACTTGCTCAATAAATGTTTGTTGAATGATGGATGGGTGTCTCCCGTAGCATTTAGCAATTGGAGGTGGTGGTGAGGGTCCTGCAAGAGGAGTTTAGTATCTACTTGGTAACTGACTGAGGCCGAGGTGAACAAAGGAAAGCCAGACCTGAGCTTACCGAGGCTGTTCAGGGGTTGATTGATCTCACGGTCCTGCAATTGAAGGAAAAACAGTCAGTGAGTTAAGTGAGGGAGCCTCTTAGTCTGGGGCTATGAGCTGAGGGAAGGGCTTTTATCTACATTCTCTTTTCCCTGGTAAGTCTAAGTTGGAGGGCTCCATGATATCTAAGTAATTGGTTCAAAATATAAAAATCAGTTATGTATTCAAATGACCTGATACAGCAGGTTTACTATTTGTAGCAACTAGTTATCAATTATAGAAACAGCTGGCTGCTGGGCTATTGTGTGTTTTGCTGGGTTTCTAAGATGATTTTGCTTTCTTTTATGTTTTTGTCGATCACTTGTCTACTTTTATGGATGATATAATCCTATAGAAACTTGAACAAACACTTCACAAAAGGAGATGCGTCCGTGGCCAATTAAGTGCCAAAAGATGCTTGACATCATCACTCATCAGCCTCATGTAAATTATTATTATTATTTTTACCATGCCACACGGCTTGTGGGATCTTAGTTCTCTGACCGGGGGTTGAACCTAGGCCCTCGGCAGTGAAAGTGCGGAGTCCTAACCGCTGGACCACCGGGGAATTCCAGGCCGATGTAAATTCAAACACAATGAGCCACGTCTACACAGACACCAGAGTGGCTAAAATTGAAAAGCCTGACCATAACAAGTGTTGATGAGAATGTGGAGCAATTGGAAATCTCACATGCTGCTGCTGTGAGTGTAAATTGGTGCACAATTTTGGAAAAAGGTTGAGCTGAGTTTCCTAAAGCTAAACAAATGACTAGTCTATGATTCTACGACCAAGAATTAGGGCCAAGAGAAATGAGTACATCTGTCCAGCAAAGCACCTGTGTATGAGTCTTTATACCACACCCAAATCAGTCACGGGTGGAACAGATATGTAAATTGTGGTATAGTCATACAATGGAATATAACTCAGCAATAGACAAGAATAAACTAGTGCAAAATGCAATGACCCACGGAGCAATCTCAAAGACGTAATAATAATAAAAAAAGAACTATAGACACCAAACAGTATTATTTCATATACGTGATTAAAAGGTAAAGTTAATCCATGGTGATAGAAATCATAATAGTGATTATAATGAGGGTTATTGGAAGGAGCACAATGGAGCCTTTTGGAATGTTGGAAAACTGGATCTTGATCTAAGCGTTGGCTACATGGGGGTATATTGTTGTTCAGCCGCTAAGTTGTGTCCAACTCTTTTGCAACCCCATGGACTGTAGCCTGTCAGGCTCTCTGTCCATGGGATTTCACAGGCAAGAATACTGGAGCGGGTTGCCAGTTCCTTTTCCTGGGCATGTTTCTCTGACCCAGAGATCGAACCTGAGTCTCTTGCATAGCAGGCGAATTCTTTACCACTGAGCCCCCAGGCGTAAAAATTCATTGAGTTGTACATTTTAGAGTTGAGTAGTTTACTGAACATATGTTATACTCAATAGAATAAACAGAAACAAAAAGCAACCAGGACACTGAAGTATTTCTTTGAGTGTAGTCTTGTCAACACACATACAAAAATATATACACAAAGACTCTCATGCAAAGCACTTGTACCCTTTCCTGCAAGGCAGAGGCTAGGGGAGGGTGCCGCCTAAGTTCATGCTTTCTTGCCTTCCGTGAACTCTCTTTTCTTACTTCCTTTTCCTTGTCCAGCACATGACCTGGAGTCCTTGGGCAGGGCGAGGTCTAGGTCTCCACCTCGGGGCTCACCTGCCCATTGGTTGAGGTCACAGCCATTCCAGAGGAGGTAGGTAAGCTGCAGGTCCCTGGACATTTCCAGCTGGAATTTTCTGAGTCCCACTGGGGAATGAGAGGGACTCTTCTACTGCCTGAGCGGGTGATCTAGATTAGAAATTGTGGGGTCCCTGGGAGCTGCCTGCTCCCATGGCAGACACAGTCATTGGGAGAAGGAGCTTCTTTCTTTCTTCCTCAACTCTGTGGTCTGCTGTGGGGACTTGCCTGGCTTTGCCCTATCGTGGCACTAGGCCACGGGCAGCTGGGGGATGCAGCAGAGATGGACAAGGCTCTGCAGGGACCGAGTTGAAACAGGGGCTCTGCCTCCTATTAACTGTGAGCCTGTGGGCAAGATACTTAACTTCTCTGAGCTTCAGGTGTCCCCTCGGTAGAGCGGGGAAAATGATACCTGCTTCAAAGTGCTGCTGTGAGATATCTAGTGCGAAGTGCCTGGTTCACAGAGCAGCTTCCTTCCCGGCTCTTCCACCCTGTGCCTCCGGACACTTGGCTCAGGACTCTACCCTGGGAACTCTCCAGTCGGGTGGTCTCTATTTTTTATTGCCTTTGTGCCCTCAGTGCTTTGCATCTGGCTTGTACCTAGTAGAGGCCCAGTAAATGACTGCTAAATTTCTGGGCTCTGTAGTTCCTTCTGGGCTATCTCTCCTCCACCATCACCAGGGCCTGTGTCAGTAACTACTTCCAGGATGAAGATGAGAACAAATCTGGTGATTCCCTCTGTTTTGATAGCTACAGAGTCAGGTAATGTTACCAACAGTAATCTACACACAATCAGCAAGTAACAGTCTACAAAGCTCTTTTGTCTAATTCAGTCAAATACAAAGGTGAAAAGAAATAACACTTGTCTGATAACCACAGTGGTTCAACAGTTAAGTATTAAACAAATATTTGTTGAGGGTCTGTGTTGTACCAGGCACTGCTCTGGGAGCTGCGGATTTAAAGACAAATGAGAAATAATTACAGCAAGGATGGGAGAAGTGCCCAAACAAGATATGCGGGGTCCTGCTCTTGAGAAGCTTGTATCCTGGGATCAGGAGTGGGTGGGGGAGTCAGGGGGAGAATAGCGGAGAGCCGACCTTCAACAGATAAACCCAGAGAAAGTTGGGTGCTATGCCGAGAGTAATGTGAGTGATGAGAGACAGTGCCTGGCTATGTGCTGAGAATGGGAGATCTAGGGAAGGGATCAGCTTAGGGAGGGCCTCTGGTCTGAGGCTTGAATGACCGGAAGTTGCCAGGCAGGCAGGAATAAGCTTGGTGCTGGAGGAACAGAATGGAGATCAGTGTGGCTACAGCAAGGAGGGATAAATAGACGGTTGGTGAAAGATTCAACTGTGCTTCGAAGATAAAGACAATGTGTGTGTGTGTTCAGTTGCTCAGTCAAGTTAAGTCAAGTTGCAACCCCCTGGACTGTAGCCCATCAGGTTCCACTGTTTATGGCATTTTCCAGGCAAGAATACTGGAGTGGGTTGCAATTTCCTCCTCCAGGGGATCTTCTTGACCCAGAGATTGAACCCAAGTTGACCTGAGTTTCTTGTGTCTCCTGCGTTGGCAGGCGGATTCTTTAGCACTGCACCACCAGGGAATCCCCTGAAGGCAATGTGTGCTTAGTCGCTCACTCGTGTCTGACTCTTTGTGACCTCATGGCCTATACCCCACCAGGCTCCTCTGTCCATGGGGATTCTCCAGGCAAGAATATGGAGTGGATTGCCATGCCCTACTCCAGGGCCTAAAGGCAATAGGCCTTACTAATAAATTGAATGCTTTTGGGTTTTTAATGAACAGGCAAGAGGGTATGTGCTGAGATGTGGAAGGCTATGGGAGGGGCAGTTTGGAGGGATATCAAGAACATCCAGTTAGCAGACAGAAATTGCCCTGTCAATTCATTCTTTTTCACGGAGTCTGCCTGCACATAAATGTCTACATTGGTTGAAGTAGGTAGGTTGAATCTCTTTTGTTTATTATTTCAACAAATATTGACTGTTTGCCTTTGGTGGGTCCAGAATTGTGCTAGAAGCTGACAGAGAGAAGGAACAAAAGAGGCTTTCAGTCTACTTGCTGGGGCCTTGAATTCCTCATCTCTGAACTGAAGTGACCTTAGTACCCCTGGCTAATATGCTTTCTGTCTCTATCAACTGAATAGTGGTCATTATACAGAAAAAGCCATACCTTTTAGAAAACAAAAGAAAAATGGGGAAAAAAGCCTGCAAACTAGAACGATAGAGACTGCGGTTGTTTTGGTCATAACTGCACCCCTGGTGTCTCCTACCATACCTGACACATTGTGGGTATTTAATAAATCCTTGTTGAATGAAAAAATTAAGGAAAAGATTGCAGTTTCAGGGCTCAGTCCCAAGCTAGCCTTGAAGAAGCTGGCTGTTAATTCATACAATCGAATATTATGCTGCAGTCAAAACACACAAACTATAGTGCCACAAAGTAATACGAATGGCTTGAGCAATTTCATATTAGAGGAAAAATTAACTCCCAGAAGATTTCATAGAACACAGAATCTTTTCCAAAAAAAGCAAGGAAATTATGAACATGGGATTCAGGTTGATTCTAACACCCTTTCTGGCCTATCTAAGATGTACAACTAAGATTTGTTGAATTAATAAACAAAAGAGACTTGCCCACCTACCTCAGCAAGGAGATCTCCCGGTTAGATGTAGGTTATTGTTAAATCCTAGCTTTTGTTTTGGGTGGTAGGTTTATGGAGACTTATTATGTTACTGAAACTAGTGGGTGAGCTATGCGCAGTGAGCCCTGCATGGGCCAACAGTGAAAGATGCCATGAATGAAGGATTATGATTTATCCAGGGCTGTGTACCCGAGGGTCAGAGAGAAAAGAAAAATTCAGCCACCTGGCTCTGCTGAGGGGTTCAAGGTGTTAAACCCCCATCCTCCTGATGTTCTGCTCTGATTCCCTTTTTTTAAAAAAAAAAAAAAAAGATTTTTGTTTTTGATGTGGATCATTTTTAAAGTCTTTATTGAATTTGTTACAATATTGTATCTGTTTTATGTTTTGGGTTTTTTTGGAGGCATAGTGGGATCTTAACTCCCTGACCAGGGATTGAACCTGCCCCCTCTACATTGGAAGGTGAAGCCTTAACCACTGGACCACCTGGGAAGTCCCTGCTACTCTTATGCTGCCTGAGTTCTTCAGTTAGTGGCTCACTCTTTGGTTTTTCTTGAAGCCTCTCTGGCAAACATCTCCAGCACAGAGATCAGAGATGATGGGTTACTAAACTTCTGGCAAGGGCAGCTGCTGAAGGTCAAGGGCATTGGGGATAGTGGGTAGGAAGGTAGGTGTGTTTTAGGCCTACAAATGGCAGCTGAGACAAATCAATGCCAATGACTTTCCCGAGCAGGATAAAGATGGGGACTCAGCAGCTGTGTTGCCTTTTGGTCCAAAATCAATCCTGAGCAGAGGGAAAGGGGGAGGGGGGGGAGCTGAGAGATAAGGGGACCAGATTAGGTCCTGGGATCTGGCCTGCCCCCAATACTGTGGTGGATCCCCGCGTGATCACAGTGTACATGGCTGAAAGGGTCTCTGGACACCATCTTAGGCGACTCCCTTGTTTTCCAAGGAGAAAACCCTCCAGGCAGGGGGAACGTCTTGCCTTGGAGTTGATAGAGGGAAGGGGGCTGGGAGGCCACCAAAGACCAGCTGCGTCTCCTTCCGCTTTGCCAGAGGCGTCTCTGTTTATTATCAGTTTGAACTCAACCTCTGGCCACAACTGCCACAGCCCAGGCCCAGCCCTGCCCATGCAAAGGCGTTGGCCCTCCTCTTTTGGTTGGGTCACCTGCCTTATTGACTTAGTCTGCCAATAAAGCCCTGACTCACAGGGCCAGCCCAATCGGTGTCTGACCCAGGGCTCATCCTGGAATAAGGCTCCTGCCGTCTGGAGTAAAACGAAAGGGCAAGAATCCCTAGGGCCCCAGAGACCAGAGGGCGTGAGCTGGAGGGAGGTGGGAGGGGGTGGAAGTTATTTGGCTGGAAAACATTATGTTACTGCCTACTGCCTGATTCTCTCAGAGAATCTTCTTACTTTGCTTCTCAATTGGTGAGAGAAAGACATTAACCCAAGACCCGAATATGGAGGCAGAACATCTTATTCTGCAGTTGGGTATTGTTACATATCTTTCATAAATGCCATGAGGATTAAGTATTTTCACAACAACCCTGAGAAATTATCCCCACTTTATACAAGAGAAAACCCAGACTCCTGTAGATTAAGTGGTTGCTATGGCCCCAGAGCAAGTAACAGATCGAGCCCTTGAGGCCAGCCTCTTGGACTTGGTGGATAGTTGTTTTCATTTCCCCACTGTTTCAGGAACCTGTTTGGTTGTTGTCAACCGGTACTGGATCCTTCTGATTCTCTACTCCCCTGCAATGAAGTCTAGTTGCATATAATTAGCATGCAATCAACATGTAGAACTTACTCCCAGCATCTCCCCAACCCTTCTTCAGTCTGGAGGCAAACCTACCTCTGCATGGTTCTTGACTCTACTAAATTGTCCATGAGCAGGGGTGAGAAAACCTTCCTCCCAGACTGAGTTAAGGAAAGGGCCTACTACAGTGCTTGGCACCTGGCGGGAGCTTTATTGATTTACTACCCCTTCTTCGAGTTGGACATGACTGAAGCGACTTAGCAGCAGCAGCTTCCCTCTGTTCCTTTAGCTTCGCACCTTTATCACCTGCTCTCCTTCCTTTATTTACCTTTATTTTGTTTACTCTCCTTTCTTTATTTACCTCAGCCACTGCTGTTTTATTATTTTTTTAACTTCTAGTTTTCCATTGGGGTACAGCCGATAAACAATGTTGTGATAGTTTCAGGTGGACAGCAAAGGGACTCAGCCTTACATATACATGTATCCACTCTCCCCCACACTCCACTCCCATCCAGGCTGCCACATAACACTGAGCAGAGTTCCCTGTGCTAGACAGTAGGTCCTTGTTGGTTATCCACTTTAAATACAGCAGTGTGTGCATGTCCACCTCAAACTCCTTAACTACCTCTTCCCCTCAAGTCCCTGTTGTTTTAGATCCCAAGAAACTCCTGGTTGTATTTAGCTCAGCTCCAAATCACAGATAACTCTCTCTCAGCTCTTTCCCCTTTAGCACAGAGATGATGAATCAAACATAAGGCAGCTCTTGTTTTTAAATGAGGGCGAGGATTAAGTGTACTGTAGGAAAGACAAAGACCCATTTGGGAGTATGAGTTCTCATCTTGTAGTATCTTCTGACTTGCTGGGTGAGCTTGGGCATGCTCCTCAACCTCTCTGAACCTCAAGATCCTTTCAGTAATTGGGAGCTCTCTTTCAGAGATGATGAAGCAGAGAAGAGGGTAACTAACCGCACAAGAAAATGGGCACCACCAGGCTAATAGTGAGGCAAAGAAGAAGCAACTACTCACAGAGGCCAGAAAGCCTGGTCAGCTCCTTGGTGTCCTTTCTTTGCCAAGCAGCCTGCCCTTAGACCTCATTTCTCTCTTCTTTTCTCTAATGCTATCTCTTCATTCCTTATTCCGGAAAGAAGTTGGTAAGGGCAGAGCTGGCTGATTGGGGTGTAGAAGAAGGGAGAAAAGCAGGGGTCTACAGAAAGGGGCGTTCTGGCCCTGATCTGGTCTGTGGCAGCTTCAGGTTCCCATGGGGTCTGAAGCCCTGGCTTCCCATGGTCTCCCTGGGAAAACTTAGAGCAGGGATGCTGCTGTTGCTAGGTGATGGGATATACAGGTCCTCTGGGGCTCTGGCAGGTGGCAGCTAGGTTGCTAAGGCTGGTGATACAGTAGGGAGTGGGGAAACCCAGGGGAGGGGGTGGGGAAAGTTCTCTGGGTGAGCCAGGGGACCCAGAGGCTGTTGCCAGTCAGCCTGCAGAGTGGGGCTCGGCCATCGGCTGGCTCAGGGGCTGCTCTGAGGAGTCTCACAGTGTTCTGACCCATGAACTTGCATCCCACTCCCAACCTGACGGCAAGCAGTTATATACTGTCCATCTGTGGTCTGATGCCTTTGGCAGGCTGAAACGAGTACCCTCTCTCTTGGGTGCCTCAGCCATGACAGGTAAGGTAAGGAGGGTGGCCGTGAGTGGGGGCTGAGGGATCATGAGTCAAGAGAGGAGGGTGTGAATGTCCTGAGACAAGCCTGGCTGTGAAGCAGTAGCCCTGAGTACATGGAAGGTTCTCAGAAATGACAGATCATGCTGCCTTTCAAGTATCTTCTGAAATGTTAGAGCCCATGTCCAGGCAGAGACCCCTAGCCCTGGCCACGCACAGGTGGGTATCCCTGCCCTGGCAAGAAGGGGCCTCTGGATACACCCTTGCTCGCTCTGCCTTAGGCAGAGATGTCTTTATGGCAGCACGCTTTCCTTTGGACCAACCTCAGTCTCAATTGCTACATTCAAAACCATTTTGCCTTGTACTAAGCCACATAGATGCTGACCTGTTGGCAACTTGAGCTGAGCACCTTGGCCCCATCCCAGCGTATAATGGCTCCAGGGCAGGGCCTGGGGCGGAAGGGAGGTGTCAAGTGACCTGCCATTATCCTGTGGCCAGCCTGCTGTTCAGCTGCCATCAATTAAGAATCAGCCTTTGTGTTCAGGCACAGCTCTCAACTCCAGGTAGGGCCAGGGGAGAGGGCAAAGGTGTGACAATTCCTGGCTTACAAGTGAGGAAACTGAGGTACAGAGGCACTGTGGTGTTTTGCCCCAGGTCACACCGCCCGATGTTGTAAAGGGCTGCTGTGAAGTATCAGTACATGCCTGTTGGGTTGAATCAAACTGAAGGAAGCCGTGGTTCCCCAATGCAGAGCCCTTCCTCCCGCTGATGTTGCTGTTACCTGTCGCTCCTACAAATCCCACCTGAGGGCCATCCTTTGGCCTCAGGAGGAGCAGCCCCTTCTCTGCAGCCTTTCTGAATTCTCTTAGCAATTCTACTTTATTCAGTTTGCTTTCTGATAGTGGCTCCATCCAGCCCACTTTCCCTTCCCTGCAGGGTGTGAGGGGAAGGAAGGTGTCCCCACCTTTGCACAGCTGAGAGCGATGCCTGCACAGTGGCTGAAGGGGACAGGAGAGCTGTCAGGAGGCAGGCCACCCAGACTGACAGGGACCCTTAGGGGTTTGCCTTTGGGAAGAGCTGATGGATCTCAAAGCTTGGCAGGGTTCCCTAAACCTTGTAATTTACCTGAACTAAGGAACAGCCATCCATGTTGCAGGCTGAGGTTGATAAAAGGACCCCACAAAGTTTATATTGCCTTTGAAAAATCATACTCCCTTTGCTTGTCCTGAATTGTCCTTTAACAGGGAGAGAAATGGTGGGGAGGGAAGAGGGACTTTGGCGTTATAAAATCTGACTCTTCTATTTACCTGTGGAACTTTTTTTTAGCTACTATTTACCTTAGGTAAATTATTTAACATCTTCTGGACCGAGTTTCTCCCTTTGGAACTCAGGTGTGATAAAACTTACTGTGATAAAACCTGACAGTGAGAAAGTTTCCATCAGGTGCTTTACCTGCTAGCTTCGACGCACCTTTTCAAGCTCACGGGAACCCCCATCTGGTCTTTTCATGGTCACACAGACTTGCTCATGGTCCCTCTCAGCTGGTGTTTGTGGTCTGAGGAGGGGTGTCTCTGCTCTTGTATTCTCTGAACTCTGAGTCAGGAGCGCTGGCCTGAATCTAGTTCCATCCCTTATCGACCATGTGGTCCTGAGCAAGTTACTCAGTTTTCTGTTTCCTCATCTGTAAAATGGGGAGAATACAATCTGTTTCACAGGGCTGTTGGTGAGGATTGACTGAGATGATGTGCACAGTGCTTTGATATGCACAGAAACTGCTGTTGTTGTTCAGTCACTCAATCATGTCCGACTCTTTGCAACCGCATGGACTGTAGTTCACCAGGCTTCTCTGTCCATGGAATTCTCCAGGCAAGAATACTGGAGTGGGTAGCCATTCCCTTCTTCAGAGGATCTTCCTGATGTGAAACTTCACTCCTCCAGCATATCTTGGAGGCTTGGGGACCAGGACTCCCCACAGCATTGGAGGAGGGTCTGGAGGTGGCTCTGCACAGGGAGGGCTGAGCATTCTCCCTTGTTCTGCATGAGGCCAGAGAATCAGCTTCTAGTGGGCCAGTTTGGCTGCTGCGGCAAAGAGCTGCCATCTCCTGGTTGAAGTTTGTAGTGATTCCAGGATCTCTGCCTGTGAACCCTGAGCTCATGATCCTGTAAACAGTGCTTCAGTGCTGCTTCCGTGACTGCTCTGCATCTATTACTTTGCAGTTGTACAACGTGAAGCTCCTTTCCTGCATTCCCATTGTTACTGTTCAGTCACTCAGTCGTGTCTGACTCTTTTGTGACCCCATGGACTGTAGCCTCCAAGACTCCTCTGTCCATGAGATTTCCCAGGCAAGAATACTGGAGTGGGTTACCATTTCCTTCTCCAGGGGATCTTCCTGGCTCAGAGATCAAATCCAAGTCTCCTGCATTAGCAGGCGGATTCTTTACCACTGAACCACCAGGGAAGCCCCTTGCTTTCCTGACCACTCAGATGACACTGGTAGCGCTTAGTGAAGTTTTTCCTTTCTGGGTTGCCATTTTCTAAGGGAGACTATGTTTCATACTGGATGCAACATGGCCCTCAGTCAAGTTATTTAACCCCTGGGGGCCTCAAGGATGTGTGTGTGTGTGTGTGTGTGTGTGTGTGTGTGTGAGAGTGAGAGAGACAGAGACAGAGACATAGAGATAGAGGTTCAACCTCTTCCTCTTAATGAGACCAAAATATGCATAGCATATAGCACATTGCCCTTTACATAGTAGGGATGCAATAAATATTAATAACAACAACAACAATAATAGTAATACCTTGTCCATTCAGTGAGACACTGTTCTGGGACTGGAGATATTGCAATGAACAAGTAGGCAAAGTCCTTGTGCCCATGGAGTATCTATTGTATTACTTAAGTTAATAATTCACAATATTAATATAGAACGTAGGAAGGGCTTGACATAATAGATACTAAAATATCATTAATTATTAATGAGAAAGCCTAGTAGAGGGTCTAGCATGTGTGTAATAGGAGCAGAGCAAATGGCAGCTATTTTATGGTTTCATTAGGTCAACGGTTCTGACTTCAGGAAAGGAATTGAAGGATGAGGGTGCCCTGGGGGCAGAATGAGCAGGGCAGTTAGGGGACCTGAAGTGATGTCATGGGACGTATGTGATCTTTCCATGAACAAAGATTGGAGGATGCAGGAGCCAGAGAAGTGAAGGTTTCAGGTAGCACAGATGTGGTCCTTTAAAATATGTAGGGAGGGACTTCCCCAGTGGCTAAGAATCTTCCTGCCAATGCAGAGGACATGAATTCGATCCTTGGTCCAGGAAGATTCCACATGCCATAGGGAACCTAAGCCTGTGTTTCTCTATTGAATCCATGCTCTAGAGTCCAAGAGCTGCAACTACTAAAGCCCATGCACCCTAGAGCCCATGCTCTGCAGCAAGAGAAGCCACCGCAGTGAGAAGCTCACCTACAACTACAGAGTAGCCCCTGCTCACCACAACTGGAGAAAACCTGCACAACCAAGACCCAGTGCAGCCAAAAATAAAAAATAAATAAAAGTTTAAAAAATGTGTAGGACCATCTCAAGGTGGAGGCAAAAAGGATGCTGAGGACAAATGGGGAAAGTTACATAAAGATGGCTTTCTCTTGGCAAAAGGAAGAATGTTATGAACCACAGAAGAACTATGAGTAGAAGCTGAATCATGAAGGAAATTCCATTCTAGACAAAGGCAAGGCCAGTGAAGTGCTCTGGGGAATCCTGGGGGGATTTGGTGGAGCCCCCAGAGGTTTCTGCAGCAGGAGAGAGGCAGGGGAGGAGTGGATGGGGGTCACAGTTCTTTCAAATACTGCAGCTTTGTTTTTTTCTCTGTTTTCCAAGTGGGGTTCTATATTAGATTTCAGAGGGGCCAAGGGCTCTGAGGCTGAACCAAATTTGGGGAAACCACTTACTTGGAAGACCTCTAAAGTCCTTTCCTTAGAGCCTATGATTCTGAAGAGTTTGCTGTTAATAAGGAACTTCTGTTACTTTCTTGCCAGATAAGACTAGTCCTAGTGCTGATTTACTCATAACATTCTCTCTTTAAATCAATTTTCTGTCCTTAGTGATCTCATAGTAACTTGCTTTTCTCCTAGGTAGCATCAGGCATGAAACTTGTTCTAGGCCTTCTTGAAAGTCTGAGTTAATTATGCCCAATGGTTTCTTGTGTCCATGTGTTTTCTTTCTTCCTTAGTGACCTTTAGTAGCTTAGCAAGGAATGCAGTCTCCTTGCAGAAATGACATTGTCTTTATTCCATTTGATTGTACCAGCTGATACAGTCTTCCCTAAATGCATACTTTATTATAAAATTTATCAGCTTCTAGATAGGAAAGTGGGGCCCTCTGGTCTTACAGTTTCTAGTTTAAGTTCAGGTCTTATGGGTCCACATCTTCGAGGAGATGGAACAACAGGAAGGAAAAGCAGGGCACTGGATCCCAAACTCCCAGAGCTTAGGGTCCCAGCCCTGATTCCTCTTGGCTAAGTGATCCTGCTCAAGTCACTTGAGCTCTTTGAGCTTCGGTCTCCTCATCTGTACAAGGAGGATCACTACATCTCAGAGAGCTGGGGTAAGAGGCAGAGAGATTCTTGGGACTTTCCTGGCGATCTAGTGGCTAAGACTCCATGCTCCCAATGCAGGGGCCCTGGATTTGATTCTTGGTCAGGGAACCAGAGCCCACATGCTGCAACTGAGAGTTCACGTGTTGCAACTAAGCCCCAGTGCAGCCAAAACAATAAATATTGAAAAAAGGATTCAGGGAGATTCTGGATATGAATGTGCTTCTCAAGCCACAAAATGCTCCTCTTGCTGTGTTCAGGTGGAGATGAGATGCAGTTGCTATTGTTACTATCCTCTTTAGAGCATCAGTGATTCTTGCTCACCAGGGTAGGTCCTCTGACGCCCTGGCAGGACCCTCTTCTCTGGGGATCAGAGGCATGATCATGCGTGTAGTCCCCAGCGTCAGGGTGGGAATGGAATGAAGGTGAGGTGGGGTGACCTCAGCTACGTTGTTCCCTTTCTGTTTCATGTCCTTGGATGAACAGACGCCCTGCTCTGCCTGAGGTGGGGGGAAGTAGTTTTCCCTGCCTCTATTCCATTCATAGAGAGTATATGGAGCATATGGGCTTAGATTTTGGGTATTCTTCTCTGAATCTCCCACCATGTCTTGGCCATGCATAGTACATACTGTATGCTCAAGGAAGCCACACGCTGAATGCATGCACGCGTGTTATAAAGGAAGAAATTGACTGCAGAAAATGCCTAAAGCATCAGCTATGCAAGCAGGCAGAGCCCCTGCCAGACCAGTGTGCTGCACAGTTCGTGACGGAAGACACTGCTGACACCCCTGGATGTGTGCCCACTCCTGAACGGGTGCCATCGCAGCCTCTCGCCCCTTTCCTCAAGTGTTTCTTTCATCTGCTACCCTGTGAGAATTTCCGGATGGATGTGGATTATGCCAGGAAGCTGGAAGCTGCTCTGGGAGGGAGGAGTGGGGAGAAGTGTTGCGGTTTTGAATCTTAAGTCTTGTTTACAAGTTTCTCTCCTGTGATCGTGACAGAGCTGCAGGCTGCGAGGTGGAGTTAATCACGTCGCAGGGGGATTGCCACAATGGCTCTGCTCAAACTCTCTCTTCCTTATCACTGGGGTTTCCCGGTGGGCTCAGGCCTCACCCCAGCCCCACCTGGGATGAAAACAGCTGGGGAACACCTCTGGTGGCATCTGGGATCTTTTCCATTCAGACTTGGCTAATCTTGTTTTCAGTGTCAGATAAATCAAACTGCTAGTTACAGGGGTTCCAGTCTTTGGTCATTTATTTGTCCTTCATTAGCAAACATTTATCAGGTACCTATTCTGTGCTAGGTCCTGTGCTAGGTTTGGGGCTAAAAAGATGGAAAAGACACAGACCTGGGCTTCTTTACACAGTGGTAAAGAATCCACTTGCCAATTGCAGGAGACAAGGCAGGTTTGATCCCTGATCCAGGAAGACCCCACATGCTGTGGAGCAACTAATCCCATGCACCACAACTATGGAGCCTGTTCTCTGGAGCCTGGGAGTCACAACTACTGAGCCCACGAGCCTTACTGAAGCTTGTGAGCCCTAGAGCCTGCGCTCTGCAGCAAGAAAAGCAACAAGAAGCCTGCGCACCACAACTAGAGAGTAGCCCCTGCTCCCTACAACTAGAGAAAAGCCTGTGCAGCAGTGAAGACCCAGCACAGCCAAAAATAAATAAAAAAGTAAAAATAATAATAGAGACATAGACCCTCCTCTCAAAGCTCATAGTCTGGTAGTAACTCTGATGTTTGTAAAATAATGTGGCAGATGAATGCATTTCAGGTTTTGGGGAATCACTGTTGGGGTAGATCATTGCTTGGGCATTTGAGGTGCTTTATAGAGGCAGATGCTTTTATCTGAGCAAGAAGAAAGAGTGAGGGGAGGTAAGCTGAGGAAATCTGAGAGGCCTGCCAAGACTTTCAGGCCTGATAACATCTGTCTCCGGCTATCCTGGGTTAGTTCTGGGCTTCAGAAAAGTTTGTCCAGAGTTCTTGAGCCCTGTTTTTGGTTTCTTCCATATTCCCCCCTCTGTCCTGAACTAGTGTCTCCTCACTTCCCACATTTAGCTCCTCAGAGTTTCTCAGTCTTTGTCAAGCGCACAGGCTGGAAGTGAAGGGTGTTTGCTGCAGATGACCGCTGGGGTCTCAGTGGCACAGAGCAGGGGCAGAGAGGGTGAGGGGGAGGCCAGGGGTACAGACCAGGGCTGACTTCTAAACCACTTCTCCATGTCCTCGTACCCAGACACAGAACTCCACCCCCAGGCTGGGAAGGAAGAGCCCTGGGAGCCAGAAGAGGGCCTGGGGGCTGTACGTCCACCTTCTAGCCCATTGTTCCCTCCACATGGCATGACCCATCTCCCCACATCCCAGCTCCTATGCAGCCCTTGGCCTCCGCTGACCTCTAGCCAGGGCCACGCCCTGGTCTGGCTCTGACAGCTCCCATGTGTTTCATCACAGCCTGTGATAGATACTCAGTTGTTAGTGAAACCAGAGTTGGTCAGATTGTTGATAACTATCAACCCCTTCCTACCTTCCACATGCTCTAGATGCTGAGCTCCGTGAGCACGGGGCCCACGTCTGCTCTGTCACCAGCGAGTCTAGTGTGGGCACAAAGAAGGCATGGCACTCATTTCTTGGGATGAGATGGGGCTGTGCCAAGTTCTGGGGGTGGCTCAACCTGAAGCACAAGCACCCAGCAATTGCTGGGACTTCACCCTGGCCCAGCCCCCACTGAGCTCCAGGGCAGGGCAGGGACCCTGAACCTGATCTCCACGGAGAGCCTGCATGACACCCCGAGGGGCCCAGACCCCAGCTTCGTCCTCTGTGCTCGCTGCGCCTGCACCCTTTGCTCCAGCCCCCGCCCCCGCCCCCTTGCTTCTGCACTGCCATGCTTTCTGCTATTCACAAGCACTTATTCCTGCCTGGAGAGAGCCTGCTTCAAGGTCAAGTGCAAGTACTGTCTCTTCTGGGAGGACTCCCCGGCCACCCCTCGAGAGAATCTGCTACCTTCTCTGCTCCACCGGTACCTTGCACCTCCTCTGGTTATTGGATTGCTCACACTGCCTTAGGATCCTTTGCTTAAGGAGCCGCCCTTCCTCTGGATTCGAACACTTCCAGGCCAGAACCCAGGCATTGTACCCTCTTGCCCTACTTCCCGCCGTCTGGAGGCTGGCTGGTAGCAGGGGCTGATTAAATGGCAGTTGAAAGGGTGCAGCTACCTTGGGGGTCACAGCAGGTGGGGGGGCCTGGAGAACAGGAGGGTGCCTAGCCCTTCTTTGCCTGTCTTGCTCTCTTGGGTCTTTGCATGGCCCAACTCTTCTGTCTACCAGCCAGGAAGGTGCCACGAGGACAGAGTGGGCTCCTGGACTCAGCCTCTATTTGAAGTGGACCCCACTCATGCTCCCTGACCCCCGCTGCCAGCAGGTTGCCCGCTGACTGGCCACTTTCCTGAGTTCCACCAAGCCCAGCAACCTCTGGGCCTATACCAGTGGCAAGTCGAGGAGGAGAGGCAAGGATGACCTGCTTTCTCCAGGGGAGCCCAGGGTTGGACTGACCTCAAATGCTGAGCCCTCTTCTCCTGTGGTTCATAGTGTATTGGGGCCTTGAGGGCAGTAACCAGTTAAGACCAGGATGGCTAGTCCCCGCAGCGCAGGCTTCCCTCCAGGGCTCAGCTGTAGGTATCAGATACCTAGGGACATGTTCCCCTTGAGGGCTGAGCCTCAGACCTCTGCCCAGGGCCCTCTCCCTCCCTAGCTCCTGTCTCACTGGCATACCTGGTTGAATAGGTTTGAGGGAGAATCATTATGAAGATAAAGCCACAGTGCAGGACCTGGTCCAGGGAGTGGCCCTGGGGTGTGGGAGGAGGAGGGAAGCCTGTCTCATCTCTCCCAAGGCTGGGAGCTATAGTGACTGGGCCTCATTAGAGGAAATAATAGGTTATCAGGCACGGTGGTTTAATGGTTTGCTCAGGGACTGGAAGCTCGCTGGGTGCCATCCTGGATTATGGCCTCACTGTTGCCTGGCCTTTGGGGCCCCAGGCTTGGCCCCTCCTCCCCAGTGTGTTCACCTTCCCCAGCTTGTTCACACAGCAGTGAGCACTCAGCTCCTGCCCAGGGCAGCAGAGGGTCAGTGTTGGCCATGCCCCCCCAATCTGCCATTCCCTGGAGCGAGTTCTATTTAGTCATAAAGTCCTGACTTCTGCACAGGGTTCCCTGGTTTATAGAGGCTATTCTCATATATCACTAGGCTAACCCTGTGCGTGTGCCTAGGGGGTGGTGTGGATAATATTTCTGTTTTATAGAAGGAGACAGTGAGTCTCAAAGTCTCGAGACTGATAGGCTCACAAAGGAGCTGGCCATGTGACCTTTGACTCTACAAGTAGTGCCCCAGCAATCTGCCATCAAAACTGCCTCCTGGGGCTTCCCTGGTGGCTCAGGGGTAGAGAATCCACCTGCCAATGCAGGCTTGATCCCTGGTCCGGGAAGATCCCACATGCTGTGGAGCAACTAAGCCCGTGTGCCACAACTGTTGAACTTATGCTCTAGAGCCCGGGAACCACAACTTCTGAGCCCATGTGCTCACATTCCACAAGAGAAACCAATGCATCGAGAAACCTGTGCACGGCAATGAAGAGTAGTTCCCGCTCCCCATAAGTAGAAAAAAGCCCAAGCCGCAGTGAAGACCTGGCGCAGCCAAAGTAAATAAATAAAACTATAAAACAAAAAACTGCCTCCTTTTATGTGGCTCCAAGTGACACCAAGAAGCTGCTGATACTCAGGCAGGCTGGTATCACTCCCTCCTCCATTCTGAGAGCCCTGGCAGGATGCAGCTTCTCTGCACACAGGCTGGGCGTCTAGGGATGGGACATGGGAGGGGGTGCTTCGATCCTGGCTGAATTACAGAGTAAAGTGGCGAGCTGCTTCAAGCCCTTCCTGGCCCCGGCTATCCCAGCCCTGGGGCCGGAGTGTTGCCAGACTGTCCAGAGGAATGTCACGAGAAGTGCTCAAGAGTCAGGAGACCAGAACGTGAGGGGCCCCAGCAGGTCACCTCTTTCTCCCAGGACATAGTGCTACCCCTTCCTCTCCCCTTCGTTTTCATGCTGGTTGTTGGCAACTGCGGCATCTTGTCCAACAATCAGAGAAGGAAGATTCCCTGGGTTCCACCTCCTCTCCTCTCTGTCCTCAGTTATCCTCCCTGAAAAATGGGGTTGATTGTCTTCACCCCAAGACCGTGGAGAAGCTCTCAGTGTTCGGAGGAGGAGGAGAGCAGGCAAAGCCAAAAAAAGAGACAAGTAGATCTCCATGGCACCCTAGATTGTTCTAAGGCAGCGCTCTACTGTTTTCTTTAAAAAGAAATGAGTCAGTTTCCCTAGAGAGGGGGCAGAGGGCCACCATTGTGTCAAAACAGCCCCTCACCGTTGGAAAGGTGGTGCCAGTCTCCACCCAACAAGCCAGGAGACCTTGGGCGAGAGAGAGGCAGGATTTCGGAGGGCAGAGCTGAAAGGATAGCCTTGGCTTGGCTGATGGAGGGAGGGGAGGGTGGGGGGACCGGAGTGACTTAGGTGGGACCTCTTTTTTCACCTGGAAGGTGTTGCAAAATTGTGAGTTGATGACCTCTTAGGTTGCCTGAAGAGGGGAGACCCTCCCTCCCCCAGTCCTTGGAGCCCCCACACTTACCACCCTGGCTCTTCGATCTTCCGAATGCTCCATGGCCTGGAGCTGAGGTCACCAACCCAAGTCAGGATGAGGGCCTCCTGGGACCGGGCCCTGGCTGGACAGCAGGTCAGTGATCCCCAGGCAACATTGGCTGGAGAAGCTCTAAGTGCAGGGCAGGCCTCAGTGGTCCCCAGCATCCAGCATCTCTGTCCCCTGGAGTAGCTGGTGCGTGCCTCCCACTGCCGTCTTCCAGGAGTGATTTGGGGAGTGCGGGGCAGCCGATTAAAGCAATCCTACAGGTGAAGTTGCCAAACTGGAATGATTATGTTTTGTAACCCGACACTCTTCTTAGGGGCTGGAACAACACCTGTAGTCATTCCTGGGCCCTTCGGCCTCAGAACAGGTGACACACCTAGATGTCGTAAAGGCCTCCCCGCCTGAATGGCTTCCACCCAACTGGGTGTTGGCTGTCGGTGATGTTAGAAGCCCTTTTTCTCCCTCTATCTCTTCTAGATGAGTGACTTCTCCCTGTGTGGGTGCTGTGTTTGGGGTTGTGGGGAGTGGGATGACAGAGTTTACTGCTCAGTGGAACCAGATTTTTGCCATGAGTGGAGCGACAGGATTGGAAAATCCATGGAGAAGAGATTCCCTCCTCTTTCCCTGGACTGTGGGGTGAAGCTGTCCTGGGCAGGCTCATATATGGGGTACCAGTCAGCAGCCCTTCTAAGCATTCCTTAGCCCCACCAAACTAGTTATTACTTTTGGGTTGGCCAAAAAGGTTTTTTTGGGTTTTTCTGTAACATCCTATGGAAAAACCCAAAGGAACATTTTAGCCAACTCAATATTTTGGCTATCACTCTTGGTGCTTTGGCTCAAACATGGGTCCTGCTCCTCACAGGATCCCTGCTAATTCACACCTTGCCGTATTCTCAGGGTTGGAGCCATCCCTTGGCCAGCGGGCTGTGCAAAGAGAGACCTTGGGACTGCAGAACCACACACCTGGAGGGGATTTGGGCAACTGTCATCTCCCATCACTTTCATGGGTCAGGAAACTAAGTTCGAAGTACCCAAGGTCACCCAGTAAATTAGTGTCGATTTCTGAACAAATATAGATCTTCGTCCATTTCTCAGCCTTGACCCTTCCCAGAGACCAGCCCAGGTTAGATTTGTGTGTTGGCTCATCCATTGATAATGTGCATTTATGTATCATCTCTTTAGTTCTCACCACATCCCTGTCAAAACTCCCATTTGACGTTGAGGAAATAGTAGCTCATGGAGACAAGGTACTGGCCCCCAAGTCGTACTGGGCTCTCAGTAGTTTTGAGCCTGGCTCAGGATTGAATGTAGCACAGGTGTCTGGAAGCCCTGGGTAATGGCCTGGGGAGATATGGCCCATGGAAGACCCTGGTGAGCTCTGAGCAGGAGGGGGAGTATCCGCTAGATTGAATGGTTTACTGGCCTAACTTTGGCTGCTCCATGAGGTATATGGTCTTGGACTTGTCTCTGAGCAGCAGAGATCTGAGCTGGTCTGAAATGACTCTTGAGCCAACCACCTTCCCCCAGTCAAGGGTGGTGCCTTTAGAATCAGAAGTTTTGGGCAATGTGAACAGCCCGTGATCTCAGAACAGGCGACATCAAGGGACAGGCTGTGAAGACACAGGTAGGCATGTCCTTTTCAAGGAGGACCCAGCAGTCAGGCAGTGGGAGGCCATGGGTTACCCTGAACCAAGCTTTTCATGGCCTTGCTTCTTCTATGTATCAAGCTAAACATCGGGCCCCAGGCTTGCATCTCCTCGCCGGGTTCTCAGGTGATGAACCAGGAAAGAGGTAGCTGCCTGGGCAAGAATGCTGCTGGACGAGGCTGGTTGGAGGGCTGATTACTCAGGCCTCCTGGCTCCAGCCCTGGGGCCAGCTCCCACGTGGGTCTGGGAGCCTGAGAAGAGGCCGGGGAAGGAGATACGCGGGCAGGATGAGGCAGGGTCCGTGTAGGGAGGAGGCTGAAGAGTGTGCAGGTGGAGGTGTAACGGCCTGGAGAGAGCAGAGGGCCCATCCTCCCAGGTGCCTGGGGGCAGGGCTAGGGGACCAGCCGGCTGGATGTTCCCCGCTCCCTCACCTCCTTTCATCCAGAGGCAGCTTCATCTCCCCCTCAATCCCTTCCTGTTCTGCTCTTTCTATTTTCCAACCATCACTTTATATATATATGTGTGTGTGTGTGTGTGTGTGTGTGTGTGTGTGTGTGTGTGCTCAGTCATGTGCAACTCTGCGACCCCATGGATTGCAGCCCACCAGGCTCCCTAGTCTATGGGATTTTCCAAGTGGGTTGCCGTTTCCTTTTGCAGGGGATCTACTCAACCCAGGGATCGAATTTGCATCTCTTATGTCTCCTGCATTGGCAGGTAGTTTCTTTACCAGTGTGCCACCTGGGAAAAGATGTATATATACATGTATATGTATATGTATATATGTATATATCAGTTCAGTTCAGTTCAGTCGCTCAATTGTGTCCAGCGACCCCATGGACTGCAGCACACCAGGCTTCCCTGTCCATCATCAATTCCCAGAGCTTACTCAAACTTATGTTCACTGAGTCGGTGATGCCATTCAACCATCTCATCCCCTGTTGTCTGCTTCTCCTCCTGCCTTCAATCTTTCCCAGCATCAGAGTCTTTTCCAATGAATCAGTTCGTTGCATCAGGTGGCCAAAGTATTGGAGTTTCAGCTTCAGCATCAGTCCTTCTAATGAATATTCAGGACTGATTTCCTTTAGGATTGACTGGTTTGATCTCCTTGCAATCCAAGGGACTCCCAAGAGTCTTCTCCAACACCACAGTTCAATCATCAATTCCTTGGCGCCCAGCTTTCTTTATAGTCCAACTCTCACATCCATACATGACTACTGGAAAAACCATAGCTTTGACTAGACGGACCTTTGTTAGCAAAGTAACGTCTCGGCTTTTTAATAGGCCGTCTAGGTTTGTCATAGCTTTTCTTCCAAGGAGCAAGTGTCTTTTAATTTCATGGCTGCAATCACCATCTGCAGTGATTTTGGAGCCCTCACTCTTTCCAGTCTGTCACTGTTTCCATTGTTTCCCCATCTATTCGCCATGAAGTGATGGGACCGGATATATATAGTGTTTATTTATTTTTGACTGTGCTCTTTGTTGCTGTGCACGGACTTCTCATTGCAGTGGCTTCTCTTGTTGCAGAGCATGGGCTCTAGAGCACAGGCTCCATAGCTGTGACATGCCGGCTTAGTTGCTCCACAGCATGAGGGATCTTCCAGGACGAGGGATCAAACCAGTGTCTCCTGCACTGGCATGTGGATTCTTCACCACTGAGCCACCAGGAAAGTCCCCCAACCATCTCTTTAGAGCCCCCTCCTTTTTCCTTCCTCCTCCCTTTCCTTTTGCTCCTCTTTTATCGCTTCATCTCTTTTTCTGACATTTTCCTCTCTTCCTTCTTCCTGTTGCTTTTGGTTCCAGTCCGTGGGTCAAGATCAGAGGACGTTTTGCTATGGCACTCGTGTGGTCCAAACTGCAGAGCCCCTCCCTGCATGGCCCCTGTAAGGAGCCCTGTCTCGGTTCTGTGTTCACATGGTCATACTATTCTGTAAATTTTGCAGCAGATTTTTGGGGGTATTCTTTTCCTTAAAGTGAGTCCCTCAAAATATATCAGCTTCAGGCCTCATAAAACCTGGCTATCACTTGGTCAAGACTGTGGGCTCTGGTCCAACCGCTGACTGTGTAGACTATGGGTATTTTATTTAATCCTGCTACGTTTCACCTTCCTCATCTGTAAAGTGAGGATAATCAGACTGGCCTCATAAGACTGTTACAGGATTAAATGAGATATCCATGTCTGGTACCTAAATAGGACTTTGTGAATGGAGTATTATCTCTGTTCATTTCACAAAATGTATGTTTACAGAGTTCCTGCTAGAGCCAGGCACTGGGGATTAGGAGATAAAAGACGCAGCCTTGCATGCACACACCTCATAGTTTACGGGAGGGGATGTGACACATCCATAAATCATTCTAAGTTAGTAAGATGTTCCAGTACAGGCATAAAGAAAACTCTCTGGGGGTTTAGAGAGTTTTTCCTCTTTCACAGCCTTCTTCCCTTTCCCCCCTCCCTCAGTCTCTCTGCCCCTCCCTTCCTTCCTCCCACCCTTCTTTCTTCCTTCTCCCTTCCCCCATTTTCCCCCAGGACAATTTTGCCTAGATATATAATAGGTAAATACATATGTAAATATGTAACAGGATAGTTTTATCAATTGCTGGTTGTTTCTGATTGATTTGATTTTCACATCAGCATCCATCCACCTATCCATTCACATGTGCCCACCCAATCATACAACCATCCAACAAATATTTCCTTTGGTTACAGGTTATGGTATTAAAGGTACTGTGATGTAGACCATGTGGCTGGAAAAAATAAAATCTCTTGCCCTGGAGGGCTCAGCCTGCCCACAGACTGCACTTCCCTCACTAAAACAGAGGCTTTTGATGGCAGCAAGCTGTCTTGATCAATCTACTGAGTCAGAATCTGCATTACAAGAATCCTGGGTGATTTGAATGTTCCTTTAAGTTTGAGAAATGCTGGGCTAGATCTCTTCTCACACTGGAGAATGGGTGGTTTAGTTGCTAAGTTAGGTCTGACTCTTTTGCGACCCTATGGACTGTAGGTCACCAGGTTCCTCAGTCTATGAGATTTCCCAGGCAAGAATATACTGAAGTGGGTTGCCATTTCCTTCTCCAGGGGATCTTCCCGACTCAAGGTTCAAACCTACATCTTTGCATCTCCTGTATTGGCAGGTGGATTCTTTACCACTAGTGCCACCAGGGAAGCCCTGGGGAGTGGGTAGAGCTTGTTATTTCTGGAGCAAGCTCAATTCAGAGACTGAAGCTTGACATCCATGAGTCCTTGGGGTTTCTTCCAACCAGCAGAGCCTATGATTCCTTCCTCTGAGCCCAAGTAATTTGAGATCAGTGTCAGCAGCAGACCCTTTTGTTTGAGCCTTTCCTAGAAAGTTAAGTGAGGAAGGGTGCAGCCCGTGGGTACTGGCAGTTGCTCCTGTCACCAGAGCCCAGTGAGTCTGAAACGCAGCAAGCGGGGAATGCAGTGTCTGTACCCTGGGGACAGCAAGGGGCAGCCCGGCTCGCTGTGAGGGATGCTTCAAGTGTGGCTCTCTGTTGAGTCTCTTTGCAGAGAGGAAATGTCTCTTTTCACTGCTTGGCAACCTTTCTTCCGAGACCTGGGTTAGGCCCCAAGGTTGTAGAATTGAGTCTTAAATATCTGCACCAAGAAGCACTGGGGAAACCCTAGCTGATCTCTGATGGGTGGGAACTGACCTTTTTCTTGCTGGGACAAACTTCCCCGGGTGGGGGGACTAAGGTTGGGGGTGGGGGTGGGGAAATGACAGGACACATTTGCTTCACAAAAGGGAAAAAAAGCCAGCACATAAATTGTGCTCCCATGTGCCAGGCTTTTACACCTGTGCAAAGAAAGGACATCACCTTATTTAGTCCCTGTGGCCACTGTAAGACATGGATGCTACTCTTGCCTCTAATTTACAAAAAGGGAGATGAAGGCTCAGAGGGGCTTGGGATCCAGGTCTGTGTAACCCAGGACACCCAAGCTTCTTCCACTGCATTGTGCATGGGTAGCCTTGCATGGGTCAGGGAGAGGATCTGCAATGGCCTCTGCTGTCCTCCAGGGACCTCTGGAAAGCCACTTGGGCCCCCGAAGCAAGCTATCAGGTGAGTCTGCCTGGGTTCCAGGGGGCAGTTTCTACATTGCCAGTGTAATTTGAAATCAGTTTCAGAAAAAACATTTTCATTCAGCCCTCTCCCTCCCCCAGTAGGCAAAGAATGAGATTCAGATTATTTCAGAGGCAGCCTCTTTCTTTTCATCTGTCTCTAGAGGTAACTCATAGTTTCACCCTGGAGGAGCCCAGTGGTTTAAAGGAAAAGGGGGAGCAGTGGGGCTGGGAGATGCTGCTTTTCCTCTGAACTGTGCTGTAGATTTGAGACTCTGAACATACAGTACTTTGATAACTTTTTTAAAAAAGGAATCTGGTTAGAAATTAAATAGTATAGATGGAAACTTCATTACATTTATTTTTTCAGGGTCAAATAATGAACAGCTTCTACATGGGATAAACTCCATGCACAGCTTTAAATTTTAACTATAACGGCTCTGTCACCTACTACCTTGGGCATGTTATTTAGCCTCTCTGTGCCTCACTTTCCTCATCTGTAAAATGGATTGTTACAGAGTCCAAGCTCCCTCTGCTTGCAGCATGGCAGGCCAATGAATCAGAGACAAGACATTGAGACAAGGAATATGACTTTATTTGGAGAGCTGGCTGACTGAGAAGATGGCAGACTAACGTCTTGAAACAACCATCTTATCAGGGAGGGTCTGGATGCCAGGTTCTTTCACAGAGCAGAGATGGGGGAGGTGATACATGTGCATGTGTGTGCTCAGTTGTGTCTGACTCTGCGACTCGGTGGACTGTAGCCCGCCAGGCTCCTCCGTCCATGGGTTCTCCAGGCAAGAATACTGGAGTGGGTTGCCATTTCCTACTCCAGGGGATCTTACCAACCCAGGGATCAAATCCACGTCTCTTGTGTATCCTGCATTGGCAGGTGGATTCTTTACCACTGCACCAGCTGGCAAGCCAGGAAACAAAGTAAAAAGGCCATTAACCTTGCAAATATCTCCTAGAATGGCAAGTCTCAAGCAGGGGGTGTGTTAATTTCTTCCTTCTTGTCATCTACATGTGGACCAAATTCTAAACAAAGGCACTTTAACATTCAGGCAGAGGTGCAGGATAGTCTCAGAGGCAGGCCATTATGTATGATTATAATAACAAAAGCAATGAAAAGCAAGTCAAAGAAACTTTCCAACGTAGAGTCAGAATTGGCTTTTCCCTGCAACAGGATGACAATAATATCTGCTATCTAGGGCTGTTGTAGGGATTAGGTGACTTAATATTTGTAAAGTGCTTGCAATGGTGCCATAAAAATATTGTCAGTGATTTTTGTTTTAGCCACAGGCTAAATAAATCATCACATTTGGAATGTGTGTGTGTGTGTGTGTGTGTGTGTGTGTGTGTGTGTGTGTGTTTTCCCACCCCCTCCCACGGAGTACATGGCATGTCGGATCCTAGTTCTTGAACTGAGGCAGGAGGTAGTTGGGACCCAGGCAAGGCATTTACAACTGACATCCCATTTATATTTCTTGGGGCAAGAAAAAGATGGGCTTCATGTCAGACACTTACAACTAGCCTGTTTGCATTTCCTGACACCGGGGCTAGGTGGGTTCCAGGTTAGATGTTTACAACCAGCCTCCTTCTGTTTTCTCTCCAAAATGGAAGTAACAACTGAAACAGGGTAAATAGCCGGGCTTTGTCTCCCGTGGACATGACAAGGTGACAGTCATGGCAGGAACAGAGAGAGGCTAAACCTTGCTTGAGCAAAGGATCAGGAAGTCATGTATTTCCCATCGCTGGGGCAAGGGAGACATTTCACATGTGCAGAAAGGCTCCTCTGGGGTCAAAAAAGAGGAGATACTGCCCCGTAATATATGATGCTAATATGTGATCCCATAGGTCTCTGGGCTGGAATCCATCTTGGAAAAAGTTGTGCACGCATGTTGGGGAGGATCCCAGGGTAGGTCAGGTGAGGAAAAAATTAGATAATTAGCCAAAGGTAAGCAAAGATCTGAAAGAACTGTCCTATATAAATGATTTAACTGCTTCTTTGCTGCTCTCTTTCTCACAAGGGGAGATGCCCACACCCTTTCTTTCTGGGTGTGCATCTCTGCCTTGCTTCTATCTTAACTAGACAAACTGTTTCTCTGTGTGCTTTCCCACTTGTTGCTGTGCTGTGTCTCTGATAATAAACTTCATACCCGTTTTTACAGTTTTTACCTCCTTGAGAAATGCATTTTTCAGTAGGGGCAAGATCCAGGGAAAATTTGCCTCTAGTCTCTAGCCCTTGATGGTCTGGTAGTTAGGATTCCTGGTTTTCATCCAGGCTATCCAAGTTCAATTCCTGGGCAAGGAATTAAGATCTTGCTTCGTGAGACTGCTCATGGCTGCCTCTTCAAGACCACAACCAGGGATCAAACCTGTGTCCCCTCTAGGGGAAGCACATAGAGTCTTAACCACTGGACCACCAGGGAAGTCCCAGAATGTGTGTTTTGATTACTGTGTGCTGAGTAGTCTACACCCCATTAGTTTTTTTTTACTGCTTCATCAACAATTCATGTTTTTTATTCAGATTCCAACCCCATATTTTGCCGGTTGTGGGGGTGAGGGCAGGACACTTACTTCTTGGCCTCAGTTACTGTGGGGTTAAAATAGCTGCACAGTCTGGTCAATGATGTGGTTGTGACAGTGGGAGGGGAGGACATTTGTGTAAGGTCTTTACCCCCTGTGCAGGACTCAGTCAGTGTAAGGGACCCATTTACTACAGATGTGGGACTTGTCAGAATTTTGAAGGCCCTGGTGTAGTCCATGTACCTGCTCCAGGAAGGGCTGGACCGTTCTGCAGATGCAATCCCACCTGAGTTTCGCTTTGTTGTGTGCTTGGCTCATCCTGCATCTCCTTACCTTGTCTCCTTTCCCAACTCTGAGCTTTCACACCCCTACAGGGATAGAATTGTAACAGATCACTGAAGAGTTAGGAAAGTCCAGTGCTGGATGTGATGAGGAGCCTGGACCAGAGGAGGCAGCTAGTTGGTTAAGGGCTTAGTAGGACAATACACCAATTCCCTCTGGCAGCTGTTACAGGAGATAATCTGTTTTTTTTTTTTTTTTTCCTTTAACCCTTTGCTTCCTGTTGGTTTTGTTCACTAAAAGGATACTGTCTAGACATAATTGCCTGGCTGGGGGAACCCTACACCTCTGCTAGAATGTTAATACACCCCTCCCCCGAGCCTGGCCATTCTAGAAGATAGTTGCAAGATCAATCAGTTCAGTTCAGTCGCGTCCAACTCTTTGCAACCCCATGGACTGCAGCACACCAGGCTTCCCTGTCCATCACCAACTCCCGAAATTTACTCAAACTCCAGTACTCTTGCCTGGAAAAGCCCATGGATGGAGGAGCCTGTTAGGCTGCAGTCCATGGGGTCACTAAGAGTCGGACACGACTGAGTGACTTCACTTTCACGCATTGGAGAAGGAAATGGCAACCCACTCCAGTATTCTTGCCTGGAGAATCCCAGGGACGGGGGAGCCTGGTGGGCTGCCGTCTATGGGGTCGCACTAAGTTGGACAGGACTGAGGTGACTTAGCAGCAGCAGCAGCATGTCCATCGAGTCAGTGATACCATCCAACAATCTCATCTTCTGTTGTCCCCTTCTCCTCCCACCTTCAATCTTTCCCAACATTATGGTCTTTTCCAGTGAGTCAGTTCTTCACATCAAGTGGCCAAAGTATTGGAGTTTCAGCTTCAGCATCAGTCCTTCCAATGAATATTCAGGACTGATTTCCTTTAGGATGGACTGGTTGGATCTCCTTGCTGTCCAAGGGACTCTCAAGATTCTTCTCCAACACCACAGTTCAAAAGCATCAATTCTTCGGTGCTCAGCTTTCTTTATAGTCCAACTTTCACATCCATACATGACTACTGGAAAAACCATAGCTTTGACTAGATGGACCTTTGTTGGCAAAGTAATGTCTCTGCTTTTTAATATGCTCTCCAGGTTTGTCATAACGTTTCTTCCAAGGAGCAAGCGTCTTTGAATTTCAAGGCTGCAGTCACCATCTGCAGTGATTTTGGAGCCCCCAAAAATAAAGTCTCTCACAGTTTCCCCATCTATTTGCCATGAAGTGATGGGTCCAGATGCCATGATCTTAGTTCTCTGAATGTTGAGTTTTAATCCAACTTTTTCACTCTCCTCTTTCACTTTCATCAAAAGGCTCTTTTGTTCTTCTTCACTTTCTTCCGTAAGGGTGGTGTCTTCTCCATATCTGAGGTTATTGATATTTCTTCCAGCAATCTTGATTCCAGCTTGTGCTTCATCCAGCCCAGTGTTTCTCATGATGTACTCTGCGTAGAACTTAAATAAGCAGGGTGACAATATACAGCCTTGATGTACTCCTTGCCCTATTTGGAAACAGTCTGTTGTTCCATGTCCAGTTCTAACTCTTGCTTCCTGACCTGCATACAGATTTCTCAAGAGGCAGGTCAGGTGGTCTGGTATTCCCATCTCTTGAAGAATTTTCCACAGTTTGTTGTGATCCACACAGTCAAAGGCTTTGACGTAGTCAATAAAGCAGAAATAGATGTTTTCTGGAATTCTTTTGCTTTTTTGATGATCCAGCAGATGTTGGCAATTTGATCTCTGGTTCCCCTGCCTTTTCTAAATGCAGCTTGAACATCTGGAAGTTCACGGTTCACATACTGTTGAAGGCTGACTTGGAGAATTTTGAGCATTACTTTACTAGTGTGTGAGATAAGTGGCACCCCACTCCAGTACTCTTGCCTGGAAAATCCCATGGACGGAGGAGCCTGGTAGGCTGCAGTCCATGGGGTCGCTAACAGTCGGACACGACTGAGCGACTTCACTTTCACTTTTCACTCTCATGCATTGGAGAAGGCAATGGCAACCCACTCCAGTGTTCTTGCCTGGAGAATCCTGGGGACGGCGGAGCCTGGTGGGCTGCCGTCTATGGGGTCGCACAGAGTCGGACACGACTGAAGTGTCTTAGCAGCAGCAGCAGCAGAGATGCGTGCAATTGTGTGGAGGTTTGAGCATTCTTTGGCATTGCCTTTCTTTGGGATGGAATGAAAACTGACCTTTTCCAGTCCTGTGGCCACTGCTGAGTCTTCCAAATTGCTGGCATATTGAGTGCAGCACTTTCACAGCATCATCTTTCAGGATTTGAAATAGCTCAACTGGAATTCCATCACCACCACTAGCTTTGTTTGTAGTGATGCTTCCTAAGGCTCACTTGACTTCACATTCCAGGATGTCTGGCTCTTGGTGAGTGATCATACCATCGTGATTATCTGGGTCGTGAAGATCTTTTTTGTATAGTTCTGTGTATTCTTGCCAGCGGATATTGGCAATTTGATCTCTGGTTCCTCTGCCTTTTCTAAAACCAGCTTGAACATCTGGAAGTTCACTGTTCACATATTGCTGAAGCCTGGCTTGGAGAATTTTGAGCATTACTTTACTAGCATGTGAGATGAGTGCAATTGTGCAGTAGTTTGAGCATTATTTGGCATTGCCTTTCTTTGGGATTGGAATGAAAACTGACCTTTTCCAGTCCTGTGGCCACTGCTGAGTTTTCCAAATTTGCTGGCATATTGAGTGCAGCACTTTCACAGCATCATCTTTCAGGATTTGAAATAGCTCAACTGGAATTCCATCACCTCCACTAGCTTTGTTTGTAGTGATGCTTTCTAAGGCCCACTTGACTTCACATTCCAGGATGTCTGGCTCTAGGTGAGTGATCACACCATCGTGATTATCTGGGTCATGAAGATCTTTTTTGTACAGTTCTTCTGTGTATTCTTGCCACCTCTTCTTAATAGCTTCTGCTTCTGTTAGGTCCATACCATTTCTGTCCTTTATTGAGCCTATCTTTGCATGAAATGTTCCTTTGGTATCTCTAATTTTCCTGAAGAGATCTCTAGTCTTTCCCAATCTGTTGTTTTCCTCTATTTCTTTGCATTGATCACTTAGGAAGGCTTTCTTATCTCTCCTTGCTATTCTTCGGAACTCTGCATTCAGATGGGAATATCTTTCCTTTTCTCCTTTGCTTTTCGCTTCTCTTCTCTTCCCAGCTATCTGTAAGGCCTCCTTAGACAGCCATTTTGCTTTTTTGCATTTCTTTTCCATGGGGATTTTCTTGATCCCTGTCTCCTGTACAATGTCACGAACCTCTGTCCATAGTTCATCAGGCACTCTGTCTATCAGGTCTATTCCCTTAAATCAATTTGTCACTTCCACTGTATACTCATAAGGGATTTGATCTAGGTCATACCTGAATGGACTAGTGGTTTTCCCTACTTTCTTAAATTTAAGTCTGAATTTGGCAATAAGCAGTTCATGATCTGAGCCACAGTCTGCTCCCGGTCTTATTTTTGCTGACTGTATAGAGCTTCTCCGTCTTTGCCTGCAAAGAATATAATCAATCTGATTCTGGTGTTGACCATCTGGTGATGTCCACGTGTAGAGTCTTCTCTTGTGTTGTTGGAATAGGGTGTTTTCTATTACCAGTGTGTTCTCTTGGCAAAACTCTATTAGCCTTTGCCCTGCTTCATTCTGTATTCCAAGGCCAAATTTGCCTGTTATTCCAGGTATCTCTTGACTTCCTACTTTTGCATTCCAGTCCCCTATAATGAAAAGGACATCTTTTTTGGGTGTTAGTTCTAGAAGGTCTTATATGTCTTCATAGAACTATTCAACTTCAGCTTCTTCAGCATTACCAGTCAGGGCATAGACTTGAATTACCGTGATATTGAATGGTTTGCCTTGGAAAAGAACAGAGATCATTCTGTTGTTTTTGAGATTGCATCCAAGTATTGCATTTCAGACTCTTTTGTTGACTATGATGGCTACTCCATTTCTTCTAAGAGATTCTTGCCCACAGTAGTAGGTATAATGGTCATCTGAGTTAAAGTCACCCATTCCAGTCCATTTTAGTTCGCTGATTCCTAAAATGTCGATGTTCATTCTTGCCATCTCCTGTTTGACCACTTTCAATTTGCCTTGATTCATGGACCTAAACATTCCAGGTTCCTATGCAATATTGCTCTTTACAGCATCGGACTTTACTTCTGTCACCAGTCACATCCACTGCTTGGTGTTGTTTTTGCTTTAGCTCCATCTCTTCATTCTTTCTGGAGTTATTTCTCCAGTGATCTCCAGTAGTATATTGGGCACCTATTGACCTGGGGAGTTCATCATTCAGTGTCCTATCTTTTCACCTTTTCATACTGTTCATGGGGTTCTCAAGGCAAGAATACTGAAGTGGTTTGCCATTCCATTCTTCAGTGGACCACGTTTTGTCAGAACTCTCCACCATGACCCATCCGTCTTGGGTGGCCCTACATGGCATGGCTCATAGTTTCACTGAGTTAGACAAGGCTGTGGTCCATGGGATCAGATGGTTAGTTTTCTGTGATTGTGGTTTTCATTCTGTCTGCCCTCTAATGGAGAAAGATAAGAGGCTGATGGAAGCTTCCTTATGGGAGAGACTGACTGAGGGGGAAACTGGGTCTTGTTCTGATGGGTAGGGCCATGCTCAGTAAATCTTTAATCCAATTTTCTGTTGATGGGTGGGGCTGTGTTCCCACCCTGTTATTTACCTGGGGCCAAACTATGGTGGAGGTAATGAAGATAATGGTGACCTACTTCAAAAGGTCCCATGCACGCACTTCTACACTCAGTGCCGCTAACCCTGCAGCAGGCCACTGCCAACCCAAGCCTCTGCTGGAGTCTTCTGGACACTCATGGGCAAGTCTGGGTCAGTCTCTTGTGGAGTCACTGCTCCTTCCTCCTGGGTCCTGGTGCACACAAGGTTCTGTTTGTGCCCTCCCAGAGTCTGTTTTCCAGTCCTGTGTAAGTTCTGGTGGCTGTATGGCGGAGTTAATGGCAACCTCCTCCAAGAAAGCTTTTGCCATACCCAAGTCTGCTGCACCCAGAGCCCCTGCCCCTGCAGCAGCCCACTGCTGACCTGTATGTCCACAGGAGACACTCAAACACAGTTCTGTCTCAGTCTCTGGTGGGGTCTCCAGGTCCTGGTGCACACAAGGTTTGTTTGAGCCCTCTGAGCATCTCTGGCAGGTATGGGGCTTGATTCTAAATGCGAATTCACCCCTCCTATTGTCTTGCTGGGGCTTCTCCTTTGCCCTTGGACGTGGGGTATCTCCTCACAGTCGCTCTAGCAAGTGACAAGATTAATATCCTTTTGCTTTACTTCTTCATCTCTTCCCTCTCTGTGTTCTATAAAAGAAACTGACATCCAGGCCCTGATAAGATGGTTCTTTTGAGACATTAGTCTGCCATGTGCAGAAAAGTCTGCAGGATTTTCAAATAAAGTCATGATTCCTTGCCTGTATACTTGTCTCATGACTAATTAGCCTGGCATAGTGAGCTTGGACTCGCTAACACACTTACTAAAGGATGCCTTCCAGAAGTCCCAAATCATAAAATGATCTAGCTTTGCCTTTTTTCAGAGACACCTTAGCAAATGCTTGCTGATGAGATCAGGGTAGCTTGCAGTTCATTCAAGAAACCAACTTGTGCTCACAGGCACAGGGGAGTGTTCTGGCAGAAGCACTGAATCCAGAAAAGACAGAGTGAGAATGTCAATGTCTTCTCAGGCATTGTTGAGAGAAAAGGTGCATAATTTGGTGAATAAATGTCACATGTGTCTGTGTGGGCTTTACAGAGCAACAAAGCATCTTTTCTTATTTGACCTTCAAGACAATCCTGTCCTGTCAACCAGAGAACTGAGGCTCATAGAAGTTGAGCAGCTTTTCCAGGACTACACCTACTAAGACGTCCACCTGGAACTGACCTGCCTCAAATCCCTTCACATGGTCCTTTCTTCTAACTTTTATTGGCAACTTGGCAGTATATCTTCCTGCTGGATTGTAGCTGCTGTACTGGGTTGGATAGTGTCTCCCTGAGACAGACTGGGGCCTGGGACCCTTTTCTGCAGTGTTTGCATCTGGACAAACATCTTCTAGTGCAACAGAATACAAAGAAACTATAAGGGACTAAAAATAACTGCACACATGTGCAGATGGGACAAAGCAGAAACAATAAGATACAAAAAGGCCACAAACCAACAGACATTTCTGAGTTACCAGAGCAAAAGCAGGGTACTATGAATCATCCCTGTACACAGCACCACCAAGGGGGTGGGCAGACCACCTAAGCCACCCCTCTAGCCCGACTCAGTGGGCTGATCTGCCCCTACCCTCCTCCATTTAAGAAACCACCTTGTTCTGGCTCCCTTGAGGTGCAGCAGAAATACCAATAATGCCTTCCAGAATTCCTTGTCTGGCCTCTTATCAATTTATACTAGTTAAAGGCTATGGTTTTTCTAGTAGTCATGTATGAATGTGAGAGTTGGACTGTGAAGAAAGCTGAGCACCGAAGAATTGATGCTTTTGAACTGTGGTGTTGGAGAAGACTCTTGAGAGTCCCTTGGACAGCAAGGAGATCCAACCAGTCCATCCTAAAGGAGATCAGTCCTGGGTGTTCATTGGAAGGATTGATGTTGAAGCTGAAACTCCAATACTTTGGCCACCTCATGCGAAGGGTTGACTCATTGGAAAAGACCCTAATGCTGGGAAGGACTGGGGGCAGGAGGAGAAGGGGACGACAGAGGATGAGAGGGTTGGATGGCATCACTGACTCGATACACATGGGTTTGGGTAAACTCCGGGAGTTGGTGATGGACAGAGAGGCCTGGTGTGCTGCAATTCATGGGGTCGCAAAGAGTCGGACACGACTGAGCGACTGAACTGAATTGAACTGAAAGAATTTGAGGACCTGAGTTGGTAATACCCCAAGGCATCATGTTCACCCAGATCCTCAGCATGTGACCTTATTTGGAAAGAGGGTCATTGTAGATGTAATCAGTTAAGACTGGGTCGTGCTTGAGAAGGGAAGATGGCTAATTGAAGATGGAGGCAGAGATTAGAATGATGCTGCTATAGGCCAAGGATCACTTGGGGTCACCAGAAGCCAGAAGAGGCCAAGAATAATCCTCCCCTAGAGGCTTCAGAGGGAGCACGGCCCTGCCAACACCCTGATTTCAGACTTCTTGTTGAATGGTGAGACAGTAGTTTCTTGTTTTTGCTGCCTAGTTTATGGTATGTTACTGTTCAGTGATAAGGGCAGGGATTCTGTCCTATTCTTCCTTGTGCTTCTGTTTCCTCTAGTCTTGCTGTGTCCCTTTCCCTGCTGGATGGTTATACACAAAGAGCAGGTAAATCCTGGCAACTCATGCCCTCCATAGACATGGAGTTTAGATTCCTTGACCTGGATTATATTTATTACAGCAAATTCACCTGTCTAATCCTATTTGGCTCTGGCTTTTATTCAGCATAACTTCTACTGTCTCAGCTACTCTGAGAGTGTGCCTGTCTGCGTTTGTAGGTGTGATGGTGTCTGGGAGGGGAGGTAGGAGGCGATGTGGCCATCACACCCTGGGGAACAGGCTTTTGTCTGGCAGACCCTCAGAATCCATCCGTCTGGGGCTGGAGGTCTCAGGCTGGGGTTGAGGGCTCATGCTGGATCTTGTCCTTGGCCTTCAACTGAGGGCTGGACCAATGGTGCCCAAGGATCTGATCTTGTTTAGGCTGCCATGTAAAGGAAAATATCGAGAAAGGAGTCGACCACCCAACCTCCACCCCCCACCTAGAGAGGCATTTCCTCCACTAGAGCCATTGAGTCAGGTTCTTGCAGATATTTGAGTCATAGCCTTTGCCTGTTTACTGTTTCTGTCACCATGCCTAGACAATATCTTTATGCTGGGGCTTTCTGTTACTTGTCTTTGTGATGAGTGCTTATTTATTTATTTATTTATTATTAGAAACTTTATGTTTGGTTTATTTAGGGACACTGTGATTTGTAAATAGGCTTTTTTGTGTATTTAATAATCACTAAATTGGCTTCTTTTAACAATCACAATTTATCTCATTCTAGCTTTTTTTTTTTTTAATAAATTTATTTATTTTGGTTGGGGGCTAATTACTTTACAATATTGTAGTGGTTTTTGCCATACATTGACATGAATCAGCCATGGGTTTACAAGTGTTCCCCATCCTGAACCCCCCTCCCACCTCCCTCCCCATCCCATCCGTCTGGGTCATCCCATTGCCCCAGCCCTGAGCATTTGTCTCATGCATTGAACCTGGAATGGTGTTCTGTTTCACATATGATAATATACATGTTTCAATGCTATTCTCCCAGAACGTCCCACCCTCACCTTCTCCCTCAGAGTCCATAAGACTGTTCTATGCATCTGTGTCTCTTATTCTGTCTCGTATATAGGGTTATCGTTACCATCTTTCAAATTCCATACATATGCATTAGTATACTGTATTGGTGTTTTTCTTTCTGGCTTACTTCACTCTGTATAATGGGCTCCAGTTTCATCCATCTCAATAGAACTGATTCAAATGTATTCTTTTTAATGGTTGAGTAATATTCCATTGTGTATATGTACCACAGCTTCCTTATCCATTCATCTGCTGATGGACATCTAGGTTGCTTCCATGTCCTGGCTATTGTAAACAGTGCTGCAATGAACATTATCTGCAGCACCGGTGTAATGCCTGGCACACAACATGCTTAAATGTTGCTTGAGTAAATTTAGTTTAAATGTAACTCTTGCCACAGAGGAAGGTACTTCAGGCAGCCATGTAGGACAGCGGTGGGGAGACCAGGTGAGAGGCAGTTGCAATATTTCAGGCGAACATGGAGAAGGTCTAGAGATGATGAAGAAAAGGAAAGACTCTCTTTATTAATTTTCTACTCTGTGTTATGCCCTATCCTATGTGCTATATCTAAGTTATTTTGTCCTAATAAACTTGCAGACTCACCCTCATAAAATGTTCCCATTTTATGGCTGAAGGAACTGAAGTCACTGACCCAATATCGCTTAGCTCATACTTGGCAGGGGAAAGCAGAGCACAAGTTCGGCACAGATGCTGGGTTGCCAGGATTTAGAAACATCGCTGACGCAGGCTAAAGGACCGGCTGTGGGAGGAACTGGGGATGACTCTGAGGTTTCTCTGTGGGTGATGGAGTTATGGCGGGCCATTAACAATTGGGTTCAATGGGTTGACCCTGTTGGAAGAGGAAATGCTTTTAGATGGTCTGTGTCCAGGCCTTCCCAAATCCCGCAGATGAGCACTTATTGACAATGCTGGTGCCTCTGGCTTGACTGAGTGCTTCTGGCCACAGGGTGGTGCTTGGGGAGAGGCTGCCTGGCTCCTGGAAGCTACTCTGCCTCCCTAGGATTGCCTGATGCTGACAGCGCTGCCAGGTGGTGGAAGCTCGCTCTCTCACCCCAGTATCCCTGTTTCTTTTTCAAGTAGATTGATCTCCCACCTGAAAGGCCATCAGTGAGGAATGCTCCTGAGGTTCAACATGCAGACACGGTCCTGGAGACCCCTCACACAATCTCCCTTTGCTCTCATCCTCTCCCTGTCCATTACCCAGAGAGCTTGAAAGTCTCTGGCCCAGACTATCCCTTGACCTCACCCCAGGCTCTGTGGGATTCTCTCACTCATCAGCCATTTACTGAGCACCTGCAGTCTGGGGACGTGGTGAATCAGGCAGCTTCCCTGCCCCGTGGCTCTGTGATCTGCCTGGGAGGCTGAGCAAACGGAGCCAGAGGGTGGCAGCCTCCCCAGAAGAGACAACATTTGTGCTGAGCTTATGAGGATGAGCAGGATGAGGTCAGGTGAAAGGGTGGGAGCCAAAGGGGAGGAGAGCATGCGCAGCGCAGGCGAGGCTGTGTGTCTGGGGAAGGAGCTCTGAATTCCACAAATATTTACCGAGCACTTTGTCCACGCCAGCCTTCAACTGGGGCTGGGAAGCTGCATAATGTATGGCCCCAGTGAAACTCACAAGATATCTTCTTTTTGTAGAACCTGTGCATGAAATGAGGAATTTGGACACAGGCCCATGTACTAGTCTTAGAGGTTCCCAGTTCGATGCATGATACAGGGTGCTTGGGGCTGGTGCACCAGGATGACCCAGAGGGATGGGATGAAGAGGGAGATGGGAGGGGGGTTCTGGAAGCGGAACACATGTACACCCAAGGTGGATTCATGTCAATGTATGGCAAAACTAATACAATATTGTAAAGTAAAAAATAGATAAATAAATAAATTAAAAATAAAAAAGGAGAAGTTCCCAAACAAGGGTTCTTAAACCCAGGGATTATGCAAGAGGATCCATTGAGATAGGAGGAAAAAATACTGAAACTTTAATATTGAAAAATATTGAAATATTTATGTGTGTATTAAAATGAAAATCAAAGAAAGAATTTGAGTTTTTCTAATATTTTCTGTGTGAGTTGACCCCAGTGCCTGCACTTAGCCCCTGTGTCATGCATGTTGTGTGTGTCTGAGGGGGTCTGAGGGAAACAGGGGATGGGGAGTTCCATGACAATGGGCAGAAGGTCCCTTCCACCTTCACTTCCTTTTAGCATCTTGTGAGAGACTTACACATGCTCACAAAGTAGATTTATGGGTGAGGTCATCTAGTTTAAAAAAAAAAAACACGTTTCCCCGATGGCTCAGATGTTAAAGAATCTGCCTGCAATTCAGGAGACTCAGGTTTGATCCCTGGGTTGAGAAGTTCCCCTGGAGAAGGAAATGGCAACCCCCTCCAATATTCTTGCCTGGAGAAGCCCATGGACAGAGGAGTCCAGTGAGCTACCATCCATGGGGTCGCAAAGAGTCGGACATGACTGAGTGACTAACAATTTCGTCTAGTTTTAACTAAATTGACCCACATGCAACAGACAATAGCAAGCTTCCTGAAAAGATGGTGGGGGTTGAAGAGAAAGCCAGTGGTCCAAGCAGATGGCAACCCACTCTTCAAACAGGCTCCTTGTTACCTTTTTGTCTTGAGTTAAAAACTGTAACAATCTAATCATATTAATGGAAGCTGATTAGAACTGTTAAAAATTATAAGGATTATTTGAAATATAGACTTAAATCTCTTGGTATTGGTAATACTCTTTTTCTAAAGGTTGGTTGTCCTTTAGATACTGGCTAATGATGGTAGAATATGGAAATACAATTTTTATGTAAAGAAATATACCTATGTTAGAGGTGGGTGCCAAAATTATTTGGTATTAACAAGCATCAAAGAGGCTTGGAGACCAGCTCTAGGCAGTAAGGAGACAGTAGAAGTTATTCAAGTAGAGATGACTTTTTCTCTTTGTTTTATTAATTTTGGAAGACTCCCCACCCAGCAGCAGCATGGAGTGACACAAAAGGGTAGAGACACTTGTAGGGAACTGTTGGCAGAAGTCCAAGTGGGAGGATGGAACCAGAAGAGCAGAGAGAAATTTTACGTGTGATCGCAGTTGATGACTAATTAGATTTGGAGAACAAGGCAGGTGGAGGGTGTAAGGAGAGTCTAAGTTCTCTGAGTGATTGGGCAAATGGAGGTACCATATACCAAGGGGGCAAACACAAGGGAGGAGTGGATTTAGGGAGGAAGAGAAAGAATCTGAACAGGTTAAATCATACATGCCAGATAGAAGCCTGGCAGGAGCTGTCCCACTTGGTCAGGCTTCTAGAGGTCTCGGGGCTGCAGACACCTTTTCCCCAGGCATGGCCCAGGTGAGTGATGGTGATGGTAGTGCTTGAAGGACACAAAAAGGGTCAGTCGGGCAGTAATGGTGACTTCTGTCCACTCTTCCGGATTTTAGTCTGACCACTGGGCTCCATGTCCCAGGGATCACACCCAGATCACCCCTCATATTTCACTTCTGGGAACCACCCAAATTGTAGGTACCCTGGTTTTCCTCCTCCTCTGAGCCATCTTAGATAGTGACTAGGCTACTATCCATCGAACTCCAGGCCAGTTATTGGGAAAGGCTGATTAGGCTGGGTGTGTCCTTGCTATCATTTTCAGGTGCTAAGATAAGCAAAAAGAGGGCAGGGATGGAGCTGGGTGAGGCAGGGTAGGCTGTGGTTCTCCTGCAGTTGCCCAGGCAGGACAGGTGTGGAACCACTGAGAAGGGACCCACTGGGGGGGTCATGTTTTAGAATAGATGTGTTTCATTCTGTCCTGGTCTGATCATTCCTGAATTGGTATATCAGAGCTGCCCCAGTTTAATGGGCTTGCCCAACAGTCCTCCTGGGGCTCAATGTGGAGGTTAGCAGTTTTATCAGTGATGACTCTGAGGATGGGGCCCCGGAACTGCCGGCCTGAACCGCTGGCAGAATCTTGGGATCTGGGTGTGTGGGGGTGGGGTGGATGTGTCGTCGATGGAAGGTAGGTGAGTATCTTATCTCCCAAGTCAGTATTTTTCTATGGAAGGGAAAAATAGGGAGATCTAGATAACAAAAAGACTGAGTAATTAAGAGTGAAGATGAGGGATGAGAGAGAGACAGGAGAGACAAAACAGGAAGGAGAGCAGAAAGGTATATAGAAGAAGAGAAAGAAGAGTAAGATTAAGATAGAGGGAGGGAACGTCCCTGATGATCCATAAGCTAAGACTCCGTGCTTTCAGTGCTTGGAAGGCACCCGTGCTCCCAGTGCTCCCAGTACTCTCGGAGCCAGGGTTCAATCCCTGGTCAGGGAACTAGATCCCACATGCTGCAACTAAAGATCCCACAGGCCACAACTAAGGATCCCACAGGCCACAAGTAAAAATCTCACATGCCACAACGAAGATCAAAGATCCTGCATGCCACAACTAAGACCCAATGCAGCTAAATAAATAAATATAAATATAAAAAATACTAAAAAAAAAAAAAGACAGAGGGAAGACAAGAAAGTGAGGGAGACAAACAAGGACACAAGTGGAGGTTGATGTGGCAGAAAACTCAGAGGCATGGAGGAGACAGGGGTCAAGAGACGCGGAGGGCAGGGGTCAGGCATGTGGAAGAAGGGATGGAGAGAGAGAGAGAGAGTCCTGCTTGGATGAAGCCCTTGCCCTCCACCTTTCTTTCTTCCCTACCCATCTGCCTGGTTCTCAATCACAAAATCAAAAGAGCCAGAGCCCGTGCAAATGGCTGTTTCTACTCCTGACACCCAGCTGTGCTGCAGGAAGAGGTGAGAAGCAGCTGTCACCTTTGCTTCTGCTGGGCTGGGGCCCTCCAGCAGGGTCTGACCTGGGGCTGACCTGGGGAAGGAGACGTCCGATTTGATGTTTTAGCTCTGGGTGCTTCCCAAGACTTGCTTTTTCTTTGTGATGGAACAGATTTATACGTCCATTTGACGAAATTGTTCAGAGCAGAGACTGAGTTGTAGGAAGCTTGGCTCAGTTGGTGCATAGGGCAGAAGCACTTGGTGACAGTCATGCCCTATGCATGGGAACTGGCACTGTTACTTGCGCACCATCAGCCAGGCTGTGGGCTGTGAAGGAGGGAGGTCCCTGAGCAGTGAGGGCTGCTTTTGTGAAGTCAACTCGTAAGGAGAAGAGAAACACTATCTTGGTGGCCCAGGGTACAGAGGTGACTCCCAGGATATGGAGGGTCCCAGCCAGCCTAGGTTGGGGGACGGGGCCTGGGAGTGAGTGGGCGCTAGCAGGTTCTACTTACAGAGGGGGATCCTCTGTGGAGGCCACTGGTGCTTGTGGGGTCTTCCCAGAGCACAGGTGAAAGTCCCCCCTGCTCCCCCCTTTCCACTTCCTTTGATTTGATTGTGTTCACCTGATAGTTACTGTTTCTGCTTCCCTGGGACGTTGATGCCAGGAAGAAGGTAACCTGAGGGGTAGGGTCTCACCACACAAGTCCCTGAAATCATTTGCTAATTAAAAAAAATAAATCATTCATTGGCATCATAGTAGCAAGAAATGCCTCTTATTGAGCAAGCACTTACCAGGCTCTGCTGAATGCTTTACGTGACTCTATTACTCTATGCTGCCATTAATGGTGAGAAGTGGGCATCATTGCTTCCATCATATAGATGGGAAAATGGGTCTAGATCTGAGGTTTGCAGCTGCCTCCCAGAGACCAAAGTCTAGTCTCTTGACCTCTCCTTTCTTGGAGGAGCTGGGGATGAGGATGATGCAGGCTCAGAGCCCTGGCTCTCTCCAGGCCCTCTGTCATCCACACTGAACTGGGGGCAGGGGGCAGTGGGCAGGCGAGTCTGTCATTGAGCTGGTGATGCAGGCAGTCCCATCTCTGGACAAGCGAGTAAGAGAATGAGTGACTCAGCAGGAGTGGTGGCTCTGGGAGGCTCTGCTGGCCCTTGGGTCTCTGCATTGGAGCCCCCCAAACCTGTAACCAGGACCATTCTGATGGGAGGTTACAGAGCTGGAAGAGCAGAGTGGAGGCACTTTCTCTGTTGCTCCCTCTTGGATCAATAAAGGGAAAATAAAGGTAGGCCAGTGTGGATGTCTGCCTAGGAGGCTGTGTGTCTGTCCTCAGGGCCAAAAAGAGATTTGCAAGCCAGAATGGATTCACATTCCAGGCCACTTGGAGCTGGCAGGGAACTAGAGGAAGAGAAGGGAGAAGGCGATCACTAGGGGTAAAGAAAAGAGAAACCCCTCTAAGTTCCAGCTCTGTACAGGGGACTCAACCCAACGAATGGCAGCTGTTTTCTCCCCACTTGTGACCCAAAGGCTCACAGGACCCCATGCTTGGAAAGGAAAGGAGGTCAAGGATAATCCCTTAGGGAAGCAGGTCAGCCACCTCTGACTCTCCACCATGAAAGCTTCCCAGGGCTGCCTGCACCCTGGTCCACCCTTCTCTGCCAGCTGGGGACAGCAGATGGGTTATAACATTCACCGCAACAAAACAAAGCTGTAACAAAAGTCTGACTCATGTCTTCCAATGCCAGAAGATCTTATTTTAGGATTTCCCAGCTCTTTCATCAGCAGTGAGAGGTGATTGCAAGAGGGCTGTTGGGGGTGGAGGGTGGTGAGAGAGGATGTCAACACTCAGAGATGGAAAAGCCTGGAACTCCCATTGGTGGAGGAAACCCTCCGCCTTTCTCCATGTCCCTGATGACCAGGGAGGGTGTGAGATGGGTTGTCTGGGCTCTGGGTGGAGGCTCCAGACAGGCTTCCCGGGGGGCAAGGTGTGAGAGGGGAGGTAAATTGGGAGAGCCCCCGTGGGAATTGGGTTGGTGGCTCGGGGCCCTGGCTACCTCCCAATCAAGGTGGGTCTGCAGGTTTGTCTGCCAGGGCAGGGCTGCCTCCACCTCTCCTGATAGGCTCCCAAGCTCAGGGTGAAGAGATAAAATGCTAATGGAACTCTTCTCGACCCTCAAGTTTGCTTTGGCTGTCATACTCCAGTAAACTTGCCCAGAAAAATCCCATGGACAGAATCTGGCAGGCTACAGTCCATGGGATCGTAAAGAGTCTGACATGACTGAGCGATTAAACAGCAATAACAACAAATTGTAAAACGACTCTCTGCCCACAGGTTCTTAGCTTGTCTTGGTTCAGTGAGAATTCTCCTTCCATTGTCCCTGTCACAGAAGGAGTAGGGGGCCGCAAACCCCAGCAGGGCCTCACTGCTCTGGGTGGAACCGCAGTTTTATTCCAACTTACCCAGCAGAAGCTAGAAACCTGTACCCCAGATCTAGGCACTCCTAACCATCCTCCAAGGCTTCTTCTGGGCCCAGAGCGAGACAGAGAGTGGGGGAACCCTGAATGCTGTCGCACGGGGAGCAGCAAAGGAATGGAGATGCATCCAGAGGGCCAGGAGGGCCAGGGGGCCCCAGTGCACCCCAAAACTTGTGTCAGTTTGCTCTTCTTGGTAATGGAGCTTGCATGATGTATTTTTGTATTTTCAACAAAGGTGGCAAACATTCTTTCACACATTTTCTCATTTACATCTTAAGGCAGTCCAGGAGATAGGTCCTACAAGGCTGCTCATTGTTTCAAAACAGGGAGGTGACCCCTTAGTAAGTGGCTGCGCCGGGACCCGAATGGGTCTGAGGGTACCGCTCTGGGGATGTTTCCCTTCCTCCAACACATTTTTTTTTTTAAAGAAGGCTTTAAAAATTTTTTTTATTTATTTTGGGCTGCACCGGGTCTTCATTGCTGTGTGTGGGCTTTCTCTAGTTGTGTCGAGCAGGAGCTGCTCTCTAGTTGCGGTGCATGGGCTTCTCACTGGGGTGGCTTCTCATGTTGAGGGACACAGGCTATAGAGCATGAAACCTCAGTAGTTATGGCGCACAGGCTTGGTTGCCCTATGGTATGTGGGATCTTCCCTGACCAGGAATTGAACATGCGTCCCCTGCATAGGCAGGTGAATTTTTAACCACTGGACCACCAGGGAAACCCCCTCCAGCACATTTGATAGAAAACATCCCTCCCCTCCCCAGACCGAGGCCCACTGTGCTCCTGTCCCGCACTTCACAGGTGACAGGGTTCCATGTTCATGTCCTCTTCACTCCTCACATGGTCTCCGTGTGATGGGAGACATTGACTTTTAAAGGGCCCGGGGCCTTCTTGGTTTCTCACACCTTTACCGAATGGCCAGGGTCTCCCAGAGGCTTCAGTGCCCCACCCAGTGCCCAGAAACACTGGCTTGGGATGGATACCAGTGTGGTGGAGCCTGGAGGGCCGCGCCTCCCCAGATAAGAACCCCACCCCATGAGAGAAGAGGGTAGAGGCCCTGGGCCAGGAGTGAGGTCTCACCCCAGGTATGCTGGGTCTCTGGTGACATTTCTGCTCAACTTGTGACTTGCCTTAACTTGTGATTTGTCCTAACTGGACCTCTCTCCTGGTTCCCTTTAGTTTCCAGCAAAACCTCAGAAGCACAGTGCTGTTTTAGGGCCAGGAAAAGTGTGTGTGTAGGGGGGTGCTCTGAACCTGCTGGCTCCTCCTCTGCAGAAGGACCCCTTCCCCTATTTCTTCCCCAGATCCCCAAAGTTGAGGTCACGGTCAAACACCAGAGAATTTGGAGGCAGGACACACTCAGTACTCCAGGCTTCAAGTGATGGGTAGCCCCACTCAAGGGCTCCACTGATTCTTGGCTCTCCAACTTGTCTCAATGGAGAGGTACCCACCCCAGAGTTTCCTCAACTTCTGAATTTTCTTGTGTTTTTAAAAGGGTTTCTGATTTGGTCCCTAACCAAGCTCTTGTTCCAGAATTCTGCACTCAGGCTGCCCTGACCCCTGGCACTTTCCTTTCACCCACCTGTTGGGCTTCCATCCCGACGTCCATCATTTCTCCTGGTACCCAGGCCATGGCTGCCTGTCAGACCCCTGTCCACAGCTGTCCCAGTGGCCCAGGCCTGCCCTTCCCCCTCCTTGGGTCCATTTCCAGCTCCCGTCCCTCCTCCACTAGCCTGGCCCTGGCATGAATCCTGAACCTGAGACTGGGCTTGGAGGAGAGAAAACTCAAAGGAAGGAGGGGTGGACCAAGGAATCAGGGACAGTGGATCACTTGGGGGCTGCGGGAAAGTCCTGAGGGGGACCTAGCCGCCAAAGTGAGTAAGCCCAGGAGGGGTACCCCTCTGCTTCAGGGACACTGCTCTCCTGGCCTCTAGCATAACAGCCCCCTGTAATGGGGTGGCCAGTCAATGGTGTGGGTACCTGAGATATTTTTGTAAAACAATTACAAAATTGTTCTAATTAGGGAGGATCAACTCCCAGCTAGGTCACAAGGTCAATAGAGTTTAATCCCCTGACTGTTGTTACTGTGTTCTTGTGGCTGGGTTTCAAATGATAGGCTTAGATCAACTGAAGATGGAGATGTAATGATTTATTTTTAAGCTGTTTACGTCTAATCCCACAAAAATTGCACCATGCAGCAGACATTATGGGGGACTACTTGGGAAAAGGAAAAGAAGCATGACGTTGAGTCTGCTTCTATTTGACTCATGTTCCACAGGTGGACCCCTTCCAATGGGTCATTGGTTTCCATGCTTGTGATTTCCACACTGACATTTTCCTGCTCTGATAGGCCTTGCCTTTAAGATGTGGATACTGCAGGTCTCTGTGCTTGGGGGCAAGTACAAGCCAGGTGTGAGCCTTTGTCCTGTGCTTGATAACAGTGAATGCTCATTACCTTTTCCTATTATTATTAATCATCTTGATGATAGCATCCCGTCAGACTGCTGGGAGGGAAGGAGGTGGGGAGAGGTTAGTGTCAAGCAGATTTAGTATAGTGTGTGTGCATGTGCGATTACACGTGGCATATCCTCCCAAAGCTCTTACTAGTAATACAACTCCTCTACCCTCCTGGTCTTGGGCTGTAACTCTTATTTCCATATGCTTGGACTGTTTGTCAAAACAATGGTACATGATTATTGAATAGATAAGTCAAAGAGGACTTCCTAGAAGAGGCAATTTTAAAGTACGTTTTGTAGGTAGACAGGAAATGGTGTGAAAAGGAGGCTGTGAATGAACTGTATAGAGTGGGAGTCTCTAACTTAAATCCTTCAGAAGCTAAGAGAAACTGGGAGGAATGACGGCAGATGGGCCCTAACTTACAATGGTTCAACTTAAGATGTTTCAACTTTATGATGGTGCTGAAACAATGCTTATTCAGCAGAAGCTTCGAATTTTGACCTTTTCCTGGCTAGTGATGAGCTGTACCACAATATTCTCTTATGATATTGGACAGCGGTGACAACCACAGCTCCCAGTCAGCCACGTGATCTGGAAGTAAACAACTAGTACACTTACAACACTCCGTACCCAGATAACCAGTGTATTTTTCCCTTTCAGTATAATATTTAGTAGATTATATGATATATTCAACACTTCATGCTAGGCTTTGTGTTAGGTGATTCTGCCTGGCTATAGGCTAGGCTTTGTGTTAGATGATTCTGCCCGGCTATAGGCTAATTTAAGCGTTGTGAGCATGTTTTAGATAGGTTAGGCTAAGCTATGACGTTTTGTAGTGAGAAATGGAGTCTTTCCAGCCATACCAGTAAATAAGGATGCTAGAGTCACCAGCAATTGCAGCCACCATGGATGGTGAGCTGGTTAGCCCTGAGGGAACTCAGAAAGGAAAGATTACCTGCCATCTAGCAGCCATCAGACTGCAGCCACTCCCTATGGTGAGCCCTGAGGAACTTAGGATGTGAAAACACAGGATATTGGCCCCGCACAGCTGAGGTATGTATCAAAAGAATGATTTTAGTGAGCCCAGACTCTTGCATCTTCCTCTGCATGAAAAGCACTAAAGTCCTTCACATGAGATACCTGGTTTCTTTAATTAACAAAAATCTTTTGATGTTCCCAACTACCTGCCCTTTGTCGCAAATTTCCTGTATGTTCTAGCTCCTCCCCTCACCTCCTCAGAGCATTTTCTCAGAACTATCTGAAATGCTGTCTCCTGGGCTGCATTTCTTGTTTGGCCCCAAATAAAACTTAACTTGCACCTCTCATGTTGTCCAAAGAAATGTTCAACAGTAGGCTAGGTGTATTAAATGCATTTTTAAGTAAATGCATTTTTGACTTATGATATTTTCAACTTAGGATGGGCTTATCAGGACATAACCTCACTGTTGAGGAAGATCTATACATCTATTTAACAGAGGGCAGGAGACACCAGCAGAAGGCATGTCCCATTGAAAGTCATCATATTCCACTATGAATACAACACTGCACAGGCTGCACAAGGCACAGTGGTCCGCTGTCCCTGATTCCAGGTGGCAGCACTGGAGTGGTGGCAAGACTGTGTGGTCCAGAGTGAAGAAGCCCGTTGGAATAAAGTAGCTGGTGAGTTTCTTTGGAAGCCAGGAAGTAGGGCATGACTTTGCTATGCTGACTGTGGGATGGAGTCCCACAGCTCAGCCTGGCTCTGGCACACATTCCAATTGTCTTGGAGGGCCTTGGAAGGGACAAGCAAGAATGTAAGACCAGAGACACAGGAAGCAGGATGGCCTTCCTTTCTCAGAGATCTCCTAGACAGGTATGGAGACCACCATGACTCACGGGAACTGGGTCCAGGGTGGTGTTTTGGGGACCGCAGGTGAGAGGAGTCCTTATAGCCCCTTATAGACCAAGGGATTACAGAAATTGTAGGACGTGAGCCGTGGTGAACATATTGCTCTTGAGGGTGGAGGTGGGGTGTGTCAAGCATCTGTGCAGGTCGTCCAAGGATTGGGCTCCACCTGGTCTTCCCTGGTGGCTCAGATGTCTCAGATGGTAAAGAACCCGCCTGCAATGTGGGAGACCTGGTTGAATCCCTGGGTTGGGAAGATCCCTTGGAGAAGGGGACGGCTGGCTACCCATTCCAGTATTCTGGCCTGGAGAATTCCATGGACTGTATAGGCCCTGGGTTTGCAAAGAGTCAGAAATGGCTGAGAGACTTTTACTTTCACTACTTTCACTTGCTGCCTCTATTCAGCCGCCAGGGGGCAAACAGGCTCCAGGAATGATTTCTCCTGGTTCAGCTTGCCTGGAGGAGAGTGATAAGGTATCAGGAGGGGGTGGCCGGAGTATGAGAGCAAAGACTGCAGCTGGGTCCCAGCACTGAACTTGACCTTTTAAAATCACTCTGTCATTGTCCCCAGCACTAGCATTACTCATCGATTCATTTATTCAAGAAACATTTGTCCAGCACCTGGGAGGGGCCAGTTCTGAGCTGGTGGGCTCTGGAGACCTGAATCAGATAAGCTTGCTTGGACCCTGGCAGAGAGGTGGACCCTCAAAACTGAAGTCTCCCTGGGATGGATTTGTGCTGTGACAGAGGGACCCGCTGAGGGCAGTGGGGACACCTAGGAGGAAGGGGCAAATTTGCCTGAGACTTGGGAGAAAGCTTCCTACTATTGGTAGTGTTTGCTGTGGGACTGAGCAACAGTACAACAGGCTGAAATGTTATGGAAAACGTAGTCCTGGCTGGAGAATGCCAAATCGTGGAGACCTGTCCGAGTTGGCTAGACAGGTGAACATCAAGGAGAGGAGGCCATCTGGTGGAGGCTACCAGGCTGGGGAATGATGGGCGCTTGTCTCTGAGGAGAGAAGAGTCCTATTTGGGAGCCAGAGCAGACCCATGTTTTCTGGGGGCCTGAAGTTTCAATGGTTTTGGAGCCTTTCTTAAAGCAAGAATACAGAAATAAATCCAAAATTAGATAGAGTAGCTTGGAGAGGTCCTTGCAGGTGAGGGATCTGACATTTAAGCTTATTAGCTTTGTGTAAAAACCTGGCAGCAAATTGCTTTTGCTCTTTCCTTTTTCTCTTCCTCTGGGGAGCCCTGGACCCCTGAGCAGCTAGTCAAGACTGGATTCAGAAAACCCGAGTCTGTGGTCTCCTCTGGAGGCCGAGCTGCTCTGTCAGGGTAAGAGGAGGTCAGTGGGGGTGACTTTTCATACTGAGTCTATGCAAATAGTGCCCCCAAATTGTTCCAAGGGGTGGCCTTGAATCTGACTGCAACTCCTGTTAATTCTTTAAGTAAGGTACAGGTGGGGCTTCCCTGGTGGCTCAACAGTAAAGAATCTGCCTGCCAACGTAAGAGACCTGGGTTCGAGCCCTGGGTTGGGAAGATCCCCTGGGGAAGGAAATGGCAACCTGCTTCAGTATTCTTGCCTGGAGAATCCCATGGACAGAAGAGCCTTGTGGGCTACAGTCCATGGGGTCACAAAAGAGTCAGACACGACTGAGAGACTAAACAATAACAACAGCAATGCACAGGTATGGAGGCTTTTCGCATTGGCCGAACACTTTCATCTTTGTGTCATTCTCACCCCATCCTGGTGAGGCAGGTAAACAGTTCCCTCCACCAAGGCTCACGACTGGGCCTGAGGACACCTGGCTGAACCCTCGGCAGGCGGGGACCTCACACCCTACTTGCCCTCGGTGCTTCTTGTTCACTACTGGTTCAACAATCTTTAAACCCAAGCTTGCCCTCTTGGCCCCCTGTAGAGAGAACTGATTCACCATAGTAGGGAAACCGCAGATGACTCGGCTGGCTTTGGTAGTCCCCCGCCCCTTCCTGCATGGGCTCCGGTGGTAAGGGCAGGCACAGGTAGGGTGGAGCTGACAGCTTTTTTCCTTCACGCTGTCTATCTGTACTGTGGTGAGAGAGGGTTCTAACCTTCACCCCTTTCCTGGGCTGTTGGGAAAGCTCACACCTGGGTAAAACATCGATCTCAAGGCTCCACCCAGGCCGTGGATCTCTGAGACTCAACAATGATTTGCTGAGGGGTCCGAAGTCCGTGTTTAAGTCCCAGCCAGGGCAGGTAGGGGAGAGAGATGCCTGCTAATTCCAGTAGCTTTAACCAAGCTGTGCTGAGCATTTGCTGTGCTAGACACAGTGCTAGCTCCAGCAGGATAGAACCAAATCAGCCATGCCCCTGTCCCCGTGGCTCCCTTCAGCATCTTCCTGTGCCAGGTACTGAGCTGGGCGGGGGAGACGTGGAGATGGATGAGCAGCTGTGAACCTGGGCATGGGAAGCTCATAGTCCAATTCAGGGTCTCAGCAGAGAACAGTAAAAGGCAGAACATAGTCTGTTCAAAACTGGGAAGGATACTTTCTCTGCTTTTGTACCCCAAGCTGGAGTGGGAGGCAGTGTCCTGACCTCAACTGATTTTTTTTCTTGGCCCTGGACATGGCATCGATAAGCCGGCTTCTACCTCCTTCAAGCATCTCCTTCGAAGTGCGTAGCAGAACCCACGCTCCTGCTTTCCAAAATGGCAAGAGTCAGAAATGGGAGAGTGGAATGAATCAAAGGCATGTTCCTGCTCCCAGGGAAGTGCTTTTGCAGGGATTTAGAGGAAATGGGAATGAACTGGAGGAGTCAGTGAAACAATTTCCTCCAAGTGGTGCAGGAAGGATTGGGAAGCTCTTATCTGGGGTTCAGTTCAGTACCCATCAGGGTGACAAGAGGGAAAGAGAGGTGGGAGTCATCTAAGTATTCAGATGTTTCTAGATGCTTCCAGACCAGATCCAGAAAACCCCCAAAGTCTCTGAACTTGTAACCACACAAAGCAGCCCTGGTTTATCCTATTTTCTGCAACCTGCATGAATCCGCTTGTGGTTGTGACCAGGAAACAAGAGGGGGAGAGGGTTTGAGGGGACTCTGAGGCAGAAGGACCCCTGGGTGCTCAGAATGAGTTCCTGCCACTGTGCGCACGTTAGCTGTCTCCTCTCCTCCCTGAAAAGGTCTGGCAGAGATCAACACAAAGACTCAAAATGTAACAACCAACTTGACCTTGAAATTTCCCAGCAGCTGCAGGAGCTTGGAGACAGCAGGGGTGGCTGATGGTTGGTGTGGGCGGCTGGGTGCTGGGTCACCTGGGCCGTGTGTGACTTCTGGCTCATCTGAGCAGAGACCTGGTTTTGTTTGGGCAGGGGCCTTGACACAAGTTCCCCTGGCTGACCTGGCAGCACCCCTTCCTGCAGGCTTTGGAGCTTAGGAACCTCTGGGATACTCCTCGGGAGAAGGAAGATGCTCTGTGATTTCCCCAAAGCCTCATGTGAGCCTTGCATAGATGGTGTGAGGTGCATACCACTCATGAGTTCTTCATTTCACAGAAGACAAGCTTGAAGTTCAGAGTGGTCACCCAAGATGGCACAGCTGGTGTGTGCTAGGGCTTGGGGATCCCTGGAGGGTCTCTCTGAAGGCAAACCCTGTGCTCTTTCCAGGACTCTCAGTTTTACAAAGCCTTTCCCATTCCTATTCCTCCCAAGGAGCCTGGACCCCTGAGAACCTTTCAGGCCCCAGAGATGCCTCTACAGCATAAGCTGGTTTGAACTCAGTGGCACAGGTCCCCCCACCCAAAACTCCCCAAACCTCCTCCCTCAGAACCTAGTGGAGGAGGTACAATTTACATAGAGGAAGTATTGACAGCAATCAACACTTAGTGAGTAAAGTAGGTGTATAAAGTAGCCAAACTTTTGGATCCTGCCTCCTCAGTTCAGTTCAGTTCAGTTGCTCAATCATGCCCGACTCTTTGTGACCCCATGGACTGCAGCAGGCCAGGCCTCCCTGTCCATCACCAGCTCCCAGAGTTTACTCAAACTCATGTCCATTGAGTCAGTGATGCCATCCAACCATCTCATCCTATGTCGTTCCCTTCTCCTCCCACCTTCAATCTTTCCCAGCATCAGGGTCTTTTCCAATGAGTCAGTCTTTGCATCAGGTGGCCAAAGTATTAGAGTTTCAGCTTCAACATCAGTCCTTCCAATGAACACTCAGGACTGATCTCCTTTAGGATGGACTGGTTTGATCCCCTTGCAGTCCAAGGGCCTCTCAAGAGTCTTCTCCGACACTGCAGTTCTAAAGCATCAGTTCTTTGGCACTAAGCTTTCTTTATAGTTCAACTCTCACATCCTATATGACTACTGGAAAAACCATAGCCTTGACTAGACAGACCTTTGTTGGTAAAATAATGTCTCTACTTTTTAATATGCTGTCTAGGTTGGTCAGAACCTGCCTCCTAGCCATAAACAATTGTCAGTGTTTACGAGGGTATTTGTGTCTTTACAAATTGTTTTTGTACTTATACTCTGGTATATGGTGGTGGTTTAGTCACTAAGTTGTGTCTGACTCTTGTGACCCGATGGACTGCAGCCTGCCAAGCTCCTCTGCCCATGGGATTTCCCAGGCAAAAATACTGGAGTGGGCTGCAGTTTTCTTCTCTAGGGGATCTTCTGGACCCAGGGATCGAATCCGGGTCTCCTGCATTGCAGGAAGATTGTTTACCAACTGAGCGACCAGGGAAGCCCACTCTAGTATATATGAACATTTAAAATAGAAATTAAAAATAAGAAAAAAGGAAAAACACATGCGAGAATTACAGCTTCCAGACATAGAGAATGGACTTGTAGACATGAAGTTGGGGGAAAGGGAGGGTGGGACAAATTGGGAGAGTTGCATTTACATATATACACTACCCTGTGTAAAACAGACAGCTAGTGGGAAGCTGCTGTAGAACACAGGGAGCTCAGCTCGGTGCTCTGTGATGACCCAGAGGGGTGGAGTGGGGGTGGGTGAGAGGGAGGTTGGTGGGAGGGTGGTTCAAGAAGGAGGGGACATATGTATACTTATGGCTTATTCACTTTGTTGTACAGCAGAAACTAACTCAACATGGTAAAACAATTATCCTCTAATAAAAAATAAATACAAGATTGACAGCATTGCGGATTCACTGTTTGGACCCCAGCACCCTTGGCCACCTCTTGGCAGAGCTATTCCCCTCTGCTGGATCATGGTGCCATTGCCCCCTGTTGCTGCCAGAGGCATGGTCGTGGCTGCTCTGCTGAGACTGGTGAAGGGCCCTCCTGCCTGCAGCACTCTTTTGTCCAGGGCCTCTGCTCGACATGAATGGGCCATTCCCTGTTGCTGCTACAGCTCATGCTTGCAATATTGCATGCACTGTAGCACAGTGGCAGGAACTCATTCTGGATTCTGTTGCATGAATTTCACTAATTCTGTTTAGTGAAATAATGCTTTTTGGAGTTAATAAATGTATTGTTGGTTATCAAAGTGATGCATTATGTCTCCTTCCCTCTGTTGTCAGACACCTGTGGATCATTTGTCTCTGATCACCATGTTAGGAGTGGGGGTTGACCCTCAGCAGTCCATTTACTCCCAAGGCTCTGTTATTAGAAACGAGGCTGACTTCTACTTTTCTCATTGACTGTATCTTTGAAAAAATTATTAATTAGTTAAGCTGTGGCCTGGTCTTATTGAGGCATGCAGGATCTTTAGTTGTGGTATGGGAACTCTTAGTTATGTTATGTGGAATCTAGTTCACTAAGCAAGGTTCGAACCTGGGCACCCTGCATTAGGAGCATGGACTCTTTGCCACTGGACCACCAGGGAAGTCCCTCATTGACTTTATCTTGCTCAGGAAGTACTAAAACTAAGTGTTCTTGGGACTGGCATCTACCAAGAAATCTAAAGTGTTTATTTATCTTAAACTCTTACTCAAAACAATACATTTCCAAACCCAAATATCTTTATGTCTAACCTTAAGTATATTCAATATGACTCTCACCTTCTTCCTCTTCGATGTGAGATAACCAGAACTATTTTTTTGGGAAACTCCCTATACTGACTCTCCTATGATAGATGTTGACAGATCCAGTCCCCTGATCTTCAGACCCAAATGGTGGCAGCCTGGCTTCAAGAGAATCCCCTGGGGGAACTTACTGAAAATGACAGATTCCTGGGCTCTGTCTCTGCAGAGGTGGACTGGACAGATTTGGAGTAGCTCCACTCTTTGAAAGATCCTTGGTGGATCCTTAAGCATTTGGGAACACCTGCTCTGCACCTGCCTTGACTTGTCTAAATCATGGGGGAAACTTGGCTCCATCTCCAGCTGAGGTGCAAGATACACAGGGGCGTGTTGAGGCTCAGGGCTGTGTAGGCAGAGAACCACCTAACTTTAGACTGCTCTTCTGCATGGGCGGGAACAAGCACTTAGAATTTCTCGAGGTCGCCTCCCAGTTCTTCATACACTCTACCATTGGTACAGAAGATGATGCTTATCTTCCTGTGTGCCTGAACAGACACCACACAGCTATCTAATCTAAAAGTAATATCTTGTCATGTAACATCACTTAAAGAGAAAGGGGACCAGCACTCAGCCCCATTTGGTATTGTCGGAGATGGTGATCTCTCAGGAGACCGTTTCTCCCCCCTTCATTCTTGTGTTAGGGTTCAAAAGTAGACTTTTGAGCAACTTGGGCAGGTGGCGATCTGAGTGGATCACATGGCTTGGTGTCAGCTGATTTCTGTCCTGGGGGTCAGAGGCAGTTGTTAAACAGATGCAAAGCTGCTAACACTCTAATGCTGTCCTAGAAATATCCATCTTCAGAGAATGAAAGTAACATTGAGTGTATACTGTGTCAGAAACTGTACTACTCTCCTCTTTGCACACACATCTCACTTTTTCTTCACAGTAACCATGAAAAGGTAAAATTTTTATCTCCATGTTGACACAGGTGAGGATTGAAACTTGATCTTGCCCAAAGTAAAAATATTTCACCCTCTAGATGGTTTGACTGCAAGTCTCATTCCATGATCTCATACCACTAAAGCCAGCAGTCTTGTGGCCAAGAAGAGTTACGAAGATCTGCCTGAAATTCTCTATCTGGTCATTCATGAAAATGGATTGAAAGAAAGGGGAAAATGAGGATAAAATTTCTGAGCGGAGGGCAGTAAGCAAACCCATCTAGTTTATTTTTAATTGAGAATTTACTTTTAGAGAAGTTTAGGTTTATAGCAAAATTGAAGGGAAGTACAGAAATTTCCTGTATTCCGCCTGACTCCATAATGCATAGCCTCCCTCATTATCAACATCACCCACCAGGAGGGGACACTTCCTGTAACTGATGAACTTATGTTGACACATCAATATCACTCAAGGTCTACAATCTACATTAGGGCTCACTTTGGGTGTTGTACATTTTGTGGGTTTTGTTAGATATATAAATGACATGGATTCAATATTATAGGGTCATACAGCATTTTTCACTGCCCCAAAAATGCTCTGGTTTTTCCAGTAGTCATGTATGGATGTGAGAGTTGGACTATAAAGAAAGCTGGGCACCGAAGAATTGATGCTTTTGAACTGTGGTGTTGGAGAAGACTCTTGAGAGTCCCTTGGACAGCAAGGAGATCCAACCAGTCTATCCTTAAGGAAATTAGTCTTTAATATTCATCAGAAGGACTGATGCTGAAGCTAAAACTCCAATACTTTGTTCATCTGATGCGAAGAACTGACACATTGGAAAAGACCGTGATGCTGAGAAAGATTGAAGGTTGGAGAAGGGGATGACAGAGAATGAGATGGTTGGATGGCATCATTGACTCGATGGACATGAGTTTGAGTAAGCTCCAGGAGTTGGTGATGGACAGGGAAGCCTGGTATGCTGCAGTCCATGAGGCTGCAAAGAATCAGACAGGACTGAGAGACTGAAATGAACTGAAAAATGCTCTGTGTTCCGCCTTTGTTCCTCTCCAACTCCCATGTCTAGTTTTAAAAAAAGAGATACTTGTTCTTTTCTTGTTACCATGTGATTTCTTAGTTTTCTTCAGTAGTACTTTTATTACACAAATATTCCTGCTGCAAAAGGTTAAAATGATATGAAATTTATGATATCTGTTCTTGACTTACAAAAATGGCAATTTTATATGGTTCAATCTAATACTAGGGTAAAACTGGGAAGTCTTTTCTTACTCCTACCACTGCCTCACTCTCACACAATTTGGGACATAAAGTTGATTTTAGAACCCCTCCCCCAAAAAACTCTTTAGCTATAAACCCCCTTCCCTTCCACCTCCCACCCTAAAGCAAGCAACAATCTACTTTCTGTTTCTATAGATTTTCCTACTTAAGACTTTCAAATGAATGGAATCATATAATATGTGACCAGCTTCTTTCACTTAGCGTAAGGTTTTCAAGGTTCATCCAAGCTGTAACATGTACTTCATTCTTTTTTTTTTGGCCAAATAACATTTTCTTGTATGGACATAGCACATTTTGTTAATCCATTTGTCTGTTGATTGATGTTGGGGTTTTCCTACTTTCCAGTTAGGGTGAATGATGCTCCTAAAAACATTCATATCTGAGTTTTTGTGTGGGTGTAGTTTTCATTTCTTTGGGGTGTATATCCAGGAGTGGAATTGCTGGAACATGTGATGACACAATGTTTGAGAAATGGCCAGATATTTTCCAAATTGGCTGCACCGTTTTACATTCCCAACAGCTCTCCATGAGGGTTCTGATTTCTCTACATTCTCATCAACACTTACTATCTGACTTTTGGAATCTAGCCATCCTAGTGGATGTGAAGTGGTATCTCATTGTGGTTTTCGTTTGCATTTCCCTAATGGATAATAATGTTGAGAGTGTCTTTTCATGTGCTCATTGGCCATGAATATATCTTCCTTATGCATGTATGCATGCTCATTTGCTCAGTTGTGTCCAACTATTTATGACCCCATGGACTGTAGCCTGCAAGGGTCCTCTGTCCATGGAATTTTTCAGGCAAGAATACTGGAGTGGGTTGGATTTTCCTCCTCTAGGGGATCTTCCCGACCTAGGGATGGAAACTGTGTCCTGTGCATCTCCTGCGCTGGCCGGCAGATTCTTTACCACTAATGCCATCTGGTAAGCACATAGAAACATCTATTCAGATCCTTTGCTCCTTTTAAAATTGTTTTTTATTATCAAGTCATAAGAGTTATTATCAGATACATAATTTGCAAATATTTTCTCCCATTCCATGTGGGGCATCTTTCACTTTATTAATGCTGTCTTTTGAAGCACCAAAGTTTTGCATTTTAATGAAGTTCAACTTATCTATTTTTCTTTCACTGCTTATGCTTTGGGTGGCTTATCTAAGAATTATTTACCAAATTCAAGGTAATAAAATTTTTCCTCTATATTTTGTTCTAAGAGTTTTATAGTTTTAGTTCTTACATTTAGGTCTTTGACCCATTTGAGTTAATTTTTGTATATGGTGTGAGTCAAGCTTCACTCTTTCTCATGTGGCCATCCAGTTGTCTCAGCATCATTGTTGAAAAGACCATTCTTTCTCCATTGAATAGCTTTGGCATTTTCATAAAAAAAAGAATCAATTGGTCATAGATGCATGGGTTTATTCCTGGATTCTCAATTCTATTCCACAGATCTATGTATTTATCCCTGTGTAGGACCACACTGTCTTGATTACCGTTGGTTTGTAGTAAGTTTTAAAATTGGGGGGCTTGAATCCTTCTACTTTTCTCTTATTTTTCAGATCTACTTTAACCATTCCAAGTCCCTTGCAATTCTGTGTAAATTTTAGAGTCAGCTTGTCAATTTCTTTAAGGAGGTCTTTGGAATTCTAACTGGATGCACTGAATCTGTAGGTCGCTTTGAGGAATACTGCCATCTTAATGTTAAGTGTTCTGATTCATGAACAAGGGGTGTTTTCCCTTTTATTTAGATCTTTATCTTTTTTCCAACAATGATTTGTAATATTCAGAGTATAAGTTTTACACTTACTTCATTAAATTTATTTCTAAGCATTTTTTGATGTTATTGTGAATTGATATTTTCTTAATTTCATTTTCGAATTTTTCTGCAAGTGTATGAGAAGACAGCAGTCTTGTATATTAATCTTCTATCCTGCGATCTTGTTGAACTTGCTTATTAGTTCTAATGGGTTTTTCAGTGGATTTCTTAGTTTTTTTTATATATAAGATATAATCTGTGGGTAGAAATAGCTTCATTTCTTCCCTTCCAATGTGAATGCCATTTATTTCCTTTTACTACCTTAATTGCCCTGTCTAGAACCTCCAGTACAATGTTGAATAGAAGTGGCAAGAATGGGCATCTTTGTTTTATTCTTAATCTCAGGATGAAATCATCCAGTGTTTTTACCATTACACCTGGTATTAGCTGTGGGTTCCTCATTAAGGCCTTTTATCAAGTTTGGGGAAATTTCTTCCCAGTTTGTTGAGTGTTTGTATCATGAAAGGGTGTTAGATTTTGTCAGATGCTTTTCCTGCATCTATTGAGATGTATATTGTCACCCTGATCATTTAACTTAAATGCAAAGTACATTATGCCAAATGCCGGCTGGATGAAGCACAAGCTGTAATCAAGATTGCCGGGAGAAATATCGATAACCTCAGCTATGCAGATGACACCACTATACTGGCAGAAAATGAAGAGGAAATAAAGAGTTTCTTGATGAAGGTGAAAGAAGAGAGTGAAAAAGCTTTCTTAAAACTCAACATTCAAAAAACTAAGATCATGGCATCCAGTCCCATCACTTCATGGCAAATAGATGGGGGAAAATGGAAACAGTGAGAGACTTCATTTTCTTGGTCTCCAAAATCACTGCAGATGGTGACTGCAGCCATGAAATTAAAAGAGTTGCTCCTTGGAAGAAAAGCTATGACCAACCTAGACAACGTATTAAAAAGCAGAGATATCATGTTGCCTACAAAGATCCATTTAGTCAAAGCTTTGGTTTTTCCAGTAGTCATGTGCAGATGTGAGAGTTGGGCCATAAAGAAGGCTGAGTGTGGAAGAATTGATGCTCTCAAACTGTGGTGCTGGAGAAGACTCTTGAGAGTCCCTTGGACAGCAAGGAGATCCAACCAGTCCATCCTAAAGGAAATCAGTCCTGAATATTCATTGGAAGGACTGATGCTGAAGTTGAAGTTCCAGTACTTTGGGCACCCGATGTGAAGAGCCTACTCTCTGGGAAAGACCCTGATGCTAGGAAAGATTGAGGGCAGGAGGAAAAGGGGATGACAGAGGATGAAATGGTTGGATGGCATCACTGACTCAATGGACATGAATTTGAGCAAACTCCAGGAAATAGTGAAGGACAGGGAAGCCTGGTGTGCTGCAGTCCATGGGGTTGGCAACTGAACAACAATCTCTATTGCTCTAGTGATTCAAGTCCTTTAATTCTTTTTGCCAGTTCAAATATGTTGAACCCTTCTAAAATTTTTTTTTGTTTCACTTACTGTATTTTTCAACTCCAGAATTTCAATTTGTTTTTTTTAAACAATTTTCATTGGTTTATTGATATCCCTCATTTGCTGAGACATTGTTATCATATCTTTCTTTACTTCTTTAACATGTTTTTCTTTAGTTCTCTGAACATTCCTTCTTTTAAAAAATTTTTATTTATTTTTGGCTGCATCAGGTCTTAGTTTCAGCACATGCAGAATCATTTATTGTGGTGCCTGGGCCTTTCCTGTTGCAGAGTACGGGCTCCAGAGCAAGTGGGCTCTGTAGTTGTGGCACGTGGGCTTAGTTGCCCTACAGCATGTGGGAATCTTAGTTCCCTGACCAGGGATTGAACCTATATCCCCTGCACTGGAAGGCAGATTCTTAATTACCTGGTTTTAGTGAAGTGATGGTTTTAGTGAAGTCTGTTTCTCTGCACCAGTATTTGGCCTCTGATGCTGTTCTTTGGGGAGATGTAGCTTTGGGTGTGCCCACCGTTCCTTGGATGATGGTATTTGTAAACTTTCTCACTTATCTTGACTATACCCAGCTGTTAAATTCCACTAACTGCTGGTTAATAGCTCTAATGTTTTCAATAGTGCTCTGCAGTGCAAACTGCTCTATAAATGAATCCAATCAAACTGTGACTCTTTGAAGGAATGATTTTTGAAGTATGTGTTTGAGATTTGTTCTGACCTCAGTGGGTTCCTCTTAGCTGTTTTATTTCCTGATTCTCTCCTACAAACTATCCAGCCTGTATTCTGGGTTATATCTTCATTAAATCCATTAAATCCCTCTATTTTCTTTCCTCTATAACCTCCACTGTCTTGAGAGTAAACATTAGGTTTGAACTTTTCCATGCTCTTTTGCAAAGAAAGTCAGTTCTTTGGGGAAGATCTGATGAGCTATCTGTTTTATGGTCTGCTTTCCCCTCAGAAAAATCTCTGGAGCTATGCAGCTGGAGATGGAAACAATGGCAAATCTCTCTCTGAGTAATAATACTCTAGGAACTGAATAATCAGTAGATGGGGGCAAGCAGTCTGGCCTCTCCTCATGTGAAGCCACTGTCTCGTGAGTTAAATCAAGGGCAGTCTAGCTCCAATAGTCTCAGCATGCTATACTCAAGCTAGAGCCTCCGTCTCACGAGACGGGAGTGGGTGGAAGAGAGAGACCCACCACTTCTCAACTGGACTTGCCTGCAACTTAGCCTTAGCAATAGTAGCTGGGGACGGGATGAGAAATGCCAAAGTCCTGTTCCTCCTAGGAAGAAAGTCCTCTAATTGGTTATCATGGGGAAAGGAAGTCCTGTGTTCATGAAAGCAGCAGCCTGGAGTGGAGTTTCTGTCTTGCTGAGCTGAGTGAAAGGAGTGAGTCCAAGGCCTTGGTTCAAATACCACAACTTCTTGCTTTTCTTACCAAATTTTCATAGATTTCCTTGAATGGATGTTTCTTTACACGCTAAACAGTAATTGAACCCTTAGAACTGCTTACAGAGTTCTATTATTTTTAAAAATTATTATTTTTTTAAATTTTTGGCTGCGCTGGGTCTTCGTTGCTGTGCACAGGCTTTCTCTAGTTGCAGTGCTCACGATTCTCATTGTGGTGGGTTTCTGTCTGAAGATCACAGGCTTTAGAGCTTGGGGTTCAGTAGCTGTGGTCATGGGCTTAGTTGTCCCTTGGCACATGGGATCTTCCCGGACCAGGGATCAAACCTGTGTCCCCTACATTGGCAGGTGGATTCTTAACCATTGCACAACCAGGGAAGATCTTAGAGAGTTTTAAATGATTGTTTGTTCAAAATATTTTTCACTAGTTTCAATGGGTGTGGGTTAATAGATCTTGTGCTAGAATTTTACCTCTCTGGCTCCTTTATTCTTGAGCAAACCTAAAGAGATTGCCCTGTACTCCTGGACTAAGGCAATAAAATCATACTTTGATCCAACCTAGTTTATTAATTAACTGATTGTGAGCCTAATAGTATTTCCACCAAAGCTACCTGTTCAGATGCCTGGATGTTTAGATTACTTATTCTATGTGTTTCTAGGCAGAGATAATAATTACCTAAGTTCTCTTGCCACCCAACCGGTCAACCTGGCTTCTGTTTTTGCTCTCCTCTAATTTATTCTGCACATGGCAGTCAGAGTGAGTGGTTTTTAGAAAGAGCTCATTTTGTCATAATATAATACCACTTAACTGCTTGAGTGATTTTCCATTGTTCTTACAATAAAGTACAAAAGTCCTTAACATGGTCTCTAAGACCCCATTTTTCTCTTTCACTTCTTCTCACGTCTCATTCACTCTGAGCCCCACTTCCTGTTCCACCCCAACCCTCTGCCTTTCACCAACATATTCTCTAGTCTCATACTAGTCTTGTACATTTTTATTGTGCATTTAACATACTCTCTCCTGTTTCAGGCCCATTGCACATGTTCTCTGCCTTACATGCTGTTCTTCTTTCCTGATTCAGATCTTACCTAAATGTCATCTCCTCTAGGAAACTTTCTCTAGCCTCCCAGAATGGTTCAGGTATTCCTATTCTAATGACACCCACAGAATGTGTTTTTCTTTAAATGTTTATTTATTTGGCTGCACCAGATCTTACTTGTGGCATGTGAGATCTAGTTCCTAGACCCCCTTCAGTGGACTCTTAATCACTGGACTGCCAGGGAAGTCCCTAGAATGTGTTTTTGATCAACTGATTGATAGGCTGATTATCTGTTTAGCAAACCCCCCTCATAGTCTGGGCTTCTCTGGTGGCTGAAATGGTAAAGAATCTGCCTGCAATGCAGAAGAGCTGGTTCAATCCCTGGGTTGGGAAGATCCCCTGGAGAAGGAGATGGCTATCCACTCCAGTATTCTTGCCTGGAGAATTCCGTGGACAGAGGAGCCTGGCGGCTACAGTCCATGGGGTTGCAGAGTCAGATTTTCAATTTCCCCATAGCATATTAGCTTATGAGGGCAGGGTTTCTATCTGCCTTGACCCAGTGTTTAGCATAGGACCTGACACAGAGTAGGGACTCCATGAACACTTGTTGAGTGTTTGAACAATGTTCTTTAGAGCATTGAATGCCAGAGTTGTGAGGGTGGTTCTTGGGGGGGTCTACTTAGAGCTGATATGGAACCAGAGGAAAAGTTGTAAATTTAAAAAGAAAATTCCTCACCACTTATATTTATATTTATAAAACCCGATCTTAGTAATGAGCAGACTTGTGGGCACTTATTCTAAAGGAAGTTTCACTAACATCTCTATCCTTGGGCTAGAGTTGTGATAATGTGGCTGGCCCCTCTTTCTTCTTAAGCTTCTTGTGATGAATATCATGGCACATATGAAAAATAGCCTTTTACTCTTGACACTGTGGTCTGTGAGTCTGTTTTAATCCATATACGAGCTCATGATATTGAGAATATAGACTGAGAAAGCAATCATTTTTTAAAAGTAATCAACAGCAACAACAATACTTACTACTGTTAGTACTGATTAAGTGTTTTCTTTGTGGTAGATTATATTATTTCCAAAAACTTCTACAATAATTTCATAGAGTAGATAATTTTATTTCCATTTTCTAGATAAATACACTGAGTTTTGGAAAGAGATTAAGTTCCTTGCTCAAGGACACATTGTAAGTAGATGTTAAGCTGAGACTCAAACTCATGTGTTTTTGGCACCAGCGCCCAAACTCTTAATCTCTGTTCTTTTTTTTAAATTGAAGTACAGACTCACAGGTGTAGAGAACAGACTTGTGGTTGCCAAGGTGGGGCGGGGGAGGGACGGCCTGGGAGTTTGGTGTTAACAGATGTTAACTATTACATTTAGAACATATTAAACAACAAGTTTCTACTGTATGGCACATGGAACTGTATTCAATATTCTCTGATAAACCATAAGGGAAAAGAGTATGAAAAAGAATGGATATATATATACTGAAAAAAGTGGTGAAAGTGTTAGTTGCTCAGTTGTATCTGACTCTTTGCGACCCCCATGGACAGTAGCCTGCCAGGTTTCTCTGTTCATGGAATTCTCCAAGCAAGAATACTGGAATGGGTAGCCATTCCCTTCTCCAGGGGATCTCCCCAACTCAGGAATCAAATCCGGGTCTCCTCTATTGCAGACAGATGCTTTACCATCTGAGCCACCAGTATATCTCTATATATACTGGAATGGGGTAGCCCACTCCACTAGCCTTATTTATGGACAGAGAAGCCTGGCAGACTACATACAGTCCATGGGGTTGCAAAGAGTCGGACACAACTGAGCAAGTAGCACCTTCCCTACTTTTTTTTCATATATATATATATATATATATATATATATATATTATTTTTCATATTCTTTTCCCTTATGGTTTATTACAAGATATTGAATATAATTCCCTGTGTTATGCAGTAGGATCTTGTTGTCTATCCGTCCTAAATGTAATAGTTTGCATCTGTTAACCCCAAACTCCCAGGCCGTCCCTCCCCCTACCCCCTTGGCAACCACAAGTCTGCTCTCTACACCTGGGAGTCTGGCTCTGTTTTGTAGATAGGTTCAGTTGTGCATGTTTCAGATTCTACATATAAGTGCTTTCATATGGCATTTGTCTTTCTCTTTTTAATCTGTATTCGATATTGCAAAGTGATTCTAGAATTCTGCAAGCAATTTCTTGCTGACAGTCTTCTGAAACTTTATGTAAACTTTCCTCTGAGGTGCCTTTTGAAAACTTTCATCTTTAAGTGCCTTGAGAGAGGGAGCCTTCTCGTTTCATCTCTTATCAAGAGATCACCAAAAACTAAAATCTGTTTTAACCATTCCATGTTTGAGTAAATGTGAGTCTTGCTCCAGAGTTTCTTGATTTTACATGGACATTACCAGGAAATCAAAACAGCAGTGACAATAACAATAATGGGAAAAGCCCCTTGACTGTGTTAATAAGGCAGCACACGAAGGGATATAAGTGAAAACACACAGGAGTTTATCAAATCTAAATCCTATTTCAACTTATTACCTTCCTAATCACTTGAGTATGCTTGTCAAGCAAGAGAGTAGATTTTTGCGACATATTCCACAGAGTGAGGTTTTGGTGAGTGAAGTAATTGGAGGGATGGATCTAAATTAATAAATGAGAAAATGCTTTTCTTGAAGTCTATGTGTTCTAGAATCCTTGATAACTGGATAGCTAAGATATGGAAACAACCTAAATGTCTATTGACAGGTGAGTAGATAAAGAAGATATGGTAGGATATACACAAGGGAATACCATTCAGTCATAAAAAGGAATTAAATAATGCAATTTGCAGCAACATGGATGGACTTAGCAATCATCATACTGATTGAAGTAAGTCAGAACAAGAAAGACAAATACTGTATGATGTTACATGCATGAAATCTAAAGTAAGACAAAAACGAACTTATTTGTGGAAAAGAGATAGACTCACAGATATAGAAAACAAACTTATGTTTACCAGAGGGGAAAGAGGTTGGTGGAGAGACAAATTAGGAGTTTGGGGTTAGCAGGTAGGAACTACTACATATGAAATAGTTAAAGCAAGGTCCTACTTATAGCACAGGAAACTATATTCAATATCCTATAAAAAACCACAATGGAAAGATATAAAAGAATATGTATATTTGTATAACCCAATCACCTTACTATACACCAAAAACTAACACAACATTGTAAATCAACTAAACTTTAATAAAAAAATAGATACAATCTTTGCTATTCAGTAGCCAAGGACAATTCCTCATACAGATCTTTAAGTTAAAAAGCCTAATTAAATAAAACTCCAGGTAAAGACTTTCTGCCACCAAAATTATTCAAAATAGCTTAATTGATAGTGCTATCCGATCCTTGTTAACCTTTTACCCTAATTATAAACAGAAAAGAATTTATAATGTGTGTACATCCAAATGTTTATATAATATTTATTAAGTTTTGATTTTATAAGACTGTAGAGAAAAACAAAAATGGAACATGATCTCCCCTTCCAGAAAACTCCTGTTGTTGTTTTTTTTTTTTAAAAAATTAGTACATGTACCTGGTTGTTGTTGTTCAGGTGCTCAGGTGTGTCTGACTTTTTGTGACCCCATGGACTGCGGCACATCAGGCTTCCTTGTCCTTCGCTATCTCCCGGCGTTTGCTCAAACTCATGTCCATTGAGTTGGTGATGGCATCCAACCATCTCATCCTCTGTCACCCCTTTCTCCTCCTGCTTTCAATCTTTCCTAGCATCAGGGACTTTTTCAATGAGTCAGTTCTGGTACCTGGTAATGTACCTGGTACCTGTCGTAAAAATCTAAATCATGCAGGAAGATATAAAATGAAAAATAAAAGCTCCTTCCCACTACCACCCCCTCCCAGATCATCACAAAATCTTTCCTCTGCATTTTTCCAAAAAATTACATATATACATATAATGACATATAAATATATACATATTTGAAAAGTATACCAAAAGACATTATACTATATTCATTTAAACTTTGCTTTTTCATTTATAAAATGTCTTAGAGATTTATAAATCAGTAAATAGAGACCAATTGCATATAAAAATTATCACATTTTATTTTGAAATGATTAAAAATTTACAGAAAAGTTGGAACTATATTTTAAGAAAAGTAAACCAAAGCTTTTTCTCCCTGAATGATTTAATTGTAAGTTTTTGACCTAATGCCCCATTACACCTGAATACTCGAGAGTTTGTTCGCTACAAAGACAGTTCCCTGCGTAGCCATGATGCGACGATCAAAACCAGAAAATTAAATCAAATATATTACTTCTATCTAATTGTTGTATTATTCAAGTTTTGTCAGTTGTCCCAATAATGGCTTTTATAGCAAAAGAATCCAGTTCAGAATCACAGTTTGCATTTAGTTCTCTGGTCTTTCTAGCCTGCTTCTGTATGGAACATTTCCTCATTCTTCTTTTGATTTTTCTTTTTTTTTTTTACCTTTACACTAGAAGACTGCAGGTAAGCTATTTCCTAAAATGCCCTCAGTTTGGGTTTGTATAATGGCTCTTCATGCTTGGACTCGGGTCCTGTATCTTTGGCAATCTCATCACAGAAGTGATGCTGTGTTCTTCATATGGCATCCTAGCAAGAGGCACACCATTCATGTTTGTCTTGACGCTAAAGACTTTGACTGTGTGGATCACACAAACTGTGGAAAATTCTTAAAGAAATGAATACCAGACCACCTTACCTGTCTCCTGAGAAACCTGTATGCAGGTCAAGAAGCAACAGTTAGAACCAGACATGGAACAATGGACTGGTTCAAAATTGGGAAAGGAGTACATCATGGCTACATATAGTCATCCTGCTTACTTATATGCAGAGTACATTATACAAAATGCTGGGCTGGATGAATCGCAAGCTGGAATCAAGATTGCTGGGAGAAATATCAACAACCTCAGATATGCAGATGATACCACTCTAATGGCTGAGAGTGAAGAGGAACTAAAGGGCGTCATGTTGAGGATGAAAGAGGAGGGTGAAAAATCTGGCTTAAAACTCAACAAACTTTCAAAAATGAAGCTCATGGCATCTGGTCCCATCACTTCATGGCAAATAGATGGGGAAAAAGTGGAAACAGTGGGAGATTTTGTTTTCTTCGGCTCCAAAATCACTGCAGATGATGATTGCAGCCCCCAAATTAAAAGACACTTGCTTTTGGAAGAAAAGCTATGACAAACCTAGACAGCATATTAAAAAGCAGAGACATCACTTTGCCAACAAAGGTCCATATAGTCAAAGCTATGGTTTTTCCTAGAGCTTCTTATGACTTCCCTATTAGTGTAGACAGTAAAGAATCTGCCTGCAATGCAGGAGACTCAGATTTGATCCCTAGGTTGGGATGATACCCTGGAGAAGGGAATGGCAACCCACTCCAGGATTCTTGCCTAGAGAATTCCATGGACAGATCATAGGGTCACAAAGAGTCGGACACGACTGAGCACTAAACTGCATGGTTTTTCCAGTAGTTGTGTATGGATGTGAGAGTTGGGCCATAAAGAAGGCTGAGTCCTGCAGCCTTCTCCTCCCAGTGATGCTTTCAAACTGGGGTGCTGGAGAAGACTCTTGAGAGTTCCTTGGACTGCAAGGAGATCAAACCAGTCAATCCTAAAGGAAATCAGTCCTTACTATTCATTGGAAGAACTAATGCTGAAGCTAAAACTCCAATACTTTGGCCACATGATGCAAAGAGCTGATTCACTGGAAAACAGCTTGATACTGGGAAAGATTGAAGGCAAGAAGAGAAGGGGATAACAGAGGACAAAATGGTTCGATGGCATCACTGACTCAATGGACATGAGTTTGAGCAAACTCTGGGAGATGGTGAAGGACAGGGAAGCCTGGCATACTGCAGTCCATGGGGTCAAAAAGAGACACACACCTCTTAGTGACTGAACAACGACAACTATAGTCCTGGAAGCAATCTTTAGGTTCATCAATACACCCCTATCATTTGAATCTGTTTTAGGTATCATGTTCCTTCTCACCTGTATCAAAACTCATACTAAACAATGAGTTCTGGGTTGCAAAAGAGGGTTTATTTTTGTACCTGTCTATAAGTCTTTGCTCACAAGCTTAACAAAAACAAACACAAGTGCTATTACTAGGTATTTTAACAGAGAGAATTTATTACAGAGAATTGCTAACTAGATAACTGAAAAGGCAGATGGATATCATGGAAGTAGCAATTGCAAGAAGAGCTACTACCACTAGGACTGGGAAAGCAAAAGAAAGAATCTGAAAGTATTAAGATATGGAGCTTGGAGGAGAACCTCAGACCTCTGGGGAAGGGGACTTTGGCCATCTGGTGCTCATACTTCTTCCCAGGTGGTGCAGTGGTAAAGAATCCACCTGCCAATGCAGGAGACACAAGAGATGTGGGTTTGATCCCTGGGTTGGGAAGACCCCTTGGAGTAGGAAATGGCAACCTGCTTCCATATTCTTGCTTGGAAAATTCCATGGACAGAGGAGCCTGGCAGGCTACAGTCCATGGGGTCTCAAAGAGTCGGACATGACTGAGCAACTTAGTATTCATATTTCTGCAGTGGAGTGTAGGAAATAATGAGACTGGTTTTATGAACTTGGAGAAACTGAAAACTATACCCAACTACTTGTAGAAAAAACTTCTGGGGTGAAAAAGAAGCAAAGGGTGTTACTGACAGTACTAGGACATCTGTAGGAAGACACGGGAAGCAGACAGAACAGAGCAAGTCCCTTCTTTATCTTTGAGTCTTTCAGTCTCCTTCTATCATCTGCTATTGGCGGAACCTCCCCCAGCTGGCAAAGGAGAAATATGGTTTACAGAGTCCCAGCTGCAGCTTCAGAAATCTGAATATAGAGGCTGGGCTTGAAGTTGAGAAACAATAGCTTAATAACTGGAACAAAACTTTAATTCTAATTTACAGTGATCTTGAGTATTCTGAATTAATTTTTCCTATTAAAAGAACCCAGTATGTATTATACTTAAACTGCAGATGCCATTCTCTATTCCAGAGAAATTCTCTTGTGTTGTATCTTTGAAAATATTTTCTATTTAATTTATTGGATTTTCTACCTTAGGATTGTCAACATTTTTTTAGTTGGATTAGCTTGGTCTTCCATAGGTATTAGCTTTTTCTCTAATTTCTTTAATATTTTATATTTTCCTTCCCATTCTCTGTGCTTTTCTCAAGCTTTTCCTCTGTTAGTAATTTAGTTTTTAATGATCTCCATTCTGTTACTTACTATTTCTATTGAATCTATTATCTCCATAATGGTGTTATGTGCTCTTCAATTTGTTTCCTTAATCTTTCTCTTCCTGTAAACTTCTTTTATTTTAATGCATGTTTTAAGCAAGTGGTTCTAGGGAATGAAGTGATTTTGAAGAATTTTCTTGTATTCTCTGAGTCATGCTTTGTTCTAGGCAGAGGTCTTTTTCTCTCTTTTGCATATGGTTTTATTTATATACTCATGCTACACTTTGGTTGCTATGCTATTTAGTTATGTGTTTGTATGCCATTTATATTCTATCCGACATATTGATTGGCTATATTCTTCTGCATTTTGATTCTATTTTCAAAAAGGGAAATACTATTTTCACCCCAGACTACAAGTTCACTAATTAGCTTTTCTTCTCTCAATTCCCTCCTCTTCCTTCTCCTTCCCTACCTCCTAGTTTTACCGTTTTGCCCTACTTTGTTCTCAGTCTTTTTTCCTTTTTCATCATATCCTCTTTTCTTCTTCATTATTCTAAGTAAACTTTATGCCAATTTCTCCTTTACAAACTACAAACCTGGGTTTCCTCGGTTAGTATTTTATATAAGGACAAGCTAAGGGTTCTTTGTAAAATCAGTATGTACAGGTTTTTTTAAAAGGGGGTTTTGATGGAATTAAGATGATATTTTGGTTGTCTCCAGGAATGCTGATATCCTACAGGAAATCTCTGGGGGAGATTATCTATCTATCCATCCATCTAGATACAGACATATAGAACAAGAGACAAACCAATGTTAAAAATGAAGTAACATTATATCAGAGGTCTTGTGCCTCTAGTTCACACAGACATTTCTTGCAAACTTGGCTGAAGCAAAGACCAAGGCTGAAGACCCTTGGGGCGTTTTTTTCTTCTTCTTAGTCCCAATCCAAATGCTGAAACTTACCTCGCTCTGGCCTGCAAGAGCAGGGAACTGTCATAATAAGAGTGCCTGGGCATAAATGAGAAGAGCATGATGGCTAGACTGGATGCCCACCCCTCCAGATGTCTAGAGGGAGGAAGTGGAATAGAAAGTGTCAGTCTTTTGGACTCTGTGGGAGAAGGTGAGGGTGGGATGATCTGAGAGAATAGCATTGAAACATGTATATTATCATACGTGAAACAGATCACCAGTCCAGGTTTGATGCATGAGACAGGGTGCTCAGGGCTGGTGCACTGGGATGACCCAGTGGGATGGCATGGGGAGGGAGGTGGGAGGGGGGTTCAGGATGGGGAACACATGTACACCCATGGCTGATTCATGTGAATGTATGGCCAAAACTACTACAATATTGTACAGTAATTGACCTCCAATTAAAATAAACAAATTAAAAAAAAAAAGAAAGTGTCACAACTATGACTCACTAGTTGGCTAGCAAACTTGGGCCAATCAGCTTGGCTCAGGGATGCTAGTAAAGCAGGAAGGGAAAGGAGAGGGAAGGGTTATCCTGAATGTGTCTCTTCTCCTAGAGCCTGATGGTCCTTTGTGGGACCAGGACTCATAAAAGATCACAATTGTACTGACTCTTATTTTAGCCTTTGACTACCTGGCTACTGGGTTCTAATTAGGTTCCCATCTTAGTAGTATCAGTGGAGGTTGAGAGATATGCCCCACCCCCTATCAAATAATAACTATGAGGAGTACAAACTAGGACTCCCATTTTGAATAATCTCATTTTAAACAAACATCTTCGTGATTGGAAACTGCTTTTGGATATGGATGCATACCTCCCTGCTGTAGACAATGGAGGTATGAGTCCTCTTACAAGCTGATGCTAATGGGTGTATTGAGTTAGGGTTAGTTGAAACAATCAGTTAATTCTGTTTAACTACTGGTATAAAGAAACTTAATATAAACTATTTCAAAGGTGATATAGTTTGGGAGATGTCATCTATATTTATTCAGTTTCGATCTACTAACTTAAACTTGGAAGAAGATCTTTTTTGTACAGTTCTTCTGTGTATTCTTGCCACCTCTTCTTAGTAGCTTCTGCTTCTGTTAGGTCCATACTGTTTCTGTCCTTTATTGAGCCCATCTTTGCATGAAGTGTTCCCTTGGTATCTCTAATTTTCTGGAAGAGATCTCTAGTCTTTCCCATTCTATTGTTCTCCCTATTTCTTTTCATTGATCACTGAGGAAGGCTTTCTTATCTCTCCTTGCTATTCTTTGGAACTCTGCATTCAAATGGTTATATCTTTCCTTTTCTCCTTTGCCTTTAGCTTCTCTTCTTTTCTCAGCTATTTGTAAGGCCTCCTCAGACAATCATTTTGCCTTTTTGCATTTCTTTTTCTTGGGGATGGTCTCCATCACTGCCTCCTATACAGTGTCACAAACCTCTGTTCATAGTTCTTCAGGCACTCTATCAGATCTAATCCCTTGAATCTATTTGTCACTTCCACTCTATAATCATCCAGAAAAACATCTATTTCTGCTTTATTGACTATGCCAAAGCCCTTGACTGTGTGGATCACCACAAACTGTGGAAAATTCTTAAAAGGATGGGAATACCAGACCACCTGACCTGCCTCTTTAGAAACCAGTATGCAGGTCAGGAAGCAGCAGTTATAACTGGACATGGAACAACAGACTGGTTCCAAATAGAGAAAGGAGAACATCAAGGCTGTATATTGTCAACCTGCTTATTTAACGTATATGCAGAGGACATCATGAGAAACGCTGAGTTGGATGAAGCACAGGCTGGAATCAAGATTGCCGAGAGAAATATCAGTAACCTCATATATGCAGATGACACCACCCTTAAGACAGAAAGCAAAGAGAAACTAAAGAGCCTCTTGATGAACGTGAAAGAGGAGAGTGAAAAAGTTGGCTTAAAGCTCAACATTCAGAAAACTAAGATCATGGCATCTGGTCCCATCACTTCATGGCAAATAGATGGGGAAACAATGGAAACGGTGAGAGACTTTATTTTCTTGGTCTCCAAAATCACTGCAGATGGTGACTGCAGCCTTGAAATTAAAAGATGCTTGCTCCTTGGAAGAAACATTATGACCAACCTAGACAGCATGTTAAAAAGCAGAGACATTACTTTGCCAAGAAAGGTCCATCTAGTCAAAGCTATGGCTTTTCCAGTAGTCATGTATGGATGTGAGAGTTGGAGTATAAAAAAAGCTGAGCGCCGAAGAACTGATGCTTTTGAACTGTGGTGTTGGAGAAAACTCTTGAGAGTCACTTGGACTCCAAGGACATCAAACCAGTCCATCCCAAAGGAAATCGGTACTGAATATTCACTAGAAGGACTGATGCTGAAGCTGAAACTCCAATACTTTAGCCACCTGATGTGAAGAACTGACTCATTGGAAAAGACCCTGATGCTGGGAAAGATTGAAGGCAGGAGGAGAAGGGGACGACAGAGGATGAGATGGTAGGATGGCAGCACCAACTCAATGGATATGGGTTTGAATAAACTCTGGGAGCTGGTGATGGACAGGGAGGCCTGGCCTGCTGCAGTCCATGGGGTTGAAAAGAGTCGGACATGACTGAGCGACTGAAGTGAACTGAACTGAACTGTATAATCATAACGGATTTGATTAAGGTCATACCTGAATGGTCTAGTGGTTTTCCCTGCTTTCTTCAATTTAAGTCTGAATTTGGCAATAAGGAGTTCATGATCTGAGCCACAGTCAGCTCCTGGTCTTGTTTTTGCTGACTGTATAGAGATTTTCTGTCTTTGGCTGCAAAGAATATAATCAATCTGATTTCGGTGTTGGCCATCTGGTGATGTCCATGTGTAAAGTCTTCTCTTCGGTTGTTGGAAGAGGGTGTTTGCTATGACCAGTGCATTCTCTTGGCAAAACTATGTTAGCCTTTGCCCTGCTTCATTTTGTACTCCAAGGCCAAATTTGCCTGTTACTCCAGGTGTTCCTTGACTTCCTACTTTTGCATTCCAATCCCTTATAATGAAAAGGACATCTTTTTTGGGTGTTAGTTCTAGAAGATCTTATAGGTCTTCATAGAACTATTCAACTTTTGCTTCTTCAGCATTACTGTTTGGGGCATAGGCTTGGATTACTGTGATATTGAATGGTTTGCCTTGGAAATGAAAGAGATCATTCTGTCATTTTTGAGATTGCATCCAAGTACTGCATTTCAGACTCTTTTGTTGACTATGATGGCTACTCCATTTTTTCTAAGGGATTCTTGCCCACAGTAGTAGATATTATGATCATTGAGTTAAATTCACCCATTCCAGTCCATTTTAGTTTGCTGATTCCTAAAATGTCAATGTTCACTCTTGCCATCTCCTGTTTGACCACTTTCAATTTGCCTTGATTCATGGACCTATCATTCCAGGTTCCTGTGCAATATTGTTTTTTACAGCATTGGACTTTATTTCCATCACCAGTCACATACACAACTGGGTGTTGTTTTTGCTTTCGCTCCATCTCTTCATTCTTTCTGGAGTTATTTCTCCAGTGATCTCCAGTAGCATATTGGGTACCTACCGACCTAGGGAGTTCATCTTTCAGTGTCGTATCTTTTCACCTTTTCATACTGTTCATGGGGTTCTCAAGGCAAGAATACTGAAGTGGTTTGCCATTCCATTCTTCAGTGGACTATGTTTTGTCAGAACTCTCCACCATGACCTATCCGTCTTGGGTGACCCTACATGGCATGTCTCATAGTTTCATTGAGTTAGACAAGGCTGTGGTCCATGGGATCAGATTGGTTAGTTTTCTGTGATTGTGGTTTTCATTCTGTCTGCCCTCTGATGGAAAAGGATAAGAGGCTTATGGAAGCTTCCTGATGGGAGAGACTGACTGAGGGGGAAACTGGGTCTTGTTCTGATGGGTAGGGCCATGCTCAGTAAATCTTTAATCCAATTTTCTGTTGCTGGGCTGTGTTCCCTCCCTGTTGTTTGACCTGAGGCCGAACTATGGTGGAGGTAATGAAGATAATGGTGACCTCCTTCAAAAGGTCCCATGCATGTACTGCCACACTCAGTGCCCCCAACCCTGCATCAGACCACCTCCGACCCATGCCTCCACCAGAGACTCCTGGACACTCATGGGCAAGTCTAGGTCAGTCTCTTGTAGAGTCACTGCTCCTTTCTCTTGGGTCCTGGTGTGCATAAGCTTTTGTTTGTGCCCTCCCAGAGTCTGTTTCCTCAGTCCTGTGTAAGTTCTGGGGCTCTATGGTGGGGTTAATGGTGACCTCCTCTAGGAAGTCTTATGCCATACCTAGGCCTACTGCACCCAGAGCCCCTGCCCCTGCAGCAGTCCACTGCTGACCTGTACCTCTGCAGGAGACCCTCAGACACAGCATAGTTTCAGTTCAGTTCAGTTCAGTCGCTCAGTCGTGTCCGACTCTTTGCGACCCCATGAATTGCAGCACGCCAGGCCTCTCTGTCCATCACCAACTCCCGGAGTCTACCCAAACCCATGTCCATCGAGTCAGGCTTTCCTTAATATAATGAAAAAGCAAATTGATTATGATATCAACCATGGGTACCATAACTCCTTTTAGGGAAGAAAATGTATCATTTGAATAAATAATTTGAAGGGTTTTTCAAGCTTGGAAAATTTTTGGTCATAGCTTTTCAAATGTTTTTTCAGTTCTCCTTTTTGCCTTTGAGGACTCTAGTTACACATGTATGAGGTTGCTCAAAGTTGTCCTACATCTCACTGGTGCTGTTTTCATTTATTTTATTCTTTTTATCCCCTGTGCTTCATTTTGCATAGTTTCTGTTGCTATGTCTTAAAGTGCATTATTTTTTCCTTTCTAATAACTGATCTGCTGTTAATCACATTTCATATTTACATACCAAATATCTTTGGTATTTTTATATCTTGAATGACTCTGCCTATATTTTGAACAAGTAAAATATAATTATAATGTCTTTGTTTGCTAATTCTAACATCCTTGTCAGTTTGGGTTGGTTTCAATTGATTACTTACCTTCTTCATTATGAGTCAGGTTTCTCTGCTCCTCTGTAAGTCTGGTAAACTTTGATTGGGTTCCAGACATTGTAAATTTTACTCTGTTGAGTGCAGATAGTTTTGTTTTTCTAGAAATATTCTGGGAAGCAGTTAAGTTTCTTGGAAGAAGTTTGGTCCCTTCTGGTCTTGCTGTGGTGATATGTTAGGTGAGTCCGGAACAGTGCTCAGTCTGGAGCTAATTATTTCCCACTACTGAGGTAAGACCTTCCTGAGTTCTCTAGTCAATGCACTGTGAATTATGAGTTTTTTCAGTCTAGGTTATGGGAACAGACACAGTTGTTAATATCAACCCCATTTGAATGCTGAATACTGTTCCTGCTATTCTTTTTAGATGACTCTTTCCAGCTTCAGGTAGTTTGCTTACACACATGATAGGTCCATGCCTTAGTGAATACTTTAGGGGGATCCTGTGCTCATCCCTGGGGTTCTCTCTTTGTGTAGCACTTACCTTCATCCTGTGAACTCCACTGTCTTGATCTTTCTAGACTGTCTCCTCAATCCACAATTTTTGATATGTTGTGTTTTCACTCCAATTCAGTTCTAAGTATTTTTGGTTTTCTCTTGTGATATCTTCTTTTATCCATGAGATATGTAGATGTTTGTTGTTTAATTTCAAATATTGAGGAACTTTCCAGGTTATTTTTTAGACTTTCATTTCCATATAATTCTATGGTCACTAAATATACTCCATATGATTTTAATCTTTTAGAATTTATTAAAACTGTTTTATAGTTTAGTATATGATCTATTTTGATGAATGGTTCATATATACTTGGAAAAAATGTATTCCAACAGATTTTGGATGTCGTGTTCTATAAATGTCTACTGTATCAAGTTGGCTGGTAGTGTTGTTTGTGTCTTCAGTATGCTTACTGATTTCATGTTCCATTAATTACTGAGAGAGAAGAGTTGGATTCTTTAATGACAATTAAGGATTTGTCTAGTTTTTCTTTTAGCTGCCCATTTCTTTTTCTTCTTGTGTTTTAAAGCTATATAATAAATATGCATGCACATTTAGGATTCCATTTTGATGAATCAGTCTTTGTATCATTATGAAATGTCTTCTTTTATCCTTCTTCAGGTTTCTTTTGATTATTTTTTACATGATATATCTTTATCATTTACTTTTAACTTATATGTGACTGTGATCAGTTAAAGATTCATATTATAAGCCTTAGGACAAGCAATAAAAAATAAATGAAAGTGATATAGCAAATAAATGACCTGATGGAAAAATTGACAAAGAATTAAAAATTATAAAAATAAGTCAAAATTTTGGAGATGAAAAGTACAATAACTAAAATTAGGAACACAAAGGATGGTTTAATAGCAAGTTAGATGCAGCTCAAGAGAGAATTAGTCAAGTACGAAATAGGTGAGAAAAAATATCCAAGACTGAAGCACAGAATGAAAAAAGTATGAAAAATGCAAAAACAACTTTATCATTAATGTTAAACTCTTAAACAAAGTTTTCAGTAACATTCACAATAATCTCAGGCATTTTACCTTATGCAAAATGAACTTCTAAAAGCTTTACTTTGACTTCATGAATTAGATGAAAATATTGAGCCATTATTGAAATTAAATTAATTTCTTATAGAATATCAGCCATAATGCTGTAACCAACATCTATCAAAATAAATAGTAAAAAGACAAAAACCTCATTCCATATATTTAGAAACTAAAAAGACACTGCCGAAGAATTCACAGATTAAAGAAAAATTCTAGTTGAAATGACAGAACATCTGGATCAGACACAAGTAAAAATGTTACATATCAAATCTAACAGAATGAAGCTAAAGTGGTACTTAGAAATAAATTTAGAGCATTAAATGTTGTTGTTGTTCAGTCGCTCAGTCATGTCCAGCTGTTTGTGACCCCATGGACTGTAGCATGCCAAGCTTCCCTGTCCTTCACAATCTCCCAGAGTTTCCTCAAACTCATGTCCATTGAATCAGTGATGCCATCCAACCAGCTCATCCTCTGTCATCTCCTTCTCCTCCTGCCTTCAGTCTTTCCGAGCATCCGGGTCTTTTCAATGAGTTGGCTGTTCACATCAGGTGACCAAAGTTGGAGCTTCAGCTTCAGCATCAGTCTTTCCAGTGAATATTCAGGGTTTGATCTCCTTGCAGTCCAAGGGACTCTCAAGAATCTTCTCCAGCAGCACAGTTCGAAAGCATCAATTCTTGGTGCTCTGTCTTCTTTATGGTCTTTATTACCTCCCTTGGCAAGACCCAAGACTCTCTTGGGGTCCCCCCTGTGCTGTGACTTGGAAACTCATCCCATGCAATAAGCTCAACAATCATGGATCATACCTCATTTCATTTCCTTCTTTCAGACAGCACTATCTTGCACTACACTACTTTTCTCTGCTCTTTTACGTATTTATTTGGGTTTCTAGTTATTTAAGATGAGAGAGTATATCTGGCCTCCTTTATTCCATGACAGCTGAAAGTAGAAGTAATCGGTCATTTTTATAAAGTTTGAAAACATGCAAAACAATGCCACATATATATCCCCCCTTTCTATATATAAATAAATATGTATTTATATAGACATAGTTTGGGGAAAATGAACCATGCATAGGGAAGCTAGACACCAAATTTGGGAGAAAAGTTACTTGGAGAGGTAGGAGAAAACTACCCTGAAATTGAGATAATGAGCAAGAATGATAAAATTTTAGAATTCTTTGAAGATTAGTAGTAGGCACAGGGATATCCACCATGTTTTTCTATTATACTTCTTGTGGGCATGAAATATTTTATAATAAAAATTTAAAGGTATGCAAAAGGGAGAATAAGTAAAGAGTATTAGTTAAAGGAGTATTCTAGAAAGATAAAGAGGTAAAATAGGATAGTAATTAAATTTGTCTGTAAGCCACATCTAAGCCAGATGGCACTGTTGGGGGTGGGGACCAAATGGTAGCAAACAGAAATAATATATCTTCTTCTCTCACCAGCCAGGTCTCGGCAGGCTGTGATTTACCTGTTGGTGCTTTCCTGTGGGGAGAAGGAAATGGCAACCCACTCCAGTATTCTTGTCTGGAGAATCCCAGAGACAGAGGAGCCTGGTGGGCTGCCGTCTATGGGGTGGCATGGAGTCGGACACAACTGAAGCAGCTTAGCAGCAGCAGCTTTCCTATGGGTACTTTCTACTCCTGGGCAGAATTCTTTGATCAGTTCAGTTCAGTTGCTCAGTTGTGTCCAACTCTTTGTGACCCCATGGACTGCAGCACGCCAGGTTTCCCTGTCCATCACCAACTTCCGGAGCCCACTGAAACTCATGTTCATCGTGTTGGTGATGCCATCTAACCATCTCATTTTCTGTTGTCTCCTTCTCCTCCTGCCTTCAATCTTTCCTAGCATCAGGGTCTTTTCCAACAAGTCAGTTCTTCATATCAGGTGGCCAAAATATTGGAGTTTCAGCTATAGCATCAGTCCTTCCAATGGTTATTCAGGACTGATTTCCTTTAGGATAGACTTGTTGTATCTCCTTGCAGTCCTCAAGACTCTCAAGAGTCTTCTCCAACACCACAGTTCAAAAGCATCAATTCTTCGGCGCTCAGCTTTCTTTATAGTCCAACTCTCACATCCGTATAGGAGAAGGCAATGGCAACCCACTCCAGTGTTCTTGCCTGGAGAATCCCAGGGACCGGGGAGCCTGGTGGGCTGCCGTCTATGGGGTCTCACAGAGTCAGACATGACTGAAGCGACTTAGCAGCAGCAGCAGCACATCCATATATGACTACAGAAAAACCATAGCTTTGACTTTGTTGGCAAAGTAATGTCTCTGCTTTTTAAGATGCTGTCTAGGTTGGTCATAGCTTTTCTTCCAGGGAGAAAGTGTCTTTTAATTCCGAGGCTGCAGTCACCATCTGCAGTGATTTTGGAGACCAAGAAAATAAAGTCTCTCACTGTTTCCATTTTTCCCTATCTATTTTCCATGAAGTGATGGGACTGGATGCCATGATATTAGTTTTCTGAATGTTTAATTTTAAGCCAACTTTTTCACTCTCCTCTTTCACTTTCATCAAGAGGCTCTTTAGTTCTTCTTCACTTTCTGCCATAAGTGTGGTGTCATCTGTGTATCTGAGGTTATTGATATTTCTCTTTGATGGAACCCTTCAAAACCCCAGCTTCCATAAACACCACAATGTTACCACCATGCCTTGCTGAGTTATCTGTCCACCTGCTTCTGGACTTGAGCTCTTGGGTCACTGTTGTGCTCTCTCTTATCCGCACAGGTGATCTCTCTCTGACTTTGGCCTCTCAGTATCTTGGCACTACTCTTCAATGATCATCTCTTGCTTGGATCTCTGCAATAGCCTCCTGACTTGTCTCCCTTCATCATTACCCCCTGCTGCATCTACCCTTAATATGGTAGCTGATGGAGTGGTCCTCTGAAAACCTCGGATCATGTCACTTCTCTGCTCAAAATTCTCTGTCTTGCTCAGAGGAAAAACCAAAGTCCCCTATTGCCTTCAAAGCACTGCAGTAATCTGGCTCCTTCCACCCCATCTCTTGCTGCTCTCCCCCACTCCCGGTCCCTACTCATCACTCGGGGCTCCCCGATGTGTCTAGCACCTGGCTGGCGTGCTCCTGCCTCAATTCCACCTGCTGCTCCCTCTTGGAAACTTTTTACCTGATTATCTATCTGGCTTGTTCTTTTTCTCACCAAAACTGTGGTTTTCTCAATTGTTACATTTTACAGGTATTTCTGATCCCTTTATCTAAGGCTACTCTCATTTTCACGATGCATTCCATTTCTTCCTGTGCTTATCTCTTTCTCCTTAGTATGTGTGGTCTTCCAATATACTATAAAATTTATTTCTTAATTTTTTTTATTGTCTGTCTCCCTCCACTGGAATATAATCTTCATGAAAACAGGGATTTTTGTGTTTTATTTATTGCTGTAATACAAGCGCCTAGAACAAGGGCGTGGCACAGAGATTGCCATCAGTGGCTTTGAGGATCTCTGCTTCCTCCTTTACTCAGAGGCTTAAGGAGTGAGGGAGAGGTGGATACCCCTTGTACCCACTGTTCACCTGACACACATGTGATGGCAGTCCTTTGGACTGGGCTTTGAGCGTCAGCTAGGTAGGGTGCCGCAGAGGTGTTCCTGGGTCCCAGATGTTTAACTCCTTCAGGTCCGGAGAGCCCCTCTGTGGCTTTCCCGCCTCTTGTAGGGACCCAGAAATCATATGATTGCTTCCATGCATGAAGGCAAAAGAAAGAGGTGGCAGAAGATGAGATGGTTAGATAGCATCACTGACTCAGTGGACATGAATTTGAGAAAACTCTGAGAGATAATGGAGGACAGAGAAACCTGGTTGCTGCAGTCCATGGGGCTGCAAAGAGTCGGACACGACTGAGCAACTGAACAACAGTAACAAAAGCCTAAGAGGGCACAGCAACTCTTCAAGGCTGTCCAAGGCTCTGTCTGCCCAGGAGCTTGCTGACACTCTCTTTACTGGGCTCTTGCTGTCTTTCTGGGACTCAGCCCAGCTCTCAGATCCCACAACTCTAAGAATTCTGCTGCCTCCCTGGGGTTCCACTTCAGTTCAGGGAATAAGGACTTTCTCTATGGAGTCCACTGACATCTTTTCAATGCTCCCCCCCCCTTCCCCATCTCTCACCTTACCTCACTTTCTCTCTTCCCCTCCCCCAGGCTGGGAATTTTTTCCTAGTATAACAAGAACGCTAACCTTGGTTCTGTTCATCTCTCATCTGTGTTGTGAATCCTTCCCACTTTTCTAAGGGCCTGGGCTTTTGGTATCTAAAAATAGGAGGAGAGACACTATCTCTCTGCATTTGGCTGTCAAACTCTCTCAGAGGATAACTTGGCTGCTGTAACGGAAGAAGGGTCAGGGGCATGGGAGAGGGAAAGAGAGAGGGAAAGTTTTGGGTGGGGAAATTGTGAAATATTTATAGAAGATGTGGTATATATACACAGTGGAATATTACTCAGCCATTAAAAGAATGAAATAAGGCTATTTGCAGCCACATGGATGGACCTAGAGAGTGTCATACTGAGTGAAGTAAGTCCGAGGAGGAGAAATATTATAAGACATCCCTTATATGTGGAATCTAAAAAGAAATGAACTTACTTACAAAACAGAAAGAGACTCACAGACTTAGAAAATGAATTCATGGTTGCCAGGTGAGGGTGAAGGGATAGTTAAGGACTTTGGGAAGATCATGTACATACTGCTGTATTTAAAATGGATATAACCAACAGAAACCTATTGTATAGCACATGGAACTCTGCTCAATGCTACATGCCAGCCTCGATGGGAAGGGTGTTTGGGGAAGAATGAATACATTATATGCATGGCTGAATCCCTTCACTGTTCACCTGAAACTATCACAACATTGTTAGTTGGCTGTACCCCAGTACAAAATGTTTTGGCATTAAAAAATAAATAAAAATAAAATTTTAAAAAAGAATAAAAAAGAAAACAGTCTCATCACTTGGTGATAGTAGTGACAAGAACAATAATGATGGTGGCGCTAGTGGTAAAGAATCTGCCTGCCATTGCAGAAGACATAAGAGACACGAGTTCGATCCCTGTGTCAGGAAGATCCCCTGGAGAAGGATTTGGCAACCCACTCCAGTATTCTTGCCTGGAAAATTCCTTGGACAGAGGAGTCTGGTGGGCTACAGTCCAGGGGGTCACAAAGAGTCAGACATGACTGAGCACACACACACAACATTTATTGAGCACTTCCTGTATGTCAGGTCCTCGCCCAAGCGCTCTGTATACAGCATCTCCATTAATCACCACCACAACTCCATGTGTATTTATTGTTATGGTAATTTTTCATAAGAGCAAATTGAAGTCTAGTGAGGGAGAGGGATTTATTCAGGTCCCACATTTTACAAATGATGGGTGAGGGCTTCAGACGCAAGCCTGGTGTACACCAAAGGCTGTACCTCCTGGCCTCATGGCAGCACCTCTAGAGCCTGAGGACGCCAGGCCCTGTAGATGGGGAATTAGTCCATTTTCCCCCACTCCCGGCCCCTCACCCAGCAAGAGTGGGCTGTCCCTCCTCTTCCTGCCATGCCCTGGGAAGGGCTGAATCATCCCCGTTTGCCTCCATGGTCAGCCTCTCCCTGCAAATCTGGCTTCCTACTCTGCTTCTGCTTCAGTAGGTTTCCAATCTCTCTCTCTTCTTCCTTCTCTTTCTCTCTTTTTCTCGATGTGGCTTTACAAATAAAATACAAATTTAGCTGAGAGCTCATACCACAAAAAGGGAAGAAGTGATAAGTATAAGCAGCAAACAGAACCCAGAGGGTTAACACCCTGTTACCACACATGAAGGTTTTGTGGGGAGAAGACTGAGGATCTGTGTGTTTCTGCTCTCAGGGGCGTTCAGGCTGCCTTTCCTGCTTCCTGCAGAGATGTCCTGGGCTCCTCCCCAAAGAGCAGTGTCTTTATCAACAAGTAGAAAGCTGCAGCTTCAGGAAGGTGTCCCAGCTCCAAATTATCTCTACTGTCAGAGGACTGCTACTTTGGAACAACAAGCTAACTCTAAAAAAAAAAAAATCAAATATCAGCCATTGACATCTTAGTATAGCTGAGCTGGACCAGCTAGCCCAGATCCAGAGTCTTTTTTTTTTTTTTTAAAGATATAAGCACCTCAATGTGCAAAGCAGCATTGTTTTTTTTATTTTTCTTTTTTGAAGATTTTTTGGATGTAGACCATTTTTACAGTCTTCATTGAAATTGTTAGAATATTGCTTCATTTGTTTATGTTCTCATTTTCTGGCCGTGAGGCAAGTGGGAATCTTAGCTCCCTGACAGGGATCGAACCCGCACCCCTGCATTGGAAGGCAATGTCCTGACCACTGGACCACCAGGGAAGTCCGCAAGATCCAGATTCTTAGGGGACAGTCATTTTGATGGCAGTGAGGTGGGAGGAGAGGAAACTTGGAACAGGGTGCAATCAGTTGAGTCTGGGGCTGCGAGAGGGCTCTGGGCAGCTGGGCGAAGGCTGTGTGTCTCTGCAGGCGACGATTCCATCAGCACCTTGGGCCTGATCCTCTGCGTGGGGCTGTCACTGCTGCTCGTGTCCATCCTGGGCTACAGCCTGGCCAAGTGGTACCAGCGCGGGTACTGCTGGGAGGGTGAGTGAGCGCCGGACCTTGTCACCCCAGTTCAGCCCAGCCCCTCCTCTTCTGTGGCATTTGGCCAGGCCAGATGGGGCAGCAAACTCTTTAGAATGGTGTCATGCAAAAATATTTCCTGTGGTGGCGGCAGTGGTTGAAGACTTGGGTGGGGTGGCTGAGCCCTTGAGGCAGCGGGGGTAGGGTACTGGGGCCTTTATTGGAGGGGGTGGGACTCTTCCCACACCCAGCATGCAGTCAGCTTCCTCCTCCCTCAGAACTCACAGGAATCCATCTCCCAGGCCTGTGTGGGCCCCAAGGCCAAGGGCATGGGCTAGACCGGCCAAGCTCCAGGTCTTTTCTCTACCTCTGGATCCTTGTTCTCTCTTCCCCTGCCTGTGTGTCTCGGGGCCTTCTCCTAAGCTTGCTGATGCTTCAGCCCCACTGGACATCTCCTGGAATTTTCTGGGGGTGCCCCCAACTCTGATTCACATCTGCACTTCCCATAGGACCCAGGAGAGCTGGGAAGGCATACTAGAGTCCTGGGGGCTTCCCAGGTGGTGCTAGTGGTAAAGAACCTGCCTGCCAATGCAGGAGACATAAGAGACGTGGGTTCCATCCCTGGGTCGGGAAGATCCCTAGAGGAGGGCACGGTGACCATCTCTAGTATTCTTGCCTAGAGAATCCCGTGGACAGAGGAGCCTGGTGGGCTACAGTCCATAGGGTCGCAAAGAGTCGGACATGATTGAAGTGACTTAGCATGCACTAGAGTCCCAAGAAGCAGAGAACATTTCCTGGATCTGCAATTAAATTCAACAGCTTCCATGGATGTTTGTTGAGCACCTACTATGTGCCAACGTACTTGTGCCTAATGTGATTTTTAAAAAAATTCCATGTGAAGATGAAATTCTTAGTCTCTGTGTGTTTTTTAACAGAAGATATGAGGCTAGAGTCACAGAGTTGGGAAGTGGTGGAGTCTGGATTCTAGCCTCCTTCCCAGAGTCATTAGTGCCCTTGATGGAGAGATCCCCAGTGGCAGGATCTATCCTCAAAGAGCTGGTGTTTCTGTCTAGAAAGAAGGGAATGTACCCATGAGTTTGGAGCAGGAAGAAGACACTGAAGGAGACTGGGAACCTCCCATGACATCCTGAGGCCCAGCCTAGCCACCCCACACCTCCCAGACAGGTGTGAGGGAGGAATGCATGCTCCCAGAAGAGTGGTGGGTCGCTCTCCCTGGAAGTACCAACTCTTTCTTTTCTGTCTTTCTAGGGCCCAATTTTGTCTTCAACTTGTACCAAATCCGGTGAGTAGATTCAGGGCAGATTGGGGTGGGATGGGGGTGGGGGGCTATATATGCTCGAAAAGAATCAAAGATGGAGTTCAAACTTACTACTTCCCTTCCTGGTCTCCTCCCAATGTCTTTGAGCAAGCAAGAGAAAAGGATGGAGCAGGGTCCATGTAGAAAGTTCCATGAAAGAAAACTTGAACACAGACAGGACATGAAAGATCCTAATGACAGTGAACTACTAAGCATTCATCCCTGGGTGGGCATCATCCATTCATCCATCCATTCATTTATTCACTCACCCATCATTTATTCAGTAAAGGTTCTATTGCAGTAGGTATTGTGACATTAGTTTCTAAGGGTACAAAGATAACTGGGCATAGTATCTGTCTTTAAGCTGCCCGTGGTGGACACCCGCCTGGTAACAGATATAATCTCAGACATAACATGCTGTCCAAAGAGAGGAGCAAATGAAGACAATCGGGGATTCAGGGAGTGTCCTGAGTTATTGCAAGAAGATTCCGAAAGTCCTCCTGTGATAAGTCGTCTCATCTGGTCTCTGCCACACAGCAGGCCTGCTTCTCATCTGGCGCGAGGGTTGGGTAACTCTCATTCTGGAAAATAAGTCAGCGAGTCTGTGAGTCACTGCTAGAAGTTCTTCCCAGCTCTGGTCCCAGAGAGAGGCCAGGTTCTCAGCCCCAGTAACTTGATTGGATGGTCTTTCTCAGGAACCTGAAGGATCTGGAGATGGGTCCTCCCTTCACCATCAGTGGCCACGTTAGCAGTTCAGATGGAGGCTACATGAAGTTCTCAGACAGGCTGGTCTGATGAGGGGAGTGTCAACTTTCTGGAGCCCCAGAGAGGTGAGTGGAACACTGGTGAGCTCATAAGTGAGTCTGATGTCCTAATGTGGTCCTCAGGTTGTCCAGGCACCCAAGCCTAGCACCAAAGATGGCTTGGGACCCACAGATGATGTGGCTCATCCTCCGGGGAGTGAGTGCTGTAGGAGATGATCTTGAGAGCAAAGACCTGGGATCATGCTGTCCCTGCCTCTCACTAGCACTAGGTCGCTCCTTTTACTCTTGTCCCCCTGATCCATGCCTTTCTTTCCTTTCTAATCAGATGGAAGTTTTTAGAATGGAGCTTTCTATCTCAACCCTTTACTCTGAGATGAAGGTGCCAGATGGCCACCCTCTCCAAGAAGCATCGCTGTAGAACTTCTGAACTTCTTGAACTTTCTAAGCCTAGGAGCTATCCCTCCTTCCTGGCTAGCGAACCCCATGATCATGACCTCTCCTCGCCTGCCTTCAAGCCCATCCCTCTTTGCATCACAGTTGCTTTCTTCCATCTAAACACTTTCTCCTTCCGGCAGTCCCTCACAGACCCTTGGTTTGGTTTCTCTCTCATCTCCAGATAGGACCCCACACTCAGCTCCTCTATATGTTTCTCCCTCTGCCCAGATGTGATGGTTCAGAGCAGCAGTCCCCAATCTTTTTGACATCAAGGACCAGTTTCGTGGAAGACAATTTTTCCACAGATGGGCATGGGGGATGGTTTCGAGATGATTCAAGCATTACATTTATTGTGCAATTATTCTCTATGATTAGTACATTAGTTCTACCTCAGATCATCAGGCTTTAGATCCCGGAAGTTGGGGAGCCCTGGTTTAGAGGAATCCTTTCCAAGGCTCATTTCTTTGTCACGTCCCCTTATCTTTTTCTGCAGGAGGAGGCTCCTGGCTCAGAATCTGCCCCTCTTGGGTTCCCCTGCCTTCAACCCCTGGGTCTTCAAGGCCTGGCCTGGCCCCTCTTGTGAATATTGAGGAGTCTTCTTTTGGGACACCCCAGCCTGCAGCATGAGAGTCCCCAGGAGAGTCAGACCTCTGGGAACAGAGTCTGTGAAGTCACAGCGGCTTTCTCACAGAAACCAAGAGACGGCCATTTCCTGAGGAGGAGGGGCTGGTTCCTGGGGGCCCCTGAGCCTGTGCCCTCAGGTTCCAGGTGCCCTGGAGAGCAGACCCCTCCCAGCTGGATGGCGTGGGTGGGGCTTGGAGATTCCAGAGGGGAGCTCTCCATTGGGCATCCCCGGCCACTTCCCCTGGGAGACTGACACCAGTGCCAGAAAACCTGTCATATCCTCCACAGGCAAAGTCATGTGGGAGGAAGGGTCATTCCAGATGCTTTTAAACCTTCCTACAAGAAGCCAACTTCCCCTGAGAGCTGTATACTGAGCTTAGGCCTTGAATCTGCCCTGCCCCCCTCTGCCCTTGGTTCTGGCACTTTCTGCAAGTCCCCCCACCTCACTCCCCAGCCCCTCATGCCCTCCCACACATCTCTCCACCACCTGTGTCTGTTTCCTTTGATACTGACCAACCTCTGTGCCTCCCAGACAATTTTTAGGGCAGTGCTGAGAATAGTCTAGAAACATTCTTATTTTTAGGTTCCTGTGATGGGGAGGGCCTGGTGTAGATAACTGTCTCTCCCATGTACTCCATTTCCTGCGCAAGGCCTGCCTTGTAATGTGGCAAGTCGACCAGAAATGGTGAGAATGGGGAAGAGGAATCTAGATTAGCCTGAAATAAACCAGATAATGCACGTGGGAAATCAACAACCAAGTATAGCTTAGTGGACAGGAGAACAGTTAGTTCATGAGTTATTACTCTTTCCTCCAGTCTATATCCTACTGGACCTGAGGTGGGGCCCAAACTGGCATGTCAGTTTGCATGCTAAGCTGCTTCAGTTGTGTCTGACTCTGTGCGATCCATGGCTCCTGTCATGGCTCCTCCATGGCTAGGCTCCTGTCCATGGGATTCTCCAGGCAAGAATACAGGAGTGGGTTGCTGTTTCCTTCTCCAGGGGATCTTCCCAACCCAGGGATCAAACCTGTGTCTTCTGCATTGGCAGACTGGTTCTTTACCATTAGCGCCACCCGGGAAGCCCTGGGATGTCAATTTAGTAGGTACTTTATGCAGCATTGTTCAGTCCAAAGGGACTGAATTCCTGAGGCAGCTGTGGATGGAGCAGGGTCTAATGGGGGCCCTGCCACTGCCGAAAACAGCAGTTAGAACTACCAGCCACTGGTCTCCCTGAGATGTCCCAGAACAAGGCCAATGATATACAGAGGCCCAGGACTGTGATAGATGAGGAGAAAAGTCACATTTGTCCTCTTGTCCTCTCTTTTCTGAAGCCTGGTTTCTTTCTTGCTTCAGATTCTAACAGATTGACAAGGAAGGAAGAAGGAAGGGGTGGGACCTTACAGTTCATATCCTCTTTCCTGGGGCCTGGGGGCCAGTCTCCCGACAGAGCCAGGTTGTGACTTAATAAGCCAAGTCTCGGCCTTTGGAGGTCTTCGGCTGGGCCCCAACTCCTCTACTCCTGAGTAGATGGAGGTGGGGAGTGGCCCCCTAGACTCTGGATCCTTCCCTTCCTTGAAGGCCCGTTGGGAGAGGTGCGGGGAGGGGCTATGGGCTGACTCTGGTATCCTTCCTCCTTGTATTTCAGTTCTGAGGGCTGAGCCCCACTGCTTAACCCAAGGGGGTGTCCAGCCTCAATAAACGCTCAGCTGTGCCCTGCTCACTGTGGATCCTGGGTCGGCAGCCCTGGAAGGGCCTCCCTAACCCCTGAAAGTGCTCAGAACTCAGAGACCTGGGGGAACCTCAAAGGCTAGGGCCCAGGGCCCAGGTGGTCTTGGCCCCAGCTTTGATGGCTTCAGGTAGGGAGACAGGGACAGCTGCCAAAGGCTGGGAGAATGGAGGGTATTTCCTATCCGGGAGAGCGGAACTGAGACTGGGCCACTTCCTCTTTTTGGGTCCTCTGACGTGTTCCCTGTCCTCTCTGCCTCCCCCTCGTTTTCCTGACTTCCGTTGTCTGACTGGCTAGTGCAGCTTTCTTTACCTTGGACTCTACATGTTTCTGTCGGGGGCAGATTCCGGCTCATTCAGAAATGGCGAGGGAGCAGTGTCTAGAAATCTGGCTCCAAGTCTGGTTATTTGCTGGGCACCTTGACCCATGGCAATGCCAGCACTGCCCCCACCACCCAGGCCCTCCCCTTCCTCATAACTATTCTTCATCTCCCTGGCCCCAGGAGCCGGGAGGCAGTCATGGAGAGCCCACAGTTCCGTGCGCTGGCCGTTCCCAGGCCACTGCCACCCTATTCCTCTTTGGAGTCTTTGCCAAGGCTGTTCTCCTGCCTAGAATGCCTTCTCCCCCCGACCCCCACCCCCAGCCACATCTAGTCTCCATGGTTGGCTCAAGTCTCATCTTTCCTACGGCTTCCCTTGGACTCTAGACTTGATGCCATCCAAGCAGGCAGGGTTAAGTCCCACAGGTTTTTAGTAACCATTAAAAGTGGAGTCAATAGGATGCGCTCAATAAATGCCAGCTGAGTGGAAGGAAACACCCACTGTGGCCACAGAAGCCTGCCTGGTGCTAGAGAAAGATGACCAGGTGACATGAGGAAGAGAAGAAACTACTCATACAGTGCAGAGTCTGCAGAGTACAGTGCACTTCCACACACACTACTGTGTCTTGAGCCTGGTGGCAACCTTGTGACGTGGAGATGATTATTGGTCCCATTTTACATACAGAGAGATTGATGCTCAGAGAGTTGGTATTCTTTGCCTAAGGCTGCACAGCCTCGCACAGAGTCGGACACGACTGAAGCAACTTAGCAGCAGCAGCAGCAGCAGCACAGCCAGCAACTGACAAAGTCGAGGCCTCACAGATACAGTCTGACCTCAGGGCTTGGTGGGAGGAACGCTGTAGAACAGGGTCTGGTGTAGAACCTGTCCTGCCATGCTGTGTGGTCATGGGCTGTCACTTCACCATCCTGGGATTAAATTTCAGCATCTGGCATTTGAGGGACTACTTCTTCAAGACTCCTCTCTTTTACTTGAAACAGAAAAAGAGTCCTATCTTTCTTTCTTTTTTTTCAAATCTCTGGACTCTCTGAGAACTGGGCCGTAAAGAAGGCAGAATGCCGAAGAAATGATGCTTCCATACTGTGGTGCTGGAGAAGACTCCTGAGAGTCCCTTGGACAGCAAGGAGATCATACCAGTCAATCTTAAAGGAAATCAACCCTGAATATTCATTGGAAGGACTGATGCTGAAGCTGAAGCTCCAATACTTTGGTCACCTGATTCGAAGAGCGACTCATTGGAAAAGACCTTGATGCTGGGAAAGACTGAGGGCAGGAGGAGAAGGGGGCAACAGAGCATGAGATGGCTGGATGGCATCACTGATGCAATGGACATGAACTTGGGTAAACTCTGGGAGGTGGTGAGGGACAGGAAGGCCTGATGTGCTGCAGTCCATGGGGTCATGAAGAGTCAGAGGTGACTGGGCGACTGAATAACAACTCTGTATTTAGTGCCACAGGAGCTGGCACTTAGTAGGCATACCATAATCTGAGCAGCTGCCTATAGCAGAAAAGAGAAGAGAAAACTCCCTAGGGCACTCCATTGTCTTCTCTGGGAGTGACAGTGCTGCTTTCCCAGTTTAACCCCACCTCCTCTGTGATCTGCTGAGGGCTGCAGTGAGCGCTGCTTATCTTTTGGAGCCCTCTGCCAGGAAGAGCCAGTTTGTGCGGCCCTGGTGCCTGGCCATTCCCATCCCGGCTGGATTCTCCAGAGGTGAGCTTTTGCACTCTCCTTAGTGGATTCTGACTTCCTGTACCTGAAGAGCCTGGGCAGTACTATATCTCATGACCACTGACTGAAAATGCCCTGCAGGCTCATTTCACACCCAGCTTCTTGCCAACAAGAGCTTACTCTGGTGTTCAGGCATCAGGATCCATTGTGAACTTTGAACAAGGAAGAAGATGGAAAATCATCGACGTTACTGTAAATTGTGCTTCCAACTAATGAGTCTTTCACAGAGTCAAGGAAAATTATATTCCTGCTTCTCTGATGGCTCAATGGTGGAAGAACCCACCTGCAACGCAGGAGACGTGAGTCGGGAAGATCCCCTGGAGAAGGAAATGGCTACCCACTCCCGTATTCTTGCCTGGAGAATCCCATGGACAGAGGAGCCTGGCAAGCTACAGTCCATGGGGTCATAAAGAGTTGAATACGACTTAGCAACTAAACTACCACAGTTCAGTGCATTCCATACACAAAAGAGGCACGTACATAGTGTAGTGATAACTCTCTAACTCAGGAGGTGGCAGCTGAAAGGTGATGACTGCAGTTCCCTTAGACCTTGAGAGTTTAGGATCCTAAATATTACTCCATCTTTTCTTTGACCCTGGCTAAGACTGGCAAGCACTGAAGACTGGAGCATTTCCAACCTATCCCTTCTTGAGCAGGAAGGTGAAACACTAACACTTGCCTCGGATCAGTGCAAGACAGGGACTTCAAATGCACTGTCTCATTTCATCCTCCCCGTCTCTCAGGTGAGGGAACAGAGGCTCAAGGTCTGGTGAAGTGATTTGTTTAATGCCAGGCAAGACTGTATTTTCTCTGTAACTCTTCCTCACTTTTAGCCTCTGCCCAAGCTAGCAGCTCTCTGAGATCCCTGGCCCCCAAGGAAGCAGGCCCCTCCCTCTGGTCTCCCATCTCTTTTCCAGCCCCCTGGTGTGCTGAGAAGGGCTTTTCAGAAGCCGGAGCTCTCCAGGCCCTGTCCTTAGCTCTGAGTTTCTCATCGACCCATTCCTCAATTTTTCTTTTATTTTTTATACCCCCTTTCACCTCCAAATCATCAAATTCTTCTCCTTTTTTTAAAACTTTAAAGCAAGATTTAAAATATATATATATAATTTATTTATTCTTGGGTCTTTATTGCTGTGTGGGCTTTTCTCTAGTTTTGGGGAGAGGAGGCTACTCTGTAGTTGTGGTGCATGGGCTTCTCAGTGGTGGCTTCTTTTATTGTGGAGCACAGGCTCTGGGGCACACGGGCTACAGTAACTGCGACTCACGGATTCTAGAGCACAGGCTTAACAGTTGTAGCTCATGGGCTTAGCTGCTCTGTGCCATGTGGGATCTTCCCGGACCAGGAATGGAACCCGTGTCTCCTACACTGGCAGGCGGAGTCTTTACCACTGAGCCACCAGGGAAGCCCAATTCTGCCCATTCTTTATGTCAGCTCAATTTTCACTTCTCCAGAGAAACTCCTTCAAGACCTGTGGATCTCCTTGTCTTTTAGTTCCTAATTCCAGATACTCTCCTGTAACCTAATTATTGATCATTCCCTTGTATTCATTCATTCTTGCAACTTCTATAACAGGTCAAGAACTGTGCTAGGCACTATGAGGGAATGCATTCCCTCTTAAGATTAACCTCACTCTCCCCTATTTGATGGGTACTTCTTGCAGGCAAAATTCAGATCTTATACCTTTTCTGAGTTCTTTATGGTGTCTAGTACAGCAAGAATACACAGAAGAACTGTACAAAAAAGATCTTCATGACCCAGATAATCACGATGGTGTGATCACTCACCTAGAGCCAGACATCCTGGAATGTGAAGTCAAGTGGGCCTTAGAAAGCATCACTGCGAACAAAGCTAGTGGAGGTGATGGAATTCCAGTTGAGCTATTTCAAATCCTCAAAGGTGATGCTGTGAAAGTGCTGCACTCGATATGCCAGCAAATTTGGAAAACTCAGCAGTGGCCACAGGACTGGAAAAGGTCAGTTTTCGTTCCAATCCCAAAGAAAGGCAATGCCAAAGAATGCTCAAACTACCGCACAATTGCACTCATCTCACATGCTAGTAAAGTAATGCTCAAAATTCTCCAAGCCAGGCTTCAGCAATACGTGAACTGTGAACTTCCAGATGTTCCAGCTGGTTTTAGAAAAGGCAGAGGAACCAGAGATCAAATTGCCAATATCCGCTGGATCATCAAAAAAGCAAGAGAGTTCCAGAAAAACATCTATTTCTGCTTTATTGACTATGCCAAAGCCTTTGACTGTGTGGATCACAATAAACTGTGGAAAATTCTGAAAGAGATGGGAATACCAGACCATCTGAGCTGTCTCTTGAGAAACCTGTATGCAGGTCAGGAAGCAACAGTTAGAACTGGACATGGAACAACAGACTGGTTCCAAATAGGAAAAGGAGTACGTCAAGGCTGTATATTGTCACCCTGCTTGTTTAACTTATATGCAGCGTACATCATGAGAAACGCTGGGCTGGAAGAAACACAAGCTGGAATCAAGATTGCCGGGAGAAATATCAATAACCTCAGATATGCGGATGACACCACCCTTATGGCAGAAAGTGAAGAAGAACTAAAGAGCCTCTTGATGAAGGTGAAAGAGGAGAGTGAAAAAGTTGGCTTAAAGCTCAACGTTCGGAAAACTAAGATCATGGCATCTGGTCCCATCACTTCATGGGAAATAGATGGGGAAACAGTGGACACAGTGTCAGCCTTTATTTTTGGGGGCTCCAGAATCACTGCAGATGGTGATTGCAGCCATGAAATTAAAAGATGCTTACTCCTTGGAAGGAAGGTTATGGCCAACCTAGATAGCATATTTAAAAGCAGAGACATTACTTTGCCAGCAAAAGTCCGTCTAGTCAAGGCTATGGTTTTTCCAGTGGTCATGTATGGATGTGAGAGTTGGATGGTGAAGAAAGCTGAGCGCCGAAGAATTGATGCTTTTGAACTGTGGTGTTGGAGAAGACTCTTGGGAGTCCCTTGGACTGCAAGGAGATCCAATCAATCCATCCTAAAAGAGATCAATCCTGGGTGTTCATTGGAAGGTCTAATGTTGAAGCCGAAACTCCAATACTTTGGCCACCTCATGCGAAGGGTTGACTCATTGGAAAAGACCCTAATGCTGGGTAGGATTGGGGGTGGGAGGAGAAGGGGACGACAGGGGATGAGATGGTTGGATGGCATCACCGACTCGATGGACATGGGTTTGGGTAGACTCCGGGAGTTGGTGATGGACAGAGAGGCCTGGCGTGCTGCGATTCATGGGGTCACAAAGAGTCGGACACGACTGAGCCACTGAACTGAACTGAACTGACAGCTCTGGCCATAGCCAGTGACGCCTCAAGAAATTATGTTGAAGGAATCTTCAGTCTCTTCAGGGAATCTTGGTTGTTGCTTCATCCTTGGTCCAATCCTGGGTGCTCTGAAAAACCAGAACTTTTGATTTTGTCTTCCCAACCTCAATCCTTTGATCATCCACCAACACAGATCTGGAGAAAGTGCAGATCTTCTATTTGAGTTTTTCTATTTGAGGGTTAAACTAAGGGATGGGCAAACCCATGAAGAAGCTGGGCAGGTGAGGAGGGGGCTCTCCACTCCTGTAGCTTCCTTTTCAGTTGTAATGACCTTGCTCTATGCCAGTGTCTCTGGTGCTCCTCGCTCTGGCCCAGGGTTCTGAGAACCTCGAAGTGGGAGCAGATGGGTCTCTCATTACTGTATTTTTAAAAGTGCTTAGTGATCAAAAAATCATCTAGAAGCAGTGATATTTAAGCAGTTCTAGTACAAAACAGGAAGCCAGTGGCCTGGTGAATTCTCACACTTGGGGACCAGAAGTGAAAATGTTCTGCCTGCCCAGAGCAGCAGCAGGTCAACAAAACAGCAGGTGGGGGTGGCGCTGGAGGCCCTGCCAGACTCCCTGTCTCTTGGGTTGTCCCTGCAGAGCCTTGGGGGCTGCCTCCCCTTCTCCAAAGCCTAGGAGGAGGTTTCTCATACATAGGCAGGGGGCCATGGGGAGGGAGGGTGGTGGAAAATGTAAGAAGCCTCATCTTTGGGTCTAGTCCCAGTAGCTGGTGGGCCCCAGGTGCCTTGTTTGTAATAAGGTTGCCACTGGACTTGAGGATTCTGAGGTCCCCTCCAGCGGCAAGGCTGTTTCAGAGTGTGGGTGACTTCAGTTCCACGGGGCTGGGGGAGGGGGACAGGGGAGGAGGTAGGCAGAGACACCTGAATGTGTTGTATATGTGTGCTTGTGTGTGCGTACTGCAGAGGTGAGCCAAGGAAGAGAGGGATCATGTCTTGTTGCCTGCTGTATTCCCAGAGGGCCTGCCCATGACTAGTGCTCAATGAATGTACAATGAATGTTTGCTGAAGGGGTGAATGGCTGCCTGTTCAATGTTTTCACGGTCCCCTACCTTGCTTCCTGACCACATCCCCTTGCTCTAGGCTTCCTGTTTAGTCTGTAGCCTGAGTACCTTCAATACCTAAGAGCTATAGGGTGAAAATAGCAGGGAAGGGAATAATCATGGTATAATGTGACTAAACCAAAAAGATGATAAGCCTGAAAATAAAATCAAATGTATGTACTGCCTGCTTTCTTTTTGGTGCTGTCTAACGTCTGCCAAGTATCCATTCAGCCCCAGGCTACTGTTACCACCATTGCTATCTCATGTTTGGATATTATATTTCTTTGGCATCTTTCACATGCATTTCTCTGTGAAGAAATCCATTTGTTCAGGCATTCATTTATTCATCAAAAATGTGTTGAGCACCTAGGCTATATATTAGCCACTGGTTTAGCATGAAGGATACAGAGATAAACCAAGAGGAGTGTCTGTCTCCAAGAGCTCATGGTGAAGTGAGTACTGAATGTTGTATGTACAATGAGAGCAGTGTGCCCAGCGAACTCAGGAGCAAAGTCAGATTGAAGAATATTCTCTCCATTTGGCATATGAGAAGATTGGGGCCCAGAGTTGACAAGATAAGATTAAGCTAGGGCTTCCCTGGTGGCTCAGATGGTAAAGTCTGCCTGCAGTACAGGAGATCCAGGTTCGATCCCCGGGTCAGGAAGATCCCCTCCAGAAGGAAACAGCAACCCACTCCAGTATTCTTGCCTGGAAAATCCCCATGGATGGAGGAGCCTGGAAGGCTACAGTCCATGGGGGTCGCAAAGAGTCGAACGTGACTGAATGACTTCACTTTCACTTTCAGGTGAGGGTAGAACCCAGGCTTCCTGAGATCCATTCCATTCCTAAGCACTCTTTACACTCCTTGAGTTTGTTGCCTCTTCCCTTTTACCCTTGGGGCATCTCTAGACCAACCACCTTGCCTTGGAAACCTGTCCATGCAGCCTGAGTGGACAGATGGACACTTCCGCCATGTGAGTGTCTTGCTTTCTTCACTCTGTTACATCATGCTGCATCACTTCTGCTACATGTGTGGTCTCTTTGTCCCCTGTTTGAATTGTGGGCTCAGATCTTACAGTATTTCAAGCTTTGGGAGAGTCTCCCAACCTCACTTACCATCATCTAATAAATTGTGTATTTTACTCCTTTCAGTTCAGTCCAACAAAAGTGCATTGAACACTCTAGCTGGACCGAATGCCCCTGCCATGACCCCCATGCATATTTCCATCACAGCAGATTCAACTGATGCCTCTTATGACCCCATACATCTTCTTGGCTCCATCCCTAATTCTGGCCAGTTCTGAGTGGGCTCCAACTGACTTTGTGCTGATAAGTCTCTTCTCCAGTGCCCACTGCACATCATTTGCTTCCTGCCCTGGCTCCTGTTCCAGCGAAGCCCACACAGCACCTTGCACAGGAGCCTGAGAATGCAGAGGAATCAACATCTCTGTGGGAACCTCAACAAGGGGAATTCAGGAGCTGATGGATCAGGACTTCTTCTGTCAGTTCTCAGGGGATGGTTGGAAGAGGACTCTCTGTATGCTCCAATTAACATTCTGGTGGGATCAAGGTCCAATTGCTCCCAGCATGACCAGCTTGATAACACATGCTTGTTTTGGCTTTGCCTTCCCCTGGTCCCTTCCTCTCATTCCCTGTGCTCAACTTCTGAATAAACTACCTGCCCACGAGTCCTTGAATCAGGCTCTGCTTCTGCATGGGGAAGTCTAGGCTGCCAGCAATGACCTCCTTATATTGTAAGCCTGCCTGTATTCATTTATGTACTTGCTCAATCATTCATTCCACCCCCAAATACAGACTGAGTGTCTATGCTCTAGAATTGGGAATGCAGGAATAAATGAAGGAGATCAAGTCCCTGCTTTCACAGATCTTATATTTTCTTGGGAGTGACGGGTTATGAGCAAATAAACGTATAAATAGATCAAATCATTTTACATAAGGGTAAGTGCTCTGAAGGCAAAAAGCTGGAGATGGAGGGATAGAACAGAGCTGGGGAGGATACTTGGATAGGGTGGTCAGTGAAGACTTATCCAAGGAGGCTCCATCTGAGGAGACACTTGAATCAAATGAGGAGGGCATTCAGGAGAAGACCTGGGAGGAACAAGGGCAAATGACCTGAGATAGACATTAGATTGAAGCAGAGTGGGCAGGGGGAGATTGCAGGAGATAAGTCAGGAGAGTGGGCAGATACCAGCTCATCGGGACTTTACCTCTCCTTCGGGACAAGATCAAAGGAGAGGGCTTCCAGCAGAGGAATAACGTGACCTGAGTCATTTGTTATGAAGATCTTGTAGGTTACTGTACTAGATTAAGTATACCGTACAAACCACACTGGATTAGACTAAGGGAGCAGGAGTGGAAACAGAGGGGCAGGAAGGGGAGGAACAGTGGTCCAGGTGAGACACGACAATGGGTTTGACCAGGATAATCCTGTGGGGGTGGTGATAAGTGGTTGGATTCACCTATTTGGAAGGTAAAGCTGATTAGGACCTACCTGGTGGATCAGATGTGGGTTGTGAAAGAATGACTCCTGATTTTTTGTTATGAAGAGCTAGGTAAATGATGATGCCATTTGGAGGGGAAGACTTGGGGAGGAATGAGTGTGTGAGGGAGTCAAGAGTTCTGTTTTAGGCATATTTTTGAGATGCATGCTAGATATCTATATGGAGCTGTTCAGGGGGCGTTAGAATTAAGAAGTCCTGCTCAGACATTTGGAAGTCATCAGCAACCGGATAGCATTTAAATGTATGGACTGGGTGATATCCTCTAGGAGTAGTGAGAAGAGTTGAGTTTAATAGAATAGGCAGCAAGTCATCAAGTTGTTTTCCAAAGGAGTGACTTTCAGACTTTGATGTGTATGTGAATCACCTGAAACTTGTTTATTTGTAACTTACTGAGCAGGTCCCTGGGAACTAGCCTTAGAAATTCTGAGCCTTGGAGAGAAGCTTAGGAAGACAAGTAGCCCCAGGTGGTTCAAATGTAGGTTACACTTTGAGAAACTGTTCTAGGGGATAGGTAGAGGGTGGGAAGCGGAGAACAAAGAATAGTGCCAGCATTGGGGTGACTAGGTAGCAGGATCCTAAAGAATGTTTCTGTTCTCTCCAGGGCCATCATGAAGCCTTACCCTCCACCAGCCCCTCCTTCTTTGTACAGGTAGAGGTATACAGTGTGGCGCCCACACCCAGACCTCTGGCAGTCATGTACCAGTCTTTACCAGGCACCCCTCCTCATGTCTACCCCAGAACTAGCCAGCCCTACAGAGCAGCTGACTTACTAAAAACCCTTGACTTCACTCTTGTGGTGGGCTATCATTGTCCAAGGAACAACATGGCACCAAAGACACTGGGATCTGCAAGACAGGTGCCAAGCACAGGTGTCACTAACTGTAGAGGAATGGCAGCCTGGTTTTCCTCAAGGTGAGTGATCATCAGATGAGTATTCTAACTGCAGGGGGGGCCTGATGGTCTTCTCCACACCTTTGGATGTGGACTCAAACTAAGTGTATCATAGCACTAAAGTTTTCACAGCTCTGAGCCCTCATCTAGTGCCAGGTGTGCCTTGCAAACTTCTGGAGGAACTTTCCCTTGGCTAACTTGTCGTATCAACTCCAGAACTTACCATCTCCCCTCTATCCCCTCCCCATATCTCCCTTCCATGGCCATAGTTCACTTTTCTTATTATCCACATTGAAGTATGTGTGTGCTTAGTTGCTCAGTCCTGTCCGACTCTGCGACCTCAAGGACTGTAGCCCTGGAGGTTCCTCTGTCCATGGAGATTCTCCAGGCAAGAATACTGGAGTGAGTTGCCATGCCCTCCTCCAGGGGATCTTTCCAATCCAGGGATCAAGCCCAGGTCTCACACATTGCAGGCGGATTCTTTACCGTCTGAGCCACCAGGGAAGCCCACATTGAAGTATGATTAGTATCAATACCTCTGGTGCCTGTTTCTCTCACTCCAGCCAATCAAGTCATGCCAATTCTCCCTTCAAAAATGTCTTTTGAATCTGTCACTTCCTTTCCATTCCCACGGTCCCTGCTTATTTGATAGGATTATCATTTAAGCCTCTGGTGTGGAATGAATGTTTGTGGTCTCACCATTTATCTGTTGACACCCTAACCCCTGAAGTGCTGGTATTAGGAGGCGGAGCCTTTGGGATATGCTTAGGGTTAGTTGAGGTTGTGAGAATGGAGCCCTCACAATGGAAAAAAAGTGTCCTTATAAGAAGAGGAAGAGAAAGCAGAGCTCTCTGCCACCCCTCCTCCATCCCATCCCCCTCAGTAAGGAGAAGGAGAAGCACCCATCATGAATCTTTAGCCTCATCTGCAAGTCAGGAAGAGAGCCCTCACTAAGAACTGAATCTGCCAGCAGCTTGGTCTTGGATGTCCCAGCCTCCAGCACAATGAAAAATAATTTTGTGTTGTTGAAGCCACCCAGCCTACAGTATTTTGTTATAGCAGCTTGAGCCAATACATCTCCCGTTCCGTCTCTCTGCCTCTTGCCTTCATCTGTTATGTGGATAGTAGTGTCTTTCATGACCCTTCTCAGTGATTGTAGTAATATATACTTGTTGTTGAGTAGCTTGGTGATCATATTCATAACCAGAAGGTGCCCTCCATGAAGCTGTGCATCTTTCGTTCACCACTCTTGACCCAGGGCTGAGTACCACGTTGGGCACATAGTAAGAGGTTACTAAAACACTTCTTAAAGAAGTGAAATGCTGATAAAGAATGCCTCCAATCAGTTCTCTCAGCTTTCTTCCTGGTCCCTTCTGACTCACACCTCGGGGGCTGACCAGGGTTATCTTTCTGAAACACAAATTTCACTGCACCCAACCCTTCCTTTGTCAGTGTTTACTGGACCCTGTCAGTGTTTACCAGCACCCTTTCTGAATGTTTATGGGAGTGATAACAAACTTAAGATCTAGCTGATAGTGAGGAAAGGTGTGGTGGATCAGTAATAAAAATGATCATAAGTGATTAATACAATTTTTTTAATTGTGGATTTGCTCTAAAAGAAACCCCCAAGCCCATGAGCACCACAGGAAATGGATGAGTCATGCGTTCCAAGTATCTAGTGTCCTCTAGATTGGGGCTTGATAAAATCAGCCCAAACTGCTAGAAGTACCTCGCACGGTTACCGGCGTACTGTCCCACGTGGGCAACATGTTAGTGCCCCCTTCTCTGCTGTTCACAGGTGGGGCTCAGAGACCCCCACCCCCGCAACCCGCGCTGCCCTGTGGGCTCGATTCAGTGAAATGGGTGGGACTACCTCAGGAGTCGTGTGTGCTCTGTGACCCTGTGTGTATTGGGAATGGGGTGGGGAGAAATGGAGATCTTCGGGGAAGACAAGGGAGACCCTCTGACCATAGCTATTTACAAACTCAGGAAAGCACAATTCAATAGAATTTCCTCTTCAGTGGAGTTGACCCATTTCCCCTCTCCTTACTAAGAGGAAGTTCCGTTAGCTCATAGAAACGCAGAATCATCCATTCCTCAGCTTGGAAAAGCCCTCACAGGTTTCTTGGTGGCAGAACAGATGGGGCTGTCTGTTGGGGACTTTATTCCAAATTCCTCAGAAGTCTGGCAGCATCTCACTGCTGTTTGGAGGAACTCTCTCAGTTTCTCCCATGGCCCTGGCTGTGCTGGGCAGTCTGAGCTGAAAAGGGGAGGAGATCCAGCCCAAATTCCCACTCATTCCACATCCTCGGACCCCCTCTCTCCTGAATCTTCATATTCAACGACTCGGCCAGCCCTCATCCAACCTGCCCCAGGGGCCTTTCCATTTCCAACACTCAGTTCCAGGAGAAAGTGACCAATCTCACACTTCTTACCAGTCTGACAAGAAGACCTTTGGGGCAAAAGTTTGAGCAGGTCCCAACCAGTGTGAAATAAGTCAAGTTCTGTGAAGGTGATAGGATCAGTGCTTCCCCAGAACTGGTTAGTTTCTCAGATTAAAAGGGGAGAGGTGTGGTTGGAGACAACACAGTGGAACAGAGACACGGTGTCCCTGGCCACCTCCTGGAGGATCCAGGATGTGACAAAGAGCAAAGTATACCCAGACTCAGGCCTCGAGCCCTGGGTCAGCTCCACCTGCTGGGCTGAGGTTGGGGAGAGCCTCAAACCCACATGTGGCTTTTCGTGGAAGGAAGAGGCTGCTTTTAGAATTGAATGCAGATGGCTTCCGCACTTATGAGAAGTACCTCTGGGACACACTTCCAGGTTGGGGGGAGCAGTTGGTGGGTTCCAGGGACACCTGGTTTGCTGTCTTCTTGGAAGGAAGGGGCCATTGGGGTCTCCTTTCAAGTTGTCAGAATTCACATCCAAAACACAGTGTTCTCGGTCACACGGTTTCCTTTTCAGTCTTCCTAAAGAACCGACTCATTGGAAAAGACCCTGATGCTGGGAAAGATTGAGGGTAGGAGAAGGGGACGACAGAGGATGAGATGGCTAGATGACATCATCGACTCGATGGACTTGAGTTTGAGCAAACTCTGGGACAGAGTGAAGGACAGGGAAGCCTGGCGTGCTGCAGTTCATCAAAGAGCTGGACATGACTTAGTGAATGGACAATTACACCAACCAAGAACCTCTGCACACTCTTTCATTTACATCCATTTTCATCCTCTCTCATTATATTACATAATCTTTACATTATACTGTATTATCATTCTTTTTTCTTGTTTTGGTGGCACCCTGTGACTTATGGGATCTTGGTTCCCTGACCAGGGATCAAACTTGGGCCCTTGTCGCTGAAAGCTCAGGATCCTAACCACTGGACTGCCAGGGGATTCCTTCATTATCTTTGCTTACATTCTCTTTCAACAATTTTGTCATATATTTAATATACATTTTTAAAGTTCTCTTTCATTTTCACCAGTTTCCAAGAAAAACTGTTCATTTCCCTTTACAGCTGTAAGTCAGTGACATACAGCAGAAACCAACACAACATCGCAGAGCAATTATCCTCCAATTAAAAATTTAAAAATAGAAAAACAAAGTCAAGGACAGCTACCTATGCCTGGAATACCACACACCTGGTACGTGTTAAACTCTTTGTGTGTGATCTCATTTAAACGTCCCAACATCCCCATGAGGAATTATTATTCCCATTCTATAGATGAGGAAACTGGAACTTAGTAAGGAATTTGCCCAAGGTCCCAGGCAATAAATGGTAACATGAGGAACCAGACCTGATTTGAGCGTGAGTCCTCAGTCTTGGTGCCTTAAAGCAACATCACACATCTTATTCATTATAATTCTTGATCATCAATAACTTGACACTTCTACCAGCTACTGTGTCATCGAAATCTGACTGACATCACACATCCTATTCGTTATCATCCTTGATCATCGATAACTTCACGCCTCTACCAGCCACTGTATTATCAGTAATCTGACAGGTTTCCCAAGATTCCTGATTCCAACAATTTATTGGAAGAAAAAACATACATCAACTCATTAACAGAGCCTTGTGTTTCACACCACATTCACACTCATGTTCTCAGTGGAACCTTATAAACAAAACAAGTCAGGCAACATTTCCTGGTTTCATAGATGAGGAAAGGTGACTTTCCTAAGGTCACATGGCTAGGAACAGTGAAGTCAGAATGAGAACTCCTAGGCTCTCGAAATGCCCAGAACTCTTTCCCTGTACCATGCTGCCTTTTCAATAAATAAATAAATAAACCTTCCAAGGAAACGCTGAGAAACCCCCCTCAGACCTGTTTCTCGAGGGAATTATTATTGGACTGGCATCTATGAGCCTCCTGGCAGAGTGGAGGAGCTCTGGCTGGATTCATTGGGCCTGATGTTTATTCCAAGAGTGCCATGGAGAAGGCAGGGCCAAGGATGACCCGGGAGGCATACAGCTTCCCTGCTCACAGGTGCAGACAGATCCCAAACTGACTGTGGGGAAGCAGAGCCCACACCTGCGCCCAGGGTCTGGTCATTGTCTCAGCACAATGCCATCTATTCCTGCTACACAGATAAGCCCTCAGCGTGGGGCTGTCCCTCGGCCCTCAGCTCTGTGCGTACACGGCTTCCTCCCAGCCCAGCATCACATAGGGTTGGAGGTGTCACCCCAGAAGCCAGGTTGGCCAACATCCCAGCATGAGACTGAGTCTTTATTTCCCAGACGGAATAACCACAACCCTCTGATAAGTGGCTCAGGTGGTAAAAAATCTGCCTGTCATGCAGGAGACACAGGTTCGATCCCTGAGTCAGGAAGATCTCCTGGAGAAGGGAATGACTACCCTGTCCAATATTCTTGCTTGGAGAATCCCATGGTCAGAGGAGTCTGGCAGGTTACAGTCTCCATGGGGTCGCACAGAGTCGGACACGACTGAGCGACGTCTACTTCTGAGAAGTTGCTGGCCCAAGCTCACCACATCTGATCACTGGGAGGACAGAAGTCCCAGCCCAGTGCCCTGTCCTGTAGCTGGACATCAGCAGCAACACAAGTGCAGGTCCTCACCCTGACCCTCCGGGGCAGATAAGGTGGTGTCGTGTCCAAGCCCAGACAGCCACTGAAGGGCTGTGTTTGGACCAGGACAAACACTCATGGTTTCTCTGGTTCTGTCAGCAAGGTGGCGGGAGCAGCAGAATGAGGGCAGTGTGTGACTTGGCCACTCCAAGTGCCCCAGGGGGCTGCTGCTCTATCTGCTAGAAAGAGGGTGCAGATGGACACAAGACATCCCCAGGGTTCTGAGTCAGAAGCCCCCTTTTGGATCTCAACTCCCTTTGGCTCCTGTTTCCTCCTTCCTCCCCTAGAAGTGGCCCCTGCATTGGCAGCCCTGACGCCTCTATCCTCCCAGCCCTCCATCCTGCTGGAGGCCCTCCAGACACATGGACAGCCTAAGTGGGAGGCCTGGCTCACTGAGCTGACTTCAGCGTGGTGGCCTCATGATCCCCCTGAGCAAAGAGTCCTTTAAAGCACAGGGCGTGTCCCGAGGAGAGGGGAGGTCTCTGCCCTGCTCTTCTCAGCTCTGCCAGAGTCCGCAGGGCCCAGTCTGCAGAGCAGGCCAATGCCACCTATGTATCTTGTGTTAGCCTAGCTTCCTTTTGCCCTGGACACCTACTGGGCCTGCTGGGCTTGCAGCAAAGTGCCCAGACTGGCATTGTGCTTCACTTCCGGCCTCTGGATCCTCTGGGTCCAGGCAGCGTGCATCTGAAATCAAAAGCAAGCCCTTAGCCTGCCTCACTCATTTGACTGCAGGCTGGTGATCAGTGGCAGGGTGACCAGGTCTGAGTCAAAACTGCCCAGGAGACTGCTCGGGGCTGGCACACAATCCAGAGGGGCAAGATCATGGGCAAAGCGCCAGTCAGATGTGCCGAGGTCACCACAGCTGATCAGGCCCAAGAGTGACCAGTCCTCAGTTGGTTGGTCCCACTGTCCTGCAGGGGTTTGCGAAGGAGTGAGAGTCATTTCTGGGGGGTCCTGTTGCACATAGCCCTTGGCCAGGGCTGGTAGAGGCCAGCCTGCCTCAGTATCCAGGCATGTCCTGAATTGGGGGTCAAGGTCCACTGTTGAGGAAGACTCTTCTTCCAGGCCGCCTGCCTGGGCTGCCTTCTCCTCTGGGCACTGGGTCTGCTTCAGGTAGCCCTGGAAGGCTCCTGCCACTGGGTCTTCTTTGGCAGGCTCCTCAGGTCCCAGGGGGCTCACATGGCCCAAAGCTGAGCCACCCTGAGCATCCTCAGGCTGCTCCCTAGAGTTCTGGACCAGGCCAATGCCACTGTCCTCCCGGTCCCGGCTGTCGCTCCCCACCTGCGGATCCCAGCTGGGCTCCATGCTGGGACTCAGGCGGGGATCTGGCAAGCAGATCCCGCTGTCTGCACTGTTGCTGCTGCCTCCACTACCGCAGCTGTTCTCCAGCGCCTGGGGTGTCCCCTTTTCCAGAGTCCCCCTGACCTGGGGGTCGGAGGCAGGGAGGAGGAACTGGGGCTCATCGGTCTGCAGCGACGGCTTGGCACTGCCGAAGCCACTGTCGGTGCTGCCGTGCACATCTGAGTTCCTCAGCTCCGGAGTCACCTTGGGGAAGGCCTCCTCGTCCAGGGTGTGGATGGTATCTCGGGTCTCTGGGTGGGAAAACTGGCCGATGAGGCTGAAGGGACGGGGCTTCTTAAAGACCTGGGGAGGAGAGCGCAGAGTGAGAGGGGCGGGAGGGTCACCAGCAAGAACCCACCCCAGTGCAGCCAGGAGAGGTGAGGGGTTCAGGAGACACTGCTCCAACAGACGGGGTGCAGCAGAGCCTGCAGGATAGGTTGCTTGTCCTTTTGGCTTTGTTTTAGAATTGAGTTTTCCTCCTTGTGCAATTCTCAGTTTGACTTAGGCCAGCTACCTAAGAAGCCTGTGTTCTCAGAGCTCAGACAGAATGACAGACAGGATGGGAGGTTGCAAGGAAAGGTGAACATTCTCAGGCAGCTCCATCAGCAGTGCTTTTCAAACCCAAGAGCTGGCTGGACCCACTGAGATCTAGAAATGTTTCAGATGGTTTTTCCCTCCAGGAGGACCCTGAGTAAGAAACATGTTACATAATAATGTTACGTAAGTATAAATAGCCCACAAATATATTATCCATAGACAACTGAAATCAATGTCACAAAATAATACTTATTGTTACTGCCTGTGCATTGTGATCTATTGTATTCTGTCCTGTCCTATTCCATGCTATTTATTTCATCTTTTAAAATGCTGGAGGTGAGATACCAAGATCATTTCTCCACTCCCCGAGTGTGACTCTCATAAACACAGTCTGGCTTCAGTGTGGGTCAGTGAACAAGCACAGAACTAGCAGCTGAGGAGGCCCTGCTCCCCATTAATTGCTAATAGTCCCAGGAAGTCACTTAACCCTTCTACCCCTAGCTCTTCTGCCCCAGTTGCACTGGAGTTCCTTCTGCTCCGGACAGTGCTGCCTCAGGGCCTTTGGACAGGCTACTCCTGCTTGGAATACTCTTCTCCAAACATTTTATATGACTGTATCCTTCTTATCATTCAGGTCTTGGCTCAGATGTCATCTCCTCAGAGAGGCTTTCCTGATCTCCCCTCTTCCTATCTACCTTGTTTATTTATTCCTGGCACTTAGCTTCTGGAGTTACTTTTTGTTTTCTGTGCTCCCACATGCATATACAGACATGCTCACTCCCTATACCCAACAAAATATTCAGAAGCTCCTGAGGGTGGGAGTTGTCTGTTCTTATTGGCCACTCTATTCCCAGAGCTGCTTAAACTGAGCTGGCACATAGTAGGCACTCCTAAGGTTTATAGACTGACTTATTGACTCACTGTTGCACATCTAGATCCCTTTGTATGTGATGACTCTAATGCAACTATTACTGGTTGGATCCCTATTAATATCATATAGCTTGGTGACTAAGAATTATATTCTGAAGCCAGACTTTCCGGGTTCAAATTCAGCTTTGCCTCTTATCAGCTGTGTCATCTACGCCAAGGTTTGCATTAAAGTTAATAGCTGATTTAATTCTCTGATCCAATGTTCAGAAGGAACAAAAAACTACAGATTGCTTGTCATCTCCTTTGGCATTTTTGCATCTACATCTACGTCTATTTCACTGGTTTGCATTAAAGTTCATAGTTGATTCATTGGCTGTCCCACCAGACCTAATCAAGCCTCTTGGGCCCACTTACTCAGTTGCTTTCCGTACAACACTCTGCATGTTGTAGATGCTTGGTACCTGTAGCTCCATTGCCCACTCTCTCTTACTAGACGTCTTTTCTCAAGCTCAACTAAGACTCTTCCATCCAGTGGTTCTCTCCCACTGCTCTGCTTTCCGGCTACCCATCCCTGAGGACAGGCCCCATGGTGAGCTCACCAGGCAGCTTCACCTCCCTTCTCCCCACTCCATCCCCATCCCAGAATTCTTACTCAAAATCATTTCAGAGGGCCTTTGCTGCTTGCCTTATTTTCCCTAGAGATCCTGGGATCCCTGTGGAGGGTCTCCTTCCATCTGTGAGCTTCCCTGGGCTCCTGTCTCCCTGACAGAGCCCACCCTTCTAGCTGAGTCCTTGATCATCCCAATAATGTCAGCTGTGGGGACCACCTTTGGTCCAGTCTGAATCCCAGGCCAGAGATGGGCTGAGGTCTGGAGATGCCGCTCAATGGGACAAGTTGAATTTCAGAGGCTGACTGACTATAAATACAGCATCTGTCAGCACTGTGTAGTCAGAAGAGACCCGCCCCTGCCCCTCCCAGGAAGGGCTGGAGATGCCGCTTCCTCCAGGAAGCCCTCCTCTCAGCATCCTTTCCATGCTGCTCTCTCCACCCTGACCATAGCCCCTTGTCTTCCTCTTCCAGAGCACTCAGCACAGCCTCTAGGGATGGGCAAGGCTGGGCTCTGGCCTTGACTCTTGCTGGCTGTGGGGCTCTCTGCATGTAACCAATCTCTTTCTACCTCAGTTCCTTCAGTTGTAAAGTGAGGCTCATAACTGTCTCCGAGGTACAGCCCAGGGGCTGGTCTGCAGCCAGTTATTAGCAAATAGTAACAAAATGGCATGAGGCGGGTTGAGATCACTGTGTTTTTGCTGGGCCACTACAAGGCAACATTCTCTGTACTGGGCTTGGCATTCAAGTTCTCCTTCTGACTCCATGGTGCTTGATGAAGCTCTGATAACATCAGGGCTGAGGGTGTGGACTGCCTAGGAGGGTGTGCCCTGCCTCTAGGAGTCCTGGTGGGGCTGGGAAGGAAGGATGGGGCAGTGGCCTCTGTGTAAGACTCACCAGGACAGCAGGCAGCTTCCCCCGGCGCCGCACATACAGCTGGAAGATCAGACAGGAGGTCAGGGCTCCATAGAGCAGCAGGACAAAGGTGAAAAAGATGCTGAGGTTGGTCACTGTGAAATCTGCGGGGCACAGAGAGATGGGTTTGTAGGCCATGGGATGTGGAGGGGCGGTCCTCACGGCCCCTCTCAGGAGCCTCAGTGAGTGGCCGAGTAACCACCCCACAACCCCTTAGGCTACCTCTAGGTCACAACTCTGGAGGCCACGACTACATTCTTGTTTTTGTTTTTAATTGTGGCATGCAGAACCTAGTTTCCTGAGCAGGGATTGAACCTAGGCCCCCTGAATTGGGAGTGTGGAGTCTAAACCACTGTACCACCAGGGAAGTCCCTGGATTCTTGAGAATCCCTGCCTGACTTTCCAACCTCTGCCCTGAAGGATCCCTATCTAGACACATGGACTCTGCCGCCAGTCTTTGCACAGAACTCACATGATGGCACACAAAGCTCTGGCGCAGGATGGTACAGCAGGTAAGAAGGGAGGCTTTGGGAGCAGCCAGACCTAGGTTCCAATCCCAGGTCAATCACTTACTAGCTGTGAGGCTGTGGACAAATTACTTAGTCTCTCTTAGCCTTAGTTTTACCATCTACAAAATGGGCACAATAATAGTGCCTACCTCACAGGTGGCTGTGAAGTACACAGCATTTATCATCTATCAAGCCCTTTAAAACAGCCCCTCCTGCCCGAATCTGTGGTTTCAGTTACCTGTGGTCCAAAAACATTACATGGAAGATTTCCAGAAATAAATAATTGATAAGTTAAATCATGTGCCGTTCTGAGTAGCTTGAAATCTCATGCTGTCCCACTCTATCACTCTGTCCCACCTGGGACATGAATCCTCCCTTTGTCCAGAAGATCCTGCCTGTAAGTCACTTAGGGGCTGCCTCAGTTATCAGATGGGCAGTTGTGGTATTCAGTGCTTTTTGTCCAAGTAACCCTTACTTTACTCAATCATGGCCCCAAAGTGCAAGAGTAATGATGCTGGCAATTTGGACGTTCTCTTAACTTAAAATAATCTTAAATTTAATTGATAAGTTAAATTGTCATATGTATGTATGTACAGGAAAAAACAGTATATATCCATGATTTCAGGGCGGCCACTGGGGGTCTTAGAACGTATGCCCTGGGAATAAGGGGGGACTACAATACTTATGTGATCTGATTCTTAGTCTTACCTTAAGAGGTAAATACTATTACCGTCCTTATTTTTATAGACTAGCATCCTGAGGCCCAGTGAGGTTAAGTAAGTTGCCCAAGGTGATATATTGCATAAGTGGTGAGGCTGAGATTTGAACCCAGACCTGTACACAAAACTATTTCTGTAGTAGTGAGCAGATGTTGAAAAAGTGTGTAAGGCCACCTGGCACAGGGATGGTGACTTGCTCTGCTTCAATAAGAGTGAGGCTTAAATAACAACCAGCTTGTAAGTGTCTGCCATAAATAGAAATGTGCTGTAGAAAAGCAAGGAGCCCCTCTGGTCATTGCTGGACGCTGCCCCCACTGGACCAGGCACTCTCCCAGCCCACTGACTGTTGACATCACTCGCTAGGCACTTGACATATACTGTCCCAAGTAGCTAGATGCAGCCTCCTCTTGCCATGCCCCGTCTTCCCAGGCAGACCGTAAGATCCTTGTGGGCAGAACCATGACCTTCACACCCCATATTCCCTTGCCCGCCACCCCCCCTCCACCCCCCAGCACTTGGTTGGGAGCCTGGCACAGTGTCTGCTGACTTTTGCAGCTGTGGAGAAGAGCCAGCTCAGTTCTGCTTCCTCTGGGGGCCGGGGGTGGGGGTGGGGGAGGGAGAGTTCTGAGAAGCCCTTGGGGTCCCCAGCTCCATTCAGCTGAGGAATGTGACAAACAGGAACCATCACAACTGACTGAGCGGGGCTGGGAAGGGCTCCTGGGAGCTTAGCTGGGCTCCGGTAGGAGCACCCGCTCCACTGGGAGACCTGGCTCTGTGACCACACCCGGGAAGTCACTTACAGGTACTGAGCCTCGGTTCCCGTATCTCTAAAATCGGGACAACAGGAGCTCTTTCACAGGGCTGGGTGAGGATGGAGGGCTGTGTTGGCGGGTGGGGGCCCAGCACAGTGCCCCTCAGCAGCAGCTCTCCTCCTTCCTTCCTGCCTCCCTCCTGCCCAGACAGTAGCCCCAACCAACTCACACTGCGAGGTGAGCAAGATGCACTCCTCCTTGGACCAGACCTCCTTGTTCACTCGGGAGCCGACAGACGGTTTCACCCTGACACAGAACTCTCCCACCCCTGTCGGGATTGGGAGTTTGAAGCTTTCATTTTTGACCTTGCCATGGGACTGAAATGAAAACAACCAGAGCAATAAACACGATATCCTTGTTCCATGGCACGTGAGAGCTAGAGGGGCCTTTAGAGATACTCTAAAGCACTGAAAGTCAACCTCCTTCAGTGTTCTTTTTCTAAGGTGACAAACCCTGCTTTATCAATGCAGCTCAAGATCTTTGTGATTACCATGATTATTTTGTACTAAAAGAGAAAAGGAAGTGTTTTATGGATACTGAGGACCTTCCCAGAAGGGGCTGGAGTCAACTGTGGTGGAAAGGGATGCATGCATGCACACTAAGTTGATTTAGTCATGTCCGACTCTTTGTTACCCCATGGACTATAGCCCACCAGGCTTCTCTATCCATGGGATTCTCCAGGCAAGAATACTGGAATGGTTTGCCATGTCCTCCTCCAGGGGATATTCCCGACCCAGGGATCGAACCCGTGTCTCTTACATCTCCTGCATTGGCAGGAGGGTTCTTTACGACTGGGCACCAGCTGGGAAGCCCGTGGTGGATAGGAAAGAAGATGGATTTTGTGGTTCCAGGTCTCTCACTTATGGGAGTGTGCTTACAGGGCCTCCTGGAGCCTCATTTCCCCAGCTATAAAAGAAAATAAAGTCTCTACCTACAAGAGGATTGGAAACCATAGCTATACAATGTCCCCTGTAGTTATACAATGTCCTATAGGCACCTAGCAGGCACTGTCTTCTCTGCCACCTGGCAGAAGCAATACTTGAGGACTGAGGCCATCTCAACCCTCCCTCCCCACCCTACATCCACCACACAACCTCCCTCGACTCTGCAGGTAAAGTTCCCAAGGGGAGCACAAAAGGCACTTCCAGACCCAGGTGACAGGGGAGTCTGACTGTGGAGAATCCCATACCTGATAGTGTCCTGGTACCTTGCGAACCTCAATCTGGTACTCCCGGAAGTTGTGGAAGATGTTTTCATACGTGTCGCCTTCAGGGGCCACCTCGGGCCTGGGGAGCTGGATGGCCCCAATGATGTTACCGTTGTGCATCTCGAGCTTCACGCTGGCAACCGTCAGAGTCACTGAGTGGGGAGACGAACCATGAGGCTGCTGGGCTGGGGAGGGCCTGGGCACCCCATCCATCCCTGGCCTCCAAGGTCAAGCTCTTCCCACTCTAAAACCTGTATTACCAGTCTCCCAGCCTGGCAGCACATAAGGAATTTCTGGAGGAGTGCTAAAAACAGATGCCTGGACCCACTCAAGACACAGTGAATCTGAATTTTGGAAGCGGGGCCCTGGCAACATCTATTTTAATCACACTCCTCAGTCATGTTTCTGCAGCTAGTGAAGTACCGGCCTGTGAACAGGCATTTTGGAGACAATGACCTCCAAGAGCATCATTTTGACTTCTGCAGAACAGGCTTGCCACACACATATGAGCACGGTCAGTCCCAATCTGTAGAATGAAAGAATCCTATCACATTTGGGGCTTATTATCCTTTTCTCTACTCTCTGCAGAGAGAAATTCCCAACTTGGTTTCAGTAGCACCTCACTGCTTCAAAGCCCCACACCCTGATCCCACGGAATTCTTTCCTAAAGGCAGCAGGACCAGATTCAAATTCTGCCTATTGCTTGTGGCCCGATGGTGAGTGTTTATGGATTCACTTCCTCTCCCAGAACCCTACAAATATACCAATCTGGCCCTCATGATTCAGCTGTTCCAACTCACCCCAAGACTTCTCTTCTGTAGGATAAACAACTCCAGTTCCCTTTTAAATTTTGAACAACTTGGCTATTTTCATCTAAACTTTCTCCAAAGTCCTGACTCAGGTTTCTTTGAGCAACTAAATCCCTGACTACAAAGCCAGGTGGATGTGGCAAGCTATGGGAATGGAGGTCAAAGGTCTACACTAGAGATTCTGGCTAGAAAGGAGCCTGAAAGCCATGCTCTAGGCCCAAGGGAGGAGAAGCACCTTCATCCATGGAGAAGCGGGTTTCAGGAAAGGTCCAGTTGGAATGCTGGCTTCCGTCCACTGCCCGGACTCTGGCTCGGTAACCATTGCTGTGATATAGGTCCAGGGTCTCCATGGTAACATCACAGGACATCACCAGCATCTGGCTACAGCTCAGGATGGGCTTCCAGTAGGTGGGCTGTACTCCATACCTGCGAGAGAGCAGGGTAGGCATGGCGAGAGGAACTTGCGCTTCAACCTACCTCCTTTAGGAGGGAAGCAAGGGGCCAGGGGAGAGCTTGCATGACGATACAGCTCTCAGGGTATTCCCTCTAGTATGGGGCATCCAGTTGCAAGGGGATCTCCCTTGGTACTGGAGCCCTGAGCCAGTGGACTCTTAGATTGGAATATGAGTCGCTCAAATGCCAACTCCTCTGGGAAGACTTGCTACTACTCTCTGCAACACAGCCCACTTCCTTCCTCCTCCAAATTTCAAGTGCAACCCTTAAGGCTTTCTTGCTCTCCTACTGTCTTATGGACACTTTTCCTGTTTTTCCAACAAGATGGAAAGATCTTGAGGGTAAAGGCTTGCCTTTCTCATCCCAAGCTCCCAGCATACTGCTCAGCGCATATGAGACTTGATCAGTAGTTGTCAACTGATGGATATGTGCCAGAGTCCCTTCTGGTGTCATTTCAGTAACAAGGCAGGTATCTTCCCATGCTAGGGGGGTAGAAGCGGATGCAGTCTCCCACTTCCACACTCATCTCCCTCCTTTCTCCACCCTCCTTTTTGCTTACCTCAGGAGCTCCACTTCATAATAGGTACTTTCAGACGGATTTGGGATGGGTGTCCAGTAGAGGACGTGGTGGAAAAACTCTGCTTCAAACCACGCAGATGGAGGTCTGGGCAGTTCTGTCCGAAGAGAGGAGAGTGTCAGTACAGAGGTAGCAGAGCCTCCCCCCACTCCCCCGGGGAAGAGATGCTGCTGCAGACGGCTGCAAGCATTCTGCCTGCCTGCTAAGTCGCTTCAGTCGTGTCTGACTCTTTGGGACTTTATGGGCTGTATCCTGCCAGGCTCCTCTGTCCATGGGATTCTCCAGGCAAGAATACTGGAGTGGGTTGCCATGCCCTCCTCCAGGGGATCTTCCCGACCCAGGGATTGAACCTGTGTCTCTTAAGTCTCCTGCATTGCAGGCGGATTCTTTACCGCTGAGCCCCCAGGGAAGCCCAAGCATTCTAACACCTCCCATTTATTGAGCACTCAGCTAAGTACTTTACATATACTGTGTCTCATTTAATAACCACAGTAGTCATACAAGGTAGGCATCTATTACCCCAAGTTTACTAGAGAAGCAATGAAGGTTCAGAGATTTTAAGTGACTTGCCCAAGGTCAGTGGGGATAGTAAAGGATAGAATGGGCCCTTGAATCCAGATGGATCTTATCCTAGAGCTAATGTGTCCTTAAATCACCATCCTGTGATATCTGGGATCAGAAGCAGAAGTGAGAAGAGACAAGCTGGGTGTGATGCATTCCAGGCAAGAAGGCAGGGGCAGAGGGTTAATCTGTGCCCACAATGAGCTCTCAGATGAGCTGGTCCCTGGCTGTGCCCAATTCCTGTGCCTGCTCCAGCCCCATTCCAAGGTCTGCCTCCCATCCCCACATCTGGTTCCCACTCTGGCCCCAGTTCTGGCCTTAACCCAAGGCCCGCCTCTCTGGAGTTCTTTGGTACACAGATATCCTTCTCATTGGCATCTACCTGTTTCTCTTCACAGAAGCCCATGCTGAGTGGTTGCCCCATTCCCCAGCTTCCAGGAGAGCTTTCCTGCAGCCAGATATCCAGGCTCAGCCTGAGTACAACAAACAGTCCTGGTCCTAGACTGTGCTGAGGACGTTTCCACAAAGAGCTGGCATCCTTGGCTCCAAGGTGAGATGTGTGTGTGTTAGTCACTCAGCTGTGTCGACTCTTTGAGACCCCATGGACTGTAGCTTGCCAGGTTCCTCTGTCCATGGAATTCTCCAGGCAAGAATACTGGAGTGGGTTGCCATTTCCTCCTCCAGGGGATCTTCCCGACCCACGGATTGAACCCTCATTTCCTGCATTGCAGGCAGATTCTTTACCACCTGAGCCACCAGGGAAGATACTAAATACCAAAGCCTCTCTCCACCTCCTGTCTTCCCCTCCCTCCCCCACACACCATTCATCAGGGAAAATTATAAATTCAAGAGCTGCAAACTAGCACTTGCTAGTGTGACTAGGGCAAATCATTTAACCTAGCAGAAATCTTCTCATTTGTAAGAATGTGATAAATACACCTACTTTAAGAGTCTCACAGTGAAGATTTGCCCATTAAGTGCAATGAAACATGTCAAGGCCAATGCCAACACCCAGTTCCTCTTCTTTGCCCGATCCCTTAATGTCTCTGCATCTGACAGCGACTCCCAGGCTGCCCTGGTTCCCCAACTTCTCATCATTTCTCTAATAATGCTTCTTTTTTTTTTTCTGACTGTTGTTCTCACTTAGAAAGCACATCTTGCTTTCTTTCTTATACTGTCTTCAATCCTCAAGTCTGTTTCTCAATTTCAGAACAGTATATGGAAAGTGAAAAGTACAGTGGGTCTCTGTGGTGTTTGGGCTGCACATCCCCAGCTCAGCTCTCGATCACGTGAATGGTGACCTCATGTTTTACTTCATATTCTGGTTCTCTCCCTGCTCTCTCTGCCCCTGTTTCTGGGACTCCCCGCCCTTTCATTCTCTCCCTTCAGGATTTAGCCTTTTCAATTGCAGAAACTTTTCAGGACATCTGGCTGGGTTAGGAGAGCTAAAGGGTAACAGTAGGGAGGAGGAAGCAGGTGGCAGTGGGAATGCTTTGGGGGCTAAAGAAGGAGAACGGATGATCCGATGGGGGTGACAAGTGATGGTGGAGGAAAAGAGTTGAGGGGTGACATGGAACGGGGGAAGAAACAGGTTAATCGGAGAGCTAAAGGAAAGTAGAGTCAGACTGAGATCAAAGCTTTTTCCCAGAGGGACCACCAGTCCCATAATTTGAACTAGAACAACAAAAGAGTCAGGGCTGAATTTATGACTCACCGGGACGTGGGGGGGGGGGGGGCAGTGAGTTGAAGGGGAGGGTGGTCGTTTAAATTCTCTGTCCACACTTCCCCAGTACCCCAGTCAATCTCAGACTGTTTGACGTCAACAACGTGAGAGCCTGAGACTCAGGCTTGCCAGAACGCGGGAGATTCGGGAAGGGGGGAGATAACGGGTGCCTCTCTCCACAGAGGGCCGGTCAGTCAGACGGGGTTCTCCGTGGGAGGCAGAACTTTAACGCACAGTTGACAACCGGTGAGAGAGGGAGCGCGATGGGCGCGGAGAGGGCAAGGCTAGACCCAGATCCTTACCGTGCGCGCGGGAGCCGAGGAGCAGGCTGAGGAGCGCCGCCAGCTTCACTATCTGGCGCGGCAGCATCCTGGGCGCACCGCATTCTCCCGTGCCGGGGCCAAAGCCGGAGCCGGGAAGCTCGCCTCCGGCTGCGGCTCTACTCGGCTGCGACTGAAACCTCAGCCTGCCGGGTCCGCTCACGCCCCGAGAGGCTGACGTAAAGGGCGGGGCCTCGAGACGCCCCGCCCACACGCCGCTGCGTCAGGGAGTCGAGCTGGCCGCCTAGTGCGCCGACTGCTCAAGCTCGTGGAGCGGAAGTTGAGGAGCGCCAGGGCGGGTGCTTGCTGTCCCGGGCGAGGACCGGGTTTGGTCAGCTCACACCTTCCTCACCTCCCGGGGCCTCCAGTGCAATCGAGTGAAAGCAGTCTGGCTAGCCTGGAGGGGTGTGTGTGTTTGTGTGTATCTGGGGGCGCAAGTTCGGGGAAGGGGGGAGATTGCCCACAGGGGCAGGGCGAGGGACAGCCTTGCCCCGTGGGCGCAGAAGGTGGGGTGAGGGTATCAGAGCAAATTGTACGGAGGTACGAGTTGGGGAAGGAGATTGTGCTCAGGGAATGTGTGAGAGGACAGGTGTGTGTGAGCCTTGGCATTGCCAAGTACCTTGGTGTAGGGCTCTGAGCTAAACTTACAGTAAAATAGGCAGTCTCCTACCTGCTTAATGTTTTGGAAGGGGTGCCCATGACGTCTTACAGACTTTTTTAGTTTCCCTCACCTGCCTGAAATCTTATGTTACCCCCCCCACACACACACACTCCAAAATCACTGTAGGTGGTGACTGCAGCCATGAAATTAAAAGACGCTTGCTCCTTGGAAGGAAAGCTATGGCACACCTAGACAGTGTATTAAAAAGCAGAAACATCATTTTGCTAACAAAGGTCTGTATACTCAAAGCTGTGGTTTTTCCAGTAGTCATGTGCAGATGTGAGAGTTGGATCCTAAAGAAGGCCAAGGGTGGAAGAATAATTGCTTTCATTCTTTGGTACTGGAGAAGACTCTTGAGAGTCCCTTGGACAGCAAGGAGATCAAACCAGTCAATCCGAAAGGAAATCAACCCTGAATATTCATTAGAAGGACTGATGCTGAAGCTGAAGCTCTGATACTTTGGCCACCTGATATGAAGAGCTGATTCATTGGAAAAGACTCTGATGCTGGGAAAGATTGAAGGCCAAAGGAGAAGGGGGCAGCAGAGGACGAGAACCTGGTTTGATAGCATAACTGACTTAATGGGCATGAATTTGAGCAAACTCTGGGAGATAGTGAAAGACAGGGAAGCCTAGCATGCTGCAGTCCATGGGAGGGTGCAAAAGAGTCACAAAGAGTCAGACATGACTTGGTGACTGAACAGTAGTGCTCTGGGAGAACTGGGTAAACATTGTCAGTCACTCATCTCTGTCAATTGGCTCATGTGAGACTTTGCTCTAGGTGCATAGAAGATATCAGAGTATGGGGACAAACTGTCCGCTTCACCTCTCTGGTTCAGACTGTGTGTGGGGGGGTGGGGGGCATGGAAGTCCAGTCCTGCATCTAAGGGTCTACCTTGGGACTAGAAAGATAGCATTTTTTGACGGTGGTCATTGAAGGTCAGGGATGCACCAGCCACATAGATAGTGGAGAGTGGTATATGGAAGCCCAATAGGACATATGGTCAGTCAAGGTCACCCTAAGTGGACAGCTCTTGTTGTCACACTTTCACATCAGCACAGAGGAAAAGAGTCCTAGGGTTTTTAATGCATGAGGATATTTTTTGCACCCTCTGCTGCTCAACTGTGGAGAAGGCAATGGCACCCCACTCCAGTACTCTTGCCTGGAAAATCCCATGGACAGAGGAGCCTGGTAGGCTGCAGTCCATGGGGTCGCTAAGAGTTGGACAGGACTGAGCGACTTCACTTTCACTTTTCACTTTCATGCATTGGAGAAGGAAATGGCAGCCCACTCCAGTGTTCTTGCCTGGAGAATCCCAGGGACAGGGGAGCCTGGTGGGCTGCCGTCTATGGGGTCGCACAGAGTCGGACACGACTGAAGCAACTTAGCAGCAGCAGCAGCAGCTGCTCAACTGAGAGATTGAAAGATGGCCAGTTGCTCACAAGTACCAAGGCATGACCCAAGGGTGTGCCTACTGTCTGAAATGACTTCTTAGTTCCCGTTGACCTTTATAAGGAGGCATATGCTACACAGTGTCTTTCTAAACTTCTCTTTACTTTTAGTTTTGTGTTGAGTTGTAAGAGTTTACAAGTCTATACTCCCCTCACCATTTTAAGAAGGATCAGGATTCTTAATTAATTCTTTTTTTCCTTAATACATTTTTATGACATACATTTACTGCAGATCATTATGTGCCTGGGGATATTATGTGCCTGCACATTGTTGAGGCTGAGGATAAAATGGTGATGAAAACAAGGTCCCTTCCCCCAAGAAATGAACACTCAGCTAGAGACAGAAAGTAAACAGAGATTTTTAATATGCTGTGGTAAGTGTTCTGGGAAGGGAAGTACAGGCTCATATGGGGACACAGGAAACAGACACTCTACCACGACTATGGTTGAGGATAAGGAAGGCTTCCTGGAGGAGGTGACATCTATGCTGAGACCCGAGGAATCAGTAGGAGGTGGCTGGGTGAAGAAGAGACAGGTAAGGTGTTCAGACAGAGGGAAGTATTTACTTAGATAAGAGGGAATCTGGGATTTTAAAAAAGCATCCTGTAAAGTGGGTAAATTAGCATCCCAAATTCAAAAAGAGGAAACCACCATGACTGACATAGTTTAATGTTTTGCTTGGGGCAGAGTCAGCAGTTGAATGTAGACTATTCCAGTGTATCGTGGTGCCTCAAAGAAAGCACCTAGAACAGAAATTGTGTCAGATGTATGATTGCCATATAGTTTTCTTTTAAGACATTCAGTGTTTATTCTGGTTTGTATTCAGTTTTCAATCTCAGTGTTGTGAAAAGTCCAGCTAAGGTTCAGTGATTTCTGGTATTCATATCAGTACCAATAGAAAGTAATTATAATAGTATCTTTTATGTATTGAGGTCTTACTGTGTATTAGTCCTTCTGCTAAATACATAATATATTGATTGTATCAAAGACTAGCTAGATGGTTAGCAATCCCATTTCCTCTTCCTGGGTACACATGACAATTAAATCTCCTAGCTTGCCTTGCAATTAGGTGGAACATGTGACTGGGTTTTAACCGATGTAGAGTTGAATTGATAGGAGCTAGTTCCTGGCCTGGCCTCTTAACTCTGTCTTTGCTATTCTGTCAGCCAGTGGAGGGGGCTGATTGGAGAACTTCAAGGGAATGGAAGGAACTTGTGTCCTTGAATCACCTCACCTCTTGGAGGGGAGCTATACAGGAAAGACACCCAATCTAAATCAGCCTGTGACTTGAGTGAGTAGTGACCTCTTACTGTATCTAGCCACAAGATTTTGGAATTTTTGTTACAGCAGCTAATGTTAACTACCCTTATTGAGGCTCAAATATTGTCTCATTTGATCCTTATTACTGCCCTGCCAAGTTGACATAATTATTAATGTTTTACAGATGAGGAAGGATACATCCCTTGTCTGCATCACTAAGCCAGCGAGTGGCAGAGCTAAGATTACACCCCAGGTCTGTTTGACTCCATTGGTTATGCTTTTACCACTATATAAACAATGCCCTTCCTAATTTTGGAAGAGTTCTTGGAAAAGACAAGTGTCTAGTGAGTTGAGAGAGAGAGAGAAGAGAGGGTGAGTGTGGGGGAGGAAAGAAGAGCTCAGGGCCAAGTGTGGTGGGAAGAGGCAATGTGAGGAGCCCCAGAGGACATGTGGGTAGAGCTGGGTAGAGACCTTGCCCCCATAGTCACACAGGGAAAACTTTAGGGCAAGTTTTGGTCTCTGGATGTTCTGTTGTCTCATTTTCACTCTACTTCATCTTGGTCTTCCAGTTGGTGCTTCTTCATGGGCACCACTGCAGGGTAGTGAAACAGGAGGGAAGGGAATAGGGCACAACCTTTGGAAGAATGACATAGCCCAAGGACACGACATAAACAGACTAGAACCAAAAGAGGACAAGATGACGGACAAGCTGACTTCCACTAGACCTTGTGCTTCATTATACACTCATTGTAACACATCAGCATACCTTTCATGGTGTTCTCAAGGCAAGAATACTGAAGGGGTTTGCCATTCTCTTCTTGGGTGGACCACGTTTTGTCAGAACTCTCCATCATGAACCATCATCTTGGGTGGCTCTACATGGCATGGCTCACCTCGAGCCAGACATCTTGGAGTGTGAAGTCAAGTGGGCCTTAGGAAGCATGCCTAGGAACAAAACTAGTGGAGGTGATGGAATTCCCCTTGAGCTATTTCAAATCCCAAAAGATGATGCTGTGGAAGTGCTGCACTCAATATGCCAGCAAATTTGGAAAACTCAGCAGTGGCCACAGGACTGGGAAAGGTCAGTTTTCATTCCAATCCCAAAGAAAGGCAATGCCAAAGAATGCTCAAACTGCTGTACAACTGTACTCATTTCACACACTAGGAAAGGAATGCTCAAAATTCCCCAAGCAAGGCTTCAACAGTATGTGAACTGAGAACTTCCAGATGTTCAAGCTGGTTTTAGAAAAGGAAGCTGGTTTTATGTCAAGGAACCAAAGATCAAATTGCCAACATCTGTTGGACCATAGAAAAAGAAAAAGAGAATTCCAGAAAAACATCTACTTGTGCTTCGTTGACTACTCGAAAGCTTTTGACTGTGTGGATCACAACCAACTGGAAAATTCTTAAAGAGATAGGAATGCCAGACCACCTGACCTGCCTCCTGAGAAATCTGTATGCAGGTCAAGAAGCAACAGTTAGAACTGGACATGGAACAACAGGCTGGTTCCAATTGGGAAAGGAGTACATCAAGGCTGTCTATTGTCACCCTACTTATTTAACTTTTGTGCAGAGTACATCATGTGAAATGCCAGGCTGCATGAAGCACAAGCTGGAATCAAGATAGCTGGGAGAAATATCAATAACCTCAGATATGCAGATGACACCACCCTTATGACAGAAAGTGAAGAGGAACTAAAGAGCCTTTTGATGAAAGTGAAAGAGGAGAGTGAAAAAGCTGGCTTAAAACTCAACATTCAGAAAACTAAGATCATGGCTTCAGGTCCCATAACTTCATGATAAATAGATGGGGAAACACTGGAAACAGTGGAATCACTGCAGATGGTGACTGCAGTCATGAAATTCAAAGATGCTTACTCCTTGTTAGAGAAACTATGACCAACCTAGGCAGCATATTAAAAAACAGGGACATTACTTTGCCAACAAAGGTGCGTCTAGTCAAGGCTATGGTTTTTCTAGTAGTCATGTATGAATATGAAAGTTGGACCATAAAGAAGGCTGACACATCAAAGAATTGATGCTTTTGAACTGTGGTGTTGGAGAAGACTCTTGAGAGTCTGTTGGACTGCAAGGTAGTCCAACCAGTCCATCCTAAAGGAAATCAGTCCTGAATATTCATTCCAAGGACTGATGCTGAAGCTGAAGCTCTAATACTGTGGCTACCTAATGCAAAGAGCTGTCTCATTAGAAAAGACCCTCATGCTGGGAAAGATTGAGGGCAGGAGGAGAAGGGGATGACAGAGGATGAGATGGTTGAATGGCATCACTGACTCAATGGAAATAACTTTGAGCAAGCTCTGGGAGATGGTGAAGGACAGTGAAGCCTGGCGTGCTTCATGGGGTCTCAAAGAGTTGGACACGACTGAGCGACTGTGCAACAACACATCGGCAAGCAAAATGACATACCCACAGGTGCCAAGACAGTCCAAGGCTGACCATCAAAGACCAAAAAGTAGGCGGTGGCCCGATTCCTGGAAATCTCCACCACTTCCCCAATATAGTTGGAATAATCTTCCCATTCATTAGCCTATGAAGTTACCCAGCCTATAAAAGCTAACCATACCATGTTTTGAGGCCACTCTCACCTTCTGAGATGGCCCACACTCTGTCTGTGGGATGTGTTTCTCTCTAAATAAATCCTGTCACTTTATCTCTCAATGAATTCTTTCTGAGATGAGACATCAAGAGCCCGAGCTTCATTAAGTCCTAGAACCAGATGTGTGACCTCGGTTGGAAGACCGTGGGGTTTCGGCTAGGTTTGTGTCCAGGCCATGTGGGTTTGAGTCCCAAAACAAGGGTTCAAGCCCCAGTCTGAGGTGAACTGTTTCAGCAGGGTGGGCATCTGAGCAGTAGTAAGTCCAGCTTGAATGTGGTTACAGATACAGCTCCCACTTTCTGTCCTGGGCTCGTGATTAGGGAAGAGCCAGGCCTGTGATCACTGTGTCAGAGCTACACACAACAGGGAGAGAGATCTCAAAAGAACCAACCCTGAGAATAAATCAAAGAAAAGGAAGCTGCCTGGGGATACTTGGTAGTCATTGGGTCAAGTAGAATAACAGATGTGAGGGGGAAAGGGGGCCACCAGGGGCCAGCCCAGCCCCAGGAGAAGCCTTCTTGCTGTTGGTTACAAAACCTAATTAACGGGTATATTCCTTCATAGTCTGCTCAACTCTCCTGGCTGAGAATAGAACAGATAAGGGACAGAACCCCCTTTTGATTGTCCCTCTCTCTTCTGTTCAGATGGTGGCTCAGACCTGAATGGGGATTTGCTTGAATTTTAGTCGGATAGATGATAGTCTTCCTAAAGGGTTTCAGGCAGGAGAGAGACATGCCAGATTTGCATTTTAATTAGAAGAGGAAACCCAGAGGCCAGGGATAACGAACTAAGGTGACTCAGCTAGTTAGTGGCAGAGTCAAAACTCTGGTCTCCTTATTAAAGTTCAGCTCTTTGCCTGACATGCCCCAGCAACTAAGCTTGTGGAACTATGAAGACCATGTGAGTCTCATGTCCTGTGCCCATTAACAAAGAGAAAAGAGGAAGAAATACTGGTCTCCCAGGTAAGAGACCTCCCCTGCTAATTCCCTTGAATCAGCAGAGCTGGGGCCAAGAGCTGTAAGTCTGCAGTCTACCCTGGGGATATCATTCTAGATCAGTGGTCAAGACTCACAAGGCTGCTGGGAGGAGCCTGTGGGCCTCAGAAACAGAGACCTTGTTCTCACTTCAGCTTGGACACTGCCAGGTGTATGCCCTTAGACCAGTCTCTTTACCTCTATTAGCTGATGACAAGATTGGAAGAACTGTAACCTTCCTGGGCTCTTGTAAAGCCAGAGGCAGAAGTGTTCTGACAACTGAGAAAGGCTTCCCAAATAAATGGCTAGTAGAAATATTCAGCAGAAAGGCCTCATATTGGCTAGAGGGAGCCAGTGACCTTTCTCGTTGTCCTCATTCACTTGTTCTTTCTCCTGATTGTAATTAATTCTGAGCCCCGTCCACCCCAGTATGAGTGGGGCATTTGACCACACTTGGACTCCTCCCCACCTCCAACCATCTTATCAGGAAGGGTGAGGACCTAGTTTATTGGCATTACTCTCATGAACTTGGATTTGAGAGGTTAAGAACATTGACAAAAATATCGCCTTCACTTCAAGAAACAGATGTGTTTTCCTTCTGGAGTCTTGATGACTTCGACTTCTCCAGTCTTTAGGGGTTTTATTTCCCTTTAATTCTAAACTTAGCAGCAGTCAGAGCTTCCATCCTATAAATGGGGGAAATTCATCTGCTCTTAGGTTTCCATTCCCAGAGGACTTGTGGGGTGCTCCCGAGAAGCCTCCCATGCCCAGGGCTGTCCTGGCAGCCTCACGCCTCACCTCCTGGGATCTCTGGGCTGCAGCTACTCACTTCAAGGGTGGACACAGGGCCTATCACATTTTGACTTTCTGTTGGAGGCTTGCAAATAGCAGAAGTACCAAAGAGATAATTTTCAACTAATTCAAGAATTAGCCACTCAGAGCTCCCACTAACTTTCCTTAGGCTTCTGGCAGTCATTGTGGCAGAAGAAATCAGCTAGCTTCCCACGTGTGGAAATTTCCAGGCCTTTCTGAACAACCTTCTTGCCCCCAGAGAGAGGAGAGGACTCCTTTCTGATGCTCAAAGCCTACTTCTTCTTTTTTGCTTTAAGATGATTCACAGGAAGAACCTCAGTATCCTTTAAGGGAAATTCCTAGCCCTGCCTCCAAGGTATAGCCTGGCTCCATTGGCCCACAAAATGGCTTGTTGCTGGCAAGTTTCCTAAGTCTGCCTTGGCGTTAGATAACAGGGCAGGTGGAACAGCAGCTGTGTGGCCCAGACGTTGGCATGTCAAGACCAGTCCAGGGCTTGCACAACCATTCCTCCATGGAGGGGAAGAGACCAGGTCTGCCTGCTCCTCCTGCATGTATCTGGGTTCCTGGTCTTCTATGAGAAAGACCAGGACAAAGAACAGTGATTTTCAGGTGTGGGATGTGACAGCCTAAATTCAGACTGGGGGAAACATTTCTCTAACTTCTCCAGGAGATCTGTTAAGGAGATGCTCAGTTGACATTATGGAACAAAACTTCTAGGCTTTGGTCTGAGGCACCTGCCTGAGGTCCACCACTGATGTCCAGGGCCTTGCCCAAAATAATTGGCACGTGCTTACTTTCTATTGACATGAGTAAGAAGGTTTACCCAAGACAGAGGGAGGTTCCCACCTCAAGACAAATCCTAAGTACTACTCTCTGATGTAGAAATTGCTTGTAACCCTTTGAATTATAGTTTTTTAGTTTCAAGAGTTTAAAGGTTTCCATTCTGCTGTACCTCCAGTGGCAGCTGGAGTACTGGGTGGGAAGACCTAAGACTGGGATTCCAGCCCCCGGTTGTTAGTTGTCATCTGTAGCTGTGGACAGGTCACAAATTCCCCAGGTCTCAGGTTTCTTATCTATAAAATAAAGACGATACCTCTTCTTGCAGCCTGTTAGAGTTGTCAAGAGGTTTATCTTAAGCAAACATTTGTTAAGTACCCTTAACTAGATAATGTGGGATACAAAAATTAGTCAGACACTGGCCTGATCAGGAACATGTACTTTCAGTACGTGCTTACTTTAATAAACAACTTATCAGAAGGACCAGCTTAGGTGTAAAGTGTTTTGTAAACCCTAAGATATAATTTATATGCAGGGCTTCCCTGGTGGCTCAGTGGTACAGAATCTGCCTGTTAAGAAGGAGACATGGGTTTGATCCCTGGGTTGGGAAGATCCACTGGAGAAGGAAATGGTAACCCACTCTAGTATTCTTGTCTGGAAAATCCCACGGACAGAGAAGCCTGGCGGGCTACAATCCATGGAGTCACAAACAGTTAGACCTGACTGAGTGACTAAACAACAAGGGTATTAGTACTGCTGGCCTTTTTCCTATGGGTTGGGTCTCCTTTCTGGTCAATGCCAGGCCAAGCATATCTTGCCCAGGTCACAACCCAAACCTGTACGCCCCACCGCTTATGGCTCCAGGAGATCTTGCCATCCTGTGGAATCCTGGAGTCCTTATGTGAAGGACAGAAAATGATAACTGGACGCCAGTTGGGCAGGGTGTGTAGAAAGCTGCACATGTGCCCAGCGGATGGGTACGTGGGAGGCGGCACGGAAGAGGGAAGCTCTACAGTTCAAGGGTGCAATTGAATATAATTTATAGGAAAATGAAAGTCAGAGAAGAGGAGCTCAGTTAGATAAAGGCAAGTTCACACCTCACCCCCAGATTCATTCTGTGGCCATCTGACCTTTTGGGACAAAAGAGCGAGTAAGTTGTTGCCCTTCTCACCTTCTTCCAAACTCTTTTTCACGAGCCAGCTGCTGGGTGACTGATACTGGGAAGTCCTGCTGATTTCTCTGGTGGCCAGTAGCCCCTCCTTTCTGCCTGCACTAACTTAGCCTTTTCTCCTCCCCTAGCCCCTCTTCCCAGGACACCAAAATAACCCAAGTGTAAAATTCTCAGGCTGCATGAGAGAAAAATGAGCATTTTTTTTCCTGAAGCTTTTTAGAGTTATTGCATACAGTGAGTTTTTTTTTTTTTTAACACTTCTTAAAACTTTGGTTTGGGACTTCCCTGGTGGTCCAGTGGTTAAGACTGTGCTTCCACTGCAAGGGGCACAAGTTTGTTGCCTGGTGAGGGAACTGGGATCCTGAATGCCCACAGGACCACCAAAAACAAAACAAAACAAAAACCCCACAAAACTTTGGTAAATACATTTTTTAACACATAAAAATTCTTTGATTAAGTAATAAGTGTTCATAAATATATATCATTTATCAACTCTTTGGGCTTCCCTGGTGGCTCAGCTGGTAAAGAATCTGCCTGCAATGTGGAAGACCTGGGTTTGATACCTGGGTTGGAAAGATCCCCTGGAGAAGGGAAAGGCTACCCACTCCAGTATTCTGGCCTGGAGAATTCCGTGGACTGTGTAGTCCATGGGGTCACAAAGAGTCAGACACGACTGAGCAACTTTCACTTCACTTTCTATCAACACTTTGATGCATGGTTGTTATTGTTTAGTTGCTCAGTTGTGTCTGACGCTCTTGAGACCCCATGAGCTATAGCCCGCCAGGCTCCTTTGTCCATGGGATTTTTCAGGCAAGAATATTTGAGTGGGTTGCCATTTTCTTCTCCAGGGGATCTTCCCCACCCAGGAATCGGACCTGCATCTCCTGCATTGGCAGGTGGATTCTTTACCACTGAGCTACCAGGGAAGCCCTTGATGCATGGTATGAAGCCCCAAATAGGTGACTCATATTTAATGTTGTGTGTGTGTGTGTGTGTGTGTGCTAAGTCGCTTCTGTTGTGGCTAACTCTTTGCGACCCTATGGACTATAGCCCTCCAGGCTCCTCTGTCCATGGGATTCTCTAGGCAAGAATATTGGAGTGGGTTGCCACGCCCTCCTCCAGGGGATCTTCCCAGTCCAGGGATCATCCAACCCTAGTCTCCTGAATTGCAGGCGAATTCTTTACCACTGAGCCCCCTGCGACCAACTGTAGAAATTCTAAGCCTAATTTCAGAAAGCTGAAGTAAATATTAATAGATTCTCTGAGATTCATGAAATTCTCATAAGTGGTCATGACTTGTGTCCACAGTTATAAATTGACAAGCAAGTTTCCATGAGATACTTGCCCATCCATTGCTCCCAGGAGATGCTCCCTGTACAACCATATATGAAATGTTTTTCCTGGCTCCTTTGTTTATTACACATATTTTCTTGAGAATATATTTATTACACACATATTCTTGAGCTCAGGACTTGATTCTTTCCCCTTCTCCATTTAATTTTCCTCCCCACACCAACTCTGGTCATCACATACTAAAGCATAAGTCAGTAACTCAGCTCCTCTGAGAATCCGCTTTGATGACAAAGTCCATATTGCCACATCTTCCTCATGACCCTTCTTCCTCTTAGGTCAACAACTTCCCTGGTGGCTCAGACAGTAAAGCGTCTTCCTGCAATACGGGAGACCCGGGTTCAATCCCTAGGTCAGGAAGATCCCCTGGAGAAGGAAATGGCAACCCACTTCAGTACTCTTGCCTGGAAAATTCCATGGATGGAGGAGACTGGTAGGCTACAGTCCATGGGGTCGCAAAGAGTTGGACATGACTGGCGACTTCACTTCACTTCTGAGGATCTGCTTTGATGACAAAGTCCATATTGCCACATCTTCCTCATGACCCTTCTCCCTCTTAGGTCAACAACTTAAAACTGCTAATATTCATTGAGCAATTGCATTCATCTCACATGCTAGCAAAGTAATGCTCAAAATTCTCCAAGCCAGGCTTCAATAGTATGTGAACCATGAACTTCTGGATGTTCAAGCTGGATTTAGAAAAGGAAGAGAAACCAGAGATCAAATTGCCAACATCTGTTGGGCCATAGAAAAAGCAAGAGAGTTCCAGAAAAACATCTACTTCTGCTTTACTGACTATGCCAATGCCTTTGACTATGTGGATCACAGCAAACTGAAAAATTCTTCAAGAGATGGAAATACCAGACCACCTGACCTGCCTCCTGAGAAATCTGTATACAGGTCAAGAAGCAACAGTTAGAACTGAACATGGAACAATAGACTGGTTCCATATCAGGAAAGGAGTACCTCAAGGCTGTATATTGTCACCCTGCTTATTCTTATATGCAGAGTACATCATGAGAAATGCTGGACTGGATGAGCACAAGCTAGAATCAAGATTGCCGGGAGAAATATCAATAACCTCAGATATGCAGATGACACCACCCTTATGGCAGAAAGTGAAGAGGAACTAAAAAGCTTGATGAAAGTAAAAGAAGAGAGTGAAAAAGTTGGCTCAACATTCAGAAAACTAAGATCATGGCATCTGGTCCCATCACTTCATTGCAAAGAGGTGGGGAAACAGTAGAAACTGTGACAAACTTTAATTTTGGGGGGCTCCAAGATCACTGCAGATGGTGACTGCAGCCATGAAATTAAAAGACACTCACTCCTTGGAAGAAAAGTTGTGACCAACCTAGATAGCATATTAAAAAGCAGAGACATTACTTTGCCAACAAAGTTTCGTCTAGTCAAAGCTATGGTTTTTCCAGTAGTCATGTATGGATGTGAGAGTTGGACTGTAAAGAAAGCTGAGCACCGAAGAATTGATGCTTTTGAACTGTGGTGTTGGAGAAGACTCTTGAGAGTCATTTGGACAGCAAGGAGATCCAACCAGTCCCTCCTAAAGGAAATCAGTCCTGAATATTCATTGGAAGGACTGATGCTGAAGCTGCAACTCCAACCCTTTGGCCACCTGATGCGAAGAGCTGACTCATTTGAAAAGACCCTGATGCTGGGAAAGATTGAAGGCGGGAGAAGGGGATGACAGAGAATGAGATGGTTGGATGACATCATTGACTCGATGGACATGAGTTTGAGTAAGCTCCAGGAGTTGGTGGTGGACAGGGAAGCCTGGTGTGCTACAGTCCATGGGGTCGCAAAGAGTCTGACATCACTGAGCGACTGAACTGAACTGAATTGCCCCGTATCAGCCACTGTGATTAGCACCAGGGGACAAACATGAAAAGGAGACTATGTTTGCCTTGGGGGATGTTTAGGTTAAAAGCAAGGGGAAATTTTTCAAACCTAGCACTGATTACTGTGCTGGGTAATGTGCTATTATTGGGCTTCCCTGGTGGCTCAGTGGTAAAAAATCAGCCTGCCAATTCAGGAGACCTGGGTTTGATCCCTGGGTCGGGAAGAACCTGTGGAGAAGGAAATGGCAACCCACTGCAGTATTCTTGCCTGGGAAATTCCATGGGCAGAGGAGCCTGGCTTGCTTCATGCAGTTCATGGGGTCTCAAAGAGTCAGACACGACTTAGCAACTAAACAACAACAAAAAAATGTGCTGTTATTACTTCAACTGATCCTATTTGAGATATTCTTTCCTTATTTTACAGACAAGGGAGCTGAGAAGTTATGTGACTTTCCCAAGGTTGCTCAGAAAATGGTTCAGTCCAGGTCTGTCTGACTACACCCCCATGTTCCTCTTCTTCACTCCTATTCCCACCAGCCACACACAAAAGGAAGCAGATGGGACATTCCAGCTGTAGGCCAGTTGGGAGGCTGCCAGACAAAGAACTAGGTTGAGATCTGTTGTAGGCATTTGGGTACATCTGGGAGAGACCCAGAACTCAAGGCAGACAGGGTGAAGTGTGTGTGTCAAAGCTCCCTGTCTCTTTATTTATGAAAAGTTTTCAGGAACCTAAATATGAATGCATGTAGGACTCATTCTGATGACCCTTAATTTAATTACATCTGCAAAGACTCTGTTTCCATATGAGGGACCATTCATAGGTTCCAGGGATCAGGACATGGAGAGCTTCTGGGGAGCCATTTTCATCATACCAGAGTGATCAGTTTCAACATTCATTTCCATATTCATTAAATCATACCTGGATTATATATAAATATATATATTGTTGTTGTTTTTCAGTCACTCAGTCATGTCCAACTCTTTGCGACCTCGTAGACTCCAGCATGCCAGGCTTCCCTGTCCTTCACCATCCTTCCCTATATATATATATGGTGTCCTTCATCATATATAGGGGGCTTCCCTTGTGGCTCAGCTGGTAAAGAATCTGCCTGCAATGAGGGAGACCTGGGTTCGATCCCTGGGTTGGGAAGAGCCTCTGGAGAAGAGGAAGGCTACCCACTCCAGTATTCTGGCCTGGAGAATTCCATGGACTGTATAGTTCGTGGGGTCGCAAATAGTCGGACACGACTGAGCGACTTTCACTTTTACCATGTATGTAGGCCTTCCCAGGTAGTGCTAGTGGAAAGAAACTTCCAGCCAATGGAGGAGACATAAGAGACATGGGTTAGATCCCTGGATCAGGAGGGTCCCCTGGAGGAGGGCACGGCAATCCACTCCAGGATTCTTGCCTGGAGAATCCTATAGACAGAAGAGCCTGGTACAGTCCATAGGTCACAGAGTCAGACACAACTGAAGCAACTTAGTCTATATGTATAACATTGAGCATTTACTCAGTACTGGACCCTGAAGGACACTGGAAGACATGGCAAGCAAATCATAACTCTGCCAGAGTTTAGGGTTTATTTATTTATTTATTAATGTATGAACACATGTTTTAAAGTCTTTATTGAATTTGTTATAGGATTGTTATATTCTGGTTTTTGGCAGAGAGGTGTGTGGGATCTTGGCCCCCCGACCAGGGATCGATTCTGCTCCCCCTGTATTGGAAGGCAAAGTCTTAACCACCAGACCACCAGGGAAGTCCCAAGCTTATTGTTTAGAAGGAGAGATGGGCGTTAATCAAATAATCATCCAAATAATATGCAAAATTGCAACCATGGTAAGAGCTATGAGAGTCTGTAATTGAGACTTGACCTGGTGAGAAAGCTCCAAGAGAGCTTCCATGAGGAGGTGCAGCTTTGGTAATCTGGGGGACAAGTTGGGGTCACCAGGTTAAGAGGGGAAGGAAGAGTGTTGCAGGAAGAGGGAACAGAGAGCAGAACCAGGGCATGACCAGCACCAGCAGGATATGCAGGACTTGGTGTGGGCCCCTAGGGAGAGGGGTGTGGGTTTCAGGGACTCTGTGGGGGTCAGTCTGTTGCACCTCCTCCCCATCCTTTACCCCTAATTCTAACTAGTGGCTGCTGCCTCGTATCCCGGGACCTTTCCTCCCTGTTCCTCCCTTAGGCCTCATCCTTTCACTTCCTGCCCAGTGTGTTACATGGTTTAGCAAGGAAACCCCCAATGTGCAGTATTAAGGGCAGACCTCTAAGCTTTGATCAACAAAAATTTCAAAAGTGCCTGCTGTGTGGCAGACACTGTGTCAGGAGTTACAGAGATTAAGAGAGAGACATTTTTCAGGCCCTCGAGGAGAGAGACTGTAGGGTGGAGGGGAAAGCAAGAGGGTTGAGTGCTGAACAGGCTGTTGTCCTGCATTGAATCTCATTCCTGTTACTTACTGCTGTGTGATCTTAGGAGACTGACTTCACCTCTCTATGCCTCAGGCCCTTTAAGGAGCACTTAAGCCAACCAACTATTAATGTGTCCCCACTCTGCTCTAGGCGGTAGGCCAAGTGCTGGCAACCCTCAGAGACCTGTCTGACTGGGAGCAGAACACTGGGGCTGATTGCTTCCTTTTCTGGGACTTTCAGCTCTGGTTCTGCTGCCTGCAGCACTTGATCCAAATGGGTTTCCAGGGCAGATCTCACCAATTGGCATAGTGACCAGTTTGCCCACACCAGGCATAGTGCTCCAGGAGATGTGGCCCACGATGACCAGGCCAAGGGGGGTGAGTGTTCTAGGAGTGTGGACCCACCTTTCTGCCTCCCCTTCCCTCCTTCTGCAGAATATTGGATACTGTCTACAAAGAACCCTCCTTGATGAACACTAGTCATTCTAATGACCCCCAACTTTGCAGAGTACTCTTATGGCCAACAATTTTCATCTACATCTTAGTTTATTGGCCATGATGACCAGGTGCCTCTGCTTGAATTTTTGGTGATGACACTGGCCCTAGTCCTTTCATCAAACCATTTGTGTAGAAAGGCCACGATGGGGTCAGACAACCTGCCAACTCCACTGAGTTCGGCTTCTCTGATGGCTCAGTGGTAAAGCCAGTGTAGCAGACACAGGTTCGATCCCTGGTCTGGAAAAACCCCTGGAGAGGAAAATGGCAACCCACTCCAATATTCTTGCCTGGAGAACCCCATGAACACAGGAGCCAGGCAAGCTACAGTCCATGAGGTCGCAAAAGAGTCGGACATGACTTAGCAACTGCATAACAACAACTGAGTCTGGCAAATGGCTTTATGTCTTTCACTCCTCCCCCAATTGGTGTGAAGAATGTCAAAAAATGATAGTGGTTCTCTGCCCCTGTGTCCTTTTTTCACTCCATTGTTTCTCCCCAAATAAGATGTTGTGGGGGTGGAGAGGGTGGGTTTCTCGGCAAGCAGAGGTCCACCCAGCAGTACAAAATCAGGGTCCACCCAGCAGGGTAGACAAAGAATCTATGGAAATTCACTCCAATTTTTAGGGTGTGGTGTGCAAGGCATAGCCAAGAATATCATGGAGTTCACAAATCGAGTAACTCTGAGTCTGGGGATGAATAGTAGTTATGGGGGTAAATGGGGATAATAGTAGTTATTGCATAAGGCTTTTGCAAGGATTAAATGAATTAGATACATAAAAAATGTTTAGTACAGTGCATGGTGCATACAGTATACATATATATATATACACAATTTCTTCATTCAATTTTGTTGGACAATTAGGTTATTATTTTCATTTTTGAATATTGTAAATAATTTTGCAGTGAATATGGGGGTGAAGATATCTCTTCAACATAGTGATTTTGTTTTCTTTGGATATATACCTGAAGTGGAATTGCTAGATTAGATGGCAGTTCTGTTTTGAATTTTTTGAGAGACCACCAAACTGCTTTCCACAGTAACTATACCAGTTTACAGTCTCACCAGCAATGCACAAAGAAGGGTCCCTTACTCAACATCCTTGCTAGTATTTGTCTCTTATTTTTTTTTAAATAATAGCCATTCTGATAGGTACAAGGTGATATCTCACTGTGGTTTTGATTTGCATTTCTCTAGTGGTTAGTGATGTTGAGCACATTTTCAGGTACCTGTTGGCCATTTGAGTATCTTCTTTGGGAATATGTCTATTCAGGCCCTTTGCCCATTTTTAAATTGGATTATTTGTTTTCCTGCTAATGAGTATGTTATTTATATACTTTGTATATTAATCCCTTATCAGATGTGTGACTTGAAAATATTTTCTCCCATTCTGTAGGCTGCCTTTTCATTTTGTTGATTGCTTCTTTGGCTGTGTAGAAGATTTTTAGTTGGATATCAGTTCAGTTCAGTCGCTCAGTCGTGTCTGACTCTTTGCGACCCCATGAATTGCAGCACGCCAGGCCTCCCTGTCCATCACCAACTCCCGGAGTCCACCCAAACCCATGTCCATCGAGTTGGTGATGCCATCCAACCATCTCATCCCCTGTCGTCCTCTTCTCCTCCTGCCCCCAATCCTACCCAGCATTAGGGTCTTTTCTAATGAGTCAACCCTTCGCATGAGGTGGCCAAAGTATTGGAGTTTCAGCTTCAACATCAGACCTTCCAATGAACACCCAGGATTGATCTCTTTTAGGATGGATTGATTGGATCTCCTTGCAGTCCAAGGGACTCTCAAGAGTCTTCTCCAACACCACAGTTCAAAAGCATCAATTCTTCGGCGCTCAGCTTTCTTCACCGTCCAACTCTCACATCCATACATGACCACTGGAAAAACCATAGCCTTGACTAGACGGACTTTTGCTGGCAAAGTAATGTCTCTGCTTTTAAATATGCTATCTAGGTTGGCCATAACCTTCCTTCCAAGGAGTAAGCGTCTTTTAATTTCATGGCTGCAATCACCATTTGCAGTGATTCTGGAGCCCAAAAAAATAAAGTCTGACACTGTTTCCACTGTTTCCCCATCTATTTCCCATGAAGTGATGGGACCAGATGCCATGATCTTAGTTTTCCGAACGTTGAGCTTTAAGCCAACTTTTTCACTATCCTCTTTCATCTTCATCAAGAGGCTCTTTAGTTCTTCACTTTCTGCCATAAGGGTGGTGTCATCTGCTTATCTGAGGTTATTGATATTTCTCCCGGCAATCTTGATTCCAGCTTGTGTTTCTTCCAGCCCAGCGTTTCTCATGATGTACTCTGCATATAAGTTAAATAAGCAGGGTGACAATATACAGCCTTGACGTACTCCTTTTCCTATTTGGAACCAGTCTGTTGTTCCATGTCCAGTTCTAACTGTTGCATATAGCCCTATTTATTTATAGGGCTAAATATATATAGCCCTATATATTTAATTTGTTGCCTTTGCTTTTGGTGTCATATCAAAAAATTGTGGTCAAGGCCCATTTCAGATAATTTTTTCCCTCTGGTTTCTTTTAGGAGTTTTATGATTTCAGGTCTTAAGTCTGCAATACAATTTTAGTTAATTTTTTGTGAGTAGTGTAAGATAGAGATCTAGTTTTATTTTTCTACATGTGAACATCCAATTTTCCCAGCATCATTTATTGAAGAGACTGTCTTTTATTCATTGAGTATTCTTGGCTTTCTTGTCATATTAGTTGACCGTATACACATGGCTTTATTTCTGGGCTCTTGGATCTTCTCTGTTGGTCAATGTGTCTGTTTTTATGACACAGCCATACTGTTTTGATTATTAAAGCTTTATAATATAGCTTGATATCAGGAAATGTGATCCCTTCCACTTTGTTCTTTCTCAGGAAAGAATACTTTGGCTAATCAGGATCTTTTGTGGTTTCATATAAATATTAGGATTGATTTTTCCACTTCTATGAAAAATGCTGACAGGAATTACATTGAATCTATAGGTGGCTTTGAGTAGTACAGTCATTTTAAAAACATTAATTCCTCCAGTCCATGAAAACAGGATAACTTTCCATTTATTTGTGTCTTATTTGATTTCTTTCATCAATGTCTTACAGATTTCAGTGTAGAAATTTTTCATCTCCTTGGTTAAATTCATTCCTAAATATTCCATTGTTTTTGATGTTGTAAGATTGTTGTCTTCATTTTTCGGATAATTGATTGACAGTATATAGAAACACTACTGATTTTTGTATATTAATTTTATGTCCTACAACTTACTGAATTCACCTATTAGATACAACATTTGAGGATGTGTGTGTGTGTGTGTGTGGAGTCTTTAGGATTTTCTATATATAAAATCATGTCACCTGCAAATAGAAACAGTTTTACTTCTTCCTTTCCAATTTGAATGTTGTTTATTTCTTTTTCTTGCCTGACTGCTCTGGCTGGGACTTCCAGTACTATGTTGAACAGGGGTGGTGAGTGTGGGCAACCTTGTTTCCGATCTTAGAGGAAAAGCTTTCAGACTTGTAACATTGAGTATGTTAGCTGTGGGCTTAGCGGATACGGCCTTTATTTGTGGCAAGGTATGTTCCTCCCCTATCTAATTTGTTGACAGTTTTTGTAACCAACAGCTGTTGAGTTTTGTCGATACTTTTTCTGCATCTATCAAGATGATCTTGTGATTTATTTTATTCTATTAACGCTATATATTACATTTATTGATTTGCATATGTTGAACTATTCTTGCATCCCAGAGATAAGTCCCACTTGATCATGGTAAATAATCTTTTTAGTGTGCTGCTGAATTCAGTTGCTAGTATTTTATTGAGAATTTTTGCATTTATATTCATCAGGGATATTGACTTGTATTTTCTTTTCTTTCAGTGTCCATGTCTGGCTTTGATTTTTGGCTGGCTTCATCAAATGAGTTTGGGAGTATTACCTCCGCTTTGATTTTTGGAAGAATTTGAGAAGGATTGGCATTAATTCTTATTTAAATATTTGGTAAAATTCACCAGTGAGGCCATCTGGATGTGGACTTTACTTTGTTGGGAGATATTTGATTACTGAATCAATCTCCTTCCTGGGAAATGATCTGTTCAGACTTTTAATTTCTTCATGATTCAGTCTTGGTAGGTTGTATGTTTCCAAAAATTTATCTGTTTCTTCTAGGTTGTCCAGCTTGTTAATATATAATTGTTAACAGAAGCCTACTTTGATCCTTTGTATTTCTGGGGTATCAGTTACAATGTCTCCTCTTTCATTAACAATTTTGTTGATTTGAGTCTTCCCTCTTTTTTCCCTTGGTTAGTCAAGCTAAAGTTTTGTCAATTTTGTTTGTCTTTTCAAAGAACCAACTCTCAACATTGTTAATCTTTTCTACTGTTTTCCTGTTCGCTATTTCATTTATTTCTGCTCTAATCTTTATTATTTCCTTCTTTCTGCCAATTTTGGGATTAGTTTGTTCTTTTTTAGTTTCCTAAGGTGTAAAATGATTAGGTTGTTTATTTGAGATCTTTTCATTTTCTTAATGTATACATTTATAACTATAAACTTCCTTCGTAGAATTGTTTTTGTTGTATCATATAAGTTTTGGCATGTTGTGTTTCTGTTTTCATTTGTCCCAAGATATTTTTCTATTTCCACTGTGGTTTATTCTTTCATCCATTGGTTGTTCAGGAGAGTGTTGTTTAATTTCCATATATTTTTATTTTTCCAGTTTTTCTCCTGTTATTGATTTCTAGTTTCATACCGCTGTAGTCAGAGAAGATACTTGGTATGGTTTCAATCTTGAATTTGCTAAGACTTGTTTTGTGATCATACATGTGGTATATCCTAGAAAATGTTTCATCTGCGCTTAAGAAGAGTATCTATTCTGCTATTGTTAGATAGATTGCACTGTATGTGACAATTAGGTACATTAGGTCTAGAGCATTCCTCAAATCTGCTGTTTCATTATTGATTCTCTGGATAATCTATCCATTTGTTGAGAGTGGGATATTAAAGTCTCCAACTATTATTATATTGCTGTTTATTTCTCCTTTTAGTTCTGTTAGTATTTGCTTGGTATATTTAGGTGATCTTATGTTTGGTGCATAAATATTTATAATCATTGTATCTTCTTGATGAATTGACCCCTTTATCATTATATAATGACTTTTTTTGTCTCTTTTACCATTTTTCAGTTTAAAGCCTATTTTTTTCTGATGTAAATATAGCTACCTTCTTCCCTTTTTTTTTGTTTTGTTTTGTTACTATTTGCTTATAATATTTTTTTCCATCACTTCATTCTCAGTCTACATGTATCTTTATTAAAGCTAGTCTTTTGTAGCCAGCATATTGTTGGATCTTGTTTTCTCTCTCTTTTTTTTTTTGAATCATTCAGCCATTCTATGTCTTTTGATTTCAGAATTTAATTTATTTACATTGAAAGTAATTATTGATAGGTTAACTACCTATGCCATTTTGTTCATTGTTTTCTGACTGTTTTATAGATTCACAGTTTCTGGCTTTTTAACCTACTACCTTCTTTTGTGATTTGATGTCTTGTGGTATTAGAATGCTTTGACCTCTTTATTTCATTTGTGTAACTAGTACACGTTTTCCCCCTGTGGTTACCATGTGCATACATCCTTAGTCGCTCACTCGTGTCCGACTCTTTGAGACCTCATGGACTATAGCCTGCCAGGCGCCTCTGTCTGTGAAGTTTTCCAGGAAAGAGTACTGGAGTGGGTTGCCATTTCCTACTCTGCTTTGGGAATCTTCCCAACCCAGAGATCAAACCCATGTTTCTTGCGTCTCCTGCATTGGCAGGCAGATTTTTTTCCACTGTGCCACCTGGGAACCCGTGGTTGCCATGAGGCTTACATATGTGTGTGCATGCTCAGTTATGTCCAGCTGTTTGTGACGCCATGGACTGTAGCCCACCGGGCTCCTCTGTCCATGGGATTCTACAGGCAAGAATATTGGAGTGGAGCAATTTCCTTCAGGGGATCTTCCTGACCCAGGAATTGAGCCCAGGTGCCCTGCGTTTCAGGCAGATTCTTTACTGTCTGAGCCACCAGGGAAGCCTGAGGCTTACATAAAATATCTTACAATTTTAACATCCTGTTTTAACCTAATATCTTAACTTCAATAGCATTCCTAAACTTTGCACTTTTATTTCTCTTCCCTGTCACATTTTATGTTATTGATGAATGTAAATACATCAGTTTACAAAATTTACAAAATTTTTAAATTTATTTACAAAAAAAATGTTGTAAATAAATTTACAGTTTACAAAATTTTAAAATTTATTTTTTAATTGGAGGAAAATTACTTTACAGTGTTGTATTGGTTTCTGCTGTACAACAATGCAAATCAGCCATAATGATGCGTATATTCTTTCCTTCTTGAGTCTCCCTCCCCGACTCCGCCATTCCACTCCTCTAGGTCCTCACAGAGCACCAGGCTTGGTCCCTGTGTTAACAAATTTATAATATTGTGTATCCAGTAACAGATTATTGTAGTTACAGTTATTTTTCAATACATTTACTTTTAAACTTTAAAACTAGAGTTATATTAATGAGTGAATTACAGACCACCATTACCACAATAGAAAACTGACTTTGACTATGTATTTAACATCACCAGTGATTTTTACACTACTTTCATATGTTTTTATGATGTTAATTAGCGTCCTTTTACTTCCATTCAGAGAACTTCCTTTACCATTTCTTGTAAAGCAGGTTTAGTGGTGATGAACACCCTCAGCTTTTATTTATTTAGGAACATCTTTATCTTGCCTTTATTTCTGAAGGACAGCTTTGCCAGGTATAGTATTTGTGGCTGACAGTTCTTTTCTTTCAATATTTTGAATATATCATCCCAGCTCTCCTGACCTAAAAAGTTTCTGTTGAGAAATCTGCCAGTTATCCTGTAGGGGATCCTTTGTATGTGACTTGCTGTCTTTTTTTCTTGCTACCTGCAAAATTATTTCTTTGTCTTTGACTTTTGACAATCTAATTATAATGTGTCTTGGTGTTACCCTGCTTGAGTTCGGCTTATTGGGAGTTCTTTAGGCCTCATGGATCTGATATTCATTTCTCCCAGTTTGGGGAAGTTTTCTGCCATTATTGCTTTAAATATACTTCATGTCTTTTTTCTTTCTCTTCTACTGGGATTCCCATAATGCAGATATTGTTTCGATAGTGTCCCGTAAGTCCTACAGGTTTTATTAATTCTTTTTCATTTTTTTCCCTTTTTGCTCCTCTGATTGGACAATTTCAAATGTCTTGCCTTCAAGGTCACTGATTCTTTCTTCACATGATTGAATCTGCTGTTGGGGTTCTCTGTTGAATTATTCAGTTCAGTCAGTTTAGTCATTTTGTTTGTCAACTCTAGGATGTCTGATTTTTTCTTTTTGTGTGTGATGTATTGTTTGTGGAACTTTTCATTTTGTTCATATATTGTTTTGCTAATTTATTTAGTTGTCTGTGTGTTCTTGTAGCTTTTGAACTTCTTTAAGAGGGTTATTCTGAATTCTTTGTCTGATGGTTCATAGTCTCCATTTCCCCAGGGTAAGTTATTGGAGCTTTGTTAGTTCTTTGGTGGTGTCATGTGTACTTGATTTTCGCGATCTTTGCTTCCTTACATTGGTATTCACACATTTCAGTAAGCAGTCTTCTTTTCCACGCTTTCTAGTTTCACTTTGGCAAAGACAGTGGTTCACTAGACTTCTCAGGTAGGAGATCTAGATGTGTCAGCTGGTAACATCCTTGGACAGGTGGGTCTTACTATCTGGATCTATTTTTGGATGAGTCCACTGCCCAAGCTCTGACATTGGGGAACTCCATTGTCTGAGGACAATTAGATAGGACTGCTGGCTTGGTTCCCTGCACATGCAAGGCTATAGGATGGGTTCTGTGGTTGTGTGGGTTCTCTGATCAGGCTTCCTAGATTGTTGGTACTGGGTACCATACTCAGCAGTAGATGGGAATATGAATTAGCTTCCTTGCACTGGCAGGGCCTGCATGACTTGTTTGGGAATCCAAATCAGACAAGGAATCGCACTGACTTTCCTGGCAGATGGGTAAACTGGTTTTGCCCTGAAGACAGGAAAAGCTATCAGATATGCTCTCTGAATGGCACTGGAAGGAGGGTTATAGGATGGGCTACACAGCTTCTTGTTTGCTCTGGTTAGGTTCCCTTGTTGGACAGGCTGAAGGCTGTATTCAGCAGTAGGTAGGGCTCTGAGTTAGATTCCCTCTTGGGGTAGTTCCTACAAAGCTATTATTTAGGGATCAAACTTCCCTAACCTGATGGGCCACCGTCGTAGTTCTGCAGACGGATAGGGCCACTGGCCAGGTTCTTCACTCAAGTGCTGCTCTAACCAGACCTGCAAGATAGCTCTGGTTAGGTTTCTTGTTTAGGTCAGCCCAGGGGCTGTGCTCAGCTTTGGGCAGGGGTATAAACTAGTTTCCCTGCCAGTCAGGGCTGCAGAACAGGCCCCAGGGCTGGCAAGGTTCTTTCTTGGGTGATCAAATCAGGCAGACGTGCATGCTAAGCTCCCTGAACAGACATGGTCACTGAGCGGGCTCTGCAGATTCAGAGCCACTGGCTGAGTTCTCCAGTCAAGCGCCACTGTAATAGGGGCTGTGGGGTAGGCTACTGAGATTCCTAGGAGCTCCGTTTAGGTTTCCTGGCTAGCAGTAGTTAGGGTTGTGAGTTGGCTTCCCTGTCTGGGTGGAGGGCCAGACCAAGCTCTAGGATTGACGAGGCCTTTTGTTTGATGTTCCAAATTGGGCAGACTTGTACCCTGGCCTGTTCCCTGATCAGACTGCACCAACATCTTTGCTCTACAGATGAGCAAATTCCTGATTGAGGCTATCACGTAGGTGCAGCTAGTAGGAACTTGGCCTGCCAAAATCCAAGCTCTGGTTTCTATGAACCCTCCTCTCTTCTCCATGCCATCTGATTCCTAGTGGTCAAGCTCCACAGATTCCTCTGTGATCCCCCTGAGGCAAGACTGGAGTAGGACTCCCAAGACACTGGGGGAGCTGGATGTCCACATTGGGCTCCCTTTCCCCTCTGAAGTTACCACGGACTGAGGACAACCTCTTGGTGTGGGGCTGTGCCAGCCTAGGGGAGGGGCAATGTGGTCAGCGTGTAGCCATTCTTCATAACCCCCTAATACGGTCTGCTGGGTCTCTGTGGTACAGGAGGTGTTTCAGCCTCACCTCCATGTGCTTGGATTTTTACAGTGATGTCTTGTCCATGAATAGTTATTCATTGCTCTTGTGAAATGGGGTGAAGTCAATGACCTATGTCGTCATTTTGGTGATATTGCTCCATCCTTTTCTCTGTATAATGCAAAGGTTAAACATTAAAATATATTCATGGTTTTAATCATATTACAGATATAATTTCATATTTGGCTTTTATATTTCTTGTTGTATCATGGGTATATATGATACAGGTATGATATGTGTATGTATATGATTATGTCTATGTATATGATGCATATGTAATCATATGTGTTATATATATCACACATATTTTTCATATTATCAAGTTATTTCTAATATTTACTGAGCAGTTACAAAGTATTGAGCATTGTGTTGATTTTTTTTCATTACTCATCTTGCTTAATCTCACAACAATACTATGATGTAAAAACTATCAGTATCCTCATTTTATGGATAGGTAGTTGAGACTTAGAAAAGGAATTGGTAAAACTGGTATTTCCATCCCAGATCCATTTGAGGCCAGAATACAGACTTTTAACCACTACCCTATTCCACAATACTTAAAAAAAATGTGATATAATTATATATAGTAAAATCCACAGATCTTAAGTGTATATACTGGTGAGTCTTGACAAATGTATATGCATGTAATCACGATCTTTAAAAAATTATATTTATTTATTTGGCTGTGCCAGGTCTTAGTTGCAGCACATGGGATCTTAGATCTTTGTTGCAGCATGTAGGATCTTTTAGTCATAGCATGAGCATGCTTAGTTGTGGCATGGGGGATCTAGTTCCCCAACCAGGGATCAAACCTGGGCCCCTTGCATTGGGAACTTGGAGTCTCAGCCACTGGAGCACCAGGGAAGTTCCCACAATCATTTTTAATGATTTCATAACTCTCCTGAATCTAATTTGAATTTTTAGCTTAGTGAGTAAGAGGATAGCCAACGGTACCCTGCCCTGTCTTCCTTTCCAGGCTGCCCTGGATACCCCTCCCCAGTCTTATCACAGTCTGGCAACTAGAAGGTTAACACCTGGCATACTAGGGGCCTTCAGAACCCTTATTTGTACTGGTTGTTTAAAGTTTTGGCTATTATTTCCTACCTAGCCAATTCCTCTCTTGTGTAACATTAGACTAAAAAAATTTACTTAACACACTGCAGTGAACAAACTGTACACTTCACACTCTTTGTGTGACTCTATTATTATTTCCTTAGAATAGATATCTGGAAGTGAAATTACTAGATTAAAGGGCATGGACTTTTTCTTAAAACATCTTTTGATATATCATTTTTGCGTGTAAAGGTTTTCTCTTTTTAAAACCATTTCCTTAGAGGAAATGTCAAGAACTGGGATTTTTAGGGCATAAATATACCAAAGGTCTTTGATGTGCATTCAGGCAAGAGTTTTGCACCCTGATCAGGCTTCACTCCCTAGCTCACCTAGTGAATTTGAATTTTGCCAGAGGTTAGCTTTCCCTGGGCCATGTCTTTTCCATGGCCAACCCTGTGTGGGGATGAATGGGTCTCAGTGGGCCACTCCCCAACCTCTGAATATGTAGGAAAAGATTACGTGGGGAAGGGAAGGTACTCATATTTCTGGGAAGCCACCTTGCCTCCCTGGTTTTTCTTCTGTCTCAGTGAGCTGTTACCTGCATCCTCCAGCACCTGGAGGACATCTTGTACAAAGGCAGCTCCTTGAATTCATCTTCATGCCTTCAAAGCTAGCACAGAGCCTGGTCCATACTGAAAGTGAAAGTTGCTCAGTCATGTCCTCCTCTTTGCGACCCCATGGACTGTACATTACATGGAATTCTCCAGGCCAGAATACTGGAGTATTTCCCTGGAGAAGGTAGCCGTTCCCTTCTCTGGGGGATCTTTCCAACCCAGGGATCAAACTCAGGTCTTCCTCATTGCAGGCGGATTCTTTACCAGCTGAGCCACCAGGGAAGCCCACCTGGTTCATACTGGTTTCTGATAGTGGTTAAATAAACAAAGTGAGCCTCACTATGAAGAAGGTTCTGCTTTGTTTGGTTCATTTATAGTATCAAAATTTGCCTTGTTTTTATCTCTTAATTTTTATTTTATTTACTTTTGTCCTTTTTTTTCTAAAAGCTTATTTTTAATTGGAGAATGATTGCTTTACAATGTTGTGTTGGTTTCTGCCATACAACAGTGTGAATCAACCGTTAAGTGTACACATGTCCTCTCCCTCCTGAACCTCCCTCCCACCTCCCACCCACCCCACACCTCTAGGTTGTCGCAGATCACCAGACTGAGCTCCCTTGTTATATAGCAACTTCCCACTAGCTAGCTTTTTTACTAGTATGGTAATATATATGTTTCTATGAATAAAGTAGCATTGTAACAGCTTCCAATTTAATGGATCCCAACAGATTGGCTTCTTTGTCTCTATTTACAGATGAGTAAATTGCTCAAAGAGGAAAAAAACTTGCCTGAAGTCACACAGCTAATAAGTCTCAAAGTTAACATTTGACTCCAGACATGGTATTTCTTTCCTCTGTCTTTGGAATGTAATATGTGAGTCACACTGTTTTAATTTTTATTTTTTAAAAGATATTTTCAATGTGGACCATTTTTATTTTATTTGTTTATTTTTATTCTGGCTACACTGGGTCTTCATTGCGGTACATGGGGGGCTTCTCTAACTGTGGCATGCAGCCTTCTCTAGCTGCAGTGCGTGGGCTTGGTTGCCCTGCAGCATGTGGGATCTTACCCCATGGTATGTGGGATCTTGGTTCCCCAACTAGGGATCAAACTCGTGTCTCCTGCATTGGAAAGAGGATTCTCAACCACTGGACAACCTGGGAAGTCTCACAGCATTTAAAAATAACTGTGAAGGGCTCTGTCTGTGTTCAGGTTGAAGGCTGACACTGAGTTTCCAAGGAGAGGACCGTGGGTCAGAGACTCAGGGAGCAGAAAGGCTCTCTCCCCTTTGCTCCCTCACTCTCACCATCACTGTCTCTAGCTTTGCGTCTGTAGATATCAGTGAACTGCAAAGAGAATTACCACCCTCACATTAATAGGATTTCTCAGTGGGCTGCAGACCACAGGTATCAGAATTTCCTGTGGCATGCAGATTCCTGGATATCTTCACAGCTATTCAATCAGACTTTCAGAGTCAAACCCAGTCAAATCTGCAGTGTAACCATTTCAGCAGGTGAATCTCATAAGCACACCTTCAAGTTTGAGAACCACTGCCTTAGAAAGAAGTGTCCACAGTTGGAGCTGCAGACCTGGCAGAAGGGGTCATCGTCAGGGACAAGAATTCTCTGTTCAAATTTGAGTGGCCAAGGTGCACTGCAACTGTCCAGCATGCCTGAGAGAAGGCCTGGGCTTGTCCCATGTGGAGGAGTCACGTCTCTGACAGAGGGAGCTGTGATATGACCAAATCAACGGTCCCATCTCAACTGACATTTGATGGAAGTAAGATGTTGTGTCGCTTACTGACCAGACTGTCATTGGACAACGGACCAGAGCACTGTTGCCTTGAAGCATAAGTCTGTTTTTTTGCTTTTTCTTCATTTTCTTAGGAATGGTCTTTGACCTTCACTTTGCTTCTCTTCAGGGGCCAGAGACTTAAAAGGCCGACAGGGGTGTGGAGCAGGGAGAGGCATTTTAGAACATAAAGAGAGGAACTAGGTGGGGCCTCAAGTTTTATTGAGAAACCACTACAGAAAAATATCACCTGTGGTTGTTCTGGGTAGAAAAGACTCTGGTGTTAATTACTTTTCTTCCAACCTTTCTGTATTTTTAGATTTTCTTTAACAAACATGGAACAATAATACCTACTATTATGATACCAAGTGCCAGACACTGTTCTAAGCACATACATGAGTTACCTCATTTCATCCTCACAACTAGCCCGTGGTGGAGGGCCTATTTTTACTCCCCTTCTACAGATGAGTCAATTGAGGCCCAGAGATGTTAAGTAACTTTCCCAAAGCTTCACAGCCGGTAAGCGGCAGGAGCAGGATCTAACCTGGCCAATTTGACTTCAGAAACTATGGGTTTAGCTGCTCTCCTCTTTCTGTATGTTGTGTTTATAATGTAAGAAGATGGGCCTTAAAGAAAGATTTTTGACACAAAATTATTCAGAGGCTCCTTATGTGCTGTCTATTTCAAGCGATAAAGTAACAACACCAACATTTACCCAGTACTTACTTGGGACTAACTAATTTATTTCCATCAACTCATTTAATTTTTTATAACTTCCTAGAGCTGCACTGCCCAGTGTGGCAGCTACCCCTTTATGTGTGTGGCCACTGGGTACCTGAAATCTGGTTAGTCTTAATTGAGATGTGCTGTGGATATAAAATATATGTTGGATTTCAAAGACTTAACATTAAAAAAAATTAATTGGGTTAAATAAAATATGTGGAGATCAATTTTGTCTGTTTCTTTTTACTCTATATCATATAGGTTGTTGTTGTTGAGGAATCCAGGTCTCCCTAGGACTGTGAAGCTTGAAGGTCATCTGTACTCAGGACTAGAATCTTTCTGGAAGGGTCTGGCTTGATCAGTCCTGGGGTGAGGAAGGCACTTTCAAAGACTATCAAGTTCATTCCTCTGGGAATTGTCTCCAGATTGAACGAGCAGTTGGTTTTCTGAGGGTTTGCTTCTGGGGAGGATTTATTTCTGTGCCGATGAGAAAATACTGGACTGTGTTTAAACCCTTTAATTTCTGTGTGGTCAGTTAATGAGTACAGTTTTGGGGAATGCACTGGTCTTATTGGGGTGGTGTTTGTCCTCACTCTTCGGCACTTTCCCTTTAGCTTTGTGCCTATGGATCTCAGACTATCATCTCCAAGTCTGGATCTTTCCAGAAGGGCTACTTCTGGTGTCTGTTCCCAGGTGCCAGTGGGGCAGCCCTGGATGAGTGGTGCCCAGCTGTGGTAAGTGCCCAGCTGTGGTAAATGCCCAGCTGTTGTAGGTGCCCAGGGCTCTTGCTGCCCTGCCTGCTGGGGAATAAGGTCTGATTCCCCGGGACTTTAATGAATTCGAGGCTTTCTTTCCCTTTCCTCCTTTGGTTTTTCTAGGGTTTAGTGCAATAGAGTTCTTGTTTTGGTTTGGTTTGGGGGGAGGGTCCGTCTTCAAAAATTTATTTTTATAATTTGTTTTTTAACTGGAGGAAAATTGCTTTACAATTTTATGTTGGTTTCTGCTGAACAACAATGCAAATCAACCATAATTGTACATATATCACCTCCCTCTTGAGCCTTCTTCCCCTCCCCCCAACTCTACCCCTCTAGGTCATCACAGAGCACCAGGCTGGGCTCCCTGTGTTATATAGCAACTTCTCACCAGCTATCTATTTTATGCATGGTAGTGTATATTTTGGAGAAGGAAATGGCAATTCACTCCGGTATTCTTGCCTGGGAAATCCCATGGACAGAGGAAACTGGCAGACTACCGTCCATGGCTAATAGAATCAGACACGACTAAGTTGACTGAACCACCCAACCACCACCACCACCAGTGTCTAGAAGTCGATGCTACTTTCTCAGTTCATCCCACCCTTTCCTTCCCCCTCTGTGTCTACAAGTCTGTTTGGCTTCATATGAATCATTTCTTTAGGACCTTATCATCTCAGAGAATTCATGAAGCCTAGGTTCTGGGTTCTGCTAGCTGAGAAACAGCCCCTGACTGAGATTAATTCATCAAGATAATGTCAAGTTGACCAGCTAGTGGCTTTCTTTGATGACATCTTCCACATCAGAGTCTCTCAACCTCAGTATGAGTGACATTTTGGTCTGAATAATGCTTTGTTGTGGGCCCCGTGCATTGCAAGATGTTTAGCAGCATCATGGCCTCTATCCACTAGGTGCACGCCACTACCAAAAAGGTCTCCAGACAATGCCAAATGTCCCTGGGTGAGAACTACTGCTCTGTACAGTCTAGATCTCTTTCAAATTTCAACAGACCAGCTGCTGTGGGGGAGTCAAAGGAGTGAGGAATTGACCATGTGTATGGGTGTTTGAGTGTTGGGGTGAGGGAAGGAGAAATATTCATTAAAAAATTCATCTGTGTATGCCATCTGTGGGCTTCCCCGGTGGTAAAGAATCTGCCTGCCAAAGCAAGAGACTTGGGTTTGATACCTTGGAGAAGGGAATGGCAACCCACTCCAGTATTCTTGCCTGGAGAATTCCATGGACAGAGGAGTCTGGTGGGCTACGTCCATGGGGTCGCGAAGAGTGGGACACGACTTAGTGACTAAACAACGACGATGCCATCTGTAGAGTCTGACTCAGGGCACAAGATTAGAGTCAGACTTGAATTCTAATCTTCCACTTAGGAGTTATGTCATCTTCAGCAAGTTACTTAACCTCTCTTATCTTAATGTCCACACCTGTCATGTGGAAACAACAGCAGTACCTAGGAGCAAGGCTAAAATGAGATATTGGGAGTTAAGTGAAACTATGCAATAAGCATTGCAAATTCTTTCCCTGCTCCTTGGGATCTAAGATGGGTTTGAGCTCCAAGTCCCAGAGTGGCTGTGCTCTGAAGCCTGCTCAAGAGGGATTCCCAGGGTGACCTGTGAGCTCATGCTTGTCTTTTCTGTGTGTTTCTGTTTCCACATCATGTTTTCTCTTCTGTTGCATGGTGACGATCACACTTCTTCCTTTGATTTCCACCAAAACCAAAACAGAAACTCCCTTGCAAAAAAAAAAAAAAATGCATGAGTGTGATCAATTTACTGAAAATGGGTGACCACTTTCAATGAATGCAGAATTTTGAATTTGTGTGTTGAAATTCCTGTCCTTTAAATTCACATTGGTTACCTAGCTTTGGGGGTCCCTTTCTGACCCTTCAGCTCAAAGGTGAAAGGCTATTACTCTAACTCCTTTCTCCCTCTCTTCCTCATAGTTTGCTCTTACCCTCCCCCTTGCTCTGTCTCCTCACCATTCAGATCTTAGCTTGCCTCTCACCTTCTTGGAGAAGTCATCCCTGACATCATTTTTATGCAGCTCCCTCCCTTTTTCCCACCAGTCACTCCTTATCACCTTGTTTCCTTTGTAACACTTACTGCTGTGGAAGTCATCTAGTCATTTACTAGTCCCGCTGCTTTTTGCCCATCTTTCTCTACTAAGATGTAAGCTTCATGAGGGTAGGGCCATCATCTGCTCATGCAGAACTCCTGTCCAGAACTGACCTGAGCTATCTTGGAGACTCTCTTCCCACAATAAGGTTAGGTCTGTAAATGGCATCATTTGACATTAGCCTCCCTCCCCCATCTCTCGCCCAGTGTTGAGTTATTTGACAAAACAACTCCCTGCGTGAACACTCCCTTTGGATTCTATCAGTTCAGTTCAGTTCACTCACTCAGTCGTGTCCGACCCTTTGTGACCCCATGAATCGCAGCACGCCAGGCCTCCCTGTCCATCACCAACTCCCGGAGTTTACCCAAACCCATGTCCATCGAGTCGGTGATGCCACCCAACTATCTCATCCTCTGTCGTCCCCTTCTCCTCCTGCCCTCAATCTTTCCCAACATCAGAGTCTTTTCTAATGAGTCAACTCTTCTCACAAGGTGGCCGAAGTATTGGAGTTTCAGCTTCAACATCAGTCCTTCCAATGAACACCCAGGGCTGATCTCCTTTAGGATGGACTGGTTGGATCTTCTTGCAGTCCAAGGGACTCTCAAGAGTCTTCTCCAACACCACAGTTCAAAAGCATCAACTTTTCAGCTCTCAGCTTTCTTCACCGTTCAACTCTCACATCCATACATGACCACTGGAAAAACCATAGTCTTGACTAGACGGACCTTTGCTGGCAAAGTAATGTCTCTGCTTTTCAATATGCTATCTAGGTTGGTCATAACCTTCCTTCCAAGGAGTAAGCGTCTTTTAATTTTATGGCTGCAATCACCATCTGCAGTGATTTTGGAGCCCCCCAAAATAAAAGCTAACACTGTTTCCACTGTTTCCCCATCTATTTCCCATGAAGTGATGGGACCAGATGCCATGATCTTAGTTTTCTGAACGTTGAGCTTTAAGCCAACTTTTTCACTCTCCTCTTTCACTTTCATCAAGTTGCTCTTTAGTTCTTTTTCACTTTCTGCCATAAGGGTGGTGTCATCTGCATATCTGAGGTTATTGATATTTCTCCCAGCAATCTTGATTCCAGCTTGTGTTTCTTCCAGCCCAGCGTTTCTCATGATGTACTCTGCATGTAAGTTAAATAAGCAGGGTGACAATATACAGCCTTGACGTACTCCTTTTCCTATTTGGAACCAGTCTGTTGTTCCATGTCCAGTTCTAACTGTTGCTTCCTGACCTGCATACAGGTTTCTCAAGAGGCAGGTCAGGTGGTCTGGTATTCTCATCTCTTTCAGAATTTTCCACAGTTTCTTGTGATCCACACAGTCAAAGGCTTTGGCGTAGTCAATAAAGCAGAAATAGATGTTTTTCTGGAACTCTCTTGCTTTTTCGATGATCCAGCGGATGTTGGCAATTTGATTTCTGGTTCCTCTGCCTTTTCTAAAACCAGCTTGAACATCTGGAAGTTCATGGTTCATGTATTGCTGAAGACTGGCTTGCAGAATTTTGAGCATTACTTTACTAGCATGTGAGATGAGTGCAATTGTGCGGTAGTTTGAGCATTCTTTGGCATTGCCTTTCTTTGGGATTGGAATGAAAACTGACCTTTTCCAGTCCTGTGACCACTGCTGAGTTTTCCAGATTTGCTGGCATATTGAGTGCAGCACTTTCACAGCATTATCTTTCAGGATTTGAAATAGCTCAACTGGAATTCCATCACCTCCACTAGCTTTGTTCGTAGTGATGCTTTCTAAGGCCCAGTTGACTTCACATTCCAGGATATCTGGCTCTTGGTGAGTGATCACACCATCGTGATTATCTGGGTCATAAAGACCTTTTTTGTACAGTTCTTCTGTGTATTCTTGCCACCTCTTCTTAATATCTTCTGCTTCTGTTAGGTCCCTACCGTTTCTGTCCTTTATTGAGCCCATCTTTGCATGAAATGTTCCCTTGGTATCTCTAATTTTCTTGAAGAGATCTCTAGTCTTTCCCATTCTGTTGTTTTCCTCTATTTCTTTGCATTGATCGCTGAGGAAGGCTTTTTTATCTCTCCTTGCTATTCTTTGGAAAACCTTCTATAAAATGTGCTGGGTGCACAGACTTTGGTTGGTGGCACTATGGGGAGCAAAGCAACTAGGGTGTTTTCTGGTAGGATATTTGGTGCAGAAAAAGAGGAGCATGAGAATAGGATGTAAAACCCAGAGCAGTGAGCAATAAGTTCCAACACCAGCAGAAATAAGAATGCAGATCTAAAGGAAACTCTGGGAAACAGGAGTCCCACTCTGTCATCCTCGGAGGTGTGGGGAGTGACCCTGGATCCCCACATGTGTGGACTGGGGAGCAGAGGGTAAAATCTTCAGACGACTTGAATGTGTTAGGGACATATGAAAAACTGATATACTGGGGACATTTTCCCTTAAGAGGATGATTAAGACCAAGGCCACACAGGAGGATTATAGGAGGAGTCTTGGAAGAGTTGATTCTGTTCTTTTGGGGACCTGGGACCTTGAGGTCTAGGTGTCCTGTAGTTCCTAGCCTGGGGGACTCTGAGGCTGGCCCAGGTGGGTAAGGAGGTGGTGAACTGCAGAACCTTTCCTAGAAGTGTCAGCAGGTGGCACACTAAGCCAGGCACGTCCTGTAAGGCTCAGCAAGCAAAGTGGGAGGTGGTTCTCCAGGCCCCTTGCCAGTAAATGACTCACCAGGATGACTTCATCAGTGGGCTGTTTATCACTAGGTTCAGTGGGGTGAAACCCAGGAGGACTGTATCACCTCCTTATATCTGAGGTGAGGGTGCAGCTGGGGGTTCCCTTCTTGACTTACTCATTCATTCGACATTCATCAACATTCTGAGTGCCTGGTCTAGAGGGACACGGCAAGCATTTCCACAAAGATACCCCGTCCTGCTTCCTTTTGAGTTTGGGAAGTGGAGTGGAGGATGGGGGAGTGAAAGCCAAAGACTGGTGTCTGAATATGGAAAATGGGGTGTGTGGATGACAAAATGGAGAGCACCCCAGCCCAGCCCAACCCATGGTTCCTTCTTGCACTCTCCCTCCTTTGAAACTGCACACGACTTCTTGACTGTACTACGTCTCTGCCACTTATTGCAGACTGCCCTAGAGTCTGATAAGTTTTTTCTAAGTACATATCTTATCTCTCCAACCAGCTGAATGGTAAAAGATGCTAACTCAGGAATTACGTTTCATGCGTTAATACTATCTTACTAACTCCCACCCCAGCTACCTCCTTGCCAGCATTCAGTACAGTGACTGGAACATAGGGATGAATGTTCAATAAAGATATGGTAATAATGATAATGATAATGGTGATGATGTTGATGATAAATCCATGGGCCATCTGTATTAACATATCAGGAATGCTACAGAGGCCCTGCTGAAGCAAGCCCTGAACGTCATAGATACTAATAAAGATGTCAAAGGTTACTGAGACAGGGTGGTGCATGGTTTAGACTTGAGGATAACCAGCAACTCTACTTTCAGAAGCAGTCATGTCTCAGGAAGCAGATAGCAAAGATAGCACACCCTTCATTATCATCCTGAATATTTCAGCTGATGATGAATTACATTTATCATAACAGTGTAGGACCCACTAGGCAACTACTTAACCCTTAGCTCCTACTGGTTTGAAATCTCCCAGTGATAGAAGGATGTGGTGCAGTGTTACTCCCTGGGCACAATTATAGGTAGTGATATTCATGAATCATTCATTCATCTGTGCCTGCATTTACTCATTTCTTGAGTACCTACTATGTGCCAGATACTGCACTAGATGCTGAGATGCAATAATGAGCTGAAACAGACATGGCCCCTGTCCTCAATGAATGTAAAATCTTGACAGAGGTCCATCTAATTATCACACAAATACAGAATGACTACTGTGATAAGCACACACGCATGCACTGTGATACAGGGGAAAGGTGCATGGTGAAATGAAAGCTTGTTCTAGGAGAATTTAGCCAGGAAAGGAGCCCCTCTGTCACCCACAGGCAGGAAACCAGCATGGTAGCACGTCTGAGCAAAGCTAGATGTGGCTTCTACTGAGATCACCTGGCTTCCGTCCTCTCAGAGGCTAATTGACTGCTTTGTATTTGAATTTCAGGGATCTCATGTCCTGAGGGGCAGCTAGAAACTAAAACTCTGCCATATTAGGAGTTTGATCGAATAGCAAGACACCCAGTTGGTTGTCAGGATTCACTGATCTATTGCTTAAATCTATCACTTTAAGTGGAAAGAGCTACTGAAAATAGGGAGATACACGTTTTAGTTCAGATGATCAACTCATCCTGGTTAACCGGGGGCTTACCCAGTTTGGGCATTGAAAGTCCCACATTCTGGGATTGTCCTGGTTTGAGAGCTGAAAGCACCACATCCTGAGCACCCCCAGAGTCCTGGGCAAACCGAGGGGGTCAGTTATTCTAGTTTAAGCCTTCACTCAACTCTGCCTCTTGATTTCCTCTTCCGTAAGATGAAGCAGCTGGATGAGAACAGGGGTTCTCAGCCCTCGCTCATTAGAATTACTAGGGAAACGTCTCAAAAATACAAGTGGCCAGCTTCTCTTCCACAGCTTTGACTGGGGTGAGACCCAGGCGTCAGTGATGCAGTAATTCATCCCCAGGCTCAAGTGCTGGCCCATATGGCCACTGTTGTTCCTTTCCCCTCCCCGACTTCTCCATCTCCCTCTGTGGCTCTCCTGGTCCTTCTACGTTGGATGCTAATTCTACCCAGCTATGCCCCCTGGGCCTAGACCAATCAACGACATCCCTTCCACTGTCCCTCCTCTGTCTTGGTCTTCCCCTTCTCTAGCCTCTCTCACTTCTCACTAGAGAAGCTGAAAGAGATCTCTAAGTTCAGATGTCCCCTCTGCTGGGACCAGGGCCAGGCACTGTGCCCTGGGAGTCTTTCCCTTTTCCTCTTCACAGTGGAGAACAATCCCTGTGTGTTCCTCCTCCCAGCTGGGTCCCGGGCATCCCTCAGCCCGGGGGCCATGTGGCTGCCTGGTGACCCTAATTTCATTCCTACTTTGGGGTCAGAGGCTGATATGTAGCTCGCTGCTTCAGACACTAATGTGCTCTGTGGGTATAGAGATAGACCAACATATATATGGTCAGTTGAATTTTTGGCAAAGATACCAAGATAACTCAATAGGGAAAAGAGTTTTGTCAATAACGGGTACTGGAATAACTGGATGCCCAAAATGAAAAAAAAAAAACGGATCTTGACCTTTACCTTGCACCACACAAAAATTTTAACTTGAAAAGCATTATAGATCTGAATGTAAAAACTGAAGCCATAAAAATTCTAGAGAAAGATAGGAGAAAAATCCCTTGGGTTAGGAAATAATTTTTATTTACTTTTTTATAAAAAAAATTTTTTTTTGGCCACATTGTGGCTTGTGGGATCTTGGTTCACAACAAGGAATCAAATCAGGGCCTGGCTTTGAAAGTGCCGAGTTCTAACTACTTGACTGCCAGGGAACTCCTCAAGAAATGACTTTTAGATAAGTCATGAGAAACACACAATATGAAGGAAAAAAATGATATGTTGAATTCAATCAAAAATAAAAACTTCTCTTTAAAAGACACCGTTAAGAAAATTAAAAGATAAGCTGCAGAATGGAGAAAATATATGAAAACATATATACAGAGTATGCAAAACATATTTAGAATATAAGGAGAACTCTTACAGCTCAATAATAGAGAAACAACTAGATTAAAAGGGGAGGGGTCAAAAAAGATCTGAATAAACACTTAAGTAAAGGAGATATCAGTTCAGTTCAGTTCAGTTGCTCAGTGGTGTCCTACTCTTTTGTGACCCCATGGACTGTAGCACTCCAGGCTTTCCTGTCCATCACCAACTCCATGTCCCTCGAGTCAGTAATGCCATCCAACCGTCTCATCCTCTGTCGTCCCCTTCTCATCCTGCCTTCAATCTTGCCCAGCATCAGGGTTTTTTCCAATGGGTCAGTTGTTCACATCAGGTGGCCAAAGTATTGGAGCTTCAGCTTCATCCCAAGAATACTGGAGTGGGTAGCCTATCCCTTCTCTAGCAGATCTTCCCGACCCAGAAATCTAACCGGGGTCTCCTGCATTGCAGGTGGATTCTTTACCAGCTTAGCTACCAGGCAAGCCCAAAGAAGATATGGAGATGACCAAAAAGCACAAGGGCTTCCCTGGTGGGGATGGTAAGGAGTCTGCCTGCAAAATGGAAGACCCAGGTTTGATCCGTGGTCGGGAAGTTCCCCTGGAGAAGGAAATGGCAACCCACTCCAGTATTCTTGCCTGGAGAACCCCATGGATGGAGGAGCCTGGAGGGCTACAGTTCATGGGGTCGCAAAGAGTTGGACATGACTGAGCAACTTCACTTACTTACCTTATCTTAATAAGCACAAGAAAGAATGCTCAATGTCATTAGGTATCAGAGAAATGCACACTGAAACCAAGTTGAGATACTATTATATACTCATTAGAATAGCTGAAATTTAAAAAACTGACAATAGCAAGCATGAATGAGGACGCAGAGCAACTAGAACGCTCGTATGTTGCTGGTGGGGGTGCAAAAATGGTACAACCACTTTGGAAAGCAATTTAGTTTTTTTATAAAGCTAAGTGTAAACTTACCGTATGACCCAGAAATTCCACTCCTAGATATTTTATACTCAAGAGAAATGAAAACATGTCCATACAAAGATGTACAAGAATATTCATAGAAGCTTTATTTATAATTTCCAAACTGGAAGCAATCCAAATGTCAACCAACTCGTAAAGGGACAAATTGCATCATATCCATATAATGGAATAGCACTAGCAATAAAAAAAAAGAACAGACTACTGCTATATGCCAAAACATTATGCTGACTGAAAGAAGTCACACGTTTAAGGAGTGCATATTTATGATTACAGTTTATATGACATTCTAAAAAGGCACACAAAAAAATGAATCAATGGTTGTCAGGGCCTGGGAGTGTGGACAGAGGATTGATTGAGAAAAAGCATAAGAGAAACTTTTTGGAAGATGGAAATAATTGTATATCTTGAATGCAGTAGCAGCTATGCAACTGTAATATTTTTCAAACTCATCAAATTTCATACTTTAGAAAGTTGAAGTTCAAGGTACATAAATTACACTTCACGACAACCAAGTTTTACAAAAATGAATCAGATCATGCCAGTCCACTCCCCCCACCCACTCCACTTACTTAAAAGAACACAATGGCTTTTCATTGTTCTTGGAATAAAATTTAGACCCCTGTCTGTGGCCTATGCGGAGAAGGCAATGGCACCCCACTCCAGAACTCTTGCCTGGAAAATCCCATGCACGGAGGAGCCTGGTAGGCTGTAGTCCATGGGGTCGCTAAGGGTCGGACACGACTGAGCGACTTCACTTTCAATTTTCACTTTCATGCATTGGAGAAGGAAATGGCAACCCACTCCAGTGTTCTTGCCTGGAGAATCCCAGGGACGGGGGAGCCTGGTGGGCTGCCGTCTATGGGGTCGCACAGAGTCAGACACAACTGAAGCGACTCAGCAGCTGTGGCCTGTGGGACTCCAGGACCACTCCTTTCCTTGTTCTTTCTGCTTCCATGATGCTGCTCTCTTTTCCACGAAGCTCTTCCTTCTACCTAGAGCACCGCCTCTGATTCTTTCTCATTATCCAGGGCCTTCCCTGACTCCATCACCCAAAGTAACCCCCTCATTGTGCTCCATTTCATCAATTTCATCATTTCATCAATTTCACCAATGCTACATGAAATGATTGTGCTTGTTTACTTTTTCTTGCTTACTGTTTGTCTTCCTTTTTAGAACCTGAGCTCCATAAGGACAAGAACCTTATTTCTTTTCTTCATTAGAATTTGTTCAGATTTTTTCACCAGATTTGTTCAGAATCCTCAGTACCCAGCCCAGGCCTAACACACAGGAAGCTCTCAAAATTATTTGTGAAAAAGTTTTTTTTTTGTTAAACACAGAGTTATCATATGACTCACCAATCCCAATCTTGGGTATATACCTGAGAGAATTGTAAACATGTGTGCACACAAAACCTTGTATATAAATGTTTGTAGTAGCATTATTCATAATAGCCACAAAGTGCAGCAGGCGAATTCTTAACCTCTGAGCCACTGGGAAAGCCGTGCAACTGAGTATCATTTCACAATTAAAAGGAATAAAGTATTGATACAAGCTACAGCATGAATGAACCTTGAAAATATTATGATGAATGAAAGAAGCCAGTCACAGAAGATCACATGCTGTGTGATTCCATTTATAGGAAAAGCCCAGAATAGACAAATCTGTTGAGACAGAAAGGAGATTAGTGGTTGCCTATGGGGTTGCGAGAGGTAAGCTGAGGAGAAATAGTGACTGCTAATGGGTGGGATGTTCTTTTGAGGGGTGATGAGTGTTTATAATTCATTGTGGTGATAGTTGCATAAGTCTATACACTGTAAGCAGGCAAATTATAAGGGATGTGAATTCTATCTCAAAGCTGCAATTTTGTGTGTGAGGGGGCAGGGGGATGAATTCATGAATCTGCTTCTTCTGACCACTTCCTGGCTCTTAAGGGAGAGAAAACAAGTAAGACATGTCCCCATGAGCTGGTCTGTGTGCATGTGTGTGCTAAGTCGCTTTAGTCATGTCTGACTTTTTGCAGTCCTATGGACTGCAGCCTGTAGCCCACTAGGCTCCTTTGTCCATGGGATTCTCCAGGCAAGAATACTGGAGTGTGTTGCTGTGCCCTCCTCCAGAGGGACTTCCTGACCCAGGAATCAAACCCGTGTCTCTTATATCTCCTGAACTGGCAGGTGGGTTCTTTACCCACACCACCTGGGAAGCCCATGAGCTGGTCTACTCTGCTCTATTCTGGAAACGCACAGTGATTCAGGAAACGTCCACACACATGTCCCGTTCCCCTCTGGGATTCCATCCCCATGGAGCATCCCTGGATGCTATGGGAGACCTCCTGGAAAGGGTGTCCTGGAGGACCGCACAGGATCCAGGCCCAAGTGAGACTGCTGGAATTTTCTCTCCAGCTCTCTGTGCTAGAGCAAAGCATTCTCTTAGTCACTGGGCTCTGTCACCCCACCTGGGGTTAATTGCCCCTCAACCTCTCTGTGTGTGTCATCCACACATGTGGATGATTATACTAAACCTGGGGCTGATGACTTGGGCCACGTTGCATCACACCAGTCTTGGCCCAGTAAAGACTGGGAGAACTGGCTCTCCCAGGTACTCAGGGTGAGTGGAAAGCCAGGACACTCAGCACTAAGAGGAAGAGGGGACAGTGGTGACACAAGAGAGCTCTCTGGTCTTCCTCACTCCTCACCCCAAAACTTGAACCCAGAGTGTGTGGAGCCATAGTGATTCAGGCCAGAGCTGAGGATGGCTGGATGGTTGGTCTTGTATTTGCCCTTGAAGCATTGAACTTAGTACAGGAGGGTCTATGGTTTGGTGTTGAACCAAAGAAGCCTTGGGCAGCCTTTAGGCTCCAAGATGTGGGCAGAGGCCTGGGAAGAAAGGTCAAAGACTGGAAGTAGGTCTTTAGAATCCTGGCCTCTCAAAGCTCTGCCATAAGATGTCAGAGAGTTACCCTGCAGTCAGTAGTTTAAGAGAATGATTCAGAAAAGAGGATCCCTGAGGTTCTTTCAGTTCGGACATTCTGAAAGCCTGATTGTGAAGGTCTACTGAGCACTTAGTCTGCGCCATGGCTGCATATGCCCTGTCTTCATTTCATCTTCACATAACCCTATGAGGTGTAGCCTATTCACAGTAATTTTTCTTTGTGATAGGGAGATCAGTGGAGGAAATTTAGTTATTAAGCAACTCCTGATAGACACAGAGTAGACAGTCAATAAGGACTTGATGAGACTTACAGGACAAACTTATGGCTGCTGGGGGAAAGGACAGGGGGAAGGGAGTTAGGGAGCTGGGATGGACATGTACACATTGCTGTATTTAAAACGCATAACCATCAGGGATCTACTGTATAGCACAGGGAATTTTGCTCAATGTTATATGGAAGCCTGGATGGGAAGGGGGTTTGGGAGAGAATGCTGCTGCTGCTGCCAAGTCACTTCAGTCATGTCCGACTCTGTGCGACCCCATAGACAGGGAGAGTGGATACATGTATATGGGTGGCTGAGTCCCTTCGCTGTCCACCTTAAACTATCACAACATTGTTTGTTAATTAGCTATACCCCAATACAAAATCTGGAAAAGGAAATGGCAACCTACTCAAGTATTCTTGCCTGAGGAATTCTGTAAACAGAGGAGCCAGGCAGGCTCCTGTCCATGGGGTCATAAAGAGTTGGACATGACTGAGTGACTATCACTCAATACAAAATAATAAGTTTTCTTTAAAAAATAAAGACTTGTTGACTGACTGACTGGTTGCTTAGGTTTGTGCTAGACATTGTGAGGGGATGTAAAAGAATTACATGTCAATTAGTGAGTACTTATTGTGTGTATTCTTCTGGAAAGTATTGTCCAGTCTTGGAAGACAGACCAAACTTCTATGGGATTTTTAATGTTGGCAGTTAATTCAGGTAAGAGTAATACTGTCCAAACTCAAGAAAATATATTGTGAAATAAGAAGAAATATATGTACTGGTCTCTGCTCCCTCCAATTCCTGTCATAGGGCTCCTGCATCCCCTGTAAATAGAATGCTAGGAGAATCTTTTGTTTTAGTCTTTGACCCTGGTTCTTGACTCAGGGTTCCTAACATTCTTTTAATCTCCTAGGTTATACGAGTGTCTTTTGTTCTAATGAGGCAACTCTGGGTGGGCTCTTGAGCATTCCTGGATGGGGGCTGGCCACCGGAAAGACCGAGTTATGATGAGAAACTTGGACATTTCAGCCCCGCCCCCTCATTCCCTAGAAAGGGCAGAGGGGCTGGAAACGGGGTTGACAATTGATCATGCCTACCTGAGGTAGCCACCGTAAAATCCCAATAGTATGGGGCATGGGGAGCTTCCAGGTTGGTGAACACTGGGAGGCTGAACATTGAGACAGAAACGCCTACCCTTCCAGACCTCACCTGTGCATCTCTTCATCTGGCTGCTCATCTGTGTCCTTTATCGTATCCTTTAAAAAGGTAAGTGTAAGTAAATGTTTCCCTGAGTTTGGTGACTTGTTTTAGTCAGTAACTGAATCCAATGGGGAGGAGGTCATGAGATCCTCCAGTTTGCAGTTCAAGTTGAATGAAAGTTGTAGGTAAGCGGAGACCTTATTACTTGCAATGGTATCTGAAGTTGGGAGCAGTCTCATCAGACTGAGCCCTTAACCTGTGGGATGTGTCAGAACTTAGTTAAATCATAGCACGTTCATCTCATGTCCCAAAATTGCTTGGTGTGGGGAAAAAACCCACCTTCAAGTGTCAGTGTTGTGGGTAAGGTAGGAATGGGGAAACACAAGAGGAACATCGAGTTTTTCCCATCACAAACATCTTAATCCAACTAGAGAGAAGCTAGTTTTCAATATTTGTTTTAGATTTTCTAAATATGGTGAAAAGTTCCAATATTCAAAGTTATTGAAAAAGTTGTGCTTAAGAGGAAAGTTGTATCATATAATATACTGCCATTGTATTGAGTGTTGTCTCATTTAATCTTTGAAACTCCATGGAGTAGTAATGGGGTATTATTATTCTCTTTTGCAGATAGAGAAATTGAGATCCATATAGTAAACTTGTAAGTAATATAACCAGAATTTCACTTTAGGGTGTATCTATTTTAAACCATAGTCTGGTTTACATTCTTAACCATTATAGATAAAATAGTAGCCTCACTCAGAAAACCAACCATAGAGAAAATTGGAAGCTTCTCTATACAAAGAATTGTAAAGTCACAGTTGTTTTCAAACACATTTCCAGCACTTACTAGCTGTGTGTTCTTGGACATATTACTTATCCTTTTTGAGCCTTGATTGCATCTTCATCTGTAAAATGGGGATAAAAGTATCCATTCATAAGTTTGATGTGGCAATTGACTGAGACACTGCCCATAAAGAGGATTCAATACACATTAGCTACTCTTCTGGTAGCCAAGTCCTGAGATGAGGACTGTGAGGACGGAGGAGAATGAGGCTTCCACAGAAGGGTAAGTGTCATGAGGACAGGCACCAAGCTAGGCTGCTCCTGCTGTTTAGTGGCCAGAGCAATATTTGGTACATGATAGGTGCACAACAAATTATTGTTTGCAGATGTATAATAGTTAAGCAAGATTTAAGGGGCTGCGTGGTAAATAGAAGGAAACATATTTCAGAAAAATGATCCAGGAACTGGGTTAAAACCAGTCAGTCCTAAAGGAAATCAACCCTCAATATTCATTGGAAGGACTGATGCTGAAGCTGAAGTTCCAATACTTTGGCCACCTGGTGTGAAGAGCCAACTCATTGAAAAAGACCCTGATGCTGGGAAAGATTGACATCAGGAGGAGAAGGGGGCAACAGAGGATGAGATGGTTGTATGGCATCATCTATTCAACGGACATGAGTTTGAGCAAACTCTGGGAGATTGTGAGGGATAGGGAAGCCTGGTGTACTGTAGTCCACGGGGTAGCAAAGAGTCGGACATGACTGAGCAACTGAACAGCAACAACAGCGACAATTACCTTCAAGGTCGTGGGTCCTGAGCCTTCTGTTCTGACTCAAGAAAGGGAACCAAAATGTTCTACAAATAGTTTCGGATACTGCCTACTAGTGGGTGATTCAAAGGGTAGTCACAGCTCCAAAGGTCCATGGAATCTGGATGTTTTGGGGGAGGATTTTGGAAACTAGCTGGAAATCTGGTCTTGCTCTGTGTAATACCCACCATTCAGTGCTTCACGGGTCTCCATCAGGAACCCCTAAACCCATTTAGTTTTCCCTCAGTATGGGAAAATGAAAGCTAAAAAGAAAACCCCCATATGAACTTATAAAACTTGGAAGGCTGAACTGAATTCTGGGCACATTTTAGCAGTCAAAAGCACTGAGTGAAGACAAATTGTAGGCAGATGTGTTTATACATAGTTTCAAGCTGATGGTAATAACGTCTTATGTCCTAAAAGTTTACTTCAGTGTTTCCCACGAGCCATCTCACACTATCACTTGATCTCAAAAGGGCAGGCAGAGAAGAACTTACCTTTGCTAGGTCACAGCTGAGAGAACTAAAGTGGAGTGATTTGGCCAGGTTTCCACTTCTGGGGAAGGAACCAAGCCAGGGCTGGACCTGGGTCAAGGTGCATTGTCCCTAAGCAGTGTTCTAGGTTAGATATAAAGACAGTTTCAAGGCCAGTTTTGCCTTCATGAACTTTTATGTTGATCATCGTTATTAGGGGCCCCTGTTTGGGGTGTCCCATGAATGTGAAGTGCACAGACTTGCGGGCACTTTGGCTGCAGCCGGGCTCAGCCAAGCCATCAGCCTGGGGACCTAGAGACTCTCTGGGCTTTCCTGAGATTGTTACCTGTCCCGTCCATGTAGGAGTGCTGTCCTAAGGGCTAGAGGAGATCAACAAAAAGAAAGTGCTTTGCAAATGTGGTTGTTAATGTCTTAATATCCATGAGGAAAAATATCCATAATAATATCCATAGAGGAAAAAACTCATATTCCTATAGATTAATTTGATCTAAACTGAGAAGTCTCTTGAAAGCCAAAAAAGCAGAAAAGCTCATGCTTTCTTTCCAAACTCTGAATAACCTATTGGAGAAAAGGAATAACATAGTTGCATGCTCGAATATCTAAAGTTCCTCAAAGACATAGATAACAAATTTATGTTTACAAAAGAGGAAAGGAAGGGAAGGGATAGTTCAATTAGGAGTTTAGGATTAGCAGATACAAACTACTATGTATAATAGATAAACAATGAAGATTTACTGTGTAAATCTTCAGAGAACTGTTTTTAATATCTTGTAATAAACTATAATGGGAAAAAATCTGAAAAGTATATATATACACATATATGTAAAACTTCGTCACTTTCTACACACCAGAAACTAACACAACATTGTAAATTAACTATACCCCCCGCCCCCAAAATATCTAAAGTTTCTCATGTTATCTAGATTTAAAGTCTGGATAACTTTGTATCTTTTTAAAAATAATTCGTATTGGAAAAGCCAAAAGTTCAAAATTCACAATGTTTCCCTTTCCCTGGGGAAACAATATAAATGTCTATCTTCTGGTGACAGTTGGCAAAACACAGCATGATTAATCTGGGGACCTGCAGGGCTTCACCTTCAGTGACTTCACACTTTTCATCTGCTCTAATAAAAACACATCTGAAGCAGCTAAAAAACGGAAGCTAGGAAAAGAGTTATTTATATCCAAATGAAGTCGTCCTTTTAAAATACTCTGAGTTGTAAAGAATAAAGGTTCTAACAAGAATGTACATATTTAATACTTTAAACTTTATTATCAAAACAGCATATTGATACTTAAGAAAATTGAAAAATATGAAGACCCATTACACCAGTCTATTACAACTGACACTATCATGGTAAGAACATAGATGTGAGGCAGAAAATCTGGATTTGAGCATTAGCTCCATCCTGCATAAACTATTGACAGTGGCGAGGTTATTTCCTTGACTCTTTGCTTCCTTGTTGCAAAATGAAATTGTGTTCTGAGGACAGAATGAAATAATATTCATGCAAGTGCTTTGCAAATGTGCGTTATTATTTCTTGGTGCTCCTTTTATATTTAACCATGAAATATATATATGCGTGTATATGTATATATATAATTTTCCCTTCAAATTCTTATTTACTGCACATTGCACCTGTTTTTCTTTCTCTCTGGGTTCTGATCACCCTTCTGTTCTTGTCTTTCTGGGCAAACTTTGGTGGCATTTTCTTCTTTCTTGGACTGTGATTCTATTTCTCTGTCAGATTTTCTGTTCCTCAGCTCTTCTGCAACAATCTCCACGCTGCCTGGTCCCCTTCCTTGACTCTCTTCTCTTGTGCCAATCTCTCTGCTTAGAGATTAAGTTCTCCAGAGTTGAAAAAGACCTCACTTTTTAGAGATAAGGAAGCCGAGACTAGGGGCCCCTGGGAAGAAGTTGCTTAAGGGCAATAGAGCAGCAACAAAAGTCCAGTCCTGAGTCTTAGCCCAGGGCCTCCCTCTGCCACACCTCCAGTAAGGGATCCTTCTCTCTGGGCTTCGGATTCAAAGCATGGATCTTAACCCTCTCTATACCTGCTCAAAGCAGTATTTTGCTGTGCAACCAAATTTAGAAATTATATTATATCACAGTGACTACTATTTATTGGTGGGTACTATGTACCAAGCCCTGTGTCAAGTGTTTTATAGAAATGATTTCAGTGAGTGGACATAAATACTTTATTTGAGAGGAACCATTATCCCCATCCGAGGAAACTGAGGCTCTAAGATGAGGAGGAACTTTCCCAAGGACACCGAGGTAGTACCCGAAGAGCTGAGATTCTATTTGTTGTTGTTCAGTCTCTAAGTCATGTCTGACTCTTTGCAGCCCCATGGACTGCAGGACGCTGGGCTTCCCTGTCCTTCACTATCTCCTGGAGTTTGCTCAAATTCAAGTCCATTGAGCTGGTGATGCCATCCAACCATCTTATCCTCTGTCATTGCCTTCTTCTGCCTTCAATATTTCCCAGCATCAGGGTCTTTTCCAGTGAGTTGCTTCTTCACATCAAGTGGCCAAAGTATTGGAGCGTCAGCTTCAGCATCAGTCCCTCCAATGAATATGCAGGTTGATTTCTTTTAGGATTGACTGGTTTGATCTCTTTGTAGTCCAGGGGACTCTCAAGAGTCTTCTCCAGCACCATGGTTTGAAAGTATCAATTCTTCGATTCTATGCCAGATCTCAAAGTCTGTTGTACAAACCACTCAACACTCCCTGCTCTGAATGTTCCTTTAAGGCCTCTCACATTCCCCCTGGCAGCCCCAGAGTGCCAGCCTGTCTTACTGCCTGTCTCTCACACCTCCTGGAATCTCACCTCCTCCTCTAGAAAGCCTTCTCAGATGTATCAGAGAGGAGTAGAGACGTTGCTGTCTGAATGTGGGCATCTTGTGGTCATAGCAGTGTCTCTTTTGTCCTCACACTCTGTAAGTATTTGGCTGAGCACAGGTAGACCCATGTTTGCCTCTGCAGGGCATAACCTCTGCCTGTCAGTCAGCACCAACAGTCTGTTTGCAGGTGCTTCAGTCCTGTGGAAAAATTAGCAGTGGTCGGTGGGTGGTCCTGGTGAACCACTGTGTGTGCTCAGTCGCCCAGTCATGTCCCACTCATTCTGACTCCATGGACTGTAGCCCACCAGGCTCCTCTGTCCATGGGATTCTCCAGGCAAGAGTACTAGAGCAGGTAGCCATTCCCTTCCCCAGGGTATCTTCCTGACCCAGGCATCGAACCCAGGTCTCTTGCACTGCCGGCAGATTCTTTACCTCTTGGGCCACCTGATTTTATCTCAAGGAGGAGCCCATGTGAATATGACTGTGGGGGCCCTGGCTCCGGGCCCACATTTCAAGGGGGGCCATAGCAGCCATGGGCCATATTTTGGAGAAATTCGTGGAGGGAAGAAGACCTTGACATCCCCTCACATCAGGAGCAAGCAAAGGAACTGGGTGTGTTCAGGTGGGCAGAGTGCTGACTCAGAGGGTCTCCAAACCATTCTCTCGAGTGTGAGGGGGCTCTCGTGCTGAAGCGGGACTTGACTTCTGCAGGGAGGGGGACTGGGAATTCAGAGAGACAGGTGTGGGCGAATCGCGAGGAAGAGCAGCTGTGCCAAATCCTTCTTTGGAAACAGGTGGCACCTAGGACTGTCTCCAGATGGTGCATCTTCCGCTCCCCTCTGGGCACAGCTGGGTGGCTTCCAGGGAGGGGCATCACAGAGGGTCCATCTGAGAAGGTTTGACTGCTGTGGCCTGGGACATCCTGGAGGACAGGCCCGGCCTTCCTCACTGCCCACTGTTAAGGGGGCGGGGCCAGAATGTGCCAAGGTAGCCCAGGGTTCTGCCAGAGGCTTCTTACCATCTATTCGTGGATTTGGGGTGATGCTAACCACCCCAGCCAGTGATGGGAACCGTGATGGTCACGGGGAGAAGACCCATGGTACCTCTCTGCCTCCTGTTGATCCTGCCCCAGACTCAAGGAGTAGCAAACTCCACGACTAAGGGGAACGCTGGTTCCTGGGCTGAAGGTTCTGGACCCTCTGAGGCTCTCAGCTGTGGGGTCACCAGGTGGGCCTTTGGCCACGCTCAGACTTCTTGGCCACCTTTTTTTCTAGGTATGCCTGGACTTCCTCCCTCTGCTCTCCCCATTACTCAAGCCAAGAGGCCTCTTATCTGCTGGACGTGGGAAGCCTCAACCATGTCCCACCAGCCAAGTCCCCTACCAGTCTTCCTCAGGCTGCCCGAGGGGCCAGCTGGGACCAGGGACATCGTTTAGGCACATGGGTTGTTTCTTCTTGGTTTGAAAAAAAAAATACCACCATTCTACCCAGCCTCCCCTTAGATTATCTGGGGGCATCCTTAGCCAAGTGCCTGGTGTGGACCTGGGCCAGTGGCCCTGCTGGTCTGGACTCAGGGAGAGTGCTGGACTGGGGGGTGAGGGGTGGGGAGCAGGGGTGGGGCAGGTGTCTTGGCCCAAGGGTCTCTCCTGGTGACTTACTCCCTTGAGGATGGGCTTGGTGTCTCCTCTGCCTGGCCTCTAAGTATGTGGTCTGTGTGTCCTGGCTTCCCTTAGACCTGAAGGGAAACCCCTCTTTGGAGCTCTAAGTGATGGAGAAGCTCAGAAGTGGGGTGCCTAGGAGGGAGGGCACTCAGAGTTTCCATGGAGGAAGCGAGGAAGAAATTCAGGAGTGAGGCTGATGAAGGATTCGGGAGCCAGGACCATTGGCAGCCAGGTGCAAATAGAATGGCTAAGAGCCTTGATTCCCAGTCTGTAGCCCTAGGAAGGAGCTCACAAGGACCTGGGTAGTGACAACTGGAGCAGCCGTGAAAGCGGAGTGCTAAGAGTTTAGTCTCAAAATAGTAGTGAGATTTCTGTCACTCTTCACACTCTTGGAGTTGCCTTGAGGCACTTGCTGATTGGCATGAATGATATATTTTATGTGAAACTCCCTCCACCCTGAAGGAAAATGACCCAGAGGCAAGAAAGGATGAGGCTACGGACGGCCTGGGGTCCCCACTGCAGAGGAGATGAAAGGTAGAGAAGATGAACATCTGGTCCAGTGCACTGCTTGCCTCGGGGTGGGAGGCAGTCAGGGGCAGGTCCCTGGTCAGAGAGAACTGAGGATGGTGTGCCCAGTTGTCTTCCTTCTATGGAGATGAGAAAGTGCAGAAGCCGAGGGCAGAGGTAGGTCTTCCCCAAGGCCAGTTCTGTTGGGGGAGAGTCCAGACCTTAGGCCACCCCAGCACCTACTGCTCTGGAAAGAGGAAAACTACCAGCAAAGAATTTCAAGCCTCAGTGCCCCTCAACCCTGCCTCCCAGTTCCAATACATATACTGCGTGTTCCCCTCGACCCTGGGCAGGGTCCCCACCCTTCTGTTCTTTGCCACCCTCACCCCAGCAGCTACTGCGCTGCCTGGTGCTGAGCCGTCAACATTGATTGAACTGAACCAATGGCTGGTGGTGATTTCCACATGGGTCAGAAGGCTTGGTCAGCAAGGATGCTGAGACAACTTGTGTCTCTGATGGACCCAAAGAACAGAGCAAGAAATACAGCCGACATCTCTTTAGAGCCTCACAGTGCTGGACATATTCTCTGGGGTGGACGTGTCACCACCATCTTGCAGAGAGTGAATCTGAAGACCTCCAAGTTCACATAGCTGGCCTTTATCTCCAAGGTGGGGTTCCCATCCCCCTAGGCTGGCCCAGAACCCCAATCCTGAGCTCTTACCAGAGGCCGGTGGGACCTTCAGGGAATGATGTGAAGTTAAGGGTGACCCTTGGAGGCCAGTGGTCTGCCTGGGGGACAGAGTGGGGGTCCTCAAGTCTGGCGCATGGGAGGAAAGGCCCGATGCCAGTCTCCAGCCGTGGTCCCTGGTGGCCTGAGTGGGGGTAGGTGCTTCCCTAGGAAAGAGTGAAGACAAGACGCTGAGGACACAATTTGGCATCTCCTTGGGACTGGACAACCACATGGAGGAGTCCCTCTGCCATGGCAGGCTGGTGGAGGGAGGAAGAAGGGGATGGGACCAAAGCTGAGTTCCTTTGGAGAGCCAGGGCAGTGACACCCCAAATCACCCAAATCTGGAGATCCCGGGGGTCTCTGCCTGGGCCCTCCGGAATGCCTCTGCTCCATCCTTCTGCCTCGGGACTCGATTTCCCTCAAATCACCTTTGGAGCCAATGGTTTCCAATCTGATCTAGAATTTTCCATTTTCCTGGATGTAAATGGAGACAATAGCAGTCACATCCCTTGTTGTTGCTTGAATGTCCCTTCAGTGAGGCCCTCCCCGACTTTCCCGTTTCGCATTGTAACTCTGCCTCCCCAGCCCTCTCAGTCTCCTCCCTGCCTTGTTTTGCTCTATGACCCTCTCCCCTTTCTAACACACTGTATCTTCTATCTATCACCATCATTGTTATCTATCTGTTTATTTTTAAAATTATTTTTGTCTGCCCCACCCCCCAAATGCTAGTGCCATAGGGCAGGGATCTTCGCTTATTTTGTTTACTGGGTCCCCAGCATTTAAAACGGTGCCAGGAACGTAAGAAGCCCTTAACACATATTTGTTCAATCAATGAGTGAAGGATGGGTGAATAGGATTGTCGTAGGGATTAAACGCATCGCTGTATGTGAAGCATTTGGTAGGATACCCAGCACCTTATTATTATTTCTGCTGTTGCTATTGTTTGTTAGATGTGACTTGTGCAGATTCCACAGGCTCTTGGCTCTCTGGTTGCCCGTCTGTAAAATGAGGAGCTTGAATCACTAGATGAACTCTCAGCTTCCTTCAGGCTCTAAAAGATCTGCAGTTCTATGATCTTTGTGCTCCAAATACTCAGAGTCTGGAAGATTCTTCCTGAAGCTCACCGTCGGCTCTTCTCAGCAGCCTGGCTGGGTGTGGAGGTGCTAAGTAACCCTTCACGGCTCCTCTTGCTCTGTTTCTTCAGACTCTATTTCTTTTGACAGTACAGGGCAGAGGTATGGAACCATGAGTCAGCCTAGTATTTCTTGGAACCTTTTCCCTTCAAAACATTTGTATGTTTTATTTGACTGGTTTTGATGTCTTGTTTCATAACATTTTTTCATTTTCAATAGAGGCAATTCATTATGTGCATAATTAGAAGCCGTTTGATTTTAATTTCTTTAAGTGTTTTTATAGAAATAAGCAAAAAAAAATTCTTTTTGCCAGACCACATGTCCTGATTTAGAATGTGGACATGCGGTCCTTGGAGACGAAGGTTCACACTGTCCTGCCGTGGGTGGGCCTCTGAGCTTGGCCGATCCCCATGGGGACAGGATCATACCTCAGAGGGCTCAGAAGCACCTGTTTTAGGAGCATGGGTTGGCAGGGCTAAGATCATCCTCACAGGCGCTGTGAGGACATTTTGGGCCGTTATGTCTCCCCAGAATCCACTTCTGAAAGAGGCAACCTGGAACCCCTGTTCTCCCCCACAGCTGACTTTGTGGGGGCAGCTTTAGGAATAAAGGTAGCTTCATCCTCCGGGTATTCGGCATTTGCTGAGTAACTGGGGAGGTCTTGGAGGAGGAGCAGGGGACAGGTCTGGCTAGTTCTGCGCTGTTGTTCATACATGGGATTACTTCACATGTCCCAACCAGCTTCCCCGCCCAGCTGCGGGGGGGGGGGGCGGGGGGGCGGCCCTCAGTTCCAGCCCCCTTTTTCCCTACATGCCTGGGACGCCAGAGGCCAACATGGATCTTCCCTTCGACACCAGCTGAGTCCGGAGGCTTCACCCCTTGGGAGACCATGGAAAGGGACAGCCGCCGGGTGAGTGCATGTGGAGACCTCGGGCCAGAACCTCCTAGCACTGGGAAAGCAGGGATGGGTCTGGCAGCTAGGTGTGGCACGGGCACCCGTGTGCGCCTTGGGTTTCAGAGGAAATTGAAGGTGCCTTTTCTAGGAGCTACTTGGCAGCTACTTGGGCAGACTGCTTTATCACAATTCCTAGAAGGGACCGCATGGGAGGAGAAGCTGATGGGATTTGGAGACAGATCAGGAAGCACCCCTGGGCTCTGTGGCTGGATCCCGGGTTCCCACTCTGTGGTCCCTGAGAACCCCAGCCAGTGTGTGTGCTGTTGGGAAGTCTTTGCTGGTTTGAGAATCGCGAAAAATTATGAATAGCATTCTAACTAAGCTTCAAGGTTATTTTGGGTAACTCCCTCACTAAACCATCCTGGAAAAGGTGACTTTCTATGTGCATTTAAGATCTTCAAGGGGCTTTTTCAACTTCCCTTGGTTATTATTTTGAGCCTCAATAATCGTCACGCTTGGAAAGTTCTTCCTTATGTCTAACCATGATTCTTTCTGCTACAACCAAGATGACTTTCCTCTTCTGCTTTTGGTGGTAGAGAGCAGCCAACTGTCCTCTGTGGAAAAACCAGTCATGTACATCTGAAGGCTTCCAAAGATTTTGTTCAACAATTCGTCAGCTTTCTTTTCTTGAGGGACATTTCTCTTGTGCTCTAACTTCTCCTGGGGTCTTATTTTCTGCTCATCCCCACCTTCTTCTGTTCTCTACTCATGTTAGAATCTAGGACTTGGGGAAGGATGGGCCACCTCTGGAACTGAAGCCTGTGTTCTGGTTGATAGTGGGCTTGTGGTCCATTCTGAACCCCAGAAGTGTTTCTGCAAACTTTACCATCATCTCTCCCGCCATTTTTTTCCAGCTCCTTCTTGACTTTTCTGTCCCAGGTTTTCTCTCCTGCCCTCTGCTCTGGACTCCTTGGCTCATGTCTCTGCCTCACCAAGGTCATTTGACCCTAGGCTTCTGGGGGTCATTGGAGCCTCTGGTGAGCAGTTAAGGGTAATGCAAGGGAGTTTGTCTGAGGTATGAGGAAAGTGAACCCATGGTCTCAGCCATGGGTCATGTTCCTCGGTAACTTGCTGGGAACCTAAACTTCATGGTTCCTAGACATGAGGGGTGAGAACAGAAGCTATCTGAAGGGTCAGTCCCTGGGGCAGGGTGCTGGGGGGTGATACCTGCTAGGAAGCTCGCCTCTCCAGAGTTAGGGACCAACATGGAAGGTCACTGGAGGGGCATAGGGTGGAGTGCAGGCTTTTCATTATTGATGGAATAAATGACACATGTATGGTAGGTGCCATGTTCACTCTGGGAGGCTGTCCTAACTTACCTTGGAATGAAAAAACTGAGCAATTGCTTCCTTAATTAGGGTTCTTAGATTTGTACCCTTATTTAAGGTGGAACCTCCAAGATTGTGAGCCTGAGGTGGGGACAGAGAGAGCTTCCTGAGGGTTTTAATTTTGTCTGCAGTGGGTTTCTTAATACAAATGAAATTGAATAAGAGCAAAGTGGGAGTAATTGCTCATCCAAGGCCGTGCGTTCTCCCTCAGGACTCCGCTGTAGAAAGATGCGTTGTACTTTTTGACCATCAGCTCCAAAGAGTAGTGAGAAAGATGGTGGCCAATGGACTTAAGCCTGATGAAGCTTCTCTGTGAGCTGGTTGGGACTTCAGGGGAATCTTGGAAAGAAGGTGGAGAAGGCTCAGAGCTTCTTTGTATTCAAAGGAGAAGCTGTAGGGTGTGGTGGACAGAACATTGACCAAGTTCCAGGTCGGCTGTGACTTTGAACCAATTGCTTAACCTTTCTGCACCTTAGTTTCTTCATCTGTGAAATGGAACAAATGTAGTATCTACATCAACGAGTCTTAGAACAGTGTCTTTCACATAATAAGGCTTTTTGAGGAGAATGTCTAGCATAGTTAGATAGATATAGATATAGAGGTAGACATATATTCATAGCTAAGATTTATTGTCATCATCATCATTATCTAGGGTCTAGTCCTAGTTCCTCTAAATTTGGACAAATATCTTCTGTTCTCTGTTCCTCAGTTTCCCTACTTACAAAATGAAAGTGTTGGACAAATTGCCCCGAGGCCCCTTCCTGGTTCCATGACAGTCTCTGGAATCACATAGAGTGGAATTACAGATGTGCCACAATGGAGATGCACATTTATTCTTTAAAAATAGTGTGTATTTTGTGTTTTTTAATAAGGCATCACATTCTTAATCCTTAAAGAAGTGTCACATTTATTAAAGAAAGACAGAAGTAGACCCACTGATAAAGCAACAATTCTCTGTAGAGTGGATTTTCCCCTCCTGGGTCTACTTAAAGTGGAGGAGGTTTTCCAAGACCACGGATGCAGTGGACTTGAGAACGGCTGGAGATCCCAAGTCTGGTCCAGGATGAGGCAGCCTCTCTACAGGAGGCTTGTCAGGTTCCCAAGATGGCAGACAGTAGGCTCAGGTGACTCTGCCATTCCCTGGACCCTAAAGTGGAGGCACCCCCTAGGACTCCTGGCACCTGCCCTTCATCCCTGCAGGTATGCAGCCCTCACCTGAGACCTCTGGGTTCCATGTTGGCATTGGTGCTGAGCAACCTTCCACCAAGCCCATCCTGGCTTGCCTCCCCCTGTGCTGTCCCTGTGATCTAGCAAATCTGAGCGTGAATGTGGGGGTGTGTATGTACGGGGCTCCAGGCTGGGTGCTGGGTAGGAAGACCGACTGATGTAACAATAGCCACTTAGCTTAAGTGTCTTGGGTAAGTGTTTAGGCAAAACAGCTTCCTCTTGGTATGGAAACAATGGGGTGGACGGTGCCCAGCCAGGCAGGGAGGGTGCTGGGTTGGGGCACGAGGGAAGCTAGCACAAGGAACCCCAGGCTTTGTCAGCCAAGTGGAGGCCTTGGTAATGCCAGGTGGAGCCTGTGATAGGGTAGCAATACTCAGGACTGCCCACGGGGCTCCCATTCATACCAACCCTGAACTGTGTCAACACCCCAGCATTGGCAGAGAGGGGACATAAGGAGAAACTGAGGAACCAAGTTCCCGGGAAACCAAACATTGTTTGCTTGGCCATAGAGGGTACTCAGTACTCTTTGAACTATTTGATTAATGAATGAATGAATAGGAAGTTGTTTTCATTCTGGTTTAATAGGGATCCCCAGCTTCTTCACATGTATAAGAGGCATCGTAAACTAGAAGGAACTTTAGCTCCCAATCAGGCTGGCAATTTTCAAGTTCTCTGTAGCAGCAGTCTATTTCATTCAGATGAAATCTTATCTGGAACCCATTGTATCAAACTGAAAAGTTAATCTGCTCTGTTTGAAGTGGGATAAAGGACTTGAAGTCTTTTACTTACTAAGCTGGATTCCAAGGCGTCTCCACGGAACTTCCATTGCTCTGTAGAAACTTGTCTGAAAATGGCTGGTTGTTTTTTTTAATTTATTTTTAAATTTTTTATTTTGTATTGGGGTATACCAGCCCAGTAACAAACAATATTGTGATAGTTTCAGGTGAATAGGGAAGGGACTCAGCCATACACAAACATGCATCCATTCTCCCTCAAACTGCCATCCTATCCAGGCTGCCACATAATACTGAGCAGAGTTCCTTGTGCTAGACAGCAGGTCCTTACCGGTTATCCATTTTAAATGTGGCAGTGTGTACATGTCCATCCCAAACTCCCCGACTGTCCCTTCCTGCCCTCCCCCCGCCCCACACACCCCAGCCACCTTAAGCTGGGTCTCAGAGTCTGTGAGTCTGTTTCTGGAAAACGGTTGATCGTTCAATCCGTTCCTTGTGTAAAGTTGCCAGCTCCAGAAAGGAATGCCGTTATCCCTCAGGTCACAGAGCTGGTTCAGAGCACAAGCAAGAGTCCCTGGTTCCTCCGGTGCATGGGGCAAGGGGCGCCTTGCAGCTCTGGCTCCTTGTTCTGGAGCCCAGTTTAATTTCAGGCTGCCTCGGGCCCCTGAGACTAGCATTGCTTGTGTGGGGGGCGGGTGGGGAGTGCTGGGGGCGGGGTGGGAGGAGATGCTGGGAATCTGCCTGTGTTCTGAGGGCCCTGTATCTGTGGGGTTTCTCTGGGTCCAGGGAAGGGAAGGGAGGAGGGAGCCCTGTGTACTGGAGATGTGACAAAGCCTGGCTTGGGCAGCGGAGACAGAAAGAAGCCTGAACCTCTCTGATCCAGACCAGTTCACACTGGAGGGCATTCAGGCTCCCCTGCCATGGCCCAGGGGCTCCCCAGGCTCCCAATAAGCCAGGGAGCTTTTCGGGTGCTGTTAAAGGGGCTCCTGATCTTTCTTGGTACCGTGGCCTCTGCAGGGGTTGGGGACCACCTCTTCCTGCCTAGCCTGGAGTGCTGGGTTGCCCACCCCTCAAACATCCTTGATGCTCAGGATCCCTGGAAAAGCGACTCTGGCACAGGGGCCTAAAGCTAGTGAAGAGTCCGTCCTTTTCTGAGCTTGTTAAGGGGCGGGCAGTGGGGGAAGCCTGGAGGTGGGTCCCCAGCAGCCTGAGGACAGGAGTCAAAAGGTCCGGATTCTGGTCCTGGTGCTGCCCCCACTGGCTGTGTGACCTTGGGCAAGTCACACTGCCTTTCTGGGCCTTAATGACCTCAGCAGTGGGAAAAAGGGTTGGACTAGTGGTTTTCAAGATGCTTCTAAGTCTGTAGACAGTCTAGAGCACAGCCCAGGGCTGAGGAGGGAGGCCCAATCAGTCGGGGGTAGACTTGAAGGGCCCTGATGGACCTGCCCTTGGCCATGAAGATATGTTCAAGTTGCTGCAGGTGGACATTCTTTTTTTTTTTTTATTAAAAAAAAATTAAATTTACTTTTAAAAATTGGAGTATAATTACTTTTCAATGTTGTGTTAGTTTCTGCTGTACAACAATGTGAATTAGTTATATGTATACATATATCCCCCCCCGCCGCACCCCCGGCATGCTGCAGTCCATGGGGTTGCAAAGAGTCAGACACGACTGGGCAACTGAACGACAAAGACAAATCCCCTCTCTCTTAGGCCTCTCTGACACCCCTCTTCCCATCCCACCTCTCTAGGTCATCACAGATCACCTGGCTGAGCTCCCTGTGTTATACACATGGTAGTGTATATATGTCAGTGCTGCCCTCTCAGGGCTTCTCAGGCGGCACTAGTGGTAAAGAACCCACCTGCCAATCCAGGAGATCTGAAAGATGCGGGTCGGGAGGATCCTCTGGAGGAGGGCATGGCAACCCACTCCAGTATCCTTGCCTGAAGAATCCTATGGACAGAGGGGCCTGTGGGCTACAGTCCATGAGGTTGCAAAGAGTCGGATACGACTGAAGTGACTTAGCACCGACCAACGCAACTCTCTCAGTTCGTCCCACCCTCTTCTTCCCCTTCTGTGTCCACAAGTCCATTCTCTATGTCTGCATCTCTATTGCAGGTGGACATTCTTAAGTCTAGCGTGAGACGTTATTAAAGGGTACTTTTCCCTGTGCTGCCCGGGGCTCTGAGTGACGCACAGAATGCAGGCTGCCGTCTGTGGGTAAATAACTGTCTCTGCGGAAAGCCCAGGGCACAGTCCATGGCGGCAGCCACATAACTGCTGAGATGAAGCAATCTGAGAGTGACTGTGACATCACTCAGCACGGCCAGAGGCCCCCTCCTCCCTGGCACCTCTGGCTGGGCTTGCAGGAGATGCAGAGAGGCCAAGGGTAGGACACACCTGGGGGCTTGTTAGCTCACTCCCATCCCCACTGGGTAAGGGGCCAGGGCAGAGCTGCAGCAGGAAACCATAACCCTGACCCAGGAGCCATGGTGACTCTACCCCAGACGCTGTGGTGCAGAGGGCAGGCCTCTAGTTTTAGTCCCTGTTCTGCAATAAGACAAGAGGTACCTGAGCGACTTTGAGCAAAGCACACAAATAATTAGGAACTCTACTTTCTTGTCTGTAAAATGGGCATAATAATCCTCAGCAACTCCTGGCCAGGAAAGTGCTTGGAAAGAGCCCCAGGGCCCAGGGCGGGGCCTGCTCTTGTCAGCCCTCTCCCTGGCCCATCCCGCACTGCCTTCCTGCGGACCCCGGCCCCGACTCCCTGCTCCTGCCCAAGAACATCTCGAGGGGACTGGATGAGTTTTGAGCAGGGGTCCCTGGGAGCTGCAGAGACACAGGCAGGTGGCAGCAGTGGCCACCTGGGGTGTAGGGCTGGTCCATAAGACGGTGAGTGTTCACAGCTCTATTTGTCCAGAGGGTAACCCCAGAGACTATACCAGGGGTGGATGTGGTAGATAAGAAGAAACAGACTGGCAACGCTAAGCCAGGGAAACGGCCCTGAGTCACCCAGGCTTCGGCTCTGCCCTGTCCCCCTGCCTCCCAGGGAAGGCCGAGCAGCCTCTGGTCGGCAGGCAGGTTGTGGAGAGCCTGGGCCATGGTCCTCTGAGTTCCATTCCTGGGTCTGCTGCTCACCGGCCAAGGCCAGGAGTCAAGCCGGTTCTGGCCTGGGCTCTGCCCCTTGTGTCCAGGACCTGGGGCAAGAAGTCTCCTCCCTGCCCTGTTCCCCACTTGTTCAAGGCATCTGCTCTGAGGGTGAGGTCAGGCCTCCAGGAGGGATGCTGGAATCTCAGCATCTGCTCTCCAAGAATTGAGGAAAGGAAATGAGTTACTGCTCTAGTAGGCTAGACATCAGGAAGGACTTCTGGGAAGGTGGGGTGGCTGGCCGTCAACGGCCGTGGAACCTCCTATTCTGGGGGTCCTGGAAAATGAGAATACCTAGCATGTCCTGTGATAGTTTGGAGTCAGGAAGACGGAGTCAATGGCCTCATTCTGACGCTGTGTTCCTCTGGTCTTGGGGCTGCCCTTCCATCCTGCTGTCCCTCCTAGGGGGACACACTTGGGTGGCTCCCCACATGGGCTGCTCTGTCTGGCACCTGGAGGTCCAGGACTATTCTCTTGCCCTGGTCCGCAGGCTCAGAAACTCTCCATCTACCTCCCACTCTGTCTGACACTAGAGGGCTCGCTCTCCTGAGGCCAGGGCCTCTGGGGCCTCCAGCCCCTTCTGAGGTATCACTCTTTTGCCCCTCCCTCCAGCTTCTCCTCCCCCCCGCCCCAGCCCCACTTCCCAACCCTGGGAAGACTTTGTGCTGGGCCACCGAGGCCCAGAGTCAACAGTTTGAGAGTCTGACTGGAGATGACTCACCCTTCCACCTGGCTCCTTGGGCACTGAGTCCCCAGTTGGTTCCGTCTTACAGGTGCCACCTCCCTCTAGACTCAGAGAAGAGGGACCCAGGTGTGTCTCCTGCCAGGACTCCAGGGCTCACCTCATCTCTGCTTCCTGCTGGTCAAGGCCTAGGGTGGGCAAGTTGGGACCTGTGAATGAAGCTGCATCGGGGACAGGGACCCTGCCTCCCTGGCTGCCTTTGGCCTCCTGCTCTGCCTGCCCGCCCCCTGTTCCCTCCAGCCTTTCCCAGGTCTACCCCCACCCCATCTTCCTCTGGGCCTTCGCCACTGCAGGCCTCTCAGCCCTGTCTCTCTTACACGGCCCCTGCCCATCATGATGGGGTAACAGGATCAGAAGCTTGTGATCAAGTCCCAAGACCACTAATCCTTTTAGGGGTTTTAGGCATGCTCTTGAGTGCCTCTGAACCCCAGTTTCCTCATGTATAAACTAGAGATAAAAAATTTTGTCCAGCTTGTTAACTAAGAGCTTTGTGAAAAATGGAATAAAGGGTATAAAAAAGCTCTTTGCAAATTGTAAACCCTGAAGAAATGCAGGAAGTTACTGTGGGCCTTCTTGATACTTTGGGGCCAGATTCTACTTCCTCTGAGGGGGCCTGGTGAGAATCCAAGCTCATCAATTAACTGAGATGTGAATTTGGGCATATTCTCAACCACTTTGGAGCTCAGTTTCAAAATCTATAAAATGGAGTTAATAATACCAACCACGAAAAGCTGTTATGAGGTTGAAATGGGATCAAGTAAGACATCTGGTGGGTTGTTACATTTGTTATAGCGATGAGCATTTATAATCCGGGCTCTGTCATATTGATTCCTTGCTTATCTGGGGGAAGGGACAAGATCAGTCCCATTTCGCACGTGGGGAGACAGATTCTGAAGGGTTAACTTACCTGCCCAAGCCAGTTAGGCATGGATGTCATCATATTTGAACACAGATTTTTCCCTTTGAAGCCCAGTGTCTTTAACAAACAAGCAAATAGACACCTACCCACCCGCCATCACCAAGCGTGATGGTCACCAAGCGCTTCCTCTACATACATCACCCATCACTGCAATACTATGAGGCAGGGTGACCAGCTCACTGTACAGATGAGGAAACAAAGATGCACAGAGGTTAAGTCACTTTCCTAGAATTACCACCTGGCTTTGAGAGTACTGCAGGGCTCCTGACCACCAGGTTCCACCCGATCCTGGCAGGCCACTGAGACCAACCCTGCTTCCCACCAGAAAGTTCCACAAGGTCGAGATCCCTGTAGGAACCCCTGGCCCCATCCCCAGGTCCCCTCTGGTGCTCCCAGACCTGCAAGGCCCCACGCCCGATTCTCAGGCCATGTCACAGATGCAGAACAAGCAGCCCATGCACAGGGTTCAGAGAGATGTGCCAGGTGCTTCTTGCTGCTGACTCAAGGAGGCAGGGGACTCAGATGCACCCAGGTTTGTAGCAGTTCTGGACTATGGGGTTCTGGGCAATTTGTGCTCTGAGCCTTGGATTCTTCATCTACAAAATGGGCTTCTAGATGTGCCAACCTCCCAGGGATGGAGCAAGGACCCCAGGAGGCCACAGATATGAAGGTTTATTGTAAACTCTAAAGTACCACACACTGGGAGCTATTATCATATTATTGTCTTGAGTTATGGGAATTTCCCCTGAAGTGGGGAAAAACTTACATTGTGAGCATCACAGATGGAGGCCTGGTAGGTCAGTGGGGATGCCACCATGCCAAGGTCCCGGGCAGGTGCTGAGGCTTGGGTGACTGGTGGGAAGAAAGGACAGGACCCTACCCAGCCTGAGCTTGTCCCTCTCACGGCAGGACCTTGGTCTGGTCTTTGTCCAGCTCCCTCTTTCTCCAAAGATGATCTCACACCACCTTATAGCCCTCTGGTCATGCCCCAGGGCTGTTAAATCTTAGCATGGTGGGTGCTGGGTGCAAAGGGAGAGAGGAATGACTGTTTCCTGCCGGACACAGGGCAGAGATTTCCTGTTTCATCTCACTGAATCCTCAGGACGATTAGTCCTATTCTGCAGATTAAGAGAAAGGAAAGTTGAGGGGCTTGTCCAAAGTCACACCTCGGGTGAGACCTAAGACTGGGGCCCAGGTCTGCCTGACACCAAGGCCAGTGCTGTGAACAGATGCTTTGTACATTTACACATATTCTCACCTCCTCCCTGCTTTGACTCCTGTCCTGTTGCCCTTGAGGCTTCCAGGGGCATAACCTGTCTTTGTTCTGTGGAACTCTAGACTCTAGACAGCGGGTGCAGGAGGGAAATCTGAGCTCTGGTTCTCCTGGGCCAGCACCTGCTGCAGGTGCTCTTCACGCCCCCAAACATACACGCAGGTGTCCCTGCTCTGCTGGCCACAGCATCTGGACCGAGTGTATTTACCCACATCTGTCAGTGAACCCCAGTGACTAGTGACTCCTGGGATAGTCACTCCTGGTCCCTGCCCCTGACAAGCTGAGTATAGTCAGGGACGTGACATTCCTTCTTGGATTCATCTCATAGCCTCCAGAAAAACAAAGAAGTAACTAAATCAGTTACCTCTGACTCTTAGAAGATAGAGTTAAAAAAACACAACCAACCCTGTCTGGTAGGCTTGATAGTGTTGACTTGAGTCTGATGTTCTAATAAGCAGGACTTTTTAGTAACTGGGCTGCTTACTAATAATGTCAAATGCATTTAAGCACAATAGTAGGTGAGAGACGAAAAGGAGGTGCTGAGGTCCAGAGCCCATCTCCTTCTCACAGCCCTGCTGACTGTACCCCCAGCGCTGGGACCCTGAGCACAGGTCCCAGCTCCCCAGCTTCCTGCTGCTCCCCCGTTGCCCTCCTTGGTGTCCAGTCAACCTTTAGCAAAAAATGAGAATGAGGGGCAGACATGACCCCCCTAGGCCAGGCCAGTCCCCAGCTCCCACTGCTGTGCTGGGGACTCCTACAAGGGGCTTAAAAGGCAGAGGTGGTGCGAGGGAGGACAGAGATGGCTGGAAGGGGCCAGGGGGAGGAGAGAGGAGGCCTAATTTGGTGACAGGGCCTGGAGGTCCTGCAGACCAGGGTGTGGCTCCTATCAGAGGCTACTCAAAGACTTTCCATCTGCCCTAGTTGCTCACCAATTCCCAGTACCAGAATGTGTGCACCCAAAGTCTTAGGCTCTCCACGGAGGAACAGCGCTGGCGATCCGGATCGCCTGCTCTGGCCGCAGCTGCTTTAACTCTCAGCTCCCTCCTCAGAGAGGCTGCAAAGCCTCCCGGTTGAACATGACATCCAGAGCCCAACTTTCTGGGCTCACATCCTGGCTCTGCCACTCTCACATGAGAGTTTGATCAAGTTTGATCCATCTCTCTGCCTCTGTTTCCCTGGCTGCACAATAGGGATAATCAGAGTTCCCACCTCATAGGGTTGTTTCTCAAGATCACGTGAGTAAATATATACAAAGCAGGTTAAGTCCTCTGAAACTACAGATTAAAGTGCTAAATCTAAATGAATCAATCACTTCTCCTACAGCTGAAAAAGGTTAAGGACCTTGGTCACCTTCTTCCCCTGCATTCTACCTCTCCTGTTGTATTGTGTGTGTGTATGTGTGTTTGTGTGCGCACGAGTTCCCTTGTTACTGAGAAGAGGAGAGAGCAAGGCAGGTCCGGGCTTTTCTTAAGCAGTGCTTCTCACATTTTTTGATGACAGCTCAAAGTAAGAATGATGTTTTATAATCTAACACACATACAGAGAAGGATAGGGTGCCGGGGAGTGAAGAGGGAAGAAAGGGTGGCAACTCCCAGCTCAGAGTGAGGCCTGGTCCAGCAGCCTCTTTTTTGAGGGTCCCTAGACACATGTAGCCCCTGGAGGAGGGCATGGCAACTCACTTCAGTATTCTTGTCTGGAGAATCCCGTGGACAGAGGAGCCTGGCAGGCTACAGTCCATAGGGTCACACAGAGTTGGACTGGAGTGACTTAGCACAGCACAGGACAGACACATGCAGCCAAAGCAGATGCCCCATGCCCTAGGCAGACGGCCCAGTGCCCTCTGCCCACCTCTCTGTATGGGGAGAGACCACAGGGAGTTGGGGACAGCAGGCTCTAAGCTTTCATTCCATCCTCGGACCCTCTCTTCCCTGTTTGGGGGCTCTGCTCACCCCTTAGCCACTTGCCCCAGGGCCTCTGTCTCCTGGGTCAGCCTGGGTGAGTTAGTAGAAGAGCAGCCTGAGGGACAGCCTTCAATCTGCTTTCAGAATGCCTCCCCGGCAAGGACGCCTCCAGCCCGGGCATCCCCCAGCCAAGGACCCCCAGCCCGAGCATCACCTTCCAGGTCATCGTCCGGCATGTCCGCATCTACCATCTCAGCCTTCACAACATCATCTCCAACTCGGGTGTACCTCGTCAGAGCCACGCCAGTGGGGACTGTCCCTGTCCATGCGTCTCCTTCCAGGTCCACACCAGCCACCAGGGCCACCAGGGAGAGCCCAGGTAAGGGCACTCCTGCAGGGAAGGCAAGAGGAACAGGGAAGCCATCTGAAGGTGGAGGGGGTGTGGTGCGGGTGATTCTCCAAGTTGGGCACTCTCTGCTTCTCCTCTAGTTCTTGGATGATGATTTCTGGGAAGGAGGGGGGATGGCCTGGATGGGCAGTGGGGGACCTGGGGAGGTGGGGCCAGAAAGGAACCATGACATGGAAACCCAAGACAGTGGGAAATTGGGGCAAATGTGGTAAAGCATAAGAAATCAGGACCAACAATGCAGGTATGACTTTGGAGGCTGCACAGTCTGGGTCGAGGTGCAGACTGTGAGAGCCAGAGCTCCTGGTTAGAAACCAGGCCTTTTTCGTAGGGCTGCCCTGGAGGGTCTACCGGGGAAGCTGAGGTCAACATGGGAGTACAGAGACAATCAGGGGCCCATCTGTGGGTGGAGGAGCAAAGGCAGAGATTCTGATCAGGTAGGCACTCCCCACCCACAACTTCCCAAGCTGGCCATTATGATTCGGCTCATACGGAGAGATGCCAAATGGGCCTCAGGGACTGGCTCTGCCCTTAATGAAGCAGCCCTTTTGCCCCCATCCCAACTTTGCTCTCCTCTTGCCCTCAAGTTCAGTCTGCCCCAGCACTGCAATACAAACAGGCCTGGAGAAGGATCTCAGATTTGGGGCCCATCTTGCCCTCTGAAGAGTCAATGAGGCACTTTGGTGTAGAGACCTTTGGAATCAAACACATTTCATTTGAATCCCTGTTCTGCCACTCACTAGACAAGTAACCCTGAGCAAGTAATTTAACTTCTATGAACCTCAGCTTCCCCATCTATAAAATGGGTATAATAATGCCCAGTTCACACAGTTGCTGTCAAAATTAAATAAGATACCACATGCAAATGCCTAACTGGCCCATAATAGATGCTAAGTAAAAGGGAGCTTGGTATCAGGCAGGGATGGTACCATATTCTGGGTGGAGAGGTCTTAACTGGGTCCCCCTGGGCCAGCTTTCTTTCCCTACCCCTTTTCCTCTGTGCCGGACTCCCCTCCCACAGTTTCACCCTCCCCTGCTGCTGGCCTGCTCCTAGGTATCACCTTGCCCAAGTTCACCTGGCAGGAGGGCCTGAAGCGGCTGCCACTCATCGGATGTGTCCTCCTTCTCATCGCCCTCGTGGCATCGCTCATCATCCTATGTAAGTTTAACAGAGGGAGCAAGGCTGGCCTCTGGTCATTGCAGGGTGGAGTGGGGTTGGGGGGTGGGGGCACTCAGCAGGGCGACAAGAGTGGGGAACACACACCGGCTGCCGTGTCCACAGAGGGACACTCTTACAAATGGCCTTGAACCCTTGGACCTCCAGGCCCCTTGGAGGTGGGCGGGTTGAGAGGGTGGGAAGTCAGAGTAACCAGGAGTGGGTCCCTTCTGTAGTCCCTTCACCAGTCTGAGAGTTTCTGTTCTTCAAATGGGATTCAATCCATTCATTCATTCAACTTAACATGTGCTTAGTAAAATATCCTGAAGATTTCACTGGGTTATGAGGAATAAATGAGCTAATGGCACAGTGCCTGACACACAAAAAAATCCCACTCTGAAAATGTTATTGAACAAACAAGCATTAAAAACATTGATGAGGTAAAGTCCCCGGGCATTTTTGGTCAATGGGATCAAGTGTTCAGGGGTCCAATCTCCCTGAAATCCACACCCTCTTCTGGAAAAGACACTCAGGACCTGTCCCAGGGCTCCCTGCAGGGGTGTTGGCTCTGAGCCCAGCACAGTGGGAAACCTTAGTGGGAAGCAAAGGGGAGTACCCACTGTACCCCCTAGTCTTTGGGGCGAGTACAGTCCCATGGGGGGCAGAGATGGAAATGATTAGGGCCAAGTGGATTTGAGTATTACCATCAGAAGAGAGGACAGCTGTGTGGGTATGGAGGCAGGCGACAGCTCCTGAAGGCTGAGGGGCCAGATGAGGACCTAGAAGATGGCAGGGAGGGGAGGATCTCCTGGGCAGGGCATCTAAGCAGGGTGAGCAGCTGCAGGAAGTGTGTAGGGGTGGCAAATGAGCAAGTTGTCATGGGGAAGGACCCCATTTACCAGGGTGAATACTCACGTGGGGACCTGCAGGCTGTCCTTGGGTTGGACATAGCTGGGACCACGTTGTAGAGAGCTTGAAGTGCCAGGCTAAGGGGTGAGGATTCTGTTACAGAGGCTGCACAGGGCGGTGAAGGGCGGGCTGGGTGACCACAGGGAAACACCCAGCTGGCAGGGCTGTTAGAGGAAGAGAATTGCATGGAAAGAAGTAGTGTGCTGGTTACAACTACGGCTTTAGGACCAGACAGACTTGTTGAAGCATCTCGGCTCAGCCACTTAACCAGCCATATGACTTTAGCAAGTTAATGAACTTCCCGAGCCTCAGTTTCCCCGCCTGCCTGACAATGCCCACGAAGGTGTCAGCACAGAGCCTGCCTCGTGGCTCCCATGTGAACCTCCCTCCAGGGTGCTCGACCCTGTTCCCTCCCTTCCCCACACAGGGCACACGCTCCAGGGGAGGCCCCTGGCAGTGCACAGGGAGCAGCAGGAAATAATCCAGGGGGGAGGTGAGAGGGCAACCCGGGCGAGAGGGTTCTCAACACGATTTCACAGCATTTCCTGAACTCCCCAGACCTCCGGACTTCCCAGGGAGGCAGTCACTGAGTAGCTTGGCAGTGTGGTCAGGACTAGAGCCCCCGCCTCCTGAGAGCTCTCTGCTACACATCAAGGTGATCCCAGGAGCCTCGGTGCCCGGGGTGGGGGGTGGGGGGTAGAAAGACTGGGCACAGGAGGAGGTGAAGTCCAACACGTTAGGGGGACTGGTGTCTGGGCCAGGGAGGAGCAGTCACACAGGGTGACCTCCAGCTGGGATGACAGCACAGTGGGACCAGCGACAGAGGTGGGGTCAGGGCTGAGAAACAGATTGCAGACAAGAGGCAGGGTGAGGGATCAGACCCTGGGCTTCCTCAGGCATCCAAGGTGATGAGTTTCCAGGCAGGAGGCATGACAACTCCCAGTATGGAAAGAGCTCTTAGAAGAAGTTGTGAAGCTGATGCCGACATATGGTTTGTAAAGCTGTCGGCTTTTCAACCCAACTTGTGCATTCGGGAATCAGCCACCTAGAGTTGCTCGCTGAGTGGGAAGACAGTTATTTATTTATTTTTGGCTGCGCTGGGTGTTTATTTCCATGTGCAGGCTTTCTCTAGTTGCAACAAGTGGTGGGCTACTCTCTAGCTGCAGTGCACAGGCGTCTCATTGTCGTGGCCTCTCTTGTTTTGGAGCACAGGCTTTAGGGTATGCAGGCTCATTAGTTGTGGCTTGCAGGCTTAGTTACCCTGAGGCATGTGGGATCTTCCTGGACCAGGGATTGAACTGGTGTCCCTGCATTGGCAGGTGGATTCCCAACCACTGGACCACCAGGGAAGTCCCTGGGAAGACAGTTAAAGGCATCGAGACAAGCAGTGGGGCAAGAACTGAGCCTAGGGGATAGCTCTTGTTTAGAGAAGAGGGAGGAGGAAGAAAATCTAGGAGGTTTCAAGGCTGGAAGGACAACCTCTGAGAAGACAGGACAGGCAGTGCCTGCAGGTGTGTGTGTGCTACAACCTGCTGCGCACAGAGATGGTGAGGATGCTGGACTGGGTCTGAGAAGGGGCCTCTGGGATACTGAAAAGGAGGATTTCTCTGAACAACACTCTGGCTAGCATGTAGGGCAGGACAGCTTCCAGAGTATTACCCATCTCCATACCTCCCTCCCTCCCTCTCTGTGAGTGGCTGCTTTTGAGTTTGCCTGGTGCTGTCCTGCTTGCAGGAGCTTTCTGGAACATTCCAGAGCATTCCTGAGCAGCCTTTCTCTCCATACAGATGGGGGACGAGAACCCCAGAGCCCAAGAGGGATTGAAGGTCGGTGTCTCAGAACCCCCAGGGCCTTGGGCTGCATCATGTCATGTCTCTCTGGGTCTGGAAATGACCCAGCTTCTGCTTCATGGTTTTTTTTTTCAGTTTACTTCTGGTGGGGCCACACAGGGGTCAATTACAAGGAGCCGAGAGAGAGCTGCCCTAGTCACGCTGTGCGCTGTGATGGAGTTGAGGACTGTAAGCTGAAGAGTGATGAGCTGGGCTGTGGTAAGGAGGTTGGATGTGTGCGTATGTTCGTGCGTGCACTCTGGGGGCTGCAAACTGGGTATCAGTTCAAACGGGAGGTGATGGACAGAGACCTGGAGGACCTGGGTTCTAGTCATAATAGACTGGAGTCTGGAACCTGGCTTTGAGTGTGAATCACTTACCTTCTCTGGGCTTCAGTTTCTTAATTTGCAAAATGTGTGGAAGGGACAAGATAAGTGCTTCTCAAATAAAATCTGACAGCTCCCAGCAAAGCAGAGCTGCTCTGTAGCTGGAGACGAGTGTGGGGTCCGAAGCCCTGGCCATGTACCAGTTCTCTTTGCCCAGCAGGTAACCTCCAACCTGCCACTTCTGTGGTTTCATGAAGGTCAGTTTGTAAATGAAGCCGCACATGAGACAAAGACCTCTTTAAGTGCTGTCCTCAGTGGTTTTTACAAGCATCGTCTATGTACAGCCCTGATGTGGGTGTCTATGGGTACATAACCTGCCCCTTCCACCTGTGTGCATATGTGTGTCCTTGTCCATGACCATATCCATCTGTGACTGCCCAGGTCTAGTGAGCACTCAGTTGGATCAAGGTTCTCCTTGTCACATTTTTATTTGGGCACATCACTGCCCTCTTGGGGTGATGCCTCCTGGCAGTGCTCACCCCTTCTCCCAGCAAAGGCTCCTGGGTCCTGTTGGACAGAGTGCTCTCTGCTCTGCTCCAGCCCCTTGCCTTGGCTCTGCCCTAACCGAGCATTTTGGGCTCTGAGCACTGGCTGATGGCCATCCTGTCCCTGGCCAAGCTCCCAGATGTTTGCAAGGCCTCAGCGAGAAGCCTGGGGACTGGAGCATCTCAGAGCCTCACTCAGTTCATTCCTCAAGAACTTGGAGCCTCCTGGTGCTGAAGACCTGCCTTGCCCTTTTCTTGACCGGCAGTGAGGTTTGACTGGGACAAGTCTCTGCTTAAAGTCTACTCTGGATCCTCCCATCAGTGGCTTCCCGTCTGCAGTGACAGCTGGAATGACTCCTACTCGAAGAAGACCTGCCAGCAGCTGGGTTTTGAGAGGTAAACCTTCCCCACCAGTCCCTGCTTCAGGGATGTCTCAGACTCTTCACAAGGGCGTCTCAGGGTCACTCATACCAAGAAGACTCTTGGCAACCAGGGCTGAGGTCACGAGCTCATAGTGCCCTTGAGTTATTCAAAGGAACAGCAGCCTGGGGAGCCCAGGTCTGGGGACAAGCTGTTTCCAGGAGGCCAAAGTACTTATTTGCAGATTTGCAGCAGGATGGCACTCTTATACGGTTCTTTGCATCAAAGCACCCTCATGCCCATGATCACATTCAATGGTCGCGGTGGCCCTGTGAGGTGGGTGTGCATTTGGGCAGGTCTTATCTTCTCACAACTGGTAACCAGCGGCTTAGGCTGGGCAAACCCTTCAGTGGACTTTGAGCAGCTGCAGCTCGAGCTAGGACTCATCAAACAAGGAGTGAGATGGGCAGATGTGGCCAGATAAAGTCCTTACCATCTTTGGCTCTAAAGATCTGAAACAGGAAGCAGGTACCAGTGGGTGGAGTAGAGAATGGGGTTTACCATGACCTTCCAGCTTGAAAGAGCCCTCCATTTCTGGCCACATAGTCTCTTCCACCCTCCCTCTTGGTCTGGGTTTCAAACCAAGTAGTTTGAGGGGTTCACTAATGTGTGTGAAGTTCTAAGGAGAGGGTTTATTAAGGATCTCACTGTGAGTTCTCTGTAGAAGAAGCACCCGGAAAACTAGGGTTTGGGGGCTAGGACTGAGAACCAGTTCTCTGCCCCCACCTCAGAGTTCCCATCTGTGAAAGATGACCTGGGTGATCTAGTTGGAAGATGACGGACATGGTTTGTCACTGAGTTGTGTGACCTTATGCAAATGTGAACTTCCCTTGGATTTCAATAGATAGTGTCATTTATTCAAAGAATAGTCATCGAGTTTTTATTATGTGCCAGACACCCAGACAAGATCCCTGTCGTTGGACAATCTCTGGTATGGTGTGGGCGAGAGAGGCTTTAACCAATAATCACAGCACTGTGTGATGTGTGATGGAAAGAATACGTGGGAAGCATTATGTACACACAACAGAGAGGGTGCCTGACTGCACTTGGAGGTCAGCAGAGCAATGGAGGAAGAGCGCCCGCAAAGGCAGGCTTGCATGTAAGGGTGTCCCACGTCCTAGAAATGCACCCAAGTGCCACACAGATAGTAGTCCATGGATTACCCACAGCAGAATCACCTGGGGTGCTTGTTAAAATGCCCTCTGAAATCAGAATCTCTGGAATTAAGATTTCAAGCTCTTAACAACACCCCAGGGTGGTTCTTAGGCACACTCTGGTCTAAGGAGCCAAATGGTTCTCAGGCTTTAATGTGCAAACCCATAACATGGAGATCATTAAAATGCAGAGCATGGCTTAGCAGGTCTGGGGGTGATGCTGCTTCTGTGGGTCCATGGATCACAGTCCGGATAGAAAAGGGCTCAGTCAGTGTTTGTCAAACTCCAGAGTGCAGCGGGATCACCTGAAGAGCCTGATAAAATGCAGAACCAGAACTGTTGATTCAGTAGGTCTGAGACAGGGCCCCCAGATTTGCAATTCTAACAAATTCCCAGGCAGCGCTAACGTTGTCCCCTGAGATGGGACCATACTTTCAAAACTACTGGGCTAGTCTGTAGGGCTAGAGGGGAGAGTGGTGGAATATGTGGGTGGAGTTTGAGATCATTGGATTTTAACTACCTCTGGCCTCTGCAGCAGGGCTGGCCATGACTCTCATGCAGGCCCGGGGACCAGGGGTTGGTGCTGTCTCAAGGTGGTTCATTCTTCTCTTTCCTCCCTTGCAGTGCTTACTGGACAACCAAAGTGGCCAATAGGAACGTTGACAGCAGTTTCTCTGTCTCCGAATTTAACTCCACCATCCAGGAGAGCACCTACACGTACGTGGGGTAGGCCTGGCTATCTGCTACCAGCAGGGGTGTAAAAGACTGCTTTGAGTCAGGAAGCCCCTCTCCATTGGCCTTTCTGGGACCCCACCTCCAGGAGTCCTTGGTGAATGTCCAGAGCATCTCAGAAACAGCTCTTTTTCACTACCTGCCTCCTGACTTGGAAGTCATCAAAACTTGGTGCACAGAGCACCTCGAAGTCATGGGGGCCCAACAATTTACCTGGTTGCCAAAGACAATGAATAAACCTTGGGGCCACTGATCAGCCTGATGTTAGGACTGAAAGCTGCTGCAGGGAGGGGGCTTGGGGTGGAGAGAGAGAAACATCACTGGGCTAGCAGTGGGGAGGGGGAGTGCCAGGTGCTGGTAGTCAGGGGCAGGGAGGCCCATCTGGGGAGTATCGCCCTCCCTTACCCCCGGGCCTTGCCATCTGTCACTCTGCACTGCAGCTGCTCTTGTCCCAACGCCACTGGGTGGAGGAGGGTAGGGAGTGCTCCACCAGCTAGCAGTGTTTACCCTGGGGAGAGGAGAGAAGAAACCAGGCTGAGACAAATAGGTGTGGGGAGGGCAGGAAGGCAAATGAGCTGCCTCCTGGATTCTTGCTTTGTGCTGGGTGGTTCACGTGCTGCATTGCTGGTAGAGCATTGAGCAAGTGTCAGAGGAGCGTTGGGCTACCTGTTTAGCTGCGGAAAGATGCTGGGACTGTGAAGTCATGAGTTCAGAAGACATGACCTAGCCAGTATGTGCAACCCGCCACAGAAAAACTGGGAGATGGGGAGAAGGGTGGGGCTGGTTTGCACTAAGCTGTCCCTGTTTCTAGAGAAAGCATGGGAAGGGTCTATCCCACTGGGAGGGAGAAAGGTTAGAATCTCCATCTTCTTGTGCAAAGGGGATAGGATAGAACTTAGCAGAAGCCAATCATGGAAGGCTTCCTGGAGGCAGCAGCTAATGTGCCCTTTTCTCAACTTTTCTATCTCCTCCTGCAGGTCTGATTGCCCTTCCCAGGAGTATGTCGCTCTACAGTGTTCCCGTAAGAAGATGCTCTTCCTCCTGGATTGTGGCCTATGTGGGGTGGGAATCAGGGGACAGAGGGATGGGGTCCCTATGAGGAAGAGGGCCAACCCTGGGGGTTGGAGCCAGGAAGAGGGTCTTGAGCAGTAGGCTTGTTTCAGGGCCAGGGTGCCTGTAAGTAACCTGGATAGACACTCTCAGGGTAGCATTTCTCCTCTTCCTGACTCTGCTCAGCCCAGGAACCTCACTATTCAAGTGTCCTGGATTCTGGGCAGGGGGCAGAGGATTGGGAGAGCATGTCAGAGCCAGCTTAAAGCTCCAGTATCAGTAGACATGGATCTAGATCCAGAGCCAAGATTTGTGGAGAGCATTGATTGCTGAGGCACTATGGCTTTATAAATACGATTGCACTGAATTCTCAGGAGGCAGGTGCCATTATTGTCCACTTACTGAAAAGAGACTGAAATGCCTGCCTTACTTAAGGTCAGACCTCTGGTAGGTGAAGACCTGGTATTGAATCTTGGGTCTGACCACAGGGCCCAAGCTGTTAACCAGTCCATGAGTACTGTGTTCTCATGATGACCAGGTGGGGTGCCCCCCTGAGCAAGTAGGCACAGTGTGGATGGAGCCCCCTCAGACCACCGCTGGCTCTTCACTCTCTTCTCCTTCAAAGGAAAAAGGAAACTGTGCGCATGACTTCTTGGGATGACTCACTCTGGAACATGTTTGGAAATGTCCCCTTGGGGCACAAGGTCCCCAATAGCACTAAATGACCCCCTGAGAAACCATGTGGGCACCAACTACTTGTGCATCATGGGAAGGACTTTTCTCCTTTGTTTTGAAACAATCCCCATCACAGTGCTCATCAATTCAGGGTCGTGTTAGACTTGGTCTGCTTTCCAAAGCTCCTGACAGCAGCCCTGGTGTTCACCATTGTGACCCTAACACCTGGCACATCACCCAAAGCAGGGGGTACTTAGGAAGCATTTGTTGAATTACTGGAACAATAAATGAGTGGAAAGAAAGAGGATGTTTCCTAGGATCAGACTTCCTACTGGATGATCCCAGAAAGCTAACCCACCATGTGGGAGCTCTGTGTTGGCAGGAAATAGCTATGCTGAATCAGATTAAGTGGGCAAAGCAGCCTCCATGGGTGGGTGGTGCCCTCATGCCTGAGCTTCTCTGGGCCTAGGAGCATGGTAGCAGCTCTAAGAAAAGCAGACTTCATAGTTCATCTCTTCTGCTTCTCCCCAGACTGTGGACTGAGGGCCATGACCGGACGGATCGTGGGAGGGGCGCTGGCCCCAGAAAGCAAGTGGCCATGGCAAGTTAGCCTGCAGTTCTCCCGCACCCACATTTGTGGGGGCACGCTGATCGATGCCCAGTGGATTCTCACCGCTGCCCACTGCTTCTTTATGTAAGTGTCTGAGGGATCTGTGATGCGATGCAGCTGAGGGTCGAGGACGCCAGGAAGGGCTGAGGGCAGACTGACTTCTCTTTGTGGAGGAGGACTTTGGTTGTAAGCCTGGCCCCAAGGACTGGACGGCACATGTGTGGCAAAGACCATGATTTGGTCCTAGGAGTGTGAGTTGGGGTTACTTATCCTGAGCCAGTGCAGAGTGAGAAAATACCATTGGTGGCTTCAAGGGAGGGAGAGGGGAAGGTAGACGGGAAGAATTGGGAGACTGCTCTAAAGAACAGGGTGAAATAAAGAGGTTTGGGACTTGTGGCTGCTTCCAGAACCTGGAAGTTACAGGAGAGGAGCCAGAGACATCGGGAATGCTGTCCCAGGAATTGAGGGACTGGGGCTGAGGGCAGGGCAGTGCAGTCAGCTTTTCATAGTCACCAGCCAGGCTTGTCCTTCGAGTTGGTGGACAGGAAAGGCCTGGGAGATGAGGCCTCAAGGGCACCAGCTTCCCCAGCAGTGAGTCTTCAGCTGGTCATTTTGTCCTGTTGAAAGCCCCGTTTCTGCTGAGAATGCTACCACTGAGATGTGTCCCGTCCACCTCATTGGATCCTTGGTGGCATCCAGAGAAGACAGTGGGGCCAGTGGTCCCAGAAGTCTTACTCATCTCCTCCCACTTTCCATTTTTTAAATTTTATTTATTTATTCATTTATGGCTCCGCTGGGTCTTCATTGCTGCATGTGGGCTTTCTCTAGTTTCAGCGAGCTGGGGCTACTCTCCAGTTGCGATGCATGGGCTTCTCATTGAGGCGGATTCTCTTGTTGAGGAGCAGTGTTGTGACTTCAATAGTTGTGGCGCGTGGAGTTGTGGTTCCCAGGCTCTAAAGCACAGGCTCAACAGATATGGCACATGGGCTTAGTTGCTCCTTGGTATGTGGGATCTTCCCGAACCAGGGATCGAACCTGTGTCTGCTGCATTTGTGGCTTTACCACTGAGCCACCAAGGAAGCCCCCATTTTCTATTGCAAGGTATAGAACCACCAGTTCAGAGCAGCTTTTTGAAAGTAGAGGATTGTTCTAGACCCCTGGGGTAAGATAGAGTGCCCCCTCCAGAGGTCATTTCATCCATCCTCCTGCCTCCAAGCTGGTGCTCTGGCTGCAGCTCCTTGTGTGCAGCAGATGTTGCCAGGACCTCTGCCAGGTGGTAACTGGCCCGTGTTCTCTGTGGCTTTGGCAGTACCCGGGAGAAGATCCTGGAGGGCTGGAAGGTGTACGTGGGCACCAATGACCTGCACCACCTGCCCGAGTCAGCCTCCGTCGCCCAGATCATCATCAACAGCAACTACTCGGATGACCAGGATGACTATGACATCGCCCTCATGCGGCTCTCCAAGCCCCTGACCCTGTCCAGTGAGTGAGCCCCCCTGCTCAGCCAGCACCCCTCGGTGCGTGCACTTAGCAGCATCCACAAACCCATCCCAGGGTCCAGAGCTTCAGCATGGCAGATGTCAGTCGAGATCATTTGGTGGAACTCTATCTTACAACTGGGGGAACTGAGACCTGGAGGTTGGAAATAAATTTGCCCCAGTGACTCCTCTACTATTATTGGTGACAGAGCCAGAGTTTAGGTTCTGGGCTTCATTAAGATAAACAGATCGAATTGTTTCACTAGTATATCCAGCAGTTAACAGAGGCCAGACACCATGGTAAGTGCTTTACATCTACAATTTCATATACTTTTCACTACCGGATCCTGTGAAGCAGGTACTATTATTAGTTTCATTTTCCCTTTGAGGGGAAAACCTTTAGAGAGAGAGAATTCCCTGAGGCCATGAAGGAATAAGCAGCAGCTTCAGGACTGGGTCCAGGTGGGTCAGCCTCGCAGGCAACGTTCTTCCCACGCTGCTCTGTGCTGGCAAATTGCCAACACCGAAGTTGCGAACACAAGCAAAATGCCTACGCAATGCTGCAAGGTTGAGCTGAGACCTTGAGAACTAAATGGGGCTACAGAAAGGAAATGCTACCGAAATTCTCAGGAGATCAGGTTTTGTTCATGACTTCATCCGCCCATTTGTTCACGTATCAAATACAGTGTGTCTACTACCTGGTGGCTCTGCAGTTCCCCTGCAAAGAGAACAAGACTGATGGCACGCACAAACAGCCGCTTAGAAGCTAGTGATGTGATGTCAGGGGCCACCGGGGGAGGGGGACACGGTAGCACAGATATGGGCACCTAATCAGTCTTGGCAGGCTAGAGAGGCTTCCGGAAGCCTCGGAGGGATCTCCGGTTAGTCTAGCCTTTCCGGTGCTCTGGGCCTGTGAGCTGGCCTTTCCCGGCACAATAATTGCGGAGGCGGGGTTGGTCCTGATTCAGAGCAGTTAGCTAATCAGAGTGGTGTGGGGAGGAGGAGTCCAATCCCCAACACAAGATTCGGTTGGGTGGGGCCAACCCATAACCACGCCCACCTCCAGCCACGCCCACGCTGCGAGCCCTCTCTGCCCTCCGCCTGCCCGCACCGCCCCCCATTCTTGTCTTTGGAGCCTGGGACTGTGAGCAGAGGGGTGCACTACTGCCTCTGCTTTGCCCCCTCATGCACACATACAAGGGGGCAGGCAGTCTGCAGGACCAAAACAGGCCTTCCCAACCTTGTCAAATACAGACTCCATTTGGCTAACCATCCAGACCTCACTTGGCATCAACCCAAACCCCCATTATCTGAAATTCCAAATCTAATTAAATAATTTGTAAAATGAAATTTAAGTTATTATAGCATTATATATGCTTTTCAGACTACAGCAGTCCCTCCCTAGACTCTGATAGTCCCTCCCCGCCCCCCACTTCTCGTCAAGAAGCATCTTTGTAGCATCATAAATCACAGCTAGGATTTATGTAGTCCTGTGGTCAGACCATGTGCCCTGATTTTTGGTTTAGTAATCAGAGCAGATTTTCTTAAACTACCTGGTAGGCTGAGCACTTTGAAGTCACTGTACTAGCTGAGAAAGCTTGTGAAAACTCACTGATAAATTTAATTACTCCATAAAAAACACAAGTAGATATATACTAGTGTTACATGTTTTTAAGACTGTATGTCTCAAAAATAGGTACAGACTAATTTTTTTTTTTTTGCTCTACAGTAGGTTCTTGTTTATTTTTTTAATTAATTAATTTTTTAATTGAAGGATAATTGCTTTACAGAATTTTTTTTTCTGTCAAACCTCAACACAAATCAGCCATAGGTATACATATATCCCCTCCCTTTTGAACTTCCCTCCTATCTCCCTCCCCATCCCATCCCTCTAGGTTGATACAGAGCCCCTGTTTGAGTTTCCTTAGCCATACAGCAAATTCCCTTTGGCTATCTATTTTACATATGGCAATGTAAGTTTCCATGTTACTCTTTCCATACATCTCACCCTCTCCTCCCTTCTCCCCATGTCCACAAGTCTATTCTCTATGTCTGTTTCTCCATTGCTTCCCAGTTAGTAAATTCTTCAGTACCATTTTTTCTAGATTCCGTATATATGCGTTAGAATATGATATGTATCTTCCTCTTTCTAACTCACTTCACTCTGTATAATAGGTTCTAAGTTCATCCATCTCATTAGAAGTGACTCTAAGTCGTTCCTTTTTATGGTTGAGTAATATTCCATTGTGTATATGTACCACAACTTCTTTATCCATTCATCTGTTGATGGACATCTAGGTTGCTTCCATGTTCTAGCTATTGTAAATAGTGCTGCAATGAACAATGGGATACATGTGTCTTTTTCGGTTTTGGTTTCCTAAAGGTATATGCCTAGGAGTGGAATTGCTGGGTCATATGGTGGTTTTATTCCTAGTTTTTTAAGGAATCTCCATACTGTCTTCCATAGTGGTTGTATCAATTTACATTCCCACCAGCAGTGCAAGAGCGTTCCCTTTTCTCCATACCCTTCCAGCATTTATTGTTTGTAGACTTTTTGATGATGGCCATTCTGACCCGTGTGAGGTGATATCTCATTGTAGTTTTTATTTGCATTTCTCTAATAATGAGTGATGTTGAGCATCTTTTCATGTGTTTGTTAGCCATCTGTATGTTTTCTTTGGAGAAATGTCTGTTTAGGGCTTTTTCCCACTTTTTCATTGGGTTGTTTGTTTTTCTGATATTGAGTTGTATGAGGTGCTTATATATTTTGGAAATTAACCCTTTGTCAGTTGTTTCATTTGCTATTATTGTCTCCCATTCTGAGGGTTGTCTTTTCACCTTGCTTATAGTTTCCGTTGCAGTGCAAAAGCCTTTTAATCTGTCCCACTTGTTTACTTTTGTTTTTATTTCCATTACTCAAGGAGGTGAGTCATAGAGGATCTTGCTTTGATTTATGTCATCGAGTGTTCTGCATATGTTTTCCTTTAAGAGTTTTATAGTTTCTAGTCTTACATTTAGGTCTTTAATCTGTTTTGATTTTATCTTTGTGTATGGTGTTAGGAAGTGTTCTAATTTCATTCTTTTACATGTAGCTGTCCAGTTTTCCCAGCACTGTTTATTGAAGGGGCTGTCTTTGCCCCATTGTGTATTCTTGCCTCCTTTGTCAAAAATAAGGTACCCATAGGTGCATGGGTTTATTTCTGGGCTTTCTCTCTTGTTCCATTGGTCTATATTACTGTTTTTGTTCCAGTACCATACAGTCTTTATGACGGTAGCTTTGTAGTATAATCTGAAGTCAGGAAGGTTGATTCCTCCAGCTCCATTCTTCTGTCTTTCTCTTTCTTCTTTCTCAAGACTGCTTTGGCTATTTGGGTCTTTTGTGTTTCCATATGAATTGTGAAATTTTTTGTTCTAGTTCTGTGAGAAATGTCATTGGTAATTTGATAGGGATTGCATTGAATCTGTAGATTGCGTTTGATAGTATAGTCATTTTCACAATATTGAATATCTCTCCATCTGTTTATGTTATATTTGATTTCTTTCATTAGTGTCTTATAATTTTCTGTGTACAGTTCTTTCATCTCCTTAGGTAAGTTTATTCCTAGATATTTAATTCTCTTTGTTGCAGTGGTGAATGGGATTGACTCCTCAATTTCTGTTTCTGATTTTTCAGTTAGTATATAGAAATGCAAGTGATTTCTGTGTATTGATTTTATATCCTGCAACTTTGCTAAATTCACTGATTAGCTCTAGTAATTTTCTGATACTATCTTTAGGGTTTTCTAAGTACAGTATCATGTCATCTGCAAACAGTGGGAGATTTACTTCTTCTTTTCTGATATGGATTCCTTTTATTTCTTTTCCTTCTCTGATTGCTGTAGCTAGGACTTCCAGAGCTATGTTGAATAATTTTGGGGGAAAGCGGACACCTTGTGTTGTTACTGATCTTAAGGGGAGTGTTTTCAGAGGCATAGACTATTTTAAGTCATTTTTTGTGGTTTTGCTTAGTAATTGGTGCCATGCCTTCATTTATTTTTTGTTTACACTCTGGCAGATAAATGTGTTAGACTCCCAGTTTATAGAAAAAAATTTTTACATTTATCCTCCCTCCCTCCCTCTCTGCCCCCTTCCCTACCTTCTTCCTTCCCTCCTTCTTCCTAGGAGCACTTTATATGTATCAGGCACAATTCTAGGTACAGGAAGCTGCAGCATGCATAACAGTTATGAACACTGCAATATCCTCTCTAGGGCTTCCCCAGTGGCTCAGGGGTAAAGAATCTGCCTGTAATGCAGGAGACTTAGGTTTGATCCCTGGGTCATAAAAATCCCCTGGAGAAGAAAATGGCAACCCACTCCAGCATTCTTGTTTGGGAAATCCCTTGGACAGAGGAACCTGGTGACCTACAGTCCATAGGGTCGCAAAAGAGTCAGACTAAGCGACTAAACAACAGCAAATATCCTTTCTATCACTCTTTTCCTCTTGCAAACTGGTCGATGCTCTAATCCACAGGGGAGCACTAGTCCTCAGAGGGAACTTATGAACTGATGCACAATAGCACCTTCTATACGATTCTGAGTGTGGTAGCGAGTGAACAGCAGTTTAGTGGGCTGTGCCTCTAGGGATGCGCTCTTCCCACTTGAAGAGGTTGTCTCACCCTGGAGGGAAGAGTTTCAGGCCCTGGCTAGCCAGGGGTGCCCTCTCTAGACCAAGCAGGACCCACTACTGACACACCATGGCAATAATACCTGGCATTTAGCCAGTGCTGCATCTTGCTCTGGGGGACAGGTGTGGAAGAGACTCAGTGAGGACAGCTGCTCTTGGAGTGGAGACACCCTCAGCCACCCAGTATCAGCTTGGCGCAGGGAAGCTCCAAGGCACATGCATGTGCCCACATGGCACCCACTGAAAAATCAGAATGTCTGGGGGACTCTGAGAGTACCCTGAAGACTGGAGGGTCAAGATAAAGTGATTGAATTTCTTGCCTGGTCAATTGAAGGCCTTGAAAGATTAAGGAGCACTCTAGGGGGAAAGAGGATGTCCTAGGATGTTGGTACTCCTGTCCCTCCATGCACCCCTCCAAAACCTCCAGCCTCTTCCCTTCACTGATGTCTTGAGATCTTGTCGCAGCTCATGTCCACCCTGCCTGCCTCCCCATGCACGGACAGACCTTCGGCCTCAATGAGATCTGCTGGATCACAGGCTTTGGCAAGACCAAGGAGACAGATGGTGAGAGGCAGATGCTAGACTGTGTGTGTGTGTGTATGTGTGTGTGTGTGTGTTTGACTGTTTACATGTGTTTCTTTTCTTTTTTCTTTTATTTGTATTTTTTTGTGGCATTTATTTTCAGGCCATAAGTTTTGTTTCTTCAGTATCTTCTGGGGTATCTTTTTCTTCCGTGCAATCTCCTCTTCTGGTTTAGGAAAATCTGCCCTTTTTTAGTGAGGATCATCTCCCTGTGGCAGGGAGAACTCATGTATGGGTTGATTCGACCATGAGCTCTGTAAGTCCTGTGCTCCATCTTAGGGGCTTTGTTCACTTGGGTGTGCTCAATGACCAGAGAATCTGTGTCTAAGCCCTTAAGTTCAGCATTACTCTCTGTATTGTTGAGCACGTGCCGTAAAAACTCAGCACTCTTCTTGGGCCACCGATCCTTTCCAGCCCCACTGTTTGACCTGAGCACACGTATCAGCTCCATTATTGTGACGACAGAATGGAACACACTGCTTCTTCAAAGTGACACTCTTCAGATACTTGGTGGCTTTTCAGATATGCATACCCTTAATGGCCTGGGCAGTTTCACTAGTGTTCTTAGAGTGAACATGAAGATTTGAACCTCTTGATTTGCACAATTTTGTGGCATTTTCTGGATCAAGTGAATAATGAACCATTTTTAGAGATCACCTCAGGTTGCTTATCAGAAAAACTATACATGTGTTTCTTGTATGGGGTGATATGTAGGGTTATAGAGATGAGGTTCTACCTAGATGAGGGTTTGGGTATATAGATTCATGGGCCTGGATGTGAATGCGTGTATATATACACCTGCATATACATCAAAGCTGGGCTTCCCTGGTGGTTCAGTGGTAGAGTCTGCTGGCAACGTAGCACACACAGGTTCAATCCCTCGGTTGGGAACAACCCCTGGAGGAGGGCCTGGCAACCCACTCCAGTATTCTTGCTGGGAATTCTTGCATGGACAGAGGAGCCTGGCAGGCTACAGTCCATAGGGTTGCAAAGAGTTGGACACGACTGAAGTGATAGCACGCATGTAGGTGTGTTATAGGGTGAGCACCGGATTGGGCATTTTTGCCTAAATTGGGGTCCGGAAGCCTGCTGGTGATGATCAGGGGGGCTTTTGGCAATGGTTACAATGGAACTTAAGTTTTGGTGGTGGCCTTGCTTCTGGACTCCATGTCTGTGGCCTTGATACAAGCCTCGCATTGTGATCTTGGGATAAGACTCCACAGATATCTTAATAACCTCATCTAGAAAGAGTCAACAGACTGAGCCTAAAGCTATAGTTGATGAAGAAATGAAGAAGCAGCAGCCACTCATTCTTGCTGGAAGAGGGGGCCCTTTGGTCCTTTTGTGATGTGACCTACTTTGTTTGTGTCTGGGCTGAAACAAGGTTAGAAAGTGGTTTGGTCTTCCCTCTCTTCATCATGATTACCGGGCAGACTTGTCTGGTGTCAGTCCTGTCGGGATTGTGGATACTGGGCAGGAAAGCACAGCAGTCAGCTGGCCTTGCCATGAGACTCGTGAGACTGGCCACTGCAGGTGTCAAGACGTTGCTCGTGGGATGGAGAAGTGACTGGCTGGGGGCAGCCTTGTCCAGCTCTTAGCTCTGTAACTGACTAGCTGGGTGACTGTGCATGCCTGCTCAGTCGCTTTAGTCGTGTCTGACTCTCTGCAACCCTATGAACTATAGCCCCACCAGGTTCCTCTGTCCATGGGATTCTCCAGGCAAGAATACTGGAGTGGGTAGCCATGTGCTCCTCCAGGGGATCTTCCCAACCCAGGGATCAAACTCGCATCTCTGATGCCTCCTGCATTGGCAGGCGGGTTCTTTACCACTAGAGCCACCGGTGACTGTGGGCAAGTCCTTCTTCAGCCCTAAATTTCTCCTTCTGTAAGTGGATTCATCACACCTGCTCTCCTTAAAGCACATCATTACCAAAAGCAAATGAAGCGATCCATTGTGTTGACTGAAAAGTTCTTTCGGGTTTTCCATTCTGTCTTTTCTGTTTTCAATACAGAAAAGCTTTGTGCGTGTGTCAGGCAGCCTGATAGGCTTGTGGGTTTGTCTGTGCATGTGTGTCTCTGTTATGTGTAGTGATTTGTGTCTGATGTGAGGGTATGTGTGCCCTGTGTCCTGGGTGGCCCACCATGGGAATGGTACCCTCCACGCCTGGGAGGTTGCCAGTCTGGGGCCTGGGGTGGGCAGCTGGAAGGCCTCAAAGCCACTCGGAGTCTCACTCCCTTCCCACCCTCTCTCTCCTCCACCCCCCCACACTGAAGAGAGGACTTCCCCCTTTCTCCGGGAGGTGCAGGTCAACCTCATTGACTTCAAGAAGTGCAATGACTACTTGGTCTACGACAGCTACCTTACCCCAAGGATGATGTGCGCGGGGGACCTGCGAGGAGGCAGAGACTCCTGCCAGGTGGGCTTGCTTCTGTGTGGGGCTCAGGTCCTGGGACCCGGAGGGAAGGGAGGAAGTTTGGGGTGCTGGGGTCGGAGGGAGAGTCCAGGGCCCACCGTTTCCTGCTCAAGGACCACCTTTCCCACCCTGCTGACGTGCGTGCTCCCTCGCAGGGGGACAGCGGGGGGCCTCTGGTCTGTGAGCAGAATGGCCGCTGGTACCTGGCAGGAGTCACCAGCTGGGGCACGGGCTGCGGCCAGAGGAACAAACCCGGCGTGTACACCAAGGTGACGGAAGTGCTCCCCTGGATATACAGCAAGATGGAGGTGAGAGCCCTGGCAGGTGGGGACCACCAAAGGTGGGGTGCCTGGAAGCGGGCCTGGTCTTTCCCCAGGGTCTCAGCCAGGTCTCCACACCCCCCTGCCTTTGAGGGTGTTCAGAAGTTGCCAGGAGAGGACAGGACAGGACAGGTGTAAAATGTTGGGCCAACCCCAGCTGCCTGGACTTCTTCCCCTCCTTTTCCTCCCACAAAACAGAGCTCAGAGGGTTGGAAAGGGATGGGGGCCAGGCTGGGGGCCGGGCCCCAGTATCCCTCTCCTCTCCTCTCCCCAGCAATGGCCAGTTGTGAATTCACACACGGAGTTGGGGAGGCCTTCCCTCCTCAGCAGGAGGTTGGTCTCCCAGGAAACTGGGCATCGGGAAGGGGAGGTCTACCCCACCTCTGCTGACCCAGCCCAGCCCCTGCCTCCCCTGGACCCCCATCCTTCCTATAGAGCAGGGATGCTGTACCGGCCCTTCCCTTCTCCACCGAGGCAGTGAGAGCTTGGATAGGGGTGGGGAAGGCTGCTCTGGAAATCAGGGTGGCGGGTCTCTCAGAAACCGCTTCCATCTTGTCCTCTTGGCTGCCCCTCTTCTCTGAGGGACAGTGGCCGGTGACGGCTGGGCTGAATTTTAGGCTCTGAGCCTGCACCCCTCCCTGTGCACCCAGCCCACCCTGTTCTCTCTCTTTTCCTCAGAGGGAGGTGCGCTTCCGGAAATCGTAAGCAGCTGTCCTGTGCCATCTCACAGAGTCCGCCGTGAAGACTCTGGCCAAAGGGACTGAGCCATTTGCAACCTCCTGTGGGCTAAAGACCACCAGACACCATTGTTACTGCCACCTCCACCGTCTGCTGCCTCTGTGAATGCACACGTGTATGTGCATGTGTGTATATTTACGTGTGTGTGTCACTGCTCTCCCAAGGTCCTCAGAAATCAGGAGAGCTGTCAGCTCTTCCCAAACCCCCGGCTGGAAATCACCTGAAGACAACCGTTTGGGCACCATGAGGGGTTCCCCAACACGGAAGTGTCTGTAACAGATGGAGGAGGCGGAGCCCAGGGATGGTCTGGAAGGCCACGTCAGGAATTCTTGTTTCCCTGACCCTCACTGGAGACTAGTCCAGAACAGGCAGCCCCCTGTGGCCCAGCCATCACTGCCAGCAAGGGACAGTATCAGATTTCACGGAGTGCCTGGACTGCCCCTAGAGGGAATATATTCCCGTTGACCTTCGGCCCATCCCGGCCCCTTCTCAGCCCTCTCGCTGGATGCGGAGAGGGGCTGCGCCGTGGCTGTCCACGCTGACCACTCAGCACAGGGCTTACTGTCTTCGTTCGGTCACAGGCTGTTGGAGGCACACTTCATTTCACTTTTATATTCAAGTAATGGAAATAAATGTATTATTTAAAGGTTCTCCCAAAATTCCAGGAGCCAAGAGAGCTAGCCACTCGTCCCACGAGCTCCGAGGGACTCCTGGCAGCTGTGTCCCCGTGGCATCCCGTGGAATGCTCTTGGCCTCAAGGGCCCAGATAGAGGGGCCCTTTGAGATACTCAGGGAAGCAAATCCATCACCAAGACAGCCACACTGCTGCTGTATCCGAGGGCTGTATCTGAAGGAACCGATGCTGCTTCTCTGTTGGCCCCGGAGCCTGGGACAATGGGCATCCCTGGTACACAGGGATGTCCTGGGACTTTGGAATTTCTTCTCAGCTTTCCCCATCTTTCACCTTCTCAGGGACACAGTGTTGCCATGAAAACTGCCTCAGAGAGAAAGCTGACTCTGTCCCCAGGCTGCCTCCAAACTGCTTTTCTGAAGGATCTGAGTTGCCCCTCCTGCGGGGCATCAGTGAGTCCGGCCTCTGAGTCAGCTGAAGTCCCGGATCTGCCTCATCCTTTTCTCTGGGGCACTTGGTCCTCCCGCTGTCTCCTACCTTCCTTGGGCCTATATGGTGGTGCTGTGGCTCCTAGAAGCGGGGTCCGAGCAGATCAGCCCAGCCCAGCTCAGGCGGGTGGCCGCGTGGGGGATAGGCTGTTCTGGAAGAGCAGCTGGGATTGGCTAGCATGGCTTGGAAGGTTCTGAGGGGGCTGGTGACGTGTTATCAAGGCTGGGGTTGGCAACAGCAGTGTTCATGTCCACAGCACCCCAGCAGTTATCTTCAACAATAAAAACTATGTGACCTGAAAAATTTGTCATTGGATGTTTCAGTGGTACCCTGGGTAGAAAACTGAGGCTGTCTACCCAGATGCTCAGGCATCCTCAGTTTGGTTCTTGGTTTTGGTTCCTCAGCTTTGGGTTGTGCTCATTTAATTATACAATTCATTTATTTATTCATTTACCCACCATATTGGTACCTGCCCTGTACCAGGAACTTGTACCAGGCCCAGGGGATACAAAAACAACAGTGATCCTCAGGAACTCAAGGTCATGACCCAGTGTGATGGAACCTGTGATTCAGTGTGGACACTGTGCTTGGAACACAGCCAGCAGCCTCACCTAGAGAGGTCAGGGAAGGCTTCCCAGAGGAGGTGAGGTTTGAAATGAGACTTAAAGAGTATGTGAGTCTTCACCAAGCAGATGGGTGGGGGAGGAGCAATCCAGCAGTCCTTTTTGCTTCCTTCCTCTTTCTCTACCTCTGACTTTACCAGCTCAGCAAAAGGCGTGTTTACGAAGAAGCCCCAGTGCTTACTCAACTGTTTCCAAGAGAATTGGATGGGTGGTTCCACTGGCCTCTTTTGAAAGATCTAGTCCTTCTTGCTCCGTACTTACTTTTCCTGCGTTTAATATATTGACCTCTTTTATATTGTTGACCTCATTTAATATTATGTTCCCAAGATGAATGCCCAACACCCACACCACCCCCACTACACACACTCGTGCCCCTAGCCATGAGCACAGAATTCTCTAGGCCTGGCGTGGATACCTCCAGAGTGTTTAATTCCCCCCTTCAATGCCAGGGCAAATCCTTCCTCCAATCATTTTCTCGCTCCATCTGCATGACAAAGCATGAGGTGGGGGCATGTGCCAGGCCCACTGGACTAGCAGTAGGGGAAACACAACTGCTGTCACAGATCCCACAATTTCCCATGATCTCAATGGCTTGACCCAATCAAAGCTTATGTCTCATCTATCAAAGGGTCCAATGAGGGTGTCTAGCCAATGGGAGCCTTGCTTCCACATGATTTTTCAGGGACTCAGATTTTTTCATCCTAGTGACTTTGTCATCTGCTTCCAGTGAGAGGACAGAGGAAAGAAAACATGAAGGCAGATCCATTTCTTAAATGCTCTGACTCAGAAGTGATACATAGTGTTTTCACTCGTATTTTATGGCTGTCCACATGTCACGTGGCACCAACTAGATCAAGTTGGAAAGGTCCTAAGAAAAGCAGTCCTGGGCAGTTCCCAGGCAAGAGCGAACACTTGTTTTGGAGGATAACCAGCCATCTCTGTCTCCCAGAGGAAGCTGGTCAGATCCCAAGCCAGGCCTTGGGGCAGAGAGTTAGGGCTTAGGTCATTTCTATTCCTGTTTCCTAAGGAACCAGACCCTTTCCTTCCTCTCTTGACTTCCTAGGGCAGAAATCGATTTGCAGGGGTGCAGGCATATGTGATGTATGTGAAAAGACCCTGATGCTGGGTTGAAGGCAGCATGAGATTGAGGGCAGGAAAAGAAGGGGACAACAGAGGACGAGATGGTTGGATGGCATCACCAACTCAATGGACATGAGTTGGAACAAGCTCTGGGAGATGGTGATGGACAGAGAAGCCTGGTGTGCTGCAGTCCATGGGGTCACAAAGAATCGGACACGACTAAGCAACTGAACAAGGTGTGTGCATGTTTGGGGAGGTAAGAGAAAAAGCAATTTCTAAATGGGAAAAATAAAAGTATTCCTTAGGCCCAGGACATCTACAGAGGCTATAAAAATCATAAGGACTTCCCTTGTGGTCCAGCGGATAGGAACCCGCCTGCCAATGCAGGGGACACAGGTTTGATTCCTGGTCCAGGAAGATTCCACATGCTGCAGAGCAGCTAAGCCCATGCACCACAACTGCTGAGCCCAAATGCTACAACTACTGAAGCCCTCTAGCCTAGAGCCTGTGCTCCGCAACAAGAGAAGCCACCACCAAGAGAAGCCCACACACCACAACAAAGAGGAGCCCCCGCTCACTGCAACTAGAGAAAACCCGTGTGCAGCAATGGAATCCCAGTGCAACAAAAAATAAAAATAAATGAATAAGGAAGAGGCTGGGCAAATCTCAGAATTTCCCAGCTAGACTAAGATAACTTAGCCACGTCGTGCTGTGTGCTAAGTCACTTCAGTTGTATCTGACTCTTTGTGACCCCGTGGACTGGAGCCCTCCAGACTCCTCTGTTGATGGAATTTTCCAGGCAAGAACACTGGAGTGGGTTGCCATGCCCTCCTCCTGGGGATCTTCCCAACCCAAGGACTGAACCCATGTCTCTTAAGTCTCCTGCATTGGCAGGTGGGTTCTTTACCACTAGTGCCATCTGGGAAGCCAAAGTGCCTTAGAGATATCTACAAAGAAAAAAAAAACTCATGGACAGTGGGTGATGGGACTTCCCAAATTGATCCAGAATCTCCAGGGAGATGGGTGTGTGTACTGAGGGGAGGGTTTGCTGATGACACTGTCCTATGTTCGCTGGGTCCCAAGCATTCTCCAGGCACCAGTAAAACTCTCTGGCTTTGTCAGCTCTGTTGACGGCTGAATTTCCCTGGAATTTCCCTGTGGAGAGGAGTAGGGTCAAGTGAGTGCGTCGGGAATGGGGCAGATGAAGACACTTTGGAGGAGGAGCCAGTTACAGCCTTGCTGCCCATCCAGCTGCCTCTGGGGTTTGGTTAGGTTCCCAAGAGCTATTGTTGCCCATAATTGCTCAGCCAATGTTCTGATGAAATTGGAAGGACGTTGGGAGATGCACATGGAGAGCTCCTCGTAATGATAATGACAAGGATAATGACAATAACAGCTAGCCTTTGCTGAACGTCTGCTGTGTGCCAGATGCTGTGCAACACTTGATGTGTATTATCTCCTGTGAGCTTGGAGTAGGCATTTTATGGCCTCTGTTTTACGGATGAGGAAACAGGGCCAAGAGAAGTGAAATAAGCTTCCTTCAAACTAACAGCTACTAAGTGGCAGAGCTGGACTTTGAATCCAGGCTGTCTGATGTTAAAAGCTGTTTTAAAAAAACAGGTGGAGTCTTCCTAACTGCCCCCTCCTGGGGTCTGCCATCTGGCTCTGCAGATCTTGCCATTCTCCACCAGGCTTCTGCTGTGCGATGGGCAAGGTAGGCAACACCCTGGGAGGATGGGCACATCCCTCAGAGCGCCACATGACCAGAACTTAGACCAGGCAGTTTCTAGAACCTGGGACAAATGATTCATGGATGGGAGGAGGCCCCCTGGCACCTCCTGTACCCCCAGTCCCCAAGGGGATGGTTTCCCTCCCATGCCATGACACGCCATGGCTCCAGGACACCTCCACGTCTCCTCGATGTGTGTGGGTGACTCCGAGAAGCGCGTGCCACTCATTCCCTACCATCTCTGCTCTGGCTCAAGCTTCCTGTTCCCTGACACTGCCACCCATCCAGGGAGCAAGCTCCATACTGGTCCTACAGCAGGCCCACCCAGGGAACACGGAGGGCCGTGCTCTGGAGATAAGCAACTGGGACGGCCCAGGCAGGAGGCTTTATTAGATGAGTCCTTTGAGAAGGGAGGAGCACGGGTTGGCCTTCGGTCCTCCATGCTCAGTTCCTGCCAGCGAAATCAGTGGATATGACAAACCGTCTCCTCTGTCTAAGCCCCAAGTCCCAGAAGTTCTTCACTTTTCATATGAGGGAGGAGCCAGGAATCCTCTTTGAATATTGTTACTGTTGTTGTTTAGTCGCTAAGTTGTGTCTGACTCTTTTGCTACCCCATGGAGTGTAGTCTGCCAGGCTCCTCTGTCCATGGGATTTCCCAGGCCAGAACACTGGAGTGGGTTGCCATTTCCTCCTCCAGGGGATCTTCCCAACCCAGAGATCGAACCCACATCTCCTACATTGGCAGGAGGATTCTTTAGCACTGAGCCACCAGGGAAGCCCCTTCTTGGAATAATTCCTCCTAATTATGCTATGTTGCAGTGGAGAGAAACTTGGAGCTGGAAACCAAGCACCCAGAGGTACAAATTCCAGCTCGGCCACTTGTTTGGCTCTCTGGTCTTGGGCAAGCCAATCTCTATTTCCTCATATGTGAGATGGGTGTATCCGGCCCACACGTTGGTGCAGGATGAAGTGGGAGGATGCATGTAAACACACAGGGCAAAGTGATTGGCATATTATGATCTCTCAACAAATGTCAAATTTGAAACGAAAAGGACAGATCTTTCACCTCCATATCGCTTCACCCAACAAGTGTCATAGGAGAGGGAAATTTGACTATATCTTCAGATTTTAGAAACTTTCCTCTTAGTCTCCAAACAATGGGCTGATCTTCTAAGCAGATGACACTACCACCTGGGGTTGATGCCTTCCCTACTGGTGGCTTCTCTAAGCCATGGAAATGTGCTGAATTGAGCTCACTCAGCTCTCTTATTCACTGATGGGACCAGGATGGCTTCCTGTCCCTGGCCCTGTTCTGGTGGCATCTGACTGCTTAGCCAAACAAGCTGACAATTTAGGGCCGTGAGGGGACACACATCTTTGTTCCTGGTGCACTCGTCCATCCACGGCCATCTGGCTCCTACCCTGTCACGTCTGTGAATCGCCACGTTGCCAAATGTACTGGAAACTTTTTAGTCCTCATCTTACCGGAGCTCTGAAACTGCAGCATTTCACTCTCGAGTACTTCCTACTTTGTGAAACTGCTGCAGCTTCTGCAGCATCAAACTTTCCCAGTTTCCCTCCTGACCCTCTGGTTGCCCCTTCTGTCTTCCATAAACTCTATTAACAGTGACCCTAGGACACCAGCTCTCTTCTCAGGTTATATACTCACCCTGGGCCATCTCATCTGGCCCTGGATTTTCTAACCAATATCAGTGGAGCCAGTAGGAATTTGCTCCACATCATTAAAGTACAAGAAACGTCATCTTCCTTTTTAAAACCAGATTAAAATATGAATTTGAACTGCTTCATCCTGGCTGGAAAACATCTCTCATCATGTTCTTCCCCTGGAAGCTCAGCCCCAGGAGAGCCTGTCCACCGTGCTCCAGGTGGGGTGCTCAGTTTGCAGCCATCACAGGTCCCCTTAGGGGATTACAGGTAAAAGGAGTAGCTCACAAATCCGCTGCTCTCTGTACCCCTAGTCTCAGGAACCCCACTCTCCCTGGGTCAATCTCAGGCTGCCCTCCACTCTTCAACCCCCAAAACCCTTCTCTCCTTGCAGACAATTCAGACCTGTCTCTGTCATTAAAAAAAAAAAAATCATTCATTTGCTTGTTTTTGGCTGTGCTGGATGGGCTTTCTGTAGTTATGAAGAGTGGACTAGTCTCCAGTTGTGGTGCATGGGCTTCTCCTTGCTGCAGCTTCTCTTACTTTGGAGCACAGGCTATAGACACAGGGTTCGGTATTTGTGGCACACAGACTCTAGAGCACAGTCTCAGTAGTTGTGGTGCACGGGCTTAGTTGCCCCAAGGCATGTGGGATCTTCCTGGACCAGGAATCGAACTCATGTTCCCTGCATTGGTAGGTGGATTCTTAACCACTGCACCACAAGGGAAGTCCAGGCCTGTCTCTTTTATGTACACTACCAGTGTGTTGGAATTTTTTGACCTATGACAAAGACAAATAATTTCTCTCTAGGGGAAAAGCCATTCTTTCTTGATGAGATCATGGCAGAACTCAAGATCACCATGGATCTCAATGATTGTATACAGATTATCATGTGAACCTAAGTTTTCATTCTTCTAGGATAAATTACCCTAGGTGACATCATGGTTGCATGCACGCATCCCAAGTCGCTTCAGTCGTGTCTGACTCTTTGCGACCTTACAGACTGTAGCCTGCCAGGCTCCTCTGTCCATGGGATTCTCCAGGCAAGAATACTGGAGTAGGTTGCCTTGCCTTCCTCCAGGAGATCTCCCTGAACCAGGTATCGAACTTGCAACTCTTATGTCTCCTGCATTGGCAGGTGGGTTCTTTACCATGAGCGCCACCTGGGAAGCCTGACATTATGGTTATTATATGTTTAACTCTGTAAGAAACTGCCAGGCTGTTTTCAGAGGGGCTGTACCTTTTTACATTCCCACCTGCTGCATAAGAGTTCTAGCTGCTCCATGTATAAAATAGGTAACTAATGAGAATCTACTGTATAACACGGGGAACTCTACCCAATGCTCTGTGGTGACCTAAATGGGAGGGAAATCCAAGGAAGAAGAGATATATGCATATATGTGGTTGATTCACTTCATTGTATAACAGAAACTAACGCAACATTGTAAAGCAATTATACTCCAATAAAAAAGAAAGAGTTCTAGTTTCTCTGTATCCTCTCCAATTCTTGGTATTGTGAGTATTTTTTATTGCAGCCCTTCTAATAGATGTGCAATGGCGTCTCATTGTGGTTTTAACTTGCATTTCTCTGATAACTAATGATATTGAGCATCTTTTTATGTGTTATTTGTCATCAACCTATTGCCTTCAGTGAAATTCCTGTTCAGATCCTTTGCCTGTTTGTTGGTTTGTTTTTTTTTTTTTTTTTTTTTTTGGTTTGTTTCTTATTGTTGAGTTTTGAGAGTTATTTTCTTTTTAAAGATTTATTTATTTATCTTTATTTTTTGGCCATGCCAGGCAGCATGTGGGATCTTAGTTCCCTGACCAGGGATCAAACCTGCATCCCCTGGACAGGCAGCTCAGAGCCTTAAGCACTGGACCACTAGGGAAGTCCTGAGCGTTCTTTACATAGTTCAAATACTAGTCTTTGCTGAATACATGATCTGTAAATATTTTCTCTGCATATGACCAGCCTTTTTGTTCTCTTAATTGTGTCGTTACGAACAAGTTTTTAATTTGGTGAATTCCAATTTATCAGGTTTCTTTTTCTAGGATTGTGCTAAGAACTCTGCCAAATCCAAGTGCATTATATTTATAACTAAGCAATTAAATATTAATGAAAATAACGTTTTTATTGAAATAATATTTTTAAACTAAAGAGAGGGAGATGAATGACATTGTTTTACATTTTTGCAACTGTTTTTAATGTCTGGCTTAATGAAAGAGCTGGGTTCTCATTCTTCCTTCAGTGTTCAGTCTGTTGTGATACGCTGTTTTGGTTGAAATACGCAAAGAAAATTCAATATTATACAAATATAGAGTTGGAAAGTAGAAATATATTTTATTAGCCTTTCAGATAATTATGAATACTTTTTTGATACTTAGTGTACTCAGACTTGACAAGTGGCAGTTGCTTAAAGGTCAGCTGCAACGTGGAATGGAAAATCTGTCAGTGAACTGTTTTACTCAGTCGCTTTCAAATCTCCGGTCTGTGTTGCTCTGAACGGGCCTTTTGTTGCTGTTGGTTAGCCACTCAGTCGTGTCCACCCCTTTGTGACCCCACGGACTGTAGCCCACCGGGCTCTTCTCTCCACGTAATTCTCCAGGCGAGAATATTGGAGCGGGTTGCCATTTCCTTCTCCAGGGGATCTTCCTGACCCAGGGATCGAACCTGCGTTTCCTGCTTGGCAGGTGCATTCTTTAACACTGAGCCATCTGGGAAGCCCTGAATGGGTCTTTGACCCATGTCTAATTTTGTAACATAATGAACTCGCCATTTGGAAAATATTGATTCTGAGTTATGAACATCTTCCAAATGCTGACATATTTCATTATACAATACCAAAAATAATTTGTGTTAATATCACTACTGCTCTCATTAGAAGAGTATTTAAGGGTTGGAAATCAGTCAAGCTCATGGGGAAGGATGCACATTTTCCAAAATTCTAATTTTCAACTGAGAATTTTAAGTTCTGTTCCTAGCAATAAATATTGTCTGTATTGTCAGTTCTTTTCCTTGCTGTGACAAGCTCAGTTTGTTCATTTTTGAGAAAGTGATTGCCAGCTATCAAGTCTAAACAGCCATTTGTCTGTTAGTTTTCATTCAAGGAAAAATGATATTTCATGAAAAAAGTGGCTAGTTCAGCTTGCAGCTCAAAAATGCAAGTGTTTTTCCTCAAGACAACTTAGCACTTTGGGATGGACCCAAGGTGACTTGTTCACACTTACCATTTTTCACACTGAGTACTAAAAAGACATGTATTCAGGATTGAGACTAAATAATGAATACTTTTCAATAATTAATAATTTCTACCACTTCACTGAGGGGCTTCCCTGGTGGCTCAGCAGTAAGGAATCCACCTGCCAATGCAGAAGATAGAAGAGACACCGGTTCAGTTCCTGGGTTGGGAAGATCCCCTGGAGAAGGAAATGGCAACCCACTCCAGTATTCTTGCCTGGACCTGGAGAATCCCATGGAAGAAGGATGTGGTGGGCTGCAGTCAGTGGGGTCGTAAAGAGTCGGACATGACTCAGCAGGCACACTACTACTACCACTTCATCAAAGATGCTCTTAAAATCTGGCAAGTGTGTGCTGGTGAAGGACACAGTGACTATGCATACAGGTTGGTATACAGTTTGGTGCTGTGGCCTCAATTTGTGGTAAGCAGCCTTAATTCGTGATAGTTTTGCGTACCATTACTTTTGTATCATTGGTGCAAAAGTCAACACAGTGAAAAAGGCAAATGACATCACAGCATTATTATGAAAATAGTTTTGACACTGCTGATCCCCTGAAAAGTCTCAGGACACCTTCTGGGGTCCTCAGCGATCACACTTTGAGGACAGCTGCATTAGACCATGGGACTTCCTAGGTGGCGCTAGTGGTAAAGAACCTGCCTAGGAATGCAGGACACATAAGAGATGGGGGTTTGATTCCTGGTTCAGGAAGGTCCCCTAAAGGAGAGCATGGCAATCCACTCCAGTATTCTTACCTAGGGAATCCCATGGACACAGGAGCCTGGCGGGCTACAGACCAGGCAGTTGCAGAGTCGGATACGACTGAAGCAACTTAGCATGCGTGTACATATTAGACCACACAACAAGACGAAAAAGGGAGATCCACAGGTATTGATTTTGGATAGGCACTTTCTGGAAATTCTACTGGAACCATATCTTGATCTCACCCTCCCCGCTCACTCTCAGGAAAAAGTGAACAATCTCACCTGTGTAGAGGGCTAAGGCTGTCAGCTTTATGTAGTGATGCTGGGTCTTGTTGAAGAAGAGGGATGCTCATTTAATTGCAGCTTAATGAAGAGCTCAGTGGGTGGGAGAAAGAAGAGTGATTGAGAATTTGCATTTTCTTAACGTCCTGGGCTTGATGTATCCCCAGCCAGTGCTCTACTTCTTGTAAGAAACACTTTGATCATTCTGCCTGGGATTGGGGAAGCATGGCCAAGAGTTTCAATATTAGAGACGAAATCTGGGTGGGGTCTGCTTTGAATAGACTAGAGATCTAGTCTGATCTAGACTAGAGGTCAGAACTCCATCAAGTTCTTCTCTGATAATCCTCCTAACAGGATTAATAGATGACCCAAACTCTGCTGGATTCAACACACTGTCACCAGCACTCACTAGTCCAAGGACCACATTGAATGCTGGGAGTAGGACTTGTGGTTGGGGTGGGGGACACACCCCACATCATGGCGTCCCCTCCCTGCCCCTTTCTACTCTGGCCTTCTTCTTTTAAAGCTTGATTGTGTTTGTAACTTTGTAATTTAATTCTCACTATGTGTTGTGCTGTGCTTAATCGCTTTAGTTGTGTCTGACTCTTTGAGACCCCATGGACTGCAGCCCGCCAGGCTCCTCTGTCCATGGGGATTCTCCAGACAAGAATACTGGAGAGGGTTGCCACTCCCTCCTACAGGGATTTCTCACTACAGGAGCATTTTTTTAAAAATCCAAACAATCCTAAAAACTATAAAATAATATATATAAAAGGTACCGTTTATTTGTCAAGCATAAACTCTCCACATCATCAGTTTATGATCTCATTTAATGACTCAACAACTATTATAATAGTAGGTACTACAGCAAAGAAGAAAGTAAAAATCACTTTAAATCCCACCATCCAGAAGTATATATTATTGGCACTTCGGTAAAATCTTTCTAGAACACTCTCTATGCATTCATAGAGAGAGGTTTACAATTTTATATGAGTAGGGTCATATTTTACAGATTATTTTGTATCTTGGTTCCTTTTTTTCTCAACAATAAGAGATATACATCTTCCCCAAGGGGGTAGATATTATCATCTTTAGTAATTGTAGAATACTCTATAGTATGTATGTATGTATGTGTGTGTGCTTAGTCATGTCTGACTGTTTGCATCCTCATGGACTGTAGCCCTCCAGACCCCTTTGCCAATGGAATTATCCAGGCAAGAATACTGGAGTGGAGTTGCCAGGCCCTCCTCCAGGGGATCTTCCCAACCCAGGGATTGAATCCGAGTCTCTTATGTCTCCTGCTTGGCAGGTGGGTTCTTTACCACTAGTGCCACCTGGGAAGCCTCCATAGTATCCATGTACCAATTTAATTAGGTGATGTTTAAATAGGATAGTTAGTTTTCAGATTTTGATATTACAAACACTAATGTCATAAATTTCTTTGTGCATGCTTCATTCTGAAGCAATGATCTTCTAAATGTACCTTCCTGTAAGTAGGGCTGTCTATATATTTATTGAAAAGCTATGCTGTTTTTCAGAAGAGTTTGTTTAACTTCTATACCTCCGCAGTGTCTAAGTCTGTTATCCCAGAACTTTAGCAATTTTCTCTGTATGGAAAGATGCAAGAGTCTAGCTTAATGAAATCATTCCTTTGGGGATGTAGCCGGTGGTCCAGTAGTTAAGACTCTGTGCTTCCACTGCAGGGGAGATGGGTTCCATTCCTGGTCAGGGAACTAATATCTCACATGCTGAAGATCCTGCATGCCAAGCAGTAAAAAGAAAAAAAATCATTCCTTTGATATGCACCTCAATTATATAGGGTCGCTATCCTGTTCTTTTCCATCCTGAATCCCCTAAGAGACAGTTGGGGGCAGCTGCAGAGGCTGATGGCTTCCTGAGTTCCCTCAGGACACATCGTCAGGGAGGCTGCAGTGGCTTCATGGCCGCAACATCCTCTGTTTTCTTATAGGCAAGAAGCATCCTTTTTCTGCACCTACACACACCACACATGAGCATTTCTGCCTCAATTTGTTGCTCTCCTATCTCTTTTTCCTCCTGAGGTAGGAGGAGCAGGACTTGAAGAATGCAGAGAAGGCTGGAGAAGCTGAAGTCCAAAGACTGAAGGGGAGAGTGGGGCCAGAGGATGCTGAAGAGGTAGCAAGTTATGAGCAAGTTATGTCTGTGCATGTACATGCATAGGAACACGTGTGTGGGTACCTCAGTGCTATTGGTACATGCATTATTAGTGCGCTGGTTCTCAAAGTGCGGTCCCCTGGGGGTGGAGTGCAGTGCTCTGTTTTAACAAGTCCTCCTGCTGGTTGCAAAGCTTGCTTATGATTCCGCTAAACAGGTTGCTGGGACAAAGAAAGCAAGTTCCTGCCTATCCCTGGCTAATGACTCTGCGTTCAGAGAGTGACAGAAAGGGCTGGGGATGGGGCTACGGGTGGGGGTAGGGGTTGGGCGGGGCAGGGCCTCAGCCCAATACAGGGCAGGGGTGGGGGGTGGGGTGGCTGGTGGTTGTGAGAAGGTGTCCTTCTGTCATGGATAATGCATTGTGGGAGACCTGGGGAGCCAGGTCTCCTCTTGGGGAGAAGGGGCTAGGAGTGAAGAACCCTTGAAGACTATGAGCTAAGGTTGCATCTTCACCAAACAAACCCCAAACAAATATCTGCTTTGCACCTGGATTCGGGTCCTGGCTCTGCGACTGATCAACTGAGCAACTTTGGGAAGGTTGCTTCACTCTTTAGGTTCAGTTTCCTTGTCTGAGAAATGGTGACAAGAATAGGATCTGTATTGCAAGGCAATTGTGCAGATTAAATAAGGGTGAGAGAGGAGAGAGAAGGGCTCCAGGCTAGACATTTACAATAGCCCCCTGTTCACACTTCTTGAGGAAGAAAGAGATAGGCTTCAGGTTGGACACTTACTACCAGCCTCCTGTTTACATTTACTGAGGCAAGAGACGAGTGGGCTCCAGGCTCCATATTTATGACCATCTCCTGACTGCACTCTGCTACGAAAACAGGAATAGGGTAAATAGCAGACACTGGACACTTTCTGGCAGGAACAGAGAGGGACTAAACCCTGTTTTAAACATCTAGAGGTCACGTATTTCCCATCCTTGGGGCAAGAGACACTACACATGTGCAGAAAGACTCTGTGGGGTCAAAAAGGCAGGAGGTACCAGACCATAGTAAGTCTCGCCATCCCCCCCACCCACCCAGATGCCCTTGCACTGAAATCCATCTTGGCTGAGGGATACGTGCACAGGGTCCTGAGACAAATCAGCTATGGGGTCAAAGCAAGACAACTGGCCAAGAGGAAAACAAAGACCTGGAAGACTGCCCCCTAATAAAGGGTTTAAACTTCCCAAAGGTGTGACTCTCTTTACTCTCTTGCTGAGTTCGCCCGTGTGTCTTTCTGTATGTACTGTGCTTTTCTAATAAACACTTTAATTTCCTTTATACCTTCTATATCCTTGTTAGATTTTTCCTCTCAAGGCAGATAAGGGCTGGGGATTTAGACTCTAACTGTTGGTCCCCGTGGTGTAGTGGTTAGGATTCCAGGTTTCCACCCAGGTGACCAGAGTTCAAATCCTGGTCAGGGAACTAAGGTCTCACTTTCAGCTGCCGCTCACCCCTGTGTGTGTCAGAAATGAAGAGGACATATGCGAACTCATCAGTGCTGTGCTAGGCCTGTGGTACAGGCTCAGTTAACATTGGCTGTTGGTATTTGTATTACCTCCCGAAGGCTCTCCAGAGACCAGAGAAAGGCATTCAGTTCTCTCAGTCACTCCCCAAACCAACTCAATGAATTAAATTGGACGGATCAGTGGCCCTCCTGATAGGGGTGGGGTCATCCCTCCTGGAACACGCAGTTTCCTGGTGATCTGCAGAGACACACGGGTCAGAGCAGTGCGCATCCCTCTGACCCTACAGTCACCGCTGTCTTGAGTCTTTGTGTCTGCTAGGACTTTTTGTCTCAGTGATCAGCTACAGGGTAGAGTTCACTGCAAAGAGGGTCAGGGGAAAATGGGGGTCAGTAACCCCTGGCACTCAAGGCTGTTGTGTGGGAAGGAGTAGGACATGCCTAGTTACCTGCCTGGTACACTCCAGGTCCAAGAGAGGTGTCAGTTAAGGTTCTCTGCTGGAACTGGCCGAAGTGTGCTTGGTCAGTACAGGAAAGCAAGGAGACAAATGTTTATTGAGCAGTTGTCATCACCAGGCACTGCGGTAGGTATTTCATACATATTTTCCCTACCAATCTTCATAATAACCCCATAGAATAGAGACCATCAATAATACATCTTCAGGGACTTCTCTGGTGGTCCAATGGTTAAGACTTCACCTTCCAATGCAGGGGATGTGGGCCTGATCCCTGGTTGGGAAGCTATGATCCCACATACCTTCGTGGCCAAAAAACCATAGCATAAAACAAAGTGATATGGTAACAAATTCAATAAAGATTTTAAAAATGATCCACATTAAAAAAAATGTTAAAAAAAAAAATACCCTCACAAGTAAGGAAATTGGTGCTCAGAGAAGTTAGCAAGCTTGCTTAAGACCGATAACAGCACTCAATTCGAATTAGTGATTATCCATGCTTATTCTGCAACCAGTTCATGGTCTTCCAGAAGAACCTGTTCTTTGGCATGGAACCTGCCGACAGCATTATGGATCTCCCTGCTGAGCAGGAATTATTTGCCGAGGAAGTAAATTTACCAGTCTCGCTCTTTTGCTCACTCTGATCCCAGGGGAATTCATCCCTCTACCCAGCACTGACCTCTTCTGCATGTGTGTGTGTGCTAAGTTACTTCAGTTGTGTCCAACTCTTCTTGACCCCTACGGACCGTAGCCCGCCAGGCTCCTCTGTCCATGGGATTCTCCAGGCAAGAATACTGGAGTGGGTTGCCATGCCCTCCTCCAGGGGAATCTTCCCGACCCAGGGATCGAACCCAAGTCTCCTGCATTGCAGGGGGATTCTTTACCACTAGCTTCACCTGGAAAGCCCTGACCTGTCCTACTACAGGTAAAATCCCTTCTCTCATTAAATCCTGGCCAAGAGCAGTGGGGAACATTTAAACTGTGTGCTCCCTGCCCAGCAGTTCTTAGGATAGAGTGGGAAACTGAAAAGAAACATCAGTTGGGTAGTGTCTCTGAGCCTCCCCTAATGATGAAGCGGGGTACGGGGCTGGACTTTCAGTGGAGAAAGGGGCTGAAAACGGAATTCTGACACCAAATTCAGAAGCCCTCAGCCTCACTGATTCAGCTCCTGGAGCTGGTCCTCTCCCAGGCCCTGCTCAATTTTCTTATCAGCACAGCAGAGCCAGGCTGAGGGCTCAGGAAGTCTGTGTCCAGTCCTCCTGCTTGGGCACCAGCCAGTCAGTCCTCTCTCTCCTCTGCTGGTGGAGGAACCAGATAAGAAAAACAGGCTCCACATGGAAACTTACAACCCCTTGTGCCTTCCTGGCAGGACTCCTGAATATGCCAAGTGCATTTGTCTGCACCTCCCTCACATCTCTTTTTCAGCCTCCTATTTTCCCACCCCAACTCCACACCAGTTCTTCCAGCAAGACATCCTTGAGTAGTTCCACTTCTTACTCTGATCCTTCTCTTGGAGGATTTTGGTATTTCCACTTTAACTGGGATGTTAATAATTGGCACTCATAAATACATAGCTTAGTTAATATTTTTAAATAGTTTCCTTGCCTTTAGGAAAGTGTGAGTTTTCTCCTCTCCTCAGGACCCTGGATCCCCTAGAGATGGGTTGGGCAAGGGAAGAAGGATATGCTGGTACTCGGGAGACCTCACTCTGGTCCCCACTAGACCACTAACAAGCTCTGTGATTTTGAGTCAGTCAGTTCCCCTCTCTGGGCCTTTGGGTCCCAATTTACAAAATGTTCTCTGAGATCTAATCCCACTCAGATATTCCATGGCCTTGTTTCCTTTGACTCTCTTCCTGTGTCAAGTTCAGGGCTCTCCACAAAGAAATCCCTTATGCCCTATTTCTTCAAGACTCTGCCTTTCTAAGGCTGTCTGATCACTCTAACCCTGTGTCTCTGGCCTGGCTTCCTGAAGCTTCGACCCACTGAGTCTGTGAGTCATAGATGAAGTGCTATGGGAGGAGTTAGGGGGAGACCCAGCTCTCTTTCTCAGTGCCAGGGAGGGCCTGTAAAGATGCTGATGTCCAGGTTGCAGCCCTGGAGAATCTGATCCATGGGTTTGGGATGGGGCCCAGTCATCTTGTTTTAGTCATCTATGGCTGCAAAACAAAATGCTTCCAAATTTTCTGTTCGCTTGCTTATTTATTATTATTTTAATACCTGGAAGACCCACATTTCCTGCACCGAGAACCAGCATGTTGGGCATCAGTGTTTTCTGCAACGGTTGTGACCTGAAACTTTTTAAAGAACCATCCACCTCTCGGGGAAGCATTTCTGAATTGTCCATCAACAGCCACTTCTCCTTGAACACCATCATGAAACACCTGTTTGCCAATTGGAGCTGTCCTTTCCTTTGATGCACCTTTGGATCCGGGTGAAATATTAAATTGCCTTCCTTCTCCATCAAGTTTATGGTTTTTACACTATCATCGGGATGGCAAGTCTTCTGAAAACAATATGGCAATATGTGCCCCAAATTTTTGTTTAAGATAACAACTATTTCATTTACTCATGAGCTGAGGAACAGAAATTCTGGCAGGGCCCCCACTCAGAGGTATGTGGTCAGTGTCACTCAAGGGGCTGCTTTTAGCTGGGAGCTCAGCTGGGCTAGGCCTGTCCATGTGGTGTCTCTCTCTCCCTCCTGGGTAGTCTGACTTCTTCCAAGACAGTAGGCCTCCAAGAGGTGGCATTCCAAATATCTAAGGCAGAAATTGCAGATCTCTTAAGGCCCCGTCTAGAAAGTTACACCATGTAGTTCTGCCTCTTCCTATTGCTCAAAAGAAGCCACAGAGCTAGCCCAGATTGAAAGGGGGAGAAAAGAGACCCCATTCCTCAGTGGGAGGAGTGACAAAGGTTTACTGCAGATGAGCCTGTGGGAAGGGAGAGGCCATCTTTGGAAACACAATTTACCACAATTTTAAAAATAGTCTCCAGGTGAATTTGCTGGGCCAAACATCTGTGAACCGTGTCTCAGGGAGCCTGCTTTTGTCTCTCCCTTTCTCCTTGCTGTCAGACAAGAAACAACTTTAGACTGCCTCATAGCACCTACATGGGGACTAATTATTGCTGTGTAGTGGTTTTCTCTGTCAATTTCATTCCCGTCTTTTGCATTCAACAAATACCTATTATATAGCAATCATAGCTTCTCAGGTGGCACACTGGTAAAGAATCCACCTGCTAATGCAGGAGATGCAAGAGATGTGAGTTCAATCCCTGGGTCAGGAAGATCCCCTGGAGAAGGAAATGGCAACAGATTCCAGTATTCTTGCCTGGGAAATCACATGGACAGAGAAGCCAGGTGGGCTACAGTCCAAGGGGCTGCAAAGAGTCAGACATGATTGAGCATACACATGCACACACACACACACCCCAATTATATTGGCTAATTGGGGAGAGGGTTAAAAATGTAGGCACCACATAAGAGTTAACAACTTAGTTTATTCCCTGGGTGAAATCATTGCAACCTTTCTTCTGATTCTGAAAAAGAAAGTTCTGAGTTAAATTTAGGAAGACAGTTGTGGATTCTCTTTTTAACAAGGTGCCAGGAAGGAGTTGTGTGCCAAGGCCTATATAAATGTTTACTGTTAGAATAAACGGTCAGAATGGGGAGCATTTTATACCCATCACCTCCCACTAACTACATCTAAGCTTCCATACCAGGCCTGAAAAATGAAAATCAATAGAGATAATGCTTTAAAAGGTAGACATCAAACACGCCTCTGATCTGAGAGGCAATTACATGAACAGCATCATCAAAGAGACAACTGAATTACAGGAGGATTGAGAGGGATGGAGCTTTCAATGGACGCAGGAGTCCATCATAAACAGACGGAGAGGCAGCGGCTCCATGACAACAAGTGGCCAGGATCCCAGGCCTCTGGCTACTGCTGGGTCCCCTTTGGGAAATTGTAGGTTGTTGATAGGTACCCGAGTTTGCCCTGTACAGAAGCTCCTCTGCCCTTGTGGCAGTCAGTCTTCAGGGTTCATGTGAGACTTCCTTATACAGAAGTTCAACAATCTGCCAGCCCTAAATCATTTTTATTTTTTTCCCCCTAAACTCCAGCTCAGGCTTTGGGGTGGAGGTGACGTTGGGGCTGCACAAAATGATAAGTGGATTTAGAAGTCTTACTTGACTGGCAAACGTGTCTGAGCTAGTGGGTTATTACCTATTTGCAAAGCTGGCTTATAGACTGAATGGAGATGCCTGCTGAGTCCCTAGGGTTCTTCCTGGCCCCCAAACTCAGCTGCAGCCTCTGTTCTGAGCCCGGATCCAGTGGGTTGGAAGAAAGTGTATGATGATAAACAGGTGTCTCTTGCCTGAAAGCTGGCTCCAGGCACTCAGGGAGGGGCAGGGAGTTCAGATGCCTGCTTACGCTAACAGGCTGTCAGTTCCTCTGTGCATGGGGAAAACAGAAACACGAAGCTATTCTGGTCTTATCTAGGGAGCCATTATGTACTGAATTTCCAACATCATTATATCCAAAGGGCAACATCACTCAGTTTTCTCCCATTTGCATTCACTAGGAAAAGACAAATGGGTGCAGATTTGCAGAGTGGAAAGGCTGGGGGGTGGGGAGGAGTGATCATGTGCTGCAATTTGAATAACCAGAAGCTCTGGAAGAAGTGTGCTCATAATTAGAGATCAGCACCTTAAGGTGATGTTACACGCTTACAAGACAAGTTTAGTTAATCAGGCAGCAGTTTAAGTTTTCAAGCCTAATGGGATTGGGATGAATTTTTCACTTAGAAACAAATCTCATCCATGCTTTGGCATGCCTTGTTTCCTGACATATGTCATAGTTTTCCTGTGGGAAGATAGGGAGAGATTTTATTTCAGACTTCCCCCGCCCTGACTGCCTTTGCTTTCTTTCTTTTCCAAAAATCAAGATCTGGATAAAGATAGCAAAGGAAAGGGACCATGCAGGATCCACTCCGAGAAGAGAGATGCTGAGATTTGTGTTTCTGATGTGCTGGCACATGTCAGGTATGTGCTTGTGGGGTTGTGAGTGGCAGGCAGAGGTCTTCTAGGGCAGGAAGGCTTGTGCTGAATTTCTGCTCTCTCGTGATTAAAGGCTGCTCTCCCCACTTGTATCCCTTAGGATTGTGTTGGCTGCATGGAACAGAAAACCAGCTACAGTCAATGTATGTACTGGGGGCAAGGCAGGGGTGTCAGCCGGTGCTACCTCTAATAGAGGTGAGGAGAGCTGCTGACAGCCTCCAGCAGTCTCACCCTTTGAAGGCTCCAGCCTAGGGCCAGGGGACATGGGTTTGATCCCTGGTCCAGGAGGATTCCATCTGCTGTGGAGCAACTAGAGCCGTGTACCACAACTACTGAGCCCACACTCTAGGGTCTGTGAGCCCCAATTACTGAGCCTGCGTGCTGCAACTACTGAAGCCCGCCCACCCAGAGCCTGAGCTCTGCAACAAGAGAAGCCACCACAATAGGCTCGCACACCACAGCAAAGGATGGTGTGCACACCACTCACCACAACTAAAGAAAGCCCGCATAAAGCAGCGAAGGTCCAATACAGCCAAAAATAAATAAAGAAAAAATAAACCAAACATGTTGCAACTGATTTAGAAAAAAGTTCTGAGAGAAGGGAAAAAGAAGACATGGACAGAGGAGCCTGGCAGGCTATAGTTTATACGGTCACAAGGAGTTGGACATGACTGAAGCAACTTAGCAGCAGCAGCAGACCTGGTCTGGAAAACCAGTGGTGTCTGCCATCCTCTGCAGCTACTACTGCTCCATCCACAGTCAGTGAAGTCCTGCTTTTCAACCCCAATGTCATGTCAGAGTTACCTGCTCCTCCTCTCCTGACAGTCTGGTCTCCTCTCCTCTGCCTGGGGCCTCACCAGCACTAGCTTCCTTACCCGCTTCATCTTGGGACAAGAGAACAAAGCAAATGCAGCTCACAGGTGTGGTCTGGTCCCAGGGTACCAATGCTCAGGGAACCAGTTCTGAAGACCCTTTGGTTAAGCTGAAAGGTTGCTGCCTGGAGAGAGATAACAGAAGAAAGTGTTCAAAATGCATCTGGAGAGGTGGGCTAGGGTAGGATCATGTAGGATCTTGTGAGCTGTAATTCACTTCAATTCATTATAAGTGGGTCACCATGAAAGACAGTGGGGTGTATAAATGGAGTAAGATGGCTGGCTGATCTCAAAGAGTTCCCATTCTACTAGGGCCTCATGCATGTGTGTCCAGTCATGTCTGACTCTTTGTGACCTCATGGACTGTAGTCCACCAGGCTCCTCTGTCTGTGAGATTTTTCCAGCAAGAATACTGGAGTAGGTTGCCATGTCCTCCTCCAGGGGATCTTCCTGATCCAGGGATCAAACTGGTGTCTCCTTATTGGCAGGTGGCACTCACGAAATTAAACACAGAAAAATTCAGACTATGTTATGTATATGCACAGATGCAAAGACAATGCAGTTCATGACAGCATGGACAAGACAGCTTTAATTTCAATAAGATGATATTTGAATTTCACTTTGCATGGTAGATGCGATTCATGTAAGTTGAGAAGGGACTGGATGTCTTAAGCAGAGATTATACAAACAAAAGTTTAGGGGCATGCAAGCAAGCAGAGTATTTGAATAATTGTGAGTGGCCCTGTTGGTCTGGGGAACAGTGTTTGCCAGGATTGGGGTGACCAGAGTGATAAGATGGGGAAGGCAGGGCAGAGAATGGGTCAGGAGATGAAGCAGAAAAGCTAGGGGGGTGTTGGGTGGTAAAGACTGAATGCTGGATTTTAAGCAGTTGGATTTTAACTTGTAGGGAATCGGAGCTTAGGAAGGTTAGAATCACATCAGTGTTGTAGAAACTAATTTCCAAACAAGAGTTAGCATAAGGGTGGGGAGACTGAGGCTGGCACCATGGAGCCTGAACTAGAACAGAAGCAGTGGGGGAGAGGCGTAAGGATGGCGCACACACACTTTTCCAGATGAATAACAGCGTTGGAGCAGTGTCATTTCCAAAGTCAAGGAAAAGCGGGGAAGAAGAGTCAGCTCTTGGGGTGGGGGGTGGGGTGGTCAGATGATGGATCCAGGGTGAGTACTGCTGAGCCCCTGGGGATAACTCCTTCAGGTTTCTGGGGTAAGGACCAGGCTGAGAGAGTGGGTCATCAGCCCTACGTGGGCGGCAAAATCATGATTGTGGATTGGACTGTCCAGGAACGACACAGAGCAGAGGACAAAGAGCCCAACGCAGCTGCTTGAGGGAGAAGCTGAAGAGTTGGAGGAAGATCAGGAAAGGAGGAAGGGAGCATGACCAAGGAGTGCTTTTGAAGTGAGTAGAACTCTTTCAGCGAGGAGTTAGGAAATAGTTCTGTCCTAGGATCTGGGGGCTTGGCATTTGGCCGAGATCTGGGAGAGCAGGCCTTCAAATTCCTACAAAGCAGAATAAGTACAAATGGACCCAGAGTAAACAACTGGTGGGCAGGGTCTGCTCGGGTCCTGCAGTCTGCACCCCAGGATGAAACAGCACCCAAAGGGACCTGCTAGGAAGGACAGGGGTCTCCTTGGATGGCTTCTGGTCTTGCTCTTTTAATTTTCCCTGCAGGCCCTCTGCTTCCTGTCCATGGACGTTTGACCTGGGTTGCTGACATGCTGAAGGTCTGTGTCTGCCACAGAACAAGGCAACCGGGGGCAAGTGCTATCCACACGGGGTCTGAGCTGCACTATTGCAAGATATTTTGCTCAGCCCAAGCTGTAAAGCACAGATGAGTCCGTAAGCTTGAAACAGTTACACTGTCCGCCCAAACCTTAAGTCTTGGCATGGCTCTTATTCGGGAGGGGTGGGGGTGGGGAGGGTTTCGGTTTCTGTCCTTTCTCGTCCTACTGTCACTGTGGCCGGGAACCCCTGCCCAGCTCTCTTTCCTTGTTCCCTGGCCTCTGGAGATGCGGGGCTCCCTTCATTGGCATGCAGGCCCATTTCCCAGCTTCACATGAGCCCTGCTCTCCTGACAGTTCCTCACCTTTGACTGTGGGATCCCCCACACAGCAGAGTCTGCCACTCCCCAATTCTTTGCCCTTCAGAGGCTTCCCATTGTCCTGAGAAGAGTTGGATTCACCCAGGAACCACCAGGCCTGCCTGGACTGGCATCTGCATCCTTCTCCAGCCTGTCTCCTCTGCTCCAGAGCCACAGCAGCTCCTTTCATGCATGTGCCTTCTGCCTCAGGGCCTTTGCACACGTGGCTTCTGGTTCCTTTTCAGAATCATTTCCCAATCCCGCCTGTCGCTCCAATCCTTGGCTCCTTCACGTCCTCTCCATAACACCTCCTGACCCTTCAGCTTGCTTCTCAAATGCTTCCTCCTCAGGGCTCAAAACCATTTTAATGTCACATTTATCCATGGGATTATTTGATAAATCTTTACCTCACCCATTGGTTCTAGTGTGTGTTAGTCTCTCAGTTGTGACTGACTTTTTGTGACCCCATGGACTGTAGCCCTCCAGGCTCTTCTGTCCATGGAATTCTCCAGGTGAGAATATTGGAGTGGGCAGCCATTGCCTGCTCCAGGGGATCTTCCTGACCCAGGAATCGAACCCAGGGCTCCTACATTGCAGGCAGATTGTTAACCGGCTGAGCCACCAGAGAAGCCCCATTAGCTCCAAGGGACCATGACTTTCCTTTCACTGTGCAGCCTGGAGCTTGGCCCGGGGCTCAGTGCCCAGTAGCTCCTCATACCATAAATGTGTTGAAAGAATGAGGCAGCTGGTGACCTTTTTCACTGTCGTCCGCATGTGTCGTAGGGGCTTAGATGGATTTCTTCTTCCCCTAGAAGGGAGCCAGGATTCCTGCCAGAACAAGCTTGTGTGTGACTCCATAGCTGTGTCACCCCAACTCCCTCAGCTGTGTCCCTGGATGGACTGGGGAGAAGCACATTTGCAGCCCTTCCACAGGTGATGCAGCTCCTACTGTCCCTCTGCGGCTCTTCGCTGCCCTCGGGCACCTGAGTAATTTGACCAAACACCATGGCATTCTCTGGTAAGAAAAGGGCTGGTATTAACAGGTGGCATGGCTTTAGAGTTCTGCTCCCCTGGCCTGTCCTTTCCCAATCAGACTTGCAGAGCCGGGGTCTGAATTGTTCTCGCCAAGAGAAACTCTGAAAAACAACACAGTGAGGTGGCAGGTGGTAGCACTCAAGTGCGTCTGCAAAGGACACCGGCCTCGTGAGTGGTGTGGCTTGTCTCTCAGAGCAAAGCAAAAAGAGAGAGAAGGGCAGTTGGAACCAAGTGCTCATGTGTAGAGGAAAAGATTTGCCCCTGCAAATCCATGTAAAGTCACACGGATCTGAGAGATCTGAGCCTGGTTTTAGTGAAAGAGCTTTGATTTTCATGGGCACCCAAGGAACTCTGGGGACTGGGCCAGAGTGAGGCGTCCACTCTGTACAAGGTTCAGTGCTCATGGAGGCGTCTTGTCCTCTCGAGCGTTCCCCACTCTTTCTCTGTAGCCACTCATGGCTTCCACACCTGGGCAAAGCCTTCTGGAACCCATGTTTATTTCCTGCCTTGGGGTTTTGAGACTGGACCATTTCTCGAGATAATTCAGTCACAGAGGATCCATCTTCAAGGCGGCTCTGGATTATCGAGTCCCTCTCCTTCACGTCACAAATGAGAAAACTGAGGGCCAGGGCTGGGAGTGTTGAGGTAAGGCTGGCAGTATCCATGGTTCTAGGGTACAGGATCTGTGAGGAAGTCCCTGTGGCCCCTCTCAGGCTTAGGCAGCTTCTCCCAGGAATTCCCGGCTCCATCCTGCCCGGTCCCCCTGCAGGCTCCTCTGGGCAGCTTCATGGCCAGCACCGTGACTTCCTGGCTACCAACCCAGTGGCCAGCCCTTGCTGCATTCGTGGTTTCTGCCAGCGCCTGGCCTGGAGCCCTTCCTACAGGCCCTGCTCCTCACAGGAGCTGCCTGCTCGCTGAGCGCCCACTCTGCGCCAGGGCTCAGCTCCGGGGGTCAGTGTTCTCACCGCCATTTCATGAGGAAGGAAACTGAGGCTCCAGAGCGCCCTTCAGTGCTGTGCTCAAGGTCACATCACGGGTGGAGTGGCCGAGCTAGGAGTTAAATCTCCCCATTTAGGTTTGTCGTCTCGAATTTGGATCTGAGAAGTGTACTGGGGAGGGGGACAGTACTGTGACCCTGCAGGGGCAGGACGAGGGGCCCCGATGAGGAGGATCTGAGCTGCAAATCTATGGTTCCGGCCAGCCCCCCGCCTCCAGCAGCCCACCGGGCTCTCGCTGAAAATGACAACTCCAGCCAGAACCGGCGCGCGCGCCTACGACACAGCCATTCATGCTTTAGGTGCGCATTCCCCTTAATTGCCAAGCCTCCCAGTTAACGTGGGTTGCAGTGTCTGGTGCAGGGTTATTTTCTCGTATTTTTCCGTCCCCCTTCCCGCCCTCCTCCCCGCTCCCCGCCTCCCCCCCCCCGCCCCCACGCCGAGTTTACTATTTCGGAGAGACACTAGCTCTGTCACCGTGTTTGTCTTGCTCCCTCCCCACCCTCAGCCGAGGAAAACCAAAAAGCAACAGCTGGCGGCGGATGCGCGCGCGCTGGCCCGTCCCCGCGGCGGCGGTCTCCTGTTGCTTCTCCAAGCGGCCTGCCCTTTGAATCCCGCTCGCATCCAGGAGCGGCGGCGGCGCGCTCCAGGGGCGGGCAGCGCCGGGCTAGGAGAAGGGGGTCCGCGCGCCGACGCTACCCGGAGGCCTGCGGACGGTAACACCGCGGTCCCCGGAGTCCAGCCCCGGCCGAGCCCCCGCCCACCACTCCCCACCCCTGCCGGACGCGCCGCTCCAGCCCGCCCTCACCCTTCCCAGCAGGGGAGGCGGGAAAACCAGCGAAAGCCTCGCCCACCGCCCTCCCCCAGCCTCGCCACTCCCAGGCTTCTCCGGACTCGACTCATCCTCCTGGGATTGTCTCGGAGAGGACACGCCGCGCAGGTAAGCAGTTGCAGAGGTGGCGAAGTTGGGTTCCTCTAACGACGAGGGAGAGGGGCTGGGGTGGGGACCGATCGCGCGGCGCCAGGACGCTGCCAGGGTAGGTTTGTTTCGGTGGGTGTGAGCGGTTCTCGCCAGGCACGTCGCTAGGGCAGCGGAGACCGGGTAGGAGATGGAAACCCGAAGGGGAGGTGGGCGTCGGAAGAGAAGAGGGGCCGCCGAGCTGGGAGACAGGACGTGGCGGTGGGGGTGAAGCTGTTCGGGCAAGGCGTTTGCTGCTGCCTGGAGATTGGGGCTGTGGTTTTGGAAGAGGGGGAAAGGGCTGCTCTCCTCATACCAGGGGGGGCAGTTTTCCCTTTGTTACTTGGAAGCTGTGCACGCTTGAGTATGCCGATGTGAAGACGGGGAGGTGGCTGGCTGTGAGCGTGCACACATGAGCCATGCAAAATGAGACTTGCTGATTTGGCGCTTGGGGGACGGGGGAGCTGGGGCTGGACAGTGGGCACCGGGAGGAGGGGCAGTTAAAAAAAGGGCTGGCGTTCCAGGGCATAGGGTTCATGAGAGTGTCTGCATCAATGTTCCTCTCCTCTTGTCTAACCCGTCCTGGCTTCTTCCACGGGGGCCCTGGTCCCCCCGCCCCATTCTTTCCTTTCCTGGTACCCTGCCTTCTTTCTGCAGCAGGGCTGGCCCTGGCACAACCTTCCCCATTGTGTCTCTTGGGCTTCCTTGCCGAGTTGGAAGGGGCTCCTGGCACTTGCTTCTGGGCTCTTACAAGTGGTGGCTGGTGGAGGAAGCACCTGAGGCTGGGAGCAGGGAGCAGGTATGCTGGAGAATGGGCCTGGCCAGGCCCCCACTGCCCACATCCAGCCTCAGGGGTTGTGGCTTCCAGGGCTTCTCCCTGCCAGTGTGGCCGCTGTCTCCACTTCCTTTGTCTTCTTGGCATCCTGCGCTCTGCCTAGGCCCAGATTTCCAGGTTTGGAGATGGATCAGTGGGCAGCCCATGTCTTCTGTGGAAGGGCCCCCACTCTGGGGTCCCATGCCCTCATCGTGTGTATGTGCTGATGTCTGTATCTGTTTCTGCCTTGGCCTTTTTCACGTGACCTGCCCAGTAGTTGCCATGGAAACCCCTTTTCAATTCTCAGCCTCCCTCCTTTTCTGCCCATTCCTCACCTCCGTATCTCCTCCCCTCCCCCCAGCATGGTTGCCTAGATACTGATTATCCCTGACTTCTCTGGGTAGGAGACCCTGAAATGCTAGCTCCCACCTCACACTGACGAGGCCCCTAGCCACTCCAGCTCCCCCAACACACAGTACACATCACAAACACACCCCAAACATGCACGCTCGCCACACCACCCACACACTCAAGACACACACCTACTTGCCACACACACTGCATAAACACACAGCACACATATATATCATTATCACATGTACACACCAAATACACCATACATATACCAAACCACAGCACACAACCTACAAGGCTACCATACACCTGTTATTAAACTGTGTGTGCTTTCACACAGGCCAGCAATAACATATACCATTGCTTCCCTTCACACACACACACACACACACACACACACACACACACACACACACACGACTTCTGAACAGGTCTTTTTCCTGCCTCATCCAGCTCTGTGGAAGAGCATGTAGGGGAAGGCTCAAAAAGGCTAGGAGGAAACATCGCCCTTAGAACTATGCAGAAGATGGGGGGAGATGCACTTCCAGACTCCCTCAGAGGGGAGCCCCTCTCCTGCGTGCTAGATGCAAGAGGCTGGGCATGGACCAGACTTTAAGTCTCTCCACAGTGCTTCCTACCTGCTTTGACCCTAAGAAAGCCTGAGGCTCCTGGCCCCTCCTAGGAATCTCAGTTCTGCCCCTGAGCCTTCCTGCCTAACACAGGATCAGGCAGCTCCAAGACCTGCTGAGGCTCTGAGCCTCCGCAAAGGAAGGAGGAAAGGTGTGACTGTGTTAGGAGAGCAAGGGAGGGCAGGGAGAGGAGACAAAGCCTGGAGCAGGGTTGGGAGGAGGAGGGGCCAGCAAGAGAGGAGCCAGGTGTATTTAGAAAGTATCTAGGGTGATGATGGGCGGTGAAGGAGTGTCCAGGCTGCCCTCTATCCCCCAGGGGCACTTTCCTGCTTTCTCCTTGGCTCCTCCAAGCACATATCTGTGTGTCTTGGACAGGAAGGCGGTTTGCCAAGGGCTCCTGGATTGCTAGAGCTTTCCCAAGACCTGTAGCTTCTCTCCGGGTCTGGTGGTAGACTCTGGAGGCCAGGGTCTCCTTTCTGGCCACCTTTGATCTTTGGACTGACTTGGGCCCCACTTCATTCAATTATTCAGTGAATTGCTTTGAGTACCTACTATGTGTTCATTGCCAGGATCACTAGGAAGACAGAGTCCCTGACCTCAGAATCCTAGATTTCTCAGAGCCGGAAGGGGGACATCCAATCAGGACATCATACAGATGGGAAAACTGAGGCTCGGAGGTCACACACTCCACTGTGGCTGAGGCCTCTGACTCTTCAGCCAGGATTTGTAACACTTTCTGTCGCACATCACTTGCTTCACTTGCCTTTGTTTCTTTGTTGCCAGCAATCCTCTAGGGACTACCATGTGGGTGCCCTAGTGGATAGGGAGCCTGCTCCATTCTGTTTTCTTGGAGAATGTGGCCAGGAGAGGAGGGAGCAGAAGCAGTTCCCTAGACCCCGGAAACTCCCTGCAGCCATAGGGAAACCAGAACATCGGATCCCCTGTAAGTCAGAGCCTGGCTCCATAGGACCTCGCTGGCAGCCATCTGGATGGCAGACTGTGCCAGGCAGCCCCCAGGACTCACTGTCTAACAAATCACTCACCAGCTTCTGCCTGAGCACCTGAGGATGCAGACCAGGCATGACAGGCTCTGCCCCTGCCTGCAGCATAAAGGAGGTGAACCTGCGGGTGCAGACCCAGGTGTAGGCCTGGCTGTGCTCCAAGGGGAAGTGCATTCAAATCACAGATACCCCTTTTGGATGCAAACTGGGTTTCTGGTGATAGTCAAGAATGGCTTAAACTGATCTCCAGCAACGGAAAGCCTCCACGATTTTATTATTTTTTTTAGTTTTTGGCCACACTACACAGCATGCTGGGTCTTATTTCCCCGACCACAGATTGAACCCGAAAGGCTCCATGATTTTATTTTATTTTATCTTTTTAGTTTTTGGCCACACCACGCAGCATGCTAGATCTCAGTTCCCTGACCACAGATCAAACCCAAAAGCCTCCACAATTTTAGACCTCTGTTTCCTCATCAGCCAGTAGAGGGGTCAGATTTCGTGATTTCTAAGGCATTTGTTTTCCTCCCAGTTTTTGTAGATTGTACAGTCTTGAAAAAGATCCCTTTTCTCTCCAGGTGCCAAACCGTGCTTATAATTTTATAACACAGGGGTGTAGCTGAGCGGATCAGGAAAGGGGCTGGTCTCTGGTCACCCCTGAGAAGGCTCCCCTCTCACCCTGTGAGACAGGAGATGCTCAAGAATCCGGGACCAAGTTCTTATCTCCCAGGCTGCAGCCCCTGACCCCTCCTGGACACCATGTCCACTTGGTCTGTTTTGCCAGGAAGACAACTGGGGCCCGGTGGCATCTTGGGAGGTGTGGTCTCTGGAGGGACAAGGCCAGATTCATTTGGGTCTATGAATCCTCTGGACAGAGAACCTTGGGGCAGCTGGAGAGCGTGACAGGAGGCGCTGGTCAGGGCTGTCTGTCTTTGATGAGAAGCAGAGTATCTCTGGTTGAGACAAAACCTTGGATCCAATTTGGCAACATCTTCTCTGCCCTAGAATGGGAAGGGGGAGGGGAGACTCTGACCTGGGAAAGTATGAAGTCAGCCTGGAGGCCACACAGGAACACACTTGTTACAAAGACACACGGGGGAGCAGGAGGCTCAGGAGGGGTGCTGGGGCCCAGGGGACCAGGCTGGGGCCGTGGGAATGTGGCTGCTGCAGCTCAGAAGCTCTGATTTGGGGCCAGGGATGAGGGAGGATCTAGTTGGAATGACAGTGACCCTCACGTGGCTGGAGGGCAAAGCCAGGCCTCAGGAGGGGACCAGAAGCAAGGTCTTAACTTCATACGTACATCCCTTTAACAACTGTTAACTGAGTCCCTCCCCTATGCCAGGCCCTGTGGGCTTTCCAGGACCCAGAGCCCTCTGAGATGATGGTTTCATTCCTCTGAGTGCTCCTGCCTGGTCCCCCCCTTTCTCCCCTGCTGACCTTACCCCACCTTCCACCCAGAAGGACCCCCCCCAACCTCTTTCTTCAACAAGCAGGGCCCCCGCACTCACTCACGTGTAGCTCACACTTGCACTCTCTCTCCCCTTCTCACTCATACATAATATCCATACCTGACACACAGGCGTGAGCTCACAGTTTCCCTGTACCCTCTCACCTCGCCCAGCTGCAGTCTCTCACCCAGACCATTGTGATGGGCTCTCCTTCCACTTTCTCAGCCCTCATGCTTTTAATTACCACTGATCCATGGGCCAGTATTCCAGCCTCTCCATGCCTGTTAGTGAGGACGGTTGCCTGGCACTGGCCCTCAAAGCTCTCTGGGTCCTGGCCACAGCTATTGCACCAGGCACCTCCATATGATCATCCAGAGCCTTGGACTTCCTACCCTCTGCCCCTGCTCGGGCCCTAGCAGGAATGAACTCTTACTTCGGCCTGCAGAGCAGGGGATGGTCGCCTTTGGAGACGCACAGACTTGGGGTCTAATCTGGCTGCTGATGCTTCCTGCTTGTTTAACTCTTCTAAGCCTCAGTTTCCTTATCTGTCAAATGGGGATGAGGATTGAGCAGGGCTAAGTTATATCAAGTGCTTCTTTGTGCCTAGCATATAGAACACACTTGCTAGATATTAACTGCTATAATAATATGATAATAGTCATGACATATTGTCATTATTATTAGAATTTCTTTCAATTTTTTAGGACTTCCCAGGTGGCGCTAGTGGTAAAGAACCCATCTGCAATGTAGGAGACATAAGAGACGAGGGTTCGATGCCTGGGTCAGAAAGATCCCATGGAGAAGGGAATGGCTACCCACTCCAGTATTCTTGCCTGGAGAACCCAATGGACAGAGGAGCCTGGTGGGGCTACAGTAGTCCATAGGATCTCAGAGGGTTGGACACAACTGAAGTGACTTAGCATTCATTATTGTTACAGTGTCCTTTGAGGCCCCTCTCCAGTGCTCATTCTTTAAGATAGCTTTTCCTATTTCTTAGTAAGGGCTTCCCTGGTGGTTCAGAGGGTAAAGCGTCTGTCTGCAATGTGGGAGACTTGGGTTCGATCCACCGGTTGGGAAGATCCCCTGGAGAAGGAAATGGCAACCCACTCCAGTACTCTTGCCTGGAAAATTCCATGGACAGAGGAGCCTGGTAAGCTACAGTCCATGCGATTGCAAAGAGTCTGCACATTTCTTAGTAAACAAACTTTCCTATTCTTGCTACCCCTGAAATGCTCTGTTGCTTCTTCCCTTAGAGGACACTCCCACTGGGCCTGCACTTGGTTACTTATGTCCATGCCTGCTCCTCACACCCCCTCCTGCTTCTTCAAAGGCAAGGTCCGTTTTTTCCCCAGACAGGGTGGGGCATGGTGTCAGACATGGAGCAAGCCCAGTGAGCATCTGTGAATTGAACATATGTGGGAAAAGGTCCTCACCCACCAGGGCATGTTGAAAGCCCACTTGCCCCTCCAAGCGGTCTCCTGCCTGTCACTCATACCCCAGGTGCACACCACACACACCTAAAGTGTACATTCCTTTTTGCCCATGTGTCATCTCAGTCCGTCTATTCCTTTGGTAGAGTTTGAAATCTAGGAATTTGACTTCATTGGAGGTCTGGGGGGCTTCCCAGGTGGCGCTAGTGGTGAAAAATCCTCTTACCAATTCAGGAGATGCAAGAGATGCAGGTTTGATCCCTGGGTTGGGAAGATCTCCTGGAGGAGGCCGTGGCAACCCACTCCAGTATTCTTGCCTGGAAAATTCCGTGTGCAGAGGAACCTGGCGGGCTACAGCCCATGGGCCTGCAAAGAGTCAGACACAACTGAGTGACTGAGCACAGCTCAGGAGGTCTGGGAAGTGCTTAAGGACTGAAGGCAGTGGAGGCAAGCTGATTCATCGTAGTGTTTTGGTGACTGGGATTTGATGGAGACCTGGAGAGTGGGCAGGAGGAAATGGGGGGAGGGGAGCACTGAGAAAGTTTAAAAATTCCTTTAAAATTCCACACAGATCCTCGAGTTGCTTTGAGCTTAGGTTGGATTTGACTTAAAAGGATAATGGTGCTGAACGTCTGATCCTTCAGTCATCGGCATTAACTGAGCAGCCACTCTGCAAAGCATTGGAGATTCAGAGAATGCCTAGAAGGTACCTCCCTCCTATGGGGCTCATAGTCTGATGCAGGGACCTGGAGAGAGGTGTGGGCCTTGGCTCTGTGGGGATTGGGGCAATGAGGCATGTAACAGGAAGGAGAAGACAGTACGTTTCCTGAGGCTGAGAAAAACAAGGTCAGGTAAACCTCCATGCAGGCAAGTGACCAGGTTCGGCAGGTTTCCAAGGATATGGGCCCATAGGTCAGGGATCATCCCATGTCATTTCCACCACCAGGCAAGTCAGTGTGAGCACAGACAAAGTGCCCTGTGGGCTCAACTGCCCACCCAGAGCTGTGCTTTAAGGCAGTGGGCTGTTGGGCAGAGAGAGTGGCAGGGGCCGGTCACGCTGCCTGGTACTGCGGTCTGCCTGTGGGCAGGGACTTATGGGCCTGGGCCCTGGGCCTCTGGTCCTGGCAGCTGCTCTGAGTTTCTGTTTCTGCTGCTGGGGCTGTTTGTCTGGCCTCTCTTGAATGGCCCTTTGTCAGCAGGCCTGGGGAGGTGACCCCACGGCTGGCCTGACTCACTCGCTCATGCCTGCCTGGCCTGCCAGGGCCCTGGCCTGGGGCTTCTGTGCACCGCGGCCCACCATCCTGACTCCCTGGAACTGGCCTGAGGTCCCCTCGGGGGCAGGGGCGTGGGCGCCCGGGCTGGCAGGTGGCAGGCCTGGTCCCGCTCCCTGACTCACTCCGGACACCTCGTGTCCTGGGCCTGTGGTGGGGTCGGCCGCACAATGCTGCCCTGTGTTCCCGCCTCTGGGGGCTGTTAGAGGAAGCCATGGCGTGATGGCTGGGCTGGCGCTGCAAAGACTGTCATATTCGGCAGTGACGGGGGGGCTAGGGGTAGCAGCAAGGCCCCGCGACCCTGCTGGTGGGCCAGCTTGGGGTCTTTCCAAGGAAGTCTTTTTAGAAACCAGGCCTGTGTCTGTGATTTGTGAGTCCGGTGTGTCGCTTCTAAGAGAGGGCTGTATTTCTTTTCATGGTCAGTTCTTTTCCTTTTCCTCAGAAGTAATTCCACATTAAAGATAAAGGTGCCTCCTTGTTCAAACAGTAAGTTCTCTGTGCATGATAAAGGGGTTCTGTCCCTCCCACTCCCCCTGTGCAGGATTGGGCCTGGGCTTGAGGACCGGGAAGAGCTCTGCGTCATGGGGACCAGTAGGGCCACCCTGCATCCTCCCAGCTGTTGGGGGGTGCCCTCCTCCATGACGGAAGGATGGTGGGACAGACCCACAGGTGGGGGCTTCTCAAGGAGACCCTGTCAGGCCTGAGGGGCTGGGGAGGAAGGGGCCACCCTGGTGGGTGTCAGCTGCAACAATCTGGGCCAGAGACCCCTGCCCTGCTTGTCAGCGGTCCAGCCGCCTCAGGGCAGTGCGGGAATTCAGGGAAGTGACTGTAGCCACCGTGAGCCCCTCAGCCTATTAGAATATCACCACCCTGTGCTCTCTCCTCGGTCCCAGGCTTTGACTTCTCTATGCTCTTCAGCCCTTCTCTGGAATTTTGTAGTTAGGCTATTAAACAGAATACTTGATGTTTAATGCTTATTTGATGAGTATTTAGCATGCAAATCAAGGGAAGACGTTGCATTTTCCTCTGAAGCCCACAGATCCATCCGTGACCTCTAGTTGGACCCAAAGCACTTGTTTTAAAAGGCAGCTTTAAAAGCCGTTGTTGGGTTTTTGGCTCTGTGGTTCTGAACCATAGAAACCCAGCCCCTATTACAGAAGCGTCAGACTCCACCAGCAGGGCATAGGGCTCCACGCTGCTTGCCAGGAAGGTGACCAGACGTGGGCTTGATGGGGTTGGGGAGCTGTTTTGTTTTTTTGATGGATATTAAATTGTTTCTAATGGACTTTTTAAAGAAAAATTTTAGATTTATAGAAAAACTGAACAGCTAGTACAGAGAGTTCCAACACAACCCCGCCTGCACAGTTTTCCTGATTACTGTCTTACCTTAGTGTGGCGTATTTGTTACAGTTGATGAAATAATGTTGATATATTATTATTAGCTAAAGACCATCTTTATTCAGATTTCTTTAGTTTTCCCCTAATGTCCTTTTTCTATTCCAGAATCCCATCCAGATAACCACATTCCGTTTAGTTGTTATGTCTGCTCAGGCTCTTCTTGGCTGTGACAGTTTCTTAGACTTGCCTTGTTTTTGATGACTTTGAGAGTTTTGAGGAGGACTGGTCAGATAGATTATAGATATACCCTTCAATGGGGACTTTTATGTTTTTCTTGGCTTATGGGTTTGGCGGAGGAAGATCACAGAGGTAAAGTGTGATTTTCCTCACGTCAGTTCAAGAGTGTGTACCATCAGCATGATTTATCCCTGTTGATATTGACAGGGAGGGCTAGGCTTCCAGTCCCTTTCAGCACCCCCACTTCTGCACAGTTCCAAAGCCTGGTGATAGGAGCTGTGCTCTTTCTCCTCCTCAAGACAAACATCAGTCTGTCAACCAGCACTCACTGGCTGTCTGCACCACCCCAGCTCTTACAAGTTATGGGGTAACAGAGACCTTCCAGCCAGGAGAACCTTGTTAAAAAGAGAACGTAAACCAGCATGTGTTGTGTGGCATGTCAGTGCTAATGACAGATCACAGGTGCTCTTTGAGTCTGGAGAAAGAAGCCATGGCCTGGAGTGGGTGTTGGACAAAGACAGCATTTCTCAGCCTTAGCTGCACATTAGAATGAGTGCACGTGTGTGTGCTCAGTCCCTCAGTCGTGTCCGACTCCTTGTGACCCCATGGACTGTTGCCCGCCAGGCTCCTCAGTCCATGGGATTCTCTAGGCAAGAGTACTGGAGTGGGGAGACATGCCCTCCTACGGGGGATCTTCCCGATGCAGGGACCAAACCCAAGTCTTCTGCATTGCAGGTGGATTCTTTACTGCTGAGCCACTGGGGAAGCCCTAGAATGAGTGAGGGATTCTAAAAATGACTGATGCCTTGGTCACACCCCCAGAGTTTAGAATTTGGTGGGACTTAGATGATCCCCATTATTATTATTATGCAAAAGCTCTCCATGTGATCCTACGATGCAGGATTGAGAACTGGAATACACAGGGAAGGGAAGGGCGTGCTCAGTGGAGGGAAGAAAATACTCAGTGGCTTGGAGCTTGATACACATGTGGTGGGGGATGGGCGTAGATCATCTTAGCTGAAAGTACTGGGAGGAAATACTAGAAGGGTAGAAAAGAGATAGACTTGGAGGTATTTATATGCCAGGCTAAAAAGTTTTGATTTTTTTAAAAGTTATTAGGGTATGGCAACACCAAGAATACACTTGAGTTTGGTAGAGAAGTGATCAGCATACACGTTAGGTGTATTAAATCATACATTAATGTCCAAGACAGATCATAGAGAGAGGGTGAAAGACAGGTGCAGCTACTACAGTGTTGGGCTTCCCAGGTGGCGCTAGTGGTAAAGAATCCGCCTGCCAATGCAGGAGACCTAAGACGACGTGTGTTCGAAACCTGGGTCAGGAAGATCCCCTGGAGGAGGAAATGGCAACCCACTCCAGTATTCCTGCCTGGAGAATCCCATGGACAGAGGAGACTGGTGGGCTACAGTCCATGGGGTCACAAAGAGTCAGACACGACTGAGTGACTGAGCACGCGGGCACTACCATATCATGCAAGGTGCCACAGCAACCCAGGGGAGCAGTGATGAGGGTCTGAACTAGAGCGAGCAGTGGAAGAGAAGATTATAGAGATCCTGCAGGAGTAAGCATGGCTAGGACTTTGCCACAGATAGGATGTGGTGTTCCAGAGGTGGGGAGCAAACCCTGTGAGCTCAGTGAGACTGTGAGCTCCATGAGGCAGGGACTCTTGCTGCAGTTCCCCCAGTGATGACTGAGGTCCTGGGCAACAGGAGGCCATCAGTACATATTGTTAATTTGGTTCCTGGAAGAATAATGATACCATGCTTTCCAAAATTACTCCTCTTTCCAAAATTATCCTCCTTTTCTCCACCAATTTCTCCACCTAAATGCAGGCAGATCTCAGCTGTTCGGAAATCAATCTAATTCAATAACTTGGGCCGAGATGTAAATAACTGTTAGGATTGGAAGTATTTACCTTTCAAACAAAACGTTTGGTGGAATTAAGAACTCTCTCCTTGGGAGAATGTTGTGGGTGTGGATATATTTTTGAGTAGAGATCGTCTTTATTTCAATTCTACACCTTAATCTAAATTTTGAGCCAGACCAGAAAAAAAACGGGGGTGAGGTCTGCAGCTTGGCAACCTGCTCTGAAAGGCTGTCAGTTGCTGCGCTGGTAGTTCTGTTGGCATGCCCTGTGAGCCTGGCTCCAATGGCCAGGACCTCCTACAACCCGTCTGGGATACTGTCTTGCTTCCCGCATAGATGCAGATGTTCTGCTGGGCAGAGAGCAGCAGGGTGTCCAGCAGGTACTGAGGGGAGGCTTGAGAGGGAGAGAAGACAGCCCGTGCTGGTATGAAGCTCATCTGAGAGTGAGTGAGAGGAAGACCTGTGAACAGCTGGGGTCCAGCGATGGCTGATGGATGAGCCAGCCCTCCTGCCTCCTAAGGGGCTCCGGGGTCCCAGCCTTCACATCAGTCATAGTGGACACAACAGAGCTGGGCAGGAGACTGTGAAAGGGGAAGAAAAGGACATCATCGGTGTCAACGTTAAAGCTGTTGAATTTTATCTGGGTTATTCTCTCGTCCTGTTTTTTCTCCACTGAACTGGGTCAGACCACTTCCATCCAATGAGCCCTGGTTAGTCTCAAGTCAAGGTCGGCATTTTGATTTCCCTTAGTGCCCATGCATTCTGCATTTGCCAGGGAGGCAGCAAGGAAGAGTGGAAAAAGCCTAGCACACGGCATCCACAGAATTAGGGGCCGATGCCAGCTGTGCTGTTGTCAGTTACGGGGCCTTGGACAAGTGACGTAACTCTGAGCCTCACCTTCTCGAATCTGTAAAATGGGCCTGATAGCCAACATCTTCTTTGAGCTGACACTTGCAAAGTTGTCTGGTAAGTCAAGTGTCTTACAGATATTTGATGTTAGGGGCATCATCACCATCACTGTGATCATCCCCTTCAGCCGTCATGGGCAGGGAGCAGGGTGGGTGGATCATACACAACACGCTTGGTCCCCCTCTGTCTTACGACAGCCACAGGTACACTCGAGGGTCTGAGGCTGAGGGACAGGAGGCTCTGGTCTGATAGACCTTACTCTAGTCTCCCTTAAACCCAGGAGGCAGGAGGACCAGGGTGTCCTGGGCACAGCATCCCAGTCTTGCAGAAGTCCGCTTGGCTCCCCTCAACCCCGGGATTCTCAGGGCCCAGGCCTCCTAGGGAGACACCCTGAAGGGGTCCCTTGCAGGAGGCAGTGGCTTCTCCTGGGAGGCCTCTGGGTTAGGAAGAAGACTAGGCGTGCTGACCGTGGGATGGGGCGCCTGAAGTCCACCAGGGCTAAACCTCAGGCCCCTGGCCGCTGCCCAGCAGGCTGCTGGGACAGCAGAGATCCTGTGTCTCCTATTGGGCAGCCGCCCTGCAGCCAGAGCGGGATGTGAACTGGCTTCTCCCAGGAGCTGCAGCTGTCTTGTTGACCCTTCTTTCCACACCCCACCCAGGCACATTTTCCTTTTTCTGCTCTTTGGAGCACTGGTGTGACCGGGACAGGCAGGGCGTGGTGAAGTCTCCGGGGGAGCCAAGGATGGAGGCCCAGCTGGGGGCTCATGGGGAGGAAGACAGTGCGGAGCCTTGCTTGATGTTTCTCCAAAGTAGATTTCTTTTCTCAGCAGTCTCCAGCCTCTCCTTGCTTTGCCAGCATGTCCATCCCTTGTTCAGTTTCCATCAGCAGCGCCTTTTCTTTGTTGTTGTTCAGCCGCTAAGTCGTGTCTGACTCTGTGACCTCAAGGACTGCAGCACGCCAGGCTTCCCTGTCCTTCACTATCTCCCGGAGTTTGCTCAAGTTCGTGTCCACTGAGTCGAGGATGCCATCCTACCATCTTATCTTCTGTTGCTGCTCTTCTTGGCCAGCCTCCATTCTGTCCCGGAGCCTCTTCCTTTTCGCTTTGCCTGCCTCTCTTGCGCTTCTCTTTGGGCCCCCTCCCCTGGTCAGCTTCTCTTCTTTGGGATTTCTTTCCTTTTCTGTCTCGTGTCCTCTGTCTTGCTTCTGGGTCTCTGGGTGGGGGCTCCCGCACTTGGGGCTGGGAGGCTACGTCACCTTCCTCAGCTGCCCCAGGCAGATCTGTGCTCCTCACGCCACCTGTCGGCGGCCCTGGGTAATGCAGCCTGTTTTTCTGGAGGAAGGAGAGGGCAGTGGCGCCCGGAGGCGTTTTGATTCTGTTAAGCCGGGGTCTGCCTGCTTCTGCTGTGGACCGAGGCCTGTCCCTGCCCGTGTTGTGGGGACACTGGAGCCTTCCGGGGGTGGAGGGAAGTGAAAGGAGGCTACTGGGGCCTTTCCCCAGTTCTCTTCTCTGTTTCTCTTCCCCATTTGCCAAGTGAAGCTGGAAAATCAAGGCGGAAGCTGAGGAAGGAGGTGGGGGAATGATGATATTAATAGTATCAGCAGTTGATACTTTAAAAGCACGTGCTATTTACCAGGCAGAGACTTCCTGCTGTGACATGATATCCCTTCGTTGCAAATGATCCAAACCATTGCATCTGGTTGAGGCAAGGCAGGGAGCCTGTGGGGCCGGCCACAGTACACCTGGCCGGGACCCTCTCCCCATCTCTTCTCCCTGCTTCCTTCTCCTGCCAGCTCCTCGCTGGTGAGCTGCTACCTGATTCTCCGCACCAGATTCCCCCACCCCCACATCTCACACCTTGGCTGCTATGAACCCTCTTCTATTGCTTCCAGACCACGTGACAACCCCTGAGGGACACTGAAGTTTCAAACCCAGTCCTTTTAGCAACGGGGTGGGGGGAGGGGGGCCTGCGATTGGCAGCCTCTAGTAGACCTACAAGGTTGGAGCTGGGGAGGAGCTGTCTACTCTACAAAAGGAGATGCCAAAGGGACGGATGTGGGCAAATGATAACTGCTTATGCACAGAGGCTAGTTCATCTAATCCTCACAGCTCCTGAGATTCCTGTTTTACAGTTTCAGAAGCAAAGACTCCAAGAGGTAGAGTGACTTGTTCAAGACCCCAGAGCCATTGAGTAGCAGAGAGGCAGGATGGTGGAGAGATTCAGAGCAAGTACTTGGGAGCCAGATTAGGTTTAAATCCAGGCTTGCTACTTTCTGGCTCTGGAACTTTAGATAAGTTGCTTACTCTTTCTGGTCTCAGTTTCTCCATCTGTATAATGGGAATAATCATAAATGGAGCCGTTTCCTGGAACTGCCGTAAGGATCGAATGAGTTAGTACATATAAACCACTTAGAACAGTACTTGGCATGCCATGCCTAAAAACTGTTAGGTATTGTTATCACAGAGCTTTACAGTTTACAAAGGACTTTCACATATATTACCTCACTTGACTTTTATAATAGCCTTGAAAAGCGGGCAGGGGAGTTGGCTGATCCTCCAGATCCCTCCATGCTATGCTGTCAACTCTGACCTAAGCAGCTGCACAAATTCCATACTCTGTTACCAAAAACAACACCCTCTCCAGTGAACAACTCTCTCTCCACAAGGGAATAGAAATTCTCTCTTGGGGGTGAGCTGGCAGACACTGTGAATTCCACTGTGTCTTTCTCTCAGGGGTGTGTATGGGGCCAGCGATGTTAGGACTTGGTTGGTAGATGTTTACACAGTGGTGGGAGTCCCCTCTTTGCAGAGTTCATCTGATTCTCTCTGGGCCCGAGCCATGCAGCCTAAGTCCACTGGATTGGGATAGCAGCAAGGACTAGAGTGGCAGCTGCCACGCACATGAGCCCTCTGAGAGCAGCAGTACAGGTGGCCCGTCGTGGCCTTTGTCCCTGAGTGGGTGTGAACCCTCCCCTGGGGTGTGGGGCTGGGGGCGCTGGAGTCCAGGGCTCACAGCAGGAAGATTACCCTTCCTCCCTCAGCAAGGAGGCAGACTAAGCTGGGTGGAAGTATGGAATCCAGCTCTCATCCACCAAGGGACCATTCTTTCTCTGCCTCAGTTTCTTTCCCTTTAAAATGGGTTTGATGATAACATATATTTTCCAGGCTATTTTTAAGATTCAATGAGAATGAATATTTAAAGTAGTAAGAATAGTACCTGACCGATATTCTGTTTATCATGATTATTATTATCATTTCTTATATCCAATCCTGGCCCCAAACTGGGCTGTAACTATGGGCTTCCCATCCCAACATTCTCCTTTCCTTCTGTGGAGTCCATAAAATGATTCCAATGCTCCCAGTAGGGCTCTGTCCCATCGACTCCCAAACTGCCAGTCAACAGCGCCTTGCTTATTCCTACAGACAAGCTCACATCTGGACGACTCACCTAGAAAACTCACCTGTCTTGGTTCCACATCTGCTTTCACACTGTGATCCAGGCTTCTGCTCCCAGAAGTGTGCAGCGTGAGTGGGGCGGGGCTTGTGTACCTGCAGGAGCTCCAGCCATCAATGTCCCTGAGGTTCATGCCATTGGCTCCAGGGTTCTGCCTCACGTGGCCGGGCCTGGGGGAAGCATTGTATGGAGGCTTCTACAGTCAAGAAAGCTGCAGCTGTATCTTGCAGCTATATGAGGGAAGGGAGGTTTAAGCTCTGTTGTTTAATTGCTAAGTCAAGTCTGACTCTTGTGACCCCATGGAGGTACTCTGTCCATGGGATTTCCCAGGCAAGAATACTGGAGTAGGTTGCCCCTTCCTCCTCCAGGGGGTTGTCTTTTACCACTGAGCCACGAGAGAAGCCCCCTTGAGCCTTCCAAAAGGGGCCAAAGATAGAGAAGAATCACCTTGCATTTTACAAAAACAGATGATGAAACTTGGTGATAGCTGATCTCTGGGAGCTTCAAGGTCCAATAGTGTAGGGCACACTGTGGGGGTTTGAGGCCACAGTGTGGTCCCTACTTCCGTTCCAGGCCACTTGTCATGTGGGACATGAGGCGAGGGACAGACACTCCTCATCCTGAAAGCAGCTTGGTTCAGAGAAGGTGGAGAGGAGTGCTGGGCTCAGGAAGGACCCCGAAAAACCCTCTGTAACACTTCCAGACAGAGCAGTCACGTAGGTGATGACTGACCTTTTGTTTGCTTTCTTTTTCTCCTGTACGTAAAATCCCAGGAGAGCTTTGAATCAAAGCATCTAAGTTGGGAAGCAAAAGGTGATGAGCAGTATAGAGAGAAGGGCAGCTGCATGTGAGTGGAGGTGATGGTTTGCTTGAGTGCAGAGGACGCCTGGCTGCCCCAGCGGGGATGGGGAGACCAGGGGGTCGGAAGGGGTGCCAGAGGAGATCAAAGACAACATTTCAGTCTGTGTGGCCTGGAGGCATTATGCCGCCCACGTTCTCATAAAAGCACAGCGCACCTCAAAGCCGGGCCGGGAGTTGGGCCTCCTCCACTAGATTGTACTTACCATACACCCAAGCCTCATTCCTGAGCACGTATGATTGAGGACAAAGGTGCCACTCATGGAGGGCATGCATAACCCTTTCATAGAAATAGATGCTAAGGAGGCTTGAAAGGGCTGCTGGAGCCAAGCCCCCGACTCCAAAGAGATCAGCCTTCTTGCCTTCTATAATATTTTCCTCCCAAACAGTAAGACTTACTAATGTCCTAGGAATGTAAAGCATCCACCTCTTATCCCGTCGGTGGTAATTGTTAGTCTCTGCTTTCAGCCCTTAGCCCCGGCCTTAGACCATTCAGATCTGTGCTACAGTGATAAGTGTGTGTGCACGTGTGTGTGTGTTGCTCAGTCACGTCCAACTCTTTGCGTCCCCATCTACTGTAGCCCGCCAGGCTCCTCTGTCCATGGGATTTTCCCACGGACAAGAATACTGGAGTGGGTTCATCAGGGGATCTTCCTGACTTAGGGATTGAACCCAGGTCTCCTGCATTGCAGGCAGATTCTTTACCAACTCACCCACACAGCACAGCCAGAATAATCAGAAAGGACTGTTCGGATCATCTCTTTGCTTCTGTTGAGAGAGTGAGGCGTTGGCCTCCAAGCCTTCTGAAGACCCTTTGTGGACGTGGTTCCATCAGTCGCCTTCCCAGAAGCCAGCATTGCCCCTTGACATATGACCAACCAAAGGCAGTCTTTATCTTTTTGGACAAGCCACACAGCATGTGGGATCTTAGTTCCCCAACCAGGGATCGAACCCGTGCCCCCTGCAGTGGAAGTGCAGAGTCCTAACCACTGGACTGCCAAAGAATTCCCTAAAGATGATCTTCTAATGCAGAGCCAGGAGCCTGTCAGTGCTTCTCTCCTCCCTCCTCACTTCCTCGGTGACTACATTCCTGTAGGTGCCTTGTCTTCTTTCCTGGCTCCAGCCAGGCTACCAGAGCACTCTCAGGCATTACTCAGTCTCCTTGTTTCCCTCATGGTACTCCTCTCCTCCAGTCCTGGCCTGCCCAGCGCCCATTCCCAGCATACCAGAGCTGCAGGCAGGAGCTGGGGGTGTGAGTTCTGGGTAGATGCATTGGCTACATCACTTCTCTGCTGGCCCTTCAGACTCCTCAAATAAAGAGCTTTCATTTCAATCATTCTAACTCACTGGAATTCAGTGGTTCTAAGTTCCATCTGGTATACCTCACATCGTGCTTATATCCTATTTATACACAGCAAAATCTTCTTTTAACAGGCTTCTTTGTTACAAACATTTGGATACATCATAGGCTAAATCTTGTCCCCTGGCATTCAGTAACAGGCTAGGGTAACCAATTAGGCTAAACAATGAGGGTCAGGTATTCTTAGGGCTTCCCTGGTGGCTCAGATGGTTAAGAATCCGCCTGCAATGCAGGAGACCCAGGTTCGATCCCTAGGTCAGAAAGCTTCCCTGGAGAAGAGAATGGCAACCCACTCCAGTATTCTTACCCGGAAAATCCCGTGGACAGAGAAGCCTGGTGGGCTACAGTCCATAGGGTCACAAAGAGTCGGACATGACTGAATGACTAACACTTTCACTTTTCCAGGCATTCTGTGACCCCATAAAGGTCCCCTTCTGGCATGTCCTTTCTAGAGAGGGGGCCGTATCTTTCTTTGGGGATCCTGCCAGGACCCAGGCCTTGGTGATCCCTCTGGGCACATTTTTGATGGGCTGAACCCTAAGGCAGGCAGGCAGGTGGGATGCCAGGGAAGGGAAGCAAGGCCTTGGGGGCTGAGTGAGATAGAGATGAGGATGAGATGAGGATGTTTCCCTGTAATTTGGAGCTTGTACATTTTAAAGGAGGTTGTTTCTGAGTTATTTTCACAATAGAACTGGGTATTCTGATCTACCTCACTGCTTCGTGGAATCAAAAATAATATAGTGTGATGCTATATCATCAGCTCATGGCTTCTCTTTCTGAGCAGCTTTTACCCGGCAATTATGTGAAATTATGTGACTCAGTATGGAAAGATAATCACCAGAGAAACTCTTCTGATTGCTCTCTCCTGCACATGCAGAAAAGCAACTGTGCAGACAGCAGAGAGATCAGGGAAGGAAATTAACATGGACAGGCTGTTGCCACCCAAAGTGTCAGCTGTTCACCAGTGTCGAGATAAATGAGAGCGTGGAACGGAGCAGGAAAATGAGTGGAAACTGAATTCTTTCTCTGAAGATGCTTCAGAGGAAGCACAAGGTAGCCGGTTCCGTTTTCCAGATGGGGAGGACGGAAGATCTAGGGTTCCAGAGGTACCCCAGCCCCGTCTAAAAGTGAGGACTTTGCCAGAGCGCCATCCCAGGGGCCCAGGTCCGCAGGCTCTCCCAGGTAGGGGGTCCATGATCTCACATGTGCAGGTGGCTAATGTGATGTTCCTGAAACCCCCCTCTCCCAGCTCCACCCAACTCTGCCTTGCTTTTTAGTCTTCCAAAAATTCCCGCCGACCCTTCGATCTACTACTTAGACTTTGTGGCCTGGAAATGAGGTTTACGACTCCTACCACCTCTTAACCTCTCCCCGGCCAGCCCTGGGCAGCCTCGCCTCCTTTCTGTGAGGAAGGAATGTGTGGTGACCACCGGGAGAGTGTAGGACACAGAGGGGGCAGTTGTGTGGGAGGGAGAGGAGAAAGAGATAGAGTTCCTTGGTGCAGCCACGAGAGAAAGGCACTCTGTGTCCCTTCAGAGGCTCTGTCTGCGTCCTTGGCCACTCAACTCGGGCAGTGCCAGAGGGACCAGCGAGATTTTTAAAAATGGGTGTGGGGCCCAGCACGTCCTCCGATGAGGCTTATGCTGAGGTGTGGCTGGCGTAGTCCTGGCCTGGGCAGCAGCTTGAAGGAGGAGAGTTGGTCTCTTTCCAAATCTGTAACAGTATTTCTTTCAGCTCACTGTAACTTGATCAGAAATGTTTTCTTTAGAATACAAAGACAGGTCTTTACTCTTCAGCCTGGCATGCAAGATCCTCCAGAGGCTGACTCCAGCTCTCTTATCAGAATTCTCGCCACCCACACTCACATGCTTTACACAACTCAATTATTCACTGTTTTGGAAGGTATCTTACCCTCAAAATGGCAAATACTTGGCAGATGGCTGTCACGGCCCCTCCTGTGCTATGCAGACATCACAGATGGATGAAGGCCCTCACATCTACCTGCCCTCATTCAGAATCCTTCTGAGGAAGCCACTTCAGGTGGCCACTGCTGAATGAAGTACCTTGAGATGCAACTTGAACTGAACTTGAACTTGAATACTATTTGTGATCCCTATTTTCCCTTCTCACTGCCTTTGCTCATGCTGTTTCCTCTACCAGAATGCCTTTCCTTTTCTCTTTTCTTACCCCTGTCCATCAGAATCCCATCTTGCTTTCAAGGTTCAGCTGGAATGTCAGCTCCTCCATGGAAACATCCCAGGTCCCCTGTTGTATTCCCTGCTCCCTTTTCTGTGCCCTGCCATGCTGGCTACTCCTTGAATGTAGTCTCTGCCTCTTGTCAAGCTCTTTTCACATTTGCTGAAATATCTTGAGTCCTCTGCTTTCACACCCTATCTCCCTGTCTTGTTTGCCTGTTTATCCCTTGCAGAACCTGGAATTGTATAACTCCGTTTAGGAATTCAGTGTGTATGTGTGTGTGTTAGGTTGGGGGGCAGGTGGATTTACTTGAACCTTAGCATCTATGGAGGTAATTAGGTGGAGCTGTGGAGAGGTGTAGCAGTGACTAGTGGCCTGGGACCCTTGACCTGTGTCCTTCCTCCTCCCTGGAGGGGCCTTGCTTGCCTCTTAACCCCTCTGCTGGCTAGAAGCAGTCCCAGCTGCTGTCCCTGTTCAGGGGAGGGAATTAGACAAAGGCTTGAATACTAGAAGGTTGGAATTACTGCGGAATGTTAGATCTGCCCCCCAGAAGGGTGAAATGATAAAGAAAAATGTGAGTTTACAGCTAATAGGCCTTCATTAAAGAAAATTCTAAGATGTTCTCCGGGAATAAAGAAGAAAGGCTTGATGGATGCCTGAGATTCAAAAGGAATCATAAACAAATGGGTTAGTAAATACATGGCATGAGTTATCTGTTGCAACATAACAGTAGCTTAAAACAACAAATGTTTACTATCTCACACAGTTTCTGAGGGTCAGCCATCAGGGAGGAGTGGAGCTGAGTGGTTATGCTCTGGGCCTTTGATGAGCTTGCAGTCAAACTGGCAGCCAGGGTGACAGTTGGTGCAGGCTGGACGATCAAGCTTGCTTAATGGTTCATGGCAGCCTTACTTCCTAGTGGGCTTTTGAACCGAGCTCCCCAGTTCCTTGCCATGTGGGCCTCTCCACAAGGATGCCTGAGCATCCTTAAAACATGGTAGGTAACTTTCCCTAGGGCAAGCAATCCTTGAGAGAGAAAGCAAGAAAAGAAAGCTGTGGTGCCTTTTATAATCTGATCCTGGAAGTAAAATATCAATTCTGCCATGCTTTTACTGGTCACCCAGACTAGCCCTGGTGCACTGTGAAAGGAGACTGTACAGAGGTGTGGATACCAGGAGGTATTGGGAGCTTTCTTGAGGGCTGGCCACTATACACACAGGTGAATCTATAAACAAGTGTTTCTTTCCAAGAAATACAAACACTAATATCTATTTCATAGAATTAAGAACAGAACTGAAATTTTGTACGATAATAGCATATGTATCAGGGAGGGGGTGATTTGTATTTTTCAAAAAGAATATTTTACTTAATGACTGTTATACATTTTGGCTCCCCTGATGGCTCAGTTGATAAAGATTCTACCTGCAATGCAGGAGGAAAAGGAAAGGAAAGTGAAGTCGCTCAGTCGTGTCTGACTCTTTTCGACTCTATGGACTGTAGCCTACCAGGCTTCTCTGTCCCTGGGATTCTCCAGGCAAGAATACTGGAGTGGGTTGCCATTTCCTCCTCCAGGGGATCTTCCCGACCCAGGGATTGAACCCGGGTCTCCCGCATTGTAGACAGATGCTTTACTGTCTGAGCCACCCCGGTTCAATTCCTGGGTTGGGAAAATCCACTGGAGAAGGGATAGGCTACCTACTCCAGTATTCTTGTGCTTCCCTTGTGGCTCAGCTGGTAAAGAATCTGCCTGCAGTGCAGGAGACCTGGGTTCGATCCCTGGGTTAGCTGTAGAGATTTAAACTCTTTGTTAAGGGAATTCCCTGGAGGCCTAGTGGTTAGTGGGGCTTCCCAGGTGGCTCAATAGGTAAAGAATTGCAATGCAGGAGACCCAGGAGACTTGGGTTCGATCCCTGGGTTGGGAAGATCCCCTGGAGGAGGGTATGGCAACCCACTCCAGTATTCTTGTCTGGAGAATCCCATGGACAGAGGAGCCTGGTGGGCTATAGTCCATAGACTTGAAAGGAGTCGGACACGACTGAAGCGCTGAGCACGCATGCACACTAGTGGTTAGTACTCAGTTCTTTCACTGCCATGGGCCTACATTTGATCCCTGGTTGGGGAAATAAGGTCTCACAAGCCATGCGGCACAACCAAAAAAATAAGTTAAATCTTTGTGAAATTGAATACTGTTTTGGTCTGTTCAGAGGCTGCTATGACAGAATACCATAGGCTAGGTGACTTATAAACAATAGATGTTTATTTCTCATAGATCTGGAGGCTGTGAAGTCCAAGATCCAGGTGCCAGCAGATTCAGTGTCTGATGAGGGCTTGCTTCCTGGCTGATAGATAGCCATCTCCTCACTGACACCTCACATGTCAGAGGGGCAAGAGGGTTCTCTGGGGTTTCTTTTATAAAAGAGCACTAATCCCACCATAAGGGCTCCCCCAACTCATGACCTAATTACCTCCCAAAGGCCTACCTCCATATACCATCTCATTGAGGGTTAGGTTTCAACACATGAATTTTGGGGACACAAACATTCAGTCTATAGAAAATACAAATGGTCAAATTCCAAAGGTAACTACTAAAAGACTAGAAATAGCTTGGATAATTTCTTAAGCAGTAGAAGGAGAAAATAAATTAGAAAGAAAATCAAGAGAGGAATACACATAAGAAAAGTAGGGGAAAAACAGGTGGTAGAAATCAGACCAAATAGGTCAATAGTCACAATAAAGTTAAATGGAGTAAACTTGACAGTTAATAATCAGGTTGAATTTTTTTATCTAGCTGTTTACTGTAAGATAATAAAATACACACAATGCATAAAGAAAAGTAAAAAGTAAAGTAGAATTTAAGACAGGATTCATATGTAATCCTAAAAGAGCCAATATAATACAGGACAATATAAGAGCAGGACGTAATAGTTTTAAACTTACTGTTATAATAATGTAAGAAATTTGGGGATAAATTTATAAATCCTTCCTCACAGTGGTAGATTATAAAGCAACTTTCTCAAATTGGTCACACAGTCAAAATATGAGAAAACATACAGAAATTTCAACCATATGGTTAGTTATCTTAATCTAATGGCATACAGGGGCTTCCCTGGGAGCTCAGACTGTAAAGAATCTGCCTACAATACAGGAGACCTGGGTTCAATTCCTGGGTTGGGAAGATCCCCTGGAGAATGGAATGGCAATCCACTCCAGTATTCTTGTCTGGATAATCCCATGGACAGAGAACCCTGGTGGGCTACAGTCCATGGGTCACAAAGAGTAGGACATGACTGAATCAACTTAGCATGCACACACAATGGCATATAGAACTTTTTTCCCAACAATAAAATAATTTGTAATTTAATACATGGAATATAGTTTTAGAAGTGAATAACCATATACTAGATTATAAAGCAAGGCTCAATAAATTTCAAGATATCCAAATCCTACAGAGCACATTCTCTGACCACAGTGCACTTAAGTTAGAAGTTAGTAACAAAAGTAAATTTAAAATCACTATACATTTGAACATTTAAAAAGCATGCTTCTTAATGCACAGGTCAAATAAATTATAGCACAAGTCTAAAATACTAAGAACTAAACAATAATCAAAAAGTCACATTTAAAGCTTATATTTGGAATGAAAGTGGCACTTAGAAGGTTATAGTCTTAAGTGCTAATATTAGAAAACAAGAAATGCTAAATTTTAATGGGCTAAATATATAATAAAAGAAGACAAATCTAAAGAGAAAACAATGGAATAAACCCAAAGAATGTTTCAGGGCAGAATTAAGAATAATTTAAAACACCATAAAGAGGATCAACAAAATTAAGAGTTGGTTCTTTGAGAAGACGAATAAAACAGTTAAATCTCTAGTGAGTCCAGTCAAGACAGAAGGGAGTTGTCACAAATAAACAAAATTAACAATGTAAAAAAGAGCATAATTCAGATCCAAAAAATTAGTGATTTCTAATGATAGCTAGAAAATACTACAAACAACCTTATGGCAGTAAATTTGAATAGAAAAGGGAACATTTCTATAAAAATTATAACTCACTAATTATATTCAGGGAAGATCCCGTGGAGGAGGAAATGGCAACCCACTCCGATATTCTTGCCTGGGAAATCCCATGGACAGAGGAGCCTGGCAGCCTACAGTCCATCAAGAAAAAGGTAGAAATCTTAAGAGTGTCGTGTGTGTGTGCGTGCTCAGTCACTACAGATGTGTCTCATTCTTTTGCAACCCCCTGGACTGTAGTCCACCATCCTCCTCTGTCCATGGAATTCTCGAGGCAAGAATACTGGAGTTGGTTGCCATTTCCTACTCCAGGGGATCTTCCAGACCCAGGGATTGAAACTGCTTCTTCTGTGTCCCCTGCATTGGTAGGTAGATTCTTTTACCAGTGCACCATCTGGGAAGCCTAAGAGTGTCGTAACCATTAACTCATTGAATAGACAAGTTAAAATTATCCCACAAAGAAAATACTAAGTCAGGTGATTTTATAGTTTAGTTCTACCAAATGTTCAAAGAACATACCCTTTATTTATACTATATTTATTTCAATCTTCTTCAATCTCTCCCAGGGAATAGCAAAAGAGGAAATACTTGTTCTGTGAGGCCAGTACTACCATGATACCAAAACCAGGCAAGGTCAGTACAATAAAATAAAAATTGCAGCCCAGTCTCACTCATGCACATAAATGCAAAAATCCTAAACAACATATCAGCAAGCCAAATCCATCAGTTTATTTAAAATAATACATTGATTTCATCCCACAAATGCAAGTATGATTCAACATTAGATAATTTTACATTCACTTTACTTCGTTGATAAATGTTAAAAAATACAGATGTAGAGTACTCATTCATAATTAATATAAAAGAGAAACATGTTGGAAAACCAGGATTAGAGGGGAACTTCTAAAATGTTAGAAGAAATCTATTTAAAATCAGTAATCTCCTTTTTTATAACTAAATAATATCCCAATGCAGGAGATGCCTGCCAGTGCAGGAGATGCAGGTTCGATCCCTGGGTCGGGAAGATGCCCTGGAGAAGGAGATGGCAACCCATTCCAGTATTTGTGCCTGGGAAATTCCATGGACAGAGGAGCCTGGTGGGCTACAGTCCTTGGGGTCTCAAAGAGAGGGACACGACTGAGCATGTAAGCACACACACAGACACACACATAAATACATATACTACATTTTCATTATCCAGTCTCAACACACACAGACAAAAGGTAATTATGTGAGGTGATGGAAGTATTAACCAACTTTATTGTGGTAATTGTACACCTTAAACTTACACAATATTATATTGTCATATCACAGTAAAGCTGGGAGAAAATTAAAAATAAACATACACACAAATTAAAAAATTAGTAGTAAGACTATATGTGTGTATGTCTTTTATCACTGATTCTATTCTACATTTTACTACAAGTCCTAGAAGTACAGTATGACAAGAAATAGAAATAAACAGTATGTTCTTCTATTAGAATAGAAGAAACAGTCTTGTATCATTTACAGATATGTCCACAGAGAAACCAAAAGAATCTGTAGGTGAGTTATTAGAAATAGTAAGAGAGTTTAGTAAGATGATTGGATTTAAGATCAATGTATACAAATCAATTGCCTTTCTCCACACCAGCAAAAATTAGAAAACACAAGAGATAGTATTTTAAATAACAATAAAATAATACCTAGCAATATATCTAACAGAAGATGTGGAAGACCTATATGAAAGCATTTATAAAGCTTTATTGAAATACATTGCGGGACTTCCCTGCCAGTCCAGTGGTTAAGACTCGGCACTTCACTGCAGGGGGCACAGGTTCGACCCCTGGTCAGGGAACTAAAATCCCACATGCCCTGTGGCAGAGCCAAAAAAAAAAAAAAAATTGAAAAGAATCTAAACAAATGAAAAGATTTGTTTATAGATAGGAGACTCAATATCACAAAAATGTTAATTGTCCGCATGTTCTGTGAAGTGAAGTGAAAGTCACTCAGTTGTGTCCAACTCTTTGCAACCGCATGGATTATGCAGTCCATGGACTCTCCAGGCCAGAATACTGGAGTGGGTAGCCTTTCCCTTCTCCAGGGGATCTTCCCAACCCAGGGATTCAACCCAGGTCTCCAACCCAGGTCTCCCACATTATAGGTGGATTCTTTACCAGCTGAGCCACAAGGGAACAGGTGAATTGTGATTCCAGTGAAAATCCCAATCATTTTAGATGAATTTGACAGACTGGTTCTAAAATTTATATGTAAGAGCAGAAGACCAAGAATAGCAAAGACATTCCTGAAGGAAGAGGTAAGAGAGGCAGAGAAGAGAGAAGAAAAAGAAGAGGAAGCTTCTCCCACCACTTGGGAAGATTACCATAAAGCTATAGTAACTGAAACAGTGGTCTTGATGCAGGAACAGACAAACTGACCAATAGATCCAAAGAGAAAGGCTGGAAACAGACCGACACCTGAACAGACACCAGATACATGATGTGAGTGGCCATGTGCATCGTGAGGGAAGATACTGACAGATGGTGCTTCCAGGACATCTGATTGTCAGGTGGAAAAAGCAATAATTGGATTCCAACCTCATGCCCTCCATAGACATCCATTCTGGATGGAATACAGACTTACATGTAAAAGACAAAACTTTAACATATTTAGAAGAAAAAAAAATTATTTTTAAAGTATTTATTTGGCTGCACTGAGGCTTAGTTACGGCATGAAGGATCTTCAGTTTCAGCATGTGGGACCTTTTAGTTGCAGTGTGTGAAATCGGCAAGCGGGATCTAGTTCTTTGACCAGGATGGAACCTGTCCCCCTGCACTGAGAGTGCAGAGTCTTAACTGCTGGACCACCAGGGAAGTCCTGCAAATTCTTTCTGACTCAGGGTGACAAGGAATATCTTTAAACAAGACAGAAAGATCATTGCATTCAGTAACATTGGAATTAAGAAATTGTATTCATTGAGAGACAATAAAAATGTAGAAAGGCAAGTATACTTAATGACAAAACTTTAGTATCCAGAATAATAAGTGAATAATAGTGATGTCAACCCATTGGAAAACTGAGCTGACAACATGAAAGGCCCATCACTGATGAAGAAACAGGAATGGCAAATAAAACAATCAAAAGCTTAACTCCATTTCTAAGGACTCCAATTGAGACCATAGTTTACACCTCTAGATTGGCAGAAATTAAGCAGTCTAGTAATAGCAAGTATTGATAAGGATGTGGAGTAATAGGGACAGTCATATGCAGTGGTGGGACTTTAAAGTGGGGATGGTCACTTGGAAAATAGTTTGAAAATTTTCTATAAAGTTGATAATTTGTACAACCCAGTGACTTAACTCATAAACTTATGTCTCGAATATAATTTTTCAAACTGAAGAGTGACCCACTAGTTAATTTATGGGTCTAACCATTAATTGGCCTAGCCATTTTTTCTTTTAAAGAAACAGAATAGAAAATATCAGAGGGCATCATCCTTTTTAAGGCTAAGTATTGTTTAGCAATATTGTTTTTTCTAGTTTACATGTATGTGTATTTGTACTGGTTTCCAATGTAAAAAATATTTCCTGTGAAAGTGGTAGTGAAAAGATTTGAAAAACAGTGCCCTTGTGTTCTAGGCAACAAACTCAAAATATATTTAAAAACTACACTACAATAGCATATAATTGGGGGAAAATCTGTTGATAGAACAGACCAATACATGATAATATTTACCTGCACGGTGGAGTATTACATAACACTGAAAAATGAATGAACTGTGTTTATGAAGGAGTCTTAGAAGTGCTGAACAACAACAACAAAAAAGCAGTCTCAGAAGATGAAACAAAGTGATACAATTATAAAGCTCAAAGAAGCTCCGCTGATGTATTCTTTAGATATGTGTAAGTGATAAATATTCTTTAAAAAGAGCAAGATATATATACATATATATATATCTCCATACAACGGAATATTATTTAGCCATAAAAAGTACTGATACATGCTACAGTATGGATGAACCTTGAAAGCTTTATGCTAAGTGAAGAAACCAGATGCAAAAGGCTTTGTATTTTATGATATGTTTATATAAAAGACCCAGACTAGCAAATCCATAGAGACAGAAAGTAGATAGATTAGTAATTGTCAGGGACTGTGAGAAAGGGAAAGTGAGAAATGACTGCCAGTGGGTACCAGCTTTCTTTTGGGATGATGAATGTTTCTTAGAGATGATATTTGCACAATTTTGTGAATATACTAAACATCATTGAATTGTACACTTTAAAATGAATTTTGTGGTATGTGAATTGTATCTTAATTTTTAAACTTTTTTTTAAGAAAAGCAAGGAACTGATTAAATATCTGTGTTCAGGGTACTATTTACCTCTGGAATAAGGCAAGGGGATGGGTTGGAGGAAATAGAGATAAATGTAGCAGCATGTACAAAGTGCCAGTTCTTAAGCTGCTTTATGGGTGTTTCCTTTTACTGTTTCATTATGTGTGTTACATATGTTTTTATACATATGCACATGTATATGAAATGTAATGTGAAATTTAAAAGAAATACAAATATCAAATGAAGTAACATTAAAAGCAAATGACTGCCTTATGAGAAATGCTTCTTGAATCCCGAGTGGAGTCCAGGGTCAATGCCGTGGCTTGATTGTGGATGGAGCTATTCTGACCTCTGCTGGCCGGGAGGTGAAGGGCAGCTGAGGGCTGCGGGCTGCTGGGCCAGGAGAGGAATGAACCCTCCCAGCACGTGTGGTCCTGGCTGCTAGAGAGTGTGCAGGGGGTCAGACCGCGCCCAGTCTCACCCCACTAAAAAAGAGCAAGCAGCTTTGGTCTTTTCTGGTCTAGGTTTCTTTCCCTTTACCTCTCTGGCTCTCTAGTGCCCTCCTTTAAGCCCAGGAGTGAGGCATGTGTAACTGCACCGAAATCCATCCCTGGAATGGACCAACTGCCCTGCCCTCAGCCTCTACCCAGATGGCCCATCCAGGGACCACTGACCCCAGGGACCAGGGGCTTGAGCAGAAGTCTCAGGCACCTGCTGGGGAAGGGGGGGCCGGGCGCTGATGCTCCGAGAACCTGTCTCCATGCTCCCTTTGTTTAATCAAACCACCTTTCAGAGGTTTATGAACTAGTCTATGAGAGGAGTTGACTTGGGCACTTTAGAGGTGAGAGGGTACAGGGGCACCTTGAGGGAGAGCTGTCAGCCCTTCAGGGTTTACTATATAGAGTCCAGGAAACAGCAGGCCTCTCACCCTCACCCCTGGCTGGACACGAGGGGCATCGGTCAACCTGCCCCCATTTAATCTGATAGAAAGAACTTCCGCCAGTGGGTCTCGGTTGTAGAGGACGAGGGCAGAAGTCCCAGGCATCTTAGTGAGCTAGAGATGGCCACGTCTCTGGATGGTCTGGGGAGGAGGACTCAGGTGAGATGATCTCCCCAAACCCTTGGGGTTTTGTGACTTCGGCACCAGAGAGGCGGCCTGGCGGAGGCATTCCTGAGCTGGGTTAGGATCCAGGTTCTGCTGCTTGCTACCATGAGTGTTACGCACCTCCTTTAAGCTCAGGCTCTTCACCTGCAAAACGGGTTATTAGTCACAGCGCCTGCTGGTTGAACTGATTCCATTGTAATTAAATTCATGCTTACAGAGCCCTCTAAGGAGGGCTATCAATGGCAGCTGCTTCGGCTTTGTTGTCAGACCTCAAACTGTGTGAGGGGAGAGCTTGGAGTCAGGGTGGGGGTCCAACTGGGGCCCTGGCCGGGCTGAGGGTTAGAGTGGGGAGTCTCCTACCCAGAGAGTCATTTCCCTCCCTCTGTCTCCAGAAGCCATGGAAGTGGTGCTGCTCTTCCTGTGTGGCCTCCTGGCCCCAGCGGTCCTGGCCAGTGGTGAGTACCCCTCAGGACCTGGCTCAACAGGATGGCAGCCACAGCCCATTCTCATGGAAGGTCCTGGCCCTGTGGGAAACTCAGGGTGGGGGGCTCTGAGATTCTACATGTCTGATCAGCTTCCCCGCCTTTAGTCTGCAAAGAAAGTCCTGGAAAGCAGCAGCTAACTCAGCCCCCAATCCAGCCTGCCCACCTCTCCCCACTGGCTCCTGCCCTCAAGCCCAGCAGGTCCCTGTAGACTCAGCCTGAATACTGGGAGCCAGACTTGCACATCAGTCTAGATTGTGCGAGTCACGTGTCCTCCCTTGGTTTCACCCTCCCCACCTGTACCAAGAAGAAACCCCCCCCCCCTGCCTTTTGGGGATGATGTAAGATTCAAAAGGGGCAATACGTGTGGCTTCTGTGAACACAGACCCTGACTTGGGCTCTGAGCTGCCCTGCCTTTGGCCCCCACAATGACCCTGGCAGGCCGGCCCACCGTTCCGTGTTTCTCTGAGCATCTCTGCTTCCTGGGCCCTGCTTTCCAGGGATCCCTTTGTGGGGAGTGAGGCCTGTGAGATAAGGTGGGAGACTTGGGAATCAGGATGTGAGCTGTCTTCCTCTTGACCATACCTGTTTGTTTTTCCAGCAGCTGGGCAGGAGAAAGAAAAGGACCCTTTTCATTATGGTGAGTGGTGATGGTAACCCTGGGTGATGGTGTGGGGAGGTACAACCCCATCCGGGGGAGGGACCGACACGCTGTCCCTGGTCCTTACCCTCTTCTGTCTCTCACCCTTGTTCCTTTCGCAGATTACCAGACCCTGAGAATCGGGGGATTGGTGTTTGCCGTGGTCCTCTTCTCAGTGGGGATCCTGCTCATCCTCAGTAAGTATGTTTGTTCCTCTGTTCACTCTCTAAGGGCAGTGTCAGTGGCTGTGAAGCGGGTGGCATACGGTGTAAAAGCCTGGCAGTTCTGTTTCCTGGAGAGGGAAGGAGCCCATCTGTCTTCCTAGTTATCTCCAGGACCTAATACACTGCTGGGCACATAATAGGTGCTCAGTGAAACAGTGAAGCATGAACAAAATAAGTACTTGATGAAAACAAGCACAGATACAAAGGGGCGGGGTGGCTGTATCCATCAGGGCGTGAGTGGGGGAGTCACAGGGAAGAGGAGACAGGGGCTGTCCTTAGAGGGCTCCGAGGCATGTCCCCCTGCATGTTTCCCCTCATGAGCCTGGACTGCTTGCAGCTGTCAGCGCTTATGTGGTCAAGCAGACAGTTGTGTTGAACCTTGACATCAGAAGAGCCCTCCTCCAACCAGGGATCACCATATACAGCTGTGCAAGTCATGCACTGCGCAGGATCCCAGGCTACTAGTCACACAGTCCCACAGACTCACAGCGCAGCCCTGCTCTGGCCAAGCCAGACACTGACCCTGGATGGTTTCTTTGCCTTTCAGGTCGTCGATGCAAGTGCGGTTTCAATCAGAAGCCGCGGTAAGGATACCATTGCTGTGGGCACCTGGGGTGATGCTAGGAGGGGACAGGGAGGGGCCCGTGGTGTGTGACCCCAAATGAATGTATTTCTGGATTCTTGTCTCAGAGACAGGCCATGTGCATTGGGGTAGGAGTAGAAGTTTTGAGGGTTTCCAGGCAGCCTTGGGGGCAAAGGAGAGGTCAAAACGTCAAGGATCAGCCTGCCCTTCTTTCTTCTGATATACATGTGGGGTGGGGGAGGAAGAAGATGCTGGATCCTTGTCTCGAGGCCCTTGAGACAGTTGGGCTTGGCCTCAGGGTAGGGTCTCTCTTGAGGTCTGTCTCCTCTCTCCAGGACCTGTGATGCTGCTCTGCAGGTCACCTGTGCTCTTTGATTTTTGTGGAAATTTGGGCTTCCTCTCACTCACCCTTTTGCCCCTACATAAGGGCACACTCATTAGTCCCCATGGTAACCCAGGGTAGCCCTGGACCTCAGAAGTCCCAAGTCAGTGGCAGGACACACCCCTTCCCAGCACGTACCCACCTCGGGTGCCAACATCAAAGGGTGCCATAAATTCCTCTGACCTCCCCCCACCCCATGAGCCCCATAATGGAGAATGATCCACCAAGACCTGGAGGAGATGAATCCCTGGGCCCTGCCCCAGCAAGGGGAGTGGCGACGCTCTCTGGGTTTGCCCTGGAGACCTCTGACGGGCTTGCATCTCGTCCGCCTGCAGGGCTCCTGGGGATGAGGAGGCTCAGGTGGAGAACCTCGTCACTGCAAATGGTAAGTGTCAAGACCGCCTGCCCAGGTGGGACAGAGGAAATGGGCAAGGGGCCTTGTACAGCTTGGGGTGGAGGATGGTTGCCAGGTGCTGTGGCTTCTTGAGAGCTGACTTGCCAGGCATGTTTCCGGGTGCCAGCGGGGGGTCCCCAGGTCCTCTGCTCTGGGTCATCCCCTCACCTCCACTAGACAGGCTGCTGCTCCTGACGACTGCTATGTACAAGGACTCTGCTTAGTGTTGGGCATGGTACAGAGTGCTTCACTTCTCGGTAATGGGCACACAGCCCGGAAGGTAGGCATCACTCTCCACATTTTACAACAGAGGAATGCAGAAAAGTTCAGGAACATGCCAAGTCCTCTAACCGGTGAACAGCAGACAGGGATCTGCCCAGGTCGGTCTGACTCGCAGTCTGCATGAATCACCTCTGCTCTGTTTGTCAGGCTCCCCCTAACCCCCGAGACAGGCATAGCTGCTGCAGGGGGTGGCCCACTGGAGTGAGGGGTTCATTTACCACCCTCCATACATTCACTATGTTCCATCTGGTTCTTTTTCCAGCCACGGAGCCCCAGAAAGCAGAGAACTGAAGTGCAGCCCCCAGGTGCAAAGGTAAGATGCTCTCTGCCTGTATCTTCTGTCACCATCACTGTTCTGACTGGAGTCTGGCCGAGGAGTCATCGGGGAAGAATTGGGCTAGCTTTTGCAACATGCACGGCTTTTATTATGAGCTATGCTCTGCAGAAACTCACGTCTGAAGGGTGATGAGACAGATGGACTAAAACCTCCCAGTACCACATGCACACACACACAGAATATGCAGTTGGGAAATAGAGCTTCCTCACAACCCAGCAGTCAAGTTGCTCGGGCATCATCCTAGCTGCCACGTGGGCATGACTTGGGAGGGAATTAGCGTTTGTGAAATGCTCCTGATATCAAAGTAGTATAAAGACAGTGGCTTCCAGTGATGATTCAGAAAGTTCCTCAGGCCATCCTTTGAAGTTAACATTTTATTTTGAAACTTTCCAACCTACACAGAAGTAGGAAGAATAGTATAAGGCCCTGAACCCCCACCCCCAACACCATACCAGCATTATCAGTTCTTGACATTTAGGGGCACTAAGTTACTGTTTAGTATCCATTTCCATTGTTCATTATAGTAATGCAGGAAAGCAATAATCTAAATGCTTTACGGTTTTCAAATTGCTGCCACATACACAAACTCACTCAAGCCTGCCAGAAAATGTAAGTAGGACAGGTGGGGTTTAGCCCCATTTTATAGATGAATAAATTGAGGTCAGATAAAAGAGCCATACAACCCACTCCAGTACTCTTGCCTGGAAAATCCCATGGACAGAGGAGCCTAGTAGCCTGCAGTCCATGGGGTCGCTAAGAGTTGGACACGACTGAGCGACTTCACTTTCACTTTTCACTTTCATGCATTGGAGAAGGAAATGGCAACCCACTCCAGTGTTCTTGCCTGGAGAATCCCAGGGACGGGGGAGCCTGGTGGCTGCTGTCTGTGGGGTCGCATAGAGTCGGACACGACTGAAGTGACTTAGCAGCAGCAGTAGCAGAAGAGCCATACAGATAGTAAGTAACAAACTGGAACTTGAGCTCAAGGACTTTGTATTGATAGTTGAGGGCTGGATTTCACCACACCCCTCTGCTCCTGCCTGTCTCCCTTTGTGACATACCCTGCAATATACTGGGACATAGCAGGGGTCAGTCTTCTATTAGCTCACTCTGCCTTCTTTTTCATACAAATAAGGTGGTTTAGTTGCTAAGTAGTGGTAGTTGCTAAGTAGTGTTAACTCTTTGCGACCCCATGGTCTGTAGCCTGCCAGGCTCCTTCTGTCCATGGGGCTTCTTATCCAAGGGATACTAGAATTCTTCCCGGTATTCCCAGGCAAGAATACTGGAGTGGGTTGCCATTTCCTTCTTCAGGAGATCTTCCCAACCCTGGGTCGAACCTGTGTCTCCTTATTACCAGGCAGGTTGTTTACCACTGAGCCAGCAGGGAAGCCCCAAATAAGGGATATACTTTACCCTAAATTGTGAGTTAAAAGAAATTTCTGGATGTAGAATGCCGGTACACCAGCTTTTACTGTGATGGTAATAACACAGGGCACCTGTGGAGCATTTGAATTCACTCCTAAGTGCTTTTCTATCCTCATGACAGCCCCGTGGGTGGGCAGAAAGGGGCTCATTACCTCCACTTTATAGCTGGGCCCTGGGGAGGTCAAGGATGCCTCAGCTTGACGTGGCTATAGATCCAATCCAGGTGGCGGGTGTCCCAACTGTGGCTCAGTGTTCTGTCCATGTCACGGCAGCTGGTGGTTCCGAATCTGGGTAGCCATGTGGGGAGGCACCAGGGAGGAGCCTTGATTGAGCCAACAATTGTCTTTTTTTTTTTTTTAAAACTAGAACTTCCTCGGAAACCCTGCTCTCCTGAGTCTCAGGACTGTGAGCAATTCTTTAGGGTGTCCTGATAAAGAAACCCGGGTTTAATAATCCTTTCCATGTCTTTATCTGCCAGCTTCCATCCCCCTGAGAGAGCCCCTCCCCTGAGCTCCATGCCCTCCTCCACCTTCGTCTCCTGGTCCTGCTTCTCAGACTCATCCTCCTTGGTTTACTGAGAACAAGACACTTGGAGTGGGTCTCATCTTAGGAGTTTCCATGGGCAGAGGGGCTGCCCTAAGGAATGGCTGGGAGACACGTGGATGAAGAGGTTTGAAAGGAAGCCAGAGGTTTGTTTTAATTTGAATTCTCTTCTGCTTTAGCCTCCAGAACCTGAAGGCAGCTGCTTGAACCTTTAGATGCAAATGCTGATGCTTAAGAAAACTGGCCACTTCAGCAACAGGTCTTTCCCCAGGAGAAGCCAAGAACTGATGTGTCCCCAGCCCCTCAACACCTGTCCTCAACTTAATAACACAACCCCGCCTCCCCCACCTGGAGCCTGTGGTCTCGTCCACCTCCTGTGACGTGTGTGTCTGTGTGTGTGTCTGATGACTGTGATCTTTGTGGTTGCTCGTTCATGGATGATGTGTTTTAGTGAACCTGAACCCACTTTCCTGGGCCGGAGCTGAGCCATGTGACTGACAGCTCCTCTCTCTCCCCATGGCCCCACCACCTCCCACTCTTGGGAGGCTGCTTTTTCTCTGAGAAACCAGTCCCTTCTCTTGATTTCAGGGTGGATATGGGGGTCTGGCGGGAGTCTCCAGTTGGCTTGGGACTTGGGAAGGTTTACATCACCTTCATGATCCTTCTGCATGGCCCCTTTTCACTCCTTTTGTAAGAACCTTGCTTCCATACTTGTCCCTGGACCAAATCTGTGCTGAGGTCTCTTGGCAGTGGGAGGTTCCAGCAAGGAGCTGATGAGCCCACCTTGCCCTCGGGTGGCTGAACCCCTTCCCTGGTGCCCATATGCCCCGCCTTACCCTGCCCCCGGGGAACGTGCCCCTTGCCTATCAGCAATAACCCCCCGGGCTCTGGAACCGTACACCCTTCTCCAGCCTTCCCTGCTCCCGAGACTCCCATCTATAGCCAGCTCGCCTGGACCCAGACTCTCATCCCTGAACTGGGGCTCTGGCAGGTGATGGCTGAATGGATGCGTTTGGCTGGGGCCCATGCTCTGGGGAGGGGCAGCATGGAGAAAGAGCAGGGGTCCTCTGCTTCGCTGTCTGCACCCCACTGGCCAGGCAGCAGCGCCAGCTCCTGCCCCCTCTGCTAGCCTGGCACCAGGTGAGGGACCGGACAGGGCTCCAGGCAGCCCCGCTGCAGGAGGAGCAGCAGGAGGTCCCAGGTGGTGAAGAGAGTGGAAAGTCAGACCCTGCCCCTCCCACCCCTCGTGTCCTCGTGGAAACTGACCAAACCGTTCCGCTGTGCCCAGGACTGCCGTTCTCTGTGTCGTGATCTCCTCTCAACAAGGACAAAAAGGAATAAAATACCACTTGTTTCCTAGTGGCTCTGAGGTGCTTTCCTTTTTGTGAAAGAATGTGCATATTTGTAGGAGCTGTGGTGCTCAAAGGGCTAAAGGGAGGGTGTTCTTGGTCAGAGGGAGGAAGTGGCGGGCGCAGGGCAGCCAGGTGCTCTTTATTTCGGCTGCTTGACCACTTAGCTCCTCCCTTGCTGCTTCTTCGGCCCCCTTCCTCTCCCCTCCTTTGCCCGCACCCCCTCCTCCTGCTTCCACCCCAGGTCACGGGGTTCAGGCTCCACCCCACAGCTTTACCCGTGCCTCCTACCTGTCCTGGAGAGAGGGCAGTCCTGAGGGCTTTCTGGCCTGGAATAAAAGGTTCTAACCTGTCCCTCTGGTCAGTTCTGGAGCCAATACCTAAGAACTTAACAAAGAGGGGTATGGGTGAGTTACTTGGGTTATGATCAAAGCCCTTACCCTTTCATCTTTCTCTAAATCCTAATACCCCCTCCTCTGTGAAGCCTTCTCGGACTTAAGGTAGATAAGTCCCTTCTTTTCTGTGCACGTAGTCACACTGGCTCCTGCCTTTATATCTTTGTGTTTAACACTGTATTCCTTGGATCCGTACTGTAGACACCAGGTGGATAATGTCCATTTTGGCAGTGACACAACAGATGGGGCATAGGGCCATGGGGTCACCTAGAGTGTCCTCCCGAAGACATTCCAATTCAGTTCTTAAAAAAGGACTGTTGGCCAAACACAGCTGTTGGGCTGTTTTCCTTGGAGGTGATTCATGTGTGGCCCCCACCTCCAAGTGTTTTGTGTGTCTTTATTGTGAGACCCAGTTCCTAGGGGCAAGGACTATGTCTCCTTCAGACATAAGAATGCATGGAACACTTTACAGTCTCAGAAAATCTTCATAGGGTCTGTCTAGATTCTATGAGTTGTTTGGAGCTGCAGAATCACAAGGCACGGGTCCTGGTCACCCTTGGGACATGCGTGATGCCTGTCCTGCACTGCTTGTATCCTCAGTCCCCCAAGTCCTTGAAAAGACTGAGGCTTATTTGAGATCACATTCAACACTGTCAACTCAGAGACCGTGGTGGTTGAAACAGCCCTGGTCACACTTTGTATATATAAGCTCACGACCACCAATCGTGGAACTCTGACTATGGGTCAGGGAGTTTATAGGCTTTGCAGGGTTTGCAGAGAAAGGCCGAACGAAGATCCTTAGAGGCCCCAGATGCACAAAAGTTGGTGAGGGACTTCCCGGCTGGTCCAGTGGTTAAGAAACCACCTGTCAATGCAGGGGACATGGGTTTGATCCCTAGTCCAGGAAGATTCCACATGCTGGGGGGGAACTAAGTCCGTGTGCCAGAACTACTAAAGCCTGCACACTCTAGACCCCAAGTCTGCAACAAGAGAGGCCACCACAGCGAGAAGCCTGTGCACCGCTGCTGGAGAGGAGCCCCCGCTCACCACCACTAGAGAAAGCCTGTGCTCAGCGACAAAGACCCAGCACCACCATAAACAAATAAATAAGTAAGATTAATTTTTTTATAAGTTGGTTTTCTCCACACATTCATTGTTGAAAACATGAAACAATAAAAAGTGTAAGAAAGTCCAATGGGGAGGTCCTGATTTTTCTCATAATAATTATATGTTAACAATAGAAAATAGTAGTTCTCATTGCTATAGTTCTCATCTCACCGTAAGATGGTTCTCTCTACTCTGCCAGACTCTGAGCACCTACCTATTTTTCCTCCTGGTGATCTGGCATGATCTCTGAGCTAGATATTCACATTTCACGGCCTCTCTGATAAATCTGTGACAGGTCTAGGGCCACATGACTGGCAGATGGAGAAGCTAGGTGTTGGGTGCAGGCTGTCTGTCTCCAAAGTTCTTCACAGCACACACATGGCCTGGCTTCCTCCTTCAGGAGGCTGGCATCCAGATGGAGGAAGAGGATCGTCTGGGCTGGTGAGACTGCAACTGGAGCCTGGCGATCCCTTCAGGGCATCAACTAGCTGAACTGTGCTTTGAGGAGGGTCCTGTGGGAAGTGAGTGGTCTGGAAGCAAGACACATAACAAAGAAACTGATGATCAAAATAATAATGGATGAATGAATGAAGGCAGCTAACATTTACCACGCACTTACTATGTGCCAAACCCTGGGCTGAGGTCTTCATGGGTTCCAACTCGTTTAGAAATCACAGCTATATATGATGGCATCCCTGTTTTACAGATGAGGAAACTGAGGCTCAGTGGGACCTGCCTGAGTTTGCACTGCTGCTGGCAAAGCCAAGGTCTAGGCCAGGCTCATGCAGGTCTAAGGCAGTGTGACCCTGTGCTTCAGAGGAAGGGACCCAGGGCCATCAGGTGGACGTGAGCAGGAGGCAAAACTTGGCCTCATGTGAGTGAGTCCTTAGTTCCCAGGCTATGAGGATCCAAGACTGGAGTGAGCTCCCTGTCACTGGAAGTGTTCAAGGTGAAGGGAAAGGACCAGCAGGTAGAATCCTCTAGGCAAGATGGGCTCTGAGAGCCTCCCCAGAATGACCTAAGTGTCCAGGCCTGAACTGAGGACCCCTCACACCCAACCAATGGATGGATGAGCCAGTCTAGCTGGAGGGTGCGGGCCAGGGGAGAGAAGTCCAGAGTCCAGGCATGTCTCCCTTCTGGACCTGTACTCCATGCAGGCAGGACCTTGTCTGTCCACTTAGCCTCTACGGCACATGGCTTGTATTTGTGACTTGGTTGACTATAACAAGGGATGAACAGAAAAGCTGCCTGATGTGCCATTTCCCAGAAGGGTCTCAGGCAGAAATCTCAGTTGCCCTACACCTTCCACCTCCCAGCCTCTCCCCCTGCTCCCCACCTCCACCTGAATTCCATTCCAACAATTTTCAAGTCTATTTGCATGAGCTGTTTATGCTACTTAGCACCACATAAAAATAGGTCAACCTGCCTGCTCCCCACCCCCACCCTGAGCTGTGGCCCTCCCTATCACTTTTTTTTTTTTGCAGGTTGTGGATTGGAAGTTGCCAAGTTGTTCTTGGAAGAGAGTCAGAGGCAGAGTGCAAGCAGCAGAGAGAGAGGGGTGGGTGAGGGGGTCTCCCGGCTGAAGCACACCCCAAGGTCATCGGGCACCTTCTCTTCCTGTGGGGACTGAGGAGAGTGTCTGCTCCTCACCCCACCTTGTCCCTGGATTCCTCACCCTGGGCCTGGTTCCTGCACCATCCAGAAGACTGGGTTCCTGCCTCCTAGCCAGTGCCTGCTGGAACTGAAAAAGGCTCAGGACACTCCTTGTGTTCCCTCCAGCTGTGTGATCTGGGCCAGACCCCAGCATCTTTGTCAGTTTCCATCTCTGCAAAATGAAGTCCTTCCTAGCCATGGGGTAAGCTGGGCTCCTGTGTAGTCGCAGGAGCCTTGGTTTCCTCAACTGCACAATGGGTCCATCAGTATCTTTCCTGTTACCTCACAGGGTCAAAGTGAGACAATGGACATAAAAATACTGAAAATTTTACATGTAGATATTATGTTATTGTCAACTGAAAAAAGCATACAACCTAAAAGTTGAGGATTATGTTTTATTTGGGGGTATTATTGAGGACTATTAAAAAGCCATCATTTTGCCAACAAAGGTCCATATAGTCAAAACTATGGTTTTTCTAGTAATGTACAGATGTGAGAGTTGGACCATAAGGAAGGCTGAGCACCAAAGAATTGATGCTTTCGAACTGTGGTGCTGGAGATGACTCTTGATAGTCCCTTGGACAGCAAGATCAAAGCAGTCAATTCTAAAGGAGATCAACCATGAATATTCATTGGAAAGAATGATGCTGAAGCTGAACCTCCAATCCTTGGGCCACCTGATGCGAACAGCCGACTCATTGGAAAAGACCCTGATGCTGGGAAATATTGGGGGTGGGAGAATGGGGAGACAGAGGATGAGATGGTTGGATGGCATCACTGACTCAATGGACATGAATTTGAGCAAACTCCAGGAGATAGTGAAGGACAGGGAAGCCTGGCATGCTGCAGTCCATGGGGTCACAAAGAGTCAGACACAACTTAGCAACTGAACAACAATAAAAAATTACTGAGGACTGTAGTCTGGGAGATGGCCTTTCAGGTAGCTCTGAGGAACTGTTCCAAAGAGGTAAGGGAGAAACTAGGATATATAGGAGTTTCTACTGAAAAAAAAAAAAAAGATGTAGCTAAACATGAAAAGATGACTGCTAATCATAAAAACCAGGCATCCCAAGTTAAGGATCTTAGTGCCTTTCTATGTATGGGAAGATGCAAGATTCTGGGCTTATTGAAATTATTCCTTTGATATGCATCTTAGCTATCTAGGGCCAATACCCTGTTTTTCTCCACCCTGAATTCCCCTCAGGGTGCACTGTCATCAGCAGTGGCTGATGGTTTGAAGGAGGGCAACATTCTTTACTGAAATGGCAGGCAACATTTTTTTTGGTCCACATTATGAATATTTGTATTACCATTCAAGTCCTTTGTTCTCTTTTTGTGATAGCAGGATTCCCCTTCTGTCCTGTAGACTGGGGTTCAAGTTCTAACTTGTCCACATACCCTGAGAGTCTCCTTCTCCATGAGTATCACAAAACCTGCTTGGATGAGTGGGATGAATGCAACAAAGAGGCAAGAGTTCTTCAGAACTGCTGAGAATGATAAAATGGATGGAATTGCTACCAAGTAAGCAGAGATGGGGGCCAGACTCCAGACCTTGTAATCTGTGTGCTTGAAGAAGCCAGGACAAACTTAGTAGTCTCTGAAGTCAAAGACAAACATGGTTACAAAGCCAGATGTGAGCTATTTGGGCCATGGCAGTGGAATCCAGAAGGTCATGGAGGAAGGGTAGGAAGAGCAGGGGATGGGTCTGCTCCTGGTGGTCTTCCTGGAGGTGGTGAGCTTGGAGCTACTTTTCAGAGATAAGGAGGAATGTGGTTACTGGAAGGAGAATGTCTGCCACTGGAGAGAAACAGCCTCTGTTCTAGTTCAAGCCCAGACACGAGTTCTTGGAAAAGGCAAGAATGCATTTCTCTCCAGGGTATTCACTGCGGGAGAGGTGGGTCAAACGGGTTTGCCCTTGTCACCAGCTGTAGAAGCAGAAGAGGACGTCCCCAGCTCCTGCCTGCTCAGGGAGCAGAAATGCCTGGGTGACCTTGACTCTGAGTACATTGCCCCTTGGCAGCTCCCAGGACCTGTGTGCCCCACAGCTCAGGCCATCTTGATGCCAACTGTTAAGGAATGGACCCTCCAGGGCCCACCTCCTTCCAGCCCTGCCTTATAAGACCCCAGTCACCCTGGCATCCACAGCCACAGCAGGAGACAGTGTTCCCTGGGGTTTGGGACCTCTGGGCAGCACAGTTGTGGCCCGAGAGCCACCATGTTGCCTGCCAGGTGACCATGCATGCCACGCAGCTGAGGACGGACCTAAGCCAGGAATCGGACTTTCTAGGGACTCCTGGCTTTTCTCCAACTGCGAGCCACCACCAGGAGGACTGGTGGGCCTGGAGTCCAAGACTGTGCCCACTGCCATGCAGCCCCCAGGCTGGTGGATCTGGAGGAGCCCATCTCAGGGAGGCTGGCAATGAGGGCCTTTGCCTCATTGCTGGAAACAAGGCTCATGCGATGTCCCAGCCTCTCAACTCTTCACCCACCAGCCCAACCATGACCACCCCAGATGGCTGCCTGAGGCTGAGGAGTCGGGGGACAAAGGAGGCCTGCTAGGGAAGACAGGGGAGGCTGAGGCACACCAGCTGAGGACACTGTCCCTTTGGACGGGCTAGCTGAAGGTGGGGTCTGGGAGTTGGGACCACCTCTCCATGTCTCCCAAAGAGCTCCTTGATTTCTGGGTCTTGGGGAAAACAGCAGAGCATGCCCCTCTTTGGCTCTGGCCTGGAACAACAGACAAGAGAAGAGGGGTTGGGGTGGGGGTCTTTGCATTGCAGTCTTTGGAGGGAAGAGTTGTGTTCCACCCCAGTTGCCCCCATATCCCAGAAGAGACTGGAAGAACAAGAAAAGGGGCCAGATGCCAGCAGGGAACAGCCATGTTGTGTGGGGTGTCGGGGGAGGAAGGGAAGTTTTGAGGTGCCGGGTGGGTGGTCGGTTGGCAGAGATCATGCTGAGGGTCATGGGCATAAATGTGCCCCAAGAGCCCACTTTAAAGATCACCCTGCTCAGGACAGCCTGGGGAAGAGATTAATGTGAGCGTCCTTGTCTCCTGGAGGCCCAGCTAGGGTGAGAGTAGTGAAGGTGGCACGTATTAGCACCCTCTTGGCCAGGCCTTCTACCTACATCACCTCTATTCCTGCGACAGCCCTGCAAGGTAGGTGCTATCATCCCATTTTTCAGATGGGAGAAGGATGCACAGGATTTAAGTGTGGGTGCATGTGCCTGCAGGGACCCCGACCTGCCTGAAGAGACATATATGGGGGAGAGGCTCCCCTGGGCTTCTCTCTGGGGGATCGTGGGCCATGGTCCAGGTTGAAGGAGCCAACACCTCCCTGGAAGAATGTAGGGTGTCTCAGTGTCAGCTAGGCTGATGAGCTCAGTCAGGACAAGGAAGGGCTGGGTGTGAGTGAGGAGAGAGGGGCTGGACCCTCTTAACTTATAATAACATCTGGCTTCCCCTGAATGCACAAGGCGAACACCGTAATGAAGATTTCTGCAGGGCTCGAAGTGAAGCGCTGGAGAGGAGTGGAGGGGCAGGGACGGGGAACTCCCCAGGAAGGACTCTAGGGGAGCTGTCAACAGGGGATGGGGGGCTGCTGGCCACCCGCTGTCTCTCTGTGGGGACAAACCAGTTCTTGCTACTTATTAGAGAGCAGGTGAGTCATGAGAAGAGGTTGCATTAGGCACGCTGTGAGTTTGCCTATGCCACTGGCAAAATTATTTCACTTCTGGAACCAATTCATTCATTTAACAAAACTGGGGGGTCCACCCAGAGCCAGGCCCTGTTTCAGCCCTGGGGATCTAGGAATGAGCACAGCAAACAAAAATCCCTGCTGTCCTGGAATTTAGTTTTAGTTGAGACAGAAGTGAGAAGCAACTTAAAGAAAATATAGAATTTATCTGTTGTAATAAGTGCTACAAAAAGATAATAAGGCTAAGAAGGGATCTGAAATATTACAGAGTAGGTGTGTAAATTATAGGCTAGGATGCAAGGAAGGGATATTGCCTGAGCAAGTTCAGCCAAGGAGTTTTCTGGAAGAAGTGTCTTCAGAAAGAGAGAATAGCAGGTGCAAAGGTCCCAAGGCAGGAGTGTGTCTGGAGGGTCAGAGGACCATCAAGGAGACCAGTATGGCTGGAACAGACAGAAGGGGCAGGGAAGTTATTAGAGACAAGGTTGGAGGTGTCACTGGGGCCAGATGCAGAAGGGCTTCTAGAATACAAGAAGGGTTTTGGCTTTTACTTAAGGCTTCCCTGATGGCTCAGTGGTAAAGAAATCACCTGCAATGCAGGAGACACAGAAGACATGGGTTCAGTCTCTGGGTCGGGAAGATCCCCTGGAGGAGGAAATGGCAGCCCACTCCAGTATTCTTGCCTGGAAAATTCCATGGACAGAGGAGCCTGGCAGGCAACAGTCCAGGGAGTCGCAAAGAGTTGGACATGACTGAGTAACTGAGCGTGATCAGTCCTCAGAGAGTGTGAGCAGGAGAGTGAACCCTTAGTAAAGTGAGGGAGCTGGGTGGGATGACCTTGGAAGCTCTTTTTAGTTAATCAGTGACACAGGGCTCAGGGTCTCCATTTGGGATGCAGATGCCTTTCTTCATAGGGTTAGTGTCTGGGAGAGTGTGTGTGTGTGAGAGAGAGAGAGAGAGTGTGTGTGTATGTGTGTGAGAGAGAGAGTGAGTGTGTGTATGTGTGGTGGGGGGTGGGGGGTGGGAGTGGTCCTGGCTGACGTCTCTCCTTTCTTTCAGAGCCACTGATAAGTCTGCACCAAGCAACCTCTAAAGGCCTATCTGGTCCTGAGATTCAGGAGTTTCTGCAAGTTCCCAGCCTGGGGGATGTCTGCTTTGTGACTCTGGGCTGTGAGCATGCAGGTTTCCACTTGGCACCATGTGACCATGGGTGAGGTGGGGGTCTCGTGAGCAGCTGGGCCCCTGGGCAGCCTTCTGGGTGGTGGGGAAAAGGGGAAGGAGCCCGGAGGCAGTGCTTCCTGCTGGGGTGGGTGTAGCTCCCCAGGACAGATCTCAGCCCAGCCAGACAACTCCCCCCAGGTCTGCCTGTCTCCGTTTCCCGAGTGTTTTCCAGCCCGGGTGGCTCTCTGGGGGTGACATTAGTCATCCCCTTGGGGCAGAAAGTGTTGCTAAGGAGACCAGAGCCCAGGCCAGACCCGCGCCTCGCAGAGCCTGCTGTTCAGTGTCTGTGTTGGGGCGGCCCACAAGGGGCCGAGGAGGAGCCCATGGGAGCCTGTGGTCCCCAGGGAGCCTCACAGACTGCTTGCTGCAGCCTCCCTCCAGGCCCTGACAGGGGCCTCAGGGGCCAGAGAACAGGCCTCGCTGAGCCGGGGGTGGGGAGAGGGGTGCTGCTGCTCGCCCCCTGGCTCCCCGGGTGGCTCCTGGCTCCAGCTGGGAGACGGGCCCTCCGCACCTGCCCTCCCACTAGAAGTGCTGTCTTCTGGCCGCTCCCACACCCTGTGGCACCAACAGGCATCCCTCCGGGCCTCGTGAAGCGCTGGTATCTCTGGAGCTGAGGTGTGGCAGGCAGGTCTGACCTCACAGCCTGAGTTCAGTCCCTGGGGGCCAAGTGAGAGGTCCCAGACAGGAAGCCCAGGTTCCGCACACGCTCTTCCTCACAGCCCCAGGTGCTCCCCATCTCCGCCCGGCTCCTGGCGGGACATAGGAGGCTGCAGACGGTGCCCTGGGCTCAGCGCCATGGCCAGAAAGCACTCCCTCCCACCCGGGGCAGCTTCCAAGGGGGCTGCCGCTGTCCTGTCCAGTCTCAGGGGACTCTGGGCTCCAGAACAGGTCCTTGAGGCCACATACATCGGGGCCGAGGCCAACTGAGTTGGAGGAAGAAGGTGTCACTGGGGAAAGGTTTGGGGGGACCCCCGTGCCCCTGAGTGTCTCTCTCAGATGCCCCCAGCCCAGGGGCAGGGGAAGATCAGGGACTCTGATTCCATGGGCTGTGGCCCCGGCCAGGGACTTCCTGGCTCCTGGTGACCTTTGCAGGTGCCCCGGGCTACACGGAGGCATCTCACCCCAGTGTGGGGGCTGCGGTTTGTTTGCTCCCCCCCTTCCTCAAGTGCTCTTGGAGGTCAGAGAATCTGCCCCCCTCTTACGTGGAGCCCAGCCCAGCCCGCCCCGGCAGTCCGGCAGGCAGGCACGAGGTGAGGGCTTCGTTGCCAGCCCCTCCTCCCTGCCTTTGTCTCTTCCTGCCCGTGGGCACAGCTGGGCTGTGGAGAGAGGGAGGGCCGCTCTTCGCTCTTCGCATTCAGGCCCTGGGTCACTAGCACCTCAGGACTCTCTCTTCTTCTGAAGACACAGCCAGCAGCTCCTGCTATGGACAGGTGGTACCTGGGTGAGTGCCCTGAACCCCGCCCCCCCACTGTCCTGGATTCTGACACAAGTGTCCACCCCATCACTTTCAAGAGCACCCCCAGCTCCCCAGAAGTATAGGGAAAGCAGCAACTGGGAGAGGCAGGATTTCTAAACGAGGGCATCTCCTTCTGGGGTCCTGGGCGTGCTGTCGTCTCTGCTCCCAGCATCTCTGAGCTGTTAAGAGCTGGGAAGGCAACTTGTCCCACAGCCCTCATTCTGCGTCAGTCATCTGTCTGCCCAGCTGTAGGAACTCTGAAGCCAGACTGCTAGGTTCAGAGCTTGGTTCTCCCACTTCGTAGCTGCCTGACCTCTGGGAAGTTATTTAATTTCTCTGTGCCTTCATCTACAAAATGGGGATGATAATAATGCCTTCCTTGCCCCATCAAGTTGTTGTGATGATTAAATGAGTTGGTTTTTGTCAAGTCTTTAGGACAGCTAAAGGACACACACAGTTAAAAATGTAACTATTGTAGATGTAGCTATTGATTTGCTATTGTAGCTATTGATTTGCTCCCTATTTCTCTTTTATCTCCTGCCTATCTATCTACCTATCATCTATCATAACCACTGATCGATCAATCGATCGATCAATTGATCTATCAACTTTCCACCTATTTTTATACTCCAGAAAGAATCCACCGTAGCTTATAAAGATAGACAAAAATGTTACTAAGAGACCAAGATAATGTATAATAAGGGGGCATCAGTGTCTGTGTGGAGAGCCCCAGGAGTTTGGGGAACACAGTCATGGGGGTCTGGCTTTCTAGCTCTGGATTTGTCCCTGACTGGGTGATTTAGGCAAGTCGCCCAAACTCCCTGCCCTCAATCCTTCTGGGCTTTCCAGTGGGGATCATGGCACTGCCCAGGCCACCTCCAGGGGTCCTTGTGGGGGCAATGACCAGCTCAGTTTCTTTACCGGTGGAATGGAGCAAACATGGAATTAGCAGGACAGTGCATGCAAGAGCCTGACACATGCTCAGCGCCTACCAAATGTTAGTTCTGTTGTGTTTTCATGAATATCCATCACTTAGCCCTGGAAGCTGAAGCTGTAGTACACACTGAATGTATCTCAAAACCCCCTCTTCCCCACTGTCATGGCCTCAGCTGTGGCTTCTCCTCTTGGGGTTGGACCCCGTGGCCCTTCTCTCTGGAAATTTCCTGTGGGAGGGTTTGGAAAGACGGCCAGCTCCTCCCTGCCCCAGCTGCCCCTGCACCTCCTCACGCCTCAGCGGGAGCCCCACTGTCCACACCCGGGCTTTTCTTGTGACCAGGGTAAATATTACCTGGCATTGTTAATGTTTAATGCCCCCACCCCATCTCTGGCCACCCCACAGCCAGGCAGTCTCCCCGAAGCAGAGGCAGCGGGAAGAGGGCAGCAGGGACAGGCCTGGTCTGTGGGGAAAATGGCAGAGTTGACCGATGACGGTGAGTGCGTGTGTGTGTGTGTGTGAAGCAGGAGGTGCTTAGACCATCTTTGGAGGGTGAGCAGGACCCCCTCTTCCATCTCCTGGCACCCCTACCTTCCAGAGCACCCAGCACCCCTCTCTCATACTGTGCCAGCCTCCTCTCTAAGAAAATCTGCTTTTAAAAGAGGATCCCACCTAAACGCCAAAGCAATCTAGCTTGAATGGTGGAAGCTCGGGTGCCAAGTAGGAGGTGCTGGAGCACGGGGGGTGGTGAGCATGCATCTTCTGGACTAAACTGAGAGCAGGAGGCAGATGGGGGTGAGGGGGTGCAGTAGTGGCCCCCCGGTCAGCCTTCTCAGGCTGGCTTTAGGGCGAGAGCCCCCACATTCAGGACACATGCGTAGAAGGCATGCTGTGAACGAGGGCGATCGGGTCTGGAACCTAGTGGGCCCGCTGTGGACTGTGGTGGTCTTTGAGCTAGATCTAGAAAAGCTGAGGTCTTTGGGTGGGGTGAGCTCATTCAGTGGCTCAAGACGAGGTGGTCAGGGAGGAGGCAGTTTCCTGGTGCGGCAAGGGGAGTGGTGAGTCCCATCAGGGTTCTGACACAAATGCCCGTGTGACCCTGAACAAGACTTGAACTGAAACTGGGGAGACAACCTCAGAGGCCTTCTGCATGGGGACAGGTGCCTGGGGCCCCCTCCGGCCCTTCCGTGGACCCTTCCTAGCCTGAACTCTCCTGGCCCAGGGGGTGAGCTGGGCTCACTGGACCCCACCACCCAGGGCCCAGTACAGCACAGCCTGGGAGGTGAGGACTGGCACATTCCTTTGACCTTGGGCACTGCTTCCCTAGCACCAAGAAGGGGCTCAAGCAGGGCAGAGAAGAGAGGCCACCACTAGACATGGCAGAAAAGCTCTGGCCAGGGGCCCTCCAGATGCCCAACAGCAAGTGCGCTCAGTTTACGGGGCGGGAGGGCAGAGCCATGACCTCTGCTGGGGGCTGCAGACTGGATGGGACCACCTGGTCTGGAAATGTCTCCTTCCTCCTGACCATGTGAGAGGCAGCACAGCAAAGGGGTGAAGCACCTCAGTTTTTAACAACCCATGGCCTGGGTTCATTCCCAACTCGGCCCTTTTCTAGCTGTGTGACTCTGAGTGAGTTGCTTAACCCCGCTGTGCCTCCATTGTCTCATGGATTATACTGGAATAATATTAATGCCTCACAGGGTTGTTTCGATGGTTAAATGAGCTCCTGCTTTATTAGCCCCGGTCTGCCACATGCCAATATATTGTTTCTGAAATAAATTTGCTTTCCCCTAAGGATAGCCATGTAGGAGAGAAGGATCTAGAAACAGGGGTCCAAGACTCATTTCTGCCTCCAACTTTTACCAGAACTTTAGAAAAGTCTTCAGACTGGGCCTTGGTTTCCTCCTGTTCGGTGAACGTTGAGGTTCTATTTATTTATTCATTGGTTCACTTCACAAATATTCGCCAAGTATTGGTTGCCCAAAAAGTTCCTTCAGATATTTCTGTGCGATGTTATGGAAAAACCCAATGCCTTGTGGCTGATTAGTCATATGGAGAGAGGTCACTGCTGAGGCTTATGGAAGATGCTTCTGTGGCCTCCCAGAAGGGCCACCCTCACCCCACTCCCAGGCACAGTGGGTCCCTGCTTCGGAGGCTCAGTGGCGGGTCCCAAGCTGACTGTCGGGAGCCGCCGAGGGCAGATGCCGTCACCGGCGGTGGCGTGACCGGCCCCGGCTCCTGGGATGTCCCTCCAGCAGCTTCCCCTGGCCCCCCTGGACCTCTGGGGGTGCTGGGACTGGAAGGACAGGAGTCCCCCTGTCTCTGTGGCTCACCCCACCCCTTCGGGCTCTCTCCTCAGGTGGCAGCCCCAAGGAGAACGTGGACCCATTCTACTACGGTGAGTCGGCGGGCCCCTCCTCCCACCCTTCCTGAGTGACCGCCCCCCCCCCACGCACCCACAGTTCCTGGCCTCTCCCCGCCCTGGGTCATGTGCCCCCATCCTCCCGAGTTATTACTGTGGGGCTGGGGGAAGGGTCTGGGGTTACCCATCACACCTCCCGCCCTCTCCTTCCCCAGACTACGAGACCGTCCGCAATGGGGGCCTGATCTTCGCTGCCCTGGCCTTCATCGTGGGGCTCATCATCATCCTCAGTAAGTGGGGCCTTCCTGTAGAAGGGGGTGCTGAGGGGGGCACAGCTCCTCAAAGCCGCTGAGCACACTGGCTTCCCAGGTAGGGGAGGGGAGAACCCTCTCACCCGCTTCCCGGGCGCCCTCGCCTCTCCCACGGAGGATGTGAGAACGGACAGACACCCCGAGGCTGAGGGGGCTCTTGGTCCCCAGACCACCCAGGAGGTGCCCTTTTCCTCGAGTGCGCCCTCTAGTGGACCCGAGGGGTGCCGCCGAGATGGGGAACCGGCTTCTGCTGGCCAGGGAGGCTCCAGTGCCCTTGGGGCAGGGGAAGGGAGGGAACTAGCCTCCACTGGACGCTCCCTCCGCCAGAACTGAGCGCTTTCTCGGCCCATTTAATCCTCTCGGCAAATTGAGGGATGGCTGCCACTGTTGCCACTTTCCAAATGAAAAACCAGACCCGCAGTGGTAGGTGCGGCAACCTGCCTGAGGTGCTGCAGCCAGATAGGAAGCAGAGTGGGTTCCATAGCACCTCACCCCAACCCCAGCCTGATGCGGGAAGGCAAGAACCCCTGGCAGCCCGGGGCCTTAGGCTCCCTGTTGGTTTACCGTGGATCCCTTACTCCCTGGGCCTTCGTTTGCTCATCTGTTAAATGGGGATGATCCCACTTGTCTCACAAGGTTAGGGCTGGCAGTCAAAGACACAGCAGCCAAGGGAGCACTTAGAAGGAGCCATTGTAGGTGTGGGCTGTTCTGGGGAGAGAAAGCTCCTTGCCTTACCCCGGCCCCAAAAGACACACAGCAGGGGCTTAATAAATGCTTGTGGACTGGTGCAACCAGAAGAAAAATACTCAGAAACACACCAGTGAAAAGAAGATGGACAATGTAGCACATCCACTTCCAAGTCCTGGGATTCTAGTGGGCATGTTAGATGGAGCCCCCTCACCCACCTGATGGCTCCAGTCTGCAGACAGGGCCAGCATCCCCGATTCCCCTGGAGGTGCCCTGAGGGCCCCGCTGTATTGTGGCTGAGCTCGCAGTAGCAGAGGCAGATGGGCGTGAGCAAGGGTCTTGGCCCTGGACTTCCTGCCCTTCTTCTCGAGCAGCTTCTCCACGCCCAGTGGAGCGTGGGGGTGGGGGACGCTGTGATGGCTCAGTCTCAGCACCATTCCTATTGTGCTCACAGTCCAGCACAGACTTCCCTGTAGCTCAAACGGCAAAGAATCTGCCTGCAATGCAGGAGAACAGGGTTCTTCTGTCCCTGGGTTGGGAAGTTCCTCTGAAGAAGGGAATGGCTACCCACTTCAGTACTCTTGCCTGGAGAATCCCATGGACAGAGGAGCCTGGCGGGCTACAGTCTGTGAGGTTGCAAAGAGTCGGACACGCCTGAGCGACTAACACAGACACACACAGTACACCATGGAGCCGCTGCCACAATGTTTGTTGACTCCCTAGCTGGCTGACTTGGACTTCTGAATGCTTATGGTCCAGCCATATATAAAGGGAGACAGTCAGCTGTGGTCTCCAAGGTGGACACGGATCAACACTGGCAGGATGGAGGGAGGAGGGGCCCCGGAGCTGAGTCCTCCAGGGTAGAGAGGGTCTCCTTGGAAAACGAACCTCCTTTTTCTCTTTAAGGCAAAAGATTCCGCTGCGGGGGCAAGAAGAAGCACCGGTGAGTGCCGGCCTGGGTGACTGATGGAGGTGGACAGGGAGGGGTGGGAGGGCCAGGCCAAGGGCTTGGTCTCTCAGGCTTGTGAGGAGGGTCCCCAACCTGAGGGAGCCCTGAATCACTGGCCCCTCCAACCCACTCCCTTTTCTTACCTATCTGCTTTCCTCCATCCCAGGCAAATTCCTGAAGATGGGCTCTAAGGAGAGGTAGGTTTGCGAGGAGCGGGCAATGGCTCTGGATAATAAGGAAAAGCTAAGGTCTTTTATCCATCAGTCAGGTGTCTGTCACCCTCATGTGATTCTTTTTGGTGTTGGTTTAAAAAATTTTTTTTATTACAGTATAATTGCTTTACAATATGTTAGTTTCTGTACACCAACATGAATCAGCCATAAGTATACATATGCCCCACTCCCACCCCCATCCCACCCCTCTAGGTCATCACAGAGCACCGAGCTGAGCTCCTGGTGCTCTACAGCAGCTTCCTGCTATCTATCTACTTTGCACATGGTAGCGTGTATATGTCAGTCGTACTCTCTCAGCTCGTCTCACCCCCTCCGTCCCACTTGTGTCCACATATCTGTTCTCTATGTCTGCGTCTCTATTCCCACTTTTTTAAAATGATGCCCCCCAAAACAGAAAAAAATATGCTGTAGTATGTATGACCAAGGGAGGCTGCAGAGATGCACCAGAGAAAGGTAAGATGAATAAGGGATGAAATGGAAGTCCCGGCCTCTATGGCCCCGCTCACAGCCCCCATCCTGCCTTTCTATTTGCAGAGCCAGCTGTGCCCACCCTTGCACCGGGGCTGCTTGGAAGTCTTCCCTGAGCTGTAGACCTCTGTCCCAGCACTGCCAAGCCCTCGGGCTAAAGGAAGCTTCAGGCTCTGCGTGACCCCTGGGTGGGCATCACCTCCTTCTGCCCCATGTTAATAATAAAGCCAGCCTCAGAGACAGCTCCTTCCCTGGCCTCCTCCCTCGCTCCTTCTCTCCTGTAACTGCCACCATCCGCTCCTCCAAGCTGGAGTCAATACAGCCTGGTCTCTGGCTTTTTGATTATTCGCTCATGTGCCCGCACCTGTGAAAGTAAGAAGTTCAGTGTCAGCATCTCCAGACCTCTCCGCACCCCTTGAATTGCCAAGAGCCCCTGGGGCAGAGGACTCAGCCTGCCTTCCAAATGCCAGGCAAAGAGAAAGCCGGGAAGGCCGAAGGTCACAGGTTCAAGGCCGTCGTGTCACACCCGCCCTGGATGTGGCTGTTGGAGCTCCCCAGTGGGAGTAGCTGTGGCCTTGCCCTGGGCTGCCCGTGTTTTAGTTGTTTGTGGGCACGTTATGTGCTCTGCCCATATTTCCCCAAGTGCACCAGCGTGCCAGGATGGGTGGGTCTAGGGGTCTTGGTGGGGCGGGGGGTGGGGAGCCTCAGCATATGCTCTTTCCCCATACCCCAGCCTCAACTGTGGTGCCAAGCTCCAGCCATGCCCTTTCCACTCTTGGGGCCAGGGGGCCTCAGTTAGACCTAATCTCATTCACCTCTTTTGGTGCTGGCTTGGTTAATTTCAGGGCCAGAGGCCAGAGAATGGACAATGAGGGTGAGGCCTTTATTAACCGTTTCCCCCGCCCCCGTCCATTCCGGTAGGCCTCCACCCTACCGGAATGGGCAGGGGGACAACTTCAACCCAAGATGGTGTCAGGCTGGCCCCTCCCACCAGCCCCTGACTTCCTGATGCCCGGGCCCCCAGACAGCACAGCACGCTGCCCGCCTCGGGCAGTTTCTTCCCTCTGGAAGGAGCCCGTCTTCCCTTTCCCTCCCTTCCCTCTGTGAGGTGGGAGAGGCGTCGCGGAGGCTGGATGGGATGGTGGGATCGTGGCGCCACCTAGTGTCCATTTCCTCATCTGAGTTTTTGAGCGTCGGAAGGAAGGAGGGGAGATGGCCCAGGAAACCAAGACAACAGCAAGTCAGCAGTTTGAAATGAATGAGGAGGGCACCGGAGGCTGTGTAGGCTGCACTCGGCTTGAGAATTGAGTTCTTTGTCTTAATCCACTGTCCCCAGGACCACCAACCCTCACAGACTCACAGCAGGCTTGGGCACCGAAGGCCTGTAGGGAGTAAAATAGACAATCCTTAATTTTCAGAGAGAGAAACTGAGGTCCTGAGAAAGGCAGCGACTTGTCCAGGTGACACAGCCAGCCGGTGTCGGAGCCAGAGCGACAATCCAGGTCTCTGGCTCCATTTCAGAGTCCTTCTCACTGACCCCGTGGGTTGGGAGGAGACACTCCAGGGAGACACAGAGTGGAAAACTTGGCTCTTGCCTCTCAGGGCCAAGGTCTTTGTGACACCCTGCTCTGAATGTGGGCTCATGGATGACAAATAAAACCTGACAGGCCAAACCCCTAAATAGAATTCAGGATTTCCAAGACACTGGAGCTGTCCACGACAGTGGGAGAAATGAATGGAATGGGGCAGGTCCAGCCATGGGGGCTTTCAGGAGAGGGGGGAGAAAAAAGAGGGGGGCTCCTGAAACTTCTCAGATGTAGCAGCAAGGCAAACAGGAAGAAGGGTATTGCAGGCCTGTGGCTCACCTGAGGAGAAGAGCTGTGGAGAGGAGTCATGTTTCTAGAAGATTCCATACACAGGCCCTGAGCCTGCCAACCCAGCTGCTTTGGAGGGGGCTGGTCCTGGGTGAGTCACTTCGGCCTCTGCCCCTGCTGTAAGCCCTCCGTCCCTGTGAACCATGAGGCTTCCCTGGATCCCAGGCTGTCACCCTGGAGCACCTGAGGTGCTGTGCAAACTACCCAGTGTCTGCTCCAGAACTGTCAAATATTAACCTTGCGGTGGGCCCATGTCAGCTGTTACTTAACCAGCTCCCAGGAGAGCAGCTGCTGCTGGAAACCACAGATCCGGGTAACATTCAGTGCCCTCATGAACTCTTCCCCTCCCTCTCCATGAAGGTCACAAGGACAGGGAGCTACTGAACTTTCACTCCACTTTGGGATTTTCCACAATTCATACACAAATTAAGTCACAAATAAATACCAAGACTGGGAAGTGATTGAATGAATTACTTTTAATCACACCACAGTGACAAAAACAGCCTTAGTCTGAGGCAATGCAATTCTGTTCGTCACCACCAGAGGGAGGATGTGTCTTACTCCAAACCCTTTTCAAGCTGTTTTCAACTCAGTCTAAGGGCTGGGAGAAGGGGGAGACAGAGGACGAGATGGTTGGATGGCATCACCGACTTAATGGACATGAGTTTGAGCAAACTCCGGGAGATAGTGAAGGACAGGGAAGCCTGGCATGCTGCAGTCCATGAGGTCTCAAAGAGTCCAACACGACTGAGCCACTGAACAACAAAGGGTTGGGAGTCTTTTGCTCGAAGAAGAGGCCTCCGGGTCTACCAGGTGCCCTGCTTTCCCAGGAACGCCCTGAGCTCTTTCCATTGTCTGCACACCCCTCCGGTGTAATTTGCCCTGCTCTGGGGTAATTGTTGGCTTGAGCCCTTACTCCTCCTGGAAGGTAGAGACCCTCTGTGATCTACACGTATTCCTCAGCTTGGGGTAATTATGTAGCCTCCAACCACATAGTTTGATTTAATCAGTGTCATGAGCAGGACCTGGAGAGAGGCAGCAAGAAAGGGGAGTCCCCAAGAGCCCACCCTGAGCATCCCCACTGGTCCTAACCTGTCCTAGGGAGTGGGTTCCCTGGGCTGATAGGGATGGGGTGGGATTGGGGGTGCTGAGCTGAAGAGGGGTCCAGGGCAGACAGGACTGTTGAGGCACCCCTCAGGCCCTCCTCCCACTCACCCCTGCTGGAGAGATTAATGGCTTCCCTGTTGCTCCTCAGCTCCAGGCAGCTGAGGTCTGAACTGCAATTCAGCAGGGTTCTGCATGGTGGTGACTTGCTCCTTGCCAGGCGCTCGTTCTTCATCATCCGACTGACAAATACCCAGGGTAGGGGGTGGAGGTGGGAATCAGAGGCCAATGCCACAGCCTTCTGGCCTTGTCCTGTCGTCACAGTGAGCCTCTGGCTGGGAAGATGGATCAGGCCTGGGCCTTGGAGCCAGGGCCACAGCAGCCTCGGCCCAGGGCCTTGGGAGGGGAATCACGGAGCCCGGGACTGGGCTGAGACAGCCAGGGAGGTGGCTGAGTGACCCAGCCTTAGAAGAAACCCTCAACTCGGCCTCAGTGTTCCCCTCCCCAACTGGGGACACTCAATGTCCTCTGCAGTTGAGAGGCTGAGAGTGTGGGAAGAAAACCTATTTACAACTTGGGACCTTGGGGTCCATGACCTCAGCTTGACCCTGGGGGCCGGGGGTGGGGGGCGCCTAGGGAGGTCACCGCAGGAAGCCAGGTGGGGGGTTTTCCCCAGGGGTGAACGGGCCTCATGCCTGGGCGGCATTGCGACCAGCTGCACCCAGGGAGGTGGCTCCCCAGGCTCCGATTCATTCGGTAACCTATTTAGGGAGGAGTTTCAGGCTGCCTGCTCTGACCCTACATGACCTCCCCACTCCCCCGGAGACCCCGGGGCACTCCTGGCTGCTGTTGGCCTCTGGAGCTCTTAAACTTGGTTCCCTTTTCAAGAAATTCTCGCTGTTGCTTCCCCAAAGGGCTTCCTTGGTAGCACCATGAGGAATTCCCCAAGTGAGGTGGCTGAGGGGAGGTGACAGGAGGGGAAGTTTCAGGCTGGGACAGCTGTTTGAGGCCCCAGAACCTCACTGGCAGCTCAGTGCCATCCATGCTGGGGACGCTAGTCTCAGTACCAGCTGTGGCCTCTGCCTGCTGTGTGACCCTGAAACGACCTCGTCTGTCTCTGGACTTGGCTTTGGAAAAAGCAAACACAAGACCAAACTTGGAGGTGTTGGCTTCAGAGTCAAGGGGCTGTAGGAAGGTGTAAGTGGGACCTGTAGCTGGTCCCCTTGTCACCCCCAGCCCCTAGATGAACAGTGCTCAGGGAGGCTGGGGGTGTACACACACACACACACACACACACACACACACAAATACACGCTCACTCCCTCCTAGCAGTTAAAACAGAGGTAAGCAGCAAGTGATGAAGGCAGACAAAAAAGACACACTTGAAAAAGCAAAGGAGATGAGGCTGGCTTGGCCCAGAGCCAGGAGCGTGTTGTATTCTCTCGTGGTCTTTGTTTCCTGAAAGGCCTATCAATCAGTAACAGAGTCATGCCAAACCCAGCTGCCTGGAGCCGAGTGGCCCCCGCCCTGAAGTAAATAATATTTCAGGTCTCCTGTCCATGGACCATCTGCTCCTGAAGCAGTGAGTCACATCACTAGGGAGAGGCCTCGGAACCTCAGCCGCCCGCCCTGCGCAGGATGCGATGGGCCCGGCGGGGTCTCAGCGACTCCCAGATCCTTCCTACCCTGCTCCCAGGGGACCTGTTTGGAGATGCCACGTCTCTTGAGACTCTGACCATTCCTTTATGTCTGTCTGCCTCACAGTCTGCAAACCACGTGAGGGTGGAGGCAGCATCTAATGGTTTACCCACCAATCCCCAGTGCTGCGCCCATCAGAGGCGTGTAGTATGTGCTCAGTAAATGTTTGTTGACTGAGCTCGTGACTGGCTGCCCAGAGGAATGAATGAGTGATCACCTGCAGCTGCCCCTGCTGCTTCCCAGCTTCTCAGGGGGCAGGGAGAGATGCTGGGCACCACAGTCTGGTCAGGTGGCTGGTGGTGTGTCTATGTGCACCCCTGGAACCTGAACCAGGAAGGGGCTACTAGGGGCCTGTCCTAGTGACAGCCAGCATTTTGTCCCTGACGAGACAGTTAAGATCCCAGGCTCTGGAATCAACCTGCCTGGATTTGAGCCCTGGCTTGACCAATTGTGAACTATCGGATGGTGGCTATGTCCCCGCCCACCCCCAATCAAAGTTTCCCCCAGATGGAGAAACAACATCTGACTCGAGGAGTTCAGGCTCCAGACTGGTCCTCACTGACCAGTAGCTGCTTTGTTTATTCTCTCGAAGATTCTCCCAGTGTGGACACCGGTGCTCCTGCCTTTCCCTGCACTCTGCAGGCACCCCAGCCCTGTCCTTACTGCCTGGCGGGCCAGTGCATTCTTCTAGGACACTATTCAGGGCCAGGAGGCAGAAGCCCTGAGTCCATGCTCAGCCCGACACCCGTGCGCACCATCTGGGCCACAGCGTGGACATGGCCTGACCCGTCCTGGGAGGCCCCACCACCTGGACCCTCTGCCAGCTTGGCTGGGCTTACCAGTTCCCCTGAGACCAGTGGAAGGTGGTCTACGGCTGCTGTATGGGGACCAGGGAGGGTCTGTGGAAAAACTGTGTGTGTTGGGCGTGTGAGTGTGCGTGAGTATATATGCACATGCATGTGTGCCTATATGTTAGAACTGGGGAGAAACCAGACAGGCCAGGTGGTGGGGGCCTGTGTGGACACTCGAGGCTGCGCCCAGCATCTGGGGCCTGGGGAACAGGCAGTTCCGCCTTGCCAGCCACTCTCTGGACCACGACCCCTCAGCTGAGCACAAGGGCTGGGTTGGAGGTCACGTTCATCACTCCCAGTAGTTCTCAGAGGACACGCACACAGCTAGGCGGGGGTGAGCATGGATCCCAGCTTTGCTGTGAGGCAGGGCTTGGGGTGAGGGGCGGCCCGTGTGGTGGAGAACCTGAGCCTGCCCCGTCCCCTCTTGAGGCGCTAGGGGGAGGCAGATAACCAGATTCCCTGTGCAGTGGCTGGGAATGGAGGCGTCCACGGGGAACTGGAGACTGGCTACAGGGCCAAGACAGCGGGATGTTCCCTCCAGAGCCACACAGCCGTCAGGGCCCAGGCAAAGGGAGGGGGAGGCGGGATCTTGTGCTTCAAACTGCCCTGTCCTGCTCTAGATCTGATGTTTTTTCCTCCTCTCAAACCATGCAGTGAAAGCAATCAGAGCAGGAATACTGCAGTGCAAGAGGCGTGGGGGATGACAGAGCACAGACTTGGGTCTGGAGCCTGGCTCTGCCACTGACTAGCTGAGGAGCACAGGGCCTGCCCCTTAGCGTCTCTGAACCTCAGTTTTCTCATCTACAAAATGGGGATCACAATGCCCAACGCATTAAAGAGATTGAGCGAGATCTTGTGTGTAAACAAGATCAGGGACTTCACTGGTGGCTCAATGGTAAAGAATCCACCCGTCGAGGCAGAAAACATAGATTCAATCCCTGATCTGGAAAGATCCCACGTGCCACAGAGCAACTGAGCCCCTGCACCGCAACTATTGAGCCTGTGCTCTAGAGCCTGGGAGGCACAGCTACTGAAGCCCGTGCACTCTAGAGCCTGTGCTCTGCCACAAGAAGCCACAGCAGTGAGAAGCCCCGGGCATCCCAACTAGAGAAAGCCTACCTGCAGCAACAAAGTCCCAGGGCAGCCAAAAATAAAATAAATAAATAAAAATTATATTAAAAAAACCAAGATCGGTAAGCCATAAAGTACTACAGAAGTGCGATGTGGGTTTTAATTGTAGTGTGAAGCAATATCAAAGTTTTCACTGGGTTGGGTGATTACATGCATTTCAATATAATTCAGCAAAATATGTATTGGATATTTGAATTTCAAGCATGTGCCAGGCACCATGTTAGTTATTTTAATAAGCTTAAGTGGAAGTTGTTTATGAAACTGCATAGATCTCCCTGTCTAGTGTTTCCTAAATGCCAGTCCTAATACCTATGCTGAGCAGCTTGGGTTCAAACCCCTGGGAAATACAGAATACAGATCCCTGCTTGTGTAGTTTGGGATCTCTCTTTCTTTCTGTCTCCATGATCATCGTGTGTGTGTGTGTGTGTGTGTGTGTGTGTGTGTGTGTGTGTGTGTGTGTGTGTGTGTGTGTGTGGTTGATTAGTTGAATTTAGGAACCATTGATCTAGTTACTCACCTAGAGCCAGACATCCTGGAATGTGAAGTCAAGTGGGCCTTAGAAAGCATCACTACGAACAAAGCTAGTGGAGGTGATGGAATTCCAGTTGAGCTATTTCAAATCCTCAAAGATGATGCTGTGAAAGTGTTGCACTCAATATGCCAGCAAATCTGGAAAACTCAGCAGTGACCACATGAATGGAAAAGGTCAGTTTTCATTCCAATCCCAAAGAAAGGCAATGCCAAAGAATGCTCAAACTACCGCACAATTGCACTCATCTCACACGCTAGTAAAGTAATGCTCAAAATTCTCCAAGCCAGGCTTCAGCAATACGTGAACTGTGAACTTCCAGATGTTCAAGCTGGTTTTAGAAAAGGCAGAGGAACCAGAGATCAAATTGCCAACATCCGCTGGATCATAGAAAAAGCAAGAGATTTCCAGAAAAACATCTGTTTCTGCTTTGTTGACTATGCCAAAGCCTTTGACTGTGTGGATCACAATAAACTGGAAAATTCTGAAAGAGATGGGAATACCGGACCATCTGACCTGTCTCTTGAGAAACCTGTATGCAGGTCAGGAAGCAACAGTTAGAACTGGACATGGAACAATAGACTGGTTCCAAATAGGAAAAGGAGTACGTCAAGGCTGTATATTGTCACCCTGCTTATTTAACTTATATGCAGAGTACATCATGAGAAACGCTGGGCTGGAAGAAACACAAGCTGGAATCAAGATTGCCGGGAGAAATATCAATAACCTCAGATATGCAGATGACACCACCCTTATGGCAGAAAGTGAAGAAGAACTAAAGAGCGTCTTGATGAAAGTGAAAGAGGAGAGTGACAAAGTTGGCTTAAAGCTCAACGTTCAGAAAACTAAGATCATAGCATCTGGTCCCATCACTTCATGGGAAATAGATGGGGAAACAGTGGAAACAGTGTCAGACTTTATATTTTTGGGCTCACTGCTGATGGTGATTGCAGCCATGAAATTAAAAGACGCTTACTCCTTGGAAGGAAGGTTATGGCCAACCTAGATAGCTTATTGAAAAGCAGAGACATTACTTTGCCAACAAAGGTCCGTCCAGTCAAGACTATGGTTTTTCCAGTGGTCATGTATGGATGTGAGAGTTGGATGGTGAAGAAAGCTGAGCGCTGAAGAATTGATGCTTTTGAACCGTGGTGTTGGAGAAGACTCTTGAGAGTCCCTTGGACTGTAAGGAGATCCAATCAATCCATCCTAAAAGAGATCAATCCTGGGTGTTCATTGGAAGGACTGATGTTGAAGCTGAAACTCCAATACTTTGGCCACCTCATGCGAAGGGTTGACTCATTGGAAAAGACCCTAATGCTGTGAAGGATTGGGGGCAGGAGGAGAAGGGGACGACAGAGGATGAGAGGGTTGGATGGCATCACTGACTCGATACACATGGGTTTGGGTAAACTCTGGGAGTTGGTGATGGACAGAGAGGCCTGGCGTGCTGCAATTCATGGGGTCGCAAAGAGTCGGACACGACTGAGCGACTGAACTGAACTGATCTAGTTCAGGCTTTGCTGAGCAGTGAAATCTGAGCCTCAGAGGGAGACTCTCTGAGAGGACAGCAGTCAGAAGCCAGGGATCTGGGAGCACCTGTGCCCTGTACACTTTCCAGCCAGTCCCGGGTCCCCCCAAAGGCTTGGCCTCTGAGGAGGTGCCTCAGCAGAGCGCCTAGAATAGGGAAGCAGAAGACTTGAACTGGAGTCTGAGTTCTGTATTTAGTGGCTGCTTAAATTTTAGCAGGTCACTTGCTTCTTGCAGCCTCAATTTCCTCATCTGTAAAATGGGAGTATTGATCCCTGTCTCACTGGAGTCTTCCAGTGAGCATGCTTTGAAGGCTGCACAACTCCACTTTTTAACTCTGGATAGAGCCAGACCTGACTTTTCCAAGGAGAAATCGCACAGACCGAACTGTCATCCACTTCCCCGAAGTTCAACCAGACCTAATGTGGAAAGACAGTCCCCTCGATGCAGCAGCAGCCACCTCACCTCACCTTGCCCCAGTCCAGGTTTTGGGTGCTAGTCTTTGGGTGGCACCTGCTGGCCATGTCAGGTACTGCACTATCCTGTCACCAAACAACTGTGGGGAATGATTGTCTCCTTGGATACTCACGGCCACCCCACATGATGTTATGCTCCCATTTTACAGGTGAGGAAAGTGAGTTCATGCTAGGCACAGTGAATCTCTGATTGCAAGTGCTTTCTTCAGCTCCATCTCCTCCTTACCTCTTTCTCTTAGACTGAGCAGGGTGGGCAGGAGAGCACCCTAAATCACCTCGAATAGGAACTGGGATTAGGGCCATGGCCTGAGTTGGGGGGCCCAGGTCCAGGCTGGTCTAGACTGTTGTCCTTGTGGCAACAACCCCGCCAGGCAGAAGACCTGGTCTCCAGAGAAGCTAGACTGATGGCAGGGGCTGCAGCTGCAGTGAGACCCTCTGAGGAGGCTCAGGGAGGCTGTCTGGCCAGGCTGTGAGCTGAGGGCTTTGGAACAGACAGCTGTGAGCTCAGTTGTTCTGGGCAGTGGCTGGCCTGAAGTCCAGTGCCTGTGTGTGTGTGTGTGTGTGTGTGTGTGTGTGTGTGTGTGGTCTAAGCTACTTCTCAGTCAGGACAGCATCAAGTGTAGTGATTGAGAATGAGGATTCAGCCTTATCTCTTAGAGATGCACACTGAAGGATCTGCGGATGAACTTATATAATGCATGAGATTTGCTTAAAAATATCCTTGGTGACGGGAAGTGAAGGTGGAGGGGGAATACAGATAAGACAAGATTGGCCTCGAGTCAACAATTGTTGGCCCTAGAGGATGGGCGCATGGCAATTCATTACACTCTTCTCTCTACTTGTGATATTTTTGGAAAATTTCCATATTAAAACCCTTCTGAAAACCTGACAGTAGAGATACGACCAACTACCACGAATGGCAATAAAGAGAAAGAAGACTCTGTGGCCAGTCCTGCTCAAGGCCTGGGCCTCTGTGTGAATTTCCCTATGTCTCAGTTTCACTGTCTGTAAAATGGGGATGATCATAATTATATCAGTCTTATAGGTTGTTTGGAGGGTTAACTGAGATTATGCATCTAAAGTACTTAGCATAGTGCTGGACCATAATAGGTTTTAACGATAATAATCGTCATTAGGAGTCCATGGCTCTGGTTATAATTTGCCAAAAGAAAAAGCTACTTTGGCTGACTCAGACAAACAATTGGCCAATTCAGTTCAGCTCCAAGGTTCTGACCAATGAGTCTTGGAAGGCTCAGCCTTAAACCACCTCGTGCCCGGTGTGTGGGTATCTCATGCACCCATATCTCAGATGGGCAAACACACACCACAGAGCCGGGTTCATGAAACCCCCACAGAGGGATTGAGATGTCCCAACTCCTGGTACATCTATTTATATCTAGCTTTTACTCTCCAGGCTCTTCCCATCACAAAGCCCACTCACATCCTGCCTTGGTTTTTCCTAACCACTCCTTTCTCTGAGCTGAAGCATCTGTCTTCACAGTCTCACTGAATCTCAGCCTTAGGTAGAATCTTTAATGTCTTCTAACTGAACACGGAGGATCGAGTGGCAGGCAGGGCTGCCTAGCTGATGGGTGGGAGACAGAGGACAACACAACCCAGGCATGAATGCCTCGGGAGATGGAGAGCAGGCCTGGGGGTCAAGAGTCCTGCCTCCAAGCACTGCTGCTGACCCTCGGGCCATGTGGCCTGGATGTTCTTCACCTGCACAGCCAGTTTCCTCCTCTGTGACACAAGACGCTCCCAATAGATGGCCTCCAGACCCCTTCCCACTCTGACCTTTAGGGTCAGCATGCAGACCTCTGCATGCTGACCTCTCTCTGTCTCCTTCCCCGCTGAGTGCAAGCTCCCCAGGGTAGGGACCCACCTTGGGGCTTTCAGAGACACTGGGTGCTCCTTGCACAAGGGCCAGGCAAAAACTTGCTGAAAGTGCAAATAAACTGACAACATGTGCTTCCTCTGAGTTGAGTGTGAGCAGTGGCCAGTGAAAGGACAGAGATTTCAGACTAGGAGAAATGGGAAACCTCCCCAAATACTCCACACTGTATCCACAACTTGGAGGTTCCCAATACCTCCTACAGTGTTTTAATGGTTCTGGAAAGTCCTTGCAGTAAAAGGAACCTATTTGCCTTGGTTATGCCAGTGTTTTCCAAGCCTATTTGACCAGAACTCAGTTTTTGCATATCACCGATTTCCTGTTCATGAAACTCTTGGGAAATGCGGTATAAGATCATTCTGCCTTGTCAGCTGGGTTTAAGTATGATCACATGTGGTAGAGATGCTACACTTTCAATGCCATGTGGTCTGAGATTGGGCCTCCTGCTCCTCACACCTACATTCTCAGCTGAGCCTGCGACCCACACTGGACTGGGCTAGGCCTTCAGGGGTTGTTCAGAGTCTTGCCAGGGCTTCCCAGGTGGCGCTACTGGTAAAGAACCTGCTTACCAATGCAGGAAACTTAAGAGATACTGGTTCGATCCCTGCGTCGGGAAGATCCCCTGGAGGAAGATATGGCAACCCACTCCAGTATTCTTGCCTGGAGAATCCCATGGACAGAGGAGCCTGGAGGGCTACAGTCCACAGGATCACACAGAGTCAGACACGACTGAAGCGACTTAGCACGCACACACATAGAGTCTTAGCTGGTGTGTGTAAATGATGCCATTTGACGTAGGCAGTATTTCCTCTCCCAACATTGTGCAAGAAATGTGTATAGTCAGGCCCCTCAACCCCCGATAATCTACACCAGGGTCACAGGGCAGCAGCAGTTCATGGGAAAAAGGCCCAGCCTCATTGGTGTGTCAGCCCCAAAGAGGCAATCAAATCTTGGGCAACAGAGAAGGTCCAATACCTATCTAGGGAGTGTCAATTCCTGTCCTCAGAACTGCTCAGACCTCATCCAGAGTATTGGGGCCATTCTGCTTTTAAGGGAGATGCAGGGATAGTTAGGGGCTTCCCAGGTGGTGCTAGTGGTAAAGAATCTGCCTGCAGTGCAGGAGGCCCAGGAACTGCAGGTTCCATCCCTAGGTCAGAAAGATCCCTTGGAGGAGGGCATGGCAACCCACTCCAATTTTCTGGCCTGGAGAATCCCATGGACACAGGAGCCTGGAGGGCTACAGTCCATGGGGTCACAAAGAATCAGACATGACTGAAATGACTTAGCTCGCATACAGGGATAGTTAGGGAGTTTGGGATGGACATGCACACACTGCTATATTTAAAGTAGATAACCAATAAGGACCTACTATATAGCACAGGGAACTCTGCTCAGTGTTACATGGCAGCCTGGACGGGAGGGGAGCTTGGGGAGAATGGATACATATATATGTATGGTGGAGTCCCTTTGCTGTCTACCTGAAACTATCACAACATAGTTTGTTAATCGGCTATGCCCCAATACAAAATAAAGTTTTTTTTTTTTTTAAAAAAAGGAGATGTTTTGAAAGTTGAATATGTGCAAAAGGGAAGACCAGGAGAGGGAAAGGTCTGGAAATTATGCTGGAATAGGACAGATGGACAGAACTGCGATATTTAGCCTGGCAAAAGGAAGGCTTGGGGCCAGGAGGGCGCTGTGGAGGCTCTTCTCAAATATTTGCAAAACTGTCATCTGGCCGATTCTTTAACTCCAGAGGGCTAAGGCAGAGCAGGCCCCATAAAGAAAAGAGTGAGTGTGTGATCACAGAGGGTAAGGTTAGGATGAACTTCTGTGTGGGTAGGGAGCCCCTCATCCTGGAAGAATTTAACCAGACTGTCAGCACCTGTCTGGTGGTGTAGAGAAAGCACGTGGGTGTGAAGTGGGGGTACTCAGGGGGGTTCTCAGGCACCACTGGGCCCCTCGCCGAGTCTATGGCTGTTGGGCTGGTGCCCTCCACCCTTCTCACCGTTCCCACGATGTTGCTGTGTCCCCTGGCAACCCCAAACAGCATTTTATCCACTGCCACAGCACTCCAGCTCTGAGACTTTGCCCGCAAGCACATGGACTTTCTGTGCTCAGCGAGGCTGGAGGGGCTTCCTGGTGTCTTCCATGACCTTTGGACTTTGAGGGACACCTCAGTCCTCCATGCCGGTGGCCCTACCCCAGGGATGGGAGGGGTGTTGTCCCCCAGAGAGAGTGCAGAGGGAACTCTAAGCTGCCTTCTACCCCTGAGATCCTCCGGTCTGAGACTGAAATGGCCAGATTTCCTAGGAAGAGGGCTTTGAGCATCTAAGTCAAGGCCAGTTCCACGGCTGGGACCTTGACCTCCCCTTCAGAGTGGAGGATAATCTCTTCAGGGGCTGTGGCCTTTCAAAGTATCCTCTGTGTGTGTAGCACTGGACAAACACATAAATTACACAGTGTGTGACATCTCTGAGACAAGGGACTGTGATGGGAATCCAGTCCTGGATTCCTGCGCCAGAATCCAGAAAACCTGGTTCTTGGCTCATCTCAGCCTCCATGGTGTGACCCATTCCCCTAGGATGGACTCAGGCTCTGTAGGACCTGAAGCTTAGACCATTTGGAGGGTCCTCCTTCAGGAAAACAATACACAGTTATGAATACAAAATGAGGTACAAACATGATTATTTATGATGCTAAAAAGAAATTGCTGCAAATTACAAATTCTGAAACAATTGACAAATACCACAGACATCACACAATCTGGGCAAATAACAATATTTGTGTGAACCACTGCCTGACACACCTCTATAATGCCTTAAAAACATTTTCCTTAAACATTTCTTCTGCTCACAATTTTACCAACCAGCTCCTGGCTCCATACATTTCCGATCTGGTTTCTCTTCCATGACATATATCTCTAGTACAGATGTCTCAGTCCATATCATGCTGTGATTCGACTCAGGCCCTGCAACTTTGTGTCACAAAGCCAAGTAAGTTGGCGCAATGGGTGGTTGTATTCCTACAGCCATTCCCTATGCTGGAATGGCTGCGAAAAAACATCCCTCACCAATCCCAAATCTAATGAGTGAGCTATAGATTCATCTCTCACTTGCTTTGGGGGATCTTGAGTCAGATCCCCAAATGCATACCAGAGTAGAAAAGAGAAGAAGCCATAATTGATTGCAGATCAGCTGTATTATTCTACCAAATTACCCATACCATCTGACTATGTGAACTCATTGCTGAGACCCTATGGAACTCTGGGACATCAGTTGTATTAATTCATGGTAGCTCTGCCTCTGGGCACATCACAAAACTCTCGGAGTTTCCATTTCTTCATCTGTAAAGTGAACAAGACCCTTCTGGCCTCATCTGGTCTGTTTTGGACAAAGATGTGAAATGAAAGAAAATGTGAAGCCTTTGTGATCCCCAAAGTCCTGCGTGATGATGAACATGAGAAAGACCACGGTGAGGCTGGCTGCGCAGGGATCTGCTGAGACCTGGCTTTAGGGTCAGAGTTGCTGAATCTCTGGTGCTCACCTGTCCAGGCCAGAAACTCTCATCTGATAAGGGGAAAGTTTAAGGCTTTGATTCCAGTTAAAGGACACACTTCTGGAAGGCATGACCCGTGAAGTTGTAATTGGGTATTTGCAGCCCTGTAAGAATGAGCTTGTCCAGTCATGAAATCAACATTAAGTGCCTCCTAGTACAAAGAAGCATCAGGCTCTGCAGGTACAAACCGAACAGGTTCGGAGCCTAGTATCTGGAAGAGGAGACAAGTCAGATGTGTATATAAGTAGTAGCCACAATATGGGAGGAAAGGTTAAGAGCCACAGGCCAAGGCGATGTCTGGGGCAAGCAGAGTCCAGAGAAGGGCTGGTCCGTGCTGGTTGGGGAAAGCAGGGGGTGCCTGACCAGGCCTTGCTGCTAAGGGAGGCTCACACGGGTGGAGAAGGGGCACCGGGTACTTGAGGAAGAAGGAGTAAATAACATTGCACTCAGGCTTTCTAGGAGAGAAGATGTTCACTTACAATTTGATGAACACATTTATGGGTGCCTTGTGGGTCAGGAGAACTGCAGAATAACCTGGGAAGCTAGCAAAGTGAGCTCCCACTCATGGAATTTTCCTGTTTTTCTTTCTCACTTCGTTTGGATTCCTCCCACCTTCCCCCGCCCCCACCCCTCGAGAGAGAGCTGGCAATAAGCTTCAGCTGCACAGAATTTGAGCTTCATGGAACCTCTCTGGGTTCACTTCTCAGCCAGTTTCAGAGTTGGGAGCAGAGAGAGGACTGTGGGGAAGAGGCTGTGGTTATTGAGGGGGTTTCTGCACCCCCTGACCAATCCTCCTGAGACAGTGGCCTGTACAAGGTCTGTGCGTCCCCAGAGATGCCATCTCTGGGGGAGGAGCCTCAAAGACAGGGCCCCTTTGTTCAGAGAGCTTAGGACCATGATACTAGAATCCAAGATGTGGAGAGGGTAAGCGGCAAAATGTACCTAGACATCCTGAGAGTTAAGCATACGGAACTTTGGTTTAAGAAATGCCCAGGTAATTTAATGACAGTACTGCCTTTTTATATAGGCATCATAGTCTATAAATTGCAATGATTCACCTTGTCTCAAGACCCTGATGCTGGGAAAGATTAAGGGCAAAAGGAGAAGGGGGAGACAGAAGATGAGATGGTTGGACGGCATCATCAAGTCAATGACATGAGTTTGAGCAAACTCTGGGAGATGGTGAAGGACAGGGAAGCCTGGCATGCTGCAGCTCATGGGGTTGCAAGGAGTCGCACAGACTTAGCAACTGCACAATAACAACAAGCTTGTCTTAAGAATACAGAAGTATTTTAGATACACATGCATGCATTTGCAGCAAAAATGGTTTACTTTGTGTTGTTTGCTTCTGAGTATCTGTGTGTGAAAATACGTATTTCTGCCTCTGCCTACGTTAGAGAATGTGCAGAGGTGAAGAAACTGAGGCCCAGAAAGATAGTGACTTGTCCAAGATCACAGCTGACTACAGTGGCAAAAATAAGACTAGAACCCAGAACTCTTCATGTAACATTAAAGTCAATTACAGATTGGAGAAAAAAAAAAGGCAAGGAAATCCTTATTTTTTTCTCCTCCAACCAGTGAATAAGTACTAAGAAGGTCAATCCTGAATTATCTATATAACCCCAAATGTCAGGTTTGTACCACTGACCTAGTTCAGTATTGATTCCTTTTATGAAAACCATGATCATACTGAGTTATTAAAGAATTTTGGAGCACATAGGAAACCTCTACTAAAATAATTATATGCCTTTGTTTTTGAAGAAAAGTATCCAAAATATATAAGCTGTTGTTTGAGTTAAACAATAAAAACATCTGTGGTTTCTCATGATGGCTCTAGTCCTAATATAACATGGCAAAATAATACCCCCCCAAATATCCATGATTAACCTGAATTGGAAAGGGTTCACCTCCCAGTGTCTTCATATAGCTGCTTCAACTGGCATTGGTAAAAAACACACACACACACACACACCAGCTACTTCATCACCCACCATTCTAATGCAATAAAATATTTAAATTAATCACTGGTTTTAAATAAACGGTGTGTCTCTACTGGCAAAGAATCCCACAAATTAGGGCATGTGCATAGGTGTCAATGCAGGATTTTTGGATTGTATTCAAATTGCATCTGAGCACAGGTGTGCCTGTCATTAAGTGTTTATGTTTACCTGTACACATGGATGTTTGCCTGGGCAACTGTGTTTGTTCTCACATCGGTGAGCATATATTTCTGTGGGGGTGTGAGGGCTCCTTTCCAAGTCGGGACTCTAAAGGAATTGTCCCTCCTATCAAAATTAAGAACGAGTCCCTCCAAAATGTCAGCTGTGGGAAGAAAGCATCAGGGTTTGGCGTGGGTGGAGGTGAAGCACGCATCCCATTTTCTTTCCTGGAGACTCGCTTTTCCCTGGGGGTTCCCTTGCTGGGATTCTTGCTGACTGCCAGGCTTCTCCCCACCTCCCTCTCCTGTAAAGGGGGGACTTTGGAACATCGCAGAGCCAGACTGTCACTTTCAAGGATGTTTTCCTAAATACTAAGGAGGGACAAAACCTAGGAAATGGAAAATACAAAAAGCAGAAGGACTGTTTTCAGGTCCTTTCCTTGAGGACGATCATGCTATGCTTTTCCAGCCTCCAGTGCACCTTCCTTCCATATTTCTGTGCCGCTTCCTGGATTCCCAACACCTGAACTCTGGCCTCGCTGCCATATGGACCACAGAATGTCATCCCAATATCCTCTCCCATCCAGCTCTTCCCTCCCCTCCCCTGCATAGGTCAAGGTCCTCTGAGCAAAGCCAATAACATTAGCGATAGACGTATTTACTGTGCTTGCTACATGCCAGCCACGGGGCTTGTCTTATTTAATCCTCACGATAGCTCTCTGAGGCAGATGCTGTGGCTGTCCCCACGCTACAGGTGAGGGAACAGGGGCTTAGTGCACATGAATTCCCCAAAGGTGTACAGCTAGTGAGGGGCAGAGTTGGGCTGCGATCTTAGCTCTGGCTTCAAAACCACTCTCTTAACCATCACATTATAGAGAGAGCTTCCTTGTGCTAGAGGGAGTCTGCCCTCCTCACCCGCCTACCCCCGCTCCCCATATCCACACAGCCTCTTCAGGAGACAGTCAGCAAACGACCTACCTCACCCTTCAGGTAACACCTGACTCTCTCCACACGGTGCTGTGGTCCCTGAAAGGCCCTCAGGTGTAACCAGCATAAAAGGGACACTCAGGTTAGAGGAGGTACTTCAGGTAAATGGAGAGAAGGGGGTCCCCCTCTCTCTCTCCAGCATGTGGGGCCCGAGCAGCTGTGCTGACACCCCCAGGCCCCACTCAGAGTCCACCCCTCCCGACAGACAGCAGCCCCTTTCATCCTGTCTGACTTAGCAGTTTATTTTAGGCACGGCCTGACCAGGTGCTCTGGGTCAATAGGCTTAGTTTTAAATAACTGGATTCCTGTCGGCAACGGCTTCCTTCAGAAGGGGAGGAACAGGACAGACGAACGAGCCCAGCAGGCTGGCAGTGCTGAGGGAAGCTCTCTGCCAGCAGACTGGAGATGGCTGGGCTCTGTGGCTGCCTGCCTGACCCCTGGCAGGTCCCCAGCTTCCTCGCTCCGGGTCTCAGCTTCCTCACCTGTAAAGCAGAGGGCGGGCTGTGTCATCTCAAACACCTGTTGCAGTCTGCCCCTCGTCTCTGATCTATACCTATGTGTGTGTTCAGTTACTCAGTCCTGTCCAACTCTTTATGACCCCATGGACTGTATAGCCTGCCATCCTCCTCTGTCCATTGGAATCTCCAGGCAAGAATACTGGAGTGGGTTGCCATTTCCTCCTCCAAGGGATCTTCCCAACCCAGGAATGGAACCTGTGTCTCTTGGGTCTCCTGCATTGGCAGGCAGATTCTTTACCATTAGCACCACCTGGGAAGCCCACATTTGTGTTTACAGAGGGCAAAACACCTAGTGAAAAAGCATCTTCTGTGGAGTGGTGACTTGGTGTCACGGAGCTGGGCCACCAGGGGAGGTAGCCCCATGCAGAGCAAGCACTTCTGCCCCAGAGTCAGGAGACCTGGGTTCCGGTCTTGCTTGCAATACAAACTGGGTGACCTTGAACAAGCCAAGCCTCATTTTTCTCACCTGTTTTAAAAGGGAGTGATAAAGCTTCAAAGAATATTGTGAGGACGGCACGGAGCAATCACAGGTGAGAGCCCTTTAAATTCTGAAAGTACTATAAGAGAAAAGTAAATGCACCTGGCTGTTCCTCAAAAAGTTTAAAATAGAATTACCATAGGATCCAGCAATTACCACTCCCCAAAGTGTTGAAAGCAGGGTCTCAAATAGATACTTGTAAACCCATGTTCAAGGCAGCATTGTTCATAATTGCCAAAGGGTGGGAGCAACACAAGTGTCCACTGACAAATGAATAAACAAAATGCAGTCTGTATATACTATGGAATATTATTCAGCTATGAAAAGGAATACACTTCTGACATGTTACAACATGGATGAAACTTAAAGACATTATGCTAAGTGAAAGAAGACACAAAGTTGTATGATTCCACTTATGTGCAAATTCACAGAGAAGGAAAAGTAGATTAGTGCTTACCAGGAGCTGGGGAATACAGAGTTATTTAATGGGTACCTTTCTGTTTGGATGGTGAAAAGTTCTGGAAATGAATAGTGGTGTGGTAGTACAACACTGCGAATGTACTGAATGCCATGTAGAAACAAAATGGTAACTTTTATATCATGTAGATGTTAACATTTTAAAAAGTCAATGCCTTGGGCTCCAGTGCCTAACCCACTGCCTGGCGCACAGCAGGTACTCAACATTCATTTTGTAACGGAGAGGATACCCTTACTCAAGCCCTAGTCAATTCCATGCCAACTTTAGGCAGATTGCTCTAAGGAATAAACCAGTTTCTGCTTAGTGACAAAGCTGTGGGGTAGCGGAGATAGAGGAAGATAAAGGAGGAAGATACAGGAGATAAAGCTGACATGAAAAGTATTCATTGCAAATAATGTCTGAGTAATCACAATGTGCGCGGTGGGAGGAAAATTCCCAGAGTGCCGGGCTCACCTGGGGCTCCCCACCAGGCAGGCTTGCAGAGGGAACTAGGGGTTGGAGGGGCATGCAGATTTCAGCGCTGAGATGGGTAGTCACCCGGGGCGGCACCAAAGGGTCGTAGTCTGGCTTTTACTCCCAGAATCAGGCTCCCCTACCCAGGTGGTAAACTGAGTCGGAAGGAAGCACGAAGCCTTGGCCCCAGGTGACCGGGCCGGGGAGACCCGGGGCGCCCTTGGCCCGAGCAGGGCGGGCTCTTAGCACACGTATGGCACACGCCTGTGCGCGACCGCAGGCTGGGAGCCGGTGGGTGGCAGGGACCCCTCGCCTCTCAGACGGCGAACCCTGGTCCGGGTCGTGGAGTCCGGGCCCTCGCCCCTGTGCCTGGGCTTGTGGGGCTGGGTGGGGGGGCGTCTGGGCTCGGGGCTCGTGCAGCGCTCCCCAGCCGGGGTGCCGCGGGGGGGGCGGGGAGAGCGGCCGCCTAGCCCAGCCCCGCGGATGACAGGAGCGAGGGAGCCGAGGAGGGAGGAGCCGCCGCCGCTGAGCGCTGGGCTGAGGAGCGGAGAGAGAGCGGGGCGCGGAGTGCGGGCGGCTGGGAGCGCGCTGAGCGGGGGAGAGGCGCTGCCGCACGGCCGGCCACAGGACCACCTCCCCGGAGAATAGGGCCTCTTTATGGCATGTGGCTGGTAACTTTCCTCCTGCTCCTGGACTCTTTACACAAAGGTGAGACCCGCGCGGGCTGCAGGGCGGCGGAGGCGGCGGAGCTGGGGTGCGCGAGGCTGGCGGCGAGGCGGGGTGCCCGGGGGTGGGTGGGAGGCCTCCAGGCACTCGGGGCGGGGGGACGCACCCAGGCGACCGGCCCCGGGTGGGTTGCACCGGGGGCGGGGCAGGCACCCGGAGAACGGCCAGGTGAGAGTCCGCCCTGGACCGCTCGGCCAGCCACCCGCGCCTGCCGTTTAGGGGGCGCGCCCGGCGGGGTGATGGTGAGAGAGCCCCTCATCTCCCCGCTCCTTGCTGGGCCGCTGTTCTGCCCGGACCCCTCCCCCAGCCCCTTGCCCGCTGCCTGCGGCTGAATGGCGCTGGGACCCTGGGGTGCCCTCCGAGTCGAGGGGTCCTCCGGCCGTGACGGTTCACCTGGAAGTCCTGGTGGAACCGGCCGCGGCTTACTTCTCCCTCTGCCGCCGCGCGCCCCTCCGCCGCCCCAGACCCCCTGCACCGCACCGTATGGCGCTTATCCTTGCCCTGGCTGGATGCAGGGCAAGGAGAGCTAGGGGTCCCGAGACTTGGGGTCCCTCGGATACCAAGTTTCTTCTCCAAACCTAGAGGTCGCCTTCTCCCAGCCCCATCTCACCCCCCATCCCTGCCCCAGGGCACTAGCCTCGGCTTCTTCGCTAAGCCACCTGGCCACCTCGGGCAGCGCGCCCCAAGATGCGAGATTCTACGCTTCGGCGCCTGGTCAGCCGACCTGGGACAAGTCTTGGGTTGGGGGGGGGCGTGTCGCTTTCCCCGGAGAGAAGGCGTTGCTAGGGGGTGGGTCCAGGTGTCCGGCATGTCCAGACCTGCTGCTGGGGCTCTGCGCACCTGATCCTCGAGGCTGCCGGGGTTGGAGGTTGGAAGTGGTTACATATCTTCGACCAGAGTTACCTGGGCACCAAGTCGGCATCAGGCCGTCCCCGGCGCTCGGACTTCCGAGGCGTTCGCAGAGGACGTGCCCCCGGGCGCGCGGATGGCGGGAGAGGAGGCGGCCAAACTCCGCGCCCTTACGCGGCGGAGCACACACGCTCGCTCTTCCGAGCTCAGCTTTACCTGTTCAGCCCTCCAACTTTTCTCCTCCACGCCCTGGGGGACGGCCTCTCCCCCACTTTGCCCAGGCGGCTGCCCTGGCCCAGCTGCAACTCTTGACCCCTAGGCGCTGGGGGAAGGGCAATCCAGCCCAGTGTTGGCGCTCCCGGAGGGGTCTCTAGTCCTTCATTGCCCGCGCCCCAGGGGTCTGGAGTCTGCAACCTGCGGGAACTGACTGCAATATCTTGTGGATTTAGGGGAGAAAGGTGACCCTTATCTTATTTGTAAATACCGCCGGATCAAAGCTAGATTGAAGGCCGAGATGCTGATGAGGTTTGCCTGGAGACCGGGGTGGGGGGCGAGGGGCGGCCTCTGAACCGTGGACAAAGTAGTTGAGTTTCTCTGACCCAGTGGGGTCCACAGGGTGACATACCAAGGCTGGTCTAGATTGATTAACCCCTTGCCCCCTGCACAGCACCCTCTCACATCACCTCAATGGAGCAAGAAGCCCGCCTCTGATTCAACCGCGCCCCCAACCCCCCAGTCTCCCTCTCCCCAGGCTCTTCCTGCCTCCCTCCGCCCCCGCAAGCTGGCTCGGCTCGAAGCTTTAATTACATTAATATTAAAAATACATAAGGTGAGGAGCAGCAGCTTTTCTCTCTCTCTCTCTCTCTCTGGGTCTCTCTCCATCCGCCACCCCTTTCCATTTTGTCAGACGAGAAAGCACAGGCCCGAGCCGCTACCACACACTTGCCCAGCTCGGTCCACACCCGCCCCCAGTCCCCCGCCCCGTCTGGAGACCTCTTCCCGCGCGTAGCCCATCCCCGGAAGGCGAGGGCCCTTAGCGAATACCTGATGGATTCTCCCCTCCCCCCTTCAGAAGGCGGGCATTAATAAATGAAGCCCAAGCTATTTGATAGGGAAGGGGCAGATGGGGGTGGGGGTGGAGAAAGGCCCAGGAGGCGGCAGGACAGCCCACGGGGCAAAATCTTTTCCCAGCGGAGAAGGAAGTCGCTCTGGCCTTGGGCCTGTGGGAGGCTGGAGGTGCCAGGTGAGGCGACACCTAAGTGGCCTTTGGGTCTGCAGAGCCCCGGGTGCCCCTGCCATTCAGAGGCTCCAGCGTCTGTGTTGGGCGCCACGGCGACTGCCAGACAGGCCTTTCTTTTCCTTCGTGCCTTAATTGGATCTTAGGTGCCAGGCTGGTCCCAGGGGCCTGTTCTGCTTGGGGTGGCATGGTGGGTGGGGGTGGCGGAGGCGGCTGGGGGAGGTGTTGACGTGGCGAGAGCAGCAAAGAAGGGGTTTGGTGTCTTTTTCTCTCCCGTTGCCAGTCACCCCCGCGGCACCAAGGAAAATGTAAATGTGAATGTTCGAGCCTGTTACAGAAAACAATATCCTCTTGCAATAATTTGTCCGTCCATCTGTGAGGAGCGGGAGGAGGCAGAGAGAGAGAGGAGAAAACAAGATGAGATGAAGCGTCCTCTGGATGGAATTAAGCAGTTATTGAATGTGTTTTAAGCTTCTGTTATTTCCATTCCTCTCGAAATACCTTTTTTTTTTTTTTTTGATGAAGCCTGAGCTTCAGACTGATTCCCCAGAACTAAAGTGGGAAGGTGTTTAATAATCGGTTATCAAGTCTCCAATAACTACCTTATTATTGCCAAACGCATCCAGGTTTGGGCAGCCAGATGAAACCCAGTGAGGCTCTCTCTGTTGTTCCATCCAGCGTGCCAGCATCTGTGTTGCCTGCATTTGCATTTTTACTGTGCAAAAGAACAAGCTTCCCCGGCACTAAAATTCCTGTTTTCTAAAAGCCAAAATAATGGGTTGCATTGATTTTTTTCATTTCCCACCCCAACCTCTTGGATGGGGACTCACGGTTCCTCTCTCTTGAGAAGACCAAATTAAAAGGCTTCGTCAAACCATTAAGAAAAATCTCTAACACTCTGTTCAGAGTCTAATTAAAGGCGGGAGGGGGGGCGCTCAGCGAGTGTGTTTTTAAAATCTCGACCTGGCAAACACAACTTCGGGGAAGCAGGTGAAGGACCCGTGAGCACTGGGGAGAGGGTAGGTAGGCAGAGAAGCCCTGAGTGCCTGGATAACACGGGGGAAGAATGGGGTTGTCATGCTGCCTGACAAACCTTTCAGATGTTTCGTATTTCTGGGCATCAAAGTCAGCTGCCTTGAATGTATTTCTGCAGCAGACTGGGGAGCTCAATTAGAAACAAAAAGCAAGTAAGCAGTTGACCCAAAGGCAGCGCTTAAGTTGAGCAGATCCCAGGAGACTGGCTGAAGAGGCTTATTTTTCTCAGATTGAGGAATGAAGAGGAGGTGGGCAAGCAAATGGCGGCAGGGGTGGGGGTTGGCCCAGCGATGCTTTGCTAAAGAAGCAAGCCCATCCCCACCAACAGGCAGGCTAGGAGTGTCCAGACACAGGGTAACTTGTTGGCTTTTGACAGAGGGGTGCAGACCTCGAGGCCCCCTTACCTTCTTCTGGTCTTCGGAGATTGCAACCTTGTGACTTGCTTGGTCCCCTGCTCAGCCTGATGAAGGATTTTATTTATGGATGAGTTAAAGGGAGGGTGGATGTTCAGAGAGCTTTCTTTTTTTTTTTTTTTTTTTTTTTTCCAGGGGATTGGGTACTAGGCTGGGAGAGATTCTCCCCTCCCACGTGATCCTGGAGGAGGTGTTTCTTGGGGGCACTGGAAGCAGTCAAGAAGAAAAGCCCCCTGCTTCCAAAGTGCTTTCTCAGCCCCTGGCTCAGTAGATTCTAGCCAGCACCCAGGTGCCTGACTGGGGTGAGCCACAGGCAGTAGACATGGCAGGGTGCCAGGAACCCAAGGGCAGGCCCTGGATTTGCATGTAATTTGCATACAGATTTGCACGCTCACCTAGCCAGGCCAGGAGCCTCGGGTAGGGTCTTGATAGCGTCTTGATCTTGGCCTCAGTAGCAGCCAGGCAGTGACTTTTTTCCTTGGGTGGAGTGGGGGTGGGGCAAGAGTGGGGAGAAGGAGGGTGTTTTCAGGGGTGCTTCTTTCTTCCGAGTTTTAGGCCCCCAGGGGTTTAGCACTGAGTCCTCCTCCTGGCAAGGCAGACCCTCGAGCTTGCAACAGGGATGGAATGTGCGACAGTGGCAGAGGCACCCGAAGGCGGACCAGATTTGGGGTGTGGGTTGTCACACCTGTGCTGCAGAAAGGAGAGAGGGGCACACCAGCCATGGGGATCCAGGGCCAACATTCACCTTCTGGCGAGTGCACCCTCAGGATGGAGGCAGCTTAGGGCTGTGGTCAGTAGGTGGAGAAGCCACAGCTGATGGGAAGGAAATAGCAAGTGAGACAAAATGCCCTTTCACCCTCTTGGTTTGTCAGTGTCCAGTCTGGGAGGGGGTTGTGGCCTCTGAGAGGAAGAGGCCCCAGCTTATCCCTTCTGTCACATGCAGTGGTTGGAGCCGAGGGCAGTAGGAAGGCAGGCGCTGTGGTCAGAGGACTGATGGATAAAGAGCTGGGAGTAATGCTCGAAGAGCCAACAGTTTGGGGCAGCTGCTGTGCTCCTTCCCAGAGAGCCAGCTGGGATGTCCGCAGTGGGGAGGTCGCCTCGAGAATGATTTTGTCTGCACTCCCAGGGCCCTGGGCAAATCCCACCCTGGCAGGTGCAGCTTCAAGGCCTCCCGGAGTGCTTTTCTGCACATCTAATGATCTGGGAGGGGCTTCCCAGGTGGCTCAGTGGTAAAGAATGTGCCTGCCAATGCAGGAGATGTGGGTTTGATTCCTGGGTTGGGAAGATCCCCTGGAGGAGGAGATGGCAAGCCACTCTGGTATTCTTACCTGGAGAATCCCATGGAAAGAGGAGCCTGGCAGGCTGCAGTCATGGGGTTGCAAAGAGTCAGGTGCTGGCAGTGATCTGGGAGGGCTCTGGTTCCACAGACAGTTCTGAAGAAGGTGGGGGTGGAGCCCTAAGTTGTTGGGTGGAGCCTCAAGGGATGGCTAGAGGGAGAGAAGGCCAGTGCGTAGAGCTTCAAGCCCCTCTCCCTCAATTCTTCCAACCAGAGCATTTTGTATATCAGAATTGTAAAGAAAAATGAGATTGCAGCTCAATGGTGCAGTGGATATTGTGAGTCAAGGCAAACCCTTCATTCACATCCTGGTTCTGCCCTTAATAGGGGACATTGGGCCTCTCTGAGCCTCACTTTCTCCATCTCTGAAATGGTGTTAAAGGAGATGATGTATACAGCATAGCTAGAATATAACTCAATACACCTTAGACCTCTTCTTTTTTTCTGCACTACTCTCACCCCCACCCCACCACTGCTGCTATTTAGTCACTAAGTCGAGTTTGACTCTTTTGTAGCCCGCCAAGCTCCTCTGTCCCTGAGATTTCCCAGCTAAGAATACTGGAGTGGGTTGCCATTTCTTTCTCCAGGGGGTCTGGAGATCAAACCCACATCTCCTGCTTGGTTATTAGGTTCTGTCAGTTGTACTAATGAGCCACAGTTTTGGCCAAGCCAACTGACTGAGACTTTGTAGCAGTAAGAAGACTGAATGGTGGCCAGGCAGGGAACATCACAGCTTCCTTCTCTCATCTATCAGTTGGGGAGCCGGCAGGATCCATCCTCAGCCAGGTAGCTGGGGCCATGCAGGCACCTGGGTTTCCTTGGGAGAGGGGTGTCCAGCACACTCCCATTCCCCAGCCACAACTGGTGGCAGCTGTGGAAAAGGTGAGGGCACAGGTGGGCTCCAGATTTGAATTTGAGGGTGAGGCAAAGGCCAGTCTCATACTTGCCTGAGGAAGGTTGGGGTTGGCTGGTGAATCTCCACTGTGATTGGACAGAGTAAGAACTAGCCTGGATTTAATGCCATAAACCCGTGTAAATGTGCTGCTCAGGGTGAGCCACACCTTGTAGCTGGATGGATTTCTGTCTGTTTCCCTGCTAGGCTGCATTTCGCTGTTTTTCAGGTAGTTTCATGTATAAGAAAACACACTTGACAGCCCTAGACCCTGGGGGTCCCCAGACCACTCCTCTCCCCATAACCCAGCCAGTCACAGAGAAGCAGCCAGTGACCCAGAGGTCAAGTGCTGCTCATGGCAGGTTGTGGCCTGTGAGTTCCCTGAGTGGGAGGTGGTGCTGTGGCACAGCCGGTGTGCCCTGTTTAACAGATGTCTGTCCCGCGCTGCTTTAGTGTGAATAGCATTAGCCTTGGGCACCACCCCTGCCGTTCAGCTGCTCTCCCCTCACCCGTTCAGCCCCACTCCCCTAGGCCCTTGCTCTCCTTGATGCTTGTGTTGACGATTTCCAAGGTCACCATCTTCATTAAGAACAGTTATTCAAAGGCTAACGGATTTGCATCTCCGTTAAACTCTGTGTGTCCATGAAGAAGCATTATTCATAGACCTAGAAAACTAAGCTCAGCCTAATTTAGGTACGTTGCCCAATAGTTCATGTGCCTCTACTTGCTAATCTGTAAAATGGGCAAAATAATCCCGGTCCTGATCATCCCCCGGGGTTGGTTGGTATTGCCTGGGCACAAGGAGGATGAAAGCCATACAATTGCAGAGCGTGTGACAATGCCCTGTAAGCTGAAGAGGGCCACATATAAACACACACGTGTGAAAAACCACAGTAGACCAGTTTTAGCCTTATAAATGCTCTGCTGAAACGTGCGGTATAATTACTGTCATCTCATCATACAGGAACAGCGAAGGTCTCAGCTGTGTGTGGCTGTGTCCCCCTTCCTGAACCCCCCACATATGGAGAATTTTCTAGACTTTTCATCAGTGTGGGGAACAGCCAATGAGACCCAGCAGGGCTGGCAGATTCCCTGTGGCCCCAGTGCCCCGGGGGGTGTGGGAGTAGCTTACCTCTGCTCCATCCCTAAGCGCTTAGATGTCTGTTTACTCCATAGTCCTCTGGACATTCCCCTGAGGGTATTTTCCCTGCTGGGAATCCACACTTTTTTTTTTTTTTTGTGGGAAGGGGAGTAGGCACAGGGTCCCATCTTGTGTGACCTTGTTTGAGGTCACAGCAATTCCTAGAATCTAGGCCCTGAGCTGACTCATTGGAAAAGACCCCAGTGCTGGGAAAGATTGAGGGCAGGAGGAGAAAGGGGTGGTAGAGGATGAGATGGTTGGATGGCATCGTTGACTCAGTGGACATGGGTTTGAGCAGACTCTGGAAGATGGTGGACTAGGCCTGGTGTGCTGCAGTCCCTGGGGTTGCAAAGCATCGGATACGACTGAGCGACTGAACAGCAACAGGCCCTGAGAACCTAGCTGAGTCAGGGTCAAGGTCACCTTGTATGTGGTATCTGGAGTGGCCTCCCAGAGCCATGGGTGAGGAGAAGGACGGGGGAACTGCTTTGAAGGTGTGACTGTTGTGGGTCCAAGTCTCCCAGGTTGGAAGTCACATTCAGGGACACTGAATTCATCCCCTCATCAGCTGCCTGATCCCCTCTGTGCTTTCCCACCAGCGGTGTTCTGCTGCTGCTCCAGCATTTCCAGTCACAGGAAACTCCTTTTCAAGGCACCCCATTCCCCACCAGACATCTCTGACCATACAGAGCTCACCCTTGTGATTAGCCAGTTCTGTCTTGGTCCTGACCTCCTACTCACTGACTTGCTCCTACCTTTTAGGCCACATGGAGGCAGGATCCATGGATCCTCTTCTACTTGGCAACACTGACCACTAGTACACAGATGTCCTGCCCACCTGAGCCCTCTAGGCAGCCGACCGGCAGCCCTGGCCCCTCTAACGCTTACTCCTGTGCTGTGGCTTCCTTTCTCCATGATGCCCTCCATGCCTGGGTTGCCGGAGCAGCCAGAACTGCAAGATCGGTGGAGACAGGGCTTGGATCCCAGCCAGGATGCTGGCCAGCTGTGTACCTGGGAGTGTATAAATCTCTAGGCCTCACTCTCCCCATCTGTAAGTGGAGGAGATTGGACAAAATAATCTCTTAAGTCCCTCCAGCATGAACAATCTAAATCTAGGAATCTCTGGGGACAACTGTGCTGTCTGAGCCGACTCCCGGGAAAGACCTTTCTGGCCATAAGGGACCTTCTTTTGACAGGCCTGTCTAGGAGGGGCTGGAAGATTAGAGTCTGTTTGACTGTCAGCTGTTGCTCATAACTCCTCCTGGAGCTGATGGTGAGGGGCCTTGTAGGTTGAAGGATCTTTACTGGATCTCAGAGGTTTCTGATTGCTGGTTATAGGACTTGTGTTTGCACTAAGAATCCTAAGGGGGAAAGAAAAAACTGCATGTTTCTGATGGACAGAGGTGGCCACTTGGGCCCTGGGGCATTGCTTCTCATTGGGGTGGTACTGCTTCCTTAGGGCTGTTTGGAAGTTGAGGGAGATACTTTGGGGTTGTTATAGTGATGAGGGTAGGGAGTATATAATGGGGGGTGGGGAGGGATGATTAGGGATGAAATGTCTGATGCCTGGGGCAGTCCCAAATAATTCAGAATTGTCACCCCCCCAAATGGCTGTCTTTCATCAGAAAACCCCCATGTAAGGATGATCACATCTTGGAGACATTCTGAGGGTAGAATGCAACGCTCCTGTTGAGAAATGCAGCCAGTATAAGGTAGTTTGAAATGCTGCTTCGCCAGCCCTGGCTCTACTGAGGAAATTACTTGATCTCTCGAAGATCCTGTTGTCTCAGGTATAAAATGGGGTCTTGGGCAGTAGCTCCATTAGAGGGTGCTTGTGGTGCTTAAATGCACCATAATGCAAGGAAGGGGCTTCTCGCAGAGCCTGGCACACAATAAATGCTAAAAAAAAAAAAAAAAAAAAGCAATGGTGACCATGATGATGGTGAGGATAGAGATGAAGCAGGTATGCCAGGTTTGGGGACAGAAGGTATGGAACTTGGTCCCAGCTGCACCATCCTGTCCCAGAAAAGTATCAATGCTCAGATGCTGTCTGGGGAGACTGGCCCTTCTCCTCCTCAGGGTCTAGGCTCAGCTTGTCTCCAAGGTGTGAATACAACATAGGGGGTTTTCTGATGGCAGGCCAGACCTCGTCTCCCTGGTCCTTACCTGAGTTTTGGATAGACGTGGTGGTTGAGCTGAGGCCCCGCTGGTTGGTCTTCTCTGAAATCTGGTTTTTCCAACTATGGAACAAGAACAGAGTGAAGACAAATGATATGTCTCTTTTATGAAAACCTTTCTGTGGAGATGCAGTGGAGTAATCAACCTTGCAAATTAATCCAAGAAACGTCATGGGAGCCACATCTGCATTAAAACAACAGCTCTGTGTGAGGCCGGGGGAGCTGCAGTTGATGTGGGTATGGCAATGATCTGTCTGTTGATCACACCGTTATTATTTTATTAACCTGATTGCCAAATTAAGGAAATTAATGCAGTGCTAAGGTTCTGTCAACCAAGCCCAGAACAGTCTGTTGTTGGGAGAGTGGGTTGAAATCCAGTATGGCAGATCTGTTCTTCTCTATGGAGCATTATTGTTTGAGTGTAGACAGAGGACCACCTGCCGCAGAAATGGAGTTCTCTGGCCCTTTTACAGACATGGTGGATCTGGTATCTAAGGATGTGCATGTGTAACAAGCTCTCCAGGTGGTTCTGATGCATAATAATATTGGAGATACTGTCTGAAGTTGTCATCGTCATCATCATTGTTGGTGAGAGGTAAGTATTTGCTGTTGGATATTTATTCCACAAATACTTCCTGTCTGCTCACTCTCATGATAATACTTACAACAGCAATGAACACTTAGGTGGTTACCTATACCACTTACATATACTGGAAGGTGCTGTATATATTAACTCATCCAATTCTAACACCCCCTGAAGTAGATATGGTCACCCCCATTTTATAGATGAGAAGATCAAGGTGCAGAGAGAGGTGAGGTCATCTTGGCTAAGGTTACATTGCTTGTAAGGGGAAGAGCAAAGATTCAAACTTGGGGAGCCTGATATCAGAGTCTGGGCGTTTAATCACTGTGCTAAGTGCCTAGTGCTGTGCTCAGCCCAGGGGACAGAGTGGTGACCAAGACAGCTCACAGTCCTGCAGGGAAGCCTTGCCCACTCCTCCTCTCCCTGCTTCTGTCCAGCCCCACTGCCTGTGCCCAGGTCTGGATACCCTTTGGGGTTCTTGTCCATTTCTGGGGGTGGGGTTGGCGGGTGGCAGGGGCCCCAGTATTGGCAGATGCTCCTGGATGAAATATGCAGTGAAAGAGATGGGTAAATATTGTAAAGGAAGAGAAAAAAAAATAACTCACTTCTCCCAGTGGAGGTGGTGAGGTGTTAATATGTCAGTCCCCTCAGATTGTCATTTACAATGATTGGAGACGATGACATGGGGACCATTCAGTGTGCACCTGGGAGGAAGCCTCAGTTGGCCAGACACCTCCACCCCAAGTCAGGCAGGTGGGGTGGGGGCCCCTGGGTGTCTACTGTGTGGGTGTCCAGTTTCCTTCGCCAAACTAATCCCAATGGCCAGACAGCACAGGGCAGGCGGACGAGTTGATATGATGGATATTTAGGTTTCAGGGGTGACCCTGGGGCAGCCCAAATGCCTGGGGGTGATTTCTGGTTTAAAAATATTGCTGTGCTATTTCTACACTTCTAATCTCCCAGCCATTTGGAGCCTGTTTTATGAAACGCGGCATCAGGGTGGTGCTCAATGTTAACCGGCGGAGAAGATTAAATGGGTTTAAGTCTGGGCGTCTGTCACATCACAACCAAGCCCATAACTTCCATTTTCTATTAAAAATCCATTTCCCCCTTTGACCAGAAGACGCTTTGCTGTTGATCTGATCTCTCTCTCTTTATTTATGAAGTGTTTCCCCCTCCTCTCGTTCTCTCTGTAAATCTGCCTGGTTCTGTCTGCAGAGGAAAGAAAGAGCTGGGGGAGATGGCTGAGATTTAAGGAGAAAGTCAGAGTTTTCTGTCCAAGGATTTGCTTTCCAAATTACAACTGGCTTCCAGAGGAGAAATGAAAGAATTCTCATAAGGCCTCAAACTTTGAACTCTTCAGCAGCATATTGGGAAAAAAACTCAGGCTTGGGAGCCAGGCAGACCTTGACTGAGGGTTGGCTTGGTGGCCTCCTGGCTTACCATCTTTTTCCTCGTTTGTAGGATGAAACTTGGGTTTCCCAGGTGGCTCAGTGGTAAAGAACCCACCTGCCAATGAAGGAGGTGGGGATTCGATCCCTGGGTCAGGCAGAGCCCCTGGAGGAGGAAATGGCAACCTGCTCCAGGACTCTTGCCTGGGAAATCCCATGGACAGAGGAGCCTGGTGGGCTCCAGTCTGTGGGGTTGCAAAGAGCTGGACATGACTAAGTGACAGTGCACACATGAGATGAGACCCACAGGGCCCACCTTGCACCTCTGAGTGGGGATTCTGTGAGAAAATGCCCGTGAAGCACACAGTAGGCACTCAATCAATGTTAGTCTCCTTTCTTTTGAGAACTCGGTACCATCAGCCAGAGGAAGCCTTCAGGGGAGTAGGTATACAGACAAAATGAAATTAGAGAAAGGGCTACGAGTCCTTCTGCAGACTCTGCCCTGGGTAGTGGGTTAACCCTTTCCTGCTCCTGTCTCCTCTGCATGCTCTTGAATGCTGGTGTTGGGGGAGGGTGGGGGATGTTCCCTCTGGTGTTTAATGCTTTCCACCACACCTGGGGTCCTGTTGAGCTGGTGCTGGGTAAAGACCTTCTGAAGGAATGAGTATTTCCTGGCCCCAAGTCAGGAAGGACCTGGGAGAAGAGAGTATTGGAGGGCACAGGAGTTACTCACAAATGCAGAGCTGCAGAGGGGAGCTGGGCCCTGGCCACCCTTTGCTGTATTTTTCGTCTCCCTGGTCTTCTTGGAGAATCTCTGGGACTCGAAGCTATTAACAATCCCATCCCTCCTAGTCCTGCATCCTCATTATGTGGAACCATTACTTACACACATTCCGTCTTACCTGGAGGACAGGTAAGATGGTACAGTCCTCCCCCTTTTGTGAATGAGGACATGGAGGCTCAGAAAGGCTAAGTGGTTTACCTGAGGTCACACAGCACTTCAGGAATGAGCCCCAGGAGGGAAGACTTGTCCCAGGTCTCCGACTATTGTCCCATACTTCTGTTCTCCCCAGAGCTGGCTGGGGCTCTGTCACTGCTCTGAAGATTCAAACAGGAACCTCAGAAGGAGGGAAAGCCACCACCATCAGATCCTCTCCAGACTCTGTGAGGTGGGGTCAAGGCCCCCAGGCCCTCGCTACTCCCCTTCCCATGGCTGGTGACTGAGTCTGCTCATTGCTGCCATAGCTGCTTACTGCTGCCCTGTGCCCGCCACCATCTGGGCACGTGGGGGAGACTTGAGGGAGTTAGTGCCTCAGTTTCCCCTTTATAGATTTGCTTACTCCTTTCTCTTGGCAGATGGGGTGAGGCTGAATTAATGTTTATTTAAGGGCTTCTGCATTCCGGGCTGACAGGTGCCTTGTGATGGTAAAATATGAACCCGACGTAAGTGCAAAATGCTATTGTTTTACACCCGAGGGTGATGCTTCATAATGGCAATGCACTGTCAGAACCATAAGCAGAAATGAATGGTTTGTCTAATCCTCCCCAGCTCCCCCAGACTTGGAAGACAGTGGCTCACATCCCAGGGTGGGAGAAATATGAGGCTACTCACCTTTTGCTATCAATCTGCTGTTTCTTCAGCCTTGACAGGTGGCTGGACAATCCCAGTCCATTCATCAATTACATCTACCCATTTGTAGTTCCTGAGAACCGCGCGTCCTTGGCTCTGGCAGGATCCAAGGCCCAGAGGGCAGGAAGGCTGTTGCTATTGTGGCTGATGGCCCTTCCAGAAGCCTGGAGCCAAGGGAAGCCTGGGCCAGGGGTTGTCTCTGCAGGCAGGGGTGGGGGTGGGGGGTGAATTTCCAGCCAGGAGAGGAGGAGACTAGGAATGTGTATTTAGGGTAGGTTTGGGAGGGAAGAAGGAATGGGGAGGGATACCCAACCTGGAACACCAGATTTTGCGGCTTGATTCCTCTTGTCTTCAGCATGTTTCATACAATAGAGCAGTTTCATTCCCAGGCTCTGAAGTCAGGCAAAGTTGGGTCCCAGCCCAGCTCCAACACTTACACTCTGGGTTACATTGTGTGAGTTAGTTAACTTTTTGGAATCTTAATTTCCTTATCCATGCAATGGGAATGCTTCCCAGGTGGCACAGTGGTAAAGAATCTGCCTGCCAATGCAGGAGATGCAGGTTTGATCCCTGGGTGGAGAGGATCCTCTGGAGAAGGGAATGGCAACCTCCTCCAGTATTCTTGCCTGGGAAATCCCATGGACAGAGGAGACTGGCAGGCTATAGTTCATGCAGTCACAAAGAGTTGGACACTACTTAGCAACTAAACAACAACAATGGGAATTATAACATCACCTAGAGAGTTATGAGGTTAAGTGAGAGAACACCTATAACAGATCTAGCACCCAGCCTGCAGTTAGTGAAATCCATGGTTGCTAGTATTATTGCAGTTGGTCTTTTATCACTGAGGGCTGCATCATACAGATCCTTAAATATTTTCTTACCCAGCCCCTTGAATCAGACAGTTCCCGAGTTCCTCTCTGTCAGAGATCTTTCTCAGCTTCCTAAGTCCATTTGTCAGGCATAATGTAGAGTCTTTCCGTTTCTTGATGGATTTGGGCTTCCAAAATCCATAAAGCTGCCTATAGTGAGTGTGTCTGATTAAGTAGGTTGTCTCAGGAAGTACCCAGAACCCCAGAGTGATGTTCCTGCTCCCATGGGCTGAGCGTTGTCTGAAGTGTTGAGTCTGACAGGGGCCCCTCTCCCAGGATGCGCGTGCATGTGTACACACAGGTGTGCAGATGTATAAATCTTGTTCATGGTCAGCTGAATAGGGAAGTTGGTGGCCGGGTGGTGGTATTTTTTTTTTCAGGACAGTATAAGCCCCCTCTTTATTGTTACACTGGTTACCATCATCTGAGGGTTAAGAAATCAGACTCTGGACTCAGATTGCCTGCATCCAGAGCCCTTGATTACCAGTCATGTGCTCTTGGGAAAGTCGCTTTGATCTCTCAGTGCCTTAGTTTCCTCATCTGTGAACTGGAATAATAATAGTATCTCCCTCATAGGGAGGATGAAAAGAGGTCATACAAGTAAAGGGCTTACAACAGGGCTTGGCAGGAAGAAGATGCTTAATGAATAATTGTTGACCAAATGTCAGTAAAGAAACCTTTGGAAGGTGAGCAGGCTCCTGGGAATCTGGGGAGAGTGGATCAGAGAAGAAACTTCTAAGCCTTAGCCCACTTGCTTGCAAATGGTATGATTTCATGGCCTTGGAGAACACCCAAGCCCCTGTGAACTGGACAGGCTTCTGAGGGTCCCTTTCCTCTTCCACAGAGCAGACTTGCTCAGCCACCACCCCCAGGACTCTCACAGTGGAGGCAGTGTGAGGACATGGGTAGGAAAGCTGTGCTTCCCAATTCCCCCCTCATCCCGTTGCTCCCCTGTAGCCGATAAGGGTGCAGTGCTGGGTGGGGACAGCAAATGCATTTGCTGCTAAGAGGATGCCCCTGACACCGCAGCAAGGAACCCATGGATGTGTTTTCCAGCTCTGCTGCTAATGGCTTCATCACGGCTTTTGATGAGCTGATGTGAATTGCTCTGACCAATGAGCCTTAATGGCCTTCCTCAACGAGCTGCCCAGTATATTCTCCCTGGAGGTTTGGCTCAGAGTTAAGCCGAGAATATTAATATGGTTTGGATGCAGGCCCTCCCCCTCCTGATAAAGTTGTGGAAATTGAGGTCAAGTTGGGTCCCCCACAACGTTCTTTAAACAAGCAGCAGAATGGTTTGTTTGCTCCTTGATCTTCCTGGTAGAGAGGGAGTGGCTTCCAGCTGGAGACCTGGGATCGGGCCCCTCTTCCTCTGGGTTTGCCTCTATCTGCTGAGAGGTGGCCCTTCCTAAGGAGGCAGGCTCCTTGATAGGGAGGGAAGGTCCTGATTCCATCATGCAGGGCTGTTTCCCATAAGGGCAGGCAAGACCGAGGTCCTGTGCTGGGTTGAGAGTTGCAGACAGCTGTCCTCCTTGTCAGGTGACCTTGACGTTGTCAGGTAGCTGTTGTCGTGAGCATGTTCACCTGTGTGATCGAGTGTTGCAATGGCGATATGTCAGAGACTCATGGGGTCTTTGCAGTCTCATGCATACTCCCTCCATCTTATGAGTGAAGGAATGGGTGATCAGAGAGGGGAAGTGTCAGGGATGGTTTTAGAACCTGAGGGAGGCAGTGATGCCTCTTGTTCCTGAGCTTGGATTGATCTACTCATGGTGCCACCTGTCCTCATCCCTTTCCCTGGGATAAAACATTTTCCAAATTGATCTCCGGAAGGGAAAGACAGCTCCCAGGATCTTGCAGTCTTCTCTCATCTGGGGCAGCATCCCAATTTGTGAACCCTTCCTCTTAGAACATGGTCTTAGACCTTTTACCTTTTGGCTCTGGTGTGTTAGAAAGTGTGCTAAGATCCTATTTAGAGCACTGGTTTCAGATTCCAGTTCTGTAGCTTATTAGCTGTGTCATCTCAGGCAAATCACATAACTGTGCTTAACCTCCAAAAGGGAATGATAAAAAAGAGGCCATATGTTTTGCCAAAAGTTTTACTTTATTTCAGGTTTTAAAGATTTGTTAACAAAAGAAACCACTCATTACATACAAATACACAATTTCAATATTTAATAGAGAATTATTTAACTTAATTTCAATATACAATCATTAAAAGAAGAGAGAAAGAGAAACAATAGAGAAGAGGAACAGCACGTACAGGCTTCCCTGGTGGCTCAGTGTTAAGGAACCCACCTGCAATGCAGGAGACATGGGTTCCATCCCTGGGTCAGGAAGATGCCCTGGAGAAGGAAATGGCCACCCACTCTAGTATTCTTGCCTGGGAAATCCCATGGACAGAGGAGCCTGATGGGCTGTAGTCTATGATGTCGAAAAGAGTTGACATGATTTAGCAGCTAAACAGCAATAACAACAGCAGCACATACACCACCAAATTGGGCCGACCAACGTTTAGACTTAAACAGCGTGCTGGGAAGTCCCAAGTAACAGCAATCTGGAGTCCCAATAGGAAAAGGTCCTGGGCAACGCGTCCACTCCGCAAGTGAGACTGCAAATTCAGTTTGCACAAAAAATGCAGGGGTTTTCCTGCTTATAATCCTGTTTGTTTAAACTGATATCATCATCAGATTTTGCACAGGGGGTTGGCAGCTCTGGTTTTCCTTTCAAGAATTCTAAGACCCACACCTTTTCTTATCTAAAATGTTGCCTGACTAGTTATGTTTCCAGGCAGGCACAGAATCCGGGCAGTGTCCAGGCAGGTTATAGTCAGTGCTCAGCAGTATTATTGAATGGCTGGTGCTCCAATGTCTTATGAATGAGCAGGGGCGTTGCAGGCTTTGCGGACCCTAAGGGTATCCTTAGCTTCACTAACCAGCCTCTCTGCTCTCCTCCTCTCTCCCCTCCCCTGCAGCCCGCCCTGAAGATGTCGGCACCAGCCTCTACTTTGTAAATGACTCCTTGCAGCAGGTGACCTTCTCCAGCTCCGTGGGGGTGGTGGTGCCCTGCCCGGCCGCGGGCTCCCCCAGCGCGGCCCTTCGATGGTACCTGGCCACGGGGGACGACATCTACGACGTGCCGCACATCCGGCACGTCCACGCCAACGGGACACTGCAGCTCTACCCCTTCTCCCCCTCCGCCTTCAATAGCTTTATCCACGACAATGACTACTTCTGCACCGCGGAGAACGCTGCCGGCAAGATCCGGAGCCCCAACATCCGCGTCAAAGCAGGTAAAGGATCAAACACGGGCTCCCCTACAGGGCAGGAATGGGGAGCAGGCAGCGCCCATTCTGAGGACGAATGTAACATGGAAGAAGGCAGCCCTTCAAGGAAGGTTGTGTTGTTCTTGGGAATCTTAGTGCTGCCACTTCCTGTGTATTCCTAAGGCTTCCCAGGTGGCTCAGTGGTAAAGAATCTGCTAGCAATGCGGGAGCCACAGGAGACATGGGTTTGATCCCTGGTTCTGGAAGATACCCTGGAGGAGGAAAAGACAACCCACTCCAGTTATTCTTGCCTGGAGAGTCCCATGGACATGGGAGCCTGGCGGCCTCCAGAACATGGCGTTGCAAAGAGTCCGACGTGACTGAGCAGCTGAGCACTGTGTGTCCTTAGGCAGAGAACACACCTTTCTGAGCCTCAGCTTCCTCATCTGCAAAGCTGATGCAAGCATCCACCCGTTCATCCCTATGTGTGATGGTTCAATGAGATAACGCCTGTTTAAATTAAGTAATGTGTTCATTTTAGTACTTGATTCGTTAAAAACATTCAGTGACTTTGTTTTTTAAAAAAACCCTTTATTGAATATATAAAAAGAAGTCTGCATAAGTATATAGACTGATGAATTTTCACAAAGTTTAATATCCAGATGAAGGTATCAGCATTTCAGAGGCCTGTTCATGCTATTTTTCAGTCACTCCACCCTTTGGGTAAACCACGGTCCTGACTTCCAACAAGACAGATGTTTGCTATTGCTGTACTTTATCTAAATGGAGTCCTAAAGTACATATTCTCTTGAGTCTTTTGCTCACTGTTGTTTGTAGGGTTTAGCCCTACTGCCATGCAAAGTTATTGGTTCATTCTCATTGCCATGGTTGTCTGACCATCCTGCGCTTTATTTATCCATTCCATTGTTGATGGACATCTGAGTATAAGGTATCTTGTGAGGACAGACAGACAGGTAAAATCCATGATGGAAAACTCTTAGCAGTGAAGGATTTTGGTCTTGGGAAGAGTTGATGGAGACAAGGAAGTGAGGGCTTTTCAACTGATCTCTCTACAGAAACTAGAAAGTCTTATGTCTCTTTGTTAGGTCTGGAGGCAAGACAGTGGCTTAGATCAGCCAGTCTTTACTAGGATGTCATGGTGTTCTAATCCATTGCACAGTGTGCCTGAAATAGTAATAAAACATTGAGGTTTGGTGAATGATTTTCTTAAGCATTTTGGGTGGGAGAGGACAGGTAGTGTTCTAGCTAGCCCACTGCGATGGCACCCAGCCTTGAGCACACCATCTTTCCTGGCGATTGTTTTGGGCACAGGAGAGTGGTTTCCAGGGAAGTCTCCCGGACCTTCCTGCCTAGTGATGGATCCTGCTCTGACTTCCTGGCCTAGCAACGAGTCAGCCCCTCAAGGAAAGTTGTTTTGTTCTTGGGAATCTTAGCAACTTACTTTAGGTGCAGAACACACCTTTCTGAGCCTCAGTTGCCTCATCTGCAAAGCTGATTGCCAGCACCTACCCCATTCATCACTGTGTGATGGTCCAGTGAGATAATGCTCAGTTGCATTAAGGTCCTTCTGCCTTACAGCAGCCTCTCACACACACAAAGTTCCAAGTAGTAGGGAACGGGTGAATATAGGGGGTGAACTGGGTTGACGGCTTTTAATTAAAGAGCTGATCTTTAGCCCATTGGTCTTTCCAAGTGGCTCAGTGGTAAAGAACCCACCTGCCAATGCAGGAGATGTAAGAGATGCAGGTTCGATCCCTGGATTGGGAAGATGATCCCCTGGAGGAGGAAATGTCAGCCCATACCAGTATTCTTGCCTGGAAAATTCCATGGACAGAGGAGCCTGGCGGGCTATATAGTCCATGAGGCCACAAAGAGTCAGATACGACTAAGCAACTGAGCATAGACTTCATCCTGCTGGTTTGTTTAGAGGGAGAGTCTGAGCTCTCAGCACCCCAGGGCCATGCTTAGCTATCTCCTCTGGGGCTCCACGTGGACCCTATCTTTGGGAGCATCACTCTTCCCCTGAGAGGACCCAGTTGCTGGACTGGGAGCCCTGAGGCCATGGTTTAGAGGCCAGTTCTGGCCTCCACAGCCTGGAAGATTGAGCTAAGAGCAAGTGATGCCCTATTTCCTATTGCCTGCATGTTACTGGGTTAGGTGTCAGTTTTCACAATAATCCTGTCTGTTTTTTTTTACAGTGAGGTGACTAAGACGAAGGTTAAGCCACTTGCCCAAAGTGACCTCACCAGTTGATCCCAGAGGCGTAGCTGTAATGACAAGTAGCACTGCTTTAGTATTTTCCATGGGCCAGGCCTGCTCCATGCTGCTGCTGTTGTTTCCTTTTATGAGTGAGGAAACTGAGGCTTCAGAATGTTCATTAGCTCTTGTCCAGGGTTACAGCGCTGCTCAGAGGAGGAGGCAGGGGCAGCTTGTTTGATGCTGCTAACCGTGGGCCTCTGCTATTCCTGGGGCACTGTCCCAGCCCTTTCCCCTCTCCTCTCTGCTCCCTCTCTTCAGTCTCCTCTGTGCTCTCCCCACATCCACAGGCAGTGCTACGTCCAGCGCACAGATGGGCGGGGGGACCATAGCCCCACAGAGCTGGGGGTGCCTCCCTCCACGCCTCTCTCCTCTGTCTCAACTGTGCATCTTCCTATCACAGCCACGACACCGGGAGGGAAAGAATAAAGGCCAGGAGAGGACTGGACAGGGCTGGCCTGATGGGAAGTGCAGCCAATTAAGAAGCTCTTGATGAAGCCAGAGGGGCTGCAGGTGCACAGCCAAGGGGGTTGCTGGGCCCTGAGCATCACCCTGGAAACCATGGCAGGGAGAGCAGGAGGGCATGCTGCCCAGGTGCCTGCTGAGGGACAAGGTCGGGAGGCAATGGGGCTCTGGCTGCACCAGTTCTGCTTGGCGGAGAAGAGATGGAAGGATGGAGAAGGGCCCTGGGGAGAGGCCAAGCAGGGGAGGATCAGAGACAGAGGCAGGCCCCTCAGCTCTACCCCAGGGCTGGTCCAGCCCACCCAGAGGCCCGGACAGACAGAGCATCTGCAGATGACAGTGCCCCAGAAACCAGCCCTGGGACCGAGGCAGGAGGCTTCCACTACGCGTGGTGAAGCAGGGATCATCTGAAGGCAGGACCAGGATTGGAGGTCAGGCTGTAGGTGGTGTCAGGATGGAGGAGAGAGCAGAAAGTGTGCTTCGTTTGGGAGAATCTTGGAGATTGCCCATGTCGCTGGCATTCTGCATTTTCAGAGATCGTCACTCTTTCAAATATTCTCTCTCATTGTTCTTATAAACCCCCGAGCCCTGCAGAAAGTTCTGTATGTCAACTACATTTTCCCAGGCTGCCTTTCCCTTTGAAGTGGCATACAAAAACATCTATTGTTAGATCATGTCTTACGGTTTTTGTTTTGGCAAGTGATGATCACCATGCCCCAAACCATTACCACCCTGGGCCCAGGAATAATAATGTAGGAAGTTGAGTCTGGTTTTCTTAGAGGGGTTCTGGTACTTTTCCTTATGAAGCACACATTCCCTTATTGAAATGATCCCATTGCAGGGTGGAGGTGCTGCTCCCCAGGCCTGTACAACCTAATGTACTTTGTTAAAACTCACCAAAACTGGAAGGGCTAGAAGGTGGAATTATGGTCTTGTAGAGGGAGGCTGGGTGTTTCCGAGGGAGCATGGGGAGTGGAGGAGGTTGCTGGACAAGGCAGGAATGAGTTCCCTGGCAGGAACTTTGGGGTGGCCCAGGTGGGATGTGGGAGAAGAAATGACGGCAGGTGAGGCCTGGGGTGCTGAGAAGTGGCTTTCTCGGGCCCCCTGCCATGTCCCAGCCCAGCCTGTGACACCCTCTTCTTTCCGCCCTGCAATCTGTCTGCAGTTTTCAGGGAACCCTACACCGTCCGGGTGGAGGATCAAAGGTCGATGCGTGGTAGCGTGGCCGTCTTCAAGTGCCTCATCCCCTCTTCAGTGCAGGAATACGTTAGCGTTGTGTCCTGGGAGAAAGACACAGTCGCCATCGTTCCAGGTAAGAAAGGACCGTTGCGCTGCACGGGCAGGGCCACGGGGGTGGGGTGCAAAATCAGAGGTGCCGCGTTGGTGGTTGAGCTCACCCAGCTCTTGAGGTTGGTTCTGGTAAGCAGTTTTTATTGTTCTGGTGATGCTTCAGCAAAGTGTCTTCAGTCTTGGCTTGATGCGTATCCGTGTGAGGTATTGAAAACCTATGTGCCAGTGGCCTGCGTGTGTGAAGGTCCCATCAGACACAGGCTGGTCCTGCTCCCTCGAAGAAGTGGGCTCACCTTCTTTCCTGACCACTTTGATGGGTCTTTGATGGCCCACGGCCTTAGGGGTGGGAGGCAAGCCTGAAAGACCTTACCTATGAAAGACTGTGGGGAGAGGAGGGGTGAGAGGCTGGTACATGGTCCATGTTCCCGGGATTCTTGGGGGACCAGACGTGAGCGAGCATGCATGTGGGACTCTTATTTCACAAGCTGCCTAGACACCCCTTCAGAATCCTAACTGGCCTCACGTTGTGCCAGGAGTTGGAAAAAGAGGTTAATACTGTGTTATAGGGTCTCTTTGTTAGAGGCATTGTGATTGCAGGCGCTTCGTTGCTGGTTCCTTTTCCCTATTCATAGTTGTCCCTTACACAGGAAAACAGGTCTGGAAACCCCAAGAGAGGACCTCAGATCCTCAGAATACCTCCAGGCCTCCAGTTACAAAACCGTGGGGCTTTTCCATCGCTCCAGCATTTCTCCCTGCACTGCTGTACATTGCAGAGGCCCTGCCACTTTTTCTTCCTTTCTCCATCAAGGGCCTTGGTTTTTTTTTCTGTATAATGGAGGCACTTGACCAGATTGCTCACTGAGTGCCCCTCCAGCACTGATGGCCTGTCGCTGGGGTATAGGAAATGGTTCTAGTTGCTTGAGTTCTGCAGGTTAGTTGGAAAAGACAGATTTCTGTTCATGACACCTGTAAAGCCAAGGTTCCTAATCTTGCTACACAGCTGAAGTCCAGGGGAGCTCTTTGAGAAAACACCACTGCCTGGGCCCCATCCCAGATCAGAATCTCTAGGGGCAGAACCTGGACATGAGCAGTTTTAAACCTCCTCCTCCTAGGGTGACTCCAAGGTGGAGCTGGGAGACCAGTGCTTCAGCATCCTGACAGCCAAGGTGATGTGATACTTTTTTGAGACATTAATTTTTGTTTTGCTCTTGGAACTTTTTCCTGCTCTCAGTCGCAAGCCATTGGCTTGGTCTCAGAGCTTGTACGGGAATCAGACACTACTTGACGATACCTGCTCTTCCTGCCTTTTGTAAAACCATAAGTGAACAGCAAAGATTAGGGTGGGTGCTCTGGCTGGGGAGGAGAGCCTCTGAGGGCAGTGAACAAGCAGGAGACAAACGGATGCCCAGAAGCAGGGTGGTGCTGTAGGCTGCTCAGTGGATATGGCTGGAGGAGGTGGTCGGACTTCACAGGGTCCTCTGTGGGTGGCTCCATGGGGTCTGGGACTGAGGACAGGATTCTTATATTCAAATGAGGCATAAAGTACACAGTCTATGACCCAGAGTGATCATGCAGGCAGGGATAACAGGCTGGTGAGGACCAGAAAGACCCTGGACCTTGGTGCTTCCTGGGGGGGAAGCCCAATAAGGATGGAGATTGAATGTCCTGTCTCTCCAGCAGAATCACATGGAAAGATGATTTCAAGAATGTAAAGAAATGTGGTATTTTCTTATAGACCTGAATTTATAGACCAAGAATTATACTCATTAAAATAATAGTAATAATTTTTGAGTGTTTACTATATGCTTGGCACTGGGCTAAGAAACTTTTATGTATGACCTCATTTTATCCTCACAAAAAGTCTGTAAGTATATTTTTTTTCTCTTCAATTTTCTGAAGAGGAAACTGAGGCTCAAAGAAGTAAAGAGACTTTGGGTCACACATCTTATCATGCAGAGGGCAGGGCTGAACCCAGGGCTGTTCTTTTTAGCCTGTGCCCTGAACCCCACATGGAACTGCCTCCTGGCACCCATACAAATGTATCCAAAAAGAGTTACTCTGAGTACAAGAGAGACTTGCGTGCTGTAGACAAGGGGGGACCCTGGCCTCAGGAATGTGAAAAAGTCAGTACTGGTATTTGGAAAAGGTTCATAGAACTGAGTCAAGTGTAATGACTAAGAGCCCAGAATCGAGGATCAGACTGCCAGGGCTTGAAAGCCAATCCTCTGGGTAACTTTCACCTCCATGGTGGCTCATTTTCCCCAACGATAATAAAATGGGGGTAATGATTGACCTACTTCACAGGGATCAGGTAAGAATGAAACTAGTTCATGTGTCAGATGTTTCAAACACTGCCTGCCACACACTGAGGGTGGGCTGGGACTGTGATGATAATTATGAGGGAACGAGAGCCTTCTCCTCTTTGTCCTGCTGTTTCCTGTTGTGGTGTATGTATTTCTGTGTATCAGGGTCTGTGTGCCCCATTGGACTGAGTTTCCCAAGGGTGGGACCTGGGTTGTTTTCATGCACACACACCTCTGGCTCCTAACACACTGCCTTGCACCACAGGACAAATGTTCACCAAATGTCCCATGGATATGTGAATGGATGATTGGGAGAGTTCTGAAAGAATGTGGGAACTGTGTGCACAGAGGCATTGGGATAGGCTGAGCGTGAGGGGCGTGAGGTAGTTAGAAGCTCATCGCAGACAGGAGAGACGAAGGTTAACCTGGTTCCTGTGTGGAGGAGCTGGAGGTAGTGAGCTTCCCCAAGGCTCACTGTTGTTGGTGCTTCAGGGCTGTCTTTGATGTCAAGCCTGGGCTGGTGGCCCCAAAGGGCATAATTATCAGGGAAGTGGGCTAGACGCTAATCAGCTGGGCTCTGGTACACATCAGTTCTATAGACCTCTTCCTTGCCTTGAGCCTTGGAGAATTTTCCTCCCCTGCCCAGTTCTCCAACTCCATCCAGCATCATTCCAGATCCTCTGTAGTTACGTTTTAGATCCAGGGATGGACTTCCCAAAGCACATGAAGCCAATTGTAACAGCCTCGCAGAGGAATTCATGAGAACCAGAAGGAGTAGAGTTTTGCATCCTCCAGGCTCTGTAGATAAAGGGCCAGAACTTGGGTCTACCTGCCCCAGGCTTTAATTTTGGAAAATGCAAATTGCTTATTGATTTTTTCATAAAAACAGGATACTTTGCTATCCATACCACACTGGTGTGTGTGTGTGTGTGTGTGTGTGTGTGTGTGTGTGTGTGTGTGTGTGTGTGTGTGTGTGTGTGTGTGTGTGTGTGTGTGTGTGCTTCAGCTGGGATGTTGGACAGTGGCTTTTTTCATGGTGGTAGGGGGAGATATAATGATGGGGTTGCCTTGAGGTTAAGGAAGCACTTCCTTAGGAACTTGAGTGACTTTCCTCTGACACTTTGGGGCAGCTTCTGGAGCAGGGAGAATGGTGTTGACTTTGATCTCTGGGTCTGCAGGGCTGGGCTCAGATCCTCCACCAACCACAGGGCCCCAGATACAGGTGAGAGAGCGGGAGAAGGAATGAGAGGCTCGTGTGGGCCATTCAGGGCCCAGGAGACATCTCCCTGAGGAGGATGGGTGCTCTGGGAGGAAGGGGTGGTTGCAGACCCCTATAAATGAGGAGGGGGCCCTCCAATGCCTCTCTGAGGGTGGTTGAAGGAATCAGAGGCCAGGGCCCCTAAGCAAGCCCTATGGGTTGGTATTGGCTCACAGGTTGGCCTTTCCAGTTGTACCCATTGGGAGGGGCAGGTAAGCCTCCTGGAGCCGCTGCTGAAACTCTGAGCCGCTTTGGGGCTGTGCTTTGCACAGGATAGGTAGAGGCTAGAGAGACAGCCCAAAGTGCTACCTTCCCCAGTGTGACCTACCACCCCTGCCCATCTCTTCCTCCTCCTTCCTGCCCCCCGAGCTGGTCAACTTCCTCCCATCGGGCTCTTTAGTGATGTATGTATAATAGCACAGAGCCTCTCACCTAGGAGCTGGCAGAGTGCTACCTCTTACTTCTCTCCTGGGAGACTTGGTCTGGAGTAAACTGGCTCTACAGAGTGTGTGGAGGGCAAAAGCCTGTGTGTAAACATAAATTAAAATTAAGACCTCCAGTGAAGCCGAGATGTGGTTTAATTTCCCATCTGCATGATCACCATTACAATGCATGTTACTGGATATAAAGATAAATCCGGCCCTGTTCCTAATAGCTTTTAATTTCTACCAGATCTGATTATATTGATGCGGGCTCCTTGTGGGAGTTTCCCAGCATGCTCTTCCCCAGCATCCTGACTGGTTGTCTGGGCCCCAGTGGGGAGTTTTGGCCACTGCTCAGATGTGTGGACCAGATGTATCTGCCTGGGTGTGGAAGACAAGCCTGGAGCAGCTCCCTGGTCCAAGTGGGCGGGGCTCTTGGCTGCTGGGTCGTCATCAGGGCTTGGTCGAGGTGGGAGTGCACGATAGACCCTGTGTGTTGGGGGAAGGGAGAAGTAGGAGCAAGGAGAAACAGCTAGAGGGTTCTTTTGGAAAATGGGCAGTGTTCCCAGACCACAGGTGGGAGTCAGTGAGCCCACCACCCATTGCCCCCCTTCCTAATTGTCCCCAGTGTTCCAAGTTGCTCATAGGTTTTCGTACCTATTTATATTTGGTCCTGCACCTCCTCTGCCTGTCTGCACTGATCCCTTTTTCTTTATTGTTGACACTGCACTCTTCTTTTGTCCTTTAAGCTCCTTCACATGTGTCCCCTTCCACGAATCTTAACATCAACCTGTAGCAGACCTATGGCTCCTTTGGTTCCATTCCTGGAACACTTAATTCACTGTGTCTCACATTAGAGGAGATTGTTTCTGTCTGTCTGCTGCAGGAGAGTGGACAACTCCATCTTTCCCATCTCTTTATCCCCTGGGTCCTCACAGCACCTGTTACAGTGTAATAATAATAAGATTAATGATTCATTATGTATTGAGACTTCCTTTGTGTTAGGCATTCTACATATATTACCTCTAATCCTCACAATAACCCTTTAAGAAAGATAGTTTTTTGTTTTTCTATTCCGCTCCCCCCCCAATTTTGTATAGATGAGGACAGTGGAGGCCCAGGGAAGTTAAGCACCTTCCCCAAGACCACATAGCTAATAAGTGGCCTGGGTCTGAGATGGGCTCCTCCAGTTGCTCTATTTCCTGCTGCCTCTCGGGAGCAGGCTCCTCATTAGGAATGGACTGTTCTCAGATTCCAGCATAGGAGGAAGTCTCATCCCTGTCTCCTGCACTTGCTTGGGGGCTGAAACATGTCCCCAGCACTTGCCCTGGCTTCTGGCTCTGTGCGCAGTGGCCAGAAGCTTTGGCTTTTCTCAACGGCAACAGCTCTCCAGCTGCAAGACCAGTGAACAACCAATCTAACAAGGAGGCTTTATTAGGCCCTGGCTCTGTTTGGGGCCCAGTGGGAGACACAAAGTTGGTCCTGATCCGGGAACTTAGGATTCTGTTCATGTCATCAGCTCTGATGGACAAGGATGGATAATCCCAGCACAATAAACAATCAGATATGATCTTGCTTGGCTTTGGAATGCAGGGTTAGCGTATTAATTGCATTTTGCTCCAGCTGATGCCAAAGCTACTTGGATCCCATGAATCTCCACCAACTTGGACAGGGGATAGCACAGATGAGAGAGCCCAGGTGGTGCTTGGAAACCCGTTGGACACATGTGGACTACAAATGGACAGAGTCACTTCCTGTAGGAGCTGGAAGGGCCTTTAAGGTCACATGGTCCAGCCTCTTCATTTACTGATAAAGAAATGGAGGCCCAGACCAATGCCCTCTTCTGTCCCTTCCCTCTTCTCTCTTGCTCATTCTCAGAGCGTAACGTCTTAACTACTCATGGGATGCTTTTCTTTTACTATGAGACATCTTTCCTTCTTTGTCTAACCTACCCATCTTTCAAAGTCTGGTTCAAATACCCCTTTTTTTCCCATGATGTCTTTCCCGATTTCTGCTAAGAATGGATTTAAAAATCATCCAGATTAACCTCCTTCCAGGGATCCTTTTCTGAACTCCATCCGAAATTTATCAGTTCTCTGCTCAAGACGCTAATCATATTTTGTCCTATAACATTTTAAAATCTGTGTTATCCCCACTATGAGAATGTCTAATCAGCAAGAGCAGAACTGTGTTTCATTCAGACCCCTATCCCCTCCAGTATTCAGAGAAGATGATGAATGATGGTGATGAAGTGACAGATTCTCTCTCCTGCTGGACTGCCCTGCGGCAGGCAGGAAGAAAAGAGACCTGCCTAAGGTCACATGGAAAAATGATACTTTGCAAAATCTAGGCTTGATGGCATTTGATCCCTATTACTCTGAGCTGCTTCAGAGCTACACTGAGAGAGACCACTTCTGTGGATTCCTTCTGTGACACTGTTGTTTAGGTGCAAAATTGGGGATCTCAGCTCTTGACCACTTAAGGGCTTGGAGAAGATGGGCTGGGATTGGCAGCCTGTACTGATATGGAATAGATGGTGTACTCAAGGTAATTTAACAAATGAGTGCTAGGCAGAGTCTCATGCCTTACAGAGGAATTAAGCTTGCCCATGACCTGTTTCTTGCCTTCAGCAGCTCCTATCTAGGGGTTTTAGTATCTTTCCGAGAAGAGATGATATATCAGAGACTGAGATTCTTTCTGATGATGTCTGCTCAGAAAGGCTCTTGAAGGAGAGGGAGGCCTTGGAGCAGAAATAGCACATTGAGTGAGGTCACAGTGAGGGGAAAGACAAGGAGAGAATGGGGTGACCTGGGGATGTGGCTGGAGGGTAAATAGAAGTGGTGAGAGAGAAGTCTGGAAAGGATGCCAGAAGTCTGGAAAGGACATCTAACTCATAAAGGTCCTATCTAGTTCTAGAAAAAAATGGCAACCTGATAATAATGACTAATGTTTATGGAGCACTTACTAAGTTTCCAGGTTCTGTTCTAAACATTTTATATGCTTAGCTCATTTAACCTTCACAGAAATCTGAAGCTGAGTAGATAAGCATTCTCCATTTTATAGATGAACAAACTAAGGCACAAGGAAGCTAATTGAATTGCCAAGTTAGTCAGCAGTAGAGCCACAACTTAAACTTTTGCATCCAGACTCCATTATTTGTGCTTCTGAACTCTTTGCTGTGTTGTCTCATAAAAAATTAATATACAGAATATATATATTTTTTAAAAAACTGCTGCAGATCAACAAGAAAAAGACAACACAATAAAAAATAGGGTGACAGATACGAGCAGACAATTTACCGAAGAGGGAGAGGTAGGGGAATGTGGCAGAAAGAAGTCAAGCTGTGGAGTCTGCTAGTTCTAATCTGTGACCTGGAGCAACTTACTTACAAAGCCGCAGTTATTTCACCTATGAAATGGGGACCATGAAACCTACTGAATCCTTTAGATGAACATTAGGCCTCTGACAAGACTTGGATTCTCAGATGGAAAAGGAGTGGACTCAGCTCAGAAGAGAAATTGCCTACCCAGCTTCATGACGTGGTCCAACCATGGGCCATACTACCTTCTCTGGGTACCGGGCTGAAGACAGGACACAGGTCAGCCAGGGATGCAGCCTCCTAGAGGATCTGTGATACTGGAATCACTGGAGAATGGTTTTCCCTAAACATGATCTTGAGGAAGCTGTAAATAGCTGGGGCCAGGTGGATGACCACTGCAGTGCTTTTAGCTCAAATAGGCCATCAGGATATCTGGGCAGAAGGAGAGAAACAAAACAGCTGTTGTATTATTAATCTCTGTATTTGCTTATTCCTTGCATGGTGCTCGATCAGAATGATGTGGAGGAAACAATGAAGGTATTTAGTTTGATACCAGCACAGCAAAGATCAGCTCCACAAACTACCTGGGTCTTATCCACTTGGTCTCAAACCATGGCTCAATAATAACACTAAGCAGCTTATAAGGTGCTTTCACATGATCTCATTGACTCCTCAAAGGATCCCCCATTCCTTTCTCCCTTTTACAGGTGAGGAAAGAGATGCAGTGAGGTTCTGGGGCTTGTGTAATTAGAAGAAAAGTCAGGAGGAGGAGATAAACATGTATTAAGATATACTTTTATGCAGGGCCCTGTGACATGTACCTGGATGTCAGTCACCTCATTTAATTTTCCTCTTAACCCTGCAAGGGCGGCGTGCTACCCCCATTCTTAAGTACAAAGAAATGAGATTCAGAGAGGCCAAGTAGTTTGCTCCGGGGTACACAGCTTCTCAGTGGCAGAGCCTATGCTTGGACCCAGAGCTTTTGTCCCTAAAGCCCAAGCTCCATTTTGTTAACATACTTCAGTGACTTCACCCTGAAGACTGACCCAGGGACTCATGACAATTACTCTTTCTCTCATCAAAGCAGTTGTAGAGAGGAGAAGGCAACTGATCCTTAATTTTGTTGTTGTTGCTTATTGTTTGCTTTTATGGGGAAGGGAACATCCAATTCAGACTCCCTCATCTTCCTCCTCTGAGACCAGAGAGAAAAATCCACCTTCAGTGTCTATAGCAGTCCCCAACCTTTTTGGCAACAGGGACCGTTTTTATGGAAGACAATTTTTCCACGGACTGGTGGTGTAGGGGGCATGGTTTCGGGATGATTCAAGCATACTACATTTATTCCTATTATTATTATGTCAGCTCTACCTCAGATCATCAGGCATTAGATCGCAGAGGTTGGGGGACCCTGCCTTAACAGACCCTTTGAAGGTTAGAGATTACAGGGAACCGTTTTGAAGCGGCCAAGGAATCCTTTCCTAAATCAGATGGCCTAAGGTGAAATGATAATCATAGTGATAGTAATAGTAAGAAAATGAGTGATCAGTGATTGAGATCTTGTGTGATAAGTGCTTTTCATGAGTCATTCATTTCATCTTCATAAGTCATTCATTTCATCTTCATAAGTGTCCTATGTAGTAGGTGGCATGATTAGCTCCATTTTGCAGATGAGCAGTCTGAAGCAGGGAAGCCAGTCCCCTGCCCAAGGCCATAGAGGGCATAGTAGGGCAGGATCTGAGCCCAGATGGTTTGATTTCAGCTCTTAGAGGTGACCTGGGTCACCTTGCACTGGACCCTGACGTCTGTGTCATCTTTCACTTATGTAGTGCTCTCAGGTTTACAAAGCCAGTTCACAGGCAGCATCTTACTGAATCCTTCCAACCCATCTGTGGGAGACACGTTCTTAACCTCACTTAAGAAACCAGGCTTGGGGGGAGCGGAGGGGCCCCTCCCAAGGTTACACAGCCAGGGAGAGGTATACCAGATCTCTGGTTTGATGCTCGTATCCCAGGAGCTCTTGAGGCCCCCACCTGGAGTGCATGCCCTCAGCTCCCCAGCACCCCTTCCTGTCTCCCTGCAGGCGGGCTGCTCTGCGTTTGCATGCCAGTTGGTTGGTTCCAGAACCATCAGCCGCGGCTCCTTAGTCAAGCAGAAATGTCTGTGTTCACAGGTGCCTCTGGCGGCGTGTGCATGTGTCGTGTTTTGCTTTTCCATTTAGTTCATGGCAGGTGCTGCATTTCCCGAGCACCCACTGGGTGAATTTCAGGAGATTTAAGACAATTGCAGATGAATGCTCTGCCCTGGGATCATGCCATGGCAGTGGACACAGAACAAGCAGCATTGTTTGCTTAAGTTGGCACCTCTGTAAGTTACCCTGAAATCAGAGCAGAATTCTTTATGGAAGGTTATCCTACACATAAATCATCATTAGACTACCTCATTTTTGTTTAATGCCTACCTAACTGTGCTGGAGTCTAAAAATGTGTGTTTAGTGAAGTCAAGGGTTGCAGGGAAATTATAGGGTTTTCAAAAACCCATTTGCTTTGCTGGTGCTCACATCAGAATCAATCTTGCCTTTAGTTCTCAATCTCATTGCAAACATGCAGTATGGCTCGCCGAATTCTGGCATTTAATGTAGGGTAGCATTTATTCAGAAGAAGCCAACGGTGCTTACAGAATGGTAGAGCTATGTATAGATGGCACTTCCTGCCAAGCCTGTGATTTTGAACTCTGTTGCGTATCAATGAGACTTCGCCGCCAGAGCTGGAGCCACGTGGGATGGGCCGGAGCAGAGGCCAGTGGTGGGAGTGGAGCTGACATTCATCACCCTACAAGCCTCACTGCACGAGCACATAGTAGGTGCTCAGACAATGACTGTTGAGTACCTGGAGAATGTTTAACCAGGAAGGCGACTGACCTTTGGATTAGGTTGTAAGTGAAATGGGTTGTTTTTTTTTTTTTGGTCACACTGCGTACCATGTAGAATCTTAGTTCCCCAACCAAGGATTGAACCTGTGCCCCCCTGCAGTGGAAGTACAGAGTCTTAACCACTGGACCACCAGGGAAGTCCCTGAAATAGATTTAAATGATGGGAAAGATGTGGTCCTGTGGCTGCTAGAATAAAGCCTTCATTGGCTCCTGGGATGCCCGATATCTGCCGGACCTACTTGCAGCCCCTTTGTGGTGCAGTGATGCTGCGTAGCAAAGCTGAAAGGGTGTGGGCTCTGGCCTCCGAGATACCTGGGCTCAGATACTGTCTTGCTCCTTGCTTACCATGTGACCTCTCTCAAGTCCTTTAACCTCTCTGAGCTTCCATGTTCTTACGTGAGAGCAAGAGAAATTGTGTACTATAGGGAAAACATATTTTCCATGTACAGTTTGTATTTTTCGATATAGACCTACTTCCTATATATAGATCCTTTCTCTATATGTATGTTTTCCATTTTTCCTGGCTCTGAGCAGGCACATGATTAACTGTATCAGGATTAGTCATCTTCTTGAGACCCGGTCTCTGTGAGGAATGAGATTCCAGGAGTGAGCATCCAGGTATGAGCATTGTCTCGTGTGTATACAAAAGCGAGCATCCAGGGATGAGCGGCCAGGGGTGAACATACAAAGTTGAACAGCCAGGAATAAGCATGCAGAAGGATGGTCTTGGCTCTCATTACCCTGGAGGTCACTTGACCTTCAGGGTGAAGGGCACAGGATTAGAAAGGTCAGGAGACAACTCTCATACGGGGGCAGAGGCAGGGTAAGCCCTTTGTGTTACCCTGCATGGCTGACGGCTGCTCCCTAACATTTGAACCTTGGCTTTTGTAGTCTGGTCTTCCCTTGTGGCTCAGCTGGTAAAGAATCTGCCTACAATGCGGGAGAGCTAGGTTCGATCCCTGGGTTGGGAAGATCCCTTAGAGAAGGGAAATGCTACCCACTCCAGTATTCTGGCCTGGAGAATTCCATGGACTGTCCATGGGGTAGCAAAGAGTCGGGACACGACTGCATGGCTTTCACTTTCACTTTGTAGTCTACCTGGCATCTTGCTGTGCGCAGAATCCTCAGGAGTTTAGGCATGTGCCTTTTGGGGCTACTGAGCCTGCCTTTTGTAATGAAATGCAAAGCCAGTCAGAAACAGGAACAACCCTCTGCCTTCCAGTACATGAGGCAGGGGGTGCCCAGAGGCTTCCTGTAAATTGGGAATGTTTTCCTCTCACACATGGAGATTCCCTTCTTCCATTTCAAGATCAGGGCTTATCTTTAGGGACCTGGGATCCCCAAGAATCTGGACAGTCAGCTGGGAAATGGATGAGAGTGGGAGACAGAAGCCTGTGATAGCGAGTGGCAGTGTGCAGTCAGGCGTCGGATAACCTTTGTCCTCTGTGCCGTGTTCCATTGGGCTCTCGGACTTTGTGAAGCAAAGGAATCCCTTCTGAGAGCATGTGGCAGGGGTCTCTCTTCACTATCTTTCAGAATGGGACACAGAAAAGGAAAGGGCTCCTATCTGGAATATTCCAGAGCCTTCTGTCCTAACACAGGCTCAGGGACGCAGTAGTGAGATGCTCAAGGGACTATAGTTGTCCCCCTCAGTTCTACGCCCAGGAAGAGGCACAAATTCCGTTGGACTGTTCCCGGCAGTGACAGGTCCTACACTGACTTCATTCCCTGCATCTCTCTAGGTGGCTATGTTGGCATCAGCAGCAGTCAGGTGGTTGAATTTTCAGTTCATTATTGAATCTAGCAAATGTTTTTTGAGCACTTCCTGTGTGCAAGATGCCGTGTTATATAGACAGTGATTCCCAAGGGTCTTTGCCTGAGGATCTCAGGGGATGTGAAGAAATTCCTCTTCCTGCACATCAAAGAAACTCATATTAATTAAAATAAATATGTGTGTGTGTACAAATAATGTGCACGGTGTAACTTGTACATGTCGACTGTGCACACACATGTACTCACACACTCATATTCACTTTTCCGTGCCTGTGTAAAGGGGTGAAAGATTCACCTATAGAGACCAGAAGCACCCCAGAGCAGGGGCCAGGGCAGACACCTTGGCCCATTGTCTATAGGAAAGTGCATCGCCATGGGAGCATAAAGGTCAGAAGTGTGTCTGGGTGCATATTTGGGTCTGGGCCGTTTGGGTCTGGGCCGTTTCTCCTGAACAAAGAGAGCAAATCCTTATTTCTTCCTCAACTCCTCATTCAGCTCACAGTCTTCTGGGTTGGGCTGTGGCTGGCCCACTTGTTCTGAATTTCATGGACAGTTTTGGATGGATCACGATTTAATGAGGCCCGTTTGGTCCAGGGAGGGTGGACGGAATCCTGGAGGATGTGCGGCATGATCTGCTTATCTGCAGAGGACTTGCTGTCTAACAGGTGGGATGAACTGGGGACACAGGTGAGCCCACCATGAGGCAGAGTATGATGCGCAGATGCACGGCCTCTGGGGACTCAGAGGCGGGGACCCTGTGTTCTGTGATTAGCACAGGCGCCGTGCAGTTCCCATGGGTCGTGGAGGATGGATGTTTTGGCAGGCGGAACTCCTGCAGGGGAGACAGTTCTAGACCTGTCAGCTCTCAACTTTAGAGTCACCTGAGGAGATTGAAACATAAAACCAAACACCAATGGCCAGCCCAACCCCAAACAATTAAGTCAGGATCCCTGGGGGAAGCCCCTGGCACCTGTATCTGTGAAAGCCCCCTGGGTGAATCTAGTGAGCAGCAGAATTGCAAACCCCTGTTTAGGAGACCATGGTGTGGGGGAGTGGATGTAAAATTCAGGAGCACCAAGAACAAGGCTGCACTCTTTGTGGGGAGAAGTCTAGTTTGGCCAGAGCTCAGAATCCACGTAAGGGTAGGGTATGGTTGACGGTGCATTGAGTTGTGTATAACTGAAGGGCAGTGGGGAGCCACTGAGGATTTTGACTAGGAATATTCTGGAAGGACTTTTGGGAGTTGGTCTTCTATGCTTAAGGATGTTCCTGGAGACATGGCGGTCATCCTTGCTCAGCCTCCTGGAACCGAGGTCAGCCCTTGAATTTCCTAGGAACTATCACTGGGCCTCCTTCAGGCTGATGGGCTGTCCCTCACCCCACACTCTCCCTCTTTTTCCTGCCGCTCCCCAGGCTGCTGTCCCATAACCCAGCGCACTGGCAAGGTGGACGTGGGAGCTTACCAGTGAGGCCTGTGGGAGGAAAGGTGATGTCACACCCAGAGTTTAAGCAGGATGGGGATCTGAGGCAGGCTCGACATTCTCTTTATAACACGTGTGAATAAATTTAGATTGTGCTTCTAGAGTTTACAGCACACTTTATGTATGTTCCACGTTGACTCATCACAGCTCTGTGTGAAACCGATACCCCCACTTACAGATGAGTAAACAGAGGCTCAGAGACTTTCAGGAACCTTTCTCTGCTGCCTCTCTGATTTCTCCTGTACTTGGGAGAAGGAAACCCTTGGGACAGAGTAGGGAGCCCTTCGGGGCAGCGTTTATTCAGCCAGTGGACTTCGGGCCAGACGGTATGCCAGGCACTGTCACAGTGGTGACCTCATGTTTTAAAGACAGAATATCTTTTCTGTTTCCTCATGGTCTGTGGCCCAGGAAGAATGGGAAGATACTTAGCTTCACCAGCAGTGATACAATTGGATAAATAAAACCACAGGACCACTACTCCAGGTCTGTTTGGGGAGTGTACCTCATCAAGGCCCTTTTGCGTTATCTCTTTTTATTCTTGTGAGAGATGGCATCACCCCCACTTTCAGATGAGGAAACTGAGGCTCAGAGAAACACCTTCCTCTGGCCAGATAGCAGAGTCAGATGGCAAGGAAGGCCATGCTGTGTGGAGTGCGTTGACACTGCAATGAATCCTTGTATGGAGTTGGGGGGACAGTGATAAAACACACAGCACTGCCTTGCCACTGTGAAGAGCAATATGGAGGTTCCTTAAAAAACTAGAGTTATCCTATGATCCAACAATCCCACTCCTGGGCATATATCCAGAGAAAAATTAGAGTTCTAATTTGAAAAGATACATGTACCTCAATGATCATAGCACCAGCATCACGGTAGTCAAGACATGGAAACAACCTAAATGCCCATCAAGAGATGACTAGTTTAAGACGATTGTGTATGTATCACACACACACACACACACACACACACACACACACACACACACACACGAATATTACTCAGCCATAAAAAAGAATGAAATAATGCCATTTGCAACAACATGGATGGACCTAGAGATTATCATACTAAATGATTATCATACTAGAGATTATCATACTAAATGAAGTAAGTCAGACAGAGGAAGACAAGTATTATATGACATCATTTATATGTGGAATCTAAAAAATAATACAAATGGACTTGTATACAAAACAGAAATACACTCACAGACATAGAAGACAAATTTGACGTTACTGAAGGGAGGATAAATTAGTAGTACAGGATTAACAGACACAAACTACCAAATATCGAATAGGTAAGCCACAAGGATTTACTGGAAAACACAGGGAATAATATTCAATATCTTGTAATAACCTACAATGGAAAATAATCTGGAAAAAATATATAACTGAATCACTATTGTACACCTGAAACTATTACAATATTAAAAAACAACTGTACTTCAATTAAAAAATGTCTATATAGTATCTGTTGTGTGCTAGGCACTATTCCAACTGTGCCTATCCAATTCAAATTATTCAGTTTGTGTAAATTAACTTGTGTAGTCCTCCCAATATCATGTTATAATAGGTAGAATGACCATGCACCCATGGTGGATTCATATCAATGTATGGCAAAACAAATACAATATTGTAAAATTAAAAAATAGAAAATAAACTAATTTTAAAAAAAATTAAAAGAAAAAAATTTATTATTTTTATCTTAAAAAGTTGAAGGAAATGAGGCACATAGAGGTGAAGTAACAGGGGGTGGAATGAAGGAAAGCTATGACAAAGCTAGACAGCGTGCTAAAAAGCAAAGATCACTTAGCCAACAAAGGTTCATATAGTCAAGGGAATACGTATAGTTTTGTATGGTTGTGAGAGCTGTACTGTAAAGAAGGCAGAGCAATAAAGAATTGACGCTTTCAAACTGTGGTGCTGGAGAAGACTCTTGAGAGTCCATTGGACTGCAAGGAGATCAAACCAGTCCATCCTAAAGGAAATCAACCCTGAATATTCATGGGAAGGACTGATGCTGAAGCTCCAATACTTTGGCCACCTGCTGCAAGCAGCCAACTCAATGGAAAAGACCCTAATGCTGGGAAAGATTGAAGGCAACAGGAGAAGAGGGTGACAGAGGATAAGATGGTTGGATGGCATCACCAAAACAATGGACATGAACTTGGGCAAACTCTGGGAGATGGTGAGGGACATAGAAGCTGGGCGTGTTGTAGTCCTCGGGGTTGTGAAGAGTCGGACATGACTAGGCAACCAAACAACAACGACTCACCTAAGGCTGGACAACTAGTAAGAAGTGGAGTGGAAAGTCCATCCTGAGCCACCTGGCCCCAGAGCCCACTCTTCACTTTTCAACCATACCATCCAGGTCTCCTGTTTTTCTGTTCCGGGCTGTTTCCCTGGACTGGGTTAGGGGTCGAGAGGGAAAGCACAAAAGGCAAGCTCCAATCTGGGCCCTGGGTGTGCAGATCCGAGGCGACCTCATCTGGAAAGAGCATGTCCAGGTATGAGGACTACATCTGGAGGCCAGGTGTCCAGGTGTGACCCCTTTAAGGACCATTCTGCTCTCTGCCTCTTCCCTCTTTCTTTTAGATCATTTGTGTAACGGTCACCCGCTCCCCCAGAGTCTGGTAAGGATCAGGCTGGAAAGATGGGGAGGGGCCTAGGGTCTCAGTTCCAGCTCTCTCACAAAATGATTTTATGCTCCCTAACTGGATGTCAGTTTCCTCACCTGTAAGTGAAGGAGCTAAAATGGATGATCCCATAGACCCCTTCCAGGTCGGTTCAATTTAACAAATTCTGGGCTCCTCGTGCCCTCCATCAAACAGTGACAAGTCTGTGTCCTCCTCAGTATCCTGTGTTGTTTCTGGCTACATACATATGTAGCAAAAGTACCAAAACACGCAGGAGAATGATAAACACCATATTTAGGGCAGCGCTTACCTCTGACGAAGGAGGCAATGGGCTCACAGAGAGAAACATAACTGCTTTCAGAATGTCTTAGTTCTTAAAATGTTTCTTCTAAAACAGATCACAAGAAAATATAGTCAAAGTAAGCTTGGATATTTTCATATTACTTTTTTTCCTTTTTCTTCAAGCATGATATATTTCATTAGAGAAGTACCCATTTCATTAGAGAAGTACCCATTTTAACATCATAGGCGAAATGCCAGGAGAAGGATGAGGTTACAGGCTGGGTGCCTCTGTGATAGTCTGGGTCTGGGGTGCTGGGAGCAGAGAGCAGAGGTTGGTGGTGAAAGTGAGATTTGGGGGCTGATCCTGGGGGGCCTGAGTTGGTGGGATTGGGGAGGGGTGAGTACACAGCCCGCATCTCAGCTATGCCCTCCGTGACCTAGTTCCTGCCACCTCTGCCTGGGCCACCTTGGCCAGGCTTCATGCTCAGCAGCTATTAAATGACAACAATGAAACAGTGTAAATATAAGAGGGGGAGAGATGTGTCTGCCTCGGGATCCCACTGTAATCCGTTTCCCCATTTAATGAGAGTCTGGAGACTCAGCATGAGGCCACTAAAAATTAAGAATACCGGGAGTATTCATAGGGCTGTGAGGCCCCCTTGCTGTCTGATTTCTGAAGCTGGAAACCAAGGAGCATCCTGGCAGTCTTTCCTCTGTCCTTCTGTCCTGAGGGGCAGTTGATCAATGTCAGAGGCCAGCTGGGTAGGGACAAATGACTTGGGGGTGGAGGAGGGAAGTGTTCAGATAATTACCCATTTTGAGAAGTTTACTTCTAATTCCAGCTCAAATTACAAGAGAAGGCTGGGAGCCCAGGTCATATCAACAGAGAAACCGGAGAGAGAAAAGTGATCTCCCCGTGCTCCTGGGGCCTGGAGAACACAGGGTGTGCTGGGGAAAGGGCAGACAGGGATCACCAGATGCTGCCTTCTAGAACACTTAGTTCTATTCCAGTTTGCCTGGAAACAATGATTTCCCCTGTCCTGCCCTTCCTCTGCTTCCCTCACCCTCTTACATACCCAATTTCCCAGGTGCCACATGCAGATGGTAGAATTGATTTGTCAGGGGTGGAAGGGGCCTTGGAAGCCCTGGAGCTCAGCCGCCTGCTCATTATATAGATGCCCTTGGTAGCCTTGAAGGAGCTGGGACCCAGTTCTCAAGAAGCATCCCACTGCAGGATGAAGGCAGATGTCGTTCTCAACAAGGTGGATCTGGGGTGAGATTCCCCAAGGTCTGGAAGGGTTGCAAGACGGTCTAGCGTGTGTGTGTATCAGGGTGTATGTGCAGGACAGCGTCTGTAGCTTGTTTATCATAAGCAGGCAGATAACAGACATGTTCCTGAAAAGCGAGGTCTCAATTCTCATCTGAATACAAAGGAGTGCTCTTTTTAGGAAAAACCTTGAGGTGATGTTGGCAAGCAAGGGAGGAGTTGGGCAGGCTCTGCTGATAGGAGGAGACACCAGGACAGCCTTTCTGGGAAGCAATTTGGCAGTAGGTAGCTGAAGCCGTAAATGTCCATACCCTTTGGACTCTATCCTTGAAAAGTAACCAAAGATGGCAATGAAGATTTCTGTTAACTGCTGTGTTATTTACAAAAGTAAAAAAAAAAAAAAATCCTACATATCCAGTGATAGGAGAATGATTAAATAATTAATCATACAATAATAGAAATATTCTAATACATTTCCAATTACATGAAAAAAGATCATAATATGATCTTAAGTTGCAAACACATTATATACGTATGGCAGGATCCCAACTGGTTAAAAAATACACACACACACACACATTCACGCTTGTATCTTAGATAGATATCTTGACCTACTTCAAAGCTGTTAGTGATTGCTATGGTTCTTTCTGGGTGGTGAGATTAGGAGTGATTTCTGTTTTCTCTTTTATAGTTTTCTACACTCTGCAAGTACATTTTGAGAAGATCAAATGTGAAGTGGTTTTGAAAAGCCATATTTAAGTATAGGTATCTTGCAAAGTAGCTGCTGCTCTTGCTAATTTAGGAAGTTCCTCCTTTATAAAGTTCCTTCTTAGGTTGGGCTAAAATCTTCTTTCATGAAATTCATCCCTTAGGTCCTCACCCAATCCTTTGCCCACTCCCAAACTTCCACAGAATTGTATAGTTTCCTTTTCTCTCTGTAGTACCCTCTGTAACAGGACAGCTGCCATCCTCTCCTGTCCATCCCCCATTCCCCCAGTGTCCCATCCCCCGGCTCATGCAGCCTATTTCTGCAGCAGACCCTTGTATATTTGATCTGATCTCATTGTATCCTGCGGAGAAGGCAATGGCACCCCACTCCAGTACTCTTACCTGGAAAATCCCATGGACGGAGGAGCCTGGTAGGTTGCAGTCCATAGGGTCGCTAAGAGTCGGACACGACTGAGCAACTTCACTTTCACTTTTCACTTTCATGCATTGGAGAAGGAAATGGCAACCCACTCCAGTATTCTTTCCTGGAAAATTCCAGGGACGGGGGAGCCTGGTGGGCTGCCGTCTATGGGGTTGCACAGAGTCGGACACGACTGCAGAGACTTAGCAGCAGCAGCAGCAGCAGCAGCAGCATCGTATCCTGAGTACCACCTCTGGTCAAACTCCGGTTTGTCAATGTCTTTCTCAAAACCCAGACTCAGAATGAGTGCCCTGCACCACAGATGGTAGGAACAGAGGGTTCAATGACACCCTCACCCCCTCCTTGGTTGGAACATGCTGTCTTTACTAGTACAGCCTGGGATCTGCTTTTTTATTATCCACTTACGATGTTGGCTGCTTCTGAGCCTCCTGGCCCTCAATAGCCCTGGGCCCTTTAACCTGAATTTCTCAACTTCCTCATTTCTGACATAGGAATAATAATATTACTCCATAACCCAGATATCACGCGGATGGTCCCTCCTCCTAAAAGCTCTGAAAGTTGTCTCTAATTTTAATTCCACATCCTTGGGAATGTATCGTGTCCTTCCCAAGATGTCTACAAATTCTGGGAAGGTTTATGGTCTCATAGCATCACTGGCTCCTGCTTTCCAACTATTCTGAATCCCCGTTCTTTGCCCTGTGTTTCAGAGATGCTCTTTCTCTGTCCTGCTGCTGATCAGATGTGGCCTCAACCTCCTTCCTAATTTTCACAAAAGTCCCACCCTCACATAGGTCCACATGTATCTTGTAGACCTTTCTATGAACTTTTGGGTGACGTGGACTGCAGAAATGTACCACAGTACCTAAGGGTTCACTGGGCACCTGCCATGTTGAGCGGCCTTCCTCCTGTCCCCAGCTCTGAACCTCTAGTCCCATCTCTGAGAGGAGTTCAGCATCACTTTTCCCTTTTCAGCTTCCTAAATTAATCTTCTAACAGGATTCAGAGAGTCACTAGAATCTTCACACGATTGCAGGGAGTATGTTGATACTGATGTGTATCGATACCTTTTTGTTGTTTGAGTCGTTAATTCATGTCCGACTCTTTGCGACCCCATGGACTGCAGCCCGTCGGGTTCCTCTGTCCATAGAATTCTCCAGGCAAGAATACTGGAGTGGGTTGGCATTTCCTTCTCCAGGGGATCTTCCTGACCCAGGAATTGAATCCGTGTCTCCTGCATTTCAGGTGGATTCTTTACCACTGAGCCACCAGGGAAGCCCCATATTAGTACCTTTAGAAGTGAGAAAACCCAGGAGAGCTGATTTGCTTCCTCTCCCTCCTCTGATGCTTTACCAAAGAGCAGGGCACTCCTGCTCCCAGGACAAAGGGCCTTTCCCCCAGGTGGTAGCAGGTGTAACAGAGGCTCCAGACATGGTGGCTGTGGTTTTGGTGAGAAGGGTACAGGTGGGATGTCTCATTTTAATGAGGAATGGCCAATAGGCTGTCAGTCTGCGACCAGATGCGCCTTTGATACCATAGTTTCAGCCCCAACACCCAGAGTCTTCCTACCCTACCTCAGGCGGGGGAAAATTTACAATCTGATTTTGTGACTTAATGAAAAGGGAACGTCAGAATTCCTCAAGAATGTTGAAAAAACAAAATCAAGAACTCTTTAAAATGGCTCGTTTTCTGTTTCTGACTTGTCTCTGCAATTTGACTGTAGTCAAGAGGAGACTTTGTCTAGTTGGCATTCCTGAGCGAGTGGACTCTTCCAAAGGCAGGAAGCTCTGATGTAGGGGAGAGAGAATACGCTGGAGGAAGCAGGAGACTGGGACTGGGTCTCAAATGGGTCTCACTTTGGGCAGTTACTTACTTCTTGGAACTTCCTCATCTATTGGGTTGGCTAAAAAGTTCACTCAAGTATTTGTGTAATATTGAATGGAAAAATCCAAATGGGCGTTTTGATCAACCCATATAAAATGCTAATGGGAGTTATTACCTTACTGGTGTTATTTCCTTGGCTATACCTACCTGATGCTGGAAAGATTGAAGGCAAAAGGAGAAGGGGACAGCAGAGGATGAGATGGTTAGATAGCCTCACTGACTCAATGCACATGAATTTGAGCAAACTCTGGGAGACAGTGGAGGACAGAGGAGCCTGGTGTGCTACAGTCCAGGGGGATCACAAAGAGATACATGTGACTTAGCAACTGAATAATACCTACCTTAGCCAGGAGCCCCAGTCAGCTGCTAATACTTCCCTGGGGGATCCGCCTCTTTTCTTTAGGGCAGTTCTTCCTTAAATCTCTCTTCTATCATAAATTAGCATTCACATAATCCATGTTCCCTCTCCCTGGTCTTATGAGTGTTATAGTTTTCCTTACCAGCCCTGGACAAATCTTTTGGGACTGCGTAGAGAAAGAATTAAACTCAAGTCCTGTCTAGTGACTTAACAATAGAAGTTACTGAAGGCTTTTGAGGCTTTGTTTCCTTGGACGGACAGATCACAGAATTTGGAGCCCTAGGGCAGTGCTTCCCAACTGTTTTCACTTTTCATCATGAGTAGAACAAAGATAATATCGACCTGGCATATTGGGACAAAAGAATAAGGTTGCCTACAATGAGAGGACTGGTTCTCACGGCTGGTGGTGAGGCTCTGCCTGCCTGGGACCCACCCTGACTCATCTTGAGCTGAAGGAGCTCTGCACACAGGTTAGCCACCTGTGAAGTCACGAGGAGACCGTGGGGGAACAGAGTGGGTAGGTAGGAAGGCACCTGTAGGTGGCGGTGGGGGGTCAGTTTGGAAGCTGTGATTTTCAGTGGGCAAGAAAGTGCCATGACAGTGCAGAGCAGCCCTGGTAGCCTCCCCGCGGCCCCTTCTCTTTTTCTTCCTCCTCTGTCTCTATATGACTCCTCCCAAAGGGACTTGAACTATAAAGTCAGTGTTTTCAAGAATAGCTAAAAGGAGGTGAGCCAGCGCGCTGTCACTAGCAGCTTTCAAATCCTCGTTTCTTCTGCCAGTGGTGGAAAAGGAACCATCCTGGCCCATGGGCCTTCCTTCACCTACTTTCTAGGAAGGTGTGTGTGTTGACCCATCCACCCGCCCACCCATCCATCTCCGCTGCACCCTCTGGATCTGGGCGCTGAGTCCTGGCCCTCAATATAGTCATAGCTCAGGTGACAGTCGGGGGAAGCTTCCCTTCTCAAGGAGAACTTTCGACATGAAGGTGGGGAAGATCAAGGAGCAGTGGCTGTTTAGGGGAAAGGGTGATGGAGACAGAGTGACGGCAGTGAGCTGAATTAATTCCCTGGTGTCAGATTTAATGAAGGGCTGCCTTCTGTGCTGCCTCAGAAAGGCACATCATGGAGTGATCGGTGCTGGATGCACGCACAGCTCCAATTAAGAGTTTCTGCATCTCTCAGGGCCTGGGGTGCCTTTGAATCTCTAGACTAGGGGGCTTTTGGCCCCCTCCCCCTTCCAGGCATGCACAGCTCTCATCCAAAAGTCAAGGATCTTTGCTTCTCTTAAAGGGAAAGGACTCCAGGATATTTTTTAGCTGTGCACATACATCTCTGGTGACCCTTTCCTTCTCTCATCTCCCTTAGTTGTCCTTAGGCGAGGCCCCAGCCTCTCCTTTGCAAACAGTGCCTATTCACTTGGCCCCCAGTGACTGAATCCTACAATCACAGAGGCTTGGCACTGGGAGGGGACCTGGCAGAGTCCCATAATCAGTGATAGTTGGGACTAGAACCAGGCTCTCTGAGGCCATCTCCCTGGCTTCCATTTCTTCTGGCAGCACTCAGAGTGAGCCACAGCTGCATCTAAGCCCCACTAAGTCACAGGTCCCAGCTGCCAATTCAAAGTGATGCCCACAGCCATGGTAACTTAGCCACGTATCACACTTGACAATCAACAAAAGTGTACACTCCCCATCTTATGTTGTACGTGCTGTGTTGAAAGCCAGGGAGATACTCGTACACTTGGGTTTGAGGCCCAACTCAGCCACTAACAAATATGTGACCTTGGGCGACTTCTAGTGCTTATCTTCTCGAAGCCTCCTTGTCTCGTTTGAAAATCAAGAATAATAACACTTATTGCACAAGTTCATGACAGAGTAGACTCTCATTTTGTGGATAAAGAATAAGGATCTGAGATGAAGAGACATGCCCCCAACAGAGTGGCAGTGAATGGCAAAATGGGAACCAGAGCACAGGGCTCCTCTGTGCTGTGTTTGCACCACCTTTTGCTACAGTGACGCTGCCATCCTCCTCCTCCTCCAGCATCCTCATCGTCCTCTCAGCTACCATGTGTTGAGACTTTACTTTGGTCCAAACCCTCTGCTGAGTGCTTTATAGATTTCATACCATTCGAATCTGACAACAAGAGGGAGATAGGTATTAAATGTATTCCCATTTCACAGTTGAGGAAACAGAGGCTCGGCTGGCTGCATGGCCTGGGGTGAAGAGCTATTGAGTGGTCTCTGTGGGATTCACAGCCGGGCCTGCTGGGCTCCCCACCCATGTGTCCCCACCCCTCCTGCCACCGTCCTGGGGTCACAGCCCTCCAGGGACAGCTGTGGGCTGAGTGATGGGACAGGCTTAGGGACTGGCTCTCGCTGGCTTATGTATCAGGCTCTGTGCTTGTCCAGGGTGGAGAGGTTGGGAGGGAGGACCTGCCCGGTCCTCCTGGTGTCCTTGCTTCTCCACTGGCCCCACACGACAATACCATTCCTGACTTTAGAACTTGCAGCATTTCCCAATAGGGACAGAAATAGGCATCATCTCCCCTGTTGTCAGAGTAGAAAACTGAGGCCCAGAGAGGAAACAGCAGGCTCACACAGAGCCTCTAGCAAACCCCAACCTGCAGGCTGCCAGACCCCGCCATCTGCCCAGGTCGCTCTGCTGGAGAGTCCTGGTCCTGGTGAGCAGCCCCAAAAGACACATTCTCTGCCTAATACTCAAAGAAATCGTTGTTCCAGCGGCCTGCTTATGGTGTACTTCTTCGATGTGTCCTGGCCCGAGAGGTTGGGATGAAGCCCCTTGAAAGAGCTGGCATCCTTTCCTACCTGCCCCCCACCCCACAACCAGGGTTCACTCTCCTAACACTTCATCAGGTAAAATGCTGCTGTGAGATAACACTCAAAATTACATGTGCTCCAATGGCTTCCTCTTTATCGATGGGACTGCTAATGAGACCCTAATGTGAGCCACTGGAGTAGACGAACACAAATCATTGTCCCACCCTGTAGGTCTGGACTGACGAAGCTTTCCCCTTGCTTAGCTGTGGTTTTGATGATGAACTTCTCTTAGCTTTTATGGGTGTGAGTTCAGGCCCCTGAGGATTCAGTGAAAGAGGTCTCCAGGAATCAGAGCTCCTATCTCCTCTACCCTGGAACTCAGACTTTTGATCAAAATGAGAAAGCTTATGCTAGAAAGGCAGCCTTTGCCTTCTGTAATACATGCTGGATCCTTTAAGTCACACGCATGCACGCACACACACAGAAGAGGTTCGTGAACTGGTGGTGTTAAATAACAATTAGGTCAATAATGCCCCTTGCAAAAACCTTTTAATAAACTACATCCATTGATAATTAGCCCCTGTGAGAATCTTAGTCTGGGAAAGCCATGATGGAAATTGGATCCAGACGCAGACCCAGCGCTGGGAGTTGAGACTCTGCTTTCCCAGGAAAACCTTTCCCTGTTCAGCTCTACTTGGGAAGGACAGAGTCACAGCCCTGGGTCAATTTCTGCAACTCCTTTTGCCTTGACCTTGAACATGGATGCTATCTTTTCCCTGTCTGGGTCTCCATTTTTCTCCCCAGGTGGCTTCAGGGATGGCCAGGGAAGCTGTGAATTGAGGACCTGTTTCTGGCTCTGTGGCTGAGGGCAGAGTTTGGCACCAAGAGAATCTCTGAAAGAGGAGTGCTTTCTGCTGCTTGTCCAGGGCTTCCCAAAGAGGTGGTGCCTTCTCTTCTTTCTGCTCTTCTGCCCAAGCCCAGAGATGGTGCCCAGGCATGTTACAGAGAGAAGTAGCTTGAGAGGGGTGAGAAACTGTCTGAAATAATTCCATCCTTCCCTGGAGACTTGGCGTGAATTTTATCTAATCACCATGGCAACAGATAAAAAAAAAAGAAAAAAGGTGTGAGCATATCGCCTTTGCTGTGATAATTCAGATTTATATATTCAGATCAGATTGGAGTTGGAGATTTTTTTTTTAAGGGAGCAGATGCAGCAGAAGGTGTGACTGCAAATAATGTAGCACAAATGTTTGATGATCCTGCCCTTTAAGAAGTGGAACGCAGTTTCCTGCAGTTTTTCCAGAATATAATTATTCCATCAAACTCATTGCAATGAGGACTCATTACGGGCCTGGATAATGCAGAGTCACGTCCGTGCCAACAACACGCCTGCGCACACACAAACACACACAAACACGCATGCATGGGTAGCCCCCGCCCCCAGCCGCTGGCCTCCCCAAAACAGAAACCTTGGAAGGCGCCCAAAAAAGGCACAAGGTCTCAGTAAGGGAAGGCTGTAACTGAAGGGCCAGGCAGGACAGCTCAGATTCCACCCCCGAAGGGAACAGAGTCCCAGCTGATGCGGGGTGAAGGGCCCCCCTTCTCCCGTCATCCCACCCACGTGAGCCTCCTGCCATTTTACAGCATGTAAACCCTCAGGGGGCAGGCACTGGGGCTGGATGATCTTGCTATACAATGTCTGTCCAACCTGGGGGGTTAATTCGGGTATTTTCATAAAGTACATGGTTCTGCGCATTTGTTCAAGGTCCCATCTGGTCTGAACGGGTCTGCTGACTCCCGGGCCAGGCACTTTTCTGGTAAAGGCTTCATCTGGGGATTGGAATCATCTCTTGCCTGGGAAATCCTATGGCCAGAGGAGCCTGGCGGGCTGCAGTCCATGGACATGACTGAGCGATTAAACCACCATCACCACCAAGACCCACACTGTTTTCTTTCATCCTCGCCTTGCTCACTCTGGGGAAGGTGGGCATGCATGCAGTGGCCCATGAGCATGGCAGTATAGACACGCCCAGGAGACGTGTCATCAGTGTTTCCTGGGCATTATCTACCCCTTCTCTGCCTGACACGTGTGCCCACAGGTACCACCTTTCAGTGGCCGACAGTTTCTCTAGGTCTCATGGTCTCGAGCCATTGGAAGTTCCACTAATGGGATCACCTTCATAATCCACTGCCCTGGTGGAGACGCAGTCTTCCTCCCATTCTGCCAAAGGAGTAGAGACACCCCCCGCTCGGCCGTGCCCACCCCAGACCCCGCAAAGACACAGGCATCTACTTGCCCAGACCAGCCCTTGCCACCCCCAGGAAAGAGTCAGCGCAGTGCCGGGGCAGGCAGCAGGATGGGGAAAGTGGGAGGAGGGAGAAGGAGCCCCTTAGGGCTTAGTTGGGGGGCCCCCAGCTCTGCCTCCACTTCTTGCTGGGGGATGCATCCTTCCTCATTCTCTCTCCTCCCCTGAGCTGACATGTCCCAAATGAGAAACCCAGGTCACCAAAGGGTCACGGGCCTCTTTGGGTGCAACGCAAGAATACAGACTTAGGTGTTCCAGCTTCTAAGCTGCCACTCCTCGGTGCCTGTTGTCAACCACATCAAACCCTGCTGTGTAGACTGTGGCCAGACACAGGCTTGTTGCCCTGTGTGCCATGTGTCCCCTCAGGGTCTGGCCTGGGTTTCCGCTATTGTGAAACCCAGCAGAACTCAAGTTTGCACAGCCCCATGGGGCTGTCTTTTCTAACACCTCCTGTTCAGCCATCCTTCTCGGGATGTAGCCTCAAGTCTCCCCGCTGGAAGGTGGGCTCTTTCCATCACTCTGCTGTGGGTCACACACCCTTCATGCCCAGGGAGAGCTCCCGGCAGACCTGCCCTTCCTGCGCTGCAGCTTAGCCTGAGTTCCGGCCCGTTCAGAACCCCCAGGAGTAGGCTGGGTTCATCCGTATCTGGGTCTCAGCATCTTGCCAGGAAGGGTCCAGGTCGCCCGCTGCCGCCTCCCCAGCAGATGGGCTGGTTCTTCAGGCTACAGTCTGCTGTCCACCCTGTGCTGTTCTCTGCTGCCCTCTCAGCAGAACACTCAGAAAGTTCCTTTTCCCACAATTTACCTGAGATGTCCAGGTGACAGGATGCAGAGTGCTCCAGACTTGGGGCCAGTCCCTGCCCCCACCCCTCACAAGGAAATAAAGCTGCTTCTCAGGGACGGCTCACTCCCCCCGTGCACGCCGCCCTCTGAATGGGAAGAGGCAGGCAGCAGATTGTTTGTGTTCGGTGTGTAATTTATTTACCTGGGAAGGCACAGTTCCGTGGCAGCATCTGGTTTCCAGCATGTTTCTAGGCTCTCATCCTGGCTCATGCCCCATCTGGCTCAGAGGAGACCAGAGAAATGGGGTGGGGGGTCTGGAGGAGGAATCCTTAGTCCTAGGCTTCATCTTTCCCCCTCCTGCATCCTTGGGCTGTGGGTCCCCTCTGGGAATGTGCATGTTCCACCTACCTAGGGCAAGGCTGAGGAAGACTTCAGAGCCCTCCCTCAGAGCCCCACAGGACCCCCCAGGGCGTATGTGAGGGTTGGTCCTGGGATCACTCTGCATCCTGTCACCTGGACATCTCAGAGTCTGCTTGCTTGGTTGACTTAGTATCGTGAAACAGAAGATAAGCTCTTTAAGAACTAGCCTGTTGAAAAGGGGAGGGAGATGCTGGCCGCCTGTCTTGCACGGGTGACATGAGTCTCTCTGGGGGCCAATGTCCGCAGCCACTAGCCCTGGTGAACAGGGTGCCCTCTGGCTCATGGGAGTGAAAGAGATACAGGCTCAGGGCACCCAGGAAGGCTCCACCTGGTCGGTGCTGGTCCAACTCCACATGAAGGACAGAGCGTGTTAGGGTTCCCGCTACCCCGTCCCTGTTCCCGCATCCCACCCCACCTTGTCCTTCAGGGAAGGAAGCCTCCCTGGGGTGGAGCAGCCCAGACTCCCTTGGTAGCCTGCCCTGGTTCTGTTTTCTTTTGTTTTTTTCAGCTAGGCTGGTTTTTCTTTTTTTTAATTGCCTCTTAAATGAAGTATGACATACATACAGAAAAGCACATAGACCTTAAGTGTATGGTTCAATGAATCCTTACAAAATGAACACACCTGTGTAGCCACCCTCTAGATGCACCTCCCCAGCACCCCAGAAGCCTCTCGTGTGTCCATGCAGCTGGTCCCTCCACCTGCAAGGTGACCACCCTCCTGACGCCTGTCACCGTGGATCAGTGTTGCGTGATCTTGAACTTCTACGAAGGGAAGCACGTGTGTTCTCAGCCTGGCCTTTTGGACTCAGCATGCTGTCTGGGAGGTTCACCTGCAAATTGCATTGTCGTCCTGGTCTTTAATCACCCCGGCTGGCAGGCAGCCCCTGGTCTTGCCCACCTATACCCCCTCTGGTTCCTCTGCCCTCCGTGGGGTGGGGAGGTGAGGTTGGGCACAGGACCTGTTTGTCTCAGAGATGACCCGCCTTGTTTCTGTGACGTCCTTTATTCTCATCTGTAGTTCTGAGACCTTGGTCTTACTTTTCTAATAGGAAACCACCGTCTAGAATCAAAACCAGGCCTTGGGGGCTGAGGCTCCATCTCTCAGCCTCTGAGATTCAGGCTCAGGCCTGAATGGGAGGCACAGACCAGGCATCGGGTGAGGTCAGTGTGGACTTTGTCCCCCTGGGGCCCTGGTTACCAGGGTGACTCATGGATGGATCTAGTTGGAGAGTGGAGGGAATACCCACCAGCCAAAGCCTGGTGGGATGCTGAGGGGAACTGAGGGATTGCAAAGGTCCCTTCCAGCTCAAAAATCCCAGGGATCCAGGTTTCTTGTAAAGACTGTCTTTCTACGGAAGGAAAGATGCTAGTATGTATCCTGAGGCCTCACCTGGCATCCCTGGGGTTTGTCAAAATGCAAAATCTCAGGCCCCACATGCCCTGCAGCATCAGCATCTACATCTAACATGACTGGTTGCTTTAGCACATTAAGGTGTGAGAAGTCTTGCTTTAAGCAGCACATTGAGGTGGTCAAGAACTTGGACTCTGGACCAGGCTGTCTGGGTTTGGATCCTGGCTCAGCCACTTACTGTGTGACCTTAGAGAAGTTGCTTAACCTCTCTGAGCTTTATCTATAAAATGAGGATAATGATAGTACATTCCTCAAGAGGCTGTTGTGAGATTTCATTGAGATAACCCACATGCAACACTAAGCTGTATGTAACACATGATTACCCACACATATTACCTAGAGAAGCCAGGGTGCTGATCACCAATCATTTATTCTAACTCACACAACAGCATTAGAGTAAACAGTGTGATTCTGTTCATTTTCTAGATGAGGAAACTGAGGCTGAGGAGCTGCCCTGTCCAGGAGGCAGAAGGAGCCAAAGTTTGAAAGAGGAGTTCTCTTCTGGGGCGGGTAGAGTGGAGGGGTGGCCAGTAGCCACTTGCTGCTCACATAGGTTAGGGATGGGACTGATACATGGCAGGCCAGGAACAGGCTGCTGGTATGCTGGTGGGTAGTAAATTCTGCCTGTTAAGGATTAATTGTTAAGGATAAACGCAAGGTTTTTCTCTCCCAGCAAACTCGAACTTATATGAGAAAGATGGAGGCAGAGGCCTGTTGGAAAAGAAAAGAGAGGATGCTCAGAGGATCTGGGTTTCAGGAAGGACCTGCTCTCCCAGGGAACTGGGCCAGGGGTCAAGCGTGTGGTTATGCTGAAGAACAGGAGATGAGGTGGCCCAGGGGTACTGGGCTCCACTTAGCATCATACAATCTCAGGGGACTGGCTCCCTGGGGAGCCTGAGATGCCCGAGGGCCCTGGTTGCACACAGGTGTGGTTGGAGGTGTCCAGGGCTGAGGGATCTCTGTGGGGCGTGGGTGCAGACAGGTCACAACCAGGTTCTGTGTCTGTTCCCACTCACGTGTGTGCATGCCTATGGTCCTCGTGCACAGCACCCCTCCCCTAGCCCCCGTCTCGGGGCCTGGCTGTCTGCTGCCGCTCCCTCCCAGCCTCCATCTGCCTTCTGTTCTTTCTCACCACCTTCTCCCAGACCTGCTCCTCGTCTGCGGTACCTGAGGCTGTGCTGTGTTGCCTGTTTGCTTGTCTGTCTCTTCTGCTGACTGTGAGTACCTTGGGGGCAAGAGCCTGTATCTTATTTTCCTCTGTCTTCCCTCATCCTGGCACAAGGCTTGGCACAAGGCAGGCTCTTTGATGCTGGCTGGCTGGATAGAGGAAAGAGTAGAGAGAGCATTTCCGTAGATGCTCTCCCAGACGGGACTCTCAGAGACCAGGAGAGGCCACCTGCGGCCACGGCTCCCTGGTGTTCATCACTGTCGTCTGACTTGGTGCCCTTGGTGTGCCAAGGGCAGATTCTAGACAGCAGTTCTCAGAGATAAGACCAGCCCCTGCCCTCCCCCCAGTGGCCTTCTTCCAGATATATTTCTCTGATCCAAATATATTAGCTCTGTAAACATAGAATAGGAGCTGAGGGGGTAAAACCAGCCCAAATGCCACATGCGTTTGTTGGTAAATGGAGTAACTGGGAGCTCTGTTTACTGGGCGAATACTGGACAAAACTGGGTGTGTGCACAGTGCAGGACCCCTAGGGGCTTCCGGCTGCAGGGCCTCCCCTTGGTTCCCGGCATGGAGTGGCTCACCCCGAGCACACTCCACCCGGACTCCTCCACTCCCTACAAGCCCAGGGTATCACCAGGTGGAGGGGACTCCGTTGCTTTTCAGAGCATTTGAGATTCCGTGTTTGTGAGCAGGAGTGTGCCACAGCCAGACTTGACGTGGGACGCCCAGCATCCTCACATGAGCCTCTGCCATGGCCTGGATCCTTAGCTCTGTCAGTGAATCAGCTCCATGTTTATTCCATCGTCCTCAGATTTGGGGTCAGGAGTTCAGGTTTGAATCTAGGCTTTCCCTTGAATGTAATGTATGACCTTGGGTTAGGGCATTCTGTTGGGTTTTATAATTCCTCATCCACGCATCTCTGAGACCCACTTAGATCCACGTGAATGTAGTATGAGAGGATGCCCTGTCACCTCACAGGGGGCCAGGGGACCCTCCAAAGGCCCATTGTCAGGGAACCGGAGCCCAGGAGAGATGATGCCTTGTTTTGCTTCTTCTAGAGTAACCCCTTTGCAGTGTGGAAGCAGACGATGACCATCCAGCAGGGACAAAACCCAGTGTATGCCAGTGTGAACCCTGCCTCACCTTTCCACTCTTGTCCCCCTGTCCCACTGTGAAGGTGATACAGGTCAGCCCAGACTTTGCCTGAGATGTGGAGGCAGGTGTCAGGAACAAGCTTCTCCCAGGATGCAGCGCGCAGCTGGACAGAGGTTTTTGGCATCAGCAATGCGATCCACTGACTGTGACTTGAGCTAGAGAACTCTCGGTGTTAGGCAAGGTGACCACTCATCCTGGTTTACCCACATTTCCTAGTTTAGCACTGAAGGCTCTGTGTCCCAGGAGCCATCCCTGAGACAGTTGGTCACCCTAGTGTTAAACAGCCCAAGTCTAAATTCCGACTATGGTGTTTAGTGGCTGTACAACCTAGGGCGAGTGCTGTATGCTGTCTATACCTCAGTTTCCTTGTGGATTGCACAGATCCATTTCCATGTCTGGGCTTTTCTGGTGGCTCAGATGGTAAAGAATCCACCTAACATTCAGGAGACTGGGTTTGATTCCTGGGTGGGGAAGATCCCCTGGAGAAAGGAATGGAAACTCACTCCAGGGTTCTTGCCTGGATAATCCCATGGACAGAGGAGCCTGGTGGGCCACGGTCCATGGGATCACAAAGAGTAGGACATGACTGAGCAACTAAGGCTTTTACTTTCATTTCCATGATTAGATAAAATAGTCTAAGAAAGGAGCCTGATCCTCCCTTGCTATGGGTATTAATAATTGTCCAGCTTCTTCTGAATCTTCCCTGTGCCCAGGCAGCCCGTGAATCCCCAGGCAGCCTGTTCTCTCTTCAACTTGGCTCTCTGTTAAAAAAAAAAAAAAAATCCCTTTCAGGAATCTCTACTCACTGATTCTTCTGAACTGGTCCACATCACATGATCATGTGCCCTATTGTAGGAACAGACGAATCAGTGTAGGGGTTGAGATGTACCATCTCTCAGGGGACTGGTGCTGGGTCTGTGGTGAGGGGCCCAGGGGTTCTAGAATTAGAAACAAATGACTCTGCATATGTGATGATATGGAGTCCCACCTTCTTATCCTGTTTTTGGGCTTCCCTGGTGGCTCAGCTGGTAAAGAATCCACCTGCAACGTGGGAGACCTGGGTTCGATCCCTGGGTTGGGAAGATCCCCTGGAGAATGGAACGGCAACCCACTCTAGTATTCTAGCCTGGAGAATTCCATGGACTGTACAGTCCATGGAGTCGCAAAGAGTAGGACACGACTGAGCACCTTTCACTTTCACTTTTCATCCTGTTTCTGGTCAATCTATCTTGCTCATTGCCACCACCACGTGAGACCAGCAATGTGGCCGCTGCACATGGCTGTGTAGCACATCTCCAAGGGCACTGTTCCTTCTGAGTTGTGCAGTGCACAACCTGAATAACCATACACAGTATCCAATACATGCTGGAGGTATAGTGGGAACTAAGGTTGACTTCAGTGAAAGAACCTGCACTGTATACAGTGGAACCAATTCCTCCCAGGTATTTCCTATTGACACATAGGCTTTGTGGGATTAAAATCCTTTTGTCTGTGTTATCATGTTATCCATCGCCAGGTCCCAGGAGAGTGTTCTCAAACTTATGTGTGCATGCCCGTTGGCTGGAGAAGTTGTTAAAATACAGACTGGTGGATCCCAGGCCCAGAGTATCTGATTCAGTGGATCTGGAATGACACTTGTAGCACTAGCTCAGGGGATGCTGGTGCTGCTGGTTGAGGACCGCCTTTGAGAACCACTGTCCTGAGCTGACATTTCGTAATAACCTGTGTGATGGGAGACAGGATTCTAGGGTTCATCTCTCTTTACTGCCTCTTCTTAGTGGCAGCAGTTTAAGCTTGTCATCTCACCTTGCTGTGCTTTAGTTCTTTGATCAGTTAGGAGTAGAAATGCCTGCCTTTGGTACCCTGTGGTGGTGGTTGGAGGATCAGATGGGACAACGTGTTCAAGAGCTGCGAGCCGTTTGCTAGCTGTGTAGTGTGGTTTTCAGCTGGGCTGCAGGAGTTTCCCCTCTGTCTTCTGGTGGAATCTTCTTCTGGTTGCCTCCTTTTAGGATGTAACAGCATACCTCTTCATCTCTTATCATGGAAGTTACCAAGATGTGGAATAAGGGACTGGTGGCACAGGGTGACTGCTGGCTGGATCCCTGGTAGCCATCCAAGTCACTTTTCCTAAACAGAGATATGATTATGTTGGTGGAAACCTTCACACAGCACCTGTGTGGGGCTACGGCAGGTCATGAAGGTTAGTCTGCAGGAGACATGTCCTAAACTTCTTCTTTGGGAACCTTGAAAATCCTTATAGAGCCAGAGAGAAATGCCCAAGAAACCCAAGCCTTTGGACCTGTAATCTCAATGGAGAAACTGAGAGACCATATTTTTATGAATATATGTGTAAGTACATTTTGCAGAGAAATTCTGAGCAGAGCAGCCGGTGAGGATGAAGTGTGATTGACATTGACGTGGTAGGACTCATACTGACGTCAGCCAGAGGGAAGACTTGAAAAGTAGTGAGGTAATTACTGCTAGACTCACAAAACTCTTCCTAGGGAGGAAGTGACCTGAAATGCAAAGTAGGTTTCATCCTATTTGGAAAACTGGGAAGATTCTAGCGAGAAAAGTACTGACGGGGCAGGAATTGCTGGGGTGCTGGCAGAAGGAGAGGAAGGAGTTCAGAGTGTGTGGGTGGTGAAGAAATGAGTAGAAGCTATTTGAAATCATCCTGTTCTAGAACAATGCATAACACGTCCCTGTATATAGATGTATTCTCACACACAATCATTCACCGTAAACAGCTATTGAGTAACCTGCATTCGGCAGGTTTCAGGCAGCCATCATCTTTCACCCATGTAACCTGAAATCGCTTCCTAACTGATTTTGGTGGCTCCAATTTCTTTCCACCTCTATGTGAAATAGAGATCTGATCATATTACTGCCTGACTTTAAACCTTTCATGACTCCTGGCTGTCTAGGTAATAAATATCTCCACCCACTGGACTTCTCCCACTCCCTGGAACTGACCATATCATCTCATGCCTCTCTGGATGCCCTCTAGTTGTTCCTGTTGCCTGGACAGCTTCTTGATGTGAGAAGCCCAAGACATCTTTCATAAATCCCTCTCTGCACGCATCTCTCAGTGAAGCCTTCCCAGGGGCCAGCAAATGAATCTGTTACAGTTGCTTGATTGTAGAATGTCATCGATTCTGAGCTGGGCTACCATCCTTTTCATCATAATAAGCAGCACCTTATGTGTATCCATCATAGTACCATGTATCCAAGATTCTAGAACTTCCCCATGTGGACTAGCAAGCCTCCTAGAATGGTAGTTTTCTGTGCCGTAGGCTCAAAGTTGCCTGTTCTAGTCATAGAAAGCATCATCCTGTGATCTGCTTTGGGAGTGGCTGACTTGCCTAGTGCCTGGCACATAGTGGGCGCTCAGTGTATCCTTGCTGACCCACCTCTATGGGGACATAAAATGAAGCACACACAGAACTTGGCCCTTGTTCCCTATGCTCCACCTTGAAATCCTGAACGGCTTTTTACACCTTTATTTTTCATCATAGCATCACTGGAAAGGAAAAAATAACACAAAATGATTTTTTTTTTCTAACTTATAACTGGGGGACTTGAAGCCCAGGAAAGTTTAAAGCAACTCACCCAAAGCCAAAAGCAGAGGTTGAGCTTCCTGATTCAGAAGAGAGTGTTCTTTCTCAGCTGGCCAGGGTCATCCCCTTAAAGCAGCGGATATTAAAGAAACAGCACATCTCTACCAGGAGTCCAGTAACTATGCCATGTACAGTGGTTTACGGGTTCCTACTATGTGCCAGGGGCTCAACACACAGGATTTCATTTATCCCTCACAACAGCTCTGTGAGCTAGGTCTTTTGCCTCCATTTCCCAGATCAGGAACCTCAAAGGGAAGGAGACAAATAACTTGCCCATGTTTTCAAAAGCTTGGTGAAGTGGGCCGTGCACCTGAGCGACCGTGGTTGTGATTGTCCTGCCCTCCCGTGTTATAGACGTCCTCTGCATTACTGCCAAGCCATTCACTCACTGGTAAAATAAAGGGATGAAGCCGGTGGCCCTGTGATGCTTTGGGAGTATGGGAGTTGGGAGGAGTGAGGGAGTAGGGAAGGGGAAAGGGAGATGTTTTAGCTGCAGTGTGACTGGCGCTGGAGGAAGTTACTGGCATTCAGAGGGCAGGATCAGGGATGCCCAACCCAGTGTAGAATTGACTCAACCCAAATACTACCACCTCCTCACAGTAGCCAGCCTCCGGGATGGCCCCCAAGTCCTCCCCTCCCCGTATCCACACCCTTGTGTCATGCCCTCCCACACTGTACCTGGGTGGGCCTGTGTGACTGGCAACATGTGACAAGAGTGATGAGGTCCCTTCCGAGATTGTTTGTTGTTATTTATTTTATTTTTTTGCCATACCGGGTCTTCACTGTGCCATGTGGGCTCTAGTTCCCTGACCAGGGATCGAACCTGGATCCCCTGCATTGGGAGCTTGGATTCTTAATCACTGGACCGCTAGGGAAGTCCCGCTGAGGTTGGGTCTTAAATGACTGTGGCTTTTGTCTTAATCTCTGCCTGTGGGTCACTGGCTCTGGGGAAGGGGCCACCAGCCGGTTGCTAGTGGCCATAGGAAGAGGCCCACATGGTGAAGAACGGAAGCCTCTAGCCCACAGCCAGAAGGAACAGAGGCCTGACCAACCACATGAGTAAGCTGGAGATAAAAGGAGCTGAATGTGGAGATGTGGCCACGGCCAGCAACGGCACAACCTTATGAGCCAGAATCACCCAGCCTGGCCACTCCCGATTCCTGGTCTCACAAATTGTGTATGGTTATAGATGATTGTTGTCTTAAGCTGCTCAGTCTGGGGGTGGTTTGTTATGCAGCATGCGTGAGTGTTCAGTCGCTTCAGTTGTGCCCGACTCTTTGTGACCCCATGGACTGTATGTAGCCCGCCCGACTTCTCTGTCCATGGGATTCTCCAGGCTAGAGTACTGGGAGTGGGTTGCCATCCCCTCCTTCAGGGAATCTTCTCAACCCAGGAATCGAACCTGCATCTCCTGCATTGCGAGCAAATTCTTTACCCACTGAGCCACCTAGGAAGCCCTTGTCATGCAGCAGTGGGTACCTAATACAGCCCTGTTAAGAGACACTGCCAGTCTGTGATTTCTGGAAGGGCTCTAAGGAGCCTGACTGTTGGGGTTGGATCCGAGTAACAACAGTGATATTACTGTAGGAGTGTGGGTCCCTGATTGCTCACAGTAGGAGCTGTGTTTGCTCCTGCGTAGCTGGTCTCTGGGCCTCCTGGCTCCTCCCTCGGTCTTGCCCGAGTGTGTCCTTCTGTGTGCCCCTCCCTGGGAGCTCCGGAGTTGGAGGGAAGCCTGGGTGCAGGAACAACCCGGCTGCTGTCTCCTCGGTGGTGACAGTGACAGGACATGCTGGGCACAGCTCCGTTGCCAACACAGTCTTTGCTTTATTACAGCCCCTCTTGTTTTTCAGAACCTCTTTCATTTTGTATGAGGAGACAGATGTGAGGGCCTTGCAGGCTCACACAGGCTGCCATTCTGGGCAAAGGAAAAAGAGAGTTTGTGTTCCCCTCTTTTCCTATGGAGGTCCAGCCTTTTTCTTGCTTTATTTTTTTCATGTGTTTTTTAAAGGGGTGATTGTTCCCCTCTCGGACACAGACGTACACACACAGCCACCACTCTCTCCACGGACAGGTGTCTTAGATCTGCCCTTTTCACTTGTGTGACCTTGAGTAAATGTTGCGTCTTCTCTGAGCTTTAGTTTTCTCATCTATAAAATGAGGATAATCCTACATGCTCTGTGAGCTTCAGAATAAGATAATGAATGTGGAGTTCTTCTAGAAACTACCATGGTGGCTCTTGGGCCTTCCCCAGTGGCTCAGACAGTAAAGCATCTGCCTGCCACAGCAGCAGCTCCACCAGGCTTTGGGGATTGTCATGTCTGAGTCCCTACCCTCCAGCCTTGTCCTCCTCAGCCACGTTCTCCCACACACAGATCATTTACTCACAAATATTTATGGAACAAAACAGTCATGTGCCTGCCCTCACGGAGCTTACAGAAGAGAACAGGAAATGGATGTTAACCAAAGGTGGCTGAGATGGTAAAGAATCCCCCTGCAATGCCGGAGACCTGGGTCCAAACCCTGGATCAGGAAGATATCCTGCAGACAGGAATGGCAACCCACTAGAGTATTCTTGCCTGGAGAATTTCACGCACAGAGGAGCCTGGCAGGCTACAGTCCACGGGGTTGCAAAGAGTCAGACACATCTTAGCAAGTAACTTTTAACTTTCACTTTTTCAAACACAAGTCCTGAGGAGAAAGAGCTCATGGGGAGAGGAGTGGAGGGGTGGGGGTCCCAGGAGACATTTTTGTAGACCTGCACTTGAGGCAGAGGCTCCAAAGATGAGTAGGAGTTGGCCAGACAGAGTGAGAGGAAGAGTTCAAGGTTGGCCCAGGTCCACTGAGAGCTTGGTGCTGGCTAGGAATGGGCGAGCCAGGGCTGGGGAGGTGAGTTCAGGAGGTGAGAGTGACCAGGGTGAGGGGGAGAGGCAAGCAAGAGTTTCTGGAGATCACAGGTATTTTAGAGATTTAGGGGGACCCCCATCTGGCCTTTCTTTTCTCCATACCTTTCCCTGCTGTGTTCCCGTCCCTCACATGGTGTTGCTTCTATCGACTGAAAAAAGATGTACAACTTGAGAGTTGTGAGTTAAGTTTTATTTGGGGCAAAATGAGGACCGTAGCCCAGGAGGCAGCATCTCAGATCGCTCTGAGACTGCTCCAAAGCGGCAGTGGGGGAAAGTCAATATATAAGGTTTTGGTGAAGGGGGAGTTCAGTACCATGAAGCACTCATTTTACGAAAGGCTTTTTTGTTAGTCATGAGGATCTGATGTCACCATGAAGGGATCTAGTGCTTCTCTAGATATGAGGAGATGCAAGGATTGAGATCACAAAATCTGTTCCTAAAAACATCCAACTATCTAAAGACCTGTCCACCAGATTCCCTGGAGCACAGAGTGCCTCACTCCACCCTGCACTCCCTCAGGGGCTGTTGAAGGTCAACAGCTATAGCAGCATGGGGTTCAGTCTCTGTAGAGGCAGATGGCAAATGCCTTTGTTGTTCACTCGTTGGCAATGCTCTTGGTAAGTGCCAATTTTTAGTTGACACGGCCCCCTTGTGGTCATAAATCCGACCATACGTTGGGGGGCATTTCATGACCATTTTGTCCCACGTTGCTGGGAAGGCTTGTTCCCAGTTCTGAAGAAGGATTTTGTTGATAGGCCACTTGATGTGCTGTTACTGGACTAGGTCTTAATAGTCAAAGATCTCTGGACACCTGTCTTCTAGTTATGGTCCAGGAAAGTACTCCCTTTCGTTGCATCCTCCCGCACCTAGAGTTACACCATTGCAATCATTGATTGTACATCGGGCTATACATTTGATCAACTGCTTCAAATCTAGTCATTGCTATTTTCACTGGAGGCTCAGTCATACATTTGGTAATACAAGAAATAATAATCTTGTGAAAACAAGCAAAATACAAATGGTATAGTTAATAACATTAGTGGAATTAAAAGGAAATATTTTAGCCATGAGCCTCCCACACCAAACCAGTTTTTAAAAGACTGTCAAGACTAGGAAATGGGTCACTTAAAGCAGAAGTCTGGTTTTTCATATGGTTCATCAAATGTGTTACATTAAAAGATCTATCAGGTATGAAAATGTAGCATTCACTTTGAATTATAGCACAGATATTTCCCTGAGATGCTATAAGGTGTCAAGGGCCTTGCAGTTGTGTAGCACTGCCTTTCTCATCATAGAGATCTCAGAATTCAACAGGCTAAATAGCCTGGTTGATATCATTTAAAGCTTATGAAAGTTGTTAAGGCTTTAATATGGTCAGTTATATCATCTAACCCCATTGAAGGCGTGCGCGTGTGCGCACGCGCGTGCACACACACACACACACACACACACACACACACACAAGCTGTTAAATTGTCATACCAGTAGAAACAGATCCTTGACGCACTGGGATCATATCAATGGTAGATTGGTTGGGGTTAACTCTAATTTGTTAACATGTATGACCTTAAATTCATGGGAATCCCAGGCTACACCTTTGTATCCATCCCTGTAGATGTGAAGGCTATAAATTAGTACCACAAATCCACTAAGTTCCATACCAATCACTCTCTCTAAGGTAATAATAGGCATAGTTCATGAAACACCCAGCGTTGTCTCATAATGACCAGTTTGATCATTTTTAGTATGATTTAACCCTTTCCAACATAGAAGAGCTTTTAAACTTAAATAACTGTAGCCTGGTGTTAACCATGTAGATCCACCCCATAATTGTGGGAGTTTTCCTTTTAGTAGATGAGCGATTAATTTTTTTATTGAGACTTAGCTTGTCACTCCAATTGAGTTTGAATGACCCTAAGAGAAAACTTAAATCTATGGCCAGCATCAGAGCAGGTATTATTAATTGGCCAGGTGAGAGGATCCCATCTAGTAATATCATGAATAGGTAGAACAGGACTGAACATTCATCTAAAATGAATTTCCTAAGGGGTATCCAATCAGAGCCCTAGAGAACAGACATCCACCAAGGTAACCCAGAAGTACTAGACACAGGTAATTGGCCACAACCCAACAATTGGGTTGAATTTTAAACTAGCATAGAATCATGTCCATGATAGAAAACATTTGATTGGTAGGCATAGGTCCAAGGAATCAAGAAAACATTATAAATGATCATACAAGTCAGATCAGCATCTTGGGCACGCTGTCTACTTCTGATGTCTTCTTCTTGTCCTAGTGTAGTGCAGTTTCCTCTGTTTGATCATTGCTTTAAGGGGAGTTTGAGGTCAGCAGGCCCCTCTATAGACCAGTCCAGCTTAGGGGCCTTTGGAAGTAGGAGTTAACCCGAGTCAATTTCCCTTCAATTTCACTGGGCCTGAGCTAGTTAAGAGTACCTGATAGAAAGGTCCTTCCATCCAAGTTGGAGACAGTTCCTTAAATTATGCCTTCTTCCAGTCTTGGTTGCAGGTCATGCATGAGGCATCTGATCTTCATCCAAAGACAGATTACTGAGATAAGCTTCAGAAACAACCCTAAGAGTGTCGTTTAATAATTCAATTAAATTTTACATTAATACACCCTAACAGCAAAGAACTATCCAGGAAATGAGTCTTAGTAGGTACAGACTTCCATTAACAAACTGGATTTAACATTCACTGAAACATCTTTTTCTCCCCCAAATCACTGTCATTTTTACCAAATATAATCAAATTAAGACTTGTTTGTAATATAGGTCTGGTCTCAATAAACTTGGCCTGATGATTTATATAACCATAATTGATCATAGACTCTTTTGCTTTGCTGAGACTTTTATAGAGTCTCAGAATGAAGTTTTAAAATAAAACCTTTCGGGGCTAAGAAAGTCATCCCAAAGGCTTATCACAGATTTTGCCTAACAGATCTAAGTAAATTCCTCCCTTCTCAGGGTCTCCAAAATTCCTTGAGATTTCTGTACCTGTTAGTGAGAAAACCTTCCTAACTTCTCTGGTAAAGTTACTGGAAACTAAGAGCTTCCAGTCTCTGGAGGTTTTAGATAGAAAAGATAAATGTTTTAATTTGTTTATAAAATTTTACTGTCATAATTAGTTTGTGGGGAAGGTTTTTTTTTCTTACACCTGGAAAACATAGGTTCAAATCAGTAATTTTTTCGGATAGAAACCATAAAAGTTATAAGCATATTCACCAGTTCATTCAGTCCTTTTGTTAACCTTTGTGAAGTCATCAGGTTTTCCATTAGATTCCTTACCCCGTTCAGAAACTGGTATTTATCCAAAAGTCCTTTTTATAAATCTTCTTGAAGAGGAAGCATTTGTGCAAAACTTGGTTTGTGCTATGACAATATTTTGAGATAGTACCTAGAATTATGCCTGATAACAGTTTACCTGAAAAGGCAACCCACTCCAGTACTCTTGCCTGGAAAATCCCATGGACAGAGGAGCCTGGTAGGCCCCAGTCCAAGGGGTCGCAAAGAGTCGGACACAACTGAGCGACTTCACTACACTACTATCAGAATTTTAGGTACTCCATACAGTTTCTAGGATATCTGTATTAATAACATTTACCATACAATATAACCCGAGACTTATTACTCACTTGACAAAACTCCCCGTGTAATTCTGTATACAAAATGAACCTAATTAGAGTAATATCTCTTTTTGGAATGTTTCAGGGGCCCTCTGAAGCATCCCAAAGTTAGCTAGAAATCATCTTCATTAGAATGATCTAGGAAGTTTTGTCAACAAATATCAAAAAGGTTTAGAACACTCAGTCAGATAGGATTATAGGTTATTGGGAAACAATATTATTCACTTAGCCAAAGTAACAGTAAAGGATTTCAGAACAGATCATTTAAGAAATCAACTTAAATCTATTATCAAAGGCAGTTCAATATCTGAAGAAAAGATGTCAACAGAGAGAAAAGCTAAATTCAAGTTTTTGCACCAGCTTACTTTATTCAAAAGGTAAACTTAATTAACTTTATTTTAAACTTAGTCCTAAGTTTAAACTTTAAACCATGTACAAAACTTTTTCCTCATGGTGCACTTTTCAGAAACCTTTTCACTTTCTGTACCCATTACTGTGTTCTTCCATCCTAAAAAGCCACTGTAAGTCAGGCTTACTTCCTTTTCCCTTCACAAAATGCAATTCCATTCCTCGTACCTTCTTTACCGAAAACACACTTCCTACTTTTCTTAAGCAACCAAGAACTGACTTCTATTATTAGCATTTTATAGATTGGTGAGCATAAATACCAGTGACAATTTCTAAAACCTTTGCTTTCTTAGAACATTTTAGGATGGCACCAAACATCATTCATTTTTAATCTCAAACCTCTCTAGTTTCTCTGTAAGAGGAAATGAGTGTTCAGTAGTAAATGTTTCAAAATCTTATTTGTCAATGACTTAGCTACTCAATAGACTTCCAACACTTAGTTTAGTACAACCCTTAGAAATGCAAGTTACCCCAATCTGCAGAGCCTGTTTTAGACAGATATTCCTAGAGCATAATTATTCGTAATAGTTTACCTAAAAGCTCATGTCTCATTTACATTTTTTTAAGAAGTTTCTTTACTCGAGGTAATTCCTTTGCTGACAAACTTGTAACTGATATAATAATATTTAACTTATATTAAACTTAGATACAATGAAAGTATTCTGCTTAATGTTAATTACTCTTAGACATGTCTGCATTAGTTAGATCAACAAACAAACATTAATATCGAGTATTTAATATGAATATTTTTCAGTTCATGCGAACCTGAAATTCATTTAGGTTAATTTCTCTTGTATTTAGAATTATTTGATTTGTAAGTGCTTAAACTTTTTTTTTTGGAAGGCTCACTAGATTAGAGCTCATTTACAAACTGATCTCAGCAATCAGCAATATTATCCAAAAAAAACACACACTGAGACATACATATATCCAAATAGAGATCCTTTAACTTTGTTTTTCAAACTTAGTTATGAATACTAGTTGTAAAAAATGGTTGGAAAAAGATTTTAAAAGGCTTTGTTCCCCTTTTTTCCCCTTTTGGTTTCAGGAATTAGAGACGGCTTAGATAAGTGATACAGAGAGTTCTGATCTAAAGGTATAGGAGGACGTATTTCCTCAGGGCAAGAATTCTTAAAGAGAGAGTTTTTTCTTCAAGCTTTCTCTGGAGTCTAAAGAATATTGTGACCACATTGTCAAAAATATTTTTCTGTGACCATAGTTTTATAGCCAAAATTTAGACCAGATAGTGTTCAACTTGGCCCTGATAACAAGGGCGGATTGGTCCCAGCAGGGATTGTTCCTCTAGGGAAGTGGGGGTCTTAGTTTGATCAGACCCAGGCTGTTGATTACAGGAGGAAGTCCTGGACATAAGGGAACTTCAGTCTATTTTCCTATCCTATGTCAATAAAGATCTAATATTTTTAGGCCATTTTTCTTGTCATTGGGTCATAGCTATAGACTGACAAGTTAAAAAAAATTTTTTTTCCCCTTGGGATTCCCAAGTGGAGTGTAGAATTAGAGTGAGCAACATCCATATTAACTCGAGCAGTTTGTACCAGATGTCTGTCCCCTCAAACCAAACCGAACCAGAACTTCACCAGCCAGGAGTTACACTCCAAATGAAACAAAAGGCAAAGAGATGCCCAGAAATCAAAAGCCTAGTGGCAAGAGTTCCCCCCAAAGATGGTAAAGTGATGTCCAGAAATCAAAAGCCAAATGGCCTAAATGCCAAACATGACTTCCCAGTTCCACTAGACCTGTGACCTGGCAAAGTCAGTGCTAGCAGCCATTTTTTAGTTCTGATATAGTTCCAAGCAATTTCTTGTTGTTTTCCTGCAAAGAAGTTACTCTATCATTTTCTGTATCAGAAGCTTCTAGATGCCAGTCCAGGTAAGCATGGCAGGACTTTTCTAATTGTGCACACAAAAATATCAATTTTAGAATATCAAAAGAACCCCAATTTGGCCATTTTAGGTTGAGATCTCTTTTAGTACAATTTCTCTAATTAACTAGGTACTTGCAAGTATGAGCTCAGTACGTATTGTACATGAATCTGGCTGGAGCGTTAGTCAGAGGCTGACTTTCTGACACCCCTTTGTTTTTGTTTTTGAGAGATTCTGCTTCCCATTTTAAGCTGAATTTGTCCAGGATAAAAATCACTGGTGAACTTGTGTAGTGGGCCCATGTGCTGCTTGTGAGCTTAACTCCTCCAGGAGTCACCCCAGAGTCATTTCAGCGGGTCTTAGGTGTCTCAGATTCTGCCTCCGGCAATTTAAGACCACCGTGGCTGCTCAGGTTGCTGAATGGCCAGTTCTTACGTGCGACCCCTAGATGAGCAAGTATTTTAATTAATAGTGGGTTTCCCTATGGGACCACTGCGTGATATGAGGACTAGGTCTCCACCACTCCCGTAAACTTCTCAGTCATCTGAGAAAACTGAAACTGGCCAGGAGTCTTGTCCCTTTTCTTCAGAGCAAAGCTCTCATATATTTTCTTCTCTTTTATCCTGAAAAATTCTATAATGGCAGTCAAATTGAGGATAAGTGTCAGATCAGACTCTTAACTACTCAGCCAAGACCATTCAGTCCCCTACAACGGAGCGACCATGGATCTTCCAACTGAGCCTAGGGTATTCCTTGATTTTTTTCCCCCGTCGAGCCCCCTACCCAGTACCTTTCCACTGGGTGGGCAATTCTCCTGGCATCACCTCAGGACCAAGCAAACCTGGGTGACAGCCTGTGCCTTTTGGGGATGTCCCAGCAGCTGCAAGGACTGTCTGGGTAGCGGCTCGAGGAGGCAGAAGAGGTGACTTTTCCAGTTGGTCCCCCAAAAGGGAAGCCTCATACTCCAGAATCCCAAGACCTAGAGGGGCTCTCTGCCTACCCCCTCCCCAACTCCACATTTCCTTCGGTGACTTGTTGAGGGACCCTGTACCAGACTGCTTTACCCTGAGGATCATTTGACTATAGGATTAGGGCAACAGTCACTGGCAGTTTATCTCTAATCCTTTGGTATTGGGATGGCCAAAAAGTTCATTCAGGTTTTTCCATAGGCGCCATATGGAAAAACCTGAACAAAATTTTGGGCCAACTCTATAGTCAGCCAGATAGCCTGCTGCCACCTGAGTCCACCACCTGGGTGCTCAGAGGGAATGAAGCGGTCCTTTGCAGGGAGCAGAGACCCACGAGGACCGAGCCACACTTACCCAGCCCGACAAGGGACCCCTCTAAGCCAGGGTGTGGAGTCCAGACCTCTGCTTCCCTTACCGTTCAGCGGTGATTTGTAGAAAGGCTACCACATGCCAGACACTGCATGGGTCTAAACGGGGAGCATTTTTAAGCACGTTCAACCAGAGTTTCACAACATAGAGCTGGATAAGGGCTCGCTGCTCTGATTGCCTGAACTTTGCAGGGCCAAGGAATTACTCCCCATGCCCCATCCACTCCTTTTGAATTTCCCAGGGGCTGGGCCTTTGAGCCTTGGGCAAGTCAGCTGCTCCCTCCCGTCCCCACCCACCCCAGCCTGGCTGTCCCTGGGTCCCTACTCCTGCTTCCTCTGCCACAGCCCTTCCTGTCCTCCTCTCTTGCCAGTTCACCCCCAAGGATGAGATTCCTACTTAAAAATAAATCACCGCGATCTTTAATTGCAGACTAAATAATTGCTTCATTTTATTTAAATGTGGCTCTTGGACGCTCTGGGGACAATTAGAAGAGAACATAGGGCAATGCTGGGTGCAGGTTTTCAAGCATATAATTATTTTTTTATTATTATCATACCGATGTTTGCAGGATCTGGAAAAAGCGTGCCCCTCCTTCGGAGTTAGTCATGCACAATTTACACACAATAATAACAATAATAATAATAATAATTCTTGGCTTTTCCCGGATTTCATACTTGGTCCCCAAGGAAGCGGAGAAGTCACTGTGCAGTTTCCAGAAGGAGAGAGATGAGAGCAGCTCCAGCCGCCTCCCGCAGACCCCGAGAAGGAACCCAGGCCCTGGCCCTGCCTGTTGGGGTACTGGGTTTGATGTGGGCTGGGCTGACCTAACACATAATGTTCTGAGAAGTTCTGGGCTAGTTCAGTACTCTATCCTCAGGGGCCTTCACTGTGTCTAAAATTCTCCCATTCATTCCACAGTCAGCGTTAAGAACTGGATGGGGCCCTAGAGGTCATGTACAGTCCTCTTTTTATGATGGGGGAAACTGGGGCCCTCAGATCACAAAGCTTATTAATAACAGAACCAAAAAGAGACCTTTGTGTGTGAAATAGAAGAGCAGGGTCCCTAGGACCAGGCAGACCTAGAATTGAATTCCTGTCCTGCTTGTCATGATACCTACGATCCTGGGCACATTTCTTTTTTTAAATAAGAATGTTGGGTTGGTGTCAAAATGGCTAAAGTTAAGATAATTTTAATTTATGTTGTTCTTAGTCGCTCAGTTGTGTCTGACTCTTTGTAATCCCATGGACTGTAGCCTGTCAGGCTTCTCTGTCTATGGGGATTCTCTAGGCAAGAAAACTGGAGTGGTTTGCCATGCCCTCCTCCAATAGCCTGTCTTATACCCAGTAGTTTGTATCTCACACTCCCCCACCCCTAGATTGCCCCCCCCACCCCCCACTGGCGATTATGCAGATTTCTTAATCTGGAAAAAATGAGAAATAATAATGCTTGCTTATTTTGAAGAATGAAGAATATAGTCTATGTGAAGGTTTCCAGCACAAGCCCTGCACATAGGAGATGCTTGATTAATCTTTGCCTTCTTTTCCCAGTATTCAGTCTTTGAGTCAACTGGACCAAGTATGTAACGATCCCTGGGAGGGTTAGCGGCTTTGACGTTGGGGCTAGATAACAATAAGGAGGAGAAAGAGGCCACTGAGCATGGAGGGTCCCTACTGAGAGGAAGAAGAGGATGACCCTCCATCCGGGCCTTGTGTGGGCTGTGCAGAGATCCCTCCGTTTTCCTCCCCAAGTCCTGATGTTTTACCTTCCTCACTGCTGTGTGTCCCGGCTGGGTCTTCCCACCTCTAGGCTGGAAAAAAGGCCTGTCAGGCTGTTTAATCCACATTACTGAGCACCTACTGTGTGCCAGACACTATAGATACTAATACTACAAAAGCAAGTAAGAAGTAGCTTTTACTTTCAAGGAGCTTGGAGGCTGTATTGACAGAGACATGGACCGGTTGTATTTACTGTGATGTTAAATGATCTGAAGAGGATCTTCAAGGAGCTGGGAACCTGGGCAAACTGCCCAGACTCTGGGGTTCAGAAAAGCCATTTAGGGAAGCCTCACCTGAGTGGGGTCTTGAAGGATGTGCAAGAGTTGGGTAAAGCAGGTTTACAGGGAGAAAGGGCAGGCTGAATGTGTAGATGATCTCGATGGTTCAGAATTATGCCTTGTGTTCTGTGAGGCTGGAATAGCAGGAGACAGGCTGGCCAGGTGAACATGGCTCTTTGTGGCTAGTTTTCCAGCCCACGTTGGGGACATTTGGCCATGGGAAGGCAACACCTACCCTTCTCTGGAATCACAACTCAGGTAAAACAGAGGGTGCATATTGTTCTACTGGACTTGGTTTGCTAAAGTGGATATAAGAGGTCTTTCCATGATTAACTACCTCCCTAGGGTAGGACAAGGTAGGCAGTCTTTTTTTTTTTTTTTTTAATAGGAGCTTTATTGAGATGCGGGGCTTCCCTGGTGGGTCAGACAGTAAAGAATCTGCCTGCAATGCAGGAGTCTCGGGTTCGATCCCTGGGTCAGGAAGGTCTCCTGGAGGAGGAAATGGCAACCCACTCCAGTATTCTTGCCTGGAGAATTCCACGGACAGAGAAGCCTGGTGGGCTACAATCCATGGGGTCGCAAAAAGTTGGCCACAACTGAGAGGCTAATACTTTCACACTTTATTGAGATGTAATTCACGTATCATGCAGTTTACAATTTATGATTGTAAAGTGTACAACTAAATGGTGTTAGTATATTCACAGATTTGTACAGCTGTCACCATCATCAATTTTAGAACATTTTCATCACCCTAAAAAGAAACACCTTCCCTGTTATTAGTTATTCCCCATTCTTCCTCCCACCCACACCCTGACTTCAACAAATTCTATTCTGTGCCTATATAGATTTGCCTATTCTGGACATTTCACACAAATAGAATCATATAGTATGTGGCCTTTTGATTCTGGCTCTTTTCACTGAGCATTTTTTTGAGGTTCACCTATGATGTAGGTGTTTTCTTGACCCATTCATCCATTGATGGACATTTGATTTGTTTCTGCTTTTTGGCTGTCATGAAGAATACTGCTGTGAACGTTTATATACAAGTTTTTACGTGGGTGTATGTTTTCATTCCTCTTGATAGATACCTGGGAGTGGAACTGCTGGGTCAAACAGTGATTCTTTGTTTACCTCTTGAGAAATTGCCATACCATTCTCCAAAGTAGCTGTACCATTTTACACTCCCGCCAGCAGTGTCTGAAGGTTCCAATTTCTCCACATCCTTGCCAACTCTTGTTATTATCTGACTTTTTTTTATTATAGCTGTCTTGGTATCCTATTGCTGCTGTAACAAATTACCAGCAACCTAGTGACTTAAAACAACACATATTTATTATCTTACAGTTTTGGAGGTCAGAGGTCTAAAATGGATCTCATGGGTCTAAAATCAAGGTGTTGGCAGGGCTGTATGTCTTTCTGGAAACTTTAGGGGAGAATCTGTCTCCTAACCCTTTCCAGCTTCTGGAGACCATCCTATATTTCTGAGTTCATGGCCCTGTCTGACTTCAAAGCCAGCAGTGGCATCACTTTGACCTCTGCTTTTGTTATTACATCTTGTTTTCTGACTCCAGGCCTCTTGCCTCTCTCTTACACTTAAAGGAATTCCTGTGATGGCATTGGGCTCATGTGGATAATCCAAGTTCCTCTCCCATCACAAGATCCTTGAGTTAATTGCATCTGCAATACTCCTTTTGCCATCTAAGGTGACATATTCACAGGTTGCAGGGATTAAGATGACAGACATCTTTGGAGGACCATTATTCTGTCTAACCCCGATAATGGGTGTGAAGTGCTATCTCATGGTTTTGATTTCTATTTTCCTCCTGGCAAATGATGTTGAGCATCTTTTCATGTGCTTATTGGTCATTTGTTTATTTTCTTTGGAGAAATTAGGCACTGGTTTCTTAGATAAGACACCCAAAGCACAAACAACAAAAGGAGAAACAGATAAATCAGATTTCACCAAATTAAAATGTTTTATGCTTCAAAGGACACTATCGAGAAGGAAAAAGACAACAAATAGAATCGGAGAAAATATTTGCAAATCGTGCACTGAAAAGTGACTCATATATAGAATATATAAAGAATTCTTACAACTGAATAATAAAAAGATAAATAACCCAATTAAAATATGGGCAAAGGGTCATGAAGATTTACCTCTATGTTTCCTTCTAGGAGTTTTATATTTTTAGATCTTACGTTTAGATCTTTGATATGAGTCAGGTTTTTTGTATACGCTATAAGGGAGGGGTCCAACTCTATTCTTTTGCATGTGGATATCCAGTTGTCCTAGCACCATTTGTTGACAAGACTATTCTTTCCCCAAATTGACTGATCTTGACTCCCTTACTAAAAATCAATTGACCCTAATTGTAAGAGATTATAGAGATTATTTTATAGAGTCCTGTTTCTTTTCTTTTCATCTAAGTTTCTATACTTATGCCAGTACTACACTATCTTGTTTCCTGTAGCTTTGTGGTAAATTTTGAAATCAGGAAATGTGAATCCTCCAGCTTTGTTCTTTTTCAAGATTGTTTTGGTTAATCTGGGTTCCTCCCCATTCATTATTAATTCTAAGATCAACTTGTGAATTTCTACAAAAAAGCCAACTGAAATTCTGATATGGACTGTGTTGAATATGTAGAGCAATTTGGGGAATATTGCCATCTTAACAGTATTAAGTGGGAGAAGGCAATGGCAACCCACTCCAGTACTCTTGTCTGGAAAATCCCATGGACAGAGGAGCCTGGTAGGCTGCAGTCCATGGGGTCGCGAGGAGTTGGACACGACTGAGCGACTTCACTTTCACTTTTCACTTTCATGCGTTGGAGAAGGAAATGGCAATCCACTCTGGAGAAGGAAATGGCAATCCACTCCAGTGTTCTTGCCTGGAGAATCCCAGGGACGGCGGAGCCTGTGTCGCACAGAGTCGGACACGACTGAAGCGACTTAGCAGCAGCAACAGTGTTAAGTATTTCAGTCTATGAACAGGGGTATCTTTCAATTTAGTTAGGTTCTTTAATTTCTTTCAATAATGTTTTGTACTTTTCAGAGTATACATTTGGTACATCTTTTGTTAAATTTATTCCTAAGTATTTTATTCTTTCTGATGCTATTGTTTATAGCTAGTATATGGAAATACAATGGGCTTTTGTGTATTGATCTTTTACCCTGCAACCTTGTTGAATTCATTTATTAGTTCTGATAATATTCAGTAGAAACCTTAGGATTTTCTCTGTATGGCATTATGTCATCTACACATAGAAGGTGTGTTGTGTGTTCAGTTGCTCAGTTGTGTCTGACTCTTTCTAGCCCTGTGAACTGTAGCCCACCAGGCTCCTCTGTCCATGGAATTTTCCAGGCAAGAATACTGGAGCAGGTGGCCCATTTCCTACTGCAGGGTATCTTCCCGACCCAGGGATTGAACCCACATCTCTTATGTCTCCTGCATTGGCAGGTGGATTCTTGACCACTAGTGCTGCCTGGGAAGCTCTAGAAGCAAATAAAAGGAAGATAGTTTTATTTCTTCCTTCCCAATACAGATGCTCTTTATCTTGTATCTTGCTTCATTGTCCTGGCTAGAACCTCTAGTACAATGTTGATAGAAGTGGTGAGAGACAACATCCTTGTCTTGTTCCTGATCTTATGGGAAAGCATCTGCTCTTTCACCATTAGTTATGAGGTTAACTAGATATTTTATAGATGCTGTTTATCAGACTGAGGAAATTTCCTTCATTTTTAGTTGGTTGAGTGTTTTTATCATGAAAGGATGTTGAATTTTGTCGAATGCTTTTTATGTCAATTGAGATGATCATGTGGGTTTTGTCCTTTATTTGATTGATGTGGTGTATTACATTAATTGATTTTCTAATGTTAAACCAGTCTTGCATTCCTGGGATAAATCCCACCTGGTCATGGTATATAATCATCTCTTATGTTTTTCTGGATTGGAGAAGGAAATGGCAACCCACTCCAGTGTTCTTGCCTGGAGAATCCCAGGGACGGGGGAGCCTGGTGGGCTGCCGTCTATGGGGTCGCACAGAGTCAGACACGACTGAAGCGACTTAGCTTAGCCTAGCCTAGCCTATGTCTTTCTGGACTCAATTTGCTAGTATTAAGTAACTATTCTGATGTCAGGGTTCTCTGGAGGAATCCTACTGTCTGCTCCCTCTTCCAAGACCATCCTACAAAATCATCCTCAAGAATTTTCCTTCCCTTGGCTTCACCTTTATTGTGTTAGCCCACGGGCTGTTATCTGATGACAATGGGAATGATAATCCCCTGAGTCCGCCATCTTTAAGTGTTGGCTCAGATATTACCTTGGGTAGGAAGCCCTCCCAGTGGCTCCCCACCTCCCATACCAGTAGGACTGCTAGACCCCCTGCCTCACCTGTGCTCTCACCCTTCATTCTTTACACATAACTTGCTGCAGGACAAGCCAGGACCAACTTCTCCAAGTAGATTGGGCTCTGCTTCTGATATGGACTGTGTCTAGACATGCTTGAAGGGACTTTTGATCCCTGCCAATGTTTGCCTGGCTGTAATCCCTTACCTCACTGGGTTCTGATGTTCTACCATTAGAGGTAGAATTCCTTTGACTTAAGATTTATCCCAAGTTAAAATGCAAATGCATCAGGAGAAGTACACTAAGTTCCCCACATATGAATGAGTTCTGTTCCGAAAGCACATTCCTAAGTCCAATTTGTTTATAAGTCCTACAAAGTTAGCGTAAGTACCCAACTGACACAATCAGCTATATAGTACTGTACTGTAGGTTTATAATACTTTTTACACAAATAATACATAAAAAACACAAAAACAAACATAATCTTACTGTACCTTGAAAAGTGGAGCTTCCCTGGTGCCTTGGATGGTAAAGAATCTGCCTATAATTAATTGCGGGAGACCCGAGTTCAATCCTTGGCTCAGGAAGATCCCCTGGAGAAGGGCATGGCAGCCCACTCTAGTATTCTTGCCTGGAGAATTCCATGGACAAAGGAACCTAGTGGACTACAGTTCATGGGGTCGCAAAGAATGGGACACAACTGAGCGACTAGCACTTTCACTTTTCACCTTGAAAAGTACAGTAGTACAGTACAACAGCTGGCATACAGGGGTTGGCATCGAGTGAACAGGCAAGAAGAGTTACTCACCGGAGGAAGGAGAAGAGGTGAGAGATGGTAGAGCTGAAGGATCGTCAGCAACAGGAGATGCTGATACTGGTGGTTGAATAGGTTACTCTACTGCCCACTTCCCTCCCTGAGTCTTGTGTTGTGGCTAGCAGGGTGCTGTCCTGCCATCGCAGCTTTTGCAGTGCTGCCCTCACTTACTTCATAGATGGCTTTCACTTCGGACCTTACAGAGAAAAAGAGTTGAAGTCCTGATTTTCTCCCTCCCAGAAGGCCCCTGAGTTCCTCCTATGTGTGGCCCACCTTCCCACAGTCTGTACATCTGGAGAGGGGCAGCCATTCTCATACTCAGAGCAAACTTCCTGATGTACCCTTTGCTTGGGTCAGGAGCATCCCACGGCCTTATACTTATATCAATAAATATAAAATATAATATGAATATAAATCAGCTACCTAAGGGATTTTTCTATCCTAACAACAACAAATTTCCTCCAAGATAATGCACCTGCTCTCCCTTCCCCCACGCAGAAGAATTGGCTTATTGGTTTAAATACCACCTCCTAAAGCACCCAGGGATGCCTGAGTTCATTTAATCCTCCCAAAAATGGTTATTGTTACCCTTCTAACAGATAAGGAAGCAGAGACTCAAAGAAGCCGAGTAGTTTGCCAGGCTTTTGGCCCCAGAGCCAGGGCTCTGGATCCCCACGCTGTCCTACCCTCATGGGGGCTAGTTTGTGGGCTGCAGTTTCTTCCAGGGGTGATGCATCCAAGGAGGGTGGCCAGCCTGGCTGCAGGAGCCCAGACTGAGGATGGCAGGCCTCTCTGGGTTTCTTCTGTTCCCTCTGTATGGACCCAGGGGCAGGGCAGTAAAGGTGTGAGGTGGTGGGTCAGGCCCAGCCGGAGCAGTTCTGGGGCCACAAGGCACCCTGGGGCAGAGAGAAGCCTGGATGGTATGAGGCCCTGGGAGCTGGGACTGCTTCAAGGTGAGGTCTACTGTCTCCTGCTGTCTCCCAGCTACCATCTACCCCCTCATTTTAACCTTTAGCCTAACTGTGGCCTGTTCCCTCTGCAGAGGCTCCAAAAGCCTTGACATTCCACCTCCCACCCTCTGAAGCTGGGGGTCTGGCGCTAGCCCACTCTCAGGGAGGGTCTCCTCGACGTCTGCGGACCTCTCTGCCCCATGGCAGCAGGAGGGGTGCGCTTTTCGATTTCGCCGCCGCTGATCAGAGCGCATGATCTGTTTTCACTCTGGTGTGTGCAACAGTGCGGATCGGACAGGGAGCGGAAACGGGAAAGATAAGTGGGAAATAAATCACCCAACTTGATTTAGTCATAATAGTAAGGAGAGGGTGATTGCCGAGCCGCGATCAGGGCTGCAATCAGCGCTCCAGGGGCCGGAGATGGAGCTCTCTCTGCTCTGCACCAACCTTCTGAAGCGCCCCACAGGAGGGGCTGCGGGCTCAGAGGTGGGGCGGGGGCTGTCCTGGGCACACTCTGAGCTTTCTGGGAGCCCCATGGCACAGACAGAGGCCTGCTCTGCCCAATAAGCCTCTGCCCTCCAAGGGGGTAGACAAAGGGAACACAGCCATGTGAGGGCCCAGCCCCAGCCCGCCTCCTGTCCATGAAGACCCCTGCCCAGCTCTGCTGGGGAAGCACTCTGCCTATTGAACTTCCCGGTGGGAGGCAGTTAGAGTTGGTGAGAGGGCAGGGGAAGTGCTGGTGAGGTTTGATTCCTCCTATGTTTAATGTTCTCCAGAGCACAGCTTAGCTTCCAATTTTTCCAGGCAGGACTGGGCCAACTCTTCCAGCCTGGTCTTTGAGGCTGTCCAGGAAGGAGAAGTCACCCTGTCTCTCTGCCTCTCCACGCCCTCCCACCACCACATCCCCATCCTGGAGTCTCGCCCCTTGGGATGAGCCCAGATCTAACCCGGAGCCCTCCCACTACATGTCCAGGCCTTGTCCCCTCTGTCTGCGTGGCTGCCACATTCCAGGGAGACAAGCCCCATGTTCTCCCACATTTCCTGCATGGCCCTGGAGGAGCCTGAAGGGCCTGGGGAGGAGGGTGGTGATTCTAGAGGCCTGGGTGTTAGAAGACAGCCGAGGTGATGCAGGAATATCTATTCCAATTCGCTAAGGGATATCTGCTCTGGCAAGTTATAAAATACCATTTCCACCGAGGCTGTGGAATTACTTACAGGAGCCACAATGAAACCAGACAACCTTTCAATCAAGCTGCCTGTTGTTCCTGCTTCAAGGCTGGCAAAATAAATACTGAGCAAATAAAGTTAGTCGGCATCTGAGCATTTTAATGAATAAAGAGTAGCAGGCGGGCCTGGGGAGCGGGGAGCTGCTGCACATTCCCGGCCTGCAGACGGATGAGGCCCGGGTGACAGCGCCAGGCTGTGTCCTTCCCGCCTCCCGCCCTCAGTGGTGATGCCTGTGGACAGGACAGCGGGACCAGGGTTCAGGTAACTGGCCCCATGACCTCAGCACCGTGTATCCAGCCTCTGAGGATTCACACTCTCAACAGACTGGAAGGAGCCTTTGGAGTCTGCCTATTGCACTCCATAAGGCAAGGGTCATTCAGGCTGAACTGCAGGTGAGGTGAGGTGAGAGGGAAAAATGACAGTAGGGCCTTCAGAAGGGACTTTCAAAGTGGCTTTTGTGGCAAGGATGAGGGCAGGTGTGCAGATGGGGGCAGATGGTGTGGCATTCGTGGGGGTTGCAGGGCAGGTAGCCCTGTCTGAGCAGAATGGCTGGGCTGGGAAAGAAGGACCTGGCCTGAGAGAGCCCAAGGTGGCACAGAGCCCTGAGCAAGTCACCCAGTGGGCACTGAGGGGAGATGCTCAGGTGAGCTTGCTGAATCACCGCAGGCCTCCCAGGGGACCTGCAGAGACCTGGAGAGGGCTATAAGGGAAGAAAGAATAAGGTTTTGCTTTTCAAGGGAGAAGGCAGGAGAGGGTGGCAGATGGTCCACACAGGGGCTCAGCAGCAGCCCCGGGCAAGCTTCTTGCACAGATGGGGTGAGGATGACTGTGGACGTGAAGCAAATGAGGAGTGGGCCGACTGAAGACTGGCTGTGCCAGACAGACAGACCTCTTTCTTTTGCGAAGTACGGATGGATCAAAAGAATGTCCTGGACCTAGGATGAGGATTTCAGTGTGGCACTTGCCATAACCTTTCATGGCACCCCCTGTGGACAAGCTGGACAGTATCCAGTGAGGAGCATTCGAACCAGGACCAAGACCACGGGGGATGGATCTCTAATGGTTGAGATCAATCTGGAGGGAAAGCTCTGAAGACATGGGGACCAGGATGTGTTTTCCATGTCCCCCCTGTCTGTGTGGCTGCCACATTCAGGGAGACAAGCCCTGTGTTCTCCCACGTTCCCCGCATGGCTCTGGAGGAGCCCGGTGTTGAAGGGCTGGGGAGGAGGGTAGTGGTTCTAGAGGCCTGGGCGTTAGAGAGAAGACAGCTGAGGTGATGCAGCAATATCTATTCCAGTTCACTAAGGGGTATCAGCTCTGCCAAGTTATAAAATGACATTTCCACCGAGGCTGTGGAGTTATTTACAGGAGCCACAGTGAAACAAGACAACCTTTCATGTGTTCCAAAATGTGTTTTCTGTTACTTTGGTGAAGTTGTTGAGGACATACTAACTGAGATTTGAGGGGACATCCCTGGTGGTCAGTGGTTAAGAATCCGCCTTGCAATAATGCAGGGGACACGGGTTCGATCCCTGGTCAGGGAACGAAGATTCAATATGCCGAGGAGCAGCTGAGTCTGAGCACTGCAACAAGAGAGGCACTTTAGCCACACGCCACGACAAAAGATCCCGTGTGCCGCGATTAAGACCTGTGGCCCCCAAATAAGTAGATATTTTTAAGACATATTTGTGAATGATATAAAGCTACAAGAGGGTAACATACCTTGTATAATAGGAATAAAAAATAGTAGCTCACATTGTATAGCACTTACTATGTGCCAGGCTTTGTTCTAAACAGATTGCATGTGTTAACATTTAATTTTTGCAGCATCCCAGTGAGGTAGGTCATAGCATTATTACCATTTTACAGATAAGCAAACTGAGGATGAAAATTAAGGTAACCGGTTGCAGAACCAGGATTTATTCCCAGGCTGTCTGACCTCAGATCCTATGCTCTTAACTCCTTGCTAATATAGAAACATGATACAGAGCAATTTCAGTGGACTAAAATTATTGGCAGAACATGAGATGAAATCTAACAGGAAAACATGAGAAGTACCGTTTCTAGAAGCAAAGGGTATTAAGACAGAATGGGGTGTCAGGTTTGTCACCAGCATGTCTGAAAAACTCTTAGGAAGAGGTTCGGTTGGCTGCATCTCAACCTAAATCAACAAGTTGACAAGGCTCCCAAGAGATCTCTGGGCAGTGACAGGCAGGTCAGTCCATAGCTGTGCATTCCAGGCTTGTGTTTTTAAAAGGACATTGAGAAAATGAAGCGGGTCATGGCACAAACAGGCCATGGCAGAAAGGTAGGGGGTCAGGAGAGTACAGATAGCTCTGACTATAATAACTAACTGAATAAATAATGTCAGCCATTGAGGGATGGTTAGAGTAAGTGAAGACAAGTTACTCCAGTAACAGGGACTGGACTGGCTGCCTGCCTCCAAAGGGAAGCCCCAGGACCCACAGCAGACGGTAAGGAAGGAGCATTTCGGCTCAGGGCAAAGAAGCACTTGCTAGCTCTTGCATTGTCTGGGGGAATAGCACCCACCTTGCTTAGCACAGTGCTTGATGCATTATAAGTGTACAAAAAGTGGTGGTGATTGTGGTTATGATGATTAACTTCAGCATGAGAGTCCAGAATCTACCGCTGGTTGAGTGTATGACTCCAGGCACACCCTTTCACCTCCGAGCCTCAGTCTCCTCATCTGTAAAATGGAGGTGATAAGGCCTTCATCAGACAATTATTGAGGATGAAAATTCAATGAATCTGTCTGTCTCAGGAGCCTAATTACAAGCCGAATGTATATAATAGGTGGGTTTCCCTGGTGGCTCAGATGGTAAAGAATCTGCCTGCAATGCGGGAGGCCTGGGTTCGATCCCTGGGTCGGGAAGACCCCCTGGAGGAGGGCAAGGCAACCCACTCTAGTATTCTTCCCTGGAGAATCCCCATGGGCAGAGGAGCCTGGGGGACTACAGTCCATGGGGTCGAAAAGGGCCAGACACGACTGAGCACAGCACACCTATAATAGGTGCTAGTGACTGTAAATTCGAGGAACAGTAACTATAATAGGGGCCATTTCTTTCTTAAGCGCTTATTACTCTTGTGTCAGGAACCATGCTAAATAGGTGGAAAGCACTCTCTCCTTTGATCCTCACAATGCTAACTCACAACATAAGTGAGGAAACTGGAATTCGGATGAAAGGAGAGCCTAAGTTTGAATCTAGGTCTGGCCAAGTGCATGACATCAGCACCACTCTGCTGCCTCCCTGGGACTCAATGGATTACTCGGCACATGAGACGGAGGCAGAGTGGAGTTTGAAGGTTCACGGTATCTGCTCCAGGTTTCCTTCTTTTTTCTAGCACTTTATTATGCTTTATTCGAACAGAGCCCTGGCGCAGGAAGCTCAGCCCACCTCCTGACTCAGCCCCTGGCTCCCCGCCCCCTCCTCTGCCAGCCCCGCTGGGGTGAGTTCCTCTTTCAGACTGTCTGACTCGATCTATCCAGGCACTTTGTCCTGCTAATTCCGAGAGTGGAGGGCGTGTGCACTCTTGATGCCGTTCAGCCCTAATTAGAAGTTCCTGACAGCTTGTTTGGGGCTCTGTCAGGCTCTGTGACTGGCCTTGCACCAATAAGTAAAGAGGAAAATTGCTATCTGCTCCGCACCTGGATGCCTGGGTGTCATTCTGAGCTGTGTGTGTGGGCAGCGGGCACTCACTGGCCGCTCCTGTTCTAGGACTCCTATTCCATGCTGACTCTGCATCAGCAGCCCAGGCGGGGCCTCTGTCCCTCCAGGGTCCACCCAGGGCTCCAGTGCCTGGACCAGGAGGGACCTATTGATTGAGACTTGATACAGCCTTGAAGGGGAGTGAGGCAGACTGCTGGGACTTTTGTATCCAGATTTTAAGTCCTTTCTGCCTTGGAAACTCCATGTGAGTTCAGGGCCAGAAAGCCACAGAGCACAGGAGGACTTTTTAAAAAAAAAAAATTATTTTATTTTTATTTTAACTGGAGTATAATTGCTGTGCAGTGTTGTGTTAGTTTCTGCCCTACAACATGAATCATCTCTAAGTACACCTATATACCCTCCCTCTTGAGCCTCTCTTCCACCCCCCAAATAGATCATCACCCTATAGGTCATCACAGAGCACTGAGCTGAGCTCCCTGTGCTATATAGCAGCTTCCCACAAGCTGAGTATTTTACACATAGTAATGTACATACACACACACACACACACACACACACACACACACACACACACACTACTCTTTGAATTCATCCCACCCTCTCCTTCCCCTCTGTGTCCACAAGTTCATTTGTAGTGATGATGATGAACCTAGAGTCTGTCATACAGACTGAAGTAAGGCAGAAAGAAAAAAAGGTATTGTATAATGATGCATATATACAGAATCTAGGAAAATGGTACTGATTAACCTATCTGCAGGGCAGGAATAGAGATGCAGATGTAGAGAATGGACGTATAGACATTGTAGCAATGGACTTGTAGCACAGGAGGCTTTTTTTCTCAAGACCTAGATGTTCAAGCTGGTTTTAGAAAAGGCAGAGGAAATTGCCAACATCAGGGTCTGAGATCAAATTGCCAACATTCACTGGATCATCGAAAAAGCAAGAGAGTTCCAAAAAAACATCTATTTCTGCTCTATTGACTATGCCAAAGCCTTTGACTGTGTGGATCACAATAAACTGCAGAAAATTCTGAAAGAGATGGGAATACCAGACCACCTGACCTGCCTCTTGAGAAACCTGTATGTAGATCAGGAAGCAACAGTTAGAGCTGGACATGGAACAACAGACTGGTTCCAAATAGGAAAAGGAATACGTCAAGGCTCTATATTGTCACCCTGCTTATTTAACTTATACGCAGAGTACATCATGAGAAACACTGGGCTGGATGAAGCACAAGCTGGAATCAAGATTGCTGGGAAAAATATCAATAACCTCAGATATGCAGATGACACCACCCTTAAGGCAGAAAGTGAAGAAGAACTAAAGAGCCTCTTGATGAAAGTGAAAGAGGAGAGTGAAAAAGTTGGCTTAAAGCTCAACATTCAGAAAACTAAGATCATGGCATCCTGTCCCATCACTTCATGTAAATAGATGGGGAAACAGTGGAAACAGTGGCTGACTTTATTTTTGGGGGGCTCCAAAATCACTGCAGATGGTGATTGCAGCCATGAAATTAAAAAATGCTTACTCCTTAGAAGGAAAGTTATGACCAACCTAGACAGCATATTAAAAAGCAGAGACATTACTTTGTCAACAAAGGTCCGTCTAGTCAGGGCTATGGTTTTTCCAGTAGTCATGTATGGATATACGAGTTGGACTATAAATAAAGCTGAGCGCCGCAGAATTGATGCTTTTGAACTGTGGTGTTGGAGAAGACTCTTGAGAGTCCCTTGGACTGCAAGGAGATCCAACCAGTCCATCCTAAAGGAGATCAGTCCTGGGTGTTCATTGGAAGGACTGGTGCTGAAGCTGAAACTCCAATAATTTGGCCACCTGATGGGAAGAGCTGACTCATTGGAAAAGACCCTGATGTTGGGAAAGATTGAAGGCAGGAGGAGAAGGGGACGACAGAGGGTAAGATGGTTAGATGGCATCACCGACTCAATGGACATGAGTTTGGGCAAACTCCGGGAGTTGGTGATGGACAGGGAGGCCTGACGTGCTGCGGTTCATGGGGTCACAAAGAGTTCGGACACGACTGAGAGACTGAACTGAACGGATTATAGATGGGCACAGTAGAAGGCGAGGTTGGATCTTTAATTTTTTTCAGCTATGATAGAATGATATAGCAGAGGCCTAAACCCCTGGACTTTTTCTGCCCACTGACCTGCCTTGAAGAATGCCTTGAGAGTTAAACAGTTATCACACAAGGCTGTGAAGCTGGACCACCTGGGTTCAAATTTCTATGATAAAGTGTGTGCCTTTGGGTAAGTCATTTCGCCCCCCTCTGGACTTAGTTTTATCATCTGTAAAATGGGAATAATAATAAAGTTGGAAGGATTAAATAAAACTTCGGAGTAGCGTCTGATTCCTCGTAGGCATTCTTCAGATGTCAGCTAGGAGTATTATTATTTTTACAAGATTTTTAAGGAGAACGATATAATGAAGTAGTTTGAATTCTAGCCATACTGCATATTAAATTTATGATCTTGGGCAAAAAATCTAACTCTGATCCCAAGTTTATTTCTAAAAATGAGTATAAAAACAGTACCCATCTCCTAGAGTTATTATGAAGATTAAATGACATTATGGCCCTAAAACACTTAGTACAGCCCTCAAAACAGGAATCAGCAAACTATAACCTGTGGACCTAATTAGGCCCATAACCTAACACGTAAAGCTTTTGTCTAAACACAGCCATGCTCCTTCCTGTAAGGACTGTCTCTGCTGCTTTTGGGCTACAACAATAGAATTGAATCTAGCTCACAAAACTGAATATATTTCTTACCCTGCCCCATTATAGAAAAGGTTTACCAATCCCTGGCCTAGAACTTAGTTCTAAGTGCTCATCAGTGCTAGCTTTTGTTATTAACAGGTAATTGTCATTGTAATCCTCGTGTTTACATGAGGATCCTCTTACTCTAAGATTTTCTAATCAGAGAAAGTTGTTTCCCCCAAAGGTCATACATGGTAGAGGGGAATTTTTTTTTTTTGGCTGGGCTGGCTGGCTGTTGCTGCGTGCAGGCTTTCTCTACTTGAAATACGAGCGCTTCTCTCTTTGCAGTGGCTTCTGTTGTTGCAGAGCACAGGCTCTAGGTGTTTGGGCTTCAGTAGTTGTGGCGCACAAGTTTAGTTGCTCTGCAGCAAGTGAACTCTTCCTGGACCAGGTATTGAACCTGTGTCCCTGCATTGGCAGGTGGATTCTTAAGCACTGGACCACCAGGGAAGTCCTAGGGAATTTTTTTAACGTTTATCTGACTTGCATTTTTAGAAAGGAAAACTGTGTGTGATATTTAGGGTAGCTACATACCTTCCCCCTGAGTCATGGATTTTCTGTTTTAAGGGATATCAGTAATTTGGGAGTACTTTGAGATTAATCAGTTAATCTCATTGATGAATTCTATCAATGAGGGGTCCCAAGAAAGCCCATGCTAGATTTCAGATAGCCAAAGCTGTCTGGATAATCCAAAGCCAATACCTCTGGGCTTAGAACTTGGTTCATGGTCTCCTCTATCCAATTTGTCTTGCCAGTGTGGGGGCTTGTGAGGGGTCCTGGGAGATGCCTCAGGGTCATTCACACTGGGAGAATCCTGCCCATTCACTGTAGTTCAGCAGACTTGGGGAGGGTCCCGGGGGTGTGGGTGTCTAGGGAGAGGCTGGGGCCAGCGCTGACCTCACACACAGCCAGGCTATTATCACTCAATTTTTACACTGTGTTCCGGACACTGTGCTGCCTGCCGGCGGAGTGCGGCCGTTAAAATATTAATGTCTGGCATGTTGCAAACATTTAGAAAATGCTAAGATGGGGGAGCTGCTGAGCCAGGCCTTGTTGACACACTGCCTCACCTGAGTGTTGTTTGCTAGGTTAATACCAAGAATTCTTCCCCAAAGTTGGAAACTGCACTTGTGTCCTGGCCTCTCCCTTCCTCCTCTGACCCGATTGGTGAGGCAGGTTTGTTTCCTGCCCCAGCAGTGCCTCCTGGGGCGGTTCTTTGAGAACAAGCCAAATAGGTGTGTTTTAGTGTCAGTTACCAGGAGACTTTTGGAAGGGCTGGTGTCATGGTGCTGTTGCTGGCAGCTCCCCGTGGTGGGGTGGGGCAGGGGGATGCCCTGAGACCAGCTCTGGGCCAGGCACAGTGGGAAGTGGACACAGCCACTGCCAGCCAGGAACTCAGAGTTCATGAGGGGGTTGACACCATTCCCCAGTGCCCAGCCCACAGCAGAGCCAGGAAGGCAAGATGCCCACAGTGGGGTCTGAGCCTCCTGTGCTCAGAGCGGCCATCACTGGCTCATTGGGGCAGTCTGTTTAGCTGATCTCCAAGCAACTCCACATTCCTTATCCCACAGGAGGCCACCTCCAGTCAGTCGGAAACACCTGACATGAAACTAATTTGTTGTCCTCGGTGGAGGAAAGAAGTGATAGCAGGGAAGTTCTGATGAAGTGCCAGAAAGGCTCCAGTGGGGGGACAGAGCCCTTGGGAGGGGGAAAGACAAGGCTTCCTGGAGGAGGTGACCTTTGGGGTGGGGAAGAAGGACAGAGCAGGTGGAGGGTGCGTTTGCGCAAAGGCTCAGAGGCAGCATGAGAGAAGAATTGGCAAGCAGTGCCCTTGGCTCTATCACGTGGCAGGGGCCAGCCTGCCCAACCATCCCAGTGGTGGAAGCTCAGGGCTGTCTCTCATCTCTGGCTTTTCCCAGCGGGGTTTCTTTCACTGATCAAAACCTCAGGAGATCCTTTCCTCCTGCTGGGAGTTGAGTTTCCATCCCAAACTAAACAGAAAAAGCAAATGCCACAAACCCAGACTCTGGCACGTCTGGGATGGAGACGTCTGGCCTCACCAATCATCTAGCCAAGGGTTGGCAGACTTTTTCTGTAAAGGATCAGAGAGTAAATATTTCAGGCTTTGTGGGGCCATAAGGTCTCTGTCGCAACTCTTCATCTCTGCCGTGTGGAGCAAAAGCAGTTGAAGACAGTCTGTGAACCAGCAAGCATGGCCAGGTGCCCAAAAAAGCTTCATTTATGGACACCAAAATTTAATAATGTAATATTTAGAATTTTTTATGTATTTGTTTTTCTGGCTGTGCTGGGTCTTCATTGCTGCGTGTGGGTTTTTTCTAGTTGTGGCGAGTGGGGGCTACTCTCTAGCTGTGGTGCACAGGCTTCTCATTGTGGTGACTTCTCTTGTTGCAGAGCACGGGCTCTAGGACGAGTGGGCTTCAGTAGAGGTGCACAGGCTTAGCTGCCCCATGGCATGTGAGATCTTCCCAGACCAGGGATTGAATCTGTGTCTCCTACATTGGCAGGTAGATTCTTAACCACTGGACCGCAAGGGAAGTCCAATAATGTAATATTTGTGTGTGATGGAATATTATTCTTTTGACTTTTATTTTTTAACCATTTGAGCCACATAAAAACCATTTTAGCTCCCAGGTTGCACCTGGGAGTGGCCAGAACTTGGAGTCATGATGTGATTGGACCATCTTGTCTGAAACTATGGCACTCTCCCTTCTGGCTCCCCTGGGCTACCCTCCCCACTCTTGCTCACCTGTTCCCACAGGTGGGCTGGTTTTGCAGAGCTCTGGTCCTAATATGGAGTAGGGAGGCTAGAGTAGAGTTGGCCGGGTTAGGCGTTTAAAAAGCAAAAGCCAGAGCCCTTGTAGGAGGACAGCTTTCCAAGCTGGGGATGTCCTTTCCTAAGACCTCATTGGTCACAGGGGGGTCAAAGATAGGAGATGAAGGCCCAGAGAGGGGAAGTGATTTGCTCAAGGTCGCTCAGCTGGCTCACAGCATAGCTGGGACAGGACCGCTCCCCTCCAAGCCTGGATTCTTTCCACTTGACATGAGATAAAAGGGTCTCTAGGTTAAGCATCCTCTTGCACCCCCACTCTAGACTGTCAGGAAGTGGCCCTGGCCTTTGCTACCATGATTGCTCATGCCCGCTTGCTTCATCTTTCTGAGAAAAGAAGGCCACAACCAACGAGCCCCAGTGTCGGTGGTAAAGGGAGAAGTAAACCATGATAAATTGCTACTAATGCTGCTGGGTGACTGAGATAAAGGCTTGATTGTTTGGGTAGCATAAATCAACACCCCGAGCTGGATGGGAAATAAAGCAATAATTTAAATCTATTTTCAGGGTCTTGTAGGCTGAGTGACTGACCAGGAATTGATATCCGAGGATGGAATAATAGATAGGGGAGGGTTATAGATGGTTAAACCACACCGAATGGATATCTCCGTACTCCCCCGGCTTGTCGCAAGCTCTGTGGGTGGGCTCCAGGCAGAACCATAACTCCTGCCCCTGCTCTGTGAAGACATCCCTCTCTAATAAGCCCACCCACAGAAAGCCTCTGCTCCTCCTCCAGGCATCCGTTCCTCACTACTCTTCATGCAGGGACTCTTGGTGAGGCCCTGTGCTGGGCACAGATTCAAAGATGCTCAAGACGCCCAAGACGAAATTAACATTATAAGATTGTGAGTTCCCTGAGGTCAAGGGCCGTGGCTGTCTAGTCCACCATCATATCTTCCCTGCCTGGGACCATGCCTGGCATGTAGTAGATGCTCAATATATTTTTTGGTGAATAAGAGACTGACTAAGCTATGCCCCCAAAGTCACAGTGAAGTGCGTTAACTGCTCTACAAAGAATGCACTGTGGCAGGGGAGCTGAGAAGTGGTGAAGATACTATTATTTCTGGGAGATCTCAGGAGGAGTGGAAAGCTGAAAGTGGTGAAACCTGGACTGAGTCTTGAGATAGGAGTGGAGGTGGCCAGGGGGCAAGGGACGGGAGGAGGGCCCTCCAGGTGGAGGGAACAGCCTGTGCAAAGGCCTGGAGAAGGTATATGTTCTGGAACCAAACAGCATTGAGATCTTGAAGAAAGGTGATGCTGAGCCAGCGGGTTATGGTTTCCAATTCCAATTCATATTTCCCTACACAACTTTCTTTTTACCAACCACTCATCATGTGGTTTTCTTAGTTTGCGATAATCCATGTGGGTGGTAGGGTAGACACAGTTGCAAGGCGTGGTGTCATAGAAGGACACTTGGACTGGTCAGGTCCCTAGGGTTCTAGTCCAGAGGCCCTATTATGTAGCTCTTTGGCCTTGGGCATGTCCCTTTGAACCTCTCTGGTTCTTCTTTCCCTCCTGTGGAAAATGGTAAGATCTGAAGGGTTCTATTAGATCGCCTTCCAGGTTCTTGCTTATGCTTTAAATCATTTCCGGGCAGGCACCACCTGCCAAGGCTAAGATGCTCTTTCAACCCCTAACTGAAGGTTAGGCACTTGGTAGACTTTAATAAATACTCGATGATGGCTTACTTAGGGCAGATTTCCCTGCCTTTCCAAAAAGGTATAAGGATGAAGTTCCCCAAGATATACTGAAGCTATAGATGGTCTCTAGTCTTTATCCAAACTGCAGTGATAATGAGGCCAAAATAAATACAGGTAACATTGCATGTACGATGCACTAGGCACTAGTCAAAGACCCTTAGATGCATTAGGTCAGTTAATCCCAATAAGAACCTCAGGGGATAGGTGCTATCATCATTATCCCCACTTCACAACCCCAGACAGATGGGCTAGCTTGTCTAATACCATGTACTTAGTAAGTGGTAGAGCCAGGTTTGGACCAGGCAGTCAGACCTGAGAGGCTGATCTGCCAACCTGGTTGCTGTGGCCATGCTAACCTGAAATGGTGCTGCCCCACGACTGAAGGAGTTATTGTTCAGCCACTAAGTCATATCCAACTCTTTGCAACCCCATGAACTGCAGCACACAAGGCTTCCCTGTCCTTTACCATCTCCCAGAGTTTGCTCAGACTCATGTCCATTGAGTCAGTGATGCCATCCAACCATCTCATCCTCTGTTGCCCCCTTCTCCTCCTGCCCTCAGTCTTTCCCAGCATCAGTGTCTTTTCCAGTGAATAGGCTCTTTACATCAGGTAACCAAAGTATTTTGAGCTTCAGCTTCATCATCAGTCCTTCCAGTGAGTATTGAGGATTGATTGCCTTTAAGGTTGACTGGTTTGATCTCCTTGCTGTCCAAGGGACTGCCAGAGAGACAGATGCAAAGATGAGCGGCCTGAGATGCGGTTCTAGGTACTGTTGTCAGCAGCAGAGTCTGAGGTACTGGGAGATTCCACCTGTACCACCTCCGCATGGGCATAGGCCGCTGATTCTACAAACAGTGGAGATGGATGGGCTCTACAAGATCTGTCAAGGCCCAACAAGGGGACGCATCTGAACCGGTGCTGGAGGTTGTAAATTTTTATGTTCATTATGTTTGTTTTGTTTGATGTAATTAATGGATCTATTAAGCTTAATCAAGCTCTGACCTCTTTTATAACCATTATAAATCAGCTCAAATAGCTCTGGGAGGGGAGGTTGGTGTCATTTTTCAGGCCTCCCTGGGCAGGAGTGGTCATTCTCTGGAGTGAGGTCTCAGAAATGGGGTACTGGGCAGGGGGAGGGAGGAGTCTGGCATGGGTCTCCCAGAGACTGATTAGGGATGGGGTCAGACTTTCAGCAGGGCATTGGGAGCCGAAGGGAAAGGAACCATGGGGAGACTGAGGCAGGGGGACTTGTGTGAGCCCCGCTCTAGGGAGGCTTCATCATTCATGTTTCTGAGTCTTGGGTCAGGTGTTTGCTGCAGAAAGGGGTGTAAGCAACAGAATCTCTCATATTTAACCTTTCCATCCTACAAATGACTCCCTGAATGATGAACACACTCCACACAGCCCAAGATGGAGGCTGGGCGCGGGGAGGGGTGAGGCAGGGAGAAGACAGGAGGAACCTGAGGAGGCTTTGGAGGTGCTGAGCCGCCAGCCCAGAGCATGGAGCCATGATCACGGTGTCTCTCGTTCCATCTCTTCTCTGGTTTGGTGAGCAGAGTGATTGAGCGTGATTGAGCAGGGTGGCAGAAGCTCATTCTTGGCTATTAGGATGAATGGATCCCTGGGATACCAGCAAGGATGCTGTGGGTCTGCATGTCCTTTAATAATAATAATAAAGAGACTAACAAAATACCACTCTCCATCATTAAAATGCAGAAGCAGATAAAGAGCAGCTCCTGTGTAATTACCAAAAATTCTTATTTCCATAAGAAACCAGCACTTCATAAATGTTCCAACCTGAGCCTTTCTCTCCAGGGAAACTGGATTTCTATGAATATAGAAATTTGGTAATTGCCCCTGAAACTGCTTTTCGCTGTTAATGAATAGCAGGAGCTTGCTTTTGCTTATAGCCCCAAATGGACCAGTTTCCTTCCCCATCACTGGGTCACTGAGGACCCACCCCACCTGCTCCTTCACCTCCTCCCCCACCATCACACTCATTACACCCATTAGGGCCTCAAGGCTTGGGTTTCAGGAGAAGTGATTTTTTTTTTTCCTCCAGGGAAAGAAGGGAGTAGGAGAGAGCCTGCCAGTCAGGAGCCTAGTTCTGCATTTTCCCAATTGCATTTATATTTTTCCATACCATACGTATACATTTTATTTCAGTGCAACATGCTTTCAAAAAATAAAATAAATGCGCTATTAGATTAAAAATGTACAGCATTATATAGCTCATAATGCCATGGTAGATTTTAAACCTCTAAAAGCATATGCATTAAAGCAATTTTCTAAACTAATATAGCGAGAAGTCCACAAAAGCACTACAACATTTGATAATAGTTGCCATCTTCAGTTGAGGATAATGATGTTAACAAATGTAATGGGAGTAATGAGTGGAGATTCAAAAAGCTGCTTTTGTTTAATTTTTTGTAATGCAAATTAGTTTGGGAATGAAAGAGGGGGAGATGGGGAGGGAAAAAACCCTCTTATTTGAAATGAATCTTAATCCTAGCTAATGATAGGCCAGTAGTAAGCAGAAGCAGCTTCACTGTGGAATTGAACAATCCGGGAGATGCAATTGTTAAGGTGATGGAGATGAAATTAAAAAAACAAAACAAAACTGCAGAATCGAATCTTCTTTCTTGAGCCTGGAATTGCAGATGTTTGAATTCAGAGGCCTCCAGATAACATGGGTGTTGTCCCTGGAGTTATCTGTGCCAGAAATTGGAGACCTGTTCCTGGTGGATAGAAGGGTGTGTGTATGTGTGTATGTGCTCAGTTGCTAAGTCATGTCTGACTGTTTGCCACTGCATGGACTGTAGCCCATCAGGCTCCTCTGTCCATGAGATTTCCCAGGCAAGAATACTGGAATGGATTGCTGTTTCCTTTTCTCGACCCAGGGATCAAACTCGTGTCTCCTACATCTCCATTGGTAGGTGGATTCTTTACCACTGTACCACCTGGGAATCCCTGGATTGAAGGGAGGGAACTTCTAAACCTGGTTTTAGGAGAAGCTGGGGTGGGGAGAAAGGGGTGATGAGTACAAGAACTGTCCTGGACCTTCACCCAGGCTGACTTGCTCTATGAGATCCTGAATTATTTTAGCAAGCTCCACACTGGTTCCATTCAGGGACTTCAGTAAGCTACTCCGCCCATCAGTTTTTCTCTTCTGTGAAATGGGTGCAGCAATGGGTACTCATAGCACACTTTTGAGGGTTGTGGGGTTCACATCTTAATTTCAAAAAGAAAGGAGGGTGGCACAAAGCAGAGCAGCCATAACTTCTTCCAACATCATTTTTCTTTGCCTTTGATTGAGCTCAGCCTGCCCCACAAGGCAAAGATCATAACCACGACTTTGATGCACAAAGAAAAAAGTCTGTTCAAGAATGCCATCCTGGAGGGATCCTCTGCGGTCAGTCAAAAGTGCACGCAATTTTCCTAGTTTTCTCTAGAGACGGCAGGAGCAGCAAAGCTGCGGCCACTGGCTATGCTTCTCTAAGAATCTGTGCATCTTGGGAGCAGGGGTGAATGGCGATGGAGAACAGCCCTCACTTGACCTTGAGCTAGTGACAGATACCATGTGGGTCAGGACTTGGCATGCTCTTTCTTTTGAGTATGTTCCATTTCCCAATTAGATTGTCAACTTGTAGAGGCCAAGGATGCTACTGTATCGATGGTATTGTTCACAGGGGCCCATCCAGCTACTGGGCTCAGCTGACACTAACAGTGACCATTTACTGAACTTCTAAGTGCTTTACAAAATGCATTTCATAATTATCCCCATTTGACAGGTGGGAAAACAAAGTCACGGAGAGGTTAAGTCTCACAGCTTGGAAATGGCAGAGCTGGGCTTGAATCCAGGAGTCTGCTTCACTGATTCTAGTCTCTAAGGATTGTGCTGGATGCATTTTGGGTTGCTAATATTGAGGGAAGGGGTTCTTTGCCCCAAAAGTGTGTCATATCCCACTACCGACAGCTAAGAAGCCTTAACTGGAGGATCGCCCAGTCCAAGGAAGGCTGCTTTCTGGCTAAAGGAAGATTTGGGGGAATAAAATAATTTTTATGGAGAGTATCATAAAATGATATGATTTTTGAGAGAGTGCAGAGAAGTGGGGAATATGACTTACAGTCACTCACCCAGATTACAGCTTTAATTAATCTGAAATTGCAACATAGATTTTTGTGATTAGCAGGGACATCTCAGTGAGCAGAGAAGGAATCTTTAACAGTGATGCCAAGATGAAACTGGGAGATGAAATATCCATGTAGTAAACAAGGCAGTGTTAGAGGAAGCAAAGTAAATGCAGATCCCGGACCATCAGAACAGTCATCTGTCAGCAAGACAGAATGGGCTTCTCCATTCTGTCCGTTGTAGAAGAGATGGCCATCCTTGCACCAAGGGCAGAACTTCACTGAGGCTGGGTCAAGTCCAGTTATTTATTCTTTGTATGTATCACCAAGAAGGCCGGGCCAGGAAGCAGCGACACTGAGCCAGCTCCCTGCTCCTTTGGTCGGGTCTGTCCCATTGTCATTGTCACCTTCAGGGATTGACTCATTGGGATCCTGTGCCTGGACCAGCTCATTGGAGGGTCTCACATTTCTCACAACTGCTGCTGAAGCTGTGAGGGATCAAGAAGCACTTGTTGCTTGAAGATGGTGACCTACTGGCTTCTCTTTTATGAAGCCTTACTCCAGAGCCAGTGAACTAAGAAAGAAGAGGCTAGTGGGAAGGGAGTAGTTGCTGTGATCATGCAGTCATCTCCTTCTCCATGAAGTTTGTTGAAATAAATAGCCACTTAAAAACCCCTTCTGATTAGTTTTTTTGGATTGAATGTTCCCCTCCCCCTCCCCACCACATTTGGATATTGAAGCTCTGCACACACCCCTCCATGTGACTGTATTTGGAGAGGGAACCTCTAAGGAAATAATTAAGGTTAAATGAGGTCATAAGGGTGGGGCCCTCCTTCAATAGGATTAGTGCCCTTATAAGAAGAGGCCCAGAAAATTGCTCACTCCTTCCTCTGCCACGTGAGGAAGAAAGCAGCCATCTCCTTGATTTCCATCAACCCATGAAGACCACCCTCACCAGACCCTGAGCCTGCTGGCACCTAGATCTTGAACTCCAGTCTCCAGAACTGTGAGAAAACAGATTTCTGAGATTTAGACCACTCAGCCTGTGGTATTTTGTTATGGCAGCCCAAGCAGATTAAGACAGGTAGCATCTGTTTTATGATGGTTAATAGCTGACTGGACCACAGATCAATACTAGGCTGTATCTGAAGTCCTTTTGGAGAAGGCAATGGCAACCCACTCCAGTACTCTTGCCTGGAAAATCCCATGGACGGAGGAGCCTGGTAGGCTGCAGTCCATGGGGTCACACGGAGTCGGACACGACTGAAGCGACTTAGCAGCAGCAGCAGCAGAAGTCCTTTAGTAAGGTACCAAGTTTGGTGTAATTCAAGTACCTTATTTCAGTTTATTCTGAAATGAAAATTCCGTGAGCTGAGTTTTCCAATATCCTCATTTCACAGAGGAGGAAACTGAAGCTCAGAGGGTTTAAACTTCCTGCCCATATCAAACAGCTAGTGAGTACACTTGAAGGAGCTTCTCCAATGCTGATAGGCGGATTCTGGGCTAGGATTCTGGCTTGAATGAAATCAGGATGATTTACTGGATGGTGCATTCTAGGAGCCTGCAACCCTATCCACACCCAACTCATACTCTGCTAGGCGTCTAGGTCCCTGTAGTGAGAAGGAGGAGAAAACCTGGGAATGGGTATAGGTGTGTGCTCCTTGGGGGCTCTCCAGGCCTCCAACAGGACCCACTGAACCTTGGGGCCCTGATGGAAAAGTATTGCTCTGGCCAATGGCATGTGCCACCTCTGACACCCACCCCTCCCATATCTCCTGAGTGCCTGAGAACACCGACTCTCGAGACAGTGCGTATCCCTTCTGAAAATGAAGATATCAGAAATGCCTTAGGTGCAAAGGAACACATCAATTCCTCAAAAGCAAAATATTAACCTCTAACATTTTTTGAAGGTTTACTGTGTGCCAGGCACTGTATATTTACTATTTCATGTGAGTCACAGGAAACAGTCACCATAGCAGTCCTTTGAATTAAGTATTACTATTATCCCCACTTTACAGAAAGGGAAATTGAAGCTGAGAGAAGCTTAAGAAACCTGCCCAAAGTCAAACAGAATTTAATTGGTTTGAGAAGAGCAGGAGAATCTTACCCAACTAAGATAGTTTGAGATTTGACATCAAGCCCACTTTACAGCAGGGCTCCCCAAAAAGATTTGGTGTCTTTGCAAGTAGTGAGTTTCTTGTCCCTACAGGTAGTCCAGCAAAGGGAGACACTTCCCTTACGGGGATGGGGATGACATGACAGAGCTGTAGCTTTATGTGTTGGGATTAAATTAGACAGGTGTGAAGTCCCTTCCAACTGTGAGTCTCATTGATTCTGCACAGTTAGTGTGGAAAACTAGGTGTCACACTGTCCTGTTCATGGCAAAAAGAAGTGGAGGGCACAGAGCTGGGGGAAGATATATGAGACATAGTTTGTCCTGGGCAGCTCACAGTTCTCAAATTCACCATCACCCTAATCCATTCTGGGTCTTCACCTCTTGGTAAGTCTTCTCAAGGTGAGTCTATTCAAGTCTCTGCTTGAATCTCTCAGGGATGGAGAGGGTACTCAAGCCCACTCCTCAAGACTGGGAAGATAGCCTCGTGATACTGCTTTAGAAGCATCTGATCTACCTGCCTTTAGACTGCTCAGACATCTGCTTCCGTCTGCATTTTGACGTGCCTGGAAGTGGCCTAAGTGTGCTGACTTGGGAAGACAACTGAAGACTGTCTTGGAGGCAGTTCCTTTGGGAGGAGGATGGAGGAACAGAGAAGAGAGATAGCCAAGAGAACCTCCAAGGTCATTCACTTTCTCCTTTTTTCTTTCCTCTAGAAGCCAGGAATCTGGTTCCATGATTTTCCTACCTTTCAAAAGGTGGTGTTTAATCACTTGAGATTTCAGCTGACTCTGGGCAGGGAAGTGACTGCCCCGAAGTACTGTTCTCCATAACAAGCTTCCACTTGCCTATTATCACACACTTGCTGGGCTGAGGGTCAATCATGTTGTGGACCTGGAACCTTGACTCCCACAAACTACAGGCTTTATAGGTAACTTCAAAATCCCCCAGTCACCACTGGAAGCCCAGCCAAAGCCAAGCAAGACAACATGTTGGAGTAAGAAGAGAATTAGATTCTGCTTACACCCATGAACATGTGCATCCATGCGTACATGAATCCAGGTCCATTTGCAATGATATATTTCCACATGTGAGTTGCTCAGAGAGGCATGTGGCTTCAGACCTGGAACGCTGGCCTCGTGATGTTGCTTCAGAAGGCCTTTGATTTCCCCCTTTATTTTGAAAAGGAGAGAACAAAAGTTAAGAACCAGGACTGTCAGCCTATGGTTCTTGAACTCTTTGAGATACTGTGGGATTCGATTCTAGTCAGTAATTCTGTGAAGACTCCAAGAATCCACACTTTAAATAATGGACCCACGTGGTATTTATAGTTGAGGGAGTTTGGGAAAACTGAATTAAGGGCTTCCCGGACTTCCCAAGTGGTACAGCAGTAAAGAATCCTCCTGCTAATGCAGGAGATGCAGGAAATGCAGATCCCTGGGCCGGGAAGATCCCCTGGAGAAGAGAACAGCAACCCACTCCAGTATTCTTGCCTGGGAAATCCCATGGACAGAGGAGATTGGCAGGCTACAGTCCATAAGGTTATAAAGAGTTGGACCCAACTGAGCATGCATGCAAAGTACTAGTGGTCAAAGTGAGGCCAGACACAAGGACTCCTGCCTCCAGTCACACTACTTGTGTGTATGCAGATGAGAGAGTTTGCTCAGACACACAAGTGTTTGCACAAATGCATCTGCTTCCGTGGACAGCTGCCACCCTCCTGGCTCGCAGTTCACCAGGAAAAGTCAGTCTGGCCCAGAATGTGTGTGATAAAGGGATTCGCTGTGTGGAGGGTCTTCCTGCTTACACCTCTGTTCTAGCCCTTAATCCTACTGGATTATCTAAACTAAACACTGAGCTCATTGCTTTCCTCTCTGGGAATAGACCTGCACTGAGCTGCAGGAGAGTTAGGAGTGATCTGAACTCTGATCTCTATCTGCCTGTAAGCTTCCATTTCTCCCAGTGTGAGATAGAGGCTGATTTGAAACCAACAAATGGAAATAAAAACCCAGGCAAACCTCCCACTAGCAGAGGCTGCTCATGTTAGTTGGAAGATAAAAGGTGAGCCTGCTGGAGAAGGGTGATTTTGGTGTCCAGAGCAGGCAGGGAGAAGTCTGGATCCTTATGAGGAAAGGGGGACTCAGTGGTTGACGGAGGATCCTTCATTCCTAGTAGCCTCTCCAAATGATGCTCACTGGGCCAAGACACCCTCATGTTTCCAACTCTCTCAGTGAGATGGAGGAAGGGGCATACATTCTGAGGTCACTCTGCCTACCCAAGTTCATTAGCAGAGGGTGAGGATAAGTTGCACTCATAAGCACAACTCTTCCAGGCCAGGCAGAGTACTAAGCACATCACCCTGTGTGGGACATATTCCATCCCCATTGTACAGATGAGAAAGTTGAGGATCAGAGACATTAAACACTGAACTAAGGTCATGCTTCCCTTCCTTGCCTGCTTCCCACCTCTCCCACTATGGAACTCATGGGAATTAAGAATTCCAAACTTCACTACTAACGAGACAAAACATTCTGAGACTCTAGGAGGAGGTGGGTGGAAATAATAAGACATTTACCTGTGTGGGATTATTTAGTTATCGTTCTGCTCAAAGACAGGTGGATGGATAAGCCATGTGGTTGAGGTGATCTGGCTCCTTACCTGGCTCTTTGAGTCTCCATTTTTCCACTCCTAATGGGAGATAATTCCAGGCTGCTCCCAGGATGACTTAGAGCATTGAAGAAGTCCCTTGTTTATCACAGAGGGTATCACTGTACAGAACATATGTTAATCATGATAGAGGGTGGTGGTGAGAAGAGGAATTTTTAGCAGAGAAAAAATTTAGCATTCCAAAATTTAGAGGAATTTTAGCATGTCTCTGAAGGGTAGAAGTGTCTAGTTTCTCACGAAACTTAAGTATTTGAAATAATCTTAAAAGGAAAACAACATCGCTACTTAGAGTGAATTGCCTTTGGATTAGAAGTGCCCAAGACAAATTTAGACTCTCAGGTTGGGTTTACCTGCCCCCCACCCCCCACCCCCCTCCCGCCCACCTCCCAAGGGCAAACCTAATCCCTGGCGGCTCAAGAAAGAGTTGGTAAAGAACGTGCCTGCCAATGCAGGAGATCTGAGTTCAGAAGATCCCCTGGAGAAGGAAATGGTAACCCACTCCAGTATCCTTGCCTGGAGAATTCCAAGGACAGAGGAGCCTGGCAGTCCACAGTCCACAGGGTCGCAAAGAGTTGGACACGACTTAGCCACCAAAAAAACCCCACAAAAAAACCCAGCACAAACCTGGCTTCTGTTGCCATCTTCTCTGAGAATGCAAACTCATTTTAATAACAGCTGAAGCAAAATAAAACGAGAAAGATGATTCTGCTGCGGGGGGAACTCATAGACTGCCAATCAAAGGCAAACGCACACTATTTTTAGGTTATGCATTGTAGGGGGTTATCTGCATTCTCCACCTCTCCCCCGCCCCCAGACTTCCCTTCCATGGTGTGGGTACGGAGGTTGGCATGCCGCACACATCCGGGGCGCACAGACAGACCTCGACAGCACTCTACTTAGCTCACTGCCTTCACCACCCACCTACCTAATGCACGCGGGGAAACGGAAGCGCTTTTCCAACGTTCCCCTGAATGAAGAGCTCTCTGTTAGTCACCAGCAGCCTGGCTCGACCGCCGGTACCATCCCCACAATGAGGTACCAAAATAAATGGCTTTTGAGACATCGCAGAGGAATATGCTGAGACTTGCGTACAATTAAAACAGTTATTAATACTCTCGTTATTCCTGGGGTGTGGGTGTGCGTGACATCTACCTTTTCCCTTTGGCTGGAGCGAAACAAGAGAACATATGTTCTCATCGCCGGGACTCCCAGCCCAGGAACCGGCAGGAAGAAAAAGTATAAGAAAGCTCAGCCCCTCCTCCAGCTCTCAGGGTCTCCGCCAAGCTGCCTGGCCTGGCCTGTGACATCTGGGCTGGGGATGTCTGAGTTTTAACCATAAGACTTTTCCGGACATCGATTTTGCCATCAGTCTAAACAGATTTTTTTAAGTGTGTGTATGACGTGGGAGGGGGTGAAGGTAGGGATGGGGACTGAAAGAAGCAGAGAGACTGGCAGATACTCTGACCCACCTCGTTGGGTTGTAGGAAGAAAAAGGAAGAGATGTGAGGGCGCTTTGAGGTTTTCGGGGAGTAAGTCTGAGGAATGATAATTAAGTCTTTATCTTTTTTTTTTTTTTTTAGTAAATTTCATTATCATCGTCTTGTCTGGTTTGCTTCAGGTCAGCCTATCTAGAAATCCTTCCTTCCTTCCTCCCCCTATCCTTTCTTTTTTCTCCCTCTTTCTCTCATTTTCTCTTTCTTTGTAGGAGTGAGGAGCAAGAAGCTTGAGGTCTGCTGTGTGATCCTAGACAAGTTATCTAACCTCCTAAAACTCAGTTTCCTCATCTGTAAATGGGCATAATAATTTTTGTAAGAATTAACCCAGGTAATACAAGTGAAGAATTTAGCACAGGGGAAGCCTGACGTGCTGCAGTCCACAGGGTCACAAAGAGTAGGAAAAGACCGAGCAGCTGAACTGAACCAGCACCTAACGTGTGCTCTATAATGCGGGGAACAGATAGGGGTGGGAGTAGTGGTAACAGTTGTTATCATCATCATCATCGTCATCATTTCTCTTTACCCCCATCATTTACTGGGCTGCCTCTAGGTATAGATTCCAGGCCAGGCCTATAGACCATCCAGTAAAGTCACTGTCTTCAGAGCACCCACCATCTTCTAGGGTAACAGGTTGACTTCCACTTCCACGCAGCTGCCTTTAGAGAGAGAAGATTCTGGATGGAGTAAGACTGGTGACCGAAGAAGAAACCTTGATTTCCAGGAACTGGAAAAGGTCAGGAGTAGAACAGAGATTCATATTTTGTGTTTTGGTGGTAGGCTCGCTAATGGGCCTAAAATGTGGTTGTCCCTTGGGAACTGAGGTTTCCTGGGACCAGAAAACTAGCAACCACAGAAGCAAAGTTGCTTTCAGTGTCAATATTTGCCACCAGAGGTGAGTAAACAAAGTCTCTCAGGTCAGAATCCAGCGTCTGGGAAGGAGAGATGGCTGCAGGCAGGGATCACAGTGTAGAACAGGCAGCTCTCTGAATTGCAGACGAAAGGATCCAATGGGATGGAGAACAAGAAATATCTTTGCAGTTCCCCCTTAGAGCATTAGGTGGGTGGTGAAGGCAGCCTGGCTCATCTCGAGATGAAATAGCCCTGGGGTGATAGAGAGTTGGAGGCCTGAGCTCCAAGCTATATTCCTTCAAAATCGCTGGTTTGCATAAGGGGGTTGCTGAGCAGCCCTGAATTCTCTGCAGGCTCTCGTCTCCTTTCCCCACACTTCGCACGCTCACCACTGGCTGCTGCACCATCTCTGAGCCTCCTTATCTGCATCTTTATTGGACGAGCCATAGATGCAGTCACATTTTCCAGCAAACTGCAAGTTGGCTCTGCTAATTTAAGGAAACCTCCAAATTCATATTCACCAGGTAGATAAATTAGGAGGTGGTTATGTGCATTCCAGAAAAATCTTCTATTTTACATTGACTCTTAACTACAAGCATCCTTTAACTATTAGTATCTACTAGATGGTTCTGGGCTTGAGTTATCCCTGACAGAGGTTTTGGGGGAAGATACATAAAGAGTTAGAACCACTGTTGGTATCTCAACAATTGGAAGTGAAAATGAAGCCCTTCTGATATTAATAATGAAGCTCAATGGGAAACACTGTGTGAGTCACTAAAACTTGATAATTACACAGTTTTTATAAAGTTGTATTAAATATTTGTTCATCCATTCATGCAATAAACATGAAAACATAACATAAAAACTTACTTATGTGCCAGGAAGTATGATGTGAATAAGACGTAATCCTTGTTTTCGGGAAAGCTTTAAGGAACAATGAATCAGTCTTGATGGTGTGGAATGGGAACTGCTGTGAGGAGCATAAGTAAACACAGTGGACTCGTGAGGATCTGAATCCAACTGGAGGAGAAGCAGTCAGGGAAGGCTTCCTGGAGGAGGTGAAGCTTAAGCTATAGAGAGTTGGTGTTTGCTAGCTGAAGAATAGGGGAAAGGGCAATTCTGGCAGAGGGAAGATCCCACAGAAAGACAGCATGTTCTAGGAGGAGACCCCAGTGCCAGTACATGGAGGGTGATTAGGTTAAGAAGGAGGGCAGAGGCCAGCCAAGGTCAGGAGAGATGTCTCATGACTGACCAAAGGCTCTGAGCTTTTCCTGAAAGCAGTGGGGGCTGTTGAATTATTTCAAGTGAGGGCACTGAGATGATCCTATTGGTATTTTAGAAAGATCATTCTGGCAGCAGCAATAAGGGTCAATTGGGGAGCCAGACAGAAAAGAGGCAAGCTGGCAAAGAAGTGGCAAGGGCCTGCCCAAGGTGGAGAAGCAGGCTCTGGGACAGAGAAGGTAGCTGAGACCTTGGCACTGTGCCACTGGAGGATGTGGACACGAGGGAGGGGAAGACCGGTACAGGAACCATGAAGCAGTGATCACAGCTGCGAGGCATGGTTTGTTTACCCGGTGCCACACTGTTTGCCTTCCAGATGGTTGGCGTGGGGTGAATGCCCTGGGAGTTAGGAGACAGGGGTCCCGTGACATTCCCAGGACATTCAGACCTCAGGGTAGGGAGTGAAGACCTGAGCCCGGAGCTGAAGCAGCAGAGTAATGATAGAGCGGGATGGCAGAGCTCTGTGTCCAAATGGCAGGAGTGTGCGCTTAAGGTGGCATTTTTGTTTAAAGGTGGAGGAACAGCATTTGGGAGTGAGAAGGAGGATGGAGAAGCAGGCTGCCCACCCCCCACCCCCTCTGGCTTTGCTGACGGGTCCCTTTTTCGACAGTCCCGGTTGGGGGGGGCCCTTCCCCAGACAGCAGCCATCTCTTCCTCCTCCTCGCCTCCCACCTGCCACCGGAGGCACCTCATCCTGAGTTCAGTGGCAAATATTGAACTACTTTTCAGAAGTGTTAATTGGGATTTTTAATTGACCATAAGCAGGTTATCAAAGCCTGTTTGTCTCTGGCGGTTGTTTATTCTCCAGGGGATGATCCCACCCAGAGTGGTGTTACCGCTCGACAAGCACATGTTCCCTACCCCCCAACCGTTTCTCTTGCCTTCGTTTTGTCTCACTTAAAAGTAGAACGAAACCCAACCCTGCTGCGTCTCAGAAGGCAGGACCCGATGTGGTTTCAGTACTGGCAGGGAACGCTGAGTGGCTCTGTCCCTAATGGCAATCTGGGGCCGCACCGTTTGGTGAGAATGTTGTAGAAAGGGCTGCTCTGCTTCTGACTGGCTGGAGGGGCGAGCCCTGGCACCCGACACGGCACTGCTCAGATGGGACCAAGTCTGGCAAGATTTCACCTCGATCACGTGGCCGATCCTGTTGGGGAGTGTGTGCTCCTTGCTTCTCCTCACTTGACCAATGCCCTTCAGATATGTCCTAGGCATCTGGTTTGTCATAACTGAGGTATTAGATATTGCGGATCAGCCAATTGCTAGTTGGCCTCACACATGCTATTTTGGACCTCATTTTGACCTTGTGCTCTGAGCCACTGCTTCTCTGGGTGTGGGTTGGAATTGGCTGGGATGTCACAAAGGGGCTGGGGAGCGAGGGCTATGCATTGCTGTCTGGGAGGCTCTGGACCAAAGTGTTTTTCTGGGCATGAAGGAGGAACAGGAAGTAGGGTGGTCTAATCTGATAGAAAGTGCCTCAAGGCTGTGGTCCACTTCCTCAACTTCTCTGGACCTCAGTTTAGCATCTTCGAGACAGTCTTTGCCCAGCATAGAAAATGAAATGAGAGATTTCATTTGGGAAAGATCTGAGGAAATTTTAGAGCACTATTATGATGAGTAAACTCATTCATACTTTAAATATCTATTGAGCAGAAGCCAGGCACTGTCCAAGGCCCTGTGGATTCAGAGTTGAATACAGTCAGGTTTCTGAATTACCCTCCGCCCAAATCATGAGTTCCCAGCAGGAGAAGGACACCACCCAAGTGGGAGGTCTCATTATTACGTGCCGTCCTGCTCACTGAAGAATGAACACACTGGTCTGTGCACGCCTTTGTACCTTCTATTGCTAGCTCTCCGCTGTCTGCAAACTAAGGCCACCTTTGTTTTGACTACCATTCAGCCTCTAGAAGTGATGGTGAGATCAAGCCCAGAAGGGAAGTGGGTTTTACAGTAAGTCCCCTGTATATGAGTGTTCAAGTCGTGAACTTTCAAAGATGCAAACATGCGTTAGCATGTCCAGTCACGTAAGTTAGTCCACATCCTGGTGTACATTGTCACATGTGTGCATCCTCTACAAGTGGTTGTGCTTATGTGTATTTTACTGTACAGTGCTGTGTAGAGTACAATAGTACAGAGTCTTTATTTCAAGCCCAGGATGTCCAGAAGCAAGTGTAAAAGTAGTGGTGATGTAACTGGTACTATTGTACTTTTCAAGGTACTGTAATATAAGAATAAAAATGTTTTCTTCATTTCTTGTGTTTGTTTTTTTATGTGTTATTTGCATGGAAAGTATTATAAACCTAGTACAGTACAGTACGATGTAGCTGATTGTATTAGTTGGGTACCTAAGCTAACTTTGTTGGACTTACAAACAAATTGGACTTACCCCTGTTCTCAGAACAGAACTCATTCGTATGTAGGGGATTTACTGTTTTGGAAAACCAGGTGGGGCGTGTGTGTGTGTGTGTTTGTGGAGTGTGGGGGTGGGGCAGGGTGTTTGGTGGCTTCTGCGTCAGTTTGCATCCTCCAAGAAGCAGATATCAGATGGAATTAGATGTACAGCCAATATACTGGGAGAAAGCACTGTGAAATACCAAGAGGAGTGGAAGCAGACATCTGTGGGGAGAGCTTTCAGTCTAGAAGCAGGTGAGAAGCCAGTAAGAGATGAGAAGGACAATGAGGGACATCGAGGGGAGTGGGCAGAAGGGCCCTAGAGGGCACAGCGGCTTGAGAAACCTGCAGCCAGGGAGGGGGGCTGTTTCTCCTTCATGCTCGAGCAAAGCTCCCCTCTTCCAGCCTATGTCCCCTTTTGCAGCCAGGAGTCCTGTGTTTGGGTGGGAATGGCCCATCTCTAGAAACTGGACTGAGATCCTTTACTGGTTAACAGCAGCTTGGAGAGAGTCGGTGTTGGCATGAAAGCAGGGCTGGGTGTGAAGGTGCAGCAGCTGGAGGCTCCTTGGCACTTTTCTTGCAAAGGGAGGTCCAAGCAGCATCCTCCAGGGCTGCAACATCCTGTTTTCCCACACCCTCTCCCTTCCAGCTTCTGACTCCTCCCCTTTTATTGCAACTCCCTAACCTGTGCTCTGGGATGAAGACAAAATTCCCATAGAGAGGTGGGAGGGAGGGGACATATGTATACTTACGGCTGATTCACACTGATGTATGGCAGAAACCAACACAACATTGTAAAGCAATTATCCTCCAATTAAAAAAAAAATTCTCATACACTCACCTGGACCAAAGGTCTTATCCCTTAAGCCCATTCTTACCTTCCTCTTCACATTTGAGACAGAGCCTGTGTTCTGCCTGTTCCCTACATAATAATCCCCACACTCTGCTCACCAAGGCAGGGGCTGCCCCCGAAGTCTGCTGCCCTACCACCTTGGCTGACCCCTGCCCTGTTTGCTCAGACACTTTCTGTCTGGTCCCTCTCCTGTATTCACCACTCCTTTTCACCAGGACCTGCCTTCAACCTGTCAGGAGCTATCTGTCTGGTGGCCTTCTCCTTGATGGATGACCAGGTAGCTACACAGGTTAAGGAATCTAAGCTAGAGTGTTAATGAGTCATAGTGACTTGATAAATTACCTCTTCTGGGTAACATTCACACACTGACGGACCTTTTCAATGCTTGAGTCTAAAGGAGTGCGGTGTTGTACGTAAATGTTCTGTGCTGGCATACCTAGTCGGATGGGGTGGGACAGAGGAATTCCTTTTTGCTCCCTCAGAGCACTGCCAACAAACTGTCCTGGGAATGTGTGTAGAGATACAGAGGGCAGAGGGTCAGGATTTTTTTTTTAATGTTGTGATTTAAAGCAACCAGATTCAAAAATGAGTTGAATAGACATTTCTCCAAAGGAGATGTAAAAGTGGTCAGTAAGCAATTGAAAAGATGCTCAACATCATTAATCATTAGAGAAACGCAAATCAAAACTACATGAGATACCACTTCACACCGATTAGGATGGCGGCCATCAACAAAACAGAAAATAAGTATTGGTGAGGAGGCAGAGAAATAAGAACCCTTGTGCATCATTGGTGGAAATATAAACAGTGCAGCTGTTGTGAAAAACCGTGTGATGGTTCATCAAAAAGTTAAACAGAATTGCCATATGATCCAGGAGTTCCACTTCAGGGTATATACCCAGAAGAATTAAAAACAAGGTCTTGAAAAGATGTTTGTACACCAGTGTTCACAGCAGCATTATTCACTGTAGACATAAGATGAAGGCAACTCAAATGTCCAACAACAGATGAATGGATAAAGAAAAAGGTGATGTATCCATGCAATGGAGTATTATTCAGCCCCCCAAAATAAGGAAATTCTGACACATACTACAACATGGATGGATCTTGAAAACTTTATGCTCAGTGAAATAAGCCAGTCACAGAAAGACAAATACAGTATGATTCCACTTATAAAAGATACTTCCAGTAGTCAAGTTCAGGGAGACAGAAAGTAGAATGGTAATTGCCAGAAGTTGGGGAGTGCGATGGGGAATTATTGTTCCATAAAATATGGAGTTTCAGTTTGGGGAGATGAGAAGGTTCTAGAGATGGATGGTGGTGATGGTTGCGTAACAATGTGAATGTACTAGTACCACTAAATTGTACACTTAAAATAGTTAAGATGGTCAATTTTATGTCTATTTTTACCACAATAAAAAATTTTGAAAAAGAAGTCATGATTTATCATAAGAGAAGAAAGATAAATTAACCAAGATTTGGGTGAGGATCTCTATCTGTATCTTGCAATCAGGGTATATGACAAAGCAGGATTGAAGTCCTGACCCCAGGTAGAAACTAGGAAGGACTGCCAAAGGTCATCCTTGTACATGATGGGCTACACAGGGGCAGGCAGCTGGGTACATGAGGAACAACAGTCAGCCAAATCAGAGTTGGATCTCTGTGCTGCCAACCCAGTGCTGTGTGACTTTGGACGAGTGATCATACCTCTCTGAGCCATTGTTTCTATATAGTACTGGTAAAATAGGGCAACAATGCTAACAACACTGGAGCTGATGTCAAGCTAAGTGCAGTCTGTCTGTGGGGTGGGTACATAAGGAGGTCCCTAGCAAATAGAAGGCTCTTGTTAAATGTTAGCTCCCATATTAGTCCCTGAAGTTTCTGCGGAGGAGGTAGGGTTTTCAGGCTGTTTAAATGCCAGCGGTTGCCTCAGATGACAGGGGAGGTTGTACTATTAATGGGCGAGCATGTGAGATGTCCTTTTCCATGGTGTTGAGCAGAAATCTAACGTGTTGGAAGTGAGCTGAATAGTGAGGATTAAGCTTGTGGCTCTAACTGGGGGAGATGTACACTCTTAGCCTGCATGTGAATCCTGGTGATTTTGAAAGGAAAGGAATTACATGAAGGCTCAGGAGCCTCTGCTCTGTGCTGAGGGAGGGGGCACAGATGGGAGGAGATGGGTCCTGCCCACCCACCCCCCACCAGCTGCTCCCAGGCTAGGCAGTGGGGGCAGTGTGAGATGAAGGAGTCAACAGCCACCCTGGGGTGTGTTGAGAAAGCAGATGCAGCCTCTTCTGCGTCTGATGTCATTGATGGGTGATCAAAACCAAAATGGCAGAATTCTCTCACTTCTATTTCTCCTTAGTAAATAATCTTCAAAGAACATATTATAAATGTATGGTTTACAGTCTGAGCTGTGCCCCCAGTGCTCCTTGCAATTCTTGTCTTCAATCCCTACTTCATTCTTCTCAGCCCCGTGCCAGGCCTTTCCCTCTCTCAGCACCCCAAGCCAGCTCTGCGTGCACGCATGCTCAGTCGTGTCTGACTCGGCGACCCTGTGGACTGTAGCCCACCAGTCTCTTCTGTCCATGGAATTTTCCAGGCAAGAATACTGGAGTGGGTTGCTATTTCCTTCTCCAAGGATGGAACCCGCATCTCTTGCATATCATACATTTGCAGGCCAGAAGCCCTCCAAGCCACTGAAAAGAAATATTTTTAGTCTTTTTTTAAAGCTATTCTCCTATTACCCTTTTCACTAAACCTCCAAATTTCTGAATTTTTGGCTAACACTTATTGAACATCTATTGTATATTCTATGTGCTTTATCTCTATTATATTTAATCCTAACAACAACCTATAACGTAAATCTTGTTATAATCCCCATTCTATAGTTGATGAAACTGAGGCTTAGTGAGTTCACTGCTTGCCCAGGGTGACATGGCTGGTAAGTGGTGAAGCCAGGACTGTAACCCGGGTCCATTACAACTACCCAGTCCTCCAGTAATGAAAGAAGTCTGTCAGTCACCCCGCCAACTCATCCAGTGCCTCTTCTCGTGGTCCTTGTCCTCGGGAACTCTGTTGTTGCTGTTTAGTCGCCCAGTCATGTCTGACTCTTTGTGGCCCCATGGACTACAGCACGCCAGACCTCCCTGTCCCTCACCACCTCCCGGAGCCTGCCCCAGTTCATGTTCATCGCATCAGTGATCTGGAGCTCTGTCCCCTCTCAGGAAGTAGCACTGGGGATTTGCTCCTTTGTGTCCCAGATACCACTGTCCTGGCTCCCTCTACACAATGCCTTGTGTATCTGTAGCAGCTCTCCTTCCCTTGTCCCTCCCCTACACATCAGTCTCTGCCCAGGCTCTGTCCTTAGCCTCTTGTCTTATTCTGCACGTGCCCTCTGGGTGAGTTTATCCACCCTTGATTTTAAACATGCCCTGTATCTGCAGCCCCACTGTGCTCAGTGTCTCAAGATGAACTCATGACCTCCCTCACTTGAATCTGTTCTTGCTCCTTTCTTTCTGAGATTGGTTAGCAAAACCATTTAAGCTAGAAATCATGGAAAACATCACTGATGATATCTTGCTCTCGTCTCTAACCGTAATGGATAACCAAGTCCTCTTGAGTCTATTGTCTAAGTGGCTGTAGGCCCTTTCTTTCTCTTTATTCCTGCTGTTGTCACCACCCTGGTTTAAGACCTTGTAATATTTCCCTTGACCGCTCACTGTCTTGCATTTGCCATTGTCCTCTCTAGTCCATCCACCACACAGCTGCCAGGAGCTTTCTAAAATGCGGTCTATCATTCTGCTCTGGACATGCCCTTTCTTCTGATCATCTAGAGGCTCAAGTTCAAGTCCTTACAGGCATTCAAGGCTGCTTAACACCTGGCTCCCATATGCTGGTCTTATCTTCCACAACACACCCCACCTGCCACCCACCTGTACCCTTAGCCTTCATTCACCTTAGTGCCTCATAGAAGGAAAACATATATCCATGCCAGCATCACAGAGCAGGCAATTTAAGATCTATCTGTTGCAAAGTTCTTTCTTCAACTAGAATGGATGGCTCCCTCCTCCTCAAACTTAGTTCAAACCACCAACAAGCCACTTCACACACAATTTTTATGGCAAGTTGTTCAAGTGTACCTGTCCTTGGCTACATGGGGCAGGGACCTCCCCAAGGACCAGTTCTGCTGTGAAAGTAGGTGGCATGGGTGTGTAGCACATCCTAGGCACCCTCTAAATGTTAGTTTCCCTTTGTTTTGACACATAAATGGAACAGGTGCCAGGAGACTCTAGATAGAATCATAGAATAATTTGAAAAAACTGGGAAAAGATAGAGACTAAAAATGACGGTGTTGGGGAGGGAAGCCCCTCCCCTCCACACTAAGCCACACTGCCTTTAGAAAAGAACCAGCTTGTGTTCAATCAAAACCAGTCATGTCAAAAATAAAAATAAAAACTCATCTCCCGTTTGCATAAGGAAACTGGACTGGTAGGAGAAAACTTTGGAACCACAAGATACCTTGGTTTGAATAAGGCTTTTTGCCAGAATCTTTCACTGCTCCTTATGGGCAAGGCTGAGAAGCATGGTTGCAGCATAGTCATTGATCCATTAAAGTGTTGAATTGGAAGAGAACTTGGAGCCATCCGATCTAATCGTCTCACATTGCAGATGAAGAAACTGAGACCCTAAAAGGCTCATTTTTCTAAAGAAAAATGGCTTGTTAGCAGCAGAACAGGGCCCATGGTCCATTTCTTCCATTTCCAGAGCCTCTGCTGACACTAGACTTTTCCTAGAGTCTGTTGGTTTGTGGCCCTCTGAGCAATCACGCCCAAAGAAAGCTTTCTCACTGGTTGAAGTCTACCTGATGGGAGATGTCAGTTCACACTTTCTGACCATTCAATAATTTATCAGGCTTCCCAGTATAGCCCTGAAGTCATGTTTTTCAAGTAAGTGAATGAGGGACGTCCGTGGTGGTCCAGTGACTAAGACTCTGTACTCCCAACACAGGGGGCCTGGTTTCAATCCCTGGTCAGGGAACTAGATCCCACATGCCTCAGGTAAGAGTTTGCTTGCCCTAACTAAAAAAGATCCCCCATGCCGCAAGGAAGATCGAAGATTTCAAGGGCCACAACTGAGACCGAGCACAGTCAACCAAACAAGTAAATAAAAATATTTTTTTAAAAAAATAAGTGAATGACACAGATGCAGAAGGGCTGGCTGATATGTGGGACTGCAGAATTGGGATCCGAAATACCTTTCAGACTGGAATGATGGGCCGAAAGTAAGGAGTTGAAACTTAACAGGAATAAATGGGATGTCTTGCACTGAGTTTCCGAAAAAATCAATTCCATAAGTACAGGCTGGGGAAAACTCGACTTGATGAGGTTCAAAAGTAAAGACCTATGTGTCTGAGTTGAGTACAAGAGGATCTTAGGGCATCTTAACTGCTAAAATAGCCATAGCAAGGTGCCAAAGATTATTCTTGTTATGAAACGATGAAAGTGAGATTCCAAAACGGAGGCTGTAGCGCTTCCACCTCAGTTTGTCAGAATTCCTCTGTATGTGTGATGCTCAGAACTGGAGCCCTGGCTCTACGAGCTCCAGAGGGCAGAACTTGGGAGCTGGAGGCTCGCAGATTTTAGTTCCACTCAGGGAAAACATTTCAACTGGGTCTGCGCGTCCAGCAATACATCCATACAAATCATGAGCTCTGTAGTCTGGAGGCATGACCCTCTATCAGGGAAGCAGAGAAGAGTCACCTTGAGGGAAAAAAAGCTAGACTTGAAAAAATAATTCTTCTCTTTCTCAGCCCAGCACCGTTTTCCAGGCTAACTGGTAGTTTTAGTTTCAAATTCCAGCCATTTAGTCACAGAGCACCTCTTATGGACAGAATCCTAAGTGTCCACCTACTATGGACAGAGTTCTAGGTGTGTGGGCTTCAGTAGTTTGGGCTTGTAGGCTCAGTAGTACTAGCTCTCCGGCTTTAGAGCTCAGGCTCACTAGTCGTGCATGGGCTTAGTTGCTTCCTAGCATGTGGGATCTTCCTGGACCAGGGATCAAACCCATGTCCCCTGCACTGGCGGGCAAATTCTAACCACTAGACCACAGGGAAACCCTGAATAAAGTTACTTTAGTAGATGACTTAGAAATGAGGGAAGGAAACAATGTGTTCTAGGCACACTACATCATTTATACCTATAGTCTCTTTCCTTCTATTGATCCTTTATTTTAAAAAAAAAAAACACAACACCTTATTGAGATATGATTGACAAAAAGCTGTACATGTTTGTAATATATACCACTTAATGAGTTTGGAGATACATATACTCCTGAGAAACCATCACCACAGTTCATGCCAAACATATCCGTCCTCTCTGAAAGTTTCCTCCTCTCAGTGTCCACCTAAGGAGGAGGGAAATACAGGAGAAACAGCCTGCACCCTCCTGTACCCCAGAATAAGGGGTGAGAAGGTGGGGGCGGCAGATGCGACAGGCAGAAGGAGGGCAGCGGCAGTCACAGTAAGCATTAGACAGAGGGGCTGGTTTAGCGAAGGGAAGAGAAGGCTGAGAAAGGGGGGCAGGGAGGTGCCCCAAGCAGGGGTGAGACAGAGGCGAGGCTGAGGGAGTGGTGCCCGAGGACTATATTGTTAGGAAACTTGCCCCAGGATGGGGAGAGCCTGTGCGTCCTGCTGCAACACAGTTTAAAGACTTCACACCCCCCCAGGCCCAGCTCTCCAGACGAAATGGACTTATTTATTTTTAATAGAGCCCATTTGAGGTAGCTGTGTTTTCAAAGGCTGATGTCCTCATAAGTACTTTTCATTCTCACAGGTTGAAAAAAACACAAGTCCTTTCATCCTGAGCTGGGGGGCTGGGTGGAGGGAGGTACACCGCAGCCTGCTGCAGCCTGACTCACTGAAGGGGGAGTCTCATGCCCACCCCAGAAAGCCAGGGATGGTGGAAAGGAAAGTTGTGACCAAAGCAGCAGGGAAAGGAGGTGGACGAGGGGAGGGAAGGGGGGAGGTCAGGCCTGGCCGCCCCTCCCCCATCCTTTTCCCTGAACATGGAGTGTCGATGTAGTCATGGCTTTTAAACAACATTACACACACTTGTCGTCCGAGATAAAATGTTATTAAGATTAAATGCCGAGCAGGGAACGGAATCCGACTTCCCACTGTCATATTTCAGCTCCGGTGAGTGATTGCCTTTCCGTAGCCCCAGCTCCTAAGCAGGGAAACGGCATTATTATCATTAATAAGCCCATAATGGGGAAGAGAAATTATAAACATTTCTGCAACAAGCGGCCCTCCAGTGTTAATATTTTATGAGCACACAGAGAAGCCGGCAACTGAATGTAAATGGCAGAATTATACGTAACTGTAATGTAAACATGCATAATTAGATTGAGGTGATGGGAGGAGGGGAGGCTGGGGGCAGTGGGCGGAGGGTGGCACTTAGGGTGCTGGGTGGGGCCCCAAAGACAGAGAGTCAGAAGCCCCAGGGCTTCTGTCACCAGTGTCTCCTCTTCCTGCCGCTGTGTGTTTTCAGGCAAGCCTATGTCTCTGGGACCCCCGTGGGCAGCGAGGCCACGGTTGACTCCACACCGTACACAGCATCCTTTGGCACTGGGCTGCTTTAGACTTTACGTACTCTGGGGATGGACAGTTATGAGACTAAATGCTGCTTTCTGGGGCTTTTAAGTCTGTTCACGCGAGTGTTTCCTCCCACTTAAGGTAGTGTATGTATCTGAAGGACGGAGAGCCTGTCTTCTATGACTTGTGTACTTGCCAAGTGCATGACATATATGTTACAGGAACCCTATAGCAATACATACGTATGTATGTGTGTGTGTGTTGTTGTGTAGTCACTAAGTTCTGTCCCAGCTCTTTGTGATCCCATGGACTGTAGCCTGCCAGGCTCCTCCATCCATGGGATTTTTCCAGGCAAGAATACTGGAGTGGGTTGCCATTTCCTTCTCCAGGAGATCTTCCCAACCCAGGGATCGAACTCATGCCTCCTGCATTGCAGGTGAATTCTTTACCATATATATGTATATTTATTTGGTTAATTGTTTTGGTTTGGGTTTTCAGCCATGGGACCTTTGGTTCAAACCAACTGTTTCATGGGAGGCCAGTGGACAAGAGAGTTGCTCTGACTAAAGCAGAGGAGGGGCCAGAATCACCTCAGTGGAGCCCAGTGCAGGGGACTACTGAAAGATTCCCCCTCTCTGTTTCCAGATGACAGAACTGATTTCCAGAGAGAGGTGACCTGCCTGTCCCTGGACTAGAACCCAGGTCCCCCGTCTTCTAGTGGGGACAGCTTGGTCAAGGAGGGGGAGCTGGGTTCTTCCTCCAGCTCTGCCATTACCTGGCTGGTGGCCTAAACAAATCTCATCGCCTCTCTGAACCTCCCTTTCCCATCTGTAGAATGAACAAGACGATAAGATGACCTCTCATGTTCCTTTCCAGCTCTGAGATTTAAGCAATGTACAGACTTGCAGGAAATTTGCATTTTCCAGTGCAGTATCCAAGGCGACAGGTGTTGAGGCCAGAAAGAGACCTGTTGATACCTCCACACCTTGTGAGGCCATCCGTCACTTGCCCGAGTTCTGCCCTTGGACTTTAAGCCTCCTTGGCTGGGACTTTGATTGCCGCCCCCCACCCCCACATTGTGGTGTTTTCCCACAGCAGGCTCAGCCCAGGAGGGCAGGGGCCACAGTGCCCAGCATAGTGCCTGACTGAGAGCAGGTGCCTAACAGAATCTTGCACAAATGATCAATGGTTGGACTAATGAATTGGTTAATAGATTAGTTAATGAACTGAGTGGCTCTCTCTTCACTTTGTTGTTGCTTTCAGTATAGTCGGTGATTTCATTAACTATTTATTGAATGCCTACTATGTGCCAGCACTGTGCGACTGACTTGACAAAAAAGACAAAAATGCCTCTGGCTGGAAGTGGTCTCTTTTCCTTCCCCTTCCTCCATCCCCCACCTCCTAGATTTTCCCTTTCCCTCTGCTCCTATTCATTATTTCTCTCTGCAGTTATGTTATTATTGGCCTTGGCAAAGAGTTTCAGGGGTGTCGTTTGTCTGAGCAACATTATGCAGAATTAAGTTCCAGGGTAATTTCGGATGCAAATACCTGTCCTCCAGGAGAGTGTGAATTAAGCCTGCTGGTCTCAGCTCGGCAGAAGCAGCTGCATTTGAATCCAGGTCTCCAGCAGTCAGGAAATCTGGCTTGAGGGGTGTGTGTGACCCCTTCCAGAGCCTCCTCAGGAGTCTCAGATGTGGCTCCCAAGGGTGGGAGGCAGCCTTGAGCAGTCATCACGATCATCCCTCATCGCTCAACTGAGCATCTAGAAAGCTGAGGATCTCTGCCCTGGCCTCTTCCCTCCCCTCTGTAAGCATATTTTATAACCAGCTGGTAGGAAATTTTTCTTTGCAGTTAACCTGATCTTTCTTGCGATGTGCTACTCTCCTTTAAATACATACTTCTCAGATTGCAATCTGCCTTCAAAGTACTGGAGGATCTTGTTAAAGAAACAGATTCTGGGGTAAGGCCTGAGATTCTGCATTTGCAACCAGCTCTGGGGTGATGCTGTTCTGCAAAGCACACTCCAAGTAGCAAGGTTTTAAAAATTAGATGGGCAAAAAAGACAGAAGGCAAAACAAACATAAAAGCAAATAGCCTTTCTGATTTATTTGTAGGGTCCCTTAAATATTTCCATTTCTGCTGAAAACTACTCTTTGTCTGCCAATTCCTTAGCCTCTGTGGATCTTGGTTGCCTCATTAGTGAAACAGTGAAACAACTCTCTCCAGAGTCATGATGAGGGTTAAGGCTCAGTACCTGGTCCAGATGGAGAACTTGGCACCTGCTGACGGTACCTGTTGAAAGAGAAGCCCCCAAAAGGAGGGAGGAGGACAGTAGCTATGCCACTTCCTGGGGTTATTAGATAAGAAGGGATCCATGCAACCCTGAAGTCTGTCCTTCCCATGGACCAGTCCTCAATGATACCTGGTAACCAAGTGCTGAAAAGGTTACTCAGCTTCCATAGGGAGTTTGAAGGGTGCCAATCTGCTTAGGTTGGCCTTGATTTAAAAGGAAAAAAAGGACTATTTGTGTAGCTTAGAGTATCTTAATAGCACTTAACAGATTTGGAGAAGATGCTGGCAATTAGATTGGAGATCATTTGGGGTTTTTATTCTTTTCCAAGTTTTTCCCCATGCCTTCTCTTCACAGCCCTTTAAGGCAGGTAACACAGATGTTAATCATTCCCACCCTGCATGTGATACAAGATGTGGAAGGGTTCAGGGACATGCCCAAGGTCAGATGGGTTGTCTTTGATGAAGCCTAGCCCAGACCCCTGCTTCCTGTTTCAGCGTTCTTCCTGCTGTCCTAAAAGATGGAGGCTGCCCGTGTGTGATGGGAAGAGGCAAGGAAGAGGGTAGCTCTTTGCTCTGACATTGACCAAGGGCAGCCCCTCCCCTCCCCAGCATTTCCTGACTCTTGTCCAGCTGGGACTCAGGACACTGTTGGGGTACTCAGGCCTGGCCTGGGCCCAGCTCCGGGAGCAGAGCCCCTATACTCCCCTGCCTGCAAATGAGAGGGGATCATGGTTTGCCAGTCCCACATGAACCCAGGGGCCATGTGCAGTGGTTCATGGGTGCAGTCAGCCATGGTCCTCCCACTCAGCCCCCTGGGGTTGACACCTCCATGGCACATCTATGCTTCAAACTCTCTGAGTCATTATCTTCCCAGACACCATTCTTTTCTTCCCTGATGTTGCTGCTGCTAAGAATTCATCCCTCCGCCCCCTTCTCCCAGCACTGGCCTTCTTTCCCCTGGGGGTAGGAGCGTCCAAATGAATTTCTCCTTCCTCCGACAGCTGGCAAGGAGAAGGGGCATTGGGTGGCCTGTGCCTCTTCTGGACCTGGGTTCTGTCTCAGAGCTTCCCCGAGACCCCGTTGTGACTGAAATCCCGGGCCTGCCAGGCCACAGGACAGCTGTGGTCAGATTCAGGTCCACGCTACACAGCTGTCTTTTTCCTGAGGTCCCTGGGCACCTTCGTGTGGGAGTGCAGGCCACCTGCCTCTATAAGCTTCCCTTAACAGTTTTGCTAATTTTTCAGAGCCACGATTCCTTCTCTTACAACCTAGAGAGACCACTCTTCTAGGCTTTGATTCCGTCACTTTACAAACCACTTTTCAAAATGGTAATATTAACCTCCCAGGGTCTGAGGGAGTGTTCTGTGTACCATACACTGCTAGGCACACAGTGGATGCTCAGTGAATGGTTATTGGAACAAAATGCTGCAGAAGAATTAGGGATTTAAATTCAGATTGGTTCCCCAATCCAAGTAGCCCTTGACCTCTCCGTCCTCCATTCATGTCTTCAACTGTGAGTTCTATGATTTCCTCTCCCTGTAGTCACTTCTCCTTTCTCTCCACTTCCTGTACATTTTCTCCTACATCCAGTCCTGGGCCTTCCTCTCACTGGTCCGCATTCTGCATGACTTTCTGCATCCCTGTGCCTGCAGCCTCTGGAGAGATAGGGTCAGAAAGAGACTGTCCCCAACCAGAAAGCTCCTCACAGTCACAGACTCTTAAAGAGTGGAAGGCACATCTGATGTGTCACCGTCCACTTTTCTACCCTGTGCCTGGATCACGCGTTTCTGGAGCCAACTTATGAAGACTTAGAAAAGACAGAGCTAAATCAGTGGGGGTCCTCATGACCATCATGTGAATCATCGTTGCCAGGTTGGTGGAGGGTGGTCCTTGCCACTGTGGTTAAATTTCAGAGGTCCTGGGGTCCTGGTGACCACACTGCTTCTTTTTCCATCCCTAGGTATATGCTTGTGGTTGTTTAGTCACTAAGTGATGTCTGACTCTTTTGCAAACCTGTGGACTGTGACCCGCGAGGTTCATCTGTCCGTGGGATTTTCCAGGCAAGAATACTGGAGTGGGTTTCCATTTCCTTCTCCAAGGTATATGTCTGCCTCATCCTTAAAACGCTGAATTCACTGTACACCCATGTGCTCCCAGGAGAGGCTACTGGAAGGCTCTACAGTCATTTACCCCTGAGGAATTCTGAACTGGCTACAAGCAGTGGGGGGAGAACTTTGCTCAGAAAGGAGACACAAAGTTTCAGAGGAGCTCATAATGGGGCCCCTGCAGAGGGAGGCAGGGACCCAGGGTGCGGAGGCTGGGGAACAGCCCTGGACTAGGCTCTGTTCTCGGCCCCATCTGTGGCATAATCGTGCCCAGTTACTCTTTTCCCAAAAGGCAGGGTTGAACCCAGTCCATGCCGTGCTGTGCTATATAAGCTGCTCACGCCTGATCCTCACGGAGGGCTGTACGAGCCCTTTTACTGCATCTCTGTTAACGTGAGGGGCAGGTCAGCGCGGGGGATTTCCTCCAGCTCCTGGAGTAAGCCAACTGTTCCCTCCCTCACCCCTGCTCTCCCCATCCCAGGCTGCCTTTCAGAGTCAGGCTCAGTTCTGCCTGCTTTGCAAGCCTCAGGCCAGGAGCTGGCACCCCTGTGGTGTGGGGAAGGGAGCCTGGAGCCTCGATTCTGGGTCTCAGCTTCTCCCTAGCCCTGTCCCAGCAAGCTATTGCCTCTGAGCATGCTCATTGGCCAGCAGGACAGATACAGCTGCAAATAGAGAATCTACCAGTGGAAAAATTCCTCCCGGTCTCAAGGAAAGAGGTCACAGCACATCTTTAGGGGACTGGCTCTCCCTAGGTCCTGCTTTCCAAAAGTAAAATTTGAGATGATTTCAAAGTGTCCAGGCTCACTGCCCATGGGGTGCTCGTTACACCACTGCTAGCCATTAGCATCTCCCTTCACCATGACCTGGCTGTGGAACTTTCAAGACTATCCCACTCATAGCTACCTTGTCACAACCTTGGCAGTAGGGCAGATAAGGGGAGACTTAGAGAGGTGGACTTGCTACCCAGGTGGACATGCTTTCTATCTCCTCTTGGAGAACTCAGAGCTCACAACAGCTCCATGAATACTGGAGTAGGTTGCCATTTCCTTGTTCAGAGCATCTGTAGGTTCCTATCCAGAAATCTCATACCCTCAGCCAGCAGGCCTTGCAACCTACCACAGGCCCTATTAACTGGAGGTGATGGGGCCTCAGACCTGCCCCTGGGGTCATGAACGCCCCATCACTCTGCCTGAACTCAACTCTGCATGCCTCACCCATGACCCTGGTATTCACTGACCTGACCAGAAAAGGTGGGGATGAGAGAGAGGTGGGGTGATGAAAAGAGCAGGTGCCTGGGCACCAGAAGGCCTGGATTCTACCTTTGGCCATTAATTTCCTGAGTGAACTTGTCTAAGTCATACAGCCTCTCTGAGCTTTACTTTCCTCACTAGAAAAAGGCCAGACTGAATGATCCCTAAGTTTCCTTCAAACTCTGAAATCCTGATGCCTACAATTTCTCCCACAGTTATATCACCCACTATGTGACCCAACATCAGTTAATGTTGGGAGATTGAAGGAAGCCTGTTGGAGATCCCTATATACCTCCCTTTTGATGGGGGAACCAGCTCCATTGCCACATTTCCTGTGATGTACTCTGGGTGCTGGCTGGACTGGTCCTGACCTCCACTGGGAGTGAATTTTTGAGCCTTCTTCCCCCTGAAGAATTGCAATTAGGCAAGCAAATTCCAATCCCACCCTTTGGCTAAAGATCTGAGCGCTCAGCAAGCCCCAGCAATATATAAAAAGAGGGTTACTCACTCAACGCCGAGTTCTGTATTTGTTCTCAAGCTCTCACGCAAATACCCTTCAATTTCACATTATTGACTAAAAATGTTTAACATTCAGTAATACATTTTAAATTACACAGACACATCTTATCAGCGTAGGAAAACCAGCACAAAGACAGAATGGGCCACCCTCTTCCGAACCTGGTCTTTTCTTAATGAAACTCCATCCTTCCCCTCCACCCTGCTCCTGGTTAATGCCGAGTCTCTGTGTATAATTTAGTTAAATGGATTTGATATGCTGGCATTGTCACCCCACACACTCCCTTTCTCTTTTTTTTCGTTAATGAAATGTGTGAACAGTTCATTCCCAGCTGAAAGCAAGTTCCGATGGGTTTCGTACCTTTCTGTGTAGGAGCGAGAGGCAGACCCTGAAGGAGGCACTGGCTGGCAGCGGGGGAGGCAGGGGAGATCAGTACAGAGCTTCGCGTGTGGTGTGTCCACTTGAATGCTCCCTGTGTGCGAGCCCTGCCGTGGGCACAGGCACTGGGAGAGGGCCCACCCCTTTCAGAAATGAATCAACACATCCATGACTCAGGAGAAAGGGATTGACATTGGGATGGCGTTCATGGGAAGAAAAATCCTCCTAAGGGTGTATTCCCTGTTGTCCAGTCTTTGGGAGAGAAGGCAAGGATGGATAAGAAAGTTTTGATTGTCTAGCTCGAGGGTACCAGCAGCATATATGTATCTGTGTGCATTGGTGTCCACCCTTCTGTGTCTTTCTTTGAAGCCCCTATTGGGACTTTGATGGGGGTAATGGACAGGCGATAGCCAGCTGTGTGATCAGATTATAGTAGCAAACATTTTTCTGATTCCTCATGTCAGCCAGGAGTCTTCATAAGTGCAGTGCTCACTTCTGAGAGGTATCTTATTTCCCCGCATTTTCTGTATGGGGAAATAGAGAGGTTGAGTAACTTCCCTAATGTCACACAGCTTTTAAGTAGTGGATCCAGGACATGAACTTGGTTAGTTTGGCCCTGGTGTCCACATACTTAACTCCTGTGCTCTACGGGAAAGGGCCTGAAGCCAGATGCCTCTGTAGCCTTTCGGCTGTGTGGCCTTAGGCTAGTCACTTATCTCTCTGGCCTTCCATTCCTTACTGGGTTATTAGGAGACTCAAAGACAGAAGTGCACATCAATGTACTTTGCCGATTTTGAAGGGATGTCAATGACTTCTGAATAACTGAGCCCAGGCTTTCATCACTATGTTCCAAAGGGATCCACATACTTGATGTATGCTTTACAAAGTAGGTCCGTCGCTTTTTCACTTTTATTGCTTCTAAGAGCAATACAGTCCAGCTTCCGCTGATCTTTAGGAGCGATCTAGGCCTGGATGTCCTGGGGACCAGGACAACAGGGAACACACAACCAGGACAACAGGGAATACACAACCAGGACAACAGGGAACACACAACCAGGACAACAGGGAATACACCCTTAGGAGGATTTTTCTTCCCATGAACGCCATCCCAATGTCAATCCCTTTCTCCTGAGTCATGGATGTGTTGATTCATTTCTGTGCTCTGGCCTTTGTGCAATGGTCCTGGTCATTCAAAAGGTCAGCATCCCTCATTTCATACCTCATCCATCGTGTCATCAGAGGTCATGATAGTATAGGTGTCTTGGTAAGCTGCTTCTAATTCTTATTGGAGTGGGATAACCTAAAAATTGGTCAAACAAACATAGCTGAATTAATACATCTCAGCTGATGGAATGAAGGAGTAACGGAGGGAGACTGAATGAATGAGTTGGTGAGTGAACCATCCAGAAAAGGGGCATGCCCTCTCCAGAGGACGGAGAGTTATTGGGGCATGATGGGCAGTGAGAAGTGTGGGTCTGATTTCTGTTTCAGGCATTTAATACCAGTGGGATCTTGGACAAGTTGCCTTCCTCTTTGAGCTTCAATATCCTCATCTGAGGAACAGAGGAGACAGTGGGGAAGGACGGAGAAGCCTGCTCAGGGAGCTGTCTCCCCTCCCGCTTCCCCCCATGGCTACTCCAGGTAGCCTTGAGCCTTCAGACTCTCCCGTGGGAGAGTCACATGCCTGTTGCAAACCCATCTGTCACCCCCAGTTTCTGGGACATGGATCAGACTCCCTCCAGAACTCTGCAGCGCCTGGGGGCTTTCTGGTGTTGGCCAGGGTTAGGGGCTGAGGTAAGAGGTGCATTCTCCTTGTTGCCCCCATAGGGAAAGAGGACACTGAAGAACTCATACCAGCCATCACTCTCTTGAAAGAAACCCTTTCCAGCCTTGACATGCGGACTGGAGGTGGGTTTGGGGTCAGGGTTACTGCGTACATCCTGTCTGCCTTGTTGCAAGGAGGTCTGCAGAGGAAGGTCTGTCGCCTCTCATTAGGATCTGGGAGTTCTTTTCACCTGTTGTGTTCAGAGTTTGGCTTCAGCTGAAATTCAAACGCACACTGAAAAGTCCTGCTTAACCAGGGGCATGAGAGGCGGAGTTTGTATGGGGTCTTGAAGGAGAAAGAAGAGGAACCTATCAAAGTTGAGGCAGGGAGGGAGGGTGGAGATGCTTTCAGGGGACCGGGAGTGAGTGGTTCCTGTGAGGGAATCTTCAGGTTCAGGCTCACGCTGGAGCAGGTGGAAAAGCAGGAAAGCAGCAGAGGTGGGGGCAGACAAAGTCGTGGGGGGACCAGACTGGAAAGACAGAGAAGGACAGGCTGGGTCAGCAACCTCTTCTCACACCTTTCTCCATGGGGCACCGCTAGCATTTGAGGGGTGATCCTTAACACCCAGACACCCTGTCTTTGTGACAACCAAAACACCCCAGTTTCCAAACCCCACCCAAGGGGAAGGGGCTCGCCCTCAATGAGATCCACTCTGTAGGTGATGAGGGGTCCCTGGAGGATGAAGCCTTGGCCTTCGAAAGCTCACAGTGGTGCCCAAGTGGAGATGGTGGAAGCCTGGTGGCCAGTTCAGAGCTTAAATAATTCTATGAATTTGTGGTGATATTAATAGAAGAGGCTCCTGTGAGCCAAAGGGTTTTATGTGGATATTTGTGGTTCTGGCTGGTGCCTTAGGAGGACTCCCAAGGAGGCAGTAAAGAAAAAGCCCAAGGATTCATTTATTAAATTAATTAAAGAAACGGTATCCGTTCATAAAGTCCTCACGTGGGTTTTCTGTTTTCTTTTTAGAGGGAAAGAAGGGAGGATGCTGGGGGTGGGGTGGGGGAGAAACTGAAGGAGAAGGCAGTCTCCGATCAGCCATCACAACTCTGCAAATTTAAAATAAAAGAAATTCAATAACAGCCCAGCAAGTCAAGATTTTTTTCCCCCTCAACTTGAAATCCTCTCACGCATCCAGGGGGCCTGGCTTGGTACAGTCTGCTAAAGGGAAGGGGGTGTTTGCTTTCCTAGCCTCTGCAAGACCTCATTGTCCTGTGGTCCAGCCAGGGGATCTTCAAACTGGGGAAGCCTATGTGCCCACAGCCCAGCAAGGCCCCCTAAACTTCAGTACACCTAGGGATCATGCAGATGCTGGTTGTTTGCTTTCTCGGGAGAGGTCTGAGGTTCTGTGTTTCTAACGAGCTTCCCAGGTGCTGCAGGTCCAGGGACCACACTTTTGTGTGACAAGACCCAAAAGCCTCGATGATTCCACCAGGCCCATCCATTTGTAGAGGGGTTGCTGGGTGTTAGCAAAGATTGAAGGTCCTGGGAGGGAAAGAGAAGGACAGGTCTGAATCTGCGTGGGTTTTTTGCCTCTGGTCCAGAAAATGTGGAGTGAGAAACTGGGCTCAGAAGGAGGATGGAAGAGAAAGCAGAGAGCAGAGGCCCCTTCTACAGGCTCAGCTCTGGGACAGTGCCCCCTCCCCATGCCACCCTGAGGACTTCATCTTCCTCGCCCCTGTTCTCCTGGAGCTGGTCAGTTCCTGAGAAGGAATAAAATCTCCTGACCATTCTCAAGCTGTTACAAGCTCCAACCATGCTCCTTTGGTGGGAAGGGACCCCAGAGGACCCGCCCGGTGGGGCAAGCTGGGCTGTCTGAGCTGTGAGACCCTCTCAAGGTGCCTGCTTGATCCTCCCCCTTTTCGGGTGGATTTGCAAAGCATGAGGGAGGGACGGAGGACAGCTCTGGTGATCCCACAGGGAGATGGAGGCGTGTAACCACGGACAGCAGCCTGGCCGCACGGTGAGGCTGGCGGGGTTGAGCACAAGGCAGGGCAGTCAGCTGCCCTGTTACAGACTGGCCTGAGTCACCACTCACGCATCCCAGACAGTTCCCAACAGTAAACCAGAAAGTCCCTTTCAGCCCTGGGCCCCTACTGCTGTGCCTTGGTGGGAGGAGGCACAGAGGAGGGACTCTGATCCGACTTCAAATCCTTTACAACCATTGGTGGGGACAGTGTTCACGGTGAGCACCTGATTACCGTTCTCCCTGGAGAAGTTTGTGAAGCTTAGCTTCCCTCTGCAGAATGGCACATCCATAGGCCTCTGCCATTGTCCTCGGATCCAGGAGAACTCGGGCAGGTTTTCAGTAGATTATATTCAGAAGATTACGGTAGAATGGGCTTTGGGCCCAAACAATAGAGAAGGTGAACCTGTCTGGCACAGAGACCCAGGACCCCCACAAGGACAACCAGAGAGGGAGGAGTCCCTGGGGTAGACAGGACTTTAGGGGTGAGGGGCATGGCCAAGGTCATGGGGGCATGGCTGCTCATCAAGGTCCAGATAAAGTACCCATCACCCACCAGCAACAAGATTTCAGAACAGCTGTTGGGTAGTTACCAGTTTTTTTCTTACCAATATATTTTTTTTAACTGAAGTATAGTTGACTTACAATGTTGTATTAATTTCTGCTGTACACCAAAATGATTTAGTTATATGTACATATCCATACTTGTTTTTTTTTTTAATGTGGCCCAATCTCAAGGCATTCTCAAATGTTCCTCCTCTTGGAGGTTTTCCCTGATCCTCTCAGGGAGGAAGCTGACTGCTCTTTCCTGCTGTCCACAGCTGAGACCCCCTCCTGCAGCTCTGACTCCTGACACCTTTGCTAGGGGCTGGGACCTGGTTCGTGAATCCTGGTGTCTGCCAGGGCCCTGTCCCTGCCGCCTCGGGTCTAACAGCGCCTGGAGCTCTCTCCCTCTGCTCCTGCCTAGCCTTGAGCACCAAACAGCAGCCAGACCCCACGTCAGCGGTGGGGTGACAGTGACCCTGTCTCTACCCTGGTGCAGACCCAGAAGCAGTCCGTCCATCCATCTGAAGGTCTTGCAGCCGCCGAGACCCAAAGCTCTCCCATGCATGTTAGCTTTGGCCTCAGGTGACCTTGGCTTGAATCCTGCGCTTCGTTTCTGAGTCTCACTCTGCTCATCTGTAAAATGGGAGGCGGGGGGAGCTATCCCCTACTTCTCAGTGTTATAATTCAGTGAGACAGTAAGTGTAAATACTCAATACACTGCCTGGTACCATGAAGTGCTCAGTAAAGATTTGCTGAAAAGCCTTCTCAGAACCACATCAATCAGTGCTAACATCTCCACTTTATTGAACAGGCTGGACTCAGAGTGTAGTCAGGAAATTGCTTGATTTTCTTTCCCCACCTCTGCCCTTCCAATCTGCTCTGTTACATTTTCCTTCCCTGCATGACATCTCAGCCGATCCTGCAGCATTTCTGCTCTCTAGCTTTCTAGTATTAAAATCTCCGGTTGCTCTTGCACTTAAAACCCTATAACGCTCCCTTCTCATTCGGAGTCAAAGTCGAAGTCCTTGCCTGCGGACCCCAGCCCTGCTGTCTGACCTCCCTCATCCGCTCCCACCCTCCCCATCTGCTGTCCCAGCACTGGAGCCCCTCGCTGTGTCTGACATGGGGTTCGCGCTGGCCTCTGGCCCTCCTTCCGCCGGATATCCCCAAGCCTCACTCCCTCACTGCCTTCGGGACTCTCTAAAGTATCAGGAGTTATTAGAAATGCCTTCTCTCAACCCTCTATAAAGTAACAACCCCTCCCCACCCACACTTTCCCTGCCCAGCCCTTGCCCCACCCTCCTACTTATCTCCATCCAACACACACAGTATTTACTCCTTCATTTACTTTCTGCACTCCCTCCCCCGGATGATAAGCCCCAAGAGGACAGAGATATTGTCCATTTGCCTTACTGCTGTAGGACCTGAGAGAGTTTCTACACATAGTAGATGCTCAATGAATATTTGTTCATCAGTCTCAGTCAAAACTTCAGTGTGTCATTCACCAAGGCTTCTCCTCTCCTCCTGCCTCAAAGCCTGGATCTCACCTGGACCAGGCAACCTACAAGGAAAAGGTGGAATGAATTGTTTTTGCACACTCCTGACTTCACTGAGGGAAGGAGGCAAGGAATGGGCTGACAGGTCACTTACTGGGCTGCTACTATAGCCCCTGCAACGCCCCCTCCCTCGCAGATGACTCTGAATTCTCTGGGGACAGTTCTCTGGGGCCACGAACGCCTCGTCCTTCCCCGTGCAGGTGGTGACCTTTAAGGCTGATGTCTCCTGCCTCCTCTTTAGCACTTGTTCTAGACAAGCCACGCAGCCTTTTTCTTTGGCCCCGGCTGGCAGTTCTGGGGAGCAGTTTCCTTTAAGTCAATTCCTCAGAGGAGCAGGGAGGGTGCTAACAGGGCTCAGGAGCAAGGATGCCTGGGTTCTCACACCGGCTAGATGCTCAGTCCCTCAGTGACCTTAGGCAAGTCCCTGCACCTGAGCCTCAGTTACCTTATCTGTAAAATGGACTTAATAGCAGTATCTTCTTAGTGTGATGTTTAAGTGAGATTCTGTGTATAAGGTTCTTGAAACAGAGCCTGACCCACAGGAGGTGCTTAATAAAAATGAGCCCTGGTAATGGTCCCTTGTGCCCTCCATAGTGTCTAAGGACCCCTCAATAAGCAGAAGCCCCATGCCCCCATTGCAGCCCTCCAGAATCTTCTCTGCTGCCTCTGCCCTGGACCAGGGTCATCACCAGCCCCTGCCTGCAACCCTAGAATTCATGTCTAGTTCACCTTGAACTCTCCCCGCCATCCACCCCCAGATTCCCAGGGCTGCATGGATTCACAAATCCCTCACTCAGACCGTGGGTGAGATGTATTCTTCAGACACATGCAGAGACCCACCGAGTGCTCCACTTTCTTCACAGAGACCCCCATTCTGTCATCTCATCAGAAGTTTGTCCTACTTTCCCAGGCAGGAGCAATGAGGAGCCCAGAGCCTCAGGGCCAGCTCCCCCCACCCCTAAGCAAGCCCCTCGTGGAGAGCCTAGGACCTCTCCTTAGAATGCCCTTGTCCTGTGATGCTCAGCTCTGGGTTTCGCAGGCAGTTATGAGACCATGGGAAGCATCCTGTTTTTGCTATCCTGCTCCTGCTCAGTTGCTCAATTGTGTCTGACTCTTTGAGACCCTATGGACTGTAGCCCTCCAGGCTCCTCTGTCCATGGGTTTTTCCAGGCAAGAATTCTGGAGTGGGTTGCCATTTCCTCCTCCAGGGGATCTTCCGTACCCAGGGATCGAACCCGCATCTCCCGTGTCTCCTGCCTTGCAGGCGGATTCTTTACTATGACCCACTGGAGTATGGTAATGCATTTGGGTTGTTAGAGCAGAAAGGAAACTTGATGTTCAAGTTCAGACCTTCCTGGTAGATGTGAAGAAACCAAGACCTGGAAAGATGAAATGATGGAGCCAAGAGTACTCCACTGGTCAGTGCTTTGCAACCTGCCTCTCAAGCAGAATGGGCCAACCCTGTCCTCACAAATGGCCCTCCTTTGGATAGCAGAGTCCCTGGGGCTTGTCCCCACCCCTCGAGAAGGAACTTCGGCAGGGGGACTGGCCAGACTGGGCAGAGCTCACAGCCCACGCACATACCTCTGCTTCCCAGTGACTGTGGCCTCGGGCCTGCTGGAAAGCCTGTGGCCCTGGGTGCTGCCCTGTGGGGAACCTAGTTCTGCCCTGCTCTCTGGCTTTGTGACGTGAACCCCCAACTTGGGCTGCTCGTTTGACAGGATGTCTGCTGAGCAGATTCTGGTCCCTCCAGACAGCTCCAGGCCCTCCTGGGCACCCATTGATGGAGGCTGCCTGGGGGGAGCAGCAACTGAGGCCAGCACAGAAGGGCAGATCTTGGGAACGGCCCCCATCTGAACAACTGTGGAAATGCAACCCTTGGGCCCTTTGGGGGAGAGGGGCCCATACTGTGAAAAGTGGGTTTGGGGGCATGTTTCGCCTGGGGCCATGGGACTAGGAAAAATGACCCTTTTGGTGCCCTACAGTTGTTGGAGGTACTTGCATTTGAAATGCAGGGTTAAGATATTGACCAGGAGAAGAGTTTTCCTAACCCTGGTGCAACCTCTTTCCTAGACCCTTTGGTAAGGTTTGATTCATAAAACTCTACTATCTAGTGGTGTAATGGTGTCACTTTTTTCTCCCTTCTTCCCTTATGATTTTTTTTTTCTCGTAATCAAAACTATTAATAGCAGTGATTTTTTTTTGCCAACTTGCAATACTATTGCCAGTCCTTCCCTTGGCTCTCTGCTCTATTTTATCATTTCAATCTTCATGAACTTTTTTATGAGAAAATCTGGTGAGTTTGGAACCCATTAGCAGAATCGCAACTCAAAAACCCTATTTCCTCCTCTACTTCCTGGTCTCCCCCTCAGATCCCTAGCACTCCAGTCATAAAGAGATGTCCCTGGAGCGGGGATCACTCAGCATGGAGACAGAATCATAATTAAGAGAGTCAATCATTCAATGCAGTTTGCATTTTACTGGGAGGAAGTATTGATAAGACAGAGGCTGAACTGGGCAACTGAGAGTCTGTGGGTTACTCTCGGGGCTGCTGGTTGGGGGGATATGAGAGCTGATGTCGATAGCTGACCTTTATACCAATCGAGGAGCAATGCCCAGGGTCCTCCAGCTTCTCTGCTGGGGAGTGAGGGGGGACTGGTACTTAGAAAACCAGCCCCACGGCCAGGCGCATCCGTTTAGTGATCACATCCAGGAAAGATTTCTTCCCACAAGTCTGACTGCAGACTGGGAGCCAGGCTGAACAAAAAAGGCGCCCCCTGCCTGACCAGGGGTACAGAGTTCAACCCTGATATTTTGTGATATGTTTAGAAGTGTCCAGAGCCCTGCTACTTTGTGTGTGTATGTTTTGAGAGCAGTACAGTGAGGAGATGGGCAGTCCACATGGGTAATTACAAAAGCTACTCTGTGTCCTTCATGTCTAACAACTCATCAAGTCTGCAGCCTTGGGAGGAATATGGCTCTTATTATCTTCACTGTACAAAAGTGAACTGGGAGGCACAGAATGGGCAAAAACTTACCTAAGGCCACACAGTTGGGCAATAGCACCGCCAGGACTGGAGCCCAGGCAGCTGGCTCTGGCATCTGTCCTCTTAACCATTCTGCTGTCCACCAGATGAGATACTTGACATTCCACAAATCTATGCGTGCATCATCTCCTCTGGTCCTAAGTACCCGCCTAGGGCAAGCAGCCAGGGCCGATTTACTCCATTTTCCAAGTGTAGAAATACAGGTTCAGCGAGATCATCTAATTTGCCCAAAAGTCACATGGCAGGGAGCAGCTGAGGAACTCAGAGGACACAGGCAGGAGAGATTTAAAGTGCCGTTTCTGTGTGGGCTTTGAGAATATTGTTTCTCTTGTGCTATCCGCTCAGCCCTCTGTAGGTATAATCACCCCTCTTCAGTGCACTCAGAAGAAAGCGGGGCTTGGCAGGGGCCCCTGCAGAGGGTGGGGCTCCTGGGTCTGGTGGGGTATCTGGGTTGCAGTAACACACACCCTGTAGTAGGGGGGCACTACCTTGGTGAGTATCCCATTAATATCCGAGAGAGGGAGACTTCCCTGGTGGTTCAGTGGCTAAGACTCCGAGCTCCCAATGGAGGGTGTCTGGGGTTTGATCCCTGGTCAGGGAGCTAGATCCTGCATGCCACAACTAAGAGCTCACATGCCATAACTAAAGATTCTGCATGCCGCACTAAACAAAGGAAGTATATATCCAAGAGAGGCTTAGCACATGGACCGAGTGGCACAAAGCATGAAGACATGGTATCCTTGCCATTTTGGGGGCCCAGTTCACTGAGACAACCATATCAGCTCTATCTGGTCCATCATAGATACCTGTACCTAGAATCCTCTTACCTTGTCACTAAATGGGGGTACAACTTCCACCTCCCCCTCCACTAAGAACCTAAAATATCCTATAGTTAGGAATAACTGTACCCCACTGCCAACCTAGGAGCCCCCATCCGTAGAGACAGGCTTGGCTGGGAAACCTCAGGAGGGAGCCCCAGGTTTGTGTCAGGCAGGGTCCACAGCACATGCCTTCCACACACGTGGGTGTGAGTCAGAGCGGATGGGGCAGACTGGCGTCCACACAGAAAATTGACAAAGTAAATTGTTCTGGATGGAAGTGCCATCCTTGCTTCTTTCCATGGAGAACCTTCTATTTAGGGCTGGCAAGGTGGGGGAATTGAGGAAAACCCACCACATGGGTGACACTCAAGGAAAGGAAGGAGTTTAAGGGAAGAAAGTGGAGTATGCGCTTCCAATTGAATCCGTTTCTTGGTACTGCCTTCCCAGTCCTGGTCTAACTTTGTGAAAGTGCACGGAAACAGGAGATAAATAAATGGAAACACCGAGTTCCAGGGCAGCCTAAAAGGTTGGGGAATGAATCGATGCTCTCCCCAGGCAGCTGTCCGAATGAAGTGTAATAGTTAATAAAGGCTGATTGTACACACGTAGCTGGGCCAGCAAACGGAGCAAGCCGAGGCCCGGGAGGCTCATCCTTTTCTCCAAGTGCCCCCTCCCCCCAGTGGTAATCACAGGCTGATTAAATCAGACTTCTCGGCAGCGGATCCAATTAGTGGGGAGTGGGAGCTTGGATGTTACCAGTGACTGCACAGACCACGTCCAGTAATCCTTCATCTCTCTGATTTGCTACCCTGGGCGTGGGGGCCGTTGGTGGATTTGGTGGGGGGAGGTGGGGTGGAAAGAATGAGGGTAGGGATAGACTCCGGAGGAAAATAGGACATCCGGCCATCCACACTTGGGGTAAACCCTGGTGCAAACACTCTCAAGCACTATGGGGAGAAAGGCAGAGGAAGAGGCAGGATTCCTGCACTGGGGAGCCGTCCAGCTTCTGGTTGGAGAATCCTACACACAGGATGTCTCAGGAAGGCGCTTAACATAAACAGAAACACCAGCACAGATCTTACAAAAGCAGAGGGTGATTCACAAATCATTGGTAGTTGGCTTTGGAATGTATTGATTTTCCTCCCAGAAGATTTACCTACCTAATTCTGCTCGGCTTAAGCAAGCAATAAAAATGTGTTTGCCTTTCTTGATCACATTTAGACTGGCAGCGAGGGGCAAGGGGGCTCCGAATCCTGCTGGCTGGCTGGAGAAAGGTACTTTGGGTTTACAGCTTGTCCATCGAGAGCCGTAAAAACAGGCAATGAAAACTGCCTGGGGAGATAGATGAGCACAGTAGCGCACAAGTGGTCAGGAGAGATGGGATCCTGGTGGGCAGTCTAGGGTGGCTTCCTGGAGGAGTTTCTACCTACCTGCGGGAGCAAACACAGAAACTTACTGTTCACCCAGATGTCACCCTCCCCCACTTCCACCTCCTATCTCTAGATGTAGGTAAACTAAATGGCATTCGACACCTTGCCTGGCATGCAGACTGCCCATCCGGCATGGATGATCGCCTTTAAGCTTGTCACATCACACCTTCAAGTCTTTGAATCGGTTCAACAAGTACTCCAGGCCCATAGCGGTACTCTCTCTAAGGGTTACGGGGAAGCATCACGCAGAACTCTGATGGGTAAAGACATGGACTGTAGGAGAAAATGAGACACCTTTGACAAACAGAGCAGAGTGCATCCATCTGTATGAGTTGTCCACTCGTGGGATTGCCCTGGATGCCCGTGGGCTTGTTCTGAAGTTGCTGCAATTGCTTCCGCAGAAACTGTGTCACGCGCATGTGCTTAACTGTTGAATTTCCTGAGTGGTGGCAAACCCTTTTTCGGGGAGCATTTTTCCTTCCAACTTGGCCAAAAGAAGGGCATTGGTATTCAAGGTGCCTCCATGAATCTCTGTGTTAACGGACAAGTCATGTGTTTGGGGTGAGGGGAAAATGGCCACTTGGAAATCTCTTGAGTGCCCCCAAGGGAAGAGCTGCTGGCAAAGCATTGATGTTGCTTCCACACTCTGGACTGGACAACGAGGACTGCCTGCCCTTCTCTTAAGCGGCACTTGGCTGGGAGGCAGGAGGTCTGGATCTGGTCCTTGCTTTGACACAAAGGGGCTGGTTCCCTTGGACACAACTTTGACCTCTGAGAGCCCTGGTTCCTCATCTCCAAGATGAAGGAATCAGATTGGATGATCCTCAAAGTTCCTTTTGTCTCTGAAGACCCGCGATGCTGTGAAATAAAGTCCCCCGCCTCCGCCCCTCCTCTCTCTGACTTTCTGATACTGTGGCCACGGGCCTTCTATTTTTATTTCCTTTCATGTTCCAGGATCTGAGTATCACTTCTGACTGACTGTAGGTGTAATAGAATTTGTACTTTCTCAAAATTTAATTACTAGCAGTAAATGATCAATCAATCCATTGATTAACTACTTATTGATTCCCCCCCGACGTGGCTCTGAGACAGGCAGGCTGCATTTGGAGCACAATCCTTTGGTAATTGGCTTATCCTGCCGGGTACACAGCCTCTGTTAAAAGGCATTTGGGTCTTGGTAAATGGCTTTTTATTTAAGTATTTATTTCTCAGATCCCAGGACTGCTGTTGGGAGACATTTTATGTGTGCAGTGGGTTTAGCAGGTAAGCCCTGAAATATAAACATAGACTCCACATGACTGCCTGACATTCAGTGTAAGAGATTCAGACCCTTTTTAACTGAGGGTCTCAGGATAAGTCATGTCAGCTCAGTGTACCTCTGGTTGTTGTTGTTGTTTAGTTGCTAAGCTGTGTCTGAATCTTTTGTGACCCTATGGACTGTAGCCTGCCAGGCTCCCCTGTCCATGGGATTCTCCAGGCAAGAACACTGGAATGGGTTGCCCTTTCCTTCTCCAGGGGATCTTCCTGACCCAGGGATTGAACTCATGTCTCTTACATTGGCAGGAGGATTCTTTAGTGCTGAGCCACCAGGGAAGCCCTTGCCTCTGATAGCAAGATTACAGCAAGTCTATAAAATGAGTGTGTGGGTGTGTGGGGCTCCGTGATGTCTAAAGGCTAAGATGCCTTAACTCTGATTCTAACTCTCTGTTTCACAAACAACCTAACTTAAAGAGATGGGGATTTGCATATCAAACGCTGCTGCTGGCTCAGGTTACCTAGGCTTTATCCCTCTTGGGGAAGATGTGGACCCAGTTGGTGCTTTGAAGTGTGCGCATTAAGTGCATTCCTTATGCCAGGCACAGGCCACAGGGAATTGGCCCCACAGTTTTCAAATGTGTACCACTTTCAAGGTACAGCTAGCTCTTAGTTATCCACGTAGACACAAGCATGGAAGAAGTAATTGCAGGCAGACTTCCTCTATCCATGTCCTCTGGGCTCCTCCCCTTCTGTCTAGTCCTTGTGTGCCCAGGAAGACAAATTCATTTCATCGTCAACATTGGCGAAATGACACTACAGGACAAGTCTGTCCCTTCTTCCTCTGTGCCTCTCCCTAAACCTTTAGTGGATTCTAAAGAAGAGAGCCCCTTGGATTATCTGTTGGATTGCAATATCAGATTAGGGCATATGAGAAACAGGAAGACACTAGAAGGTAGGAACAGAGCCTCACCCTAGCACAGAGGTGAGAGGCTTTCATTCTGTCCAGGGAGTTGGCAAATGCCTCAAGGAGGAATTGCTGCCGCTCATCGTGGCCTTTGAGTGTAGCCTTGGTGAACCATGCAGTTCCCACCAAAGTCACACCTCAGACTGGGACTCCAACCCACAATCCTCTAGCCACACTCCATCAGCTGGGGCTCAAACCCAGGCACACTTCAGATGGGACTTGAACCCATAATCTCTGGCTTGGGAGGGGATGTTAATTCACAACCTCCCAGCTGAAACTGTGCACCTTGTCACAGGAATTCAACAAGAGGCAAAATGATAGGTAAGAAGTAGATTTATTAATATAGGAGTCTTGTAAAGTATACAAGCGGGCAGGCAAGTAGGGTCTGCCCTGAGAAGTAGGTGGGAAAGCAGGTTTATTTAGGGAGGTACACACTTCACAGAGTGTTGACCGTCTCAGAGGCAAGAGGCTCTGAAAAATGGTATGATTAGTTTTTATGGGCTGGGTAATTTCATACACTAACAAGTAGGAGGATTATTCCAATTATTTCAGGGAAGGGATGTGGATTTCTAAGAATTGGACCACCACACGCTTTTTGGTCTTTTATGGTCAGCCTTGGAATTGTCATGGCACCTGTGGGTGAATCATTGGGTATATGCTAATGTATTACAATGAGCATTTAATGAGGCTCAAGGTCTACTGGAAGTCAAATCTCCTACCATCTTGGGCCTAATCAGTTCTAACCAGTTTTTATCATATCCTCAATAGCTAATGTCATTCTTTTGAAGGTTGTGCCCTGCCCCCTTCCCTCCTGTCTCACTTCCCCACTGCAGCCAGAACCTCCTTGGGTAGTTCAAACTCGAGGACATCACTTCCCTCATTTTAAAACCTTTGTTCAGGGTCCAAAATCAAGTTCAACCTCCTGACATTACACCCAAGGCCTGTCCTGATCCAGCTGAACTTGCCATTTGTCTCTTGTCCACCTAGCTTTCTGCCCTGCACTTAGTAGGTATTCAGTATTTACTGGAGGGAATAAAACAGTGAATGAAAGGGTTTGGTCTTGAATGATAACAAGAAGGTTAAGGCACATAGAACATACCTAAGATTATGGTGACAAGCATCACAACTGCTGTCTTAATTTCCTTTCTGAAAGGTAAGCAAAGGTCCCTGAAGCTCTAGGGTCCAGAAAGTTTCCCTCCTCTAAAGCAGGTCTAGCATCACAGGCTTGGCCAAGCCATCAGCCCAGGTTTGACATTTCCATTGTTAAATCCAGATGTCTCTCTGGGGACCTAGGGCCCCTGTGGTCTGGCCCTTGCCATTCTCTGACCCCATCTTGTGCCACAGTTCTCCTGGTTCATTGAGCGATAGCCACACCTATCTCTTAGTTTCTCAGTCAAACCAGGGTGTTTCATCAACCCCAGGGCCTTTGCATAGACTGTTCTTCTGCCTGGAAAGCCCTTTCCCTACACACTTCCCCATTGGCTCCATCTCACCTCTGTCTGTCTTGGGCACTGGTATTTAAATCCCCATGGCCTAGAACAGTGCTTGGCACCAAGAATGTCCTTTAAAAAGCTGTTGAATGAACAAACAAGCCAACATAGACAGCTTGGACCAGGAGAAGCCATGCTGGTCCAAGCCTGCCTCCATCTCTCATCCACACCCAGCTCAGGCAGATGGGAACCCTAAAGTTCTCCTAGGACCAGATGCCACAGCCAGCCATGTGCAGCAGGGTTTTCTCAGAGCCTGCCCAGAGGTCCTGCCCAGCCATATGCCCACCCAGTGCCCACCCAGGCCAGTACTGCCAGGGCCATTGAGGCTACCCTTCAGTGAAGAGGCTTGCTTTGAGGGCTGCTCTCCCTAGTGGGGAGCCCTCTGGCTCTCTCCTTTTATGGGGAATTTTTGCCACTGGATTGGCTGTAATTGTCGGATTTGCATTTGGCACACCTGCAGTGAAAGGCCCTGGGGGCACCTAGGCCTTTGGAAATCAATAGGAATAAACAAACAAATATATTCATAGACTGGAACCTGGAGAGGAGGGGTGGCTGGAAAGGAGGATAGGAAACAAATCAAAGTCCCCGGCTTACCGGCTTACGGTCTGCAGCAGGGGACCCACTCCCCACCCCCATCCCACCGCCCCCACCAGACCCAATGCGGAGCTCCTTGCTCAAGTACCCGCCTTCTATCCCCACAGTGAAACTGAGACTGTAATTTCAGTGCTAACCTGAATGGGTTCGTTTCCTTTCATTAACTCCAACATTGGGGTTTTAGGCAAGTTGGCTATTGTTCGAGCCACACTCCTCTCCTCTCTACTCCCCACACTTTGAAGCAGCAGGAACAGCCAGAAGGAGATGGCATTAAGGGGCAGAAGTGGCTGGTGTGAGCCCAGGTCGCCCTGCAGTCAGATGGAAACCAGTAGCGGAACAATGGAGGGGAGGCCAGGGAGGGCCAGCTCTTTCTGCCTGGAACCCAGTGTTGTTCAGCGTCTGGCCCGGGTGCCTTCCTGGGTGCACCTGCTGGGGCCCCACATTTAGAAGGGGACTTGGCCAGCCTTGTAAGGACCCACTGGGCTCCAGCATCATGAGGTGGAAAACAACGGCACACTGTGCTCTACGGCTTACAAGACGCCTTTACACATCCGTGTGTGTGAGCCAGTTCCTGCTGAGAGCTTGCCCAGGCTCCTGAGACGTCCAGCTGCTGGGCGCTGGGGTGGGGGGCTGGGGGGATGTGCTCTGGCATGAACTGGCCCCATGGGATTTGTAGGCTGTAAAGCACGCTGCAGAGAGGTGCCAGCATTTCCTCCTGTGGCCCGTGAGCTCCCAGGAGGACAGCTGTCTTATCTTCACTGTACTCCTGCTTCCATTTCCGGCCTGTCATAGACTTTGTAAAGGGATGAATACATGAAAAATGAAGCAAAGAAAATAGGGATAATAATATCCACCTCCCAGGATTGGTGTAGGAATAAATGAGATAATGTGTCTAAAGCTCTTCGCACAGAATTAATGCTAATAGTGTGTTTGGTGGTTAGCTTGTTCCCAGAGGATTAAGTTACTTGCGCCAATGTCAGACGCCTAGTGAATAGTGGATCTTCTGGTGCTGGGTCCTGTATCCCTTCTTATCCAGGAAAGCAGTCATAAAAGTAAATGCGGCTTTAACTGTGTTTGAATACAGGTGGCTCCTAGACAGGAACAAGCACTGGGAAAAGCTTTGGGAAAAAAAAGTGGTTGGGTATCTCCTCCTTCAAGCGTGAGGGATCAGTCAAGGCAGATAAGGGCACTGGGCCTGGGAGGAGGGTCCCTAGGGCACTGAGTGACCCGTAGAAGCTGTGGCTCTGAAGGTGCCCAGCAAACTACAGCCAGGAGGGGACATGTTAAGCTGCTGGCTCAGCTAAAGTGAAGCCAGGATGCTTGGGGATGCATAACTCCACTGTCATGGATCTATGGGCTTACTCTGTTTTTTACTATTATTATTATTGGAGTATAGACAGTTAACAATGTAGTGATAGTTTCAGATGAACAGAAAAGGGGCAAAGGGACTCAGCCATGCACATACATGTATCCATTCTTCCCCAAACTCCCCTTTTTCTTTCAAAGAGAGTGAAAACCTTTGAGAATGTCAGCTCTCCCTTATGGCTCTGTGTATTCTCATTAGCCAGTACACCAAGCCATTGGGAAATGGTTCTGCCAAACCTGTGAGTATTCACAGTGTTTGCCAGCCAGAAAGCCACTGGGCTATCTTTCTGGCATATCCACTAGGTGCCAGGCGTTGTGCCAGGTACTTGGTTTTGTTAATTGAGGTGACATTCCCCTAAAGTGCTAGGTACTTTTTCGACATGAACTCAAAGCTCCAAAACAGCAACACCAAGTGGGTATGGATATCCTTATTTCTGCAGAAAGGGAAACTGAACCTCAGAGACATGGTGTGACTTGCCCCAAGTCACACAGCAGGGAGGTATCCGAAGAGGCATGGGCGCATAGATTTGTCCGAATCCAAAATCCATACCCTTTCCATCCTACCGCAATGTATAAATGTACGGATTTATATAAATTATGAGATAATTAAAATACCTGCTCATGAAGCCAGTGAGCTTTCATGTGTGTCACTGTTGATTTGGCTACCAGTGTGCCGCAGGCCCCTCGTGGGTCCAGGTCTCTAGTTCTCAGCAATCCTGTTTTCCTGTAGACCCCTTAGCCATTTGCCTGGAGAACCCAACATCTCAGCCTCTCTCTTCCCAGGCCCTGCCCCTCTGCCCCTGGTCTCCTGGTTTCTGTGAGCCACAGCACTTTCCGGGGTGCACTGTTGTGTATCAAATGCTCGATGTACTTGTTACAGCTCAGTGGAAACACCGTGCTCTTTGGAAGAGCAGGGGAGGAATAAATGTTTCAGTCTCGCTATAAATAATGTAGCAAGGAAAGATGTTGTGAAAGTGGTGCTCTGGGTTTTGCCAGGAGGTATGTTTTCCTTCTTTCTTTCTTTTTTTTTTTCCTTTTACCTTCCTCCCCCAGCCCACACCCCACCCCACCCCCCCCTTTATTCAGTCTGATACAGAATGCCTCCCACCAGGGATCAGAGGAAAACAGACCTACTCCAAGGGAAGGAGAAGATTAAACTGTTGAAACTAAACAAATCAATCCCTGTAGAGAAAAAGCAGAGGGGAGGGGAGGGTCTGGCCCAGCCAGGCCCTTGGCAGTGATTTGGGGACTGAAAGAGAGAACCTCCGGACAAGGCCCAGCGTCATTCATGCTGGCAGGGGGTGGGAGAAGAGAGGAGGTACCACTGGCAGAGAGAGCTGCCTGGAAAAGGAGGGTGGGGATGAGATTCCAGACCTTTCATCTTTCTTTCTCAGCCCAGCAAGTGGGAGAGCTCTCAGGGGGAGGCTGGCTGGGTTCTGCTTGCAGGACTGGAGCAAAAAATGGCAAAGGAAGTGATGTAGGGGGAGCCCCAAGGTGTAGGGGGCTGGGTAGCGAAGGCGATGGAGCCAGAAGCAGAGCCCAGATCATGGGAAAGATGGGAGCCAAAGACAGAATCCTGGTAGAAGAGCCAGGTGGAGCCTTGGATGGGACGGTATGCAAGGCCAGAAGCATCCAGGAGATTGGCAAGCTCTCAGGACCAAGTCTGTGATGTGGCAGGCTGTTGGAGGCCAGCTTTTCTCTGACAGCAGATGTATTGTTTAGGGGCAGGTCTCGTGCCAAAAGATGCCTTTATCTTCTGGCTGCTTGGCCTCAGAGTTTCCTGGGGTTCAATCAGATGAAGATGGGGATCTCGTCCAGCTTCAGGGACAATTGGATGTGGAAATTCAAAGGCAATAGTGGCTCTGATGATGCTATCAGGGAACCAGAAGGACCCAGGGCCTTTTTGTGTAGGTCTGCATTTCTTAAAGTGCAGGCTGGCAATCCCAGGCATAGAAATCATCTGGAGCTTATTTTAAAATACAGATTTCTTTTTCCCATTTGAGATCTACTGAATCCAAATTTGGGATGAGGCCCAAGAATCTGCACTTTAAATAAATATGTACATAACTCCTATTTGTATGGATTTCGACAACCCTTCTTAGTAAGGGAGCTACATTCGTTTCCTTTGATCAGAAAGTGGTTTGCTGGAGAAGGTCTTTACCCTCTACTTGAAAGCTGATTTCTTGTGAAATATAATATTATCCATCTGACAGTCTGGAAACATTGAGTACTTCCTGTGTACAAGGTGCGATGCCAGGGGGTTTTGCCTGGGGTCAAAAGCAGAGTCTTAGAGTGGTTATTGTTGTTCAGTCGCTAAGTCATGTCTGACCCTTTGCGACCCCCATGGACTACAGCACACCAGGCTTCCCTGTCCTTCACTATCCCCGAGTCTGCTCAACTCTTGTCCATTGAATCAGTGGTGCCGTCCTACCATCTCATCCTCTGTTGCCCCCTTCTCCTCCTACCCTCAATCTTTCCCAGCATCAGGGTCCCTTAGAGTAGAAGAGACCTCAAAAACCATCTGCCATCCAGAGAGAGAGCATCTTCTATGGCCTTCCTGAAGATTGGTGAGGTGGCCAAGTCCATGGTTGGTTGCCTTGCAGGTCTCAAGTCTGCTTCCAGGCCCAGAGGCCAAATCTGCTCCCTCATACACAACAGCCGGCTGTCATGTTCCCCTGGAATCACTTTTCCAGGCTAGAAACTACCAGTTCCCTTAAAGGAAGAATTCGTCCAGACCTCTGACCTTCTGGCTGCCCTTCTCTGGGTCCTTGGGGTTGTGGCTGACCTTCTCCAAGGGAGGCACCTTGTTCCTGGAAGTAGGCTGACCAACAGAAGGGAAGGACTGAGACAAGCCCTCTCCCCCTTTTCTGGATACAGACCAGCCTTTCCCTGGAAAGTTGCCCTTAGAAGAGGGAGGCTGTTTCCTCCTAGGATGACTTCTGAAGGGTAGAAGGACTTGGGAGAAAGGGGAACCAAACCACTCCAAGCCTTCATCTCTCCCAGAAACTCACTGGGCTAGAGTTTCTGTAACAGCATCCAGCCTTTGAGAAGCCATTTGCCTCCTCAAAGGGCTTCCTCCAAGGAGATGGCTTACCTGGTGGCTCAGACAGTAAAGAATCTGCCTGCAATGGAGGAGACCTGTGTTCAATCCCTGGGTCAGGAAGATCCCCTGGAGAAGGGAATGGCAACCCACTCCAGTATTCTTGCCTGGAGAATTCCATGGACAGGGGAGTCTGGAGGGCTACAGTCCATGGGGTCACCAAGAGTTGGACACGACTGAGCGACTAACACATACACATGCACATTTCCCAGCTCCAGCCAGCAGGTGGGCTGCACCCTTAGGCTGGGCTGGAAGATGCTGACTCCCTGGTTTGTCTCCTGCCCCACTTCTTCATAGACCCAGTCTCCATGGCTCTGTTCATCACCATTTGATGTCCTCAGTTCTTGCCCTCCACAGAGGCTACACCAGGAGAAAGCTGCTCATTAGCCAGGAAAGAAAAAGGGAGAAAACTACCTTTTGATGGAGACAAGCCTCAGAAAGGACTATGCCCTGGATCGTGCTGTCACCTTGGCCTTGGAGAGGGATGTGGGAGAGGAGACCTAGGAGGACCAGGTGGCAGGCGAGGAAAATGATTTGAGCAGTGGCATTTGGGACTGATTGGAGGGGAGCAAGTCTGGGGCTGGGGAAGGTTCATTATAATAATTGTATCCTTCCCCTGTAGTTACGACCTTGCAAAATGTAACTTGATGTTTGTAATGAGCTATAATTAGACAATCACCAAAAGTTGCAGTGAGTAGAATGAATGGAAAACTCAACCAGCAGTGGAATTCACTGTTCTCAAGCACCTGTTGTGTTCTTATTTTCCTCCTCCCTGTGGTAGAAGCCCCAGAGGGAGGCCTTCCATGGCCATGGTTACCTCCTCCACTGTTTTGTGCTTGGCCAGGGTCTGCGGTCCTGTGAGGCACCTCCCTTTGGTTTCCAGCCCTTGGATTTCCTCCTGCCATTTGGGTTAAGTCTCAAAGATCATCAACCCGGAGAAGGCTGAGCACAAGCCTAGGACTCTTGGTCCTGAGAAGGAGTCCAGGGACCAGGCCATTATAGAACCCCTCATCCCTGGTGAAAGTGTTAGTCGCTCAGTCGTGTCTGACTCTTTGCAACCCCATGGACTGTAGCTCTGTGCCAGGCTTCTCTGTCCATGGGGATTCTCCAGGTAAGAATACTGGAGTGGTTTGCCATTCCCTCCTCCAGGGAATCTTCCCAACCCAGGGATCAAACCTAGGTCTCCCGCATTGCAGGTAGAGTCTTACCAACTGAGCCACCTAGAGAAGAGGCCTGAGAATCTCCATCACTTTTTCAAGGAAAAAATAGGACCTGTGCCCAAGCTAGAAAGTGGCCAGTCACAAAACATATTACCTCTTCTGCTCTATTTATCTAATAGGATCACCATCCCTAACTCAAAGGAACCCCTAGTGATAAGATTTTATATAAAATGTATATATAAAATATGTATAAATGTGTACATGACAGGATGGAAAGATATTTGGGAACCAGAGCTCTTTCTCAAAATCAAGCCTCAAAATCACCTCTAGATTCAGCTTACTAGAGGACACTCTGCATTCTTGCATGGGTGTTCCATAACTCGAGATCCCTAATAGAATTTTGCATCATCAACTATACAAGCAACTATATGCTATGCTTATAGTGGCAAATAATGCCCTGACCCCTCTCAGCAGCTGGGCCCCAGCTCCCAGGGTGGAGTGAGTTTGAATGTTTACAACATTTACATTTTAATTAAAACCCTTCTGGACTCTCCAGAGTTTCCATGCATCTATTAGTCCCTGCTACAGCCTCCCCTTTATAGCAAAGTCATTTCAGAGGATGGAATTTATACTAAGGCTTTCCTCTCACTGCTTATCAAATGAGTCCTCATAGAGACTCAGGGAACAGGAAGAAATTCAGAGATTATAGGATCCAATCTGTCAGTTTTAAGACTGAAGCCTGGATGCGTGTGTCTAAGTCACTTCCTTCATGTCCTACTCTTTGCAGCCCCATGGACTGCAACACACCAGGCTTCCCTGTCCTTCACTGTCTCCTGAGTTTGCTCAAAATCATGTTCATCGAGTTGGTGATGCCATCCAACTATCTCATCCTCTGTCGTCCCCTTCTCCTAACTTCAGTCTTTCCCAGCATCAGGGTCTTTTCCAATGAGTCAACTCTTCACATCAGGTGGCCAGCGTAATGGAGCTTCAGCTTCAGCATCAGTCCTAAATAGGAAAAGCCATTTGCCCGAGGACACATAGGCTGTGGCTGACCTGGGCTTTCAGTTCAGACCTGGCTCCTCGCTGGTGCTTAAACATTTGACTGTAACACTGGCTCCTTGCCAAAGTGGAGGGCCTGGGAAGGGACAGGCCCTTGGGGGCTTTAGTCTATGGTTCTTGGAGCTTTGAATTCAGAGCTCCTGCGGGGCTGGAGCCCTGGGAGGGGACTTGGACTCTGAATCAGGAGACTCTGCTTTTGTAGTGAGGCTGTTTCCTACAGCCTGTGTCAGGGAGGAGACACAGAGATAAGCAGGAAATGAAGATGGGAAGAGAGAGAAATGGTTCTGGATGGTGAGTAAGGACAACGGTGTGGGGCAGAAGATGGAGTGCCGGGTGAGTGGGGCAGCTCAGAAGCTAAGATGCTCTGGTCCAGGGCAGAGCCAAGCTCAGTGGCCTCCTCAGCCTCTGGCTCACCGGCGGTGTGCTTAGGGAAGCTGGCTTGTTTCACCAACTGCAGCCTTTGGACCTCAGAAGTGCCAGTGCTTAAACAATAGAAAGGTCTTGGCAAGAGGCTAGATTGGCCAAGCTGTTCTGGAAGACAGTCTGATTTTGCTCAAGAGACAGGAAATCAGATTTTTGGTCCCAACTTCAGCCTTTACTAGGTGGCCTCTATCAAGGTCTTTAACCTTTTGTGGCCCTGGTTTCCTATGACTAAATGAGAATAGTATTGTTGACTTCATATTCTGTGGTCAGATTTATATTAGACACATGTGAGAATGCTTCATGAACTAAAAAGCAACATAATAATATCCAAGGGCTGGGTATAATTGTCTCCACCAGTTAGCCTCCCTTGTGACATTTACCTCCAGTTGCCAAGGAGCATAAACTAGGCACAAAGAAGTAATGGTCTTTCAAATACTGGTCCTTTGTTACTACAGGACTACACTGAACTAAGCTCACCTTAACTCCCAACCACTGACCCCTCCAGGAACTCTGAAATAGCATCAATGCTTACCCCAGACTAGGAGGAGAGCATGGTGCCCATCACCTGAGCAGGCTGCCCGGGAGTCAGAAAGGAAGTGTGGGTCGGTGGGCTGCTGTATCTAGAAGCCAGAGCTACACCCAGCCTGGTCCTGGGGGCAGACGGGTTGGCTGGAGAAGCTAGAGTTCCCATCTTTGCCTAATGGCCAAGTTAACTTGTTTTTGCTTGAACAACACCAGTAAGAAGTATCTGGACGTTGGGATGCTGCGGACAACGTGCAGTTTGTTTCACTGACACTTTGGTTTATGGGCTTATTAGTTCATGGCCAAGCAATCCAGTTGACCTACGGAGAATCTGTGCCACTTGAAAATGCGTCTATCCTAAACCTGAACTGTTAATTGTCTCCCCCTCTGGCTGGAATGAGTTGTCTGAGCTTCTGTCGCTCTCTTCTGAGGTGTTAACCCTTTGTTCAGTCCAGGTCATAGTTGTTGACTTTGGCTTTCATAAGCACAGCTGTGAACTGTACCTTCTACCTGCAGTTAGTACCCTGATGATGCCCAGTGTAAGACTCCAGGCAATCTCTGACCTCACTCTGCAGACATGGGCTTTAGTTCTTTCTGTGGCAGTGAGTTGACCTTGTGACCTGGACTTCAGCTTGGTAACCTGTAAAATGAGGGGACTGAACTTCGCCGCCTCCATCCACATCTCAGTGGATCAGGAAGGCCCCTTCGACACCAGGAGGTGACAGAGAGGGGGCAGCTGATCACACGGGCCTGGTTGGCAAACCTCTCAAGCTGAGACCGTCATCTGATACTAAGCCGCAGGTGAATATGTGGCATAAGCTCCAAAGACTAAGGCTGCTGAAGGGACACCATGGTGGTTTCCATTTATGGTTAAACGTGGATCCTAACAGAGCCTGGCTTCCTGTTCTGTGCTCATTGGAAAGACGGCCCGGTGACTCCATGGTCCCCACCAAGCCTTTGTTGCCAGTTAGCAGGCAGTTGCATTGTGGAAGGACCATTGTTCTCAAGTAGTCAGCTCGCTGTGCCTCGTGCCAGCTGGCATCCTGTGACCAAGCCCAGCTCCAGGGCCATAAGGTGACGCCGGCAACAGCAGGTGTGTGTTCACTATGCTGCACCAGCCACACACCAGAGTCAATCACTCCTTGACATTCCAGAAGCAGGCATCCTTTTCCAGGAGGCAAAACAAGAAGTTTGGCTTTTTTTTTTTTTTTTAAAAGACGAGTGTGGCAGACTGTTGAGCCCAGTCCCAGAATCTCAGAGTGAAACGGGGTCTTAAAAGGCCATCCATCCAGTTCCCTTTTGATGCAAAAATCTCCCTCTGTGGTCCAGCGGCCATCTATGATGTGTGTCCTACCAGTTCCCAGAAAGGAGAAGTGAGACCACTGACAGTTACAAAGAAAGTCAGAAAAGGAGATCCTGCTTCGATGAAAGGTTGGGGTGAGGAGGAGCTTGTGCTGCCAGGGACCTGGGATTAGATGGTTACTGACAATGAGCATTAAATTCAAATCTGAGCTCTTCTGGCAGCAGGGGTGAAAATGGAAATATGATTGTTATATGGGTGTCTGACAAAAGGACTCGTGGCAGGAGAGACATTCTTTTCCCTGGTACTAAATTTTAAAGCAAGCCACAGTCATTTACTGGCCAGGGAAGGTGACCCTGGAGGTTGGAATTTAGTTTCTGTTTCCCTTTTCCTACCCCATTGCCGTATGTCCCGAGATTCTACATGACTTCTCAAGGCTTGCTCTGATCAGTTCATTTTTCTCCATTTCTTCTTTCAAGAGGCCGTTGAGTTATGTGTGAACCTGAAGTCCTGGGGAGCCAGGTCCTCTTTGGAAATTCCAAGGGTTTTTGAAGCTCTAGGAGGAAACCACTTGACTTGGGATGTTGATGTTGATAGATAGGGTGGGGCGGGCACGTCACCTGCAAGGACCAGCTGCCCTGAAGCCTGGGAGCCCTGGGAGGCCTGGGTGACATGCAGCGTTCCTGGCAGTGCAGCCCACAGATCTGCCCAGCTTGGGGGTTCTGCCAGCCTCCAGTGGCTGGTGTAAAGACCCCATGTATGAGTCATCAGTTAAGCTGTTTAATTTTTTTCTCTTAGAGTAGTAAATACATTTCTAGTTCTTCATTAGTCAATGGCTGCAGCCAGGTGACATGACACTGGCACCTCCTGGTAAGCCTCCAGTTTCTGGGGTGGCCTGGGGTGTTTGAGGACTATGTACTGTCCCTACTATAGTGTGGCAGTGTACTGGGCATGCTCTGGGCACCACGGCTAGACCCTCCATGTGTCATCTTCAGAGGCCATACAATGTAGTGATGAAGACCACAGACTATAGTCAGTCTACATAGGGCTCATATCCCAGCACCCCCACTGACTTGGTTCTGTGTCCTGGGTTAACCCTTCTGAGCCTCAATTTTTCATCTATAAAAGGGGAAGAATAATAATAATACCTTACTGGGTGGTTGAGAAATTAAATTGATAGGTACACAGGCAGATAGATAGATACTTAGAGCAGTTGTTGCTGGCACAGAGTAAATGTTACATAAACCTACAATCATCCTCTTCCTCAGAATGTCTCAGAGGTGTTGGCATTATTAGCCCCATTTTACAGCTGAGAAAACTGAGGCCAGGAAGAGTTAAGTTCCTTGTTGAAGGCAACACCACTAAGTGTGGAGCCAGGATTGGGATGTGGCCCTGCCTTACTCTGGACCCCGATCCTGTTCTGAAGCCTGTGATCAGTCTTCTGAGATGGCGGGCACCGCTGCTCTGCACTGTGGTCCCACAGCACACTGCCTACTCTGACCCAGTGCCTGGACCAGCGTGCAGGTCCACCCAGTAAGGTATTATTTTTCTTCCCCTTTTATAGATGAAAAATTGAGGCTCAGAAGGGTTAACCGAGGACACAAGATGGGGAGAGGCCAAGGCGGTCTCAGCAGGTGTGACACAGGGAACTGAGGGACAGGGCTAGGGCGGGCCAGGCTCCTGCTGAATCCAGGTTTGCCTTCCAGGCTCCTGCTGAATCCAGGTTTGCCTTCCAGGCTCAGCCCTGCAAAGTATACCTCTGCTCCCCACTGTCTGCATCCATTAAACAAAAATCCCCTCTTGGCACTTGACAAATGTGGTTTGAGACCGGACCCAACTCGTGCAGGGGCTGAGACAGAGCTGAGATGGCCCTCCACAGAGCAATGGCTTTCAGGATCCCTGAGCTTTCTGTCACTGGGCCTCCTGGTAGAAGACCTGAAGGGCCTAGGGTATGGATTAGACTTTTCTACCAATTTTGCATCAGACAGACCTAGTTTTAAATCCTGTTTACTGTTTGCTAGCTGTGTGACTTTGGGCAAGATTCTTAACCTCTCTGAGCCACTTTCCTCATCTATAAAATGAAGATGATAATATGTCCCTCATGGGTTTCTTGTTAAGTACTGAGTCATGATACCTGAATGTCTAAGCCTATAATAAAATAGAAACTATTTATTATTTTTTTATTAGTATGATCATTATCATTATTATCTGCTGCTGCCCCAGAATTCAAACCCTGAAGTAGCCAGCTGTCTTCTGCCTCTACATTGAACCTACCACTGTTTTAAACTAGGGTACACTCAGATGCCTTTGATACATAGGCCCCAGCAGGAGTGGATCCCCCCTGCAAACGGGCCCCAGGATCAGGGTATCGAGATGGCAGCTGGGACTTCAGGCCTGGAGCTGGGTCCAGGGGTGGTAGGAAGGCTCACGTCACAGCTCAGCCCTGGGCTGTGCACTTAGGGTTTGGAAGGAGGGAGTGCTGGCAGCTGTCACAACACCTGGACACCTGGCCCTGGGGCTGGGAGGCAAACGTGGGAGGAGGGTTTTCTCTTTCAGGGAGCTTGTTGCTTCTAATTCTGTAGTTTACATCCTGGGGTCAAAATGGGAAGAAATGCTCTTCCAGGTGGCCCCCCAGAGTACCCTAAGAAAAGCATTGCCATTCCTTCCTCCCACTTCTCCATTGGCTCAGTTCCCCCCTGACCCATGCTTCAGATAAACATTTGTGGATGGTGATGGTGGGGGGCGCGTGTACCTGGACAAAAACAGGGCCGACCTAGCTGTGTTCCTGATGGTTCTCTAAGGTCCTGCAACTTAACGTTCTGCAGGACTCGGAGCTCGTAACTCAAGGACACAGCAGCTTCCTCGAGCAGTGACAGCTCAGCAGTAAATCTCGCCTGTTTAAATAATGCCTCTGTTCCTGTTCTACTTGCCAGTGTACCTGCCATCCCTTGATTCCTGCTGATGCTCCTCAGAGGTAGGCATTAGTCTCTCCTGTCTCGTGGATGGGCCAGTGGGGCTCAGAGAAGTCAAGGGCTTTCCCAGGGTCACAGAGCAAACTGGTGGAGTGTCCAGAATGTCAATCTATGCCTCCTGGTTCCAGTTGGATGTTCTAATTTTTTTTTCATTTTTTTATACCAGCTTTATTGAGATATGATACACATACTTCACAATTCACCCATTGAAAATACATGATTCAGTGAGTGAGTTCAATACATGGCTTTTAGTATGTTCACAGATATGTACAGCTGTGACTACAATTTGAGAACATTTTTATCACCTCAAAAAGAAAGCCCTGCCACTTTAGACAGCACCCCAACCACCCCCTAATATCCCCAAGCCCTAAGCAGCAAGCAATCTATTTTCTATCTCTATGGGTTTGCCTGTTTTGGTGATTTCATGTAAATGGAATCCTGTAATATGTGGCCTTTTGTAACTGGCTTCTTTCACTTAGAATAATGCTTTCAAGATTCATCCACATAGTAGTATGTGTCAATACTTCATTCCTTTTTATTGCTGAATAATATTCCCTTATATGGATATACTACATATTATTTATTCATCAGTTAATGGACGTTTGGACTGTTTCCATCTTTTGGCTATTGGGAATAATGTAGCTATAAATATTCCTGTATAGGTTTTTGTGTAGACATATGTTTTCATTTCTTTTGGGTATCTACCCAGGATCAGAATTGCTAGATCAATGGCAACTTGATGTTTAGCCATTTGAGGAACTGCCAGACTGTTTCCCAAAGTGGCTGGTATTTACATCGCACCAGCAGTGCATGAAGGTTGCAATTTCTCCACATCTGCAGTTTCTCTGAATCTTGCCAATATCAATGTTCTCTTAAATCTTTTTCTGGCTTACAAGCAAGCTAGGGAATCTTTGGGGAGGTGAGGATGAAATGAGACAAGGCCGATTTAGGCCAAGTGTTAGATGAGTGAGCTGGGGGAGAGGGAGTATCTAGAGAGCTCTGTGTCCAGCCTTCCAGAAGGCATCCTCTTATCAGGCTTGACTAAGGATCAGTGATGGTCTCCATGGAGATCATCTCAAGTACTGAAGCCAGAATGTTGGATTCAGTTCGTGGCTGGGGAAAAATCACAAGAAAGGTGACTGTAGTTTCCTGTATAGTTAGTTGATGACTTCAGGATTATAGATTTTGTGTGCGAACTGGCCACTTGGTCCCCAGACAAGCCTGACAGGGGACCTGAGTGAGTGGGAAAAACCCTGCTTCTAGTTCGGGTAATTCAAAACTTTCCAGCAAGGCCAGGAAGCTGGCTGATTGTCCCAAGCAGTGGTGGGGGTGGGGGCCATAGGGAAGCAACAGCTCCACCTTTATGCATTTCTTCTCCCATCACCATTTAGATGCCAGGGTCATACGTCATTACCCCAGAGTTAAGCAAAGCTAGACAGTGAACTGTAAAGAACTGGGGTGTAGGCTAGTGTTGGAGAGAGAAAAAGAAAAATCGTACTGAATCAAAAAAATGGAGCAAGAGGGAGAAGCATCATGGTAGAAAAAATGGCCCCAAGCTTCCTGGGGCTGTGAAAAGATGTGCTGAATCCGTTTGTGCCTTTAGTGGGGCTGGGGAAATGGTAACAAGAGAACAGCCTTCTTCCTACCACCTCCCCAGCACACCGGTTACAAACGTGACAGTATTTGATGACTGTCCTAGTCCTTCGTCTGTAATCCAGATGCTTCTTGGGGGAAAAGCAAGGGTCTCATGGTATTCTGAAGCTGATCATGTAGGTTCAGACTTGCATGGGTCCCCATCTCTCCACCACCCTGTCTAGCCACTCTGGGTGAGACCAGAGCCATGGCTGCCGTGAGTGTGAGCATCTCTCCTATAAATGGGAGCGCAGTGGAGCTAGAGGAGCCTCAGGGGCCTCCTCACCCAAGCCCTCAGTCACCGATGGGGAGGGAGGAGCTGGGAGGGGATAGCAGTGGTGGGACAGGAACTCTGGAGGAGTGGGCAAGTGTCCCCGCTCCACCTCCTGGTCCTTTTCCGTGTAAGGGGATCGTGGCCGTCTCTAGTTTCACTTCCGCAGCCCAGGTGACCTCTGATAACTGAGAGGAAGACCTCAACAGGCAGCACACCTGAGACTAATCCCACTGATGCCATCTCCCCGAGAGCAACACCCTACTGAGTATCTGTTTCAAAGTCGGGGTCTCCCCTGCTGGAGTCCACTCTGGTCCAAGGGTTCACGTTCAGCCTTATGAGAGCTCTAATGAGGAAGGAGATTCCAGGAGACACCAGAGCCAGAAGCCCAGGTCTTGCTGGTTTAGAGGAACTACTCTGAAGGCTGCCCTGGGCGATAAGAGTTGGTGATAACCATGACTAGCACACGGTGTAGACACTGGCATCACTGATGACCCTCTGGGCCACATGAGGGAATGAGAACATCTGCCTTGAAAGGATGCTGAGACTCTAAAACCAGGTCACGTCAAGAAAGCACTTTGAAACTCTGAGGGACAACAACATTTTAAGGGTCCAGCTCTTCTTACTTTGCTCAAGTGCAATGCAGGGCTCAGGTGGCTGAGCAAAGAATCCGTGAGCTTTGGAGCTGGGCAAATGGGGGCCATGGGACAGATGTGCTGCTGCTGCCTCTGCAAGGGTCGCATCATCTATTTCTCTTCCTGGTCCCCTCCCTGGGCTGAGACCAGAGCCGTGGAACACGGGTCCAGCAGCTGTGGACAGTGGCAGCTGTGACAGGCTGTAAGAGCAAAGCACTTCAGACTGAGGCTTTGGTCAAAATGTGGCCTTCATCTGCACCCTGGAATTCTGGGACATGACCCACAAACCGGGCTGTTTCTCTTTGCCCACAGTCATGGGGTTGACCTCCAGGGTCCCTCACTCTCCCCCACCCACTGGAGACATTCCTGCTCGCGCCCTGGAGGCCCCTGGGGACTCCTCACTGCCTGGACTTTCTTGGGGCTGGCCTGGGCTGATGTAGAGAAGCCACTATGAGCCCACACTGCAGGTTTCCTTGGGGTTCCAGCCCCTGACTATAGCCACAGTGGGAAGCTGGGCAATTAGCTGCCTCACCTGAGCAGCCCTCTGCCAGCCCCCCTAATCCTGATAAGCCTAGCAGGCCATCGACCTGGAACCCCAAGCCTCACCCCCACCAACCCCCCTCCACCACCACACACACGTATACCACGCACACACACTTTACACAGGGTGATTCAGACCAGCTCTGAGGACAGCCTCTGATGCACAGCTCAGCACCATGACCTTCCTTTAGGTGTGTGTTCAGACTGTCAGAGGCCCCACCCAGCAGCCCCTTTGCATGAGGTTGCATGTGATCCTTTCTGGCTTTCGACCTAATTATCCTGAAAAAACTGGACGGGAGGGTTTCTAAAGAGTTACAGTCGCTTCTCTTCAGGGCATTATTCATTCATTCATTCATTCATTCAACATTTATTGAACATCTGAATTCCACAACTAGGCCTTGTGAGCCTGCAGTAAAGACACCAGTCCCATACTCTTGAATGTGTAATCTGCAAAAGCTATCTATACTAAACCAATCCATATTTACAGGTTCTCTAGTTCAGGGACTCCCTAAACTGGCTGTGACTCAGAATCACTTGGGAAATGTTCTCAGATTCCTGGGTCCCACCCTGCAGACCCAGACTCTGAAGGCCCAGGGTGAGGCCTGGAAATCTGGGCTTTCTGGAATTTTCCAGATGATGCCAGAGGGAACCATCTCCAGGGACCCCTGATGGTGTCCATTTCCTGATTTCTCAAATCAGGAAACTGAGACACAGAGAGGATTTATTATCTTGCCCGGTTAGAAGCACAAACCCTTCATCAGTGCCATTTCCAGGATGTCCTGCCAACCAAAGGAAGGACAGAATGAACCAAGCAAGTGACTCTGGCAAGATACCATCTAAAACAGGGGTCCCCAACCCCTGGTGCCACAAACCAGTACCTGTCCATGTCCTGTTAGGAACCAGGCTGCACAGCAGGAGGTGAGCAGTGGCAGGCAAAACTGAAACCATCCCCACATCCGCAGAAAAATTGTCTTCCGTGAAACTGGTCCCTGGTGCCAGAGAGGCTGGGGACCACTGATCTAAAAGGTTTCCCAAGGGACAGCGCTTGGAAGGGCTGTATTTCAGAGAGAGGAAGGACTTTGCAGGCTCAGGGGACATGGAGGAGGCAAAAGTCTCAAGGCGAGAGTTCCGTGGCACTTTGGGGCAGGGTGAGAGTGTAAGAACTAGGAGATAGGTCCAGAAAAGTTGATTGGGGCAAACTTGGGACCAGGGAACTCATCCATTATTCAGGAGGCATTGGGAAGGTTTTTTTAGCCAGCGGTATTTTTGAAACAATTATGCTCACAACAAAGTGCTTAGTTCAAGGGAAGCCAGTTGAGAGCAGGGAGATCAGTGAGAAGGGAACCCAAGTCCGACCTCTGGATGGGGGGCTGGGGGCTGCAGTGGGCCGGGGAGCCAGGCCCAGAGACCGAAGGTGACGGTGGGTCAAAGATGTGATGGTGTGAACCTTTTGTGTCTGGAAGTATGACAGGTGGAGCTGGGGGACCTATCTGGGGTGAGAGATGGATGTTAAGGGAAAGACTTCTCCTTTGGGTGTTCAGCTGAGGTGATATAAATAAAGCACGAGGAGCAATTCCAGGCCCGAGCAAACGCTCAAGAATTTGCTGCTGTTCCTTGCTCTACTGCCAGCTCAAGTCTGAGCCTGTGGGACTCTCACGTTCCTCACCTTCGTTGGTTCCTTCCCGGGAGCCAGCAGGCCTTTGACTTTGCAGAGGTTTTACCCTGTCTCTGGAGGAGGCCACCTGGAGTCAGGGCCACCTGGGATTGTCCGAGCCTGGAAGGAGCCAGAGAGCAGGGGCGAGGCCTTTTTATTGAGCACCTCTTGGAGTCTGCCCCAGGCCTGTGTTGTGTGTCATTTCTGTCTCTCACTCCACGCAACCTCCAGCCAGGGGTCACTATTGTCCCCATCCTGCAGAGAAGTGAGTCACACCTGGGTCCCTCTGTGACCAGAGATAAGGGCACACACCCAGTGTCTGCTGACTCCAAAGCCCATCCCGCCTCCCTCACTAGGGCCACAGCTCCCCAAATTGTCCTTGCTTCTCTTCCTTGCTCACATTTGATTTCTTCTGACACACAAGGAATTGAACTCAGCTTCTGAGTGACAGGCGGCTGGCTGAGGTGAGCCACAGGGAGGCCTGTCCCGCTCTGTGCTCTGTCCTCTTCAGGAAGGGCTCTGGGGCTTGGGCGGTGGCTGCCAACTCAGCCTTGAGCCTGCCCCTCGGGGGAGCCCCTCACACCCCCGCCCCTATCCTTCCCCTCGGTTTCCAGCTTGGAACTAATTCACCCCAGGGACACACAGCTGGGCAGAAAAACCAGCCCTCCTGTTTTCCAGGTCACTGCGGCTCCTGCTGCAGAGGGTGAGGGTATGAAGCTGGGCACAGATGGTGCTGGCGGGAGAGGGGTGCAGAGGGCTGGGGATGGGGTGAGGGCTGGGAAGCACCCCCATGCAGGGCTGCATGGCGTGGCCTTCTGGGATGCTTCTGGGCCCTGGCGTCTGTCAGGGCACCTCTCTGAGCTTGTGCATGGACCGCTGGACTGGAAGCCCCAACAGGCAGGCCACTAGGGCACAGGGCCACCCGTGCTGCCGTCAATGAGGGGAGGGCATCTGAGGAGAGGCCAGGTCAAGAAAGGCTCTTTGGGTACAAGCCCCCCTTACTCCCTCCCCTCTTTCTCTCCGGGACTCCCTCAGTCTCTCCTGCTCCATCCTCCTCCACCTTCTCTGCTCTGCTTTGCTCTCTCAGGACTCTGCCTTGTCTTTGCTTTCTATGGGGTTGGCCACAAAGTTCACTCAGGTTTTTCCCGAAACGTCATTGTCTTACGGAAAAACCTGAATGAACTTTGTGGCCAACCCAGTACCAACCAGAGGGCTCTTCTCTCCCCTTTTTCAGTTGTCCTCCCTCTCCCACCTCCTCTCCCCATTCCCTTTTTTTCTCCCCTCTCTCTTTGCTTTTATCTAAGCATCTGCCTCTTAGTCCTGGGCACCATGCTCATGCCCTAATGACATGAAAGCCTGGGGTGGCACTGGTTTGCTTGCTCCTGTCTTCCTCATGTCCCTCTACCTCTCGGCTCACACCTCAGTCTGGGGAGCAGACCCCTGCTCGACACTGCCCACCTGCCTTGTTAGCCTCAGTCCATTCAGGAGTTTGCCGAGCACCTACTAGCCCTTTCCTGGGAAAGCCAAGATAGGGAAAATGGACAGGAAGTGCTCAGTGCCCTGTCATTCCCGTCTTGGTACCTTTGCTGATGCCTCTTGGGCTCTTCCTCAGGGACTTCATCCTTATCTCCAGCAGCAGAGCAGGTCAGGGAAGAGTCATTGGATGTGGTGTAAAATGTATTTGGAAAGGATGCTGCACATTGTAAGACCACCTGTGACGTTAGTGAGCTTTGTGACCTTGGGCAAGTCACATTGCCTCTCTGGATTTCATTTTGTTTTCTAGCATGAGAAGATTGGACAAGATAACTTCTAGGGACCTGTCTAGCCACAAAATGCTAAGCCGTGGATGCTTTGCAGGGGTAAAATGCCTCTGTCTCATATCTGAAATTTGACCATTTGTGATTCATTCCTTTTTCTGTGGGATGTTTTTCTTCTCTAGGAGAAACCTTTGAATGCAAGTATTCTTGGATCAGTTAATACCACTGGTATACTGGCAAATGGTGAACAACCAGCTCTCAGGGAGAGGAGAAGCCCCGATGTGTAGTGTTTCCAGATTGGTTTTCACAAGTTAGATATCCCTATGGTGGCCAGTTGCAAGCTACCAATATGATATCACTGAATGAGGAGTTGGGAAGAGAGGCACAAAATAGACTCTCTGAGCCAGTATGAGCATCCCCAGCACCTGCAGTTAATGATGTGTGGGCACCTTGACAGGTGCACAGAGTAGATGCTAAATAAGGGCTGTAAGGTGAGAAACAGCTGGCAGTAGCCAGGAGCACAGGTGGTGCTAGTGGTAAATTAGAACCCGCTTGCCACTGCAGGAGATGTAAGAGACACAGGTTCGATCCCTGGGTTGGGAAGATCCCCTGGAGGAGGGCACAGCAACCTGCTCTAGTGTTCTTGCCTGGAGAATCCCATGGACAGGGGAGCCTAGCGGGCTATGGCCCATAGGGTTGCACAGAGTTGGACAAGACTGAAGTGACTTCGCATGCATGCACACAGCCAGGAGCACAGCCTGCAAGAGGAGATGCAGAGGAATGTAATGCGGGGCAGTAAGGGAAGAGGAGGGAGTCTGGCAGGACAGGGAACCTGGCAGAGCTCCCCCGAGATTGGACTATCTATCCCGTCTCCCTTTCTCTCAAACTTCTCGTTGGTCATCAGTCATGCTGGGTGGGGGTTCACATTGAAAGCTTGAAAGAAAGCATTTCTCTCAGGTTCCACCTCTCCAGATTCTGGGGAATCTGTTGCAACGTCCTTCCCTGTCAGTCATGCCAGACCACAGCCTCAGAGACTGTCTTTCCAACAACAATAGCAAAAAAAAAAAAAATCAGGACTCTGGTCTGACAGGGAGCTTTCCCCACCCCTGATTTTGACTTTTTAAATGAAGTCTTCCAGGGTCTAAAAATGAAATCCTGGTTATGCATTTAATGAAATGCCTTTATTAAAAAGAGTACAATTATTTTACATTTGAATAGAGCTATAAAAAATTCAGCTAACCATATAGCAGCTAATACCATATTTGAAAATACAAATCACTCAAGTTATTAGGATTTGTTAATACTGGGTAGTGGGTTCACAAATATGGGTTATATAATTCTTGATGCTCTTTTGTACAATAGAGATAGTTCATAAGCAAAAAGAAATGACTCTCCTGATTTCAGTCCCAATCCTCCTGGGAGTTTCTCTTCCCACCCCTTTAAATCACATGAGGGGAGTGGAGATTAGCTTCAGTTGTCCTTCAGTAAAAGGGCACGGAAGGGACCCTGGGTCCCAGTAGGTGGAAGAGTGGGTCCTATTGGGTGGGTAGGTGGGGGACCCCAAGCAAACCCCTCCTCTCTCTGGCACTCATTGTCCTCAGTCATCAAGCTGGGGAGGGAGTTTCTAGGGCATCTGGGTCCTTTGAGGTCCTTTGGGGCTGTGGCTGCTATCTCCTAAACTCCTTCCTTGGGCCAGATGAGCCCTGCAGACCTGTGAAAAACACTTCCATGCTCCAAGGTGAGCCACCAAGTGGAGGGATCTCTCAAACCACGTCCCTGTCTAAGCCAGGACAGCCCGCATGGGGGCATGAGAATCCCCACACCTAAGTCTCCCAGCTCCCCGTCTGTGACACCAAGGTGGCTCCTTGGCGTCTGGGACAGGGTGGCAGTGTATTTGCTCTTCATTGTGCCATTCGAGGTGGGGTCCAGTGTGTAGGAGGTGGGTGACCTGCTCCATCCTTGACCAGCCAGCCCTAGCTGAGTTTCCTTAACCCCCTCCCCCCCACCATAATCCCCAGTGTCAAGCGCATTAGACTTTGCAGTGCCCCTTTAGCTCTGCCTGTTATGGAGAAACATATGTAGGGTGATCCCCGACCCAGAGGTTGTGATGCTGGCTGCACGGCTGAGAGAGCTCCCAGCCTCCCCCTCGGCTTCCCTGTGACAGCTACAAATAGGCTCTTGAACGGATTTAATAAACCCAGGGAAGGAGTCGTGGCCGTCTCGCCTCTGCTGGGGAAAGTGATGGATGTCTTCAGTGGGGAGAGGAAAGAAAACTTTCTAAATGGGCTCAATTTAAGGAAGGAAAGCGGTCTGGAGGGAGTTTTTTGGGTGTGAGCACGTACGTGTGAATGTGCAATGAAGGATAAGCATCTTTGGAGCCCTGGCTGGAGCTAGAAACTCCTGGGAGCCATAGTCTATGCTTATCTGTGCTCACCTCCACACCCAGGATAAGTGAGCAGCACCTGGGGAACCAGGCAGGCCCTGGAAAACTCTTCTCCACACAGGACTTTAAAGTGAGGGTCAGGGGCTCCCTAGGGGTTCAGTAGTTAAGAATCCATCTGCCTATGCAGGGGACACAGGTTCGATCCTGTGTCCACGTGCTACGGGGCAACCAAGCCCATGCACCGCAACTACTGGAGCCCTTGAGCCGCAACAAGAGAAGGCACCACAGTAAGAAGCCCACATACCACAATTGGAGAGTAGCCCCCGCTCGCCACAACCAGAGAAATCCCTCACACGGCAACAAAGACCTACTGCAGCCAAAAATAAATTAATTAATTAAAAAAAATAAAGGATGATGCCAAAGGTACTTTGGGATTCTAAAATCACCCCCTTTTTTTCCCAAGAGGAGGCTTTGCATCTTGTACTGGAACCTTACAAGATGTAGGAGAGGTGACTGCCAAGTGTGTTTCTCTTGGAAGAGAAGAAGCATGCAAGGCGAGGGGTCAGAAGGACTGTGTGACCGCGAGCCTAGCATATGCCCATGGGCCCTCAACTGGGCCTGTCTTTGCAGACTTCCTTGAAGAGCAGTGACCCAGAGGAAAGGAAACTTCTTTGGGTAGGAACTGGGAGAACCAGGCAGGTATCCAATCAGCCTCTTTGTTGTTCGGTTGGTAAGTCATGTCCAACTCTTTGTGATCCCATGGACTGCAGCATGCCAGGCTTCCCTGTCCTCCACTATCTCCTGGAGTTTGCTCAAGTTTATGTCCACTGAGTTGTGATGCCATCCAACCATCTCATCCTCTGTTGCCCCCTTCTCATCCTCCCCTCAATCTTTCCCAGCATCAAGGTCTTTTCCAATGAGCTGGTTCTTCACATCAGGTGGCCAAAGTATTGGAGTTTCAGCCTCAGCATCAGTCCTTCCAATGAATATTCAGGGTTGATTTCCTTTAGGATTGACTGGTTTGATTTCCTTGCTGTCCAAGGGACTCTCAAGAGTCTTCTCCAGCACCACAGTTCAAAAGCTCTACCCCAACATTAGTGTCATAGCCCAACTCTCTATGCCCCCTACCTACACAGCTTTGTACATGACATTTCACTCTGTTGTCTGCCCACCTTCTGCCTGTAGACTGGCCTTGCTACTTTTCAAACCACTTTCCTCACCTGTGGAACGCAAATAACAGTTGTCCATATTACCCCATGGGACAAGGGGGAGGACCACAGGAACCAAGGTCTTCGGGGGCTCTGAGCCCAGTGCAGGGTGAGGAATGTTGGTGATGGCAGGCGTATGGATGGCCACTCAAGCATTTGTTTCTATGGACTGGGGACTCCATCGGTGCCCTCCCCTGCAGACATCTAAGTGAGCATCTAAGTCAGTCCAGAGGCTTAGGCTGGGTCACCCAACTCACTTCAAACTGGACAAACCTAGGCGAGTGATTCAGCAGCTTTTCTTGGATGAGTGAAAGGCTACAGAGAAGAATCCTCACCCTCTGGAAATTAAAATAAAAGGAAAACTTGCAGAAGTCTTTAAGGAATCAGCCTTGAATTCTCCTCCCCACACCAGCCTTAAGGAGGAGGAACGTGGACCAAACTAAAGACATGGGGATATTTATTGGGGGTGATGGGACGTACTCCCCCATCACAGACTTGCACAAGCTCACAATCAGATACACAGGCAATCACTTTGGTCTTCTTCAATTTCTATCATCGTCTGACATCCATGAAATGAGCTCAACCCTTTCAAAAACCATATTTTCAGCTTGTCCCACCCCTTGGGGCTAGATGATCCCTAAGTTTACAAGCTTCAGTATGAAATCACCCTTTCTCTCTCAATCTTAAACTAGCCCCCATAAAATCTTCAAAGGGAACTATATGGAAACAAGCAGATATAAAGAGAACACAGGGTGGATAAATTTGGACTCAGAAGTAGGCAACAAGCCCACCAGAAGTGAAGTCTGAAATCCCTGCAGGTTGAAGGTTAAGGGTTGAGTGGCGAGTTTAGCACAGGCAAATCAGAGGAGTTTTGTGTTTCTGGAGAGCAAGGCTCTCTGTCCTGCCTTGTCCTCCCGTTGCTCCTCAAGGGCACCCTGGAGGAGGCAACATTTCCCAAGCTGCTAGAACACAGAGTGGCTCTGGCAGCCTGGGCCAGGAAGAGTATTCTAGACAGAGAGTTGGAGGTAGAAGGAGGAAGATGGAATCCGAGAACAGGATGGGCATTGTCATGGGCAGGATGGGTATTTCTCAGCCCCTCTACTCTGATGGCCTCATCCTAGCAGCAGCAAGACCTGGGATCATGATGACCCCTTGGCCCACAAAGGAAGCAGGACCTGCAGAACCAGTTCTGGACCACCACAGCCGTGGCCCCAGGTGCTCGCTCCCATCCACAGGGACACAACCCTCCTTGTCTCAGAGTCACTCCTTTCCAAACCACCATCTGGTGCCGTGGTGCTCCTGCTCTCCCAGCAACCACCTGTGTGACCTTGTGAACCTGGGGTCCCACCAGACACCTTGGCCTGGGGTCCAGACTGTTCTCATGTTTGTCCCGCAGACTGTACCCAGGGACTGTGGCCGGTGGGGGCAAGGCTTGTGCACAGACCTGTATAAAAATGCAGATTCTCACAGACAGTTCCAGAGCTCAGGAAAGACCAAAGGAGAAAGAGATCTCAGAGCTGGACAGATGGAGATAGTCATACTGTTCACCCACTGGGGACTGAGGGGGATTAAAGAGAGGATGCACTTTCAGAGCTTAGCACAGGGGCTAGCTTGTAATAAGTGCCTAGTGAATGGCAGCCAATAGCTTGGAGCCCTGGAGGAGTCACCTGGCTTCAATATGTGACCAACTGAGGCGGGCTTTCTGTACTTAACAGAGCTCAGCTACTTCTTGTTTGTTTTCTGCTACTGGGGGCTGTCAGAGGTGGGCTTTCTCCTAAGGGAAGGAAGCTCGGTCTCTGGGGAGCATGGAAGAGGAGAAATACAAAACTGGAAATGATTTAGTGAGCACTTCACATATGCCGGGCTTCCCAAGTGGTTCAGTTGTAAAGAATCTGCCTGCCGATGCAGGAGACGCGGGTTCGATCCCTGGGTGGGGAAGAGCCCCCGGAGGAGGAAATGGCAACTCACTCCAGTATTCTTGCCTGGAAAATCCCAGGAACAGAGGAGCCTAGTGGGGTACAGTCCATTGTATCTCAAAGAGTTGGTCATGAGCACGCAAGCATCGCGCATGTGCCAGGACAAAGTCCTAGATGCTTTTAGCATCACCTTTTTTCTTGCATGTATTATTTTTGCCTTTTTTGGGTATTGTAATTATGAAAAAAATTTCAAATATACACAGAAGTATAGAGGTTGCCCTTATGAATGAATTCCCTTATGCCCATCACCCAGTTTTAACAATTACTGAAATTTTACCACACTTACTTCATGTTATACCTTCTTGCTCATTTTATTTTTGCCTTTGTTGAGTTATTTTAAAGCGAACCCCAGACATTGTATCATTTCACCCCTATATAAGTCAGCAGTCATTGATACAAAATATGGACATTTTCCTACCTGACCCTAAAGCCACTGTCACACCTAACAGGAATGACTTGGTGTCATCTGATACCCAATCCACATTCAAATGCCCCCAACTTTTTAATATATATTTCTTTGGCTGTACCAGGTCTTAGCTGGGGCACACAGCATCTTTTAGTTGCAGTGTGTCAACTCTTAGTTGCAGCAAGTGGGATCCAGTCCCCTGACCAGGGGTCAAACTCCAGGCCCCCTGCATTGGGAGCATAGAGTCTTAGCCACTGGATCACCAGGGAAGTCCCCATTCCCTCAACTTTAAACACATTTCTCTTTATCCTTATCACCTCCCTGTTAAGTCAGGATGCTTGCTCCCAGTGAATTGTAAGTCAGAAAAGTTATGTAGTGTGCCAGGTCCCCACCCACCAGGAATCAGCCAAGCCCTGCTGATGTGTGCCTTGCCCACATGCTCCCCCGATGCCAGGCTGGGGGTGGGATAAGGGCAGAATCTGGTTGACGTCCCCCCTGACACGTGCGTGTGCTGGCCCTGGGTCGCTCTGGCTGGCACCATGAGCCTTATCTGGTAGCTGTTTATAAAGCCGAGAATCTGCTTAGTGAACAGCACTTGGGTGTCCAGAGCATCCTAAGACTCAGATACAACAGGATCCTGAGTCCATAGTTTCTGCCTTTTAGGAGCTTATGATCCAGTGGGGTTGAGAGAGGGGTATACAAACCAGAAACAGAGCACGGGTAATGGCAAGGGCTAAGCAAGAGGTGGAAATGAACACAGTGGGAGGTGCAGAGGAGGGACTGGGGGAGTGGGGAAAGCTGCTGGGGAGAGAGAGGCAGGCTGGTGTGGCAGGAGAGCACAGCCTTGGTGGCCAAGGACATGAGCTGGAATCCTAGTTTTTCTACTTACCAACTATGAAACATCAGGCTCTCAAGCCTCAGTTTACCTTACTGGTAAAATGGCCGCAATTATACCTCTTCAGGGCGCATGAAGGGCTGAGCTGTGAATGATAAGCGTAATTGCTTGATTCCTTCGCCTGTGTTCCAGTGGGGGTGGGTAGCAACCCCTGGAATGAGGCAGAGGGCTGATGGCAGTGCAAGATCACACCCTTGGCCTCAATTCCCTCTGCTTCCTTGGGCAGGAATCAGCAATCAGTGATGCCGCTGCCATTGCCTCCAGTCTCAGTCTCTTCTCTCTCTTCCGTGTCTCTCTTCTGAGTCAGGATCCTCCCATCTGGGAGTTGGAGGAGGTTCTGGGCTGTCACTCTGGAGCTAATGCTGACCCAACCCCCTCCTTTTCTCCCTAGACAATTAAAAAGCCTCCACATCGGTCCCCACCGGCTGGGTCACATGGGAAGGTTGCCGCAGTCACAGACAGCTGTGTGCAGAGGCAGAGTGGGTGTCTGCTCGGGGGGCTGGGAGTACGTGTGCGTGAGACACCAGGGAGGTCATTACAGGCTTGTCTTGGATGCAGACAACTAACCGTAAGAGGCATTCTCACACTAATGTGCTCGCAGAGGATGCTGAAATTAGACTTGAAAGATAAAGAGCTGAGACTAGGATTACCCCCTCCCTAGCAGCCCTGCAGCCTTCAGAGTGATCAGCCTCCATTGTTAGGGCTGGGAAAGAAGGTGGCACTTAGCCATCTATGTCACAAGTGATCTCTATTCGGGACCCTTGGGTCAACCAGCTCCCAGTTCTGGCATCCAATCAGACCAGAATTACTTGGCAGGATGGCAGGAGGGACTGAGATGCAGCCTTACCCTGACTAGAAACACACAATCTCATCTTGCCAGTTGGAGTGGTTCTAACCTGATTAGCAACAGAACGCAATGTGTGTATTCCCCTCTCTCTATTATAAAAAATAAAGTAGGGGTGGAATAAATAAGCTTTTGACAAAAGTATGGCTATGTGCCTGGGTTTTGTATTCTTTTGGTTGAAGCCAGAACACATCTGTGTTCATGGACACACATGTGCGCTTGCACGCGCACACACACAGCAGGAAACAGATCTCATCTCAGTTCTGTTATGGGACACATCTCAGTGAGTTGCAGCTGTGCGCCCGCACTGTGCAGGGGGAAGTGGAGGGTGGAGAAGAACCAGAAACAGACACAAAGGAAGAGGCAGGGGCTGGCCTGTTTGCAAAGGCCAGGAAGGGGTGCAGGTAGATGTGGGGGAGAGGTCTGTGTAAGAGAAAATGAACATTGGTTTGGGGGATGAGACACCATCAGATTCAAGAGGTATTTTGAAGGCAGAATGAGTAAGATTTTCTGATGGGTGAGATGGGCCAAGGATTAATGCTCAAGTTTTTGGCAAGTGTATGAACGGACCAGAACCCAGAGGCTGGCTTTGAGCCCTAACCATGGCACTTGTCCTGAAGGATTCAGAGGGAATCATTCAAATAAATTTAAGCCTGTCTGTAAAGTAAGAGCAGCCGCCTTGCATTGCCTTTGGGTGGGGAAGCCATATCTTAATGTGTGGTCCTAGTGGGACCTCAAAGTTGTTTACATGTGAAATGGTCATTTCCATCGCCACTTTTCCCTCCTCATTTTTCTCTAGTTATATCTCATTTTCTCCCATTTCTGTCATGTATCTGTTTTTGAGCATCTACTGTGTACAGTGACATGGGCCTGTACTCATGCTCAAAGTCTGGATGCTCTAAGACTTGGACCCTGCTCTTAGGGAGCGCACATTCTCAGAGGAGGTTTCCAGACCTCACACAGACATTATGGATGCTCTGAAAGAAACTCTGGAACTGCAGTGACCCAGAAACCTGGGTGTACCTGCGGCAGGCCTCCACGCCTGACAGGGAAGGCTTCTCCGGGAAGTGACTTCCAAATCCAGAGCTGATGGATGAGCAGGAGTTAACCAGGCAAAGCGGTAGGGATACAGAGGTAGAAAGTGGGTTCCCAGTAGAGGAGCGTCGTGTGCAAAGGCCAGGAAGCAAGAGGAAGTGTGATCCGCCCACCATAATGGTTAATTGGAGAGACTCCTGTGCTCATGAAACAGGATGTGTTTTATCAGGAACTCCTGGAAGTGGTTCCTCTATCTTGTCTATGAATAAAATAAGAATAGGTAATAGTAATAATAGTAATAACAGCTCTGATTTATTTTTTAATATTTTTAAAAAGTTATTATTTGGCCGTACTGGGTCTTAGCTGCAGCATGCAGGATCTTTTTCAGTTGTACCATGCAGACTCCTAGTTGTGACATATGGGGGGCAGGGATCTAGTTCCCTGAACAGGGATTGAACCCAGGCCCTCTGAGTTGGAAGAGCAGAGCCCTAGCCACTGGACCACCAGGGAAATCCCAGCTCTGATCCACTTACTAGCTTCCACTTAGGCACTGTACTAATTTCTTTTCATAAAGTGAAACTGAAAGCCGCTCAGTTGTGTCCGACTCTTTGCAACCCCATGGACTATACAGTCCATGGAATTCTCCAGGCCAGAATACTGGAGTGGGTTGCCTTTCCCTTCTCCAGGGGATCTTCCCAACTCAGGGATCCAACCCAGGTCTCCTGGATTGCAGACAGATTCTTTACCAGCTGAGCCACAATTTCTTTTCATATGTAAGTTCTAATCCTTTCAGCAGCCCTACAAAGAGGATATAAAATTCACATTTAAAGTTAGGAAATTAGAGCTCAGGAACTATCAAGGAATCACCTAGAGTCACACATCTAAGAAGTGCAGACAGTGGGTTTTAAGCCCACAACAACCCCATTCTAACGCCAGTGTCTTGCCAGCAGTGCTTTGAGTAGAAAGCTTTGGGGGTATCAACACATTTTGGGGAGACATGGCTTCTACCAGGGACTTCCCAGGTGGTGCTACTGGTAAAGAATGTGCCTGCCAATGCAGAAGACATGAGAGACTTGGGTTCGATCCCTGGGTTGGGAAGGTCCCCTGGATGAGGGAACGGCAACCCACTCCAGTATTCTTGCTTGGACAATCCCATGGACAGAGGAGCCTGGCGGGCTACAGTCTATAGGGTCGCAAAGAGTTGGACACTGCTGAAGCGACTTAGCACGCACATACACGGCTTCCTACCATGTCCCTTAGAGAGAGAGGGAAGCATGGAACGCCCATCCTGGCCCTCCCCAGATGGACGGACGGAGCCTGCTGGAAGCCGTTTCCTTGGCTGGGAGGGGAGGGGCAGGTGTAGAGACAATTTCTGAGGAAAATATGTCTGGTTAGTGTGTTCCTACATGCTGAGTTACTGGGTCTCAGGTGCTGGTTTTTGCTAATCCCAATACATTGGGAATTGTTTAATAGGATTTTTCCTTTTAATTAAAATATGATAATGAAACCTACTGCTTCACTCTTAAAAAGGAATACTTGAAAATACTCACCTATTCCCCAGATGTCTGGCCAGGAAAAACATGTGTGTAATTTTATTCACTGTAGCCATAATGCCGCCAAAGGGCTCAACTTTTCCTCAGACACACTGCCCCCCATCAGTATCACAGGAACCAATTCTGATTCCTCCCCCACCTGCCAGGACAAGGCCCCTGGCTTCGGGGTGCAGTGCACTGGCTATGATTTGGGTGTGCACAGAAGAGAAATTACAAAAGCCCCTGCATCAGAATACAGTTTGGTTGGCTACTCTTTGGAAGGGGTAGGGATGAAAGGAAGGAAGGATGGGGAGCCCAGAGAAGGGGGTCAACCCTTGAACAAGTTGTTTGAATCAGGGGTCCCCAACCCCCAGGATCTAATGCCTGATGATCTGAGGTAGAACTGATATGATAGTCATAGAAATAAATATACAATAAATGTAATGCCCTTGAATCAACTCAAAACCATCCCCCTCAATCCTGGTCCATGGAAAAACTGTCTTCTACGAAACCAGTCCGGGGTTGGGGACCACTGGTTTAAATGATCTGAGCTTCCACCACCTCCCCTGCTCCCCAGGAGTAGGTTTCCATGATTTTAACCCAGTTTCGGCTAAAGTGACCTTTCCCAGTCAGCATCACAGCTTTGCTATATCATCACCTCCTCTCTTGCATGTCATAAAGGACGGATTCTTCTTTTCCCCATTTCTTCTCTTAGATTCTCTGCTCTTCTCCTCTCACACGTCCATCCATCTCCTTCGTGCCATCTCTTTTCCTCCCCATCTTCTTCTGGGCCCCTCTATCCTCCCTTTTCCTCTTTTCCTTCCCTTCTCCCCTCTCCCAGACACAGTGATTCCAAAGCTCATCCTTGTTCCTTCCCCTGAGCCCCCAGGGCATCCTGGCAAGGGGAAATTGACAAGTGAGTCACAGCATTTTTTTAAAAAATGCTGTTGGGAAGTTCTGCGTTTAAAGCCATAAAACCCAACCACCGGCACCACTTCCCTCGTATACCGTGATTCGGGCGCTGTGGAAAACAACCCACAGCTTGCTGCATTCCTGACCAGCCAGGGATGAAATGGTAAGGCCGGATTCGCCTGGAAAGCATGGGCAGACGGAGCTGAGCTGGCTCTCCCCCTCCCCCAGTCCTCCCTCCGCCCTCCCCCTCCCCTTCCTGTGCACCAAACCGAATGTGATTGTTTGCTGCCGCAGAACATCAAAGAGCAGAAGAATTGCTTAAGAAGAAAATATCGGGGTTATGCATTCGAGAGCAGCCTGAGCTTCCAGTAACCTCAGGGACAGCACATCCATCTTTAATCAGCCCCCATAAGGGTGATTTGCTCACAGTTGAACAGCCTGTCGGGGGCTTGGTGGGTGGCAGGCATGGCCTTGCCAGCCAAGGGAGGAGAGGGTTTATGGCTTGGCCACATTGCTGCCTGTACCTAGTTACAGCCCAGACAAAATCCGAATTCAAGGCCCGTTTATAGCCAGAGGCCTTGGCTCTCCAGAGGTACCCCACTGCAGCTCCCTCGGGGACCAGGAGAGGAAGGCCCAGCTCCTGTGACTAGCCAGGCTCAGGGCCCACCCAACTCTGATCTCTAACAAAGATCAGCCTTGAGGGGCAGGCGGCCACCTTGCAGAGGAGCCCAGATGTTGGTGGGAGTGGAGGGGGTGGGAAGGTCTGGCAAGAGGGAAGAGGATTTGCAAGTGGAGGTGGCTTTGGAGCCCAGCTGATCAGCCACGGCCACCAGAGCATTAAGGAGAAATCACTAATGCAAATTCCAGGCAGCGCAGACTCCCGGCTGCCTCCCGGACCCTGAGCAACTTGGATGAAGCCTGCAGGCCCGCAGCATCTTATATAGTTTGTTACCTTTTCCTGACCTTCTAAATAAAGCCTCATATAGGAGCTGGAAGGAGCCTTAAAGATGGTCTGTTCTACCAAGCCAGGCAGAAAGGAGTGCCAGGGCAGTGTGATGCCACAGCGTGGAAGCGGAGGCTGAGAAGGGTGTAGTGACACCTGAGTGTCACACAGTTGATGACAGTCAGGCCCGGAATGGGTCTGCCTGAGTCCTGCTGGCCCACTTCCTGCTTAGTATGGGGCAGCCTTTGAGACCTCCAGGGTGCCAGCCGACAAGAAGCACAGCCCCATCCATGTCCCTCCACGCCTCCAGGGAGCCTTGTACCAGAGCAGGACTATCTCTTTCTCTGTTCCTTGCTGCTCTGTTAGAGCCCTTGTCCCGATCTACCCCATTTCAGGATTCTCTAGATACATAACTGCCTTCCCTGCTCGACTGTAATTTCCCCAAGGCAAGGTTCAGACTTTATTCATCATTGCATCACTTACAATGCCCAGCGCAGTGCATGGCACACCATAGGCTACTGGTAGCTGTTCGTTGAACTTGAATTTGAACCTGTCCCATTGCTTCCCCGCCTTGCTCATGGTACCCCTCTGAGCACAGGTCAATGTCAACCTATGCCAAAGTGTCTGACCCTCCCTCCTATCCACAGAGCCCCACTTAGCGAGCATGAGAGTCTGGAGGACAAGAAGGGTCAATGCCGTTAATCAGCCAGGTGGCTCTGTACCTTCCCCTCGCCCTCCAGGAGGACAAGCTTCCGTTTGCTGTGTTGAATTTTGAAGAGACAGGTGTCTTCCCCAACCCTTCAATCCCGAGGAGGGATTTGCACTTTGATTATTTTTGAAAACAGGTTTGTGTAAAATTTGATTTGAGAAAACATTCTTCTCCCACATGCTGAAGGATTGAGGGTCTGTAATCCCTCTCAAATCACCCAGACAAGGTTGGTATTGCAATGTCGGCATCAGAGCTAACAAAGGGGGATTAGCAAGGAAAATTCTACGTGAAAACCTGCCACGTGCTGAAGGCTTTCAGTGCAAAGCAGATCAGATAGGTACAGCCAAGCCATTTTTAACCCAGTTTTTGGAGCACTCAGGGCCCTCCTTCTGCGCTGACAGGGAGCAAGGGCTGGATTTAGTTGTGTCTGTCTCTTCCCTGCCCCTCTGGCCCTCGCAGCTGGGAGACCTGTTTTTATTGGGAGGACAAGGGTCTCCTTCTCTGAAGAGTGGCCGGACCCCGGGCTGGCCGAGGTGTCTCCTACCGGACCTCTTAGCCGACAGATATCTGGATTCCCACAGGCCACCAGGTGATACTGACTGTTCCCAGCAGCCTACCCTTCTTGGTACAGTTGTCACCCCAAATTCCGGATGCTTTGTGTTGTCTTTTCTGATCAGGAGGCTGAAGGACAAGGTGGTATTGTCCCCGGCAAGGTTAAGATAGTTAGTGCCCACCTGGACCAGCCTGCTCCTGAGCCTGGTAGGAAATCTGGCTTTGAAGTAGACACTCACTATGAGAGCAAACATAGGCAAGTTAATCTGTATAAGCTTCAGCTTCCTTTTTAACTTTTTATTTTATATTGGAGTATAGTCCATTAACAATATTGTGATCATTTCAGGCGGACAGCAAAGGGATTCAACCATATGCATACCTGCCTCCATTCTCCCCCAAGCCCCTCTCCCGTCCAGGCTGCCACATAACATTGAGCAGAATTCCCTGTGCTCTAGAGTAGCTCCTTGTTGGTTTTGCATTTTAAATATTTAGCTTCCTTTTCTTTTGTAGACAGTGTCTGCCTCTAGCTTTGTTGGGCGAATTGAATGAGATGATACATGTAGAGCCCTTTTCATGGTGCCTGGCACATAATAAATGCTTACTAAATGGGTAGTGATGGTTACTCTGAATTAGTACTGCTCTTACATATGGATAAATTGAAGAGAGAGAGATTCATGTTGGCCTGAACTTTTTGAAAATTCTTGGGTTCATTCCCTTCAACAAAGTCCAACTGTAGGCCACATGCTGGACCTGTGTCTTGAAACTCAATGCAAGTGTTGGCCACCCCCAGAGTGATGTGGTGAGCCCTTATCTTTTGACCAAACTGCCTGGTGGCATGTCAGCTCTCAGAAGCAATCCCTTTGATGACCTGCTTCCCGCTAGGATAAGGGGGTTCAGGTTGGTAAGGGGATGGAAAGGTTGAGAAGAGAAGGCTTTGAGGAAACACAATGCCTACCTTCAGCTGCCTAAAGGCCCAGGAGGAAGCAGAACCAGTGCCAAGGGGTGGGAGTTGGAGACACCTGATTGTTTACTATAACCTGACAACTCAAGTGGCCTGAGACCACAGTGACCTCTCTGGAGAGGTGGCGAGCTTCCCATCCCCGGGAGCATCTCAGACTGCATGTGGATAGCCTCTGATAACCAGGCTGTAGAAGACATCACTCTCTGGAGTAGAGGCTGCAGCTAGTTTACTTCTAGTATCCCTCCAACAGTCCATCATGCCCAGGGCTGTGCCCTCTCTAGGCTACAAGTGAGACACTTTGGTGCCCCACCACGGTTCCCTCCTGTTCCAGCTGCGATAAGCCTGTGACTCAGCCAGCTTCTCTGTCTATAGACCCTCCTCCTCTCTTAGGGAGCTTCTCCCCAGGGTCAGGGACCAGGTCTCTGTCCTCTGTCACCCCAGAACTTAGATCAGGGACTGGCCACAGGAAAAGGCTGAGGGAAAGGCTCAAAAGTGGAGGTTGTTGGATGGTTAGATGGGCAGATGTTTGTCTTAAGGACACCCAAACACACACAGTCACATACATATATCTGTACACACACACACACACATGTGCACATAGACACACGCATGTACACACAGAAGCTCACTAAAATAGTTGTCTGATATTCCAGTATATTCTTTCCTGATAAACAACGTTCTCTCCCTTCGGGCTTCTTTCAACATACAGATGTCCCCAGAGACTGCCCTTTAGGCTGAACTGACTGCCTTTCTCTGGTCTCTGAGCATCCTGGGGTCCAGTACAAGGCCATGAAATCATAGCTTGGGCACGATGATTGTTGCTAGTGAACACTGGCTGGGCTGCAGCTCTGGGGGTCTCCTCCTGGGCTTCTTAGGGAGTACAGTGTGTAGAAGTAGGTGAGGTCCTACTTCCAGAAGCCCTGCTGGAGCCCCTCCGTTGGTCCAGCAGGGCAGGTGTCTGCAGGAGAGCTCTCAGATGGGCCCATCCTCTCTGTTGAGCGAGGATAAACGGGGCAGCAGCAGGAGGCCCGGGAACCCAGGGCGGGGGGCTCCTCCTGGATGGGCCTCCAGCCAGAGGGCTCTGGGGTGGGCAGGGTGTCTTTCCAAAGGCCCCTTCCTTGCCTGTCACCCACCCTGCCTCACCTCTGACACCATTGCTTTCCTGCCTATAAAATATAAATGGCTCTCATTTACTGAATGCCTGTGATTTGCCAGCCACCCTTCTGAGCACATTGTGTGCCCTATTTCATTTAGTCATCTCAACCCTCGGACTTCAGTGCTGGCTTCCCAGTTTTATAGATGAGGAAACTAAGGCCCACAGTAGTCATATGACCTGCTCAAGGTTATACATCTGGGAAGCGGATCAGAGCCTGGAATTTGAATCACTCTTCTCCGACTGTGCTCTGGTCACACCTAAAGCAGTCAAATATGGACGATGTGTAGGACAAACTCATTCTCTCTCCAAGGGCATAGAATCTGGAATCCAGATGCCTGTTTTCAGACCCTGGCCCCACCCTCTGCCTGCTGTCTAAGCTTGGGCAGTGTAGTTGCCCCTCTCTGCCTCAGTCTTAGAACCTGTAAATTGAGGGTAACACTGTTCTTATTTCTCAGGGCTGCTGTGAGCCTCGGTGCAGCGGGGCCATCAGCTTCTGCCAGACCCACCAAGCGTGTGGTCACACGGGTTAGTGGTGGCAAAGACGTAGCCCAGACCTCTCTTAGCCCTTGGGGGAGGCCGCTTGGCAGGGTAGGCTGTGTACCTCCTGCCCCCCAGACCCCATCACACCCACCCACCCCAGTGTGTTCTGCCAAGCCTTCGCCTGGACTGGCAGGACTCGCTGTGGGGACTTAAGAGTGGAGATCTGCATGGCTCCACAGCCTCTGAGCTGAGCAGATGTGTGTTTTGTTTGTTAGGCCAATTAGCAATTGTTTGTAGGCCTATTAAGTGCTTTCAATGACCCATCCACAGGCCATGTGGCCAGGCCCCCTTTGGCCTGTCTTGCTGTCTCTTTCTCTCTTTCCAGCAAGCTAGGGGACTGTGGGAAGGAGGACGGAAGGGTCCCAGGGTGGGAGATGTCACCCCCGTGCCCTGCCGCACTGCCGTGGGGGTGCAATCTGGCCACTGCTCCACACGACTGACTCTGAGTGACTCTCTGCAGTCGGCTGTCCCCCACCTCAATTTGCCGTCCCCCTGGTCCTGTGAGGCTGCACTGGTCTCTCTTCTTCTCTTTCTCGCTTCCCTCCCCTCCCCCACATTTCAGAGCCTCTGCTGTATCTTCCCGACCGTCTCTCTGTCTCTTCCATTGTCTGTGTTTGTCACTTACTGTTTCCACGGCTCCCTCTGCCTGTCTAGGCCCCTCTGGCTGCTGCCTCCTAGGTGGGGAGAGCACTGTCTTCTGTCCCCAGGGCTCCCTGGGGGCTGTCCCAGATCCCAGAGCAGGCCTCCCGCTGGCACGTGGCCACCCACATGCCTAACCTGGGGCTCAGCCTGGCAGCCATCAGCTCTGTGGTGCCCTGGCTCAGGGAGGAGTAACCTTGGAGCTTCCTGGTTCAGTCTGTTCTGCAGTCATGAAGAAGAAGACCCAGAAGGGTAATTGGGGGTGCTGGGGTCTTGTCACCAGGGAAGCTGCCTGGCCAGAGGCACTTGCCTAACCGCATCGCTGAGCCTCCAAACCAGACCTCACACCCATGGGGTAACCAGCACAGACACATCCCTCTCCCCACTTCCAGAGCATGACCTATATCAGTGAAAACCCCTAGACCTCCTCTCTGTGGAGCAAATTTACACTTAAAGTAGAGCCGATTCTTCTTCTTTTTTTTTTTAATCTTTAGGTCTATTTTTTTTTTAAGCCTCATTAGCACTGATCAATCTGCCATTTCTAATTTCCATCTGAGTCTGGAAAGTGCATGTTCCACGTGGGTTTGCCATGCTCGGGGCCAGGTTGGGGCCACACCTGGAGGGACTTGGAGTGACTTTAGCAGATGGAGCAGGAGCAGGACTGACATGATAGCCACATGGGTATATGCGACTGAAGGAAAGAGGCAGAAGCGCTGCCTGGGAAGCCAAGTAGTGACCTAGGTAGGCATGGACAAGACAGACCAGACCTGAACTCAGAAAGTGGGAGAAAAGAAAGGTAGATGGGTGGATGGGCGAGGCTTTGTGGAGGTATGTGCATCCTGGGAAGGCCAGGTGAGCAGGCTGGGAGAACCTCTGCAAGGAGGTGGCTGGGGGGGGGGGGGTGGGGGTGCTGCCAGGCTGGGTAGGTGGTCAGGTCCCATCTGGGAGCAGGAGACCTGGGAGGAGAAGTAATCCTGGAACCAAGGAGAGAGGAGTAAATGGTCAAAGAAAGGAAGAAGTGGGTGGAAGAGGGTCTGTGAAGGGCACAGATGGGGTCTCGTGTCAGGAGCCTAGCTGTTCTTCAAGGAATCTGGCCCTGGTGCTGGAGATACATGGCCCTGTGAGGAGCCTCTCCAGGCCAGCTGAGGTGGGCTTAAATAGAATTCAGCAATTGATCAGCTGTTGAGGGCAAGAGAGAGGAAAAATCAAAGCAAGCCAGAATAATAAAAGCTGACATGAATTTAGTGCTTACTACATAAAGGACACCAACACGATGTTGGTATCATCATCCCCCTTTTACAGATGAGGGAAATAACCCTGAGATGGTCAGTGTCTTGCTCAAGGCTTTGCATCTGGGAAGCAGGGGCTGGAATGTGAACAGGAAGGCTGGCATCAGAGTCCCGGCTGTTAGTCATGACATCTAAGCTAGTCTGAGGTCTGAAAACCAAGAAACACAATAAGAAGTTTATGCTGATGAAATGCAAAATCTGGCCTACAAGCCTTGCATGATCTAGCCCCCCCACCCCCCACACCAGATCCTGGCTCACTCTGCTCCAATCTCGCTGGCTGCAGCCTCAGGGCCCTTGAACTTGCTGGTTTTCCATCAGGAACACCTTCCTCCCAGCCATCCACGTGGCTCACTCCAAACTGCCTTCCGGTGTGTGCTCCAGCATCACCTTAGAATGGAGGCTATTCTTGGCCTCCTGTATGAAAGAGCAGCCCTCCTTTTATTTCTCGTCATAGCATTTATTAACCACTTGCCCTACAGTGTCAGTTTCCTTATGTGTTGTCTCTCCTCTCCAACTAGAATGTAACTTTCATGAAGGCAAGATTTTTTCCTCTACTTTGTTCACTGTCATGCCTCCACAACCTAGAATAGTGCTTGGTGCATAATAGGCACACAATAAAGCTTTTTTTAAAATAGTGGTAAAACATACACAACATAGAATTTACCATTTTAACCATCTTAAGTGTACAGTTCCATGGCATTAAGTACATTTGCCTTGTTGTACAACCATCACCGCTATCATCCATCTCCAGAACTTTTTTATCATCCTGAAGTGAAACTCTGTACTTTTTATATAGTAACTCCCCTTTCCCTGCTCCGCCAGCACCTGGCAATCACCATTCTACTTCCCATGTCTATGAATTTGACTACTCTCAGCATCTCATGTAAATGGCATCATACAATAGTCATTCTTTCTTATTCAGCTTATTTCACTTATTTCAGCTTATTTCATAGTGCTTCAAGGTGCATCTGTGTTGTAACATGCAGTCAGACTTTTTTCCTTTTTAAGGCTGAATAATATTCCTTTGTATTTATATACCATATTCTGCTTGTCCAAGTGTCAGTGGACACTTGAGTTGCTTCCACCTTTTGGCTGTTGCAAATAATGCTGCTGTGAACATGAGTGTACATCTGTTTGAGTCAATGAGGACTTTTTCGAATGAATGAGCAAATGAATGAATGAAACCTGGAGGAGGAGCTGTGAGGAGTAGGGAGAGGTATATTTGAGGTACAGGCTGAAGCTCAGGGGAGAGGCTGGGGCTAGACTCAGGTTGAGGGCCCGACTGTGCAGTGGTGATAACTGAAGTGGGTAAGTGTGTGCTGAGATGGGGAGGCTTGTCCTGCTCCGAAACCAGTGGTTCTAACTGCACTAGGAATGTGGGCAGGGCACGTAAGACCCCCAGGGACTCAGGCTCCTGCTGCTCCCTCCTGAACTCAGAGGACACGGGGAACATAAACTCTCGTGCCCCAGGAAAGGCCCTGAGCAGAGGCTGCCCTTGTGGGTTCATTTGTGCCATCCTGTCCTCAGTTCCATAAGCTGGCATTGTGGCAGGGATATCTTGGGACAGGGGGCAGAAGATCTGATTCTAGTTCTGTCTGTGTATCCACCCAGCTGTGTCCTCCTGGCTGCCTCTGTCTCTCATCCTTAGAATTGGAATAAGGATGTAAGGATGTCTGTCTCACAGGTGTGTTGTAAGGTTCAAATGCAATTTGGGGTGATGGTGGTTTAGTGGTTTAGTCGCTCAGTCGTGTCCGACTTGCGACCCCATGGACTGTAGCCTGCCAGGCTCCTCTGTCCATGGGATTCTCCAGGCAAGAATACTGGAGTGGGTTGCCATTTCCTTCTCCAGGGAATCTTCCCAACCCAGGAATCGAACCCAGGTCTCCTGCATTGCAGGCAGATTCTTTACCAACTGAGATATGAGGGAAGCCCCCATATGGGGTGGACAGGCTTTATATTATAAAACATGTGCTTGTGTACTCGATTGTGTCCAATTCTTTGTGAACTTGTGGACTGTCGCCCACCAGATTCCTCTGTCCTTGGAATTTTCCAGACAAGAATACTGGAGTGCATTGTCTTTTCCTCATCCAGGGTATCTTCCTGACCCAGGGATTGAACTCTTGCGTCTCTTGCATTGGCAGGCAGATTCTTTACTACTGCACTTCCTGGGAAGCATTTATAAAACATAAATCCCTTTAAAATGTCAGGATAACAAGTAAACTCCAATAAAAATTAATTTTAAAAATATATCAGAATAACAACTGCGAAATCCCAGGTGTACAGCCCACGATGGTCTCTGTGGAAATCTGAGACAATGGAGTATATACAAGGGCGGCACTTACGGTCCCCTTGGAGAAAAAGAGTGGTCCTGACCGGAGCTGAGGGAGTTTGGAAAATGAAACACTCAGGTGTGAGAGGGAGGTGTATGCCTGTTCAGTTGTGTCTGACTCTGCGACCCTATGGACTGTAGCCCACCAGGCTCCTCTGTCCATACAGTTCTCCAGGCAAGAATACTGGAGTGGGTTGCCATTTTCTCCTGCAGGGGATCTTTCTGACCCAGGGATCAAACCTGTGTCTTCTGCGTCCCCTGCACTGGCAGGCGGATTCTTCACCACTACACCACCTACTGGAGGAACACAAGAAGCCGAATTCCTGATAAAAAGAGAGGAATGCCAACCTTGGGGTCAAGGGAGCAAGAGAAAGTGCATGGGCTCTAAGCCACATGCCCGTCCAACTCGGCCGCATCCCCAGGTGCTTGATCCTGGACAAGGCACTTAACTTCATTGAGCCTTAGTTTTCTCAGCTCCGAAATAAGGATATGGAAACCTCCTTCAAAAATTTAATGAGGTAACATGTGCAATGTGCCTGGTGCGGGAGTTGCCCACGTTCCTTACTGGGCATTGCTTGGGTACACTCATGCACAGAGTTGTGGTTATTGAGCTGAAAGCCAAGAGGAGCCGTGGTCCCAGGCGGGGTTTAATAGAAAGGGGTGCCTAAGCATCTAGACGGTAGGAACATGAGTGCCGTGGCTCAGAAGTAGGAGTGTGTGTGGTGATGGGGGCCTGGCTGGCTGTAGCCCATTCTCCCCCATGAAGTGCATGAGACAGGCCTTCAGTCAAAGCTTTGAAGATCAACACCAGCCCATATGCCCGAGGCCTCCGGGAAACTGGGCAGATCTAAGGAAAATCATCCCCAGATGGTGGCAAGGAAAGAGCTTTTGCATGAGAACAGTGTTTTAGGGGGAAAGGAGGGCTGGGAGCCCCTGGGCCCCCGGGGAACCTCTTGGTGGAACAGGGGCTGGAGGAAAGCTTGCCTTCCTATCTCAGGATGACGGGACAAGCCCTGTCATATCTGCCCAGGAAGAAAAGGGATAAATCATGTTTCTCTTGTAATATGTGGCCACCTAAAGAAAAAAAAGAATTAGAAAATTAATTATCTGCTGTAATTAGTGTAATGACCTACACCATTAGAGGTTATTTACCACAGAAATAAAACTTCCCACCGTAAATGTCAGCTCATCTTCTTACGTATAAAGTCTCGCAGGAACCATTGCTGACAGGCCTGGCTGATATCTTTTGCAGATTTTTTTTCCCCCTCTATCTTTCTTCCTAGGAAATGAAGGTGTCCTCATGGGCAGGCAGCAGGCACCATGGAATACATATGAGATTTGCCCTACTGTGTGTTTGTTGCTTATTGCCAGGCCCTCTGGACCCTGCCTCAGATGGGCAAGGTGTGGGGGACAGTACTTGGGGGCAGCAGGCCAAGGGAGCTAGCACCTGCCAGGCCCAAGGTGTGCATGGGCCCTGGAAACAGAGGGGCATTGAGTGCCTAAAAAGGTGATGAGAAAATGAGTATCCTCAGCATGCAGGCATGCATGCTAAGTCACTCAGTCATGTCCGACTCTTTGCAACCCCATGGACTGTGCCCCACCAGGCTCCTCTGTCCATGGGATTTCCCAGGCAAGAATACTACTGGAGTGGGTTGCCATTTCTTCCTCCAGGGGATCTTCCCAACCCAGGGATTGAACCCATATCTCCTGCGTCTCCTGCTTGGCAGGTGGGTTCTTTACCACTGAGCCTTCAGGGAAGCAGCTGGACCACGGCCTTTATGGATGAGGAAACTGAGACTCAAGAGGATACAGGAAGCCCAGTGAATAAATAAAATAGCCATGGACGCTTTATCTGGTAATGGTCTGTCAATCTAACCTCACCTCACTGTCAAATCAAGAAACCTTGGTTTGAAGGAGAGGGGTAAACTCCCTGGATTAAGGGGTGAGCGGTACCCACAGTAGTCAACCAGGCAGCAGCATGAATGCCCAAATTCACCCCTCAGTGTCATCTCTGATCAAGAAAATGCAGTCCTCCCAGCAAGCCCTTGGCTCTGTGTGGCATCCATAGGGGACCAGGGCTGCTTGGGCTGAGCAGGGGGCAGATGGTTATTTGGTCTGACTCTTTGTCTAGGTCTATGGACAGAAACCTGGAAGGCTACAGTCCATAGGGTCGCAAAGAGTTAGACACGACTGAAGCAACTTAGCAAGCAAGCAAGCAAAGCCAGAAGAGCAGAGGGTACCAGCAGGAGCAGGCTATGTTGAACGCCATCCAGGGGGCATTTTTACCCTCTGACCTGAAGTTGCTGTGGGGCCGTCTCCAGCCTCCCTTGTACCCTGGGCTTAGCTCCAGATAACGGGGCAGAGTGGCAGCTGTGGGAAACCCCACTGCTCAGGCACAGGGCACACAGTGCCTGTGGAGCCTCCCTGGGGGTATTTGCTCTCTGTGCCAATGTCATGGCCGAGCTCGCAATATGGGACCAGTGTTGCTATAATGGGTTTGTGGGAAGAAGGGCCTCAGAAGCCACTGCACCCCGGGGGTTAATAATGTTTCTCGGGATTTCCTTGGTGGTCTGGTGGTTAAGATACTGTGCTTTCACTGCAGGGGGCATGGGTTCCATCCCTGGTTGGGCAACTAAGATCCTGCATGCCATGTGGCATGGCAAAAAATAGAAAAAAGGAAAAATAGTGTTTCCAAGGGGACACTGATGGCCCTTGGGGCTGGACCGTTCTTCCTTGGGCAGCACTGGCCCACGCATCACAGGGTATTTACTGTCTCTGGACCCCGCTCATCAATGCCAGCAGCACCCATAGACATTGTTGTGCTGTGTGCTGTGCTAAGTCGCTTCAGTTGTATCCAACTCTTTGCGACCCTGTGGACCATAGCCTGCCAGGCTCCTCTGTCCATGGGATTCTCTGTCCATGGGATTCTCCAGGCAAGAGTACTGGAGTGTATCCAGGGTATCTTTCTAACCCAGGGATCAAACCTGTGTTTCTTACATCTCCTCGTACGTCCCCTGCATTGGTAGGAGTGTTCTTTACCACTAGCGCCATCTGGGAAGCACATTGTTGACAATCAACAAATGCCGCTACATACTTCCAAACAGTTTCCGGGGCAGCATGGTGTCTCATACAAAGATCCACTATGGACACCTATGGGATGCGCCTTCATCCTTCACAGTCAGCACTAGCCCCTCACCAAGTTGTGTTGAGAGTGTAAAGGGTCTCCTCTGCCCCCATGCTCTATGGCCGACCTGCTGGACAGATGGCTTTGGCGGGATCACAGCATACCCCTGGGACCCCGCTTCCTCATTTCTAAAATAAGGGACCCCCCTCCAGCTTTCCTGTTTCCACAGGCAGGCGGCATGGCTGAGCCTCCCCTCTCCCTCCTCATCAGGCCTGTAGAGCTTAGCATGAATTGGAGTCACTCTTTCTTCTCCCAGGGGCGTTGCTGTTCTAAGCCTTCACTCTCACTGTGGAATAAAGAGCTTTGTCGCAGCGAAGGAAGCTGCAGGTGTCAGGGAGTAGGTGGAAGAGGTATTTTAAAAGCCAGAGGGCACTTTGCCAGGGCCCTGAAATCCCTTTCTTAGACACTGCCTTCTCAGAAAGCGGTCGTGCTGAGCCGGACGCCCCCAGCCTAGCAACCTGCGAGACCCCCACAGAGATGAGCCGTGTGCTTGCGGTGGGAGAGGTGGTCTGGGTGTGCATAGAACTCCTTCTCCCAGGGATTCCTGGATCGACTGCATGTTGGAATCCCCCAGGGGAGTGGGTTAAAACATCCAAAGCCCGAGCTGCAAGGAGGCTAATGACAATACAGTGTGTGGGGTGAGTCTGGTTGCCGAGGGGGGTGATTCCAATTGCGGGCAAGTTTGGAAACCACTGACCTTGACCCCAAAGCCAAGCCTGCCTCCCAAACTTTTTCTCTGTCATCTGCCAGGCCACACATTCATCCATGCTCCTGCCAGAGGAAGCCTTCCTAGAAGGTTTCTCTGCCCCACAAGCTGGCTCCCAAAGCTGTGATTCCAGCCAAGGTTTGCATTAGAACCTGAGGGTTATGATGCTTCTCCATGAGAAGTGGATGTGGGTGCCCCCTGGACCCGCCTGGGGAGTGAAGGAGTTAAAGGGCCGAGGAGGGGCTTCAGGCTGTATTCTGGGCCACCAGCGTACCTGCAAATATCTGTCATGATAAAGGATTATCTCCTCCAGATATGAACAAACCATGAATAAAAAGGCCAGAATATAGAACAAAAAGGGCAAAGCCCAGGTGCCCCTGATGCATTCTTTTGATCTCGTAATGGACTTACTTTCTACTGTCTCTCTCGAAGCCCATTTACAGATCAGCTTGGAACCTCCAGATCCCCTTTGATTTGCAGGTTAAAATCACCTTACTACTCATCCTCCTGTCAAGGGCCACAAGGTCAAGAATGGCTGCAGTCATTCTCTGGGGATTCAGGCAGAGGCATCTCCTCTTCCCAGGCCTCCCTGAAGGGCCCCCCTCTGGCTCTTTGTCACTCACTAAGCCTCTGCCCCTGCCTTTTCTCAGCCTTCTCTGTGAGCACCGTGAGGCTGGCACTCCAGTCCAGCTCACTTCAGTCAAGCCGAAGCCGGTGGGTGGCTCTGCAAGTTGGCTGGACTTGCTTTAATTTAGAATCAACAAATGGTAAAAAGTTTGTCCTTTAATAAGCTGTTCTGTCTCTTCACTCTGCCTTCTGTCCAGAGAGCTCTCTCCCCCTGCCCTTGGTGGTACCTGAATGCCCACCATCCCACTCTGTGGTGGGCACTGGAGGTCTGGCTTCATGCCTGGGAACAGTGAGCCATTGTCACTAGTGTGCCCAAACTGGTCTCCATGTCAGAGACCCAGAGTCAGATCCCAGGCATGTATCTTGGCAAGATACTGAACTTGTTTGGTTTTTCTGAATTGAAGTATAGTCGATTTACCCAGTGTTGTTAGTTTCTGGTGTACAATATATATACACACACATACATATTTATCAGATTATTTCCCTTGTAGGTTATTACAAACTATGGAGTGTAGTTCCCTCTGCTGTACAGTAGGTCCTCATTGGTTATGTTCTTTTTTCATTTTTGTTGGAATAGACTTGCTTACAATGTTGTGTTAGTTTCTACCATACATCAAAGTAAATCAGCTATATGTATACACATATCCCCCTTTTTTGGATTTCCTTCCCATTTAAGCCACCACAGAACATTGAGGAGCTTCTTTGAGTTACACAGTGGGTTCTCATCACTTGTCCATTTTATACATAGTAATGTGTTTATATATATATATGTCAATCCCAATATCCCAATTCAGCCTACACCCCTCTTTCCCTTTTGCTATTATTTTATATGTAGTACTGTGTATGTGTTAATCTCAAACTTCTAATTTGTCCCTCCTCAAGTTACTTAACTTCTTGAGCCTCTGCTTCCTCTTCTGTTAGGAGTTTAATTAACAACAGCTAAGATTTGTCGAACATTTATCATGTTCCAGGCACTGAGTTAAGTGTTTTAGAGGCATTTGTCTTATTTAATCTTCACAACAATACAATGAGATTGGTATTAAGATTATCCCCATTTTAGAGGTGAAGAAACTGACTCTCAGATTATTTAACTTCCTCCAGGCCCCAAAACTGGTGAGTGATGGAGCTGAGATGAATTGACTCAGGTCCCATGCTAAGGCATCTTTCACTGAAAGAGTTTAGCATTTTAGGCGAGCAAATATGCTTTAACATCATGAGGGTTTCTAACTGTTGTTAGCTGATGAAAAGCAGGGTTCTCATGTCCTTTAAGAGTAAGGAGGGGTGAAACTAGGGCTTCAAGATATTAAATGACATGCCTGAGGCCACATGGCTAGTGAGGGTAGAACCAGGATTTAAGTTCAGACTAGCCTACTGTCAAGTCAATGCTCATGATGGCTATACTGTTTTGCCCAGCAGTAGAGCTTGTAGAATCCTATGGACAGTGGAGCCTGGTGGGCTGCTGTCCATAGGGTCGCATAGAGTCGGACACGACTGAAGTGACTTAGCATGCATGCATGCATTGGAGAAGGAAGTGACAACCTACTCCAGTATTCTTGCCTGGAGAATCCTAGGGATGGAGGAGCCTGGTGGGCTGCTGTCTGTGGGGTCGCACAGAGTAGGACACGACTGAAGCAACTTAGCATGCATGCAGAGCTTGTGTGTGTGTGTGGTATATGTGTGTGTGTGCCCAGCTTTCAGGGTCTGATACACAGAATGGACTGTGAATATTATTATTCCTCTATAATTATATATTATTTACTGACTCTGTTACCATAGGATCCTATAGAATGCAGCCTAGGAAACATCATGCATGCTGAGTGCCTTAGGAGTGTGAGGAGCACCAAAGTATATGTCGTTAAAATGAACTTGATTTTGCTAAAAGTCCTGGGCTACTGTCACCACGGAGATACACACCCTCTTTGGCATGAGACGATGAAGCTGAGAAGCCACCACCTGTAAGATGTGGATTTTGATTTGTCTTCCAGGAGCAAGGACAGGTTATACAAAGTTGCTCTCCTTTATTTCTTATTTTCTCCTGTGATGGATGGGGCGATGGTAGGAGGGAGCTGGCTGGCAGTGGTGTTGAGCCTGACAAACTAATAGGTCATGTGTAGATCGACATGAACTCAGCTCAGGTCTCGGGGAACACTGTCCTAACCAACCCAGCCACCATTCCCTCCATCCTCACCTGGAATATTTTCATATGTGTGTTCTGGAATTTCACTCCACTGCTCAGTCCTGGATGAAGCTTCCTATCTCATGTCTGGTTCATCCTACTATATTCAGTTCTGAATGACCAGAGTCCTAACTCACAAGGGATGAGGGGATGCCAGCACCCAGAGCTTTTAGCAAAATCAAGTTCATCTTGTCTACAGAGCTTCCAGGCTGCCGGCCCTCTGGCTTGGGCAAAACTGAACATGGATCTAATGGGAAAAACCAGTCTGGTAGTAGTCTTGTCAAACCTCTTCTCTTTTTAAGAAAGTCCTCATTTTGGCAAATATCAGAGCCTAAACTAGGCAAATGGGCTCTCAATCTGCTATTCATTCATCCAGCAGAAATGAAATGAGGGTCAGGACTTCCCTGGTGATCCAGTGGTTGAGAATCTGCCTTCCAATGCAAGGGACATGGGTTCGATCCCTGGTGAGGGAGCAAGGATCCCACAGGATATGGGGCAGCTAGGCTGGTGTGCTGCAACTACTGAGCCCACTGCCACAACTAGAAGGATCCCCCAAAGTCACCACAATGCACACCACAGTGGAAGATCCTGCAAAGTCACACAGCTAATAAGCAGTGGAGATGGAATTGTAACTCAGTCTATCGGACTCCAAGTCCACTCCATCTAGCTTCCACACTGACTCTTAATTCTGTGTATTTGGTCTCCACTTATCCCTCTGGGGATGGGTACCCCATCTTGCCCGTCTGGACCTAAGATGGATTTACAAAGGCAAGGGTGTTTCCTGTATGATATGGGGGAGGGAAAGGAGGAGGTGTGGCAAAGTTGTGGGGGGGAGGGGACGCCTAGTCCAAACTGCTGGCAAGCAGACTAGCCTGTCTGCGCAATGGCTTGGAAATCTCCCCCTCTGGAGTTAATTTCAGTCACAGTGTCTTTCCTATTAAATGGAGCAGTTGGTTGGCTGTAGGTGTCAGAATGGACTTATAAAACTGGAATCCAATCTAATCTTAGGGGGAGGGGAGCATGTGTGTGTGAGAGAGAGAAGAGGTGGAAGGAGAGGGCAGGGAAAGGAAAGGAGGGGGAGCTGGCAGGGTGGGCACGTACTGGTGGAGTAAAGAGAGCAGTTTGTTAGTTCTCCGCTGTTGGTGGCTGATGAAATTCAGACCTAGTTCTGGTGTGTGCAGGGAAGCTGGATCATGTCCCCACATCTGCTGATAGGAGCTGCTTCCTCATCTACTTTCAGAGCTGTTGCCAGGCTTTACCTGCTGTTCAGGGGAAGCTAGGACACTGTTTTGGGACCATTGACATTTGGGACCTCCGAGTCACATGGCTGTAATTGACCAGGCTAGTCTTAATTCAAGCAGTGATTTATTGTTTCCCGTGAGTTAAGCACTGTGCTGAGTGTATGACCAAATTGGTTTTAACTAATTCTCTCGCCGAATTTATATGGGATTAAAATTATTATCCCTATTTTACAGCTGGGAAACTGAGGCTCTGAGAAGTTGCCCAGGATCACAAAGATAATAAATACTCAGGTTCTGAAAATTATTTCCCCTGCATCATGCTATTTAGTACCCTGCCAAAAGAATTTGCTAAGGGAGGGGCAAGAAAATTAGGGGCCCTATGACCTGCTGTGGATGTGTGAAAACATATGAAGATGTATCTATAAACTACTTCACTAGCAAAAAAAACATAAAATAAGGGAAACTTTGCATTTCCCAAAATGTAGCCATGTTTTTCAAATCTTCATTTATACCCTGTAAGTATACCAACATGAACATTTTGGAATCAAAATATGTTATCCATAATCCACTTTTAAGTTCTTTAGCTAAAAAGGAACTACAGATTTGCAAAGGGCACAAAAAAAGATTAAACATCTTTTCTCTTATCCTCCAAATCTAAATTTTTCTGGAAAGGATCTCCACCCTGTGGTCTATAAATTCACAATGAGTGATTCTCTCCAGCCTGGGAAGGTCTTACTCTTTTGTGCTTCTCCAAGGACCTGGGTCCTGACCAGGGGCTGTTCCTGAAGAAGTCTGGCCTGGATGCCCATCCGGTGTCCTCAGCCAATGGCCATGGATGGCCCTGCCACACCACCGCCGTATTGAGGCCCAGCCCCAGCGCGGCAGCCAGGCTGTTTCCTAGCGACCAGGTTGGGCAGAGAAGGCCTCAGACCCGCTGCCCAGGCTGGAGTAGAGTCACTGAGCACTGGGCCTGACTTGGCAACCCTTGCGGGCAGCATATGGGGCTGAACAGATGGGCTGGCACGGGCACCCCCCAAGCTAGAAACATAGAGGCAGGAGTGGAACTGGGGAGGGGACAGAGAGAAAGGCAGAGAGGACAGGTCAGGAGTTGGCTCCCTGAGCCAGCCTGGGCGAGCCACTTTGGTGCAGGCATGATGCTAGGATGGTGCAGACAGAAGACACAGCCTCTGCGTTATTCAAGTCCTGTGTTAGAGAGTCCTGCTTTCCCAAGGACACCCTCCCCAGCGAGTGGTAATGGCACTCAAGGCCATCCCAAGTGAGGGACATGCCTGCAGGTACCAGGCAGTCTTGGGCTGCCTACAGCAGCGTTAGTAGCAAGAGGTCCCTTTTCTCAATCCTATGCTCTCCTTTGCCCCATTGATATGTCTCTCTGCTCCCTGCTGCTCATTTTCCCCAGCCCAAATGCAAGCATCTCTGCCTGCAAAGACTGGGTCATATATATATATTGGTTATACCACGCAGCATGTGGGATCTTAGTTCCCTGACCAGGGATCAAACCCACACCCCCCTGCGCTGGAAGTGCAGAGTCTTATGGACCATCAGGGAAGTTTATTTTTTAAGCAAACAAAACCTATAAAAGAGAGGTTGACAGTCACATGAACATTTTAAAACTAGGGACCTATTTTGCTTTCGGGCTAGATTTTGTTTATATTTAGCTGGATGAGTTTCTGAAGTTGGCTTGGAATGGGAGGAAAGGTTATAAGAATAGGGGATCACCAGACGGCAGAAGGGAAGACTTGGGGTGTTTGGGGGTAAATAGGACTCAGAGGTAATGGAAAACTGAAGAGCTTTCGTATGAAAAAATGAATTCTCTTATTCTCCAAGGAGTAGAATCACCAAGTGGAAGTTCCAGGGAGATAAATTTAAGTTCCATTATATGGAATTTTGTTCTCATAATTAAAGCTACCTTAAGATGGAATGATGCCTTTAGAAGGTAGCAAACTCCCCATCGACGGAGGTGCTCTAGCAAAGACTGAGCAGCCACCTGCTAGAATGTTGGAGAAGCCATCCAACCATTGAATGAGATTAAGACCCTATCAACCCTGAATGTTTTTAATAGTATGAAAGGAACTATATTGAATAGCTCAAAAATATGATTCAAGAAGTGTTGAATTCTACATACATTGGCAATTGTCCTTTTTGAATGAGACATCATCCTGGAAAAGATATTGTAGAGATCAAAGCTAACATGAGAGAGAGTGAGAGAAGAGGAGGAGAAAGAGAGAGGGAGAGGCAGAGGCTATGATACTATGATAGACCTAGTTTATTAAGAGTCCTTGCCAGTCGCCCAGGGGGCATTGTCCTGCATGGTCGCCTGGGCATGGATAGACAGTGTGTCCTTCAACAAGTGCCAACATGACCTGGCCTTGCAACCCCTCTTCCTAGCTAGGTGGGGTTGGGGGAGGGAGGTGCCAGGAGTATGCTGAAATGTGGCAGGGGCCATTTCTGTCCTAGTATCTCAGAGAATCCTCCCCATCCTGTATGCTGGAAATGGGGACTACTTCTGGGTCACAGGACTGCAGGGAGCATGTGAGTGTGTGTGTGTGTGCCTGTATGTTGTCTTATGACAGTGTGTGGTAGGTTGTTTTTTTTTTTTTTCCCAAATGACTTAATACGCCAATGTTTGTGGAGCATCCTTGGAATCAAAGTGTCTTTGGCGTAATTATTGTTAATTGCTTAGACTATTCTATAAACTCATCCAATTAAGTGAAAGTTATTAACTTTATAAAATATCGCAGGCATCCCACGGTGCCATGTGTAGATGGAATAACAGTTTGAGAGGCAGAGTCAGCGTGAAATATCATGCAAATGAGGAGGCTTATTTACTTCTTTTTAAAAATACAGCAACATCCACACTGTGGGGGTGTTTCCTCTCAGCTGACCAGAAACACTTGGGCCAGTGGCTGACCCTGGAGGGCTTCCCAACATGACCCAGCTTCCCCAGAACTTACCTGAGGGTATTTTTACTTGAGGCATCCAGGAGCTCAGACAGTGTTCCCAGCAGACTTATCAGCTCCACTTATCAGCTGTGTGACCTTTTAGTGCCTACCTAACCTCTCTGAGCCTCCATTTCTTTCTTTGCAAGATGGGAATACTGACTTCCTACTGTTATCTGGAGGACTCAATGAATTAATACACAGAAAACATTTGGAGTAATACCTGACATGTGGTAGTAGTAGCAGTGTTAGTCACTCAGTCGTATCCGACTCTTTGTGACTCCACAGACTGTAGCCTGCCAGGGTCCTCTGTCCATGGAATTCTCCAGGCAAGAATACTGGAGTGGGTTGCCATTCCCTTCTCCAGAGGATCTTCCCAACCCAGGAATCAAACCCAGTCTCCTGCATTGCAGGTCAATTCTTTACCATCTGAGCTACGACATGTAATAGTCAACACATTTCGGTGAATAAGGGTATCTTTATAGTTGCTAGACTTTTCACTATAATTCTATGAAAGGGTCAATGTTTCCCATAAAGTTCTTCTCATCTGTTGTACCACAATAAGAAATTATAATGTTCCATTATACTGGTTATTATAGTATTATTATTGTAAGATCAATCATGGTTGGGCTGAATTTTTTTAAATCTTTTTTCCAGGTTTATCGAGATGTATTTAATACATAAGATTGAATGAGTTTAAGATGTACAATGTGATGATTTTAGGCATGCAAAATGATTACCACAATCAAGGTAGTTAACACATCCGTCACCTCACATAAATACCATTATCTGTTGTTGTTATGGCGAGAACATTTAAGATCTACCATATACAACACAGTGTTTTTAACTATAGTCTTAAGTCTATGTGTTAGATTCCCAAATTTTATAATCTTTTAACTGGAAGTTTGTAACCTTTGGCCAGTACCTCCTCATTTTCCTTACTGTCCAAGCCCTAGCAACCACAAATCTATTTCTATGATTGTGACTTTTTTTAGATTCCACATATAAGTCAGATCTTGTAATGTTTTTCTCTCTCTTATTTTAAGTAGCATAATTTTGTCAAGGTCATCTTTGTCACAAAAAGCAGCATTTTATTCTCTCTGATGGCTGAATAGTATTCCATTCATCTTTTATCCATGGATGGACATTTAGATTGTGTCCATGTTTTGGCTATTGTTACTAAGGCTGCCATGAACACAGAGGTGCAGATATCAACGTGAGATGGTGATTTCAATTCCTCCAGATAAATACCCAGCAGTGATATTGCTGGATCATACTTTTATTCTATTATGAATAGTTTGAGGAACTTCCATAGTGTTTTCCAAAGTGTTTGTACCAATTTACATTCCCATCAACGGTGCACAGGGTTCCCCTTTCTCCACATCCTCCAGAGCAGTTGTTATCTCTTGTCTTTTTCAGGGTAGCCATTCTAGTGGGTGTGAGGTGGAGGTGCTCGCTCAGTGTAGTTTTGTTTTGTTCATTTTGGCCCCAAGACATGTGGGATCTTAGTTCTCCCATCAAAAATTGAAACTACCCCCCCAACATTGGAAGCTCAGAGTCTTGATCACTGGACCCAGGGAAGTTCCCCCTAAATGTGGTTTTGATTTGTGATTCCCTGATTAGTAATGTTGAGGATCTTTTCATGTGCCTGTTGACTACTTCTTCTTTGAAAAAATGTCTATTCTGTTCCTTTGCCCATTTTGTAATTAGATTATCTGTGGTTTTGCTGTTGAGTTCTCTGAGTTTCTTATATTTTAGAATATTAATCCCCTATCAGTATGCAGTTTGCAAATATTTTCTTCCATTTGTAGGTTTCCTTTTCATTTTGTTAACTATACCTTTTGCTGTGCAGAAGCTTTTTAGTTTGATGTACTTGTACTGGTGTGACATACATGTGTCAAAGGACATAGGTTGTAGATGTATGGCTTGATGGTTTTTCACCAAGTAAACATATCTCTATAATCACTCAAGAAATAGAACATCCCCAGTACTCCAGATGCCCTTTGTGTTCTCCTTTCAGTCACTAACTTCCCCCTTCCTGAAAAAAAGCACACACATTATGCAAAGTATATTCTTTTGGGGGGCCTGACTTCCTTTGCTCAAACTTACATTTGTGATTTACATTCATATGAGATTCGTTCATTCAGACTGGAACAAACTCCAATATCCACCAGCAATAGAATAAACTGTTCTATATTGATGCAATGAAATACTGCACAACAATGGAAAGCAATAAACTTATGTACACCAGCTGCAGTGCAGCCTTCCCACCGAGGACTTGAGGCAATTTGTCAGCACTGAGGCTGACCAGAGATCACTGAAATTCTTGGACCATCAACTGTGGCCACCTTCCTGAGCCCCAGTGGCAGCTCCAGCAGCAGGGTCAGTTTCTCAAGTTTTGTCTCTCCTGGTGACTTTTCAAACTGCTGAGAGTGCCATACCATGCTCCAATCCAGTAAGACCATCAGTAGTGAATTGGAGTGGAAAAGCTGGTAGGTGATGAGCACCCCATCACTAGAGGCCTGTAAGTAGATTTCTAGAAACCTGCTTGCAAAGGGACATTCAAGCCCCAAAGGGCTAAAAAGGGGTCTTCAGGCACAAAGCCTAGCAGTGAGACAATCTCAGGGCTACTTGGATAGATAAAAATGATATTTGCTAGCTGGCTGCCAGTCCCAGCTGCATCCAAGTGACCATAGCTTTCTAGCCAAGAATCTGCATGTCCCTCCTCTGCTGGGACTCCCCATGCTTCTCCCACCCCTGGTCCTGGGAGCAACGCTCAGTGAAAGAACACTCAGCAATGAATGACCTGAGGGTCATGGATGAGGACCCTTTATCCAGTAACCACTTGGTCAGCTGACCCAGTCACGTGTGGGAAGTTGCATTTGTGAGGATTTCCTTCCCAGGAAGAAGATGCTATCTTCCCACCCACCAATAGTGCCTGCTTGGGACTTAATGAGGTCCACTGCCCAAGTGTACTTCCTTCTCTGTCACCTGGCCAGCCACACGGCCTCAATGAGGATGGAGAACATCTGGGGAGCTGCCACCCTGATGGTGAGAGACCTGCCCGCACCTCTCCCCATAACTGATCTTGGAGACCAACAGGTTCAGGTCATTGGACTTCACCCCACCCACTCCCCTATATACATGCCTGTTTCTGTGAAATCTTAGCCCAGCTTTGAGAAAGCAAACTCATGCTGATCCAAAGTTCACACATGGTGTGAATAGGTTATGAATAGGATTAGCTGGTTCCTCTGGCAGTCACCCAGACTTCAGGGTGTGATAGGGGTGCAGGAAAAGGAGGCAGAGGCCAACAGCTCTTCCCTCAGCTGAAGGGCACAGAGAAGTGTCTTCTTTCCATTTCAGCATCATTGTCACCGTTTTCTGATTTCACCATTGCAGAGGGCATTTTTGTCTACATTCCCCAGAGCAGGAAAACAGTGCTGCTGGAGACCTGTTACTTCCCCTCAATGGACAGATCTTCCTGCCACGTGAACCAGAGGCACCCTGGGATGGGCTGTTGGTTTTTTGCCAACTTTCTCCCGGGCATGGTTATGTGACCACACACTGCTCCCTCTGTTTGTTGGCCTCAGAGCCACCCACTTGCCCCGGGCTAGACTCCAGCTTGATGCTGCCCCAGGCCAGGCTTCCTGCTGAGCCAGTGCCCGCCATGCTGTAAAGGGACAGATGCTGGGTCTTGTGTGGCTTCTCCTTAGCCACCTAGGTGTCTCTTTCCCTGACTCCAAGAAATGAGCTGCACTCTGTTGAAGGTCACCTCCCTGAGTGTCCTGACCCTCTTACAATTTCCACTGGAAGAGCAGCCCGGGCTGGGCACTGCCAGGCCCCGGGCCTCCGTCCCAGCATCATTGTCCATCTACTGTGCAAACTTGAGCAAGTCACTCAGCTCTTTTGAGCCTGGGTTCCCCTTAAGTCCCACAGGAATAATGATCCCTGCCCTGCCTATCTCAGGAGATTGTTTTAAGACTCAACAAGAGGGCATTAAAGTGGGGAGGAGGAGGAACCCAAAATCAGCTGAGAGAATGAAAGCTTTTTAGTTAGATAACATAGCTTCGCTTTAGAATCACCTGGGGAGCTTTTTAAACTCCAGATGCTCATGTTGTACCGCAGACCAGTCAGAATCCAGGCATCCAGGTGGTTCCGTTGAGCACCAGGGAGTTGAGAACCATTGGTGTCAAGTCTTCTGCCCACCTGAGCAGTGTTGGCAAGACTGGCATTTCATCTGTTAATCCGCTCACCAAGGACCTCCCCACACCAGACACTGGGCTAGATGCTGGGGGTGGGTAAAGGAAGCAGGCACAGGGCTGTTGTGCTTAAAGAGCCCTAGTGTATGGAGAAAGCAGACATCAGATGGATAACCATCCACATGGGTGCAGGGCACCCCATGGGGAGCAGGCTCTGTGGGAAAGGCATGCAGAGACCTACAAATCTTGGGGGTCTTTTCTTCCCTGTGGCATCTTCCTTCTGCTCTTTCCAGGGAAGCATGCAGGAAAAAGTAATCCTAAGTATCCAGAGTGCCCCTAAACTTCCCCAAAGCCTTGCCCACCCCAGCATCCGGATTAGGATGAAGCCAATAGAACTCAGTGGTCCCTCCTCTAGACTCCCTGCATTTGGATAAGGGAAGGGGGTGGCCGGGGGGCTGCCTGCAGCCCAAACCTCGGTACTCTGTCAGGCCTGCTCCCACTCTCCGCTGGTCCCCTCCCCTGGCTCCCGCAGGAGGCAGCTGGGAAAAGCAGCCTTAGTCCCAGACCCCCTGGGGCCAGTTATATTTGGATGTTAAAGTAATGACACGTCTCCACACAGTCCTCTCCCTCCTTCCTGCCTAACACGGTGAAGTCTCCTGGCAGGGAGGGGGCTGGCTTATATTTAGGTCTGGCATTCCCTGGTAGGCATCCTGTTCTGAAATGGAAATTCTTTTAATAGCCAGCCAGCCCCGAGCATTTAATGAGCTGGTGTTTGACTTTTTGATTTCTTGTTCTTGGTGGAGGACTGTGAGCTGCCTCAGCTAATTAGGGGTCCCCCCCTTCACAAAGCATCCTATTTTTTAAACATGATATTTCTCAATGTCCCCTTTTCCTTTTAGATTTCAGCCTCACCTGACAACTTTGCTTTCTGGGAGAAATTCACCTCTTCCAAGAAGTCTTCCCAGATATACCCACTTATCTCCAGCCATCTCCTTACTATGACTCCAAAAGTGCCCTTGAGTCTTTTGCTAAGGTGCCTGCCACGTGTCCCCAGCAGCATCAGCAGCAGCACAAGAATGCCCGTCTCCTCTTTGGAATCAAAGCATGTTAGAGCTGACTTGACCATCTAGAGTCAAGGATCCTTTTAAAGGCTGGTGTGTGGGGTGGCGGCGATGGGGGATTGTTGATGACAGGGAACATGGACTCTATACCCAGAAAAAAATATGCATATGTACAAAATGTGAATACAATTTCAAGGGTACTTGGACCCTTAAAACCCCATCCATGGACCCTAGGTGATCTAGTCCAACCTTCTTGACTCATGGTAGAAAGTATGACCAAATTAGAGATGGAAAGTGATTTGCTCAAGGTTACACAGCCAGTGGGTGGCAGAACTGGGACTTGAACTCTGGCTTGTTCTCTGTGCCCCTCAGCCCACTGGGCTGCTTCTATCAGCACCACCCAGCAGTGCCTTTTCATGGGCTCCTGATCCCCCATCCTCCAGAACATCAACCCACAAGGCCTAGGGCAGCAGGCTGTGCATTCAAAGGCTGCTCACCTCTTGACAAAGACAATGATTTCTCTGTGAGGAGAGAAGGCTGGCTTGGCCCTGGGCTCACTGAGCCTCTGCAGATGCCCAGGGCGTGGAAGAAGGGAGGCATGGATTGTGGGTCAGGGCGGGCTGTGCAGTGTGGTTCTGGTGGTGGACACTGGCCCGCTCACTCCTGGGCATGCCAGAGTAACCAGTATTGATCTCTTTATTACCTCCTAGAAGGGCAGCTTCATTTGTCAAGCAAAACTCCCATTGTATCTGCAACACAGGAATTGATCCACAGTGGGGCTAGCGGTTGGCATGTTAGGGGTGGGAGTGGGGAGGCAGGAGAAGGAAGCAAGCTGGAGAAGAGATTGATAGCATGATGCTGATGTGGAAAATGAAAATAGAAACCTTCCAGACTTGATGGGAAACATCTGCCTTGTCTGATGATATTTCCTGAGTTCTGGGATGGGGATAATGCAGTTTGAAAGTTGGCGAGCCGTGGGGTTTGGCGTGCCTGTGCTGAGGAACAGGGGAAGGAGGAAAGAGGTTCTCTCAGCCTGGCCTGGGAGCTCTGTCTGGAAAGCCTCCCCAAACACGCAAGAAGCCAAGATTGGCCCTTGTTGTTTAAGCATCACTCCTTTTGAGTCTATCCAGAGTTTATTGAACACCTACTATGTACAGAGTGCTGGCTGTACCTGGGGCTGAGGGTCATTCGGAAATGAACAAGGATGGCTCCTGGCTCCCCAAGACCCCACACCCAGTAGAAGGATAGGGAACTTTATAAACCACTTCAAAATTCAGCCAAGGGAAAGGTCTTTCAGAGAGACGGTGTTATGGGACCATGTGAGGTGTGTGCTAAGTTGCTTCAGTTGTGTCCAACTCTTTGTGACGCTATAGACTGCTGACCGCCAGGCTCCTCTGTCTATGGATTCTCCAGGCAGGAATACTGGGTTGTCATTCCCTTCTCTGGATCAAACCATGGTCTCCTGCATTGCATTCTTTACCGTCTGAGCCACTATGGGGCTGTGGGCAAGGTTAAATTCAACTTAGCAATTTCTTAGAAAAGCTGCAGTGTGTCTCAAAGACTGAATAGGACTTCATCAGGCAAAAGGAGGAGGAGAGGGCACTTCAGGGAAGGAAATGACTTAAGTAAAAGCTTAGAAAGGAAAGAGGAGTTTCTATAGCTATGTGAAACAATTTGACAAAGAAAACGATAGCGTGTCTCACCAAGGAACTGATGAGTCTCATCAAGGGTACTGATCTTTACCCAGAAAATGAGCACAGGATGAGAAATGTAACAGAGGGAAATGATGAGTTAGTTTGACTTCTGTTCAGTCATCCAGTAAACATGTTGGTATCTCCTGTAGACCAGTTACTGCATCCTGCTCACGGAATACTATGGTGATCAGACATGGTGCCTGTCCTCATGGAGTTTAGAGTCCCCCAAACCACAGTATGGGGCACTGTGCTCCAGGAGCTCAGGAGTTCAAGAACTCGCTAAAGAAATGATGGATGGCTGAGATCTGAAGGATTCATAGAAGACAGAGAGGAGCATTCCAGAAAAGTGGATACTGTATGCCAAGGCCGTGGCCAGCAAGGAAGGAGGGAAGGGAGAGGGGTCACCTTGAAGATATTGAGAAGAGGCAGGTGGGGGCCAGACCTGGGGGCTGTTTCATGGGCCATGTTGAGAGTTGTGTCTTTTTCTGATTGTGCTGGCTGGTGTGGGCAGAAGGTCTCTTGTGCAGCTAGTGGGAAAGAGGGGTAAACAGGCACATCCTCCCTGTAGGGGGGTGGGGTGTGTAACTCGCCAGGAGACAGAAATATGGGGAATGTGCATGCCCTTTGACTCAGCCATTCTGCTTCTAGGAATTCCCCCTACAGAGATGTTAAGTATCTGTTAGCACATGTGCAAAGAGATCTATAAGTCTTCCCAGGTGGCTGCAGTAGTAAAGAATCTGACTGCCAATGGAGGAGACAGGGGTTCGATCCCTGGGTCGGGAAGATCCGCTGGAGAAGGGCATAGCAACTCACTCCAGTATTCTTGCCTGGAATATCCCATGGACAGAGGAGCCTGGTGGACTACAGTCCATGAAGTCACAAAGAGTGGAACATGACTGAGCCCAACACATAGCTCAAAAGAGATTTATGTAAGTTTGTTTGGGTTTGGGGGGCTTTTTTGCAGTATTATTTGTAGTCACAGAAACCTAGAAGCAACTTTGATTCTCCAGAATAGAGAACTGGTTAAATAATTGGATATAATTGTGTGTCATTAAATACTGGGCAATCATTACAAAGAATAGAGTGACTCACCACATGCCTATAAGAAATAACTCCCTCAAGATATTTTACTGGGGAAAAGAAAAGCAGAAAAGAAGAGGCAAAAGGTATAGTGGACTCCTCTGGGAGGTTCATGGTGAAGACCACACCTCCATCACCCCTTCCTTCCGAGTCTGTCCTTCCTGCTTGTCCCCAGCAGCCCTGGATCCTGCTAACTGATGCATGTTGTTGCTGTTCAGTAGCTCAGTTGTGTCTGACTCTTTGTGACCCCAGGGACTGCAGCACGCCAGGCTTCCCTGTCCTTCACCATCTCCCGGAGTTTGCTCAAAACTCATGTCCATTGAGTTGATGATACCATTCAACTATGTCATCCTCTGTCACCCCCTTCTCCTCCTGCCCTCAATCTTTCCCAGCATCAGGGTCTTTTCCAGTGAGTTGGCTCTTCGCATCAGGTGGCCAAAGTATTGGAGCTTCATCTTCAGCATCAGTCCTTCCAATGAATATTCAGGGTTGATTTCCTTTAGGATTGACTGGTTTGATCTCCTTGCTGTCCAAGGGCCTCTCAAGAGTCTCCTCTAGCACCACAATTCGAAAGCATCAATTCCTTGGCACTTCTTCATGGTGTCACTACATTTAGGGTTGGGGAGAGGAGAGATCACCTCCAGAAACTAACTAGAGATGCTTGTTGACAAGTTCTCTGTTGACTCATCAATCCCTTAGAGGGTCAGGAAAGAGCTTCTACCACCTGTCCAACACTTTACATCTAAGGGGTGAGGAGGTATGCATGTAATATATAGCTGGCAGGAGAAGGAAGAAGGTGTGACCAGAAAATAGAGTTGTAGCAACAAAAAGGGGTAGGGAAATTTCCTGTGGACTCCACAGGAAAGGAGCAGAGTGATCAAGTGTCTTGTCGGCATGAAGAATGTGCCCAGTCCGTGGAAACTAGCCACAATTTCTGTCCCCAAGCCATTGGCTGGGAACTGTTTGACAGTCCAGTTACAAACTTGTGCCTCTTTGAATAGGCAGGATGCACTGCTGGGTGTGTTGAGGGTTTATTCCTCTTTTAGGGGGAGGTGGGAATGGGATGGTTTTCAGGTCAAGAGTGATCGCTGGGGTACCCTCAGAAATTCTTACAGGGAAGTTCATCAGGGCTTGAGGGTCACAAGGCAACCAGGTCAGATCCATACAGCTCTCTCTGCACTGTCCCATTACCGCCACAGGAGAAGGCCAGAGTACAAAGACAGTCTTCCAGACTCTTAAACGTTACATCTACCACTTCATTTCATCCAACATGTACTGTATATGAAGTTAAAAGGCAAACTACAAGTCAAAAAAATTACCTGGAACAAATACAGCAATGGTATAAATTGTTGTTGTTCAGTTGGTAGGTTGTGTCCAACACTTTGTGACCCCATAAAATCCTTCAGCTATAGTACTCTTCTAGATCATTAAGAAAACACTAACGTCTGAAAAGAAAAAGGAGCAAAGAACATGACAGAGATTCACAAAGAAATAAACACAGTTGAAACAAATATATTTTAAAAATCAACCTCATTAGTAATCAAAAATGCAAATTAAAGCAAGCTGCCATTTTTGCCCTTTCAATGTAGCACATCTTTTTAAATATATAGTGCTCCGTGATGGCAAAGGTCAGAAGGACTCTTCAGTAAACTGCAGATGATAGGGAAAATTGGTACAATATTTACAGTGATATGTGTCAACACTTATGGCAATATTTATCAAAGAGCCTTAAAAACAATGTCTCCTGTAGATCTAATAATAATTTCATTTCTAGGAATTTATCCTAAGAAAATAAACAAAAATATAGATCAATATTTTTAATAATGAAAAATCAGAAATGGTCTAAATATCAACAGGGATTATTTAAATATATCACAGTACATCAGTATAATGGACTGTCACCTTGGCATGAAACATACTATTAATAGTTTATAAAGACTATTTAAAGCTATTAAAATGAAGAAAAAAATAATGATAAAATGTTCTCAGTTGAATCTGAAGAAAAAGGAGCAGGAAATATGACTATGTACAATCTGATCTCAGCTATACTGAAATGTGTGTATATATGGGTGTGTGTTTGTTTAAAACATATATAAAAGTTTAAAATGATATTAAGGAAATTCACCGAACCATTAATAGGGAAAGTTGGATTGTGGATTTCAATTCTTTTTTTATATTTTTCAATATGTTTCAATTTTTTATAATAAGTATACTTTCTTTTTATGATCAGAAAAAATGACTCGATAAAAGTTACATCTATTTGCAAGGCCCTGTTAACCGGACTAGACCGTTAAGAATTGATGTCATCCCTCCACTGTGGAACTGCTGTATTCCACAATCGCACTGCTGCAAAACTTCTCATTTGTTCGTGCGTGTTTCCCACCCAGATTTCCCCTGAAGTTTCATCCACCTGCTTCACCCACAGTCTTGGCTCAGTGTCCTTACACAGGAGATCTCAAAGCACATGTCGTGGGGTCAAATGTATACACCACGATGCCAATGAAACTTCTGTTAGTTTCCGCGAGTGACCTCATTTCTCAAGATCTGCTTTTCTTCCAATGTAAACGGAGAGAGGAAGTTTTTTTTTTAATTTCAGTTATTTTTATTGAAGTATAGTTAATTAGGAATGTTGTGTTAGTTTCAAGTGTACAGCAAAGTGATTCAGTTATACATACATATATATATATATGTTCTTTTTCAGATTTCTTCTCCATTATAGGTTTTTAAAAGATATTGAGTATAGTTCCTTGTGCTATACCATAGGACCTTGTTGTTTATCTATTTTATATACAGCAGAGTATGTATGTTAATCCCAAACTCCTTATTTACCCCTACCCCCTTTCCCCTTTGTTTTGTTTTCCATGTCTGTGAGTGTATTTCTGTCTTGTAAATAAGTTGATTTGTATCCAATGAACTTATTGGAATTTTTAGATTCCACATATAGTAAGTAATATCGTATATTTGCCTCTGTCTGATTTACTTCACTTAATATGATCATCTCCAGGTCCATTGGAGAAGGAAATGGCAACCCACTCCAGTGTTCTTGCCTAGAGAATCCTGGCGACGGAGGGGCCTGGTGGGCTGCCATCTATGAGGTCTCACAGAGTCGGACACGACTGAAACGACTTAGCAGCAGCAGCCAGGTCCATCCATGTTGCTGCATATGACATTGTTTCTTTCCTTTTTATGGCTGAGTAATATTCCATTCTGTAAATATTGCAGCTGTAAAGAATCTGCCTGCAATACAGGAGTCGCAAGAGATGCAGGTTCCATCCCTGGGTTGGGAAGATCCTCTGGAGGAGGGCATGGCAATCCACTCCAGTATTCTTGCCTGGAGAATCCTATGGACAGAGGAGCCTGACGGGCTATCATCCATAGGGTTGCACAGAGTAGGACACGACTGAAGCAACTTAGCATGCACGTACAATATTCCATTCTGTAAATATACCACATCTTCTTTATCCATTCATCTATTGATGGATGTTTAGGTTGCTTCCAGAGAGGAAGTTTTAAACTCGCCACTGAAAGAGACTGCAGTCTCTTCCAGTTTAAAATAATCTGTTGGGACTTAACGAGTAAATCCTCTTATGAGTCCCCATTGTTTGTCAGGAATCTTTCCCCCTACTAATGTGGCCTCTGGATTCTTCCTATCCAAAATGGCTTCTGGGTGCAGGGAAACGTCCACCCTTCTGGCATTTGGAATTGATCCCTCTGGGTCCTACACTACCCTCTTGCTGCAAAGTCCTGTCCTCACCATCTGTCCTGCTAAGGTCTTCACAGCTTGTGTGACCAAAGAATATTCTCTCTGCAAAGATAAGATGTGGAGGACTCCTCTGGTGGTCCAGAGAAAGGGGGAATCCGACGTACAGATTATCTGTAGAACCATAGTGGGGTTGGGATGGGTGGGATGAATGGAACCTGTGTTAATTAAGAATGACTTCTTGTAATGAGTATATTGGGCTTCCCTGGTGGTTCAGTGGTAAAGAATCCGCCTGCCAATGCAGGAGACACAGGAGGAGGGTCAGGAAGTTCCCCTGGGGGAGGAGATGGCAACCCACCCCAGTATGCTTGCCTGGAAAATCCCATGGACGCAGGAGCCTGGTGGACCACAGTCCATAGGATCACAAAAGAGTTGGACACGATTTAGTGACTGAACAACAAGTATGTTATATCTAAGGGTGGAGAGACTATAGCTGTCTCCAACACTTGAAGGGGTATCGTGTGGAAAACAGATTACGCTTATTTCAAGTTATAGCTACTGGCAGTGGGTAAACATTTAGGGAAGGGGAGTTGTTTGATTCCCAGAGCTGTTCTCAAGTGGAACAGGCAGGCTGGAGGCAGGGTTTGAACAAAGGTTGAGCGATGTTTTCCAGGAATACTGAAGACTCCTTCTGGAGGCCACAGAGACCCAGAAAGGAAAAGAAGGTATTCCTATCCCCTGGTTTCCTCTCTGCTCCTCATTATCCACTCATGGGGGAATCTCAGGAGGAAGGAAAGAGGAGCCCCCAGCAGACCTGAGAGTTCAGTGAGGAGGGGTCATCACTGCTCCAAAAGTGATTCCCCACATCACCCACAGAAGAGCCCCGCCTTGCTCTCCCCAATACACAGAAGGGAAGACTGAGACTAGAGAGTGGAAAGGATAATAAACCATTGCTGTATTCTGAGCACTTACCAGGCCCTGGGCCAGGTATTGTGTATATACAGCCACTGACCCATATAACTGCCTACAGGGAGGCCGGCATTTGCCCTGTTGACAGATGAAGAAACTAAGGCTCGAGGAGATAAAGTGACTTCCCCAACCCTCCAACCAGGGTTCCAATCCAGGTCTGCCTGCTTCCAGCCCATCACAATGCTCCCTGGAGCAGGAGGGCCTCACCTAGACAGCTTGAACTAAAGCCAGACCCTCCTTCCACACCCTCTCATCTCTCCCCATCACCCCAACCTCCCTGCCATTTGTCCAACACTCCCTCCCAAACACCTTCCTCCTGCAGGCCACCCTGACCTACCACAGAAATCTAGTCCAACAAAGACAGACTCCGTGTGCCCAGAACTAAAAGAAGCCAGGTGGCAGAGTAAATGAAAGTTGGCTGAGGGCCTCTGCTTAAGTGCTTTTCCATTCTGCCTCGTCTCCGCATTCTGGACTGTGCTGGGTTGCATGTGACTCCACGGGCAGGGAGAGCGCACCGTGCTTGCCGCAGAGGGAAGCTCACTGAGCTGCGATGGGGGATTGGTACAAGGATGTGGGAGGCCTGAGCTGAGCTCCGGGAGATGAGGGCAAGGTCAGCCCCAGCTTTCCCAGCCTAATTAGTGTCCCTGGAAAGTGTTGGTCAGACCAGCTCCGCCCTGGGGTAGGGTAGGGAATACAGGCACTGAGAAAGGTCATGCTGATCTAAAATCCAGGGGAGTGAGCAAGGCAGAGCAGAAGGAAGAGGATGCTCTTCAGCTGCCGTGGTCCCCAGAGCACCTGCCTCGTGTCCCCGTGGCAGGGCGCCCTGGATCCCAGACAGGCCTGGTTGCCAGGAAGGCAGGGCAGGCAGACTGGCATGGGAAGAGTTCTCCTTCCATTTCCATCTCTGGCTCCTCCATCCTGGGCTCCCAGGATGATCAAGCTCCGTGGCTCCCCACCCGATCCTCCACTGGAGCCCTCAGAGAGAAGCTAGGAGTGGAAGGAAAGAGGGTGGAGAGCAGGATTCGATGAGGGGGAAGCTGTCTGTGAACGGGCTTGGCCCACCTCGTTTGAGCATGAATAAATAAACAACTGCAATAATGAGGCAGTGCCTTGCCACACAGCTCCACAGCCAAGAGAGAATTCCTTCAAAAGAACGGAGCTGGTGCGGGTTCATTATTCATGAGCAGCGCCCTCCAAGGTGGGGGCCTCTGTTGTTTGTTGCAATTTAACACAGGCCTTGGTGCAGAGGGAGGACGGGGGAACACAGGCAGGGAGGTAGTCTCTGTGCAGCAGCCAAAGGCGTTAAGGGGCCAAGTTCACAGAAGCAGCCCCATAGTCAAGATCACAGTCAGTGCAGTTTGTCCTCCTCTCTGACAACAGCAGGGGAGCTGTGGCCCTGTTGGATGGCTCATAGCGCCTCTCTCTCCATCCCGTGGTACGTGAACTAGTTTATGCCACCAAATGTTCGATTCATTGTCATGTACTGAACACCTGCCATGGCCAGACACTGTGCAAACATGCAGGGCTCCTGAAGATGAGTGAGACGCCTGCATTACCTGCAAGGAGCTTATGTTCTATGGCTACCGGGGTGTGGAAGGCAGTCTGCTTAGGAGAAAGACCAAGCTTTGCTTCAGGTGGGCTTGGGTTTGAATACCAGCTCTACCAGTGCGCCAGCCATGGCACCTGCTCATCAGAGCTTTCTTGTCAATTAAATGGGGATAAGCCTGTGTCCTTTGAAATATCATTTTAAGGATTATATTAATAAATAATGTTTTGGCACGATTCCTGACACATGATAGATGCTCAGTATATTAGAGCTGCTGATAGTAGTAAAAGAATTTGACCTTCCCACAAATATCTTTTTTTTTGGCTGCGCCGCAGAGCATCTTAGTTCTCTGATCGGGGATCAAACTGACACCCTTGGCAATGAAAGTGTGGAGTCCTAACCACTAGACCGCCAGGGACTTCCCCCAATATCTTGATCTTCAAGATCATTCAGGAAATTGTCTAATGCTTTCTGTTTCGGTCCAAAGGTTTGACATTTCTCAGAGTAGCCCTCCTTACCCCAAATGATTCCACTATTGTACCTCGCCAGAGGAGAAGAGTGCATCTGACTTCTTTGAGTGTAAAAGTCTTCCTTCAGGATGGGTCCTGCTGCATGAGCTTACAACACGCGCCTTAGGCTTTAGGAAATAATACAAGTAAATCGCTAACATTTACCAAGTGCTCGCTATGTGACAGGCACTAGGCTAAGTCTCTTATGTCCTTTATCTTATTTAATCTTTGCAGCAAGCTCTGATACAGGTAGTGCTCTGTCACCATTTTACAGATGGTGAAACTGAGGCCCAGAGAGGTTCACTTGCCCACAGTCACACGGCAAGTGACAGAGTGAAGGTTCCAGTACGCCTGACCCTGAGCACTCAGCCACCGGGCTGTTGACACGTGGATTTCCTTCAGCTCGGAAGCCATGTGAATAGCATATGATGCAGGATTGGGACACCGCTGATGGACAAAATTTGGACCAAGTTTTGTAGCAGTTTTAGGGTGAGCATTGTAGCACACTGAGAATTCCCAGGCCAGGAGCTGGAAGACTCCCCCTCCATAGTCAGGTCGGTAGACTGTCTGCTCCCTCTCCTGTGGAGCCTCACAGCTCTCTGTGTCTTAGCTGTGTGTGACATGCTTGCTTTGCTGAAGACTGTGAATTACTCAAAGTCAGGGACTGGCAACCAACAACCAGCATTTATTTATTTATTTCATTTGGCCATGCCGGGTTTTAGTTGCAGCATGGGAACTCTTTGTTTTGATATGTGGGATCTAGTTCCCTGACCAGGGATTGAACCTGGGGCCCCTGCAGGGGGCATGGAGTCTTAGCCACTGGACTACCAGGGAAGTCCCACAGCTAGCACTTATTAGGCACCAGCTATGTGCTTTGCCTTATGCTGAGTGCTGCAGAGTTTAAAGAGAGGGACCTTGCCTTCGAGGAATCACAGGCAGAGAAAGAACAGACATATGTGCGCATGTGCCAAGACACTAGGCCACCTATGCCCAGGGCCTGATGTGGAGCAGAGGGAGCACACTTGCCCAGCACCAGATTAACCATCTGCCTCTGTCTGGGGGCACAAAGTGTTTTTGGACATCACCTAAAGGCAGCACCTCTGGGCATGCCCCCAACAGAGATGCCAGTCGTGAGATGGCACAGGAAATGCAGTGGTCCTTTCGATAAATCCGTGCCTTTAAAAGAGAAATGAGCTGGGGCTTTGTTGGCGGATGGCCTTATCACAGAAGCAGGAAATGAAGTGAGACTAGAAAGCAGTCCTTCCAGCGCCTGTCTGTCCAGGGATTGAACCCAGGGCCACACTGTCCTGGGAAACCTAGGCTCAGAGAGAGAGGACATTCAGCTGAGTTGGCCTGAACCCCAGTGTGCCCAGGTCTCTCCACCCAGGAACCAATGAATCAGAACTGGCTCTGAGAAAAAATATGAGGTCCTTCCACACACAGATTCCTCACTCTTCATTTTCCCTTCAGCTGGTGAAAGCTGTTTCCACCCATTCAAGGGTATAAGACTCTTGGGTCCTTCTTCCTTTCTTTATAATTGGTTCTTACTCTCAGAAAAGGCTGGAGGAATTTATCCTTCCTAAAGAGTAAATAACTGAATACATTTTATCATGCTGTCTCTCTTGGGGGTATTTGCATTGAAACCAGGATCAAGGGTTTAAGTGAAAGGAATAAAACACAGAGAGTGGGATTTTAGATCGTAGTGGATACTGAACAGTGTTTTGGATGGTGGAGTGCTTCTGGATCTTTCCTAATGGTCCCACCTGCTCTAGGCATCTCAGCTTGGCCTCGGAAGGTTAAAGTAGGTCTCCCTGCCAAAGCGTTTCTGTCCCCTCCCCGCACCAGCCATAGGAATAGGACCTTTGGACCTCAGTCTCCTGTTCTCCTGTGAAGGGTTTATGATCAGGGTTGGGACATCAACGTGATATTCTCAGCCTTTAGGTCTTTTTTGTTTCTGTGTTTCCTAAATCAGAAATGCTGGACCAGCATAACTAGACATCGTAGCCTTTGGATCGCGCTGTGGTTTATTTAGAGCTGGAGATGGGGGAGGGACAGAGGGGAGAATTAGTGGGTGGGAAGGGTGGGGGAAGGGAACAGCTGCTACAGAGTCTGCTCTCTGGATATACAGCAAAATTGTGGCTTTTAATACTTTTCAAGGGATAATCACGTTCAATAAATTCCAGCTGAGGGGGTGGGGACTACCCTCAGATGATTCCTGCCCTCCCTCCGTCCCCCCCACTGTGGCCTGCCAAGACCCCTGCCGGCCCCCGAGCAGTTGGGTCTATGGGGACCTATCACCTCGTCTCTGCCCCCTCCCCCTCCTCCAGCCCTGGCTCCCAGCCTCCTGCGGAGGCCACCTAGGGCGGGAGGAAAGGTCCTTGGTCCTTCATCAATCACCTCTCCCTGGCTAGCAGTACCCAGGGAAAGGAGTCGCCATCTCCACGGCCACGTGGCACAGTTACCAGCAATGCCAGGAGATAATGACAGGTTGAGTGTTCTCTGCCTGGTGAGGAGTTGCATGCAAATGACTCGCTTCTGAATGAATTTAATTGTCACTGCCTAATGTGGTGGCTCAGACCACCCCTCCTCCCTCCCCTGGTTGGGGGGAGGAGACAGCGGGGAGCAAAGGGGATCCTGTGGTTTGGAGAAGGAGGGCTCAGAATGATCAGTGGGACCCAGAGCCCAAGAGCAAGAGAAGCTGGCATTTCCCCTCTGTGGGGCCGGCCTGCTAGTGCACAGCTGTGAGCAGGGAGCGGGGATTCACCCCCAGACACGATCCAGAGTGAGGTGTAGCTCTACAACCGTAAATCCCTTTACGCATCGCAGCTCAGCCGCGAGAGGCTGTCATGTGCCTGCAAGACGTTCCCGCTTGGCCAGCCAAGCCCCGGAAGAAAGGGGAGGGGCTGCAAAGAACAAGCAATAAACGCCCTCCCTGTGTACCACACACAGCCCTGCCCCAGCCCACCGTCTGGGACTCCGGCGCGCGTGCTGGCAGAATGGGGCACAAAGACTAGACAGGGAAAATGTGAGGGTGATCAGCAGTAGAGACAGCCGATGCTTATGGGCTGCTTCCTTCATTTTAGGCATTTTCCTAAACCAACGCTTATTCTCAGAATAAACTCATCCACTTCTCACCATATTTCTATAATGTTGGATCTGTCACTAGCACCCACTGTGTTTGCAGGGAAGTAAAGTGAGGCATAGAGAAGTTAAGTACAGTCATCCCTCATTATCTCTGGGACATTAACTCGAGGGGCCCCGCTCCAAAACCTATGGATACAGAGGACCAAATGTAACTTGCTCCAGATCACACACTGTGGCAGAGCTGATTCAAATACAGAACCTGGCCCTACATTTTGCACCCTGCCATTAGCCTCCATATAGTAAGCCCCCCCCCCCAACCCCCGGCTCCCCGGAGTTATTGATCAGTCCTGGATGCTACTGTGGTGTCTGTCTCTGAGGACACATCATTGTTGGTTTGATGTTTATACATCTGTGTGTGTTCTATGCCCATCTTCTGACCCAGCTAAAAGTCATCTGACCCAACCTCTAGCCAGGGTCCTGTAGCCTTTACTGTATTGGATCCTGGATTGGAGTCCGGAGATCATCTTGATAAAGAAAGCACAGGGTGGTAAAAGTTGTCTTGTGTTCAGGGGAGAAGTCTGGAGAAGTCAGTGAACATGTTCACATGGTATGGAGGGATTAGAGGTGCTGCTAAGCAGAGAGAGCTCTAAACCCCTAACAGGGGCCTTATCTAGAGCATCACCTTTTTCACTCATTCCATACCTTGGGGTTCTATGTAGAATTTCATTTGGAGAAAAGAATCCATACCCCCAAAGAAAAGTATCCAACACTAGAGGGTTTCTAAGAACCTATTCCTTAATTCTAGAGTCTAAGTAATAAGGAATCACTGAAGACTTTTGATTAGGGAAAATCATTTGGAAATCTCCTTCCAGTCACTAGTATCCCAAAGTTAGGGAAGAGTGTGGACCAGAACTAACGTTGGACATCCAGTGGCCAAGGGCTGGAAACTTGCAATACCAGAAACCACCCCCAAAGTTTACCCCAAGCTGCAACAAAATATTTCACGTTAGATAGTCAGAAGTTCTCTCACCACTGAAAGGAAACTGGTAACGAGATCCATATCACTGTGATAATGCTGTGACTCCACCACGTTAGTGTTATTTGAGGTCACTGAGTGATTGCTCTCCAGGTGTTTAAATTCTTAATGTATTTATCCTTTCAAAACTTTGGGCACCAATGTCAAATAAAAAAGACAACACCAGAGGCCCTACTCCAAAAATGGGTAGTTAGAAGCCTTCCTCCAAACTCTCAGAGCTCTTGATCAGTTTAAACCAAAGCAGTTCAGCCCTGATTTTGAGATGATGACAAACATACCTTGGGTTCTGTGTAATTGCGCCCCCAGGATGCTGTAATGAAAGTTGGCACGGCTCCTCCTCACCAAGCAAAGTGCTCCCCTTGCCCCTTCCTCAAGCCCTACCCCCCACCCCCACCCCAAACCCTGAAATGATATAGACAAGGGCAAAGAAACATTTGGAGCTTACATATGGGGAGTAAGAGATCATGGGTTTTGATGATCCTGAATGTAAACAAAGATGAAAAAGCCTGAGTTTCTTTGGAGTCAAGAGCTTCTAAAGTGAGCAGAAAGCATAATGGAGCCCAAACCGAGTTCGGCCTAGTTTCCAGTACTTCACATTGACTAGCTACTATCTCCTAAGTCACCCTAGGCACCCATGACATAGCAGGATGTATCTGGGATTGGGATAATCGGAAACCTGATTTCTATTCCTTCCTTTGTTCTTCAGTCTGGGGCAAATTGCTGAACTAATTCCTACTCTTCAGCTAAATGGGATAATAAGTTTTACCTTTAGGATATGGGGAAACATTAAGGTTCTATGAAGGCTATTATTGTTTTTTATTTTTGTGTTGTAAAAATACATTACACCAAAAGGTAACTGTCACTGCAGATCTCTTTTGCATAGATAGCGGGAGAAAGGAGAGCTGGAGAGAATGTTTGAAAGTGTTATATTCTGCTTTCTGTCATAAGCAGCAACAACCCATCCTGTTAAGAGAATATTTTTTTAACAACTAAATGACCAAGAAACTTATCAACTATATATTAATTGTATTCCTCCTGCAGCACCCACCTAAGCTTATGGATAGGGCTCAATGTGCCCGTACACTCAATAGACTTACTGTATGTTTGGTTGAATTTTTTTCTTCTTATTTTAAATAATGATGATATTCCAAAAGGTGCAAAAAAAAAAGTGAGTTTATGGATGATGATTCTGGGGTTGGCAGTTTTCTTTTCAAGTTAGAGAAGGTACATTTAAGCTGCTAAAAGAGGAGGTCAGGAGAAGGCAGCACCCTAATGAAAAATCAGAAGTAATCCATGGCAGTTCCTTCTCCCAAGCTGACAAAAGCCCTGGCCTTGAACTCAGATTGGGTCTTAACTGCTCAGGGCACTGTTGCCATACACCTCCCTTTCAGTTTCCTTCTTGCAGAGGTCTTTCTGGCAAGTAAGGTGACCATGGCCCTTCTGGCGCTGTCCCAGGTCCTGAAATGTCATGGGTTCTCGGCTTGGTGATTTAAGTGGCTCCAGAGTGCTCCCCTCTAGTCAGCTGTTGTGTGGAAACTAATTTCCATATAATAACATTTTGTTATTTGTAATAAATCATACCCACAGTAAGGTGACTGGGTTATGTCATTATTTGCAAACCTACAGAATGTAATTATAATATATCTGAAAACCTCCATGCAGAACACTGCAGTTGCAGCCACAGCACCATCCAATAATAATAAAAATTTATATTGTGCTTTATGTAACCGCTCATCACATAACCGTTCTATGCCAAGGGAAAAGAAAGCCCACAGCAGTGACAAATTCACGGACGTGGAAACCTTGCAAATGCCAAACTAGTTGATTCCAAAGCTAAAGCTAGCTCCTGGGTTTCCTCCTCTTTTTTTCCTATGAACCTTTTATAGTAACAGACTGGGTGTCCAGGTTTGCCTCTGCATTCAAAACAAGGAGCTCCTTTTGGAGTTTCCTTTTTATGCGTTAAATGCACGTGCATTCACCTCAGCTGATGTTGGTTCATAGGGATTAGCTTTTTGAGGAGTGTACCTATGTGTTTCCCTTTCACATCTTTCTCCCTGTGTCCTTGCCTCCCATTTCCCATGCCTCATCTTACTTTTCTAGAATGCGCTGTTCCATTGCTTTCTGTGAGCATAGTAAAGCATGTTCCATGGGCAGTAACTGAGACACATACTGCTATTCATCTTGCATGTTTCCAGCATTTTCTCTTGTTGAATTTCACTCAAGCATAAAAATACATTATTGCACATAGCAGTGGGCTCTCCAATACCACTCACTATCTCTCCTCACAATCTGCTACTTCCCAGGCCTTTGGCATATCCTGACATTTTTTTTTTCTGAGAAGAATTGCAAATCTGACTGATCAGAAGATACTCTGAGCTTCCAGGGAGATTGTGTCTCCTGGTAGCAATCCTCTTCAGCATAGAGCTTATATTGAGTTAATCAAAAAGTTTGTTCAGGTTTGTCCATAAGATGGTATGAAAAACCCAAACTTTTGGGTCAACCAATAGTTTTTAAAAATCTGGACTTAAGAGTGGCACTCTTCACCATCTAGCACCTTGAGATCTTTTATAATGTCCCCCCATTTTAGCTGAGGTGGTCTTACTTTTAGTACATGTGTGGTGGTAGCAGGTCACTAGAGTAATTTTGCTTAGGGCTGTGAAATTTACCTTCAAGCCCAAAATTGAATTCAATCTACTGTTTTCAGCAGGAGCTATGGACTTGTATATACATCTCTTTTCCAGTTATGTCTGCACTTATTGATGCTGAGTGTGGTCATTTATCACAGACAATACAGAACCAAAAAGAATTTATTGTTAAGTTTCTTGCTCCCACGTGATTTGTCTTAGAGCTTAAGATGTGACATTTTGTTCCTTAGACACTTTTTTTTGCATATTTCCATATCTGCCTCCTTTTATCCCTTCACTTTGGGAGTTTTTGTTGTTGAGAAAAATTGGTCTTACGTCGGTTGTCATGCTTGAAAGATTGTTTTTGTTACCACGCATGGGGTTGACAAAAATACATCTCAGGGTGGCCTACACAAGGGTAGAGATGGACACTGCCAAACTCTTTATGACTGCAAAGTGAGGACGGAGAATACATCACCGGGAGAGGAGTTCATCCTTTGTCTCATAAGATTATTGTGGAAACATTAGGTAGGGTCAGTCCTAACATCTTAGGGTTCTGGGATACCTGGAAGGTTTATCACAGCCTATCCATAGAAGGGAATATTATGTAGTCCTTAGAATGGGGGTTTTGAAGATGATTTAACGATACAGAATAAAAGCTCTTACTCTAAAAGGAAAAAGCAGCATATAAAATTGTATATGCAGCCTGATCTTGACCCATCTCCCTCCCCTGTGCAGGAAAAAAAAAGACTGGAAGGAAATGTACCAAATGCACCCAAAAAGTCAACTTTCTATCTCATGTTGGTGGGACTACAAATAATTTTTATATTATTTCTGCTTTTCTAAATTTTCCAGATTTCTTACACTGAATTTGTATATTTTAATCAGGGGGGAAATTAGATATTTTTAAAAGCACTTTAGAGACAGCGGCTCCACTGACTTCCTTGATTCCTATTCTAATGAGTTGCTCCCCAATCCTCCCCCAGCCCCACTTGGAAGAAAACCTTTCTCATTAAAGCCCTGCTACAGCCTTCCCTTGCTCTCATGTCTTCAGAGAGGTATCTTAAGGAAACATCAAAGGATGTGTGTGTGTGTATTGTGTGCGTGTGTGTTGTATGTATGCGTGTGCATGTCTGTGTGAGTGAAAGAGAAAGACAGAGTAATCATTATATAAGGAAGGAGGAAACTTACCATAGAAATGCAAAACAGAGCAACTGAAGAGAAAGGCTATGGGTGAACTACAGAGGAGTCCCACCTTGACAAAGATAACAATGAGGAGTCAAAATCCCACCAAAGAAACTGTCAGAAGGCAAGGGATGACAGGAGAACTGAATAATAGAGAAGGTCTATCCAGAGGGGAAAGGGGCACGCCCTCTACCCTTCCCTGGCCCGCTTCCTTCTTTAGGCTCCAACCGCATAGAACTAAGGATAAGATGTCTTGGGAGTCAAAGGAGGATGCCACAATCCAGGGAGGGGCCTGGGGAAGCCAGACAGAGAGAGAGGACCAAAAAGCTGGAGTCGGAGAAGGAGCTGGGGCTGCTTCAGGACCTTAGGTGGCGGTCATCTGACCCTCTGGGGACATGTAGAGTTAGGGTTAGGGTTAGACAGGTGTCAAAGCCACAGCACAGCCCCCTGTTTAGTGGAAGAAGCTGATGCTTAGAGGGAAAATGTGACTATTCCTGGAGCCTTAGGACAGGAGGCCCAAGCAGATGTGCCCGCCCTGCTAAGAGCACTGCGAGTCGGATGGGCTTCTCCACCAGGCGTAGCATCACTCACCCCCACACCCTCACCCACGTGGGTGTTTGAACAGGGTAGGGGTGTGGCAGGCAGCACATATTATTATCCCGAATGACTGAAGGTGCTCCCCACATTTAGTGCAGGAAGATGGGGTAGACTCACGAAGGAAGGTGCCTGCCCCTAATGCCAATATCGCCCCATATTGGGAATGGGAAATTTAGTGCTGAAATGGAGTCGAAAGGGGGCCCAGTATCTGTGCACCTTTCCTGCCGTTCCTTGAGGTTTCCCTTTAGAGCCCCTCGTTCCTTTTCTCTCCTCTGGCAAGGCCGAGAAAGGCTGCAGTCTCACCTCCCTGGATAACCATGCCGGGGAAGGCTAGGCTGCCTATTTAAAGGGCACTTAGAAATACAGCTGATACAATACAGTGATGTGAGAAGTATGGGAGCCCCACATCTGTGTGATGAGCAAAAAGAGGAGGCTCCCCACTTTGCCTCTGTGAGGACCTCAAACCCAACTCTGGGCCTTTACCTAATAAATGAGGTTCTAGTGCTGGCCTTGCACGAGACCTCTGGGACTAGGGGTGGTAAGAAGCCTATGAACCAACCAAGGTGATAGTCAGCCTGATGCTCCCACTGCAGGGAGCCTGGGAGCCTCTTCCACTCTCCCATTTTGTTTGTCATATTCTAATTAAGGGACCCACACAGCAGCCCTGGGGTGCCACCTGAGTAACCCAGGCCCACAGCCCCAGTGAGGCACGTGGAGAGGCAGTTTCATGGCTCCTGGGGGAATCTGCCTTTTTAGGGAAGGTGTGCGAGAGACAGGTGTGGGGGTGGAGCAGGCAGCTGTGCTGGAGGGCTCAGGATGGCTATTTTACTCGGTTCTAAGGCCAGAGTTTGCCCATCACCGAGCATCTCCTCTGCGTAGGACAATTTGGCCAGATACTGCCAAGGGCGGGACAGACAAACACATGACCTTTGGCCCTCTATCAATAGATTGGGAAGTTGGGCCCCTCTCGCCACTGTCCCTTCTCCCCTCATAAGTGACTCAGGAGTGCCAGGTCCTGTGTTGGACATTTTGGACACCTAAGTTCATCTCACCTTCATGTGTGCCCTGAGGTGTGGGCACTCTTGGCCATTTGTAGGAGAGAGCTGAGTCTGGAGGAAGTGACCACACAAGGTGATGATGTCAGAGTTCATGCCCAGAGCTGCCGAATGCCTGAGCCCTTCCTCCTGAGCTCTGCCAGTTTGCTGCAGCAGCTGGAGCTTGGGCTCTGGGACCAGGCTGCCTGGGTTCAAATTCTGCTTCTCCATTTGCTAGCTGTGTGACCCTGAGGCGTGAAATCAACCTCTTTATACCTCAGTTTCCCCATCTGAAAAATGGGCTAATAATAGTACCTACCTCATAGGATTATTGAAGGGACTGTATTATTGAATGCTGTAAAGCACTTAGAACACTGCTCAACACACAGTGAGTGCTGCATAACCATTAGCTATTAATACAGTGACTGCAGTCCATTAGGGAGCCCAGGCTTCCTTATCCAGTCTCTGGTAGCGAGAGACCTTCACAGTTAGATGTCGGGATGGACGGGTCTTTGTAGATCTGTGACAGACTCAGGGAAGATATAGGGAAGGAAAAGACACAGACCCAGCTCTCAGGGGGCTTTCAGGAAAATGAAAGACCCTGGACATGCATGCCAGCGCGCACACACACACACACACACACACACACTCAGAATGCTGAAGACACTGAATGATGACAGTGTGAGCTCTGGGTGTGCATGCTGGACGACTTCACTCCAGAAGCCATGGAGCCCTGGCTCCATCCAGGCTCCCTGGCATTCTCAGCTGACTTGGCATCCAGGAGGAGGTGCACTGTTAGGGAGCAGAGGAATGATAGTCTAGGGCTTAAGAGAGAGCATGAGATGGCAAAACCAGCAGCCCAGAGCCGTGGAGAACCCGGTCTGGGATGCTGGGCCCCAGATGACTGGTGTCTGAGGCCCCGGCCCTCACAATTGGCACAGTTCCCACCCTGGCCCAGGGGTCCTCCTGCCCCCCCTGGTGGAGATGACCAGCTCAGATCAGGAGCCTGGGCCCAACCTGGCCCAGGGTATCTGAGCCAAGGCCTGTGGCCCAACCCCCAAGCTGTGGCCTCTTCTGCCAGGTCCTTGTGGGAGGCCCCCTTGACCCAGCCCTTCCTCCACTTTGTCCAGACCTAGAGAAACCCACTTGGAACCAAGATCTAAGACCTAACAGCCCATAGTCTCTGACTAGGAGTGTTTGGCATGGAGGTGGACCCCAGGAACAGGCCTGGCTACACCAGGAGGCAGAGTCCTAGGGAAATAAGAAATTCCCAGAGCCACCTCCCTGGCAAGCGCTCCTCCCTCTGTCCAGAATGTGCAGTGAGCAGGGCTCCCCGTGGCTTCAGTGACACAGGAACCTGAAGGAGAGAAGTTAGACGCCAGCACCAGAGTCCTCTGAAAGCCTGTCAGAAAGCAGAGGTAATTTACGAGGAGGATGCTGAAGCAATGCAGGCAGAGCAGGGGAGGCAGAGGGAACGCAGCCCAGACACATAAATATCAAAAACAGAAGCGTGGGTTCCTACCTCTGCACGTCCCCAGACATATAATATTACCAATCGCGGCTTGCATGGTGCTTGCATATTCCTGCCACTCGGATACGATACAGTAAATGCATTGTGACAGTAGCTGAGTGGATTCTACGTGCTGAACAGATGTCTTCTAGCAGACGAGGTTTCTGTGACTGTATCACATTGTGCTTTCATCAATTATACATCACTCCTCATTACAGAGGCAGGCGCTCATGACGGCGTGCAGTGGCTAGGTGAGACACCCGGCCAGACTGAGAAGTGGAGGGCAAACTCTGGGGGAGCCGGGATGCCCACTGGGTCCTGGGAGTGCTGGGACCACCTCCTCTCCCTAAAGACCCTGCATCTCTCCTCCTCCCTGCCGCCTCTTTCTAAGTCTTAATACCATGTTTCCTACACTAGCTGAGCTAGGGTCGTTTTTTAACCCCCTTCAAAAAATAATTATTATAAAGCATTTCAAAGGGTGTAAAGAAATGAATTGCAGATACCCATCACCCCATCACTCAGATTCAACAACTATTAAGATGTGTCCATGTTGGCTGCTTGCCTCTCCCCAACTTAATGCTCAAGTGTTTGAAAGTTACCCCCAGGCCTCCTATGATTTTGCTTCTATATAATTCACTGTGAATTTTTCAAATATGGCCATTCCCCATAGAACCATGGGCTTCCCAGGCAAAGAATCCACATGCAATGCAGGAGATGCAGGAGATGCAGGTTCAGTCCCTGGGTCAGGAAGATCCCATGGAGGAGGGCATGGCAACTCACTCCAGTATTCTTGCCTGGAGAATCCCATGGACAGAGGAGCCTGGTGGGCTACGGTCCATAGGGTCACAGAGAGTCAAACACAACTGAAGTGACCGAGCACACACGCATAGAACCATGTGGTCATTATCACTGCTTATAAAATCAACAATACTTCATTGTCCTCATGCAGTAGTCAGTCTGAATTTGACGGTCTTTGGGATTTATGGCCATGTGTCTCCTAACCATTGCTCTGTGACTTCCCCAACCTTGGCCCCCCACCCTGCCAACTGCACTTTCCTCTTAGAGTGTGATCTTTCTACTGTGGCTCTTGACTCCCCGATCCCCAGACCCACTGGGAACTCAGGTAATATTCTGCCTTCAGCCTCATGCCCTTCCTCTAGACTACGGCAGGGTCATAGGTGTGAGGAGGACCTACTGCTGACCCCTGGGAAGACTTCTGAGGGAGGAATGATCCTTCCTGGCAGGTGTTTGGGCAGGGAAGTCAGTTAATGACAGCTGAGACATGCCAGGCTATTGCTTTGGGGTATAAGTCAGTGCTTCCCAAAATGTGGTGCACACGGGCAATTCTATGGGATAGATAAGCGTTAACAACAACAACAAAAGAACTAATGTATTTATTCTAATCTTCATTTTGAAATGTTAGAATTGTACATCAAGCCTATGGTTTCGTAGATATCATTACGGTAAATGAGGCCAGGCAAAAATGTCTGGCAATTTTAAGGTTGATTTTGAAAAAAAATATTAAATAGTCATACAGAGGTATTTAGATAAGGCAAAAAAATTCCTAGTGTGACCCAGTCCCTGAAGTCTAAGAGCCCTGGTACAATGGAAGGAGAGGAGGTTTAAACCAAGGTCATGTTAGTACAGACTTTACCTAAGACCCCTGCTTAATTATTAGCCAGCAAACAAATCACTTCTCCTCTTGTGGCCTCACTCTTTAACCTGTACAATGGGGCTATGCCTGTGTGCCTTGTTGATGTCAGTCTCAAAAAGGGCAATTAAGACAAAGACAAGTTTTAAAAATATGCTAGGAACTCCCCTGACTTAAGCCTTCTGTACCTCCTGTCACTTACCCCACTCCCGGGAGTCTATGCAAACAAAACCTGGATCCATCCACTCCCATCAGCTCTAAGTGCTTCAGGTCGTTAAGCCTGGCCATTGTAATACGCATCGATTACCATTAGCAACATTATTATATTTACCCAAGATCCCTGGTGCATACGGAAATGCAGAGGGCTCTCCCGCATCTTCTGCTTTACAAGAACGATTTGCCGTGTCTAAAAACCATTTCTAGAATTAATTTGCCTACTGCAAACAATTTATATTAATGAAAACACATCGAGTTGGGGGAGGTTGGCGGGGGGTGTTCTGCCTACAAGAATATGTTTGCTTTGTTCACCTAGAATGAAAAGAGTTTGCGTGCGTGTTTGTTTTGAATAAATGAATAGCTGGGTGACAGGAGGAAGGTCTGCCCATGCATCTGATCCAACTTGGTCTAGCAGTCCTCTCCAGGGCGGATGGGGACGTGGGCAGGAGACAGGGCCGGTTGCTTGCATTTTAATATGCAATGATGTCTGTCATCTGCTTCTCTGTATTTATGACCCCCTCATGCTTGCATTTGATCATGGTGGAGGAGGAGGCTGCCACCCACTTCCCAAGTCACATCCAAGGCTTGGAGTCAGCCAAAGTGGGAGCCTCTGAGTCCTCAACCCCAGTTCTCCCCGCATGAATCTCCGAAAACCGTGCCCTGTTCTTTGCAGCAGCCACTCTCCCCCTGTGTGTGCTTATTTTATTTATTTGGGTCGATGAGGCTCATTTTCCTCTCTACAGATGGCAGCAGGGTCCCCTGATCCTGCTTGATGTTCCCCGATTGTCAGAGCAGGAGGGAGATGGGAGGAAGAAGAAGAGGGGGAGAAGGATCCAAGGGGGTCGGGGGCTGTGAGGATGGGGACAGGAACCCCAAGCCAACCTCACCTACCCGCCTCCCATCCTGGGCATTGATGTCAATGATTGGGTCGCAGCCTCCCCTGCCCCGCCCCACTGGATCCTTCTGTTTGGATACAAGCGTCTCAGATGTTTCGTGCTTGATAGTCCCTTGACGACAATGTACTTCAGAGCTTTCTCCAGCAGCCAAGCTGAGCCTGTGGGGTGTGAAGGCTCCGGCTCTGCATCGCCGGCATCCAGGGTGCATGTGCATTTGCATAATAACCTACAAAATGCTTCTTGCCCCTCAATGTGCCTGCTCAGGGGCCTTGGCGAGGAAGGCTTGGTCATCACGGCTTTGTGTGGGAGCTGCAGCCCATGTTAGCCCGGATTAATTTGCCCCTGCAGTTTGCATGGGCTACCTAAGGTCAGACAAGAAACCAGAAGTGACGAGAACGGGCCCTCCCGTGACCGGGGTGGGGGGCACTTGGACCTCAGTGAATGCACCCCTTTGTCCCAGAGAAGGGAGGACTGCAATACCAGCACACAGCGCCCTCCCAGGAGGAGCCACTGACAAAGACAGCAGCCTCAGGGGTGTGTAAGATCCGGACCCCAGTGCTACACGGCCTGGGCCACTCCCAGACCTGCCAGCTTCAAGCTATGTCCCCTTAGTGCCTCAGCTTCCTCACTCTCGAAACGAGGGTGACAGTGGGAACCTGGCCCAGAGGGCTGTCGTGGGATTAAATGAATTCATATCACCAATGTGCTTAGAATGGCACCTGCCACGTAGAAGTGCAATGTCAGTGTTTGTGAAGTAAATACAATGTACTGTGTCACCCCCGGTGGTGGAAGGTTACCCGGAGGTTTAGAATGATAGTGTCACCAAGTCCCAGAGGTCAGACCTCAAGATCCAAATCCTGAATAGAGAAGGGCAGGGACCTTCAGGCCCAGGGAGGCTCCGCACAGCCCTCCCACTGACCCCTACCCCACCAGGAGGGAGCACCTTGAAAGGCCCCCATTGGTGCAGGCTTGCTCTGCCTCTGACTCTCGGTCAGGGTGGGAACACAGGGCACAGAGGCGGTGTGAAGAGCAAGAAGGGCTCTAATCCTGAAAACCAAGGGAGGCTTTTTTTAAATTCGCAATTCCTTCCCTTTCATTCTCTGCTCCCAGAAGAGTAACTGCTCCGATTCTGTCCCCTGCCCCGTTCGCTCATCATCTTGCTGACGGCTCTGCGGGACAGCCAGGGCTCCAGGCTGCAGAGAGACATGGAGAACGTTGGTCTGACTCAGCTCTGACAGGCAGCTCCTCCATCTGGGGTCCCAGGCTCCCTGGAGGAGGCGGGGGTGGGGGGGATGACAAGGAGATGTCATCAACACTCAGAGCCGGGACCGGGATGACTGCACTTTTCACATCCCTCAGACCTGCAGTGGGGCTGCAGAGCAGGTGCTGGGAGGCAAATCACAGGGTCACAGAGAAGCGAGGTGGTGGCGGGGGAAGGGAGAGTGGAGGGGGCAGCGTGATGGGGAGGTTGGAAGAGGCATGGATCTGGGTGTCAAGAGCCTGCCTCGCAGGAACCCTGGCTTCAGCATCTTCTAACTGGCTGCTTTGAGCAAGTTACCTCCTTTTACTCTCAATGTCTTCAACTATTAAATAGAGATAAAAATAGTGTCTGTATCATAGGATTTTTTTTTAAGAGAATTAAATGAGATGCTCGTAGCACTGATTCATTGCCTGGCACGTCAGCTATCTCAGTTACCCAGACAAGTGAAGGCAGTGGTGACAAGTCTTGGCCTCAGAAGGCATCCCTAGGGGTGGCAGCAATAGGAATGACTCCTGGAAAAAGTTGAATGGATGCCACGGCATGTGGCCACCTGACCAAAGAACTTGTCCAGGAAAGGGCCACCCTGACTGTATGTCTGTCCTGGAGGATGAGATCAGATGGGACTGTAGGAGGCTATTGGCTCCTACAGTCCCTCACCTTGTGATAATCACTGTGCTCCAGAAAGGTGAGCTTGGCCTCAGCACTGGGTGGTCTTTATCCCCCAAAGCCAAGGTGCCAGATGCCAGATCACTGAAACCCTGGGAGATGTCATCCTAGGTCCAGAAAATGGTTTCTCTTCCAAGACTCAATCAATGTCAATGTCCTTTATGGATAAGAAAGCACTGTATCGCCCAGCTCATGGAAAGACTGCGTTCTGAAGCCTCCTTCCTGCCCTTAGACACACATCACAGTAGCATGGACCGATGTGACTGGCAGGACAGAGGGAGAGAGGGAAGCCTGCCTCTCTGGAAAGTTCTGGCTGGCTCCTAGATCCAAAGATCCGTGCAGGAAAGCTTCCCCCAATTGTCTTGACTGAGGATTTTGGGCCCTCCTCCTCCAGCATTTCCCCTCCAGCCAAAGAGAAGTGAGGCCAAAGACTGGAAGGAGTAGGCATCAAGGGTAAGTCCCTCTATAGTTGCCAGGACACCCCTGGGGGAGGAGAGAAGCAGAAAGACCTGTCAGGAAAGGACCCTGGGGAGAATTCTGCCTACCCGTGCCATCAGCTCCCCCCGCCCCCGGCACCATTGAGACCCCAGCTGTTGCTTCAGGAAGGGAAATGGGAACTGGAGAGAACATGGTTCAATCCAGCGCTGCTATGGACTCTCTGATCTCCTGAAAATGTTCAAGACTTAGAATTCGTGTCTCATGGCAAGCTTCAGTCTGCCCAAAGAGACCAGTGGGATGTATATTTGGAGCATGGGCAATAGGGTGTCTGGGAAGAGAGCACTGGAAAAAGAGAGTGTCTTTGCCAGGACTGACTTTGGGGAAGGAGAAGGGGTGAGATGCATTCTTAGCCCGGGGTGAGCTTTATTAGAAGTGGTACCCTACTTTGGTGGGGGTTAAAGTTCAGACTGCCCTAAACCTAGGGGCTGGGAAGTTAAGGACAAATGTTGGTCTTCCCACTGGGATGTTGCAAGTGGGTAGGGGGTTCTCCCTCACTCAGATGGCTACCTTGTGGGGTCACAATGGGAGATCTGAAGGAATGCCTGTGTCCTGTACCTTGGGGGTGGAGTCTCCAGTCTCCCCATCCATCCTCCCGTGGAGCCCAGATCATGCTCTAATGTCCACAGATGGAAGAGAGGGTAAGGTGGGACGCAGGCAGCTGCAAGGTGCAGAGAACAGAGCCCCAGCTCCAGAGTCAAGAGCCCTGCATTCTCATCCTAGCTCTGCCACCAACTGTGTGGCCTTGGGGATGTCCTTTCCCCTCCCTAGTTTCTGTAAAAGGAGGAGGTTGGTCCAACTGGCTCTCAGGTCCCTCCTCCTGGATTCTAAGCTTCTAAAAGTGGCCAGTCACAACAAGGGCATTCATGCCTTTATCAGCAAACATTTACTGAGAGGTTCGGCTGCTCCAGGCATGGTGCTGGATACTCATAACACTTGGATAAATCAGAGAGCATCCTGCCCTCAGGGTGCTCGAGGGGACAGACCCATGGTATAAACGCAAATGCTATGAGAACATGGAAAGGTGTGATTCATTCTGACAGGAAATTGGGCAAGAAGGTTTCATAGAGGAAGTGACATTTCAGCTCAGCCTCCAGAAATGAGTGGGGGTCCCTTGCCCTGGTGACTCACACTCCCTGAGCTCCTCGACAGAATACACTGGTTTTGCCACCAGTCTTGTCCTGCTGCCACCTCCTACGGCACAGCTCGGTGAAGACCAACAGGAGGTGCTATTAGAAGTCAGCTGTACAACCCCAGAGTCCCAGTGACACCCCCGAAATACCAGTGCCACTCTGTTTATATACTCGTACAGATGTATTTGTAGAAACTATGAAACCACTCACTTGAGACAACAGATGACCCCCCAAATCATCTCCATTTGATTTGAAATGTACTTTACGGGGTCGAAAATATGAATTCCTAATTCTGTTTTGCTGAGCATCAGAATGAGATGAGTCACATGGAAACACTGAATGACTGTGAAGAGAGGAAGCCCAGAATAATCCCGGAGTAGAATATTGGCAGAAATTATCTGGACGGTATCATCAAAATGAAACAGTAGCAAATAGCCGGGCCATCCATTACTAACTCATAATCTTCACTCTGGCTCTAAGTCACGTTATAATAACAAGAGCTAACATTTTCTTCAGACCAGCCCTGTGCCGCATCCTCCCAACAGCTCAGTGAGGTTGGTCCTGCTGTCAAATCATTCTACAGAAGAGGAGACCAAGTACCTCGACCCAAGCCCATGCTCTTTTCCTCTGCACTGCACGTGAATGTCCATACCCTCTCTGTTCACTGGGGACGATATGCACATTGATTTTTCTTGACTCAGAACACAGGACAAATAGTAGACATGCCAGGAGCCACCCAGGCCCTGAGAATGTTGCTCTGAGGACCCTGAAAGGTGGAGACAGAAGCAATCTACTTTCACCCTAAGCAAGTCTCATTGATTCCACCAGGCATCCAAGGGGTGCTCTCTGGATCTGGGCAAACCTGATCCCAGGCGATTCCTTGATACAGCAGACAAATACCTTGCTTTCCAGCCCAGCTTTGGGATTGGTTAGTGAAAAAGAAAGTGAAAATGTTAGTTGCTCAGTCCTGTCCAACTCTTTGTGATCCCATGGACTGTAGCCCACCAGGCTCCTCTGTCCATGAAATTTTCCAGGCAAGAATACTAGAGTGGGTAGCCATTCTCCAGAGGATCTTTCTGGCCCAGGGATCAAACTTGGGTCTTCTGCTTTTCAGGCAGATTCTTTACCATCTGAGCCACCAAATGCCCCATCTCAGGGTTGAGTTTGCCTCCTCTCCCCCTGTTCCACACCTTCCAAGAGCTGATGAGACTCTTTACCTGGTTGGGTGGGAGTAGGGGTGTAGGGCGAGTGGTGAATTAGACTGAGATCCTGGCATCTGAGTTTCCATGTAGAAACGGAGCTAGAACAAAGCCAGGATCCCTGCCCCTCAGGGTTAGAGCCCAAAGTTAGAGAGGAGGGAGATGAGGCCAGCATGAGTCAGTCATCTGAATGCAAGAGGACAGAAGCAGAAAAGAATTTAAACGTGTTTCTATTTTCTTAGTTCCCTGAGGGTCCCTTAATGTTGTGTGGAGAGGTAGGGGAAAAGGCAGTGGGGAGTAGAATAATCTCCACAAAGCAGGCTTGGCCCTTGGCCATGAGGAGATGACCCCCCCGACAGGGCACCAGGAAGCCCCCACCCCCACCCCCAAATGTCAGAGCTTCTCTCCTTTCCTGAAAGCATCATGCCTGTTAAAATGCAAATTCCTGGAGAAGAGCCATGCTAGACCATCAGTCCTCTTTGCCCACTGTCTGAGGGGGTCCAGCCTCCCTCACCAATCATAAGGGACATGGGGTTGGAAAGGAGCTCTAAGATCTCTGGGTTCATCCTCCTCCCATGTAGTGGAGGAAGATATGGAGAGGGCATGACCTGTCTCAAGGAAGTGGGGTTAAGGGGGGTCTGGGGCTGTGCTGTCAGATGCTTCCCGAAGGACTCACAGGCTAATCGGGGGGGAGGCAGGCAGGGACTTGGAGCGGGGTGGCTAACAAATGCAAGGCTGAGGGTAATGGGGCTGTGACAGGGGACAAGGGAGAGACGGTGTGGGCTGGGACCATCAGGAAAGTCACCCAAAGAGCTGGGGCTGCAGCTGAGCCTTGAAGGGTGGCAGGTATTTGGATTGAGATGGGTAGGGGGTTCATGTCGGGGTGAGATGGATCAGGCCATGGAGGCTGAACAAGCAGGCTTACACTTTGGAGAGCGTCCCTGAGAGAAAGGGGAGCAGAGGACTCTTGAGTAGAGGGGTGCTAAGGTGGGAGCAGTGTTGAGAAGATATGCATGACGGAGGGGTAAGCAGAAGGAACTGGAAAGGGACAGACATGGAGGCAAGGAGACTCGGATGTGAACACTCTGGTGATGGAAGAGGCACTGACAGGAAAGAAGAAATGAGGGGCAAGGATCCCAAGACTGTCCAGACCCCCCCCCCCCAGAGCAATATGGGGAAGGAAAAGGCCATGGTTTCATGAGTCAGAAAACCACCTAGTAACTGGGTGACCATGAATCACTCACTTCATCTTTCTGGGCCTCAGAGTCCTCATCTGTAAAATGGGAATGACTGTGCTAATAATATCCCTGCCTCCTGTGCGAAGTTGTAAGAACGAAATGAGATCATGATGTGAATGGATTCTGGAAAGAGTGATGGGCTGGGAACATATTCTGGTTCCCTTTCCCTCTTGAAAATCAGTACTGAAAAGCTCACACCCTAAGCTTCAGCACATTCAACCTTATTTACTTCAAAGCACAAATAGAACCTCTTTCTTTCCAGCACACCAGCATAAACTAGCCAGACTCCTGGCGGCCAGAAGTTGCTAGGCGGGGCTTTCAGGGGCCCACCCCACTGTGTGGGCCCCAACCAGCGGCACTGGGGCCCATGGAAATCCACATCCAGGCACAGACATGATCTGCTAGCCAGGGCACCAAGCTCAGCCAGCCCCAGAAACGGAGGGTTCTGGCGCTGAGGCTGGGCCCTGTGGCTTCCTTCCTCTCCCTGAGAGTCTGGTCCTCTCTGGTTTTCACTCAGTAGGCTTGCGGGCCCCTCATTCTCCATCCAACCATGAGCAACCCTCCCCCTTCCTCCCCACATGCTTGCCCAGGCATCCTTAGGCATAACCATTTAATTTATTTATATTTATGAAACCTCCAACTAGGTCAATGCACTTTCATGCACATCTTAATAATTGTTGATATAGTGGGAGGGGTGGGTAGAGAAAAAGGTCACGTGGGCTGTGGAAACCATCTCATCCCTCTCTCCACCAGCGAGGTCATCAGGGACCCAGTGCAAGGAAAATGCCTTTGTTGGTGTACTAATTGCTGAGTCCGTATCAACGCTGCCTTCCATGGCCCCCGTCAGCACTTCTCCAAAGAAATGGAGAAGGGTTTTGTGGTTTCAAACCACATTGCACCCCCACATCCCATTGGACTTGTAAATGGATGCAGAGCCCCAAATCAACAGAGCAGCAGCTGAGATGAAATTAGACATTAAGTCCAAAAGAAAGCAGGCTGTGATTCTCCCAAGAAAGGGAACTTAACCTTTCTCTTCTGCAAGTCCTTGATGCCTTTCTTGTCCCCTGCACTCACCCTGTCTTCTCAAAATGAGCTTGCTCTTACTTGATCCAGAGACCTTGAGAACTGTGGTGTGTCTTACAGGAAGTTTTAACCTAGGGGTCAGGCACGGGTCTCGAATTCACATACAAGAAGTGAATTTTGAAGCGATAGGAATGAATTCAGAGAACAAGAAGGGCCTCTGGAAAAAGAGAGCAGGATCAATTCGAACAATGAACCAAGTCTGCTGTGCTGGTTTCTAGAAAGACCATACCCTGCTCTGCTGAGGGAGTGTCACAGTGATTAAATCCATGGGCTTTGGGATCAAAAGTCTGAGTTGAAATCCTGGTTCCAGTTAACTTACCAGCTGAGTGACCTTCATCAAGTTAACTAACATTTCTAAGCCTCAATTTCCACGTCTATAAAATGGGGATAAGAATAGCACATAATTCAGAATTGTCTTGAGGATGAAAAGAGATAACACGTGCATGTAAAATTCTCAGGGTGTGGATTTTACATGCATTAATCTCAATGCATTATGCTCAGATGCATTGTACTCGGTGAAAGAAGGCAGTCTCGAAAGGCTACCTGCTGTATAATTCCATTTATATGACATTCCAGAAAGGGCAAGACTACAAAGAAAACAGATCAGTGGCTCCCGGGAGCTGGTGGTGGGGATGACAACAAAGGGATTGAAGGAGTTTGGCAGGTGACGAAATTCTTCTGTATCTTGATTATGGTGATGTTTACAAGACTATTGGTGTTAGTCCAGATTTTTAGAACTGCACACTGAAAGGGTGAGTTATATCCAATGTAGATTGTACCTCGATAAACCTGACTCCTCCAAAAAAAGAGAGGATGCATTCATGTAAAATCCTAGATGCATGTTGTTTACTAAAAAGCTACACTTTGATGGGGAGTAGGCAATATATGGTGACTCTTCCTATGATCACTCTGGTGGGGAGTCCCTTCCTGCCTCAAAGCCCACAGGCACCGCACTTTCTTCAAAGGGGCGAAAGGGCCGAGTTCTCCAAGGAGACAGCCTTGATTCAGCCACCTTCGATGGTCCCTTCCAGCCTGTGACATTTGCTAAAGGTACTCCACCTCCTTGGCTCACCACGGAATTTTGCATGCGAATGACTGCGAGCTTTTTGTTCTGGTTGGAAGACCTTGGCAGGCTGGCAGACCTGGGGCCCCAGCCTCAGAGCTTAATAGCCACTTTCTCAACTCCTGTCATTGTTCTGTAATCTGTATAATTTTAGGACCCTGTACGGTGCCTTCTCTAGGCTCATGGTTCCCATTAATAATCATGATCAGCACTTACCTAGGTGCTTTTCATTTTCAAAGCCCATTAATTAACACTAATTAATCCACACAGCAGTGCTGGAAGGAAGGGGAGCTATCATTATCCTGGTTGTAAAAAAAAAAAAAAAAAAAAAAAATCAGAGACGAGGAAGGCTCCAGGTGACTTGCCTGTGGCTGCAAAGGGTAGGAAGGGACAAGGAAATTCTAGGCAGAGAATCCTGGGACCCAGGGTCCCAGTTCAAGGCTGCAACTCTCAGTAATGATTAAAATGGCCAACATTTATTGAGCAACTACTGTGTGCAGGGTACCCCACAAAGATCTTTCCGTGCATTTTCTCAGTTCATCATCACAGCAATCCCGTGAGCACCTCTGACTATGAATCATTCCTTTTTATGAAGAAAGAAATGGAGACACGGTGAGATGAGCACCTGCCCAAGGTCACAGAGTGCACACACAGTCCAGACTTAACCACTCACTGGTTTCAGTCTACTTCCTGGCCAGACCGCCCCTTAGAGCTAATGTTGACCTCAAGTTCCTGGAGGTGGCACCCAAGTGGGATGGGTGCTGGGGACTTTGCATTGTTCTCACTATGTACAAGGAAGGATGGAAAGGAGCTTTGGAGGCAGCCAACCCAGAAAGTAGAGAACAAAGCTGACTCAGAGCCAACCACGTGTGCATAGCATCCCTCCACCTCCCGATCACATTCCTTCCTCCTCCTCCAGTTCCTTCCTTAGCCCAGGAGAAGACCATCCATTCATGCTCTTCACCAACATCTGTGGAGTTTAGCGCAACCCTGAGCTCTGGGAGCATCTAAAGATGAATGAGGCCTGGTCCCTGTTTTCATGGAATTCACCGTGTCTCCTAGAAGCAGAGCTTTGATGCCGGAAACATCCAGAAAGCTCAGTGGCTACAGGAAGCAGTGAAACTCTTCCCCAATTACTCTATAGTCAAAGCCACATTCTTGCACTCCATAAAACTTGTACACGGAATAACATAATTGATTATTCAATATTCTTTTTTTGGATCAAGAACTTTCAGTTTTAATTTTTTTAACTTGTTACACAATTTGAAAAAACAATTTTAGTGGGTTTGGGGTATTTTTTTAATATTCATTTATTTATTTATTTGACTCAATTTTGAAATTTATTTGGCTGCGCTGGATCTTACAGCACACAAGATCTTTCATTGTTGCAGCATGCAGCAATACACTTGGAGAGAAGTAGGTGGATCTGGGATACATTTGTTGATCAAGTCAACAAGACTTGCCAATGACTGGATAAAGGCAGAAAGAAAAAAGTCTAATGCCTATATTTTTGGATTAACATCTGACTAGATTAAAATGGAGATAGAGTAGATTCATGGAGACTAGGAAGGCTGGGAGAAACAGGTTGGATTGCTAGGTTCTGTCTTGGACATGTTACTTTGAAATGACTGTTAGACATCCAGGTAGAGGTGAAAAGTAGGCAGTTCTTTTCTTACTTTGGGACAATTAGGGCTATACATTCAGACCTGGGAAGTCGTTGGCAGATGGGTGGGATTTAAAGCCATGAAAGTAGTTACAGAAACCAAGGGAGAGAGTCTAGATAGAGAAGGAGGTTTAGGACATCGCGGTGTACCCCTGTTTAGATGTAGAACTGAAGAAAGGAATCAGGAAAGGAGAGGGAGAAGGTGTGGCAACGGGGAGGGCGGTCGGAATCAGGATACAGTGCCATCATGGAAGCCAAGAGAAGTAAGGGTCTCAGTAAGGAGGGGTAAAGGCCTCCAACGGGACAAGTAGGATACGAAGATCTTCCCTGGCCCCACAGTTCCCAAGCATGAAAATCACTGTGGGTTTTTTTTTTTAACATATTGATGCTCAGGCCCTACCAAGAGCTGTTGAATTAGGCAATCTAAAGGCAGGACCAGAATATCAGTACTTTGTAAAACATCCTCCAGGTGATTTTGGTCCAGCCAGGCCATGGACCAGGGCCAGAGAACACTACTCCAGGTCCAGCTCCTGGGCCAGAGACCAGAGAGACTCAGTAACCTTGGGTGATACCTGTACTAGGAAACTCTAGGATTAGACCATGCTACCTGTTATGTAATTTGGTGCTCTGTCCATTTCACAGCATTGTTACTGTGGATTTGAGGGGGTGGGGAATAGGGTTTACTGTATAGAGAAATAAGTTGTAAGATAAATCTAAATCAGGGACTCAATTTTGAAATGAAGTCCCAGCCATGTGTAGTGTATTGCCTCTGTGTAAGATGCCTAGAATGTTCAAGTCAACGGTAATTAGCCTTTGAAGGCGATCGTTGCTGTGCCTGCAGCCCAGTTCTCAATTACCTGCACTTGGATTATCCACTTGCAGTGATGAAAATGTTGACTCTGCAGCTGATTGTTTCCTGACACTCAGGACACAGCGGGATCCTTCTCTCCATTAGCTCCTGCCTGATCAGGAACTGAAAGCAAGAAGGGTTTAGGGTACAGAGAGAAAAGAGCTCGTTGAGAACAGTCAGGCTTCCCTTGTGTTGTATGAGGCTTTGGGAAGGGGTGGTGGGGAGGTTTCCTTCTCTAACCATGTCTCATGTGCCAGGCACTGTGTTAGGAGCTTCCTGGATACTCTTCCTTAATAAGCACAGTATCTTTGCTCTCTAACTCATTTCTATTGACTAATAAGACACTGGAAGCTGGAGAGTGACAAAAATGTTGGCAGTAACATGAGGGGGAAGTAGAAAGCATCCAAGTAAACGTGAGTAGGGTACAGTCCTGAGAAAGTCACCTGCTCGCTCGTAGGGAATGGAAGGGCAAGGCTGCACCCACTGGGTGAGCCAGGTCAGTGATTGTGCTCCATGGTGGCAGCCCCCTCGCACCCTGGAAAAATGGTTGACCCTTCCCCGTGGATGAAAACCCCCTTGTGGACCAATGTGGAGTTAGCAGAGCTGAGAATGAGGCCCCCGCCCCCAGCAGGCCAACTGCCCTCCCATGGCAACGTGCCTGCAGGCCCTGTTGTTAAGTGGAAGCAGGTGGTCCTGGAGGATTTGGGTGAAGGGCCTGGATGCCTCATCACTGGAGTCATCACAGGGAGCCTGTGGGATCCAGCTTGGAGCCAGGATCTGCTGATGAAGGACAGGACAGGAACATCACTGGAGATAGGCTGGCCTTCACGGAGGCAGAGTCTGGGAATTCCAGGCCTCTGTGCATCCTACCCAGAGCCCAGGCAAGGACCCGCAGACCAGACAAGAACCCCGGGACCAGCCACCCTCTCTCTGTTCTGCAATTCAGACAGGCCTCTCTCCCTAGCCGTGGAGACACAGACTTTACTTTCTGAAAGCCACCCTACAGCACACCACTGTGTGTAGAGAGAAGAGCCCTGCCTGCTATAGAAACCATGAATCACAGCACCTTAATTAGAGGGGAGGGAGGCCAGGTACAAGCCCCTCTCTGGCAGAGGCTTATCTGAGAGAGAGGGCAGGGGGCAAGCAGACCACAACAGCTCAGCTTCCAGGTAATAACAGCAGGCAGCCCCGTTCTGAGCCCACCACCAGCCCCTCCCCACCTCGCCTTCTCCTCCCAGTGGAGGGGTCTGTAGGATCTTCTGAGAGCAGCACAGATACCCCTGGGCACAGACCTCTGGGGACCAGCCAGGGAATCATAATGTGCTCTTCCTTCCCCCCACAATGACACAGTGCCCACTAGTCCTGCTGTGGTGCTGGATCCCACAGGGGATAAAACTGAGACCCAAGGGCCAGAAAGAGGCCCACCCGGGGTGGCCTGGGAGTTGAGATCCGAGGTCAGGTGGGTGCTCTAAACCTCCCTCCCATCCACACAACTTCTGGAACAAGGGGTTTGGCCCTCCTTCCTAGCTCCAGAAAACTATGGGATTTTAGAGCTAGAGGGACCCAGGAGGGAGAAGGGGACCAACACAAGTCCACCTTAGAGCAGCTTTGGAGCCAGCCCTCCATTCCAGGGATGGAGGGATTTCCCCCCAGAAAACCTGGGTCTGGAGCAGCTCTTGGAGTGAGCCGACTCCTCACTGAGCTCGTGCCACTGCGGCCCTGGGCACCCAGGGGGATGGCTGTCCTGGAGGGATGGGAAGGATCCAGGACCCCAAGAGGTATGTGAGGTCGAAGCCCAAGACACCCCGGCTCCCCAGCTTCCACTATGCCTCTAGCCGCAGCAGCCTCACCCCCGAGGCATGTCCTGCATGAATGCCAGAAGGAGGACTTATCACAACAGCCTGGGAGCTTCAGCTGATCCAGAGAACCCCCGGAATGCACATATCTGCAGATAAGCCTTTATCCCACTGTCCTTCCTTCCAGGAAGGCCCAGCCCCTCCATTCTGTTAACCAAATCCCCCCTGTCCTTAAAGCCTGAGCACCTGATATTCAGCAGAATCAGAGATGCCTTCCCTAAGTCAGTAGACTTGTTTCAATCATGCTTAGTGGAGCCTGGCTAAACACCTGTCACCCGTGTCAGCCTCATCTCTCCAAAGGTATTGTATCCTCCTTGAGGGCAGGGACTGTTAAACATGCAGCTTTACATCATTTTCTCCCTCTTGCCCTGAATGCACAAAACATACAAGATTAAATACATCGTGTGTGTATGTGTGTGTGCACACAGGAGCACACACAACCGGGTGGGCCAGGCTATGAATCTTCAAAGCTATATTGGCTCAAACGCAGTAGAGGTTTATGTCCAAGGTGATGGCCTGGTCTGTAGGTGACTTTAGGTACCCGATCATCTCCCATCTTATGGTTCCCCCACCCCTAGGGTCTCATGTTGGCTGCGTCCTACCACAGAAGGGGAACTGGAACTTGGATATCCACAGCTTTGGAGAAGTCTTGGTCCCAGAACAGCTCAGAGACGGCTGGGAAGTGAGTTCTGTCTAATGCCCAGGAAGCGGGGAGGATGCTACTGAATAACTGGGGCACCAGGCTGCCCACCACAGCCTAGATGAGATGCCCAGCCCGAGCGATCAGTTAAAGTTCAGGGCTGAGGGAACCCAGCAGATATCTCTCCTCTCTTTGGCCACCAGTTTCTTTGCAAATAAGTGAACATAAAGCACCTGGCTTTCCCACAAACAGGATGGTGATGGGACCCAAATGATGGAACAGCTCCTACAAGGGTTTCATACTTGACAAGTGCGAGGGCTTTTGTGCTGTTATTGACACTGATGGGTCCTGCCTCCTACTTGGCTCCTGGTGTCCAACAGCATTCGCCTCTCGAATGTTCCGCCGAGTGTGAGGGACCATACATCAGAGGAAGGCGGTCGTAGCTGGCAGGCGCTGGGCCTTCTCCTTCCGCTATGCCGGGGTTCCCAGAAGGATGTGATAGGCTGGGTCAGAGGGAGGAAGACAATGTTCTGCTTCATTGGGAAAGGGGTGGCTGCCTGCCCTCCTCCGAAAGTCTCCTTGGGATGTTGCCCTTGGCTCTCTCCTGAGAAGGTATAGGGGAGAACTTGGCCTAAGGGAGGACCTAGCACTCCAAGGGGGTCTGAACCAACTTTGCTTCACTCACATGGAGCTGGCATTATGGGCAGCAGAAGCTGCAGGGAAAAGAGGTTGCTGGCTTCACTGGGAGCTGCAATCTCTGCAGAGCCCTTGGGTGTTGGGACAAGGATTCCCACTGAGGGGGGATCAGCTGGGGCTGATGGAGCACAGGCGTGACACTGTCTGGGGCCGGGGATAAAGGCCTCAGGGGAAGGCTCTCAGGAATGGAAGGTAGACTCTGTCTCCTTGCCGATGTCAGGAGCTCAGGAGTGGTCTTGAGAGATTCTTCCGGACTGGAATCTGATTGGTCAGCATCAGTACCCATCAGTGAGGACCCCTGGAGGCTGGACACAGGCTTGCAGAGAGCAGATGGACAGTCAGCTCTGGGCATGACCCTCTGATGTAGCAGATCGGGTTTGGATGTTCAGATCACTTCCGTCTGCTCCAGGATCTGTGTGTGAGCTTTGGGTGCTGGCTGGAGCCCCTTAGCAGAGGCCGCAGCATCACCCTGAACGTGTCCCCTGACTTCATCTCCCCATTTGGGGAAGGGGATGCTGAAACAGTAGTTCTTCCACGTGCTGTTCTGAAGAACAGCTAAGACAGTATCAGTGAAGGTTCTGGGCTTCCAAACTGTTAGATGACTTACTGTAGTGACCACTGTGACCACGAAGGCTGGAAGAGACCAACACCGGGAGGTGTCTTTTCCCCTCCCTCTGCCCGGGGTGAAACCTAGTTGACCCCAGAGTTTGTGAGAACAGGGACCCTGAGGCCCTCCTGCAGGATCTGGTTATACCTGCACTTGAACGAGCCGAGGGGAACTTGAGCAATGAACTCTTGTCTAATGAAGGAGGTGCAGCAAATAACCCGACTTTATTTCCCCTTCAGTGGGCAAGAATGGCTTGCTCATCTTCATTCGACTGAATTTTGAGAACCAGCTCTTTGCAAGGCCCATTCCCTCAGACAATGGCCTTCATAATAATTCACCTGCAGATACTTACTGACCCCCCTTCTAAAGGCCCAGTGTTGGTGTTAGATTGGAAATAGGGCCAGCATGGCCTGAGCACATACCCCGGGACAAAATGGGGGTAGGGCAGGAAGGCCCTGGCAGGGACCCAGAGGTGGGGAGGGGAGGTCCCCAAGGACCATACCCCACAGCTGGAAATCCATGCTAATAATGATGACTGGGAAACGCCAGTTACAATATCAGGAATCTGACTTTTCCTCCTGGCTTCTCCACCACCAGCTGGCTGACCTGGGACCACTTGTGGCCCCCTCCTCAGCCTCACTCACCCACCTCCCAGGACTAGGCTGGGAAGTCAACGAGGCCACAGCTGAGGGAGCCCTCGTGGAAACAGCAGTGAGCTTCTGCAGTGTGAGAACTTCTTTGATTTGAAGAGCAAGGCCAGTGCACACAGCTAGAGCTGGGGGAGCACGGCATGAGGCCGGGTCTTCCTCCGCCGTCCTCTCACTGAGCTGTTCTGAGCAGGAGAGCAGAGGACTTGCCGGGCCCCAGGGCGGAGGCTTCGCCCGGGAAGGCCTGGATCGCAGGAGCCCAGGAAGGCAGGCTCTAGGGCTCCAGGAAGCCACAGAGAGTGGGGGGAAGAGCACTGGGCATCGAGCCCATGGCTGGGTTCCTCCTCCCAGCCTGGCCATCACTCACTCCAGGATCCTGGGCAAATCTCTCTCTTCCTCCCTCTGTCCCTTCCCTGCCTCCCCCCACCATGTGCTTCAGTGTCAACATCTGTAAAATAAGGACATCAATCACTACCTCTACGATGTTGAGAGGACTCTTATCAATGTCTGGTGCCTAGTAGCTACTCAATAAATGGTAACAATGACTGCGGTGAGGAGGGTGCTCTCCAAAACCCCTTCCTGCTCTGTGGTCCCTGCTCCCACCCCAGAGATACCTCTCAGACCCCCACAACCACAGGTGCTTGAGCAAACTGAGCTGCATATAGCCACTGTTCCTCCCTCCAGAGCTCTGGTTTCCCCGTACCTTCCCCACCAGGGCTTGGGTCGCTGGGCCCTGCCACTTCCCCTGATGAAGCTTGGATTTCATTATCTCATTTGTCTGGGCTCCTGGTGCCCAGCTGAAGATCATTTGACTCGAGAGCTGGGTCCTGCCCAAGGCCAGCATTAATCCTCAGAGCTTAGCCTCTCCCCTCAGCTGCCACGTGTGGAAAGCTGGCCTTGCAGCTGGCGTGGAGCCAGGCTGGCGGGGAGAAGATCTAATCCCACTTTGAGCTCTTCAGGGAGCAAGGCTCCAGCCTCAGCACTAGGTTCCAGCTGCCTTGGCCAGGGGCATGCCTGTATTTTAGCTGAACCTCCCCACCCCCAACACATGAAGGGTCATGGCTCTCAGTGGTCCCTGGGGTCGGTAGGCACAGTCAGCAAAGAACTCCACCATCTGCCACTGGCCACTAGAACAGCATTTCCAAAGTGTGACAGTCAGGGAAATTGTAATTGGTCTCACACACACAGTGAACCAATTCTTTACGCAGGACTTCTCAGAGCCTTTAATCGCTCAGTCGCCAAAAGTATAATGAGCACCTGCCAAGTGCCGGGTACGCAACTAGCTGCTGGGAATGGGTGGCGAATAAGACAAGTTTTGTGCTCTCACGGGGCTTATATTCTAGTGGAAGGAGATAGAAGATAAGCAAATAAGAGCTTTAAATAGTGGCAAGCGCTATGAAGCAGGTAAACCAGTAAAGGCTAGAAATTGATTGATGTGTTAGTGTGTGTTCTGAATCCCCAGGGGCAGGCAGGACCGAATTTTCTGTGAACAGTTCTCAAGACCGGGATTCCTTGGAAAGGTCTTGAGGAAACAAGCACTAGAATGATCTTTCTAAAACTCAGATTAAACATGTCAGTCTTTGGCGTTAAACCCCTGAAGTTCCCCCATCATCTCCAAAACAGCATTCCAGGTTTTCTCTTGGCTGGCCCCCGCCATTCTAGCTCATTTCTCTCCTTCCCTCTCTAAAGGTTGCCGATTTGCCATGCTCCCTCACATTCCCAAGTTTGCCCAGGGTGGTCTCACTTCTCAGAAAGCCCTCTCCACTTTCTTTGCCTTTGCAAACACACCCTCATCCTTCAGGGCTCTAACAGAAGGTAAGCAAACTGCTGTAATAAACAGCTCCAAGATCTCAATGACTTAGTACCTTACAAGTTTATTCTGACATCACATCCCTATAAGTCATTGGGCGCCAAGCTCTTCTCCTGGGGTCTCAGAGCCTTCCACTGGAATCCAGGTATGTGGCCAACAAGTGGAGAAGAGAAGGTGAGTGTGGAGGAACGTGCGGCAGGTTTTGGGAGCCAGGCCTGGAGTGGGTGCATCATTTCAGCCTGCACCCCATTGTTCAGTCATATAGGCCTACCTGGCTGCAGGAAAGGCTGGGAAATGTAGTTTTCTCTTGGCCTACGAGGAAAGGAAACTTGGCCAATAACAGTTATCCAAGCCACCAAGACCCGGTTCAAATGTCACCACCTCCATGAAGCCTTTCTGACTTCTCCTTAGTAAAAATTAGTACAGAATAAACTAAGGGTGGTAGTTTGGTGTGATAGAAGAGAGGCAGGATGGAAATTAAGAGGCCTGGGTTCGTGTCCTGTCTCTGCAATTTGTGAGCAGGGGTGGAGGGTAACCTACCTTCTGACTCCTTCACTTGACCAGCTCTCTAACTCTGCACAAGTTACTCTGTAGGTCTCCATTCCCTAAAACAAATATCGTATAAAATAGATGATGATGAGGATGATGATGATAAAAATTACCTGGGAGGACAGAGTAACTCAATCCACATGAATTGCCTGAGCCATAGTGAGCATTCAAAAATATTATCTGTGACTAGCATAAACTCTGAAAACTGGGTCGGGTCGTCAGACCCTGGGGTCGGGGAGACAGTTCTCCAAGAGACGTCAGCCCGTCTCACAGATGAACTGACTCTTCTGCAGCTTTGAGCTCCTATACATGGGGTGGGGGTTGGGTGGGGGGGTCTCACCCATCCCTGATCTGGCCCTACCCCCACCTCAGTCTTCCGGCTGCCTTTTTCACATTTTGTGTGGTTTACTCTCTGCCCCTGGTGTGGTCCTCTCTGTCACACAGTTCATCCCGTGGGGAAGCAGGGCAACATTTGTCATTTTCTCTCGGCTTTTCAGATTCTCCCCACGTCAGTACCCATGCTAATAGTTTTCCTCTTCTGCCCAGCACTTAATAACACTTGCTGCTTTCACATTTTCCAAACAAGAAGGAGTTAATGTAATGGTGGTGAAATGCCTCAAAACTAAGCTCGAACAGCAAACATGAGAGGCACACACGCCGTGACAGAGGAGGTCCAGATGACACAGGAGGGCGTTAAGGACCTCAGGGCAGCCGATGAGACTCAATTTCCTTCTGGCGTGTGGCTTTGTTCACGTCTGTGAAAGTTTGGAGGTAGAAAGTTCACAAGGAGAGGAGCTTTTATCAGTTGTTTTTAAAAATGCAGCTGGCCCCCGAACCCTCCTTCCCAGCCCTGCCTGGTTTCCACCACAGCCGGGGTTCAGCATTTAACAAGCTTCTAGAGCTGGAGGCTTGGGGGTGAGGGGTACGCTGGGCTGCCTCAGCACCATAGATCCTGCAGCGCTGTCTACCTTCTATGATGCTGGTTTGTTCTTTGGGTGTGCTTTTTCCTCTCTTTCCTTTATCCTCATTTTCCTGAATCTCTTTTAACTTTCCTTCTATGTGCAAGAAATAAGCACACTATAATAAAGCAGCAAATTGCCCCCCAGGACTGGCGTTGGGGCAGCTGACACACCAACCAGGAATTGGGTTTGGTGCTCCAGTGATGGTTTTTGACATTCATCTCATGTCAATAAGCAGTTGTCTGGGATGGGAGGTGTGGGTGGGGCACGCTGATGAATAGCAGTAACTTTATCTATTTACTTTGGGCTGCACTGGGTCTTCGGTGCTGCATGCAGCTTCTCACTGCAGTGCCTTTTGTTGTGAGCACATGCTCAGTAGTTGTGGCGCGTGTATTTAGTTGCCCTGTGGCATGTGGGATCTTCTTGGACGAGGGATCAAAGTTGTGTCCCCTGCATTGGCAGGCAGATTCTTAACCACTGGACCATCAGGGAAGTCCCGATGAGTAGCAATAATAATAGCCCTTTATTTTCTACATTGGACCTTTCTATGCAGTATCTGTCAGCCTTACAACATTCCTATAATATGGGAAAGAAGGAACTTGAGTCCTGAAAAGTGAAGCACCTTCACTCATTCATTCATTCATTTATTCACAAAGTGCCTACTCTGTGTCAGCTACTGGCAGAGAACTAACCTTCAGCCCAACTCTATTGGTTTCCACTAATTGATGCTTCCTTGACCTTGAACTTACCTTCCACCAAGGACACCCACATGTCAACATTTCAGTGCACCTCACAATAGCGTTAAACACATGCCATAAGGTATGAGGGCTCAGAGCAAGAAATAGTTCTAAGGAGATCTGAGAAGCACACAGAGGGGGTGGCATTCCCACAGGGGTTGCATAGAGTCCAGGCACAAGGGGAGAAGGGCTATGATGTGTTCAGAGAGAGGCGTGCCCTAGGTGGGGAGCATTTGTAGGGCTCAAAGGGCTGCCTGGGGACTCATGATGTGTTACTGATGGGAGCTTGAGCTCTTCAGCCCCTCCTGGAAGGATGGCACCTCAGAGGGCCACATCCAAACCCACAGACCCAGAATGCCTGCCCCTCTGAACCAAGGCTGAAAGTGGAAGGGCTTACATCATCAGCCATCTATGATTGCCCATTCTCTCCCAGCACTGTCTCTCCAGCAGAGGCTGTGAGGCTATTCTGACTGCTTCCCCACCCCCTTCCTTCCCTCACCCCCCATCCTTGCCCTGAAACATGCTCCTCCTGGGCTTCTATGCCCATGGAATCATTGCATGCAATCATCTATTCATTCCACATCCACCAAGCCACGCTGTGCAAGGCACTGGGGATAAGCTAGTGCTTATCCCATCCTCAGGGAGCACATGCTTGAACAGGGAAACGTGTCAAAGGTAAATGCACATGGTGGTGTGCAAGGAGCCCAGGGGCTCTGCCATGTGTACAAGGGGCGTCCAGCCCATCCCAAGTGGTTCCTGTGGGGTGTTCAGTGGAAGTGAAAAAGCTGAGCTATGACTGAAGACAGGATGTTAGTGGAGTGGGCAGATGGGGTGGGAGTCAGAGGCCCCGACCTTCACCGGTGGGTGGGGGGAAGGGGCTTCCTGTGCAAAGACCCCAAGGAGAAGGAAAGAGAACTGGGGAAGGATATGTGATTCTTAGCAGATGGACTAAGGTGAGGGGCAGGGGACAGCTGGACATGCGGGCAGTACCCTCATCAGGAAAAGGCTCACGGAAGTTACAAAGGAGTTCAGCTTTCATCCCCACGGCAGTGCAAAGCCACAGCAGGGTTTAAGAGAAGGAGTGGTGATATCAGAGTGCCCCAACTGGGCAAGGTCTAAAAAGTCATCTGGCCAAGTCCTCATTCTGCACAAAGAAGCCAGAGCTGGGAGATGGGAAGCCAGGGTCCAGGATCTCTTGGCTGAAGTGGTCAAGACACAGCCTCCTGATGCAGAGCCCAGCGCTCACTGCCCTGGGTGCAGTCTAACTTCCTGTTAGGGGGTGACCTGAAGGAGCATGAGGAAAAAGGCATCTGCCCACCTTGCACTGCTCAGGTGAGAGGAGGGCCTTGTTCCCCGGGGTAGAGGGGATGCCATCCCACACAGCACACATGCCCAGTTTGCTACATGTTCCCTAGTGATCCCTGTGCCCCAATCGCCTGGAGCATCTGCTTCTGCATCCTGAGCTGTCCTGCCCACCCGTGGCTGTGCCCAGGAGCCCTGGTACCCACCCTCCAATCTCTGTCCCTGGGCAGCCCTGGAGCCCAGGCTTCAGGACAGCTCATGGTCCAGGCCAGCCAGGACTGGGGAGTTTACACTTTGTTAAGCATTTCCTGTCACTGCCTCATGAATTATTTAGTAAATGAAGATTAATTTTGCAATAATAAGGAAAGCCTTGAGGGGATGGGCAGTGGGGGAGAAGCAGTGCTGGCATGCCCAAGATGAAAGCCCATGCCCTGGAGGCCAGGAGGGCTGGGCAGGATCTTATGCCAATGTGCTCTGACGAGCCCATGGGCCTCTCCCAGGCCTGGTCCAGGGAGCTGGTGGGGTGGCTCCAGCAAGTTGCACAGGAACTGGATGCAATACCCTCGTCGTGAAGAGGCAGAGGCAGAAGCGGGGCAGGAATACTTGTCCTCTCCAAGTTCTAGAGAGTTCTGGAAATAGCCTCGGCTAGGAGTCAACAGGCTGAGTTCTGATTCTGGCTTTCCCAGTAGTAAACTGTGTGTCCTCGATTTTCTTCAGTGAAAAGAGGATTAGTGGTTCTTGCCCTGTCTGCTTCACGGGGCCGCATGCATATCAGATGAGAGAGGACCAATATAAGGTATTGAGAGGATGTGACAGTAGAGACAGGGACTGTGATGATGACAAGGCTGCTTCTCACCAGCTTGGACCATCGCTTCACCCCTGAGCTTCTTTGTGTACTGCACAGAGTTATCATGTTGATTAAATGAGATACTTTATTAAAATGTCTACCACTGTGCCTGGCACGAAGCAGATGCTCAATGGCCAGCAGCTGTGTTAGAACTATTAGAATTTCCATCATCAGCGTCATCCTCATCACTAATAGAATGTAGTCTTCTCCAGCCCCTGAATTCTTCAGTATGTCCCTGGTCAGAGTGGTCCCTCCTCCTTTCCAAGAAGAGGCTGGCCTCAGCCCCTCCTCTGCTCATTCTGCCTGCCCCCGCCTCCCAACAGCCAGACCTGTTCACTTGGGGAACTGGCCTCAGGAGCTCTGACCCGACTGCTGCTTCCTTGAGCTTGGGGCAGACCCTTCCCCTACCCCAACCCTACACTCCAGCTCCTGCTAACCTGGCCCTGACTCATCCCAGCCAACCTGCACATCTGTGCATCTGAACAGCACCCTTCCTATGGCCTTTGACCTTGCCCAGGTCTGTATGCCCATCCTATCTCTCTCGGCCCCTCTTCAGCCTGGCGTCCTCCTTACCTTGCATTTCTCCAGAGCACCTGGACCTGGTGTAGTGGGTCCTGATGGCAGCTTCTCAGCTTATTCACAGCTGAATGGCCACTGCTCCTTCTGTTGACCCCATAGCACCCAGCGCTGCCCTGAGTCTGAGAGACACTGATTAGAGCTGACTCCCCACCCCCCTCCTCCCTGCTTTCCCTTCCCCCCTCTCTGCTCTGATTCCACCCAACCAGTGCTTCTCAGCCTCATCACTGTTGACATCTTGGACCTGGTCATCCTTTGTTGAGGGGCTGCCCTGTGCTTGTGGGATGTTTAGTAGCATCCCTGGCCTCTACCTACCAGATGCCAATGACAACTCCCCCTACCCAGTTGTGACAACTGAAAATGTCTCCAGACACTGCTCCTGTCCCCTGAGGGGCAAAATCATCCCCCCGCCATGGGAACCACCGTCCTAGGCCTTTCCCTCCTTGATCCCTAATGCTGTCTCCCTGGGCATTGTCCCCTCTGGCCTTCTCCTCGCCTCAAAGCCATGACCCCTCCCCTCCCACTACCACCACCAACACTACACCCCAGACTGGACTAAACACCTTCTCTATCTAGAGCCACCTCTCTTTCTTCCAGTTGCCTAAAGCTAGGCCACCCAAGATGGAGACAGAAGATGCAGATTGCACATAGAAAAATGCTTTGTTGGAGCCTGGGGCTTAGCCCTTGTTTTCTGCTCAGACGAAAGGGAGGAAGAGGGACTGGGGCTCTGGGAAGCTGAAGCTCCACTCCCTCCCGATTTCCACTGCACCCAAACCCTCTGTTGACACCGGGGCCTGGAATTAAGGGGAGGGGTGGCAGGGGGAGCAGGGAGTGGGACTTGGACTACGGGCCCAGAGGGGCCTGGTTTCCTCCAGGACAGGAAGCCTGAGTCAGTTCCATGCTCTACAAAGGTACAGAAGCCATGTGGGAGCAAAGTTAAGCCTTTTCCCTGGAAGCCAGGGATCCTGAGTCCATGTCTGTTCCAGGGAAGCAGCCTGCAATGGCAGGAGCACTTGCAGCCTCATCCAGGAGGTCCCTTCTGTCTCCTATTAGAGCCTCCTCTGCCAAACTCAGTCTCTGCCCTTGCTTCCCCAGGTCCCCATGCACTTGACCTCCCATCCATGACACTTGACCCTCACTAGAGTTTCTAGGGAACATTTTCACTTCCTTCAGTATTACCATGAAGACCTCTGAAGAAATCCTCATGCCTGTTTTAAAGGATCCCTCATCCAAGGTCTAGTCCAGGTTCTAGCCCACCTGGTCCTGTCTAGACTGGCCCTTCCTTACATCCATGTGCAGGAAAGACAATGTTCCCCTCTTACTGGGGAGATGCCAACATGTCACCTCTTTATCAGCAGTCTCTTCCCCACAAAACCACTTTAATCCAACAAAAGTGGATCAGCATTACAGCTAAGAAGATGCAGGTAAATGGACTGTTAAGTTTTAGGTGGATGGCTGCAAAATGATGCCAACACTTCCTCCAGTGCATGTAAATCCTGCTGGACAAGTTGATTTCTCAGAGCACTTGACCTTCACTTGGAGGTGGAGGACATGAGCACATCCATCTCTTCAGCTCCCAGCCTTCACGCGGGCACATGGGTGGTGTGGCTGCAGCGCCAGGCAGAGTCCCTACTAACTGGGCTCTGGAGTCAAGCAGGATCTCATTTAGGGCATGTTGATAGGATCTGGTTGTCCAGCTTTTCTCCATGTCCCCTCTACCTACTTCCTCTTGGACCCACTAGCAGGGCCAAGTTGGAGGATGGGAGAAACTGGGCAGGACTTAGATTGATGACTGTGAATCTGGAAAGGAAAAAGTCTGGCTCTCTCTCACTTACCTCCCAGTCCCCAGCCTCTCTCTCTCTCCTTCTCTCTCTCCTTCCCTCTTTCTCCCTCCCTCTCCTTCTCCCTCCCCTTCTCTCCTCTGTAGACACAGCCCAATTCATCCTTCTAAAGCACTCTTCCCATCTGACACACCACCATCCAGAAACCTTCAGATGAGCCCAGACTCCTTGCCCTGGTCTTCAAAGGCTCTGCCTTCCAGCCCTCCCCTGTCAACCCCCTGGACCCCCTGTAGCCACCAGTTTACCCCTCAGATCCATGCACAGGTTTTACTGTCCATAAACCTCCCACAGGAGCTGAGGACGATCCCGCTCCCCCAGCTTCCTTCAGGGTCACTGAGCACTGGCTGTGTGCCCAGCCTTGCGCTTACCACTTGTAACATTTAGTCTCATGTAATTGACTTGACGTGCCTCTGAGATGGGTCCCACGATGAACCCTCTTTGGCTCGTGTGGAAACTAGCACAAAGGCCTTGGAAACTGCCTAAGTGACATCAGTAAGGGACAGAGCCAGGTCTTGGCCCTAGACTGCAGTCTCCTCTCTCTCTCCAGCAGACCCCACCCTCCTCACCCTCCTCCCTTCCCCCCCTTTCCCCTCCCCCCTCCCATCTTCTGTCAGGCACCAGGACTCCTGCAAAGGCTCATGCTGGCTTCCTGCGGCCACCCTCTCCGGGTTCCCCACCACCGTCCTCTATACTTTTGCCAGAGAGCTTTTCATGAATCAAAGTGGATCATGGCGATTAAGCTGACAGGTGTGCAGCACTGACTATGTGCCTGGCTCCTGAACCCCCAACCACGACGACACTCTGTCCTCAGCAGCCCCTCCACGCAGAGGCTACAAGGCAAGCTCTTGACACTCTGGCCCCATCATGTCATCACCCCCCAAAACCCTGCTCTGCCCTGATTCCCAGAGGGCCTCAGCCCTGTCATGCCTTATGCCTTCACCCCCACACTGGGAAGCAGGAACCCCCACACCAGGAGACAGACACCCCACACCAGAAGGCAGACACCCCAACTCCAAGAAGTGTCCTTCAGACCCCAGCTCAACAGTGACCTCATCTCTGCCAGAGCGGTCATTTGGTCCTCTGGGTTCTCTAGAGCCTCAGGCCACCCCTCTCAGGGAACATTTTCTATGGGTCTGAATCCTCCTCATCCAGTTGTGAGCCCCTGGAAATCACAAAAGTGATGGTCCACACATCTTACCCATCACCTGCCTCGAAAGACTAGGGGTCCAGACCTGAATAGATCTTGACCTTCAAGAAGCTCACTGTCTAAGGCGGAGAGAACATGATAATAGCCACTCTTGCAAAAAGTGATAAGTCCCACGAGAGAGCCGGCATGGAGTGCTAGGGTAGTCTGGACAAAAGGTAACTCACCCATCCAGGACAGGGCCTACCCTGAATGCAGAAGGTCATGGAGGATGCCTTTGGGCCAATAAAGGAGGTCACTCAGAAGGAAGGGCTTGCAGAGGGCCTGAGGGGCACAAAGGCACAGGGCCAGATGTTTCCAGGAGATACAGGGTCCCATCATGTCAGAGAAGCTGGAGCAGGAAGACAATAGTACAAGAGGCTGGGGCGGGGGTGGAAGCAGCCAAGGAATGAGCTTCAGAAACTAACTCCTATAGGATGGCATTTGGCTGCATGTAACAAGAAGTCATCAGCAATGGCTCAGCCAAATTGGAGAGTTGTTGTTTTTCTCATATACTGGAGTCTAGGAGCAGTCAGCTCAGGGCTGGCCCAATTGCTAAGAAACTAGACTCTTTTTCCCTTCCTGCTTTGCCACCCTCATGACTACCAGACAGCCTCTGTGCTTCTGAGCCACATATCCATCTTTTCAGCAGGAAACAAATGAGGAAGGGCAAAGGCTAAAAGGTTTGTGCCAGTAGAATCCACCCTTTTGTTATTATTTTTCATTATGCTAGAATACACATAACATAAAATTTGCCATCTTCATCTTTTGTAAGTGTATAGTGCAGTGGCATTAAGTACATTCACATTGTTGTGCATCCATCTTCTAAACAGTAATGTTTAAGTTCAGTTTCAGTTTGCAAAACTGAAATTCTGTACCCATTAAACAACAACTCCCCATTTACCTCTGCCCCCTGCAAGCCCCCTGCAAGCCCCCTGCAAGCCCCTGACAACCACAATCCTAATTCCTATCTCTAGGAAGTTGACTACTCTAGGTACTGTATATAAGCAGATTCGTACAGTATTTGTCTTTTTGTGACTAGCTTATTTCTCTTAACCTAGTGTCCTCAAGGTTCATCCATGTTGTTGCATGTGTCAGGATTTCTTTTCTTTTTAAGGCCCAGTGTATGTACAGACCACATTCTATCCATCCATTCATCTGCTGATGGACACTTGGGTTGTTTTCACATTTGGGTTGTTATGAATAATGATGCTGTGAACAAAGTGTCTTCTTTCAAAAACAGAGTCCCTGCTTTCAATCCTTGGTGGGGTGTATCCAGAGGTGGGCTTGCTCGATCAGGTGGTAGTTGTATTTTTCATTTTTCGAAAAGCCAACATACTGGTTTCCATAGTGCTGCACCATGTCACATTCCCTCCAGCAGTGCACAGGGGTCCAGCATTTCCACATCCTCACCAATATTTTCTGAGGAACTTGGACTTGACCTCTAAAAGATTTTAAGCATCTTTGTTGTTGTTGTTGTTCAGTCACTCAGTCATGTCCGACTCTTTGAGACCCTATGAACTGCCACACACCAGGCTTCCTTGTCCTTCACCGTCTCCCGGAGTTTGCTCAAATTCATGTCTATTGAGCTGGTGATGCCACCCAACCATCTCGTCCTCTGTCATCCCCTTCTCCTCTCGCCCTCAATCTTTCCCAGTATCAGGATCTTTTTAAATGAGTCAGCTCTTCGCATCAGGTGGCCAAAGTATTGGAGCTTCAGCTTCAGCATCAGTCCTTCCAATGAAAATTCAGGACTGATTTCTTTTAGGATGGACTGGTTGGATCTCCTTGCAGTCCAAGGGACTCTCAAGAGTCTTCTCCAACACCACAGTTCAAAAGCATCAATTCTTCAGCCCTCAGCCTTCTTTATGGTCCAACGCTCACATCCATACATGACTACTGGAAAAACTGTAGCTTGACTATAAGGACCTTTGTCAGAATCTTTGTATCTGTCCCTCACTTATCACGGTACCAGGTATATCCTAAGCTCTCCATAAATGTCTGTTGAATGCTCCCCTGACTTCTCTTTAAATATCCACACGCCACACATCCTTTAGCACCTACTGAGAGTCCTGAGTCCTTCAGGAAGCCCTCCCTCCCCCATAACTTTTTGTCTGGCCCTTCTTGCTGTGCCCTTGGGCCTATGTGGGAATGAGGGAGGCACCCCGACTTGAATTCTCTTCATTGCTCCTTGGATGTGACTCCTCCTTCCCACCTGGATGCCAAGCTTCTTGAAGATCAGGACTCTGTCTTGACCTCACTCTTTGTTTCCCCAGGCCAGCCCGGGAGAATTCTGAGCGCATCATGGGCCCTTAATACACAGATACAAAGTTTGTGCCAAATGAAGTCCCTTGTGATTGTCTAGTCAAAGACAAGGCCATGGAGTGATCTCCTGGCAGCAGAAATGACTGGATTTGATACTAAAGTTTCAAGCCCCGGCTTCCTACTTGCACCTCCTTACCTCCAGTAAGACACTTAACCTTGTTATCTCAACTTCAGAATTACCCTAACAGTCACCTCTATTCATGTAAATGGTTCACAGATTGCAAGGTCCTCTTGCCCACATTGTCCTTTTTAATCCTGACAAGGACCCTGTGAAGTAGGTAGGGCAGGGTTTATCTAATCTCTGTTCTCAAGATGAGAAAATGATTGCTCAGAGAGGTTAAGTGATTTGCCCAAAACCCCAAGCTATTAAGTGTCAGCAGGGACCCACTGAGCTCTGAGCCCTGTAGTTCCCTCTCTGCCTCTCTCATGGAGGCAGAATGGAGAAGAGAACTGAGAAACTGGACAGAAACATGCTTGGCAAACCCAGGGTGTTCTTTGCTCGGTCAGCAGCTGCATAGACAGGGATGGTCCTCTTTGACCCACGGGAGATGCAGCAAGATGGGGATTTCATCAAAGAAAGAGGATTGAGAGCCTGCTTTTCTCCAGGCACCTGTTGTTGTTGTTGTTATTAGGTCACTCAGTCGTGTCCAGCTCTTAGCGACCCCATGGACTGCAGCACGCCAGGCTTCCCTGTCCTTCACTCTCTCCCACAGTTTGCTCAAACTCATGTCCATTGAATCGGTGACGCCATCCAACCATCTCGTCCTCTGTCATACCCTTCTCCTCCTGCCCTCAATCTTTCCCAGCATCAGGGTCTTTCCAGAGTCAGCTCTTCATATCAGGTGGCCAAACTATTGGGCACTTATGGGTTCAGACAACTGGCAGGGCAGGGAGGGTGTTCCCAGCAGGGACTTAGCTGTCAGGGAGGGGGTTGCCCCTGGCCCCCAGGGCAGGGACAGAGCAGAGTTCTCTTTCCCCCAGACGCCTGCCTTCCTGCATTGGCTCTTTATCACTGAGCCAAAAGCCCATGCTGGAGCTTACCTTTCAGAAGAGTGCTAGATGAATGCCCCATCTGTAACGCACAGAGTATAGTACCTGATACATAGTAGGAACTCAATTCATGCTCTTTTCCTTCTCTGCTCTTTCAAGACAGGAATGCTACTAAGGGTGGGGCATACTTGGGATTTACCAAGAAATTATTGTTTCAGCCTTGACTCATATCCCCAGACTCTTTCCTAGTACCAATTCCTTCTGACCTTTGTCCTCCCAAATTTCTTTCTGTTTACACACTTTTAGGGACTTGTGCAGAGGAATCTTGATGGCCCCTTCAACCCCAAACATTAATTAAAAGAAAGTGCAGCATATAAGGTGAATCCCAAGAAAAGGTAGCGGGAGAAGAAAGGAATTCCCTGTCCTGTGACCCTAAACCATGGTTGAGGGCAAAGCAGAAGGTCACGCTAGGCAGAAAGCCGGCCTCTGGATCAGTAAGAGATTTTCAGGGAGAGGCAGAGGCACAAGCGGGCAATGCCAGGAGGATGTAACCTACCCAGGAGGTAGATAGGAAATCACTGGAGTTGGAAGAGGGGTGACTAGAGCTAAATCTAGGTTAATTTGGAAACAATTTTGTGATCGATTATACAGAAAATGCCAGAGGGTGAGAGGTGGGAAATTGCACCTATGAGGTGAATGAGCTCAGAATTCCAATTGTGTGGGGAAGCCAGGGAGTTGGAGCCACTCTGGGCAAGGTGGGTGTAGCAGTGCATGCCCAGGGGAGCTGGCGGGTCCAGAGCTGTGCTGAGAGGCCTTGGGTGTAGCCGGAGCCAGTGTCACAGTCGGAACATACACACACCAGGAGCGTAGCCCTCACCATGTGCCTGGCCAAGGGGGAAGTGTTTACCTTGTTTATTTCTCATTTCTCGTTTAATGTTTGTATGTCCCTGAAAAATGGCTATGGTCAGCAGCTCATCATGTCAGTAACAGACCTACCAGGCCAGACCCATGGAAATCCCATAGCAGGATCTGAGGCGTCTGAGCTCAAGGAGCTGTGGAGTCACACAACCTGAGCTCCAATCCCAATTACGTTGTTTTCCAGCTGAGTGACTTGGACATGTTTCTGCATCTCTATGAGCCCACTTTCCTCATCTATAAAATGGGAATGCTACTGCTGCTCTTGGGATTAAACTAGAGCCACGCATGTGAACTATCTAACCCTCTGGCTTGGCACATAATGAAAGTCCTTAAATGAGAAGTACCTCCCTATCACCCTCCCCTTTTCCTCCCCCCTGGGTGCTGCCACCAAGGAAGACACCACTGACGCATTATTTAAATCAACAACAAAAAGCAAGCGTCTGATGAAATCTGGGTAAGGGGTAAAGATCCTAAAAGTTAGGGGAGGAAGAGGTGAGAGAGGGCTAGATGGGGGAGCGGAGGTTCCTGGGGACATAGGATGTAATTTAGAGCCCAAAGGCGCTGAGATTGCATGGCTTTGGGGGAAAGTGAATGCGCTGGTAGAGTTGGGGCAAGTGCTTCAGTGTTAACATCACTTCTTTGAGACAGACTTGTTTTGAGAACTGATGAGATACAAATGTGGATGGGACTGTGAGCATTTCTACCTTTCCTGATAAGCTGGCATCGCTGGTGTGTCATAGAGTCACGTTGATTAGCCTGTAAACAATAAAAACAGATGTTCAAAATAGCAAAACTGCCTCGGGAACAATCTAGAACCACCAACATGAGTGGTCACTCCAAGCTCCCAAGTGGGTTGAAGTAGATGTTAGATGGATCTCCCTTCCCTGGAAGCTGGGTAGTCATAGCAATGAGAGCTATTGCTTATTTGAACTTTCACCATGCAGGCACCAGTCAGGTGCTTTAATTCTTGCAACAACTCCAACTCTGTGTGACTGGAACTATCACTGGCAGAATTTTAGAGAAGAATAAATGGAATCAGAGAGGTTAGGTATGTTGTGAAGATCACACGGATGGAGCCAAAGTTTGGCTGACTTCAGAGCCTAAGTATTTACCATGGGGAAGAGAAGGCTGAGACTCATGCACTCACTCCATTCATCATTCACTCAACAGATATTTTTTTGACCGTCACCACATGCAGGTTGTTGTACACAAAACTGACCAGTCCCTGCCTTCATGGAGGTCATGGTCTCATTCATGAACACACCCTGGGCCAGGCCTGGGCAGTGCTAGGGACTGGAAGGCAGAGGTGGACAACCTGCCAGCTGCTCTCAGCCTTGAGGGCTCCGACCGCTCATCATGGAAGCATCATCTCTGCAGTGTGTGGACACAGAAGGTCTCTGAACCAGGCCTGGAGGTGGGAAGGTGGTGGATCTGGAGGCAAACACAGAAAGGACAGAAGGATGGTCTCCACTGCTGTGGCAGGGCCCCTGGAGCCACATAAGATGACTTCAAGAGGCCATGGTACTGTGTCCCTTTTAGCCACAAGGCCTTTTAGCCCTTTTAGCTTCTGGGACACTGTCAGACCAGCTTTTTCATCCCCATCATCACCAAACAGAGCTCCAAGGAAGGAACAGGACAAGAGGAGACATGAGCTTCTGTGGGGCACCATCTCTGCTGCAGACCAGAGGCCTCACAGGGCCCCTGTGTCATCAGCACCACCTTCTGGACGAGGGGCTGAGGCTCAGAGGGTTCCTTTCTGGGCCCTGCAGATACTAAGTGGCAGAGCGGCTCTCCCACCTGCAGATCCGATGCTCCGTCAGCTGTGTATTTGCAGCCCTGGCCCAACGGTACTAGGGGTTCAGAAGAGTGATGTATGTGCTCTTTAAGGCACCTACAATTTATTGGGAATATAAGAATGATCCCACGGAACAGGTGAGAACATCCAAATGGGAAACTAGAGGCCCTTCCAGGTCCCAGGGAGCAGCCCCAGAATCTGAGTCTGCAGAAGAGGAGAGGGTCTGCACTAGCTGGATTCTCCAAGGAGCCTTCTAGAAGAAGGAGGGCTTGAGAAGGACCTCGCTGAGCACAGGGGAGTGGGTGGCCCTCCATGCGGAAAGGGACCAGTGAGAATGCCCATGGTACCAGGAAGCATCAGAGCAAAAGCACAGCTTTGGGTTCAGATAGCTCCAGCTTTGTGACTTGGGGCTAGTTGCCTTGAACCCTCTGATTCTCAGTGTCTTCATCTTTTAGAGAAGAAAAATCCTCTGCCTCAATAAGGCGAGCTGAAAGGAGAAAGCCCCCAGCACAGTGCCTGATTTCCTTCCCACTGTTTTGAGCCTTTACCCCAGAGCCGGGATGGAGCCACAGCAGCAGCCAGGACCCGCCCTGCCCTGCCCTCAACGCGCTTGCAGTCTAGGGACAGTGCCAGGTCTTGAGTGACAAGTGTTCAGGGAAGAGGACAGGAGACAGAAGACAGGTGGGAGCGTCTTCTTGAGGAAGGGAGTGTGAGCTGAGCTCTGGGGGACGGGGGTCAGCAGGAACTTTGGGAAGGAGGTGAGAGAAGTGTTCAGAGTAGCGGCAAGGCGTGGGGAGGAGGCAGAGGCTGGGTGCTGTGGAGGACAGAGGAAGGCCGTTGTGGCTGGAGCTGGGGCCAGGGCCAGCGATGGACATAAGGAGGGCCAGGGGAAGGACGGCGGGCTTCGGCCGCCCTGTTGAGTATTTGGGTCTTCATCCTAAGAAAAATAGGAAGCCACAGGATGGTTTTCGGTGAGATCAGATGTCCATTTTAAGAGGATCTGGCTATAGTGAAGGGGAATAAATTAGATGAGACCACCAGTAGGTATGGACACCCAGTAGGCAGGCCCTTGATCCACAGTAGGCCATTTATGGTGCACCCAATGTGTGTCCTGTGAGGAGAGTCTGTGCTCTGGGGAGTGGGTGGAGAGCAGGGAGCAGGGCCCTGGGGTCAGAATGGATCTCTTGTGTCTGACAGTTCAGAGCCAACCAGGGTAAAAGAAAAATGCCAGCTGCTCAGTGGCGCTTGGGGATTCAGGGGTGTGGGAGTGTGTACAAGTCATTTGAAAGGAAGCCTGGGAGCGCTCCAGTTTTATTACAGCATAATTAGAAATAAAATCTTGTTGCAATAGGAGAATGAGAGATGTGTGCTAATCCTGTGGTGCAGGGAGATAGAGCTGTGTTTAGAGGAAAGGACTCAGGCAGAGAGAGAAGCTAGCCCCTGGCCCTCTCCAGGATCCCCTCCCTGAGACCCTCCATCTGCACTCCTGCTGTGGTGACCCAAGTTCCCTGGGGCTGCTCCAGACAGAGCACGGACCCCCTTCTAGATCTCCACTGCCCAGAGTGGTCAGTCGGCAGGCTCCTGGGGAGCTGAGCCTGGTCTTCCTGGAAATTTACATCTTTCCACCTATGAGAGGCCAGTTGTGGGCAGTTGGGAGGTGATGGGAATGGTTGGCTTGGAAGCTGAGACCTCAATCAAGTTCTGAGTCTTCCCCCCTTACGGGAGTTACATGTTCATTTATTCATTCAATCGTTCAGACCTTCAGTGACCACTAACCTTTTGTATGCCAGGTACTGTGCTGGGTACTTTCACTGACGTTTTTCACTCTCCTAGCAAACAGGCTCAGAGAGGTTCAGTGACTCATTCAGCTTGAGAGAGGAACACAGTTCCAACCTCCCCCACCCCCCCACCTCCCCAACCCCCCCCACCCCCGTCTCACTCCGGCCAGACTTTCTCTGCTGCATCATGCTGTCAGCTTGCCAGGTCCTCCCGAGACTTCAGACACCTGTTCCCCCAGGAACCCCATCTCCTGTAGAGCCCCAAAGGCAGAGCTAAAGATGGGGGATATGGCTAATCCCTCTTCCTCCTCCTCCTCGTTTCGCTCAGTTGTGTCCGACTGTTTCCGACCCTGTGGACTGTAGCCTGCCAGGCTCCTCTGTCCATGGGATTCTCCAGGCAAGGATCCCAGAGTGAGTTGCTGTTTCCTTCTCCGGCTGATCCCTCTTATGGGGCAGAAACGGGCATTGCCCCCTAGTTCCACATCTTCTTCCCTGACCACTCGCCATCTCATCTCAGAGGCGGTGGTGGTAGAGGAGGGGCAGAGGCCGTTCCCACAGGTCCCTGGGGACACATGTGGTAGGTGGTGCCACCCACTTGGAGCCTGTCATGCTAGCCCCCTGCCCAGCCTGGCACTGTGCCTTCCCAAGCACCTGAGAGCCCCTGTGCCAGAAAGCAGACAGTGGACCCGTCGCCTGCCCCTCAGAGCTTGTTAACCTGCAAACCAAAGGCCCCACCCTCCGTCCATCCAGGCTCCCTATGACCCAGATTTGTTCGCTCTGCCTGGTTTCAGTCCTGTGGGGAAAGAGCAGTGGGTCTGGAGACAGGAGACCTCTCCCGACAGCTCCACTCTGACCCAGACTGGCTGTGTGACCCTCTCAGTTCCCTCGGATGCCCCATGCAGCAGTGGGTCAGACTGAATGGTTGATGCCGAGTGTGGACAAGGCTCCTTGAGTGATCAGAGGCCCATTCCCTGCTCTGGTGCCCCGCCCACCTCGTCCCTCCCTCTTGCTCTGGGTGCCCATGAGGGGTCTGGGGACCAGTCTCTCCCCACTCCTCACGCTCTCACTCTCTGACCCAGCCTGTGAGGTCCACCTGATGCCCGTCAGGACCAGCTTGTCCCTGTCCTCCTCCCCATTCCTGCCCTCCAGTCCTCATCCCAGTGTCTTATGGAGCAAGACCCAACTCCAGAATCTTAGTGCTGAGGGTTCTCAGGGAATAGCATGTCAGGAGGAGGAGTATATTCATCTAGGGCTTCCATGACAAAATACCAGACCAGGTGGCTGAAACAACAGAAATGTATTTCTCATAGCTCTGGATGCTGGAAGTCCAAGTTTGAAATACTGGGCCCTTTCTCCTTGGCTTTGAGATGGCCGCCCTCCCCGACGTGGTCTGCCCTCTGTGCCCTCAGATCCCTGGCATCTCTTCTTCCTGTCAGGACGCCTGTCATATTGTATTAGGGACCCTTATGACGGCATTTAAACTCAGTTACCTCTTTAAAGGCCCAGTCTCCCAAACCAGTCCCACTGTGGGGTAAGGCTTCAACAGGGGAATTTTGCAGGGACACCAAATCAGTCCATAACTGGGAGGATCTAGGACTTAAAGCCAGGCAAGCCAGAGCTGGGACTTGACTCCAAATTCCCCCATAGCATCTCCACTATGCTGTAGCGCTCTCTCTGGGGTCTTGGGTGAAGGAATTACAATCCTGGGGTCCAGAGTCCAAGGGAAGCAGAGGAGGCAGAACCAGGCCTTGGCTTCCTTTGGGCTTTCTAAACCCAGGCTGGCAGGTTCCCCCCAGGGCCCTCACCATCAGCAGGTATCACAAAGGAGTGAGAGGAGGGTGCTAGGCAGAGTCAGCCTCAAATAGGTCCCCGTAGGCTGCCCTGGTGCTGGGGCCCCAACAGGGCTAACCCTGCCAGCCCAGAAGAACTGATCACCCCCACCCACCTGCCCTGGGAGGAGAGAGCAGTCCTGCCACTAGGGTGAGTCATCTCATTAGTCTCACAAACCACCCACAGACTCCAAGCAGCAGGAGGACCCCACTGTTTTTGTAAATCTCTATTGGATGGAGCAGGAACTGGTAACCTGTATTGACTGCAGGTTTTTTCTTTTTTTTTTTGGAATTGGGAGGCCCCTGGGGGCCAAATGAGGCATCCTGAGGTCACCCTGGGAAACTTTGGGCTTGACAGATTATCTCTTCTCACACTAGAGGACCAAAGAGACCAAAGCCTGATCTCCATGCAAAGCTTCATACATTCCTCCTGCCTCTCTTCCCCTACTCCATGCCTCCCATTGCTTCCTGGGACCTTCCTTGTCAGGGTCCCCCACCCCCAGCTTCTCTCTACTGCCAGGATTTATTCATTCAACACAATGCCTACACAAATACTTACACCCCACATACACATTATGGACACATGCTTCATATTATGCAATAACATGAAGTTATTATGTTATTACTTATTATGGTAATAACCTCTCCTTATATGTATACAGTGGTAATAACCTCTGTATTATGATAATAACCTCTCCTTACATGTGTACAGTGCAGTACAGGTCCCAAAGTCCTTTCATGGTCATCATCACGTGGACACTACAAAAGAGCCCTGTGAGCCCAGAAAAACCAGAGGTTAGGGTCCCCAGTTTGGAGATAAGAGATCAGAATTCCAGAAAGGTTAAAGGATTTTCCTAAATCCACAGTCGGTAGGTTGGTAGGTCTCAAATCTCCCACTGCTGACTCCAAATACAGTGCTCCAAACACCCATTGTAGCACAGGCCCCTCCTGAGCTGCTGCATGGGGCTTCCCTGGTGGCTCACGCCTGAAAATGCAGACGACGTGAGTTCAATCCCTGGGAAAGACCCCCTGAAGGAGGAAACGGCAACCCGCTCCAGTACTTTTGCCTGGGAAATCCCATGGACAGAGGAACCTGGCAGGCTACAGTCCTGACAAAGAGTCAGACACGACTGAGCAACTGAACAACAGCAACAAGCTGCTACAGGTCCCTGGACACAAATGTCCTTTCTCAAAGGCCCAACTCTGGAAACCTCTAAGATGCAGCGGACTGAACTCACCCCAAGGCAGGCTGAAACGGAACCACTCAGGGCACTTCAGTTCTTGAGCTTGCCTGTTTGCAGAGGGGCGGGGTACCACGCTGCCACCATGGCTGTATTACGTTACCTCGTCTGATTGTTGGCCCCTGGGACTCTCATGTGGTTCCATCCTGGAGCAGTGAGCTCTGTTAGTGGGCGAGGGTAGCAGTTCTGCTCCAGTCTCCTAAGGAGGAGGCAGGTCTTGATCAGGGAAGGATAATGGGGGTTGAGCTTCAGGCTGGCTGGAGAGGAAGTGTCTGTGTCCCTCCCTCTCCCTGGGCCCAGCCTCCGTGGGTCTCCACGTGTTTTAGGAACTCCTGGGCAGTATAGGATCACCCCCTGAGTGGGGGGGCTCTCCCTGAAGATGAGTCAACTAGGGTGTACACTCCAGACTGCCCAGCTCTGGTCACTGTCTGTTTACCTCCTTTTTATTTTTTTAGCTCAGTCTCGTTTTAGTGTCTCAGCCTGGAGCTAGGGGACTGAGAAAAGGATCAGTGGCCTCACGGGGGAGCCGCGGCCCAAATCATTGCAGTGTGGCTGCAGGGGTTAGAGGGGGAAGAGACCCCAGGGTAGGAGGGACCTCGGCGCAGGACCCAGGCCTGAGGTGCAGCAGTCTTAGCCCGTTGGAAGTGCCTGCTTTACTGCAGGATTCATTCAGTCGGCACGTGTTAACTGAGCATCTAGTGAGCCAGTCACGTTCTGGAGTTGGGATGCTAAAATAACTCCTTCTCTCAACACCATGTGCTCTGAAGACAAGAATTTTGATAAAGGGGTCAGGCAAGGCCTCTCCAAGGAGCTGGCATTTCAGCTGAGACTGAATGGGACGAGGTGTGAGTCAAGAAAAGAGCATGCCATTTCTACCCCAAAAGGCCCTGAGGTAGAAATGAGGACAGGCACGCTGATTTGACTTAAAAACCACTCTAACAGATGATGTTCAAGAGGTCTTGCTACTCTGCTTTCTTTCAGCTAAGAATTTTTAAATTGCTAGAAGGAGGGAACCTTAAAGAGTATCAGTTTATTTCCCTCACTTAATACTTAAATCTTCGATGCAGTATCTCAGTGCTTCTTCAGCCTCTCCTAAATTACCTCTGGTGACAGGAAACTCACTACCTCACAAAGACACTCATTCCAGTTCTTCATAATCTTTACTTTTAACATTTTAATTGTGGTAAAATACATATAATGTAAAATTTTCTATCTTAACCATTTTAAGTGTCAAATTCAGTAGCATTTTAGCTTAAGGTTCACTAATGTTTAAGTTCATTGATGAGATGGTTGAATGGTAACACTGATTCAATGGACATGAACTTTGGCAAACTCCGGGAGTTGGTGAGGGACAGGGAGGCCTGGCATGCTGCAATCCATGGGGTTGCAAAGAGTCAGACGCGACTTGGTGACTGAACAACAACAAACACATTAAACAACTCATTCCACCCTCCCTCTAGCCCTTATCAACCACCATTCTCCTTGTTTCTAGGAATCTCACTGTTCTAGGTACCTCTTATAAGTAGGGTCATACTGTATTTGTCCCTTTGTGTCTGGTTTATTTCGCTTAGCATCATGTCCTCAAGGTTCGTCCATGTTACAGCAATGTGACAGAATTTCCTTCCTTTTAAAGGCTGAGTAATATTCCATTTTATGTATATACCACATTTTCTTTATTCATCCATCAGTGAACACTTGTGTTGCTTCCTTCCCTTGGCTATTGTGAGTAATGTTGCTGTGAACAGGGGTAAACAGGTATCTTTTCAACATCCTGCTTTCAATTCTTCTGGATATATACCCAGAAGTGGAACTGCTGGATCATATAGTAATTGTGTTTTTAATTTTTCAAGGAACTGTCATACTATTAAATCTTGACTTTTGAATGTTCAAAAATAGTTATTTTTGAAGGTCTAATTGAGTAGAGTAGAAGCAACGATTAGCAGTGGCAAGAGGTTTGCCAGATGTAGAAACACTCAGAAATGGGAGTGGGCTAATCTGGGGAGGCTTCCTGGAGGAGGCAAATTTAGAGCTGGGAGCTGGCTTTTCTGAGTTGCATGTGAGGATTAAACAACGGTAGAATTGGGGGAAGTTTCTTTCATTTATTCATTCATATATTTATTCATTTCATTCTGGAAATATTTATCAAGGGTCTATTTTGCAACCAGCACTGCTTTCGCACTGAATGAAATGGGAAACTATTGGAGGGTTTTAAGCAAAGGAGCTGCATGAATCTGACTTAGGCTTTAAAGCATCACTCTGGCTGCCTGCTGGGAACAGATGGAGTAGGAGCAGAAGGGGTGGGAGCAGAAGCAGGGAGGCCAGTAAGGAAGCTGCTGTCCTGCTCCACCCATAATTCCCCTCCTTTGCTCTAGAGACTGGGTGGGATCTGTCCAGTTCACACCTTCCAGCAAACCCTCACCACCCCCCCTCCTCTGCCCAAGACCCTCTCCCCACCAACTCATGCCTCCTGAGGGCAGAGAGAGAGAGGGGCCCACCATTGCAGAGGGCAGATTTTTCTCCCCCGGCCTTCAAGGGCCACCAGGAGCCCTGAGGTTTCTGACCATTACCTTTCTGTGATTACTACAGCTCCGGGGAGTCTCCAAGGCCCAGCTCTCTGACCTCTTGGAAAAAGACAGAAAAGTTGCTGTCAGCTTAGTTATCACTTGTGTCCAGAGCCTCTGAATTGCCAAGGAGGGCCTCCTTTAGTTCCAGGTTCTTGAGAGGAAGAGGGAGACTGCAAGAAACCTGGCCATGGGAGGGGGCAGAGAGTCCCCCAAGAGCAGCCAGCCCTCCATCTCTCGAGATGGAGCCACTTGCTCTGACATTTAATGAGTACCACCCATGTGCTGGAGATGGTCCCATGCAGTAGCTCATCTTTCATCTAGTTCTTCCAACACTTCCAACAACTGTGTGACCTAAGTCCTATTTATTATCTGCATTTTCCTGAAGCAGAAATGGGACTCAGAGAAGTCTGGTGTGATTACAGAGACATCCACTGTCAGAGTGAAGGGCCTTACAGTTTAGTTAATCCAGTGGTTCTCTGCTCTGGCTTCACATTACATCACCCAAAAAGCTTTTTAAAAATAGCAGTTTCCAGGCCACACCCCCAGATATTCTGAATTTAATTTTAAAAGCTCCTTAGATGATTCTAATGTACAAACATGGTTAAAAACACATATCGCCTCCACCTCTTCCCTCTTTGTACGGATGGAGAAACTGAGGGCCCGAGAGAAGACTGGGCTTCCCTCAGGTCACCCTGTACCCATTTCCCAGGGTTACCTTAACAAATGTCCACAAACGGGTGGCTTAAAGCCACAGAGATTCATTTTGTCACAATTCTAGAGGCCAAAAGTCCAAAATCAAGGTGTGGGCAGGGTCCTGCTCCCTCTGCAGGCTCACAGAGGTGGGGGTGGTGAGGAATTTTTCTTGCCTCTTGCCTGGTTTCTGGGGCCACTGGCAATCCTTGGCTTTTTTTTTATTTGGCCATGCCACACAACATCTGAGATCTTAGTTCCCCAACCAGATTTCAAACTCATGCATTGGAAGCATGGAGGCATAACCACTGGACCGCCAGGGAAGTCCAGTCCTTGGCTTTTCTCTGCTCATAGTTACATCACTGCAATCTCCACCTCCATCTTCACAGGCCTTTTCCTGGTGTGTCCCTGCCTATGTCCAAATTTCCCTCTTCCTACAAGGACATCAGTCTTACTGGATTTGGGATCGACCTTATTCCATTGTGGTCTCATTTTAACTTGATTCTATTTGCATTCACAAGCTCTATATGGACACTTTTGTGGGGAACACTATTCCACCCAGGATATACCTCCTCATTAGTTGCAGAGCTAGGGTGCCAATTCAGTCTCCTAAGTCTCAGTCCTGGACTTGTCCCCAATGCTGGGTGGATTGGCCCCTCTTTATCTTCCTCTTCTCACTAATGGCTTCCATCGAGCCCCCTCTGCACCCTTTACCAGCCCCTGTTACTAAAGGCTAAAGCTTTCCTGGTAGAAGAACATTCTTCTAACGTGGAATCCCAGAGGGCAGAGGCCAAATTCAGGACTTCTCCATGGAGCCCAGTTGAGTACATAGGGATGCTCTATAACAACTTGATAAATGGAGGCAAACTAAATCGACTGGATGAGTGTGCCTTTGTGAGGAAGTGAAGACCCCGCTGATAGAAGCAATCCAGCAGAGGCTGGCTAAATGTATGTCTCTTGTAAGAGGTACTGTTATTCTGGGAGAGTAAGCCTAGCCTAGCACAGAGATTTAGAGGAATGTAGAAAGTAGACTAATGGTCTAGGCTCTACCCCTTATTTGCCATGTGACTGTGGGTGGTTTATTTAACCTCTCTGTTCTTTGGTTTGTAATAACAATAATATCCATTTCAAAGGAGTGTGGGGATTAAATGAGATAATGTTCATTAAGCCCTTGGCCTAACGTGTAATGGGTGCTTCATAAAACAGATCACCAGGAAAATGGATAGTAGAGTATTCAAGTAATAATTTAAAAAATTCATTAACCACACACAGCACTCCCCTGGTCTTGGCAGTGTTCACAGACGATATTGCAGACTTTGAGATGTAACAGACAAGCAGCACCAATGGCAGAGTCCACATTCAAGCATAGTTCCATGTCCTCGTCCTAGAGCCTAAGGGAAAATGACCCTCCATGAGCACACTCTTGGCATTTAGAGTAGAACATTTGTTGTCACTCTGACTTGACCACTAAATGTCATTAGTACACCCCTAAGTTTTGGTAACAACCAAAAATGCTCCCAGACACACATGTCCAAGTGGCCTCAGGGTGGAGGCCAGACGTGGTGGTCCTGCTTGCCACTCCATCCTCCTCCAGCTGGACGCAGCCTATCCCAAGGAGGAGAAACCAAGACATGGGATGATAATGGCTCCTCTCCCCAACCCAAGGACAGGTGGTCCCACTGGGCTGCAGAGGATGAACTGCCAGACTGCCAGTGCAGCCCCCTGGAGCCAGCCTTGGAAATTAGCCGTGTTTGGAGTCCCGGACCCTCTGAACCCCCCACCAGCGGACTATGCCTCCTCCCCCTCCACCCCGAATGCCTCTCACTCTGCAGGCCCCCTTCTCCATCCTTCCCCAGGAGGGCCCATCATCTGATTCTCATCAAACATGCAGAACTGATGTTTCACACGTCCCCCCAGTGGGGATTAACATAATACCCCTGATTTCTCCTTCCCCTCTTGCTCGCCATGCATCCCCCTGACTGCAGCCTGCCTTTGTTTCAGGAGGAGCGATACGCTGTATCTGGAAATGTTACTGCAATTAAATATGCACAAGAAGGGGGGAAGGGAGGGGGGAAATGAGGACAATGAAGGATGTGAAACATCAGATGCAGCAGCTGCTTGTTGCTATAGAAACCCAGCTCCCCACCTGCTCCTACTCTGCCCTGCTCAGATAAGCTGACCGTTAGATCCCCACCCTCGGCAAAATGCCTGGCACTTAGCAGGTCTGCTGTTCAGTTGCTAAATCGTGTCCAACTCTTTGTGACCCCTTGGACTGTAGCCCACCAGGCTCTTCTGTCCATGGTATTTCCCAGCAAGAATACTAGAGTAGGCTGCCATTTCCTTCTCCAGGAGGCCTGCTGCTGCTGCTAAATCACTTCAGTCGTGTCCGACTCTGTGCGACCCCATAGACGGCAGCCCACCAGGCTCCCCCATCCCTGGGATTCTCCAGGCAAGAACACTGGAGTGGGTTGCCATTTCCTTCTCTAATGCATGAAAGTGAAAAGTGAAAGTGAAGTCGCTTAGTCATTTCCAATTCTTAGCGACCCCCTGGACTGACTGCAGCCTACCAGGCTCCTCTATCCATGGGATTTTCCAGGCAAGAGTGCTGGAGTGGGGTGCCATTGCCTTCTCCACCAGGAGGCCTAGTCATGTACAAAGATATATGGGAGGGAGAGGGGAAGAGGAGGGGGGTGGGGAAAGTGAGAAGGAGGGAGGAAAAAAATTAAGAGATTTGTAGATAAACCAAAGTTTATTAAGCCAGAGACCAACTAGATTGAAGAAGCTATTTGAAACCCTACTAAATAAGAATTAAAAAAATATAATCCTTAAGACTCATGAAAAGTCATCTTGGGTGGGAGACCATGAGCTTAGAGAGTCCCCAAAGCCAAATACAAGCCTTTCCCCAAGAATCAATATTCTCCCCCCTTTAAAATTTGACCTCAAGTTCATGAAATCCTGGTGTCAAGAACTGTCTTATAATCAGCCAAATGGGTGAAACTACTCTGTCCTTTCCGCTTCTTCCCTGGCAGGGGTAAAACACAGGACAGCACTGGTTAATGGGACTTCCCTGGCGGTCCACTGGTTAAGACTCTGCTCCCAATGCAAGGGGCCTGTGTTCAATCCTTGGTTAGGGAACTGGATCCCCCATGCCACAACTAAGGATCCTGCATGCCACAACTAAGACCTGGCACAGCCAAATAAGCTAAATAAATAAATAAATAAATTTAAAAAGAACTGTATGATGAATTTGCATCATAGATCTGCATCTCCACTCCCCCACTCTTAGTATAACTTATTCGCAGTGATTGTTTCTTGTGTGAATAAATGAATGACATTGAAACAAAAGAATTTAGGCTTGTTTGGCTCAGTGCAGAGGGAGAGCTAGGAGCTGATGGAAGGCCTGAGTTCTGATCCACTTACTGCCTGTGTGATTTTAAAGTGGAGATGACACCTCAAACAGTTGTAAGAACAAGCAAGCAATGATTGTTAAAGCTTTGCAAACTCTCGCCAAGAGATAGGAAAGAGGAGGACTGATACTCCATAAGTGAACACTTGCTGAGTGCCAGACACTTTATTATTTTCGTCATCATTATATCCACTCCATGAAGTATTATTTGCACTCTGTTGTGCAGATAAGACTCGGAGAGGTTAAGTAACTTTCCCAAGGTCACACAGCTAATAAGTGGAAGAGTCAGATTGGAACCCAGATCTTGACTCCAAAGCTCAACATCTTTCTGTGAAAAGCTGAAGCATCTACACTTAAAGGAATAATTACCATGATTTCTATTTGTTTACATATAGAAAACCCTCATCTGTGAGAGATGCTCTCCTCAGGGCTACAACAGCTTCAGCCCCTTTTTCCCATCATTTCCCATCCCCTGGGCAGCAGGCCTGGCCGAGCAGAAGTCCAGCTCCAGGCCTGAGTTGCTTCCGGTGGCAGGTCCAGCCAGAGAAGTAATCAACTGTGTCCTGATTATGTCTCCAGAGAACAGGTTTTTTATCACTTCCCACGGCGGGCTGTACATCTCTGACGTGCAGAAGGAGGACGCCCTCTCCACCTACCGCTGCATCACCAAGCACAAGTATAGCGGGGAGACCCGGCAGAGCAACGGGGCCCGCCTCTCTGTGACAGGTAGGCCAGAGGGCTGGACAGGAAGGGAGGGCACGAGCCCGACCCCAAGACCGGGGGGGCGTGTTGACACCATGGATCAGGGAGTCTGCCGTGTCATCGGGGCATTCAAGAGAAGCAGATTCAAGAACACAGGTACAGAAGCCACCGGGTAGACCTTGTCCGGTTTGATTTGGGATGTTCTCCATGTAAAGAACTCTGCAGTTCAGTTCTTTTCAGGAGCCCTCCTGAGAAAGCTGATGCCCCTGAAGAACTGTTTGCTGTTTTTGTTTAGTCACTCAGTCATGTCCAACTCTCTGCGACCCCATGGACTGTAGCCTGCCAGGCTCCTCTGTCCATGGGAATTTCCAGACAAGAATACTGAAATGGGTTGCCATTTCCTTCTTCAGGAAATCTTTCTGACCCAGGGATCAAACCCACGTCTCCTGCATTGGCAGGCAGATTCTTTACCACTGTAGCATTTATCAAATAATGGGGGATATGGAGCCCATCCCCTCTTTCCTTTTTTGCCTTTGCCGCCAGGAAGCTTATAGATATAATCTACTGCTCCAACGTAGTAATGATTGGATTGGATTAGGGAGATTTTGTATTTCTTTGTGTCTCTGAGTATTTTTTTAAGATTCTACTAGTTTATTTATTTTTGAATACATATGTATCTTTCATTAGGGGCTTCCCCAGTGGGTCAGTGGTTAAGACTCTGCCTGCAGTGCAGTAGCTTCAGGAGACACAGGTTTGATCCCTGGGTGGGGAATATCCACTGGAGAAGGGCACAGCAACCCACTCCAGTATTCTTGCCTGGAGAATCCCATAGATGGAGGAGCCTGGCGGGCTACAGTCCATAGCGTCACAGAGTCGGATACGACTGAAGCGACTAAACACACGTGCACATATCTTTTATTATAGCCTACCTCACAACATTTGAAAGTAGGCAAACACAAGGTAAAAAAAAAAATCTATAAATTAAATAAGGATTTATTCTGGAATAATTATAGCTTCTTACAGAAGGATGGAAGCTGATATTTCCTGAATCCCTGTGTGCCAGAAGTTTCACTTATGTACAGTCTCTTAGGCACTATCATAGTGTGGTGAGGTGTGCACTGCACTCCGTATTTCTACAGGTAAGAAAACCAGACCTTAGAGAAGCCAAGCCACTTGTCCCAAATGTTTAACCAGTGGGAGGCTCAGCCAGAACTCTCATCCTCCTGCCACAGACCCCCATGGAAGGGGCTAATCGAACATCATGCAGATGCCCCGATTACAAAAAGAAGGTCACTTGGCGCTCTTGAAAGGAGGCCTCCTGGAATAGCACTTTTCAGACTGTGACAGTGATCCTCAGAAAGCATCACCAATGCCATGCATGCTGGTGTTTTCTACCACACACATTGTGACACACTCTGATATTTTCTATTCTATTCTCTCCTGTCTCAGTTTACCTAAATGCTGGTCACCACTCACCACATGGATTCCGTCACTTCCTAACCATGTGTGACCTGCAATTTGAAGATCCCTGCCCTTGTGGAAGTGGGGTCGGAGTGGCTTCTGGAAGGAAGATGAACTGATTGTCAGAACACTTGGTCTGGGGACTAGTACCACCAAATCGCTCAACCCCTTTGGGTCTCTGTAAAAACGAGCTAGATTACGTGACTTCTCAAATTCCTTTTTTTTTTTGGAGTATAGTTGCTTTGGGCTTCCCTTGTGGCTCAGAAGGTAGAGAATATGCCTACTATGCAGGAGACCTGGGTTTGATCCCTGGGTCCGGAAGACCCCCTGGAGGAGAAAATGGCAACCCACTCCAGTATTCTTGCTTGGAGAATTCCATAGACAGAGGAGCCTGGCAGTCTACAGTCGATGGGGTTGCAAAGAGTTAGACACGACTGAGCAACTAACACATAGCTTACACAGCTGCTTTACAACGTTGTGTTAGTTTCTACTGTACAGCAAAGTGAATCAGCTGTATGTGTGCATATATCTCTGCTTTTTTTGGATTTCTTTCCCATTTAGGTCACCACCAAGCACTGAGTGGTTTCCTGTGCTATACAGTCGGTTCTCATTAGTTATCTGTTTTATACATAGTAGTGTATATATGCCCATCCCAACCTCCCAGTCCATCCCACCTTCCTTCCCCTGTTGGTGTCCACATGTTGGTTCTCTATGTCTGTGAGGTGACTTCTTGGATTCTGTCTCTCTGTCTCCTGTGATTTGGGGAGGATTACCCTGACCAGCAGGTGACTGTATCAAGGGCCCCCTCTTATTTGCCTGGTGCATTTTGGGGACAAGACCAGAAGCCAGGAGAGCAAGGATCGGGCTCCCTTTTGCTCCCTTGTGTCTCCAAAGCTTGGACCTATGCGTGGCACATAGTAGATGCTAAGTCAATATTTGTGGTTAAAACTAACCAATGCCAAGTGAAATTGCACTGTCACATGGGGAGGAGATGGGGCTGCACGATGTGGCCCCATCTTTGTGGCCAGACCTTGCCATCTGCAGCCCAGTTCCCAAATGCGCCGGTGGTTCCCTTCCAAATTATAGGGACTTGTTTGTGTGGTGTTTTGCATCTCATTTGCATGCCTCTCATACGGCACAGAATCCCCCATCCTGCTGGTCTGCTGCTTTCCCTTGCATGAATATTTAGCCCCTTCATCCTACTAATCTTACTCTTGTCCCTCCAAAAAGACACTCTTTAAACTAGAGAGGGACTTCCCTGGGGGTCCAGTGGTTAAGACTCCGCACGTCTCCTGCAGGGGGTGCAGGTTCGATCCCTGGTAGGGGAATGGAGATCCCACATGCCACATTGTGCTGCCAAAAAATGGGGGAAAAAAACTGGAGGATATGCCAGTCCTTCTCCCTCTAGGGGGCTGTGATGAATGCCTGCCAGCTGGGGCTGGGGGGTGTGGAGAGTGGGAGATGCCACTCAGAGACTCGGAGATAGAGCCCAGAGAAACAGAGAAGCAAAGACAGGGAGGCACCTGGATGACAAAAGGGGAAAGACGTGGGCACAGAGGGAGCAAGACAGGGGACAGAGAAAAACAGAAGCCTAACAGAGAGATGAGGATAGACAAGATGACAGTGACAGGCTGAAAGGGAGCCTGAGGAAGACGCTGGGAGCGGAGGGGAGCCCAGGGGAAGGGGCCCTAGAAGTGACGCGGGCCCTGAGGTGATGCGATGTGACAAGGAAATCTATAAGCTGCTTGTCTTGGCAGAAATGCGACTGATACCCAGGCAAGACAGTGCAGAGGGGAACTCATGCCAGGGGGTGGTCAGGCCGCAGCCCTCAACCTCAAATCTCAGATCCATTTCCTGAGTCGAGGGTAGGGATCAGCTTTCATCTGAGGGGCGGCAGATACAAGGAAAGTCTGAGCCCCCTCAAATAAGGCCTAATAACCATTCGACACATTGAAGTGCTTTTTAGACTTTATTACCCAGAGCTGTCGTGAGCATCTTCTCTGTGGAGTAGGCACCTTCATCTGCATTCATAAAGGAGGAGACCGGTGACCAGAGAGGCTGAGAGGCTACACCCAGGTTCCCCAGCTCACGGGATGCCGAGCCGGGTGCAGAAGCCATGTTCCAGGGCGGCATTTTTCAGCCAGCTGGGGGAGGTCCCAGCAGCATCCCCCCAACTCCGGGGTACCCTGACCCTCACACCAGCCCCACCTCAGCCCCAGAGAAATCTCAGGGCTGGGCCATCTGTCTCCCCCAGCCCTGCACCGGCCCTGGCAGCACCCGATACCCCCAGGCTGTCGCCGTACACGCCACGGCATTTTACTTCTGCTCCCGAGTAATGAAAGAGGTTTCTTTCCTTCAGAATTTAATTTCACGCCTGAGACTCCGTGATTAATTCCCTCCCACCGCCCCCCACCACCACCTCCCCTTCCTCCACCACCCCGTCGGCCCCTCCACTTGTAAATTCTGCAGTGTGCCACGGAATTTGTGTATTTTGCATCAATTAAGTGTCACGTTGAGTAATTCTTCCCTGGCACCAGGTTTGTTTATCCCAACCGTTCCCACAGGATTGTAGAGGAAGAGGCCGCAGAAGCTGGCGGGGAAAGCGGGTGGGTACAGAATAGTAATCGCCCAGCACATTTGCGTGGAGATTCAGCGTCAGCCTGGCTCTTTGACATACGTTGTGCTTTGTTGACCACCACAGCCTGGGGAGATCTGGAGATGGCAGCTTCACCTCCTCATGCAGGAAAGTCAGACTCTGGGAGATCATAAGACACCCCCACCCACCCAGCCAAGGTCACCCAGCTCAGCAGTGGCCCTGGGCCACTGGCATCTGGGTCACCTGATTCCCACTCCCAGCTCCTCCTGAGAAGCCTTGGAGGGTGGGAAAAGAGCCAAGTCTTCTAGAAAGTCTTTCCCCAGGGAGAAGCCTTCCAAGCCCAGCCCCTATCCAAGGGGGTGGAGCTGGGGTCACAGGGTAAGCTGAAAACAGAGGACATTTCCCATTTAATCAAGGAAGGGCCAGAGAGGTGTCAGCACTCACCATCCACCCCAGAGCCAGATCCAGTGTTAGATTCTTCCGTCTCAGACCACATTTACTGAACAAGCATGGGGAGACCTGGTTTTAGATCCTGGCTCTGCAGTGGGATCCTGGGCAGGTCACTGCACCTCTCTGGTCTCAGGGTCCCCATCTGTGTGTGCCCTCTTAAGTCCCTAAAGACCTCCCCCTAGTGGCTCAGAGGGTAAAGAATCTGCCTGCAATACGGGAGACCCAGGTTCGATCCCTGGGTTGGGAAGATCCCCTGGAGAAGGAAATGGCAACCCACTTCAGTATTCTTGCCTGGAGAATCCCATGGACAGCAGAGCCTGGCAGGTTATAGTCCATGGGGTCGCAAACAGTCAGACACGGCTGAGCAACTTCACTTTCACTTTCCAAGTCCATAAGTCAGCTCTACTGTTCCATGAGCCTATGAAGTCCCGCAATGTGGAAAAGGCAGACCGCTGGCCCACCCCTTGCCCTCGTGCCCCCATTCACCCTCCCTCGGATGCCTATGGCTCGGGCAGCCCTGCTCTGCGCCAGGCATGTGGGGATGTCACAGGGGATCAGCACTGCCTCAAGGAGCTTCCAGGGAAACCGGATACACGGCCTAGTGCAGACGGCTGCTGGCAAGGGCCGTCGTGGGTGGCGGCAACGGTGGTTGCCTCTGGGAGGGAAATGGAGCAACTGGAGGTGGAGTGAGGAGACTCCCTTTTCACTATACGATCTTGTCTACTTTCAGAAGTTTTGCCATGTGTGTGTATTGTGGTTTTTTTTTTCTTTTAAAAAGAAAAGTTTGCTTGAAAATAAAATGAAAGAAAAAGAAAACTCTATGGGAGTCCAGTGAGGGTGGTCTGGGGGAGATGTCCAGAAAGGGTGAGATTGAAGCTGCTTTCTGAAAGATCAGTGGGAGTTGGCCAAGCAGAGCGGGCTGACAGGACACCCAGGTGGCAGGCAGTGTGCTGACAACATGCCCAGTGCAGGAAAGTGGTGACATCAGAAGGTTGGGGAGGCAGGCCAGGCCAGGGGACCTGGTTGTGGTGAGATCACAGAGGCCTAACTCAGGATAGGAAGTGAGGATTGTAATATGTACGTAAAGGGAGCCTGCGGGGTTTACATCAGGGGAGGGTCCCCACTGGGCAGAACACCTAGACAGGCCTTTCAGGGTGAGAACTAGACTGAGGTAGCAGCCAAAATGTTGCTCAGATGGCAGGGGTGTCGCACACAGAACCCCACCAATAAGGGCCTTGTCTCCTGTAGTGTAGGGCCACAGGCCCACAGTCACTGCTTGCTTGTGGTTTGAGAATGCAAAAGAGAGGAGCACTGCTGGATGGCAGGTGTATTTTGCAGAAGGCTTAACTTCTGAATCCTTCTGGGCCTGGAGAGAAAAACACTGCCTCCTCCGAGCCCACCCAGATTGCAAGTGGGAGCAGACAGGACAGAACAGAGGTGCCCATCCTTGACAGACCCAGACCAAGATGGACCAGAATTATAGTCCCAAGAGGTCATGATTCTCATGCCAAGGGGACTGTTTGTATGAACGTCTCTCCCTCCCTATGCCTATTGTGGTTTTGCTTTCTCCCTGTCTGTCTGTCATTCTAACCTAGTCTGCCCACCACATCCTCTCCTCCCTCAGCCCCTGCTCCCAGCCATGCTTTCCAAGCCACCATCTGGCTGAGTAGGAGAGTTTGGACCAGAGTCTGGGGCACCAGGGGACCCAGTGAGCCATCCCACTGGTTATCACTCACTCCAGGCACCGGTGGGCAGCAAGTTCTGGGTGCCTGCCTTCCCACCCCAACCCCCACCCCATCCCTCCCAGGACTGGCCAGGACCACTTGTGCTCTCTGCCTTCCAGACCCTGCCGAGTCGATCCCCACCATCCTGGACGGCTTCCACTCCCAGGAAGTGTGGGCCGGCCACACCATGGAGCTGCCCTGCACCGCCTCCGGTTACCCCATCCCTGCCATCCGCTGGCTCAAGGATGGCCGACCCCTCCCAGCCGACAGCCGCTGGACCAAGCGCATCACGGGGCTGACCATCAGTGACCTGCGGACCGAGGACAGTGGCACCTACATTTGTGAGGTCACCAACACCTTCGGCTCAGCAGAGGTCACAGGCACCCTCACGGTCATCGGTGAGTGGAGGAGCCCCTTTTCCAGCCCCAGTAACCTTTGAGAGCGCTGCCTCTGGTGGGGAGGGACATGAGGGCATCCCCATGCCTCTGCCTGGCCCCAGAGATGATCCCCTTGTTGGGGAGGACAGGTTGGTGCCCTGAGAAAAGCACTGGGTTTGAAATCAGAAGACCTGCCTTTTGGTTCTGATGTCATCAGATAGTAACTGACCTGGGGGAAATCATATAACCATGAGCATCACCTCTGTGCCCTTTTCTGTTGAAGAGGTTAATAACCCTGCCCCTCCTACCTCCTAGAGGTCACGAGGGTCATAGGGAACAATGACGGTGATGTGACGAGCTCATGGGGCTCCTCAGTTTCTTGGGAGGAGGCAGTGTCTATACTAAAGGAAACGATGCTGATGTGAATCTAGTAGAGGACATATGAACCCCTCAGAGGCGACATTCAAAGTATTTAGGGATAATTTCTAGGGAGACACTGGGGGTAAACACCCAGGGCAGCCTTTCCAGGACCTGCTAGTTGGGCATGAACTCTGGTCCTTCCTGTTCCTCCCCCATCCCAGAGCCCCAGGGTCCAGGGAGGACACATGGAGAGCAGGAGGCCTTCACAGACCCCTGCTGCTGCTGAGCCCCTGGAAGGGAAGAGGGGCTGAGGTCGGGGGGGAACCCCTAGAGGGGGAGTGGTGAGACCGGGAGCATTCTTCCTCCATCCCACCTCATCTCTCTTGGGTTCCCTGTTCTTGGGGCTTCAGGGAAGGTGTTGGCAGCAGAGGGGCTGAGATTTGGAGAGCCTGTGGGATCTCAGTCCTGTGGGGCAGCAAGAGCCTGAGTCTAGGAGCTCTGAACCTGATGACATCATAAGGGATTCAACCTGGGCAGTAGAAAGAGGCTGTCCAGAGGTGGTCCCATCCCCATCCCCGCTCTGCTGTTGAGATTGACCAAAAAGGCTCTCTTCCCAGCTCACCGTCTGTCTCATGAGCACAGAGCTGCAGGTCTGCAGACCCTCGACTAGACCAGAGGACCACACAGAGTCCATCTCCTTGGGGCTGACCTTCCGGGCCAGGCATTCTTGCACCCTCAGCCCAGATATGGGCCCAGTCTCCTCCCCATAACCGTGGGGATCTTGACAGTTGGGGTATGTTTATCTGCAGTGTGGGGAGGAGACCCTCCCCGTGTGAATTCACTGTGAAGCTGGAAGAACAGAAAGAGCCCCCAAGAAATGCTCTGGGAGCAACAGTTTGTGATACAAACGCTTAGGTTAAAATGCTGGAAGCTTGGGGGTAGGGGGAGGTCCTCTTGTACAAACAAGACATGGACCACAGAGTAGGCAGATAGAACTAGGATCCGTACCCTCTTCTAAGCACCATCCAAAATTGTTTGGCCTGCAATGCCAGAGACCTGGGTTTGATCCCCGGGTTGGGAAGATCCCCTGGAGGAGGGCATGGCAACCCACTGTAGTATTCTTGCCTGGAGTTTCCCCGTGGACAGAGGAGTCTGGTGGGCTACAGTCTGTGGGGTCGCAAAGAGTCAGACGCAACTGAGTGACTAAGCACACAGTATTACCTTCACCCCCTTCAACCTCTCCTGCTACACATAAACACACACTCACACTCATACATGCACACTGTCTCAGGGAACAGGTCAGGAGGGCTGCATACCCCCATCCTTGGAAAATTAGCACACCTCACTCTGAGTTAATTTGATGTTCCAAGCTCCAGCTTCAGTACAGACAGGCAAGCGAGTACTTACACATACGCGTACAGGCAGATGTGTTGAAAGTTCACATGCTTACTTCCTTGTACACACATGCCCACTTCCCTGTACACACATGCAGGCATACATGGTGTCTGTGCACACCCACAGATACACACTCTCATCCTAGAGCACATGGACACACAATAAGTAACTGCCTAGAGCTGTGTGCACATGCCCTGCCCCTGTGGGCACGGATACTCCTGACTCTCTGAGACCCAGAGCTCCCCACCCTCCCCCTCACTGGGCTGCACTCAATAACCAGGTTTAAGGGAAAGTGTCATGGCTTTTCTCTGTCTTTCTTCCCCTCTGATAGCCCCTCTCTGCCAGGTTCACAGAGAGGAAAGCAATGTTTTCATATCTCCCTCATTCTGCCACCCAACCTCCCACCCATCCTCTGTGAGGCCCCGTGCAGAGGCAGTGAGGGGAGAGTTGCTGGCTGGCAGGTCCTGGGAGCCCTGGCTGGTGCTGGGGGCAAGTGGAATGCCCCCTGCGTCATGGCGCACTGATGTTCCCTGGGTAGTGGGCAGAGGATCTGGGAGTGAACAGGCTGAACGGAGTATGACCAGACTCCTACATGCTTTGTGCCCACCCAGGCAGGCCTGCTATATGCCCCTCTCCTGCAGGCTCCATTATTGAGGGTCCAAGGCTTCTGCAGGTCTCCGGCTCCTGAAACCCCCAAACCCATGGAGATCAAGGGAGAGAGACCAGCTTGGGGATGGTAACCAGCCAGCCAGTCAATCAATAAACATGACTCAGACAGCAGTCGTGATATAAAGATGAGAGACGCTGCCCTGCTTTCAAGTGTCTCACAGTCCAGAGGGAGAAAGAGAAACAAAGTGGTGACTGGAAGACGGTGAGCTTGGTGTTCTGTTAGTTACACACAAGGAGCCTCAGAAGATGAATCCTTAACCTAGTCTGGGAGGGCAATAGTATCCAGGAAGGCTTCTTGGAAGAGGTGACACCTGAGTTTGGTGTGAAGGATGAGTAGGAAATAGACAAAGGGCGCCAAGAGTGCCCTGGGTGTGCAGGAATCACAGGCAGGATGTTGCTCTAGAGACTGCATAGCTGAGAAGGGGGCCAGGTCTCAAGGGCCTCCATGGCCTTGGATGCCAAGCTGAGAGTTGTTGGGTACCATGGAAGTTATGAGCAGGGCAGTGGCTGGCTGCAGTGAGGAGGGCCGATGGAAGAACATGAGGAAAAGGAGGAATGGAGAAGAGAGTACCACATGGGTCCAGGCCTGGAGCTCTGGGCCTGCAGCCAGACAGGGGCAGTGGAGGTGAAGAGTAGGGAGTTGACTGATGCATATAAAAGAAGTCAGACCAGCAGAAGATAGCTATTGGTTGTTGGATAAGCATGGGAGACAGATGGCAGGCCATGGGTGCCTCCCTGGTTTCTAGGGTGGGTGACAGAACGATGAGCCATCCAAGCTTCCATCCTCCTCATGAGCCAAAGGGCGCTTTCCAACCCCACCCGGGCAAGGACCCCACATCAGGACAAAACAAGCCATCAGAAAACAGGTGCTGAGACATTCTCTAGCCTGACCCTGCCATTTCACAGATGGGTAAACTGAGCCCTAGAGAGAGGAATTTGCTCAGCCTTGTTCCCACCCCTCCCCCTCCCCCCGCCGCAAGACATCTTGGAGACAGAACCAGAGTCTCCTGACTCCCAGGGCCTTTTATGATCGCTGCCCACCCCCAGCCACACTCCACTCACAGTGAGTCCTTTTGCTTTTCTTTTCCTCCCTGTTTTCCCTCGCCTTTCCCCTGCCTGGTCCGGCCCAGACCCCCTTCACGTGACCCTGACACCAAAGAACCTGAAGACCGGCATCGGCAGCACGGTCATCCTCTCCTGCGCCCTCCTGGGCTCCCCGGAGTTCACCATCCGCTGGTACCGCAACACCGAGCTGGTGCTGCCCAGTGAGGCCATTTCCATCCGCGGGCTCAGCAACGAGACGCTGCTCATCACCTCGGCCCAGAAGAGCCACTCAGGGGCCTACCAGTGCTTCGCCACCCGCAAGACCCAGACTGCCCAGGACTTCGCCATCATTGTGCTGGAAGGTGAGTGGGGTTCAGGATTCCCACAGCCAGGCCAGGAGGTACCCCGCCCTCCCGACAGCAAGCATTCATCCAGCGCTCACTACACACCAAGGAGATGCACTGCCTCATTTCATCCTCCCAAGGGCTCTGCTTGGAAGTATTTTTTAAAAAATAATATCTATTTTGCAATTGAGGAAACTGAGCCTTTGGTCACTTGCCCAAGGTCACACAGTTCTGCCAAGGAGCTGGGTTTGAACTCAGGCCTCTTAAATGGCATACTCCATTGCCTCTACAAAATTACCAGAACTGCACTATTAGAGGGTTTCCCAGGTGATGCTACTGGTAAAAAATTCACCTGACAATGCAGGAGACACAGGTTCAACTCCTGGGTTGGGAAGATCCCCTGGAGAAGGAAATGGCAACCCACTCCAGTGTTCTTGCCTGGAGAATCCCATGGACAGAGGAGCCTGGTGGGCTATAGTCCATGCGGTCGCAAAGAGAAGGACACAACTTAGTGACTAAACCACCACCAATCCTTTATAGCATTCCTGCGTGGAAGGATGGCCAGCGTTAATGATTACATACCCCATGATCCATGGAGGAAGTGGGGGCCTGGGGGTCCAGTCTTCCATTAACTAAGACTTAAGCCCCGTCGCAGACACCTCCCCCCACCACAACAGCCTCTGGGCAGCTTGCATCTTAAGCCTCAAACTTGCGGCTTTTTGACACCACCCCTCCCACTGAAATGAGCTGGAATTAGATTCTTCAGGTCCAGTCCCTTCAAGTCCTGGTTCCACATAGTTAACCTCTGAGCCTCTATGTCTTTATTAATGAAGTTAGAAGAAAGAGGTGGAAAAGAAAAAGTTGAGAGGATCTAACATTTATTAAGCACTTACAAAGTGCTATGTAAGCATCTTTAATGCATTAATTCATTTATTCCTCACATCCATACAAGGAGGATATCATCATTGCCCCCATGATCTTCATTGTCCACAGAGGGAAGCTGGCAAGACTCAGAGATGTTAAGTAACTAACCCAAAGACACACAGCTAACAAATGACTGAGACTGGATTCAAATCCAAGGGTCTTCATTCATATGCAATAGTAATAGGGCACCCAACAGGGTTTTGTGGATAGCGCGTGATGAGGTGGGGTGGCCAGGTAGGGACAATCTCTCTGTGACTCGGTGACCCTGAAGGGGGCTCCTCGCTCCCTACAGATGGCACGCCCCGCATCGTCTCATCCTTCAGCGAGAAGGTGGTCAACCCTGGGGAGCAGTTCTCACTGATGTGTGCGGCCAAGGGCGCCCCTCCCCCCACCGTCACCTGGGCCCTGGACGACGAGCCCATCGTGCGGGACGGAAGCCACCGCACCAACCAGTACACCATGTCCGATGGCACCACCATCAGCCACATGAATGTCACGGGGCCCCAGATCCGTGACGGGGGCGTGTACCGGTGCACCGCACGGAACTCGGTGGGCAGTGCTGAATATCAGGCGCGAATAAACGTAAGAGGTGCCTGTCTACATTTAAATATCAGAATAGGCTTTTAAGTTCCTTTGCCATCTCTGTGGTTACCATTATTCTTGTGGTGATTAGTACTTATTATTAATCGTCATTTTGATTTTAGTAGAGGTCGCTCTCCTGTCCCCCTCTCCCTGCCCCCTGCAAATCTCATCATCCATTCTTGTGTGTGTGTGTGTGTGTCTGGTACAGTTTACCCTCTTTGCATTCCCATTCTCCTCCTCCCTTCATCCCTCCTGCAATTCTGCCCCCTACCCCGTCCCTCCCCATCAATCTCTCTGGCTCCAGGTACATTAAGCACTCCACTGGCATCTACGTCCCACCCAGGCCTTGCAAGGACAGGGACAAGGCAGGGGCAGTGGTCCAGGCTTGCCCTTTGATAGAGATGTCCACCAAAGCTTTATCCCCATGTCCCCCCACAGAGCCACCCCTGAGATGCTCCAGGAGCTGTGAGCAGCCAGGAGCCAGGGAACCATTTTCTCTCAATCCACCATCTCCCGGCTACCCTCTAAGACCCCAGCCATGAAGACTAAGGGGTTCAGGCTGGGTGAGGGTGCCCCAAGGCAGGCACCTCCAAGAGTGGAGGAAGGAGTCCTCACGGTGACCATCCCCACGTCTCAGGTCTCCAAGTTGCTGTGGGGAGAACAGAGCCTCCTCTGAAGCGCTCTGCAGCCACATGGGGTCTGACTAGCCCTCATCTGACCCTACCAGTGAGCCCTGACCCAAGAGCAGAAAAGGCGCAGAGGAGTGGGAGGGCCCTGGTCCAGGGGCGCTGGTGGCTGCCATGTAAACAGGGAAGGGGAGAGGCGAGGTCATGCTAAATTCACCTGTGCCAGGTCTCAGACCTCCATATGAGAAACGTGGTCTCCCTTTGACCACCCTCCTGCCCTCTCTGAATTGGAACGGAACAGAACTGCCCAGTAGTGGGAGATGCCTTGGTCCAGCCCCTCATCTGCTGGGTGAGTGGGGAGCTGGAAGCCCAGAGTTTCATATACCTGCTCCAGCACTAACCCTGCATAGTAGCCTCTGAGCCCCCTTTGCAATTCCCACGCGGCCATCTGCCCACTGACCCAGCCTACGACCCTCCCCACTTCCACCAATGTGATCAGAGCCCCTCTTCGTAGCCCCTTCCCAGGGGTACACAGACACATTTATTTACTTGTTGAAAGAAAAGCATCCAAGGAAGACCTTCCTATTGTCCTTTAAATAGTTAATATACATGAGATCCTTTTCGGTCTAAGACCATCGTGAGCAAATCGAATGAAAATAACAGCATCTCAACATTTACATTGTAACCCCCAAATCTTAATCTCCTCCTAAATGAGGACTCACCTTCCCAGATCCCCATCACTTCTTGGTGAGGCTTCAGTTTGCTCATCTAGCCCATCCCAGTAGGGGAATAGATTCTCGCCCCAGGGCATGGATGAACCGTCTCTGTTTTTGCAACTGTTTGAAGCTCGTAACAGTGAATCCTGGAGAGACCCTGGGTGCCCCTAGTTCCAGCCTTTGCCTCGTTAAAAAAAAAAAAAAAGGCCTCCCTCTCCCCCTGCCGAATATTCATCCCCCAAGAGTTTCCGAGGCCAAACAACCGACAAGAGCATCACAGGGCGACGCCTGGCTGTCCCTGGCTAACCGCACCATCACCCGTCCTCTCCTCCTCCCTCCCGCCTCCTGCCCAGGCCCCCCCAGCATCCGGGCGATGAGGAACATCACAGCCGTGGCTGGGCGGGACACCCTTATCAACTGCAGGGTCATTGGCTACCCCTACTACTCCATCAAGTGGTATAAAGATGCCCTCCTGCTGCCCGACAACCACCGCCAGGTGGTGTTCGAGAACGGGACCCTCAAGCTGACGGATGTGCAGAAGGGCATGGACGAGGGGGAGTACCTATGCAGCGTCCTCATCCAGCCGCAGCTCTCTATCAGCCAGAGCGTCCACGTGGCTGTCAAAGGTAGGCTTTCCCCCGCTGCCACCCTGAACCAGAGCATCCCCCCAGTCACCCAGGATGGCAGGCTTCTCTCTGCAGCCGCTCAGCCAGCAGCAGGCAGTCCTGAGTGGAAAGCCAGGGAAGAGAAGGCTCTGGCCTGGAGTTTGGAAAAAGTGGGGCAGGGAGATTGCACGGGGGCAGGGGGCACAAGAAGGCCACGGATACCTCTATGTCCAGTTGCAGCTGTGGGCTGCAGGTCAAGGCAGCGCTGGCCCCAGGGGCATGAGGGGTCTGTGACACACAGCAGGAGTCGGGTCACCTGGGCAAGAGGCCCAGGTCAGAGGCAATCGGCTATATTGTTCCCCTATGTCAGCATGGAGCCACCTAGAACTCAGCAGGGCCCATAAGAGACCAGCAAGTACGCGAGGGGCAGGACTCAGAACGGAAGCTCTAGGAGGCAGGGTAGAAGGCGCAGGCGCTGGGTGCCCTGACTCCCTTCTGGGGTTCAGACAGGCAAGGCTGCTTTTACATAATTGGCAAGGACTTTTCAACTGCTGAGGGCTTCATTGGTGACTCAGATGGTAAAGAATATGCCTGCAGTGCAGGAGACACAAGTTCAATCTCTGGGTCAGGAAGATCCCCAGGAGAAGGAAATGGCAACCCACTCCAGTATTCTTGCCTGGAAAATCCAATGGACAGAGGAGCCTGGGGGACTATAAGTCCATGAGGTCACTAGGAGTCAGACACAACTGAGCGACACTTTCAACTGCTAATACTGCTGGAGGCCTGGAACCTAAAACCCTCATCCCTCCCAGGCCCGCCACACTCAACCGGGCGAGGTCTATGTTCTGTTCAGGTGCCTGACACTGTGCCTGGTACATGCTAGCCATTCAGTAACTGTTTGTGGATTGAAGGAATGAAGGCATATAAACGAGCAAATAAATGAATGCCTGACTGAGCGACAGAGGTCCCCTGGGGTCAGGGGCTGTGTGGCGCTGGGAAGCTCCCTCTCAAACACATTCTTTGAAACTGACAGGCCTGGATATTGTCTGGATGGTGGGTGAGAGCTGGGTGGCCTGGTTTCCCAGAGGACAAGATGCAGAGGGGGGCCTGCCTCCTGGCTGAGGAGGGGTCCCTGAAAGCCAGGCAGCTGGGGTGCAGGGTCATTGGGCCAGCGGTGGCCGTGATGGGTAAGGGCTTCTGTCTCTTTCTGAAGAGCCAGGGCAGGCTCCAGCATATCCCCAAGTGGGAAACCTGAGCCCAGAGAGGAAGCCAGCCTGGGCCCTCGAGCCCACAGGAAAGAGAAAGCTGGGGGCTCGGGGCTTGGGAAGGGGCTCTAACACGGGGTGAGGGTCCAGCAGGCATAGACTCCTGAAGCGAGACGGAGTGGAGGCCTTGTGGACAGGAAGAGGGTGTTTCAGGGGCATCTGGGCCTTGTGGACAGGAAGGGGGGGTCTAGGGGGCATCTAGGCCTTGTGGGAAGAAAGAGGGGGGGTCTCGGGGGCATCTAGGCCTTGTGGACAGGAAAAGGGGACTCGGGGACATTTGGGCCTTGTGAACAGGAAGAGGGGGGACTCGGGGGCACCTGGGCCTTGTGGAAAGGAAGGGGGGGTCTAGGGGGCATCTAGGCCTTGTGGACAGGAAGGGGGATACTCGGAGGTGTCTGGGCCTTGTGAACAGGAAGGGGGTACTCAGGGGCATCTGGGCCTTATGGACAGGAAGGGGGGTACTCGGGGGCATCTGGGCCTTGTGAACAGGAAGGGGGGTACTCGGGGGCGTCTGGGCCTTGTGGACAGGAAGAAAAAAGTCTAGGGGAAAGACTGGTTTGGGGAGACGGACGCTGCCTCTGTTTTGGACCCCTTTAAGTGTGCGGTGAAGATGGGCCATCAGGGGGAAATGTCAGGAGAACAGCTGGGGAAATGGAAGGTGCAGCAAAGGGCGCAATCAGGGCTTCGCTCCTCCGCTGCCTGTCACCCAGGCTCTCTCTCGTCAGAGCACCGGGGCTGCGTCATATGCCCCCTCGGGCACACACCACCTGTCTCAGTGCCAGACAGTGTGTGCTGATTGAGCCAAAACTGAGACTTTAGTCTGGGTTGCAGTGACTTTCTGGGAAGCCTAGCTCTGAGCCCAAGAACTGGGGGAGGGGCCATCCTGGTGGCCATCTCAGGCTTGGAGACGAGACGAGACCTTAATAGCATCCGCCTCCTGCCTCCTTGCTGCTGCACCCCAAGCAGGCAGAGGGCCATTCTGGCCCCTCTTTCAGCCTGAGACCTCTGCCCAGCCCAGTGTCCTCATGCCAGCAGGAACCTCCCAACCCCTGGGCCCATCCCCAGCCTGGCTCCCGGCATCACAGGGCGACCTGCCTGTATCCATTTCTGTTACACGCAGTGGACTCAGAGTTCACAGTGTAAACATCACATATTAAAACATCTAACCTTTGCTCTATTCGCTTCACCCAGCCGCACCAGCAAGCATTCGGCCAGGTTTGTTGATTTAAAATAAATAATAACAGGGCTCCAGTGAGCCTCGTAGTACGCAGAACATCCTGAAAGCTGCTTCTGCTCATCAATTATTCAACCCCATTCAGGGAGCGATCAGCCCTAATGAATTGAATCTGATGCATTCCGTCTCAGTGACTTGCTGGGCCTGTTGTGATTGTGCTGAGCGACCATGTCTCTGGGCCCAGGGCGAGGGAAGGGGTGTGTATGTGTGTGTGTAATCCCAGAGCACAGAGCTCCTGCACTGGGCACGTGTGGCTCCCAGTATGCAGCACAATCTTAGCGTTTATAAGCAGAGATGTGATGTGTGTGTACAGTGCACAGGTACATGTGCTCACGTGGCCCCTTCCCTGCCCGCAGGGTCTGCAAATCCAGCCGCAGAAGGGGTACAGTCACCTATTTTCTCTCCAGACCAGTATGGGGGCTCTGCAACCCCCTGCCCCTCCGAAAGCTTAAATCCATCCTCCCCCGCTCCTTCCCAGACTCCCTCTCCCCACCTCATTAGAATGCGCTTTTGCAGAAGAATCCATCAGAGCTGATTATAAGCATGCTGCTTGATTAGCTGATGTGCTGTTCGAAGAGCTAGGAGGAGGAGGGCGGAGGAGGCACCCTTGGGCGTGGAAAGGGGACCTGACTCTGGGGGAGGGAGAGGACCCAAGGGCAGATCTCTAGCCCCACTCTTGCCTGCCTGGGACATGCGTCCTACCCAGAGGATCAGAGCAGAGACCTGGAGTGTAGGGACGGGCACGTGGGGGTGAGACGGGGCACCAGAAGCTTGGGATCAGTTGGAAGTCCTACTCCCTCATCTCTCTGTAGGGCCAAGTGCCCGTGGGCAGGGCAGGGCAGGGCGGGGCGGGGCGGGGCAAAAACCCACACTGCTCTGTGAGCTGGTAAAACCCCTGCTGACTCCATTCCTTTTGGGACTGCTTGTCTTCTGATGAATTTTCCAAACACTGATATGAGGCAAGCAGAACACACCAGACACACATGCATGCACACATATGTGCAGAGACCTGTGTGCATGGGTACTCATGCATGGACACACTATGCTTTGTATGCATGTGCCTGCAACAGATAGACACACGTTAGCCTGTCCACACTTCACACATACCACACGCACTGGTATGTACTCAAAAGGTTCCCTCTGTCCACATCCTCCTGTGAAGTGACATTTCTGAGCTACAGACGGTAGCTGCAGGTGCTACCATAGAGGAGATCCCCCAGGTGAGCCTTCTGTGACCAGCAAGGCAGAGAGGGTGAGGGTGCTTCCATGGCTGCCTGGACTCGGGTGCGGCAAGGGAGAGCCAGGCTGTGAGAAAGGCGAGGTTTGTCTCTGGGCATCCAGAGAGAGTCTTAGCAGGATGCTGAGAGGAGGGCATGGAGATTCAACCTAGATTTGGTGTCTTTAGGGCCCCTGGTAGCTGAAAAATAATGTAGCATAAAAGCATCTCTGAGCACACAGGCTGAATGTTTAATTAACTAAGAAGGCAGGGCTGTAACAGGAGCTCCTTGGCTTTGGCCCAGCAAAGGAACATCTCCATCCCCACATTTGAGCCTCCAGAGGCCCTTCAAAACAAGGGCAGGAGTTGCTCTCTGCCCATACTCAGTAAGGCCAGGACCCGGAGGTAGTGCCAGGTCCCTCTGGATAGCAGAGAACACACATGCAGGTGCACACTCTCCCAAGTGCCCACACTCCTCACCCACACCCCTTCCCTCGCTGCTCAACCAGTCCCTGCTGTGTGCTTAGGGGCTCCTCCTTCCCACCTTTCATCCTAGAGAATAGGGGTTTCTACAATCGTGGGGCTTAAGAGACAGTTGGTTCCCTGGGCAAATGCCTGCCATTGGCACAGATGGAGATTTAGAAAGAACCCACTGGAATCCACAGGAAGGGGTCACGACAGGTTCCCAGGGGCAGGTTGCCCAACGCACTGGGGGAGGAATACCAAGGATGCTGCTGCCCACAGCCCTGGTTCCTCAGCAGAGGAAGCCAGGGGCACCAGAGCAAGCCTCCTCCTTACTGGACAGACAGGGCTTGCACGACAGCAGCGCTGAGGATGAAGCAGCATCTATCTATCCATTCCGAGACATTGACTGTGTGCCCACTCTCTTCCAGGCACTATTCTATGAACACCGCTGTGCTCAAGACAGGCAAAATTCCTGCCCTTGGGGAACTTACATTCTAGTGGGGGAGATGGTTAATGCGTGAAGTAGGTAAAAGATGTTTCATGTCAAACAGGGAGTGGGGAGCAGAGTGCCAAGGGGCATGGGGAGTGGTTTGCAATTTTAAATAGGGGGGGTCAGGGAAGACCTTCTGGAGAAGAGGGGGCTGTATTTAAAAAACTAAAGTGACAGTATTCCTAAAATATGAAACTTGTTAAGACTGGAAGATCAGTGTCAGGCTTTAGCGACTGTTGGGTCCAACTCCCCCATTTTGCAGATGAGCAAACTGAGGCTCGGGGGCAGAGCAGGGTGGTGGCGAGGGGGCAGCATGCCCACATTGCTCTTGGATAACAGTCTTTCCCCGTCTCCATGCTGTACAAGCAGGGAAGCTCCAACTTTGCATGGTGCCCATTCTCTGCCAAATAGTGTAATAAATAAAAAGGTTCAGTCTTGAAGAGAGCTCATGAGAGACACCATAAAGTGCTTATGGGCTAGGCTGGTGGTCAGCATGCCCTCCTGTGCACAATGCCCCCAAACAAGTGGCCATAACAGCTTTATGGTGGCCGGGGACCACAGGGACTGCCACGACTGCTCTGTCGTCTCAGCCACTCGAGCCTCTGACTTCTTTGCCATCACAGCATCTTGCTCTGACCCTGCCTCCCACCCAGCTGAGAGTTGCCCTCTCACCAAAGATGACTGTGGACAGAGCAGAGCTTCCGGAGAGAAATCCCTTCATTACATGGCATTCGTGCCCCCTACTTTGAGACGGTGTGCTGGGGAGGTGCTAGGAGTCAGGACAGGAGGGTCCCTGTGGACTGCTGGTAGCCCTGAAGAAATTCCTGGGCATCACCACCATGGAGGTGATCCAGTTCTCAACTTCCTCTTTCTCAGATGTGGAGATGGACACACACACACACCACACACACTCAAGGAGCCCGTGTCCACCTCTGAGTGCTGGGAAGACACCACCGCCTCCCAGTTTACAAAGTAGCCCCCTGTCCACATTGCAGGGCCCCCTGCCCTGCTTCTCAGAACCTCCCACTCACAGCCTCCTCTTGGTGTTTTGTGAGCCCGTGAAGGAGCCAGGGTCCCTAGGCTTTCTTCTCCTCCAGGCAGTCCTCATGTGCCTGGACTTATAGGGTTGTGGGAATGCCAGCCTGGAGCCGAGGAATTCTGTGAGCAGCTCTGGTCTCTACCACCCTGTCCAAGGAGTTTCCAAGGGGACATTTATCCCCCACAATACCACACCTGCCCATCAACTGCAGCAGGGGGCATCGGGGATGGGAGTGAGGAGCCTTACTCTTTGGACCCCGGGGGGTTGTCTGGTCATCTGCCTCCTGCAGGACAGCAGTGCAGGAGAGCTCTGGCCATCCCAGGTGACTGTCTAACCCCCAGGATGGATATTGACTGCTCCCTCCTTCAGTGGACGCTCATATTGCCATCAATATTATTCCGGAAGACCAGAAAGGAATGACAGCCCACGGTTGGCCTCTGCCTCTGGGCTCAGCCTTCTCCTGCATTCTCATTCATATATTTTATAAAGCACATGTGTCCTTTAACTCTCTGTCCAAATGCCACCTCCTCCATGCAGCTGCAGTCACCCAACCAGATGACATGCTCTCTGCTCTGAGGTCAGCATCTGTGTTTTCGAGTGGAGCTTGTTCAGTAGCCACCGAGGCAGATGTCTTACCTTTCCGAGAAATGCTAAGCTTCGGGAGGTTCTATCCACAATTCAAAGCATGTTTCTACTTTCCCTAGCCCACAAGGAGCGTAATGCCTTCACAGTGCAGGTATTTCATAAATATTTGATGAATTAGTTAATTAATGAATTAACCTGCCTTAGTAACTTGTTCCGTTATCTAAATCCCTTCTTACTGAGGGAGACGATCTTCCCCTTGCCTGAGCTAAATCTTCCTGCCTCATTGCAGCCTCCACTTACTCTGTACTCGATGGCAATGGAGTGCTTGGCCATCCATCCCTGAGGCACAGCCCTCTCCTCCTAGGTAGAGCCGCCTGTCCCGTGCCTTGCTTGGCCCACAGACTCCTCTCATGACTGTCCAACTCTCCTCTCGTCCATGGAGCCGGCTCTTGTTCTAGAACAGCAAGGGCCTGACCCCCCAGGGAAGAACTAAGGGAGAAGCTCCTAGCTCCCAAATTATGTCGCATAAATATAGCATCTTGAGACACATGGCAGAGCTCCCTCTTTTCTGGACCAACCCCCATCCTGTGCTTTCCCCACCCCTTGCCCACCTCTGAGGTCCACGCAGGAAATGATAGCCAGACATATATTTACTCATCTGACAAACACTTATTGGGCTCTTTCAATTTGTCAGGTATAATAAATACTGCCCTGTAAGGGCTCCCAGACCTCCCAGAGAAGGTGGTACTGTGAACAGTTACCTCACTGGTGTGTGATCAGGGCCATGATCAAGTGTGAACCAAGTGCTGCAGGGCTGTGCAGGAGGAGAGAAGGCTTCACAGAGGAGGTGGTACAGGAGCCAGGTCTGAAAGGATGAAGAGGAGTTTCCCATGAGGCCTCCTATACGCTAGCTTTGAGCCTTTGTGGGAAGGAAGACTGGACCAGAACTGGTTCTGCTAAGCCAAAGGAGAAACACTGGCTGACAGATCTGGGTCTGTGCAACAATCCCATCAAAAAGTCCATGGTGGCCAGAGGACTCAATCTGATCTGAGTTCCCAGCGAAGGGAGGATGGGAGGGTCAGCGGAGTCCAGTGAGGGATCTCTGGAAAACTTCAGCAATGAGCACTGGGCCATTTCCAGAGTCAGGGACCCAGAGACATCTTGCTGGAGATATGCAAGGCTGAAACCACTCAGAATATGGGGATAAGACCTCAACCCAGAGAGCAGCTGCAGCCAGAGGTTGGGATGCAGAGGTCCAAACCATGACCAGAGTCCCAGAAAAGCTGGCTAGACTGAGGACCTGGATTTGGGCTCATGGTGGAGCCCACATGGTAGTTATTTCCACCCAGTGCCCAGCTGTATTCACTAGACTTGGGCTGAGATTCGGAGCTGTGGGTGTTCATGGCGAACTGATGGAGCCCCCATGGCCAGAGTGAAGGGTATGGTGGGAAGTGACGCTGAGAAGGTCAGGTCAGTTCAGTTAAGACCCGGGCTTCATCCCATAGGCCTTGGGGATAATGTCCCTCCTCAGTGTCACTTCCTCTTGACCTAGAACTCTTGACCAGTAACTTTCCCAAAGGTCCAAATAGCTGCCAAGGGTTTTACCACACCTGGCCACTTCTCAGGGGCTGCTCCCTACTGAACCCTGAAAATCCTTGGGGTGCAAGGAGAGCCTGGGACTGCGTATGATGTCACCCATCCCTTTCCCCTCTAGGTTCATCACCCTACCCTCACCTGCTGTGTCCACTCTGGGTGGGGAGAATAGCAGGCTTCCAGGAGGGATGGGGCTGGTGCCTGGGAGGAGGCCGGAGGACTGTGGACAGCTTGGTAATTTAATTATTTGACTGCAGAAAGGAGATCTCATCTACTGGGTGCTCATCCTTGTTAAGCTAATTGTCTGTCTCCTTCTCTCTCTTCTCCCCCCACTTGCCGGGGAAGTCGCTGTGGCCTAATTGAGTTATCGTAAAGATAATGGCTGATGCTCTAGCCAAGGCTGAGAAAGGAGGATCCCTCTGACAGTGTCTCAGGCTCCAGACAGGCCCCCACCCCCACCCAGGGGCTGAAATGTGGGCAGTAGGAGGGGAAGGAGGTGGGGAGGCTGTGTGATGATGCTTAGCCAGGTGAGTCTACTCACAGACGACAGGGATCCCCCTCTGCTCTTTCCTGCCACCCAAGGAGAGCTTGTGTATGAGACAAAAGAGTCTCTGATCTGGGCATGTTTGGGGCTTTCTCAACAAGGCAACCAGGTAGCATAAGGAAGAGGTTTCGGACTTGGAGAGCAGAGAGATCAGGTTTTAAATCCCACAGTCCCCTCTTATAAGCTGGGTGATGGAAGGCAAATGATTGCTCTGAACTCGGTTCTCTCATCTGTGAAATGGAGACAGCTCAGCTCACATCACATTCTTGGTGGGAGGATTCAACAAGAAGGTGTGGATAAAGCATCTGAAACAACCAGTGACGGGAGCTTCCATCTGCCTGTCCTAACATGTGATGACAATGGAAAGGGATGGGCTGGGTGACAGGGCCTCCACAGGAGGAGGCGAGGATACAGCAGCCTGGCTGGGGGACAGCCCGAGCATCTGGGGCACATCATCTCTATCCATGCCAGGCCCCCAGAGAGCTGGAGATGCAGCCCTGGGATACCACAGTGAGCACAGGGGCGCCAAGGGATGGCAGGGAAGTCAGGGTAAAAGCTGAGCAGTGTGTCAGCAAGCAGACGGGAGTCAAGAAGCACATGAGTTGTCACCATTCAAGTTCCAGGACAAATCTGCAGGTCATGATGAATGCAGGCCAGCCCAGGCCCTGGAGAGAGAGCAGATCCCAGGCCCAGGTAGGCAAGGGGATGGAAGGCAGGGGATGACGTCAGGGCACCCAAGAGATTCTGCATATATATATATATATAGGAGAACAGGCACCAGTGTCCAGGGGACTCTGTTTGCAGCCCACACAGGGTTGGGAGGGGCCGGAAGGCCAGGCAAGGGCAGTCATGCGGCCAGCCAGGCTGGGGCTTGTGGGGGCCTGACCACAGCAACCCCCTTGCCTTCCCAGTGCCCCCTCTCATCCAGCCCTTCGAGTTCCCGCCTGCCTCCATCGGCCAGCTGCTCTACATCCCCTGTGTGGTGTCCTCGGGGGACATGCCCATCCGCATCACATGGAGGAAAGACGGGCAGGTGATCATCTCGGGCTCGGGTGTGACCATCGAGAGCAAGGAGTTCATGAGCTCCCTGCAGATCTCCAGCGTCTCCCTCAAGCACAACGGCAACTATACGTGCATCGCCAGCAACGCAGCAGCCACCGTGAGCAGGGAGCGCCAGCTCATTGTGCGTGGTGAGTGGGACAAGCTGGCCCCATCGGGGGAGCAGGGGCCCAGCTCTGCTGTGGCTGGACACAAGCTCTCTAGATTTCCAGTCTGAATCACAGGCTCAGAGAAAGTTGACTCCAGCAGAGACCTTAAGGATCAAGAGGTTCAAACTTCTTACTCTCCGGGAAATTGAGGCCTTGCGAGGGGAAGACTCGGTTGATCACTGGTGATGTCAGAACTGGCGTTCAGAATTCCCAGTGTCCAACCTGATATGACTGGCAAAAGCTCTCAACATCTTGGGTTTCAGGGGTGCCTGCTCCCCAACTTTGTAATGGTCTAGGCAGGGCTGACATTGGCTAGAAGGTGCCTAGAGCCCCAGGAAACCTATCAGAGACCACCCCCAACTCCCCTCTTTCTGCAGTGCCCCCTCGATTCGTGGTGCAGCCCAACAACCAGGATGGCATCTATGGCAAGGCTGGTGTGCTCAACTGCTCGGTGGATGGCTACCCTCCACCCAAGGTCATGTGGAAGCATGCCAAGGGTAAGTTCCTGGCCAGCCAGCATCTCTGACACAGCAGGGTGGGAAGGGGAGGATGCTAATGCAACTGAAGCCTAGTCCCTATGCAGGACTCCTAGTCCTAGGTTCTGAGCTCTCAGGGGACCCCAGGCTATACCTGAACAGGAGGTCCTCCTCAGCCACCCACAAGGGTCTATGGACGAGGAACAGCTGGGGTCATGCTAATTCTGAATTTCCTCTTGTCCGCATAGATTGACCTCTGACGCCTTCTCTTCAGCTCTAGAACTCAATACAATCCATTTTCCCTATCCCTCCCCAAGTTTCCCCAGCCCACCCTGAGGTCCCACAGCCTCATCGACCCCTGCTCCTCACTTGTCAAACCTATTCTGGGATCTCAGTCCTTCTTGGAACCCAACTTCAACCCAAGGATGCATTTGGTATCTAAGTCCCACACCAACCTCTTATCCTTACTGTGTCCATGGCTGACTCTGGGGGAAGGGGAGGAGAGATCTGAAGCTCCCCCAACCCCTGGGGGTTGGCTGTCCTCTTTCCCAGGCCTAACTGCCTAAGACCAGGCAAGTACTGCGTGAGGGCTCAGTCTTCCCTTTGCCGATTGCCAAGTGGCCCTAAGATAACTCTTTCTTCCTCTCCAAGGAATTCAGCCCAAAGGAAGCTCAGTGCCAAGGTGGGCATCGAGCTGAGGCTCCCAACTCAGTCTCCATTCCTCAGATCTGGGGCAGGCTCAGACCTCTGGGAGGGTCTTTCCTGTTTCCCAGGAAACAGGAACTGTGTGAGCTCCCAGCCCTTCGGGGATGCTTCAAAATGGTCCTAAATCAGCAAAAGAAAGGTGTCAGGGCCATTCCTTGAGGCACCCTGGTCCCCCCAGCTCACTCCCCGACCCGGCCACCAGCCCTCCTCTCTTCTTCCTCCTTGCAGGGAGCGGGAAAGGCCCGTCTCTGCACTCACCCTGCCTCCCCACCTGCTTTCCACTGCTCGTTCCGTGGGAGAGAGACAGGAAGGATTCCTAGACAGATGTGGGCCTAGGAACTCCAACGAGGGATCCAAAATCACTCTTATCTGAGACAATGGCTTCACTGTGAATGGCCCCAGCTCACTCCACTCTTACCATGATAAACTTAGGTTAGATTTAGTCACAAAGTCATGTCCAACTCTTTGTGACTCCATAGACTGTAGCCCACCAGGCTCCTCTATCCATTGGATTTCCCAGGCAAGAATAGTGAAGTGGGTTGCTATTTCCTTCTCCAGGGGATCTTCCCAACCTAGGGATCAAACTGGTCTCCTGCATTGCAGGCAGACTCTCTACTGACTGAGCCACTAGGGAAGCATTTGCTATACCAAAGTATCGTGTGACAGCCCATTTATTTTGCTCTGTAGGTTGGCAATTCCATCTGAATAGTCATATCGAGCAATTTTTTTTCTGTTATTTAATGTATGCCTGCTTGTGTATAACCTGTTAGTGGCTTAGAAAAGAAGAGATCATATACACAGTATAGGAGAAAGACCTATGGGATCTGGGTTCTGATTCCAGGTCCACCTTTTGATCTTCCTGGCTTTGGACAAGTGACTTCACATCTTTAGGTTCCTTTCCTCACCTGTGCTAGAGGTTCATTTCCAACCCACTAGGCTCACAAAATCATTGTGCTTAACACAGGAAATGATCATGGTAAAGGAAAGTTGATTCAGAAAGGGCAAAAGAGCAATAAAACTCACCTTAGCTCAGTTCCATACCTCTAGCTTCTAAATCGCCAGACCTAGAGCCAGAATCAATTGCCTTGAAGTCTAGAATAGCCTTGAGTTTTGTTAAGTCACCCACAGACATGCCTACTGGGCAAGCCTATCCCTTCATGCTGTTAGGGGTCTATATAGTAGGCCCCTAAGAGTCATGTCAGGACAGTGTCTGAAACAGATCACAGGCCACAGAGAAGAGCAGTTATACCCTGAGTTTTAGCATCTGACCAAGCCAGCTGTGAATCTGGGCATAATCACTATGACCTCTCTGGGTTTTCCTGGGCTCTGTACCTCATGTTCCTGATATACAAACATGAGAATCCTGAGAGCACCTTACCTGTTATGTTTTATATCAAGAGTAAGTCAGATGATACGTGTAACACAACCAGTATGGTACCTGGTACCCAGTAGGCCATCAGAGATTCAGCCACCAGTTTTGTTTTTAATGGGAGACCCTCCAGGATACGTGTAGGAAAGGCTAATGAGAGCAGTGCCCAGTGTGCGGTCTGCCCAGCATCTCCCTGGAGGCCCCGCCTTTAAGAGTCATAGTTTCCTTATCACTTGCCAAACCCCTGTTCAGCTCAGCACAAGACGGGGAAGCCCTGGCCATCGATCGATGCTCAGGGAGCTCCGGGCGCCGGAATCCCCGCCCTGGGGAGCTGCTTCCCTCACACTATCAAAAAGCACTTTGTCCTTAATAAAACCAGGCAATCAATCTACATCCCTCAGCCAGGGAGGGGAGAACACTGCTAATTCTGCCTGCGTGAGGCGAGAGGAATAGTAGGCACCTCGTGGAACTAGCCTGGCTGTTTGATCCTTATCTCCCCACTGTCATCAGGAAAAAAAGAGCTCAAACTCTCAGCTTTCTTTTTTTTCAGTTTTTGCTCTTTTCCTCTAAGTTAAAGGATTACACTGGGCAAGCGTGCCTGTGTCTTTGGGCCCATAGTTCCTCTGTGTCGATGAGGCAGATGTGGGTGATGGGAGATGCGGTGATCAGGAGGTGGGTGGTGTGCGAGGAGACCCAGTTCACATCAGGCTGTCCCTGATGTCCTGGGGGTCCTGGGCGAGTCACCTCCCCCCACCCCCCGGACCTGCCTTTTTCTGTGCCATCCTCACTTCACAGCCCAGGCAGGGGCTACGAAAGCATGTGGTGTAAATCCAGGGCAGCGTCATGAACATGTGCAACAGCAGGTCACACACTCCGCTACCCACATTCACAGTAGTGTCCACCTCTGGTGTCTACCTCTGGCCCCTCTTCCCAAGGGATGACAGCAGCTCCGCACTCCTTGTCGTCACTTGTGGGCAGAATCTGGCCCTTGATCCTCCTGCCCGCACCCCCCCACCCCACCCACCCCCATCCTGTTTCAGCCACTTTGTCACTTGGCTCTGCTTCTTTCCATAGGAAGGCGCACTCACCGGGCTTTCCCTAGGTCTGCGTCTGCACCGTCCCACAAACTCCTCCAGGTTTTTCCCACTCACTGCGCCTCCCTCATCTGCTGCCTGTGATACAGTCTCTGCACTGCTCATGCAGCCCTCTGTCCTCTCCTCCTCCAACCTCCCCCACAAGCTGATGTCCAGCTGTGCCCCCACACCCTCTGCACACCCAGGGTCCCCAAACCATCACCCACATGTGCTGCCTCGGATCACCCTTTCTTCACACCCTTTCTCCATCACAAATGCCTCCTTCTGTTTCCACCCTGCTCTCCCCAGTGACCCGCCAGCCACGCTAAAGGCCCCTACACCAGCCCAAAAGTCAGCCGGAAAAGGAGAAGCATGGGCTGGGGCATTTGAGGTCCAAGGGCAGTCAGTGTGGAGGGCTGAGTGTGGCCGGGGCCTTGGCTGGGGCTTGGAGGTCTGACTGCTTTTCAGTGGTGGCCTGAATCATTCACACAGTACCCGGCTGCCAGAAGAGGCTCCTGTGACCATGGTGCACTGTGGGGGTCGGAGGGGGATGGGGAGGGGGACGGGGAAGGGGCCAGGGGCTCCCAACCTTCTTTGGGAACTTCCACTGTGCCTCCTGCAGCTTTTCCGCGGGCACATTGCTCCAGGTAACCCACGCTCAGCTCCTCCCCGAGAACATCCCCCCCCCACCTCCTCTGCCCTCTTCCTTCTTCATTGTCCCTCAACCTCTCCCACCTCCCCACAGGACACAGGTAGATGGGGAAAAACCCACAGGATCCGAGTGTGTGGGTCACAGAAGGGATTGCCATGGCAAAGCCCTTCCTGGTCATCCCTCAGTCCATCTCAGATAGCCCGCACCAACGCTCCCCCACTCACCTGCAGGCCGGCTATGGAAAAACCTGCTGTTTGCAAAGTCAATGGCAGCAAGAGAGTGTGGAAGCAGGCAAGTCCATGCATTCCAGGTGGAACTTAGGCTTTCTGGTGGAGAGGGAAGGGAGGATGGGCAGGGAGAATACATATGACGTGCTTGTGGGTTTTGGAAGCAAAATGTTTTCTTTCTATGCAGTGTTGACTCTTGATATCAGGCACCACATAAGAGTTGCAGGAGCCCAGGGGTCTGTTGCAGGTTTGGATTCCAGAGCTGGTTCTTGGAGAATTTCTTTCCTCAAGGCCCCAGATTTCTAAGAATTTGTTAGAGAAAGCAAAAGGCTTTCCTAGTCCCTGGACACGCTTGTTGGCAACCATCCAGGCCCAGCTGGTCCCCAGTCCTCCTCGACCCCCAAAACGTGAGTGCTGCTGAGGCCATGAGTATTTGAGCATACAGCCGAGCCTTAGCACTGTCACAGCACAGCACTTGACAGTTTACAAAGCCCATACCCACCCTGTGATGTTGGCAAACAGTAATTCCTTCTCGGGGAAAGAAAGATTCTGGATCAAGGTGATTGAGTGATATAATCCCAGCTGTGACAGGTGCTTGCCTCTATGGACTCATGTTTTGGTAGAGAGAGCACAGAGCAAGAGGTGGAAGACTGGTTGCTGGTCCCAGCTCTGTGACTCACTGGCTCTGTATCCACGAGCCATCCTTTCCCTTCTCTGGGCCTCGGTTTCCTCATCTGTACAGTGAGGCCTGCACTGGAATCTAGTGCATAGCTGATCCCAGGGTCCCTGTCAGCTCAGACAGTCTATGATTCTAGCTATGCGCATGGTCCTTTTAGGGCACCAGACCACCTCCCAGAACTTGGTTGAAAAATAAATGTAATTAACAGATGAAAATACTGCATCCACAGGGCTACCTTTTATCTCCTTGTTAAAATGTAAAATAAAACAAGAAAGATAATGACCAAAGGAGGAGGAGGCAGTCCCTCTTCCATCTGACAGTGGGGGAAAAGTAAAGCATCTTCACAGAGAATGCTTCACCAATATCCGATGACCTAAAATGGTCCTAATTTCACATTTGCCCAAAGGTAACTCCTTCTGTTGGGCAGAAGCAGCCCCTCCCTTGGACCTGGTGGCCAGGGCTCCTGCTCTAGAGCTTCTTCTGCCCTCCTCAGCCCCCACTCTTCCCATGGGGCAAGGAACCTATGACCAAAGGACACGGCCGCCCAGAACCCACTCCTCCCTCTCTAGACCATGCTCCAGGCACCCAGGCTGGATACATCCCATCACTAGGCCAGGCTCCCTCCTGCGGCCCCCAATGAACCCTGGTCAAGAGGTCCCAGCCTGAGCCCACCCACCCTATGCAGGACCCAGGGAGGTCAAAATGAGTAGCCAGCTTAGCAGACAGGAAGGTCTTGACCAGGGAGTCAAGAGTCCCAATTTCCTGTCCCTATGTGCCCCCACTGCTTCCGGATAAACTGGGGTCAGTCCCTCTCTCTCCCTGAGCCTCAGTTTGCTCCTCTGTTCAGAGAAGTCGTGACCCTTCTCTCCCTTTGCCTCAGCCCCTGAGGCATTAACAGAGCTCAACAGGTGAGTGATACTTGCTGTGCCAGTGGAGACCTGATGCGGCATGTGAGCACAGTTCCAGAACCTTCCTTGCAGAAGCTGGGGCCCTTGGTGTTTCAGGGCAGCAGTCACCAACTATTTTGGCACCAGGGACTGGTTTCATGGAAGACAGCTTTTCCATGGACTGGGGCGGGGGGTGGTTTCAGAATGATTCAAGCATATTACATTTATTGTACACTTTATTTCCATCATTATTACATCAGCTCCACCTCAGGTCATCTGGTCTTAGATCCCAGGGGTTGCATGCTCAGTCATGTCCTACGACTCTTGGGACCCCATGGACTGTAGCCCCCACTCCTCCCATTCCCTGCGCACCACCACCCCACCCACCCCCAGCCCAGTCCTCAGGACGCCATCAGGCTCCCGTCTGGGCCTCTCAGGTCTACAGAGACTTGAGACCTGCAAAGTCAAGATTCTGAGAAAACTTTCTCCTGCTCATGGGATTCACGCCCAGGCCTGCCCAGGTAGTGGGTGCCCGTCCCAGGGCCAGGTGCTGGGGTGGGAGGTGTGGGGTAGGGCACTGTGGCCTGGCCACACTCCTATTCCCACTGCTCACCTACGGCCAACCTGTCCACAGCGCTGAGGGTGTAATAGGGGTGAGCTCCCCGCAGAGCAAGGGCAGTAAAACCCACAACCTCCCACCTTAGCTAGCCCCTCCAGCTCCATGGGACTGGCTGTGACTGTCCTCCTGGAAACTCTGCATGGGGAATTTCTGTCACACACTAGAACCTTGTATTTGCTCCCTAGAGCTGCTGTAACAGGGTTCCACAAACCAGGTAGCTTAAAAGAACAGAATTATATTCTCCCACAGTTCTGGAAGGCTAGAAATTCCAAATCAGGGTGCCGGCAGGGCTGTGCTCTCTCTGCAGGCTCTAAGGGAACATGTTTTTTTTTTCTCTCTGCCGGTGGCTGCCAGCCATCCTTGGCATCCTTCCCTTGGATTGGAGTCTATGCCTGCATTTCCCTGGGTGTCTTCACACCAGCTTCCCTCTGTGTGTGTCTCCCCTCTCCTTCTTATAAGGACACCAGTCAGAGTGGACTAAGGGCCCTTCCTACTCCAGGAAGACATCTCTTTAAAAAATATTTATTTACGTGTATTTACTTGGCTGTGCAGGGTCTTGGCAGCATGCAGAGTCTTCCATCTTTGTTGTGACACATGGGATCTTTAGTTGCAGCATGTGGATCCTAGTTCCCTGACTAGGGATCGAACCTGGGGCCCCCTGCAGTGTGGGAGCCAGGAGTCTTAGCCACTGGACCGCCAGGGAACTCCTAAGACATTACTAATAGTTGGTATCTACAAAGATCCTGTTTCCAAATAAGGCCATGTTCACAGGTACCAGAATCTAGGACATGAGATATCTTTTGGGGGAACACGAGTCAAACCACAACAGCCCCCAGGCCCAGTGATTTAGTGTTCACCACTGCATGCTTCCCAGAACTCTGGGAGCAGAAGTGCCCTCCTTTTCAGGATGCCACCACTGCCCTTGTCTAAATAAACCCAGCCTCCTCACCAAAACTCTTGGTCTAGAGCTGATGAGCCCAGCCTCTCCTGTGCATTAACCCTAGAGCTGCTGCTGCTGCTGCTGCTAAGTCGCTTCAGCTGTGTCTGACTCTGTGAGACCCCATAGATGGCAGCCCACCAGGCTCCCCCATCCCTGGGATTCTCCAAGCAAGAACCCTGGAGTGGGTTGCCATTTCCTTCTCCAATGCATGAAAGTGAAAAGGGAAAGTGAAGTTGCTCAGTCGTGGCCAACTCTTAGCGACCCCATGGACTGCAGCCTACCAGGCTCCTCCGTCCATGGGATTTTCCAGGCAAGAGTCCTGGAGTGGGGTGCCATTGCCTTCTCCGAACCCTAGAGCAGGGGTCAGCAAATGGCCAAGGCCCATATCTGGCCAGCTGCCCTTTTGCTGGAGCACAGCCATGCCCATCCTTCATACCCTATTACCTGTGACTGCTTTCAGAGCTATAGCCACTGAATTGAGTCACTGAAACACAGACCTGTGGCCTGCAGGGCTTAGCGTATGTATAGGTACTATGGGTTTTTGCAGGAAAGGTTTAGGGTATTCGCAGCAATGACCCTGAAATACTACCTTCCAAGTAATTAAAGAAAGATAGGGCAATGTCTCCTTTTGCCTCTGAAAGGATTCTGATGTTCAGGATCATTTCAGAGTTGAGTGTTTTCTCATCTCTAAGGTGGGGATAAAAGTACTATCCACCCCCTTGGGTTGGAGCGGGTGGATTTGATGAAATAATTCAAATAGAGCATTAACCAGGGTGCATGGCACATAGTGAACATTCAATAAACATCAGCTATTTTTATTATTACTATCACTTTTCTGTTATTCTGGGGAGAGTAGAAGACCAGAGGTGAGGGAAAACCAGATCTCACCCTCACATGAGAAAACTACCCCCCACCTGCCGACCCCTGACCCTGTGCTTCTGCTTCTCGGCAAGAAGCCAAGAGAGGGACTGACTGATCCATTTTCTGGCTGGAGAAAGTGAGGCCTGGTGAGTTTGAAGGCCTTGGCCAGCCCACCAGGCAGCAGAAACAGGGCTGCAGTCCAAATGTCAAAGGCTCCACAGTTCTCCATGACCCGCACCCCACCCCCTTCAGACACACACACTGTTTGTCAGTTCTGTTCCCCATGCACACGGGCAGTGGACGGCTAGGGTCCCCCTGGCACCTCCCCACCAGCTCTTGGAGCCAAGGCTGATTGCTTCCATGCAATTTGAATTAATCTCATGCTTCAGGTGGAGCTTGGCTAATCAGGGAAGACAAGAAGCCGAAGTGGGTGCAATCAAATTAACAACGCTAGGCCCTGGCTCTTTAAGAAGGAAAAAACAAAGCAGGCACCAGAAGGCACCTCCCCCCACCCCAACCAGCCCTTCCCAGGGGAAGCCTGGCACGGCTGCCAGGGCTGAGCGCAAAGCTTCTCCCACCCTACCCCACCCTGGGCCGACCACCCCACGTGCCAACAATGCCCCTTTGTGGCAGCTTATCTCACACCGCCAAACAGCCTGTGGTTCTTGTCGGGATCTTGTTAACAAGGGGCAGAGACACAAGCCTTTGCGGGGAGGGGGGGATGTGGGCTGAGTTGGGAAGGAGGGGCCCACTCACCTCGAATGGGTGAATGGGTGCCTGTCATCTTTTCGGAAACAAAAGGAGATACGAGCCTCCCAGCTAGGCAGCTCCCCTCTCCCCTGGGGAGGAAGGCCTGTAGAGCTCTCTTGAGCCTTCAGGGCATGTGCTGTCCCCTGGAGAAGGAGGAGGACATCCAGAAATGCATCTTAACGTGCCAGAGAATGCATCCTTTCTAGCAACAAAAAAAAAAACCTGCAAGGCTCCTGGAGAGATTTTGGTTAGACTCTCAGAAGGACTTCCTGAAACAGTCAAGTTGGGTCCTTGGGGTTGGTGAAGAATACTGTGACTTTGCTGCTCTTCTTCCAACCTTCCTGGCCTTGAGGTCATCCTCCCTGAGGAGAGGAGGGACCAGAGGGACCACTTGAATGGAGAGGGGAGAACCATCTAGCCCTGTGGTTCTTCCCTCAGACTTGTGAGGAGCTCCTCAAGCCCCTCTCCCGGGCCACCCACCTGGAAGAACAGAACAACCTAACCCCTGGGATGTCCCGGCTCCCAGACCCGTCTGCTTCACCCCCAGTTTGGCTGCATTTCTCTTCAGGGAAGCAGGGGTCTTTGCACCCCCTTCTGCTCCCCTGCATCCTGCCCTTCCCTGACCAGTGTCACATCAGGGGTAAAACCACAGGTGCTCTGAATCCTGGCTCTGCTGCTCACTAGCTGTGTGGCCTTGGGCAATTTACTTCTCTAAGCCTCAGTTTGCCCATCTGTAAGTGAAAGTGTTAGTCACTCAGTCATGTCCGACTCTTTGCGACCCCATGGACTGTAGCCCGCCAGGCTCTTCTGTCCGTGGAGTTCTCCAGGCAAGAATACTAAAGGGCGTTGCCATTCCCTTCTCCAGGGGATCTTCCCAACCTAGGGATCGAATCGGGGTCTCCTGCATTGTGAGCAGATTCTTTACATCTGAATAAAGTGGGAGTAAAAACAAGGTGGTTGTTGTGAGGATTAAATGAGTTAATGCATTTAAAGGAATGCAGAATAGTGTCTAGCAAATAGTAAGCCCTCGATAATGTAAACTTCTAGGATTATCCTATAGTGGTGCCCCAAGCTTCCTTTGGTTTTGTTTGTTTATCTTTAAATACGTATTTATTTTATTTATTATTTGGCTGCGCTGGTTCTTAGTTGTGCCATGCCGGGATCTAATTCCCCCACCGGGGATCACACCTGGGCCCCCTGCATTGAGAGTGTGGAGTCTTAGCCACTGGACCGCCAGGGAAGTCCCCCAAGCTTCCTTTTGAAGAACAGCATTCTGCACCTCTTCCCCATTTTATCAGGCCTCTCCCAACAGCTGGTGGCATTCACGTCCTTTTTCTTTCACATCCTCCTTCCTACACGCACTGCTCTTCTCCTCTGGGTATTGGGAACTGAATCTTCCCTCCCTGGTGACTCGGGGACTGTCAGAAACCCCAGCTGAGCTCCAATCACCAGGCGGAAGAGAGGGAGGGGCACAGAGACAGAGAAGGCCAACTCATCACCTCCCTAACTCCTGCCCCCAGGCACGGCCAGCCCTGGACTGGCCCCCTGGCCCCCTGGCCCAGCCCTCCTCCGGTTCTCAGCTTCCTGCTCTTCCTTTAGAATTCCTCCATGTCATGTCACTCCCACCCAGCTTCCCACTTCTGGGACAAAGCCAGGATGGGAGAACAGCCCACCAGGGCAGAAAGAGAAGTCTGGATGAAACCAGAGGAAGGGATGCTGGTGAGCTGTCAGGGGACTTGGGGCATCTTCCTGGCACTCCCCAGCTATGTGACTTTAGACAAAGCTTCCATTGCCTCACTGGTACTCTCGGGGCTAAAAGCCCCCAGGCCACCTTCTTAACAGGAAGAAGCCCCTGATAAAGGATGTTCCCGTGCTGCAAAGATCAGCCCAACCCAGCTTATTCATGGGACCCCAGAGAAGGGGGAAGCTGGAGGGGCCAGGGAGAGTCCAAGTAGGTACAGAGTTTATAATCCTCATAGCAGGGTCCAGGGGCCCTAGGACTCATCCCCAAGCCTGAGGGGCTGGTCAGAAAGTCTGTGGATGCTGGGAGTGAGAGGAAGCAGAGCTGTCTTCTGGAGTTTTAAAAATCTATCAGCCTCTCACGTCAAATTAAAATGTAAATAGCAGCTGGTCTGGGCAGGACCTGGGGGTGACAGGAGCCGGCCTGCGAGTAATTTCACAGACGGGAAGCGGTTACACCAGATTCTGACAACTGTCTTGTTTCTGAAATTGATTTCCTCTCCCCTCGCCTTGCTGCCCCAGGAGGGCCCTGGAGCGTGGGGAGGGGGTTGAGTCTGCTGCGGTGGGGCGGGGCGGCCAGTGCCTTTCTCCTCTCTGTGGCTCCCGCCAGTAAAGCCCCATCAGACCCAGGAGGAGGAAATCTGGGAGTTCTGCAAGGCTCTAAGGCCGCAGGAGAGGCAGGTGCCCAGGGCCTGGGATCCTGCATCCTTCCTACAAATACATGCTGGGTCCTGAGCAGGGTGCTTGTACCCCAGAGAGTCTCACAATCAGAGACAAGGACACGGCAGTATGACATGCGCCGTGCCAGGGATGCTCGATGCCCACAGGAGGGGTATCTACAGTGACGTGGAGTGTCAGGGGAGGGCCCTGGGAGTCATCAGGAAGCCCCTGTGGGTTCTACCAGGGTTTGCCCCAATCTGGCCATGTGCAGTGCTGGAGGTTGGCACCAGGGTTGTAAAGCTCTAATCAGACTGGCCCAGCTTCCCCCAGGACCTCCCACAGGACCCCAGGGAAGAACCAACCCTCCCCACCTAGAGGGGTTGTGTATTCAGGGGCAGCTCACCCACTTGGGTCTCCCTGATGCCCTCAAGCCCGGCCTCTCCCTGTTGCCCAGTCCCCAGAGAATCTCCCACCACACCCTTCTTTGTAAAAAGAAATTAGGTTTCCTCGGCTGTTAATTGAATTACACTGCAGGAAAGCAGAGAAGTTATATCTCATTAAAGCCTCCTGTGTCCTACTGGGGCTCTATGTTGCCTCTGTGGCTGCTATTAGCGCTTGTCACGCAGAACTCAGCCCTGTGTGTACAGCCCTCCCCCTCCCCCACTCTCCTGCCCGACTCTCGCTTGGAAAGTGGGGCTGGTAAGTCTTACTTCTCATGGTCACTGGTGGTGGCGGCTAGTGAGCAATGAACCAAGAGGCCAGAGCATCCATCAGATAGCCTGCTCCATCAGGGGTACTGCGGGCATAGGGAGGCCGTGGCGCTTGGTCAAGAAATACACTGGGACCCAGGCTTTGGAGCTGGGGAATAATAACAGTACCTCCCCCAGATGACTTAATTCATGTAAAGTACTAGAATACTGCCAGCACGTAGTACAAGAATGTTCTCAGTAAAAGGCAGCCATAAAAATGTGTGTGTATGTGTGTGTGTGTGTGTGTGTAGAGGGAGGGTACACTTTTGTAATGCAGGGCTGTGGGTAGATATGTGTTAGACAGTTACATCAGGCTGTTGACATGCAACTGACAAATACATCAGGTTACATGTGTGTCACACAACCTGTGAGTTTGCAGTAAGAGCATCAGAGTGTAGGCTGTGAGGGTGACTGTGTTTGTGACGGTCTGTTGGAGGTGTGTTTTTGACATTGTCTGTATGCAATATGCAATACACACATTGCATATATGTGCTCCTATAGGTGACTACACCTGAATATCTCTCTCGGGAATTCTCGGGGTCTGCCTTCAACGCAGAAAGCGCTCTGGGGCACAGCCGGGTCTTGGTGCAGTGAGGGTTCAATTGAGTTTACGAGTGTGAATCAGTGGAGCAGAGAGACCTTGTGATCCAGAGCAAGAAGCAAGGGGGAGACCAGGGGACCAGAGAACAGATGGGGTGGGGCAACTGCTGCCCTGGGCTCCCCTCTGTTGGGGGGCTGCCTCGTTAAGTGTAGCAGCCAGGAGGGCGGAGGCCCCTGGTGTGTGGCTCAGGAGGGCACCCAGGACCTGGGAGACCTGGACAGGGTCTGGGAGAAGGGGCACAGTGGCAGAGTCCTGTCTGTTGTTGGCAGGCAGACTGTGGAGGACAGGAAGGAAAGAGGAGGCTGGTCCTCTGCTTCTTGCCCAGGACGAGGGGCTGCAGACCCCTATAAGCAAGAAGAGCTTGCCCAGAGAGCTAGACTGCCCACCACCTTTCATCTCTCCTGATCCAAACAGGGACCCAAAACATGAGCATCTATCCAGGCCTCACTGGAATCTTCTCTGTACTGCCCAGGTTGTATAGTGTGGGGAGCTCACTGCCTCTACTGCAGCCCTTTCCCTAAACAGCAAACACCACTGGAAAATTGCTTCTCAGGCTAAACAAGAGGCCTGCCTTCTCCCTTTGTAAAGAGCTGTTGTGCCTTGTCCCCCACCCAGTGTGTAAGTCACATACTCCCACTTTTCAGCCTCCCTTCAAACAACGTGAAGTCTGTTTGTCTTCCTGATCACACTCCAGCTTGTCAATGTCCTCCGTCAAGTAGAGAGCCCAGAACGAGACATGATGCTTCACAAGTGATCTGGACCTTGTCATTCTATGTTCTGAAGACCCGAGCACTAGTTTTCTTGGCGTCAGCTCACCTTCCACCATTAGTATTAGAGCTTCATGTGTTAAGAATCGCCTCTTCCCTAATATCTCTAATAGAGATTGAAAGTGAAAGTTGCTCAGTCTTGTCCGACTCTTTGCGACCGCATGGACTATACAGTCCATGGAATTCTCCAGGCCAGAATACTGGAGTGGGTAGCCTTTCCCTTCTCCAGGCAATCTTCCCAACCCAGGTATTGAATCCAGGTCTCCCACATTGCAGGCAGATTCTTTACCAACTGAGCTATGAGGGAAGCCCTGTGTAGTAGAGATTATACCCTGCTAATCTACTATACAGATGAGTAGACTATAATAACTAATACTGTTTATTAGTATGACCAGGGGAAAACTGCTTCCCTGTGCAACCTCAGTTTCTTCATTTGTAAAGGGAAAAGTCTGTGTTCAGTTCAGTTGCTCAGTCGTGTCCACTCTTTGCGACTCCATGGACTGTAGCATGCCATGCTTCCCTGTCCATCACCAACTCCTGGAGCTTACTCAAACTCATGTCCATCGCTTCAGTGATGCCATCCAACCATCTCATCTTTTGTCATCCCCTTCTCCTGCCTTCAGTCTTTCCCAGCATCAGGGTCTTTTCCAATGAGTCAGTTCTTCGCATCAGGTGGCCAAAGTATTGGAGTTTCAGCTTCAGCATCAGTCCTTCCAATGAATATTCAGAACTTTAGGATTTCCTTTAGGATTGACAGGCTGGATCTCCTTGCAGTCCAAGGGACTCTCAAGAGTCTTCTCCAGCACCACAGTTCAAAAGCATCAATTCTTCGGCACTCAGCTTTCTTATAGTCCCACTCTCACATCCATACATGACTACTGGAAAAAACCATAGCTTGGACTAGACGGACCTATGTTGGTAAAGTAATGTCTCTGCTTTTTGATATGCTGTCTAGGTTAGTCATAGCTTTTATTCCAAGGAGCAAGTGTCTTAATTTCATGGCGTGATTTTGGAGCCCAAAAAATAGTCTCTCACTGTTTCCATTGTTTCCCCATCTGTTTGCCATGAAGTGATGGGACTGGATGCCATGATCTTAGTTTTCTGAATGTTGAGTTTTAAGCCAACTTTTTCACTCTCCCCTTTCATCAAGAGGCTCTTTAGTTCTTTGCTTTCTGCCATAAGGGTGGTGTCATCTGGGTATCTGAGGTTACTGATATTTCTCCCAGCAATCTTGATTCCAGCTTGTGCTTCTTCCAGCTCAGCGTTTCTCATGATGTACTCTGCATATAAGTTAAATAAGCAGGGTGACAATATACAGCCTTGACATACTCCTTTTCCTATTTGGAACCGGTCTGTTGTTCCATGTCCAGTTCTAACTGTTGCTTCCTGGCCTGCGTACAGATTTCTCAGGAGGCAGGTCAGGTGGTCTGGTATTCCCATCTCTTGAAGAATTTTCCACAGTTTGTTGTGATCCACACAGTCAAAGGCTTTGGCATAGTCAATAAAGCAGAAATAGATGTTTTTCTGGAACACTCATGCTTTTTCGATGATCCAGCAGATGTTGGCAACTTGATCTCTGGTTGCTCTGCCTTTTCTAAATCCAGCTTGAATATCTGGAAGTTCACAGTTCACCTATTGCTGAAGCCTGGCTTGGAGAATTTTGAGCATTACTTTGCTAGTGTGTGAGATGAGTGCAATTGTGTGGTAGTTTGAGCATTCTTTGGCATTGCCTTTCTTTGGGATTGGACTGAAAACTGACCTTTTCCAGTCCTGTGGCCACTGCTGAATTTTCCAAATTTGCTGGCATATTGAGTGCAGCACTTTCACAGCATCATCTTTTAGGACTTGAAATAGCTCAACTAGAATTCCATCACCTCCACTAGCTTTGTTCGTAGTGATGCTTCCTAAGGCCCACTTGACTTCACATTCCAGGATGTCTGGCTCTAGGTAAGTGATCACACCATCGTGTTATCTGAGTCATGAAGATCTTTTTTGCATAGTTCTTCCGTGTATTTTTGCCACCTCTTCTTAATATCTTCTGCTTCTGTCAGGTGCATGCCATTTCTGTACTTTATTGTGCCCATCTTTGCATAAAATGTTCCCTTGGTATCTCTAATTTTTTGAAGAGATCTGTAGTCTTTCCCATTCTATTGTTTTCCTCTATTTCTTTGCATTGATTGCTGAGGAAGGCTTTCTTCTCTCTCCTTGCTATTCTTTGGAACTCTGCATTCAAATGGGTATATCTTTCCTTTTCTCCTTTGCCTTTAGCTCAGTTTCTTCATCTGTAAAGGGAAGGGTCTGTGTATATCATCTATGTGCTTAGTCACTCAGTCGTGTCCAACTCTGCGACCCCAGGGACTGTAGCCCACCAGGCTCCTCTGTGCATGGGAATTCTCTAGGCAAGAATACTGGAGTGGGTTGCCATTCTCTTTTCCAGGGGATTTCCCAACCCAGGGATCAAATCCACATCTCCCACATTGCAGGGTCATTCTTTACCATCTGAGCCACCAGGGAAGCCCATGGATCACCTATACCCATGCCCTTCAATAGAAACAAAATGCAAACTGGCTGTATAATTTAAAATCTTCTAGTCGTCACATGTTCAAAAAAGTAAAAAGAAACAGGTGAGATTCACTGTGATAGTATACTTTATGTAACCCAGTATATCTAAAATGTTAACATGTGATCAACATAAAATTATTAAGGAGCTGTTTTACATTCTTTTTCTTTTCTTCCTGTGTTTTTGAAATCCAGGATACACTTTACATCACAGCACAACCTACTTTGGACTGGCCATGTTTCTAGTGGCCAAGAGCCATGTGTGGCTTGTGGCTGCTATAGTGACCACGACCTGGGTTCTGCAATTCTAAGACTCTGTGATTCTGTAAAATAGCTGGCAAGTGACATCTTAAGGTGTGCATGTGTTTATCTGGTGCTTTTCTCAGAACAGAATAGGGACATGAGACCCTTAGGGTGGGAACAGTATCCAGGTTTCTTGAGGAGCTGCTACATGGCAAGCACTCCATATATACAGACCCTGATTGCCCCATAACAGCTCTAAGGGATTAGCAGCCATGTCTTCATATCATAGATGGTGAGACTGAGGCTTGGAGAAGTCAAGTTGCCTGTGTTAAAGACCTCATAGCTAGGTAGAAATGCATCCACTTGGCCCTCAAGCTCTTCAAGCTGGGGGAGTCCACAGAAGCAGTCTCCTCTCCTTCACAGATGGGCTCCCCTGAACCTGCCCTGAGCTGTGGGGCTATGAGAACGTTGGGTTCTCCTGTGTGCTGCTCTTTGCCATAACAATGGTGAAGGAAGCCCACCCCTGACCCCAGGTGTGGCTAATGCTCAGGGCTGAAGTACCAGTTAGGCTCTTGAGGTCTTGTTGTCTCTGATTGTCTCTATGGCTGTCTCTTTTAATAAGCCTGCATGGGAAGACTCTGTGAGGCAGGACTGGCATGTATGAATGCACAGGTTGTGCACTGCTCAAAGGTACATAGCCTAAGGGGCAAGTAGAGTCTGGAACCCAGTTCCTACTCTACTGGCCAAGCTGTGGCTCCTGGCACCATGGGGCAACCAGCCAGAGGAATGCCTTTGTAATTCACACACAGGCCCTGGACGGGCTGGTGCAGCCCTACCTGGAGAGCAAAACAGGGATGAACTGCCAGCTTCTCACCCTGGTACAGAGCCTTGAAGTCCTCCTACCAAAGAAAGACTCATCCTTTCCCCTTCTACCTTGGGCTTCTGGCCCATGCTGAGGCTTGACCCTGCCCCCACCCCCTTCACACACACACACACACACACACACACACACACACACACACACACACACACACACACACACACACACACACACACACACACACACACACCCCTTGTCATGAATACCCCCTGGCCTCCTCTTTGGCTTCAGCAGCAGCCTCTTGATAGCAGGGACTCCTCTTGCCTAGGGGCTAGGCCCTCTTGCCTGAGGGGCTGAGCCTCTCAGGGCTCAGGCCTCCCAGAGGTGCCAGGTCACAGGCTCTGACCATTCACGTCTGAGAAGCTGAAACAGCCTGCAGGCCCCTCCCCACCCCCACATCCCGGCATTGCAGTCCTTCAGGAAAAATGGAGGCTTCTGAAATGCAAGGCCCGACTTGTTGATGTAAAATCTTACTCTATATTCCACCCAGGTTTATACGAGTGAATTATGCAAATCTTTGATGGAAAAATATTCCTCCGCATATCCTTGAGAGTGTAAAACCTTAGTCAATAATTCATACTCGCGTGTCTCTGACTGCAGGCTTTTTCTTCATTATAACTTGCACCTCGTTATTTGTCTTCCGAGTTTTATTGTATATCTTGGTGTAATGCCATGCATTATAAAATTTATCTGCTTCATTATTTGATGAGCCAGGGCTGGGGATTGTGCTAAGATGTTGGTGTATGGGCTAGGGGACCAGGACTGCCTTCAGGATCCGCCCCATGTGACAGAAGGTAGAGGAGGCGGGTGGCTGTATGGTGACTTCAGGGGACACCAGAAACCACCCTTCATCCCCCACACTGGTTCCAGATGTCCCCTCATACACTGACTGGCATCCCAGGTCTCACTATTACAGCGCCTTGCCTTCATCCCTTTCTCCAAAGGCTTATTTGTCCTTAGAAGTCAGATGACCCTGGAGAGTTTGCTGGGAAGAGTGTTGTCCGGGTAGGTGTTTAAAACTGGAGGGAAAGAATTCCCTGAGGGTCCAGTGGTTAGGACTCTGAACTTCCACTGCAGGGGTCCTGGGTTCGATCCCTGGTCAGAGAACTAAGATCCTGCATGCCCTGCACAGCACAGCTGAAAAAAAAAAAAAAAAACTGGAGGGCAGAGAATTCCTGAGGATGCTAGGAGGGAAAGGAAGGGGCAGCCACTGAAGTGGATCAGTGGTGCAGTACCCAGAGGGGAGTCCGCAGGGTGGGGAGCGTAAAGAGAGAGAAGACAGAGTTTCCTCTTGCACCATAACCCAAGCAGGCCAGTGAGGAGAGGATGCTCAGTGTGAGCAGAGGTCCTCCCCTAAAGGCAGGGGTGGAGAATGCTGTCTGATTCTTGCAGTCAACCGCAGCACCCCCTGATGTGTCTACTCTAGCATGGCTCATGGATCCTCCTGGGAGGAGAGTCCTGGGGACCTGTACTCTTAAGAAGCAAGGTCTCCTGGGAAATTGGTGAGGAAATGGCAAGGACAAGGACGGTCCTCCAGCTGTATTGGGTCTCTTACCTCTCTGGAAACTGCCCTGCACATCACTGCCTCTGAGCCTTTGTTCCAGCAGTTTCCACCCCCTAGGGTGCCCTTGCCTCTGCTCTCCCCATTTGTATCACTCCACATCAGATGGTGAGCAGTTCTCCTAGCACGGTGCTTAGCAATCTTTCTTGGAATTGCTGTTGTGCTGTCTGTTCTCACCACTGCAGCAAAGCTCCCGGAGGTCAGGTTTGTCCTGCTCTCTCATAGCTCCAAAACCCAGCATAGCCCTGGCGCCTAGTAGGTGCACTATCAGTGCTTGTTGAATGGCTGGGTGATGCCCTTGCAGATGCTCCTTCGCCAAAATCAATTTCTCCTAATACCTCCCTGAAAAAACTCAGATTTTCTTCATTTTCATGTTGCTTAAGCAGGTCTCTACCTCCCCCTCCCCTTAACCCTCCTCCCAGGAGACAAGGACCCTGAGGCCGAGACCGTCTTTCCCTCTGCCCCACCTTCCTCCTCCACCTGGCCGTGGTGCTCAGGCCCAGAGGAGGGTCAAGACTGAGATGCCTCTGCTCATGGCAGTGAGAGGCTGTCCTGATGGCCAGCCAGGGCTTTGGTTGTTTCATGATGATTTTTTTCAGGTCGGTGGTGAGGGGTGGAGTGGGGGAACCTACTAATGCACTTGTAGGATTTAATTATGATACTGCTGGCCAGGGTTTTCTGTTGCATTTTGTTGGGAAGAACTGGGGAGTTTCTCAGCTGCCTGAGAGGTCCCTGCTGTCTAGAAGCAGGGGTTAAACCAGCTGTCCTCTGTGAGAGCTTGAGCCATGGACACAAGGCAGAGACCTCAGGCATGTCATCTGGGGTCCACAGGCCTCCCTGTCAAAGGTGCATGGATCCAGTTCAAGGGATCCATGAATTGGGGCTGGGGTAAAACGGCATCTTTTTTTCACTAACTTCTAACTGAAATTTTGTTCTTCTTCCATTCTGAACCATAAGCAACAAACCACAGTGGAGGCAGCACCTATGACTGTGATCAATAGGTATTTTCACATCACAGCTGTGGCAGATATCTGAAAATATCATTTATACTTATCACTGTTACAAAACTGTTCTAATATAACTCAGCACGAGATCTTATTTCATAAAGAATAGTGAAGAATATATATTATGTGATGAACTATGTCAAAAGTTTGCTTTTGAATGTTATTTGTATAACCATACTTTGGTATATCTGGTTTCCTTTGTCATTTTATGTATGTTATGCATTTTAAAGGATTCTGTTTATTGCCGTAAAGTGAATGAATGAATAGATAGACTGATTCTGGAAAGGGGTCCATGGAATATCAGAACCCCTGACCAAGACAGAGGCTGCCCAGGTCATGGGTGGGCGGGGAGAAAGGGACAGGCAGTGAGGTTTTCTGTACCCACCTCCAACCATTATTAGACCCTCTCCCTAGGGCAGATGGAGCTTCTCTAGTGGCTTATTGGTAAAGAATCCAGCTGCCAATGCAGGAGACTCTGGTTCCATTTCTGAGTTGGGAAGATCCCCTGGAGAAGGAAATGGCAACCCACTCCAGTATTCTTACCTGGGAAATCCCATGGACAGAGGAGCCTGGCGGGCTACAGTTCATGGGGTCATAGAACAGTCGGACACCACTGAACAACTAAACAACAACCCTTGGACGAAGGTGCTCCAGGGAGATGGGCAGCCACAGGGTAGGGCAGCCACGGGGCGGGGCAGCCAGAGGGTGGGGGCGGCCAGGGGGCAGGGCATCTGGGGGCGGGGGCAGCCGAGGGGTGGGGGCAGCTGGGGGTCGGGGGCAGCCGGGGGCGGGGGCAGCCACGGGGCGGGGCCTCTGTGCTGGGCAAGTGCCCTCCCTGTGCTGACTCTCCCTACTCACTGGGACCGCCTACACCTCCTCCCTTCCCCAGTCCCAGCCATGATCACCTCCCACCCCAACACCACCATCGCCATCAAAGGCCACGCCAAGGAGCTCAACTGCACGGCGCGAGGCGAGCGGCCCATCATTATACGCTGGGAGAAAGGGGACACAGTCATCGACCCCGACCGTGTCATGCGGTATGCCATCGCCACCAAGGACAACGGCGATGAGGTTGTCTCCACGCTGAAGGTAAACCCCCGTGCCCGTCTCAGGGGGAACCCCACTCTCAGAAAGTGGGGAGCCCACAGCTATTGCATCTGAATCCAAAAGAGGTAAACAGGAGTCTGGGAGCCCCACCCCGAAAAGTACCTCTACTTTCCTACCTATTTCCCTCCTTCACCCACCAACCTATACCTTGAGTCTCATTCTGTCTCCTTTCTGACATCTCTACACTTTAAATGTGTGGGATCCTCAGCCACTCCCTCCCTCTCCCCTCCATTCTAGACCCCTTGGATCCTACCTCCATCCTGGGACCCCTCAGCCCCCACCCTCTCTCGTGGACCCCCAGCCCCTCCCTCCCTCCTAGAACCCCTCAGCCTCTCCCTGCACGGACTCTTCCACACTTCCATCCATTGGACTTCCTGGGAAGAGGAACTCTTGACAAACCCCGGGTGGGTCCCCTCCCAGAAGAAGGTGGTCTTGCTGATCTCCCACTAGATGGGCCCCCTTCAGCAGATGGGCTCTAAAAGACTCTCTCCATTCCTTCCTCTCTCCGTGCCCTCTGCCCCTTGGACTGCCTCCCAGCTCAAGCCTGCTGACCGTGGGGACTCTGTATTCTTCAGCTGCCATGCCATCAACTCATATGGGGAGGACCGGGGCTTGATCCAACTCACCGTACAAGGTACCTCACCTGCCCCACATCCCCAGCCCTTTCCCCTGGGCCCCAGTGCTCACTGCCAACTCCCCTCAAGAGTGGGGGACCTCAACACCCAGGGGAGGTGACAGGAAACAGCTCTGGGGAAAAGCCACAGTCCACTCTCCCTCCTGCCCAGAGTGGTGCCATAGCGTCGTTCCAGGACACTGCAGACAGCGAGGTCTGTGATGGCAGAAGCCCCTGTGGAGCACACTGTTGCCCCCAGAAGTGGGGGGCCTGGATTTGTGGGCCCAGACCCTGTGGGAGGTGTGAGGAGGGAAAGTCAAGATGGAAAACTTGGGAGCTCTGCATGGGGGGAAGCAGCCACCAGCTGTGAGGGGTCCCTCCAAAAGGGGCTGAGGAAGAGAGGGGAACAGAGCAGGGACCCAGCACGCCCGCCTCTGCCTCTGAGCCCTGCTGCCAGGCTCCTCCATCCCCATGCTGCCTTGCCCAAACTCCAGGGCTCAGAGCCCTCAGATAGACCCTTGTGTCACCAATCCTCCCAGCACAGAGCCCTTGATCTCTGCAGGGGGTCAGCAGGAGGCCAAGCTCTCTGCCGCCATCCTCACCCCTGCCCCTTTCCCCTGCCACTCCCCAGAGCCCCCCGACCCCCCAGAGCTGGAGATCCGAGAGGTGAAGGCAAGGAGCATGAACCTGCGCTGGACCCAGCGATTCGACGGGAACAGCATCATCACAGGCTTTGACATTGAGTACAAGAATAAAACAGGTAGGTGAGGGCTCGGCCCGCCATGGCACCTTGCACCACCTGCCTGGACAGTGTCCCTCCAGTGGGACAGTCCCTGGCTCTCAGCTCTGCCCATCTAAGACAGACATACAAACCCTTGTGTCTGCCAAAGGGAGGAACATTGGTCAAGTTAGGAAACCAGAGGGCAGATGGAAGGAACCCCCCCCCACCACCACCAGTTGATTGGGAGGAAATGTCAGTCCCTTCTTCCCAGGACTGACCCTGGGCAGATCCATAGGGTGGTCTGATTTAAAGCACCTTAAAAGGCCCTGAGCCAGGAGCTACTGACTGTATCTGTGGGGTCAGAGACATCACAGTTTCAGTGAGTCATCTAGACACTCCTGGTTTCGGATGATGGGGATGCTTGGGAGTCAGAGAAGCTGGTTCTTCCCAAGAATGAGTCACTGGGGGATAGGAGTCCCTGGAAAGTTTAGGTCTAAGTTTTTTCCTCTTAGAAGCCCTCCAAGACCCCTCCCTTGGGACTCTATTAATAGCTTCTAAGAGGTTGCCTCCCACTGTGAAGCCACTTAGAGCAAAGTGAACAATGGACCCCTGTGTCTCTGGGGAAACCAGGGACCCACAGTCAAGTGGCAGGAATGGCAAGGAGGGGACGAATGACCTGAACAAGAGGCCAAGCCAAGAAAGAGCCATAGGTGATCACATTTGTATCTGCGTGACTATCTCTAAAAGGTACATGCGACAGGGGACTGTCCCTGAGAGGGCCCCAGGCTGGCTTCAATGCAGGTGAGAAGGAGAAACACACCCCTCCTCTTGGGTCCTTTCATACTTTCAGAATTCAAGACCATAAGCCCATATAAGCTTTTCAAAATAATTTTAAAACACAGAAAGCAAGTCTGGAAAACTGAAGCCTCCCAAACCACCCTTCTCCCACCAATTCCAACTCATCTTCCAGGCCTCAGCATAGATCCAAGGTTTTGTTTCCTCAAAAGCCTTCCAGACCCTTCCTCTCTTCCTGCACAGCACATGGTCATTGTCTGGCTGACTATCTGCTCCCCCAGAGTGTCAGCCCCAGGATAGCATCCACAGCTGTATTTACCTCTTGAGAATCCGCTCTGTCCAGGGTACTGGGTTCATCATTCTTGATGCAGGTTTCTACAGGAAGGAGCCCTGCCCTTAGAAGCTTACAGTCTAATTGGGGAGAAAAGTCACTCTTAGCCAGACATCCCGAAGTCACTGTCAGTGCAGAAGGAGGGCCACAGAGAGAAGGGGGCACTGCACAGACAGGGGTCGTCAGTGCAGCATCTCTCCCGTCCTTGCCGATGCTGCCTTGAGTTGCGAGAAGGTGAGAACCTAATGGGGCCTATATTCAGGAACAGGGAAAAGTCCAAACCCCAGCAAGCTGCAGTGCACTCCGGGGAGTGGCATGTCTAACAAAGGGTTCACAGACACAGTGGTGCTAGTGGTAAGGAATCCGGCCGCCAATGCAGGAGACGCGAGTTTGATCCCTTGGTTGGGAAGATCCCCTCGAGGAGGAAATGGCAACTCACTCTAGTATTCTTGCCTGGAGAATCCCATGAACAGAAGAGCCTGGTGGGCTACAGTCCAAGGGGGCAGAGAGAGTTGGACACGCCTGAATGACTAAGCACACAGACCCAGTTTCTGGGCAATAAGACTAAAAAGTGCTCTGGTCTCCAGGTTGGGAGGGGGCCTCTGGACTGAGCTTTTATTTTCCTGGAGAAGCTCATTGAAAGCCACTAACCATGTCTAAGATCCTAGCGAGAGACTTAAGCAACATGGCACCTTGGCAGGGGTCATCAGGCGTCAGTGGGGAGGAGGGGTGTCCAAGAAGCGAGTGAGCAGGCTGCCGCAGTCCTGTAGCTGGGACAGGTGATGAGCAGGGGCCGGGCAGTGGTGGAGGCAGAGGGCACAGAGAGGGGAGGAAGCCTACTGGGTTCATCTCACATCCCACGGCTTCCCAAGCCTGGGCACAAGCTTCTTAGGAGCCAGACAAGAAGGGACGGATCTGTCCACAGCCAGCATCTCCCTGCCTGGTTGATGTCGCTGGCAGGGCTCTGTTCCTGTTGGGGGTGGGGAGTGGATGCCCAGGCTGTCACTCAGGCCCCTCCCCTACTGCTCATTGGGGCTGCCTCCCTGCCCTCCTCCCCCATGCTGCCCCATTGCCCACCATCCCCCTCCTCCACTGACCACCTTCTAATGTGTGGAAACCTTTCCTGGGGCGCTGCTCAGCCAGGCGAAGCTGAGAACATCACACATCTGGAGAGCTGTGCAGAAGGAGAGATGGGACGAGAAAATGCTATTTTCAGAGCTCATCCATGTCTTCCCCCAACCCTGTCTGGCTCTCCTGAAAGATGAGGAATCATCATACCCACCTCAGCGCCAGGGTACCAGGATGGACAGAAGGGGAGGGGAGGGTAATGAAACTCAACTTCAGACTCTCCCATCCACAGGAGCTTTGCACCTGTAAAAAAAAAATCACAGGATCAAGAGCCCAGAGAAGCTGGGCTGGTCCTTTCTCTGGTCTTCAGGTAGGCCTACTTCACTCAGACAGGCATCTATGCTGGCATTTAGGAAAAGGAGTCCCGTGGGAACTGGGGAACGTTACCATTGGAGTCAGGCAGAGGCTGTAAACACAGCATCGCTTCCTCATCTGTGAGGTGGAAGTAGTAATGCCTGTCTTGTGGGATTGTTTTGAGGACTGAAGAGAAAGCAGCTAGCATGGGGCCGTAGTTCCTCTCCTCCTTCTAACTGAAATAGCTCGTGTGGCAGTTTATAGTCCTGTGGGACTTGCAGGCTGAAATGTGTGTCTGTCAGTCAGCAGCATGTACTGAGTGCCAATAATTTTGTTGCAGAGTCATGCATCAGCCATGTGGTAGAAAAGGGAAAGAACGAGGAGACAGAGTGTTGCCCTTGGAGCTGATAATGCAGTTGCAGTGAGAATATACCATGGTGTACACACACTTGAGCACACAGACACACACACAGATGCACACACGCAGACACTTTCTGGACCATTACAAAGCACTCTCCAATCGCGTGTAATACACCACAAACTGAATTACATGACAACTGAAAAAGGTATCCTAGGGAACGGATGGGTGACTCAAAGAAAGGAGGGGCATGTGTGGGCATGCGTGTGCATGTGCGTGTGTGTGTGTGTGTGTGTGTGTGTGTGTGTGTGTCCAAGTAGATCTTCTGCCTGCATGGAGAATAGTAGAACAAGAACAAGTTTCAAAGCAGAAGACTTGGGTTGACCAAGTGTCAGGGTTGTGTGATTTTTAGCAAGCTACTTAAGGTCTTTGAGCATCTCTATCTATCAGTACAGACAATGGCACATAATCCAAGGTGCTGTGAGAAATACGTGAACATGAAGATTTATGTGCCCATGCCTAGCACAGAGCCTGGCGCGTGGGTCCCCATGCTTGACTCCTGTCCCTTCCCTCTTCCTCTTGCCCCAGACCGCACCCTCCTGTGGCTGGAACATCTGTCCCTGACCTCCTTCTTTGTCACAACTGTGCCTTTGCCAGGTTTTCTGCCATGTTGCTCATCATGCTAATTTTCCCAGGGAAATTACCGCATCTGCCCTTTCTAAGCCATCGTGCTCACGCTGACTTCTCCTGGCCCCAGGCAGCAGAGTAATAATACATGAATGCTGAATGATAAATAGCACCGTCCACACAAATCTATCAGACAGTGCTGCGCAGATTTAAAAATGCAGACACCACATTTCGCCCGTTTTCCAAGCAAGTAGCAGGGATGGGTTCTTTGAGGATGGCCCAGAAGGCAGCCTCATGGTGGGAGCCATCAGTCATCATGGGCTGAGCCAGCCCCACGTGGCATGGCGTTGTGTGGGAGTGGGGCTGCAAGTGGGCCTGGTGTTGGGATGTGGTGAGTGGTCGCAGTGATCCAGGAAACCCCTTCTCGGTGCAATGGAGATCACCGTGGTGGGCTCAGAGCTGTGATGCAAGGAGGAAATCAGAGATGCAAGATGGACTTGTTTTCCCAGCACAGGCAGCTGAATGCTCCAGATGTGGCTTTTGTCCAAACGCTCCCCCTTCTACAGTGAATGTGTCTCCTGAAATACCAAAGCCCCCAGGCCCCCTCCCCGCAAGCAGCCCACTGAGTAGAAGGCACTGACATCTCCCCAGCCGCTTCCTTATTTTTTAAGAAGAATATTTTGCATCATAAACCCTTTGATGAAGAAAGGGAGAGAGAGCCCTTAATGAAATATGTTAATCTGGGTAAGCCAGGCTCATATGAAAGGGAATATTAAAAGAGACAATATTCACCAAAGCCAGCTCAGTACTCTGAGAGCTGAAAAGGAAAGGGAAGAAAATAGGGCCACTGATTTCAGCTATTCAGGTCAGAGAGATGGCAGCTATCAAGTTTGGAAAATCAGCTAGAGACCTCCCAATTTGACTGATGCATGAGCCTGCAGGGGCTGTGGGGAGAGAGCTGTTTTGTGCCAACATCAAAGGTGATTTGGGAACACAAGGACAAATCCACCTGCAAATGGCTGGCAATAGCAGAAAAAAGGGGGCCACTCTCTGGGATCCCCCAGTCCTCCTATGATTGGCAGGTGAAGGAGGCAAGCAAGGGAAAAGCAAAGAGTATTTACTGTGACTGCAAAATGTGGAGGAACCACAAGTCCAACATCTAGGACCACAAAGTGGGCTCTGATCTAAAACCAACAGTGGGTTTTAAGTGCCCAGCCTGTGCCAAGTGGTCAAGATGGGCATAGTTGTAGATATGATTCCTGCCTTCAGGAAGCTTCTCTGTGTATAGATGAAAATAGAATCCAGGGGTGGGGAAAATGTATGGAGTGAGAGGAGAGCATAGGATGGAGCCTTGAAGAACTTGAACCATAAGGTAAGAAAGATGTACCTGCAAAGTGAAGAGATAACCCAAGAGATTAGGAAAAGCTAGAAAGTGAAAGTGAAAGTCGCTCAGTCGTGTGTGATTCTTTGTGACCCCATGGACTATACAGTCCATGGAGTTCTCCAGGCTAGAATACTAGAGTGGGTAGCCGTTCTCTTCTCCAGCGGATCTCCCCAACCCAGGAATCGAACCAGGTTCTCCTGCATTTCAGGTGGATTCTTTACCAGCTGAGCTACCAGGGACTCCCTAGGAAAAGCTAGAGACTGTTTTAATAGGCAACCCCAGAGAAGAGTGTTTTGGGAAGGGACAGGTTTAAGTGTTGAACATACCTGGAAGGCCAAGTGAGAAATCAAACTTTATGACATGAGCATCACCTGTACAATGGAGATGTGGTGCTGATGTCATAGAAAGGTATGAGAAATAAATGGTGTCCATCACTGCACCTGGCACATCACAAGTGCTTGGTAAATATCAGCACCTCTTTTTTTTAGCCCGTTAGTTTTCAGACACCATCATTTGGGTCTCCTTCCTCTGCCTGCACTCATCAAAAATGAATGCACTGACTCATGATCGCTGTCCCTCTCCTATAAACATGGGCAAATCAAATATGATGTGTGAGCTGGCACCAGTTCTCAGGATGCCACAGAGAGAAGTGAACACCTGCCTCCACATTGCTAGCCCATTTCCTCCCGAACCAAAGTGGTACCCTTGGCAGGAAGGAGCCTACATGTTTGCGACTCTGGCTTAACCTCCCAGCCCCAGTGACTTTCGGGCAGTTGGGGTGTTTTGAAAAGACAAGGAGAATATACTGTTTTTTTGGGCATCCATAGTCTGCCATTTGTGACTTCGGCTCATGAAACCAAAGAATTAAATGAAAAACTGCAGATTGGGAACTGGGCCAGTGCCCTTCATAGATGCCAAGCTGGTGTGGCTAAAAGAGGTGTTTTGAAAAACATCAAGACCTCAATTAGCCAGAACCTGGGGGATGGGATAGTCTCTTTGGGTGAACCGATCTTCCTGATTTACCAGGCATTATCTTAAAAAAGAGTCTTCCTAAAAAATTCTAGAATATGCCATCCTCCCTCCCTGACTCAGAGATTAAACTGTAGTGAGTATAATTTAATCTTTTCTACTGACAATTCTCAGGATCCTCTACTGTAGATTTAAAAGACATGGAAAATTAGACTGAATAGTCACATCAGGACGTGCCCTGGGAAGATTTTTAAGCCCCACTATCAGCTAGTTTCCTGGTGCTTTGCCTTTTTTTGTCTTTTCAAAGCAAAGTGCCAATAACGTAATCTGGTTATGAATTCTGGGTTTGGAAGGTATTAGCTGAGGCATTGCTGTAACTGCAACCCCTTCCATTTCTCTCTGGAATCCCCTGGTAGGTGCACAGGAAAAATACATTGAATGAATGACTGGGTTCCTCCGGAGATGCAGAATGTTTACTGTCACAGTATCCCTGAGTGGTATTTATCAGGTATCTTTCACATTCTACAATTTTGCTAAACATTAGCCCTGGAATGGGCTGCCAGTCCCCCTGGATGAATTGGGAACATGCTCATCGCTTTGTTGGCTTCTGACTCCAAAGATTCAGAGACCATTCTCTTGCTGGTGAGAGAGGAAAGGGTTTGCCTAGGGACTCTGGCACTTGGTTTATCCCTCCCCCCACCCCCAGCAGCCTAGGAAACATGCAAGACCACCACCACACAAATGCACGGGAAAAAGAAATACAGAAGCACACACAGAGGAGAAAGGGGGATAAGACTTGGCTTCCCCATCTGCAATGGGATCTTGGGTAGAGGGGGTGTCTCACAGTTACAACACATCACTGATGTGGTGTGAGAGACCAGGAACAAGGGCACTGACCAATGAGACCCTAAGAGATAGCAAGCCTTGGTGATCTTGGAAGGGGCCATAGGAAACATCTCATCTGAGGTTTGAGTTTACCAGGTGGCCCTGAGTAGAGAAGGGTTAAGCTTCCTGATTCTCCAAGCAGTGGACTTACTGTTCCCATCCTCAGGCATCCCTTGATCTCTTGAACTTTGTGGAAGAGAACAGTTCTCTCTGAAATTCTCTTGCTGCAGTCTCTGTAAACAGGACCTCTTCTGGGCATCTAGGTTGAGATTGGGATGTGCTGCTGCTTGAGGCTGGAGAGGGGTCCTGGCGTTTGTCTGGCTGAGGTTAGAAGTGGGTGTCCTCTCTCCAGATTCCTGGGACTTCAAGCAGTCCACACGCAACATCTCCCCGACCATCAACCAGGCCAACATTGTGGACTTGCACCCGGCCTCCGTGTACAGCATCCGCATGTACTCCTTCAACAAGATTGGCCGCAGCGAGCCGAGCAAGGAGCTCACCATCAGCACCGAGGAGGCTGGTGAGCACCCCGCCCGTCACCCTGCCCTGGGCTCAGGGGTCAGGGACATCTGGGGCCCTCACCCACCCTGTCCACGGGCAGTGGGTTTGCAACAAGAAGAGGAGAGGGGGGAGATTCCAAGGTGTGTGTTTGTGTCTGCCTCTGAATCATCGGAGACTCTTCTGCCTGACCTTTTCCAAACGGGGTTCTAGATGCAATGCTTTCAGGACCTGTCCGTGGTTCTGCTCCCACTCCACTGGCCCCAGCCTGTCTGGAAAGGACAGATAGGCTAGATCTGCAAAGGATGGGGGTACTAGTGCCCTGGAGTATCTCCTGTGACTTTAGTCATGAAGTTTTCCTGAAAATTTAAGCAAGATTTCCTTTGCTGCATTTTCTCTTACCTGCCATTGCAAAATAGAAATTAATACCAAAAAGTACATATACATGTGCAGTTTTACACATAATAATAATAATAAAGTAAAAACTAATATAACCAACACTCATGATCACTTCCCAGAGGTCCTTTATATGCCCCTTCTCAACTATAACCCCATATCTCCCCCTGAAGTAAGAAGTATCCCAGCTTCCTTGTTTTCTTTTTCATACTTGTCACCAGTATTTGTACACATAACCATACAGTTTAGTTTTGCCTGTTCTTCTAATAGAATGCATGCATGAAATAATACTTCATATATTCTCTTGTGCCCTCCTTGTTGTGGTCTATATTCTTTTTATGAGCTTCAGTATAGCTGTATAATTTGTCTATTTTCATTCCCCACCCAAGGAATATAAACAGTTGCAGAATTACAGACTCATCAGATGGACAAACTTCTCCCTTTAACCAAAAAAAAAAAAAAAAAAAAAAAGAAGAAGCCAAAATGTTTTCCAAAGTGTTGTACCAACTTTCTCTCCCATGGTTAGTGTATAAAAGTTCCTGCCACTTCATATTTTGGTCTGCACTTTGTACTATCAAACTTTAAAAAAAATTTTGCCAACCTGCTGAATGTGGAGTCATATATAATTGTCATTGTTTGCTATATTTTCAGAAAATTATGGAGAATGAATAGGAAATTTAAACCCTATGATCATTTCAAGAGGTACTCAAACAGAGGTTCTCTGCTGCTTTAGACAAGCTTTTCCTTTCTCTACAGCAGCCCTCCAGCTCAAGGATGGGACTGAGGGCATAGGGCTCTTATCTTCCAAGATGTGACTCATAACGTTGTTTCTCCCGACCCCACCCCAGCTCCTGATGGGCCTCCCATGGATGTAACTTTGCAGCCAGTGACCTCACAGAGCATCCAAGTGACCTGGAAGGTAAGCAAAGTCAAAAGCATTTCCCCTGAAATGCCTCCCTCCCTTCCCCATCCTTAATCTTCAAATGAAGCCCCAGTAGGCTTGCTAGTGTCTGGTGTCTTACAGTGCCCATGTCTGTTTCTTGCTAAATACGTGAGGTTGGAGGGGTAGAAAGAGAGGAGGAGAGAGGAACTGGCCCCCCCACTGATCCCCGCTCCCTTCTCCACCGTGGCTTTCTGATGGAGGCCTGTGCTTGGGGTGGGATGAAGAATTTGTCAGTGCCAAGGAGAGAAGATGATTCTCTTACCGTGCTGGTCTGTCCTACAAACCCCACAGGTTGTAATACATTTGGAGCTGGAATTAATTTTGTATACATTTCAAAGGGGCTTTATGGATAACAGGAGATGAAATGACAGGGTCTCACCCTTGTCTTGGCCCTGTGACTAGAGCTGGGAAGTAGGGTGAAACCATCCCCTATGTTCTCACGGTCAAGCCCTCAACAGGGAGCTTGGTCTTTTCAGGGCTTAATTTCCTCCTCTATAAAATCAGGATGAAAAAATAACTGCCCTCCCTAGCTCTGGGGGAGGGGGAGCTGTAGAGAAAACAAACCAGTATGTGCTGCAGCCATTTCTAAGGGGAAGAAACTGTAAATCTAGAATGTATCCAAAGACTCTGTCACTGATGGGAAATCTTAGAGGCAATTCCACAGCAGAGCAGAGAAACAGAAGAAACTTGAGCATGACCAAGGAATGCTTTCCTGGGAAACTCTGCCCTCATCACCACATCCCTGGCATAGGAACAGAAGGGCTGCCCATTCTGATGGCTTCCTGTTGCATTTTCCAGTGTTTGAGTATTTTCTTGCACTAACTTATCTGTTCCTGTGGAATGGACAGAAGAGATATTTCTCCTTCCTATCTGAGGAGGCCACAGTATAGAGATGCGAGGTGACTTCCATGGCCATTCAAGTCATGACAGGTGCAGAACATCACTGCACATAGTCTGGAGCCATATCATGCACAGAAGCCCACTGTCCAGAGGTCAGGAACAGAGAGTTTCCTAAGGCCCATTCATGTTCTTCTTCTTGAACAGTAGGGCTTGAAGGGTTACCTCATCTACATCTGGGCTCTGAGTCCAAGGTCATTTTCTGACCCTAACTCCTGGTAGAAAAAGTCCAGGTACTTTTGTCCTCCTCCTGCTGCTGCTGCTGCTAAGTCGCTTCAGTCATGTCCGACTCTGTGCGACCCCATAGACGGCAGCCCACCAGGCTCCGCCATCCCTGAGATTCTCCAGGCAAGAACACTGGAGTGGGTTGCCATGTCCTTCTCCAATGCATGAGAGTGAAAAGTGAAAGTGAAGTCGCTCAATCGTGTCTGACTCTTAGCGACCGCAGGGACTGCAGCCTACCAGGCTCCTCCGTCCATGGGATTTTCCAGGCAAGAGTACTGGAGTGGGGTGCCATTGTCTTCTCCGAGTCCTCCTCCTAGTCCCTTCATAAAGGTAGACTTGAGAATTGGAGAGATTCAAAAGGGTCTAGTAATATTTTCCGTAAAAAAAAAAAGACTACATGTTTGGGACCTCCTTGGTGGTCCAGTGGTTAAGACTTCACACTTCCACTGCAAGGAATCCGGGTTCAATCCATGATCAGGGAACTAAGATCCCACATGTGATGTGGCCAAAAAATAAAACAATTCTTCAAAAAAACAAGGGAAAAAAGACTATATATCTTGGCATGCGCACACACACACACACACACACAGCAGTGGAGCCTGGTTCCTTCTCACCCCAGAGAAATGACCAGGACAAAGGTGGGGCAGTGGCTGGGCAGTTGGCTCTCCCAGGGCACCAGCCCTCCAAGTAGATAGATACTTGGAGCCCTGGTTCCCTCCAGGTTCAGATCTGGTTGCCAGAGCTTCCCTCAGAAACTGGGAGTGAAGCCTGGAGTCTAGACCCCAAGTCTTATCTGCATCCTGACTCTGCATCCATTTCCTAAGAACACTCCAAGGAAGCCTGGAGGTGGGGGCGGGAATGAATAAGTATGTAAACCTCTGAGACATTTGGCTACAAAGCTCCAACCTGGAGGTCGATAAAAATTTAGAATCAGATTTATTTCTCCAAAGTCTCATAATGAAAAATAAAATTGATTAGAAAGTTAGAACTTCAGAATGAACCAGCCTATCAATAAATTTGGGGGCTGACTTCTCAAGGGAATTTTTTTTAACACCAAGAAACAGATTAATGAAAAATAAAGATTCACTTGAATGATAAGTCACTTCATTTTAAGACTCTTTCCTTGAGATGGATCACCACTGCTTTATGACATAAATTTGCAATCAGCTCTATTGATTTCTTAATGCTTCAGAGAAATATTGTTAAGATTGATTTAAATCCTGTGTGTGCCTGTTTAAGGGGGTGAGGCCATACAGGGAGAAGGGAGAGAGAGGGAGGGAAGATATGTCAAGATTTGTAAAAATGTGTGACTATCTATATGTATGTAGCAAGGTATGCCTGAATGCCTACCCAAGGCCTCTGCCAGTGTATGTTGATGTGAATGACGGTGACGTGGTGCTATGTATATCACACAGAGATAAGTATATATCGTGGTGCAGGCGGCTCTAGGTATGTAGGTGTGTGTGTCATTGTGTAATGATGTATATATCAGTGTATTTCAATGTGGGCACAGATATGTAATAGAGTATATGTCAGTGTGAGGACAAGGGCACCCTGAAGATATGTTTGTGTCTATAATAGGTGTCTGAATGTGTGAGTGTGTAGATTATTTGTTTAGTCACTAAATCGTGTCTGATTTTGCCCACCAGTGGACTGTAGCCTTCCAGGCTCCTCTGTCCATGGGATCTCCCTGGCAAGAATACTAGAGTGGGTTGCCATTTCCTTTTCCAGGGGATCTTCCCCACTCAGAGATTGAACCCTCCTCTCCTACATTGGCAAGTGGATTCTTTACCACTTAGCCACCTGGGAAGCCTGAGTGTGTAGATACAACACCCACATTCAGAAATCTCCCTCTTATAAACTAGCAAACAGAACTGTCCAAGTGCAGAGAGAAACACTATTCAGGCATCAACAAAAAGTCAAGTCAATTAAATACACACACACCTAGTTAGTGAGTTGAAAACAATTATGTTAAATTTAAAACTTCATTATATTGAGTTAACGGTGAGCTAAAAAATGCAGTTCATTTAAAACATTCATTGAATTAAAAAAATGAGCTGTTTTACTAACTTAATTGTTTTTGATCGCACTGTTTTTTAGTACAGTAAAAGGTGGGCTTTTAAATTAACTGCATTGTCTTTAAAACTCTGATTCAAGCTGTTTTTCTATGTACTGGTGTGTGTGCTGTCTCTCTCTCTCAATATATAGATGGGCACGTCCCCTCATTAAAGGAGCTGGTTTCTATTTGTGAGTCTAAATGTTTCTGGCCATGGGTAGGTGTGTATTGGGACGTTTGCTTTGATGGGTCTGGGTGTGTGTGTTCATGGTTCCAGATGTAAGGGAACATATCAAGATCCTGTGTGTGCGTGCGTGTGTGTGTGTGTGTGTGTGATCATGTACAAGAATGTCTGTGTCAGTGTTTCCCTGTTGATGTTTTCTCTCTCAGAACACCTGTGTGTGTGGCTGGTTGTGTATCAAGGCTCCGCTGGGAGTGAGAGTGGATTTTCTACCCCAAGACTAATGCCAGTGGAGTCTTCTCCCTTGGCCTGCCCACCTGGGATCAGCCCTTCACTCCCGCCAGCCCAGGCAGACCTCCGAGGTCCCCCTTGTCACCTACCTGTCACCCCATCTCTGTCCCTCCATCCAGAAGCCGGCTTCAGGCCTTGGCCTTCCACACACCCCAGCCGCTGGCCAGGATGTCAAGGGCAGTCCAGTTCCAAGAGGGGCTGGGCTCGCATCAAAGTCAAGGACTCTTTTTTTTTAACTTGTGGTAGAATATACATACCATTTTATGTACATAAAACTGATCATTTTAACCATGTTCATAGGTAGAGGTCAGTGGCATTGTACACTTACAGTGTTGAGCAGCCGTCACCACTGTCCATCTCTAGAACTTTCTCATGATCCCAAACAGAAACTCTGCCGACCCAGCCATCCTAGCCCCCAGTAACCTCTGTCCTACTTTCTGTTTCTGTAAATTTGGGAATTCAAGGCACCTCAGAGAAGCATCATGCAATATTTCTCCTTTTGTATCTGGTTTATCTCACTTAATGTATTTTCTAGGTTCATCGATGCTGTAGAGTTTATCAAAGTTTCATTCCTTTTTAAGGCTGAATAACATTCCATTGCATGTGTGGACCACATTGTCTTTATCCATTCACCTGTCTGTGTATACTTGGGTTGCTTTTACTTTGGCCTTGACTCTGGGTGAGATGGGAGCCTTGGAAGGCTTGGGAGCAAGGGAGTGACATGATCTGCCTTTGGTTTTAAGAGCATCCTCTCAGAATGTCACTGTGTCTTTGTCTCCTCCCACCACCCTCCCACCCCATACTCGCAGGCGCCCAAGAAGGAGCTGCAGAATGGCGTCATCCGTGGCTACCAGATCGGCTACCGAGAGAACAGCCCGGGCAGCAATGGGCAGTACAGCATCGTGGAGATGAAGGCCACCGGGGACAGCGAGGTCTACACCCTGGACAACCTCAAGAAGTTCGCCCAATATGGCGTGGTGGTCCAGGCCTTCAATCGGGCTGGCACGGGGCCCTCATCCAGCGAGATCAATGCCACCACCCTGGAGGATGGTGAGGGCACCAGTAGAGGGTAATGGGTACAGATCTCAGCTGTGGGCAGAGCCACAGGGCTGCCAGGGAGGGCTGCGGGCCCCTCCCTGCTCCTGGGCCCCATCATCGTCCTGTGGTACACACAGCCTCCCTGGATCCCTCCATCTCCTCTCACCCATTGGCTTCTCAAGGGATGCTTAGTCCATTTAGGCCTCTGGGCCTCTCCATCCATTGGCTGGCTCTCTGTCCATCACTTTCTAATGCTCTGCCCATCGGTCTCTCTATTGAGCTACTGGTCTGTCTGAGTGCCTGTCTGTGCATCTCTCTGACTCTCCATCCATCTTCTCGCTCTGCCTTTTCCTCCTCCCTCATTCTGGCCCCTCACCCATCTCTCTCCCCAAGCTCTTTCCTCTACACTCTGAGTCCTATTTCCCCTCCTTTAGGCCCTCCAGTTTGGAAAAAGAGCAGAAGCCAAGTTACCTGTGTACTTCTGAGCTAGAACCTGTCCACCATCTGATTTAGGGACCTGAGATGAGACTGTGGAGTTACAAAATCCCAAGGTCCTTGGACAGAGGATTTAGAGTCCAGTTCTTAAAACTGAATTCTTTGAGGATTGGAGAGGACTCCAACTTTGAGTGAATGATGGGGTTTCTCAGGCGGAGAGGGTTAAGAGGCAGCAGGAGCATGCCTGCTCTCCAAGCACAGAGAAGAGCCCACTGTTACCTGAGCTTGTGCTAGGAAAAGAAGGGAGACATGACCCTTGATACCCACCCCAAGAGATGGAGCCAGGCTGGTCACAGCCCCCCAGAAAGCAGAATAAATAGAGCTTCCTTCTTGATACCCCAGCCTAAGACCAAGATATGAGATTAAAGCCTGTCACTGAGTCTGAGCCTTCCCCTAGCAAAGGGAGGGAACTGACTGCCCTGGAAACATAATGCCATTGCCCCATGGCCATCGAGATACCCAGCATTCTACCATTAGAGAGTCATTCCTTTTGCTAAGCAATGTCCTCTCCCTACCTCATTCTCTCTGAAAATGCAGACACCCTTGGGAGGGAGGACGCATCAGGTCAGAAACACCAGAAAGTAGATTAACTCATCCCAGTTGTTCTTAATTTTGGCTACAAGTTGGAATTATCTAGGGAGTTTAAAAATCCTGACGCCTGGCCTCATCCCCAGAGATTCCCATTTAATTGCTCTGGAGCTCAAGCTAGGCTTTGAGAGGGAGCAGATGTCAGTGCACTGAGCCCCTGGGGAAAAAGGAGGACACAGAAGGAGGGAAAGGTGCATAGAATACAGAGAGGTACAGAGAAGCAGCTGAGCTACACCACCACCAGCTCCCTCACCAGCCCATCCCCCACCGCCCCGATGCTGGCCACAGGCCTGGCTGGATAGAGGAAGACCAGCTTGTCACCATTAAGTACCAGCGGTGCCATCCCAAGCAGTACTCTGACACAGTGCTTCTCAAACCTGAGCGCACATCAGAGGGTTGTAAACAGATTGCCCGGCCCTCCCCCAGAGTTCTGCTTGAGCAGTTCTGGGGTGGGAGCCAAAAATGTGCATGTCTAATAAATTCCCAGGTGATGCTGATGCTGCTGGTGCAGGGAGCACCTGTGAGAACCCAAGCACTAACAGCCAGGTCATTCCCCATGAAAGGACCTGAGACTCACGGAGGTTAAGAACCTGTCCAGAATTGCCCATCTGATGAAGAAGAGACCAGGTCAAAATCCAGGCCTGACCCGGAATCCCATACTCTTTCTACTTCACCCTGTTGTTACCCTCTTGCTTGGGAGTGAGGCTGGATACAGAACCAAATGACATGGATGCAGGATGTTCAGGGAAGTCACCTCCAGGGGCAACAGCTGCCCCAAGTCCATATCAGCACACGTGACCAAACATATATCTCCATCCTCCAGGGCCATCCCAGGAAACAACCTGGCCAGGCCCACCCTTGGCTTCCATCAGGGCCCCATGTCCCTTGCTTTTGAGGAGGCTACAAGGGGGCTGGGATTACCAACAGGGAGAGATCAGCATGGGCTGTGGAGACATTTTCCAAACAAAGGAGGAGAGGGGGAAGAAAGTTTCCAGCAGCATTTGCTCAGCAGTTTTTCATACTTAATTAAGGCCCTCGTTAGCCTGTCAGATCCTGATCGTTTCCTGGCAATATTAGCACTCCTCCTGGGGTATTCAAGGGCCCCTGCCTTAGCAATAGTGTCTTTTCCATAATTATATTACCTTCATTTTGTTCGAACGGGCGATCTGTATTAGTTTATTACACTGGGTCCCTAATTACATGGTGCTTATATTTTTACACCTAAGTAATATGAAACAATAATCATTCTCAGAGAGGATCGTTAGGATGATGTACTATCATTTAAATGCTCATAAAAATTAGAGTTGCCTCTTGTGGGGCAATGGGATCTAATTACCTTCCATCCAGCCTGCACCTCCTTTCTCCCACTCAGAGCGAAACAGACATGGACTTCCCCTTTGCCCCTAGTTCCTTGGAAACCAGTAGAAGTGCCACCAAAATTGTCCCTGGCCAAGGTGGCTCCTTGGGGCCTGGGGTCACCCCTGTCTCTCATCTCAGACGGGCAAGCTACAGCTGGGCCACTCCCAGAGGCTGGGACTTAGGTTAAGTTCTCAGATGGAGAGGGTTAAAGGCAGGGTGGACCACCCAGGCTGGTCTTAGTGTTTTCCCTCACCCAACGCATTTTGGTGTGTTGGGTGCAGGGACAAGGGACAAAAGTGCAATGATTCCAGAAGCCCTGAAGTTGTCTAAGGGACCTCTTTTCCGCTGCCCCAGGGTTATTTGAGAGCCTCTTTCCTTCCCTTCAGTTTGGCACAGGGGCAAGGACACACACGGCTGGCAGCCATCAGATAAGAGCATCAGTTACAAATCCCCCCAGGGCTGGCTTGGTCTTCCACATTCTGTTACGTTCAGTGGAGGTGGACTCCCTGAGCTGTGGTGCCCACTGGTGAACCCCCAGGAGCTCATGCCCGGAGTGCATCACCTTCTTCCCTGAGCACTTACCCAGAATCAGGAACATGCCAGCCAGAGCCCAGAAACCAAGCTGGAAAGATCTCTATTCACCCAAATCTCCAGGGAAGGAGACTGGTTTCCCTTCCCAGCCACCAGCATAAACTCTCGAGACTCATTGAGTCAGGAGGGCCTCCCACTGTGTAACTGGAGGTTCCTCTGGCTGGGCAGCAGGGTCCTGCCTGCACGTGGACGTTGTCCTGTACCTCCCTAACCAGGCCCTTTGGCTCTCCCCTCCACAGTGCCCAGCCAGCCCCCTGAGAACGTCCGGGCCCTGTCCATCACTTCTGACGTGGCCGTCATCTCCTGGTCGGAGCCCCCGCGCAGCACTCTCAATGGCGTCCTCAAAGGCTATCGGGTCATCTTCTGGTCCCTCTACGTTGACGGGGGTGAGTCTGCTGGGGGTGGTGGCCGGCTCGTAGGTTGAGAGGCAAGCGGTTGGTGGAGGCCCACACTCAGAGCTGAGCATCTTCCCATGGGATGTCAAACAGAAGTCCAGCCTCTCCCCTGCACCTGTTATCCCATGCTAGGGCCAGGGGCCAGAGTGAGAGGTGGTATACATGGTCACCTTTCTGCTGGGGACAGACACCAGCTGCCCCTGTTCAGCAGTATGTTGAGCAGTGGCTTAAGGGGTAAGAGGGACACATTGGCTTTTCTGATGGAATGTGTTGGTACAAGGACTTTGTGGCCATGTCAGGAAACAGGTGGTATACTCAAATGGGGCAATTGAGGAGACTTTCATGAAGGGGAGTGTGGAGGAAAGATGGGGCCCCGGGAACTAACACCAGCAGGAAGCCGTCACCACCTAGGCCTGAGGGGCAAGAGGAGGAAGCAGGGTCCCTTGGCCAGATGGATGGTGAGGCCTGTGTTCTGCGCAGGTGAGCTGCCCAGGACCTGGAGAAGAGCAGAGAAGTGTGCACAGTGGAGCTGGGGGTAGGAATGGCAGAGTGGGGAAAGCTAAGACAGTGACCCAACCCTTTGGGTGCCTTCCCACGGGATGGGCTAGCGTAGCCCCGCAAACACAGCAGCCCCTGCCCAGTGGTGCAGCAGAGCCCTGGACCAGGAAGTCTTGCGAGCCAGAGGCCCAGCATCCCAAACTGTGGACGTGAGTTTGCCTCGCCATATCCTGAGCCTTCTGCCACTGGTCGCCTGGCCCATTCCTTCTCTCCTGGAGGACCTGGGACTCCAGCTCGCAGCCAGCCCTCTGGGCCAGGTGCCCTCTCTGCCCCCCCACCTGGATTTTGGTCTGCCCAGAGGCACTGCTGACAAGAATTCTCTCTCCCTGCCACACCTCCACCTTCTTCTCCAGGAGTGCGGAGGCCTGCAGGTCTTCCAGGGCCTTATGCGATGAGATGGCCTCACATATCTGTGCTGAGCCACAAAAGGGAAGGGCCCTCATTTTCCAGAACTTGCTCCCCCTTTTCGAACCCTGTGGCTCCCCAGCTCAGCCCTCAGGTGAGGAAGGCATCAGCCTCACTAGTCTCCAAAGGCCACTGAATTGATGGCCAGGCTGCCCTCCTCCTGGGTCTTTCTCTGGCTCTAGTCCTGGACAGGTCCATTCTGCTTTCTGACCTCCTAGAAAAGGGAAGTCCCACTTCTCGGGCCTCTGAGCTCCGCCCCCTCCACTGACCCAGAGTCCCCTCAGGCTGGGCCTGGAGTCCTCACCCTCTGGACCCTGGCAGATATGGCCCGTCCCTGGCCAGGCCCGATACCAGGCCTCTGCCTGTGCCGGTTCCCTGGCGAAGCGCCAGGGTGGGTTTGCTGGCACTTGACTTCTGCACGGCCTGTCCTCAGCTGGTGTCTGGGGCTGTTTTCTAAAAACCCCAGTAGTCTCAGGGGGAGGGTTGTCAGCTCAGAAGCCTCTTTCCTCCTCCTGAGACCCTGGCTGTCCCACAGGACGCTCTCTCTAAGCTCTTCTTCAGCATCTGCTTCAAGTTCTTGGCAGATCCAGGGTGACGGGTCCTTGCTGAGCCTGAGGAAGGCCTGGCCATCCCGGCCCGTGGCTGTCACTCCAGCAGCCTCACGTTCTCTGTGTGGGTTCTTTGCAGACAAGATGTCCTTGATGTGGGGGAAGGGGCTGGGGACTTAACCCCTTATCCTCTTGAGAGTTCAGGGTGCCGGTCCAGGAGTGGTCAGATGCAGGGCAGGCATCCCCAGCCTATCACAGGTCATGCCACCTGGATCCATCGCCTATGACAGCCGAGAGCCCAAGGAGGTGTCGACTTCAAGAGCAGTCACAACCTGAAAGTTGAGAGTTATTAATATTTCGGGTGGGAATTTTCAGGACTTCAAGCCTGGGAGACAGCGTCTCAAGTAGCCCTGAGAGAACTGCTCCAAGGAGGTGGGGGGAGGTTATATAGAAGTTTTGCCACAAAGGCTAGGTAGTCTGAAGGTCAAAAGTACTTTTGTGAATGAAAGAAACCCAGATATCCCAAGTTAAGGAATTTAGCTCTTTTCTGTGTATGGGAAGATGCAAGAGTCTGGGCTCACTCCTTTCATATGCATCTCACTATCCTGCAGTTTTTACGTCCTGAGTTCCTCAGTGTTTACCTTAGGGAGTGGCTGCAACCTGAGATCTGCCATATCACCCAGGTATTCTTTTCTTTCCTGAGTGCCCTTAGGGCTCAGGGATTCAGGTTTGGAGGGCTAGAATGATGATTGTGAAATCCTTGTTTACTGATATGGCAGGAAATACTCCATTTCTCAGAGGTGCTGGGCAACCAAGAGGAACAGCTGCCAACTGTCCACCTGGCCCAGGCTCCTTCTGGGTCCAAGTCACTCCTCGGGTCCCTCATGTGGAGAGAGGGGTGGGTGGAGGACAGGGAAGTGAGGCTCAAAGAGATAGAGAGGTAGAACTATTTTATAGGGAGAGTATTAAGTTGAATTTGGTACAGTGTTGACTAGGGGCTGAGGCCCAGCTGGCATTTGTGAGTCACCCTGGTTGGGCCACTTGGGGAGAGACACAGCCTGGGATCAGAGTCGCAAGTCTGCATCCATGACCTGGAGGTGAAAGGTCCCCCTCGTTGCCACCACCATGGATTCAAGGTCCAAGCCCAGGCTGGTGGAGAGGCAGTGGCTGAGGGACCGTTGCCTGGCCTGGCCAGCCTGGGCCACACTCAGAGGATGCTCGTGTCCGGCAGAGTGGGGCGAGATGCAGAACATCACCACGACACGGGAGCGGGTGGAGCTGCGAGGCATGGAGAAGTTCACCAACTACAGCGTGCAGGTTCTGGCCTACACCCAGGCCGGGGATGGCGTGCGCAGCAGCGTGCTCTACATCCAGACCAAGGAGGACGGTGAGTGCGCTCCTCCCACCCGGCCAGGCCTCGTCACTCGGGGCCAGCTCCCAGGGCTTGTTGCTCCAGCCTTCCACTGCTCACCCCACCCACAGTTAAGGGGGAGAGCAGAGCCCCGTCCTTTCTCCTATTCCTTAGTTCTCTGTACAGTGACTCATTGGAAAAGACCATGATGCTGGGAAAGATTGAAGGCAAAAGGAGAAGAGGGTGGCAGAGGATGAGATGGTTAGATAGCATCACCAACTCAGTGGACATGAACTTGAGCAAACTCTGGGAGATAGTGAAAGACAGGGAAGCCTGGCATTCTGCAGTCTATGGCGTTTCAAAGCGTCAGACACAACTTAGCAACTGAACAAGGGTGACTTTGAGAATTCCGGGAGTGCTGCTTTGGAAGAACAGAGCTTACCACAGGTGGTGGTGAAGTGCCCCAGGACTCATGCCTAAACATACAAGCCGCCATAACCCCTTCCCCTGCAGCATTGGGGTCAGAGGCCAGATACAGCCTCTCCTCCCACCCCCATCCCAAGAGCATCCTCTTTGTGGCATCTGCTCCCCTGCAGGCTTCAGCCTGGTCTCCTCTGGATACAGATGGTTGGGGATGCTGGGAACGGGAACATCACCCGGGTTAGGGACTTGGCAATCACAGTGCAGAGGCCCCAGAGTGAATGGGCCAGGCCCTAGACTCTGGTGGGTGTGTGGTGGGGGGAACACTCTCAGGACTGGGATGTGCCTGCATTTGGATCTGTGACCTCAAAGCCCCGCCTCCTGAGGGCAGAACTGGAAGAAAAGGGAGATAAGGAGCCAAACCTCCAGGGTAGAGTGATGCAGTCATGTGGGAGAGGCTGGGAGCTGAGTCAGCCCAGGAGGGATCAGGTCCGGACAAGGGTCAGACTTCCCACCCAGGTCAGAGTTGTACCCCTCAAGGGGCCTCACTGGGGACAGGAGGTACCATATGTGACCGTTTGCAGCTCTGGGCTCCTCTTCTACTTCCTTCCTCATCCTGCCAACCCCAACACTTAGTTGATTCTAATTCTTAGCCAGGTGCAATGTGGTTAAAGAGTCAATTGATATGACATGCCTTGCATCTAGTGTGTACTGCATAAACAGTAACCAAGGTTGGCATTTTGGCCTCTTTCCAATTCAGGCTTGGTTTTTCCAAAGGATACAGAGACCCCCCAGTTTAGGTTCTACACAGACAATTTGGCAGAAGGAGCTGGAGGGATGAGAGGAGTTACAGCGGGGCAACTCAGGCTGGGAGTGATAGTGGACCTCTCCCAGTGCAGACCAGCTTGATGACTTGGTGACGGGACTGTGATTAATGCTCCCCACTCTCCCTAAGCCCCTCCCTTTCCATCAGATCAGCCCCCTCCCCCCACTTAAGCTCTTAGCAATTAAATATTTACCAACCTGCCTGCCCTACTTTTCCTGTCATTAATCCCCGCCTCAAGGTTTCCTGGGACAGCTCCAGGCAGAGCCACCTGCTCTTGTGTGGAGACCTACCGGGGATGGTGCCCGGAGCCTGTCCCCTTTCAGGGCCTCAGGGACACACATACACACTGGCACCTTCCTGGCCTCTAGAAATTAACCACCCAGACCTCCAGACTTTCTTCCATCCTATTCTGATGCACAGGGCTTCCCAGGAGGCTCAGTGGAAAAAGAATCCACCTGCCAATATAGAGACTTGGGTTCAATCCCTGGGTCAGGAAGATCCCCTGGAGAAGGAAATAGCAACCTACTCTAGTATTCTTGCTTGGGAAATTCCATGGACAGAGGAGCCTGGTGGGCTATGGTTCATGGGGTCGCAGAAGAGTTGGACATGACTTGGTGAATAACCAACCACAACAATTCCAAAGGCCTGAGTTATAAGCGTCTCCACATGTTTGACTGACCAAGGTGAGACCCATGAGGGAACTCAAAGTCGAGGAGCACAACCCTCCCTCCAAGGAGCTGTCCCCACCCTAGAGCTGCCTACGGAGTCACACACAGCAGGGGCCAGGGTCCTAAGGTGGCAGCTTCACAGGGTGGGAGGAGCAGATATGGGTGCCCCAGCCCTGCCACTTGTTGGCAAGTCACTAACCTCTCTGCCCCTTAGTTCCCTCATGATAAAATGGGGACAGTGCCTCATCTAGATGTTGTAAGAAACAACCTAACCATAGAATCCTTTCTAAAACGTCAAGTGCTCACAAATGGTGGTTGCTTTACAGCTGCCCAGAGCTGGCAATGAAATGACTGCTTCCGGTGGACCCAGGTGCCCTTGGGGGAAGCCTAAGCCAAAAGGAACCCACTGTCAGATGAGAGCTCATCCAGAATAATGGTCATAGTTTGACATGTGTGTGATGTGCCATCATAAGCGTGATTTAACCTTCCAGTACCTGGCTTCCCAGGTGGTAAAGAATGGTAATGGTAAAGAATTTGCCTCCCAGTGCAAGAGACACAGGTTTGATTCCTGGATTGGGAAGATCCCCTGGAAGAGGAAGTGGCATCCCACTCCAGTACTCTTGCCAGGAGAATCCTGTGGACAGAGGAGCCTGGCGGGCTACAGTCCATGGAGTCGCAAAGAGTCAGACACAACTCACATCTGAGCAGCAGCAGCAACCTTCCAATAGCCCTTTGGGGAGGGTATTATTTCCATTTTAGAGATGAGAAAACGGAGGCCACGAGAGCTAAAACAACTTGCTGCAGGTCACAAAACTGATGAGTGGCAAATGAGAGCTTTCCTGCCTCCCCAGCCTCTATACTTCTCATCACACCATTTGTGTCAGTTAGGAAGCTTTTGGTTGTGAGTAATGCAACTAAAAAAAGATTGGAGCAATAAGCACATTTATTATCACACATAACAAGGAGTCTTGAGTAGGGCAGCTCCGGGGTTGGGTAACTCACTGGTTCCCATCTTTTCTACTCTGCCATCCTCAGCCTGTCAGCTGTTCCTCCCATGATTTCAAGATGCCTGCAGCTCCAGGCATCACGCCAGACAAGACAGAGTTCAGAGTGAGAGAAGCAGTCTCTTCCTATGGGCGTGCGTCTCTTGGGAGTAAAAGAAACCTTTCCCAGAAACCCCCTCAGCAGACTTATGCTCATTTCCCATCAACAACAGCAGGGCAATATGCCTCTCGCGAAGCCAGTCACCGAGAGGAGAATGGAATTGTCATGGTTGACTGACTCTAAGCATGATAAATCCGCTGGGGTAGGTGATGGAGACAGCTTTCTCTGAAGGGTGGAGGAGCACGGTTACCCAAGCAAGAGGTAGACTCTGTTTGCAAGGAATAGGAAGGAACGAGGGCAGAGGGGTGGGCAGACAAGCATGCCCGCCCCACCCTGACTGCTTCGTTGCCACCTCTGCAGTTTGTAGGGAGCAGTCGTTACAGTTATTACTCAGCTGACTTGGAAAGCAGACAGATCCACGTTCTAGTTCCAACTCTGCCCTGGCACCTTGGACAAATACCCTGATCGGAAGACACTGCAACTTCCTACACACCGCCCCCACCAGTCCCCCTCAGGATTTTGCCAAAGGAAAAAATTTTGACAGAGAATTTAGAGAAAAGCAAGATAAAATGCAAGCATATCAATTCAAGCTCACTTCTTAAGTCCAGATCTCTCAGTCTGAGCTCGGTTTCAGGCTGGCTTGGCTGTACTCAGTTTGTTAGCTCGAAACCTCTTGCCTGCTGCTCATCTGCCCTGTGAATACCAGACCTGTCTATATGGCCTCAGAGTGCAAAGTGGGGTTGGACTTCAGACCACTTGAAAGGTTTTTGACTGAGGAAGAGGCATGAACTAGATGATAACTCTTGTAGAAGCGTGGTGGATTGGTCATAGGAAGGGAATGGGGGATAAGGACTGGGGTGGGAAAGGCCTCTTAGAACCTGTGGGCCTCTAGGCAGAGAAAAGGAAGGTGTGTGGAAGGGCAGCAGCAATGAGGATGAAGGGAGGAGAGGGCCAGGCTTAGGGAAACATGTCAAAGGGGTTCCACTTCCAGGAATGGTAGAGTGTAACTCCAATCCACTCTCCTCCTTGTTGAGGACACTAGGAAATCTGAATAAAATATTTTTAAATACTTGCTTGAAGGTAATCAGAGAGCTGGCAGGAAAGTGAAGAGTTACTGGGCCAGGATCCAAGGGAGAATAGAGGCCCAGGAGGTGATCTTGGTATTTGGGACAGCTCTTCCCCTGGGGGATGTTTGCTGAGTCTAGAGGCAGTGACTGAGAAACTGAGAAGTACCAGGAAGACATGAATTGGAGGCCAGGGCCTGCTACGGTGTGTGGGTGAACCCTCCTCTGCTCCCCACCCCACCCTCTGCCTACTCTGAGTTGAGATCATGAAGGGCAGAACTCTAAGATTAAAAGTGGACCAAAAGTAAACAGCTCAGCCTCAGATCATCTCAGTCCTAGAAATTAGATTGAGGTGACCTCAGGTTGCTAGTGTCCCAGATTGCAGGTGCCTGTTGGAAGCAAACATGAACTCTCTCTTTAGGATGATATATCATCTGAGACCTCAAATTATTTCCACAAACAATTTTGCAAATAATGTGTCTGGCATACAATAAAAACAATGGGGACAATGTGAACAAAAGCCAGCAGAAAAAGACAAAAGAAGCAGCTCTGCAAGAGTTCCAAATGGGTTTCATCAAATATGGACTTTAAAATAACTATTCTTAACAATTTAAATTTTAAGAGCATTGGAAGCTATGAAATAAAAAATCTAGAAACAAAAACTACTAATATCTGAAATTAAGAACTCACTAGATGGGCTTAACAACAAATTAGACATAGCTGAAGAGATAACTAGTGAACTAGAAGATAGGTCAGAAGATAATATCAAATGAAGCACAAAAAGACAAATGAATGGAAAATAAAAGAGCAAATAAAACATAGAGCAATGATTTTCAAATTTTACTGTGCATACAAATCACTTGGGGAATCATGTTAAAATTTTGATTCTGATTTAGTAGGTCTAGGATGCAACCTGAGATTTTGCATTTCTAACATGCTCCCAGGTGACACTGCTGCTAATCCATGGACCACATTCTGAATATCAAGGACATAGAAGATGTGAGAAGAAATCCCAAAGAAGAGGATAAAGAGAATGGAGCAGAAGATAAAATGTCTGAAAACTTTTCAAAGCCGTGAAAGATATCAAGCCCAAATGCAAGAAGCTCTACAACCTTCACAAGGAATAACTTAAAGTCCACACCTAGGCTTATCATAATAAAGCTATTGAAAAATAAACAGATAGAGAAAAATCTTAAAAGCAACCAGAGGATGAAAAAACCAGTTAGCTTCAAAAGAGCAAAAATAAGACTGTCAGCTAACTTGTCAGAAACAGTGGAAGCCAGAAAACAATACAATGGTATATTTAAAGTATGTATGGAAAAAAAAGTAGTTATCAACGTGTGACTTTATACCTTTCAAAAATATTTTTCAAGATTAAGATGAAATAAAGACATTTCCAGACAAAAACTGAAAGAACTTATCACCAACATAAGTGTCCTGAAAGAAATACTAAAGGGTATTCTTTAACTAGAAGGAAAAGGGTCCCAGGTAGAAGCTCAATGATGTGGGAAGAAAGGAAAGAAGAGCAATTAATGGTGACTATATGGGTAAATTGAAATCAATATTCATTGCATAAAAGGATGATAATGTAATCACCTTGAAAGGGGTGTCTAAATATTTACAGAATTAAAATATATAACAATGGCATGTAAATTGAGAGATAGTAAATGGAAATTCTAAGTCCTTGCATTATCTGAGAAGAAAAGTGGCAGTTACTAGACTTTGGTAAGTCAGAGACTCACATTATAATCTAAAACTTATGAAAGAGTGCATAATAGCAAAACTAATAGAAGGGGGAAACAGAGTTTCTTTTAATGCACAATCCAAAGGAGGGCACAAAGGAAAATAGAAAGTAAAACAATAGGTGGGACAAATAGACAATATTCAGTAAGGTGGGATAGTTAAACCCAAATGTATCAGTAGTAAGATAAATTGGCTAAATTCTCCAGTAAAAAGATAAAGACTGCTAGACTGGCTAGCAGTGAAACAAAACTCAAATATGTGCTGTTTATAGGAGACATCAAAAACACAAAGGTGTAGAAGAGTTAAGCATGGAAAAAGATAAAAGATATACCATACAAAACTAAGAGAAAACTGGAATATTAATATCAGACATAGTATGTTTCAAGGCAGAAATCATTCTTAGAAGGACACTTTTGTTATGGTAAAAGACTTAATTTACCAGGCAAATAAAACAGTTCTAAATTTTTACGAACCTAATAACATAACCTCAAAATACACAAAAACAAAAACCAACAGAACAACAAGGATAAATAGATAAATCTACAATCATGGTGGGAGATTTCAACATATTTCTGTTAATAACTGGTAAGAAAAAATTGTGCAAGGACAGAGAAGACGAACACTGCAGTTGCCCCGGCGGCCATCCACAGACACCCACCCTCTGCATCCCAGAACAGCAGAGACCTCTAGCAGAAGTAAATGGCAAGGCTGCAGTAGTGAGGAAGGGCAGAGTCAAGGATGACTGCCAGCTTCTGGGCTCAGGCCCCTGGATGGGTGATGATACTCTTTCTAATTATTTTATTTAACCTAGCATTGTTGACCTAGCATTAGATTTTTAAAAATTGAGGTAGGTGCTAAAAGCTGAGAGCCCAGGAAGGGAGTGCAAAAGTACTAATTGTTACGATTTATTGAGTATCTTCTGTGTTAGGCACCATGCCAGGTGCTGTATCTTAATTAGCACTGATTCTCACTACAAACCTTTAATGTGGTTGTTATGTCCATATAGATGGGGAAACTGAGGCTCAGAGAGATTAAAATAAGTTGAATAGGATACCATCACAATCTTCAAAGGCGCATAAAAGTTCCCATGAGAGAAGACAAGTCATAGCAATACAAGCAAAAGATGAAGGAAAGTGTGGGCTGGAAACAGGATGCTGCTAGTCTCCAGGCCCTGGGGTCCCAGCCAGGCCAGGCAGGCCCAGACATGGGAGCAAGGAGAGGTCACAGTCCATATGGCTCAGATCCACTCGGGATGGGTTTCTCAGCCAATTCTAAAGTAGACTTTCCCTCCTGAAAAGAGAAAGAGCCTAGCCAACACCCCAAGGGCAGTACCCTGAGTACATGGCAGCAAACATAGTCACCTACTGGCTGACCACTGACCTTTGAATCTCAGGAGGAGGCCTGCTCTGTGAGTCTCCAGAGTCCCCAGCCTCAAGGAGCTCACAGGCCAAAAAGAGCAAAGTGACCAGTATATTTGGCCTAAACACAAGCTTAGTTAGCAGAGCATTGGCTAGGGGATTAGGTTAGGATCATTGGGATCAAGGTGAATTCCTTATGGGTTCTGTTTCTTTCCTGTGTATCTTAAGTTCTTGGTTCTGGCCAAAGAGTTCTGCAGCTGGCCACTCCCAACTCCTCCATCTCAGAGATTTTGTTCCAAGCCCTAATGATCACCTTAATCCTCTCACCTGTTTGCCATGCTAGAACCTCCTCCTTTAAACCACAGCTCAAAGATGCCTCCTTCAGGAAGCCCTCCCAGATTAATCTGCCTTACTCTCTCCACCCTGTCATTGTTTCCTAAAGGCTTTGTTCCTCTATTCTCTAAACTGACCCCACCTTCCCCCTGCTCAGTTCCAGGTCCCCCCGCTGGCATCAAAGCTGTTCCTTCATCTGCCAGTAGTGTGGTCGTGTCATGGCTCCCCCCAACCAAGCCCAACGGGGTGATCCGCAAGTACACCATCTTCTGCTCCAGCCCTGGGTCTGGCCAGCCGGTAAGTGGGCCCAGCGCTGAATGTTGAGTAGGACAGGAGAGAAGGAAAGTACCTTATAGATCAGCTGATTCTGGGCCAAGTCCTGGGGCTGCTTATATTTGTGTTTCTACTTGATTCATGGGTAAGTATGGGCACCGATCACCCAAGAGTGGTTGAAGCCTTACCCAAGTCCATCTTGGGTCAGTCCTCCATTCCAAGGACTGTGAGATTATCACAAGCCCTGGAGGCTTCTTTGAGTAGGGGTCTCCTTCAAGCAGGTGGGAGAGGAAGGACAGGGCCTCGGCTCTTCTGGTCTGGCTGACCAAGGAAGCTCCTAGCAGATCCCAGAGCTCTGGGGACTCAGAGGACTGGGGACTCGCTAGCCCATGGCCTTTGGAGGTGAATCAGCTTTTCAGCATGGTCAGTCTGGGCTTAGAGGGCTGCTGGAGCTCTGCCCCAAGTGGCCCCTCAGCATGGATCCAGTTGAAGAGGGGAAAAGATGGGGGACAGTTGGGGGAAGACCAGGGCATCTCTCTCTGGGCACTGCCTGCCCAAACCTGGGAGTATAAAGTAAGGATCCCCCTGGCACTGGGGCACAGTGCGGGGGGCTGGCCCCTGCCCTCCACCAAGGGCGACTAAGAGGGAGGCGAGGATGAGGGCAGGTTCTCATCTCATGTAGGTGGTTGCACACCCACCTCCCATAACGGGCATCCTCCCCTCTGCCCTTTTCCTTATCTCCAGCCACTCAGTCACAGAGTTTTGCTGGGTGGCTGATCTGTAGTATACCTGTTCTAGTTGTGAGAGCAGGTACAAAGAAACACGTGCCCTTGGGATGCTTCCAGGCTAGTGAGTGGGGCAGAGGGGGTGCTCCCGGGGCGTGGGGGGGACGGTGTGAGTACTGTTAAGAGATGTGCTCAGGATGAGGGAGATCAGGGAGCAGGAGAAGGCCGGCTTCTCCCTCCATCAGCAACTAGTGATGTGACGGCAGCCCCAGCACCTGCAGATGAGTTTGTGACAGCCCAGAAAGCTGCCCTGAAATTGCTTGGTAATTGTGTCATCATCTCGTCTCCCGCTCTCCGCTTTCCTGTGGTCTTTCTGAATTACCTTCTGAGCCATAGGCAGCCCCGCTCCTCACCAGTGAGGCCATGGTTCTATTCTCAGAGGAGAAGCCCAGTAATGTCTTTCCAGTGACTCCGCCCCTTCCTCTCCATCCTCACTGTCACTATCTCATAGGCAGGAAAGTATACATATGATGACTGTACAGCTCCATGAATTTTCATAGCACTTCCAGGCACTGAGTAGGGGGATTCCCAGAGCAGGAAATAGGGCAACACCCCAGAAGGTCACCACCCTCCCCCTACAGGTATAACCATCATCCTGACTTCAGATTAATACAATATAAAGTACAAATACACAATATATATGGGCTTCCCAGTTGGCTTAGTGGGTAAACAATCTGCCTGCAATACAGGAGACTTGGGTTCGATCCCTGGGTCTGGAAGGTCCCCTGAAGCAGGGCATGGAAACCCACTCCAATATTCTTGCCTGGAGAATCCCATAGACAGAGGAGCCTGGCAGGCTACAGTCCATGGGGTCTCAAAGTGTTGGACATGACTTAAGTGACTGACCACACATGCATGCATGCATTTTATATATATATATATATACACATGCATTTTATGTATGTATACATCCATTATACATATATATATATGTGTATATATACATATATATATAATTTGCCTGGCTCCTTTGACCCAGCATTAGTTTGAGTTTGTGAATTTCACCCATATTGTTGTGTGTGGTTAGAGATTATTCACTCTTACTTCTGTGTAGTTTTCAATTACATGTATATATCACAGTTTATTTATTATTATCCATTGCCAGGCATTTGAATAGTTTTCCGTTTGGGGCTATTGCAGTTGGTGCTGTTGTGAACTCCGTGTCTCTTGGTGCCCTTGTGTATATATTCCCATTGGGCCTGTGAAAGGAACTGCTGGGTCATGGGGTCTGCAGATATTAGGCTGAGAACTCTGCCATTGTTGGGGGGGGGTGTGTGTGCCAGTTTTCCAGTTAACGTGTTCAGCTGTGTCTTCTGCCCCTCTTTGTCCCCCTCCTCCTGCCCCTTTCCCTCCATACACACCTACCTTCCAGGCTCTTTTTACACTAGGCTGGTCACCATTCTGGACACCTGCTCTGCTTTTCACACCCCTGCACCTCTGCCCCTACTGATCCTACCATCCATGGCCTGTTCTTCATCCCCTAGCACACGCTGAATGCGTTAAACGGCAGTTACCTACTCACTCACCTGTCTCCCTCACTGGTCTGTGGGGCCCTGTGAGGACAAGGGTGGCATCTTTTCATCTTCAGGTTCCCAGATTAGAACACTGTGCCTGGAACATCCTTGTCCCAGGACATACATTTGATGAGTGAATTGCTAGCAGCCTGGCAATTGTGAAGTCTTAGACATTGGGCAAGTTTCCCTTCATAAACTGATGAGAGGGTGGGAACTCCTTCTCCAGCTTGGGTCTGTACGCTCATTACCTCCTCTGATAATGAAGTCTTTCAAAGGGATTGGTGTCTGGGAGCAGAGCGTCCTCATTAACTCAGTCTCCAACAGCCCCAATCCGCTGGTGGGGGACACCTCTCCCAGGCTCCAGAGCGGAGCTCCCGGTCCCCATGCCCTCCTCCTGCTACTGCAAACCAGGGACCCCCCCCTTCTTCCTCTTCATGTCCTGAGTGTGGAGGAACTACCTCTCTCCTGGGGGTGGGGGGCAGATGTGCTGGCGTGATGAGAACTCACTCCAGCCATGTTGCAAAGCAGGGACTGGGCTGAACAAGGGGCCAGGGGACCTAACCACCACCTGAGATTATGGGATGAGATCATTTTGTAGAAATATACTCCAGGTTCCAAGCAACTGCATCACAAATTCATTTATGAAAGCGCTCCAGGATTGAGGGCACACTCGTGTACATGGGATGAGGCAAGATCGTGGGAATGAATGTGGGCTGAGAGACAGATGCACATGTGTCTGAGTCTGAGTGTCTGCATACATACTGGAGTACGTGACCTTGTGTGTGCAGAATTCTCAGAATAGATGTGGGAAACTGCATAAGGTGCAGGATACCAGGAATTACACCCTGGGGCTGGCCAGGGCTGGCCAGAGCTGCATTGAGTCCTGTTAGAAGTGTTTCCAATTTAATACGTTTGCTGTTTTTCTCTGATTATCAAAATAATATAATTTTATTGTGGAAAATTCTCTAAACATATAAAAGAATAGAGAAGAAAGTAAAAATTACTTGCATTCTCACTCTCTAAAGACCACCACTGGCAATGTGTTAGGATATAATCTTCCAGTCCTTGACCTGCACATACAATATGGTTTTGTTTTGGTTTTTTACAAAATTAAAATGAAAATTTACAAAATGTTATATAATCTCCATTTTTCATGTAGTATATGTAGGCACTTTCCTACACCATCAAATACTCTTTTTATTGAAATAGGGTTGACATCAAATATTCTTTTAAAATATTGAGTGCCTGTATATACGTAATCTATTTAACCAGTCCCTGAATTGTTCTATATTTAATCTATTTTCAGTTTTTTACCATTATAAATAATGTTTTATGGAGAATTCTTCATAAAAGTCTTCATGCTCATTGTTTTATTACTTTCTTAGGATAAATTTTTATAGGAATCCATGGATCACAAAAAGTACAAATATTTTTGAGGTTTGCATGCACATTTACAAACTACTCTTCAGAAAGTTTGTACCAACTTACACTTCCACCAGCATTACGAGTAGCATATATTTTTCCCTTGTGCACATGTTAATCTAAGATATTATATATTTTTCATTTTCTGTCAGTTGGGTTCTAAACTAGTTAGGTTGATTATTGTTGTGTGTTATGTGATTTTTGGCTTTTTTCATCTTTGGATCATTGTCAATTCATGTCCTTTCTACATTTTTTATTTGGGTAGATCATGGTTTTCTTCTTTTTGATTTGTAAGTGCTCTTTACATATTAAAGATAATAACCATTTATGCTCATATAGGTTGCAGGTATTTGCCAGTTCATTGCTTGCCTCTTTATTCTAGTTTTTATTATACCATAGGTTTTCTTTTCATATAATTCAAATTTGTAAATCATTTCTAGTTATGACTTTTCTATTTGTGATTTTCTATTTTTTATTTTGTTATTAGAAAGATAGATAAATAATAAACCTAGTTTCTCCTTGCATAGTTTTACCTTTTTTTAACCTTTGATTACTGTGATTTTATTTTGAAGTGTAGTTGTATGTTTTTGAAAGTGATTTCAGGAGATTGGGGGGAGTCCAGGTTAAAAGGAAGGCCCCCAGGACCTGGGTAAGATGCTAATACCTTCAAGGGGAAGCCAAAGCTTTCTTGCCCTGTGTAGACACAAATGTACAGTCAAGTACACGCTGACAGACACAAGCAAGTATACTTAACTTTCCTCTACACATGCACACACACACTTCCACCCTCACAGAAACACATGTCCCCATTTACAAAGGAGAAGAACATGTCCCCATTTACAAAGGACTTGCACACCCCTTGCCTCATGTGTCCTCACTGTAACCAGTCAGGGCAGGCAAACTGGATTGCTTTCTTAGTTTGCAGGAGAGAAAACTGAGACCCCAGGAACCATGAGAGACACTGTGGTCCATACGGTAAGAAAGGCAGACAGGTGTCAAAGCCACTTTATTGCCCTGCCTCGTGCTCAGATATGACCTGCAGATACCCACATGGTCCCCAAGCGCTGCACCCTGAAAGGACTTCCCAGCTACCAGGGCTCAAGGTGGCTTTCAGGGAACTCCAGGCCCAAGGCCAGCTCCCCATGAGGGAGGCAGCAGAAGGGGTTTGCCAGGGAGCTCTGTGTGTATGGTGGGGATGCCTGTACCTTCTCCTGAGCATCTTCCTACAGATGGTCTGGGACCAGAAAGGATGTTTTCTCCTGTTACAAGTCACTGGGCCCCTCAGCCCTCCCATGGGTGGCAAAGAATGTCCCTCTGTGACCCCATGTCTGTCTGGAGATCTGTCTCTCAGCATGTGCATGAATGTGTCTACACGTCCATGTGCATGAGAGCGTGTGCATGGGGGCATGTGTGTGCAACATCGCCTGACTGCAAAAATAACTAATTATTAGCTCCCTCTGGCCTCGGGGCCCCCCATCTGTTCCGGGGGCTGCTCCCCCTCCCTAGACTTCCACCCTGATTTCAAAGAGGCCCTGGTGCTGTCCTGCTTTCCCTTCCCCGCAGCTGACCAAAAAATAAAATGAAATGAAAGTCAGCCCCATCCCGCCTGCACCAGGGAAGGGGCTGACAGGAGGTCTGCAAACTAGCGCTTATCAAAAGCTCCTTCTCAAATTCATTTCAATATCTGAGCCTCTGGTTTCCAAGGCAACATAATCTTTTCATCAAAGCAACTGGTAAAACCGCTGGGATCCGATATTGTTTTGTTGGCAACTTGTCAAAACTGTCATTTGGTTAAAAAAAATTTTATAGATTTATATAACCTACAAATATATATGGTGATCTATACCACTAATAATCTTTAATAAAGTGCTGCCCCATGAAGCTCTCCTAGTTCCCTCTCCCTCCCCTTCCTCCCCCAGAATGGGGGTGGGAGGCAGGAACAGGTGGTAGGAATGAAGGAGACATTAGACAGTAAAACTGGGAGGTGACTCTGAGTGGGGACAGGCTGGGGAGCCTGTCTACAACCCTAATAAGGCAAATGCAGCCATTTAGCTTCTTCTCAGACTCCCTTTTCTCAGGGTTTTGCTGGGACCCCCCAACCTCCATTCTCCCTTCTCCTGTCTCCTGCCATCTCTCACCCACCCAAAACACTCACATTTCCTGGCCTGAAGCCACCACAACCAGCGCCTGGATCAGTCCAAGAGGTGAACTGAGACTGACCCAGCAAACTGCCAGAGCCGGCCCATCAGTGCCCAGGGCCAAGCCCAGGGCAAGATGTTCAGTGTTGCTCCAAAACCAGAAAGGGCCAACTAGGCAAGATCCTGTCGCCACCGCCCCCCGCCCTGGCCATCACCCCCACTGACCCCAGGGCCCCCAGGAAGGGTGGAGGTGGAGACCCAGGGGCCTTGGCCCTTAGTATGCGTTCGCCTCTGCCCCCCAAGCGCCCAGCAAGTATGAGACAAAAAGGGTGGAGGTGGAGACCCAGGGACCTTGGCCCTTAGTATGCATTTGCCTCTGCCCCACAGGCGCCCAGCGAGTATGAGACAAGTCCGGAGCAGCTCTTCTACCGGATCGCCCACCTAAACCGTGGGCAGCAGTACCTGCTGTGGGTGGCCGCCGTCACCTCCGCCGGCCGGGGCAACAGCAGCGAGAAGGTGACCATCGAGCCTGCTGGCAAGGGTGAGCAGCCTGGGGTGGGGGCTGAGGGCAGAAACTGCCAGAAGGCCCCTTCTAGAATTCCAGTTCTCCCCATTACGAGACGTCTCCCTCCACCCTGTCTGTGGCCTGGCTGTAAGGAGCTGGCTGGCCGCTTGCCTCCCTCCTGCACCCACCAAGACTGGGCCTCTGCTGCCCCCTGACTCCCAGAAAGGATCACAACAGGCTCGAGGCTGCACCACGAGTCAGGGCTTCGGGCAGAATGCACCCTGGTCCCCCACTCCAGACTCTACTCTGGGGTTGAAAGAAAGGGGTGTTAGCCCCACCCCCAGCTCAGCTCCTCCAGAGGGGACAGAGGTAGGGTACGCTGCTCATGGAGCAAAGGGCTGCAAACACAGCCTCCTCGTTTCAAAGCCTGGTCATCTCAGGTTGACATGATCCCACTGATCACAGACGTTACAGAAGGCATGCCTCGAAGGAGGCTGTTGGCTGGGTGGGGCACACGGGGTGAATAAGAACACCATTGCTCTCAAGGGTGCCCCGCAGAACCCCTGACCTGGGCTTAAGTGTGGCATTGGGGCATGTGTAACCCTACTTTACAGGCAGTGACAGTTCTGAGGCCTCAACCCAAGACCAAAACAGAGGCCACCTCACAGAGCTGCCAGGCTCCCCCATGCCAACCCTGGGGCATGGGATTTAGCTGCACAAGCCTGAGACTTCCGGCTTCTACCTTGACTCTGGGCCTCCCCGGGCCCTCCCTCCTGGCCCTGCCTCCTCCGGCAGCCACCTGTGTCTGTAGCCCTGAGGCCCCAGGCCTATGACTCAGTTGACTGGCGCCTGCCTCAGCCCAGCCCCACTTCTGGGGTAACCAGCTTCCTTTGGTTCAGATACAAGAAGTGTCAGCCCTCCCCACCTCAGGCTCGGAGTCAGCGGGCACTGAATGGAGGGCCTGCAGCTGCCCTGCCATGAGGGTTGTCATCCCATTTTCCAGGAGACACTCTGAGGTGGGGTGGCACTGCCCGCGAACACAGCTGAGTGGTGGGCCAGCCCTTCAGCTCCAATTCTGGGGCTCTTTCTACAAACCCTCAAGTTTCCTCCCTCCCCTGACCCCTCCTCCCAGTGGTGCTGCCAACCCCTTCTTCTGAACTTATCTCTTTCCAGGAGGGAGAGGACCCGGGACCCCCCTACACACAGAGAGAGACACACAATGACAGACAGACAGACGGACACACACAGACACAGAGACACACACAGGCACGTGCACACACGCGCGCATGCGCACACACACACCCCACTGAGAGGTCCCAGGAGCCAGCCACAAGGCGAACTGGCTCTAGAACAGTGTCTCTAGAGCTCTATCAAACATCCTTGGCAGGCAGCCAGGGATTCCTCTAAAACTCCACTTTGAACATATCACTACTTCCTTGTGAGCCTCCTGGTGACGTCAGGAGGAAGCCCAGCCTCCTCAAGGTGCCAGCAGAGCCCCAGAAGCTTCTCCTCCCGCTCACTGCTCCGACCCCTACTCTGCTGCCCTCTCTTCACTCACCCTGGTCTTGGATCACCGCAGAGGCTGGAGCCGCTCCCACTCACCATGGGTTTCAGGCCCCCATGCCTCTCTCAGCACTGTTCCCCCTTCCAACACACCTTCCTTCTGTGCTTATAGTCCGTTAACAATGTTGTGATAGTTTCAGGTGGACAGTAAAGTGACATAGCCAAATATATACATGTATCCATTCTCCACCAAACTCCCCTCCCATCCAGGCTGCCACATAATATTGAGCAGAATTCCATGTGCTATACAGTAGGTCCTTGTTGGTTATCCATTTTAAATATAGCAGTGTGTACATGTTGATCCCGAACTCCCTGACTATCCCTTCCCCCCATTCTTATCCCCTGGTAGCTAGTGAATTCCTTCTTTGCCTTCAGAATTCAAGTTAAAGCTTCCAATTGCAGAAGTCGCCCCCGGCCTTCACCTCCCCATTCCTCCTTCCTGCTCCCAGGGCTATCGTACCTACCCCCACCATAGTATTTTTCACTCTAATGATCTGAAGTGTCTGTCTCCCTCTTGGATGGTGAGCACCTTGAAGCCAGGGACTAGATCGTACTCATTTTGTGGCTCCTCAGAGCGTCCTATGATACCTGGTCCAAACAAGTATCTGATAAATGTTGAATGAATGACTCCCCTCTGAACTTTTCTGTACCCACCCCCCATCCCAAGCCCAAGGTAGTGGTCAGATAGGGGAGGGAGAACTTGAACTGTAGATTCAGGAGCCCTGAGGCAGGGGGCAGCTGGTGCAGTGTAGGGGGTAAACATAGGATCCCTCTCATCCTCTCTTCCCTGTAGCCCCAGCAAAGATCATTTCTTTTGGGGGCACCGTGACAACACCCTGGATGAGAGATGTGCGGCTGCCTTGCAATTCAGTGGGAGACCCGGCCCCTGCGGTGAAGTGGACCAAGGACAGGTATGTGTGGGACTCTTCAGGGATGGGTAACCCACAGAGATGGGCATTGCAAGAGAGCCATGAAGAGAACTGATGTCCCTCCCTTCCGGCTGACTCAGTCACCTCCAGCCCTGGGGAGGCCCTTGCCGGGTACACGACTACACCCTCACATGCTGGCCTGGCCTCCCTGGCTGCCCTCTGTTGGCTGCCATGGATCTCCCTTCCCTGGGTGGTTGAACAGGCCATGGTTACTAGATATTCCCAGGAAGCACTGAGTGAAAACCCAAGAATCTAGGGTCCCGGAGCCAGTGCCTTACTGCTCCCAGCTCTAAGCCTACAGACCTGGGGGAGGCTCCCGGAGGGGATGCCTGCCATAAGCCGTCCCCACCCCCCCGCAGTGAGGACTCGGCCATCCCCGTGTCTATGGACGGGCACCGGCTCATCCACACCAATGGCACATTGCTGCTGCGTGCAGTGAAGGCTGAGGACTCAGGCTACTACACCTGCACGGCCACCAACACTGGCGGCTTCGACACCATCATTGTCAACCTTCTGGTGCAAGGTGAGACCCCGCGAGGTGGGCGGGGCTCCGAGAGCTGAGACCCCCGCGAGGTGGGCGGGGCTCCGAGAGGTGAGACCCTCCGAGGTGGGCGGGGCTCCGAGAGGTGAAACCCCTGTGAGGTGGGCCGGGCTCCGAGAGGTGAGACACCTGTGAGGTGGGCGGGGCTCTGGTAGGGACAGGGATGGCTAAGCGGGAGGAATTCCATCAAGAGAGAGAGAGAAAGACAGAGACAGAGGGGTTGTCAAATAAAAAAGACCAGCCACCAGGGAGACAGACCCTTGGTGGATCAGAGGGGCCACGTGGAAGAGGAGGCAGGAGGGGTAGAGAGGAGAATGAGCAGGAGTGGGGCAGGCAGCAAGATGGCACCCCTGTCCCCCATCATCAGAGGTTAACCCTTTGTGGTGTGGGCTGCTGACTCTCCCCTCACAGTTCCCCCGGACCAGCCCCGTCTCACTGTTTCCAAAACCTCAGCTTCGTCCATCACTCTGACCTGGATTCCGGGTGACAATGGGGGCAGCTCCATCCGAGGTGAGGGGGGCCTGGATGAGGAGTGGGGAGAATTCCGGGCTAGGGGCAAAGGAAGTGCTTCACTTACTCCCACTGCTTGTCCTCATAATGCTTCGGAAGTGATGGGAGGAAGGGTGATTTGGACCACAGGGGAGTTACCCAAGTGCCATGGAAAATATACCAGCCTAGACGTCTGGGCTTTAGAACACCCACCCCCGCACTGCCAGTGGTGAGCTGTGTGAACCTGAGGAAGTCTGTTTTCTTCTCTGGGTCTTTGTTTCCAAATCTATAACATCAACAAATGTTCTAGATACTGCTTCTTGAACTTAAATATGCATACGAATCGCCAGGGGATCTTGTGAAAACACAGATTCTGATTCGGGGGAGCTGAGAATCTGCATGTCTAACAAGCTCCCAAGTGATGCTCTGGGGCCAGGGCACTGTACATGGAGTAGCAGGGTCTCAATAGGACCCCTTTGAAGTCTCACAGCTCTGGTTTCTGTTCCCCTCCCTACCCTGGCTTCTAAAGCCTAACACAAGAGCCAACTAGAGAGATTCCTACAACTCACCCAAGATCCTTCCAGTTTTGCATCTAATTGGCATCCACCCCATCCTAATGGCCCAAAGTTCCCCCTGCTGGCCCCCTGCGGAGCCCAGTCCCATGACAGCTGTTGGGAGACCCCGGGCCCCGCCCTGCCCCTCCTGAGCCAGGCAAACCTCCCGGCCAGGCTTCGTGCTGCAGTACTCGGTGGACAACAGTGAGGAGTGGAAGGATGTTTTCGTCAGCTCAAGCGAGCGGTCCTTCAGGCTGGACAGCCTCAAGTGCGGCACGTGGTACAAGGTGAAGCTGGCGGCCAAGAACAGCGTGGGCTCCGGGCGCATCAGTGAGATCATCGAGGCCAAGACCCATGGGCGGGGTGAGGCCCGGGACAGGGTGGCAGGTTCTGGGATGGGGCAGAAGGGCACAGGGAAGCACGGAGACTCCAGGGAGACCCCACCTAGTTCCATCGCTGCAGCATCTGTATGAATCATAGTAGGAAAAACTGGCCCCACTTCCCTGCAGGGGGTGGCAGACAGATGGCTCACCTCTTCCTTTTTCCTGCCTCTATCTTCCTCCTGGGCCAGGCCTTGCTCTCCTTGTCCTTCTCCCTCTCCTCTTCTTCCTCCCCCTCTGTCCCCTGGAGCATCCCTACTCCCATCCACGCCTCCCACCGATCCCCCGGAACCACTGTGGTCCCAGCCGCCCCAGGGAAATCCCTCCCAGTCTCTCTAACCTCTGTCTCTCCCTCTGGCCCCCCAGAGCCCTCCTTCAGCAAAGACCAGCACCTCTTCACACACATCAACTCCACGCATGCTCGGCTTAACCTGCAGGGCTGGAACAACGGGGGCTGCCCCATCACCGCCATCATGCTGGAGTACCGGCCCAAAGGCACCTGGGCCTGGCAGGGCCTGCGCGCCAACAGCTCCGGGGAGGTGTTTCTGACCGAGCTGCGGGAGGCCACGTGGTATGAGCTGCGCATGAGGGCTTGCAACAGCGCTGGCTGTGGCAACGAGACCGCCCAGTTTGCCACCCTGGACTACGATGGCAGTGAGTCAGCAAGGGCGGGCGGGGGGTGCTGCTGCTGGGGAAGCTGGCCGAGAGGCAGACACATACAGAGGTAGACAAGCAAATAGAAAAGAGGTATGACTCTAGTCAGGGTCAAAGGCTGATGGGTGAGTAAGCAAACAAAGGACAGGCAAAAGGAGCAGCAGACAGGTAGGCAGGTAAGTGGGTAGATGCACCTGTGACCACATAGATGGATAGACAGGCAAGCAGGTCAGTTACACTGAAGACAGAGGGCCTTTGGGACTTCCCTGGTGGTCCAGTGGCGAAGACTCCACGCTCCCAATGCAGGGGGATGGGGCCAGGTTCTATCCTGGTCAGAGAACTAGATCCCACATGTCGCAACTAAGAGTTCACATGCCACAGATAAGACCCAGCAAGCCAAATATATAATAAAATTGAAAAAAAAAAAAAGATAGAGTGTCTTTGAAGATGCAAGCCTTGCTCTCCATTGCTTTAAAGAAATGAGAGGAGGCAGAGATGTAGTTGATGTCCTGCCCTATAAGAACACTCTGCTAAGATGGTACATTAGCCAGGATAGGGTAACCTATGCTGCAGTAACAAACACTAAAAGCTTCAGGGCTTGATCCAATAAAGATTTCTTGCTCTCATAACATCTTGTGAGGGTTGGCTGGCCACCATCATTTAGCCATGTTAACTATGCCATCTTGAACATGCAGCCTCCAAGGTCACCATCAAGAGAGAGACAGAAAAGACACAGCAGTTCTTAACCACCCTGGCCAGGGGGTGATAGGTACTCATCATTTCTATTTGCATTCTGTTGTCCATAACTAGTAACATGGCCCTAACCTAACTGCCAGGAAGTCTGGGGAATTTAGCTGAGCACATGGATGTTTTGGTGAGCCTCACCTGGTATCTGCCACATGTGGATACCTCACACTCACACACACACATGTTCAAGGCACATAGAAGGCTGAATTCATAGGGGCCAGCTGTCACAAGCTTAACTGAATCTACCTGTGTGTTAAGGAAACAGAATAAAAGTGGCATCTTCAGGGGATTTGCTCAAAGAAGGAAGACTTCATGAAGAAGATGACTCTTAGCTGAAGTTTTGAAACAAGTAAACATCAGGGCTTGGCAGAAGGCTCTATCAGTGGGAGAACTCATCATATCTCCTAGCAGCCCCCAGGGTTAGCAGATATCACCCATGGGGGAAGAGGGGGCAGGGAGAGACTGCAGGGTGTTGAGTGGCTTTTGCCCTGATCTGGGGAAGAGAACACAGGATCCCACTGCCCTGACTTCTGTCTCCTGTGATCCTCATCATCACCACCCCTCAACCTTACCAGCTGGATGTGGGAATCTAAGCCCATAAGCTGCCCTCTAGAAATGAACACTGAACTCCAACAGGCAGGAGACTATCTCTGAAGGGATTCAGGATGATTCTAAAACAGGCCTATGAGTCTTTAATATCATATGCAGTATAAAAACTACACAACCATTCATGGCTGTCCTGATGGGACCAGAACTTGGGGGGAGCAGAGGGGAGAGCTGGGGCTCTGAAATGGGAAGTAGAGATTGAAGTGAGACCAAAGGCAGCAAGAGAGGTCCAAGGGCTATGTTGCCCATGAGACCCTGCATAACGCTCGACTCCTAGGAACATCTGATTCCTTTCTTCCCCCCAATTCAGGCACCATCCCACCCATCAAGTCTGCACAAGGAGAGGGGGACGACGTGAAGAAGCTGTTCACCATTGGCTGCCCGGTCATCTTGGCCACACTGGGGGTGGCACTGCTCTTCATCGTTCGCAAGAAGAGGAAAGAGAAGCGGCTGAAGCGGCTCCGAGGTGGGCGAGTTTCTATGTGCTTCCTAAGAAGGAATGACCTTCAGCTATGCTGGCCACTCTCCACTGGCTTGGAGCACTGTCTGGATGAGAGGGTGTCCATGACCCCTTGAGGGGAGAGCTGTCACTCCAGCCTTCTGAAACCTCCTTAGTTGTTCACTGCTTCTTCCTCTGTGCCCCCAAGACTTTGTGCCTGCCCTCACCAGGTTGACTTTTAGCAGTCCACCCTGGTAAAACCATATTGCTGGTTAAGACATTTGAACAATTCCATAGTTGTTTGGTAAATAGATGTCGTTCCCTTCCACCCTGGATGCTCCATTCTCTCATATAGGACCTCTGCGATTTTCCTAGGGCCCAGCCACTAAAGACATGCAAGTGGTCTCTAGGACCTTGCTCAGCTTTGACTGAGCTGTTTTCATGCCTTGTCAGGTGTTAAATATTTTTAGTATCCTCCCCTGTCCCAACACCTGATACCATAGTCTGTCATGAATGGGCTTGATTTACCCAAGATCAACTAGTTTCTAAATAAATGTCTGTTCACATATTTGGAAAACATTTGTTGAGTATCTGCTATATTGTAGATACTGCCGGACATCAGAGATATAGAAATGAATGAGAAAGAGCAGCCCATGCCCTTATAGAGTTCACAGCCAAGGCATAATAAGAGCACAAAAGAGGGAATAACTAAGGCTGCCTAGGATATTTAGGAGTTGGGTAGATAAATGGATGGTTCAGTGGGTGGTTGATAGTTGTTAAGTGGCTGGCTGGCTGGATGATTGGATGTTTGATGGATTGATAGTTGAATCACTAGATGGTTGGTTCGATGGAGGACGGATGGATATTTGAAGAACAGATGGATGATAAAATGGATAGATGATTGTATGGTTGTATGAATGGTTGAATAGATGAATGGATAATTAGGTGAATGGTTGGATAGATGCTTAGATGGGTTGATGGTTGAATGGATGAATGGTTGGCATTCATTGGGAAGCCCATCAAGCATCCAATCATCCATCCATCCAACCATTTAACAACCATCAACCACTCACTGAACCATCCATTTATCTACCCAACTCCTGGTGGGTGGATCACTGGATGAATGGATCAGCAGTGGATAGGTCAATAATAAATGGATGGATGGGTAGCTAGATAGATGGTTGAATGTATTCATAAAGCTAGATTCACTCTAACCAGTCATTCTCAGTTATCAGAGGTCTAGTGGATTACCCATGTCCTTTGCTTCTCCTCTCTTGTCAATTCCTAACCTGAGAGTCCTAAATCTATTCAGGGTCCCTATGAGACAAAACAGGCTCCCTGAGTGGCTCAGTGATAAAGAACCCACCTGCCAGTGTAGGAGGCATAAGAGATACCAGTTCGATCCCTGGGTCAGGAAAATCCCCTGGATAAGGGCATGGCAACCCACTCCAATATTCTTGCCTGGAAAATCCCATGGACTGAGGAGCCTGGCATTCTATGGTACATAGGGTTGCAAAGAGTCCAACAGGACTGAAGCAACTTAGCACACGCATGAATGAGATAAAACAGTGACTTTCAAATCCATCCATGGACTTTTGGGGACAGATACCCTAGAGAAGGAAATAAAACTTGGTTGATGTCATCTGGAGGTTCCCACTGACCACCTGTACTTCATCCCTGACTCTCTCCTCTCTCCAACAGATAACAGAGGATAGATCTACCACTGATGCCTATTTCAACCTGCTATGATGTCTTGTTTGATTAGAGTCAATTCAGGAAGCAGATGGAATACTTTATATACTGTCTCCGTGTTAGATAAAAGTCTGAGGAAAGGAAAACAGACCTGAGTCAGATCCTGAATTGGGAGCAATGAGACCTTACCATGTTTCGGACTATCTCCAAGGTCCTTACATTTCTTCCCAGGAAACCAGCCCTGGCCCTGTTTTAGGGAATTCTCTCACCTTGCTCCCCATGCCTCTTCCAATTCTGATCCTGATCAGAACCCATTCTCACTCAGTCCCCTCTCTCTACTGTTTTGCAGATGCAAAGAGTTTGGCAGAAATGTTGATAAGGTGGGTGTCACATGGCTACTTCCTCTCTCCTCCCATTTCCCTCCCCTCACCCAGGATACAGGCTTCTAAGACCCCACTATCCTGCAAAACCTCTCCCCCAACCCCTTGTGGCTGCCTTGTCACCCATCTCCAGCCCTTCTCCCCACAGCAAGAACAACCGAAGCTTTGACACACCCGTGAAGGGGCCACCCCAGGGCCCACGGCTACACATTGACATCCCCAGGGTCCAGCTGCTCATCGAGGACAAGGAGGGCATCAAGCAGCTGGGTGAGTGACAGGTGCCACAAGCTCTCTGTCCTGCTGAGGGGGCTTCCCCCGCCACATCCCATGAAGGGCAACCACCAGTCCTCAGACAGTGCCCGGGGTTCTAGAAGCAGCCCCATCAACAACTCCACAACCTCGGAACTCACTGCAGCTTCTCTCAAGGACTGGGTTTCCTCCCCTGTTCATGGGGAGACCTGACCTGACCTTTCTTGGGTTCGATGTCGGATAAAGACAAAGAGAAATTTGGGAAGCAAAGATGGTGCCCAAAGGGAAGGACTCCTGCTGATTGTGCTTCTTCCTCCAGGAGATGACAAGGCCACCATCCCTGTGACCGATGCTGAGTTCAGCCAGGCTGTCAATCCTCAGAGTTTCTGCACCGGAGTCTCCTTGCACCACCCAGCCCTCATCCAGAGCTCAGGACCCCTGATCGACATGTCTGACATCCGGCCTGGCACTAGTAAGCACCATCCCCAGGGAGACAGCCCTCCTCCCAGGTGAGGTTTCTTGGGCACAGCATAATGCAGAGGTGACTTTTTTTTTTTAAAAGGAGGGAGAAGCATCATGGAAGAATGGAAAGAGCACTGGAATTAGAGTCTAGAGACCTTTATTACAGACCCACTAGCTGTGGCCTTGGGCATATCACTCACCTTATCTCTCTGGGCCTCACTTTCTTTCCCTAGAAATCTTGAGAGGGTTAGTTGTTCTTTCTCTCCAAGGGCCTCTGCATCTTCCACTGATACTCTGGACATAAGGACAGAATATATCCAGGACTGTAGGGAATGAGTGGACAGTCATGAGGCAGCAGGAGAGGAGGTGACATTCTTCCCAGGCTGTAGAAAAGATGGGGTGGCCGGGGAGGAAAAGGATGCCGCCCACTGCCCATACCCCTGACACTGCTGCCCTCCTCCTCCATGGATAGCTCTGTGTTTAGGAAAGGCAGCACACTCAACTTTCCCAAGGGAGCTTCTGAGGCTGCTCCTGCCTCCTCCCTTGCTCCCCGCCGCCCTTTCTGGTAAATGCCAGCTGCCCAAGCCTGAGTAGCCACGGCTGGAGGGTGCTAGCTCTTGCTTCCTCTGTGCAGATCCAGTGTCCAGAAAGAATGTGAAGTCAGCCCACAGCACCCGGAACCGGTACTCAAGCCAGTGGACGCTGACCAAGTGTCAGGCCTCCACCCCCGCCCGCACCCTCACCTCCGACTGGCGCACTGTGGGCTCCCAGCATGGTGTTACTGTCACCGAGAGTGACAGCTACAGTGCCAGCCTCTCCCAGGACACAGGTAAGCCCAGGGACCTGGCTCCTGCCCACTCTTCTCAGGCTCCCTCATTCCCCACCTTCTGTTTTCCCCACTCCTACCCACCAGCTCATGGAGTCCAAGGCACCAGTCAGTTTCATTTCCAGCTGGTCACTGACTCACCCTGTGGCTGTGACAAAAACACTTGACCTAACTGAGCTCTGCTTGTCAAGGATTTCATTTTCTTCTCCCAAAAGATGATGGAGAAAATGGTGCACATGATGTTTGTTGGAGAAGAGGTTAAGGGTTGCTCAGAGGGTGATGCTTATTATCAAGAACGAAAGCTGTGGGCTTCCCTGGTGGCTCAGTCATAAAGAATCCACCTGCCAATGCAGGAGACACGGGTTCCATCCCGGATCTGGGAAGATCCCACATGCTGCAGAGCAACAAAGCCCATGTGCCATAACTATTGAGCCTGTCCTCTAGATCCCAGGAGCCACAATTACTGAGCCCATGTGTTGCAATTACTGAAGTCTGAGCACCCTAGAGCCTGTGCACCACAACAAGGGAAGCCATCACAATAAGAAGTCACACATCACAACTAAAGAATAGCCCCCACTTGCCCGCACAGCAACAAAGACCCAGCACAGCCATAAATAAATAGATTTCAAAAAGAATGAAAGATGTTTTGCATTTCGTTAGTCAAAGATCCCACTTTTTCAATTAATTAATTAATTTTAATTGGAGGTTAATTACAATATCATGGTGGGTCTTGCCATATATTGACATGAATTGGCCATGGGTGCACATGTGTCCCCCATCCTGAACCCCCCCCCACCTCCCTTCCTCCTTCTGGGTTGTCCCAAAGAACTGGCTTTGAGTGCCCTGCTTCATGCATCGAACTTGCACTGGTCATCTATTCTACATATGGTAATGTACATGTTTCAATGCTATTCTCTCAAATCATTCCACCCTCGCCTTCTTCCACATAGTCCAAAAGTCTATTCTTTATTATCCAACTTTTGCCACCACCACTACCCTCACAGGGAAAGAGCAGGGTCTTGTGAGCCTCGTCCACTCCGTAGTCAAGCTTTCAGATGGCTACTGGGGTTATGGTTAAGGTAACTGCTCAATCTGGTCTCATTTACACCCTCTCCCCATAAGCCCACTTTATTTTTTATTGAGCTATAACTTATATATAACATTTAGTTTCAGGTGTACAGCATAATGATCCGATATTTGTATACATTGCAAAATGACTGCCACAGTAAGTGTAGTTAACATCCTTCACCACATATAGTTACAGTTTTTTTTCTTATAATGAGAACTTGAAAGAACTACTCTCTTAGTAACTTTAAAATATTCAATACAGTGTTATTAACTATAGTTATCATGCTGTACCTTATATTCCCATGACTTACTTATTTGATAACTGGACGTTTGTACCTTTTGACCACCTTCACCCATTTTGCCCAACTCCCGCCCCCCCACCTCTGGCAACCACCAATCTATTCTCTGTATCTGTGAGCTTGGGGGTTTTGTTTGTTGTTGTTTTGGGGTGTTTTTAGAATTGATATATAAGTGATATCATGCTGTGTTTGTCTTTCTTTGGTTTATTTCACTTAGCATGATGCCCTCGAGGTCCATGCATATCTTCCCAAATGGCAAGATCTCCTTTTTTATGACTGAACAATATCTCACTGTGTGTGTCTTTTTAATCTGTTCATCCACTCACAGACACACAGATGCCTCCATGTCTTGGCTCTTGTAAATAATGCTGCAATGAATATGGGGGTGCCACTCATTTCCTTTTAACTCTGTGCTTTCCATCTCCCAAGACAAAGGACGGAACAGCATGGTGTCCACTGAGAGCGCCTCTTCCACCTACGAGGAGCTGGCCCGGGCCTACGAGCATGCCAAACTGGAGGAGCAACTGCAGCACGCCAAGTTTGAGATCACTGAATGCTTCATCTCCGACAGCTCCTCTGACCAGATGACCACGGGCACCAACGAGAATGCAGACAGCATGACGTCCATGAGCACACCCTCAGAGCCTGGCATCTGCCGCTTCACCGCCTCCCCACCCAAGCCCCAGGACGCTGACCGGGGGAAGAACGTGGCTGTGCCCATCCCTCACCGGGCCAACAAGAGTGAGTGCTGAGACCACCTCCCTTGCTGTGACCCCACCCTCCAACCCCCTAAGCCCAGGCTAGAACCTAGCCCTGCCTGCACCCTACGCGCCCGCCCAGCACAGCTCCTTAGCAGTGGGGTGTAGTGCAGAGAGCAAGGACTTGGGAGCAAGCAGATCTAGGTTCACATCCTGTCTCAAATGCTTAATACCTCTGTGACCTTGAACAAGTCGTGGAACCTCTCTGGCCTTAATTTTCTTGTTTTTGAAATGCAAACGAGAGCATATACTTTGCATTGTTGTAATGAGCATTACGGAGAAGGCAATGGCAACCCACTCCAGTGCTCTTGCCTGGAAAATCCCGTGGACGGAGGAGCCTGGTAGGCTGCAGTCCATGGGGTCACGAAGAGTCAGACACGACTGAGCGACTTCACTTTCACCTTTCACTTTCATGCATCGGAGAAGGAAAGGGCAACTCACTCCATTGTTCTTGCCTGGAGAATCCCAGGGACGGCGGAGCCTGGTGGGCTGCCGTCTATGGGGTCGCACAGAGTCGGACACGACTGAAGCGACTTAGCAGCAGCAATGAGCATTAAAAATGATGTCCGTGCCTGACACAGAGTTAAGGAGCAACCCTGGCAGCTAGGTCCATGGTGGTCAAACCTCATGGTGGGCCGTGACCCAGCCTGACAGGGAACATCTGACTCCAGGGCCCTGGCCAGAGTATATGCCCTTTGAGGTCAGCAGGGCAGGTCTAGGATGACCAGGGGGAGGGAAGCAAGGGTGCCCACCAGTAGACATCAGGGCCACCGTATGCCAGGCACAGGCTATCAAACCAGGCAGTCTGGTCTGCTCGGCACTGGCCTTGCTAAGGGGCCACGCTGACCTAGGGGTTCGGGGTTATCTAGAGAAGAGCACAGGTTAACAGAAAAAACAGAGACCTAGGAGTCCAGCAGCCCTTTACAACTCCCCCTCCCCATCCAGCTCTGTGAATTTGGGTAAGTTACTTAATCCCTCTGAATCTCAGTTTCCTCATTTGCAAAATCCAAGCAGGTATTAATCTATCCAGGGGTCTGTGGGGTCTAAATGAGATGACCTTAAGAGTGCCTGGCATAGTGGACAGGAGAGAGGCCTGCGCATAGGGTGCTCACAGGGTGGAGGGATCAAGATGTGGGGTCCTGGAAGCGTATCCTGTGGAGGCACTGTGAGAAAGGAGGAACATTCTGCATGGAGAAGAGAGGACAGAGAGGGATGCGGAAACCAAGCTGACTCAGATGTCTGAAAGGCGGCTTGGGAAAAGGGGGAGGTCTGCTCTGGTGGTCCTCAGAGGACAGAATCAGGTTGAATGTGGGGAATTGACAGAGAGTGACATTCCTTTCTTTCTCAGTGTATAGAAAAGCTTTCTAACAGCCAGAGCTTTTAGGATGACCATGTTTAGAAATGAGCCCACCACTAGCTGAAGCTGATCAGTTATAGTGAACAGTTAACAATAGGGATCAATCTATTAAGCAACACTGTGCCGCTGTGTTGCAGCCTTTACCGTGTGTGTGCGTTAGTCGCTCAGTCGTGTCCAACTCTTTGTGACCCCCATGGACTGACTATAGCTCTCCAGCCTCCTCTGTCCATGGAATTCTCCAGGCAAGAATACTGGAGTGGGTTGTCATTTCCTTCTCCAGGGGATCCTCCCGACCCAGGGATCGAACCTGGGTCTTCCTCACTGCAGGCAGATTCTTTACCGTCTGAGCCACCAGGGAAGCCCAACAAGGGAAATTTGACTCAACACAATAAACCTCACCAGGCCCCAACATGGGCAGGATTGACTGGCTGATAGCTCTTTCTGGATTCCATGGATGGTGGTGCATGGCCGTTCTTGGTGGAGGGATTTGCCTGGTTAATTCCCATAAGGAGCCTTTTCCCTACTTTGTCTCATTCCCTCCTCACAGAATTACTGTAGGGAGATGAGATTATTCCTATTTCATAGATGAGGAAACCAAGGCTCAGAGAGGCCAAGTGACTGATGTTTCCTTGACTGGTTACTGCCCATCGGTGGAGGGACTGACTGAGGGCTGGGGCGGGGGAACAGGCTGGTTCCGAGAGGCGTCTGCCGCTGACACAGCGCACTTCCTCCCTTGCAGGTGACTACTGTAACCTGCCCCTGTACGCCAAGTCGGAGGCCTTCTTCCGAAAGGCAGAGGGGCGTGAGCCCTGCCCCGTGGTCCCGCCCCGCGAGGCCTCTATCAGGAACGTGACTCGGACCTACCACCCCCAGGCTCGCCACCTGACCCTGGACCCTGCCAGCAAGCCCTTGGGCCTTCCGCACCCCGGGGCCCCCACGGCCGCCTCCACCGCCACCTTACCTCAGAGGACTCTGGCCATGCCAGCCCCCCCCGCCGGCACGGCCCCCGCAGCGCCCGGTCCCACCCCCGCCGAGCCCCCCGGCGCTGCCCCCAGCACCGCCCCTCCGGCCCCCAGCACCGAGCCTCCGCGGGCCGGGGGCCCACACACCAAAATGGGGGGGGCTCCAGGGACTCACTTCTCGAGATGAGCACGTCGGGGGTGGGGAGGTCTCAGAAGCAGGGGGCCGGGGCCTACTCCAAGTCCTACACCCTGGTGTAGGGGCACAGCCGGAAGGGCGGCCACGAGCCTGGACCTGTCTGCACCTCCGGCCCTGACACACCAACTTGGCTGATTTCCTGCATTATTTATATTAAACTGACAGACAAAAACCCACCAACAAGGGAAAAACAACCCCCCGAGTCATGAACGCCTGTACATAGAACTCTTTTGTACAAATGAAACTATTTTCTTCTTCTCCATGAAGCCAGGGCACAAAGAATTTGACAGTACACGTCAAATCCCCCACCCCACAAAATCTGTGTGGAGAGATATATACCTATATAGAGAGATAAGAGCACAGCGACGAGCTATATATCTATATATTTCTCTCACCTTATTTTGAGACAGAGGCACAAAGACTCAGCAATTTTTCCCTCCTACTCACCCTCCCTTCGATCTACGTGGTTTTGACAAAGACCAAGATCCCAACTCAGAGACACTGCATGCGATTTTACTGTTCCCAAAAAAACCAGGAGTTGCTTCAATTTGCAGATGCTTATGTGTTAATACCTTTTTCTATGAAAAAAGACCCAGCGCCGTGTGCAATAAAGGTTATGTTTCTACGTGGTGGCTTTTTTCCCATCTGGCAAGGGCCAGTGAGGAGGCAGGGACAAGAGGTCCCTCTACCAGGCCGTCGGTCTCTCAGGGAGAGACTTTGAGAAGCCCAGCTTTAGCTCAGCACGTTAAACTTTTTAAAAGGCTTTCCATTAGCCAAGTTGCCTCCTTGGGCACCTGTTCATTCCCTGTTCTGTGCTGGGCCCTACAAGAGATCAGCTGTGTGTCTTTAGTTTCCTAAACCTCTCTAAACCACAGTTCACTTGTCGGTAAAATGAGGCAACCTCGGTGAGAGCACTGGGGAGCCAATATGGGGATGGGGGGCTGTGTCTACTGGCTTCTGCCCTTTGGGAGAATGCAGTGTAGCCAGGTGAACAAAGCTACTCTAACAGCTCGTGGGCTGTTAAGTTGTGTAAAGGGTGCCTCTAAACTGGGAGGGAGAGATTATGTTATCCTGGTGTGAGCCAGCCAAAGCTTGAAGTTCTCAGCTAACTTTTGTTAGGGCAAGATGAGCCCAAAAGGAGAAGGAGTGAGGTCATCAGAGGTCAGAGAGGTGAAAAGGGCTCACAAGGAGGGGAACAGGGTTCAGCCAGAGAGAATGAGGCCAGTGAGCACAACAGGCACCACACCTAGTGTCAGAGGAACCACATATAGTTAGATTCAGGTGGAAGCAATCACACCCACGTGCAGACGCGCAGAGAAGCCAGTTCTCAGGAGAGGGTCAAAGAGCATGCAAGCTGGGCCAGAGGACATAAGAGTTTGGATAGGCGGAGGGGAGGGGAAGACTCAGGAGACTCCAAAGCCTCCGGACGGGAAGCTCACAGTCTCCCTCCATGGTGGCCAGGCCCCCTGGGTGAGAAGCAAGTGCCCCTCAGAAGTGCACAGGAGGGTCCTGTGCTCAGCACCCCAAGTCAAGGCTGACTTGTGGGCCCCGAATCTGGAAGGAAGGTGAGTCTGGGCCCTGCTGGTCCCAATTGCCCTTCCCTCGAGAGGATAAAGTGGGAAGGGGACCCCAGGGGTGGATGGGGAGGGAGGAAGGGAAGGTTTGTGCAGGATAGGAGTGGTACCCGTCAGTCTGCACCACCAGAGAGCCTTCCCTGGGATGCATGACCTTGAATAGAAGTGCTTTCCAAAAGGCAGCTCATTCCACAAACATTTCCTGAGCCCTCGCAAGTGCAGACACAGGAGCTCCGGCCCTGGGTAACTACATGTCAGGTCAAGGGCTGTCGGCATGAAAGAGGGGCTAGGGCAAAGGTTATGTGTTCCTGGGTGACTTCTAGGCCCTTGGGGAGACTGTTTCAGGCCCCCAAGATCCACCCAGGGCGCGGAGGGAACCAGCTGACGAAGGCATTTGTGAGAAAAGGCCCTCCAGGCTCCTTGTGTGACTGGAGGACAGGCTGCCTCCCAGGGCTGCACATGCCATCTGCAGGTCACCTCCCAAACTGGAGGCACAGTGATCAAGCCCCAAGTTCTCCCTGAGGACTGGCTAATATAAATTCACTGCTGGTTAGGAAAGTAGGCATCACTATCTCCATTGGGCAGGTGAGAAAGCTGGAGCCCTGGAGGGCTGAGTAAGTTATCCAAAGTCAGAGGAGCAGGAAGAGCTGGAGATAAGGTTCAAACTCAAGAGTGTTTGAATCCTTAACCACTGAGCCACCCCGCCCTGTGTTCCCGTGTTCAGAGACAGAGTTTCAGTTCTACCCTGAGGATGATGCCAGGTGAACAGTCTGCCAGGTCCAGGTGACCCAGCTGGACTTACTGGCAGGAAAGTGGCCAGTGTGGAACTGTTCATGAGCCATTCAGAGAGGAGAGCCAATACAACACTCTGGGTTGGCCAGAGTGAAGGGGCAACTCTGATGGGCTGACTTTGGCGGGGGACAGTAATAGGAGGGGAGGGATTTGGCTCTGGGGGGTCTGTTGGAGAAGGCCTGGGACCAGAGGCGGACCATGTAGGAAGAAAAGGACTTGAAGAGGCACAAGAGCAATGAAGCACAAGCCAGCTTCACTTGTGCTCAGTTTAGTTGGACCCCTTACTAAGAAACGCGAGTCCTGGAAATTCAGACCGACTTGGGCAAAATCCACACAACTGTGTATGCTGATGATTTCTACCTTGTGCTCAGTTTAGTTGGGCCCCTTAATAAGAAACGTGAGTCCTGGAAATTCAGACAGACTTGGGCAAAATCCACACAATTTTGTATGCTGATGATTTCTAACCTTGTTGGGTTTTTCAGCTAAACCACAAGGTTGCCTGCTAGGATGGGCTCTCCTCCTGCTCACACATCCCCAGCTCATCATCACTGAACTCTGTGTCTGGAGCAGCTGTCTTAAATACTTCCAGTTCCTTTTCAGATCTCCATGTTGTCTGCCGCAGACAAGGCCACCATGTGTCTCTAGAATCTAGGTACTTAAATTATGGTCCACGGACCAGCAGTATCACCTAGGAGCTTGTTAGAAATGTGAAATCTCAGGCCTCACCCTTGAACCACTGGATCAGAATCTGCAGTTTCCCTAGCAAAATCCTTAGAGGATTCGTATGCACCCTAGAATTCAAGAAGCCCTCCTCTAGAAGGGCTTCTGAGAGAGCATGCCCCTGCTCTCTTCCTTCTGCTAAAAACCAGAGCTAGACCTGTGGATCTTAGTTGCACATCAGATTCACCTGAGAAGCTTGTTAAAAAAAAAAAAAAAGCGACCCAGATCTCACCAGTTCCAACTGAATCACAATTTGTGGACATGCAACCCAGGCATTTGTATTTTTTGTATGTGTGGGAAAAGATACAAACTAACATTTACCATTGTAACCATTTAAAAAATTTTAAATTTGATTTTTATATTATAGTTGATTTACAATGTTGTTTCAGATGAACAGCAAAGTGACTCAGATGTACACATATTCATCCTTTTTTAGATTATTTTTCCATATAGGTTATTACAAAATATTGAGTAGAGGGCCCTTTGCTATACAGTGTGGTGGTTTAGTCGCTCAATCATGTCTGACTCTTGTGACCCCAGGGACTGTAGCCTGCTAGGCTCCTTTGTCCATGGGATTCTGCACGCAAGAATACTGGAGTGGGTTGCCATTTCCTTCTCCAGGGGATCTTCCCAAACCAGGAATCGAACCTGGGTGTCCTACATTGCAGGCATATTCTTTACCAACTGAGCTATGAGGGAAGTGTCCTACAGTAGGTCCTCATTGATTGTGTTATATATAGTGGTGTACGTATGTTAATCCCAAACTCCTAATTTATCCCTCCACCTACCTTTTCTCTTTGGTAACCATCAGTTGGTTTTCAAAGTCTGTGAGTCTTCCTGTTTCGTAAATAAGTTCATTTTTATCTCTTTTTTTATTCCACATATAGGTGATATCATAAGATATTTGTTTTTGATGTCACTTAGTATAATAATCTCTAGGTCCACCCATGTTTCTGCAAATGGCATTATTTCCTTCTTACTTATGACTGAGTAATATTCCATTGCATGTATGTACCACATCTTTATCTATTCCTCTGACAATGGGCGTTTAGGCTGCTTCGGTGTCTCGGCTGCTGTAAATAGTGCTGCAGTGAACACTGGGGTGCATGTATCCTTTCAGATTATGGTTTTCTCTGGATATATGCCCAAGAGTGGGATTTCTGGATCACATGGTAGCTCTATTTTTTAAGGAACCTCCATACTGTTCTCCATAGTGACTATCAATTTATATTCCCACCAACAGTGTGGGTGGGCTCCCCTTTCTCCACACCCACTCCAGCATTGATTGTACCTTGACTTTCTGATGGCCATTCTGATCAGTGTGAGGTGATAACCTTATTGTAGTTTTAATTTGCATTTCTCTAATATTTAGTGATGTTGAGCATCTTTTCTTGTGTTTTTTGACCATCTATATGTCTTCTTTGGAGAAATGTCTACTTAGGTCTTCCGCCCATTTTTTGATTGGGTTTTTTTTTTTATATTGAGCTACATCAACTGTTCATATATTTTGGAGATCAATCCCTTGTCAGTTATTTCATTTGCAAGTATTTTCTCCTATGGGTTGTCTTTTTGTTTACAGTTTCCTTTGCTGTGAAGAAACTTTTAAGTTTAACTAAGTCCTGTTTGTTTATTTTTGTTTTCATTACTCTAGAAGGTGGATCTGAAAAGATTTTGCTATGATTTATGTCAGAAGTGTTCTTCCTATGTTTTCCTCTAAGAGTTTTATAGTATCCAATCTTACATTTAGGTCTTTAATCCATTTTGGGTTTATTTTTGTGTATGGTGTTAGAGAATGTTCTAATTTCATTCTTTTACATGTAGTTTTTCAGTTTTCCCAGCACCACTTATTGAAGTGATTGCCTTTTCTCCACTGTACATTCTTGCCTCCTGTGTCATAGATTAATTAACAATAGATGTGTGGGTTTCTTTCTGGACTTTCTACTTTGTTCTGTTGATCTATATTTCTGTTTTTATGCCAATATCATACTGTTTTGATTACTGTAGCTTTGTAGTATAGTCTGATGTCAGGGAGCCTGATTCCCCCAGCTCCATTTTTCTTTCTCAGAATTACTTTGGCTATTCGGGGTCTTTTGAGTTTCCATACAAATTAAAACATGTTTTATTTTAGTTCTGTGGAAAATGCCATTGGTAATTTGATAGGAATTTCATTGAATGTGTAGATTGCTTTGGGTAGTATTTTTTGACAATATTTTTTCTTCCAATCAAAGAACATGGTATATCTTTCCATCTGTTGTTTCTTCTATTTCCTTTATCAGTGTCTTATACTTTTTCGGAGTACAGGTCTTTTGCCTCCTTAAGTAGATTTATTTGTAGATATTTTATTCTTTTTGATGCAATGGTAAATGAGATTGTTCCCTTACCATTTTAACCATTTTTAAGTGCACAATTCAGTAACATTAAGTATATTCATCTTGTGGTGTAACCATCACCATTATTCATTTCCAGAACTTTTTCATCTTCCCAAACAAAAACTCTGTACCTATTAAACAGTAATTCCTCATTTTCCCCTCCCCCAGCCCCTGGCAACCACCATTCTACTTTCTATTATTAATAATTTGACTACTCTAGATACCTCATGTCAGTGGTATCACACAGTACTTGTCCTTTCAACTAGCTTATTTGACTCATCACATTTTCAAGGTTCATCCATGTTGTAACGTGTATCAGAATTTCATTCCTTTTGGACTTCCTTGGCAGGGTAGTGGTTAAGACTCCATACTTTGACTGCAGGGGAGCACAGCTCTCTTCTCCCTAGTCAGAGAAGTTCTTCATGCCATGCAGGGCAGCCAAAAGGAAAAAAAAATTCATTTTTAAGACTGAATATTATTCCATTGCATGTATATATCACATTTTTTATCCCATTCACTTATTGATGGACATGGGTTGTTTCCTTTTGTTTGTGAATACTGCTGTTGTAAGTATTGGTATATAAGTACTTATTTGGCTCCCCGCTTTCAGTTCTTCTAGGTATATAACTAGGAGGAGAACTGCTGGATCAAATGGTAATTCCATGCTTAACTTTTTATTATTTTTTTTATTTTTTATTTTTTAATAAATTTATTTATTTTAGTTGGGGGCTAATTACTTTACAATATTATAGTAGTTTTTGCCATTAACTTTTTAAAATAAAGAATATATTTATTTTCATTGTGGTATAGTTGACATATGACATCATATGTATATGATTTGATATTTTTATACACCGAAATGATCACCACAATAAGTCTAGTTAATATCTGTCTCAATACAGAGTTACCGAATTTTTTTTCTTGTGACTTTTAAGATCTACCCTTTCAGCTTTCAAATATGTGATATAGTATTATTAGCTATAGTTACCATGCTGTACATTATATCCCCATGACTAACTTATTTTATAACTGAAGTTTGTACCTTTTGACCCCCTTTCATCCATTTAGCCCACTCCACCACCCACCTACCCAACCTCCACTTCTGGCAACCGTTATTCTGTTGTCTGTATCTATGAGCTTGGAGTTATAGGGTTTTGCTGTTGTTGCTTTAATATTCCACGTATGAGTGAGGTCATACAGTGTCTTCCTCTGACTTATTTCACTTAGTGTCCTCAAGATCCATTATATCATCACAAATGGCAAGATTTTATACTTTTTATAATATTGAATAGTATTCCATTGTGTGTATGTTGCATCTTTTGTATTTAGCATTGCTGGACACTTAGGTTGCTTCCATGTCCTGGCTACTATAAATAATGCTGCAGTGAGCATGGGGGTGTAGATATATTTTCAAATTAGTGTTTTCCATTTTCTTTGGATGAATACATAGAGGTAGACTTGCTGGATTGTGTGATAGTTCAATTTTTAATTTTTTTGAGGAAAGTCTACTGTTTTCCATAGTGACTATACCAATTTGGAGTCCCATTAACAGTGTACAAGAGTATACTTTTCTCCATATCCTTACCAACACTTGTTATTTCTTTTCGATAATAGCCATTCTGATGGGTGTGCTGTGCTCTCTTACTGTGATTTTGATTTGTACTTCTCTCATTAATGATGCTGAGCATATTTTCATGTACTTTTTGGCCATCTATGTGTGTTCTTTAGAAAAATATTCAGATTTTCCTGCCCATTTTTTTAAAACTTTATATTACAGTATAGATGATTAACAATGTTGTGATAGTTTCAAGTGGACAACAAAGGACTCAGCCATGCATATACATGTATCCATTCTCTTTCAAACTCCCATCCTGTCCAGGCTGCCACATAACATTGAATCCAGCCCATTTAAAATCAGATTTTTTCATTTAATATGTATGAGTTTTCTATTTTGGATATTAACCCCTTATCAGATATATGATTTGCAAATATTTTCTCCCATTTAGTAGATTGCCTTTTCATTCTGTTAAGGTTCCCTTTGCTGTGTAGCAATCTTTTACTTTGATATAATCCCACTTTTTAGTTTGATGTAATCGGAAAAGCCCCGAAGTTGAAAAAACTGAAGGAAGGAGGAGAAGGGGATGATGACAGAGGAGGAGATAGTTGGATGGCATCCCAGATTCAATGGACATGAGTTTGAGCAAAGTCCAGGAGATGGTAAAGGACAGGGAAGCCTGGCATGCTGCAGTCCATGGGGTTGCAAAGAGTTGGACACAACTGAGCGACTGAACAACACAATCCCACTTTTTAATTTTTGCATTTATTGCCTTCCCTTTTGAAGTCAGACCCAAAAAAATTATCACCAAAAATGAAATCAAGGAGCTTGATGCCTATGCTTTCTTGTGGGAGTTTTATGATTTCAAGTCTTTCGTTTAAGTCTTTAATCCATCTTGAGTTCATTTTTTGCGTATGGTGTAAGACAGTGGTCAAGGTTCATTCTGTTGCATGTGGCTGTCCAGTTTTCCCAACAACATTTACTGATGAGACTGTCACTTCCCCATCATATGTCCTTGGTACCATCGTCATGAATTAATTGAGCGTGTCTCTGTGGGTCTCTTTCTGGGCTCTCTATTCTGGCCCAGTGATCCATGTGTCTATTTTTATGCCATACTGTTTTTATTACTATAGCTTTGTAATATAGCTTGACATCAGGGAGGATGTTGCCTCCAGCTTTGTCCTTATTTATCAAGATTGATTTGACTCTTGGGTATCTTTTGTGATTCTACACAAATTTTAGGGTTGTTTGTTCTATTTCTGTGAAAAATGCCCCTGGAATTTTGATAGGGATTACATTAAATCTTTAAGTCTCTTTGGATAATATTAACATTTTAATAATATTCTTCCAATCCATATTCCAAATAGAATATCTTTCCATTTATGTCTTCAATATCTTTCATCAGTGTCTTGTAGTTTCCAGAGTACAGGTCTTTCACCTCCTTGGTTAAATTTATTTCTAGGTATTTTATGCATTTTGATGCAATTGTAAATGAGGTTGTCTTCTAATTTCTCTTTCTGATAGTTTGTTAATAATGTATGTAAACATAACAGATTTTGTATATTGATTATAGCCTTAAACTTTACTGAATTGTTTATTCTAACAGGTTTTATTTTGGTAGAGTCTTTAGGGTTTTCTATATATGATATCATGTCATCTACAAAGAGGGACAGTTTTACTTCTTCCTTTCCAATTTGGGTGCCTTTTCTTTTTCTTGCCTAATTGCTCTGCCTAGGACTTCCACACTATATTGAATAAAAGTGGAGAGAATGGGCATCCTTGTCTTGCTCCTCATCTTAGAGAAAAAGCTTTCAACTTATCACCATTTGATGTTAGTTGTGGGTTTGTCATATATGGCCTTTACTGTGTTGCGGTATATTTCCTGCTTACCCACTTTATTGAGAATTTTTATCATAAATGAATGTTGGACTTTGTCAAATGCTTTTCCTGCATCTATTGATGATCATATGATTCTTATCCTTTAACGTGTTAAAGTGAAAGTCTCTCAGTCATGTCCGACTCTTTGCAGCCCCTTGGACTATACAGTCCATGGAATTCTCCAGGCCAGAATACTGGAGTGGGTAGCCTTTCCCTTCTCCAGGGGATCTTCCCAACCCAGGGATCGAGCCCAGGTCTCCCGCGTTTCAGGCAGATTCTTTACCAGCTGAGCCACAAGGGAAGCCCAAGAATTCATTGTGTTAATGTGGTGTATAATGTTGACTGATTTGCAGCTGTTGAACCATCCTTGAATCCCTGGAATAAATCTCACTTGATCGTGATGTAGGATTCTTTTAATGTATTGTTGAATTCTTTTGCTAATACTTTGTTGAATTTTTGCATTTATATTCATCAGGGGTTTTGGCCTGTAATTTTCTTGTGGTGTACTCACCTGGTTTTGGTAGTGGGGTAAAGCTGGCCTAACAATGAGTTTGGAATTGTTCCTTTCTTTTCTATTTTTTGGAAGATTTTGAGAAGGATTGGTGTTAATTCTTATTAGAATGTTCGGTAGAATTCACCAATGAACCATCTGGTCCTGGACTTTAGTTTGTTATTATTGTTCAGTCACTAAGTCATGTCCAACTCTTTGCAACTCCATGGACTGCATCATGCCAGTCCTTCAGTAATTTCAGTATCTTCCCTGCCCTTCAGTATCGCCTAGAGTTTGCTCAAACTCATGTCCATTGTGTCGGTGATGCCATCCAACCATCTCATCCTCTGTCACCCCCTTCTTCTCTTGCCCTCAATCTTTCCCAGCATCAGCATCTTTTCCAATGAGTCAGCTCTTCGCATCAGGTGGTCAAAGTGTTAGAGCTTCAGCATCAGTCCTTCCAATAAATATTTATGGTTGATTTCCTTTAGGATTGACTAGTTTGATCTCCTTGCTGTCCAAGGGATCCTCAAGAGTCTTATCCAACACCACAGTTTGAAAGCATCAATTCTTCGGCACTCAGCCTTCTTTATCATTCAGCTCTCATATCTGTACACAACTACAGGAAAAATCCTAGCTTTCACTGTACAGACCATTGTCATTCAAGTGATATCTCTGCTTTTTAATACACTATATAGGTTTGTCACAGCTTTTCTTCCAAGGGGCAAGTGTCTTTTAATTTCATGGCTGCAGTCACCATCTGCAGTGATTTTGGAGGCCAGGAAAGTAAAATCTGCCACTGTTTTCATTCTTTCGCCACCTATATGCCTTGAAGTGATGGGACCAGATGCCATGATCTTAATTTTTTGAATGTTGAGTTTTAAATCAGCTTTTTCACTCACCTATTTCACCTTCATCAAGAGGCTCTTCAGTTCCTCTTTGCTTTCTACCATTAGGGTGGTATCATTTAATTCCTGATTCAATCTCCTTTCTAGTAATTGATCTATTCAAATTTTGTTTCTTCATGATTCAGCCTTGAAAGTTTGTATTTGTATTTGTTTCTAGGAATATATCCGTTTTGTCTTGGTTGTCCAGTTTGGCATGTAACTGTTCATATTGGTCTCTTAAGATCCTTTGTGTTCTGTGGCGTCAGTTGTAATGCCTCCTCATTCAGTCCTGATTGTATTTATTTGAGTCCTTCCTCGTTTTCTAAATGAGTCTAGTTAGTCAATTTTCTTTTCAGAGAACCAGATCTTTTGTGTTGTCCTTTTTGTCTACATTTTATTCACTTTGGTCTTTATTTCCTTCCTTCCACCAACTTTGGTCTCCATTTGTTCATTTTCTAGTTCCTTTAGGTATAAATTCAGGTGGTTTTGCGATTTTTCTTGTTTCTTAAGGTAGGCATTTATCTCTATGAACTTCCCTCTTGCGACTGCTTTTGCTGCATTCTGTAAATTTGGGTATATTTCCATTTCATTTGCCTCAAGGCATTTTTTAATTTCTCGTTTGACTTCTTCATTGACCCATTCGTTGCTCAGCCTGTTGTTTAATCGTCGCATGTCTGTGAATTGTCCAGTTTTCTTCTTGTAACTGATCATTTTAACCATCTTTAGGTATACAATTCAGTGGGATTAAATACGCTTACAATGTTGTGCATCACCACTATCGATTTCCAGAACTTTTTCGTCTTCCCAAAGAAAAACTCGATACCTGTTAAGCACTAGTTCCCCTTTTCCCTTCACCCAGCTTCTGGTAACCACCATTCTATGTTCATTTCTATTAATGTGGCTAATCTAGAAAACGCATATAAGTGGAATCAGAGTGTTTGTCTTTTTGTCTATGTTTTTTTCTCAGCATAATGTTTCCATGGTTCCCCATGTCAAAGCATGTATCAAAATTTCATTCCTTTTCAAGGCTAAATAACATTCCATTGTATGTATATATTACACTTTTGTCCCATTCACTTATTGATGGACACTTGTTTCCTTTTGTAAACTGTGAATTCTGCTGCTATGAACATTGGTGTATAAGTGATTGTTTAAATCCCTGCTTTCAATTCTTTTGAGTATACAGCTAAGAGTAGAATTACTGGATCAAATGGTAATTCAATGTTTAATTTTTGAAGAACTGCCCAATGATTTTCTGCCAGACATCTGATTACGGTATTTGTAGCCAGAAAAATGATACTCAAACATTTATTTACTCACCAAATACCCTGAAACCCTTCTTATGCCCTACCACTGAGCTAAGCACTGGGGGTGCAAAGGACCAGTGGATCTGTTCTAATGTTCAAAGGGCTCTCTATCTGCTGTGTGTCCAAACTGTCAGAGTCCTGAAAATGGAAGCCTGGGGAAAGAGAATATATCAGAGACAGCTGGCTGTCTGCCAAAGCCTCATGCTTGCCCCACTACACACACACACACACACACACACACACACACACACACACTCACTCACTCACACTCTACATAGGTGCTGGCACACACACACACACACACACACACACACACACACACACACACACACACACACACACACACACACACACACACACACACACTCTCTCACACTCACACTCTACATAGGTGCTGGGAAGTGGCTGCCCTGCTCATGACTATAGTTCCTAGTTCTCTGACTTCTGGATAGGACCCTAAGACTAAGTTCTGTCCAGTGGAATGTGGTAGAAGTGATGCATGCTATTTTCAGGCCTGACTTAGCCACCCGTCACTTTCTCCAACTAGATGTCAAGGTGAGCTCAGAAGCCACTTACTATGGATGGCAGAGCCTCAGTCAGCCTGGGTTCCTATACATCTATGCAGATCTGTGGCCCCCTTACCCCCACCAAAGCCAACCGGACTTTCTATGAGCAAGACAACCGACTTGTGTTAAGTCACCAAGATTTCAGAGCTTACCTTTACAATGGCTAGCACATCTTAACCTACACAGAAGATGAGGAGGAACTTGACCCCCCCATAGAAACCTCCCCTCCATAACTCAGATTCAGGACATCTCCACAAATGCCATCTCTGCTTCACCCACACCTATGCAGGCAAAGTGTTGGGGAACAGCAGCTGATGACTTCAGAAAGGGGAGGGTAACTGTGTTTGTAGGATGAAGGTAAGATAACCAATCAGGGCTCTGTCCTTCCTCCTAGAATCCATATCTTCTGGGAGTGGTAGCAATACTCCTAGGAAGAAAGGGCAACAGCTGTCAGATGTGAGTTACCCTGGAGGTGATCCATGTTTGGTTTTAGTGTCTCTAAGAATCAGTGACTCTCAGGATTCAAAAATGCCTTCAAGGTTACCTAGTTCAGATTTCCATCCAAATCTTGAATCTCTTCTGCAATAAGTAAGGATTACTTGGCCTTCACATGCTTTACCTCCTGATAGAGAATGCATCACTTCCCAAGCCAGCACGTTTCACCTTTGGACAGCTGTGCTAGCAATGCTCCCTTTACAGTAAGCCTGGTCTGCCCCTCTGACTTTCACCCAAAGGCTTGGTACCACCAGTGGCAGAGAATGGCTCTATTGCTTCCCAGTTATACCCAGGACAGTGCCTGACTTAACAGAAGCACATAACATACGTTAGATAGATGGATGACAAGTGAAAGAGTGGGAGAAATGGTCGTGGAAGACCAGGGAAGACTGAGGGCTCGTGAACCTTGGTTCTCTCAGCATAGAGTCTTAAGGCACAAGAAAACAAACCCGTGCAACATAGTAATAACTGCTGTTTATTGAGAGTCTACTGTGTTAGGCACTCTGTTCATCAAGTAGCATGGACACCTTCATATCTTTACAACTACCTGTAAGAAAGTACAACTCCCATGAAAGCAAAAATGTGTGGCTCAGTCTCAAAGCAATGGTGCTGGTCAGAGAATCTCAGTGCAACAACCAAAAAAAATTTTCTTTGTTTTAGTTTGTTATTTTTAGATCCCACATATCAGTGAGATCATACAATATTTGTCTTTCTCTGTCTTACTTGACTTAGCATAAGGCCTTCAAGGTCCAACCGTGTTGTCATTGTCACAAATAGCAGGATTTCCTTAATTTTTAAGATTAAATAGTATCCAGTTGTGTATATATGTACCATTTTTAAGGTTAAATAGTATCCTGTTGTGTATATATGTACCACAACTTCTTTATGCATTTGTCCAAAACTTAGGTTTGATCCCTGGTTGGGGAACTAAGATTCCACGTGCTGCGGGGCAACCAAGCCTGTGCTGCACCGCAGCTACAGAGCCCAGTTCCTCTAGAGCCTGTGCTCCACAGCTAGAGAAGCCCACACACCACAGTGAGCAGCCTTTGTGCCCCCAGCTTCTCCAAGTGGGATCTTAGTTCCCCAGCCAGGGATCAAACCCGCATCCTTGCATCAGAAGACAGATTCTTAACCACTGGACCATCAGGGAAGCCCCCGAGTATACTGTTTTCCATAGTGGCTACATCAATTTACAGCCCCACAAGCAATGCACAAGGTTTCCCTTTTCTCCACGTTCTTGCAAGCAGTTCTTCTCTCTCCTCTTTTTGATGATGGCCATTCTAACAAAGAGCTGGACATGGCTAAGCAACCAACACTTTCATTCTAACAGGCATAAGATGATACCGATTTGTGGGTCTGACTTGCATGTCCCTATGACTAGTGATGTTGACCACCTTTTCATGTACTTGTTGGTCATTTGTATATGTTTTTTGGAAAAAGATGTCTCTTCAGGATTTTGCCCATTTTTAACTGGATTATTGGGAGTTTTGCTATTGAGGTGTATAAGTTCTTTATATATTTTAGATATTAACGGCTTATCAGATATACAGCTTACAAATATGTTTCCCCATTCCACGGGTTATCTTTTCACTTTGTCTCTTTTGCTGTGCAGAGAATTTTTAGCTTGATGTAGTCCCACTTGTTTTTTATTTTGTAGCTGTGTTTTAGGTGTCATATCCAAAAAATCATTGTCAAGGCCCACATCAAGTTTTTTCCTAGGTTTTCTTCTGGAAGTTTCATGATTTCAGGTCTTACATTTAATTTTTGAATCCATTTCAAGTAAATTTTTGTGAGTGGTGTAAGACAGGGGTCTAGTTTCATGCTTTTACATGTGAATATCCAATTTTCCCAGCATCATTTATCAAAGAGACTGTGTTTCCTCCATTAAGTATTCTTGACTGTCATCAAATATTATAAAATATCTCTTATCAAATATTGACTGTATATACTTGGGGCTTCCCAGGTAGTGCTAGTGGTAAAGAACCCACCTGCCAATGCAGGAGACATAAGAGATGTGGGTTTGATCCCAGGGTCGGGAAGATCCCCTGGAGGAGGACATGGCAACCCACTCCAGTATTTTTGCCTGGAAAATCCCACGGGCAGAGGAGACTGGTTCAACTTCAGTCCATAGAGCTGCAAAGAGTCAGACATGACTGAAGCAACTTAGCACACACATATACATTTGGGTTTATTTCTGGGGCTTCAATTCTGTTCCATTGGTCTATTTGTCTATTTTATTCCAGTACCATACTGTTTTGATTACTACAGCTTTGTAATACAGTTTGAAAGGAGGGCATATTATGCCTCCAGCTTAGTTCTTCTTTTTCAGGGTTGTCTTGGCTATTCAGAGTTTTTATGGTTCCACATAAACTTTAATGTTTTTCTACTTCTACAAAAAAAAAAAAGTCATTGAAATCTTGATAGTGATGGCATTGAATCTATAGCTTTGATTAGTATTGACATTTTAACTATGTTCTTCCAATTTATGAATATTTTGTTTCTTCCTCAATTTCTTTCATCAATAAGCATCCTGTAGTTTTCAGAATAGAGATCTTATACCTCTTTAATATATCTTAGTATTTTATTGGTTTTGATGCTATTGTAAATGGATCTTTTATTTCATTTTCAGATAATTTGTTGTTAGCATACAGAAACACTGCTGATTTTTGTATGCTAATTTTGTATCCTGCAATTTACTGAAGTCATTGATTAAATCAAGTAGTTTTTTGGTGGAGTCTTTATGATTTTCTGAATATAAAATCATGTTATCTACAAATAGAGACAATATTACTTCTTACTTTATAAATCTGATGCCTTATATTTATTTTCTCACCTAATCACCTCTGTTGAATAGGAGTGGTGAGAGTAGGAACCTTTGTCTTAATCTTGGAAGAAAAGCTTTAAACATTTTATCACTGAGTCTGAAATTAGCTGTGGGCTTATCATAAATGACCTTTATTATGTTGAAGTACATTCCTAGTATACCTAATTTGTCTAGAGTTTTTATCACAAATAGATGTTGAATTTTGTCAAATGCTTTTCATGAGTCTGTTGAGATCACATGGTTTTTCCTTCTATTAATGTAGTAAGTCACATTTATTGATTTACATATGTTAAACCATTCTTGCATCCCACATATAAATCCCAGTTGATCATGGTGAATGATCCTTTTAATGTGCTGCTGAATTCACTTTGCTAGTATTTTATTGAAATTTTTGCATCTCTATTCAAGAGGGTTTTCTTTTCTGGTAGCTCCCTTTCTGGCTTTGATATTACGGTAACAATGACCTTGTAAAATAAGTTTGGGAGTGTTTTCAGCTCATAATTTTTAGAAAGAGTTTGAGAAGCATTATTAATTTGTTAAATGTTGAGTAAAATTCACTAGTGACGCCATCTGGTCCTGGACTTTTCTTCACTGAGAGATATTTTTATTACTGATTCAATCTCATCACTAGTAATTGGTCTATCCAGACTTTTTATTTCTTCCTGATCCAGTCTTGGTAGTTTGTATGTTTCTAAGAATCCTTCCATTTCTTCTAGGTTGTCCAGTTTTCTTGTGTACAGTTGTTCATATTAGCCCGTTAGGATACTTTGTATTTGTGGGGAATCAGTTGTAATGACTCCTTTTTCATTTAGTTTTGATTTGGGTCCTTTTTTCCCTGGTTAGTGTAGCTAAAGGTTTGTTAATTTTGTTTATCTTTTTAAAGAATCAACTTAATTTGGTTGATCTTTTCTATTGTTTTTCTGTTCTCTATTTATTCCTACTCTAATCTTTACTGGCTTCCCAGGTGGCTCAGTGGTAAAGAATCTGCCTGCCAATGCAGGAGATGTGGGTTCAATCCCTGGGTCAGGAAGATCCCCTGGAGTAGGAAATAGCAACCCACTCCAGTATGCTTGCCTGGAAAATCCCATGGACAGACGGTGGTGGGCTGCAGTCTATTGGGGTCACAAAAAGTCGAACATGACTGAGCAACTGAGCACACACACATACAATTTTACTAATTCTTCCTTCTGCTAACCTTGGGCTCAGTTTGTTCTTTTTTTTTCCTCAAGTTCATTATGGCATAAAGTTGTTTCTTTGGACTCTTTTTTTTTTTTTCATCTTAATGTAGGCATCTATTGTTATGATTTTCCTTCTTAGAATTGCTTTTGTTGCATTGCATAAGTTTTGATACATTGTGTTTCTATTTTCATTTGTCTCAAGGTGCTCTTATTTCCCTTTTAATTTCTTCTTTGATCCATAGTTGTTCAGAAGAGTGTTGGCAAATTTCCATGTATTTGTGAATTTTCCATTTTTCCTCCTCTTGCTGATTTCTAGTTTCATACCATTGTGGTCAGTGAAGATACTTGGTATGATTTCAGTATGATTTCATGAATTTTCTAAGACTTGTTTTGTAACCTAATACGTGGTCTATCCTAGAAAATTTTCATGCTCACTTGAGAAGGATGTATATATTCTATTGTCCAATAGAACATCTATATGTGTCTGTTAGGTTCACTTGGTCTGCTGCTGCTAAGTCGCTTCAGTCGTGTCCAACTCTGTGCGACCCCATAGACAGCAGCCCACCAGGCTCCTCTCTCCCTGGGATTCTCCAGGCAAGAATACTGGAGTGGGTTGCCATTTCCTTCTCCAACGCATGTATGCATGCTAAGTCGCTTCAGTCGTGTCTGACTCTGTGCAACCCCATGGACTGTAGCCTACCAGGCTCCTCCGTCCATGGGATTTTCCAGGCAAGGGTACTGGAGTGGGGTGCCATTGCCTTCTCCGTCACTTGGTCTAGTCTTATTCAAATTCACTGTTATTAATTCTCTGTCTAGATGATCTATCCATTGTTGAGAGTGAGGCATTAAAGACCCCAACTATTACTGTATGGCTGTTTATTTCTCCTTTTAGCTCTTAGCTTTTGCTTTATGTGTTTATGTGCTCCAATATTGGGCACATAAATATTTACAAGTACTTTATCTTCTTGATATATTGGCCCCCTGATCATTGTCTAATGATTTTGTCTCTTTTTATCACTTTTAAAGTCTGTTTTGTCTGATGTAAGTAGTTACCCCTGCTTTGTTGTTGTTCTTACAATTTGTTTGAAACATTTTTCCACCCCTTTACTCTTAGTCTATATGTCTTTAAGGCTAAAATGATTCTCTTGAAGGCAGCACATCTTTGGATATTTTTTTCCTCATTCAGTCATTCTATGTCTTCTAATTGAAGAGTTTAATCTGTTTACATTTAAAGTAATTGATGATAAATAAGGACTACTGCTGCCATTTCATTTTCTAGATCTATTGTTCATTGTTTCTTATCCTGCTGTCCTTTTGTGTGTTTTGATGTCTTGTGGTATCAAAATGTTTTGACTTTATCACATTCTTGTGTATAATTACTATAGGTTTTTCCCCTGTGGTTACCATGAGGCTTAAATAAAATATCTTAAAATCATAATTCCCTATTTCTTTAAATTTTTATATTAAAGTATAAATGATGAACAATGTTTTAATTTCAGGTGTACAGCAAGGTGATTCAGTGATACATATACACGTATCTATTTTTCAAATTCTTTTCCCATTTAGATTATTAAAGTGTATTGAGCAGCATTCCCTGTGCTATACAGTAGGTCTTTGTTGGTTATCTGTTTTAAATATAGCAGTGGTAACACTCTATTTTGGAGAAGGAAATGGCAACCCACTCCAGTGTTCTTGCCTGGAGAATCCCAGGGACGGGGGAGCTTGGTGGGCTGCCGTCTATGGGGTCACACAGAGTCGGACACGACTAAAGTGACTTAGCAGCAGCAGCAGCAGCAACAACACTCTATTTTAAACTGATAACTTCAATAGAATTTCAAAGCTTGCCACTTTTACTTCTTCCCCTCACATTTTAGAGTATTGATGTTACAATTTACATGTTTCTACATTATATAACTAAAAGAACATTGTTAAAATGGTTATTTTTACTACATTTGTTTTCTAACTTTTAAACTAGAGTTGTGAGTTACACACTACTATTACTGAATTTGACTGTGTATTTACTATTAGCAAGTTTTACAATGCCTTAAGTTTTTATGATGCTAACTAGTGTCCTTTTATTTCCACTCAAAGAATTCCTTTCAACTTTTCTTATAGGGCAGGGCTGATGGTGAATTCCCTCAGCTTTTGTTTGTTCAGGAAAGCCTTTATCCCTCCATGTCTGAAGGACAGTTTCATCTAATATAGTACTCTTGGTTGATAGGTGGTTTTTTTTTCTTTCAATATTTTAAATATGTTATCTCATTCTTTTCTGACCTAAAAAGTTTATGTTGAGAAATTTGCAAACAGTCTCCCCTTATACATAACTTTTCTCTTGCTGCTTTAAAAATTCTTTGACTTTTGACAATTTAATTATAACATGTCTCACTGCAGCCCTATTCAGGTTCAACCTATTTGAGGTTCTCTTGGATCTGGATGCCTATTTCTATCCCCAGGTTTGGAAGTTTTCAGCCATTATTGCTTTAAATATACCTTTTATCCGTTTCTTTTTATCATTCCAGAATTCCCATAATGTGAATATTGTTTCTTTTTATTGTGTCCCATAAGTTCCATAGGCTTTCTTCACTTTTTTTTTCCCTTTCTTTTTGCTTCTCTGACTGTACAGTTTCAAATTTCTTAATGCTGAGTCTGCTTTTCTTTTTCACTCTATATTGAATTCTTCCATTATATCTTTCAGCTCTAGGATTCCTTTGTTTCTGATGGTTTCTATTTCTTTGCTGAACTTGTTGGGTTCATGCATTGTTTTCCTAATTCCGCTTAGTCATCTTATATTCTTGTAGCTCACTGAACTCCTTTAAGAGCATTATTCTGAATTCTTTGTCTGACAGAATATAGATCTCTATTTCTCTAAAGTCTGTTTTTAGAACTTTATTAGTTTCCTTTGGTCTCACACTTATCTGACCATTCATGATCCTTGATTATTTATGTTGATATCTTCCCACATGAGTAAGGGTCTCTCAGTCTTTGCAGGTTTGCTTTGGCAGAGAGAATTCACCTGTCAGCTCAGTTTAGCTCTGGATATATCTGTTGGTAATGTCCTTGGGCAGGTGGGGCCTACTAATAGGATCTATTCCTGTTTGAGGCAACTGTTTAAGCTCTGAAGTTTGGAAGGGAGGTGTCATTGGCTAAGAACAGTTGGATAAGACTGCTGGCATGGTTCTCTAGCCAAACGAGGCTGTAGGATAGGCTCTGCGGTTGCCTGAATTCTCTGGTCAGGCTTCCTACACAGTGGGGCTGGGTACTATACTTAGCAGTTGGTGGGGCTATGGATTAGCTTCCCTTGCCCTCATGGGACGGAGGAATGGGACCCAGGGCCTTCATGACTCCTTGTTTGGGGACCCAAATCAGGCAAAAGTTGTGCACTGGATATCCTTGTCAGGTAAGGCCACCAGCTTTGCTCTGTCGACAGGGAAAGCCACGGGCTGTGTGCTCTGTCCAAGTGACACTGTAAGTAGGACTGTTGGAAGGGTTATATGCAGCCTCTCTCTGGGAGGATTCCCTGGTCAGGTGGGCTAATGGCTGCATTTAGCAATAAGTGGAGCTATGAATTAGTTTCTCTGCCCAGCTGTTCTTGGAAGAACAGCTTCAAGGCCAGTAAGGCTTTTTGTGGTCTTGACTTACGCCAACCTATGCCGCAAGTTCCCTGGCCTGACCAGGGCTACTGCCCTTGCTCTAGGGGTCATCAGCTCTGCCCACCTGCCTCTGGACTCGAGCATTGCTGGATTACATAGCAGTTTTCAGGTGTTCTCAAGCAGCCCTTCCTCTTTTTTTTTTTTTTTTTCATTTATTTTAGTCGGAGGCTAATTATTTTACAATATTGTAGTGGTTCTTGCCATACATTGACATGAGTCAGCCGTGGGTTTACATGTGTTCCCCATCCTGAATCCCCCTCCCACCTCCCTCCCTATCCCATCCCTCTGGGTCATCCCATTGCACCAGCCCTGAACGCTTGTCTCATGCATCGAACCTGGACTGGTGTCCTGTTTCACATATGATAATATACATGTTTCAATGCTATTCTCTCAGATCATCCCACCCTCACCTTCTCCCTCAGAGTCCATAAGACTGTTCTATTCATCTGTGTCTCTTTTTCTGTCTCGCATATAGGGTTATTGTTACCATCTTTCAAATTCCATATATATGCATTAGTATACTGTATTGGTGTTTTTCTTTCTGGCTTACTTCACTCTGTATAATGGGCTCCAGTTTCATCCATCTCAATAGAACCGATTCAAATGTATTTTTTTTTAATGGCTGAGTAATATTCCATTGCGTATATGTGCCACAGCTTCCTTATCCATTCGTCTGCTGATGGACATCTAGGTTGCTTCCATGTCCTGGCTATTATAAAAAGTGCTGTGATGAACATTGGGCTACACGTGTCTCTTTCAATTCTGGTTTCCTCGGTGTGTATGCCCAGCAGTGGGATTGCTGGGTCATATGACAGTTCTATTTCCAGTTTTTTAAGGAATCTCCACACTGTTCCCCATAGTGGCTGTACTAGTTTGCAATCCCACCAACAGTGTAAGAGGGTTCCCTTTTCTCCACACCCTCTCCAGCATTTATTGCTTGTAGACTTTTGGATAGCAGCCATTCTGACTGGTGTGAAATGGTACCTCATTGTGGTTTTGATTTGCATTTCTCTAATAATGAGTGATGTTGAGCATCTTTTCATGTGTTTGTTAGCCATCTGTATGTCTTCTTTGGAGAAATGTCTGTTTAGTTCTTTGGCCTATTTTTTGATTGGGTCGTTTATTTTTCTGGAATTCAGCTGCAGGAGTTGCTTGTATATTTTTGAGATTAATTGTTTGTCCATTGCTTCATTTGCTATTATTTTCTCCCATTCTGAAGGCTGTCTTTTCACCTTGCTTATAGTTTCCTTTGTTGTGCAAACACTTTTAATTTTAATTAGGTCCCATTTGTTTATTTTTGCTTTTATTTCCAATACTCTGGGAGGTGGGTCATAGAGGATCCTGCTGTGGTTTATGTCAGAGAGTGTTTTGCCTATGTTTTCCTCTAGGAGTTTTATAGTTTCTGGTCTTACGTTTAGATCTTTAATCCATTTTGAGTTTATTTTTGTGTATGGTGTTAGAAAGTGTTCTAGTTTCATTCTTTTACAAGTGGTTGACCAGTTTTCCCAACACCACTTGTTAAAGAGATTGTCTTTTCTCCATTGTATATTCTTGCCTCCTTTGTCAAAGATAAGGTGTCCATAGGTGTGTGGATTTATCTCTGGGTTTTCTATTTTGTTCCATTGATCTATATTTCTGTCCTTGTGCCAGTACCATACTGTCTTGGTGACTGTGGCTTTGTAGTAGAGCCTGAAGTCAGGCAGGTTGATTCCTCCAGTTCCATTCTTCTTTCTCAAGATTGCTTTGGCTATTCGAGGTTTTTTATATTTCCATACAAATTGTGAAATTATTTGTTCTAGTTCTGTGAAAAATACCGTTGGTAGGGATTGCATTGAATCTATAGATTGCTTTGGGTAGTATACTCATTTTCACTATATTGATTCTTCCAATCCATGAACACAACAGTATATTTCTCCATCTGCTTGTGTCCTCTTTGATTTCTTTCATCAGTGTTTTATAGTTTTCTATATATAGGTCTTTTGTTTCTTTAGGTAGATATATTCCTAAGTATTTTATTCTTTTCATTTCAATGGTGAATGGTATTGTTTCCTTAATTTCTCTTTCTGTTTTCTCATTGTTAGTGTATAGGAATGCAATGGATTTCCGTGTGTTAATTTTATATCCTGCAACTTTACTATGTTCATTGATTAGCTCTAGTAATTTTCTGGTGGTGTCTTTGGGGTTTTCTATGTAGAGGATCATGTCATCTGCAAACAGTGAGAGTTTTACTTCTTCTTTTCCAATCTGGATTCCTTTTATTTCTTTTTCTGCTCTGATTGCTGTGGCCGAAACTTCCAAAACTATGTTGAATAGTAGTGGTGAGAGTGGGCACCCTTGCTACATTAGGGGAAATGCTTTCAATTTTTCACCGTTGAGGATAATGTTTGCTGTGGGTTTGTCATATATAGCTTTTATTATGTTGAGGTATGTTCCTTCTATTCCTGCTTTCTGGAGGGTTTTTATCATAAATGAATGTTAAATTTTGTCAAAGGCTTTTTCTGCATCTATTGAGATAATCATATGGTTTTTATCTTTCAATTTGTTAATGTGGTGTATTACGTTGATTGATTTGTGGTTATTAAAGAATCCTTGCATTCCTGGGATAAAGCCCACTTGGTCATGATGTATGATCTTTTTAATATGTTGTTGGATTCTGTTTGCTAGGATTTTGTTAAGGAGTTTTGCATCTATGTTCATCAGTGATATTGGCCTGTAGTTTTCTTTTTTTGTGGCATCTTTGTCTGGTTTTAGAATTAGGGTGATGGTGGCCTCATAGAATGAGTTTGGAAGTTTACCTTCTTCTGCAATTTTCTGGAAGAGTTTGAGTAAGATAGGTGTTAGCTCTTCTCTAAATTTTTGGTAGAATTCAGCTGTGAAGCCATCTGGTCCTGGGCTTTTGTTTGCTGGAAGATTTCTGATTAGTTTCGATTCCCGTGCTTGTGATGGGTCTGTTAAGATCTTCTATTTCTTCCTGGTTCAGTTTTGGAAAGTTATACTTTTCTAATAATTTGTCCATTTCTTCCAAGTAGTCCGTTTTATTGGCATATAGCTGTTGATAGTAGTCTCTTATGATCCTTTGTATTTCTGTGTAGTCTGTTGTGATCTCTTCATTGTCATTTCTAATTTTTTTGATTTGATTCTTCTCTCTTTGTTTTTTGATGAGTCTGGCTAACGGTTTGTCAATTTTATTTATCTTCTCAAAAAAACAGCTTTTAGCTTTGTTGATTTTTGCTATGGTCTCTTTTGTTTCTTTTGCATTTATTTCTGCCCTAATTTTTAGGATTTCTTTCCTTCTACTAACCTTGGGGTTCTTCATTTCTTCCTTCTCTAGTTGCTTTAGGTGTAGAGTTAGGTTATTTATTTGACTCTCTTCTTGTTTCTTGAGGTAAGCATGTATTGCTATGAACCTTCCTCTTAGCACTGCTTTTACAGTGTCCCATAGGTTTTGGGTTGTTGTGTTTTCATTTTCATTCATTTTTATGCATATTTTGATTTCTTTTTTTATTTCTTCTGTGATTTGTTGGTTATTCAGAAGCGTGTTGTTTAGCCTCCATATGTTGGAATTTTTAATAGTTTTTTTTCCCCTGTAATTGAGATCTAATCTTACTGCATTGTGGTCAGAGAAGATGATTGGAGTGATATCAATTTTTTTGAATTTACCAAGGCTAGATTTATGGCCCAGGATGTGATCTATCCTGGAGAAGGTTCCATGCGCACTTGAGAAAAAGGTGAAATTGATTGTTTTGGGGTGAATTGTCCTGTAGATCTTAATTAGGTCTAGCTTGTCTATTGCATCATTTAAAGTTTGTGTTTCCTTGTTAATTTTCTGTTTAGTTGATCTATCCATAGGTGTGAGTGGGGTATTAAAGTCTCCCATTATTATTGTGTTATTATTAATTTCCCCTTTCATACTTGTTAGCATTTGCCTTACATATTGTGGTGCTCCTATGTTGGGTGCATATATATTTATAATTGTTATATCTTATTGATTTGATCCTTTGATCATTATGTAGTGTCCTTTTTTGTCTCTTTTCAAAGCCTTCATTTTAAAGTCTATTTTATCTGAAATGAATATTGCAACTCCTACTTTCTTTTGTTCTCCATTAGCATGAAATATTTTTTTACAGCCCTTCACTTTCAGTCTATTTGTGTCCCTTGTTTTGAGGGGGGTCTCTTGTAGGCAGTATATATAGGGGTCTTGTTTTTGTATACATTCAACCAGTCTTTGTCTTTTGGTTGGGGCATTCAACCCATTTGCATTTAAGGTAATTATTGATAAGTATGGTCCTGTTGCCATTTACTTTGTTGTTTGGGGTTCATTTTTATACACTGTTTCTGTGTTTCCTGTTTAGAGAAGATCCTTTAGCATTTGTTGAAGAGCTGGTTTGGTGGTGCTGAATTCTCTCAGCTTTTGCTTGTCTGTAAAGCTTTTGAATTCTCCTTCATATCTGAACGAGATCCTTGCTGGGTACAGTAATCTGGGTTGTAGGTTATTCTCTTTCATTACTCTAAGTATGTCCTGCCATTCCCTTCTAGCCTGAAGAGTTTCTATTGAAAGATCAGCTGTTATCCTTATGGGGATCCCCTTGTGTGTTATTTGTTGTTTTTCCCTTGCTGCTTTTAATATTTGTTCTTTGCGTTTGATCTTTGTTAATTTGATTAATATGTGTCTTGGGGTGTTTCGCCTTGGGTTTATCCTGTTTGGGACTCTCTGGGTTTCTTGGACTTGTGTGACTATTTCCTTCCCCATTTTAGGGAAATTTTCAACTATTATCTCCTCGAGTATTTTTTCATGGCCTTTCCTTTTGTCTTCTTCTGGGACTCCTATGATTCAAATGTTGGGGTGTTTCATATTTTCCCAGAGGTCCCTGAGGTTTTCCTCATTTCTTTTGATTCTTTTTTCTTTTTTCCTCTTTGCTTCATTTATTTCCACTATTCTATCTTCTGCTTCACTTATCCTATCTTCTGCCTCCGTCATTCTACTGTTGGTTCCCTCCAGAGTGTTTTTGATCTCATTTATTGCATTATTCATTATATATTGACTCTTTTTTATTTCTTCTAGGTCCTTGTTAAACATTTCTTGCATTGTCTCAATCCTTGTCTCCAGGCTATTTATCTGTAACTCCATTTTGTTTTCAAGATTTTGGATCATTTTTATTATCATTATTCTAAATTCTTTTTCAGGTAGATTCCCTATCTCCTCCTCTTTTGTTTGGTTTGGTAGGCATTTATCATTTTCCTTTACTTGCTGAGTATTTCTCTGCCTTTTCATCTTGTTTGGATTGCTGTGTTTATGGTGGCCTTTCTGTATTCTGGTAGTTTGAGGTTGCTCTTTATTATGGAGGTTCCTCCCTGTGGATGGGGTTGGACGATTGGCTTGTCAAGGTTTCCTGGTTAGGGAAGATAGCGTCAGTGTTCTGGTGGGTGGAGCTGGATTTCTTCTCTCTGGAGTGCAATGGAGTGTCCAGTAGTGAGTTTTGAGATGTCTATGGGTTTGGTGTGACTTTGGGCAGCCTGTATATTGATGCTCAGGGCTATGTTCCTGCTTTGCTGGAGAATTAGCGTGTTATGTCTTGCTCTGGAACTTATTGGCTCTTGGGTGGAGCTTAGTTTCAGTGTAGGTATGGAGGTTTTTGGATGATCTCTTATTAATTAATGTTCCCTGGAGTCAGGAGTTCTCTGGTGTTCTCAGGTTTGGGGCTAAAGCCTCCTGCCTCTGGTTTTCAGACTTATTCTTGCAGTAGCCTCAAGACTTCTCCATCCATACAGCACTGATAATAAAACTTCTAGGTTAATGGTGAAAAGATTCTCCACAGTGAGGGATACCCAGAGAGGTTCACTGAGTTACATGGAGAGGAGAAGAGGGAGGAAGGAGATAGAGGTGACCCGGAGAAGTGGGGGACTCAAACGTGGAGAGAGCAATCTAGTCAGTAAACAATTCCCTATGTGTTCTCCACAGTCTGGAACCTTCAGAGAGGTTCACAGAGATACATAGAGAAGAGAAGAGGGAGGAAGGAGATACAGGTGAGCAGGAGGAGAAAGGGGGAATCAAGAGGAGAGAAAGAGAAGCCCTTCCTCTTAATGGGCCAAAAACCAAACTGGCAGCAGGTAAGGCTATGTCTGTTTTCCCACCTGGGTGGGACTGGGAGGCCCACTTCAGACAACTCCCAGATTTTTCCTGAGTAGGCTTTCTGGCTGGGAGAGGCTGAGAGGCACACCACAGCTGGTAGGACTATATAACTCAACTCTTCCACCTTGAAGTGAGCTGACCAGGCTCCGAAGCTGGTGAAACTCATTTGAGGAACTGAGTCATACAGACCTGCACTCTGCAAGTTCCCTGGCCATGTGGCACCATTGACTTGCTCTGCAGATGAGCAAAGCCACAGGTTGGGACTATAATTGGCTCTGCAGGTACAAATTTGGTCTGCCAAGACCCAGTGCTGGAAGCTCCTCCACCTTCTCCATCAGATTCCCAGTGGCTGAGCCTTGCAGTCTCCTGTGATCCCAGTGGGGTGAAACCAGAGCAAGGGCTCCCATGAACTGACCCACAATGCTGGGGGTGCTTGATGTCACCCCCAGGCTCTTTCCCTCTGAAGGAACCACAGTCTCAGTGGAGACCTCTCCGTGTGGGGCTGTGTCATCATGGGGAGGCAATGTGATCAGTGTGTAGCTGCTCCTCTCACCCCCTCTAAGGCATATGCCTGGGTCTCTGTGGTACAGAGGGTGCTTCAGCCTTGCTCCCAGGTTCTAGGATTATCTCAGTGGTGTCTTATCCATGAATAGTTGATAGTGGCTATTGTGAATGGGGGAAAGTCAGGAATACCCTGTCACCATCTTGGTGACATCATTCCCCTTACTATGAGTTGAACACTGATCTGAGAACTTTACATGGATTAACTTCTTTAATCCTCGTAACAACTTTATGGGCTAGATATACCTATTTTTAAAACTTTTTATTTTTAAATTTTAATGGTTGATTTACAATGTTATATTGATTTCTGCTATACAGCAAAGTGACTGAGCTATATATTTCTTTCTCAAATTCTTTTCTGTTATGGTTTAAAACAGAATATTGAATATAGTTCCCTATGCTATATAGTATGACCCTGCTATTTATCCATCCTATATATACTCATTTGCATCTGTAATCCCAAACTCCCAATCCCATAAATCTGTTCTCTGTATCTGTTTTGTTTCACAGATAAGTTCATCTGTGTCATATTTTAGATTCCACATATAAGCGATATCATATGGTATTTGTCTTTCTCTTACTGACTTCATTTAGTATGATACTTTCTAGATCTATTCATGTTGCTGCAAATGGCATTATTTCACTGTTTTTATGGCTGAGTAGCATTACATTGTATATATGTACCATATCTTCTTTATCCATTCATCTGTTGATGGATATTTAGGTTGTTTCCATCTCTTGGCTATTGTGAATAGTGCTGCTATGAACATAAGGGTGCGTGTATCTTTTTGAATTATAGTTTCGTCTGGATATATGCCCAGGAGAGGGATTGCTGGATCATACACCAACTCTATTTTTAATTTTTTGAGGAACCTCCGTACTATTTTCCATACTGACTGCACCAGTTTACATTCCCACCAACAGTGTAGGAGGGTTCCTTTTTCTCCACACCCCCTCCAGCATTTGTTATTTGTAGACTTTTTAGTGATGGCCATTCTGACTGATGTGAAGTGGTACCTCATTGTAGATTTGATTTGCATTTCTCTTAATACTTAGTGATAATGAGCATCTCTGTTTGTCTTTGGAGAAATGTCTATTTAGGTCTTCTGCCCATTTTTCAATTGGGTTGTTTAGTGTTTTGTTGTTCAGTTTGGCTAGATTTTGCTATTAACCCCATTTTAAAGATGTGAAAATCAAGGCACAGAGAGGATAAAGTGGGAACCTTTGATTCACACTTCCACTGCATTTAAACCTGAGTAGGACCCCTCATCAAGAGCAGATGCCCCTCTCCTTCATGATGAAAAATGGCGTTACACTGCTCTTCACTGGGCCCTCTATGTATGTACCTGCTGGAGGCGGCAAAGCCAATCAGGGAGGCAGGAGAGGAAGATTGGACATGTGGGAGCAAAGGAGGAATAAGATGTTCCAGTTCATTGACACTGCTGATGGCAGGTGCTCCATTTTTTCTTAACCGTCACTTACCTGCCTTCCCCGAAGAAGCTGCTGGAGGGAACAGGCGGCAGCAGCTGCCAGCACCCCTCCCCACCCCAGCCCTGTGTTAGACCACTGGATGAGGCAGCTCCCCACCTGGGGCAGACCTCTCAGTCACCAAATCTGAGACAGCCACCCTGCTTCATCCCTGGACTGTGGATTCAGGCTTCAGGCTCTTGACCAAGGAAGACACGGGCCCAGAAAGGACCTGTTCAGGTCACAGAGCTTGTAAATGTCAGAGTGAAAACTAAACCCAGGTGTCCGAAGGCCAGGGTTATTTCCCCACTCCCCATATAGCCATTCTGTGTGGAAGCTTTCATGGCAGAGGGGCTATAATCATGCCCAATGCATCTCCCTTAAGAAAAAAAGGAAATAAACATGTCACAGAAGAGCTCTGGGAAACTGTCTGATCCCCACAGTAGGAATAACCCTTACCCTACCTGTAAAAGGGAAATGAGTCAGAACAGTTCCCGGGTTTTTTTTATTTGTATTTGCATAACATCTTCAGAAAGAACTGGTATATTTGTTACCTTCAAGATGGCCCATGGATGAACTGACTTTTGTACCAGTTAAATATGAAGCCATGTGAATGCAGAGCCTGTTCAAAATAAGTATCTTTTTAAAAATACTCTTTCCCAAAGCCCCAGTCAGGACTCCTCAGGTCTGGTCTTACCTCTGCTGCACCGACTGTACCTTTGGCCTCTCCCAGAATCTCTCTGGGCTACCTCCTCCACTGTGAGATCCGAGTGGGCTGAACAAGTCATCTGCAGGCACCTCTCAGCATCTTCCTCCCTCCCATCCTCAGTGTGGCTCAGACTCAAAAGGCTAGGTACCTTTGTATGTTTGTCTTTAAGTTGGTTTTCTTTTGCAAGTCCATGAAATGCAAACTTCTCAGCTGGTTCTTCTGGCAATTTTGTTGCTATAAATCCAAGACCACACAGGCCATTCACACCACTGGAGCAGGAAAAAAACCCACTTGACTTTGCCAGCTTAGAACTTCAGGGAGCTCACCTTTGCGTGAACAAACAGGGTCGAGTAACCCCTGGGAAATGGCATGGTGAGTCTCTGCTGGTAGGTGGAGCTGGGGGGTGATGAGGGAGAACAGCACTGCTCCAGGGGGACAGGGTGCTCTGAGGACACAGCCTTGAGGTGTGAGGCTCCGTGCTTGTAGGGAGCTTCAGGTATTTAAACAACCTCTGAGCCCTGGTTTTCTCACTCACAGAAATGGAGCTGAAACTAACTACATAACAGGTTTGTTGTGATTAGATTTGATACTGAGGCATTGTTTTTGAAAAACATTTTATATGTGGCTTTGCTGGGTCTTTGTTGCTGCGCGTGGGCTTTCTCTAGTTGCAATGCATGGGCTTCTCACTGCGGTGACTTCTCTTGTTGCAGAGCATGGGCTCTAGAGCACAGGCTCGGTAGTTGTGGCTCACAGGCTTAGCTGCTCCGCAGCATGTGGGATCTTCCTAGACCAGGGATCCAACCTGTATCTCCTGCACTAGCAGGCAGATTCTTGATCATTGAGCCACCAGGGGAGCCCTAGGTGTTCTGTGAATATTCATTTCCTTCCCTCTATTCTTAAGCAGAAGGAAGCAAAGGCCTTCAAAAAGAAGGAGACACATTCACACAGCTACTCTGTAGCAAATGGACCTGTAGAGATTTAATTGATGTAGAAAACACAGGATTGTCACCAAAGTTGGTTGCAGCACATGAGCTATTCCCAAAGCACACAGAATGAACAAAAATGGACATCCTATTTGGTAGACTGATGCCGAAAAAGGACCTGGGGGTAAACAAGCCAATGGGATCTTAGTTCCTTATTGAAATAAACGAGGGGTGGGATGGTGGAGAAGTGGTTTCTAGGCATTGGAGAGGAACCGGGGGGGGGGGGGGCATTTTATTTAAATGATGGGGCAGATGTTGAACACCGCCTATATCCCCTGGAGGAGCCCGCTGACGTGGGAAGGGTGGCAGGGTGCTATGCCAGATGGCGGGCATGGGCCCAGCCCCTCACCTCCTTCAGAACAAGTGTCCAGGCTCTGAGAAGGGGCGGCAGGGGTGGCAGGGGTAGCACAGGTGGAAAAGACAGATGGAAACAACGCACATATATACCCAAGGTGATCCAGGAAGATGAAACCATGGTGAGGGCCCACTCTCTTCCTATGGCTCGTTGGCTTCCTGGAAGCTGGGTGCCTGAGACCTGAGAATGTAGCTGGGATGCTCTGGGGAGGAGCCCCAGGGCGGGGGGAAGGAAGTGCTCCTGAGGACAGCCCCTGAGGAAAGCCCAGGCTGAGCAGAGGAAAGACAGGTGGCAAAACTTCTGGGCCAGCCTCCAGCCACTGCCCACAGGGCTCTGGGCCCAATCCTGAGATAAGCCAAAAGTTGAGACAGAGCGCTAAGGAAAGGGGACGTTAAAAAAAAGAACAACTTGATCTCTACAGGGCTGAGGTATTAGAGAGGCGGGCCTGGGTCCCAGAGTACAAACATGCCGGGGGGGGTGGGGGGCTTTGTTCTGGGGAATGAGAGACCACACATGTGACCCTGGGAGCTCCAAGCAGGCCCCACAGGTCCGAGAGACCGACTCCACTCCGAAGAAGTCCCCTGGCCTCTGAAGCAAGAGCTCCTCCAGTGCCACCTCTCCCTGCTAAAGGTGCCCCTGTCCCCGCTGCCCTACCTCAGTGGTGCTAGGTTCACACAGAAGTCACACAGGGCAGCCTGAGATGTTACAGTCTAGGGGTGGCTTACTGTTCCTGGTCATACCATCCGTTTCCCCTGGTCCCCCGTGGTTCCTCTAAGTTCCGAGTGAGGCAAGCAGCACAGAGCGGGGGCCGGGAGAATGCTTTATCAGAGGGAGTAAAGTGCAGGCAGCAAGTAGGGCACATGGTCTGGGTGCAGGAGAGGCCAGGCTGCCCGCCCCCGGCTCAGGGCCTCAGTAGTGATGATAGATCTTCAGTCTATTGCTCTCATCCAGGTCCAGCTGCAGGAGGCTGGAACCAGCCGCTGGCTTGGGCACCCAAGAGAAGAGAGGTCTGGCCACAAGGTGAAGGAGAACTCCGCAGTCAGCTGAGCATGGCTGGGGAGGACCCTGAGAGCCCCCACCCTGCCTAGGGCCCACCTGCCCTGGCAGTTAGAGCGGGAAGGGATCAGGGCTTGGGAGGCAGCTAAAAGGATACAACTTGGGGTCGTTCTTGTAATGTTCTAGCCACTTTCGGTTAGCCTCGAGCCACTTTCGGTTAGCCTCGATTGGGTCCTGCAAGTTGGAGGTGTCCACCTTGGGGACTCGGGAATAGGGACGCTGCAGGAGGCGGAGCTGCTCACTGTGGGGAGGGGAGAGGAGGCAGGAGCACAGCAAGAGTGCCCCTCTGGCATGAGGAGCATCCCTTTCCAAAAGGGAAGAGGGTGGAGCCCCCACCCTGGGTGAATGCGCCTGACTTCAGGGCTGCCTGTGCCCAGCCAATCTCATCAGCAAACACTTTCCTATCAATTCAAATACTTTCCCAGCATCAGCTCCCAAGCTGGCCAAAGGGTGAGAGGGGCTGTGCTTATGGTTGGGGGCCTGCAGGGACACATCAAGAGGGGGTACATTTGGCAAGGAATAGGTGAAGGGGAAATTAATAACAGGTTTCAATAACTGCCCATCTGTCTCCCCCACAGGGAGCCCCCCTCTCCCTCTAGATGTTGCAGAGCAGGTCTGGGGGAAGAAGGAAGCTGTGTGGAGCAGTCAAAGAGCTCAGGGCAGAGCCGAAGGCCTCACTCCACAACCAGATCCCATTTCTCCCCAGGGTGCCATCTCATGGGGCTTCCTCACGGGGCTGGCTCAGGTAAGGCCAGCCTGGCCCCACTGGGACCTCAGCGGCTTCGTGGCCTGAGGAACCTGCCTAATGTCTGGGTGACGTCACAGGTCCCACCTGCCCTGGGAGCTGCAGCTGGACGGCGTGGCCCCACCCTGAGCCCACAACAAGGCTTACCTGGCAGACACATAGCCCAGCCTGTTTTCCAAGGGGGCAGGGCCACTGCTGAGGAACGGGATACCAGCTGGAAAAGTGTGAGGGAGGCATTCAGAAATGGGCAGCAGCTAAGCCAAGCCAGCCCCCTCTCGCCTCCCCCACCCAGAAACTGCAAAGGCAGTGTCCCAAACCAAAAACAGGAAAAGCTTCTGAGGTTGGAGGTGAGAGACACGACGGTACCCAGGAACTGTCCTCCTTATTTCTAAAACTGAAATTACTTTTCAGTTTCAGTAGGGACAAGAAGGTAGAATCTCTTCCTTCAAGTAACTGTTTTTATGGATTTTCACATTCCTCAGCAGGTCCATGAGACCAGAGGAAGCCACATACAGCCAAAGGACCACCAACCCCGGAGTCACAGACGTGGGGTCAAAATCCAGTCCGTTGCTCGCCCCCTGGGTACCCTGGAGGATATTACTTAACCTCTGAGTCTGTTTCCCCATCTGTAAAATGGGGATAAAAGTGTGGAATGACCTCAGAGGCTTATTATAAGGACTCAGTGAAAAACCATACATAAAATGCCTGGCCCATAATATATAACACACAAGATGGCAGCGATCACAACTCTGACAAGTGGCCTCCTTAGGTTCAGCTGAGCTCTAGAATCCATCATAAAGGCCCCATCAGGTAACCAGTCCTTAACTCACAGGGCCTCCAGCCACAGGGCGAGCAGCAAGGTCCTCCCAGGGACCCTCAGAGTCCGGGGCCCATGCCAAAGCTGGGGGCGAGGGGCAGGCAGAACCAGAACCACGCACAGCCCAGAGGGAGGCTTACTTGGAAAATACTTGCGCCACTTCTCCACCAGGAAGTCGTCCACGGTCTGAGCCACAGAGGGGGAGAGCCTGGGGCCCAGCCCGGGGCCCCAGGTCCACTGGGTGGATGTGGGTGGAGCCAGGGACGAGGCTGAGCCCCGGGCCAGGGAGGGCTGCGAGGGAGCTAGGGTGCTCCTGGAGGCCTGGGTGGGGAGCCGCACGGGCGCGGAGGTGGTGAAGCTCGGTGGCGGCTGGGTATTGAGGCTGCCCAGGACGCTGAGCACCCCGTTGAGCTGGCTGCTGATGCTCTGCAGGGAGCTGCTCAGGTAGTGGATCTTGTTGGGGAAGGTGGGGCTTGGGGTCAGGTTGACTGAAAAGGGAAGAGGCGGAGGGTGGAGAATGGCCTGGCTGGTACTGCACCCTACTGGCCCACATCCCTACACCCTTCCCTGTTCCTCTCAACAAAAGCCCCACGGCTTCAGTGTTTCAGAGCATCTCCAGGGAGAGGCCCTCCACCCCGATGCAGGTCAGAGTAGCAGAGGCAGAAGAGACTCCCAGGTGGCAGCACAGGCAGGGAAAGGTCAAGACGGACGTTTTTCTCACTGCAAGTCCCCTGTGCGCTCAGAAGGCCTCCCCTAAGCCTCTGCGCCTTGCAAACCCAGCTGGCTCACTCCTGCCAGGGCATTTGCTGAGCATTTTTGCACCAGACACTGGCGCAGAGGGGGCCCTCTCTTGCAGGGCTGTGGGGAGGGGCTGCATCTCTGGTCTCCATGGACACCCAGGTCCTCCCCTACCACTCACGGCAAGGCAGGGGGCAGGAGTCGGAACAGTCACTGCTCCCATCTTCCAGGTCGCTGAGGTCAAAGGTCACCACCTTCTTGGTGTGGGGTCCTCTCAGAGTGTCCTCAGCTGAAGCCTAGTGGGAAGATGCAACAGTTGAGGACAGCACCTGCCCTGTGCTTTCTGCCCTCGTGACAGCTGAGGATTTGGTGGGTAGGCTCTTTGGGTCCCAAGTTCTGGGAGAGGCACAGGCTGCCTTGCAGGTGAGGCTGAGAACACTCAGCCACTGGAGGTATAGGCAGTAAGGCCACCAGGGTCAGGCAGGCCCCCACCCTCACCCTGGTAAATACTCCCCACAGTGTCTTTCTAGCTCCTGCTGTACCCACATCTCAGGCATCCGAGGAAAGCCTACAAGGCCCAGGGAAGGTAGTGAAACTGGGGAGCCTCTATTTTCCTCGGGCACCAGGGCAGAGCCAGTCCTCTCCCAAGAACCTTCGGCAAGAGGATCCAAGTCTGCTCAGGATGTCTCAGCACAGATACCCAAACCCCTAAATGTGCTCGACAGTCATAGCTGAAGCCACAGCCATTTTCAGCAGCTCAGAAGTCCCAAGCCTACTACCAATCCTGGGCCTAAGCTGCCCTGACATGGGACCCAAGAACCCCCACCGAATCCCAGGAAAAGAAGAGGGAGGCCGGGGCCAGGCTGGGCTGCACCTCTTCCCGGAGAGAGGACTCCAGCTGATGAAGCTTCTCTTCCTTCTTCTTCAGCAGGTCATGGCCTTTCTGCATGGCCGACTTCATCTCATCCAGGTACCTGGTCTCCTGCAGCCAGGGAGGAAGGGGAGGAGAAAGACAGTGACTAACCCCACATGGGCACATGCAGGAGTCCCCGCTCTGCCATTTGTTGGCTGGGAGATCTGGGTGAGCTTAAATTACTGAACTCTGCATGTTCATCTAAAAAAAAAAAAAACTTTTCATAGAGTCTTAAAGATTAGACGAGATAACGTATGCTGTGTACCCTCAACTATGCCCACACCAAATAAATTCTCAAAACAGTTACTATTAAACAAATGGTTATTATTATCATCACTGTTCCAACTACCAGTACTACCCCCATCCTCAAGAGCAGGGATTCAGCAGAGCAATTCCAGGCCCTGGGGGTGGAATGTAGATGGCCCTGGAAGGCTGCCCCTCCATAGGTACTGACCTCTGACCCTCTGCTGCTCCCCAGCCAGACTTAGGGGCCACAGGGCCCACAATTCCTCACCAGCTCTGAGCACCATCGGAACTCTAAGGAACCAGACATAATCTTCTGCCAAGATCCTCACATGGCAAAGAGATGTGTGATCCCACTAATAATAACCATGAAGTCGTCTCCTTTTCATTACAAATTAGGGTCTCAGAGAAGGAAAACAGGGGACTCAGGCTTATGCTGAGTGTGCTCAAAAGATGTTCACTTATGAGTAAGGTCTTGAGTGTGATAGAATGGCCAAGCAATGTGGAACTTCTAGAAAATGGTAACACCACTACAACCCTGTACATTGTCTCTGGTTACTGTGAGGCCCAAATGACTTCCTAGTAGAGAAAGCATTCTGCACTGCCAGGTGAGTGTAAGGAGCTTCCATCCTTGTGGTGATCCATAACCTCCATCTCCTGTCTGGTCTCCCTAGACTTGCCCAGTGACCCTGGATCTAGTGGACCACTCAAGGGGAGCCCCAGGCATGATCCACTAAGGGCGAGTCCAGAGGGAGGGCCAGCTTCCTGCCCCCAGCCTCCCCGACGTGGCTGAGTGCCCCCGGGGCTCCTGACCTCCTCCAGGTCTTTGCACACGTCCTCCAGGGCCTTGGTGCCTGGTGGGTCTTTGGCCGCCTCCTGAGCGCTGGCCAGCTCCTGGCGCCAGTGCTGCTGGGCAGCCTTCAGAGCTGTCTGCCGCCTCCGCATGGAACACGACTGTCGCACCAGGAACTCTTTGGCGTTGCGGAGAGCCACCCCCTCAGCAGAGAGGTAGTGCCGAGCGCTGCAGAAGGACAGGACAGGGGGTGGAGCGGGGACACACGCTCTGTGAACTCCTGCTGTGGGTCATGAGCACTGCCCCAGCAGATGTCCAGCCTGAGCACAGACTGCAGGGCTAGGAGAGTGTGGGGACACCACTGCTCGATACCCACGGTGTGCGGCACGCGGGCTGTGCACTCCAGTCCTCCCACCCTGACCCTGACAGGGACCGTGCCTGAGGCCTCCAGAGACGGCCAGACTCTCCCATCAGCCTGACCCTCAAGCAAGGGTCAGTCCATGCTAGCGTGCTGTGTCAGTGATCACCCTGGGCACCTTTCTGGCTTGTCACAGAAGACTCCTCAGTGCCCTAGCCCCTATCCTTGAACCAAGCCCCACTGGAGACATGGGCCCACGTCAATCCCCGGCACTGACACACATCCTCACTCAACCATTCCTGGATCCTCAACCCAAAACAGGACAGGTTATTGGAACGCACCTGTCCAAGGATAAGTCAGTCTCCTTGCTCTGGGAAGAGAGAGAAGAATACCTCTTTAGTCTGGTTCTAAGACACACACAGTAGACAACGCCCACTGAATGTAACACCATCAGATAACTACAGGCTCCATGGACCCCGAAGTCCCTTCTAGCAGCCCAGACGATGGTTCTGCCAGCCACTGAGCACCAGTCACTTATGGATATAATTTGACTGATGGAGAAGTAGGGCTGGGAATGATAAGAATAGGAGACTAAAATGCTAGGCAGAATAGTCAGGACCCTTCCTGGAGCCCTACCCCCCAGGGGCCCCTCTCCTACCCACTTTCCCCCCCTGGAGCCCCATCCCTCCTGGACCTCAACCCCTCCTAGAGCCCCGCCCCCCATGGAACCCTGCCTGACTCCAGCCACCCTGACCCTTCCAAGAGAATCTCACCGTCCGGGGGGATTTCCTCAGGTCCTCAAGGAGGAGATTGGGCTCCAAATGTGGGGAAGTGTTACTGTCCTTTACCTCCAGCTCTTTCAACAAGTCCTGCTTCTTCTGAGCTTTGACCTCCAGGTCGCTGTGATGGAAAATTAGTTGGGAGTGGGGGGAGTTGGTGAGGCAGGGTCACATGCTGAAGCAGACCTGGCAACACCTTTCAGGACTCCTAGCAGGGAAGGGGCAGAACCACTTCCAGCCTTTCAATCCTGCCAAAGATGCTGAGGCAGGGCTGGGGCAGGGACAGTAGAAACGGGGGACCTGGGCTAGTCACAGCCTCTTAACCCACCCCCCGTAAGTCCCTACAAAACGCAGTCCCTCTGCCTGGCTCCACCTCTGCCTGCTAACTGGGCCACGAGGAGACAGAGCCCCCAAGCAGCAGAGGTCAGAGGGCAGGCAGGAGGCGCAGGGGTGGCGGAGTGCAGGGGTCCAGACCACCTGACATGCTTCTGCAGCCTCTGACTCTGGGCCTGCAGCAGCTCCACCTGGGACTCCAGCTCCAACTTGCGGGCCTGAAGCTCCTCGAGGATTCTTCGGAGCTGCCGGTTTGACTCCAGCAGGTGGGTGTGCTCCTTCTTTGCCTCCTCCAGGTGCTGATGGGTGGCTGTGGCTTCCTGGGGGTGGGCAGAAGGAAAGACAGAAGGACCTGGAGACGCGGGAGGGAGTCGACGGGGCAGGTACAGAGCAGACAGCGGGGAAGAACTGGGCGAGAGGCTGGACCTGGCACACAGCAGATACAGGCCCCGCCCCTCCGAGGCCCCGCCCCCCAGGGTTGCCGAGCTGGTCCCACAGAGAGGTGATTTGTGGGATGCTAGCGAACAGTTTGGAACCCAATTCCCCGGACAGACCAGGGGAATGAAGGGGCTGGGGGAGGAAGGAAGAGCTATGAGGGAGGACAGCAGGAGAGGCAGACGAACCTCGCTCTCCAGCGCGACCTGCCTCTGCACGTCCAGGAGCTGCTGCTTCTCTTTCCGGGCCGCCGCCTCCTGTGGGGCACAGAAGGTCTGGGCATCTGGCCGACTCCGGGCCTCTCCTGGGGGAGCTGACTTCCAGGTCAAGGGTACCTGAGAGCCTGTCCTCTGCCCCTACTCCCGCACCTGGACATCCAGCTGGGCCAATCGGGCCTTGACATCCTTGGTTCTGGTTTCAAGTTCCACCTCTAAATCGTGGAGCTTCCTTTCCTGCAGGGAGTGCCGGTGGAGAGAAGGATGGGAGTGCAGCCAGTGCCCAGGCCCGAGCTGAGGGCCAGGAGGAGTTCGCTACCCTGCGCCCCACACCACGTGCTCCAAGCTGGGCTGGGTTCCCTCAGCAGAGCATCACCGTTTGCTTATTTCAGGGAGGGGGTGGGCAGAGGCAAAGACACCAACCCTAAGGCCCAGGGTGCACTGACCTCCGCTTCTAGTCCTGGGGATGCTCCCTGGCCCAGAAAACAGAAGAGCAAGGATGCCCTGGCTTGGGGATGGCCAGCGAGAGACCTTCCCACCCCCGAAGCCGTCAGGCTCCGCCCCACCGCTGTGGCAGTGCCGGGCTCCAGCACTCTTCTACCCCGGGTGGAGGGGTCGGGGAGGGCGGGCCCTAAGCGACTGTCAGCCAGGAGCCCCACCTGCTCCCGGTGCCGCCGCCGCAGGTCCTCCAGCTGCCGGTCCTGTTCCTGCCTCGCCGACTCCAGCTCTCGCTCGTGGGCCCTGCGCAGGCGCTCCAGCTCTCCCGTCAGGTGCCCCAGGAGCTCAGCCCGCTGCTTCCTCTCCTGACGGAGGGTGGGGCCGTCGGTGGGAAACCCCGGCGGCCCCTCCCAACCCTTTGACCAGAGCCGCCCCTCTACCCCCTGCCCTGCTGCCTCAGGTCAGTAAGATTAGGGACCCCACCAGGCCTCTAAGGCCGGATCCTGGAGAGAGAGGGCCCAGGACCGTGTGGTCTCGCCCCAGAAAGCCTGCACCCCCTCTCTACCACTGAAACAACACTGGACAGATGTCCTGAGAAACCCCCGGGTGGACACTTGCCTCTCCTACCACCCTCCGCACACACAGCCTTCCTTCCTTAAGGGAAGGGGTCATTACTAAAATCTCACTATTCTTCAACAAGGGCAGAATTGGTTTAGGAAAGGAGTCAACTACATTTTCCACTTGGTCGCTATTTCTGCCCTGGTACAGAGTCTGGGATACTGGTTCGAGTTTCTGGAGGCATAGCCTAGAAACTGAGGACAGAAGCTCACCCAGCTCTGGGCTAAAGTCAGCCACCAGCCCTCCCTGTCATTCACCCCAACGTGAGCATGCCAGCGTGGGTCCACTTAGTCACTGAACTTTCCCCTCCAAGCCAGAGGCTTAAGATGGGCAGGTAATATCTAAATATTGGTTGGCTCTTGCCAATCTATTTCCTGGAGTCCTGGAATTTCTGTTAGGCCTGGAGGCATTGGGTTGGTGGTTAAAAATTGAAGGCTCTGGAGTCAGATAGTCTTGGCTTGAATCCTAGCTCCTCTACTTATCAGCCAGGGAGGCTTAGGGGAGTTGCTTACACTCAAGTCTCAGATTCCTCTTTTTAAAATGGAGAGAAGGATAGTACGGATGCCCCCGCCCAAGGGTATTGTGGAGACTAAATGAGGTTAACGCACAAAGAGCTCAGGATGCACCTGGCACATCGTACAAGCTCAATACACCTCGGCTGTTATTAACAGGAGAGCAAAGTGCAGCCTAATGATGGAGGAGGAGCAGGCCTCACGTGATGCTTTAGTACAAAGGCAAAACTGGATTTCACCACTGCTGGGGGCCAGGGAAGAATGCTTCCCACCACCCCTGACCCCTTCCAAGGCCCTCCAGACATCTGGGAAGGACCCCAAGGGGAAGGTAGGTGGGTGGGTGTGCATTTGTGTGTGCACAGGCACAAACACACGTGCGCCAGGGGATGTAGCCAAGTCACCTCGGCCTCGTACTGCTGCCTGGCCTCGGCCACCACCTGCTGGTGCTCTTCCTTCATCCTGTCCATCTTCCACTTGTGCTCCCGCTCCACCTCCTGGCGCTTCTCTCTCAGGAGGCCGCTGAGCTGCCAGGCAGGAGGCAGGGATGCGACATGCAGGACTGAGGCCGGAGCAGCACCCAAGGACTGAAGCACTTGAAGGACTCACACACGTGTGGGACACACACCCACCTCCCCCAACGTCCCCACATACACACACGGCCACACCCAGCACCTCCTCCCACTCCACTCACGTACAGGGCACGGGGTGGAGAAGGACTTGGCCTCCAGGGAACTAAGGCATAAAAACAGAGCCCCAGCTGAGCCGTCCAAAGCAAAGCAGAGGACCCTCGGGCCAGGACGGCTCAGCCGGCCGTCCACGATGATAGGCCCCCAGAGCGAAAGGAGAAGACCAGCACTCACCTCTTGTTCGTACTCCAGCACCTGGTACACTTTGTGATGGGCTCGCTGCTCTGCCCGCCCAAGGCTCTTCTGTAGCTGGGCCTCCTCTTTCTGGTGAGCTTCCTCCATCTTCTTCTGGAGGCTGGAGACCACCTGAGGAGGCACCCGCACTGGGGAGTGTGACCCTCAGAGGGCCCTACAGAGTGGCCGCGGGTGACTCGCTTCCAAGGGACCCAGGGACCCAGCCCCCAGCCCCCAGGGCTGCAGGAGAGGGAGACTAGTGGCAGGGATGGGGTCGGGGTGGAGTTCTTCTGCCGACCAGCCCAGCCGTGAAGGCTGAGAGCCTGGGGACTAGGAGGCCAGGCTCTGCCTGGCAGGCAGGGCCGCCGCCCCTCACCTCCCTGTGCTTGGCCTCCAGCGAGGAGGAGAGCCGCTCCAGCTCCTCTCTGTGCTCCCTCTCCAGAGCTGCCACCGCCTGGGGTGCAACACAGGGCCTGTGAGGACCAGGGCAGGCTGGCCGGGCTCTGACTCTGGGGCAAGGAAGAGCCAGGAAGACCATCCCCAACGCCCCTCGAGCTAAGAGGCTGAGGGGAACCGCAGGTGCATCTGTGTTCCTCAAAAACAGCTGTCCCTCAAGTCTGCAAGCAAATGGGGACATGGAGGCCAGCGTGGAGGGAACCTCTCAGTGAGGCTTGGTCATGGCCCTTCCATCCTCGGGCCTCTGGGCCAAACCACCGTACACAGGCCACACTCCTGCCTGTGAATAAGGGCCAGGAGGCCTGGAGGTTCAGCACCGTCTCCCTGAGCACGTGCAGCATGATGACCTCCCCCGCAGGTTCCCCTGGTCTGGGAATTGACACTCCACCCAGAACCAAAATAAAACACCAGTTCCACCTGACCTATTACCTACTTCAGCCTCTTACCTAGAGACAGACCACTGAATGGGAGGGACAGGGAGTAAGGACAAAGGAGAACAAACTCCCCAGAGTGAGCCAGCTTCTCACTCTGAGGCAGGGGAGGGAAGGAGAGAGACGAGAGGTCCTCACAGCTGCCCCTCAGGGACAAGGATGGGGACGCTGCACCTTCGTCTCAAGACCTCTGATCTGGTTTCAGTTCTTTCAGTCATGGAGGCTTCCCAAATCCCCGGGTCCTTTCCCTTCAAACTACTTCTCTGCTGCTGACAACTCCCAACAGGCCCTGGAGGGGGGCCTCTGGACCCCACTGTGCCCTCTGCCTGCCGTGGAGACCAGGGCAGCATCTGCTTTGAGATGAGCGGGGTCCACATGGGCCCAGAGAGCCGGCCCAACATCTCCGTGCCTTCCTCGCAGACCTCCACGCTCCTGGCTCCCCTGGGCGCCAAGCCTGGTTCTTATTCTTCCTCACCACTCAGCCCCTCCCCAGGGACACACGGGGGTGGAGGAGGGCACTCACTTCTTTCCTCTCCCCTTCCAGCTGCTCCCTCAGCTGCTGCAAGGCCCTCTCCTTCTCCACACTCAGGGCAGCCTGCTCTCTCTTCTCTGAAGCCTCCATCTCTTCCCTGAGCTGCTCCAGCATCTGCCTGCTTCTCTCTTCCAAGCTGGCCCTCTCAGCCTTCTGCAGAGACTCCAGCTCTTCTCGCAGTTTCTGCAGGGAAGCCTCTTGCTCGGCCCTGGGCAGAAAAGGAGGTGGGGATGGGTCTGGGTGCTTGTGTTGGGGGAGTGGTGTGCAGAGAGGGGAAAGCCTCCAGGGAGGCCAGGCTGCCCACAGTCCACACTCACCGGATTTGGTCCTCATCAGCCTCTGAGCTGAACTGCACCTGGGTGCGCAGCCGGGACAGCCTCTGGCTCTCCTGCTCTCTCATCTGGGTCTCCTCCTCCTCGGTGGCTCTCTGCAGCTGCTCCTTCAGGGAACTGCAAAGCAAAGGCCAGTTTGCTGGTGGGACCACAAGGCCTATCCCCTTCTACACCTAACCCCTGGCTCTAGGGCTCCAAAAGCCTGGAGCCTGCTTGTGAAGCTTCCTACATCTTAAGGACAAGCCTAACCTCAGCCTCTGGGTCCTGCTGCCTTTAATACCTCCCAGGGTGAGGCTCCGCCGTCCCTAGGATTCTCCAGGCAAGAATACTGGAGTGGGTTGCCATTTCCTTCTCCAGTGCATAAAAGGGAAAAGTGGAAGTGAAGTCGCTCAGTCATGTCCGACTCTTAGCAACCCCATGGACTGTAGCCTACCAGGCTCCTCCGTCCATGGGATTTTCCAGGCAAGAGTACTGGAGTGGGGTGCCATTGCCTTCTCCGGCCCAGGGTGTGAGGGGCTATGAACTCCACCTCCCCTTTGCCACAGGAAGCAGATTACAGGTTCCATAATAACAGAATAGCATTTCTGCCAAAGGTTCTCCTCTGCCTCCAGGTGGGAGGCAGTTTCTCAAGGTCAGATCCCATCTGACCCCAACCCAGCTCTGGCCACATCACATGAGCCAGCACCTCCAAACCCCACCACACTCCTCCCTGCCTCCTGGCCTTTGTTCAAGCCGGTTCTCCCATTGAGAATCCTCTTTCCTTCCTGACGAACCCATGTTCCTTGTTCAACACCCATCTCCCTCCTCTCGGAGAACTCTCTCCAAGCTCATCAATCCCCTTTCAGCTCCCATCACGCTTTATATGAGGACCTTTCTTATCCATGCCACTCTGTGCCATGCATAATATCACACCATAATTCAGCCTTTGTATGTGTGTTTTCTTTACAAGTGTGGGAGTGTCTCCAGAGAATGAATCTTGTCTTAAAATCTGCTATCTCCCCAAGTGCCAAGCACAGTAACAGAAATGGAAGTAGGGACTCCATGAATGTTGGTTGAATTTGGGCAGTATCACCCAGGCCCAAACTACAAGCAAGTTCTGATTATCTGTGAGGGGTCCCTTATTCACAGACCAAAGAGATGGTGACCATCTCACCCCAAGCAGACGACCCTCGCACGGCCCCCACATGACCAGGGGCTGTCATGTGACCAGTGCTGCACACTCAGGGAGTTCAAGCCTGAGAAGAACATGCTACAGGAGACAATCTCTCGGAAAAGCTTCTGCAGTGAATTCCAGAGCCAGAAAAGACTTCAGATCATTTTCTATTTTCAGCTATCACCACTGCTCTCTTCTGTAATGACAGCAAATTTAAAGACTCTTCCTGCTAGATTCCCCAGAAACCCTTTCTCTTTGTCCCAAGGCTAAATTGTACACATATCACCACAGAATGGAAGGGGCTTTAGCAGTTAAGTCCCGCATTTTACAACGCTCTCCTCCTTTCATCTTACAGCTAAACTCAGTCTGTTTTGTAACTAAAGAAACTAAGCGTCAGCCTGCCTGCCTTCTCGTTCAAGAAATATTTGCTACAAGGTCAGCTGTGGCTTCCAGAAATTTCTACCAAGTGGTGATTTCCCAGCAGAGAGGAGACCCTACGCCTCAGAAAGGCTCATGTGAAAACAGAAAGAGGGTTCTCATGACAAACTACTTTGAAGAGAGCCAGGCAAGGCACTGCCAACAGACAAATCACTTAGTCAAGACCACCAACACTGTACTGATTTCAAATGAAAATACAACCAAGAGCCACCTCTTACTGAGCAACTATCGTGTTTCAGGCCCTGAGTCAGATACTTTTCAACAGGCTGGTTTTCACTACAGTTTAGGAGGGCTCTGGGAGGCCCCTCTGGAGTTGGAGGGTTCGGGGAGGGACAGAAAGCAGTCAGCACCGCCCAGGGTGGCCACAGAGAGAGAGGAGCCTGGTAGGGAGACACCACCAGTATTTCTTCCTAGGCACTGCCTCTCAAGGTAAGCTGAGTCACACTCTGTTTGGGAGGCCCCCTACCCCAAGTTCCAGGTGGCTGGAGGAGGAGGATGCCTGGGATCATCTGTTCTTTGGAGTGCTCTCTGGCAGGGGGATCCAGGAGGGGTGACGTAAGGATGGACCCCGGTCAGCAGAGCCTGTGTTGGGCTAATGAGAGAGAGTGTCCCCAAGCCTCTGGGCAGTTAGGTGCTGGTTTTCTGTTAGTTTCTCTAAATTAAGCATAAATATTTTATACAGTCTTTGCCATGTATGATATAAAAATAGTAAGTCTACAGCACTTTGGGATCTTCTATCCAGGAGGACAAGATTTAGCCTTTAGCTTAACTGCCAAGTAAGTGAAGCATATTAACATCTTTTCGTAGCGCTTTCCCCATCCTGGGACTGTGACAGAGATGGTTTATTTCCCTCTCAATATCCATTCTCCCACTTTTCTTTACTAAGAGAACCCTGATTTTATTCTATCAGGCCCAGAGACCAGCTAAAGGACTACATTCCCCAGTCAACTTTGCACCCTTTGCAAGCAGGAGTGGCCAGTGAGATATAAACAGAAATTATTGGGTAAAGTTTCCATGAAAGTGCCTTCAAAGGGACTGAATGAGCTAGAAGGTGCCCCTATACTTCCTGCCTGGAATACAGATATGATGGCTGGAGATCCAGCAGCTATACTGGACTATAAAGAGAGCCTGAGAGTAAAACTCAGCACTAAAGATGACAGAGGGATTAAAGGACACCTGGTGACGCTTTATTGTGGAGCCATCATGCCAGCCCGGAACTGTCTTTTCCTATAAAAACAGAACTCCAGCCCAGAAACACACAGGCCTCCCCACGCAGGCCCAACCTAAACTGTGCTGCATTTGTCAAGGGCCTGCCCGTTACCTACTCAAAGAGTAGGAACCCAAAGAGAAACTTCTGGGTTCTGGGCAAGAGCACCTCACATCCTATCACATGGTCCCTACCAGTCTCACTGGGTCCCCACAGGGCCCTGACTCCCAGGAGAGAGGACATCGTAGTCATTAAGAAAATGGGCTCTGGAACTTCCCTGGTGGCACAGTGTATGAGAATCCACCTGCCAATGCAGGGGACACAGGTTCGATCCCTGGTCCGGGAAGATTCCACACACCAAGGAAGCAACTACTGAGCCCATGCTCTAGAGCCCAGGAACTGCAACTACTGAAGCCTACGTGCCCTAGAGCCCGTGCTCCACTGCAACAAGAGAGTAGCTCCCACTCACTGCAACTAGAGAAAGCCCGTGCAAAACAATGAAGACTCAGTGCAGCCAAAAATAAAATAAAAATTATTTAAAAGAAAAAACAAAAAGAGGGGACTTCCCTGGCAGTTCAGTGGCTAAGACTCCGAGCTCTCACTGCAGTGGGCAGGGGTTCAATCCCTGGTCAGGGAACTAAACTCTCCCATGCTGCGTGGTGCAGTCAAAATAAAAAAGAAGGGTGTTTTTTTTTTTTTTAAAAAAAGGAAACAAGCTCTGGAGACAAACTGCCTGGACTGTTAATCCAGGCTCTGCTGCTTACGAGGCTCCACACCTTGCACAAGCTACTTAACCTTCCTGTGCCTCAGCTTTCTCATCTATATTAAAATTTCTACAAAACAGACTTGATGACACCTCATAACGGCCGTTCCAAGGACTGAACGAATTAGCAGACATAAAGCACGTGGATCAGAGTAATCTCTCAAAAAATACCGGCCATCCCCATTACTATCATGCCTCTCCAGTCCCTTCCCAAAAGAGGAAAGGCACAGGTCTTGGCCAGGGAGCCCACCCCTCCACCCGGGCCATGGAGGAGTCATCCTAGAGGGGCCCGGGCACTCCCGTGGCGGCCAGAGTGGCTGGGCCGGGGGGGCGGCGGCAGGACCTGAGCGCCTTCTCTTTCTGCTGGTGAAGTTGCAGGGCCTCCGCCTCCTCCTCCTGCCACAGCTTCTCCCGCAGCTGCTGCATCTTCTCTCGCTTGGACTCCAGGAGCCGTGTCTGTTCTTGCTCTAGCTCTCGGGCCACTGCCTCTTCCGTGGCCTCCAGCGTGGCCGCTGAGAGCTGCTCCCGGGGAGTCGCGGGCTCTGCAGATCGCCTGCCAAGGGTGGGAGCAGCATTTCACTCAGTTCACTGTTCACCCACCTTCTGGCACCAGGGTTTATACAGATACCAAACATCCCACACGGAGCCCTAACGGAGGGTCCCCAGTCAGGAGTCGTACATGCACATCAGGTCGCCTGAGGGCAGGCTACCCTCTCGAACACAAGGGCAGCATCTGTTCCACAGCAGCAGCCCCCAACCTTTCTGGCACCAGGAACTGGTTTCACGCAAGACATTTTTTCCACAAACCAGGGGCCGGGGGATGGTTTGGGGATGATTCACATGCATTACATTTATTGTGCACTTTATTTCTATTATTACTGTATCAGCTCCACCTCAGGTCATCAGGCATTAGATCGTGAAGGTTGGAGACCTCTGTTCTATATGATAAACCCCACTGTGGCTATGTGAGGGAGGGCCTGAGTGCCTAAGGAGTGGGGTGACGCATAGGAGGCTCTCAGGGGACTGGGTAGGTTGCGGCCAGAGTGAACATCCCAAGACATGGCTCAGGAGCTGGCTGCAGGAGGAAGAGGGCAAAGTTCTGTCCCTCATGGACTCCTCCCGTGGGTTCATGGCTCTGGTTCTGTCTCCTACCAGGGCTCTCCCTGTTACTTGAGGCTCATGCCGGCAGTTCGGGAAGTCCCCAAAGGCTGCTCCCTGACTCTCAAACCTGAACAGAGCTCAATGCTTATGAGGCAGTAGGAGAAGCAGCAGCATGTCTCCTAGCCCTGAGGTCCAGAATAGTCCACGGAGGACCAGGAATGCCCAATCTCTTTCCACAATGCCAAGGGAGCCAGGCAGGAGACCCTTCCCTAAGCCAGAGAGAGTAACAGGCACATCCGAAATGCCAGGCTCCATATCTCCCCAACAGTGCCACAACTTCATCTGCTTAGAGTGAATTCACCATGTGGAAATGGGTAAAAGGAATTCTAACTCAGATGCAAAAGGCAGGTGGTTAGATAAGGAACAATGGGATCGGTTAAAGAGATGTCTACAAAGTCATGAAGGCTGTTCTGTTGCGCGTATTCTGGCTCTTGAAGGAAATACCCAAAGAGAAACCCCAAAAACATTTTAAGCAATGAAATCGTAAGTGGGATAAAGTATTTTGCCTCCCAGAGTGGCTTTCCTAAAGCTAAGGATGCGTGTGCAGTCCCAGGTCCTTAAATCTTGTATTAGAAATTGGTCTGGCCACCCAACCACCACCTTCTCCCGCGATACTCAGCCTGTGGCAGGGCCCAGGACCATGGCCGAGTGGACCACAGCAGCACGCGGGCAGGGTCTGAATCAAGGAGGGGTGGGGCCAGAGTCCGTGAAGGGGAGCCAGTCTGCCAGGGATACAGAACCCCCTCCACCCTCAGCCCCCGCTCTGCAGCAGATGGAAGGCGGCGGGTGGGATCAGACTAGCACAGCAGAAGGAAACGAGGGCTCTGGAATTCCCTTCCAGCCCCCTGAGGCCAGAGACTGAAGAAACACACAAAAGGCTACCAACGTCTCTGAAATACCATTAAGATCCTTCCTAAAACCGTGACTCAGACCAGAAACGGTCCTGAGCTCTGTCTTCAGTTCCCTTCTGCTCCCAAGCCCGTCTCCCTCCTTCCAATTCCCGCTTCCTCTCGTCCCCTGATGCAGCCCAGACTGATGCAGATGTAAGATGTAGCCGCCACCTTCTCTGAGAATCCCGCTCCGGAAAGAGCCTCCCCCTCCACCCCGCCACCACCACAGCTCTCCGCCTCATCAACCCTCCAACTCATTTCCAACCTGAGCTGAAAACATCTTTTTTTTCCCTGAGATGGTACCTTTTAATGTCTCCCTCCCCTGTGGGCTGCGGAGCTATGTGGGGCCCTAGGGACAGATGCTGCGGAGAGATGGCGCACCAGCCGGCGTGACAGCGTGTGCCCTGGCTGCACGCACCAGTGAGCCTGCCTGCACGCCGGGCATGCAGGCAGATTGGGGCTGCTTTTCCAGCGGGCCTCTTCGCTGTGTCCCTGTTTTTAAGACTGAGTATCCCAATCTCCCAGCTTAGGTCCAACGCGGTCAACAGTGAGCCTGAAAGATCTATGACACACCTGTGAAGTCAAAGCCTCCAGGGGAAGAGGCAGGTATGATTTCTAGGCCACTCCTCAGGTATCACTATCAGTGAGACCCAGTTTCCAACAGCGAGTGGCCGAGAGGAGGCTCAGCAGAATGTTGTTTCAGGCTGCCGGCTGAGTTACTCTGAGACATATGAGGGAAAGCGAGGAGGGATGGGCAGGGAGGGAAGAGAGAGAAGAGGGCTGTGGTACCCACAGTCCTGACACGGCCGTGCCACCACTAAAACTCGGATCGCTGTCAGGGATTCTGTCTCCATCATTTTCAACCCAGTGGTTTTTGGTTTTTTTTTTTTTTTTTTAAGTTTTTATTTTATCCTGAAGTGTTAGTCCCTCAGTTGTGTCCGACTCTAGACCCCAAAGACTGTGAAGACCAGGTTCTACTATTCTCCAGGCAAGAATACTGGAGTGGGTAAGCCATTCTCTTCTCCAGGGGATCTTCCTGACCCAGGGATCAAACCCGGGTCTCCTGCATTGCAGGCAGATTCTCCACCGTCTGAGCCACAAGGGAGGCCTATTTTAAATTGCGGTATAATCAATTAACAGTGCTGTGACAGTTTCAGGTGGAGACCAAAAGGACTCAGCCATACTCCCTTAAACTCCCCTCCCATCCAGGCTGCCACATAACACTGAGCAGAGTTTCATGCTATACCCTAGGTCCTTATTGGTTATCCATTGTAAATATAGCAGCATGTACCTGTCCATCCCAGATTCTCTTAACTATCCCTTCCCCACAACCGTAAGTTCATTCTCTGTGAGTCTCTTTCTTCAAGCCCAGTGGTTTTAATCCATTTGCCTTCTCTCTCTACAAACACCTCATGAAGGATGCTGGGAAGACAGGGGGAAGGATGAGCTTATTTCCCAAACCCAGGCCTTCCAGCCACAGAGCGCATACAGCAGTGGCTGCTTGCCAGCCCTGCCCGCACTCTGACCTCCCTGTGCTCCTAACCTCTCCTGATTCAGCTCGACAACATCTATGCAGGTGACAGACCCTCCTAATCATGTTTTTTATTCTCTATATTTTACGGCGTTACAACATTTCAAGAAGTTGGCTGGTCAAAGAGAGGGTGCCCCTCCCCGGACCAGGCAATCCTTAGAGGCAGCAAAGGGAATATGTCTTTGCTATGCAAACCCACCCCTACCATCTCCTGATCTATTTCCCATGCCCCAAATCACCCAGGGCCGGGCCCCAGGCAAGCTGAGACCATGGCCAGAGCCCAAAGCCATCCAAAATTATTCAAACTTCCCCCACTACAGTCACTCGAGTACTCACCCCGCCTCACCCATTGCTTCCCACGAAAACCCCAATAACAGCTCCGGGTCATGCTCTTCCTTCTCACTTCTTTCACCTCCTGACCAACTCTGGTCCTTCTGCACGTGGCTCCGCCTGGTGTGGCATGCCCTCTTCTCTCTGGAAACATAAGGAATAAATTCTTCTTTCAGTGGCATCGGCCTCTCTGTGTTGTCACTCAGTCACCTCTGCAAATTAAAATTCCATGGATACAAATGAGGCACAGTCACGCCCCCGCGAAAACCAGAGAACAAATCCATTCTTAAGCCAGCTGTAAAGGTCAATAGCAAGGAAGTTCTAGAGCTTGAGAAGACTCCAGGAAAGGAGCAGAAGACATCTCCTAAGAGCACCATGTAAACTGAAACTGTGGGGTCAAGGAGAGGGCCACCCAATAGGGACAGCCTCACAGGGACAGGAGGAGAAACACAGACAGAAGGACTTGTCAGCCTGGGCGGCAGGGAGGAGCCTCACTGCCCAACTTCTCTCCCAGAAGCCCCGGGAAAATGCCCTCTGACCCCTGACCTCTGCCCAGAGAGTCCTGTTTCTGAAGCCCACTCACCTCCTGTCCTCATAAAAAGCATCCTGATCTGGCTGTCCACAGCCACCAAGGAGATCAGGGAAAGCCATGTCATTCCTCAGGGGCAGCGCTGTCACGGTGGGCTGGATCACCACCTGAAAAGGGGGCCAGCCCTTCCCTACATCACTCCTTCAGCACTACAGCGCACTACAGGAGAACGTGCGTTCTCGGCTCCCGCCAGCCCTTGGCGACACTTACTGTGAGTAATCAGTGCGTGACCCTGTCTCTGCTCAACAGTCAGCCCCAATCCTGAGGACTCTTAATCCTTTAGTACTGCTCAGCTCACAGGCAGGAAAAACTGTATCACCCTGAAACCCTGACACCACGCAGGGAAAAGACACGGTGGCTGCAGACCAAGAGACAGAAGTCAAGGGCTCCAGAGACTAGAATCTAGATCTAATTCTGCAATCGACTAGCATTGTGACCTTGGGCAAATCCCTCTGCCCCTCTGAACCTCAGTTTCCTCATCTGTAAAAGGGGCGAGAGAGGGGAGAAGAGCTAAAAGGTTTCTAAGTTTTAGAAGTGCAACAATGTAGGTGAGCTGTGAGCCCAGGCACAAAATATCTATATTATGTACTGGATAATTCCACTCAAATGAAGTTGGGGAACAGGAAAAATGAATCTATCGGACAGAAGCAAGAAGAGTAGTGATCTGGGGTGGGTGGACTGAAAGGAGAGGAGCCTGAGGAAGCTTACAGGAGGGACAGAAATGTTCTAAAAGATCTGGGAGGTTGTGATACGGTGTGTGAAAAGTGTTAGTCACTCAGTCATGTCCAACTCTTTGTGACCCATGGACTGCAGCCCACCAGGCTCCTCTGTCCGTGGAATTCTACAGGCAAGGATACTGGAGTGGGTAGCCATTCCCTTCCCCAGGGGATCTGCCCGACCCAGGGGTCGAACCCAGGTCTCCTGCATTGTAGGCAGATTCTTTACTGTCTTGAGCTACCAGGGAAGCCTGTGATATGGTGCGTATGTATATAAACATTCATTGACTTGTACAATTCACGTGTACATACAATCAGGTACATAAATACCTCAATAATTTTTTGAAGGAAAACAATGCTTGATAGAGTGGAAAACGTGGTTGACTAGGTTTCTGCTAACGACCCAGAAGGTACTCTGCCCCCTCGCTTCCAGCCTCATACGCTAGGTGCTGATGAGGGGAGCCATGGGGGCTGCTTAGGGGTCAAGGCTACACACAGAACCAAGGGTACACTCACTTTCCCCCCACTCCACTCCTTAAGCCAGGGCCAGAGCACCCTCTCCCCCACCCAAGACCGGATGGGCACTAAAGCAATCCACACAATGGAGGACAGGGACAGACATGGAAACCGGCCCTTACACCTCTGGAGAGCCTGGCGGGGTGGGGCTGACCGCCACCTTCTCCTCGCGCTCTTCAGGCCCAGGGCCCGGCCCCTCGGCCTGGGGACGCCTTTCCTCGCCCCTCTCGTGGGCGGCAGGTGGGCTTGGGCAAGCGCACCCCTAACCAGCCTGTGCACCCCGATTGTGGCTGCAAGCTGCGGACTAGGAAGAGATAGATTTCCTCCCTCCTGAGTTCATATGAAGCACTAACCAGAAACCTCCATTGCTGCTGCTTAGGCTGCAAACCCGCCCCCTGCTCTCCCCACCTCTCTAGACCCACTGCCCCTACCCTGGGAGGCTTCCGGCCGGCCCTTACCTCTGCAGGGAAACAGAGAGTGGGGGGCTTCCCAGAGAGCCCTCCTCAGGCTCCGCTGCCTCCTTCCGCTCAGGCTGCCCCTCTGGGGCCTGCGGAGGCCCTTCGTCAGTGGCCTGGCTGTGAAGGAGACTCTGGAGCCGCTCCCCATGCAGAAGAGGGGGAGATAACCTGAGCAGAGAGCAGAGTCAGGGCCTCCACTCAGACAGCAGCAGGAGAACTGCAGAGTGGAGTACGTGGACCCAGGTCCGTGCCTCCTCCAGGCTGGACCCCAGTCCTGGCCCCACCTCCATGGAGAGACCATGGAGGGCAACACGGCCAGAAAAGCAGGACAGAGAAGCTCCCTACTGAGCTCACCCTCTGCCTGGACTGGACTTAGCCCTCCCAGGGTCAAGGGCTGCATTTGTGTGGCCCAGGAGTGACATCTGGGCATACTCATGGGTGTATCTATCCCCACCATCCCTGGGGTCTGGGAGTGGGGCGAATGATGGAAGAACTGAGCAGAAAAGAGGCAGAAAAAGAGAAGCCAGGCTCAAATGGTCACTCTACAGAAAATGCATGAAGCTGTAGTTTTGAGGAAGTAAAAATGCTGATAGCTTTTCAAGGTTCAAAAAATAGAATGACCACCTCCTTCCCCTGCCAGGGTGGCAACCCTTCTCTCTCGTGGGCCCAGGCCTGAGAACCTGGAAGCCCCTGTCACTCACTCACACAGGAAGTCCCTGTCTGTCTCTCTCTCTCTCTCATACACACACACACACACACACACACGCAGCCATTTCTGATGTGGCTAGGCCTGGCTCAGAGCTCTGAGCTACAGCACCAATCCTCTAGCATGGTCCCCCAGACCTCTAGCAGACTATCCAGCCCTGACCCATGACCAGGGACACACGAGGTTGCATCCAATCGGGTGAAGAGGACAGAGCCCTGGCCCCACAATGGTGCTGTGGCCACAAAGTCCCACCAAATGCTGCAGCAGTACCTCCCACTTCTGTCTTGGTTTGCCTGTGCATGCGCACGCGCGCACACACGCACACACACACACAAACTCTGCAAGGCCATCCAGTGAGTTCATCATCTGCCTTCAGACAGGAGCACACTGAGGCATGTAGACCAAAGGCCCCAAGTCCACGCCATCCCAAACTCCCCAAGGGCTGCCTCCCATGCATGGTACCTCTCCGAGCCTCCGGACTGCTTGCTCTGCAGCTCCTCTTGGCTGGACTGGCTGGCATCCTTGTCTTCTCTTCTGAACCTCTGGGCCTGCAGACAAGTAGCAGTGGAAAGTGTACATTGGGGTGAGGGGTCTGTATTGGGTCCTTTTATCCTCCAGTTGACGACCATGCCAGGAGGGGGCACTGAGAGGTGGTTCTTGGTGGGAGAGGACCACTCGGGGTGCAGAAGAGAAGGCCTGTCTAGTGTACAAGAAGCCCCTGTGCCTCTGGCTAAGCCCCCAGGCTCACAGCTGCTCCCAGTTCTGGCCTTGCTGCCCTGGGGAGGATGAGTCAGACACCACAGCCACTGCAGGCAGAGTCAGAAGCCACAGGCTGAAGGAGGACACACAAGAAAAAGAAAATCCTGCCTCCTGCAGGTGGAAACATTCACTGCCAGCTGCAGAGAGAAAGCAGAGACGTCCGTGAACACCCCAAATCCACAGGCCCCCGACCGCAAGTGCCACTGATCATCGGGAATGTTGAAATTCAGTGAGCAGGACTGGGGACAGCAGACAAAGTGCATCAAAGAGGAAGGATCCTGGAGAGATGGAGACATGGTGAAACGAGAGACAGCTATTCTCCAGATGAGAAGGGCACCGTGAGGGCAACCTGCACGGAGGAAGATGGAGCGCTCCTCTGCACCATTCTGAGATCCCCCGACACCCAGGTGCCATCAGTAGACAATGACGCCCCCTTCCTAATCAGGAATTATACCTGCCAGACAGTGCAAAGAAGAAACAAAAAGAGTCAGCCCCAAACCTCATTTTAAAGTTTGGGTGTCTGGGCAAAGTTAGCAAGCTGGTGAAAAGGACTATTCTTAATACATTCACCAATTTTCTGCAGGGGTGAGGTGACAGGGGTATAGCAGTGCAGTCAGCCTGGATTTAACCCTTAGTTCCAGCACCTCCTCCACTACAAAAATGGGATCACAGGGCTTCCCTTGGGCGTTCCTGGTGGCTCCATGGTAAAGAATTCGCCTGCAATGGAGGAGACGCAGGAGACATGGGTTTGATCCCCAGGTCGGGTGGCTCAGTGGTCAAGAATTCGCCTGCCAATGCAGGAGACACAGCTTCCGTCCCTGAACTGGGAAGATCCCACATGCCCAGAGTAACTAAGCCTGTGCGCCACAACTATTGAGACTCTGCTCTAGGGCCCAGGAGCCGCAACTACTGAAGACCCCACACCCTAGAGCCCGTGCTACGTGCAACAAGAGAAATCATCGCAATGAGAAGCCCGCACGCTGCAACTAGAGGGGCCCCTCTCGCCACAAGAGAAAAGCCCAAGCAGCAATGAAGACCCAGCACAGCCAAAGATAAATAAATAATTTTTTAAAAAATGAGATAGTGATCCACAGTGTACAGGGCTTCTAGTGGGGATTAAATGAGATCATGTACATAAAGCCCAACTCCTGCCCCAAAAAGGCACACCACAAACACAAGCTCTCCTCACACTCCTCCTCCTCTCCCCCAGCCTGGGGGTGAAAAAAAAAACAAAGGAAACCCAGCTTCACCAGTGCCAGTCCCCATCCTAGGACCTGCACTCCTTCTGTCACACTCACAGGGGCCCCGTCTGTTCCAGGACACGAGGGTTAACAGGAGAGGTGGGGCTGGAGACAGCCCACTCCATCTTCCCGCCGGGGTTCTGGCCATACTGGCACACCTCGTGTCCCCAGCCCTGTGCCCACAGCTCCCCACGCCTCTCCACTGGCAGCCTGAGCCCCAGCAGCTGTGGCCGACTCTGCCATCTGGATGGGTAAGGAAGGGCAGGGTCTGAACTAAAAGCCAGCTCCCCCAAATTACATTAAAAATAGAAACGCTGCCTGGGAGTGCCCCCCGGTGCCCACAGCAGAAGGGCTCCCTGCCAGCACTGCCATTCCTGATCGCATCAGCTGGGCAGAGCCCGCAGACAATGGCGGGGCGGGTGTCCTTCTCCCGCCCCGCCTCCTCCCCTTCCAGGACTCAACTTGCAACTGTCTTCTCTACAGATCACACCACGCTAAGAGAGCTCCCCCTCCCACAGGCCAATCTATTTCACAAACTAAAATATAAGATGGGTAACAAAGTGCAGTGATCATAATAAATATTGAGGGGCTGAGCCCTGAATCGGAAAGGATGAGCTGCAGACAATGTCTGTTTCCTTCTTGATTCACCTTTCTGCTAGAAACTCAACCAGCCCTGGGCCAGAGAAAAGTGGACACCTTGGACAAGTACCCACACAGAGGCCCTTTGAGCAGAGTTTTACTTGCTCTAGAACTTTCTGCCCCAGAAAGGGAGTCAAAGGAACCAGACAAGGCCATCAGGCACGTCGGCACTCTTCAGAAAGAGGAGACACATGCCCGTTCTAAGCCTCTGGCCTAAGACTGCTCAAGACACCCCTTCCCCAACCTAAACTGAGCTCTGGGGTTTTGTTTTTGTTCACAATTCAGTCTTCACTTAAGTAAATCACAGGGACTTCCCTGGTGGTCCACGCTTTTTAAAAGCCCCCCAAGGAAATCTGTCTTTTTAAAAGCCCCCGAAGGGCTTCCCTTGTGGCTTGGCTGGTAAAGAATTCGCCTGGAATGCGGGAGACCTAGGTTTGATCCCTGGGTTGGGAAGATCCCCTGGAAAGGGAAAAGCTACCCACTCCAGTATGGAGAATTCCATGGAATGGATAGTCCATGGGGTCGCAACGAGTCGGACACGACTGAGTGACTTTCACTTTCTTTCACTTAAGGATTCTAATATTGGCCAGATTTTGGAGTCAGAGCAATGGAAAATCACTTTGCCTGGCCAACTCAGTAACTTTCCCACCTACCTGCTCCCAAAGGTACCTCATCAATCACCTACTCCAAACCCTTCCTGACGAACACCACCTGGCCTTGTCTGTGCCTTTACAGACCTCCAATGCTGCAAACAGTGGGCAGGCAGTGACGGGGAGAGATCCAGTGTCCAGCAGGGACCCGGTAGCTAAGCAGTGGCCCAGGAAGGCTTATCAGCCAGAGCTGAGAGGAACATGTCAGGCTCCAATCAACTGGATTCACAACTCTACCCTGACTCAGCACTGGCTTCACTAAGGGCTCCCAGGCTTGATTCACATTAAATACCTTGCTTGTTTCACCCAAAACAAATACCCCTTCAAACCTGCAGAGTCCGCATGTCAGAACCTCTCTCCTCTCAAAAATCCCACAGAGGAGGCAAAAATGATCTTGGCATTTATTTTTTACAGATTTTTTTTAAGGATGGCCATTCCAGCCGGTCTAAAGTGATGCCTCATTGTAGTTTTGATTTGCATTTCTATAATAATTAATGATACTGAGTACCTTTTCATATATTTGTTGACCATCTGTCTGTCTTCTTTGAAGAAATGTCTGTTTAGGTCTTCTTCCCATTTTTTGATTGGGTTGTTTGATTTTTTTGGTTACTGAGCTACATGAGCTGTTTGTATATTTTAGAGATTAATCCCTTGTCAGTTTTGTTTGCAAATATTCGCTAGTGTTTCACCATGATATTGGTGCTCTTTTGAGAAAAAAATCATTTTAATCACGTTAAATAAATGGTTTCCTTAATGCATTATTTTTAGAAATCAATATTAAATTTTTATCAAATATCTTTTGATCTCAAAGTGATCAGAAGGTTTTATCCTCTGATTCACAGATATCATGAAATATATTTAGAAGATTCATAATATTAAACCATCCTTCAATACTAAAAGAAAAAATTTAAAAATGACCTTGGCTTCAAGCTCCTTGCAGATAGGATCTGTGTTTGAGTCATCTTTATCCCCTGCTCTGGGATCCACGACACCCATGCCTGTCCAGAGCTTACATCTGGCAGGGGAGACCCAGAACCAGAAAACCAAAGCAGCAGCACTCAGGGAAGCAGAGGGAAGGAACGGTTCGTCCTGCGTGGAGGAGGTGACGTCAGAGGTGGGCCTCCAAGACCAAGATAGAGCTCTCGGGGCACAAGGGGAGGCAGCCGGCTGCACGGTGGTGAAGAGGCGAACGGTGTGGCCCCAGGGAATGGTGAGTGGTGGGCACAGCCAGGGCATGGCAGATGGGCTGAGGATGTGGCTGCAGAGGTTGAATGGGCCAGGTTAGGAAGTGCCCTGAAATCCACAGGCACAAATGGTCGGCCCTCAGGTGCTAAATGAATGGGTGAAGAGACAAACACAGGGAGCTGGGGCGCAGGGAATGCCCTGAGTTCACGGCAGCAACAGAGCACAAGCGTGGGAAGCCCCATCACAGGCACAGTCAGAGCCTTGCTTTGATAAGTCAGAAGGGAGAGAACTCCCAGAAATGCTCCCTGGGATAGGCAGGCCTCAGCTCTTGATTATCCCCAAAATGAGGCCCCAGCCCAGCCCCAGAGAGACTCACCTCCCAGCGGGCTCCATCCAGGACAGAGGAGTGCACATCCATATCCAGCAGGCGCTCTGAGATCTGGCTGCTGAAACCGAAGTCCTGGAGATGATGCAGACAGGGAGGTCAGCTCTCCCCGCATCACAGTCAGTGCCCACCAGAGATCACGGCCTCTCCTCCACCCCCACCTTCCAGAAAGACACCTACTACGTGCCAGACACTGTGCCAAGCATTCCAACACCTACTCACTAATCTCATCTTTAAAATAACACTGGGCTTCCCTGGTGGCTCAGACAGTAAAGAATCTGCCTGCAGTGCAGGAGACCCAGGTTCGATCCCTGGGTCAGGAAGATCCCTTGGAATAGAAAATGACAACCCACTCCAGCATTCTTGCCTGGAGAATCTTATGGACAGAGGAGCCTGGCGGGGCTACAGTCCAAGGAGTTGCAAAGCAACTAACACTTTCGCTTTTCTTCAAAATAACTCTGCGACTAGATGGAAAGGTATGTGGTAAAGCAACTATAGTATACTGCTCACTGCAGACTCTAGGGGGTGAGTATGTAGGTATTCGCTATAAAATTCTTTTAATTTTTCCATAGGTTGAAATTTTTCATAATCAAATTATAGGGGAAGAAAGTAACCCTGTGAGACTGTCCTCTTATTTTTATCTCACAGAGGAGGAAGCCGTCTGAGAGCCCATGTAACTTGCCCAAGGTCACGCATCTGTTAAGCAGCAGGGCTGGGGGTCAGATGTGTCCTGGGCCGACTCCAGAGCCCAAGCTCTTTGCCTGACATGTGCTGCAAAACATGTCACTTTCCAGCTGTCCCTCCTGGTGCCTGACAGGAGGCCTAAGTGCCCAGAATATCTGTAGGCAGGTAGGAAACAGGGCTTGCCAGGCTCATCCCAGCTGGTTCTTTCCCCTTCCCATACAGGTGCCCCTCTGGACAACGAGGATGAATCAGCACCACTCTCTCCACCGGCTTCTCTTTGGGACGGGCAGCAAGGGCCCACGCAGGTGCCAGCTCCCTGCTGCCCTCTGGCTGCTGCAGAGCCAGGACCCCTCCCCCTCCGAACCCAGGAGCCCCACTGGGCTAGGTGATGGATTGCTACCTGACAGCATGCTAACAGGGACAGTTCTGTCATCAGCCCTGATGAATGGCGGGACGCCCAGCCAAGGTCTGGTCCTGCTGGCCATGGCTTCCTCCACCCACTCCCGTAAAGAAGAAAAATGCTGACGGACACACTTCTCCACAGGGCGACTTCCTGAGAAGGGCCAGGGCCCTTGCTTCAGAGAGCTCTGTGGCACGGTGACTTTTCATGATGGTTTCTGCCAACAGTGACTTTGCCTCCCTTTCCTGGCTTGTGGGTTTTCTTTGTGGATGACATTTTCTTTTCAGCGTGAGTTCTACTCCACTCAATGCAGCTGCCATCTGGCTCCTTAAGCCCATGGCTCAGCGAGGGGCTTGAGCACACAGCCTCCTAATTCCTCTGCACCCCCTCGTATCACTACTGCTCATCCCTGACCCTCTCCCACTAATCCCTTCCCTTTGATCTGCCTCCTCCAAACAGATGGAGTGTGGTTTCTGGAAGAAACGCTCTGCCAAAAAGCACCCCAGACTACTCCCCTTAGATACAAACCCAGCAAGTGAAGCCAGGATTCGGGAGGCTCAGTGGAAGGTGGAAGGGCTAGAACAAAGACACCAAGGATGCTGGCATTCCAGAGCAGTCTTCACTTTGGAAATGACCACACCACAACACACTTCTCGGTCAGAGCCTGAGGACTGGTCCTTCCTTGCCACAGTTCAGTGATCCCATAAATGCATACACACAGTCTCTACTCTCCTACACTCATACAATGCTCTTGTTAAGAGGCCAGAGGCCATGATCTCATATGATCTCACAGGCAGTTCATGGAGCAGTAGTAGTAATAACAGCTATGCTTGTTTATAGTCATATGCTAATGATGTACATTTGCTTTACCCTACTTTCTTCTCACAGCAAACCTAAAAACTAGGTAGTGTTATCCTTGGTAGGGCAAGCTGAGGAAACGGAGTTAGACAAGACCCAAGTTTGAGTCCTAACTTCCCCACTTACAAGCTGTGAGATGCTCGGCAATTTATTTAACCACAGTAACTCGCATATCCATGTTCTTTATCACTACTCTGCTGCCCACCGCCCCCCTACCCCCATCTCAGACTCAGACTCACCAAGCCAAGGAAGGACTTGGGGTCAGAAGCAGTGGAGTCTGAGAGCTGTAGTTGCTTCATGCGTTCACTGATCTCTGACTCCTGGGGAGACAGACACAGAAAAGTCACTGGAGCAGAAGACAGAGGGTCGTTATCAGCCTTCATGGCGCCCACACAGGGCTGAACCCAAACCGAAATCCACCTCTTCTGGAAAACCTGAAAGAGGCCTGTGGACCCTCCCATTCCCAGCCCCCAGCCCACTCAGGCTGGGCAGCCCAGTACGGGCAACACTGTTCACGTGGAGGGACAGCCAAGTGAAGCAGAGTGGGAGGTGGTTAGAAAGTCGGTGGTGGAGAAGTTTGATGCTCTCCTAGAAAAACATAACTTGAGCATCTTTTCCAGGAAGCAGTGAAAAAATGAATTCCCTCACCACCCCACTGGAGGAGGAGAGGGACTGAGGGCTGCAAAATGAAGACGATAAATGCTCTTGCCCCTGGCCTACGTCTGTCCATCTGGGTCACTGGCCTCGTCCTGCCAAGCAAGACTTCCTGACTGACCAGTGCTGGGGCAGGACACTCCCAAATGCCACCCCTCCTACCTCCCTCAATGCCTCCTCTCTTTATAGGAACATAGGCTGCAACCAGGAATAACCCAAAACTGATGTCAAGAAGTAGGAGGGGGAGGTGGGAAATGGCGAGAAGTAAGTGGGAGCCCAGAAGAGCATGAATATCCCAGGAGGGTGCCCGTGGAAAAGCAAATGTCTGCTCTGAATTTGTAGTGCCAGCAGGTTTGGAGTTTCATTCAGGATTTTACTGCCTGCTGGGTCTGGGCATATTTGTCACAATTAAGGGTTCTGGCTGATGTTGACAGCCCATTGCAGGGTCTGCAAATGAAGCTTCTGACTCAGTAATAAAGATGAAGGGAGAGAAACGTGCTCTGGGCTCAAGAGAGCAGAGAGGGCTGGAGCCAGCAACTGGCTGTGGGACCGAGTGACTTACTTCGCTCGCCTCTGATCTGCTCTCTTTCAGGACAGAGGCCTCCTTCTTTGGCTCCTCTGCTGCCTCTTCCTTCCTGGAACCCTCCTCTCCTGCATCCACTGGGTCCTCTGGTGCCTCTTTTTTAGTGGAGTGGGCAGGCTGATCGCCTCCGGGGTCCACCACACTTCTGGATGTCCCAGGATCATTCTTCTCATTCTTTCCTTTTTCTGGGAGCCAACTTGCCTCTCTTCGCTGTCGCCCTTTGCTGTCAGCACTGCCCAGGCTGCTGTCTGCACCTTGGCTGAAGGGCTTGCCAGAAGTAAGGGGGCCAGCAGCATCGGAATCAAGAGAAACGTCCTTCTCCTCTGGCTGGCTTGCTCTTGGAGACTCCTAGGAAGCAGCCAACCGCATCAGAAGGGAAGATGTCAGGAATTAATGCAAGGAGTTTGGAGACTGGATAAGACAGAACTGCCACTGTTCCTTGATGCCTGCAGTTCTGAAACCAATGGTTATCCCATACCTCAAAAGTTTTTAAAAACAGACTCCTGGCTCCAGCCCAGATCCACTGACTCTGAACTTCCATGTTGACCTGGATACACCCAACCTGACGCCCGTCCACTGAAGGGCTTGGAATCCAGTGCCCTGGACAGCCCCCATCTCTGTGACCACCCATCACATCCTCAAGTAATAAATCTGTCTCATTCCAGTCCCACTGGCCAAATCGTAAGATTGTAGGCTCAGAAGTCAATATTTGTTTCTGATAATGATGACAGAGAACCACATGAGAGAAAAGTCCAGAGCTTCTGTTTTTCATTTTTAAAAGGCAGCAGGGAAGAAATATCGAGAGGGTGCCCCTTCTCCATAGCAACGAGGGTAGCTCTCTCCCTAAAGCACCCTCCCCCACCAGGAGGCTACACAGCAGCCCAGAAGCCAGGCTCCTCTGTCAAAGGACTGTCAAGTGAGTCCTCTGGACACGGGGTGCCAGATGGGGTGAGGTGTGTAGGAGACTGACGGGGGGAAATGCCCACATAGGACACAGGAGGTGGGGAGAGGCCTGGGAACACAGGTCTGAGATCTGTGACGGGAGAGAAGGAAGGAGGGGGCCCGAGTAGGAGAGCCTCAGGCCACAGCCTAGGTCTGAGAGGGTTTCCAGCCCTGTGGAGAGTCCTGCAGTCATCAGACAGAAATGGCCCTGATCTCGGGCCTGCTGCACCACCATTGACTCCTTCAACAAGCCAAGCCTTGGCACGAGCCGGGGAAGATCAAAGGTTCATGAGCTGCAGGCCGTCAATTCACCAAGGTCCCCTCTGTGGGGTCTCTTCAAAGGAGACGGGAGCAGTGCCCCTCTACAGCTGCCCACCCTGCTTCTCACTCACAAAGCCCATGGGAAAGATCTGGAGAAGAGACCTAGGAAAATGTTTAGAGCAGCCACAAGAAGAAAAGGAACCCCCGCCCTTGGAAACACAGCCAGCGATCTCTCCTGGGCTCAGGCAAAGACCTCCTCCCAGAAAACATCTGGCCGGACACTTGGGCCATCAGTGTGAACGGCTTGTGGGCAGGGACTTTTGAGACCTCCTGACCCCTGACTCTGGAGACTCCAACAAGAAGGCCAATGACCAGAGTCTAGAGGGCCAAGGAGAAGCCCCAAACCCAGCATTCACCCATGCCATCTGTCTGTTAAAGGATCCACTGAACCCAAAGCTGTGACCACCCACTGTGGGTCTGGCAGCCGACCAACAGGCCCACCCAAACTTTCCAAGGATGGTGAAGAGAGAGAAGTGGCAGAGCACTTGCAGAGCCCAGCTTTGGAGACAGAACACCCAGGTTTCAAATCTTGGCTCCATGCTTCCAGGCACCTCGTGCAAACTAAATTTTCTGTGCCTCAGTTTCTTCCCCTAAAATGAGGGGATATCATAAGGCCTATCTCATAGGATTGTTGGGAAGATTAAATGAGTTAACGCTCATTAAGTGAGTAAAGAGCAGAGAACTGTACCTGGACACTGCAAGCGCTCCATAAACACTAACTCATTTTTTCGTGTGCTTATTTGGCTGTACCAGTCTTAATTGTGGCAGGTAGGATCTTTGATCTTCATTGCGGCATGCAAGATCTTTTTCAATTTTTTTTAATTGCAGCATGCGAACTCTTAGTTGTGGCAAGTGGGATCTTAGTTCCCTGACCAGGGATGGAACCCAGGCCCCCTGCACTGGGAGCATGTGAAGTCTTAGCCACTAGACCACCAGGGAGCTCCTGATACCTCGTTTTATGATGAGACCCACACGTTCATTCACTGAGCACCTTCTCAACCCCGCCGTGGGGACCCAAATATGAAGACTGATCCTGCCCTAAAGGAATTCAGCTGGGTCTGGAGAAAAGTGAAACGTCCCCGGTGGCCCTGGCTATGGGCCTCGACTGCTGGAAGCAAAGGGCATGAGACACGGTGACCGGAAGCAAAGGGCACGAGACACAGTGATGATACTGTCATCAGCCCCCAGCTTGTGCCCCAGGGAGGAAAGCAGAGGCTGAACAGAGAAGGGGTGGGCTTCCCTCATGCCCTGGCAGCACCAAAGCACGGTGCCCTCCAGTGCTGCCCGCCCTCTCGACACCCCAACTTCAACGTGGAGGAAATCCTCACAGTCAGCTCCTCCCTCCTCTTTGAGAGGCATCTCCAGGGCAAGGCCAGGGCTCCTCACCTCGGTGTCCCCACAGCGGCCAGCTCTCAGCAGTGGCCAGCACGCAGTGATTGGTCAGGGGCTCACGGAGGATGTGGGTAAAGATGTGGCACATGTATACAACGGACTCTTTATTACTCAGCCATAAAAAGGAATGAAACTGCGCCATTTGCAGAGACGTGGATGGACCCAGAGACTGTTATACAGAGTGAAGTAAGTCAGAAAGAGAAAAACAAATAGTGTATATTAACGCATATATGTAGAATCTAGAAAAATGGTATAGGTAATCTTATTTGCAAGCAGAAAGAGGGACAGACACAGAGAACAAATGTATGGACACCAAGGGGAGAGTGGGGATTGGGACTGACATATATACTCTGTTGACACTACGTAAAAAACAGGTAACTAATATGAACCTAAGTACAGCACAGGGAACAGTGGTGTGCTGCACAGCACAGCTCAGTGCTCTGCAGTGACCTAAATGGGAGGCAAATCCAAAGGGAGGGAATCCATGTAAACACAGAGCTGATTCACTTTGCCGTACAGCGGAAACAAACACAACATCGTAAAGCAACTATAATCCAACAAAAATTAATGAAAAATCTTACAGAGACGAATAATGTGGGAGTGTCTTGAGGGGAGTGAAAGGTGTCTGAGCTAGTGAGCAGGGCCAATCCACCCTGGCCATGCTCATCTCCTGATGAAAGACAGGCAACAGACCTCTGATTGGAGGACAGAGAGGGTATCGGACCACAAGTGCACGTCTCCTCACATGGCTCACAGCCCTTCTCACCCAGCCCTGCCTGCTCCTCTGAGGTCATCTCCAGCCACACACATCCTGCCTGCGAACAAACATCACGTTATTTCCCTGCGTATCCTTAACACACACACACAGAATCTACCCTGTTAAGCTCCTACTGGGCCTGACAGCATCACCTCTTCCAGGAAGCCTTCCTGAGATCAGCCTGTCCCATCCTTTTGCACAACTACTGTATTATAACGGCTGACTTCCTTGCCTGTCACCTCCACCACATCAGCTCCCTAATATCCTCAGTACTTTCTGGCACATACAAGGAGCTAGGTAAATGCTTGGGGCTCAATTTTTAAAAACGACTGTGTGTCAACACAGAGAGAGGAGTTCCTATTCTACAAAGTGGTATCTACTTTACAAAGCTATGCAGAGATCAGATTATATTTGTCACGGTGGTTATGAGTTGGAAAATAGCTAAACAAAAGCCAACTACGGATATTCAGGATGATGGAAAAACAAGTAGGCTATCAAGAGGATACCAGATCCATGTGGAGATTCCCATTCTTACACATGAGAGAATACAGCCAGACGGCAAGAATGTCAGGCCCAGGATACGCCGCTCTCAAGCCTTCAAAAGAAGGGCATTCCATGACAAGAGCTGAACCTATTCTGTCTATCTAAATAGTAAAATATTAAAACATGGCTAACATTAAAATAAATGAACTTGCATTCCCTGCGCCCACAACTAACTGCAATGACAGGGCAGGCAGAGGGACATCTTGCGGGGGAAGACGGCAGAGGCAGAGGCATCTGTTGTGGATTATCCACAAATGGATGAACGGCAGCTGAGTGTCTGGAAAACCCAGCCGACTCCATGCTCCTCTCCACCCCTGCTCCTCATCCCATCTCGGGGCCCATGGCCTGAGGCCATGTCCAGGACTCACACCCAGGCCCCTGCACACAGACTCCTGCGCCAGTGTTCTATGGAGTACCCGGGTGAGAACGGGGACACATCCCCAGCACGGCCCTACTCCTAGCTCAACTATGCTCACGCTCCTTCTGTCTCTTCCTGTCACAGCCCCTGGTCCTTGAGTGTCTCAAGGCACATTCCTGCTGTTTATTCCAAAAAGATCTTTCCATCTGCATGAAGGGGGGTCGGGGAGGGTGCAGGAGAGTGCCTGTAAGAATCAGTTCATGAATATTGAATGTACCCCCCAAAAGCTCCGAGGTCTCCCATGCCGCAGTCCCCCTCCTGCAGCCCAGAACACAAAGGCAGGGGCCCTACGATCTACACAGGGGCTCAGGGGTGGGGAACAGGGTAGCTGAACACGACGTCCTCGCACTGATCCCGTGCTGGGGAGACCCCCACCAAGCCAAACGTCAGTCCGGTTTGTTTCCCACATCTCATTCTCACCCAGTCCGTCTCATTCCCATCCAGTCCGTCTCAGCTCTTTGCACCACTCCCCAGTGGTGTGGTTAGCGCTTTCCAATCACACTGACATCATCCTGTTATTTCTAAGCGCAGCTCCCTCCCTCCCCTTTGATCTGCTGATGGGCTTTTCACCAGCTCCACAAGGCCACCTGCTGCCTGCTCGCCTACCCTTCAGCCTCCCCTCTTTCACTCCCTTCCATTCTTAGTGTCTGTTCCAGGAACCTATTGCTTTTGATTCTGTGATAGACTAGAAATGGGTTTAAGCTGAAGGCAGGAGAGGAGGGGGAAGGAGAGAGAGAGAGGCATTCTCACCATTCTACTGCCCTCTCATGGAATCATGAGCAAAGTGACTGTTCACAGGCAGACAGGGTAGAACAAACCATAGAATAAGCTCTCCATCTTGGGCAGCCTGAGATGCCCGAGAGCTGGAAGAGGTAGGCAGCTCAGAAGACCCAAGGTCTACACTACTGCTGTTCAGCCACTAAGTCATGTCCGACTCTTTGCAACCCCATGGAGGGTAGCCCGCCCGGCTCCTCTGTCCGTGGGATTCTCCAGGCAAGAATACTGGAGTGGGTTGCCATTTCGTTCTCAAGGGGATCTTCCTGACCCAGGAATCGAACCTTGGTCTCCTGCACTGCAGGCAGATTCTTTACCGTCTGAGCCCTACCAATAAACTGGGACAAAAGCCATTTTAAAGGGTATGGCAAACAGAGACAGCTTTGTCTGTCCTAAAACTCCCGTTCATCCTCAACACGAACTTTCCCCACCACGAAAAGCCCCAGTTCCTGCCTGAGGCTAGAACACAGGAATCCAACACTCCATGTGGCAAAAAGAACAAAATCTGCTGGGACGCTAGGGACAGAGGTGGGGAGTGTATGTAACACCTCCCACTCTAGACATTTTCCCCCCATCACACGGAGTTGCCTATTTATATTAAAGAGGTTATAAAAAATGAGCTTAAAAACTCTCACTCCTTCAAAGAAGCACATAAAGATCAGCAGGGAAGCGTCTGAAAATCCAGGACATGTCAAAGAAGAAAATCCCTTTTTTTTGTTGACATTTATAATCAATTATAAAGTAAAAATTAACTCTTCCAAGTCAAAGTACATTATGATTGGTCCATATGGGGATTTTCAATTCACCAGCTGAAGCAGGGACCAAGTATCCACTCTAGCCAGGACCTGGGAAAACCCAGGGAAGAAAGAAGCACAACAAGACCTGCCAGCACATCCTCCGGTCCCAGCATGACTCCTTCACTCACTAACCTATTCATCCTCCCAAGTGAAAGTGAAAGTCACTCAGCTGTGTCCAACTCTTTGCGACCCCATGGACTTAGCCATGAGGCTCCTCTGTCCATGGAATTCTCCAGGCTAGAATACTGAGTGGGTAGCCATTTCCTTCTCCAGGGGATCTTCCTGACCCAGGGATCAAACCAGGGTCTCCGGCACTGCAGGTGGATTCTTTACCGTCTGAGCCACCAGGGAAGCCCAAGAATACTGGAATGGGTAGCCTATCCCTCTTCAGTGGATCTTCCCGACCCCGGAATCGAACTGGGGTCTCCTGCATTGCAGGTGGATTCTTCACCAGTTGAGCTACCAGGGAAGCCCGTCATCCTCTCAACTGCTCAGCAAAATACACCCATGCACTTCCTAAGTTCCAGGCAGCAAGCCAGGTGATGGATACACAGACATGAACAGGCCAGAATCTTTAATCTCAGTCTGCTTGGTCTCGGGGAGACTGCCTTTTCTCCAAAAGCCAGTGAGTCCTCTGACACACTATTCCTGCTCATGGTCATCCTTCCAGGCTCAGAACCTGAGCTACTGATTCCAACAGCATCGTAACATCTTACTGGCACATGAGAACAAATAAAGTTATCATTTCAAAAGCACCAAAGAGACAGAAGGCTATGGATTTAATGCCAACAGACCATGCCCCACTTGAAAGCAAGAGTTTCAAAGTACACCCAAATTAGGTTGATGACACTCAGAAAAAAGTGTCACATGTGGCAGAAAGTGTCAAAGTCATAATCAAAGCACACATGATTGAGCAGAGCCAAAAACAGAGACAGTTTCTGAGGCAACAGAGACAGCTCAGGGACTCCCCAGGTGGCCCAGGGGTTAAGAATCCGCCTTCCAATGCAGGGGACATGGGTTCAAACCCTGGTTGGGGAACTAAGAGCCCACATGTTGTGGGGCAACTATAAGCCTGCATGCCACAACTACAGAAACCCCTGCACACTGCAATGAAGACCCAGCACGGCCAAAAGTAACTTTAAAAAATAAAACCAGACAGCCTAAGTATAAAATGGGACCCACCTAATGGCTAGAGTGGGGTCAGCTGAAAAATCCCACCTACATCTCAGGACGTGAGTTTGAACAACCTCCGGAAGATGGTGAAGGATAGCGAAGCCTGGCATGCTGCAGTCCATGGGGGCAAAGAGCCGGACACAACTGAGCGACTAAACACCACCTCAGGGGTCAGCAAGCATCCTCAACCTCAGTCAGCCTGGGACCTTCCCCTGGCTCTCGAGGAGAGCTGAAGACCACAAAGCAAAAGTCAGAAACAATAAGGACGTGAAAAGGGATGATAAGGATATACTAATAAAAGATAATAAGGAAACAGTGAGATCCATGATACATGCACTATTGTTTCATTGGTCAGTTTTATGATCATTCTAATAAACTTGAGTGATCTCTTCATCTGAAAGTGCTTAAAGTCTTTAAGAGAATTTTCTACTTTATGGAAAGTTTAACTGACCTGGCAATCAATATTTCAACGTTTGGGGAAATCTGAGTTGCTGACTTCATGATGTATTGGTTGTTTGAATACTTTGCGCACCCTTAGAGAAGCTTAATTGTCAAAAAATTACTAAATTAGACACTAGGCCAAAAACAAACAGTAGGCAATGTGCCTTTTCAGTAGAAAAATGCTTTGGAGGCTTTAGCTATTACAATGACATGATGAGTTTTAGGTTTTGTCTGTTCGTTTTAAAGAACATTCTCGTGGGAGTGGAGGACAGACTGGGGAAAGAGATGAGAAGCAACACAACTGCTGGGGGCACAGTCTGGAAGCTCTTCCCGTCCATATTCTGTGGTTCCCAGGCCTTGTGTCTTTGTTCAAACTGTTCACTTGCCTAAAACATCCCTTTCACTCCCACGTCTAAAATTTTAACTATTTCTCTTCAAGATCCAAGTCAAATGTCGTCTCTTCCAAGTTCTCCCTGATCTCTCAGCAGGTAATTTCTCCCCCTTCTAAGGACTTCCCTGGTGGTCTGGTGGCTAAGACTCTGCTCTCCCAATGCAGGGGCCCCTGTTCAATCTCTGGTCAGGGAACTAGATTCTGCATGCCTCAACTAGAAGATTCCATGTGCCACGACTAAGACCTGGTGTAACCAAATAAATAAATAAATTATGAACAGTGTAGCTGTGCTAGAGCTCTTTACACACCCTCCCCTGCTTTAAAATTTCCTAAATATTCATTTAGTCAACATATACCGAGGGCTCACCAGAGTACCCAGCATCCTTCCTCTCTGACTGCACACTTCTGGAGGCCAACCTGGACCACACCTTACCAGTGTTCGGATCGCCCACAGGGTCCAGCACACGGCTGCCCCACAGCCAGCATTCAACAGACATTAAGAATCCAGATGGCGGGACTTCCCTGGCAGTCCAGTGGCTAAGACTTCACACTCCCAATTCAGGGAGCCCAGGTTTGACCCCTGGTTGGGAACTACATCCCACGTGCTGAAACTAAAGAGCCCGCATGCCACAAGGAAGACTGAAGATCCTGAGTGCCACAACTAAGACGCAACACAGCCAAATAAAAATTTTTTAAAAATTAAAAAAAAGAAAGAACCTGTATGGCATTACATTTCCATTCACACCCTCCAATGGGTCCCCAACGCCTGTGTAATTCAGTCCCAACTTCTCAGCAGGCACTCAGGTCTTCCATGACCCAGCCCAACCCGCCTCCACAGCCCCACCTCCCGATCCTCTCCCACCCGCGCCCGAGCTCCAGGTGAAAGAATGGCCCTCGTCGTCCCCTCCTGCCTCTGCCCATTCAGTGCCCTGCCGCTGGCTCTCTCCCTCAGCGTTCGCATCTGCGCATCCGGTCATGCTACTGCTCTTCCCGGCTCACCTCAGGTGTCAGAATCTCACTAAAGCCTTTCCAAACAGGCAGAACCCCCCGAATCCTGCTCCCCCACAGCACTGCGGTTTACTGTCCAGACGGCCTCCCTGCATTCTACTCTTGTGTTCTGGTTACATGGGTCTCTCTTTTACGAGATTACAAACTCTTCGAGGGCGGGAATCGCAGCTAACTGAGACTTGTGCGTTTGAGAGTGAAGTGCCTCACATAGAAAGAGTTGATAAAGGGTGGTTATTTGATAAATGAGTGAATGGATGAATTCCTTTCCCCGCTTGTACTTCCCCCAACCCCAGGGACCCCATCTGGGCAGGACCGGGACAAAAGAGTTCTCTTTCCAAATATGTCCCCCTGAGAAGAAAGGCTTAGGCAGGAAGGGGGGAACCTGCCAGGCTGAGACATCAGTCTGCAGGTGCTTCAGGCTCTTACCTCATACTCAAAGTCACCCCCCAGCGCCCCGATGTCCAGGTGCAGGTTCCTAAGAAGCTCACTTGAGCTGCGGACACTCTGAAAATGAAAATGATGGCAAGGAAACTGGTCAGCCCCCAGGTGCAGGCCCAGAAGCTCCTCAGATCCGAGAGCTCCACTTCCTGGGTCAGACCCAGCAGGGATACAGACTGGGCAAGCAATGAAGCTGTGGGATGGAAAACTGCATTCACTTATTTTCAAAGTATCACAGAGGTTAAACCAGAAGGTGAAAACAGCTCAAGTACCCACCAACAGATGAACAGCTGAATGGAATCTGGTAATCTCATACAATGAAATACTATACAGTCACACGTGCTACAAAACACTATGCTATGTGAAAGAAGCCAGACACACAAGAGGACAAAGACAGTATGACTCCACGTATATGAAATATTTAGAACAGGCAAATTCACAGAGACAGATAGTAGACCAGGCACTGGGGAGAGGGGAGGATGCAGAGTTATTGTTTAACGGGTACAGAGTGTCTCTGGGAATATGAACAAGCTTTGGAGATAGATCGTGGTGAAGACTATAACACCGTGAGGGTAGTTAAGGCCACTGAATTGTACACTTAAAAGTGGTTAAAATGGTAATTTTCATGGTGTATATATTTGACCACAATTTTTTAAAAAAAAAAAACTTTTGTTTTTTTAATGGCCCAGAGGATTTTCTTACCTCGTTGTCACTCTCTGCCTCATCCTCCTTGTTGGTCTCCTCCCCTAAAGCCAAGAGGCTGAGAGCATTCCTGTCCTCATGGATGGAGCCCAGCAGACCTTTTGTATAAGCAGAAGGCTTGAGACCCTGTGATGGCTCCAAAAAGAAGGAAGGTCAAGGCACTTAGTGGGAAGACCCTCAGCGTGCTTTCACGTCTCTCTGTCAAGATGGCGCCTAGAGCGAGGCCACCATGTCTGAGAAGCTGACCCAGCAGCTCCAGCTCACACTGGTCCCTCCCTGTCCAACTCCTACTGCCCTGGACGCAGGAACCAGAAATGAGTCCCGAGTCTCTCTGACCATCCTCCACGGCCCATCCACGTTCAGCATCATCCAGGTGTGACTCACCTTCTTCCACACCATATAATGAGTGTTGAGGACTCAGCCAGTGCCCTCTATTTCTCGATGGGCCACGGCTCCTAGCATGGAACACGGAGGCCCCACAGTAACTAACTACACTGTGCACAAGAAAAAAAAGCATTTACCAGCAAGAGTTCTCCAAGCTGACCGGACTCCACCGAGCTCCCCAGGCTCACGCTCTGAGATCCACGAAGAGCAGAGGGCGGGGTGTCCACCAGGCCCCTTAATGGGGCCAGGCCCCCGAGAGGAACGTGGACGGGGGCTAACGAAGAGCCCAGGGCCTGGGCAATAGAAAACATCCTGTTACAAACCCAAGCAACCACAGGGTTCTAAGACTGTGGAGATGAATGTAAAAATAAAACATCTAAATCCTGCCAGCTCAAATTTAAACTACCTCCGTTCAGAGGCTGCTAATGAAACACAACATCCAAAGTTAGCATTGTGCCAACCACATGAAAATCATGGGCTGGCTTCCCGATTCTCGTAACTCTGCTGCTATCTCCCAGCAAACGGCTCTTCCATGTCTGGAGAAGCTTCAGACGGCCCTGCTCTCCCTTCTGAAGCCACAGAGGAAGCTGAGGAGGGGGTGGGGGAGCAGCGACAAAAGCCTCATCTACCAGCATGAGAAGGCTCAATACATAAAGCTGAAAACTGATGAATCAAGAAAAAGCAGCCTAAGCATGTTATTTACAAAGATGGAAGCAGACACCAGAATAAAGGCATTGCCGTGGTAGAAGTGAGAAGGGTACCCACACCAGAGAACTGCTATATTTTGTTCTGTACCTTTTGGCTTGTCTTGGCATTGTTTAATATGGGCATGTATTACTTTGATTAAAATAAATACTCACTCTGAAAAACACCCATGAGGGTAATTCCCTGGCAGTCCAGTGGTTAGGGCCCCACGCTTCTACTGCAGGTGGCATGGGTTCAATTCCTGCTCGGGAAACTAAGGTCCCACATGCCACACTGCATGGCCAAAAAAAAAGTAAAAGAAAAAAACATGTGTGCAACAGAAGAACTGTCCTTCTGCTCTCCACTGAGGAGCAAAGGAGCTGGAGAGAGCTCAGCCAGAGGACTACAGCAGCCACTCCTCTTTCCTGTTCTCGGGATGGCGGGCTTCATGCCAGTGAGGACTGGGGAGAGACACCAGAGAGATGGCAGAATTTGTGAGACTTGGGCCACTCACAGAATCTTGGATTCTCAGTTTACTCATCTGCCAGTCAGAGATGATATGTGCATGCTACTTAAGGTCTGCTGAGAAGTTCAAATGAGATACTGAATGTAAGAAGCATGTGTGCCTGGCCCAGACTACCCCAGTACACATGTGCATGGTCCAGACTACCCCAGTGCATGTGTGCGTGGTCCAGGTTCCCCCAGCGCATGTGTGTGCATGCTCCGGGCTACCCCAGTTGTGTCTGGGACCCACCCAATGGTCTGGCCTCAGGCCTGACCGCAGGTAAGAAGACAGGCCATCTGAACCTCTCATCTTGACCCCCTGGGGTTCCCCTTTCTCTCTTCAGTCACTGTGGGATTAGAGAGGAATGGAAATTTTGTTTTATACACATTTTAAATTTGAGAAATGGATTTTGAGGAGCTCATTGTAAACTGTCACCAAAATGCTCTCCTGCTCCCAAATCGCGCGGCCAGCAACCACAGCAGATACGAGAGGCAGGGCAGTGTCTAAGCCAGTATCTCACACTGCCCCCTGGCTGTGGCGGAAAAGGAGCCCAGGAGAGCTGCTCTGCAGTGCGCTGTGACCAAACCTGGCCGGCTCCAGGTTTGGTCTATGTAGTATCTATGGAAAATTACCGACTCCTGACATGGCTAATTTGCTAACATGCTGGGGGCCTGAGGGAGGGAGACGTGCCCGCTGAGGGCTTTGTTCTCCCAGGCCTTTACCACATCAGCGGTTAGTAGGGAAATTATACATCCCTGGCTCCTAGCTGATCAGCTGCTATAGATGGCCATTAACTCTGGCTAAGAGCTGTGTGCGGCATTGTCCTTCAGAGCAGATAAACTTGCCGCCATTGGGCTAATTAAAACTTGCAGGATAATCTGCAGCTTACCTGCTGTTCATAGTGCTACAGGGGTTATCAGAACTAACGGAGAACCCAGGCATGCCAGCAATTAGGAACTGAGGTAACAACTGGGTAAACCCACAGCTGGGCAATAGCAAAAGAAGCCAGGGAAATGCAGATAAACCCCGTGGTCTGTGATCCTATTTGACTGCTGAATGAAGAAGATGGTGACTCTTTAAAGGGACAAAGGGCCACGAGTGACAGGGCAAGCCCACTCTTTGGTAGATCCCACTAGGGGAGGAAGTGGTCTGTGCAAGCCTGACACAGGCTATTCACATGGTTCTGGAGACCCTGGGAAGGAAGAAGCAGAAGCAGCCACTGAGCAGCAGAAAGAGTCCAGGCTTCAGCCTCTCTTCTCAGGTGGTGCTAGTGGTAAAGAACCTGCCTGTCAGTGCAGGAGACATGAGAAGCTCAGGATCGATCCCTGGGTCAGGAGTAGGGAATGGCAACCCACTCCAGTATTCTTAGTGGGAAAATTCCATGGACAGAGGGCTACAGCCCATGGGATCGATCGCAAAGAGTCGGACATAACTGAGCAACTGAGCACATCATAGCCTCAGGACAGTATTAACTCTCTGTGCTAAGTCACTTCAGTCCTGTCTGAGTCTCTGTGACCCTAGGCACTGTAACTCACTAATTCTGTGTGATTCTGAGAAGGGACTAAGTTCAGAGGCTGGGGGCAGGCTGTCTACTTGGGAGGACCTCTCTATACTATCAGCTGATGCGGAAGGCTTCCCAAATCCTGGAACAGTACCTACATCTTGCGTGAATGCCACGATCAGTGCCACCTTACTCACCCTCAAAACTGATCATCTTCAGAGCAAGCGAAGTACAGTTAGATCAAGGGAAGGGAAGTCTAGATATCCTCCACCCCCATCTTGTAGGTGATGAGGTAGAAGAAACAGGAAATGCATGTCATCCCACAAGATGGCCATCCCGGGTGGCTAGGGGCTTCCCTGGTCACCAAGGACAGACAACAGGAAAGCTGACCTGATGGCTGGGTTAAGGTTGTCAGCACAATCTGCTCCCTCCCTGCCAAGTTCACTGGGCCTGAAGGCTGTGATGCTCTCTGAGAAGCCTACCTGGTCGAGAAGGTGCATCTTGCCTGGCTCTGCCGCAAGCCCTCTGCTGGAACTCAGCTCGACCAGCCCCTGCCTGAGGGGGCTGCTGCCTGGCCGGAGACGAGAGGCCTCCTGTGCGGCCGGGGCAACGTCCACTTCTGGAGGACGCTCCTGCGGCTCCGGCCCCCAAGGCAGAAGCCCGGAGTCCGTGGCTCTGACGGCCTCATGCTCGCCCTCACTAGACAGCCTGGAAGACTCGGCAGCCAGGCAGCAGATCATGCTGGCCAGGTCTTGGCCCGGCATCTCCTGCGCGCTCTCAGGCAGCCCCAGGCCCTCTAGCCGCCGGGAGATCTTGACCATCTGCAGGATGTGCTGGTAGAACCTCTGGTCCTCAGAGTAGTCTTCGCTCTCTGACCGCTCCTCAGCGGAGCTCTGCATGGGGAGCAGCTGGGGTGCCAGGAAGGTGCTGGGGTGCTGCTCTGTGGGCCCGGGGCCTGACTCACCCATGCCCCACTCAGATCCCCGTGGGCTCTGCAGGTCCCACGGGAAATTGGTCACCTCCCCCAGGACCTCAGAGCCAAGGCAAGAGGCCAGGCTGCTGCTGCTGCTCTCCAAGTCGGGCTCACACCCACTCGGCCTCTTGTCCTCTTGGGGGGGCTCTGGAGAACTTAGGGGTGGGCTCTCCTCAATGGCAGGAGGACCCCCAGGAGCACTCTCTGCAGGGGCGCTCTGGGCTGGTTCTGAGGCTGGGGTATCAGGGGGTATTAGCAACAGCCCCTGGGGTGGACCTCCAGCTGAGGCCCCTGGAGCCTCAAGGTCATCGGGCTCGGTTTCCTTGCTGTCCCTGGAGGTGTCCTTGTGGACAAGCTTGGAGACCTGCCCCACCCACAGTCTTGGGGGCTCTCTTCTCCTCCTGCCTCTGCCCAAGCTCCCCGCTTCCCCAGAAACGCCCTGCCAGCTCTGGTCTTCAGCTGGGCTGCTGTCTAACAAGAACAATTTGCTCTTCCCGGTGAGCAGCATGGGGTCAGAAGAACAAGGGGACAGTGAGGGGGCCTCCTCGGGGGATGGTGAGGGAACGGGGCTCTGGCCCTTGTCCCCCCCAGGGCCAGTGGAGCTCCGTTTGGCCACGTCATGTCTGTGCTCCTCCCTTCTCAGCTGCGAGCCCTTGAGGGTCCCCGAAAGCTTTGCATGGACAGAGGCCTGAGTCTTGCTCTCTAACGCATCCTGCCTGTTCTGGAAGGGCCCCGTGTGGTCAGGGCCCAGAGCGCCAGGTTTCAGCTGTCTGGTCCTCATCTCCAGCTCTTCTATTTCGGGGTCTGAAAACCCCAGGTAGATTTTTTCTGTCAGCGGCTGGGGTTTCTCCAGATCTTGCTGGTCACCTAATTCTGTCCTGCAGTGGGCTGGGGCCCTGCCTAAGATTTTCTCCACGTCGGCAAAGATCTGGTGGGCTCGGGAAGCTTGGCCTTTGAAGAGCGGCTGCAGCTTGCTGGGCAGGGAGCCCGTGAGAGGCCTGGGGGTGCCACCCAGCACACACGGGCTCTTCCCTTTCTTAAAGGAGCCCTCAGTTCTAGCCTGCATCTCTCGGTCTAGGTCCAGATCAGCCAGCCCAGGTGCTGGGAGAAGGGACGGGCCACGGAGAAAGGAGGAAGAAGGCAGAAGGCCCTGCTCAGGCTGTGTTTCCTAGATGGGTATATAAACAGGCAGAGAAAACGAAGACAAAGCACTGCTGACTTCTACTGGCTACCGTAGCAGCTGGCAAACCCTTAGCAGAAACCCACCCTCCATTCAAAGTAAAAACACAAACCAAAGAGGGAAGAAAAGCTAAATATTCCCTTGGGCTTTGTTGTTTTCTGGGCTCTACGTTCCTTGTCTACAAAGAAGAGACTTGACTAGATCCATGGCTCAGGAACCTTGCTCCGCATGGCACCTTGGGGCCACCATAGTCGGTATGTGATGGAGAAGGAGCAACGCCCAGACCCCCACTCCCAGGTTCAACCAGAGCAGCTCTGCTTCTTTAGACACTGGCCCTCCACAGAGGAACTGATGTGAAGATGGTGTCACTACTAACAAAAAGTCTGAAAATCTCCAACTGGGTTATCCTGGAGGTACCATCAAGCTCTCAATTCTGTGACTGTTTAATTTCATAAAAATCCACCATTCTTATCAAGGACTATCAGAAATAATCTAAGAAGGGAGGGAAGAGGGGAAACATGGCAGTGAGCTGAGCCTTGAACACTCAGACTAGGTCTTCCACCAAATGAGCTGGTGCTGCTCAAGAGAGGTCCACACAGTCAGGGAATCTTGGGGTTGAAAAAAAACCCTAGGGACTTCCCTGATGGTCCAGTGGTTAAGAAGCTGCCTGCCAATGCAGGGGACATGGGTTCAATCCCTGGTCCAGGAAGATCCCACATGGCGCAGAGCAACTAAGCCCGTGCACCACCAACTACTGAACCTGCACGCCACAACTAGAGAAGCCACCACAAAGAGAAGCTTATACACTATAACGAAGAGGATCCCCCGAGAATGCCCACATGCAGCAAGGAAGACCTAGCGCAGCCATAAAGAAAGCAAGAAAAAAAAAAATCCCTAAAAGATCAACCACATTCTTCAAATATTCACACTAAACTCCACCTAGCTCTCCTCCAGGGAGCCCAAACCACCTGAGCCCAGATCACCCACTTGGTCAGGCCTGCCCCCAAACAAACTCAGGTTTCAGGCACCTGTCCTGAGCCCTAAGATCCAGACTGGCAGCCCAGGCCTGTCCACTTGCCCTAAGCTCCTGAACCACAAGAGGAATCCTTTGTAACAGGGAGCTCCAGGAACTCAGTCAAACACCCAGCACCAGGTCTATTACCCAACTCTCCAACACAGAACCCTCACTTCATTCCCTCTTTCACCTGCAGTCATGTCAGAGACTACCCAGATGCCCACTGTCATCTAAAATAGGTCCTGGCAGGAATTCCCCAGTGGTCCAGTGGTTTGACTCCACACTTCTAGTGCAAGGGGAGTGGGTTCCATCCCTGGTCAGGGAACTAAGATCCCACACACCTCGCGGCCAAAAGAAAAAAAAACTAAAATAGTCCAGGATTAGTGAAAAGCCCATTATCCATCTTTTACCTTGCAAATACATGCCATTAGAAAATTCAACCTCTTTGGAAATGACATGTCCTCTTTTCTCCACCGGAAGAAATCGGTTTGCTATCTTATTTCTTAGAACCATGACTAGTAATGTGGGGTGGGGGTGGAGGGTATGGGGGAGGCATATCCGCAGAGCTTGGAAATGATAAAAAAGATAAATTTATCAGCAACCATCCAACATCAGAACTGACACCCTGGGAAGGAAGGTAAATGGAGGAATTTTTGCTGAGAAGTAAGCACCAGGCACCGGTGGGAAATAAAGACCATAAATAAGAGAGCAAATCAACTCAACCACTGAGAGGGTTGAGAAGGTATTCCCAGCGCTTCCCGCCTGGCTGAACTGGGTTCCCAAGCCCCTCCCTCTCCTCAATGTGGCCCACCTGCCTTGTACCTGGAGGAGGGACACAAGACAATAATGGGAAAGAGCATTTTCAACTTTTGAGTAAAAAAGCTGCTTGGGAAACAAGATGAGGGCACTGCAATCAAACGTCGGTTTCCACCATGAACCGAGGACACCGGTAGCAAAGACCATCCATGGGAGCAGATAAAAAAGCCTCAAACTTTTCTTTCTGGATCTTGAAGGCACTGGTGTTCTGAAAACTGAATTATGGCCCATCAGACATCCAGGAATTCGCACCACTGAGACACACAATGAATCCACATGGGGCAGGCCTGGCTTGGAAAGGAGAAAGGAGGCGCTTGCTCCTTTAGGCTCTCCGGCCTCCGCCACCGCTCCCTGTGACCCGACTCTCCAGAGAGGCATCAGTTCTCAGATCACTGCAAATCACCGTCCTCAGTCGGGCACTCGCTCACTAACCCTATTAGGTTATATATGCTTCCCAACAGAGAGGGGGGCAGAAATTGCTTAGCGATAGTAAGCACTGGTTCTAGAAGCTAAAAGGAAAATCTGCCAGAAAACAGGTATAATTCAGACGATGTCCTATCACAAAATTACTATATTATTGTTGTTGGTCTTAATCTCCCAGCTGTAAATGGCTAAAGGTTCCCAATACCCCCTCAGGTTTCAGGCCTGGTCTCTCTGGGAGCTGGTGCCCACTAACTCACCAGGGGACTCTTGGAAGTTTCCTTATCCTTCTTGTCTTTCTTCTCCTTTTTCTTTTTCTTTTCTTTCTTCTTAGTGGCCCCAGGAGTTGACAGCTTGCCTCGCTCTTGGATCACCAAGTTCCGATAATGTTCATCACAGGGGTGGTCCCACGTGGACTGCCCGTTGGCAAAGTTGAAATAGTAAATATCACCTGTGATGTCCTGGCTGGGGATGAGCAGAGGTCACAAGTTAGTCCCTGCTCAGGTCCAAAGCTACATAGGAAAAAAGAAAAATAGCAAGGAAGCAGAGAAGAGGGAAGAATTGTGGGGAGAGGGAAAGAGGGAGAGAGGAGGAGGAAGAGAAGAAAGAATTAACACAAAATTGGCTAGATTTGGCTAAGAATAAGGAGTTAGGTTAGAAACAAACAATTAGGATATTAAGGACTTCTCATATCGAGATGTTCAATCATTTGGGTTCCTGAGAATTCATGCTAGACTACAGTAGGAATAAACTTGGTTTTAGATGGATAAATACAAATGCTATGATGTCTTAGAGGTAAATTCTAGGATAGACCTTGCTTAATATTTTCATAAATGATCTAAAGAAAAAAGATATGTTGTGAAAGCTCTGATTTTGCAAAAGACTCTAAATACATAAGAGGCAACAATCCACGTTAGTGGAATCAATCAACAGTAAAAGAAAATAAAGTAGAAGGTGGGCCTCAAGAATCTGTTTCAATATGGCTAAAATAAGTCTAAAATAAGTCATTCATCCCATCCACCATTACCAGTAATCCATTAGGACAGCTAATAGGAAAAAACCCCATCACAATAGCAATGTGAAAGATAAAATACTCAGGAATAAACACAGTGTGTGCAAGACCTTCATAAAGTTTTACTGAAAATTCAGGGGGGAAAAAAACAATTGGCGAAACAACCCATGTTCCTGAATAGGATTCAAGTCTGTAAACATGACAATAATCCTCAAATTAATATATAAATCCAATACAATTCTAATCAGGCTCCTTATGAAACTTGACCTTGTCCTGGCCAAGAAGCACATGAGAAGGTGTTCAACATCACTCGACATTAGGGAAATGAAAATTAAAACCACCATGAAAGATCACTTCACACCCATTAACACAACTATTATCAATAGTTCTCAAAACACAAATATTATCAAAAGAGCAGAAAATAACAAGTGTGGGCGAGGATGTAGGGAAACTGGAGCTCTCGTGCACTACCAGCGGGACCGTAAAATGGAAGAGCCAAAGTGAACAACAGTGTGACAGTTCCTCAAAAAGTCAGAATTACCGAATTCCCCTGGCGGTCCAGTGGTTAAGAATCTGCCTGCCAATGCAGGGGACACGGGTTCAATCCCTGGTCCAGGAAGATCTCACATGCCACAGAACAACTAAGCCCATGTGCCACAACTACTGAAGCCCATGCGCCCTAAAGCCCATGCTCCGCAACAAGAGAAGCCACCACAATGAGAAGCCTGCGCACTGCAGCTAGAGAGGAGCCCCTGCTCTCCGAAACCAAAGGACGCCTGCACACAGCAACGAAGACCCAGTACAGCCAAAAATAAAAATAATTTTAAAGATATAGCACTATATTAAAAATCTGAATTACCATATAAACCAGCAATTCTACCTCTGGGGGTACACTCAAAAAAATTGAAAGCAGGAATTCAAACAGGTTTGAATGTTCACAGCAGCGTTATTAACATAGCCAACAGAAAGAGAAATTCTCAGAGGTCAGAAACAGAAAGAAAGCATGAAATCTGAGTAATAAGTGCATGAACTGACAGGTCAAGGTCGGGATCTGACCTGGATATAGGCCCACGGAACTTGAGTTTAAATGCCAACCTAGAACAAAATGTGGCCTCAGGGCGTAATACATTTGGAAACTAAAACTGAGACCCTAGATATACCTGGGGCTCTTCAGGCTGCTCTCTCCATGAATAAAAGGACCTAGTGGGCCATGGAAGTAGCAAGGAAGCACATCACCCACTCCAGGTTCTAGGTGGGGAAAATAAAATTTAATGAAAAACTGAAACCCCAAGACATATGTAGATAGAGTCCAAAATGTGCTAAGAAAATGCCAGGTCTGGGAAATTAATGTAAAAATTTAGTCCTAAGGCACTAAAAAATCCTTGGCAGAAACCACTGTAAGGCTACTCAACAACCCAGGAATGAGACACTCACAGAAAATAACCTCTGCAGAAAATGAATTCACAAAATGCACAATAAATAATTACAAACCATGTGAGGAAACACTTCACCATGAGGGAAAATCAGTAACACAATGAAAAGAAGAACTGAGAGTAGAACAACCAAAAGAAGACTAAAAATAACAATACTGAAAATTATTGGAGGGATAAAAGGAAGAGAATCTATAATGAAAGAACAGAACTCTTTAAAAATAAATAAATAAACCTACACATATTGAAAAGAACATAAGGGGACTTCCCTGGTGATCCAGTGGTTAAGACTCCACGCTCCTAATGCCGGGGGGGCCTGGGCTCAATCCCGGGTCAGGGAACTAAGATCCCACACACCACAACCAGAGAAGCCGGCATGCCACAACAAAGACCCACTGCAGCCAAAATGAAAAATAAAATTTAAAAAAGAAAAGAACATAAGAGAATTTGTAGGAATTCATAGTCATTAAATTCAAAACAAACAAATAAAAAAACACAACATGTTGATTAAGCAGCAGATTTGACATAGAAGAAACAAATAGTGAATTGGGAAATACGTATGCTAAAGAAAATTATAAAGTCATTTTTAAACTATGAAACAGAAGTTAAGAGACATGGTGGATAAAAATAACTAGGTCTAATACATTTATAGTAAGAGTTCTAGAAAAGAAAGTGATAATGGTTGAGAAGTTTTCAAAATTGAAGAGACACGAGTCCTCAGAGTAAGAAAGCATTCCAGTTCCTGTACACAGTAAATAAAAGTGAGTCCACACCTAGATATACTGTAGTGAAATTACAGGACACCAAAGATTAAAAACAAAATAATGACAACAGCCAGAGGGGGGGAATTGATTACCTACAGAGGAGCAACTAACAAAACCAAAAAACACGTCTTATTAGGCCACCAGACAGAAGACAACGGTACACAACATACAATATTGTCAAAGGGCTGTTTGACAAATCTGTACACAACTAAACCATTATTCAAGAGTGAGAACAGGAGATTCCCTTGTGGTCCAGTGGGTAGAATTCAGCGCTTTCACAGTTAGGGCCCCAGATCAGCCCCTGGGTGGGGAAGAGTGAGACCAGACAACAATTACTCAGGACACAGGAAGATCAACACGTTTAGCATGCTTGATAAAAAGGACATTTAAGAAACAGAAACAGAGTCACAGACATAGGAAACAAACTTATGGTTACCAATGGGGATGGGGAAGGACAAATCAGGAGTTTGGTATTAACAGATACAAGGTCCTACTGCTTAGTTCAAGGAACTGTATTCAATATTCTGTAGTAAACCATAATGGAAAAGAACACACAAAAAATATTTCTAATACATATATATATAAATGTACACACACACACACATATGTAACTGAATCATTGTGCTGTAAACCAGAAACTAACACAAAACTTCAAATCACTATACTTCAATCTAAAAAATGAGAGACCACGTTCTTATCACGCACACATAAAACATTTAGGTAAGCAGGACCAATTACCGAACCAGAAGAGAATTCTGTAACAGCACGTAACAAAGAATAGCTATAAGGAACAAATAAAATTGGAAATCAGTAATTTAAAAAATACCCAACTCTACCTCATCTCCTTCAAGCTATTATTTTGGAGAAAAGATACTTAACAAAATTTTAATAAATGAAATCCAATAATATGTAACCATTATCAAGCAGTTTACCCCAAGAAAGTAAGGTCGGTCGAACAATTGAAAGCCAATCAATATAACTGACCGTATTAATAGACCAATATAGAAAAATCATGATTCTTCTGTATATGCAGATGCATATATAGATGTAGAAAAAAATATTTGACAAAATTCAAAATCCATTTCGGATTTAAACTCTCAGCAAGCTAGGAATACAAGGGAACTTCTTCATCCTGACACAGGACATTTAGAAAACCCTACACTTAACACTGGCTATCATCACACTTAATGGTGAAAGACTTAAGGGGAATGCTTCCCCTTAAGATCAGAAATAAGCCTAAAATGTTCATCGTCACCATTTCTATTCAACTGTATTAAAGGTTCCAGTCAGCGCAATAAGGCAACAAATAGAAATATAAGGTATCCAGGTTAGAAAAGAAGATGAAAAAATGTCTTCATTTCCAGAAGACATACTATCTATGTAGAAAATTCTATAGAATCTACAAAAAAAAAGCTACTAGAACTAACATAAGTTTAGCAAGGTTGCAGGCTAGAAGATCAGTATACAAAAACCAATTTTATTTTATATGAATGCAACCAACGCTTGGAAATTGACATTTTAAAAGATAACATCTATAAACATAATGGAAAAGAATATGAAAAAGAATGGCTGTATATTTATAACTGAATCACTTTGCTGTACAGAATTAATACTTCATAAATCAACTATACTTCAATAACAAAAATAAATACAAGATACCAGAAGCATCAAAAAAGGAGATAAATCTGACAAAATATAGGCAAGATGTGTAAACTAACAACTATAAAAGATTTCTTAGCAATATTAAAGAAAGCCTAAATAAATGGAAACAGACTATGTTCATGGGTTGGAAGACTCAATATTGTTTAAGATGTCAGTCCTCTCAAACTGATTTATAGATTTAGTGCAATTTCAGTCAAAACCCTAGACAGGATTTTTTATAGAAATTGACAAGCTGATTCTAAAATTCATACAGAAATGCAAGGGACCTGGAATACAACTTTGAAAATGGAGAACAAAGTTGCAGGGTTTACTCTAAACAATATTAAGATTTATAATAAAGCTACAGGAACCCAGACAGCATGGTATTTGTGTAAGGTAGACAAAACAGACCAATGGAAGACAACAGAAAATCCAGACCTGGAAGGAATTCCCCAAGTGACAGCAATTACTCACAGGATTGGGTGTAAGGGTGAAAGAGGACACACGTGCATAGGTTTTTTTTTTTTCTAAGTAGGAAGTAGAAATAAGTTTATAGAAATGAGACAATTTTTTCAGTACACAGCATGATGATTTGATAAACTTCTTTACTATGAAATGATTACCACAGCAGGGTTAGTTAACATGTCTGCTACCTCCATAATCACCATTTATTTTCTGTGGTGAGAATATTTCAGATCTGGGACTTCCCTGGTGGTCCACTGGCTAAGACTCCATGCTCCCAGTGTGGGAGGCCTGGATTCGATTCCTGGTCAGGGAACTAGACCCCACTTGCCACAACTAAGAGTTCGCACACAGCAATAAAGATCCCGCGTGCCCCAGTGAAGACTAAAGAGCCCGCGTGCCGCAACTAAGCCCCAGCACAGCCAAATAATACATTAAAAAAAATAAAGAAAAAGAATAAAGAGATTAATGATGAGGCAAATGTGGCGAACACGATGGATACTGGAGCCCAACAGAAACCAATACCCTACAAATACAACCATGAGGCCTCAGCACCTGGAATACCATGTGCAGTGCTGACGGCTTTCCTACAAGAAAGATGTCATGAACTGGAGAAGGTCCAAGGAAAGGCGGCTAAACAGGTCCAGAGAACAGGGAACCTGCCATGCAAGAAGCAGCTGGAAGGATTAGGTCTCTGAGGCGCAGATGAGTGAGGCTACAGTTGCAGTCATTTTGAAGCATGGCCAATGCATTCAGTGGTTCAGGAAAGAGGAGAATAATCACACCTTGTACACACAACTGCATGATCCCAGCAGAAGACACGACCCCCCCGGGACATCCGAGGGCTAGTGTGGGACAAACAGGAAATCCCATTCTTCAGTATGAAAGAAACTCAAGGCACTTACTGTAGGGAGGCAGCATGGAGAGAGCTCTGTGTCCATGAGGAAGACAGAGCTGGGTCTCCAAGAGTGACAATCCTGGTGGGTGGGGGGAGGGGGGAGACAGAGGTGGATGGCAGTGGCTGCCCTACCTCAGCCAGTCTGATCCTCACCGTCAACCTTTGTTCACCCAAGATGACCTAGCGAATGCCTGCTCCTCACAATTCAGAGCTCAAACTGAAACTGGAAACATGGACCCATTCATGAACAGGTCACACAAGTTCAGGGTTGGGCTGTCCAGGGAGACAGAAACCGCTGCCCGTCTGTGTCGTCGCACCACAAACCTCTGGAGCACCAGCATCCACTTTGGACACACTGAAGAGACCCCAGTATCGTCACTCTCCATCTCAGTCTGCAAAGAACAACAATGACACCTCCTCCGTGTGTCTGAAACAGATGGTGGTGCTCGAGAGCTTGATGCAGGGCAGCAGCTGAGATCCTGGGACCCTGGAAGTCTGTGCTGAGACCTCTGGGGACCAGAAAGGTAACCTGGTTGCTGTTGTTCAGTTGCTCAGTCGTGTCCAACTCTGCAACTCCATGGACTGCAGCACACCAGGCTTCTCTGTCCTTCACCATCTCTCAGAGTTTGCTGAAACTCATGTCCATTGAATTGGTGATGCCATCCAGCCATCTCATTCTCTGTTGCCCCTTCTCCTCCTGCCTTCAATCCTTCCCAGCATCAGGGTCTTTTCTAATGAATCAGTTTTTCACATCAGGTGGCCAGAATACGGGAGCTTCAGCATCAGTCCTTCCAGTGAATATTCAGGGTTGACTTCCTTTAGGATTGACTTGTTTGATCTCCTTGCAATCCATGGGACTCTCCAACATCACAGTTCTTCTCCAACATCACAGTTCGAAAGTATCAATTCTTCAGTACTCAGCCTTCTTTATGGTCCAACTCTCACATCTGTACATGACTACCGGAAAAACCATAGCTTTGACTATATGGACCTTTGTCAGCAAAGTAATGTCTCTTCTTTTTAACACGCTGTTGAGATTTGGCATAGCTTTTCTTCCAAGGAGCAAGCATCTTTTAATTTCTTGGGTGCAGTCACCATCTGCAGTGATTTTGGAACCCAAGAAAATAGTCTCTCACTGTTTCCATTGTTTCCTCATCTATTTACCATGAAGTGATGGGACTGGCATCTGCTGAATCATCGAAAAAGCAAGAGAGTTCCAGAAAAACATCTACTTTTGCTTTATTGACTATGCCAAAGCCTTTGACTGTGTGAATCACAACAAACTGTGGAAAATTCTTAAAGAGATAGGAATGCCAGACCATCTGACCTGCCTCCAGAGAAATCTGTATGCAGGTTGAGAAGCAACAGTTAGAACTGGACATGGAACAACAGACTGGTTCCAAATTGGGAAAGGAGTACATCAAGGCTGTATGTTGTCACCCTGCTTATTTCACTTGTATGCAGAGTACATCATTTGAAATGCCAGGCTGGATGAAGCACAAGCTGGAATCAAGATTGCTGGGAGAAATATCAATAACCTCAGATATGCAGATGACACCACCCTTATGGCAGAAAGCGAAGAACTAAAGAGTCTCTTGATGAGAGTGAAAGAGGAGAGTGAAAACATTGGCTTAAAACTCAATATTCAGAAAACTAAGATCATGGCATCTGGTCCCATCACTTCATGGCAAACAGATAGGGAAACAATGGAAACCGTGAGAGACTGTTTTTTGGGCTCCAAAAAAACACCATCACTGCAGATGGTGATTGCAGCCATGAAATTAAAAGATGCTTGCTCCTTGGAAGAAAAGCTATGACCAACCTACACAGCATATTAAACAGCAGAGACATTACTTTGCCAACAAAGGTCCATCTAGTCAAAGTTATGATTTTTCCAGTAGTCATGTATGGATGTGAGAGCTGGACTATGAAGAAAGCTGAGTGCCGAAGAACTGATGCTCCTGAACTGTGGTGCTGAGAGTCCCATGGACTGCAAGGAGATCAAACCAGTCCATTCTAAAGGAAATCAGTCCTGAATATTCATTGGAAGGACTGATGCTAAAGCTGAAGCTCCAATACTTTGGTCACCTGATGCGAAGAAGTGACTCACTGGAAAAGACCCTGATGCTGGGGAAGATTGAAGGCGGGAGGAGAAGGGGTCGACAGAGGATGAGATGGTTGGATGGCATTACCAATGCAATGGACATGAGTTTGAGTAAGCTCCAGGAGTTGGTGATGGACAGGGAGGACTGGCGTGCTGCAGTCCACGGGGTCGCAAAGGGTCAGACACGACTAAGCAACTGAACTGAACTGATGGGACCGGATGCCATGATCTTCTTTTTTTGAATGTTGAATTTCAAGCAAGCTTTCTCACTCTTCTCTTTCACTTTCATCAAGAGGCTGCTTAGTTCCTCTTCGCTTTCTGCCATAAGAGTGGTATCATCTGCATATCTGAGGTTATTGATATTTCTCCAGGCAATCTTGACACCAGCTTGTGCTTCATCCAGCCCAGCATTTCGCATGATGTACTGTGCATGTAAGTTGAACAAGCAGGGTGACAATATACAGCCTTGACGTACTCCTTTTCCTATTTGGAACCAGTCCATAGTTCCATGTCCAGTTCTTACTGTTGCATCTTGAACTGCACACAGGTTTCTCAGGAGGCAGGTAAGGTAGTCTGGGATTCCCATCTCTTTAAGAATTTTCCACAGTTTTTTGTGATCCACACAGTCAAAGGTTTAGTGTAGTCAATGAAGTAGATGTATTTTCTGGAATTCCCTTGCCTTTTCTATGATCCAACAGATGTTAGCAATTTGATCTCTGGTTCCTCTGCCTTTTCTAAATCCAGTTTGAACATGTGGAATTTCTTAGTTCATGTACTGCTGAAGCCTAGCTTGGAGAATTTTGAGCATTATTTTGCTAGCATATGAAATGAGTGTAATTGTGCAGTAGTTTGAACATTCTTTAGCATTGCCTTTCTTTGGGGAAAAAAAGAAAGGTGACCTGGGCTCTTGTCCAAAGCATCAGGCAGCCCAGCAGAGGCATGGCCCACTGCTGTTTCCAATTCTCTGCACTACAGGCTTCAAAAGGTAGCCAAAGATTTCCCTGGTGGTCCAGTGGCTAAGACTCCATGCTCCCAATGCAGGGGGCCCAGGTTCAACCCCTGATCAAGGAACCAGATCCCACGTGCCACAACTAAGATTAAAGACCCATAACTAAGACCTGATACAGCCAAATAAATAAATAAAAATGAACATTAAAAGAAAAAAAGGTGGCCAGTTAAAGTTGATCTCCTCCCTCCGCCACACAGGCCAAGCCAGAGGGCTGCACCCATGCTGAACTCACCATGGTTTCCACTCCACAGGCAGTGGGGCCACAATGCCTTCCCGTGCCAGCCACATCAGCTCTGGTTCCTTTATGGGATCAATACCAATCTCTCTGGCAAATTCAAGAATTTCTGCAAGGAGGGGCAGGAGGGTGGCAATGCGAGAGAGGTGGAGGTAAGGGGGGGTACAAAGAAGGAAAAGTCACAGTCAGTCTTGGGAGATAATGAGAGAGATATATTGGTCTCTGCCCCTGTTCCAGCTAATATTTGGTCTCTGGCCCCAGTTCCTGACACTGAGCTCCTACATCTTGTGGAATTTCCTGAGTGATGGGAGGGTCTTCCATCCCAATGAGGCAACTCTGGGTGGGCTCCTGGGTGCGACCTAGTCACCAGAAAGACCAGTCATGATTAGAAGCTTGGAACTTTCAGTCTCATTGCCCCCATTCTCTAGGGAGGGGCTATAAAATGAGTTAATAGGCGATCATACCTACATGATGAAGCCTCCATAAAAATCCCTTAACTCAGATTCAGAGAGCTCCTGACACTTCCACGTGCCAGGAGAGTGGCACATCCCAGCTCCACCGGGACAGGAGCTCCTGCACCTGAGACCCTCTCAGGTTTTGCCCTATGTACCTCTTCATCTGGCTGTTCACCTCTACCCTTTATCCTGTCCCTTTGGGGTTTCCCTGGTAGCTCAGTTGGTAAAGAATCCGCCTGCAATGCAGGAGACCCCGATTTGATTCCTGGGTCAGAAGATCCCCTGGAGAAGGGATAGGCTACCCACACCAGTATTCTTGGGCTTCCCTTGTGGCTCAGCTGGTAAAGAATCCGCCTGCAAGGCGGGAGACCTGGGTTCAATCCCTAGTTTGGGAAGATACCCTGGAGAAGGGAAAGGCTACCCACTCCAGTATTCTGGCCTGGAGAATTCCATGGACTCTACAGTCCATGGGGTTGCAAAGAGTCAGACACAACTGAATGACTTTCACTTTATGGGTCATCTCAGTGGAGGACTTTGGAGGCTGACATACCCAGGGACTAGGAAAGGCAAAAAGGACCAGCTGAAATGTAGCTAGCCAAGGACTATGTGTTCATTAATTTCACAAATATCTTCTGAGTGCCTTCTATGTGCCAGTCACCATGTGCCAAGACTACACGAGAAATGGCTTCTGTCCTTATGGAGCTTACATGCTGGTAGAAGAAACAGCCAGTGACAACATAAACAGATAAATATACAAGGAATTAAAGCTTCTGATAAACGTTAATGAAGGCAGTAAGTGAGGTACGAGACTGAGAGTGTCGAGGTGGAGGGGTACTCCTTTAGAATGAGTGGTCCAAAAATCTCTCAGAATGGTGACACTTAACTAATTCTGTGGGAAACAAAGGAGCCAGGTGTGCAGACATTGAGAAAATAGCGCTCGGGCAGAAAAGCAGGTGCAAAGGGCCTGCAACACGTAGCAGCCTGACCTGTCTGGGGATGGTCAGCAAGGCCACGTGACCAGTGAGGGGGTGGAGACAGGCACTGAGTCAGCATGGCCAGGTGGCAAGGCCGGCTCATACAGAGTCCTGCGCATCCCACTAAGGGTGCTGTGCTGAGTACAGTACAAGATTATATGGAAGATTATGAAAAGCAGAGCCCTGATAGGATCGGCTTCACACTGTGAGTTTACTCTGGCGCTAAGTGGAGCACAGACTGGAGGTGGAGGAGAAGCAGGGAGGCAAACTAGGCAGAGCAGCAAGCCCAGGAACCGAAAACGGGGGCTCGAACTCAGGATGTCTGCACGTGACTGAGCAGAAGAGAGGTTTTTTAATAAAAATCCTGAGAAAAAGTTAGACCTCTTTCACAATAGCAAACCAAAAAGAATAAAATATTTAAGAAATAAACTGAGGGGACTTCCCTGATGGAACAGTGGTTAAGACTCCACACTTTCAAAGCAGGAGATGCAGGTTCAATCCCTGGTTGAGGAACTAAGATCCCACATGCCACACAGCATAGCCCCCACCCCCCCAAAAAAGAAACCGAGCAAGAAATGTGCAAAATCAAAATGAAGAAAACGTCCAGTCACCCCTGAAGAAAACAAAAAAAAAAAACCAATGCAAACAGAAAGGAATAGATGTTCTTTGATAGGAACCCCCAGGTTGACCTGGGTGCATAACTGCACCGAGATGGCAATCCTCTGCAGGCTCATTCATGAATTTAACACAATTTTCTCTAATTTTTTCCAGCTAACAGTCCCCCAGCACACAGCCCTCCCCAGAAAAACAGAGTGATTATAAAGTTCATGGGGACATAAAGCAGATAAGATAACCAAGAAAACTTTAAAAAAAGAAGAAGGGCATTTCAGCCTTACTAGATACTGGAAGGCTTATAACTGAGCCTCAGTAATTCAGAGCACAGCTCTGTATGAACAGACAACCTCAAAGAAATAAAAAAAGAAAGCAGACCCTCATACACACGTGTGGCACTCAACCAGTGGGTGAGGATGAGCTATTCAGTGAACAGTGTGAAGACAAACCTGAGGAAAACCTGAGAGCAGGGCAGCTTTCTAACTGTGATCAAAATTCAGGGCCCATATGAGAACTGACTTATAAATTTACCACAAATCTTAAAATCTCTACATGGCGGGACCCCCCTGGCTGTCCTGCAGTTAAGACTTCGTGCTTCCATTGCAGGGGGTACAGGTTTGGTCCTTGGTCGGGAACTAAGATCCCATGTGCCACACCGAATGGCAAAAAAAAAATTGGTTTTAATTTAAATTTCTACAAGGCAAGCAAACAATAATCCTATGCTATATAACAAATCAGATCCTAGCCTAATGTGGGATCCACAGACACAACAGTTCTTCCCCCAAACTGGCTCACAAATCATCTGAACTATAAGCAAAATCTGTGTGTCCAGGTCTGCAACCCAGGAAAAATTCAAAGAAATCTTCACCCATCAAAATAGCATCGTGTTTCACAGTGAAGGCCCTGGAGCTAGAAGACCTGGGTGTGGATCCTCACTGCCCTGTAGTAAACTGTGTGACTATTGAGAAGTGACTTAACCTTTTGGTGCCTTGGTTTCCTTACCTGTAAAATGGGATAATAATAGTGCCTCACTCATGGAGTTGCTATGAGGGTTGAAAAGGAAATAACATGTAAAGTTCTTTTGTAGAGAGACTGGCACATGGTAGCACTCAATAAATTTTGTTACTGTTGTTACTAATAATGCTATTATTGTTTTAAAAAAACACAACCACTTCCTGGTGGCTCAGACTGTAAAGAGTCCACCTGCAATGCAGGAGACCTGGGTTCAATCCCTGGGTTGGGAAGATCCCCTGGAGGAGGGCATGGAAACCCACTCCAATATTCTTGCCTGGAAAATTTCAGGACAGAGGAGCCTGGAGGGCTACAGTCCATGGGTTGCAAAGAGTTGGACAGACTGAGTGACTAACACACTTTAAGAAACTGAGTTTCCCCTAGCCTCAGGACATACTGTATTTTATGATATCCTCTACCATATTTTCATTTAAAATTAATCACTGATCTGACCCAAGGTCAAACTTTTTCCATCAAAGACCAAACAGTAAATATTTTAGGCTCTGTGGGTTGTGCAGTCTCTTGTCACAACAACTCAATACTGTCCCTACAGTGTGAAAGCAGCCATAAACAACACATAAACATAGAAAACGTAGCCGTTTTCTAATAAAACTTTATTTACAAAAGCAAGCTACAGGCCAGGTGAGGCCCGTGGGCTATAGTTTGCCAGCCCCGGATCTAACCCAAATAAACCGAGCAGCCCCGTGCACGTTCCCTCCTCTGCATTTGAAGGACGAAAATTAAATCAGAAACAATGCCCTCACAGAACTATCACGATACCCCCGGGGCCTCTCACCGTGCTCGCTGGGTATGTAGCTCTCATCATAGTCTTCCTCCAGAACCAGCTGGTCTCCTATGCGGATGGGTCTGCCGGCCATGATCAGTCTGGGCTCCAACGCCTAGATCCCCGACCCAAAGAGAAAAATTAGTGCCCCAGCTTAGAAGGGGAGAAGTTGGAGCTGGTCTTGGGGCACCTGGGCAGCCCAGCCCCTGCAGGCCAGCTGGGCCAGAAAGGAGGTTTCTCCAGACACTAGGGAGAGTGGAGCAGGGGACCAACAGCTCAGAACTTACAGGCCTTATAGGCTCTGTATCCGGGAAAGTTCCTGGAGACACATCTCCCCCAAAGCCTTGCTGAAGATGCCATGGACCACAAAAGTTCTGGAAACCCAGCTCTCTCAAGGGTTTGGCTTCATACATTTGCCCACAAAGACGAGTAACAACTAACAGTCTATGACCCCTGCTAGAAAACCCTAGTGAGACACCAAAATAACTAGCAGCACACGCACCCCCATATACCAATGCCCCCCGTGCACTCAGGCTGTCTCAACATGTGGCCCTATTTGCACATTCCCACTGACATTCCGCGAGGCCCTCAGGGGGCTTACAGTCTAGTGGAGGCAGGCACACAGCTTCACCAGAAGTAGGAGGCAGAAGAGAAAAAAAAAAATCCTGCTCCAGGGAGTATTAAGAAAGAAGTCACACACTCCCAGTGCAGGGATGAAGAAGACTTTGTGAAGGAACCGGGTACAGAAGGCTGACAAGAGTTCTGAGAGCAGAGAGAAGGACCCAGGCAGAGGGAACAGTCTTCGAGGCAAGGCATTATGCAGCGCCAATGCCAGTGTGCATGGCAGGGACCGCGGGGAAGCCAGGCCCGGTCATGGTCACGGAGAGCTTGGTGGATGATGCTGAAGGGCCTCGACTCAGCCCTGTAGCAGAGGGGAGTCACTGAGGGCTTTGGTGGAAAAAAGCGACACAGAGGGGCCTTCTTTTTCAAGATGAGAACTTTGGCAGGATTGGCCTGGCGAATTGGAGAAATGAGAGACTAGCGTCAGGAAAATCACTAAAGAGGCTACAGTCCCCAGAAAAGATGATGAGGGCTTAAACTAGGGCAGAAGCAGTGGGAATGGAGAAAAAGGGACAGACACAAGGGACGATGTGATGTTAGGTTTAACATGAGAGAATCAATTCCTAGGCAGCTTGATAGGAACCCCGGGGTTCCTGAGGAGGAGAGGGGTGTCTGGGGCTCTCGAAGAGGAGATAGGGGTCTGAAATTCTCAAGGAGGAAGAAAGGACAAACACCTTTTTTTCTCTACATTCCTTATTCCTAGGCACCTAAAACATTTTTTTTTCTTTAAGCCTGGAACTGATGATTACACAACAAACAACTCAGTTTAAACTCTGCAACTAAGAATTATATAACAATGTATCCTGCTTGAGGACAGTTTCTCCTTTCTGAAAACCTTCTGGCTAATCCTGTTATCTTAAAATGTAAATTATGGGATGGGTCTAGTAAGATCTTTACAACCTTGTTTTGATTTATTGTAATAACTAATTTAAAAAGTATATAACCCTCTTGCATAGACTAGCAAGGGGGGCATTCTCCATCGCCCTTCTGATGTCTGTGTCAGAAGCTTTCGAAGTCCCTTTTCACTTTAGTAAAACTCTGCTATATAAAAGTTCTTGAGTGATCAAGCCTGGTCCTTGGTCCCCAAGTTAAATCTTCTTCCGAGATCATGAATCTGACACCGTTCACCTATCAACAGGACCAGGATGGGGGCGGGGCAGGGGCAGGGAGGGTAGAAAGGAACCCAAACTGAATGCAAGGTTTCTAGCTCAGGGACGGGGCAGTACCACATTCTTCAACTGACAGGCTGGTGCGGTTCCACACCTGTTCCTCCCTTCGCATCACTGCTCCTTCAACGACCTCAGGACCCCAGGTCACAGCAGCACTCCCCTGTGGGAGCTCGCACGCTGAAGCCTGATGACGCTGGGACAAGTCAGCCTGTAGCGTGGCACAGATAGCCCTTCAGAGGGCCTCCCCCACTGAGGCAGTGTCAGCCACCCCGCTGTGACCAAAGGGAAGAGCCTGGAGGAACTCTCTGCCATCTCCTGCAGCCGCCTCTTCAGAAGTGGGCACTGTTCACCTGGGTTAGCGAGCATGACACAGCCCTTGCAGCAGGGGAGTGAGCAGAAAGACCGGCTCATCAGAAAGGAGGCCGGGATACAGCTCGTAAAGAATGCTCAGGCAACAGCCAGGTCGGTGACTCTGAATCTGCTCCAAGATTCCTGGAGAGGGGCCCCTGATAAACAAAGGATCTCTGAAGGACCATTCCGTGGCCCTTGCTGCACCCTGGCAGCTGAGAGATGGATAAGGAAGGGGTCTTGCCTTAGGACTCACAAAAGATGGTTCCCAGATTTCCCTGGTGGTATAGTGGAGAAGAATCCACCTGCCAATGCCGGGGACACAGGTTCGACCCCTGGTCTGGCAAGATCCCACACGCCGCAGGGAACTAAGCCCAAGTGCCACAACCACTGAAGACCACATGCCCTAGAGCCCATGCCCTCCAACAGGAGAAGCACCGCAGTGAGAAGCCCACGCACTGCAACTGACGAGTAGCCCCTGTTCATCACAATTAGAGAAAGCCCGGGTGCAGCAACGAAGACTCAGCGCAGCCAAAAATAAATAAAAATGCTTTTTAAAAGAGATGTTTCCCTTTGTCCGTCACTGAACCCAATGGAGCCAAACTTCTGCCACCCCTCATTCCCACCATGACACCTCCAGGAAGTAACTTAGTGCCTCAGGAAGAAAGGCTAAAGAAAGCAGCATTCTTCCCCACAGTACTTAAGCCCAAGTGAGACTCTCTCCCCCTCCCCTAAGAACACAAAACACCTGTGGATGTAATGCTTCTAATGCCCCCACACACACAGTCTGCCAAAAGTAGGGCCCAACGTGGAAAAAGAAAAGCAGGAAAGTACCAAGAACCAGGGCAGTAGAACATGGTCCACAGGCTGGTGGCTTAAAGAGATCTCGGAATCTTTAATCCTCTGAGTCAGGGAGGAGAGGGAAAGAAAAGGGGAAAGGATTTCTGGGGGTGGAGGAATCACAATGGCCTGAACATCAGGCTGTACCTTATTCAATTCAACAGGCAGTAGATCTATACAAGGCACTGCACCAACTAACTCAGGGAATCTGAGTTCTGCCTTTAACAGATTTCCCTATCCCTAGACACGTGCCATCTCCAGAAAGAGGGGGCAGGTAAAATCTCGTCTTCCTGGCAAAATGCCTCATTAGCTACTTATAGAACTGTCTGTGTTTAACTATTTATAAAGTTCGAGAAGAATGTGAAAAATCTAACTTCCTGAATCACTCAAATGTCAAATAAATCTTCTGTTGGAAAAAAAATTAAAATGTGGGTGGTCTATTTCCTGGCTTCAGGAAAGAGGTAGGCAAGGACAGGGCAACAAGAACAGGAATTGCAGGATTAAGGAAGGTAGTGGAAAAGAAATCATATTCGTTCAATGGCAGCTGGAGATCATTTATTCATTCAAGAAATATTGGGTTGGCCCAAAATGTGCATTTGGATTTTCCCTTAATATCCTACAGAAAAACCCAAATGAACTTTTTGGCCAACTCAATATTTATTTATTGCTGGGCACTGGAGAGGCAATTAAAAACAGATTCAGCTGCTACTCCCCTGGAACTGGTCTAGTGAGGCAAGGAGACAAACCAGTCATAGAAAAAGTGTATAATTTTAACTGGGGAAGAGCTCTGAAGGAAATGTGCCTGATTCAGATGAAGCCCGTGCTGAGAAGTGAAGAATGAATAGGTAGTCACCAGACAAAGAGAAGAGGAAAAGGTGTTCTAACAAAAGCATCAGCAGGTGCAAAGGCCCTCCAACAGGAAAGAACACTAAGCAAGGAGAAGGGTTGTCGGAGACGATGCTGGGCAGGTGGGCGGCAGCCAGGTCATGCCAAGAACTTGGCCTGGAAGGTCCAGAGAGCTGGAAGTCAGGAAAGGGTTTTCCAGATACACATTTTGAAAGAGGTTACTCCAGGGGCCACTGGAAATACAGACAGGAACGGAGGCCAGGTTGCAAAGAAGAAAATCAGAGTAGCTGCAGAGAGATTAGGGAGGAACCCATGAGCCAATCTAGAGGAGAGCTGATGATAACCTGGGCGAGAGGGGGTAAGAGGAGAGGTCTAAGAAAGCAGCCCTGAGGTCAGCTTCGGCAAACACACGACACTGTGTCCTAACATTTCCCACCAAGCCTGAGACCCTGAGGGGCATCACTGTCAACCTTGGCACCCTCGACGTGGCTTCAGATCCATCAACACTGCACTCCATGCAGCACCTACCAACCGAGCAGATGAAACCTGATGACAGGTTTGCCACCAGGCCTGACACTCACTGTGAGCCACAGTTTTGGGGGAGTGTCACCCAACTGTCCTCATCCATCTCCTGCCAATCCCAGAATCTAGCAAAAAAAAGAATGGCTCATATACCTCCTCTAGGAAGCCCTCCCTGACTAACCTCAGCCTCTCCTGTCACCTTACAACCACTTCAGCACAAAGCACACAGGTTTTCTTGTGTTCATAGGCATATTATTGTCCACATGACCTTTTTCATGGGAATGTGTTCTACCTCTCCTGTTAAACCACAGACTTCTGAGGTCATGCCTCTGCCTCCTTCTGCATTTTGCAACCAAGCCTAAAATAAGGTATGTAAAGATAGGAGCCGTGTCGCTGCTCTAAACCACTGACAACCGAGGAATCTCAAAAGCCAGATGAAAACCACAAGAGCTTTGGTCCAACTGCCTTTCCCATGCCAAATTTTTCCTCTGTGCTTTGCGTCAGACAGCATTAATGGTCGAAGCACCAGTTTGGGGGCCAGAAACAGGCGAATTAAATCCCATCTCCCTTGCTTACCAGCTGTTTGACCTTAGGCAAGGTACTTCCCCTTCTCTAAGCCTCAATAGTCATGTGTGTAACTCAAACGGCCATGATAATCTACTTCAAAAGGCTGTTTGAAGATGAAACAATACTTGTACCTAGCACAGTCCCTGATACACAAAATATGTTAAATAAATTTAGCAGTATTACTGATATTACTGCCAATTCCACAGTGAGATCATTCTTAACTATTAAACGGTCTTTCTCATGTTAAGCCAAAAATCTGTTTCTAAGAAACTTCTTCCCATTTGTCCTGTTTCACCCTCTGGACCCACACAGAACACCCAAAGCATCGCTACTCCAAGTCAAGTTTTCCCAGCTCCCTTCCCTTCATCACATGCCATTGGTTCCCAGTCTCCCCACATCGTGGTTACCTTCCTATGCATGTGGTCTAATTTAACAGGCATAGCCAAAAAGTTCTGCACACCTGCATACTCACCGAGCATACACACACATATGCATACTTAGGGTTCCCTGAGTATTATTTCTTCCACCCTGCTCAAACAATTATCAGGAAAGTTCACTACCAGAAAAGAGAAGATTTACTGGAGAAGGCACTGGGGAGAACGCTGAAGCCATTAGCGTTGATTAGGTAGTGGTAATGAGCACAGGCTTGGGAACATTCTTGGCTTTGAATCCAGCTCTATCACTTACCACCTGGGCAAGTTGCCTCAGTTTCCTCACCTGTAAAACAGGGATAACAACAATGTCTATCTAAAGGGTTATGAGGATTAAATGACTCAATACATGTAAAATACTCAAAACATAGTAAAATCTCAATAAATGTTAACTGTTATTATTGTTGTTCAGTAAGTCGTGTCCGACTCTTTTCAACCCTATGAACTGCGGCACGCCAGGCTGCCCTATCCTTCACCACCTCCCGGAGTTTGTTCAAACTCATGTCCATTGAGTCAGTGACGCCATCCAACCATCTCACCATTCACTTATTTAAAGGACACAGTCTACATTCAGACATCTAATAACCACTTATTGAATGGTCAGGCACTGTGCCGTCAGGGCTACAAAGCTGGTAACACTTCAGCTCAGGCTAGCTGTGAAGCCAAACATGTAAACACACGACTATGCCGTGTGTTAAGTGCATTAAGGGAAGTAACAGAAAATAGAACAGGACGCAAAGGCGCGGGCAACCTATCCTACTTTGGGAGACCAGGGAAAACACTGCAGAGGAGAGGACCATCGAGATGGCTTTTGAAAGTTAAGAAGGAGCTCATCGGGATGAGGGACTAAGGTTATTTGGAGGCAAAAGACACAGCTTGTACAAAGGCAAAGAGGCAGAAGAGAGTATACGGCAGGTGCAGAGATTTAATGAAGACAACAAAAGCTTATATTCACTGAATACTTTCTATGTTCTAAGAACTATACTAGTGCTGTATATAAATCATCTCACTGCATCGTCTCTGCTAAACAGAGATGTTTATAGTCTCTTATTTTTCAAAAAAGTAATCTGAGGCTCAGCAAATTTCAAAAAACTTTAACTTGCTCAAGGTTTCACAGCTAGTAAATGGCACAGCAGAACAGGCATGCATCCATGTCTATCTGAATCCAAAGCCTTGAGCTCTTAAAAACACCCTTTTAGACCTAGTTATTATCCCCATTTTACAGACGAGGGAACTGAGGCAACTTGCCCAGTAAGTGGCAGGGCTGGGATTCAAAGCCAAAGATGTTCCCAAACCTGTGCTCACTTGTTGTTTTTGTCTAGTCACTAAGTCGTGTGACTGTTTTTTGACCCCATAGACTGTAGCCCGCCAGGTTCCTCTCTCCGTGGTATTTCCCAGGCAAGAAAACTGGAATGGGTTGCTATTCCTTCTCCAGGGAATCTTCTGGACCCAGGGATCAAACCCACATCACCTGCATTGGCAGACAGATTGTTTACCACTGAGGCACTAAGGAAGCCTCTGTGCTCATCACCACTACATAATCAACTCTAATGTCTTCCACGTTCTCCTCAGGGCCTTCTCCAGGAAACATTTTCTTTTCCAGTGGTGAACTTTCTTTATAATAGTTCAAGTAGGGTGACCAGCGCACAAGGGACAATGGCAGGAGAAAGACATACCATGGAAGGCAAGGGACACATGATAAATGGCTTGGGAGGATTGTGGCTGCATCTTGACATAACAAGGAGCCATCACAGGATTTCACAAAGGAGACCAGCCTGATCAGATCTGTAGTTTAGAGAGATGATTCTGACAGCTGTGTAAAACTAATTGGAGGAGGGCAAGAACAGAAGCAGAGAGAGCACTTAGAAAGTTATCCTGAAAACACAGGCAAGAAATGATAAACGAAGTCAGTGGCTGTGAGAATGAAAAGGGCCAGATTCTAGGTGGTGTAGGAGGTAGAATAATAGTATCTGATGTCTGCAGTAAGTCAGGGAGAAACAAGAGGACAATCAGAGTACTTACGCCAGTATATTGTGATCATCCGTTCACTGCTATGCCTTGCCCAATAGCCCCACCTAGCATACTGCCTAGATATAGGAAATGTCCAACAAATGTTTGCAGCATATTTTAGATGAATGAATTACAAGTGCAGACATGGCTGAGTGAGTGAAGGGGTGAAGTCTTTCACTGGGACACGAGCTACAAAGGAGGAACAGATCTGGGGGACCAAGAAGGCTGGGTCAGCATTCAGCTGGGGATGATCAGTAAGCAAGTGGACCTCAAGAAAAGAGGTCTGATGGGAGCCAATTTGGGGAGTAACCGTTAAATAGATGGTAACTGAAACTATGGGTGAAATAGCCCCAAGATGGAGTGTGGTGGGTAGAAAGGAGGGGCTTGCGAAGGCTGATGAGGGGCTGGGGGGGGGGGGGGATGGGCTGGGGCTAGGAAACCAGAGAGAATTCGTAAAAGGCAAGTGAGGAGGGCAGTTCCAGACGGAGAAGGTGGATTTTTTAATCAATGCAAGGAAAGAAAAGAGCAAAAAAACTTACTATCTTCCCCAGCTGACCAAAAGACGGCAGAAGGTTGGGCCTGCCCGGATTCGGACACGGGGGAAGCCTCCCCAAGAGAGAAGTATTCAAGCAGGGTTAGAAGGCCGGCCTTACACACTTAACTCTGAACAGGACAGACAAGCTAGAGGCCCCGCCAGCCCACACTCGTGGCCCGGGGCCCGCTCTCACTGCCCCGCCAGCACTCCAGCCCAGACCCTTCCGCCACTCAGATTTTGGATACAGCCGCACTGATCAGGCCGCTCCATCTTCACTTCTTCCTTCGGTTCCCGCCCACACTCGCGCACATCCCGCTGGGTGGCACAGGAATGTGCCTCGATTCTCCCGCTTCCCTCCCTTCCCCGCCACCCAACCTCTCCCTCGAGGGCGTCCTCACCTGTCCCCGACCCCGGGAGGCCCAGGGCGCTAACTCCCGGCTCTACGCGGCTTCCCCAGCACCACCCCGGCTCCCGCTTCCAGGGACGCCGGGGTGTTGCCCTGCAGCGGCCAACAACCACTTCCGGAAAGGGTACCAACCTAGCAACTGAGGGTACCGCCTCTACCTGGAGTCAATAGGTCGCCAAATGAGAGCCTGGCATCGGATTGGTTAAAGGTCCGGTCGAATCACGGAGACGTTCTGCACGTTTCCCTTTGTATGATGGGAGATGTAGTCCAATATAGTAGATGGGGTTCCGCGTGATGTTAAAAGAGGGTTCTGAATTTAGATATGAGGGGAATTTCTCCCCGGGCAGGAAAGGATCATTCACAGTATCGACAGTAACGTGTATTAACTAAGGTAATTTTTTTTTAACTAAGGTAATTTTTTTGTCATCAGTATAATTAACATCAGGTGAATAGTACACTGATCATCAACAATCAACCTACAGGCTAAAAGACTCTCACGTGCTACTCAGGAGTTAAGAGACCACTACCCATCTTATTACTGGAGCCCAGGGCTCAGTTTGCATGTCTGCAAGAAGAGGATAATAATATCTGTCTGAATTATTTCAAATAGTCTGTTTAAGAAGAAGTAGCATAGCGTGTAGCCCCTCCACACACCCTGTCTAGCAGAAGGGTTACTACTAATATAATTTCAAAGGCTTTAGTTTTGTTTTCACAAGGACAGATCTTCCTTTCTCTTATGTGTCCTTAACGTCCTGAGGAAGTTTAGGACAATCCCAGCTCTGGCCACTACATCAATTGTGTAGGGAAAAAACAACTGGCCAGGTGGCAGTGGTCAGGCTCTCTCATCCCACTCCACTCATGTCCTACAGCTGAGGTCATGTGTGGTACTGCAAGCGCCCATCTGGCACACTGTGGTGTGCTTGCTTGGCTGTCCTATATAAGTGCCACCTGAGAAGCTCTTGTGGGCGAGTTGAGTTGTCGCTGCTGAATCAGCCATTAGAGAGTAAAGCAAGTCTGTCTTCCCACTGTGAATAAAGAATGTCTGCGGTTCCCATGGCTCCTCATATCTTCTTCCAGCTTTGCCTTGGCTACCCTGGGTTCAATGATCAGCAAGACAAATGGGAAAACCAGGGAGCAAAAAAGTGAAGTTATTTGTTTGGTGAGAAAGATGGATCATCTGGAGCAGCTCCTGACAGGCTTCACGGGGGAGATGCATCTGGCTCCTGCTAAGCCCAGAAACTAGTCCCAGCACCACTCAGGGCCTGATCCCAGAAGGAGGAACTCAGACCAGTGTTCCTGTGGATCCCAAAGCAGATATCCAGAATGTATTCCTCATGTTTAACTTCAAGTCTTTCCTCTGGCAGTCCTGCCTGTACTCTTTTTTTTCTCTTTCTCTCTCTCTGTAGATGACAAATCACGACTCCCTCTTCTTCTCCACACTCCTTAAAAGTCTCACAACCATTGAAGCCCACTCTAGAGCCCAGTGCTCTGCAACAAGAGAAGTCACCAGAATGAGAAGCCCCTATGCACAACTAGAGAACAGCCTCTGCTTACTGAAATTAGAGAAAGCCTGAGCACGGCAATGAAGACCCAGCGCAGCCCCCAAAAAAGTCTCATAGAGGGGCCAAGGGACAGGCTGGGAAGAGACTCTGAGAACTCACCAGCTCATCTACCACAGTCCTTGTACAAAACTGGGGTTCAATAAATCATTCATAGATTTGGTCCCTCCATCCAAGAACTTGCAATTAATCTAGCTGACATTAATTGCCATCAAAATTCTTAACTTTTATTCCTTAGCTTGTGTCCCTTGCTCTCTCATAGGGAAAACTAATAAAATAAGGGTTACTATAGAATTAATGAGGTTATCCCACACAGATAAGCAATTTGCATTCTATCAGGTTTCCCTGTAGATTTGTACTCAGAAATGCAAACTAATTTCTAAATGCCCTTAGGCAAACATAATTAACAAAGCAAGTCTTTGGAGAGAAATAACAAAAATGGCACGCCAATTGATATGCCAGTATAGTAAGTCCCCTACATATGAATGAGTTTTGAGAGCCCATTCATAAGTCCAATTTGTTCTGAAGCCCAACAAAATTAGCCTAGGTACCTAACTAACACAATCAGCTATATAGTACTGTAATATAGTATTGTAATGGGTTTATTATACTTTTCACACAAATAATAGTCACATAAAAAGACAAACACAAAAAAATAAACATTTTTAGTGACATAGCACCTTGAAAAAGTACAGTAGTGCAATACAACAGCTGGCATATAGGAGCTGGCATCGAGTGAACTAGCAAAAAGAGTTACTGACTGGAGGAGAGAGAGGAGGTGGGAGATGGTAGAACTAAAGGATCATCATCAATAGGAGACAGAGGGCAAGTTGCAATTTGATTCACACTTGACATTGATGGCACATGGTCTGGTTCCTTGCTGAATTCAATTCTATCTACTCTCGAAAAAACAATCCAGTTATGTCCGGGTAGTTGTTGTTCAGTCACTCAGTCTAGTACGACTTTTTGCAACCCCATGGACTGCAGCATGCCAGGCTTCCCTGTCCTTCACCATCTCCCCGAGTTCACTCAAACTCATGTCCATTGAGTTGGTGATGCCATCCAACCATCTCATCCTCTGTCATCCCCTTCTCCTCCCACCTTCAATCTTTCCCAGCATCAGGGACGTTTCTAATGAATTGGCTCTTCACATCAGGTGGCCAGAGTACTGGAGCTTCAGCTTCAGCATCAGTCCTTCCAGTGAATATTCAGGGTTGATTTCCTTTAGGATTGACTGGTTTGACCTCCCTGCTGTCCAAGGGATTCTCAAGAGTCTTTTCCAACACCACAGTTCAAAAGCATCAATTCTTTGGTGCTCAGCCTTCATTATGGTCCAACTCTCACATCTGCACATGACTACTGGAAAAAACATAGCTTTGACCATACAGACCTTTGTCGGCAAAGTAATGTCTCTGCTTTTTAATACACTGTCTAGGTTTGTCGTAGCTTTTCTTCCAAGGAGCAAGCATCTGGGTAGTAGCTCTTTTTTTTCTCTCATCACAGATAACATGGTGGCACTGGATTGCATTCTGAATGACTGCTATAAACTTTGTGTACCATTCTACATTTAGATATGGTGCCTCAAAAACCGAGTGCATCCTCAAATAAACAAAATTCTCTTATCATTTCCTGTGTCATGAATCTCTTTGGTTCTTCTTCTTCCTCTTGTCTCTCTTCATCCTTTCCCCTGGCCTCCAATTCCATCAGGTCTTCATATTCTCATCTTTGAAAGTTCACAACTCGGAGGTTCACATGTAGGGGACTTACTATAATATATCCAATGAGTGAGGAAGCAAGACAGAATTTCACACATTGTAGATTATGCTTTGCAGTCAGGAATGAACATTTAGGAGTGATTTTTTTTTTAATATAGATGGAGAGGGGGAACAAATTATTCTCAAATGTTATGCCACACTCCCAAGTCAGAAATTCCACTGTTAGAACTTTTTCTTCTCTTTTCATACTGTTTATTGTAATAAAGAGAAAACCATCTTTATAATAAGAAAAACATTCAATCCTACCTTTTTTTTTCCCAAAAAAGTATATAAAGATGTGAAATGTTTTCTCTACACTTTTGATCCACCTTATTTAAAGTTGCAAACTGGGGGGACTTCCCTGGTGGCCTAGTGGCTAAGACTCCACCCTCCCAGTGCTGGGGGCTTGGGTTCAATCCCTGGTCAGGGAACTAGATCCCATATACCCCTACCAAAGATCCTGCCAGCTGCAACTAAGATGGTGCCACCAAATAAATAAATATTTTCTAAAGAAATAAATAAAATTACAAACTGGAGACTTCCCTGGTGATCCAGTGGTTAAGAGTCCATGCTTCCACTGTGGGGGGTGTGGGTTCAATCTCTGGTCAAGGAAGTAAGATCCTGCATGCTGTGGGGCCAATAAATAAAGTAATAACCTTAAAAAACAATAAAATTTCAAACTGCTTTTACATCTTCCTTCTCTGCTTTATTTATCTTCAAAGCACATATCACCATCTGAAATGCTATAATTTTTATTTCTTTATTGTCTGTCTTCCTATCTTAGAATCCATAAGCTACATGAGGATAGGGATTCTGTCGATTTTATTTATTGTGTCCACAGTGCCTAAAACAGTGCTTAGCATGTAGTAAGCATTAAACAAATTTGCTGGATGAACGAATGAGCAAAAGAAAGAAGGAAAGACTCCCACACTTCAGACAGAGGAAACCACTGTTGACATTTGGGTCCCCACCTTTGCTGAAGAATTTTTAATCTCTATGCAGATGTAAATTTATATGCAAACATGTATATGCACATGTGCATACATTCTAATTTTTATAGAAATGAGATCAAAGGTACAGGTACAGACTGGGTACAGACATATTGTATAGGTATATATTATTCTACAATGTCAAACAACTGAACATGTCATAAACATATTCCAGGGTGAGCTCATAGAAGTTACTCCACTCCTTATAATGGTTATATAAGATTCCATTGATTGAATGTCTCATGTCCCTATTGATAATCATTTTTTTTGCTTCCAAAGTTTTGATGTTGTACGTAATGCTGAAATACTGTTGGATAGGATCCTAGAAGCGACACTGCTCAGAGTTCACACTTTTTATGTTTTTATGAATATTGCCAAATTTCTCTCTAAAAATGGAGTAATTTACAGTCTAACTAATACCTTCACCAACATCAAATATTACCAATGTGAGAGGCAAAAAAAATTAATGATGATGGTCTGTAAACATTATTTTGTGTGCTTTCACTATTAATGAAGTTGAACTTTTTTTTATATGTTTAGTGGCCATCTGAATTTCTTCTATCAAATATCTGTTCACATTCTTTGTTCATTTTTCCCAGGTTGTTGGGGGTTTTATAGACTTGTAGAAACTGTTTGTATATTATAGACATTTACCCTTTGTCTCTTTATTGTGTGACAAATACACTGTGTGACCAGGGATCAAACCCATGCCCCTGTGATTGCTTACCAGGGTGATTTCCCTGGTGGTTCAGTCGGTAAAGAATCTGCCTGCAACAGAGGAGACCTGGGTTCAATCCCTGGGTCAGGAAGATCCCCTGAAGGAAATGGCAACCCACTCCAGTATTCTTGCCTAGAGAATTCCATGGACAGAGGAGCCTGGTGGGCTATAGTCCATGGTGTCACAAAGAGAGGGACATGACTGAGTGACTTTCGCTTTCACCCTTTGTCTCTTTATTGTGTGACAAATACACTGTGTGACCATGCCCCTGTAGTGGAAGTGCAGAGTCTTAACCACTGGATTACCAGGGAAGTCCCTGTAGTTTTATTTTTTTAATGTTTGATCTATCTGCAGTTTGGTTTTAGATGAGATAGGGATTTAGTTTTCTTTCCTCCCAAAAGGCAGCCAATTGTCCCAACAACAGTTATTAGTAAATGTATCCATTTCCCTTTAATATGAGTGTCATCTTTATTATATACAAGGTTCCTCCATATATATATATATTTGTATATTGATTTTTAATTGTTTAACCTGTGTCTAATCACCTTATTGGTTAGGATTTCTCTATCCGTATTATGTGATTTGTAAATAATGATCCTTTGCTTTCTAACATTTCTTCCTTTTTCTTATCTTACCAAATTAGCTAGACTGATCTAATCTGAGATAAGAGTGGTGATAATGATCTCCTTTTTCCTAAAGTGAAGTCGCTCAGTCGTGTCCAACTCTTTGCCCCCCCATGGACTGTAGCCTGCCAGGCTCCTCCATCCATGGGAATTTCCAAGCAAGAATAGTGGAGTGGTTTGCCATTTCCTTCTCCAGGGGATCTTTGCTAGCACCGCAGGCAGACTATTTACATCTGAGCCACCAGGGGGAATCACTTTAGCCTTTTACTATTATGTTTTCCATGCTCTTCTGTTATCTTGTTTAAGAAGCTTCTCTTTGGCTTTAATCAAGACTTCTGAATTTTGACAATAGCTTTCACATTTGATAAATAATATGTTAATATATAAAATATGACTTTTCTCCTTTAAGCTATTTTAGCTCTAAAGCTTTTTGTTTTAAGCTCTTACCAATTAACATAATGGAGAAGGACATGACAACCCACTCCAGTATTCTTGCCTGGAGAATTCCAGGGACGGGGGAGCCTGGTGGGCTGCCGTCTATGGGGTCGCACAGAGTCGGATACGACTGAAGCGACTTAGCAGCAGTAGCAGCAATTAACATAAAATATCTCTTGGAATGATAACACTTTAGAGCTGTGCCGCCTCACCAGAAGGACCAGGAAAGCAGCCTCAGACCTACCATGCCCGCCCCGCCCAGCCCCCCGGGGGGCTCGAGCCGGCCTCTCCCGGACCGCCGCTGAGGCTGGACCACCGGCCAGATGTAGCCGGGCTCCAGAGCCGTCTCCTCCCCTCCTGTCTCTGCGGATCTCTCCTGCCTGAATCCCACCTCCTGGCCCAGGGGCCGGCCGAGGGGCCTGCAGGCTCTGGAGCCCTGATGCCTTCCTGCTCACTCTCCTGAGAAACCACCTCCAGCACCCAGAATTGGGGGCAGGCCCCAGGGACGGACGTGGGCCAAAGTGAGCCCAGAGTGCCCCAATGCCAGGGCCCACCATGGCCCAAGCGCTGCCCTGGCTCCTTCTGTGGATGGGCTCCGGGGTGCTGCCTGCCCACGGCTCCCAGTCTGGCATCCGGCTGCCCTTGCGAAGCGGGCTGGGGGGCGCCCCCCTGGGGCTGCGGCTGCCCCGGGAGACCGACGAGGAGTCCGAGGAGCCCGGCCGGAGGGGCAGCTTTGTGGAGATGGTGGACAACCTGCGGGGCAAGTCTGGCCAGGGCTACTACGTGGAGATGACCGTGGGCAGCCCCCCACAGACGGTAAGGTCGCCGGGCCAGCCCTACCATCCCTCCTCATGAGCCGAGGAAGAGAGGCTGGGGTTGCAGCATGCAGGAGGGGCTCCCGTTAAGACAGGGGGCTGCATGGTGCGGGCTGGAGGGATCCTCTCCCAAACATGTCCTCTGGGATCATAGTGGCAGCAGTCAGCCCCAAAGCCCCGCTCCCCATTTCCCTTCCCCTTACAGGCTTTGACTGTCCTCCCCTCATGCCTAGTCTTACACACACACCCCTCAGGAAGGATTTGCAGGCAAGAAAAACATGTGGATGGGGGAGGCCTGACCTGGGAAAGAGTCCAAACTATAGGGGCTGTGAACAGGTGTCAGCCCACACCAAGCCTGAGTCTCCCCACCCCATTGCTCTGGATCTTGGTCGCCCAGTCTCAGCATCTAGGGTTCTGACCAAGGGATCCTGGGCACGAGCTGGATCAGCCCTTTTCTCCCTCTGTCTGGGCGGTCACAGGGCAGCAAAGTGAGGTTTCTTGTGACCTCCACTCTAGCCAGAAGCCTTGCGCTGAGTGTTGCCTTCCCCAGTCCCTCCTTCCTCCCCACCCCTTTGCAGCCTGCACTCCAGCCCCTCCCCTACCTGATGTCTCCCTCAGCACTGGCCGGAGGGAACTGAACTGCGCTTGGGGAAAGGATAGATCATAAATTGCATAGGGCAAAGGAGCCAGAGCCCCCTTCTAAGCACGAGACTCTTTCCATGAGCTGATACATGCTTGGGGGTGGCAATGATGGAGAAAACACTGCTGCCAGGTCCCCACGCCCCATGCTTCCTGACAGTCCTCCAAGGTACCTCCTAGGTGGCCATGGAGGGTGCAACCTTTGCGCCTCTGCCTGGGGAGGAGTTGGCCACGAGCAGCCCTCCGCGGGGTTGCTGTGGCTGACCTCTGTGAGCATTTGCCTCCTCGGTGGGGGAGACTGGGCACTAGCAGGATGGCTGAGTGTGTGCTGGTGAGTGTCACCTTGAATCTGAGCCTGCACATCTCTGAGCCAACCCCCTCCCCCGGGTCTGTGTCCGAGAGGCTTGTCCTTGGGAGGGTCTGTGAAGGTGGGAGTGTGTCTGTGGGCAGAGGGAACCGCTACACTTTCTGGACTTCTCAACAGCACTTACACCAAATCTGGGGAAGAAGCACACCCCCGCTTCCTAATTACCTGATGGAAGCAAGCCTTCCAAGGTCCATGCCACCCAGGCCTATTTCCCACCCTCCCCCCCCCACCCCCCCACCAGCAGATCCAAGGCTCTGGGCTCCCCCACTTATCCCTTCTCTTGTCTGTGCACTATAAACAGACTTGAGTCAGTGAAAGGACAGAGCCTAAATCCAGGCCTCTAGCAGCCTGAGCCAACAGGAGGCCAGGTGTTGTGAGGGAGCAGGAAGCTGTGGGACCTGGTTCCTACTCCCGTTTCTGCTACTGATGTGCCATGCAAACTGTGCAGAGATCCTGTGACGTGGATATGGGACAGGCTGTGGGACCAACAAGAGCTTTGGGGTCAGACAGACCCGGAATGCCAGCTCCACATCCCACAGCCTTTCCTTTTCCCAGCTGTGTGGCCTTGGGAAAATTATATAACCTCTCTGAGGCTCTTGCTGTGTCTTTAAAATGGGTGATATGAGATCTCCTTTGCAAGGTGATAGTGAGGATTAACGGAGACTTTGTAGGTGAAAGCATCTAAAACAATGCACCTAGACACATACTTGACCCTCAGTAAACGTGAAATCACTTTCTTCTAACTTGCCTGGCCACTTCTGCCTCTTCTGTATTCTGCAAGGAAGCATAAAAACTTGAGTGTTTCAAGCCTCCACATTTTACATGTAGAACATGTAAACGGGGGGCCTATTAACCATACTTCCTTGGACCCTTGAGATAAAGTGTACACCCCCCATCCCAGCCCAGGAATTGACAGAGAGCAATTTCCCAATAAATGTCAGTTCCCTCCCCCTCCTTCCCAGGAGAAGGGGAAAGTGGGCTTAAAGTTCAGCACCAGCCCAAGAAGCTCGTGGCAGATGGGGCAACTCTGTGGGTTGTCTTATAGCTCCCAAGCCAACGCCAGCCAGTCTGTGCTCTTTGGTGACTTCAGTTCTCCCCTCAGCAGTCTGGGAGAAGAATGCCCTTTTTCCTGACCCTGGAGTTTGTAAGCACCAGATAAGAACGTGAAAGGCATAGTGCCCTGAACAAGTAACAGTGAAACTTGGGGTGCACTTTCTGTGTGCCAGGCAATTAACTGCTGGGTTTGGGAGACTGATCCACAAAGAGACAGAAAATATATTTTCTGCCTCAAAGAGCTTTAGTGTGGAAGTGAAAATTTAAGTAGGAGGAAATGGCAACACACTCCAGTATTCTTGCCTGGAGAACCCCATGGACAGCAAAGCCTGGTGGGCTACAGTCCATAGGGTCACACACAACTGAAGTGACTTTGCACCACGCATCCATACCTAAATCAGAATCTCAGGCTGAATCTCAGGTTTAAAAATTACTGTAATACAGTGAGTGGATGCTGTAGGTATTTTTTGCTTTTGTTTTTTTTTTTAATTTTTTCCATCTATACTCTTTTGAGGGAGGGGTTCTTTTATTCACTTTATTTATTTACTTTGGCCAAATCATATGGCATGCGGGAAGTTTGTTCCCCAACCAGGGATTGAACCCATGCCCACTGCAGTGGAAGTGTGGAGTCCTAACCACTGAACCACCAGGTAAGTCCCTATAGATGTCCTGGAGGAGGTAAAAATCAGGCAAGGTCTCACGGAGATGTGCTGTGAGCATTTGTGAGCATGGTCCTGAAGGATGGATAGGAGGGGCAAGGCCATTTCAGTGAAGAAAGGTCCCCCCTAACTGTGTGCTTCACTTGTGTATCCACTCCTTCCCACCATCTCCCCCTGAGACCAAGGGAGGACACAGTGAATGAGATAATGAGTTATGTGTGTTTGGGTTTATGCCTGTTTGTTCAGGAGACAGTGAGAAACCCAGGCTGGACTTTGGTCTGCCGAAGTGAGGAAAAAATTGAATTTGTGCAGCAGGATGACAAAAGAAGCAATCTTTTAGAAAGAGACATCTGAATTTTAGAAAGAATGGGACTGAGGGATGCAGGTAGCAGGAGGCTCTATCACAAAGGTCCAAGTGTGGAGGGCTGTGACAAGGATGGCGTGAGGCTGTAAGCAGAGGGGAAAGGGGAGGGAGACCAGGCTGCAAGGAACAGTGTGAGGCAGATAGACCAGACTTGGTAACACTGGTGTGAGGGTGAGGAAGAAGGTGTCAAGGACAATTTCAAGATTCCTATCTGGGATGAATTAGAAAATGACAAGACCATTTGTGAGAAACATTGTAAGTGCAGGACTGGAGCTCTTGGGGAAAGCATTTTCATTCTCTTTGCTTCAGTGAAAGAATGTCATCTCATTGGAAAGGTATGCGTATCACCATCCAAACACAGGCTCATAATTTAACTGTTAGGGTTGAAATCTGGTGGTGGTCAATTTTCAGTTTAACAAATATTTGTTGAGCACCTACATGTACAAAAGAGAAGGATATGTCAGTCTTAGTCCTTGGAGTGATCATGATTTGGTGTAAGACACAGATATGTAAGCGCCTAAATATCACATAAGACCAAGTACATTTGGTACAGAAAGAAGAACAGTGAGAAGTTAGTTCCCTGGTGGTCCAATGGTTAAAACTGTGCACTTTCATTGCAGGAGGCATGAGTTTGCTCCCTGGTTGGGAATTCTGCATGCTGCAAGGTACGGCCAAAAAAAAAAAAAAAAAAAAAAAACAGAACAGTGAGTCTTAGAAGTATACAGAAAGCAGCAGCTACTTCTGACAGTGTTAGGAAAGGCTTGCTAGAAAAGGTAGCATTTGAATATGGCCTAGAAAGATGAGAAAGCTTTGCTATTTGGAGAGTGGTTGGGGAGAAAATCTTCAAAAAGGGAGACATGAGCTATGCTAAGAAGCTGGAAGTTGTGATAAGGATGCTGTGAGGCTGACTGGGGGTTGGGCTTCATTCTGGAGGCAGCAGAGAGATGGTCTACTGAATTTTGGTTCCAGGAAAACAGTTCCAGGCTGGAGGATAACTTCGATGGTCTAGAGTCCAAGTAGAGGATCTCAATTAGGTCACATGGGTTTGAAAGAAGATGTGAAGGAGGAGAGGTCTTCAGAGAGACGGCATCACCTGTCAGGTCAAGCAGGTGTTCCCTGCCCCTGGTAGCATAGAGGGAAGAGAAGTCTACTTCCTTTGAACTTCTCTGACTGTGTTTGTGTCAGGATACACAACAAAAGGAACAAGCTTTCAAAGCACAATGTGCTTCCCTGATGGCTTAGCTGTAAACAATCTGCTTGTAATGCAGGAAATGCGGGAGACACAGTTCGATCCCTGGGTCAGGAAGATCCCCTTGAGGAGAAAGTGGCAACCCACTCCAGTATGCTTGCCTGGAAAATCCCATGAACAGAGGAGCCTGGCAGGCTATAGCCCATGAAGTTGCAAAAGAGTCAGACACAACTGAGCAATTGAGCACGTTTAAAGCACAGTACAGTTTACCAAAATTCCATGTTTATTATTCTGCTTTCATTACACGGGCAAGGTATTAGCATGTCCCTTTTGGGAAGGAGGAAACTGAGGCTCAGAGAGATTAAGTGGTTTGCTCCAAGTTATTCAGTTATGGAAGAACAGAGCTGGATTCAAATCCTGATCTCTAGATTCTAAGTCCACATACTTGGCTCTTTCCAGCACTCTGTAGTCTGGGACATGTTGGTTGACTTTGAGATGCCAGTGGACAATTCTTGTGGATGCAACCAGCTGAGAATGAAACTCAAAGTGAAAGTATTAGTCACTCAGTCATGTCTGACTCTTTGTGACCCCATGGACTGTAGCCCACCAGGCTCCTCTGTCCATGGGATTCTCCAGGCAAGAATATTGGAGTGGGTTGCCATTCCCTTCTCCAGGGGATCTTCCCAACCTGGGATCGAACCCGGGTCTCCTGCATTGAAGGCAGATTGTTTACCACCTGAGCCATCGGGGAAGCCCTCAGCTGAGAATAGGGATCTGGAAACCAGGACAGGAAGACTTCAAGGATCACCTGCAGAGAGGTAGCTATGGAAGTCAAATTAGCAAACTTATTTAGTAGACTTTATTAGCAGACTTATTCTTTGAGAGAATGGAGAGAGGAGAGAAATGATTAGGGGAAGAATATTGGGTATAGAGATCAAGGGAGCAAAGAAAAGTAATCAGAAAAATAGAAACGTACAGGTGGGACTTCCCTAATGGTCCAGTGGCTAAGACTCCATGCTCCCAAAGCAGGGGGCCCATGTTCGATCCGTGGTCAGGGAACTAGATCCCACATGCCGCAATGAAGACTGAAGATCCTGAGTGTTCCAAAGACCAGCACAGCCAAATAAATAAATATTAAAAAAAGAAAGAAAGAAAACTATGAAAATTCAGAATCTCAAAACCCATGAAGGGACTTCCCTGGTGGTCCAGTGGCTAAGACTCCATGCTCCCAATGCAGGGGACCAGGGTTCGATCCCTGGTCAAGGAACTAGGTCCCACGTGCTGCAACTAAGACCCAGTGCAGACAAATAATATTTTTGAAAAAAACAAAAAACCATGAAGACACAAAGTTGGTTTCCTGACCCCTCTCTAGAATGATTTTCAAACTGATTTGTGGGATTCCCTCAAGGGTGAGGGAGAGATTAGGAGACAAGTAAGCAGGCAGACTCTGTACCTTCTACCTTCCCACTCACCAGGCTCCCCCGGTCCCACCTGCCCCCAAGTCTCCCAGCCCTCCCAGCATAGGTCAGTTTTGCTTTTATACAGTGGAATTCCAGGTCTAGTTGATTGACTGGCAGATTGAGTTCCGGTAATTAAAAGGTTGAAAAACCTTTGAACTCAAAGAACCACCCTCTAAGTTAGACAACCCTGAAGCCCAACCACCCCAGACAGTTGGCCTCAGCGCTGGGAGGCAACCTCTAGGTTGGGGTTTGGGCTCTGTACTTGAGCCTCTGCTAGGACCCTCAGGCTGCCCTTTCACACCTGCCTCCTCCGTCACCTCCCCAGGTCTGGAAGGAAAGAGTTCAGAGCTGGGAGTGGGAGGCACTGAGAAAGACTGTGTCCTCTCACTAAGGTGGGCAGTCAGGAGCCCTTCTTGGTTATCTCTGGTAAAGAGCTAAGCAGAAAACTGTGGTTAAAAATCCAGGAAGAGAAACATCCCTCAGGAAAGCTTCCTCCCTGACAACTAACTTCTCTGTCTGCTGGGAGCCACCTATCTTGGGAGCCTGGGCAGTGGGGAGTTCTGGAAACAGACCACTTTCCTGGTCCTAGAGTTCCCTGGGCTTCCTCTGGCAGGGTAAGTCCAGTGGCTACCCTGTCTGCTGACCACTGTAACCCCACCATGTACTGGCTGGACTTCTTGGTCGGCCTCTCGGGGTTGGTGAACGCTACCAACTGTTCGACTCCAGCACCTGTGGAGTTTTCCCCAGATAGCACAAGGCCTGAACCCTGGCATCTCCTTATGGCTTGAGCAAACAGACCGATGTAGGGAGTACAACTGGGTACCATGGGGGAAAGTGGGTTTACACCAGAGCTTCATTCTTACCTGACAGACTCAGAGACGATTACAGCCCCTGTAAGCTGTGGATGGGATGAGGTTAGACAACAGGAAGAACGCACCATCTGACAAGCAGGCAGCAGTGGCTGCGATACCCTCAGAGCAGGGTTTCCTAAGTGGGTTCCGTGGAGACTGAAAGTGCTAAAGAGACACTTCGAGGCAAGAGCCACCACTGGAGGGGATGGAGTTACAGGAAGTAAAACCTCTCTTTCAAGCACAGCATCTCTGCTTTTTTCTCTTTGATACACTGGAATACTGCATGAGATTGGAAAAAGCTTCTGTTGCTTAAAAAAAAAATTTGAAAACCATTGTCTTAGATCTGTTGATTCAGAATAGTAGGCATGTATGTTTTTTGACCATTTACATCTATCATTTCATGTGAATAGAAAGCACTGATAAATATTAGTTGAGCTGGGTTTGAGCCTGGGGGAAATGGAGCAGCCTGTCTAAAGTGGGAAGAGTACCCTTGATAGGGTTTGGGGTGACCCGGCCTCCTTGGGATTCCTTTAAAAGAAAAAAAAAAAACAGCCCAAGACCAAGGAGTCTGCTTGCTCCCAGGTATCGATTGCCAGCTTCAGCCCTGGAGAGCGAAGTGGAAGCAGAGGATGTCTGGGAAAGGAGTCCATTTCTATTGGGTCAGCTGACTTGGTCAAGGTGGGAGGCGCCTGGATGGGACAAAATTGCTGGACTCAGTTCGAGGCAGGAGCTGTGTGCTGCGCTGGCCCTCTGCCATGCCCAGCTGCTGACTTGCTCCTTGTGTCCTTCCTTGCCCCTCTCTCTCAGCTATGGGCAAATTCAGGTCTGGGGATATCCACTTAGGGAAGCAGACGAAGCTAACTCAGAAGCCTCTGGGACCAGCAAGTCCGGAAGTCATTCCAATTGCTCTAAGAACCTGGGCGGCTACTCCGTCAGTTTCATGGGTATGGTGGGCATCCACTGTCATCATCACCATACACAGTATCCGAATGGAAATCACCCCTGCAAGGACCCTAGGGCTGAGAACTAATAGCGAGAATCTATAGTCACAGAGACCTGCAGCAAATGAGGCAATTATGGTTACAGTTTAAGAAAAATCGTTACAGAGCACCTACTGAGGGCTAGATTAGAACTAGATAATAAGCTCAGAAACTTGCTCCCTGCCCTTGTGGAGCTCGCCATGTATGGGACAGACATTGGATAATTGATTTCAAGCTGGATGAGGAGATAAATGAAGAAGCACAGGTGTTCTTGAGGACCTGTGAGAGTCCAGGCTGGGCTGGGACATCAGGACAAGACCTATGGGAAAAAGAACGTTTAAATGGTGACTTGGAAGCTGAATAGAAGTTTGACAAAATGGGGAGAGAACATTTCAGGCAAAGGGACTAGCCTATGCACAGGTGACAGATGGTTGTGCTACTGTGAAATGTGAGAAGCATGATCAGAGGGGGAAAGAGATAAGAGATGGTATTTGGAGTTGACTTATGAGTAGTTAGGCATCCCTGAAGTCAAGGATCTCAAGATTTAATTCAGGAAGGTTTTTATCAATTATCTGATGCAGTGTAACAAAGTAAAACAAGAGTCATCGTCTCTCAGGATTCTGTGGGTTGGTTGTGGTTCTCCAGGAGGGCTTACCTGGGCTCCTCACGTGGCTGGTGGGTCAGCTGGGGGCCAGATGAAGCTGGGCTGGCTGCACCTCTTTCTCCATGAAGTCTTTCAACCTCAAGGAGGCAAGACAGAGCCTCCTCACATACAATCTCAGGGCCACACCCCAGGAGGCCTGTGCCCTCCCCACCCAATGCACACACACTCATACCTCTGCTTTCCTCCTTTGCTGATGTCCCATTGGTCAAAGCAAGTAATGTGGCCAAGTCTGCATCAAAGTTACAGGGGATCGCACAAGGGCATGGACCCAGGGTGTATGATTCACTAGTGTAACAATCTACCTTTCCTTTCCAAGTGAGAGAGACAGGAATGTCAAGGAGACGAAAGAGCAGACTTTCATGTTGGTCAGAACCAAACGACCCAAGTGTTGTGGCTTGTGTGTGTGTGTTCAGTTGCTTCAGTCATGTCTGACTGTGTAACCCTATGGACCGTAGCCTGCCAGACTCCTCTGTCCATGGGATCCTCCAGACAAGATTCTCCACAGAAGAATACTGAAGTGGATTGCCATGCCCTCCTCCAGGGGAACTTCCTGTTGCAGGGATCGAACCTGTGTCCCTTATGTCTCCTGCATTGGCAGGTGGGCTCTTTACCACTAGTGCCACCTGGGAAGGCTTGTGTGTAACAGGGGTCAAATCCTTACTTACCCTTGATCTCAGTCTTCTCCTCTGTGAAATGGAAGAAATGCTCCTACATCTCAACCAAGAGGCTTGTGATATGAGAATATAAGGGCTCTTCCCCATAAACTCTGAGGCTGACACAGAAGGAAACAGACTTTCCTTTAGCAGAAAGAATCAGAGTTACAGCCCCCTCCCAAAGGTGTGCAAAAGTGGTAAGACCCTAGCATAGGCTGCCAAGAAAAGTTGTGTTTGGCCAAAAGAACAAATCTTAATAACTGGAGAACTCTCAGAATGAGAACAAGCTCCCATCTCTCCAGGCAAATAGACAAATGACTCCTGAAGGTTCTTTTCATCCAGAAGAATGGAAGCAATTCCCACCTGCTAGTGAGAGCACGGGCCAAGACAGGTGGGATTTGGGGGACAAGGAGTTTACCCTGAACTCAGCAGCTCCATGCCTGTCTCATCATCCAAGATCTACTGCTGCAAACCGCTCTAGGGGAGCCCTGCCAGTAGAGCGGAATGGGCAGGTGTGCTGGTCCCTCTGGGGCTTGTTAGCACTTCCCTGTGAAGCTACCAGCCCTCAAAGACCCCCAGGGGCATGCTTGTTTGTTAAGTGATTGGCACTGACCTAGTCCTGACCCCATGCTGCAGCCCTCTGGGCATCTCAAGACCAGAGCTACAAAGACTTCTGAGTTGACCTGGCCCCAAAGGATGGGGAAGACATAAGATGATTCAAGGACTCCAGGCTGCGGGTCAAACCAGTGGGCCTGGTGAGAGGAACGCAGGTCTGAGCCAGAGCCACACCTATAATCTAAAAACACCCACAGTTTGGGGGCCACTGAGAGATACCTCCCTCACCCTGAAAGTAGGGTAGATTAGCTCTTTCCCTTTTTTCCTCTAACCATTCATTAATTCAAGGAATACTTATGAGAATTTTCCTGGTGGTTCAGTGGCTGACTCCACGCTCCCAATGCAGGGGGCCTGGGTTCGATCCCTAGTCAGGGAACTAGATCTCGCATGCCACAACTAAGACCCAGCATAGCCAATAAATAAATAAGACATACTTATTGCCAGGCACTGTGATACCCACTGGGGACACAATGGAGATTAAAAAAAAATAATTAGATACAAGGAAAGGTGAGATTCAGTGGCAAGTCCTATGGAAGCATTTTAACAAGAGAATATGACCTGGTCTTTCTCCCTGAGGAAGTCCCTTCTGAGCTCAGACTGAAGGATGATGAGTAGACAGAACTGCAAGTGGAAAGGAAGATGATCCACGTAGAGTGAATGACCCATGCAACAGTCTTTGGGGTGGGACCATGGCAGATTGGAGGACCTGAAATGAGGCCAATGTGGCTGGTGGGAAGAGGGCTTGGAGAAGTATGGGACAAGCTAGTCTGGCTACAAGTAGGCAGGGTTGGACCATGAAGGGCTCTATAGGAAATATTAAAGCTTTAAATCTTTATTATAATAGCAAAAGGAAACCTATTGACATGGGAAGATAACTTGGTCACATCTACACTCTGGAAAGAACATTCTAGCCACAGTACAGAAACAAGTTGGCGAGATCAAGCGTGGATGTACCAAGACCAGTTGAGAAGCTATTGTGATATTCTAGGATGAGATGATGAGAACTCTGCCAGGGGTGGCAAAAGAGTTGGCAAGAAGTGAATACTTTCAGAGGCCTTTAAGCTTAACTGGACAGGACTCGCTGATGCCTTGGATAGAGATGTGAAGAGGAAGGTGTTAGGATGTTTCTGAAGTTGCTGACTTATGGAACAGATGGATGGTGACTAACAGAGGAAACTTTGGAGAAAAGACAGATGGGCAGGACCAGGTACGGTCAGCCCTGGCCATCCTGAATTTGAGGTGTCTTTGAGGCAGTTCAACAAAGGAAGAACCTAGAGCTGTAAGTTCAGGAGTCATAGGGATATAGGTGGTAATTGCAGCTGCCGCCATGGGTGAGATGGCCTGTGGACAGAGCAGAGCAGGAGAGGAAGTGGACCAAAGCCCAGGCCTTGAAGTGAGCCTACAGAGTAGACAGAAGATCCATCAGAGAGGTGGGAGGAAAGTACGCAACAGGGTGACAGGGACGAGTGTTTCAAGGAGGGAGGGGTCCTTCCCTGGTGGTCCAGTGGCTAAGACTCCAAGCCCCCAATGCAGGGGGCCTGGGTTCGATCCCCAGTTGGGGAACTAGATCCCACATGCCGCAACCAAGACTGCCACAGCCAAATAAAAAATAACTATTAAGGAGGGAGGGGTCAGCAGCATTGAATGTTCTGGAGAAGTCAAGTGAGATGACGACTGATTTGAAAACAGTCTTTTGTATTTGGTGACGTGAAATCCTTAGTAACCGTAGTAAGGGCTGTGCTAGAGTGGAGGAAGGGATAGAGGTGAGACTCAGTTTGAGGATGGGTTGCGGAATGAGTAGGAGGTGGAGAAATGAAGACAGCTTGTCCGATAACTTTGGTTGTGAAGGGAGAGGAGAGAGAGGGTGACTGGAGGCGGGTGTGAGAGTAAAGATTTTTTTTTTAATGAAGGGACAAGCATTTATAAATGTCAATAGGAAGAAACGCAGATTTGGGGGTGGGGGTAGGGTGGCATGAGAGTTGAATCCTCCTGAACTAGGAGGAGGGTCCACTGAGAGGCAGGACATAGCACAGCAAGGACAGGTGGGAATGATAGTTGTGGGGGATGGGGGTCCATCTGGAGGCCCCCATTTGGTGAAATAAGAGGGGAGGGAATCAGCTAAGATCTGGCTGCATGTAAACCCTTCCCTTACAGGCTGCCCATGGGACTCATGATAGAGATGTGGGAAGGACAGGACCAAAATCACTTCTCTCAGAAGCAGGATCACAGTGCAACTGACAAAAAGACATTTGCTTGGAAGGAAATGGCAACTATTTATTTTGGTTTCCCCTTGGAGGCAGAGAGAGCAGTGGGAGCCTGAATTCCTGGTGTAGGGGGTTGTTAGAGGGAGGGGGAGGGAGTGGAGGGGGTCTTGCCTCCCTAGGCAGAGTGGGGAGACCTTCCTCAGGTGAGGAGAAAGGCTGGGACTGGAAGGGCACCAGGAGAGACGGGGGCCTCCGGGCTGGGAAGGGAGGGACCTGCAGAGAGGGCTCTTCCCCCTGCAGGAGAGAGAAGAGGAGTGGGGAGGCCTGAAGCCCCCAATAAGCCTGCCATTCCAGGGTCAAGGGTGGTCGGATTCCCCTAGAGCCAGCCAGGCGCATGTACTCCACCCCAACCACGGGCACCAGCATGTGGAGACCCTCTTTCTTTGGGGTCCAGTGGTAACAGGGATCCCTGTAAACCTGAGGCCAGCCCCCGGGGTGGGGACCAGAGTCCTGGCAGGTGGGGGAGGGCATCCTGAGGAGTGGGTGGGTAAAGCAGCCTTTTTAATCATTAACCTGGTTGATTGAAATCTGAACTGCTGTGCCTCCCGCTTTATTGATTCTCTCTGAAAGCGCAGCATCTGAGGCTGGTGGCTGCTAAGAGACCAGGGAGAGGGACAAGGGGTAGATATAGGGGCTGCGGAAGAAAGGGGAGCCGGGCCAGGAGTGGGGGCTTGGAAGGGGGGAGGAGGTGGGGTCCGAGGGCTGGGCAAGTGACTGGGGGAGGTGCAGTCAGCAGAGCCCCAGAGGACCATTGAGAGCAGGAAGGAGCCACAGAACCGGATGGTGGGGGGAAACACAGTGACCTGCCCAGGGTGACAAGGTCAGAGCCTGCACCACAGCCGAGGTCAGCTGACTTCACTGCACTGAGGAGAAGCGATACAGAAATGGAGGGCCCCAAGGTCAGGGGAGAAGCTGAGGTGAAGGACACAGTTAAGTCGGCAAGAGAGGATTCACTTGACAGATCACTGTGCTCCTGAGGACCAGGGCCTTTCCTTTTAGCCTGTGAGGATGGAGGAGGCATCAAAAAATGGCTGACCAGCTGAGGAGGGGTCAGGCCATCTCAGGAGGAAGAACGAGGTAGAAGAGACGAAGAAGGAGCTGCACAGCGAGGAACGGCAGGACGACAGCTGTCTGTCCTCACTGAGCCAACACCAGGGCCCAAAGAGATGGCTTCTCACCAGGACCCACACGGGGCTCCTGGCTCCCCACTACCTCTGACAGTGGGACTCCTACGTCTGAGACAGAGGGGAGCCCTTCGTGAGGAGCTCCATTCTGGCAGGCAGGGTCAGAAACATGTGGTCTCCCTGTGCCATCCTAGTCCCCGCAGCGCCCCTGGCCAGTGCCAGCTCCGAAAATAGCTGGTCTCTGAGCCAGGAGGGGGATGAGCCAGGCTGCCTGATGGTGACTTGCCCCCTAGAACCAGAGATGAGGGGAAGGGGCGAGCTCTGCAGACAGGCTGGGCTAGAACCCAGGGTGAGGAAGGGCATCTGATGGCAGAAACAGGAATGGAAACACACACGCCAGTGACGTGGCTCTGATGACACAGAAAACGTTCCAGTTCTGCAGAGAAGACAGAAGCAGCCACAAGGTTTCTGAGGCCGTGAGGAGGATGTACAGGACGCCATCCTGTGTCTGTGGTCCTGGTACTAACAGGGGCCAGTCTGTCCAGTCCTGCATCTGGGAGCTTCACCCTGGACACTCCAAAGGGAGACCACATGGCCGGGGCGGGAGGGGGGTACAGGACAGAGCAACGATGGGAGTGAGTCCAGGCCTCCTGTCCTAACATCTTTCTTTCCCTTTTCTCTGACAGCTCAACATCCTGGTGGACACAGGCAGCAGTAACTTTGCAGTAGGGGCTGCCCCCCACCCTTTCCTGCACCGCTACTACCAGAGGCAGCTGTGAGTACCAGGGAGAGCAAGGGGGAGGGCCCTCTCCCAAAGACCCAGGACCAAGGAGGGTCTGGGCAGGGAGGAGCTGCAGGGAGAAGGACCAGCTCCCCAGACAGTGACCCAGTGACAGGAAGGAGAGGGGAGTAAAAAGGCTGGGTGAAAGGGTAAGTTGAGGGGCGGCCAGGACACACTTCAGTTCCGAGACAGGGCAACTTCCTGGGGGAGGGAGGGAGGGAGGAGAGCAGCCCCAAAACTCACAGTACAATCTCGGGGTCCCCCGTCTCTCTGCTTAACTGGGAGGCATGGGGCTCCATCCCACAGACCTCAGTGGCTCTCATTTTCCGACACTCATATAAGTCGAGGCTGAGCACGCTGCAGTGACAGCTCCCTTTGCCGTGTCCTCACCTGACACAGTGCAAGGAAGCGAAGGAAAAGCCTTCCACAATCCCACTGCCTGACCTGGTTATCAGGGACTGAAAGCTAAATGCTTCCCTGTGCATCCCCGGAGTTGCAGCTGGACTTGACTAATGGGTGGGAGGGACAGTAGAAGTGGGCTTTTCAGGTATGAGGGGCAGTGAGGGGTGATCTGGGAGCCCCTTTAACAGAAGAGCAGGAAGTGTATCTGTGTGTGAAAACATGTGAGCGGAGGCTGACATCCCATCCCTGGACTTGTAGGCAGATGCCAAAGCCGCCTTCTCAGGCCCCTCCCCTTTAATTTTCCAACCTCAAGAAAGCAGTCAGGGAAAGGGGTGTGGTCAGGATGAGTGAAAGAGCATCCATTCCAGATCCATGTCCCCTTGCCGCCCCATCACTCGCACACCAGCCCCAGTCAGTGTGATCCCACACAGGCGGCGGACACGTGGTGATGAGCATGTCTCCTCCAAGGGCTGTGTCTTGCCTACCCACCCTGCTGAGGTGCCTGAGCAAACCCTGTCCTTGGACGAACTTGCTGAAGAGACCCCATACTCACCCCGCCTGGTACTTTCGCTACCACTCAGATGGTACCACCAGGTCCCAAGGCAGCAAGAGTCAACGGCTCCTTTTCTTTAGAAGCGAGATAAGGTTGGGGGGTGAGAGGTGGGAGATGCTCGCTAGCTGTCCCTTCCGCAGCAGCAGGCACAATACACAAAGCCTAGGCTTGTTCTCGCAGGGCCTGAGCTCCAGATCTAGGAATATGAGCTGTGGACACAGGAAAGCGAGCCCCAAGCAAGGTCACTTGACATTCTGTCCTGAGTGAATCATCTACGGATGCTCCATGAAGCAGCCTGACAGCAGCGTGGAGATACCTGGGATGAGATTAGGCACCAGGGAGTAGGTAGGAGGCCGGATCCCTGTACTGGTTGTGGTTATGCATCCACAGATCTCTGCCTCCTTTGCACAGGTCCAGCACGTACCGGGACCTCCGGAAGGGTGTGTATGTGCCCTACACCCAGGGCAAGTGGGAGGGGGAGCTGGGCACCGACCTGGTGAGCATCCCCCACGGCCCCAACGTCACTGTGCGTGCCAACATTGCTGCCATCACGGAATCAGACAAGTTCTTCATCAATGGCTCCAACTGGGAGGGCATCCTGGGACTAGCCTACGCGGAGATCGCCCGGGTGAGAGGAACAAGGCACTCTGTCTGCACGCTGCACAGGGATGGAGTTGGAGAAGAGTGATGGGAGGGAACTGAATAAGGGAGGGAAACAAATCAGTTTAAAGAAATGCTTGACAGGGGGACAGGGTGGCAGTCTGAATTTCATCCCTACAGAGGGCTAAACTATGCTGACAGGTAGAGGAACAGGCTTTTTTTTGTATTGACTCTCAGATCTTTAAGAATAAGAGAGGCCCCCATAACTCAGACAGGTTAAGCAGATGGGAATCAACGATCCTGTAGATCTTTTCTGTTTGCACTGCCAGTGTGTCTTGCTGTCCCTCTCACCACCAAATCTCAGTACCTTAAGATGGTCTTTCCCCAGGAACATTCTCCCAAGTTTTGCTTTTGCCCCCCGCCCCGTTCCTCTTTCCCCTGGGGCCCTCTGAGCCAGGACTCACTCCTAGTCTCTTTCTGCCACAGCCCGATGACTCCCTGGAGCCGTTCTTTGACTCTCTGGTGAAGCAGACCCACGTGCCCAACCTCTTCTCTCTGCAGCTCTGCGGTGCTGGCTTCCCCCTCAACCAGTCGGAAGCACTGGCTTCAGTTGGAGGGAGCATGGTGAGTAGGTCTGAGGAGAGGAGAGCCCCCAGCATGGGGCGACACGGGGCCCCCTGCTTCCCGCCCTCTGAGGCTCCACCACAGCCTTGGGCTCCACTACTGAGAATCAAGAGAAACCTCTTATAGTCCCCACCTCCACTTTTCTTCTTCCGCCCTTGTCTCTCTGCATTATTCCAGAAAGGATTTGAGGCTCCTATGGTAAACTTGGAAAGAAGGAGAGAGGATTAGGAAAATTTCAAAGGAAGTGAAAATAAGGCCTCTCAAATCAAGACAATTCAGTCTGATGATCAGAAGGCAGAGATGTAAGGAGTTTAAAAGTCTATTTATTAATTAATTAGGACAAGTGGTGAATGGTTCTCTATCTCCAACAAGCAGAGAAAATAAAACTTGTAATAGAAGCAAGTTATCATTCACTCCACATTTATTGTGCCAGTTTAGGTTTAAATAACTTTATATCAAAGGTCATGTGATTCTGAAACAAGTAATTAAAAATCCTGGAAAGCCTCCTCCCCTGAACACATCCTTGACACACTGAAGAAAGTATCAATTGCTTTAGGACAGGGTCTGATTAGATGCAGGAAAATGAGAAAGCGGATGTGCAGAGGGTTCTGCCCCGCCGCCCTCCCAACCCCGAAATGGCTGCTGCTACTGCTGGCACTCTGGGTGACTTGCTGTCCTTCTGTGTCAGCTCACGGGTACTGCCTTTTTCTCCCCCCTAGATCATTGGAGGTATCGACCATTCGCTGTACACGGGCAGCCTCTGGTACACTCCCATCAGGCGGGAGTGGTATTATGAGGTGATCATTGTACGGGTGGAGATCAATGGACAGGATCTGAAAATGGACTGCAAGGAGGTAACAAAACCCAGGGGGAAGCAGGGAGAGGTAAGGGGGAGGAACAGAGCATGAGGCTAGACCCTGAGTTATGAGGTTGGGAGGATGAGGCAGAGGGGCAGGACCTGCAGGAGGGTTGGGGGCTGAGCGCGGGACTGCCAGGAGCTTAAAGGTCACAGGGGGACCAGAGGTTTGGGGCTGGGGACTGGCGGTGCACTTCCCCAGGGCCCATGTGGGTTAACATCTGCTAAGGAAAAAGCACGTCTTGCTCTGTGACCCTGGGCGAGTCGTCTGAGAGGCAGTGACAAGATGCTGTAGAAGGCTCTGGCTTCAGAGTCAGAGAGCCTTGGTTTCTAGCTCTGGTCTAGCTACGTGCCCTCAGGCAAGTTACTATTCTGTGTTTCAGTTTCCTTATTTGCAAAATGGAAGTAAAAACAGCTTTTCCAAAGACTGTGGGGAAAACAGAGAATATGAATAAAGTGTTTATCCCAGTGCTTGACACACGGCAGGACCCAGCAGTTGAACTATTTGGGCATTCCTTACCTAGATTCTTAATGTACGTTAAGTTAGAACAGATACAAATGTATTATGAAAAGTTAAAAGTATTATACAAGACGTTTTTATTTTCAAGATTTGGAGAATGTCTACCCACCCAAGAAAATACGAGTTACCGTTTACTGACTGCTTCCTATGTGCCAGGCACAATTCTCAGCACTTCAAATATATTATTTAATGCTTATAATAACTCTTTGAGGTAGGTACTATTATTATCCTCATGTTACAGATGAGGAAACTGAGGCACAGATGTTAAGTAACTTGCCCAAAGAGATCCACCAAAGAAGTGGCAAAGGCAGGATGCCAACCCAGGAAGGACCCCAAGCAGTCAGACTCACCCCTCCAATTCTGGCCAATGCCTGGCATCAAAAAGGCTTTGGATATGCTAACCTCTCTTCTCCCTCTCAGTACAACTATGACAAGAGCATCGTCGACAGTGGCACCACCAACCTTCGTTTACCCAAGAAAGTGTTCGAAGCTGCTGTCAAATCCATCAAGGCAGCCTCCTCGGTCAGTGGGACTAAGGACAGGGATACAAGAGATGACAGTGTCACGGGAAGTCATGAGGGGCACGGTCCTCCACAAGAGCCAAGAAGCCTACCCTCAGACCCCTCTACTTAGATCACTTAAAAGGGGTCCTCTTCCATGGGCGTCAGTTTGTCTAGCACAGTCTCCCTGGTCAGTGTCAGCCTTCACTCTTGCTCTCTTCCTCTAATCCTTGGGTTTCGGCTTAGCTTCCCTTGGTTTAGATATTTCACGGAAGAGCACATATAGGGCCCAGTAAGTGTGATCTGAAGATGGGAGGGGCGAGGTGGCCTCACTGTTATCCCTTTCTTGCCAACAGACGGAGAAGTTCCCAGACGGTTTCTGGCTAGGGGAGCAGCTGGTGTGCTGGCAAGCAGGCACCACCCCGTGGAACATTTTCCCAGTCATCTCACTCTACCTAATGGGTGAGGTCACCAACCAGTCCTTCCGCATCACCATTCTTCCACAGGTATGTCCCTAGCCTTAATCAGTGGGACCCCAGGATGAGAACAAAGTATATACTAAGAGAGAGTGAGCAGGCCTGGCTTCCTGGAACTTGGAAGACAAAATAGATGAGGGGCTCTGGTGGAAACCAAACCCATGGAGCTCAGGGATTGCAAAGGAAAATGCAGCCTAAGGGCATCGACACCAAGAAGGCAGAGATGGGGTGAAAGAGAGGAAAACAGGTACTCTCACTCTGTGACTGCTTATCCTTAGCAATACCTGCGGCCAGTGGAAGATGTGGCCACTTCCCAAGATGACTGTTACAAGTTCGCCATCTCACAGTCATCCACCGGCACTGTCATGGGAGCGGTTATCATGGAGGGCTTCTACGTTGTCTTTGATCGGGCCCGGAAACGAATTGGCTTTGCTGTCAGTGCTTGCCATGGTGAGAGCACCAGGGATGAGGGTGTGGGGTCAGTCTAGTCTCCCTGTCCAGCGGTGAGGGCACCAGGCCCCTGTCAGTCTGGGAGGGGGTTAACAGGTACCTCAAGCCAGAGTCCACACATTGTGTAAAAGCTAGTGTCAGTGCTTGTGCTTTTCTTGTGGTCGCTTGGCATGGTGACTGACCCCTGCCTGGACTGGTGACCTCTGTTGGAGACTCAGAGCAGTAACAGCTGCTTCGGCACCCCAGAAAGCTCTAGACCCACAGGCAGCAGGCTGGGCCAGCGGTGACCCTGTCAGCTGCCATATGCCAGAGTTGAACGCGACTAGCAGGGGCTTGCCTCTGAAATTCAGGGGCTCCTGAATTTCAGCAGGAGCAGGTGAGTTTACTAGGTATATGTGGGGCTGGCTTTTTGGTCAACTTAGAATGACTGGATTTTAGGTATCACTCCTACTGGACAGGTAGACAGGAAAGGCTGCTGCCCCCAATGACCTAGGGGGAGAGCCGTGCCTCCACTAGCAACGGCTGTCTGTCCTGCTCCAAAGTATCACCCAGAAGGGAGATTCTACAGCCTCCTCAAGGGCTGGTTTCAAGGCCTGTCCCAGGAAGTTCATTTTGCTGTGTAATTCTAGCTGCTTTGTGACTCACATATGCCCTTTCCCCAGTGCACGATGAGTTCAGGACAGCAGCGGTGGAAGGCCCTTTCGTCACCCCTGACATGGAAGACTGTGGCTACAACATCCCACAGACGGATGAGTCGACCCTCATGACCATAGCCTACGTCATGGCCGCCATCTGTGCTCTCTTCATGCTGCCCCTCTGCCTGATGGTGTGCCAGTGGCGCTGCCTCCGCTGCCTGCGCCATCAGCACGACGACTTTGCTGATGACATCTCCCTGCTGAAGTGAGGAGGCCTGCAGGCAGGAGAGAGATACCCCTGAACCACATCTGGTGGTTCACTTTGGTCACAAGGAGGAGACACGGACGGCACCTGTGGCCAGGGCACCTCAAGAGCCTCGCCCACCCACAAATGCCTCTGTCTTGACAGAGAAGAAGGAAAAGCTGGCAAGGTGGGTTGCAGGGACTGCACCTGTAGGAACCAGGACAGGGAAGAAAGTACTCTGACAGCGGGAATCCTCTTGGTCACCTCAAACTTGAGTTGGGAAATCCTGCTGCTTAAAACTTCAGCCCTGAACCTTTGACCACCATCCCTTTATACAGTCTCCAACCCAAAGTATTCTCATTTTCATACTTTTGGAAGTAAGGTGACCCCCACACGTGTCTCTGCAGTACCCTGGCAGAGCAAGGGCCAATCTTGTTTCCCTGCTGGCCAGTCAGTGGGAACGGATGGATGCACAGTTTGCTATTTGCTTTAGAGATAGGGACTGTACAGACAAACCTAACCTTGGTGCAAAGACTGCCTCTTGAATTAAAAAATAATTAAAAAACAATTTGTACAAATAATTTGTACAAATGGGGGTGGCTGGACGAGGAGAAAGCGAGGGAGTGCAAAGACAGGGAACAGCTGGGATCAATGCTAGGCAAGGTTAGAAAGTGACGGCTCCCCAGGCCCAGTTTTAGACAGCATCTCCAAGACAGAACCCTTCTTCTAAGATGGGTGTTGCTTCCCAGTGTCTTCTTTTCTGTGGTTGCAGCCTGACCAAAAGTATGTTGGGAAAAAGGGCTTCTCTAGCCAAAAAGCTCTTTTTTGCTCTCTTAAAGGAAAAGTGCCCACTATAAGGTTCCATCTGACAAATGAGTTTCTACATTAATTCCTTGTCCCTACGTGAACCCTCTAGTCTACATGTGATAGACAGATACTGAAACATCCTCAACCCCAGAAGCCCCAGATGCCCTATGGGAAATCAGCCAGAAGAGAGCAAATACAATAGGGCTGCACTTTGTCTTCCTGGCTGCCTGTTTACCCCGCCAACCCCTATTCCTCTGGAGCTTCGCAGCTGAGGTGCTAAGAGCATATAGGAGTCCTCTTCTCTCTAATCCCTGAAAGCAGAATCCCGGAGATTCACTCGACAGGTATAGAGCTGATGCTCTGTACCCCTGCCTGGATTTCTTTCTGTTCAGCTATAAGTGGTAGTAAGACCTTGACATAATCAGAGCAGCTCATTGCCTTCTCACCCTCTCAAGGTCACCCTCGTTTATTTGGCTAAGGCATCCCACAGTGGCACTAGTATTATGCCAAGAGTGTCAGGAGCGCAGGGCTTTCTGGCTCCAGCATCACCTTCAGGATCAAGGCTGTGTGGAAAAAGGATGGCAGTCCCCAGGCTTTCTGATTCCCTTCACCACAAGAGTCCTTTGATGGAGGCCATCCTTTGCCCCATCCTGCTCTTTACTTCTCACTCCTCATACGACTTGGGCACCCAGGCTGGTTCTTGGGCCAGGCAGTGGGGACCAAGTTCATTTCCTTCCTATCAGTTCTAAGCCATTCGACTATACTAGTGTTAGTGGGAAGAGCAGAATACTCTGACTGTTCCACTGGATCCTATTCCTATCTGGTCAACACACTGCTTTCAGGTATGGGACCTGCAGAGAGTGGAAATACCTGCAGGAAGAGGCAGAGGGAAACACAAGGAGGGCCTCGGGAGATCCTGGCCTCAGTCAGCTGCCCACAAGCCATAAACCAATAAAACAAGAATAATGAGTCACAGTTTTTTATCCAAGTCCTCCTTCATTCCCACTGCACTTGATGCTGCTCTGGCTGGCTGGGAACACCCCATGACCACAGAGACTGACAGGAAGATTGGAGACTCTCCACTTCCGGTTCCGAACTTACTGTGTAAATAAACTTCCAGAACTGCTTCTATGAAATGAAAATGCCACGTTCTGCTTTATAATTTTTGACCCATGTTGGGGAAAACTGGCTTTCCCCAGCTCTTTCCAGGGCACAGACCCCTTCATTAGTAAGACTCACTGTCCGATTTTTTTCTGTAAAAGAGAAAACTTCTACTTATTTTTCTTTTCACAGTTTCTTCCTTTCTTACCCTGAAACCATGAACTCTGAAGTGTAAAAAAAATCTTGACCACAGCTTCTTGCTTGTAAAAATATGTATTATATATTTCTATTTTTAAATCTACGCCAGAAAAATGACGGTGCCATCTCCACTCTCTGCATCAGGGGCCTTCCCCATGGGTCTGCATGGCTTGTACCAGTGCAGGCCAGGGGACAGAGGGAAAAGGGGGAACAACGGTGGCCAAAACCTAAGTGTTGCTTTTGGATGGATCCTGAACAAGAAAGAGCAGAGAGTGATGATGAGGCCTGGCCCTCACGCACACCCTCCACCACACTGTCCCCCGGGGGCAGCCGGTTTTCCAGGGGCTTTCACTAGGAAGCAGTTAAGCCCCCCATCCCCTCCTTTTTTCTCTTTCCTCCTTTGGTGTCAAGGATTTGTGGAAAAGAAACAGAATATTCTTTATACCCATTTCTAATTTCTAAATTTTCATGGGATATTGAAAAATATAGCGAGTGACCCGAAGGCTGCTGCAAAGTTGAGGCGAGATAAAATCTGAAGATTACAAGATAAAAAATGAATCCCTCCGCCAAATGAAAAAAACAAAGGAACCAGTCTTCCACGTTGCTGCCTTCTCTGTTCACGATAGCTACCGAATGGGAGACATTAATATGTCATTAACCAAAGAAAGTGGGTCATCTGACCTCTACAGTGGGGAGTGTTCAGGCCATTTCAATCACCCTACAAGATGCCAAGGAGATCCCAGGAAATCCAGCTCCTTACACTGATGCCAGTCAGTAAACCTGGGCAAGTGAGACAAGAGAGTAGAAAGAGTATGTTCGTGACCTGACAGGCCAGGGTGAAAGACAAAGTAGGAAGAGTCACATAAACACAGAGGAGAGAATTATTTGCTCTGACAGGAAAACTCTTTGCTACCCTCGTAAGTACTGCCAGTGCCAGCAAGCATTTCAGGTCCAAGAATGGGAAAAATTCAGCTGTTGGTAATATAATAATATCCTTTCCCTGGAGCTAATTTTTTATTAACGCTTAATTTTTACTTGCGCTTCCCTGGTAGCTCAGCTGGTAAAGAATCTGCCTGGAATGCAGGAGACCCTGGTTCAATTCCTGGGTCAGGAAGATCCCCTGGAGAAGGGATAGGCTACCCACTCCAGTATTCTTGGGTGTCCCTGGTAGCTCAGTTGGTAAAGAATCCGCCTGAAGCCATTTCCTTTAAGAGTAAAGATAAAAGGATAGGAAAAGATTCAAAGCTCTAACAGAAACTCAGCTTTCCCAAGTATAAACCTAGGAACTGGAAGTGCTCAAGAAGAAGAGGTGGAAAAATGACTCAGTTCCAGCTAGCTATCCACAGAACAACTGACTTATAAACTTGAAATATAACCTCCCTTCTTCATATTACTTTGGTCTCCATTTTCTCCCTGACAGGCAACATGTCCCCATAGCTATCTGGCTTCAAAAATTCAAACCTATAGCCCATGATCATTCTGAAAGTAATTTTGCAGACATCTCCTCACCCCAGTGCCTGCCTGGAACTCACTCAAGGTCACCAAACAACTTGGTTGTGAACCAACTGCCTTAACCTTCAGGGGGAAGAGGGAATAGCTAGACCAGGAAAACGGAAGTGAAGGGGACGAGGTGAGGACTTCACAAGCTTGGTCTGTGAGAGCTTGACCAGAAGCCAAGGCAGTGGTAGAAACGGAGGGCGTGGCCCAGAACAGACCCGTGGGCTGTGCTAGTTTCTGAAGAGATGACTATCCAGGAAGCAGGGTGGACAGAAGTCTGTGGGAGGCATGGGGGCAATGGGACCTGGTTACACTGTTATTCTTGGACTGTGAATTTTGCTGATGTAAAACAGACTATTCTGTAAACCTAATGTCATGTACAAATAATGAGTGTTAACACAGTAAAACATTCAAAATGAAAAGTCAAACTGTCAGGGTTACATCTTGTTTTCCTTAATCAGTCTCATTTTCTCCATTTGGAGGAGAGGGGCTGAACAGCACTGAGGCTTCCGGAGGCTTTCAGTGAGCAAGGCATCTGGCTGAACAGCAGGTGAGCACCAGGGTTCAAATCTGCATACATGAGCCTTAAGAAAATGGACTAGAGGCTGAGCCAAACCAAAGCAGGGTGACCATAGAGCAAGAGCAGCTTCCTAGCTGGTTTTTACATATATCTGAAAACAGCCCTCGGCAGGAATATCGTAATTTCAAGGCCAAATGAAACATCACCTTACCTACAATCTGCTTCCCCCAGAGGAACTGCAAGGTGAGGGGGACAGACCATTTCTGCATAATATACATACTTTCATTTACGAACATTTGAATACAGACTTTCTATACACACATTACCTATATAATAAAAATGTACATGGCATGAGTATATGTCACTGTATAAATATAGAGTTTTAGAAATCTGGAACCCGCGCATCCTGTTCACATCAGTTTCTCCTCTTCATCCTCCCCAGTCAGGTCCGTCATTTAAGAGTTGGACAAAAGGGACAAGTGTCATTTGTGTTGGTCTGGGCCCAGAATTTGATACACTGGAAAGAAAGAAAGACATACCTCAGGTTGATCTGGAAAGACGGAGAGGAGTGGAGAGAGTGTGGTTAAGGTTTTCAACAGGTGTACGGAATGTTAACTAAGTCAGAAAAGCTCACTGGGGGACCTGAAGGGCTGGTTCACTGGCTTTTACCTCCGGGGAAGAGTCTTCAGAGAAGGTGAGCCTGATTTGTTTACAGGGAACACTAAAAACCAGCTGTGAAGCTGCTTTCTGTTGACTGACTAGACTTGCTTCTTCTTACAATCCATTTAGGCTGAGATAAGCTTCCATCACCTAATATGCATTGCCCTCAAATCTTATTCAGGGTTTTCCCTTCCTAAGAATTTAGATGTAAATTTAGTTTCTACCTCTTAGAAAAACAAAATGAACAAAACAAAATAGTAAAAAGGAAATCATCCCGGGTGCTAAGAGACTTAACTCTGTCTGGTAACATAATAAGAGATAGGAATAACTTGTCAGTTTGTGAAGATAATCTGTAACAGGTGAGTCTTCAAACTATTTTATTAATGGAGTTACTTATTTCATATTCAAGTTCCCTATCTCATTCCTGTCACCTAAGCAAAATCTCTTGGCAATGGTACATCTGAAACAATGACTAGATACACACATCTTTTTGTTAATTTTCCAAGACGGTGACTCTCAGTGTTCTAGTATGAACTGTTTATCCAGTCCAGTCCCCTACAGGGAATGGGGCAGAAGGAAGCTGGGAGAGCCTAGCTGCCAGTATTCTGAATTCTGCTGACATTTTAAGCCACGATTTACTGCAAACCTTATGTTTAGATATTAATGATGAGCATCAACACTGTAAAAAATTCAAGAAAATTAAGATGATCACAGCTGTCAAAAAGGAAGAGCGGAAAAAGAGGAAGGGCTGCAGCACCCACCTCCTTGTGCAGCACGTGGGTACATGCCATCGGATGCAGCTCACTGGGCTGGACGAGTTTCTGGCACATTAGACACAGTTTACAGGTAGCTGGAGCCTGCACAGCAGAGGAGGGACCGTCAAAAGAGGGAGGAACCTCTGGGTCTCCTTGCCTTTTATGCCCATGATTCCATCTACAATTCCCACGTAGCAAAAAGATTTTACACCAAAGAAAGAAAAGTTCAAATACAAATTTTCCCAGCTGGGCCTACCAACAACCCAGCTGAGGAGATAATGGTTACTTCCTGCACTCCACCTATAAATCCACTCCCTCCTCGCCACCCCCAGCTTCTCCAACATCCCAGTTTTCAAAGAAAAGAGTCTTACATGTGAAGACCTTCCAGGATATGAAACTTGGGCAGAAGGCAAGAACATTGGGGTACTGATTTGGGCCAGTGGAGCAGGGTACAGGGCCCGGATCCGACCAAGTGGCTGTGGGCAGAAACGTTGTCAGAGTGAGGGAGGAACGTCTGAGTAACAGGGCATTAACAAAAGGAAATCATTCACTTCTCAGCCCGGCAAAGGAAGAAAGCAGGCCAGACACCCCTGGCTGCAATGCTGCTTATCACCCCAAATTTTTCTGAAATCTGCCTCTTGCCTCAACATCTCAACAGGTCTAAGTTCCCCCCATGTAGCTTTTCTTACCTGAGCACTTGCCACCACCCGCTCATGCTCTGCCAGTCGCGCGGCTACCAGCTGGATCAGCTCCTCCATGGTCAGACCTGCCATGGTCGTACGTGCTGTCTTGATTTGCTGAAGAATGTTGGTCATCTGGGCCCTAAGAAAGAGAGATGTTGAGGGGGAGAAATTTTGTGCTACCCTCATGGTGAATATCTATGAGACCTCTCCTATTTTAACTCATAAATATTTCTCTGGAAAACACTTTTTAAATTGATCCTTAAAGATACTTACTTATTGCATTGTGGGAACCGAGCTAGCAACTTCTCCAGAATCTTCTCCAGTTTGTCCACTGGCTGGGGCCGGGGAGTTTCAGTAGAAGCCTTCACACCACCCAAGCCTGGGGGAGGCGGGATGGACGCGGCAGGGGGCACGTGCGGACCATGGGGGCCGACAAGGGAACCCAAGCTGGGGCTATTTCTCCCATGGGAGCCAGGAAGGGGTGGGGAAGGCTGGTTGGGCTGGGAAAGGGCAGGGTTCAGGATTGGGAAAGACAAGGACCGGGGATCTGCACTGGGCATAACCATGGGCATTGTGACCTGCCCAATGGAGAAGGGCATCCGAGGAGCCAGAGAGGGACTGGGCTGAAACACTTGAAGCATGAAGTCTGTCTGCAGAAGGGAAGAGGTGGAAGATGAGAGGGAGAGAAAGAAAACAGAAGTTTAGGAAACTGAAATCAGTGAGCAACTCTTTCTTATACCAAATAAGGACACCCAATACCTTCATAAAAACAAGTGAAAGATTCTAGGCTCTGCCACCAACATGAAAAAGTAGACTCGCCAGAGCCAGCAGGCTTACCTCTGATGGGGGTGGGGGCAGAGTTGGGGTAGGGATCTGAGGAAGGCTGCTCAGCTTGGCTCCATTCCTTACGAGCTGGATGTGATTATTAAATTGGTCCTAGAAAAGAAAAAAGCAAGCATTATCCTTTACTGCTGAGCAGAGTGAGGCTCTCTATAAAGAGACCAGCATCCTGTATCAGGAAGACAAGAGGAGTGGTAGAACAGGCCCTGAGGGAAATGCAAGTGGTCCTGCCCTCTGGCCAGGAGCGTGCAAGCACAGATTAACTCCAGTTCAATGATCATCCATCACTACACTTACCCGAACATTCTTTTTCATTATCCGAACTCCATTCAGTCTTGTCTCCCACTCCTGTTTGGAACGAACTGTCTCTAGTGTTGGGGGAGTTGACCTTTCAAGAAACCAACAGTGATTTACAGAATTAAAGAGAATCCCACTCCTGACTCTCTCAGATAGCAGAAGAATAGCTAGAGAGAAGGGCCTGCAGAGAAGAGGCTGGAGCAGGTGCAGGAGAAGGCCATGGTCCTAAGCTGTTTGTCTCACTTTAACTCCAGCATCCTGAGAGCCAAGTACTGGAGAAAGAGGACCCACCACAGAGACAGGGCTCTCATCTGGCTGAAAAAATGCCACAGGGGTCTCCAGACTTCATGGCAGAAAGAGGACAAATGACTGTATAAGAAACATATCTCCAGAACATTTGTTATGCTTGACAGAGTAAGAGATACTGTTTATCCAATTCAAAATAATACAAGAAAAAGGACAAAACTATAAAACTGTAGAAAGAGAAGAGCCAGAGAGTGTGGAAGTTTAGAATATGGAAACATAAATCACTGAACAAAATACTATCACACAAAGATGATTTGCCGTGAAGACAGAATATATGCCAGACTAGCTGGCCTAGGGTTTCAAAGCCCTAAAAAGAAATTCCCCTCAAAACACAAAACTGTAGGGCCATTAAAACCCTAGAAACAGAAGGTACTTACTTGAGGTAAGTAAGGTGTAGCTCTGCCTCTTTTTCTGCTTCTTCTAGTTTCAATACCAGCAACTCCTTCCGACTCTCTAATGATAAGATCTAAGGAAATCACAAACACACATACATGCTTTATTGATTTTACACACACAAAGCTACCCCTAGATAGTTAAAACAATGTTTAGTGGCACTATGGTAGGATACTTATATGGCTTGGTGTATAATACCATAATACTAAAAGTATGTACCCCCTGGAAGCCCAAAATCCAGACCTTCAACACAGTGACTCTTCTCACCTCTGCCTTCCAGGCCCGTTCTGTCTCTTCCATAATGTTCCGATTTATTTCACCATCTTGATTCTTGAGTCTATCCAGTTCCATTTCCCACACTTCTCTGTAAGATAAGAAACAATGGAGATGTGAACATTTCTACTTTCAAATATAGGGTGTTCATACAATTTCAGACCACTTTTAACATTATTTGTATTTATCTATAGTTAACACTTAGACTGATAAAGTCAACTCATGTAATAGATAAACTAGGAGGGCATGAACTTCCAGATGTTCAAGCTGGTTTTATAAAAGGCAGAGGAACCAGAGATCAAATTGCCAACATCTGCTGGATCATTGAAAAAGCAAGAGAGTTCTAGAAAAACATCTATTTTTGCTTTATTGACTATGCCAAAGCCTTTGACTGTGTGGATCACAATAATAAACTGTGGAAAATTCTGAAAGAGATGGGAATACCAGACCACCTGACCTGTCTCTTGAGAAACCTGTAGCAGGTCAGGAAGCAACAGTTAGAACTGGACACGAAACAACAGACTGGTTCCAAATAGGAAAAGGAGTACGTCAAGGCTGTATATTGTCACCCTGCTGATTTAACTTATATGCAGAGTACATCATGAGAAACGCTGGGCTGGAAGAAGCACAAGCTGGAATCAAGATTGCCGGGAGAAATATCAATAACCTCAGATATGCAGATGACACCACCCTTATGGCAGAAAGTGAAGAAGAACTAAAAAGCCTCTTGATGAAAGTGAAAGAGCAGAGTGAAAACGTTGGCTTAAAGCTCAACATTCAGAAAACTAAGATCATGGCATCTGGTCCCATCATTTCATGGGAAATAGATGGGGAAACAGTGGAAACAGTGACAGACTTTATTTTGGGGGGCTCCAAAATCACTGCAGATGGTGACTGCAGCCATGAAATTAACAGACGCTTACTCCTTGGAAGGAAAGTTATGACCTACCTAGATAGCATATTAAAAAGCAGAGACATTACTTTGCCATCAAAAGTCCATCTAGTCAAGGTTGTGGTTTTTCCAGTAGTCATGTGTGGATGTGAGAGTTGGATGGTGAAGAAAGCTGAGCGCTGAAGAATTGATGCTTTTGAACTGTGGTGTTGGAGAAGACTCTTGAGAGTCCCTTGGACTGCAAGGAGATCCAACCAGTCCATCCTAAAGGAGATCAGTCCTGGGTGTTCACTGGAAGGACTGATGCTGAAGCTGAAACTCCAATACTCTGGCCACCTCATGAGAAGAGTTGACTCATTGGAAAAGACCCTAATGCTGGGAAGGATTGGGGGCAGGAGGAGAAGGGGATGACAGAGGATGAGATGGCTGGATGGCATCACTGACTCGATGGGCATGAGTTTGGGTAAACTCCGGGAGTTGGTGATGGACAGGGAGGCCTGGCGTGCTGTGATTCATGGGGTCGCAAAGAGTCGGACACGACTGAGCGACTGAACTGAACTGAACTGACCGAGGAGGGATATTCTTCCTTAATCTCCATGTGTTGTCCTCCCCAAATAAACTTCCTGCCAGAGGAAGAATTCTCTAATAGTTAGACAAAGGTTTCTAGTTAGATGTATTTTCCTAATATAACTAATATTCCTCAAGTGAAAAAATATAAGAGTCAGAATCCTCTTACCATAAGAATATGTGAAATATGTTGTGGGGTCAATCAAGGATCCATGTAGCCTAGTAGATACTCTTTGACAATGGGATGATTGTAGAAAAACATGACAGCTGCCTTCTGTGAATAACGTTATTCTGAAAGACTATAACTGTTCATCAAATACCTCTTTCACTAAATCATTTGTCAACTACGGTAACACTTAAATGAGAAAAAGTCTCTTACTATGTCAATGGGGGGCATCCCACGAATTCACACACAAAAATCTTTTCCTCTGGGCATGTGGCAACATTATCTCATTGGGATCCAGTAAGACAAAAAGAACTACTAGCAATCACAACAAAAATGGTTAAGGAATTCTTTTTTTTTTAGGAATTCTTAAATAGTCATAAAAATGGTCAGCCTTATCAGATGTTCACTAGCCTGTTAGATATATATCTGATTTCACTTCACTAAGGGGTACTAGCTACAACCCGTGCTGGGAAAAAAAAAAAAAAATCAGTTGGCCATAATAGATGGTCAAAAAATTCCTTGGTAGAATAGAAACCAATGAGTATGTTTTAACTCTTTAAATGCTTGGTTTAATTTCTTTCATGTCCCATGCTGCTGTTATTTTGCATAACCAGTTTAAGGAATCAATGGTTCAAATGAATAAATCCTACCAGATCATACAAGTCTGACTTGTTGCAGGTCCCAAGATGTTTGCATTTTAATTTTAATTTTGCTTTTGGTCATGTAAATAATATAGATTATATAAAGTTAAGAAAATACAAAACAGATTCTACTGGTTCAAAATGATAACATGTATCACAAAGCTCAGATTAGCACTATATACAATAGCCAAGACATTGATGCAACCTAAGTGTCCACTGACAGATGGATGGATAAAGAAGATATGGTTTATATATACAAAGGAATATTATTCAGTCATAAAAAAGAATGAAATAATGTTATTTGCAGCAACATGGATGGACCTAGAGGTTATCATACTAACTGAAGTAAGTCAGAGAAATGATACCACTTATACGTGGAATCTAAAAAAAATAGTAAAAATGAACTTATATACAAAACAGAAACAGACTCACAGACTTAGAAAACAAACTTATGGTTACCAAAGGGGAAGTGGGAGGGACTGATAAATTAGGAGCCTAAGATTAACAGGTACATACTACTTTATACAAAATAGATGAACAACAAGGTCCTACTATATAGCAAAGGGAACTGTGTTCAGTATCTTATAATCAACTATAATGGAAAAAAATCTGAAAAGAATATACATACATATACATGTAAAACCGAATCACTTTGCTGTACACTAGAAACTAACAAATTATAAATCAACCATACTTCAATTAAAAAGCAGAGAGTCTCACAGACTTCATGAACGAGGTTATAGTTGGCTGAGGGGAAGGGATAGTTAGGGAGTTTGGGATGAACTGTATACATTGCTACACTTAAAATGGATAATCAACAAGAACCCACTGTATAGCACAGGGAATTCTGCTCAATGTTATGTGGTAGCCTGGATGGGAGGGGAGTTTGGGGAAGAAAGGATATATGTAGATGTATGGCTGAGTCCCTTTACTATTCACCTGAAACTATCATAACATTGTTTGTTAACTGGCTATATCCCAACACAAAATAAAAAGTTAAAAAAAAAAAAGATGTCTAATACAGATGTCCCAAGTCTTCTCCTTACTGCTTGAATGACCCTTGATAAGTTAGTTAACCTTTCTAAGCCTCAGTTTCTTCATCTGAAAAATTAGTATAATCTACTCATGGGACTGATGGGAGAGTCCAACTGAGGAAACACACATAAAGAATTTAACAGGGTGGTTAGCACATGGGAAACATCCAACAAATTGCTCTATAACTTCAACTGCTCTACTCACAAAAAATCACTATTATACTTCTTTCCAGTCTTTAAAATAAATATTTGTGTGCATATATATGTATGTATGTTGTTATTGTTTAGTCGCTAAGTCATGTCTGATTCTTGCAACCCCATGGACTGTAGCCCGCCAGACTCCTCTGCCCATGGGATTTCCCAGGCAAGAATACTAGAGTGGGTTGCCATTTCCTTCTCCAGAGAATCTTCCCTATTCAGGGACAGAATCCATATCTCCTGCATTGGCAGGTGGATTCTTTACTGCTAAGCCACCAGGGAAGCTCATATATATGGATATGTTAACATATAAATCCATTATATATGTTTTTCAAATGAAACCTGTGATTTTATGTTACTTTTTCATTCTATTTTTCCATATCATTAAAATATTCTTCAAAAATGTGACTTTAAAATAACTGTCCATTGTACATATATCTCATTCTCAAGTTATTTTTAATTTCACAATTATAAATATTATAATGAGCACCTGTACATGTTTACTAACATAGGTTGATGATAAAAGTAATGTATTTAGATTTGAGAGGGAGTTTCTTACAGCAGTTAAGAGCATAGCTCACACCTCAAACCCAGACCCTATTACTATCTATGCAACCTCTGGCAAGTTACTTAATCTTTCTGTGTCTTATTTTCCTTGAGTAAAATGGAGATAATAAAATCATCTACCTTCCACATAGGGATATTATGCAGATTAAATGAATTAATACATATAAAACGGAACAGTTTCTGACATATAGTAAGAACTTAATAAATGTTAGTTATCATTTGGATGTTAGAACATCTTCCTTCAGAGAAACTAAAATATATGAATACATATTTTCCACCACAAGTGGAGAGAAGCTGAAGCTGATGCTAAGTGTCTTGTAAAATAACAGAGACAGAACTAAAAATTAAGATCTTGAGTCCTCAGCCCTAATACCTTCTTTTCAGAATATATTATACTCTAAACAAGGCAAAAGGAAACAAAACAAATACTGGTGGATGAGTTAATATAGACAAGAGTTGATCATCCTGAATTTGAGGTAGGTTATGAAGTCCTTTTCTCTGAACTGAAGCTGCTGAGTTGGCCAGAAAGTTCATTCAAGTTTTTCCATACAGTCATACAGAAAAACCTAAACAAACTTTTCAGCCAATCCAATAACACAAACCAATATAGAATGAATGAGGTCAGACAAAAACAGAAAAAAACTTTACCCTGAGATGTAATGCAAACTTGTTTATAAGACTAGAATTCTTCCGTGATTCAATTTAGCTCAACATCTGCTAAGCAGCCTACAAAGCGCTAGGAAAGTGAAAAGGAAGTGTGAGTCACTCAATCATGTCCAACTCTGCGACCCCATGAATTTCTGCTAAAAGCTGCTAAAACCTGCCCTCAAGCAGCTCACAATTCAGTAATTATCCAAGTGAACAAAAGGAACAGGAAATTCTGGGCAGATCAAATAGCATGTGCAAAGCCCAAAGAGACTGAGAGCACCAAGCTGAGGAAAGAGTCCAGGTAGGCAAGGAGTATATAGGTAGTCCAGACTGGGACACAGATGAGAGTGTCACTGGCATAGAGATGGTAGTATGAGCCCTAAGTAAGGAAGAAATAACCTGAAACAGCAGTTTGAAAAACACAGTCCACAGTCCCTAAAACCCTTTGAGGGCCTGGTCTATGAAGCAAAATTAATTTCATGGTAACACTAAATTTATTTGCCTTTTTCACTCTCATTCTTTCATGAGTCTACAGTGGAGTTTTCCTGATGCTACACAGCATGTAATGATATCATCACTCTAGTGGCTAGTGGAGTATATGTTTCTGTAGTCTAACGTTTTCTAGCATTTTCTAAGGTAGTAGGCTTAGGGTATAATTCAAGTTTTTTTCCTCCTTAGTACTTCCGTTTGGGCTCTTATAATTATCTTCAGTTATACTTGCTATAATCTCATTATTATCCTATAAATCATTACTGTAAAATTTCAAAGTTCTGCACATATCAGGTAGAAACAAGTACTTTTTGTTATTTTGCTTTGCAATAATACTTTTTAAATTTGGGGGAAACTCTTCTTAATTTTTCAGTTCAGTTCAGTTCAGTTGCTCAGTTGTGTCTGACTCTTTGCAACCCCAAGGACTGTAGCACACCAGGCTTCCCTCTCCATCACCAGCTCCAGGAGCCTGCTCAAACTCATATCCATCGAGTCGGTGATGCCATCCAACCATCTCATGCTCTGGCATCCCCTTCATCTCCTGCCTTCAATCTTTCCCAGCATCAGGGTCTTTTCTAATAAGCCAGTTCTTTGCATCAGATGGCCAAAGTATTGGAGCTTCAGCTTCAGCATCAGTCCTTCCAATGAATATTCAGGACTGATTTCCTTTAGGATGGACTGGTTGGATCTCCTTGCAGTCCAAGGGACTCTCAAGAGTCTTCTCCAACACCACAGTTCAAAAGCATTAGTTCTTCGGTGCTCAGCTTTCTTTATGGTCCAACTCTCACATCCATACATGACTACTGGAAAAACCATCGCTTTGATTAGACGGACCTTTCTTGGCAAAGTAATGTCTCTGTTTTTTAATACACTAAGTTTGTCATAGCTTTTCTTCCAAGGAGCAAGCATCTTTTAATTTCATGGCTGCAGTCACCATCTGCAGTGATTTTGGAGCCCCCCAAAATAAAGTCTGTCACTGTTTCCATTGTTTCTCCATGTATTTGCCATGAAGTGATGGGACCGGGATGCCATGATCTTAGCTTTTTGATTGCTGAGTTTTAAGCCAGCTTTTTCACTCTCCTCTTTCACTTTCATCAAGAGGCTCTTTAGCTCCTCTTTGCTTTCTGCCATAAGTGAGTGCAAGTCGCTTAGTCGTGTCCAACTCTTTGTGACCCCATGGACTGTACAGTCCATGGAATTCTCCAGGCCAGAATATTGGAGTGGGTGGCCTTTACCTTTTCCAGGGGATCTTCCCAACCCAGGGATCGAACCCAGGTCTCCCACATTGCAGGTGCATTCTTCACCAGCTGAGCCATAAGGGAAGCCCAAGAATACTGGAGTGGGTAGCCTATCCCTTCTCCAGTGGATATCTTGGCCCAGGAATTGAACCAGGGTCTCCTGCATTGCAGGTGGATTCTTTACCAACTGAGCTATCATGGAAGCTCTTCTGTCATAAGGGTGGCAGAAATTTTTTAATTATATCTAATATGTATTATTTTAGAATTTATTTTTTCTAAAATAAAAGAAAATTCATTTGTAATTTTTCATTTATATTTAAGAATGAATCATTGACTCTGGAATTCCCTGGCAATCCAGCGATTAGGACTCTGCACTTTGACTGCTGAGGGCATGGCTTCAATCCCTGGTTGGGGAATTAAGATTCTGCAAGCTGCCTGGTGCAGCCAAAAAATTAAAAAAGAAAAGAAAAATCATGGACTAAAAACAGGGAGATTAGAAGACTTACTTTCTCAACCCACAGCTGCAATACATACATTTAAAGATTGCTAAAATAGATGTGACTGGCCTAGAGTCTCTGACTCATGGAAAGGAAGAATTTACTCCAAAAAATACTGGGCAAAATTATATATAAGAAACCACAGTATGACAAGAGCCATTTTTCTTTCTCTTGACTTTATAGATGTTAATAATTTAGCTTACTGTATCTTAAGCAACAGAACATTTTCTAATTACATTATGCTAGTTAAGTTACAGTGACATTTTGAGATCATTCGGAATTTAAAGTAGTTGAATATTTTAAATGCAGATGTGATGAATTCTTTACAATTCTTAAAGATTGTTAACACCTTTCAATCTAGAAATGAAAAAGTCACTGAAGCATCTTAGGGTAAGTGACTGAACTTCCTTAACTGGAGAAGCACAACTTAGTACAGCTGACATTGTTACATGCCTGCTGAATGAAGTCAGTAAAATAAATCATGGCAGTGCCCCTCTTTTAATGATATACTTTTAATTCACCAAATTAAAGATTCTGCTACAAATCTGAAGACTTGATTACTATCTCATCTGCAGAACTAGAATTTTACTTTACAAACAGATGAATCCATAGACAAGATTAGACCTGCCATTTTGTTTATATTCATCTAGCACTGGCACCAGTTAATCACTGACAATGATGTCGTGTATGAATTCTTAGTAACAAACACAAGTGATGCTGACATAATCCAAGATGAATATAACTGTTTTGAATCTCATGGTTTATCTTAGAACAACTGTGCGGACACTTACTTTGCACTTACTAGTATGAAAATTACAGTGGATACAAACATTGGCACCACACACAAATGAAGTCAGTGGCATCAAATTACACTACTAGTCATTGCATTCTTTGCTGCCAGACATGTAGTTGAGGGAGGGGCAGTTTTACTTCAGGATGCCTTGACAAAGCCATCAAAAGTAATAATTTTATTAAATCTCAACCCTTAAATACATATATTTTTAATATTCTGCTTATGAAATGCTACATGCCAGAATACTACAGTTGTCTTGAGGAAAAGCACATGTGAGCCTGTTTGAGTTGAACCAGCCTCTTTTTTCATGTAAAATCATTTTTACTTCAAAGAACAACTGACATGCTCTTGAAAATGAAAAACTCTTGTTATTTCAAAGGAAACAACTGACAGTGTTTGTTGCCAACAATAACATATGAGCTTTCAGGCAAAATTTAAAATTTTTGGAGAGTCTACATGGGCCACTGGGAGCTTGAAGGCTTCCATTACTTATTCTGATGAGATCAAAAGTGACATAAACAAATGTGATTCTTTAAACATTGTATAATAAAATGTATTAATACTTGGAAGAGCTGCATAACTTTGAACCAGTATTTTCCAAACTATCAATGTATTTTTCACCAATTCAACTGTAGGACCCACCTGGAACCCCAGAGTTGGTATAAAGATTATTTTCAGCTGAAGACATTTAAGGTTCAACAGATACAGAAAAAAGCCTCCTCAGAGCTTTCTCTAGCTAACAGCAGCAACTTCTGAAATAAGGCTGTCATAAATTCCTCTTCAAGGCAGATCTACTCCCAGAAGTAAGAATGCAAATAAAATCTACCCAAATCCCTTCTCTGGTGGAATTTCATGGCCCTGAAGGAGATGGAAAAACCATTCATACCTATATATATAATCACAAATTTAGAACTACTGCTTGTTCTCCTGAAAACCCATCTATCTTTCCCAAAGTCCAAAAACTGCCCTTTCTCCCCACTTTTAAGAAGTCTTTTGTTTTCCCATAAGCCCCAGATTCTAACCATTCTTTTGAGCTAGTCACCACTGAGTTCTTCCACTGTATGAATGCTGCATGTATAAATTGGGTTTTTCCCTCCTGTTACTCGTGTCTTTTGTCAGTTTAATTCACAGTCCTCAGAAACTGAACCTACTAGGGTAGAAGGAAAAGGTTTTCCTCCCCAAGTCAAAAATAAAGATCCATTCAAAGTGCAAGTAAACACAGTGAACTTTAATGTAACAGTACAAAATCACTGATGTGCTTTCAGATTCCACAATGCAACGAAACTGTAAGAAACTATCAGCTGTCAAGCTGTGGAGCACTATCAAAGAAGAATAGCCACAATTATTTAAAAAGGCTATTGGGACTTTCCTGACCATCCACTGGTTAAGACTCTGCACTCTGATGCAGGTTTGATTCTGGTCAGGGAACTAGATCCAACATATCATAACTGAAAAAAAAAAAGATCCTGCATACATCAGCTAAAAAGAAAAATACCACATGCTGCAATGAAGATCCCACGTCCTATCTAGTGCAAACAAATAAATAAATAAAAATAAACATTAAAAAGACTATTACAATACCCTTTGCTTTTCCAGCTGCACACCTGTGTATCACCAGACTTTCTTCCTAAACTTTAACCAAAACAACATATTGCCAATAGAGAAGCGGATAGGATTAAACAGGCTTACAAAAATATAAACAATTTCATTCTTCTAACTAAATTGACATTTGCTTTTGGGGTTAGGCAAAGATTTCTTGGAACATAAAACACAGGAACCACGAAAGGGTGGGGGGGGGAAGTAACCTGGACTTCATCAACATTTAAACTTTTGGAAACAAAAGGGAATCCAAATTGGAAAGGAAAGAGGTAAAACTGTCACTGTTGGCTGATAACATGACACTGTACACGGAAAAGGCTTCCCTGGTGGCTCAGATGGTAAAGCATTTGCCTGCAATGCAGGAGACCCGGGTTCAATTCCTGGGTTGGGAAGACCCCCTGGAGAAGGAAATGGCAACCCACTCCAGTACCCTTGCCTGGAAAATCCCATGGACAGAGGAGCCTGGTAGGCTACAGTCCATGGGTTCGCAAAGAGTCGGACATGACTGAGCAACTTCACTCACTCACTCATACACAGAAAATCCTAAGGATACCACCAAAAACTACTAGAGCTCATCAATGAATTTGGTAAAGTTGTAGGATACAAAATTAATATACAGAAATCTGTTGTGTTTCTATACACTAACAAGGAACTATCAGAAAGATAAATTAAGGAAACAATCCCATTTATTACTATCAAATCAAAAAGCTAAAATACCTAGGAATAGGCCTACCTACGGAGGGAAAAGACCTGTACTCTGAAAACGATAAGACACTGATGAAAGAAACTGAAGACAACACAGACGGAAAGATACACCATGTTCTTGGACTGGAATAATCAGTATTGTTAAAAATGTCCATGATATCCAAGGCAATCTACAGATTCAATATAATCTTTATCAAAATACCTAAAGGCATGTTTCACAGAACTAGGACAAAAATTTTAAAATTTGTATGGAAACTCAAAAGACATCAAATAGACAAAACAATTTTGAGAAAGAAGGTTAGAGCTGGAGGAATCACTCTACTTGACTTCAGACTATACTATAAAGCTATAGTAATTAAAATATTATGGTACTGGCACAAAAACAGACACATAGATCAACGGATTAGGACAGAGAGCCCAGAAATAAACTCAGGCACCTATGGTCAATTAAAAAGAAGGCAAGAATATACGACAAAGAAGATAGTCTCTTCAATAAGTGGTGCTGGGAAAACTGGATAGCTACATGTAAAAGAAGGAAATAAGAACATTCTCTAACACGATATACAAAAATCAACTCAAAATGGATTAGAGACCTAAATGTAAGACTGTATACTATAAAACTCCTGGAGGAAAACATAGGCAGAACACTGTATGACATAAATTGTAGCAATATTTCTCTGGATCCATCTACTAAGTAAAGGAAATAAAAGTAGAAATAAACAAATGGGACCTAATTACATTTAAAAGCTTCTGCACAGCAAAGGAAAGCACCAACAAAATGAAAAGATAACCTACTGAATGGAGAAAATATCTGCAAATGATAAAACTGATAAAGGATTAATATATCCAACACACATAAACAGCTCATACAACTCAACATCAAAATAAACTGATTAAAAGATGGTCAAAAGAACAATTTTCCTAAAAGAAAATGCATATGGTCAACAGGCACATGAAAAGATGTTCAACATTGTTAATCATAAGAGAAATGCAAATCAAAACCACAATGCGATATTACTTCACACCTGTGAGAATGGCTATCATCGAAAAGAACACAAACAATGGCTGTGGAGAAAGGGAACTCTCATACACTGTTGGTGGGAATGTGAATTGGTGCAGCCACTGTGGAAAACAGTACAGAAATTTCTCAAAAAACTAAAAACAGAGCTATCATATGGTCCAACGATTCCACTTCAGTGTATATAACCAAAAACAAACAAACCAAAAACCCCTGCAAATTCAAAAAGATATGTGCACCTCAATGTTCAAGGCAACGTTATTTACAACTGCCAAGATATGGAAGCAACCTAAGTGTCCACCGACAGATGAATGGATAGACAAGATATGGTGTATATATATATATACAATGAATATATTCAGCCATAAAGAAGAAAGAAATTTTGCCATTTGAAGCACCATGTATGGACCTGGAGGGCACTATGCTAAATGAAATAATCAGACAGAGACAGATAAATACTGTACAATATGTGGAATCTAAAAAATACAACAAACTATTGAATATAACAAAGTTAGAAGACTCACAGATATAGGGAACAAACCAGTGGTTACCAGTGGAGGTTGGCAATACAAGGGTAGGGAAGTGAGAGGTACAAACTACTGGGTGTAAGATAAGCTAGGAGGATGTATTATACAACACAAGGAATATAGACAATATTTTGTAGTAACTGTAAATGAAGGAAAATTATATAAAAATAATTATTTTTTAAAAATTTAAACATTTGCATTTCAAAAGATACTGTTACAAAATGCAAAGGCAAGTTATACACTGGGAGAAAATATTTGCAAAACACAGATGAAAGGACTTGTACTAAGAATATTCAATAAGAAAACATGTTTTGGGGGGTTTTTTTAGAAAACATGTTTTTAAATGGGTAAAATGTTCAAACACTTCTCCAAAAAACAACAACAAATGGCAGATACGGACATGAAAAGATGTTCAACATCAATAGTCATTAGAGAAATGCAAAATAAAACCACAACAAGATACTATTAAACACTTATCAGAATGGCTAAAACTAAAAAGACTGATAAAACCAAGTACTGGTGAGGATATAGAGTAACCAGAACACTTATGCATTGCTGGTGGGCATGCAAAACAGTAAAGCAACTTTGGAAAACCATTTGCCAGTTTCTCATAAAGTCAAGCCAACACACAGTCCAGCAATCCCACTCCTAACTATTTACTCCAGAGAAAACATGTTCACATAAAGACTTGTACTTGAATATTCAGAGCACCTTTTTTTCCCCACACTATATGGCATGCAGGATCTTAGTTCCCCAACCAGAGATCAAACTTGTGCCTCCTGTAGTGAATGCATGGAGTCTTAATCAGTGGGCCACCAGTTTTATTTACAATAGACAAAAAATGGATATAACCCAAATGTCCAAATAAATAAATAAACTTAGTATATAACCTTAGTATATAAGTAAATGCTATTCATTAATAAAAAGGAATTAAACTACTGATACATGCAACAACATGAATAAATTACAAAAGCTTTTATCCTCAATAAGAGACAGAAAGGGCTATATATTCTATGACTCTGTTTACATGAAGTTCTAGAAAAGGCAAACTGCACTGAGAGAAACCAGACCAGGGACTGCCAGTGCCTCAGGGTAGTAGGGGCAGCTGATTCCCAAGAGATATGAAGGAACTTTCCGGAGTGATGGAAATATGTTATACCATGATTGTGGTGGTAAGTTATATGACAGTATACATTCTTCAAAACTCATCATTTAAAACTGGTGAATTTTACTGCACTGCATGGTATCTGCATCCAGCAGTTTATCCTTGCTGGATGTTCAAAGAACAGTGCTAATGTAAATTTAGTACCTGGCATCATTGTTTTTCTTGGCTTTGTGCATGTTAGGCCGGTATTTTTACTGACACAGTATCCCTGAAGTTTCTCATACTGTAAATTTGACATAATCTTCAATAGGAACTAATACTTCTCTTTCTCTAGGGTCTCTAAAATTCAGACCAGGCAGATCCATATCCTCTGACCCTAAACATGGTCCTAATGTAATTGCTTGAGAAAACTGAATTCCAAAGATTACAATTGGGGAATTGTTTTTAAGACTTTTTTTTTTTATGAGGACCATTTTTAAAGTCTTTATTGAATTTGTTACAATATTGCTTCTGTTTATATTTTTTGCTTGTTTTGGCTGAGAGGCATGTGGGATCTTAGCTCACCAACCAGTTATCGAACTTGTACCCGCTGCATTGGAAGGTGAAGTCTTAACCACTGGACCACCAGGGAAGTTCCCAGTGGGGAATTTTTGAAGTATGTTCATATTTCATTGGAGATCAAAGAAATCCAATTAAAAGAATTGTGGCAAGACTGCTTGACACGATAACTGTGGATTGAGCAGAATTCTTTCTGAAAGGACCACCTTGAAGATTATGATCCAAACACTGGAGGAACTAAGGTGACTGGCAGTGGATGGAATCAGAATACGTGAAATTTGTTAAAAACTTACTGACTTACATAACTTTGCCTATGTTACACATAAAGAAAATCCTTTACACTTTGTAGGAAAAAAAGGGTTAATTTTATATAAACTATACCTCCTTAAAACTGTATTTAAAACAAAAATTAACAGCCTCCAACCTCAAGGCCACTGTCCTGAATCTGCTCCACCTCCTTTATTCATCATCTCTGCCATCTCAGCCACCTCACTGTCACTACTCCTCTTCTCCCTTGAACAATAAACAAATCTCATCAATCCTACCTCAGAACACCCCTCCTTTCTCTTTTTCTTCCACTGAGATCAGGCCCTCATTTTATCTTTTCAAAACCCTGTCTTCCTGACATAAATTTATCTTCACTTTAGCACATCTAACTTAATGAACCCAAAACTGTCCCTCTAAAAATTAAATCTGTAGAGCTTCCACTTCCAGTAAGGGTAGTTGTTGTTTTGTTGTTCAGTCACTAAGTTGTGTCAAACTCTTTGTGACCCCATGGACTGCAGCACGCCAGGCTTCCCTGTCCTTTACTATCTCCTGGAGTTTGCTCAAACTCATGTCCATTGAGTTGGTGATGCCACCCAACCATCTCATCCTCTGTTGTCCCGTTTCTTCTTGCCCTCAATCTTTCCCAGCATCAGGGTCTTCTCCAATGAGTTGGCTCTTCACATCAGGTGGCCAAAGTACCGGAACTTCAGCTTCAGCATCAGTCCTCCCAATGAATATTCAGGGTTGATTTCCTTTAGGATTGACTGGTGTGATCTCCTTACTGTCCAAGGGACTTTCAAGAGTCTTCTCCAACACCACATTTCAAAAGCATCAATTCTTCAGCCCTTAGCCTCCTACATGGTCCAACTCTCACATCCGTACACAACTACCGGAAAAACCACAGCTTTGACTAGACAGACCTTTTTCGACAGTGATGTGTCTGCTTCGTAATATGCTATCTAGGTTTGTCATAGCTTTTCTTCCAAGTAGCAAGTGTCTTTTAATTTCCTGGCTGCAGTTACCATCCACAGTGATTTTGGAGCCCAAGAAAATAAAATCTGTCACAGTTTTTACTTTTTCCCCATCTATTTGCCATGAAGTGATGGGACCAGATGCCATGATCTTAGTTTTTTGAATGTTGAGTTTTAAGCCAGCTTTTTCACTCTCCTCCTTCACCCTCATCAAGAGGCTCTTTAATTCCTCTTCACTTTCTGCCATTAGAGTGGTATTATCTGCATATCTGAGACTGTTGATACTTCTCCCGGCAATCTTGATTCCAGCTTGGGATTCATTCAGCCTGTCAGAGTTGCTCCTAACAGACCAACGATTTCTGCAGGTAAAAAACTACAAGTTCTACACAAAATGTAAAGATACTAAAGATACTAAAGAACAAAACAAAAACCAGGAGAAGACCTGACAACAGGAAGAAGTGATCATTATTGTTGTTTTCTGTTTTTTATGGCTAATCATCATTCATCTAAGGACAAACTGCAGGTAGCACTGTGCTGACAACTAAAACGGAGATAGAAATTTTGAAGCCTTACTAGTACAAGAACAAAAAGGATAAAACTGGGAGCTACCATAACAGCTGGAAAGTGAAGGAGAAATCCCCAAAAGATAAAAGCCATGGACAGGGAGGCCCCAATTCTGCATATAAATCAATTTAATCTCTGGATGACCCCTGAACCACCCATGCACAGAGGAGGCTCCAAGGAACCCATCTACAGATACATGAACTGAACAGAGACCACAGTTGCTGTCTACCAAGCAAGTATGTATGATGTTTAAGCCTAGGAAACAGCCTGATGAAATAAATTTTTAAAAAATAAACAAACCACAAGATTTTATGGAAGACTACAACAGAATTCAGAGTTTCTGCAACATATTATTCACATATTCAGGATTCAACCCTCAATTACGAATATATAAAGAAATGGGAAACACTATTCATACTCAAAAGTGGGGTCTGCAAATTATGGTCTGTAGATCAAACTCTGGCTGCTACCTGGTTTTGCAAATAAGTTATTGGAACACAGCCATACTCATTTTGTTTACATATTGTCTATGGCTCCTTTCATGCTACAATAGCAGAGTTGAGTAGTTGTGACAGAGACTGTGTGGTCTGCAAAACCTCAAATATTTACTATATGGTTGCCAATCCCGTCCCTCCACCCTGAGCTATTGACAACCAGTGATCTGCTTTCTCTCACTACAGTTTTGTCTGCTCCAGAACTTCATGTAAAAAGAATCATACAGTGCATACCTTTTGTGTCTAGTTTCTTATTTAGAATACTTTGATTCTGACTCCTGGTCAAGAAAAACGAGCAATCAATGGAAAGGACTCCAAGGAGACCAAGATGCTAGAATTAGCCGGCAAAGTTTTAAAGCACTTATTTTAACTATGCAGAAGAACATAAAGAAAAATATGCTCACAAGGAATGAGTAGATAAAAACAGTTTTGCGGAGAAAGAGAAACTATTAAAAAAAAAAGAACTGAATGGAAATGAAAGAACTGAAAAATACAATATTGGAAATATAAAATTCAATGCATGGGCTTAACAGCAGACTGGAAACTGGAAATGATATAATAAAAGGTAGGATTTCTCAGATGCTCCAGTGGTTAAGACTCAGCAATTCCAATGCAGGGGGCACAGGTTTGATTCCGGGTCAAGGGGCTAAGATCCCACAAGCTGTGTGGCATGGCCAAAAAGAAAAAAAGGAAACTTGAAGATACATAAATGAAAATTATCCAATATGATGAACAGCAAAAAAGAACTTGAAAGAAATAAAAGAGCCTCCATAAGCTACAGGACAGTATCAAAAGTTCTAACATATGTGAAAGTGGAGTCCCAGAAGCAAAGGAGGAAATGAGGCAGGAAAAATATTTGAAAATTATGTCAAAATTTCACAAATATGGTAAAATACATAACTTGATAGAAAAAGCAGCTGAGAAAACTTAAAAGAGGAATAAAAGGAAGAAAGCCATTCCTGGGAAAATCAAAGTCAAGCTGCTGAAAACCAAAGATAAAATATTGAAAGAAACTATAGGAAAAAACCACACAGAAGAAACAAAATAACTGTTACTGAGTTCTCATCAGAAATAATAGAAGCGGGTGGGATGAATTGAGAGAGTAGCATTTAAACATTACCATATGTAAAACTGCTAGCTAGTGGAAAGTTGCTGTATAACACAGGGAGCTTAACCTGGTGCTCTGTGACAACCTAGAAGGCTGGGATGGGGGAGGGCGGTGGGACAGAGGTTCAGGGGAAGGGGACATATGTATACTTATGGCGAATTCACATTGTTCTATGGCAGAAACCAACACCACATTGTAAAGCAATTATCCTCCAATTAAAAATTTAAAAAAAAATTATAGGAGACAGTTAATATTAAAACAACATTTTCAACTGAATACACAAATTGCTAGATATTCACACAATGGACTATATTCAGTATTAAAAAGAAATGAACACCTACATCTATTTTAAAAATTGATTTAATAATTAATAACCTTCTAAAACAGAAAATACCAGGCCTATATGGGTTCACTGGTGAATTCTACTACATATTTAAGGAAAAAATTAAACCAATTCTCTGCAGTCTTACCCTAATACCAATATCAGACAAAAATAATGGAAGAAAAAAACTACAGACCAACATCTCTCCTGAACAGAAACACAAAAATCCTCAACAAAATACTAGTAAATCAAATACAAAAAAGTATAAAAAGAATTTTGACCAAGTGGGATTTAGCCCAGGTATTCAAGCCTACTTCAACATTAAAAAATCAACTAAAATTATCCATCATATCAAAAGACTAAAAAAAGAAGAATCAAATGATCATGTCAATATATGCAGAAAAAGCATTTGGCAAAAGCCAGCTCCCGTTAATGATAGAAACTCAGTAAACTAGGAATAGGGAGAACCCTCAACTTGGCAAAGATTATCTACAAACAATCTACAGTTAACATCATACTCAAGAGTGAGAAACTGGAAGCTTTCCCAAGATCAGTTATAAGCTGAAGATGTCTCCTCTCACCATCTCTTTTCAGTATCATACTAGAAGTTCTTACTAATATAATAAAACAAGGAAAGGAAACAAAAGGTATACAAATTGGAAAATAAGACATAAAACTGTAGAAACTGTAGAAAATTAGAAAGACTAGACAAAAAAAAAAAAAATCCTTGAACTAATATGTGGTTAAAGCAAAGTTGCAGGACATGAGGTTAATATACAAAAGTCAGTTGCTTTTCTAAATGTTAACAATGAACATTTGAAATTAAAAACACAATATCATTTATATTACATTTATTTAGGTATAAATCTAACAAAATATGTACAAGATCTGTATGAGGAAAACTGCAAAAACTCTGATAACAAAATCAAAGAACTAAATAAATGGAGAGATATTCCATGTTCATGGACAGGAAGACTCAACATTGTCAAGATGTCAGTTTGGGGGACTTCCCTGATGGTTTAGTGGTTAAAAATCCACTTGGCAATGCAGGGGACACAGGTTCGATCCTTGGTTGTGAGGATGCCACATACCGTGGGGCAACTAAGCCTGAGCATCACAACTACTGAAGTCCACGCACCTAGAGCCTGTGCTCCGCAACAGGAGAAACCCATCACAATGAGAAGTCCACCTACGGCAACTAGAGACCTTCTGCAACGGTGAGAGTAGGCCTCACTTGGTGCAACTACAGAAAGATCGTGCATAGTAACAAAGACCCCGCACAGCCAAAAAAAAAAGTCTGTTCTTCTCAAGTTGATCTACAGTCAGTGCAATCCCAATCAAAATCCCAGCAAGCTGTTGTATGGATATCAACAAATTGATTCTAAAGTTTATAAGAAGAGGCAAAAGACCACAGTGTTGAAGAAGGACAAAATTGGGAGACTGATGCTACCTGACTTCCGGACTTACTATAAAGCTATAGAATCAAGACAGTGTGGCATTTATAAGAGATAAATGGAACAGACCAGAGGACCTAGAAATAGAACTCCATAAATACAGTCAAATGATCCTTAACAAAGGAGTGACGATCAATAAAATAGAGCAAAGAGTCTCTTCAACAAATAGTGTTAGATGTGGATATGTTAAGTGGCTTCAGTTCTGTCCAACTCTTTGTGACCCTACGGACTGTAGCCCGCCAGGCTCCTCCATCCATGGGATTCTCCAGGCCAGAATACTGGAGTGGATTGCCATACCCTCCTCCAGGGGATCTTCCTGACCCAGGGATCGAATCTGCATCTCTTATGTCTCCTGCATTGGTGGCAGATTCTTTACCACTGGAGCCACCTGGGAAGCCCATTAGAAGTGGACATCAACATGCAAAAAAATGGATCTAAACACAGACCTTACACCTTTCACAAAAATTAACAGAAGTTGGATCATGGACCTAAACGTAAAACTCAAAATTGTAAAACTCCTAGAAGATAACATCAGAGAAAACTAAATGAATTTGATGTAACACCAAAGACATGACCCATGAAATACCTGATAAATAAGGCTTCATTAAAATTAAAAACTTCTATTCTGCAAAAGACAGTATCAAGAATAATAGAAGACAAGCCATAGAATGGGAGAAAATATTTGTGAAAGACACATCTGACAAAGGAATGTTATCCAAAAAATACAAAGAGCTCTTAAAATTCAACAATAAAACAAACAATAGGGGAGTTCCCTGCTGGTCTGGAGTTGGGACTCCGGGCTTTCACTGTCATGGCCTAGGTTTAATCCCTGGTTGGGGAACTTAGATCCTATAGGCCATGTGGCACAGCCAAAAATATAAGAATACAATTAAATTAAAATATAATCTCTCAGTTAAAAAAAAAAAAAAAGATTAAAAAAAAAATGGGCCAAAGACTTTGACAGACAAGCTCACCAAGATAGCAAATGAAGATGTGAAAAGATGCTCCACATCACTTGTCATCAGGAAAATGCAAATTAAAACACCAATGAGATACGACTATATACCAAGCAGAATGGCCAAAATCTAGAACACTGACAACAACAAATACTGGCAAGGATGTGGAGCAACAGGAACTCTCCTTCGTTTCTGCTGGGAAAGCAAAGTGGTACAGCCACTTAGGAAGACAATTTGGCAGTTCCTTATAAACTAATCTTATTCTTACCATACAATCCAGCCATCACACTTCTTGGTATCTACCTAAAGGAGCTGAAAACTTATGTCTATATAAAAACTTGCACATGGATATCTATAGCACCTTTATTCATAACTGCCAAAACTTGGAAGCAACCAAATTATCCTGCAGTAGATGAATAAATAAAACTATCGTACATTCAAACAATAGAATATTCTTTGATGCTAAAGAGAAATGAGCTATCAAACCATGAAAAGGCATACTTTCAAATGCATATTACTAAGTGAAAGAAGCCAATCTGAAAGGCTACATATTGTATGATTCAACTATACAGCATTCTGGAAAAGGCAAAACTACAGAGACAATAAAAAAAAATCAGTGGGGGAGTGTGGGATAAACTGGTAGAGCACAGAGGATGGGCAGTGAAAAATACCCTGTATAATGATGGATGTATGTCACTATACATTTATCCAAACCATAGGCTGTATAATACCAAGACTGACCCTAAGGTAAACTACGGACTTTGGGCAATTATGACGTGTCACTGTAGGTTCACCTTTGGTAAAAAATGTGCCACCCTAGTGGGTGACACTGATAAAGGGAAGGCTGTGCATGTGTAAGGGCAGGGGGCATATGGGAAATCTCTTTACTTCCCTCTCAATTTTGTTGTAAACTTCAAACTACAATAAAAAAAAAATAAAGTCTTTTTTTTTTAAAGTAATGAACTATTAATATAGTTCACATTCATCACAACATCACAGATGAATCTCGAAAATGTGGTAAGTGACGAGATTTCTCTGGTGATCCAGTGGCTGAGACTCTGTGCTCCCAAAGCAGGGGGCCAGGGTTCGAACACTGGGCAGAGAACTAGATCCCACGTGCCGCAAATAGGAGTTTGAATGCCACAACTAACGATCCTGAGCACCACAACGGGGGCCCAGTGCAGTCAAATCAATAATTTTTTTCTTAACGTGGTGAGACAAATGTCTAGAAAAGATAAGTACAATATAGTAACAGAGAAGGAAAGTGTTCACCTGGGAATGGAGGGGAGGAAGCAGAGTGATTAAGAAGAAATACAGGGAACACTTTAGGGTAATGGTATGTGCCGTACCTTGACTGTGTTAGCGTTAACATGTGTGATTAATCTGTCAAAACTCATCAAAATGTAACTTAAAATAAGGGTATTTTATTACAGGTATTTTATATGCAAAAAAAAAATTTAATTTGTAGAATAATTCTAAGTTTCAGCAATTAAGACTATGAAAATTTACCAAATACTTTATCCAATGAAATTATAAATCTTTCTAATATGGCATAATCACCAGGCACGTAATTTGTTTTTATGATGCATTTTGCCAGTGAATTAAATAGACGTGTATTCAGGGTGAAAAAGGCCAAATTAGAATAGTCAGACTACAGAATAGTCAATGAATTAATATTTAATTCACACAGTAAAGAGTGGACCTAAATCTAATCATATCACTAGCTGTATTAAATATAAATATACTAAAAGCCTCTAAAAGGAACCTTGTCAAATAGATTAAAAAAAAAAAACCCAATTATATGTTGATAGGTTGAAGGTAAAATATGGAAAAATATATACTATGTAAAGAGTAAGCATATCTAACTGCAACATCTATATTAATATTACATAAAATAAACATTAAGATTATGACCAAGAAAAAGACACTTTATGATGATAAAATGTCAATGTCAACGATGAAGACAATTTATCAAGAACTCCAGTGTTCTTGCCTGGAGAATCCCAGGGACGGCAGAGCCCCGTGGGCTGCTGTCTATGGGATCGCACAGAGTCGGACACGACTGAAGCGACTTAGCAGCAGCAGCAGCACATAATAATAATAATTGTATATGTATCTAACAACACAGCTTCAAAATATGAGAACAAAAATTGATATAAAAGGAAAAAGAGAAAAATTTATAATCACACAGATTTTAACACTGCCCCCTCAGCAAATGATATAACTAAATATTTTAAAATAAAAAATATAGAAAAACTTTATTCTATATAAATTATATCTAAAATTTCATTTTTTTAATTTAAAGGATAATTCTAAGTTTCAACAATTAAGACTATGAAAGTTTCAATTAACACAGACATAAAAATCTTTTTCAAGTATCAGCGAGTCAAATTCAGCAACACATAAAAACAATAATATATGCTGTTCAACTTGGATGCATCCCAAGAATGGAGAAATGGTTTAACATTTGAAAATAAATCAATGTAATTCACCATATTAACAGAATATGGGAGAAAGAACGTTTGATAATTTTAATAGATACAGAAAAGTCATTTGACAAAATTATGCATCCATTCATATTAAGAACTCTCAGAAAATCAGGTGTTTTTATAGAAACTGATAAGCTGCTTCATATATATACAAACATACACACCCACACATACATACATACATACACACACACACACATATACGTAAATGCAAACAACCTAAAATATCCAAAGTAATCTTGAACAAAAAGCAGAAGATTTTGCATACTCTGACTTCATGACTTACTATAAGTCTATAATAATCACAATGCTATGGTTTGGCATAAAGATAGGCAAATATATCAATGCAACAGATTGGTACTGTACCCAGAATAAACCCACTATTTATATAAATGACTCAAGGTGCCATTTGGTTTTTGGCAAAGGTGTCAAGCAACGCAATGAAGAAAGGAACGTTTCTCAACAAATGGTACCAAAGCAACTGGATATTAACATGGGGAAAAATGAACTTCAACCCCTACTCATCACCATACACAAAAATTAATTTGAGATGGATCACAGACATAAATATTAAAGCTAAAATGATAAAAATCCCATGAGAAAACAGAGGAGACCATTTTTGCTACTTCAGAGTAGGCAAAGGTTTCTTAGGACAGAAAATACAATAACTATAAATGAAAACTTAATAAATTAGATATCACTGAAATTAAATTCTCTGTTCACCAAAAGATGCAATTTAAAAATGAATAGATAAGTCAGAGTAGAAGAAAATTTTCACAACACATGTAACTGACAAAGGACTTATATTGGGAATATGTAACAAGCTTCTACTACACAGTTACAAAAAGCCAAAACCTCAACCTCTGACCCACAAAAAGGTGGTGATAGGGAAATATTTGACAGGACACTTCACAAAAACAGATAAATGAATAGCCAATAAGCACATGGAAAAAGTGATCAACATTATTAGTCACTGCTGTTGTTGCTGTTTAGTCGCTTCAGTCATGTCTGACTCTGTGCGACCCCGTGGACTGTAGCCTGCCAGGCTCCTCCGTCCATGGGATTCTCCAGGCAAGAGTACTGGAGTGGTTGCCATGCCCTTCTCCAGGGGATCTTCCCGACCCAGGGGTTGAACCCAGGTCTCCTGCACTGCAGGCAGATTCTTTACCACTGAGCCACCAGGGAACCCTAATGACTAATGGGAAATGCAAATTAAGCCACAATGAAATACTTATTTCACAACCATTTGAATGGCAAGGATATGAAGCAACCAGAATTCTCAAACATTGTAGACAGAGTATAAAATGGCATATAACCTTTGAAATATGTCTGGCCTTTTCTTATAAAACTAAACATAAACCTACTACCCTACAACCCAACAGTTCTCTTCCAAGGAATATACTGAAGAAAAATAAAATCATATGATCATACAAAGACTTGTATATGAATATTCAAAGCAGATTTATTCATAATTGTAAAAAATCTGGAAACTGCTATTTGTCATCAATAGGAGAAAGGATAAACTGTGGTATATTAATAAGAGGAATTAATTAATTATTAATACTACTCAAGAATAAAAAAGAGACAACATGAAAAATTCCAAATGCACTATGCTAAATGAAAGAAGTCTTATACAAAAGAGTACAATGTTATATGATTTCGTTTACATGACATTCCAGAACATGCAAAATTAGTCTTTGATGAAAAACTTCATAACAGTGGTTACCTTTGGGAGTATAAGGACAGGGAATGATAGAGAAGGTGCATGAGAAACTATCTGGTTTAATGACAGTATTCTCTATATCTTGATGGGATTTCAATTACACAGGGATATACTGATAGTCAAAACTGACTGAATGGAGGCTTCCCTGGTGGCTCAGTGGTAAAGAATCTGCCTGCCCATGCAGGAGGTACGGGTTCAAATCCCTGATCCAGGAAGATCCCACATGCCTCAGAGCAACTAAGCCCATGAGCTACAACTATTCAGCCTGTGCTCTAGAGCCCAGGAGCCACAACTAGTGAGCCCACATGCCGTAACACTGAATCCCACGTGCCCCAGGGCCTGTGGTCTGCACAAGAGAAGCCACCGCAGTGAGAAGCCTGCGCACCAAAACTAGAGAGTAGCCCCCACTCGCCACAACTAGAGAAAAGCCTGTGCAGCAATGAAGACCCAGCACAGCCAAAAATAAAATAATAAATAGATAAATGTTTTAAATTCACTGAATGGTACACTTAATATTTATATATTTAATTGCATATATGATTTATTACCACAAAAAAAGGAAACACAAATTATATAAAATCTAATTAATGATACATTTATGAGTTTAGAGGTGAAATTACTGATGACTATACTTACTCTAATATGCATAAACAAATAACATGGACTAATGAATAGAGGAATGGACAGAGGGAAAGACTTAAAACAAATTTAACAGAATGTTAATTGCTGTTGTTAATCTAGGTCATAAGAGTTAACATACAATACTTGCAGTTTCTATGAATGAAAATTTTCATAATAAAATATTGGGGGGGAAAATAAATCCAATAACCTAATTCCCCTGCCTAAAAATCCCTATTTACATTTCATATTTATCAATAGCCTTTACTCACACCTGGTTCTCATTTATACTCTACAATTTCTGACACTGTTAACCACCTTCTCCCTTTGAAACCTTATACTACTTACTATTCTAAACGGTTTCCTTGTCTTTCTCTGATTATTCTTTTTGCCTTCTCTTCCTCTTTCTACTCCCAACTGCAAAGTTCAGAACTGAGCCCTACTCTATACTTTTCCCCACAGAAAATTCACTTCCATTATTTTAACTACTGCTTATATGCAACTCCAAATGAAGATACAGCATCTTTTCTGTATTCAAGTCTCCCATTTCTAATTGTCTACTAAGTATTTCAACTTGCGCATCCCAAAACATCAAAAGTATTACTTTATCCTCAAAATTTAGAACTGGTATTCTACTTCCCAATTACTGTCCATGGTGGCACAGATTGCCCAGGGTCAAACAGTGAAGTTATTTTTAACTTCTCCCTCCATCCTAATCCTTAAAATAATCAGATACCAAGTCCTCCTAAATCCATTTTTCCCTTTTCATTCAGCCACAATTAATCTTATAATAATTCTTGGAAACTCACTTTATTCTAAGAGTTTACTGGTTCATGTCCTAGCCTCAGTTTCTTCGCATATTTCTGAAACATCTTCAGTTATGTTACTCCTGTTTATATATAACTTCTATGATTTCCCAGATGGCTCAGTGATAAAGAATCTACCTGCCAATGCAGGAGCCGCAGGAGATGCGCGTTCAATCCCTGGGTCAAGAAGAGCCTTTGCAGGAGGAAATGGCACCCCACTCCAGTATTCTTGCCTGAAGAATCCCATGGACAGAGAAGCCTGACAGGCCACGGTCCCTTGGGTTGCAAAGACTCAGACACAGCTGAGAGCAACTGAGCACGCACGTGATTTCACATATCTAGATAATACTGTTACATGCCAAGCAGAAAAAGTCAAACAAGATATGTTACTTGCTGTGGTAGCAAATCTCCAGAACCGGAGTCCTCCCAATGAACCAGGCCTCCTCCTCACAGCCCCCTCCCATACTGAATCTGGGCTGGCCCTATCACTCACGTTAACCAACAAAATGCCACAGGAGTAGCACTGTGCTGGTTTCAAGTCTGTGTCTTAAGAAATTCTGGAAACTTCCATTTTCGCACTCTTGGAAGCCCTGAGCCGCCAAGTAAGAAATCTGACCCCTTTGCAGGAAAGACCACCCGGAGAGGAAAAAGTCCTGAGACAGCATGGAGAGAGAGAGAGTGAAAAAATCCTACATATCCCAGGGTCCTGCCTTGAGCCCAGCTTTTCAGGTGGCCCTGGCCAAGGCAGCAGAAATATGAATGAGGCCATCTTGGACATTCCAGCCCCAGGTGCCATGAAACTGAAGCTACAAGAATGACTCCAAAAGGGACTAAAGAAAGCATCCATCTGAGAATCAACCCAAAGAACTGAGTGCCTTTTTTAAAGAAAGCAATAGATAACTGAAATACTTGCTCTCAAGAAGCTAACTATATAATGTGGGGAAACATTCCAGTAAACAAAAGGGACCATCAGAGGTCAATGTTATGACAGGAGGTATACACACCATGCTAGATGAGTCCAGAAGAGAGTCATCTAAATTAAACGGGCACAGTATGTGAAAGGGTGGATAAGGGATGTAGCTAGGGAAGTCTTCTAGAGCAGCTGATACAGGCTGAGTTTTAAGAGAGCTCAGGATACTACATGTAGTAGTTGGGTATAAACCAGTATGGTGGTTTGTGCTGTGTGCTTAGTCACTCAGTTGTGTCCGACTTTTGGTGACTCCACAGACTGTAGCCCACCAGGCTCCTCTGTTCATGGGATTCTCCACGCAAGAATACTGGAGTGGGTTCCCTTCTCCTTCTCCAGTGGGGGTTTGGGGGAGTGCTAAAAAGTATAGCACTTTTAGTTTCCTGAAGTTTCCTAAGTATAGGGTTTCCCTGGTGGCTCAGCGGAACCCTCCTGCCAATGCAGGAGACACGGGTTCGATCCCTGGGTCAGGAAGATCCCCTGGAGAAGGAGGGAAACGGCAACCCACTCCAGTATTCCTGCCTGGGAAATCCCTCGGACAGAGGAACCTGCCAGGCTACAGTCCAAGGTGTCAAAAAAGAGACAAGACTGAGCAACTAAGCCACCACCACCAAAAGATAAGCTAGGGACATAAACAGGAACTAGATAATTAAGGGCTTCTTACACTAAATACAGAGTTTAAACTTTACCTTAGGAATTATGAAGCAGGGAAGTGACATTTTCAGATCCATATCTTAGGAAGATTTCTATGGTAGCTGTGTACTAGACAAACGAGAATGGAGGCAGAGAAAGGTCGGTAGCCTGCTTCAGACCTCGAAGAAGGGATAGAAGCCTGAAGGAAGAGTGGCAGAGTGAATGGAGAGGGATCCCTAATGTTCAGAATCTACAGGACATGGTAAAGCAGATGTGGTGGAGAGGGGCTAAGAGAGAGGAAGGCACAATGACTCGTTTCTTCCGCTGAGGGCTTGGAAGAGGATGTGGTGCCACTTACGGAAAATTGGGAGAAACAAGAGGCAACAGGATTCACACACAAGTAGAAAGTTTAGACTCAGATACAAGAACAGGAAGAAAGCATGGATGCTTCTGCTAACAGGAAATGGAAGGAAGTTTTACTCGGTGGCCCCCATTTTTTCAGTGAAATAAAAGGCAAGCTCACATGCTAAAACTAATGAGAGAAATGGTGGCGATGGAAAGTTAGAAAGAGAAGTAATAGTTAGGGACAGCCCTCAGAGGAAAAGGGAGCCCTGAGGATCTATCTGGGTGTTTTTGAAACTCAAACTCATTCTGGCCTCAAGATGCACAGTGGTAGGATTTCCTCCAGCAGACTCAGCAGCAGAATATAAGAACTATATTCTTATAGTTGAGCTATTCTTATAGCTCAACTATAAGAATAGAGATGTCAGGTGGCTAACTTGGGCCAGGACTGGAGTACTATGAAAAAAATGAAAGGAAAGGAACAAGTCTCAGCAGAACTGATGGCAATGGTAAAAAAGTAATTCCAGTAATGGACTTTGAGTCTCAGCGAGCTAGAGAAAGAAACGCTTCCAGGGAGCTGGAGGACTGGTGGAAAATGTAATGAGGTAAACAAACAAAAAAGAGGATCTGATGTGGTCAAAGTGAATATTTACTGGGAATAAGACAGAAAGCTGGAAGGACTGAAGACTGTGGTCAAAATATAGGATGTTGCAACAGTCTGGCTCACTGCTTTGCACCTAAGAAATACTCACTGAACTTACTGACAGCCAGACAGGCTATTAGGACTTCAAAGCCTATCAGTTAAACAAACTAGCATTTGGTGAGAAATTTCCAAAAGGAATCCTCATGCACGCTGTCAATTCAATATAGCATAAACTTTCATGTCACATCCAAAGTAATGCTTCCAACGTTAACTCCCCTGATCTGCTATTTACCTATCACGAGCTCATCAGGCAAGCTCAACGCATTTAAAAAAAAAAAAGAAGGATCTTGCTTGATACTGCAATTTTTTGCTACTTGTCCCAAGCTACCTCTGAATTAACTGACATTGTCTTTTAAAGTGTAAGCTCACCATCTTTATTCAAGAAGAGCCCTATTTGGTGTTATTCTTGATTAGTCACTATTCAAGGCAGGGAGCTTGAAAAGAAGTTTGGCCCTAGAAAAGAACTAGCTTGGCAGCCTTACCTCTCTAATATATCAGCAATAATCTTGAAGCTGGGAACTAGACAGTGTCCCCTCAAAAGCAAGACAACGTCATTGTAAAGCAGCCAGGTGTCAAGGAGAAAAGAAATCAAATTTATGACTAAACTGAATATTTGGTCCTTTACTTTTCTGTCAATTCATGGTTTCTTTCTTAAAAAATTATATTTATAAAACAGTGACTACCTTCAAATAGTATAAAGTACTTAGCAGATTTCTATTAAGTAAATCCATCTTTATACAATATCAATGAGAAACTATATTAATTTCCTATCCAGTAATTCAAATGCTTCAGTCTCTCTCACTATCAGGGAAAAATCTCAAACTCCTTAACAAAGTATATAAGCCTTTGTGACCTGACTTCTGACTTCTCCACTAGCCTCATTCCTCTCTACTTAATCTCATTTGTTATTCTCTCTCCTCTGTAGGTCCCCCACCTGCAATGTCTTTTTGCTTACTCACTGCCTGGCTAATTACTCCCTATATCTACCCTGCAACTTTTTCTTTGAAAATTTCAAACCAACATAAAAGTTAATAGAAGAGTACAATAAACATATGTTCTAAAAATAAATAAACATATGCCCTTCATCTGGATCCACCAGCCGTTATACTTTTTGCCACATTTACTTTACCTCTCTCTCTGAACTATCTGAAAGTTATAGACATCATGACACTTAACTTCTAAAACTTTAGCAAGTATCTATGAAGAATAAGATCCTTCTATGTAATCACATACCATAATCACCCAAAATATTTACCACTGATACAGTATTACCTAATATGTAGTCCAAACTCAAATTTCCCCAGGTATTCCAAAATGTTTTTTCATAGTTACCATCTCTCATACTTGAAAAATGATTTGGAAAATGAACCTGCTACTTTCCACTTAGCTCTCTGACTCATTAGCAAGCCAAGATTTTCTTGATAAATAAAAACGCATTTCAGTAGAATTTAAGTAAAATCACAGTATTCACAGCTATTTTGATTTCCAAACAGGTCACAAAAAGAAACTTGGAAATTTGAAACTATGACCGAATTTTATGTCCACCTTAGTCCTGCTGCAGTACCCTGAAAAGGACACAGATTCATTAAACAGCTTTCCAAACAGCTTACAAGGCTACTTTTGAAATTTGCTTTTGGTGTTGAACATAAATATAATCAAAGTAGTCTCATCATCTAAACTGTAAAATATCAGACAAAGCAAGTGAAACAGGTGCTAGATATATACCAAAATCTTGATCATACCTGGGACCAAGCAATTCACTACTATCATTTCAATGTATTAATGAATTCCTGAGACACTTTTTGTTAAATTTAACATACAGTACTGAAAAAGCTAACATTACTAGGGGATATTAATTTGTGCACTTGTTTTTCAAATAAAAATAAAGACTGAAAGAAAAGGAACTAGAAACACAAACAGAACCAGCCTCTTATATACAAACACACACATTCACACAGCGTTTTTATTCTTAACAGCATCATTTACCTTCTGCCCTTCTCACAAAGCTTCTCAATTTCAGCTTTTAGATCCTGCTCCTTCTGCAGAAACTCCTTCTTTTCTTTCTCTATTTTCTTCTTCGTTTCTTCTCGCTTTATTGTTACGTCCTGGATAGCCTTTAATATCTCCTGAGTCCCATACAATTATAGTCACACACAAAGAAGGAAATGAATTAGTTCTTTTGGTCTGAAGGTTACTTTCAACTATCACAAATTAACACTGACTTTAGTGAATTTAAAGTGAACTGAAGGAATCTAGTTCATGAGTAATCCCAAAAGCCAGTACTTAGATATAAGGGAGTAAGTAATAATGCAGATATCAATTCAACAGGAGAAAGAATTTCTAACAATCACAACTGTTCAAAAATGGAATTTACTGCCTTGTGAAGCAATACTCTCTCCATTACTGGTGCTCAAATAAAGGCTGAATGAACACCTGTCAAGACTGCTGAGAAAGGCATTCTTGCACAGGGTGGGAGTTTGTTACTTCCAACAAATATGGTCTTGCTTTGTTTTGTTATGGTTCTTTCTACTTTATTATGTGTAGGGATTATCTGTTCTTTTTAAATTATCTGACTATATGTATAGTAAGTCAAACAATTAAAAAGTGATAAATTTAAGTCATCTCTCATTCAGTTGCTCAGTTGTGTCCAACTCTTTGAGACCCCATGGACTGCAGCACACGCCAGGATTCCCTGTCCTTCACCATCTCCCAGAGCTTGCTCAAATTGATGTCCATTGAATTGGTGATGCCATTCAACCATCTTGTCTGTCATCCCTTTCTCCTCCTGCCTTCAATCTTTCCCAGCATCAAGGTCTTTTCTAGTGAATCAGCTGTTTGTATCAGGTGGCCAAAGTCATCTCTAATTCACACCAATTCCACCCATAAAGTAATCAATGTGTTAAAGTGTTTTGTATTATGCTTTCGCAACTTTCTCCATCCTCACACCAACACGTGTACTTACATACATATTTCTTTGTTTTTCTGTTTTTTTATAATGAGGTAATTTTATATACATTATTCTGCATCTTGCTTTGTTCACCTGACATGAGCATACTTACAGCAAATATAGACCAAACTAAAAAACAGCTGCATAACACGACATGACACATGTATTTAGCCAATTTAGCCACTCTCTGTCAAAAGCGTCCATCAGGTTTATTCCAGTTTTCTTGTACTACAAACAGTAGTACAATAAACATTCTATGTCTATACTTTCATATAAAAATCTTTTATTTCTGTTGAGTAGACTTCTAATAATGAGGAGTCTAGGTCAAGGTATATATACATTTTAAAATTTAAATGACAATTCCCAGTATCTTTTCTTAAAAAAAAACTGTTAACAATTCACACTTCTACCAATGTCTAAAAAGAGTTCATTTTCTCTCACCCTTGACAGCTTATTTTGTTTTGCCCAATCTCGTGGGAAAGAGGGAGGAAGGGTATTTAGTAATTTTAATGAGCATTTTACCACCTCCTATTCTTTTACTGTTTTCACTGTCTGTCTCCTCTAGCTAGAATAAACATCCAATGAAGGCAAAGACTATGTTTTGTTTACCACTAAATCTTCAGGGACTAGATTAGGACTCAAAAAATATTTGTTGTATAATGAATCAACACTAGTAAGGCTGAGTTTATTTTCATATATTTATTCCCCATTTGCTTTTCCTCTTCTGTGAATTACTGTTTATAATTGTAGGCAAAATAATAGCTCCTGCCTCACAAAAATGTCCATGCTGTGTCCAAAGGTTCTTGGAACCTTTGTTACCTTCCTTAACAAAAAGATAGAGAATCCTGGATTACTGGGGTGGGTCCAATCTAATCACAAATATGTCTTTAAAAGTAGAGAAACTTTCTCTGTCCTGAGCAGAAGAAGATGTGATTAGGGAAGAATGGTTACAGAAATGCAACGTTGCTGACTTTGAAGAGGGAGAAGGGGTCACAGGTCAAGGAATGCAAGCAGCCTCTAGAAGCCAAGAAGGCAAGGAAATGTCTTCTCCCCTGGAGTCCCCAGAAAGGAAGGCCGCCATCCCAATACCTTGATTTTAGCCCAGTGATACCCATGCTGGGCTTCTGACCTGCAGAACTCTGATATAATAAATGTGTTATTTTAAGCTCTAAATTCATGACAATCTGCTACAGTGGCAATAGGAAACTATCACAATAGAAAAGTAATACAATAACCTTTCCTGGTGTTTCTTTATACTATTTGGCTTTTACTAGGAATTTGTAGGAATCTCAGAGTGTCCTGGATTTCAAACCCTTCATCAGATCTGCTAGAAATATTTTCTCTCAGTCTAATATTGATCTTTTGACTGCTTTCTGTATCATTTGCCATATCAAAAATTTTAATTATATATAATTATATTAATTTTTAAAAATCTTCTGGGTTTTCTGCCTGGATTAAGAGGACCTCTTGCAACTGAAGGTACATACATATGCTCCTAAATTTTCTTCTAACTTAAAATTTTTTTCCAGTTTTCTATGTATATTTTTAATCCACTTAGAACTGTATTTTTGAATACAGTATGAGACAGGAATCTAATTAAATGACTTTCCAGGCAGGCAATCAATTACATCAACAAAATATATTAAATAAATATATTCTGAACTAAAATGGGAGTGAGAATTTGGACAAGATGCCCTCAAAGTTCTTGTTTATACTTAAAATTCTATGATAACCATTAAAAAGTTACTTGCAGATTGCCTTTGGGGGAGGTGATTTGTGATGCTTACGTCTACAGCTTACCTGTGTGATGAAATTTGTTTACTCCATCTTTTGTTCATAGGGACTGTTTTAATTTTTAATTCAAATACATTGTTATCCTTGGTCAAAGGACATGGGAGTATGTTTTAGGTCATTTTAACCTAGCCTTGGTAGGGCTTCCCTGGTGGCTCAGATGGTAAACAATCTGCCTGCAATGCAAGAGACCTGGGTTCGCTCCCTGGGCTGGGAAGATCTCCTGCAGAAGGAAAGGAACGGCAACCTACTCCAGTATTCTTCCCCAGAGAATTCCATGGACAGAGGAGCCTGGCAGGGACAGTACATGGGGTAGCAGAGTCAGACAAGACTGAACGACTTAACACACACAAACACACACACACACACACACACACACACACACACACACACACACACTGCGTTTTTATTTCTATTAATTTGAAAACAAAGTTAAAGTCTGATTAGGGGCTACAGCTTTACTTGTTGCCAATTTTAATATAAGCAGGATACCTGGTGATTCTTCATTTCTTCTTCTCTCCTTTGCTGAAGTTGCTTTAATTGCACTTGGAGCTGATTCTCCACTTGCCTCTGCTTGTCCAAGACCTCCTGGTAACGCTCCTTCAACAGGGTTCTCTCTGTCATCATTTTATCCTATGGGTAACAACAGAAAAGGAGTTGAATTCGTCAATTTAACTGCAAGAAACATTCACCATGGGCTTGTTCAAGGCATCATACAGAGCTCTTAGGCTGCAGGGTCCAATACTGGAGCTACTAGCCAGGCTGGCTGTTATGTAAATTTAAAGTGATTAGAATAAGAAAATGTAAACATCCAGCTCTTCAGTCACCTTGCCACACTCCTAGCGCTCAGTAGCTATTTGTGAGTAGTGGCTACTATGCTAGACAGCACACAGAGAACACTTCCATCATGAAAGGAAATTCTGCTGTACCACACTGCACTAAGATGTGGGTGGCAACCATGGCCTATGTGCCAAATCCAGCCATCGCCTGGTTTTATAAGTAAATGTTTTCCAGGAACGTAGCCATACCCGACGGCTTACTGACTGCTTTCACACTACAACAGCAGAGGGGAGCAGTTACAAAAGAGCCCAGCTCACCTAGAAAGCCTAAGATCTCTACTAACTGATTCTTATATAGACTGTATCTCTGCTCTAGGGAATAAGAGAAATAAGGTATTTTATCATCTATTAAGAGGAAGAAGAATGAGCAAAAATAAAGAACAGATAATTTACTCAAAATGCATCTAGAAATTGGATTCCTTATTGGTCATTAGCACTAAAAACTGACAAACCCACTAGCGTGCTCCGGGGGACTTGTGATTCAGATTGGGCAAATTGGCAAGTTCTCACATAAAGTAGGAGCAGGAGTCAAGTTTTTAAGGGCCACAGTTCAGCTCTGCCTCCCCGACATTAGTAAATCAAGAAAAGTAATGGTTAGCTTTCAAAGGGACACTAAAACTTAGAGGGTCAATTTAAAACACATTTGGTACAAGGTAGCCCATGTAAAACTTCAAAATGAATTCATTCACTAGACAATAACTATTTTCAAAGAAAAGAAAGGTTTTAGAAGTGAATGGGGGGAAACTTACCACCCTATGACAAAAAAAAACACACACAAGCTCTCACGATGGGACTTTAGCTTTGGGATAAGCTAGTCCTTAGTCCATGTACTGAAATGTGACTAAGGCTCCCTAAACAGATGACTCCTTAGCATCATAACTTTAAAGGTATTCTGAACCTGAGGTCTACGGATAGGTGTGTACAAAATTTTTTGAGAGGAGAATTCAACCTTTCCAAAAGATTCTGAAAGATCTTAACCTAAGAAAATTAAAAAAAAAAAAAAAAAAAAGTTAAGAACCAACCAATGAAACTAGTAAATAAGAGCCTTCTTTATATATAACACAGAATGGGGGGAAAAAAAACTCAAGTCTTTACAGAAAGAAATTTCAAGGACACACTATTAGTACATGCAAATTGATGACTTAAGAGGTGTATAGGAAAGTACTTGATCCAATTCTTCTCCAAGCCAAAAGGTTACACAGTGCTACTTTGTTTCATTGGTGGCTAATTGGTTCTGAGAGCCCAGAGGCCCAATTTGAAATGCAGGCAGTGGGCAATTACTGTAAGTGCATGAAAAGGACAGCAAATAGAACAAGAGCAAAGTTCCTTGCATTGCCACCAAGCTTAATAACCTGACTAGTTCCACTGCCTTTTTTAAAGCATGTGGCCCACAGCACCACCTATAAAAATACAGCCAAAGAGACCACAACCCTAGGCCTCTTTCAGTCCAATGGCTTGCCAGTCTCCACCGTTTCAGACTGACCCTAAAGCATATCTGCAACTTCTTAAGTTGGCTACATAGTCATCAACTGCTACATAGTCATCCCAACTCCACCTTACAACTGTGGGGACCAAATAAACACTGCATGTAAAGTGCCGGGAGTAAGTGCTCAAGAAAAGACAGCTTCTCCTCCTCCCCTTGGAGGGTCTCTTCTAGCCTCCTTCTCAGCCTGCACACGGCCATTAGGTCTCTCATCTCTGGTATCTTTTTACTTGCCTGTTATAAATAACTCCTGAGTTGCTACTCTCTATTTAAAAGTTTTTATTGGCCTCATGTGGTTAACACACTCCAATAACTGACTTCTTTCCATCTGCCCCTCAATTTCTTTGACTTGTGCCAAATATTTACTTTATTCCCTCTTACATACTCTTTCCTCAATAGTACCTACTGTTCTAGAAAATTAAAAAACAAACAAACAACAACAAAATATTAACTGGTTTTCCTTCTTATTTCCACTCAACTAACATATCTTATCCTAAAGACCTCTTCCTGAACCAAGGGTGCCTTTCTGCGCATTACCCTTCCTCTTAAAAATAGACACTCAGATATTCACATACAGACAAGGTAGAAGTTTTGGCCACAAAATGCCAGGGACAGATCAAGGGGACCACTTTAACAAAAACAAATGTGAAGCTTTCTAAGTTTTAAAAACCAACTACCTAGGAATAAAATAGGAAGACACAACTAAACAATGCATGAGAAAAAGACATGATGGAGTTGGAGTGAAAGCTCAACAGTGTGACGAGATGGCCAAAACAAGCTGATGTCAGCTTAAGAAATGGTGTCCAGAATGAGAGAGAGGACAAGGGTCCCATTGTTTTGTGAAGTAATTATACTGTATGTGCATTACTATGTTTAGCTCTCAGGATCACATTTTCAAAGAAACATTGAGAAGATGGAACCTGTCGAGGTGGAAAAGAAATCAGCATGATGAAAAGCTGAAAGATATATGAAGAAAAGAAGAATGTTAAAAACATCTGGAGACATTTCACCTGGAAAGGTTCAGACCTGAGAGGTAAGAGGAAAAGGCATTGAAAAAAAAAAAAAACACTTTGACTATACTGCGGGTTAACAAGTAAAAAATTTTAGATTTACTCTATGTAGCTCAGGAGAGAACTGTAACAAGAAACTTTAGTGGTTCTGTTCTCATCCCATAGTAAGATCTAACAGTAAGATCTATGTTCAAAATGCGGTATGTTGCTTTGTGAGTAGTAGGCATCCCATCTCTGGAAGTAATCAAGCAGAAGTTAGCTGATCATCTGTCAGGGATTTTATAAAGGAGATTCCTGCACCTTTTCCAATTGGGATGATATGACTCTAGATCTTCAGCATTAACAGTTTCATATACCAACAATGACAGTTTAACTACTCACCAGATTCTTTTCAATATCTTGATCTGTGTTTACCTCTGAATCAGTCGTCTTAAAGTCAGTCTATAAAGAAAGAAACGATTACATTCAGAACTGTTCAGAGACATTATAAAAGGAAGAATTATATAGTCCTTTCACTGAGAAATCTGTCACAAGTAACTGAGAAATTAACTTTTTGTTCTTTCTCCTTAACAGCTTCACAGTAAGAGAACTATAGTTCTGGCAAATGCCTTCTGACATCCACGCTGCATTAAGCACTTATCCCACAAAATAACCTGAACAAGACCCAACAACTGATGGGGAGACAACCCCAAGGCTGAAACAAGAATTTTGGCCCCTACAACTTATTGTGCCCATTCTTCTGTCTACGACAAAGCATATCAGTCACTAGAAGGCAGGAGACACTGTACTTTTTAAGATGTAGGTCAGAGAATTAACAAGGGTTCCTCCTGCAAGTGCAAAGATGGGAAATATGAATGCTAATAACCTACGCTCATCAATTACTCAGTGCAAGCGACTGTAGTAGGTCATGAAGGTCCTAGTCGCCATGATTAGATGCTGGCTGTTACTTATGGAACACCAGTAACACCAGAATGCAATTATCACAGAGCACCATATGAGAGTAGTATGAGAGTTGCCAGTAGAAAAAAAAAAAGAGAGACAGAGTAGTTCTCCACCAACTATGAAGAAGTATCTCCTGCCCTCAAAAAAAAAAAAAAAAAATCGAAAGCCCGAATTCCACATTAGTAGTAGAAACTTGATACTTGACCTGGACGGCAATGTTCTGAGAAAGCTTCAGGGAAGAGCTATCCTGATCATCATCCTGATCCACTCTGACTCCTTCAACCCCATTTGCTGGAGGCACCACAGGTGGGAACTCCAAGCCTGGGTCCCTGCTCCCTTCCTTTAGGGTGGAGGCTTGTGGGGCCTTCTCTTCAGGACAATTCCCGGAGGCAAGCTGCTTTGTATGGCACCCTGCCTTAAGAGACCGAGTGGCGGGGTGGAGGCTCTCCTGGAGGCACGAATCCCCCTCCTCTCCTGCCGTGCTGGCCACGTCCTTCAGATCAGACTGAGACCCACCGCCAGACAGACCAAGGGCCGTGGCTATCAAGTTTTCTCCTAAAACCGCCCGGTGCGCTGCTGGAGTGTCACCTGCTGATGAGCCAGGATTCTGCTCTGGGTGTTCCAAATGGGCATTTCTGTTATTCTCCTTGGTTATCGTTTGGTTACTTACACTCGACAGAGGCGAGTTCTTATGCTTCTGTGCAGGGTCTTTGGGGCTATGAAAACAGAAGATAAAAAGTTTCTCTCTTCAGCCAATCTTAAAGAGGCTGAAACATATAATACTTTTAATACAACCACTAGAAGAACAAGACTGGCCTATATAAGCCCCTCCAAATTATCAGGATGAAAAGGAACTTAGCTTCCATTCAGTAATTTTGATCACACACACACAGAGTACAGCACGGTGGTGAAGAATCTGGGTTCTGGAGACAGTCCACAATAAATATTCACACATGAATGACTCTGGGGACCCAGAAATTGGGGAGTGTCAAATTTAATAATTTGGGGGAATGCAGATGAAATAGCCTGTTAGACTATTTCATTTAGGTACATGTACTACTTTTGTTACACATAATATTTTTAATAAATAAAATACTAATTTGGAAATTTTTTTTATTCCACTCTCGTTTCACAAAAATAATTCACACTCAAATTCCCTAGACAGATCTTTGACCAGAACCACTTTTTAGGTTCTTCAACAGCTTTCTAGAGCAAAGCATCACTACTTCATGTTGCCTGAAGTACAGACAATTTTGAATCCAAAATTGAAGCTGCCAGTAGAAATTTTATCCCAGATGACACATGTATAACACCAGAAAAACTGTTTTATCATTTGCCACAACCATTAACATACTGTTTTTAAGAGAGATCTTCAAAACCTATTTATAAGGACATCCAACATTCACAACTCTAAGTCTTTCACCCAGTAATAATGACTATATCTGCGTTAAATTCTTTTGCCATTAAAAAAATTAAAACTGATTCTGTCCACCAATACCCTTAAGGACTCCAAACCAGCACTGACTGAGGCTTTAGGTCATTATGCCTTTCTTTCCTCAAGTACCTACTTTTCTAGAAAATTCAAAAACAAACAACAACAACAAAATAGTACCTACTGTTCAAAATAAAACAACAGAGAGCATCTTGTGACATGAAAATCTTTATAAATGCTCTTTGCTGACTCCTTGCTGGGATCAGGTGGGGTACAGGGACACAAATTATAAATTTGGACAGACACAGTACCTAGGTGTGAATCCTGACTGCTATTTACTAGTGGTTTAACTCTGGGCAAGTTATTTAACTCCATTTGTAAAACAGAAATAATATTACCTACCTAATAGGATTATTGTGAGGATTACATGAGATACAGCATCTGAAGTATTTAGTTCTGGCATACAGTAAACACTCAATAAACCTTGGCTGCTATTATTATTACTAGTAGTATGTGCCTGTTTTGTTTTGTTTTTTTAAGCTTCACCATGCAGCATGTGGGACCAGGGATTGAAACCATGCCCCCTGCATTGGAAGGGCAGAGTCTTATTAACCAGTGGACCACCAAGGAAGTGCATTATTTATAAAATGAAGAAGCAAGTTTATGGTGAGGTTTTACTTAACTCCTGTCCCCATTACCCACTAACAAACCTCGCTTCTTCATTTAAATAGATATTTATTAAGTACACTGCAGTCAGACAAGCCTGAGTTTAAATCCTGACTCCAACACAGCATGGTAACCTTGGGCAAGTTACTAACCTCTCTATGTCTTAGTTTTCTCACCTGTTAATGGGAATAATAGTATTAGCACCTACCTCCTGGGATTGTTAGAAGAATTAAATGTATTAACACAGAGATGCTAGGACACTGTTATCTATTGCATTAGGTCCTACGTACTCTACAAAAGTGTTGAGGTAGCCAACCTAGTACAACATTATACATAACAATGGTTTAATCACTATGAAATGCAAGGCTGGGTAACCATAATTCCAGTCCTCAAGAGTTTAGATGGAAGGCAAACTACACATATAAAGTAGTATGTCATACTAACAAAGCTATCTATTTATCTATAGATAGAGATGTAGATCCACGTACATACACATATACAAAGCATACACATATACTAAGTGTGTGTGTGTGTGTATATATATATATATATACACACAAACACACGTACACACACACACACAGGTACAATATATAAACAGACAGTCCATGTAGGAGAAGTTGGGAAATATTTGCATTTTCAAATAAGTTTGACCAGCTGTATTCTAATCTATTTACTCAACAAACAATTAGCATGTCTGCTAAGTGTTGGATACTGTGTAGGGTACCAAATATACAAATATAGATCAGACAGTCCCTACCTTTAAAAAAGCTTCATCTAGGGCAATGCCACTAGAGCCAAAAAGGAGAAAGACCAACTACACTTCTGTAAGAAGCCCATCTCCAAAGCCCTCACCCAAACGAAATCTACCCAGTCAGGAGTCCACACGTTACCTTAGACCATCTGGGGGACCTTCGTCTGGTTTGGAAGCACAGACACTAGAAGAGGATTCCGGAGGACTGGGAGCGGTGGCCACCACGCCAGCTACCTCAGATGCTGCCATCGTGCTCTGCACATTCAGAAACAAATTCCAAGATCTCAAAACAAATGTATCTTTCCCCATCAGAATGTCCATACAGCAGAATCACATCAGGAAAGAAACACAAAGAAAAAGCTGGGCTCCAGGAGAAAATACTTAAGAGTATTCCTCAATAGGATACAAAAAGAACCATGACATGCAATAGGTCCCAGGGGACATCAATTCTCAAACATCACTATATATATCATTACATATATTACACATCACATATATATGTGTGTGTAAACAACACTATATATGCCTGTGCAAAGCTTTTTCAGTTTAGGAGAAATGCAGTCTCACAGACTGAGAATCCTCCAAATGATACACATACCTACCTTGCCTCATATCATTTTCAAACGATGTGATTTGGGGCCTAATATCAATGGTATCTTATGTTTTAAAATCATTTTATGCCTGTCACATTAAAAGCAATCTCCTTTAATACAAGCAAAGTTTCCTGGAAGCATTCTTGTGGGAGAGAAAAAATAGTATTTAATTGGGCAATCCAAGTATCTTTTACTCTGTGTTCCCCACAGATGGAAAAAGTTTGACAACCACTGACTGCAGAAAGTACACTCTTCAGAGTTACTGGAGGTGCAAAAGAGTATGAGAATCTCAGTTACTCCAGCATGAAAATGAGAAGCTGAAAAACAGTAATCCAAGTAAGGGAAGTGGGGCACAGGCCTTTTTTAGATCAAAAGGTCATCCTTTATGTTGCAGGACAAATTCATTGCCTTCTATGGTGAAAAGATAAAAAAGAATATGGGAGAAGGGAGGTGTAACATAAGCTTAGTTTAAATTCTTGTTTTTATTTTAACAGCATCCCAGGTACATCCCTGACCCGCGAAGAAAGCACAGGGCAGGCATGGAGGCTGGCCTGTGTCGACACTTAAGTCCCAGGCTATCGTTCCCCTGTGCCTCAGTTTTCCCCATCATACAAGACTCCCAGGAGAAAAACGGGCCCCAGATCGCCATTACTGTTCGCACAGGTGCAAAACGTCCTGCCCCATCGGAGTCCGGGCCGGGGGTCCCCGGCGCCCGGTCAACAAAACCACAGGTCACGGGTCCTACGTGCAACTCGGTGGCTGAGAGCGCAGAGCGGAGGGGGACGGGGACACCTGGCAAGAGGCTGCGGCCGGGGCGGGGGGGCGTTAGGTCGAAGAGGCCAAGGAGAGCCTCGCACCGCAACCCGGCGGCGGCCAGACGGCGACGCCGAGAGCCACGGGTCATCAGGGCAGATCCGGGGACGGTCGCGAAAGGGACAATGGGGGGAAGCGACGCCGAGTGGTCCCGGCCGCCCTCCACAGGGAGGCTGGCCCCGCCGGCCGCTCCCTCCGGCCGGAGCCCCCTTCGCACCTTGCCCTGGGCCCCCCGGTCAGGCTGCCAACCCCCCGTCCCACTTTTAGGCCGGGACCCCCGTGCCCGTCCCCGCACCTCCCTCCACGCCCCCGCCCTCAGCCTCGCCCCTCGCCCCTCGCGCCGCAGCCCCTCGCCCGCGCGCCCGCCCCGCACACACCTCCCGCGCCGCGCCCCCGGGAGCGAACGGGGGAGGGACGGGACGCACCTGAGCGGGCGGAGCGGGGGGAGGGGGCGGCTGAGCCTGGGGGGGAGGGGTCGAGCGCCGGCCCGCGCGCGCGACACCTCCCACTTCCGGCGGCACGAGCGGCGGGGGGCGAGGCTCGGCCGGGGAGAGGAGAGGCCGCGGTGGCACCCGCGCGCCGCCCCCGATGGCGCCCTCTGGCGGCCGGAGCAGGCGCGGTCGGGGCCGGGGGGCGGCGCGGCGCGGGACGCGGACTTGGCGGAAACCGCCCCCCGCGCTAAGCTGCTAGTGGATTCCGCCCGGGCGCAGGGACTTGAGAGATGGCGACCGCGAGAAGGACTTGAGACCTGGCGGAGGGAGAACCCCTCTCTAGGAAGGTTACGAAGCAAGAGTCAGGGTCATGGCGGCCAGAGAGAGAAAAGGAAGAAGTGTTGTTTTAAAGGTCTCAACCCGAGATGCCTTGTCCAGAGGACGCCATGAGGGAGAGGACCGGCCTTATGCAGAGGGTAGCTTCTGAAGATGCCCCGAGGACTCGGGGCGGTGGGCCAGCCGCCGCACACGCTGCTGCCTCAGCGGAGGACGCCCGGAGGACCCCCCCGCGCCCCCCGCGCCCCTACAACGTCGCCGGCTGCTCCCGGCCGCTCACTCGGCCGGGCCGGGGGCCCGCCGCTGATTGGCTGTGCCGCCGGGCGGAAGTGATGCTGCTGTCACCGGCTTCTCGGGCTCCCGCGGGAGCCGCGAGTTTCCGCAGGGGGGCGGCGGCGGCGGCGGTGGCGGCCGGGCCGGTGAGTTGGAAACTCGGTGGGGGCGGGGCATTGAAAGTCCAGGTGCTCTAGAACTGGGGAGGGGGCGCGGGGATGGGGGAGTGCAGCCGCTGTCTGAGGATGAGTGAGCTGCCCAGAGGCTGCCTTCATTCCCCGCGTGTGCGAGCCCAGGGAGAAGGGGCCACGGCGTCCAGATTCCAAGAACGTGCGGGTCCTCTGAGGAAAGGGGGGCCCTTTGCACCGGGCATGGAGGCCAGCGATCGATGAAACTGACCTCTGGCAGGCAGCCGGATTTCTAGGAACAGGTTGTAGAGGTTGCGAGGTTCCCAAGAGGAGGAGGACAGCCTCTTGGGAACAGGAATCTTGGACTGCCCTCCTTGGCACCTAAGAGCTGTAGAGACACGCCTAGTTAGTTGGGGCGAAGTTGAGATCTGCTTTCAGAGGATATCTAAGGTTCCTTTCCCAGAAGCCGAGGGTGGAGGTGAGGTGCGGGGTAAAGTACTGCCCTGCCAGAAGGACTGGAGGATGTGGTGGTCAGGTTTCTCCTGTCTTCCGGAAATCTGTGGGCTCCACTGAGACGGAAGGAGCCTTACCCAGTTGGGTCGCTATCAAGTTATCTCACAATAATTTTGTTTTGCTTTAGTAAGGCCTGCAGACTTGGAAGGACACCTGAATGTCTCCGGACAGTGGAGGCTGCCGGAGGGCAGGGAGGTATTTTCCTGGGAACCTAAGAGAGAAGGAGATACATGGATCTGGGGAGGGAAATGTTAGGTGGCAGAAGTTCTTTTCTTCCTTTAAGAAGATACTTGTGTACAATACCCATATTTCCAGACTGATCCACTTGGGTATGTGTGGGTGTACTAAGCCCTGCCTCAAGGTGACCCGCCTCCCCTCCCCAGCCCAGGTAGAGAGCAGATGCTTCCGAAGGAGCTCAGCCACCAATAGGGACAGACATGTTCCACTGCCCATTCACCTGTCCCTGTCCCCACATTTGCCCACTAATTTGGCCCTTCTGTCAAACTATGGGTGGCGGTCCCAGGTTTAGAACACTTCACAGCCAACTTGCTGAGCTAGTGACTAAGGGAAGCCCTGTAGTGGTGCTTTCCGATCCCCACCCCACCCACTTGCCTCTTACTTCTGTTCAATTTTGTTTGCATTCTGGGCTTTTCCCCATTTTTCCCCACCTCCTCCTACTCTTACTTCCCCTGGCGTCCTTCACAGGTACAGAAATCAGGAAATGAGCTACCACCCAGACTTCTAGGAAGCAGTACTACCTACTTTTTCGTTTTTTTTTTTTTTTTTAATTTTGGCTGCACCGGGTCTTAGTTGTGGCATGGCAGATCTTTAATTGCTGCTTGTGGAATCTAGTTCCTTGACCAGGGATCGAACCCAGGCCTCCTGCATTGGGAGCACAGAGTCTTAGCCAGTGGACCACCAGGGAAGTCCTCTATCTACTTTTTCAAGAGGAGTTTTGGGTAAGAGTTCAAGCCCTCTTCTAGGCATCTAGGAAAAAAAGAGAAAAGGATGGCCTGATGTTGAGGATGAGAAGTAGGGTTTCTGGGTTTTGTACCCATCTGGCCTTACTATACCACTTTGATTCCAGTCTGTGACCTCTCTGAGATTCCTGCAAGTGATCATTGGCAGTTTCTTTGGTCACAGATCCCAGGGTTCCTGGCTAGCCTCTGCCTGCTCCACTGGGTTTGGGAGGACACTGTTTCTTATTTTCTTGGGGCCTACAGGTTTGCACTCTGTGCTGAGAGTCACCGCTACTCACAGCGGAAGGAATGCCTTTTCTCCATTTTCACAAAATGAGCGTGAGGTGGTTAACCAGACCAGAAGCTCAGCCTCACTCTGAGTCCAGGTGGGAATGGGGCCCCACTGTGGGAAGTTAGCCCTCAAGACCAGCTGTCTGAGAAGTCAGCTGTGAGAAGAAGTCTTCTGTCCCCTCTGAAGAAGGGAGGAGGGTCTCTTCTAAAGAACAGTCATGGAGCTGCCAGGAATTGGCAGGAGTGATATGACTTCTGAGCTCAAGATGGCAACAGTGAGGAAGAACAGTGTGGTGCCTGTTAGCAGCTGGACCTCCTGCTTGATTGTCTCGTGATAATCATGCCATCGAGGGACCCACTAGGCTTAGTGCTGGCCCCCCACACCCCCCCGGGGCTTATCGCTGTTGGTCAGAGATCAATGTGAATTAAAAGAGAGGACCACACGTTTAATGATTTAAAAGGCATGGGTTAGGAGTCTCTGGGTGTGATACGTTGGTGCTCGGTCGCCCCCTGAGATTCCTGCCGTTATCAGCTCGCTTACCTCTGATGTCCTTCTCTTTGTCTGCAGCCTACTGCTCTGATGCCGAAAGGGAGTCAGAAAGTGCCACACTCAGATGCCCCCCTGGGCCTGCCCACAGGCCTCTGGCTAGAGTTAGCTGGACTATTCCTACTGCTTCCCTGGGCTATGGGCCTGGTGGGGGCAGGTGGGCCCAGGGCCCAGGGCCCAGGGGGGCTAAGCTGGGCAGTGCGTCTGGACGGTCCGGAAGGCGAGGGGGCAGAGGAGTTGCTGGAACGGCGGGCAGATGCTCTGGCCCAGGCGACGGGGCTGATGAACGCGGGCCGCATCGGGGAGCTCCAGGGGCACTACCTCCTGGTCCAGCCCGCAGGGCATTGCCAGGCCCGGCAGATCAAGGCCGTCCGGCAGCAGGTGGAGGCCGTGCTGACCAGGCATGAAGCTGTGCGCTGGCACTCAGAGCAGAGGCTGCTCAAGCGGACCAAGCGCGGCGTCCACTTCAATGACCCCAAGTACCCACAGCAGTGGCACCTGGTGAGTCCAGCCCTGCCGCTTCCAGCTTCCGACAGCCGGGGTGGGGGGACTCGGTGCTCTAGTGGGCGTTTGTCTGTGTTATACTCTTCAGGGGCCTTCCATCCTTTGCTTGAGGAGACATTTCCGTGGGCTGCGATGGTGGGCTTCATCCTTGGGCTCCACGTGCCCTGTGCTCAGTTCCAGAGAGCCAGAGGACTGCAGTGGCCTGGCGCAGGTGCTGGGGCCAGGCCACCCGGGCTGCCTGCTGCCTACTAGCCTGTGCCTTTGGGTGCGCTGTTTAACCTCTCTGTTAATGGAGACTGTAATGGTTACAGTTACGGGAACTAATGTATTTGTGCCGGACTCATAGGAAACACTTTACAAGAGTTAGCTAGTAACGTTATGTTATACAATGTTAATATAATGTATATCATGCCTGTGTGGGGTTGACTAATAATGTTATATTATACAATGTTAATATAATGTATATTATGTGTGCAGTGGGTACTAAGTTGCTTCAGTCATGTGCTACTCTGTGACCCCATGGACTGTAGCCACCAGGCTCCTCTGTCCATGGGATTCTTCAGGCAAGAATACTGGAGTGGGTTGCCATGCCCTCCTCCAGGGGATCTTCCCAACCTAGGGACTGAACCTGCATCTCTTATGTCTCCTGCATTAGCAGGCAGGTTCTTTACCACTAGTTCCATCTGGGAAGTCCCAATGTGTATCATACGGCATATTATTACCCAACCCTTAACCCTAGTCACTGTTTCACCCTTGTTGCCCATGAGAGATGCCAAGCTTTCCTGGACATCTGGGCTGTGGCAGAGCTCTCACAGGTCCCTCCTTGGCTCCGTCCCCACCTACCCCTATTTGTCCACCCCTCTCTCTGGCTCCCTGACAGTGGCCAAAAATGAAAAGAGGCTGCTCGCTGTACTTGTCTCCCTATGGGCTGTGCTGCACATCACTGGACTCCCAAGGCTCAGGGAGCAGTTCCTGACCCCGTCTCTCCCCCAGAATAACCGGCGGAGCCCCGGCAGGGACATCAATGTGACAGGTGTCTGGGAGCGCAATGTCACCGGGCGTGGGGTGACTGTGGTGGTCGTGGACGACGGCGTGGAGCACACCATCCAGGACATCGCACCCAACTACGTGAGTGGCCCTGGAATCAGTACCGCCCCCAGGCCTTACCTGATTCTTCATGTTGCCTCAGGCCTGTTCCCTTTCCCAGGGACCTCTCATTGGGCCACAGGAAAGGGCCTGGGAGGTAGGATGCTGTTCTTCATCTGCTCCTCTCCCCCAGGCAGCCTTATGGCCTGGCAGCTAGGACACAGGCTCCAGCTCATCAGAGAGATACTTCCTGGTTCCTGCTGCCACTCCCTGCCCTGGGGAGTAAGGAGTGGCCCTGGGCAACCTTCCTCTCCAGTGCCTCCACCTCTGTAAAGCCTGGCCTTTAAGCAGCCGGAAGCCTCTTTTATGCCAGGCTTGCCACCATGGAAGCAGCTCCTGGGCATATTTCTATAATAATGGCCGAGAGAAGTTTGCCTAGAGCTCTAGCACTTCTCCTGGAGCTAGTAGTAAAGAGCCTGCCTGACAATGCAGGAGGCCTAAGAGACGCAGGTTCAATCCTTGGGTCAGGAAGATCCCCTGGAGAAGGAAATGGCAATCCCCTCCAGTATCCTTGCCTGGAGAATCCCATGGACAAAGGAGCCTGGCGGACTATAGTCCATGGGGTTGCAAAGAGTCGGACACGACTGAAGCGACTTGGCACAGCACAGCACAGCACGCAGCACTTCTCAGCTTTGCCCTAAGGTGTCCTGTCCTTATGCAGCCCATGTGGTTGGTAGAGATGGGCCCGCAGTGTTGGCTCAGAGCCCCAAACCCCCAGTTCTCCTCTCTCCCTGAGCTCCAAGACCTGAGCAGTTGGAACCAGTGAGTGAGCACATTTCCCCCCTTCTCCCATGCCACGTTTCAGAGCCCTGAGGGCAGCTATGACCTCAACTCGAATGACCCTGACCCCATGCCCCACCCGGACGTGGAGAATGGCAACCACCATGGCACGCGGTGCGCGGGCGAGATTGCTGCCGTGCCCAACAACAGCTTCTGTGCGGTGGGAGTGGCGTTCGGGAGCCGCATAGCAGGTACCTCCTGTCCAGCCTCAGTATACCCACCCCTGCCGAGCCCCGTGACTGCTGTCTTCATCTTCTGTCTCTCCTCCGTGAATTCCAACACGACTTTATTTCCCCTTCAACACACAGCAGAAAGCAAAGGGTACACTTATAAATAGTTGTCTGCAGGACAGATTGGTTCATTGATTTTTTTTCTCAGTGCTTTGGTGTTTCCAACATGTTTTTAGCAGCAAACTCCACTTTAAAAAGGGCTTCGCAGGTGGTTCAGTGGTAAAGAATTCGCTTGTCAATCACTGTAAGAGACACAAGAGATGTGGGTTTAACCCCTGGGTCAGGAAGATCCCCTGGAGTAAAAAATGGCAACCCACTCCAGTGTTTCTGCCTAGAAAATTCCATGGACAGAGGACCCTGGCAGGATCCATGGGGTCACAAAGAGTCGGACACGATTGAGCACACACGACTATATAAAACAGCTAAGAGAGTGAAAATGAGCTGGATGAGAGATGGAGGCCCAAGTGCACCTGCTCAGATTCCCCTTCCCTTTTTCTGATGATGGTTATGCCCCATCAATGCTCAACTCATTGTAATGATAGCTCCTTTTGTTTATCCACGTTTTTGTATTTTCATGGTTTACCAATGGACTCCTCATCGCCCCTTCTTTATTTATCCCGTGTGTCTGTGGAGGGCCCTCTCCCTTCTCCCAGCTCTCTAGCTCCCACCCTTCCTGACAGTCACTGTCTGCTCTCCATCCTTTCAAGAGAGCTTAGTGGCCCTGGCCCATACTGGGGTGGTTCTATGGCTCCTCGGCCTCTCGAGTCTTTTTCCACCAAGGCAGAGGGTGAAGGGAATGGATGCAAACGCCTTCCTGGTGATTTCTCATAAACGCTTGGAGCCTGTGTTTACAAGGCTGGAACAGATTGGCTGCATTCCTCTTATAGTCCAGCAGGGGTCAGCAGCCCTCTCTGTAAATGAGACTACAGAGGGAGGCAGCCCAGGTCCCTTCTGAAAGCTCCACCAGGATGTAACCTACCCCATCTTAGAAGGTGAGACCAGACATCCATGGGAGGAGCAACGGGCTGAGAACCATCTGTTGAATACCCTCTTGTATGTCAAGCATCGCTGCAGTGTTTTACGTGATAAAGGATGCGTGAAAAAAGGGAACTTTGGATTCCCTACCTTCTAGCCTATGCCTCTGCCCACCAGACCCCAGGATCTGTAAAGTCTAAGACTTAGCATTAAGTTAGAAATATTTCTGGCCAGGTACATGCACATGGTATAAAAATTCAAAAGATCCGAGAGCACTTAGAAAAGTAAGTCTCCACAGGGGGCCCCCACCACCACATGGCTCCCCATCTAGGAGACCAGCATCATTGAAGAGCTGGTGTGGCCTACACTGCCTAGGTATCCGGGTACTGGATGGACCCCTGACAGACAGCATGGAGGCTGTAGCGTTCAACAAGCACTATCAGATCAACGACATCTACAGCTGCAGGTGAGGTACAGCCAGGAACAAGGTAAAGGGAGGTGGGGGCACCAGGCGAATCCCCCAACCAGAGAACAGTGGTGTGTGGGGGGGCTCTCCCATGGGGTACAACCTGCAAGTCCACTGCCCTCATTTCTCCAGACCCCCAGCTTCTGGGTTCTCCATCTTAACCTCCAAGTCACCCCAGTGATCAGGTTGCCACACAAGGAGTGCTCCGTCCCACCTCATGTTGACTTATTTAACAAACTCATACCACTCTGGAAGAAATTGAGGATTCCTGTCCTACCACAACTGGGCTGAATACCCAGCGCAAAGCCCCGCCGCTCCCACCCAGAGACACACCAGCAGCTCCAGGTTATGGATCAGGCAGGAAGGGGGTGGATGATAAGGAGGAGCTGAGGTTGGGCTGCTCCCGCTGCGTTGACAGCAGCCTGTTCTTCCCCAGCCAGCGTCTCCTGTAGATACACGACATCATCCACATGTAGAGAAAGGACAGAGAACTCCTAGACAGCTTACACAGGTTGTCTACTTCCTTCGCAGGTGCTCTGCCATCAAGCCTAGAATTAGCTCCTTCAGTGGGGAAGGGGTGGCCTCTCATCCCTTTCCACCACTCTGTACTCCCTGGGGACCTGAGAAGGGGTTTTTAGGAGCAGGTTAGAGTAGTCTTGAACTGGGAAAGTTTCCAAGGACAATAACATTAGCATAGCCTTCTGTTTTCCACTTTGGAGTGAAGGCCGGACTCTTACGTCCTTTCATCACCCAAGTCCTGGGCTGGAGCCCTTGGGAGGAGGGGAACGCCAGGGCAGAGGGACGGCCCACCGAGGCTGGGCTGGGTGGGCAGCCAAGGCCTGGCCCTGGCTCTTCCCACTGGGTCTCTCCACAGCTGGGGACCAGACGATGACGGGAAGACGGTGGACGGCCCCCATCAGCTGGGGAAGGTAGCTGAGAACCGTGGAGACTTTGGGGACCAAGTTCGCCCTCTTCATTCCGTTTCCAGAACTTCTCCCGCCCTCCCCCAGACCTGCCTTGTAGCCCCGACCCCTCCTCTGGGAACAGTACTCCTTCCCTGGGGTGAAGGGGTGAGGGGGACATTCTTAGAATGGAGCGGTGCTTTGCTCTGATTTTGTGCTTGGCTCCTCATTTCTGGCCCCACCTTCTCTGATAAGCAGAGCACATCCATCAAGCAGTTGTTCCACTAATAGCCCCCTTACCTTCTTAAGTCCATCTTTAAGTCTCTTTCTCCCTTGTCCAATTCCCTTGGGGTTTTTTCTTTTCCTTCTAGAAGGGGACGGGAGAGCGAGTGGCATGGAAGGTAGGGGTCTTCCTGTGAGTTCCTCAGCTGACTTTGGTGTTTTGCTCTTTTCAGGCTGCCTTGCAGCACGGGGTGATGGCTGGCCGCCAGGGCTTTGGGAGCATCTTTGTGGTGGCCAGTGGCAATGGGGGCCAGCACAACGACAACTGCAACTACGATGGCTACGCCAACTCCATCTATACTGTCACCATAGGTATTGGGCCCAGTGGGCCCACAGTGCGTGGGTGCACACGTTTGTGTGTGTGTGTATGTGAGAGAGAGAGCAAGACTCAGTAGTGGGGAAACTTGTATCTGGGGGTGTGTGTGTCACTTAGAGGTGACTGGACCAAGTATCTCAGTGTGTGTGTGTGTCGTGTGTCACTGAGGGGTGAAGAAACTGTGTATCTGGGTGTGTGTGTGTGTCACTCAGGTAAAGGGACTGAATATCTGGGTGTGTGTGTGTGTGTGTGTGTGTCAGAGGTGAGGGGACCATGTATCTCAGTGTGTGTGTATGTGTGTATCAGGGGTGAAGAGACTGTATATCTGGGTGTGTGTGAGGGGTGAGGGGACCATGTATCTCAGTGTGTGTGTGTGTGTGTGTGTGTGTGATGGGTAAAGGGACTGTATATCTGGGTGTGTATGTGTGTGTGTCAGATGTGAGGGGACCATATATCTCAGTGTGTGTCACTCAGGGGTGAAGGGACTGTGTATCTGGATATATATGCGTGTGTGTGTGTGTGTGTGTGTGTGTGTGTCTGTCAGGGGTGAGGGGACCATGTATCTCAGTGTGTATATGTGTGTGTCACTTAGGATTGAAGGGACCATGTATCTGGGTGTGTGCGTGTGAGGGGTGAGGGGACCATGTATCTCAGTGTGTGTGTGTGTGTGTGTGTCACTCAGGAGTGAGTGGTAAGGGGACCATGTATCTGGATGTGTGTGTGTGTGTGTGTGTGTGTGTGTCACTCGAGCTGAAAGGACTGTCTATGTGTGTGTCCTTCAGTGGTGAGGGGACTGTGTATCTGGATGTGTGTGTGTGTGTGTATGTCCCTCAGTGGTGAGGGGACTGTGTATCTGGATGTGGATGTGTGTGTGTATGTCACTCAGGGGTGAAGGGACCATGTATCTGGATGTGTGTGTGTGTGTGTGTCACTCAGTGGTGAGGGGACCATGTATCTGGGTGTGTGTCACTCAGGGGTGAGGGGACCGTGTATCTGGATGTGTGTGTGTGTGTGTGTCACTCAGGGGTGAAGGGACCGTGTATCTGGGTGTGTGTCACTCAGTGGTGAGGGGACCATGTATGTGGGTGTGTGTCACTCAGGGGTGAGGGGACCGTGTATCTGGATGTGTGTGTGTGTGTGTCACTCAGTGGTGAGGGGACCGTGTATCTGGATGTGTGTGTGTATGTCACTCAGGGGTGAAGGGACCATGTATCTGGATGTGTGTGTGTGTGTGTGTCACTCAGTGGTGAGGGGACCGTGTATCTGGGTGTGTGTCACTCAGGGGTGAGGGGACCGTGTATCTGGATGTGTGTGTGTGTGTGTCACTCAGGGGTGAAGGGACCGTGTATCTGGGTGTGTGTCACTCAGTGGTGAGGGGACCGTGTATGTGGGTGTGTGTCACTCAGGGGTGAGGGGACCGTGTATCTGGATGTGTGTGTGTGTGTCACTCAGTGGTGAGGGGACCGTGTATCTGGATGTGTGTGTGTATGTCACTCAGGGGTGAAGGGACCATGTATCTGGGTGTGTGTCACTCAGTGGTGAGGGGACTGTGTATCTGGGTGTGTGTCACTCAGTGGTGAGGGGACCATGTATCTGGGTGTGCCCCCAGCTTCCATGTGTCTGTCTGAATGTGTGCACAGTCTTCTCTTCAGACTCTGATAGTGAGGAGGAACCAGCCCTGCTCTCAGGGGAGGTCAGGACTTCCTTATAAGTTATACCCCAGAGCACTTTCTACCTATCATCTGTGGTAACCCCCTCTGCGCCCCAGCCCCCACCTCCACCACCACAGCTGGTTAGGCCTCTGCTCCAACCTCTCTTCCCACCGGTCACTTCCCTCTTGCTTGAAACCTTCCCTGACCTCCCTGCCACACCAGTCTAAATTAACTGCCTTTTACCTGTGCTCCCTACTGTAGGCATTTACCATCCCAGCTGTATTTACTTCCCTGACCTCCCCCCGACTATGGGCTCCCTCAGATCAGGTCTGTGGCCTTTCCCCACAGTCCCCATCTGTCACTCACACAGTGTGTGACTCGCGGCACATAACCGATAAGTAACTGATAAACGTGTGAATGGATGAGTTCGTGTCGAGTGGCCCCCCCCCTGCAGTCTGCTGAAAGAATAGTCTTGGCACAGACTACCCTCTGCCACATGAGACCACTTGTCCGGGGGAGGCGTGTGGGTACTTGAAGGACTTGGACCACTGAGATCATTTTTTAAGCCCAGGACCAACTCCTAGACAATAACTCAGAGGTAAGTCTGATGTTCTCAGACCCTCACCTCTGCTCCCATTTCCCTGTTCCTCCTCCAGGTGCTGTGGACGAGGAGGGACGAATGCCTTTCTACGCGGAGGAATGTGCCTCCATGCTGGCAGTCACCTTCAGTGGTGGGGACAAGATGCTCCGGAGCATCGTGAGTGCCCTGCCCCCTCCACCGGCCCTCTGCTCCCCACCCTCGGCTCTCAGGATCCTCTTCCCTAGCAGATCTGTTTCCCTAAGAGTCTGCCCCTGTTGATAGAATGGAGTTGAGGACTCTAAGTATATCTGTGTAAAGGGTTTTTAATCTTTAAATTTTTTAAATCTTATTTATATATGTGTGGCTGTGCTGGTCTTCTGCTGCACAGGCTTTGCTCTCGTTGTGGCAAGTGAGGGGCTCTGTAGTTTCAGTGTCTGGACTTCTCACTAGGGGCTTCTCTCATTGCAGAGCACGAGCTCTGGGGCACATGCGCTCAGTAGCTGCAGCTCCCAGGCTCCAGAGTGCTGTACGGGCTCAGTAGTTGTGCCACAAGGGCTTAGTTGCCCCGAATCATGTGGAATCTTCCTAGCCCAGGGAATTGAAACTGTGTCTCCTGCACTGGCAGTCAGATTCTTTACCACTGAGCCACGAGGGAAGCGCCTTCATTTTAAAATTTTTAACTTAACAAATATGCGTATCTTTATAGGAATCACCTTGAGCACACATGGATGAAAGAACCTTTCAAATGTCTTTCTTTGGTAGAATATGGGCTTTGGCTAATTTCTATGGGCTTAAAAAAAAAAAATCATCATTGCATTGCTATGCAGTCCTTACATAAATACTGCGAGTTCTGATCCTGTTCATCCTCAGGAGTAAAGCTAGTGGTTGTCTGCACCGCATGGGTGGGAAAAGGAGTCTGGAATGTCCCCGTCAGCCCCAGAGACAGCTCTTTCCTTGGAGCTGGCCTTGGAGTCACAGCAAACAAGAGGTTGGAGCAAGGAAGTGGAGTGTCTCAAGCTGTGAGAACCTGTGAAGGAATTCAGAGTGCAGTGCCTACCCCCTGCTGGCTCAGCTCCAGCCCATCATCCTAGAGCTCCCTGCCCGTCCCGATGCCCATAACAGAGTGACCCGGGGACAGGGGGACTCTCGGACAGGGCTGGGCTGCAGCCAGCTGGTGTCACATTTCTCCAGTGGCTTACGCTTGGGAGGACTCTGTGGGGCCGTTGGGAATTGGGCTGCTGCCTCTGGGTCAAATTCTGTTTCCCAAACTGAAATTCTGTTTTTGCTGCTCAATAACTTCTGGTCAATACAATGTTCCAAGGCTCTGGGCCGGGGGACCCCAGCCCCTTCCCCTACCCTGGGGGAGGAAAAAAGGGAGTGAGCTAAAGTAAGCAGGCAGGAGGCTTTGCTTAACAGACGGGGGTCTGGGTGCAGAGGGGCACCACCACTCCCAGCCCAGGCCAGGCTGGAGGGGGAGGAACAGCAGGAACATCCTGGCAGGACTCTTGCTCACCCCAGCCACAGTCAGGGGCTGAGAAGTTACCAGACATACTAGTTCCTCTTGTTCTGAGGTACTTGTCTTCTCCTCCGGACTCAACTCCACTTCACCCCCACCACTTTCCGTCTGAACTGTAATTTGTCCAGAAATGCAAAGAGAGTTTGTTCAGCCAACCTGCCATCTTTGGGTTGTCCCTGTCTTGGAAACCAGTTGCCAGTTTCTGTTCAATGACCAGCTCATGGGGCTGCCTCCCTGAGGGCAGGCACAGAGGCACATGCCATCCCACCATCTGCTGCCCAGGGCTCCTGCCACCGGAGGCAAGTTCACGGGCCTCCCAGCTCCACACTGGACTGTCACTGTGAGGCTGTTTCCTTAACAGGAAAAAATTAATCTGCTCCCTGGCACAGACCAGGCTTCCCACCCTCACTGAGACTTCCACTTGGAGAGTTTTTCCCTTCTCTTCTGTGAGAGCATGGCGTCTGAGTGGAAATAACATGTCTTGGCAGCTGCTGTAACAGCTGGAAGGTAATCAACAAGGACAGTGGAGAAAGGGAAGCTCTTGGCAGAAGGTAGTACCTTGGTATCTGACCCAGGAGAGAAGCTTGGAAGGAAAAGATGTTCTGGTGTTAGCATGGACACCACGTGCTAGATCGAGAGGGCCACAGGCTGGAGTGGATTCAGGCAGGGCCCTCCCCGGCTACACCCTCTGTGGCTCCAGGGAGGATGAGAGCGTGCAAAGAACTGGATGCCAGACAGGTGCTGTGTCCCTCCCCCTCAACCCCCACTCCCACTCTCACCTCCCACCTCAGGACTGCAGGTAGAGAAGGGGGACTCGAGGCACTCGGCCCTGAGCAGGGAGGTGGCCTGGCCTGTCGGTCGCCACAGGCCAGGGTCAACAGCGGTGCAGTTGCTCTGCCCATGCTGAGCCCACCAGTGGGCAAGGGGGACGGTGTCCTTTCCCTAGGACACACTCCCTTTGTTCACACTGACGTCAGGCCAGCCCCGTCTCTGAGCTGCCAAGCTGGAGTTCCTCGCCTGGTGCCGTCACTGTTGTCCCAGCTCCAGCTGGGGGCCCGCGGAGCTCCCCGGCCACTCCTCTGTCTCCACGGCTGCAGGGGCGGGGGCAGGGGGGATTGAGGAAGGGGTCATCATCTGAGCAGGAATCAGGACACCCTCCTCCACACGTGAGACCTCTCCTCTCTCCACCTCCTTTCCACACTACTGCAGCCCAGACCCTCAGAGTAACTCGTTTTTCTCAACTCTCCAGAGATTCTCCTGTGAGGCCCAGGAGGATAAAGAATCTCCTTCGTCCTGACCTGCCAGACAGAGAGGTCCCCGAGAGGCTCGCTTGCTCGCTTGTTCTGAGGCCCCGCCCTGCCCCCTTGCCCCACCGCCCATGGGAAGTCAGGCACTAACCAGCCCCCGTCCCCCCATTCTGCTCCTCAGGTGACCACCGACTGGGACCTTCAGAAGGGCACCGGCTGCACTGAGGGCCACACAGGGACCTCGGCCGCGGCGCCCCTGGCGGCTGGCATGATAGCCCTGATGCTGCAGGTGCGGCCCTGCCTCACGTGGCGTGACGTCCAGCACATCATCGTCTTCACTGCCACCCGGGTGAGCTCTTTGCAGGCAGATGCGTGGCCTGGCCCAGCCCACCTCAGAGTTTCGGCCCCAAGGCCTTGGAGGTATCAGGAGGTTCAGGTTCTAGGTGTCCCAGGCGGTCGGCGCTAGTGTCTCCCAGAGTTGCGTTCCTGCGGAAGCACTGTGGAGACCCCGCCAAGATCGTAGATCTGAATTCACTTGTCCCTGTCCTGCTGCTGCCATGTCACCTGCAGAGGAGCATTCTGAGTGGGCTCCCAGTTCCCTCTGTAGGCAGGCCATTGGGCTGGTGACATCATGGGGCTTTGCCCTTTGTCCCAGCTTTCCTCAGGGAGTCCCTTCCTAGCAGCCTTGGTGGGAGAGTCTGGGCTGGATGGGCCATCAGGGAGAGTGAGACACCTAAAATCTGCAAGGCTCACCAGGACCCCTGTGCTCTCAGTACGAGGACCGCCACGCCGACTGGATCACCAACGAGGCTGGCTTCAGCCACAGTCACCAGCACGGATTCGGCCTTCTCAATGCTTGGAGACTCGTGAACGCCGCCAAGGTGAATGGCTGTCCTGCGCGGAGGGGCCGAGGGGGCAGGCCAAATGCCTGAAACACTGCCTGGCACGTCGTAGGTGCTTAATAGATGTTCATTCACCCGAGACGCGTTTTACCCACGAAGAAGCAGACTCAACACTCTATAAAGTTTCTAAACTGAGAGGAGAGTAAATGGGACCTCAGTGTCATGTGGAGCCCTCAGGGTGCTCAGCTCCCCATCTGCTGCCCTGGACACAGCGTGTCCTCCGGCTCTTGTGTTGTGATGCCATAGGGAGCAGTCCAGGGTGTCCGCAGAGGGAGAGACAGTGATGATTAAAGGAGAAATAGAAAGAGTGCGGCCCTAGGGGTCAGGCAGGCGAGGTTGGGTGTGCGAGGTCTGTCTGTTTGTTCATTCGCCGCCCCCTCTTCCTTTCACAGGTCTGGACGTCTGTCCCTTACTTAGCTTCCTACGTCAGCCCTGTGTTGAAAGAGAACAAGGCGATCCCGCTGTCCGCCCGCCCCCTGGAAGTGCTGTGGAATGGTAAGCGGTCAGCAGAAAGGGGGTTAATCCTGGGCCAGAGGCTCAGGGCGGGGTGACGGAGAAGTTAAACTCGTCCTCCTGCTGGTCCTACCCCTTCCTTTAGGAGCTGAGCTCCAGCCAGATCTGCGGCGTTCTCTTTGACCATTTTAGGACATGTTGCTGCTTCTGAGTTGGCTGGCCCCCTGGCTGCTTGAGAGACCTTTCTTACGGGTGGTGGGAGGGAGCTGCTGAGCAAGCCATTAGGAAGGCTGGCGGGAGGGCTGGACCAGGACCTGGGGAGACAGGCACAAGTCGAAAGACGTTCATTTGACTTCCATGCTAGGAACTTGCCAGATGATCTTCTGCAGCCCAGTGGGCTTTGGATGAAGTGAAGAAGCTAGGAATGTCTCCCTTTGCTTCTCAGGCTTGTCTAATTACAGAGTCAGCTGGGACCTGTTGGGGGAGGACAGAGGAGTCCCCAGAGGGCTCTCTAGACTGGAGTGGCCCTCCGTCCACCTCTGCCTCCATCCCACCCGGGGCCACAGGACTGTCCAAAGGGGTGAGGGCTGTCTGTGGGCAGTCCAAGACGTGATCTCATGTTGAGCCCAGAGGTTGAACCCCTTCCCAGAGAAGAGGGCGGCTGGGCTGGGGTACTGTGCTAGAGGATCATCTCTCTGCGCACTTCCCAGAGTTGCCACTGGAGAGTTTTCCATACCTCCAGTTCTTTGGGGATTTTTTTTTCTCAAGGAATTTTGACAAGCAGAGTTATCCACTGTGTTTTGTAAAGTTGGAAGCATGTCATGCTTTGTACCCAGGTGGAGCTTTGTCCTCGCTGTTCCCATCCTCCTAGGAAGTGATCAGACCAGCACAGTGGCCATGAAGAGGGATGGCCAAAGATGGGAGCATAGAAGGGAGGGTTGGGGCTGCTCCCCTGGCTTGGGAAGAGTTCCGTTGTCTCTCTCCCTAACCATGTCCAGCGCTTGCCCAGTTTCCCCTCTACGTGGAAGGAAATACATGGGCCCGGTTCATTGCATTTTCCGTAAAAGGAATGCTATCTTGGAAAGGGCATAAAGCATCAGCCAAGGCAGAGGAGTGTAGAAGCATTCCCAGGAATGCAGTTCAAGTAGGAACCTTGAGGCTTTGCACTCACATGTCTTGGAGACAGTACATCTTTTAACTTTTATTACCTCCTATCCAGAGCTGCTGCCTCTCATTTAAGTAACAGTAACCCACAGTCACATCCATCAAGTGAGGAGGTCAGCTTAGAAGCAGGTTAGGGTCCTTTTCAACTTCATCATCCTCTGCCTCCCACTAACCAGGAACGTTCCCCCGGCATGTCTGACAAACTTCCCTTGGTAGAGAGGGATCTGAAAACTGCTTGTTTGTCACAAAGAAGCAGGAGAAAGAAGGACACATTGTCCTGGGAGGAGGAGAGCAGGAGCTGGAGTAGGGGAGAGAAAGATGGAGAGAAGGGAGGTGGACTCAGCAAGTTTTGCTAACGGAGCCCTTCACTGGTTTGGAGGGTGGCCAGCAATCAGCTGATCTCCAGAGTCAGCAAAGGTGTCTTCCCCTCTGTTGTTGTGACTCCAGACAGAACTGAAGGTCCAGGCTTGTGGGCATTCTTGGAAGCTGCAGGAAGTCAGTCCAGTTCACATAGAGCTGAGCAACTCAGTCCCGGCTGGTCAGCAAACCTCTCCCCCTATGGCCAAGTGATAGTCTTTCCCACCAAGACCTGGGCAAGTCAGTGTCCAAGGGCTGGCAGTTGAACTTTTTTGTAAGGTAGAAGGAAATAAATATTCCTGAGATGTAAAAGGAGGTGAAATGCCAAGACTCTAGAGCAGTGGTGACCAAGAGAACTTTCTGTGATAATGGAAATGTTCTCTATTTGAACCCATGTCCCCTACATTGCAAGGCAAATTCTTAACCACTTGACCACCAGGGAAGTCCCTGTAATTGATTTTAAATAGCCACATGTGGCTGGTGCCACCTTCTTAGGCAGGGCAGCTCTAGAGCAAGACAGGTTGTCATTTCTCCCCATTGGCAGGAGGGCCCCTCAGTTCCTGTAGCTCTGACTCTGGGTCTGAAATGTCTTTGGAGGGCGAGAGAGAGGGTGGGGCTTGGGAGGCATATCTAAAACACAAGGGAGCCTGTGTGTATTTACAGAAGATCCCTGAACACCTCTTGCAAATACCCTTTTATCCTTGTTTGCAGCCCCAGCTGGCTGCCACCATCCCCTGCCACCCATGTTTCAGTCCTGTTCTTTCCTGGCTCCAAATCTTCCTCTCCTGCCCAATCTTAACCTCCCCATTGATTCCTCCTTCTGCCTTCCAACACCCTCAGTACATCTGTTAGGAAACACCTTTAAGTCCCTGACTGCCTCCAGTTAGTAACCTTTTCAAATGAACTAACCAGAGCAACTGCTCACCTTTATCACCCTCTCTCCACTGCTGAAGACTTACTTCATCCCTCTTCATCCCTCATGAAGACTTACTTCATGCCTCTCTCAGGCTCAGACCCGGGGCCAGCTCACAGCTCATCCCGGTCGATGATGCTCAGCCCTGTTGTCAGACCGGATTAACGAGGCCTGTGTGTCAGCCTTTCCCCTTCTCCTCCTCCTCCTCCCTGCTCCTCCTGGGGCTCCGGTGACCTCCTTTGCTCCATGGTCCTCTTCTGGCTTCTCTGCCTGAGGAGCTTGGTTTTCTATTCACTCACCTCATTACTTCCAAACCATGAGTTCCTTCTGAGACTCATGCCATGTTCTTGACCCTCCCTCTACGTCTTTGTCCTTGACGGCCCAGTTGTACTTAGGGCTTTAGCTGCCACCTCTCCACAAATGATTCCTAGATTGGCATCTCTTATTCTGATCCCTAAACAAGGATAGTGACAAGAATAGAGATTTTTCTAGCTTCTGTAAGATTATAGGCAACTAAATCCCTGGGATCTTCTCGGCAGTGGTTGAACAAGATCCCATGTTGCTAAAGGTAAAATAATAATATGACGATCATCATCAACTAAAATGAGTGCCTCTAGGACTTCCCTGGTGGTCCAGTGGTTAAGACTCCGCACTTTTACTGCAGGGGTTACGGGCTTCATCCCTGGTCAGGGAACTAAGATCCTGCATGCCATGCAGCGCAGCCAAAAAAAAAAAAGATAAATGCCTTTTATGTGCCAAGCACTGGCCTAAGGGTTAACTCATTTAATATACTAGCTCAATTCTAATAAAATAATTCACATGTTCTCACATGCATGGCCACCCAAGTCCCTGTATACACCAATAAGTAAATGCACGTAGCATGCCACTGTGTACACATGCTAACACAGATGAGCACTCTCAGGTCTCCTTTAGGATTTTATTCTGTTCTATTATGCTCTGTAATGTGTCACTTGGTGCCTCAGCTGGTAAAGAATCTGCCTACAATTCAGGAGACCCAGGTTCGATCCCTGGGTCAATAGATACACTGGAGAAGGGGATGGCAACCCACTCCAGTATTCTTATCTAGAAAACTCCATGGACAGAGGAGCCTGGTGGCTACAATCCATGGGGGTCGCAAAGAGTTGGACACAACTGACTGACTAAGCACACCTACATGCACAGTAAAAATTTATATGTATATAAATTTCACATATATAAATGTACATATGTACAACCTCACCAAAGTAAGAATAAAGGAATAAAAGTGGAATGAGCACAAGGACAAAGAGAATGAGAGAAGAGATCACAGCAAAGTAGAGATTGCAGTACATTTTTGGAAGATAGAACAATGAATGGAGAAGTGAGCAGGGCTAAGAAAATTGCAAACCAAATACCTGCAAGAGTCATCCTAGGCAACAAGCTCGATCACGTCACAGAATCTCCAAAGACTCAGGGCTGGGAATTCCCTGCAGTCCAGTGGTTAGAACTCTGAGCTTTCATTGCCAGGGCCCAGGTTCATTCACTGATATGGTAACTAAGATTCCACAAGCCACGCGATGTGGCCAAAATAAGGGGCTTAGGACTCGGAGGCCCCTTGCACTGCAGAGAACAAAGATGAGGTTGAGAGTAGAACTAGGTGTCAGTTAAAATGTAGACACCCAGGGGCCTTCTCCCATCCTTAGCAGCCAGGTGGTGGCCCCTTCCTTATCTAGGCAGGAGTTGGGAAGTTTATTCTCCCGAGTCTGGAGCCCCCAGGTACAGCAGAAAACAGGAGACAGGGTGTATCTTAAAATGACTAACCATTAACTATATATAAAGGGGACATGTTACAGATGAGGAAACTATTTCTCATAGCTAGTAAATGGCTGACCTGGGATTTGGAGCCAGGATGGGTGGCTCCAGAGCCCAAGCTCTTAGAACTAGTAGGCACAAGTGATGAGTTGAGAAAGGGTTTGTTTTTCCTTTGTAGTGGGAAAGGCATAAGCAAGAAAATCCAGCCAAGAAACTGTACAATTGGTCTGATCCAGTGTTGGCCTTTTGCCAGATAGTTACTGTGAAAGGAAAAGAAAACAAGGGAATGTAAATAAGAGTGTGTTGGAGAGATGAGCTGTGGGATCTTAGGTGGTTAGGGAAGAGGAGCTTGACGGATCTCTTGAGGAGCAAGAAAATGAAGGAATCAGAAAGGCGGTGGAGGGACTTTCCTGGTTGGTGGTCCAGTGGTTGACTCCACACTTCCACTGCAAGGGATGTGGATTTGATAGCTGGTTGGGGAACTAAGATCCCACATGCCACGTGGTGCAACCAAAAAAAGAAGGTAGTGGAGAAAGCGGAGGGACAGCTGGTTGCTTTCTGAGAAGGTGGAACATTGGCTTCCATGAGTTGCAAGAGTGAAAGAAAAGACACGTACACACAGACAAACACAGTGAGAAGGCTCAGTGGGTATTTACCAACATGGCATCAAGAATTGCAGGAGCTTTTGTGTTCTCATTTTTGCTCAACTACTGTTCTAATTTGTGTTTTTTACATAATAAATCCCACAAGGGAAGTTCCCATTCAGAAGTGAAGCAGTGGGCCAGATAACGATGAGGCCCGGGGTCTGGCCGTGGAAGTCTGTGCTGACGAGGGGTGGAGAAAGGTCTGTGGAGTCAAGAAAGGAGAGGGATGTGAAGACATGGCATCAGACAGGTCGACCGTTAACACTGGTGTCATCAGGTAGTGGGTGGTAGACCTCCTCCCTGACATGAGCCCAGTGAGAGGTGGACTGAGTAGAAGGCCAGGACGAACAGGAAGGACAGACGGTGGGGCCACAGGAAGCCCTGAGCCTTTTCTTCCCTCTCTCTTCTTCTTTTTTACCTTGGCTGTGCCACGTGGCTTTTGGGATCTCAGTTCCCTGGCCAGGGATTGAACCGGGCCCTCAGCAATGAAAACTCGGATTCCTAATCAGTGGACCATCAGGGAACTTCCCGCTCTTTCTTCTTTGACCAGTTATCCACACCGCCTCACCCCTAGACTAGAATCAGACATTTTAGCTGGCCTTCCTGTCACCTGTTTCTTCTTTCTACTCCAGTTCAGCCTACCCACAGCTGTTAGGAGTTCAGTTCAGTTCAGTTCAATCACTCAGTCATGTCCTACTCTTTGCAACCCCATGAAGCGCAGCACGCCAGGCCTCCCTGTCCATCACCAACTCCCAGAGTCCACCCAAACCCATGTCCATCGAGTTGGTGATGCCATCCAACCATCTCATCCTCTGTCGTCCCCTTCTCATCCTGCCCTCAATCTTTCCCAGCATCAGGGTCTTTTCAAATGAGTCAGCTCTTCGCATGAGGTGGCCAAAGTATTGGAGTTTCAGCTTCATCATCAGTCCTTCCAATGAACACCCAGGACTGATCTCCTTTAGGATGGACTGGTTGGATCTCCTTGCAGTCCAAGGGACTCTGAAGAGTCTTCTCTAACACCACAGTTCAAAAGCAGCAATTCTTCAGCGCTCAGCTTTCTTTATAGTCCAGCTCTCACATCCATACATGACCACTGGAAAAACCATAGCCTTGACTAGACGGACCTTTGTTGGCAAAGTAATGTCTCTGCTTTTTAATATGCTGTCTAGGTTGGTCAAAACTTTCCTTCCAAGGAGTAAGCATCTTTTAATTTCATGGCTGCAATCACCATCTGCAGTGATTTTGGAGCCCAGAAAAATAGTCAGCCACTGTTTCCACTGTTTCCCCATCTATTTGCCATGAAGTGATGGGACCGGATGCCATGATCTTAGTTTTCTGAATATTGAGCTTTAAGCCAACTTTTTCACTCTCCTCTTTCACTTTCATCAAGAGGCTCTTTAGTTCTTCACTTTCTGCCATAAGGGTGGTATCATCTGCATATCTGAGGTTATTGATATTTCTTCCGGCAATCTTGATTCCAGCTTGTGCTTCCTCCAGCCCAGCGTTTCTCTTGATGTACTCTGCGTATAAGTTAAATAAGCAGGGTGACAATATACAGCCTTGATGTACTCCTTTTCCTATTTGGAACCAGTCTGTTGTTCCACGTCCAGTTCTAACTGTTGCTTCCTGACCTGCATACAGGTTTCTCAAGAGGCAGGTCAGGTGGTCTGGTATGCCCATCTCTTTCAGAATTTTCCACAGTTTATTGTGATCCACACAGTCAAAGGCTTTGGCATAGTCAATAAAGAAGAAATAAAAAACTCCAGCCTTGCACAGTAATCTCTAATAGTTCTCAGTTGCTTGTTTAAAATAAAAATGTGAAATAAATAAATAAATAAATAAAATAAAAATAAATAACAATGTTAAAGCCCTTCCCATCCTAGGTCCCGTGCCCATCATCTCTCACCTCCTGCCTGAGCTTCTTCACCTGTAAAATTGAGTGTTGCTCTCTGCTTTGGCTGTTGGTCTGAATTAATGGAAGAAAAGTTGTCTTGAAGAGTCATTTCTCATCGCAGCCTAATTTCTTAATATTCCTCAACTGAGTCTTCTACTTTACTAGTTTGGTGTTTTAACTTTTTATTTTGAAGTAATTGTAGATTCACAGGAGGGTGCAAAGAACTGTTCAGGGAAGTCCTATGCACTCTTCTCCTGATGTTAAATGTCTTAGAATAGGACAATAGGAAAACCAAGAAAATTACATTGGTCCAACTCATAAAACTTATTCAGATTTTACCAGTTAGACATAGATTCTGTGTGTGTGTATATGTGTATGAGTGTGTCTGTGCAATTTTACCACATGTGTAGTCTTGTGTAACCACCACAATCAAGATCAAGAGCCATCCCATCCGAGGCCTACTCTGTCACCCTTTATGGCCGCACCCGACCCCTCCACCCCACCCCTAGCACCTGGCAACCACTCATCTGTTGTCCGTCTCTACCGTTAACATTCATGAATACTATGTAAATTAAATTGTGTACTATGTGTCCTTTGAATATTGGCTTTTTTCCCTTTAGTACAATTTCCTTAAAGTTTGGTCGCTTCACTAATTTTGTTTTTTGTTGTTGTTGTTCATTTTTTTAAATGCTTAACTCATCTTTTTATTTATTTTTGGCTCTACTGGGTCTCAATCCCTGTGTGCCATCTTTTCTCTAGTTATGGTGAGCGGGGGCTGCTCTTTGCTGCAGTGCACAGGCTTCTCATTGCAGTGGCTTCTCTTGTTGCAGAGCATGGGCTCTAGGTGCATGGGCTTCAGTAGTTTTAGTGCTTGGGCTCAGTAGTTGTGGTGCATGGGCTTAGTTGCACCACAGAATGTGAATCTTCCTGGACCAGGGATCGAACCTGTGTCCCCTGCATTGGCAGATGGATTCTTAACCAATGGACCGCCAGGGAAGCCCATCAACTTCAGTAGTTTTGTTTTTTGTTTTTGTTTTTTTCCCAAAAACCTTCTGTTTCCTTCAATATGAAACTTGTTCATTTCTACCTCTGCCTTTATATGTACCATTTCCCCTTCTAGAATACCCTCTACCAACACTCTCTACCAATCTGTATTCACTTCCTTCCTCAGAGTTTGTCTCACAACTGAGTGCCTAAACCTGTCTGCCTCATCTGTGTTCTGGCATCAGTTATGTGGACCTCATACGACATCATTTTCCACCTTCAGGTAGAAGGCAGAGGCCATATCCAACTTATCTTTACATTCCCAGCGTCTAGTACGGTGCCTGAAATGTAGGAGGTACTCAGGAAATTAATTTTTGGATGAATGAATGTTGGAAATTGCTCCGTTTGTTTCTTGCTTGTGTCTTGGTTATGTGTTGTCTTCCTGACTAGACTCTAAATTATAAACTTGAAATCAGCAAGTGCACTCCCTTTACTAGTGTACACAAGGTTCAGTCAGGGTTGCCAAAGATACTTGTATATGCCTTTGTGTCTGGTGGGGTGAAGTGAGGGCGTAAGTATTTCTGGGGCTGGTTTCCCAGCTGCCCAGCCTGACTTCCCACAGTCAGCAGGATGGACCTGGACATGTCGGGGCTGAAGACCCTGGAGCACGTGGCCGTGACAGTCTCCATCACCCACCCACGACGTGGCAGCTTGGAACTGAAGCTCTTTTGCCCCAGTGGCATGATGTCCCTTATCGGCGCCCCCCGCAGCTTGGACTCGTACGTACTTGTGCCCCTACCTTCTGAGCTCTCCTTTGCAGCGAGGGCCTTGTCCAGGAAAAGATCTGGGACGAGTGGACACTCGCCCTGTCCTAAACTCCCCTGGCACTGGCTTTGTGACCTGCTTTGTTCAAGTGCTTACAGCGTGCCCAGCACTGCACTTTACGTATGTTTTCTTCAGTCCTTGTAAGAACGATGCAGAGGGACTTCCCTGGCAGTCCAGTGGCTAAGACTTTGGGATCCCAGTGCAGGGGGCCTGGGTTCAATTCCTGGTCAGGGAACTAGATCCCGCCTACCACTCTGCACGACCAGGAGAAAGACGATGGAGAGTAGACTTTGTAACCTCCTTTTACAAATGAGGAAGCAAGGCATGGACCTAGTAAGCGCCTGAGAGAGTAACAGGAAGCCTAGATCTGGGACTCCCAAGCCTGTGTTCTCTCCACGTTTGCTTTTTCCACTTCACTATGTTGATATAAGCCCCTCAGCTCCTGAGATCATCCCAGGGCAAGGGCCAGCACTTGAGGGCCCCTCATGGCACCCTCCTTATTGGCTGTAGCTCAGCCCACAGCTGCTACTACAATAAGAAAGTGCTCCTGGGCAAAGGGGTCGGTTCCCTGCTCCACACTTTCCTCTGTCTCCTGTGTTCTTGCCCCAGGGATCCCAATGGCTTCAATGACTGGACCTTCTCCACGGTGCGGTGCTGGGGGGAGAGGGCGAAAGGAACCTACAGACTCGTCATCAGGGATGTAGGTAAGCCTGTCTGCCTCCCAGCCAGGGCCCTGCCTTTCACGAGTGTCGTCTGTTCCTCTGGATCTCAGAGTCCCCACAGAAAGTGTCCCAGGTGGAACACCTAGGGTGCCATCGGACCAAAAGGGTAGCTGCCAAGAAGTATGCCCCATCCACAGAATGGGCATTGAGACCTGTTCATTAATTGTTCATTAATACTACCTTTCACCTTCCTTGGCAAAGTGACTGATCCATTTTTCCTCAGGATAGCAACACAAATTCCTTGTTGAAACCACATTTCAAGTTCTTTCACATATAACCATCCTGCGGCCAGCCCTGGTAGGCAGGTAAGGGCAGGACTAATTTTCACCATTTTTTTTTAAACTGAGGCCCACCCAGAGGTTTGAAGTGACATATGTGAAGTCATACCGTATTTCAAAGAGGAAATTGGAAATTGAACCCAACCCTCCCAATTTCCCCTAAATTAGGTATACATCAGGCTTCCCTCATAGGTCAGTTGGTAAAGAATCCTGCAATGCAGGAGACCTTGGTTCAATTTCCTGGGTTGGGAAGATCCCCTGGAGAAGGCAACAGCTACCCACTCCAATATTCTGGCCTGGAGAATTCCCTGGACTGTATAGTCCTTGGGGTCACAAAGAGTCTTTCACTTTCAGGTATACCTCACCAGACTGGTGGTTTTCAGACCTTTCTTTAATTTAGTAGGACTTTTTTTTTTCAAGAAAAATCCCAGCTGAAACCCTAAAATATGAAAGCGGAAAAACTTCTTAGGTTGGAGTGCTCCCTTTTACCCTTCCCTTTCCATTCCTAAGAGCACCCGAGAGACAGGTCTGCAGAACCCCGGGGTCAGTGGGACACAGTTAGACGACTGCTGTGACCGCCCACCCGTGTGGTCTGAGTCTCTCCAGGTGGAGGGGGCGGGCGGGGCTTCTGCCGTCTGGCCAGCCGCGAGGCGAGGCTCACAGACTGCCCTGCTTGCCGCCCCAGGAGACGAGACATCCCAGGCCGGCGTCCTCCGGCAGTGGCAGCTCATCCTGTATGGCTCTGTGTGGAGTCCAGTAGACATCAGAGACAGACAGAGGTAGGCGTAGACGTGGGCGTCAGAGGGCCTGGGACTTGGGGGTGGGGATGGGGGGGCCACCTAGGGAGCTCCACTTCCTGCGTCCTGTTTGCTGTGGGAGCTCTCCCTGTCCAGCTGTCAGGCGGGAGGACGGGCAAGGCAGGCGGGTAGAGGAACCAGGCTGAGTGGGGCATCCTCGTTTCCTCTCTGCTCCACAGGCTACTAGAAAGTGCCATGAGTGGGAAGTACCTGCATGATGGCTTCATGCTGCCCTGCCCGCCTGGGCTGAACATCCCCGAGGAAGACGATTACACCATCACCCCCAACACTCTCAAGGTGCAGGCAGGCAGGGGTGCCCTGGGGTGTTGTCCTCGGTGGGAGACTCAAAGCAACTTGGGAGTGATGGATTGGGCAGATCTGGGTCCCCATTCTCCTGGCTAACTCTCTTGTGGCAGAGGGGAGCAGAGGGTGTGGCTTGGGGTGGGAGAGGCAGCCCCCAGAAGGAGAGAGACTCTCTGAGCTGCAGGCTTCCGGGAGGGCAGACCTACATAGATGCTTGCCTTTCCCCCAGACCCTGGTTCTGATTGGCTGCTTCACCGTCTTCTGGACCATTTACTACACGCTGGAAGTATACTTGAGCCAAAGGAATGTGGCCTTTCACCCAATTTGTCGGAGTGGACCGTGCCACTGGCCCCAGCGAAGCCAGAAAGCCAAGGAGGAGGGGACAGAACTAGAATCAGTGCCCCTTTGCAGTAGCCAGGATCCAGGCAGAGCAGGGCTGGAGAGCGAGGGCCCTCCCACCTCAGGGCTCCACGCCATGGACCTGCTGGATCAGGGGGACTGGAGCCTGTCCCAGAGCAGGGATGACCTGGACGTCCCTCAGCACCTGCCCCCAGACCTTCTGCAGGGGAAGGAGGCACACATGTGCTGACCTGGGGCCTGACAGCCACTGTGGGATGGGCTCTCACTTCCTAAGACAGCAGGAGTGTGGAAAGCTGATTCCTAGCCCTGGGAGCACTGGGCAGAAAGCAGTCCGGGCGCTTCCAGCTGGGACCAGAGGCCTGAAGACGCCCTCTGGCTAAAGACCACACTCAGGGAGGGCACAGGCCTGCAGAAGGTCCAGTCAGCAGAGCAGCGGTGCCAGAGAACAGGCTGCAACAGCCATGGAGCCTTCCTCCAACAGAGTAGAAGCTTTTGGTAAGGAGGTCTCAGATGACGGACTAGGGCTTCCACTGGGCTGGCCTCCATCCTTGCTTCTCCAGGTCAGGCCAGCAGTGTGGGTCACCCAGACCCTCACCACGCGTGGCCAGAAGAGCATCTCAGTAGAAATGTCACTGGGGTCCCTTGGGAAGAGGACTTAGGTGTGGAAGCTGGAAAGAGCTTCCAGATATGCCTGTCCTTTTAATGACCCCGGGGCCAGAAACGGCAGCCCTTCCCTCTCTCCCCCTCACCATCCAGCCTCAGCCTTGGACTTGGCCATGTTGGTTTGGCAGTCAGCCCTCAGCTCTGCACCTGTACCCTGAAAGCAGCTGCCTGCAGCAGCCCTGATGAGCAGAAGCCCACCTTGAGCACGCCCCAACCCCCTCGTCCTGAAGGACCGGTACGATGTGCCTGGCGGGGCTGTGGATGGGCACGGCCCCCCAGCCCAGGCCGCTCCACCGGGGTGTCTTCGGCAGGCCTGCTGCCGCCCCGTCTTCCTCTGCAGAGTACTCAGGGAAATGGCCATGCCCACCGGAGGCCGGCCGGCTGCCTGGCGGGCTGCGACTTCCTCCCACTCTTGACCTCCTCCCCTCTTCCGAGCAAGTTGGTTGATTGGAACTTATTTTTTTTAATGCTTATGATTTGGTTTTCTCCTTCCACAGCAACATTTTGTTGAATTTTTTCTGCACAGCTTTTCCAAAATAAAAACCTTCCACACAGTGTCGCCCTTTGCCCACTCCTTTCGGCCACCTCCCCAAAGCTAACACAAGTCGCCAAGCTGCCCCTCCTTCCCTTCAGAACTGTCATCCATGCCCCTCTTCCACACCTGAAATCGTGGAACATGAGGAACACACGAGAACCCGAGCTGCCTGCCTGTTCCCCGTTCAGACTTCCTGGAACCAGAACCAAAGCAACTAGGGCAAATCAGACTCTGGCAGCCAGGCCTGAGAAAAAAATTTATGTATATTTTTTTTTCTTTTTGAATTTCAACCCCCCAAATATTCCAGCAAAAAAAAAAATCAAGGGTGGTTGGGCTGGGTCTCCTTCTACGAGCATCTGCTTCCAAGGAGGACAGTGGACTTGCCCACGCCCAGGCTACCACCAGCCCACGTCTCCACTGCTCAGCCCAGGGTGGGGAGATGGCAGAGCTGGTGGGGGAGCTGGGAGGTGGGCCGGGGGAACAGTGCTTTGGGGTCAGGAGTTGGGCTGAGGCTGAGGGGTGGGGGCAAGCTGCCCAAGTGCAGTCACCTTTGCTCAGTGACGGAGCCTCAAAGCTTGGCCAGGGCTGAAAGAACTACACGGCTGTGTGTGAGGCGGGCGAGGCAGGATGCTGTGGCCAGCGAGCTGGGCAAAGGCGGGGCTGGGCACCGGCCCTCGCCCTCTAACTGATGATCTGCCGGGGCCGCCCATAGCCTGTCATGCCAGCCTGCGAGGCCCCTCTGTTGCTGCCCATTTGTAGGCCGATGACATGCTTGCCCTCCTGCAGCTGGCTCTCTGTGAATTCCCTCTTATGCTCCTGGGCTTTCCTAGGAGAGGAGGAACCAGGACAAAGACTTGCCGGGACTGTGTGTTTTCCACCTGCCTTTGGTTTCCTCTGTTACTTCCTAGCCCGATGCCATCCCCTCCCCATTTCACTGCTCTCATTTCCTTATTGTAGCTGCCCCGCAGCACAGGCTGGCGAGACTGGCTCAGATAGGAGGGTAGAAAGGGAGGAGTCAAGATGTACAATGGACCCACTTCCCCCCACCCTAGACCTTCACTGTGTACCTTTCCTGGCTTTCTGCTTCCTGTAATCACTACACTAACCGGCTAGCCCACCTCCTGTAGAGACCCAAGCTTAGGGCACAGGGAACCCTTGGTGGCCACGTACTTCATAAACCAGTTGGGATCTCCACGGTAGTGTCCATCATTCTTGGTCACTGCCAAGCTGCCCAGGGCCATCAAGGTCCTCTGCACTGCTGCCAGGTCTTTGCCTGTGAGTAGGAAGAGGGGAGGGGAGACAACCTCTAGGACTATGTAAAGAGAATCCCAGGCAGAGCCAGCCTGTGCCCCTCAGAAAGATGGCCAACCCAGGGGCAAAGGTGGTCCTGAAATTGAAGGGGGCACAGAGATCCCACCATAGGTATGGGATTCTCCTGGTGTATGCCACTCCTGCTGTGCAGACCCGTCATAGTGATCATCCCTCATCCCTGCCTCCGCCTCCTGTCCACCTTCCTCGTCCACCCCTCTCCTCTCTCTACCTTCAAAGAGGTCAACGGTCTGGAACATGTCAGTCTTGGTGACGCCATAATCCTCAGCTGCCTTCAGGAACTGAGCCACCTGCTCCATCTGCTTGAAGACCATGGAGGGCGGGTTCTCGGGCACCTTCACTGGCTTGGAGCCATCAGGATACAGGCTGTTGACCAGCTTGCTCAGAATCTGCCAAGTGAAGAAGGCAGCTGAGCACTCAGCTTGGGGTGGGGGTGGGGGGCTCTGCCCCATGGCTCTGGCATGACAGCACGACCCCTGGCCCCCACCCCAGGTGCCACTCACCACGCCGTTCTTCAGCCAGACCTGGAAGCCCAGGCGCCCGCGGTCGGGGCGCCCCACATCGGGGCCGCACTGCATTACGATCCACTCCACCAGCCGCTCCTCCAGCTCCTCATCATACTTCTTCTCTATTTTCGATTGCACTTCCCGGCTCATGCCATAGGAAGGACCCTTGTTGGCCATGTTGGCGGGGAGCTAAGGCGGCACAGGCAGAAGAGGGAGGGGGTCAGGGAGTCAGAGAACAGCTCTGCCGTCACCGGTGCCTGGCAGCTCTTGTCTTCCAGCTCTGAGGGTCGGGGGAGTGGGGAGACCACCCTAGCTCTTTCTCGACCTCCCCTTGCTTCCTGGTTTTGTTTCCACAGCACTCACTTCGGCTAGCTCACCCCCTCAGTCCAGAGGGGACTCGTCCCCTCGTCCCTCTCTGAACTTGGTGACCGGATCTTTGGCAGTCTACAGCAGGAGTTAGTAAACTTTTTTGGTAAATAACCAGATAGTCATTTTACTGACAGTCATATTTTAGGCTTTGCAGGCCTTAAAGTCCCTGTCATCGTAGCATCGAAGCAGCCTTGGGCAGTATGTAAGCAAGTGAGCATGGGTGGGTTCAAATAAAACTATTTACACAAACAGATGACAGGCTGCATTTATGGCTTTGATAATCCCTGGTCTAGAGCACTCTCTTTGCTAAGATTGGTGACAGAGGCACTGGAGAGGCCTTTTGGAAGAGACCCTGTTGACCCTCAAAATGAAGCCAGCAGACGTCTTTGTCCAGTGAGGTGTGAGGTGGTTTGGTGCCTCTGCCTGAAGCTATGAGGGTCCCTCCAACTCTCAGTTCTCCCAGAAGCAGGAACCCCAAAACTCCAGCTCTTTGCCAGCTCAGCTCAGCCTCCAGCCAACAGCTACAGAGGCTGAAGCTTCCCCACCCCTGGTAAGGAGGGCTCAGAAGCCAGCAAAGTCCAGGAGCTTTTGGCCAAGAAGTTGCATTTCCCCAGGGAAGCCAGATGCGCAAGGGCTGCCAGCTGGTACACCCACCGCCCTGCCTGGGGACCTCAGGCTCTCACCACTGTGGGAGCCTGAGTAACCACGAAGCCAGAGTTCTCCAGGGACGTGAGCCCAGCATCTGCCAAGCAGAGCAGGGAAGCCCTCCCCAACCTGTGGCCCTAGGGTCTGGGGCTGGCCCCACTCAGGAGAGCCCACAAGTGGCAGGGGAGTGGCAGGAGCAGGGCCAAACAGGGAGGCTGCTGGGCAGGCTTGGGTGTGGCTGGTCAGGAGGAACCTGAGCTGGCCTCAGGTATCACGTGGCACCAGAGCTCATCGGAAGAGTCCTTTGAAAGAGGAATCAAATGAGGCCAGCCCATCCCCTGGCATCCGAGAGGTCAGAGGTTGGGAGGGAGAGAATGGTCTGAGAATGGAGGCCGTCACTACCATGTTCCCCCAACTCCCTCTCCTGTCAGAGCTGAGCCCTTCTTCCTACCCACTCCCATGGGAGGCTTCACAGGGTCCCAGCTAAGCTTCACAGGGTCCCAGCTAAGCTGCCAAAACCCACTTGCCCGGCCCTTCCTTCCCCATGGCTGATGGCTTTCCTGAGCTCTCATGCCCTGTCTGTGCAGGGAGGATAATGCATCTACCCCAGAGAACTGGGAACATTCCAGGAGACCCTGTCTGTGACGACCCAACACACGGGCTGTCTCTCAGTGGAGCTCCTCAAAACGTTGGTCTTTTGCCCCCAGAGCCGGTCTCCTGGTCATGACCCAAGAAAGCCAGCCCCTGACCAAGCGGTAAAAATCCGAGTTTCTTCCACTCCAGCCTCCACCCCTCTTCATAATCATATTCCCTGAGGGGATCGCAAAGTTTGGCAGAAGAAAACAAGAGAAAGGCTCCTCTAAATTCCAGCCACTTGGCCCCTCACTCCTCCCTGAGTCTGCTTCCTTATTTGTAAAGTGAGGGCTGGACCACCTCCGAGGATGTGGTTCTCAGAGCATCCCAGCCAGCGATGCCAAAGAACCCAAAGGCCAAGTCCCTCCCTTCTCCACCCTGCTGTGTCTCATCCCCGCTTCCCGAGGACTCCTGGGCAAAGAACTGGGGTCAAGACACACCAGCAGCTGGGACCAGGGGATTTCAGCCCATATCCTTCATCCAGGCCTCCCACCCTCCCTCCTCCTCTCAGCTTTCACCGCACCACCCCAGGCAGGCAGGAGGTGCCCCCTGGTCCAGGCCCCACCCCCCACCTCCCATGTCCTGCCTTTTCCTCCCCTCTCCCCCCTCTTCCAGCCCTCCCCCCGAGACCTCACACTCGGCCCATGAGGAACAGGGGCCAAGCAGAGTGGGTCTCCCACCCCCAGCCTCCAGCCTCCGGAGATTTGGGACAGTCAAGGTGGTAGGGCTCACAGTGACAAGGACAAAAACTTGCAGGCTGGAGATCTAGAGACAACGTTTGGATTTTGATCAGAACCAGGGAGGGGGATGACACCCCACCCCCACCCTCCTCCCTCCAGGTGGAGAGTCTGAAAGCAGAGGGTTCTAAGAAGAACCCTGCCAGGTCCTCTGACAAAGACCTCTCTCCAGGCCCTCCTTGGAGCTGCTGGGGAGGGGAGGGGAGAGGAGAGGGAGCAGCCCACCCTGGGTCTTTCCAGGCAAAGGCTCCTGGGACAGGATGGACAGGGAGCCTGAGGCTCTGCCTCGACACCCCCACCCCCGCCCTGCGGCTCCATCAGCCTCCCCTCCCCAGAGAAAAAAAAAACAAGCCCAGCTGCCAAGAGGTGCGGGCAGCTCCTCCCAGCAGAAACCCGGAAAACCAGGGTTCTCTGCCGGACTGCTGTGCCCCTCTGTCTTCAGAGCAAACAAAACACAGTACACAGGTCAAGCACAGGAGGGGTGGCTTGACTAAATTCCGGGGTCATGGGAGACCTGTCCTACCCACCACTACCCTCTGAAAAACAAGCTAAAGGAAACGCCAGACCTCAGGGGAAGGCCCTGCCTGGCCCTGTCTGCACAGCCCAGGCCATCACTCTAAGGCTCTTGGCAGGTCACTCCCATCCTCTGCTGGTGGGTGACCTCCCCCTCAGGGTATGGAGGGAGCTGCGTGCCCGGAGAGGCAGGTCTCTTACTGTCCCCGCATCCTACCACCCCGGCCAGTTCCAGAAGACAAGAGCTTTGTGGTCCTTCCCACTTCCCCAGTGGCTACCCAGGGCCTCTCCTAGGCCGCTCAGGACCTGGGGTCCCAACAGAGGGACAATGCGCTCCAGCCCTGGTGTACCACACAGCCCCTCACCTCCTCCGACATCCTCCTGGCCTGGCTGGATAGCAGACAACAAGCCTTGGGTCTAAACTGACTCCACCTTTGAGCCCATCACTTCACACATAGTGTGACTAGGGCTGAAAATGGGGCACCTCCCTGACCCCAGTTTCCCAAGTTTCCACCATCAACCAGCCAAGTCTCCCTGGGCACCTCAATAGGTTCAAGGCTGCCCAGTCTAAGAGGTACGGGACTCTAGTAACCCCCTCCCACCCAGCAAGCTAGGACCACCTCTGCAGGTGGAGGTGGGGCGTGCACATTGGAAGAAGGTGGGCTTCCCCCCACCTGGGAGCCTGAGTCCTGCCTGCAATACACCCACAGCAACCGCCAGCTGCCAAGCCCCAGCCCAACTCCCCTCCAGTCTCGGGACAAATACACTTACAGGGGTTCCTCGGGGCTCTCGGGAAGGCGTGAGCTCTGTCTGGACTTGGACAGACAGGATGAGGCGCTGGCTGGGTGAGGGGTTTAAAGGGCTGCCACGGCGGTGATGTCAGCCTTCCCCCCGCTGACTCGCCCTGGCCCCCTCCTGGCCAGAGGAAACCGGCTCCTTCCCCACCACCCGCCCCCCGCGCCGCTCCCCCAGTGACTCCACACAGGCTCCATATTTGGGGAAAGACACCAAGTTGGAGCAGTCTACCGGGGGCTGCCCGAGACATTCTCTGCGTGCTTTGGGGATAGAGCCGGCGGGGGCGGGGCCGCGCTGCCGGCGGGGAACCGCCGGGAAAAGCCTTTTATGGACAGGACCACGAAGGCTTTCCTTTCCTTCTGGACTTAGGGTTGCTCCTCTGACACTGTTCCTTGCCTCCGGGTTTGCGGGGAGGGGGAAATTCAAGAGGGGCTGTCCAGTGAAAGAGGTTGGGGGACCCTTCCCTGAGGCTTGTGGGGGACTAACCAGCCACTCTCTCCTCCTGGGACTTTTAGCTCTAGCGGGAGACAGGAGCTCCCCTTTCCCGAGGACCAGCTACGTGCCAGGCATTTTGCAAACGCGCTCATTTGGTACTCACAGCTGCATCCTGACAGCATAATTACTCTCCCATTTTACAAATGAGGAGAGAGAGGTTCGGTGGGCGTCTTACCCAAGGCCACGTGGTGAGTCTTGAGAGGCAGAACCTGGGCATCCCTGCCGACCCCCAGCCATGCGGGAGCCAGAGAGGGCGGCAGGACCCACCCTTCCAGCTGCACCTGCTCAGGCTGAGAGCTCCCAGCTGGGGTGGGTCTTAAATCTCACGCTTTAGCTGAGGGTGGGACTGCAGGGGTCAGCAACAGCTCGGTCGATCCAGAGAGTCTGCAGGGCCTGAGGCACTAACACTGGGGTTGGAGGCTCACAGACTCCTATCATCCCTCCCTCCTTTTTTATTTTACGTATTTGTTTATGTATTTATGACCAGTGCTGATCAGCATGTGGCATCTTAATTGCATGTGGAATCTTAATTCCCCGACCAGGGATCGAACCTGCCACCCTCTGCAGTGGAAGGGCAGAGTCTTAACCACTGGACCACCAGGGAAGCCCCCCCCCCCTCCTTTTCAAACAGTCCCTACCTCCTCTGGAAAACAGACGACCCCAGCACTCAAGGAAGGAGACCCGCTCAAATCTCTCCAGGAATCTCGGGAAAGGATAGGAAGTGAAGAAAGGTAAGGGGCACCCGGTGGGGGCTCTGGGCTGCCTGCTGTGGCAGCACTCCATCCTTGGGCAGCCTGCAGGGAGGAGCTAATACTCTACCACTCTGCACACCCACACCCGGTACCACTAGGAGAGACCTTCCCAGACACTCAGCTCCTACACCAGCTCCGGACGCCAGAGCCTAGCAGTGCATAAGTACAGTGCCCCCCAGTGGCATATGCGGGGAAGAGCAGGGAGAAGAGCTAGGGAGCAGCTAAAGAGGAGCCCTCTAGACTTTGTGTCCTTAATTTACCAGCTTCCTCATCACAAGCCCGCCCCACCCAACCCCCCGGCCCCCCGCCCCACCCCACCCCACCCCCGAGCCCCCGGCCCGCCCCGCCCCGCTCCTCATCTTGTCCTCCTTAGGCTGCCGAAATTTAAATAGCCTTCCAGGGTCATCTTGAAGGTCCCTCCTCTTGGAGCTTGCATGTCATTCACGGTGCCGACTCCCCCACCATTCACTCCATCTCGTGTTCCCTAAGCACCACCTGTCCATTCAAGTCGGCTGAGGGAGCACTGCCCCGTGCCTGCAGCCTGCTGAGCCGGGAGGGGCTCAGATAAGAAGTGAAACTGGCCTGACTGGTGGTTGGGAACTAGGTGGGCAGAGGCTGCCCCCATTTGCCAGGTGAGATGACACAGCTATGGCTTTTTCCCTACACGATCCTCTTCACTCTCACGGCACCTGGCACAGAGCAGGCCTCTGGTAAAAGTTGACTGAATTGATGCCATTGCTCAAAAGAGAGAAAAAACATGAGACTATCAAGGGACTGCTATTCCCAGCAGGACTGGGGCTTGGAAGAGAAAGGCAGACCAGATGACCCGGGAAATGGAGGATCCTGGCCCTAGCCCTCATTCTCAACATTTCCATCGAGAAAGAGGGAGCAGAGACGGGCCCAAGGACTGCATCTGGTTGTTTCTTTAATTGAATGCAAACTCATTCATAGAAAACAGAAATGCAACCATAGCATGGAAACAGACATTAAACGGAGCTCTGAAAAAACATCCAGACCCTCCGCCTCTCCCCAGCCCGAGGGAGAGCTATAAACAAGTTGAGGAGAATAAAACACATTCCCATCCCCAAGGCAGAGGCCCGACCTGATCACCCCAGCTTGGCATCTGGAACAGACCAGGTAGGGCGAAAGAGCGGCCAGAGGAACCAGAGTTGGGGCAACTCAGTGTAAACTCAAGGTTTCATACGTGTGCATGTGTGTATGTAACACAGAACTTGGCTGAAGACTGGACGGAAACTTAGAAGCCAGCCTGTGTCCCAGAGTGAGGCTGGACCAGGGACACAGAGGGGAAGGGCATGTACCTTCCCTGAGCCCCTTTCTAAGATAGGCACTGGGGCTCCTGTGGCCGTGGAGGAGCTATGCTCTCTGTAATGCCCCTCCTTCGCCTCTGGACATTCTTGGGCAGTGTCAAATGGCACTGAAAGGCCCACAAATGGGGCTTGGCAGGACTAAGGGCCTGGAAAGAGAAAGGAAAGGAGTGAGTTGCTTTTTCCTTCCAATCCTGGTTGCCAACATCAGTCACCGGGTGCCATCGTCAGTCTGGGGGCTGACGGCATATGAAAGACCTCCAAATTCAGCTCTTCAATCACAGGCGGTTCCCACACTGCAGGCTTTGTCCCTCGTTGCTAAAGAACCAGCCCTGAGCGCAGGTCAGAGGGAGGCGGCAGCGCTGCCCAGGATCCCTTGCAGGCCTTAGCACCAAAAGCCCAGCACCAGCCGGTCAGCCCCCCAGATCCGACAGCCACATCCATCCTGGCTGACCGGAGAGGGCAGTGATGGCAGGCAGGCGCAGACCCAGGAGAAGTGGAGTGAACTCTGGTGCAGGACAGAGAATCAGGCCCCAGACCAGGGGCCCTAGAGTGCAAGCTCGGGCAAGAAGGGTGGGCTTTGGGTCCAGGCCAGGGGGGAAGGGGAAGGACAGCCAGAACGCAAGCCATGAAATGGGCAGGCAACGCTTCCCTCCTTCCTCCTGCAGAACGACAATCAGACAGCTGATGGACGGGGACCCACGGAAGGCCCCTACACTGAGAAGAAAGCAGCAGTTTGGCCAACATTCGGGGTTGAAGGGGTGCAGGCTTCATTCCTGGCAGAGGGCAGGAGCAAGGCTCAAGGTCACCCTGTGACTGTCCCGGGCCAAGCCTGGGCTGGACCTCGCTGTCCCACCACCCCCGGCCCTGGGCAGCAGGGCTAGGACTCGTGCCCCTGGCACTGTGTAACCTCCAGGCGGTGAGGCAGAGGAGCTCAGGGCCCCCGTGAGAGAAGCAAGGGGCCCAGCTCCCCTAGAAGACGTAGATCTTGTCCCGCTGCACGGTGTCCAGGTCATCGTCCAGCGTCAGCAACACCTGGGAGGCGGGTGTGGAGTCAAGCAGGGGACGGGATGCCCCCTCTGCCCCTTCTCCAGTCCCCCCCACCTACCAGGAACGACCCAAACATGGCAATGGAGGAGAGGAAGTGCCAGATGTCATGGTCGTCAAAGAAGTCGAGGAGGATGCAGTCCCGGTTGTGCTCCCGCGACTCTGCGGGGGTTTTCTGGAGAGGAACAGGGTACAGCTGCCTGCTGACACAGCCTGGGCAAGGCCGAGCCAGACCCACTCCCATCCACTGGAGGGCACCTCTGATGCCAGCCTCAGGCCAGAGAGCACCCTCTTTCGGGCTCACCCCTTGCCTTATCTCCCATATCTAAGAATTGGCCTTTAGTTGCAAACTTCTCCCTAAGGGCACTGGTCCTGATTCCCTTGCAGGCCTAGCAGGTCACCAAAGGCTCCTAACTGGTTCCCTGCCTTAGACCCCACCCCCTGCTCCAATCAGGCCTCCAGGGCTTCTTTCAGCTCACTTTCTCTTCAAAACACTCAAGTCAGTTCAGACACACCTGCCCGAGGACGACAGTAGCCATCACCTCATGGTCCTCCATGCTCTCCCCAACCTCTCTCCAACCAACACTGGTTGGACTGTGTCTGAGGGCTGTCTGGGCCACACACTGAGGCTGCAGAGATGACCAAGAAAGATCTGATCTGTCCTCAAGGAGCTCACCATCTCTACTTGGCTCCCAAACGAATGCATCATTGACCCCAAAGCTGCCTCCGTCTCGTTACTCAAGTCATGGCACCTCTGTGCCAGTCTTTAAAGCCAAGAGCAAGGTCCACCTCCTCTAAGAAGCTTTCCTGGACCTCCTAACTCACAGAAGCCTTTCTGTCCTCTGCCTCCTGCACATCCCCTCACTTGTCCTCCCTGTTACCCTTCATCTCATATTGCAGAGAAAAGCCAGGAACTGACAGTCTCTCTGTCCCTGGAATTAGATTTTAAGTGTTTCAAAGGGGACTTCTCTGGTGGTCCAGTAGTTAGGACTCTGCACGCTCATTGCCAAGGACCTGGGTTCAATCCCTGGTCAGGGAACTAAAATCCCACAAGCTGTGCCGTGCAGCCAAAAAAATAAAATTGCTTCAAAGGCAGAGACCCTGCCAGACTTAGTTCTGATCACAGCAGGTGCCCTATGAACAGAGGGAAGAACCTGACATCTCTGGCTTCATACCCCAGCGGTGCCACCACAGGCTATGTGACCCTGGGCAAGTCACTTGTCTGTCTGAGCCCCGGCTGCCACATTAGTAAAATGGGGATACCTCCACACCAGCATGGTCAATGTCAGGAGGATTAAATGTGAAAGTGGCTGTTCAAGAGCACGGGCGATGCTCACAAACAGGTTTGAAAAGAGACCTGTTTGTGGGCTCACGATGAGCCTGTAGCAGGAGGACTACTCACCTGCCAGGTGCTGAGTCCCTGGAAGAAGAAGAAGAGGGCGAAGCCCCAAACCACCGAGGTGCAGATGATGCAGAGCAGGGGGATGAGCTTGATCCTCTCCCCGCTCCGGAGCTGGGGGAGCACAGGGGAGACCAGCCTGAGGCCCTGCCCCACGGGGAGCAGGGGGGAGACCAGGCTGAAGCCTCGCCCCACTTCCCGCCTGCCCTTCAAGCCACTTCCCAGGCATTCAGGACGGACGCTTAAGGAAGCCTTCTCGGATCCATCCCATCACCCCAGAGCCTCACCTGTCCCCACACTGGCAGCCGGGTATCCTCACCCCTGAGGTCCACCCCGGCTGGGCCTCCGTGTGCCCCTGTGCTGGTGGGGGGTACAACTGGGGGGCTCCTCTCACACTGGATGGCACGAGGGCTCTGGGGAAGCCCCTGGCCCTCTGAGGGCAAGCCCACCACAGTCTCAGGGAGCCCCACCTCCTCAACCTTTTCTGTGCGGAACGGGACTCGTGCCAGCTGTGTCCTGAAGTGCTACCAGTTTCACGGGTGTACCGAGACTACAGAAGGGGCTCAGGAAACAGGTCTGAGGATGTGGAAGGCTTCCGGGGAGTACGTGGAAGGGACTAGCCTCTCCCCTCCTCAAAACTCAGTGGATGGAGATGGACAGATGGAGATGGACAGAAAGATTCTCCTTCCCTCCCAGTGCTGCCCCAGGCAGGCTGTGTCCATCTCCCTCCCCTCAAAGCAGAGCACTGGCCGGGCTGGCCAAGGAGGCTCAGCCCTCCCCACTCACCTTCATAATAATGTAGAAGGCAAAGTAAAGAAGCAGGTTGCAGATGCCAATGGCCAACAAGTAGGAGGCGAAATCATTGGGACGCATGATGAGCCCGTAGGCTGCCCTGGCAGGAGGGAGGACCAGCTGGTAAAGCAGGGGATGGTCAAGAGCAAGGAAGGGGCTTCCCCCTGCCCCTACCCTGTGTTTTATGAGGATGTGGGGCAGGGTTCAGAGACCATAGAGGATTCTAGAACCCCAGGGGCCAACACCTGTCTCCTGGGCCCCCGTTTCTCATGCCCAAATTTGTCCACGGCCCCCAAAGGAGCCAGTGGCTGGCCAAGTCCCCAGCTGCCCACCCAGCCTGGGGAACGCAGATGATGCCTGGACTCACAGTGACCAGTTGATGATGTTGCCCATAACCAGCAGCACCATGCGGTCCTGGAGGGAAGCAGAGACACGAGGACTGAGAGAAGAGAAGTGGAGGGAGGCCTGAGTCAGTGGGTCCCCAGCCCACGCCACCCCTGGGCTCTCAGCTTCGCTCCGCCCACCTCCCACCCCCCACCCCCCACTGGAGGAAAAGAGCACAGAGGGAAGAGGGGCCTGGGAGCTGGGCAGGTACCACATAGAGAGGCCCGCTGCACTGCCGGATGCAGTCTGTGTAGAGCACGTGGAGGATGCGACGGCAGATCCCCGAGTCTGCGAGAAGGGAAGGTGCTCAAAGGCCCAGGCACCCTTTTGTCCCGGCCCCTGCTCTGCACCAGCTGAGAGGACCCAGGGCCTTCGGGGGCACAGCTGTGCCAAGGCCTCATGAATTCCATGCCCAGTGATTCTTCCAGGATCTCCATGAGAGGACAGAGCCCCAAAGTCTCCTGTGAGGCCAGGTCCCCGAGGCCCCCAACCCCAGCAGGCCCTGGGTAAGCCCTCACCCACCCAGCTTCCAGCGGCCCATGTAATAGAGCTGTGTGCTGAGCAGCAGGGTGGCAATGATGTGGATGACCGAGAAGATGATCCAGAACGCTGTGTTCCCCTTGCCAAAGACCTGTGGGGGTCCCCGAGGGCAGGGGTGAGGAGGCGCCGGGGAAAGCCCCTCCCTCCGCCCCCAGCCTGCCCTTCTTCTGGAGGAGCTGGGCTCTCAGCCGTGCCAGGCTGGGAAGGCGCCCTAGGGAAGGAGCAGGGGTCTCTCCGGCAGGGGTGGCAGGCAGGGGTGTGTGCACACGCGTGCACCTGTACTCTGGGTGAGCAGAGTGGGCCAGGGCCTCACCACGCCCAGCACGGAGAAGAAGATGACGATGGCCAAGCAGGCGTAGGCGCTGTAGGCACTGGCGTTGATGTCTGGGTGCCGCTTCTGGTAGAGCTTCAGCATGCAGAGCCCCGCGATCATGTACATGAACGATGTGTCTAGGCGGAGGGATGGACGTGGCCATGAGCTGCGGAAACCTCCACGGAGCCCCGGCATGGAACCCCAGCCCCCACACCTCGTCATGGCCATAGAGCGAGCTGGCGGCAGCCTGGCATTTGAACTCCGGCTCCTTAATTGTCCCTGCCGCGCCACACTGCTGCCCCTCTGGCTGTCACCCACAGTCTGACTTGCCCTGATGACAAGGACAACTCAGTCCAAGCACCCTGAGATTAGGGACTGTGTCTTATCTTTTTCTCCATAGAAACGACTTGACAGATGCATGAAACAGCACTCAGAAGCCTATTCTCTACAAGCTAAGCTGCAAGGAGATCAAACCAGTCCATCCTAAAGGAAATCAACCCTGAATATTCACTGGAAGGACTGATGCTGAAGCCAAAGCTCTAATACTTTTGGCCACCCGATGCGAAGAGCCAACTCATTAGAAAAGATCCTGATGCTGGGAAAGATTGAAGGCAGGAGGAGAAGGGGGTGACAGAAAATGAGATGGTTGGATGGCATCACCCACTCCATGGACATGAATTTGAGCAAACTCCAGGAGATAGTGAAGAACAGGGAAGCCTGGCGTGCTGCAGTCCATGGGGTTGCAGGGCCAGACAAGATTTAGTAACTAAGCAACAACAACAAGATGTAGGTTCACACAAGTCCTCCAGCTCTGGAGTCTCCCACACAGCTGCATCTTGGGGATCTCAATCCTTGCAGGTGAGTGGGGAGGGCAAAGTCAGGCAGGTCCCTGTTCTAGGTTCAGCCAGCGAAGAGGGAGGCACCACTCACCAAACTGGAAATTGGTGTAGTTGGGGCAGACGTGATAGCAAGCACTAAGCAGCCCCTCCATCATCAGGGCCGTGCCCATGGCATAGAAGAGGCCAAAGTGTTTGGGGATCCCACATTCCTGTCGGGGAGGGAGAAGGGAAGGGAGAGAGAGAAGGTGAGGCAGTGAGGTGGGAAAGGAGGAAGGAAGGGGCCCTGAAGAGGGAGATCGCGAGAGAGGAGTGGGACGGGGATAGAGTGATTTAGGAAAGGCTGGGCTTTGATGGGCAGGGCAGGGCTGGGCAGGGCCATGCCTGCTGGCAAGGGTCTAGAGTGAGGCCGGGGTGGGCGGGGAGGGCTACTCACCAGGGCGCAGAGGTCATTGCGCAGCAGGGCCCGATTGTGGTTGATCTCCCGTTGCAAGATGATGAGCAGGAAGAGCAGCCCCAGCAGGATGTAACCCAGGTTGCTGAGGATGTTGTTGAAGGCGCTGGAAGGGGCAACACAGGGCACATTGTCTCAGCCTCAGGCCTGGGCCCCTTCCCCATCTGAGAGGTGGGCATTCACAGAGCCCCTGCCCCTTGGTTCACTGAGGGATGGGAAAAGGGGGCCTCGCAAGACGATTCCCACCTGAGGTTGCCCAGCGGGTGGGCACAGAGGAAGTTGTAGTAGCAGATGTCCTGGTTCCCTGTGACATTCACCACCTGCAGTGGGAGCGGGAACAGGGTGGGGCCGGCGGGGGGCGGGGGGGGGGGGGGGAGCTGCTGACTCACCTGACTCAGCCCATAGCCTGTGCCACCACCCGTCCCGTTCTCCAAAGGATGGACGGGTGCCAGCTCGGCCAGCACGCGTGTGCACATGACACCAGTGAGCCCCACTTCTAGCACAGTCACTGCCCTCCTTGCTAGGTGTGGCTGAAAACTCTTGAGGCATGACCACAACTGAGGTTCTTGCCCCACGGCACAGAGAAGAGGGAAGGGAAACTGAGACTTACTTCCCCACCACTTCTGTTTCATAAAATCCCTACAGACTGGGGAAGGTGCCATCAGGGCTAGCATGCTGCCCCCCATTTGGCAGATGAACCAACTGAGGCTCAGGGAGGTTGAGGGACTTACTCAAGGCCACCCAGCTGGTAAGGCAGAGCTGGGACTGGAACCCTAGAACCTGGGCTTGCTCCAGAGCCTCAGGCTGGGAGGCTCTGCCTGGGCAACGCCCCAGAGTATGTGGCAGCTGCTCAGAGGCACTTAGCATGGACCCCGCCCACTCACCGTCTGGTAGGTGATCACCAGCTGCACCACGGGAAGTGCATAGAAGACGGCAATGGTGGCAATGTTCCTGGGAAGTGGGAGGGCGCTGGTGAGCTGGCAGCACCCAGAAAGAGAGCCTGGGACCCCACCACCCTGTCCTGCCCCACCTGCTCACCAGAAGTAGATCTGATACTTCTTCCGCAGGACACGTTTGTCCTTGCGTGCCAGGTCAGCCACGTAGAGGTATTGCTATGTGGGGAGAAGCTGGAGTGAGCCCCCTGCCCCACCGCCCTGGAAGGCCCTCTTGCCCCGGGAGAGGAGGACAGGGGGGGCCTCCCTCCCACTGGCCAGAGTTCTGGTGGACAGGGTTTTGGGTGGTCCGGAGGCCTGGGAGCCGAGTCAGTTTCCCCGGAAGCTATGCTGCCCTAACAGAGCTCTCTCCCTTTGCTTTCCTAACACGCCACGGGCATGGGCGGGGGCGGTGGGGGGCGCCTATGTGGGGCTGCACATAGAATCTCACTTCCTCGTTAACCAGGGCTGGCCCTTCTGGGCTCACACCTTGGTGCGAATGACATTCTTGTCTGAATCGATGTCGGCCAGAGTGTCATAGTCATCTTCCTCCACAGAGCTCATGGAGTCCAGGCGTGGTCGAGTGCCCACGGGGTCTGGGGAAGAAAGTGGGAAAGGATCACCAGGTGGGCACTGAACCCAAGGTCTGGGGCAACTGTCACAATTTCTAGGTGGTGGGAGGAGCCAAATTGTGGGCTCAGAGTGGGGGCGGAGGTGGGCTCAGGCCTGGGGAGGAGGCATCAGGTGCTCCCGAGTCCTAGAGGGGAGCCAGGATGGGCTCTGCAAAAGAGGCCACCCACCAGGGACCACTCGAGCCCTGCCTCTCACTGGGCTTGGGCTTCCAGGCCAGGACACTGAGCAGACCTCAGGCTCCAGACATGAGCAGCAGGACTGAATCAGCAGAAGTCATGCTGATTAGAAGATGCCCAGTCGTGTGGGTTCTGAGAAGACACTGCTGTGGCCCCTGCTGGGTAAAGACCCAGTGGGCCCTGGGGTGCAGGCAAGGGTGACAGGCTGCCTCTAAGAAGAGCACCAGCTACTTCATCCTGTTCTTTCTCATCAGAAGCTTCCTCCCACAACCTTGCTGACCAAAGCCCCCAGAGGCTGGGACGTAACACCCTTGCCCACGAGCCCCAGCAGGCCAGCAAGAAAGGCACTGGGAAACACAACAGCTGACCAACATCTGGCCTGGGGATAGCAGGGGTGCCAGCCCACCAGCGTCAGGGGCCAGTGCCTGCCTATTTCAAAAGACACACGAGCTAGCAATTATCGGCATTAGATGGGCAAGCCATGCACAAAGCATCTTTCTGGTCCTCGAGCCTCCTGGCTCCAGTCAACCGCCCTGGCAGTAGCTGATTGGCATAGCAACGCCCACCCTCCCCACATCTACCCATGGCAATGCACAGCTGCCGCATCTGGCCAAAGGGGAGGCGTCGCTTGAACTGGTCGTGCCCTTCAAAGGAAAGGGAAAGTTACCAGGGAAGCGGGACCAAGGAGGAAGGGATGAGAGAGGAGGAGGCAGGGAGACAACAAGCCCTTCCGTGGTTCCAGTGGCTGGCAGAAGAGGCAACAGCAGCTAGCACCAGCCCGGCATCACATGGCCCTCCCCTGCTTGGCCCACTCACCCTGGTAATTGTAGGAGAGGTCCCCAGGGCCGGCGCTGTCAACCAGACCGTCAGTGGAGCCGGTGGAGCCAGAACCGTTCTCTGCGGGGGTGAGGCCGGTAGAAGAGACCTCAGGGCAGGCGGCCCTGGACCCGACCCCAGGGGGCGCGGAGGAGGCCACTGGAGGTGGTGACCAGAGAGCTTGGGCACTGACACCTACCAAAGGAGCCATAGTTGTAGCCGTCATAAGGGGAGCTGCCAGGAAAGGAGTCGGCCAGGACCCGAGGGTGACCTGCAGGGAGAAGTCAGGGACCCTTAGCCTTGGAAGCAGAGAGAGGCTGAAAGCCAGGGAGAAGAGAGCAGGAAGACTCCAGAGAAGAGAGATGCTGAGGACCATGGTGGCAGCAAAGAACAAGCAGCTATCGTTTCAGCAAACACAGTGCACTCCCACCAGCACCAGCCCCTGCCCCAGTGGAAACATTTGCCCCCTCCATCCTCCCTAGACAGACTGCAGCGACAAGGAACTGACCATCTAAGTTACCAGCAGCAAGGACAGACCCGCATCACCGGCCCGAGTCCCACACAGACCGCCATGAAAAACTTCCCGTTCCCGCCCACTGTGGATGCCAGCTCCTCTGCCCACAGTGCCTGGAGCTTACCAAGAAGAGAAGCTGAGAGAGAAGGTCCCAAGCAGGAGGGAGGATAGAGAGAGCGGGATAGAAGAAAGGGAAAGAGAACGAAAGGTTAATAATCCCAGACATGGTGAGCTGCGTTATCTGAAGCGGCAGACCGGGTACGAAGACCCCGGCACTGAGCGAATCAAGTGATGGCCTTTAAAACGGGCGAGTTAGAGACCAACAGGCACTCCGTCCCAGCCCCATTTCCACCTGCACTGTTACTCCCTGTCTAAACATCCCAAAGCCGCTGCCTCCTCCAGCCCTCAAGGGAACCATCCACCGCTATACCCTCCCCACCACAAAGCAGAGAGCCCTCCCCACCCAGACCCTCTGCAGGTACCGCTTTCTGGGCAGGCTCGGTCCGCGGCCACCAGAAGGCTTTTCTTCCTTTGTCTGCAGGGACAGAATCCAGAGGCAAACCAAAAGGGCAGGAGGAGGCACCGTCCTCTGCTGGCGCGGCCCGCCTTCCACCCTCTCCACCCCACAGCCCAGGTCTCCATCTACAACCCCAGGGGTCCTCCCAGGCTGGGAAGCAATGTGGGGGTCTCCCTGCTGGGGAAAAAGGTTGAGGGGGAGGGGTTGGTCTCCAGAGGAGAAGCCCAGGGACCTGAGACCCTCACAGGGACCCGCCTTCCTCTGCCCCATGGAGGGAGCTTAGCTAGGGGCACTCAGATCCAGCCAGGCCATTTCCTCGACATCCCCCGCCTGACCCACCCCAGAGCAGGGGAGGGTCCAGTGGTTCGACTTTACCTCCAGTTTTCCCAACAGGCCAGGAGCACGGTAAGCAGGTAGAAGGAGAGAAATATGCCCAGGCAGAAGAGCATACCGCCAACGTAGGCCTCCGCTGTGGGGAGGGGAGCGGGCAGGAAAACAGACCAACGCTTTCCAAGCCTGCCGGTCACAGCACACGGGGCCCAGCCTCATCTCTCCTACATCTCCCCTCGGTGGAATTGCCCAGCCGGTGCAGACAATACAGCAGACTTGACATGGTTCCTGTCTGCTCATGCACCTCCCTCTGCTAGAACTTTCTCTTCTAGTGCTTTCTCTTTGACTTAATCTTTAAAGCACAGCTGAGGTGCTGCATCCCCTAAGAGGCCTTCTCCGCCCTGACCTCCCACAGAGACCATCCTGGGCTCCTCACAGCCCTCAGCACCCTACAGGGCAGCGGGGTCTAGGCAGAGGCGCCCTAAGGACCACAGGTGGAGCCCCGGCACTGGGCATGCAGAAGGGGCTTGAGACAAACGTGCTGAGTAAGGACTCTGTGTCGGAGAGGCAGATTCTTTCCCCTCCCATCACAGTCTTTCATGTTTATCTTATACATTCCACTTTACAAAGGGCTCTATTCAATCACTCAGTAAATATTTATTGAGCCTGACTAAAGGGCTGAGAAGTTTCCTACCAATTTTGTAGGACCAACCAATTTTGCTGAACTGACTTAGTGAGACTAACAGAGACTAACAGATTCTAGTACTCCTGTTATAGAGATGGGGAAACAGGCTCAATGCGATTACCCTGCCTATAAAGGCAGACACAGTTCTAGAACTCAGTCCCGCAATCTCTTTACTCATGGATGCTCCGAAGTACATTACACTGGCATTCACCACGCTCCCATCATGAAGCCTGCCAAGAATACTCCTTCTTCCTACCCTGTCAGCCTGCTCAGGTAGGTCCTCCTCACCCATCCCATTCAGAAAACACTTCCTACCCCAGGCTTGAAAGAGGAGCCAGAGGCCAGGCCATCCCCACTTAGCCACCCACACTCACATGTGACTGCTCTCGAGACCAGCACGGACAGGGTTTTCTGGCGGTGCCCTTGATCGACCGGTTCATCTGGAAGTAAAATGTCAAAATGGCAAACAAGCATCTGCCTGGAGCTTGGGTAGAGATGGTGGGATCAGGCCTGGACGAGTCTAGGGCCAAAAACCTATATCCCATCAGATCCACCAGCCATGCAGGCTCTTCTACCTCCCAGGAAGAGCCCAAGCCCTCTCCACCCCCAGCCAGGCCCAGGGCACAAAATGTACCTTCTATAAAGGGGTAGAAAGGCAGGGAGCCCCCACAGGCCTGGTCTTCAGTTTTCACCACCACCACCACATAAAAGCTGTTGCTGGGGAAGTCCTTACGCTGCAGGATGACGGTGATGATGGTGATGACGATGGTGGTATGATGACGACTGTTGTCATCACATCACCATCCCCACCCTCTTCTGAACAGACACTATGCTAAACACTTGGCATATATATTATTTTACTTAATCCTCACAAAGATCCTCACGAGTAGGTACTATCATCATCCCTGTTGGAAGTTAGGTTGGGGTCACACTGCCAGTAAGTGATACAGCCAGGATAATCTGACTTCAAAGCCCAAACCCTACACCTACATTATTGCCAGGTGAGCAAATGTGGATATGCCCACCATCGTGGAAGCCATGGGTGCCCTATTACAGTTTGAGCATCAGTCAGGAGAAAAAGTGGAGGGATTACAGTGTCTCCATCAGCTGCACGACTAGATGCCATGAGGTGAACATATGCCTCCCCCTCCCTGGCCCCAGCACAGGTTTTAGCCTTTGCCAAGAGCAGCCCTCATCACCAGCCAGTTGCAGGTAATGGGGCAGACGTGATAGCCATAAAGGGTACTCTGCTCTTTCCTGTCCCCAAAGGCAACTGGGATTGAGATTCAGTGCTTGCAAATACCAGGGGACTCAAAGTCTTGGGGACTGGCACACCAAGACTCAGTCCTGTGGCAGGTTAGGAATGGGGCAGGGGCAACGGAGCAAGGTTGAGGACGGCTAATCACCTGGCCGCATCCCCCAGGGGGCCACGTGTATTCCTACCTGCACGGTGATGGCCGCCTTCTTGGTCATCGTCTGATACATGCCGATGAAGGCTACATTGTTGTCTAGGTCATACACAGGACACTGCAGGGAGAGGAGGGCAGAGACCGATGGACAGGGTCCCGGGCCCCGTCCCCTCTCTTCAGCAGCCCGGCGCCCCGCTGGCAGGGCACGAAAGGGCCGCGGACTCACCAGCACGTCCTGGATGGAGACCACGGAGCAGGGAAAGGCCGTGCGGGAGGCCACCCTGACGATGACCGAGTCCACTCCTTCCGGGAACTCGTACTTGAAGTACTGAGGGTGGGGAGAGCCCCACCCTGTGAGGATGCTTTCTCTGCCCCTCTAGAAGGGGAGCGTGTGAATCCCCCCAGGGTCATGCACTGGAGACTCTCTGGAGAGAGAGGCCCTGACCACAAGCAGCAGCCCCATTTCCTACACACCGCTCCTCTCAACCTCGGCTGGGCATGCAGGACAGTGCCCAAGAGGCAAGTAGGAGAGATGGCCGTCCAACCCCATGTCTCTGCGCTCCCCAGGCCGTCTGTTCCCCGCCACCTTGTGGCCAGGGCTCCTGTCTCTACTGTAGACTTCCCATGGAGAGTACAGCCAACCTGAAACTCCTGGCCACCCCCACCCCCCAAGTTCAAGCCTCCCCTTTTCTCCCCTTGAGAGGCAGTAGACAGGGAGGTCTTACCTGGGGCTGCGCTGCCGTGGTGTTGAAGCTGAACAGCTCCCCGGTCCTGTGCGGCAGAGAAGAGCCGCCCCCCCCCCCCCCCGCCCCCGCCCGAACACCATCACTCCCAGAGCTTGGGAAGGAGGGCAGTCCCGCACACCCCCTCCCTCTCCCCTGCAGACCTGAGCACGAAGTCATCCATTCGGCTGACGCGGAGCTGGTACGTGGTGTTAACTGGTGACAGGGTGGACACATCCACGTAGAAGAACTGGACCTCGGACTCATTCTTGGTAGGGGGCTGACACAGCGTTCGCTCCACCTTTTGGTAGAGGTACTTGCGCTGGAACCTGCGGCCGGAGGCAGAGTCAGGACATGACTGTGGTCCTGCTGCTCCAGGGGAGCAGGGCCCTCCACACTGGCCCCACCACCTCCCTACCCCACCCCCGCTGGGCTGACAAGCTCCTGGTCAGCTGGCTTGGCCCTCTTGCTGTTGACCAGCCTCCTGTCTTAGGGGATTGGGAGGAGAAACAGAGGGGTGTTGGGGTGGTCAGAGGCCCTGGATAAGGGTCCAGGTGAGGTTCTGATCAAGGCCTGGCCTGAGAAGACCCACCCCCACCCCCTACCCAGCACGCAGGTCCTACTCACATCCCTCGGAGGATCAGGGGCACCTGGAAGGACACCACCGCCTCCTTCTGGCGGACCACAAACAGCAAAGGAGCGCCCTTCTGCTTGTTCAGGACATTCACGGACACTCTCACACCTTCCGTCTACAGAAGGACATGGAAATGCCCCTTGGTCAAGCCCATGGTGACTCTAATTCTGTCACAGAGAACACATGGCTCCAGAGACCGTGAACTCTGCCCTTGCTCTGCAGACCACTCTGCTTTCCCATCTGGGTTGGGCTGGGGAGATACCTAATGACAACCCACTCTAGTATTCTTGCCTGGAGAATCCCATGGACAGAGGAGCCTGGTGGGCTACAGATCACAGGGTCACAAAGAGTTGGACATGACTGAGTGACTAACACACACACACACACACACACACACACACACACACACACACACACACACACACACACTGCTTCTGCCAGAGCAGCCCCCAGGGTCCAGGAGGGACTTAGAAGAGAGGACAGGAATCACAATGGAGACCTGCGGTATCCCCAGGATACCGCACTGGGGGATATCCCCCACTTCTGTTAAAGTTTACGGCATGCACATGTGCCCGCACACACATGCATGTACACATATGTGCATACAGAGGGACACAGGAGAGCAAGAGTGCTCTGCAGCCTCCTTCCTTGTGAGTCAGGAAAATTGCTATTCCACAACTCATCTGGTGGCCAGAGGCCACACACAGGGAGGTAGGGAAACAGGACTTGTTGAAAGCCAGGAAGGCCAACTTCTATCCTCAGCTCCGACCAAGGGTCGGGGCTGTGGAAAAGTCACTTCACATCTCTGAGCCTCACCTTACCCCCTCTATAAAATGGAGACGTTGCCACTGTTGGCACTATGAAGGAAAGGATAGAGGACACTCAGAGCTTAAAGAAAAAGAATAAAATTAAATGAATCTTGGGAATGCTTGTTATTGGGCTGCTGAAACCCAAGCTCAGGGCAGCATTCCCCCGAGGGGTAGAGGCCACAGCCCTCAGGGTAACCCCACATATGGGTAACCTCACATATGGGGGCAAACAGAGACAGGACTCTAAGCTGGATGAGATCAAACTTCAGAGAACCAAGCACTGAAGGTAGATCCTGGCCTGCCATCGAAACCTAATACCTCCCTATTCTGGAAAAAAAAAATCAGATTCCCATTCTGAACTTCACTTCTTAGTAAATCCAGTCCTGGTGAGAGTTGAGTCGGAGACCATCAGCCAGGCTGGGGCAAGAGTTCTCCCAATTTCAGCACCACTTTGGGTTTGAACTTCCCAGACCCAGCTGTGCTGGGTGCTCAGCTCACAGGTGGGGAGGAAATGAAAGAGAAATCAGAGTGGGGAAGCTTCTCCACGGTAGGCAAACTCCCTCTCCTCTCCCACCCACCCTGGGGTTGGCTGTATCCCCACCACCTTCAACTTACAAGGCCATCTGGCTTTCCAAGGGAGGATGAAGGCTGGGAAGGTCCCAACAGTTACAGCAGCCTGGAAAGTCCTGCATTCATTTCCCCAGGGAGTCTCAGCCATAAGCAACCCCCAACTCCTGGGCAGAGCCTTTCAGCTTGGGCCAGTCTCATCCTCCTGGGGTTTTCTGGGCCAAGCCCAGTAGCAAACCTGCTTCCTTGCTCCCAGACCCACAGCACTGTCAAGATTGTGGGTGTTGGGTAGGGAGCAAGGCCAGTCCTGCTCAGACTACAGCTGATGGAAAGGAAGTGATCAAAAAGAGAAGGGGGGAAGGAGGCAACTTCAGAAACCTGTCCAGAGGTAGCTACAAAACAAACATCCCCAGCACAGGAGGAAACTGCTGGCAAGAGGGTCCAGTGTGGTTCTGGAAAACCCAGAGGGGCGGCTGTTCTTGGGAACCGGCAGAGCCCTGGTCGGCTGGCTCGCTCCACTCGCCACCAGCCCGGAGCCCAGCCCCTTCCCTCACCCGGTTGCGGGTCACGGTATGGTTGAAGGTGTAGATGTTGACCAGCTCGCTGTTGACCTCATCCACGTAGGTGCGCTCAAACTCCGCGTCTTTCTGCGAGACGTTCTTAGGCCCCAGAACTCCCAGATGGCTCTCGACCGAGGCCACCAAGAGAGCCAAGAAGGGCAAGCCCAGGGCGAACATGGCCCCGGCAGGGTGGCAGTGGCGGAGGCAGTGGCGGCGGCAGCGGCGGCGGCGGCGGCAAGCGACAGGACACCTCCAGGGCGGGTTGGGGCTTGGGCCGCAGCTTCCAGCATCTCACCAGGACCAGAACTTTAACCCCGGCCTGAGATTAGGAAGCGTCCCCTCCCTGGAGCCGCAGGCGCGCTCTCAGGGACCAGGGAGGGGACGGGGCGGCTGGGGGGCGGGAGGGCCGGGGGAAGGGTGACGGGCCTCAGGAAGGGCCCCCAGCTCGCCAGGGGCCGAGCACGGCCGGGAGACTCGGTGGGCACCCGCCGGGGATGTGACAGCCCGGAGGCGGCTGGTTGCTGGGAGCCGGGAGACGCCGCCGGGGGAAGAGTGAGAGCGAGGGAGGGAGGGGAAGCCGATGGCCGGGCCGGCCGCGAAGGGGCGGAGAGTCTGAGGGTGAGGGACGTGATAGGAGGTAGCCACCCGACGCCGCGCGGCGCCGCCAGTTCTTTCGGGCGCCGGCCCTTTAAGGGCGGGCGGACGCGGCGGCTTCGGTGCTCAGAACTCCGGGGAGTGAGCAACGCCGCAGGGCGGTAAACAGCAGGACTGCCGGCCCGCCCGCTGACGTCAGGGGAAACTGACACGGATTTAAAGGGCCAGGGCTCGAATTGGGTCTTAAAGGGGCCTCCGCTTTCCAGCTGGAGGCATTCTCCCACTCCTATCCTGTTACCGCCTCCTCTTTCATTATCTTTCCCGCACCTGAAAGGTCACTTTGTATTAGATGGTTGCCTCCGTGAAGGATCTCCAAGAATTGGATTCTCGTTGACAAATTCTCTTTCTCAAACATAAGGATTACCCTCACCCCTTCAACGCTGCCATTACCACTACCATCCTCCACTCCTGGGCCTTTTTTTTCCCTCTGAATGATCCTAAGAAAAGAAAAATTTCTAAGAACTAGGAAACTGCCCGTGGAGAGGGAGCCCAGACAGAACCGCCAGAGGAACCCTCTCGCCTCCCTGCAGCGGCCACACAGCTTCAAGGATGCCTTCAAAGCTTGCCTTTCTCTCTGATGAGGCAGCTACAAAGCTCATTGAAAGATAGTGACTTTGTAAATTGGTGAAGCCTTTTCTACAAATTATTTTTGCACCATGTCTTAAGAAGCTTAAAAAGCTTTACACTCTTTGACCCAGTAATTCCACTTCTGGGGCACTATTCTAAGGAAATAAGAAATACAGATTAAAAAAATCATGTGGGCAAATATGCTTATCTCTGTGATACTTCAATAAAGCATAAAGGAAACAGCTTAAATGTCCACAATGAAGGAGTGGTTAAGTGTACTATTATCATGAAGCCATGGAAAGTGACGCTTAAGACTTTTAGGAATATGCAAGCAAAGAATTCAGGATATGACACTATATAAACAGTATGTTTTCCAAATACATAGAAAAACATTGACAAATGCATGAAATTTAGTAATGACTACCTTTGAATTATAGGCTTCCCAGGTAGCTCACCTGGTAAAGAATTTGCCCGTAGTGCGGGAGATCCGGGTTTGATCTCTAGATTGGGAAGATCCCCTGGAGAAGGGAATGGCAACCCACTCCAGTATTCTTGCCAGAGAATTTTAGACAGAGGAGCTTGGCAGGCTATAGGCTATGGGTTACAAAGAGTCAGTCACGACTGAACAATTCACACACACATATCTCTGAACTACAGGTGGCCTTTTAAGTAACATATATCGTTTCCCTCTAATTCCAGAATATAGACAAGTACCAAAAAGAAAGAGGGAAAGAAAGAAATGAGAAATGGAATATTTCCTATCATGTCAGTAAACAAGGATGCCATAATCATCAGCAATTCAGGACCTCCAAAAGTTAATTCCTAAGCCCTAAGAGCATTCAAGAAGAAGAATACCTGCCTGATTTGGCAGCCCTCAGACTGCAGCCACTCTCTACAGTGAGCACTGAGGAATTTCAGTCAGTTCAGTTCAGTTCAGTTGCTCAGTCGTGTCTGACTCTTTGCAACCCCATAGACAGCAGCATGCCAGGCCTCCCTGTCCATCACCAACTCCCAGAGATTGCTCAAACTCATGTTCATCGAGTCGGTGATGCCATCCAACCATCTCATCTTCTGTCATCCCCTTCTCCTCCTGCCTTCAATCTTTCCCAGCATCAGGGTCTTTTCCAGTGAGTCAGTTCTTCACTTCAGGTGGCCAAATTTTTGGAGTTTCAGCTTCAGCATCAGTCCTTCCAATGAATATTCACTACTGATTTCCTTTAGGATGGACTGGTTGGATCTCCTTGTAGTCCAAGGGACTCTCAAGAGTCTTCTCCAACACCACAGTTCAAAAGCATCCTGAGGAATTTAGGATGTGAAAAATGCAGGATACTGGCCCCAGATAGCTAAGATGCATATGAAATCAATGAGCCCAGACTCTTGCATCTTCCCATACACAGAAAAGCACTGAATTCCTTAACTCCGGATGTCTGGTTTTCTTTAATTAACAATAATCTATCCAAGTAAAATAAATAAGTAAAAAATAGTCTTTTGATGCTCAGACTACCTACCCTTTGTTGCAAAACTTCTATATAACCTGGCTCCTCCCCTCGCCTCCTTGAAGCAGTTCTCTCAGGATTATTTGAGATACTGCCTCCCTGGTTTAAGTCCTAAAAATTTCCTCCAAATAAAACATAACCCTCAACTTTTAGGTTGTGACTATTTTTTAAGTCAATAGAAAGGTGAACTTCCCTGGTGGTCCAGTGGTTAAGAATCCGCCTACCAATGCAGGGGTTACAGGTTCAATCCCTGGTCTGGGAAGATTACACATGCCTCAGGGCAATTAGCCCATGCACCATAACTACTAAGCCCCACACTCTAGAGCCTGGGAGCTGCAACTACCGCAGCCCATGCGCTCCCATGCTCTGCAATGAGAAGCCACCACAATGAAAGCCTGGGCACTGCAACTGAAGAGTAGCTCCCAGCTACTTGCTGTTCACAGCCCAGTGTGGAGAGTCAGTGTAGATTTCCATATTCCAACCAGGCTTCACTTTTTCTCTCACTGCAACCCCCCTGGTCCCCCAGTAAATCTGGGACTCTAAGAAATACTGTCACCCTGAGCTTGAGCTCCCCACTGAACCTGATGTGACTTAACTGGTCTACTTGTGCCAGGAAATTTCCTGGGTGCTGTGAGGATCACAAGTTGAGGACCAGAGCATCTTTGCCACAGGCTGGTTGGTGCCATAGCTATATTGAATAAGCCCAGGCTGTGCTTGAGGAAACAGTGACAGACTTTATTTTCTTGGGCTCCAAAAACACTATGGATGGTGACTGAAGCCATGAGATTAAAAGACGCTCGCTCTTTGGAAGAAAAGCTGTGACCAACCTAGACAGTATGTTAAAAAGTAGAGACATTACTTTGCCGACAAAGATCCGTCTAGTCAAAGCTATGGTATTTCCAGTAGTCATGTATGGATGTGAGAGTTGGGCGATAAAGCTGAGTGCTGACTAATTGATGCTTTTGAACTGTGGTGTTAAAGAAGAAAGACTCTTGAGAGTCCCTTGGACTGCAAGGAGATCCAACCAGTCCATCCTAAAGGAAATCAGTCCTGAATATTCATTGGAAGGACTAATGCTGAAGCTGAAACTCCAAAAATTTGGCCACCTGCTGTGAAGAACTGACTCATTTGAAAAGACCCTGATGCTAGGAAAGATTGAAGGCGGGAAGAGAAGGGGATGACAGAGGATGAGATGGTTGGATGGCATCACCGACTCAATGGACATGAGTTGAGCAATCTCTGGGAGTTGGTGATGGACAGGGAAGCCTGACATGCTGCTGTCCATGGGGTTGCAAAGAGTCGGACGGGATTGAGTGAACTGAACTGAACTGTGCTTGGGATGGGGAGAAATGTCCCAACTCTGCCTCAGGTTTGGGGGCAACATGTGCCCCTAGGCCTTTTAAAATGCACATGGAGACCCTACATACAGTTCTTTCTTTTTTTTTTTTTTAATATTTATTTATTTGGCTGTGCCAAGTCTTAGTTGCGGCATGTGGGATCTTCAGTCTTCATTGCACCATACAGGATCTTTTAGTTGCAGGATGTGGGATCTAGTTCCCAGACCAGGGCTCAAACCCAGGCCTCTTGCATTATGAGCTCAGTCTTAGCCACTGGACCACCAGGCAAATCCTAACATACAGTTCTTGAATCCCAGCTTCTAGAGTTGGAGGAGGACAGGAGGAGAAGGGGCGACAGAGGATGAGATGGTTGGATGGCATCATTGACTCAGTGGACATGAGTTTGAGCAAACTCCAGGAGATAGTGAAGGACAGGGAAACCTGAAGTGCTGCAGTCCATGGGGTCACAAAGAGTCTGATATGGACTGAGTCACTGAACAACAACAGCAAGAGGTGGAACTCAGGAATGTGCATTTTAAGAAGCACTCCAGAAGTTTGCTATGAACAATAAATTTTGAGAACTACTGCCCTGGGGGCCAAACAACCTTGGCCAATCAATATTCCTGTTTGCGCCCTTTCTCTGGGCAACATCTTGGGGAAAATCTATTCAAATAAACCCAGAAGGGAGTCTTCCCTTTTTCAAGGTCTTCAGGGCTTGAGCATTCAGACAGAGTTGGGGGTGGAGGCAGGGAGCAGCCCTGTATTTTCTTGCTGTTCTCAGGTCTGCAGAACCTTCCTCAGCCCTTCTGCCCCACCCACGGCTGGTAGGAGGGCTGGAGGTGGGGGTGGGGGAGAGTCAGCACAAGCTTGTTATGAATAGGTCCTTTCTGACATCTGGCAGCCCTGAGTGGAGAGAAGACTTTTTTCGTTGGCTGCAGCAGTCAGCATAAAAGAAGGGCAGTACTGGGTCTCAAAGCCAGATTTCTGAGTGCAAAGAGGCATCAAGTCCTGAGGGCAGACCTCCTGACCTTCTGTATAGGTCCAGCCACTGCATTCTCTGCCATGTTTTATAAAAAGCCCAACCCCAGCCCTGGTGATGAAGGGGGGCAGGGTGGGGTCACAAGGCTGGAAGACTTTCATTTCCCTGTGGGCCATCCTTCTCAGCCTGAATGTAGAAAGGACCTGGGAAATGGGACCATTCACCAGGCAGCTGACCAGGTCCCCAGCTTTCCATGAGTCCAGCTCCATTGTCTGTCACAGGATTTTCAAAGTTTGGAGCAAGAGGAAGGGAGGAAACTTCGGCTGGCTCAAGGGTATTGTTAAAACGACCTTAAGATTCACCAAGAGCAGGATGCTGCAGGAAGCCCAGTAAACGGATCAGCTGAATTTGATCAAATAATTGAGGAATCTAGGGGTAGGTGGTGGCCGTCCCTGTGGGTAGGTGGCAGAATCACATCAGACTTTAGAATAAAGTAATGGTATAACTTTAACTCAGAAGAAAAAGTTGCAAAACCAATCCTCCTGAGGGAAGCAAACTTGAATTTCCCCATTTCCATTGTGACTGTAGAAAGGGCTCAGTTTATCTACTCAGAACTCAGATAGAATCATCCTGGATACCGGCAGTCCTGGAAACAAGAGTATATAGCTCTTCTTTCTATCAGGTTTCCCTGGTGGCTCAGACAGTAAAGAATCTGCCTGCAATGCAGGAGACCTGAGTTCGATCCCTGGGTTGGGAAGATCCCTCAGAGAAGGGAAAGTCTACCCACTCCAGTATCCTTGCCTGGAGAATCCCATGGACAGAGGAACCTGGTGGGCTACAGTCCGTGGGGTCACAAAGAGTCAGACATGACTGAGCGACTTTCACTACCATGCAATTTCTGTTCTTTCCCAGGGCTGCCTTCCTCTCTCTCCTTCAAGGACTATAAAAAGACGGTGCACATCAGATTAGGAATCAGTTAAAAATACAGTATTTACTCTGTCCTGGGGATAAGGTCTCAGACCCATTCCACAGCTTCATGGTGTTGTGGGAAAAGCAAGGACTTTGATGATATAAAGTTCTATGTTTAATTCACTGCATTGTCCATCTTAGACAAATTACACTTTCTGAGCCTTCAGGATCTACCTCTCATCTCTATCATGAGCTCCTAAACGCCGCACAGTGGAACTGGGCTTGACTGCATTCACCATCCTAAACTATTGTCTAAAGAGTAGGAGAGTCAAGGGAGAGCAGCTTTGATTGTGTGAGCAGGACTTTCTGCCAGAGACACATCAGCCTCTTTGCATTTCCTAAACCTGGGCTTTCACCATTCTGATGAGGAAATGTGCACAATGAGTTCAGGCCCTGCATCTGGTTCCCTGTGACCATGTGATGGAACGAAACCTCAGGGCTTTCCAGGAAATGAGTCTGGTCATCAGGTTGCTGAAACAAGCAGATGAATAATTGATCAACTCAAATCCGTGTCTCCAAAGATCACCGACATAAAATTGAACCAGCCGTCATCCTATTTCAAGAAAGCTTGGGTCTCTGGCTAAGAAATCAGAAAATGCAACTAAAGAACATTTCACTTCTCTTTGACTGTATTAAAGATTGCATGCAGCTCCCAAATTGTTCTTCATAGAAAAGATTTCTTCTCTTTACATTCTGGCTAGGACCCCATAGCTGCTTCTGGTATTTCATTGGTCCCTGGAGCCTTCGCAAAAGTGATTTTCTTATTCATGATACCTTTGTTCCTCTGAACCAATCTAACTTTTTCTTCTAGTTTCATTTTTCCTATAAAAACAATCTTTGAGACGTCCCTGGCAGTCCAGTGGCTAAGACTCCGTGCTTCTGCTGCAGGGAGCACGAGTTCAATCCCTGGTAGGGGAACTAAGATCCCACATGTTGTGTGGCATAGTCAGAAGAAAAAAAAATGTATTAATTCCATTTAGTTTTTTTTTTTAATTTTTCACTGAAGTGTGCCTGTATTATACTGATATACAATATTATATGATACTGAAGCTGAAGCTCCAATACTTTGGCAAGCTGATGCAAAGAGCTGACTCATTGGAAAAGACCTTGACACTGGGAAAGATTGAAGGCAAAAGGAAAAGGGGGTGGAAGAGGATGAGATGGTTAGATAGCATTATGACAAAGGACATGAATTTGACCAAACTCCAGGAGATAGTGGAGGACAGAGGAGCCTGGCGTGCTGCAGTCCATGAAGTCGCAAAGAGTCAGACACGACTTAGAGATTGGACAATGAAAATACGATGTGTTACAGGTGTCCAATATAATGATTCACAACTTTTAACAGTATACTCCATTTATAGTTATAATATTAGCTATATTTCCCATATTGTACAATATATCCTTGTAACTTATTTTACACATAATAGTTTCTACCTCTAAGTTCCCTACTCCTACATTGCCCCCCTTCCTTCTCCCCACTGCTGCTGCTGCTGCTAAGTCGCTTCAGTCGTGTCCGACTCTGTGTGACCCCATGGACTGTAGCCTATCAGGCTCCTCCGTCCATGGGATTTTCCAGGCAAGAGTACTGGAGTGGGGTGCCATTGCCTTCTCCTTTCTCCCCACTAATAACCATTAATTTGTTGTCTATATCTGTGAGTCTGCTTTTACTTTTTGTTATATTCACTAGTTGTATTTTTTAGATTTCACATATAAGTAATATACAGTATTTGTCTTTCTCTGACTTAATTCTCTTAGCATAATACTCTCCAAGTCCATCCATATTGCTGCAAATGGCAAAATTTCATTCCTTTTTTATGGCCAAGTGGTATTTCATTGTATATATAATATACATCTTCTTTATCTATTCATTTGTTGCTTCCATATCTTGGCAACTGTAAATGATGCTGCTATGAATATTGGAGTCCATGTATCTTTTCACAATTCCATCTAGCTATAATCAAACAACTCCAGAAAATGTCTCAAGATTTATTTTAATAGGTATATACTGCCTCTTTCTGTTTTTGTGGTTCTTAAGTGAATTTATTTATTACTAGCTGGAATAATGTCTATTGTTTCTTACAAGCAGCAGCAAGATACTATTGAAAGAACAGGAAATGAAGTCGAATGATTTGTATCCCAGTTTTAATTCTGGCTGTTACTGGTTTGATGATCATGAAGAAATCACTCAATCTCCTATTCATTCATTCAGTGCCTAATTTGTACTAGTCACTAAGCTAGGTGCTGTGAACACAAAGATACTTAAAATACATTTTCTGTTCATAAGGAATTCATATCTAGCCGTGTAGAAAAGTGGTAAATGCAAAGATTTATAAACCATATTATGAGAATTCAGAGATGAGACACGTAATACAGATGGGAGCTGGCAATAGAAGATATCAGATACATTACAGGAATCTCAGGGATTTTTAAAAGATGAGTAGGAGCTAGCTGGGAGCTTTCCTAATGGCTCAGCAGTGAAGAATCTGCCTGCCAATGCAGGAGATGCCGGTTTGCTTCCTGGGTCAGGAAGATCCCCTGGAGGCGGAATGGCAACCCCCTCTGGTATGCTTGCCTGGAAAATCCCATGGGCAAAGGAGTCTGCCTGGTGGGCTACAGTCCATGGGGTTGTAAAGAGCCAGACATGGTTTAGCAACTAAACAACCACAAGGAGCTAACTTAGCAAAAGGGGCAGGAGCATATTCCAGACAGAGGGTCTCAACTTTGGGCAAAAGCATGGACTCAAAGTTCAATGCTATTGACAAAGAAGTTCAAAGTGGTGGAGGACATGAACTGAAGAGGACCAGGTCATGAAGCACACTGGATGTTACATTTAATAACTGGGGCTATCAGTGCTTATCAAAGAATATGCTGCAGTACACTGATGTGTCATTTACTTTTGACAGGGGTGCTGTCAAAGCTTTATCAGTATATAAAATATTTTTTGATACATACATATTTTTGATGTGATTAGTTAAGCTAAAATAAGCCAGCAAATAAGCAAGCAGCAAAGCATAAAATGAGGTCAAAGAAAGACTATGTGTTTAGCAAACATTTAAGGTCTTTGTGGCTATGTAGCTGGACTTCCCTGGTGGCACAGGGGGTAAGAATTCACCTGTCAATGCAGGGAATGCAGATTCAATCCCTGTTCTGGGAAGATCCCACATGCCGTAGAGCAACTAACCCCACATACCACAACAACTGAGCCTGTGCTCTAGCGCAGGAGAGCCACAACTACTGAGCCCCCGAGCTGCCTATGGAAGCCTCCGTGCCTAGAGCCTGTGCTCTGCAACAATAGACGCTATCGCAGTAAGACCGTGCACCGCAATGAACAGTAGCCCCCGCTCACCACAACCACAGAAAGCAATGAGGACCTGGCGCAGCCAAAAATAAACAAACAAATGGTTCAGTGGTTAAGAATATGCCTGCCAATGCAGGAGACAGGGATTCCCAGGGTCAGGAAGATCCCCCGTGCCCTGAGGCAGCTATGCCAAGGCTGGAGGAAAACAAGGATGGATTCCCTAGCTGGTTCCTTTCCCAAGTAGATGCTGGTGAAGACGCTTCCCCTTCCCCCAACACTACCCTTTCTCCCTCTTCTGGGCCGCTGAAGAGGTTCACGTGGGGTAGTGTAGACACAATCAACAAAGCCTCAGGCCTCCATCGGCTTTCATGGCTGTGATTTAAGAGGAACCTGTAAGCAACTCACAAGGTAGTGCCCCTAGGGGGTGGGTGGAGAGGAACGTGGTTTGATTAGATGGTGGCAGGGGAGGCAAAGGAGAAAAAAACACCTCAGCTTAGTATCTCCATATTTATCCCTTTATAGGAGTAAATTATTTCAGTATCATAGCCTCATCGTGGTTAGAAGTGACAAAATTAATGTCACAAAAAACAGAAACTTTTAGTTGCTAAGAAACATCGTATCGGCTTATCAGTTTGCTGTTATCGCCGGCATGGTCGGTGGTGTTAGTCATTGGATAGCCCTAAAGGGCCAGCTGAGTGACCCATGTTCTGGTCACACAGCTCTGAAGAGGTAGTGCTTGGGGCAGACGTGTTAGCAGGTAGTACCTGGGGAGGCGAGAGTGACAAAGAACCTTGTCCACGCTGTCACTCAGCCACCACCCCGTTAGACTGAGGCCATTCACCCAGCCAGGTGAGGTGGTCCACAGCATACACCCGCACTCTCCCAGCTCAACAGTGGACTTCAAGGGAAGAGGCTGTGCTTTCTGGTCTCACATGAACTCTCATTCTGTATCTTCACTTGCAATTATGGTCCCCACCCCTACCTCAGCATGTGGAAGCTGGCAACTCCTATTTTATTACTTATTAAAACATTTTTTTGTGGGGGCCATGCCGGCAGCATGTGAGATCTTACCTCCCCAACCAGGGATGAACCTGTGCCCTCTCCAATGAAGTACGATGTCTTAACCACTGGACCACTAGGAAGCTCCTGATCATTCTGCCATGTATTACTGGCTGTACTTCACTTTTGTATCCTTTAGAATTTTTAATGAACTTGTTTATTGGCTGTGCCGGGTCTAAGTTGCTGCGAGAGGGCTTTCTCTAGTTGAGGAGAGTGGGGGGCTCCTCTCCAGTTGTGATGCATGGGCTTCTCACTGTGGTGGATTCTCCTGTGGAACACGGGCTCCAGGGAACCTGAGCTTTTGTAGTTGCGGCCCTCAGGTACTAGAACACGGGCTCAGTAGTTGTGGCACAGGCACAGCTGCCTCGAGGCATGAGAGATCTTCCCGATCCTCGGAATCTGTCCCCTTCATTGGCAGGCAGATTCTTAACCACTGGACAACAAGGGAAGGCCTCCGTTAGATTTTTCCAATATTTTATTTATTGGCTGTGCTGGGTCTTTGTTGCCGTGCCTGAGTTTTCTCTAGTTTTGCCAAGTGCGGCACGAGGGCTTCACGCCGTGGTGCTTTCTCTTGTTGCGGAGCACAGGCTCTAAGACTGGTGGGCTTCCAGCTGGCACATGGGCTCAGCTGGCTCTCGTGCTCTAGAACGTGGGCTCGGTAGTTGAGGGGCACAGATTTGTTTAGTAGCCTTGAGGCTACTTTGAGGGATCTTCCTGGACCAGGGATCGAACTAGTGTCCCCTGCATTACACGGTGGATTCTTAACCACTGGACCACCAGGGACACCTTTCTTTAGATTTTAAACCTTATTTCACTTAACTCCTGCAAGTAATATCCTGCTGCTAATCTGAACTTACTGACATATTCATACTGTAGCCAGGTAGTCTTGGAACCCCTTCACATGGACCACTGTAAATCCTTAGCTCCATAAACACAATCTAAATCTACTGCTGGTTTTTAAGGTGGGAAACAAGGTAGCCAGGGAATGCACTTAAAATAAATTGTACTAATTTTGTGGCCACATGGAGAATGGAATCAAAAAGGAGTATAATTGGTTGAGGACTGAATGAAGCTGTTGCCTTGCTGCAGGTGAGAAGACTGCTCCCCCAGGACTCTCAACTGAAAGGAAACTAGGAATCTATCTGTCATTAACTCAGTGAATCAGAATCTAGAGCTAAGATACTCCAGGTTGGATGACTAATCCAAGGGCCAGGACTTTGAAGTCAGGCAAATCCGGGTTCAAAGCCCAGCTCAACCACTTACATGACTCATCTCTGACAGGACAGAAAACTCCCCCAGGCCAAACAGTAAAGTGGGAATGCTCCCACCAAAAGTGCTTAGGTGGTTAATATATGGGAAATATTATCTTGAAGCTTTCCGCCCTAGATGACACAGAAACTCAGAATAGTCCGATTAATTTGAAATACTTAAGTTCAAGCTGAGGGCAACAATAAATATGCCGAAGTGTAAAAAAGAAAAATTGGTGATTATTAGTGTGATGAATGGAGAAACTGTGGAAGCTGGGACAGTTAACGTGAATAAAATTCTAAAGACTGAAATTAGGAAAAACCATCAAGAGGTCAATTTAATAATTTTTAGAGTTAATTGTTTTTAACTACCAGATAGAACTAACAAATCTGAAACATTTTGACAGTTATTTCCATTTGTCTACTTAAGATTCCTTCTATCTGCTCATCCCACACCACTGACTATTCTACACCCCCGAGGAGATAAGTGATGAGGGTCAGCCTGGTACATTCAGTTCCACAGAAAAGAAACAAGATGACTGAAGTATCTAATTGCTTGTGATTAGGAAAGAACCATCCCTTCTTCTTGCCACTGGAATTCAAGCTATGATAAAGGAGGCAGAAAGACAGTGAGTTTGAGTGAAATGTTTACATTTATATTGAAATATGCACTAAAACAGAATGAGTTCTACTAGTCAATGAAACTTTGCCAAAGCAGAATCACCAAACTTCCGTTGGGGAGGTCCAGTCAGCTAGCAGCAGTGATCCCCAAGCAGGAACACCAAGGAGAAGCCTGGGTGACCCCACCCCCAAAAGCCTCCTTTGAAGAGACCCCAATTCACTTCTCCCACATGCACCCACACAGATTTAGGAGCATAGCCATGCTCCTCATTTTCATATATCTTTAGTTTCTTTTTTGCTGCAATAAATATAAAATTGGCAATGCTCATACACCACAGCACAGACAATATCTCAGGCTTTAGCATACAACTGTAAACAGTGACTAGGTTAAACAAATAAAAAAGGAAAAGAAAGTTGAACATTACTTTTAAATGACGACAGAATTCCTAAGAGCAGGATATGAGCTACTCAAGATTTGTTTCGGTGCGTTAAGGTTACTGACACAAAATTCAGCTTTAGACATATTGTCTGGACTCTAGCCAGTACACTGCCTGTAGCAGTCTAGAAATGTGTGGGGAGCAAAACACGCCCGAGCTCACCTCTGGCAGTACATCTCCAGCCTGCCACACTCAAGACAGGACTGCAGAAACCTTCATGGTGGCGTTACCAGCTGCCATCTAGTGTAGTAGGAATGGGTGGGCAAAGGAATGGGAATGTGCTGGGAGACCAACAGAAAAACACCTCGCTGGTTGCCTGCTAAACCGGCTCCTTAATCATAAGGACAATTAGGACATTTCACTTGGACAGTTCATTAAACTTCATATATATATGTGTGTGTGTATATATTATATATATATATGAAATCTAAAGATTAGGCATTAAATTCTGTCACTGCAGCAAACTGGGGTGTCAAATGAAGAAAAACAGATGAACACTTTTTGCCTAAAGCAGTGCAAAGAAAGCTGCAAGAAATGAAAGTGGACTCAGTATCTGCACTGTTAACAATGGGGCTGACTTTTATTTCAAAGGCTAGTGGTTCAAATACTATTGCTCGAATAGCTCTGGTAAATATAAAATGTAGTAACATCCAAGGTTTATACACAGAAGCAAAGGAGCTGAAGGCCAGCTGACAAAGGGATATGTGACTCTTAGTCAAGAGAGAAGCTAAAAGCACATGCTGCAGGAGTGACCTAATGGGGTTTGGACCGTACCCCTACCTCTAACAACAGAAGACCTGGAGAGGAAACAGTCTTTTCACACATAAAACTGTGGCTTAATTAATTCTCCTCCCTAGAATTATACCTCAGCTAAGAAAAAAACTCTTGTCCTGAAAAACTCAAGAGCCTGGGCTACTAAAAATACAAAAGGAAAATTTAATATACTAAACAAGTTTAGTAACATCACATATATTTTCGGTTGTTAATGAAGACATGATACATTCACAGGTTGTTTTCTTTAAAGACCAAAAAAAAAAAAAAAAAAGACCCCACAAAATACCTAGAAAAAGCCTTGCTGAGAAAAAAAAAATCAGCCCAAGTTCTATCCCTTTCAATCAGACGTGGCTCTTAGCACAAACCACAAATCCCCCTCCAACACACAACAGCAATGCCATGTACCTTCCAAGCTGAGTATGAAACATACGCCTTAGTTACTGAACTTGAATGTTAAGCTGAATCTCTGCAGAGCCCATCTGGATGCGTCACTTCAATATCCACCTGGTCCAGTTTAAAGTATTCATTTGCAGATCCAGTTTGTATATATTCCATTTGTATATTAAATAATAAACCACCTGCTCCTATTAGTTTTTAAACGGCAGTTCTTGTAGCTCATCAAACCATTAAGATTGCAAAGAGCTCTCTTGAAAGAAACTCACAGATGAAGATATATTAAGGAGAAATCCTGAAGGTTACACAAACCTAATTCTTTTTTTTTTTTTTTTTTACTAAAATAAGGGGGATAAAGTAGAATGTTTATTCTGAAGCGCAGTTTCACTGTTTCCCCATGAGAAGAGGCCAAATTTTTCTGGACTGATAATTTAAAAACTAAGCCAAAAAAAAAAGAAAAAATATCAGGTCTTACGGAGTTGGAAACAGAGTTCCAATTTTTTCCCCCTAAAAGAAGGAAAACTGTTAACAGGTTTTAAGGGAGAAACAAAACATAACCAATCAGAACTCTGAATATGGACAGCACTACACAGACTCTATAGCACAGAACACCACACAAGAATGAGTTACACATCAGTAATATCCTCGTAAGAGTAATTGGCTGGGGACTTATACTTCCAGCAACAGAGCTCCTAGGTTAAAAATGTGTTAAAAGCTTGTAATGTCAACAAGGACCCCCCAAAAAAGAGAGGGGATGAGGGGGAATAGAGGAAAGGCTGCATGCATGGGTCTATTACAGACACGATCTTCAGCAGCATAAAAATAATACCCTCAACAGAGTTCCCCAAATGGGGCCAAACCTATTTTTCACTGCTAAGCATGGGAAGGATTAAGGGTGGAACAAATTCACTAGTGACTATAGCATCTCCCATATTTGAATGACAAGCACGCTCAATCTGATGCTATATGTTGCTACAACATTGAGAATATGTATGAATAAAGCAAAATAAAAAAGACTAAATAATGAACTTTAACAACTGGAAAAACATCTGCTTTAAAGCCAAGTAGGTGTGATTCTAATCATTATTATATATGACATAATCCATACAAAGAAAGGCCAAGCATCTTCATTTTGTTCAGTACTTAGGCTTGATGTTGTCCTAGGAAAAACAGTGATAATTCAATGACTGTGTCACACATATAACTAAAAAGTCCCCTTCTGGTTTCAAATGAATTTAAACAACCATCTTCCTTGGCTAATTTTTCTCCTGTGTAAAACAAACCTTCTATGTACAGGACCAGTTTAAATCCCTCCTCCCCTTCAAACACTAGATAGGAACATCCAGGAACATTCGACAATACAAAGTGCCTTAAGAAAGAGGATTCTGTAGTGCCAGTGACAGAACTGATCTGAGGAGGCTGGGATGCTATTAACACTGATGGCAGCCAGTCAGGCAATGGTGGTTTGTTTTTCCTCAGGTGTTTCCTCCAACAACTGCATGATCAGTTCATGGAGGGGTTTGCAGATCTTTGCATAGCCACCTCCTGTGAGATGCAGAAAATCAAACATGTCGTGGCAGGAGATGGCACCGTCCGAGTGCACAAAGCCCCCATCTGTATCCAGGAGCTGAACGTTGGCAAGCTTCGGCAGGGAAGCCTTGAGGAGCTGGTTCACCTTGGCATTCTTTTGCCTCAAAGGGTTGGGCTTCTCACCTCGAGGTAACAAACCCTGGGGAAGAGCACAGAAGAATATGAGAAGACTCACTGTTTTTCTCTACTTGTGATTTCAAATATCCCTGGAACTCTCCACTTAGCACTTTTTATATCTTTGATTTCTGAAACACTGGACTAGGCACATCTTAATGAAAGGTTCTCTGACTATTGGTTTCTTCCCAGGTTCCTCTTCCTCCTCCTGTTCCTTAATTGCTGGCATTCCTCAGGGTCTTGTCCTTGGGCCAGTACTCTTCCCATTCTACATACTTTAGCCCAGATCACTTCCACAGCTTCAAAACTCCCAGTGAACGTCCAGGTATAGAACCAAACTTGAATGTCTCTCAGGCACTCCCAACTCAACATGTCCAAAAACCATTTATCATCTCCCCTCGACTATGTTCCTTCCACATTCTCTACGGCAACTGTCCTTTCAACATCCCTGAGTCTCTCATCCCATAAACCTCGTCTATTTATTGTTATATCCCTCAGCTTTTACATCCTAAATATTTTTCCAATCCATTCTTTTTTTCTGATTATAAACAACACTGTTATTTATCACTACTCATCTCAATTCATGTAAACACCTCCTGACTGACCCTCCTCCCTTCAAGAGTATCTTCCCTTCAATTCATTCTCCAAACAGCCCACCATACAGCTAGAGTATCTGGGTCAAACACACATCTATTCATCAATGCCACCTGAAACCTCACTAGTACACATGAGAAATGGAGCTGTAACAAGTGCTGTCTTGATGAATCACAGCCACATAATGTCTGGTAGTATGAAAAGAGATGTGGCGGGTACAAAATGAGTTTGGAATATCCTGCGTGACAGAAAGTAAAGAAATATCCCCCCCAGAGTGATGGGGCATGGTTACAAGCATACAACAGCCAGGTAAAAGGGACTTCCAAATGGCCAAATCCAAGATAATTTGAAGTGTGCTGTAAGTATAAAACACATACCAGATTTCAAGTGTTCAGCACTCTCCCACCAAAATACATACATTAGGGAACTCTGCTCAGTTTTATGTGGCAGCTTGGATGGAAGGCGAGTTTGGGGGAGAATGGAAACAAGTATATGTGTGGCTGAGTTTCTTCGGTGTTCACCTGAAACTATCATAACATCGTTAATTGGCTATTCTTCACTACAAAACAAAAAGTTCAAAACAATAAACAGAGATGTGTCCTAAATATGTTTTTAACTTACTTGTTAATGATCTAACATATTTTTCAGCTAAATCAGGCATCTGTCCTTCTCCTATAGTAAATAAAACCTGGCTCTTATATGGCAAGAGAAGGTTTTATCATCTCAAACCAGAAACGGCCTTTACAGATAACTGATCCTGTTATAAAACTGTCAGAAATCCCCCAACCAACCTCTTAGCTGGTTTACAGCTCATGATGCCACAACAGCAAGTTGTTGTTATTTAGGCAAAAATGTTGCCACTTGTCTCTCCTACTGGGTTTGATAAGAGGTCTTATTTCATAAAAATGGGTTTTCTGTAGGCATTCTACTAAAACAAGAAAAGTTTTATGCCCAAAGGAAGTACTTATTTATGTCTACTTTAAAATTTTTCAGCAAAATGTTGGGCTTTGATTTTCAATTTGCTGCGTGACTATACAGTTTCAAAGAGAGCTACAGAATTATGAATATGATAGGCCAATCCATTTCCTTCTATCCCTGTTAAGTGCAAATGAGGTCAGTCCTAAATCCTAGTTTGTATGACTGCTAAAAGTATAAGGTTCTGCATTTAATAGTTAACAAAGAAAAGCAGCCCTCACTGTTGGCACATCGAAGCTTGGCTGAGATGTAATAAGCAACCAGGAAGGATGACCAGCGACCAATAAACACACATGCTGTTCTGACTTTCAGAGAATGTCACAGCGGTTAAAGCCGTAAAAAAGTTAAGCCACAAAAGCAAAGTGCCATGCCTACTGGGACTGTCAAGCAAGGATGAGGAAAGTAATTTATGTTTTGAGGAACATTTTCCTTAATAAATATGTATCAAGGGTACACCATGTGATCTGTAATTTTTCTCTGTAGTAAGTGGTAATTGCTAATGTTAAAGGAGACAAAAGATTACAATCCTAATTCCTTTACCATGTAACAACAATTTTAATTTCATTTCCTTTTCTAATTTGCGTATTCACTTTCAAGCAATTCCAAATATAATATACATACTGTTCAGTATTCAGACTTTTCACTTAAATAACACTGTAAATTCTGTTTGCACACAGACCTTGTAATTGTCATATGATTAGTGCTATTACATTCAATGACTTGTATAATCATTCTCCCGTGGGATTGATTATTTAGGTTATTTCTAATGTTTTAGTATTGTAGATAACACCACTGTATATCAAATTCAAAAGCCTGGCTGAAACAAAGAATATTTACGGAGGATTTATTCAGCAACATTCAGGCAACAAGTATGTCCTAAGCAACTACAATGTACCAGCCACTGTACTTCAGAGATGGACTCTTAACCACAATGTAATCCTTTCTGGAATAAGGCAGGATCTAAACAAGTAAGTTAATTCAATACCATGCAATAAAAAAACAAGACCTGGCTCCCCAGAACCCTGTTATAATATCCAAACTCCTAACATGGGAACTGTGGCCTCTTTCTCCTAACTATCCCAGACCTGAACTTTATTCCATGATAACCTTCAATTCTTCCAGTACCCTCTTTCACTCACCCAACAAAAGCATACATGAAGAAGTCTTTGATCATTTCCTTCCTTTCTTCCTCCCTCTTCCTCCTCTCTTTCTTCTCTGTAATACTTTCTCTTCTTTCATTTCTCCATTTGTCTGGAGACCAATGAATTTTTAAAAACTAAACTCAGATGTCAAATTTTACATATTTATCCTGCTATGTCCATCCACCAGCTCCTTGAGAGGGACTGTGTCTTACTCATCTCTATATGCTCAGGACCTAGGACAGTGCCTCGCACATAGTGATTCTCACGCTTTTTTTTTTTTTGAACAAATGACTACCTTAATAACACTTATCTCATTTTAAAAAACTGAATATATACCAGATTCCTCAAAAACATGTTTTTAGCTGGCTAAGAATGTCTACAGGTAAACTTTACCCCTGAGATCATAAAGATAATACTTTTAATTCTACAAAAGGTACCATTTCCTGATGGGGTAAGGTTATGAAGTACCTATTTTCTTCCTGATGGAACCTCTGATATGTTTTAAAGAATTCAGAGATCTTGGTAAGTACACCACCTTTACTATATTAACAATGGAACAGAACAACAGATCTAGGCTAATCTAAACTCAGGTCTAATGAAAAGAGAACTCAGGGGACTTCCCTGGTGGTCCAGTGGCTAAGACTCTATGCTCCTGATGCAGGGAGCCTGGGTTTGATGCCTGGTGAGAAATCAGATCCCACATGCTGCAACTTCAGAAAAAAAAAAGATCCCTCATGCTGCAATGAAGATCGAAGATCCTGCACATCGTAACTAAGACTCCGTACAATCAAATAAACAATAATAAAAAAAAACAACTCAGAACTAGGAAAAATGTCATATGCATTTAAAAAATTATCAGATCAGAAGACTTAAAGTTAAGGGAAGAAAAAAACTAAGGCTACCTTAGGCAACAAAGAGGACTTAAAATTCTAAATAAGGACGAGCAGAAAAAAGATAATCCCCCCATCTGTTCTAGGAAATGATAAGACCCATAAGACAATGGAACATATCAGACAAGAGCTTCTCAGGAGCCTCATAAGCTGCCTCCAACCTAACGATTCTCTATATTCACGAGCGATCCCATTTCTAAAGACACCTCATCTTTACTTGAAGATATCGAGGTCTCCACCCACCCAAAGACCACATACCAATACAATGATTTTGGCCTGTGGCTGCCTTGTGTTGATAAGCTGGACGATGGCCTCGATTCCACCTGCTACTTCCTCTGCTGTATTTTCATGGTTGTTTGTTCCTACCCAGACAACGATGACCTGTAATTGAGGGAAGGAAGAAAAGATACTCAGGAATAAAGGAATGTCCAGTAGTTAGTTGAAAATCTTATTTCAAAAATCAAAGAAGGAAAGATGAACTTCTCAAATGGTTAACTTCAACAGGGCAGGCATCTTAAAACAGTAATGTAGGCCTCATATATATTAATATCAGGATAAATTCCAAACAGAGCAATACTTAAGTGGTAAAGTTGTGTTAGGAAGAGACAGGAAAATTTCTTTATCATTGTGGAGTTGGTAGTTAATCTTTTAAAATCCAGAAACTATACAAAAAGAATAAATTTAACTGTATAAAAATAAAACCACTGAATGTCAAAAAACAAAGTGAAATATAAGAAACGTGGGAGAAAATATAAGTAACATTAAAAGACTCTAGTAGATGTAACCTTCTGGAAAAAATAAAAGTACCCAAGGGAGGGTATTGGGTATAAATACGCAGTTCTACTTAAGGTAAAGTCAGTGGCATGGAGGCTGGATATAGTTTTCTGAAGTTTTTCTGCTTTAACAAAAATTTTTACATAGTGACTATCATCTATAGACATACATCTTACTATGTAACCCAACAAAGTAATTTCCACCTGGCACAAAAGGAATATGCATGAGTTTTTCTATTAGAAAGGCAAAAATAAAATACTTTCCACTACAGCAACTGTTATCACTGCCTCAGCTTTGTTCTCTTGTTGTTTGGGGTTGGAAAAATTTATATACAGAATGTCAACTCAGGACACTGATAATTTGATAAGGCACTGGGTACATGTTTGTGCTGAACATTTGTTCACATCTGCTTCAAATTTCCTTTAGAAGAACTTGGAGGCTGTGATTACCAATCTGTTTGTGTGTTAAATGAATCCAAAATTACCTCCTCAAGTGAATCATAGCTCTGCTCCAATGGCCCACCTCTGAGCACTTTCCTCCCCTTCCTGCCTCAGGTCCACAGAAGAGCAAACCTCATTAGCATCAAATCTCTTCCAACAGCAGACGAAGATAATTATAACAAGAACAATCTCAAGTATGAGACAAACAGCAATACACTGATCCATAATTAAGCATGTATTTGGAATGTTCTTAAACAATGATAAAATCATCTATTTTAAAGGGGCATGAAGCCAACAACAACAATGAAATAACGGTTTAAAGAAGCAATTGAAAAAAAAATCTTTAACACTTAACTTTCTTATTTCTTTGGCTGAGCCAGGTCTTAGTTGTGGCACGTGGCATCTAGTTCCCTGACCAGGGATCAAACTCATGCCCCCTGCATTGGGAGCACGAAATCTTAGCCACTGGACCACCAGGCAAGTCGCAGAAGCAATTTTTCTTAAAAAACTACCAGTTTCTGACAAATTTAACTCTCTACAAAAGACTTAAGATTAAGGTGTTTTTTTTTTTTAAAAGCTTCATTTCAAAAAATAAATAAATAAAAGCTTCATTTCACCTTAGGTTTAATATTCTCCAGTTCTCCATTCTTTAGTCTCCATAAGACATGTCTTGTTGTATCTCCCCCAATTCCAAAATTCAGTGCATGAAGTGGGGAAAAAAGCTCTCGCCATATCTAAAAAGAGAAAAATTCATTTATTTAAGCTAAAATTATTGGGAAATAATCCTTCAACTGCAATGTATTATGAGGCATTTGAAATAACAGCTTCCTTTTTCTGTATTCAAAAATCAACACCCCAACTGGTATGCTCCCAACTGCTGAAAGCATTTGTAACTCAGTTCTCAGTGCAGCATTAGGCCTCAGCTCAAGACCTGAGTCACAATGCAGAGGTTGTGACCACTTAAGAGGTACCAACATTTATAATTAAGCAGTCAACTCAATAAATTCATCTTTCCCTTTACTAAATCATTTAAAAGAAATGAGGTGAAGCAGAAACATGAGATGAAAAACCTTAAGAGTGCTAAAGATAAAAAAAAACCTATCTTTTCTTTTAAATTTCCCTTGGGAGAATGCCTAAACAGACTTAAAAGTTCACCCCAAAAATATATAAAATTTTAAAATGGTAAAACACAAATAATAAGAACTGAGAATCACAGCTAGGACAAACATAAGTGAGCAAGTACAAGCAAAGAAACAGTAAAATGCAAATAAGAACTGAAAGTCATGACTAGGACAAATATAATGTGAGGCTTCTTGGAAGCCAACGCAAAAAGGGGAGTGTACTATTAAATAGTGCTACATTTTCTGTCTCATGCTTGATGGCACAAAGAATCCCATCGAGTAGGTTTGATTTCCCTTCTAACTCTGAATTAGAGTGGAATGGATGAAAGTCTGTTACTGACGGATGTGTTGACATTAGCAGCCAAGGACCACCCTCGCCCCTTCACTTTACCTCATACTGCTGCATCAACTGTACCATGGAGTCCCCCACAAACAGGACATCCGGCTCTTTGTCTTTGCAGTCCAAGACAAATCTGTTGTGCTGGTGTGAAGAAGAAAGAACAATCAGAAGCTGGCATTTCTTTCCCTGTGAGATTTCTTGGCTTAGTCAGAACAGTTGTCCAACCAGTTACTCTGTTATTAAACATTCTCTTTGGTCTGTCCCTAAAGCTGATTCCTCTTAACTGCAATTAACTGCTGGGTCCTACCGAACTGATCATTCTCATGTGCTCAAGAAAATTGGAACTCTGCAGAAACCGAAACAGAAAAATGCATTCACGTTATTATTATTTTTTTTAATAAAGTTTATCTTTTCCTCCAACTCTTATGAAGAACACTTCGGACATATGAAAAGCTGAAGTAATACAATGACTACCTGTACACACTCCACCTACATTCAACATTTTCCCATATTTGCTTTATCTGTGTTTGCTGAATCATTTGAGGGTAAGCTGCAAACACTGTGATTCTTAACCTTTACATATTCCACATGCTAGGACTTCCCTGGTGGTCCAGTGGCTAAGAATCTGTGCTCCCAATGCAGGGGGTCCAGGTTTGATTCCTGTTCATGGAACTAGATTCCACATGTTGCAACTAAGAGCTCACATGCCACAATGATGACTGAAGAACCCACACACCACAACTAAGACCTGCTGCAGCTAAATACATTTTTTTTTTTAAATAAATACTCCACAAGCATCTCCTAAGCATAAGGGTAGTCTACTGTAAAGCCACAGAACTACTATCAGTACATCTAAGAAAATGAACAATAATCCCACAACTAATATTCAATCTTTACAATGGTTCCAAGAATTGGATAAAGTATTATATGTATCTATTTTTTTAACTAGGATCCAATCAAAAGGCATGCATTTTATTTGAATGATTTTAATATGGTCTTTGAAAATGTCTGCTAACCTCTCAATGCGAGATGTTGGCAAACTAAGAATCAGGCTTTTTCAGACTAATCCAAGTTTCTAGGCTGGGGTGACCTAGCCCAGGCATGCTTCTCTCTGCTCTTAAGGTAAAAAGATTTTATTCATGGATGTTAAACCAAAGGACACAGTTTAAGTTTTTATATTCATCCCCAAAACAAATTAACACAATGCTTTAGCAGGTATCTAACCCAGTTCTACAGAAAGGTCCAAATGTGGTTTCTTCTTCTCAAACTGTACATTCAATTATGCTTCCCCTAGGAATTAAGGTAGAGATGCTACATAAGTATTTCTGCTGATAATACAAGTGGAGATGACACTGTGGTGAAACTGAGATATTCCATTGCAACTTGTGAAAATACAAAAACATTTCTGGAAATAAATTGACAATTAAGACATCTCTTCTTAATTTGACAGGATTTGGGATAGCTTTTTATTTTTTCTTATGTAAACAATTTTTTTTGCTTATGTGCATAAGTCCAATGTCTTGTGTAAACAATTTTTTTTTTTTTTTTTTTTTTGCAAATGTGCTGCCAAAGCAAGCACTTTATAGTCTTTTGTTTTTTTTTTTGGCTGCGCAGTGCGGTGGGATCTTAGTTCCCCAACCAGGGTTCAATCATTTTAAAAAAATTACTATTATTTCAAAAGTGTTTTTAAACTTCAGAGATAAGATGAGTAAGAATAAAACTTTAATTTCACTGAGTAGTGCTCTTTCACATCATGTCATCTTTCTGTGGGTACTCAGGTATCTACTACTTCTCAATACCAACAAACCAGCTCATGTTTAAAGAATATCATGGAGTTTAAGCTCTGCTGTTCTAACCGTTTCAGTCCTTTACGCTTCCTTTTTAAATAGTTGCGATGAGTTTCGTAAAACAGAATCCATAGCCCTACCATCTTAACCCAGTACCTATTAACATCTTGGGGTATCTATTCTCATCCTTTTTTCACATGTTCTCCATTCCTCCCCTGCCTTAAAATAGTTGAGTCATATGCACACTTCTGGCAACACAGCTTTGGGGACAGAAAAACCTATGTGCAAATTCTAGCTTAGCTACTTTCTGGTCAGTGACCTTAAGCAAGTACATAACCCAAGTCTTCCACATCTGTTGACAATTCTGTTTTAGAGTTGTAAAGATGCGAGTTCCATAAAAGGGACCCAGCTTTTTGCTAGCACCCAGTAGGTACTCAATAAATAGGGCCATTATAATTGCATATAATATTAAAAAAAATTTTCTATGTGGCTACATGATTTCCATAATCATAATTTAAAAAAATTTATCACGTAAATTAAAAAAAAATTATTCACTTACTTATTTGGCTAGGCCACACAGTTTGTGGGACTTTAGTTCCCTGATCAGGGATTGAATCCAGGCCCTCTGCAGTGAGAGCATGGAGTCCTAACCACTGGACCACCAGGGAATTCCCTAGAACCATAGTTTCTAACATTACTTAATATCCTACTGATGCATTCAGTGAGACACGCATATTTTTTTTAGCTCTTTTCCTAACGAAAGATTTGCCAGGAACCTCCTATTTACTGAGATGAAGAAATTTACATGTGGGTATTTTTTTTACATGTTGGTAAGTTTTAGGTCAAAGATTAACACTTTTATGGATCTTGGAGATATTTCCAAATTCTTAACAAAATGGCTATTGGCTATATCTATACTGACTCCAGCATGTACAAGAACTCATTTTACATAGTCACACCTGTACTGGTCATTAATATTTCCCTCTCCCTACTTCTTCTTCTCGTTTTAATCTGTACCTTTTGGAAACAAAAACAGTTCTTGTCATGCTCATTGAGATATTTATCTAGTATACCTGACGATATTTTTACTGATGATACAACAAAAAATATCAGTGCATCATCTGTAATGTTTATTGCAAATACTTCTCAGTCTGCTGCTAAGCTTTCTTTAGCTGGTTACTGTTTTGATATGATTTGCTATTAAATTTGTCTACAGTCAAGTCTTTTAGTATCACCCTCAAAAAAAAACTTTACTATGGAAAATGTCAAGCATACAGGAAAGCAGAGAGGACAACACAATGGATTTCCATATATCCATCACCAACTACAGTCCAGTTCAGTAGCTCAGTTGTGTCCGACTCTGCAACCCCATGAATCACAGCACGCCAGGCCTCCCTGTCCATCACCAACTCCCAGAGTTTACCCAAACTCATGTCCATTGACTCAGTGATGCCATTCAGCCATCTCATCCTCTGTCGTCCCCTTCCCCTCCTGCCCCCAATCCTTCCCAGCATCAGGGTCTTTTCCAATGAGTCAACTCTTCGCATGAGGTGGCCAAAGTATTGGAGTTTCAGCTTCAACATCAGTCCTTCCAATGAACACCCAGGACTGATCTCCTTTAGGATGGACTGGTTGGATCTCCTTGCAGTCCAAGGGACTCTCAAGAGTCTTCTCCAACACCACAGCTCAAATGCAGCAATTCTTCAGTGCTCAGCTTTCTTCACAGTCCAACTCTCACATCTATACATGACCACTGGAAAAACCACAGCCTTGACTAGACAGACCTTTGTTGGCAAAGTAATGTTTCTGCTTTTTAAAATGCTATCTAGGTTGGTCATAACCTTCCTTCCAAGGAGTAAGTGTCTTTTAATTTCATGCAATCACCATCTGCAGTGATTCTGGAGCCCCCAAAAATAAAGTCTGACACTGTTTCCACTGTTTTCCCATCTATTTCCCATGAAGTGATGGGACCAGATGTCATGATCTTAGTTTTCTGAACATTGAGCTTTAAGCCAACTTTTCCACTCTCCTCTTTCCCTTTCATCAAGAGGCTTTTCAGTTCCTCTTCACTTTCTGCCATAATGGTGGTGTCATCTGCATATCTGAGGTTATTAATATTTCTCCTGGCAATCTTGATTCCAGCTTGTGCTTCTTCCAGCCCAGCGTTTCTCATGATGTACTCTGCATATAAGTTAAATAAGCAGGGTGACAATATACAGCCTTGATGTACTCCTTTTCCTATTTGGAACCAGTCTGCAGCAATCATCTAACTATGGCCGTTATTAATTCAACATTCCAGAAACTACTGTTCCACCTCATTCTCAGATTACTTTGAAGCAAACCAAGGATGGAACATTTCATGTATAAAAATTTCAATATGCAACTCTTAAAAGATTAAAAAAATTCACTACCACAATACCAGTTCTACTCTTCTAAAATTAATAGCAATTCTTTAATATCAACAAATAACTAGTATTCAAACTCAATGTTACAAAATTTTCATGTTTTCAAAAATCAGGATCCAGGGACTCCCCTGGTGGTCCAGTGGTTAAGACACTGCCTTCCAATGCAGGGAGTGCCTGGTTGGATCCCTGGTCGGGGAGCTAAGATCCCACATGCCTTTCGGCCCAAAAACATAAAACAGAAACAATAATGTAACAAATGCAATAAAGTTTTAAAAAAAAATAAAAAAAAAATCAGGATCCAGACAATTTGTCTCTTAAAATCCCTTGTAATGTACAGTTACCACATTCCAAACTTATTTTTTAAGGAATATGACTGTCACCACTTTCCCAACTTATGTTTTAAGGAATATGACTGTCTGACCTATAGAATCTTAGGTCACAGTCTAATCTCCATAGTCTGGACTCTGTTGACTGCATTCCTGTGGTGGTGGTGGACATGTTCATTGGCTCCAGCTACTTCTTGATATGTGGTACTTAAGTCTAGATTAGGGATAGATAGTTTGGCAATAATCCATGAGTATCACTTTAATACTTGTTTTAATCATGATTGTTTTTTAATGTTTTGTTTTGAAATAACTTTACATCTACAGAAGATTTCCAACGATTGTACAGCATTTGTACATAAGCACGGTACATCTGTCAAACATAAGACATTTACCTTAGGACATACTAGCGACCAAAATAAACTGCACTCACATCTCACTAATTTTTCCACTAATGCCCATTTCCTGAATCAATCTGGGATATTACGCTGTATTTAATCTCCATATCTCTTTTAGTCTATTCCACTAGGGGACAGTCTCTTGACTTTTCCTTTTTTTCCATAACCTTAACACATTCAGCTGTGCTCGGGTGTTCTGCAGATGGTCCTTCAATTTGGGTCTGTCTGATGTCTTCCCATGAACAGACTGAGGTTATGGATTTTTGTGGAATACGATGACAGAGGTAATGTGCCCCTGTTTATCATATCAGTGGAGACATGATACCAACATGACCTACTACTGGTGATGTTAACACTGATCACTTAGGTAAGGTGGTGTTTGCCAGTTTTCTCCACTATCAAGTTACTGTTTTCTGTTTCACACTCTGTTAGAAGCAAAACACTAAATTCAGCACCAGTTCCTAGAGGGAAGGGTATCAAAAAATGTGCAGTCCTATCTTAAAGCTACCAAAGTAATTCACAAGGAGATACTAAGCAAATATATTGTTTCTCCTTAAAGCTATGTTCACTAATGTTAGTATTCCTCAATGGATCTTGCCTACAGTACTGCAGTGTCCTCTCCATGCTTTTCTTTTTCCTCCTTCCTTCTATATTTATTTAAATTGTGCTGTAAAGAAGATTTTGCCCTTCTCTCCTATTTAGTCATCCATTCATTTATTTACAGGGAATGGATTAATGAATACTCATTATTAGTTATAAACCAATATTATCAGTTATTATTTTGCTCAAATTGTTCAGCATTGCACTTTGGGTGCTCTTTCATGTCTGCTCCAGGTGGTCAAAGTTAGTGTCATCAATGAGAGAAGCCAATACTGTGTGTATTCTACGTGCTGCACTGGGGACCCATCACTTCAGTGGTATTTCTACTGTCTTCTTTTTTTTCCCTTCCCTTTTCTTTCTTGAGTAGTTCCTTGTTTTCTTGCACTGTAAGATGTTCCAGGTCCATCTTTTTAGTTTCTTTGCCTCGGCTACAAAAATCAATGATTTCTCCAAAGAGCCCTGCCTGGTTCCTTTCGCTGGAGAACTGTATTTAAATAAAGCCAAGATTTAGGTGCACAATATATTTTAATACAAATTAGTCCTTTCATATTATACAAGCTTTTTTAAAAAAATTATAAAGTCATGTTCTTCTTCCACTTGACTATCTTTTTTCCCAGTCAGTGCTAATTATCTAACGTCTGCTAAATTTATGCCAGAAACACACACACAAAAAAATAAATAAATCTAGCTTTATTACTACTTTTCAGTAAACTTACAAATGACCTAAGTGCCCATCAATGAGAAAATGAACAACCCACTGTGATATTTTCACATAAAGCAACAAAATACTAAAGAGGAAAAAAAAAATGTATCAATTATAGCTATACTTTCAACCTGTAGGATATACTGCAGAAAAAAACACATTCAGAAGGATACTGAAAGATAAATAGGAAGATACTATTTACATAGTTCAAAAACATGCAAAAATACTAAATACATTGTTTAGAGATTATATATGTAGTATTTAAATACATGAAAAAAATTTAGGATACTGGGGAGGTAGGAAAGAGAAAGAAATGTGATCAATGAGGCATATATGGGGAATACAATTCTTTCAGCAATGCTGTATTTTTTTGGAGTGAGAAGCAAACACACAGATGCTTGAAATATTTCATAATACCTTAAAAAAAATTATATGTATTTATTTGGCTGAATCGGGTCTTAGTTGCAGCATGTGGCATCTAGTTCCCTGACCAGGGATCGAACACCTAAGCCCCCTGCTTTGGGAGCACAGAGGCTTAACTACTGGACCACCAGGGAAGTCCCCATAATACTTTTTGAAAGACATAAACAAATGAGAAAGATTAAGAAAGAATAACCAAGTAATTGATCCATAGGAGAACACTCAAAATAAAAAACTACCACTCAAAATATAATAGCTAAAGGCTGATTTTTAAGCCCAAGATGACAAAAACAGAAAGAGAATACAACTATGAAGAGTACAAAGAGAATCATGAAATACTAAAACAGGAAACTTTAGAGACTTCAAATCATATACAACTTGTTAGTTCAAAAGGTAATATGGCTCAAAACAAATAAAGGGTGAATATAATTAAGTGATAACACTTTATTAAAAGTAAGCTACAAATATTGAAAAAAAAATAAGGTGCTAAAAAAAAACCCCAGTGGGACAAAAAAAGGGGGGGGGGACAAAAACAAAATAATAGGACATATTAAGAAGGCGCCAGAGCTTGAAGGGGTCCCGCTTGCTAAACCTGGGACAACCTGACTCAAAATTACAGTGGATTATACCTCACTTGAATAAAGTAAGAACCTGTGAATCTATATTACAACAAATTAGGACTGGTTTAGGGGAACACTATCTTAACCAAGTGATCGAAATTAATATCACCAATGAGACAAACCAACGTCAAAATGCCTTCTATGTGATGCACGGAAGACATTACTTCCCTGATATTCCTGCCAAAAATGTATAATCTGAACCCTGATTACGAGAAAAGAAGACAAACTCAAACTGAGGGATACACCACAAAATAAACAGCCTATACAAATGGTCAAGTCATGAAAAACAAACGCTAAGAAACGTTTCTGATTAAAGGAGAATAAAGAGATATGACAATCAAGTGCAATGTGTGATCCGAAATTGGAAAGAAAACTGATATAAACAACAGACAACTGAAGAAATCTGAATACGATCTTTGCATTAGGTAACAGTATGGTGGTTTAGTCACTAAGTCGTGTCCGACTCCTGCAACCCCATGCACTATAGCCCGCCAGGCTCCTCTGTCCATGGGATTCTCAAGGCAAGAGTATTGGAGCGGGTTGCCATTTCCTTCTCCAGAGGTAACAGTATACTGTCAGTGTAAAATTTCCTGATTTTAATAACTATACTGCAGTTATGTGAGAGAATGTTCTTTTTGTTAGAAAACACTCAAATATTTACGGGTAAAGAAGCATCATGAAGACTGCAACATAGTTTCAAATGATCCAGAAAAAACAGAAAGTTGGTAAATAGTACAAACAGATACAGACAGAAAAATTATGCAGATACAGCAAAATGTTAACAAGTGGCAAATCTAGATGATGGATATAGGAAGTTCTTTCTAAACTGTTTGTAATACTTGCTACATACTTATGAACTTACTTTGAAATTTAGAAAAGCTTAAAAAAAAATAGAAACCTCGCTATCCACTAAAATTAACAAAGGGCAATGAACATGCTTTAAAATATCCCTCAGATCCAACATCAGATGGTGATCAGAATGATATCTCTAACATAAAATTTTTATTTACAGTAATCAATTCTTGTTGACCATTAAAAACACCCTTTCGTAGCTTTGGTCAAGACTCTAAAAATCAGAGAGATTCACCTATGTGAATAATAACACATGCACCTCCTTTACCTGAGACATCCATCTGTCATCTCCTTGAATATCTTCTGCTGCATGTGGAATGGCTGCCGGGTTTGAGTCTCCTTGGCTCATTCTACACCTGAGGAAAAAAAAGTCTTTGTCATGTTTTGTTCACTGACAGGAATGTCTGTTACTGCTTACTTAAATATTACATGTCAGGTTCTAAATAAGAATTAAATAAATTTCATTGTGATTTTGCCTAGAAACGATACAACTGGAGTTTATTCTCAGCAGATGAGTTCAGGACATGACTGCACAAGTTCCATAAATATTCCACCACTACTAGACTTCCAGACAGGTGTGAACACCATGCAGAACAGTGCATTACATTTTAAAAGCCTGCTTCAAGTATATACCTTACGCTTACATTCACTTTTCATGAATACATGTTTGTAAGAACCAAATGACAAGGAGTTAAACTCTTATGGTTTAAAGATATCTTAGATATCTAGATAAATGTATTAGATATCTATATTATTATAGATATATAACATATCTATATAATAGCATATATATTAGATATCTGCTAGATACCTATATTAGAGAACTAGAGTCATACACTTAAAAATTACTACAGCAATGATTAGAATCCACTGATTACTAAACAGATTATAATATACTATACTATATGATCTATAATACAGTATATACCTGTACTACAGATTATAGTAAAATTAGTTGTGGGCTTTGGCACTGATTTTTGACAAATGTTTACTAGGTACTTTTATTTTTGACAGGTCTCCACTGATAAAATGTGATTAACGATGAGCCTAAATATGCCATCTGATAGTAGAGGAGACCCAGGAGGAGGGCATGGCAACCCACTCCAGTGTTCTTGCCTGGAGAATCCCATGGACCCAGGAACCTGGCGGGTTACAGTCCATAAGGTCACAAAGTCAGACATGACTGAAGCGACTTAGCACCGCACAGCACAGTGCAGAAGAACGAAAAAGTGAAATTCAGAAAAATTAGAAATGCTACTCTTTAAGAAAGGCAAATTAGAAACCAGGTTGTTTTCAACCAACTCTGGAGAATATGTAAAACAAACTAGAGGCACTAGGCTCAAGAGGTCTCTGGGCAAATGCAAAGGATGATGAAAGAGAAAAGGCTGGGTTTTGTGGCTTACAGAAAAAGAGGCCATACTCTCTATTTCCTTCCTTTGCATCCTCAAATAAAACTAAACTGTTTCAGAAACAGGACTGAGTTATAGCTTTTCAATAAGTATTCACTGAGTAAATAAAATGCCCTGGATTGCCAAGGTAGCAGCTTTTGAGGATCAGAAAGTAACAAGCCCTAAACATGAAAGCAAACCTTCATTCATAAAAAAGAAATTACAGAAGCAAACAAGTTTAACACTAATTATGCAACCAAACTCACTCAGCTCTAAATGACCCTAGGTCTAAAAACAACTGGGCTCAGGATTTAGCCCATATCTGACTAAACATGTAAAATCATTCACAACCTGTGTATTTCTTCAGATTACTAAAATATGTAACCATTAGAAAACAACAGAAAGACTAGTATCAACGCTACGCTTTCTACATACCACCTCCAATCCTCACAAAAGTACTGCAAGATGAAGAAAATGAGGATCAGATAATTTAGGTAATTTTTGCAGTAACTGAAAAGAGGTCTGCCTGATCCCAACTGCATCACATCTGGCCCACTGATCAAAAACCAGTTCATGCTGACCCCCTAAAGGGAACCAATATCATTTCACCAAGAATAAGGAAGAACCGCAAGATGAACCTGTATAGATCTAATCAGACTATGATATCTGTTTGGGGGTTTCATTGTCTAAGAAAAGTATGGAAAAATTAAGATATATTAAAAAAAAGATTACAAGGTTAAAACAAATAGCTAATTAAAAATGTTTATTTTTGAGGTTCTCCTTTTGTTTTTAACCAATAAAACATTTTAAACCTTCCATATTTGTTTCTTGGGGGGAAGGTGTCTACATTCAATTCTCAAGTCTGGCTATTCAAGTGAAATCTGATATGGCACTTAATAATTGTTTTAATTTTAAAAGTAACTTTCTTCCCTGCTAGTCAAAAAGCGTTACTGCTCTTGAGACTGACAAGGAGCAATCTCATTTACTAGATTTCAAAATTGGATACAGAGGACTTCCCTAGTGGTGCAGTGGATAAGAATCTGCCCGCTAATGCAGGGGACACAGGTTTGATCGCTGCTTCATGAAGATTCCAAATGCTTTGGAGCAACTAAGTCCATGCACCACAACTACTGAAGTCCAAGCACTCTAGGGCCCATGAGCCACAGCTACTGAGCCTTTGTGCTGCAACCACTGAAGCCTGTGTGTTTAGAGCCTGTGCTCCACAACAGAAGCCACTGCAATGAGAAGCCCACGCACTGCACCAAAGAGTAGCCCCGTAGCTAGAGAAAGCCCACATGCAGCAATGAAGACCAAGTGCAACCAAAATTAAATAAATTAAAAAAAAAACAGATATACAATGTAAGGAAATATAGCAACAAACAGCTCCATTTTCCACTCACTAAATGAAAAAATCTATTGCCTAACTTTTAATATAGATTAAAACACCCAACTACTTCTCATTTATTTTCCCACCTGGAGCATGTTAGGTGTTTTTGAGGCAAAACTTAACTGACACAGGGTTAACTGAGAGATCACTACTAAAATGGAGAATAATAATTTGTTCTATTTGAATGGGAAAGACTAGAGATCTCTTCAAGAAAACTGGAGATACCAGGGGAACATTTCATGCAAAGACAGGCACAATAAAGGACAGAAATGATAAGGACCTAATAGAAGCAAAAGAGATTAAGAAGTGGCAAGAATACACAGAACTATACAAAAAAGGTCTTAATGACTCGGATAACCACTAATGTATGGCCACTAACCTAGAGCCAAATATCCTGGAATGTGAAGTCAAGTGGGCCTTAGGAAGCATTACTTCGAACAAAGCTAGTGGAGGTGATGGAATTCCAGTTGAGCTATTTCAAATCCTAAAAGATGATGCTATGAAAGTGCTGCATTCAATATTCCAGCAAATCTGGAAAACTCAGCAGTGGCCACAGGACTGGAAAAGGTCAGTTTTCATTTCAATCCCAAAGAAAGGCAATGTCAAAGAATGTTCAAACTACCATACAATTGTGCTCATTTCACATGTTATCAAGGTAATGCTCAAAATTCTTCAGGTTAGGCTTCAACAGTATGTGAACTGAGAAATTCCAGATGTACACGCTGGATTTAGAAAAGGCAGAGGAACCAGAGATCAAATTGCCAACATTCGTTTGGATAATAGAAAAAGCAAGAGAATTCCAGAAAAACATCTACTTCTGCCTCGGTGACTATGCTAAAGCCTTTAATTGGCTAAAGCCAATCACAACAAACTGTGGAAAAGTCTAGAGAGATAGAATACCAGACCACCTTATCTGTCTGCTGAGAAATCAATATGCAGGTCAAGAAGCAACAGTTAGAACAGGAAGTGGAACATGGACTGATTCAAAATTGGGAAAGGAGTACATCAAGGCTACATATTATCACCCTGCTTATTTAACTTATATGCCAAGTATATCATGTGAAATGTCGGGCTGGATGAATCACAAGCTGGAATCAAGGTTGCTGGGACAAATATCAACAGATATTTGCATATCAGATATGCAAATGATACCACCCTTATGGCAGAAAGTAAAGAAGAACTAAAGAGTCTCTTGATGAAAGTGAAAGAGGAGAGTGAAAAAGCTGGCTTGAATCTCAACATTCAAAAAACTAAGATCATGGCATCCAGTCCCATCACTTCATGTCAAATAGACGGGAAAAAAATGGAGACGTGATGACAGACTTTATTTTCTTGGGCTCCAAAATCACTGTGGACAGTGACTGCAGCCATGAAATTAAAAGATACTTGCTTCTTGAGCCTTACCTCATGCAAAGGGTTGATTCATTGGAAAAGACCCTAATGCTGGGTAGGATTGGGGGCAGGAGGAGAAGGGGACGGCAGAGGATGAGATGGTTGGATGGCATCACCGACTCGATGGACATGGGTTTGGGTAGACTCCGGGAGTTGGTGATGGACAGAGAGGCCTGGTGTGCTGCAGTTCATGGGGTCGCAAAGAGTCAGACACGACTGAGCGACTGAACTGAACTGAACTGAACTGCTTCTTGAAAAAAAAGCTATGACAAACCTAGACAGTGTGTTAAAAAGCAGAGGCATCACTTTGCCAACAAAGGTCCGTATAGTCAAAGCTATGGTTTTTCCAGTAGTCATGTAGGGAGGAGTTGGACCATAAGGAAGGTTTGGCACCAAAGAATTGATGCTTTTGAACTGTGGTGCTGTAGAAGACTGTCAAGTCTTTCGGACAGCAAGGAGATCAAACCAGTCAATCCTAAATGAAACTAACCCTGAATATTCATTGGAAGGACTGACGCTGAAGCTCCAATACTCTGGTCACCTTATGTGAAGGGCCGATTCACTGGAAAAGATCCTGATGCTGGGAAAGACTGAGGGCAAGAGAAAGGGGTGGCAGAGGCTGAGATGGTTAGACAGTATCACAGACTCAATGGACTTGAGTTTGAGCAAACTCTGGGAGATAATAAAGGACAGGGAATCTTGGGAGTGCTACAGTTCATGGGGATGCAGTTGGACACAATTTAGCAACTGAACAAGAGCAAACACTCTATGATTACATAATTGAAACCATTTTCCTAGGGATCATAAATAAACAAGGAAGACAAACTGTGCATATGAGGTGCCTCCCTAATAAAACATATCCAAATACATCCCTCACCACTTAAAACCACAATGCAGGCACTTCAACTACATTTCAGTTCTTGGAATACCACGTTCATATCTTGTTAAGAACTTAAAAAGAATTTTTTTTTGACAAACCAGAAAGTGTCTCAAGGAAAGGAGCCAAGGAGAAATTAAAAAACCTATCATATCAGAAATAGTTGAAAGAAATAGGTATATTTATAATCTGTAGAAAAACTGGCTGGGGAAGAGGAGATTACAAGACAAATGGCTGTCAAAGTACTCGTAGATTACTAGGAAGGGACTTAAGGTTTATTCTAGTGTCTCCAAATAGGCAAGGCCAGTGGATATCGTGTACAGAGAGACAAATTTCTAACACACAGAACTGCAAATGACATCCTCTGTCTCTCAAAGCAGATTCCTCCAAAGGCAACTCAGAGATGAGGTGAACATCTATTAGAAAAGCATAAAGAGAACTAAAGCATATGAGTAAAGATTGGCCCAGATTAGTGGGGTTCAAACATTTTTTTAATGAATCTTTTGAAATGCTCCTTAATATATGTATATTTATAAATCAGTTGTGAATTGCTGTTAATCTGTATATTAAATGTTAGTAAAGGTAATAAAAACTTCATTCCTAAAAAATGAATGTAGAAAGAGGTTCTAAATTTTTTCCTATATTCTAATAGATCACCTTATGCAACCCAGGGCAGGGCATGCAAGTATTCTGAAAGCTGTAATTAGCAATAACAGAAAAAACCACCACCAGAGAGGGATCTGACTCCCATCTCACCTCACTGATTCGTAATTAATTGCCCTCATTCGGCAAGCCATTAGCTTCTGCAATCACAAACAGCAGGTTCAGTTACAAAAACCCAGCAGAATGGAGATAAAGGTCCGAGGAAATTAACTTATCAGTAGACTCTATTCCAGGCAAACTTTAACTGTCCATTAAAATGAGTTCTCTGGGAAGATGAGGAGTAAGTGACTTGCACAGCATTTCCCAATTTTCCTGCATTTTTTTGTCTTCTCCACTTAACTCAGACTATGAAAATATAGTACCAGAATTTCCAAATGCTTGTAGCAGAGTGGTGTAGTGTGTCTAGATTCAACAACAAAGAATTATAAACCCTCAAGCTGAGCTGGATGCTTCTAGAGTCAGGAACAGATAGAGAGGGAAAGTCGCACTAAGAATTAAAAAGATTTAGAATGTTTTCACTCTGACCTAAGCCTCCTCATTTTCAGAGAGAGCTGGCAGGCTTACTCTAAAGGAGAAGACAGGCCTCATCCGGAGTACCCTGCCTCAGTGGGCTGGGGGATGGGTCCCCCGGTTCCAGCACATCCATAATTTATTATCAAATGCCCAAGCCAACACATTAAAGCAAGATGATTTCATACTCCTCCCCTGCTCCCCCACAAGGAGGCAACCTTTATATAAGAACAATGTGCCCAGGAGAAGAATCTAAAGACGCAAGGCATATTGGAATGCTCAGGGGGACAATACCACTGTTCTCTCCACACCTTTACCACTCCCCCCACATCACCTCCCCCATCACACCTCCCCATTTAAGGCTGAACGAAACGAGATTTCATGGCGGCTCCAGGCGGTCTTCCCTCTCTCCGTGGGTAAGCTCTAAACAGAGGCCGATGCTTCATGGGTTTGGTTTCCTCAACGTTTGTATACCCATTATGAAAAGCAACGCTGGCTTGGGAGTCATGGAAAGCAAAATAGTGAGTCACTGTGCAACGGGTACATCACAAACCTGAAGATCCTGATCTGGTCCATGGACCCGGACCAGGTAAAAAGCATCTAAGAAAACCTGTCCACCGCTAGGTTTAGCTCGTTGGCTGACCTTGGGCAAATCACCAGCCTCGCTGGGCCTCATCTCTAAAATGAGGTGGTGATAGCCTGGACAGCCCTATAAGAAATAAGCTCTTCTGAGTCGTGGCAGTCTATTTATTTTTGAATATATTAGAGGAGGCAACGAGGAAGTTTCTGCACAGTTGAAAATTTTCAACAAAAGGTCGGGGGGGTGGGAGTGCTCCGTCTAAAAGCAAGAACAACTGGTCTGGGTCCGCGCCAATGGCCTCTCAGACAGAGGAAAGGGGAGAAAAGGGTCAGAGATTCAACCTCGGGGACGGAGGAAAAGGCAGCGGCCGAGACCCCGGGGCAGAAGTGTGGCTGGAAACGGGGCTCGCGGCGGTGAGCCCGGGGAGCGGCGGAGGACGCAGGGCGGCCTGCTCCGGGGGGGCCGGTCAGGGCCGGGCCGAGCGGCGCGCCCAGCCACGGGGCAAGGCCGCGAGAAGCGGCGGGGAGGCGGGGCGGCCGAGGAAGCAGCAGGCCTGGGGGTGGGGCGATGGGGCAGGGCTCAGAGGAGCGCGGCGAGCGGCCCGGGGGCCCGGGCGGGCGGGAGGGCGGCCAGCGAGCCGCCGCCGGGCCCGCCGAGACCGCGCGTGCGCGCGAGGGCCCCCCGAGGGTCGGGGGCGGGGTGGGGAGCGCGGGGGAGGGGCCCGGCAGGGTGGGGGAGGGGACGAGAGGTCGGGGCCTCGCACAATAACAAACCGCAGCCCTTTCCGACCCCCGCCTCTCAGCTGCCCGTTTCCCGCGCCTCGATATGCACTCACTCGGGCACAGGGTCCGTGCGGGCCCCCAGCGGCTGCGGCGTCGGCGGGTGGCGCGTCTGTCGCTCGCTCAGTCCCGGCGGCCCCGCTCCTGCGCGTCCCTCCTCCGGCCCCAGCTCCCGCTGCAGCGCCCCCACTTCCGGTTCCCCTGCCACTCAGGCAAATTGCTTCCGGAAGTCCCGCCCCATCCTGCCCGGCCTCCGCTTCCCTCTGCTCGCTCTCACTTTCTGCGGGTGCTTGGTGCTAGCTCCCAGGTGTCCTGCCGGGCCCGTCCGAGTTCCCCGCTTTGTTCTCTATCCTGCCCTTGTTTTGCATGTAGTCTGCGCGACTTGGGCCTCTATCTTTCCTTCTGCTGCATCCCTCAATCCTGCGTTCATATCACCGCAGCGTGGAGATGGCATTCAGGACAATGTGCGGTGACCTCACGCTGACGCCATTCCCTTTCCACCCCGCCAACCTGGCTTCCTTCTCCACCCCGTGGAATAAACCAGATTGCTGCCAGAGGGAGGGAAATGGGGCCCGAGGTTCATGAGGCAGTGCCTCACATTCATGGGTGGAATTTCTGTTTCTATGATGAATGTACGGATTTTGGATGACCGCCTCTTAAGTTGATACCATAGCAGGGGTATGGAGAGCCAGAGTCTTTTTCTTTTAGAGATCCATCCAGTTGCAGGGAAGACGTGTGTGTGTGTGTGTGTGTGCGCGCGCGCGTACAGTCAATATTGAAAAGACGATGTGCTAAATGCTATATAAATGCGGGATCTGTAACAGCAAAGAGGTGGGGCAAAAGATGAACGCAGGCTATAGTTAGGAAAACGTTTGGTTAAGCAACATCCAGAGCTGGCCCTTTAAAAATGAATGGGATCCATTCAGACCCTTGTCTGAATTGGTAGAGCCTTCCAGAGCTCTGAAAATGATCAGCGGGCTTGTTTTTGCAGACAAAACCCGTTAAGGATTGCTGTGAAAATCTGGAAGCTTAAAGTTTCAAGGTATATCAAATTATTTTTCAGATGACCTGTGCTGTCAAGTGATTTATCAGGCATATAGAATCCAAAATAATTTGTCCTCCTATAAAATGCTAACTTACCTTAGAATTCTCTTGCAGATGTTCACACAATATATAGCACACCAGTAGATAAATTGTTGATTTAAATGTTTTATTGAAAAGAATTTGTGTTTGGGGAACTCAATGATGGTGTCAGGTAGAATAGAAAAAGGAGCCCAAGATGGCAGAACCACCGGGTCTGGTGGGGTGGGGGGTTGGGGTAAGTCCACAAAAGGGGAAGTGGAGGACCAGAGCGAGAACCTCCCGTCCTGGGCGTGACCAGTCAGGCTCCAGGAGGAGGAGACAGAAAGCATAACAAGGGAAGCCAAGAGAAATAGAGCTTTTTCAGGGTCTGCCCTCTCTTGGGTCTTGGGAGCTTACTGCTCGTTTCCCGCTTGAGCTGTAACAGGTGTAGCTAGTTTCGTAGGAATACTGCGTGTCTAATCTGATCTGTTTGAGCTGTAGATGGCAGGTCATTGCAAACCTTTGCTATGTGAAGACAAGAACCAAGGGAGAGGGGTATACCAATCTGACAATGGTATAAAAAGCAATCTGGAAATGTATTGATAACAGAAGACAGCTTGAATTATTCTCCAGGGATAAATCCATGGAATCCTGAATCTCAATTTTAACACTCAACACATTATAATGTAATTACTACTTTAACATACTGTCTCCCCTGCTATATTCTAAGCTCTGAGGGATGAGGGAGCAGAGACCTTGTGTGGATTCCCAGTACCTGGCATGATGCCCAATGAATAGCAGCTACTCATTAAATGTTGCTCAACCAGGAATAAATGATCAAGGGTTGAATTTGTGCCTATGTGGTAGCTATGACCTATCTGTATATTTTCTTGTTTTCAACTTTTTAATTAAGAAATACGAACAAGGGAAGTGTGGCCCCATGGAACGAACACTAGTTAAACTAGCCTCTGCAAATATTTGAAGACCTCTATGGCTCAGACAGCCTTCCCACGTGTCACTAGTAGTAAAGAGCCTGCCTGGCAATGCAGAAGACGTAAGAGATGCAGGTTGGATCGCTGGGTCAGGAAGATCTCTTGGAAGAAGGCATGGCAACCCACTCAAGTATACTTGCCTGGAGTCCCATGAACAGGGGAGCCTGGCCAGCTGCAGTTAATGGGGTTGCAAAGAGTTGGACACAACTGAAGCGACTTAGCATACACACATGGCTCAGGCAGTTTTTAGTGTTTAATAAGGCAAAAATCTCAATGTCACCGAACCCTGAAATTTATGAAGAGGTTGTCTCCTAATAGGTCTGTTTTGGCTTTCTAAATAATGCATTTATAACATGCAGGTGGTAGAGTGAAAAGGACCCTAAATTAGGCTTCAGAATACCCTGGATTCTTGTCTGAAGGTTACTGCTCAGTTTACTTCCTTGAACCTTTGTTTCTTAGTCTGTAAGATGAGAAGGATGGACTAGGTCATTGCAAAATTCTTTTTAGCTCTAAGCCTCCACTGTCCCCTCAGTTCCCTGCAGGAACATAACTCTGGGGTATGCAACCCTATCTCACTTCTCCTCACTTCCCACATACAACCTCCCCTTCCCCTGGGCCCCATTCAGGATCTGTGTTTTCCATAGTTTTCCAAATCACCATACAATTGGTGATAGGTAAAAATAACTGTTTTCCACTATGAAACAAATTGACTGAAAGCTATCGGGAGAGCTTGCCCTTCAAGTTGTTTTTCCATTAATGATGATAGGTTTAATGATTCTACCTGGATTCTTTATTCTGGTTTCCCACAACTCAATGCCAACCCAAATGGAGAGAATATAGAAACCCTGACAAAAGGTCTGTGGACTGACTGTTGCTGTTAAGTTGCTAAGTCATGTCTGGCTCTTTTGAGACCCCCATGGACTGTAGCCTGTCACAGCCTCTGCCCATGGGATTTCCCAGGCAAAAATCCTGGAGTAGGTTGCATTTTCTTCCCCAGGGGATCTTCCCTACGCAGGGATCAAACTTGCATCCCCTGCATTGGCAGGTGGATTCTTTACCACTGAGCCACCAGGGGACTGATTGGAGTATCATAAACATAATCAAATGTAAACCTAGGACTTTGAGAATGAGATGTGTCAAAATACCACCCAAGTGGCCTGAATTTAGGAGATTACTTGACATTTCATCACTTACAGTAATTAAACGGGGAGACTTCTGGGGACCCTGGCATTTCAGATATGAAAGGAAAGAAGGAAAGCTATGTGGTCTGAGAATGGACACACAGTGTGAATCCAGGGAATTTCTGTGGGTAGAACATAAGGTCAGATGGTTTACAGAAAGTTTCAAAGTTATGTTTATTGTTAAAACAACATTAAGAAATATTTTAACAGAAAAAAAAATTTTAGTCCAATTCTCACAAATTAACACATTTTTGTTAACACATTTGTCTCAATTTCTTTCCATCAGTAGCCATAATGTCAAGAAATATTTTATTTCTCAGTTTTAAGATCTTTGTGATCAAGTCAAGATATTGTTAGAAATAATGTAAAGAACATATTATAACAGCATTTTTGTCTTCACAGCTGAAAGTTGTTTGTCACATTTTTATATTTTTTTTAACAATGTGTGTATATGGCTTAATATCATTATAAATGCACAAATTGAAACACATTTGATGTTTCATTCATTACAAGCATTACACTGATTGATAACCAGATTGTTCCCAAGTGATCCTATTTAAGTTGGCTCCTGAGTCATTTTGACATAACCAAACATTGATCTGCCCTCTGTCACTTTAGTTTTGCTCTTTCTTCAATTTCAATAAATAGAACCAACCTTTGTTTCTGGCTTCTTCTGTTTGACATGATACATTAGGATTCATTCACGTCATGTGTCAGAAGTTCACTCCTTTTTGTTTTCTAGTAATATTCTGTTGATGTATATTCTACAGTTTGTTTATCCAGTCAATAGTTAATGAACATTTGGGTTGTTTCTGGTTTTGCTTATTATAAATAAAATGAAGATAAAAGTTCATGTATAAATCTTTGCATGGACGTGAGTTTTCCTTTCTGTTGGGTCTCTTGGATCTAGGAATGGAAATACTGAGTCATATGGTAAGTGTATGTTTAGTATTATAATAAACAGCCCATCTGTTTTCCAGAGGGGTTGATCATTTTACACCCCCATCAGCAGTGTGAGGGTTCCAGTTGCTCCGAATCCTTGACAATGCATATTATTATCAGTTAAAGAAATTGGTGAAAGCCGCTCAGTCACGCGCACGTCCGACTCTTTGCGATCCCATGGGCTGTAGTCCATGGAATTCTCCAGGCCAGAATACTGAAGTAGCCTTTCCCTTCTCCAGGAGATCTTTCTAACCCAGGGATCAAACCCAGGTCTCCCACGTTGCAGGCAGATTCTTTACCAGCTAAGCCACATAGCCATTCTAGTTGTTCTGTAATGATATCTCATAGTGGTTTTAATTTGCATTTCCCTGATGATATTAGCATCTTTTCATATTCTTTTAGGCCATTTATATATCTTCTTTTTCAAAGTGCCTGTTCAACTCTTTTTAGAAAAATATTAGACTGTCTTCTTATTACTGAGTTGTAAAAGTTCTTTTATATTTATAATAAAAGTCCTTTGTCAATATATGTACTTCAAACATTTTCCCCCCAATCTGTGGCTTGTGTTTTCATTTTCTTAACAGTATCTTTCAAAGAACAGATATTTTTTTAACTTTGGTAAGGTACAGTTTATCATTCTTTCATTAACGGTGTGTGATTTTTGTGTTCTATTTAAGAAATCTTTATCTACTATTAATTACAATAGAGTTTCTCCTATGTTGTTAAAGTTTTATAGCTTTAAGTTTTACATTTCAGTTAGTAATCCTATTTAAGGTAATTTTTGTGTGTGGTGTGAAGTAAAGGGCAAAGTTAATATTTTTGCATATGGATATCCAGTTTTCCCAGCACTATTTGTTCAAGAGGTTTTTCTTTTTTCCACTGAATTACTGTGGCCACTTTATTTAAATAGTTGACTCAATTTCAGACTTATATACTGTTCCATTTATCTTTATGTCTATCTTTACAGCAATACCAGACTATCTTAATTCCTCTAACTATATAGTAACTCTTATAATCAGTCAGTGTAAGCCTTCTAGCTATCTTCTTTTTCAAAATTGTTTTGACAACCTAGATAACTTCCATATAAATTGTATGTATTTATTTATTTATTTATTGGCTGTGCCTCATGGGTTGCAGGATCTTAGTTCCCAGATCAGGGACTGAACCTGGGCCCCTGAAGTAGAAGCACAGTTTTTTTTTTTCTTTTTTTTTTAATTGGAGGATAGTTGCTTTACAATGCTTTGCTAGTTTCTGCTGTACAGCAATGTGAATCAGTCATAAGTATACATATATCCCCTTCCTCTTGAACCTCCCTCTTACCCTTCCCAACCACCCCTCTAGGCTGTCACAGAGCAGCCTAGCTCCCTGTGGGCCTGAGCTCCCTGTGTCACACAATAACTTCCCACTAGCTCGCTATTTTACGTATGGTAATGTATATGTTTCAATGCTACTCTCTAAATTCGTCTCACTCTCTCCTTCCCCAGTTGTGTCTGTTCTTTATGTCTATGTTTCTATTCCTGCCCTGCAAATAGATTCATCAGTACCATTTTTCTAGATTCCATATATAGGTTGTTAATATACGATACTTGTTTTTCTGACTTCCTTCACTCTGTATAACAGACGCTAGGTTCATCCACCTCAGTTTAACTGACTCAAATTCATTCCTTTTTATGGCTAATATTCCATTGTATATATGTACCACATTTTTATCCATTCATCTATTGGTGGGCATCTAGGTTGCTTCCAGTCCTGGCTATTGTAAATGGTGCTGCAATGAACATTAGCACACATGTGTCTTTTTGAATTTTGGTTTTCTCAGGGTTTATGCCCAGTAGTGGGATTGCTGAGTCATATGGTAGTTTTATTCCTAGTTTTTAAAGAAATCTCCACACTGTTCTTCATAGTGACTATGTCCATTTACATTCCCACCAACAGTGCAAGAGGGTCCCCTTTTCTCCAGCATTTATTGTTTGTAGATTCTTTGATGATAGCCATTCTGACCATGTGAGATGATACCTCACTGTAGTTTTGATTTGCATTTCTCTAATGATGAGTAACGTTGAGGATCTTTTCATGCATTTATTGGCCATCTGTATGTCTTCTGTATGACTTGTTTAAGTCTTCTGCCCACTTTGTGATCATGTTGTTTGCTTTTCTGATATTGAGCTGCATGAACTGTGGAAAGGCAGAGTCTTAACTCTTGGACTACTAGGGAAGTCCCACTGCCAGCATTTTAGTTCTTCTTTAAGCAATGCTTTGGAACTTTCATTGTAAAAGTCTATATATTTAATAAATTTATCCTTAAGTATATATAATATATTCTTCACATTCATAAGAACATTTTCTTGAGGTTGTAGCAAACACCCCATTTTTGGGAACCCCACAGTAAAGTGTTTAATTTCTGATTAAATGTACCTGAAAAATTTAAACAATCAACTTGATACCTATAATAAGTGTAACAATGTGCTTGAGGAGATAAGAACCTCAATGCTAGGCCTAAATACACACCCAGTCTAGATATCTAACTCACTGGCTAAGTGCTTTGCTTTCATTGCTCACCAACTTTGAAGACTGTTGTTGTTCAGTTGCTTAGTTGTGTCCAACTCTTTACAACCCAGTGAACTACAGCATGTCAAGCTTCCTGTCCTTTACTATCTCCCAGAGCATTAGTCCTTCCAATGAATATTCAGGGTTGATTTCATTTAGGATTGACTGGTTTCGTCTCCTTGCTGTCCAAGAGACTCTCAAGATTCTTATCCAGCGCCACAGTTTGAAAGCATTGATTCTTCAATGCTCAGCCTTCTTTCTGGTCCAACTCTCACATCCATACATGACAGCTGGAAAAACCACAGCTTTGACTATGCGGACCTTTGTCAGCAAAGTAATGTCTCTGTCTGGGTTTGTCATAGCTTTTCTTCCAAGGAGCAAGTGTCTTTTAATTTCATGGCTGCGGTCACTGTACATAGTGATTTTGGAGCCCAAGAAAATAGTCTTATAGAAAATAAAGATGGATGAATAGTCAAGGTTAATTTTCAGGTCTCAAGAAAGAAGACCATGAAACCAGAGGGGAGCAGATGCTGGAACCAGTCAAGAATAGGAATCAACAACCAGAATCCTAAGAGGCTGCTATGCAGTGGGAAGTTGGAACTCAGGAGGTAACTTGACATCGTCCACATTAGTTTTGGCAGACAATTTCTTGCATCTTCTTGTATGCCTTAAAAAGCTGAGTACTCCTAAAGGCAATGTCTAAATAAGTAATTGACAAAGTGATCGTAGTCCCACTGAGTTTCTTTTCATTTCTGTTTATTTCATTTCAGTTTATTTAATTTGTTTAATTCTTACTATGAGCCAGGTGCTCTGCTAATCAATGGGGAGAAAAGATGAGTAAGGTAACATTTCTCTCCTCAAGGAACTCACTATCTAGTGATAGATATGGACACAAGGACCATATTTACTTTGATAAAATACACACAATAGAGGAGAACATTGAATGGTCTAAGAAATGAAAGGAGGAGGTGGGGTGATTAGATAGGGCTTCTAGGAGAAAATGATGCCTCATCTGAATCTTTAAAAAAAACCCAACTTTTAAAGAGCACTTTTATGTTCCCAGAAACATGAGAAGAAGGTATAGAGATTTCCCATACCCCTCTTGCCCACCCACATGGACAGCCTCATCCCTATTGTAACAGAATGGCACCTTTGTTATAATTGATGAACCTACATTGACACATCATAATTACCCACAATTACTTTTATTAAGGTTTACTCTTAGCATTGTACATTCTGTGGGTTTGGAAAAATGTATAATGACTTGCATCCATCATTATAATATCACACAATATTTTCACTGCCCTAAAAATTCACTGTGTTCCACCTATTCCTTCCTCCCCTTCCCTCTCCAAACCCTGGCAATCACTGATTTTTTTTAATGCTGCCATAATTTTGCCTTCTCCAAATGTCATGTGGTTGGAATCATACAGTATATACTCTTTTCAGATTAGCTTCTTTTACTTAGTAACATGCATGCAAGATTCCTCCATGTCTTTTTGTAGCTTGATAGATCATTGCTTTTCAGTGCTAAGCAATATTCTACTGATGGATATACCATTCTCCTCTTAAAGAATATCTTGGTTGCTTCCAAGTTCTGGCAGTTATGAATGAAGTTGTCTTAAACATACATGTGTAGGTTTTCATGTGGACCAATTTTCAAGTCATTTGGGTAAATACCAAGAAACTTGATTGCTGGATTATATAAGAGTAAAAGTATGCTTACTTTTGCAAGAAAACACCAAACTGTATTCCAAAGTGGCTAAACCATTTAGCGTTCCCACCAGCCTATAGAACATCCTTATCAGCACTTGCTGGATTTTGACTATTCTAATAGGTGTGTAGTGATATCTCATTTTATTTGCAATTCTGTAGTGATATACGATGTGGAGCATTTTTCATACGCATATTTGCCATCTGTGTATTTTCTTTGGTAAGGAATTTATTAAACTCTTTGGCCCATTTTAAAAATGAGGCTGTTTTCTTATTGAGTTAAGAGTTCTTTGTATATTTAGGATAACAGTCCTTTGTCAGGTGGGTCTTTTGCAAATATTTACTGCCTCATTTTTTTATTCTCTTGACATTATCTTTTGGGTACAAAAGTTTTTTATTTTTAATGGAGTCCAGTTTATCAATTATTTCCTTCATGGACTGTGACTTTGGTGCTGTGTCTTTGACATACCCAAGATATTTTCATCTATGTTATTTTCTAGAAGTTTCTTTTGCATTTTTCTTTGTTTTTGGTTTTCTATAGTTTTTCTAAAGTGGTATACCTAGGGATTTTTTTACATTTATCATTCTTGTTGTTCTCTCATCTTATTGGATCTATGATTTTCTGTCTGACCTTAATTTGGAGAAATTCCTGGTGATTATTGTTTCAAAATTTCTCTTGTTCCTTTCTCTTTGTCTTCTCTTTTTGTATTTCTATTTTGCATACCTTATATCTTTTGTCGTTGTCCAACAATCCTTGGATATTCTACTCTATTCTTTTCAGTCTTTATTCCCTTTACTCTTTGGTTTTGGAAGTTTCTATTGATACATCCCCAAATTCAGAGAGTCTTTCTTCAGTCATGACTGGTCTACTACTAAGCCATGAAAGACATTCTTCATTCCTGTTACAGTGTTTTTGATCTCTAGCATTTATTTTTGATTCTTTCTTAGAATTTTCATCTCTTTTCTTACATCACCCATCCATTCTTGCGTGATGTCTACTTTATCCCTTAGAGCCCTTAGATATTGATCACAGTTGTTCTAAATTCCTGGTATGATCATTCTAACAACTCTGGTTAGATATCTGTTTCTGGTGCTTGCATTGTCTCTCAAATTGTGGATTTTTTTGCTTTTTAATATGCCTTACACTTTTTCTTAATTGCTGAACATGATGTACAAGGTAAAACGAACTGCTATAAACAGGCCTTTAGCAATGTGATTGTAAGGTGTGTGTTGGGGTGGAAGCATTCTGTACCTCAACTGTCCTAAAGAATAAATAAGAGTTGCCAAGTATAAAGCAGAGAGGGCAGAGGAGAGAGTTAAGGGGATAGCCAGATTAAAGGCTTGAAGCAGAAGAGGCAGTAGGAGCAAAACCTCCCTTGCTTAATATCTCTCAGGGTTAAATACTGTGGTGATAACTTCATATTAGCTGTCTCCCTCGCCAGATTAGGATCATGCCCAAATCAGCTTTATATTCTTCACATTGACTAATACAGAGCATGGATTCTGTGTACAATGCACTGTAAAACTAATAAATAATAATTTCCCAATGACAAGGGACCTTTCTGCTGCCAGAGAATCACCCTGGACAAGCACAAGTCCAGCCTCATTATTACACTGGTGAATAAATTAGAATTTCCTCAAATTCTATTCTATTACCACTGTTCTTTCTACTGTTATAACTACCACAACATATAGGTGGATGGTAGTTTATATATACTATATATATATATATATATATATACACATATATATGTGGTAGTTTATATATAATATATACGGATGGTACTTTATATATACTATATATGCTGCTTGTATCGATCCCTGGGTCAGGAAGATGCCCTGGATGAGGGCATGGAAACCCATTTCAGTATCCTTGCATGGAGAATCCCATGAACAGAGGAGCCTGGCAGGCTATAGTCCATAGGGTCGCACAGAGTTGGCCACAGCTGAAGCAACTTAGCACTCAGGTATGCACACTGCTTGTAAATACATATATTATAATGTCACAAATATATAGTTTATGTACACACATATATAATAACTGGGCTTCCCAGGTGGCACTAGTGGTAAAGAACCTGCCTGCCAATGCAGGAGACTTAAGAGACACAGGTTTGATTCTTGGGTCGGGCAGATCCCCTGGAGAAGGGCATGGCAACCCACTCCAGGGTTCTTGCCTGGAGAATCACATGGACAGACATAGCCTGGCAGGCTACAGTCCACTGGGTTGCGAAGAGTCAGATACGACTGAAGTGATGCGATTGAGCACGCATGCACGCACATATAATAGTTACAACTTCACATTTTGAAATTACTTTCATATACATTACCCTGGTTGATCCTGCTATATTGACCTTAATGCTACTATATTGTTTACGGCTACTATATACAGAAAAGAGAGAAGTAACAACGAAGAGATTTTAGTCATTCAGCTGAGAAACATTTGTGTGTTAGACCGTGCTAGCCACCTCAGGGATACAAAAGGCAAATTGAAATGACGGTGTTGATGATAAAAGGGTTATTTGGTCCAGCTCTCTCACTTTATAGACAAACACCACAGGTACACGCTTTTTGGCCCCTGCAGGTAGACTCCAGGATTCTACAACAATCTAGCAGTAATGACAAAATGAAAATACATGAAACAGTTCAAAAGCAGTTAGGCAGTGAATAGTATGGCCCTGACAGAAGACAGGTAATGGGACCAAGTATCAGGTGCAGCCCTGGGAACTTTTATATGATATTTTTAATCCTCAAAAAGGGCTTCCCAGGTGGCTCAGTGGTAAAAGAGCCCACTTGCCAATGCAGAAGATGTTAGAGATGCGAGTTCAGTTCCTGGGTCAGGAAGATCCCCTGGAGGAGGGCATGGCAACCCACTCCATTATTCTTGCCTGGAGAATCCCATGGACAGAGGAGCCTGGCGGGCTACAGTCCATGGGGTCGCAGAGAGTTGGACACGACTGAAGTGGCTGAGCACGCACACACACGCACAGTCCTCAAAAAACACATCATCATCATCATCATCTCTTTACAATAAAATTAAAGTCGAAAGAAGTCAAGTAACTTACCAAAAGTCCCACAGCAAGTAGTGGATCTGGAATTCAGAGTCATTTCCTTATAAATCCAGCTCTTAGGTAATTTAAACTTCAAACCACTGAAGTAGAGCAGGTATGGCCTCTGTGTGGGATGAGAAAAGCTTTTCAAAAGTGCTGGGAAAAAAAAGGGAAAGATCAAAGTAAGCAGGGCCTTGCAAAGAGGAAAGTGTTAACTTAGAAAGGCAATAGAGAACATTTTTAGGTGCTTAAGTATAAGGAGTAACATAATCATTATTGGGGAACCTGAAAGTTAGAAGGCGTCTCAGGTGAGAAGTCTGTAGAAATCTGTTTATATTAGATAGCACAACTTATAGATATTTACTCAAATTCTTTTTTTTTTAGATTTTTTTTTTGATGTGGATCATTTTAAAAGTCTTACTGAATTTATTACAATACTGCTTCTGTTTTATATTTTGGTTTTTTGACTGGGAGGCACGTGGGATCTTAGCTCTCCCACCGGGGACTGAACCCATGCCCCCTGTACTGGAAGTCAAAGTGTTTTAACCACTTGACCGCCAGGGAAGTCCCTTAAATTCTGATTTAAGTCATTACTTGACAGGGAACTTACTTCTTCTAAGGCCAGCTTTTTTCTCCCCAGCCCTAATTATCGATAGCTCTTTGGTAAGCATACTTTGTATTTCTTCAGCCAAAAGAACAAACCAGCACAGGACAAAGGTCGGAGCTTTGTATTATCTCACTGCTGGAGACCTTTTAGGTTGAAGCAAAGCCAATAATCCATTTATTTGCATCCATTCATTCTTTTACAATACTGACCTAGTATTCCCACGTGGTCACTCTCTATCAGTTCGAGATACAGAAATTTCTGTCCTTTTGGAACTTCACTCTGCTGTCGTGTGTGTGTGCGTGCGTGCGTGCGTGCGTGCGTGTGTGTGTGTGTGTGTGTGTGTGTGTGTGTGTGTGTGTGTGAGTCATTCAGTCATGTCTGCCTCTTTGCGATCCCATAGCCTGCCTGGCAAGGCTGGCAAGAATACTGGCTGCTGTTGCTGCTAAGTCGCTTCAGTTGTGTCCAACTCTGTGCGACCCCATAGATGGCAGCCCACCAGGCTCCACCATCCCTGGGATTCTGTAGGCAAGAACGCTGGAGTGGGTTGCCATTTCCTTCTCCAATTCGTGAGAGTGAAGTCGCTCAGTCGTGTCTGACTCTTCATGACCCCATGGACTGCAGCCTACCAGGCTCCTCCGTCCATGGGATTTTCCAGGTAAGAATACTGGAATGGGTTGCCATTCCCTTCTCCATGGGCTCTTCCCAACCCAGGGATTGAACCCTGGTCTCCTGCATTGGAGGCAGATTCTTTACTGTCTGAGCTACCAGGGAAGCCTGCCCTCTTATCTCTGCCCTTATTAAAGGCCTCTGGGATCCCTCATACCCTTACTTTTTTCATTAAGGTCTCTTGATTCCAAGTTCAAACTACACTCTTTTTAAAAATTTTTTATTTTATTGAAGTATAGTTGATTAACAATGTTGTGTTATAGTTCTGCTGTACAGCAAAGTGATTCAGTTATACATACATACACTCTTTTTCATATGCTTGTCTATTATGGTTTATCACAAGATATTGAATATAGTTCCTTGTGCAAATTATACTCTTTAGAGTTCATCCAACAGTATGACAGTTGTTTAACATCTGTCTCTTGTCCCTTACTCTCTTTTTTCTTTTTTATGGGAGTATAATTGCTTTACAATGTTGTCTTAGTTTCTGCTGTATAACAAAGTGAATCAGCTATATGCATACATATACCCCCTCCCTTTTGAGCCTCCCTGCCACCACCCCCATCCCACCCCTCTAGGTCATCACAGAGCACCCAGCTGAGCTTCCTGTGCTCTACAGCAGCTTCCCGCTAGCTGTCTATTTTACACAGGGTAGTGTACATAGGTCAGTGCTATTCTCAATTCCTCCCCGGCCCCTGTCTCTTAATTTCCCTGTCTGAGAACAGGCCAGGAAGAGACCTTCCTCTTTCTTCACCATCTTTCTCTCTTCCCCGTCCTAAGTCCCCACATGCTCAGGTGCCAGGTATTTGGCCCATGATGTAGTCCTTTCCCTTTCTCTCCACCAAAACCTCCTGGTGCTCCTTGATTCTATCTCTACACTGCAGTGACTCACCCTCTTTTTCTCTTACAGTCCAGTTTCCTTATTGTGGCTCCCAATTCCCTCCTCCCTTTTAGGTCCTGAACTGCCTCCCCAGCGTCATCTCCCACCCCTCCCGTCCACACTCCAGTGCCTCCACACCTTCATCTACCTAACTTTCCCCAGGCATTTTTCCTTGTCTTTGCCCTGTCTGTCCTCTGCCTTCAGGGTCCTTATTACGATCCTTGACCTGTGGAAATTCTATTACTTCTTAAAGCTTTGCAGAATTCTAATAGCCCTTCCTCTGTAAAGCTTCTCCATTTTCCCCCAGTTAGAACAAGTCAGAAGTGACTGCAGTTTCCCATTCTGCTTTTCTTTCTGGTGCTACCTGCCCAGGGTCTCTTTCTTCTTGAAGAAGTTATGTTATGTAGTTAAGAACCAGATTCTCAGCAAGATGTCACACTGGAAAGCAATTTGCTGAAATATTTGATCTCAGGGGTTAATTCGCTGATAAAGTTTAACTTACAGATATAGGCAGCAGGTGGTTACAGGACACAGACCATGTCATTGAAAGGCAGACCTCAGTTCTGACTCCTCCAGTTTTTCCTCCCTCCCTTTCTTCCTTCCCAAAATGAGGCTGGCAAAGTACACATTAGTCAGATAATGCAGGGCCTTGGAGTCCATGGTAAGTGTAAGCAGAGATCATTAAAAGATCATGGACTTCCCTGGTGGTGGAGTGGATAAGAATCTGCCTGCCAGTGCAGGGGACCTGGGTTCAATGCCTGGTCTGGGAAGATTCCACATGCTGCGGAGCACCTGAGCCCGCGTACCACAACTACTGAAGCCCACACACCAAGAGCCTGCGTCCTGCAACAAGAGAAGCCACCACACTGAGAAGCCCGTGCACCACAGCTAGAGAGTTTCCCACCCTCCACCCCTGATCTCTACGACTAGAGAAAGCCCATGTGCCGAAATGAAGACCCAGTGTAACCAAAGATGGATAAATAAAATAAAGCAGTGTGCACATGCAAAAAAAATCATTAAAAGATCTTAAGGAGTGGATTGAGAAGATTCAGTTTCTGTTTGGGGGGGGCTTTTTGGTTTGTTTGTTTTTGTAAAAAAGCTTAACATTTACTGTTTTAATAATTTTCATGGGTACAGTTCAGTGGCATTAACTCCATTCACATTGTTGTGAACCCATCAACACTATCCATTTCCAGAACTTTTTCATCTTAAACTGAAATTTCAGTCAACCATTTTGCCTTTTTGCATCCCTTTTTCTTGGGGATGGTCTTGATCACTGCCTCCTGTACAATGTCATGAACCTCCGTCCATAGTTCTTCAGGCACTTTGTCTGTCAGATCTAATCCCTTGAATCTATTTGTCACTTCCACTGTATAATCGTAAGGGATTTGATTTAGATCATACCTGAATGGTCTAGTTAGTGGTTTTCCCTACTTTCTTGAATTCAGGTCTAAATTTGGCAACAAGGAGTTCATGATCTGAGCCACACTCAGCTCCCAGTCTTGTTTTTGCTGACTGTATAGAGCTTCTGTATCTTTGACTACAAATAATATAATCGATCTGATTTCGGTGTTGACCATATGGTGATGTCCATGTGTAGGGTTGTCTCTTGTATTGTTGGAAGAGGGTGTTTGCTATGACCAGTGCGTTCTCTTGGCAAAACTCTGTTAGCCTTTGCCCTGCTTCATTTTGTACTCCAAGGCTAAATTTGCCTGTTATTCCAGGTATCTCTTGACTTCCTATTTTTGCATTCCAGTCCCCTAAGATTAAAAGGACATCTTTTTTTTGGTGTTAGTTCTAGAAGGTCTTGTAGGTCATCATAAAACTGTTCAACTTCAGCTTGTTCAGCATTAGTGGTTGGGGCATAGACTTGGATTACTGTGATATTGAATGGTTTGCCTTGGAAACAGAGATCAATATGTCATTTTTTAGATTGCACCCAAGTACTGCATTTTGGACTCTTTTGTTGACTATGATGGCTACTCCATTTCTTCTACGGGATTCCTGCCCACAGTAGTAGATGCAATGGTCATCTGAATTAAATTCGCCCATTCCAGTCCATTTTAGTTCACTGATTCCTAAAATGTTGATGTTCACTCTTGCCATCTCCTGTTTGGTTGGCAAAATGGTTGTCTGAGGAGGCCTTACAAATAGCTGAGAAAAGAAGAGAAGTGAAAGGCAAAGGAGAAAAGGAAAGACATACCCATCTGAATGCAGAGGTCCAAAGAATAGCAAGGAGAGATAAGAAAGCATTCCTCAGTGATCAATGCAAAGAAATAGAAGAAAACAATAGAATGGGAAAGACTGGAGATCTCTTCAAGAAAATTAGAGATACCAAGGGAACATTTCATGCAAAGAAGGGCTCAATAAAGTACAGAAACGGTATGGACCTAACAAGAGCAGATGATATTAAGAAGAGGTGGCAAGAATACACAGAAGAACTGTGCAAAAAAGATCCTCATGACCCAGATAACCACAATGGTGTGATCACTCACCTAGAGCCAGACATCCTGGAGTGTGAAGTCAAGTGGGCCTTAGGAAGCATCACTATGAACAAAGCTAGTGTAGGTGATGGCATTCCAGTTGAGCTCTTTCAAATCCTGAAAGATGATGCTGTGAAAGTGCTGCATTCATTATGCCAGCAAATTTGGAAAACTCAACAGTGACTACAGGACTGGAAAAGGTCAGTTTTCATTCCAATCCCAAAGAAAGGCAATGCCAAAGAATGTTCAAACTACCACACAATTGCACTCATCTCACATGCTAGCAAAGTGATGCTCAAAATTCTTCAAGTCAGGCTTCAACAGTATGTGAACTGAGAGCTTCCAGATGTTCAAGCTGGATTTAGAAAAGGCAGAGGAACCAGAGATCAAATTGCCAACATCCATTAAATCACAGAAAAAGCAAGAGAGTTCCAACAAAATATCTACTTTTGCTTTATTGACTATGCCAAAGCCTTTAACTGTGTGGATCGCAACAAACTGTAGAAAATTCTTAAAGAGATGGGAATACCCCTCCTATCTCCTGAGAAATCTGTATGCAGGTCAAGAAGCAACAGTTAGAACTGGATATGGAACAACAGACTGGTTCCAAATTGGGAAAGGAGTATGTCAAGGCTGTATATTGTCACCCTGCTTATTTAACTTATATGCAGAGTACATCATGCCGGGCTGGACAGAGCACAAGCCGGAATGAAGATTGCCGAGAGAAATATCAATAATCTCAGATATGCAGATGACACCATCCTTTTGGCAAAACGCAAAGAGGAACTAAAGAGCCTCTTGATGAAAGTGAAAGAGGAGAGTGAAAAAGGTGGTTTAAAACTCACATTCAAAAAACTCAGATCATGGCATACAGTCCCATCACTTTATGGCAAATAGATGGGGAAACAATGGAAACAGTGAGAGACTTTATTTTCTTGGGCTCCAAAAATCACTGCAGATGGTGACTGAAGCCATGAAATTAAAAGATGCTTGCTCCTTGGAAGAAAAGCTATGACAAACCCAGAGAGCATGTTAAAAAGCAGAGATATTACTTTGCTGACAAATGTCCATCTAGTTAAAGCTATGGGTTTTCCAGTAGCTATGTATGAATGTGAGAGTTAGACCATAAGGAAAGTTCAGTGCTGAAGAATTGATGCTTTTGAACTGTGGTGTTGGAGAATACTCTTGAGAATCACTTGGACAGCAAGGATATCAAACCAGTCAATCCTAAAGGAAATCAGTCCTGAATATTCATTGGAGGGACTGATGCTGAAGCTGAAGCTGCAATACTTTGGCCACCTGCTGCGAAGAACTGACTCATTAGAAAAGACCCTGACGCTGGGAAAGATTGAAGGAGGGAGGAGAAGGGAACAACAGAGGATGAGATGGTTGGATGGCATCACCGACTAGATGGGCATGAGTTTGAGCAAGCTCTGGAAGTTGGTGATGGACAGGGAGGCCTGGCGTGTTGCAGTCCCTGGGGTCGCAAAGAGTCAGACACAACTGAGCAACTGAACTGAAATGAAACTGAAATTTAATACATGTTAAAAAATAGCTCTGCATTCTCCTCTTTCCCCACCTCCTGGTCACCCCATTTTATTTTCTGTCTCTATGTATTTGACCGTTCTAGGTCCCTCACATGAGTGGAATCATACAGTATTTGTCCTTTCGTGTTTGGCTTATTTCACTTAGCCTAAAATAATGTCTTTAAGGTTCATCACTTTGTAGCATGTGGTAGAATCCTTCATTTTTAAAGCTGAATAATATTCTATTGCATATATATACATAAAACTCATGTTTTGTTTATCCATTCAAGAATCAATGGATATTTGAACTGTTTCCATCTTTGGCTATTGTGGATAATGCCGCCATGAATTTGCAAATATCTGAGTCCTTGCTTTCAGTTCTTTTGAATATATATTGATAGGTAGAATTGCTGGATTGTACGGTCATTCTTTAATTTTTTGAGGGACTGCCATGTTATTTTTCACAGTGGCATTACTCTTTCCCTTCTCATCAGCTATGCACACACACGGGTTTCAATTGCGCCACATCTTTGTTAACATTTGCTATTTTCTGTTCTTGTTTCTTCCTCCCTTCCTTTTTCTATCTCTTCCTTTCTCCCTCTCTCCCTCCTTCCCTACTCTTTGACTTCCTTCCTTCCCTCTTTCTTTTCTTTTCCTTTTCTCTCTCTCTCTTTCTCCTTTCTTTTATCATCCTAATGAATGTGAAGTATTATCTCATTGTGGTTTTGACTTGCATTTCCTTAATGATTAGTGATTTGAGGATCTTTTCATAAGCTTATTGACTATCTGCATGTCTTCTTTGGAGAAAAGCGCATTCAAGTCCTCTACTCATTTTTAATTGATTTGTTTGTTTTTCTGTTGATGAGTTACAGGAGTTCTTTGTATTTTGGGTATTAATCCCTTATCAGATATTTGCAAATATTTTCTCCCACTCCATAGGTTGCCTTTTCACTCTGTTGATAGTGTCCTTTGATGCACAAAGTGTTTTTAATTTTGACGAAGTCCAATTTACTTATTTTTTCTTTTGTTGCCTATAGTTTTGGTGTTGTATCTAAGAAATCTTTGCCAAATCCAAAGTTATAAAGCTTTTCTTTTATGTTTTATTCCAAGAGATTTATAGTTTTAGCCTCTACATTCAGATCTTTCATCCATTTTGAGTTAATTTTTGTATAGGGTGAATGGTAAGAGTCCAGGTTCATCCTTTTGTATGTGGATATACAGCACCATAACCCACCCCAGTATTTTTGCCTGAGGAATCCCATGGACAGAGGATCCTGGTGGGCTGCAGTCCATGGGGGTCACACAGAGCTGGACATGGACTACAGATGCATACATGTACATCCAGCACCATTTATTAAAAATCCACTTTCTGTTTTTAAGAAGTCATTCTAGTTACTTTATGAGGATACACTGTGGGAGGTAAAGGTAGAAGCAGGGAGAAGAGTCAGAAGGGTATTACAGTAGTCCAGGTGAGAGATGATGGTATAGAGATGATAATGATGTAGAAATATGGTGGATAAAGTAAGCAGAAGTCACATGGAGAAGATAGAATGGATTTAGGAATATTTTGAAGGTAGAACTGATAGAATCTTCTCCTGACTTGCATATAAGATGCAGGGAAAGAGAGAATAAAGAATTGCTTTAATCTTTGACTTAAGTTTGAAGAGGGATGGAGGTGACCGTGTGAACTTGATTAAGTTACTTCAGCTGTCTGAGCCTCAGGTATTTGCAAAATGGCAAAAATAGTGAACATATCACCCCTACCATATCACACAGTTGAAAAGATAAAATGAGATAATAAATATGAAAATTTTTGAAAAATTAAAGCAATAACACAAGTAAGAGCTGATTGTATTTTTACTATAGAATTTGCTTTTTAACAGACTTATCCTCGAGAAGTAATAGCAATTACGGTGGAATTTCAGATGCTGTAGTTCTCACTCGAGCAAAGACCTTTTCTTGTGTTCCTCAAATCACATGTAGGTGATTTCCAGACTTCTCAGTCATACAATTTGATCATCGCTTTACTTACAGAATTATAATTGAACTAGGGGCTTAATAATAATAAAAGACACATTCGCATAGTACTTATGTCTTGCTTCTTGCCCTGTGCACTGAACCCAGGGTAGACAAGGCATGACCAAGGAAGCTGGAAAAACACTCGAGGAGCCATGGGGACTGCAGACATGTTTATTCTCTCTGGGCAACAGCAACCTGGGGTCCTCAGGTAGGACTTGTAATAAACTAAGACAGAACAAAAGTGGCTTGTGGCCAAGCGGGTGCAAAGTGACATGCATGCTCAGCGATACAGCTGTTACATAACCTTGCAAGGTCAGCAATATCATTGTTTGCAGAACACAGGGTGAGGGGGCATGAGAGAGTGGGGCAAGAGAGCCTGACTGATACCATATCGTCAGTTAATTTCTCCACAACCTTCACCATCTCATTTAATACTCACTTATCCCTATGATTTGGTATTATTATTCCTCATTTTCAGATGAGAAAAGTCAGTTCTCAGAGGTTGAATAACTTGGACACTACTAGCCAGTAAGCGATAGACCCGGGATTCAAACCAGGTCTGTTGACTTGAAATACCCAGGTTTGATCCCTGGGTCGGGAAGATCCCCTGGAGAAGAAAATGGCAATCCACTCCAGTATTCTTGCCTGGGGAATCTCATGGACAGAGGAGCCTGGTGGGCTACAGTCCATGGGGTTGCAGAGAGTTGGACACGACTGAGCGACTAACACTTTTCCTTTTCGCTCTGTTTCTACTATACCAAAAATATGAAGCTACACAAATCCTACATTTAATCTTCTAGATTCCCAAAGGTCCTCGTATTTTTGTTGACTTGTTTTTCTAAACTTTTAGCAATTACTGAAACACAAGACACATGTTTCTCTGCTTTGTTTTTAGTGGCTTCACAAAATTAACTTAATACTAAGAGTATGATGGGCCCTACTGTATTAATTGAGCAACTATGACCTTCTTACACATTATATTGACCTTGTAGTCCCATCATAATAGTAATCTTGGATTTTATTTGAGCAGATCAAGCACCAGAAAATCCATTTACTTACTATGAATGAAGTAGTGTCAGTTCAATTTGATGTATTTTCTGCAAGTCTGTAAGAATATTCCTAATGGTAGCACCTGTTGCCCTCAAGCCCGTCCAATGGTAGGTAGGAAAGACCTTCAAACTATGGGCAGATTCACATCAGCCAGGTGTCTTGTTAAAATATAAATTCTGATATGATAGGCTTAGAGTAGCATTTCTAACAAGCTGCTAGATAACATCCCAGCTGTTGGTCCTTGACTCCATATTCTGAGTAGCAAGGACCTAGACAAACCCAGAGACTATAGTCAGTCTCTTTGGTGTCAATCTTGCTCCAAGGGTGAGTCCCTTGAGCTGAAGTCTACCATTCTTGCCATATGTGATTTCTGGATTAGTCCTTTAGTTCTCACTGAAACTATAGGCCTACCCTGAACTTTATCACTGGGTTGTGTGACAACCTACACAATTCTTTCCAGACTACTCTTTCTAGGGACAGGTCTCCAGTTCTGTTCCTCCCTATTAGGTTCTATTTCAAACTAGTGGCTTGATTTTTTAAAGTATTTATTGATGTGGCTGTAGTGGGTCTTAGTTGTGGAAGGCAGGATCTTCATTTTTCGTTTCAGTACACGGAATCTTTCTGTTGTGGCATGCAAACTCTCAGTAGCAGCATGCGGAATCTAGTTCCCTGGATTGAACCTGGGCCTCCTGCATTGGGAGCATGAAGTCTTAGCCATTGGACCACTGGGGAAGTCCCAATGGCTTGATTACTAACATTATCATGGTGAGATGGTGCCTACTATCATGTATCACCCCGCTATCACAAGATAGAGCCTCTTGGATCTCTAAGTTGACCCAGAGAGAGACAGGGTTTGCCATGCCTTTGTTGACACTGACCTGAATGACTGATCACCTTCCACAAAGAGTCTATGTAGATTCCCTCACCCTGATCCCACTTGTTTCTGGCAAGAGATGAGGTAAGGATTTGTAAGTAGGATTTGATGGGGCTTCCCTGGTGGCAGAAATGGTAAAGAATCTGCCTGCAATGTGGGAGACCTGGGTTCGATCCCTGAGTCAGGAAGTATCCCCTGGAGAAGGGAATGGCTACCCACTCCAGTATCCTTGCCTGAAGAATTCCATGGACAGAAGAGCCTGGTGGGCTACAGTCCATGGGGTCATAAAGAGTCAGACATGGCTGAACGACTAACACTTTGAATTTTTCATTTTTGATGGATAAAAGACTGGAGGTATGCAAGTTTGGAATTAATTTGGCAAGCTTAGCACATTTATGTAATTCCACTCTCTCTCAAAGCACCACTATAACTATAGTAATGGTATTTTTAAAAGAAAATAAAACCACTAGAATTGAAAGATAATAACCAAAAAGTTATTAGTTTGACAGAACTGAGAAAGCTCAATCCCTAACTGGCAGTGGGGAAATCTGAAAACAAACCTGAATTACATCACAAAATCTTCAGAAGTCACAAGAGTTGGCAGCACTAAGTATTCAGTTGGCAAAAAAATTTGGGTTTTCCAGTATTGGCCAACCCAGTCCCTCTGGAACTGGCTGTGAGGGTAGGAAGGGAATGGGGTTGGACTCAGATGAAGAGTGTTGTGTGAAATCTAAGTGAGAAAGACAGGTTTCCCACCCCATTCCATTCCACTGGTTGATCCCATCTGTCTTCCCAGGAGAAGAGTCCAGTTATATTCTCTGGAGAAGGTAGAACAGAGAGGTTCTGTCCTGGAGGATGGGAGGCACTTTAACAGAGGAGGATGAAGTGACTCCTTGTGTGCTGAATGCTGGATGCAGAGAGCCCCAAACCCTTTTTCCACTTGATTCCCAGAACACACACCTTTACCAAGGCAGGTGATTGAAAGAAATTTCTCTGGGGAATCTTTTTATTTTTTTTTAAGATTTATTTATTTACTTATGGCTGAACTGGGTCATACCATTCAGGTATGACCTAAACCAAATCCCTTATGGATTATACAGTGGAAGTGACAAATAGATTTAAAGGACTAGATCTGATAGATAGAGTGCCTGATGAACTATGGACAGAGGTGCATGACATTGTACAGGAGACAGGGATCAAGACCATCCCCAGGAAAAAGAAATGCAAAAAAGCAAAATGGCTGTCTGAGCAGGCCTTACAAATAGCTGTGAATAGAAGAGAAGCGAAAAGCAAAGGAGAAAAAGAAAGATATATCCAGTTGAATGCAGAGTTCCAAAGAATAGCAAGGAGAGATAAGAAGGCCTTTCTCAGTGATCAATGCAAAGAAATAGAATAAAACAATAGAATAGGAAAGACTAGAGATCTCTTCAAGAAAATTAGAGATACCAAGGGAACGTTTCATGCGAAGATGGGCTCAGTAAAGGACAGAAATGGTATGGACCTAACAGAAGCAGAAGATATTAAGAAGAGGTGGCAAGAATACACAGAAGAACTGTACAAAAAAGATCTTCATGACCCAGTTAATCACGATGGTGTGATCACTCACCTAGAGCCAGACATCCTGGAATGTGAAGTCAAGTGGGGCTTAGGAAGCATCACTACAACCAAAGCTAGGAGGTGATGGAATTCCAGTTCTACTTCAAATCCTAAAAGAAATGCTGTGAAAGTGCTGCACTCAGTATGTGCAAATTTGGAAAATTCAGCAGTGGTGAGGCTGGAAAACAGTTTTCATTCCAATCCTAAAATGCTCAAACTACTGCACAATTGCACTCATCTCACATGCTAATAAAGTAATTCTACTGTGGAAAATTCTGAAAGAGATGGGAATACCAGACCACCTGACCTGCCTCTTGAGAAACCTGTATGCAGGTCAGGAAGCAACAGTTAGAACTGGACATGGAACAACAGACTGGTTCCAAATAGGAAAAGGAGTACGTCAAGGCTGTATATTGTCACCCTGCTTATTTAACTTATATGCAGAGTACATCATCAGAAACGCTGGGCTGTAGGAAGCACAAGCTGGACTCAAGATTGTCGGGAGAAATATCAATAACCTCAGATATGCAGGTGACACCACCCTTATGGCAGAAAGTGAAGAAGAACTAAAGAGCCTCTTGATGAACGTGAAAGCTGCTGCTAAGTCGCTTCAGTCGTGTCTGACTCGGTGCAACCCCATAGACAGCAGCCCACCAGACTCCGCCATCCCTCGGATTCTCCAAGTAAGAACACTGGAGTGGGTTGCCATTTCCTTCTCCAATGCGTGAAAGTGAAAGTGAAAGAGGAGAGTGAAAAAGTTGGCTTAAAGTTCAACATTCAGAAAACTAAGATCATGGCATCTGGTCCCATCACTTCATGGCAAGTAGATGGGGAAACAGTGGAAACAGTGAAAGACTTTATTTTGGGGGCTCCAAAATCACTGCAGATGGTGATTGCAGCCATGAAATTAAAAAACGCCTACTCCTTGGAAGAAAGGTTATGACCAACCTAGACAGCATATTAAAAAGCAGAGACATTACTTTTCTGACAAAGGTCCATCTAGTCAAGGCTACGGTTTTTCCAGTAGTCATGTATGGATGTGAGAGTTGGACTATAAAGAAAGCTGAGTGCCAAAGAATTGATGCTTTTGAACTGTGGTGTTGGAGAAGACTCTTGAGAGTCCCTTGGACTGCAAGGAGATCCAATCAGTCCATCCTAAAGGAGATCAGTCCTGAGTGTTCATTGGAAGGACTGACGTTGAAGCTGAAACTCCAATACTTTGGCCACCTCATGCAAAGAGCTGACTCATTTGAAAAGACCCTGATGCTGGGCAAGATTGAGGGCAGGAGGAGAAGGGGACGACGGTGGATGAGATGGTTCAATGGCATCACCGACTCAATGGACATGAGTTTGGGTGGGCTCCGGCAGTTGGTGGACAGGGAGGCCTGGTGTGCTGCAGCTCATGGGGTCGTATAGAGTCGGACATGACTGAGCGACTCAACTGAACTGAACTGGGTCCTGGCTGCTGTGCACAAGCTTTCTCTAGCTGAGGCAAGCAGGGGCCAGTCTCTAGTTGTGGTGAACAGGCTTCTCACTTGGTGGCTTCCCTTGTTGCCAAGCAGGGGCTCTGGGGCACATGAGTTCAGCAGTTGTGGCCCACGGGCTTAGTTACCCTGTGGCATGTGGAACCTTCCCAGACCAGGTGTAGAATCCACGTCCTCTGCACTGGCAGATGGATTCTTAACTAGGGGATTACCAAGGAAGCCGCCTGTCTAGGGAATCTTGTTTCCAACAAATGACCCATGCAGCTCACCCCTATGGTGAAGCTCAAAGTCAACAAGCCCCATGGATGTACTCAGAGATTTCAACAGATATTTACTCCCTCACTCTTAACCAAGAGCAAAGCAGAAGCCAAAGTTACCAGATATCTGAGAAAAGCTCCTAATATTGAAAATGGAGGAAAAAACAAGAAAACAAAACACAATTTTTCCCATGGTATTTTCATGGGAAATAATGTGAGTTTTGTGATATCTCAGAAAGAGTATCATGGTAGGGAATTCCCTGGCAGTCCAGGGCCCATCTTTCACTGCAGAGGGCCATGGAACTAAGATCTTCTAAGACACGCAGTGCAGACAACCAAATAAAACCAAAAAAAGAAAGAAAAAAGTATCATGGCCAAAAAAGCAAAAAAGAGAAAGAGAGAGAGACTCTATAAGGTAAAGACCCCCTAAAATATTTTACTGTACAATGGTATGGAGATACTGGACACCAAGATCTAACTGGTGTCCTCATTGCTACTGGGTAATATTGCTCGCAGGCTTCTCAAAGGACAGAGCTAGGAAATAACCATACCTGTACCTATATGTGTATACACCACACTATCATCATCTATCAGTATCTGAATTAAGCTAAACACAAGTTCATACTGATAGCACTTACTATAATCTATTGTCACGTGGTTCATTCTAGCTTTCCCTCCTTTCCTAACTGTACCTTCTCACTCCAATAGTGAGAAACCAGGTTCACACCATCTGCCATTCATATACTTATTTTTTCATTCCCAGTCTTCTTGTAGAGTGGTTTTAGAATTGTTAACCCACACCTCCAAGGAAAACTACTTTACCAACTGGATGACAAAGCTTAAGCATAGTTTCTTTTCAGTCTTACAGTTTCCAGAGTTTCCAAAATTACTTAAGGCAGCACCTCTTTTTCCCCACCTGCTTCAGTGAAATTCTGTCATGTATAAAATAGTTAAACTCTTTTGTAATAGTCTGTATTCCATCCTAGAATCTTCTATCTTCCTGGTTGATTTTTAAAAATTTGCATACATGGAGATTCATTCTTGGTGTTATAAAGTTCTACCAGATTTTATAAATGGGTTGTGTCAGGAACAATATGTATTTCAGGCATAAAGTGTGATAAAATATAAGAAAAAAATCCTCTGAGGGTGGGCAAGGGAAGAAGATAAGGAAGAAGCAAAGAGATAGATGCAAATTGTTGACAAATTTCCATTTTTCAAGTTAGGCAGCGAGTTCATTACATTAGTACATACAAATAAAACCACACATAGACCAATATTAGTAGTACATACATATCAAAGATTATGAACTGTGATTATAATCAGATTGTAAGGACTTCCTATCCCCATTAATGAGGAAAATGGGCCTTCTAGTTTCCCCAATATTTTAATCAAAAGGGTCAGAAATTATCCAAACATTCCCTGATGGATAAATGGACAAACAGAATGCAGTCTACGTACAACGCTATAGTATTCAGCCTTCAAAGGTAAGGAATTTCTCTGGAATTCCCTTGAGATCCAGTGTTTAGGGCTCCATGCTCTCACTACTGAGGGCTTGGATTCAGTCCCTGGTTGGGGAACTAAAATCCCACAAGCCAGGTGACATGGCCAAAAAAAAAGTAAGGAAATTCTGTCACAGGCTACAACATGAATGAACCTTGAGTACATTATTCTCGGTGAAATAAGTGAATCATGAAAGGACAAACATTGTATGATTCAACTTACATGAGTTACATAGGGTAGTCACATTTATAGAGACAGGAGTTAGAATGATGTCACCAGGGGCTAGGAAGGGGGAATGGGGCGTTAGTGTTTAATGAGTACAAAATTTCAGTTGGAGAAGGTGAAAAAGTTCTGGGGATGGATGGTGGTGACAGTTGCACAACAATATGAGTGTACTTAATGCAACTGAACTGTGCAATTAAAAATGGCTAAAATGATGCATTTTATTACATATGTAGGTATATAATTATATACATAATTTTTTAAAAAGACTGACTGAAGAAACAAGTTTGCCTTTCCCCAAGTGAACGTGTACATCGGGATCGAGACCATGTCTCCTTGCGTTCTTTTACCCCATCATCAAGAGAGTGGAGGGGATGGAATTCCCTGGCAGTCCAGTGGTTAGGACTCTGTGCTTTCACTGGGTTTCACTGCCATGGCCCACATTCAATCCCTAGTTGGTGAACGAAGACCCTATATAAGCTGTGTAGTGCAGCAAACAAAAAAAATAAAGTGCAGAGGGGGACTGTGTAATCCATTTGTGCACTGAACTAAGACCACACAACTCTCAGGTCTTGTTTCCATATCACAGGATCAAAGAGGGGATCTCTAACCTCAGACCAACTCCTGGTTTCCTGAGAAATCCCAACTCCTTCAGCAGGTATCAAAGCGGACTCTGCATCTGGTGTAAATGTGCCCCTCCACCAACAGGGCCAAGAGTGAACATGAATTCCTGAGAACTTGATCATCACCTTTCCCCTCTATCAGGCTTTCTACCTACATCAAGCAGGGTCCACAAACTGGGACCGTGATCACGAATCCCTAGACTGCCTTGCCTCTGTTAATAGGAGCAAAAAATGATAGCCAGACACCAACTACTCCCTATTTCCTAACAACACTGAACAGACTTGAACTTCTGCCTTGAATCCCTTGGAGCTAATCCCATTATGTCTATTATCTCTGCTCTGGAAATGTGTGTGTGTGTGTTTGTGTATACACACACACACGCATGAGTACTCAGTCATGGCTGACTCTTTGCGAGCCCATGGACTGTAGCCTACCAGGTTCCTCTGTCCTTGGGACTTTCCAGGCAAGAATACTGGTGTGAGCTGCCGTTTCCCCCTCCAGGGTATCTTCCCAATGCAGGGATCAAACTTGTGTCTCCTGCATCTCCTGCATTGTCTGGCAGATTCTTTACCACTGAGTCACCTGGGAAGTCCTACAGAGGGTACCAAACTGTGAGACGTATCCCCTGATATTGAGCAGTTTCCATAGTCAGATGAGCAATGAAGTAGCTCAAGGTGACCTTGGTATGACTGTTGTCTGTTTGCTCAACAGCGTGCTCCTAGGGGCGGGGGACTGGCTTGTCTGCTGCTTACTACAAAAGAGACTGAGACCTAGCCTGGCGGTTCTCAGCTGAAGCACAACCTGTGTAGTGTGTGTAGCATCCGTCTGAGCCTATTGTATCATCCTGTGGGGCCCAAGGGCAAGGGGAGTCAGCACAATGAGGCTGATACTTCTGGTGTTTGCTGTGCTGTAGTAAACTGTTTTCGGAGAAGGCAATGGCGCCCCACTCCAGTACTCTTGCCTGGAAGATCCCATGGACGGAGGAGCCTGGTAGGCTGCAGTCCATGGGGTCGCTAAGAGTCGGACACGACTGAGCGGCTTCACTTTCACTTTTCACTTTCATGCATTAGAGAAGAAAATGGCAACCCACTCCAGTGTTCTTGCCTGGAGAATCCCAGGGACGGTGGAGCCTGGTGGGCTACCTTCTATGGGGTCGCACAGAGTCGGACACGACTGAAGCGACTTAGCAGCAGCAGCAGCACTGAAGAAGGAAATGGCAACCCACTCCAGTGTTCTTGCCTGGAGAATCCCAGGGACAGGGGAGCCTGGTGGGCTGCCGTCTATGGGGTCGCACAGAGTTGAACACAACTGAAGTGATTTAGCATCAGCAGCATCAGCAGTAAACTGTTTTGTTCTGATCTATTAAGTTTCATTTTCAACTTTTAGTTACCAAGGAGTTGTGGCAAACTAACCTGCTTGCTTGCCTACCTACCACCCTTGGAGTCTTGTTACTTCTTTTCTTCCTCTCTGCGGTGGGGTTCTTCAATGACACCCCATAAAGATTGTAAGCCCCATAAAGATTGGCATATCCCCTACTCTGTCCCCTCTCACCCTTCCAAACTTCTAAAATGTTTTCACTATTTACCTTAAGTTTTGTGATCCATTATCAGCAAAATCACCTATATTCACAAATATCTCTTAAACATTCCCTTCATCTTTTTGCATTTAGAGTGGTGGCTGCATATACTCCTGTGACTGTTATATTCTTGGACCTGGACATGGGGTAGGTGTCCTGCTATTTTCAGATTATTCTCAGTCTTTCCTCCCGGATAAACCCAAGCTCAGAATCTTGTCTTCCACCATCACCCACTCTCCCTGGTAGCTTCAGATACCTTCTGATCTTCTCATCCCAGTACACCCATATCATGTATTTTCTCTTTGAGCTCCTGGCTTACTACTGTCTTAGAGGGCTTCCCTGGTGGCTCAGATGGTAAAGAATCTGCTTGCAATCCAGGAGACCTGGGTTCAATCCTTGGGTCAGGAAGATCCCCTGGAGAAGAGAGTGGCTCTCCACTCTAGTATTCTTGCCTGGAGAATCCCATGGACAGAGGAGCCTGGCAGGATACAGTCCGTGGGGACATGGCTGAGGGACCAACACTGCTACTACTACCTACTCTCTAGAACTCCTCATCTTAATTCCTGGTAATCTCAATATACATGTAGATGCTCCTTCTGACATCCTGCCTCTCAATTCCTTGGCACCCCTCCCTCCATTAATGTTGTCTTCCACCCTATTTCCCTCTTATTTTACCAATAACTATAGCCTTTCATCAGTGTCACGCAATTCTAACCAACAATCACTCTCTCCTTTCCCCCATACTCTTCTCAGTACCCAGACACTTACGATTCTTCAGTCCCCAGACCTCCTGTCCTCCTATCACCTTCACACTGTATCTGATCCCCTCGATGGCCTTTCTCTTTTTCTTACCCAGCTTAAATTCCATGATCAGCCACTGTATTCAAATCCCTGTGTGCACTTAAAACTCTCTTACTCCTTTCTCTTTTTTTGAAGAACATATTTTCAACCTTCTAGTACAGCACTACTGTACTACTGCACAACAGTGCTGCACAACAGCTGGCGTACAGGGGCTGGCATTGGGCAGACAGGCAAGAAGAGTTACTGACTGCTGGAGGGAGAGGACGTGGGAGATGGTAGCACCGAAGGATCATCAGCAATGGGAGACAGGGGGCGAGCTGCAATCATTCACATCTGACGTTGATGGCTCAGGTTCTGGTTCCTTGCTGGATTCACTTCTATCTACCCTCTTGAAAAAACCTTCCAGTGATGTCTGGGTAGTAGCTCTTTTTTTTCTCAACACAGATCACATGGTGGCACTGGATTGCATCCTGAACTACCGCTGCAACCTTCGTATACTGTTCTATGTTCGTCTTGCCTCTTTCTTAATTCGTCGTTTTGATTTGGCAAAACCACAGCTCTGAATACACAAAAACTTTCCACTTGCTTTGAGCAGCTAAAAGTGACTGGAGAAAAGATATAGCAAGGCTTACTAGTCCCATGAAATTCAAGCGGGTGCTAATGCTGCTAGGAACAATGGTGCATACCCCTATTTCATTCACTTATCGGCTCTTCTTAATGAGAATGTCATAGCTTCTCTCTCCTCAAAACATCTTAACTCCCATCCACATCGTGATCTTACCTCCTATTTTACTGAGAAAATTTAAGCAAACAGAAGACTTTCATAGACTCCCAACATCGCAGCTCCCATCTTCCTACCTATGATCACAGGTAAAGTATCTGTTCTCCTCCCTTAAATCTCCACCTGCATCCCAGATACCCTTCCTGTCATCTAACGGAGGACATCACTCCAGCAATTGTCCCTTCTCTGTCCTAAAAGTCATCATTTTCCTCTCTTTATTAGATAGGTCTTCTCAGCATAGAAACATTTCCCTCTTCCTCAAATATTTTTCTTCCAGTTTCTATTTGGCTAACTCCCTCACTTTCTTCAAATCTTTTATTTTTTAAAAAAACTTTTTATTCTGTATTGGAGTATAGCCGATTAACAATGTTGTGATAGTTTGGGGTGGACAGCAGTGACTCAGCCATACATATACATATATCCATTCTCCTTCGTCATCCTTCAAGTCTTTATTTAATGTCACCACCATCAATAAAGCTTTTGTTGACCACTCACTCCCTGTACTACTGAATTTTTATCCTGCTATAATTATTTTTATCCACCACATTTGACATCTTCTACCATATTACATTGTTAATTTTTTTATTACTTTTATAGCTTATTGTTGGATTCCCCTCATTAGTATTAAGCTTCAAAAAGACAGAGATCTTTCCTTTTGCTCACTGATGGATGCCAAGCCTCGAGAATTGTGCCTGACCAGTGGTAAGAACCTTAGCAAATACTGATTGGAGCAGCAAATGACCAATATGAAGCCCAAGATAAATCTTACCAAAGGACGAAAAACCAGACTCAAATAAAAGATCTACTATGCTTTTGCATGGGAGACTTAACACAACTAATATGTCACCAACTTATTACATAAATTAAATGGAGTTCCAATGAAAATCCCACTTCAATTAAAAAATTAACTTCTTATTATAAAAATACACAAAATAGAATAATACAGTGAGCCTTTATGTCCCTATCATCCAGCTTAAGTAATTATCAACTTATGGTTGTATTTTATTTGTATTATCTCCCCATCTACATCCCCAGATGATTTATTATTTTATTCCTCCCAAGCTGTTTATTTAGAAGAATTCAAACTTACAGAAAAGTTGCAAGAATAGTTCAAACAAAAAGAATGCACCCTAGATTCGACAATTGTTAATTTTTTTGTCATATTTACATATTAAAATAAATATATCCTCTTCTGCTTCCTATATGAAAATAAAATTGCTTGTGTATTAGAATATATTAGATTATAATGTGTACTGCAAATGGTGCAGTGAAAAAGCATGTATTTGTGTATATGCCTTTGGAAGATACTATATGTATGAATATGCATACTTTGTTGGAGATAGTTGCAAACTTCATGACATTTTTATAACAGAGTTTTTAATTTTAATTTGATTATCTTAGAATCTATGTGGGAGAAAAAATATTTAAAAATAGCCAACAGACTTCTCTGGCAGCCAGTGATTAAGACTCTGTGCTTCCAATGCAGGGGGCATGGGTTCAATCCCTGGCTGGGGAACTAAGAGCCTTCATGCCGTGTGATGTGGCCAAAAAAATAATAATAAAATAGCCAAGAAAATCATGAAAAAGAGCAACAGTGATAAACTAGCTGTAACAGAAATTTTATTATAAAACCTTGGTAATAAAATATATGAGAACAGTAGAGAGTACCCAGAAATATATCCAAAATATATGATAATTTTATACATTAAAATACTAGTTGAATTTATTGGAGAAAAGTGGCCTGTTTAATAAATGGTCTAGTGGGAAAATAAAGTTATTACTTCACATCATGTGCAAATAAATTCTGCTTAAAAGTAAACAATAATAAAAATTATAGGAGAAAATTTAGGCACCTACACACACACACACATGCACACACACCTACCTGCTAAATGCTACATGACTAGTAAATCAAGACAGAAGGCCTAGGAGCTGAAAAAGGATAGATTTAACAATACCAAAAGCCCCTCAAAAACTGTGGAAAAGATTACCTGAACAAAGAGACTGTTGATATTTTAATAAAAGTTTTTGCAGTAGAAAGAACATGGAAGGCCCGTGAAGTATAAACGTAAAGAACTTCTACAAGTTGGTTACAAAAGGACAACACACAGAAAAGTGGACAAAAGATTTGAATGGACGATTCACAGAAGAGCAAATACAAATGACAAGAAAGCACGTAAACCGACGCTCATTTTCTCAGCAGAGAAATGCAAATTCAAGTACAATGCTGTCATTTATAGCTATCAAACTGGCGAGAACCAGAAAGAGTGATAAAGCCTACTGCTGACAGTGAGCAGACAGGGAAGGACTCTCATAGTGGTTGAAATATGAACCCTGTTGACTTTTTGAAAGCAGCCTGGAAGCATCTGTTAACATTTAAAATGCTGGATAAGCAACAAAGTCCTACTGAATAGCATGGGGAACTAGGTTCAATATCCTGAAGAGTATGAAAAATTATATGTGTGTATATATTTATATATATATATACATAACTGAGGCTTCCCTGGTGGCTCAGTGGTAAAGAAATCTGCCTGCTAAGGCAGGAGTTACGAGTTCTATCCCTGAGTCAAGAAGATCCCCTGGTGAAGGAAATAGCAACCCACTCCAATATTCTTGCCCGGGAAATCCCATGGACAGAGGAGCCTGGTGGGGTACATGCCATGGGGTCTCAAAGAGTCGGACATGACCGAGTGACTAAACAGCAACAAATGTGTAACTGAATCACTTTGCTGTACAGTAGAAATTAACACACCATTGTAAACCAGCTATACAGCAATGAAATATATTAAAAAATAGATTGAATTAAAAAACATTTTAAAAATTTAATGCATGCACCCTTCAAGCAAGCAATATCACTGCCAGGGATCTGTCTCATAACAGGTAAAGGTGAAAATTACTGAGTATTTATCAGTGCCAGGTTCTGTTCCATGCACTATAATGTATTATCTCAGTTAAGCCTCACAACAACCCTGTGAGGTAGGTAATATTATTATCCTTATTTTTGGTGGGGAGTGATGAGAAACTGCTGGCACAGAGAGATCAGGTGACTCACTCAAGGAGACACAGATCAGAGTGCAGAGCTGGGTTTCAAATCTAGGCTGTCTGAATTCAGGGCTTGTACTCCTAGCCACCAACTGAATTCTCCTTTCATAACAGAAATAAAAGCACCAGTGTGGGAGGAAATAAGCAGAAGGGTGTGCTCGGCAGCATTGTTTATAAAGGCAAAACCAGATGCAAGCAGAATAACTGTCCACAGGGAATGTTTGAATAAACTGTGGACCATTCATATATGAAATGTTACCCAACCATAGAAAAGGATGTATTAGATCTGTACCATGATTTGAAGGGATTTCCACAAAGTCAGTCAGTTCAGTTCAGATGATCAGTCATGTCCGACTCTTTGTGACCCCATGGACTGCAGCATGCACGCTTCCCTGTCCTTCACCAACTCCCGGAGCTTGCTCAAACTCATATCCATCAAGTCGGTGATGCCATCCAACCATCTCATCCTCTGTCATCTCCTTCTCCTTCTGCCTTCAGTCTTTCCCAGAGTCAGGGTCTTTTCTAGTGACTCAATTCTTCACATCAGATGGCCAGAGTACTGGAGCTTCAGCTTCAGCATCAGTCCTTCCAGTGAATATTCAGGACTGATTTTCTTTAGGATTGACTGGTTTTATCTTCTTGCAGTCCAAGGGATTCTCAAGAGTCTCCTCCAACACCACAGTTCAAAAGCATCAATTCTTTGGTGCTCAGTTTTTCTCTATGGTCCAACACTCACATCCATGGACCGTAGCCTGCATGGGTTCTCTGTCCTTGGAATTCTCCAGGCAAGGATGCTGGAGTGGGTTGCCATTTCTTTCTCCAGGGGATCTTCCCAACCCAGGGATCGAACTCAGGTGTTCTGCATTGCAGGCAGACTCTTTACCATCTGAGCCATCAGGGAAGCCCCTTTAAGCTTATATGGCCTGAAAACTTCTCGTCTCCTCTGCCCATCCCCAATCTCTTTCAGATTCTCTGACTTCACTTCCTATTTTAACCTGCTATTCCTGTTCTATCCGATCTAGGCTAGGATGTGACCTCTGGCTTCAGGGCCCTTATTGTTAGTGGACAGTTCTCCAGCTCCTTATCTGCCATTGCTTACCTGTCCTTTTAAGGACCCAGCCTCTGGCCACCTTCTTTCAGAAGAGGTTTGCTCATTTATCACTTCTTGTGAAATGCCTGTTTCCCAGGAATGAGTTTTCTTTTCATCTGACCTTGCAGGTTTTTGTTCTGACTGCTAATCTGAGCCCTTGGTGTTCCTGCCACCTCGCTGGTAGAGATGAGGAGAACAAGAGTCTTTTCCTTTGGTAGGAAGAGTAACTCCTTGATTAAAGTCTGATTGTGCCCCAGTGAATAGACACCTAGGTACTTTCGGTGTCAGAGCTATCAGCACCCTCTTTCTGGCAGGTGTTTCTGACCCACCATGAGGTAGACTCTCTTAGCTCCTCTCTAGATTGTAAACTCCTCGAGGGCAGGAACAGGGTCTAATTTATCTTGGTACATCCTGTAACATCTAGCACAGTAGTACAGTGTCATTTCCATAGTGGATTGATTCAGCAACAACTTCTTAAGTGCCCATGAGCCAGGAATTTTACTTGACGCTAGAGATGCCATACAAACAGCTTCTGCCTTCAAAGAAACCCCTTGTTTTGTGCTGGGAGTTGGGACCAATGAATAAAGTGGCAGAGAGGTGATAATTGAGTTGGATTATAGGCAAACAGGGCGTCATTGTACTATCTCTTTATGTTTCTGTGTTTGAAAATTTCCACAATAAAAAGTTTTAAAAGGTAGATTAGGCAAAGTGTCCTGGGCAGAATGGGACTCTGAGAATTTAAATAGATAAAGCAATTAACTGATGTGTTTCCCACACATTGAAGCCCTGAATCCCAACGTGATATTTGGAGACTAGGCTTTCAGGAAGTAATTAGGTTCAAATGAAGTCTCGTGGATGGAACTCTTATGATTGGATTAGTGTCCTTATAAGAAGAGGAAGAGACCAGAGCTCGCTGGCTTTCTGCCATCTGAGGACACAGCCAGAAGGTTGCCTTCTCCAAACCAGGAAGAGAGCTCCCACCAGAACTTTACTGTGCTAGTAACTTGATCTTGGACTTCTAGTCTCAAGAACTGTAAGAAATAAATTTTTGTTGTATGTATGGGGCTCAGTCCGTAAAGAATCCCCCTGCCAATGCAGGAGACATGGCTTCAGTCCTTGGGTCAGGAAGACCCCCTGGAGAAGGAAATGGTAACCCACTCCCTCACTGCAGTATTCTTGCCCGGGAAATCCCGTGGACAGAGCAGTCTGACGGGCTACAGTCTTGGGGTCGTAAGAGCTGCACACGACTTAGTGACTATTGATATCACTTATGTGTGGAATCTAGAAAAATGTTACCAATGAACTTATTTACAAAACAGAAATAGTCTCACAGACATAGAAAACAAATTTAAGGTTACCAAAGGGGAAAGGAAGGGGGAGGGGTAAATTGGGAATTGGAGATTAACATTTACACATTGCTATATATAAAAGAGATAAAAAAAACAAGGACTTTCTGTATAGCACAGGGAAGTATACTGAATATCTTATATAAGCTATAATGGAAAGAAATCTTAAGAATAAAAACATATATATATGAATCACTTTGCTGTATACCTGAACCATTGTAAACAATTCAATTTTTAAACAATTCTGTTGTATAAGTCATCCACTCTATGGTGTTTCGTTATGGCAGTCTGAGCTAAGATAACCAGTAACCAGAACTAAGTAGAGGATGTGGTCAGAATTAATCTTATAATAATTTGATCAAGGGCTTTGTGGTTTGAAGGCCATGAGGGCAGTATACACATCCACCAGAAGCCTGAAGATCACCCTTACATACTTAGAGGAGGACTGCTACCTGAATTTTCTGAATATGCCTGCTACTCTCATTTTCCCCTTGTCACCATTTCTAGGATCTGTAGTCTAGAGTGTAGTTATTCTGCAGCAGCAGGAAGAATGCGCTGGTAAATCCTGCCAACAGCCATTTCATCTCTTTTGTTCTAGGTGTGCACAAAACTTCCCCCAGCCTCAGCAGTGGTGGGTGGAGATAATATCCGGGACAGGGAAAGCATCTATCAGGGGTAAGGGTCAGCAGTCAAGGAGGAAATCAAGTCTTCAGGCTCCTATGGCCCTATGGATTTCTCAGCTTTTCCTCAATCATTTCAACAAGTTTGCTAAAGGCTCCAAAGTTTCAGTTGAATAAGTTGCCTGCAAACTCTTAACAGTGGTGGAAAGAAGGGTAGATAAGGCTGCTGCTGTCTATGCCTCAATTCAGACTGATTGAATTAGAGTCCCTGAGGCAAATTTCCTAAGTGATTATTACAGGCACTAAAGATGAAGAACCTTTGTACTGATTTATACCCTTTTCTTTGGTTACATCCAGGCCACAAGCTTATAAACCTTGAAATTTTTATCATCATTAAGTTTCCTTTGATTTACTTGTCACTTAGCTAGATTGCTGGTTATTGTCTCTCTTCCAAAACAGGAGACTGAAAAATCCTTTCCACCATAGGAAATCCTAAAGCAGATTCAGCTTCCAATTCATTAAGGTGAATTCAGGATTAAGGACAATCAATTTTTCTCCCTACCCCCATAGCTTCATTCCTAAGAACAGGAACACCTGATAGAGTGTTGCCTATGGCAACCAACAGACCGCTTGAGATTTACTGCTGCAGGTTCCCTAAGCAACCCTGGCAGCCATATTTGCAGGGACTCTTCAGCAGGCCAGGGCCATGGATAATCTAGATCTACCGCATCATCGGCTACCACTTGTTTCTGAATTTCCTGGGAGGCATTAAGGGACTCAACCAACCTATTCACCAGGGGAAGAGCTAAGGGACTTCTGTCTACTTTAGGTCCCTGCGGCAAGATAGAACACAGAGAAAGCTTTCTTTGGATAAAGCAGAGGCAACGGCTACTCTGGGTATAGGCAAATGGCAAGAATTACATGGGAGGGAGTCTCCCTACCCAGCCCTTCGTCTGGCATAGTGGTGTTAAAAAGGGCTCTTTTTAAACTCAATTGGCACTTTGGGTGTTGGAGAATTACTCCTTGAATGTTTACTTTCTGACTTGTGGGCTAAGAGGTACCTTTCAGTATTTAAACAGGCCCGGTGAACAACTTCAAGGTCCAGTGGCCACCTCCTCTGTGATGCCAGTGAATCCAGTCTACTGAACTTGTCGTTATCTGAAATGACTCTGTATTTTGTGAACTTTCTGCTGGCCTTTTATGGCTCACTCGATAATATAGGGACACCAGCTCTCTGCAAATCCCACCCCACCCCAATGTTCCTGGATGCTCCAGAGGCTGTCTAACATCCTCCATCCCCCAAATATCCACGGTGCTTGATCAAGACCTGCAGCTGCTCTGAGCTGGTCTATGAACACCGCCTCCTACCGTGCTGCCTGGCATGGCAGTTTCTGCTGGGGACTGTCACTGCTCTGATGGGAACAATACACACATTGTTGCATTGAGTTATTGTGCTGCAGTCCTTGCTGGAAACTGACACCTCTGCAGGCTGGCACTGCCATGACTGCGCTTTCTTCCGAGATCTCTGGGTCTTCCCCATTGCTCCGCTGGGTGCCTACTGAGTATCAAAGCAGCACTTGGTCTGTAGCGGAGTAGGGAGTAATTTTTATCACTCTTTGTGTTATGTATTCAGAGAGAGGTCCTCAAACAGGCTGTGTGAACCCCAGTGTGTTATAGAGATAAGGAAACAGCTCTTTCAATGTCTACAGACTTGTCATTTCTCTGGGGCCTGGATCTTCATTTAAATGTTTAGGGCAATGTTGCATTTGAGTAACAACAATCAGACTCCACCCAGGTGACCAAGGCACTGATTCTTGGTGAGCCTATCACACCTGACTCCATAGTCCCCTAGGAGGAGGTCTCTCAAATGAGGCACCACAGGCTTCTCACAAATAGACTTCCTCAGAGCCACCCTACATGCTAACCAGACACATCCAGCCATATCTGAGACACCTGCAGCAGAAGAGATGAGAACCCTGATCAGCCATGTGCAGCTTTTCGAGTTTGTGAACCTTATTGATAGGCTTCCCAAGTGGCTCAGTGGTAAAGAATCTACCTGGCAATGTGGAAGACACAGGAGACACAGGTTCAATCCCTGGGTTGGGAGGATCCCCTGGAGGAGGACATGGCAACCCTCTCCAGTATTCTTGCCTGGAGAATCCCATGGACAGAGGAACCTGGCGCGCTACAGTCGCAGACCATAGGGTCACAAAGACTCAGCTGTGACTGAACATGCATGCACAAATACACACAGGCCTTATCTATACTTATAAAATCACAAGATCCTGGAGACCAGAGACCATGTTTTCCAATTCTTTCTCATCTGTAACATTAGCAGAGTCTCACAACTATCTGAACCTTAAGCAAAACAAACTCACACAACTCTTCATAATTTACAAAGCAGTTTTATAAACATTATCTCATTTAGTTTTTACAACCACCCTGTGGTTAGGGTATTAGTATCCTCATTTTGCAGTTGAGATGCTCCAAGCTATCCAAGGTCACCAAGATACTCAGCCGTGAAGCTGAGCCTTGACCCTCTGTTAACTGACTCCAGCGCAGGTCTCCTTCCATTACTGCACTGCTGGTGCATTGGGAACACCTATGGCACACACAGGGCTTCTCTGGTGGCTCAAACAGTGAAGAATCTGCCTGCAATGCAGGAGACCTGGGTTTGACCCCTGGGTTGGGAAGATCCCCTGGAGTAAGGAATGGCTACCCACTCCAGTATTCTTGCCTGGAGAATTCCATGGACTGAGGGGCCTGGCACGCTGCAGTCCATGGGACTGCAAAGAGTCAGACACAAATGAGTGACTAACACACACACAGTGCTCATACTCTCAATCTAGGTTCAGTTCAGTTCAGTCGCTCAGTCGTGTCCAGCTCTTTGCAACCCCACGAACCGCAGCACGCCAGGCCTCCCTATCCAACACCAACTCCCAGAGCCCACCCAAACTCATGCCCATTGAGTTGGTGATGCCATCCAACCATCTCATCCTCTGTCGTCCCCTTCTCCTCCTTCCCTCAATCTTACCCAGCATCAGGGTCTTTTCAAATGAGTTATCTCTTCGCATCAGGTGGCCAAAGTATTGGAGTTTCAGCTTCAAGATCAGACCTTCCAATGAACACCCAGGACTGATCTCCTTTAGGATGGACTGGTTGGATGCCCTTGCAGTCCAAGGGACTCCCAAGAGTCTTCTCCAAAACCACAGTTCAAAAGCATCAATTCTTGGGCGCTCACCTTTCTTTATAGTCCAACTCTCACATCCATACATGACTACTGGAAAAACTGTTTGAGCCACCAGAAGCCCTGTGTGTGCCGTAGGTGTTCCTAATGCACCAGCAGTGCAGTAATGGAAGGAGACCTGCGCTGGAGTCAGTTAACAGAGGGTCAAGGCTCAGCTTCACGGCTGAGTATCTTGGTGACCTTGGATAGCTTGGAACATCTCAACTGCAAAATGAGGATACTAATACCCTAACCACAGGGTGGTTGTAAAAACTAAATGAGATAATGTTTAGCCTAAACTAAATGTTTAGTCTAGCCTTGATTAGATGGACCTTTGTCAGCAAAGTAATGTCTCTGCTTTTTAATATGCTGTCTAGGTTGGTCATAACTTTCCTTCCAAGGAGTAAGCGTCTTTTAATTTCATGGCTGCAATCACCATCTGCAGTGATTTTGGAGCCCCCAAAAATAAAGTCAGCCACTCTTTCCACTGTTTCCCCATCTATTTCCCATGAAGTGATGGGATCAGATGCCATGATCTTAGTTTTCTGAATGTTGAGCTTTAAGCCAACTTTTTCACTCTCCTCTTTCACTTTCATCAAGAGGCTCTTTAGTTCCTCTTCACTTTCTGCCATAAGGGTGGTGTCATTTGCATATCTGAGGTTATTGATATTTCTCCCGGCAATCTTGATTCCAGCTTGTGCTTCATCCAGTCCAGCGTTTCTGATGATGTACTCTGCATATATATAAGTTAAATAAGCAGGGTGACAATATAGAGCCTTGACGTACTCCTTTTCCTATTTGGAACCAGTCTGTTGTTCCATGTCTAGTTCTAATTGTTGCTTCCTGACCTGCATACAGGTTTCTCAAGAGGCAGGTCAGGTGGTCTGGTATTCCCATCTCTTTCAGAATTTTCCAGTTTATTCTGATCTACACAGTCAAAGGCTTTGGTATAGTCAATAAAGCAGAAATAAATGTTTTTCTGGAGCTCTCTTGCTTTTTGGATGATCCAGCGGATGTTAGCAATTTGATCTCTGGTTCCTCTGCCTTTTCTAAAACCAGCTTGAACATCTGGAAGTTCACAGGTCACGTATTGCTGAAGCCTGGCTTGGAGAATTTTGAGCATTACTTTACTAGCGTGTGAGATGAGTGCAACTGCGCGGTAGTTTGAGCATTCTTTGGCATTGCCTTTCTTTGGGATTGGAATGAAAACTGACCTTTTCTAGTCCCGTGGTCACTGCTGAGTTTTCCAAACTTGCTGACATATTGTGTGCAGCACTTTCAGAGTATCGTCTTTTAGGATTTGAAATAGCTCAACTGGAATCTCATCACCTCCACTAACTTTGTAGTGATGCTTTCTAAGGCCCACTTGACTTCACATTCTAGGATGTCTGGCTCTAGGTGAGTGATCACAACATCGTGGTTATCTGGGTCATGAATATCTTTTTTGTACAGTTCTTCTGTGTATTCTTGCCACCTCTTCTTAATATCTAATGCTTCTGTCAGGTCCCTACCATTTCTGTCCTTTATTGAGCCCATCTTTGCATGAAATGTTCCCTTGGTATCTCTGAAGTCAGGAAACACCTGGAGTAACAGGCAATTTGGCCTTGGAGTACAGAATGAAGCAGGGCAAAGGCTAATAGAGTTTTGCCAAGAGAACGCACTGGTCATGGCAAACACACTCTTCCAACAACACAAGAGAAGACTCTACACATGGACATCACCAGATGGCCAACAGCGAAATCAGACTGATTATATTCTTTTTAGCCAAAGATGGAGAAGCTCTATACAGTCAGCAAAAATAAGACCAGGAGCTGACTGTGGCTCAGATCATGAACTCCTTATTGCCAAATTCAGACTTAAATTGAAGAAAGTGGGGAAAACCACTAAAACATTCAGGTATGACCTAAATCAAATCCCTTATTATACAGTGGAAGTGACAAATAGATTTAAGGGACTAGATGATTGACAGAGTGCCTGATGAACTATGGACAGAGGTTCGTGACACTGTACAGGAGACAGGGATCAAGACCATCCCCAGGAAAAAGAAATGCAAAAAAGCAAAATGGCTGTCTGAGGAAGCCTTACAAATAGCTGTGAAAAGAAGAGAAGCAAAAAGCAAAGGAAAAAAGGAAAGATATACACATTTGAATGCAGAGTTCCAAAGAATAGCAAGGAGAGATAAGAAGGCCTTTCTCAGCGATCAATGCAAAGAAATAGAAGAAAACAATAGAATGGGGAAGACTAGAGATCTCTTCAAGAAAATTAGAGATACCAACGGAACATTTCATGCAATCTAGGTTCAACCTTCCCTTTATATGATCTCTCTTTATCCTCTCCATCTCAGCAGAAAGTGTGAAAGAGGACCAAAGACAACCCGTTTTTACTTCATCCTTTTCCTTTCCTTTTCCAACTTGCTGTCTTGCGTTTAGGGTCATTTCTCACTTGGACCTCTGAGACCTTGTTTAAGGTTGAATGTTTGTGTCCTCCACCTCTGTATTTATGTATTGAAGCCCCAACCCCCAGTGTGATGCCTTTGAGAGGTAATTAGATTTAGATGTGTTCCTGAGAATGGGGCCCCCATGATGGGAGTAGTGTCCTTCTGACAACAGGAAGAGGGACCAGAGTGTACTCTCTTTCTCTTTTTCTGAGAAGTGAGGACATAGCAAGATGGCCACTGTTTCCAAGCCAGGAAGAAACCCTCTTCCTGGAATGGAATCTGCTAGAATCTTCAACTTTTCAGCTTCCAGAATTGTGAGAAATAAATTGATGTTGTGTCAGTCACCCCATCTATTTTGTTCTGGCAACCTGAGCTAACCAATACAGAACTCATAGCCCACTCTTTCTTTGCCTTGGACTCTCAGTGCCCTGGCCTGCCATGATCATTGTAAGGAGAGGGTTTCCCTTGTTGCTGCTTTGGTCCTTTGGTTTTTAGGCTTTTCCTGACCTGTTCATGGGAGGAAACATTGTAATGCAAAAGTGCTGGCTTCATAAGAAGAGAGTCAGAAGCTTCAGATTCCAAGCCTGCTAATAACTATGTGAGCTCAGACAAGTCCTTTCATAGCTTCATCCCTCTAAGGCTCAGTTGTCTCATCTGCAATGTAAGGGGATCGAAAAACAAGATCCAGGACCCTTTATGGTATAAAATGTTCTCATTTCATCAATTTGAATTGGCATCCTAGTTTCCTTTTCTGTTGCTTTCAGTCTCTCGACTACCTAGCATTCATTTTTATCAGCTGTAAAATTCCATCTGTTCTTCTTCCTAAGTGCTTAACATAAATCTCGTATTATCAGATGCTAAAGTATGCCTTGGCTATTTCCCTGGGAAAGGGAAATTTTGCTACAGAATCAACTACAGCATAGTATTGTCTTTGCAAATTACAGGAAAAAAATTAAGACCAGCTTCTCAAAGGCAAGGAGTTCATTTCACTGAAGCTACTTACGTACACAATGTCGGAGGTGTTTATGGCTTGTTGGTTTCTATAACTTGAAGTTAAGTGGTCTGCTCTGTATTTTTAAATTTTTTCTTCATCCCACTACTTTTGATAAACTTTGCACAGCCTTGCTGTACTGTCTTCTATGGAAAGTTTGCTAATCTCTTTCCATTATTTTGGCGAGGTAAGTGAATATCATTCTAGTTCTTTCCCCAATTCATACCTCAAACCCCATCCTGGAGGAGCTGTAATTCATGATCTCCTTATGCCTGTCAAATACTTGGAACAGCTGGTCCTGTGGCTGCATCTTTGCCTCCATGAAACCCCAGCTTTAGCTGTTTGCATATTCAACACCCACCCCCACCCCAAGACGACAGGGTTGGTTTAATAATCAGCCCCCTTACACAGAGGGCAAGGGAGACTGAAGAAAGAAGCCAACCTCTCCAAATTGATAGGTGGCAGGTTTAATAAGCAAGGGAACTTACGATGCTTGTCTAGAGTTGAGGAAAGATAAATAGATCTGGGTCTTCCCTGGTGGTCCAGTGGTTAAGAATCTGCCTTCCAATGCAGGGGACACCAGTCTGACCCCTGGCCTGGGAACTAAGATCCCACATGTCCTGTGCGTGGCAACTAGAGAGAAGCCAGTGTGCCACAACAAAGACCCAGCACAGCCAAAAAAAAAAAAAAAGAACCAAGTAATTTCTGGAAAAAAAAAAAAAGATGACTATATTTCCACACCCCTACACCAGAACCTTAAAAGTTTGTATAGAGGCCTTAAGTGGGTTCAGTTACATGTTCAGTCCAGTCTCAACAACACTCTACTCTCTTAAGGCTGCGTCCTTGGAGCAGCTCCTACAGTTGGAACAGTAGGCAGAGTGTGCATTCCAAGGACAGGGGAGGGAGCAAGAAGCCTCCAGTTGCCTACTTGGAGGGTCAACCAGCAGTCACATCTTTTTGATGACCTCCTCCAGCATACAGGGATTTATGTAAACACACAGTAGCTGACCATAATTCAGCCCTGGAGACTACCTCCAAATGAGACTGCAATCAACATCCCTTGGGGTCTATCAACAAGCGAGAGACAGAAACAAGCAGACATTGTTACTGCCGCGGAATCAGCTGTGCTCTTTATAACCATGAGGGATTCTTCAGGGACTTTAGGGCAAGTTTGCCAGTTTTCCTAAGAATCAGAGGGCTCAACTGCGTGGCCCATTTCAATCTTTGCCTATGAAGTGGGGTTTTTTATCTTTGAGGACTCTTTATTTTTTAAGGTGGGTTATTTTCTTGGTTTTTATTTATTTATTTGTGGCTGTGCTGGGTCTTCACTGCTGCGTGTGGGCTTTCTCTAGAGGTGGTGAGTGGGGGCTCCTCCCCAGTTGTGGTGCCCAGGCTTCTCATTGCGGTGGCTTGCTGCAGAGCACGTGCTCGGGAGCACAGTCTCCATAGTTGCGGTGCGCAGGCTTTGTTGTTCCATGGCATGTGGAGTCCTCCCGGACCGGGGATCAAACCTGTGTTCCCTGCATTGTCAGGCTGATTCTTAGCCACTGGACCACTAAGGAAGTCTTTGAGAGCTTTTGTTCAATAGAAGAGATGAATGGAAATAGAGAGACATTTAATTTCTTTCTCCTGTGAAAGTCTCCCTCCCTGAGTTATTTCTCATACAATCCTTTCCCTAGCAGGGTGTGTTCTTAATAGAAATAAAACTGACTCTGAATCTGGATTCTACAGGTCAGCGAGTAGTTCAGACTAACCCTCCCCACTGACTTCCGGAAGCACCTCTTCTTACAAAGACCTTGGTGATTGTATGAAGAGCTTCATTTCCCCCCCCTTTACTGAATTCCTTTTAGTGGGTCATTATTGGTAGAGAATTTCTTCCAGTTGAGTTTTCCTTTAATAAAGAAAAAAACTAACACCTTTATTGAGATATAATTGACATACCATAAAATTAACCTATTGAAAGTGTACAATGTGAGGGTTTTTAGAGTATTCTCAGACTTGTGCACTCATCATCACAATCTAAGCTGCAGCTATTTTCATCATCCTAAAGGGGAATGCTGCATCTAGTGGTAACCATACCCCATTCCTCCCTCTGGCCCGAAGTGGCCAGCCCTAGTCAACCACTCCTCTCCTTTCTGTTTCTATCAATTTGCTTATTCTGAACACTTCATGTATATGGAATCATACAATAAGTGACTTTTTGTCTTGCATTTCTTTTATCAAATGTATGTCTAAGTATTTCATTCCTCTGGATGCTATTATAAATGGGCCTGTTATCTTAACTTCATTTTTAGAATTTTCATTGCTGGTGTATGGACATCTAATTGATTTTTATATACTTGTCTTGTAGCTTGCAACCTTGCTCAACTCATTAGATCAGATGGTTTTCTAGTGGATTCCTTAGGATTTTCTATATACAAGCTCATGTTATCTGCAAACAGAGATAGTTTTACTTCCTCCTTTCCAATTTGGATGCCTTTTATTTCTTTTTTTCCTGCTTGATTACCCTTTCTGAAACCTCTGGTACACAAGGTTAAAGAAAGTAGAAAGAGGGGACAGGAGTGTTTTTAAAAGGCTTTATTTTCCCTGGAAACTTGGTTACAAAGCGCCTTGTTAGATGTCTTGTTATTTGCATCTTGTTATTTGTTATAACAGTAGTGAAAAAATAGAATCAATGGCTTCCCACTTGTCCTGGGGACAGAATGAGATTAAACTACCTCTTTGGAGAAACTATTTTTAACTCTTATGCAGTCTTGGGGTCATGATTTAATGATAGTTTGGACTCTTTCATTTTTCCTTTCTCTTGTATTGAGGTCCAAACGAGATCTTTGCCAGCTACCCCTTCCCATGCCCTTCTCCCAGCCTTCTGTTTCCTGGCAGGCACAGAGTACTATGTGCTCAAGTTTCTGGAGGGTGCTTGATGGTTCAGCAAACCCTTCACTTTTCTTTTGGCTTCTTAAGAAGTGCCTTGGGATCGTCACATTTCTGCAAGATAAACTGCTCAGAACAAACTTAGATTTTGGACGGCAGCCCTAGAGCACCAGTTAGGTTTGCCTGAATGCTCAGAATAGAGAATATACACTTTTGGATAAAACTTTCCCGTCTTTCTCTTGCTTTACTTTTGCCAGTATATGCTGAGTGCTACAAGGTACCAGCACTGTATTAGGTTCTGGACATGTTGAAATAAAGTGATGAAGAAATGCTCTGAACATACAGAAGTCCTTGGCCTTAAGGAAACCACAGTTAGTGGAGAGGCATTAATTTATTTAAGAAGTATCTACTGTGCATTTATGATATCCCAGGCACAGTGTTAAGACCTGGATAGTGGTGAACAACAAATATATTCCTGCCTATCTGGGCATTGTTATTTAATTAGACACCCATTCATGTAAAGTAAGTTAGATTGTTAAAAACGCTACAATAGATTAATAATAATAATTTTAGCAATTATTCACAGAGCACCAATTATCACTATTGCAAGGTTTTTTTGTTTTTGTTTTTTTAAGGCTGTGCTGGATCTTTGTCGTCTCTCAGGCTTTCTCTATATGCGGTGAGCAGGGGCTACTCTTCATTGCAGGGTGCTGGCTTCTCACTGCAGTGGCTTCTATTATTGTGGAGCCAGGCTCCAGGGCACATGGGATTCAGTAGTTGCTGCATGTGGGTTCAGTAGTCGCAATTCCCGGGCTCCAGAGCACAGGCTCGGTAGTTGTGGCATACAGGCTTAGTTGCGCTGAGGCATGTGGGATCTTCCCAGATCAGGATCGAACTCGTGTCTCCTGTGTTAACAGGCAGATTCTTAACCACTGAACCACCAGGGAAGTCCCCCATATATGGTTTTAAATGAGTTTTAGAAGGAAAAAATGCCACCAGGAGTACTTGTTCTTTCTCAGTGAGCTCCTATAGTGTTCTCAAAGAGTGCTTGCATTCTGCAGAAAGCTTGGGAATGCACACAATTTCTCAAGCAGACTGTTGCATAGCAATGGTATAAATATTTTAGTATTTTTCTTACGTATATACTTTAAATACATTTTAGAAAGAAAAACCATCAGTATCTTAAAAAAAAAACCAAACAAACAGACCATAGACATTGGGATACTCTGAAGTTTGGGAAACTTGATTGGGAGATCGAAAGGCCTGGATTTGCTTCCAGATTCACCACGTCCTGGCTATGTGAGTCAATCATCAGACTGGTCAAGCAAACTGACCATCTGTAAAATGGGATAATAGCTACTTTATGAAGTGGTGAGACAGTTGTCATTGGACACGTAGGTTTGTACTATAAACACAGATATGTCCAATTTCCAGAGACTGAACTATACATGCTCAGTCAACCAACCAAAACATTTAAAACTATAATTTTCTCTTTTTAACTCTGAAGTTAATCCATTTTTGAAACCCTAATTCTATTCTCAATCCTAATCTTGTGAAAGTGATTTGGAAAGCAGCATGTTATTATTTATATGTTTTTAATGCTGCAAGGGATAAAATTACTTGAATGCATATTATGTACAGACTTTAATCCAGGTCCCTCTATGTATGTATATATGTATTTTTAAAAATTATTTGTTTATTTGGCTGCGCCAGCTCTTTAGTTGCAGCATGTGGTATCATTTAGCTGTGGCATGTGGGATCTAGCTCTCCGACCAGGAATCAAACCCTGGGCCCCAGCATTGGGAGCTTAGAGTCTTAGCCACTGGACCACCAGGGAAGTTTCCCTCTATGTATTTATGATAGTTGATTCTCCTAAAAACCCCATGAATTAGGAGTGATTTTCCACAAAAGGAAACTGAGGCTCAGAGATGAGTCTGTAAGTGGAAAAGCCCTTCGGAAAACTTAGTTCTAACTGTCTAGTCACGGTCTAACCCTTCCTCTTTTCACTCATTATTCCAGGCTGCCCTTTAAACAAGCCAAAAGAGTATAAAATTATTTTGAAAATAAGAACCAACAGAAATAATTTCACCCTTAAGAAGTAAGTCTTTTAAAATGCCATGAGGACTCTAAGGATAATTGGAGCCATCGCTGGGTGGCATAAAACCGCAGTTGTGGACTGTTATCCCAGCCCAAAGTACCACTGTAACTTTAGCCCACTGTACTTTCTGTTTGGCCATAAAGACATCCAGCTTCCTGGAGCCAGCTTCCATTTGGATTCCAACTTCCTGGCTCCTGCTGTGGGTTTGTGGTTTTCAACTGCCTTCAGTTGAAACAGAAAGGACTAGAAGGCTTTAGTGGCATGAGCGAGTCCTGCTAGGCATCATGTAGTTTAGCACTTTGACCAGCAGGTGTCTCTGCAGACAAGGGAAAGGGTTTCTTTTGGGCTCAGCGATGATGGATGATTTCTAGTTTAATTGAGGAAAATTGTGGTGGGGATGAAGCAAACAAAGGTGGGTCAGCTACCTACAGAAATCAAACCCAATAATACAAATTTTTCTTAGCCAGCAGCTGGAAAGGCTGGTAGGAAACTTAAGCAAACCCCAATTATAATGTAGGGAAACTGCAATAAAGGCACTGTCTCTTGCACTGTTTTCCAAAACAATGCAAGTCTGTTTGAAGGTGAGCATTCAAAACTCAGAGGCAATTCCCGAGGCAGGTGCAGCAGAGAGGATGGCCTCTTAGGAGAGTTGTGAAGATGAAGGGAAAGGGACTTCCTGGTGTCCCAGTGGTTAAGACTCCATGCTCCCAGAGCAGGGGGCCTGGGTTCCATCCCTGGTCAGGGAACTAGATCCCACACACTGCAACTAAGAAAGAGCCTGCATGCTGCAACTTAAGTTCCCATGTTCTGTAACTAAGACCTGGCACAGCCAAATAAATAAATAAATAAATATTTTTTTAAAGAATAAGGGAAAAGAGGAAAGATGCAATTCTGTCAGTTTAGAACTAGGAAAATAAAGAACTTCCGTCTGAGATAGACCTTGGAAGCACATGTTTATTTTCTATGAAATATGGTGAATTCCTAGATTTGAGATACACTTCTATATTCAAGGGGGAGGAAAGGATCCACATACGCCAAAATCTTACTGTTTGTTAAATATCACACTTTTCACTTGAGAGAAACAAATCATTAAACACTTCTTTCTAAATTAGTGTAAATATTTGGGAGTTGATTATAAGGTAACTAAGTGTAACTTGCTCCTTAATATGAGCATATCCTTTTGTAAAAGAAGTTGTCCTGAATGAACTCTTTTTCTCTACTAAATATGTTTTCCCACTGATTTTCCTTATAAAACGACAGATGTATTTACCTGAGGAAAACATCAATCCCAAATGATAATATAGTCACATCTGAGAATGCAGAAATCTTTTAAAAAAGCCATCTTTAGAGATCTTTTGGATGATCCATGGGATAACTATTTAATAATAATCTAAAAATGCTTAAATTATATCCTAGAACATATGCAAAGTAGTAAGGGTGATTTTTAGATTCATTTAGCTCAAATGGTTCCATTAAGAAGAAAAATGTGAGCAAGCTGAACAGAAAATCCTAGATCGAAAGCTTATTAGCTGTTCTCAAGCCCCCTCCCCAGGACATATTACAGCAGGAGAGTGTGTACTTACTTTGCTCAGACCTGTTTCTGGGCACCCCGAGGAAGCACTTGGACATGACTGGGTTGGTCTGGGACAGGAAAGGCAAGGTAAGAGTCACGTAGCTGAGGTAGTAAGTCAGAGCACTGCCGTGATAGAGAGAAGACACACATTCAGCGCACCTGGAGAACCAAGGCACACTAAACGTCTCGACAACGTGTATACAACAGTGCCCCGCTTTCTATGTGATGGCAGAATTATAGATTATAAACTGGTTAACAGGGACTTCCCTGGTGGTCCAGTAGCTTAGACTCTGTGCTCCCAAAGCAGGGACCCTGGTTCCATCCTTGATCAGGGAACTAGATTCCACATGCCACAGCTAAAGAATCTACATGCTGCAACTAAGACCTGGCACAGCCAAATAAATAAACAAATAAATATTTTAAAAAATTGGCTAATAATTGCCTTGTTTGGCAATATGTGGCATGCAAACATTGCACAATGTTGCCTTTTGGCCTACAGAATTTCTGAATAATGCTTTGCTTCTTTCTGAGCGGTAATGAGCTGAGACAATGAAAAGTGAGGGCTTCTTCAAGGTCCTGATGCCTCTGAGACTCTGGCGTTATGTGGTGAGGCTGCAGTTTCCTTCTGGGTTGCTGGTAAATTGCTCTATAGACAGGCTCAGAGGGACTTTAAAATCATAAAAGTGAATGTGAAAGTCACACTTTGTGACCCAATGGACTATATAGTCCATGGAATTCTCCAGGCCAGAATACTGGAGTAGGTAGCCTTTCCCTCCTGCAGGTGATCTTCCCAACCCAGGGATCGAACCCAAAAGAGTTAATATATTCCCTCTTGCGGCTTATATCACTCCCCACTCAGACCTTAAGTTCTCAGAGGTTTTGCATATTCTTTATTGATATGATCTGGTGCCTGCTCTGTCCTTTTCTCCAGAACTCTCAAATCTTCTTCTCCCATGGGTCTAAACTGAGTTTGGGGAGGAAACTGCTTTTCCTACTAGCTACTACCTTTTCCTACTAGCTATTTTCCTATAGCTACTAGTTATAATCCTGTGGGGGAGGATCTCTGTTTCAGAGGTAGGTTGCCCGGGTTTGAATTCTAATTCTGGGACTCACTTTCTAGCTCTATGACTGTGGTCAACTCCCTTAATCCTTCTGTGCCTCATTTTCCTTATCTGCAAAATGGGGATAATAATATATCCTGTCTCACAGGGTTGTTGAGGATTAAGTTCATTTAAGTAAAACTGCTTAGCATGCTGCTGCTGCTGCTAAGTCGCTTCAGTAGTGTCCGACTCTGTGCGACCCCATAGATGGCAGCCCACCAGGCTCCCCCGTCCCTGGGATTCTCCAGGCAAGAACACTGGAGTGGGTTGCCATTTCCTTCTCCAATGCAGGAAAGTGAAAAGTGAAAGTGAAGTTGCTCAGTCATGTCCGACTCCTAGCTACCCCACAGACTGCAGACTACCAGGCTCCTCCATCCATGGGATTTTCCAGGCAAGAGTACCAGAGTGTGGTGCCATTGCCTTCTCCGACTGCTTAGCATAGTGCCTGGCAAATTGTTATTATTGACTGCGAGTGGACTTTCCAAATGGCGCTAGTGGTAAAGAATCTGCCTGCCAATGCAAGAGACACAAAAGATGTGGGTTTGATTTCTGGGTTGGGAAGAACCCCCGGAGGAGGAAATAGCAACTCATTCCAGTATTCTTGCATGGAAAATTCCACCGACAGAGGAGCCTGGTAGGATATAGTTCATGGGGTTGAAAAGAGTAGGACACGACTGAGCAACTGAACTGCACACTGACTGTGAGTTCCTCTTAACTCAGTCTTGGTATTCAATAAATAATTATTAAATGCATATATTTAAACAGTTTTCCTTTTTCCCTGATGATCTTTGTTGATCAATCCCCTCCTTAATTTTCTATATTTTTCTCACCAAAGACTCTTCAGGGAAATCTCCAGCAAGTCTTTGTCCAAGTATCAATAGGGCAGTTACTGGCCTCTATCCATACAGGCAAAGAGGGTAAATCACTTAACACACAGCGTACACAGTCTGCCCATTATTAGGGACAAGAGTTATCTGCCTCTTTTCCTGAGGAGTTAGACCAATGCTCCAATTTCTAGTTTCTCCCCAGAGGCTTCTTTGTTTTTGACACCCTCCAGGGAGCAGCAAAAGTTGCTGTACTTGATGTTCAAATGATCTCTACAAGTAAAGGAGAAGCTGTAAAGTTGATGGTTTCAGTGCTGCTCCTGCAGCCCTCAGAGCAAAAGATTTTTTCCCCCTTGCTTTATTTCTCATAAGTTTCCTGTTGAGACCCTCCTCCTCCTCCTTTCCTTAGGGAGATGGTAAAACTAGGACCCTCGGGCCCAGCACCAAAGTTAATATACAGTTCCTGTTAGAGGCAGGTGAGTAGGGTCGAAGTGGTAAAAGAGGCTGGCTGCACGCCATCATTTATCTGGGATTGAATGAGCTCAACCAATGAAAGGGCTTTACCAGTGCCAGAAGCTGAGGACCACTTCATCCTTATTCTCATTTGCTAGTAAAGAAGCCAGTTAGTGTTAATTGTGTTGGCAATTTGGAACAGCCACCAGGGGATTGATTCAAAGCAATTGTGGAATGACCTCACTGTCCTGTCCTAGTCCCAGCGATTACTCACAGTCAGATGAGGAATCAGAGAGCTAATAAATATCTTTTGGTCAGAGAGAGTAAATAGGTGCTCTGCTTCTCACACATTCACCGTGCACTGGGTGTCAGTTTTTAGTATTGTACATGTAGTGACCTGACAACACAGTTCTGCCAGTGAGAGAGACATAGAGAGGAATCAGGACTGGAAAGTGGAATACATTTCAACATTGGCCTGTTCATGGCCTTCCCTCCTCCCCACTTGCCACCCCAGCATGTGTGCAAGCTCGGTTGTGTCCGACTTTTTGTGGTCCTTTGGATATAGCCCGCCAAGCTCCTCTGTCCACAGGATTTCCCAGGCAAGAATACTAAATTAGGTTGCCATTTCCTTCTCCAGGGGATCTTCCCTATCCAGGGATCCATTTCTCAAGTCTCCTGCATTGCAGGCAGATTCTTTACCCCTGAGCCACTGGGGAAGCCCTTGCCTGTCCAGAACATCTTGTTATTGATAGCCAAGTAGCCTACCCCTCCCCAGCATTACCTGAAGCTGTTAAAGCCAATCTACTTAATAGAGGGAGGAGAGAAAGGAGGGGGAAACCTGGGACCTGGTGAGGGCTCTGGAGGGTGCAGAAAGGCAGATAACAGAGAAGAGAAAAGGGATATGAGATTTATTGTTGGAATTTGATTTGATCACCTTTAATGTCCTTGGAGAGTCGCTGGTAGGGGTGGAATTTTCATTTTATTATTTACTTATTTATTTTGCCCAACAGACTGATCATCCTTAACCATGAGGTGACTCACTGGACAATGCGCACATTGCTTCACCAGGGTTATACAAGTGACAGAAATAGGATGCAGGCACTTTGACAATCATCTAGCTATAGAATTGTTCAGAGAAGGGGTGGGAGGAAGGAAAATGACGTCCCTGCTCTGGCCCTCACCCACCCAATGACTGAAATGCGTGTTTGGGCTGGTTTCTCCGCCCTTGAACACGCAAATCCTAGTTTCCCTATTCTTCTACATTCGGTGACAATTAGATTGGTTGTACCAGGTTGTAAGAGGAAGGAATTTTACTGAAGAATTCCCCTGCCTCGCTACCGACTTGATTACAGTTGCTTCTGTAATGTAGTTGTTCCTGCCTTTGGGGCCTCAAGGGCTAAAGTGGGACAGTGCTAATATTTTTGATGAGGAGGAAATACTTTGCTTTAAAGGAGGCTGGGTGACTGCCGAACTGGGACAGAGGTCACAGTAGGGGGTGACATTAGCAGTTCCTGGGAGGATCGAGGGCAGGTTTTGGGTCAGGCACAAGAACCTCCCGACTTGGGCAAGGCTGCAATGGCTTGGAACTGGCTGGTACACTTGCGGTACCCACTGTCTCCTCCCCGGAGGGGGCCACCCGGGAGCCGGCGCCGGAGGAACCGGGCCCACGCGGGAAGGTCGAGCTAGCCGGTGAGGTCATGGTTGCCATGGCTCCGGGCAGTGTGACGCGCGTCGGCACGTGACGACAGGTTGCCATGGCTCCCGGCCCCGGCGGCGCGGGCGCTCCGCCTCCTGGAGTGACGTCCGCCGGCCCCCCCCCACCTCTTTTCCCGCCCCCCCCCCGCCCCCTTCCACCCCCCTCCTCCGCCGGCTCCCCGCGGCCCCCGGAGGTTTCACTGCACAACAAGATGGCGGCGGCGGCGGCGAGCGGAGCTGGCGGGGCTGCCGGGGCCGGAGCGGGGGGAGCCGGGCCGGCCGGCCGCCTGCTGCCTCCGCCCGCCCCGGGACCCCCGGCCGCCCCCGCTGCTGTGCCCCCGGCGGCTGGCCCGCCGCGTCCCCCAGCCCCGGCCTCCCGCGGGCCGGTGCCTGCCCGCATCGGCTACTACGAGATCGACCGCACCATCGGCAAGGGCAACTTCGCGGTGGTCAAGCGGGCCACGCACCTCGTCACTAAGGCCAAGGTAGTGGCGCGGCGGGGGACCGGGCGGCGGCGGGGCTGCGCGGCCCGGGACCGTCTGAGTGTGGCGGGGGAAGGGGAGCCCCGCGACACCGAGGTGGAGGGGTCGGCGCCGCGAGCGGGGCTCGGGAGTGCGTTGGGGACCGGGGAAGCGGGTAGGCGTTTATCCGGCAAGAGTGAGGAGACGGAGAGCAGGAGGCGGGGGGCACCGGGGGACCCGGGAGAGGGTAACTGCATAGCAGAGGGGGCGCAGAGGGGCCACTGAGCGCGGGGACCTGGGGAACTAGGGAGCCGGGGATGGGCAGGGGGCTCCCCGGGCTGTGCGGAGGGTCGTAGCAGGGGTAATGAGAAAAAAGAGGTTTGGAACTCTCCCGGAGCCAGGAGACAGTAAGTAAGAAGCCTCTGAAAACAGAAATTAGGAAATCTGCGGGAATGAGGGCAGGGGAGTCAGGAGGATGGGGGAAAACAAGGGTGAAACTGACACAGGGGGCTTTTGAGGGGAAGAAGGATGGCTAGGGTCTTGAGGGGGGGGGGGTGCAAGGTATTGGGAGGTATGAGGTACCTGGTACCTTATGACAGAGGCACCAGTCAGCATTTGGTCGCCCAAGACTGCTAGATGGTGGGAATGAGAGACTGAGGACAGACAAGATTATTGGAGGAGGCGATGAAAAAAATGAGGAAATAAGGAGGAAAAAAATTACTTTGCTTTTCCACAGGAAGAGGGTCAGGGAACAGAGACCCAGGGTACCCCTGCTTTGTGGTGGCCCTAGGTAATCAGGGGTTAAACAATTTGGGAGAGCTGGATTGCTGGTTATATTTAGTTGTAATGAGATACCAGAGTCCAAGGTTTCCTGATGCTACTCTCTGACCCTGACAGAGAGTAGACTGAACCAAGACTCTGGTGCATCCCTGCCCCTCTGAGTGTTTCCTATTGTGTTTACAGTTAGCCAAGACAAATTTATGTTTACAAACAACTCTAATTGTTCCAGCCTTGTTCCTTGTTTTGATATTTCCTTTTCCACACCCTCCCCCTCCCACCTAAGTAATCACTTGGGCTTCTGTGATTATTTTGCTCTGACCTCTGGGGGATGGACTCTATGAACTTAATTGGCTGCCTGGTTTATGGTATCTATGATTTAAAGAATTCTGTATCGCCCAGCCCTTGGATACACCAAAATAATGATTAAAAAAATCTGGGACAGAGGGTTCAATGTTTTTGTAAATGTAATTGCAGTTGATTCTTGGCTTTATACATAATAGAGACATTTCTGTCTTCAGTAGTCAGCAAGCCAGTGGCTAATTATGGCTGGTCTGCCCGCTTTCTAATTTTCCAGTGTGTGTGTGTGTGTGTGTGTGTGTGTGTGTCTAAGTTTTTCTCTAAGTTGTTGGTATCCTTTAGGACTGCAGCATTTTAAACATCAGCTTGTTTATAAACGGGTGTCACTGTTTATGTTGGTTTTTATCTTTGATCATTTGTGGTCGGCAGTTATGTAATTCCTATGTATGGAAATATTCAAAATCTTGAATGAGGCTGAAATGGCTTGGACAATGAGTTGCATGTGTGACGGGACCACACCAGCACTCATTTGTGTTTCTGTAGCAGTGTGCAATTTCCTAGTTACAGGCACCCTCTCTTTCGCTGCTTAAATTACTCTGACGACATGCGTGAAGCTTAATTCACAAGGAGTTGTCATGTGCTCTGGGTAAATGATGAACATATTTTGGCCTGCTTCTTGCTTATCTGAATCCACTTTGGAAAGGTTTCTCAGATGTGCAGCTCAGATGTGTCTAACAACTGTTGACATACGGTATGATGGCCTATTAAGGCCAGGGTTCGGTTATATAATGGCAAGGAATGTGTCAGAGTATTGGCAGTTGCAGAAGCTGCTGTTCAGTTAGATTGATTCATTTAGATAGATTTTTCTCCCGTGCACTGCAGTGTTTATTTTACTTCTTCGGTCAGGTAACTTGGAACCAAAGAGAGTCACCTATTTTCACCTATTTTTTTTTCCTCTTCTCTTTTCAGAATGTATCTTTTTGTTTGTAGTTTGTTTTGTCTTTTAAAGGTATGTGATTTTTTTTTTCTCTTTCTGCTCCCTGTCAGCCACTGAATGGTCTGGGTTTTTCCTGTAACCATGTATAACCATCAGACTCAGGTAATTCAAATGATATTTATGTTGGTTGAAAGAGGTTAGGTAGTCGGTGTTTTCTGAACATCAGAGAAATATTTATGGTCACCTTTTCTTACACATACTACCTATTCCACAGACTAAGAGGCTAAAGTAAAGTTTATTTATCGACCAAGCTACTGTGCTCCGTCCAACAATAAGTGGTAAAGCTGGCCCTTTCCCAAATTCTGTTAACTCTCAAACCTCCTAGATCAGGACCCTGGGATGAATAAAACAAGTAGAGAACGGGAAATATTTTCCTGTTTAGTTGTTGGAGACTTTTGCAGCACGGCATTCATGAGCTCAGACTTAACACTGGCAGCACTGCAGTGCTTACAGCGCCACTGCAGAGCAGTTACCAGGAGAGAATGTGCGTCTGTGACATACTTGGGTCAGCAGCTCACCCTGGCTGTCTTTGTCCCACCTTCTTTGAGTTCCCTTTTGTGGAGGAGCCTCAGTTTGAGATTCTTTGGTCCTCTTCTTTTGGTAGAACACTATGAAATATTTAGAAGATTCAAAAAAAAGATTTTCTCCTGTCAGTTGTTTATAGTTGGTTGCCTGCGCCTAATTATACCTTCACTGGCTGGATGAATGGGAACAAAGAGTAGATATATTTTGTATGCATTAAAAAGGAAGTATCCATGACTATAAAAGCCATTCGTCAAATACTTTAAAAATGTATTTTAATAAATATACATCACTTGCGTGTTTATTGGTTTGTGGGGAGAGCTTGAGCTTTGGATGGGACTGCCTGGGTTTGGGTCTTCTGCTACTTAATAGCTGAATAATTTAACCTGTCCGTGCTTGGATTTCTTCATGTATAAAATGAGATGACAATAGTATCAATACTTTGCTCACAAATTAGGGTGTTATGAAGATTAAATAAAACAATATATGTGAAACTTTTAGAGCAAATGTGCCTGGCACCTAGTAGGCATATGGTAAATGTTATCACCATCTTCTTCATCATCTTCATCAGATACTGTTGGAACAAAGATGAGTAAGACATAGTTTCCTGTGTTTGCTTTTCACTCCCTTTGGAGCAGTTCATGATTGCACGTGCCATTTGTTTTGTGTAGGTAGATGTTATACTGATGATTTGATTTCAGGGTTAAAAAATAGTTTGCTATTATTTCAGGTCTCTCTTTGAGAGAGTAGATTTAATTCCTGTGGACTTTGGGCTAATTTCATGAAATTAACATATAAAAACATAATTTCCCATTAAATTTTTCAAACACTTATGAGACTTGTCTAATGAAAACTGTGACTACTACTGGCTTTTATTTGGTTTGCCTTGAATACTCAGGGAGTTTGTATAGCTACACATTGTCACATTGGTGACAGAGCAGAGTTTGCAGTGTTTTCTCCAGAGAACTCCTTAAATTTCATGAAGAGTATGAAGAAATATTCCTACAAGCCTAAGGACACATTTGCACTTGGGTGCAGGGTGTGCTACTTAGAAGGCCAAGGTCAGTATTCTTGACTTTAGATATTACGCAGAGAAAACAGTTTGCCCCATGACCCCATTCCAGATACTGATCAGCCAGGACACATTTGTGTGCTGTGTGGTTTAGCACACTCATTTCCATGAGAAGAACAACTCAAAGTGGGCTAATAGTATTGTTTTTACTCTAAGGATGATGCTTGTGTTCATTAGAAGGCTGAAAACAAGATTCATTAGTACATAGAAAAGAGAATTATGTCAAAAAGAAATTGAAATTAAAGATGAATATTAGTTACGTTGGAGGAGAATAGTTCCATCTCTGGATAATCTAGAAATGACTGTTGAAAGATGATTCACTTCATTTTGATAGAGCTTTGTTGAAACTTTGTGAAGAGCTAAGAATGATTTGGACTAGTTTCTCCAGAGTCAGAATACCAGCATTCCACTTCAGCATCAAAGCTGTTTAACATTTTGACTTTGGTGCCAGCTCCCTAGAAAGTCAGAGATCTGGCTCAAGCCGGAGGTGCCCAGACTAGTTATTTCTGTGCCAGAAGTGCTGTTTTCATTTTCCAGGCATCAGTCTGGCTAATGTTTTCTAGAACGTGGCTTAAAAGAGAACAAAATGGATGCTTTGGAAAGAAAAAGATATGCGTTCTTTTTACCAGCATCTCTGTAAGTCTAAAAAACACCTAAAACCTCTCTGCACAGTAATCGAACTTTTCTGTTATCCATTCATTCATTCAGCAGGTATTTACTGAATGCAAATTTGTGCCAGGTTCTACTCTGGCTCTTGAATACCCCATGAATGAGAGAGAAAAAAGCTGTTGCCATCTTGGAACTTATTTTCCTATGCGAGGAGACAGATAAGAAACATGTAAACAAATAACTTTATATAGTGACAAATACTATGAAAAAAATAAATGGGCTAGACAGTGTCTGGGGCAGGGTGCTGCTTCAGATAGAGTGTCAGGGAAGGCCTTTCCAGGGTGGTGATATTTGAGCTGATCACCTGAATAATGAGAAAGAGCCAGCCTGGGAAGATTAGGAAAAGGGAATGGCACGTGCAGCGGCCTTTGGGTAGAAACGAACTTGGTTTGTCTAAAGATTAGACCCAAGGTCAGGATGCCTAAGAGCATAGTCAGTGAGAGAAGGGATGGTGAGGAATTGAGATCAGAAGGTTAGATAGGGGCCAGATCATGGTCTTACAGGCTATTTTATGGAACTGGGTATGAAATAAGGGATTGACCTCAGGGGATATTAAGGCAGAGCACTGACGTTATCTGATTTATGTCTTAAAAAACTCATGTTGGATATTTTATGGCTTAGGGTAAAAAAGCTGCTTCTGATTCATTTCTTCAGATAGGGGAGGTGTTAAATTTTAACAACTTCTGTTCTTTCACACTATAAGAGAATGAATGGCATACATTTTACATACAAAGTAAACATGGTCAGCCAACAGATAGTTGTCGATTTGGGGAGCACTAAAAAAGATCTTAGAGATGTTCTATTCCAACTCTTTTTCAGAGTCTAGAAAGATGGACTTAACAGAATTTAGAATCTCAGATTTTGCTCAGCGAGTAAAGAATCCGCCTGCCATTCAGGAGACACAGGAGATGTGGGTTCAATCCCTGGTCAGGGAGCTAGGATCCCACACACCTCACAACCAATAAACATAGAAACAGTATTGTAACAAATTCAGTAAAGACTTAAAAAAAAAAAAAAAACCCACAACGCTGAAGAAGTAAAAAGAAAGAAAGAAGCACAGAAAAAGCAAAGACCATAAACACAGTCTGCCTTATATAGTTTTCTTTTGCCACTATATCTAGCTCACACCCAGGGAATATAAGTAATTATACTTTTGCTGTGTTGGGTTGGTCTGGTCTGTCTTTGAAGGTACCTTTCTTAGGTGGACTCTTTATTTACCATGTCACTACCAGTTTCCAGAGGATGGTGCCGTTTTATAACGCATGAAGAGAACTGGTCACCAGGATACATACATTGAGGATACAGATAAGGGCCAAGAGGACCATTTATCTAGAGCTGCCCTTACCTGGTTCTAATTTCTGATCTGAAAGCTCTGGCCTGTTCCACAGGTGAATAATCTCACCCATCAGGTGAGTCCCTACTTTCTCCTTTCTAACAGTGAGTAGATTGGTCCCTTCTGACATAATAGTATAGTCATACTGTCTGTGGATGACTGATAACATCCAGAGGATGAAAATTATATACATTCTCATGGACTTTTGTCCCAATGTAATAAATACTTGTTAAATAAACGGCTTTGGCACTGTCTTTGAGAAGCCCTCAATGGTTTTGGATGTATTAGCTTGAAAGAGTCTCTTTTGGATGTGTTTAGAGTTAAAAATTCCATCAGCTGAGTACAGAACTGTTGGATGAACCGTGGCATAGTTATGTTAGGAACGTATTTCTGTTTAGGAGATGTGTGATCCACGGTAGACCAGGAGTCTCTAGCCACACTAGTAAGTATTTCATCTCAGAATTTACTGTCTCAGATACTTAGGAATCAAATTGCAAATACTCAACCTCATTTCCCAGAAATTGAAAAGGAAGGAGACTCAAACCCATTGCCTGTTTAAGCTCCACTGTGTAGGCTGGGCTCACTCAGTTGGATACTTTTGGCCAGTTATCTTAAACTATATTTAGGTTTTGGTTTGGAATTTCTGAGAAATCCTCAAATTTCTGCCTAGTTTCAGCTAGTTTCAGTCTGTGCTTACCAGGAGTATGCTTTACTTCTCTTTGCTCCTTCCAGAAAGCTTGAATGTGAAATTTTAGGTTACCTTACCATATTTCTTGAGACTGACTTTTTGGAGAAGAAAATTTTCATTTCATTCATTCCATTCAGCCAGCCAATAAACTTTTGAAAAATTGTTTATCAGAAACTAGGAATGAATGATATATGGCACAAAATTCAAAAAGTGCAAACTTGTATGTAGTGAAGTTGTCTTCCTGCCGCCCCAGTGCCTCATCCATACAGTGTCATTTCTCTAGTATCTATTAAGGGCTTCTCTCGATCAGTCCAAATGCTAGGTGCTGTTTGTTTCCTGGCAGTGTTGTCACATGCTTGAAATCTCTAAAAACAAGTTTACTTAAAAATTGAAAGAAGAAAGTACCTAACTCTTAAGGCTTCTTAGGAGGCACACACAGTGTGATAACTGAATGTCACCTCCACGAGGGCAGGCATTTTAAGTTGGTGTTTGCTGCTGTATGTCCAGTGCCTACTACAATGCTGGTAAATATTCACTTAGTGAATAAATGTAAGGATTAAAAAAAAAAGAGAGCTGACTTAATTTTTTTAATGCTCTTAATGCATCTTAGAGTTTTATTATTGAAATTTTCCCTCTCCAGTTAAGATGTTAAAGGAGAGTAATTTTCTACTTTTTTCTCACAAATCTCTAGGTAAAGAGATTTCACTGCCTTTCTGGGCAAGTTATTTTTGGCATATTTCAAACTTTCATTATTAATAAGTTCAGTATAATTTCAGTAAATCCTGCAATTTAAATTCAAGTCCCTTATTTTAAGGGAAAAGTTCTTTCGTACCCAGGCTCCCTGTGGGTTACCGCCTTGAGAAAGTCCCACGGGTGCAGTCAGTGTAGTCAGCCAGCGCCTTGTTTTTCCTCCTCTGCCTTGGAGCTTTTCTTTACAGACCCACCTGCCTGTCTTCTTACTGCTGGCATTTCCTGAAGTAGCTTCATACTGTTTGCTGGGGTTCCCACTTGTTCTTTATACTAAGTGATCTGATTAAAGCAAGTAGTATTTTTCTGTCACTGGTCCTTACTTTCAGGGAGTTACTTTTATTGGGCCTTACCTTTAATGAATTAATTCAAGTAGTATTTTTTAAAAAACAGATTTATTTACTTTGAATTGAAGGATAATTGCTTCACTATATTGTGTGGGCCTCTGCCGTACATCAACTCGGGCTTCCCTGATAGCTCAGTTGGTAAAGAATCCGCCTGTAATGCAGGAGACCCTGGTTTGTTTCCTGGGTTGGGAAGATCCCCTGGAGAAGGGATCGGCTACCCACTCTAGTATTCTTGGGTTCCCCTTGTGGCTCAGCTGGTAAAGAATCCGCCTGCAACATGGGAGACTTGAGTTCGATCCCTGGGTTGGGAAGATCTCCTGGAGAAAGGAAAGGCTACCCACTCCAATATTCTGGCCTAGAGAGTTCCATGGACTGCATAAGTTGCAAAGAGTTGGACACAACTGAGCGACTTTCAAGATACATCAACATGAGTCAGCCATTGGTATGTATATGTCCCCTCTCTTTTGAACCTCCCTCCCACCTCCCATCCCTGTAGGTTGTCACAGAGTCCTGGTTTGAGTTCCCTGAGTCATACAGCAAATTTCCATTCGTTATCTGTTTTATATATGGTACTGTATATGCTTCCATGTTATTCTCTCCTTTTGTCCCACCCTCTCCTTCCTCCCCACTGCCCGTGTCCATAAGTCTGTTCTCTATGTCTGCATCTCCATTGCCGCCCTGTAAATAGGTTTATCCTTACAATCTTCCTAGATTCCATATATATGCATTAATATACAATATTTGTAGTATTTTTTGTGTTATCTGTAGGCAAAAAGTAGCAACTACTGATACTACAAGACAAGAGGATAAGTGTTCTTCTTCTCAGAGTGGGCAAAGTGTTAAGTTAAAGGAGCAATTGAATGCTTGCAGCTCAGACCTGATAGAGGCAGACTACAAGAGGTCTGGAGTATAAATTGTCTTATTTCAACCCAATTGCTTGTTATCACAGGCTCTCTTCTACCACCGTGCTCTATTTTTTTCCAATTATAATTGGGGAAACTTATAAAGAAGCAGAAGGAAAAAAATCACCCATCATTCTGTCACCCACAGGCAATAGTTATTAATTTTTTTCCGTGTATAATTAGGCTCATACTGATACTCTATTTTATTCCTCCCTCCTCCTTTATCATTATAGGTATTTTCTCATCATTTGAAACTATTTGTAAACATCAATTTTATTGGATGTGTACTTTGCCCTTGTATCGTTGTTGTTCAGTCTCTCAGTTGTGTCCAACTCTTTTCGACCTCATGGACTGCAGCACACCAGGCTTCCCTGTCCTTCGCCGTCTCCCGGAGTTTGCTCAAACTCAGGTCCGTTGAGTCGATGATACCATCCAACCATCTCATCCTCTGTCGCTCCCTTCTCCTCCTGCTCTCAGTCTTTCCCAGCATCAGGGTCTTTTCCAGTGAGTTGGTTCTTCGCATCAAGTGGCCAAAGTATTGGAGCTTCAGCTTCAGCATCAGTTCTTCCAGCAAGTCTTCTCTAGCACCAGTTTGAAAGCATCAGTTCTTCAGTGCTCAGCCTTCTTTGTGGTCCAATTCCCCCATCTGTACATGACTACTGGAAAAACCACAGCTTTGACTAGAAGGACCTTTGTATATGGACCTTTGCCGTTGTATGATTGCTGTTATTTTTTGACCTTTTTCATATTTTAAGGTTCTTCCCAGTTTTTTACTGTTAGAAATTTGCTTTGGTGACTGTTTTTGTGTATGAATCTTTGATGCATTTCTGATTTTTTGCTCAGTATAGATTGTTGGATGTGAAATTATTGGCGAGAGAATACACATGCTTTTAAGACACCTGATACATATATTGGCACATTGCTTTCCAGAAAGGCTGTGCCTGGGTTAGCCCACCAGAAGTGTTTTTTTCTTTATTGTTTTTTCTTCTGTGTTTGTTTTATTGGGAGGCAGGGCTGTTACTCCTTGCTGCACCTGTAAACCTTGGGTGATAGATATGGAAGCCATTAAAAGAGGGCTGTAGCAACTGCCTAGTCCTTCCTCTGAACCAAACCTGGACAAGGAAGGAAAAAAGGGTGACTCTAATCTTTTAAGTTGTTTTTTATGAATCACCATTCTCTCCTGATCTTTCACAAAGAGGCATAAACTTAATTTGAGGAACTGTTGGAGGCAAGAAGAAAGGTTGATGAGAGAGAGATTCTGATTACCTGAATCTTTGATTTTTAAATAACTTTTTTGGTAGACCTGAGGGAGAATTTTTGAGATTGATGAAAATTGTAAATTACTCCTCTCTTTTTTTTATGGTAAAAAGATGATAAAGGAAATTATAAAGGAAATAATTATGTGAATAAATGTGGTGATGCACCAGTCTTATTATGTCTGGATTTGTTGTACTTACTGTACTTTATGTGTTATTTAAGAGGTTTTCAATGGTAATTGGGCCATATGGACTATTGTTCTTCCAGTGTTTGTGGGTACCCACTACTGTATTTTGGACATCTGACAACATGCTCTTTTATCTCCAATAGAAGGCCTTTAATACAATAAGTTTGGGTTATTATTTTCTTAGTTAATTAGGGGAAAGAAATGAATGAAGCAGGGAAGTCAGAATAATGACACGTATATACTTTTAATATTTTGTTTTAATTTAAAATATAAATATGCATTAATCCACTAGTCTTTTTAAAAAAGCGTTCATTATGGAAAATTTCAAACGTAAGCAAACGTAAAAAGAATCATATGATGAAACCCTCATTGACCTACCACCCACTAAAAGCAGTTAATCACCTCACAGTCAGTCTTTCGCACGTATCACTTCCAGCCTCTCTTTTCTCCCTAGTTTATTTTGAAGTAATTCCCAGAATCTTATTTCATATGTAAATGTTTTGGCATATATCTCTAAATAGAGCAGGATTCTTTTTCAAAAAACCATAACTCTAGTACTATTATCCCACTTAAAACAATTAACAATAATTCTTTGATGTCATTAAGTATCAAATTAGTGTTAAAACTTCTCTGACTGTCATATATATACACAATATATATACAGATACATTTAGTTTTTTTTTTTAACCACTTGTTTGTTTGAATCAGGGTCTAAATAAAGTCCATACTTTATAATTGATTGATGTCCCTTAAGTTTTATATTTTTTTAAAAGAATTATTTGTTTTACTCTATAGATTTCCCCTCTTTGCAGTTTGTCTAAGAAACATGTTTGTTAATTTTTTGCTGTAGGCCTTTCTCTGTATATTGATATCTTGATTAGAGTTCTGCTATCTTACTTGTGTTAAACATACCCACAGTTCATCATTTATGATTTCTAGTTTTGTTTTGCTTTTTTAAAGCAGAGTAGCAATTTGAGCATAGACTCTTTCTTGAGTTTTTGATTCTCTCTCCCTCCTGTCCCCGTCTTTTACGCTTGTTGCGTTAAAAAAAACAAGGTAATGCTCAGAATCCTTCAAGCTAGGCTTCGACAGTACGTGAACTGAGAACTTCCAGATACGCAAGCTGGATTTAGAAAGGGCAGAGGAACCAGAGATCAAATTGCCAAGATCTGTTGGATCATAGAAAAGGCAAGAGAGTTCCAGAAAAACATCTACTTTTGCTTCATTGACTATGCTAAAGCCTATGACTGTGTGGATCACAACAAACTAGAAAATTCTTTAAGAGATGGGAATACCAGACCACCTTACCTGCCTCTTGAGAAACCAGTATGCAGATCAAGAAGCAACAGAACCAGACTTTGAACAATGGACTGGTTCAAAACTGGGAAAGGAGTACATCAAGGCTGTATACCTTTTATTTAACTTCTTACATAGTGTGAATTGCCGGGCTGGATGAATCACAAACTGGAATCAAGATTGCCAGGAGAAATTTCAACAACTTCAGATATGCAAATGATACCACTCTAATGACAGAAAGTGAAGAGGAACTAAAGAGCCTCTTGATGAATATGAAAGAGGAGAGTGAAAAAGCTGGCTTAAAACTCAACATTCAAAAAATGAAGATCATGGCATCTGGTCCCATCACTTCACGACTAAGAAATGGGGAAACAATGGAAACAGTGACAGAATTTATTTTCTTGGGCTCCAAAATCTCTGCAGATGGTGACTGCAGCCATGACATTAAAAGATGCTTGCTCCTTCGAAGAAAAGCTATGACAAACCTAGACAGTGTATTAAAAAGTAGAGATGTCACTTTACTGATAAGGGACCAGGTAGTCCAAGCTGTGGTTTTTCCAGTAGTCATGTACAGATGTGAGAGTTGAACCGTAAAGAAAGCTGAGCATTGAAGAATTGATGCTTTTGAACTGTGGTGCTGGAGAAGACTCTTGAGAGTCCCTTGGACAGCAAAGAGATCAAACCAGTCAATCCTAACGGAACTTAACCCTGAATATTCATGGAAAGGATTGATGCTGAAGCTCTAGTACTTTGGCCACCTGATGTAAAGAGTCAATTCATTGGAAAAGACCCTGATGCTGGGGAAGATTGAGATCAGGAGAAGGGAGCGACAGAGGATGAGATGGTTGGATGGCATCGTCGACTCAATGGACATGAGTTTGAGCAAGCTCCGGGAGATAGCGAAGGGCAAGGAAGCTTGGCGTGTTGCAGTCCACGGTGTTGCAAAAAGTTGGACATGACTTAGCAACTGAACACACATGCATCCACATGTAATGTGACTTTACCAAGTCATTTTAAACATTCAGCCTAATTTTCAAAGAAGCATGTCTTTCTTTTCTCCTGGGTTTCTCATCAGTTTATATATAGCTAATTAAATTGCATAGCTGTAGTAACAAGAGAAACTGGTATAAATAGATTTGGAAAAAAACAATTAATTCTTGGTAAGCATGCAACTTAATGGATGGGAGCAGGAAAAATATCCAGGATTAGAATGAGTGGCTATTAATTTGAGGCTGGTTTGCATTGCTGGGGCTTGTTATTTTACAGAGGGAAGGGGGAGCATCAGTTATTTTTTTCAGGTTGGTTAAGAGATGGTGGTGGGTTAAGAGAGCTTCTGTACAAATTTTATAATTATAAATGAGCCAAATTGTTAGAAATCTGAGGACAAGATATTTTATAGAATCTTTTATTTATAGTGTATTCTGCAGTGTGGTATTTTTGTCCACTTGTGTTAAGAGTTTGCATAAACTGGACTGAATTTGACTATGGGCCAGCGATGTTAAAAATTTGGTGAGGAAACAGCCAAAACTTTGTAGTTTGAAAGGTTTATATCTGTTCACTGCCAGTGTAGTGTTCCATGGAACAAGCTGACATTTTCATGTAGTCAGTTGTTTTCTGTTCCTGGCAAGAGAAATCTTGGTTCATATACCACGGGAACAAGATTGTTATTGTGGAAGGCAGGCTCAGAGCTGTTTCTTGTTAGGATTAGTTGGGCACCTGCAGGATTTCTTCTTTCTTTCTGCTTCCTGCGTCCTGTTGTCCTTTCCTTCTGTCAGAATGTTCTAATGTTGCATAAACAATGTTCTGACAATAGATGATTTTTTTTTTGGTAGCTCATTTTTTTTTTTTAAACCCTTGAAATAATGTTTTTAGTGATGGTATGTTCTTGGCTTACTTTCCATTTCTACATCAACAGTGATACTGTTATTCTTGTCAAACGGGGCAGTTGTATTCCAGCAATGATCTTTGTGTCCAAGTCAGCTACAGAGAGACCCTGTTCATTATACCTAAATATCTTATATGTGTATAGTAATTCGGGAGGTAATTCAACTTTGAGATGATACTTTTGGATCTCTGCATAGGATTTTACAGCCCCTCCGCCCCCCCCCCAAGAATAAAACTTGTTTGAAGCATTGTTACTCACTAGCCTGTTTGACATATGCAGAAGAGTGACTGGTGATTTCAGCCTGGTGCCTCTTCTGATCTCATTTTCCTTCTTCCTTTTCAGCCAGCAGCTGCATCCCGTGCCCTGCTCTAATTGAGCTCCTAGTAAAAAGGGCACTGTTATACTGAGTCACAACCTCTGCTGTCAGTGGTTGTTAGATTTTTTTAGGCCAAGAACCCATTTTAGAGTCACATTAAAATTTGAAAACAACATTTCAGTTGTGTTACCTAAACTTCTCTTCCTTTCCTTATGCTAGTAGCAGCATTGTCTGCTTTTCCAGCTCTTTGGCGGAACCTTTTTGGTCAATCAGCTGCAGTAATGAAACTGTCCATTGCTGTGGGAGTCAGCCCATGTGTTTCCAGTTTCAGTTTTTCCTAGCCTGGCAGTTTTCTTTGGGCACATCGCTTAACCTCATGGGGCTTCCAGTTTCTTTTTAATGTATATATGTTTCCTATTCCTTTATTGAGATATAATTCACATACTGTACAGTTCACCCAATTCCTTGCTTTTAGCCTATTCACAAAGTTGTGTAACCATCACCACAAGCCATTTTAGAACATTTTCATTTCCCTTAGGAGAAGCCACCCATTAGTAGTCACTGTTCATGTCTTCAACCTCTCTCCCCTCGCCCTAATCAATCATTAATCAGTCTATAGATTTGCCCATTCTGGACATGTCATATAAATGGAATCATATCACATATGGCCTTTTGGGTCTGGGTTCTTTCACACAACATGTCTTCAAGTTTCATCTATGTTGTAGCATATGTCAGAATTTCCTCCCTTTTTATGGCTGAATAATATTCCATTGTACAAATATATTGCATCCTGTATATTCATTCATGAATTAATGACATTTGCATTTTTCCACTTTTTGACTAATATGAACAGTGCTGTTATGAACGTTCATGTACAAATTTTTGTGTGGATGTATGTTTTCATTTCTCTTGGACATATACTTTTGGCATATATGCCCAAGGAGTGGAATTTCTGCATCATAAACATTCCATGTTTATCTTTTTGAGGAATTGCCAAACTGTTTTCCAAAATGGGTGCACCATTTTGCATTCCCACCAGGAATGTATGAAGCTTCCAGTTTTCCCACATGCATACCAAAACTTGTTATTTTCTTTCTTTTTGACCTAATCATCCATGTGGATATGAAGTGGTTGCTCCTTATGGTTTTTGATTTACATTTCTCTTATGACTCCTAGAGTTGACCATCTTTTCATGTGCTAAGTGACCATTTGTAGATCTTTGAAGTGTCTGTTTAGATTCCTTGCCCATTTTTTAGTTGGGTTATTTGTCTTTTTATTGTTGAGTTGTAAGAAGTCTATATATTCTGGATACAAGTCCTTTATCAGATATATGACATGCAGATATCCTTTCCCATCTCGTAGATTGTCTTTTCACTTTCATTATGGTTTTGTTTGCAGTGCAAAAGTTTAAAATTTTGATGTTCTTGTTTCTTTATTTGTAAGGTTATTCTAACTCTGAAATTATGTGTTCTATTGTGAATGTGTTTGTATTCATTCTGAGCCATTTTCTCACTGTGGTATAGTATTCCCTTTTCCAGGACATTTTATAGCCTCAGAGTCTCTTTTTTCTTTTTTTGGTTTCAGGGCATGTGGGATCTTAGTTCCCTGACCAGGGATAGAACCCATGCCACCTGCAGTGGAAGCACAGAGTGTTAACCACTGGACCACCAGGGAAGTCCCAGCCTCAGAGTCTCTTAAAAAACAACTCTTTGTATCTGATACACGTGTCTTATGAAATAATCAGACTGTACCCAAAATGTATAATTGTCCAAAGTGAACATTCCTTCTCTTTAGAGAGAACATTGTTCACATTTTATAACCAGATTTCTTTCTACTCACATGTTATGATTTTATGTTTTTCATTGAAAAGGGATCATGCCACATACTCTGCTGCTTGTTTTTAATTTTTACTTAGTCTTACAGTTTTAGAGACTCAATTGACATGCATTGCTGTGTAAATTTAAGGTGAACAGCGTAATAATTTGATTTACGTACCTAGTGAAATGAGTTTAGTGAACATCCATCATCTCATATAGATTAAAAAAGTTAAAGAAATGGAAAAATTTTTTTCCTTGTGAAATCCTTTTTCTTAGGATATTGCTGTTGTTGTTCAGTCGTAAATTGTGTCCTACACTTTGTGACCCCACGAACTGCAGCACGCCAGGCTTCCTTGTCCTTCACTATCTCCCAGAGTTTGCTCAAACTCATGTCCATTGAGTCAGTGATGCCCTCCAACCATCTCATCGTCTGCTGCCCCCTTCTCTTCTCACCTTCAGACTTTCCCAGCATCAGGGTCTTTTCCAGTGAGTAAGTTTTTCATATCAGGTGGCCAAAGTATTAGAGCTTCAGCTTTAGCACCAGACCTTCCAGTGAATATTCAGGGCTGACTTCTTTTAGGATTGACTGGTTTGATCTCCTTGCTGTCCAAGGGGCTCTCAAGAGTCTTCTCCAACACCAGAGTTCAAAAGCATCAGTTCTTCAGTGCTCAGCCTTCTTTATAGTCCAACTCTCACATCCATACATGACCGCTGGAGAAACTATAGCTTTGACTATATGGACCTTTGTTGGCAAAGTGATGTCTCTGCTTTTTTGTCATAGCTATCCTTCCAAGCATCCGTTGGATCATAGAAAAAGCAAGAGAGCTCCAGAAAAACATCTACTTCTGCTTTATTGATTACACCAAAGCCTTTGACTGTGTAGATCACAGCAAACTGGAAAATTCTTAAAGAGATGGGAATACCAGACCACCTTACCTGCCTCTTGAGAAACCTGTATGCAGGTCAAGAAGCAACAGTTAGAACCGGACATGGAACAACAGACTGCTTCCAAATTGAGAAAGGAGTATGTCAAGGCTGTATATTGTCACCCTGCTTATTTAACTTATATGCAGAGTACATCATTCAAAATGGTGGGATGACTGAAGTACAAGCTGGAATCAAGATTGCCAGGAGAAATATCAATAACTTCAGATATGCAGATGACACCACCCTTATGCCAGAAAGTAAAGAGGAATTGAAGAGCCTCTTGATGAAAGTGAAAGAGGAGAGTGAAAAAGCTGGCTTAAAACTCAGCATTCAAAAAAGTAAGATCATGGCATCCGGTCCCATCACTCCATGGCAAATAGATGGAGAAACAATGGAAACAGTGAGAGACTTTATTTTCTTGGGCTCCAAAATCACTGCAGATGGTGACTGCAGTTGTGAAATTAAAAGACACTTACTCCTTGGAAGAAAAGCTATGACCAACCTAGACAGCATATTAAAAAGCAGAGGCTTACTGTGCCAACAAAGGTCCATCTAGTCAAAGCTATGGTTTTTCCAGTAGTCATGTATGGATGTGAGAGTTGGACCATAAAGAAAGCTGAGCACCGAAGAATTGATGCTTTTGAACTGTGGTGTTGGAGGAGACTCTTGAGAGTCCCTTAGACTGCAATCCAGCCCCTTGGACTGGATTAAACCAGTCCATCCTAAAGAAAATCAGTCCTGAATATTCATTGGAAGGACTGATGCTGAAGTTGAAACTCCAATAGTTTGGCCACCTAATGCAAAGAACTGGCTCATTTGAAAAGACCCTGATGCTGGGAAAGATTGAAGGCAGGAGGAGAAGGGGACGACAGAGGATAAGATGGTTGGATGGCATCACTGACTTGATGGACATGAGTTTGAGTAAGCTCTGGGAGTTGGTGATGGACAGGGAAGAATGGCGTGCTACAGTCCATGGGGTTGCAAAGAGTTGGATGTGACTGAGCGACTGAACTGATTCTTCCAGGGAGCAAGTGTCTTTTAATTTTGTGGCTGCAATCGCAGTGATTTTGGAGCCCCAAGAAAATGAAATCTGGCACTGTTTCCACATTTTCCCCATCTATTTGCCATGAAATGATAGGACTGGATACCATCATCTTCATTTTTTAAATGAATTTTAAGCCAGCTTTTTCAGTCTCCTCTTTAGCCTTCCTCTAGTTCCTCTTCAACTTCTGCCATTAGAGTGGTGTCATCTGCATATCTGAGGTTGTTAACATTTCTCCTGGCAAACTTGATTCCAGCTTGTGATTCATCCAGCCCAGCATTTTGCACTATGTACTCTGCATAAAAGTTAAATATTCAGGGTGACAATAGACAGCCTTGGTGTACTCCTTTCCCAGTTTTGAACCAGTCCATTGTTCCATTTCTGTTTCTAACTGTTGCTTCTTGTCCTTCATACAGGTTTTCGGGAGGCAGATAAGGTGGTCTGGTATTCCCATCTCATTAAGAATATTCCACAGTTGGCTGTGATCCACACAGTCAAAGGCGTTAGCATAGTCAGTGAAGCAGAAGTAGATGTTTTTTGAAATCCTCTTGCTTTTTCTATGATCCATCATATGTTGGCAATTTGATCTCTGGTTCCTCTGCCTTTTCTAAATTCAGCTTGTACATGTGAAAGTCTTGGTTCATTTACTGGCAATGCTTAGCTTGAAGGACTTTGAGCATTACTTTGCTAGCATGTGAAAGGAGTGCAATTGTAAGGTAATTTGAACATTCTTTGGCATTGCCTTTCTTTGGAATTGGAATGAAAACCAACCTTTTCCAGTCCTGTGGCCACTGCTTAGTCTTCCAAATTTGCTGGTATAATGAGTACAGCACTTTGACAGCATCATCTTTTAGGATTTGAAATAGTTCTGCTGGAATTCCATCACCTCCACTAGATTTGTTTGTAGTAATGCTTCCTAAGGCCCACTTAAGATATACTCTCTTAATAACTTTCATATGTAACGTATAGCAGTGTTAGTTATATTTATCATGTTATACCTTACACCCATAGTACTTAGTTATCTCGTACTTTGAAGTTTCTAGCTTTTGACTTCCTCCATCCAATTCCTCCTCCTTCTACCCCTACCTCTGCTAATCACAAGTCTGATGTCTTTTTCTGTGAGTTTGTTTTTGAAGCATTAATATAGTTGACCTACAATACCATGTTAATTCTTGTTATATAGCATAGTGACTGACTATTACTGTACATATAAAAATGATCAGCATGATAAGTCTAGGTAAGATCTGTCACCATACAAAAAGTATTACATAATTATTGACAGACAGTATCTCCCACACTGTATGTTACATACTCTTGACTCATTTATTTTGCAGCAGGAAGCTTGTACCTCTTGATCACCTTCACCTATTTGTCTTCTTGCCTTACTCCTTTTCCTCTCTGGCAACCACCTATTTGTTCTCTGTATCTATGAGTCTGTTTCTGTTTTGTTATGTTTATTCATTTGTTTTAGGTTTTAGATTCCATATATAAGTGAAATCATATAGTACTTGTCTTTCTCTGTCTAACTTATTTCATTTGACGTAATACCTACTGGTCTATCCATGTTGTTGTAAATGGCAGTATTTCATTCTTTCCTTTAGCTGAATAATAATATTCCTACATATATATTTGTATATATATACACCGTGTCTTTTTCCATTCATCTGTTGATGGGCACTTAGGTTGCTTCTATATCTTGGCTATTGTAAATAATGCTGCAGTGAACATAAAGGTGCCTTTATCTTTTCTAACTAGTGGTTTTGTTTTCTTTGGATAAATAAGTACCCAGAAGTAGAATTGCTGGATCATATGGTAGAGTTCTGTTAATTTTTTTGAGAAATCTCCATACTGTTTTCCCATAGTGACTGTATCATTTATGTCCCCATAAACAGTTGATGAGGGTTCCCTTTTCTTCCCATCCTCATCAGCACTTGTTATTAATGCTTTTTGTCTTTTTGCTGTGCCATTTTGACAGGTGTGAAGTGAAATCTCACTGAGGTTTTATTTTTCATTTCTGTGATTATAAGCGACATTGAGCATCTTTTCATGTACCTGTTGGCCATCTTTATGTCTTCTTTGGAAAAATATCTGTTCAGATCCTCTGCCCATTTTTAAATTGGGTTGTTTGTTTCCTTTGTGTTGCATTTTATGAGTTTTTGTATGTTTTGGATATTAACACCTTATCAAGCATATCATTTGCAGATATGTTCTTCCATTCAGTAGATGGCCTTTTCATTTTGTTGATGGTTTCCTTCACTGTGCAAAAGCTTTTTAGTTTGATGTAGTCTCATTTATTCATTTATTTTTGCTTTTGTTTCTTTTGCCTGAAAAGACATATTCAAAAAATATTGCTAGGACTGATGTCAAAGTATGTACTGCCTGTGTTTTCTTACTTTGGATTTTTTGTCTTTTACATTGCAGTATAGTTCATTTACATGTAGTGTTAGTTTCAGGTGTATAGCAGAGTGATTCAGTAATATATGTATATATTCTTTTTCAGATTCTTTCCCATTATAGGTTATTACAAACGACTGACTATAGTTCCCTGTGCTGTACAGCATGTCTTTATTGTTTATTTTATATATAGTGGTTTTGCTACTCATTTTTAAATTTAATATCTCCCACATCTTGTCATGTCAGTGCATTTTATCCTAGACACAATCTTTTTAATGGCTGCAGAGTGTTCCATTTTATGGATGTACTATAATTTATTTTGGAGAAGGAAATGGCAACCCACTCCAGTACTCTTGCCTGGAAAATTCCATGGACAGAGGAGCCTTGTAGGCTACAGTCCATGGGGTGGCAAAGAGTCAGACACGACTGAGCGACTTCACTTCTTCTTCTTCTATAATTTTTTGAATAGTATCCTATTGATAGGTTTAGGGTTGTTTCCAGCTTTTTGTTTTTTTCATACAAATTATATGTCACTTAACAGTTTCTGCACGTTTATATTTGTGCACTTTTACTAGTGTTTCTTTTCTATTCCATTTATATGCACTGTTTATTTTCCAAAAGACTCATATCTCAGATTTAGTTTAGTTTTTAAAAATCAAGAGTTTTATACGAGAGTAAACTTCCCAAAAGTTGTGTGTTCTTTTCCATTATGATATATACAATGTTAGAAACGAAGTTCTTCATTTTCTCAGTAATTTAATTGAATAAGTCACTAGAGGTGGAGTGCCCGAGTCAAAGTATGAGTGCTTAAAATTTTATTAGTGTTGCCAAATTGCCCTCCAAGAAAGGCCAAGCTAATTCACTCAATGGAGAGTATGTATGATGTGCTTCTTCTATCCCCTTTAAACCCTGGCAACCAGCCATTTTTTAGGGAGTCGGTCTAACAGGTAAGAAAATGTCATCTTAGTTTGTCATAGTTATTTATTGTTACTAAATTTGACTATCATTTGTCTATTTGCTATTCATATTTTTTCTTGGAATTATTTGTGTCCTTGGGTTAGTTTTCTGTTGGGCTTTTTGGCTTTTTCTCATTAGTGTGCATAGCTGGGCTTCCCTGGTGGTCCAGTGGCTAAGACTCTGAGCTCTCAAGATAGGGAGCTCTCCCAGGTTCCATCCCTGGTCAGGGGACTAGATCCCATGTGCTGCAACTAAGACCTGCAGCAGCCAAATAAATAAGTGAAAAAAAATATTTAAAGAAAATGTGCATAACTTTTTGAATATTAGGGGAATTAGTTACCTATAAGACCCTGATGCTGGGAAAGATTGAAGGCAGGAGGAGAAGGGGACGACAGAGGATGCGATGGTTGGATGACATCACCGACTTGATGGACATGAGTTTGAGCAAGCTCTGGGATTTGGTGATGGACAAGGAAGTCCAGCGTGCTGCAGTCCATGGGGTCGCAAAAAGTCGGACACGACTGAGCGACTGAACTGATACTGATATTTCTGTGTTTGTCTTGACAGTGTATACATGTATGTATTTTTTTAACTATAAAATATAAATGTTTACATTTTACAGTACATTAGATTTTTATGTTTTATACTTTCTGGCTTCTCATTTTCTTTCTCATCCTAATCTTGTGAAAATATTTACCCATGTTTTCTTCAAGTACTTTTTATGGTTTTGTTTTTAAATTTAGATCTTTGCTTCATCGGGAATGCGTTTTGGTTTAAACCAAGTGAAAAGGGAATCAGTTGTGGAATTTACTGGAGTTGTGATTTTACATTCTTTTTTGTTGTTATTAATGACTTTCTTCTTTCCCTTGACTGGGACCTCCTTGAGGGTGATGGAGTGTGCAGTTTTTTCCCTTGTTCTTACTTTCAGTATCTAGCACCATGCTTGCCAGTGATAGGCCCTCCACTTACTGAATGAGTGAATCTTTTTCTCCCCTAGATGTCTAGTTTGAGGGTGGCAGAGGATGAGATTGTTAGATAGCATCACTGACTCAGTGGACATGAATTGGAGCAAACTCCAGGAGATAGTGAAGGACAGGGAAGCCTGGCATACTGCAGTTCATGGGGCTGTAGAGTCGATCATGACTTAGTGACTGAACAGTTAGTTTGTTGTCTCAATACAATTTATTAAATAATCTATCTTTTCCCTCTTGATTTAAAAAGCTACTTTGTCTACAAAATCTCCAGATACTTGGGTTTAGTTCTGAACTCTTTTAATTCTTTGATTGTGCTGTCTTTACTTTCTTTAATACTGTATAGCTTTAATTATTATAGCTTTATAGTACTTAAAGTACATTTGGAAGGCCAGTGTTGAACATTCTTAAATATAATGCCAGTTTGGGAAACCTTGTAATCTCCTTTAGTAAAATTCTTTGCTATCCTGTAGAAAACATTCATTTAACTTATTAAACATTTAATGCATTCTGAGAGCCTGCAAAGTAGAGATGATTTGGGAGTATTACTTGCTAAAGAGCTTTTCCTAGGATATGACATACTTATTATGTCAAGTTCTGACTTGACATACGAAGTGTCTTTAAAAAAAAAAAACTCTCATTTTATAATCTTGGGTATCTCTAGAAAAGCATAGCATTTTCCTCACAATCTTTTAATGCAGAAAACAGAAAGAGGGTAAGGTGGTAGAAAAGGCATCAAGAAATCATGCTGGCACCCAGCTGAAGTCAAAGCAGATAGTGAAAAAGATACTACCTAAAAGTGCTATAATGTAATTCAGTTTAGTGACCTTGATTTCTCACCTGTACTTGACTTGTTTACCTCCTGTGGCTTGCAATAATAGATAGATTCAAAGGTTATGACTTGGGTGAAGTCCAGTTAACATGGCTGAATAACCTCTTTTCTGGTAACATTAAAAATTCTTATAGTCTGATAATAGCATTGGGATTTTCTGTCATGTCAGTCTCATGCAGGAACCAACTTTAGGATTTAAAGAAGTTTAAAGCAGAGAAACTTGAAGTCTGGCAAATGGAGCTGATGGAGCAGGCCATACTTATTGTATGGAACATTATTCTAGAGTGCTTCAGTGAAACTCTTAATTTTAAATAACTGCTCATTTATAAGTATATTTTCAGATGATAACTCATTTTGTTTTTTTTAAAAAACTGTTTGGTCCAGTTCTCTCAGATTTTTTCTTAATAAGCCTATCCATGGGCTTCGGTAGGGTTAAAGTAGAAAAATACTCAAACAGGTTTGTTTGGGGCCCTTAGTCTCCACCTGGAATAAAAGGGGTTTTGTGTGGTAGGACTAGCTGACTTGTGTGATTCTTCCTTTTGTAAGTTTTCTGTTGGTGGAAAGTGGGCTTGCTTTTCTTTTAGTTTTATTCCTCATTTTTCTCAACGCTGGTCATAACTGAGAGATTTGTAGGCTGTTAACTGTCCCAGCACACCAATAAGCACCTTGTTAGTAGATGTTACTCATGATGACTCCTGAGATTTAACTGTGTTTGGAAGACACCTGTCTATGTTTGAGCTTTGCTAGGTGGTTGGCTTTTGTGTTTGAAGATTTGCTCCTGAGAAAGCAAATAGCTGTTGGAAAGAGAAGGGAGAAGGAGTCGGCACATTTCTATATGCTTTCGTTGAAGAGAGATCCTAATTAGAACGCTTTTGGAGGCTTCACCTTTTTGCACTAAAGTAATTCAGCATTTCATTCTGTACTACATTGAGGTTTTGGATCTCCATGCCAGAAAGTGAGAACAAGGGTTGAATGGGAAAGGAATATTCAAAGGATGAAGCTCATATTGAGTGGTGTGCTCTTCATAATCTAGGTTTAAGAATGCCCTGCATGCCCCAGGACAGCGAGAATGGAGGCAGTACCTGCTGCTGTTGTGAGCAGTGTTTCAGCTCCTGGGATGTCATTCCTGATTCAAGTCATGTTTAAGGCAGTATTGTTTATAGTTTACATTTGGGAGGATGTTGCCTCAGTGCATTTCATTTATCCTCCTGGAAGAGTTATTTTGCACGGTTTGAAAGGAGTGTTTTTCCACCAGATTAGAGGAAATGAACAGAATTCACTCTTCTCTAAGTCGGGATGATCTGTAGTAGAGTCGTTTAACCATGGAGACTCAATTGAATGACTTGCTTGGATCCTGCGGTGAACCTTGAGTAATTAAGAGGCAGAACTCAGTCTTTGGTTCAGTAAAGTTGGCATTGGAATGATTCCTGACCAGATTTTGAAGGTGGAAAATGTTATAGTTCAGAGGGCCCTTCTAAGACTTTGCAGTAGATCCCTTAAGACAATAAGTTTTATAAATAGTGTTGAGTGTGGAAGTGCATAGCACATGGACACACAATAACGAAGTCAGGAAGTTTGACTGGAAGGAATAAATTAACTCTGGTCACTTGAAGGAATGAGATCATGGAAGGGTACGTAGTTTGTTTTAGGTGGTGGTAATTGTGATGTTGAGGCTGGCCCTGGAAATGGGTTGTCAGATATGCTGTCATCCTCACTAATGTCATATTGTTTCTTAGGCTTATAGTTGTATGAAGAGATGGTTTTCCTACCTCATCCAGAGGCTAGGGGTTCAAAAATTTAAAAGCTACAAAAGAGAGAAATACACAGAAGAGTTTTCTTCCTGCACATACCCCATGGCTATCTGGATCCAGATACAGTCAGTATTATCAGTGTCTTATAGTGCTTGTTTAGTCGCTAAGTTGTATCTGACTCTTTTGCAGCCCCATAGACTGTAGCTTGCCAGGCTTCCCTGTCCATGGGGTTTCCCATGCAAGATTCTGGAGTGGGTTGCCATTTCCTTCTCTGGGGGATCTTCCCAACTGAGGGATCCAATACGCATCTCCTGCATTGCCAGGCAGGTTCTTTACCACTGAGCCATCAGGGAAGCCCAGGGAAGTGTCTTATCTATATTGTGATATTTTATGTGTTTACAAGTAAATGTGTGTATCTGTTTACTGTACCCCCCTTTTAAAAAAATTGTAGTAAACTATACTCAATGATATGCATCTTTTTTCACTATTATATCTTCAGGATTATGACCTGTAGCTATATAAGAAGCTTTCTAATAAAAAAAAAAATGCTATCAGTATTCCTATGAAAGGATGTATCACATATTTTTTTGGTTAGTCCCCTAACGGATGGCTATTTGAGTTACTTCTTATCCTTTGCTAATATAAATAATGCTAGAGTAGTTAAAAAATGTAGGGTTTTATATTCAAAAATAAACGTTAAGTCATAATAGAGACTTGTAGTAGTTATAGTAACATCTTAGATCTGCATAACATATTCACAATTATCTTATTTGAGCCTTACTTCGATCTTGTGAGATAAGCACAGAATTTTACAAAGAAGAACAAATTTGAGTAACAGAGAGGGAGTAGAAGAATCAAGGTCTTTTGACTCTGATTTGAATTATCTTCCACTTTTCCCTCCTGTTGTGGGATATAGGGGAATGGTGGGAGAATAAGATGAAGTAGAGAGAAAGGGATGCGCCTGCCATTCTAGAAGTCAGGATCCCGTTTGCTGGGAGAGAAGAGCTGGCATTCCGCCTGTGACAGAGATAGAGAGGTTTTTAGGCAGTGGCAGAACATACTGGGTTGACTGCCCTCTTGGAGTATAGTAGTATAGCAGTCCAAAACGTGGTACTTCTTGAGAAGCTGGATACTTCAGAGTGCCCTAAAATAGACTGGGGGACAAAACTGAGCATTCAAAATCTGGTAAGAGAATGCATGTAGCCTAAGGCAATGAAACAGAAATAGGCAATAGAGAAATTGCAGAAATCCCAGAATCGGGGAGGACATGATAGCATTGCAAGGAGATGGCTGTAAGGTCAAGCCAGTTTTGACCTCAAGACTGATTTCTGGGAGGGAGCCTTTTTCCTCTAGAGACCAGATGAGATTATAAAAGGGTAGCTAAGTCATCTCACAAGTAGACTAGGGAGAATGAGGCTGAAAAGGCTTTCATTATAGAGTTAATACTGTTTGGAAACCTGAGTATAGGCGTGTTCACCAGCCTTCTGTCATAATTACCATATGCTAAGTGCCTACTGTGTTCTGGATACTACACATAATTTCATGCTTAACCTCTCAACAGTTTTGCAAAGAGGCTGTTATACCTAGTTTCCATAAAGGAAACTGAGGTTCAGTTGTGTAACTTGTTCAAGGTCATGTATCTTTTAAGCGGTAGAGCTGAGATTTATAAGTAGGTCAGTATGACTCCAAGGCTCTTGTTCTTTCCATTATGCCAGGTGTTAGCCACCCAAATTGAACAGTGAAATTAAAAATAACCAGAATTCTATCTATAATTCTATCATTATAACAGTGTTAATGTATAACCAGATAGCTTGCCTGTTTTGCATGGTTAGGGCTGGAGGAGTAGAAGGAATGCTAAGGAAAATGACTGGTGATGTTAACGGCTGGCCAGACTCACTCTGAATATGCTTATAATGTCAATGACAGTAGTCCACTTGCCATGCATATGTAGCTCTATCTTGTAATCTCCACTGTCCCCTTCCCCCGTTAGACTGCAGTTCCTGAAGTCCTTCTGTAAAGATTATACAGCTGCCACTGAAGACTCTCCTGGAGAAGGAAATGGCAGCCCCCTCCAGTATTCTTGCCTGGTGGATTCCATGGACAGAGGAACTTGGCAGGCTACAGTCCATGGGGTCGCAGAGTCAGACATGACTGAGTGACTAACATACACACACACATGCTGAAGACCATAGCTGGTGGTAGGTAGCCAGGACCTGGAATGTTTTGTTGGGGAGGAATATCTGGGGGATCTACTATATATACAGAGTGTATGCCAATAATCATGAATTTTTCTCCCACTGTGAAGTTTGAGGAGGTAAGAATTTCCTTGACTTAACAAATTTTGGCTTATAGGCTGAAGACTCTGCTAGATTTTATTACTCTTAATTCTTTAGCATTATCCTGAAAAATATTGGAGAATAGTTATTGGATAATACTTTTGATGTACTTCCAAGGACCACTGAAGGGGATGTTAGTATGGGAGGTTGACATTATGGTGAAGTAATCACTTGGAAGCTGTGATTCAGCATTCGTCACTGGCCTTTGTGCTAGGTTGCCCTCAGCCATCTCTTGCTTTAATTGTGGTGAGTCTCCGACATTTGATTACACAACTACCAAAGAGGCTGACCTTAGTGATAACCCAGTCACATTTCCAGATAGTAAAAATATTCAGGAAAAAAATTACTCATCTGTACCAGCTAATGGTATTAGTTCTTCTCTGGGGAAATATTAACATAGTTTCTAGGTTATGCCCAATAATATGACAAAGATGAATGACCATTTAAGGAAAAATGGCTATTTACACTTTTTATTAGTGTTCTTAAAAAGTGGAGACATAACAGAATGTGCTTTCTGGACATACTCATTTTAGTATTTAATATGGTATCAGTTTTATATCTCTTTCGTTGACTTTTTAAAATTTAATTTAATTTTTTAACACCAAAAACATTCTGTATTGGGGTATAGCTGATTAAAAATGTTGTGATAGTTTCAGGTGAACAGTGAAGGGACTCAGCCATTCATATACATGTATCCATTCTCCCCCAAACCCCCCTCCCATCCAGGCTGGCACATAACACTGAGCAGAGTTCCACGTGCTACACAATAGGTTTTTGTTGGTTATCCATTTTAGATACAGCAGTGTGTACTTGACCTTTCCAAAGTCCTTAACTGTTCCTTCCCCACCAGCAGCCATGAGTTTGTCTTCTAAGTTTATGAGTCACTTTCTGTTTTGTAAGTTCATTTCTATCATTTCTTTTTAGATTCTACATATAAGGGATGCCATATTACATTTCTCCTTCTCTGTCTGACTTACTTCACTCAGTTTGACAGTCTCTACATCCATCCATGTTGCTGCAGATGGCCTTATTTCATTCTTTTAAATGGCTGAGTAATATTCCTCTGTGTGTGTGTGTGTGTGTGTGTGTGTGTGTGTGTGTGTGTGTGTACACACACACATCACATCTTCTTTATCCATTCCTCTCTTGATGGACATTCAGGTTGTTTCCATGTCTTGGCTATTATAACGAGTGCTGCAGTGAACATTGGTGTGTATGTATCTTTTTGGTCTTTGACTTTTAAAACCGTGAATGGGTTGGGTTCATTTTGCCTATTTTTACCTAATTTCTTACCAGTCTGTGTTTCCTACTGCCTCATGAAATTGCCGTGTTTAATCTTATTTAAAAAAATAATCTCTTATCTGGAATGCCTATTCTTTTCTTCTCCTCCCTTTCTTTTGTTTTTTCCCTTGTCCTATTCATCCACAGGTATTTAAATGTTCCAGGCTGTGTGCCAGGCTTATGGTCTGTACCCTCATGACCTTACAGTGTATCCTAGTGTTACTGATCTTGCTATGCCCTGCCTTCAAGGTTCAGCTATTCTGACCTTCACATCATTTTCTTTGACTTTCTTTAACCTCTGCCAACCCATCCCTTTTATGAGCTCCACTGCTTTAAATCTGCTTTACATAATTTAGTGCTTATAAACATACATTAATCTAGTTTTACCAGAGTTTCTGTTCAGTTCAGTCATGTCTGACTCTTTGCCACCCTATGGACTGCTGTATACCAGGCCTTCCTGACCATCACCAACTCCCGGAGTTTACTCAAACTCATGTCCATTGAGTCGGTGATGCCATCCAACCATCTTATCCCCTGTCATCCCCTTCTCCTCCTGCCTTCAATCTTTCCCAGCATCAGGGTCTTTTCAAGTGAGTCAGTTCTTTGCATTAGGTGGCCAAACTATTGGAGTTTCAGCTTCAGCATCAGTCCTTCCAATGAATATTCAGGACTGGTTTCCTTTAGGATGGACTGGTCGGATCTCCTTGCAGTCCAAGGGACTCTCAACAGTCTTCTCCACAAGAGTCTTCTTGTGGAGACTCTCACAAGACTCTTCTTGTGCTTTTGAACGCCGCAATTCAAAAGCATCAATTCTCTGGCGCTCAGGTTTCTTTATAGTCCAACTCTCACATCCATACATGACCACTGGAAAAACAATAGCTTTGACTAGATGGACCTTTGTTGGCAAATATTACATTAGTATCTGCTTTTTAATATGCTGTCTAGGTTGGTCATAGCTTTTCTTCCAAGGAGCAAGCGTCTTTTAATTTCATAGCTGCAGTTACCATCTGCAGTGATTTTGGAGCCTCCAAAAAGATAAAGTCTGTCACTGTTTCCTCTGTTTCTCCATCTGTTTGCCATGAAGTGATGGGACCAGATGCCATGATCTTAGTTTTCTGAATGTTGAGTTTTAAGCCAGCCTTTTCACTGTCCTCTTTCACTTTCATCAAGAGGTTCTTTAGTTCTTCTTCGCTTTCTGCCATAAGGGTGGTGTCATCTGCATATTTGAGGATATTGATATTTCTCCTGGCAATCTTGATTCCACCTTGTGCTTCATCCAGTCCCGCATTTCTCATGATGTACTCTGCATATAAGTTAAACAAGCAGGGTGACAATATACAGCCTTGACATACTCCTTTCCTTATTTGGAAGCAGTCTGTTGTTCCATGTCCAGTTCTAACTGTTGCTTCCTGACCTGCATATAGATTTCTCAAGTGGCAGGTCAGGTGGTCTGGTGTTTCCATCTCTTTAAGAATTTTCCAGAGTTTGTTGTGATCCACACAAAGGCTTTGACATAGTCAATAAAGCAGAAGTAGATGTTTTTCTGGAACTCTCTTGCTTTTTCCATGATCCAACAGATGTTGTCAATTTGATCTCTGGTTCTTCTACCTTTTCTAAAGCCAGCTTGAACATCTGGAAGTTCTCAGTTCACATACTGTTGAATCCTGGCTGGGAGAATTTTGAGCATTACTTTACTAGCATGTGAGATGAGTGCAGTTGTGCGGTAGTTTGAACATTCTTTGGCATTGCCTTTCTTTGGGATTGGAATGAAAATTGACCTTTCCCATTCCTGTGGCCACTGCTGAGTTTTCCAAACTTGCTGGCATATTGCATTCAGCACTTTAACAGAATCATCTTTTAGGATTTGAAATAACTCCACTGGAATCCCATCACCTCCACTAGCTTTGTTCATAGTGATGCTTCCTAAGGCCCACTTGACTTTGTATTCCAGGATGTCTAGCTCTAGGTGAGTGATCACACCATTGTGGTTATCTGGGTCATGAAGATCTTTTTTGTATAGTTCTTTTGTGTATTCTTGCCACTTCTTAATATCTTCTGCTTTTGTTAGGTCATACCATTTCTGTCCTTTATTGTGCCTATCTTTGCATGAAACGTTTCCTTGGTATCTCTGATTTTCTTGAAGAGATCTCTAGTCTTTCCCATTCTGTTGTTTTCTTCTATTTCTTTGCACTGATCACTGAGGAAGGCTTTCTTATCTCTCCTTGCTATTCTTTGGAGCTGTGCACTCAAATGGATATATCTTTCCTTTTCTCCTTTGCCTTTCGCTTCTCTTCTTTTCACAGCTATTTGTAAGGCCTCCTCAGACAACCATTTTGCCTTTTTTAATGTCTTTTTCTTGGGGATAGTATTGATCCCTGCCTCCTGTACAATGTTATGAACCTCCATCCATAGTTCTTCAGGTACTCTGTTTATCAGCTCTAATCCCTTGCATCTATTTGTCACTTCCACTGTATAATCATAAGGGATTTGATTTAGATCATACCTGAATGGTCTAGTGGTTTTCCCTACTTTCTTCAGTTTAAGTCTGAATTTGGCAATAAGGAGTTCATGGTCTAAGCTATGGTCAGCTCCTGGTCTTGTTTTTGCTGACTGTATAGAGCTTCTCCGTTGTTGGCTGCAAAGAATATAATCAATCTGATTTAGGTGTTTACCACCTGGTGATATCCATGTGTAGAGTTGTCTCTTGTGTTGTTGGAAGAGGGTGTTTGGTATGACCAATGCGTTCTCTTGGCAAAACTCTATTAGCCTTTGCCCTGCTTCATTCTGTACTCCAAGGCCAAATTTGCCTGTTACTCCAGGCATCTCTTGACTCCTTACTTTTGCAAGTAGGTTTTTTGGAAGTGTTGCAAGTGTAAGTTCCTCAAAGACAGAGACTGCCATGTTGATTTTTGTCCTCCACAATGCTAAGCTATGTCCAAGCATGTGGATAATAAAGGGGTTTTGATTCATCAGTCCCTGCTGAATGTCCAAGTTACTAGCTCTTGGAGTTTAGAAGTAGTTATAAAGATTATGCTTTTTCCCCCTCTTGTCTCCCAGTTGTTCACCTAACATTTGCTATCTGCTTGTATTAACCTGTAGTCACAATGAATGAAAATAATCCCAATGATTCACTGTCTGCATTTATATTATTTTCTAATGAAGAGTTTGTTTTTGAGCTGATTATTATATGACATCTTAGTTGGTTCCTTTGTGGCTAGTGAGTGATGAATCTCATGGCTAAGGAAGAGAGCCAACCCAATGTTGATGTGTCTGCATTGTGCCTATAATTTTCTGGGTTTAAATGCCCTACCTACTGTGCGTTAGTTCACGAAGTAGCTTAATAGTAATTTTAAGTAAGTTACTTAATAGTGACTTAACTTAAAATGGGAAGCTGACAATGTAAGAACTTAAAATTTAAAATTGAGCTCCTCAGAGAGTCATAGAAACGGAAAAGTAATCGTTTAATGGGGCCTACATTATTTACATTTTTATGACAGTGGAGTTCAAAACTTTTTCGATGGCAGAAACCAACACAATATTGTAAAGCAATTATCCTTCAATTAAAAATAAATAAAATGTTAAAAAAAATTCCTTGGAGTAGTAAATGAAATGTGGCAGCTTACCTGTGGAGGAAGGAGGCTGTGCCATTGGACTAAATGTTTTTCTGAGTGTGCTGAGAGCTCTGAGGTAATGACAGACTTCAGTATAAGGCCTGACAAGGGCTGTTTTCTTGATTGAGAAGGAGAGTAGTGGGTACTGGGAGATGGAAATGCCCTTCTACGTACACCTAAAAATTAAGAGAGTTTGGCTGTGAAACTGAAGGAAGGCCAAAGAGCAGGAGAGAAGAAACCATTTTTTCTCCTGAAGTAATCTGAGATCCTGACTTAAACAGACCATTTGATAAAAAATTATATGAAAAGTACTTCAAATGAGTTTCAGTTGTTTATGTAATGTTTTATTATTTATTATTAGGTACATAGAAGTATGTTATATTGTTTTTATAATTTGTGCCCAAAATATTTAACAATTATTATATGACAATAAAGAGATTTGAACATTGACTAGATATTTGATGCTAAGGAATTATTATCTTTTTAGGTAGAATAGTAATGTTACAGTTGTCTTCAAAAGAAAAAAGTACTTGCCTTTTAGAAATTTATACTGATGTAATGTGGATGACATAGTGTCTAGGATCTGCTGGGGAGAGGAAGAAAAAAAAGAGGTCAGGAGTATAGCTACAAATGGCTATGTGTTTATAATTGTTGTAGCTGTCTGATGGGTACAGGAGGGTCATTATACAGTTTTTTTCTTTTTACTTATGTGTATATTTGAAAATTCCCATTATAATGAAAACTAAAAAAAAAATCAAAAAACTGAAATCCACAAAAAACCAAAACACCTAACAACTTAGATATATAGAATTGTCAAACCTACACTTCTGGGGTTCCCTCATTGCTCAGTCAGTAAAGAATCTGCCTGCAATGCAGGAGACCTGGGTTCGATTCCTGGGTTGGGAAGATTCCCTGGAGAAGGAAATGGCAGTCCACTCCAGGATTCTTGCCTGGAATATCGGAAGGACAGAGGCTGGCGGGCTACAGTCCATGGTGTCGCAAGAGTTGGACATTACTTAGCGACTCAACCCCACCACAGCCACACTTCTACCTTCTTCCGACTTAACTCCAGATGAGTTCAGTTCAGTTCAGTCGCTCAGTTGTGTCCGACTCTTTGCAACCCCATGGACTGCAGCACGCCATTCTTTCCTGTCCATCACCAACTCCCAGAGCTTGCTCAAACTCACATCCATTGAGTTGGTGACGCCATCCAACCATCTCATCCTGTTGTCCCCTTCTCTTCCCACCTTCAGTCTTTTCCAGCATCAGGGTGATGCTTTCCAATGAGTCAGTTCTTCACATCAGGTGGCCAGAATATTGCAGCTTCAGCATCAGTGCTTGCAATGAATATTCAGGATTGATTTCCTTTAGGATTGACTGGTTTGATCTTGCAGTCCAGTGGACACTCGAGTCTTCTCCAACACCACAGTTCAAAAGCATCAAGTTTTCAATGCTCAGCTTTCTTTATGGTCCAACTCTCACATCCATACATGACTACTGGAAAAACCATAGCTTTAACTAGATGGACCTTTGTTGGCACAGTAATGTCTCTTTTTTAATATACTGTTTAGGTTGGTCATAGCTTTTCTTCCAAGGAGCGTCTTTTAATTTCATGGCTACAGTCACAATCTGCAGTGATTTTGGAGCCCAAGAAAATAAGGTCTGTCAGTGTTTCCATTGTTTCTTCATCTATTTGCCATGGAGTGATGGGACCGGATGCCCTGATTCTTAGTTTTTTGAATGTTGAGTTTTAAGCCCGTTTTTTCACTGTCCTCTTTAACTTTCATTAAGAGGCTCTTTAGTTCTTCTCTTTCTTCCATAAAGGTGGTGTCATCTGCATATCTGAGGTTATTGATATTTCTCCTGGCAATCTTGATTCCGGCTTGTGCTTCATCCAGCCCAGCATTTTGCATGATGTACTGTGTATATAAGTTAAATAAGCAGGGTGACAGTATACAGCCTTGATGGACTCCTTTCCCAATTTGAAACCAGTCCATTGTTCCATGTCTGGATCTAACTGTTGCTTCTTTTCTTTTTTTTCTTAATTTTTAAAAATTAATATATTTTTTATTGAAGGATAATTGCTTTACAGAATTTTGCTGTTTTCTGTCAAACCTCAGCATAAACCTCAGCCATAGGTATACACATAGCCCCTCCCTTTTGAAACTTCCTCCCGTATCCCTCCCCACCCCACCCCTCTAGCTTGGTACAGAGTCCCTGTTTGAGTTTCCTGAGCCATACAGCAAATTCCCATTGGCTCTCTATTTTACGTATGGTAATGTAAGTTTCCATGTCACTCTTTCCATACATCTCACCCTCTCCTCCCCTCTCCCCATGTCCATAAGTCTGCTTCTTGACCTGCATACAGTTTTCTCAGGAGGCAGGAAAGGTGGTCTGGTATTCCCATCTCTTTAAGAATTTTCCACAGTTTGTTGTGATCCACACAGTCAAAGGCTTTGGCGTAGTCAATGAAGCAGAAGTAGATGTTTTTCTGGAACTTTCTTGCTTTTTCTATGATCCAACAGATCTTGGCAATTTGATCTCTGGTCTTCTGCCTTTTCTAAATCCAACTTGAACATCTGGAAGTTCTTGGTTCACGTACTACTGAAGACTGAATTTTGAGCATTACTAACTAACTCCAGATAGAGCAAGTAAAACTATAGATTCTTGCTGATGTTTCCAAAATGGAATTTGGTTTAAGATTTTCATCCCCTCAAGTTGGGAAACCGTCTGTAATAGAGTATCATTGAGAAAGCAACAACCTCTACTTTCTGTCTTCCCAACAGTGGCACACCTTACAGCAGGCTGGAAGTCATATTGTCCGTCTCTAAGTCTCTTCCTTTCTGTAGGTGAAGAAATATTGATTTAAAAGGCAGTACAAAATTAGAGAACAGGAAAAGATGGTTTAAAACTAAATGCCATATTTTATAGTTCTGAGTAAGCACTAGAAATTAAGAAAAAAAGTGAACGTTTTTGGCTATGGATAAACTTTTTTTTTTTAACCATTAAAAAATATTGAACTATAGTTGATTTATAATATTGTGCACCTTGGTTTCAGGTGTACAGCACAGCAATACAGCTATACATATATGGGTATATATATGTGTGTTATATTATATGTATATATATATATATATATTCTTCAGATTCTCTTCCTTATAGGTTATTACAAAATATTGAGTATAGTTCCCTATACTATACAGTAGGTCGTTGTTGGTTATCTATCTTATATATTCTAGAATGTATATGTTAATCTTAGCCTCCTAATTTATCCTCCCCCCAGGGATAAACAGTTTTTATTAGGCCAGTGACTTTGGGATCACCTTTAAACACAGTGGAGGAGTTGGATTGCTGACAAAAGTAGGGACACAGTGTGTCCAAGGAGGGAAGATACTACATTTGGGGAAAGTAAATGAATTTGGATTGATATGAGATGTTTTAGATAGATGAGATTGGGTCACTTTCATGAAGGACATCACTTTTTAGCTGAGGCAGTTGAGCTTGCTTTTATAGGCTGTAGGGAGCCATTTTGGGGTGCGGAGCCATTTTTGACTCCTAATATACCTAGTTATTAATTTGGTTTGATGATAATATAGATATTCTTAGTTGCATGCTTTTGCATGGAAAATATAACTTTCCTGTATAACTTAAATTTGTTTTCACATAAATTCTTTATTTTTGCAGTGTCTCAAAAGGGTTATTCAGAGACCATAATTTATTATGTTTCAAAAAGGGTAAGGACACTGAGGTGCTCAGAGGTTTTGTCAATCTGTTGCTAAGTCTTGTCTGACTCTTTGCGACCCCATGGACTGCAGCATGCCAGGCTTCCCTGTCTTTCACTATCTCCCAGGGTCAGTGACCTTAATAAAGTGTGACACAGTGGCACATCTGGGTTCAGATCAGTATCTTGGGTGTTGAACTCCTGCTGCTGCCTTTACTTTATATTAAAGGTAATTGTTTTGAGTTGTGTAGTGCTCAATGTTGACTTTAGGCATTTTCTGCATTTTCTTCCCCCACCTTCTTCTTGGGAGTATATATTTTTCTTTGCCCTTATTTATTTTTTTTCCTTTTTCTCTTTTTCTTTCTTTATTTTTTTAGCCACATTCCCACATCCCGCATGCAGAATCCTAGTTTCCCAGCTAGGGATCAAACCAGTGCTCCCTGCGACAGAAGTGTGGAGTCCTAACCAGTGGACCTCCAGGGACTTCCCAACCCTTAAGTTTTAAATGTGGTTCTTGCCAGTTTTCAACACTGTGTTTATCCCCTGTCCTGTCTGTTTGGTGGTGGTTGTTTCATCACCATTGATAAATCTGCCCACTGTAATGCTATGCCCCTAACTCATGCTCTGCTGCCACTGTGTATCTTACTTCCCCACCGCCCTGCAGTTTATAAAATGGGATGATAATCCCAGCCTTCTTTGAGATATTTTTGTGTCAATGATCTGAAAGTATCGAGTGGAGAGTACTATAAACACCTTGAGTGAGTGAGTGTGAAGTCGCTCAGTTGTGTCTGACTCTTTGCGACCCCATGGACTGTAGTCCACCAGACTCCTCCGTCCATGAGATTTTCCAGACAAGAATACTGGAGTAGGTTGCCATTTCCTTCTCCAGGAGATCTTCCCCACCCAGGGATCGAACCCGGGTCTCCCACATTGTAGACAGACACTTTACCATCTGAGCCACCAGGGAAGTCTGCATAAACACCTTAGGAAACATGATAATTTTATAGATTTTTTTTCTCCCAAATAACATTTTAATATTCGTAATCAACTTGATTGATGTATAATTTGCATTCAGTAAAATTGAACTGCTTTAAGGATATGATTTGGAGTTTGACAGATAAATTCACCCAAATATGGTCACATAATCAAGATGTAAGAACTTTTCTGTTATCCCCAGAAGTTCCTTTTGTGCCCTTTGCATTCATTCTCACCCCTCTTTACCCCTAGAAATTCACTGATTTGCTGTCATCATAGGTTAGCCTTTCCTTTTCTGGAATCTCATGTAAACAATCTTATCTAGGATATACTCTTCTTTCATTAGCATCCTGTGTTTAGGATCCTTCATTGTTGGTGCCTTTATCAGTAGTTTGTTGCTTTTTATTGCTGAGTGGTATGTGGGAGCACTGTTGCATTGTAAGGACTGTAACAGGATTTGTTTATGCACTCATCTGTATCTAATACTTGAATTGTTTGTAGTTTTTGGCTATTATGAATAAAGCTGCTATGAACTTGATGTGAAACTTTGGGTAGACTTGTATTTTATCCTCTTGGGTAAACACCTTGGAGTGGAATGGTTGGATCATATGGTTGGTAGGTGTGTGTTTAACTTTTTGAGAAACTTGCCAAATTGTCTTCCAGAGCGGCTGTACTACCTTACATTCTGTCTAGCAGTGTATGAGAGTTCCTGTTTCTCCTTATCCTCACCAACACTAGGGTGATAAAGTTTTGGCCACTCCCATACTAATCGTTGTGGAGTGCTGTCTTGTGGTTTTAATTTACATTTTCCTAATAACTAATGATATTGACGTCTTTTCATGTACTTACTTCCTAGCTGTTTATCTTCTTTGGTGAAGTGTAGTAATACTTGTTCAGATCTTTTGCCCATTAAAAAAAATTGGGTTGTTTGTTTTAATGTTGAGTTTTGAGCATTCTTTATATATTTTGAAACAAGTCCTTTATCTGATAAATGCTTCACAAAGATTTTCTTCCTTTCTTTGATTTATCTCTTCATCCTTTTAACAGTGTCTTTTTTATTTTAATTAAAAATTTTTATTGGAGTATGGTTGATTTGTTACTCAGTCATGTCTGATTCTTTGTGACACCATGGTCTGTAAGCCCACGAGGCTCCCCTGTCCGTGGGATTCTCCAGACAAGAATACTAGAGTGAGTTGCCATTTCCTCCTCCTGGGGATCTTCCCGATGCAGGGATTGAACCCAGGTCTCCTGAAGTGCACATGGATTCTTTACCATCTGAGCCACAAGGGAAGGTTGATTTTCAGTATTAATTTCAGGTGTACAGCAAAATGAATCAGTTATACAGCAAAGTGAATCAGTTATACATGTATCAACAGTGTCTTTTAGGAATAAGAGTTTTTATTTTGAGTTCCAGTTTATCCATTTGTTCTCTTATGAACTGTGCTTTTGGTATCATTTCTAAGAAATCCTTGCCTTTAACCCATAACTGGAGCACATGAAAACTGTCTTCCAGCTACTTCTCAGGTACTCAGGAGAATGGCAAAGTCTTGTTTATTAATCATCAGATTTTAATAATATTTAAAAGAAAAATAATTTTTGTGCAGTAATACCCATCCATATCTAACATGGTTTATAGAAAAATCATGTTTTCTGGTGAAGATTCCCTCCTTAGTGTAAAGATGTCAGAAATTTTAGATTGATAGAAGTTAAAAAAAAAATTAATCCATTTTAGCTCAAGGGATAAACTTTACTAAAATCAATTTATGAAGATTTAAAAAGATTTGAAGATATTGAAGAAAGGAGCTAGATTTGTGTGAAAATAGCCCCTTTGTTGATGTAACAGATAAATAAATTTTGATAAACTCCTTTACATTCAATAGTTTATCTTATAGCATACTTAAGTTTCCATGCACTTGAATGATCTTCAGTGTAAGCTTTAAAATTTGTTTATCATAATTTTCAAAAGATTATAGCTTGTCTGACTTGTTGTAAGTAAAATGGAATATTCATTTCCCCCCATTGCTCCTGCCTCACAGGAGGATTCTTTTCCATTGAGCCACCAGGGATCGTTAAGAGACAAGTTATTTTCTATGGAATCCATTCCTGATTTCTCTATAGCACAAGATTTTTAGCAATTAAAAGGCAAATGCACTTAAGATCTATTACTAAGTTGTGTCCAACTCTTTGCAACCCCATGGACTGTAGCACGCCAGGCTCCTCTGTCCTCCACCATCTCCTGGAGTTCGCCCAAATTCATGTCCATTGAATCAGTGATGCTATCTAACCATCTCATCCTCTACTGTTCCCTAAGATCTATTAATTAACTATAAGAAATATTTTGAATGTTTTAAGAGAACTCAATTTGTAGGCCATTTAGTTATTAATTACTCTGCCTTTTCTGTAGAAAGAACTTAAGTTGAAGTTCTGTGCCTTTTCCAAAAGAGGCTGTTGTAGATGTATGAGTAGACAAGATCTGGGTAGCAGCCAGTAATTATAAGTACACAATCTAAAAAGATAACATGCTCAGTTATAGTGTGTGCTTAGTCGCTCGGACATATCCTACTCTTTGTGACTCCACTAACTGTGCCCTGCCAGACTTCTCTGTCCGTGGGATTTTTCAGGCAAGAAAACTGGATTAGGTTGCCATTTCCTCCTCCAGGGGATCTTCCTGACCCAAGGATCGAACCCATGCCTCCTGTATCTCCACAGCATTGCAGGCAGATTCTTTACCTGCTGAGCTAAATTGTATTGTTCATCCTAATTTGTGGCAGTATTTATCAGTAGAGAAGAAATGTGAATGATGGTTAAATACGAAACTACTGCTGAAGGTAAAATGCCTGGTAGTTGAATTGGAGGAAAATTAGTTTCCTCCACAGTCTCTGTTATCCACTTTTGAGAGTCAGTAATCTCAGAAAGATTGAAGGCAGGAGGAGAAGGGGATGACAGAGGATGAGATGGTTGGATGTCACCACTGACTTGATGGACATGAGTTCCAGCAAGCTCTGGGATTTGGTGATGATCAGGGAAGCCTGGCGTGCTGCCGTCCATGAGGTTGCAAAGAGTCAGACACGACTGAGTGACTGAACTGAATTTCAAAAAATAAAGAAAAAGCAGTTAAGAAAGGGAGACCATGCTGTTTTTTTTTTTTTCTATGCTGTTTTTTATTTAAAATAAAATAAAAAGATAATTGTCTTTAGAAGATAAATTATTTTTGTAATTGTCTTTAGAAGGTAATTACAAAAGATGTAGGGTTATGTAACTTTTAGTGTTTCTCTGATGATAAAGAAGTATGTTATAAATTGGATAAAACAAGCACTCTGTGTTGTTTAAATTTTTTTCTTGGCAGTTACTGACAAATTACACTCAAGAGCAAGCTTAGGAGCTTGTTTGGGACAGGAGCAAGCCCAAACTTAAAAATACTGAGAAATTTTTACCTTAGTTTTGAGTCTGTTTTCTCTTGACCAGTCTGTGAATTTTGAATGCTGTACTCTTACAGGCACATTTTTCCCCCTAGATCTTTCTGATGATATGCCCATGGTGTGTAATAAAGTTATCAGTATACCTGAAGAGGTTTTTGTTTTGTTTTGTTTTCCTTGGGGTAGAGGGTGCCTTTTCTAATGTTACTGAGAAGGCTTGTCTTTCTCTTCTAAGTGACGAATCTTAAGAAACTTCACTGAGAACTTAAGAACTTAAAACCTGGGAATGCGCTTCTCCTGATAATTCTTTTTACTCAAATCTTTATTGATAAGTCAGGCCAGAGGGATTGTTCACCTTTTGAAAAGGGGAAACCAGGTCCTACAGTTTGTTTTGGTTGCAGATAGCCTGGCAGCTGAATTTTGGATCGAGCAGAGGGTGCTGCCATGCTTAGTGGTTCTGTGTCTGGATGCTTTAGAAACCAAGGTGCTGTGCCTGTTATTACTACAGACAAATGGTGAAAGGTACTGAATCTTTGCTTTGCTTTGTGGAAGGATTCCAGGTTCACCAGTTTAATGTTTCATTGTGGTTATGGTCATATGTTGAGACAAGGATGCTGATTATTTTAGCTACAGTGTTAGAGAAAGGGGAGGGTGCTGAATTCCAACAACTGGTAGTATGTATTTATTAAATTCAGGTCTAATGATGTGAAGAATAGTTAGGCAAACCTACATGTAATGCATCTTGCTAAGTATAGTAGTTAAGAAAACCTCTAAGTAGTCATATTAATATAATTCATGATAGCAGCTACAGACTTCTAAGTGCATTATAGGAAACTAGGAAAGCTAATTTCCATTTCATCCAGAGCAGAAGAATGTAACATTCTAATTTCAGCAAAAGGTAACTTTTAAAAACAAACAAATTTGAACCACTTTATGTGTTTTTAATATGTAATTTTTTTTTCACCTTTTCTCCGGTTTTACTTCTTAGTCATTTAGTCTCAGTAGTTTCCAAATTGGTTGAGGGAATTAAAGTGGTAGCTAAGTTCCCTCTATACAAGATTTTCCTGCTGTGTGTACGAACCGCTTTTTCTGGAAAAACCCTTCCATTGGCAGTTCTTGAGGGCATGTACTTTTTCCACACGTAACGATTTGGGGGCTGAAGCCTGCGTTTAGTCAGAGGTGACAAATTGTTCAAAAAACTTTTTTCCAGTTTAGTGAGAACTGATTCAGAATTGAAACTGAAGTGGATATGGAGTTACTTGCAGTTACTCTTAAACAGTTGCTGTCTGTTACTGTTAGGCATATTTTGGACATGTGGGTTCCGTATCAGTATTTGGTGTTATGTTGCTAAATTTCTTGTCTGGTTTAGACACTTCACTTTTGAAATTAGGTTGGAACTGGCTTTGAACAGAGGGCCACTGGAAATTGAATATAGTGGTCTATGTGGGGAGGACAAAAAGTTGGCATATTTTTACTTAAGAATTCTTAGGAAAATTTTGATAATGTGAAGATATATTTTCCGAATGTCATATGATTTTGAGGTTAAGTAGTTGTAGGGAAAGCCAGGAAGCTTTCCTATTGAAAGTATTTGCCTCTTATGCTAAAACTTGCAGCACTCAGTATTTGTTCTTTTATAATTAAAAAATGATAAGTTTTTAAAAAAATTCATTGTAATGTAGAAATGTCAGTCTGTGTAGAAGCTTGTAAAGAAAAAGAAAGTCCCCCATTCTCACATTTTGTTCTCTAGATTTAACTACTATTAACAGTTTGATACATGTACTTTCATGTCTTGTTCTGTGCACATACAAATATTTGTAGGTAAATTTCTTTGTTTGGTTCTACTACAGCTTTTGTTGCTTACTCTCTTTGCATGGGAAGCCTACTTTAGTCCTCCACCCCCATTTTTTTTGTTGTTGTTGGGTTTTTGAAAGACTTTTCTTGTTCATGTGTAGGACTTTTAAAAAATCATATTATGGTTATTAATCCTGTGTTATGTATGGTGTATTTTCTCTCAGCTTATTGTTTATCTTAACTTTCAACTTTTGTAGTATCTTTTGTCATATAAAAGTTTTTTTAAAAACTATAGTTCTAGTATGACTTTTGGGTTTTATGTGTGCTTAGGAATGTAAATGCCCTATATTCTAGTGCTTTATAAACTTATTTTTAATATTTAGGTTTTTAATCCACTTGGAATATATTTTGAGTATAATATGAGATAAAGATCTGACTTTAAAAATATTGATAACCAACTCTCCTCGTAATTTATCACTTACTTGCATGTTTGAAATGGTCTCGTTAACGTATACTCTTAATAAAGCCTACTTACTGTGTACCTGTACTACATGTTTAATTACTGTCAGTTTAGCATATATTTCAAAATTTATTAAGTATTGCAATTAATTCTCCCTTTTTAGACTTTGATAATCATCAGCAAACAATAATTTGGGTTCTTCCAGTATTTATACTCCTTTTTTAGTGACGTTGAAGAAGAGCCATGATGCTAGGAATACCACCTGAGATGCTGTGCTTCTCAACTTTACAGACACAGAAATCACCTGGGAGATCTTACTAAAAAGCAAATTCAGTAAGTCTGGGCATGCCTGAGAGTCTGCATTTCTGATGAGCCCCCAGGTAATGCTGGTTTACAAGCTTACAGACCTTATTTTGAGTAACAGGGAGCTAATATTTATTGAATACTTGAGGTGTTCTGATCACTATTCTGAGTGATGTACATGTATAGACTCAGTCTTAACTCCTTGATGATTAGCATCCCCGTTTACCAGTGAAGAAACTGAGACTTAGACAAGTTTATGACTGCCCAAAATGACACAGCCAGTAAGTGGAAGAGCCAGATCAAGCTCGGGCCATTTGCACTCTTCACCTCTTGGATATATTTCTTCACCAATAGCAGATATTATTTTCTATTGTGTGACTTACATGTTAATACTCTTAGTTTAGTTTTCATTTTAAATTAATAGGCTTTAATTTCTGGAACAGTTTTAGATTTACAGAAAAATTAGGCAGAATGTATAGAATTCCATGTACCTCCTTACCTTCCCTCTCCCCTTAGTCTCCCCTAATATTAGCATCTTTGCATTAGTGTGGTACATTTGCTATAACTAATGAGCCAATACTGATAACGTTATTTTAGACTAAAGTCCATAGTTTACATTAGGGACCACATTTTATCTTGTATGTTCTATGGATTTGGACTAATGTATAATGTCGTGTATCTACAATTGTAGTATCACACAGAATACTTTCTCTGCCCTAAAAATACCCCACGCTCCACTTATTCATCTCTTCCTCTCTCCTCCAGGCCTCAATCTTGGCAATTACAGGCCTTTTTTATCGTCTCCATAATTTTGCCTTTTCCAGACTTCTGGAATCATAGTTGGAATTGTAAGTGTATGTAGCCTGTTCAGGTTGGCTTCTTTCACTTAGCAGTATGCATTTAAGATTCTTCTGTGTCTTTTTGAGGCTTGGTAGCTCATATCTTTTTATCACTGAATAATATTTCATTATTATACCATAGTTTATCCATTTACTGAAGCTATCTCGTCTACTTCCAAGTTTGGGCAGTTATGAATAAAACTGTTATAAACATCCACATGCAGATTTTTGTGTGGACTTAAGTTATCAACTCATTGGGGTAAATACCTTGGAGCATGGTTATATGGCTAGATTATATGGTAAGAGTATGTTTAGTTTTGTTAGGAACTGCCAAATTGTCTTCCAAAGTGACTGTACCATCTTGCATTTCTACCAGCAATGAAATAGAGTTCCTGTTCCCCATTTTTGCTAGCATTTGGTGTTACCAGTGTTTTGGATTTTGGCCATTCTAATAGGTCATAGTGATAATCTTGTTTTTTAATTTGCAGTTCACTGATGACATTTGAAGCCGTGAATCTTTTCATATGTCTGTGTATCTTTTTTGGTGAGATTGAGATTTTTTGCCCATTTAAAAAAAAGTTTTTTTTTTCTGTTGAGTTTTAAGAGTTCTTTGTGTATTCTGGATACCAATCCTTCATTAGATTTATGTTTTGCAAAGATTTCCTTCCAGTTTTTGAGGCTTGCTCTTCAGCTGTGACAAATAATCAAACAAGTTTCCTTCTCTGTTTGCCTAAGAGCTTTTTATCAGGAATGCCCTATAGCATGGACATCTTTGAAGATTATTTGGCTGAATGAATAGATGAAGCTTTGTTTTTCAGAAGGCATCCCTGTTGTATTCCAGATACTTTAAAACACATTCCTTGTGGTATTATATTTAAGAATATAATTGAAAATTTAATTCTTATCCTTGTAAATAGCTTATTCTTACTCCTTCCATGATCTCATGTGCCTTTAATGTCCAACTTGTTTGCTTGTCCAGGATCCTAACCTCATTCTGGCTGGATCTTCTTTGTTGCAACTATCTGTCCCTCCGCTGGTCTGTAGCAGTCTTTTCCTGTGGCCAGTCAGACTTCCACCTCTGAAATCATAAATTTGGAAATTTGGCTCTCTGAACACGGTTTTCTGCCTTCTCAGGTTGCCGTTTGCTGAACTTACTCTTTGATTTCACTGAGACCTCCAGCCCCGTAAATATTCTCTGTCTCCAGATCTGTAACATTGCTCCTGGGATTACTGTAGCCCGTATGGACACCACCGCAGTTGGTCACTTGCGGTGAGTCATGAGTACCCTCAGTTCCCCCGCACCTTTGTTCCTCTCGCCCATGGGTCATGCAGGTCTCCAGCTGTGGATGAACAATGCTGTCCATTTTCTGTGTTCCTGCCATAGAGCTTCAAGAAATGACTGAATCGTATTCATTTGTTCTCTTACTGACTCATGAGGCACCCTCCTCCCATATATGCTTGTTATTCTCTTTCATAGTCTTCTTACTTGTCTGTGGTTGATTTCATTTCTCCTTTACCAGAATGACTGTTCTTTCTAAACAGAACTCAGGTTCATCTCCCTCTGTCACAGAAAATTCCAAATACTCCAGCAAAGTGATCTTTATAAAAAGAAGGAAATCCAGCAAATCTATTAGTTCTTGTGTGATCCCTTTTGTTATTCAGATGAAGATAAAATATTAAGTTTAACGTTCCCTTACTAGTTTTCCAGCCTAATCCCTCTCCTCTCAGAGCTCCTGTTTCACGGGCTTTTTTTCAGATCCTTCGCATGCCAAACTCATTCTTAGCATAGGGTAGTTACATATGTTCTTTCCTCTGCCAGACAGGTTTTCTCTTTTGGTGTTTAATTCAGACTCCTCTTTGAGACATAAATGTCAGTTCCTTGGAAAGGCTTTTCCTAACCTTCCATTGGCCTGAAGAGAGATTAAATTCTCCCTGAAATAGTTAATGGTCATGAGAGTAACAATAACAGTAAACATTTGAGTGTTTGTATGTCAGACACCCTTCCAAGCACGTTATACGTGTGGACTTTTTTAGTTTTCAATCTGATAGGCTAGAGAGATGGGTAAGTAAATAGGACCTAGAATTGTCCCCACTTTGTAGATGGGGAAACTGAAGTGAAGAGTAAGTCCCATGTCCAAAGTCACACAGCCATTTGGTAGGAGCACTGGGATGTGAACCCCAGCAGTCAGGCCCCAGAGCCTGTGCTCTGAGCTGCTGTGCTGTGCTGTGCTGGTGGTTATAACTGTGTCATTTCTGACTAATGTCCACCTTCCTTGGTAGGTGTTGAGTTCCTTGAGTTCAGAGATGGCACCTGTCTGGTTAATTTTGGATTCTCCAGGGCCTGGAACAGAGCCGGAAGTGAGGAGGCTAGGACAGAATGAGTGACAGCCACCTCTCTGCCTAATTGCGTAAACAGAGGCTTTCAGTGTGAAGGTCCTCAGTTGCCTCCCCCTATGCTTGAAAATGGAAAATTCCTTTCATCGAAAGAATACGTGCCCTATTTATTTCAAAACTTAACCCCTCTACCTGTTACCTTTGATATCCTAAAAGCAATATATGCACTTGGTTAAGTAAGAACAATTAGTGTAACTATATTCCTTCACTTTCTTTCTTGCTTAACCATTACCATTTTCCAGAGGTATCAACTGTTAGCAGTCAAATATATGTCTCCTTATATATAATATACAAACTGTATGGATTTAAATACCCAAAAGGGAGTGTATGTAATATGCATACTATTCTAAGTTTGTTTTTATATTAAGAGCTAATGTTTTGTCCTAAACTGTAGTTTTGCAAGATATCAGTATTGAGGGAAATTAGGTAAAGAGTGTAAGGGATGTCTCTGTATTATTTCTTTTATTTTTTGGCTGTGCTGCATGGCTTGTGGGATCTTAGTTCCCCTTGCAGGGATTGAACCCATGCCCTTGGCACTGTACCCTAATTGATGAACTTTTATTTCTGTTTTTTCATTTTCCCAAAACTACTGAACGGGGAACATCCTTGCATTCATGGCTTTATACTTGCTTGGGTATGAATGCACAGACAAGTTTTAAAAGAGCAGAAAGGGTCAAAAAGTGTGCACATTTGGAATTTTGATAAAAGCTGACAGGTTATTTTGTATCCAGTTTATACTTTGACCAGCAGTTGAGATAGAGCCTGTACTCTGTGCAGGCACCTTCACTGTCCTCATTCTGTTTCTCTGCTTCTTCTTTGGGACTTTTAAAAATGAGTCATTTTCCACTTAATATCTCTCCTTCTCTGCTGGCTCTCTTCTCTCTGCCCATTCTCTAACACAGCAGTCTCCAACCTTTTTGGCACCGGGGACTGGTTTTGTGAAGACAATTTTTCCACAGACCAGGGGTTAGGGGACAGTTTCGGAATGATTCAAGCCCATTACATTTATTGTGTACTTTATTATTATTACATCAGCTCCACCTCAGATCATCAGGCATTAGATCTCAGAGGCTGGGGTGGTTGTTGTTCAGCTGCTAAATCATGTCCCACTCTTTGCGACCCAATGGGCTTCAATGTGCCAGGCTCCTCTATCCAGGCAAGAATACTGGAGTGGGTAGCCATTCCCTTCTCCAGGGCATCTTCCCAACCCAGGGATTGAACCTGGGTCTTCTGCAATGCAGACAGATTCTTTACCATCTGAGCCACCAGGAAGCCCTACTGTCTCCTGGAGTTTGCTCAGATTCATGTCCATTGAGTTGCTGATGCTATCTAACCATCTCATCCTCAGAGGTTGGGGACCCCTGCTCTAACAGATCCTCCGCATCCATAGGGCTTTCCTTCAGCAACCAAGTGCTTTACTTGTATTTACTGATCCTTATGAAATACCCTGTGAAGTAGCTCCCATTCTTCTATCCATCATAGAAGTAAGGAAGCTGAGACACAGAGAAGTTAAGTGACTTGCTTAAGGCACCCAGAGAGTGAGGAGCTGGTATTAATCTAGTCGACCTCCCTGTGGAGTAGGAGCTGGCAAACTGGTGTCGGTTGTGCGGGTTTGTCCTGTAGCCTGTGTTTATATCTCAACTAAACATGCTGTATGCGTTTTAAAGGGTTGTTTTAAAAAAATAAACGATGGAAAGTATGGGACAGTGTGTAGTTCACTGACCCCTGCTTGTGCCCTTTTTTTTTTTAAGTTTCTTTTTGCCACCTGACTTCTATTTCTTCCCCTCCCTTTCTCTCCTACACCGGTGGTATCTTATAGCTATCCCAGCAATTTCACTAAGACTGCCCTGGGGAGGGTTTCAGTGCCCCATTGATAATTCTAGTTACCTGATTTAAATCTTGTTCTGTCTTGAGCTCTTTGTATCATTTGGCACTATTAACTACCATGTTCTTTTTAAGGGCGTCCCAGGTGGTGCTGGTGGTAAAGAACCCACCTACCAGTGCAGGAGACATAAGAGATGCAGGTTCAATCCCTGGGTCGGGAAGATCTCCTGGAGGAGGAAATGGCAACCCACTCCAGTATTCTTGCCTGGAGAATCCCATGGACAGAGGAGGCGGGTTCTTTTTAAAAATTCCCTCTCCTTTAGTTTTCAAAACAGGAATGCCTTCTGATTCCTCTCTTCCTTCACTGAGACTGCTACTTCTTAAGCCCCATTGCCACTCTGTTTCTCTACTTGCTTTTTCAGTGATTAAATTCTTCCAGGTTCAGTCCTTTGCTCTTCCTCCCCACTCAAGTTCAGGCTCTCTTTCCCAAGTCTGCCTCTTCTGGATCAGAAAGACCCACATTTGAATCCGATTCCATTATTTTCTGTCTGAGAGGTCAGAAGAGTTTACTTCATTTCTCTTTTTTTCTCTGAGGACAGTGACACCTACCTCAGTATCATGTACAGTAGATGAAATAATCTATGTGAAACATTTAAACTGTGTCTCATTTACAGCAAGTGCTCAATAAATACTAGTAGTAGGAATAGTGATAATACTGTGGTTGTGTTGTTACTGTAACTGTTTCTATCTAACCTCACATATGCAGATGATACCTCTCTAACGGCAGAAACTGAAGAGGAACTAAAGAGCTCTTGATGAGGGTGAGAGAGGAGAGTGCAAAAGCTGGCTTAAAACGTAGCATTTAAAAAATGTAGATCATGGCATCTGGTCCTGTCACTTCATGGCAAATAGAAGGGGAAAAAGTGGAAGCAGTGACAGGTTTTATTTTCTTGGGCTCCAAAATCACTGTGGATGATGACTGCTGCCATGAAATTAAAAGATGCTTGCTCCTTGGAAGGAAAGCTATGACAAACCTAGACAACATATTAAAAAGCAGAGACATCACTTTGCCAACATAGGTCCATATAGTCAAAGGTATGTATTCCCAGTAGTCATGTATGGATGTGAGAGTTGGGCCATAAAGAAGGCTGAACGCCGAAGAATTGATGCTTTCGAATTGTGGTGCTGGAGAAGACTCTTGCGAGTCAGTAGGACTGCAGGGAGATCAAATCAGTCAGTCCCAAAGGAAATCAACCCTGAATATTCATTGGAAGGACTGATGCTGAAGTTGCAATATTTTGGCCACCTGATGTGAAGAGCCAACTCAATGGAAAAGACCCTGATGCTGGGAAAGATTGAGGGCAGGAGGAGAAGGGGGCAAGAGGACAAGATGGTTGGATGGCATCACTGACTCGATGGGCATGACACTGAGCAAACTCCAGGAGATAGTGAAGGACAGGGGAGCCTGGCATGCTGCAGTCCAGGGGGTCAGAAAGAGTTGAACTCAACTTAGTGACTGAACAACAACAAACCTCTAGGATTGCCAGCTTTCCTGAGGTCCATACAAAGATAGTTAGCTGCCTACTGGAGACTCATATTTGAACACCTCATGGGTCAGATGGTAAAGAATTCTCCTGCAGCACAGAAGATGTGGGTTTAATCCCTGGGTCGGAAAGATCCCCTGGAGGAGGAAATGGCTACCCATTCCAGTATCCTTACCTGGAGAATTCCACGGACAGAGGAGTCTCGTGGGCTATATAGTCCATGGGGTTGCAAAGAGTCAGAGGCAGCTGAGTGACTAGCACTTTCACTTTTTCACTGGATACCATGCCAAACTTCAACTCTGAAGTCTTTGGTTGTTCTCTGGCTTCAATGCTTAGTGACTGTGACCTTAAATAAATTACTTATTTAAGCCTCAACTTCTCCATTTTTGAAAGGATGGTAAATAAAAGGACTTTATTATTATTTATTAATTATTATTACTATTCGTCTTAAAATTCAATCTTCATTTTGCCCTATTCTGCCCAGAACGAAAGCCTGAGAAATGCCTTTTTTGGTCTGCCTCCTCTTCCTCATCCTCCACCTGCAGTTAGTCACCAACTACTGTTGATTCTATCAGTACTTCAGAAGCCTCTGCTTGCATTCATCCACTCTTGTCATTTCTCACAGAAGCGTTGTGTAACCTAATTGGTCTCCTGGCCTCCAGGCTACCTCCCACCTTTCACCAGGATTTATCTTTATTGAAGGCATATCTGTTCATATAACTCAACAGTAAAGGACTCAGATGTCTCCTTGTGTGATGTGTAGACCTGCAAGACCTGCGACCTCCCAGTCTTTATAGCCTCATCCTTTGTTCGTGGAACCCGTGGGTCCTACACTGTCTGCTGACACTTGGGCAACTGCCCCACGCACTCTCCACTCTCATGCCTGTGTCTTTCCCCTGCTGTGGCTGCCCCTTTCTTTTTGTTTGGGCTGCTGTCCCCTCAACCACTCCCTGTGAGTAAGTACCCATAGCTCCTCCCCAGACTCCTCAGCCATCTGGTGAATTCTTGGTCATCCTTCAGTGGTGGGTGGATACATTGATATATATGTTAATCTACTCTTTTTCTTCTCTTTAGTCTTAACTGTCCTACCAGGCAACATTAATTGGTCCTTTTTAAAGAGGCCTTATAGTGGGTAGTTAAAGTCCATGAGTCAGTCTGTCTTGGTTAATAATGCAGCTGTAGAACTGGAATAAAACTATTTAACCTACCTGTGTCCCTAATCTATAAAAAGTGGATAATGTTGCTCTCACTGTGAGGATTAAGTGAATTAATATGGGAAAAATGCTTTGAATAGAACCTGCACATATGAAGTACTTCTTAAATATTGGCTATTATTAATCCCAAAGCATCTCTTACATACCTCACAATAGCATTTCCCTCTTTATTACAGTTACTTTTTTGTTGTGTTTTTCCCAGTGGATTGTGGCTTCTTTGAAGGTGAAACTTGTGTTTTAGTCATGTCTGGGTCTTTGGTATCTAGCACACAGCAGCCTCCAATAAACATTGAATCTGTCGTGCTGTTTGCTTGACTCATAATCAAGTGCTGGGTCCTCCTATGTTTTAGCCATCAGCGTCTTACCTCTTCTGGAAATGACTGCTTCTGCAAGTGTGGCATTAGAGACACAAAACTGCTCCTAACCTCAGTGAACTCTTTGACCAGAAACTTGGTATTACAGTGAAGCTTCCTGCCTATAGCAGGCAGAATGCAACTGATGGCGTGTGGTCTTTGCAAAAGTTTCTCCCAGAGTGGGAGAGAACCTCTAATGTTTTTTGTTTAAAGGGACACAGTTCAAGGCTAGAAAGTATTTTCTATTACACCTTTTTGTTTGTTTGTTTTGTTGAGTGTAAGTAGAGCTCTTTCTACCTTTTCAACTTTATTCTTATTGAAATGTTAAAACTTTTCCCTTTTAATGATGCAGGAAGAGATTTCTTTGTTGTAAACATAATATAGAGCTTATAATGAATGCCAGATTTGGGCTCTTTATAGATGATTCCGGAATATTAAGTCATTAAGTCCCATGTGGTCTGGTTCCATTGCTGGCCCTTGACACCTCAGCATATCTGGGCTATGGCAGTAGTAACTGGTCTTTCTACTTTTACGCTTTTCTCTCCAGTCTGTCCTTTATACTGCTGCCGTGTTAATCTTTCAGAAGTCCTGTTCTGATTTTTCTCACGCATTAAAAAAAATCCTCCACGAGTACCCCCTTGTATACAGGGCAAATTCTGAACTCTTTAGCATTCAGGATGCTCTACAGTCTGGCTCCTGTTATCTTTTCTACCTTATATTCCATTGTACACTAGAATGAACTTTGTAGATTATCTGGGTTAGTTGTGACTTGCGTAATGTGAGTTACGTTTTCCCTTTTTACCCACTGGGAGTGTTTTCCATTCTTTTCCTATTTTTCTTTTGAATTCTGCCCTTCTTTTAAGATCTATATTTTGAAACCCCTTTGTTTTGAAATAATTATAGACTCACAAGAAATTGCAGAGTAGTACATAAAGTACTGTGTACCTTTCTGCCAGCCTCCCCCAATGATAATGTATAATTGTAGTATAATACAAGATCCATTTTGGAATTCCATTTTGAAGAATATTCTCAGTGGTAAGAAAAAACTTCTCTTTCTTTCCTTTCCTTTCTTTTTATCTGTCTCTTCCTTCTCCCCTACCTTTTTTATCTTTAAGGACTGTATGGACTTGTGGAAGTGGCCAGAAGTCATTTGAACTCAACGTCTGTAAAACAAGCTAGGTGGGTGATCAAACTGGGTAGTATGGTGTGTGGTTCTTAACAGTGAAAATGTATGGCTATATGATATTGCAAGACTAGTTTTTATCTGCTTTTATAAACTGGCCTTAAAATTAATTTCAAAAGAGGAGTTTCCATAGAGGGAATGGATGAATAACCTCCTTAAGTAATTAAAGGAGGCACAGTCCTCATTTAGATGTGAATATTCTAATATATCGGTTAAGATACTCTCAATATTTTTTTATCCATACCATTTATATTCTCCTTTAATGCTTATATTCTTACAGAGATTATTTTTAAAAAGAAGCTAGTGTTAAAACACACAATGCATTGTGAAAAAAAGAGTTTATTTTCCTCAGAATTGAAGTAGAGTTGATTTACAATGTTGTGTTATCCTCAGGCTCATTTTTTAAAGAAGGCAGAAGGCTTGTAAAGGAAGAGATTTTGGAAAATAAACTTTATTTTCCAAATTGGAACCCTCATACATTGTTGGTGGGAATATAAAACAGTACAGCCACTTTGGAAAACAATTTGGCAGGTTCTCAAAAAGTTAAACATAGAGTTACCATATGACCCAGCAATTCTGCTCCTAGGTATATACTCAAGAAATCTGAAACATATGTTCACACAAAAACATGTACACAAATGTTCATAGCAGCGGTATTCATAATAGCCCAAAAGTGGAAACAACCCAAATACCCATCAGCTGATGAATGAAAAAACAAAATGAGGTATTTCCATACAGTGGAATATATTTCAGCCATAAAAAGTGATGAAGTACTGATAACACAGCAATATGGGTGAAGCTTGAAAACATTTTGCTAAGTGAAAGAAGCCAGGCACAAAAGGCCCCATACTGTATGATACCCTTTATATGAAGTATCCAGAACAGGCAGATCTACAGAGACGGAAAGTAGATGGTGGTTGTTAGGAGCTGCAGGGGGATGAGAGAGGAGGGAATGGAGAGCGGCTGCTAATGGGTATAGAACTTCTTTCGTGGGTGATGTAAACATTCTGGAATTAGACAACGGAGATAGTTGTACAGTCTTCCAGATACACACACACACACAAACCCCATTGAATTATATACTTTAAAAGGGTGAATTTCATAGTATGTGAATTATATCTCGAAAATACAGTCCCAACTTCCTGTATTAAATTGTGATCTGGTTTAGGGTATTGTTTGCCTGGTGTGATGGAACATGAGTGTCGGATCACTTACATTTGAGCTCCAAGTAAGGACAAAGGTTAGTGGGAGCAGGGAGTGGGTGACTGTCAGACCTAAGCCTGGTAGCTGCTCAGTGCCCTGTGACACTGGTGGGCAGAGTAAAAGTAGGAGCAGATCAAATAAGGATGGAATTACCTTCTCTTAGAATCCAGACAAATATCTTAACACATAGAGAGATCAAGAAGTGTTTTAAACAGAGCAGGTTCTGACCTGTTAAATTTAGGCTAAAGTTATTGCCATTTTGTCTCAGATGTGTACCTCACAGATCTTGAGAAATCTGTCTCATTGTGAACTATAAGGAAGTAGGCCTTCTGTATTTAAAAGTATTTTTATTAATTTTTAAAATTAAATCAGTTTGGGTTTTCATAAGTCAAAAATATAGTTTTCATCAGTGACATACTTTTTGTCCTATTTGCTTAAAGTACTTTCTAGTTTTTCTGCATGTAATCTGTGTGTTTGTGGTATAAAAATCATTATATGGGTAGAATGGGTACCACATGGTAGCCATCTTGATCAGTTATTCTTTGGCAGACTGAACTATATGTATGTTTTAAACATAAATCACACTGCCATATCTGAATAAGACTTTAGTCTTATTTAAATAAGTGTATGAGAGATGTGGAAAAATAATGAGATTTGCCTAATAGCAAGTAATGTGCAGTGAGTCTTTGTGTCTGTCAGGCATGGTTGTCACTTTAGTGAGTTCCAATAAATGAACCCAGCTGAGTGCTTTAGAGCAGTGATCTTCAAATTGGAGTCCATGTCTAAAGGTATCTAGGCTGGATAGCTTTGAGAGTTCTGAGTGTTCATATTTTATACTCTTCCCTGAAATTGATTTGTCTGAAGACAATACTGGCATAATCCTCACTCTCTTTTCTTATCCTCCCTTTTTTGTTGTTGTTAAGTTGCTAAGTTGTGCCTGACTTTTTGTGACTCCCATGGACCGCAGCACGCCAGGCTTCCTTGTCTTTCCCTGTCTCCTGGAGTTTGCTCAAACTCATGTCCATTGAGTCGGTGATGCCATCCAACCATCTCGTCCTCTTGTCGTCCCCTTCTCCTCCTGCCTTCAATCTTTCCCAGCATCAGGGTCTTTTCCAGTGAGTCAGTTCTTCCCATCAGGTGGACAAAGTTTTGGAGCTTTAGCTTCAGCATCAATCCTGCCAGTGAATGTTCAGGTTTGATTTCCCTTAGGATTGACTAGTTTGATCTCCAGCTCTTCTGATTGACAAAAGAAAAAGCCTTACCTTTCACTCATCTTGAATCTCACCAATGTATGTTTCTCTGAGGTGTAAAATTCTCCAGGGTTCCAACAAAGGGATAGTTGTGACACTGACGTCAAGTATGAAACTTCTCTTTATCAAGGTATATACCCTTCTCCATACATCTGAGTAAGAGCTGAATCTCCAAAAAAGGAATTAATTTTTATGGTTAGTTAGCAAAATTTATGGGTTTCTCTGGTGGCTCAGACAGTAGAGAACCTGCCTACAATGCAGATCAGAGTTTGATCCCTGGGTCAGGAAAATCCCCTGGAGAAGGGAATGGCAATCCACTCCAATATTCTTGCCTGGAGAATCCCATAGACAGAGGAGCCTGGAGGGCTACAGTCCATGGACTCACAAAGAATCGAACACGACTGAGCTATATTTGCCTTGTTTTCACCAATTGTAACTACTAATAAAAGTAACAGGAACTCAATCCAAAAGAAGTACTTTAAATAAAAAACAATACTCATATTTTTGTTATAGGAAAGTATGATAAAAGAAATTATATTAAAATGAAATACTATGGAAGAAGAATAGAAATATAAATTCAAGGAGAGAAAGAAGTAATGTAACATTTCATATAAGAAATGAAGATTCTGTTATAGTTTTGAAATGGAGGGTGGTGGTTTAGTGTTTAGATTTCAAGTGTTTAGATTTCATTGGATGTATTTAAATTAATGACATAATCGTTTTATTTTTTTAGATGTCAGTTTTAAATTGGCCTCTGGTGATCTATAAAGGAAAGTACAGTGTTTGCAATGATTTAAACTTCTTATAAAAAGATTTTCAGTATCAACTTAAAAATATTCAAGGATTTTTTTCTTCCCAGTTTTATTTTAGGGGGTGTATAAGGAAAACTTTTGAAAGATAATACTCCAAAGAATATAGAGATCAAGAAGAAACCATATATCTGCCCTCAAGAAACTTTTTAATTGATGGAGTGGGGACCTATACACATTTGGCTTAAATAAAGCCTTTATTTGGTTGTATTTTGCTGCTTATTTAGCATGGACATTGTGCCTCAGTGTTGCATCGTGCTTGTTAAAATGACCCTTGAATAGTGATTTAGCTCATATGTGCTCTGTTTCCACATAAGCTATTGTGCAGAACAGAGAAGGACTGTATCTCTTAAAAGACAGATGGGTAGGAAAAGTGCCCACTGCACTTAGCACTGATGAATAGTGGAGCTGTCTCTCATTGTCTGGTCCCTGTGGTCATGAAGAACATGAGACCAGAGTCAGGAGATCCCAGTTCATGCCCTTATTACCCTAGGCCTTGTGACCTTGGCCAAATCACTTTAAACACGTTTCAACTCGAGTTTCCTTTATAAAAAAAAGTTTAAACTGGGTAATGATCTAGCTCAGAATTTAAGAACCAGTGACTTCATACATTTTTACACAGTGCCTTAATTTTGGAAGTGATAACTGTAGCAGACTTTAAATGCCCCAAATACTGAAGCAGATAACTTGCTTAACGTAATATTGTGGAGAAGAATAACCTACTACTTGTCATTTATCTGAAGTGTGATTAAGACAGTGTGTTATGCAGCCTGTCAGAAGTGTTGTGGGTCGTCCCCCCCCCCCCCGCCACTGCTGTTTTTATTTGGGAGGGGAGGAAGGAGAATTTCCTCTACTTTTTGAGAATTAGAAAAATTGTACACAAAATTAGTAACCGAGAATCCCAATTTTAGCTTCATTCCAGGGCCTTTATTGAAAGCCACTTTTTTGTAAAGCTCTAGCACATATTAAAGTGGATTATGGATTACAGGCAGCTCCAAGCTTTGCTCTTAAGGGTCAGAGGCGGAAACCAAGAGAGAGAGCAATTACAGTTCGCTCTTGTCATGGACTGGGCCTCTTGGGTTCTGTAAGGAACTAAAGTGAAACTTTCTGGAAGAGCTCCACTAGAATGGCTTTCCTGGGGGCTTATGAGGCTTACGTGCTGAAACCGATACTCTTGTAGTACAAGAATAACCACAAACTGGTGTGGGATTTGGAGGCTGTGGAGGGGGGATGCCACATGCAGTTCTCATTCCCCAAAATCCCTTGGCTGGTGAACAGAGATTTTTCCCGTCAGTAAGCAGATATTTGATTATATATTGACAGATTCTTTCTAAACAACTTTTGGAATAGAAGACTTTGCTACTGTTTTGTGTCTTTGGATGTTAAGAATAATAAAGTAGGTAGAATTAACTTGTGGTAGTTTTAACATATACAAATTTGTTGTTGTTCAGTCACTAAGTTGTGTTCGACTCTTTGTGAGCCCATGAACTGCAGCACGCCAGGCTTCCCTGTCCTTCACTATCTCCCGGAGTTTGCTCAGATTCATGTCCATTGATTTGGTGATGCTATCTAACAGTCTCATCCTCTGCTGCCTGCTTCTCCTTTTGCCTTTTGTCTTTCTGTGCATCAGGGTCTTTTCCAGTGAGTTGACTCTTCTCATAAGGTGGCCAAAGTATTGGAGCTTCAACTTTAGCATCAGTCCTTGTAATGAATATTCAGGGTTGCTCCTTTAGGGTAACATATAGAAATATTATCTATTTAACTCTTGTCACCAGTCTTTATCTCTTGTATTTGTTCTTAACATCATCTCCATTGTTTGAATAAATTCTTATGGCTGATTTGCGGATGTTATTGTTCTTTATTATCCTAAATATTGGACAGTTCGATTGATTTGCCTTGGTTGGGTAGATACTTAGATTGGAACCGAAAATTTTTAGCTTTTTCTTTTTTTTTTGCAGTACAAAATATGGAGCAGAGAAGTCTGTAAACTGACCAGGCTTGGAGCCTTTTGCTGCTGAAGAGGGAAACACTGTTGTTACCTGGCAGAATCTACTGTGTTTTGTCTCATCAGATCTCTAAGTCAGCAGTTTACTTTTTGTTTAGTAGAGTATGTCTTGGCTTGTCTGAATGAGTCATAATTAAAATATAGTCACCAGGACTCATAATCTTATCCAAACAGGAATTGTATTATAGAGATACACTATTCCTTGTCATGTATGGAGTTAGACTGATACAGGTCTGCTGTGCTCACTGAGGTGGGTTTTTATAAATGCTAGATTATTTTGGAAGCATTTAAATAGGTTTCTTTGTCATCTACTCAAAGGAAAAAAGCCTTGAAAGTGAAAATAAGCAGAAAAGTAAGTAAATATAATAGTTATTCAAATCAAAATCTGAAAATCTCTATTTGGGTTTTTGTATGTATTACTTAAAAATGAAATGATTACTTTTTCTTTGAAAAGATTCGAGGATTAGAACAGTTTTAAAAAACAGTTTTGATGTCCCTTTTGTTCATTGACAGAAACATTGTCTAGAACTCCAGCTGAGGGCATGTAGCTTCTGACTCAGGTCAGTAGATACACTGCTGCGGTTTGCTGTGGTCATTTGACGTAGGTATTTCATTGAGCTAGAACAACACTTCAGCGGTCGCCTTCAAGTCAGTAAACATGAATTAAGAACTTATGTGCCAGGCACTGCACTAAATACTGAGGACACAAAGGTGAATAAGACATTATTTATACTGGGTTCTGTTCTACAAAGGATTGGAAGTGCTGACAGGAAGTAAGTATAATAGTATTGTGAAATATAACAAGTTTGGAACTTAGAAAAACAGAAACTAGATTTGTAGGCAAGAGTGTAGTTGAACAATAAGATATTGGCCTTGTGATTGAGAAGCTCAGTTTAATGTTCATTTTACTAGTGACATGCTACAGAAGCTAAGCTTTGTTATGTTTGAGCTGTGTTAAAGACATGATATATATATTTAGCAGGATTATGAAGACTTCAGGCATTTTGGGGGAACTCCCATGAAAATGTCACTTGGAGTTGGTTGTCTAAGTGGTAGTGTTATTACTCCTTGATTATGAGAGTTGAATATAAGATAGATTTCAGTATTATTTTTAAATTTTATTTAAACCTCACTGTGTTGAGGGGACAGTGTAGGAACCCAGGCTGAGGCTCTGAGGACTGAAGTTTCACTTTATTGTTACATGGTAACAGGTTTTTGTTTATTTAAGTATGGATTTAATATTGAGATGGACAAATTAGAAGTGAATTGCAGTTTTGAAACTGCCTTGGTTCCCTTTTCCCTTCTGTTTTTCTTTTATTAAAGTTATTAAACTTTCCCTTTCCTTAGTTTCTAGAGTTGTTTCATGGCATCTTGGTGAGGCAGGATGTAATGCTTTTTGCTGAAATCAAAAGCTACTACTGTTTCTCCAGTTTCCCAGGTGAGAGAAGCTCTGATCAAGGATGTAGTTTGTGATTTGAATATAGAGTCTGTTTGGTGGATTCTTGTGGGCATATCTTAGTTTTCAAAGGGAAAAAAAAGATTTACTGTTCTAAAGAGATGTATAAACACGACTTGATGATGGTAGCCTCAGATTTCATAGGTTTACCAGATAGAACTGTTGCACAATATGGTAATCTTCCACTGTGGTAGTTAATGAGATACAAAACTGCATAATTACACCAACAGTTATTTTCCTTATAGAATTTGGTGGCTACTAAGTAAACAATTGTTTTTACTTAGCTTAGTTATGTGCCATCATTGAAGGAATCTTATAGTTTCCTTCATGCTGCTGCTGCTGCTGCTGCTGCTAAGTGCTGCACTCCACATTTTTAGTTGAACAGAGACTGATATTAATTATTTTAAAAGAGGGCTTGCTCTTAAAGCGTATTTGCCAACTGGCTTTCCTTAATTACATGTTTAGATGAACTTCAGCTCAGGGAGAAATGATAATGAAATATATACTATGGAAAACACTCAGTTAGTCATGGTAGAGGAAAGCCTCCTAGAAGGTAAAATGTTTCAAAATTGTTTCAAAGTTTATCCTCATTGTTTTTATTCATCCTTATGTGTGTTAAGTGGAGGGAGGTTCCAGGTTGTGGTATGATTTTGGTAAGGCCCTATGTTGTGTCTTAAGCACTTCTGATGCAGATACTGACTTTTAAAACCCAGACTCATGTGGTGTAAGACACCACTCCAGCCTCAAGACAAACTGTGTTTCTTTTCTAACGTGTAAGTTGTGTTTGCTAGTGCATTTCACACTTCAGCAGATAGAATCTAAAGCATGCAGATGAAAACTATGGAACCTGTCTGTAAATCAGTTTCACTTTCAGGAGATTGGAAATAGCTGTGGAGAGCACTGTGGATTTAGTGGGAAGGAGTGCTGTGGTGGATGAGCAGTGTCTACTCGGGGTTGGAATGGTGAAACTGTAGTATCTGCTTCTTCTATCTGTCATCCCTGCCATGCCTGTGTTCTCACTCATGTCTGGCTCTTATGCAACCCCATGGACTGTAGCCCACCAGGCTCCTCTATCCATGGAATTTTCTCAGCAAGAATACTGGAGTGAGTTGCCATTTCCTATTCCAGGGGATCTTCCCAACCCAGGGATCAATCCCCCATCTCTTGCATCTCCTGCGGGCAGATTCTTTACTGCTTGTGCCATCTGGGAAGTCCTATGTTGAACACATTCTCTGATCGTATTGAGAGCCCAAAGGCACAAGATAATTTCAACAGTTACCTGGGTGAAATAAAGAGGAGAGAGGTATATAGGACAGAAGTGGGCCTGTGAAGGGAGAATCACTTGTGGATGAAAGAATAGAGAATGGTAAATTGGAAGGAAAAAGCTTAAAAAGACCTGAGAGTAGGCATGAACAGTCTTTCTTTTTTTGGGGTGGGGGCAGGGATTGGGAAAGGAAAATATATCTGTAAAATTCTAGGGGCAAGGAAATTAAAAGTTAATTTGAGTTGAACTGTTGTTGGGTTATAGTCAAAATTTTTGTTGTTCTCAAGGTAGGAAAAAAGAAAGTATGATACTCATGAGACTTCTTGAGTTGGTTTATTTGCCACTTAGAATAAAACAAAGTAAGGGAGGCTTCCAGAGTAGTGTGTGATCTCAGAAAGGTCTTTGAGAAAGTGATTGTGGGGCTGCAATGTCTTCTTTCTCTTCTCTTGTGATCACACCCCACTTTACCAGATACTTAGTATCCAAGTTTTCCAAAATAAGTTCAGGAGAACATTAGTGTCCCTCGATGTTTAAATACATGTTCTAGGAGGAAAAGAATCATTAGGTAAGTTGGGGGACTAGTAGGGTTCCACAACAAAATATAATAGTGAACAAAATTAGTCTGTTTTTTTGCTGTAGGACATCTGAGAGTTCTTAAAATACTAGTGTGCCTTGTGAATCGCTGAAGAGAGAAATGGGGTGGAGTGTGTGGCGTGTTTCAAATTTGGTTGACCACAGTACAGTTTGAAAAAAGCTGATATGTATATATAAATGTGGTACCTGTAAGCCTGGGTTTGTATATCTCCTCTTACTTGCGTTAGTAATATTTTTCCTCTTTCCCATTCCTCCAGCATAACCCCCTGACCCTTCAATTAGGGGAATAAGTTCTCTGCTCTCTCATTTCCATTTGTGTATTCCATTTGGGGGGACTATTAATACTTGTTTACATTTTAAAATATGATAGTATTTACATAAACTCCTTATTTGAGTTTCGGGTATCTTGATAATTGGACCCTGATCTTACCTACATTTTGAGGTTTATTCACCACTACCCACCCATGATAATTCTTCGCTGAAGCTCAATTTCTTTACAATTCCATGATTATATTCTCTGCTTGGAATGTTCTACCTTTATATTAAGGTCTAGCCAAAGTGCTCTCTCTTCCATTAGACCTCCCCTGATCTCTTTAGCTAGGAATAATCTCTTCTTCCTCGGATAGCATTTATTTATTAATACCTGTAGTGATATTTACAGATAGGTCTGTGGTTATTTATTTAGATATTTTGCAAGCTTGAGAAGAGAGGGCATACCATTCTATACCACCTATATCATACATAGCTCCTAGCCTAACTACCCCCCACACAGAGTGTGATAATACAAGCTAATGTTATGTGGTCAGTCTTTACTACAGTCCTATAGGTATCCTCATTTTATAGATGAGGCAGCTAAGACAGTGAGAGGTAGGGTAAATTACTGAAAATCACATATTAAGTTAGTGACAGAGCCAGGAATCTAATGCCAAAAGCAATCTCATGCCCTTAATCACAACATAACATTACTTCCTATAGTAGCTCCTCAGTGAATATTTGAATGAATGAATGAATGTGCAAGCTGATGGAAAAGAGTCCCATCAGCTGTGTTTCAAAATTGTTAAGTTACTTTCGTTATTGCTCTTTTGAAGTTGACATTTATCTAGCCATGTAAGAAGTTCTAAATGACAGTTAGCACGAGTTCAGGTGGGTCGAGGGAATGGTAGAGATGAGTGTGTGGGGACATGCAGGATGTTATTTATAGCCAAGAAGATTCACTGCTATGCTAGAGACTGCTGCTTTCTTTGTGGACTGAATAGTGGTGGGTCCTGGCTTTGGAGTTTGGAGACCTGTATGGGAGTTTCAACTTCCTCATTTATTAGTTTAGCAAGTTTCTTAACCATTCTAAGCCCCATTTTTCTCCTCTGTAAAATAGCAGTAGCTACTTCATTAGTGTTTTTATGAGAATTCAACCAGATAATCATGGAAAGCACTTAGCCTGGTGCCCAGAACATATTGTCAACTGATACTAGTTATAAAACAGGAAGTTTTACTTAATGTAAAACTAGCTGCTTCTCTCTTAAAAAAAAAAAAAAGTCCCTTTGAACTTAGACCTTCAGATTTCAAAGTATTAAATAAATCTGTCTTTTATGATTTTCTCTTTTCTTTTTTACTTCACATTGTTTTATTTTCCGATTTGGGAAAGCTGGTAGTCCAACATTTATTTGTTCTCTATCTCAGGGCAAATAAATGAGCACTAGATTAAGAGCTCAAGGTATTAGATTCCAACATTTTTCATATTCAGTAAATTCACTTTTTGTAGGAGATACTGGGCTATGTTACTCAGCTTGTGGCTCTAATCACTGATCAGAAACTTTCGGTGCTTTCATCAGCCCTTTTGATGGGCATGAAAACCTCATGCCTTACTGCCTTTTGTAGGCTTCCCAGGTATCTCAGTGGTAAAGAAGGCACAAGAGATGTGGGTTTGATTCCTGGGTTGGGAAGATCCTCTGGGGTAGGGATTGGCAACCTACTCCAGTATTCTTGCCTGGAAAATTCCATGAGTATTTTAAATTAATTACAAAATGGCCTTGTTTTTTAAAAAAATATTTTATTTTTGGGTGTGCTGGGTATTCTTTGCTGCACACAGGCTTTCGCTGGTGTGTCAAGCAGGGGCCACTCTCACTGCAGTGTGGTCTGCTCACTGCAGTGGCTCCTCCTGTCGCAGAGCACGGGCTCTCTGGTGCTTGTTTCAGTAGCTGGGCCCACAGGCTCCGTCGCCCTGCTGTCCATGAGGTCTTCTTGGACCAGGGGTCCAACCAGTGTCCCTTTGCATTGCAGGGTGGATTCTTAGCCAGTGGACCACCAGGGAAGCCCGAAATGGCCTTACTTCTTAAATAAAAATACTATCTTATAATAAAAATTATCAAAATTAAACTGCTATCTGAGAAGAGGAAACATTTCTATTTATGATATATATTAATAATTCTAGTGTACATTGTACCTATGAATATCATATATTGATGGCAAGCCTGTCTTAAATTGAGTTTGTTCTGAATATTTTCTCATTGTTGAGCTTTATTTTTGGTGTCTGTAATATGAAGACGATGGGTATCTTTTTATTTATCAAATAAGGTTTATTTTGTCGATTATGCGTTTTCTTTTAAACTACCCTCAAGAGTCACCTTCCTGTGGTGAGAATTGCTGTATTCTCAATGTAGAGCCTGGGTGATTCTGACCTGAGTGATTCTGTGTGAATGTGTGAGACATTTCAAAGAATCTTAGTTTTGATTCATGTGTAGGGAAGAAATATGGGATTATTAGCAAAGATAAGAGGAGTGGAGAGTCATTGTAAATAAAGAATCTTGTATTAATTTATTCCAGACTCGAGCCAGGGGTGTGTTGGTTTGGCTATAAATTATTGAAGTTGGTGTTCTGTGCAGTTTACTTTGAGTGGTTCTTTGCTTAGTTGAGCAGGTTCAGATGAGGCTGAGAAAACAGGAAGATTGTGCTTGGAAAGGGAAAAGGTGGTCTTGAGGCCAAGTTAGGTCAATAATCTTATACGAAGAGTCCCCAGACAGGATGTTTCTGTTTTAAAAAGTTTTGTCTGAAATGTAAATTCACATATCTGGTATAAATTATTCTGGCTGAGGCTTACTGCTTTCTTTTGATTTAGAATTTAAAACAAAACAAACTCAGTCACAGAATACACAACAAAAAAGAGAAATTGTAAAACTTTTTAGAACTTCTTAAGTGGCACGATTTCTTGATGCATTCAGCATTTGAGAAACCATGTGAAAACAGAGGAAAGGTATTTAGCATAGGAATTAACTTGTTTCTTGGCAAAGGAACCAAGGCAGCGTTTGAATTACTGCTGTGTGGTGGTTCTGTTGTTTCACATGCTTTTTTTTTATTTTCTTTTGCTTGATTGTCATGTCTTTGTCAGTTGCTGCCTTGGGAGATGTCTATCTAGGGCAATTACCCTACTGACACAGGATTCAAGTTCAAAGCAAGCAGTTGTTTTGTTTAACCAGAACTTCATTTACAGCTGGTCCTAAGCTGAGTCAGTGAAGTTTGTTGTACCCACTTTAGGTCTTGACACTTGCTGTATTATTTGGGAGTGGCAGGAACCTGGAAATCAGTTAGGTGTCTTTTCCATCCTCATTCATATTAGGAGCTTATGGTGATAAAAGGTGTCAGCTCCCCATTGAGTGTAGCCTTCTCTGTCAGGATGGGAGTAGAGGCATTGCCTCAGTGGCCTTCCTCCTTCTAAGAACTTCTGCCCATCACCTTGTTTAAACACTTCTCAGCCTTAGGGGAGCTTTCTGTTTATTCTGGCTTAGGTGATCTGTTCCCTCCTTTGAACTTGCTCAATTGTTTCTGAGTCATGTGGCAATTAATCTTGTTTTGCTTTGTGTTATCTCTTGTAGTTGACTTTTATTGTTAATGTTAAGCTGCTTGAGGACAAGAGCTGTTACTAATTTATTTTCCCCTGTACATTTTATGGGGCTTCTCTGGTGTTTCAGTGGTAAAGAATCCAGTTGCCAATGCAGAAGATGCAGGTTCAATCCCTGAGTCGGGAAGATCCCCTGGAGAAGGAAACGGCAATCCACTCCAGTATTCTTGCCGGGGAAATTCCGTGGACAGAGGAGCCTGGTGAGCTACAGTCCGTGGGGTCCATGGGGTTGACTTAGGAACTAAACAACAACAACAATTACAGCGTACATTTTATAGTGACTCTTATTTTTCCCTGGATTTACCCTGGAAAGTTTTCTTGTGTCTCAGATGGCAAGAACATCCTCTAGAACATTTCATAAGAACCCTCAGAATCTTTCAGACTTTTCGGGCCATGTGGTGTTTCGCTGTGGCCTTGATAAAAGCAGTTATCCCCTTTGCCACAGACACAACCAAGATTCTGGGCGCCAAAATCTTCCTAGATAAGTACTTGAGTGGTTTTTTGGTTTGGAGAGAAAATGATCGTATCCTTTACTTTGCTTTAATTTTCATCACCAAGTATTTTAAAGACAGAAGCAGATAAACAAGCAAACATTTAAAATGAAGATCTTACATGACTGGTTAATATTGTATAAAACACATTTTAATTTTGCTACACTCACCTTGTAATGTCAGGAATGAATGACCTGGTTGATGTGGTGCTCTGCATTTCTTCTAAGGGCTTTATTTCTTAATGAATTGGGGGTTTCACATTTACAAGGAATCTGCATGCTTTTATATAATACCCCAACTTTCATAAGAATTATTTTTTGTTTGTCATTGCCTTGTTGGGAGCTCTAACTATTTTGCTAAACAGCCATTTATTGTATTTTCTGTGCTGACTTTGGCTTGGTGGCGTGTAACAATTCTGAAGGAACTAACTCTACATTAATACAAGTTGCCTGTGATGTCATAATGACAAAATATGATATTTTTGTTAGGGGAGAAAAATCCAAAATTCTACTTTAAAGAAACTATTTTGAGCTCTTGAGAGGATATAGTTAGATCTTCATTTTTTTTTTTTTCTTCCCTCTAAAAAATTGTGGGGAAAACACAAGCCTCAAGTTATTTCCTAAAATATTTCCCATGATGATTACTACCTTAGTTTTTAAGGCTTTTCTTCCTTCAGGAGCTCTGGCTCTTCTATAAGGAGAGTCAGAATGCTAGCTCTTCTTTAAGTAGAATCAGAGCAGACCTTCCGAAGCTTTGTAAGAGCCTGTGAACCCATGGATAGCCCCCATAGTCTCCATGTTTCCTTTTGTTACAGTTATTTTTTTCTGAGAACTGTTTGCAGAATATCTTCATACCACAGTATCTCAACTGTCAGGAAAACACAACTTACATATTCTTTGTGTTTTTATGAGGAGCAATTTATTACCTTGTTATTTTTGAAAATTTTATTTCCTATTTCTATATTATACAAAAATAATGGATTTTTGGATTTTAGGGAGGTACAGTTGTTTGCTCTGCATGGTGTCATGGAAAATAATTTATTTTGATTTAATTAAAAATTTAAATTGTAAAATGCACACAACATTGCTTTAACTTTTATTTTTCCCTTTTAATTTTGTATTGTTTTCTTTATTGTTTCTCTTCTCTCACTGAAAACAATTCTCTTATTTGAGCCTCACACACCTTCCTTACTAGGATTATCTTGTTACTTACAGACCAGAGAGGAAAATAATTCATTGTCTTCTTTTTTTCTCCAAAACACTTTTTGAAGTATTTTTATTCTTTTGAAAATAGGTTCACCTTGGAGCATGCAGTTTTGAGTTTGGATGAATTAGCACTATTATCTATATCAGATATTTTAAAAGCTGAGTGTAAGACCACTTCTGATGGGGTTGGTTTCTCAGAAAACATTTTTATAGCCAAAATTTCTATCCTGAGCTCCTTGACCTAGTCTGAGGTTTGTAAGTGAATTTTTATCTGGAGCCCTAATGAGTGTGAAACCGATAAATTAGTATAAATCTATTTATAAGTTTGCTGAATGTTTAAAAAAGTCAATCTGTGTTTGATGAGCTCTAGTAGGGGAAGCGAGAATTCTGTTAGGCCATTAAACCAGCAGTGCCTTGCCCCGATGGAGCTCTAGGTTATTTTTGTGTTTTGTTTTGTTGCACAGTATCAAAAGAAATCCTGATTTACACAGAAAAGTCCTTGTAAATGGTAAAAAAAAAAAAAAAATTTAGAGCACCTTGCCTAACAGCAACAGCAACAGCAACATCTAACATTTTTGAGCACCCAAGCCCTAGACTCCTGGTGGGAGCTTTACATGTATTGATTTCCACAGCAAACATTTCATCACAACTTTACAAATGAAAAAACTGAGGCACAGTGAGCTAAAGTAACTAATACTGAGTTTACAGATAGTGAGTAAGTGACAGAGCTAGGCTCAAATCTGATGCCCTTAACCATTGTACTGTGTTTGTATTGTTCTGAAATTGTTGTTGTTACAGTAGCTCAGTCATGTCCGACTCTGCGACCCCATGGACTGCAGCACACTGAGCTTCCCAGTCCTTCACTGTCTCCCGGAGTTTGCTCATGCTCATGCCCATTAAGTCAGTGATGCCATCCAACCATCTCATCCTCTGTCGTCCCCTTCTCCTCCTACCCTTAATTTGTTTTGAGGAGGGGGCTTTATTTGAACTATTTATAATAGAACTAACCAATTTCTCAAATGAAAAGAGAGATTCTAGAACTCATTATATACTTACAAATAACTGAAGTCTGCAGTGTAAAGACCATGCCTTAATAAATCAATAGTTCAAATCATATTGGCATTTTCTTAACAGCTCATGCTGGTCTATGGAGCAAGCCATTCTTACTTAAACTATATTTAGGTAATAGCTTTTTATAAGAGCCACTGCTGCAGTTTTTCCTGTCATTATTTTATTACCGCTAGTACATTCTCATTATATTTTAACCAGCTTATTTGAGGGCATAGTAAAAAGTTATGTAACTACTACTTAATTGTTTCCCTCCTGTTGTACATGATGTTTTACAGATAAGCCCTTTTCATCATTACTTGCATGAACCTATTATTTAAAAAATTCGAAATTTCCAACATTTTTCATGTCCTTGCTTAGTTAAAGTGTAAAGATTTCACATAATTCTAGCCTTTCAGTTGTTCAGATATTGTAGATGTTTTTCTCTAATATCTTATTTTATAATAATGGTTATAATCATATTTAAACAGTAGTGTAGTCATCAAATAAACTTCTTTACGGTGTTAGTAGCATGTGTGCATGCTAAGTTGCTTCAGTTGTGTCCAACTCTTTGTGACCCCATGGACTGTAGCACCCCAGCTCCTCTGTCTGTGGGATTCTCCAGGCAAGAATACTGGAGTGGGTTGCTGTGCCCTTCTCCAGGGTTTCTTCCTGTGTCCCAGGGATCCCACCTGCGTCTCTTAATGTATCCTGCATTCGCCAGCGGGTTCTTTACCACTAGCACCACCTAGGATTTAATAAGCTTTTCCTCCAGAGTGTGTACTAGTTATTCTTGTTCTGTGTAAAAACTTATCCTGAACAATTTTCATTGTTAGATTTAAATTTTATTTGAATGTTTTCTCTGACTCTCAATAACATCAAGCTTTCTTTTTAGCTTATTTTTCCCTGTTCCCCACCCTCCAACTATGTCATAATTTAACAGGGATCACAGATCGATTTTGTAAGATTTGGTTTCACTAAATGTATCAAGAAGCTGAGATATATACTTTTTCTTGCTGTAAAAGGTGACTTTCAGTGACAAATTGCTATTACTTTATTTATTGATATGAGACTTTATCATTTCATATATAGTTTGTTATCAATGTATTTGATAGTGGTTGAAGAATTGGTTGGCATTGGTTTCTAATACCAGTTGTCAATTTGCCTTGAATATGATCAGTCTTGTTACATCCATTATTAGATATTTTTCTTAAATCCAAGAATTTGAATCATATTTTGATATGGTTCATTGATATGGTTGATTAATCATTTAATCATTTTACCTTACCGAAAACATTAGGTGATTGAAGAAGGATTAGAAGCTTATGATGATGTTATTGTCCAGTCGCTGAGTCATGTCTTCCTCTTTTGCGACCCCATGGACTGTAGCCTTCCAGACTCCTCTGTCCATGGGATTTGTCAGGCAAAGAATACTGGAGTGGGTTGCCATTTCCTTCTCCAGGGGATCTTCTCAAACCAGGGACTGAATATGAGTCTCCTGCACTGTAGGCAGATTCTATATCACTGAGCTGCTGGGATAGCCCCAAAGCTTAAGATAATGCTATCATAAATATAAAAGTAGGACAAGAAGGGCCCAAACCTTTACATATAGATTCAGTTATTTTGTAACAATCATCCTACGTCATGTAGAGCATGTGCTGAGGCAGTGTTGCCTGACAGTTACTGGAGTGCAGCCTCTGTGTGTGCTAGAAATCATTTTACGTAAGTGGATGTATACAGTCCTGAGTAAGAAGAAGAGGAACAAGAAACACCAGTATACAACTACAGTCTTTCTAATCAAGGACATATTTTAAAGAATTTCACATTCAGCAAATGGACAGAAATGGCTGGAGAAGCCTTATTTTGAGTCCTTCACAAAAGCAAGTTAACCTGGAGGGTGAAATTGCCTGGAACTTGTTTCCATTTTATTACAGTTGGCATATAACACATCTGTGTGCATCTTTGTTATTGAAGAAATAGTTGTGCTTTGTGTGCTAAGTCACTTCAGTTGTGTCCAACTCTTTGCGACCCCATGAACTGTAGCCTGCTAGACTTTTCTGTTCATGGGATTCTCCAAGCAAGAATACTGGAGTGGGTTGCCATGCCCTTCTCCAGGGGCTCTTCCTAACTCAGGGATTCAGCCTGGGTCTCCCACATTGCACACAGATTCTTTACCATCTGAGCCATGCGGGAAGCCCATAGTTACAGTTTATTTAATAAGTGAAAGTAATGTAAATGTTTGCTAAACCCTGATATTTTTTGGACATATTTTGAAAACCACTCTCTTTATTTTTTATTTATTTATTTATTTATTTATTTTTAAATTTTAGTTGGGGGCTAATTACTTTACAATATTGCAGTAGTTTTTGCCATACATTGACATGAATCAGCCATGGGTTCACATGTGCTCCCCCTCCCGAACCCTCCTCCCACCTCCCTCCCCTTCCCATCCCTCTGGGTCATCCCAACGCTCCATCCCTGAGCATCCGTCCCATGCATAGAACACGGAATGGTGTTCCGCTTCACATATGACAATATACATGTTTCAATGTTATTGTCCCAGAACGTCCCACCCTCACCTTCTCCCTCAGAGTCCACAGGACTGTTCTATGCATCTGTGTCTCTTATTCTGTCTCACATATAGGGTTACCATTACCATCTTTCAAATTCCATATATATGCCTTAGTATGCTGTATTGGTGCTTTTCTTTCTGGCTCACTTCACTCTGTATAATGGGCTCCAGTTTCATCCATCTCAATAGAACCGATTCAAATGTATTTTTTTTAATGGCTGAGTAATATTCCATTGTGTATATGTACCACAGCTTCCTTATCCATTCGTCTGCCAGTGGACATCTAGGTTGCTTCCATGTCCTGGCTATTGTAAACAGTGCTGCGATGAACATTGGGGTACACGCATCTCTTTCAATTCTGGTTTCCTCGGTGTGTATGCCTAGCAGTGGGATTGCTGGGTCATATGGCAGTTCTATTCCCAGTTTTTTAAGGAATCTCCACACTGTTCTCCATAGTGGCTGTACTAGTTTGCATTCCCACCAACAGTGTAAGAGGGTTCCCTTTTCTCCACACCCTCTCCAGCATTTATTGCTTGTAGACTTTTGGATAGCAGCCATTCTGACTGGTGTGTAATGGTACCTCATTGTGGTTTTGATTTGCATTTCTCTAATAATGAGTGATGTTGAGCATCTTTTCATGTGTTTGTTAGCCATCTGTATGTCTTCTTTGGAGAAATGTCTGTTTAGTTCTTTGGCCCATTTTTTTGATTGGGTCGTTTATTTTTCTGGAATTCAGCTGCAGGAGTTGCTTGTATATTTTTGAGATTAATTGTTTGTCTGTTGCTTCATTTGCTATTATTTTCTCCCATTCTGAAGGCTGTCTTTTCACCTTGCTCCTAGTTTCCTTTGTTGTGCAAAAGCTTTTAATTTTAATTAGGTCCCATTTGTTTATTTTTGCTTTTATTTCCAATATTCTGGGGGGTGGGTCATGGAGGATCCTGCTGTGATTTATGTTGGAGAGTGGAAAACCACTCTCTTTAGATAACTAGTTCCAAGCCTGTGTGCATGCGTGTTCAGTTGTGGCTGACTCTGTGACCCCATGGACTATATAGCCCACCAGGCTCTTCTGTCCATGGAATTTTGCAGGCAAGAATACTGGAGTGGGTTCCCTTTTCCTCCTCCTGGGGATCTTCCCTACTCAGGGATCAAATCCTTGTCTCCTCATCTCCTGCACTGGCAGGCGGATTCTTTACCACCGAGCCACCTGGGAAGCCCTAGTCATTGTCTAAATTCAGGGAGGATGGGGTCTTCACTAATGAGGCAGAATTTCTTCCCTGAGTTGATTTAGAATGTATTTGTGTTGAGAGAAATTGCATTATTATTATCAGCCAGAACATCGGTTTTGGCTGTACAAAAATTATTTAAGAATGAGTAAAGTTAATTATTTAAGAATGACTAAAGAGATGAATTCTTTAAATATGTGCTTCTCTCTCATCCCATGAAATAAGGTTCATTCTTGTAAACTAGCATTAAAGGACACTGGCAAAAATACATAGCTGCACTCAGCAGTACTAGGCATGGATGGGAACCATCCTTTTTTAGGTAGAAAATCGTTTAGATCTGTATCAGGAGTTTGAATATCATATAAGACTGTTATGCTGAAGTTCTCCATCAGATTGGTCAACCTGAGTTGACAGGAACAGGAAGTTCCTCCTGTTTAGTATAGGATTTTAATTTATTTGTAGTGTTGAGGATTTTATCATCTAGAGTTAAAAATTATTCATCATATATGAGGAAAGATTGCTTTGTGAGTAAATGAAATCTCAATTATATATTTATTGAGAAATATTATTTAATCATTACAAAGCCCTCTACAGGCCTTGAAATACCTGCATTTTATATTTTAATGCTTCTCTTATTAATATTATTGGTAAGATATTTTGTACAGTGAATACTACTGGTAAATAAATCTTAATTATATACCCTATCTTGTGAAAGCTGGACTTGATGAAGCACAGGCTGAAATCAAGATTGCAGGGAGAAATATCAATAACCTCAGATATGCACATGACACCACCTATATGGCAGAAAGCAAAGAGGAACTAAAGAGCCTCTTGATGAAAGTGAAAGAAGAGAGTGAAAAAACTGGCTTCAAACTCAGCATTCAAAAAAAACACAAGATCATGGCATCTGGTTCCATCTCTTCATGGCAAATAGATGGGGAAACAATGGAAACAGTGACAAACTTTATTTTCTTGGGCTCCAAAATTACTGCAGATGCTGACTGCAGACATGAAATTAAAAGACACTTGCTCCTTGGAACAAAAGCTCCAGCCAACCTAGACAGCATGTTAAAAAGCAGAGACATTACTTTGCTGACGAGGATCCATCTAGTCAAAGCTATGGTTTTTCCAGTAGTCATGTATGGATGTGAGAGTTGGACCATAAAGAAAACTGAGTGCTGAAGAATTGATGATTTTGAACTGTGGTGTTGGAGAAGATTCTTTGGAGTCCCTTGGCTAGCTAGTAGATCAAACCAGTCCATCCTAAAGCAAATCAGTCCTGAATATTCATTGGAAAGACTGATGCTGAAGTTGACACTCCAATACTTTGGCCACCTGATGTGAAGAACAGACTTATTAGAAAAGACCCTGATGCTGGGAAAGATTGAAGGCAGGAGGAGAAGGGGATGACAGGATGAGATGGTTGGATGGCATCACCAACTGAATGGACATGAGTTTGAGCAAGCTCTGGGAGTTGGTGAAGGACAGGGAAGCCTGCGTGCTGCAGTCCATGGGGTCACAAAGAGTCAGACGTGACTGAGTAACTGAACTGAACTGATGATTTTAAAAAAGTGTGGATCATAGCCCCAAACTTGAAACAGCCAACAGATAAATGTTTTGGCATATTCATAGCAAATAATTTTTAATAATTTTAGTAAAGTAAATTGAAAGAAAACTTGAACCTCAAAAACTTTATGTTGAATAAAAGAACACAGACACAAAAAACTATGCTCTGTGATTCCATTTATCTCAATAATAGAACAGGTAAACTAAGTGATGGTCACAGAAATCAGAATAGTGGTTGTCTCTGGGTGGATGGATGGAATTGCGTTGAAAAGAGTAGGAGAGAACTTTCTCGAGGAAATACCCTACATCTTGATTGGAGTGAAGGTTACATGGGTGCATACATTTGTCAAAAGTCATCAAAAGGTATACTGATACGTGTGTTTTATTGTGTGTAATTATCCCCCCTGCAACCCCCAATGGCTCAGCGGTAAAGAATTCACCAATGATGTCGGAGACACAGGAGACACAGTTTCGATCCCTGGACCAGAAAGGTCCCCTGGAAGAGGAAACGGCAACCCACTTCAGTATTTGTGCCAGGAAAATCCCATGAACAGAGAAACTTGGCGAATTACAGTCTGTGGGGTCACAAAGAGTTGGACACGACTGAACATACCTCAATAAAAACCATTTGTAACAGAAATCCTTCTAATGTGAATCATAGTGGTAGTGATAATGATAGCAGTAGTAGCTGAAATGACTAATAATTGTTGTGCTCTTAGTACCAGACAACAACTCAATAATAAAACATGTTTTATTAGCTGCATTTTACATATAAGGAAACTGAGTCTTAGCAAATTTAAGTAACTTGTCCAAGGTTACAGAGCCAGTACATGCTTCAGTCTAAAGATCTGTTTAACTCATGAGCTTAATAGTGACACTTTCCTAATATGTATATTTAATATTTTCTTGGTTTTTTTTTAAACAGAACATACTGAGTATAATTTAAGTTTATTTGATAACTTAGGTTCATCACTATGAACATGATTTTTTTGTGCTAAAGTGTATAGGGCTCTTTCCCACGAATTGAATAACTAAATGTTTTGTTGAGTTCTGTTTTGTAATAACTTTTGCTGTCTCTTTCCTCCCTGATACACTAACGGATTTTTTTCTCTCCTGGTTCCCTTTTCTACTTTTCCTCTTTTAATATGCTGTGGGTTGGAAATGAAATGTAATAATAATTTTTTTGTAAAGTATAATGCATGAGTTTGGTTACATGAACTTTCTGATTTTTTTGGAATGCTCAAAGCCATTCCCTGCTTGTCTTTTTTGAATTTACCTTCTGGGTTTTGGTTGTGTTCCAGTTAGAAGTAAAATGCAACTTGGGGAGTAGAAACAGTTTTTTCTTTTTGGTGACTAAGGACTAGTAAAGCTTTAGGCCCTTTGTCTATTTAGCGTATTAGTGTGGGTCAGTGGGGTTCTAGGCCTAGAATGACTCAAACTAAGAGTAAACACTTAACCAGTTATTGGCACTGGGGTGGGAATTTATAACTTCTATCCTGCTTGAAATGATATATACTTATTGCATTCAGTTATATTGACGTATACAAGGTGAGTACTTTTATATAACACAACATTTCTAAGTTAGTGGCTTGAAAATACAGTCTTTGAAAAATGCTTTAATTTGCAACTTAACTTGACTTCCAGAATAAACAATGATTGTAAGAAGTTTTGTAATGTGGACCTGACTTCGTGTGCATTCATTTTTTAATTTTATAGCTTGTCTGTACAAAACATAGGGGATACACACCACATACACACACACACACACACACACACACACTATCTCTCTCTCTCTCTTTCCCTCTGAGTAGAGGCCAGTCTGCTGATTTTGAGCCTTCCCCACCTCACTTTATGATAGCCATAGGAGAGAGAATATTTGAAATGCTTCAGACTATTAATAGAATATTAGTCAATGGAAAGATTCCTAAGGAATCTACAAAAAGTAGACAAGTGATTTTAATTATTATTTTTGCTCTGTCTTAGGACTTCAGTTGTTATAACTTGAAAAGGGCTTTTTCTCCTTTTCAACTAGCCTCCTGTTACCAAATGTGAAAAAGAAACCCATTTCTACTATTTGGATGAGAAATTTGAGAAGTGGGAAACAAACTCGGTTTCTCTATAGGTTGTAAATATCCAACATACTTAAATGGTGATGTAGTGTATGATAATTCATACTGAAGAGGTTGAAACATTTGACCTTTTCTTTTTCAAAAACTATATAATGATACCATAAAATAGTGGCTTAAATCAGTAGCTTTATTTATTGCTGGCTCTTACAAAGGCACAGTAGGAATATAAGCAGTGTGTGGCATAGTTTCTGCCATTACTGTATTTAATAATATAAATTTTCAAGTTATCTAGCTTACCAGTTTAAAACAGAAAGTTATTATCTTATCTTTATGACAGGGCTATTCTAGTAGGAAATGCCTGATAGAAAACAGCATGGTTGAATTTAATTAGCATTGGTAAAGAGTCAAGTGTAGATAATTTACAATAGAGTGGATTGCTTAGACAGTACATGTTTTGCCTTGTGAAGTTAATAGGGTGCTATTTGGATATATACACATAAGAGAGGGAGAGAAAGAAAGAAGTAGTTACCTTTCCCTTGATGAGTTGCAGAAGGATCCAGCTTTTTTGAGCACAGCTTTCTCAACTTGATATAAAACTTTTACAAAAACTGTACATCTACCATTGTATTTAACAGTGAAAATGGAGTGCTTTTCTCCTAAGATTGGGACTAAGTCAAGGATGTCTTTTCTCATTGCTCTTATTCAGCATATTGCTGAAAGTTCTACCTAGTGCAGTAAGGCAAGAAAAAGAAATAAAGGACATATTGGGCAGGAAGGAGGAAATAAAATCTTTGTATCTACCGATGTCATGATTGGCTATGTAGAAAACAATCTACTGATAAATTCCTAGAAATAATGTGTGTGTTAGCAAGGTCACAGGATATAAGTTAAACACACAAAAATCAGTTGCACTTCTCTATAGTAATAGAGAACATGTGGAAGTAAATACAATATCATTTAGTTTCTCAAATTAAAAGTAACACGTAACTGTATATCTAATAAAGCTTGTATGCTGAAAACTACAAAATCTGATGAGACAAATCAAAGTTCTGTATACATGAAGAGACATACTGTTTATGGATTGGAAGGCTCAGCACAATAAAGATGTCATTTCCTCCCAAATTGACATACGAGATTACTACAATTCCTATAAAACTTTGGCAAGATTATTTTTGTAGATATAGACAAGATTATTATAAAATATCTGTGGAAAGACAGAAGAACTGGATTAGCTAAATATAAGAAAAACTAGGAGAATCAGTCTATCTGATTTCAGGACTTCTTACATAGTAATTAAGTTTGTGTGATATTGTGGGAGGGACAGACATACATAGATCAGTGGAAAGAATAGAGAACAAGGAGTTACAGAATAGGGACCTATACCTCTATCTACGGTGGATTTTTTTTTTTTAATTGAGGTATAACTCACAAACCAGAAAAATCTTCCCTTTTAAAGTGTACAGTTCAGTGATTTTTAGTCTATTTACCGAGTTGTACAGCTTCACCACTATCTAATTCTAGAACATTTTTATCACCTAAAAAAGAAACACTGTGCGTGTTACCCATTGCCCAACTGATTTTTGACAAATATGCAGAAGCAGTTCAATAGAGGAAAGATAGCATTTTCAGTAATGGTGCTGAACCAATTGGACATCATAAACAAGAAAAGGAACTTTGCCTTAAACTTCATGTATTATGTAAAAATTAGCTCAAAATGGATCATAGATTTAAATGCAAGTGTGAAACTAAAAAACTTAGGAAAAGAACAGGAGAGAACTTTGGAATCTAGAGCTAGGCAATGACTTCTTAGACTTGATATCAAAAGCAGAATTCATAAAAAGAAAATTTGACAAATTGGATTTCATGAAAACCAAAAAACTTTTGCTCTGCTAAAGACTGTCAAAAAAAAAAAAAAAGAAAAACTACAGATTGGGAGAAAATGTTTGTGAACCACATATCCAACAAAGACTAGTGTCTACAATATATAAAGAACTCTAAAACTCAGTAGTAAAAAGCAATCCAATTAGTAAATGACAAAAGACATGAAGAGACGTTTGACTGACAAGGATATGCAGATGGCGCATAAGCACTGGAAGAGATGTTCAGCATTATTAGTCATTCAGGATTTGCAAAGTAGAGCCTCAGTGACATATGCTAAAAAAAGAGTTCATTTAAAAAGAAGAAAAAAGTAATCCATGAACATTATTTAATTTGGTACATTCAAAAAGGAAGGCTAAAGAAAAAAACGAAAAACACAAGTGATCTTGCTCCCTGTATAATAACTTCCCCTAACATTTTGTTGTGTTTTATACCCTTTTCTTTTTTTATTCTGTGCATTTTAATTTTACATAGTTAACTGAATATAGGGGCTGTGTCCTGCTCTTTTCAACCAACATCATGAATTTTTTTTGTATCACTGAAAATTATCTATGAATATAATTTTAAATAGCTTTAACATTCATTGTATGGATGTACTACAATGTACTTGACCATTCCTCCTTTATACATTTAAAATATTTTGCCAGATTAAACAATATTGCCTAGAAATGCACATTTGAGTTAGTTAGGATACAAGGAGCAGATACAGAGTACCCACTACTGTGACGGTGAACATCAGGAGGAGTGATCAGAGTAGTGGGCGCTTTGGAGGACGGAGAAGGGTTATGATTGGGATGACGCACAAAGAGAAGCCCCTGGGCCGGCTGGCAGCCTTCTGTTTCTTGACGCAGGTGTCGGTTACAAGAATGGTCACCTTATTAGCTCATCAAGCTTTTACCTTTTCTTTCTGTATCCATGTTTTGTTTTATAATAGATCTATTTTTTTATGAAGCCCCCAAATATTTTCATTCTGTTGCTATTATAAATACTCCTGTGATGAACTTTTTTTGCCTAAACCACTGTCAGGATTTCTGATTCCTTCCTTAAACTCTTTCATGTGAAATTACTGGGTCATCGGGTGTGTGCATCTTAAGAGGTCTTTGAAAACTACACATTACCAAATGCAAAATACTTTACAGAAATATTGTTTCAGTGTATGTCCTCTCATATTGAGCTCTTCTTCGGAGAGTTCCTTAATGTTCTCTTCTTAGTCTCCTCTCTCTATTTATATTCTTTCCAGGCTAACCGGCAGTAGGTCCATGTCTTCAAGAGCAACTTACACCCAAATGACTGCTAAATCCTGTACGTCTTCTGAGTTTTAGGGCCCAGTTTCTACGTATCCTGGACATCTTGACCTTATGCTACATAGATATCACAGACTTAATTCAGTTATCTAAAGCGGAACTCATTATTTATCTAATCCAAACAACTTCTTCATCAAAAGTATAAGCCCGAAATCTGAGAGTTAGCCTAGATTACTTCTCGAGCCTTGCCTGGCCACTTCTTGCAAGTCACTAAATTTTAAGATTCTGTTTCTAAATTAGATCTCTAATTTGTTACCTGTCCTTCATTCTCCTTACTGCCTTAATTTGTGCACTCAGTTTTTGTACCACTGCAGTAGAGTTTTAACTGATTTGCTTGTTTCTGGCCTTTAATCCCTCAGTTCCATCCTCTACACTAAAACTAGTTTGATCTTTTTAAAGCCTATGTTTCAGCATGTTGCTCACCTTCACTCTCTTCTATTTTCGGTAAAACAAAACCCATTTTCCTTAGCATTCCATCAGTGAGCTTGGTCTTGATTGCCATGGCCCTTGCCTATTTTCCATTTTCTTTGCTGGTGATGCCTGATACGGCTCCCAGTCATGCTGAGCTGATGGTGTAGAGGCGAAGAATCTGCCTGCCCATGCAGGAGATGCAGCAGAGGCGAGTTCTATCCCTGAGTTGGGGAGGTCCCCTGGAGTATGGCAACCCATTCCAGTATTCTTGCCTGAAAAATTCCAAGGACAGAGGAGCCTGGTGGGCTATAGTCCATGGGGTCACAAAGAATGGGACACAGCTGAGGACACATAGACACACATGTGCTGAGCTAGTTTCCTCACTATATTATATATTATATATGAATTTTCTGGCCTTTATGCCTTTGCCCATTGTGTTTTTATTTTTTGACATGTCCCCTCTCTCCTCTGTCTGCTGGCTAGATTTCTTTCATGGTCCACGATTCAAGTAGCATTATGACTCCCTCTGGGCCTCTTTCTTGCTCTCCATAGGAAGAGTGAAGGGCTTCCTCATTTGTGTTTCCATTGTGCCACATACCCACTTCTGTTTGCCATTTACTACGCTGGCATCTTTTTTTATGGGTTAATCTTTCCTGGCCATTATGCTAGGTTGCAACATATACTTCCTTACCACCTAAAGCAGGTGTACCCTTTTCGTTTCCTTAGGAAGAGAATAGTGTGCAACATACAGATGTTGAATAAGTATTTCTTCACTAGATAAAGGAATGAATGAATGAGTGGATGAAAGGTTTCATGAATGAAAGAATTCATGTTGATAAATGAAAAAAGGTTTAAGGAAAATTACAGAATTTAGTCATAGCCCTTGACCTTGAGTCCTACCATTATTTCTTAGTGTCTTCATAATTTTAGAGAAGTCATTTCCTTTCTTTGGGTTTCAGTTCTTTAATATATGTGCCTTCTCAACAATAAATACTCTAAATTTTAGTTAATATTATTATCAGTAATAACATCCTGTACATTCAGGTTGCATGTGTGTAGTGTTCTGTCTTCACTGAAATAAGAGGAGAATTACTCAGAACTTAGGGATGACATACCCATCAATTACAGGATCAGTTTACCTTGCTTTGCTCTAATTTGGTTGCATTATTGACCTATTGCTTAATTTTTGCATTGTCTCGTCACATGTTTAGACACTGAAGACGGGGTAGAGTGAGTCAGGCTTCCAGAAAACAGCCTTCCCTGAAAGTAGTCCGTGTGCTTATGGTCTATGATGTGAAATTTCCAGGATGATGAACTATGCAGATGGTAACAGAGTTCCATGCTATTTTCTAATGTGGTTTGACGTTTTTAACCATTGTCAGTGACAAACTTGTGTACTACTAGTCCACTCTGTTTTCCATGTTTTCTATACAGAGATGTATAGTTAGAGCAGTGATGAGTAATATGTTTTCCAGAAATGCTACTATAACCTTTAAGTCTAGATGAGTAGATTGAGCATTTAAAGCTGTAGCTTTTTCACTGCTTCTGGATGACTATATGTTCCTACCAAATGAATCATTTTATGAATATGCATGAGCTTATAAACACAACTTTTAAAAATAAATTTTTGTGTTCTGAAAAAAGAATTACGTTGGTAGTATTTTCCAACTTTTTGTTTTTTGGTGAGAAGAACCTTTTCGTTGCTCTTAGAAATTCTTTGAATTATACATGCATACACACACACACATACACACACACATTTTCTTCCCATTCATGCTATGTTTTAGTGCTATCTCTGGCTTTATTTTCTCCATCCTTCTTTTTATCTGGTTTCTTAAATTCACTGTTTCCTCCTTACCCTTTAAGCAGTTGAAATGGCAATGACTCGTTTTAAACTTACAAGTGGGGCGTTCAGTGGCCACAGAGAAGCCTGAGCACTAAATGGCCAGCACCCAAGTATAAGGCTCACAGCAGAGATGTGCCCAAATAGTCTTTTATTAGCATACAGTTTGTAAGTTAGGTTGTTTCATCAAGTTGTATTTATATTTGAACTGGAGTTCAACCATGGATTGCTTGGGGACATTCTTAACCGTTAAAAATTAATGGTTGGGTGCTGAGCAGTGTATATGCCCTCAAGTTACTATTCAGCCCTATTGTGGGCTTTTTTTTTTTTTTTCCTTCAGCACATCAACAGCACACAAGCTCAGAATGGTCAACATTGTTTAGTCATGCATTAGTGAGCTTTTACCATATATCGTGGTGCACAGAGCAGTGCTTTGCTGTTCACAGAACGATTTTGGAAAAAATACTGGGCAAAGATATGATTATTCCCATTTTATAATGAGGAAGTTTAAAAAGTTTACGAGATTTGCTCAAGGTCACATACCTAGAAAGGGCTTGGAACAGAATTGACTTTTCTTCCACGGTCTCCTTTTTAGTTATCCCATACTGCCTCTCATTTTGCTTTTAATTGTAAAGTGAAAGATTGAACCAGATCAGTGATTTTTTTTTCAAGCTGTATTTACCTGGAGTCCCAGGATTCTGTAGAGTAGCCTCCTGGTTTGCTTGTGAATAAGAATAGAAATGTGGGGAAAGCTGTTTTGACTGGGCACCGAGTGGACATGTGGGGTGCAATGACCTGACCTGCAAGTCTTTTTCTGTATCTGTTATTATTGATGGATGATTTTGTATCTTTTTAGTAGGATGAGGCAAAAGGAAGGTGGAAGGAAATCTGATGCGAACTTTTGTTTTTTTATTAAAAGGAGGAAGGATTCCACAGTTTCTTTAAGCAGTTTGAACACAACTGTATTAGATGATTTCTAAGACCATGTTTCAGGCTAGGAGACTGAAAAATATTGCAACTTTGACTTTGGTAGTGTCACCCGAGGAGCCCATGGGGACATTGCAGTCTTACATCAGTTTAGTGTTATAAAGCGTTATAGAAGCCCTGTTTATCTTCCAGGATAGTCCGTTCTTACACGCTGAGTGAAAGTGAAAGTTGCTCATTTGTGTTCGACTCTTTGTGAGCCCATGGCCTATACAATCCATGGAATTCTCTGGGCCAGAATGCTGGAGTGGGTAGCCTTTCCCTTCTCAGGGGATCTTCCCAAACCAAGGATGGAACCCAAGTTTCCCACATTGCAGGCAGATTCTTTACAAGCTGAGCCACAAGGGCAATCCCCTTACATGCTGAAGTGGCTGTGTTTAATAGTCTTTAGGGGAGAGAGGCACATGTCAGAAATGAGCATGGGTAATTAATGTCTATAGAGCCAATGTTGATAATGCATTTTTTTTTAAGACTGCTAGTAAGAATGACTGACTTTGGAATTGCACTGGAGTTCTTTTAAAGAATTATTTTAAAAAACAAACATATACTTTAGCTTATACCAGTTATCTTAGGTGTCATTTGTGTTTTCTCCAGCCTGCCAATGGTTAAACCTGGCATTTCTGTGAAGACGGAACTCCGCACCCCCCTTTTAAAATTTTATAGCACCTTTTAGGGGCTTTTATTAACCGTTGAAACAGATCCTCTTATGTATTCATTTCTGTTGTTTACTTCTGAACAAAATAGACTTGGCTTTTCAGCTGAAATATTCTTTTAGCTACTTGCCGATGAAAGTGGCAATTTCCATTTGTATAGAACTTAATTACATTTGCACCATTTTACATTCCTCAACTTGCTCTGCACAGTCTGATAAGAATCTCACTGACAATTATGAGAGACTAATTTGGGCCATGTGATTATCAATGAAATTTCAATTCATTTCTTCTTAATCTGCCTCAGAGGAGACACTTTCTTTTTTCTATGATGCCTTTGACACAGGGATGGTGTGTGTTACTTTGCCTTATATCTGAGGCAACTCTAGTTGACTAGTGTGGTTTACATGCTCACAGGCAGATGAAAGTCTCCACTCTGCCCTGAGACCCTCTCCTCTCTGCTTAGTGAAGGCTGTGAAGGCCCTGTGGCCATTTGATTCCCTAAGAATTAATTAGTGCCCAGAAGTTGGAGATACGGGCTGAAGGAAAAAAGAGTGCGCTTATCAACTGAGATTTTTGTCTTTTTGTGATGTGATACGGGGCTTCCCCTTGGTGCTTCCTTGTTGGGTTATTAAATAATGATCTTTGATGCTTTAACCTACAAAACCTATTTTGTAGGTTAAATTTGCATACTGGGGAATGCACAGATCTTCAGTATACTACTCAGTGAGATTTGATAAATGTTATAGTCACCACCTTAATCAAGATGTGTGTATATATATATATAGGCAGAAAATCTTCCTTAACTAATTACTGAAATTTTTGAGAATAACTGACAAAGTGATAAGCAAAACAGCCCTGCCGCCTTTGATATAGACTTGTATCTTAAAACATAGTCTCTTATATATGAAATTGAGAATTGAGAGCCGCTTTCTCTACTAAAGTGGTAAAGAGGCCTTGGGCAGCCCTTTTTTTTTTTTTTTTTGAGTAATCTGTATACCAAGTCAGAAGCATAGAGAACGTTGGCCCCCCGGTCCTCTCTTTTTTGGTATCCTCAGGACATATCCCCCTATTTGTAAAACCTCATTTATCTTTACTAGTCTGCTATGGGCATTGGTTAATGTTTGGAAAATTCTGGGTAAGGAGTGGGTTCTGTCCATTTGCTCTTTGCCAAGGAGACTGAGCAAACTTGTACTACGTGATTAACCTTTGATAAGCACCACTCCTTCTCAGCCCGGATTGATCCCATTTTTCTTTTGTGCAAATAGTTCTGGAGGTTTAATGTTTATTTTTCACTACACATGCAGTGTGCTTGATCTTCTTGTGCAGAAACTGCCCAAATGACCGGGAATGACCCAGGCTCTTCTCAAGGGTGTGTGCTTTGGGAGAACTGGCCAAGTTGGCTGTTAGACTTAACTTTTTCTGAACAAACGAATATATGGTTTCATTTGGCTCATGTAGTCAGGCCTCTGGTTTGGGAGATTGTTTTTCTTTTTTGTGTATTTGTTTTTGTTTTAGCTAGTAGTAATTGATGTGGTTGAGATGGGGCTTTTCTTTGGGGGAAGGTGCCACTTTGAATTTCCCTTCCCTTTCAAGTAGAAATTGTGTCACCCCTTATGGTTCAGTAGTATCAGTAAACACTTGTTTTGTAGTCTCTTTTATTAAGGAAAATACAACAGCAGGAAGTGATTTTGTTTTGTAGTCCTGCTATTAGTTAACAACGATTTCTTTTTCTAATATTGAGCACAATGTTTATTAGTATTATCCACATACCTTCTGGAAAAAGTAGTTTTATTTCGTATTAAGGAAAGAAAAAACAACATTGCCCTTCGGTTCTGCTAAGCCTAAAGTCCTATTAGTAGAGTAGTTGCAGGTTAATGGAGATTATGTGTCTTGTCCTGGTAATATATGTCTCTGGAGAGCAAGGTCACAGCAAAATGATACAAATGAATGAGTCCTGAAGAATGGAAATGTGATATGAAATTCCTGCAGGCTTCTTAATCCAACCCCTATCTTGTGTCAAGGGAGATGGAATTTACGTCACTGTGCCTTACATCAGGCTACTGATCTACAGTTTCACTGCTCCTGAAATTGTGTGGGGCTTATGAAGCTTCTGTTTAATTGGTTTGATGTGTGCCTGTTGGAAACTGCTATACCACTTAGATTCAAAATAGCAAATTTCCCTTTATTCTTTGAAAGGATTATTAAGGGAAGAAGAAAAAAAAAATCGTTTAAAATACTGTTCCAGTGATTTCAGGTTTTTGTTTTTTTTAAAACCTGTTCTATTTGTTTAGTCTTGTGATTGGACTCTTAATAATTATTATTTACAATTACTTACAGTTTCTGAATTTGTCCAAACCTAAAGTCTAAAGTTTACCGCCGTCTTTTTAGTAGTTTCTCATTCTTAAAAGGACGTCAATAGACAATATAATTTCCCAATTAAATTAGCTTCATTCTTACCCCATTTGATCACCTATTGGGCAGCTTCAAGAATATTAAGATTCCTTAAAAAAAAAAAAAAAAAGAATATTAATTTTCCTTATACACTTTTCACTTTGAACCTCAATGATTAAAAGTATCAGATTTTTGGAAAATGTCATTTCCAGTATCTGCCATTATCATTTAGAAAGTTTTGTAACTGCATGATTTTGCCGTTGGCTTCCCTAAGGTCAAGCTTTCTTTCTTAGTAGTGAACAGAGTCAGAATGAATGAGAATTTGGCCCTAAAGGGGCTAAAATAAACATTTTGCTGTCTGTTATAAAAACTTGATTTCTTAGCTTCAGTAGTGGAAGGAGAAGAGGAGAGGGGGAGATTTCGATTTTTAATGAGCTTTGTTAATTGTGAATAAGTCTTAACTTTATTATGGGAACTTTGTTTTTTGAATTTGCTTTATAGTTATTTACTAGTAAAACTGCCCCTTACTGTGATCTTCAGTAGGTCAGTTCTACTCTTTGACCTGTTTTCTTTTGTTGTTGTTTTTTTTCTTTTTTTCTGTTTAATAGACTTTAATTAAAGTCTTTTAATAGATTTTATTTTTTAGAGCAGTTTTGGGTTTAAAGCATGATTGAGTTTAAGGTATTATAGATATTTCCTGTAACCTTTTATCCCAACTCATTAATTGCCTCTCCCATTATCAATATCCCCCACCAGAGTGGTACATTTGTTATAGTTGATGAACCTACATTGACACATCATTATTGCCCAAAAGTTCCATGGTTTACTCTGTAGAGATTCCTCTTGGTGTTGTATGTTCTATGGGTTTGGACAAACATATACTGACTTGTATTCAGCATTATAGATTGTATCATGCAGAATAGTTTCACTGCCCTAAAAATCCTCTGGACCCACCTATTTATTGCTCCCTCTCCCCAGCTCCAACAACCACAAATCATTTTATTATCTCCATAATTTTGCCTTTTCCAGAATGTCATATAATTGGAATAAAAGAGTAAGTAACCTATTTAGATTGGCTTCTTTCACTTAGCAATATGTATTTCACTTTCCTCCATGTCTTTTATGGCTTGATAGCTCATTTCTTTTTATTACTAATATTCTACTGTATAGATATACCACAATTTACTTATCTGTTTACCCACTGATGGACATCTTGGTTGCTTCCAAGTTTTGGCAGTTGTGAATAAGGCTGCTTTAAAACACCCATGTGCAGTTTTTTGTGTGGATCTAAACTTTTAACTGATTTGGTTAAATACCAAGAAGCATGATTGTTGATTGTATAGTAAGACTATGTTTAGTTTTGTAAAAACTGCCAAACTGTCTTCCAAAGTTGGCTGTACCATTTTGCATTCCCATCATCAATGAAGAAAAGTTCCTGTTGCTTCACATCCTTATCAGCATTTGATGTCTGATGTCAGTGTTCTGGACTTTCACGACTTTAATAGGTATGTAGTGATAATTCATTGCTGTTTTAATTTGCGTTTTCCTGATGACATACTATGTAGAGTCTTCTTTGGTGAGGTATCTGTTGAGGTCTTCAGTCCACTTTTAAATCAGATTTTTAAAAAACTGTTGAGTTTGAAGAGTTCTTTGTGTGTGTGTTTTAGATAACAGTCCTTTGTCAGTTGTGTCTTTGCAAATATTTTTTCCCAGTTTGTGGTTTGTCTTCGCATTCTTTTGAGGCATCATATTTTTCCATTTGTAAAATTAGGATTTCTATTATGATGGCTAGTGTCCATTCCATTTCTGAAATTCTGTGATTGACTCTTTTCCTTTAAAACGTATAATAATCCAGCCTTTCACATTTTCAAAATTACTGTCCTCTGAACAATATGGCCCCAGCATTTCTTTTTCTTCTTGCCTTCTTCCCAGCAACATTTGCCTGCTTTCTGAGGATTGGAGTTGATTGGACTGGCAGGGGGTTCTTTCCTTCCTGTTCTATTTGTGTTAAATCTAAAGCTTCTAAAAAGATCAATTCCTGCCATCAAAGATAATATGTTTTAGGACTTGGTCAATAGTATTTGATGAGTGGTGGTCTCTTTTGAAATTGTCGTTTGGTCAGAATTAGTGAATACTGTTGTATTTAGGTATCAGCTGCAGGTTTTCTCTAAGGTGCTATTCAGTTTTCACATTATCTGGGATTTCATCCTTTCTTCTGTCCTCTCATGTTTTATGCCAACTTAGAGGCATCATCTTTTCCTACATCCTTAATGAAAGGTTGGGTATGAAGTACTCATATTTTTGATTCCATGATATTTTCTTCTTTATGTTTGATTTACCCATACCTAAAACAATATTGTGCAATAGCTTAATAAAACTATATATTTTGTATGTTACCACTCAGGAAGTGCTTTTACAAACATTGTTTTATTTGAACTTTGTGATATGCTACCTAGGTAGTCAAGTGTTTTCTTACTTTGACAGATGGAGGAACTGAGATTGGGAGAGATTAAGTAATTTGCTCAAGGCCAAGTAGCTAACATTGAAATCCATATTATCTGCCTGCAAGAACTGTGTGCTTTCTCATATATGGAATTTAATAGGTTCTACCTCCTTTAGCTGTAAAGGAGCTATACAGCCAGTTTATTTTCCATGGGATATTGATATATTCAGTCAGGAGTCAAACACTTTTGCTTTGTATGTGACTACTTCATGCTCACATGTACTTTGATTCTCCTAGGGTGGGTCACATCAATTCAATAGTATTTTGCCTTAAAAAGAAATCTTAGTTCTACTGGGTGCTTACTATGTACTTAGCCTATGCTTAGCTCTTTTAAAATCTATTTTTGTGGAAGGAAAGGAAAATAGACATACTGAAAAGTATAAAATAAAATTAATGTACAGCTTCATGTGCTGCTATAATACAAATATTCATGTATACAACACACAGATCAAGAAATAGAACATTCCTAGCATGTCAGAAACCAGTTTCTTGTGTACTGCTTCCCGTAAACGTGTTAACTTTTGATATTCATTTTTTTTCATGGTTTTGCCTCCTAAATGTGCATCTTTGCACAACATAGTTTTCCTAGTTTCTGCTTTATGTAATTGGAATTACAAAATATGTATGCTTCTTTCATCCAGTTTTAGATTTTGTGTGTATTGCTATATTTATAACAATGGTTTTTTCTTTTCTTTTGCTGTGTAGTATTTCATTGCATGAATATATCACAGTTTATTCATTCTACTGTTGGTGGACATTTCAGGTTGTTTCTGGTTTGTAGCTATTTTGAATTTGCTGGTAAGCACATTCTCATATGTGTATTCTGGTACATATCGTCATTGTTTCTTTGGGACAAATACCCAGAAATGGAATTATTACTAACTAGGTCATGGGATTGCCTTATTTTCAGTTTTACTAGATACTGTCCAGCTTTTTTCTAAGGTAGTTGTAGTAGTTCATATTCTCACCAATGATATAGGAGAGTTCCTGTTGCTCTACATCTTCTTCAACACTTGTTATTGTCAGACTTAAAAACTGTGGCTAGTATAATGGGAATGTTGTGGTATCTCACTGTGGCTTTAGTTTGTATTTCCTTGATTAATAATAGGAGCACCTCTTTATGAGTTTATCGGCCATTTATGATGTCTGAGTCTCTTGTAGATTTTTCTGTTTGGTTATTTTTGTCTTTTTAATCTTGGCTTGTGATGGTTCTTTATATATTTTGTATATGAGCCCTTTTTTTGTTTGTACCTGAAACAGATCTTTTTTCCTCTTTGAGACTTTGCTTTTCACTCTTAATGGTATCTTTTGATAAACAAGTTCTTAATTTTAAGGTAATGAAATTTATTAGTATTTTCCTTTATGATTAGTGCTTTCTGTGTCTTGTGACATAAAGTCATGAAGATAACCTCTAATATTATCTTCTAAGTGTTTTATTGCATCATTTTTGGCATTTAAATTACTTAAGAGTTGAAATGATTAGATCATTATGTATTAGTTGATTAGATGTAATCAGTGATGGGCTTCTCTGGTGGCTCAGATGGTAAAGAGTCTCCTGCAGTGAGGGAGACCCAGGTTCGATCCCTGGGTTGGGAAGATCCCCTGGAGAAGGAAATGGCAACTCACTCCAGTATTCTTGCCTGGGAAATCCCATGGATGGAGGAGCCTGGCAGACTATAGTCCATGGGGTCACAAACAGTTGGACACAACCAAGTGACTTCACTTTAGGCTTTTTTCACCTTTTTTTTTTTAGTGACTAAGAAGTCATTGTAACTTCAGCGATGTAGAAGAGTCAGTGGAAGATACAAAGATATATAGGGCAGGGATCCTGCCCTAAAATAATCTGCATTCTGTTTGTGTAGATGAGGCCCTTAACAGTCAGTATCATATAATAAACAGAACACTGGACTGAGAATCTAGTGACTTACATTTCATTCAAGAGGCCTAGTGCAACATGCCCTCTATGACTTCAGGCTGCTCTTTTTCTTCTTGAAATGTACGTTTTCACTTACCTGTGAGATAAGGGGATTGGCCTAAGTCACTGGCTCTTGATTTTGGTTCCTCAAAATCTGGTAAATGGCATTGGCAGCTGTTTTTTTCTTTTAGAGCTGAGAGAAATTATGCATTTTTAGCCATGTTTAAGCTGTGTGAGTTAACCAAAGTATCAGGTATCTTTGTTTTTAACTGGTGTTTTATGTCCTTTCTTTTTTTTTAATTAATTAAATTTTTTAGCTGAAATATAGATGATTTACAATGCTGTGTTAGTTTAAGGTGAAAAAATATATATATACACACATGCACACACACACACACGGTTGGTGGTGGTTAGTCGCTAAGTCATATCTGACTCGAGCGACCCTATGGACTGTAGCCCACCAGGCTCCTCTGTCCATGGGATTCTTCAGGCAAGAATACTGGAGTGGGTTGCCATTTCCTTCCCCAGGGGGTCTTCCAGACCCAGGGAGTGAACCCGAGTCTCCTGTATTGCAGTTGGATTCTTTACTGCCGAACCACCAGGGAAAACCATGTGTATTTCTTTTTTTAGATTCTTTTCCATCATAGGTTATTACAAGATACTGAGTATAGTTCCCTCTGCTATACAGTAAATCTTTGTTGGTTATCTATTTTATATATAGTAGTGTGTATCTGTTAATTCCAAACTCCTGTATATCCTTTCTGTGTGAGAACTGAGTTGAACAGAAAAAAGTTCTGATTTACGATAAAAGCCTTTAATATCCTTTAAAAAAAAAAGTAAACTCTAAGTTTATTGATAATTGTAGTTTAGTAGACAGTTTAACAAAAACCCAACCTTCAGATGTCAACTAAGAGGCCAAAGAGTAATAAGCAAGGGTAGGGAGAAGGTGTGAAATAACAAAAAATATTGCTGGTGATGAAAAAGTTGGGTACCTGCTAGTCTAATTATTTTTAAGGGCTTTTCTCATTCCAAAATCTTTTCCAGTGAAAATATGATATTGACTGCTTTGTATTACTCAGTATCCAAATGAGTGATCTAGGTAATGACCTTTGCAGGGTTTGTGAGGAGGGACAGAGACCCTTTGGTTGACAGTAATAGTCAGAGAAGGAGGGCTTCCAGGATGAGCTAGAATTGAACTATGAGAAGGATTCTGTTTACATATGGGAACAGACTGGGGGACGGAATTCCAGACAGGGTAATGAAAGAACTGAATGAAAGAAAGATAGGAAAGTACAAATCATCTTTAGGGACAGCAAATGTATCAGCTTAGCATTAAAAAAGGATGAAAAAATAGGTTACAGAGGTGCTTGGCAGGCTACAGTCCATGGGGTCACAAAGAGTTGGACATGACTGAGTGACTAAGCACAGAACAGAGTATAAAAGGCTTTTAAACATAAGGCTAGACACAGACAATTTTGGGAAAGCTAACTCTTTCAAGTTTGATTGTATAGTGAGGATTCTAGCTGTTTTATAGGCCTGTACAGAGGCCATTGACTCTATGCTCTAATTTAATAAATGATGTTGTTTGGCCCTTGACAGCATAAGAAAGTTCTTTAAGAATTTGAGAGATATCCACATTGGGGTTGTATTGACAGTCAAACTACTAAGCAGGAAACCTAATTCTATGGTAGTTGTTGAGTTATACCTTTCAGAATTTTATGTATGGATAAAGCTTCTCTCAGTGCCAAAAAGTGGCTGATAAATGATGTTGAATTCTTTGTGAATCTTACCAGTCTCAAAGAATTTCTGATTCTAGGTAACAAGAATTTTCTCTGTTTAATTTCTCTAGAAAATAACCATTTAGGAATAGTCCACTCTCAATTTTGTGTAACATTGGAAAGAAATTCTTCTCTGAATGGTACAAAACAATGACTCACCCAAAACTATCTCTTGGAATTAATAATGTAATCATAATACACCTGTAAATACTCATATAAGCATGTTTAAACGGTCCCATTCAGCCTTCCTTTTTATTACTCCTTCTCACCTCATTGTGGTTTAGCCTGACTAATCTATTTGCAACACATCTGCAATCTTAGTACAAAATTTATACAGACAGCCTCAACTTGGAAAAGGGGGTGAGGTGAGCGGAGATTTCACGTTTCATCTCCAAAGTATATAGATATATTTCTTTAAAAAACATAGCAGTCATTTTGCAGATTGACTCATATAATTTAATGAAGTGGGGTTAGATAACCTTGAGCTTCCTCCATAGGAATAGTGTTTAAACACTTAAAGGAAAAATTCAGTCGGAGAGGGGCTTTGGGGACAGGGAGTGGAAGCATGGTTGGCATATGACCCAATCAATAAGCCAACCGAGAAGAGAGAAGAGTCCCACAGTAAGCTGAAACAATGCCTGGTGATGTCATAGGCACAGTCCTTGGGGACAGGAAGAGGGTGTTTAGGTGGAGAGAAAGGTAAGGTTTTGGCATTCTCTCAACAGGTCTTGCACACTTCACCTCCAGTACCCATGAGAACATAGCAGCCTAGCCTCTTGTCTCTGGTTTATCAGCTCTCTCTGTGAAGGGCACACCTGTCACGGCTTTTCCCCCAGGACTGGAGAAGTTAGATTTCTCATCCCACCATCCTGTTGTAGAGAAGAATCTCCAAATGTTCAGTATGGATGCTGAGTGTACTATAGGTATTTGGAAAGGGGAAGGGAAAGAGTAAATTCCAAGTGCAGTGAAGCCTTATTTTGCTTCCCTTTCTTTCCTTCCTTCTCTAATCTTCAGAAATAGGGGCCCATCAGAGCAAGGAAGACGGGAAGCCTGTCTGGGAGAGGCTTTTTTGGAGACTGGGCTTCCATGGTAGAAGCCTCTCTGCCCTGTCCCGTTGATATTGGTGTGGCCTTTTCTCAGGGCAGCCAGAATCAGCCTCTTTTGGGATAAACTAATAACAGCTGTTGTCATTAGCATTATTCTAAAATTTTCATGATTTTAATGTAAATTTTTTCCCCCAAATGCATCTTCAATTTATGGGCTTTGCATGCACGCATGCATGCTTAGTCACTTTAGTTGTGTCTGACTCTTCTCGACCCTGTGGACTGTAGCCCGCCAGGCTTCTCTGTCCATGGGATTCTCCAGGCAAGAATACTGGAGTGGGTTGCCACACCCTTCTCCAGGGGATCTTCCCGACCCAGGGATTGAACTTGTATCTTCTGCTTTTCTTGCATTGCAGGCAGAATCTTTACCACTGAGCCACCAGGGGAGTCCAAATAAAGTTTTGTAGGATTGATTAATACTGATCTAGAAGTTGAGAAATAAACAAAAGTGGTACTGTTTCAGCATTAAAACACAATAACTGAATAAAACATTCTTGAGGAGTAGTTGAACATCCAGTTGGATAAAATTTTAGATAAGTATACTGAGATTGATGGCCTGTGACTCTTATGGTATTTATGTAAAGGTACATTTTCTACAATGAATTTTGACTTTATCCTTTATAGTTTCTTAAAAATACCAACTCATATCTTTGTCTTCCTACCCTTAGTTGGTCTGATTTTGGAATAGATTATTTCTGGATTGCTTTGTGTGGACTTGGTATAATTGCAGACTTATAATATGCAGACCATCTGACCTGTCTCTTGAGAAACCTGTATGCAGGTCAGAAAGCAACAGTTAGAACTGGACATGGAACAACAGACCGGTTCCAAATAGGAAAAGGAGTACGTCAAGGCTGTATATTGTCACCCTGCTTATTTAACTTATATGCAGAGTATATCATGAGAAACGCTGGGCTGGAAGAAACACAAGCTGGAATCAAGATTTCCGGGAGAAATATCAATAACCTCAGATATGCAGATGACACCACCCTTATGGCAGAAAGTGAAGAAGAACTAAAGAGCCTCTTGATGAAAGTGAAAGAGGAGAGTGAAAAAGTTGGCTTAAAGCTCAACGTTCAGAAAACTAAGATCATGGCATCTGATCCCATCACTTCATGGGAAATAGATGGGGAAACAGTGGAAACAGTGTCAGACTTTATTTTTGGGGGCTCCAAAATCACTGCAGATTGTGATTGCAGCCATGAAATTAAAAGATGCTTACTCCTTGGAAGGAAGGTTATGACGAACCTAGATAGCATATTTAAAAGCAGAGACATTACTTTGCCAACAAAGGTCCGTCTAGTCAAGGCTATGGTTTTTCCAGTAGTCATGTATGGATGTGAGAGTTGGATGGTGAAGAAAGCTGAGCACCGAAGAATTAATGCTTTTGAACTGTGGTGTTGGAGAAGACTCTTGAGAGTCCCTTGGACTGCAAGGAGATCCAACCAGTCCATCCTAAAGGAGATCAGTCCTGGGTGTCATTGGAAGGGCTGATGTTGAAGTTGAAACTCCAATACTTTGGCCATCTCATGCGAAGAGTTGACTCATTGGAAAAGACCCTAATGCTGGGAAGGATTGGGGGCAGGAGGAGAAGGGGAGGACAGAGGATAAGATGGTTGGATGGCATCACCGACTCGATGGACATGAGTTTGGGTAAACTCCAGGAGTTGGTGATGGACAGGGAGGCCTGGCGTGCTGCGATTCATGGGGTCGCAAAGAGTCGGACACAACTGAAAGACTGAACTGAACTGAACTGAACTGAACATGCTTCAGGAAAGTAATATTGCTAAAAGTTTAAAGCTTTTTATAATTAAGCTTTCTGGTTCAGAAGCCATAACAACTTGATGGATTTGGTTTTTTGTTTATTTAATCAAACATTTTGATTTCCTTACTGTGTGTGTTAACTGTATAGAATTAAGCCCCTTGCCAACAGGATTTTGAAGTAATTCTGAAACTTGAAATGTGTATACACACACACACACAGTCACACACACACACACACGCACATATATTTTGGCCACACCTCATGGCATGTGGGATCTTAGTTCCTTGACCAGGGATGGAACCTGTACCCCTTGCATCGAAATGGTGGAGTTTTAACTACTGGACCAGTCTCTTAGGGAAGTATCCATGTTGCATACATGTTTAGTGTGCTTAACTGAATCCCAGGTTTTGACTTCTCATAGAGAATTTGAATTGATTTTTTATAGTTTTGCCTTTTTTTCCTTTTCTTTATTAACATGAGTTTGCAAGGTTACAGTAGAAAACATAGAGAGTTTGGAGTCAGAAAGTACTAGGTTCAAAATTCTAGCTTAATGTTAGGCCAGTTACTTAACCTTTTTCAGCCTCAGATTCCTCAGCTGTAAAACGGGATAGTTTACTCATCTCTTGGGCCTTTTGTAGGGATTAAACCAGAAAAAAAAAATAAAAGTGTATAGCAATAAATGTCAGTTTATTTTCCTTTGGCAATCATTTAGGTTTAAGGTTTGAATTTTCTACTTGTTTTGAAATAAATCCAATTTTTATGGTTATATTTCAGGATTTTTTTCAAAGTCAGACTTTTTTTTTTAATGTCTTTCTCCCTCCCAACTTATAAAACTGGGTTTTCTGTCTGCCAAACATCTTTCTTTCTGTCGGGTATAGCTGCTTTACAATGTTGTAAACATGTTTCTTTCTAAAATGTTTTCCATAAGTGATAGATTAGTTATTGAAAGAAAGAAGGTATGTATTTTTCTTAGTGAGGAAGATTGAACAACTTGACAGTGCACTGAACTCATATTCTAAACTCTAAGAATTTGCCTAATGTGAAATTTCTAGGAAAAATTCTCATAGTCTGAAAAGTATTGTGATACACCATAACATAATTGTGAGTCCTAGGGGTGCAAAGGGCTGTACACATATTGTTGCTTAGTTCAGTAGCTCAGTCCTGTCCGATTCTTTGCGACCCCATGGACTGTAGCACTCCAGGCTTCCCTGTCCATCACCAACTCCCAGAGCTTGCTCAAACTCATGTCCATCAAGTCAGTGATGCCATCCAACCATCTTATCCTCTGTTGTCCCCGTCTCCTCCTGCCTACAGTCTTTCCCAGCATCAGGGTCTTTTCCAATGAGTCAGTTCTTCACATCAGGTGGCCAAAGTATTGGAGTTTCAGCTTCAACATCAGTCCTTCCAATGAACACCCAGGACTGATCTCCTTTAGGATGGACTGGTTGGATCTCCTTGCAGTCCAAGGGACTCTCAAGAGTCTTCTCCAACACCACAGTGCAAAAGCATCAATTCTTTGGTGCTCAGCTTTCTTTATAGTCCAACTCTCACATCCATACATGACTACTGGAAAAACCAGTTGCTTAGGACCCACACAGTCACTGTGATTGAATGTACACTGGCACATGCACCTACATACATATATCCTCTCCCTCAACCCTGAGTATTCAATACAGATTTATTGATTCTAATTGATGAGCAGTGGGAGAGTAGCTTTGATGAAGAGAAAGCCAGAATGCCTATATTAAATGTCAGTATGTCAGAATATTTAGTTTACCAGATTATTATTTTTCATCCTTTTGCTTTTAACAGGAAGCCAAGTACTATAATATAATAGAGGATGTGCCAAAGGGAACACTGTAGATTTGACAAGATAATGGTAAATTATGGATGATAATCCAGTTTTGAGGCTTATAACAAGAACCCAATTCCAGGTTCTTTCTTTCAGTGAATTCGTTGGTCTACCCTTATTGATGGCTTTGCTAGGACTCCTTTCAAATCAGTGCCTTTTCCTTTGTGGTATTGTGTAATGTTCCATAACAAGATTAATCTGAGACAAGGGCTTTTCTGTGAAAGTTGCTGTTTTCATTTTGGGGGAAAAATAGAACAGAATGACAACTGTGCATTTTTCTTATCCAATCCCCAGGTGAGGGGTTAGGATAGCCTGAACCAAAATACTTTGTATCTGCAAAAACAGTTGTTTCACATTGTGAAGATCTTGGGATCTATTCTTTTAACTCTGTTCTCTCTTATTACTTCCCACTTTCACTCACCTCCCTCCTTCACTGTCTAATATAAAGAGCCTTTCTCTGTCTTGAGTACACGTTGAGTGGAGTGCTTAGGAGAGGCTTCAAATCCGTCCTCCCCCAAGGCTGACACAACACTTGATAGTAGAGCTCACTGGATTCTGCTTCTGGCTGGGAATGGAGTCTCTGCCCGCTTACGGTCAGAGCTACCAGTCCATAAGAAGCATCTCCTTTACCTTTACTTAATAAAGTTCCGTTAGTTTCATGTCATGCTGGTTTTACATTTTATATTCTATTTTTTACAGATACTAACCCAGTTGTGCCAAAGAACAAGAGAGGGTTCTGTATTCTGATTCACTGATCCTCTTCATGAATGTGTGTGTGTGCATTTTTGTGTTAGTTTGAGTTAGTTGACTCTAAATGAAAGTACAGACCTAATTACTTTAGCTTGAGCAAAGTTCAAGGAACACTGTATTTACTCACTAATCAGCCTCTGCTTTCTGCTCCCCTTCCTTCCTTCCTTCCTCCTCTACTTTACTGTGGCATCGTGATTCTTCCTTGCTGGATGCATTTTCGTTCCCCTATTGCCTCATCCTCACCCCGCAATGGGGATGAATGGCACGCATGCCATGTCAGGTATCCTAACTGATCCTGATTAAACATCTTTCCTAGGGCTATTTTAGATATGATGGTTGTATAAGTATCATGTTCTTGGGGTTATGATACTTTGTGTTATCAAAAGCAGCAAAAAAATGTATATATATAAAATAAGGTTTTTAATATGTACCACATAAAGTATACACTCTTGTTTATTCTTCTGTCAGTTTGTGAAGTAGATGCTACTATACCCATTTTAGAGATAAGTAAATAAAGGTGGTTTCCCCAGAATTCCCAGTTTTAGTGAGTGACATAGCTGGATTCAAACCCAAGTGGTTTGGACTTCAGAATCAATACACTGACCACTGTCGAGTCTGTAGGATACTGACTCAACTTGCCACTGTCTGTTTATAAGAAATATTCAGGTTCTGGCCCTCATAGGGTTCCTTGTTATCTTTTATAATTTAAGGTTAATTTCTGAACCACTTGGTGCTTAGATTTCCCATTTACAAGTTATAATATTGGTAGTAGTTCTTAATGTTAATATATATAATAGAACTAGGGCTGGTGGTACCGTGGACTTTTATAGTTTGAAAATGAATCTCTTCCATTAATGAAGATCTCTGTGTTAGAATTGGTAAGAAAACTGAAAACCAGAAAACTTGGCTCCAAAGATGCTGACTATTGTAGAAACATTAAATTCTCTATTAAGGCAAATATCTAAAAGACTCTCTAAAAATATTAGTGAAAGAAAGCAGAGCTTAATTGATTTTTAAACTTAGTTTCATCTCAGACTGATTACAAGATTGCTGTTTCTGAATTAAGGAAATTTCCCTGTTCTTTCAAATATTTCTCATTCTTCCTGTTGTCTTGAGAAGATCCTACATTGCTTTTACTGAGCATAGTTTTTGCTTCTCTGAAATTGATATTTCACCTAATATGTACTCACTCTGTTTCCTGGAGGGAATAGTAACTTCATGAGGTTTCAAGGTCACTAATTTAATGAGACTGGAAAATAGGATCTTTAAGCCAGTATGAGTAACAACAAATTTCCACATGGCGGGGATGATAGTCATTTATGTCTTTTTCCTTGCAAACTTGAGTACTTGCATTTCATTTTAAAGGGTATTTTAAACTTGAAACTCATTTCACTATATAGCTGACTGAAGTTGCATTTCTCTGAGACTCCAGTATTGGCCCTTGAAGGTTAGTGTGTGGAGGGCTGCGTTCCTTACCATTGGGCTTCGGTATCTGAAAATGTCCACTTTTAAAGGAGAGTTTGCTAAATGGAACAGGCGTTTCTCTGAGTTGAATAGACTCAAAACCTGGACAGTTTTTGGAGGGTCTTGAGATTTCTAAATGATCTTGTTTATTTTAGCTTTCTACCAGTCTTTGTTGGCCAAGAAACACATCAGTGAAAGAAAGGTGAATGGAGCAGAGGAAAGTACGAGAGAAAATGTGGACTATGTGATAGTGTCCTTTTTAAAAAATTTTTTTATTGGAGCATAGTTAATTTCCAATGTTGTGTTAGTTTCAGGTGTACAGCAAAGTGAATCAGTTATACATATATCCATTCTTATTTTTTTGTAAATTCTTTTTCCCATATAGGCCATTACAGAGTAGAGTAGAGTTCCCAATGCTATACATCAGGTTCTTATTCATTATCTATTTTATATCTAGTAGTGTGGCTCAGACGGTAAAGAATCTGCCTGCAATGTGGGAGACCTGGGTTCAATCCCTGGGTTGGGAAGAGCCCCTGGAGAAGGGAAAAGCTACCCATTCCGGTATTCTGGCCTGGAGAATTCCACGGACAGAGGAGGCCGGCAGGCTACAGTCCCTAGGCCCGCAAAATGTAGGACACAGTTGAGTGACTTTCACTCTCACTTTTCAGCATGTATGTGTCAATACCTGTTTCCCAGTTTATCTCTCCCTTCCCCTTTCACCCTTGGTACCATAATTCAGTGAACTTACCTATCAAAGCTTAACTGAGGACAAGCTCCAGTCTTCATTAGTTCAGACTAGCTTAATTCAGGTTGTATTTTATCAATTTTGTTCCTTTTTTTAAAAAAATTATTTTATTTATTTATGGCTGTGCTGGGTCTTTGTTGCTGCACGAGCTTTTCTCTAGTTGTGGCGAGCAGGAGCTACTCTGTTTGTGGGGCATAGGCTTCTCACTGGGGTGACTTCTCTTGTGGACCTCGGGCTGTAGGTTTGAGGGCTTCAGTGGTTGTGGCTCTGGGCTCTTAGAGCATGGGCTCAGTAGTTGTGGTGCACAGGCTGAGTTGCTCCGTGACATGTGGCATCTTCCTGGATCAGGGGTCAAACCCATGTCCCCTGCATTGGCAGGCAGATTCTTTACCACTGAGCCACCAGGGAAGCCCATCAATTTGTTTCTAATCATTGGATGATAGGAAGTTGTTTGGAGAGGATTTTTAATATATACAATTCCTATGGCAGCATTTTGTTATTTAATAAATACCTTAGTCTGATTTCTTCTTTTACTTTTCCTTCTCCACCATTTCTCTAGATGCCCAGATGAAGACAATATCACATTTAATCACAGTTTATCATTTTGAGCATTAGACTCTCAGCTTGGATTGTTTCAGTTCAATTTCCCAAAATATAAACTCTCCAAAAAAGGGAATTTATAACCTCCTGTGATGTTTACCTACCTAAAGCAATAGAATAGATATATCGACAAAATCTAAATAATAGTAAGAATAGCTTGTATCCTTCCCTGGTGGCTCAGACAGTAAAGAATCTGCCTGCAGCGCAGGAGACCAGGGTTTGATCCCTAGTTTGAGAATATCCCCTGGAGGAGGGAATGGCTACCCACTCTGGTATTCTTGCCTGGGAAAGCCCATGGACAGAGGAGCCTGGCGGGCTATAGTCCGTGGGGTGGCAAAGAGTCCGACACGACTGAGTGACTAACACACACACGCACACACACAGAGTGCTTACTATTATACATGGCATTGTGTTAAATATGGACTTCCCTGGTGGCTCAGATGGTAAAAGAATCTGCTTTCCATGCAGGAGACCTGGGTTTGATCCCTGGGTTGGGAAGATCCTCTGGAGAAGGAAATAGCAACCTACTCCAGTATTCTTGCCTGGAGAATTCCATGGACAGAGGAGCCTGGCGGGCTACAGTCCATGGGTTTGCAAAGAGTCAGACACACGTTTCATCCTAATAACAACCCCATAAGCTAGGTACTGTGCTGTGCTGTGCTTAGTTGCTCATTTGTGTCTGACTCTTTGTGACCCCATGGACTGTAGCCAGGCTCCTGTGTCCATGGAGATTCTCCAGGCAAGAATACTGAAGTGGGTAGACGTTCCCTTCTCCAGGGAATCTTCCCAACCCAGGGGTCAAACCCAGGTCTCCCACATTGCAGGCAGATTCTTTACCGTCTGAGCCATCAGGGAAGCCCATGAGCTGGGTACTTTGTTATATTCATTTTACATTAAAAGAAACTGCTTAGAGATGTTAAGCAAATTTTATGAAATGTAAAACTAGTTAAGTCATAGAGCTTGAGTTCTGAAGTAGATATGCCTGAGTCAAGCCTTTCTTTTATTTTCTTATTCATGAAAGACTCATAAACAGAGAGGAATGAGTGTTGGGCACATACAACTTGGTGATTCTATATAAATTTTGTCATATTTTGAATAGTGTAGACTTGATAAAATCTTTGTGAATTTCTCATCATTCCAGGAGACTCAGTGTAGCAAAAATCAATATCATGGGGAAGGAGATGTTAATGTAGTAGTTAGATTAATTCTTCTTCTTCTTTTTTTTTTTTTGGTTGTTGTTGTTGGTTATTACTCTAGCAACTACTACAAAGGCAGCATTTACTCGACAAGTCATGTGTACTTAAGGCAGAACACTGACTGCTGTTCATGCTGGCAAATTTGTTCTTTACCAGTACTGGCTACCTGTAAGGAATGTGAACATGCTGGGTTTTAGAACAGGAAAAACACAACTTCCATCTCATTTCACAGTAGAGTTCACTTAGGGATACAGACTTTTTGGTGACAGTAGCTGGTACTTTCTGCTTGTTATTTCTGATACTTGCATAATGCTAACCTGGTAGATACTGTCAGATGACAAGCCTTCCTCCCACATGTTCTCCATAAAAGAACTGCTAGTGACAAGCATTTTATTATATTGAGAATTCTGCTTCATACTGTTTTAGGTTAAAGTGTATTTATCATGAAGCCAGTATTGTGAAATGTTCTTGTTTTCTTCTTCCGGAATGTGGCATTTTTTTCTCAGTAATGAACTAAGTTGCATGTGCATTGTGAAGAAGTTGTTGCCCAGATGGACCCCAGTGAAAGTAGCTGAAGTATGTAAATAGATTCTGCTTCTGTTTGGGGAAATGATCTAAGATGGATGCTATTCCCACCCCCCCACCCTACCCCCGCCTTGGGAGACTAATACTTCATCCCTCTATTTGCAGCTTACAGTCAGCATCTACTCTGGAGTCAGGAAGTTTTTAGATGTTACTATCATGTTCAGACTGTAGGCTTTACAAAGATGGGAGGGGAATTTAGGATAGATGCAAAGGCAGGTTTGCAAAAGTATGCTAGGTTCTGGAAACTGTAAATGGCTTCATAAGGTCAAAGCATAATGACAGTGTGAGGAAGTGGCAGGCGATGAGAAAGGATAGGTTAGCGGAGACTAGATATTGAAGGAGCTTTGAACTTTATGCTGAGAATTTTGGGTTTGTTCCCATAGGTGATGGGGAAACTTCTGATATCTCTTAAGAAGTGGGCAGATAGAATCAAATTTGCTTTTATTAATTCATGTGGCAACATGGAAGGTGGATTGAAAGTAGGGAGGCTATAAATTAGGAGATGCATTCATTATTAGGAGACTGTTATAATCATTCAAACAAGAAATAATGACCTGAATAAGAGAATTGTCTTAAGGATACAGAGAAGGGTGCACTTTATTCATTCATTATTTGAGAAATGTTTAAGTCCCTGTTGTGTATCAGACATAGAGTTAGTTGTATGTTGGGCTAACAGGGTGAACAAGATAATGCCTTCAGGGAGCTTCCTTCCAGTCTAGGGGGAGATTTGACAAATAACAGGCAATTGCAATCGTCAGATCCTGTAACAGGGAGCTTATGATAGCATGAGACCTTAACCCAGCCTCAAGGAGCAGGGAAACCTTTTTTAGGAAAGTGTAAGTAGAAGCTAAGTAAAGTTGTGCAAGATGTAGGAGTGGTGATTTGGGGTGTTGGAAAGACAAAGTGTTTCAGTTAAGGAAATAGTATCTGAAACTGGCTGGAGTAGGCGAGAGAAAAACCTTAGCTTGTTTAGGGAACTGTGGATCATTTAGCGGGCTGAATTGTGGTGGGCAAGGAAGTGGGTTGTCAGAAATGAGGCCAGGGGAATTAAACAGTCACCTTATAAATTATGTGGAGGAGTTGGCTTAAGAGCAAGTGAACTGTTTTAAGCTGGAGAGTGTCATGATCAAAGGAGATCTTCAGAAAAATCCCTCTGGCTGCTGTGTGGAGGATTGGGAGAGGAGGAGGAATAGAGTAGACAATAAGGAGGTGCCAGAGAGGTGGGGGAGGTTTTTTGTTTGTTTGTATGTTTTATTTTTTGGAGCAGAAGGAAGACTTCAAAGAAGGAAGTGGTCATTTTTGTCAGATACCGCTGGCAAGTCATTAAGATAGAGACTGAGAAGTATCTACTGAATTTGGCGTTGGTTGGTCAGTTGGTGACCTTTGTGAGGAGAATTTCAGTGGAGTAGTTGGGGTGGGAGGTAGATTCTAGGAAATTGGGTGTTAGGTGAGGAGGTGGCAATGGTGACACTTGTCATAGGAGCTTTTCTGTGAGAAGATAAACTGCGGTTGGGAGGAAAGGGAAGAGGAAGGGCCAAGTAAGCGATTGAAGTTGCTAATGAGATTGAAGAGTATCTGTTGATGTTACTGTAAGGGGAACAGTGAGGTGGGGGAGGATAATTAACAGTTTTTTGAGTGCTTGTTTGAAGGCCTGTTAGTTGTTTCTCATAATTTTGCAGGACAAGTATTATGGTTGTTAGAAATTAGAAAAGTCTGTCTAACTTGATGCAGATATTGGACTTTCAGATTTCAAGCCTTGGAGTAGTTATGGATTATGACTAATCCAGGAATGGGATTGGGCAACAAAGCAGAATGGAGATAAAAGTCCTTGGCAGTATGGTCATAGTTATGGGAAGTTGCCTAGAGTGGTTGTAACTAGGATGGAAAAGGCAGAGACAGATGCCAAATTCTTCTTGTTAACCTAAAAGAATAGAACAGCCAGTTATTTTACCAGCAAAACTGGTTTATTTGGGAGCAGCAAAGAACGGCAATTCGGAACATGCAGCTGTGGCGAACCACAAATGCTAGGCTGGTAAAGCAAAGGAGAGGGAGCTCTTTTACAGAGGAGAAGGGGAAGTTGGGAGAGGCTGCTTATATACAAAAAATCCATTGGAGGAAACTAGGAATTTGAAGTATAATGGCTTTTCATTTGCTGAGCTGTGAGTCCCTAACTGACTGAGCTGTTGCCTGGTAAGGGGAAAATCTTTTCTCCTCCTGCTAGCAGTATAGTAGTGTCACCTCCTGTCGGAGATGCAGAGTTTCTGCTGCGTTCAGGACTGGTAACAAGTGGTATGTGCATGAGAGCTCCCCCTTCTGGCCTCCTGACTCCATTTTAGTGAGATTTTCCTTGATTAATTTTTGCATTCTCCATACATTGAAAGATGACCTGGAAATAAGTTATGACATGGACTTAGTTAGTAGTATATTTGAGTGACATGAACCTCTGTGGACAAGAAGGTTTCCCTGCTGTCCCCCAGACCCATCTGATGGTGGGAGAACTTTGGGGAGAGGGAATAGTGATATCCCATATTCTAGTTCCTATTTATAGGAACATTTGCCAAGAAGGTAGACTTTTTTAGTTGAGCTCCTTCGCTGAAAGATCAATGAATGCTGTTTTGTGAATAGATTTTAGTCTGTGATTCTCTGTGGAGAAGATTACTGTCATTTTTTTTTTTCATATGACTATATTTGGGAAACTGCTGCGAAGCAACCTGTTGTCATTTCCTAATGTTACTATAATCTGGTGTCAGTGCCTAATGATCTCATTGGACTTGTTATCTTCCCTCCAGCTATGCTGGCATCAAGTAAGCACACTAACAAACGTTAAGAAATGCGTTCATTAAAAAACAGGCAATCACTTTGGAGCTGGCCTTGGCCAGCTCATTCAGTGTCTGAATGAGTTGGACAAGTTGGAGAAAATTGTGAGCCTGAAAACAACTTTGTCTTTCAGGCTGGTTTGGGCAAGGTAACAAGAGATGAATCAGCTGTAGTTTAATGGGATTTGATATACTTTTATAAGATATATTACTTTAATATGATGCTTTGTCATTAAAGTTTTAGTAACATGACAGCCTTGAAGAGAGTTGATACTCCTGTTTTCTTACTTCTTGGCTCCATGACAGGATTGTGCGTTGAAATGCACTTAAGATTTTGCAAGGGATGTCTAGGAAAGTAGTTACAAGACAAACAAATCCCCAAGTGGCTTGATCTGATTTATAAACTCTAACAGTGTGCTAATTGCAGATAGATTTTATTTTTCAAGGTGTTATGTCAGCTCTCTTGCGTATGCCTTCTATATTGGAGCATAGACGTTATCTTTCCCAACATTAGGTTTGAGGAAATAGTTTCAAAGACAGGAATAGCAGAAGTGTTATTTTATGCTGTGCTTTCCCCTTTCATGTAAGTCTGCTGAAATTTGGAGGTCAGGCAAAGAGCCTTTTCAACTAAAAGTAAGCTGATAGAAATTTTTAACAGCAATGAGAAAAGACAATTATCTTATATTAGATATACCTTATATACATATCACTCATAATCAAAGAAATGCCAGTTACAATGATATTCATTTTTATTTGCCAAAATGGCAAGGCTTTATTTAAAAAGAGTTCATACTCAGTGTTGCTGTGGGAACAGGGGACTAGGTAGGCACAGCTTCAGTATAGTACATATCCACAATGTGTCAACAACTTTAAAAGTGTATTTTCTTTGTTTTCAATTCAGTTCAGTTTAGTCACTCAGTCGTGTCTGACTCTTCACGGCCCCGTGGACTAGAGCACACGAGGCCTCCCTGTCCATCACCAGCTCCTGGAGTTTACTCAAACTCATGTCCATTGAGTCAGTGATGCCATCCAACCATCTCATCCTCTGTCGTCCCCTTCTCCTCCCTCCTTCAGTCTTTCCCAGCATCAGGGTCTTTTCAGATGAGTCAGTTCTTAGCATCAGGTGGCCAAAGTGTTGGAATTTCAGCTTCAGCGTCAGTCCTTCCAATGAATATTCAGGACTGATTTCCTTTAGGATGAACTGGTTGGGTCTCTTAGTAGTCCACGGGACTCTCAAGAGTCTCCTCCAGCACCACAGTTCAAAAGCATCAATTCTTCGGCGCTCAGCTTTCTCTTTGATTTAGCAGTTTCATTGTTAGAAGTTTGTCTTCTAGAACTAAGTGCATGCATGCTGTTGCTTCAGTCGTGTCAGACTCTTTGTGACCCTATGGACCATAGCCCGCCAGGCTCCTCTGTCCATGGGATTCTTCAAGCAAGAATACTGGAGTGGGTTGCCATGCCCTCCTCCAAGGGTCTTTCTGACCCAAGGATCAAAAACTGTCTCTTGCGACTCCTGTATTGCAGGTGGATTCTATATGGCTGAGCCATCAGGGAAGCTCATAAAACTAGTTGTAGGTTAAAACAAAAATGTACCCATAAGAATATTTACTGCAACATTGTTTGGAATAGCAACAAAATGAAACAAAACAAAACCGGAGAAGTCTGATCCTGGAAGAGCAATTTTAGATTATGACACATTTGCAAATGTTGTAGAAAACTATTTAAAGACATTGAAAGATAAACAATATGTGTTCTTAAGTAGAAAAGCATATTCCATATGGTAAGTATGTATAATATAGTTTCACTTTTGTGTTGGTAGCTATACATGTAGGAAAAAACTACAGACATAATTAAGGAATTCAGGGTGAAGTGTTGTATAGGTAATCCAGGTGGACCTGGAAGAAGTTGGGGAGATGCTGGAGATGTGCTTGAGGTGGAAAAGATTGAGCCAGGTGACAGACTACTGTTCACAAAAGTGCCAATAGTTGCATTCCATGAGTGGTAACATTAGTGATTTTTTTTCTCTTTTTTTGATATGCATTTTCTAAAATTTATACAATAAACATAGATGGTAAAAACATCTGCCTACAATGCGGGACACCTGGGTTCTCTCCCTGGATCAGGAAGATCCCCTGGAGAAGGAAATGGCAACCCACTCCAGTACTCTTGACTGGAAAATCTCATGGATGGAGGAGCCTGCTAGGCTACAGTCCATGGGGTCGCAAAGAGTGGGACATGACTGAGTGACTTCACCTTCCTTCCTATATTACTTTGTAATGAAAAAATAAAATAGTATTTTAAAAAACATGGAAAGGCGATCGAGTGCTCAACTTTTGATGAATTGGCAGAAGAGTTTATGTTGTGAAGTTAGCAAGCAAGCTAGTGGCACATGATGTGACAGTGATAAAAATGATTACTAGTTTTCCTCATTTTTGTACCTTTAGCCATGGCCAGTTTATGGAATTCTTTTGGCAAGACAATAAATTAAGGCAACAGAGAAGGCAATGGCACGCCACTCCAGTTCTCCTACCTGGAAAATACCATGGACAGAGGAACCTGGTAGACTGCAGTCCATGGGGTCGCTAAGAGTCGGACATGACTTGAGTGACTTCACTTTCATGCATTGGAGAAGGAAATGGCAACCCACTCCAGTGTTCTTGCCTGGAGAATCCCAGGGACGGGAGAGCCTGGTGGGCTGCTGTCTATGGGGTCGCACAGAGTCGGACATGACTGAAGCGACTTAGCAGCAGCAGCAGCAGCAAATTAAGGCAAAGTGTGCTAAGATGATTTGTATTTAAAACCAGATTACTAGATCATGGAAAATTGAAGCATTTTAGTGAGTTGCTTCCTCAGATCAAGACTATTTTTCAGGAACTTTCCTGGAGGCACAGTGGATAAGAATTCCCCTGTCAATGCAGGGGATGTGGGTTTGATCCCTAGTCCAGGAAGACTCCACATGCCACAGCTGCTGGGCCCACGTGCCACCACTACCGAGCCTACAAGCCTAGAACCTGTGCTCCACAAGAAAAGGCACCATAGTGAGAAGCCTGTGCGCCACAGCTGGAGAGCAGCCCCCATTTACCGCAACTAGAGGAAGCCTGCGCAAAGCAACGAAGACCCAGCACAGCCAAAAACAAAAAAGAATAGTTTTCAATGAAAGACCTTCTTAGAGATTCAGCTGCCTCCTCTGTCTCACAAGATTATACTCTTACTGGTCTAATAAGACCTACAAATATGTTGAACTTCAAACTGATGTTAAAACAAGTGTTCATCAGGATGGACTAGATAGCAGTTAGGATTGTAATTGATTTGCGATTGCTGATCTACCCTGAGGTTAGAAGAAGCACTCTGATTTTTCAAAATGGACTGATAAGAAGCCCCTGTAGGCTCATCTTCCCTTTGAGGTTATTATATATAGTACCCTCCTAGGATATTACCACTGAACGCTAATGAGGTACCACTATCTTAATCTGTTCTGTGTCTCCTGGGCATTTCTGAAACTGTAAAAGGGGGAAAAACTTTTAATTGACCCCAGAGGTTAGTGGAACCATGAAAATAATTGGTTTGTCAAATTAGTTCATTCACTAAGCACCTACTATGCACTTGGTACATTGGTCTAAGTTTTGGCGTTACAAAGAAAGTGACAAAACCTGGAAGAATAGTTACATAAAGTACTAAAGGGCACATGTGGGAGATGATCAGTTCTGTTTGGGAGTTGTCTAGAAAAGCCTCTGGTGTAAACACTTTTTTTAGGGCAACAGTATACAATTTTGCTTTGTTATTTAAAAAAGTCGTCAGCATTCTTAGTCATCAGTGGCACTGTGCGCTCTTCGGAGGACCAGCCTTCCCTACCTGACCTGGCTGGATGAGGTCTGTTGCTCCTTCAGACTCATCGTGTTCTATTTTCTTTACATTGTACCTTTGCCCAAATCTGGAAAAAGTGGTAAAACTCTTAATGTTCTCATTTTAGGTACAGACTTCTTACTTTTTCTTTATTTTATCTTTCTAATCTCACTTTCTCTTTTTTCCCCTTCATTTTATGTTTTATCCAGTGTGAATTTATGAAAGCTATCTTAAACATTTTCTGAATCAAAGTGAAATATACATTAATAAATGACATATTTGCTTTTTTAGTAGTATATGTCATATGCCTTTTATTAAAAATTTGAGCCAGTCTAGAGTGAGTCTGTGATTTAAGTACTTTTCATCCCGTAGTACTGAGCACAGTGCCTTGCATATAGTATATAGTACATTGAAGTCAGTATGCATTGAGTGCCTTGCGTGTTTGTTGACTGAATTACTGATGTAAGTATGAGAAAGTCTGCTGGTTAGGGTCTTCTTTGCCTAGATCTGGTTTGCTTATCTAGTAAACTGCCTGCTCCGTTAGATTCAGATGAGTATATCACCAGTGTTTTGTTAGCACACCTCCTCGTTTGTATGGATTTATGTCAATCCCAGACTAGATACCAAGGAGTCGGGTACAGGGCAAAACAAAGGAACACTGGCAGCAAAGAAGTCTCAGGAGAAGTGATCTAGTAATAGTGGCCGGTGGTTGCTCTGCGTCTTGTTTCCTCAAGTTGTTAACTTCAGGGAGAAGTAAGATTGCTTGCATTAGGATAGATCTTGGATTTCATTTTGATAATGAATTAAAGTGAAATGGTCACCCATGATGTAGCTGTGAATGAATGTGGTACTGATCAGAGAACATGGACTTGCACACTTCCATTAGCAACTTAAGAATAGTGAAATAGATCTCTGAGGCTTCTTTTTTTACATCAAGGAGAGAGAAATGCCATTATTTTCATCCCATTGAATCTGCTGCTTCTCATGCCACTCGGTTTGGGCAAGTTTTATATATAAATTGATATTTTTATGATCCTAAATGTTTTTAAGAGAATATTTTCCAGTTTCTTAACGTTAAGGTATACTGTGGAATTAGAAGATTTACTGTTTATTGAACAAAATTTTGTTCCTTATTTTCAATTTAAAAACAAGTGAGTGAAAGGCTTAGCAAGGCGCACAACATTTTGCTGGATCCTGTGGATGACGTTTGATGGAAGACCTAGTCCCTGCCCTGATTGTTACCCTGTAACGATAACCCTATATTCGAGACAGAATAAGAGACACAGATGCATAGAACAGTCTTATGGACTCTGAGGGAGAAGGTGAGGGTGGGACGTTCTGAGAGAATAGCATTGAAACATGTGTATTATCATATGTGAAACAGAACACCATTCCAGGTTCGATGCATGAGACAAATGCTCAGGGCTGGGGCAATGGGATGACCCAGAGGGATGGGGTGGGGAGGGAGGTGGGAGGGGAGTTCAGGATGGGGAACACATGTAAACCCATGGCTGATTCATGTCAATGTATGGCAAAAACCACTACAATATTGTAAAGTAATTAGCCCCCAACTAAAATAAATTAGTTTATTAAAAAAAAAAAAGATTGTTACCTTGTATAGTTGGAACGGACCAGATAAAAGTACAGAGCAGTTGCAGTTTTATTCTCAGGAGCTAGGTTGTTGATTGGGTTAGGAATGATCACTCGGAGGTCAAAGTACCGGAGTCTTCTCAAAGAATTTGAACTGTGTTCTGGAAGGGTATTAGCAGTTAATATTTTCAGAAGCAGAAGTGAGAATCCAGCACCCTTTCTCTAGCCAGTCATTTAAAGAGCTTTGCAAAAATGGAAAAAAAAAAAAGGTTAATATTTGCACAAGTAGAAAGTAGTGGTAAGAGGTGCCTGGAAAGTGGATCTTTTAAAAAGACTGTAGTTGCTGCAAAGGCAGAAGCAAAAAGGTGTCTTCCGTATGAAGCCGGGTGAAGAGTAGCCGGACTAAAACTGATTGTTTAGGGGCAGTAATTGGAGAAGTTGAAGGGACAGGTGTCGGAGGGTATTCAAAGCCAGATCTGTAGTTTGAGTCTGTGAGTAAACACAGTTCCTGGGGGACTGTGAAAGGAGGGTTTTAGGAAGTGTAGTCTCACAGTGATATTACAGGTTTCCAGTATACATAACCGTGATCAAGATGAGGAGCTTAATTAGATAAGCTCAAAGGAATTTGTGGTCATTTATTGAATCTTTATCAACTGCTGTTTGTCCTAAGTGCTTTAATCAGTATTATATTTAAACCTGACAGCTGTCCTGTGAGTTAGATATTATTACTCTCTTTACCTTAACAGGTGAGAAAACGGAAGCACAGGGAGGGCAGGAAACTTTCTTAAGGTCACAAAGTAATAAGGAGTGGAGCAGTCAACCTGACTTCAGCAACCATGATCTTAACCACCGTGCTCTAAAGTGTTATGTTTTCCAGAGAAAAGAAACTGAACATTCTTTTCTTCTGTGTAATTTTTTCCCCTTATTAATTCCATATCTCCTTAACTACAACACAGTTTAGTGGCCTTAGAACAAAGGTTTGGCTTGGAGATTTCAAGTAGATTCGCACATTTAAGACTCTTTCAAAACCAGTAAACCACTGGTGGCTTGTAAATAATACTTTGTAATTTCACTTTTTTCCTTCTCAACTGTGACAAGTCAAAACAACTGTAGACTGGACTTGAAGGAAGAGGGGAGGCTAGCGAATTTTACAAGCGTTTCTGGTTTGCTGAGTTTCTTTACCTGGCTCAGATTATATGAACAGTAATGGTTTTTATATCTACCTAAATATGCCATTTATACTTAATTAAATGCTAAGCTGACAGAAGCTTTTTGAAAAAAATAACACGCGCACACACACACACATTTTGGGTTTCAGTAGTCGAAAGATCCCTGGGGGATTCTGGATTCATTCACCCTCACTCTCGTTGATGTCGCTGCGTAATTTACAAGAGGCCGTTGCTTGGCAGTTGGTGTGCTTTCTCCAGGTCTCCTTGGTCCTTCATGGCAATTGGTCTCTGCAGCACATCTTTTAGGACAAGGGTTTGAGCCCCTGTAAAAGCGTTTCAGAGGTTTTCCGACTAAAGGTTTTTCCCTCTTATTCTGTGCTGTTTGGTTTCTTTGGCAACCTGGCCTCCCTAGCACCCTGCTGACGTCTTATACCCCGCTGTTCTCTCCCCATCCCCCCCATCACTAGGATTTGTTTGTTTTTTCCCCATTGCTTCAGGTCTGCACTGGAAGAATATATATGTTTTCTTAAGTCTACATTCTTGATGCTTCTCAGAGTATACTAGAAGGATAGAGAGAGAAAAGAAATTGCTTATAGAAGCTAAGTAGCCTGTGTTTTTGGGTTTCAGGGTTTCTGCCTTGAAAAGGCAACATTTATTCTGTTGTCCATAGTGTCTTCTTTATGCTGTTGTTAACAGTAATAAAGAAATGTAAATGTTTTCCAGTGAAACTAGACATTTTATAATGAAAATATTTTAGTAATACAAGGTATTGTGGAGGGAAAATAATGTGGAAATAGTGTGCATAGTTTGGTTACTATAGGATGGATATTCTGTTGTTTTTAATCAATTTGTGTCTATGTAAAGCATTTCTATTACTGTTGGGAAGGGAAAGGAAGTAAAGATCTAAAAATCTGTTGTTCCCATTTGGTCTTTTAGTGACACTTACTGAATCCCAATTCCTTGACCCTGTTACCTCACTGTCCTGGGCAGAGGTGACCATTTCTACTTAACACACAGTGAAGAGTCCTACTTCTTTAAATACAAACAAAACAATTTGTACAGTTAATATGTATTAGGTGCTACATGGATGATCCTAACTGTAGTGGTAGTTGCCCTATCATTTACTTTTACGTTTGGAAATATTTCACCTTGGCCTCAATGTAATTGAACTAAAAAACATGAGTGTGTGGAGTGTATGTAGGTAAGGAGTGTATAAGAAAGGAAGAAATAGTAAAAATTACTACACAAATGCTTCTCCCTATAGGTGCAAAATAAATGAAGCTTCTGTATGTGTGTCTAAATATGTGAAAAGATAAGATGACTCCCTATTTTGGGATCTATAATAACTTAATGTATGTGTATGAGTGGATGTGTACATAGATGTGTGTGCTATAAGTTACGAATGACAAATCTGCTGTAGAAGCAAGAAGAGAGAGAAATTAATTTTGCCTGAAGAAGTCAGGCACTAAAACATTAAAAACTGATCACAGACCCAGTCTTAGAGGATTGAATGAGAATTACTGTGTGCGTTGTTTAGTGACAAAAAGTATGGGGAGTTTGGAAGGGGGCAGTAAGTAGCTGAGAATATTGGATGATATAATTGAAACGCAGGTTGGAGGCAGATTGTGAACTACTACTTGGCTTTATCATTTAAGCAATAAGCAGTCAGCAAAATACAATTTTTTATTTGGTCTTTTAGATTAGATTAATTTGGTCTTTTAGATTAGTGTTTTGAGAGTACATCTCTAATAATATAAAATTATATGTACTTGATGACTGAAACTGTATGGTAAGTGATGAATTAGTAACTTAGTTATTAGGGTGATCAAATTATACTTGGTTTTTTTTTTCTTCACAAAATAATTTTAATACTTTGCACATGAGGTAGCAGATCTTGCACTGTGACATTCCTATACATACATAATAAGCATTTTATCCAAGTACAAATCTTAAAAGCAGAGTAACTTAAGCAATTGCCTACACAAAGGTAAATAGACACTCTAGGTTATTTTTCTTCTTGAATCATTTTTGCTGCATAGTAAATTGCAATTACATGTCAGTATAATGTTACTGATCTATAGAATACACTTTGAACTGTGAGGTATGGCAACTCCCTATGAGAGAGAGGTGACATGTAAACCTGAATATTTTGAGTGATTTTTTTTTTTTTTTTTTAGCTGCCATGGATGGGTAAGACAAAAAAAATCCAGCATTCAAAGACCCTAGGAACTTATTTTTCTAATAAATAAAAAAAATAAAATCTTTTAGTAATTTTCAGCTATTTCCTATCATTTTCTTATTGGATTACTGATGAACGGACAAAAATATTGAGGTGAAGCTATGTCTGTTATGGAATTATGGATTAAACAGTTATTTGAAAAAAAAAAATCCGCCAGGTAGCTGCTTATTTACTTTACATCAAGTTGAGATTTTGATATATATCTCTGTGTATGCATCCCAACTTTATAATTCAAGATTGCAGTTAAATACTTCTAAATTCACTTAAATTACCATCGTAATAAGACAATTAGAAACCTTATATTTTCTTTTAAAGAACGTGCTTAGCATTTTCTGACGTTACTTCTAAACTCAGATGAAGCACAAAATCCTCCCCAAACAAATATACTGCTCTGAAAGTTAAATGGTTGAGAGTTGGTAGCAAAAGCTGTCATGGTTTAACATTTCCACCACAGAGTAGATACAGATAAACTAAAGGTAACTGCTCTTTATACATCTGATATGAAATTAACACAGACTTCAATTTAAAATCTATACTGAGGTAGTTTTATATAGTGATTAAATTAGTATCTGATCCTGAACTCCTAGTCTTCCACTTATTAGCTATTTCTCTGGCTTTGGATAATTCATTGGAAAAACAAGCATAGTAATGCCTACCTCAGTGGACTAGTTTGAGGATTAGATTGAATGAGATAATATATATAAAGCCCAGTACTTCACACAGAAGACTTACTTGTTAAATAGTAGCGATTATTTTGTGGTACTGTTTTCATGATAGAAACCCTTTTTCTATCATTTTTGGAATGTGAGGGATTAACGGTTTGGGGAGGTGAAGCAGGAGACTTTTGGTAAGTAGATTAATTATTGCTTTATCCGAACAATGCTTTTAGGTTACAAGGGAATTCATAGCAGAAGAGGAGGTTTGACAGGGGAAGAAAAAATGTGATCAGTTTAATTATGGATGGACTGAACTTTACATTATGATGGAGAACATGAGAGTGATATCCAGGGGGTGATGGTTGGAAATGTGAAACCTGGAGATACAGACATGGAAGCTGTTGCAGTCTGATTGGAAATATCTGGGTCTGGGAGGAGTGATTGAATAGCAACCTAAGCAGAGAGAGAGAGCCTTAAGGAAAAACTAAGGCTTAAAAATTGGGAGCCTAGCCCCCAACTGAAATAAATAAATTTATTAAAAAAAAAAATTGGGAGCTTGTCAAAGAGATTATTCCTATTTGATTCTAGGAATATAGTTCACTGGGCTTTTGCCTATGTTCTTGAAGAAACTAGATAAATAATGTTTTTTTTTTTATGTACTTTTAAATATTTGTTTTAATAAAATAATCTGTCCTGTTATACTGAAATACTCAAATCTGTATTCTGAAGGCCAGTGAGTTTTAGATTTGTCACTGTACTCATTCATGTATAGAGGACATACCCAACTTTGGTTAGCTTTCTGACTCTTGGGTCTCATTCATAGCATTTTCTCCAGTTCTCTCTCAAAGAGGGAAAAATGTTCATTCTTTGATCAGGGGAAGTTCTCTGATGTTGGCAGGTTTCCTCCTTCTCAAGTCTAGACACTTGGCTTCTATAGTAGTTTTTTACTCAGCAAAGTTCTCCCCTTTGACTCGTCGAGTCGGTGCAGATGTGTTGGTCCTTGGCTAGTCCAGAGCCCTACAGTGATCGGTATTGTTAATAGTAAACACTGTGTTGTATTGCTTGCCAAGCATCCAGCTACAGACTTTTCTTTACATGACTGCACCGTTAAAATGCAGACTTAATTGCCTTCTCAGAGAATGTCTACTGTTGCCATTTTTTTCTTTTTTTCTGAGGGGGGGAAAACAAACCTTTGCCCCATCTTCAAACTGAAATTTAAATTTCAGCATCTTTGAATCTGATGTAATAAAATATTAAAGAAACTTGGAAATTATTAGAAGTTTCGATTGCTTACTTCCCAGTTTGCAGTAGGGTTTAAACCTTAAGCCCTCTGTGTGTTTTTAGTTACCTTTTTGAGTTAAACTGTCAGATACTATCTTGCTTAGGTTAAAGATTTAGTTGTTAACGGTCCTGCCTCTTCTTTCTTTATATGTCAAAATCTCCACATGGAATTTTTAGTTGGAAACCCACAGTAATCTAAAGTCAATGTATGGAAAAACAAATACAATATTGTAAAGTTAAAAAATAGATAAACTAATTAAAAAATAAAATAAAATGAGCTTGAAAGCTAAAAAAAAAAATAAAGTTAATTCCACAGGGTCAGGTTTAATTTTCATTTTAATTTACTCAGTCCCTTCTTTATCTTTAGACTACTAACCGAAAGCTACCGAAAGTAACTTGAGTTGCCTTTCTTTTAGTATGTAACTTTTATTAGGATTTTGTAATCTGTATCTCTTTGGTCCTGGCTCTGGGGGTGGGGGTGGAAGGCAGTGCTGATCCTGTTGTTCTTGGTCTTCAGGGGTTAGAAGGCTGGTTTGTGTTGGTGGGTTTGCAAGAAGTGCCCTGGCAGAATACTCAAGAACAGGTCTGTGCAGTCTTGAAGTATGTGGTGAGCTGTGAAGTTACAGTGTTAAATAGTTACTGGCCTGCCCACGTTGTTTCCAAAGTTCACTTTACCATTTTAAAAACCTTTACTGATTTTAAAAGCAAATATAGAGAATTGCATGACAACACAGATCATCTGAGGGACCTTTGAACTTGCAGAAATAATGTGTGTGGAAGGAGGAGTGCTGCTGTCTAGGCAGACTAGAAACTTGCATTTAAAGTTTAAACTGCTTGGGTAAAATGACTTATTTTCCTGGCTTATCCTCATATTTTTTTCCCCTGTGTGCCCTTGGCTTTATCACCCACAATGTAGAAGAATATTCTTTTGTTTACTGTAGTTTTATTTGGAAGGGAGACTAGAGTGTAACTTATTCAGGGGCAAGGGGGAGAACTGAGGTCTTTTCAAAGTCAGGCACTGAGGCCTGTGCACATAGTGTGTATCGTCTTTTAGGTCCTTTGGTAATGTTTGCAGTTTTCTCCATACAATTGTCACACCGTTTTGTAATTTTTTTCCCCAGGGCTTATGATGGTTTGTGGCTATTGTGAATGTGTTCTTTTAAAGATTTTTATCACCAATACATCTTTTTATAAATTGATGCTGGTATATTAGAAAGTTACTGAATGCTGGGATCTCATAATTTCTTTTGTACTTAGGTTTCACTTATCTTTTCAGTGCTTCAGTTTCTGCATCTGTGAACCAAGGGGTGTGTGTTAGAATAATGTATCTCCAAAGACCTTTCTAGTGTTAACATTGCATGGCTCTGTGTTGAGAGAATGTCCCTTAATTCATGAGGTGAGTGGGAGTTGTACGACCGAAACTACAGGTAGGTTCTGTGACTAGAGCCAAACTTAGCTTTGTTCATATGTATTTCCATGTGTTTAACACTCTCTGTTCTCTATATAATGGTTCTTGAACATCTTGAGATAAAGAGCAAATACTTTACATTTTAAAAATAACCCTCAAAAGTACAGTTTCTTATCCTGATTGAAAGGGTTTACTATTACCTTTTCACCCTGTATTTTAGTTTGTTGCTGTTAGATTTACTGCATATTTTCCCTCCTAAAAATAGATGGTCTTCTAAACCATAGTTTTTATAAATATTTACATCTCAAGTCAGATTTTTTCCTACAACATGAATCGCATTTGATGAGTTTCACTAAAGCAGGATGTGTTCAGAGAGCTTTCTACCACAGATTTATTCTCTCCGTACCTCTGACCCAAGCATCCTATACGTTGACGTTAGATCATTCCACTGGGAGTATGAGTAGTGTTTTTGGAGAATTAGTTTAATACTTATTTCTGCCAGGGGGAGGGATGCAGATGCTGTACTTGTTATCTCCGTGAATCCAGTCCTGACCCCCCCAAATATACCTCAACAACATGCCATCTTTTTGGTTGTTGTTTAGTCAGTCGCTAAGTCCTGTCTGACTCTATGTGACCCCACAGACTGCAGCACTCCAGGCTTCTCTGTCCATCACTTTTTCCCAAATTTGCTCAAATTCATGTCCATTGAGTCAGTGATGCTGTCTAACCATCTCATCCTCTACCTCCCTTTTCTCGTTTTGCCTTCAGTCTTTCCCAGCATCAGGGTCAGTCGGCTCTTCACATCAGGTGGCCAGAGTATTGGAGCTTCAGCTTTAGCATCAGTCCTTCGAATGAGTATTCAGAGTTGATTTCCTTTAGGATTGACTGGTTTGATCTCTTTGTTGTCCAAGGGACCCTCAAGAGTCTTCTCCAGCACCCCAGTTCAAAAGCATTAATTCTTCAGCGCTAGTTGTCTTGATGGTCCAACTCATACATTCGTACATGCCATCTTTTTTATTTTTCTTAAAAACACAGGTTATATAAGTTTCTATTTAGATGTTGGCCAGGAATTGGCTTGAATAAACTGAAATGGCTAAATGAACTTTCACCCTAATTGAATAGGGGTCCAGAAAATGAATTCAAGGCAGTGGTTGTCAGAGGTCCTAGTGGAGTGATCCTGAGCTGGAACCAATCTGTATGTATATATATAGTAGTGTAGTGTTAGTTGCTCATTCGTGTCTGACTCTCTGTGTCCCCATGGACTGTAGCTTGCCAGGCTCTTCTGTCTTTGGAATTCTCCAGGCAAGAATACTGGAGTGGATTACCATTTCCTTCTCCAATATATATATATAAGTTGTGGTGGTAAAATTAGCATATAATATAAAACGTCATTTTACCTGTTTTTCAGTATATAGTTAAGTGCTGCTGAGTATATTCATATCGTTGTGCAAACAGACTCCAAAACTTTTTTATCTTGCAAAATCGAAACTCTTTACCCATTAAAAAATTCCCCATTTCCCCTTCCCCTCAGCCCCTGGCAACCACCATTCTACTTCCTGTTTCTGTGAGTTTGAACCAGTAGTTATTTTATGAGAACTTGATCTCCGTTATGTCAGCTAAATGGACTTTGAGGATGAAGAAGAGAGTAATTGATTCCTGTAAAACCAGTAGCCATTCTCCATAGTCATGTGAGTGTTGGTAGTTGCTAACCCTGAAATTAGAGCATCAACCAATTTTCTGTAATGTGGAGTTTGGAAATTCCTATTCCTTTTATTGAGGAAGAGAGGATGCTGCTGCTGCTGCTGCTGCTGCTAACTCGCTTTGCTCGTGTCCGACTCTGTGCAACCCCATAGGCGGTAGCGCACCAGGCTCCCCCATCCCTGGGATTCTCCAGGCAAGAACACTGGAGTGGATTGCCATTTCCTTCTCCAATGCATGAAAGTGAAAAGTGAAAGTGAAGTCGCTCAGTCGTGTCTGACTCTTCGTGACCCCATGGACTGCAGCCTACCAGGCTCCTCCGTCCATGGGATTTTCCAGGCAAGAGTACTGGAGTGGGTTGCCCTTGCCTTCTCCGAGAGAGGATGATAGTGACTGGGAATTATTGGGCACTTATTACTCGCCTGAGGTTGGAGGAAAGACCTGCTTCTTCTAGAATGAAAAAGGAAAGGCAAGTTTGGGTGCATGAGAATGTCTAGGGACATAAAAGAAATTGAAGGAATTCTTAGTGTCTGTTTTCTGTATCAAGCACAAAAGTGAGTCATTTGTTGAAAGTTAGGAATTTGAGTTTGGCTAGAGGACTTAAAGAAAGTGATGGAAGTTTGGAATTGCTGGAAAATAGGGTAAAGACTCAATCAGAGATAAGTAGAATAATAGCAATAGTGTTGGTACTAATAACAACAATAATAGTTATCTCAACCATATCAGTGATCTCTTCTATACCAGTTACTGTTCTATGTGATTTACCTTTTAATCTTCATAACAACTTTATTCAAGTGGTTGTCCTACAGGTAAGAAATAAGTGGTAGAGTTGAGATTCCAGTTGCAGTCTCCTGCCTCTTTTCTTCTTTCTGCACCATTAATAACATTGAGAATGTCTCCTTGATATCAAAAGCCAGAAGTTTAGAGTGTAACTAAAAATTTGTTCTCTGGAAAAAGGAGGAATTAAAAAAAAAACATATATCCAAAATATAACAAATAGGTCAGTGCTGGTTTTTTTTACCCACCAGAATGGTGGATTGCTTCACTCAGTGAAGTGAGCTACCATGGCCCTGTAGAAACCCAGACCTGTTGACAGTGGTATCTGAAATTATAAACTCATCTTCTTCCTAATCCCTGTGTCTGAAATACTGGATTGAGGTTAGTGCCAGTAAGTCCTTGGGTTTCTTGTTGTTGTTGCTGGTGTTTAGTCACTCAGTTGTGTCTGACTCTTTTGTGACCCCAAGGATTGTAGCCCACCAGGCTCCTCTATCCATGGGATTTCCCAGGCAAGAATACTGGAGAGGGTTGTCGTTTCCTCTCCAGGGGTTCTTCCCAACCCAGGCTACGTACTGGTAAATGAGGACCTTTTTATTTGCAGTTACACTATTCACTGAATAGGTATTAGTTGCACTGATTTTTTTGTGTTAAGGGATTACATTAAAAAATATAATTTTTTTGAACAACATCTCTATGCATGTACATTATTGCTCTGAATAAATGTAAAATTTCTTAGAAAGATAGCCCCTTAGAATCACATGTGCAAGTTTATTTGTTTGTTTTTATGTGACGTGTATGAAGGAACTTCCAAAGATGAAGGTGAACAAGTAGAGGCCAAAATAATTTGATGGTAAAACAAATCAAAACAGATTAAGTTATAACCAAATGTCTACTGACTAGCATTTTCATGTGCAGATGGACAAGCAGGCTCTTATTAACTCTTCTAATATGATAAATCAATTAATTTCTAGGCTGTAATTAGTTTATATGAATGCCCTTAATACTCAGATGGGAAAATTCATTACTGTGTTATGGATTAGATTTACATTGCCTAAAACTTTAGAATGTAGTTTTGCTTCCCACATCAGTATGTCAGATTACTTATAATTCAGGCTGAGCAATTACCTCTTCCAAGTTCAACCCTTTTAAACTTGGTATGTCATATGCTTAGTGTATCCTGCGTACTCTCCATCTTATTAGGATGCTAATTTTAATTTTAATATAAGGAAGAGAACTATGAATGAATTATGAGACAAAATACAGTGTAGATGGATTTTGTCAACTTGGTAAGCACAAACTACTATACAATAAGGGTTTGTTGGAGACTCTTTTTGTAAGTGGAAAACTCTTCCAAAAGACATTTTTGAAGTTTTGCTGTGAAGAAAGATTGCTAGTGAATGAAAAGAACCTTTTGTAGACCTCTACTGGGGAGTCTGGTAACTGGTTATGTGGGATTCTATACACAGAGCTCCAAGGCTGAGAGAATATCTCAGAGTAAAGCTATCTGAGTTTTGCATTCAAAGCTATTAATTTCTTCAACTATGAGAAGAAACCACAGATTGTGTAATGGCCTTGGTATTTTGTTGGTATGGATAGGATGATCTCAGAAGACTTGTAAGCCTGTGTTGGGATGTGTGTGACACGTGCCTCTTGTGCGATTCTTTTTGATTTCAACAGTTGTAGACACATTTTTGAAACTGTAGCTATCCTAAGTTGCGAATCCGAAGCAGTGCACAAAGCCACCCATTTTTGCTGGTGCCAAATGCATACTTTGCTGAGTTTTCTAATCTGGGCTCCAGAGTTTATACACAGCAAATTCTAACATTTGCCGAGTTCTGTTATGACCCAGAGGGGAGTAGAGCAAAGAGGGATGGAGAATTTGGAGAAGCATGCTGCCTATAGGGTAAAGTGCATTTCGGAATTTGCTTCCATGTGGATTTTCTCCTGTTGGACCACTGTGATGTGATGTGATGCAGGCTGAGCTGGAAAGGTCATATTGCACAAGATGAAGAACAATAAATGGTCTGTTCAGTGATTAGCTGTTAAGCCTCCTGCCAGTGCCGACTAAGGGTTGTAATGGCCACTTCTCCTCTGGGATATAAGCGTTTGGCTGTCATCTTTGGGGGGAATATGGTAATTTGTAGCCATTGCTTTCAGCATGGTAGGGAGAGCTAACATGCTAAGGCTTTATTCCAGTGGCTTACTCCTCCTTTGTTTCATGAACAGCTGCTTCCTTTAGTCTTAAGAATATGTTTCAAAAAATGTATGCGAATATTAAATTTGGTTAATTCATTTTGCCAAAGAGAACTTGAATTTGCCTCTTTCCACAAGACATTGACCTCGTCTTTTTTTTTTTAACCTTAAGACATTGGCTCTAGAAATAGTTTGTTTTTTCCTTGAAATAAGTGCAGTTTCCTTTACCTTGGGTTGTAGTGCAGTTCTAAACCATGTTTAAAATATGTATGGTGTGGGGTGGGGTGGGAGAGAACTTCAGTGGTGGTCCAGTGGTTAAGACTTCATGCTTCCAATGCAGAGGACATGGCTTTGGTCCCTGGTCAGGGAATTAAGATCCTACATGCTGCAGAGTGGCCAAAAAACAAAAAACAATGTACAGGGGCATAAACTTCAGCAAGAATGTAAAAGATATGAAGAATCTGGGACATAAGTTACCACTTCTAATAAGTGTGAGTTCCCTCTGATTTGCTCTATGGGAAGTGTATAATTAAGGACATTTTCCAAAGCATTTCCATCCAAGTAAATTCGATATTTTTACATAGCTGTCTTTTAAAAATAGAAATGCACTCCTGACATTATTTATCATTTTTTAATAAATGAAATAGCTTAAAATGAATGAGTGATTTCTTTGACAGTCATATGGTAGATTAGATGTGCAGGGAATTCCCTTCTGGTCAGAACATTTTAAAATGAACATTTTAAAGGAAAAATATATGTAAAATCTTGGAGCTCATGTGAGAAAAACAACGGAAACTCCTGAGAGGACTGGAAAGCATGATTTCACAATGTAGAGTGAGGACTGACAGTGATGTTTGTGCTGAAGGTTTCTTAGAGAATTAGACCAAAAGGGAGGGACAAGAGGAAAAAATAGTGTCCAGGCAGAATGGGAGGTCATATTGGAGACAGCACTGTGTAAAACTCGGACCCCAGAAAGGTGACTTCTCAGTGGATAAGTAAGAGAGAGAATTAACTGCATACAGAGACTAGCTTGTTAATGTCTTGGATCTGAATGGAGAAGGGGGAAAAGTACCCCCAAAACCGCCTAAACGGAAGCTTGCACTCTCATGGATATGCAACCAGGAATTCATACTATCTGTGAGGCCTGAAAATCTCTCAACTGGTAACCTTGTTGATAGCACTCCTAGTTGGCTGTGAGTATCTGTGTCTGGAAAAATAAAAAAGTTTTTTCCCACTTGCTCTCGATTTTACATATGGTAATGTGTGTGTTTCCATGCTATCCTCTCAATTTGCCCCACCCTCTTCTTTCCCCACTGTGTCCACAAGTCTGTTCTCTGTCTGCATCTCTATTGCTGCCCTGCAAATAGATTCATCAGCAGCATCTTTCTGTATTCCATATGCATGTGTTAATACACAGTATTTGCCTTGGGAGAATCAAATTTAAATCTCTGTAGGCCTCAAAAACATTTTAATGGATAAAGTTGTAAGAAATGTGAGCTTGCACAAGAAAACAAGCAACTGTGAGTTAGTCAGGTATAGCAGGTTTATATTTTCTAAAGATGGCTGCCACAACATTTCCTGACCTGTGTGCCCTTCTAGAACCTTTCTAGTCTGCCGTCAAGAAGTAGTGTCTGTCTCATTCCACTAAACCTAGCCAGGCCTTTCTGACTGCTTTGACCAAAAGTCAGTCAACAAAATATACAATGGAAGTGATACTGTGTGGCTATGTGAATTCTGAGGCTAAGTCATAGAAATGCCATGTATTTCTTCCTTTCTCTCTTGGGATGCATATTCTTGCATCCCCTCACCATGCTGTGAAGAAGCCCATGAAGTCCTTGGAGGGACCCACGTGGAGATGGACTGAGGCCTAAGCTGTCAGCCAGTGCTAACTTACCAGCCTTGTGAGAAGCCTTACGTACATTTTTCTATGCCTCTCGGGTCATGATTTCTACCATCATCTTCCAGATTTGGTGGACCTCTTGGTGCTGAGTGTGAGAGGTCTTCTGAATCAAATTCTTGTGTTTTTAAGTAAAACCAGCACAGAATAGATGAAGCAAGTAACCATCTGTAGTCCTGACATCAACACCAGCTTCAGTCATGGTCTGCCATTTTGCCCGTGGCATGACATTTTGTAATGTAATGGCATTACATTTTTGTTAGGTAAGATCCATTTTATGGAAATTAGTCAGGCCGTTTTTGCCTTGAAAATCCTCAGTAATTAGCTTGACTTTGCTAAATGTTAGCTTCATCTTTCTGCAGATCAAATCACTTCAAAAACATTACCTTTGAGGCCATCAGATGCGATTTTTGTTCTTTGAGTTCCTTGTAACTATTGTTTTTCTAGTTTATCTTACATTGAACATACTGCTTTTACATCATACCAATCTTTCTTAGAAAATGGATCAACCACTTTTTTCTTGACTCCCATTTTGCCGCCTTTTGTAAGGCGCTTGCTGACAGCTTTGGTGCTGCTCAGAGAGCCAAAAGGGCCAATTTGCTTTTTCGTGTGTTTATAATTTGGAGACATTTCTGTATATCTGTTATATAGTTCAATAAAAATTTTACTGAAAAAAAGACACCATAAAGAGAGTGCAAAAATAAGCCACAACTTGGGAGAAGATGTGATGACAAAGTTGATCCAGAGTATTAAAAGAACTTTTCAAATATTTTCAAAAAAAAAGGAAATAGGAAAGTCATGAACAAGTTTATTTCACAGAAGCAGAAATAAATCATCTGTGAACATATGAAAAGATCCTCAACATTTTTAATAATTCAAGGAAATGCAAATTAAAACAAAGAGGAGCTCTTTGCTCCCCACCCCCTACCAGACTAGGAAAAATGAGAAATAAGATTTATCGGTGACGATATGGAGCAGTGGGAACAGTCTCACTGTTGGGTGTGACCATTTTGGAAAACAATTTGGCTTTACTTAATGGTTCCCAAATTTATACCCTAGTGAACTTTCGCATTTAAGTATGAGTATTTAAAGTACTGTTCATAATAGCTAAAAACGTAAGCACCCCAAATGTCCAGCAAACTGTAAAGTAATAAATAAACATGGTATATTTGTCAAAAGATGACTATTTAGCATACTGTTAATTAGGTATCACTGCATGCATCTTCACAGTGGAATATTATAAATACATTATAAGGATCAGAAAAGGTAGTTAAAAATGATAAGATGATGCTCTTCATATAAAATTTAAAGGCAGGCAAATCTAACATGTTGTTTCATGATACATACATAGTAAAATTGTAAAGAAAAGCAGAAGAATAATAGAATTTTAGGATAGTCGTTATCTTGGGATAAGGTCTGGAATAGAAGAGCACACAAGGAAATGTGGTTTGTGTGTGACATATTTCACAATAAAAATTTTTATGAGTATATTGTTAAAAAGAACCCCAGAATGATTATTTTTCTAAGAACTATTTGGTAATGCAAGTGCTAGTTCTTCATTGATCTTTTGGTAGGTGTTCTTGCATATAAAATCCCCCAGTAAATACATTTTGAATTTATTTTTCAAAGTTTCTTCATGTTCATCTTGCCCGATAGGGAACATAACTAGAAGATGAAACAAGGAGATTTATTCACAAGTTCAGTTTCAGTTGGTTGTAGCCTTAGAATGAGGAATTGGGCCTCTTATCCTACCTGTCTTAAAGTTGGCTTGTTATTTTTTAAAAGCAAGTGACTATTCTTGCCTGGAGAATCCCAGGGACGGTGGAGCCTGGTGGGCTGCCGTGTATGGGGTTGCACAGAGTCGGACATGACTGAAGCGACTTAGCAGCAGCAGCAGCAGCAGCAGACTGTTCTTTATTTTTTTGGTGAGCAACAGAGGGACTCTTTTGCCTCTACATCAAGCCTGAGTCTGCAGTTTTAAAAATCTCCATGCATTGACATCTCTTCCTGTTCTGAAGGAATGCGAAAGCCAATAATTATGCACAGATCTGACCTACTTTGGAAGAACCAGAGGACAAAGAAACTTCACTTTTCTTCATCCATTTTCCATTAAAAAAGCAGAGGTTTGGGGAGGTGAGGCCCGGAACTTCCTATATCTGTACTTTGAAAAGTCTCAGTTTGTGCCTGTCTTACACATTAGAAGTTTCCCTGTGAGTGTTGCTTGTAGATTAGTGGAGTTGACACCAGTGAATTCTTTGCGTGTCTGCTGATCTGGAAATGTTTGGTCATTTCCCAAGGGTGCTATAGCTTTGAGAACTAAGGAGGAAAGAATGTATTGATTTGTTTTTAATTTGTCTTATTTTATATATTTGATTTTGTGAACACTCAGTCCTTTTATTCCTTTTTAAAAGTAGTAGCTAGGATCTCACATACATACTTAAGTTAGTGAATGAATCAGTTGGAATAAAAATTTGGGCCAGTCATCCCCTTTAGTAGTTATTTTGGTTGCCCAGTAGCTGTTACTCTAGTTCTTAGTTCTATTTCCTTTTGTTTTGCTAAGTTGGTAGCTTATTATCATCTCAGTTTTTAATACTTTCTTTATCCATTAACCTTTTTTTAAATAATAAAAAAAGTTCCCCCTAAATCTAAAGCAGAAATCTTTTTTGGTTTGGTTTGTTAATAGTTACTATTTATAATTAATAATTGCTAAATAAATAATGAACAAAGGTGTACAGCTAGCCAATAAACACACTAAAAAGATGATCAATATTACTAGTCATTAGGAAAATGAGAATTAAAACCACAGTGAACTATCACTTCATATCCATTAGGATGGCTTTAATTTAAAAAGATGGACAATAATAAGTCTTGGTGAGGAAGTGGAGAAATTAGAACCGTCTCTTGCTTTGCTGGTGGGAATGTAAAATAATGTAGCCTCTTTGTCATTTCCTATTGGAAGAAGGATTGTGCCATTTATGGAAATCAGGAAATGAGAAAGAGGGATAACGAAATTAGATTTTGTATGTATTAAAGATGTCTCTGGGACATTCAGGTGTTATGTTATCCTTTGCTTAAAACTTTTTAATTGTAGCTTCCAGGATAAAGTTCTCCAAATCAATTTATTTACCATGGTCTGTGAGGCCTTCCTCGGTCCGGTCTCCCTCCTTTACTTTGTCTAACAACACTGGCTTTCTTTCAGTCTTTGTTTGCTGTGCTTCTTCTATTTTGGGGACCTTTGAACATTCAAATTTGGATGAGATTCTTAGACTTGGATTTTTGGTTTCTATATTTGCATCTTCCTAATTTGGCTATAATTTATGGTTTAATTAATTTGACTTAATTGTGACACATTCCATTTCGTTTAGTCTGCCATTATTTGTTGTATAAGTGGGATGGAAATTGTGTTACTGATTATCAGTGTTATTAGTATTAATGGTAGGAGATACTGACTTTACCAATAGTGAAAATATCAGCAACAAAAATGCCAAGACTTTCCTAGTTGGGCAGTGGTGCTGTAATTTAATATATTAAATTGCTGTTTAAGTGAGAAAGGTAATACTTACGAGTTTAGTCACTGAGGTTATCTCACATGTGGTAAATGCATCTTCCTGCTTATCATATGGCCCTACGCTATATAGCACTATAAAACTAGATGCCTTGAGTGTTCAAGATTGAGAACTGTGTAGTGATTCTGATTTATTTTATGTGGACGAACTTTGAAATTAAAAACAGTGAAATGAGCATTTTAAAGAAGCAGTACCAGAGTGTCTCAGAGGTCTAATTAGAAGTTGGTGTGGTGAGACCTTGTCCTGATGATTCCATTTGCAGGTCACTTAGAGTCACACCTTTCATTGAGTCACTGGGGGCCTCGAGGACTGTCAAGGTGAAGTAATTTGCCCAAAGCCCCGAACATTTCTTAGAGATGGAGTTGGGAATTGAGCTCTAGATCCCAGTTCTCAGTCCATTGTCTTTTTGCTGTCCCAGAAATTTGTAAATTGTTCTCCAGAGCCCTAGGGTTCTGACGAGGTTTGCCTGTCTCTGAACCTTTTACCCAGAGTTAACCAGAGTAAGCGTTTCTCCCACTCCTTGTCTTCCGTATTAGAATTTCAATGAGATTTTGTTCAGAGAGAAAAAGATTCTGCTTCTGTATGTTAGTTTTTATGTCTCTCCTACATAGAACTCTTTATTTTGTGCCATCTCCTACTCAGAAAAGTACATTTGACTTATTAGAGCTTTCTTTGACTTTGTTTCAGAGAATGCCAGTGTGCTGGCTAAAGAAATCTGTGACCCAGAGATCTCAAACAGACTTCTAAATAGGAAGGGATAATTATTTTTAGAGTGAAGTTATTATCAATTAACATTTTATCCCCCCCCCCATTTTCCCTTCATTTTCTCATCTCATAGATCTTATTCTTTGTGATTTTTTGGATGGAGTTTTCCATGGTCTGTTATTTTTCTAAAAAGATATTTATGCCAATATGTCTTTCTTAAATGAAACTATTTCTGATATCTGGAGATTCTTTTGGGTCTCTTTGGCAGTGAATTAGGAGACATCTCCATTTGCTTAAACACAGTATTGTCATAAGATCAAAAGAGGGCCTTGTAGACAGTGTGATACATAGGTTGGTTTTTGCTTAAATTGTAGATACTTTTAATGATTTAAAAAATCCTCACTGTTACTAACTTCTCAGTATTTTAGTGACTACACAATTAGGATAACTTATTTAATAGTAAAATCCTTGCTGTTACTTGTAGTAGCTTTTCAGAATTCTAGACTTGCACTGTAATGTCAGTTTAGGACTGTTTTAGAAGGTCAGAATTTAGGAAGCATGTTCCTGCTAAGGGAAAGGATGAGCAGTCTTATTAAATGTTAACATACTTCATGTAGTTGTGATTTTACATTTAATGTGGGTACAGATTCCCCTCAAGGAGGAATGGCAACCCACTCCAGTATCTTGGGCTTCCCAGGTGGTGGTAGAGAACCCTCCTCCCAGTGCAGGAGACATAAGAGACGCAGTTTCTCTCCTTGGATCTGGAGGATCCCCTGGAGGAGGGTATGGCAACCCACTCCAGTATTCTTGCCTGGAGAATCCCATGGACAGAAAAGCCTGGCAGGCTGCAGTTCATAGGGTCGTCCAGAGTCAGACACGACTGAAGCTACTTGGCATGCACACACACAGTGATGTTAACATATATGTGATATATCAAATAATAATTATAGCCCGTATAATAATGAGTAATATTGTGCTGAAACAGTTTTTCAATTTTTTTATGGCATTGTCATCAACATTACTCCTCCTCCCTTCAAACTAAATATCAGAAATTTGACACTTTACCAATGTTCCCATTAGACTATCCAGGGAGAGAGATTGAAGTTACTTAAACTTCACTGTTCAGCACATGAAACACAAACCTTCATTATGAAAATAAAACCTGTTTGATTAGAAAATGTGATGACTACTTAATATAAGGAACTCACTGAAGTCAGCATATATGCAAAAAGCCATCACACAAAACATTCCCATTTTGGTGGAATCCCAGGAGGGCATTTCCTGCCAGCACTGATGGTTTGCAGCTGGCATTAGGAAAGCCCTTCAGAAGATACTGGGTGCAGTATTCCTGATGGGCACAAGGGAGCTGGCCCTTCAACTCTGGGCTGCCGCAGGGAAGACAGAAAGCCCAGTGTTATAACCATTCAGACTAGAAATGCCTGGCTTTTCGAAGATCTACATTTTGACAAATAGCTCACAGTACTGACATCTAAGGCTATGTGACAGGTAAGAGTTTCAGAAATAGGGTAAAATGCTCTCTGATAATGGAGATTGCTTCCTATTTTCCTTTAGTCTTCATTGCCAAATAATTGGGACATGTAAAAAGATGAGGGATTTAGAGTGGTTTTTCAAGTGTTATTGTGTTCCCTTGGTTCACTCAACCTCCTGCTACTGCAGGCTCTGTTATTAGGCCTTGGGGGCATATTAATATAATTTGAAACAATTTAAAATATGAGCTGTTGCTAACTTTGTGCACTGGAAACAACACTACCATTCATTGTAAGGTTAGCAAGATATTCAACCTAATAAATCTCCATTGAGGAAGTTTAAAAAAGTTATGCTCTGCCAGTTGAGTTTAGCTCTCTTTCCAGCCAGTGCTTTAAAAAGCTTTGCGTGTTCTAGGTGCTACATCTAAATGTGCCTAACAGTACACAGACTCCTTGACAAATGCCATTCTTGGGAAGAGCGCAATCCTTCTGTGAGTCTGTGTTATTTTTACCTCTGAGCTGGCACTCCAGGAAAGAGTAGCATGTACTTCATTAAGAAAATTCAACTTGAAATCCATTCAGCTTTCTGCTTCCTTCTAACCTCATAGTCCAGGCCATTGCCAAGTTCTTTACCCAAGTGTCCCGTCCTTCTTCTCCGGGATGAAAATTTCGTCTTTCATAGCTTAATTTCTCACCATAACTTTAAATTTCTCTTTGGGCTAACTGCTGCTCCCTATTTTTCTTTTATTTCAAAATTTTCTGTAACAATTACTATTGTTTCACTATGCTATTTTCTTCAGTCTTCTTTATTGGTAGCCACTAAACTATTAGCACTTCTTTGTTCAACCATTTTGCTCTTACTGCCCAGCCCCTCCCCTCTTCTCAAAGTTCCAGTTTGCCCTCCAATCTTCTTTGGGCCTCTCCCTCTTTTCTGCCCTTCCTTTAAACAAGCCTTCAGGGCCTTTAAAAAAATAGCTACTTTAGAATTAAATCATCAGTCTCATTCTAAATCCCCCTCCTAGGGACTTTCCTGGCCTTTCAGTGGTCAAGACTCCACACTTCCAGCACAAGTGGTGCCCTGGTTGTGGAACTAAGCTCTCACATGCCATGAGGAAGCTAAGACCTGATGCAGCCAAGTAAATAAATAAATAAATATTTTAAAATATCTTTATATTCAGTTCGCTTAAGGGGTAAACCTACAGTCCAGAAGCTGGTTTGTTGTTTTAGAGTGCCAAAGAATCAACGCTTTCGAACTGTGGTGCTGGAGAAGACTCTTGAGATAGTCCAGGGACATCACACTAGTCAATCTGAAAGGAAATCAACCCTGAATACTCATTGGAAGGATTAATGCTGAAGCTGAAGCTCCAGTACTTTGGCCACCTGATGTGAAGAACTGACTCATTGGCAAAGACCCTAATGCTGGGAAAGATTGAAGGCAGAAGGAGAATAGGGTGACAGAGAATGAGATGGTTGGATGGCATTACTGATTCAGTGGACGTGAACTTGGGCAAACTCTGGGAGATGGTGAAGGACAGGGAAGCCTGGCATACTGCAGTCCATGGGGTTGTGAAGAGTTGAACACGGCGAGTGAACAACAAACAACAAAAACATACAAAGTATTTTTGGTACCATGTTTAATGTTTAAATGTTAAAATAACAATAATAATAATGTCACTTAGGCTGAGAAAGTTGCCCATTGTGTTAGAGACACTCCTGGGACTTCTTTTTTCTGAGAGGGTAAATATTAACCAGATGGGAGTTATTGAAACTGAGAAATTATTTTCTTTTTGCCTTAAAAATTTTTCTTCTGTGCCTTGAATTCCAAGTAATCACCAGAAAATTTCCACTTATTAATTATTTTTATGCCAACATACCATGTTTTGGGGCTTCTCAGGTGCCACAGTGGTAAAGAATCTGCAATGCAGGAGATGCAGGTTCGATCCCTGGGTCAGGAAGATCCCTTGAAATAGGAAATGCAACCCACTCCAGTATTCTTGTCTGGAAAATTCCATGGATAGAGGAGCCTGGTGGGCTATGGTCCCAAAGGGTCAGACATGACTGAGCACACAAGCACGCAGTTCTACCTTAGAAATGTTTCCAGGAATGATGCATGTTTCATTTTCTTACTTCAGGTATGTTTTGTCTCTTCAGGTAAGCTCTCACTTCTTTATCTCCCAGACATTGTGCATCGATGAACTGTTTTATTTTCACTAGTTAGTGTAGCCCAAACAAAGAAGTATAGAAAAATAAAAAATCACCTAAAAGACCTGGTAGATATTTTAAACTATAGTTGACTCTTTTTTTTCTTTTATTAAAACTATAATCGACTCTTGAACAATGTGGGGATTAATCTACATATAACTAGCAGTTGGCTTTCTGCATCCCTGTTTCCTCTACATCTGAGGAGTCAACCACCTTGGAACATTTAGAACTGTAATGTTTACTATTGAAAAAAAATGCGTGTATAAGTGGTCCTGAGCAGTTCAAAGCCACATTGTTCAAGGGTCAACTGTATTTTCTTTGCGGTTCATTGAGAACTGACTAAATCTTATCTTTGGTGGTCCTGTTGAGTCCTCCTATCTGGAGTTGGTTGGAATCCTAATGGTTCAGTCATCCCTTAGGCTTGACAGCTGCATATTTTCCCCAAAACCGTTGTGGTGATGTGTAAAATGGATAGAGTAACGAGTTCTTTTCAAATGCGTATCTTTGCTTTGCCCCTTAGTACTTGATTTGTTTCTTATAAACTAAAATACGAAATCCTTGATTGGTTCCAGTGCATAGGTCAGGATCTCCCCAGGAATATGAACAGCCTACATCCTGAATGTGACCATGTGGTACATCTTTAATCCTGGCCCTTTAGTGCCTAGCACTAGACTATAAAGAGAAGTGAAACTCGCTCATTCGTGTCCAACTCTTTGTGACCCCGTGGACTATACAGTCCAGGAATTCTCCAGGTCAGAATACTAACATGGGTAGCCTTTTCCTTCACCAGGGGATCTTCCCAATCCAGGGATCGAACCCAGGTCTCCCGCATTGCAGGCACGTTTTTACCAGCTGAGCCACAAGGGAAGCCCACTAGACTATAAGGTTTAACCTTTTAGTCTGGTTTCTGTAGTCTGTGGTGGTTTGGGGTTTCTTTAAACCTGTTTTCCTGATGACAGTTCTATTTTCTAGTAAGTTTAAAAGAAAAAAAGCTTTTCATCAAGGCTGATTATAAAGACATTTAATAAATTCCTTTTCTAGAAGCCATTTCAACTGGGAAAGAATTAAGCCTTATGGAAAGAATTAAGTCCAACAGGAAAAAAAAAAATTAACGATTTTCTCAGTTTTCCCAAAGGTGGTACCATTCTAGGAATATAGGAGAGAAGTTAATTCATTACATACAACAATGCCTTATTGTTCTCAGTATTTGATCCAAGGACCCCCAGCGTCTCCAAAATTCTTTCAGTGAGTCCCCAAAATTCTTTTAGTTAGTTCCCAAGGTCAAAACTGTGTATAAATATTCAAACATTATTTTTATTTTTCACTCTCATTCTCTCACAATTATGTAGTAGAGAGTTCAAAAGACTATATGATGTTTGATGATCTGATTACCCTGACGGCTGATGAAATGTGTATTTGGGTATTCTTCGGTCTTAAAATTTTGTGTTCTAATTTCTGATTTTAATTTTAACCCAATTTCTAAGTAAATATTAATAGATATTGCACATATGAACAAAACTTCTTTGAAGATTCTCAGTAATTTTTAAAAGAAGGAATCCTGAGACCAAAAAGTTTGAGAACTGCTGTGAAACTGAGTGTAGCACTTACTTCTCTCAGAGAATCCCAGTTGAGAGTATCAGTAGCTGCTAGTGAGCTGTGCAAATGTGTTGCCTTAAGCCAGTCAGTTATTCAATAAACATTTTTTTTAATGGAATTAAATTGGGTTCTTGGAATGCAACTTTTGAGACCTTATTTAAGATTCTCCCCCAAGGCAGGGTTGGAGTATTGAGTTCCTTGTGGCCTGCCAAGTTTCTTCGAGATGGGTGACTGGCAAGTCTCAGTATTGGGTCAAGTATTTCAGAAGTCATTTTCGTGGAATATCTGCTTTAACTGATGACTTATTGGCATTAGCTAGAGCAGTGCTGTCCAATGAAATGAAGGCCACCTATATAATTTTAATTTTAGAGTAATCATATTTTAAAAACTAAACACTTGTGATATTAATTAGATTTCCCTTCAGTTTTATTGAAGTATAATTGACAAATAGAATTGTAAGATACTTAAAGTACACAATATGATGTTTTGATGTGTATATATTGTGAAATATTTACTCCAGTTGAGTTAATTACCATATCTATCATCTGACGTAGTTATCTTTTCTTCCTGCTAGGTGAGACTATTTAAGTTCTACTCTCAACAAATTTCAGTTATACAATACCATATTATTAGCTGTGGTCACCTTTGTTTACATTAGATCCTCAGACCTTATTCATTTTATAACTGAAAGATTGCACCCTTTTACCAACCTCTCCCCATTTTCCTCACTCCTCAGCCCCTGGCAGCTACTTTTCTACTTTCTGTTTCTATGAGTTTGGCTCTTTCTTTCTTTTTTAAAGATTTTACATATAAGTGATACTGTGCGATAATGTGGTATTTATATTTGGCTTATTTCACTTGGCATAATGTCCTCCCAGGTTCATCCATTTGTTGCAAAGGACAGAATTTTCTTTTTTAAGGCCCAATAATATTCTGTGGTATACATACACCAGATTTTATTAATCCATTCATCTGTAATCCATTCATCTGTTGATGGATACTTAGGTAATTTTCATACTTTGGCTATTGAATGAACATCACAAGACAGATAATCTCTTTGAAATAATGATTTTGTTTTCTTTGGATATATACTTAGAAGTAGGATTGCTGGTAGTTATTTTTTATTCCTTGAGGAACCTCCATACTGTTTTCATAGTGGCTGTACCAGTTTATATTCCCACCAACAGTGTATAAGGGTTCCCTTTTCTCCATTTCCTTGCTGGCATTTTTTATCTTGTCTTTTTTGATGGTAGACATCCTAACAGGCAGGAAGTGGTATCTCATTGTGGTTTTGATTTGCATTTCCCTGATGACTAGTGATGTTGAGTCCCTTTTCATGTACCTGTTGGCCATTTGTATGTCTTCATTGAAAAGATATCTGTTTAGGTCCTTTGCCTGTTTTTAAATTGAATTTTTTTTTCTTTACCTGAGTTCTATGAATTCCTTCTATATTTTGGATATTAACTCCTTATCAGATATGTGACTTGTAAATATATTTCCCATTCCATAGGGTTGCCTTTTTATTGAAATTAGGTTTAATAGTATATTTTATTTAGCCTAGTATTTCCAAAATATTATTTCTACATGTAATCAATGTAAAAATTATCAGTGAGATAGTTTACATTCCCTTTTTATTGTTAAGGCTTTGAAATCTGATATGTATATGTGCATGTATAGCATATCAGTTTGAACTAGCCACATTTCAAGTGCTCAATAGTCACATGTGACTGGTGTCTACTCCATTGCACAACACTGATCTAAACCATAAAATGACTCTAGACCTGAGCTGAGAGTAATCTAGATACTAGATAAGCTTTGTCATATAAATAAGAGAATACAAACTTAGCTACAGAAGTTAATATAAAGACAGCCTCTCGAAAATAATTAACAATGGCAAAATGCCTAAATGTTAGTGCATTTCAATGAGAGGTAGACTTCTTTCCGTAAAAGAATATAGAAAAAAATAAAAATTAAAAAAAAAAATCTTTCTCTGCACTGTTATAATGTTTTCTCTTACCTTCTTAAAAGCATTCCGTTTGTTGACTGTATTCTGTGAAATGATTATGCATGCATCTGCATACTAGTTTAAGAGAGTGCTCTTTCTCTTTTTGGAGGAATTTTAGCAATTGTGGTCTTTGCATTTTCTTCCTAAGTAGTTTCTTTTTTTTTTTTAAGCTGCTCATTAATCGTAGCATCTCCCTGAGTGAAGAGACCTGCTTATTTCTGATGGGTAAGGAGGAAAGGTGATTTGTTTTGACCTTAATACTGAATCTTTTCTTGGCTCATTGGCGTTTATTGTCACCTTATCTTGCCTGTGAATGTGACATCAGGATATGTGAGTGAATTATTGCCTGTTGTGATGAAAACACTATTTTCTTGAACTTCATTCCCTAAGAGCATTACTGCACTTGCAAAAATTAGCTAAGAGTTAAAGGAACTGTGGTTTAGAAGTGAGAACAGGAGGAAATGGCTGTTTTCCCCTTCTAGAATGAATAAAGAACTAGGACTTTAAATTTGGCACAATATAAGTTTAACTTTTCCTTATACCACCTGTGTATTAAAAAAGAAATTTGTTGAATGGAACTACATTGGGTAAGGAAATTCTTAAGGACTCCCAATGATCTGTATCTCTTTAGCAACATATTTGATATAATACCATATTTAATTAATACTATTGTCGATTCACAAGATCATGCTCTTTGCAGGATGAAAGGATTCTGTGTAGAGTAGTCAAACTTAAGAAACATATGGTCTGCTGGTAATGTGTTGAAAGTTTCCCTCTTTATTTGTTGTACTTTTCATATGTATGTGCAAGTATGTGATTCATAGATTTTTAACACTAATCTAAAAACATTCTTTGAGAGTCTATCTTCTGTTTACCTGCCCATTTACCTTTTGTTATTGACACATTTTATTTTTCAAGCAGCTAGTATGTACTACTTTTAAAGCCTTTATTATATAGCCTCCAATAATCTGTAACAGTGAAAATTCATGGTCATTGGTCTCTTCAAGTATTCTTGAAATAATTAGAACTACCTGCTTGCCAGCTACCTGCTCTCTGACTTGGTAGTTTCTCTGCTTCATTGGGTTTTTTTTTTTTTTAAGGTATTGCTATTTAGAAAACTTCTGCTCCTCAGTTTGCAGCTGAGGTAGGAGCTAAATGCGAGGAAGTTCCCATCTCTGTTGGTAAACGATCCCATTAGGTGCCTGTGCAGAGTAGTCCTGTGGCCTCCTCCCTTGTGTTAGCTACTTAGCATGGGTGGAAGGGGGCCCAGCCTGCCTTGAGGAAGCAGCTCCCTCCCTGTCTCTGACATAGCCTTCAGGATCAGGTCTTGCTGTGGGTTCCATCCTGTGGCTTAGTCTGACTTTGCTGAATGAAATGCATTTTCTTCCCAGTTCCATTTCTTCCATGTTCTTCCCACATCAGCTGGAAGCAGCCTGTTCTGAATGCTGCCCACAAATTGTTGGCTATTTTGGTACTAGGTCCCCCAACTCACCCCTTAAGAAAGGAGTTGATGTGTTGCAGATCCAGAACTATGTCACTTAGTGAAGCAAATCTAATCCTTGCCAAAGAATGCCTAACATTTAAGGCTTGATTCCAGAAAAAAAGGACACAATAACAAAAGCAGTACCTGTAACGAATGTATATTGCATGCCAGGCATTATATAAGCAGGTTGTATTCATAAGCTTAGTTAATCCTCAGTAACCTTTAAAGTGGCTTCTCTTGTTGCCCACACTTTATAGATAAGGAGCCATGGAAAAATTAAATAACTTGGTTATATGTTGGTTATATGGTTATATGTTACCAGACAAATCCAAGATTTTGATGCCAGTCAGCTTGGCACCATGTTCAGCTGCTAGGCAAAACTTCACCTCCCTGTGTCTTGTTGAAGACTTAAATCGCACTCTAGAGTAGGCAGGAACTTGATGCTTTCATAGATTAAAATCTATCTGAATTTACTTCTAAGATTATGAAAAAAGTGAAAGTGTTAGTCGCTCAGTCGTGACCAAGTCTATTGTGAACCTGTGGCCTGTAGCCTGCCAGGCTCCTCTCTCTACTGTGATTGTTGTTGTTGTTGTTTGGGGGATTGTTCTTAGAGAACCAGCTGCAGGTGCCAGACCGATTGCTAGCGTTAAGGTCCTATATGTGGTCTGGCACAGTGATGAGAAGAAGAAATGCTAGTGGTTAGGGGCCATAGGATTCAGGACAACTTATCAGGACATCAGTTAGCTGGTGAGATTTGTTAATGTTTGTGCTATTGCTCCTTATAAAATTCTCTTCCCTCTCTTCTGCCCATCTCAATTCTGTGTCTTCTCAGGCTCTCTCTTCTTTGTGAAGTCGTTACCTGTGTCTACTTTTTCTTCCCCAGGTGAAGGTCATACTTCGTCCTCTATTCTACTCATACCATGTACATAGCTTTATTTACTGTATTTCCAGTGCTGTATGGTTGGCTGTTTCACATATGTCTTTCTTCTCCACTCGATTGTGAGGTCTCTGAAGTGAAGGCTGTGTCTGGTTAATCTTCATAGCTCAAGCCACATCCACCTCATTTTATCACATTCCATGTTCAAGGCAGAGCTTAACTCTGAATTGAGCTGGAATTGGTCTGCTTGTGCCTTCCTTGCATTAGTCCGTAACCTCACATCAGAAACAACTCCAAACAAAGTTACTGTTGTGCTGGTCATTCATGCATTTGAATCATTTACTATGTATAGTTCCATACTGTCTTTATTTGTGCTGAACTTTTTTATTATTGACATTTTTGCTTCCCTGGTTTTCTTTTTCTTTTTTTCCTCAATAAGTGTAAATTTTCTTTTCCTCCCCCCAGTGTATAGACCCATGTAATTTTAGGAATTGAAAGGTGCTAAATTTGCTTAGCCCTGATCCTTCAGCTAATATTTGTTGAGTACATACTGATTGAGTAGTTGAAAAATACATAGAGATATTTGGGGGGAACCCAATATTTTGAATATTTAAGAGTAATGAGGCAGTTTAGATTTAGTAGATTAAAAATGTCTTTCATCATTTATTCTGTTTTTAAATGTGTGCTGCTGAGTAACTTAAGAGTTAGGAGCAAAGTAGAAAGATGTTTTATGCTAAAGCTGTATATATAGAGCACAGGAAGATCTCCTAAAGATTTTTTTAGGATCATCATTAAGAATTTGATTCTAAAGCTGAGCTACCTGGGCTTCATTCTTGGGTCTACCACATACTAGCTATAAATTACTTAGTCCTGGGTAATTACTGAATCTCTATGTGTCTCAGTTTCCATATTTATAAAGCAGAGTTGATAATAATATGGAGTGTTGTAAGATTTAAATGAGTTAGTATTTACAAAGCACTAAGGATTATGCCTAGCATATAGTAAGTGTTCAGTATATAGTAATTGCTGCTGCCACTACCATCACCACCTTTACTACTGTCACTGTTACTGAGTTATAGAAGCACCTCCTGAGATGTGGGATGTACCTGTGGAACTTCTAGTCAGACCTTACCAAGTCATCATTTACTTATCATATAAGCTTCTTGTCTTAATAAGAGGCCCTGCATATCATTCTCTGCACCAAAGCATGATTTGCCTAGATTGTAACCACATCTGCAGGGTAATGAAGTATTTTGTTCTGGGGTTTTACTGTAGGAGCAGTTTAAGAAATGGCAGAAGACCCATTAGCTTTTGGAGTCTGTTCCTTTGAGACCAACTTGCTGGGAATCCATTTCCTGTCTTTTTAAACAGAGTAAATTTATTTTCTTCATTGACGTCCTGTAAACAAGATAATAGCAATTTGTATTTTGTGGAATATGTTTTAAAGTAGATTTAATTTTCCTTAGTAAATGCCTTTTAATAATGCATGAGTGAATTTTCTTTCTCTGTTGTCAGGTTGCTATCAAGATAATTGATAAGACCCAGCTGGATGAAGAAAACTTGAAGAAGATTTTCCGAGAAGTTCAAATTATGAAGATGCTTTGCCACCCCCACATTATCAGGCTTTACCAGGTAGGATCCCTAGTGGTGTAGCGCAGGGCAACAAAGAACCCAGGGTGGTCACTTGTGTCTGTGGTTACTTTTGAAGAGAAGATAGGTGGGTGAACATCTGCAGCTTTTTTTTCTATATTCATATGTTCATCCTACTATTTCCCCACCCTATTATCCCCCAACTCAGTACTTCAGTTTGCCCTGGGGATTTACTAGTAAGATCTAGCTTACCTAGGTAAGCTTGGATGCCATTCTTAGAGTTACACAAAAAGATTATTTACAAGATGATGAGAACCTATTTATTGGAGCAGGAAATGGCAACCCAGTCCAGTATTCTTGCCTGGAGAATCCCAGGGACAGAGGAGCCTGGTGGGCTGCCGTCTGTGGGGTCGCACAGAGTCGGACACGGCTGAAGCAACTTTGCAGCAGCAGCAGCAGCAGCAGCAGCAGCAGCAGCAGCAGAGAACCTATTTATTTAGGTCAGAATCCTAAAGCAGAATGGGAAACCCAAAAGGAACAGAGAATTTGAAGAGATTAAAATAATATTAACTTTTACAGCATCATTGAAATACCAGTGTCTGTGATCATTTTATGAATTATCACAAAGGATATTTTCAGTGTGGCTTGTTGTATCAGTCTAACCTATCTCCTTTCAACTCTAATAGGGTCCCAGACATAGTTTTCTAAGGTTGCACTTGATTACTTTGATAACCAGGAGATTGTGTATGTGTGCTTAGTCCCTTAGTCGTGTCTGACTCTTTGCAATCCCGTGGACTGTAGCCCGCCAGGCTCCTCTGTCCATAGGGATTCTCTAGGCAAGAATACTGGAGTGGGTTGCCATGCCCTCCTCCAGGGGTTTCTCAACCCAGGTATCGACCCCAGGTCTCCCACATTACAGGTGGATTCTTTACCATCTGAGCCACTACGGAAGTCCAGTCAAGAGATTGACTCCGCATAATGGCAGAGTTTTCTATTCTAGTTTACTTACCTTCCCAGGAAGCATGCATATTTCATGCCATCGTCAAAAGTGATTCCCTAGCGTTACTGCAAAAGCGGTGACTCTAATGGCTGGAATTTTAAGCCAGATAGGAGAGGACCTTGCCTTAGCAGGCGGGTCTAAGAGATATTTTGGGAGAGGTGGGGCTTTGGGTTGCTTCTCAAATTGCAGTGTGTTGGCAACCATGAGCCCTGCCTGTGCATGAGGCCAGCCCTGCTCACTGCTCTCTACCAGAACAGCCAACACCTCGTTCTGCAGGAAGTGGCCACCCACTCAGTTCGTTTGCTGCTGTTAGTCTGCAGTAAATGGTTACTGGCCCAGACCTGGGATCATGTGTAAGAGTGGAAAGAGTACATCTGAGGTACAACAGGCAACCTTTCAGTCTGCTACTTTTATGGAAAAGAAAGCATGTTGTGATATTAATGTATGTTTAAGACTATAGCGTTAGGGTTCTTGTCTGGCGTCACCTGCTCACGTCATGAAATGAATTAGATCAGCAGGAGCAGGATTGTTGAAATTTTATCACACAAAGTTATATTGAGCAACACCTCCGTTGAGCCTGAGAAGGAAACCCATGAAAGCTTCCTGGGGTTGCCTTAAGAGCTGTGTCTGCAAGTTCAGAGCTGCTGCTTCCTTCCTATCCTGACAAGACAGTAAACTTCTTGACCTCACTTTTTAAAATAAATCATCTTTTAATAGTTGTAGAGCTCATTATAAAGGCTGACTTTCCTTAAGATGTTAACTTACAGGTATTAACCTTATCCCTGAAATCTGAAAATTTACCTTTCTTACCCAAAATTTCATTAGCCTTTCAGATTTATAGACTTTCAACCCTGGCTTTGAACATTGCCCTCTTTTAGGCTTTAATTTTGCTGTCTGGCAGCTAATATTGTTAATGGGAGATTCTGAGCTGCCAAGGTGAGTATGACTGTTGAATCGTCTCCATACAGTATTAAGGTAGTTTTTATGTCATTTGCTAAAGCTTCAGTCTCCTTGGGCTTACAGAGTGAGCCAAATTTAAATAACTATATAGGGAAGTTTTTGAACTCCTGAAAAGCTTAAAAAAAAAAAAATAGTCTAAAGTTAAACACAACATTGTAAATCAACTCTACTTCAACAGAATTAAAAAAAATAAAAAAATTTACAGTCAATAAAAGGCCTGGTATAAAGGAGGTATACAATATGACATTTTTTTTCTTCTGTTTTTCCTTAACACTTAGTTTTAGGGTACTTACTTTTTGTTACATGAGCCAACATATAGAGAGCTTGGAAGCAATACATGTAACAGTGGGCTGGTATCACCAGTCTGTAGAGAGTTTTTAAGTTAAAGTGAGAAAAATGACACAGTTGTTACATTGAAAAATTAAAATAATGTGTATACATACAGTGTAGTACTATGAAACTATTTAAAAGAAGAAATAGATCTATTGTTACCATGGTGTTAATGTATAGAGATGTCAAAAATTAAATGACTAGGGGATGATTTGACAAAATAATTAACTGTCAAGTATAGTGAAAGTGTAGAACTGTATTGCCTACTCTGATAGTCACTAGGCACATATGGTTGTGTATTAACATGTGGCTAGCGTGAATGAGGAACTGGATTTTTACTTTTATTTAATATTAATTTAAATATAAAAACTGGAGCTGTTTACAATTAAAAGTGTTTGAAATAATATTAATGATAATAAAATATAATATTAGAATTAATTTCACCTTTTTCTTTTTACTTTTTTAATGTGCTACTAGAAAAGTTAAAATTGTATGTGAGACTCACGTAGTATTTCTGTTGGATACCACTACTCTAGAATGATATAAAATAAACTATTAACAGAATTTCCTCTGGGGAATAAAATGGAAGGGCTTGGACAGAGGAAAACCTTTGGTCTTTTGTTTATATACTAGATATTTAAAATGTTTATGATGAACATTTATACTTACATATTAATACTTTAATAAATACTTGATGAAAAAGGTAAAAAGGAAGAAGGAACTGAAACACACCACAAGATTTTAGAAAAGTAGCAAAATAAAGACTAAGATTAAAATACAAATGAGTAGTTTATATCTTTGAGGTTATTGAATATTTATATTATTGTTCCAGGTTTTGAATAGATGGATAGTGGACAAGAAAGTTGTCATTACCATTTTTTTAAAAAGCACAGCTATATGTAACATCTGTGTAGTTCTTAAGTGATTCCAGTTGTTCTCCCTAAGTTTTATTTTGGTTGGGTTTTGGGAGGGACATTTTTGAGCTTCAGGTGATCAATGATCCAAAACTTCAAGTGATCAAGTGTGAACTTTTTGGTTCTTGGCAGGGTCTTTGCGTCTCAGCTTTATGGAGCTTAAAAGATTGCCGAGGCCTGCTGGGACAGTGCAAGGGCTGTCTCTCTCAAGCAGTAAATAGTTTCTACTTTTAAGAACTTGGAGGAATACCTGTTTTCCCCCTTCTTAATGACATTTATATCTGTTCCCCTCCCAGCCACCTCCCCCCTACCCATGTTTGAAGTCTCTTTTAGGCAGAAATGATTATTAACACTTCACATGACTAAAGAAAGAGCTGTTAGTTTCTCTTTCTGTGCTGTCAGCCTGCCATTTGTGTCACCGTCATTTTCTTGCCTTTGTACCAGGTTATGGAGACAGAGCGGATGATTTATCTGGTGACAGAATACGCTAGTGGAGGGGAAATATTTGGTAAGTGCATTTATTGCATTCTTTAAACAGCTATTGAGCACACTGTGGCAAACTGAAAATAGCGGTTCGATGCCTTTGTCACGTGAACAGCTGTCACCTGATGCTGTCCTTCATTGCTGTCAGTTTCTACCAGCAAAGCAATTTTAATTATTTTTGAGTCATCTCTTAAAGGTCTCATCATCTTTGTTTCCTTGGCAAAGGTGGTTTGTTTGTTTTGGTCAGGTGTTGACAGTTGAGATTAAAGATCTTCAAAAACAAAACATTTCTCTGAACATGAGGGTCTTTCCTAGTGCCAGATTCTAGTTGGGGTGACAACATGTGACAGAACCCCTTCAAATGTGGTGGGCCCCTGTTGTGTATGAAAGAGTCTCTCAGAGCAAACAGTCTCACCCTAATGCATTCTTTAACGTTTACTTAAATATGACATGTAACTGTACTCCTTACCATGTGTTCACAGTTCCCTTGATGATTCTTGTAATTTTGGGGGGTTTTGTTTTCAATAACTGTGTTTTTTTTTTAACTCTAACACTTAGCACAACATTAGAATTAAGCTGGAGAATTTGTTACCAGGAAATATGTCATTTTGAGGTGGTTAAAAACTGGCCCCCCTCAATTTTTCTTTTGGTAACTGTGATAAATGGAGCCAAATAAAGACTAAACTTTCAAACCTAGATTGACATGTCTTTTTATTTTTAAATTTTATTTCTTTTTGGCATGTAAATATAGAAAAGGGTTTCTTATGTATTTTAGGTTTATCTAGTTTGTGTTGTTAGATTTTGATTTGGTTTAAGTCTGGATGGTAAGAACTTTTTTAATTTTTAAAATATTGGCACTTACTAAGTACTTAATATATATTAAAAAGCATGAAATTACCGTTAAGTGGCATTTTCTTATTAGTGACGGGTGAGTTGTGACTGAGAGTTTTTTGATAAGTTAAACTGAAAGCTGATCATTTTATATTTAATAATCTTCAAAATAAGTGTGAGTCTTTTTAAAAAGAAGTATCATTTCCTAATGATGTTTTCACTTGGCTTTGTATCTGCTTATGTATAATGGTAATCTTGGGAGCAAAGAGACCTTGTCATCTTAACATTCATAATAATCAAAGAACCAAACACAGTGCACATCAGATCTACCTTGCTCCTTAGAAAACGGATTTCAAAAGTACGGAAAAGATAACGATGCCCTGGTCGTAGATTCTTTATGGGAACATAGCTCATGGCATGAGAAAATAGAATAGTACTTCTCATGGTATTATTGTAAAAGATATGGAGGAGGAAGAAACTGCTGTATTACCAAAAGAAATGATTGTGCCTGCTCAAGGATAGAACTGTCTCATGAGGTCTGGTTTTTAAAAGTATCTGTATCAGAGATGAAAGGACGGGCTTAATCAAGAATATGCACTTTGGAGGCAGCTACACCTAGTTTTGAATCACATTCTTGCCACCTATTTGCTTTTTTACTTGGATTCTGGGACTCACATTCATGGTCTATAAAGTCAGATCTGTAATATCTGCCTTGTAGTTGTGACGATTAAATGAGATAGCGCATAGAGAGCCCTAGCACTTTGCTTCCTTCACCTCCGTGTGATAGAACAAGTGGTTGATCGACTGCTGGTGGGAGAATGTGAGACACTCTGCTGCCCTCCCTAGTGAAACTGATGAAAGTAATTTTAAAAAACCTCTGAACTCCAGCCATTTAAAGTCTCTGGAAATGGTTCTGAGGGTGAACAGCAACTGAAGAAACATTTATTCAAGAATATCTATGAAAATTTGGTAAGAAATAAGAGAGCTTGTGGTCTTTAAGCCAGTACTACTTCCTTCTTCCCCTCTAGCCAACTCAGCAAGGTGGAAATTCCAACTCAGCAAGGTTACTCCAGCCAAGACCATGGGCCTGCCCTCTGGCCTCCCCTTTTCACCTAGACTAACGGATTTCTTCCTGGAGGAACGGGACATAAACATTTCTCATCCTGCCCCGGCTACTTATTGCTGTTACTAAGTCGTGGGTTAGAGCAGTTGAACGGTGAGGACTCCTTTGTCTGCCCAACTCCTACTTGTAGAGTTTGGGTGAGGCACACTGAGAATACTGGGACCCAGATCATTCTTGCTCTGTGTTATAAGCTAGTAGGTCATCTCAAGAGAGGCAAGCAGGGAGAATTTAGAATTTGTGCCCTTTCTCTCCCCTGAACTCTGCTCCTAGGGAGGGAGCATTAGTCAAAGAAAACTTTGCAATTGTCCCCATGCCTAGCTTCAGAGTCCTGGCTCAGGGATTTGTCCAGAGGGAGAAACAGACCATAATTACACATATAGCTCCTAATTTCTTCCCATAGGAACTAACTTCATTTGCAACAGAGAATGAGGAAGTTCAAGCCTGAAGGCACTTATAAAAACAGTGGAGGTTGTGGTAAAAGGCATTTCAGAGGAGATTTGAGCAGGCTAAACTATAAGCCAGCTAGTTTGTAAGCAAGAACCAGGGAATAGAACATCACAAGAGCCTTCTAAGGTCAGAAGAAAAATCAAACACTGATCTCAGAAACTGTTCCTTTAAAGGATTGAGAATTTGATTAGATTGTTATAGACTAGTTTATGCTCTAGGGCATTGTTGAAAATAATAGAGCAACCAGACACAATTTTTAGATTTTAACAGCTGGGTGTGGTTAAAGAAAGACAGGAAGAGAGCTCTACCCAAACGATGGTGATCCAGTGATCTGACGGTAATTGTGGATATAACAAGGATATGTGCCTCCCTGAGGAATAGCATCAGAAGCTGATCACTATGTACAGGGGAATAAATTTCACTAAAACAATCCAGCCAGTCAGTAAACAAATAAACAAACAAATAGCAATAACATGCTCCAGAAGAGGAGAGCATCTAGAGGTGCCAGGACATATTATGTAAGACATCTATATTCCAGCAACAGCAAATTGTGAAGCATATAAAGGAACAGGAAAGTATGACCCATATACTGAAAAAAAAAATAGCAGGCCATAGAAACTGCCTGTCAGAGTGACCATATTTATCAAGAAAAGAGTTTAAAGTAGCCTTAATGGAAATGTTCACAGACTTAAAAAGAAACTCACAATTAAAGTGGTAAAAGAAGATATGATTACAGGGTCACATCAAATACAAATATCAGTAAAAAGGTAGAAATTATAAAAAATAATCAAAAGAAATTACGGAATTGAACAGTAAATAACTAAAATGTATCAGAGAGACTTAGCTATAGATTTGAACTAGCAGAACAGGAAGTGAATTTGTAGATAGATAGGCATGTTATGGGGCTTCCCAGGTGGCACTAGTGGTGAAGAACCCACCTGCCAATGCAGGAGACGTAAGAGACGTGGGCTCAATCCCTGGGTTGGGAAGATGCCCTGGAGGAAGGCATGGCAACCCACTCCAGTATTCTTGCCTGGAGAATCCCTTGGACACAGGAGCCTAATGGGCTACAGTTTCTAGGGTCGCAAAGAGTTAGACGTGACTGAAGCAATGAAGCATGCACGCACACAGACATGTTAATGCAAGTTGCAGAACAAAGAGAAAAATGAATTAAAAACTATGAACAGACCCTCAGAGAAATGAGAGGTACAATCAGATTCTCCAACATATGTATAATGGGAGTAACAAAAGACAAGAGAAAGGAGCAGAAAAAATACAGAAGAAAATAATGGCTGTAAACTTCACAAATTCATTGAAAAACAATAACCTACGTATCTAGGAATTGCTTCAAAATCCAGTTAGCAGTAAACACAAAGAGGTCCACAGATATATCATAGTAAATAAAATGTAAGTTAAAGACAGATATTGAAAGCATCAAGAGAAAAATGACACGTCACTTAAAGGCAATTCCTTAAGTTTTAATAGTAGACTTTTCAGCAGAAATGATGGAGGCCAGAAGCCAATAGGATAACATTTGTAAAGTGCTGAAAGGAAAAAAAAAAACCTGTTAACTAAAATCCTATATCCAGTAAACCTGTATTTCAAAAATGAAGGCAAAGTAGACTTTCTCAGATAATCAAGCACTGGGGGAATTTGTTGCTGACAGAGCTACATTACAAGAAATGCTAAAGAAAGTTCTTCAGGGTAAAAGCAGATGACTTCACATGGTAATTCAAGTTCACACAAGAAAAAAAGGGCACCAATAAATGTCATGTAATCGTAAAATACAGAAGAGATACATACTTTCTGCTTTTTTCTCTTAATGTATTTAAAAATAAATACAAAATGCATTATTAAGGCTATAGTGTAATATATTTGTCAATTGCAGCACAAAGGAGGTGGTGTGTGTGAGAAAAACTGCATTAGGCTAAGGAAGTCATTATAGATGGCATAGAAATTATTATAGTGGTGTATTGTTGGATTTGTAACATTAATCGATGTAATTTTATTGCAAAAACACTAGAAAAGAGGATAAAAGAAATGACACTGTAAAGGAGAAACACTTCTATATAATCACCAAAATTAAGCTGGTATAAATCAGAAGCTCATTTGAGTAAGATAAAATATACATGCTAAACACTGAAGTCACTTAAAAAAATACCCTCAAAAATTGCAATGCAAAAGTCGTTAAAGAAATTGAAATGCTTTGTTAGAAAATATTCACTTAATGCAGAAGAAAGCAGTAATGAAGAATAGAATAAAATAGACAAAATATATGGAAAACAAAAGGTAAAACAGCAGACGTAAATCCGTTATCAGTAATTACATTAAGTGTAAATGGGTGGGATAATGTAATGCAAAGGTAATGATTGTTAAACTGAATAAAAACAGGTGGTCCATTGTATGCTATCTACAAGAAACATACTTTACATTTAAAGTTACAAATAAACTGAACGTAAAAGAATGGAAAATGTTGTATCATGAAAATAGCAGTGATTCGAAAGCTAGAATGGCTATGTTGATATCAGATAAAATAGACTTTAAACACAAAAGACTTTCTTTTTCTGCTTACTAGAGATAAAGAAGGATATGATGAGAAGGTAATACATTAGTAAGCTATAACAGTTATAAACATATGTGTCTAATAACAGAGCACCAAAATACATCAAACAGCAACTGGCGGAAATGAAGGAAGAAATAGACAATGGCAACAATTGGAAGCTTCAATACCCTCCTTGCAATAATGGATAGAAAAACTAGACAGAAGATCAACAAACTAAAAATAAGATTTGGTCGACCAATACCCAACTATCCCTAACAGATACTGATAGAATACTCCATCTAATAGCAATACAGTATATGTGCTCATCAAGTAAACACAGAACATTCTCAAGGATAGACCATATACTAGGCCATAAAACAACCCTCCATAAAATTGAAACATTCAGTTTTAGCAGTAATACAAAATGTTTTATAACCACAATGGAATGAAATTAGAAATGAATAGTAGGAAACTTTGGGGAACTCACAAATATGTGAAATTTAAACAGTGTATTTTAAAGTAAGCAATGAGTCAAAGAGTAAGTCAAAAGCAAATTCAGAAGGTACTTTGAGATGAATGAAAATAAGGACAACATTTCAAAACCTGTGGATTGCAACTAAAACGGTGCTTAGAGGGAAGTTTGTAACTGTAAAATGCCTATAGTAAGAAAGATCAATTACCTAGTCTTCTGCTTTAAGACAGTGGAAGAGTAAGAGCAGATCAAACCTAAACCAAGCTGAAGGAAGGAAATAATCATTATAGCAGAAGTTAATGAAAGAGAGAATAGAAAAAAAATAGAGAAAATGAATGAAACCAAAAACTGGTTCTTTGAAATGGTTAACAAAATTGGCAAATCTTTAGTTACACTGACCAAGCAAAAAATGAAACACTCAAATTACTAGAATCATAAATGAAAGAAGAGTTATTATAAATGACCCTAAATTAATAACAATTGTAAAGGAATACTTGAGCAATTATATACCCACAAATCATGTAACTTAGATAAAATGGACAGATTCCTAGAAAGATACAAACTATTGAAACTGACTTGAGATACACAATCTGAATCTATCTATATCAAGTGGTGAGATTGAAGCAGTAATCAAAAACCATACATAAAAAAGTCCATGTCCAGAGGGCATCACTGCTGAACTCTACGAAATATTTAAAAAGAATTACTAATATAACAGCAAACTTTCACAAACTCTTCTAAAAAAAGGAAGAGGAGGGATTATGTGATGTATGTGTACTTAATACTTGACATACACCCGACCCGATACCAATACCAGACAAAGACATCACAAGGAAAAAAAAGACACTACAGACCAGTATCTCTTATAAATATGAATGCAAACTTATTCGAAAGAATAGTTACAAACAAAATCCAGCAGCATGTAAGAAAAATTATACGCTATGACCAAGTGGAATTTATTTACTTGCAAGGAATGCAAGGTTGGTTCACCATATCAGAATTCATGAATGTAATCAGTTTAGTTCAGTCGTTCAGTCATGTCTGACTCTTTGTGACCCCATAGACTGAAGCATGCCAGGCTTCCCTCTCCATCACCAACTCCCAGAGCTTGCTCAAACTCATGTTCATCAAGTTGGTGATGCCATCCAACCATCTTGTCCTCTGTCGTCCCCTTCTCCTCCTGCCTTCAGTCTTTCTCAGCATCAGGGTCTTTTCCAGTGAGTCAGTTCTTCGCATCAGATGGCTGAAGCATTGGAGCTTCAGCTTCAGCATCAGTCCTTCCAATGAATATTCAGGACTGATTTCTTTAGGATTGACTGGTTTGATTTCCTTGCAGTCCAAGGGACTCTCAAAAGTTTTCTCCAACACCACAGTTCAAAATCATCAATTCTTTGGCACTCAACTTTCTTTATGGTCCAACTCTCACATCCGTACATGACTATTGGATATACATTAATGTAATATATATCAATAAAAGAAAACACCAGATAGCATGATCATCTCCCACGCATCTATCCTCAGTCTATGTCAAAAGAGGCAAGAGTATACAATGGAGAAAAGACAGTCTCTTTAATAAGTCAGGCTGGGAAAACTGGACAGCTACATGTGAAAGAATGTAATTAGAACATCTTCTAACACTCTTCAGTTCAGTTCAGTTCAGTCGCTCAGTCGTGTCCGACTCTTTGCGACCCCATGAATCGCAGCACGCCAGGCCTCCCTGTCCATCACCAACTCTCAGAGTTTACCCAAACCCATGTCCATCGAGTCGGTGATGCCATCCAACCATCTCATCCTCTGTCGTCCCCATCTCCTCCTGCGCCCAATCCTTCCCAGCATCAGGGTCTTTTCCAGTGAGTCAACTCTTCACGTGACGTGGCCAAAGTGTTGGAGTTTCAGCTTCAACATCAGTCTTTCCAATTAACACCCAGGGCTGATCTCCTTTAGGATGGACTGGTTGGATCTCCTTGCAGTCCAAGGGACTCTCAAGAGTCTTCTCCAACACCACAGTTCGAAAGCATCAATTCTTCAGTGCTCAGCCTTCTTCACAGTCCAACTCTCACATCCATACCTGACTACTGGAAAAACCATAGCCTTGACTAGACGGACCTTTGTTGGCAAAGTAATGTCTCTGCTTTTTAATAAGCTATCTAGGTTGGTCATAACTTTCCTTCCAAGGAGTAAGCGTCTTTTAATTTCATGGCTGCAGTCACCATCTGCAGTGATTTTGGAGCCCCCCAAAATAAAGTCTGACACTGTTTCCACTGTTTCCCCATCTATTTCCCATGAAGTGATGGGACCAGTTGCCATGATCCTAGTTTTCTGAATGTTGAGCTTTAAGCCAATTTTTTCACTCTCCTCTTTCACTTTCATCAAGAGGCTCTTTAGTTCCTCTTCACTTTCTGCCATAAGGGTGGTGTCATCTGCATATCTGAGGTTATTGATGTTTCTCCCGGCAATCTTGACTCCCACTTCCAGCCCAGCGTTTCTCATGATGTACTCTGCATATAAGTTAAATAAGCAGGGTGACAATATACAGCCTTGATGTACTCCTTTTCCTATTTGGAACCAGTCTGTTGTTCCATGTCCAGTTCTAACTGTTGCTTCTTGACCTGCATACAGATTTCTCAAGAGGCAGGTCAGGTGGTCTGGTATTCCCATCTCTTTCAGAATTTTCCACAGTTTATTGTGATCCACACAGTCAAAGGCTTTGGCATAGTCAATAAAGCAGAAATAGATGTTTTTCTGGAACTCTCTTGCTTTTTCGATGATCCAGTGGATGTTGGCAATTTGAACTCTGGTTCCTCTGCCTTTTCTAAAAACCAGCTTGAACATCTGGAAGTTCATGGTTCACGTATTGCTGAAGCCTGGCCTGCAGAATTTTGAGCACTACTTTACTAGCGTGTGAGATGAGTGCAATTGTACGGTAGTTTGAGCATTCTTTGGCATTGCCTTTCTTTGGGATTGGAATGAAAACTGACCTTTTTCAGTCCTGTGGCCACTGCTGAGTTTTCCAAATTTGCTGGCATATTGAGTGCAGCACTTTCACAGCATCACCTTTGAGGATTTGAAATAGCTCAGCTGGAACTCCATCACCTCCACTAGCTTTGTTCGTAGTGATGCTTTCTAAGGCCCACTTGACTTCACATTCCAGGATGTCTGGCTCTAGGTAAGTGATCACATCATCGTGATTAACTGGGTCATGAAGATCTTTTTGTACAGTTCTTCTGTGTATTTTTGCCACCTCTTCTTAATATCTTCTGCTTCTGTTAGGTCCACACCATGTCTGTCCTTTATCGAGCCCATCTTTGCATGAAATGTTCTCTTGGTATCTCTAATTGTCTTGAAGAGATCTCTAGTCTTTCCTATTCTATTGTTTTATTCTATTTCTTTGCATTGATCACTGAGAAAGGCTTTCTTATCTCTCCTTGTTATTCTTTGGAACTCTGCATTCAAATGGGAATATCCTTCCTTTTCTCCTTTGCTTTTCTCTTCTCTTCTTTTCACAGCTCTTTTGTAAGGCCTCCTCAGACAGCCATTTTGCCTTTTTGCATTTCTTTTCCATGGGGATGGTCTTGCTCCCTGTCCAGTACAATGTCATGAACCTCCGTCCATAGTTCATCAGGCACTCTGTCCATCAGATCTAGTCCCCTAAATCTATTTCTCACTTCCACTATATAATCGTAACGGATTTGATTTAGGTCATACCTGAATGGTCTAGTGGTTTTCCCTACTTTCTTCAATTTAAGTCTGAATTTGGGCAATAAGGTGTTCATGATCTGAGCCACAGTCAGCTCCCGGTCTTGTTTTTGCTGACTGTATAGAGCTTCTCCATCTTTGGCTGCAAAGAATGTAATCAATCTGATTTCGGTATTGACTATCTGGTGATGTCCATGTGTAGAGTCTTCTCTTGTGTTGTCAGAAGAGAGTGTTTGCTGTGACCAGTGCATTCTCAACACCCTGCATGAAAAAAAACTCAGAATAGATCAAAGACCTAAATATAAGGCCATACACTATAAAACTGTTAGAGGAAAACATAGGCAGTATACTCTTTGACATAAATCACAGCAATATTTTTTTTTGATCCACCTCCTAGAGTAATGAGAATAAAAACGAAAATAAACAAATAGGACCTAATTAAACTGAAAAGCTTCTGGAGGCAAAGGAAACCATACACAAAACAAAAAGACAACCCACATACTGGGAGAAAATATTTGCAAACAAAACAACCAATAGGATATTAATCTACAAAATATACAAACAACTCATGCAGCTCTATGTCAAAAAAACAAATAACCCAATAAAAAAAAGTGGTCAGAAGATCTAAATGGACATTTCTCCAAAGAAGACATATAGATGGCCAAAAAAGCACATGAAAAGATGCTCAACATTACTGATTATGAGAGAAATACAAATTGAAACTACAATGAGGTGTCACCTCACACTGGTCAGAATGGCCATCATCAAAAAGTCTATAAACAATAAATGCTGGAGAGGGTGTGGAGAAAAGGGAACCCTCCCTACACTGTGTTGGGGATGTAAATTGGTACAAACACAATGGAGAAGAGGATGGAAGTTCCTTAAAAACCTAAAAATAGAATTGCAATATGATCCAACACTCCCACTCTTGGGCATATATCCAGAGAAAACTCATCTGAAAGGATACATGCACCCCAGTGATTATTGCAGCACTATTTACAATACCAATACATGGAAGCAACATGAATGTCCATCAACAGAGGAGTGGATAAAGAAGTTGTGGTACATATATACAATGGACTATTACTCAGCCATAAAAAAGAATGAAATAATGCCATTTGTAGCAACATGGATGAGTGGTTAGTCATCAGTATGTTTAAGGATGAAAGAGTAGGTTTAAGGATGAAACCCTTCATACCATCAGTTTTTTGGTTGACAATAAGGCCACAAAATATGAAAAAGCCACTATTGATGAAATACGATTGTGGTATGGCAAAAACCACCACAATATTATAAAGTAATTATCCTCCAAATAAAATACATAATATATAAAAAGCCAAGGAAAATAGAAATTTTAAAAAGTAATAGTATTAGATGCTGTAGAAAAGTCAACTATGATAAGGACCGAAAAGTAACTTCTGACTTTGTGATGATGTTCTCAGTATTCTTAAAGAGAGCTGTTTCACTAGTGTAATAAGACTAGAAATCAGAATGTAATGGGGTGAGCTATGAATGCATAAATGTTATATAATAACTCATTTCTAAAATACATGTTGACATAATCATTGAAAATAAATTAAAAGTGATGGTCAATAAAAGAGTCTGAAATGCAGTACTTGGGTGCAGTCTCAAAAATGACGGAAGGATCTCCGTTCGTTTCCAAGGCAAACCATTCTATATCACAGGAATAGAAGTCTGTGCCCCAGTCACTAATGCCGAAGAAGCTGAAGTTGAACGGTTCTATGATCACATACAAGACCTTCTAGAACTAACACCAAAAAAATGTCCTTTTCATCATAGGGGACTGGAATGCAAAAGTTGGAAGTCAGGCAATACCTGGAGTAACAGGCAAGTTTGGCTTTGGAGCACTAAATGAAGCAGGGCAAAGGCTAACTGAGTTTTGCCAAGAGAATGCACTAGTCATAGCAAACAACCTCTTCCAATAACACAAGAGGTGACTCTAAACTTGGACATCACCAGATGGTCAATACCGAAATCAGATTGATTATATTCTTTGCAGCCAAAGATGAAGACGCTCTATACAGTCAGCAAAAACAAGACCGGGAGCTGACTGTGGCTCAGATCATGAACTCTTTATTGCCAAATTCAGACTTAAATTGAAGAATGTAGGGAAAACCACTAGACCATTCAGGTACAACCTAAATCAAATCCCTTATGATTATATAGTGGAAGTGACAAATAGATTCAAGGGGTTACATCTGATAGACACAGTGCCTGAAGAACTATGGACAGAGATTCGTGACATCGTACAGGAGGTGATGATCAAGACCATCCCCAAGAAAGAGAAATGCAAAAAGGAAAAATGGTTGTCTGAGGAGGCCTTACAGATAGCTGAGAAAAGAAGAGAAGCTAAAGGCAAAGGAGAAAAGGAAAGATATACCCCACTGAATGCAGTATTCCAAAGAATAGCAAGGAGAGATAAGAAAACCTTCCTCAGTGATAATGCAGAAAAATAGAGGAAAACAGTAGAATGGGAAAGATTAGAGATCTCTTCGGAGAAGGCAATGGCACCCCACTCCAGTACTCTTGCCTGGGAAACCCCATGGACGGAGGAGCCTGGTAGGCTGCAGCCCATGAGGTTGCGAAGAGTCAGACACGACTGAGCGACTTGACTTTCACTTTTCACTTTCATGCACTGGAGGAGGAAATGGCAACCCACTCCAATGTTCTTGCCTGGAGAATCTCAAGGACGGAGGAGCCTGGTAGGCTGCCGTCTGTGGGGTCGCACAGAGTCAGACACGACTGACGCGACTTAGCAGCAGCAGCAGAGATCTCTTCAAGAAAATTAGAGATACCAAGAGAACATTTCATGCAAAGATGGGCTCAGTAAAGGACAGAAATGGTAGGAACCTAACAGAAGCAGAAGATATTAAGAAGAGGTGGCAAGAATACACAGAAGAACTGTACAAAAAAGATCTTCACGACCCAGATAATCACGATGGTGTGATCACTCACCTAGAGCCATACATCCTGGAATGTGAAGTCACGTGGGCCTTAGAAAGCATCACTACGAACAAAGCTAGTGGAGGTGATGGAGTTCCAGCTGAGCTGTTTCAAATCCTAAAAGATGATGCTGTTAAAGTGCTGCACGCAATATGACAGCAATTTGTTAAACTCAGCAGTGGCCGCAGGACTGGAAAAGGTCAGTTTTCATTCCAATCCCAAAGAAAAGCAATGCCAAAGAATATTCAAACTACTGCACAATTGCACTCATCTCACAGGCTAGCAAAGTAATGCTCAAAATTCTCCAAGCGAGGCTTCAACAGTACATGAACCAACAACTCCCAAATGTTCAAGCTGGTTTTAGAAAAGGCAGAGGAACCAGAGATCAAGTTGCCAACATCTGTTGGATCATCAAAAAAGCAAGCGAGTTTCAGAAAAATATCTACTTCTGGTTTATTGACTATGCCAAAGCCTTTGACTATGTGTATCACAACAAACCATGGAAAGTTCTGAAAGAGATGAGAATACCAGGCCACCTGACCTGCGTCTTGAGAAATCTATATGCAGGTCAGGAAGCAACAGTTAGAACCAGAATTGAAACAACAGACTGGTTCCAAATTGGAAAAGGAATACATCAGGGCTGTATGTTGTCACCCTGCTTATTTAACTTCCATGCAGAGCATATCATGCGAAATGCCAAGCTGGATGAAACACAAACTGGAATCAAGATTGCCGGGAGAAATGTCAATAACCTCAGATATACAGCTGACACCACCCTTATGGCAGAAAGTGAAGAGGAACTAACGAACCTCTTGATGAAAGTGAAAGAGGAGACTGACAAAGCTGGCTTAAAACTGAACATTCAGAAAACTAAGGTCATGGCATCCCATCCCATCACTTCATGGCAAATAGATGGGGAAACAATGGAAACAGTGAAAGACTTTATTTTCTTAAGTTCCAAAATCTCTGCAGATGGTGACTGCAGCAATGAAATAAAAGACGCTTGCTTCTTGGAAGAAAAGCTATGACCAACACAGATAGCATATTAAAAAGCAGAGACATTACTTTGCCAACAGAGGTCTGTCTAGTCAAGTGAGTGAAGTCACTCAGTCGTGTCCAACTCTTTGCAACCCCACGGACTGCAGCCTACCAGGCTCCTCCGTCCATGGGATTTTCTGGGCAAGGATATTGGAATGTGTTGCCATTTCCTTCTCCAAAGCTGTGATTTTTCTAGTAGTCATATATGGAACGTGAGAGTTGGACCATAAAGAAAGCTGAGTGCCAAAAATTTGATGGTTTTGAACTGTGGTGTTGGAGAAGACTCTTTGAGAGTTCCTTGGACTGCAAGGCGATCAAACCAGTCAATTCTAAAGGAGAGCAGTCCTGAATATTCATAGGAGGGACTGATGCTGAAGCTAAAGCTGCAATACTTTGGCCATCTGATGTGAAGAACTGACTCATTGGAGTGATGCTGGGAAAGACTGAAGGCAGAAAGAGAAGGGGATGACAGAGAATGAGATGGTGGGATGGCATGACCATCTTGATGGTCCAGGGTTTGGTGATGGACAGGGAGGCCCGGTGCATTGCAGTCCATGGGGTCACAAAGAGTCGGGCACGACTGAGAGACTGAACTTAACTAAAGAGTGATGATATCAGAGTCAAGAATATCTTCTCTGCAAAGAGTAAATATAAAACTAGACTAAATTGTCAGAAACACTCATTTAGGGTTCTGTAAATGAACGATTAGCAAACATCAAATTGAGAAGCTTAATTTATGAAAATCTTTTAGCTTGTGATAAGAACAGTGGGAGGCTTGGCTTTCTTGCCTGAACCCCGGCATCTTTCACCTCTTCCTCTAGGGGAAACAGTGTGATCAAGGGTGGGCTGGCGGTAAGACTAGCATCTTTGTTGCCAGAGGCAGCTGACTTGATTTGGAATGAAAGATGAAAAACCCACGCTCAGTTGTGTTGTCAGTGAAAATAGTGGTTTTGGTGGAAAATGAATGTAGGTGGCTCAAAGCCTTGCTAGGGGTGAGCAGCAGTATGGTCCACTAGCCAGTAATCTAGTAGGGAGACCTTGTTACTGAGAGAGCCATAACAGGGTAGGATACGATTCTCTATTCATCTCTGGTTTACTAGGGGACTGGCATCTATTAGCAAGTCCTGAGAGAGCCCAGCAAAGTTTATAGCTAAGGCTGACTTTGAAACTTTCTGAACTTTTAGTGAACTCCTGAATCCACCAATAAATTTGTCAGCAGAAAGTGAAAGGTCTACTGTCTTGACAGTTAAGTGATGTAGACATAGGAATGACCTCCAGGAAGCCATCCTAAAAAATAAAAACAAGAACTTTAAAAATTAGCAGAGATATCAATGGCTACATACCTCAGAAAGACAGACTCTCAAATTAAGCCTCCTATTTCTTAGAGGGTTCCTGAAAAAAAACAAGGATGAGAAACAGAAACAATAATCCTCAGGGGGGGAAATAATAATCTAGAATTGGTTAAATATATTATCTATAATACTCACTTTTATTTAAAAAAAGTTTCAGGGGAGTGTGAATTGATTGAAGGCAGTGAAAAAGTATAGACTTACAGTTGTATGTGAGTAGTAGAGAAGTAAATTTACAATATGATAAGTTAACATTGTTATATGTTATATATGAAAGTTGTTAAGGGCTTAAATCCTGAATTCTCATCATAAAACATTTTATTTTCTGGTTTTTTAATTTTGTGTCTATATGACTCTATATGAGATGATGAGTGTTCACTAAAATTATTGTGGTAATTATTTCATGATGTACGTAAGTCAAATCATGGTGCTGTACACCCTAAACTTATATAGTGCTATATGCCAGTTATACCTCAATAAAACTGAAAGGGACTGTGGTTGATTCATGTTAATGTATAGTAGAAACCAACACCATATTGTGGAGCAATTATTCTTCAATTAAAAATAAATAAATTTTATAATTTCCTTGAAAAAAAACTGAAAGGGGGAGAAAAAAAAACCTGGGAACATGTGATCCAAAATCAGAAAGAAAAATAGTCAATGGAAATTTTCTCTGAGTGAGCTTAGATGTTGCTTTTAGCAAAAACTTCTGGCAGTTATTATAAATTTGTTCAAACAAAGAAATCATGTTTAAATAACTAACAAAATATGATGACAGTGACTTAATAAATAAGGACTCTCAATAAGGATTTAGAAACTATTAAAAAAGAAGAAAATGGAAATTCTAGAAAAGCACAATAACTGAGATGAAAAAAAACACTAGTTGAGTTCAAGAGCAGATTTTAGATGGCAGGAAAAAAAAAAACCCTGAGGAACTATCAATAAAAATAATCCAATCTGAAGAACAGAGAGAAGACCATTGAAGAAAAATAATCACAACCTTTGAAATCTATGAGACAAGATCAAGTTTACCAACATATTTATATTGAGAATTCCAAAAGGAAAGGAGAAAGGGACAGAAAGAATATTTGAAGAAATAGTGGCCACAGATTTTTAAAGTATATTATAAAACATCAATTTATGGTCTCAAGAAGCTCGTTGAATCTCAAGTAGGATAATTGCAAAGAAATCTACATCTAGACACATCATTGTCAGTTTGCTAAAAGACAAAGAAAATCTTGAAGCAGCGAGAGAAAAATGAGTCATCACATATGGGGTAAGAGCAATGTGATTTATAGCTGGATTCTCATCAGAAAAAATGGAGGTGGTGGATTGACATGTTTAAAATGCCGAAATAAAAAACTGAACCATAAGTTTTGTATCTAGCAAAAATATCCTTTTAAATGAAGCCAAAATAAAGTCATTCCTAAATAACTATTAATAAAGGCAGAGAGTTTCTTATATAAGCAGATCTGCTGTTACAAGCCATCCCAAAGGAAATGCTCAGACTGAAAGCAAGTGACGCCAAACGGTAACTCATAGCCACAGGAGGAAATGAAGAAAATCAGGAAAGATGAATGTATAGGAAATAAAAGAGTATATAAATATAACTTTTCCCTCTTTTATTCTCTTAATTTCTTTAAAAGGCATAAAATGACTTAAAGTAACTGTAACAGTCTATTTCTAGATTTCTAACAGAGATGGATGTTAAGTATGTAAAGGAAGTTTGAGGAAATGGAGTTCTATTGGAATAACGTTCTGTATTTTACCTGAATCAAGTCAGCATTAATTTGAAGTAGACTGTGATAAATTAAGATGCATGTTATAATCCCTAGAGCATCTACTGAGATAAAAATCAGTCCCGTACTTTGAAGGCTAGTACTTAGAAGTCATTTCTCAAATGACTCTTGAGAAAGTCGATTATATAATGGGAAGGAATGAGAGGGAGTTGGTAACTACCCAAGGAGATGCAAGGGGATACATTCTGGTGGATCCGTGAGGGATTAGTTTTGTGTGAGAAGAGAGGAAGTGGTAGAGAGAGAGCTGGAGGCTGGTAAATTTGCTTAAGTATTTGTGTGTAATTGATACTTGGGGGATTAAGATTTAGAATCTGAGTACCTAATCACTAATTTTTGAGAAGTAAGAAAATCACTTGTATGCCGAGATGAGATCTTGAAACAGCAACTAAAGGAAATGAAAGAGAGAGCTGCAGGAGACAAGTTGAAGGATTTATAGGCAGCTTGAACAGGCTGGCAGCTGTTGATCTTAATCAACTTTGCTATGGCTTGTCTTCCGTGTTTGTTAGCAGTTCTTGGCACCTTAGATATTGGAGTGAAGAACATAGATGATTGGTTTGATCCAGAGTTTTGCATGGTTACGTGAAGTGATGAATAATGATGCTTGGAAGTTTCTGCTCTAGGTTTAAATGTTAGTGAGGAACTTTATCCCAGAGTCCTTGGCTAATTAAAACACAAAACTGCTTCGAATAGTAGTTGGCTCCTAATTCCAAATTCAGTTTCAGATTTGCTAAAAGAGTTGTAGTGAACTTACCTTTAGTGGCAGTCACACCATATCTGGAATATTTTCTTCAGTTTCAAGTACTATGTTGTATGTCATCAGGACGCCTTCATTTAGAAATGTGACAAAGATGGGAGCACTGTTTGTAATTGTTGGAGTAAAGAGTAGGGTAGAGAAGTCTTTGTGGAGGAAGTAAAGCTTGAACAGAGTTTTCATGTATGAGAAGTTTGCTGAGTCGAAATGACCTTTCCAAAGGGATAACGTATATAGACCCTAAAGCATGTAACAACTTGGTGTATTCACAGAACTAGAACTAGTTTCTCAGAGGATTAAGTGATAGGCTAGTGGTTTTCAGGTTATCCCAAAAGTTCTAAGGGTTATTTGGAAATGTGTAAGGTGCCATCTCTGAGAAAGAAGTTATGTGAGGCAGAGCTAGAATTGTGATTTCCCCACAGATACATTCAGCCTACTCCCATGTTTCCCTCATATTCAACAGGAGCATCTCTGCTCTTATACCCAATATGCCACATAAAATTTCATTTATGTCCATCGGCAGACGAATGGATAAGGAAGCTGTGGTACATATACACAATGGAATATTACTCAGCCGTTAGAAAGAATACATTTGAATCCGTTCTATTGAGATGGATGAAACTGGAGCCCATTATACAGAGTGAAGTGAGCCAGAAAGAAAAGCACCAATACAGTATACTAATGCATGTATATGGAATTTGAAATATGGTAATGGTAACCCTATATGCGAGACAGAATAAGAGACACAGATGCATAGAACAGTCCTGTGGACTCTGAGGGAGAAGGTGAGGGTTGGACGTTCTGGGACAATAACATTGAAACATGTATATTGTCATATGTGAAGCAGAACACCATTCCATGTTCTATGCATGGGACGGATGCTCAGGGATGGAGCGTTGGGATGACACTGAGGGATGGGAGGGGGAGGGAGGTGGGAGGAGGGTTTGGGAGGGGGAGCACGTGTGAACCCATGGCTGATTCATGTCGATGTGTGGCAAAAACTACTACAATATTGTAAAGTAATTAGCCCCCAACTAAAATAAAAAAAAAAAAAGACTTCTAGATCATTATAAAAAAAAATAATAAAAAAAAAATAAAGAAAGTTTCATTGAGAAAAATAAAAAATAAAAAAAAAATAAAATTCCCTGGAAAAAAAAAAAATAAAAATTAAATTGATTTCCACATAAGATTTCATTTAAATAAATAAGTCTGTGGCCACCAAGAGTTTCTTCCATTATTAGATGATAGTGAGCTATGGGAGAGCTTTAAGCAAGGGCCAGAATTCAGTTTGCCTTGTTTAAGAAAGGGTATTTTGATGGCAATATAAAAATATATTTGAAGGAGAGGGGTCTGCAAGAGCACTTAGAAGGCTACTGCAGTAAAACAGGTGAGAACTGAGAATTGTCTGATGAGTAATGGCCATGGGGATAGAGAAATGGATTATAGATAGTTAAGTGGCACTGTTAGTGGTTAAGAATATGGATAGACTCAGACTGCTGTGATTCAAATCCAAGTTCCTCTACTTACTGCCTTTGTAATAGTGGGCAAATTTTTTAACTTCACTGCCTCTGTCTTTAAAATGAAGATAATAATAATAGTAATACTAATGATGATGATGAAGATACCACTTGTCTCCAAAGGTGGTTGTGAGGATGATATGAGTGTTTGTAAAGTGCTAGTTGGTTTAAAGACTTGTACATGTCCACAGCAGCATTATGTACCAGGCAATATTCTAAACATTTTTACTTTTTAAAAAAACTTTAAAAAATTGAGATGTAACTAACATGACATAAAATCACGTGCAATGATTTGAGAGACAGTTGGCAAAAAAATTCAAAACACTAACAATAAAGTAAATAATGTGTGGGTCATTGGGCTTACGCTGAAAGGGGTATGGGGCAAGTGAGATCAGGATGAATGATCGTAAATAGGAGGAATTTTAAACACTAGCGATCTAGATGAAGTTAAAAAGCAAGGGTGTTGGGCATAACAAGATCAAAGAGGTGAAAGTCTTGAAAGTACACCCAATACTGTAGCCACTGTGTGCATTTGAAATGCATTAATAGATAGTGCAACTGAGGAACTGAATTTTGAATTGAGTTAACATTTAAAAACCAAAGCAGTTTTAGGACAGCTGAGAGAGTTACTAGCTTCAATGTTGAGCACCCAAGTCCATCCTCACTTCTGGCACCAACTGCAAGTTCAGGAATTTCCCAGTCCTACCCTCACCTTTGTTAATTTGCTTAAAGTACTCACAGAATTCACTGAAAGCTATTTAACTCGCAGTTACAGTTTATTGCAACAAAAGGATTCAGATTAAAATCATCTAAGGGAAGAAGCACAGAGTCCCTTAGAAGTACCAAACATGGAACTTTTGTTTTCCTCTCCCCATAGAATGTCTTACTCTCCTGGTGTTGATATGTGATAGCATGCAGAGTCTTGTCCATAGGGAAGCTCACCTGAGCCTCTGTGTTCAGAGTTTCTGTTTTACATAGGAAAGGTTGATTGACTGATTGAATACTTACCTGGTTGACCTCTGTCTCCAGGCCAACTGACCCAAAGCTCCCACCCTAAGTCACATTGTTTGTTCTAGTGTGGCCAGCTTACACCCTAAGACTATGTGGGTATGGCCAGTCCCTTGGTAACTCATCTTGTTACACCACCTGGTATGACCCAAGGTCCCCAGGCAGAGACACTCCCACTTCCAGACCTCTGGAAGCCAAAGGATAAAGCCAGGCTATCACGTTGAGCAAGGCCAGTTCTTTATTATACACAATGTAAAACATTTTCCCATTGAACCCGATGCTTATTTTGGTAAAATTACATTTCTCCTTGACTGTAGACAATATATGGCTTGAAATGTGGTAAGCTGTAAGTGTAAAATACACACTGGAGTTTGAAGGCTGAGTGTGAAAAAAAAGATAACCTCTCATTGCCAATATGCATGTGGTTTACATATTTCAGTGATTATATTTTTGATATATTGGTTTAAATAAAATACTTTAATTTAAAAATGAATCATTTTTTAAAATGTGACTACTAGAAAACCTTTAATTATATAAGTGAATTTTATTTATTACACATTTTATTTCTATTCAGCATTGCTGATCTAGAAGGTTATATTGAGAGAGAGGGGCGTATACTATTGAAGTTTAGAATTTCAGAGGTATAAAACTATCAAGCAGAGACAAGTTCAAGGTGTGGCCATAGGAAACCTGCTGAATTTTGGTGAAGTTATAGGTTGCTGGAGACAAGGTTCAGGTAAACATGAGATTAAATTGTCCAATAAATTATCCTCAAGGCTATGGACATTGCCTAAGCAACTGGCAGACTCTGTGTGGAGCTGCGGACTGTGAAATGAGTTTCACTGTCTTTGATAAGGGGGTTCCCTAGTAGGTCAGCTGGTAAAGAATCTGCCTGCAATGCGGGAGACCCTGGTTCGATTCCTGGGTGGGGAAGATCCACTGGAGAAGGGATAAACTACCCACTGCAATATTCTTGGATTTCCCTGGTGGCACAGCTGGTAAAGAATCTGCCTGCAATGTGGGAGACTTGGGTTTGATTTCTGGGTTGGGAAGATCCTCGAGAGAAGGGAACGGCTACTCACTCCAATATTCTGGTCTAGAGAATTCCATGGACTGTACAGTCCATGGGGTCACAAAGAGTCGGACACATTGATAAATGTGAAGGTGACAGAGACAGAAAGGGGTTTACCAGATGCCCTCACATGTTCCTAGTTTGAAGCTAGTGGGGATTTAAATTTCCTAATCCCATATGGAATACTGTCCTTTTTTTCTTCACAAGGGCTCTAAAGGGCTTGTTGTCCACAGAGAAATTGTTTGGGAGGTGTCAGAACACAAGATCCAAAAGCCCAGCCATGCTTCTTTGCCCCATTAGTTGCTACTCAACTTTTATAACCCTTCTCAAAATGTTATGCTTTCTGAGAACTCTGCCCAGATTGTGCTAGAGAGTTATTGCCTATTTCCTTCTTCCTCTGAGCACACCTCTATTGTAGCACTATTTGCAGTAAGTCTTTCTTTTTTTTTTCTTTTATGTTTCTATGTCATTGACTTACACTAGACTGAGTAATTCAAACAGTAGTCTCTTGACTGATACTTTTCTCGGTGATTCTTTTGCCAGATCCTCCTCTCTTCCTGACATCTAAATTTTGGAGTGCTGCTTGGTTCAGTTGCTTGAACCTCTTTTCTTCTATGCACGTCTACTCCCTTGTTGATTTTTATGACCCATGCAACTGCTGACTTCCAAATTTTAAATCTCCAGTCTGACTTGTCCTCTGAAATTCCCGGTTTATATACTCAGCTGTTTACTTGATATCTCCCCTTGGTCTGATGGACCATATGTCTTAACATATGCAGACTGAACTCTTGGTTTCCATTCACCAACTTTTTCTTTTCACCAGTCTTTCTTCTCTCAATAACCGCAACTCTGTGCATCTAGTTCCTCACACCAAAAGCTTCTATAGAGTCATACTTAATTTCTCTTTTACTTTCATACCTCAGGCCAAAGCCGTCAGTAAATCGTGGTGACTCTACCTTCAGAATATATGCTGAATCTGGTCACTTATCATCACCTCAACCAATACCAACCCGATCGAAGTCATAGTCATCTCTTGCTAGGATTATTGCAGTAGCCTTTATCCAGTCTTCCTGAATCTGCTCTGATTCCTCTGTTGCAGCTAGAGTGATTCTTTTAAAGTGAAAGTGGAATGTTCCCACTCAGCTTTCTACTCTTATCAGCTTTCTCTTCTGTTTGGGCTTCCCTGGTAGCTTAGCTGGTAAAGAGTCCGCCTGCAATGCTGGAGACCCTGGTTCGATTCCTGGGTCAGGAAGATCTGCTGAAGAAGGAATAGACTATCCACTCCAGTATTCGGGCCTGGAGAATTCAGTCCATGGGGTCACAAAGAGTTGGACATGAATGAGCGACTTTCACTTTAACTTTTCATCTGTTTGGAGTAAATGCATAGTCTATAAACCTCTGTGTTAATGTGGTCTCCAGCAGCCTCTGTGACCTCAGCACCTAGTACTCTCCTGCCTTTTCATATTGACATCTCTTCCTTGTTTGTTAAACTCTGGATATGTTCCCCTTTAAGGTCTTAATATATTCCATTTCTTCTTCCCGAAATACCCTCCCCAGATACCTACCTGGTTCTCTCGTCCATTTCCTTCAGGTCTCCTATCAAATGTTACCTTATTAGAGAGGGTTTTGCTAGCCATACTGTCTGAAACCTCACTCTTTCTGTTTGCCCGCTACTCTCTAGTTCCTTCTCTGCTCTATTCTTCTTCTTGGTTTTTATCTACAACAGATGTATATAAAGCCTCATAAAAGTAAGGACTTTGTAAATTTTGAGCCTTGCTAATAAACAGTACTTAGAATAGTTCCCATAGAGAATATGTGCTTATTTAATATTTATTGATCTGTTGAATGAAAGACAAAGTGAATGAAAGAATGTCACTAGATTGCAGATTGTGACATTTGAATCTTATCTGTGTCTTCACTGTTTAATGCAGTGTCTAACAAATTTATTTCATTATTTCACAAAGATAACCAAGTCAAACATGGAATTTTCATGTTATTCCATACACATTTTAGCTAAAGGAGTTTTTGACATGGAAGGAAAAATTCCTTTTTGTTTTCTGGCTACCAACAGAGAAAAACTTATTAAAGACTATGAATTCTAAGCAATGTAATTGGCATTGCATTGCACAGTTGCTAAGTCGGGTCCAACTCTTTGCAACACCAAGGACTGTAGCCCTCCAGGCTCCTGTGTCTATGGGATTTTCCAGGCAAGAATACTGGAGTGGGTTACCATTTCCTTCTCCAGGGGATCTTCCTGACCCAGGGATCGAACCTGTGTCTCCTGCATTGGCAGGCGGATTGTTTACCACTGAGCCACAGGGAAGTGCTGAAACAATGGAATAGGCTTCAATAAATGGTTATTGAATGAGCATTTATTGCTCATTCAATTGATTTATTGAAATGATTATTGCATACTGTTTGGCACTATATTATAAAGGGACAGCCATGACAACGTGGGTCTGTTTAACTTTACAAACAGAACTGAGAAACTGGTTAGTTTTGTAAACCACTAAACTCATAATTTTAAATTTCCACAGTATGATTTCTTTAGATATACATCCCCAGACTTCCTATTTGAGACCATGAAGTCATAAATCCAGCACTTTATCAAGAAAAGTTTCCTGAATACCAGGCAGAATTCATAGGCATTTAAAATAAATTATTAACTTAACAGTACTGTGTTGAAGTGTGTATGATTTATTATGGACATACTCAGTGCCTTAAAAATAACATTTCCTAAAGGTGCCAACATGTATGGAACCCAGAAGTTCTCACACAGCCACATCTTATTTATGCTGTGGGATTCTCAGACACCAACAGAGTAGAGAATGGAAAAGACCAAATTGTATATCTAGAGGCTTTACAAATAGCTGAGAAAAGAAAAGAAGTGAAAGGCAAAGAAGAAAGGGAAAGATATACCCAACTGAATGCTGAGTTCCAAAGAATAGCAAGGGGGAGATAAGAAAGCCTTCTTAAATGAACAATGCAAAGAAATAGAGGAAACAATACAACAGGAAAGACTAGAGATCTCTTCAAGAAAATTATAGATACCGAGGGGACATTTCATGCAAACATGGACACCCATGGAGGATTCATGTCAATGTATGGCAAAACAAATACAATATTGTAAAGTTAAAAAATAGATAAATAAACTAATTAAAAAAAAAAAAAGATGGACACAGTAAAGGACAGAAAGTGTAAAAACCTAACAGAGACAGAGGAGATTAAGAAGAGGTGGCAAGAATACACAGAAGAACTGTACAAAAAAGGTCTTCATGACCTGGATAAGCATGATAGTATAGTCACTCACCTAGAGCCAGACATCCTGGAGTGTGAAGTCAAGTGGGTGTTAGGAAGCATTAGTACAAACAAAGTGAGTGTAGGTGATGGAATTACAGCTGAGCTATTTCACATCCTAAAGACGATGCTGTTAAAGTGCTGCATTCATTATGCCAGTAAATTTGGAAAACTCAGCAATGACTACAGGACTGCAAAAGGTCAGATCTCATTCTAATCCCAAAGTAGGGCAATGCCAAAGAATGTCCAAACTACCACACCATTGTGCTCATCTCATATGGTAGCAAGATAATGCTCAAAGTCCTTCAGGCTTGGCTTCAGCAGTAAGTGAACCGAGAACTTTCAGATGTACAAGCTGGGTTTTGAAAAGGCAGAGGAACCAGAGATCAAATTGCCAACATCCACTGGATCATTGAGAAAATAAGAGAATTTTAGAAAAACATCTACTGCTTCATTGACTACACTAAAGCTTTTGACTGTGTGGATCACAACAAACTGTGGAAAGTTCTTAAAGAGATGGGAATACCAAGCTGCTTTACCTGCCTCTTGAGAAACCTGTGTGAAATTTAAGGAGCAACAGTTAGAACTGGACATTAAACAAAATGGTTGTTGACTGGTTCAGAATTGGGAAAGGAGTGCGTCAATGCTGTATATTGTCACCCTGCTTATTTAACTTATATGCAAAGCATATCATGCAAAATGCCTCACTGGATGAATCCCAGGCTGAAATCAAGATTGCTGGAAGAAATATCAACAACCTCAGATATGCAAATGATACCACCCTTATGGGAGAAAGTGAAGAGAAACTAAAGAGCCTTTTGATAAAGGTGAAAGAGGAGAGTGAAAAAACTGGCTTAAAATTCAACATTCAAAAAACTAATGGCATCCAGTCCCATCACTTCATGGCGAATAAATGGGGAAAAAATGGAAACAGTGGCAGATTTGATTTTCTTGGGCTCCAGAATCACTGCAGGTGGTGACTGAAGCCATGAAGTTAAAAGACGCTTGCTCTTTGGAAGGAAAGCTATGACAAAGCTAGACAGAGTATTAAGAAGCAGAGACGTCACTTTGCCGACAAAGGTCCCTCTAGTCGAAACTATGGTTTTTCCAGTAGTTATGTTCAGATGTGAGAGTTGGACCATAAAGAAGGCTAAGCACTGAAAAATCGATGCTTTTGAACTGTGGTGCTGGAGAAGGCTCTTAGAGTCCCTTGGACTGCAAGGAGATCAAACCAGTCAATCCTATAGGAAATCAACCCATAATATTCATTGGAAGGATGGATGCTGAAGCTGAAGCTGCAATACTTTGGCCATCTGATGTGAAGAACTGACTCATGGGAAAAGACCCTGATTCTGGGAAAGACTGAAGGCCGGAGGAGAAGGGAATAACAGAGAATGAGATGGTTGGATGGCATCACTGACTCAATGGACATGAGTTTGAGCAAACTCTGAGAGACAGTGAAGAACAGGAATCCTGGCTTGCATGGGGTCACAAAGAGTCGGACACGACTTAGCGACTGAACACCAAACAGCAACATGTACTAGATATTAGGTGTTACATGTGTTACCTTGCAGCCTCCTACAGGTTTGAGAACACTATCACATTGTATATTTGAATACACTATTATGTGCTGGGTGGTGGCTGTTGTAACATGCTTTTCTTATTTAATCCTCACAGCATTCTATATATTTTTATAACTAAAATACCATTTTAGTTATATAAATTATATAAATTAATTTATAGTTTATATTAGTTATATAAATTATTTACTCCCTTTGGTTAGAAAAACTAGCTGTTTTTTAAGGCTTTATTGACAAGTCAGTAACTGTTATGAAATTTCATAAAATAATCTATTTCCTTCTCTAATTTCCTATTCATTGTTTTTCATTCTTTTATTTTCTTAATATCAGAAAAAAACAGATACTGTATATTAATGCATATATATGGAATCTAGAAAAATGGTACTGATGAACATATTTTCAGGGCAGGAATAGAGACTCAGAGCTAGAGAAGGGACTTGTGGACACAGTAGAGGAAGGAAAGAATGGGACAAATTGAGAGAGTAGCATTGATATATATATACTACTAAAATAGATAGCAAGTGGGAAGCTGCTGTATAGCACAGGAAGCTCAGCTTAGTGCTCTAAGGGGTGGCAGTGGGGTAGGAGGGGGGTTCAAGAGAGAGGGATGTATCTGTCCTTATGGCTGATTCACATTTTGTACAGCAGAAACTAACACAACATTGTAAAGCAATTATACTCTGATTCGGAAAAAAAAAAAAAACCCTGGTCTAGAGGAGGAGGTATACATGTTGAGAAGCGACTACAATGCAGTTGCTCACTGATGTTACAGAGGCATATGGACTAAATGCCATTTAATATAAAATACGGACCAGTTCTTTTAGGGTAGATGAGTATGTTAGGGAAAGCTTCAGAGACATGATTTTAAAGAATGAGCTAGACTTGGAGCCTGCAGATTATGCTAGGAATCAGAGAAGAACCTCTGTATTACAAAATTAGCTAACCCACTTTGGCTAGTCTATTGGTATAGGATGAAAAACATTTTTACTTCATCTGAGAAGTCTGAATGACATTCTTAAAAGGCGTTTTAAGATATATGGGATTCTGTTTCACAGGCTGCCTGGACTTAGTCTAGAAGTATTTTTTTAAGAAGCTATAAGAAAACAAATCCTCCTTTATACATTAATGTGGATAGACCTCATATCAAAAGAATGGCATGTTTTTAATAGCCTTAACATAAACTATGCTTAATTTACAAACTTCGTTAGTGGTAAATTAAAGAGTAAAAAAAAAAATAGTTTTTATAGAAGTTTGTAGTCCTTCCTCTGATTGTTATTCCTAGAGTTAATCTATAATTAATAAGCATCCATCACATGCAAAGGTCTCTTTTCTATGTAGTAAGGAGACATAGGAAAAAAATAGAAATTGTTCTAGCTTAAAACTTTTAGAACTAAAGCGTATCTTGTGGCTGTGTGTCACAAAAAAAATTGTGTTTTCTCAGAACCCTGAAGCAAAAGGTTTAATCTTTGGGATAGACAGAAAAAAATAGTATGCATTTTGTTTTTATACCTGCAAGAATACTCAGGAATGAGTAACTCCAAATAATTATTTATCTTGGTTGCAGTGGTAGTTCCACAAATCTATACATAAGAAAAAATGACATAGTATACACATATTCCAACCATGTCAAATTCTGGCTTTTGATATTGTTCTATAATTATGAAAGATTGAACTATTGGAGGAAACGGGGTGAAGGATACATGGGATTTCTCTGTACTATCTCTGCAACTTCCTGTGAATCTGTAATTATTTCAAAAGAAAAGGTTAGGGAAAAAAACTTACCACTTTGGCTGTCATTTTGAGAGTAGTTTAAGGTGGGCCAGGGGCAGAATCGGGGGTACTGGTTAGGAGAAGTATTCTGAGGTTTTGCAGCAATCCAGAAGGGCAGTAATGGCTGTCGGACTAGATTGGTGGCACTGGAGTAGGGCGAGGATAGGGGTGAGGATAGTTGAGTTCTGGATGTATCTTGACAGCAGAGTTTATAAAATCTGCTGTTGGACTGGATGCAAAGTATGGGAGAAAGAGAGGAAAGGCAACAGCGGGGTTTTTGGCATGGACCACTGGAAGGATGAAGCAAAGAGATGGCAACAAGAAGAAGCAACAAGTAGAGAAGCTTAGTATGAGGTAGTTGGATTCTTGGCAAGGAAAACCAAATAACAAACCCTCTTCCTCTAGTGCCTGGCAGCTCGGGCCGTCCAAGGGTTAGGGACAGTGTGATATTTAAGTGAGTGCACTCTTGTTAACCTGCTACCAGGCAGCTGGGTTATCTTGGCCTTGCTTTGGCTCTTTTGGAAAGAAGCATGTGTTTGATAAACAGGAAGTTGTTTCCATGGGTGTAGAAAGAAGAAATGATAGAACTGAATGGCACAGCAAAGAACTGCTAGCTGTGGTTAGCCTGGAACGGGCAGAGATCCTTGCAGGTAGCCATCTAGCTTAGCACACAAGCCGCCTTTCCCCCATTCTAGACTGAGTTATTTCTTCATCATGAAAAACGAAAAGTCTCTGCCCTGATGCTTGACCTGCTGTCAGGGTATGTTCATTTTCAGCTAGTGTTTGGGTCAGTTACGAGTCATAGACCTAGCCGACAAATGGAGACACTGTCTGTTTATAGTGGAAAAGTGACTTATTTTAAGAAATGTTGTCTCCCCACCACTACCCCATTAGTGGCATGCCTCTGACACTCCAGCAAGCTGGTCTAGGGACGTTAAGACTGCCTTGTGTGTATTTTTGCTTTTTGAAAGGTTAGAATCTAAATGTACCACAAGATATTTCTTCTTGAGTCAGATTGGGACAAAATTACAAGCAGTGAATTCTGAAGCAGATTTTATAAATGCTGGTGCTTGAATACTTTTGAAACTTCAGAATTCATTCCCTCTGCTTCTAATAATATACTCTTCATGAGGTATATAAATCCCTTAGTGTCACTAACTTTTTTGTTCTTTTACTTTGTAAGGAAAAACAGATAAAAAAGATTATAGAAATCCGGTGCCAAGTGATTTATGGTGATTGGAAAGTGAGAAAGAGAACTTAGACTCCTTACTTTTTTGTTTGTTTTTATAATTTTTATTTCGTAGATTCCTTGTAATAAGAGCTAGAAAACAGGAGAACTGTTTTCTCCTCCTAATTGAGAGTCACCTCATCTTCGTCAGGGTTGAAATGGTTGATGTTATGATAGAGAAAACCTTTAAATTTGCAGGTACAGTGGGAACTAAGTAGATTAGTAGTTAATTGATGGTGAAAAGGGGTTTGCTGTGACGGATTGAATATTGTCTAGACTCGGTAAGTGGGTGGGGGCACGAGTCTAGGACTACAGGAAGCTAGTGTCCTAGCAGGGTGGGTTGCTTGGGACTAATGATGTGGGTGGGATCTCGCCCAGTATTTCGGAGAACTAGCTCACTAAGCTGTCCAGAAGAAGCAGAACAACTCTTTAGTTCCTTGCAACTGGGTTTCTCCTGACAAGTTTCAAAATGTGTTTTACTTTGAATGTTAAAGTGGTTCGGGAGCTGTTTTGTTTCATTTGCCTCCTGAAATTACCCCAGTATGTTTTCCAGCGCTGTGACTTTGTGTTAAGTCCAAGCTGGCCTCCTGCTCTGGGTTTCTTCACTAAAAGTTAAATATCATATTTGAACTGGAAGAATTTTTGCTACTTGCCTATGGAGCATTCATGAACATAAAGCAGCCATTTGTCAGCAGGCAGCTGAAAGGCAATTTCAGCAGGGACTGCAAACCACTGCAGGCTGTTGGCTTCCTGGCACACCCACTAGACCCTAAGGTTTACACTGAAAGCAAACTAATGAGGACTGTGGGGTGGTAGGTGTGGGGGGGTGCGTGGTGGTAGTAAGATGGGCAAAAATAAAAGCAGAGGCTGAAGCCTGAATGACATTGAGCCAGTATGAAGATCCTGTGTGTGGGGAAGAACACAGCACTCCCAAAGAAAACTTAAACATCAAACACAGTGGCTTATAAAAAACATCTGATGTTTACAGCTAACACATTTTTTAAAAAAGTAAATTGTGTGTATCTTCTTTATATTCATAGCTATAGGGATACTATAGATATCTTTAGGGAAAGAAAGTGAAAGTGTTAGTTGCTTAGTCGTGTCCAGCTCTTTGCCACCCCATGAGCTGTTGCCTGCCAGGCTCCTCTGTTCTTGGAATTCTCCAGGCAGGAATACTGGAGTGGGTTGCCAATTCCTTCTCCAGGGGAACTTCCCAACCCAGGGATGGAACCAGGTGTCCTGCATTGCAGGCAGATTCTTTACCATCTGAGCCACCAGGGAAGCCTTCTTTAGTGAAAGTGCTATATAATTTAAGCTGTTTTACCAAGTTTGCTGTCACAAATACCTTGTAACCAGAACCATGTAACATTGACAGTTGGTATATAATAATAAAAATCACTTTTGAGCACTACAGTATCCTGAACAAAGATCCTTAGGATCTGTTAACCAAATGCTGAAATAGCATTTATGTAGTGTTGAGCAGAACACTTTTTTTAAATAGCTTTTTAAAAAATGTATTTGGAAGTTAAATTTTTGTCATATATGATAACTTTTAGTCAGAGTGCGAGTGTATTCCCAAATATGCTGTTCTTTCTTTGGCCATACCATGTAACAGAATTTATTTCTGTTTAGCAGATCAAGAGATAGAGAGATTGAAGTATAAATGATTCATCCAAGGGCAACCAATGTGTCATTCTAGAGATAAAACAGAAGTAGTCTGCATTCCACCAGCTCCTGCCCTATGTAACATTTTTGAGAACTTTCCAATCATTTTAGGAAAACAAAGTACTTGGAAAATATAAAGAGTTTTTTTTTAATAAAAGAAAATCACTTATTTTGGGAATTGCTAAATTAATCATTCTGTTGTGTTTAAGAAGCTCTTTGATGTGTTCTGGTAATTAGTATTTACTGCCAGATGAATGTCTCCTGGGCATTTTAATTAATGGGTGGCTTGGCTAAATGAGCTTCTGATGGTAAACCTTCACAAGGGCTTATTTTTGTGTTTCTCAAGAATAGCTGTCTCTTCAAAGCTCTTTAATTAGACAGAGTTTAGCAGCTAAAACACATTATTAGAATAATTAGGCCTTGGATTAAGAGCAGCAGTGGGTCAAAGGAGCAGGCACTGTTAGCGAATGGCCTCTTGCAGTGGCACACGGTGTCCACTTCTGACGGATGTCCAGTTCTTCAGCAGCTTATGTTCACTCCTTGTCCCTCTCTGAGGATTTTGTGTTGTTTGAAGTTCATTTGACAGATCATACCAGAAACCTAAACATACCAATGTGTGAGCTCATTTATCACCACCTCCAAACTCTGGTGGAAAGCTGTATCCTAGTCCTTTTAATATCTAAGCTAAAGTCTTCTTATTTTCTCTTTATTTCTACCAAATTGGTAATCTTGGCCATAATAATGATTGTTTTTGAGGGAAATGCTTCAAAGATTTTGTGTGTGGGTCATTGATAACTGTTAACAATTATAGCAGCTTCTTTGAGGAGTCTTTCTTAATAATTTAAATAATCTACTTATAACATTATTCTTAAAATTACTGTTGTATTTGGTCTCCAAAGTTTTATGTTCTTTGTGGTCAGAATGTTGTTTGAATTGTTTGAGAATCTGCTTTGTAGATGAATTATCATCCCCCCCCCTTTTTTTACACTCTCTTCCCCCATTTCTTGTCCTAAGCTCTTAATCTTGTTAGTCTTTACCAGAGCATATATTTTATTTCAGAGTTCTTCTCTCTGGTGAAAGAAAGAAATATCTGACTGGTCCCTTGGGGGTTTGAGACGGTGCCAAAACAGTTGGGTAGTGTTACTGAAACTACTGTTAGAAAACAAACAATAATCCAGTCACTTACGTTGTCTAATTTTTCACTTTCCCACCATCTCAGGATGCTTATGATGGCAAATGCATCTTTTCCCGAGCTGTATCAGTTGGTTTAAAGATAGTGCTGAGAGGCTATTACAGATTTCAAACAGAGCAGACTGTGTCACTAACGTTTCTAATCCCATCAGCTGTCATGACCCGTATTTGTTGTTAGATGAAGAGCTGGGTTAGGATATGCATGTCATTGGTTTAATATAAACCTACTGCCATGATTAGAAAAAAGTTACAGAACTTATGATATTATGTGTCAACCAATTCCTTTTGAAATATAGTAGATAGCCTGATTTAGAGATATACAAAGTTTATCATATGTAAATTCTTTTGTTATACCTTAGTTAGCAACATAACCAATGAGATTATTTCATTTAAAGTGGTAGAAACTTCACTTGGTTTTCTATTGATGTTATCAATAAAGCTTCATAACATAGTTTTAAAATACTTGGTAAGCACAATAAATGCACACGTAAAGATGCAGGCATATTGCTGTGCATTCCCGAGACTAGTCACCAAATACATACATTTTTATCTCAAATTGTAAAACTTGAGAGCAAAAGAGATATCAGCCTGAACAGAGTCCTGTATAAAGCAGGATTTCCCCCCTTAGTAATGACTAATTTCTGTCTGTTCTCTCCTAAAATGATTGATTACTGTGACTCTGCTTTTTGACTCACTCTTTAGCACAGGAAATATTGCTGATACTGATACTGATCTCATGTGCATGTTTGCTGTGTATATGTAAACTTTTGCAGCGGAGGTATGAACAGGAAGGTGTTGAGTATTATGATCCTTGAAGAAAACCATTACATGTGTCCCTCACAACTCTGCCTTTCTTATGGTAGGGTGAGTGTACTCTTAGACACATACATATGTAACAGGATTTATACTTACTGGAGTTTGGGTGCTGATTACTAATGAATTTTATAGATAACAAATCAAGACTGTAAGTGCATTGTTTTCCATTTGTTTGTTTTACTTCTTTGACTCACTCTTGTGCCAGACCCACTTGCAACCCTCCTTCTGTCTACCTTTTGAAATTTTACCAGTCCCCAAATGAGAACTGACGGTATTCTTCTTTGGCACAGACCACCTGGTGGCCCATGGCAGAATGGCAGAAAAGGAGGCCCGTCGGAAGTTCAAACAGATTGTTGCAGCCGTCTATTTTTGTCATTGTCGGAACATTGTTCATCGTGATTTAAAAGCTGAAAATTTGCTTCTGGACGCCAATCTGAATATCAAAATAGCAGGTGAGAAGTGTGCTGAGGATGTGAAGGAAAAGGAGCTTTTCCTTTAAGGTTCTTAAAGCAAGGGATTGTCTTGTTTCCATCTATTCAGAAAGAAGTATTGTGAAAAGGATTTTGTGTGTGTGGCTTGAAAATTAATAAACTTTCAAAATACACTTATGTAAACTTTTCACGTAGTTTCTGATGCAACTAGGTTGGGGAGAAAAAAGAAAAAGTGATTTTTAAATAAGGAATACAACATAGAATAAAGTAGTAAAAAGACCCGATAAAATTTTATGCCCATCCTCACTTGAGAAGGTTAATTTGTGTCATTGCTGATACAGAGCATGCTTATTCTTAAGACTGTGGTTTTATGATCATTTAAGAATAGATCTTATCGTGGCAGTCCATCCCTTTTCATCCTCAGATTTCATTCATCTGCCCATCTGACAGTGCCTCAAAAAGCACTTTTCACTGCCTCAGTCTCCTCATACTTCAGTTCTAATAAACTGTCAGCATTTGCCTAACCAATGCAAGCTCACCACCTATTGATAGAAGAAAGTGACTGCAATCTATATGGAAACTATAGATATGAGAATAAGCCATTTTTGTTTTCTGACAGTTTTTGGTATTACATTTTATGTCCCTCATCTCCTCGATAAAAAAGGAAGGGAGACTCATACAGAAAACAGAAGTGTAGCTGGAATATAACTGTCTTGTTCTAAAGATTTCCCTCCTTAACCAGATGGTAATTCCGAATTCAAGTTCATATTATACTTGAGAGGTCAGAGTACCTGTATGTAGGTTGGTGATTCTTCTGACAGTTTCTTTTGTATACATAACTGCCCACTTTCCAGACTCTGCTTTCACATCCTCAGAATTCACCTAGCCTTATGTTTATCTGAGTTGGGCTGATTAGAACTTTTCAGCTGTGAGCTCTTTGAGTCCTATATTTGCTCAATATACAGTAGACAGGAATTAGATACTTTCTTTATCTTACATGAAATTATGTTTTTCCTTTGCCCTTGCGTCTGTTTTATATTCTTTAATGCTCTCTAGATGCTGACAGTTCCCACAAGGCTGGGCAGGGGGAAAGGCCTGACAATTTCAAACCCTCTTTTGTCATTATTGTAGCTTCAATTGAATTAATAACACCTACTAAGCTTCACAATCCTTAGAAGTATAATAAAACGTTGTGTTAATTATCTATTCTGATGTAACAAATGACCACACACTTTGTGACTTGAAACAATATAAGTGTATTATCTTACAGCTCTGGAGGTCCAAAATCTAGAATGAGTCGTGTGGGGCTGAAATCACGGTGGGGTAGGACTGGCTCCATCTAGAGGCTTTTGGAGAATTCGTGTCCTTCCCTTTATCAGCTTCTGGAGTCCGTCTGTGTTCCTTGGCTCCAGCCCCTTTCTCACATCACTCTTCCGCCTCCTGTTTCCATTGTCACATCTCTCACTCCTAATCTGTTCCCCCTTTTTCCCTCTTGAAAGGACCCTTGTGATTATATTGGGCCCTCCAGGATGGTCTCTCCTGCTCAAGATCCTTAACCTAGTGACTTCCCTGGTTGGTGGTCCAGTGGCTAAGACTTCACACTCCAGTGCAGGGGGCCCAGGATCCACCCCTGGTTAGGAAACTAGATCCCACAGGTCGAAACGAAGATGAAAGATCCCAAATGCCACAACCAAGAGCCAGCACAGCCAAATAAATGATAAATAAATAAAGTTTTTAATGAATAAATAAATGAAGTTTAAAAAATATATATCCTTTTTTTAATAAATGAAGTTTAAGATCCTTGACCTAATCACATCTGTGAAAGTAGGTAACACATACACAAGTTCCACGGATTAGGACAGGGACATCTTGGAAGGGCTGTTATTCAGCCAGCCGCAAATGTCATTGTAGGGCTCTTTGGATTGGTAATTAAGGTAGTGAGTTAAAAAAAGGCCCAGGTTTTCTGCTACAGTCTTATTCTACCTTCACTGACCAAAGACCAAGAAAAAAATTGGTATGCTTTTTTGTTCTTGATTTTGAATTTAGAACCATTTTGGTTTAGTTAAGGGCAGTTTGCCCTGGAGAAGGAAATGGCAACCCACTCCGGTATTCTTGCCTGAGAATTCCATGGACGGAGGAGTCTGGCAGGCCCCAGTCCTTGGGGTCACAGAGAGTTGGACACAACTGTGTGACTAGCACACACACACATACACACACACACACACACACACACACACACACACATATGGCTTTTAATTTTTGCATTGAAAAGCCAGGTGTTAAAGCAGGGATTGGTGACAACTGAATTTAGAGTCTCTACTGACAAATATTTGGATAAGGAGATTTTTTTAAAGCTTTCTTTGTTAAACCCATGTAGTCACAATATGAGTTTCTACTTCCTGATGTGAATTACAGACTCCTAGGGATGCTGGCATTCAGCTTTGGGCTCTCTGTGTATTAACACATCTATTTTGGCAGGATTTTTACTTCATTCACCTACAGTCTATGTTTTCACTATTTGTTTTCACCTCAAAGCAGAGAAGAAATGAGTGCTTATGGCTTTGTGCTCGTCTACAGTTACCGGACGTCGTCTTTGCATTCTTTCCTACGTACTGTCATTACTCAGTTTCTCAGTCATTGCCTAAGCTTCTCTTCCTACACATGAATTAGACAGAACGCCCATTCTCATCTCCCAAGCCTGCTCTGAGTTCATTGGACCAGAGGGAGCAATGCTTCTAATTGAAGCTGACCACAGCATGACTAGTTTTGGAGAGGTATGTTGAATGGTTGTGACGGGACACAGTCAGATAAGTAATGAAATCAGTTTTCATTCTCAAAGCCCAAAGTAACTTTCAGATCCTTGATCTTTTCAATAGTCTTTTTGGCAGATTATTGTAAATCTTGGTAAGAAAGAACTACGATATAAAAAGAAACACATGAGAAAGAAAGGAGGATTTTTTTTTTGTTTTATTTAAAATATTGTTAGTCTTAGGCACCTCAGTTAAAAAGAATCATATATGTTATAGTAGCAAATTAACACGGAATTAGTAAAAATTCAGATTAGGAAATCTAAGGAGTTTGTTTTCCTTATGTCAATATTTATGTAGTGGTTTATTTTTTTTATTGGAATATAATTGCTTTACAGTGTTATGTTAGTTACTGCTATACAAGGAAGTGAATCAGCCATTTGCATACATATATCCCCTCCCTCTTGAATCTCCCTCCCACCCCCTCATTCCACCCCTCTAGGTCATCAAAGAGCTGAGCTCCCTGTACATTACAGCTGCTTCCCACTAGTTATCTGTCCTACACATGGTGACATATATCTGCCTGTGGTAGTGTATATATGTCATCGCCACTCTCCCAATTGGTCCCACCCTCCCCTTCCCACCCTGTGTCCACATGTCCAATATTTATACCTAGTGGTTTTGATGAAAAGGTCATGCATCCTGTTCAAAAATAGATGAATAAGTTGTTCTAGGGATGTTTGTGTTTGCATGAATTTGTTTACTTTTTCTATGAAGTAATGTGACAGTTTACATGTAATACTCTTGGTACTACTATAAAAATCTAGTAAGTGTAAAAGCCCATATTTGCCCTCTTCAACAGAATGTGTTTCCTGGACACGAGAGGTAAATTTCAGTTACAGGCATTAAAAGATTGAACATCAGTCCATGGTTTAAGAGTTTTTGTGATTAAACTCTTAGCTATGAATTTTTGTTCTACTCTAGTTCTAGAGAGAATGAAGCCCAGGTGAATACTTTGTTGTCTTTCTGGTTTTAGAATTTAAAAAGGCTTCTTCTTAATGCTGGTCGCAAACCTTTCTTCTGTAGGATTATTTAAAAGATGTTTCTATCATTGGCAATCCAGAATAAGCATTGATTGTTTTCAGAATAAAGAATTTTATTTCTGAAAGACAGAACTGCCAAGTCTAAGAATTTTTAGTGGCTATCTAAAATCTTCACAGTTCTTAACAAAGGCTTTATGCTCCACTATCATGGAACAATACTCCCACCCTCAAGAATTTACAGTCTTATTTGGGCAGCAAATGTGTAGACAGCATTGAGATTATGGTTTATGTATATAGAAAGTGGGCTTTCCTGGTGACTCAGTGGCAAGAGATGTGGGTTTGATCCCTAGATTGGGAAGATCCCCTGGAGAAGGGAATGGCAACCCACTCCAGTATTCTTGCCTGGAGAAGTCCATGGACAGAAGGACCTGGCAGGCAACAGTCCTTGGGGTTGCAGAGTTGGACATAACTAAGGGACTGAAGACAAGCACATATAAAAAGTACTTTGCAAGGCATTTTTACACATATCACTTAATTTCATATTTGGCATACAAGTATAGCTTGTTTAGAAAGTAGAGTTCCCAAAAGACCTTTAACTTCTAAAACTTTGAATTTCTTTTAAAGAGCAGTCATGCAAACCCCTTTCTTGTATAGAGTTCATCGCTGGGAAAAGAATAGGTTTCTTGGTCTCTGATCTTTGTCTTTTCTTGCCTCAGATGTGTGAGGACCACAGAGGAACAGAGGAGCAGATGCAAGATGGGGGAGGCACGGCATGGCTCCCTCGGCACATCCTCATATCCCTGGGTGACAGCATGGTCAACAGCTACCAAATTACAGCTTGATACACTAGTGAGAGATGTTACAAAGCATTTTGTGATTCATTATCACGTTAATTGTATAGTCCAATTACCACAGAGTTCAGAGGATGAAGAAACCACCTCAGTTTGCAAAATTCCATTAGATAACAACTGCCCCAGGGACTGTCAGCAGATCCTGTTTACTGTCTCACTCCCACTGCCTTGCACGTACCTGTTCTACAGTAGGTGCTCAATAACTTTGTGGGTCTGAACTTTACACAGCAGTGATGAGGACAGAATCATCCTTTTGAGAATATAGCCCTTGAGGTGAGTCTTAAAGGATGAGCAGACTTGTTTAAGGATAGGTGTCCAGGAGAGAACGCCAATAGGATCAGCAAATGTTAATAAAGCACATGCTGTGTGCAGACCTTGGGGAGACAGCAGCAGGTAAAATAGTCCCTTGGAACTAACATTCTGATGGCAGAAGATAGACAGTAAACACATGAACAAATGAGCTCTCATAGGACTTCCCTGGTGGTCCAGTGGTTAAAACTCCAAAATGCCAGTGCAGCGGGGAGGGGGCTTGGTTGATCCCTTGTTAGAAACTGAGATCCCACATACCGCGAGACCCAGCCAAAAAAAAATTTTTTAATAAATAAAAAAGTTCTCATAAGGACTTGTGAAAGTGGTAAAATGACTTGTGGGAGGATGACCAGGACAGGCACAGCCTTCCAAACAGAAGGAAGAGCAAGGCAAAGGCCTGAGTGAGGTGACTGTAACATGTTTAGGGGATAAGAGACAGGTTGGCATGGCTGGAGATGATAAATAAGGTGGGGAGAGGAAGGATGAAGTGAGAGAGCTGGCACGGGCCAGTTCACACGGGGCGCTCTGCACATGGTGAGGATTGGGGGGTTTATTTTGGTAACAATGGGAACCTGAGCTACAGCAGCGTGAATAGCAGTAGGATGCACACAGCATGTCTGCAGAAAAGCTTGGCGAGAGGGAAGACTCGAGGAGGGGAGGCGTGCCTGAGAACGTGGGGAGAGGGGGTATTTATACTGGATTGCAAGATTGTTTGACTTCTAGGCTTAATAAATCAGACTCAGGGTGGATAAGGGAAAAAAAGTGCGAGTGGGGAGAGGAGACAGGAAGGCAATAGGAAGATCAGTTCAAAGCCTGTGAAATGCATACAACCGATTCACGTTGCCGTGCAGCAGAAACTAACACAACATCATAAAACACTGTAAAAGTGTACTCTAAAATATAAATAAAATTTTAAAAGAGGAAGTGAAAGCTCATGTTGGGGCAATGGGATGTAGCTTTATCTAATCATCCCTCGCCTGTAAGGTGCCACTTCAGATATCTGCCTTTTCCAGGAGATATCCATGCTCTTGTGTATTTCCTCCACTAGACTGTAAGCAGGGGAGTTCCCACACTCGTTTCTATTGTGTTCCTCAATGGTCTAATATAGCAGGTGCTCAATAAGTGTTTGTGGAATGGGGGGTGGTGGTGGGGAAGGCCTGTGAAATGGTGAGATTCTGCATACAGGTGGCAGTAGTGGACCTGGGAAGGAAGAAAGGGGCAACAAACACAAGAGATGCAAGCAAGGAAGAGTTTCTGGGACTGGGTAACCAGTCACATAACTGGGCCAGGAAGAGGGAACTTGCAGTCAGTGTTTGTTTAGAAATAGAGAAATCAGATTTCCTTATTGATGGATTATATTAAGCTATCAAAGAAAACTGCTGTTGCCTTATTTTTAACAGTTGATGCACTTGCTGTTTGAAAGTAATTTTAATTCTTGTCCCTAGAAACTAAGTAGAGAAACTTCTAGATTTATTAACGATTGCCTAAGTGTAGCTGGCTTATTCCATGAAGCAAAGTTATTTGAAATACTCAGACGCTATGAGAATGTTTTGAAAATTGTGGAAAACTTTTTTTTTTTTAACCTAAGGAAGTTGGAAACTTTTTTCTTTAAATGTCGACTCCCAGAATGGTCTCCATGAGATGGTTTCCACTCTGGTGTTATTGTTTTAGTTGGCAATCAGTAGACAGCAAAGATCTGAAGTTCAGCTACAGCAAAGCCAATATTTTGGAAAGAATTTCCACAGTGCATGGATTTAAGGTACTGTGGAAATTTTTGACCTTTAATGCAGTGAGATCTAGACTACATCATTTTTTAAAAGTGAGAAATGAAAACATTTGGTAATAGCTTCATTGACCTTTCACCCCCAGTATGAATATACTGAGATACAGTCCTACAGAAAAAAAAGGTTGGAAACCTTGGTTTCTGAGACCCCTTCCATAGTCTGGTGATTGAGAATATCCCTGAGGGGTCAGAAAAAGTAGTTATGCAATATTCATCATATTAGTCCCAAATTTTATGTCATGATACTAACACCCTTTATTTCGGTAATCTTTTAGTACACCTCCCTGGTTGACAGGGAGTAAATTGAGGCTCAGAGAGGCCATGTCACTTTCCCAAATTTGGGTCCTAATGGTACTCACACCCTGAAATGGTGAGGACTCTCAACTGGCAGGGCTAAGCAACCGTCATGTATATTGACCCTTGGGAAAATGCAGTTTGGGGAATTCTCTCTTCTGAATCATATTCCTAAGACTGGAACTTCACAATGAATTATTAACATACTTTCATTCAAAAGGTGTTTTAGGTACACATAGTGGATTTGTGAAAAAAACTCTGTGAAGGTAAATTTTAAGTGAGCAGATTTTTGTCAGTCATAGTTCTGGGTTATAAGTGTGAGGTCTTGTTGATGTTGAAAAGTGATTGCATCTTGCTAGGATCAAAACCAATTTTCTGTTTATGGCGTCTCATTAACAATAGCTATGCTATCTGTACAAAGCATCACCTCTCAGATTTTCCCAGTGGTTTTCCCAGCACAGAGGGAGATGAACTCACACAGGCTGGGGGGCAAGTTGGGGGCTGGTTACATAGTCTGGAATTGCTCACTTTGTAAATCAGATGCTTTATCTTTAAATTCATGCACATTTTGTATCCTCCTCAATGTCATACTACATTTGTTTTAATATTAAAATTATTCACCTTTATTTAACATAGGGAAAATATTGATAATCCCAGAAGATGTATTTTATTTGGCTCATAGTTTCACATAACTCTTGGCATACTTCAGCGTTATGCCTAGAATATGCAGACATGAACCAGTTTGAGAAATGGAGAATAAAGAATTTCTTCCCCAACTTTAGGTTCCTCTTACACAAACTGCTATTAATTTCAAGTCATTCATTTGGGGGATAATTGTGTGTGTGTGTGTTAGATGCTCAGTCACATCCGACTCTTCAGGACTCCGTTGACTGTAGCTCACCAGACTCCTCTGTCCATGGAATTCTCCAGGAAGAGTACTGGAATGTGTTGCCATTCCCTTCACCAGGGAATCTTCCCAACCCAGGGATCGAACCTAGGTATCCTACATTGCAGGCAGATTCTTTACTGTCTGAGCCACCATAAGTGGTAAATAAATGGGGTAGTGATTTAGATCTCCCAACTCTTAAATGGAATGGTTTGAGAGCCTTTGACAGTAAGCAAGTGAGTCCACCTTCTGGCCAGGAGCTAAGGAGCCTGCTTGTAACTCAATCATCACGGTTATTGCTCAGTTGAAGTGGTTGGTGACCCTTGATAGTGTTGACCAGTGTGCGGTTTTTCATCAAACTTGGTTAGCCTTACATGGACTATTGGACAGTATAAAGCATAAGAAACATTTATGTTAAAAATTTAATTAATGAGGATGGAAATGATAATTCTACAATGTCTCAGGACAAACCTTGTCAAATTCGTGGATTATCTTCATTGATCACAGGTCTTTTATAGATGTTTCTAGGTATTAAAAAGCTAAAATTTTTATATATACACACACACATGGACACATATAATATCTAGTTTGTTTTATTGGGAATAAAGACTGCCCACATTATTGTGTATTATTTGCAAAGAAGTGCTAAATTGCTTATCCATTTTACCATTTAAAAACAAAATATGGAAGTAATTTAGATGAGGGTTTATTTTTTAGGTTCAAAAATGTAAGCATTCTGAATACAAGATCATGAAAAGTTTTTGACCATTTGTGATCTCAATTTATAATCTCAACATATGGAGCTTCCCAGGTGGTACAGTAGTAAAATCCATTTGCCAGTGGAGGAGACACAAGAGACGCAGGTTTGATTCCTGACTCAGGAAGATCCCCTGGAGAAGAAAATGGCAACCCACTCCAGGATTCTTGCCTGGGAAACCCCATGGACAAAGGAGCCTGGTAGGCTACAGTCCATGGGGTTGCAAAGAGTTGGACACAACTGAGTGCACATATGTGCACAATCTCAGTGTATAGGTGACTTCCAAACTAAATGTATCAATTTTAGATAAATACTTTTTTTACATAATTTAAATAAATTAGTGAGTCATTTGTTAAATGGGGAAAACAATTTTTCTTGAATAATGTTATAGTGAACTTTTATTTTTTCATTAGAAGATGGTTACTTTACAACATGGCTTATTGTTTATCCATCCTGTATATAATAATGTGCATCTAATACTAATCCAAAACTCCCAATCCATTCTACTTAGTTTCTAGGTGACAATTTACAATCTTATAGGTGATCATACTAACTTTTCTCCAAAAGTAGCTTTCTGTGTATCAGATCATATGTCTTAACTTTTAATTTGGAAAATATTATTTTTGTACCTATATACTGTATTCCTATTTGGTATCTTTAATTTTCGTTGAGAATCTAAGGGGACCTTAATTCATTATGGTCTGTAAAAGGCGCTAAAAATTTGTATAGTGTGCTCACCTATCAGTATTAGAAACTTACTTGATTGAATGATTGGACTTCTATTTTTCTAAGTGATATCATTTAGAATTATGACTATAATAGTATGCATAAATGTTTCCAGGAATTCCAATGAATATTGTTTGTAGGTCTTACAGAAAGTGTCTCAGTACAACCCTTTCCTCTACACGTCTACTCAGTACTAGAGTTTGATGAAAAGGTCTTATGTTTTGTGGGGTTATTGTTGTTGTTTAGTCACTCAGTTGTGTTCCACTCTTTGCGACCCCATAGACTGCAGCACACCAGGCTTCCCTGTCCTTCGCTGTCTCCTGGAGCTTGCTCAAACTCATGTCCATTGAGTCAGTGATGCCATCCAGCCATCTCCTCCTGCCTTCAATCTTTCCCAGCATCAGGGTCTTTTCAAATGAGTCAGTCCTCTGCATCAGCTTCAGCATAAGTCCTTCCAGTGAATATTCAGGACTGATTTCCTTTAGGATTGACTGATTGGATCTCCTTGCAGTCCAAGGGACTCTCAAGAGTCTTCTCCAACACCACAGTTCAAAAGCATCAATTCTGCAGCACTCAGCCTTCTTTATGGTCCAGTTCTCAACTCTCACATCCATATGGTCCAACTCTCCCATCCATATGTTTTGTGGGGGGAGGGTTGTTTTTCATGAGAAGGGTAGTGCTGTCTATAATAGAGTGGAGAGGGTTCATTTGTTATCTCATTTAAAAATAGCCAAGTTCAGTTTTCCTAACTGCTAAGATGTTTTAACGCTTTGAGGGAAAATGCATGTCATTCATTGAAAATACCCATGTAATGCTGATCCAGCATTTTTGTTTTTAAACTTTAATTTTCCACAGAGATAGCATACTGCATAGACACCTAGTGCTGGGAAGTTGCAGAGTGTCAGGAGATTCCTAAGGTTAAGTGATGGGTGCAGAGGAGCCTCATATGTGGTGTGATCTAGAAGCGGCCACATGGCCCTTTAATAGCTCTCTAACACGTTCCAGGAAGGTACATGTATTCTCTCAATCTCCTGAGAATTATCTCTCACCTCCTTCAATTCTGACATTTTCTGGTTTCTTAAACTAAATCAACACCCACCCCCCTTCCAGAAGCTGATTACTTGATTTTTTTTTTCCCATGAAGAAATTTCTCTTGAGTATAAATGCCCAGGCTGTGAGTCAGTAGTTTTTGGCATTACTTCTCTATTAGCTCCTAGTTAGGAAGTTCAGCCAGAGGTTGGAGGGATTGCTAAACACCAAGGGCTTCCCAAGACCCATTTTTAAGAGCAAACGAATATGGAGGCTCCTGGGAACTTTGAAACTCATCTTTCATCATTGCCAATATTCTGAGATCTGCACAGTTGACTCTTGCTGTGTTCAATTCTAAATGAAGCATTTGGGTCACATGATTCCTAGGCTAGTAATGTTGTGTAGGAAAAGCAAGATTAGTACCTTATTTGAGTCATGTGGAGAAGGAAAATGGAAGCCCACTCCAGTACTCTTGCCTGGAAAATCCCATGGATGGAGAAGCCTGGCAGGCTATAGTCCACGGGGTCGAAAAGAGTCAGACACGACTGAGCGACTTTACTTCACTTCACTTCTATCTTAGTAGTCCATGTAACAGTCTGAATCCTGTTTATAAAGTGTTCTTTCACGGGTCTTGATCTTTGGTTCTTCAAGTCATTTTTAGCTTGTACACCTGACAGCTTGTGGCCCCTGCCCCGTACTTATTAGTCCATTGAGAAGTTAATCGAGGGCCAGAATTATTTCTATTCTTAGTCTTTGTCTCTAGTTGCAGTGCAGCATTGGGGTTATGAGTCTTCAGAAACTTTCAGTTTTTAAAACATGAAGGATCTCATCCCAGTATTTTCTGGTGAGGTTGTTTATTCAGGATAAATAGTTATTTTCCCACTTCACTTTTTTCCTCTGCCCCATACTTCTAAGCTGTTTACTTCCCACAGCGAGGGAATGAGATGAAGCACGAGTGAGTCTTGGAGGCGTTGGCTGTCGCTTGTAGCTGTGCTGCTGTCTACCTTCACAGACACTGTCACCATCTGGGATTAGAGGCGTTGGCTGTCGCTTGTAGCTGTGCTACTGTCTACCTTCACAGACACTGTCACCATCTGGGACTGGCTGCAGGCTAGCCCTAATCTGTTCCATCTGCTTTGGGTTTCTCCTTGGTTAGCCAGAAAAGAAGTCAGGGGCATTACTCTGAGGTGGTACACCAAATAAGAAAATTTTCTGTTGCAGTCAGTTGTCCTGATTTTTAAATTCGTGCCACCCGTTCCCTCTTTCCCCTTACCACACAGACACACCCCTTTGATGATGTACTTCCTTTTAGGGCCACAGTATCACTCCCCCTTATAGCCCCAGGCTCCTGATCTTGCCTAGAACAAAGGATTTCAAGTCTTAAACTGGATAGTAAAGCTCTGGCATTTAAACCATCCCTAGAAGACAGGCATATGGTTCAAATTAAAGTCTGCTGCTCTGTATTAAGAGAAGGGGACGTAAGGTACCATTCCAGCCTACAGACAAACGCTAACCAACCAGGGTGTTTGGGGCTTGGAAAAGAGACTTAACCAATTATGTTAGGAGCCCCTTGGGAGTGGAGAGATAAATGACCATAGGCCGCATGAAGAGGACAGCTCCACCCATATGGCTTCTGTTGGGTGGGGGTGAGTATTTACTTTAACCAATTTCTTCTCTTGTTTCTCCCTTTCCTTCTGTAACTCTTTAGAATGTTCGTCATTTTAATATTGAATCTGTAGGTCATAATTTTCTTCCTGTTGCTAGTAAATAAAGAGTAAGGGACATAAAAGTATCTCTATGGCATCTTTGTACCTGAGAATTTTCTAAAACTGCACAGTGTTTTAGTTCTTATTATTAAAGGCTTTATATTAAAAAAAATTTTTTTTCAATATATTATTTATTTATTAGGCTGGGCCAGGTCTTAGTTGTGGCACACAAACTCTTAGCTGCTGCATGTGGGATCTAGTTCCTCAACCAGGGATCGAACCTGGACCAGCTGCGTTGGGAGCATGGAGTCTTAGCCACAGAACCACCAGGGAAGTCCCTAAAAAATTTTTAATGTGAAGTACTAAAGCAATAATATAAGCATACTATAGGAAATTTAAACAGCAACAAAAGATTTTAAGTTTTCAAACTGGAATCCTACCTTAAAACTATCATTATCATTTTGAATGCATTTTTTTCTATGCATGTTTTTTTATAGTCGTAATCACTGTATGTACCATTTTAAATGTGCTTTTTATCTTTCATATTATGTCAAACATTTTCCCTATGCTGCTCCCTATAGTCATTTTTAGTGATTGCGTATCAAGTAGGTATACTGTAATTAATTTCTCCCATATTGTTGTGAGAGCACAGAAAGTCGGATAGGGTTTTCTTTTCCACTCCCCCTTCCTTTCTTTGACGTTTGTCAGTGCACTGGAGACCTGGGTTCGATCCCTGGGTTGGGAAGATCCCTTGGAGAAGGGAAGGGCTACCCACTCCAGTATTCTGGCCTGGAGAAAAGAGACACAACTGAGCGACTTTCACCTTCAAAACTGAAAAATACACATACTTAACCTTGGAGCGTGCACTGAATGTGTTCTCTTCTTTGCCTTAAGTTTCTGTGTTACTTTTGTCGCTGTTGTTGTTTTTCATCCCCTGCACACTGCCCCGCTTCTGCGTCTCCCTGTCTGATGTCCCTGTGCTCTCCATCCTGCACTGTGTGAACAGAGCCTGCAGCGCTGTGATTTACTTCACTTGTGCCCTGGGTTAGAATGCCCCCAGACTGACATGAACTGGGGCCACACAGCACTTCAGTATTGGACGATAGTTCTGGAAAGCTGAAAGAAGATAGTGTCTGAATACAAAGTGTTTGAGGTGGTAAAGAAATGCTTAGGCTCTGCCCATCCACTGGTTTCTTACCTCTTGGACTTGAGTAATTAAAAAGTTATCGTCAGAAAAAAAATCAGTTCAGTTCAGTCGCTCAGTCATGTCCAACTCTTTGCGACCCCATGGACTGCAGCACGCCAGGCCTCCCTGTCCATCACCAACTCCCAGAGTTTACTCAAACTCATGTCCATTGAGTCAGTGATGCCATCCAACCATCTCATCCTCTGTCATCCCCTTTTCCTCAGAAAAAATATACACAGCACTATTTACAATATCTAGGACATGGAAGCAACCTAAACTTCCATTGCTAAAGAAATGGATAAAAAAGATATGGAATATTACTCAGCCGTGAAAGCAATGAAATAATGTCATTTGCAGCAACATGGATGGACTTTGAGATTACCATACTGAGTGAAGAATGTCAGGCAGAGAAAAGCCAAGTATCATCATATTGCTTATATGTGGAATCTAAAAAAAAAAAAATGTACAAATGAACCTATTTACAAAACAGAAATAGAGTTACAGATGTAGGAAACAAATTTATGGTTGCCAGTGGGGAAGTGCAGGGGGGAGGGAAAGTTGGCCATATGGAAGGAAAATGTAAATCTCTTTAGTGTTGTTCTTTGTTTGCAGCTCTTGTCCAGTTAAGGGAGTTGGTGACAGTATAGATAAAAATGTTTAAAATGAATTTTTAAACTATTTATAAGTAATGTGTCTTAGTCCGTTCAGGCTGCAATAATAAAATACTGCAGACTAAGTGGCTTATAAGCAACAGAAATTTACTGCTCACAGTTCAAGGCTTGGAGATTCACACTCAGGTAAGAAAAACAGCCTGATCCCTCCCCTCCTGAGCCATGTGGATAATGGAGCTTAGAGCCCAGTGAAATGGCCCCTAAGGGTAAAAAATAGAAGTAGAGGAAAAAAGGATCCTATTCTTTTCTTTGCTTATTATGAAATATCATTTATATAAACAGACATGTACATTAACCACATGTGTATACTTTAATGAATCACTATAAAGCAAACACCGGTGCAAATTACCACATAGGTCAAAAAATAGATAATGTAATTAGCTGGGCCCCCTGTCACAACCTCATTCTTCCCCCATGGGGTAATCTCTGTCTTGATACTCATGTTAATCACTTCTTTGCTTGATAGTTTTTTTAAAAGTAGTTTTTACCACCTGTGCAATATATTTCTCAGAAATTTTGTTCCAAGAGGTGCCATTTATATTGAATGTAATGTGCAGTGGGCCCATCCTTAATATAGTTTGCTTGTTTTTGAACTATGTATGAGTGGAATCATGCTGAATATATGACTTTGTGTTTCATTTCACACAACACTGTTTGCAAGATTTATCATGTCTGTATAGCTAGGATTTATTCTTTTTTATTTCTGTCTAGTAGTCCATGATGGAAGTATACCACAAGTTAGTTATCCGCTGATGGATATTTGGATTTCTTTCAGTTTGAAGCTCTTACTGTTGCACTCTTGTAATGAATATTGCACTCTTAAACATCTCATGCCTGGTGGGCTGCAGTCCATGGGGTCGCTAAGAGTCGGACACGACTGAGCAGCTTCACTTTCACTTTTCACTTTGATGCATTGGAGAAGGAAATGGCAACCCACTCCAGTGTTCTTGCCTCGAGAATCCCAGGGACGGGGGCGCCTGGTGGGCTGCCGTCTATGGGGTCGCACAGAGTCGGACACGACTGAAGCAACTTAGCAGCAGCAGCAGCAGCAGCAAACAACCCATGTGCATTTTTAAACATCTAAGAGTCTAGACCGAGGAGTAATGTTGCCAGGTTGTACTGTATAAATGTTTTCAGATTTCACTGAGTGTTACTGAACCAGTCTGTCAGTTTGTGTGAGTTCCTGTTCCTGCATGTCCTCACCAGTACTGGGCTTTTTTTTTTTTTAATTGAACTATAGTTGATTTACAAGACCTTCTAGAACTAACACCCAAGAAAGATGTCCTTTTCATATAGGGGACTGGAATGGAAAAGGAGGAAGTCAAGAGATACCTGAAAAAAAAAAAAAAGAGATACCTGGAGTAACAGGCAAATTTGGCCTTGGAGTACAGAATGAAACAGGGCAAAGGCTGATAGAGTTTTGCCAAGAGAACACACTGGTCATAGCAAACACCCTCTTCCAACAACACAAGAGAAGACTATACACATGGATATCACCAGATGGTCAATACTGAAATCAGACTGATTATATATTTGCAGCCAAAGATGGAGAAGTTCCATACAGTCAGCAGAAACAAGACCAGGAGCTGACCGTGGCTCAGACCATGAACTCCTTCTTGCCAAATTCAGACTTAAAGTGAAGAAAGTAGGGAAAACCATTAGACCATTCAGGTATGCCCTAAATCAAATCCCTTATGATTATACAGTGAAAGTGACAAATAGATTCAAGGGGCTAGATCTGATGGACAGAGTGTCTGAAGAACTATGAATGGAGGTTCAAGACATTGTACACGAAGCAGGGAGCAAGACCATCCCCAAGGAAAAGAAATACAGAAAGGCCAAATGGTTGTCTGAGGAGGTGTTACAAATAGCTGTGAATAGGAGAGAAGTGAAAGGCAAAGGAGAAAAGGAAAGATATACCCATTTGAATGCAGAGTTGCAAAGAATAGCAAGAAGAGATAAGAAAGCCTTCATCAGTGATCATAGAGATCTCTTCAAGAAAATTGGAGATACCAAGGGAACATTTCATGCAAAGATGGGCACAATAAAGGAAAGAAATGGTAATGGACCTAACAGAAGCAGAAGATATTAAGAAGAGGTGGCAGGAACACACAGAAGAACTGTACGAAAAAGATATTCACTACCCAGATAATCACGATGGTGTGATCACTCACCTAGAGCCAGACATCAAGGAATGTGAAGTCAAGTGGGCCTTAGGAAGCATGACTACGAACAAAGCTAGTGGAGGTGATGGAATTCCAGTTCAGCTATTTCAAATCCTAAAAGATGATGCTGTGAGAGTGCTGCACTCAGTATGCCAGCAAATTTGTTAAACTCAGCAGTGGCCACAGGACTGGAAAAGGTCAGTTTTCATTCCCATCCCAAAGAAAGGCAATGCCAAAGAATGCTCAAACTACTGCACAATAGCACTCATCTCACATGATGGTAAAGTAATGTTCAAAATTCTCCAAGCCAGGCTTCAACAGTACGTGAACCATGAACTTCCAGATGTTTAAGCTGGATTTAGAAAAGACAGAAGAACCAGATATCAAACTGCCAGCATCCATTGGAATTTCGAAAAAAGCAAGAGAGTTCCAGAAAAACATCTACTTCTGCTTTATTGACTATGCCAAAACCTTTCATTGTGTGGACCACAACAAACTCGGGAAAATTCTGAAAGAGATGGGAATACCAGACCACCTGACCTGCCTCTTGAGAAATCTGTATGCAGGTCAGGAAGCAGCAATTAGAACTGGACATAGGACAGCAGACTGGTTCCGAATAGGGAAAGGAGTACGTCAAGGCTGTATATTGTCACCCTGCTTATTTGACTTATCTGCAGAGTACATCATAAGAAATGCTGGGCTGGATGAAGCACAAGCTGAAATCAAGATTGCTGGGAGAAATAGCAATAAAGATACGCAGATGACACCACCCTTATGGCAGAAAGCGAGGAGGAACTAAAGAGCCTCATGATGAAAGTGAAAGAGGAGAGTGAAAAAGTTGGCTTAAAATTCAACATTTAGAAAACTAAGATTGTGGCATCTGGTCCCATCACTTCATGGCAGATAGATGGGGAAACAGTGGAAACAGTGACAGAGTTTATTTTGGGGGGCTCCAAAATCATTGCAGATGGTGACTGCAGCCGTGAAATTAAAAGACGCTTACTCCTTGGAAGAAAAGTTATGACCAACCTAGACAGCATATTAAAAAGCAGAGATATTACTTTGCTAACAAAGGTCCATCTAGTCAAAGCTATGGTTTTTCCGGTAGTCATGTATGGATGTGAGAGTTGGACTATAAAGAAAGCTGAGCGCCGAAGAATTGATGCTTTTGAACTGTGGTGTTGGAGAAGACTCTTGAGAGTCCCTTGGACTGCAAGGAGATCCAACCAGTCCATCCTAAAGGGTATCAGTCCTGAATATTTATTGGAAGAACTTAGGCTGAAGCTGAAACTCCAATATTTTGGCCACCTGATGTGAAGAACTGACTCATTTGAAAAGCCCCTGATGCTGGGAAATATTGAAGGTGGGAGGAGAAGGGGATGACAGAGGTGAGATGGTTGGATGGCATCACCGACTCAATGGACATGAGTTTGAGTAAACCCCAGGAGTTGGTGATGGACAGGGAGGCCTGGCATGCTGCAGTCTGTGGGGTCGCAAAGAGTCAGACATGACTGAGCGACTGAACTGACTGATTTACAGCTGTAGTTGTTTAAACTAGTTTCAGGTATGCAGCAAAGTGCATTAGCTATACATATCCACATATCCACTCCTCTTAAGATTCTTTTCCCATATTTTCCCATTACAGGACCCTGAGTCCTGTTCCCTGTGCTATATACAGTTGGTCCCTATTAGCTATTCACTTTATATTTGGTAGTGTGTAGTGCTGGGTATTATTACACTTTATAATATTTGCCAAACCGCTGAGTGTGTAATGATTATCTCATTGTGGATTTAGTTTTTAATTTCATCTTAATAGTGAGATTGAACTCCTTTTATGTCTTTTGGCTTTTTTTAAGTGTCTGCTAAAAAAAAGTCTTTTGCCCGTGTTTCTACTGGGTTGTCTGTCTTACTGATTAATAGGAGTTTTTGTTTCAATAATAAGAACATGAGTCTTTTGTTTTGTGTGTTATAACTAGCTTCTTTTGTTTCTTGATTTCTCACTTCATTCTCTTTAAAATATCTTTCAATGAATACACATTTTAGTATAACTTTAATGTAACCAAATTTACTATCTTTTCCTTTATGATGTGTGCCTTTTGTTTCTTGTTTAAGAAATCCTTCCATCCCCTGAAGCTATAATCTCCTTTATTACTTTATTTAAAAAAACTTTGTAGTTTTACCATTTGTATTAAGTTGATCTACCTGGAATTGATTTTAGAATATATGAGGAAAGTGTCCCATTTAATTTTTCCCATAGGAAAAATCAGATGTACCTATGGCATTTATTGCAAAATTAATCCTTTTCCCAGTTTTATACAGTGCCTACTGTCTTTTCAATGCACTGTTTTTAAAGCAACTTGTAGAGAAACAGTATGTTTCAAGGGTTTTATGCCTTTGGGAAATATGTAAGTATAGCAAGGGATTGGCAGTCAAGAATAAAATGAAAAGAAGTAGTCTATAATAACTGAGAATTTGGAAGTAGTATAAAAATAATTCTGGGATGTACATTTACCTCAATATATACATATGCATGATGCTAAAAGCACAGTGTGGGCTTTGAGGGCTTCCAGGCTGGCATTATAGGCTGAACCTTGTTCTTAGTAAGTCTTTTTTTTTTTAACCTTTGAATTTGAACATGATACTTAATGACCCTCACTTTCCCAGAAGTGAATTAAAAATAATGCTCATCTAATCCCAGTGGCTCAACGGTAAAGAATCTGCCTGCAGGAGACACAGGAGATGAGGGTTCAATCCCTGGGTCAGGAAGATCCCCTAGAGGAGATGACAACCAACTCCAGTATTCTCACCTGGAAAATCCCGAGGACAGAGGAGCCTGGCGGGCTATAGTCCATAGGGTTGTGAAGAGTCAGGCTCGACTGAGCACACACAGACAACACAACACACTTACTCTGTAACACAGCACTTGATGGAGAGTCGCTTGAAAAATATGTTTACTTTATTCCTTTGAATTCCAGGAGCTGCACAAATGGGAAAACTGCAGCACTGGGAGAGACAGATCCAGGGCAGCCCAGGATGCCTGACTCGCTAGAGTCCTTGCTACTCGACTGCGTGGCCCACATTGCTCATTTCTCAGTGCCCTGAATGAATTTACTCTGAGTTCAGAGTTATTAACTTGTTGTCATCCAACTTAGTAAGAAATGCCTTATCTCATTCATGTGTGACATTCTAGATGATTCAGAATGAATCTGGGTTATGTTCATAGTTCATTCCTATGACTTAGCATTTCTTTTAAGACAAATTAACTCACAACCTCTGAGGGGAAGTTATATTGTTTCTAGTCTCAAATATCTATAGTGGTCATAGTTTTCTCTCAGATAGAAGTACCTGTACAGTACTTGGATGACATTGTATGGTTGCTGCAGACCACTGTTTCCTTCTTCGACATGCTCTTCTCCTCTCTCAGCTCCCTTGTTGTAATGACGAGATCTCTCTCTCTCCCTTTTGCTCCATCCTCTTTCTGTTCCTCTACCTATAGCATAGGAAGCACCTATGGGTGTCCTAAGCCATAACTCCCAGCCATTCCTTTTTCACAACTTATTCTTTCAAAAACCTTTTATCATTCATTACTACACCTCAATTTGTCAGAACATCTCCACTTGGATTTCTTCTCACCTTCTTAAACCAAACTTCTCACCTTTTTAAATTAAAAAAAAAAAAAAACACATCTTTTTCTTCCCCAGTCAAATGCTCTGTACCTTCCCCTCCTTTTTATCCTATGTATTATCTCCCCTCAAGTGCTGTCCAGGCTTTTGTCAAAATAATTTCTGAGTTGCCTTTCTCATTTTCACTGTTTCTGCTTTCTCACAGGCCTTCTGCTTCTCCTCATACGTTTTTTATAATTTTTTTTAGTTTTTAGGCTACACCACGTGGCATGTGGAATCTCAGTTCCTTGATCAGGGATCACCCACATCCCCTGCATTGGAAGCATGGAGTCCTAATCACTGGACCACCAGGGAAGTCCCACCTCATACTTAATCTAGTCTTGCTTTCAGGTTAATTTTACTACATCTGCCTGTACCGGAAGTCCCAGTGACTCCTCACTGCCCATCAGTTCAGTTCAGTTGCTCAGTCGTGTCCGACTCTTTGCTATCCCATGGACTGAAGCACGCCAGGCTTCCCTGCCTATCACCAACTCCCGGAGCTGGCTCAAACTCATGTCCATTGAGTTGGTGATGCCATCCAACCATGTCATGGCCATAAGAGTTCTCAAACCTTTTCAGGAAGAGTTTTAGTTATGCAGCAACTCTTTCAGGAAGAGTTGTTTTATTTGTTTGTTTACGTTCAGATGTCTAAATTATTTCCAGGAGATCCAGTAGGTCTGAGGTGAAGTTTGTGGATCACTCTAAATACATTGGTAATCCTGATGTGGCTGAAAGGGTTGAAAATCAATGGTTGGAAGAGGACATAGGAAACGGAATGAGTGCTGCTTATGATTTGACATAAATAATTATTCAGACACCAGTTTTTTATTTGGGTGGTGCTCATTGCATAACTATAACTAAGTAACTACTTGTAGAAGAAAACGTAGGGGTGAATCTTTGTGACCTTGGGTTAGGTAGTGATTTCTTAGTTATGACACTGAAAGTGTAAGTACAAAAGAAAATCTGGGTAAATTGGACACCAAAATTAAAAAACTTGAGTGCATCAAAGGACACTATCAAGAAAGTGAAAAGATAATCCACAGAATGCGAGAAAATATTTGCAAATCATGTCTATGGAATTGTATCCAGAGAATATAAATAATTCTTACGACTTAATAATGAAAAAATAATCCAGGGACTTCCCTGGTGATCCAGTGGTTAAGACTCCATGCTTCCACAGCAGAGGACAAGGTTCAGTCCCTGGTCGGGGAACTAAAATCCTACATCTTGCATGCTGCTCAGGAAATAAAAAGATAATGCAACCTAAAAATGGGCAAAAGATTTGAATAGGTATTTGTCCAAAGAATATGTATTTGTCCAAAGAAGATGCACAAATGGCCACTTAGCACATGAAATGATGCCCAGCATCATTAGCCATCAGGGAAATGCTAATTAAAATCATAGTAAAATACCCCACCCCCCAGAACAGCTGTAATTTAAAAAATATAAAAAGATAGTAATAAGTGTCAGGGAGGATGTGGAGAAATTAGAACTCTTGTACATTGTTGGTGGGAATGTAAAGTGTTGCAGCCATGCAGTTTCTGAAAAGGTTAACTATGGAGTTACCATATAACCCAGCAATTCTACTCCTGAGTATATATATAAGAGAAATGAAAGCATACATCCACAAAAAAAGTTATGTTAATGTTCATAGCGACATTGTTTATAGTACCTCCTACCAAAAGAATCAATCTAAATATCCATCACCTGATGAATGGATACATAACATGTGGTATGTTCATACCATGGAATATCACTCATGATTAAAAAAAAAGAATGAACTACCGATAGATGCTACAATGTGATGAACCTTGAAAGCATTATGCTAATTGAAAGTAGCCAGTCACAAAAGACCACATTTTGAATTTGTTGTTCAGTTGCTCAGTGGTGTCTGACTCTTTGTGACCCCATGGACTGCAGCACACAAGGCTTTCCTATCCTTCACCATCTTCCAGAGCTTGCTCAAACCCATGTCCATTGAGTCGGTGATGCCATCCAACCATCTTGTCCTCTGTCGTCCCCTTCTCCTCCTGCCTTCAGTCTTTCCCAGCATCAGGGTCTTTTCCAGTGAGTTGACTCTTCGAATCACATGGCCAAAGGATTGGAGCTTCAGCTTCAGCATCAGTCCTTTCAGTGAATATTCAGGGTTGATATTTCTTTCAGATGGACTAGTTGGATCTCCTTGCAGTCCAAGGGACTCTCAAGAGTCTCCTCCAGCACCACGGGGAAGTCTGGCCCGTTGCTGCTGTGTAATGTTGTTTCTTGCCATATACCTCTGTGAACCTTACGTCATACCGAGGGTAGTTTCTTTATTGTTTCTTCAACTGAGCTTGCGAGTTCCAGATGATCTGCCTTTGCTCTGCTTTTCCCCAGCCACCACTTAGAAAAAACCCTTTCTATATTCCCCCTGTGCTTTTCCAGATCCAGTCCACTCTACTTAAGTTCTCCTTTCTTTTTTGAGTCCTTCCATAGGAACATATTTTTTCTGCATTCGGTTCTTTCATAGGAACCAACACATTGCTCTACTGATTAAAGGGTTCCAGAAATACATGTTAAATACATGAGTGAAAGACGTGGAAGAACTTGGTTAGAGACCCTGATGGTGACATTAAGAATAAAAAGCTTTAGTAAACACTGAAAGACATTATGATTAAGAGCAGCTTTCAATTCAGTTCAGTCCAGTCTCTCAGTCGTGTCCGACTCTTTGTGACCCCATGAACTGCAGCATGCCAGGCCTCCCTGTCCATCACCAACTCCTGGAGTTTACCCAAACTCATGTCCGTTGAGTCGGTGATTCCATCCAACCATCTCATCCTCTGTCATCCCCTTCTTCTCCTGCCTTCAATCTTTCCCAGCATCAGGGTTTTTTCCAGTGAGTCAGCTCTTCGCATCAGGTGGCCAAAGTTTTGGAGTTTCAGCTTCAACATCAGTCTTTCCAATGAACACCCAGGACTGATCTCCTTTAGGATGGACTGGTTGGATCTCCTTGCAGTCCAAGGGATTCTCAAGAGTCTTCTCCAACACCACAGTTCAAAAGCATTAATTCTTCGATGCTCAGCTTTCCTTATAGTCCAACTCTTACATCCATACATGACTACTGGAAAAACCATAGCCTTGACTAGATGGACCTTTGTTGACAAAGTAGTGTCTCTGCTTTTTAATATGCTGTCTAGGTTCGTCATAACTTTCCTTCCAAGGAGTAAGCGTCTTTTAATTTCATGGCTGCGGTCACCATTTGCAGTGATTTTGGAGCCCCAAAAAATAAAGTCAGCCCAAAAAAATAAAGTCAGCCACTGTTTCCCCATCTGTTTGCCATGAAGTGATGGGACCAGATGCCATGATCTTAGTTTTCTGAATGTTGAGCTTTAAGCCAACTTTTTCACTCTCCTCTTTCACTGTCATCAAGAGGCTCTTTAGTTCTTCCTCACTTTCTGCCATGTGGGTGGTGTCATCTGCATATCTGAGGTTATTGATATTTCTCCTGGCAATCTTGATTCCAGCTTGCTACTGAACCAAAATAAGATGAACAAGCCCATTTCATTGAAAGGAAATATGGTTTTCTAGGATCAAGGTAACTGATCAAACTTAAATTCTGAAAGCTTTTCTTTCCTTGCTTCTTTGACATTTCTGATCCAAGCCAGCAAGAATTCTCCTTCATTCTTTTTTAACCATGGCTTTAAAATTTTCATGAGAATTTCTGCTTCCAGGTTGGGTCATCTTGCAGTTTTTTCATTTGCCTGCATGTGTAGATAACTAAAAACCAACACAAATCTTAGTAATTCTGTTCCATGTCTTGTCTCTTCCCCACCTATCCCAGTCTACCTCCACATCCCACTAGTAGTCCCTTCAGCCTTCCCTAAACTACCAATAAAACCCCAAATAGACTGGTTTGAATTTTAACTGCTTTCCTATTTCCCTGCCAGTCTTCTTACTATAGGTAGCAAACCCCTCCCCGTCAACGAAGGTAAGCTGCTGAAAGAATAGAGAAGGAATTCTTTTCTTCTCAGTTATTCAGTCCCTGAAGTGTTGATTACAAGGAATTAAACTTTCCCAGTGAGCTCCAGATTTCATATATGTTATTACTTTGAGATTTCTCTTAGTAATTTAAATGTTCAGAAAATAAGTTATGATTTTGCTGACCGGACAGTGAACTGGCCAGAATTTTTAACTTACTGGCTGCATAGCTGTATTGAAGATTAATGTGTAATACTTGTGATGAGGCACTAGTGAAGACACGACAGCAGTATGCTCTCAGTAAAACTGAATTTATAGTAATAATATGTGTATCGAAGTGGGAGGGTGGGTCAGATTCTGTTAGGTTTGGTACTTGGAAGAATGAATTGGGACTTCCCTGCTGGTCCAGTGGATAAGAATCTGCCTGCCAATTTAGGGGACATGAGTTTGATCCCTGGTCTGGGAAGATTCCACGGGCCATGGAGCAGCTAACCCCATGTACTTACAACTACTAAGCCCACAGTCTAGAACCCTCAAGCCACAACAACTGAGTCTGTGTGCTGCAACTGCTGAAACCAGCAGCTATTGAGACCATGAACCACAGCTACTGGAACCAGTGTGCCTAGAGCCTGTGCACAGCAACTAGAGAAAGCCCATGAGCAGAGATGAAGACCCAGCACAACAAAAAATAATAAAAAGAAGAAAAAGATGAATTGGCCTCTGCCAGGATCATTCATTGGAGGAAGCTGGTGTTCATGGCAGGGAAAGTGTCATAGCAAGCAGGGTGAAGCAAATTTTGCTTAAATGTGCAAAACCCTTAGGGTTAGGAGTAAGAGCAATATATGGAGTGATTAGAGGAGACCCCATGACACATTTACAAGACTAAAGGGTTTTTGTTTGCTCTTTAATAGGAAAGAGAGGCAAGCTGGTGGAGGGGTGGTGGTGGTTGAATCTTGCTGTCAGTCATTGGGTCTAGCTGTTGAAAGCAGCTGTGTGGCTATAACATGCTGTGGAAGCAGATGTTTCCCCCATGTGGCCTCTTTAGATGTCAGACCCTGATCAGTCATTCATTCTTGCACACTCATTTCTCATACAAACACCTAATAGCAATCTAAGCCTGTAGCCATTGCTGAAGATGGTTTCCTTTGATATTGTTTCCTTTGTAAAGATTTCCTGTTTGGTAGATTAAAAAAAAAAACAAAAAACAAGCTCTTGCTCTGTACCTTCTCCTCAGCAGAGTAAAAGAGTAGAAGGGTGACTAATTGTAGATAGAGCATTCATAGTTCAAAATGACAAATTTCCCTTATGTACTTTAAGCTGCTTATTAGGAAGTTTTAAAATCAAGTGGTTTTAATTCATTGCTTGCCCTGTGGCATTCTCCATTCAAAACACAAGCAGAATATTCCATGATTTTCTCTTCTGGACTTTGCTATCCAATCACACCAACATCAGAGCCCATCAGTTATTACAGTCTCCGTCAACATGTCTTCCTCACTGTGCAGGGAAAGGCTAGTTGTGGGAAAGGATCCGGTGAAGGTCTGCCAACCAATTAAAGATACATCAAGATACATCCTCTTTCTAAATAATTCCCAAAGTACTTGCTCTGTTGAATTGCCTTTGTTGGGATTTTTAGCAACCTATCCCCAATCTCTTAAGAAAAACAGGTTATAACTTTAACTGATAAAATGATTGGGCTTCAAATGTCATAGGTTAGTTGGTAGGGCTTTAATTGCAGTTGCATTCAACTCAACATTTGTTAAGCACATGCTGTGTTTAAATTAAACTGTATGTTAGGTAATATGAGAGTCAGAGATGAAAAAAGTAATTTTTAAGGAATTAGGTAGAGAGGAGGTAGACCTCTACTAGAGAGATGTGTGTGTGTGCATGCTCCGATTCTTTGCGACCCCACAGACTGTGGCCCACCAGGCTCTTCTGACAATGGGATTTCCCAGGCAAGAGTACTGCAGTGGGTTGCCATTTCCTTATACAGGGGATCTTCCCAACCTAGGGATCAAACCCGTGTCTCTCTTTCATCTCCTGCACTGGCAGGCGGGTTCTTTACCACTAGCGCCACCTGGGAAGCCTAAAGAGATAGGATGGTATGGTTTTAAAGGAGCTAGAAAAATAAGATATTTATGTGTGGAATTAACAAAAATAAAGGAGGAATACAAAGTAATAAGGGAGTGCAGAGAAGGTAGAGGACATTTCTTATAGGAGAGTCAGGAAGACTTGACAGACGAGGCATTTATTTTGCATTAGTGAATGAGAGTATTTGATTTCTCTTGTTGAAGTAGCTCTAGTGGTGCTAATGATGGCCCTGACCTCTAAGCCCCTTGTGATCATTTTTACAACCTTAGGAGGGCTGGCTAGGAGGTAGAAGCCATAGGAGCTGGCCAGCTGCCAGTCAGTCTAAAAAGGCTCCAGTAGCCAGGAGGTGACAAGAGGATTGGCCTAGTGCTTTTATTGCAATTTTATTGCAGTTTAATTTAGTGGCCCTTTCTTGAGTCCCTGCTATGTATGAAAACACTGTCTGGGGAATAATATAAATAAAACAATGTCCCTAGTTTACTAACTAGTGGAGGATATAAACACACGATACAACTAAATATAACATGAGGCTTGTGATTGGGCTGTAGAGGTACAAACAAAGGGCCAGGGAAGCACAGAGGAGGAAGCCACTGACGTGGTGTTTTGTAGTAGGAGTCAGTGAAGGCTTCATACAGGAAGTAATATTTGACTGGGCATTGAAAATAAGTGCTATTTCTAATGTGGCAAGGAAAGGAAAAGGCCTGGCACAGAAAGGAAGTAGCATAAGAGAAGCACATAAACACAGGATGTGAATAGCAATGCTAGAATGCCCAGGGATGGGCTAGAAATTTAAGGTGGAGCTGGGTTGTTGTGAAGGACCCTAAATGCAAAGAGAGCTGTACTCTTCTGTAAGCAGAAGGGAGCCACCAAATATTTCTGAGTAAGGAGGAGCATGGTGTGATTTGTGTCACGTTCACTGCTCTAAATGGGTGACTTAAAGGCAAGTAAAGGGTAGTAAGCAAGAGTGTCAGTCAAGAAGATGGGAGATAATAAGAGTATGAACTGAGATGGGGGGAATGGAGATGAAAAGAAGGAGGTAAGTTCAGGACACACAGGGTAGAAGCAGTAAAAGTTTATCCCCAGTTTGAAATGGAAATGAGAGGTAGCAAGGCACAAAGACCCCAGTGCTCCTAGTAACGTGATGGTAACTCCATGAATGCACATGGGAACATCACTGGAAGAGCAGTTTGATTCTGGAAAATGGCGAGGTTGAGATGTTTCTTCCCAGGCAAGTGTTAGAAGGCCACATCAGGAACTTAAGAGTGGTACCAGGGTCAGAGCTATAAATTTGGAGAATCATTACCAAACGTGATTGATGATGGTGGAAGCTGTGGGCCCAGAAGACCTGGTCCTGAGAAAACATAGGGGAATCAGTGACAGTCAAAATCAGCACGTGCCTTACTAGAAAACATCTTCCGGAGGCAGAAGAAGAGCAAATGGCAAATGGAGGCAGAGTTGTCATTGGGAGTAAAACTAGGAGAGGGAGAGGAGCTTCTGAGAGGTGCTGGGAATGTGGGAATATGATAGGCCTGGGAAAGGAGGAAGCGTCAGCCTGCCTTACCTAGAGTCATTGATATAAATATCTATGTGCATAGAAGTATTTCAGAGTCAGTGAGACTGTCCTTTGGCTGCTGTCTTTGCTCATTTAAGTTCTTAGTCTTCCTCTCCACTCTATACCCCTCCAATCTCCCTTCTACTCTCTCTTCACACAGTGGGAGGGGGAGAAATGAAAAGAGGAAGTTGAAGTTAAAATGTAAACATTCTTGGTTTGATTGCAAATAAATTGCATATTCTTTATCTTGAATAAGCCATCTTAATGGTAATAAAGTCACTTTGTCTAATTTTTAAGTTCACTGTGTCTCTCGTGGTCATAAATGTGTTTGTTACAAGAAGTAAAAATAATCTGAAAATTGTGGGTCCAGAATCCACATCGTGGATTCTCATGTGGTCTTGATATCAATCTTTATCCAATTTTGGTTTTGTTCTTAAAGATACCGCTCACCTCAGTCCAGATTTGTGAAGGAAATGGTACTGATTTTGGTACTGACGTAAACCAATCATGTTTACTTTTAGTTAACCAGATATCTTTTACATTCCAGCCCATCTGTACCTCTGTTTCAGTGTTATTTTAAATTTAAGTGGCTGGTTATATAATTTCTAAAGGTTCTGTCTCTCTGTTTGATATTCAGACTTAAGGATCCAGAATCCTTATTCTAGTGACTAGAAACTAGTCTTCACTGGTGAGGATCACATGAGTGGTGTCCATTTGTCTTTCTAGATTTTGGCTTCAGTAACCTGTTCACTCCTGGGCAGCTGCTGAAGACCTGGTGTGGCAGCCCACCCTATGCCGCGCCTGAACTCTTCGAAGGAAAGGAGTATGACGGACCCAAAGTGGACATCTGGGTATGTGCCTGCCTCCTCTCCTCACGGTGTTAGTTACCCTAGCTGACGGCAGCTGTCCTCATCTTGGACGAGACTGAGATCTTGATCACCTGTTCTTTGAATTTTCAATTCTTTATACAAGTCTGTTCTCTAACCCTTGTCATATAGACTGAGCCACAGGTTTCCACCTCCCCCTTTGCATCTGCAAAGGAAAAAAAAAAAATGTCCCAAGGGCAAGCTTGGACAGATGCTCTTGCCAAGAACAGAAATTCTTTCTGTTGTTGCCACTTGCCTTCTCCCTAGGATGAGTACTGAGAGAAATTCTAGATATATTCCCCAAAATTAATGTCTGGAAACAAAGAAGAATGCTAACTATTTTAAAGATGATTGGCCTTGACAATGCCCTGTATTATTTCTCATTAAAAAAAAAAGAAAAGGAAATGTTTGTCCCATTATCTTGCGCATGACTCACCACTCTCTTCATCAGTTCAGTTCGGTCGCTCAGTTGTGTCCGACTCTTTGCGACCCCATGGACTACAGTGTGCCTGGCTTCCCTGTCCATCGCCAGTTCTTTATACACATACTGTAATGACCTGTCTTGTTTCTCTGATGCGATCAATCAAACATGTTCTCTGTTTGCGATGCAGAGCCTCGGAGTTGTCCTCTACGTGCTTGTGTGTGGGGCCCTGCCGTTCGATGGGAGCACACTGCAGAATCTGCGGGCCCGGGTGTTGAGTGGAAAGTTTCGCATACCATTTTTTATGTCCACAGGTAAGGGAGATGCTAGCACACAGCTCTGACTGGGTTCATGGAACAGTAGACATGCTAAGTTATACCAGAATTGAGTAATGGGGTATATATGACCCCATTTAGGATTAAATTGAACAGTTTAGGATCCAGAATGTTAAATTTTAATGTTAAATTGAACAGTTTGCTGAATTGAACCTCCAGAGGCACGATTCTATAGGAATGGAGTGTCTAGGTTTTAGCTTCAGATAACCCTGCCCGAGTTTGGTTCTGGACTCTACACAGGGCTTTGCTAGTGTGGTGGGCAGATTACGAAGTCTTTCTGAGCTCTAGTTGCCTCATTAATAAAAGGCTGACAGTTTTGTGAGGACCACTTCTATGAGAACTAAATTAAATAGTGTATGGAGAGTTAATGGGCCCAGCACATAGAAGCAGGGCGGTAGATAGTCCTGTTTCATCTCTGTTTTCTCTCTCACCCTTTTTCAGGGTAGTATTTCTGTTGAGTTGATCAAAAAGTTCGTTCAGGTTCTTCCATAACTCTTAAACGGTAAAATTTTTTGGCCAACCCGACATTTACTGGGGGCTCCATAGAGATGTGGTAATAAATGGCAAAGGGAAAGCAGGCTTTGCATCTTAGTCTTGCTGATATTACATTTCCTGCTTCTGTGACTTTATCCCCCCAACTCAAATTAAAAAGTACTTTTTAAATGAGTGGGCAGTAGCTCTTAGAAAAAAGTAACACAGAAAACAAGCACCCAGAATCGACAGTATTTCATCACCATCTATATACACACATAAGAAAGGGATATTCTGGAGACAGTGCTCTAAGCAATGTGTTTAGTTTTGCTTCATCATGATTGCAGTTTAAGGTACAACCTACAGAGTGTATGTCAACTGGGTTGGGAGCACAGTGGAAGCACATGGGAATTACGTTTTAGAAAGAAAACAAGAATTGCATTTGAAATCAACATCAGAAATTTTGTTTCTAAAATGCATTTTAGAAAAAAGCCATGGGAAAAATAAAATAGAGCCAGGCAGTGGGTTAGGGATGGTGAGTGGGTGGTTATTTGTAAAGGTATAGCAAAGAACCCCTTCCCTGAAAAACAGATGTTTCAGTGACGACTTGGAGAAGGCGAGGGGAGGGTGTGAACTGTGCAGTCTGAGAAAGGGCTTTGCAGGCAGAGGGGACAGCGAGTACAAAGGCCTTGGGGAGAGAACACACACCGGTGTCTAAGGAACAGGATGGAAGCCTCTGTGCTAGAAAGGAATGAGAGAGAGGACGGGAGAGGTGCAGTCAGAGGGGCAGGAGAAAGCTCACTTTGTGGGCCTGGTCAGTCAGTATAAAGACCTTAGTTTTCACTCTTGAGTGAAATGTGAAAAATCAGAGGATTTTAACACAGGAATGGCATTAACTGACTTTTGGGTTTTCTTTAACTTTTATTATTTCTTACGAAAATTTTCAAGCATGCAAAAGTATTGAAAGAATTTTATGGTGACTTTTGTTCTTTTAAAAAAAAAAAAATCACTCTGCCAACTCTCTTGGTTGGAAGGTTCAAGGGCTGAAGGAGGGAGACCAGTTAGTAGGAGATTTTGGTGGCTAGTTCCCAGACTGGAGTGTAGAGGTTGGGGTGGTAAGAAGCCTTCACATTCAAGAGATAATACATACTGTGTGGTACCGTTCCAAGCATTCTGCAAACATTAACTCATTTAATTATTTTAACAACCCTATAAGATACATGAGACTATTAGCCCCCGTTCTATAGGTGATAAAGCTGAAACCAGGAGATGTTTAGCCATTTTCCCAAGATAACACAGCTACTAAGTGACTAAACTAGAATTTGAACCTAGGCAGTCTGGCTCCAGCAACATTTATGTGGGATTTGATCTGAGAGAAAGAGAGTAATTAAAGGTAACTCCAAGGTTCTTGGCTTGAGCAACTGGAAGGATGGATTTACTGCTAATAGAGGTGGGAATGGCTAGAGAAGACTGCTTCCGTTTTGGAGGAAGGTTTTAGATGTGTTCATTTGAGATGCCCATTAGACATCTAAGTTGAATTATGGTATGGGCAGATGAACTTAGTAGGACTTGGTTGGGAGTGGTGGGCTATGGATACACATTTGGGAATGATCAGTGTATATATAAGATTTATTTTTTTATTTTTTTTTTAATTTTTTTTTATTTTTTTTATTTATTTATTTTTTTTGTTTGTTTGTTTTTTATTTATTTATTTTTTTTTTATTTTAGTTGGGGGCTAATTACTTTACAATATTGTAGTAGTTTTTGCCATACATCGACATGAATCAGCCATGGATTCACATGTGCTCCCCCTCCCAAACCCTCCTCCCACCTCCCTCCCCCTCCCATCCCTATATATAAGATTTAAAGCTCTGAGATAAGATCACATTTTAGGCCATGAATGTAGAAAAGCTCCAAGGATTAATCTCTGGGACACGCTAACATTCAGATATCAGGAAGGTGAACAGGGATCAGCATAGGAATGGTTAGTAAGGTAAGCCAGAGCGTCTGTGTCCTGGAAAACAAGGGAAGAGGATGTTTCAAGGAGGAAGGAATGAGGAACGGTGTGGAGGGCCCCTGCTGGGTCAGATGATAGAACTTGTTGCAGGACAGAGGGATGAAAAGTGCCCCATCATACTAAGAAAGCATCGAGACAGAAAAACAAGGCAGCCTCGTGTTGATCAGAGGGTCAGTTTTTTATAGGGTAACTTACAGGGTGGGATCAGGCAGACAGCGATCCAGAAGCATTTGCAGCTGTACTCTGCACTGCGAAGGGGACAATTTTCTAGTTAACCTAAGAGTATAGGGGTATGTGCTGAGAAACAGGAAGTACATTCCTAAGTCAAGATTTATGAATGGGTGACTAGTCTCATGGGCACCAGGAATATGTCAGCCAAGATCTTCATCACTATTGGAGATACCAGAGCATAGAGGCCACCTGGACCTAATGGTCATGAAACAGCGTCCATTAACTACACAGTCCTTGACACAGAGAAGCAATTTACTACACGGCACAGTCCTGGGGGCACAGTCAGTGGAAGGACAGGAGGAATGGTTAGGGGCCCAAGATGGCATCAGTTATGCTAACAGCCACACAGAACTGAACATCAGATCTAGAAATTTGGAGATCATTGATGATCTTGAAGTACAGATTTGGTGATGGAGTAGGACCAAAGCCCTAATTCATGTAGATACAACTAAAGAAGAATAGAAGGGAAATGGAGAGAAAGGAAATAGGCACAACTCTTTCTGATTTACCCTACAAGGAAGCAGAGAAGGGTATAGTGGATTGCTCTGACAGGCATCACCAGTGATCTTGTCCTAATCTACTAGATATCCTCAGTCTTTATCTTAATGACTGCATGGCAGTATTTAGAACTAAACACTAAAAATTCACCACTGCTTTCTTCTTTCTTAAAAATAAACTTTATTTTTTAGAACAGTTTTGGGTTCATAGCAAAATTAAGTGGAAAATACAGAGAACTCCAAAGTTCGCCCCCGCCCCATCCCCTCACACTCATAGCTTCCTGCACTGTCTTTTGTTCGTTGTTGTTCAGTCGCTAAGCCGAGTCCGACTCTTCACAGCTCCATGGACTGCAGCACACCAGGCTTCCCTGTCCTCCACTTTCTCCCAGAGTTTGCTCAAATTCATGTCCATTGAGTCAATGATGCAATCTAATCATCTCATCTTCTGCCGCCCTTTTCTCCTTTTGCCTTCAATCTTTCCAACATCACGGTCTTTTCCAGTGAGTCAGCTCTTTGCATCAGGCGGCCAGTGTATTGGAACTTCGGTTTTAACATCAGTCGTTCCAATGATGAATATTCAGGGTTGCTTTCCTTTAGGGTTGACTGGTTTGATCTCCTTGCAGTCCAAGGGATTCTCAAGAATCTCCTCCAGTACCTTAATTCGAAAGCCTCAGTTCTTTGATGCTCAGCCTATTTTCTGGTCCATCCTCCGTACGTGGCTACTGGAAAAGCCATACCTTTGACTATACTTTTGTTGGCAAAGTGATGTCTTTGCTTTTTAATACGGTGTCTAGGTTGTCATAGCTTTCTTCCACTGTCAGTATCTGGCACCAAAGTAGAATGTTTGTTACAGTTGATCAACCTGCATTGACACTACACTGAATTATCACTGAAGTCCACTGTTTACTATGGTTCTGGTGTCATACAGAGAATCCTCTGTGCCTGTTCACCCCCTCCCGCTCCCTTAACCCCTGGCAGTCGGTGATCATTTTGCTGTCTCCACTGTTTTACCTCTTCCAGAATGTCATATAGTTGGAATCATGCAGTATGTGGCCTTTTCAGATTGGCTTCTTTCACTTAGTAATATGCGTATGAAGTTCCTCTGTGTCTTTTCGTGGATTAATAGCTCATTTCTTTTTAATGTTCAATAATATTCCATTGCCTGGATGTACACAGTTTATTTATCCATTCACCTACTGATAAACATCTTGGTTGCTTCCACATTTGGGCAGTTATGAACAAAGCTGCTATAAATGTCTATGTGCAGGTTTTTGTGTGGATGTAAGTTTTCAGCTCACCTGAATAAATACCAGGAAGTGTGATTGCTGGATTGTATGCTAAGAGTATATTTAGTTTTGTAAGAAACCACCAAACTGTCTTTCAGAGTGGCTGTACCATTTTGCATCTCCACCAGCAACGAGTGAGAGTTCCTGTTGCTCCCCATCTTTGCCAGCATTTAGTGCTGTCAGTGCTTTGGGTCTTTGTTGTCCTAACAGGTGTAAAATGGTAGCTTTGTTATTTTAATTTGTAATTCCTTAATGCTGTATGATGGTTAGCATTTCATATGCATATTTACCATCTGTGTGTCTTTTTTGGTGTATGTATAAATGTTTTCCCCATTTTTTAATTAAGTTGTTTATTTTCTTATTGTTGAGTCACTCCTTTTTTTAATTATTAATTTTTATTGGAGGATGGTTGCTCTACAGTATTCTGTTACTTTCTACTGTACAGCAAAATGAATCAGCCACTCCTCACTTTTTAAGATACCTTTTTTTCCATTGCTTCTCAGACACGACTTTCTCCAGTTTTCCTTCTGTCTCCCTGACTGCACCTTGTCTGCCAGATGTCTCTCTGCTCATCCTGTAAATCTTGTCTCTTCACACCATCTTTCTGAGCATATTATCCACTCCCATGGCTTTCATCATTGCAGTGATGTCCCCAGTTAACACTCAGTTAACTCTCTGGCCCAGACTCTCCTCTGGGGTGAGGGGCTTATATATCCAATCAGTTGCTACCATCAGCTTCACTTGCATGTCTTCAATTCACATCAGTGGAAACATTTTCAAAACTGAATTGAACTCCCTCCTTCGATTTGCTCTATTCTGTGTTCCCTGTCTTAGTGAACGGCATCACTATCTGACCAAGACAGAAACTAGCCTTGACTCCTCACCACAGCTGCTCACTTACCAAACCCTGTACATCCAACCCTCCATTCCTATAGACACTTCTGAGGTGGCTCTGGCCTGGATTAAATAATAGCCAGTTAAATGGATGTGTGACTCCAGCCTTACCCTTCTCTAATGCAGTCTCCACATGGCTGCATGAGTAGTAGTTCTAAAATATTTGTGTCAAAACAAACAACACACACACTTGCACACAAATCTGCTTATATCATTTTCCAGCTTAAACTTTTCAGTAGTTTATCATTTCCTCTAGGCTAACTTCCACTCCTTAACATGGCTAGAGCTTGACCATGACCATAGTAAAAAAATACATTTTATATGTGACCTAGAAAATACATATATACATACAACTAAACAAAAGTTTTATTTAAAAAAAAAAAAAAGCAAAATTCATCTTTATGCACTGCACTCTAACATATTTTATTCTATTACGTTAAAAATGCTGATTATTACTTACTAGGTTGATCACGTGACTGCTGTTTGAAAAACAATGGCATGGAAATACCTCTGTGACCTGGCTCCTGCCTGTCTCTTCAGCCCCAGACCCCGTTCTACATCTGCTTGCCCTAAGTTCCTTCCAGTTCCCTGGACAAGTTATCTTTTCAGGAGCAATTCCTTCCTTCTGAGCTGCTGCTTCTCCCCCCACCCCTTGCTACCCACTCCTGTATTCCAGAGCAAAAAGTTAGATGTGATGGAAATAAGAATCTAGATAATCTAGTCTACTATTCTTTCTTTTCTCATGGGACTTCCCAAACATTTCATTATAATAATTTCTTTCATTCTGCGTCTTCCACACCAGACTGTGAGCTTAGAGAAAGTAAAGACAAAACACGTTTTTTTTCACAGTTGTGTCTAGCCTAGCAGAGTATCTGGCATGTGGTAGGATTTAGTAAACAGTAAGTAAATAGAATTCTGCTTAAAACCCTCCAGTGGCTTTCATTCACACTTGGAAAACAATTCCAAAAGTCGTTGTTATTACGGCCTACGTGAGGCGCACTGTGGTGGGCCCCAGTCTTTAATCTCATTTCCTGCTCTTCTTTGCTCTGGGCCCGGAGCTCCAGTCACAGAGGCGTCTTTGCTGTTTGTCGCACTTGCCAAGCGCATGCATTCTTGTTTTCTCAGATATTCGCATGGCTTCCTCACCTCACTTGAGGTTTCTGCTTAAATGTCCCCTTAGAGAGGCCTCTCCTGATGCCCTCCTCATTCCCTTTCCATAACTTTGCCTCATGCTTTTTCATGGCGTTCACCACTATCTGACATTGTTTACTGTGTCCCCATCCCTCATCCCCACTGCCTCTTGACTGTGATAAGATTTTGTTTTTGTTCACTGCTGTATTGCCCAGGCTTAAGACAGTGCATGGGTCCTGGTAGGCACTCAGTAAATGTCTGTTAAATGAATGAATCCATGCATGAATGCATGGATTTGTTGCTACCAAATAATTCAAATAATAATATCAGTAGCCATAGTTTACATTGCTTTAGGGCTTTCAAGTTTACAAAGTGTTTCCTATACTTGATCTAATTTGAGCTAGGTAATTCTACTCTGGAGTCGGTGGTGGCACTTAGTGTTTATCATTTTGCCAGTGAAGTTTGAGACGCTGACGTTTAAAGAAGTTTAGTTGACTTGCCTGAAGACACACAGGTGATAAATGACTAAGTCAGTCCTCAAACTAGTGTTTGTTCTACTGCACCACACTGTTACAAAGAAAGGGCGAGGCAAACAAACCGCTTCCTCTGCTTTTCCAATGTCCACGGTGTTTCCTGTGAGCAGCTTGGATCCCTTCTCCCCTCCACGCCCACAGCATGGCAGAAGATTTTCACTCAAGTCTTACCAGAGGTGGCTTCAGACAGCAGATGCTGGTGAATAACTAACCATACCGTCAGCCACATAGTCTGTTAGTGCTTAGAAATAAACTGCACAACATCTTCACTACTTAGAAAGAACTAATATTTATAGCATGTTTATGAGTTAGCAGGAAAGTTTAAAGACTTAGAGAATACCAATATAATTATCCTAAATGTGATCAGTCTTGAATCCTGGACAAGTAATTCCCTAAATAGGAATAACATTTTTTGGTAAGATTAAGTACAGAAAGGAACAAGAACCCAGTCTAGGAAATGAGTGGACAGTTGCCGTGTTACCAGCGTGTTCTCTCTGCCCCTGGGGACAGACGTGTTGCTTGGCCTTGCCCACCATCACAGGCCTGAACCCTGGGGCCCTCAGAGACTTCTGCCAGGATAAGCCATGGAAGAAAATGAGCACATCAGATGGTTTTGTCTTTTCTCAGCTTAGACCTCCTTCAGGTACCAAAAAGGTTCAAGTTCATGTAAAGGAAACCTAGAGTCTGTCCCTGAGTCCTTCTTCTGCTTACACCTCTAGTTTCTGGATGTAATTGTACCTCATTAGACCCAGAGTGAATTCTTTATCTGGAGTCTGGAGCCAGCCCCTTTGCAGCCTGTCAGGTCTGTTGTTACTGTGCTGCAGAAGATGATGTAGTTGGGGAAGTCCTAAAGAACGGGACCCTTTTCTTTCCCTCAGGCTGTTGTCATAGACTTCAACTGAGTTTATCCGTTTTTCTGCCAAAAGGGTCTAGAAACTCCAGCTGAACCAGTGTTGTTTTTTCAAATGGGCACTTGGTGGCAGAGTGGGGAAGGCCCCATCCTCCAGCTTCTTCTAGCCAAGTTGAATTCCAGAATATGTACAGCTGTGTGGGAGGCCATACTATACAAATGGATATAGTTAGTTCGAGAATTCTAAGCATCTCTTTATTGTCAGTAATGTGTGGAATGAAGTACCCTTGCAGTTAGTGGATATTTCTGGGCCTGGTCTTGTTTGTTTGATACAAACTTCCCTTCATGGACATCCCAAGATATACTAAAGACATGCTCTCAATTTGGAATGACAGGGGTGTAAATTTACAAGGATTTATTTGGGGCAGATCGATTTCATACCACCTAGTTCAGTAACTGTGTATCTGTCTTCCTCTCCTCGCCCCTAGAATGCAGAGTCCTTTGTATCAGAACTGTGTTTCACAGGTACAGCAGCATCCTTCATAAAATTTAAAGGTGACTGACACGGTGTAAACATTCAGTAAGTTTTTCTTTAATGAAAAATTGAATCATCACCACTTACCTGTAGAATCTTCTGTCAGACTTTTGTATTTTATTATTGTTAATAAAGTGATCGGTAACTCACTGATGATCTGAATTATTAACTGGCCTTATGTACTTTTGCTATATAGGTTATTATATAAATGACCAGGTCAAATGATTTCTAGTTCAAAAAAGGTTTGATCTGCAATCGAGTTGGCTTTCAATGTCTTAAGTAAAATATGTTTGATTTAGACTGGTGTTTTTGGGTGAAACTTCTCAGAGCATCCCAGAGACCAGTTAGGTATTGATGAAACCCTGAGCCTAAATTATAGAAGTTGAAACTTGCTGTTTGTTTTGAGTTTCTGCAGAAAGTGAGACCTGACCTGGCCACATGTGTTGGCAAATACTTTCTCTGACTTGCTCCCACTGAGGGAAGCCAGCAATGTAAATATTTTGAGCATCAAGCTCAATCACTACCAGTATATTTTTAAAAACCATGAGAGGCCTACTTATTAAAGCCTAGTTTGTCTTATTCACCAATTATACCACCTATTAGCAAATATAGTAAGATCAGTCATTTATTTAGCTGAAGGAAAATTAATTTACAGTGGAATAAACTGCACGGACAGCAAGTATATAGAGATCTCTTGTGGACAATATTTTTGAGTCCGTATTGATTAAACGTCATTTGTGACTTAATTAATTGTAATACTGCATAAGCATTTTATCACTCAGAATGCAAGACCCAGGCTTACATAATGCTTCTGATGGAGACTACCGTGCAGCTACTGCCAAAAAGCTTCCACTGAGATGCAAACAACTTGGCCCTGATGGACTTACTCATCAAGAACCACACAACATCTTGGTTCGCTAAAAGCACTTTGTTTAGAAGGATTGGGACGGGAGATTAAAGTAACTCACCCATCAGTCTCCATATACTCAAGGACTCAGAGTCCTCAGAGCAGTTCTTCCATACCTGTTTAATGAACACTCTGCTACTTGGGGGGCTTCCCCAGTGGCTCAGAGGTAAAGAATCCACTTGCAAGGCAAGAGGTGAAGGAGACACAGTTCGATCCCTGGGTCTGGAAGATTCCCTGGAGGAGGAAATGGCAACCCACTCCAGTATTCTTGCCTGTGATTGCACCTAACACAATAGAAAACCAGGAGGTAGACATGGGTGCTGCCCTGTTTATTATTATCCTTTTCAGGCACACTGTCTCTTCGCTTCAGCGTCCCGATACAGGAAAATAGAGTAAGGGAAGATGTCCTAGATGGAAGCACTCTGAAGATTTGGATAATAGTAACAGCCAGCCATTGAACACTTTCTCAGTACTAGACACTGTTGCATTAGCCTGTCGATATCTCATATTTAAAACAACCCTATGAGGTAGGTTCTTATTGTCACCTGACAGACAAGACAGTCGAGGCATGGTAAAGGTAAGGAACACACCTGGGATCACCCAGCCAGGCAGCGACCGAGCTGGCTTCCAAAGCCACCCAGGTGTCTTTGATTGTATTTTAATTCTCAGTGAGTACATTTCTGATGAGTGATTCCAAGTATCAAGAGAGTTCTGGAACGGATATCTTTGCTCATCTGGATTACTTAAGGGGGAAAAAAAAGTGTTAGTATCAAGTACTGTGTATTGGATTCTGTATAAGTGAGCCAGAATTTTCTTCCACTATAATGGTTGCTAAGTCACTTCAGTCGTGTCTGACTCTGTGCGACCCCATAGACGGCAGCCCACCAAGCTCCGCCGTCCCTGGGATTCTCCAGGCAAGAATACTGGAGTGGGTTGCCGTTTCCTTCTCCAGTGCATGAAAGGGAAAAGTGAAAGTGAAGTCGCTCAGTCGTGTCCGACTCTTAGCGACCCCATGGACTGCAGCCCATCAGGCTCCTCCATCCATGGGATTTTCCAGGCAAGAGTACTGGAGATAATGGTTGCTATTAGGACTTAAAATATATTTGAATAGTAAGATAGTATAAGGGACAAATTTTTATTTGAAAGATGTGACCTGCACATTGGACAGCCTCTAGTGTAAACAGTGGAACATGCTGGAATCTTTTCAAGGTCAGGGCTACAAGTCAATGTAAGCCTCCCCCAGCCCTTAAGCCAGAGACTCCTAATTTCTAAATCTTAATTCTGGCAATGTCTCAGCCACCTAGAAAAACAGTTGAAAATAAGGAAAGATCAAGAAATAGATGTTATTTTTCTAACAAATGGAGATCTATGGGTCAAACACTTGTTTTCTTCTCAGTCTGTCTCAGGTTGATAAACTTGTTAAACTCAAAGAGAAAGCCTCGCAGCCTGTTTACTGATTCCCAACAGAAGCTTCCCTCATCCGCACCCACCAGTGTTTGCTCAATTGTGCCAAGTCATCTCCCTTTGACTCTGTTCAGCCACAGAAAGGGTATCGTAGGATTTAGATGTAAGGAACTTTCCTTCTATTCCAGAACATTCCAGTAATTTGCAGAAACCAGCGTTTTGGGGTAGAATTTGTATTTAAATGACTCTCCACTTCCTCGTCTGATCTCTTGCTGTTGGGCTATCCTTGTAGGAATTTTACTGAATTCTCTGGTATTGAGACTCGCACTTCTCTTTCCCCAAAAGAACTAAAAACATTTGGTTTCAAAACAGGACATTTTTTTCCTCAGTGTCATTTCTCTTAGAGGAGTTGATCTCAATGCTTGTTTATTATGAGTGGACTATTTTACAACAGCCAACGTTATTATAAAGTAAGTTCCGTTGGAGTTAATTCTAAGATTATGTAGTTTGTTTCGTTGTGTAAAACTGTGGTATTGACTATTACTTTAAATAAAGTTAGAAATGTTTATGTATTTCTCTTATGATAGTCAAGTATCAGAATTTAATTTTTAAAGAGTAAAAATCTTCTAATACCTACAGCACCATTGTTCTAGCACTGTCCAATATAACCAAATTTCATTGTAATAACAAAAAACCCCTGTATTTTGTATGATTGTACTTAACATTTATGCAGTGCATAAATGCATCTATAGGACAGCATATTCATTATGAATATATGTTCTTTATACATAGTAATGCCTTACTACAAGACCGTTTGTCTACATTGTCTAGATTTTAAAATAGTCACTTCATAAGATAGATTTGACCTTAGCTGACAATGACAGTGTTTCCTTGTGTGTGTGTTAGTCACTCAGTCATGTCCGACTCTTTGTGACTCTATGGACTACAGCCTGCCAAGCTCCTCTGTCCATGGGATCATCCATCCAAGAATACTGGAGTGGGTTGCCATTTCCTCCTCCGGGGGATCTTCCCAACCCTGGGTTCAAACCTGAGTCTCCTGCATTTCAGGCAGATCATTAACCATCTGAACTACTAGAACGTGGCAAGGGTTTCCTTGGGCATGTTAAAAAATGTTGTTTCTAGGACTCAGTCCACTCGTGGAGTGAGGATTCCTAACTCTGGCCAGCTTCATACCAAAAAAATGTATCTTGGCACAAATACTTACGATTTTTTAAAAATTTTAAGCCTTAATTTATTAACTCAGTATTTAACTCTTATCACAGCCGTGTTGCTCCGTACAGAATTTGTCATTGCTGTCAGTCATCGGTCTTGTTCTGTTTATTGTAATAGTATCAGTTCTCTCCCAAACTGGTACTTGAGCTGGCCAAAGTGAATGGATAATATAATCAGGCTGTATATCACATTGTATTCTTGTTCTGAAAAGCATAAGAAATTAGTGCCATTAACTTTAAAAAAAATATGAAGTTAATTCGTTTTCATGGAAACAGACATTTTAGCTAGTTTACTTTTGTTTCTTTTTTAGATTTTTGAGATTTGAGGAAAATAGAGCCCTCTTTGAAATTTGAATTGCTCTGGAGAATTAAACATTATTAAGAAGTTGGTTAAAATTATTGAAAACAAAGAGCTCTCGGGCTAAATGTTTTGGCATTACCTTTGAACACCCTTAGTATTGACTGACTAGGGGCTTCCCAGGTGGCTCAGTGGGTGAAGAATCTGCCTGCCAGTGCAGGAGACGAGGGAGACATGGGTTTGATCCCTGAGTCAGGAAGATCCCCTGGAGGAGGTAATGGCAACTCACTCCAGTATTTTTGCCAGAAAAATCCCATGGACAGAGGAGTCTGGTGGGCTACATGCAGTCCATGGGGTCGCTGAAGAGTCATACATGACTGAGCACACAGCAGATGAGTCTAGCATTGACTGGAAAGAGGATGTGAGAAACCACACCATCCCCTCTTCCAAGTACCTGTAAGAAACATGAACTTCCTGGGTAACTGCTTCTTCCTCACATTCTTCCCGTGCTTCCTGGCACACAGATGTCTTCTGTTCCCCCAGCTCCAAGCAGTTTTATGTGGTCAGAAAGAATCTATGACTCAGTTCCTTTCAGACCACTCCTCTGCCCATAGAGCTGAAAATGATTGCTTTGTCATGTCCCATTCTTTGGCAGCACTTGAAGGGTTTAAGGGACAGTTGGCATTTCCTCCATCAGAGAACCAGCCTAAAGATTCTGAGGGCTGGTTCCCTGAAGTTTTGCCTGCCCCTTCTGCCTGTTTGTGATTCCTTGATTGGGGAAACTTGTGGTTGCCAGCCTTACATCCCCAACCCCATCACCATGCGACGACCAGGGCACGTCAACCAAGCTTGCTCATACGTAGTGCATCTCAGCCTCACCATCATGTCCCTGCCTTCTCAGTTCACCCTAATGCAACTTGCCATTCGTCATGACACTGTCTCCCAGCTAGTTCATAGCCTTCTGAATTTATTACCTGGCCTACTTTCTATGGACTTGGCTTATAGGTGACTCTGTTGTGATGGAACCTGTGGAGAGTACATGGCATTTGATTTGTAGGAGGAAGAATGAAATTGATTTGATATGTTTTTATAAAGATATGCTGGCTGCTACCTAAAACACCAGCAGTTAATTTAGGTATTATATGGGTTAAAAGCTCTGGCTTTGGCATGAGACTGAGCAGAATTTGTATCCTAGTTTTGCCTTATTACCTGGTCAAGTTTCTTAACTTACCTGATTTTTCATTTCCCTATTTGTATAATAGATATAGTACTGATAAGGACTACTGTGTACATTAGATGCTTAAGCTAACTTCAGGGGTTCATTTATTTTAATTAGCACTCTGCCTAGCTCTTGTATGGTGCACAAGAAATGTTAGTAATTATTACTAAATGATATTTTTAAAAGAATTTCTCTATTACTCTTCCATTCCCTCCTTCCTTATGTTGTTTTCCACTCTTCTCTCTCACTTCATTCTCTTAAGAGGATAAAGACATTTTATTAATACTCTCAGACACATCCACAGGGTTTATGGAGAAGATCTGATCTGCCAAGAGCTGTTTGGGTTTGTTGTATCATAACCTAGACGCTATGGCTGTGTTACACGCAGCTGCCTCCTCACGCGGTAATCTGATTTGCACATTACTCTGGGCAGCCTTGGAAACGATCAGTGAGTAAGTACCCTCTGTGTGAATGAGACAGCGGGCTCTAAAGCTACAAGGGGAGGCCTTGGAAATCATCTGATCCAGGCTCTTGCCCCCAGACAGTGCCACATTTTAATGTTCTGTAAAATGACAGTTGGCTGGTTTTTCCAGCTTGAAGCACGGAGAATGCCTGTTCTGTTGTGGGTTCTTGGAGTCAGATTATTAAAGTTGTTAGGAGGAATTGTAGCAGTCACCTTGTCCAGTGCTTCTTTCATCTGGCGTCACTGAGAACCTATTTCACACCATGTGCTGTGCAGGCCCTGGTGATGCAGAGCTCAGTGAGATGTTCAGGGACCCCCAGTCTTCCTCAAACCAATACTGGGGGCCCTTTCTAATGACACTGCAAACACCAGCCTCTGATTAGACATTTCTAATCAAAAACAAAGAAGACCTCTCAGCCTGTTATGGAAATAGAAAAGAGGAGTCTGCTGAAAGGATTCATTTTCTCAAGAGCAATGGAACTTCTGCCTTGAGTATTGACAGCTTAGAAGCCAATGAGATGGTAGTTTCTGAGCTCAATCCCAGTGTTCTCAGATTGGGATTGGATATACTAGAAGAGCAAGAGGAAAAAGTGATTTTTTTGCCAGGCTTGAGAAGGGCTTAACATCGCCCATTAATTATTCAAGATAAAATAAGGAGTTGTATCCTAATGACTCCATACATTTTAAAACTTTACATAGGTAATGTAAATAAATATAAACTAATCATTAAATGGAAATTTTCTAGTGACAATAAAGATACTATCTCACAGGTCAGATTGTTCTCATTTCATAGTTAACATGGTTTTTTCGAGTTGAAGGGGACCAAAGAGTTTATCCTATCCAGTTGCTTCTGGACTTAATTTTTAAAGTGAAACCTTACTCAGAATACAAATGTATAAAATGAGTAAAATCAGCTGTGCCCCAGGTGTGGCCCTGCCTCACTTTGCTAAGGGGCCCCTCCTTAGATCCCTAGGACTGTAATCTAGTACTTTGGATCAACTCTAATAATTAAAAAGATTTTTCCTGAGTTGAAATTGTTACTTCTAATTATTCCAAATTCAGGGCCCTGGAGCAGCACAGTGTAAACGCACTCTGTCTTCTGTTCACCCTGCAGATACTGATGACGCTCAGTGTGCCCTTCCTGCCTGCACCCTCTCTTCTCCCAGATAAATCAGCCTCATGGCTTTTAACCTTCAGTGGCATGTTTTCAAAGTTTTAATCAGGAACTTTTCTCTTATGTGATTCTATTGATATTTCTTCTTCTATCTTGGAAATAGAGACAGAGCTTCTACTAAGTATCTTGGGTGAATTTGAATTTGGTTTTAAACTCCCCTTCTTCATCCTTTATTTTTTTTTTCCCCTTCAGACTGAATACTTTCAGCCTCTTAGAAAAAGCTGTTTATCATCAAAGTCAAAAAAGGAAAAAGATGTTAAATACCCGGCCTCAGAAGGAATTACAACTTGAGGAAGCGGTCTGAACTTAATTCCCATTCCAGGACCCTGCCCATACAGGAGCCAGCTCTCCACAAAGCCATCCAAATGCCTGTCAGCACCATGGGGCAGGGCCTGAGCTGGGCGTCCTCTAGTCCCCTTTCTGGTGGCACCGGGTTTCCCGGGGGGCCGGCGCCGCCCTGAGCTTGTGGGAAGCCGGTGAGAGCAGCTCTGAAGCAGCCCCCTCTGGCGCAGGCAGAGCCGCCTGCACTGCCGCAGTGCTTCCATTCCATTCAATAGCAAAGGCTGCCCTTTGAGGAGGCACAAGCGATGGGGCCGTTTTTGACATTAAAATACAGTTTTCTCTGGCATCTGGGCAAGTTGATGTTTTGTCTTCTTTGATCTGGGGCCCTATTTTCTTTCCATTCACTTTAATGGACTGTCCGGTGGTTAGTTGTGTTATTAGGTCTGAGAGCATTTATTCCCTTTGCTTTCACCCTCTTTCCAGTTTTATGTAGAATGGTGCCTTCCAGTCTAGTTTGAACATTGTTTCCTGAGCTGTATGTGATGCTTAGGAAACATGAGTTGATGATAATCCCCTGGCTTTCCGTGTTTTGTCACATTTTGCCATCTGTGCAGCATATGAAGAGTGTGAGATTTCTGCTCCTTTGGGTGCTGGATAGCATGTGGGGAACACAGATGTGAGCTTGTGTCCTTCAGTTGTTGCCACTGCAACAAGATGTCTCCAGGCCCCTCAGCCTGGGACCTATAGACACCTAGGGAATCTGTGACACAGGGTCTGTGGGCTCCTTGAATGGACTAAAAAGTAGATGCAAAATTTTGTGTATGAATTCTTGTTTGCATTTTTCTGGAGATTTTTCAAGGAATCTGAAACCAACTAATAGTTAAGGATGACTGAAAAGAGGTTTCAGGATCCTGAAATTGAACCAGATATATCTTCCACTCAGGACTTATTTACAGTGGTGTTAAATTTTGTTTGTTTGTTTTTAAGGAAATGCCTTTAAAATTCTGTTTTAAAGCAAGCCTATAACTGAACATCATTCAGCATTGGTCATCTGATTCAGGACTAATGCACTGGATACTAGATGAAAACCAAAAGAAAACAGAACAGTTCGAGTGCCATCTAGTGGCCCGAATGATAATTTCACAGCTTTGGAATCAGGCCCAGGCCTTCTCCTTACACCCGGGTCTTTAGTTTCAGCAGCTTTCTAAATCAAGAACATTTTTTTCCTCTCAGGTAATTGCAAACCGTAAAGGTGTGTGGTAATGATACTTGTCTTCCACACAGATGCTGCAGTTGTGGATTTTAGCCTTGCTTACTCTGGAGACATAATTTTCATAAAAGCTTAATGCTGTAGATGGTATGTATTTTATAGGAATATAGGAACTACAGACTTTGAGAATCGTACTGCATTTGAATATATTTTTAATCATAAAGCTGGAACAAACTGATGACTGCCATAAAATCATTTTGATATAGAGGCTTTTTTTTTTCAAGTTAGAATAAATTTAAAAACTGAGTAATTTGTCTTAATTACTCTTTGTATTCCTTTCATGATGGTGACATAGAATGATGTTCGCCAAATGGTGCAGAAATTGTGAGGTTTCAGAGTTGAATTTACTCTGGGAAAATATATTAGATGATTTGTATCCACGTGAAAATATGCTAAGAGCATAGCTCTCAAGTCCTTACTCTGCTGTAACGTAGCAATGGTTGATCATGTTAACTTGTTTATTCTTTTATAAATGGGGCTGATAACAGTATCTAATGTAGGGTTGTTGTTAAGATTAAATGAAATAAAGTTGGTAAGCACAATGCCTTGTATATAAAAAGTATTTTCATTTATTAAAGTCTCTTTAATATTGCTATGGTTACTATCACTGGCCAGTTTTTTTTTTTTTCCAGGACAGCTGTAGTAAAATGGAAACAGACAATCTTGTATCTTAATGGATAATTTTATAGTTTTTAAAAGCATTTGCTCACATACAGTCTTGTTTGATTTGTTTCAATAAATGTTTACTTATTCACATATATTCAACCAGCTATTTCTGCAGCTCCTATTAGGTATCATCATCTTTGGCATTGCAGGTTTGATACAGAAAACAGCAATAAAAAAGACAGGCCTCACATGGTGGGGGGGTGGGGAGTTAGACAATAAGCAGTAAATAAATAAGGTGATTTCACAAAGAAGTCATTAGTGTGAAGGAAATTAGTGTGATGTCATAGGGCACGACTGGACACCTCCTTGAGGTTGATGAGGTGGCCAGGAGAGATCTTTCTGAGAAAGGTGACGTTTAAGTTCTTTCCTGAATGACAAGGAGCCAGCCACGTGAGGGCTGGGGAGCAGCTGTCCTGACTAAGGGATATGGCGAGTGTAAATGGCATTGGTGGGAAAGTGATAAGCACATGCACAGACTAGAAAGAAGGCTGGTGCCTCTGGAGCTCAGGGAGCCGAGGGTGCGTGGCAGGAGGCGAGGTCAGAGGACTTCAGACTTTATTCTGCGGGTTCTGGGTGAGATGGGGTGTAATTCAGAGCACCAACCAAAGAGACTGGTTTGAAATCTAACCTATTAAGTGGTTTCCAACAAGTTTCTTGACTTTTCTGTGCCTAATTTTTAACATCTCCAAAGTGAGAATGATGATCGTTTCTTCCTCCTAGGATTGCTGTGAGGATTAAATGAGATCAAAATATGTGTGAAGTACTCAGCAGAGTGTCTCCATACTGCTGTTTTATCATCATCAGTATCTAGGTTCACTTTCATCACAAGTGCTATCCCCTCGTCATCATCAGTACCCTCAAGTTACAGATGAGAACACTTAGAAATAGAGGGTGGTTTTGAAATCAGAATACAGGCATCTTGATTTTGGAGTCCTCATTCTTTTTGCAGTGTATTCTGCGACATGAGCTCCCAGAGAGACACCTCTCTGATCTGAATCTCTTTAGCTCAGAGCTCAGTTGTATGCCCCTACGAATGTGAGAAAATTATCAGTAAGGGTTATGGTGTGTGGTAGGGAGGCTCCATGCCTGTCTTGTCCACACCTGAGACCCTACACCGAAAGCATTAGTGTGCACATCGGAACGCACAGAGGAAGAAGGATCTGACTGTGTTTTGGGGACCTTGTAAGGCACAGATTATCTTCAGACACTGAAACTCTTCCTTAATTGCAGTAAATGGGGCCCTACAAATATAAGTAAATGAAATCCAGGGATTATCCCCAGATTTTTTTTCTAATCCGACTTTTAGTGAAGGTATTAACCAGGATCCACCCCCCCAACCCCAGCCCAGAGTTGAATTTCCCTCTCCTCCACCTCTTCCTGCTTTTGCTCGGTCCCTTCTGGAGTAAGCCATGGCAGAGGTAAGGATCACGAAGTGAGAGAAACAAATGAGAAGCCAGGAGCTAGGAATCCACCTGCTCGCCCTGCCCCCATTCCTCAGCCCCTGTGGCGCCTCCCTCACCAGCACTGATGGCCCACCCCTTGTCTCTTGCAGAATGTGAGCACCTGATCCGCCACATGCTGGTGTTGGACCCCAACAAGCGCCTCTCCATGGAGCAGATCTGTAAGCACAAGTGGATGAAGCTAGGGGATACGGACCCCAACTTCGACAGGGTGAGCGGGGCCTTCCACTCCCCCCCCCCCCCCCCCCCCCCCCGAACACCTCTTCTGGCCGCTGCAGGCTCTTTTGCATAAGATTGTAACCAGGCCAGGACCTAGAAGGGAAGGCCTGGATGCAAGCTGTTGTGTAATCCTGAAGCAAATGAAGCCAGCAAGAAGGAAGCTTAACCGGCTGAGCTGTTACAGAATAGTGATACCAGTTCCTGACCGTGTGTCCTCACATCCGGATCCCTTCCTGGGTGTTGGGACAGTACAGCCTCTTCCCACTGGATTGTTCACCTCCTCTTGTCTCTCACTGTGCACAGTCCAATGGCTCCTGCAGCGTTCCTTTATTTAAATCATTGTAGCCATCCCAGGTACCCCAGGAACTGAGGAAAATAGTGGCCTAGCCATCTTATCTGCTCCTAGCTGAGTACCAGGGCTTTCTTGCTTAGGCTTCATCTAAGGCCAAAAATATCGCAAGCTAAGGAGCATGGAACAGCTTGTTCATTATATATGATCTGCCATCTTGATGTAGTTAATTGGGAGTTTGATAGCTTGCTTTTTTTGTTACAGTTAATAGCCGAATGCCAGCAGCTGAAGGAAGAAAGACAGATGGACCCTCTAAATGAGGATGTCCTCTTAGCTATGGAAGACATGGGACTGGACAAAGAACGGACACTACAGGTATACCTAAACGCGCAGAGGACAAGGTAGGGGTAGCTGTGCTCCCTCTGTCCTGTCTTTTCCATGTATCCTTCTTCCTGGGAACTTGGATCTTTTCGTTTTGCTCCCATTCTTCCTCTGCCCCTTGAAAAGAAGGCACTTTACTCTTCTACTATTACTTTTGAAAGAGTTTTGGTCATTGATGTGCTCTTTTACCAGGGTTTTTTGCTCTTTCCTCTTTTCTCTTGGTAGTCGTTAAGATCAGATGCCTATGATCACTATAGTGCAATCTATAGCCTGCTGTGTGACCGGCATAAGAGACATAAAACCCTGCGTGTTGGAGTACCTCCTGGCATGCCCCGAACCATGGCCTTCCAGGCGCCAGTCAACCTCCAGGTGGGTGATAACTCCAGTGACCAGATTCAGGACTAGTAACGTGGAGAGGGGTGGTGGTTATCCATTGCTCTCTAACGCCAAATCATGAAAGTTCCTGCTCTTCCCTACCCATCGCCTCCCAGCTGCCATCTCTTCCTTTGTCAGAGGCCAAGCAAAGAACTCAGCCTTTCTTTGACAGAGTGGGTGGAAGAATATTCCAGCACTGAGAAGGGACACCAATAGTTGAATTTTTTTTTTTAAAGAAACAGTAAATTATTGAGAGAGACTGTCTTCCCTAAAGAATACTTCCTTGTAGCTTCTAAGAGCAGAGGAACCAAAAACTTAAAAGTAGAAACATAGACTTTAGCCATCAAGAATGTTTTGAATGATTTCCCTCTGGTGTTGAAAAGCGTGTATACGTGTGTACTGCTTTCCAGGCGGAGCAGGCTGGTACCACTATGAACATCAGCGTCCCCCAGGTGCAGCTCATCAACCCAGAGAATCAAATCGTGGAGGCAAGTAGCAGCCCCTGATGGCTGTCAGCTGAACCTGCTTTCTTTCCCATATATTTTCTTATCCATTCCCTCATTTATTTTTGGCCGTGCTGGGCCTCCGTTGCCGCTCGGGCTTTCTCTGGAGGCGGCACGTGGGGGCTTCTCTTCACGGCGGTGGGCGGGCTCCTCGTCGTGGTGGCTGCTTCTGTTGCGGAGCACGGGCTCTAGAGCGCAGGCTCGGGGGTTGTGGCTCACGGGCTCAGTTGCCCCGCAGCATGTGAGAGCTTCCTGGACCAGGGATCTTTCCCTACCCCGGCAGATTCTTAGCCGCTGGACTGCCTGGGAAGTCCCCTTTCCTTTCTTATTGTTTCTCACCCCCTCTTGTTTCTGATTTGTTCGCGCTTCCCTCACCTCAGCCGGACGGGGCGGTGAACGTGGACAGTGACGAGGGTGAAGAGCCGTCCCCTGAAGCGCTGGTCCGCTATCTGTCCATGAGGAGGCACACAGTGGGCGTGGCCGACCCCCGGTGAGTGTCTGGCAGAAAATTCCCATCTGACTTTGAGTTCCTCTCATGGCACCTTTTCCCTACTTCGTTGTATCTCCCAAGTAAGATCTGATACAGTGGCCAAGACACGTGGTTAACCTCTTCAGGCTTGACCTCTTCAGGTTAACCTCTTCAGTAGATCAGACTTGATTGGACTTGAGGATCACAGAGCTATCACTAGTGGAGGGTGGGCTGAAAGCCGCCATCATGCCAGGCAGTGACAGTACTTTGGTGAAGAACATAGCATGTCTTTTCCCGAAAAGACTGAGGTCTTCTGATCTAAGCCACATAAAAGTACCCCTGAAAATACGTCTGTGTTTGACAGCTTTTAGAGATGTTTTTTGCCATATATTCTAATGGAAGACTCATCTAAGAAGTGAGGACAAATAGCAGGATAGAATTTATAGATGTAAAAAGATTAAATTCAGTGAAAAAAATTATGTGAACAAAAGTCCAAAAATATGCCGAATAAGTACCGGTTTCCCAAAGTGTTTTCCCAAAACAGCCCTACATTGTGTCCCCTGCTGCCCGCACACTGGAGAAATGGACTGAAGGCCAGCTCTCTTGGTTTTTGTTCAACACTTGAAGATTCTCACCGTTAAAAATCATACCACTTTTCTGGCTGTTTCTTCTCCTGAGAAGGGAAGAGAAGGTTGTGGCAAGAGTCCTCTTGAGAGTTCAGCTTGGAGCAAAGCTGGTTTCTTATTTCTTTGAATCATTTCCAAAAGAGCCTCCCCTGCTTACTGGTTTGCTTGCTTCACATTCTCAGCCTACAATGAAACAGGCAATCGGGGAGCTTTCTGGCACCGAAGACAATGTCAGCTTCGGAGGGTGAAGTCCCGTGTCACCTTGTTAGTAGAAAGAGCTCTTATTTTAAAGTGTGCCGTAAACCCCACTGTCGGAGCTCCACAGCCCTGCCCATCCCAGCTTATCTGCCCATCAGCCCTGGTGGCGCTGACAGCATTCTTTCCCCGGTGAATCAGCTGCTACTTTGGGGCAGCCATTGTTTGAGTGGATGGCCCGTGTGCACCCTCGCTTGCTGTTCACCTCCAGGCCTTGGAGACCTGAACTGGACGGGGGCCAGTGTTTCCTGTTGGCACAGAGCTGTTGGTTTTACACGAGTGGTCAGTGCAGAATGGTGATCCCAGCCACAGATAGCGAAATGGCAGAGAGCCAGATTCCACACATCTGGCTCCGCACACTTCTGCTCTCTCTGGGACCTTGGAGAGAAATACAAATTTAAGAGGAAGGTAGAAAGATAAACTAAACCATGTGGAATTTAGCAGTGTCCTCAAGTTTGGGGCTCTAGGTTGTGAGGGAGAATTGTAACCAGACTTCTCCATCGTCCTGTTTCCTGTCAGCACGGAGGTCATGGAAGATCTGCAGAAGCTGCTGCCTGGCTTTCCTGGAGTCAACCCGCAGGCTCCCTTCCTGCAGGTGGCCCCGAACATGAACTTCATGCACAACCTGTTGCCCATGCAAAATCTGCAGCCAACCGGGCAGCTGGAATACAAGGTACCCGGACATGGGAGAGAGCTTGCCCCCAGAGAGCTTGTCTGAGCTGCCTTTGAGAAACTCAGAGACCGCCCCCAGAATTTCAGGGTGTCCTTAGAAGGATGCTTTCTCTCGTCCATGTCACCATCGTGGGATCCCTTCCTTTCAGTGGACTGGAGTACTGGTGTCTTCTCTCCTCCTTTCTCCCCACCTCACCAAACTGTCCCTGCCCCTCTCTTCCTGCAGGAGCAGTCCCTGTTACAGCCGCCCACCCTGCAGCTGCTGAACGGAATGGGGCCCCTTGGCCGGAGGGCGTCAGATGGAGGCGCCAACATCCAACTCCATGCCCAGCAGCTGCTGAAGCGCCCACGGGGACCCTCCCCTCTTGTCACCATGACACCAGTGAGTGGCAGCATGAAGCCCTGCTTGCTTTCTCAGAGGCTTTTGGTAAAGAGGTTTTGGAACTCAGGGTCTCCAACCTAAACGTCTGAATTTCTTCTTTCCCTCAACATGCAATGCTCAGTGTCATTTTCATTTTTTTCAGGCTAGTAGAATCTTCCAGACTTAATTTTTGGTTAGCTTCTTCACTTGACCGAATAATTTCCATACTGCATCCTGCTTCTGGAGGGATTCATCTTTGGGGAGCCTCTTGTAGACACTCGAGTAAAGGGCGGCTGCAACCCTGCCCACCTCAAGACAGGGAGTCACAGCCTCAGGCCTGGCCTTCCCGAAGATCACATTTCCATGCCAGAGGGCAGTGGAAGCTAACAGTTTTCTCTGGGCTTAATTGCCTTTTAGAGTAGTTTCCAGATTTACCTTCTCACCAACTCTTCCTCCTTTGATTAACATACCTTACACTTTTGGTGCCACCTGGATCTCTTGATGATTCGGCTTCTAAGCTGACAGTTGGCATCTCTGAACCCCATGTTTTTTAATATGATGGTCACATTCAAAGATTCTTTTCTTCCCCTGGTTCCTGTTTATTTCTGATTATTTTCCTGCCATAGGCAGATTCATTCCTTCATTCATTTATTCATCCATTAAATCTCATACTACATTAAGGTTGAGTGCTAATTATATCCACAGCTCTCACTGGGTGTTTCAGGGCAGTGCTTCTTAAGGTGTCTCTCTAGTTTGAGGACCTTGTTTTCCCTGTTTTTTAATATTTAATTTCCCTTGTTTTTTAATTAAAAATTAAAAATTTTAAACATATGAACTACAAGGCTAAATTTTATTTGGTTCAACAGAAAAAATTACTCTGTTAAGTTGCTATAAAGGTTTATAAATATTACTCTCTGTTACTTTATCTACCTTATCTTAGATCAGTAAGGAAACAGTTTGTAGATTGACGCAGGTCCACTGTGCCAGTAACATGGCTGTTGGGAAAAGGGAAAAATTCATGTTTACAGTTCCTGGCCTCATTGAGCTTATACTATAATAGGAAGATGCGATCCACATATGTGAAGTTTTGGAGTAACAGTAGAAGACCAATGTGATGAAGTGCTGGAGTGAAGACCATGGACCTGTAGGTAGCAGAAGCACTTAGGAAAAGGCCAGGTCAATGTAGATTTGGAAGGGTCCAGAGCAGCTTTGTGGGAGGTGCAGTGACTTACTCTGTCCACTGTAGCTGTTTTTGCCAAGGTCACTAACAAACTTCCAGTGGACATTTTTCATCTTTTATCTTTTTGGATTTCCCAACTGTATTAGTTACTGCTGACCATTTTTCTCCTTGAAAAATGGTCTTCTTTTACCTATTCTTTTCTGTTTTCCTCCTAGCTTCCCTTTTCAGGTTCCCTTTCTTCTTTTTCCTAGAAACCCACAGTTCTGTCTTAGGTCCTGCTTCCATTTCATTTTGCAGACTTTTCTCTGAGTGATCCTGTCCACTTCCCTATTTCTGTCACTGAGAGTTTCTCCAGCCCACAATGCTCTTCTGAGCCCTGCACTTCTATCTATATGATTACCAACTGCACAGATCTCGTTGGTTACTTGGCAAGTCCTCACCATTTTAATTCAGCATGTCCTCAGATGAACATGTCCTGTTGCTGTGAAACCTGTCTCTCCCTCTGGGTGACAGGGAGTGGCACCATCACTCCCCTGGCTAGACAAGCTAGGAAATTGGGTTTTCTCTTTAATTCTTTCCTCTCCATTACTCCCCACATCAAAGCAGTTATGCCATGCCTATAAAGTAAGTGTCTATCTTCTGTCCCATCTCCACTGCCTTTTCCCTCACTCAAGCTACTGTCATCCTCTGCCTGGATTAACACAATGGCTGCCAAACGGGCTTCCTGGTTCCAGGCTTGTCTCCTCATCCTTGTCACCTGACATTTTCACGCTGCAACTAAAGCAGGCCAGCTTTCTAAAATATAAATCTTGTAACATCATGTCCCCACTTAAAATCTTTAGTGATTCACCACTGCCTTTTCTCAAAATAAAGTTCTTCATGTGGTATTCAAGGCCGTTTATAACTGGCCACAGGGCTCCTCTCCCACCTCATCTGTAGCCATTTCCTGCATAACCTTGTTCCCTCCAGCCTCGCAGAACCATAGTCAGGGTTCTGGAAACCCTAGAAGCATTCAGACAATGGAATTATCCCAAAAGTTTGTTTTGTTTTACAATTACTGTCCATTAAAAAATGCTCTTTTGTAATAATGGAAGTGTGATTTTTGCTTCAGTGCTTGAGGCATGGTGGTTCCATGAGCCCCAGGCTATGAGTAGCTGTCAAGGCTACACCATACCCCAGCCCACAGGCAGCTGGGAAAAGTCACCGTAACACATGCAGTTGTGGCGGTCCTCATTTCACATACATGTTTTGGTGGGTGACAGTGATTTTAAAGCGTTGAATTGTAACTTCACAGTTACATGTTATGTGCTACAGTGGACTTTTAGAAACCAGTATGCTTTTCTGGCGTTAAGGACGTCTAAAGTCTGGAAATAACTTTAACATGAAACAACAAATCAGTTCCTAGTCATTCCAGGTAAACAAACTCCTACTATATTCTCGGGTCCTCAAACACCCGTGGGCCTTCTCTTCTCTCTCAGCCTAGAAACCTTAGACGCTTGCGACCCCTTTCCTTCTTTGCCGGACTAGTTCCTACTCGTCCTTCAGGTCTCAGGTTCGAGGCCACGTCCCCTAAGATGCCCTGCTCAGTTCCCACACACCCATGACTAGTTCATGCTATTTTGTCCTTTTGTCTGTTTGCCTGTCTCTGTCCTCCACTGGACTGTAAAACAGGGGCAAAAACTTTATTAATTCACATTTTATCCTGGAACATAGTGGGCATTCAGCTTATTTATTGGATGAATAAATGAATGAAGGAAGATGAATCAGAGGAAGAAATTAAAATCAACTGAGCAAGGTAAAAGTGGGACAGTTGAAAGGTCTGTGAATGTTCTGTATAACCCAGGGATCCTAGAAAAGTTTGCAGATTAAAAAAAAAAGTATCAGAGAGGCCTGCCCCGAGCCCAGTGTCCAGAGTAAGAACTGCTGCGGAAGAAGCGCCGCTTTGAGCTTTTCCTTCCTGTCTTTCCTCAGGCAGTGCCAGCAGTCACCCCTGTGGACGAGGAGAGCTCGGATGGGGAGCCAGATCAGGAAGCTGTGCAGAGGTAATGTGGCATCTGGCAGTGCTTGCAGAGCGTCCTTGGGCAGGCTCCCCCTGCGACCAACGAAAGGTCACCTCTGCCCAAGGAGGTGGTCCAGTGCAGCTTCAACATTTGTGTGGTCTCTTGCTCAAGCCAGATGGCATGTTCCTCCCCACACGGAAGTAACAGAAGACTACCCAGAAAATGTCATTTCTGTAAGCACCATTGGAAGTCCCCTAAGTGACAGCAATAACCATAAGAACTTTTTCTCTCCTCCCTCCTTCCTTCCTTGCCCCCTGCCTTCATATTGCAACTCTGATAGTATTCACAAGGCACAAAGCCTGCTCCTACCTGCCAAGAACTGTTACTGAAAAGGAATTGGAGATTTGGGATAACAGTGATCCTAGCTAGTCTGGCCATGGACCGCTGGCATGGACTCTTCCTTTCCAGGAGAATGAATACCTCTTGTACTGTTTGCTGTGTTTCTGCCATCCCCTTGTATCAACAAAGAGATATTGAAAAAAGAATATGGGATTCGGTCCAGGGACAGATGCAAATATCCATTGTTTGCAGAGATGCCTAATTCACAGAAAACGGCAGTGACCATCAGGCATGCTGTACTGTTCATTTGACCTCAGTTCCATTAGCCGTGGTCCTCAGCTTCATGCATGACCCCTTGTGGGAGTTGATTTTCTTATTTTGGGGGGAGGGTGGGGGTTGACCAGAATCCAGCATGTATTTTCCCAGAAATACAGGTGTTCTTCAAGATTATATGTTTTTTTCCCTTGAGGGAAGTTGAAATAAAATGGTTTTCATGGGCTCTTGGGGAAACTTTGGGTGTTTTTATCAAATGGATATTAAACCACTAATGGCTTACCTACCCTCTGGCAAGTTTACATACCACTATTTTACTCTCTAGTCTGTTAATTGGTTTTAGCTGAAATGGGCAAAGTAGTTAAGAATGAATGAAACAAGACCTCTTACCTGGATGGTTGCTGCCCAGTGTCCTTTCTCTACCCACTAGTAGCTCTGCGTGAGAGCTGCTGTCCAAAAAGAAGCTGGTCCCGTGTGGAAAGAACAGTGGAGAACAGGGGTGTTGGCAGGTGGGCAATCTCCTTTTACAGAATAGCCAACAGAAGAATCGTGTTGACTTGGTTTCTTTCTTGATGTTATTATTTCGATAGGCTGCCGATCACAGGGTATATAAAGTTGCATATGGGCCCTGCTGGAGTCATGAAGAGAAATTAGGAAACTCACTGCCTTCCTGCTTGAATTAGACAGCAGTATTTCATTTTATCTTCTTTGTCTTACATTTTACTTCCTCCAGCTCCTCCTTTCTTCTTTAAAGACCAACATTTAAAGGGTAGAATGCCCATCCCTTTTGATGTCATGGAAGGAATGATGCTTCTTTTATTCATGCCCAAGAAGAGCAGCAGTGGTGGAGGAAGTCATCATCAGACCAAGGGGGACCAATACATTATTAATGGTATTAGTGGTGGATCTGAAAGACCTTCAGAATAAGTCATCAGCTTGTGAACTCTTCAGCTTTTGAAACTTCTCTTTTCTTGCCTTGCCTTTTTTTTCACCTAAAAAACAGTTCTAAACATTTCATGTGGTTTCATTTCTTCATCCTTTAGAGAATGTTGGTCCCCTTGGGACAGCATCAGTTTTTCTTCTCCGATGATAGAGTTACAGTCTTGGGTCATGAGGAAAGGGTTGGTGTCAGAACTCACTTAGCCCCACGCAAAAGGATCTTTTTCCATGATTTGTAGCGAGGTCAACCTCAAACCCTGGGGGCCAGTGGCCTCAGGAGACATACGCAAAACCCATCTGAATCTCTCTCTTGGCTCATCTCTAGGAACAGTTCTTAGGGCTCATTTCCTCTAACTTGTATTTTGGAAATGTGGAGGGAAACCGAGGAACATAATTAACCGGCAGAAAATACATTCTTCTCCTGAATGTAATGAAGTCAGGAAAATTGATCCACTTCATGAGCGACATCTGTTTTCTCTCTTCTCTTAACGGCTACTCTTAGGTCCAACATTGAGCCACTTCAGTGCGAAACCAGCTTTTGTTGGCCTTCTGGGACATGTCTCACTTCCATCCAGTCAGGAGTCTGTTGGCCGTTGAGCCCTTTCTGTGCTCTGGCGCCACTTCATTCTGAGTGCTTTGGATTAACTTCTAATGCTTCTTGCTGAGGAGTATTCCTATCTGTCTTTTTTACTATGAAATGTGCTCCTGCTTGTTGCAGGTACTTGGCAAATAGGTCCAAAAGGCATACACTGGCCATGACCAACCCTACAGCTGAGATCCCACCGGACCTACAGCGGCAGCTAGGACAGCAGCCTTTCCGTTCCCGGGTCTGGCCCCCTCACCTGGTACCTGATCAGCATCGGTGAGTAGCCATGTGAGCCGTGGGAGCTCCTTGAGGCCCATCGGACAGGCCCCTTTCTGGCTAGTCTTACAGACATGATGACTAGCATCGTGGCTTTAAATAGCATCCCGAACTTTACGTCTTCTCAGCTCCTTGACTCAGCCGTGCCCAGGGCCACAGGAGACACTTCTTTCCCATTACCTCGTAGACGTGTTTACTGCCTGCAGTTGATCCTCATGACTCTAGACGTTGACTCATAGATGAAATTGAACTTGAAACCTGCAAGTGGGTGAACCTCTCAGAAGACCAGCTGGAGATAGGATTTGTAACCACATCAGTAGGCTTGACTTTTAATAAACCATCACCATCAGAAGGATGAGCATTTCTTATCATGTGACCCCTGAATGAGGAGCTTGGATGGGGGAAAACACATTCCTTTGTGAGTGGTAGAGCAGAGACACTGCATCCTCTTGAGTGTTGTGCTTGAAGGTCATCCTTGCGGTATTCTGACGGCAAAATCTTCTAGTAGGTCTCTGATAAATTTATGATTCATTTTCTCTTAAAGACATAAAAACAAGTTTAGCCTTCCTTGCTAAGAGAACTTCACAAAATGGAGTTCAAGTAAGCCTGGGAACGAGGGGAGTGACACCTTGCTGGTTATCTTCTGTGAACTCTGTGATGACCAAAAATCTTAACTTAGTCCTTTCCAAAGCTGTCCCCAAGCTCTCAGGCCACACTTTCAAAGCCACCACCAGTCGCTAGAGCTTGTTTGGTTTTTTTTTTCAGTCTTTTTGGGAGGACAGTGAAGAGCAGTCTTACTTGGGAAGTTTGGAAGGCAGATTCTGAGAAAATTAAGTTTATAAATGTGTTGTTACTCAATCTTGGAGCCAGACTCACACTGGCAAGCTTGACACAGTGTTTTTATTGTGTCTCGTTACCCACTGGGCATCATAGGTAATCAGCAGAGACAGGTGACCTCTGAGCAGACTGAAACATCATTAGTGCCACGTTGGAACTCAGAAGAAAGATAAGCTTTCATAAATGACCATAAATAATATGGTACAAATGGTCTGTTAGGAGAATGAATGACATTTCTCAAATAAAACTGATGGTACAGACAGTATTTTTCTAAGGAGAATCTCTCAGGAACCTCACTGTTATAGTTCTGCATCACTTTGGGTGATCATTAGCTGCCCGTACATTTTCTGTGATTTCTCAGTAACTCTGAGCTCTATACTGTTACCTGACAGACTCTTTATTGCTTTACTTCTCCCTGTTCCTGTCTTTCCTTCCTTGACAGCCCCACACTTAGTTTTCCAGCCTTTGTCAGGCTCTGTTGTTTAGTTTCAGTCCTTTGGGTTTAATCCTTGTTTAATTCAGGTGCTCCTCAGGCCGTGTTCTTGTGGAGCAAGCATGAAGATGGGCACATCACCACAGTCTGCCTTTATCACTGACCCGATACCGTGTTTATACCTATTACTAAAGGAAGGCCGCACTGGCCCACAGCTCCATTTGTGTGGTTTCCACGCTGCCTAGTCATTGTCAAGGCTTTGCCTGCTGGAGATCTGTCTACTGTCTGTTTCTGTGTGAACACTCTTGGTAGAGTGTTTCAAGGGTTCCCTGTGGTCAAGCCAGTTTGAACTGGAATGAATACCCTGTGAATGACAGATCGCGTAAGGTGCGGTGTTTATGCAAACTCAGCACGTCTCCATGGAGTTGCTATAAAAACATGGTGACACAGAGACTGAAGCAAGTCTTCAGGGCAAAAGAGAAACTTTCCAAGGCTATCAAACACTGAAAATGGGTGGCCTGGAGAGATTATTGAATTCCTTTCATTTGCTGGAGGAAATGACTCAAGAACAGCAGATATGTCTATTCTTCTGGGGTGTCATAGATGAAGTCCAGCATGAAGACAGAAGAGGGGTCTGAGTGTGTAATCCTGGAATTGTGTAATTTATAAATTAAAAATTAAGTGTAATTAACAAAAAAACCTAACTAACACAAGATGGATTTTATCTAGGTGGGGAGCCAAGTCCCTGTTTGAAGAGTGTAGTGGGAATATCAGCCTGACATGAGGCTATCCTGAGTTTGAACGTGATTGCTAATGAAAATAAAACGCAAATGATACTGTCAGTTCTTCCAAAATGAGCAGCTACCTAAGAACTATTCCTCTGAAGCTCCTGTGCTGGGCTGCCCAGGGTGTCAGTCTGTTCACAACCCGATCTTCTGGAAAAGTCATGAAATTCCTGGACCTGGGATGGGAGAGAATGTGTTTTGTACAGACAGACTGTAATTAACTCCTTGAAGAACACAGCTTTCTGAGTGAATCAGAAATGTGTCCATCATCAGAAAATACTGAAAGTGTAAGAATCAAATTGTAGGAGAAATAGTACCTGCTTGCTTTAACTCCAAACACCTGAAGTAGAAACAGAAATGAGAAATATTGGGCAAATACCCCTGAGACCAGCTCCCATGATCACTGTTTCTGGAGTGTGTCTTCCAAACTCATTTGTCTTTCGTGTTAGCAAACCCAGATACATGTTGTGTTCATTTCATCAGCTCACTGCTGTGTCAAGCTTCAGGTGGAGTCTGAAACAGGAGCCATCATTAGAGGGAAGAGGGCTTTCCTTGCTGCCAGAACTCTTTTAACTCCTCTGCACACTCCTCAGCCCCTCCTAGACTCTCCCTGTTTGCTGCATTTGAATTCGCTTGTTCACCCGCTTTCTTAGCCTTGGTTCCGCTTCTGTCCAGAATGAGTAACTGGCAAGGTGGTACATCATTTCACCCACAGCTCAGTGTGATGTCATCTCTGCCCTGGACCTGAAACCCTGATCCTTTCCATCAGCTGCTGGAATGCTGCCTTGGCAGTCTTTTTTCTGCTTACTTCAACTCATAAACATCTCTTTCTGATTAGGTAACAAGTATAGGTGTTAGCTTCTAACTCTCATGCTGTCTTAGGCATTCCTTACTGATAGCTCGTTCTTTCTTTCTGTAAGACACTGGCTTTGTTCCTATTGAGCAGTGGGGTCATTTTGAAGGTAATATACATGATTCCTCTTTCATTAGCAGGTTGGGAGGGTGCCACTGCTCTGAGAAGTTACCTTTCACAGCAGATAACCTTATTTGTGTTGACCAGGTATGTGCAGGATCTTCAGGCCTGCGTTTCTTAAGGATGGGCTGTCTCCATCTGGGGATCAGAGGTCCCCAGTTTCCCCACTTTAAGCTCCACCTTGCGTTTTCTAGCATAAAAAACCTATGAATTCCAGGCCAGACCCTTGACCCCAAGGTTGACTGTAGTTTCCCTCTGGTCAGTCATACATACAGGGAAAACTTTAGGTCACATGGGCGGGTAGGTTCTAGGTTTCTAAAGGCACCAGATAGAGACATGACTGTAAAAGGAGGAGTTCCTATACAGCTGAGCTTGAGGGCTACTGTGAAGCTCCTCTCTCTCTGACCCAGTGTATTTGTAAGAACTGGATGTATCTGATCCCAGGACCTTCCCAGGCTTGGACATTAAGCTAACTCAAGGTAAGTGGAAACGGAAGATGGTCACTTGGAGGCCTCTAAAGGGAAGGCAGGCTAGGGAAATGACTGGCCTCTGGAGATGGCATGGAAGTGGTGTAATATGCCAGGCTGCGTGTGTAGCCGGCAGCTTTGTGTTCATCTGGAACAGCGTCCCTAGGTGATTTGGTCAAAACCCCTGAGTCCTAGCCCCTAACCTTCTCTTCCCATATATTCAGCTCCACCTACAAGGACTCCAACACCCTGCACCTCCCTACGGAGCGTTTCTCCCCTGTGCGCCGGTTCTCAGATGGGGCTGCAAGCATCCAGGCCTTCAAAGCTCACCTGGAAAAAATGGGCAACAACAGCAGCATCAAACAGTTGCAGCAGGTAATGTTAGAGATGTCAGGCATCTCTGGAGAAGCATGGGTAGCAGAGACCAGCATGGGTAACAGAGACCGGTATTGCAGGGGACACGTGTGTTAAGCTTTCTGCCCCCTCATATCAGCAGCACTGCAGTTTTAGAGGTGCCAAAGCAGATAGCTCCTTACACGCTTTCCTTCCTTCTGCTTATATCCAGCTTTCCCCAGGAAGGGACTAAATTTCCTCCTGTCTCTGTGGTTCATTAGAGAGGAATTTCGGGCTTGGGTTTCAGTGGGAAGCACCCGGAAATGTCTTTTGAAGCAACCCTGGCGTTCCCCTCATGACTTATGGGCACTGGGTCTTGTTGGAGCCTGCTCTGCATTCTTACCACCTGGCATACTCTCCAGCTGGTGTGGAATGGTGCCCCCAGAGGAAGGAAGTGTACCTCCATGCTTCTATAAAGGGCCGGTTTCCTTTCTGCCTTCCTGACGACCAAGCTTCGAGTGGCATGTGCTTTGTACACCGATTTCACACTGGAACCTTCGCTCGTACCCAGGCCATCTTGGTGATTTTCCCTTCATGCAACCAGCACAGAGCGTGAATATATTTAGTACACAAATGCCCACCTAAAGGGATTAGTTGCTCATCAAGGACACAGTTGTTCTCTGTGGGCTCCTTCTGCCTATGAGACCCGGGGCAGCTCTGCGTCTGCTGACAGCACTGCATGGGGTAGGCCTGGCTGTATCCCCTCTGTATGAACTGCTTTCCCTTCAGGAGTGTGAGCAGCTGCAGAAGATGTACGGGGGGCAGATTGATGAAAGAACCCTGGAGAAGACCCAGCAGCAGCATATGTTATACCAGCAGGAGCAGCACCACCAAATTCGCCAGCAGCAGATTCAAGTAGGCCTTCCCTCTTTGCTTTCTCCAACTTGTCTGGAGTTTGCTCTCAGGCTGATGGGCCTGTGAATGCTGGAGGAGATCACGCAGGGCAGAGTGGAGTTGAGTTATTTGTGTGGTTGCCATGTTTGAGTCAAGGTAATCAAGCCTTTTGATGAACGACGGGAGCATAAATCTCAGTCACAGATAGTCTCTTCCCTTCCCGAGAATGGCTCTGGTTAGTCTTCAGGCTCACGAGTATTTTTTTCTCCTCTCCCGCATGTGTTTTAGGACTCTATCTGTCCTCCTCAACCTTCTCCACCTCTTCAGGCTGCATGTGAAAATCAGCCCGCCCTCCTCACCCACCAGCTCCAGAGGTAATGAAACATGTTGTTCTTTGCCTAAACTGTTGGCCTCACTCACATGGGAGACATGAGTGACTATAGCATCATCTGGGAAGAACCCATCTAAAAAGCAGGAAGACCAATTTAGATTTCAGCAGCCTCCTAAAATCCTGACTTCCTGTGCCACTTCATTTTCTTATCCCCATGAACCATGTGATCTGACTCCTAATACAGGAGGCCAGATGCAGGCCCACAGTGACCCCTGCCTCCTTGGGACGTCTGGGAAAATAAGATGGAGACAGGCTTTCAGTAGACTGTGGTGGGTGGCCTGTGTATGTCTAGCCTGGAAGCTTATCAAAACTAAAAATGGAGTTTCTGCCTGTGGTTATCAAATGACTGAAACTAACTTCAAGGTTATACTATCACCTCAGGAAGTGTATTTACTCATCTGGTTCTGTTGTTTTTTAAGGTTAAGGATTCAGCCTTCCAGCCCACCCCCCAACCACCCCAACAACCATCTCTTCAGACAGCCCAGTAACAGCCCTCCCCCCATGAGCAGCGCCATGATGCAGTCTCACGGTGAGTTGAGAGGTTTTCTTTGAACCGTGAGCCACAGGAGAAGTGAGGCTTAGTCTTGAGTGCCTCAAGCCACTGGTGACGGAGCAACATGCTGTGTAAGGGGGTAGTTCTAGTGCCAGGCTGCCTTGGCTTGGCCCCTGCTGCTACCAGCTCCTTAGCTGTGAGACCTCAGGTAGACTACTTAACTTCTGGGCATCTCCACCTTCTCAAATGTAAGACAGGGAGAATAATTATATGAAATACATATGTTAGGTATAATACTTAGAATAGCCGCTGGAACAATATAGTTCTCAATAAAGGTTGACTGGTATTGATGTTTTCATAAAATCCCCTCCAACTGTACCAAATGAATGGGCTACTACCAGAACCTTCCCTCTTGTCACGCCTGAGTTTGGTGATCCACTGGGCATGTGGCTTCTCTCTTGTGGGTGTTCAGATGAAGGCAAAGATGAGCGGGCCCTAATTTATACGGTCCTTCAGAGGCCAGCACTCTGAGGGGTTAGCATTCTGAAAACTGAGAATCTCTTAAGTAACACCACCCAATCTAGATCCCCTGAAGAGCCTGAGTTGGTCTCAGAGCCCTTCTTACTCAGAGTGGGGTCCCTGACCATTAACATCAGCAGGAAAAATCAAATCTCAGATCCTATCCCAGACCTGCTGAATCAGAATCTGCATTTTAGCAAGATCCACAGGCCCTTTGTACATGCATTAGAGTTTGAGAAGCGTTGCCCTGGATGAGAGCTACTCAGAGAATAATCAACGGGCAATTTCTTGGAACTGCAAATTCTTGGAGCCCCGTCCTTACCTACTGAGTCCACGTTCTGAGGGTTGGGCCCAAGAGTGTGTGTCTTCACGAGTCCCCCAGAGGAACCTTCCACGCCCTGGAGTTGGAGAAGCACTGCTCTGGGTGGTATGCCAGTTGAGCTTCCTCAGTGGCTCCTATGACTTCTGGCCGCAGGTCACCTGGGCATGTGATCACTCTGGGGCTCCTTTCCCCCCAGGTGCTGCATCTTCCTCCCAGTTTCAAGGCTTCCCTTCCCGCAGTGCCATCTTCCAGCAGCAGCCTGAGAACTGTTCCCCTCCTCCCAACGTGGCACTGACCTGCTTGGGCATACAGCAGCCTCCCCAGTCACAGCAGGTGACCATCCAAGTCCAGGAGCCGGTCGACATGCTCAGCAGCATGCCTGGGGCCGCTGCCGCCTCTGCAGGCCGGGGCGTCTCCATCAGCCCCAACGCCAGTCAGGGTCAGATGCAGCTCCGGACCAGCCTGATGGCCGCCCTCAGCTACGGACACCGGCCCTTGTCCAAGCAGCTGAGCGCCGACAGTGCGGAGGCTCACAGGTGAGGCTGCCCAGAGTCTCCCGGCCGTCTCTCCAGGGGACCCAGGTGGGAGGAAGCCCCTTAGTAGGAGGAGAGGAGGACAGAAGGGCTCTGACTGGACTGTGCTCATTTCAGCCTGACTAAAAGTGAGGCGGTGGGCTTGGGTTGGACTTGAAACCTATATATTGACTCAGGATCAAAATGCTAGTGAGACAGAGGAGGATAATGACGCAGCTACCTTACTATATAGGCTTCCCGGGTGGTGCAGTGATAAAGAACCTGCTTGCCAGTGCAAGAGATGCAAGAGATGTGGGTTCGATCTTGGGTCAGGAAGATCCCCTGGAGGAGGAAATGGCAACCCACTCCACTTTTGCCTGGGGAATCCCATGGACAGAGGAGCCTGGTGGCCTACAGTCTGTGGAGTCACAAAAAAGTCGGACACAACTTAGCGACTAAACACTACCACCACCTTACTATAGGTCTGCAAAGAAGAAAAGGGCCAGTTAGAGGAGTAGGTAAAACTTTCAGTTACCCGCCTTGTCTGTTCTTCTAGGATTGTTTCTTTCCATCACTCATATTCTGAGAGATGGGCACATCTTAATTCAAGTGATGTTGCTACCCTCAAGCCCGAGGGGATGGTGGGGTAATGCCTACACCCCCATCCTCCTGTGGCCCCTTGGTTCTCTGTACCAGCAGAGGCTCACTACTGAGGAGGAGTGGTAGCTGTTCCCCGGGGAATTTAGCACACTTGTCACACGGATGCCTGGCACTCACTCCCTTTTGTGTCTGCAGCTTGAACGTGAATCGGTTCTCCCCTGCTAACTACGACCAGGCGCATTTACACCCCCACCTGTTTTCGGACCAGTCCCGGGGTTCCCCCAGCAGCTACAGCCCTTCACCAGGAACGGGGTTACCTCCCACCCAAGCCCTGAAAGTCCCTCCGCTTGACCAGTTCCCCACCTTCCCTCCCAGTGCACATCAACAGCCACCGCACTATACCACGTCGGCACTGCAGCAGGCCCTGCTGTCCCCCACACCGCCAGACTACACGCGACACCAGCAGGTGCCCCACATCCTCCAGGGACTGCTCTCCCCCCGGCACTCGCTCACCGGCCACTCGGACATGCGGCTGCCCCCGGCGGAGTTTGCACAGCTCATCAAAAGGCAGCCGCGGCAGCGGCAGCAGCAGCAGCAGCAGCAGCAGGAGTACCAAGAGCTGTTCCGGCACATGAACCAGGGGGACGCCGGGAGTCTGGCTCTCGGCCTTGGGGGACAGAGCATGACGGAGCGCCAGGCTTTGCCGTATCAAAACGCTGACTCTTACCACCACCACCACACCAGCCCCCAGCACCTTCTGCAGATCAGGGCGCAAGAATGTATCTCGCAGGTCTCCTCCCCGACCCCAACCCACGGTTACGCTCCCCAGCCGGCACTCGTGCACTCGGAGAGCATGGAGGAGGAGTGCTCGTGCGAGGGGGCCAAGGACGGCTTCCCGGACAGGAAGAGCGGGAACACATTGACCAAAGGTTGCCATGACAGCCCCCTGCTCTTGAGTGCAGGCTGCCCCGGGGACCCTGAATCTCTCCTGGGAACCGTGAGTCACGCACAGGAGTTGGGGATCCATCCATACCGACAGCCGGCGGCCGCCTTCACTAGAAATAAGGTGTCCAGCCGAGGTAAGAGCCCCGCAGGGTCGATCTCTGCGCCAGCCTGCCCTTGCTCAGTGAACTCAGCAGTGTTGACCTTTTTTTCACCTGGTACTCAGGGTTGCTAAAAGGGAAAGAATTCCTGAGAAGACCTGCAGGACCTTTTAGGGGAGAAGCACATAGGAAATGGGTATCTGATGGGGAAGGGAATCTGTTTTCAGAATTAAAAGAGAGTGATAGAAAATGAACACACAGATGATGGTCAGCAAGATGTGTTACCTGTTTTCCCATATTCAGACTGTGCTTCCTTAGAATCCAGAATTTCTCAGCTGTCACCAAAATAGCTAGCTTTAACCTCTGTGATAGAAAGAAGTCAGCCAGTGCTAGGGAAACAGGGTTTAGCGTAAACAGTGTTGGAGTAAGAGTCAGGGTCCCTCAGTCCTGAACTTGCCTTTGTTATGAGTGCAGTGACCTTGTCACTTAACCCTCAGGTTCTTATTTCCCCATTTGTGAAAAAGGGCAGGAGGAATAACAGTCCTTTGCAGAGTATTTGTAAAGATTAAAACATACACATATGTGTTTATACATAATGTTTGTGTGTGTGACACGGGGAGAGAGGCACACTGGATAATCTGAATGTATGATTTAAATAATTTGAGGTATTATTATTCTGATCACTTCCTTAATAAGCTAAGTACAGAATATTACAGCAACACAAGGGATGCCATGCTGTTTCATTTAGTATCACTGTATAATTAAAGGACATTCATTTTCATTTGGAAGGAGATTGGAATTACTATCAGTGAGTTATGCTCAGAAAATGTCGTTTCATTAGTGTCATAGCATTCACCCTACCCAAAATCTGGACTGACATCCATCCCATCATCACAGATCTTAATAGCAAGTTTCTTTCAAGAAATTGAATAAAATATTCAACCCTGAAACTGGGCACTTTTCCCACCCTCCCTTCTTGAAGCCTGTCCTGCCCTGCACTTTGAAGTCAGCACACTAGACTCAGTTCCTGGGGCAGTCGGGTCCCCAGGCACAGAGCAGGATGGAAGACCTGACCCTAAGTCAGTTTATGGTGAAGAGGATGTGGTGCCTTCAGGTTGTGCTCATTAAGCACCAATAGGGATACAGTTCCATAAAACTCCAGTTAAATCCAGGGCTTTTGAGCAGATGGGTACTGTCCAGTTTGAGGTCTGCACCAGTCAGACATATTGTGTCCACCTGCGGTTGCTGTAATTTTGAGTTGACGTAGGCTGGGGGGAGGTTTTGGAACCAAGTCATAGGTGGATTGGCTGACAGACTTGGGGAAGTTTAGGCTTGGGGGGAAAACTCAGGAGAGCCGTCAATGCTTGTCAGATGGAAAAGGATTAGATTTCTCTGTATTCATATTATGAGGCAGAGCCAAGACCAGTATGGAAGTTGCGGCAGCTTTCAACCCCCAGGGAAGCCTTCACAAGAACTTTCCAGAAGAGGCTGCTGAGCAGACTGGGAGCTTTCTGTGGCTGGGCATGTTCTAGCAGAGGCAGCTTGAAGGCATCAGGGATGCTGGGAAAGCTTCCTGTGTGAATGACAGCTTTCATCGGAAAAGGAGGCAAGCTGACATTTCCCTGGTGCATTTCATATGCCATGCACCAGATGCTGTTCACACATAAATTCGCCTAATCCTCACAGCTCTTCACATCCCCATTTTACCAGTGAGACAACTGAGGCACAGATTAAGTAATTCACCCCCAAGTTCCACAGCTAGGAAGTGGCACTGAACCAGAGAGCTACTCACTCCACTCCAGCAAACATGTCCTGAGCACACGCCGCATGTGCAAGACTCCAGGAAGGAGCAAGTGAGCAAACAGTGCACATTCCCCACCCCTTCACCCTGGATTGCCGTATGTGAAAATAATCTTTTGAAATATTTTTCCAAAATGATTCTCTCTTAATTCCTTTCACTTTTCCCTCCTCTGTGACAACTATAAACAGAGAGACCAGCAGGCTTGAATTTGCTTGTGTCCTCCGACTGTCAGAGGAACCCCACTCCTTTTGGCAGGCTTGTGGGTCTATTTAGTGCCTAAAGAAAAGCAGAATGTGCCAAGTTCAGGTGCTATGGGAGCACCAGAGCCAGGGGAGATTGGTTCTTTTTCAGAGCAGGGCCAAGTTTCCCACGGTGAGTGACATTTGAGTGAGGTCCTGGTGACTTTGCAGGTGGCCCAGTGGTAAAGAATTCACCTGCCAATGCAGGAGACTCAATCCCTGGGTTGGGAAAATCCCCTGGAGGAGGGCTTGCAACCCTCTCCAATATTCTTGCCTGGAGAATTCCCATGGACAGAGGAGCCTGGCAAGCTTCAGTCCATGGGGTCTCAGAATCAAACATGTCTGAGCGACTGAGCACGCACAGACTTGGTGGATGAAGAGGATTTTGCTGTTTGGATTTAGGGGAGAAGCATGAGGAAAGACCATGGGTGAGAGGGCCCCAGGGATGTTTTAGGGGGAGACAAGCTGCCTTCCTTGAAGTGCAGTCGACATGAAGGAATTAGAAGCTAAAGGCAAAGGTTTCCGGAAACCCGGAGTCCGATCTGGATCCAGCAGCTTTAAATCAGTTCACTTCAGACCAACACGTGAGTCAGGATTCTCTTGACAGATCCCTGCTACCATTCCGCAAGCTGAGTGCCTGCGATCTCCTCTCCCTCTCCTGCCTTCTTATATCCGCCGCCATCGCCGCCACTCTTCTTTGCATGCATCTCTTTGGGTGTCTGGAAGAATCCAGCCATAAATACACCCCTAAAGGTTTCAGCTCAAAAATACCCTGTTCTTGTTGCCACATGATCAGGTTTGAAAGTCTTAGTCACTCTGTCGTGTTTGACTCTTTGCGACCCCATGGACTGTAGCCCACCAGGCTCCTCTGTCCATGGAATTCTCCAGGCAAGAACACTGGAGTGGGTAGCCATTCCCTCCTCCAGGGGATCTTCCTGACCCAGGGATCAAACTGGGGTCTCCTGCACTGCAGGTGGATTCTTCACTGGCTGAGCTACCATGATCAGGTCTGCTTCCCCGCCAAGTCCTCCTTTTTCTTAGATCTCCTTTTCCTGACCTTTGATAAGAGCTTTCCTAGAGGCCATAATCTTATCTCCTGTCCCCCATGCCAGTTTGTGCTAGAGATAATCCTTCCTGTGTCTATCTAGTTTACTCTCAATTTACTCTTTAACTTAGCTTATGCCTTTTCTTGAATACTGTTACCTTGCCTCTTTCTAACCTCTTTCCACTTCTGTTTTGAGACTTTTGGAACCATATATACAATTATCTTTAATGAATAAAGCCCCCAGTTGATTACCACGTGGGTTTAGGATCCAGTACAGTTAGATAATACAATAGAGAAAAAAATGGCCTAGGGAAGCCCAAACATCTCAACTCAGGGATCAAACCCACGTCTCCTGCATCAGCAGGCAGGTTCTTTACCACTGAGCCACCTGGGAAGCCCTAACCTGAGATGCTTCTACTCTTAAGAACTTGAGAGCTTGCAGTTTGACATCAACAAAGAATCATCAGATAATTTGCCATTCCTTTTGCCAAGAAAGGGTTGTGATGCTCTCCCCCCACCACCCTGCAGGCACGTGGGGGCAGCTCATCCTTGTTGATCTTTGTGGGTGGCGGGGATGCCTCTTGCTTCCTCTAATGATACCTCTATCTCTATGTAGTTACACACTAGCCCCTAAACATGCCATATGTTACTTCTATGACAGAGCAAATTCAACGAAATGTATTGAATGATTAGGTCACACAAGACTGTATTTTAGGTCCAGTGGGGAAGGCAGGGATGAAAAGATAGAGAACCTACCCTCAGGGACCTTATGCTAGGGGGATGGGGGCAGACAAGCTCATAAACAACCTTAACATGAAGCACTGCGTAATGAATGCTGTAAAAGGTGTAATTATAACAAGCAGAGCTTGTGTCATCCTTCTGAAACTTCTTAAGGGTAGATTATCAGGGATTGCTGATGTTAGTCAAGGAGAAGTAAATGCCCTCCTATCAACAGCCACGGTTACCTATTTTATGGCCACTTGCCACCAATCAGTGTGGGACCAGGCCTTGCCAGAGAGCTGAGCCGGCAGCCTGCCAGAGGTCTGTTTGAAATATGTAGAAGGTCAGGACTAGACATGCCCCATGCTGCCTGTAATCTCTTTTGCTGTCCCCCAGGAGTAGAAGTAAGGTTTATCTCGCCCTCTGTGCTAGTTATTGCATACACTTGATTTTTTTTTTTTTTACTTAGCAAATAAATATGATAACCAGCAGTGAGATAACCAGCTCAAACTCACAGAGAAAACCACATTTTCCCTGAGCCCGCTCAGCTTCAGCAGCATTGGAGAACTTCAGGCCCCACAGAGAGGGTCAAATGGTGACAGACTGGGAGGGTTTACCCCCCAGAACCTTTGAGAGGAATATACACACATGCATTTCTCTCATTTTCTCTTAAGACCCAGTAAATGAGTAAGGGCGAGTCAACATTGACAGATTCAACAGAGTTGTGCAAGCTGTCCCACCGTTCCCTAGGTAGGTGGGCGGGATGCATTGTGTCCGTTTGTGTATTTTTTCCCCTTGCCTGATCAGATGGTCTTCCCCCTCCCTGTACTTTCTCAGCTACGCTTAGGTAAAATACCTGAGAATTCTGCTCTTGGCATCCTCTTTCTGCATCCTTTGATGAGCTTGACAGTTTCTTCAGCTGCTGAATTGACATAAAGAATGCCAAAGATTTGAGCCTCAATTTCATGTTCCTTGCTCAACGAGTTGGTCTGTTTACATGCAGTGCCTCCCCTGCCAAACTGGTCAGTGGATCTCATCTATAGAGTCACAAGGCCCTTCTAAACTCAATATTCTTACTAAAAATAATTACTTTGCTTGTGTAGTCCTTTCCAATTTATGAAAGGCCTTTGACACCTGTTGTCTCTTGAGCCCCCAAACAACCCTCATTTTTCAGATAGGGAAACTGAGGTTCAGTTCAGTTCAGTCACTCACTCGTGTCCAACTCTTTGTGACCCCATGAACCGCAGCACGCCAGGCCTCCCTGTGCTAACTGAGGTTAGGAGAGGTTAAATGACTTGTCCAAGTTCATACACTGTGATGGAGCTGGAACCTGACTTCAAGTCCCCTGAATTCTTAGTCTTATGTTTTTCTTTTTATGCCCCCTTGCCTCACATTCTTCCCCTTCCAAGCATATCTGCCAAGCCAAGGGTGCCAACCCTTCCTGATCTTTAACCTATGAATTATATTGAAATTTGAACAGAAAGACCCTGGTTTGCTACCCAACTCTTATTAATATGCTTCTTTTTTGTCTAAGTTTATTTTTGGCTGTGCTATGTGGCTTCCCAGGTGGCCCAGTGGTAAAGAATCCACTCACCAATGCAGAAAACCTGGCTTCAATCCCTGGGTCAGGAAGATCCCCTAGAGGAGGAAATGGCAACCCATTCCAGTTTTCTTGCCTGAAAAATCCCATGGACAGAGGAGCCTGGTGGCTTCAGTCCACGGGGTCACAAAGAGTTGCACGGGACTGAGTAACTGAGCACACACACGGCCATGCGGCTTGCAGGATCTTAGTTCCCTGACCAGGGATTGAACCTGGGCCCCAGCAGTGAGAGCGCCAAGTCTTAACCACTGAACCACCAGGGAACTCCCTTTCATCTAGTTTTTAACTCATATTTATATCTGCTAAACCAGAGGCTTCTTTTCTGGAAATTAAATTTTCAGTGACTCACTTGTTCACTACCTGGTAAACTAGCCCCATAATACTCGAAGTAGGATTCTGTGATAAAATCATCTTCTTGTTTGTTTTTGTCAGCTGGTTCATTGTGCCCCATTCTCTCAGAAACAACATCTCTGAAATGAGTATAAATAATACCAGTCTTTACTGAGCTCTTACAGAGGACCAAGCTCAAGTAAGCACTTCACAGACCTGTGGAGTAAGTCCCGTTTTGCAGATGAAGAGACCGAGACCCAGTAAAGTCAGGTAACTTGCCCAGGAATTCTGGTGAAGCCAGGATCCAGGCCTGGGGCTTCCTGACCCCAGAGCTGGTGCTGCTGAGCTCCAGGCGGGGGGAGCAGGAAGGCTTGTCGTGAGATTTGTCAAGATCTCCGTCTGTCTTGGTGGCACTTCCAGGTATGTTGGCACCAGACCTGAAGGCTGTGAAGAGAGCAGACGAGGACAGAATCCATGGGACCTTCCCACAGGCAGGGCCAAAAAGGAGGGTGGGTGTTCAGATTTGGAGAAACCCCATTCTCAGGAATAAAAACACATTTAACAGAGAGAGATGGTGGGGAGGGAGATTTAGCATACATATCACCCACCAGAGGCAGCCTGGCAGCACTTCCTGCCGGTGGCCTTCATGTGGACCTGCAGCCAGCACAGGCACTGGGCCCACTGGCAGGGATCGGGCTGGTTGGCGGGCTGGGCGACTTAATCCCACAGAGCAGGTTAGTCTCACTTGCCTTCTGCTGCGATCGTTGGGAAGCTCCCATTCCTCTCACTTTCCTCCAGAGTGCTTTGCATTACCAGCAAGGTGCATGTCATTTCGTTCCCCTCCCTTCCTGTCCTGCCTCAGCCCCTAAGTCTGGGCCTCATCGTGATGGTTAAGGAGACCGTTTGAATATAGAGACCTGAAACCCTTTACACATCACTCTAGCAGCCCACTTTCCTTTCATTATTCACATAGATACTGGGATGGTGCAGTTAGCGTTAGGACTGTGTTTCCCATTAAAATTTGCTTAAAAACTTAGTCTCACCGAGGTACCATTCATTGTGAGATAAGCTCGGTAGTTACCAGGGAACTTTAACCCAGAAAAACCAACCAAACAAAGAAAACACATGTTCAAGTGCTAGACTCTTAAGGACTGGAACCAGACGTGCCAACAGGAGGATCCTGTCAACCGGAATCAGCAGGGACTCCATGAGCTCATACCAGAAGATTAGGAAAGGAGGTGATGGTTGTGGGGGAAGCTGGTGAGATCGGAATTGAACCTGTGAAGTGTTTGACGTTGTTCAGCCATCCAGGGAAAGATACCTAGTAAACAGAATTTTGGATCTGGAGCTTAAAAGAGCATTTAGTAAACCTTTACATAGAAGCAGTGTAGTTGAAGCCATGAAAACAGATGATATTGCCAAAGTAATGTGGGGAGAGTGAGAAGGTCAAGGATAGAGAGGTAAAGGGAGGAGGACCCTTGAAAGGAGTTGGGGCTGGAATTGGAGGAGGAGAAGGGAGGACTGGGTGGAGTACGGAGGGGAAGCCAAGGAGAGAGGCGTCCACAGGGTAGAAGGCATTCTCCCAGGCTAGAGGTCTTGCAAGTCCAAGAATGATTCTCCTGTGCATCTAGATTTGGGAACATAGCACTGTCAAATCAACAGAGAAATGAAGAAAAAAGGTTCAGCCAACCACTAATACATGGGATTTTTTTCTCGTAAGGGAATGATCCCTGCAGAGAGAGGCTCAGGAAGGACTGAGAGTTGGCAGTCTGGTCCAGGCTCTTCTGTGCGTCACCAGCCAGCTGAGGATTGGCCAAGAGTGATCTGCCAGTGGTGGTCCTCACCATGGCCCACTGTGCCTTGCAAGATACTTGTTTGGTGAGAGTGGACTGAGAGAAACGCTTGGTCTGCTGACTGACCCTATTTTGTCTCCTCAGAGTCCGTCCTAGGGAACTGCATGGATAGAAGTTCTCCCGGACAAGCGATGGAGCTGCCAGATCACAATGAACTCGGGTACCCAGCACACCCCTCAGTCAGCGAGCACCAGAGGCCCCGGACCCTCCAGAGACATCACACCATCCAGAACAGTGACGATGCTTATGTACGTCAACCCCTCCTGCTTCTTGGAAGCGGGATCTTTGAAAGCAGAACTTAGGAATGTGGGGTGGTGTCTCTTGTTCTCTTCAATCAGAGTCCAGCGCCCCTGAGCACTTAGGGAGCATGTCTCTGAATCACCGTAACAAGCCTGAAATTCCAGGAGAATCTCTGCTGACGCCGAGCTCCACATTTGAAGCTGAGGATCAAGAGCATCCGCTTTCTCTAGTCTTAGTTATTGAACTTCTCCCCAAACAGTTGAAACTCAGGCCCCGGCAGATGAGCCTTCAGACTCTCAGTTATTATTCTGGCAGCTGTCTTGAATTTATTCAGACTTCAAGGGAGCTAGTCCACTTGGCAGAGCTTTGTTGCCTTAGGGCAGACTCCTCGGCAGCAATAATACAGCCACAACCAGCCACATGTGACTTTTCAATTTTAAATGTAATTAAAAGAAAATAGAACGTAAAGCCGAGTTCTTTAGTCACACTAGTCACATTCCAGGGCTCAATAGCCACTTGTGGCTAGTGGCTTTCGATTTGGACGGGGCAGAAAGAGAACATCCCTGTCCTTGAACAAAGTGCTATTGGACATTGCTGCCTTAAGAGACTGCTCATGGCGATGAGGCAGGTCAGAAACCTGGTACTGGAACGCCATGTAGATGTCAGGGGCACCAGCTGAGACTCACTGTGCCCCCCCCCTTTCTGCCCCCACCTCCGCCCCAGCCTTAGCTCCCCCCACAGCATCCCTCTTTGGATGGCCCCACAGAGGAAGGGGGCCTGGGTAGCAGTGCTTGGGACAGTGCTTGAGGCCGCCCTTTGCCTGGGCTCCTTTTGAAGGGCACAGCGGTCTCTTAAGGCACATTCTCTGATCTCCTTATTTCTTTTGATAATTGTTTTCTGCAGGTGCAGCTGGACAACTTGCCTGGCATGAGTCTCGTGGCAGGGAAAGCACTTAGTTCTGCCCGGATGTCAGATGCAGTTCTCAGTCAGTCCTCGCTCATGGGGAGCCAGCAGTTCCAGGATGGGGAAAATGAGGGTAAGGGGCATTAGGCATGGGGCACCCCAAAGAATTTTTTAGAGAGGCCCCCCTTCCCTCTTCACCAGTGACTACTCCCCTCTTATAAACAGCCCATGGGAAGCCACAGCGTCCCCATGGGCTTCTGGACGCCGCCCCTCCCCAGTTCTCTTGCACTGAGTGCGAGCATGGAGGGGCCCACCTCCTGGTTGAGCACAAGGCCGTCACTGTTCTGTCTGTAATGCATGTTCAGATGCTCCTTCAGTTACTCTTGTTCTGGTTCTGAGGAGAAGGCACCGTGTCCTAATGTTGGCCTCGCGTTAGAACCAGTAGAGGGAGGGGATCTTAGCTGATAAAAGCACAGACCCAGGAGTGGATGGGTCTGCAGTTAATCTTGACTGCTCTGTACCGGCTCCACAGGTTAAGGCACTTAACTTTTCTGACCCGCAAGATCCTCCTCTGTAAAGTGACAGAAACAATAGAGCCCAAGTCCTTGATTGTGCTGGGAGCAGTTGCTAGCTTCCATGCATGCATGCTCATTCAATCATGTCCAACTCTTTGCGACCCTATGGACTGTAGCCCACCAGGCTCCTTTGTCCATGGGATTCTCCAGGCAAGAATACTGGGGTGGGTTGCCATTTCCTTCTCCAGGGGATCTTACCGACCCAGGGATCGAACCCGTGTCTCTTACGTCTCCTGCATTGGCAAGCAAGTTCTTTACCACTAGCACCACCTGGGAAGCCCGTGCTTGGGAGTTTAAAGTGCTTAGGCCCATGCCCTGAGCATAGAGTGTGCCCAGGTGTCAGGGTCTGCCAGCATGAAGCTGTCTTATCCCACACCACAGGAGCTGACAGTGCCTGACAACGGGAGACAGTAAAAAAGAGGGGAAAATGGACAGTGGGGACAACAGGAAGAAGCCAGGTCCCCAGCAATGGTCACTAACCAAACTGAGGGCCTGGTCTGAACTAGAATTCAGGGCTGCAGAAGTTTCAGACTTCTCTCTTCCTCTCTCTACCTCTTGCCCACCCCCTACCCAAGCTCCCTGCAAACCTCCCAAGTTTTCTCTGGTTTTGCAGAATGCGGGGAGAGTCTTGGAGATCAGGAGCACCCAGACCTGACAGATGGCAGCCAGCATTTAAACTCCTCTTGCTACCCATCCACGTGTATCACAGACATACTGCTCAGCTACAAGCACCCCGAGGTCTCCTTCAGCATGGAACAGGCAGGCGTGTAGCAAAAGATGGAAAGTGAGTATCACCCTGGCCAGAGTCAAACCAGCCCTCTGGCTCAGTGTCAGCTCCTGATCCCATCAGGAGATTCCTTCCACATGAACTTTGAGCCAGTGAACTTGACAACACCACTCCTCCAGCCGAGGTTTTTGCATCTTTCTGCTCCTTCATTAAGCACCATGCTAATTGTTTGAGGGGTGGATGGGGCATATAGAAGAAATACTGGCCATGGTCTCTTGGTTGAACTGTTGGGGATAAGACATGTTATAGGTGCCATAGACTTCAAAGAATAAGTGAGCTTCAGAGGACAGACCAGACTTCTGGCCATGGTAATGGAAAAGGAGGTGGTTCTTGAACTCAGTCCTAAAAGATGAAATTCAGCAAGAATACATGTCTAGCCAGAGCTTTCCTAAGGCTGTGCTGCAGGTAAAAAAATATACCAGAAATTTGTGATCAGAGGCCAGCAGTAGAAAACACGTCAACTGGCCAATTTTGCAAGAGTAATGCCTAAACATACACAAGAGGTAGTATCAGTTCTGTCTTTGAAAATTCTTTGACAGAAAAGACTCGATGAAAGTTAGGCCATCTGGCAAATCTGTATTAGAGCCTCAGTACAGCAAATCCTCTTAAAATAGCTGAGGTAAAGTGAACCATTTTTTTGAAAGTTTTCAATGGAATATTTGAGTCTTTGTCTTTTCAAACTAATTCTCCATGTCTGCTCTGTTGCAGGTTTATGTACAGCGTGGGAATGAAAAGGTTGATTTTAAACCAACAGTATCTAGCAGCATTGCGCCAAATTGCCATTGTTTTCCCTCCACCCAGAATGTCAGCTCCTTTCCTCCCATTTGGTTCATCAGTGTGCTGTCCTTTTGGGTTCTGAGGGGGGTTTTGCCATGTTCGCCTGTATGACCAAGTCACCAAGGAAATAAACAGGAAATCCATGTTCGCCACCTTTCGTGAAAGTGTATTTGGTGTATTTGAGTTGGTGGTTTTGTTTGGTTTGGGTTTGGGTTATTTTTGGATGTTTTTGTTTTTAGGTATGTTTTCTTTTGGAGGTGATTTTCTTTTCTTTCCCTTTTTTTGAGACAGAAGAGCAAAGTAGTTAGTGTATGGTTGCCAGGGCCCAGAGCCATTCCCCTCCCCAGCCTCTGTCTGCAGAGCGCCCTCCAGTCCCTGAACTGCTCTTACGCAGAAGCAAAAGCTAAAGGGTGACATACTCTGGAATGTAGTGGCTGGTGAAAGAGACAAGAGGAAGGGGCAGTAGCCTGTGGCCCTTGGAGAGCAAAAAGAGACACCCCAAGCCCGGAACCTGGAGAGGTCTTTGCTGCTGGGATCCACTGAAAAACATGTCTGGCCAAGCCAAAATCCCATGAGAATGTTAGCATGGAGGCTGAGAGTAGCCTGGCATTGATGGTTTGCCAATTAGAATGTCTCTTTGGTGTGTAACTCAGCTCCCCTCTTGTAACTCAAAAAGTTGGTTGCCTTTATCATCCTGCTGGTTCTGCCCGTGGACTGAACACCCAACAGTGGTACACTGTGTTTTTGTGTCATCTTTCATTCTCATTTTATATTGTGATATAACAAGGATTGTTTCTCCATATATATATGTATGTATCTGTATACATACATAATACATACATACATACATATATATATATATATCTATATATATAATGCTTTTCCCTTGCAGCCTCTTTGTCACAGACAAGAAGAACAGGAGGTTGTCCTGGGTCCTGCCACCCTCCTAACCTTCCCCTCCTCCCTGGGCATCCTCAGCCCCTATTTTAATTCTTGATCATGTAGGAATTGTTTTTGGTAAATGTTGATATTATTGTTATTATTATTGTTATTATTATTAATAATAAATACAAACAAAAGAAATTTTTGTTTAAAAGAGAAATGTTTAACCAGATTCTGTTCTATTTGAATTGTGACTTGCACCTTTTGTTCAAAGCATTTTATTTAGACCTTGTAATTGTGAGCAGCTCTCACTCGTGCCAGTGACAGATGTAGTGGTCTCCTCCCCCGCCCCCGCCCCCGCCCCGCCTCCCTGCCGAAGCAGTGCATATGCAATAGCCATTGTTTGCGTCATTATCTTTATTTTCCTTCACCGTTAGAAACCAAAGTCTTCTCTGCTGGCTGGGGGGCTGACAGAAGATCTGGGTTATCACCTTCTGATCTTCAAAACAAGGAAGAGATGTTAAATACTCTTGATCTGTTTTTCTGGGGAAGCAGAGTAACAGGTCCCCTGGCCCCTCCTCATCTTTCATCCTGAATTTGCACAGAAGAAAGCGGGTGCCCAGCATGGCCATCCTGGTTTTGCTGCCAGGATCCCCCATGTAGCTTGTCCTTCTCTCTGATGTTGGCAGCTCAGCTCCTGGACCCAGTATCCCTCGAGTGGGTTTCTGCAGTGCAAGAGCCTTTCTTGGGACCTCTTCGTGTTTCCATGGTCCCCACGTCCCCTCTACTTGGTGGGAGCCACCAGCTACTCACCTTCTGGAAGCAACTGAGAGAGCCCGAACAACCACTGTTGACTTCTCTGGGCTCGTTGCCGCTCTGACGCCCCTGCTGGCCCCCACCACACACTCAGCCTGTTTTGTTCATGGTACTGATGGACGAGCAGACTGCCGCCCCCCAGCGAGCACCCAGACGAAAGCCAGTGAGCCTATTAACCGTGCCATCTTGCAAACTACACTTTAAAAAAATCATTGCTTTGTATTGTAGTAACCAATATGCGCAGTATATGTTGAACGTATATGAATATACTTTCCTACTTCTGTTCTTTGGAAATGTCAGAGTATTTTTTCTTTCTCATTTATGTTGAACTAAAAAAGGATTAAAAGAAAAATCTCCAGACCCAAGCTGCAGTAAGACCTTTAGTCGTTTTTTGGTGGGCAGTTAGAGCTTGGTAACTTGGTTGGACAGTAGGGGATTGTGAAAATAAAACACCTGACTATGATCTTATGCTGATATGTTACTTGCCTTGTGTTTGGAGTCTAGTTGGGAGAAACACTCAGGCTGGAAACTGGAATGAGGGAGGCTGAGGATGTGTAGGGTGGGGCTCTGAGCTCTGCTTTATCTCACCCTACCTTGAGAGAGGAGCATTCTCCAGAAGCCTGAACTGGACCTCACGCTGGGTCATCAGACACCTGGCTTGGACTCTGCCCCCTCAGAAGCTAACACTACAGTTTGCTGCGTCAGATGGAAAACAGATTCCTTGAGAGGATACTTTTGAAGGAGTAGAAGGAGGACTTCAAAGAGCTGGCAGAGGCTGGGGCTTCTATGGGGTGACTTCAGTCAACCCAGTGATATGGATACCAACTAAGTGTTAAGATAGAAGGGGACTTTTGCTATAGTTTTCCCCTTTTTCCACACCTGGACTCCAGAGGACAGGGTAGAATTTCTTGCAGAGTCCCAGCTATGGCTCACAAATAGCTGATAGAAGCCTTCTATGAAGAAAGATCACTGCAGCTGGAAATACTGAGTTTATAGAAAGACGAGAAAGGAGGGAATTTAGAAAATCTTTTGAGTCCATGTGACTAGAAGTCACTGTGGGACTATTGAGAGCAGAAAAGAGCCTTCTCAAGAAGGGTCTTGTAATGTATGGCTGGGTCCCTTCCCTGTTCACCTGAAACTATTACAACATTGTCTGTCAATGGGCTCTACCCCAATACAAAATAAAATGTTTTTTAAAAAAGGGCTGGGGGTAGGGGGTGGGGAATCTTCAAGTCTGTACACACTGCCTTGGAAGGCTGAGAGTGTCTCTGAAACCAGAGATAAACCAGATGCCTTCAAATAATCTGGAAGAACCTTCTGCGGAAGGTGCCACGCCCTGCTGCAGGCAGCCAGAATGCCTTGGAGATGAGGTCAGCAGGCCCTGCCTGCTGGATGTGGACCCAGGGGTCTGAGCTGTGAAGCTTGCCGACAGGTCCTTGCTCATCTTTCTGACTTTGCAGTAGCCTCCTTCCCCACCACACCCACCCCACTCCACCTGCACAGATCAAGGCTGGCGTACCTTCTGAGGAGCTAGACCTCCGTTCCTGCTCTGCCATGACCTTAGTCTCCTAAGCAGGAGGGCAGGAGAGAATCTTGCTGGTTACAATGCCCTGTGCTGGGGTCTAAACTGGGGCTCTATCACCGGGAGCTGCAACAAGATCATCAAACAGTGAACAGAGGTGATAGTGATGGGGATCTCCTACCTCCCCAGTTGATCCAGACCTCCCAACCTCAAGCCTCCCATCCCACCCTGCACCATCAACACTCAGAGTAAATGTTCTGAACAGGGTCCCCGATAACAGGCTGAATGCGCAAGACTCCTGCGTCTCCTCTCCAAGCCCGCCCTTTCAGGTGACCCTCTGCCTCCCTGGTGACTTCCTTTGGGGGTCATAGGATTCTGGGGTGCAGAATAGTTCATTGAGCAAATATTTGCTGAGTGTCTGCTAGGTGCCAGGCCCAGTGCAGACTGACCAGTATGACACTGAGAAACCAACTGTGAAATGAGCTGAGCAGGACCCATTTCCTGCAGCCGGCCAGCCACACTCCCACACACTCCAGGGGACCCACTCCAGTAAGGCAACTGGGGAGGCTCCCCACATCAGGGGAACAGGGTGGTAGGACTAAGGGCCAATGTTGGTGGGCCCTGCACCCACTTAACAGCTAGTCCAGGCCAGGTACTTGGTGCCTCTGACAGTGACTGGATGGATCCCAAGTCTGGTCCTAAGTCGTGCACCATTTGCTGTTGGCTGTGGTTTTCCCATCGGCCTTTGTTCAGAAAGTCTCCCTTACTCCAAAATATTAGTAACGGAGGGGCGTGGGCTGGTTTAAATGAAATACCTTAAAATGAGATGGAGCAGACACACTAGTGAACAAGCTCAGACGGTAAAGAACCTGCCTGTGATACAGGAGACCTGGGTTTGATCCCTGGATTGGGAAAATCCCTTGGAAAGGGAAATGGCTACCCACTCCAGCATTCTTTCCTGGGAAATCCCATGGACAGAGGAGCCTGGAGGACTGCGGTCCATGGGGTTGCAAAGAGTCGGACATGACTGAGTGACTAACAACACAGCAACATATTTTAAAAGGAAGCTTCCACACAAACACAGAGAATGAACTTATGGTTGCTGGGGAGGGGAGAAGAACTGGGGGAAGAGATAGTTAGGCAGTTTGGGATCAACATGTGAAGTGAAGTGAAAGTCGCTCAGTCGTTTCTGATTCTTTGCGACCCCATGGACTATACGCAGTCCATGGAATTCTCTGGGCCAGAATACTGGAGTAGGTAGCCTTTCCGTTCTCCAGGGGATCTTCCCAACCCAGGGATCGAACCCAGGTCTCCCGCATTGCAGGCAGATTCTTTACCAGCTGAGCCACAAGGGAAGCCCAACGTGTACACGCTGCTATATTTAAAATGGATAACCAACAAGGATCTACTGTACAGCACAGGGGATTCTCAATGTTATGTGGCAGCCTGGATAGAAGGGGACTTTAGGAGAGAATCGATACATGTATATATATGGCTAAGTCCCTTTGGTATTCACCTGAAACTATCACAACATTAATTAGCTATACTCCAATATAAAAAGTTTAAAAATAAAAAGAAAGCTTCCAGCTTGGTAAGATGTTATCAAACAAGGGCTTTGGGAGTCGGAGGCCCAGCTGCTGCTGACCAACAGGCAACCATCAAAGAGCTAGAAGCCAGGCCCCTGACTCCCTTCCTGCCAGCACTGAACACTGATGGCTGAAGGTCATAAGGCAACTCTTAGCATCTCTCAGCTGCAGGCTTCTCACGGGCCAAACAAGGAGAATATCTGGCCTGCTGGCCTTTCAGTTCATCGTGAAAATGCTTTGGCCACTGAAGAACTGGCAGCTGTCAGATACTAGGTTTGCCACAGATCATTTCAGTAAAGCAGGGCAAAACAGCACCCAAGTGGTAAGCTTCTGTGGTCCCCTGTATGCTGGCTGAGAAAGGAACCTCTCTTGTCCCCAGATACCCCTGAGCTGCCCCCAGCAGGGGACTGGCTTCCCTCCCACTCTCTAACAAAAGGCTGGGAACTAAGCTGGCCAAGTGGCAGCCCTCCTCTCTGCTGGGTCCCCTAGGGGTAGGTCAGCCCGTCATCTGGGCATTTGCGTGTCAAGGCTACACAGAGGAAATGTGATTCCTACCCCTCCCCCACTTCTGCCACCAGAGACTGAAGTCATTCAGAGCTCTGGTCTGCCAGTGTGAGTGTGTTCAGTGGGAGCAGGGGACACAAGGCCAGAAATTGGGGTGCTGGGGTGCAGAACAGTTACTGTTTACTCAGTGCCAGGCACTTTCAGTTTTGCCATGCATGTTCTAATTTAGTGCTTAACAACACATAAACTTAATAATATCTTACAGTACAGGTCTGGAAGTCAAAAGTCTACAAAGGGTCACACGAGTCTAGAGCATGACGTCAGCAGAGCTGGTTCCTCCTGGAGGCTCGGAGGAAACTCTTCTTCTTGGTCTCACCCAGCTTCTAGAGTCTGCCTGCATCTTTTGGCTCATGGACCCCTCCCAACAATCACATACCTCTGACCTCTGCTTTGGATCTCCCCTCTTCTCTGACTCTGCCTCTCCCGCCTCCCTCTTGTATATGTAAGGACCCTTGTGATGACACGGGACCACCTGGATAACCCTGGAGAGTCAACCCATCTCAAGGTCCTTAATATTTATTTATTAGTTGCAGCATATGGGATCTTTTGCTGTCATGCACAGACTCTCTAGTTGTGGCACCAGAATGCACTAAATAGTTGCAGTGTGTAGGCTTAGTTGCCCCAGGGCATTTGGGCATTTTGGGTTCCCTAACCAGGGATCGAACCAGCGTCCCTTGCGTTGAAAGGCAGATTCTTCAACCACTGAACCACCAGGGAAGTCCTTCTCAAGGGACTTATAATCACATCTGCAAAGTCTCTTTTGCAACTTAAAGGAACAGTCACAGGTTCCAGAGAGCAGGACATGGACATGTTGGCAGGGGTGAGGGGACATTATTCTCCCTACCACTTGCTACTCCTACTATAACTCTAGGAGATGACTGTTGCTATCTTCGCTTAACAGATAAGAGACTGAGGTATGGGGGAGGTTCAGCTAACAAGTGGGAGAGCTGGGATTCAAACTGAAGGTAGCCCAGCTCCAGAGCTTTCCCCTCCGGGGAGAAAGGCATGAAGCTGCTAGAGTGGGAGAGGCCTGGAGCCCCGCCACTCTGGCATCCAGCAGGTGGTAGCCCCTGGCTGAGGTCTGGAACCTTAGGGAGTTTCCTGGGTAGGTGGCACAGGGCACATCTCTGCCCTGGGTCCTCAGTCCAGAGACATGGGTTCTAAGTCCAGCCCTGCCTCCAATGCCCTGGGAGATCAGGGACACTGGGCAAATTCCTCCACCCTTCAATTTCCTCATCTGAAGATGGGGGGTGGAGAGAGGCTGATCTCAAAACTCTTCTCTGCTTGCACGTTCACAGGCTCTATGACCCAGGCCCTGTCGGTGACCTGGTGTTGGGGGTCTCACACCTTCCAGGAGAAATCTTAGAAAATGTCACTGCAAACACCAGTGAACACACAGCACTGACTTCCCTGGGTCTGTCCTCCAACCACCCCCATTTTTGTCTTCATCTTACTGATAGGAAACCAAACTCAGATTGCATATCAGGCTCATGAGCCTCCTCCAGGATTTTGCAAGTTGAAGGCAAAAATGAATGAAATAGGAGAACAGGCTCCTGCTGCTAGCAGTCCAGAGGTCCTTCCTCGATATTAGCCATCCCTCAGGGATGGAGTCCATTCTCACTTGTGTGGGATGCAATGTCAAAAAGAACAATGCAAAGATCTATGTATCCCATCTAAGCGACTGTCCTTTATTCTGAGATTATGCCCTTTTTAGGTGTTAAAAAATCTTTTTCATTTGCCCATGCCTCTCCACTTGAGGGATCTTAGTTCCCCAACCAGAGATGGAACCCAGACCCTTGGCAGGCAAAGCCCTTAATCCTAACCACTGGATTGCCAGGGAAGGTCTTTAAAAAATAATCTTGGAATTTCCCTGGTGGGGTAAGTGGTTATGACTTTGCCTTCCAATGCAGGGGGTGTACCAATCTCTGGTCAGGGAGCTAAGATTCCACGTGCCTCATGGCCATAAAAACCAAAACATAAAACAGAAGCAGTATTGTAACAAATTCAATAGAGATTTGAAAAAAAATCAGTTTGAAAGAGATTACGGTTGGTTACCGTTGATGGTAGGGTTTGGGTCAAGTTGGGAGTGGTGGTGCATAAGATGACAAAATGAAAAGTTGGCAACTCTGTGTTGGTCTATAGAATGTGTTTGGAAATGTTAGACATCTCCAAGTCTGGGGGCCACTGAGTTCTGTCCTGTCTCTCCTCAGGCAGCCTCCAAGCACAAGGTTCCCTTTGCTTTCCAAGTGTGGGAGGTCTGCAAGGGCCTGGAGAGAGGTGGGGATGAGAGAGAGATGCCACAGCCTTGATGGGAGAACCCTCTGCTGCCTTTGTGAACTGGGGGCAGGGTGGGGGTGAGATAATCTCCCTGGAATGCGAGGGGCCAGCAGGGGAGAACACCTCTTGAGTGGAGGAGTCCCAGCCGACCTTGGCAGCCTCTATGTTTTTCCTCCTTCCTTCCTCTCACCCGCTGCGATGGCACAATGGACAATGGCAGGCACACAATCCCCCGACTCTGGGGACCCGCAAGCCTGTACCCACCCCCTCCCACCCCTGCTGGAACCCTTGATCCCTGGCTCTGCAGCCCCCGTAGCTTCCTGTTTGCCTGCTCTGTTTGTCTGGCCCCTGGGACAGAGCTGATCCTTGAACTCTGAGTTCCACATCGCCAGGACCAGTGAGCAGCGGCAAGGCCTGGGCTGGGCTTATCAGCCTCCGAGCCCAGCCCCTGCCTGGACACATAAATAGGCCAGGGGAGAGCTGGCTGATCAGACTGCTGGGCATTGAGGTAAGTGCTGCTACCCGCTCCCCAGCTCGAGGCATTTGAGGCTCTGGGATGCTGGTCCCAGCCTCTACCCCAGGCTGGGGGCTCTGGCCCTCCCCCACCCTGTGTCCCGCCTCCTCCTCCCCTGCTGGAGTGAGTAGGGGGTGCACGGGCTCCTTCAAGCCCTGCTCAGCTGGGGCCCTCTTCTCCTCCAGGTCACCCACGTCCCTTCAAGATGAAAGTCGTGGTGCTGACCTTGGCTGTGCTCTTCCTGACAGGTAGGTGCCCCCAATCTAGGGAGCCAACCACTGGGGGGAGCCTTCTCCCTGAACCCCTGCAGACCACCCTCCTGGGCCCAGGGAAGAGAAGTACTCCCTCACCCCTCTCCCCTGCCAAGCACTTCAGTTCAGATCCCAGCCCAGAGCTGGTCGGATCTAGGTCTCCCCTCTCTCTCCCAGGGAGCCAGGCTCGGCATTTCTGGCAGCAAGATGACCCCCAGTCATCCTGGGATCGGGTGAAGGATTTTGCCACCGTGTATGTGGAAGCAATCAAGGATAGTGGCAGAGAATATGTGGCCCAATTTGAAGCCTCCGCTTTGGGAAAACAGCTCAAGTAAGAACCCGCTTGTGCCTGGGGCAGGGGTTGGGGGTGTCCGTGCTGGGGGATGGAGAAGCCTGTGGGAAGAAGCAGCCAGACTGGCCCAGTCCCCACCTCCTATCTGATGGGCCTCATAGAAGCGAGCAGTGGGATCCACAAGCAGGATCAAGGTCCCCCAGCAACGGGCAGACCGGTGCACTGCATTCCGCCCCTGCCTATTCTTAACTCCCACCTCAGCTCTGGCCAGCAACAGCGATGGCTGTCTTCAGAGAGGAGAATGGACTGGAAGAGTAGAGACTAGGTCCTTAAATGGTGTGACTTTGGGGACAGACAGGATCGGGCACCAAAACCAGCTCCAGCTCTATCTCCTTCTAACTCCTCCATCCATCTGGTCAATGGGATGCAGTGGGGAGTGACAGGGGGAGACCGTGGATGGGAGACGCTAGGCTAAGGATCTGTCCCCAGCTACCCCACGGTCAGGCACAGGTGTGCCCAGGTCTCACACGAGGCAAGCATGGGCGCTGGGCTGCAGCTCTGGGGGTTGCCAGGGGGCCCGGGAGGTTTAGCCTGAGCCCTCCTCTCTCTCCCCTTTCAGCCTGAAACTCCTGGACAACTGGGACAGCCTGGCCAGCACGTTGTCCAAAGTGCGTGAACAGCTGGGCCCGGTGACCCAGGAGTTCTGGGACAACCTGGAAAAGGAGACAGAGTCGCTGAGGCAGGAGATGAATAAGGACCTGGAGGAGGTGAAGCAGAAGGTGCAGCCCTACCTGGACGAGTTCCAGAAGAAGTGGCACGAGGAGCTGGAGGTCTACCGCCAGAAGGTGGCGCCGCTGGGCGACGAGTTTCGCGAGGGCGCGCGCCAGAAGGTGCAGGAGCTGCAGGACAAGCTGAGCCCGCTGGCCCAGGAGCTCCGCGACCGCGCGCGCGCCCACGTGGAGACGCTGCGGCAGCAGCTGGCGCCCTACAGCGACGACCTGCGCCAGCGGCTGACCGCGCGCCTGGAGGCGCTCAAGGAGGGCGGCGGCAGCCTGGCCGAGTACCACGCCAAGGCCAGCGAGCAGCTGAAGGCGCTGGGCGAGAAGGCCAAGCCGGCCCTGGAGGACCTCCGCCAGGGCCTGCTGCCTGTGCTGGAGAGCCTCAAGGTCAGCATCCTGGCTGCCATCGACGAGGCCTCCAAGAAGCTGAACGCCCAGTGAGATGCCTCCGGCTGCCCCCCTGGCCATCACTTCGGTTTCTTAGAATAAACATTTCCGGAGCGGAACGCGCATAATGGGTTGTTTTTTTTTTTTTTAAGATTCGATGATGATTTTTAAACAATAAAGTTTTCCGAAAGCCAAAAATTCTGTTTGGGGAGAATGGGGGTGGGGGGATCCTGGAGGGGCCTCCAGGGGGCGGTGGCCAGGGACACCTGGTGATGTCCCAGTGGAGTCCTGAGCTCCAAACACTGGCCTCTCAGGGACTTAATGTTACAGGGCCTGCTTGTCTGGGGGCTGAAGAGTGGGGTAGGAGATGCTCTTTCATTAGGAGGCCCAAATAGGAAGGAAATAGAGGACCAGGCAAAGTGACAGATGATCCAATGCAGGTGCCCTGAAAGAGCTTCAAGCAGGAATACTGGCTTTGCTGGGAGAAGTGGGCTCCCTGTCCCCAGCGTTTCCCCGGGCAGAGGACATAGCTCCCCAGCCCTCCTGCTCAAGGGCAGCTGAGGTTAGAGGGACCTCAATGAGCCTGTGGACTTGAAGGTTCCCACAGGAACCTTCCTGTGGTTCCTTCCTAGGGCAGGTTCAGATGAAGAGCTTGGCGCTTGCTCCTTCCTCCCTTACTAATGTGAAATGTACTTGAACAAACTCATCTTTTTCACCAGGCCTCTTGCCACTCCTCACACTCCCACCCTGCTGCAGAACAGCTGCTGTTTCCTCAGGCCCAGCAGTGCTAGCCCCATCCTTGGGACTCCAAGCCTGCCAGCCCCTATTTTCTGACCTAAGAAAAATAATCACCACCTCTTGCAAGTAAATGTGCTCCTGAGCATTCGTGATTATTAAAAAAAAAAAAAAAAAAAAATTCGCCAGGCATTCAAGTTTGTAGGTAACTGAGTGTTCCCAGCCAGCTCCTCTTCACACTAAGGTACACACCTCCACCCACCATGTGCATGCTTGTGGCTTTAAGATCTGCAAAGATCTGGGCAGTGCGCTCAGGCAGCTTCTCTTTCCCTCTCCTCTCAGGGCCTTTTGACCTTGTGCTGGATAATCTACCCCTCCTCCATCTCCAGTGCATCTTAACTGCAGAAAGGAGTGGGCTTTTTTAGTTCCTAACCATTTGAGCTACATTGTAACAACAATAGGAGTAACTCAGCCTTTTTCTGAGTCAGTTGAGCAGAATATGGGCAGCTCACCCTGGCTTGAGGTCAAGCTCTGCTGTTTGCTGACTCAGTGACACTGGGCAAGTGCCTTCACACTTGGGAGCCTCAGTCTTATCACTGGAAGAGTGGGGAGGGGAGCTGCTCAAGTAGTCTGTGGTTCTGGAACTCTCCTACGTGAAAATCTGACGGGTGGTGGGAACACAAGGGCTGCAGCCTGTGTTGGGTGACCTCGGGCTCCTCCCCAATTCCCAGGACACGGGCCCCCCACTCCAGTCCTGGTCCCAAGGGGACAGTCAGCTCAGCCTGTAGTGACAAGGGCAGCCGTTTACCAGGTGCTTGGAGGTGCCAGGTGCTGTGCACTCTCTCAGTTCCTTCCTTTACTCTCAACAGACCCACAATGGATGGGGTATCATTGTACCCACTTTACAGGTAAGAAACTGAGGCTGATATGAAGTGATGGAGCCAAGACTAGAGCCCAGGTGTATCTTACTTTAACCACCACCCCCTTTGGCCTCCTTCACCCAAGTGCAGTTGGGGGAGGTGGGGGCATGCAGCCCAGGCAGTGCACGTCCACTCCTGCATTTTGATGAACACACACAGTCTCAACTTGATAATGACGCAAAATGCCAGGTGCAAGGCCTGGCACAGAGCACACACTCAATCATGTTACACAGCACTTGACAGTGTATTCAAATATTGCCAGACCTAGCATCCCCTTTGCTCCTCCATGCCAAACTGTCCATGCAGGCAGGCTAGGTAAGGTCAATCCTACCTTGCTCCACCCAGCTGCTAAGAATGGATGGGGCACCAGCCCCAGGCCTGCTTGAGTTGGAGTCAGTCCCCAGCCCGCCCACAGAAGAGCCCCAGCACATTCTCGGCCCAAACATACATGGCACATGCAGGGCACCCCACTCACGGCAGTTTCTCATCCAGCTTTATTGGAAAGCCAGCACACCCTGGGGTGGGCCAGGGCTGAGGTGGGGTGGGAGGGCACTGAGAATGCTATTCTTTCAAGTGAACTTTGGGGGCAGCCCTGGGAGGCTGCTGGACCCAAGGAGCTAGTAGGATGGATGGACAGGTGGACTTGGGGTACTGAGATCTCAGACGGCCTCAGGGTGGAGACTGTGTGGGACTGGAGGCAGATTCCCAGAAGTCACTTGAACTTGCCCTTGAACGAGCTCCAGTAGTCTTTCAGGGAGCTGAAGCTCTCAGTCATCCAGTCTCTGGGGGTCAAAATGTGAGGGGAGCAGATGGGGTGGGGGTGAGAGTTGTCTCTAGGCAGTGACAACTATGGGGCTCCCACCCTACCCCCACTGGCACTCCCCCAACCCTCTCAACCCTGCCCAGCAATGCCCCAAGACCTCAGGCTGGGACCCCCTATAGCTGCACCCCAGGAAAGGATGCCGAGGGTAATGATGGGAACCCAACAAGGATCAACCCGAGTTTCTCCAACTGCGGGCAGATGGTGGATCTGAAGCAAGCTGGAGAGGAGTGACCTATTTGGGAGATGTGTAAGGTCAGGGCTGCCGTTCTAGTGGAGGAGAATAATGCCCCCTAGAATTGTACATCCTGGTGGCTCCAAGTGGGGTGGGGCAGCGGGAGGCAGTCTGTCCTTTGGACAGTCATCAGAGGGTTGAGTGATCTGGGGCGGGTCACTTGGTTAAGTGAGCCTTGGTTTTCTAGTCTGCAAAATGGTGAAAATAGTATCTACTCCACAGAGGGTCTTGAGGACTATAAATGCTTTTGAACACCTCTGCTATGGAAATGCCAATGCGGGTGGAGTGGAGGTGGGGAAGGCAAGTGAGGATAGCAGAGGACTGGTGGGCAGGGGCAAGGTGGGAGAGGAAGGACCGACTTCTGCTCATATGCGCCCAGGACTTGAAACAAGTCAGAAACACCCACACACAGGCACACACACACACACGCACACACACTGGGCTGAAATTGGGTTGGGTGAGGCCAAACCTCCAACCAGATGATCAGGAAAGGAAAATGGACGTGAGGGCAAGGAAGAAGAAAGGAGGGACGACAGAGGGAGGCGAGGCAGGATGCGGTGCCCCTCCTCATCTGTCCCTGCGAGGGAGCCCGTTTTACAGAAAGAAAGGAGGCTCAGAGAGGCACAGCCACCTGCCAAGTTTCTCAGTGAACAGGGGCACGTAGGGCCGGGGTCGGGGAAGTGAAGGCATACCTGGTCTTCTGAACCACATCCTTGGCGGTTGTGGCGGCCTTCTGAACCACCTGGGACTCCCGCACTCTGCTGAGGGCATCCTTGGCGGTTGTGGTGGCCTCCTTCACATAGCCCTTCATTTTGTCCAGAAGGGATCCCTCCTCGGCCTTGGTAGCTTCTATGAGGAGAGCGGGACTGAGTGGGGTGGATCAGTCTCTGGGGAGCCTTTGGCTCCTGCCCAACCCCTCATCGAGGCCCTGCATTCCCCAGCCACCTGCCAAACTGCCCCGTCCCTGCCCCCAGCCCAGGCCCCACCGGCTGCTTACCAGGCAAGACCAGGAGCGCCAGGAAGGCAGCAGCAAGGAGCAGCCGGGGCTGCATGGTGCCTTGATTCCTGCAGGGAAGGGTGCTGTGAGCCATTCCTCAAGTCCCCACCAACACCAGGCAGCCCTCCCTGGGGAGATGCAGCGGCCCTAAAGCAGGGCCTGAGGCGGGTCAAGTCAGGAGGAGAGAGGGCTAATAGGGGGAGGCTATGGGCTGGGGGACCCAGGGCAGAGAGAGCGAGGGGAGGCATGGAGCAGGAACTCCCCCAGACCGGGAATCAGGACACCTGGATTCTGGTCAGGTTTCTGCCACTAACATGCTGAGTGACTCTGGGTGACTCTCTGCCCTCTCCAGGGCTCAGGTTTTCTGTCTGGGGCATGACTGGGGTGTCTTGAGTCTTCTTCTAATCCTAAACATGCAGAACGAGCAGCAAATGGAGCCAGTGCCAGTTCCAGCTCCACCACTATGCTCTGTGTGCTTTGGGCAAGTGACCTTCCCCTAGGGACCTCGGTCTCCCCATCCATCAAGCCTTTAGGCTTCCTCAGCTCTACAAGCGCTTCCCCAGGATTTGCTGGCTGGGCTGGGCACAGACCCCTACCTGCCCCTCCCCATCCTGCTCTCTTTCTCCCCCCAACCCTCGAGGGAGACTTACCTGGAGCGGCTGCTTTTTGGGATGAACTGCGTATGAAGGCAAGAGGGTTTGGACCTGTTTTATATTGTCCCTAGGACACAGGGCAGCGTGAGGGCCCAGGCAGCTGGGCAAAGGTCACCTGCTGATCAATCTAGATCAGGACCTGACAGAGGGCAGCCAGAGGCACCCAGGCCTGCTGGGGGTTGGGAAATCCTACTAGAAAGCTGATAGTGCCCACCCGGCTCTCTGCCACCCCTATGGCTTGGAAGTGCGGAGACCCCATTCCTTCTGAGCAGCCTGGTTCCTCAGGGAGAGGCTGGTGAGATGGGAGAAGGGATTGGGGGACAAACGTCATCCCTTTGCCCTTGGCTTCCAGGTCCTTCCCCACTTTAAGCCCCTGACAACAGCCTGCAAAGTGGGGGTGATGTGAGAGGGGGATTGGCTTCTTCAGACTGGATACAACTCAGCTGGCTGGGCTGAGGTGTCCAGAGTGAAGTCACAGGAGACCTGTGGTCAGGGGCTTGTGCAGGAGGTGGGACACAGTTGAGTGCCCACAGGCCGCCTCCCCAGTATCTCCATCTCTGGGCTTCAGTCCCGGGTGCAGCTGACCCAGAAATTTCCCTGAGCTGTTTGATCCCAGAGCAGGGGGTGGTGCAGGAAGGTCAAAGGCTGCTGAGCCCCAGGCCTTTATCCTGCCGCCCCTTCTCCTCACCTTGCCCTCTGGACCCACTGATAACATCCCCAGGGGGCTGGATCCAGGCTTCTGTTTGAGGCCCTCCCCTGACTGTGCAGCTGGGACTGAGGGCAGCGCTGAGTACCTCTCGACCTCAGGCCTCAACGTCCTTAGCTTGGAGATACCAGCCCCTCTAGTCTCTTGGCTGGACAGACAACTGGAAGGAACCAAGTTTGTGGTGAGGCTGGTCTAGCAGAGAGAGGGGCCAGACAAGCTCTAAGGGACAGTCGGCTGTCCAGGATAGGTCTGGGCCCTTCCCAGGGTGAAGTGTCCCCTGGGGCCACACTGGGAGCTGTGGCCTGGATGGCAGGATCAGTGGGCTCTGTCTTCTGGATGTTAAGACTTCAGAGCCAAGAAAATCTCAGTTTAAATGATGCTTTTGGTACTTACTCATATTACCCAGGGCCAGAGAGCTAACATCTTAATGCCTTGATGTTCTCCTCTGTAAAACGGGGCTAGACTACTGATATGCCAGTATTGTAAAAGTGAAGGATTAGTTGGCCACTCATGTCTGACTGTTTATGACCATGTGGATTGTAAACCACCAGGCTTCTCTCTCCATGAGATTCTCCAGGCAGAATATTGGAATGGTTGGCCATTTCCTCCTCCAGGGGATCTTCCCAACCCAGGGATCAAACCCAGGTCTCTTGTATTGTAGGTGGATTCTTTACCACCTGAGCCACCAGGAAAGGCCAGAATTCTGGTGAAATATACATGAAATAGGTACAAAGTCCATGAAGGGGGCTCGATAAATCTCTCCTTTCTTACAAACACCTGTCCTTCCTCAGACAGCATAGTCTAAAGCCAAGATGAGCCTCCAACGTAGAAATCGGGCTTTTGGCGGGTGGCCTTCTTCTCAAGAAGACGCAACTAAACATCCATGTGAAATCAGAGGCCCAATAAAGTGACCTGGCCCTACCCTCAGAATTCTTTATCTGTGGCTGAAACTTGAAATTTCTCCTTAGAGATTTGTTCCTTTGACTGAGACCTGGTTATCTGTAAAACCGCAAATAGATTCCTGTGAAGTAGACATTATTAACTCCATTTTATAGGTAGAAACGTAAGGCAGGGCTGGAGACATGCCAAGGTGCCCATATGCCATCCATGGCAGAGTTGGGGGCCAGAATCCAGGTCTTCTAATACGCACACTGGGACCAAACCACATGGAGAGATGAGCCCCTTGGAGGTTTACCAGTTACTCAGAGTCCATCAGTCTCAGTCTCTTCCTGAGCACAGACTGTGGTGATGGGGTTGGGAGGAGAGGAAGGCGATTGGGAGGTCCTGAAGGATTTGGACTCTGGGGAAGGCAGAGGGCAGCTGTGTCCACTTCCCTCTTCGTTCTGATCTGTTCCTTCTCCCCAGAAGTGAGGGTCACAGTGGGAGTCCAGATTCCAGGCTGGGCTGGAACATGCTGGGTTGGACTGGCTGGAGCCCTTGGCCCTGGTTCCTCCAACTCTCCTTCCATGTGTGTGGAGCCTCTGGAGGAGGCCACCCTCTCTCTCCTGGGTGGCAATGGGCCATTGAGCCCAGGGAGGTCAGAAGATGTGGGCAGAGAGACCCAGCGGTGTGGTGCCAAGCTGGGTAGAGAAGGGAGAGTGTGGGCCTATGCAGCTGGGTTGAGACATGCCCTGGGGCCTGGGACCTTATCTCACTCCAAGGGCTTGGTGCCGTTTTGTGCCTGTGTCCCTCCTAGCAGCTCCATCTGGGTCTCAGTAGGGCTCTCTGAGGGAGGGTCTTATCAGTGGTCCAGCCTTAGCTGCCTCTCCTTCCCTTCTTCTCTCCCTCCTCCCAGCATAGCTCCCCTGGAATGAGGACGCTGCTCCAGCCGTGGCCCCCATAACTGCTAACGGGCGGGGAGGAGGGCCAGGAGGTCACGGAGGAGAAGGTCTGACTAGCTGGGGCTGAAAATGGTCCCTGAGGGTTGGACTGATGCTCTCTGCTTCCACTTGTGTGCGAGTGAAGCTTAGCTCGTGAGCCTCTGTGACCCATACCCTGGCCACAAGGCTGGACTGGGCAGCGCTGACTCAGCCCTGCCAGCCAGAGGCCCTGGTTCACCATGGCCTTCTCTGCTGGAATTTCCTCCTAGTCTCTCACCCAGATCTTCCCACCCAGGAACCACCCCCTTTGAGCTCCGCCCTGGGTGGACGGCCAGTGTGGAGCAAACATGGGGACCTGTGTCCATGTGATTTGCCCATCCCTGGCTGGGCCTGAGCCGTTCCGTCCTGATTCTGAGCTAGGGCTGCCCACTGGTTTGATCTCTGAGGGTGGCCATTGGTGATGCTAGACTCTCAGCCTTGTTGCCTCACTGACCATTAGGTCTGTCCGTTGTACAGATAAGGAGATTGAGGCTCAGAAAGGAATATGACTCACCCAAAGTCACACAGTGCTTTGTGCTCATCCATGTGGCTGTGCCCTGACTCATAAGGCCAGGGTCTGCTGGAGCTGCCGGCACTCATGTCCTTTCCATCAGGAGCTCAAACAATCGGGGCACAGTTCAGTTCAGTCGCTCAGTTGTGTCTGACTCTTTGCGACCCCATGGACTGTAACACGCCAGGCCTCTCTGTCCATCACCAACTCCCAGAGTTTACTCAAACTCATGTCCATCGAGTCAGTGATGCCATCCAACCATCTCATCCTGTATCGTCCCCTTCTCCTCCCACCTTCAATCTTTCCCAGCATCAGAGTCTTTTCAAATGAGGGGACACAAGGGCCTCTCATTCTCCGCTCCCCCCCGCCCAGAACTAATCTGTTAACAGACTGATGATACACAGCATGCTCTCTGGGACTTCCTTGGCTGTCCAGTGGTTAAGACTCTGCACTTTCCCTCCAGGAGGCACAGGCTAGATCTCTGGTTGGGGAACTAAGATCCCACATGCTGGACAATGTGTCCAAAACACAAACAAACAAACAAACAAACCATGATCCCAACCAAGGAGGTGAAACTCAACTGAGAGTCCATGGTGACCCACTGCCCTTCTCACCTCTGGCCCGGTGGTGAGGAAGATGTGGGGCCAGAGGTGAGCACCTACCTTGCACCCAGCACAGGCTGAACTGTGCCTGATTTGGGAGTGTTGCAGTGCGGTGAAGTCTTCAGGAGCAAAACATGGCTCATGTTTGATGAGTGCTGTGGGCCAGGCATGGCTCCCAGCATTACTCAGATTACCTTCCTGACCCTGTAGTCAAGAGGCATGCACTATTTTATCCCCTACTGAGGCATACACGGGGCTCAGAGAGGTTAAGAAACTTGCCCAAGGTCACACAGTCAGTATGTATGGAGCCCACACACAAACCCAAGGAGTCTGATCCCAGCATTCAGTTCAGTTCAGTTCAGTCGCTTAGTCGTGTGCAATTCTTTGGGACCCCATGAACCGCAGCACGCCAGGCCTCCCTGTTCATCACCAACTGCCGGAGTCTACCCAAACCCATGTCCATTGAGTTGGTGATGCCATCCAACCATCTCATCCTCTGTCGTCCCCTTCTCCTCCTGCTCTCAATCCTTCCCAGCATCAGGGTCTTTTCCAATGAGTCCGCTCTTCGCATCAGGTGGCCAAAGTATTGGAGCTTCAGCTTCAGCATCAGTCGTTTCAATAACTACTGTGAGATGGCAAGGGGCAGACAAGTGCTGTCTGGTCGGTATTTTCCGCAAAGCACTCCTCCCTTTCCCATTCTTAACTCCTTTCTCGGCTCTGGCCAGCAACAGCGATGGCTGTCTTCAGAGAGGAGAATGGACTGGAAGAGTAGAGACTAGGTCCTTAAATGGCGTGACTTTGGGGACAGACAGGATCGGGCACCAAAACCAGCTCTGTCTCCTTCTAACTCCTCCATCCATCTGGTCAATGGGATGCAGTGAGGGGTAACGGGGTGGGGGAGACCGTGGATGGGAGACGCTAGGCTAAGGATCTGTCCCCAGCTACCCCACGGTCAGGCACAGGTGTGTCCAGGTCTCACACGAGGCAAGCATGGGCGCTGGGCTGCAGCTCTGGGGGTTGCCAGGGGGCCCAGGAGATTTAGCCTGAGCCCTCCTCTCTCTCCCCTTTCAGCCTGAAACTCCTGGACAACTGGGACAGCCTGGCCAGCACGTTGTCCAAAGTGCGTGAACAGCTGGGCCCGGTGACCCAGGAGTTCTGGGACAACCTGGAAAAGGAGACAGAGTCGCTGAGGCAGGAGATGAATAAGGACCTGGAGGAGGTGAAGCAGAAGGTGCAGCCCTACCTGGACGAGTTCCAGAAGTGGCACGAGGAGCGGGAGGTCTACCGCCAGAAGGTGGCGCCGCTGGGCGACGAGTTTCGCGAGGGCGCGCGCCAGAAGGTGCAGGAGCTGCAGGACAAGCTGAGCCCGCTGGCCCAGGAGCTCCGCGACCGCGCGCGCGCGCCCACGTGGAGACGCTGCGGCAGCAGCTGGCGCCCTACAGCGACGACCTGCGCCAGCGGCTGACCGCGCGCCTGGAGGTGCTCAAGGAGGGCGGCGGCAGCCTGGCCGAGTACCACGCCAAGGCCAGCGAGCAGCTGAAGGCGCTGGGCGAGAAGGCCAAGCCGGCCCTGGAGGAGCTCCGCCAGGAAGGTTCAAACAGGAAGGAAATAGAGAACCAGGCAAAGTGACAGACGATCCAATGCAGGTGCCCTGAAAGAGCTTTGCTGGGAAAAGTGGGCTCCCTGTCCCCAGCGTTTCCCCCAGGCAGAGGACATAGCTCCCCAGCCCTCCTGCTCAAGGGCAGCTGAGGTTGAAGGGACCTCAGTGAGCCTGTGGACTTGAAGGATTAGGGCAGGTTCAAATGAAGGGCTTGGTGCTTGCTCCTTCCTCCCTTACTAATTCAAAGTACACTTTACAAAACGCACACCTTTTCCTTTTTCACCAGGGCCTCTTGCCTCTATTCACACTCCCACCCTGCTCAGGAAAAGCTGCAGTTTCCTTAGGCCCTGCTGTGCTAGCCCCATCCTTGGGGCTCCAGGCCTGTCAGCCCCCTTTTTTTCTGACCTGAGTCAGAAAAACAATCACCACCTGTTGCAGTAACTAGCATATTCCGATCTCCAAGATGTTTTTATATGCATCATTTATATGCATCATTTCACTCCATCCTTTCCCAGATCCTGGGTAGATTAAATGGATGGTATAGATGCAGAAGTTAGAGCTTGGTAATGTGAGGTCATTTCCAAGATTGGAACAGCAGGATGAGCTAGGTTGCCCTTTCTAGACCTAGGTACTCCTGAGCATCCGTGATTATTTTTCTTTAAAAAAGTTGCTATCCATTCTAGTGTGTATGGACTTGAGTCTTCCCAGCCAGCCCCTCTTCACACTCAGGTACACACCACCCCCTCACCCCACCCCGCCACGTGCATGCTTGTGGCTTCAAGATCTGCAAAGATCTGGGCAATGCACTCAGGGGGTTTCCCTTTCCCTCTCCTCTCAGGGCCTTTAGCCCTTGGTGCTGGGTAATCTACCCCTCCTCCATCTCTGGTGTATCTTAACTGCATAAAGGAGTGGGCTTTTTTAGTTCCTGACCATTTGAGCTACATTAAATGTCAAGCCTAGATATTTGGATGAGGACATTTTTCAGGTGAAGGTGCAGGGGTCCTTGGCCATGTTGGGCCCAGAGAGAAGTCCAGGTGGATTTCCAAAAAAGAGAACAGAGGTCTCCTGAGGCAGCTGGATGTCCTAATGCCACCAAGATCTGTCAAGGAGCCTTTGACATCAGGCATGGGAGTAACTGGGCTTCCCTGATGGCTCAGCAGTGAAGAATCCTCATGCCAATGTAGGAGACGCAGGTTCGATCCCTGGGTCAGGAAGATCCCCTGGAGTTGGGCCTGGCAACCCACTCCAGTATTCTTGCCTAGAGAACCCCATGGACAAAGGAGCCTGGCGGGCTATAGTCCATGGGGTCACAAGAGTTAGGCACAACTTAGCAGCTAAACACCAACAACAATAGGAGTAACTCAGCCTTTTTCTGAGTCAGTTGAGCAGAATATGGGCAGCTCACCCTGGGCTTGAGGTCAAGCTCTGCTGTTTGCTGACTCAGTGACACTGGGCAAGTGCCTTCACACTTGGGAGCCTCAGTCTTATCACTGGAAGAGTGGGGAGGGGAGCTGCTCAAGTAGTCTGTGGTTCTGGAACTCTCCTACGTGAAAATCTGACGGGTGGTGGGAACACAAGGGCTGCAGCCTGTGTTGGGTGACCTCGGGCTCCTCCCCATTTCCCAGGACACGGGCCCCCCACTCCAGTCCTGGTCCCAAGGGGACAGTCAGCTCAGCCTGTAGTGACAAGGGCAGCCGTTTACCAGGTGCTTGGAGGTGCCAGGTGCTGTGCACTCTCTCAGTTCCTTCCTTTACTCTCAACAGACCCACAATGGATGGGGTATCATTGTACCCACTTTACAGGTAAGAAACTGAGGCTGATATGAAGTGATGGAGCCAAGACTAGAGCCCAGGTGTATCTTACTTTAACCACCACCCCCTCGGCCTCCTTTCCCCAAGTGTGGATGCAGTGGGGAGTGGGGGGGTTGGCAGGCAGCCCAGGCAGTGCACGTCCACTCCTGCATTTTGATGAACACACACAGTCTCAACTCTGATAATGATGCAAAATGCCAGGTGCAAGGCCTGGCACAGAGCACACAATCATGTTACACAGCACTTGACGCTTTATCAAAGTCTTGCGAGAACTAGCGTCCCCTTTGCTCCTCCATGCCAAACTGTCCATGCAGGCAGGCTAGGTAAGGTCAATCCTACCTTGCTCCACCCAGCTGCTAAGAGTGGATGGGGCACCAGCCCCAGGCCTGCTTGAGTTGGAGTCAGTCCCCAGCCCGCCCACAGAAGAGCCCCAGCACATTCTCGGCCCAAACATACATGGCACATGCAGGACACCCCACTCACGGCAGTTTCTCATCCAGCTTTATTGGAAAGCCAGCACACCCTGGGGTGGGCCAGGGCTGGGGTAGGGTGGGAGGGCACTGAGAATGCTATTCTTCCAAGTGAACTTTGGGGGCAGCCCTGGGAGGCTGCTGGACCCAAGGAGCTAGTAGGATGGATGGACAGGTGGACTTGGGGTACTGAGATCTCAGACGGCCTCAGGGTGGAGACTGTGTGGGACTGGAGGCAGATTCCCAGAAGTCACTGAACTTGCCCTTGAACGAGCTCCAGTAGTCTTTCAGGGAGCTGAAGCTCTCAGTCATCCAGTCTCTGAGGGTCAAAATGTGAGGGGAGCAGATGGGGTGGGGGTGAGAGTTGTCTCTAGGCAGTGACAACTATGGGGCTCCCACCCTACCCCCACTGGCACTCCCCCAACCCTCTCAACCCTGCCCAGCAATGCCCCAAGACCTCAGGCTGGGACCCCCTATAGCTGCACCCCAGGAAAGGATGCCGAGGGTAATGATGGGAACCCAACAAAGGTCAACCCGAGTTTCTCCAACTGCGGGCAGATGGTGGATCTGAAGCAAGCTGGAGAGGAGTGACCTATTTGGGAGATGTGTAAGGTCAGGACTGCCGTTCTAGTGGAGGAGAATAATGCCCCCTAGAATTGTACATCCTGGTGGCTCCAAGTGGGGTGGGGCAGCGGGAGGCAGTCTGTCCTTTGGACAGTCATCAGAGGGTTGATTAGCTGTGTGATCTGGGGCAGGTCACTTGGTTAAGTGAGACTTGGTTTTCTTGTCTGCAAAATGGGGAAATAATATCCACTCTACAGTGCGTCCTGAGGACTAAAAGTGTGTGTGAACACCTCTGCTATGGAAATTTCAATGCAGATGGAGTGAAGGTGGGGAAGGCAGGTGAGGATAGCAGAGGACTGGTGGGCAGGGGCAAGGTGGGAGAGGAAGGACCGACTTCTGCTCACATGCACCCAAGGACTTGAAATAAGTCAGAAACACCCACACACACACTGGGCTGAAATTGCTTTGAAAGTGAAAGTTGCTCAGTCGTGTCCAACTCTTTGTGACCCCATGGAGTGTACAGTCCATAGCATTCTCCAGGCCAGAATACTGGAGTGGGTAGCCTTTCCCTTCTCCAGGGGATCTTCCCAACCCAGGGATCGAACCCAGGTCTCCTGCATTGCAGGCGGATTCTTTACCAGCTGAGCCACAAGGGAAGCCTAAGAATACTGGAGTGGGTAGCCTATCCCTTCTCCAGCAGATCTTTCTGACCAAGGAATCGAACTGGGGTCTCCTGCATTGCAGGTGGATTCTTTACCAACTGAGCTAACAGAGAAGCCCCAGAAATTGCGTTGGGTGGATCCAAACCTCCAATCAGATTATCAGAAAAGGAAAATGGAAGTGAGGGCAAGGAGGAAGAAAGGAGGATGACAAAGGGAGGCGAGGTGGGATGTGGTGCCTCTCCGTCATCTCTCCCTGCAAGGGAGCCTGTTTCACAGAGAGAAAGGAGGTTCAGCGAAGCACAGATCCTAGGTGGTTGTGGGAAAGACACGGGCCCCCCATGGGGGCTCTCACCAAGTTCCAGGCAGGTAGCGACCAAAGGCAGGAAAGTGAGGGTGTACCTGGCCTGCTGGGCCACCTGGGACTCCTGAACGCTGCTCAGGGCATCCTTGGCGGTCTTGGTGGCCTCCTTCACATAGCCTTGCATTTTGTCCAGAAGGGATCCCTCCTCGGCCTTGGTAGTTTCTGGGAGGGGAGCAGGACTACTGAGTGGGGTGGATCAGCTTCTGAGGAGCCCTTGGCTCCTGCCCAGCCCCCCATTGGGGTCTGGTGTCCCCCAGCCACTTGCCAAGCCACCCCCTTCCCACCCTCAGCCCAGTCCCCACTGGCTGCTTACCAGGCAAGACCAGGAGCGCCAGGAAGGCAGCAGCAAGGAGCAGCCGGGGCTGCATGGTGCCTTGGTTCCTGCAGGGAAGGGTGCTGTGAGCCGTTCCTCAAGTCCCCACCAACACCAGGCAGCCCTCCCTGGGGAGATGCAGCGGCCCTAAAGCAGGGCCTGAGGCGGGTCAAGTCAGGAGGAGAGAGGGCTAATAGGGGGAGGCTATGGGCTGGGGGACCCAGGGCAGAGAGAGCGAGGGGAGGCATGGAGCAGGAACTCCCCCAGACCGGGAATCAGGACACCTGGATTCTGGTCAGGTTTCTGCCACTAACATGCTGAGTGACTCTGGGTGACTCTCTGCCCTCTCCAGGGCTCAGGTTTTCTGTCTGGGGCATGACTGGGGTGTCTTGAGTCTTCTTCTAATCCTAAACATGCAGAACGAGCAGCAAATGGAGCCAGTGCCAGTTCCAGCTCCACCACTATGCTCTGTGTGCTTTGGGCAAGTGACCTTCCCCTAGGGACCTCGGTCTCCCCATCCATCAAGCCTTTAGGCTTCCTCAGCTCTACAAGCGCTTCCCCAGGATTTGCTGGCTGGGCTGGGCACAGACCCCTACCTGCCCCTCCCCATCCTGCTCTCCTTCTCCCCCCAACCCCCGAGGAAGCCTTACCTGGAGCAGCTGCTTCTTGGGATGAACTATGTATGAAGGCAAGAGGGTACGGACCTGTTTTATATTGTCCCTAGGACACAGGGCAGCGTGAGGGCCCAGGCAGCTGGGCAAAGGTCACCTGCTGATCAATCTAGATCAGGACCTGACAGAGGGCAGCCAGAGGTACCCAGGCCTGCTGGGAGTTGGGAAATCCTACTAGAAACTGATGGTGCCCACCCGGCTCTCTGCCACCCCTATGGCTTGGAAGTGCGGAGACCCCATTCCTTCTGAGCAGCCTGGTTCCTCAGGGAGAGGCTGATGAGATGGGAGAAGGGATTGGGGGACAAACGTCATCCCTTTGCCCTTGGCTTCCAGGTCCTTCCCCACTTTAAGCCCCTGACAACAGCCTGCAAAGTGGGGGTGATGTGAGAGGGGGATTGGCTTCTTCAGACTGGATACAACTCAGCTGGCTGGGCTGAGGTGTCCAGAGTGAAGTCACAGGAGACCTGTGGTCAGGGGCTTGTGCAGGAGGTGGGACACAGTTGAGTGCCCACAGCCGCCTTCCCAGAATCTCCATCTCTGGGCTTCAGTCCCGGGTGCAGCTGACCCAGAATTTTCCCTGAGCTGTTCCCTCGCTAGCAGAGGATGGTGGGAGAAGGTCAAAGGCTGCTGAGCCCCAGGCCTTTGTTTTATCACCCCCTCTCCTCATCTTGCCCTCTGGACTCACTGATAACATCCCCAGGGGCAGACTGTGCAGCTGGGACTGAGGCCAGTGCTGAGTACCTCTCGACCTCAGACCTCAACTTCCTCCACTTAGAAATACCAGTCTCCTTTCTCCCAAACACCTGTTCTTCCTTAGCATAGTCTGAAGGCAAGAGGAGCCCCCAGTGTAGAATTAGGGCTCTTGGCAGGCAGCCATCTTCTCAGAAAGAAGCAACTAAACCCATCTTTTGAAATCAGAGGCCCGAGAAAGTGACCTAGCCCTACCTTCAGAAATCTTTGTCTGTGGCTGAGACTTTAAATTTCTCCTTAGAGATTCATTCCTTTGACTTAGACCTTGTTATCTGTTAAAATGCAAATAACTCCTGTGAAGTAGACATTATTACGGCTCCCCTGGTAGTTCAGCTGGTAAAGAATCTGCCTGCAATGCAGGAGACCCCAGTTCGATTCCTGGGTCAGAAAGACCCCCTTGAGAAGGGATAGGCTATCTGCTCCAGTATTCATGGGCTTCCCTGGTGGCTCAGATGGTAAATAATCTGCCCGCAATGTGGGAGACCTGGTTTTGATGCCTGGGTTTGGAAGATCCTTTGGAGGAGAGCATGGCAACCCACTCTAGTATTCTTGCCTGTAGAATCCCCATGGACAAAGGAGCCTGGCAAACTATAGTTCATGGGGTTGCAAAGAGTCAGACATGACTGAGCAACTAACCACAGCACACAGCACAGACATTATTAACCCCATTTTATAGGTAGAAACCTAAGGCAGGGTTGAAGACATGCCCAAGTGCCCATATTCCATCCATGGCAGAGTTGGGAACCAGAATCCAGGTCTTCTAATACTCATACTGGGACCAAACCACATGGAGAGATGAACCTTAGAGGTTTATCAGTCACTCAGAGTCCATCAGTCTCAGACTCTTCCTGAGCACAGACTGTGGTGATGGGGTGGGGAGGAGAGGAAGGCGATTGGGAGGTCCTGAAGGATTTGGACTCTGGGGAAGGCAGAGGGCAGCTGTGTCCACTTCCCTCTTCGTTCTGATCTGTTCCTTCTCCCCAGAAGTGAGGGTCACAGTGGGAGTCCAGATTCCAGGCTGGGCTGGAACATGCTGGGTTGGACTGGCTGGAGCCCTTGGCCCTGGTTCCTCCAACTCTCCTTCCATGTGTGTGGAGCCTCTGGAGGAGGCCACCCTCTCTCTCCTGGGTGGCAATGGGCCATTGAGCCCAGGGAGGTCAGAAGATGTGGGCAGAGAGACCCAGCGGTGTGGTGCCAAGCTGGGTAGAGAAGGGAGAGTGTGGGCCTATGCAGCTGGGTTGAGACATGCCCTGGGGCCTGGGACCTTATCTCACTCCAAGGGCTTGGTGCCGTTTTGTGCCTGTGTCCCTCCTAGCAGCTCCATCTGGGTCTCAGTAGGGCTCTCTGAGGGAGGGTCTTATCAGTGGTCCAGCCTAAGCTGCCTCTCCTTCCCTTCTTCTCTCCCTCCCCCCAGCATAGCTCCCCTGGAATGAGGACGCTGCTCCAGCCATGGCCCCCATAACTGCTAACGGGCGGGGAGGAGGGCCAGGAGGACGGGGAGGAGAAGGGGGAGGAAGACAAACAAGAGAGGAGAAGGTCTGACCAGCTGGGGCCAAAAATGGTTCTCTAGGGTTAGACTAAATCTGCTTCCACTTGTGTTCGAGTGAGGCTTAGCTCATGAGCCTTAGCTCATGAGCCTCTGTGACCGATGCCCCAGCCACAAGGCTGGACTGGGCAGCTCTGACTCAGCCCTGCCAGCCAGAGGCCCTGGTTCACCATGGCCTTCTGTGCTGGAAGTTCCTCCTAGTCTCTCACCCTGATCTTCCCACCCAGGAGCCACCCACTTTGAGCTCCGCCCTGGGTGGATGGCCAGTGTGGAGCAAACATGGGGACCTGCGTCCATGTGATTTGCCCGTCCCTGACTGGGCCTGAGCCATTCCCTCCTGATTCTGAGCTAGGGCTTCCCACTGGTTTGATCTCTGTTGGGGGCAGGAGGATGGCCATAGGTGATGCTAGACTCTCAGCCTCGTCACCTCACTGACCATTAGGTCTGTCTGTTGTACAGATTAGGAGATTGAGGCTCAGAAAGAGATGATCACACAGCCAACATCACACAGCCCTTTGTGCTCACCTATGTGGCTGTCCCCTGACTCATAGGGCCAGGGTCTGCTGGAGCTGCCGGCACTTATGTCCTTTCCATCAGCAGCTCAAACAATCTAATATGGGGCACAGGGGCCTCTCATTCTCTCCCACCACCCAGAACTAATCTGTTCACAGACTGATACACAGCATCCCCTCTGGGACTTCTCCAGCTGCCCTGTGGATAAGACTGCACACTTCCACTGCAGGCGGCGCAAGTTCGATCTCTGGTTGGGGAATTAAGATCCTGCATGCCACACATTGTGGCCAAAAAACAAAATCATACACTCCCATTCAGTGAGGGGAAACTCAACTGAGAGTCCTTGATGACTCGGTGCCCTGCTCACCTCTAGCCCATTGAGGGGGAAAGGGATGAGGCCAGAGGTGAGCGACTACCTTTGCTCCCAGGCCAGGCAGGACTCTGCCTGATTTGGGAGTGTCGCAGGGTGGTGAAGTTTTCAGGGGCAAAACGTGGCTCATGCTTGATGAGCGCTGACTGTGGGCCCAGCATGGGTCCCAGCATTACTCAGATTATCTCCCTGACTCCCTGAAGCCCAGAAGACATGCACTGTTTTATGCCCTACTGAGGCACATGGGGGTCAGAGAGGTTAAGAGACTTAGCCAAGGTCACCCAGTCAGTATGTGCAGAGCCCGCATGCAAAGCCAAGGAGTCCAACTCCAGCATCAGAAGCCTTAATAAACTACTGCAAGATGGCCCAGGCTGCTCCTGGAAAGAGGAGCTCCCTGACGCTGGAGGTGACCATCGGTGGGGTGGGACACTGCCAGGTAGTGGGGACTGTACAGAAGGGGTACAAGCACTTGAAGGCCTTTTAGCTGTCTTCAACCCCATGAGACATCAAGTCACTCCTGGTCTAAGAAACAGTGGAGACACGGGAAGTCAAGATCAGCCCAGAAGTGGTCTCTTCCAGTGGCAGATTATAGAAGCCAATCCACGTGCAGGGCATGGCACTCATGGAGGGCAGCCAACAGGGTAATACAATGGATTTCATCTCCTTGTCACTCAAGGTGATGTGTGTGGTCCAGCAGAGGGGCACAAACTGGTCAGGATGAACCACCTTCTTGGTGGATGTCTTTCTGTGTGTGACTTCACTTGCAGAGGCTGTTGGAAGTCCAAGTAGAAGATCTGGATGCCACCACCCCCCATCTCCTGATGAGAGGTCCCCTGAGAGCCTCAGGCCTTGTGATTCATCACAAGCTGACTGCTCCCACCCAGGGAGGAGGTGGGCAGGAATCAGACCTCAGGCCAGTCTGCCCCTCACCCAGCATCATGCCTGCCTGATGCCCCCCAGAGGGTGGGGTCTCGCTCTGCCACTCTCACTGGAGCAGTAAGCATGCTACTGTATTCCTTGCTTGGTCCAAATCTAGAAAATAGTTAATATTCTTATTAACAACAATAATGACTATTTTTTAGTGCTTACTCTGCCAGGCACAATACTACTCTTTTCGCCAGTAATATCTCATTTAATACACCCAACAATCCCATTTTTTAAAGGAGAAAATGAGGCCAGAGCTGGGCCAAGTTGAATCACTAGACCAAGGTGACGCGCTTGGCAGTGGTGGGACATGAAACACACTTACAATTAACACCTTCAACACAGGATGCCCCCCCCCACTCCACCCACCTTCCCAAAGGCTTGCAGGGGTCACCTTTTCCCAGGCTCACCTTGACCAGAGCCCTGGATCTTAGCTCACTACCCCATCTGTGGCCCTGGGTGTCCCGGTCCAGAGTCTGGTGCTCTGAGATGGAGTCAGGGTTGGGGGATGTGGGAGCGGGGGCCCTTCCTCACTGGGGCAGACAGAGGAACTGTGAACTTTACCCCCTACCCCACCCCGCCCCAAGCCGAGCACAGACCCAGAGCTGCCGCAGGGCTTCTGGGGCATGAGTCCCAGGCTCAGGTGTTCCCTCGGCCTCATTTCTCCCTTGGCTCATGGCCCCTTCAATAATGGGTGGGGCACACGTTCCAAACAGCTGCTTCTGAATGCTGCCTGAGCTCCAGTCTGCCATCAGCTTCCACGTTGTCCAAGGGTCACAAAAGTCCAAGAGGCCTCCTGGGAATGTGTCACCTTCCAGCGTGGAGTCACACTGCAGAGGAAGGTGGGGAGGGCAGCCTAGTGAGGATTTAAATGTCTGACTGGTTCTGAGCTTCAATCAGTTCTAACAGCAGTACAGTGAGCTGCCTGAGAACTTTTCCTCTGGCCCCTCTGAATCCAGGAAGGATCCTGTGCAATAAGAGACTCTCCCAGCCCAGTGAGGAGCCCAGGATGTTCCTGAAGGCTGTGGTCCTGAGCCTGGCCCTGGTGGCTGTCACTGGTGAGTAGGAGCTGCCTTTGGATGGCACTCTTAGGCAGGACCCATCTGCTGTGTCAGGCGGGGAAGGGTGGTGAGCCTGGGGCCAGGGCGAGAGGACAGTTCTGAGTGCCTGTCAGTCCACAGCTGGAGGCAGGTGGTCGCCCAGCTGCCACCCTGCTCTTAAGAGTGCTGTCCATTCACCATGCTGGGCTCCCTGGCGTGGGTGCTACCCCAGCTTTACATACCCATGTGGCTTCTTACTAGCCAAGCATAGAGAGAAAAATCAGTGGCTGGGCTCCCCCCCGACATCCAGTCTGTGGCTCAGGGCTGGGGCAGAGGGGCAAGGAAGGAGACAGCACTCGTGAATTTGCTCTGTTTCCCACCCAGGAGCCCAGGCGGAGGTCAATGCCGACCAGGTGGCCACTGTGATTTGGGACTACTTCAGCCAGCTGGGCAACAATGCCAAGAAGGCAGTGGAACATATCCAGAAGTCTGAGCTCACTCAGCAGCTCAAGTAAGAGGGGCAGAGCTGGCAAGGAGGGCTTCTTAAAGGCCATGCAACGTGCGGGCAAGGGCTGGACTCAGAGGCAGGAGACCTGAGCTTAGGATACCCACTGCCCTGCCATCAATTCACTGGGTGACCGGAGCTCTTCAGACTTGGATCCTGGGATCCCTGTGTGCAAATAAGGAAGGCTGAACTGAATAATCCCTGCTTTAACTTTTCTCTCTCTCTCTCTCTTTTTTTTTTGCCCTGTGGCTTGTGGGATCTTAGTTCCCTGACCAGGGATCAAACTCCGGCCCTCCGCAGCAAATGTGCTGAGTCCTAATCACTGGGTCACCAGGGAATTTCCCACTTAAACTTTCCAGAGTGTAACAAATGGCCACATCTTAGCATTGAGGCTCCCAGAAGAAAGGAAGGGAAAGAAATGTCATGTGAGTTGGCTTTTAATACATTCCAGGACAGGTCTCTGTGAAATCATGAGAAGGGGAAGGGCGAGGATATTTGGGAAGCCTCTGGGGTGTCACACGGCAGGGAAAGCAGCACCCGGTGTGACTAGAAGATGCTGGAAGAGGTCCAACACATCACATGTGATCTCTGTCACAGCACACCTGGGCTGAGAAGGACCTCAGAGTCCACCCTTTCTACTTTACAGATAAGGAGAGGCAAGCCCACTGCTCCAGCTCACATGATAGGTATTAACAGATACTGTGACTCAAGCTCCAGGGGAGATCCAGAGGTACAAGGTCAATGTATTACCTTAGGCGATTACATCCATTTGCTTAAATCACCATCCACCATAGGGAAGGTCACAGGGAAAAGATGGGTGAACTCAGTACCCTGCATGCTCACCTGTCTTAGGCAGGTGTGTGAAAGGTGAGTGGTATGTAAGGAGTTAAGGTCCCAGTAGAGGAGCCTGGAGGGCTTACAGTCCAGGGGTCTCAAAGAGTGGGACAGGGCCAAAGCGACTTAGCACGCAGGCAGGAATGCCAAGCCTCATGGCGGCCCCCTTGGGTCCTTTCCCCGCAGCACCCTCTTCCAAGATAAACTTGGGGAAGTGAGCACCTACACGGACGACCTGCAGAAGAAGTTGGTGCCCTTTGCCACAGAACTGCATGAACGCCTGACCAAGGACTCCGAGAAGCTGAAGGAGGAAATTCGGAAGGAGCTGGAGGAGCTGCGGGACCGGCTGCTGCCCCACGCCACCGAGGTGAGCCAGAAGATCGGGGACAACGTGCGCGAGCTGCAGCAGCGCCTGGGGCCATTCGCAGAGGAGCTGCGCGCCCAGGTCGACACCCAGGCGCAGCAGCTGCGGCGCGAGCTGACGCCCTACGCGCAGCGCATGGAGACGGTGATGCGGCAGAACATGGACCAGCTGCAGGCCTCGCTGGCGCCCTACGCCCAGGAGCTCCAGGCCACCGTCGACCAGCACGTGGAGGAGCTCAAGGGGCGCTTGATGCCCTACGCGGACCAGCTCCAGACCAAGATCGAGGAGAACGTGGAGGAACTGCGCCGCAGCCTGGCCCCTTATGCGCAGGACGTTCAGGGGAAGCTCAACCACCAGCTGGAGGGCCTGGCCTTTCAGATGAAGAAGCATGCCAAGGAGCTGAAGGCCAAGATCTCGGCCAAAGCCGAGGAGCTGCGGCAGAGGCTGGTGCCCGTGGTCAACAGCGTACGTGGCAGTCAGCCGGGCAACGCCGAGGGCCTGCAGAAGTCGCTGGCGGAGCTGAGCAGCCACCTGGACCAGCAGGTGGAGGATTTCCGCCGCACCGTGGGACCCTACGGCGAGACCTTCAACAAAGCCATGGTGCAGCAGTTGGACGCGCTCAGGCAGAAGCTGGGTCCCCTGGCGGGGGACGTGGAAGATCACCTGAGTTTCCTGGAGAAGGATCTGAGGGACAAGGTCAGCAGCTTCTTCAACACCCTCAAGGAGAAAGAGAGCCAAGCCCGCGCCCTGCCGGCGCAGGAAGAGATGCCCGCCCCTTTGGGGGCCTGAGTTGCCCTTGGTGCCCCCGCCCCACCACTAACACCTGCCCTGCCCTGCCTCCTGTCTGTCTGTCTGTCCCAAAGCAGTTCTTGTACAGACTTGTGGATACATGTCCTGTGGAAAGTGAAGCTACCTCTGGCTTCTCAATAAAGCTGCTGAGAAACTAGCCCAGTGTGGTTACAGTGGGGCTTCTTGGTGTTGTGGGACCTGAGGGCGGCAGGGAGCGCCATTAGCAAAGCTTAGATGGGTCAGCAGGGGATGCTTAGAGGGACTAGGGGGCTGGGAGATGAGACTAGGGGGGCAGGGTGTGATGAGAGAGGTGTGGGGAGAGCCCTAAGGGGAGGTGGATAACGATGTCACGCTTTGGACTTCCCTGGTGGTCCCGTGGGCTTCCCAGGTGGCTCAGTGGTAAAGAATCTGACACCGGGCTTCACCCCAAGGGCGCCACCGATGTGGTCAGGACAAGGTCCTTGGCTCTGGGGAGCTCACGACACAGTGGGGAAGACTGTCCCTCCTGGTCTAAGATCTTCTGTGCCTTTAATCTGACTTATTTGGGTGAATTTTGGTTTATTCCACCCACCCCACCTCACTTCTATTATAAAACTGATTCATGCTTATTTCAGAGGTTTTTTTGCTAAACCCGTGATCTCCAGAGTCGAGGAATGGGGCCCAGAGATGTGTCAGAGTCCTGGGAGGTGGGGAGAAGTGGGTGCCTGGGGGCCCTGGTGAACTCTGCCCAGGAGCCTCCTGCAAAGGGGCCTGTTGGTCTGGGGCTGGAGTTGCCAACCACTGGGTTGGGAAGATCCCCTGAAGAAGGGAAAGGCTACCCACTCCGGTATTCTGGTCTGGAGAATTCCATGGACTGTCTAGTCCATGGGGTCTCAAAGAGTCGGCCACAAATGAGAGATTTTAAATGTAAAAAAATGTAGATGGGGCAGGAGGCAGGGGAAGAGAGGAAGTTGGCCCCAGGCAGCCTCACCGGCACAGCCAGCTGCGGACTGAGGCGGGCTCTCCCAGGAGGGAACCCCAGAGAAGAGCCGGTTCAAGCCTTTGTCCCAAACAACTTGACATCTGCTCTTTCCTTCCCAGAATGGAGTATAGGCCTTTCAGGGGAACAACACCAAGGGACATCAAGGAATGAAAGAGGAAGCTATACCCTGCCCCACCCCCCAAAATGGTGGCCATGAGGAGCAAGCAGTGGCAGAAGCTTATAGAACATTTAAATACAGAGATGGCCCTAAAGTTAACACGCATTAATGCTAGGTGCTTTCAAAAATTGTTGTACCACAATGACTCATACAATCCTCACAACAGACAGAGACTTCCAAGACACGGTAGGTGAGGAAAAGGCGGTTCAGGATGGTGAAGCACATGATCTAGCAGTGGTGGAAATGAGATTGGAACCTGGGCCATCCGGCTAGAGATGACTTTTAACTACCAGGCTGTGGTGCCTCCAGGGTGAACCCAGCATAAGGAGAACAGTGAGCCCTGCCCAGAACCCCAGAGAGAAGTGGGGATGCACACTGCCCAAGGGGCTCTCACAGAAGAAAGAAGTCGCTAGGCCTAGATGGCAAGTTCAACAGGTCTGTTTGCGGGAGAATGGGATTTTGTTTTCTACTTTATAGAGTTATGTAGTGTTGGGACTTTATGATGTTTTAGTATTTTTTTATTGCGGTATAATATATATAACATAAAATTTGCCATTTTAAGTGTACAAGTTAGAGGCATTAATTACATTCACAATGTTGTGCAACCATCACCACTCTCTCCAAAATTTCTTCATTACCCAAACAGAAACCCTGTGTCCATAAAGCAGTTACCCATTACCACTCTCCCCACTCCAGTTTCTGCTGATGGCTTGTCCTGTCTCTCAGACCTTGCCTCTTCTAGATAGTTCATGTAAGTGAACTCATACAATAGTTTTACTTTCCTGTCTGGCTTCTTCCACTTAGCATAATGTTCTCAGGGTATACCTGTGTTGTGGTGTATATATCAGAATTTCATTCCTTTTTTATTTTTCTTTGGGGGACAATTGTTTTGCAGTGTTGGTTTCTGCCATACAACAATGTGGATCAGTCACAGGTATACATGTGTCCCCTTTCTCTTGAACCTCCCTCCCACCCCCTAGCCTATCCCACCCCTGTAGGCTGTCACAGAGCACCAAGTTGAGCTTCCTGCATTACAGCAACTTCCCACTAGCTATCTAGAAACAAACAAATATTAATAAATATTCACCAGAGTGTCTCTAGAATCCAGTTTTGACCACCTGGCGAGACTGCAGCACTTACACACAGGAAAACTGTGCATTTAGAGTCTTCTGTGAGTATCATGGAAGGACGTTTTCTGGATTATGACGCAGCCCACATCAATATATCGCAGCAGTCCCCCCAGACTTTCAGGACTGAAGCTCCCCCAGCTACCTCTGGGTCGTTGGGTGACCTAAAGATAATAGACTCCTCTGTGCACATGGGTTAGTGCCCCCAAAAGGAGCATCAGCCAGGACTGGCGTGGACCAGGCTGAGACATTAACCGTACCCCTGCGTCCATCCCCAAAGCTCAAAGGTCAAAAGTACTCTGAGAATGTCCGAGGGGTCACTGCCTCTGAAGGGTCTGGTGGTTGGCATGGCTCTGATTGGTGAGAAAAGAACACAACAGGGAAAAGCAGTGGCGGGGGGAGGGGGCGCTCTCCTCTTGAAACCACAGGGCATCGCTGCTGTTGAGGGCCTGCCGGGCTGGTCAAAAGCAGCTCCCACATGGGGACATCGTGTCCTCCAGGCATCATCATAGGACATGCTGTGCTCTGGGAGGAGGAACACAGGCAGTGACAGATTCTGGGGACAGAAACAACAAGTGGGGGGTTATCTGGGGACTTTTGTACCTGGGAGCCCAAGGGTGGGACCCTGGTTATCTTGCTGTGTAGTGACAAGCAGCTAATAATGGAGACCTCAGAACTGCCCATGTCAGAGGAATGAGAACAGGAGTTGCTGGTTCTGAGATGGTGGCTTAGTGATACAGTGAGGAAAGGACTAAGACCTAGAAGAACAAAATCACAGGATGTTAAGATTGAAGGGATCCACCTGTCTCTCAGTCTAGTTCCTTTGACATCATCTATAACAAGTATCCTAACTCTACATTAACAGTCTCTTGAGGTTAGACACCCCACTTGTTCATTCATCATTGTATCCAGTTTGGTATCCAGCCTCTGACATTGATCTTTATCTCTGGTACTCATAATCTCATGTGGTCCCTCTCGTATTGAAGAGGGCTGACCAACATGATCAATAGGCTATTGTGAAAGTCATGGTATCTAACTCCCAAATGTAGAGCATAAAGGCCACGGTGGCTTCCATCCTGCTTTCTCTTGGACTCTGAGGGGAGAAAGTCACCATGTTGTGATGTTGTGATGAGGGACATCATAGGAAGCCCAGTGGAGGGTCCACATAGGAAGGAACTATCGTCCCTCCTCAACAGCCAGCACCAACTTGCCAGCTGTGTGAGTGAGCCACCTTGGAACAGATCCTCCAGCCTTGGTGGAGCCTTCAGATGACCACAGACCCAGGCAACATTCTGCCTGCAACCTCATGACAGATCCTGAATCAGAACCACACAGTCAAGCCACTGGCTCGCAGAAATCATGAGACATCATAAGACACTAGATTTAGGGGTGATTTGCTTTGCAGCAATAGCTAATGAATACACAGTGCATACCACAGTGCCTGGAACATGGCCATCATGCAATCGCTGAGTGAATGAATGCTGCTTCGTAATTTTTTAATTTTTATTTATTTATTTATTTATTTTTGGCTGCCCTGAGTCTTTGCTGCTGCTAGTGGGCTTTCTCCAGTTGTGGTGAATGGAGGCTTCTCTTTGTTGCGGTGCATGGACTTCTCATTGTGGTGGCTTTTCTTGTTACAGAGCATGGACTCTAGAGGGCTCAGTAGTTGCGGCTCATGGGGTCTAGAGTGTGGGGTCAGTAGTTGTGGCTCATGGGCTTTGTTGCTCTGAGGCATATGGGATTTTCCTGGGCCAGGGATCAAACTTGTATCTGCTGCATTGGCAGGTAGACTCCCAACCACTGGACCACCAGGAAAGTCCCTGCTGCTTGGTCCCAAACACCTCCACTGACAGCCAACTCACCACCTCCCAAAACAATGGATTCTATCTTTGGACAACTCTGTTCAAGACTACCAAAATTAAATTGGTTCTTCCTAAACATAGCTTTGTTCTCATTTTTACTCCTCTTTTGAGTTACAGAATGATTATAATTCCTTCATACACATGTTCTGCCCACAGATCATCTATCCAGAGACTCCTTGCATGAAACATCAAACCTTGTAGACAAAATTGAGTCTGAGATCTGCCATACTCCACAGCTGCCTTGGGATGAAGAATCTTGGTTAGTTTCTGAGAGAGCAGAGGTCTTGTCTATCTTGTTTATTATTCTTGGATAGTCAGTGCCCAGCACAATGACTTAGTAGGTGCTTAGTAAATATTTGTTGAATAAATGAATGAATTTAACAAATATTTTTTCCTGTTCAATTGTACAGTATGTGTATGTTTATCTTTATCATGCTGAATTGTTTTCTAAGGTGATTATGCCACTTTTTTTTTCTCTCTTCTAATAATAGGAACTTCTTGAACAAGGTCTTCTAATTTTCTTATCTTTTCTCTCATTTCTTCCATCTCTGCATGCTCTCCTTTCTGGGAGACAGCCTCACTCTTTATTCAGTTTTCTGTTTATGCAACTGTGTTTTAATCTGCAAGAGTTACTTTTTTTTTTTTCCAATTCTGTGAATTTTTTACGGTATGTTCTTGTTTCATCAATGTAATATATTCTTTTAACTCTCTAATGATATTAATGTTATGTTTAAAAATTCTTCTGCCTGTGTGGTCTCATTTTCTCCAAGTTCCTTTTTTAAAACTTTTATTTATTTTTTTATTTTTGGCTGTGCTGGGTCTTCATTGCTACATATAGACTTTCTCTAGCTGCAGCGAACAGGGGCTGTTCTCTAGTTGCGGTGCGGGCATTTCTCATTGCAATGGCTTCTGTTGTGGAGTGTGCGCTCCAGGGCTCAGGGGCTTCAGTAGGTGTGGAGCACAGGCTTAGGTGCCCCAAGCATGTGGAATCTTCCTGGACCAGGGATTAAACATGTGTCTCCTACACGGGCAGATGGATTCTTAACCACTGGACCACCTGGCAAGTCCCCTCAAGTTTCTTTTTTAACGTCTGTTTGTCTTGGTCTCTATCTTTCATGTTAGGTTTCTTCCTCAAATGACTGGTAATTTTTGCTTGTCTGCTTACTGCAAAGTGGGGATTTAAAAGCTGATTTGGAGCGCTACGTACTGTGAGCTTCTCTGTTGGGTATTCCACTGGGATGTTTAGTTGGGGGACCCCCAATGTAAAAACATTTAGGTATTTTCCTTTAAGCTGGTTATGTTTTCCAAGGCAGTTTCCTCTTCTCTCCTGCCTGGAGAGTAAAGGCCTGGGTGCCAGTGTTCTTGGGGCCAAGTGGAAGAAGCAGGATGGGACTCAGCATTTACAGGGCACACTTTATTTCTGGTATAATATCTCTGTCCTCAACTCTGCCCGACATTCTCTTTCCACAAATACTCAGTCTTTCCCTTTCCAGAGGATAAACCTACAGCCTTCTGCCAAGGTTAGAAAGAAATGCTAACTTTTCTTTTTAAGTAGTTTTAACCATTCTTTCATATTTTACAACAGTCTCTTCATTCATCTCTATTTTTAGTGGTCCCTGGTGCATCCATGTCAGGGCTGATATGTACAGCTGGGCAAGCTGTGCACTGCACAATTCTGAGGGCACCTTTCCCACACTGTAGGCATAATGGAATTGTATATTTATTATGACAAACTTCTGGTAGATGGCTGTAGAGTGTCTTGAGAAAAGGGAGGCTATTGTTAGTTCATACATGGGTGTAACATTGGTTAACAGCAGATTTATTAGAATTCCTTAGCCTTTGAGAATTGAGTGCAATAAATCAGGTTGGCACTTATTGTTCCCCATTGCCAACTTCAGATCAGCTTGCTCAGTCCTACTAAATTAATTGCAACTTGTCTACCTGATTTCTAGCTGTTAAAATTTTGCTGTGGTCTTTTTTTTTCTCATTCTTTTTGTCCCTATGGATTTTTTTCTAAAAAAATAAAAGATCTCTTTACCATATTTTGAGGAAGATTTCAGAGAAAAATATATTAGATATATGCACTCAATTTGCCATGTGTATCTGGGAGTCCATGACAGAGACAGAAAATGGCTGAAGGCTTTGTGGTGCATCTTTCCTTTAGAGTCTAAACCACTGGTTTTAACCTGGGAGGTTACCTGGTCCTAATACTGGGAGGTCTCAGTATTACAACAAAGGATCTGTGAATAGGGATGTACCTGTTCAGAAAATTTTCTTCCATTTAAAATTTAACATAAAAGGAATAACTACAGAATGCATGCATTTTGCTGTAAAGATGTTCACTACAGTGCTGTTTATAATTTTATAAATTTAAAAAAACACAATGTACAAGAAGAGATTGTTAAATTATAATATGCTGTGCCAAGCTTAGTCACTCAGTTGTGTCTGACTCTTTGCAATCCATAGACAGTAACCTGCCAGGCTCCTCTGTCCATGGGGATTCTCCAGGCAAGAATACTGGTGTGGGTTGCCGTGCCCTCCTCCAGGGGATCTTCCTGACTCAGGGATCAAAGCTGCATTTCCTGCCTCTCCTGCATTACAGGCGGATTCTTTACCACTGAGCCACTGGGGAGTCTAAGATGATATATTTACTTATCTGTAATGTATGCTTTCTCTATAATATACTCTTAAATATTAATAAAAAAGCTATTTATTAATGTTAGCTAATATTTTAAAAGATAAGAATTCCTACTCAAAAATTTCAGGCACTCTTTATTCTATCCATAGATCTTGTCACCAGATGCTTAGATATTTGAACTACCTCACCTTGAAGTTATGCAAAATTGCCATTTCTCAGTGACTTTTTAATATGATTCAGAAGTCTGTGTATATAAAGTTTCATCGAGATGTTTATTTTGCTGCTCAATGTTTGGAAAAGCTTTATTTTCCCTGTGATTCTGAACTGTTTATTTCTTCTGCTTACAACAATTATGTAACTGGCTGAATTTCCCTCTGCATGGATTTCCAAGAAACCCAAAGCCAGCGTGGAAGTCAGCTATTGCAACTTCGTCATCCCTTGTTGCCCATGCCTGTGTCCTTCAGGTCTTGTGCTTTATCAGGTCATGCTTTTCTTCCACAATTTTTATTTTCACTGATCCTAAGAGTCTTCTCCCTCTCTCATCATCATCATCATTTCAGTTTTCACTGCCAGCAGCCTCAAATCTTTGATGATGAAGGAGGGTTTACATAAATAACACTCAAACAACTAAAATCCTTATCTTTCTTGGCTCCCATCTCTGTGTTGACTCAAAATGTGCTGAGTACATTTTGTGGTATCAGAGTCCTTGTCACTGGTCCTACCTATCTGTTGCATCACCAGCAGGCTTTCCTGACACAAACATCTAACCGAGCATTTCTCAGGCACAATGGACCACGGCCTGTGGAGACCATGGTGACAAGGTTAAAGACCCAAGAACCTGATGTGCTAGCCATAACTAGAGCTGCTTCTACCTCTATAGGAGACAGGAAAGAAGGGGGCACTGAAGGTGGCATATTTAAGAGTGGGATGGAACAAGGAGGGAGGGGGGACTCCACCCCCTGTGATGACTTGACAGCTGTCCCTAGGCTTGGCTGACCCTCTCCTGGCTGGCCCTGAGCTACTGTTCCTATGCCCACATCAGCTTACACGTGGAGCCTGACAATACCATGTCAACAGCCCTCTTTCTACTGAATCATAAATTCCCGACACCTAGTTGACCATCTACTAAGCTCACTGGTGCCTGGGCCCCCCAGTAAGGTATGTAGAGGCTCTGTGTGGTTCTGGTCCCACGAGCAGGGTTGTGTCTTATCCCTGAACGTGAGATGATGTATTTGGCATGGACTTCAGAGTCAGACAGACTGAGGATGGGCCCAGGGCAAGACCCCAAGCAAGTTCCTAAATCTCTCGGAGCCTCAGTTTCGCTGTAAGTAAAATGAGGATAACAATACCTATTTCAGAGTGTTGACTTGAGCATTACAGGCAGTAAAGGTAAACACCAGGCCCACGGGAAGTTCTCAATAGAGGGATTATTGTTATCAAGTCTTTTCAAATCCTACTGGGCCAGACTCTGAGGGGCACTGAGACGTGCAGATGTGCCCAGGCTACCCTCAAGGGTTGCTTCCTACCACCACGCTCTAGCCATACTGAGCACTTCGCTGTTTTCCCAACAAGCTATGGATTGCATCACTTCAGGCCTCCATGCCTGCCCTCATGCTGGGCGTCGCGCCTCCTTCCTTTGTCACCCGGAGAACTTGTCCTTTGCTATGTAGCACTTGGAACATCCCGGGCTCACAGTGTCATCCAGGTGAGTGTCAGGTGGTGCCGAGTTCACCTCCAGGAACTAGTGAAGTGTCTGGAACCTAGGAAGTGATCCCACCCTTCCAGGTCCCAACCATGTTGGTCTCAGTGTCAACGGCTGTCTTCACCAAGATCTTGTACATGCTTTTTTAATTTTTCTTTAGTGCTATTACAAATAATGCTTGGATTTCCCTTGAGGTGTGTACTTGTGATGATAAAGACCCTCTGTTTCCTGGGGTGTGCAGGGTTCTTTATGTATTGTTTTTTTTTTTTTTAATTTTCGGCCATACCCTACAGCATGTGGGATCTTAGTTCCTTGACCAAGGATCGAACCTGAGCCCTCTGCATTGGAAGGCAGAGTCTTAAGCCCTAGATGGCTGGGGAAGTCCCTAAACATCAAGTTTTTTGACTACTGTTCACATCTTTTTACTATGCATCTATCAATTTTGAGAAAATGGAACTAAAATCATGTATCAAATTTGTCAAGCTCCCCATGAGACTTGGCAATTTTTTGTTTCTGTCTTTTGAGGCTATACTGTTAGATTACATCTTTTCCTGGTGATTTTTTCTTTCAACTAATCCTTGTTGCCCCAAAGCTTATGTCTTCTGATATTATATTGTTATACCTGCTTTCTTTTAATTTTTGTCTTTTATGTCTTTTTAAAGCCTTCTTCCCTCCCCCTACCCTTTGCTAAAGGTTACTTTCTCTGCTATAGTAAGTAAGTAAGCGTTAGTTGCTCAGTCATGCCCAACTCTTTGCAACGCCATGTACTGCAGCCCACCAGGCTCCTGTGTCCATGAGATTTTCCAGACAAGGATACTGGAGTGGGTTGCCATTTCCTTCTCCAGAGGATCTTCCTGACCCAGGGATTGAACCCGGGTCTCCTGCACTGTAGGAAGATTCTTTACCAACTGAGCTACAAGGGAATCCCTTCTATAATATGTTTGCCTATTTAAATAGCAAATGACTGGAATTTTTGATGTGAAATATGATGTGAAAATAATAATAATTACCATAATAAATTCTTACATAGCACTTAGTACACGCCAAGGATTTCTATATGTGCCTTTATTTTTTAATATATTAAAGCATTTATTTCCCACAGAACCTATCAATTATACTATATACTATGGTTGTCTCCATTTTATTTATAAGGAAACTGATGCACAGAGAAGTTAAATAACTTGCCCAAGGTCCCGGAGCTAATCTACGTTAGCATTTTAACCTAGTCAGTCTAGCTCTAGATTTGATACTTCATAGGCTGGTTTAATCTGTTTTCTTTTATTGTAATTATTGACTGATTTCTATCATATTATTTTACATTTTTTTTTACCACAATACTTCTTTGCTTCTTTTATCTTTCTGCTTGTACTTCTATTGGTTGTATTGTATTTCCTTAAAAAAAATTTTATATGGACTTTAAAATGTTGTTTTTACTTCACCAGAGTACAGAGTTTCAAATGTCCAACAAGTCTACAAGTTAGTATGAAATGACAGAAATCCCTCAAGCTTATCTCCATTTTCTACTCTGCAAAAACAAATTTTGGCTCTTAGAAAATCCTGTGTTATTACTCTCGAGTTTTCAGTTTTAGGTTTATTTTAGCTCCAGGTTTATGATTATCCATTAATTGTCAATGAAAATTGGGTTCTTTTCCACATATACACATCTTGTGTACACACATACTTTCTATCCCCTGCTTTTCTGAAACCAAGCAGGACTCTGTGGGGCCCTCCTGGATTCAAATCCTTTCTTTGTTTCCTGTTTCTTGCTTGTAGGAAAAAGGTTTCAGCTTCCTAAACCTTTCCTGAGTTCCAAATTCAGTTCAGTTCAGTCGCTCAGTCGTGTCCAACTCTTTGCGACCCCATGAGCCGCAGCACGCCAGGCCTCCCTGTCCATCACCAACTCCCAGAGTTTACCCAAACTCATATCCATTGAGTCCATGATGCCATCCAACCATCTCATCCTCTGTTGTCCCCTTCTCCTCCCCTTAATCTTTCCCAGCATCAGGGTTTCTTCAAATGAGTCAGCCCTTTGCATCAGGTGACCAAAGTATTGGAGTTTCAGCTTCAACATCAGTCCTTCCAATGAACACCCAGGACTGATCTCCCTTAGGATGGACTGGTTGGACCTCCTTGCAGTCCAAGGGACTCTCAAGAGTCTTCTCCAACACCACAGTTCAAAAGCATCAATTCTTTGGTGCTCAGCTTTCTTTATAGTCCAACTCTCACATCCATACATGACCACTGGAAAAACCATAGCCTTGACTAGATGGACCTTTGTTGACAGAGTAATGTCTCTGCTTTTTAATATGCTGTCTAGGTTGGTCATAACTTTCCTTCCAAGGAGTAAGCGTCTTTTAATTTCACGGCTGCAGTCACCATTTGCAGTGATTTTGGAGCCCCAAAAAATAAAGTCAGCCCCAAAAAATAAAGTCAGCCACTGTTTCCCCATCTTTTTGCCATGAAGTGATGGGACCAGATGCCATGATCTTAGTTTTCTGAATGTTGAGCTTTAAGCCAACTTTTTCACTCTCCTCTTTCACTTTCATCAAGAGGCTCTTTAGTTCTTCTTCACTTTCTACCATAAAGGTGGTGTCATCTGCATATCTGAGACTATTGATATTTCTCCCGGTAATCTTGATTCCACCTTGTGCTTCTTCCAGCCCAGCGTTTCTCATGATGTATTCTGCATATAAGTTAAATAAGCAGGGTGACAATATACAGTCTTGACATACTCCTTTTCCTATTTGGAACCAGTCTGTTGTTTCATGTGCAATTCTAACTGTTGCTTCCTGACCTGCATACAGGTTTCTCAAGAGGCGGGTCAGGTGGTCTGGTATTCCCATCTCTTTCAGAATTTTCCACAGTTTATTGTGATCCACACAGTCAAAGGTTTTGGCATAGTCAATAAAGCAGAAATAGATGTTTTTCTGGAACTCTCTTGCTTTTTCGGTGATCCAGTGGATGTTGGCAATTTGATCTCTGGTTCTTCTGCCTTTTCTAAAACCAGCTTGAGTTCCAAAGAGCAGATTTAAACAGCTACTAATTAGGGAAAGGAGATATCGCAGAAAGAAAGGATGAGCCAACAGTAGTTCAGCAATAAAGCAGTGTCCTGGCTGTCCTCAAGGAATATACATATACATATATATCTTGGAGTTCTTCTGCAAGAATTAAGCCCTAGGTTCAGTTCAGTTCAGTTCAGTTCTGTCGCTCAGTAGTGTCTGACTCTTGTGACCCCACAGACTGCAGCACACCAGACTTCCCTGTCTATCACCAACTCCCAGAGCTTATCCAAACTCATGTCCATCAAGTTGACGATGCCATCCAACCATCTCATCCTCTGTCATCCCCTTCTCCTCCTGCCTTCAATCTTTCCCAGCATCAGGGTCTTTTCTAGTGAGTCAGTTCTTCACATCAGGTGGCCAAAGTATTGGAGTTTCAGCTTCAACATCAGTCCTACCAATGAACACCCAGGACTGATCTCCTTTAGGATGGACTGGTTGGATCTCCTTGCAGACCAAGGGACTCCCAAGAGTCTTCTCCAACACCACAGTTTAAAAGCATCAATTCTTTGGTGCTCAGCTTTCATTATGGCTCAACTCTCAAATCCATACATGACTAATGGAAAAACCATAGCTCTTAGTAGACGGACTTTTGTTGACAAAGTAATGTCTCAGCTTTTTAATATACTGTCTAGGTTGGTCATAGCTTTTCTTCCAAGGAGCAAGTGTCTTTTAATTTCAGGCTGCCGTCACCAAATGTAGTGATTTTGGAGACTGAGAAAATAAAATTTCTCACTGTTTCCATTTTTTCCCCATCTATTTGCCATGAAGTGATGGGACCGGATGCCACAATCTTCGTTTTCTGAATGTTGAGTTTTAAGCCAGCTTTTTCTCTCCCCTCTTTCACTTTAATCAAGAGGCTCGTTACTTCTTCATTTTCTGCCATAAGGGTGGTGTCATCTGCATATCTGAGGTTATTGATATTTCTCCTGGCAATCTTGATTCCAGCTTGTGCTTCATCCAGCCCAGCATTTCGCATAATGTACTCTACATATAAGTTAAATAAGCAGGGTGACGATATACAGCCTTGACGTACTCCTGTTGTTCCATGTCCAGTTCTAACTGTTGCTTCCTGACCTGCATACAGATTTCTCAGGAGGCAGGTAAGGTGATCTGTTATTCCTATCTCTTGAAGAATTTTCCGCAGTTTGTTGTGATCCACACAGTCAAAGGCTTTGGCATAGTCAATAAAGCAGAAATAGATGTTTTTCTGGAACTCTCTTGCTTTTTTGATAATCTAACAGATATTGGCAATTTGATCTCTGGTGCTCTGCCTTCTCTAAATCCAGCTTGAACATTTGGAAGTTCATGTACTGTTGAAGCCTGGCTTGGAGAATTTTGAGCATTACTTTACTAGCGTGTGAGATGAGTGCAAATGTGTGGTAGTTTGAACATTCTTTGGCATTGCCTTTCTTTGGGACTGGAATGAAAACTGACCTTTTCCAGTCCTGTGGCCACTGCTGAGTTTTCCAAATTTGCTGGGATATTGAGTGCAGCACTTTCACAGCATCATCTTTTAGGATTTGAAATAGCTCAACTGGAATTCCATCACCTCCACTAGCTTTGTTAGTAGTGATGCTTCCCGAGGCCCACTTGACTTCACATTTCAGGATGTCTGGCCCTAGGTGAGTGATCACACCATCGTGGTTATCTGGGTCATGAAGATTTCTTTTTATAGTTCTTCTGTGTATTCTTGCCACCTCTTCTTAATATCTTCTGCTTCTGTTAGGACCATACCATTTCTGTCCTTTACTGTGCCCATCTTTGCATGAGATGTTCCCTTGGTATCTCTAATTTTCTTGAAGAGATCTCTAGTCTTTCCCATTCTATTGTTTCCCTCTATTTTTTTGCATTGATCACTGAGGAAGGCTTTCTTATCTCTCCTTGCTATTCTCTGGAACTCTGCCTTCAAATGGGTTTATCTTTCCTTTTCTCCTTTGCCTTAACTTCTCTTCTCAGCTATTTATAAGGCCTCCTCAGACAACCATTTTGGCTTTTTGAATTTCTTTTTCTTGAGGATGGTCTTGAACACTGCCTCCTGTACAATGTCATGAGCCTCCATCCATAGTTCTTCAGGCACTCTGTCTATCAGATCTAATTCCCTGAATCATTTGTCACTTCCACTGTCTAATCGTAAGGGATTTGATTTAGGTCTTACCTGCATGGTCTAGTGGTCTTCCCTACTTTCTTCAATATAAGTCTGAATTTTGCAATAAGGAGTTCATGATCTGAGCCACAGTCAGCTCCCAGGTGGAGGATGGTAACTTCAAGCTGAGCACGAGATTCCTGGAACACTGCCCTTGTTACCCTACCACCAACCAATCAGAAGAAAATCACATACCCCGCAGCCCCTAACCCTTATTTTTCTTTTAAAAGCTTGTCCCCCCAAAGCATAGGGGATTTTGAGGTTCCTGAGCATGTGTCACACGTTCTCTTAGCTTGGTTCTCTTGATAAATCTTGCTCTGCTCCAAACTCCAACGTTCCGTTTGTTTGGCCTCGCTGTGTGTCAGGCACAGGAACTGGCGTCCCATGACGTCTTTTTCTCTTTGTGGTCGCGCTCTGGTGTGGGTCTGTTTGCGACCACTGCACTAGGCACAAGAGAACTCAAAGGGCCCTTTCAATCTAGCAACGCATTTCCTTCAGTTCAGAGAAATTTTCCTGAGTAACTTCTTTGATAGTTTCCCTTATTCCGTCTCTTACTGGAACTCCTATTGTCTGAAAGTTAGAGCTCCAGGATTGGTTCTCTCACATTCTAAATTTTCATCTTTACCAACTTTCTTTACCTTGTAATCCTTCTTCTGTGTTTTGGCTTATTTATTTTGATTTATTTTATTTCTGTAATTTTTTAAATTTCCAAGAGCTATTTTTTCCCCCTGACCATCCATGTTGTCATTTAAAGAAAAACTCTATTCCTGTTTTATGGTTAAAATATCTCTTCTTACATCTCTCTGCATGTTTCCTTTTTTCTTTTATTCTCCCTGTAAAGACTCTCTTTCTGTACATTGCTGTTTTCTACTTTTTATTTTGGCCCATATTTTTCATATGAGAGACTCTCTTTAGATGTACTATGATTCTTGATGGTCTGCTTGTAAGTGGGAAACTCTTATGGAGCTCATCGGACATATTACAAAGCTCTAAAGTATATGCCTGGTATTGGCATATGAAGAGGCAAACAAATAGAACAGAATGATGAGTCCAGGAGTAGGTCCAAGAACAAATGGAAATTTAGTACGTGAGAAACATTAGATCTTGATTAATGGGGAGACAGTATTGAAACAACTAAATAGCTATTTGGGAAAAGATAAAGTTGGATTCACTCCTCATACCATGCACTCCAAAAACATGAAAAATAAATGAGATGAATAAGCTTCAAATGCATGAGAGATCTAAATGAAAAGATGAAGCCATACAAGTACTAAAGAAAAAAAATAGGTGATTCACTTTATAACTTGAGAGCAGTGACATACTAATTATGACTTTAAATCCAAAAGCAGTGAATGAAAAGATTAATTATGGCTATACAAAAATAAAAATATTTTTCAGGACAAAAGATCAAATTTCTACCAATAAACAAAGTCAAAAGACACATGGTAAACTAAAAGAAACTATTTTATGTGTACTGTAGGTTAAAGCAAATTAATGCATAAGAGAAAAGGAATAAAACAATCTTTTAAAAGAAAGATCCTGCAGTTAAAAATGTGAATTAGAAATAGCTATATAAAGTCATCAATTTTTTCATATATCTCATACCTTTCATTAACTGCAAGAACTTACAAGCAAAAACAACCCAATGGCAATGAGCACACTATGCTAAGCACCAGAACCTGGCTCACAAATACCATTTTTCACTAAAACAAACCAAGTCCCCTTGCAGAAATGGCTGATCCAGATCTGGGGCAAACTAAGGACAAGGTGAGCTTGGGAAATTTAATTGCATCAGAAATCAAGGAAGCATTCAAAGTGTCAACCTGACTGGCTAAAGAATGCTCAGATAGCTGGTAAACATTATTTCTGGTGTGTCTGTAGGGCTGTCTCTGAAAGAGACTAGCATTTGACCTGGTGGAGTAAATAAAGAAGATTTCCCTTCCCAATGTGGGCAGGCATCATCCAGTCTTTTTAAGAAAAATACTTATGCATTTATTTGACTGCACTGAGTCTTAGTTGTAGCACTTAGGATCTTTGATCTTAGTTGCAGCATGTGAGATCTAATTCCTTGACCAGGAATCAAACCAGGTCTCCCCCATTAGGAGCACAGAGTCTTAGCTACTGGACCACCAGAGAAGACTCCATCATCCAATCACTGAAGAGTATGAATAAAACAATAAAGCAGAGGAAGGGCAAATTCCATCTCTCTACTTGAGCTGGAACATTCACCTTCTCCAGCTCTTGTACAGTGGAGCGCCTGGACTTTGAACTCTGACTGGGGATTAACACGATCAGCACCCCCACTCCACCTCCTTTTCTTGGGATTTTGAGTTCATCCCAGGGCTTACACCCTTGGCTCCCTTGGTTCTTGGACCTTTGAGCTTAGACCAGCTTCGTTGGATCTCCAGCTTACAGATAGCAGGTTGTGGGATTTCTCAGCATCCCTGATAATAAATCTCTTTAGATATTGGTCCTTTTTCTCTAAAGAACTCTGACTTATAAATGGGATGTGTTAAAACAACACAGGAGTAGCTTGAAAGGGCTCACACTAGCCAAATTTCTAAGAAGAGACTGAGCTTCAAATTTGGCTATACTGTATTGTAATGAGTGTGAATTGTCACAAAAATTGAAAAAGAAAATAATTCCCTGAGTCCAAAGTGACAACCAAAAGAAAAAGATAAAATTTAATTTACCACCATTGAGGAGAATATTTAAACATTTCCTTTGGGCTTCCCTTGTGGCTCAGCTGGTGAAGAATCTGCCTGCACTGTGGGAGGCCTGGGTTCAATCCCTGGGTTGGCAAGATCTCCTGGAGAAGGGAAAAGCTACCTACTCCAGTATTCTGGCCTGGAGAAGGCCATGGACCATATAGTCCATGGGGTCGAAAAGAGTCGGACATGACTGAGTGGCTTTCACTTTCTTCTATAAATTGATCAAAGGAAACAGTTAAGCATTTACCCTGATGTTCAGGAAGAACAGTAGTTCACCCCCATTGATAAGGGAGAGTTTTTCTTTATAGAATATCAGCTAACACATGTAGAAGAAATGATAGAAAATCACCATTTTGCAGCTCTTCCAATAAAATAATCATTTCAAACAAAGATCTTGAATGTTTGCTAATTCATCAGGTTGCCAAGGAACAACAGAGTGCTAAGGGATCATACGTTAATCACAAAGGAAAATAGCATGTCCTCACAACTAAGAGACCTCCTAGTTACCATCTTGACAAGTGATGAAACTTAGGATTACTAACTGTGGGACACCTGGACACTGCGTTTCTCCTGATGTGGTATAATGTGAAGTTCCTGCTTTCTCTTTAGCACATTTTTGTCAGAAATACTTTGAACATAGCCTGAACATAACTGAGTCTTTAGTTGGATTCCAACTGATGGGAAATACAGAAGATAGAGAAACAAGGTTAATGACACTACAAAGAAACCATCAGACAGTTTAAGAATATGGGACATTTTATAAGACAACTGGCTTGGTCTTTTCAAATAGTCAACGTCATTTTTAAAAATGTGGGAATAATTTAGTGAAGACTAAAGAGTAGTGACAACCAGGGGCAATGCATGATGCTTGACTAGATCTTCTTTTTTAATTTAATTTTTATTTTACATTAGAGTATAGTTGATTTACAATATTGTGTTGGTTTCAGGTATACAGCAAACTGGTTCAGTTATATATATACATTTATCCGTGCTTTTTCAGATTTTTCCCCCATGTACATTATTACAGAATATTGAGTAGAGTTCCCTGTTGACAGTAAGTCCTTGTTGATATCCATTTTATATATAGTAGGTGTGTGTATGTTAATCCCCAAACCCTAACTTATCCCTCCCCCCACCTTGATTGGATCTTGATTGAGAAAATAATACAGCAATAATAAAAAGCTTATTAAATGAAAAATGGGAAAATTTGAGCATAGACTGTATATTCAATGATATTATGGAATTATTATTAATTTTCCTGGCTATGATAAGAGTATCGTGGCTTTTAGAAGAGTGTCCTTAATTTTTAGAGTATGCAAGCTGAAGTTGTCTAGAGGAAAAGCACATGCTACCTGCAACTTTCAAAGAGCTAAGCATACATATAAAATATATATAGAGAGAGAGGAAGTCAGCACAGCAAAGTGTTAACAGTTACTGAGCCTATGTGGAGAGTGTTAGGGTGATCATTGTAGTGTTCTTTCAATTTTTCTATATGTTAGAAAAATTTCATGGTAAATTAGAAGAAATATATGAAGCTGATGTGAAGCCTTGAGTCCATGGGTCACTTTATAGTGTTTCATCTTGACCACAAAACCCCTCTACAGTGTGTCTTTAGGCCTGTCAGGCGAGTGTATGCTCCTCGTCACAACAAAGATTTGGAGCGACGGACATTAAAGCCCTCGGCGCGTCACAGCTCTCGGGTCTTGGACAGACCATGTTATAGCTCTTAGACAAATCAGTGTTACAGCTCTATTTTATTTAGAAGATAGCAGGAGAATCCATCCTCAAAGCGTGAGGGCACGCCGACCCAAAGACGCGAGGAGAAAATAGTGGGGGAGCGCGCCAGCGCAGGAGAGAGAGAGCGCGCGCTTTGGCTCCTCTTTTTGTACGTTTTTTGTTCTCCCCCTGGGCCTGCCCTATGCAAGTTGGGCTTAGCCAGGAGTGCTGTTCTACCTGAAGTTCTCACTCCGGTCCTCGGACCTTCCTTTGTTCCATTTTCACGGGCTTTTCCCTCCCTTGTCTTTTAGCCACCGCCATTCTGGACTCCTGTTTCCTATTCTAACTACCTAACAGGCCTGTTAATATTTTCTTGGCTTAGTCTAATTACACAGGGAGAATGTTCCAGTCTCCTTTCTGTTTAGCCAAACAAGCCAACATCTTGGCCAAAAGGAAGGATAGTGTGAGGAGAGAGGAGTCTTATAACTCGATATATGAAGTTTTACTTAAATCTTCTGTTTTTAGGTATAGAAATCCTGGCCACAACGATATCTCGTTTTCCCCAGGCCAGAAACCTGCTCTTTCACTCTTTCCAGAAAATAAACCTCTGGCTTCCTGCTGCAATGGGGGAAGGACTGTAACCCAGCTGGAAAGAATCTGTGGCTGCTAATGACTGAGCTTTCGGGAGTTTAGTGATACAGATCTGGGGGTTTCCTGAACTTTCTCCACTGCTGCTTCAAAATCCATTTCTCAGGTGCGTTCAGTTATTATCGTCTGACTACCTACAGGTCTTCCAGCTTCCAAAACTCCTTTTGTCTCTTATTCTCTTTGTGGGTTTATGCTTTTTTTTTTTAAGTGCACTTCTGTGACATTTTATTGGGATTTGAGAAAAGAGCAGAGACTAATGCATGTAATCAATCCATCAGCCTTTACTGGAAGTCAATCTGATGTGCTTTAGCCTCTTTTTCCCATACGCTAGTTTGCAAGTTATCTCTTCTTTGTATTCTTAATGGGTTGTCCTTGAAATTTTAATCTTTCTGTTTGCCTTAACAAAGTCTAAAGATAATCAATATTCTTATCTTTTTTCTGAATAATGCAAAGACTGCAGAAAGCTTTCACTTTGACCTCTCCTTTCCCACTTTCCACACTACTTTGGTCTAATATTTTCTTCGTTGTTTCCAACACCTCCTGTTAAGCAGTCCCTTCATCGATAACATTTATTGAAACTCCTTGCCATGTGACAAGTGGTGTTCTGAGCACTAGAAATACAGCAGTGAATAAGAGAGACAAAACTACTCATAAAAATGTTTTCAAAGAAATTTTATATATTTACTTATTTATTTGGCTGTACCAGGTCTTAGTTGCAGTGTGTGGGATCTAGTTCCCTGACCAGGAATCGAACCTGGGCCTCCTGCATTGAGAACACAGAGTGTTAGTCACTGAACCACCAGGGAAGTCCCCCCAGAATGTTTTATGTTAGGTTGAACTATATGAAATTTCCAATGTTTTGCAAATTTTTAGTTATAAAAGACTCATTTCAAGTTGGTTAAATATATATTTACATAAATACATGTAAAATCACTAACGCTTTTTTAATTTACCTAAACAGTTACTAATTTCATTGTTTATTGCTTCCATGTTACCCGTATCCCACTCCTCTCTGGGTCTGTTTCCATTTCATATCCTGAGTAGTTCTTTTTAAAAACATTTTTATTTATTTGTGGCTATACTGGGTCTTCACTGCTGCATGGCTTTTCTCTAGTTGTGGTGCACTGGTTTCTCATTGTGGTGGCTTCTCTTTTTGTGGAGCGCAGACTTTAGGGCAAGTGGGCTTCAGGAGTTGTAGCACGTGGGCTCAGTAGTTGTAGCTCTTGGGCTCTAGACCACAGGCTCAGTAGTGGTGGCGTATGGGCTTAGCTGCTCTGCGGCATGTGGGATCTTGCCAGATCAGGGATAAAATCCATGTCTCCTGAATTGGCAGATATATTCTTTACATTGAGCCACCAGGGAAGTCCCTGAGTAGTTCTTTGAATGAAGATCTGTAAGTGATAAAAATCCTTCTCTGAAATTAACCTGTTACACTTGAATAACAGTTTACTTGAGTATGATTCTTAGTTGGCCATTCATTTACCTCAGTCCTTTGAAGATATATTGCTGATAAGCCAGCTGAGAGTTTAATAATTTTCATTTGTAGATAATTAGTCTTTTCTCTTTGGCTGATTTTAAGATACTTTTCTTTGATATCCTGCAGATTCACTAAAACGTGTCTTGATTTGTATTTGTTTTAATTTAATTTTAATCCTACTCAAGACTCAAGTTGCTTCTTATATATGATGATTCAGGTCACATCTTCAATTTTCAAAATTTCTCAGTCATCATCTTTTGAATATTGCCTGTTCTGTTATCTCTGCAGAAATCCTAGTAGGAATATACTGGGCCTTCAAACTCTGTTCTTCATGTCTCTTAATATTTATTTAGTTTTGGCTGCTCTGGGTCTTGGTTGCTGCACACAGTCTTGCTCTAGGTGCAGAGAGAGGGTAGGGACTACTCTCTCCTGGTGGTGTGAGGGCTTCTCATTGTGGTGGCTTCTCTTGCTATGAAGCATGGGCTCCAGGGTATGTAGGCTTCAGTTGTTGTGATTCATAGGCTCCAGAGCACAGGCTCAGTAGTTGTGGCATATGACTTAGTTGCCCCACGGCATGTGGGATCTCTCCGGACCAGGGATCGAACCCATATACCCTGCATTGCAAGGTGGATTCTTATGCACTGTACCACCAAGGAAGTCCAAGAACAAGGTACCTTTTCATCTTTATAAATATACATTAAAACTTTTTTTTTTACTCTACATCCAGGTTATTTTGTCAGTTATTGGGCTGGAAAAAAAAAAAAAACAGATGGCTAACTCTTTTCCAAAAATACAGCTGTCTGTGAAACCCAGCTAGCCCTGGTGGCTCAGACAGTAAAGAATCTGCCTGCAATACGGGAGGCCTGGGTTCAGTCCCTGGGTTAGGAGGATCCCCTGGAGCAGGGAATGGCAACCCACTCCAGTATCTTGCCTGGAGAATTCCATGGACAGAGGAGCCTGGCAGGTGCAGTTCATGGGGTCACAAAGAGTCAGACACAACTGGGTGACTAAGCACACAGACACTATGCAACAGGAAACAGTGAAGACAAGGAAGCTTAAACAAGTTTTGTAGAAATAATCTGGTTCAAGACACCTGATAGTGTTATCTGACTCTCCTTGTTGTATTATCAAAACATCTGGTTGTCCCACTATTTGATGAAGTTAAATTTAATCGCTTGTTTAAGATGATCCACCAGATTTCTCCACTACAAAAGTAAAGTTTAGTGACTGATACGTAATCTGTGGGGAAGGCATGTATGCTTTCCTTTCCTCAATAATGTTTCATTTAATGGTTTTAGCATTTATTTATGAACCTTGCCTGAATCAAATATTCCCTGAGGGTTGCAAAACAGCAATTTAGAAAAATTACATCATTCCATTCACATGTATTAGCTGTTTACTTCTATAAGTAAGAGCTTTTAGGGTATTGGGTTTTGAATCCAAAGACCTGAACAAAAATGTTTAACCTGAATCTAATGATGAGGAAATTAGTTAAATTCATATCATCTTCTCTGGACTCTTCGAAAGAAGTCAGTGTATGGGCTGGTGAATACTGTTCTTAATGTAAAGAGATGGCAGAGACATAACAACCTGAGGAAGTGTGTTGGATCCTGAATTAAAAAAAAAGACAGAGAGAAAACAGCTATAAAAGCCATTTTGAGAAAACTGGGAAAACTTGAATATATGGTATACATGAGATGATGTTGAAGAATTATGTTAATCTTCATAGGTGTGATAGTGGTATTCTATTTATGTCCAATGTCCTTATTCTTAGGAGGTATATGTTGAAGTATTTAGGATGAAGTGTCACTCCGTCTACAGTTATTTAAAATGGTTCCTAGGGACTTCCTTGGTGGTCCAGTGGTTAAGATTTTACGTTTCAATGCAGGGGATGTTGGTTCAATCCCTGGTCAGGGAGTTAAAATCCCACATACCTTGCAGGCAAAAAATCAAAATATAAAACAGAAGCAATATGGTATCAAATTCAATAAAGACTTTAAAAATGGTTTATATATTAAAAAAAAAACTTAAAAAAATTGAAATGGGAGACAGCGGGAACTTTTCTACCATGGCCACTAGGCCGATCTCTGGCCAAGTGGAACCAGGATGCCGTGTGTGGGGCCTTGATGAGAAGGTTAGTAAACCGCTGCTGTGGGAACTATCTCTCCACGCAAGGCCAGTAGTCAACATCCACATGCCAAAGGATAGAGTCACTGGTCAGCACCAAGGCTATGGTTTTGTGGAATTCTTAAGTGAGGGAGATGCTGACTCTGCCATAAAGATCGTGAACATGATCAAACTCTATGGGAAGCCAATACAGGTGAACAGGCATCAGCTCACAACAAGAACTTGGATGTGGGGGCCAACATTTTCATTGGGAACCTGGACCCAAAGATCCATGAGAAGTTGCTTTATGATACTTTAAGTGCCTATGGGTTCATCTTGCAAACTCCCAAGATTATGTGGGACCCTGACATAGGCAACTCCAAAGGTTATGCCTTTATTAGTTTAGTTTCATTTGATGCTTTGGATGCAGCGATTGAGCCATGAATGGGCAGTACCTCTATAACCTCCCCATCACTGTGGGAGGACACAAGAAGGAGTCCAAGGGTGAGTGCCATGGCTCAGCAGCTGAATGACTTGTGGCAGCACAGACCCACTCTCCCAGATTGACCACCCTCATCAGCTGTTTGCCCATGCACCCCCTCCACCCTCTGCGCCTAATCCTGTGGTATAATCTTTGGGGTCTGGGCTTCCTCCTCCATGCATGCCTCCTCCTGGCTCTGTCCCACCCCCAGTACCACTTCCTATAACCCTTCCACTTAGGATACCCCTAGCCATGCCCCCACCAGCTATGCCTCCTAGGGCTGGAGGACATGGCCCCCCCATCAGTGGGAACCCCAGGGACTGGACATCCTGGACACGGACACTCCCATCCTCACCCATTCCCACTAAGTGGGATGCTCCATCTAGAGATGTCTCAGATGCAGTTGGCCCACCATCGCCCTCATGGCTTGGGACAGCCCCATGCTGGGCCCCCTGGCTCTGGGGGGCAGCCACCACCCCAACCACCACTTGAAATACCTCACCCTGGACATCTTCGCAGGGGCATATCCTGCCCCCGCCAAGGGCCTCTGTTTGGCTCTATCGTGGGTCACCCAGGTCCTATGCCTCCACATGGTATGCATGGACCTCCTTCACTGATGCCTTCTTATGGATACACTGGCTCTCCCTGACCTCCACCCTATGGCTACCAGTGGGGGCTGTTCCCTCCACCCAGACCCACTCCCTGGCCTCCAGTTCCCCCTTGAGGCCCACTTCGAGGCCTTTTCCCTCAATGATTTCTCATTGTCTTCCTCGTATTATAGCCTCCCAACATCTGTTTACTTCCTTGGACCAATCAGAGTTGCTATAGCACTGAGGGGCTAAGGCACTAATCCCTCTCAGGCCTTTCTTTTGTAAGTGTAATTTTTTTCACAGGAGGTTTTATTTATTTATTTTTTTTTTGTTGGCCCTATGTGTTTTGCAAATACACAGAGAAAATAAAATAAAATGGTTGCATACACACATATGTGTACACCTAACATGTACACATATACAAATACCTCCAACTGACCCAAACATTTTAAAAACTAAAACTATAAGATATCATCAAACAGGGAAGCATGGGTGTGTCTTGCATCTACTTACTGTATTATTCTAGGTTTGGTCAGAAAAACAGAAGTCACTCAGTTTTTTAAATGTGAAAGGCTACATTGTAGAAAATTAAAGGTTGATAAAACTGTTGGAAGGGCTGAAGGAGTGACCATCTCAGTTAGCTCCTGAAGGAGTGATTCTCAAAAACTTACCTGTAAGTGACGGAAAGTGAAAGTGAAAGTTGCTCAGTGGTGTCCAACTCTTTGTGATCCCATGGACTGTATAGACTGTATAGTCCATGGAATTCTCTAGGCCAGAATATTGGAGTGGGTAACCTTTCCCTTCTTCAGGGGATCTTCCCAACCCAGAGATCGAACCCAGGTCTCCCTCAGGATTCATTACCAGCTGAGCCACAAGGGAAGCCCAAGTATACTGGAGTGGGTAGCCTATCCCTCCTCCAGTGGATATTCCCGACCCAGGAATTGAACTGGGGTCTCCTGCATTCATTGCAGGCAGATTCTTTACCAACTGAGCTATCAAGGAAGCCCCTACAAATGGGAAGCTCACCTAATTATCTTAGTTTGCAAAACCAATGAGAGTGATTCTTAAGAAAGTCACCCAGGGGGCTATCCTGGTGGTCCAGTGGTTAAGAATCCATCTGCCAATGCAGGAAACACAGGCTTGATCCCTGTTCTGGGAACTAACATCCCACATGCCTCAAGCCTGTGTGTCACAAATACTGAGCTTGGGCACCTTGGAACCCATTATCTGCAACAAGAGAAGTAACCGCCACGAGAAACCCGAGCACCGCAACTAGACAGAAGTCCCTGCTTGCTGCAACAAGAGAAAGCCTGTACACAGGAACAAAGGGCCCATGTGCTGCAACAAAGATTCACCACAGTTCAGTTCATTCGCTTAGTTTTGTCCAACTCTTTGTGACCCCATGAATCGCAGCACACCAGGCCTCCCTGTCCATCACCAACTCCTGGAGTCTACCCAAACTCATGTCCATTGCATCGGTGATACCATCCAGCCATCTCATCCTCTGTCGTCCCCTTCTCCTCCTGCCCCCAATCCTTCCCAGCATTAGGGTCTTTTCCAATGAGTCAACTCTTCGCATGAAGTGGCCAAAGTATTGGAGTTTCAGCTTCAACATTAGCCCTTCCAATGAACACCAAGGACAGATTTCCTTTAGGATAGACTGGTTGGATCTCCTTGCAGTCAAGGGACTCCCAAGTGTCTTCTCCAACACCATAGTTCAAAAGCATCAATTCTTTGGTGCTCAGCTTTCTTCACCGTCCAACTGTCACATCCATACATGACTACTGGAAAAACCATAGCCTTGACTAGACGGATCTTTGTTGACAAAGTAATGTCTCAGCTTTTTAATATGTTGTCTAGGTTGGTCATAGCTTTTCTTCCAAGGAGCAAGCATCTTTTGATTTCTTTTATGGCTGCAGTCACCATCTGTAGTGATTTTGAAGCCCAAGAAAATAGTCTCTCACTTTTCCATTTTTCCCCCATGTATTTGCCATGAAATGATGGGACCAGATGCCATGATCTTCATTTTTTGAATGTTGAGTTTTAAGCCAACTTTTTCACTCTCCTCTTTCACTTTCATCAAGAAGCTCGTTAGTTCTTCTTTGCTTTCTGCCACAACAGTGGTGTCATCTGCATATCTGGGGTTATTAATATTTCTCCTGGAAATCTTGATTCCAGCTTGTGCTTCATCCAGCTAGACATTTCTCATGATGTACTCTGCATAGAAGTGAAATAAGCAGGGTGACAATATACAGCCTTGATGTACACCTTTCCCAATTTTGAACCAGTCTTTTGTTCCATGTCTGGTTCTACCTGTTGCTTCATGATCTGCATACAGATTTCTCAGGAGATAGGAGAGGTATTCCCATCTCTTTAAGAATTTTCCACAGTTTGTTGTGACCCACAGTCAAAGGCTTTGACGTAGTGAATAAAGCAGAAGTAGATGTTTTTCTGGAATTGTCTTGCTTTTTCTATGATCCAGCGGATGTTGGCAATTTGATCTCTGGTTCCTCTACCTTTCCTAAATCCAGTGAAATCTGGAAGTTCACGGTTCACATACTGTTGAAGCCTAGCTTGGAGAATTTTCAATATTACTTTGCTAGCATGTGACATGAGTGCAATTGTGCGGTAGTTTGAATATTCTGTGGCATTGCCTTTCTTTGGGATTGGAATGAAAACTGACCTTTTCCAGTCCTGTGGCCACTGCTGAGTTTTCCAAATTTGCTGGTATATTGAGAGAAGCACTTTTACAGCATCAGCTTTTAGGATTTGAAATAGCTCAGCTGGAATTCCATCAGATCCACTAGCTTTGTTCACAGTATACTTCCTAAGGCCCACTTGACATCCCATTCTAGGATGTGTGGCTGTAGGTGAGTGATCACACCATCGAGGTTATCAGGGTCATGAAGATCTTTTTTTGTATAGTTCTTCTGTGTATTCTTGCCACCTTTTATAGCATAGCCTCAGCAAAAAGCACTAGAGTACCAGAAAGGATTTTTTAAAAATATCGTGGTAATTGACACATACACACTACCATATGTAAAATAGATAACTAATAAAAACCTACTGTATAGCACAAGGAACTCTACTCAATACTCTGTGATGACCTATATGGGAATAAAATCTAAAGAAGAGTGGTATATGTGTGTTCATTCCTCCCTCCCTCAGTCCCTGATAACCTCTGATCTACTTTCTGTCTCTGCATTTGGCTATTTTAGGTACCATGTATAAGTGGAATCACACAAGATCTGTCCTTTTGTCTGGCTTGTTTCACTTAGCATAGTGTTGTCAAGATACATCCATTTTTGTAGCACGTACAAGAATTAATTCCCTTTTAAGGCTAAACAGTATTCCCTTGTATATATGTATATAGCATATTTTGTTTAACTGTGCCTGTTCATCTGTTGAATGGACACAAGTTATGCAGTCATCTACCTGCTTGCCCAGGAACCTGGGAAACATCTGGATCCCTTCCTATCCTTCACCTCTTTCATCCAACCAGTCAGTAGGTACTATCATTTCACTACTTCAATTCCTTCAAATATATTATCTCCTACCAATCCTCACTGCCATGCCTCAGTTCAGAAAGTTCATCATCTCTCAGGTTACTCAAAACAGCCTCTAAACAGTCTCCCACCTTCTGTCTTCCAGCCTTCCAGAGTGATCTTTCCACCACGTAACCTTCAGTGACCGCTTGCACAAGGCCCTTCATAACCAGCTTCGGGTCTCCTTACCCTTTCTGCCCCATCCCATGCTGTCCTGAGCTATCAGAGATAAACATCTGGGATCCAATTCTGGCTGCATCTCTTACTGGGTGATGATGGACATTCATTTAATATCCCTAAACCTTAGCTTCTCAATCAATAGAATAAATGAATTCAATCACTCAGTTTTATGTATTATGTGATGTGCCAAACATTATAGGAGGACATGAAGATGAATTAGACAAAGTCTCTGTACTCAGAGAAATCTCATATATGTCAACAAATCATTGCACTGCAGGATAGTAAGTGCTATACACCAGGAATATACAAAATATTCCATGGTTAGTATGGAATTGTCTGTCTCCAGAGATGGGTGAAGGCAGAAGAGGGCATTTAGAGTGATATTGGAGCTGTGCAGCAGAGCCTACTCTTGTCCTCCTGAAATCTTCTTCCTGAATAATACAACTCTTTCCCAGCTGGAAATACAGCCATCCAGAATAAAGACTACGTTTCCCATTCTCCTTTTCAGCTAAGTATAGCCACATGACTATGTTCTGACCAATGGGATGTCATTAAAAGCGGTAAGAACAATTTCTGGGATGTGTCTTTAAAGGGAGGGAACATGTCCTTCCTGCTGGCTGGGAGGTAGACTTGATGGCTGGAGCTGAAGCAGCTGAAACTTGGACATGAGCTTTTGTTGAAGATGATAATGCAACAAGACAGAAGGAGGCTTAGTTGGTCTATGTTTTACATGAGAGACAAATAGAAATCCATTGTGTTTAAACTATTTATTTTCTCCTTTTTTTGGTCATTTGCAGCTGAGCCTAACCTTAACTAATACAAACTAACACTGAAAAAAATGGATATAAGTTCACCAAGGGATATTTCAAACAGAAGGAATGGCAGGTGCAGATGCTTAGTGTCCTGAAAGAGGTGGCATGTTCAGGGAATGCCAAGGGTTTGTGTAGCAGAAGAAAAGGCTGGAGGTGGGTTGGGAACAGCCGCAGCAGAGAAGACTGAATAGGTAGTATTGTGGCAGGGAGACCTGCAGGGGGCTACAAATGTGGTCCAGGTAACAGGTGAGTGGGGCAGTGATGCAACCAGTGGTGGAAATGGAGGAGAGGAGATCAATTCAAGATACATCTACAGGGCTTCCCTTGTGGCTCAGTGGTAAAGAATCTGCCTGCCAATGCAGTAGACATGGGTTCGAACCCTGCTCCGAGAGGATCCTAAATGCTACGGAGCACCTAAAGCTTGTGCACCCCCCCAAGAGAAGCCACCGCAATGAGCTCATGCACCACAACTAGAGAGTAGCCCCTGCTCACTGCAACTAGAGGAAAGCCTGCACAGCAACAAAGAAAGATACATTTAGAAGCAAAAGTCAGGAGTTTATGAAGGTATGTGTTTAAGTACACGGAGTGGGCATGTCATCAGAGGAAGTCTGGGCTTTTTGGCTTCTCTTCCTCAGAGGCCCTGTGGGTAGGATTCAGCCTTTCCCCACAGGGAGAATCCTCTTCTTGCTCCCACTCTTTGGGCCCAATGTCCCCTGGCCCAGATGCCTCTCACTACATCTGACTCCCCCAGCTTGTCTCAGGATTATTTCATAAAGTGGGAGGTGGGTGGGTCTTCAAGCCTACTAATGCTGGCTCTTCCAGGCTGTCTGAGTAGCCCCTGGTATAGCTGTCAAGGGCTGCTCAGTTTCAGGCTGGCAGCTAGACACTGTCCATGTCTGTCTGGGGATACAGTGCTTCTGGGCAGTTGAGTAAGAGCAGGGCCCTCAGCAACAGACAGGCTTGTCTCTATCGGTGGGCCAGCCAACAGGTCTGCAGGAAGGTTGGAGGTCGTGGGTTTAGGGGGAACTGCATAAGGAATTCAGGCCCACTCCTTGTAAAACTTTCCAGAAAGCATTTTTCTACTGGGGAAGCACCCAGATACTAGGACACTTCTTAACCCCCTAGGTGCCAGAAAAGGGCAGGAGGTAAGCATGGGGAGGCAGCTGAGGTCATCCCTCTTTGAACCTCCACGTGGTATTTACTCAGAGCGATTGTTGCCAGAGGCCCAGGCCCTGGACTATAAAGCGGAATGTCTGCTCTCTGTGCCCAGAACTGAGCAGGTGAGCAGCTGGGGCAGAGGGACGTGGGTGGGTGTCCTAAGGGAGGGGATTGAGCAGAGCTCGGGGTGGGGACTAAGAACTAAGGACCTCCTCTTGGAGCACTGTGGCAGAATTTCTTCTCCCCCCCGTCCCCCAACCTCATCCCAGGAATACCTCAGTTTTCCCAACAGTGAAATGGGGGCAGGAATAAGTGAGCAGGGGAATGGGGGCAGAAGTGGCTGACGGAGCTGCTCCTGGGGTCTGGGGGCAGTGGATGGGAGGGAAATTTTACTAAGCAGTTTGAGCTCCACACTCTATATGATCTGATGAGATGAAAAAGGAGCACCCCACCCCATCCCAGGAAGACATCCTTTCCCTTGCAGCCACGTTCAACTAGATCAGTCCTTTTGAGCCCCGACAGCTTGTGCTCCCTACACCCCAGGGAAGGGTTAACAGATTTGGGGGCAGGGTCCCCTGGGCAAGTCCCCTGGGAAGTGTCCCTTCTTTGTTTTTTCAATGGCATCAGGCCTCCATTCACCTTTCTTCTCAGAGAACATTATGGCAAGCGTGGCTGCATTTCTGATCTGGGCTCTGGCCCTCCTCTCAGGTGAGTCTCCAACACTGACTTCTCTGTGGAGGTGTGGGTGGACTGTTCTCCCTGGAGGTGTGGGTGAACTGAGGGGTTTCTCCACGCTGAGGGAGGAAACCCAGCCCCTGTTCACCCCCTCCCTCTTCACAGTGCTTCCAGCCACAGAGGCACGGAAAGGCTTCTGGGACTACTTCAGCCAGAGCAGCGGGGACAAAGGCAAGGTGGAACAGCAGCAGAAGCTGGCACGAGAGCCCACGTGAGTGGCCAGGGCAAGGGGTGCAGGAGAAGGGAGAAGACACCAGAGGGTGGGATGGCTGCTGCTGCCCCATTCCTCAACCTCCCATTACTCCCTGGGAAGAGAACATGCCTGCTAATTTCGCTTCAGTCATGTCCGACTCTTTGCGATCCTATGGACCATAGCCCGCCAGGCTCTTCTGTCCATGGGATTCTCCAGGCAAGAATACTGGAGAGGGTTGCCGTGCCCTCCTCCAGGGGATCTTCCCCACCCAGGGATCGAACCCATGTCTTTTACATCTCCTACAGTGGCAGGCGGGTTCTTTACCACTAGCGCCACCTAGGAAGAGAACAAAGAGGTGCTAGTTCTGCCGGCTATCCTGGAGGTCCTGGGCTGTTTGGCACCCTCTGCCGGCAGCCGCCTCTGATTTCTCTATATCTGCTGCCTCCAAGCCCGCTGGAACGTGGGACCAGGGAGCAGGAGAGGGGAGAGAGTCCAGGTGCCTCTGTGCACAAGGAATTGAGCAGTGTTGACTGGACATGTGTTGTCAAGATCGGTGTTGATCTGTGACACATTTGTAATTCCTGCCTTAGGAGTCGCCGTTGGCTTGGGACCACCGCCCTGCATCCCTGGTTTCCCCAGAGGATCAGTGAGCGATGTCTGGAGCAGAGGTGAGTGGGCTAGCAGACTGATGGCTCGATTGTCTGTCCCCTCCCCCAGGAGCCTGAAAGACAGACTTGAGCCAGACCTCAGCGATATGGACAAGTTCCTGGAAAAGCTGGGCCCTCTGAACGGGCAGGGGAGGGAGTCTCCCGGGCTCCCACGCGACCCGGTGGGCATGTGGCAGCAGCTGCAGGAGGAGCTGGAGGAGGTGCGGGCGCGTCTGGAGCCCTACATGGCGGAGGTGCACGAGCGCGTGGGCTGGAACCTGGAGGGGCTGCGGCGGCAGTTGCAGCCCTACACGGTGGAACTGATGGAACAGGTGGCCCTGCGCGTGCACGAGCTGCAGGAGCAGTTGCGCGTGGTCGGAGAGGGCACCAAGGCCCAGTTGCTGGGGGGCGTGGACGAGGCGCGGGGCCTGCTGCAGGAGCTGCAGAACCGCGTGGCGCACCACACCGGCCGTGTCAAGGCGCTCTTCCACCCCTACGCCGAGCGCCTGGTGTCCGGCATCGGGCACCATGTGCAGGAGCTGCACCGCAGCGTGGCGCCGCACGCCATCGCCAGCCCCCGCGCGCCTCAGCCGCTGCGTGCAGATGCTCTCGCGCAAGCTCACGCTCAAGGCCAAGGCCCTGCACGAGCGCATCCAGCAGAACCTAGACCAGCTGCGCGAGGAGCTCAGCGCCTTTGCTGGCGCCCGCGCTGACGATGCGGAGGAAGCGGCTCAACCGGATCCCCAGGTACTGTCCCAGGAGGTGCGCCAACGACTCCAGGCTTTCCGCCACGACACCTTCCAACAGATTGCTGCCTTCACTCACGCCATTGACCGAGAGACTGAGCAGGTCCAGCAGCAGCTGGCGCCGCCTCCGCCAGGCCACAGTGCCTTTGCCCCGGAGTTCCTCCAAGACGACAGAGGCAAGGCCCGGGGTGAGCTGCAGGCCCGCCTCGACGACCTGTGGGAAGACATCAACTACAGCCTTCGTGACCATAGTCCGGGCGATCGGGGAGAGCCTCTACTTGTCCACGCGCGCTCTGGGGAGCCCGCGATCTGAGCCTCTAACAAGATGCTATGTGCATGTCAGAGGCCAGTCGGGCAGAGGGTGGAGGGTCCTGTACAGGATAGCTGAGGCCACCCAAAGGGCTGTCGTCCTAGGCCGTGGGGCCTCTTGCAATTCCCCCATCCGGATGCATTACATTCACCAGGCTTTGCAAACCCAGCTTCCCGTGCTCATTTGGGAATCCTCCTGAGATGCTCCATTCTGGGGTTGCGAGAGAGGGCAGAAAAGAGACACTCTATGTAAGAGCTCATGACCTGCAAGCCTGTTGCCATGGTGCTGGAGGCCTGTTGTCTCTTTATCCCAAGGTCTGGCTCTGATCACTTCTGGCCACCTGGTGGCCACTACTACAGCTGGTCCACAAAGAGGAGCTCTTTTCTCCCCAGGGCTGTCTTGACAGCTTCTGCTGGAGGAAGAGAAGGGAGAAAGAGAAGACGACGAGGGGAACCTGTGATGGGGTGTGTGTGTGTATCTCTGCTGGCTGATGCTGGTGGGAACAAATGGTGTGGGTTGTGATGGGAGGGAGCTGAGCTGGGATTTCCTGACATAACACTACATCTAAACAGTCCGTCGAGCCCTCCAAACTGTGGGGGCTTCTTAAACTCTCTGGGGAGCCTACTGTGTGCCCTCCCCATCTCTGGCCCCTCCCTCCTGACTTCCAGGTGGAAGCCTAGACTTCTGACACAAGTGAAATAGATGCTTATTATGATGGAAGCTTATTTGCCTGGTGTGACTCTCATTTGGACTATGTCTGAAAGCAGTGGCCTCACCATTATCACCAAAGCATTCCATCACCCTCTCTAGTCCACTACTCTTTCTCATTGACCCCCTCCCAGTCCAGTTCTGTTGGAGGGCTGCTTCTCTGCCTGTGCTGACAGCTGTTTGTGCCTGGGCTAGAGACCCTTTGGGCTTCCTAGGTGATGCTAGTGGTAAAGGCCAGGCCATTGACCTGCCTGTCAATGCAGAAGACTTGAGAGATGTGAGTTCGATCCCTAGGTCAGGAAGATCCCCTGGAGAAGGAAACGGCAACCCGCTCCAGTTTTCTTGCCTGGGAAATTCCATGGACAGAGCAGCCTGGCGAGCTACAGTCCTTGGGGTCACAGAGAGTCAGATGCAACTGAGCACATTAGAGACCCTTCCTTTGCACCTGCACGGTTCAGCCATCTGCTTATCACAGGACAGTGTGCATAAGATACAGGCTCCTGAGGTGGCCTGAATTTGTTGTCCCTGCTGTTCCAGATTTTGAATGGCCTCTTTTTTTGACAATGTCTCTTTTTATGACTGACAATCTTCTCAACTGACAACCCTCAAAATCTTACATCCCCCCACCTCCACCACTCCCTATGTACAGATTCACCACTTGGGAGCAACCCAGCTCCTTATAGCTCCCTGGGAAATTGAGGGAGGGTGAAGTGGAAGGAAGAGGAGAGGGTAAGCACACCCAGTCCTGTACCCTTGGAACATCCTGGGCAGCATTCTTTCCTTCCGGCTCAGCCTGCCTGGCACAGGGTTCTCGCTGCCACACTCCCTCACAGCATGAACCCCACCTCAGTCTGGCCTCATAAGCCTGCAGATTAGACCTCTCCCATGACACCCTCGATTTAGCAACCGAACTGGGGGAAATATGCCCAGGGAAAGTTTACCCCCCAAAGAGGTGTTCTTGGTGGTGGCTGTTAGGAAACCAGGAGGGGTGAGTCAGCTGAGGTCCAATGTGGTGGGGATGATCCGGCAGGAGTAAAGGCGAAGGCTGTGTATTTGAGACTGGAATTTGGGCAGGGGTTTACTGTGGACAGAAATAGGGAGAGAGAAGAACAGATAGGGAGAGAATGATCAAGGGACTAAGGGAGGATGATCTAGAGCTGAAGCAGCATGTGGCCCAAAGGTGGATCCAAGCAAATCCATGTCGGAGTGCACCTCCTCGGGGATACCTATGGATGGCCAGGCCCCCTGTGGTCAAGGCTCTTGTAGTTAGACTTGTGGACCAATAGTTAGAACCCTATGCGACGGAGCTATTGCAAAGTATCAGTAAAACTCCCGCGGGTCTTAGAGGACGCCCTGGGGGGCAGTGACGCCGGAATTGAGGTGGAGGCAAAGCCTGGACCCGGCTGGCTTTGCAAGTCAGGACCGAATAATCCGGCAACACGGAAACCAGGCCGGATATTTCTCCGAGAGGAGTCCGCGGCCTCTTTAAGAAGGGGCGGGGCGGGAGGGTGTGGGCGTAGCTGGCGGAAGTGCCGGAGGAAGGGGTGGGGCCAAGAGAGGGAGGCAAAAGCCGGAAGTTGAGGCCTGATCATCGCGTGGTGATGTCGGCCAGTGGGGCTGTGGAGCCTGGCCTCCCGGGGGCAGCTGCCGCTCCCTCGCCCGCCCCGGCTCGGGATCCCGGGCCGGGGCACTTGTTCCGGCCTATCAGTGCTGAGGACGAGGAGCAGCAGCCCACTGAGATCGAGTCGCTGTGCATGAACTGCTACCGCAATGTGAGGCGGGGGTGCGGCCGAGGGCGGCTGGAGAGTTGGGCAGAGGCTGGGAGGAGCGGGGGTCGGCGATCCTGCCAGGCTGGCCTAACTGGGGACCTGGAGGCGAGGCACGCTTGGGGCTCAGTAGGTGGGGGGTTAGGAGTTTCATTGGTACTTTCCTTAACTATTTTCTGCTTCCTCAGGGCATGACGCGCCTCCTGCTCACCAAGATCCCCTTCTTCAGAGAAATAATCGTGAGCTCCTTTTCCTGCGAGCACTGTGGCTGGAACAACACGGAGATCCAGTCGGCGGGCAGGATCCAGGACCAGGGAGTGCGCTACACTCTGACTGTCAGGGCTCAGGAGGTGAGAAGGGCCCAGGGCAGTTACCCTGGTTTCCTAGAGAAAGCTTGAGGACTTGAGTCGGAGCTTCGGTCCAGGTGGTCGGACCTTAAATATATCCACTTAAGTGTCCAAGCCTCAGTTTCCTCCTTTGTAAAATGGCGTTAGTGCCATCAGCTGCTCAGGTGCAGTAAGACTTATGAACATGCTTTGTAAGGTATCAAATGAAGCAGTAATATCAGAAGGTATCAGATGAGCAGTAGTTAGGAATAGTACTCTAACCATTTGCGTAGCTGGTTCACAGCAAGGTGCTATTCCACAGGAGCAGTCTGGACTGCCCCCAGTTGGGAGAGGAAAGAAAACAGCTGGGCCGGGGGCTCCTGTATTGTTGACTTCTGTGAACTGAAGGTTTTTCGTTCTGCCCAGGACATGGACAGAGAAGTAGTGAAGACTGACTCTGCCACCACAAGGATCCCAGAGCTGGATTTTGAAATTCCTGCCTTCAGCCAGAAAGGAGGTATATTTAAGATCAGAATGTTTGCGCTGTTCATGCCTGGCCTGAATCTTACTGTCTTGCAAAACTCTTGGTGCCAGGTGTAGTGGCTTATGTATGGATTTGGCCACATCCTTGTGATCTTCATTGGTTTAACCTAAGCAGAGACCTTAGATAAAGTAGCTTAAGGTAGTATATAGTGATAGTAACACTGTGACGTACTTATTATAGAATTGTCTGTAATAATCACTCTTTAACTAGAGGTGAATGGAACTTTGTTCCCTGCCCTCTTGATTTTATAGGTGAAGTCAAGGCCCAGACAGTTCAGTGAACTGCCCAGGGTTATACAGGCACTTGATGGCAAAGCGAAGCCTGACCTGTCTTTTGTTCTTATTCACCAGCTCTGACTACTGTTGAAGGATTGATCAGCCGTGCTATCTCTGGCCTGGAGCAGGATCAGCCCACTCGAAGGGTGAGCTGGGGTTTTCTCATTGCAGCAGCTCAGGGAGTAATTTCTTCTGTAGACTTGTTCACCTTCCCATGTTGCTGAACTGTCTCTGACTGAATGTTGGAGAACTTTGAGGGGAAGCGAATGGTGATGCTATAGCTGCCTGGATGTTACATATGTTGTACCACTGTCCTTTCTGCTTCCCTTCCTCCACTGTACATTGAGGCCTCTTCTCAGACAGACACTGTACCGTTACCTCTGAAGAGCCTTTCCTAACACCCTTGGGTTTATCTGTGCTTCCTGAGTGCTCCATTGTGTCTTATATTTATTATGGCATTTTATATATACATATATATATATATATGAAATAATATAATTACAAATTGAGTCATTTGTCTTCTTAAGTGGACAGATAAGTCTCTGGTTTTTTTAATCAGTGCCCCATGAAAGGGTTCTCGTTTATTTACTGTTTATGTACTGTTTATTTACAATTTATTTATTGTGGGCATTTAGTCCACAAATGCCTGGACTAAATAGCTGAATGAGTGAGAAAATGAGACTTGTCTGGCACCACCCATAAACTTCAAACTTATTTGCTATTTTTATTTATTTATTTTTTAAAATTAATTAATTTTTGGCTGCACTGGGTTTTCACTGCTGCGTGTGGGCTTTCTCTAATTGTGGCAAGTGGGAGCTCCTCTTCGTTGTGGTGCACAGGCTTCTCATTGCAATGATTTCTCTTGTTGTGGAGCATAGGCTCTAGGTGTGTGGGTTTAGTTGCTCCACAGCATGTGGAATCTTCCTGGGCCAGAGATCGAACCCATGTCCTGTGCATTGGCAGGTGGATTCCTATCCTCTGTACCCCCAGGGAAGTCCTTATTTACTACTTCTTATTGTGAAGCCCGAGTGTGTTCTCAGTTACACTAAGATGGGTTGTGACTTCTTGTTGGAAGTGATGGGGGTATAAGGTCTATCACCAGGGCTGATCTTCTACTCTCTGTTCCTGTCAGGCGAACGAAGAAGCCGTGGCTGAAAGAATTGATGAATTCATTGCCAAACTGAAACAGCTAAAGCAAGTGGCGTCTCCTTTCACATTAGTGAGTACTGAGGGACTCCAAGTGCCCTAAACTTAGGAGAGGAGTGACCAGTAAGACTGTCTGAGATTTTCCTGTGGTGCCTCAGTGTTAGATGGAGGATTGTATGTGATTTCTTGTTGTAACTGCTCTCTCTTACCTATGTTAGATCATTGATGATCCCTCAGGGAACAGCTTTGTGGAAAACCCACATGCTCCCCGGAAAGATGATGCCCTGGTGATCACACACTATAATCGGACTCTGCAGCAGGAGGAGATGCTAGGGCTCCAGGTTAGTGCATTGAAGAAGCGAAGAATGCTCTGGAATTACCTTGCACTCTGGATTACTTGGCGTCAGCTCTGTTCTTCCCGTGACTAATGCTTTGCTCTGACTTCCTTGTTAAACCCACAAGGTGGCAGGTGATATAAGCAAGCCAGAGCATTTTCTCTCACCTCCGGGGGAGGCTGAGGTCCATGCGCCAACATTTGATTTGCGTCTCTTCTACTTTAGGCAGAAGCACCAGAAGAGAAGCCTGAAGAGGAAGATATCAGAAACGAAGTGAGTCACATTGGCTTTTGTGGAGGAAGGAGTGGTGGGCTGAGACTGACTGTTCAGTGTCTCTTCCTGACCAACAACATGGGTGGCCACCAGCGTACCAGCAGAATGTCTTTAGCCTGAGCAGGGTTCACCCGCCTGGGAGGGCTCACCCTACATCCCCATGTTGTGTTCCAGGTACTTCAGTTCAACACAAATTGCCCAGAATGCAATGCTCCAGCCCAGACTAACATGAAGCTAGTTCGTATCTTTCATCGGGCTGTTGGGTTGCTCTTCATTTGACTCAGGCATGAACATTATATTCAGTCTGGAAAATATTTCCTTCAAAGAAAGCATATGCTTTATTCTGAGTGATGAGGAGGATGTTGCCTTTGATGAGACTGTTCACTTTGGCTTTTGGGTTCAAAGAGAGAATTAGGCCATAGTCTCTAGGCTCTTGTGTGTGGTCTGAGCCATGTTGTCATACATCAATGAGCGGGGATCACTGTGGGTGGTGACCTTGCCCTCTTCTGGGGGCTTGTCTGATTTAGGCTTGTGATCTGTTTCCTGCAGTCCTGGGACCAGTATCTCTGTGTGTGGAAGGTTTGGGTTTGTTCTTTCCCAGAGGGTGGTCTTGCTCTCCTGGAAGCAGATTTCCTTAATTCCCTCTTCCAGAAATCCCTCACTTTAAGGAGGTTATCATCATGGCTACCAACTGTGAGAACTGCGGCCATCGGACCAATGAGGTGGGTGGTCTTCGTCGTTTGGGAAGAAGCTTAACTTGAGGGTAACCCCTATTTAACTTTCTTCCTTTCTAAAGCTGTTTAGGGTAAGGAGCTCTTGAAGCAACTAGAAAGTAGCTTAGAGGAGAAAAGTTAGAAATAGCATAACTTGTTGAAGACAAGTTATGTTAGTTATATGGAAGAGAGAGACTCATTTTTTAACTCACCTCTCAGAGGGGTGAAAGTACAGGGAGGCAGATTCTGGCTTAATAATAAAAAGCTTTCTGGGTCTGCCTGAAAAGAGAGCTGTCTGCCTTGGAGGGTTGTAAATTCCCTTTTCCTGAGTGTATTCAAGCATAAATTTTAAATTCTTAAACCAGGAAAACTATAAAGGGAATCTACCTATTAGATGCAGCTAAAAGTCCCTTTCAACCTGGAGTCATTTTTTTGAAGGTGAATTCAGTTTCTTGGCAATCTGGGGTACGTTTTGGCAGGCTGCTGTTGCTAGGCACTCTGCTTCTGGCCAGCTCTCCCTGATTTCAGTATGGATGACTGCTGCCATTGTGGGTATAGAAGGCACTGTCCTTGGTAGCCGTTAGTGGGCCTGAGTGGAGGTCCAAGCCTTGATCCCCTCCCCCTTCCCAGACTCCCTGCGCTAGGTGAGGATGGAGTCTCCTCTGCTGCTGCTGACACTGTTACCATCTGTGCAGGTGAAATCTGGAGGAGCTGTGGAGCCCTTGGGCACCAGGATCACTTTCCACATCACCGATCCCTCAGATATGACTAGAGATCTGCTCAAGGTGACAGCCTGCATGGGGACATGACTCTCTTTCACACATGGCTCTGTGTCAAGGGGAAATTTGTCTTCTCCCAATCATGTCCTGGAGTTGTGAGGTACCTCCTTACTCCCTTGGGTTTGAGGATCCCTGAGGAGAGTTAATTGATGGTTGGAAGTGCAGATTCAGAAGGTGACCCAGAAGCACTTTCTGATGACTTGGCAGCCTTTTGCCTCTAGTGTCTGTAAGGGCCCTTGTTTCTGGACTCTTAATGACAGGATGCCTGCCAGCTTGGAGCCATGACTCAGAATGTCCCCTTTTAAAGTTGGTTCTAGGAGTGAGTCTGGCTTTAATTGGAGATTCAGAGAAAACTGGGACAGCTGACTTTGTCCCCAAACTGTCACTGGTGGTATTAATTTGGCAGGAGGACTCTGGTTAGCTTTCTCCAGGGGCTCCTGGTTTAAAGCCTAATTTGATCTCTCACCTTGCAGTCTGAGACATGCAGTGTGGAAATCCCAGAGCTGGAATTTGAACTGGGAATGGCTGTCCTTGGGGGCAAGTTCACCACACTGGAGGGGATGCTGAAAGACATCCGGGAACTGGTGAGTCCCCTGAGTATAGTGCATGCAGCTTCTGCAGTGTGGCTGAGGGAGAAGGGGCTCAAAGGCCTCAAAGGTCCTGGGTTTTGAAGCTGATAACCGAGGTTTCTTTTATTTTTAAGCTGATTTGAGTTAAACATTATTTTGGATTATGACATCAAGTTTATGGAAAGTTCAGAGTGGAAAATCTCAGGCCTGACTCTGGGCTGATATAGATATTTTTTGGTTTTGAGTAAGTCATTTATTTTACTGTAAGATGGGATGAGGATCCTTTTAGTACCTGAAACTCCTGAACATACATGTATATGTATGTGTTGACTTAACCCATATGTTTGTTCTCATAGTGAATCATTTCACTTAATTGATTCTCAGTTGTTAGGTATTTTGTCTTTGTAATTGAACTTTACTTTATGCTTCTTCAAACAAGGACTAGAGTTCATATTTAAGAACCTTTCTATAGCTTTTGTTTCATGTTGCCCATTATCACTTGGGCAGATTAATCCACACAGTCTTAGGAGTGGCTGCCTAGGTCAGAAGGTGGTATAGAATAAATAGACACCAAACCTCCCCAACAGGCATCCCTGGTCTCCCCCCCTACCCCCACCCAATCAGGTTTATGGTTAAACCTAACAAACAGTGAGCCAGTATTCTAGCAATTTGGATGCCATTTATTGCAGGTAACCAAGAACCCTTTCACACTGGGTGACAGCTCCAGTCCTGGCCAGACGGAGAAACTGCAGGAGTTTAGTCAGAAGTTGGACCAGGTGAGAGGACTCTGGTCGGTCAGTGTTTACAGTCCTGGGGTTCCAGTGAACAAACAGGAGGCTATATACCCCTTCTTGCCACATATAAACATCTAACATGTTGGGAATTCTGCTGTTTCCAATATTCCACACCATCTCCTTTCTTGGTTTTCTCCCTTTTTTGTTAGAACATCTTTTCCAGTAGCATCATGAGAAAGTGCATGGGAAGTAGAATTCCTGGGACTTTGCATGTCAGAAACTTTGTTTATTCTACTGTTGTACTAGCTGAATGACTGGGGATAGAATTCTGGGTGGAAATAATTTTTTATCAGAATTTCTAAAGTCTTCCAATTTCCTCCTATTGTCTTTCAGTTTCTCAGTTGTGCTATTGAGAGGTTGGAAGGCATTCTGCTTCCTGATCTTGTTTGTGACCTATCTTATGATACCTTTCTGTCTCCTGTGATGTGAAATTTCAGAATGTGCTTTGGTGTGGGTCAGTTTTCAACCACTGTTGCTAAGGACTTGGTGGATTCTTTAAATCTGGAAAGTCATGTGGCTCAGTTCTAGGGAGCTTGTAAAAAATGCTCTATTGCCTCTTCTCTGTTCTCTCTTTCTGAAATCTCTCTGTTTTGGATGTTAGACTGACTTGTCTGGTTGTCTGTGATTTTTTTTTTTTTGTCCTATTTTTAGTTTTCTTGTGTTTGCTCCACTGTCGGAGAATAATTTTCCAGCCCTTTGAGTTTTTCATTTCCATTGACATTTTGATTTTCCAAGTGGCTTTTTTTGGTCTTTCAATACTTTCTGCCTGCTTTTTTTTTTTTTTTAAATAGCATCCTGTTGTATTAAGGATGTAGTATTTTTTTCTCTTTGAGAATATTAATTTTTTTTCTTAGGTTTAATTTTCCTTGCATAGGGTCCATTTCCTCCTTAGGGTTTTTTTTTTTTTCCCATTTGATTGCTCTCTTTCAGTGTTAGGGGCTTTGCTCAGATGTCTGGTGATCATTGGTTGTCTATTTAAAAGTAGAGGACTAAACCACCTGAGTGGGGTGAGTCTTGTTGACATTGGGTCATTGGAGGGGGTTCAGCTGAGCCATTTTGTTGCGGTGACTCCAATGCTTGAGTCGTTGCATGTTTCCTCTGGGCTAGTCAGATTCCCAGCAGTGGGTGTTCCACTTCCTGGCCTGAGGGTGAAGGCTTGGCGGGCAGTGTTCCGACAGCAGAGTGTCAGAACAGGACTGGGATGTGTATGTTTCCAATAAGGCTACATTCACTTACTTCCTGTTCTTGAGTCCTTCCGCTCTACCCTCCACTGGGTCAGTGTCCCCCAGGCCATAGTGCTCTGTGCTCCCTTCTCCACAGCATCCTCTATCTGCTGTTGGGATGGAGGAAGGGCAATTGTTGATCTGTTTGGGGTGAGAGAGGAGATAGGGATGCTTCTTAAATAACTGTCAAAGATTCTTCTTTTAGATCCTCTCCACTCCTCCCCTAGAAGTACCTTCATTTCACTAGTTCTTAAAACTTTGGGGGACTCTACAGTGTAAATTAGGTTGCTTGTAAATTAGGCTGGCAGACACAGCTCTTTCCTGCAAGGAGCTATGTAAGATTTACATAATCATGCTGAATTCTGTCTCCTTTAGATCCTCGAGGGTATTTTGAAGGCTCACTTTATTATGGATGATCCAGCAGGAAACAGCTACTTGCAGGTACAGTAGACGTTCCCTGGTATTTCACAGAGATGTCTTTTCTGACCTTCCTTAAATACATATCACTTCTCCAGAAACTGAGGCACTCAATTCTAAATGAACTGCTTTTTATCAGGGAAACTTTTAGCAGAAATTGGAACCTAAGGGAGGAAGGGGGGAGGTGGAAGGGACTGTATGTCAAGAGATTCCCAGGTTCCTTCTTCCTCCAGTCTAGCTGGAGTCCCAGCTCTCAGTACAACATGGAGTTTTCATTTTGTAAGTCTGGCTGTAGAGCGAGGAGAAATGGTGCCTCGTCCAGAGGCCAAGATGGGAAACTTTTAAGCTGACAAAGGAGATACTCTGGTGATTGATAGTAATTTAACATTTATTGAGTAGTTATTATGGATCAGGCAAAACTTTTCCAAGATTGCTCCACAATTAAGAGGATGCTACCTTCTTTGTAAGGAGGTGCAGATAGAAAGTTTTTCTCCCTGCAGTCCCACTCCCAGCCCATGTGAGCTCTGTTTCTGCCCACGAGTTGAGCCTAGCTGTTGGGTGTTGAAGGCCCTTCGAAACAATGAACGGAATTCCCTGGTGGTCCAGTGGTTAGCACTCTGTGCTTCCATTGCAGGGGGGCATGAATTCAGTCCTTAGTTGGGGAACTAAGATCCTGGGTGCTGCCTGGCAAAAAAAAAGAATAAAAACTCATTAAGGTCTTGATAAAGTGGAAATTGGGAAGTTGCAAGGGGGAGGGGGAATGGTAGGGTGGCAGAGGCACTGATGGTCTGTCCTTGGCTTTGCAGAATGTGTATGCACCTGAAGATGATCCCGAGATGAAGGTAGAGCATTATAAGCGCACATTTGACCAAAACGAGGAGCTGGGGCTCAACGACATGAAGACAGAGGGCTATGAGACAGGGCTGCCTGCCCAGCGGTAGCAGTGGTGGTTCCTGGCCAGCCTCCAGTGCTGCTCAGACGTGGGGTTATTTATTGCTTTTGGAAAATGCTGGAGTTGCCCCCCTACCAGGACTTACCTGTGCAGGGAGGACACCTGGTCTAAGTTGGAGATCTGGGCACACTTTCGAACAGTTTGTGATGGAAATACAAACCTCTTGGGTTGCTTGACCTTACTTTGAAGGATTTGAATTGGCGTGGAAAGAAACCCAGAAATGAACCATCGGGCATGTCATTGTCACTTTTTTCCTTTCAAGTCTTTACCCTCCTTCCACACAGTGCTTTCTCATACAGGGCTGGAACTCTGCAGAGTTGGGAGAAGGTGGAAGACATCTACATCTGGAGTTTGGGAGTTGGGTTGGGTATATAAAATACTGACTTTCAACAGGAAGAGTCTTCTGAGGGGAGGGAGTCTAGGACAGGTAAAGAAGTTCTCATTAAAGTGGTGGCAGTGGCCTCTGAATTCACTCTGTCCTTGTTTGATATGCTGGTAGAATTCAACCTCCTGAAGAAAATTTTCTCCAGTGGAACAACTGTTACTTGGGGAGTGGAGCTGGCATTTCGTTCACACCTTTAGTAGATGTTCGAGTGTTTGCTTTGTGCCAGGTACATCATAGAACTGAAGAAAATAAAGCTCTGCTTTCATGGAGCTTCAAGTGTAGTGGGGAGAGTTGACAGAGTGGGTGGGGGTTGTCAAAGCCAACAAGGAGAACAGTGTCAGATGATTCACCATGTTATGGAGGAATGTCAAGCAGGGAAGGGGTCTGGGTAGTGCCAGGGAAGGCAGGGCATTTGCCTTATTAGATGGAACTGCAGAGAAAGGGCCAACCAGGGGTTGAATCCATGCCCCTCTTTGGCCATGCCACTGGTTGTGAATTCATTTGATCCTTGAGCCCTGTGAGGTAGGCTTAAAACCTGAGCTTGGTCTTGTCAGGCTAAGGTGTGGTAGTGAGTAGAATGGTTAGAGGTGGAACTGAAGACAGAAATGGGCAGGAGGTGATGGGATTGAGAGGACTCTACTGGTAACATTCCTGGAGCAGAACTGTGAGACTTTCCCAATGTCTGCTGACACCAGGGAGGACGCTGGGCTGTGGAGTTAAGCTTGAGATACATTAAAGTGGACTAGATGCCAAGGTGGTGTTGCGAATGGACCTGTGGGGCCTTCAGCTAGTGAGGCCCTATCAATCCAGTGCCCCCTTCTCATAGGCCCTAAGAGACTCAGCCTTCTTGTCTTCCTGGGCCTGTGCTGTGACCAGTTAGTATTCCAGTGGTTTAAAGTTCACGCCTCAGGGCAGTAATCTCAAACCTGTTCTATCATGTATATTTTTTGAACCTGAGTCCCAAGATATGCGTTTTTATTTATGAAGTATAACAATGCCTCATTGACTAATATATATTCCTTAAAACAGTGACAAAAAAATTGAGCATATGGTGAGATAAGTAAAATATACAAACTAACTTATTTTTCAAAACATTTGGATTACCTCTTGCACCCCACTTTTTTAGTCTCTGATCCCAAGGGTCATATGTTCTAGCTATGTGAAGTTGGGCAACTTAACCTTTCCAAACTTCAGTGTTCTCATCTGTAAGGTAAGGGTAATTAAACCATTTGAGAAATGTGAGAGTTAAATAAGATAATTCAAGTACAGCTCTTAAAGCCTCAAGAAGAAAAATCTTACCAAACTTGAGTGTTAGAATTCATTCTCTCTAGCTTCTCTCTTTTGCCATGCTGAAAACATCAATAGATCCAGGTTCTTTTCATTGGGAAGAGTTTGCACAAAATCTAGGGGCAACCGGTATCAAATGCGGGAAGTTACATAGGTTAGAAACTACCATATTATTCATAGTAATTATACTGGATTTGGAATCCTGACTCTTGAATGGTTCTGAAAAGCCCTTTAAAGCAGATTCCTCTCCTAAACATATTAATAAAAATAAACATGATGTGCCAGTTGTTAGAAGCACTTTGCACAGTAATATTATCCTAGTCCACCTAACCATTGAGTTCACGTCATTATGCCCATATTGTTAAGTAACTTGCCCCAGGTCTCACAGTTAGCAAGTTATCGAGCCAGAACTCAAACGTAGATGGACTGCAGCTCCAGAGCCCACGTTCCTAACTACTACTCTCTGCTGCTTCTGAAGCTGCTGGGGGCAGAAGTCTTGCTGGAGTCGTGGCTGTAGCCTCGCGACCACAACAGCGCTTGCTGCACAGTTTGAGCAGATGGAAGGACGAAGAGAAGAAACACAATTGCCGGGACAGAGGGGATGTAGAGTGGGCTCCGGAAGTGTGTGTATTCCTGTTCTCCAGTCCTCCAAGACTCCAAGACTCGCACCTGTCAGCCCAGCACTTCCAAATACACCGTCACTTCCGGCTTTGGCCCCGCCCCCCAGCTCGCCGCTGTTCTGTTTCGCGTTCAACAATTTTGTCCCCAGCCCCGACCCGTCTTCCGCCGCTGCCATGGCGGCAGCTCCGCTGCTCTCCAAGGCCGAGTACCTGAAGCGTTACTTGTCTGGGGCAGATGCCGGCGTCGACGGGGGCCCTGAGTCCGGCCGCAAGCGTCGCAAAAAGCGGCCGAAGCCTAGCGGGGCCGGCGGCAAGGGGTGAGTTGGCCCTGGCAGGGTGGGGTCCGCGCGGCCCGCCGCCCCTTCCCGCTCCGCCTTCGGCCCGGCTCTTGCTGGGCTCCTCGCTGGCGGCCCCGCGCCCCTGTCCGTTCGCCCAACCCTGCCTGTGCTCAGAGCCCTCTCAGGCCGCTGCTCGCGCCCCTGGGCAGTATCTCCAGCGTGTTCTGGCCGGATTGTAACTTTCATTACTCTTTTTCCCGCCTTTGTAGCATTCCGTTCTCCCGCAGAGAGTGAATATTGTGTGCTGAGAGTAAAGGTGAATCGAATTAAAAGGCTCTGTGCTGGGATATTAGCGGCCCAGAACCTGCCCGTGCGGGTTCTGCTAAGCCAGGGACTTGGGTCCTGATCTACGCTCACTTCCTGTTACTCTTAACTACTACCAACACTGACAACTAACGTTTATACTGTTCTTGTCATGTGCCAGGTACTGTTGCAAGTACTTTAGACATGACTTTATTTAAGAGTCATAACAGTATTAAGAAGTAGATATTTTTGCTATCCCCACTTTTCAAACGAGAAAATTATGTGGCCTAGTGTGCTGGGTTGAGTAGTGTCCCTCCCCTCCAAACCAGAACCTTAGAATGTGACACTGTTTAGAAGTCGAGTCTTTGCAGATATAATTAGTTAAGATGTCCAGTATAAACCGGTGTCCTTTTAAGAAAAGACAAATTTGGATACAGAAACAGGCTTAGAGGGAAAACTTACCAGGTGAAGATGGATGCTGAGGCTGGACTGGATTTATGCAGCCGACAGAGGCTACCAGAAGTTGGAAGAGTCAAGGAAGGATCTTCCCCTGGAGCCTTTCCTGGTGGACATTGCCTTGCACACACCTTGATTTCAGACTTGAAGTCTCCAGAACTGTGAGGGAATACATTTCTGTTGTTTTAAGCCCCTCAGTTTGTGGTCCTTTGTTAGGCAGCTCGAAGAAACTAATATATCCTATAAAGTCAAATAGTTCCAAAGAACTAACCGATTTAGTTAATTCTTTCGTTGTTGTGTTGTTCTTGCTGTCTTCTGACCCCTCTGACTTGTGTGGATTTCCTGGAGGCAGCGCCATGTAGTGAAATTGTCTTGAGCTTTGAAGTAACATTGATCAGTCTTTCAGTCCTAGCTGTGCCTCTTTGAGTCGTGTGGCCTTGGACAAGGTATTTCATCTCTCTAAGCCTCAGTTTTTTCATCTTTAAAGTCAGAGTAATAGTGAATTATATCACTTATATTAAATAGTTGTAAAAAGCAAGAGAGTTCCAGAAAAACATCTATTTCTGCTTTATTGACTATGCCAAAGCCTTTGACTGTGTGGATCACAATAAACTGTGGAAAATTCTGAAAGAGATGGGAATACCAGACCACCTGACCTGTCTCTTGAGAAACCTGTATGCAGGTCAGGAAGCAACAGTTAGAACTGGACATGGAACAGCAGGCTGGTTCCAAACAGGAAAAGGAGTATGTCAAGGCTGTATATTGTCACCCTGCTTATTTAACTTATATGCAGAGTACATCATGAGAAACGCTGGGCTGGAAGAAGCACAAGCTGGAATCAAGATTGCCAGGAGAAAAATCAATAACCTTAGATATGCAGATGACACCACCCTTATGGCAGAAAGTAAAGAGGAACTAAAAAGCCTCTTGATGAAAGTGAAAGAGGAGAGTGAAAAAGTTGGCTTAAAGCTCAACATTCAGAAAACTAAGATCATGATATCTGGTCCCATCACTTCATGGGAAATAGATGGGAAAACAGTGGAAACAGTGTCAGACTTTATTTTTTTGGGCTCCAGAATCACTGCAGATGGTGATTGCAGCCATGAAATTAAAAGATGCTTACTCCTTGGAAGGAAAGTTATGACCAACCTAGACAGCATATTAAAAAGCAGAGACATTACTTTGTCAACAAAGGTCCATCTAGTCAAGGCTATGGTTTTTCCAGTAGTCATGTATGGATGTGAGAGTTGGACTGTGAAGAAAGCTGAGCGCCGAAGAATTGCTGCTTTTCAATTGTGGTGTTGGAGAAGACTCTTGAGAGTCCCTTGGACTGCAAGAAGATCCAACCAGTCCATCCTAAAGGAGATCACTCCTGGGTGTTCATTGGAAGGACTGATGTTGAAGCTGAAACTCCAATACTTTGGCCACCTCATGCGAAGAGTTGACTCATTGGAAAAGCCCCTGATGCTGGGAAGGATTGGGGGCAGGAGGAGAAGGGGACGACAGAGGATGAGATGGCTGGATGGCATCACCGACGCAATGGACATGAGTTTGGGTAAACTCCGGGAGTTGGTGACGGACAGGGAGGCCTGGTGTGCTGCGATTCATGGGGTCTCAAAGAGTTGGACACGACTGAGCGACTGAACTGAACTGTGATGAGTATTCAGGCTTTTCAAATAATAACTGTTAATAATAACACTTTACATCATGGCAGTCGTTGTTATTCTTTGGACTCATCCATAGTTGATCCATGTAACAAACATTTATTGAGTACATCGTCTGTCACAGTGAGGATATCACTGTGAATGAGATATCACTGTCCCTACCCTGATGGAGCTTATAGTTTAATGGGAATACAGTCTTTAAACAACTAATTATACAACTAGTTGATTTATTTCCTTTGTGATAAATGAACGTACTCCAAGAATGTGTAACAGGGATTCGTATTTGGGAGAGGTAAGGGGAATAGTTTTGTAAGGTCTGCTCAAGAAATTTATATATATGCTAGGATTTTAAGAATGGCTAAGAGTTTCTCAGTAAAGAATAAGAAGAGTAGGTCAGGCAGAGGGAAGGAAATAAATATGTGAAACTGATATGGAAAGGAATTTGGCTTATTCTAGGCATCACAAGATGACTAGTGAGTAGTGATTGAGGAGACAGTGGTGCAAGATGAAATTGGCCATATTGGCAAAGAATGGCCCATAGGATCTTTTTTTTTTTTTAGTTCTACCAGTTTATTGCTGCCGATCCATCTCCCTTCACCCTCATGCATGCATGCTCAGTCATGTAACCCGATGGACTGCAGTCCACCAGGCTCCTCTGTCCATAGACTTTTCCAGGCAAGAATACTGGAGTGGGTTGCCATTTCCTTCTCCAGGACCATAGGATCTTATAGCATTTTGAACTTTAGCCTAAAACCAGAGATGAATATTTGTAGGCTGTTATCCAAGGATGATTCTTCTTTTTTTGGTCTTTTATTTTTCGCCTTTAGAATGCGAATTGTGGATGATGACGTGAGCTGGACATCTATCTCAACCACTAAAGCAGAAAAGGAGGAAGAGGAAGATGATGGAGATTTGCCTGTGGTGTGTATCTTTTTGAGGCTCTGAGGACTTTGAAATGCAAGCCTCTAAATCTCGACTCCCAATGCAGGGTAGATAGTGAGGAAAGTTAAGGTCAGAGAAGAGGTGACATTTTTCAGGAGCTATTTTAAAATAGTTTTCTTTGATGATGCCTATATACAGTCTTTGTATATGGAGGGCTCCATCTGCCCAGAAGTGGGAACTGATTACAGAGAGACAGGATTCCTCAGTGTCAGTGATAAAGAGTCATGATTAGAGTTAACCATGGTTCAATTTGTTGGAGCTTACCTTAAAAACACTGTTCGGTTTTAATGAAAGAAAATGTAATTTGCTCCTTTTATTTACTGATTCAACTAAGCTTTAAAATTGTATACTCTTGCCTAGGTACAGCAGAGATGTAGATTAATAGAATATAGTGTTTATACTTTAGAGGTCATACCCTTAGAATGCGAGACTGAATTTCAAATAATTTCAGCAATATGATGAATGTTGGAGATATAGTTCACATATGTTGTTGTTGTTTAGTTGCTAAGTTGTGTCTGACTCTTTTGCGACCTCATGGATTGTAGCCTGTCAGGCTCCTCTGTCCCTGGATTTCCCAGGCAAGAATACTGGAGTGGGTTTCCATTTCCTTCTCCAGGGATCTTCCTGACTCAGGGATTGAACTGTGTCTCCTGCATCACTTGCATTGCAGGTGGATTCTTTACCAGCTACGCCAGTGGGGAAGCCCCTCACATATGTGCCAAGTGCTCTTAGAACCCAAAGGAGAGAGCACAGTTTTTAGCCCATGAAGATGGGAGATTCCTTGAAGGATGGAAATATCTGAATTAAGTTTTGAAGGATAAGGAAGAGCCAGGTGGTCAAAAGCATAGGTAAATAAGTTAGCATTGGTATGGCCATGGGACTCTTGCTCAGAATTGCTGAGAAACAAGGTGGAAAGGAAATAGTTACATCTCTGAGCCATAGTTTGCTCTTAGTAATGTGGAGCCTTTCTTGACAGAGCTTTTGTGAAGATTGAGTGAGATAATATAAGTAAAGCGCAAAACAGTGCTTTGCTCATAGTTGCAGGTATGTCATGTGGAAAGAGGATCTTTTGCATCAGAGGTCAGAACTTGGGTGGATAGAAAGAAGTTACAGGAAGGTAGATATGGGTCCAATACAACTAAGAACTTTCTAGCCCCAAAATGCAGCGGACTGCCTTGTAACATGAGTTCCCTGTCAGTGAATTGGTTCTTTGTCAGGAGGGACTACGTGAGTGATCATTTATCAAGGATACTGTAAGGAAGATTCCAGAGTTATTTGGGAATTTGGGTGATATGAAATATGGTTTTATTCCTTAAAGATTCTATGGGTCTTTGTACATTTTAATGACTTCTTTTGGTGGGATCTAGAAAAACTATCATTGTGATCTACAGTAAAGCTTTCATAAGGAGTCCAAACTCCTTACTGAATGATAAGTATGACAGGAACCCTGCCTGTGTTTTTAACTCTGAATGGAGTGGTAAACAGGTAAAAGGAGTTTAGCTTTTAGCTTTAAGTGGCAGTTGTTATACCAGGCATGTTAATAAAAAGGTTTGTAATAAAAGAAATGAACATCTGGAGGGAAATTATGAGTCAGAGAAAGATCTATAATTAAACCATCCAGGGACATTCACATGTTTATGGAGCACATGTGACTGAGGACCACTGCCTGTTTCTTCATGGCTGTTTTGAGTCTTTGTGCGCCATGTGTTGTTAGGAGTGGAATAGTCATAGCTTCAGGTTCTTCGGATAGCACTGCTACTTGGCTGGATCCTGTGGATTTCCTTAAAATGTTGTTCTCACTTCCACAGGTGGCTGAGTTTGTGGATGAGCGGCCAGAAGAGGTAAAGCAGATGGAAGCCTTTCGTTCCAGTGCTAAATGGAAGCTTCTGGGGAGTGAGTTCCAGTAACAGATAAATCTGAATTTCTCATTAATAGAGGAAGCCTTTTATCTCTCTTTTTTTTTTCCTAAAATTGAAGTATCGTTGATTTACAATATTGTGTTAGTTCTAGGTATATGGCAAAGTCAGTTATGTGTGTATATATATGTATATTTAGATAATTTTTTATTTAAGTTATTATAGAATATTGAATATAGTTCCCTGGCCTGTATAGTAATTCTTCATGGCTTATCTATTTTATGTGTAGTGGTTTGTATCAGTTAATCCCATATTCCTAAATTATTCCTTCCCCCTTCCCCTTTGGTAATCACAAGTTTGTTTTCTATGTCTGTGAGTGTGTTTCTGTTCTGTATACAGATTCATTTGTGTTACTTTTTAGTTTCTGCATGTAAATTCTGTCATATAAAATTTATCTTTCTGTCTGACTTCACTTAGTATGATATTCTCTAGGTCCATCCGTGTTGCTACAAATGGCAATATTTCATTCTTTTTCATGGCTGAATAATATTCCATTGTGTGTGTGTGTGTGTGTGTGTGTCCCACAACTTCTTAAACCAAAAATTGTGTCTTGCTGGACACTTGAGTTGTTTTCATGTCTTGGCTGTATAAATAGTGCTGCTGTGAACATTGGGATGCATATATCTTTTTAAATTAGTGTTTTTATTTTTCCCGGGTATATACCCAGGAGTGGAATTGCTAGATCACATGGTAGTTCTGTTCTGGCTTTTCAAGGAACCTCCATACTGTTTTCCATAGTGACTACACCAGTTTACATTCAGGTTCCCTTTTTTCCATATCCTCTCCAACATTTGCTATTAAGTAGAATTAAAATGTTGTATTTTTTTCTGGTCATGCTGCATGACTTGCAGAATCTTAGTTCCCTGACCAGGGATCAGCCCCATGCCCCCCTGCAGTGGAAATGCAGAGTCCTAACCATTGGACAACCAGCAAATTCCCTTGGTAGACTTTTTGATGATAACCATTCTAACAGCTGTGAGGTGATGCCTCATTGTGGTTTTGATTTGTATTTCTTTAATAATTAGCAGTGTTGAGCATCTTTTCACATACCTGTTAGCCGTATGTATGTCTTCTTTGGAATTATGTCTATTTAGGTCTTCTGCCCATTTTTTGATTGGGTTGGGTTTTATTTTTTGTTGGTTGCTTCATTTGCAGATATTTCCTCCCATTCCATAGCTTGTCTTTTGTTTTGTTGATAGTTTCCTTTGCTGTGCAAAAGCTTTTAGTGTAATTAGGTCCCATTTGTTTATTTGTGCTTTTATTTCTTTTGCCTAAGGAGGCTGAGCCAAGAAAATACTGTTATGATTTATGTCAAAGAATGTTCCACTATATTTATTCTTTACTAGGAGTTTTGTGGGTTTAGGGCTTACATTTAGGTTTTTGAACCATTTGAGTTTATTTTTGTATATGGTGTGAGGGAATATTTTAATTTCATTATTCTACATGTGGCTGTCCAGTTTTCTCAGCACCACCTATTGAAGAGACTGTCTTTTTTCCATTATGTATTCTTGCCTCCTTTGTCATAGATTAATGGACCATAGGTATATGGGTTTATTTCTGGCTGTCTATTCTGTCCCATTGATCTATATTCCTCTTTGTGCCAGGACCATGCTGTTTTGATTATTATAGCTTTGTAGTATAGTCTGAAGTCTTGGAGGGTTATACCTCCAGCTTTTTATAAATATCATGGGACTTATCAACCATGTGGATTAGATTTACTGTCAGGTACTTCCCAGGTGATGCAAGTGGTAAAGAACCCTCCTGCCATGCAGGAGACAGAAGAGATGCAGGTTCGATTCTTGAGTCAGGAAGATTCCCTGGAGGAGGGCATGGCAACCCACTCCAGTATTCTTGCCTGGAGATCCCATGGACAGAGGAGCCTGGAGGGCTAAAGTCCATAGGGTTGCAAAGAGTCGGACACGACTGAAGCAACTTAACTCACATGCATGCACCCTACAGATATCATTACGTTTCTCTGAGGGGTGGATTCTGGTCAGAGGAGCCTATTCTCCAAAGTAAAGGAGGTGACTTGTTTAATTCACCCATTAACAAATATTCACTGGATCCCACCCAACTTTTAGTTGTTTATATTTGCTTAGGGAGCTCAGTGATAAGAGATAGAAGGAGAAGAGAAACTGGATTTTGTCACTCTCTGGATTTACTATAAACATTTCATTCGGTTATGTCTTTGAATATAGAAAGTCTCAAACTTTCCTTTTTAAAGTTTGCTTGTGGACTCTTGAGTCAGAGAGATCTGGGTTTGGATATTCATTTCACCACTTACTAACAGTATGATTTTGGCAAATTACTTAGTCTTTCTGAGTATCAGCTTCTTTGTCTATAATATGAGGAGAACAATATTTATCTTGTAGGCTTGTTGTGAGAATTAAATGAAATAATCTATATAGACATGGGCATGCAGCAGGTGATCAGTAAAGTGCTGATCCTTGTTTCTGGTGCTCTTGCTGCTTCTAATAAGGAACACAATGGCATGGATTAAATAGCTCACAGGATTTCATTTTGATGTGGCACAGATTTAGTCAGTTTGCCTTTGAGAGAAGAGTGGGTGCAAACTGAATTGCCTAAGTTAGATATCAGTGGGAGCTTCTCATGGAGAATTCCATACAGATAAGGTTTGGGGAAGGGCATTGGATTGGGATTAAAAGGTTGGGGTTCTAGCCTGTCTCTTCATCTTAGTAGCAGTGACCCCTAGGTAGGAAACCACTTAGCTTCTTAGGGTCTCTGTTTTCATGTCTGTAAAGCAAGGATACCTGTCCTGCTTACCAACAAGACTCAACATGAAAAATAAATTTAAAGTGCCTTGTAGATTTATGACTTGTAGGCATATGTGAGTGGTTTTTCTTAGGATATTCATGAGTGCTACTTTACTGCCCTGAAGTAGTTGTGCATACCTTTTGGGCTTTCTTAGTAGTTTTGAGATGTATCCTGTTGGGGTGTCTTTTGAAACTTTGGTTATAGGGATGACAGAGCATTTGTGTGAATCTGATTCTTTGCTATTTGTGTTTAGGCCACAGTGAAGATATACCCTCACACAGACAATTCTGTCATGACACCCCAGGTTCGTCTCCTCCTAGGAAGGTTCGTCATGACACCCCGGATCCATCTCCTCCTAGAAGGGTTCGTCATGACACCCCGGATCCATCTCCTCCTAGAAGGGTTCGTCATGACACCCCGGATCCATCTCCTCCTAGGAAGGTTCGTCATGACACCCCGGATTCATCTCCTCCTAGGAAGTCCCATCATGACACCCTGGATTCATCTCCTCCCAGGAAGGCCCGTCATGACACCCCGGACTCATCTCCTCCTAGGAAGGCCCGTCATGACACCCCGGATTCATCTCCTGCTAGGAAGGTTCGTCATGACACCCTGGATTCATCTCCTCCTAGGAAGGTTCGTCATGATACCCCAGATCCATTTCCTCCTAGAAGGGCCCGTCATGACACCCCAGATTCGTCTCCTCCTAGGAGAGCCTACCACAGTTCCTCAGATCTCTCTCCTGCCAGAAGGGCCCGTGATTGCTCCCCTGACACAGCTCAACCTAGAAGGACTCTTGACTCTGTGGATAGATCACAGCTCAGGAGGGCCCATCATAATTCCACTGACTTGGCTTCTAACGTTCTTCACTCACTGCCCAGAACCAAAAGCAGTGAAACCCCAGAAAGCTCTAGCAAAACTTCTGTACATCGGAAGGGGCCAGGACCTTCTCATCCATCACTCCCAAAGAACAGCAAATATGAGTATGACTCAGACCTCTCTCCTTCACGAAAAAAGCAAGCAACATCACATGTTGGAAGTAAGCAGCATGATTCTAAAGGTGAGTGTTTGTCCGTGAGAGGGACTTGTTCCCAGGGTGCTTTCTTTTGGATCTTTTAGTTGCTTTGCTAGGTATTTGTGGTCTTTAGAAATGAGAATGGGGTTTGGAGTTTTAAAAACTGGAGGAAAGTTGTGTGAGGTTGGGCTGAGGAGAGTTAAAAATTAACAGTAGTAGGGTAGAAGTTTTTATATATTTTTTTGTTTATTTTCCCCACCTCATGAAAATACTACATGTTTGTTGCAGAAACTTAGGAATGTATAGAAATGTAGAAAAAGATCCCACAAAATTCTGTCCAGTCGGAGGCAGTCTCTCTTTTGTAGCCAGTGTTCTTTTAGTCTTTTTCTCTAGTCATTTTTGATGTAGTTGAGACTTGTCTAAGCAGTAAGTAAATACTGCCTGTGTAATCTTGCCTGGTTTTTTTGCTTAGCATTATCTTTCCCGTGTCATAAAATATCTCTTTGTTAATATAATTTTCGTTGGTGTTCCATTAACCATTCCCCTAATATTGCATATTTTAGGTTATTTCTAAACCTTTCCCTCTGTAATTCTGTAATGAACATCCTTATACATAAACTGTTGCTCTTTTCTGGATTATTTCCTTATCTATTTCTAGATAGACTTCGTGGAAATTGAAGTGCTTCTAGATATGTTTCCTAGGAAACAAAGTAGAAATTGATTTACTGGCTCAGGGGAGTTCTTTGCTTATAGGACTGTTGATACATATTGCAGATTGCCTTTGGGGGAGGTGATTTGTGATGCCTATGTCTACAGCTCACCTGTGTGATGAAATTTGTTTGCTCCATCTTTTGTCCCTAGGTACTGCTTTAATTTTTAATTCAAATGCATTGTTGTGTTTTAGTCAAAAGACATCGGAATATATTCTGTGTGTGTGTGTTAGTCACTCAGTTGTGTTCGACTCTTTCTGACTGTAGCCAACCAGGCTCCTCTGTCCATGAATTCTCCAGAAGAATACTGGAGTGAGTTGCTGTTTCCTCCTCCGGGGGACCTTCCTGACCCAGGGATCAAACCTGGGTCTCCTGCATTCGGGCAGATTCTTTACCATCTGAGCCACCAGGGAAACCCAGAATATGTTCTAGGTCATCTTAACTTGCTAGGGCTTCCTGGGTGGCTCAGATAGTAAAAGAATCTGCCTGCAATGCAGGATACCTGGGTTCAATCCCTGGAACAGGACGATCCCTTGGGGAAGGGAATGGCAATCCACTCCAGTATTCTTGCCTGGAAAATTCCATGAAGGAGGAGCCTGGAGGGCTACAGTCCATGGGGTCGCAAAGAGTCGGATATGACTGAGCGACTAACAATGCCACTGAGACCTGAGTGCAGTTTGTTTTGGCCACTCTATGTGTGGATAAATATGGCACAGATGAGGATGTTGAGGTGTCTTGTGCTAGTCGCCGTAGCTAGTAACTTGGGAATATATCCCTGCCCATTGGTTTAAAAAGGTGTCTCTGACTTTGCTCTTCTCCCTTGTCATTTGTACTTATGTTTAGGTTTGTGATAGCTCCTCACAGGAAGACTAAATGAATGTTGAACATAGCCTGGTACATTCTGTTTTAGATTCTGCCAAGGGGATTAAAATCTTTACTCTTCAATTTCTAGGCTCTTCCCCCACCCATAGGAAACATCACAGAAGCTCTCCATCCAGGAAACATCAGAGTCACACACTGGACTCTTCTTCCTACCCAGGTGACAGTAGGAAGACTTCTGATTCAGATCTTTCTCCTCCACGGCACAAACAGAGTTCAGGGCCCCAGGATTCCGATTCTGATCTGTCGCCTCCGCGGAATAGACCCAGGCATCGGAGCTCTGATTCTGACCTCTCTCCACCAAGGAGAAAGCAGAGGGCCAAATCTTCTGATTCTGATCTGTCTCCACCTCGAAGGAGTCAGCCTCTGGGAAAGAAGGTAAGAACTTTGAGGAGCCATGTCTTCGTTTAGAGTAACTCATCTTCTAGCTCTGTACAGGTCTCAGAGATCCAAGCCAGAGGAGAAATCTAGCTCACAGGACCTCTAGAGCTCTTTTCTTCTCTCTGAAGGCAAGACTACCTAACCCAGCCCAGGGGAACTTGCAAGTAGCAGACTGCATAAATAGCATCTGCCTTTATATCCTTTCAGTTCCACAAATGTCATTTTAATAGTTTAAACAAAACTTCCTATTGCTTATGAACAAACTGAGAATGTAGTTTACAGAGTGGAGTTAGGAGCACTAACTTTGTGCCAAACAGATCACACATGGAATTCTACTTCTTATGTGTACTATCTGTGAGATTTGAGCAAGATACATAATATCTCTAAGTCTCAGCTTCTTCATCTTTAAAATGTAGATGACAGTAGTACATACTTCATGTTCTTTTGAGAATTAAATGAGGTAGTGTAAGTAAAATTCTTAGCCCAGGGCCTCGGACAAAGTAAGCATTTAGTGTAAGCCATTTACTATTATAAGTTGGACTGTAGGTTTCTGTATCCAGAGCTTAAAGAGAGGCATTTGAAATATAAAACGACTTTTAGAAATCATATCGCCTGGGAATTAAGTGTTTTGTATTATTTTAAATCTGTGATGAAGGCTGAATTAAAAAAATCCACATGAACTCTAAGTAATTGTGTTATAAAGAGCACCACTACTAGTACAGAAATGTTATTCCAAAAAGAAAAAAAAGAAGTGTTAGTCCAGTGAGTTGGTTAAGAAAGAGAATGACAGAGCCTGTGATGTGCACGTTACCTCCAACACAGACTCTTCAGGTAAGTCTCTGTAGTCCATGTGGTCCTGGTAAGGTGGACCAGTCAGTCCCTAACCCAGAGTGTGGGGGACAGAGTGAGGTCAGTGTTTCAGCTGGACCTTGTGACATTTTTATGTATCTGCTTAGTCCATGGACAATTTAATAGTAATCAGATTTAGCACATTGCTTTTATTTTGACCATGTCACATGGCATGCAGGATTTTTATTCAGTTCCCCAACCAAGGATTGAAAATCACTGGACTTCCAGGGAAGTCCCTAGCACATTGCTTAAAGATACTAGGATATAATTTATATACATGGATTGCAGGGTGGTTTGTTATTTTGATACAGGGTGGGTTTTAGTAAAAAGTTTGGATTTGGTCATATCTTGTCATTGTCCTGAAATATAGCCACAATTTCAGGTTTGAAATTGATAGGTTTGCTTGACTTTGTGATTTAAATGGAATATTTTGTCAGTGTTGATCTGTACCAAAGGGCTCAGAGCTTGATAGAGGTTTCTGATCAGGTGACCTGAGAGTCTTCATGTATGCAGTTTATATGCTGAAAAGTCAGAGATACAGATTCTTAGCCTACCCTTTGGCTCAGATGGTAAAGAATCTGCCTGCAGTGTGGGAGATCCACGTTTGATCCCTGAGTGGGGAAGAGTCCCTGGAGAAGGGAATGGCTACCCACTCTGGTATTCTTGCCTGGAGAATTCCATGGACAGAGGAACCAGGCAGGCTACAGTCCATGGGGTTACCAAGATTGGACACGACTGAATGACTAAAACTTTCACTTTTTTCAGCCTTCCCTTTAGTAAATTGTTGGTTTGTGTTTCTGTTTGCTCTTAAACTTAACAGTACTGTTAATTTTCCATGAAATTCAGTTTTATTTCTTCTATTTTGTGGATCCTATGGTTGATAATGAGAATATAAGGTAGCGTTTTTGGTTTGGTAATTGCTGATCCTCAGACATAACTGTGTGCACCCATGGAGCCTGTTGCCACATTGTCTCATTAATGTTGGATGCTCCCTTTTCCATTGTATAGGCTGCACACATGTATTCTGGGGCTAAAACTGGGTTGGTGTTAACTGACATACAGCGAGAGCAGCAGGAGCTCAAGAAACGGGACCAAGAGACCATGGCATTTGAAGGTAAAAATGTGAAAGTGCGAGACCTATATTTTTTAAAAATATAGCTTATTATACCTGATATTTAAAATTTTTAATTGCTATCAAATTTCAGCTCTGGTTTTCTGCTTTGTTTTAACTTCTCATTGGGTTCGAGTGGATCTTTTCCTTCTTAAAAAATGTTAATTTTCAGAATCATCACCAATATGCACTTAGATGTTGGTAAGGGCTACTCGTGGTCTGGCTATGAAAGTTCTTATCCTGCATCAGAACACTAAGTGGTTGATTTCAGCTGTTAGAATGTTATTTCTGATTTTGACACCTTTTTGTTTGTTTTTAAAAGTGTACTTTTCCTTTGCAGCTGAATTCCAACATGCTGAAACTGTATTTCGAGATAAGTCTGGCCGTAAGAGGAATTTGAAACTGGAACGTTTAGAGCAGAGGAGAAAAGCAGAGAAGGACTCGGAGAGAGATGAGCTGTATGCTCAGTGGGGCAAAGGGTAAGAGAGCCACTGAAAGGAACACAAGACTGCAGTTACTGGAGGAAGTAATTTCTCTACTCTCCTGACCAATTAGTTCATTGTTCTGCCTTTAAAGCTATTTTCAGGAATGGGAAATACAGTGTGCTCAGTCTGCTTCCTACAATACTGACGTATTTCACATTTCTGGTTGGTATTCTGGGGATTTTACCTTTTTCAGTATTTGCCCTAGACTGCTAGGAAGAGGAGGCTCTCCAGGTGTAGCAGTATTGTCTATATCAGTGTAAAAGTGGAGATGTTAAACAGAATAGCAGACACTCCTGGTTCTTTTTGTCCAGGCTTGCCCAGACCCGGCAGCAGCAACAAAATGTGGAGGATGCAGTGAAGGAAATGCAAAAGCCTCTGGCCCGCTATATTGATGATGAAGATCTGGATCGGATGCTGAGAGAACAGGAAAGAGAGGGGGACCCCATGGCCAACTTTATCAAGAAGAATAAGGCCAAGGAGAACAAGAATAAGAAAGGTGAGCCTTCTGGGAATCATCAGAGATAGAGGTGATGTATGTGAGGAGAGTGAATCGTTAGAGTGATGATACATAAATATGTGCAAAGAAGGCTTTTCCGTATAATTTCAGATTCCTTGTACTTGGGAATTTAAGTTGAACTCGATCAGAGATTTCCATATAAATTTTTTTTTCCTCACTGCCATTCAGCTCTGAATTAAATTACATAGGTAACTAACTTTTCTCTCTCTCCTATCTTTAGTGAGACCTCGCTACAGTGGCCCTGCACCCCCTCCTAACAGATTCAATATCTGGCCAGGGTATCGCTGGGATGGAGTGGACAGGTAAGCCTGAGTATTTCCTACAGTTTTGTTTTCTTTTCCTTGTAACCCTAACCTTCCCTGACTGTTCTCAAATCATTGTACACTCAGCCTTATTCTCTGCTCTGATCACAAGGTTAGTAATGTGCAGTTCACTTGCTTCTGTTTCTCAAATCCCATTTCCCATGCTCATAACACTCCTCTTTCTCCTCTTTTCCTTTTCAAAGCTTTTTAAAGCTCTGGGTAAATAACCGAGGTGGTCCAGATAGATACCTTTTTTTTTTATGTTGGTCACTTCTGGTGATATTCTCTAAGGTTTAGAGGGGATTGAGTGATGGGTGCTAGTCTATAGCCTTCTGTATATTGTATCTTTAAAGTGTAGCCCTTGAACCTTTTCTTCACTGCCTTTGGAGTGAGTCACTTGTAATGTTGCACTGACCCCTACCACCTTACCTGTTCACCTACCCACGTCTGTGCCCACATACACTTAACTTTCTGTATGCTATCATGGGTGAATTGTATGTGCCCCTATCTGCAGTCAGTCCCTCTTCTTCCTGTTAGGTCCTGTCTCTCGCCTGCTAAAGGACGTTGTTCTATCATATAGCACAGTGACTCTCAAACTTTGTAATCTCAAGACCCCTTTATACTCTTAAAGATTATTTAGGACTCCAAGAAGTTTTATGTGGATTATGTCTGTTAATATTTACCATATTAGAAATTAAGTAGTTTTAAAAGTATTTATTCTTTTAAAAAAGCCGTTACAATAGCATAGTTACCCTGTTTTTAAAGAAAAATAACTATATTTTCTGAATGCAAAAGTGAGAAGAATAGCTTTGATTTGCACTTTTGCAAACCTCATTAATGTCTGGGCTAATAGAATACATTGGGATTTAGTCTGTTGCAATATGTTTAGTTGAAATATAGGAGGAAAATTCAACTTTATACACAGGCAGTTAGGAAAGGAAGGTGTATTAAATTTTTTTTTAATAGTCCACAAAAACTCAATAAGTTTCGTAAAGATTACTTGTAATATGGAATCAGAAACCATATCAAAAATCTTTTCATTCTGTTAGATTAAAATTTATTGGTCTTTTTTCTACTTTGCTCTGACCCTTTACTCGTGCATGACTTTTAGCATCATCTACTATTCATTGGTTTGCTGAGTTTTTCAGGCCTTTCAAATGTTGACGTATTTCATGTACAATATCAGATAATGATTATATACTAACATTAACTTTGATCTCATCACAGAAAATCTTTAAATAACTAGAAGCTAAAGGAGTCCGTGGTAGTTTGTTACCATATTACCAAAGCTTAAGTTTAAACAAATTCTAATTTATGCTTGAAAGCTCCAATTTTATCATTAGCAACAACCCAATATTATATCAACCACTTTGCTTGAAGTGAAGGTCACTTCATACAATGGCTTTTTGTAGCTTCTACCAGATTTTGAACCTTGAGGATTGTGTCTTCTGTGAATATAGACAGTGTTACTTCTTCCTTTCCAATCCAGATGCCTTTTGTTTCTTTTTCTTGCCCTATTACACTAGCTAGAACTTCCAGTACATATGTTGAGTGGAAGTAGTCAGAGCAGATACCTTTTACCTTGTTCTAACCTTAGGAGGAAAAAATTCAGTCTTTTCACCATTAAATATTTTGTACACTATAGTTTTTTTTTGGGGGGGGGGGATAAATTTCCTTTATTGAGTTGAGAAATTTCTATTCCTAGTTGGCTAAGGAAAGTCTTTTTTCAGGAATGTATGTTGGATTTTGTTCAAAATATTTTCTGATTTTCTTTTTGGCTCACTCTTTGACCCGTGAATTACTTAGAAGTGTATTTTAGAATTCCAAACATTTAGACTAGTCTAGATATCTTACTGATTTCCAATGTAATTCCATCGAGGTTAGAGAATATACTCTAATATTTTGAAATTAATGCTAAAATATTTTGATCTCTTTAAATTTGTTAAGACATGTTTAGTGGCCCAGTATATGGTTTACCTCATTGAATACCCCATTTGCACTTGAAGATAATGTGTATTTTGCAGTTGTTTGGGGGTAGTGTTTTGAAAAAAACATTTGTATTCTATCTGTTTTAGAATAGGTTTAGATTTATAGAAAATTTGCAGACAATTCCTGTACATACCTTATCTAATTTTGTTAACCATATTACCATGATGCAGTAATCAAATCTAGGAAACCAACATTGGCATATTATTAATGTACCAGATTTTATTTGGATTTCATCAGTTTTCTATTAATTTTCTTTTTCTGTTCAAGGATGCATTTCAGTATACCATATTGTACTTAGTTGTCCTGTCTCCTCAGTCTCTTCTCCTCTGTACCAGTTTCTCAGTCTTTTTGCTTTTTGTAACCTTAGCAGTTTTGTGGGGGTATTGTCAGGTATTTTTGTGAGATGTTCCTCAAATTGAGTTTGTTTGGTGTTTTTCTGATGGTTAGCCTGGAGGCTATGGGTTTGTCCACAGCAGTGAAGTGTCCTTCTCATCACGTCGCTTTAGGGGTGACATGATACCCACACAACATCACTAGTAGCGTTAGCCGGGATCACGTGGTTACGGTAGTGAGTGTTTGCCAGGTTTCTCAACTTTAAAATTGCTCGTTTTTCTTTTATACCCTCTTCTCTGGAAGTAAGTCGCTGAGTTCAGCTTATATGCAGAAGAAGAACTATGGAAGGGTATCTCCATGTGTTATTTAGACTTTTTCCGTAAGGAAGATCTATTTTACCTCCCCATTTGTTTGTTCAGTCATTTATTTATATTAGTATGGACTCATGTATATTTTATATTATACTTCGTGTTGTGATCTAGTGGTATGTTATTTATTTTGTTGCTTGTGTTGTCTTTTTTGTTCCATTCCTTGAGTACTGGAAATTCTGTCAGGTGTCCCTTTCACTGCCCCATCCGTTTTCTTTTTGAGCATTCTTCTACTTCCTTGTATTTTCTCTGCCCCAGCCCTAAAGAATTGCCATTTCTCTAAGAAACCCTGGCAGCTTTTGATGGAGAATGGTATTTGGATACCAAGATACGACTACTAGAATGCTTATTATTACTGGAGTGTCATTGCTTCTAGATCCTCTCAGCAGGCAGAGCTAGGTAATGCATGTACAGTAGTCTGTGTGTGTGTATACACACACATCTGTAATTGTTTCTGTGTCCATCTGGAAGTATGCTATATATACACATATACAAATAGGAGTTCCTACTGATGTAGCTGACTCTAGCCAAGTATTACCTTTCTTTTTTGCTTACCTATAAATTCCCTCCTCAACATTGAGAAAGGGGCACCCACCATCCACTTTTCATTTTGCTCATCCCAAGATGCACGTAAAACAGTTTCAAAATTGAGAAATTTAGAAATGAGAAACTCATTTACCATCTAAGCATGGATTTATGTGTAGTTCTTTCATGTGTAGACGTAAAGTGTCAGTCCCTGCCCCTGCCCCCCCCCCCGAAATCGTGGGTAATTTTTTTCTTTTATAGTTTACTTATATTAGTGTTTACTCTTTTTGGTGTAAGTTCTATTGGATTTGACAAATGAGTAGAGTCATTTATTCACCACCCTAGTACTGTATGGAATAGTTTCATCATTTTAAAATTTCCTGTGTCAGTCACCTTTTGGTTACTTATTCCTCCTCCACCAACCCCTTGTAATTTCTGCTCTTGTTTTCCATCCCTATAGTTTTATCTTTTCCAGAATGTTACATGAATGGAATCATACAGTACGTAACCTTTTGAGTCAGACTTTTTGAAAGGCAACTATGCTCACCGCTATACCCCCAACGCTTGAATCAGCCTTTTTGCACTTAGCAAAATGCATATAAGATTCAGCTGTGTTCTTGATTGAATCAGTACTTCATTCCTTGTTTATCACTGAGTAGTATTGCATTGTATGGGTATACCACAGTCGGTTTATTCCCCAGTTGAAGGACATCTTGGTTGCTTCCGGTTTTTAACGTTGTGGATAAAGCTGCAATAAACATTTGTGTGTGGCTTTTAATGTGGATATAGTTTTCAGTTTATTCGGGTAAATACCCAACAATTGCTATCTTGTTTTGTTGAGATTATGTTCACTTTTATAAGACACTGCCAGTTGTATTCCAAAGTGGCTATATCATTTTACATTACTGCAAAGGGTGGGGATTTCTATCCGTATCCTATCCAGAATTTGATATTGTCAGTGTTTTAGATTTTAGGTGTGAGGATTTAGTTTTGAACCTTAATTGCTTTGTTTTCCTTTTAGTTATACCTCTGTAATTTTTTTTTTTTCAGTTTTTGCTATAAGGATCACAATATGTATCTTTAACTTATCATAGCCTACTGACAGTTATAATTGTTCTATTTCACATGAAATGTAAGAATCTTGCAACACTATAGTTCCACTTAATCTGTTTTTGTTGCTATTATTTTCATGTTGTTGTTCACTCAGTCGTGTCCGACTCCTTGCGACCACATGGACTGCAGCACACCAGGCTTCCCTGTCCTTCACCGTCTCTCAGAGCTTGTTGAAACTCATGTCCATTGAGTCAGTGATGCCATCCAACCATCTCGTCCTCTGTCGTCCCCTTCTCCTCCCACTTTGAATCTTGCCCAGCATCAGGGTCTTTTCTAATGAATTGGTTCTTCTCATCAGGTGGCCAGAGTATTGAAGCTTCAACTTCAACTTCAGTCCTTCTAATGAATTTTCAGGATTGATTTCCTTTAGGATTGACTGGTTTGATCTTGCAGTCCAAGGGACTCTCAAGAGTCTTCTCCAATACCACAGCTCAAAAGCATCAATTCTTTGGCATTCAGCCTTCTTATGGTCCAACTCTCACATCCATACATGACTACTGGAAAAACCATAGGTTTGACTAGATGGACCTCTGTTGGCAAAGTAATGTCTCTGCTTTTTAATATGCGGTCTAAGTTGGTCATAGCTTTCCTTCCAAGGAGTAAGCGTCTTTTAATTTCATGGCTGCAGGCACCATCTGCAGTGATTTTTGAGCCCAAGAAAATAAAATCTCATTGTTTCCATTGTTTCCCCATCTGTATGAAATGACGGAACCAAATACCATCGTCTTAGTTTTTTGAATGTTGAGTTTTAAGCCAACTTTTTCACTCTCCTCTTTTACCTCATCAAGAGACTCTTTAGTTCTTCTTCACTTTCTGCCATAAGGGTAGTGTCATCTGCATATCTGAGATAATTGATATTTCTCCCGGCAGTCTTGATTCCAGCTTGTGTTTCTTCCAGCCCAGCGTTTCTCATGATGTACTCTGCATAGAAGTTAAATAAGCAGGCTGACAATATACAGCCTTGACATTCTCCTTTCCCTATTTGAAACCAGTCCATTGTTTTAATTCCGGTTCTAACTGTTGCTTCTTGCCCTTCATACAGATTCTCAGGAGGCAGCTAAGGTGGTCTGGTATTCCCATCTCTTGAAGAATTTTCCAGTTTGTTGAGATCCACAGTCAAAGGCTTTGGCGTAGTCAATAAAACAGAAATAGATGTTTTTCTGGAACTCTCTTGGTTTTCCTATGATCCAGTGGATGTTGGCAATTTGATGTCTGGTACCTCTGCCTTTTCTAAATCCAGCTTGAACATCTGGAAGTTCTTGGTTCATGTACTGTTAAAGCCTTGCTTGGAGAATTTTCAACATTACTTTGCTAGCATGTGAGATGAGTGCAATTGTGCGGTAGTTTGAACATTCTTTGGCGTTGCCTTTCTTGGGATTGGAATGAAAACTGACCTTTTCCAGTCCTGTGGCCACGCTGAGTTTTCCATAGTTGCTGGCATATTGAGTGCAGCACTTTCACAGCATCATCTTTCAGGATTTGAAATAGCTCAACTGGAATTCCATCACCTCCACTAGCTTTGTTCATAGTGATGCTTCCTAAGGCCCACTTGACTATGCACTCCAGGATGTGTGGCTCTAGATAAGTGATCACACCATTGTGTTTATCTGGGTCATTAAGATCTTTTTTGTATAGTTCTGTGTATTCTTTCCATCTCTTCTTAATATCTTTGGTTTCTGTTAGGTCCATTCTGTTTCTGTCCTTTATTGTGCCCATCTTTGTATGAAATGTTCCCTTGGTATTTCTAATTTTCTTGAAGAGATCTCTAGGCTTTCCCATTCTGTTGTTTCCCTCTATTTCTTTGCTTTGTTCACTTAGGAAGGCTTTCTTATCTCTCCTTGCTGTTCTTTGAAACTGCATAAAAATACATATTTTCATACATATTACTTAAAAAATATAATAGATCCCATAATACAATGGTAAAATTTTTACTTTGTAGTTGTGTATTTTTAAATAAACTAAGAAAACCAAAGGAAAAATATGTAGTTGTTAGTATTTACTCACATAGTTACCATTTCTGGTGTTCTTCCCTATTTCCTAAAGAAATGAGGAAATTTTAATATTCCTTCAATGCAGAACCATTGGCAACACATACAGTTTTGTTGAAATGAAAATGTCTTTATTTCACCTTTATTTTTTAAAAGCTTTAATTTTGGAATAGTCTTGGACTCACAAAAACTTGAAAAAATATTATTAGTGTACCCTTCAGCCAATTTCTCCCAATGATAACATCTTATATAACCATAGTACATTATCAAAGCCAGGAGTTGGCTTTGGCATAGTTTTGTTAATTAAATTAGAGAACTTTTTCTCACCTTCGTTTCTGAAGGATTGTTTCACTGGCAGTGTTGGAGGAGGTTATTGAGAGGATGTGACCACTGGTTGACCCATGAACTGGACCCGGGCAGTTGGAGGCCCTTACCTCTCCCCTGTCCTTGGAATGTACATTGTGACTACTCTTCCCATACTGCAGCTTTTTCAAGGACGCAGCCTTGAGAGAGTAGGGTGTTGAGATCGTCTGGACTGAATATGTGACTGAACCCATAAGGGCTCTATATAAACATTTAAAGTTCTGAGAGGCAGGTGCAGAGATCAGTTTTTTTGTGGGGTTGCCCAGGACAAAAAACCTTTTATGTAAATTCCCATGCTTATTAAACCTGCCACCTGCCAATCTGGACTGGTCTGCCTCTTTCTTTGGTCTTTCCTTGTCCTACCTGTATGGGAGCCAATTTCAGATTACACCCAGGAAACTCCTGAGGTTTCAAACCAACAGGTGGAACTCTGGATTGACAGTTCCAGACATCAGTGACAGATCTTTAAAGATCTTTCATCACTTTCTGGCCACCATTGTTTCCAATTGGAAGTCAGTTTGTTTCATTGTCCCACTCCCCCAACCTCAACATACACACATTATAACATATTGGTTTTCTCTGGCAGCTTTCAAAATTTTCTTCTGGTCTTTGGTTTTCAGCAGTTTGATTGTGATATACCTATGTATGGTTTTTCTTTGTGTTGATCCTTTTTTGAGTTTGTTGAGCTTTTTGGATTTATGAGTCCATGTTTTTCACATTCGGCTATTTTTTTGCCCAGTTACTATTTTTTTAAAACCACTTTCCCTTCTCCAGTTGTACTATTTCCACTATTTGATATTATACAACAGTTGTCTGAAGTCCTGTTCATTTTTCTATCATGATTTTCCTCTCTGTTCTTAAGATGAAATAATTTCTATTGATCTCATTTCAAGTTGATTGACTCATCTGCCATCTTTAGCTTATTAGGCTCATGCACTGAATTTTTTGTTTCAGCTAGTTTGTTATATTTTTCAACTCTAGAATTCCCATTTGACATATTTCCCTGCTGAGATTTCCTACCTATTCATTCATTGTGAATCGTTTTATTTTCCCTTGAGAATATTTATAATTGGTGCTTTGAAGTCCTGTCTGCTAATTACAACATTTGGGTTTCTCAACATTGGTTTCTATTCATAGTTTTTCTTGAGTTTGATCACATTTTACTGTTTCTTTACATATATGGTCATTTTAAAATGTTATACTGGACATTATGAATGATACGTTATGGAGACTTTGAATTCTCATAATTCCTTTGAGGCGTGTTGAATTTATTCCAGCAGACAGTTAACTTGACTGTATTTGAACTCCAAACACTTATCTCCCTCACTGTGGCAGCAACTGAATCTCTGCCCAGTTCTTTTAGTTCTAACTGCTGCTTTTTCAGTGGGCCCGTTGGGGTTTCCCCTGCACAAGCACAGGTTAGCAATTAGCCAAAAATTTGGGTGCAGTTTGTATATAGATTTGGGGGGTCGTCCCTTTTGAAGCTTCCTCCTGTTCAGTGTTTTGTCCCTGATTTTTCTGGCTGCTCTGCCCACTTTGCACTCATACCTAAAGCCAGTAAGCATGTGGCCTTCTGCCTCCATGAGCTGTGCAGTTTGGGAAGTCCTTCCAGCAAAAAGCTTCACAAATCTCTTCCCACAGTAAACTCCCACTCAAGTTCTGCCTGCTTTTGGTCACTCATGCCTTCAGGTGCTTCACATACCGTATCTTTATAGTTTGTCCAGATTTTATAATTGTTCTCTGAGAGTAGGTCAGTCTGCTTGAGTTCTCTGCCATGATTGGAATCTACTGCGCTGCTGTATATGGGCGTAAGGCATTATCTTCTGTGCCTCAAGCTGCCATCTAAATCCAGAGCTCTAGTTCCTGATATTGGCAGGTATTGTCAGGTTGGCTGTGGCTTCAGGCTTGTTTCCTGCTTTGGTTTGCAGGATATTGTATGTCAGCTCTTTGGTAGCAGGAGGATTTTTCAGAATACTCATTTGCTGTATAGCCAGAAGTAGGATCTTTTTATAGCCACAACCCTAAAGATATTCCCTGCTATACTGAGTTCTTACTTTTCTCTAGTTTTTTCAAATTTCTGGACCCAAAACTTAGAACTCTCCTTGACCTGGTTTTTTTACTGGTATAATTTATCTCCATCTCTCCCTGTAGTTTTCCTACACTTTTAATATTTTCTCCTAGAGTTCTCCTTTTTAGTTTTCTTTCTCATCCTTGCTTTATTTCTGATTATTAATTCTTTCATTGCCTTTTCTACTCTTGTCTATTTTTGGCAAGTGAATATTTCTAGAACAGATCTATAGTATGTTATAGTTAGAAAAACCCATAAGGTCAGTTAATCTAACTTAACATTATTTAAAGAGAAACTGAGCCCTTGATAAATTTCACAACTTACTTAGAGTTTTTCAGCTCACCTGAAAAAGCTGGAATTAGACCTGGGACATCTGATTCTTTAGTCGAAAGCTCTTTCCACTGTAAGTTCTTTTGCAGTTTGCTTTTTTGATTCTATTTAGAGTTTGGCTTGTTATTCATAGGACCTTTGTTTGTATGATCATATTAGTGTTGATTCTCTTAAGTACTTATTCCTCAGGCAAGAAGCAGTGGTTTCCTTGGGCTCTGGAACACCATGCATGCTTCTAAGGTTGGAGATGATGCCATTCTTAATAAGCTTCCCTTCTTACTGAGCCTTTCATTACTCACCCAACTCATTCCTTAGGTAAGGCCTGAAGAAAGGGGGAAACCTGTCATCCCTATCAGTTCAGTAACACTTAACACACGTTATAACATAAGCAACTGTGTACTAGGTGCCAGGGTCACACAATTAGTGAAAGACGGTCCTGGAGCATGCCAACTCACTTTGTCTCTACAGAAGAAGACAGATGAGTAAATAATTTCAGTGCTACTTGGTAAGTATTACTATAGAGGGTGTTTAAGGTGCCTTGGGAGCACAAAGGAAGAGTAGATTCAGCCCTGGGAGATTGTGATCAGGGAATGAATACTACCTCGAGGAGGTGATACATGATACATGAGTGGGAGACCTGGGTTTGATCCCTTGTTTGGGAAGATCCCCTGGAGAAGGTGAAGGCTACCCACTCTAGTATTCTGGCCTGGAGAATTCCATGGACTGTATAGTCCATGGGGTCACAAAGAGTTGGACATGACTGAGCGACTTTCATTTCATTTTTCATGATTCACTTTGTTGTATACCTGAAACTAACACAACACTGTAAATCATCTATAGGCCAATGAAAATTTTTTAAAAGAATTTGTCCTTACTATGTGAAATCTGAGCTTTGTATTCTGGCCCATAGTGCTCATTATGTTGTGGCCTCTGCCTGCCTCTCTAACTTTGGCTCGTGCTACTCTATTTGTACTTCAGCTCCAGCCATATAATTTGACTTTGGTTCCTTGCGTGTACCATACCATTTCTTATTTTCGTGCCTTTGCTCTTGTTGCTCCTGCTGTGCTGTGTGCTGAAATGCCCTCCTGACCCTTCTGACTCTTTGCTTCACTCTGTCTTTTCGGACTTAGCATAAGGGCCCCCTCCATGAAGCTTTTCCTGATTATTCTTGTCCACCCCCCTTCCAAGCTGAGCAAGGGCCCCTTTCTGCTTCTATGATACCCAGTGCATATTTCTACCATAACCTGTGCCTTTTGTTTTAATTACTTGTTTAAATGTCAGTCTCCTCCACTAGTCTATGAGTGTATCAGGACAGGTGCTATGTTATACTCGTTTTCATGACACAGTACCTAGTATAATAAGAATTCAGTAAATGTTTGTGTAATGCATGGATAAAGTATAATGTGTAGACATCAGTTGAGAGTGAGTTGGACCTTTAGAGAGTGGTAAATATTTGAAACAGTTATCAAAATGAAAAGGCTATGAACAAGGACTAATAAAAGGGTGGATTGTGTATTTTGTCTTTCTGATTCTGTTGCTTATGTCTTAAATATTTTCACTTTCCTTTTTGTTCGTAAGATTGTGAACTCTTCTTTGTTTCAAACATACGTGTTCAGTTCAGGATTCTGGCTGATCAGTGTCTCTTGATTGCAGATCCAATGGATTTGAACAGAAGCGCTTTGCCAGGCTTGCCAGCAAGAAGGCGGTGGAGGAACTTGCCTACAAGTGGAGTGTTGAGGATATGTAACTTTTCTGAGGCTGTGGGAGTGACTGTGGGTTGCGGTAGTGGACATAGGGCAGCTGTTACAGACATTCATCTGTAACAGTCGTCTATGCTAATGATCAGGGCCACACAGACCAGCAACTTGTTGAATGCCAATTTTGACTACAGAAGAATATTTGAGACGTAATATTTGGATGAAGGACCCATACATCTCAGGTGTGCTGACACTGCAGGTTGCTGGCTTTCAGAGGAAGCGTTGATTTCTCTGTGTCCCAAGGCTTGTTCTTGGTTAGGGTATTTTCTTTTTTAATAAACACACATTTATTTTTTTAAAATATTTTTCTTAATTGGATATTCTGTTTTGGGGAAGAATACAAGCTACTATTGATCCCCCAGGGGTCTTAGGTGTTGGTAATTGGATTTTTCATTCATCTAGGAAGCAAGATGAGTAATAACTTTCACAGCGATAGATCCTTCCATTTAGAAAATAAGAATTATTGCTAAATTAGACTTCGGAATGGACATGGATATTTGGAGACATGGTATCTGATAGAGGTAGTGTCACAAATTAGTGGCGAAGAGGTGGATAATGGTGCTCAGAAAATTGGCTTATTATATAGACAAAAATAAAGTTGGATATCTCCCTTAAACCACATAAAGCAAAGACAAATTCCAAAGTGAATTTACCTAAATGAAAGGTAAAATACTAAGGCCAATAAGAAAAAAAATGGAGAATGTATTTGTGACTTTGGGATAAGGAAAGATCTGTTAAGTTAGATCTCCAAATCACAATCCATAAGGTTTAATAACTTTGCCTAATTTATATTTAAAGATTTCTAGTCACCAAGTCACCCCATAGTCAAAGCTAAAGATAGGTATAGATTAGGAGAAAATATACCAATATCTAAAACTGACAAAGGATTACATTTATTAGAGATTGAATATAGAAGGAACTACTGCAAATCGGAAAAAAAAAACACAAAATAAGAACAGGCAAAGGATATGAATATGTGAAATCTGAAGGGAAAACCAGGATGGCTAATAAGCATATTACCACTTGTAATTATAGAAATAGAAATCAAAACATTAATGAGTTTCTACTTTGTATCTATTAGTAAAAGTAAGCAAGAGACTGGATTCTCACGGGGAATGAAAACTCATGGGAGGTTTCAGCTAGTGCATCCATTCTGGAGAACAAAGGGGCAACACTTAACTGAAAGTGAGTAATATCTGGGATGCAGTGTTGCAGAATTTTTGATAGACTACTATCTTGAGTTTGAATCCCAGGTATGTCTTTTACTAAAACTGTGTGCCCTTGGTAAGCCACTTCTCTGTGTTTTAGCCTCTTCATCTTTGAAATGGAGATGTTACCTACCTTACAGGTTTATTGTGCGCCTAGAACAGTGCCTGGCACATTAGTATGTGTCACAAAATTGTTAGCTGTTGTTGTCATTGTCTTCCTAGCCATCACGTGTTGATAGCCAGCTTCCAAGATGGCCCTCCAGTGATCCCTGACTCCTGGTAGTTAAGCCCTTGTGTAGTCTCCTCCTACAGTGAATAGGGCTGACCTAGGTACCTGATAGGATGTCCTGGAAACGTGCGACTGAGTCAGAAAAAGACATTGAAGGCTTGTGCCTTGTACTCTCTTGGATCACTTGCTGTGGAAGAAGCTGACTACTATGTCATGAGGACACTTATGTGGCCTTTGGGAGAGACCCATGTGGAGAGTAACTGAGGCCTCACCGGTAGACCCACCAAGTTATCAACCATATGAGTGAGCCACTGTGAAAGTGGGTCCTTCAACTCCATTCAGGCCTTCAGCTGTGCATAGCTCAGCTATCAACAACATGGCCACCACGTCATGAGAGATCCTGAGCCAGAATCACCCAGCTCCAAATTCTTGACCCAAAAATATTGAGATAGTAGTTGTTTATTATTTTTTAACAGCTTGAGATGTAATTCACATAACTATAGTGTTTACTTGTTTAACGTGTACAACAATTCAGTGGTTTTTAGTAGATTGTGGAGTTGAACTATAACTTCATCATAGTTAATTTTGAAACATTTTGGATTCAGGGAACTTTGTATCCATTAGCAGTCACTCTTTACTTGTCCCCATCTCCCCCAACTCTAGGCAACCGCCAGTCTTCATGTTTTAGATTCATTTCATATAATGTGTGCATGGACTATCATACAACATGTGGCCTTTTGTGTGTAGCTCTTTTCACTTAGCATAATGTTTTCAAGGTTCATCTATGTTGTAGTATGTATCAGCATTACATTCCTTTTTATGGCTGAATAGTAGTCCCTTGTATGGGTATAACATATTTTAATTATCCATGCATCTGTTTGATAGATGCATAGCCACTTTTTGGCTCTTGTGAATAATGCTGCTATGAATATTCATATACAAGTTTTTGTATGGACTTAATGTTTTCACTTTTCTTGGAGTAGAATTTTTGGTTCGATATGGCAATTCCAGGGCTTCCCTGGTGGCTCAGCAGTAAAGAATCTGCTTGCAATGCAGGAGCTGCAGGTTCAATCCCTGGGTCAGGAGGAGGAAATGGCAACCCACTCCAGTATTCTTGCCAGGATAATCCCACAGACAGAGGAGTCTGGTGGGGTTCAGTCCATAGGATCACAAAGATTCAGACATGACTGAAGCAACTGAGCACACATGAGCGTGTGATAACTCCATGTTTTACTTTTTAAGGAACTACCAAACATCCAAATCAGCGTAAGAAAGTTCCAGTTTCTCCACATCCTTGCCAGTTCTTGTTTCTGTTTTTGACCATACTGCATGACTTTCAGGATCTTAGTTCCCAACCAGGGATTGAACCCAAGCCATGGCAGTGAAAGTGCCAAGTCCCAACCACTGGACCATCAGGGAACTCCTGCCAATACTTATTTTCTGTATTTTGATTATAGCTATCAGTGGTATAAAGCTTGCTGTAATCAAAAAGATAGTAAGTATTGATATAAAGTAATATGTCATTGTGTTTTTGATTTGCATTTCCCTAATGCCTAATGTTATTGAATATCTATATATTTTCTTTGGAAAATGTTTATTTAAATCCTTTGCTCATTTTTTCAGCTGGGTTGTTTATCACAGATACAGGCACATATACACATACACACTCTTACGTAGAATTCCTTATATATTCTGGTAAAAAGTCTCTTATCAGATGATTTGCAAATATTTCTTCTCATTCTGTGGCTGTTATTAGTTTTAAGCTGCTAAATTTTGAAGTAATTTGTACACAGCAATAGATAACTGATGCATTAAGTTTGTGCATACCCTTCATCAAAGCAGTTCCACTCCTGGCTTTATCCTTTAGAGAAACTTGCACAGATCCGTGAGGGGTTAGGTATAAGGATGTTTATCTATATGTAGTGTGGGTAGCAATAAGCTGAAAACAGCTTAGATGCCTGTCTCTAAAGGAATTGATTAGTGAAAGGTGGTATATGCATATGATGAAATATTATAAAAAGCAGTCAGATGCAGCCGCTAGGACATGATAGACTCCAGGTGAGGAAAGGAAGGAATAATGAAATTTACAGCAAAAATTAGCTAAGTAAATTGAACACAGAAAACAATGGAAACACAAAAGGCATTTTTAAGGGAGAATTTATACCTTAACTCACAAGAATGGAGTCTGTGGGAGGAAACAGAATGGGACTAGAGTGGGGAATGAAGGAGGGAAAGAGAAACAGAGAAGGATGAATGAGATAGTGTGTCCTAAGCTCAGGCATGCGATCCACTCAGGTCTCTGTGCCTGCCGTTCTAAGCACACATCCGGAAGCAAGGTCTTACTCTAATGGAATTGATGTTTAGTACCTGTATCAGTTGGGGTAGGCTAAACTGCTGTGACAGCCAAATGCACTGGCTTATACAATGAAAGTGTGTTCTCCCTCCTCACTCATGTCCAGGAAAGTTTCAGATTGGGGCAGAGGGAGGGGGGATCCCTACTCCATGCAGTCATTGAGGGACCAGGCTGATGTCAACATTAACATGGTTTCTGAGGTTGCTTGGTGCGTCGCCATTTTGGTGAGTTGAGCAGAGCTTGGAGGGTTACTTGGTGGATATTAAGGGCAAGCTCTAGAAGTGGCATACTGCCCCTCACATACTGTTAGCTACAGCTTAGTTGCATGGCTGCCCGTTAGTGCAAAGGAGCTTGAGAAATGTACACCCAGGAAGAAGGGGAAAATGAATGTTGTTGGGATAGCTATTCTCTCTGCTGCAGTCCTGAAGCAAGGCTCTCTGACCCCCAGGCATTTGAGAGATGTATGGATTTTATTAAAATAAGATCTGAAAATCCCAGGGGGACTCCATTCTCTAACTGGGGAGTCTCAGCTGAAGTCACTACCAAGTGAGGAATATCTCTTCTCTAGTTGGTTAGTGGCTGTCAGACAAGAAGTTAGGCAGGGAGATGAAGGCTAAACTTAAATTGTGTCTAGCATCAGCATTTGTGAGAAAAGGTACTTTAGAGAGGAAACAGCTCAGAAAATAAACTTGAAGGTTCTGTAGTTAGCATGGGGCAGAGTTGGAACTAGGACCCAGTGTTATACTGGGCTCTACACTGCCTACCTGGTCCTCTGGCTCCTTGCTGTAAACCTGTTTTTAAAAGGCCCAAGGGTAGAACATTGTGGTGAAACTGGTAAAATCCAAATAAAGTCTGAAATTCATAGAACTATGCCATTGTTAATATTAGTTTTGAAAAATGCATGTAAGTTTACAGTCAAGAAATCTTTGTGAAGAGTAATGAGTATTCCCTTTACAACTTTCTGTAAGTCTAAAATTTTTGCAGAATAAAAAGTTTATTTTTAAAAAAGGCCCCAGGAAATATAGGTTTTGGACCCTGGATCCCACTCTAAGTTACTACCTTTTGTGTTTATCCTTTCGTAAGCTGTGTTGAAGCCAGTCCCTTTCCTCTGAGTGGCAGAAAGTACATTCAACTTCTAGCCTGTTGTCACATCTCTTGTCTGCAGCTGGCTTTTATTTCCATATGGGTTCAGGTTTTAACTTCATTTTTGTGGGGCTCTACACTGTTTCTTGGGAAGAACTCACTTTAAGAGGCTGTTATGGACTGAATGTTGTATCCCCCCCTCAAATTCATTTGTTGAAACCCTAGCTCCCAAGTTGGTGGTATTAGGAGGTGTAGGGCCTTGAGGGGGTGATTAGGTCATGAGGGTGGAACCCTTGAAAATGGGATTAGTCCTTATGAAAAAGACCCAAGAATGATCTCTTGCCTTTTTTGGCTTTTTTTGGTCATGTGAAAGCACAGCAAGAAGCTAGCTGTCTGTGAGCCAGGAAACTGGCCCCACTAGTTACCGAGTCTGCTGGTGCCTTGATCTTGGACTTCCTAGCTTCCAGAACTGTAAGAAATATCTGTTATTAAAGCCATGCTATGGTATTTTTGTTACAGCAGCCTGAATGGACTGAGAGATTTAGATACTTTGAAAATCTTAAACAATCAAATTTTTTCCCCTTAACAAAAGAATTTATCACCTGTTTTCAAGCAGAGACTGAGGTAGAAGGGAAGCAGAGTCTATCCCAGATAAGCTTTATGTTTAGTGGACATTGGTGAAAATGTATGAATTCCTCCTCCCCCCAGTTTCTCTGCCTTTTCATGTGTGAGCACAGTACATCCTTAGGGCAGAGACCTCCATGCCTGTGCAGCTGAAAGCTGGATGTTATTCCCTAGGCTGGCTGCTAGAGGGCAGTGTGATACACTTTTTCTGGACTGGGGAAGCAGGGCCCTGGGTCCATGCAGGTTTTTTTCAAAATAATAAGCCCTAGAATCTTTCAGGGGCTTCCCTGGTGGCTCAGATGGTAAAGAATCTGCTCTCAATGCAGGAGACCTGGGTTTTATCCCTGGTCCCCTGGAGAAGGGAATAGCAACCCACTCCAGTATTCTTGCCTGGAGAATCCCATGGACAGAGGAGCCCAAAGAATCGGACGTGACTGAGCGACTAACCACACACACAGAATCTTTCAAAGATATAGGTGGCTAAATTCAGCTGCAGATTCCTCTACTTCTTATTCCTACCTTAGATTCAGAAACATAATTCTGACTTCAATTTGGTAAAGATTTTCAAGAGACAAACCTACTATTTAGATTTTGAACAGAATCTACCTTACTTGAGCTTTGGAAACCTTTCTCTACATGGAAGACTTATTATTTTTTAAATTTTTAATCATATTCAGAACTTCTTCCTCTCTTTCTTTTCCTAGTCCTTCTTCAGTTTGAAGTTTAGACTTAAGGAGCAGTGAGCAATACTAAAAACTACAGAGTTGTACACTTTATAAGAATATATTTTATGGTATGTGAAATATATCTCAAAAATATGAAGGGAAATAAACAGTAGTGAGCAGAGGCTGTATCTCAAATAGAATATAATTAATTGATGATACTGATTTGAGAAGCCTTACTACTTTGCCATTGGCTTATTAGCAAGAGGGAAAAACTCTGATCTCTTTTTTCCTCAAGTTTCTTGGAATACACTGACCTTCTAGGACACAGAGAGCGTCATTCCTGTCTAAAGAGGTTACTCACCCTAGTCAAAGAGCGGGACTAGGGTTAGGGTTTGCCTGGGAAATGCCAGTGAGAAGGCCGAGTCTAGGCTGTGAGGTAGCTATCTTGAGGTCTGAGTTTTAAGTTTGAGTTTGTTAAGACATGTGTGTCCTGAACTGTGCATTTCTGCATAGGTTATTTGGGTAGTTTCTTTCTCCCAATTTGTCTCTCTCCCTCCCTCTTTTTTTAGTGTTGAGTCCTGTTTTTGGCATAAATATATCTGGAGCTGGCTCGCGGGCAGCTGGACTGACCTGTGAAAACAAGTAGAGAGACCATGGGGCCAGGCTGGAGCCGAGTCACGTCTCCCCCATGGCGCTGGCCTTTTTGCCGTGTGCCAGTGACATTACTTACCTGGGAATGACTCACTGTCTCCTTTGTACCTGAATATTTTCCTTTGCTCAGTAGAGGAAGTGTGTGTCTCACATTTGATGCTGTTGACCTTGGGCTTACACAGGTTCACCCTTTTGGAAAATAAGGGCAGGTAGGAGGTCCTGGTGGTTGTTTGATCCTCAGCTGGTGCCTGTGAAGCCGTACACTTGGGAGGGGACAGAGAGCAGTGAGCCAAAAAAGGAATCTGTCTTCTTCCTCCTGCGTATTATGTTCAGCACCTCTGTCAGTGGAGGAACTGAAAGGAGCCACAGGGCAAAGTGCAATGTCTAGCTAGTGCTTAGTAAGCAGGGCCTGTTTTCTTCCTTTTTCTTTTGGCAAGAGAGGTTAACTTGCACAGAATCTCTCTGAACTGCAAAGGACCCTGGATTTAAACATCAGACTCCTCTCTCAGCAGCTCTTCCCCCATCCCTCCTCACTCTAGTGGCCAGGTGAGAGGTCAAGGGAGAGTCCTGGGACAGTCCCCTGCCGACAGAAGGAGTGCTTACCAGGGCATTCTCATCGCCTCTGTAACGAGGGTCTCCATGGCATACTCTGGGCTCAGTTCCACAGTCCTGGAAGCATTGCTTGCTGAGAGTTTCAACTTGGAGCTTGGCTTTGAAGACCCTGAATGTACTAGAGGGGCAGTTAACCTTGACTCTTTTTTCCAGGGATTGGGGAGGAGGTAGATAAGACACCTGGGAAGAGAGGAATGAGTGTCTGGGGAAATAATAACAGCAGCAACAATGATTTTAATTGCCATCTTTTGTTAAGTACTTAACCATGTGTCCAGCATATGTTAAGTGCATACATACCTCACCTCTGTGGTCAGGAAGAGTTCAGAGTCTGTAAGTGGCTGTGGATTTGGGAAGGCCAAATTTCTGGATTTCCCAAGAAAAGTGGCGTAGGGGTATCTTGGAGGGTAAATTGTTTTTTTTGTTCCCTGCACGCCATCTTGGGATGGGGGAGTTGCTAGGATCTTTATGTGATTCCCTTTGACAGAGAACTTGGGCACTTTACCCTGGTCACTGTGTCTCCATCAAACTTGGCAGCCCTCTTCCCACCCAGGATGGGCATCTCTTGCTTCGGCCAGCTCAGCTTCTCATGCCTGTGTGTAGTGGGCTGCCAGACAGGAGCCAGGAGCCTCCGCACGGTCTGGATATATTTGCTGCATGGGGTGAAAAATATTTCTGTCGGTCTGAGTCTGTAACTCTGAGCCAGTCCAGTGATGCCAAATACAAAGGCAGCAGGGCCTTTGCGAGCTTGCTTTGCTAGGTCATTTGTGTGCCTGCCTAAATTATGCAGTGTATTTTCAGATCATTTCAAATGAAAATTTATTTCTTCTCTGAAAACAAAAATTTAATTTATTTTATCTCTGTTTGTTTTCACACTCCCCGGTTATCAGGCTGAGACCCGGCAGAGAGGATGTGACACCTGCAGCTGAAGGATAGGGCAAGAGAGGGAATTTCTGAATCACCCTGTTGGGTAGCTTGAGGCTACAGCTTAGAGAATGTGGTCTTGGGAAACAGGAGCTTGGAAGTACGTTTGCTGGAGGGGGCAGGGCAGGGGGGGTTCTGTTGCTAGGCTGGTGGTCCTGATCACTTTGGAGTGAAGATTTATATATTTTCATCTACCATCTTAGAAGAGCTTCCCCAATGGCTCAGCAAGTAAAGAATCTACCTTCAGTGCAGGAGACGTGGATTTGATCCCTGGGTTGGGAAGATTCCCTGGAGAAGGCAATGGCAACCCACTCCAGTATTCTTGCCTGGGAAATCCCATGAACAGCAGAGCCTGTGGACTATAGTCTATGGGATCTCAAAGAGTGACTACCCTCTTAGAATAAGCTGGCTGTTTCTATAACATTTATATAACATTGTGTGCATGTTACTGGCTTCAGGTTGAAGCTGGGCCTTCTAACTTTCAGGGGTGAGTCAGAGGTATGTAGAGGGCCATTCCAAGCCCCCAGAGACTCAGGCTTTAATAGCGGAGAAGCTAAGACAAGGTTGGACAAATGAATGTCCAATTCTCAATAATTTTCACAGGCACTGGATAAGCCTGGCTGCCCTACCTCCTGGCTTGCAATTAGACTTCACATCTCCCAAGATGCCTAAGAGAAGAGCTGACCACCCCTGGTTATGAACAGCATGCAGTTTGTCCTTGCTCAACACTTATCTGAGGTTAGAGGTCTGAACTAGATGGATATGCAAGATTATCAGTTAGTTCTTCGCACTATTGCCTTCTCCAGTTATGTCTGTCAACTGGCAGAAGACAGTTCTGAAGTTACTGCCTATGGGAAACAGAGCCCTCCTCTGGCCCCTCCCCCCATAGCAAAATTACTAGTTTGCCCATAGTTCAAGCCACTCTCTTGATCCCGTGGCGGCTCTTGTCTGGGTCAGGTTTGAGGACTTGATTCCACCCTGGAGCTTGGAAGTCTCTCTGATACTGGTTGATATAGTCCATGTAGTCTGGATGCATTACTGATGCAATTTTTCTGCTCCGAATGTAAACTGGGAACATTGACTGACCAAGGGGAGAGTTCTGGAAGGCAATTTGATGAGGAGTGGTCAGGTAGTGGTCACCTAAGGGGAGTGAGAAAGTGTGCAGAGGGCCTACTGTCTGTGGGAAAAGGCATGAGATGAAAGGTGGGGATGTGGACCCCAGCTGGGCAACTGAGCCAGGCCTTTTATATGGAAATAGCAGATGCCAGAGGGCTTCCCAGGTGGCTCAGGGGTAAAGAATCTGCCTGCCAATGCAGGAGACCCAGGAGACCTGGTTTGAGAAGATCCCATGGAGGAGGGCATGGCAACCCACTCCAGTAGTCTTGCTTGGAGAATCCCATGGAGAGAGGATCCTGGTGGGCTATAGTCCCTGGGATTGCAAAGAGTCAGACACGACTGCGCGACCGAGCACAAGCACAAGCAGATCCCAGATATACCCACATTGTCTCCTCTACCCCTCTGACCTTTAGAGTCATCTCCCCGAGACCAGAAATTAAGTCCTTAGTGTGGAGTTCCAGAGTGGCCTTGTAGCCCCTTTTAGGTAATTTGTGCTTTGACAGCCTGGACTACAGAGCTGCTGCTGGTTCAGCCCAAACTGGAAGGAGGAGGGTCAGCTGGGCTAGGGTAGTGGGTGCCCTTCCAGCGGGGTCCTGGCTAAACGTGTAGCTAGTAGGTATGGCCTGCAGGCCTCTTGCAGGGTCACTTGCCGCTTACTGCCTTCTGCTGGGTTGGTAGTTCCCATGCCTGGGATCTCCCTGGGGGACAGGAGTGCCCCTGGTTAGGTTGGGGACAGAGGGATCAGTTTCTGCTTTATACAGAGTGCCACTCCTCTGTCCCCTATTACCTTGCACCCCGCCATGCTGAGTCTCACCTGAATGGGAGGGCTCCTCTCCATGGTGAGTCCAGGGCTTGTGGCATTCTCCATAGGTTGTACTGAGGGGAATCCATGGAGGCTTGGGCTCGCTGAAGTACTTAGGTGTTGTAGCTGGAGTGGAGCCTTCGGAAGGGTCTCCAGGCGATATTTAACATCTCCTGGGGCTAGTTCATTCTGGGCTTCTGACTCCTGCAAAGCAACCCCCTCTTGCTGCTTCCCCATCGTGGGAATTCACTTCTACCTCTGTTCAGAAGGGTCCTTTTCTTCCCCTCATTAATAGTGGAAGTCGGTGGGAATGTGTCTCCTAGAGTGAGAGGTTGGCAGAAACTAGGCGGGTGCTCCATCTAGCAAGTTCCTTAAATTCTCTGAGCCACAATATTATTTGAGAGGATCTGAAGTAAAGTACCTAGCATAGTGCCTGGCATGTAATAGGTGCTTCATAGATAGTATCTTCTCTTAAAATGTTATTGTTAAGATATTTTGAGAGGTGCCTGCTGCATCAATGGCATGTGCCCCTATTGACTCCATTCTCATCTTACCTGAGCAGCAGGATGGCTTTTCCTTGGCAGGGCTTGGTGAGCCAGCATCTCTTGCTGGGTGGGGTTGAGGGCTAGGCCATTTGAAGCAGGGTACTGAAATGGGTCGGGTCTTCTGTCCCCAGGAGAAGGAGTGTCTAGAGCAAGGGGAGGAGTTGTGATTGACTTGTTCCCATGGTTCTTCCCCATCCACCTCCTGGCAGCTTTCCCTCACCCTTTACTGCATTAAGGGAAGGAGTGGGCTGCTGCTGGTAGTATGTCCAGGCAGGACCTAGATTTAGTTTATTTGTGGTTGGATCAGTGAGAACTAGGTGGGGGGCTTTCTCTGCATATGAGGACATACAGCATTTCAAAAGCAATTCTTTTTAATGAGCATTTCAACTCTGTCTCTCTTTTTTTTGGCCTTGGGAGTAGTGCTGGCTAGGGAGGGGTGGACTCACTGAAAAGTGGGTGGAGCCCCAGATAGGCGGCTACCGAGCTCCAGGGCTTGGTGTGTTTGTGGTGGTGTCTGTGATTCCTGAGGGGTGGAGGAAAGAGTGGTCTAGGAGCCCAGGAAGGTGAGAGCCCCAGGGGTTTTGTTCCTTGCCTGCTTCTGAAGCTGTGAGTAAGGATACACCCCCATGGGGCCACTGGAAGGCCCTCCAGATCCTCAGAGATGGCAGAAGGTGGCCTCTTTTCTGGCTACACTGACTCAGCACTTGAATTTTGAGGGTGGCAGATGGGGAGAGGGTGGGCTGCTGCTCTTTCTAAGCACCTTTTTGATGGATGAAGAAAGAACATTTTTGACTGGCCAGTGTGAGATGGAGGAGGCAGGGCAGGGTATGTGGTGTCTTTAGGATGGAGAAAGAGGCTGCTGAAGGGCCGTTTTACCTCCAGTAGGTAATGGGAAGCAGGTAATGAGAACTCTACGAGAGGACTTACCTCGAAGCATCGAGGTGAGAGTGCGTCCTGGGCCAGAACCATACCCAGGACAGGGAGTATCCTGTGTCCTCTTCCTGTCAACCCTACATCAGAGAGCAGAAGAGAGGCAGGCGCTTTGGGGACAGGTATGGGAGTGGGATGGCAGTCCTGGGGGCGGGTAACTGGACCCTCACCCACAGCGATAGGAGCCCACAGAGAGGCTGCAGGGGGGCACTTGGGCCCACTGGCTTTCTGGGCTGTGTTGCCACCAGTGTCTCTGCTGTTGCCACCAGTGTCTCTGCCTGACCCCGTCCTCTATCCCTCGCTCTCGACTCAGTGCCCGTGCTTTGGCATATTGGCGTGGTTCTGAGCTCTGGTGACTTAGAGTGCTGTGGTCTGCCTCCGTGAATGTGAGAGCCATTGCACTGGCTTTGCAGGGGAGCCGGAGGCTGCTGTGTTCCTAACACAGGAACAGGCTGCTCTGGCTGCAGCTTGGGAGGGGTGGGCTTGGGCCTGCTCAGGCCTGGTGTCTGCTGCCAGCCTCAAGTCCCACCCTGGATCTCTACTGTGTGTGTAAAGTGTGTGAGCCCAAGCTCCAGCCCTTCAGATGCCTGTCCTTTGCTGGGGCCCTTCAGATGCCTGTTCTTTCCTGCCTTCTTCTGCACACACACACACACACACACACACACACACTCTGGATCTCCACTGAGTGTGTGAAGTATGTGAGCCCAAGCTCTGGCCCTTCAGATTCCTGTCCTTTCCTGTCCTCTTCTCCACCCAGCACACACACACACAGAGTCTCTCACACACACACACCAGGTGTTGTCTTGAGACAGAAGATTGACAGGCATCTTAGCTGTAAAGATTTGCCAGTGGCTGACACTCTTTCAGAACCTGTAATCACAAAACAGTAATCTCAGAGTTGGAAGATACCTTAAAGGACTTCATACACTACCCTCTATCACACCAGTTAATTTAAAAGTATTTTCCATCAGTTCTGTTTATTAGCTCAACTGCTGTCCCAACTTCTGGTCTCATGGAGAGGCAGTGCTATTTGTCTTACTCCTAGAATCAGAGTTGGAAAGTGTCATAAAGAGGTCTAACCCTCACACCCACTCTACTGCCAGAGTAAAGGCAAGTCGTATTTGTGGGAAGGGCCACACCCACCCGTGTTTAAGCACTTTCCTCCCTGTCTCCTCCTCCTGGGACAGAATGTATTCCATTCGTGTTTCCTGTGGCTTCACCATTTGTCTGAGTTCTCCGTCTTGGGGCTTACAGAAACAGACTCAGAGCCCCTTCTCTACCTGACAACACTTTGAATGTGTTGGGACACATCTTTCCCCATGCCCTACCTGCTTCCCTCCCTGGAGCCATAAGGTTAAGGTACGAGGAAGAGAGTTATGTATTGAAATTTGTGTAAGAAAAGAAACAAAACAATTTTTATATAATAAGATGGTAGGAAATTACTCTTCATACTTAGAGGGTTTAATTGTGTTTACAGATGCTTTATGCAGGGACTCTTCCCTCCTGTCACACCCAACCCGGCAGCAGAACTAAGCATGACAGCCCAGCTAGAGGCCGACAGGAGAGGAGGAGGTGGGAGGAAAAGGGTGAAGGACTGGAGGAGAGGACCAAGCGGGTCATAGGAGGGGTCTGGAGGCCTGCTCAAGTTAACCTTGAAAGGTGGTCTCAGGGTGGGTCCCAAGTCATAAATAAAGAGCAGGGGGAACTCAATAGGTTGGAGGAACTATTTACTCAGTAGTCATAAATAAAGAGCAGGGGGAACTCAATAGGTTGGAGGAACAATTCAATAGACTAGCCCGGCCAGCATGGCCTCATGCTGGAGAGGAGTTAACTTGTGAGTCACAATGTGAGGAGCCTTTTGATGTGTACTAAGGAGAAAGTGCTGATGAAGGCAAACTCAAGCAACCTCCTGAGGTGCTGGGAGACCCCCAGGTTATGGGGCAGAGGCTGGAAGGGCCTGTCTTCCCACTTCTGTTTCAGAACTCAGAATGCAGACTCACGGGACTTACCTGGAGGTCCAGCGGCTGAGACTCCATGGTGCCAGTGTGGGGGGCTGGGTTCAATCCCTGGTCAGGGAATTAGATCCCACATGCCACAGCTAGGAGTTTGCATGCCTCAGCTAAAGATCCCATATGCCGCAACAAAGATCAAAGACCTTGTATGCTGCAACTAAGAGCCGGCACAGCCAAATAAATAAAATATTAAAAATAAAAGAATACAGACTCTGGATCTCCATGGCACTTTGGACCCAACATTCATCATGCTGTTTTATGAACTGTGAGCTCCTATGGCCAGAACTCTTACTCATTTTCTGATTATTATTTATTATTTGCTTATTCAGGTCTCTTACTCACTTTCAAATCTCCAGCTTGTAGCCTGAGGCACTACACCTCAGAACTAATAGCTTTCATTAATTTGGGCTGCTATGCGCCAAGCCTCTCCATACATTAATCTCATAAAAACCCAGCAAATTTGATGCTAATATTTTCATTTTGCAGATGAGGAAGCTGAGGCTAAAGACCACAGTGCTACCAAAGCCTATGCTCTCTGTCCAGTTGAGTGAATGAGTCTTGAGGGAGTCGCTCTAGGTGAGAACAGGCCCAATGCTTTCAGGTACCTCTCCTCAGCTTAATCTCTGACCAGCTTGCTAACTGATGATCATGTGTGCAACAAGAGATGAATGCCTAATTAGCACATGGGCCTCCTGTTATATATTCACGGAGTGGCTCTGCCAGCCATCCCAGTCCCAGTGACAGGGAGCTTGTAGCTTTTGTGGGAACCAGGGATGGGAAGCATGATTTTCCCAGTGTCGGCAGGGAACATAGAGGATATTGGGGTCACATGGGAGGTAGGCTGAGGACCAAGCCTTGCCTGCAGGATGTGTCCAGTCTCCTCAGCGTTCTGTCAAGGGCCCTTTGGACCTGACCTGTGAGCCCTTCCCCTGTACTGTCTGGACTTGTCACATCCTTTGGTCCAGTGCCACTGGTTCAGGCCTCTGTGCTTTTCCAAGCTGACGTTTCTGCCCTGTTCTTCCTTCCCCAAGCAGAACCTCCTCCCTTACTCTCCTTCAGGGCCAAGCTCAGATGTCATTTCCTTTGTGGAGTTTTCCCTGGCCTCTTAGCTATGGACAGAGAGGCAGAATGAAATGCCTCCTCTTCAGGCTAACCCCCATAATACTTGTTCATATCTGACTCTAGTATTAATCTCTTTATATGATAGTGAACGTGGCTTTTCCCCCTAGCCCAACTTAGAGCTTTCTAAAATCAGAGACCGCAGTCAGCAACATCCAACACGAAACCTGGCCTAGGCTTTACTAAATAGGAAACACGCTTAATAAATATTTGCTGAATTCAACTAAATGCTTGGTTGAGGTTTCATAAGACCTGGGCAACTGTGAACTTCCAGAATTCAACAAGTGATGTGCAAGTATAGGTAGAGCATTTTTGGAAATCTTTGTAAGGATTTTGTGATTCTTATTTTTCCTTTTCATCATAATCCTCTGCTGCAGGAGGCAAAGGGGGAAAACAATCCCAGTTTGGCCAGGGTTTCCCAGGTGGCACTAGTGGTAAATAACCTGCTTGCCAGTGCAGAAGCTGTAAGAGATGCGGGTTTGATGCATGGGTGGGGCAGATCCCCTGGAGGAGGAAATGGCAACCCATTCAAGTATCTTTGCCTGGAGAATCCCATGGACAGAGGAGCCTAGCAGGCTACAGTCCTTGGGGTCACAAAGAGTCGGACACGGCTGAAGCGACTTGGCACGCACATACATGCTGGGAGAGCCTTGGCATTAGGCTGGAGGGGAAATGGTGGAGGTGTCAGACTGAGCCCAAGGGCCAGCCAACCAGACCAGGAGCCACTTGAGTGCAGGACGTGACTTCCTCTGCCTCCAGCAGGGTCTGGCCATGTGCTTCATGTGGGGGCGGGCGGCAGGTACCTGAGAGTGGGAAGGCAGTGCAAGAAAAGCCCTGTGTACCTGCCGGTTTCTCTCTTCCCACGAATCTCACACTGCTCTCTGGAGTAGTTATTGCTGTCTGAGTCCCCCTCATGCCACCACTCTTGGTTCCTGGTGTAGATAGTGGGCGGTTGTATATTACTTTATACCCAATTTGTATTAACTTCTCTAAATGACAGAAGGTATAGAAATTCCCTGATTTCTCTGACTCCATTGTGTTCAGTAGTTCAGTCCTGTCTGACTCTTTGTGACCCTATGCACTATAGTTTGTGACCCTATGGCCACCAGGCTCCTCGGTCCATGGGATTTTCCTGAAAAGAATCCTGGAGTGGGTAGCCATTTCCTCCTCCAGGGGATCTTTCCGACACGGATTGAACCCCCATCTCCTGTGGCTCCTGCATTGCTGGTGGATACTTTACTGAGTCACCGGGGAAGCCCCTTGACTCCACTCCCATCCCACAAAGAAACACAGTGGTCTCTATACCTCTGTGCATTGGTATCCTAACCCAGATGAGTAGAGAAGAAGGGGTTCCTAGAGAAGAAGGGGTTCCCAGGAACCTTGCATCAACCAGGCAACGGCATGAGAGGAAGGGATCCAGGAGGCCTGTGACCCCCAGTTTGGGCTCTGACTTCCCTCCTTCATTTCTTAGGTTGAGGGTGTGTGTGTGTGTGTGTGCACGCGTGCGTGTGTGTGTGTGTGTGTGCGTGTGCGTGTGTGCAGTGTCTTCATTTATTGAATTTTGCAGTTCAGGCTAGGGAGTCAGCTGGGGAAAAGCAGGTGTAAAGCAAAGGGGAGAGAGAGGCTTTGTAGAGGGCAGAGGCCACACCTCAGAACCAGAGAAGGCAACCTGCTGTGTCGGGCTGCCCTGCTGCCTTGGGCATGGGTGGATGCAGACTGCTCTGTGTTGTCACCTGCTGGGCACATGTGGAAACAGCACTTTACTACCCTTTTGCTGAGTTTTCTACAGTATCTTTTGTAGGTTCCTTCTGTTGAGCATTTCCTCCAATGGAAAGGACCTACTTTCCCTCTCTCCCCAGGCAGGACTGTCAAAAGACACCTCTGCTCTGGCCCAGGACAGGGCTCCTGTGTAGCCTAAAAGGGAGTAACTCTGGGAGGGGGTGGAGAAATTGCTTATTTCCATGCTTGGAGTTTCTCTACCTTCTTCCCAGGCTCTCTGGGAACCTGAACTTGGCTGTGATTAGGGAGAGCATTTAGTTTATCATCCCAACCAGGACCACTGTGAGAGTGAACGGCATGTGAGCTCTTAATAACTGTGCTGAGACAGCGGGTGTAAACCAGGCATCTCCCAGGTCAGTGACTGGAATTCATGGTGGGCCTGGTTCTGAGGGGCTTTCTTTCATGCTAAGGTCGGGTGTGGGAGATGAGGGTGGCCAGCAGAGGCCACTAAAGCACTAGCTATGTATGCAGGTCTCGCTGTCTTGGGGGCCCCCTTGGCCACTCAGGGGCTGTGGGGGGCAGACAGCTGGATGTGGTGGGTGAAGCTGGGTGTGGTAAGGGCTGGGGTCCCCTGAGTGACAGTGTAACGAAGAGTGAAGTCCATCTGGCTCATCTGAGCCTGATTTACAATGTGATGAGAGGGCTGTGTACACCCTCTCCTCGGGGTTGAAGCCCAAAGCTCTGAGGCCCGGTTTCTCCTTGCAGTTCGTGGGTTAGACTGTACCTCCCCTGAGTCCTGGCAACTCTCATCTTGCCCCTTAAGGCAAAGACTGGGCAAGTGGTTTCTGGAGCTACCAGTCCTGGAGACTGGTGCCCTCCTAGGTGGATGAACACTTGATTGGAAGGCCCATGGATACCCTGGGATGGTGGAGGGGGGGCCCTGGGATGTCTGGAATTCTCTGCCAGACCGGCCTGAGTGACCTGCAGGTGGGGAACACAGAGCAGCGTGGGATCCTGAGAAGGAGAAGGGCTCCCGTGGAAACATGCAGCCCTCCCTCCTCTCACCCAGCTTGAAATCTGGCAGCAAGACCCTACTTCCCTCTTTTCTGTCCGAGGGACTTCCCTCCCTTGGACCCTAAGGACAGGGTTGGGAGACCCTGTTCCTTGGGAGGAAGGAATTTCTGTGGTGGGACAAGATCCTTGCCCCTACTGTGGCCTGGGGAAGGCCTCCCAGCCCCACCCCACTCCATCTTCCCTCCCCACCCACCTGAAGGAAGAGGCCAGTGTCTTGATTTTGCAGACCACGTGTGGGTGATCATGCCCCAGCTCCTCGCCCTTTTGTGCTCAGTGATGGCAAAGGGGAGGCATTCTCAGCAGGCTGTGGGGTGCGCTGCCTGCCTAAGCAGAGAATTCTGGAGCAGCAATGGGTTTCCAGGGCAGCCTTGGGATTACCATGGCAACAAGCAATAGTGGTGGGGAGGCAGGGTTGGAGCTGAATTCCTGGGGTAGTCAGAGAGGGGCTAGAGGGTAAGAAGGAGAGAGAAACCCCCTGAAGCCTCCTGACAGAGGGCAGTGTGCCCCTACTTGTTGCCCATGGTCCATCAGAACCCACACTCCTGGCATGGTCCACAGAAGCGCCCTGCTAAGCCTGGGCAGAGGGGTCTGCTGGTGTGTGGAGTGGTGGCTGCTCTCGAGGGGAGTGGGGGAACCAAACTCAGTGGCAGAGATTTGTTTTCTAGATCCATCTGAAGAATGGCCATGGGTTTTAGACTGCTCCAGCCGGCTTCCTATCTGGGGGACCCTGAGCCATCAAAGTTAACCTAGACTAGCAACTGGGGATCAATTACATGCCTGTAATGTGCTTTCCAACTACCCCTTAACAAAAAGCAGCCTGTTTGGAAAAATAAAAGGAATGAAAATGCTTTTTTGATCTCTGGGGCCACTGGGCCAGTGAGACCCCTCCCTCCACAGTGTCTTTGCCCACTCCTCATTCATTACCTCTACAGATTAGGCAAGCCTGGTTTAACCCTTTAAGTGTCGGGTTTGTGGTAAGGGGTGGCTGCTGTTGCCTTCTCCAGAGAAGCCCTCCTCCCAGACAGTTCTCAGGAGTGCAGAGTGGGCCAAATCCAGTGCCTGCCAACCTCCTCCCCACCCTCCCTCTGGCTGCCAAATCTGACTTTGATTAGCATGTGGAGGGGGAAGAAAGCAGGAAAATAGAATATTAAAATCTTAATTCAATTTAAAGCACTGTCATTCATAGGCATGCCAAACAGTGAGATGACTAATTATTATGCAAATGAGGCAGATAGAAAAGTGATTAATAATTGCACAAATTAAAAATTATTGTAAACATCCTGTGACGAGCGATAAGTCCAATGGAGAGGCGAGGGTGGTGGGCTGGGGAGGCCTTGGCGGAGCCGCTCCTGGATCCTTATTTCCTCATTAGGAGGATTTAATTAGCACCCGATGATGGGGCTTAGTGCTGCTAGGGGCGAAGGAGTGGGGGCTGGCCGTGCTGATCTGCAGGCCCCCTCCTGCTCCTATTCAGTGCCCGGCGGCCGTGCTGGACTGGCTGGACAGGGGTGGAGGTTGGGGACGCAGGCCAGTCACCCTGAAAGGATGGGCGCTGACAGCTCCTCTGCTGCCTGTCCCAGCTGCTCCCTCAGGTCTGGGTCAGAGGTGATGGAGAGCAGGCCTCTGGGTGGTGGGCATATCCTGGTTCAGCCACGCAGGCCTAGTGAAGGGACACAGCAGTCCTGGAAGTTCAAGTGAGGGTGGACCGGTGCACGATGTTGCCTAGATCCAGGGTTCCCCAGTTCTGGGGGGTGGGGCAAGGAGGAACTAACTCAGTGCCTTGAGCTAAGTGACTCTTCTCCAAGGCCACACCTACCCAGACAGGCATGCGTAGCAGCTGCTTCAGTGGCCAAGCTTCTCTGGCCTGGCAGCACCGCTGGGGCTTTCTAGGGCAGGCTGCTCTCCATCGGCTGAAATAGGGCAGCAGCTGGATTCTGTTTAACAAAACATGCCCTTTAGCTGGAGCACAGCCGCCTCCCACCGCCTCAGAGCCCAGAGCCCTGAGCCGGTGTGGATGGGGCTGGGGCCAGGCCTGGGGCAGGTGACTGATCCATCCTGCTGCTCTCCCCCAGTCACCATGGGCCTCAGGGAGGTGGTCTTCCATGTTCAGAGAAGACCACAGAACAGGCCAGCAGGTCAAGGGCCTGGTGAGGGGCTCTGATCACTCAAAGGGGCAGTGCATGCTGGAAACAGAGAAGGCTCCTGGGGAGGGCTTGGGTCAGGAGGATGCAGAAAAGAGGGTAGGAAGTGGGGAAAAGAGACAGCAGGGTCATCCAAGTTTTCATTTCCTCCCAAGGATCCCAGATTCCCCAGTAGCCATTACCACGCAGGGCTAACAAGCTGATGTTTGTTTTGCACAGGCCGGAGGTCTAGTCTGTGTGTCCCCAAATTTCTATTCCTAAGTCTGGAATACATATCCACCCCCGTCCCCCATGGGCTTAGTCCCCATTAGTGCAGGCCTAGTGACTGCCCTGCACACACCTATGTCACCATGGCCAGCATTGGCTAATGTCCCCCCATGGGCTTAGTCCCCATTAGTGCAGGCCTAGTGACTGCCCTGCACACACCCATGTCACCATGGCCAGCACTGGCTAATGTCCCCCCATCCTGGTAGCCTGTCTTCACTCCATCCCTATTCTGATTCCTGGAGAAGGACACTGTTTTCCTACTGGGACTCCAGTGATAACTCCCTGAAACCTCCTAGTCTCTGAAGCCCCTTCCTTCACTGGGAGTTGTATGACCACCAAGTACTGACCTTTCACAATCCTTGCGCCCCATCTCCTTGACCTCTTTGTCTGGATGCTCCTGAACCCAGCCTGGGTTCTTTTTCTTTTGGCTGTACCTCATGGCATGTGGAATCTTGATTCCCTGACCGGGAATCAAAGCGCCGCCCTCTGCAGTGAAAGCTCCAGAGTTTTAACCACTGGACCGCCAGGGGAGTCCCCCTCCTGGGTTCTTACTCTCTTTTCTCCTTTGTGTTGGGCCTTCCCATCAGGGAGTTTCTGATGAGGTTGCTGATTCTGTGTGACCTCAGGCAAGTCGCTCTACTTTCTGTTTCTTCGTTGTCATGATGGAGAAGATACTACAACCTCCTGAGAGGTTGATTTATCCTTTCATGAGTTTTTAAATTTACCCTTTCCCATGAGTACCCACTTATTCATTCAGTCACTTCCATGTTCCAAGGGCTGGCGATGAAAAGCTGAAGACGGTCTCGAGGACTCGTGGGAGGCAAACAAGGGAAAAGCATGAGCAGAGGCCCAGAGGAGCGAGAGGAACAGAAATTTAGAGATTGACAAGGAGTTACGGGTGACTGGAGGATAGATTGTGTTAGGGAGCCATCGGGCTGAAGGGCATTTTATCCCATGGAATTTTGATAGTATTTTGTGGGTTATGTGGTAGCAAGAGCAGGCTTTGTGCAGGAGGCAGGGATGACCAGAATAGTGGTGGAAAGATCGCTTCAGCAACACTGTGGAGATGGGCAAGACCAGAGGCAGGGTCCCACCCCTGCAGCGATCTGCCTGTGAGTGATGAACTGTAGCTGTGGCGTGGGGCCCGAGCAGGAGGAGAGAGACATGTCATGAGGCAGAAAAGGCAGAATCTGGCCTCTCAGTAGTCATGAGCAGAGCTGGGTCCAGGCTTCTGGTGTGGAGGGGTGCTATTCTCTGAGAAGAGGGATGTCGGGCAGAAGGTGGTGTTGTGGACACCTTGGAGGTGAGGACTATGTTTGATGAAGTCACTTGGGATGTAGAAGATGTTGAAAACCTGCTCATTGATATTGAACGTGCTCAAGTTCGGGGCTTTGTCTGTCTTGCCTTTTTTTTTTTTTCTCTGTCTGAGCATATCTAGATCTTTAAAAGGAGCCTGACCCTTTCCTGGAAACTGACCTCAACCTTGCCCTTTCAACCTTTCTGTTAGTGGTTATCTGCACTGCCTGCCTGCGTGTAGCAGGACTCTGAGGTCCGCCCTCTGACACTCAGCTGTGCCTGCGTTCCCATCGCCTCTCTGCAGGCTCCTGTGGGATCGTGGGTTCCCACTCACGAGCCTGTGGCCTGGCTTGGGTTGCTGTTAACCTCCCCCCAGTGCTGCAGCCACGGAGAAGGAGGCCGTTGTCTATGGGTACCTTCCAGATCCCTGTGCTCCAGCTTCGGGAACACAGAGGAGGCCTTGTGGTTGATGAGGCCCCTGCCAGCCGCCCCCCAGGTCTCATGGCTTCAGCCCTGAGAGGGTCCTTGCTGCCAGCAGTCCTGCCTCCCAGAGCCCTGGGTATTCTCTCACCTGGGGGTGGCTGTAGGGGTCCGACTTTGGGGCCCTGACACCAGGCAGGGTCCCAGCAGTCAAGTGGAGCTGCTCCTCCTTCAGGACTGATTTTCTGAACCAGGCAAGTCGGTGACTGCTGCCCAAGGTCCAGCTGCTTATTCCCTCCTCCGGGGCAGTGCGGGCCGGCATTCGGCTCCCGGGTAGGCTCCCTCCCACACCTCCTGCCCCACCAGGCTCCTCATCAAGAGAAGAGAAGCTGAGAGTGAGTGCCTCATGGAAGCTGTGAGCTCTGGGTGAGGAGCCCCTGGTGGCCCCCAGAAGACCCCAGTGGGCGCTGTGCCCCCTGCAGTCCCAGATTGCCCTGGGGATGCCTGGGGCTGTGATTTTGCTCCCAGTGACACCCCAGAGAGTTTCCCAGTAACCTTTCAGTATGTCTCCAGTGGCCCCTCTGTGTCCTCATTGTGCCCCAGTATCTCTCCAGTGGAGACCCCATAAGGCCCCCAGCACTTGTGGTGGGGATCCCAGGAACACTGCAGTAACTGCCAGGAAGCTCCCAATTGTGCCCAGGCTTCTCCCACCACGGGCGCCTCACAGTGTCTCAGCGTGTGCCCAGGAGGACGCGGTGTTCCCCCCGAATGATCCAGCATGTTCCCAAGAACGTGCCGACACAGGGCCCCAAGAGCCCACTGTCCCTGCAGGGTTTCCGGTAGATTCTAGCTCCCGGAGTGCCAGTGCCAGCTAGGGATGGTGCCGAGAGGAGGGTTTGTGGCCCCTCCACTGCCCGGCCCTGCCCTCCAAGGGGGAGAGAGTTTCTCTGGTGGGAAGGGGTGGGAGGAGAGGGGGTGGAAACTAACATTTACTGAGTGCCAACTGTGTGTGTGTGTGTCAAGCATTTTGTCTGCTGCCATTAACCACAGGGTGGGTGGTTTCCCACGTTAGAGAAACTGTTACCTGGAGAAGGTCAGTGACTTTTCTCAGAGTCAGTAAGTGGCAGGGAGCAATCTGAAGGCAGATCTGTGGGCTCCGACTCCACTGCTGCCTCAGAGAACCAGGGAGGAGGCAAATCTCGACCAGAGACGCATGGGGGCTGGGGGCCGGGTGGGGCAGTGGCTCTAGGCCCCTTCCTTCCCACCTTACTTTGTTTTCTCCATTCCCAGGAAAGAAAGGACGGGGCCTGCAGTTTCTTTGGAGTGAATCTCTGGTTCCTGGCAGCGTCAATGCTCTCAGGCAAGCTGCAGGTGTCAGATCCACTCCCTCCAGTTTCCCAAGCCCTTTCAGGTTCCAGATGTTACAACTGTGGCCCACCAGACCCACAGGCGAGTCCCAGGGTCAGCCTAAGGTTCTGGGCTCACCCTTGGAACCCACCCACAGTCCAGGTTCCAGGTGGTGTGGCGGCCTCCCCGCTCCTCCCCCTGCTCGCTATAGCTGCTCCTTCCTTGCTGCCCATACCAGTGGCCTGTCTGCTTCTCTCCCACTGGCTGCCTTCCCTGGCATGGGAGACACTTGGAAGGTGACTTTGAATAGTGCAGACTCAGCAGGAGTGGGTAGGGAGCAGCCCTGCAGGTAGGAAAATGGAGACCAGACTGGACGTTTTCCTTCCTGACCCAGCTGGGTCCCTCTGCCCTTGGAAGCGTGAATGGAAGGCCAGAGAGGATAGGGAGCCAGAGGTTGAGGGCATGATTGGGGGTGTCTGTGCTGGCGGGTTGGGCTTCCCAGGTGGGTAAGTGATAAAGAACCCACCTGCTAGTGCAGGAGCCACAGGAGACTTGGGTTTGATCCCTGGGTTGGGAAGATCCCCTGGAGGAGGAAATGGAAACCCACTCCAGTATTCTTGCCTGGGGACAGAGGAGCCTGGTGGGCTACAATCCATGGGGTGGCAAAGAGTCCTACACAACTCAGCAGCTGAGAACAGATGGACCTGCTGCTGGCTTGGTTTCCCCCTGACCAAGGGCTCTGACCCCCTGCTCCTCCCTGGAGCAGGGGGAAGAGAGGAGAAAGGCCTTAGGTCCTACATTGGGCAGTAGCCTTGTCACGTGGAATGGACAAGGAACGTTTTATTACACCTTGGCTCCCTAACCATCTCCTCCCCACCACCCCCCAACCATGCATGTCATGGAGGCAGTTTAGGCAATTTAGAGATGTTTAGGCAGTTTAGAGATGGACTGCTAGGTTCATATCTCTCAGTTCATACCTTGGACACATTAGAGTCTCAGAGCCCCAATTTCTTCGTTCATTAACTGCAGCCAATAATGTTACTTACTTGTTACAAAGTAAATGCTCAGTTAAAAGAATCTTAACGGAAGGTGCACTTTTTCACATGGATGTTAACACTTGAGATACTCATACTTGCATGTGTCTGTGGTGTGTGGGCTTTCCATGTGCTCTGTCCTTCCTTGCTTTGCTCTTTCTTGTTGCCTCTAGAGGATTGGGTAGAGGTGGGAATCTCCTGACCACTCTGGCTCCTGGGGGCTGGAGGCGCTAAATGCTGCTCAGGAGAGTCAGGTACAGACGGGAGGGAGCTTAGCCTAGGGCAGGGGAGCCAGGGTCTGCCAGGGAGGTTGGGAGGGGGTGGGGAAGAAGGAGGACTGGGAGGGTGGCCAGGGGTGTAGCAGGCATCTCAAGGCTGCAGAGGCTTGAAGCAGTTGGGTGGCTGCCTTCCCGCTGGAGCTCACCCATCCATCCTCCTCACGGAAGACCCAGCAGTGCCTCTGTCAGGGCCCTGGCCCAGGAGTGTGGGCATCTGCACCTGCCACTTGCCTCTGGGGGGAGATTTTTTGCAGTGGGAGAGGGGTTTTGGGCTCTCTCAGCTTAGCTCCTCCAGCTGGTTTACCCTAAACAGGGAACAATTTGGTGAGAATGGGAGACGGTTGTGAGGCAGGCATTGATGGAGTCTGTGCGTCTCTGCTCCTTCCAGGAGGTGTCAGGGACAGGATGGCCTCTGGGAGCTTCTGCAGGAGAGGCCTCTCTGCTAAGAGGCTTTGGGGTGGGGCATCCTGGCCTCAGGAGCTGGGGTTGGCTGGCCATTCTGAGGGAGGGGCTCCTCCTTTTGTGTCCTCTCTGCGCTCTACCCCTCTCTGCAGTCTTTCGCCCTGACAGGGACAGGAGAAGGTGGGGAGGAGGGAGACGATCCCTGACCACAGTAGTATCTCTGGTGACAGTGAATTCAGGACTAAAAATCAATAATGCTGATGTATGCCAGACATGCTTAATTATAGAATAACTAAGGACAATCTGAGATAAAAAATTCACTCAAAAGGGGCTTTTCCGGTGGCTCAGTAGCAGAGAGTCTGCCTGCCATGCAGGGGACATGGGTTTGATTCCTGACCCGGGGAGATCCCACATGCCACGGAGCAACTAAGCCCGTGCTCCACAACAAGAGAAGCCATCGCAGTGAGAAGCCCGTGCGCTGCAATTAGAGAGTAGCCCCTGCTCACTGCAGCTAGGGAAAAGCCTGTCCAGCAATGGAAACCCAGTGCAGCCCAAAATAAATAAATTATTTAAAAAATCATTAAAAATATTGACCGGAGGCCTCAGATTTGTGCCTCCTTCCCACACGCTCAATATAAAATGAATCCCCCTGCACCTGTATAGCTTCTTCTGAGCATTTCTCAACAGAAGAAATGCTTGTGAGGCAGGCAGCTTACTCTCCCCAGGTCTAGTTCCCTCACCAAATACCCCTGGAAAATGAGCGGGAGCACATGGGGAAATACTGAGAGAAAAAAAGGCCATGGTGTGAGCAGGGCCGCGTCAGGTAGAGGGCTCTGCTCCCTGCTCCCGCCTCGCCCTCCCCTCAGTGAGAGTGAAGAGACCAGGTGCCTGGGAATGTTTGTGAGCCTCTTGCTTCTCTTTTTCTTTTCAATTACAATGATACCTCAGGTAATTAACTACTAATAACCTTGTTAATTTAAAATGGATCCTCTCCCTTTTGGCTATCTAAGGAAGACTTAAGTCACAAGGAGTCAGTGGTTTGGAGGAAAGGGGACCGGGTGGCAGGGGCCGCAGAAGAGAAGGTAAGAGGACCTGGGTGGGTGTACAGAGTTCCTGGTCAGAGCTTCAGCCTGCAGGAGAGGAGAGACTCCTTACCAGGAGAGGCCTCATGGCCATGGGAGTCCAGGGGCACTGAAATCACTTCTGCCCACCACATTCCCAGATGACACCCTGTGTCACCCCAAAGCAGCACTCAGCTTGGGAAGAGAGCTCGAGGGCCCAGCACACTGGGCTTTTATTATGGTCCGGTACCAGCCTAAGGCATTGACCTCTTAGGAACTGTCACTCATGATCCTGGAAACACAACCTGCTAAGTGATGGTCTCTTCTCCCACCTCCACAGGGATTTGAGATTTATTCAGGAAGAGAATAAGCTTCTCATTCTGGATGGTTAAACATTTGTCAAAAGTCAAGCATCTGGATGAGGAGTCTGTGGTCTTTTTCAGTTCAAAAGATATATTCATTTGACAACTTACCAAGTGCAGCCCAGGTCTTAGTGATACAAAGATGAGGAAAGATATGGCCCTGTCCTCAAGGAGCTTGTGGTTTGATGGCCAGAATCTGGCAAGTAAACACATAATTAGAACATAAATCACATAGAGCGCAGGCAGGAAGATACCTGACCTTGTATAAGGGCATGGGAATCCAGGAAGGCTCTACAGAGGAAAGGGTATTTGAACTGGATGTTGTCGGGTATGGAAGAGTCTGCTCAGTGGGGGACACAGAGAATAGGAAGACCATTCCAGCGGAAAGAAGAGCATGGAAGGAGAGGGCATGGCTGCTGGGGGAATGTGCTTTGATATGGATGGAACAGTGAATATAGGCATGAGGAAGTAGCTGGAAAGAGAAGCAGAGCCAGATCATGAAGAGTTTAGGATTTCTTCTGAGAGGTGACCTCCTGGCTCATGGGAACTTAGCCAGGGGTGCCACTTCGCCACAGCTGGGTGCCTAGGGAGACTCCAGCCTTGTGACATTAGCTCCAGGAAGGTTTGGCAAGGAATTCTCATTGTCCTGCTCTCCTCTTTCCATTTTTTTAAAGTAAAAGAAGAGGTTGGTGCGTGGGGTGAGGGGACAGCTAGAGATTTCGGGATAAATAGGTCCCCTGGTTTGGTTTCTCTCTGTCCCACAGTGCTTTGTGATCATTTGGAGACTTTGAACAATGAGTCCCAGGGTGTGTGAGGGCCTCTGCTCCCTGCCTGGGGAACCCCCTGCTCAGAGGCTGGGACTCTCTGTTTCCAGAGAATCTGCTATTCCAAGATGGGTCCCTGAGCTTGGTCTGGTGATACCCACTTGCTTTAGCTCCTGCAAGAGGTCTGGGTGCAGGTGGGTGATGCAGTTCTTAGCAGGTTGACTGCTGAGGGACACCGCTCCTGTCCAGGAGGGATAAGATGAACTTTGGGAGCTCCAAGCCTAAGATTTTGGGGTTAAAGCCATCCTGGGGGCCGTCAGCCTGCTCTCCCTACAGACCTAGTCACCACCTGCAGACCCCTTGGCTCCTGGAGGGCTGCATCATTATCTTCTGAGTAGGGCCTCAACAGTCTGAGCCTCCCTTCTCTTGTCCCCTTCCTGCTGTTTCAGTTTTTTTTTTTTTTCAAGACAAACAGCCGCAAAGCTCCATCTCTTAATGAAACTGTTTGATGTTGATTAATTATGCAGCTGCCTTATTTGCATGCATGGGCTGTGGCTTCCCAGCTTCTCTTCCACCCTCCTCTGCAGGAGCCCTCTGTGAGTCTCAGGCAAAAGGGAGACCTGGTAACTCCAGTGTCTTTCCCACTCCCAGGCCACCCTCCCATCACCCCATATATACAGTGGGCAGCAGAGGCTGGACTGCAGGGTCACAGTTGGGGCCACCAATTGGGGCCCTTTAAGTTCTAATGGTCACAGTATTGATGCAGCATCCACTGTGTTTAGAATCCCGTCCTCAACAAGGAGACCCTCCAGGGCCTTGCACCCACACACCAGAGGGCTCTGTTTTCTGGGAGTTATGGTAAGAAGAATGGTGTGGTAGGAAGAATGCTTCACGGACTAAGCCCCTGCTGGAGGCCATGGCTTGTACTGAGGCCAAGGCCATGGAGAAGGGACCAAGAGTCTGTGATGTCCCTGAAATTCATGTAGATGTCGGGCCAGGTAGGAGGAATCTTGTCAAATGGGCTTTGAAAGGGCAAAATTCACACTGAGTTACAAAGGATGAAATCTGAGATATCATGGATGAGATGGAAGGGGGTTTGGGTTTTCCAGGCAGTGAATCTCAAGCTTTCTGGGATCAGGGAACCCTTCAGCTATGGACTTCTATTCCTAAAAAATGTGTATATGTTCCTATAAGCCCAAAAGTATATTGAGGGCCTTCTTGGGGCTCTTGGACCCAAGGCAAAGGACTCTACTCTGGTCTTGGCAAAAAAAATCTGGGGGTCTTAGAAAACCAGAGGAAAAAACAGGTTACAGTGAGAGCCAGAGGGCCTGCCCACGGTCTCTCTGGGGATCTGAGGTGGTCTCCTAGGGAGGGACAGAACTCACTATGGGAAGGAGTTTTCTCTGAAGACCAAGGAGTGGCCCTGGGGGCAAAGGGCAAGCAGGCTGCTGCAGCAGAAACACAGGAGCTGAAGGAGAAAGGGCCCTGATGTGGCCCGTGGGGGCAGAGGTGGAGATGGAAGCAGGATCAAGGAAGAACGCCCTGTCCTTGGGATGGTGGGTGAGGCCCTAGGCAGAGCCACGAGGCTGTGGTGAGAAGGCCTCCAGAGTGGGGTGGGAGAGGCCTGGAAAGTTAACACCTGGGCTTCAGGGTTCAGAGTGGAGAGGCCAGGAGTCTAGAGGGAACCAGGGAACTGAGACAAGACCATGACTTCATCTCCTCAACGATTCACACTTCAGAGAAACGTGCGATCAGTGTGGACAGGGAGATAGACTTGGAGAGGTTGGGAGCCAGATTCAGTGAGATGGAGGGAAGACGCATGTGGAGGGAAGGAGCCGGGATTTTGAGTCAAGTTTATGTGGCTGCAAGCCCTGCTCTGTCCACCCTGCACCATCTGTACTTGGCTCTTGGTTCTTCCGTGGGGCCTCATGCTCCAGATGCCACTGTCTATCTTTCCTCTACAGTCAGCAGTCAGGTGCGCTCAGAACGATGGTCAGAGGGTTTCCTTGTCTCTAATCCATGGTCACTGGGCTTTGGGGACCCTGCTGTTATTGTGAGAGACCAGTTGGCAGTAGCTTGGTTTCTGAAAAATTGCCAGAGAAAGGATTAGAATCAGAGCGTCAGAAGGATGGCATTTCTTGGCTGAGCACATTCAAGAAACCAAATAAGAGAGACAGTTTTGGGTGTTGGGAAGTGTGCCAGATGGGGAGCTGGTGAAATGGGGCTTGGTGCTGGTCTGCTGGTAGCTGTCTGATAGGTCTTCAGTAAGTTACTTTCTCTCTTTAAGGCCTCTGTTTTTTAAACTGTAAATGGGATAATTATCCATTCATCCACCATCCATCTGCCTGTCCACCCATTATTGTCCCATCTGTCATCCATCCATCCATCCAGGCAGCAACATTTATTGAATGCCAGCTCTAAGATGGGTGCTGTAGGCAGCAGTGGGCTTATATAGGAATGACAAGGCTGACATGGTCCCTTCCCTTGTGAATCTTGGAATAGACCAAAGAAAGACATGGGGGAAAAAAAAGTCTGTCTCCCAGGTTGTTTGGAGACTAAAGTAATGAGATACTGTGGGAAAGGGCTTTGTATCATGAAGCGCTTTCTTGGCAGAAGTTCTTGTTATTACAGAGGTTCAGTCCAACCAAGAGCTAGTGGAAGGGAAAGTGTTAGCCGCTCAGCCGTGTCCAACTCTTTGCGACCCCATGGATTGTAGCCCGTAAGACTCCTATGACCATGGAATTCTCCAAGAAAGAATACTGTAGTGGGTTGCCATTTCCTTCTCCAGAGGAACTTCTCAACCCAGGGATCAAACCCAGGTCTCCCGCATTATAGGCAGATTCTTTACCATCTGAGCCACCAGGGAAGCCCAAGAGCTAGAGAAGCCTTTGGGTTATTGAGCCTGTGATTCAAAGTGTTTAGTCCCAAGCTCCTCCGTTCCCTCCCTGTTATCCACCTCAGCTAAGCCCTGGAGCCACTCCAGCTGTGCTGTCCCTGTGGGAGGGAAAGGAAGCCTTGGTGATCAGCTGTGTCCCAGTCCTGGCAGGGGGACATAGGGGAGAGCTGAGCTGATTGACACTGATGAGCAGCACTGAACCTTGGCCAAGCTGGAGAGGCAGATAAAGGGAGGGGTGTGTGTGTGTGTACAGTATGAGGGTGCTCCTGCTGAGGGTGTCATAGATTCTCCAGGGACTGGTCCTGATGTAACCCCTCTCCCATGCCACCCTTGGCTGTGTCCAGCCAGTGTCACCTGTGAATGCACAGTGGAGAGGGTAGAACTATGGTAGAGGAGGAAGAGGATGGTCCAGAGGGAAGACCCTTCCAACAGTGATCTCCAGATTCAGGGGAGGGAGCCTACTCACTTTCAGTGTTTTTAATACTTGGATTACAGTTGATTTACAATGTTGTGCTAGTTTCAGGTGTACAGCCTAGTGATTCAGTATTTTTGCAAGTTATACTCCCTTATAGGGTATCATAAGATAATGGGTATAATTCCCTGTGTTATATGGTATATTCTTTTTGCTTATCTATTTTGCATATAGTAGTTTGAATATGTTAATACCATATGCCTGATTTGTCCCTCTCCCCTCCCCTCTTCCCTTTGGTAATCATATGTTTGTTTTCTGTATCTGAGAGTCTATTTCTGTTTTCCATATGCATTCATTTGTATTATTTTTTAGGTTCCACATATAAGTGGTAACATACAGTATTCATCTGTCTCTGTCTGACTTATTTCACTAAGCATAATATTCTGTAGGTTCATCCATGTTGCTGCACATGGCAGTATTTCATTCTTTTTTATGGCTAACAGTCCACATTGTATATGCATACCACATCTTCTTAATCCAGTTGTCTGTTGATGGGAACTTGTGTTGCTTCCGTGTCTTGGCTGTAGAAATAGTGCTGTTGTGACTCTTGAGGTACATATATTTTTTTGAATTAGTGTTTTTATTTTTTCTGGGATTATACCCAGGAGTGGAATTGCTGGATCATATAGTAGCTCTATTTTTAGTTTTTTAAGGAACTTCCGTAGTGTTTTCCATATTGACTGTACCAATTTACATTCCCACCAACAGTGTAAGGGAGTTCCTTTTTTCCACATCCTTTCCAACATTTGTTATTGGTAGACTTTTTGATAATAGCCATTCTGACAGGTGTGAGGTGATGCCTCATTGTGATTTTGATTTGTTTTTCTCTAATAATTAGTGATGTTGAGCATCTTTTCATGTGCTTATTAGACATTCATATGTCTTCTTTGGAAAGATGTCTGTTCAGGTCTTCTGCCCATTTTTTAAATTGGGTCCTTTTAAATTTATTTTTTATTTTTGATATTGAGTTGTATGAACTGTTTGTATATTTTGGATATTAACACTTTTTTGGTCTCTTCATTTGAAGTTATTTTCTCCCATTCCATATATTGTCTTTTTGTTTTGTTGATGGTTTCCTTTGCTGTGCAAAAGCTTTTAAGTGCAATTAGGTCCCATTCGTTTATTTTTACTTTTATTCTTTTTGCCTAAGGAGACTGAGCCAAGAAAATATTGCTACAATTTATGTCAAAGAATGTTGTGCCTATCTTGTTTTCTAGGAGTTTTGTAGCTTTAAGGCTTATATTTAGGTTTTTAAACCATTTGAGTTTATTTTTGTATATGGTGTGTGGAAATTTTTTTTTCCCCAGAAATGTTTTAATTTCATTGTTTTACATGTGGCTGCCAGGTTTTCTCAGCACCAGTTGTTGAAGAGACTGTCTTTTCTTTATTATTTATTGTTACCTCCTTTGTCACAGATTAATAAACCATAGGTGTGGTGTGTAGGTTTATTTCTGGGCTGTCTATTCTGTTCTGTTGATTTATGTGTCTGTTTTTGTGCTAATACCATGATGTTTTGATTACTGTAGCTTTGTAGCATAGTCTAATGTCTGGGAGGATTTATACCTCCAGCTTTGTTCTTCTTTTATCAGGATTGCTTTTGTAATTCTGGGTCTTTTGTGATTCCATATAAATTTTAGGATTATTTGTTCTAGGTCTATGAAAAATGTCATGGGTATTTTGATAGGGACTGCATTAAATCTGTAGATTGCTTTGAGTAGTATGGGCATTTTAACAATATTCTTCTAATCCACGAGCACAGGATATCTTTCAGTTTCTTTTAATCATCTTCAGTTTTCTTCACTAATGTTTTATAGTTTTCAAAGTATAGGTCTTTAACCTCCTTGGTTAAGTATATTCCTAGGTATTTTATTCTTCTTGATGTTAAAATGGGATTTTTTCACTTTCTCTTTCTGATATTTCTTTACTAGTGTAAAGAAACACAACAGATTTCTGTATATTTATTTTGCTACCTTGCTGAATTAATTTATTAGTTCTAATAGTTTTTGTGTGGAGACTTTAGGGTGGTCTGTGTCTATCATGTCATCTACAAATAGTGACAGTTTTACCTTTTTCCTTCCAACTTGGATACCTTTTACTTCTTTTTCTTGTCTGATTGCTGTAGATAGGAGTTTCAATACTATGTTCAATAGAAGCAGTGAGAGTGGCCACTATTATCTTATTCCTGTGGCAGAAAGTGAAGAAGAACTAAAGAGCCTCTTGGTGAAAGTGAAAGAGGAGAGTGAAAAAGTTGGCTTAAAGCTCAACATTCAGAAAACTAAGATCGTGGCATCTGGTCCCATCACTTCATGGGAAATAGATGGGGAAACAGCGGAAACAGTGTCAGACTTTATTTTTGGGGGCTCCAAAATCACTGCAGATGGTGATTGCAGCCATGAAATTAAAAGACACTTACTCCTTGGAAGGAAGGTTATGACGAACCTAGATAGCATATTTAAAAGCAGAGACATTACTTTGTCAACAAAGGTCCATCTAGTCAAGGCTATGGTTTTTCCAGTAGTCATGTATGGATGTGAGAGTTGGACAGTGAAGAAGGCTGAGTGCCGAAGAATTGCTGCTTTTGAACTGTGGTGTTGGAGAAGACTCTTGAGAGTCCCTTGGACTGCAAGAAGATCCCACCAGTCCATCCTAAAGGAGATCAGTCCTGGGTGTTCATTGGAAGGACTGATGTTGAAGCTGAAACTCCAATACTTTGGCCACCTCATGTGAAGAGTTGACTCATTGGAAAAGACCCTAATGCTGGGAAAGATTGAGGGCAGGAGGAGAAGGGGATGACAGAGGATGAGATGGCTGGATGGTATCACCGACTCGATGGACATGGGTTTGGGTAGACTCCGGGAATTGGTGATGGACAGGGAGGCCTGGCATGCTGCGATTCATGGGGTCGCGAAGAGTCGGACATGACTGAGCAACTGAACTGAACTGAACTGAAATTTAACAGGAAGGCTTTCAGCTTTTTGGCATTGAGTACTATGTTGGCTGTGGGTTTGTCATAAATGGCCTTTGTTATGTTTCAATATGTTCCTTGTATACCCACTTTGATGAGAATTTTTACCCTGAATGGATGTTATCAAATACTTTTTCTGGATCTATTGAGATAATCATGTGATGTTTGTCTTTCCTTTTGTTAATGTGGTGTATTGCATTGATTTGTGAATGTTGAACTATCCTTGTAACCCTGGAATAAATCCAGCTTGATCACGGTGTATAATCCTTTTTATGTATTGTTAGATTCAGTTTGCTAATAATTTATATTCATCAAAGATATTGGCCTATAACTTTTTTGTAGTGTCTTTGTCTTGTTTTGGTATCAGTATAATGGTGGGCTTGTAGAATGAATTTGGGAGTGTTCCCTCCTCTTCAGTTTTTTGGAATAGTCTGAGAAGGATAGGTATCAGTTTTTCTTTATATGTTTGGTGGAATTCCCCTGTGAAACCATCTGGTCCTGGACTTTTGTTTGCTGGGAGATTTTCTGTTACAAATTCAACTTCTAGCGATTGGTCTGTTCAAACTGTCTGTTTCTTCTTGACTTAGTCTCGGCAATCTGTATGTTTCTAGAAATTCGTCCACTTCTTCTACATTGTCCAATTTGTTAGCATATAGCTATTCATAGTATTCTCATTATTTTTGTATCTCTGTGGTATCAGTTATTTCTTCTCTTTCATTTCTCATTTTGTTTATTTGCATTCTTTTTTTCTTAGTGACTCTGGCTAAAGTTTTATCAGTTTTCTTTACTTTTCAAAAAACTAGCTTGTAGTTCCATTGATTTTTTTCTATTTTTGATCTCTATTTTGTTTACTTCCTCCATGATCTTTATTATTTCCTTCCTTCTGTTGACTGGGTTTTGTGTGTTCTTCTTTTTCTAATTCTTTTAGATAATATACATGTGTGCATGCTAAGTTGCTCCAGTCATGTCTGACTCTGTATGATGCTATGGTCTGTAGCCTGCCAGGCTCCTCTGTCCATGGGAGTCTCCAGGCAGGAATGCTGGAGTGGGTTGCCATGGCCTCCTCCAGGGATCTTCCTGATCCAGGGATTGAACCCACTTTTCTTATGTCTCCTTCTTTGGGTTCTTTACCACTGGTGCCACTGGGAAGCTCCCTTTAGGCGGGATAGGTTGTTTATTTTAGATTGTTTTTTTGTTTCTTGAGGAAGTACTGTATCACTTGGAACTGCTTTTGTTGCATCCCATAGCTTTTAGAAAGTTGTGTTTCCATTTTCGTTTGTCTCAAGGTATTTTCTGATTTCCTCTTTGATTTCATCGTGGACCTTTTGGTTTTTTAGTAGCATGTTGTTTAGTCTCCATGTGTTTGTTCTGTTCTCTTTTTTCTTTCAGTAGCTGATTTCTAGTTTCATACTGTTGTGGTCAGAAAAATGCTTGATATAATCTCTTTTTGTCACTTTAAATTTGTTGAGGCTTGTTTTGTGTCCAAGTATGTGACCCATCCTGGAGAACATTCTATGTGCACTTGAAAAGAATGTGTATTCTGTTGTTTGGGGATGTAATGCACTATAATTACCAATTAAGTCCAACTGGTCTATTGTATCATTTTCACTCTTAGTGTTTTTGTCTCCAGACTTCTACTTGGGCCATCCCCTCTACAGGAAATGCCATAATTTTTCATCTTTGCATTCCATCTGTCCTTCCAAACCAGAGCAGACATCTTCTCCAACACATCTGCCCTCCCTCCTAGTTGGAAGTAGTACCTTCTTCTTCTCAATGCTCATAGTACTTGGTTCATACCTCTCACAATATGTGAACATATTGTGACACATGTTCTGTTCTCCTTTGAATCACCATGTTGGCTGTTTCTTCTGTCTCCAGCATTCTTAGGGAGACTCCCTTCATCAATAGCACATCACACTATGCCTGACACTTAGTAAGTGCTCAACAAAGTTCACCAAAAAATGCAAGAATGTCTTTGAAGGTGTATTTTACAGATGAAGAAACTGGGGATCCAAGAGGCAAAGAGTTTTGCTCAAAGCCAAACAGCTAATGAGAAGTAGATAGAGACTTCAAAATCAGGTTTGTTTTAAGGTAGTCATACTACATCTGTGATTCTGAAACACAAGTAGGCAATCAGGTATGGACTCTTGATGAAGTTTCTACTAGTAAAGACAAGGGTAGTGCCTGGTCTGGCTATTTTTTTATCACTATGGGTTTGGGTAAACTCTGGGAGTTGGTGATGGACAGGGAGGCCTGGCGTGCTGTGATTCATGGGGTTGCAAAGAGTCGGACACGACTGAGTGACTGAACTGAACTACAGACAACAGGTTCAAACATTTAAATCATAAGTGATAAAAAAATAGCCAGACCAGGCATTACCCTTGTCTTTACTAGTGGAAACTTCATCAAGAGTCCATACCTGATTGCCTACCTGTGTTTCAGAATCACAGATGTAGTCAACTCTTTCTAGAGAACAGGTTGTTAATGGTGATGACCTGGGATGACCTGGACCCCAGAGGCAAACTCACATTTATGCTTTGTTTCACGAGGACTATCCCTGCCCTAGTGATTGTACTGGAGGGTGTGTGTGTAAAGTCCGAGGTCCTCTCATTCCAGGCCCAGAACCCCTCCCATCCCACCAATATTTGGCTCCGTCTGCTTGTCAGACCTTCTGATTCCTGGGGCTGCCCTGTGGGGGCGGGGTACCCTCTCTGGACAGTGGGTGTGTGGGAGTGGGAACAGGAACTGGCAGCCAGTTCCTTGAGCTCGGCCTGGTGTGAGCCATGGGGGCTTTATCTTGCCATTAATGGTTTTCTAAATTGGTGGCAGTGGAGCAAAAAACCCAATTTGCGCCTGGAGCATGCATGATTACTATTGTAATAACCTCAGCTAATAAGAATATGATGTGGGGCTAGGCTGGGAGAGAAAACACATTTCTCATTAGCTTTTGATTAATTACTCTACATAATTTCTTAGTTGTGGTGGCCAAGGGGGTGGGGTGTTACCCTCACCTCACCTTAACCCCATGGGCTAGGGGTGTTCTAGGGATGGTGGTATTTCCACAGTGGCCATGGAGGGAGAAGACCAGGTCTCTCCTCCCACTTCTCTTCTCTCTGCTCCTCACAACCTTACCCTGTCTTCTCTCCCACTCTCCTCTCCAGCCCTCCTCTGTCCAGCCCCCTCTTTCCCTGCCTTCTTAATCTCTTCTTTTCTCTTTTCCCTCCCTCCTCAGCCTTTTGTTGGTCTCCGTGGGTGTCTTATGGCCCTTGGTGACAGCCCACACTGTCCCCTGGCACTGCCAGGCAGGTAGGTGATAGCTAGTTTGCAGGTCCTGGCTGAGCTCAGATTGGATATCCCCTCGTGCTCCCCTCCCCTGTCCCTAGACCTCCCCAGTCTGACCTGGGGACCTCTTCTTAGCTCACCTGCTCCTGACACAGGGTCATTTTGCCTGGCTCTATGCAATTTGGAATTGTTCTTGCCCCTCTACCACTTCACCACAGGCAGAGGTGCCTCCTGGCCTGAGGGCTGTGCCCCTTTCTCCTGGTCCCTGGCAGTTAGGTCAAGGCTGGACAGTCCCTCATGTCCTCCCACCTGGGATCTAAGTGCTTAATAGCACAGTGGCTGGAACATTTCCATTTTATTTGTTACTCAGCAAGTTTCTGTTGACCTCTACTCTATACTTAGAACTGTACCAGGCACCATGGGGATCTACGAGAAAGGACAGGCGTGGTCTTGCCATCAGGTTGGGAAGGGTGTTGAGGAGGGACAGACACCAACAAAAGGCAGTGTGTACCCAGTGCCCAGTGGGTGAGGCAGAGAGAGCAGGGGAGCAAGACTTCTCAGGCTGGAGGTTTGAGAGGCTTCATGGAGGAGGGGGACTCAGATTTGGATAACAGAGGGGAGAGGACAGGAGAAGGAATTCCTCACGAGGGCGTAGTGTGAGCAAAGGCCCAGAGGTAGGAATGCTTGAGGCGATTTTGGAGAATGTGAATGTGGCTAGTGTATAGTTGAAGGCTGACTCTTGAACATCTCAAGATTTGGGACATATGTGATATCTGGATATCTGGTTGGGAATCCTGAAAGGTACTGCAGTGTGAGGGTGATCTCATAGCAGTGGCTTGCTAAATGGATAATGGTGGGGTGTATTAGTTTTACATTGCTACTGTAACAAAATACCACAAAATCAGCAGCTTAAAATAACACAGATTTATTATGTCGTGGTCCTATGGGTCAGAAGTCCAGGTTGGCTTGACTGGTTTCTTTGCTCTGGGTTATACAAGAAGTCAAGGTGTTGGCTGGTTGGGCTCCTATGAGGAGGCTCTAGGAAGAATTCACTTTTAGCCTCATTCAGGTGGTAGGGAGAATCCTGTTCCTTGTAGTTGTAGGACTGAGGCCCCCCCTCCATTCCCTTGCTGTATGTAAGTTGGGGCCACCCTTATGTCCTGGATGCCCCTCCCCAGTTCTTGCACATGGGCCCCTATATCTCAGAATCAGCACCAGTGTCTCAAATCCTTCTGTTCCTGGATGCTCACTGACTTCCTCTTCTGCTGCATCTCTTTGACCATTTTCCTGCTTTCTCTTTTGTTGCATCTCTCTGACCTCAGCTGAGTAAAGTTTCCTGCTTTTAAGGGATTATATGACTAGATGGGGGCCTACCCAGATAATCCAGGATAATCTCTATTTTAAGGTTCATAACCTTAATTTTCAACATCTGCAATGTCCTTTTGCCATGTAACGTACCATTCCCAAGTTCCATAGATTAGGGCATGGGCATTTTTGGGGAGGGGGTTATTCTGTCTATCCCATGGGGGAAGGCAAATTAGGTGGTTCCTGAATTAGGCCTGGTGAATGGAAATAAGGGCTGGAACCTGGGTGTAATGAGAATGGAAAGGCAGGGAGGGGACATATCATTTCAAAGGAACCTAGAGGCTGCTTGGTGATTGGCTGCATGTGTGTGGATGGGTGGGAGGGAGTGAAGGGGAAAGGAGTTATCCTTTGAGATCCCCTGGAGTAGGAAATGGCAACCCACTCCAGTATTCTTGCTTGGAAAATTCCATGGGCAGAGGAGCCTGGTGGGCTACAGTCCATGGGACTGTGAAGAGTCAGACACGACTGAGCAACTGAGCCAGCAGCCTAGGAGATAGGAGCAAGATGGTAACTCATCAGTCACTCTGGGAGAGGCCCTGGTTATGGAGGGCAGATGATGCATTTGTTTCCGGCAGGTGACTTAGGGATGATAGCACCTGCCCACTTGGAAGGCCCTATGAGCAGGAGAGAACACTCACCAGAAATGTTAGACCAGGTGATACTCATTTGTGAACTATTCCCATTAAAGCAGTGGTTGATGGCTTGGGGAGGGGGTGTGGGGGTAGATTGTCATGTCTAAGGGAGACAGGATAGAAAGGAAACTGGACTAGAACACTGGGAGATGACCAGACAAGAGATGGGAGGAGGAAGAAGAGCTGGAGAGAGTGAAAGAGCAGACACAGCTGGGCAGCTGGAGAGGAAGGAGATGAGCTAGGAAAGGGCCCATCTGTGGGGCCAGGCGGCACTGGTGCTCAGGGTTAGAAAAGGCAGAGGGTGGGCAGGAGAGTGGGACGAAGGCCGGGCAGTCAGTGATGGGATGATTGTGGTGATGGGGACAGGTGTTTCTTTTCTAAAAAAATTATTTTCTTAAGTATAGTTGATTTCCAATACTATACTGTGTTAATTTCTGCTGTACAGCAAAGTGATTCAGTTATATATATATACACACACACACATATACATATAGACACATTCTTTTCCATATTTTTTCCATTATGCTTTATCACAGGATATTGAATATAGTTCCCTGTGCTACACAGTAGAACCTTGTTTATCCATCCTATGTATAATAGTCTGCACCTGCTAATCCCAAACTCCCAATCCATCTCTTCCCTGCCTCACCTCCGGCTTTGCAACCACAAGTCTGTTCTCTATGGGGGATAGGTATTTCTCAGTGAGCCCAGGAGGAAAGACTTGGTGGTGTGGAGGGAGAGAGTGGGGACACCCACCAGGCTCAGTGGGGCCCACAGGCACTGTCTGTCAGCATGGAGGGAGGGGGCAAGGCCAGGAAAACAGAGCAGAGGCAGTAACTGGCACTGCTGGAGGAGAGGGAGGGGCATGATTCAGGAACAAGTCCCCAAAGTAGCAGGGGCTGGAGTCCAGAGCCGGGGCCTTGGGTGGGCCTGGCTGGGCAAGGGCTTTGGACTTCTTAGAACAGAATCTGGGGACAGAGGACAGGCCAAGTAGGGCACCAGAGGTAGCCATCCTGGGGTCCTTCTTATTTTGGAACCATCTTCTCACCCCTGATTATCTGGTGTGTGTGTGGGGGGTGGTTCTCCACAGCATAAAAGCTCCTGGAGTGAAAGGAGTTATCTGATTCCAGGGATCTGGGGAAAGGAGGCATAAGGGTGTCTCCCTGGGCAAAGGGTCCTTTGGGAGATGGAGAGCACCCTTTGGGAGATGTCTCCCCTCTTCCTCTTGGCTCCATCAGCACAGTGTCAACCCTTGGGCCCTCCATGTGCCAAACGCCCATGTGAATCCCAGCCTCCCCGCTACTTCTGACATTTCCAGAGCCATTGTTTGAGGCCTAATTGCCTGCCATAGCACACTGCTCAGAGCCCCCGCCAGCCATGTCACCTGCTGGTCCGTGGGGCTGCTCAGAGCCGGCTCCCACTGTTTGCGGTGGCCGGGTGCCAACAGGCAGGCTCGGAATAAACCAGCAGTGAAGGACAAGCGCAGTCTTTGCAGGCACCAGATGGGGGCCCTCGATGTGTGCGTGTCCGTGCGAGTCTGCGTGGACTTGTGGGTCTGGGAGGTGTCCACAGCCCAGGTCTCAGTGGACTTCAGGATCCGGGGTCAGGGACGTGGGCATAGGGGGTGCAGAGGGGCTGGTGTGGTGATGGAGACTCCGGGAGGCTGGCCCACGTCCCACTAAGGGCTGGGGCAGGATGCCTGCGGATGGCTGGAGGAAGGCCTGGAGGCCCAGGGTTCAGCACCACTTCCCTCCGCTTGAGCCCCAGCGTTCCCCAGACAGACCCTGGACCTGGCCTGCCCCCTGAGGCCACCACAGGCCATGCCCCCACACTCCTGGACCTGTTGGGTTGCCTGCGCCCCCTCCCACCCCAGGAGGAAAGAGGAAATCTCGCTAGAGATCCACGTAAAAATAGATGTATTTCTGTATAAGCAGCGAGCCTGAAAAACGGCTGAGCCAGAGTCTGCTCTGCTGACAGAAGATCTATGTACCAAATTCCTCTTCAAAATCTATTTCTCTGGAGATTTATTCTTGCCGAGCTGGGGGGAAGTTCTGGGCATCAGGGCGTCCGGGCAGCTGCTGCTCCACCCTTTCCCAGCTGAGCAGTGGTCATAGTGGGCAGCAGCAGCCAGCTCAGGTTGATCAGAGCAGAAAAGTCAAGGGGGATTTGAATGGCAAAAAGGTCATTCTCATACATTACCCCGGTTGGGTCGGAAGCTGGCGTGATACAGCGTGACACCCATCCTGGTGGCTGAGAGAATAAGTGATGGCTATATTTATGTTTCCATCTAAATGCATGGATCAAAGCAGACACTTTAATCTATTCAACAACAGCCCGAGGATTAAAAAGTTGCAGGCAAATCACACTCTTAAATTGGTAATATATTTTTGCTTGTCACTTGACAAATCATTTTAGAGAGTGACTCCAGGCCGGGTGGGGGACCTGGAGATTTGAACCTGGCTCCCTCCTGGAGAGTGGCCCCAGCACCCCGATAGGACGTGAGTTCCCTCACTTTCTGTGGTCCCTTTGAGTCCCCACACAGGACTCCTGGGCGGGGTGGGGGGGAGTAGTGGGGAGTATCAGGCCTAGGGTCACATCTGGAAATCTGTTTTAATCTCCAAACAGCCTAGCAGGTGGGCACTATAATGACCCCCATTTTACAGATCAGGAGAATCATCTGCATGGCTTGCCCAGGGCACACAGTCATAAGTGGGAGAGTGGGATGCAAAGCTAGAAGTCCCCACCCCAAGTCCAGTGCTCTCGTTCGCTGGAGCTGCAAGGACTGCTCTGCCAATTGTCTGTGTCCGCAAGTTCTTCACTTCCCAGTTTCCTCGTCTGCAAAAATGGGGATAATGATGGGGTTGTCCTCAGGAGTTAGTGAGATGACTGAGGGAGTAAGTGAGATGCCGTAGGAAAGACACTGATAGCCCTTTCAGCATGGTGTCTGACACGTGATGAGAACACGTTTGTGCTGAGCTCTGAAGGACAGGACCAGACAGGTGTATGTCTGGAGCCTGAGAAAGAAACTCACAACCATGCCTTTTGAGGAATGGTTGAAGGAACTGGGGCTCCGAATCAGGAAGAGAGAAGGCGGCCTTCTAATGGAGGCTGGGTTGTGAAAAGAAAGGGAGATTTGCTTTGTGCCCTGTGGCCTCAAGACAGACAGCTGGATCCTTAAGGAGACTGGTGGGTTTCAGCTGAAGAGAAGCAAGAACTTTCTAATCACCAGTGTTGGGGAAAGATGAGCTCAGGGTTTTGGGAGCCATGCAGGCTGAGGCCTTTTGAGCCCTTGGTGGTGGTGATACTGCCCAGGCTCGGCATTTAGACGAGATTTCTTTAAACGTTCTTTCCAAATAGAGTCTAAAATTCCATAGTAGTAGGGTTAGCTCCCAATCATTTCCAGTAACAGGACAAGAATAGTTGGGTAGTTTACTGGGAACATAATGATTTATGCTTAGCTTAGATCCCCACTAACCTTGCGGGATGTGAGGTGGTACGGTGGTTCAGGAGTTGGTGCCTGGCATGGGAAATGGCAAGGTGGCTGCGCTCGAGCGAAGGAGGCAAAGCTAACCTTGGGTGAAGGAAGAATTCCTGTCCTCACCAGATATTGGCCAAAGTGGTCTGAGGAACTGGGGCAGTGCCAGCCAACGGTGGGCTTGGAGCTCGGGAGACTTGGGTTTCCATCTGGCTCCATTTATTAACATCTCGTGTGTCCAGCCTAAAGTCCCCTAACCTTTCCGAGCCTCAGTTTCCCACCGTGGGAAACAGAGAGCTTCACTCCCTGCTCACCTTTCAGAGAATTGGGGAAGGGCTGGCTTTGCCGCTGCCTTGGCCGTGGGAGAGGGGCGCTGTTCCAGGAAGGGAAAGGATGCCTTGGGTATCCCGTGGTCTGACTGGTCCCAGTCCTCTCCCAAGTGCCCGCCCAGCTGCTCCCTCAGAGGCCCCTTCCATTGGCGCCCCCCGCCGGCTGCAGGGCGCGTGCGCGAGCTTCCAGATCGGGGCTACCCGCTGGCGCGCGGCCAAATCGCACCATCTGCCTGAACGGAAATGGAGCGCAGGTGTGGGTTTGGGGCATAGGTAATTGCTGATGGCTGAGCTAGCTTTTCCCGTATATGGTTCCCCGGCGGCGGCAGCGGCCCGCATGGTCCCCCGTTGGGCCCACACTCTGCGCCTTCCTGCGCCTTCAGCCTGTTCCCTCCTGTGAGCCTCAGAACAGCTAAGCAAGGGAGGTCAGGGCATTATCGGATTCGTTTTACCAGCGTGGAAATCAAGAACCAGAGGTTAAATCTCCGGTCCAGGGTCCCGGAGCCAGTCAATAATGGGCCTGAACCAGCCCTCCAAGTCACCCGACTCTTAATTCCATTTTCCTCGCGTGACCCCCAGCGCCGTGCAGTTCAGCAAATGTTTATGGAGGGCCTTGTATGGGCCAGGCGCTGCGCTGGGTGCGGGGGTGCAGACCTGTGCTCTGGCTCTGTTCTTGGGAGGGTGCAATTTGAACCCTTCTCTTTGGCCCCGAGGTTCCCAGTCATATCCCACAGCCCTGCGTCAAACATGCGTTGGACACCCAGGTACCTGCGCAGGTCTGGAGGGTTCACACACCTAATGATTCGCTGGGAAGACTCCTTGGCTTGTGGTGCAAGGCCTTTCTGAATCTGACCTGAGTCTACTTTTATGCATACATAGTTGCTTCAGTCATATCTGACTCTGCGACCCCATCCATGGTCTGTAGCCCACCAGGGTCCTGTGTCCATGGGCTTTTACCTGCAAGAATACTGGAGTGGGTTGCCATTTCTTCCTCCAGGGGATCTTTTGGACCTAGAGGTGGAGCCAAAATCCCCTGTGTTGCAGGCAGATTCTTTACTGCTGAGCCACCTTTGTGGCTCCATTCTTCTCCATACCCTCTTGGACCCCTGGGTCTAGCTGCCCAGGTCGACCACCCCACTGTTCTACAACTGTACCTGGACCTCAATTCTCCTTTCCAGCCATGAATGTGGCTTGTCTAAACCCACTTTGTGAGTTCAGCCTGGCTCAAGTGTGACCTCCTCCTCTCAGTCCTCTTTGATTCATCCTGATTCTTCCCCATCAACACATGATCCCTTTCCCTACGCTTAATGCCCTCTGCATTGGCCTTTGTGATGCACAAGGCTGCATAGTCTGCAGTTTCAATGTGGCTCCCCAACTCCTTCCCTGCTGGACTGTGGGCTTCTCAATATCTGGGTCTGGGTCTTATTAATCTGTGACACCCCCCCTCCACCCCCCACCCCCCCACACACACTCCAGCTTGATGCCTGTCCCACAGGAGAGGCTCAGAGACACAAAGGAGATGGTGTGTGTGAAACTGTTTTGTGAGGTACTACACGGTGCCAATCCTGCTGCTGCTAAAACTGAAAAGTGTTTAAAACCCTATGAAATAAGGAGGTTCATCTCCACAACCCCCAAATTTTAAGTTCTAGATGATTTTCAGTATCAATTTAAAATCACAATAATAACAGTAGCTTAACGTTTATTGACATTTTGTGCCTGCATTAGCCATCATTATTGTAATAGGAATATATGTGCTGTGCTGTGCTGTGCTAAGTCACTTCAGTCGTGTCTGATTCTTTGCAACTCAGTAGACCGTAGCCCGCCGGGCTCCGCTGTCCGTGGGATTCTCCAGGCAAGAATACTGGAGTGGGTTGCCATTTCCTTCTCCAAGGGATCTTCCTGACCCAGGGATCAAACCCCTAGTCTCTTACATCTCCTGCATTGTCTATACCACTAGCCACCCGGGAAGCCAGAAATATATACACAGGTATATAATCTTTCCATTTCTCTATATTATTTAAATGATCATTAGGGCAGTATTGAAATAATGCCACTAATATTCACATATGCTTCAAGAAATTCTCAACAAAATGTCCCCCACCCTTCCCCCGAGTGACCACATGGCCTCTGGCTCTCAAGGGCCTCAGTAGGTGGAGGCTGCGGTTGTCAGTTTTCCCCACTAGATCAGAAGCTAAGCCCTGATTAGCTCTGTGATTTTGTCCCTTTTTCTGTAAATTTGTCCCTTTTTCCTAGGAGTGCAACCAGCAGGCCTCTTCTACTTGCCTTTTGGGGCCAGTGGGCACTGAACCAGGGATGGGCAGCCTCTTCATAGAGCTGAACACCGCAAGGAACATGCATCTCTGAGTCTGTTATCAGAATTTTTATGTCAAGTCTGCACGACGTGAGGGTTGTTGGGTTTCTGTCCTTTTGGTGTTTATGGAGTACATAAAAAGGAACTACTCTGAGTAAATAAACAGAGAAGATTAGAGGCTTCCTCAGTGGGGGGCACCGTTCATGAGACAACAAACGAGGAGAGTTGTTGCTGGGGTTCTGTGATGCTGCTGAGTTGGAACCATATCTCGTTTCTGAGTTGTTGCAGGAAGTTTGGGCTCCTCAGCTTCTGAGTCTTAGCGTCCAGAGGCTCTGATCCCAGTCCATGTGTATGTGCTGTGAATGTCCCCACGAGCATACAGGTGAGTGTGCGTTTCTCCCTGTAAGTGTGGGTCTGTGTGTGTCTAAAGGTGAGTGTGTGTACCATCTGTGCATGTGGGTGTGTGTAGAGAATGTGCATTGGGGTGAGTATGGATCTTTCTAGGGGTACAGCTTATATATTGTAGACGAACGTGCATTTGTATGCAGGGGTCTATGTTTTTGAGTGTGGAAATGGTGCAGGGTGAAAGTGGGGCATATTTGGTGTGAACAGGTGTCTGACTTTGTGAGCATGTGTTCACAGTGCAGTGTGGATGTGCATTTCTCAGCACGTGCCTCTGCCTGATTGGGTAGGTGAGAGGTCGTAGGTGAGAGAGGGTCGTGGGTGAGTGGACACACGTGCCTCCCCAATATGCAAGCTCTGAAGACAGGTCTCTGCAGACTATGAATGCCCAGCTCCTGCGGCTCATCCTGGCTTGGTTGCTGCCTCTGGTCCCTGGTGGTTCTGCCTTGCTGGTCCGCAGAGAGATCAACACCCTTCAAACCAGCTGCCTCGTTGGCTGCGGCTCACTCGGTTAGCCTCCCGATGCCTGCAGTTGCCATGGAAACCAAAGTAGGTCTGTTTCTGTCTGCCACCAGGTCCCTGGGCTAGGGCAGCTGTGGGCCAAAGCCACTGTGGTGAGGGCTGGCTGTGCGGGAAGCGAGGAGAGATCTGGGGGACCCTCTGAGCCTGTTTCTCTCTACATCCTTCTGGAGCCTCTTTTCTGTCTCCAAACACAAGAGCAGGTCCCTGCTGTCAGACAGCTGGGATCAAAACAGCCCTCTTAGGCAAGGGTCTGAGCAGTTGACTCTTTCACACACATACAAAATCCTGAAAAAAATTCAAGACATAGGCTAATTCCCCATTACTCTGAATGTAGTTTGTATATCATTAATTCAGTGCCTAAAATAAAGTGGGTTTTAGGAGAGAGCTGGTGCTATCTGATAGGAGAACTCTATACATGCTTTTGTGGTCTGATTTTTTTTTGTGTGTGTGGTCTGATTTTATAATAGGCATCTTCTCAGGTTTCATCACATTGGGAGAACTTGAATATAACAGTGTTAAGCATTGAAGAGATCACAGATCCTGTTTAGTTTTGAAAAACTGAGTAGCAAGCACAAACCTAGCTGTGTAAGCAAAGGGCAGTGCATTGTTAGGGAGACACATAAAAGTGACAGAGCCATAAAGTAAAGCTAGGGGATGATTAATATGAGAGTTAGGATAGTGCTTAACTCCAGTGGTTAATGGGGAGGGTCACAAGAGAAAGGGCTGGGGAAATGAGGGCTTCTAAGGCACTAATAACATTGTATGTCCTAACCCAGGTGGTGGAGAATCAGGTGATTGTTGCTTTTTTCAAGCACATACATATTTATACTCTTCTGTATGTGCGATGCCTACGATCACAAATCACCCATGCTGAGCTTGAGGCCCGGGCTTGATTCGAGTAGGTGATAAGAGGCAGTGTGGGATCGAGGAAAGAGGACAGGGTGGGAATCGGGCTTTTATGGGTTCCGAAGCTGCCTCCAGCACCGGCTGGCCAACATGTGACCTCGAGGAGCCTTTCAAGTCCTCCCAGCTTCAGTTTCCTTGTCTGTAACATGACGATGAATGCATTAGACTTATTCAAGTGAAAATTAGTTTCGAGCTTTCTTTGTGCGGGACATTGTGCTTGGAGGAAACAAAGTCACGTACAGATGTCACGGAAGCTCAGGATGGAGCGAGGTGAGCGCCTTGGAAGGGCATGGTGTGACGGGAGAGCTGCTGGGGGAGATGGCCGTGGAGGAGGCGAGTTTTGAATTGGTTCTTAAATGATGGGCCAGGTCTCCAGTGGCTGAGACAGGGAAGGAGGAAGTGAGGAAGGGGAGGCTCAGTGCTGTCAAGGGGAGAGGTACTTGGACAAGCGTGTGTGTGGAGGATGGCCGCAGCATGATATTTACAATGAGAAACTCCCCAGACTGGGCCAGAGAAGAAGATAGCTGGTCCAGCTGGGGGCAGGGGTGGGGCAGAGGGAGAGGGAGCGAATCAGGTGCTGCTGCTAATCCCCCTGTCCTGGGTGTAGGTGACCACTTCGTCCACAAGACCTTGCTGCTCAAGACTGTGGGCCTCTCAAGACAATCTGGGCCACATACCGCCCCTGCCCTCCCACTCAGCCCCGGGCCTCTGCATTGGGCAGGCTGTGAGAAAAAGACCCTCCCTCAGATGAAAACCTTTGGGCCCTAGGCACATGAGGTACCCACCACCCCACACTCATATCCAGACAAGCCCCATCCCAGCCAGCTGCCAGGACAGGTGTGTGTGGCAGCAACACCCTCTGGAAAATTCCTGGGGCTAGGACACCACTGGCCAGGATGTCTCTAGTGGCCATCAGGACGGCCTCACCCTGCCCTGCCCTGCACCCACACTGGCCTGTTCCCTGTAACTTTTGAGTGTGTGATGATAAGGGAAGGAGGCCTAAACTTGGGAACAGAGAAGCTCCAGCCATCTCTGATGGGTCTGAGGTGTCCTTGTCTCCAAAGTCAGGGGTGGAACAGTCATCACATGAGAATGTTCCATGTAGAACAGTCTGTCCCTTCCAAGGGGAATGACTTGCTCACCTCTGACCCTCACCTGCTGGGTACCATTCTTAGGAAACCATGCTGCTTTGTCTCGGTGAAGATGGTGTCTCATTGGTGAAGTGAGTGAAATGTTTTTGATGTTGCAAGAGGACAGTGTCCAGGCTCCAGAGCACCTCTCCCTGGGGGCTGCCTGAATTAGGACTTGTTGGAGAGGCCTCGGGGAAGCAGGGTCGCTTGTGTTTGATTGTTCTTGGTAGATAGGACCTGGTGGGCAGACGAGCTTTGTGAGCAAGCTGGGAACTGCTGGTTACCAGAGGTGGGGACAAATAAGAGGGGTTTCTCCTGACCGTTTGATGCTGAGAACCCAGCATTGGAGATGGGAGGTCCCTGGTCAGGGACCACCCGCCCCAGGCAAGGTGGTGTCCACCTCAAGGACTATGACACCTCCAGGCGAGGGAGTTGATGCCCGTCATTTATGTATGCACTGAACACATGGTTGTCGTCGTTTAGTTGTTAAGTCGTGTCCAACTCTTTTGTGACCCTATGGACTATATATAGCCTGCCAGGCTCCTCTGTCCATGGGATTCTTCAGGCAAGAAGTGGATTGCCATTTCCTTCTCCAGGAGACCTTTCTGACCCAGGGATTGAACCTGAGTCTCTTGCTTGGCAGGACGGTTCTTTACGACCAAGCCACCAGGGAAGCCCTGAACACGTGGTAGGTGCTCAGTATTTATTGAACAAGTGTCTTTGGGACAAATTCAGTGTCACTGGTATTACTGAATCTGATGATTGGTGAAGATCTGAGGAGGCAGGCTGGTGGTGTCAGGGTTCCACCATCACTACTCTTGGTGGCGGAGAGCATGGGTTTTGGAAACAGTTAGGGGTCTGAGTCCTGGCTCTTACATTTACTGTGTGACCTTGGCCTTCTCTAATCTCCAGTTTTTTCATCTCCAAACTGAGTGTCTTTGATGCCTGTGTACAGCACATGAGGATCAGATGAGATGGGTCATGTAGAGGGCTCAGCACTGTGCTTGGTGCATAGTGAATGCCAGGAACTGCTCAGTCCACAGCAGATGGTGGCTTGGGTGGTGTGGTCACTCGGGCGGGAGGGGTGCAGAGCAGAATGTGGAGGGAGGAACCTGGCAGGAAGGCAGGTGGGTTAGTGGCAAGGCTGGTTTGTCAGTCAGGTGGAGGGCAGCGGGGGGTCATCAGGTCAGTGCTGTGGGGAGCTGAGAGTGAGAAGGATGAGCCTGGGTGAAGGGGAGAGCCATGCTTAGCATCAGGCGGGATGTTCAGGGGGCCTGCTCATCCCTCCATGCACTTGCTCACTGAGCGAAGGTGCTCTCAGCATTCACAGTGCTCCGAGCACAGTTCCAGACACCAGGGATACAGCAGTAGCCACGGGACTTACTCTGCCGAAACCCTGTGAGATTTCTTCATCATTCAACACATGTTCGGGGCATTGTCCATTGCGTGATTTTGTATTTACCTGCCCTGTGCTTTCTAGTAAAAGTCTTTTGTATAATGTTTTAACCTTGCCTGGGCAGACTGTGAAGGAAAGGGAAAATCTATCCACATTTTGATCAGGAGAGATGGGCTGTGGGGACAGGTTGAGTCATGAGACCAAGGGCAATGGTACAGCAGGGTGCCCAGCTCTGCTGAGGGCCCTGGAGAAGGCAGTTTCTTAGGTTGATGCTGATGGGCAGTTCAGGCCAGGAATTCAGCCGAGCAGCAGGTCCCCTTCCCCCTGGCTCCTGCTCCTTCATCCAGCTGGGACCTTGTACCTCATGGCCGACATGGCTGTGGCCTGGGTGACTCCAGATTTTGCCTCATTCTTGACCATCACTGGCCTTCCCCCCGCATCCTGTGGCCCCTGAGCCTTCTCCCTAAACCTTCCTTGTCCTGAAAAAAGCAGTAGCATCAGGACCAGAGAGAACTACACACAGCCTCTTGGAAATAGCCCCTCTCTCAAGGGTCAAGATTAGTCAAGGCCAGTAGAATTGGCAGTCATGGTGATACAGCCCTGTGTGGTGTTCTGGTAAGTTCTTGGATCCTGTCTACAAGGATGCTTTGCTGGGTGGCTTAGGAGATCCACCTCCCCCCAAGTTTTGACACACCCACAGGGCAGCATCAGTAACTCTGAGAGCCGCACCCTGTCCTGGGGATGCTGTGTTGGTCCGGATTCTTCAGAGAAGCAGACCAATAGGATACAGAAATGTATCTATTTAATTATTATATTTATTGGCTCATGTACTTGCAGAGGCCAAGAAGTCCCCGATCTGCTGTAAGCAAGCAGGAGAACCAGGAGGGCCAGTGGTGTAATTCAGGCCAAGTCAGAAGGTCAGAGAACTGGGGACCCAATGGTGCGAGTCCCAGTCTGAGTCTGAGTCCCCAGAACCAGGAGCACTGGTGGATGTCCCAGCTCAGGCTAAGAGCAAATTCTCCCTTCCTCTGCCCTTTGGTTCTATTCAGGTCCTCAGCACATTGGTGGAGGCGATCTTCTTTGCTTAGTCTACTGATTCAAATGCTAATCTCTTCCAAAGACACCCTTGCAAACACACCCGGGAACAGTGTTTTGCCATCTGGGCATTCCTTAGCCCAGTTAAGTTGACACATAAAATCAACCATCACACATGCTCAGCCCCACTTCCAGCCTGGCCGACAGCCTAGTTGCTGTGTGTGTGCTCAGTGAGTCAGTCATGTCCGACTCTTTGCGACCCCATGGACTGTAGTCCACTAGGCTCCTCTGTCCATGGAATTTTTCCAGGCAAGAATACTGGATCGGATTGCCTAGTTGCTAGAACTCACTTTTTCACTCTTGCATCTGGGCCTTTGCTCCAGTACATTCCTCTGTTGAGCTTAACTGATTAAGTCCAACCTGCGGAAGCACCAAGTCAGAAAGAACACAGCCTCTGGAGTGGATGAATGCAAGTACAAATCTCCAACTCTGCCCTTTTCTATAAGAGTTGAGCAAGTCACGTAAGCCCTGGCCTCTGCTTCCCTGTAGGTGAAAGGAACCTTGCAGGAAGATGTGAGGCTCAGAGGTGACGTGGGTAGTGCCCCTGGCATCTGAGAGAGCACTCAGCAGATGGCTAGATTCAGCGGCTTTGTTTCCTTTTTGGAAAAAGACTGGGTGTGCAGACTTTATTTTAAATGTAGCTGCTAAAAAGTCCACCTCCTCCACGAAGTCATCCTCTTTAGCCCTGTGCTGCTCTTCAGCCCCAGGCCGTTGGTGACATCCCCCTGGGAAGCCAGCTTGTATGTTTGTGTTGTTGGGGGGAGCATGGAGGGGAGTGTCTGTCACTTTTACTCCCAGTCATGGAGCGCATACAGTGCATGGAGGATGTTGGCTGATTTGTGGATGGTGGGAAGGGGCTGCAGGGGTGGGGGTGGGGAAAGAAGCTGAGGGTGGTCTTAGGGCCTTTGCAGCCAGGACCTATCCAGCCTGGCTGCAGGTGGGGATAGGGAGGGGCCTGCAGCCATCTTCCTTGCTCGCCCCCCATCTCCATTTGGGGGAATCCCACCCCCTTCTCCCTGACCTTGTTTCTCGTTGGCTCAGCCCTGTCCTGCTAACGAGCTGAACCAGCCACTTGGCACCCGCCTCTGATGTGCTGACTCAGTCCTATGGCTCCCGCTTCCTCTGCCCTTGTTTGAAAACGCCAAGTTAATTGCTCTCCAGCTTCAAGCTGCACTGGCAGGGGCATGGCCCCCCCTTTCTTCTACCCTTCCCCACGCCCTGGGAGGGGGACAGGCCAGCATTCCCTAGCCCTGGGCCTGCCCTCTGTGGACATGGCAGGGGTTGGGGAGAGGGTCTGAGGAGCAGAGAGGGGGCCGGCTATCGCTGTCCATTAGGGAGAAGTGGAGCGGGGCTGACCCTCTTGGAGCTTGGTCCCCATATTTCCTGGCCCCTGGGATCTGGGAGATGCCAGCCACTGCCAGGGTGGTCCTGGGAAGGAAGGGAGAGGGGCTGTTTTGTAAGCACTGTTGGGTGGCCTCTCAGATCTGTGTCAGAACCGAGGGCCAGGAGGGGGTGCTGGCAGGAAGACCTCAGGCTTCAAATAGGAAGGAAGGAAGGAACAATGGGAGGGAAGAAAGCAGGCGGGAAGGAGGAAAGCAGTGATGGAGGGGGAGAGAAAGAAGGAGGGGAGAGAGGGAGGGTGGGAGGAGGCCAGTGGAGATTCTTGCTCGAACTCTCAGGGCATAATCCCTGCAGGATGGACCACAGGTGCACCCTCCAGGGTGGGAGCCACAGTGTTTAACAGGATTGAGCAGCAGCCCTGCTAGCTGGGATGGATGCGGGCCAGGAGCTGGGCAGGGTCCTGGAGGCCCCTGAGCTACGCCAGAAGTTAACTCTTTGGTTGCTGGGTCGTGGGGAGGTAGGGAGGGAAGAACTGGTCTTGGTAAATGTTCACCAGCCCCCAGTGAGGTGTTTCAGTATTTTCACAGCAGCAGCTCCTCAGTGGCTGGGCTTTCGGTCTGTTTGCTCTAGTCTTTGTTGAGTGAGTAGGTACACGGGGAGGGTGAATGTCAGCCTGGAGCTGACGGCGTTGGGGGAGGGAGCCGACCTCAGTGGGACATGGCAGAACACAGCCCTGGGTGACAGCGAGTCAGGGGAGCTGCCCTCTGAGGGCCTGCAGGACAGAGGATGGGTAAGGGCAGGGGCCGGGCAGAGGCCCGGGGGAGGCTTTCCGTGAGGCAAGCTAATTCAGATTTTAAAATTATTGTGACAAAGACAGAGGAGGAAGGAAAGGAAGAGATAGGATTAGAGAGGAAGCCCTAATCCCTGGGGATGTGAAGGCGTAGATGGATGAAAGATCTCTCTGGGGAGGAGGTTTCTGCCTCCTGGGAGAGCGTCCTGTGTTTCCAGGTAGGTTTTCTGGCCTCGGTGTCCTTGAAACGACCTGGGTAAAGGGAGCAGGCCCTCTTTCTTTCTTTCCCTCCTTCTATGGGAGCCTAGGAAAGTTGGTGGGCTGTGGGGGTGTGTGAGGGTTATGGGGGAGTGTGGGGCTCGGCGGAGGGTAATGAGGAGGGCAGGGAGAACCAGCTAGGAGCCCCCTCTCAACTCTGTTCTCCCCGAGAGCTCTTTCTGTTTATCTTCTGTTCTCCAAGAATGGAGACATTTTCTGATCGTCTTCCAACTTCTCAGACCAGAGGCTTTCCGCAGGCCGTACAGCAGGGAGAGAGGAGGGAAGGAGAGAAGGAATACGGGAGAAACAGTGGGCTTGCCAAGTGCAGGACATCTGCCCTGGCTTCCAACCCAAAACATCCTGGGGGGTTAGCATTAGGGCCCCGGGGGACCCATGGATGGGCAGCTTTCAGTGCTTCTCAGGTCCCTGGCGGGAGTCCAGCCTGGGCAGGCCAGCTCCCCTCCCCAGCACCCTGCACTCTGGGGCCTGCGGTCACATGCTTCTTTTCTCTTCCCTCTGTGGGTCTCCAGCCAGCCCGCCGGCTTGATGAATTAGCCCCATAGATATTCCGTCGGGAAAGCAAACACATATCATATATATCTTTGACAAGTTATTATTCTCCCTTATCAGGATTCGGGTGCATCCTGCACCCGCCATTACTCACACCGCACCCCCGCCCGCCGCTCCGCAGTGCCCTGCTGTGTGCCCTGCCCAGTGTCTGAGTTGTGGTGTGTGTGTGTGCTCATGTGTGTCTGTGAGTGTGTGTGGATAGCTCTGAGCCCATCCTATGGGCCAGGACCTGAGGAGGAAGCATCCTGACCCCCTTTAGACCCAGTACCCTGGATGTCCTTCTCTAGGTAGCAGCTGGCCCTAAGACGGGCCTGGTGGCTTTCTTTGGTTCTCACACAGGAACCAGAAGCAGGGGTTTTGTCCCAAGGAGTGTTCAGGTTTGGGCCTCACTCATGTCTTTGTGGGCTTTGCTGGTGGCTCAGCAGTAAAGAATCTGCCTGCAATGAAGGAGACTTCAGAGATGTGGGTCCGATCCTTGAGTCGGGAAGATCCCCTGGAGGAGGGCATGGCAACCCACTCCAGTATTCTTGCCAGGAGAATCCCATGGATAGAGGAGCCTGTTGGGCTACAGTCCATAGGGTCGCAAAGAATCAGACACGACTGAAGCGACTTAGCATGTGTGCACACACATGTCTGTGTCAGGGCCTGGGTCTCCACTCTGCCCCCCACCCCTGTTCCCCTTTGCTGAGGGGCCTGCCCCTGGCTGCTATACATAGGACTGACTCCCTGGCCACCTCCATCATCCCAGGGCTTCTTGGAGCCCAGAGGGGCCTCTCAGGGGTGACGACACTTCCCCAGCCCCACCCGACCCTCATGGCCCCTAAGATGGCCGGGGCCCCAGTGGCTGGGAGGCCTGTGGAGGAGGCCCTGATGAATGAGATGTAAGTGAATATCATGCTCTCAGCCTGGCCACTGGACGCCAATTTGTTATCTCTCACCCCAGCATTCCCATGTCCCCAGAGGCAGGCTCCATATTAACAAGTCCTCCACTTAGGGATATAAACGGGGCCTTTGACATCACTCCCAACATTCAGGCCACTCCTGCTCTCAGGCCTTGGGGTGGGGTGGGAGAGACCTTGGGCTCCAGGGGGAGTGGACACTCTGGGAGACTGCCTGCTTCTGAGGTGGGGGGTCCCCGCTGCCTGAGGTGGGCTGAGGGTGGCCTGGGACTCCTCCCTCCCCTGTGAGGGGACTGCCCCCAGCCCTCAGGCACAGCGTCCCCCCCCCCCCAGCTCAGTGGGGAGCAGGGCCCTGAGAGCCAGCCCTCCCTCCAGCTTCATGGTGCGCACTCCTGGGGACCCTCCTTCCCTCCTCTGGGTCATGGAGAGGGTGGGGCAGGAGCCTCCCACGTGGGTGCCCATAGCCGAGTCCTCTGGTGGACTTGGTGTGCCCCGCTGTGGCTAGGTGGGTACCCCAGACATCCAAGTCTCAATCCTGCCCTCAGGGGCTCCCAGTCTGCTGGAGGAGGGCTGGGGGAGGGCAAGACCGATGTCACTAACAGTGTTCTAGTACCTGGTGTCCCCTCTGGAGATAACTGTCGGCCTAGGGGAGGGTGGGGGACCAAAGGCTCAGAGCAGGCTTCGTGGGGCGGGGAGTGCTGGGCAGGCAGGATTTAGGGGACGGGTTGAGTTCGTGGAGCAGTCTTCGTAGGGCGGGGAGTGCTGGGCGGGCAGGATTTAGGGGGCGGGTTGAGTTCGCTCCTGGAGAGGAGTGGTTGAGAACATTACAGGGAGGGCAAGGCCATTTGGGGAATGCTGTGGAACTTCCTTCAGGGTTTCCATCATTGCCCCAGGGCCAGAATCCTGCCCTCCGGGGAGCCGTCCTCCAGATTTCTAATGCCCACATCAGACGGGGTGAGTGGGAGCCTGGTGTGGTTTGGCCTCTTGGGGCCGCATCATCTAGGCCTCCGAGCTCCAGTCCCTGGTAGAGTCTTGGGGATCCAGTGCTGCCACATGGGGTGTGCAGGTTCCCCTTTTCCCTGGGGCCCTGGGCTCTTGCACCGGACCTGGAAAATGTGAAAGTATTGGTTGCGGTTAATCTCTCAGCCACTAGAGGGCAGTCCCAGCCCATGTTTCCATCTTTTCTGGAAAGCAAAGGGTCCTCGTAGGGATGGGAACTGGGGTTGGTGGGGTGACAGTACTGGGTTCCTAGGGCTGTGCATGGGGGTGCCTGTACTGCTGCCTCTCTGGGTTGGGTCCTCCTAGTGCCTGAGTTCCTCAGTCCTGAGTTAGGGAAGAAAAATAAATCTCTGGAAATTTTGAAGAAATGGGAAAAAAACATTTTGTTTAAACATTTTAATATGATACTTATTTTAGTATCTTCTACAAAAGTGGGTATGAACATTAAAAGACTGTAGAATACCATGTATCTAGTGGTCAATATCATGGGCTTTGGGGCCAGACTTCCTGGTTGGAATCCCAGCCCCACCATCTAATTGCTGAGTGGCCTTGGGCTGGTGAAATAACCTCTCCAAGCCTCAATTGCCCTTTCTGTAAAATGGGGATATTATATAGTACCTACTTTGGAGGGTTATTGGAAGAAGAGACACTGTAAAGTCACTTAGCTCGTACCCAGCATGCAGTCCAGTGTAGCTCTTTCATTTTCATAACAAGCAATTACGTTTGATTCAGATGGAAGCGTAAAGGCCTCAGACTTAAAGCAAAAACACTGTTTTTCTTTCTGTTGATAGTTAAAGGATCCCCCACGACCCAATAAAGTAAAAGAGTTGGAAGAATCTCTCCCAACCCTGACCATTTCTCACCTTTGTACAGAATGAGTGAGTGCCAATTCGAACCTTAATTTATATCTCACATTTTCTGAGTGTCGTTGCCTGCTGGGCCCCCTGGAGCCCTTCTGGGATGGAGTGGGGCCATGGAGTGGTCCACATCCCCCTTGCCACATCATTTGTTGCTGGCTCTGTGAGCCAGTGGTTCCTGATCCAGGACCCACCTTGGAACCCTCTGGCTGGGCTTCTCCACCCCAGCTGCACATGAGAATCGTGTTGCTGTGCTGTAAAAGCTATCACTGCCTGAACCCCACCCCCTGGGTTCTGACTCACTTGGTCTGGGGTGGTGTCCGGGCATCATGGTGCTTAAAGGTTGCCGGGGTGATGCCACAGAGAATGAGTGCAGGCTGGAGGGCCAAGTGAAGGGAGGTGTTCCCTGCCCCCCAACTCTGCAGCCTCCCATAATGCTGTATAAACTTAGAGATGTTTGACTTGATGTAGGAAAGCCCTTTGGGTGTTGGTGAGGAGGCCTGGGTTGTAGTCCCAGCCTGGTGGTTAACTCTGTGCAGGCTTTTTGAGAGGCCCCCTGCCTCCGGACCTCAGATTCCTCATCCATCAGATGGGCTGAGGAGCACCTGTTGGGCCTAAGGAGTCAGGTGATGTGAGGATCCAGCATGGACATGAGAGTGAGCACGCTTGGAAAGCATGAAACCGTGATGCGGTTTCTCTCGCTCCCCTTTCAGAGAAAAGGAGTGAATTAATTTCCTAAGGTTGTGGTAACGCAGATGGGGTGGCTTAAACTCAGAAATGTGCTGCCTCCTGGTTCTGGAGGCTGGAAGTTCAGGATCAAGGTGTCAGCAGGGTTGGCTGCTCTGAGGGCTGTGTGTGTGTGTAGTGGGGGGGGCCTGTTCTAGGCCACTGACTTTGATGCTGTCTCATCCCGTGTCTTCACAACCTCTTCAGCAGTGTGTGCCTCTCTGTGCCCTTGTATATGGACACCTGTGCTGTTGGGTTTGGGCCCATCCTAGTGACCTCAGTGTTTCAAAATTAATTAATGGGCTTTCTCTAGTTGTAGCGACCAGGGCAGCAGGGTGGGGAGCTGCTCTTCCTTGTGCTGTGTGGGCTTCTCATTGCAGTGTGTTCTCTCTTGTTGTAGAGCACTGACTCCAGGTACCCAAGCTTCAGTAGTTGCAGCACTTGGGCTCAGGAGTTGTGGTGCATGGGGTTAGTTGCTCCACTGCGTGTGGGAGCAGGGATCGAACCCATTCCCCTGCTTTGGCAGGTGGACCCTCAACCACCAGGGAAGTCACCTGGCAACCTCATTTTAACTTATCTCTGTAGAGCAGGTGGCTCAGTGGTAAAGAATATGCCTGCTAATGCTGGAGACACGGTTCGATCCCTGGGTTGAGAAGATTCCCTGGAGGAAGAAATGGCAACCCACTCCAGTATTCTTGCCTGGGAAATCCCATGGACAGAGGAGCCTGGCAGGCTATAATCCATGGGGTCACAAAGAGTCTGGCACGACTGAAGCGACTGAGCACGCATGCATGTAAAGTGCTTATCTCCAAATACTGTCACCTTCTGAGGTACTGGGGGCTGGAATGTCTATGTAGCAGTTTTAGGGGACACAGTTCAATGCGTAACGGGGAGTGAATAAGTGCCCAAGGGATTGATTCAGAAAAGAGCAGCAAGAACATCCACCCCGCCTCTGTCCCGCACTCCCACCCTCACCCCCCGCCAAACCCTGGAAGGGAACGGACTGGAGGCTGAGCCTGGTCTCCGCCTGCTGCACAGTTCCCTCCCTTTGCCTTCTCACCTGGAGCTGGTTCACCTTCCAGGTTAGGGGTATGTGGGTGTGGTGGGGGGTGTGGGACAACACATGAGGGGGCAAAGTGTCCATGGTCCAGCTCTAGGAGCAGCAGGTACACTGCAGTCAATGCAGGAGACGCCTCCTGAGCACGACTCGTACACTGTGTGGGGGTCCTGAGGGGGACAGCAGGGAGGGGACAGGGGTCTGTTTGGTGGTACCTTTCAGTTAGAGAGCAGGTAGGATGCTGCAGGCTTGGCCAGCTCCCTTCCTGTCTTGATGCTGGCTGAGAAGAGAGGCGAGATCAGGAATACGGTGGGGAGCAAGGGCCTCGTGTAATACTCAGACCAGGCGGGGCCCAGAGCTTGTAAGTGACAAGCACACGGCCGCCTCTCTTCCTCCCTGCACCCAGCGATCCACCGGGCAGAGGGTGGGGGTGTCTGTGGGGTGTGAGCCTGCTGCTGCCAGGTGTGCATCCATATTTATCAGGGGCGAGTCCCTGGGAAGCAGTGGATGCCGAGTGCGCCAGGCAAGCTGTCGGGGCCAGCTGCTCCCTTCGTGTCCAGCCACGAGGAGGAGGAGCTTCTGGAAAGTCAGTCTCAACAATGGTACCTGGATTTGAAGTGTTTGCCTATTTCTGTGGTGTAACGACTTCCACCATGGCTGGTTTCATGCTGTCTACATGAAGACAAAATGGGCTGACAGATCTCCTGAACATTTAACATTGTGGTCCAGCCACCATGGTATAAAGAAGGTAGAATAGCCCAAGGTCTCATAGCAAGTTGCTGAGGGGCTCAGCTGGACTTTGTTGCCACATTGAGTTGGAGTGTGTCTGTCTTCCTGGTATCACCGTTGAGAACGGGTCCTGTGTGACAGGGAGATGGGGGTGGACTGGCCATCCAGAAGGGAAGCTCTGGAGCTCGGCTTCCCAGCCTACCCAGTAATAACACCCACTATCACAGAGCCCCTTGTCATTTACCAAGTGCTCTCTTACCTGTTATCTCTATATTTAACTTCCTCAGCAATCCAGGGGGGCAGATGTTGTTATTAGATTTTACAGACGAGGAAACTGAGGCTCAGAGTGACTGTATGATTTCTAGGTCTCATGACTACTAATGGCCTTGCATTCCTCCAAACCTCGGTCTTCTGAGGCCAGTCCTAGTTCTTCCTTGTCCCTGGGATGCTGAGGTCATGATGCCTCTCCAGTGGTCTGATGACCCTCCACCTACAGGAGGCCTGGAGCCCCTGCCGTTCACCCTGATAACAGCCTGGCATAGAGGTCCCGCAGTTAGTGCCTGCTGGTGGGTGAGCTGACCCTTGAGCATTGGCCAGGAAGCTAACCTTTCCCCTCTGCTCCTCCCTGAGGGTAGTGCCCTTGACGCCTGGGTGCTGGCCACTCTCAACCCATATTGTTTCTTCTCACCCAGGTCTGGGACCCCCAGCTCACTTCACGTCAGGTCTTCTCAGGGCTGTCCCCACCCCTCAGCCTCAGCCTCTCCCTGCCCCACAGCCTCCCCCAACCTTTCTTCCAAGACCTTACCTGGCGCAGGTGAAGAAGGTGTTCATGTGTACAGTTTCACTGTGGTTCCTTTACTGGAATAAGTTCTTTTTCTGATCCAGGAAGTCTGGGCCCCAGGCCCATCTGCATCCCCCGGGCAGGGCCCAGCATGTTGAAGGAAACTGCAGCTTGTGTGGGAGGGAGGCAGACAGGCATACAGAGGGAGGAAAAGAGAGAAAGGCACAAGGAAGAGAGACATGAAGATACCATGTGTTAGGGAGATAGTAAAAAGCAGATAACCAGAGCTGATTTGTGCCAGGCACTGTGCTAAGTCCTTACAGTACCCCTCTAAGGTTAGTCCTATTTGATCTTCATCTGAGAGTTGAGGAAACTGAGGCTCAGGGAAGTTGATTGTCTTGCCCAAGATCACACAGCCAATGACTATGAAATACAAACCCTGTATGTCTATTCTTACCCATCACATTACCTAGGCATTCTGGTTAAGAAGAAGGGGATCAGGGTGAGTGAGGCAAGGAGAGTAAGAGGTAAGAGAGTGAATGACAGAAGCTGGGTGTCTATCCCATCACCCTTATGTATCTTGGGGGCACCTTGGGGTGCCAGAGTTGAGAGATAGTGCAGTATACCAAGGAGGAGGAGAACCTGATGAGAACTCAGGTTAACTTTTGCTAGCTGTGTGGCCTTGGACAAATCACCTCACCTTTCTTAGAGTCTCAACAGTCAGCTGTGCACATGTTTCTGGAGTAGCCTGCACACAGCTTGCAGGAGCCAGAGTGGGCCAGAAGGACCCTGTCCTCCAAATACTGGGGATCTGTGCTCTGATGGCTGCTTCTGATCACGGAGGTGTGAACAAAAGGACTGGTGGCCGTTTTTGTTGTACTTCTGTTGTTTCAAGCCCCTGCCCTCTGACCGAAGTGACTTACAGGGTATTTAAGGGGCTGGTACCTTTTTTGTCCTAATCTTCCTTTTTTCTGCCTTTTGGGAGCCAGGTATTAAAAATGAGGACATTCAGAAACAAATCCATATATGGGGAAAATTAGAAAGCAATAGTGCCTGCCCTTGGAAAGGCTCAGAAAAGACCCAAGAAAACTTTAAGTTTGCATCTTAGGTGATCCTTGACACAGAGACAGCCTGCAACAATCAAACAGAATAATAGCAGAAGCAGCAAGCCCTGGGGTAAGGAGAGAATCCGATTTTGAGTTCCAACATTATTAGATTTAAATGTCCAGTGTTTAACAACAACAAAAAATCACAAGACATACAAAAAAAAAATAAGAAAGTATGGCCTATCCAAAGGCATCCTTAATGAGATTATCAGCAGACTTCTCATAAGAAACTTTGGAGGCTAGAAGACAGTAGGTCAAAAGTAGATACCCACATGCAGAAGAATAAAATTGGACTCCTGTCTTATATCATCCATAAAAATTAACTCTAAATGGATTAAACACTTAAGCATAAGACCTGAAATCATAAAACTCCTATAAGAAAATGACATGTGCTCCTTTACATTAGTCTTGGCCGTTATTTTTTTTTGGATACGACACCAGAGGCACAGGCAGGAATAGCAAAAATTAGTAAGTGGGACTGCATCAAACTGAAGAGTTTCTTCACAGCAAAACAAACAATGAACAAAATGAAAAGGCAGTCTAGGGAATGAAAGAATATTTGTAAATCATGTATCTGATAATGGGATTAATATCCAAAATACATACAGAACTGATACAAATCAGTAGCAAAAGCACAAACAATCCAATTAAAAAATGGATGGAGAAACTGAATAAGCATTTTCCGAAAGAAGACATACAAATGGCTAAGAGGTGCATGAAAAAATGCTCAACATCACTAATCATCAGGGAATGCAAATCAAAACCACAATGAGATATCACCTTGCACCAGTTAGAATGGATTTCATCAAAAATATCAGATGTAACAAGTGTTGGTGAAGTTGTGGAGTAAGGGAGTCCTTGTGCACTATTGGTGGAAATGTAAATTTGTATGCCACTATAGAAAAATGGTACAGAAATTCCTTAACAAAAATAGAAGTACCATGTGATCTAGCACTCCCACTTCTGAGAGAGTAAGCAAGGCAAACACCATCTGAGTTCCTTTTGGAGCTTCCAATTTAGAGAGTGATGCAGGCCAATACAATAGAGAGAGCTAAGTGGTAACCAAAGGAGGAGTACTTGACCCAGTTTAGGGTGTCAGGGAAGGCTTCCTGGAGGAAATGACACTGAAGCTGAGACAGGGCAGGTGAGAGTTGGTTACGATAAAGTTTGGATAATGGAAGAAGGAGGGTGTTACAGGAGAAAGCAGAGAGGGACTGAAAATAGTTGGAATCAACTATGTAAAGAAGTTCTTTTATTTGCCTAAAACGTGCCTTGATCTAATTTTAAAGGTGTCTTTCAGCTCTAGTAGTTAGATTTTGTGCCCTAAGAACTCTTTGCCTAACTCAAGGTAATACATATTTTCTTCTAGAACTTTTTAGTTTTAGGTCTACATATAGGTCCATGATTCATTTCAAGTTAACTTTTGTAAATAAAAGGTATAATATATGTGTTGAGGTTCTCTTTCACAGTCTCACTCTCAGTCTTCCTGTCTCTCTTTCTGCACAATTTGTGGAGAACACTTTCTTTTCCCTTGGAATTTACTTGGTCTCTTTGTGAAAAATCAGTTGGACATATGTGCTGGTTATATTTTTGGCCTCTTCTATTCTATTAAACTATATGTCTATCCTTACCCTATTACCACACTGCCATGATTACTGTAGCTTTATCATAAGTCTTGAAGTCAAGTAGTGTAAGTCCTCCAAATGTCCCCCCTGTCTATCCTAGGTCTTTTGCATTTCCTTTAGAATTAGACTGTTGATTTCTAAAAACATCCCACTGGTCTTTTGGTAAGGCATGCATTGAATCTATAGGTCTTTTTGGGGAGGACCGACTCGATGGACATGAGTTTGGTAAACTCTGGGTGTTGGTGATGGACAGGGAGGCCTGGCATGCTGCGATTCATGGGGTCGCAAAGAGTTGGACATGACTGAGCAACTGAACTGAACTGAACATCTTAGCAATACTGAGTATTGTGATCCACGAACATGTTACATTTTTCTATTTATTTAGGCTTGCTTTGTATCTCTCAGCAATGTGTTAAATTTATCCCTGAAGTCTTTTCTAGCACAACTACTTTTTCAATTTTATCTTCCAGTTGTTTATTCTCTGTATATAGAAATACAATTGTTTTCTCTGAGCCTTGGGTCAATGCAAATGATAGTTCAGTCATGGCACCACTTAGGGTCATGGTGATGATTTAAAGAAATAAAATTAGTGACCATTATTGCACACACACAAAAAGAAATACAATTTTCTATTAAGCCTTGTATCCTGCCTCTCTTAATCTCATTTACTTGTAGTTCTAATAGCTTTTTTGTAAATTGAAATTTTTTTTTTTACAAAGACTATCTTGCCGTGTGATAAAGACAGTTTCAACATTCACTTCAAATCTGAGTGCCATTATTCCTTTTTCTTGTCTTATTGCACTGGCTTGGATTGCCTGTGCAATGTTAAATAGAAATGATGAGAGCTAACATCTTTGCTTTGTTCCTGGTTTTATAGAAAATCATTCAGTCTTCCACCACTATGTATGATATTAAATACAGGAATTTTAAAATGCCCTTATTGGGCTTAGGGAATTATCTTCTATTTACAATTTGCTGAGTGTTAAAAAAATCAGAAATAGATTTAAATTTTGTTAAATGACTCTTTTTGTATCTACTGAGATAATTATATACAGATCTTCCTTGACTTATGATGGAGATGCATTCGGATAAACTCATTGCAAGTTGAAAATACTTAAAGTTGAAAATGTGGTCAAATACCTCTAACCTACAAATATCATAGCTTAACCTCAATTCAGTTCAGTTCAGTTGCTCAGTCGTGTGCAATTCTTTGCGACCCCGTGGATTGCAGCACGCCAGGCTTCCCTGTCTTTCACCAACTCCTGGAACTTGCTCAAACTCATGTCCATTGAATCGGTGATGCCATCCAACCATCTCATCCTCTGTCAGCCCCTTCTCCTACCACCTTCAGTCTTTCCCAGCATAAGGGTCTTTTCCAATGAGTCAGTTTTTGTATCAGGTGGCCAGAGTACTGGAGCTTCAGCTTCAGCATCAGTCCTTCCAATGAATATTTAGGACTGATTTCCTTTAGGATGGACCGGTTGGATCTCCTTGCAGTCCAAGGGACTCTCAAGAGTCTTTTCCAACACCACAATTCAAAAGCATCAATTCTTCAGTACTCAGCTTTCTTTATGGTCCAACTCTCACATCCATACACAACTGCTGGAAAAACCATAACTTTGACTAGAGGGACCTTTGTCGGTAAAGTAATGTCTCTGCTTTTTAATATGCTGTCTAGGTTGGTCATAGCTTTTCTTCCAAGGAGTAAGCGTCTTGTAATTTCATGGCTGCAGTCACCATCTTCAGAGATTTTGGAGCCCCAGAAAATAAAGTCTCTCACTGTTTCCATTGTTTCCCCATCTATTTGCCATGAAGCGATGGGACCAGATGCCATGATCTTCATTTTTAAATGTTGAGTTTTAAGCCAGCTTTTTCACTGTCCTCTTTCACTTTCATCAAGAGTCTCTTCAGTTCCTCTTCGTTTTCTGCCATAAGGGTGATGTCATCTGCATATCTGAGACTATTGATATTTCTCCCAGCAATCTTGATTCCAGCTTGTGCTTCATCCAGCTCAGCTTTTTGCATGATGTACTCCACATATATAAGCAGGATGCCAATATACAACCTTGACGTAATCCTTATTCAGTTTGAAACCAGTCTGTTGTTCCATGTGCAGTTCCAACTGTTGCTTCTTGACCTGCTTACAGATTCTCAGGAGGCAGGTGAGATGGTCTGGTATTCTCATCTCTTGAAGAATTTTCAAGTTAGTTGTGATCCAGACAGTCAAAGGCTTTGGCATAGTCAATAAAGCAGAAATAGATGTTTTTCTGGAACTTTCTTGCTTTTTCTGTGATCCAGCAGATGTTGGCAATTTGGTCTCTGGTTCCTCTGCCTTCTCCAAATCCAGCTTGACTATCTGGAAGTTCATGGTTCGCATACTGTTAAAGCCTCACTTGGAGAATTTTGAGCATTACTTTGCTAGTGTGTGAGATGAGTGCAATTGTGCAGTAGTTTGAACATTCTTTGGCATTGCCTTTCTTTGGGATTGGAATGAAAACTGACCTTTTCCAGTCCTGTGGTCACTGTTGAGTTTTCCAAATTTGCTGGTATATTGAGTGCAGCACTTTCACAGCATCATCTTTGAGAATTTTAAATAGCTCAACTGGAATTCCATCACCTCCACTAGCTTTGTTCATAGTGATGCTTCCTAAGACCCACTTGACTTCACATTCCAGGATGTATGGCTCTAGGTGAGTGATCACACCATCGTGGTTATCTGGGTCATGAAGATCTTTTTCGTATAGTTCTTCTGTGTATTCTTGCCACCTCTTCTTAATAGCTTCTGCTTCTATTAGGTCCATACCGTTTCTGTCCTTTATTGTGCTCATCTTTGCATGAAATGTTCCCTTGGTATCTCTGATTTTCTTTAATATATCTCTAGTGTTTCCCATTCTATTGTTTTCCTCTATTTCTTTGCACTGATAATTAAGGAAGGCTTTCTTATCTCTCCTTGCTATTCTTTGGAACTCTGCATTCAGATGGGAATGCAGAGTCCTTTTGTCCTTTGCCTTTCACTTCTCTTCTTATCTACTTGTAAGGCTTCCTCAGACAGCCATTTTGCCTTTTTGTGTTTCTTTTTCTTGGGGATGGTCTTGATCATCACCTCCTGTACAATGTCACGAACTGCTGTCCATAGTTCTTCAGGTATTCTGTCTATATGATCTATGCCCTTGAATCTATTTGTCACTTCCACTGTGTAATCGTAAGGAATTTGATTTAGGTCATACCTGAATGGTCTAGTGGTTTCCCCTGCTTTCTTCAGTTTAAGTCTGAATTTTGCAATAAGGAGTTCATGATCTGAGCCACAGTCAGCTCCTGGTTTTGTTTTTGCTGACTGTATAGAGCTTCTCCATCTTCAGCTGCAAAGAATATAATCAGTCTGATTTCGGTATTGACCATCTGGTGATGTCCATGTGTAGAGTCATCTCTTGTGTTGTTGGAAGAGGTTGTTTGCTATGACCAGTGCATCCTCTCTTGGTAAAACTCTGTTAGCCTTTGCCCGCTTTGTTTTATACTCCAAGGCCAAACTTGCTCAATACTCCACATATCTCTTGACTTCCTACTTTTGCATTCCAGTCCCCTGTGATGAAAAGGACATCTTTTTTTGGTGTTAGTTCTAGAAGGTCTTGTAGATCTTCACAGAACCATTCAACTTCAGCTTCTTTGGCATTAGTGGTTGGGGCATAGTCTTGGATTACTGTGATATTGAATGGTTTGCCTTGGAAACGAATAGCAATCATTCTGGCATTTTTGAGATTGCACCCAATTGGACTCACTTGTTGACCATGAGGGCTACTCCATTTCTTCTAAGGAATTTCTTCTTAGCCTAGCATATCTTAAATGTGCTCAGAACAGTTACATTAGCCTACAGCTGGGAAAAAATAATCTAACAGAGCATATTTTATAATAAACTATTAAATATCTCTTCTAATTTATTGAATTTTATACCCAAAATGAGAAACAGATTAATTGCATCATTGTAAATGGTTATTTACCTCATGATTGCGTGGCTGACTATGAGATAAGACTTGCTGCTGCTACCCTGAATCACAAGAAAGTAGCATGCTATATATCAACAGCCTAGGAAAAGATCAGACTTCAAAATTAGAAGCACAGTTTCTCCTGAATAAATATCACTTATGCACCATCCTAAACTTGAAAAATCTTAAATTGAATTATATGTTGGGTACTGTCTGTGTTTGTTTTGTTAATGTGGTGCATTATACTTATAGATCTCTGTGAGTTTTTGTTTCATATATTTTGATGTCCTTTATTAGGGATTGACACATTTAGGATTGCTATGTTCTCTTGAATAATTGACTTCTTTATCATTATGAAATGTCCTTATTTTCCTGTTAATGTTCTTTGCTCAACAAACTATTTTGTCTGATATTAATAGAGCCACTTCCGCTTTCTTTTGAATAGTGTTTACATGCTATATCTCTTTCCATTCTTTTACATTTAACCTAGCTGTGTCTTTTATGTTTCAAGGGTTGGGTCTTGCTTTTTCATCCAGCTTTATGATCTTTGTCTTTTAATTTGGGTGTTTAGATGATTTACATTTAATGTTATTAATTTGTCAACACAGTGGGGTTTAAATCTACATCCTTGCTATTTTTTTTTCTGTCATTTCTGTTTTTTGTTACTACCTCCCTATTTTCTTTTGGACTGAGTTTTAAGAAGTACAATTCATTAATCTGCACTATTGAAAATCAGTGCTTTAAATAGCTGTACTACTTCCTCTCTCATGAAACCCTTCAAACAGCTCCTGGGGATGGAGTAGGCTGCCTGGGGATATGGCAAGGGAAATAATGCCTTAAAAATAGGTCTCACATATTGAAATAAATAACTACTTTCTAGATCCAAAAGCCTGTACAATTTATAAGGGTCTTTCATCCAGCTCCTCTCTTCTGAGACATCTCACCACTGCAGCTTCTGGGAGTCTTCAGGGTAGTATAAGCTGTGCCATCAGTCAAAGCCAGAGGAAGAGACCTAAAATGTGAAATTCCTAGAACTCCTCAGCCCTCCTTTCCATTCTGAGAGACAGATCTTTTCCACTGTGATTGCTAGGGCAATGGGCCCTAGCCCAGTGAAAATCCCCACCCTCTTGAATAATCACTCACTGCTGGAGAATTAAGAGACATTTGTTACTTTTCTAACTACTTTAACCCCTGGAAGTGGCCTGGGCCAGTATAGTCTTGTAGGATCTCTGTATTTTTATCCTCCAGTATCCGTAACAGATATATTATAAAAATTAGGGTTGTAAAGAAGTACAGGTAGAATTTTGTATAGTGAGTTTTTTTTTTATTATGGAGATATTCAAGTTGGAGTCGGACAACTACTTAGCAAGGAAAGTTGCATAGTTTTCAGTAATGGATGGGACAGGAACATCTCTGGTTGTTCAATGGTTAAGACTTCGAGCTCCCAATGCAAGGGGGCTGAGTTCAATCCCTGGTCAGAGAGCTAGATCCCACATGCTGCAACTAAGAGTTTACATGCTGCAATTAAAAATCTTACATGCTGCAGTGAAGATCAAAGGTCCTACATGCCACAACTAAGACCTGGCACAGCCAAATAAATAAATATTAAAAAAAAAAAGTGGATGGGACAGTGGTTACTCTAGTGGTGACTAAATTTGCCTGCATATCATAATTACCTAAATGTGTGGGATTCTTTTTTTGCTTTAATTTTAATTTTCTTGATGGCAGTATATGCCTATAGTTAACAAAGTCAAATAATACCAGAAAGTTTATAGTCAAATATAGTGGTTTCCTCTTCCATCCCTCTCTCCTCTCCCCAATCTTCCTCCCCAGAGGCAACATCTCTGTTTTAACTCTTTTTCCACATATATATATACACACACACATAAATATATATATACACACACACTATATTTGTATTATGTAAACATGTATTCATTCTTCTGAGTTATCTGTAAATACTAGTATCTTAATTAACTACTTTTAGACATCCATCCAGAGAAGGCAGTGGCAACCCACTCCAGTACTCTTGCTTGGAAAATCCTATGGACGGAGGAGCCTGGTAGGCTGCAGTCCATGGGGTCGCTAAGAGTCGGACACAACTGAGCGACTTCACTTTCAGTTTTCACTTTCATGCATTGGAGAAGGAAATGGCAACCTACTCCAGTGTTCTTGCCTGGAGAATCCCAGGGATGGGGGAGCCTGGTAGGCTGCTGTCTATAGGGTCGCACAGAGTCGAACACGACTGAAGCAACTTAGCAGCAGCAGGAGCAGCAGACATCCATCAACTTTTATTTATGATAGATAAAGGTTTACTTATCTTAACTCACCAATATCACTATTTTACAGTTTTAAATATATCAACATTTAGTATTTTCATCATATATCTATACAACTATTCACAACTGAATGTATATTATGGTATACTTTATTTCTTTCTTCTAATTTCTCCTAAAGTTGCCCTGCTTTTTAATTTATTTAGTTTTAAGTTTACTCATTATTAATTCTTCTACCCCTCATTATGGCCTCTCAGTATTATTACCACAAGGCCAGTCTCATTAGGCAATCTATTACTTTCATTAAAAAAAATTAGCGACATCCCTTTGAAGACCTCTATTTCCCTTCTTCTTGGGCTGATGACTCTCACGGTCATCAGGCTACTCCCCAGTCATCCTGGGTGTTTCTTTTGCTGCCACTCTGGTTTTCCTTGTCTCTTTCCTGGATTGGATTAATTGTTTCCAAATCTCATGTCTTTTTCTGTCTTGCTTTTCTTCTTTGTTTTGATAAAGTACATCCTCTGGTAATCTTGGATCCATGGTGTAAATGGAGAGGTATGGTGAGGACATTCTGTCTCTTGATTCATACTGCTCCAATATGAACCGAGTGTCCTCCGTGTGTTGTAGATACTTGTTATTCTAGGATCTCTCTTTATCTTCGTCTAGGAGATTCCCTTTGCTTTGTCTATGCCCCATTTTTTTTTGACTTACTCTATTGTTTTGCTCTGAAGCATTATGAAAAAGTATAGAAGAAAGATAAACTTTTTGAGATTTTACAGAATTGAACATTTTAGTTATTATATTTCATATCAAATGATAGCCTATCTGGGTATAGAATTTTCACTAGCATTTAATGTTATTCACAAATTCATTACAGGATTGCTTACCCTTATCTTCTTGAAGTTAGGCATTGCAGTGTGATTTGCTTTGATAACAAAGTGTGAGTAGATTTGTCTTTGGACAGAGACCTTAAGAGATGGTGTGTACTTCACTGTGTTTCCTTTCTGCTGTTGTGACTAATACATTTGAGACGCTGGAGGTGCTGTCAGCCTGGGTCCCTGAGTGAGAATGAATTGATATCTATATATCTCCCCACCATATAGTAGAAAAAGAAGTAAAACTTTCATTGTTTTAAGCCATTGAGATTTAGGAGTTGTTTGTTGTCATGTTATAATCTAGCTCATCCTGACAGATCAATATAGATGCTTAGAAATGGAGTACTTATTAAAAAAAAAAACAACCCTCTCTGTAATAAATGACCTGGCCTGGTGGTTGTGCAGTGAACTATAAGAAAACTTTATTGGAGGGTACAGAGGTGACACTTTACATTATGCGGTGGGAAATATTTAATAAAATTGTCTGGGGATCAGATCACATTCTTAAGGAAATTTAAACTCAAGATGAAGGTATGGGAAAACAGTATGTTAGCATTTGGTTGGTTATTATTGACTATGTTTGGCAAAATCATTATTCTCAAAAGAGAATTGTCCAATATAGAAGCAGAAATAAAAGTAAATAGAGAGCTTCGAAAAATTTGCTGCTGCAGCTGTTTAATCACTTAGTCATGTCCAACTCCTTGCGACCCCATGGACTGCAGCCTGCCAGGCTCCTCTGTCCATGGGATTCTCCAGGCAAGAATACTGGAGTGGGTTGCCATTTCCTCCTCCAGGGGATCTTCCTGACGCAGGGATTGAACCCAGGTTTCCTGTGGCTCCTGCATTGCAGGCAGATTCTTTACCACTAAGCCACAAGGGAAGCCCCTCCAAAAATTTAGAGCCTTGAAATAGTCAGAAAAGCCACTTAACTTTGGAGTCTAAATAGTAGGAGATAAAATTAACAGGAGTTTTGAGTAAAAAAGGCCACTTAAAGTTGATTGTTTTGGAAAAGGCCAAAATAAGGGCATGGTCATCACTCCCACTGTTAGAAACTGACCAGGGTAAGGTGTTTAAGATAAAGATCCTTCAAGGATGTGGCACCCAGTTATTACTTTGATAAGACCAATGTCTCAAGGGAAAGAGTAAAGCCATGGATCTCCCTTGAAATTTGGATAGGCTCAAGGCGCACTGATCTTTAGGTAAAGAGAGAAAATTCGGAGATGAGAAGTCGAGACCAAAACTCTAGGTAGAAATGTGGGCACAATTACTGGATACTATTGCTGACAGAATCAAATAGGTAAAAATATAAGATATTGAAAGAGTATTGCCAAAAGAAACACCGGTCTATACTAAGACTATTTTTCAAAAATTTTATTGAAATATAATTGATTTACAATGTCATGTCAATTTCTTGTGTACAGCAAAGTGATTCAATTATATATATTATTTTTTCATATTTTTTCACTCTTTTCACAATCTTTTCCATTATGATTCACCACAGAATATTGAATACAGTTCCCTGTGCTGTACAGTAGGACCTTGTTGTCCATCCATTCTATATATAACAGTTTGCCTCTGCTAATTCCAAACTCCCATTCCTTCTATTCCCTATCTATCCCCTGCCCCCTTGCTCAGCAACCACAAGTCTGTTCTCTGTGAGTCCATTTTTTAAAAAGACTTTTTTACTTTGGAGTATAACATATTAACAGTTGGACAACAAGAGGACTCAGCCATACATATACATGAATCCTCTCTCCCCTAAACTTCCTTCCCATCCTGGCTGCCACAAAAGAATCTGTTTTTGTTTCATAAGTACATTGATTTGTATTATATTTTAGATTCCATGTGTAAGTGATGTCATAAGGTATTTGTCTTTCTGAGGAAGACTGTTTAAGAACCTAAAATAATTCTGTCCATTAGAAGGAAGTGATCTGAGAAAGAGGCTTAACTCTCAAAAAGTTCATATCCTCCTACATTTACTTCGGCTGTGGCCAAAGAAAATAACAGAAGAGAATTTTATAGAGGAAAGAACCAGGAGCAATGGAGTATAATGGACAAAGGATTTACTCCCAGGGAGCATAATGGGAGCCTAGTCCAGCAACATCCTTGCTCCCAGGAATGGGGCCCTGAAAGTGTCTGCCCAGCAGGATTTCAGAATTGCTATGGACCAGTGTCTTCTGGCTAATTCCATTCTTTCTCTTTCTGAATGGTACTGGTTATTGGGTTATCCTATCCTTGTTCCACCACTGTATATTGGTTATGTGGAGCATAAAACTTATTTTTAGTTCATGGGCCTATAGATTAAGAAAGGAGGATCTTGTAACCCCTGTGATATATTGGGGTTGTACTTTGAGGGATCTTGAGCTTTGAATTTGTTGCTATTTCTACCTGGAACTTTTGGGTTGTTGACCTTTGGGGAGATGGTCAGTATATGTTCCTTGGTAAGGAGAGTGAGGTCGCTCACTAGATAGTGACCAGAGAGTAGACTGGTAATTTTGTGTATTTAGTCCTTTCTCTGGGTACACAGTAGTGTTGCATGTAGCTAGCTGTAGCCTAGGAAACATGAACAAGTATGATGTATACCACTTACTATAGAGTTCTTTAAAGAGTTGTGACCCATTTGTCATGTTTTCTTTTCTGCCATAGAAATAGGTAGTAACTACAACAGTCTAGGTTCTGCTGAACTGAAATGGACATGCAGCATCTTTGATTTTGGAGTTTTCTATTACTACAGCATAACTAAGCCCATCCCAACTGATGCAGTATTCTAAATTTTAAATAAAAAGCGGAGACATCACTTTGCTGACAAAGGTATGTATAGTCAAAGCTGTGGTTTTTCCAGTAGTCATGTATGGATGTGAGAGTTGGACCATAAAGAAGGCTGAGTGCCAAAGAACTGATACTTTTGAACTGTGGTGCTGAAGAAGACTCTTGAGAGTCCCTTGGACAGCAAGGAGATCAAACCAGTCAATCCTAAAGGAAATCAACCCTGAATACTCATTGGAAGGACTGTTGCTAAAGCTGAAGCTCCAATACTTTGACTACCTGATGTGATGAGCTGACTCATTAGAAAAGACCCTGATGCTGGGAAAGGTTGAAGGTAGGAGAGGAAGGGGACCACAGAGGATGAGATAGTTGGATGGCATCACGTACTCAACGGACATGAGTTTGAGCAAACTCTGGGAGATAGAGAAGGACAGGGAAGCCTAGCATGCATCCATGGGGTTGCAGAGTTGGACACGACTTAGCGACTGAACAACAAGAATGTTAAACATATTGCTCCATTGCCTTCTTGAGTTTAGTATTGTTGAAGTCCAAAACCATGCTTATTCCTGATACTTTTACTGTGGCCACCCTTCCTTTTACATTTTGGGTTTTCTCTTTAACCTCATTAGTATTCCAAAATTTCAGTTATGTGTGTTAGTGTGAATTGAATTTCATCAGTTGTGCCCTGTGTATGGTATACCCTTTCTGTCTGAAAATTCATACTTTTGGGGGAAATTTTCATAAATTCTTTTATTGGTAATTTTTCTCTCCTTTTTTCCCTTGTTCTCTCATTATTTGATGTTGAATCTCCTGAAACAGTGTTCTAGTTTTCTTATTTTTTCTCCTGCTTTCCATCCTTTTTGCTGTACCTCCTGGGCTGTTTCCTCAATCTTATCTTCAACATTTTCTGTTGAATTTCTCATTTTTGCTATCAGAAATTTCCGAAAGGTCTTTTTTTTCCCTTTCAATATTTTTTCTTTTAGCATCCTATTCTTATTTTGTGGATGCAGTATCTTCTCTTATCTCTGAGAATATTAATGCTTAAACATTTTCTTTCTTCCTCCGCATAGTTTCCTCTGAGTTACCTTTTCCCATTTGTTGACTTTGGCTTCTATCTTTTGTATTAGAGGCTTTTTCCTCTTTCAAGTATCTAATAATCCTTTACTGTCTGTTCAGGTTCCAGTAGCAAAATCAAAGAGCTGATTAGAAGCTTTGAGTTGAGGAAATTGCTTGTCAGCTTCAGTGGTTGTTTGTTGGGGAATGTCAGTGTCTTAGGTCTGTCCTCTGGCTGGTCCCCAGAGAGTCTCTACCAAACTTCTGCCTGAAGGATAAAAGTCTGGAACCACATTCTGGAACCACATGGATGATCAGGACTGGAAGTCGCAGGACCCTGTATTTAACATTACACAATAAGTAATTTTCATTGTTTTTGGTCTGGTGCTCATCCCCTCAGTTGTGCTTGTTGACCCCTAGTCCAGAGATTGTGTTGTACCCCGTTTCTAGAGAATAAACCTCCAGTCTTCTGCCACACGTAGGGGTGGGGCAGGAGCATAGCAGCACAGGGTAGGGAGGGAAGAACCAGAAAAGGAGACTGAGAGGGAGTGACCAGTGAAGTTGAAGGACAACTAGGTGAGAGTAGTAGCCCTAAGTAAGTGAAGAAGAGGTTTTAGGGAAGAGGGAGTGGATCACTTGTGACAAATAGTCTGATGAGTAAGATGAGCACAGAGAACTAACCACTGGGCCTGGCAATGCAGACGTTATTGGTGACCTTGAACAGAGCTGTCTCCTGGGCTCGTGGGGACAAGAGCCTGGTTGGAATGAGTTCTGGAGAGAATGGTAGGAGAGCAAGCGGTGACCTTGAGTGTGGACAATTCTTTCCATTTGATTCATTCCTCTTAAAATAACCCTGTGTGATAGGCAGTCATCCCTGTTGAGTAGATTTGTAGTTTAGGAAGCAGTCTCAGAGAGGTCTACGTGAATGTGCTCATGGCCTCACAGCTAGGTGCTTCTCAAAACAGCATTCACCTAATCTTTCTTTTATTAGGTGTCCCCGCCCCTTACCCCCAACTTCTGGTTGCAAAGATATCTGATGGTATCAGTTCCTGAGGCTTTTGCAGTATAAATTGTGTTGATTTTCAGCTTCTCCAGTTGCTAGCTGGGGATTCAGCATTCTTGGGCCCACTAAGTCACTCATCACTTATCTTGTCTTTCAGCTTTTAGCTTCCAAAATTTTGAGATTTTTTTCTAAAGAAGAGGGATTTCAGGCTCCAGTGAACCTCATCTGGCCCTCTGGTGCTCCTCCTTGTCTTCTTTGATGATTCTTCCTCATCTCCCCAAACTCTCAGACTCATTCCTTGGACTTCTTTTTCTTCCTGGGTGATTTCATTCAGTTTCTGGACTTTAAACACCTTCTTCAAGACCATGGTTCCATTATATTTCTAACCTTTGATCTCCAGCTTCCTATATCCACTTGCCTACTCAATATCTCCAGTTCAGTACTTAACATTGCCAATTTGACATGTCCAAAACTCAGCTTCTAATTTTCTCCTCCAAACCCTCTTATCCCATAGTCTTCTTACTTCCCTAAATGCAGCTCCCAGGAAAAACCCCTGAGGTCATTCTTGACTTCATTCTTTTTCTCACACCACTCATCCTGTAAGTCAGCAGTTCTTGTGAACTCATTCCAGCTTGGGTTGGGATCCTGCTTGCCCCATATACTGAGTGGCTGTATTAGTTTTCTGTGGCTGCTGTAACAAATTACTGCAAACTCAGCAGCCCACATAACAAATTCATTATCTCACAGTTCTGTAGGTCAGAATCTGACAAGTCTCGTTGGGCTAAAATCAAGATGTTGACAGGGCTGCATTCTTTTCTGTAAGCTCTGTATGGGATCTATTTACTTGAATTTTCCAGCTTCTAGAGGTCACCCACCTTCCTTGCCTTGTGGTCCTTTTCTCTGTCTTCAAAGCCAGCAAAAGGAAGTTGAGTTCTTCTCACATTGCATTACTCTGAGCTTCTGTTTGCCTATTCCATTTTCTCTTGTGTGGGACTTTTAGATTTTATTTTATGTTCTATTATATCATTTGAATTAAAATTTAAAAAATTTATTGAGGTAACATTGACTTAGAACAAGATATTAGTTTTATATGTGCAACATTATATTTCAGCTTATATATACACAACAGTGTGTTCACCACCAAAGGTTAGTTTCCATCCATCACTACCCTGTTGATCCTTGTTACCCATTTCACCCTCTCCACCATTTCCCCTTAAGTAACCACTACTCTGTTCTCTGTATCTGTGTGTTTGTTTATGTATGGTTCAATTTGTTCATTTATTTTTTGTTGTTGTTGTTTGTTTTTTATTAATATATTCCACATATGAGTGAATTCATACAATCTTTGATTTCTGCATCTGACTTATTTCATTTGGCATAATAGCCTGAAGGTCTGTTCATGTTGTTGCAAATGACAGTATTTCACTTTTTATGGCTTAATAGTATTCCATCATATATATGTATATATTTTTTAAATACTTATTTATTTACTTAATTTGGCTGCCGTGGGTCTTGGCATGTGGAATCTTCAGTTGCAGCATATGAACTCTTAGTTGCGGCATGTGGGATCTAGTTCCCTGACCAGGGATTGAACCCAGGCCACCTGCTGTGGGAGTGTGGAGTCTTAGCCACTGGACCAGTAGGGAAGTTCCAACTTTCATTTCTTAAATATCTTTTACTACTGAGTCAAGGGAGATATGATTACTCACACATTTTAGGTAAAGAAACTGAAAATCAGAAAGGCTTTTGCTCCAGGTGAGTGGGGAGGTTGGAATTACATCCTGGGTGTATGTCTGCCTCTGTACTTGCTGCCTATGCATGAGGTAATATGTGTCCATACCTGGGACCCAGTGTGGGTGTGTGGAGGTGGGGGCGATGCTGTGTACCTGTGTGGCAATTGTGGGTTCACCCCAGTGGATCCCTAATCCTCCCTGATCCCAGGCTGGGAAAGGAGCACCCCCACCCCCCATCCCTGGCTGGGTGCAGGGTCTGGCCCCCCTGGGCTGGGAATGCAGCCTGGCAACCTCATGGAGGATGGTGGGCCTGGCTTCCGAGTTCAGCCTGCAGCTACACATGGGAGCAGTAGTCCTGGAAATTGTTGGCTCAGTGATCTTTGCAAGATGCCAATGAGCAGTTCCGAGAGAGGGCAGGGATCAGGAGATGAAGGGGAAGGATTTATTTTGTTTGTTGCTATCCCCTCTTGCTGTCTCCCCCCAGGAGGAGGAGGGGAGGGTGTGGGCCACCTGCCCCTCCTGCCCCTTGGCTGCTCATCAACACGCAGGGCCTGCTGCTGTGAGAGCGTCCTTGCTGGCTTTGTGCCTTCAAGGTTACAGCCAAGGTGGCTTTGGTAGGGAAACAGAGAGGGGTGTTAGCTAGGCCTCACCAGGCCCCACTGGGAAACAGGGTCCAGGTAGAAATCCAGGCTTCCTTAAACCTCCCAGTTTGTGTGTGGCTCCTAGCAGTGCCCTGGCCTCAGCAGGGGACCTCATTTCCTTCGAAAGCCTCATGTGCCCTTTCAAACACCGGCCCCTGTGCTGGGCCGCCAGGGACTCTCTGTCCAGTGGTAGAATTAGACCAGAAACGATCAAGTGTAACCAGCAGTGCTAACAGTGGCTACAAGGAAGAGAGCAGTGTGTGGGGACCACAGCGCTAGGAGTACTTGCCTTGTTTGATTAGGGTGTGTTGGGGAGTCTGTTTGGGGAAGATATTTAGAATTTTTCTAGATGGAAAAGAAACAATTCCACATGCAGAGTCCTGGAGGTGTGAATGTAGGGATGCATTGTTGTTTAGTCGCTCAGTTGTGTCTGTCCCTTTGTGACCCCATGGACTATAGCCCGCCAGGTTCCTCTGTCCATGGAATTCCCCAGGCAAGAATACTGGGGTGGGTTGACATTTCCTTCTCCAGGGATCTTCCTGACCCAATTGATCTCTCCAGGGCATGACTCCTGCATTGGCAGGGAGATTCTTTACTACCAAGCCACAGGAAAGCGCAGATGTGAGGCTCAAGACTACAAAGGTCTTCGGTATAGTGGGCCTCGGGGAGGGTGTGGTGGAGGATGCAGTTAGAGGAGGAGGAGAAGCTGACAGAGGTGAGCTGGAGCGGAAAGTGGGGAGGGTGTCCAGACAGTGATTGTGTTTCCTGCCTCACTAGAATTTGGCCTTTCCTGTAGGTCCCCACATCTTGCATGTTTGGAAGGAGGGGTGAAATTTGTGCTTTGGTCTCTCTGAGGAGGGTGGGTTAGAGGGAGAAGGCTGGTAGGGAAGACACCAGACAGGAGTCTCATGGGTGTTCTGGGTCAAGGTACGGCCAAGGTATTGAGAAAATGGTGCCTAGAGGTAGCTGGAGCCAGACCTGGTGGGCTTGTTGCCACCTGGCCGTGGGGTCAGACAGAGCTGTACTCTGGGGGGCTCCCAAGATTCTCCCAAGTGCAAGGGTCTCTGGTGGACTCTTTAACCAAGAGAGGGGGACAGGAGACTGCATGAAGGTGACGGTGAGCCAGCTTTGGATATGCTGTTTTGGAACATGTAGGTGCATGTGACAATCAGGTGGTTAGAAATTCAGGTCCAGATTTTAGGAGAGAGGTCTGGGCCAGAAATGAGGGCTTGAGGACAGGCAGTGCCTGAGGTGGAGGTGGGGGTGAGTCTATCAGGGAAGGAGAGCTGGAAGAGGAGAAGGAAGGGGAAGAGGGTAGAAGTTGCTGCCTGTGAAACACTGTCATTGAAGGAGGAGGCTAAGGACCCCTGACAGGAGGCAGAGGAGGTAAGGTTGGAGGAGCAGAAGGAAAACCAGGGAGGACAAGTCCTGCAGCCAAGAGAAGAGGAAAGGCTGGAAGAAAAACTGCGTGCGTGCTAAGTCACTTCAGTTGTGTCCAACTCTTTGTGACCCTGTGGACCATAGCCTGCCAGGCTCCTCTGTCCATGGGATTCTCCAGGCAAGAATACTGGAGTGGGTTGCCATGCCCTCCTCCAGGGGATCTTCCTGACCCATGCATTGAATCTGCATCTCTTACATCTCCTGCCTTAGCAAGCAGGTTCTTTACCACTAGTGCTACCTGGGAAGCCCAGAAGAAAGACTAAAGCAAAGTCATTGCTCCTGGCAATTTTGTGGTCCTTGCTGCTGCTGCTGCTGCTGCTAAGTCACTTCAGTCATGTCTGACTCTGTGCAACCCCATAGATGGCAGCCCACCAGGCTCCTCCGTCCATGGGATTTTCCAGGCAAGAACACTGGAGTGGGTTGCCATTGCCTTCTCTTGTTTGTGGTCCTTGGAGACCTACAGTTTCTAAGTATTTGGGATGTGAGGGACTAAGGGGGACATTTTATTCAATTCTTCTCAGCAGGCGGGTTGGAGGGCCCACTGTATCCTCAGTGATATTTTGCATCCTTGGTCTCCCCTTCCCCTCAGGACGTGTCTGGGCCCCAGGGAAGAGTGAAGAGGCTGGTGAGAAAGAGCTGCTTCTGAGAAACTCCACATGGCATTGAAATGTGAGACTGCACTGCTAGGAAGCCCCCAGGAGTGTCACTCAGAAAGTGGGGACAGAAGAGGGGCAGAACCGCCTATTGCTCACCAGAGTCTACAGCTACTCTTCCCTGGGCTACACGTGCCTGGACCACATTTCCCAGCCTCCCTTGCAGTTAGATGTGATCCTCCTTTGGATGTGAGAGTTGGACTCTAAAGAAAGCTGAGCACCGAAGAATTGATGCTTTTGAACTGTGGTGTCAGAGAAGAATCTTGAGAGTCCCTTAGAATGCAAGGAGATCCAACCAGTCAATCCTAAAGGAAATCAGTCCTGAATATTCATTGGAAGGATTGATGCTGAAGCTGAAACTCCAATACTTTGGTCACCTGAAGTGAAGAACTGACTCACTAGAAAAGACCCTGATGCTGGGAAAGATTGAAGGCAGGAGGAGAAGGGGATGACAGAGGATGAGATGGTTGGATGGCATCACCGACTCGATGGACATGAGTTTGAGTAAGCTCTGGGAGTTGGTGATGGACAGGGAAGCCTGGCGTGCTGCAGTCCATGGGGTCACCAGACACGACTAAGTGACTGAACTGAACTGCGATTAGATGTGACCATGTGGCTGAGTCCTGGCCAATGGCATATGAACAGGGGTAATGCGGCCACTTCCAGCCAGGGCCCCTTAGAACCTCCCTTGTGCAATCCTTGCTCTCTTCTTCCATTTGCTGTAAAACAGGGAAGACTCTGGGGTCCTAGAGGAGGGTGGAACCACAAGATGGAAGGAGCCTGGGTTTATGAATTGGCAGGGAGCCAACTCCCTTTTGGAGTGTGCTGTGAACAAGAGATAAACTTTTATTGTGTTTGGTCCATGAGATTTAGCTATTTATCTGCATAGCAGCTACTGTCAACTAATACAGAGATTTTTCTCTCCTTGCTGCCCAACTTCATGTGGATTTGGCCCCTCCTGGCTTGAGAGCCTGGTGTGGGCAGAGGGGACAAGTGTCGGTCCCAAGGACTGGCCAGTGGGGAGGAATCCAGGGGAAAGGTTGGCACCACCTGGCAGAGAAGATGCCCGTGGGTAGCCGACTGGACCAGTACTTTGTACTCGACACATGTGACATATTTCTTGGAGATGGTCAGAAATACCACTGTCTCCTAGGGATGGTCTAGCAATTGCAGTGGGGCAGAAATGGAGGTTGTCACTCTAGTGCTATCCCTTTGCATTAAGTGTGTAATAGAATAGTGCCTGGCACAGAGTGAATGCCTCTTCAGTGTAGATGCTGATGGCTCTGAGGCTGGTGTGACCAGGGAAACCAGGTTACACATGATGCAGTGCTGTTGAGCTTGTACCTTCTATGCCCCCCGTCCGTCTTTCTCTCCCAGATGTAGTGCAAGACAGACTGTGGAACTATAAGATGGAAGCTGTGCAGCCTTGGAGATGACCAGGTTTCTTTTCCGCATTGTATGTGGATTAGGAATTTGACACAGTGAGTTAGCTGTTAATGACGGTATAGTCCGCTTTAGACTTAGACTAGGAGATGGCATGACGCTTTAGTGTCATTGCTGGTCACAGCCCAGGTCTCCTGACTCCACAGCCAGGGTTCTCCAAATTAGAAAATTAACAATATACTGATTAAATAAAAGAAATAAGAGAGAGATGCCTCTCATCCTCACACCTAGACACTGTTAACACTTTAGATTATATCATTCCATCATTTTTTCTTATTTGTGTACACACACATTACATATGTGGAATAGTATATATGCAACATATTTATACCATATGTATAACATATATATGTATATATACATAAAAACTGAAAGGAAAATGAATTCATGCTGCACATATTGCCTTATAAACTGCTTTTCCCACAAAAATCACAAGATTATTTTCTATATTATTAAATATTATTTTGCACTATTTTGTATGGCCATACTATCATTTGTTTAACCTATCTCTTATTGTTGAACAACAAATTATTGCCAGTTTTTGCTGTTATAAAAAGCTCTGGAGGTAAGCATTTGCCACTGCACATTGGTGATTTTTTTTTTTTTTGGATAAAGTCCTACATGTGGAATTTTTGGATCCAAAAGTAAAAAAAAGCCTAAAATTTTGGTTTTGATACACAAAAACAAACTGGTCTCCAGACAGCCTGGGTGAATTTACACTTCCATCAGTGGTGAAGGGAAGGGCCCATCTATTTATGCCCTTGTCAGCACTAGGTAATATAATTTTCCCTGGGCTCCTTTCATTCCTGGGCTATACCAGGGGGAGGAAAGCAAGCCTTGTCTGAGCCCCAACATCTGTTCCTCCTCGGGGTGGGCAAGCTTTGATAAAGTGGACCAAGCTCAAGTGGGAGGGTAGGCAGGGGTGTGGCTGGTTGGGAGGTGGTGGTACTCAGAAGAGAGAGGGCTTGGAGCTTTCCCCTGGGCATCTGACCCCTTACTGGAGCTCTGGCCATGGAACCTAGTGGTGTGGGAAAACCAGCCTTGTTGTGGGTAGGTGGTTCGGACCAATGGAGTGCCAGTAATGGGCCTGGGAGACAAGGTGGATGAGGATGGAGTAAAGGTGGACACCACTTGTTGGCTCCAGGAGCTGTAACAAAAGCAAATATTTGGAGGCTGGGATTGCTTAGTTTTCTCCTTGGAATCAGCAGACTCTCGGAGGCTTGGATTAATTTGAAGAAATTTACTAGCGGAGTTTGTGGCAGATAAAACAGTTTGCTTATTTCACACTTGTATGGCCACCTGCTAGGAACTGTTTGTTCAGTTTCGAATTCTTTAATTAAAATCAACATAAAACAGATTGAAAACATCCCAAGAAGGGGATGCTTGATTTGCTGGAGGATATTGCAGAAAGATGGAGCAAAGTGGTTCAGAAAGCGCTTCGTTACTAAGCGAGCAGAGGGGTAGAAACATGTAGCTAGAGTAACTGTGGGGCTCGAGTATGCACATCCCTGTGGGCAAGTGGCCGTCCAGAGGAGCAGAGGACTCACATGAGTCTTTCCATGATGATGTGGGCGGGGTGGAAAAATGAGAAGTCTGTGTTTCCACTGCTCAGAAAAGGCCAGCTCCAGGTTTGTTTTTTTTTTTCTTTTCTTTTAGCAAATAGTCATTGAATTCCTCTGTGTCAGAAATTGTGGACAGCTTGCAATCTCTGACTTCAGGAAGAGAGACAGGAAAGTGAAATGGAAATGGTCACCCAGTTTGTGCTGCAGTGCTGGAAAAAGGGTAAATGCCAGGTGCCCAAGGGGGAGCACCTGACCTTAAATTGGTGAGGGGTTCAGGTTAGACTTCTGAGAAGAAATGACATCTACCTCAGCTGAGGTCTGATGAATGGATAGAAATGATTCAGGTTAAAATGATGTATCGATTAGCTATTATTACCATCTGCTGTGTAACAAGCATCTATAATATCTCAATGGCATATAACAATTACCATTTATTTAGTTCATGCTTCTGTGGACTGGCTGAGAGTCAGCTGATCTGGGCTGGACCTGATCAGGCAGTCCTACTCCATGAGTCTCTTATCTTCCTCCTGGGACCAGCAGGCTAGCTTGGGTATGATGGAGAAAGCACAAGAGAGTCAGCTCACTTGTACAAGAACTTTCCATGCCTTTAGTCATGTCATTCCCTTTAACATTCCATTGGCCAAAGCAAGTCATATGTCTGAACCCAAGATAAAGGGGAAAAGAAATATATTCTTCCTCTTTAGTGGGGTAATATTATACTCTGGGCTTCCCAGGTTGTGCTTGTGGTAAAGAACCCACCTGCCAGTGCAGGAAACATAAGAGGTGCGGGTTCGATCCCTGGGTTGGGAAGATCCTCTGGAGGAGGGCATGGCCACCCACTTCAGTATTCTTGCCTGGAGAATTCCTAGGACAGAGGAGCTGGGCAGTACAGTCCATAGTGTCACAAAGAGTCAGACATGACTGAAGTGACTTAGCACACACGCATCATGCTCTACCTCTTTAGAATAGTGGCCATTAATACAATCTATTGGGCATGGGTGGAGAAGGGTGGTGGTGGTGGGCTGTTGTGGGGTCAGGGAACAGCATGCAGGGGATCAGGTTTGGCACACGTTGAACTGTCTGGTAGGGGCATTGATTATGAGGAGGGCTTACAAACTGGAGGCTCCTGGAAAGGCCTCAAGGAGGAGATGAGGAAGAGTCTTATCTGTGAGCAAAGCTTGGGGATATTATCCCCTGGGCAGGAGGGAAGAACTGATGGGTTTTAAGGTGGGGAGTGACATGACCAGAGTTCTCTGCTCTGGCTTCAGAACAGGAAACAGAGTGAAGGGGACACAGGGAGAGGGTCAGGAGACCAGTTAGGAGACTTTGAGTTGCTCAGGCTTCCTTGGGAGTTGATCTCGTAATCAGGCGACCCAGATCGTGAGCCCTCCACTGCTTTTATAAGGGTTTTTCTAAGTACTTAGCAGTCTTTGAAAGTGTTAGTCACTCAGTTGTGTCCATCCCTTTGTGAACCCATGGACTGTAGCCTCCTCTGTCCATGAAATTCTCCAGGCAAGAATACTGGAGTGGGTTGCCATTTTCTTTTCTTTTCTTTTTTTTTTTAATAAATTTATTTATTTTAGTTGGGGGCTAATTACTTTACAATATTGTAGTGGTTTTTGCCTTACATTGACATGAATCAGCCATGGGTTTACATGTGTTCCCCATCCTAAACCCCCCTCCCACCTCCCTCCCCATCCCATCCCTCTGGGTCATCCCATTGCCTCAGCCCTGAGCATTTGTCTCATGCATCGAACCTGGAATGGTGTTCTGTTTCACATATGATAATATACACAGGGGATCTTCTCAGCCCAGGGATCGAACCTATGTCTCCTGCATTGCAGGCGGATTCTTTACCATTTGAGCCACCAGGGAAGCCCCTGGTGGGGCAATCTTTATCTCTCGGCATATCAGCATGTAGCAAAAAGTCTCACTGCTACCAAGGCAAATGGATCGGCTGAATTGGTTAAGCATAAGGACGTTTAGGTGTCCTGAGGCATCCTACCCACCTTGGTCTTGACTCAGAGCAGTTGGTCCACTGAATCTCCATCATCTTTCTCCAGGCTCCACCAGCAACTGGACAGCCAGAAGCTAGAGGCCTCTACCCTAGTACAAATCACTCAGCTCACCCTACAATCCCTTCCCTTTTGGGGTCAAAACACTCTGTAGACACAGCTGGGCGCAGGACTGCCTGCTGGAGATTTAGGGTCCCAGGACCCTGCAGGGAAGGCTCAGGCCAGTGCCCATGTCTGGACACTTGGTTTTAACTCCTGATTATAAACTAGCCACATTACATTTTGTACTCCATACCTAAAAGCCTTGGTGCAGTAGAGAAAAACTCTGTACTTAGGGTCCAAAGAAACTGAATTGGGAACTTAATCTAGCTCCTTGCAAGCCCTGTGATCTTGAACAAGTCACAGGAGCTCTCTGGGCCTTGGTTTTCTCATGGTTGGTCTATCCCAGCAGGTAAAATCATTAAGTGATGTCATAGGTGTTGAGGTCCCTGGTCAACCTCTCATCTCTTGATTCTCTGCCGAGCACATCCCTACATAGCCTTGAAATGACAGCTTAAAATGACCTCCTCTTCCTGAGGGCCAGGGAGCCCTCTGCTAAACTCTTACAGCTTTAAACATGGCTCCCACTAGAGTGGATGCTGCTCTTCAATGTTTATTCATCTCTGAGGCCCTGGCCCCTGGTGTAGACCTGGCAGGGCCTAGGTAAGCGGTGTTGAAGCAATGAGTGTTAACTCTTGTTCACTGAATCTGGCCAGGAAAATTCATCCAATCCCCTCCTCCTTCCTCTTCTGAAGACACTTAGACCTTGTTGCCCCGCAGCCTGCCTCCTCCTTCTCTCCCACCCGCTCTCCTCCAGGGACCACTGCCTCTGTGGCTTGGGTCTGAGCATGACTGTAGGTCTCTATGTACCCTCTGCCCTCTTCCAGTCCCTGAGGCTCCTGAGGATGACAGTCATGTCTTCTGTCCCATCCATACCCCTGATTGCTCAGCTGGTCCCCAGGACCAGTTGTCACATCTCATGTGCATGAATTGTGATGCTGACATACCATAGATGGGGTGGTTTAAACAACAGACATTTATTTCTCATGGTTCTGGAGACTGGAAGTCCAAGGTCAAAGTGGCTATAGATTTGGTGTTTCTTACAAGGGCATTAATTCTATCAAGAAAGTCCCACCCTCATGACCTCATCTGAACCTGTTCCACCTCCTGAAGACCCCCACCTCCAAATACCATCACATTGGGGGCCCTGGAGCTTCAGCCTGTGAACTTGGTGGGGGGACATGATTTCATCCATAGCATCCAGGCAGCCCTGTGTTTGGGTTTCTTCCTCCTCCCTCCCACCTCAACCCTAATTAGCAGCAGCCTTGTAAGGCACTGGACAATAGGGCCACGGTGGACTGGTCATGGGTTTGTGGCTGAAATATGAGGTTCCAGCCATCTCAGTGCTGCCACGCACTGCCGATGTGGCCTGGAAAACTCACTGACATCCTTTGTGCTCAGTTTCTGCATGCGGAAAATGGGGGGTGATTTAACTACTACTGCTAACTGTGCCTTGTGTGGAAGGTACCCGGTGTGCTTGGTTGTTGTTTAGTCACTAAGTCATATCCAACTCTTTTGTGACCCCATGGACTGTAGCCTGCCAGGCTCCTTGGTCCATGGGATTCTCCAGGCAAGAACACTGGAGTGGGTAGCCATTTCCTTCACCAGGGGATCTTCCAGACCCAGGGATGGTACCCGTGTCTGCTGCACTGGCAGGCTGATTCTTTACACTTGAGCCACCAGGGTTACTAGGTATGAAAATTGGCATCATCACCAGCGTCGTCACCTCATCACAGTGCTGAGGCTGCCAGTCCTTGAGAGCTTGCCGCGGTCCAGATGAAGCTGACTCCCTGTGAATATTACCTCGTTAACCCGCACACATTCCTGCAAGGCTCCTCTTCTTGTTTCCAGGTACCTCCTGCCTCCTTTGGAGGTTGCTGTGAGGAGTAAGGGAAATGATGTATGTGCTTGTCTTTATGTAAATCACTACCAGGTTTAGCAGAGGGCAGTGGTGGGGAGACAGAGGAAGAGTGGACAGGTCCTCCCACCTCATCTAAGGAGAAGCAGCTCAGGTAAGAGAAACCTGCTTGGATTCTGGAGATGAAGACAGCAGGTTTGAATCCCAGCTCTGCCACTTTCTACTGTGAGGTTTTGGGCAAGACACTTAGCTGTTCTGAGCCTCAGTTTCCTTATCTGCAAAAAAGGTTAAGATTCCCCACCTTGAAGATTTAGGGAGATAAGGAGTAAATACAAAGCAGTCAGCAGTGAGCGTAGAGTGACTGTGTCCTCTGTAGGTGAGCAGTCCCCAACCTTTTGGGCACCAGGGACTGGTTTCATGGAAGACAGTTTTCCCACAGACCAGGGAAGGGGGAATGGTTTCAGGATTATTAAAGTGTATTATGTTTATTGTGTGCTTTATTATGATTACATCAGCTCCGCCTCAGAGCCCAGAGGTTGGGGGCCGCTGCTCTAGATTGTAAAGTGGTGGTTAGCTGGCTAACAGAATCCTCAAAGAGGAAACTTCCTTTTCTGGATTTTATTTTTATTTGATCGTCATCAAATGGGTCTCAGGGCAGGTAAAGAGGGTTCTGATCATCCAGAGGAGAAACTGGGGTTCAGAAAGGTCAAGTGATTTACCCTAGGCCACAGGTGAACAATCCCAAGGTGGTTCCTGACCCCGGCTTGTCTGACCCTGGGCCCTGGCTCACCTGCAACCTCAGTGGTCTTCCTGACCCAGCCTCCTGCCTCCTAGTGTCTTCATGCTGGCCCTGGGCCTGGGGCACTATCTGGTCCCTGTGGTGTCCAGTGACTGACCTGAGCCCTCTCCCCTCTCCCTTGGCCCCGTCACTGGCTCCCCGGAGTCTGGTCCTCGCTGTGGGCCCGCTGCTGTGAATCAGCCTCCTTTGTGGCGTTGATTAGAGGCCTCCTCCTACAAACATCAAAGCTTCAATTAACATGGGCCGCTTGCAACCCTCTTGCAAAACTCTGATAAGAATAGAATTTTCTCTTGGAAAATGGATTTTTATTTAGTTGTGTGTACTGTTGGTTAAATGACCTACTCTATACATTGGCGCTGAGATTCTGGGGACAATTAGGGGGCTCGTCAGGAACTGGTTATCTGAAGGAAACAGGCGCCGGGCTGTTTAGCTGTCTAATATCCTGACGGGGGCGGGGGACAGAGACAAATTAAAAAAAGGCTTCTCTCCTTCTCCAGACATGGGGTGCTGAGGGCGCTTTGCTGAGTTGGAGCTTTGTGGAGGGAGATGGGGTCGCCCCAGCTCACGCTCTCCGTGAGGGTGTGGCTGGGTTGGGGGCCCCCAGCCTTGTATCTGGAACTGGTGTGTATGTGTGTGCATGTTTGCATGTGCGCACACCTGCTTATTCATGTCAGTTTCTGGATGCTGTTGAGAACACAGCCTGGCCTCTTTCAGGGAGGCCTGGGGGAGGCTGGCCATGGGGTAAGGAGGGGCTGGGCTTCAGGAACACAGCAGGGCTGGGGACGCCTGAGTTGGGGAGAATGGGGGGCTAAGATTGATTGGCCCCTTACTTTTTTTTTTATAATTTTATTTATTTGGTATTTTGGCTGTGCTGGGTCTTCGTTGCTGTGTGGGATTTTTTCTAGCTGCGGCGAGCGGGGCTACTCTGTAATTGTGGCGCTTGGGCTTCTCACTGGGGTAGCTTCTCTTGTTGTGGAGCAAGGACTCTAGGGCCCGCAGGCTTCAATTGTTGCGGTTCCCAGGCTCTAGAGCACAGGCTCAATAGCTGTGGTGTATGGAGTTAATTGCTCCACAGCATGTGGGATCTTCCCAGACCAGGGATGGAACTCATGTCTCCTGCATTGGCCGGCGGAGTCTTTACCCCTAAGCCACCAGGGAAGCCAGCCCGTTACTTTTTTGATGACCACTCCTTCTATTAAACTTGGCCTCTTCTGTGAGATGGGGGTGGGATAACTTTTGGGGAAATTCTATCTCCTCGACCTCAGTGCCTCTGGGGAAGGAGATGAAATACTCTTCCCCCAGCCCGGGGTATAAATGCCTGTCCTCTGAATAGCAGAGACACAGGTCACTGAGGGGTTATTGCATCTATACCCCTGACTGAGGCCACCATCCTGCTTGAATGTTTTTGGTTCAGAAGATCCTTTGGAAAAGGGGAGTCCTGTATTCCTGCCAACCCTTCCTGGGCTTGAGAAGTTCTGCCTGTTGTCTGACTGCGTCCCTCTAGCTATACTCTTATTTTGCATCAAGCAGATAAGTCTGATGGAGGTTCAGGGAGTGGCCTGTTGGGAGAGGGAGTGTTTGGTGGGGGTGGTGTGGGGTGAAGGGATGGCTGGGGACAGCAGAGGGCAGGAGTATGAGGAAGAGTAGCTTGCCAACCGGCATCTCCTCAAATCAGGGAAGCCTGGCGTAGCATGACTATATTGATTCAATTATTCCCTACAATGTAATACTCTGCATCTGTGTGATAGCAACAAACAGAGTTGAAAGACATACAAAAATAAATGATCTGAAAGTTAATATGGATGAATGGGCATCTATGAATTCGAGGAGAGAGGTTTTGTTTTACATTGTAAAATCAATAGCGTGCAGAACAATGTCCTAACTTCCCCCGGGGACCCTAGCAAACCCTCTCGTATCGATCGCCATGCAAATTAATTGAATTCATGAAATCCACATTGCTGGGTAATTGATGCTTCTTATAATTACCTCCGAGTTATGAGCTTTTAGGGGATTGCATTGATTCCTGGGCAGTGGGGAGGGCAGGGGAGGAAAAAGGCTGGGTTCCTGGAAATTCTGGCAGCAGCTACCCAGGTAGGCACTGGGCAAGTGGGGGATGGTCAAGGCCTGGGGGAGGGGGTGGGATTTATCTGGTGGTGGAGGGATCCTTACCCCTCAGAGTTTACTGACCCAGCCTGGGTGAGGCTGGGAGTTGGGACAGACCTGAGCAGCTACACTTGGACATTTGAAGGATCCCCCTCCCCCCACCCCCAAGAAGGATGGCTACTCCTGGGAAACTGAGACTATTCAGGGAGTAATAATAGCAAACAGTCATTTAGCATTTATTATGAGCCAGGCATTGTTCCAGGTATTGACATGTATAGGACTCATTCAATCCTCAAAACAACCCAGGAAGCATGTACTATTACTGACCCCTTTGATTATAAAAAAAAAAAAATGAGGCACAGAGTTCAGCTCAGTTCAGTCGCTCAGTCGTGTCTAACTCTTTGCGACCCCATGAATCGCAGCACACCAGGCCTCCCTGTCCATCACCAACTCCTGGAATCTACCCAAACTCATGTCCTTTGAGTCGGTGATGCCATCCAGCCATCTCATCCTCTGTCGTCCCCTTCTCCTCCTGCCCCCAATCCTTCCCAGCATTAGGGTCTTTTCCAATGAGTCAACTCTTCGCATGAGGTGGCCAAAGTATTGGAGTTTCAGCTTCAACATCAGTCCTTCCAATGAACACCCAGGACTGATCTCCTTTAGGATGGACTGGTTGGATCTTCTTGCAGTCCACAGAGAGGTTAAGTAAATTTCCCAAGGTCACACAGTGGCAGAGCTGGAATCCTTAACTACCAGCTAATCCCTGAATGAGCTTTAGGAGCAAGCCTCCTTAGGTCACATGAGCAGTCTGCATGTTGGTGCATATGAGTATTTTTCAGTGGAAGGATCTGCAACTTGCATCAGATGACCACTGGGGCAAACACCTGTTATGGAACCATCGTTTCTGTTGTTTGTACAGTGGTGAGCTTTTGGTCAAGCCCATGGTTTTTCCAGTGGTCACGTATGGATGTGAGAGTTGGACTATAAAGAAAGCTGAGTGCTGAAGAATTGATGCTTTTGAACTGTGGTGTTGGAGAAGACTCTTGAGAGTCCCTTGGACTGCAAGGCGATCCAACCAGTCAATCCTAAAGGAAATCAGTCCTGAATATTCTTTGGAAGGACTGATATTGAAGCTGAACTCCAGTATTTTGGCCACCTGATGCGAAGAGCTGATTCATTGGAAAAGACCCTGAGGCTGGGAAAGATTGAAGGAGGGAGGAGAAGGGGACAACAGAGGATGAGATGATTGGATGGCATCACCGACTCAATGGACATGTGCTTTGAGTAAACTCCAGGAGTTGGTGATGGACAGGGAGGCCTGGCGTGCTCCAGTCCATGGGGTCACAAAGAGTTGGACATGACTGAGCAACTGAACTGAACTGAACTGAGATTTTGGATCTATATTCTAGTACAACAACTGTGTGACCTCGGAGAAGTCACCTAACTTATCTGAGCCTCTTCCACAGCTGCAAAACCTGGAGGGGCGGGTGTTCCCCTAGCTTACTGACAGCTCTGGCTGTCTCTGATTGACACAGAGCCATTACTTCCTAGGAAGCCATGAGCTGAGGGGAATGTGGGACAGAAGTGATGCCCACATAATTAGACCAGGAAACTTAGACACAGAGGGGCTCGTTGCCCTGTGGAAGACCATGTGGCAGGTTCACGGCAGGAGCAAGACGAGGGCAGGTGGCACCAGTCCCAAGCCAGACACAGCTCAAGCCACCTTCCCTTGTCTGCCTGGAGACCCTCCTGTGGATCAGCAAAACCAAGGCGAGTCTGATGCGGTGCCCTGCAGCCTGCATGTCAGCCCCTATTCCTGAGGCTCACACCCTGGTTGGCCTTGAAGAGCTCTCTGCTCTCCACTGTTGCCTCTTGGAAAAAGCCATTGCCCCTCCCTGGGTTCAGCCCTTTCTCTGTGCAATGACCAGGCTTCGGGAGCTGTGCCTGTGGCCATCAGGGAGTGCTCACGGCCCCAGAGCGAGAAGCCTGGGTTGGCGCGCAGGAGGAGGCAAAGTATCCTAACACATACTGTCTCTACCCTTCCCAGAAATGCCGGGGTGATGCTGGCCTCCTGTTGTCCTTCCCTGGGCTTGGCGGAAGGTGAGGGCTATGGCCATTTGCACTGCTCGTTCTGCCTCCCTGGCTCTGTTTTAGAGCTGTTGAGGCCAAGGTTCAGAGAGACTCATCCTCTGATTGGTAGAGTCTGACCTAGTGGAGCCGAAGCACTCTGAGCCGCTGTCCATGCTGGGGATCTGGCCTGGCTCGATGTCCTTTCCAGGGCTGTCCTCGCTGGCCAGGTGGCACTCACAGCAGGGAGGGCGGGGCTCAGGGTTCAAGGTGGTGACTGGGTTACATTGGCAGCTCGGCCCTCCTTCGCTATGGCTGGAGCTTCTGCCTGGCCCTTGAGGACTTGGTGGAGGAGGATGTGACCAGGAGCTCCTTGTTGGCGCTAGGCAGCGGCCCGCCTTTCCATCTCCCAGAAGGTGCAGGGCTGGGAGAGGAGGGTACCGGCTCCCTCCGGGCAGCACCTCTGTAGGGAAAACAGGGTGTGTGGCCTGTTCAGAGGCTCCCTCACTGTCACAGCCTCCTTGCCAACCCGCACCTTCTCTGCCTCCCCGTTGGTCTGAGGTGCAGGCTCTGTTAGGATGTCTTTCCCAACACTAGTTACAGGTTTGGAGAAAGGGCTCAGAAGGCTGAGTCACTGAGGCCCCGACAGCCAGCCAGGGGGTGGAAGTCTCCTTACTCCATCCTGGTATCTGGATCATGAGTTCCTGAGTGACCTTGAAGCTTATCTCCTGGACTCATGAGTCTTGAGAGGTGGGAGGGATCTTACTAGATTAGCCAGTCCAACATCCTCACCAAAATGGGGCTACAAGAGGTCCTACGACTTGCCCACAGCCAGTACTTACATGGTTGAGTCTTCAGGCCAAGGCCTCCGACTCTCAAGTTCAGGTTCTTTCCATGACACCAACAGCCACTGACCAGCCCCACCTCTTCTCTGGGTGTCTTCTAGGCATTACTGGGCCGAGGGCAGTGGCGGGGTACCCAGTGAGGGATCTTTGCTCCCCTTCCTGTCTCCCAGCCTTCACGCTAGGGGATCCTAAGACTCCATGGATATTGAGGACACAGTGTAAGTCTCCCACTTTGCTGCCTGGGCCTTCCCCTCAGGCTGCTGGGCCCCCTGAACTGTGAAGGGCACAGGACATCCAGCTAGAGTCCTTCCTCCCTCTCTTCTGAGCAAGAAGTGCCCAGCCTCCCTCAGCACACCCTACGGCAGAGATGGCGCCAAGACAGCCTAATTAGGTGAGGTTGATGAACTCATTACAAATGTGCTTAATTATGATTGAAAACAAATAATGGGATGGTTGATGTTCCTCTGTCTCTTTTCTGCAAGAGAGGAATTCTCTCTATTCACACTGAGCACCAAGAAAGGACTAGGGTGAGGTCTGGCATGAGGCCTAGGGTGAAGGACATCCTCTAATCATCCTTATATCTGCCTATTCATCCATCTACCCATCCATCCATTTATCTATCTGTCCATCCATCCATCTATCCATTTATTTACCCATTCACCAATTCATCCATCCATTATCTAATCATCCATTTTTTTGCCCATTCGCGCCCATCCATCCATCCACTCATCCATTCATTTTTCTTCATTCACCCATCCATTCATTCATCTGCCCACCCACACATCCATCAGACATGTCCTTACCCTACTCTGTGCAGGCACCGTGGTGGGAGGTGTATTCATGGGTACAGAGATGAATGAATGCTTGAAAGTGAGGGCCATATGTGTGTAGGGAGGAGGATAGAGTCTACCCAATGTCACAATTTCTTGAGGTTCCCTACAATTATTACTTGAGGAGAAGACTTCAGAAGACTGGGCTTCCATCTGAGCTATTTAAATTCCGTGCTACAAGAACATGGCCTGATTTGGTGTCACAGCCGGGACTTCCCTGGTGGCTGTCAGTAAAGAATCCACTTGCAATGCAGGAGACTGCCTGTAATGCAGGAGACCCGGGTTCGATCCTTGTGTCAGGAAGATCCCTGGAGAAGGGCATGGCAATCCACTCCAGTATTCTTGCCTGGAGAATCCCATGGACAGAGGAGTTTGGCAGGCTACAGTCCATAAGGTTGCAAAGAGTTGACATGACTGAAGTGACTTAGCACGTGTGCACCCCTTGGAGCCATTGTCATCATCGTCTCAATCATCCTGCACATTTGAGGAGGGCCCACCAGGCCTGTTCCCCTGTGATCCCATTTAACTCTCACAGAACACTGTGGATCTGATTCTGTTATTAGCCCTATTTTTCAGAGAAGGAAACTGAGGCTTAGAGAGGTTAGCGGAGCAAAGGTAGCTGATGAGTAACCCAGGGTTGTGAGGAGATGAGTGAGATCAAAGCCAAAGATCAAAGTTTGCTCTGCAAACAAGCCCTCAACTCAGAATTGTTATGGGATAGGAGGGACCCGTGTCCTCTTTTTTTTAACCTTTCCTTTTAAGCTCCTCCTGCAAATTATTTCAAGCCCCAAAGGAAATGGGCAACTTGGGAGTCAGAAGGTAAATAAAAAATGGGAGAGCTTCAGCCAGACTTGCTCTCCTGTCTTTAAGGGGTAGGTGTTCCAGGACTTCAGCTTTGAACTTGATGTCATGTGTTTATTTCTCATTTGATTTTCATGTAATGAAACTCTTTTCTATGCCATGAGAATAATACCTGAAGAAGCTAGGCTTATCATTATTTTACAGATGAGCAATAGAGGCAAAGACTCAAGGTCATTTATGCAAGATAAGCCAGGTAGTAAGTGGTGGACTGAGGTAAGGCCAGGTGAGGCAAATGCCATTTTGTTCTCATTTCTACCCTGACCTGCCTGCTAACCTGGGCAAGCCACGTGGCTGTGTCAATGTGGGAAGAGACAGGGGATGATGGAGACCTGCTTTTCCCGGGTTTATAACCCAGGTCCCCAGCGGCCACTGTGGGAGTGTGGCTCTAGACCCAACTGTATTTGTAAGCCTGTATTTGTTAGCCTCATTGCTTTGTAATACATTAGCATATAATGCAGGAGCTTACAATACAGGTTTGTTATCTCACACTTTCTGTGGGCCAGAAGCTCAGGAGAGGCTTAGCTGGATGGTTTGGGTTCCAGGTCTCTCGAGTGTCTCTTGGCTGAAAACCAAGACTGGCACACAAGCTGGGCTGCATCGTCTGAAGGCTTGACTGTGGGCGGAGAAGCCACTTCCAAGATGACTTACTCACATGCCTCGATTCCCTGCTCTGTGGACCTCTCCATAGGACTGCTTGAGGGTCTTCACAGTGTGGCTGCTGCCTGAGTGACCCAAGGGAGAGCCAAGAGGAAGCTGCAGCATCTTTTGTGGCCTAGTATCAGAAGTCACACTGTCACTTTAGCCACATTTTTGTTGTTAGAAGCAAGTCACTAAGTCTGGCCCCATATCAGTGGAAGGGACTTCAGTTTTAGAAGGGAGGAGAGTTATAAAAGATTGTGAACATATTTTAAAATCACCACACTCTCAACTGCTTTTTTTGTTGGTAAAGATAAACCACCCAGTTTTTGAAAATTATTTTTTACTTTTTTATTGGAGTATAATTGCTTTACAGTGTTGTGATAGTTTCTGTTGTACAACAAAGTGAATCAGCTATGTATATACATATATCCCTTCTTGAAATCCCTCTCACCCCCACTCTCCCATCCCACCCTTATCTGGTAAAAACTGGGTGATAACTACCTAGTTTTTACCAGATACCAACCAGGGCTCCACCAAACCGCTTTTGGGGGAGAACTTCCACCCCATTGTCGCTCCCAGTGGCTTCTGAGGGCTGGGAGGGTCTGCAACCTCATCCTCTAGTCAATCCAGCCTCCTCATTCTTGGCATTCAAGGCCTCCTTGCTATAGCTTAAACCTGCCTTTCCAGCCCGCCTCTAGCCATTTCCTTTTAATCTGGTGCTATGTTTTCTATTTATTCTTTATAACAATAACAGCTGACATTTATTGAGCATCTATGTGTCAGGCACTATACAGATGTTATCTATAATCCTTAAACAATTCTGCAAGGTGGAGAAAGGTTCAGAAAAGTTGGGTAACTTGCCCAAGAACACACAGCTCGCCAGCAGCTGTGGATTCAGAGCAGGCCTTTCTTTCCTGCCTCCGGCCGGGCCTCCTGCGGCTCCTCCAGCTGACAAGCCCTTGCTCTCTATCTAGGCCCTTTCCAGCCTTTGAAACCAGACTCAAGCACCACATCCAGGCGAGGCTTTCTGTGATGTGCCCCCAGCTGTCAGTACCCGCCAGTGTCTGTTAGCCTACGAGAGTGCTTGAGGGCATATGTTTGTTTAATGGTCCTTGTGTCCCCAGAGTTCCCGGCTCACACCTGGCACATAGTAGGAGCTCAGCAAGAATTTAGTGGAATGGTCCCTCAGCCAACCAGCTGGGATTCAGAGAGCCTGCGTCCCCAGCTGGGGGTGGATGTGTAGGGATGCTCCCAGTCCGTCTCACAGAAAGGGTCAGAAATCGGAGCCCCTCCCGGCCAGTTGGCTGTGAGTGTTTTTGCCTGCGCCCCTCTGCCCAGCCCCAGGGCCCTGGCCCCCCCTGGCTCCAGCTCAACAGCCATCTGCTCTGGCTTCTTCTGGCCTCATCTCCACCCTGGTTCCTCCATTCCTATTACCGCAGCTCCCCAAACTCCTTGCGCTTTCTTCCCTAAATTGGTTCTCAGTCAAATCTCTCTTTGTTCCACTCCGCAGGCCTCTGTGGGTCGTTCCCGGAGCTTCGGCTCCCCTTCCCACAGCTCACCCAAGGGCCCCTCCCCAGCCTCTGCGCCCCGCCCCACCCTCCGCGCGGCCCTGTGGCGGGTCTTCCTGCCTCCCTCCCGTTGCGGCGCCCCACCCTGTGCCTGGCTCACTGGTTCTCGTCTCCAAGGTTACCCAGCGCCTTTGCCCGGCTCCGCTTCCTCTGCCCGCCTCCCGTTTCCTACTGTGCCTGCGGGGAGGGTGGAAGAGGGGCTGGGGCCTCCTGGAGAGATGGTGGGGCTTCCTCCTCCCTGGTCCTTTCACTGTTGCTTCGTCCCTTTGTCTCCTTCTCCGGCCTCGCTTGCCGCCCTCCCTACCACCCCCCCGCCCCGCAAGAAGCTTCCTAGTCGCTCCTGCTTTGTAAGCTTCTCTCCTGTTTCTGTCTCACCCTCTGTCTCCTTTTTTCCCTACTTCTTTTTTTTTTTTTTCTCTCCATCTTTCCTTTTCTCCCTGTGTCTCACTTTCCATCTCTCTCTGGGTATCTTTGATTCTCTTTCTGTCATTGGGCCTTTGTACCCTCCTGAGTTCCGGTTTTTAATCAGAAACAGAAAAAGAGTTACCCCTGCTCCCACCCCTGGAGGGGCCCTTACCAGCACCCCATCTCTTCAGATTTTGGTGTTTCAGGGCCTTGCGGGAGGATCTGTAAAGCGGAAGCCCAGAGTTGACCCAGGCGAGCAGGGGAGGGGCGTGGGCAGGAACCTGCAGCCTCAGGTGCACTTACCTACACCTGGGCGAAGGCGACCGGCCCACCGGCCCTGTGCCCGTGATGCTGTCCCTCGGCTGAGGCTGGCTGCATGTGCCTGTAGTCTGCAGGTGACCCTTTTGTCACATCAGGGGGTGCACAGGACGAGCTTGGCTCAGAGCCCGGGTGCACGGTGGTGCCTACTACCTGTGTCTCCTGAGCAGGGACTTGCATGGCGCCTCCGCCTCCTTGTTTATAGGTGTCCTGTGACATTCTAGGGGGGAAGTAAAACTTCTTTCTTCCAAAAATGGACCCGTTGAGGGACTTTTCCAGAAGAATTAAGAGAATAATTTTTTCTCCTTTGGGAAATGTCCATTTCCTTCTGTTGAAAATTTTCCATTTTTCTCTCAGACTTTCATATCTGTACTAAAACACAGTAAATGGCTTCAATATTTCAACATGATCGTTACATCTTAATGCATCTGTGTTCCTAAACTAATAGTGGTATTATAAAGGGCCCTAAAAACAAGACCTTGCATAAATTTGGACCCCTTCATGTTTTCCCCTTAGCTTCAGCATTTCTGGTCTTTTCTCCCATGTGTCTCTGAACCAGCGATCCCCAACCTTTTTGGCACCAGGGACTGGTTTTGTGGCAGACAATTTTCCCATGGACCGAGGGGTAGGGTGGGGTGGGGGGGTGGTTTCAGGATGATTCAAGTGCATTACATTTATTGTGCCCTTTATTTTTATTATTATTACATCGACCCCACCTCAGATCATCAGGCATTAGATGTGAGTTTGGGGACCCCTGCTGTAAGCTAGAGCCCTGGGAGATGAGACCGAGATGATGGTGCTAGGCGCTCCTGAACACAGGAGCGAGGAGGAAGCTACTAGCTCAGCCAGGCCCAGCTGCTCAGACCTGGACAGACCCCATCCAGTGCCATCAACCAGGCTCAGCCAGACCCCATCAGGCCCCGAGCTAGGCTGCCCTGAGGCTTCAGTTCTTAGTGAGTCCTTCTTGGCTCCAGAGAGGAGCTCTTTCCAACTTCTGTCCCAGATTCCCAGAATGAGCAAAAACATCCCTAGCCTGCCTGTGTGTGTGGGAGGACAGTCCATGCCTTTCTCCAGTTTCCTCCTCCCCCCAAGAACTTGGGAGCACACAGTTACTGTGTGCCAGCTCTAGCCATCCTCCACCTCCTGGGATGCTTCCCATCTTCTCTGTTGATCTCCTGCCATTGCCTTTGCAAAAAAAAAATGGATGTATAACTCACCTCTTCCTGGAAGCCTTCCTTGATTAACTCCATTCACTCAAAATGGACACTGGGAATAGCTTAGTGAGCAATGCAAGTGAGGTCCCTGTCCGCACAAAGCTTACATGTGAGGAATAGACAGTAAACAGAAAAATGGGTGCTGTGGGACTAATGGGGATCACACCATGACTGGAGGGGTCAGACAAGCCACAGTCCACTCTCAGAGAGGAATGAGCCTGTCCTGAGAGAGAAGTTCTGGTTCTGACTCTCCACTGACTGGTGGTGTGACCTCGGGCAAGTCACCATTTCTGAGCTCATTTTTCTTACCTGTGAAAGAAAGGGGTTTGGAAAAAGATCGTTTTTTGCTTTAGAATTGTTGTGTCTTCACTTAAAAGCCGATTTACTTTCAGGTAAGTTTATAAACAGTCTTCCCTGGTGGCTCAGATGGTAAAGAATCCACCCACAATGCAGGAGACCAGGGTTCAGTCCCTGGGTTGGGAAGATCTCCTGGAGAATGAAATGGCTAACCACACCAGTATTCTTGCCTGGGAAACCCGTGGACAGAGGAACCTGGCAGTCTACAGTACATGGGGTCGCAGAGTCAGACACCACTGAGTGACTAACACATACAAGTTTATAAACATATCACATTATTTCTTGAGGCTTACTTGGGCATTGTAGAAAAATGTAAAATTCCCGTTAAGCATAAAGAAGAAAAAGAAATAAACACAGCCCAACAAATAAATAGGCAAAAAACTAACAAAAACATACTCATTAATTACCTGCAATCCCTCCTCTAGAGGTAAGGGTGCCTGGCACTCTGGGCACCTCACAGATGCTGCTGTGAACCCCTCCCTCCCCCCCAGGTCTCCGGAGATGATCTCTCTCCCTCTCAGCCTTTCCCAGCACAAGCCCAGGCATCAGGTCGGGCAGAGGGCACCCTCAGGTAGCCCTGGGCCCCTTGGGGCCTGGGTACACGGTCCCTCTCCTAGGGCAGAGGGCCCCGTTGTGGCTGCCTGGGCTGGTTTGGAGTCTTGGGCCGTGGTTGAGGCTGAGAAGCCATCCTACCAGGGCTCACAGAGGAGGACCCCCTCCAGACGCGGATCCTGCAAGACAGGCTGGTGGCCTATGCCCTTTGGGGCTGCGGCTCTGGCTGGGTTCACCCCATGGGGCAAGCGGGGCTGCAGTGCAGCATGTGGCCAACAGGTGGCAGCACTACACTGCTTCAGGCCCGTGCTACGGTCGGGCTGCTGGAGGGGCCCATGCAGCAGGGTGTGTGTGCGCGCTAGGGTCTGGGAAGGGGGCTGGTCCTTTGTCCTCCAGGGCTCCCAGTGGAGACTACTGCTTTGGCTGGGCCTCATGGAAGGTCTGGCTCATGTGGCCTCGACCCAGAGCGACAGGAGGATCATTGCATTCTGGAGGCCTCTGCCCTGGCCTCTGTCCCTAAATTATTCCCTAAACCTCTGGGGTCATTTACTATTTCAGTGCAGAATAGTCTGGGGTTAGGACCTCAAGTCCCTGGATAACTGTAGCCTGGCCCACCTGCCATCCTCTCCCTCTGCCAACCCCACACCCCAGCAGGTCTTCCCTGTACATACCAGGACTGGGAGGGGAGAGGGGAGAGGGCGGGCAAGGATGGCTAAAATCTCAGTTTCAGTCTCACTGGCAGGCCTCCAAGCCCAGATCTACGACTTGCTTGCTGGATTACCTTAGATAAGTAAATTAACCTCTCGGGATTCTCTCCTCTCTGAAAGGAGGCAGTGAGAAGAATGTTAGGTTTTATTATTGCTAGCTGTTTTAATCACAACTCTAAAAGACCTCCTCTCCTTAGTATATTAGAAATTCAGAAACATAATTTTTTTTTTTAGAAACATCTCTTAGTGGTCTTATTTCTAATTAATCCTTGTGCTTGTCCTTTTCCCCCTGGTTCTGGACACCCAAACTCTACATCTTTCTGCTCAATCATAGTTTGGCAGTAGTAGTGAAAGTTGCTCAGTCGTATCCAACTCTATGTGACCCCATGGACTGTGGTCCTCCAGGCTTCTCTGTCCATGGAATTTTCCAGGCAAGAATACTGGAGTGGGTTGCCATTCCCTTCTCCAGGGGATCTTCCCAACCCAGGGATCAAACCTGGGTCTTCTACATTGGAGGCAGATTCTTTACCATCAAAGCCACCTGCTATTTACTGAGTATGGACATCATCCTGGTCACTATGCATACATTTCAATGATCCCTTATAAGAAGCTTTGAGGCACCACCTTATACAAACGGGGGAATGGGAGCTCAGAAAGATGAAGTAACTTACTCACGGCCACACAACAGAATCATGATCCCACCCCAGGAGTCCCAGTCTTGGACATTCTTCCTCTGGACCCCAGGCCCCAGGGTGCCAAGCCTAGCTCCTTCTTCCTGTTCAGATCCTGGTCATGGCCTAGAGGCCCCTTCTCTGGGGTTCTGGCCTTGCTCCAAAACCCTGGGTGCTGTTGGTATAGCTGTTAAACTCCTGAACACTGTGGGTGGGGGGAGAGGGCAGGACGGAGTCTCAGGCTGCCCTTGGGTGAGTGTCCTCTGTGTGCACGGGCAGGAGGGGGACAGAATAACTCCCAGAGGCTGGTGCCCAGCCTGCCTGTGTCCCCCACTAGTGCTGACTTGTGAGGCTGAGGGAGCTGACACCCTAACAGCGCCTCTCAGACTCCAATGAGTTGATGATGTGGAAACTGGTTATTAAGTGTAATAATAGTGGTTTGGTTTTCCACGGTTCTGCCTGTAAGTGCCTAAGTGACAGCTGGCTTGTGCCACAGTGCTGCATCCTAAGTGGCCTGAGAATGGGGCATTGTGAAGAGGGTGGGGGGCCCTCCCTAGGTGTAGGGTGGAAGAAGACCAGGAGATGCTGCCTCCAACCCTTGCCCATCTTCTGTGAACAGGGCTCTCCAGGTCAGGTGGGAGACTGGACCTGACTTCTGGACCAGGAACTGGGCTAGATGGAAATGAGTAGATTCAGGACGTCAAACCACATAGTCATGTGTCTCCAAACCCACTAGATTTTCAGATGTCTGCTCCCTGAGTCCACAGTTTAAGAACTGGATTAGAAATCTGGAGGCTTAGGGTCTAAGCTTTGCTGCTAATTGCTTGTGATCTCAGGACCATGGTTTAAGTCTTGGAGTTGTCCCCTCTATACAATGGAGGGGCTGAACAGGGTTGATTTATCCCCTTAACTACAAGTGTCAGTGGATGGAACTTGCTGTTAGACATATTTTGTCTGGCCCACACAGTGCTTTACATTTACATACCAACATTTAAAATTCTAGACTTAAAAAAAATTTTTTTTAGGCTTTGTTGCGTGTAAAATCCTTTCTTGTAAAGATCTTTATTTCTGGCATTTCTTAAAAAAAAAAAAAAAAAGAATTGGTAACACTGAGTCTGCATGCCTATATAGCAATGATTGGCTACAGGAATACCCACCTCAGACAGGTTTATATTCTCCACCACAGTCCCCACCACTCCCTATCGGACCCTAACACTGAGACTGAGTGGAGGTGGCTCTTTGACTTGTTAGCCCTGATCTGCCTTACTCGTCTCCCTTCAGCACTCGACCCTGCATCAGATATTCACTGGCCCACTTAGTGCATGGTGTCACGTTTTTCATTTCAGAAATTATAAGTCAAAGAGCTTAGAACAGGGAACTGAGCCCTATATCTGATCTTAGTATAAAGAGATAAGAGACATCTCCATCATCCTTTTCAGCTTAAAAATTCTTGAAATCTGTAAGACCATGATTTTCTGATGCTCTCTCCCTGAACTAGAATAATGAAATATTTCATTTGGGCTAATCTCCATCTCCATGCTACAGTTTGAAAGGAGATTGTTCCCTTCCCCCTGTCCTCGTCAGGCCTCACCTGACCCTCCAAATAGCTTAGCCTCCCTGGGCGTATGTGAGGGTGGTCATAATCTCACCAGGTACTTTCTGCCTTGGTTTCCTCATCTGGAAAACAGGCTGTTGGGTTGTAGACAATTTTTGAGTTTTGAGTTTGAGTTTTTCAGGCTACCTATTATTCCCTGAGTGACTTTGGACAAGTTACTTCATCTCCCTGAATCTTCTCCTCTGCAAAATGGGAAATGTACTGAATTCTTCTGTAGAGAAGGGTCTTCTGGAAATTGGAAAGTGCTTCCCAGGTGGCGCTAGTGGTAAAGAACCTGCCTACCAATGCAGGAGACGCAGGAGACACGGGTTCAATCCCTGGGTCAGGAAGATCCCCTGGAGGAGGGCCTGGCAACCCACACTAGTATTCTTGCCTGGAAAATCCCATGGACAGAGGAGCCTGGTGGACTACAATCCATGGGTCACAAATAGTTGGACACGACCGAAGTGACTCAGGACATACAAATGGATAACTAATGTTTTTAATTTTGTAAGTGTTGTAAGCAACAGAAAATAAGAGGATGGCAGGAGAATAACGTGATGTGATATGTGTGGTGGTGCCTTGAAGAGAAACTGTCCCAGTCCACAGAGGATTCTTATATTGTGATTATGAATATAGTTTCACCAAATGGTCTTAGCTGGAAGCCCAAAGGAGTAGCAGCTGCTGAGACTCAGCGCTATCCACCATCATGCATCCTGTCTCACTTTTGCTGAAGGCAACACCCGTCTTTTCCTCCCCTCCAGGCCGGCTTTGCTCAGCCCCTTAGGACTTATCCCAACCACCCTTCCCCCACCTGCCTTCCTGGCTAACCCATCTCTATCTGCTCCCCAGTCTGCCCTTGCTTCCTGGGCCCAGATGTCAAGGGCCATTGAGTGCCCATCTCAGAGGGCACCTAGTGGTCACCTAACGATTCATTCGATGGACAAATTATTTTCTGAGCCCCTGCCGTGTGCCAGACACATGTGCCATGTATAGAATAGGTACTGTTTGGGAAATTGGTGTTAGAGTGATAAAGAAGACCAATGAAGTCCTTGGTTTGTGGAGCTTATAGTGGGAGGAGACAGACGTAATATACAAGCAAACATGAGTACAAATGCCAAGACAATTTTTAAAAAATATTTATCTTTATTTGGCTGCATCAGATCTTAGTTGCAGCATGCAGGTTTTCAGTCTTCATTGTGGCATATGGGATCTTTAGCTGTGGTGTGTGAACCTTTTAGTTATGATGTGTGGGATCTAGTTCCCTTACCAGGGATCAAACCTGGGCCCCCTGCACTGGCAGCGAGGCATCTTAGCCACTGGACCACCAGGGAAGTTCCCTGAGGTAATTTAGATAGTTATAGGTCCCAAAGGGGCTTCCCAGGCAGTGCTAGAGGTAAAGAACCACCCCCCACCCCTGTCAATGCAGGAGAGGCAAGAGATACAGGTTCGATCCCTGGGTCAGGAAGATCCCCTGGAGGAGGGCATGGCAGCTCACTCCAGTATTCTTGCCTGGAGAATCCCCATGGACAGAGAAGCCTGGCGGACTACAGTCCATGGGGTCACAAAGGGTCGGACATGACTGAAGCGATTGAGCACGCATGCACAGGTCCCATGAAGGAAATAAAGCAGAGAAAACATGCTACAGATTAATGGGGTGGTTGGGAATAAGTGGTCGGGAGGTTTCTTGGATAAGCTGATATGTGAGCTGAGACCTGGATGGTGGTGAAATGAAGCAGCCAGGGAAAAACAGAAGGAGATACGTTCCAGGCAGAGGTAATGAGCTTAGCTTGTGCAGGCTCCTGAACTAACTGATGCAGAACAGAGAGGGAAAGTTTCTTGTACAAGGTTGCACAGCATTAGAGCCAATCAACAGCATTGGAGCAGGACTGAAACCCCGTTCTCCAGACTCCCAGGCCAGTGCTCTGCCAATGCAGCCCTTATTTCTTCTTAATGAAATGTCAGCTTCTCAAGGGCAAGGCTGGGCCTCTAGTGAACTCCCCACCTGTCAGTCATCTTTCTGCACCCCGGCCAGGGTCCTCCTGCACACCGCTCTCCATCCCAGGGCAGCTGTGACTCTGCTCCAGCCCCGCCCTCTGGAGGTAAAAGGGACAGGCAAACACAGACAGAAAGCAGAGTGGCCAAGTGGTTCCTGCCATTAATTGCTAAGTGCAATAAACTCAGCGGAATCCCAGCCTTATAATGGCCTCGTTTAATTAATGCTAAATGACTGTGGGACCCGTATGGATTTATACATTAGATCCACATTAACACCAAATCGTTTGATCACGAATAACTGTTAAAATAATGAACACAGGCGCTTTACAACTAGATGAGAAGGATGGGAATCAGCGTCATCCACCCTTAGGGGGAGCAAAGCTCTCTTCTCAAGGTTCTGCCTCCTTGCTTCCTTTCCCTCCCTCTTGCTCTGGAAGTTGTTATTTCTGAAAGGCATATATTGAGCGGTCCATGTGCCAGGCATTGTGTTGACACTCTGTGTGTGTGTGTGTGTGTGTGTGTGTGTGTGTGTGTGTGTGTTTTATAAAACTGCCCTCTTGGAGCCTGCAGTTTAGATGAGGAGGTGAGGTGTGTGCTTGAAAATGAAGCATATTACAAGAGAAATACATGTATCAAGTATCAAGCATCTACTGAGTTTGGGGGCCTTACGAATATCTTATGTAATCCTCTCAATATTGAGAGATGTACATATCATGGTCACTTCTCACCTGGCAGATGAGAAGGTCGTCCTTGTTCAGGATGAGTATGCTGCCCAAGGTTACCCATCTAGTTGACGTGAAACTGAAAATGAAACCCTCCTGAGCCTCCTGAGCGCTTGTTAATTCCGCTGCAGGGTCCTGCTTCCTAAGATACCTGTCTAGAGGGAGTGGTCCTCAACCTTGGCTGTGCTTCTGGCACTTCTGGCTAGGATACTCTGGGAAGACTCCATGGAGGAGGAGGGCTTTGAGGGGTGCCTGTTGTTATGTGCTGGGGGTGGGGAGCCAGTATTTAGAACTGTTGGATGGTGGTAAAGAAGTTTTATGCTTCTCCCCTTCCCTCATCCCTCCCCACTGTCCCTCTTGCCCTCTCTGCTCAGACATTGCTTCTGCAGTTTCCAAGTTCTCCTCCTTCTAGTTGACTCCACTATATGAAATCCCTTCCTGAGAATCAGGTTATTCAGTTCACTTATTGGGAGGGCCATGGGCCCCTACCCACCAGTTGCATGGCCTTCCTTCCCATTATTTCCTCCATCACATGTCCATCCCCTGGTCTCAACCAAGGAGCAGACAGGAATGGCCCGTGAATGAATGACAGTGATGAGCTCAGCAGGAAACAGACAGGACAGGACCACTTGATGGGCATGGCCAGGGGAAAGGGATGCAGAGATGCTCATCCTCCTCTGGGACCTCCAACCTCTAGAAATCTTATATCCCTACTGTTTCACCCACCGTGCTGTACCGCATGGGTCTGCCCTGAACAGGGATGTTAGGAATGTCCCTGAGAGGGTCTGACAGTGGACCCTAGGGAGCTCCTAGAACAATTGGAAATGCTTCCTGATTGGTGAAGGCAGAGGAAAGATTTCTTCCCTTCATGCCTAAGCAGGTGAAATGAGGTCCTGGACTGTAGATCCCTGTCCTGGGGTTTTGAGCTCCAGTAGGTGCTGGGTAATATGTTGACTTCATTCCTACTTACATCTTCGGCACAAGCTTTCCCTTCCTTTTCTGCTCTTCCAGGCCAGCTATTACTTACCCTGTAAGACTCACCTCAGTCACTGCCTCTGAGAAGCCATCCAGACTTCACTGTGGAGAATTAACCACTTCTGTTTTGCATTTTCCTGGTATATGGCCTAAGCAGAGCACAGATCTCTCTGAATTACATGGCTATATGTATATCTGCCTTCTGGGTAGCTGCATGTAGGTGTTCACTCAGGAGAGATGAGGGGTTGGAGAGAGCAGGGTTCTCTCTGACCAGAGAGTGCTGGGTGTGCCAGCCCAGGCAGAGCCCAGCCATCTCCATTTTGAGTGGAAAGAGGGGGGAAAAAAAGAAAATTAGGACTAGGGAGATTTCCCCATTCAGTGAGTCATGCGCTTTGGGCTTGCATGTGTATGTGCACATGCACTCTAAATTCAGAAAACTCCGTAAGCAAGTCCTGGGCAGGGGGGAGCACCTTCAAGAGGCCCTGGGTTGACATTTCTCTGGGCTTGTGGGCTGGGTTTTGTCTTCTGGGCTGAGCTATCAAATCCAGCTACCGGAGGAGCCAAGAGGGCCGGGCTGGCCAGCAGGTAAGAGATGACCCTGTTTAACCATCCATGGCTCAAACAAATGGGCACAATATTTTGGGGTCCTTTTCCCTTAACCAGGGCATAGATCAGCTCTCTGGAGGGAGTTCAGAGCAATATTTTGGAATTAGGTTCTGGGAATGGAGATGAGCCCAGTGGGAGCCCAAGGATTGACCAATGGGAGCTCTGCCCGCGTGGACCTGAGAGTGATGTGACAAGTGCAGGTGACCGTGCTGCAACTCAGCACAGTGCAGCTGCCCTGGGCGCTTCTCTTGACTGTATTTTGAAACTAGGCTGAACATTTTAGACTTGATTCCCTAGGAAATAAGACCATTGTCTGATGAGACTAGATTATGGAGGGTCTAGAATGCCAGGATAAAACCTTTGTTCTTAGTTACTGAAGGCAAGCACCTGATATGTGTATCACAGATGTATAGTCATTTTTTTTTTTTTGGCTCACTGGGTCTTTGCTGAGACCCGTGGGCTTTTTGTTGTTGTGCTTGCGGGCTTCTCTTGTTGCGGAGCATGGGCACTAGAGTGCAGGCTCAGCAGTTGTGAGGCACAAACTCTCTAGTTGTGATTTGTAGGCTTAGTTGTCCTGTGGCTTGTGGGATCTTAGTTCTCCGACCAGGGATTGAACCCACATCCTGGAGAATTCTTAACCTCTGGACCACTGGAGAAGTTCCCCTCAAGGCTGTACTCTTTTTTACTCATGCCAAATATCAGGACTTGATCACAGCACCTTTCTTTAGTGAATCTGTACTTGTCCTCAGAATCTTTCTTTTTATTTATTTATTTATTTATTTTTAAAATAAATTTATTTATTTTAGTTGGGGACTGATTACTTTACAATATTGTAGTGGTTTTTGCCATACATTGACCAAATGCTCCAGATGGCTGTTACAACTAATTTGATTTGGTACTCAAAAACAAAATCTATTTGCTATCTCTAGATCCAGGCTCCTCACTCTATGCATAAAGAAACTGAGGCTAAGGGAGATGGTATGATCTGCCCAGGGTCATCCTTAATTTAGTATGAGGATGCGACAATGGCAAATCTTTGGGCAGGGGCGGGACATGAAAATAAGATTAATCTCTCATGACAGAGCAGGGACTAGTGGGAGGTGAGCCAGGTGACTGGGTGGAGAATTTAAAGAAACCACTTTCTGCTGTCAACTGCGTGCTTGCAGCACCTTGAGAATGATGCCTCCTTAAATTTTGCCCCCTGGGCACTTTGCTGGCCTCACCTAGTCCCTGCCCTGGCTGGGAGACTAGTTAGAAGCTAACTTCTGCTGAGCCTTGGCATCTGATGGAGCAGTGACAGCAGGAACACGCAAAAAAACAGGTCAGAGGTGACAGACATTGCGAAGAAATAAGCAGCAGGACTTGGTGGCAGACTGGCCATCAAGGATAAGAGAAAGGGACATTTTTGAGTCTGGAAGTGACCATAAGAATGGTGGAGCCCTGACGGGAACAGGGAACAGGGTTAGAGGTTATCAGTAGGCTTGTGATTTTGTCTTTCTGGTGAGTGTTATTCAACACTGGCCCTATCTTCTATTTTTCATTAATATTTTAAAAATGCAGTATAATGTACATAGAGAAAAACACACATACTGTAAGTGGGGAATTCTCAAAAACAAAATGAATCAAACCACTTAACTACTATCCAGGTCAAGAAACAAAACATCCCCAGCACCCCAGAAGTCCCTGTTACTCTCCTCTAGTCTTCACCCCACCCAGCCCCTAAAGGTAGGCAGTGTCCAGACTTCTAACACCATGCATTAGTTTTGCTTGGTTTTCTACTTTATATAAATGGAATCTCATGGTTTGCACTCTTTTGCATTGGCTTCCTTTACTCAGTATTCTGTTTGTGAGATCCATCCATGTTGTGAGTAATTGTAGATTATCCATTCTCCTGGCTGTATAATGTTGTATTGTGTGAATATACCATGATTTATTTACCCATCTGACTGTTGATAAGCATTTGGATAGTTTCCAGTTTTGAGCTTTTATGAACAGAGCTGCTGTGAACATTATTGTGTGTGTCTTTTGGCAACAATATATGTGCATTTCTTTCTTTTTCTTTTTTTGACCAGAGATATTTTCCTTTTAAAAAAAAATAAATTACAAATACTTTTTCATTTATCAATGTTGATCAAAGAACCCCCAAATATTGAATCTTCTTCATTTTTCAGGAATTCATTTCCAGAGCAGATCACCATTTCATATATATATATTTTTTTAAAGAAACATGTATTTACTTGGCTGTATCGAGTCTCAGCTGTGGCACACAGGATCTTTCATTGCTGTGCACAGGCTCTCTGTTGTGGTGCATGGGCTCTAGGACATGTGGACCCTCTAGTTGTGGCTCCCAGGCTTAGTTGTCATGCAGCACGTGGGATCTTAGTTCCCTGATGAAGGATTGAACTCATGTCCTCTGCATTGGAAGGTGAATTCTGAACCACTGGACCACCAAGGAAGTCCCAGCATTTTACATCTTAAATCCCAGGGCTCTCATGCACTCCTTGTGGGCCTCAGTTAATTGTCCACAGTGCACTTCTTTCTCAATGATGCTCTCATCGTGTGCTTTCTTGGTTTCTGGGCAGACGCAGTGGCTTCTCTTGTGACTCAGATGGGGCAGGTAGGGCTTGTGGTCGCCAGACCCAGCATTTTTCACACTGAAAGTAGCAACTAGCGCAGGCACTCTAAACTCTCCAGCCTCTGCAAATTTACCTGCAGTCACTTCAGACAGTTGCTCTGAAAAACTTTATGCATTTCATTTGTGTATGTATATATATATATATATATATATATGTATATATATATATGCATACACATGGGAAAGGAATTGCTGGGTCATTGGGGGAGGGTGTATGTCCAGCTATGGTAGGTACTGTGCTGGCTGACTCCTGATCATCCCCAAGAGTATGTTAGGTCGGAACCTCCAAGGAGTGAAAGCCAAGGTGGGATTTGGGGTGCAAGAGATTCACTGGGGGATACTTTGTGAAGGACAAAGAGGGGAGAGCAGGAGTAGGTAGTGTGACTGTGGGAAAGGAGACAGGGGAGGAAGGAGGATTGGATAGGAAGAATCTGAGACCCAGCACAGCTCTAAAAAGATGTTGTCTAGGCTGATAGAGAGTTCCCAGCCAAAGCTACCAAGAGAAGAGCCCATCAGCTGTGCTTGGCTTTGCCTGGGAGCAGTCTGGGGGAGGCAGGCCCTTGGCATGAATGTGGTTTTGGATCTAGAGGAATGGCAGCTGTGTTTCCCACAGCAGGAGATCTGAGCCATGGACATTCATGGCCACCATGTGAAAATTATGAACCCTGTGGGTGATTGACAGAAGTATAGTTGAAGTGTTTAAGAGCTTGGGTTTTGGAATCAACCAGGCTGGGCTCAAGTCCCAGCCCAATCATTTGCTAGCTCTTTGGCCTCTCATAGATTGCCTAAACCCTCTAAACCTCAGTCTCCAAGTCAGTAAAATGGAAGTAATAATGACTAACTTATATGGCTGTTGAAAGGATTAAATGAAAGCATTTGATACACAGTAATCACTCAATAAATATTAATTGTTCATTGTTCCTTCAACACATTTATTGAGCACCTATAATATGCCAGGTGCTGTTCTAGACTTGGGATGTAGCAGTGAGCAAAGCAGAATGAACATTCTAGTAAAGTGAGACAGACAATAAACAGACAAACAAGCAAAACATGAAGAGTGTCAGAGCGTTGGAACTGTGATGGAGAGAAATACATCAGGCAAAGAGGGAACCTTGGACCTCTGTTACCAGAGTGGTCAAGGAAGCCTCCCCCCTCAAAAGTGACATTTGAGCATAAACTTCAAGGAAAAGAAGAGTCATGACATGAATGGGTAAGTATATTCTAGGCATATGAAACAAGTGCCGAGACCCTGGGCACACTTGAAACAGCATGGAGGCTGGTGGGCTGCAGCAGAGAGAGGGAGACAGAAGATGGCTGGAGATGAGGCTGGAGAAGGAGTTGGACCAGGAAATGGAAGGCTTTGTGGGTCTTACTCTGATCAAGATTGAAAGTCAATATAAATTATTTAGCGTCCCATTCCTCCACATTCTTGCCAATACTTCGTATTACCAAGCTTGATTTTTCTACCCAAAATTATGAAGTAGAATTTACTTGTTTTAATTTCTCCTATTATTAATGAGATCTAATAGCTCTTTATAAAAGTTTTATTCATTTGAGTTTCTGCTTCTATGGATTGCCTACTTATATCCTTTGCCTCTTTCTATAGGGTTTTCTATTTTGTTGATTCACAGTCTTCTTACGTGTTAGAGATAGTAATCTTTAATGATGTTAGACTTTAAAATATTTTCTATCAGTAGTCACTTGCTTATTAATTTTGTCCATAGCATCTGCAGTAGGTTGAATAGTGTCTTCCAAGAAGTCATGTCACCTGGAACCTCAGAATGTGACCTTATTTGGAAATAGGGTCTTTGCGCAGATATAACTAGTTAAGGATCTTAAGATAAAATCTAATGACTGGCGTCCTTATAAGAAGAGAGGACACAGAAAGACATGTAAAAGAAAGCCACGTAAATATAGAGATAGAGATGGGAGTTATGCTGCCATATGCCAGGGAATGTCTGAGGCCCTTAGAATCTGAAAGGGACAAAGAAGGATTATTTTCTATAACCTTCAGAGATAGCATGGTCCTGCTGACACTTTGACTTCAGACTTCCAGTCTCCAGAACTGTGAGAGGATAAACTTATGTTGTTTTAAGTTACCTAATTTACCTAACTATTTTATGACAGCCCTAGGAAACTAGTCCAGATTTTGGAACTGGGTAGTGAGGTATTTGCTATAACAAAAGCCTAAAAATGTGGAAGTGGCTTTTGAATTAGGTAATGGGCAGAGGCTGGAAGACGTTGGGGTTCATTATAGAAAAACCCTGTATTAAATTGAAGAGATTGTTGGCAGAAACGTGAATGTTAAAGGCTATTCTAGTGAGGGCTCAGATAGAAGTGCACAGCTGAGAAAGCTTCTATCATTGTAGAGAACACAATCATCATCATGAATAGAACGGTGCAAGAAAGAGGAACATTAAAGGTGTTTCTGGTGAGGCCTGAGAAGAAAACGAGGAACATGTTATTGGAAATTGGAAAAAGAGCAATTCTTATTATAAAGTAGTAAAAAATTTGGCTGATTTATGTTCTGTTGTTGGGTAAAAATCAGGACTCAACTTAGGTATTAAGATTTGCAAGCAAAGTGTGGAGGGTGTGGCCTGGTTTCTCTTTACTGCTGATAGCAAGTTCAAAGAGGAAAGAGATAAATTGAGAAAGAAGTTATTCAAAATAAAAGAACCAGAGCTTAATGGTTTGGGAGTTTCTTGGCTCCTCCTGATTGTCAAAATTAGAAAATTCAATGTTGAGTAAGCTCAGTCTGCAGAGAGCACCAAGGGTGTGCCTTGGACAGCATTTTGCTGAAAAGAGTTAGGTACGTGGCTAATGGGTCAAACCAGATCTCAGCAGAAGCCAGAAATAGAGGCAGGATTATGCGAGAGCATCTGTGGGCAACAGTTGTGTCTAATGGCATAGATGTCTGACATACACAGGAGACACACAAGGTTCGTGAAAATTTATACCAGCGGGAAACACTGTCCGCTTGCACTGAAAGGGACAAAGACTAGGTAAAACAGAGAAAGCTGCCAGACTTCTGAGATTCTGTTAATATAGAAAGGAAAGTCAGTGATAGAGCTATTCAACTACAAACATGCTACTCTTGAAGACACAGACGAGTGACTTTGAGATCACAGATCCACAGATACAAAGGCGGAGACCAAAGAGGCAACAGCTATCATTACAGGCCCAGAGGACAGAGCATCAAGCCATAGAGAATTAATTTCAGACCTTGAATTTGTTCCTCTGGGATTCAGGCTTGTTTGAGAATGGTGACCTTCTTATTTCTTTGTATGTGTGTACTTAGTTGTGTCCAGCTCTTTGAGATCCACGAGGATTGTAGCCGACCAGGCTCCTCTGTCCCTGGACTTTTCCAGGCAAGAATACTGGAAAGGTTGTCATTTCCTACTCCATTCTATTCTTTTAAATTCCTCCCTGTTAGAATGGGAATATCTAGTCTATGTCTGTCCCATTATTGTATTTTGGAAGCAGATAACTTGTTTTCTAGTTTCACAGGTCCACAGATGGAGAGGAATTTTGTCCCCAAATGGATCATACCCAGAATCTCATCTATACCTGATTTAGATGATGAGATTTGGAACTCGATGAGTTGATAATGTTTAGATAAGGTTTTAGACTTAGAATTGTTGCTGGAATGAGTTAAGACTTGTGAGTGTTAGGATGGGGTGAATGTATTTTGTATGTGGGTAGGATGTAAATTTGGGGTGGAGGGTATAGGGCAGACAGTAGTGGGTTGAATAGTATTCCCCAGAAAGACATGTTGAAGTCATAACCCCTAGTACCTGTGAATGTGACCTTATTTGGAAATCAGGTCTTGTGATTATAAATCCTGTATGACTTCTGTCTTATAAGAAGAGGAAAATACCATACAAAAACAGAGACACACAGGGAGAAGATGGCCTTGTGGTGATAAAGGCAGAGGTTGGAGTGATCACCTACAAATCAAAGCATGCCAAGGAATGCTGCCAAAAACCAGAAGCAAGAAGCACGGGAAGATTCTCCCCTAAAAGTTTCAGAGGAAAAAAGCCTGGATGACACCTTGCCTTCAGACTTCTTGCCTCTAGAATGATGAGACGATAAATTTCTGTTTTAAGCTGCTTAGTTGTGGTATTCTGTTATGACAGCCCTTTGAAATGAATGTAGCATCCTTTCAATTAATATAAATCTTTGTTAGTTATAGTCAAGTCAATCAGTTTTTGCCTCATGGTTTTTTGCTATTTCGGTTTTGATGATGAAGTTTCATCCCTGACAAAGATCACAGGAAGAGTTTTATTTGTTTTTATTGTATTTTACCTATTATTTTGCCTTTCAATTTTAGGTCTTTAATCTTCCTGGAATTCACCTTTGTATACGGTATGAGATAGAGGCTTTTTGGGGCAAACTATCAACTAAATAAGTCATCCTTTTCCTACTTATTTGTGATGTTATCTTGATCATATATCAAGTTCCTATATATATGTAGGCATTTTCTCTTCTTCTCCATTGGATTTATGTCTGTTCTTGAGTTATAAGCAAACGTTTAAAAAATTATGTAGCTCTATATTATGTACTAATATCTGATACAGCAAATCACCATGCTTTGCTCTTTCAAAAAATTGATTTAGCTATTTGTGGACTTTGAACCTTCATTTTTCTACATATTAATTTTGGAATCAATTTATCAGCTTTCTAAGAAATTGCTAGAATTTTGATTGAACTTTCATTGAATTTAAAGGTGATTGAGCTTTCATGAAATTTCCATCAAATTTGCAGTTAGAACTAGAGAGTCGATCAAATGTGACCTATCTGTCTCTGCATGTGTATCTAAATGTCTATATCTACATTTAACCTGTATTTTTTGGAGTGTCCTATGTGAGCTGAGGGCTTCACTGGTGGCTCAGATGGTAAAGAATCTGCCTGCAATGCAGGAGACCTGGGTTTGATCCCTGGGTTGTGAAGATCCCCTGGAGGAGGGCTTGGCAACCCACTCCAGTATTCTTGCCTGGAGAATCCCATGGACAGAGGAAGCTGGCAGGCTCCAGTCCATGGGCTCACAAAGAGTCGGACACGACTGAATGACTAAGCACAGCACCGCACATGTGATCTAAAAAATAATATACATTCCTCATGTCTTGGGTGTAAAGTTCTTCATTATATCTCAGTTCAAAATGATCAGTTCTATTATTCAAGTCTATCTTGTCATTTTTGTCTTCTTGATCTGTTGGTTTCTGAGAGGACTATGTTAAATTCCTTAACTGCAGTTTCTGATGTGTCTCGTTTTCCCATAGTACTTGTCAGCTGTTGCTTTATAGCCTTTGAGACTGTATTATTAAACACACATATATTCATGATCTTTATTGTCCTGATCTATTGATGCAATTCCAGTTGAGCTATAGCTATTTCAAATCCTAAAAGATGATGCTGTTAAAGTGCTGCACTCAGTATACCAGCAAATTTGGGAAACTCAGCAGTGACCACAGGGCTGGAAAAGTCAGTGTTCATTCCAATCCCAAAGAAGGGCAATGCCAATGAATGTTCAAACTACCACACAATTGCACGCATTTCACATACTAGCAAAGTAATGCTCAAAATTCTCCAAGTGAGGCTTCAACAGTATGTGAACTGTGAACTTTCAGATGTTCAAGCTGAATTTAGAAAAGGCAGAGGAACCAGGGGTCAAATTGCGAACATCTGTTGGATCATAGAAAAAGCAAGAGATTTCAGAAAAACATCTACTTCTGGTTTATTGACTATGCCAAAGCCTTTGACTGTGTGGATCACAACAAACTGGAAAATTCTGAAAGAGATGGGAATTCCAGACCACCTTACCGTCCGAGAAATCTGTATGCAGGTCAAGAAGCAACAGTTAGAAATGGACGTGGAAAACAGACTGGTTCCAAATCAGGAAAGGAGTACGTCAAGGTTGTATGTTGTCACCCTGCTAATTTAACTTATATGCAGAGTACATCATGCAAAATGCCAGGCTGGATGCAGTACAAGCTGGAATCAAGATTGCAGGAGAAATATCAATAGCATCAGATACGCAGATGACACCACCCTTATTGCAGAAAGTGAGGAAGAACTAAAGAGCCTCTTGATGAAAGTGAAAGAGGAGAGTGAAAAAGTAGGCTTAAAACTCAACATTCAGAAAACTAAGATCATGGCATCTGGTCGCATCACTTCATGGCAAGTAGATGGGGAAACAATGGAAACAGTGAGAGACTTGATTTTGGGGGGCTCCAAAATCACTGCAGATGGTGATTGCAGCCATGAAATTAAAAGATGCTTGCTCCTTGGAAGAAAAGTTATGGCCAACCTAGACAGCATATTAAAAAGTAGAGACATTACTTAGCCAACAAAGGGCCATCTAGTCAAGGCTATGATTTTTCCATTAGTCATGTATGGATGTGAGAGTTGGACTATAAAGAAAGCTGAGCACTGAAGAATTGATGCTTTTGAACTGTGGTGTTGGAAAAGACTCTTGAGAGTCCCTTGGACTGCAAGGAGATCCAACCAGTCCATCCTAAAGAAAATCAGTCCTAAATATTCATTGGAAGGACTGATGCTGAAGCTGAAACTTCAGTTCTTTGGCCACCTGATGTGAAGAACTGACTCACTAGAAAAGACCTTGATGCTGGGAAAGATTGAAGGCAGGAGGAGAAGGGGATGACAGAGGATGAGATGGTCGGATGGCATCACCAACTCGATGGACATGAGTTTGAGCAAGTTCTGGGAGTTGGTGATGGACAGGGAGGCCTGGCGTGCTGCCGTCCATGGGGTTGCAAGGAGTCGGACACGACTGGGCGGCTGAACTGAACTGATTGTTCTTTTATAGCTTCTAATTTCCTTCTTTGTCTCTTGCAGTTTTCTTTTTGGACTGGAATTCTACCTGGTCTTAAAATAAACCTGTGATTGATTTCTCCATGGAATATCTTTTATTTGTATTAATTAGGTTCAGATTCAACTGTAGTCAGAGAAAGCCTAAAATACCAGTGTCCCAAAAAGGTAGAAATTTATTTCATAAAAGCCAGAAGAAGCCTAGGCTGGTACTGCTTAAACACAATAGAAGTTTATTTCTTTTTAATTAAACATAGGCAGATGGGACCAGTTATGGCAACTACATAAAGTCCTTAGGGACCCAGAGTCTTTCCACAAGGAAATAGTCCTTCCTAGGTTATGTCCTTTGTGCTCATGATTTAGTAAGAAGGGGAAGGAGAAGGGCATGCTTTCTTTCTTTCTTTTAATTTCTGCTTATTTGTTTTTTTTGGCTGTGCTGGGTCTTAGTTATGGCACACAAGATCTTTGATCTTTGTTGCAGTGTGTGGGATCTAGTTCCCTGACTAGGGATTGAACCTGGGTCCCCTGCATTGGGAGCATGGAATCTTAGCCACTGGACTACCAGGGAAGTGCCACCCTTTCTTTAAGAATACTTCCTGGAAAAAGGAAAAAGAATACTTTCTGGAAGTTGAATACATTATTATTGCTTACATCCCAAGATTGGAATTTAGTTACAGGCCACTCTTAGTTTCAAAAGAAGTTGAGAAATGTAGTCTATTCCTGGAAGCCCATGTGTCCAGTTGAAACTGTATTATATAGAAGAGGAGAAGAATGAATATAATTGACAGTCTTCCATATCATATCTTTATTTTTCAACTTTTCTATAGATTTTGGGTTTTTTTAATAGAAATTTTTGAGATAATTGTCGATTCACATACATTATATGAGATATGGGGAGATCCATTCAATGTATACTTTAACCAGTTTCCCCTGCTGCTGCTGCTAAGTCGCTTCAGTCGTGTCTGACTCTGTGCGACCCCATGGACTGCAGCCTACCAGGCTCCTCTGTCCATGGGATTCTCCAGGCAAGAATACTGGAGTGGGTTGCCATTTCCTTCTCCAGGGGATCTTCCTGACCCAGGGATCGAACCCGGGTCTCCCGCATTGGAGGCAGATGCTTTAACCTCTGAGCCACCATGGAAGTCCTAATGGTAATGTTATATAATAATGTTATATATGTTATATAAAACTGTAGTATAATTTCACAACCAAGATATTGACATTGATACAGTCCACCAATCTTATTCCTTATTCAGATGTTCTCACTTTTGCTTGTACTCATTTGTGTGGGGTGGATGGTTAAATCTTTGTGTGTGCACATTTAGCTCTTTACAGTTTTATCACACCTGTCAGTTTGTGTAACCACCACCACAACCAAGATGCTCAACAGCTCTGTTACCACAAAGATCCCTATTGTCCTTTCATAGTCACATCCATGTCTGTCTTCCCTCCCTAACTGTTCCTAATCCCTGGCAACTACTAATTTGTTGTTGAAAGAGATGTTCTTTAAATAGAATCATGTAATACATAAAATTTTGAGATTGACTTTTCTCACTTGACATAATTCTCAGGAGATTTATCCAAGTTGTTGTGTGTATCAATAGTTCATTCTTTTTTTTTTTTTAATGATATACTGATATTCTAATCTGTTTTTTGGCCAGACCATGTGGCATGTGGGATCTGAGTTCCCCAACCAGGGATCGAACCTGTGCCCCCTGCAGTGGAAGTGGGGAGTCTTAACCACTGGACCCCCAGGGACGTCCCTATAGCTCATTGTTTTTAATTGCTAAGTGTAGTGTCCCATGGTATGTCGGAATTGCAGTTTGTTCTTCATCTATTGAAGGACATCTGAAATGTCCATTGTTTGGCTGTTATAAACTAAGCTGTTATTTGTGTACAATTTTTTTTTTGGGTAAACATACTTTTTCTTTTTTTCCCTCTGAGATCAAGAGTGGAATTGCTGGCCTATATGGTAATTGCTTGTTTAGTTTTACAAGAAACTCTTTTCCAGAGTGGCGGTACCATTTTATATTCTCATCAGCAATGTATGAGTGACCCAGTTTTTCCACATCTTTCCCAGAATTTGGGGTTGTTCCTGTTTTTTATTTTAGTCATAATGAGAGGTATGCAGCGACATCTCATTGTGGTTTTAATTTGCATTTGTTTGATGGTTAATGATGTTAAACATCTTTTCCTGTGCCTATTTACCATCTGTCCTCTTTGGTGAAGTGTTTGTTCATGTAGTTTGCTGATTTTCTAATTATATATTTGCTTATGGGCATCCGATTTCTCCAACATTAGTTGTTTCTAATTGTATATGTGTATTTTCTTTATATTTTCTAGATGCTATTCTTTTATTGTGATGTGGTTTGCAAATATTCTTTCCATTGTGTAACTTTTCGTATAGACTTTCATGGAACAAAAGTTTTTAATATCTATGAAATTTAGTATATCAGGTTTTTCCTTTACAAATCTTGCTTTTGGTATCAAATCTAAGAACACGTTACCCAGCTCTAGAACCACGAGATTTTTCTCATACTTTTTTTTAAATAAAAGTTTTATAGTTTTACAACTATACACTTAAATTTGTGATCCATTTTGAGTTAATTTTGTATAAGCTGTCAGATTTAGGTCAGAGTTCATTTTTTTGCTTATGGACATCCAATTGTTGCAGCATCATTTGTTGAGAACATTATTCTTCTTCCATTGAATTGCTTTTGTATTTTTGTCAAAAATCGGTTAAGTGTATTTGTGTAGATCTATTTCTGGGTTCTCTCTTGTGTTCCATTGATCTATGTGTTTATCTCTTTGTCAATACCACATTGTCCTGATTGCTATGGCTATAAAGTAATTTTTAATATCAGGAAGAATAATTTCTCTCACTTTATTCTTCTTTGTCAAAATTGTTTTAGCAATTCAAGAGCCTCTGCCCTTTCACACACAGTCATCCCTTATAATCTGCAGGACATTGATTCTGCCCCCCCACCCCCTACTCCCGCAGCAGATACCAAATCCTCAGCTGCTCCTCTCTTACATCAACTGGTGTCATACAGTCAGCTCCCCGTATCTGTGGGTTCCACATCTGTGCATACAGAGGGCCAACTGTAGATTTTAGAATAAGCTTGTCTACTGTGATGGTTAATTTTTAAAATTTATTTTTGTCTTTTTTTTTTTCTATGTCATGTTGCCCAGATATTTGACTAACCATTATTCTGGGTGTGTCTGTGAGGGTGTGTGGATATTCCAGATGAGATTAACATTTGAATCCCTAGAGTAAGTAAAGCAGATTGCTCTCCCCTAAAGCGGATTGGCCTCATCCAAAGCACTGAAATCTTGAATAGAACTGAGACTGAGTGAGGGAGAATTTGTTCTCTCTCTGCCTGACAGTGTTCAAGCTGAAACATCAATCTTCCCCTGTCTTTAGACTAGGACTCAGACAGGAACTATATAAGAAACATCATAATTAAACATCTGAAAACCGAAGTTGGGAAAAAGCATGTGGGATCTAGGTTCCTGACTAGTGATCGAACCTTGGTCCCTGCATTGGAAGCGTGGAGTCTTAGCCACTGGACTACCAGGGAAGTCCCCCTCTCAGCTTCCCTCTCAGCTGTGGATCTTGGGACTTATCAGCCTCCATAATCATGTGAGCCAATTCCTTATAATAAATCTCTCTCTCTCTCATCTTACTGTTTCTTTGTTTACAAAAAAATGTGTTGATAAGAATTGCATTCAACCTATAGATCAATTTCAGGAGCATTAACATCTCTACTATGCTGAGTCTTCCCCCTCTGTGAACCTGGTATGTCTCTTCTTTAATGTATTTCATCAGCATTTTGTATATTTCAGGATACAGATTTGCATATATTTTGTTAAACTTATGCCTAAATATTTCATTCTTTGGAGTGATTGTAAATGGTATTGTGCTTTTAAATTTCTGCTTCTGTGTGCTCATTGATAGTGGACTACATTGATTTTTGAATACTGAACTAGCCTTGCAAACCTAGAATAAATCCCACTCAGTCATATGTATAATTCTTTTTATATGTTGTTGGATTCAGCTTGCCATTTTATTGAGGATTTTTCCTAGTTGTGAGAGATACTGGTCTGTAGTTTTCCTTTTTTTTTTGTACTTTCTTTGTCTAGTTTTGTTACCAAAACTGGCCTTGTAGAATTGGGGAAATTTTCCTCCTTTTCTGTTTTTAGTAGAGCTGTGTAAAAGTGGTGTTAATTATTTTTGAAGTGTTTGCACGAATTCTCCAAATTTCAGGAGCTTGAGTATCAGGTGATGTTACAATTTTTGTTTCAGTTGTCAAGTATGAGGAATAAGATAGTATTTTGTATGCACCATTATTTTTTGTTCTTCCTTCCTGATGCTCCAAGATTCTTCTTCTTTTAAAATAATTTCCTTTCTGTTTGAAAAAATTTCTTTCATCAATCTCTAAGTGTAGGTCTCAGCTCTGGTAGCAAAGCATTCTTTTTGTTTTTCCTTGTCTGAGAATATCTTTATTTTCTCTTCATTCCTAAAGGAGTATTTTCACTGGACATGGAATTTGTAGTTGGTAGTTCATTTCTTTGAGAACTTGAAAAATTTTGTTCCACGTGCTTCTGGCCTCCATGGTTTCAGATGAAAAATCCACTGTCATTTGGTGGATTTGAATTGGTTCCCCTATAGGTCATGTGTCATTTCTCTCTGACTGCTTTCAAAAATTTGATCTGTCCTTGGTTTTCAAAAGTTTAATTATGATGCTTCTTGGCCTGAATTTCTTTGAGTTTATTCTGTTTTCTCAGCTTCTTGAATCTGTAGGTTTGTTTCCTTGGCCATGTTTGGAGAGTTTTCAGCCATATTTCTTTAAATAATCTTTCGGCCACACTCTCTTCTTCTTTTACATCGGGGCTCTGATGATTTGAATGTTGGATCTTTTGTTATTATTCCCCACATCCTGGAGGCTCTGCTCTTTTTTTTTTTTTGTATTTTCTCTCCATTGTTTCAACTGTGTGAAATCTATTTATCTGTGCTCAAGTTCACTGATTTTATCCTCTATCATCATTACTCTTCCACTGAGCTCATCCACTGAGGTTTTCTTTAAAAATATTTCTGTTATTTTAAAACTCTATAATGTCCTTTGGTTCTCTTAAAAAATAACTTTAATCTTGACTAAGATTGTCTATTGTTTTCGTTTGTTTCAAGATAATTTCTAATTGATTGTTGAAGCATTTTATGATAGTTCTTTAGAAATATGTTGTCAGACAATTCCAACATCTGATTCATCTCAGTGTTGGCATAGTTGATTGCCTTTTAAAATTCAAACTGTGATTTTTCTTGATTCTTGGTATGATAGTTGACTTTTAAATTGTTTCTTGGACATTTTATATATTATGTTATGAGTCTCAGGGTCCTATGTAAACTCTTAGCCTTTCAGCACCTTTGCTTCTGACATGATTTCCAGGGTTTATAGCACTGAGTTGGGGAAGAGCAGGAAAATGGATCTATACTATCTTATCCAGACTGAAGAACTAAATTTTGTTTTTAAACATATCTCTTATAGAAAATATACTACTGGCTTTTGCTTTTTTCAGGAAAATTCAACACATATGTGATTCCATATCTTTTTTTTTTTTTTTTAAAAAGTTGAATGTTACCACTTATTTCTTTTTTAAAAAAAGTATGTATTTATTTTTGGCTGCGCTGGGTCTTTGTTGTTGCATGTGGCTGGTGAGGAGGGGCAGTGCTGCTCTTTGTTGATGTGCATGGGCTTCTCATTGCAGTGGCTTCTCTTGTTGAGGAGCAGGGGCTCTTGTGTGCATGGGCTTCAGTAGTTGTGGCTCATGGGCTGTAGCTGCTGCTGCTGCTGCTAAGTCGCTTCAGTCGTGTCCGACTCTGTGCGACCCTATGGACAGCACCCCACCAGGCTTCTCTGGCCATGGGATTCTCTAGGCAAGAATACTGGAGTGGGTTGCCATTTCCTTCTCCACATGGGCTGTAGCTGCTGCTGCTGCTGCGAAGTCGCTTCAGTCGTGTCCGACCCTGCGCGACCCCATAGACGGCAGCCCACCAGGCTCCCCCATCCCTGGGATTCTCCAGGCAAGAACACTGGAGTGGGTTGCCATTTCCTTCTCCAATGCATGAAAGTGAAAAGTGAAAGTGAAGTCGCTCAGTCATTTTCGACTCTTCGCGACCCCATGGACTGCAGCCTACCAGGCTCCTCTGTCCATGGGATTTTCCAGGCAAGAGTACTGGAGTGGGGTGCCATTGCCTTCTCCACATGGGCTGTAGAGGACAAGCTTAATAGGTGTGGCACACTGGCTTAGTTGCTCCACAGCATGGGATCTTCCCAAACAGGGATCGTTGAACCTGTGTCTCCTGCACTGGCAGGCGGATTCTTTACCACTGAGCCATGAGGGAAGCCCCTTATCTTAGTTATAATTTTTATTTATTTTAGTACTCCTTTCTGCTGTCTTATGTCATGTCTTATATAACTTTCTAGCCCCTCTCCCATTTTATGCCTTATATGAATTAGAGTGAATTTTCTTTTCCTGGTTTTAAAGATGTGACCATCCTTCACTCAGGAAGATTATACATTCCTGCCTTTTGTGAAGACTTGCTGCCTTTCTCTATGAGTTGATTATACTTTCCTATTCTGTTAACATCAAGCATGGCTTGAGATTTACTTGACAAATGGAATATGAGTCAAAAAGATCTGACCATGATTTCTGAGCAGAAGCATTAAGTACCATAGTGTGGTTCCCTTACTGCACGTTTTTCTCTGCCTTGAGGCTGAGATAAGGCTTGTTCCTTCAGCCAGGTTCTGGAATGGGGAGATATATCAAACACACCTGCAGTAGCTGGCCTGCAGCCAACACCTGAATGAGAAATAAACCTTTATTGCTGCAAGCCACTGAGATGGAGTTGCTTGTTACTGTAGCATAACCTTGTAAAAGCTGAGTGGTCAAAAGTAATTCATTCTATTTTTAATTTTTCTGTTGGTTGCCCTTTTAAGACTTCTTTATTTATTTTTAAAATTTGCATTAGGTCTTAGTTGCAGCATGAGGGCTTAGTTGCTCCGTGGCACGTGAAATCTTGGACCCCATGGAATCTTCCTGGACCAGGGATCAAACCTGCGTCCCCTGCATTGAAGGCTGATTCTTTACGACTGTGCTACCAGGGAAATCCCCTTTTAAGACTTCTGATGACCTTTTTCCCTTAAGTTCTGAAGTATATTCATATTTTTCTCTTCCCCTGAATATAGTCCTTAACAGGTATTTCTCACTTTAGTGATGATTCTCACCTTGTTTCACCATGTTGCATGCGTGCGTGCTACGTCGCTTCAGTCATGTCCAATTCTTTGCAACCCTTTGGACTGTAGCACACCAGTCTCCTCTGTCCATGGGATTCTCCAAGCAAGAATACTGAAGTGGGTTGCCATGTCCTCCTCCAGGGGATCTTCCTGATCCAGGGATTGAACCTCTGTCTCTTATGTCTCCTGCATTGGCAGGTGGGTTCTTTACCTTAGTGCCATCTGGGAAGCTTGTCTTACCATGTTAGGTTTGCTTAAAATTTTACTTCTAGATTGTGATGGTTGCACTCTGGTTTCCCCGGTGGCACAGTGGTAAAGTATCCGCCTGCGAAAAGACCCTGATGCTGGGAAAGATTGAAGGCAGGAGGAGAGGAGAAGGAGTTGACAGAGGATGTGATGGTAGGATGGCATCACCAGCTCAATGGACATGAGTTTGAGCACGTTCCTGGAGTTGATGACGGACAGGGAAGCCTAGCGTGCTGCAGTCCATGGGGTCGCTAAGAGTTGGATATGACTGAGTGACTGACTTGACTGACTGACTGACTGACCCTCTCCAAGAGTTTCTAAAGAGAATAGTCTGAGATCTCACCTGCATGGTACTATCCTTAATTTTGATCTTATTTTTAAATAGGAGTTACTTGAGTATGTAATGATAGGTTTAAAGGTGTTTTTTTTCCCTGAACACTGAAAATATTACTGTATTGCTCTTTTTTTCTTTTGTATTTAGGATCACTATTGAGAAGTCTGACATTGATTTGATTCTTGTTCATATGTAGTTTATCTGCTCTTTTCTCTTGGAAGGTTTTAAACTTTTACCTATTACTTTTGATCTTAAGTTACTCAATAGAATGTCTAGAGTTCCCTGCCCCCCCAGATTCATCCTGTATGAGGCACTATAGAAGCCTTTTCAATCTGAGGTGTTTCAACTTCCTGTAATTATGAGTTCTCAATCATTATTCCTTGGAAATATTTCTCCCCTCTGTTCATTTTTCTCCCTTTGGAGGATTCCTATTAAATATATATTGACATTTTTACTTCTGTGTTTCATATATCTTTACTTTTCTTTTATATTTTACAACTCTTTATCCCTTTATGGGACTGTTTAGCATTGATCTAATCTTCTAGTTCTTTAGCTGAATCTGTTCTGCTGTTCAACTCATCTACTGACTTCTTTATTTCAACCATGATGTTTATCCTACTGGAATTTTCAATTGCCTCTTTTTAGAAGCTGTGTGTTCCTGCTTCATTCACCAGTACCTTCCCTTGTCTCTTAGAGAATCATTATTATAAAGTTATTTTAAATTCTTGTTCTGTTTGTTCTTTTAATTCAACTTTTGTCTGCTGTACTTTCTTTCTTTTTTTTTTTTTAAATAAAAAAGGGTTGCCTTCCTCAGTTACTTTATCATTATCCTCTGTGAACTGATATTCTCCAGAGGTGTCAGTCATCTTGGCTGTTACACATACTGAGCAGGGAGCAGATGAATCTTGCCCCTACCTGGTGCGGCTTCAGGTAACTTTAGGGTATGTTGGGGTGGGGGGGGATGGATAAGTGAACATCAATGTGCAGAACCCTGGTAGTATAGCCAATGTCCAATCACTGTTTATGGACCACTACCATCCCCTTCTCTGTTAGGTGACCCTGACCCCCAGGGAACTGCCTTAAGTTTTATCCTCGTCTTTATGGTGTGTGTGTATGGGTGTGTGTGGTTGTGTGTCTTTGAGTGTGTGTGTGTGGTTGGGGGGACTCTCAATGTCCACCTGGATATAACTCTACTGATGGCCCACCCTGGGCTTGCTCTGAGGTTTTCTGCCCCATGGTGATGACGGGGCGAGCTGGGGTCTCCTTCCCAAGGCACTGTGGGGCACTCTCCATCTGTCTCATGTTCACTATTTCATTCTTGCCTTTGTTTCTCCCTTTTGCTTCTCTGATGTCCCCAGGGCTGGGGAAGGACGAGGGAGCCATTGGTCCCTGGTCGTTCCCTACATTTCTGCAAATGGGAAGTTGGCACTCTGACTTTCCTTTCTATTCCCTCTCAGTTGTGACTTTCAAGAGACTCTTTGTCTCAAGTGGTACTTCCTTTCATAGATGTGGGCAAAATCTGGGGGTAGGCACACTATTTCTGAGCCCAGAGCATCCATGCTGAAGAGAGAGGGCGGCTGGAGCAGAAACAGGGCTGTGCAGTGTCAGCCAGCCTAGGGTGACTCTGGGGACCAGAGCATACGCTGTGAGTAGGATCATCTTCCTTTCACACTCCTGGTGACTCCACCTTGAGTGAGGGGGACCTGGGGAGCACTGATGGGTAAGGGATGGGAGAAAGTGGTCCAGGGGCAGGCTGGGCTCAGGAGAAGGATGCAGCTTCTGGGCTGGACCCCCAAGCTCCAGCCCTCCCCAGCTCAATACTAAGAGGGTTATGGGAGTAGCCTTAGAGAGACCAAGGAGATGAGAGAGGAGGAAGGAGCCTCGAAGACTCCAAAGGCAGATGACATGCAAAGTGAGGTGGTTCTGGGCCTTCATTTCATCCATCTATTTGGTCATCTGCTTTTTTTTTTTAACTTAATAATTTATTTTTGGCTGTGCTGGCCCTCATTGCTATGTGAACTCTTCATTAGTTGTGGCAATCGGCTTACTCTTAACCACTGAGCCACCAGGGAAGCCCTTGGTCATCTGCTTCCTCCATAAATATTTATTTGGGCACCTGGCGGGCACTGTTTGGGATGCTGAGGATAATACATGAACAGGACACCTCACGACTCTGCCTGATGGAGCTGGTAGTCCAGTGGTGGTGGTGGTGGTGGGACATGGGGTGCAGGGCCATGCAGTGTTGGCAGGCCCCAGGGGCAGAACCCTATTTGTCAGTGAAGGGATGACCAGGGTCCTGGTGGGGAACTCAAGGGCTGGATGGGAAACCCCTTGAACTGCAAGCCCAAAGCCCCTTGAGCTTCGGGCAGACTGTACATCTGGCCTATTTGTCAGTACCTCGTGGTATGATAGGTATTCATACTTGGGCACAGATCCACTGACTGACCAAACTCTGAGGCAGGAGCTCCGTGGCCCAGACTGAAAGGGTGGGGCAGCCATTGACTCAGTGGGCACATGAGGCCCAGGCTTCTTAGACACCTGGGCCAGTGCGGCCAAGACTGCTTCTAGATCCCAATACTTCTCTGTCCTGCTTGGAAAATATCCAGAAACTATTTGGGACAGAGCCTTCAGGAAGAGGGTATTAGAGCTTCTGATCTTGAAGGAAAGGGTCCCCAAGAAGGCAGTCTGACTCCTAGGCCTTACTCCCCATGTGAGAGAAGGTCAGCCCTGGGGCCCAACCCTCCCCAAATGGTCCACATGCTGACTGCCACTGTGTCCCCACTATGGACTGACTCTTTGGGTCACTCCCTGACTCTAAATGCCAAGCATGTTAAATACTAATGCCCAATGTGATGGAGACTGCAAGGAGATCAAACCAGTCAATCTTAAAAGAAATCAACCCTGAATATTCATTGGAAGGACTGAGGCTGAAGCTGAAGCTCTAATAATTTGGCCACCTGATTCAAAGAGCTGACTCATTGGAAAAGACCCCGTTGCTGGGAAAGACTAAAGGCAGAAGGAGAAGAGGGTGGCAGAGAATGAGATAGATAGCATTGCTGACTCAATGGACATGAATTTGAGCAAATTCTGGGAGATAGTGGAGGACAAAGAAGCCTGGCATGCTGTAGTCCATGGGGTTGCAAAGAGTCAGACATGACTGAACAACAACAACAACAAATGTGATGGTATTGCAGGTAATGGTATCAGAGCCTTTGGTGGGTGGTGACTAGGTCATGAAGGGATTAGTGCCCTTATGAAAGAGGCCCCAGAGAGCTCACTTGCTCCTTCAGCCACTCAGGGGCACGGGAAAAAAATGGCCATCTATGAACCAGAAAGTGGGCCCTCACCAGACACCAGATCTGCTGGAACCTTGATTTTGGACTTCCAAGCCTCTAGAGCTGTGAGAAACAAATGTCTATTGTTTCTCAGGCACTTGTTTTTGGTAGTTTGTTAGAGCCACCCCAGGGACTGAGGCAGTGACCTTGGGCAAGTTCCTTCACCTTTTTGTGTGTTAAGTTGCTTCAGTTGTGTCCAATTCTTTGCGACCCCATGGACTGTGGCCCACCAGGATCCTCTGCCTATGGAATACTCCAGGCAAGAACACTGGAGTGGGTTGCCATGCCCTCTTCCAGGGAAATCTTCCCAACCCAGGGATCTAACTCGCTTCTCTTATGTCTCCTGCACTGGCAGGCGGGTTCTTTACCACTAGTGCCACCTGGGAAGCACCTCTTTAGACCTCAGTTTTCTTCTTGAACCTCAAACTAGATGACCCTGCTGGTGACTTCTCCAGCCCTGAGACTCCCAAGTAGAACAGGGACACCCAACTTCACGCTCCCCATCCACGCTTCTCCATCCTAGGAGCCCCTGGATGGAGCTCTCATTACACCTCTGACACGTGATTGAAAAGTGCAATTTGCAGCCTAAGCTTCCCCACGCGCCCTTCCTGCTGTTGATTCACAGCTCAGAGTGGGTCGACTGCCAAGTCAGGTAATCAGAAGGTAATAGCCTGGTATCGGATGAATCCCCAGAGCTGGCAGCCCCGTCTGGAAAACTCCATCCCCATGCCTCCTACGCCATTCACGACCAGGAAAATAATTGTGTATAAAGCAGGCTGGCTCAGATCAAACCCAGCCTGACAGGGTGTGGTGTAAGAATTGCCAGTGCCCTGGTCTGATGTGGTTATTAGAGCCTTGCTTGGGGGCAAGGCTGCCCAGAGCACCAGGCGTGCTGTGATTCATTTGCCCATGCAGATCGGACGCTGTTTCGGAACCCGCGGGGATATCTCTATCGCGCCTCCTTTCCCTCCCTCTCCCACATTGCCTGTTGCTGGTTGCCTCCTGTCTTTCCCTGTCCGTCCATGGTTGCTGAAATTCTCGCAAAGTGCTGATTTTATTGAGTGCGACAAGTGGCAGTTCATTAAAAAGTGGGAGCAGATGGGGAACGGATTGTGGAAGAAGATTAATGATGCACACAGACCACTAAATAGGGCCAGGTTTGGGAGTAAACACAATCAGTCGGCTCCCTCCGAGTGGGTAATCCTGCTCTGTCAGATCCGTTCTCGTTAGCTGGCTAACGTCGGAGGGCTCAGGAGAGTTGAGGCAGAGCGCGCCAGCCTGCCCGGTGGAGCGTGAGGCTGCACTCTGCCTGGACAGGGGAAGGGAGGGCGGGGTGACTGGAACCAGGGTTGCTGAGAAGCTCTGTGAGGCTGGGGAACAGAACCCTGCCAGCAGAGAGGTCCGTCTGGGTGTCTGCTAGGAGAGGATTGGGGGACAACCTGATGACCTCTTCAAATAGTCCTGCTGGCTGGATCTGGGCATGAGAATTGGGCCAGCTTAGTTGAAGTTTCCTCTTGAGCCCTCAAGATTTGGGCTTCTGAGAGTTGTCTGACTCCATTTAGAGCCTCAGGGAACAGAGGCCTGGCTGTCCCTTCCTGTAACAACCATTTCTGACCTCAGAACGCCCCTAGACTGACATGGATTTCTGGGCCAAGGTATTGAGTCCTGGATGCAGGAAGAAAGTCTCTTGAGAGACAAAGTTGAGCTGCCTATCAAGAACCCTGCACTAAATAGTCCAAAAAATTCCTTCTAGAGGTCACTCTGCCTGGACACCTGACTGTGGTTTGGGACGAAACGGTATGAGGTCACTCCAGACCCAGGTTGAGGGAGGCAGTTACAGAAAGAAAGGATGACCCTTTTCTTTGACCCTCTGGAGCTCATGCATTAATTGACTAAACACTTATTAAGTACCTGTTATGAGCTACACCAGGGATGGTAGTTAGCTGGAGTCTGCCGCACTATCCTCTCCAGCTTTCCCATGGCAGACATCAAACTGGATTACAGCGTGTTTCCCCACTGAGTCAAGAAGAGTCCTCAGAAGCCTTCTCAACACAGCATCTAAGATAGTGACTAAGGAGTTATTGGCACTGGAAGGTGACTTGAAATCTGTTTCTCGTCCCTATGTTAGACATTTGGGGAAACCCAGAGATTTCTGTTGTAAGACATAAATTTATGTTGGGGTGAACAGAAATATTTCAAGGTGAGAGTGCATTTGGAAAGAGAAATAGCTGATCCCAGTGGGAATGGAAGAAGGGGTGATACTCGCATGCATTTGTACATAAAGGACACACACATGCTAGAAGGCATTCAGCCTGTGGCCCCACGTCCTTTGCCTGAGTGAGGGAGGGGAGAGGAAACTGAAGGCAGCTCTCCAGGCCTTCCCTTCCCCATGTCCCAAGTCTCCCCCAGGGATGTCACATAGGGTGTGACTCAGTCCAGAAGTCAAGCGCTGGAAGGCCGGCCTGGTATCCCGGGACAGGGGAATTTGTCTGTCCCAAGCTCATTGGGGCAAATCTGCTGGGCAGGGGAGCACCCTGTGTGGCAGTTCCCTGTAGGACAGGCTTCCTGGAGGTAGCCTCCCATCCTATGCACTATATTTACCTCCTTCTGTGACTTAGTTGTGAGTCCCTTTTACCTGGTTTCCTCCTGCAGTTGGGTGGCTCTTGACATGTGGTATTAGCCTGTCCACATGCCAACCCCCATATGATGATGCAGAGCCTATGCTTTTCCCCTGTCAGGTCTGGACAAGGGATTCAGGTCCTCTCAAGCCCTCATTTCCACCCATTCTCCTCCACTCATCCTCTGTAGCTGAGGGTTATCTCCAAGGCTTGACCCCAAGAACAGTGGGGAGCCCAGTAGGACACCCTGGCTGCTAGGGTAGAGCAGAGACCTTGAAGCAGCTATCTTTTCTCTAGTATCAAAACCAGGCTCCGGCTTCACTCCAAAGCTTATTCTTTCCCTTGTTTTGCCCCTGGGCTCATCATCCTCCCAGGTCCCTGCTCTGACAGTCTCAGAGATATCGCTGATTCCTGTGCTAGAGGCTACTGCTTGGCCTCCAATAGCCCTCTGTCCTTTTTCCCTAGTGACAGATCATAAATGTATTCAGGGCACAGTGGCTCCATCCAAAAGACTCCCTTTTTACCCTTCTTTCCAGCTAGTATTGGCCAAGTGCCTAAATTCTGGTCAATGAGAGTAGGAGGAAGTGATGTAACAGAAAGTGTGAGGGTTCTTTAAAGGGAACTGGCTCAGAGGGAAAGTTTTGCCTTCTCTGTTTCCTTCTTCCTGTTGCCTAAAATGTAGAAACAATGGGAGAAGATTAAGCAGCTATTCAGGTTCATGAAGTAACCTTAGAAATGAACACTGTATGCTAGGATGTTAGAACAGAAAGAGAAGGAGCCTGGGTCCATAGTTATCTAGAGCTGCCTGTCAACCCTGGACTGGCTTCCTCTAGACTTCTTTTAGGGACAAGCACTTTATCTTGGGTTTCTGTTATATTTGGCCATACCTAATCCTAGGTGATCAGCCCTGGGTGTTCATTGGAAGGACTGATGTTGAAGCTGAAACTCCAATACTTCGGCCACCTCATGCAAAGAGTTGACTCATTGGAAAAGACCCTGATGCTGGGAAGGATTGGGGGCAGGAGGAGAAGGGGACGACAGAGGGTGAGATGGCTGGATGGCATCACCAACTCGACGGACATGAGTGTGGGTAGACTGCGGGAGTTGGTGATGGACAGGGAGGCCTGGCGTGCTGCGATTCATGGGGTCGCAAAGAGTCGGACATGACTGAGCGACTGAACTGAACTGAACTGAATCCTAGGTGATACACTGCTCTTTCTGTTTTCTGCTCCCTTACTGGGAAGTAGTAAAGTCCAGTGGCTCTTTCTCCAATAAACCTCTCTCTTGCAACCTCCTAGTCACATCTGGTCCTTCCCCCTAGTTCTCACCAAGTCATTACCCAAGTCAAATACTTTTATCTTGTAAAAAGAAACATTACTTCCCCTGGCGTACAAGACCTTCCATCACTGGATTCCTACTTACCTTTCTAGTTATACCTCCTGTGTCCTATGGTTTAACCAAGCTGATTTCCTAGGATCCCCAGACATCCCATGCTTTCCTGCTTCTCTTCCTTGGCTCTGGTGTTTTTCTATCAAAAGCCTACCCATTATTCAAGCACATCTCACAGCCGCTTCCTCCATGGAGCCTTCCCCATGTCTCTGAACTTGGAGTGGTGGCTCTCTCTTGCACTCCCATGGTAGATTGTAGCTATCAGAGTCCACCTTTCGACTATACTGGAGCCCTAACAGGACTGGATTGAGTCTTGTTCATTCTCAAATCCCTGAAACAGACTGGCCCAGGGCCTGCACACAGTAGGTCCTTGGTAAGTGTTGGCTTATCAAAGGGACCCCCACCCCCCATCTCTGGCCTCTGCCATGCCCAGGGCCCATGCAGCTGTGCAGAAGTGCCCTTCTGAGGTGGGGGACTGGCTCAGCTCCCGATTTGGCTCTCCGTCTCACTGTCACATGGCTGCTTCTTTGGCACTGGCATCCAGGGAGGGGAACGAGTTGGGGTAGGGCCCAGCCTGACAGATAGACAGGTGCTGCTGCCTGCAGAAACAGAGGTGTCAGGGTTGATGGGGGGTAGCTGGGCTGCTCATTAGATCTGCTAAACTACTGTCACAGGCTCACTCCCCTGCAGTGACAAGGTTCACCTCTCCCTACCTGGGCCCCCCACTTACTCGCCACCCCACCCTCCCTCCTGACAGCACTGACCTATTTGTGTGCTGTGCTCACTCACTAAGCCAAAGGCCACTGGGCGTCAGGGCCATCTCTACAGAATACAAGGCCATTTGTCTTTCTGGAAGGACATCTCCGCCACCCCGCCCCCCTGCCCCAGGACTGCTTGCAGCTTTCTGTCACTCTGTGGCTGTAGTCAGAAGAGCCAGGGAGAGAGGGCTGGCTTGGGCCAACCTTGGCCTTGAATGTAGGGGGTGGGGGGAGGCTTGGAATCCCTCATGCTTGCGGCAATGAGTTCTACCTAAGTGAAGTCTCAATTAAAACAATAAATCATTACCAGGATAAAGGGGCTGCAGAGGGATGAATCTAAAGGTGAACATGATAGGCTTAGAAATTATAGTGATGATGTGATGATGTTCATTAGACCCTTGGGGAGCAATGACCAGGAATATTGTCAGCCTGGGGGCCAAGTGGTTTGCATGGCTGTGTTTGGGAGGATACACATTCTTTGGAGCTTTTTCACACTAATAAAACACAGTAGTAAGGCAAGTAAAAGTATGATCACTGACGATAAACTACTGGGCTTCAAATCCCAGGTTGTTTAAGTTCACTAGTAACTGCGCTCCAGCATGTTTTTTCAGTTTTCTGGATCTCAAATTTCACTATCTGTAAAATGAGCATTGACAGATCTCTTGTGCAGATTATATAAGATGCTATAGGTAAAGCACTCAGCAGAGTTTCCAGCGTGTAGTAAATGCTTATTAAGCTATGATTGTTCTTGCTCAGTTGCTTAGTTGTGTCCAACTCTTTGTGGCCCCGTGGACTGTAGCCTGCCAGACTCCTCTCTCCATCGATTCTCCAGGCAAGAATACTGGAGTGGGTAGCCATTCCCTTCTCCAGAGGTTCTTTCTGACCCAGAGATTGAACCCAAATCTCCTGCATTGGCAGGTGGATTCTTTACTGCTGAGCCACCGGGGAAGGGAAGCCCCAGTAAACTATGATTATCCACCAGAATATAAACACCCAGAGGACAGGGATCCTATCCATATTGATCTTCGTAACATCCCTAGTGGGGTGTCAGTGAATGCTTATGGAATGACTAAGTGTGCATCTATAGAGTATACTTGGTGAGGACTGGACAATGTCTTTCTCTTTTTCCCTATCTCCCATAAAATCTGTTATAAAGCACCCTGCACGCAACAGTTGTTTTTGTTGTTCAGTCACTGTCATGTCTGACTGTTTGCGACCCTGTGAACTGTAGCATTCCAGGCTTTCCTGTCCTTCACCATCTCCCAGAGTTTGCTCAAACTCATGTCCATTGATACAATGATACCATCCAACCATCTCATTCTCTATCACCTCCTTCTCCTCCTGCCTTCAATCTTTCCAAGCATCTGGGTCTTTTCCAATGAATCAGCTCTTTGCATCAGGTGGCTAAAGTATTGGAGCTTCAGCTTTAGCATCAGTCCATCCAATGAATGTTCAAGATTGATTTCCTTAGGATTGACTGGTTTGATCTCTTTGCAGTCTAAGGGATTCTCAAGAGTCTTCTCCAGCACCACAGTTGGAAAGCATCAATTCTTTGGCACTCAGCCTTCTTTATGATTCAACTCTCATATCTGTACATGACTACTGGAAACACTATAGCTTTGACAATACGGGCCTTTGTTGGCAAAGTGATATCTCTGCTTTTTAATGCGCTGTCTAGGTTTGTCACTTTGGCTACCTGATGGGAACAGTCAACTCATTGGAAAAGACTCTGATGCTGGGAAAGATTGAAGGCAGAAGGAGAAGAGGGTGACAGAAGATGAGATTGTTGGATGGCATCACCATTTCAATGGACATGAATTTGGGCAAACTCGGGGATATAGTGAGGGACAGGGAGGCCTGGAGTGCTGCAGTCCATGGGGTTGCAAAGAGTTGTACACAACTATCGACTGAAAACAAAGGTGTGTCATAGCTTTTCTTCCAAAGAGGAACCATCTTTTAATTTCATGGCTGCAGTCACCATCAACAGTGATTTTGGAGCCCAAGAAAATAAAGTCTGCCACTGTTTCCACTTTTTCCCCATCTATTTGCCATGAAGTGATGGGACCGGATGCCATGATATTCATTTTTTGAATGTTGAGTTTTAAGCCAGCTTTTTCACGCTCCTCTTTCACCTTCATCAGGAGGTTCTTTAGTTCCCCTTCGCTGTCTGCCATTAGAGTGGTATCACCTGCATATCTAAGGTTGTTGATATTGATCCCGGCAATCTTGATTCCAGCTTGGGATTCATCCAGCCTGGCTTTTCACATGATGTACTCTGCATATAAGTTAATGAATAATAAGTTTAAGTGCAAACTGTCCCTGCAATTTTGGAAGGTATTTCATTTTATATAATTGAGAATACGTAAAAGATCTTAACTAAATAATATCTACATTTCTAAGATTTCTCAATCTTTCAGAGTTTCTCCTAGGTCCTGGCTAAGTCACTCCCCCCAGAGCTCATCAGTTTGACCCAATATAAGATGCTGTGGGAAGGATTCAGGACAGGATGCTGGGAGACCTAGATCCTGTTCCAAGATCTTTGATAGTTCTGTTGTTTGACCCTGGGTAAGTCACTTCCCAGTTACCTCACTCCACCTAGGTAATGATTTGTTTTCTCATCTGTGCCAACCATCTGCTTCCAAGCGATCATTTTCCATGCAGAAGTCTCATCAGAAAAGACCTAGGTGGATCTCATGGAAAAACCCTCCTCCATAGCAACATAACCTACTTCAGCTTTACCCCATGTATCATCCTTCAGCCGGCTATAGCCTCACCCTAGTATTGGAGCCTGGAAACCAAGGATGCTTTCTCTGTGGAGTCTAGGGTTTTGTTGCCTTTGAATTCTACAGAAAAGAATTTTTTGTTGCCTTTGAATTCTACTTGTTTTCCCAAGTCTCATGGAGTCACCTGCCCAAACTTTCAGTTATGCCTGTCCAAGGATGCCTCTGCTCTAAGCTGTCTGCCCTAAGCTCTCTGCCCTCCCAGCTCCCTGGGGACTTTGTGGCCCATGTGATGGGATGGCTATGAGCCTGGACAAGGCAGGGAGCAATGGGGAGCACCCTGACTTCCCAGGATTAAGCTCTGTAGTGTGACTTCTGGTCAACTACTTTCTAAGTCTGCTTTATTATTGATAAAATAGGGATTATGATAGATACTTCAGAGTGTCCTGTTAAGAGCAAATGAGGTAATGAGAATGAAAAAGAGGTTGCAGGCTGTAAATTGCTGGGTGGTAATAAGAGGTGCATGAGATGCTGACGCGAAAGGAAGTTGTCCGGCCTTCTGGGGGCGGGGCAGCCCCCTTGGAGCCATCAGCTCGCTCTGATAGAACTTATAGCCTCCTCCAGGCAGCTCCTCCCCATCCCCTAGAGCTCTCCGTTAGTTTAATCCACCTAATTGAAAGAATGCTGGATCAGGCAGGGAATTTATCAAAGGGAAGGAGAGGAAAGCCTGCTGCCATTTGGCTCTCTATGCCTTTGTCCTTTTAAATTCTGGTAGATAATTCCATTTCTGCATTAAGAGCAAGACTGGAATTTTGCATAACAAGGAGGGACAGGTGGAGGAAAGGGAGAGAGAAAGGGGGAGGAAGGCATGAGGCCAGAGACTGGGAGAGAGCTGAGGCTGTTCGGACCTAGGGCGGACCTGTTAAAGGCTTTCTTGGGCAGGAGTGGCCATGGCAGTGGCAGAAAGCAGCCGAGGCAGAAGGGGTGGAGGCTGGAGGGGGGGCACTGCCTGGCTGAGAATGCAGCTTGCTGAGAAAGTCAGGGGATGTGATGCTAGGCAATTTCAGCTCCTCTGCTTCCCAGAGACCAAGAGGCTCAGGCTGCCCTGGAGCTAGCTTCGACATGCCACTCTCTGCACAGAAGTCAGTGTAAGTCTAGGCACTTCTTAAGAGATTCTGCCCCATTTTCAGGGAAAGTGGAGGGAATGGTGGCAGAGGCCTGATCAAGAATTTTTCCAGCAGGATCCAGCCTATCTGGACACAGGTAAAGCATAATGTCCAGGGCAAAGGAGTGGGGGTTCTAGGCATTAGGACAAGAACAGGATGAAGGGGAAACACAGAGAATGAAAAGGGTGGGGTGACACCTAGTGTTTATATAGCGTGTGCATGCTCAGTTGTGTCCCACTCTTTGCAACCCCATGGACTATAACCTGCCAGGTTCCTCTGTCCATGGGATTCTCCAGGCAAGAATACTGGAATGGATTGCCATTTCTTCCTCCAGGGGATCTTTCTGACTCGGGGATAGAACCCACATCGCTTGCATCTCCTGCATTGGCAGGCAGATTCTTTACCACTGTGCCATGCTGGATGCCATTTATGAACTGAAAATTACATCCCCAAGAACTCTAAGAGGTTTTATCCAAGGTTATTATCAGTTGCACCTTATGACGGAAGAAACTGCCTTGGAGTAATTCAGTGCGAGTGAGTGGGGTAGGCTGAGGCTTCAAGGGTGGGAGATGAGTGGGCTCAGTACAGAGAGGCTAGGGCAGACAGGGGCAGTGCAAGCTGAGTGGGACAGATAGGGGGCATGGATGAGAAATTCTCTGCAAAGAAAGAGCACTGTCCTCTGTATGGCTGGACTCATGTGTTCACGTACCTAGAAGCATGGGCATGCCGAGTAGTAAGGCATGGTCCCCACCCTTGAGGACCTTGCAATTCAGAGGGGAAGACAGATGAGCACAAGAGCACATGGATAAATATAATGCAGCGCTGGGGGTGGGGGGAGGCATGTGCACGGCACTGTGGGAATCCCGGGGGAAAGCTATTGATTAGTTTCCTGATGATGGGACAGGTGCCAGGAAAAGCTTCACAGAAGAGGTGGAATTGCTCTCATAGAGAGTTGAGAGATTGATTTCTAGGGGGTTGATATAGGTCAGTTTTCTTCCAAAAGAAAGGAATGTCTGCTGTGTGCTTCAATATGTTATCAGATACAGTTCTCATCGTGGCTCTTGTGAGTCTTCATTCTTGCCCCCATTTCACAGAGGGAAATACCAAATTAACAAGAAAATGTGGATTGTGGCTTTCCCACCTCAATCCACTGTCTGAAACAGCTTCATGATAATAGGTCTTCTTGTCCAAAGGGGCTTTCGTTTCCCACAAAGGGTCTGTAGCAACCAAGAAAAATGCCAGCACCTTGGACAGGGCCAAGGGCCCAGTCAGGGTCCAGAGCTCAGATATCTGCTGATGTAGTCCGGGGCCATGGCCAGGACCTTTCCAAAACCCAGGGACCATGGCATGGACACTCTCATTCCTAAGATGATATAATCTGGGGGTACCAGTGAATCAGCTCACAGACTACTGGGCTGGTCTGTGACTATGGTGTATGGGTACAGATCCGCTGAAGCAGAGGGGATTAAGAAATGTATGGAGGGCAGGCCTATTTGCACTTTTATCCACATACATGTTATTGTCTGGTCCTTACAGGATGGTGTCTGAAGGCCAAGAGTGGTGATAATTTTCAGCTTTCTGGGTCTTATGTACTATCTCTTTTTGCTGTTATTGTCTTGTCCCACTCTTTCGACCCCATGGACTGCAGCATGCCAGGCTCCTCTTTTGATCCCGCCTGAAAATCCTACGAGGCAGAAAATATTCTTTCCATTTCTCAGATGAGAAAACTGAGGCATGAGTAGGGTTAAACAACTTGCCCAGGGTTGTAGTGTTAATAGGAGCACAACTGGGACTCAGGGGACCAAGTTCTTTTAATTCCATGTCAAGAGTCTCTTCTACCGCACCTCAGATGAAGCCAATAAATAGTTCCACCACCCTCACCCCTATGGCCCATAAGAACTTCTCAGGGCGCATGAAGAGTCTGCCGAATGGGAGTCTGGCCAGTGCATTTGGGAGAATTTCTCTAAAGAGGACAGACCCTGGAGAAGTTACACTTCGGTTTGAATGTTTGTACCTCCTCCGTAGTTGTGTGACCTTGGGCAAATTCATCAGCTTCCCTGAGCCAACATTTTCTCAGCTGCAAGATGGGAATAACAAAATCTACCCCACGAATTGTATGAAATAAGAGGAAACACATGAGTTACAGAGGATTGTTTACCTGAATGTCCAGGAGGCCCTGTCCTGTTCCACGAGGCATGAGGTCTGCCAGGCAGATGGTTGTGAGGGTCAGTGAGGTGGTGGGAGTGGAGGAGAGGTGGTGGCAAGGGGACTTTGGAGGGTCTTTGCTGACCTGGGGGCTTGACTTCTTTCAGACCTCAGAGGACCACATGGAGATGTCCCATCCAAGCTGAGGCCAGCTCTCGGAGGCAGCACCTAGGACTTGCAGGGGTGATCTCATGGGGTTTTGTTCCTGGAACCCCAGGGTAGGTGAAGAGACACCCCCCACCAAGTTCTGCTTGGGGCCCTGCCTGCCGTGAGCAGGCAAGACACAGGACCGCTGGGTAGGCACCGGTGTGTGTGAGGTGATTACTCCTTTAATGTTTAATGTGCCGAAAAACCATTAGACCCCGAAATGGACAAGTTCTCAGTTGGTAACTTTAATTATTGTTAAGACTTGGTCACACCTGCTTATTAGCAATTATGCATGGCATCTCCCAGGGTGCTGTGGGCCTTCCCGTTTTTCTTCCTTTTCCAGGGAACAGCAGGTTTGCGGACTGCTGCCTTCAGGTGCCCACAAGAGCAGCACTAACCACACGGGTGGTTCCTGTTGCTCCCTCTGTAGCCTGGACTTTTCCCTGCCTGCGTGCTCAGTCATGTCTGACTCTTTGCAACCCCCGTGGACTGTAGCCCACCAGGCCCCTCTGTCCGTGGGATTTCCCAGGCAAGAATACTGGAGTGGGTAGCCATTTCCTTCTCCAGGGGATCTTCATGACCCAGAGATCAAACCCATGTCTCCTACATCTCCTGTACTGGCAGGTGGATTCTTTACCACTGCACCACCTGGGAAGCCCAGCCTGGACTTGCTTAGGAGAAAAGAGGGCCATCTGCTGCTTCTCAGAGGGCAGAAAGGGAAGGGCCTCCCAGCACATACTGGGAAAACCTGAGTGGGGCAAACTGCACAGCACAATTCCCCTTACAATATTCTTTTCCTTCCATCAGTATTACCTCTTTCCTTCTATCACCAGCTCTGTTTTATAGATAAGGAAAGTGAGCCTTAGAAAGATTAAGTAATAGCAGTCAGCTCTTAGTATGCCCACCTGGTGTGCATCTCCTTCTTACAGAATTGCCCACTGAAACCTCGGAGCTGACTGCCATGAGACGACCATATTCCCTTTCCCCCACCCCTGCCCTCTCTCTGCCTCCATAGCTGCCTGCACCAGGCTGGATTCCTGACCAAGCTGGGCTGCCCAGAGGCTGTTTCCTGGAAATGGAGAGCCAGGACCCAGTTAGTTGAATGGAGATGGGGAAGGAGGTAGGATGGACACGGATATGATGGAGAACCAGGAACCTGGGTGGACCAGTTAGAATCATATACAAAGAAAGCCAGTTTCTAGAGAGTGACACTAGAAATAGATTCACAGAGGCAGAGAGAGAGAGAGAGAATATGAATGTGAAGCCACAGCAAAGAGAATGGGGAACAACAGAAGGTCCACATCCCTGGTTCTTTACCCTGATTAATTTCCTTACAAGGCCTGACTCTGCTTCCTCCCCTCTGGCTCCCTCTGTATCTTTCTGATAAAATCCCCTCACTTGCTTGAGGTAGTTTCCTATCCCTTAGTGAGCTCAGACAGAACCATCCGAGGCCAGCCCTGGTGGTCAGCTGGAGATTAGAGGGCTTTAGTGTCCATTCAGACTGCTGGGGTCAGCTGGGCTCCTGGAGAACTGTGGGTGCAGCTCTGATTCCAGGCTAGGAGAAGGGGGCAAAGATGAAGCCGCATGTCACCACAGACCACCAGTAATGTCCTTCATCCCCTGGAGAATCTTCCGGAAGGCCGCCCTGGTTTTCTCCTACCACCCTTTGCCCAACCCAGGAATCCTGTTGGGATGCTCAGGCGAATGGCTGAGTGATGCCATGTGCTGACAGCCATGCCTCTGGCCCCGATTTTCAAGGAAGGGAGGGGGAAAAAAAACAGAAGGGAAAACGTGAACATGAGTAATGGGCCTGGAATGAGGCATATGAGATAACACTGAATAATAACGCGTCAAAAACTACAAGATGTATTTTTTTTATTTCCCAGTGGAGTTTCCATTGCGCTAATCCATCACTGTAGAGCAGGCAAGATTATGCTTCCCCAAAAAAACTCTGGGAGATAAATGTGAGTAAATTAGGGTTTATTATATTATTTGGGGTGATATAATTTCCAGGCGGGCCCTTATTAAATTACTTCCTTTGGTGCTGACACCTCCTGCCTGGGTCTGTGTACTTTCGCTCCACTCCCCTGTCTGAGGCTGCTTTGTATTTTAATGTCTCTCGTCATATTTTAGTGGGGGCGGGGTGGCAGTGGAGAGAGCTGGAAGGGAGTGCTGAGTCACTGCCGCTGGTCTGAGTTTCTTCCTTGCTGGCCTTCCTATGATCACAGAACCATAGCCTCATATAACATCGATGCTGGAAAAATTATAGGAATACCCAGCCTACGCCCTCATTTCACAGAAGGGGAAACTGAGGTCCAAGGAAGAAAAGTGAGTTGCTTTAGATCACACAAATGGATGGGGACAGAGCTGAGACGGGCACCTCAGGTGCTCACTCCCAGGCCCCTTCTCGTTCTTTGCATGGGGTCCTTTTGGCTTATCAGTCTGTTTGGCTAAGGACAGCTTCAAGTCCAGTGGCAGAACCCCATGGAATTTAGGAAAACTGGTTGTCTAATGCAAGGTCTTCCTGGTGACTCAAAAGGTGATATGAGAGGAGACTTGTGGTCTAGTCTTGGTTTGATCACACACAAAGGCTATAAGCTTAGGCAAGAGACTTCACCAATCTGAACCTTGATAATTAAGTATAATATCGTCATAGTAAAAAGGTTTTGAACAGTTTAGTGGTTTTCAGACTGTTTTTAGCAGTGGAAAGTGTCTTAGAACCTTATTTGGAACTCTAACATTTGGTTGATGTTGTGCTCAATCACTCAGTCATGTCTGACTCTTTGTAACCCCGTGGACTGGAGCCCGCCAGGCTCCTCTGTCCATGGGATTCTCCAGGCAAGAATTCTGGAGTGGGTTGCCATTTCCTACTCCAGGGGATCTTCCTGACCCAGGGATCGAACCCAGTCTCTTATGTCTTCTGCATGGGCAGGCAGTATTCTTGACAGCTAGTGCCATCTGGGAGAGTTTAAAAAGGAGTTACTCTGACTGAAGAAGAGGATTGGAGGTTGGATGGCCCTCCTCTCAGTTTCCTTCCATCTTCCTCCACCTGGTTTGAAACTACAGGTCTTATTACTGAACTTGGGCCCAGCTGCTCACTACTTGAAAGTCAACGTTAGAGAGACAAGTGTTGGTATAAAGGAAAGTTTGCTTTACTTTGGAAGCTGGCAACTGGGGGAGAAGGTGGACTTGTGTCTAAAGGCCAACCACCCTTCTATTGATCAGGGGGTAAGAGCTTTTAAAGGGGAGTTTCAGGGGTGTATATATGGGGGGGTGCTACATGCAGAGTGGCAAATCAGGTCAAACAACCATTTTGAAGTTAGTCATGCAGTGGTCTGATCAGCATCACTGTGATTGTTTTAAGTACAGTTCATCTTCATTTTGGGGCTTCCAAGGTGGTGCTGTTGGTAAAGAACCTGCCTGCCAATGCAGGAGATGCAAGAGAAATGGGTTCGATCCCTGGGTCAAGAAGATCCCCTGGAAGAGGGCATGACAACCCACTCTAGTATTCTTGCTTGGAGAATCCAGTGGACAGAGGAGCCTGGCGAGCTACAGTCCTTAGGGTTGTAAAGAGTTGGACACGACTGAAGTGACTTAGCACATGCACACAATCTTCAGTTCAAGGTCAGTTTGTTCTCATTTTTTGAGGCCAACTCTTGGAATTGTGGCAGTGTATGTCATGGCTACAGTCTGGTCATCTTGTAGTTAACTTCTTTCACCCAGTAGGGGTTTCAATATCTACAAAACAGCTCAAAGGCTATAACTCAGAATGTTATCTATAGTCCTTGAGGAGGAACTAAAGGTCCTTGACTTTGCTTAATGACTAAACTATTATTATTTGGTCTTGTTTGACTGCTTTCATTTGCTTCTGCATTTTCATACTTCTCTTATTGAACTTTTTCTTTGGCTAAAATTTTTCTGCAGACTAGAAGCAGGCAAAGGATGGGGAAGCTTATGGTTCTATCATGGGAAGACCCCATAGGCCCTGCCCGTTTCAGGCCCAGTTTCAGCATCTGACCCTGATTTTGCCCTGCTGTGCCCTCTGGCATTCTCACTGGGTCTTGCCCAATATCCAGAGATTAATTCCAAGGTCTCTTCCAGCCCTGAGCATCTCTGATCACACTCCACAAGACCCATCCACACAGCCTTGTTCTCTTGGTCCCAACAGGTATAATTCCATGAAGCACAACCTGCTGGTTACTACTTGGTTTTGCTATGTGTCATCTTGGGCAAGTTATTACTGTTATGGGATAATAATAAATTTGACATTATAAGGCAGTAAGAGTTAAATGAGAATATATGTATGTGTGTATATATATATATGTATGTGTATATATATATATATATATATATATAACATTTTACCTAGCGTGCTGTAAATTGCAGTGATTATTATTTTCATTATGAATACTACCACCTTGGTGTTTTTTTAGTGAGGTTTATATAAGAGCTTATTACCAAACACAATAGATGGCTAACAAATGGGAAAATGGTAGCTGTCTTTTTTATTAGCTATTATGGTAATAAGCACCATGGTGGGTGCAGAGGTAAAGAATCCACCTGCCAATGCAAGAGATGTGGGTTTGATCCCTGGGTCAGAAAGATCCCCTGGAGAAGGAAGTGAGAACCCACTCTAATATTCTTGCCTGGGAAATCCCATGGACAGAGGAGCCTGGTGGGCTACTGTCCATAAGAGCTGGACACGACTGAGTGACTAAGCACACATGTGGTAACGGGCACCATGGGGAATCAGTGATGAATACATTCTCGGTCGCACTCTCAAGGGGACTCCCAAGTTCTCTTTCTCCACCCAGACATGGACACGGATGCTGCCCCTACTAGTGTCTGCATAGCTGGGGAGCCTGGAGGAGAAAGTCACGAGCATCATCAAAGAGATCAGTGTGGCTTCAGAGAGGAGGTGAACCGCTCTTCTCTGGCTGCAAGATAAATCACACACGCTGAGTCCTCTGAAACAGCACAAATGAATTCATAGAGACAGAAAGGAGAAAGGTGGCTGCCAGGGGCTGCCGGGAGGGGGAACCAGGAGTTGTTGTTTAATGGGTGCAGAGTTTCTATTTGCAAGATGGAAAGCACTCTGGAAATTGGCAGCACAGCAATGTAAATGTGCTTAACACCACTGAACTGTACGTCAAAAAGTGGCTAAGATGGTATATTTTATGTTATGTGTATTTACCACAGTTAAAAGAAATGATGAAAAGCTCACACCTCCCCCACCTACCTATTCATGATTCCCCAGATCTGGAGGTCGGAAGCCCAACTTGGCTCAGAGTATCCACAAGGCTGAACTCACGGTGATGGCCGGGCTGAGTTCTCATCTGAGACTTTAGGAAAAAATCCACTTCTGAGATCATTCAGGTTGTTGGCAGCTGTAGGGCTTAGGCCCCCACCTCCTTGCTGGCGATTGGCTGGTGGTCACTTTCAGCTCCCAGGGGCTGCTCTCTGGTCTAGTCTGTGAGACCTCTTCCGCCTTGAAGCCAACCGTTCATGCCTCCGATCTCTCTGACTTTCCTCCTGAGACGAGTGGGAAGAAGCTGTACTTTTACAGGGCTTAATGATTAGATTAGGCCACCTGAATAATCTCTGTATTTTAAGGTCGCTGATTTGGGACTTGAACTACCTCTGCAAAATTCCTTCTAGCAACACTTAGGTTGGGGTGCTATTGAAATATCAAAGGGGCACATTTTAGAGCTCTGCATACCATGGGAGGTATCCTTAAACTGAGGATTGAAGGATAAACAGGATTTCTCAGAGTGAAGAAGGGCATTGCAGGTAGAGAACCCAGAATGAGAAGGGTGAATGTTTGTGGAGTGGAGTTGCTGTGATGAGAGGTGAGGTGGGGCTGCGGGGGACCAGGGGAAATGAAGCTCCCTGCTAAGCCGAGGGGAGGGCTCTGAGGGCGTTTAAGGGTGGGAGGGACCACCTGGGATGGTTTAGGAAGAGGGAGTGACTGAGTGCACCCCGCGGGCCCCATTGGACCAGAGCAGTCTGGGAAAAAGGGGACGTGTTCGCCCTTGCCCTGCGTTTTAAGAGGAGCGTGGTTCCTTTGTTCCTTCATCCCATTATTCTTCACCCATTTAGTAAATATGGAGCACCTATGATGTGTGCCAGACCTTGGCTCGGTTCTGAGGACACAGTGGTGAGCAAGATGGGAAGCAGCCCTCCTCTCTAAGTGCAGCTTAGTCTGGAGAGGAAGCAGAGAGGAGGTTTGGTCCAGAGGGGACTGTGGTGTCAGGGGAGGTAGGGGGACTGTGAGAGCCCTAAGGAGAGCCCCTCATCCTGGGTCCTGGGTCAAAGTAGATGGAGCCGGGGCCCCTTGTCCCTGCTTGGGGATCTGAAGGTGGAGCAGTGACAGAGGGCCCATGACGGGCCATCCAGGGGGCATCCTTCTGCCTTCTCCAGGTGGAGGCCTGGACTGGTGCTGGGAGGAGCCAGGATTGGCCAGAGACACGCACAGTTCTGGGGAAAGGAGGGGCAGAGGGAAGTACAAAACTGTTTGATCAGAGCCTGGCCCTTGGGAAAGAGCAGAGTGTCTTTCTGCTGGCAGCCACGGCAAGAGGTGCAATCATTAGAGGGTGGCATTTTGCATTAAAATTGTTCCCATCAGCCAGTGACATTTTCTTGTTCTTTCTGGTCAGGAGACCTTTCATTGCCACAGATTCAAATGACTCAGGCAACGGGATTTCTTTCCCTCTGGAGGAGAAACCCAGTCCAATCACCCTGGGGTGGACGTTCACATTAGCCGAGGTTAAAAAAGCAGATGAACTGGTGAGCGTGGCGAGGACTAAGGGGTGTGCATGAGGACACGCAAGAGGCCAAATGTGCATGTCTGTGTTCTGTGTATCTGAGCCGCCTGGTTTCTGTGATGATGGCCAGCCCTGGGCTGCACACATGCCCTGCAAGTGTGTTCCTTACTGTAGAGATAGAGATGCACACTTGGGTCCGTGTTTGAGTGTGGGCGTAGAGCAAAGAAGTGAGCAGGTGTGCATGGGAGCATGTGCACGTGTGTGTGCAGGCAGGCACCCATCAGCACCGAGGTGTGTGTGGATGGGTTGACAAGTGGTCTCTTTGAGGTGTGGGTGGTAACTGACTCACCCTTCTGCTCATCCCTACTTGCCCACTGTCTTCCTGTCTCCATACTGGGTACCACCCCACTCCCAGGTGACAAGCTCCCAAACCCAGAAGTACCTTCACTGCCTTTTACCTCACATTTAGATTTCTCCTCTTCACAGGGACCTTTTATGACCACAAAAGCCAAAATCACTCCCTCGTCCCCTCGACAAGCATTCTCCACTGCAGCACAAACTTCCTTACTTTTCCAGCATTCTCTCTGATGGAAATTATCCTGCTGTGTGTCTGTTCATGAGGATGGTCTCCTTTCGTCCCCTGCAGAATGCAGCTCCCTGAGAGCAGGGCTGGTCTTTCTTCTTCACCTCTCTGTGCCCAGCACCAGTATGCAGCAGGCGCTCAGTCGTTGCTCTGTAGAACAAATGAGGACTTGCTTCCTTGCACTGCCCAGGGGCTGATTTAGGTCTTGGTGGGGGTGGGTATTGCTTCAGAACAAAAACACTGACTCAGAGCAAATTGGCAGGTGAGAGGATGAGTTCCTTGTCATGGAAGGCATTCAAATCAAGCCCAAGTGAATGCTGTTAGCTTCGCACACCTATGAGTTACCACCCAAGTGGGACATGAGGGTCGTTGAGGACTGGTCCCGTTTTATTCCCCTAGCCTCTCGGCTGTCTGTCATGCTCCTTTGTGCCTCTCATCAGCACTACTGCTGTTGTGACCAGGTCGGCGGGGTGGGAGGTGTTATTCTCTCCTTGACTGGAAACTCATTCTCATCCTTCGAGCTCTAGGAAGTCATCTTCAATTCTCTAGGCAGAACCAAGTCCCCGCTTTGTCCCTGCCCCCTGGGCCCTTCTTGTGGGCCTCATAGCTCTGATCACTCGGCCTGTTTGCCTGTGTCCCCCAGAACAAACCCAAACATCGCAGACAGAGGTAAGGCCTGGTATGGGGGTGCTCTGCTGCCCAACAGATGCTCGGCAGCTGTGTGAGCAGGCACGTGATGCAAGGTCCGGCAGGAAGGGGGAAAGAGTGCAGCTCTAAGAATAGACTCTTCTGCTCTCTGCCCACTCCCCTCACGACCCCCCACCCCCCCGATTTTGCAACCATTAGAGGTTAATCCTTTCTGGTGACTCCTGGGTTGAGCTTGAGAGCCTCTGATGCCCCCAGGGAAGACATTAAATGGGTGTCTGTGATCTTAAGCATGTGCTTGGGCCACCTGTCCCGAGCTTGGACCACTGGGCAGTGGGACTCAGGACTCAGGCCACTCAGGACGCTTGCAAGGCTCCTCCCTCATAGGAACCAGGTGGACTGTTCTGGGGAGATTCTGGGAAGAGATAACACTTGCTGAAAGGCCAGGGCTGAGTCAGAATGAAAGGTGAGTCCCAGAGACCCCCACTCTTAGTCAACGCTCCAGCAGGGAGACAGGGAATGTGGGCAAGAACAGGGAACAGGGCTCTCCGGGAAGATCAGCTTAGACTGGTCCATGCTGAGCACGCAAGGTAGCTCAGGCTACCCAAGGTGGGGTGAAGTCTTGGGGTTGGGCTCCGGGTGCATGTCGACAGCAGAGAGCCTGGGGGAGATACCTGGGGACAGTTCAGAAACTTGTGGTCCCCAGGCTGGTTTTGCTACTTCCTAGGCACACAACATTGGGTAAGTCTCAAATTCATTCAAGTCTCAGTTTTCTTATCTTCAAAATGGGATGCTGGGGCTTGAGCACTGGGCTGGGCACCATATCACAATCTTCATGGCAACTCTGGGAGAAAAACACTGTCACATTTCCCATTTTACATATGAGGAAACTCAGGCCCAGGAAAATAACTCGCTTCTAGCCACACCCAGGTGATTCAGTGGTTAAGAATCTGCCTGCCAGTGCAGGATCTGTAGGAGACGTGGTTCCATCCCTGGGTCAGGAAGATCCCCTGGAGAAGGAAATGGTAGCCCACTCCAGTATTCTTGCCTGGAGAATCCCATGGACAGAAGAGCCTGGTGGGCTGCAGTCCATGGGGTTGCAAAGAGTCAGACACAACTGAGCGACTGAGCATGCACGCATGCACAGCCACACATTAGCCACACTATTAGCCAGGGACGGAATTTATGCTTTGCTCTCTCTCTGTGAAGCCCATGCCCTCTGCCACTGCTCCATGGTGCCTTGCAATCCCTGCCAAGTCTGGTTCCTAGGATCAAGGTGACAATCCCAGGAGATCACAACTGACCGCGTGGTGTGAGGGGCTCAGGAGAGTTGGTGTGTGGGGCCACAGCTGTGTGGCTCACACTTCTCCCTGGCCCACCTCTCTCCCCAAGCTGGCTCCTGTGGGGGTCCCCGGGGGCAGGCGTGGGCCAGTGCCTTCTCTGCCTGCCCCTGCCGCTGCTAAACTTTACACTGGGCTCTGTCATTAGCCCAACATCAAGCTCCCTGTTTGACTAGCCCTGTCCAAATTTGCTTGGCGTGAGCAGGAGCCCATGGTAAGTAAACGGTTTCCTGTTGATATTTGAGCACTAATGAAGAGGCAGCGAGCAGGCCCATTAATAACGGAGGAGATGATTATGTTTGCACAAGGCCTGTATACAGCGCGTCAGCCACCCAGACGGGGCCCGCCTCCTTATTGATTTCCCAATAAGCCACTTGGTGCTCTTGTTCTCAGCTCAGGCGGGGCATCCTCAGGGATGGATCCCACGGTTGGACCTCCTTTCCCTGCTGAGGCACTCAACCTGGATCTCAGTGAGGTTGGAGGTTTCATTCATTCATCATTCATTTATTCACCATGCACGGGTCCAGCATCTGTTATACACAGGCCACTCTGCCAATAGCTGAGTCCCTATCTTCATCTAGAAACCGAGCCTGCACTTGACCTTATGGGGGAGGAGGGGAAGAAGGAGGCTCTGGGTAGACTTATAGCAAAAGTTGATTCTTTGTGCGCCTCTGACCATGCATGGTACCCCATCATCATAACACTGCCCATCAGGGTCCTCTACCCTCATTTCACCTTGAACTGGACAGTTACCCGATCAGTCATAGGAGGTGGCCCTCTGGCCGACCCTGGGGGTGGCACCTTCCTGCCTCATGTTGTCCTTTAACCCTGAGATCCAACAGGCTCAACTTGGGGATGTCTGCTTTGGATGGGATCATTAGTGATGGAGAAGGGCTTCAGGGTAGACCTGGGTCACCCTCCCCACTGGGAAGTTTCCATATCCTGAGCTTTCCAGGGATATGGCGTGGCAGATCCAGGGCAAGTGTTCTAGGAGGGCTGCTAGGAACTCCAGTCTGAGCTGGTTTGGGGATATTTCTGGCCTATATTGCAGTGGACATCAGGGTGAGTAAGGCAGTATCCTATCTGATGAGCTCATGGTCTGGTAGAGGAGGTCAATATGTAAAAAAATAACTGGAGAAAAAAAATCATAAAATGTTGAGAAGCAGGAATCCAGGGCAGAGGGAGCAGAGAGGAAGGTGCTTGAAGACATGGAGGACTTCCCACAGGAGGTGACATTTGAGCAGCTTCCTTAAGACTGACTAGATGTTTGTAGAAGCCCAGTGACTGTTCCCACTGGTGGGGCAGGAAAAGGACAGGGCCTGCCACTGACTGCCTTCTTGCAAAGAGACCCAAGACTTGTATCTCTTGACCAGGATTTTTGGTGGAGGACTTTGTCTGGCAGGTCCTTGAGTTAGAATGGGGGTGGGGGGGTGGAGTTGAGGTTGGGCATGGGGAGATATGCCTCTGGGAAAACATCTTTCTGGACTGGGTGTTGGTGTCCACCACTTGGACATATTGAGAATACTCCCAATAGAGTATTCCAGGGAAAAGATTAAGGAGGGTGTGGGGATGGGAGTCAGGAGGCTCAGATTATCATCCTAATCCTGCCATTAACTGGGAGAATGACCTTGCCTCCTGGAGTCTCCATCTGTAGAGTGGAGCTGATCACAACTGCCTCCCCATGAGGGGAGAGGTAACTGGGGGAATAGAACAAAAAGTGCTACAGAAAAAAGCAGCCCAAGAGCGTCAGTACACCAAGAAACACAACCCGAGCATCTGTATTTAACTTTGATCCCTAGATAGACACACACTCATCTCACACACTGTGGTCCCCCCTGCACCATACTGGTCTCCTTCTTGCTGCAGCCCTGGAGCAGAGTCTGTCAGCAAATAACTGAGAAGAAACTGTATTTGCAGGAGCTTGGGCCAGATTTATGATGCTGAGAACCAAGGAGGTAAATGGGAAGGATGGAGGAGGATGCCTGAGCTGGTCCCAAGGAAGCCAGCCTTGCATTCAGTCTTCTCTCCCAGGACACAGGGGCCGCTGGCAGGGCTGCTGGCTTGAGAACCCTCTATGGGAGAACCCTGAGCTCCTGGGGCCAAGCGGGCAATCCAGAGTTCCCCTGGGGGCCTGGAAGAGTTCTGAAGAGTGAGAGTCTAGCCTTCTAGGCCTCCCTCCTCAGCTTTTTGTTCAGGCTAAACTACTTCCCTTTCCCTCTTCCATCTTCCAGTTCCAGCAGAGGGGCAGCCCTTTTGCTGGGCTGAAACCCCCAGATCAGTGGGTGTCTTTGACCAGATTCTAACAGGCCAAGAGGCAAGAGGAGGTGCCGGCAATGGTGATCTCTTTTTTACCATCTTATTGTACACTACCTTGTATTACTTTCTGTCATTGAGATCTGGAAAGAACCAACCCATCAACTCTTGTCCTCTAGCCCCAGGTTAGTATAGCTGCATGAAATGGAAGGCTGTTTGATGATGATCTGGACCCCTTTCCTGGGATGGAGACCTATCTCCATCCTGGGCACCTGGACTATATGCAGCAGAAGAAGGGAATTTTGGTTAGAGAGGGGAAAATGACAGAGACTCTGTTAGCAATAATTGTGTATTTCAGTTGCATTATGCAATTATACCATGAATGATGATCAATATCAGCACAGTGGTTCTCAACCCTGGTTGCCCTTCAAAATTACCTGGATACTGAAGGTGGTGCCTGGACCTCAGTCGTTTTTGCTCTGGAAATGCTACCCGGGTGGTTTTGGTTCATAGTGAAGGTTAAGACCTGTGGAGCTAGAGAAGCTTTGTCTTCTTGGGTATTGTTTCTGGGAGGGCTGGTTTCTTCATCCTACACGTAAGACTTGCAGAACCTGGAGCCTCTTTTGATTTCCATCTAGGGGAAAACTGGATGGAACCTATTACCTGAGTTTCTGAGCCAGAGGTCAGAGGAAGAGGCAGCTGGGCTCTGAGAGGGAAGAAGAGAGGCCTGAAGCCTGAGGGGGGAAGGGAAGCAGAAGGACAGAACCCCAGATGTTAGTCAAGTGGGACTTGGCATGGAGCAAAGGAGAAAACTGCCTTATGCTCGCCTCTAGCCTGTGTGCTTGATTGTCTGATGAGGTTTCTTTCTTTTTTTGGGGGGGACCTTGATCAGAAGGACTTGGGCCCCCCCTGAGTGGTGCTGGGGAGTGGGTCTTCTGGGTTTCTTTCTTTTTTAAAAAAATTATTTTATTGAAGTATAGTTGATTTACAATGTTGTGTTAATTTCTACTGTATAGCAAAATGATTCCATTATACATATTTATAAATTCTTTTCATATTGGTTTCCATTATGGTTTATCACAGGACATTGAACATTCTTTGGCATTGCCCTTCTTTGGGATTGGAATGAAAACTGACCTTTTCCAGTCCTGTGGCTACTGCTGAGTTTTCCAAATTTGCTGGCATATTGAATGCAGCACTTTCACAGCATCATCTTTTAGGATTTGAAATAGCTCAACTGGAATTCCATCACCTCCACTAGATTTGTTCATTATGATGCTTCCTAAGGCCCACTTGACTTTGCATTCCAGGATGTCTGGCTCTAGGTGAGTGATCACACCATCATGGTTATCTGGGTCATGAAGATCTTTTTTGTATAGTTCTTCTGTGTATTCTTGCCACCTCTTCTTAATATCTTCTGCTTCTGTTAGGTCCATACCATTTCTGTCCTTTATTGTGCCCATCTTTGCATGAAATGTTCCCTTGGAATCTCTAATTTTCTTGAAGCGATATCTAGTCTTTCTCACTCTATTGTTTTCCTCTATTTCTTTGCACTGATCACTGAGGAAGGCTTTCTTATCTCTCCTTGCTATTCTTTGGAACTCTGCATTCAAATGGGTATATCTTTCCTTTTCTCCTCATCTCACACGCTAGCAAAGTAATGCTCAAAATTCTCCCAGCCAGGCTTCAATAGTACGTGAATTGTGAACTTTCAGATAGATGTTCAAGCTGGATTTAGAAAAGACAGAGGAACCAGAGATCAAATTGCCAACATCCGTTGGATCATAGAAAAAGCAAGAGAGTTCTAGAAAAACATCTACTTCTGCTTTATTGATTACACCAAAGTGTTTGACTATGTAGATCACAACAAACTGGAAAATTCTTCAACAGATGGGAATACCAGACCACCTGACCTGCCTCCTGAGAAATCTGTATGTAGGTCAAGAAGCAACAGTTAGAACCAGACATGGAACAACAGACTGGTTCTAAATTGGGAAAGGAGTATGTCAAGGCTGTATATTGCGACCCTGCTTATTTAACTTATATGCAGAGTACATCATGCAAAATGCCGGGCTGGATGAAGCCCAAGCTGGAATCAAGATTGCCGGGAGAAATGTCAATAACCTCAGACACGCAGATGACACCCTCAGGGCAGAAAGTGAAGAAGAACTAAGCCTCAACTTAGTTCTTTCATCAACTAGCCTCTTGATGAAAGTGAAAGAGGAGAGTGAAAAAGCTGGTTTAAAACTCAACATTCAAAAAACTAAGATCATGGCATCTGGTCCCATCACTTCATGGCAAGTAGTGGAGGAACAATGGAAACAGTGACAGACTTTATTTTCTTGGTCTCCAAAATCACTGCCAATGGTGACTGTAGCCATGAAATTAAAAGACGCATGCTCCTTGGAAGAAATGCTATGACCAACCTAGACAGCATATTAAAAAGCAGAAACATTATTTGCTGACAAGTCCATCTTGTCAAAGCTGTGGTTTTTCTAGTGGTCATGTATGGATGTGAGAGTTGGACTATAAAGAAAGCTGAGTGCTGAAGAATTGATGCTTTTGAACTGTGGTATTGGAGAAGACTCTTGAGAGTCCCTTGGACTGCAAAGAGATCTAACCAGTCAATCCTAAAGGAAATCAGTCCTGAATATTAATTGGAAGGACTGATGCTGAAGCTGAAACTCCCATACTTTGGCCACCTGATGTGAAGACCTGACTCATTGGAAAAGACCTTGATGCTGGGAATGATTGCAGGCAGGAGGAGAAGGGGATGAGAGAGGATGAGATGGTTGGATGGCATCACCTACTCGATGGACAAGAGTTTGAGCAAGCACTGGGAGATGGTGATAGATGGGGAAATTTGGCATGCTGCGGTTCATGGGGTTGCAAAGAGTCGGACACAACTGAGCAACTGGACTGAACTGAGCTGAAAAGCTTGGTTCCTGATTAGATGGGAAGAACATGGAAGAGTAAGGTGTCATGAGGACCTCTTGAGTTTCAAATTTGACTGCTTGGAAGATGTGGTGGCATTCTGAGATGTCAGATCCTTCACAAGCATGCTGTCCCTTCTCCCTTCTTGGCGTGGTTGACACAGGATAGAGAAAATCCAGGCTCTAGGAACTTGCTTGATGCCATGCAGTGGGCAAGTATCTGAGGAGGGCCCACAGATTGGCTTCCGTGGCTTCCAGACTGGCATCTGCCATGTGCCAGGACCTGTGCTGAGAATGTAGAGATCAATGACATGCTGTCCCTGTCTTCACAGGCCTTACTCTCCATTTGGACAGATACATGAAGAAACATAGGCATGGGGTCTGTACTGTTGCAGCTGATGTCAACCACTGCATAAACTTGGGGCACAATTTAAAATCTGGTTGCCAAAGAGTATACTTTCCTGATTAGCAATTAGTCTGAGACCTCTGTCTTGAGAGGTCCTCTCAAACTCCTTGAACTGTATGATAATCCTGGTGATACACTCAGTCTAAATTGAATTGTCCTCTTTCCAGTGCCAGGTGCAGAGAGCTGCATCCCAGGGGCCCAGCACTGCTGTGACTTTCTGTGGCTTCTCACAGCTGACAGTGCCCTGCAGAACCCACAGGCTCTTGTCCTCTGCTCCTCAGGCCCCTGCCAGAAAACAGTGTGGCCCCAGACTTAGTCTTCAAACCTTCATACTTCAGGATCAAGCTCATACACTCTGCCATTGTTACCAGAAGTAGAAACTGCCCAAAGATCTCAAGGAAGTTCTGCACCACTTACATAATTTGCCCAAACTAGTCCTCTCTTGGGCACTTCTGTGTCTTTGATTTGGGGCTAGGTTACTCATGTGGACACCTGTTTATGATAATCTTAATATAATTCTATTTTAGGGACCTAGATTTTGTAGGCTATGAGTCCAGCCACAGATCTTCCTATTGCTGCATCTTGGGGAGCAGACATTTAGCTGTTCACTGATCTCTTTCTTCCTAAGAGGTGCTGCCTTGTTATGTAAACTGAACATCTGCCCCAGAAATGAAAGGGTAAAGCAAATTTTGCTAAACGACTAAAACAAAACAACTCCCCACCCGAATACAGGTTTTGTTATATTCTGATCTCTAAAGCAGTGAAATCCTCCGGCTTCATCTTTGCAAATTCCTCCAGTGACCCTGGGCCCCAAGATCAATTTTACAAGGATAGAACCTCATAAGGGAAACAAGGTTAGTGATGAGAGTGAGTGATGAGTTCTTTCCAGGGTGGGTGTGTGAAGTGAAGAGAGACAAAGGAGAAAGGCTTTAGAAAAGCGAGGCCTCAGCAAGGACTCCTCAGCCCCAACACTGTATCATGGAAGATGTTAAGCATACAGAGAAGCTGAAAGAATATTCAGTGAACACTCCACCAACCCCCTAGATTCTCACCATGTATTATACTTGTTTCATTGCAAACCCATCCATTCATCTCTGCATCCATCCATCAATTATCTTGACTGATTAACAGCTTTGCTATTAATTTTATTTATACCATAAAGCCTCCTCCATTGTAAGTGTGCAATTCAGTGATTTTTGTAAGTTTAAGCAGTTGTGAAATTCTCTCTACAAGTCCATTTAGAACACTTCCACCAGCCCCCGGGTCCCTGTACACTGTTTATGACTACTCCTTCCCTTGGGACAAGGTAGGCACCAGTCTGCTTTCTGCCTCTATGGGTTTGCCTTTTCTGGAAATTTCAGGTAAGAGGGTAGACCACAGAAGTAAGAAGAACTACAGTCCTACAGCCTTCAGAATGGAAACCATAATCACAGACAGTTAAACAAAATGAAAAAGCAGAGGATGATGTCCTAGATGAAGGAATAAAATAAAATCCCAGAAAAGCAATGAAATGAAATGGAGATAAGCAACCTTCCTGAAAAAGAATTCATAATAATGGTAGTGACTATGATCCAGGATCTTGGAAATTTCGGGTAGATAGAGCCATACAATACATGGTCTTGTATGTCTGGCTTCTTTCACTTAGCATAATGTTGTTGAGGCTCATTCTTGTTACATATGACAGTAGTTTGTTTCTTCTGACTGCTGGATTGTATTTCATTGGGTGGATATACCACATTTCATTTATACAGTGTCTGGTTTATGGACACTTGGATTGTTTCCAGTTTGGGGCTATTATGAATCATGCTACTGTGACCCTTCCTGTGCAAGCTTTTGTGTGGATACGTGTTTTCTTGGCAAGATTTTAATGGCTAAGTAGCAGCTGACTAGATTGTTACAATTGGAGGAAAATATTCTTGGTGGGATACACAATATGTGCAAAAGCTCAGAAAGTTAAAGTAGCCTGGTATACACAGAGAATGATGGTAGTTCAGTATTGTAGGGAAAGAAAAACAACTCTCTCTTCCTCTGCCCATCTTGGGTTCATTGCCTGGGACCCTGGAAATTAGACTGACAGAAGACAGATTAAGGAGACAAAAGACAACTTACTAATGTTTTCATCATGCCCATATGTAGGAGAACTCAGTGATGAGTAACTCAAAGGGGTGGTTAGAACTTGGACTTATATAGCATCTTGACAGGGGACAATAAATTTGTAGAGAAGTTCTAAGACAAAAAAACAAGGGTTTAGCCCTTTGAAGGCAGAAACTGTGGGAAGGTAAATAGATGGAGGAAACTAATAGAAAATAAAGCTTGTGTTAGTAAGATTTTTTATGTAGATTCCTCGAGTGTCACCTCTGGGCTGATAAGAGTCTAGAGTTGTCTCCAGTGTTTAAGAATCATCCTGCTTTTCATGGTAGAGAAGGGGAGGCCAGAGAGTTTACCTTGTGTCTGGTTTTTTAAATTTTTTTATTTGTTTGTTTTTGGCTGTGCTGGGTCTTCATTGCTGTGTGCAGGTCTTCTCTAGTTGTGGCGGGTAGGGACTACACTCTAGCTGCTATGTGTGGGCTTCTCATTGTGGTGGCTTCTCTTTTTGCAGAGCACAGAGTCTAGGGTGCATGTGGGCTCAGTAATTGCACCTCCTGGGCTCTGGAGCCTGTGGGCTTCAGGGTTTGTGACACATGGGCTTAACTGTTCTGTGGCATGTGGAATCCTCTCAGACCAGGGATTGAACCTGTGTCTCCTGGGTTCACAGGCAGTCTCCCAACCAGTGGACCACCAGGGAAGTCTGTGTCTGCTTTTTTAAAAATTACCTTCAGTGCAAAATAATCCTTATGGCAGAGTTGCATGTCTTGGGGTGGTATGCTTTGAACCCCTTCAGTATCATGGGGATAGAGAGGTAGGGAGGGGCTAGATCACAAAGCCTATGCTGGGGAAGGAGAGGTGTTGTATTGTGTTTTGAAGGCTCCAAGAAATCTCGGAGGAGTTTTGAAGGAATTCCCATGGTCAAGTGTGCTTTGTAGAAAGATCATCAGCTTGGAGCCCAGTATATAAGTCAATTAGAAAGGTATTGTAATTGATAGGTGAGACATTTAACCTGGTCTTGATTCAGGGTGGGGGTGATTGGCAGTGAAATGGATTGAGACTCTGTGTATGTGTGTCCTTGGGGGGCAGACATGGGGTGGTGTTGTGGGGGCAGCCAAGTGATTCGATCTTGCCTGCAGCCCCATAAACACCCGTTCTCCAGAGAGTGGGCAGGAGCAGCCCCCAGCTCTCCTCACCTACTCGTGTGTGGCTCTCAAGGTTAGCGCCATGGGGGTCAGCACTGTTTAAATGTTGATTACAGGGACGGTGGGAGCCGCTCAGATTTCTAATTAAGATTAAAGAATGTACCCGGCTTATAAATGGTTCTCAGGAATGTATAATTTGATTAGCCTGTTTTCTCCGGGCGCTTTAATTTCTGGATTAGTGAACGTGGCCTCTGACTACAGGTGGGGCCGTTTGCTCACCATACACAAAATCTGGGACCTTGTAGCACATCTGAATGGCAGGGGGGTAGGACAGGAGAAGAGTGAGCCTTGGCCAGAGTGGTCCTTCTCCTGTTGTTTCTTCTCTTCCTCTTCACTTCTGGACAAGAATAAAGATTCCCAACTCGGGATCAAAAAGTGCCCAAATACTGGCTATAAAATAAATGCAGTCACCTGGATCTCATTTACATTTATTTACTTCTATCCAAAGGCACAGTAGGCGGGTCCTCTTCCCTTTTCCCATTTTGAGCCCAGCCAGCTAATTCCTCGGAGAAGGCAGTGGCACCCCACTCCAGAACTCTTGCCTGGAAAATCCCATGGTCAGAGGAGCCTGGTAGGCTGCAGTCCATGGGGTCACTAAGAGTTGGACACGACTGAGTGACTTCACTTTCACTTTTCCCTTTCATGCATTGGAGAAGGAAATGGCAACCCACTCCAGTGTTTTTGCCTGGAGAATCCCAGGGACGGGGGAGCCTGGTGGGCTGCTGTCTATGGGGTCGCACAGAGTCGGACACGACTGAAGCGACTTAGCAGCAGCAGCTAATTCCTGGCAGGGCCCAGCCTGTGGGGCTCCATCTCTTTAGGGAGCATTGCCCCAGTGTCAATCATGATCACCATGGTAACTCTAGGGCTGATTCAGAGGCTATCTGCTTCCACAGGGCCCTGGGCACTGCCAGTGAGGGGCCAGGCCCACTGCAGGCTCTGGCTGCCCCTGGAGTCATATCTGCTGGTGGAAGCATCTTAGGCTCTGCCCTGTCATCACCTTCCCTCCTCATATCCTTTATCCTCCTGCCCAGGCTGCGCTCCAACTTTTATGACCCCTGGCACGCTTGCTTTCATGGATCTCTTCCTTCATTAAAAAGAAATAAAAAACCATTCTATTTTACGACTGTATTGGTATAAAGATGAAAAAAAAATTGATATTATGTGTTAGAACATTTTATTCTGAAAGTTCATTTGTTCTCTTCTGATTTTAAAAGAAATTAAAACATTTCCTCCGGCCCCTGAAAGTATAATGGGCTCTGTGCCCCCTGAGACTAATGGATAAGGCAGCCCTGTCAACACCCCCCCCCCCCCCCGCCCCCAACCAGAGCTCTTGACTGCACACCTCCGCACTCACTGACCCACTGACCTAGTGACAGATCTCCGGGTCGGGGTTGGGCGGTTGAGGGGCTGGGGGCTTCCAGTGGACCTAGCGCTGCTCCTTCCTGCAGAAGTTCTCAGAGGAAACTTGTGTTAGCTCTGGGCATCGCTCCCGCCATGTCCCTAGCCTCTGCTTGGCCCGTCTTCAGCGCTGCTTCTGACACCCAAGCCACTCCCATAGAGGGGAGCCGAAACTTTCCCATCCCCCAGCCAGGCCTGATCCCCCCACTGCCCACCCTCCCGTCTTTCTTCTTGCGTCCAGCTCTCTGGAGGGCCTGGGAAAGGGATTAAAGCTCAGAGGGGTGGGGGCTGCGGACGGCGGTGGTTGACGCGATCGGGGTCTCGGTTCCCGCCCAATCTGCTCCTGCAGAGCAATCTGGCAAAGGGGTCTCTCCCGGCTCCCCGCGCTGCTCAGGAAGCGTGTTGGGAAGAGGCTAACGATAATTAACACTTGGGGCGCGTTTTGTCTTCGAAGTGCTTTACAAACACGACCTAATTAGCCCGCGGGGAGGAGCGGCGCCACCGAAACGCTTGCTTTATTATTCATTTCTATAGTCTGGAGCGCGCAGCCTTGGCGCGCGAATGTTGTCGGGGAGGATACCCAGGTTGGGATGCCTCCTCCCAGCGCCTCCGGGCGCTCCGTGGGCAGGGCCCTGCAGACAGGCCAAGTCTAACTTGGCACGGGTCAGCCTCTTAGCAAGCATCTCATTTAGTCTCCCTGGCAATCCAGAGAAATGCGTAGGCTCTGGGGCTCAGCGAGGTTAAGTGACACGTCCAAGACCACACAGCCTACAGTAGGTGCTGAAACTCAAACCAGGCCCTGAACCGCAAAGGGCCAGACCTTCGTCCCCTCTCCCCGGGCACCTAGCGGGCCGGGCGCAGCGAGATTCTGGGAATCCCGCCTGGCTCGCAGCATACCCGCGCAGCGCAGAAAGCCGGCGGAGGCTGGCGACTGCGGGCGGCTGGCGGCAGTGCGCGAGCTCCCCGGCCGGCCGAAACTGTTGCCAGCGCAAAGCTCCCCGCTACACCTGAGCCGGGGACAGATGTGCATCAATATTTATTTGGAACTCCCAGGAAACCTGGATGAAGTGTAATTATCTCAGCTCAATCAGCTCGGATTAGCATAACATCAAGTCACCCATCAGACGGAGGGTTTGATTTCGGGGATCAAAGCGCCGCGCTGTAGCCGCTGATTAATCGGGGAGAGGAGAGCTGAGAGAAGAAAGCTGCGCGGGCTCCGCGAGCCACAGCTGCGCCGCTTTGATGCGCCGATTGTGCCAAGTTCACTTTCCCGGCGCGTTAGGCACCCGCCCTCCCCGCTCCCTGGATCCGCTGCACCCGCCGCCGAGTCCCTGGGTTTTAGCGCCGTTTCCCGGGTAGCAAGTCGCTAGCGTTAACGTAATCCACCGCCACCTTTCTCCGCGACAGCACTAGGCTGTGCTGTGAAGCGGAGAGCTTGCTTGTCGATTTTCTGCTCTGGAGGCACAGAGAGCTGTGGGGCTTGCCCGCGCGGGACCCGGGCCGGACTCTGCCGAGGGACCGCCCTTCTCCTGGTATCTCTGCTCCGAGAGTGAGCCTTGAAGAGTGAGCCGTGAAGAGTGAGCCGTGAGCTGTCCTTCCGAGGCTGCCCTGAGGCTGAGCCGAGGAGTGAAATGCCGGCGTTCAAGGCCTTCCCCAAGCCAGCTCCAGCCAACCCTTTACACCTCGCCCGCCCCATCCCCTCCCGCCACACAAAAATGCTGAGGTTTGCTTAGCTCGCCCCGCTTCCTTGATTCTGTACCTTTGTGCGGTCTGTTTCCCCGACTGGGATGCCCTTGTGCCCCCTTTCTTGTCTCTAACCAACTCTGACATCTTTAGCACAGCCCACGTGCCTCTTGCCCTAGTGAAAGCCTGTCCTCATGCTTCCAGTGGGTTCAGCCAGCGAGGGGAGCCCGTGTCCTGGCATCCTGGCATTGTGCTGTCATGATCTGATCTGACCCCCCTTCCCCAGCAGACCTGCACTGTGCTCTAGGATGGCCCAGGCCGCCCTTTTCTGGGGGATGAGGATGGGTGAATTTGATTGCTGCTCCACAAGGCTGCCCCTCCAACTTCAGGTCTCCTCCTTCCAATTTACACTAGCTCCCGCCATCCTCATCGGGTGGGCTGAGGGCAGGAACCCTACCTTATCCACTCTTATGTCCCTCTGGATACAGTCCTTGCCTCAAAGCAGGTGTGAATTCTAGCTCTTGCCCTTGGCTAACTCTCTGTCTCCTTAAACAAGTCACTTGACCTCCCAGGAACTCAGATCGCCAAGGTGCCTGGGTTTGTGTGGCTGTAATGTTCTGTGTTCTGTGATCTTCCTTCATAAACCCTGTCCAGTGAAGCCACTCCTAGGGGACAGTGCCCCATTCGGTGTAGGGAATCCTAGAATCTTAGGGTTGAAGGGAGACTCATGACCCCTTCCTCATCCTTCTGACAAGCCTTCATCCTTTGCTAGAGGAGATGGGAGAGCAGAATTCGGTACTGAAGGTCTGCCCTGGCACTGGTCCTCGTGGGAGCTTGGCCAGCATGGTGGGGACAGGGGACTGGAGGACCCATATGGCCACTCTTCAGGCTCTCTCTGGCTGATAGGATGAAGGCATCAGCCATGGCGTCACCTAGGGTGTCTGAACATCAGGATTCTCCTGGCTGAAAGCCTGGAGAGCAATGGAGACTCAGGCAGGTTTCAACGTTGGGACATGTATGTATCCATTGGCATTCTTCTCTGGAATGCAAGTTCATGAGGGTGGGGACTGTCTCTAGTTTATTCCCTACTATGCCCTACAATCAAAGCTCTGTGCATGACACATAGTAAGTGCTCAATAATTAGATGTAGAAGAGATAAAAGAAGAAAGAACTGGAAGAGGAAGAAAGGAAGGAGGGAAAGAAGGAAGGATTAAAGGTTTGCAACCCCCAGTAGGGGGCTGAGTCTTGAGAGTGGGTGGGCATGTGCCCAGTATACTGACAGAAAGACGATTTATCTCCATTTCAAATCTCTGCTATGCAACATCGCAGATTTTTCTTTCTCCTTTAATTAAGAACTAAATATAGATCTTAATTAAGACACTGATGAATTTAATTTAGAGTGGCATTAGGGCCTTAACTTGCACAGCGCAATGCCATGTTTGTATAATGTGGGATATAAGCTAAATGAGTGCTTGTTTGTTACCACCATAAATAATTCACTCGCAAATCCCTTTTGAAGTATCACTCACACTAACCCGCCCCCCTCTGGAGGATGCCCTGGGCTGCCCACTGTCTAGCCCCTCTTCATTTGTCTACATCACAAGAGCATCCTATCTTGTTCCCACCGAACTGGAATCCTCGTTTGTCCACTTTCGCTGCCTTGCCCATGTCCACCTTTGTTCACACCAGTCACTCTGCTGGGAATGCCTTTCCCCCCTCTTTTTACTCTGTCAAGAGAATTCCTCCCCTTCCTTCAAGTTCCAGGGCAGGTGTGTGGGTTTGATGAAACCCTCTCTGCTCTCTCTCTGTCTCCTGATCTCTAAGCACTTCAGTTGAGAGCACCAAACTCCACAGAGTTTTATTAATTCCAGCACTTATGCTTCCACGCACTGTTATTGTTTAATTACCTCTTATCTCCATGGGTTGGATTTTGAGTGCCATGCACAGGTCCTGTGCCCAGTGGGGAGAAGCTGTGACTTTGGCTTTTAACCATGGACTGAAGGAGCCAAGTTCCCATATCAATCCTGGATGCCAGGAGATATGTTGGGACCTGGGAGACCCTTATGATTTCTGCATTGGGTCAGGGCACAGCAAGGGCTGGTGGTCCAGTGTGTGTTGTGTGGAGGGGCAGACCGTGAAATGGGCCCATGGTTGTATAGACTACAGTCTGATGCCAAGAGAGGAAGTATAGCATAAAGATTAAATATAGCATTAAGATTGTTGCTCTAGAGTCTGGTAGTCTGGGGGCCAGACTCAGTTATTTCACCTGTAAAATTGGGTTGTTGTGAGGTTAAATGAGATTTTTCTCTCAGTGCAATACATAACACCTGGTAAACACTCAGTAAAGGGTACTGATGTTGATGGTGGTGTTTGGTGGACACGCTCACCTGGTTGGAGACTGGGCAGCTTGCAGTCAAATGGAGGGGCAGAATGTATCATTCATACTTTGTATATAGAAAAACTGGGGTATGGGGGGTGATTGGCCTCTTCAGGAACTCCACGCTTTTGGTCTGTGTTGTCTGTGGTGCCCTTTACCCTCTGTGCTCCTCACTGGGGAAATGAGGGCATGGGATGGAGTGGCAGCTGACCCCACATACTCCTTTCAGTAACAGTTTCACCCCCCACCCCCGTCCCGGTAGTCTTGGATGAGAGCCCCCTGGTTCTTCCTCCTCTATTTCCTTACCTTGCATTGGTAAAACTTCACCACGGGTATCTGGAGAGTGGGGATCTTGTTTTTTAAGCACAAGCCCCCATGGTGCCAGGCACACTGCTCTGTCATGTGGCCAGTGGTGACCGTCTGTTAGTTGAAGAACAAAGCCATTTTCCAGAACCCAGCACCCTGTTACAGCACTGCTGTTTCAGGATCCAAACAAAAAGTGCATCTTCTGAAATCTGCAGATTCAGTTGTCTTCTCTCAACTCCTCGACAGCACTGTCTTAAACACTATGAGGCTCTAGCCCAGTGTTTACCATCTTTGGCACTACTGACATTTTGGGTCAGATAACTCTTTGTTGTGGGGGCTGTCCCACACACTGTAGGAATTTTAGCAGCATTCCTGGCCTCTACCCACTAGATGCCAGTAACAACACCCACCCCCCAAATGCCCCCAGTTGTGACAACCGCAAACATCTACATACACTGGGAGTCAAACTGCCCCTAGTTGGGGACCATTCTTTATACTAAGCACAGGCCATTTGCATTATCCTATGTATCCACCTGCTGAAGTTGTGATACAGATACTAGTCTAAGACTCATTCTGTAGATGAGGAAACAGATGGAGTAGGGATTGTGGAATCAGGCATATTGTCCGTTGGAATCTGGACCCTCACTTGACCTCCTTTTAGCTTCTGTTTCTCACGTTTAGAGTGTTGACGATCATACCTCACTCTTAGGGTGATTGTCAAGTTCTTAGCACAGTGCTTGACACTTAGTAAATGATTGATAAATGTTAGCAAATATTCTCTGCTAGATGCGCATTCAGACAAACACACTTTTTAGAGATTTACAATGTATAGTTGATTTACCATGTTGTATTAGTTTTAGGTGTATTGCAAAGTGATATATACACATATATTTATATCTATTCTTTTTCAGATTCTTTTCCACTATAGGTTATGACAAGATATTGAATATAGTTCCCTGTGCTTTACAGTAGGTCCTTGTTGTTTATTATATACAGTGTGTAAGTTGTGTGTATCTTTTAAAAAATATTTATTTATTTGGCTGCTCTGGGTCTTAGTTGCGGTATGCAGGATCTTGGATCTTCGTGGCAGTATGCAGGAGGATCTTTAGTTGTGTCATGCGAACTCCTCGCTGCAGCATGTGGATCTAGTTTCCTGACCAGGGGTCTAACCCGAGCCCCTTGCATTAGAACATGGAGTCTTAGCCACTGGACTACCAGGGAGGTCCCAGTAGTGTGTATCTTCAACAAACATTTTTAATGCCAGTAACAGTAACCGTTCATATTTGTGGAGTACTCATGATATTCAAGATACTGTTTAGATGTAGTAACTCATTTGACCCTCGTAGGAATCCTATATGCTAAATGTGTTTCTTGTTATTCTGACAAGGAACAGAAGTGCAGAGAGTTAAATAACCTACTAGAAACATGAGAACGGGGATTGGAACCCTAGACCACGCTCTGTATTACACACCATGCCGTGGCACCAAGCTCTCAATAGGAGCTTTCACATTCATTTCATTTGTGAGCCCATTTCCAGAGATAACTTTTTCTAGGATCGCACTATCCAGCTTGTGGCTATTAAATTAAATAATTAGAATTATTTAAAATGTAGAATCCAGTTCCTTGGTCACACTTGCCACACTTCAAGTACGCAATAGCCCTGGGTAGTTGGTGGCTAGTCAGTGGGGCAGCTCAGACATAGAGCATCCCTGTCATTGCGGAGAATCCTGCTGGACAGCACTGCTCTGTGATGTGGGAAATGGATTTCTTCCCCTTATGAGTTTTTGGATGTCTCTTTAGATAATTGATGGCATTCAATCAGCTCTGTGCCCTGAATTGTACAACCTCTAGAGTATTCTGTTCATTTTACATTTATTTAGACCCTACTATGTATCTGGAACCATATTTGGGACTGAAGATATAAAGATAAATATGGTCCCTGTTCATAAGTGTAGTTTGTAATAGCATTAGATTGTTAACGTACAGAGCTTCATGCTGTGTTTGTAGCATGTGATCTAGGAACTAAATGGATGTGGGAGACACTGAATTTGTGCAAGAGCCAAATGTCAGGAGAGGCAGGGTGGGAGGTTGGGTTAGAGGAGGGACCCTGGGGACTTTCCCTGAAGGATGCTTGTAGTCCTTGAGCAGGCAGAGCCGGATAGTATTTTCTAGGATCTGGAGTTGCTCAAATGGTTCTTTGGCTGGATTTCTGCTATAAAACCAGGCAGCAAGGAGAATCGAGCTATTAGGGCAGGTGGGCATAATTTAAAGGAGATTTTGTCGGTTGGTGAAGAAGTTACCTTCCAGGCGAACCCGTAGTTGAGCACAGTGAGTGGGGTTGGGAGGGCAGAGATGGAAAGTATGAGAGTGTCATTTCTGCCTCCACCTCCGGGGACCCAGCGTCCTTCTTCCCACCTTCCAAGCTGAGCCCCTCCTCCCACCTCCCCGGGGCTCTCGACCCCCACTCAGCACCCCGTCAGCTGACCTTGCCCAATTGCCCATCTTCCTGCTCTAATTCAACACTCCCCTAGCTCAGAAATTGCTTGGTGATATTGGGAACAATGAGGCCTGACTCTGTTAGTTCAGTGCAAAATGGGTTTTTTAAAGGGTATTGCATTCTTGGTGATGTATGGACAAGTCGGGAGAGCAGGAGGAGAGCTGGGGTGGGAGGGAGAGGTGAGCTGGGACTCCAGAGAGGCTGCGGGGAGGGGCATGTCCTGCTACTGCTGATGCCAGGCCTGTGGTCCTGCTGAGCGGGGTGCTGGCTGAGCTGGGCTTGAGGAAAACCCTGGGTACTCGGCTGAGAGGGTGCAGCCATCTGGGCTGCCAAGGAGCCAGGCGCTGTGAAGAGCTTATTCCTTCTTGGGGACAAGAGAGAGGTCAAATGTAGCTTTATCTCATCCTTCATCTCACATTGAGTGAGGCTGGGACGTGGGCGGGAGTGAGGAGGTTTGCATGGGGCCTCAACGAGACCCAGAAACAACTGACTTGCCTACTGGGGCCACACAGCATGTTAGTGGCATGTTAGTGGCACTGTCCTAGAACCTAGGGCTATGTGTGTGTCCCCAGGGGGAGGGGACAGTTCAGTCTTTTTCTTCGTGGGCAGTGTTCCATGGTATGCATGTTCCATTAGTTAGCCACCTGATAATAGACAACTGGGTTGTTTCCAGATTTGCCGCTTGTTATTGTTATTAATTAACAGACTTAATTGTTTAGAGTGGTTTTAGATTTACAGGAAAATTGAGTTGAAAGTACAGACAGTTCCCATATACTTCCTTCTCACCCAGTTACCTGTATTATTAGCATAATGCATTAGTGTGGGCCATTTGTTACAATTGATGAACCAATATAGATACATTATTATTATTAACTAAAGTTCACAGTTTACAGTAAGGTTCACCTTTGGCTTTGAACCTTCTCTGGGTTTTGGCAAATGTATGTCAGCATCATATAGAATAGCTTCAGTGTCCTAAAAATCCCTGTGCTCTCTCTGTACATCCCTCCCTTCCTCCTGGCCTCTGCCAACCATTGATCTTTTAACTGTCGCCACAGTTTTTCCAGAGCTCTTTTATTTACTTCTCTCTAGAACTTTCTGGAAGTCTCCCTTCTTGGCTCTCTAGACCCAACCATACTCAGTCATAGAGATTTCTTGGGACGCAGCCTTCCTGGCGAGCTGGTTTGAAGGTATGTGGGCAGCCTACATACGAGTTTGATTTGCTTTCTTTTAAAGACGATCTATTGCTGGAACTGGGCTTCCCAGGTGGTCCTAGTGGTAAAGAACCCACCTGCCAATGCAGGAGACATAAGAGGTACACGTGAATTCAAGAAGATCCCTTGGAGGAAGGCATGGCAATCCACTCTTGGAGAATCTGATGGACAGAGGAACTTGGTGGGCTACAGTCCACAGGATCGCAAAGAGTCGGACACGACTAAGTGACTGAGCATGCACGCACATTGCTGGAACCGGCTGATCTGGCCCCATGCTACTGGTTCAGCTGTGGCCTCAAGGGAGCTTGGTGCTCCAGGCCCTGTTTGGGGGTGGGGGACGCAGGGGAGGCAAGTGGGTGGCCCTGTCAACTGAGAGCTCAGCTCTGGGGCCTTTTCCAACCCCGAGGCTCTCGGAGACCCCAAGCACTCCGCTCCTTCACAACCCAGCTTAGAAGCCAGCTGCCTGGGCCGTCTCTCTTCCAGTGCCTCTGGCTCAGCCTGGGGCTGTCTCCCGGCTTGCAGGCTCCCCCTCTAATCCCACTTTCATTTCTAAACAGACAGGAAAATAAGCAATTGATTTTTGGATATTACACACGCTGGGTGAGGGAAACTTTCATAAGGAAAAGAGCAGAGGGAGGGGTCTGAAGATCTTAAAGTCAAAACTACAAAAAGCCCACCATTTCTAACTCAAATGGAGACAGCTACAAAGGACTTCCCTGGTGGCTCAGATGGTAAAGCATCTGCCTACAATGCGGGAGACATGGGTTCAATCCTTGGGTCGGGAAGATCTCCTGGAGAAGGAAATGGCAACCCACTCCAGTATTTTTGCCTGGAAAATCCCGTGGACGGAGGAGCCTGCTGGACTACAGTCCATGGGGTCACAAAGAGTCAGACACAACTGAGTGACTTCACTCACAAAGCTGATAGTCCTGGTGGCCTCAGGCCCTTGAGAGAAGCCTGGCTCAGCTATCCAGGGCTCTTTGATGTCCCACTGGAGGCTGCACCCGGGCAAGTCTGTCCTCTCCTTCCCAGTGGGGCTCCTAAGGTCATCCTTTCTGTTCCCCAGTCATCCTGCACCTCCACAGCCACACTGAATTTGGTTCTCAAACCACCCTTGGCAGCAGGCTGGGACTTCAGACAGTCCGGGACATGCAGGATGTGAGAGTGGAAGAGTGGGAGAGGACCACAGGAGTTAAAGTCAGCTCCTCTCATCATACAAGTATAGGAGCTGGAGTGAGACCATGCTCTTGGTGCATAATGGAGGCTGTAGCTCAGGTGTCCCAGCTCCCAGCAATGCCTACTCCATCGTCGTCAGGTGAGCTGGAGAAGGCATTCTGTTTGCAGAATATTATTTATTTATTTATTTTATATTTATTTATTTGGCTGTGTCAAGTCTTAGTTGCAGCACATGGGATCTCTGTTGTGGCTTTCAGGCTTTTCTCTAGTTGTGGGGTGCCAGCTTAGTTGCTCTGTGGCATGTAGGATCTTATTTCCCCATCCAGGGATCTAACCCACATGCCCTGCCTTAGAAGGTGGATTCTTAGCCACTGGACTTGCTAGGGAAGTCCCTGCAGCATGTTATTAAACTCTGTTTTTTCTGGAGCTTGGAGGCTGGAGTTGCTGGGAAGGCCCAGGTGAGGATTTCCAGCCCCTGCTCCTTAGAAGGATCTAGATCTCTAGCCCTCCAAGGCCAGGACCTGCACAGAGTCTTGGACAGGCTGGCCTTATCTCTTCTGGCCAGTCTAGAACTCTCACCCCATCTTCTACATGAAGGCTGGTACCTTCCGTGGGAACCATGGCAGAGAGCATGGAGAAGGAGTGCAGGCCTGGGAGTCAGGCTTTAAAAAAGCCATGAGGAAGAAGGAGAGGGTGGGACAAATGGAGAGAGGAGCCTGGAAACATATACACTACCATATGTAACATAGATAGGCAGTGGGAATTTGCTGCATGTCTCAGGGAACTCAAACCAGGGCTCTGTGGTGGGATGGGGTGGGAGGTGGGAGGGAGGCCCCAGAGAGAGGGGGGACATATCTATACCTATGGCTGATTCATGTTAATGTAGAAACCAATGCAACATTGTAATTATCCTTCAATGAAAAATACATTTAAAAAGCCACGTGGGTTGTAGGAGTCAATGAAAAGTCATTACTTTGACATCTGGTCTCTTCCTCTCACCGGTTCTTTGGTTTCCTAGGTACTAAACAGCCATCATCCTCAGATTTTAAAACCCGTGGAGGCCACTGTCCCAGGCATCTTGTTTCCTTTCCTCTCTGCCTTTGGTGGCCTTGCTGGAGACTTCTCCCTTGACGTTCCCTTTGGTTGTTTCTCAAATAGGACTTTGTGGAGGGGGTAACCAAGACTCGTTTCACTGCCGGGCTCCTGGCTTGATCCTGCAGTGCCAGGCACAGGGGCAGCAGAGATGGAAACCATCCCTGACGGTGCCAGCTCCTTCGCTGCCTTCTTCCATCGGCAGCAATGTGTGTGTGTGTGGGGGGGGATGCTTTCCTGTTAACTCTCCCTTCTGTCGGTGGGAATCCAGATCTGCTATCTCCTTTGGCCTGGCTTAGGAACCCAACACTAGGCTTGGGTAGCTGCAGGTGTGTAGAGGAGATTCCAGTTTTGACCTGGGGGAGGATGAAAGCTGTGGGGGAGATGGGTCCAGGAGAGCAACGAGATAAGAAATATTTAAGACCAGGCAGTGTGACCCTATGGAGAAGGCAATGGCACCCCACTCCAGTACTCTTGCCTGGAAAATCCCATGGACAGAGGAGCCTGGTTGGCTGCAGTCCATGGGGTCGCGAAGAGTCGGACCCGACTGAGTGGCTTCACTTTTACTTTTCACTTTCATGCATTAGAGAAGGAAATGGCAACTCACTCCAGTGTTCTTGCCTGGAGAATCCCAGGGACGGCGGAGCCTGGTGGGCTGCCGTCTATGGGGTCGCACAGAGTCGGACACGACTGAAGTGACTTAGCAGCAGCAGCAGCAGCAGCAGTGTGACCCTATGGGGGAGCCCCCGGTGGCTCAGCAGTAAAGAATCCGCCTGTAGTGCAGGAGACTCAGATTTGACCCCTGGGTCAGGAAGATCCCTTGGAGGGGGTACGTGGCAACCCGTTCCAGTATTCTTACTGGGAAAATCCCATGGACAGAAGAGCCTGGCAGGCTACAGTTCATGCGGTCGCAAAGAGTTGGACATGGCTGAAGTGACTGAGCACACTTTAGCACAATGTGACCCTATAGCTCTCCTCTTCCCCCAATTCTTTTTTTTTTTTTTAATTTTTTTAAGCCATGTCATGCAGCTTAGTTCCCTGACCAGGGATTGAACCCATGTCTCCTTCATTGGAGCATGATGTCTTAACCACTGGGCCACCAGGGAAGTCCCCTCTTCCCCTAACTCTTGGTTTATTCAAGTAACGGAAGACTAAGCCACTGGGCCGTGCATCTTGGGAGGGGAACCTGAGTGACTAGGGCAGAACCTGCAGTCTGAAGCGGGGAGCAGAGCAATGTCACCCTCCCGCATCACATCACAGTTAAGTGGTACCATGAGAGAGGCCTCCGCGCTCCATCCCACCCCCCACACAGCCCACCAAGCAGGGGTTGTGGACAACCTCAGGAGCGGGTCCTCTTGGAGGATTTGACTTAGCGTGTATCTGGGCACCATGACGGGAGGGGTTTCTCTCCATCTGCCCAGGCGTTTGCTGAGGCTTTTATGTTGCCTTCAGCCCCAAGCACGTTCTCAGGTGACTTGTGTTCTATTTACAGAACAGGCAAGTCTCGCTGCTTGCAACTTGTAAAGAGCTGGCGTTCGGACTCACAAGTCCCAGCTCTGCACTTAGAGGCAGGGATGGGGTGGGGGATCCTGTTGTGGCTCCCCAGGATGGGAGTAAAAGTCCTGTGGAGTCATCCCAGGGGTTGGCCCTGCGAGGGGTGGGTCCCAGGACATAAAGCATGAGGGCTTCCCCAGACCCAGGACTGAGAGCCTGCATGCCAGCCCGGCGTTTCTGCATTCCTCGAGCAACCTGGGAGATGAAAGAGCACACAGACTGTCAACCCTCTGGCCCCTGGGCTTCTGAACTGAGGAAGTGGCTGAATAATGAATGAGGCCAGAGCACTTCAGAGAAGTGGCCCCGGGGACAGTGCCTGCAGGGGGAGGGGCATGGACAGATTTGGGGGGTGGGGGAAGGCGGCTGGTGGAGAGACATCAGGAGCCCTGATGAGGACTGTGGCTGCGGCTTCCGCTGCAGGTCAGAGCTGTGACTCACACAGAGGACAGTGGCCATGAGCGTGTGCACATGGACTGTGTGTCAAACCTCCAGTCGGTCACAATCTCACCTCCTGGTGCCATCCTGATCGTTCCCCCACCCTGAACCCCTCTCCCAAGAAAAGCTACCTGTGGGGCTGGATGTAGGCTGGGTCCAGGGAGCCCTTCCTAAGATGAGAGCTGAAGGACAGAGGCTTTTTCTGGGCATCTGGAGAAGAGCCACATAAGCCAGGAGGGTGGCTGTGGTCCCCGTGACTTCTGGCAGGTGCTGGACAACGGTGGCTCACACGGCCATCCCCAGAGGGGATGGAGGGCTCTCTGCAATTGCATCCCTGCCAGACACTTGATTGATGCTGGTGATGAGATGCTCTCTTCTCTAGAGGCTGCCGTTCAGTTATGTGGGCACCCATGTGTGTGACCTGGGACTTCCCACCCCCTGCTGTCTCTGTCACCTCAAGGCTGTCCTCACACTTCCTGCATGGCCTATGGGGGGCAGTAACTCCCCAGACTCAGCCTGAAGGAATAAGGGCTGGAAAAGATGGCCTGGCAGCAAGGGTTTCAGAGAGCCAGCCTGGATCACTGATGGGCTGGAAATATCTTAGAAAGTTCTTCAGTACACACAGGGGCAGGGATGTGGGGAGGCAGGGGGCAGACCCCTCCTCAAGGGAGCATGCAGAATCACTGAAGTTGTCTTGACCCCCTCTCCGTGGGGGTTCTGCAGAAACCTCACGCACTCTGCTGCCAGGCCAGACCCCGCCTCCTCCACTTCTCCTCCCTGGGCTGAGCCCTGGGCTATGCTTCTGGCTGCCACCTGCCTCCCTGGGGTGGGGCCAGGCTCCAAGCTGCCTGTGTAGACCAGAGGCACCTGGGGGCAAAGCCGTGTTAGAACAACCCTCCATTCTTGGAGATTCCCTTCAACCCAAGGGAAGGGAACCACATCTCACAGCATATTTTGCTGTCGTTCATGTTTTATTAGTATAAGTGCCTTAAAAGCAGATCAGAGATTCAACTAATTTGCTCATTAGTAAAAGGAAATTAGCCATTTGAGATCTGTTCTAATAAAATTAGCTTGGTGACAAATGCTTTGTTGCCATGTTTATTAGATTACCATACTCTGCATTTTAAAGGCCAGAGGGGTCCTCAGCAACTCTTCAGGGTATGCACAAAGCTTCTCTTTTCTTTGGTTTGGTTCTTCCTTTCAGGCCTTGGAGAATCTTTTTTTTTCCTTTCAAGGCTAATTGGGAAAAAGTGAAAGTGAAAGTCGCTCAGTCGTGTCTGACTTGCTGCAACCCCATGGACTATACAGTCCATGGAATTCTCCAGGCCAGAATACTAGAGTAGGTAGCCCTTCTGCAGGGGATCTTCCCAACCCAGGGATCAGACCCAGGTCCTGCATTGCAGGCAGATTCTTTACAGCTGAGCCACAGGGGAAGCCCAAAAATACTGGAGTGGGTTAGCCTATCCCTTCTCCAGGGGATCTTCCCGACCCAGGAATTGAACCGGGGTCTCCCGCATTGCAAGCGATTCTTTACCAACTGAGCTATCAGGGAAGTCCCTAATTGGGAAGACTTGACCCAAATCTGTGTCCGTTCACAATTCTCACAAGCCCCAAGGTCTCTCTGCCCTCCCCACTCTCCCTCTTCCCCAGGCTCTTGGCTTGTCTCTGCCCCCAGCCCCATCTCCGGGGTTTCTCTGCTGCTTGTCCTTTAAGGGAGCCCACCTCTCCCTGCTGAAACCCCTTTGGGCAAGACCAGCTACAGGCTGGAAGCCCGCAGTTGTCAGGAGGACCCTTTCTCTGTTCCTAGCTTGGAGCCTTCCGCCTTATTCTTCCAATTTAAGACCAGCCTGGTGACTGGTGTCACCCAGTCTTTCTTGTTCCTATTTCCCTGGAAGTGACCCACCCCCATTAGTGAGATCTGCTGTCTCATCTGCTTCTCTCCTGCCTGAGCTTGTCTATCTGGTTCTCGGCTGGAGTGTGCATAGAAAATTCACGAATCATCCCATTATACACTAAGCTGCCTGGGGGGTCCCACATGCATCTGAAGCCAGGTGAGGGATGTGTGGACTGTGGGGGGTCTTAGCTGCCCAGGACTGTAAGATGTAGAAGCAGGTGCTCCCCAACATTGCCACAGCACTCTGCGGGATGCCCACACTTAGCAGCACTGCATTGAGGTGTCACTTTCACAGCCACTGTAAGCACTTGCTCTGCGTTGGGGTCAGTCAGTCCTTATTGCCTTTTTTCTTGATCTTCTGGCTGACATGGGGAGGTAGGTCACACTGCTCTTCCCACTTTTTATTTTTTTAGTTCATTGCATTTTACTTTTTAAAATTGGAGTATAATTGTGTTAGTTTCTGCTGTACAATGAAGTGAATCAGTTATATGTGTACATATATCCCCTCCCTCTGGGACTTCCCTCCGACCCCCACCCCCATCCCATCCCTCTAGATCATCACAGAGCACCGAGCTGAACTCCCTGGGCTATACAGCAGCTTCCCACTAGCTGTCTATTTTACACATGGTGGTGTATGCATGTCAGTCCTCCTCTAGCAATTCATCCCACCCTCCCCTTCCCAGATGCTGTCTACACTTCCATTTTCTATGTCTGCACCTCTATTCCTGCCCTGCAAATACAGAGGAATGGATAAAGAAAATGTGATACATATATACAGTGGAATATTCAGTTCAGTCCCATCACTTCAAGGCAAATAGAAGGGGAAACAATGAAAACAGTGACAGACTATTTTTGGGGCTCCAAAATCACTGCAGATGGTGACTGCAGCCATGAAATTAAAAGACGCTTGTTCCTTGGGAGAAAAGCTATGACCAACCTAGACAGCATATTAAAAAGCAGAGACATTACTTTGCCAACAAAGGTCCGTCTAGTCAAAGCTATGTTTTTTTGCTATGCTGCAAAGAGTCGGACATGATGGAGTGAGTCGCTCCATCATATATATACATATGTTAATATATATATATATATATATATACAACGTAGAAAAATGGTACAGATGAACCTAACCCCGTGGACTGCAGCACACCAGGCTTCCTTGTCCATCACCAACTCCCGGAGCTTGCTCAAACTCATGTCCATTGAGTCGGTGATGCCATCCAACCATCTCATCCTCTGTCATCCCCTTCTCCTCCTGTCTTCAATCTTTCCCAGCATCAGGGTCTTTTCCAATGAATGAGTTCTTTGCATCAGGTGGCCAAAGTATTGGAGCTTCAGCTTCAGCATCAGTCCTTCCAATGAATATTCAGGACTGATTTGCTTTAGGATTTACTGGTTTGATCTCCTTGCAGTCCAAGGGAGTCTCATGAGTCTTCTCCAACACCACAGTTGAAAAGTATCAGTTCTTTGGCACTCAGCTTTCTTTATGGTACAACTCTTACATTCTTACATGACTACTGAAAAGACCATAGCTTTGACTAGATGGACCTTTGTTGGCAAAGTATTGTCTCTGCTTTTTAATATGTTGTCTAGGTGGAATGTCTACAGTGGAATATTACTGAGCCATAAAAAGGAATGAAATCAGGTCATTTGTAGAGATGTAGATGGACCTCAAGTCTGTCAAACAGGGTGAGATAAATCAGAAAGAGAAAAATATCATATGTTAATATATATATACACACATATATATACATTTATATATACATATATATATACACACACATATATATACATTTATATGTACATATATATATATATATATATGCAGTGTAGAAAAATGGTACAGATGAACCTAACTGCTATTCTCATTTTGATGATAGATGTGGGGAGTGATGCTTGGAAAGTTTCCTGAGGTTAGTGTGCTTGTGAGCCTCAGAGTAAGGATGTGAAGCAGTCTTGTGTGTCTCCAAAACACCTGTCTCTAACCTCTGGACTCTGCCATGTACTTGGGTAATTGCTGCCCATACTGGCATGGGGGGTCTGAGCTTCCTTATTGCGAGATCTACATGCCTCACAGGGGCTGGCTTGTATTGAGTGCCCCCAAACATTTTGAGTGAGCTGGTGGGTAGGGGAGGGGTGGTGAGATGGCCCCAGCTCCTCCAACGCCAGAGGCCTGTTGCAGGGGGAGCTGGGCTGGTCTGGCTTTTCATCTCCCTTGCCAGCATGAGCCCCCGGCCAGCCTCTCCTGGCCCCTCCCCCTCTCTCGTGGCTCGTCCTCTCCTGGTACAAATCATTGGCTTAGACAACAGCGATGGGTTTATCCCACAGGATGTGACTCTGAATATTAGAATGTCAGAAGCGGCTGCCTTTGCAATAAGTTGCTGTCAGAGAGGAAATAAAAGGGGAGTTGCAGTTATTTAATTTGGAGCATGCTGGCGACAGGCTGGGCCTGTGGACTTGCTGCTGTTTACCCAGCTGCTGGGGCACCAAACCCGGCAAGCCCCTGCCCTTGGTTTTTAGCCTCCTGCTGGTCCCACCTTCCTCCAGCCCTCTCCCCTCCAGCCCGTATGTCCCACCTGGGTGCCCGGCACCCACCCAGCCTTTACTTGTGCCTCCTTCCACCTCTCAAACCCCAACTCTCATCATCTTCAGGTCCTTCCCAACCTTTTGTTTAAAAAAAGTATTTGTTTATTTTTGGCTGTGCTGGGTCTTTGCTGCTACTTGTAGGCTTTCTCTAGTTATGGTGAGTGAGGGCTACTCTGTTGTGGCACACGGGCTTCTCACTGCAGTGCCCTCTCTTGTTGCGGAGCACTGGATCTTCCTGGACCAGGGATCGAACCCATATCACCTGCGTTGGCAGGTGCGTTCTTAACCACTGGACCACCAGGGAAGCCCCCTTCCCAACCTTTTGTCCTCAGTGAGTCCTGAGGTTTCACCCCTTTCTCTCCCCTACTGCCCTGCCTTTCCTTCTTCTGGCACCTTTGTTATTTGTAATATGACTATTTATCTTTGCTATCAATAATAATGATCTTATTACTATTAATCAATATTATTGATGTTAATTTTTTATGGGAATTATGGGGAAACAGTGGAAACAGTGGCTGACTTTATTTTTCTGGGCTCCAAAATCACTGCAGATGGTGACTGCAGCCATGAAATTAAAAGACGCTTAGTCCTTGGAAGGAAAGTTATGACCAACCTGGATAGCATATTAAAAAGCAGAGATGTTACTTTGCCAACAAGGTCCGTCTAGTCAAGGCTGTGGTTTTTCCAGTGGTCATGTATGGATGTGAGAGTTGGACTGTGAAGAAAGATGAGTGCCAAAGAATTGATGCTTGTTACCATTTCCTTATCCAGGGAATCTTCCTGACCCAGGGATTGAACCTGGGTCTCCTACATCACAGGTACATTCTTTACCGTCTGAGCCACCAGGGAAAAATGATTTCTCTTTTCTTTCAAGGATAAGGAAATTGAAGCTTCAGTTCAGTTCAGTTCAGTCACTCAGTCGTGTCCGACTCTTGCGACCCCATGAATCGCAGCACGCCAGGCCTCCCTGTCCATCAATAACTCCCTAAGTCCACCCAAACCCATGTCCATCGAGTCGGTGATGCCATCCAACCATCTCATCTTCTGTCGTCCCCTTCTCCTCCTGCCCTCAATCTTTCCCAGCATCAGGGTCTTTTCCAATGAGTCAACTCTTCACATCAGGTGGCCAAAGTATTGGAGTTTCAGCTTCAACATCAGTCCTTCCAATGAACACCCAGGGCTGATCTCCTTTAGGATGGACTGGTTGGATCTCCTTGCAGTCCAAGGGACTCTCAAGAGTCTTCTCCAACACCACAGTTCAAAAGCATCAGTTCTTCGGCGCTCAGCTTTCTTTATAGTCTGACTCTTGAAAGTCTAAACATCAGATCTTCTGATTCACATAAAAGAAGACATGAAAGTCCAGTAATTGTGGTTCCACAGTCAGTTCCCAAGTGCTTTCCATGAGCTCCATTCTGGGGACGTGGAGATGAAAGAACCACAGCAGTGGTGCCTTGGAGTGCTGGGGATGTGCCCCTGAGCTCTTGTTCACAGGGCCCTGGGGCAGGGTGAGGAGGTCCAGAGGAGGCTGTGGGTAGGGCACCTGAGTGGTCACTATTTGACTCTGAATGGCTCTGCCTGCAAGGGCAGTTACATCTCCTTCCTTGGGTTTTGGCCCCAGTTGAGGGATGCAGGATGAGCAAAGGGCACTGGAGTGGGCGAGGGTCTCCAGGCTGACGTGGGAGCTGGTTTTGTGATGGAGAGATTTCCCCTCTTCTCAGAGCTGAGCTTTGCACATATAGCATGTGCCCTGCTGGTCCCAGCCCCTCAGGAGAAGAGTTGGGGGCAGCTCTTTGGGGCAAGATCCCAAGAGAGAGGTAGAGAGGAGAGAAGGGCTTTGGAGTCAGTGCAGAGGGCACAAATCCTGGCTCATCAGATGCATGGCTTCAAACTGTCTGCTCATCTGGCCTCCTCTTTTCAGGAGAGTTGGGAGGATGAATGGGAGCAGTAGTGGAACTGAGAGGAAGGAACTCAGTGAGTGATGCTGACCCTCTAAAGGCCAGGCCCAGCTTGACTTCTGGCCAAGTTCAGGAAGGAGCCTGCTTGGCCTGGCCCTCAAGGTTGTAAATCAAGGGAGGCTGTAGATCTTGGGAATCCTGCCCAGCTTTGCCCTCCACCCCCGCACCCCAACCCCTACCTGGCCGTGAATCAATCAACACCTGGCAAGAGGCCCACCTCACAGTGAAAAGAGGAGAGGGTACTGAGGGCTTGAGACACCTCTGTGCTCACCCTGTTTCTGCCCCTTCCTGAGCCCCAGACCCCCACTCAGTGCTGCTCTCTACCTGAAGGCACACCTGTCCTTTCCCTAGGACTGAGTCCACAGGCCACAAGTGTGTGAGCGTGCCCTAGTGCAGTGGCAAAGGTGAGCAGAAGAGGGAACTGAGTTCTAGCCCCAGCTTTGTGGACTGGGCAGTTTCTTCACCTCTCTGAACCTTTTCTGCATTGTGAGACTGTGGCTGTGGAACTGCCGACGGACTTTGGCTGACAGCCAGGGGCTGATGTACCCGAGAGCGGGGTTCCCAGTACACTGCTGGTACAACTGCCCCTCCTCAAGGGGCAGCTCGGAGCTGAGGCTTACGGGGCCTTTCATCACTGCCCAGTGTCCCCGGACCTCCCACATCCAAAGCAGAGTGGTGAAGGGGACTTCAATATTGGAACCATTCTTGATTCTTCTGATTTTTTTTCTGTCCCTTTCTTTGCCTCCCCTCCTCTGGGCCTCCCATTATACGTACGCTGGTACAGTTCATCTCGTCCCACAGGCCTCTGAAGCTCTGTTCATTCTTCTTCAATAATTTTTCTCTTTGTTCTTCAGATTGAATAATTTCTATTGATTTATCTTTAAGTTCACTGATTCTTTCTTCTAACATCTCAGATCTGCTCTTGAGCCCATAGGGTGAGTTTTTTATTTCTGTTACTATATTTTTTAATTCTACAATTACTCGTACGCTCTTTTCCATAGTTTCTATTCATTGAGATGCTCCATTTGTTAAGTCATTGTCCATATTCATTCTTTTAATTTTTTAAACATGGCTTCTTTGAATTTTTTAAACACATTTATAATAGTTGTTTTGAAGTCTTCATCTACCAAATCCAGTATCTGTGCCTGCTCAGAGGTGCTCTAATCTCTTCTTTTTTCTTTTCTGATTATGAGTCTGTTTCTTTCCATGTTGTATTTTTTGTTGAAAACTAGACATTTTAGATAATATGTTGTACAAACTGTGGATTCTGATTTTTTACTCTTGAGGGTTGTTGTTGCTAGGTTTTAAGTAACTTATTTGGACTTAATCTAGGGAATTTGTCTCTCCAGTGGTACATACTACTGCTATCTCTACTCAATTTTTAAAAAATTCTTTTTATTTTTAGCCTGGCTTCCTGAGGATTTTCTCCAGGTCTGCATAGCTTAGTGGTCAGCCAGTGATCAGCCAGAGGTATATAGGAACACCATGAGCCAGATCTCACCTCTGTGTGAGGTGTATCTCCCAGCTCTGTGTGCAGATTCTGGGGAGGAGGTGTATAATCCAAGTCCAGGCAGTTTTCAGGTCTTGCTTGCTTTTTACTTTCTGAGGCCATCCTGGTCTTCCCTGAAAGTATGCACCCTCCAAGGATACAAGACCAGGATGCTCTTCCAGCCCTACTGCAGATCTCTAACTTCTAGGGGCTTCCTGTTAAGTTTCTGGCAGGTGTGCCTCTCTCCTGCTTGCCCCAGCTGGGGTGGCAACCCCAGTCTAGCAGAGCTGCAGGTCTTGCCCATTTGTTTTCACACTGAGCAAGCATTCTATTGCCAAATGCTGGACACGGACTCCTCACCTTCTCTCCAAGTCAAATCGGCCCTCTCCTGTGGTGAGGGTTGTTGTTTTTTATGGTCAGCCCTGCCCAAGAAGAATCACATCTGGGCGTGGAAATGGGGGCGGTCCCAAGCAGAACTTTCCAGACTCCCAATTTTCTTACCCACAGTTTAGTTTTTGGTGAACAAAGCCTTCTCAATTTGTTGTTTTGTCTTTGGTTGATTTCCAGAGCCCTCAAATGGTTATTCTTTTTTTTTTGACTATTTTGTCCCGAATTTTGGGAAGAGACTTACTGGAAGAGACTTACTTACTAAGTCTCTCTACTAAGAGACTTAGTGGAATGCAGTGACCTCTGCAATCCACTAGCACTGGAAAACTACCTTGATTCTTGAGACCTGGATTTATCAGTGTGTCTGCTGGAGGAGGGCATGGCAACCCACTCCAGTACTCTTGCCTGGAGAATCCCATGGACAGAGGAGCCTGATGGGCTACAGTCCCTAGGGTTACAAAGAGTCGGACATGACTGAAGTGACTGAGCATGCACACATGCACAACTTAAGTTTTATAAGAACTTTGTACCTGTTTTGTGTCTCACAAGCTTCTGCATCTGACCTTTTCCCAAAACAACCGATTTGGAGATTTGCATGCTTATCTTGGTCTCTGGCTCCTTTCCCTGAAGGCCACCACTGGCTCCTCCACCGCTGTCCATTCTATATGAGAGGATCAGGCCCCATGTTAGTCAAGTTACTACAAGACCTAGAAACCCTTTCCATTGAGGGCTCATTTGCCTATCAGTCCTACCTGGCGCATACCACTAATGGAAATGGAAAGGGTTGATTTCCAACCAGGACCCCTGAAATTGTGGCCCTACTTCCTATGGGGCTTGACTCATGGGAGCTCCCATTAGAAGGGCATCTGTCTGACTCCACCCTGGTGGAAGGAGTATTCCATGGCCCTCACTGCTTCCAGGACCCCATGGTCATTTTTACCCCCATGTATCTTTTGAAAACACAGCTCTAATTTATCATGTTCTTGTTTAAAGCCTTGTTGTCTCGGCACTTGCTACTGAACAACTTCTACACTCTCTAGCCTGGCAGTCAAAATCCTTCATGATATGGCCCCAACTCACCTTTGTAGCCTTCCTTCCTGACAGTGTCCCTTGCTCCGTGCTTCAGCCCAGGAATAACTTGCTGCTCTTTGAACACACCATGCTTGTTCACATCTCTGCATCTTTTCATATGCTGTTCCCTCTGCTTAGAAAGCCTTCATCCCTTCTCCATCTGGTCAACACCTCCTGTTATGACCCATCTCAGTGCTCACCTTGTCTATTGACCCCTCTCTAATTCTTCCAAGCAGAGTCACTGTCCCGTGCTGTGTCCTAGCGCACTGCCTTTGCTGGGCTGGCATTGTACTGTCACTACCTGTTTCCATGTCTGCTCTCTCTACCTTGTGAGTAAACAGGGCAGGGGTGATCTTCAGCTCATTTTGGGATCTCGATGTCCAACACAGTGCTTGGTCCTTGGTGGGCTCCTGATAAATGTTTGTTGAATATGAGAATGACCTTCCTATAACTTTCACTGCCAGAAATGAATTCTCTTGGTGGCATGTTGTATGTAGATTCTGAAGTTTTTGGAGTATGATTTATAATATGGTTATATTCAAGTGTAGAATCTACATAACAGCATTCAATTGAATTCAATTTTTTATCATTTTGGGTGTTTTTTTAAACTTATTTAATATGTATTGCCAGTAGCACTAGGAGACCTTCCTGAAACTTTATATCCATGCTCTAGACCACTCAGCTTAGTGTTGTCTGGCTGTTGTAATTAGCTGTCTTTGGAGCCTAAAGAAACATCCTCCCATCTGATTTCCAGGTCTCAGAGAAGAATGGATGATGTACCGTGCCTGCAATGACCCTTCACATAGCACCTCCAAGACTCTACATCCCTAATTCCATGCGTGTCCAGTTCCCACCAGACTGTGAGTTCCCTGGGGCAAGAACTGTGTCTAAGTTATTTTTATATTTCAGCATTTAGTGTTGTGCCTGGAACATAGATTGAGATCTCTAAAGATATACTGAATGAGAGAAATAATGGGTGGATTGGGGGTACAGTTTTGGTTGGAGAAAGGGACCAGACAAAAGAACCTTGATTCTGCGACATAAGCAGGGGTGTATGCACAGTGACCTCTTAAACATGAGATACCAGTTGTCCTCTGTAAAGCGCCTCTATAGTGTGCTCCCCACTGTGCTCTTGTCACAGCACCCATGCAGCAGCTTAGGGCTGAGGACAGGGTCTCTGATTGGTCTGGACTGTGGAGCAGGCCAGGTCCTAGTCCATGCTTTGGTGAAAACGTGAAAATATTAGTGGCTCAGTCATGCCTGACTCTTTGCAACCCCACATACTGTAACCTGCCAGGCTCCCCTGTCTGTGAAATTCTCCAGGCAAGAATACTGGACTGGGAAACAGGGGGTCTTCCTGACCCAGGGATTGAACCTGGGTCTCCTGCATTGCAGGCAGATACTTTACTGTCTGAGAAACCAGAGTCTGGACCACAGAGCAGGCCAAGTCCTGGTCCCTGCTTCAGAGGGGTAACTAAAGAAGGGATCTAAGGCAAGGGCTATTGACAGAGCACAGGCAGATTTAAAGCACTCCAGGGCATAGCAATGGCAGCAGGTATGATATTACCACCCAGGCCTGAGAGGCAGCTGCAGCTGTAGGAGTCATGGCCTTAGGTAGAGCCTGTTGGGGAGGGAGCCAGGGATAAATAACCCCTTTCCTTCCACCCTTCAGTCCCTCACCAGAATTACTTCTGATGAACTCAAATAGAAGCCAGACAGCTAGGAGTTTTGGGTGATGCAGTTCATAGAGGTGGGTCATTGGGGTCACATGGCAGGGTGGAAAAGGGTGCAGCTGGGATTAGGGGAGGGAATGGATAAGACTCAGAGCAGAGGTATGGGGTGAGCTGAGAGCATCAGCTCAGAGAGATATGTGAATCCACAGGCCTCCCCTCCTACACTGGCTGGGCTAACATGGAGGTGGGGAGGTGTGACCCCTGAGCCCCTGTCCCAGAAATGCAGAACTATACACCCAGCTCATCCAGTCACCCAGCCTGCCCCACACCTGTCCATCCTGGCCTCTGACTCCATGATCCAACAGTCTTTCTCTTTCTCTCTGTCTTGTTAAAAACCATCTAGCCCAGGCAACAGAGTCAGCTGGCTGTCAATGTGACACCCATAACCCTGTACTCTCCTAATCAATACTGGAGTAGAGAGGGAAACAATTAGTGACTTTCTATCTTCCAAAAGGTGGGCAGTCTTTTGTGGAGAACAGAAGTGGAGGGCACCTGGGGACTCTGAAGTGCTTCATGAGTCAAAAGCTAGTGATGTCAGGGTCTTGTAAGATGGATGGACATTTGCAGAGTTGGTGTCTGGGTTTGATTGGGGGTGAAGAGTGGGAGGTGATGACCTGGGGGCCCTCATCCTGGGGGAGTGAATTTGGAGTTGAGGGAGGGAGAATGGTCAGGTTCCAGGGACTGGTGGCTTTTCTTGCCTGTGAGTTCCCAAATCAGACGGTGAAAACCCTTAGGGCCTGAGGAACCTTAGTGATCTATGGATAGACTCCTTATTTTACAGGAGGCGCTGGGCCTTCATGAACAATGACTTTCCCAAGGTCACATAAAGTGTCCCTGGCAATGCTACAGAATAGCTCATGAAATCCTTTAACAAGCCTGTGAAGTGGGTTTTATCCAACCTGCCTTACAGCCAAGGAGGTAGAGACTCAGAGAGGTCAAGTAACTGGCCCAAGGCCACACAGCCAGCAAGTGGAGAAGCCCAGGTCTGTCTGGCTCTGCAGTCTGTGCCCTCCTACCGCATGAGCTGGGACAGTCTTGCCAGGGAGACCTAGAGCCATCTCGTCATCTCACACTTTGAACAGAGAACAGATCTTTATTTTGACAACATCCAAGCCTGGTATTGCTAACTGCTATTGTCTGTCTGTAGTGGCCCCGCTCAGTGTTTGGGATGATGCATGAGGGTCTGCCTAGAGATAATGAATGGGATCCATCCTCCTTTCTTCTGCTCAATTGAACTCAATTTGGGGGTTTTCATTAGTCCATCTGGAGAGGACTGATGGGATAGTTGAAACCCAGGGTCACCTGTGTCTCCTACAGCATGCCAGTGGGCTGACACTGGTCATCATCGTGAGGGGCTGGTTGATGTAGAAACCCTCTACTCTGCGAGGGGCGGAAGGAGGACCCCGATCTGGGCATGTGCGTGGAGCACCCATGCCTCCCACCGCGGCTCCTCCCGGCAGTCCTGGAATCTTGGAACTCTGAGCTGAAAGGGACCTCCTTGCTTTCTAATAACGAAATCCCCTCTGCAGCATCCTTTCTCCCCCAAACCTCATCTGGTCTTTCCTTGCACACCTCCAGTGATTGGAAGCTCACTACCCTGCAGCAGAGCATCTCCAGTGTATGCCCACTGGGTGCATTTTGTGAATTTTTCTCAGCCATAGAGCTGCCACGTGGGTGGTCACCGTCCCATCACTGGTCACCTGTGGCTTTGGGCAGCCTCCTCCGTTCCTTTTCCCATGGTAAGTGGCACAGATGTGGTCAGTTTCTGTGTGAGCCACACTGTGAACAAGGTCAGGAAGCACTGCTGTGTGATACGATTCAAAGCCATCACTTCTGGGTCCTCATGTGGGGCCTATATCATCCCCGCCACCCACCCCCCAGCCCTGTGATTTCCAACAATAGTCTGAATTTCACACTTTATGGGCCAAATGGTCAAGTCCCTCCGTAACAGCTGTTTAAATATTGGATAGTTTTTCCCTGTAAGTCCTCTATTGGCTAAACATGCCCAGCTCCTTTACTGCGTCTCCTGTGCCATCATTTGAGGTCTGTCTGCATTCTGGTCATCCTTCTCTGTCTGAATCTCTCTAAAGCACTTAGCACTAAGGCTTGTTCCGGGGTGGGAGCTGGTGGGGGTGGGGAGCTTACTCTCCAGAGACAAACAAGGCTATGGCCTCCTTCATTTTGAACCTGTCTCCATGAAAGCAGCCCATGTCCATTCACTTGACTGGAACCCCCTTCTCAATGCTGACTTTCTGTTGCCTGGAGCCCCTAAGTCCTTTTCACAAGGATGAGGTGAGACCATACCCCAGCCATCCTCCATGGCCCTGGAGATGACTGTTAGAAGCTATTACCACCTCTACTCTTTGCCCTTTGTGAAGGAAACCCAACTAGCAAGCATTTTCTGTGTGATCTTTCTGTGCTCAGCCTTTGGCTGGTTCAAAAGAAGGAGGAGACATTGGCTTCTGCTTCAAGAAGAGGGAGTCACACCTCACTCTTCAGGAAGAGTGAGGGTGATCATGGGAGCATCCTGTGAGGGCAGAGCTCTCCCTGCCTTTGGTTCCAGGTCTCTTATTCTGTCCTTTCTTCCTTCGGCTCACCCTGGTGCCCCGCCCTTCGCTCCCTACAGTTCCATTCTCTCTCCTCCTTCACAGTTGCCCAATGGAGCCTTGCTTAGCCCACGTGGTGATGCAGGGTAAAGAGTAGGGAGGGTTCTAAGATGAGAGTTATCTGACATCCTCAAGGCAGGTCATGGTCATCCCCCCTTCCAAGTCATCCCCCCATCCAGCTTAGTTCATCCTAAGCTGATGCTCAAAGCCTAGGGAGAAAGATTTATCCTTTATTGACCTTCAGAGGATATTCACAACCTCTATCAGTAGCCTAATTGTTGTTCAGTCACTAAGTTGTGTCCAACTCTTTGTGACCCTATGGACTGCAGCACGCCAGACTTACCTGTCCCCACTCTCTCCTGGAGTTTGCTCAAGTTCATAGCCATTGAGTCAGTGGTGCTATCTAACCATCTCTTTCTCTACTGCCCTCTTCTCCTTTTGCCTTCAATCTTTCCCAGCATCAGTGGCCCAAGCTGGATTCTTTAAGACCTGTATCCTTACCCAGGGCTCAGTAAGTGCCAGGTTTTAAAATTTATTATTATTATTATTATTATTATTAGACTGCTCCAGGTCTTAGCTGCATGTGGGATCTAGTTCCCTGACCAGGGATCAACCCCAGGCCCCCAGCATTGGGAGCATCAAGTCTTAACTGTTGGACCATCTGAGAAGTCCCCTAAGCTGGATTCTGGTTGCTGCACTTTGGATACTCTCTGCCAGCTCATTATGTCATGGTGCTCTGGGCTTGAGTCAGACAGACTCAGGTTCTAACCCAGGCTCCATGCTTATTATCTGTGTGTCCTCAGGAAGGCTACTTAACATCTCCAAGCTTTGGTGTTAAAATCTGTACTGTGGGGATGAAATTTCTATCTGCCAGAACTGATGAAAAAGTTTAAAAAGACACCATGTGACCTACTGCTCACATAGTGGCTTGACTCTCTTGTTTGTTTGTTTGTTTTTATTTTAAATTAGTTTATTTATCTATTTTTTAACTTTACAATATTGTATTTGTTTTGCCATACATTGACATGAATCCACCATGGGTGTACATGTGTTCTCCTTCTTGTTGTTTTTTATCAGAACTTTTCTACTGATGGTGAAATAGACACTTTCCAGGGTGAGGAGTTTGAGCAAAGTGGGATGGTTGGGGGGTGGATTGTCTGTGGCGTGATGTGTGGGCAGCAGCCTGTCCCAGGGGGCTGCCTGTCTCAGAGCTCGTCCCAGACAGGGGGTCTGGAGACCGTGCCAGGAGCGGCTGCCAGCGCCGATGGTGCTCCGGGTCTTGCAGGAGCTGTCGGCTCTGCCCCCGGCTCCAGGCTCTAGTGACACTGCCAGTAACCAGCCGTTGTCAGAGTCGATTTAACGTTGATATTTTTATCACATCTCAGGGCCTGGCGCCATGGCAAGGAATGACAGAAGCAGAATGCTAAATAATTTCTCTAAATAATGTATGCTCCCCGGGCTGCCTGGAGGGAGGAGGAGCTGAGGGACAGGGGGGACTCTGGCTTGGTTTTCAGTTTATGTGTGAGGGACGCACTTAGTCCCTCATCCTCTGGGTCCAGCCCCTGATAGCCTCATGCGGGCTGGCTCCAGGCTGAGTGGAACTGGCCAAAGGGCAGCAGGGCCAGTGGGGAGTGGAGGTCAAGAGGAGATGGAGTCGGGGAAGAGGAGCGAGAGAATGGAGGGCTCAGACTCAATAAAAACTTGTTGATTGGATTTGAGAGGGGAGAGAGGGGAAAGAAAGGGGGGCAGAGAAGCAGAGCCTGAGTTAGAGACTGAGAGGGGAGAGAGGGGGGAGGGCACGTAGAGTGAAGCAGGAGGAGCAGGGGAAGCCGGAGAATAGAGAGCGCCAGAGGGCGGGAGTGGAGAAGACAGAGATGATGCGAGGGAAGATGATAGACGAAGGCATGGGGGAAGGTTGGGGACCCCGGAGGGTGGCAGCAACAATGCCCGAGAGGCCAGAGCCCCAAAGAGTGAAAATGTCATTACTTGCAAACCTCTGTCTCTCCACGCTTCCTCTCTCCAGTCCCCAGCTTGCTTCTGGGCACAGAGGTGTGCCTCTAGGCTTTGTTTGGGGAGGCAGGGGGCTCAGAGCTGTTCAGGCTCAAAGCCTTCTCAAACGAACCATCTCTGGGGGAAGCCAGGCATCCATGCAGCAGTGGGGTGGGGGTGAGGGTAGTCCCTCCTCTTCTCACTTGCCACCCTTGGTTACCACCTAAGAGTGGTTATGCTGCAGCAACGATAAGCCCCCAAATCCCTACGGCTTGTCACAAAAGGTAACTCTCCCTCCCTCGTTCACTGAACACATGGCATCTATCTCCATCTTCATCCTCCTGCCAAGGCCTCCTGAGGTCCTGGGAATGTCATCCACGTGGGAGACTCATCCAGAATCCTGGGCTCGCTGCCTTCACATCTCTTCACATGTATTTTGGTCTTTATCTTCTCTCTACTTTCAGCAGCAACTCCCACAATGGCATGTGGCTCTTATTGTTCAGCACTGTGCCCCTTCTGAAATCCTACATCTGTGCTTCCAGACTCAGGGATTGAACCCAAGTGTCCTGTGTCTCTTGCATTGCAGGTGGATTCTTTACTGCTGAGCCACCAGGGAGTTCCCCCACACCCCTCTTTGATTCACACACCTCTCTGGTTATTGCCCCAGCTCTTTTCTCCCCTTTACAGCCAGACTTCTTGAAACATTATCATAATGTCCTGTTTCATCTCATTCACTCCATTGGTATCACTGGGCTTTCACCCCACCACTCTGCTGAGGTCACCTGTGACCTGCATTGGCACTAATACGATGGCAGGCCTTGCCTTCTCCAGATCATTAGGTCATGAGTTGGCTACCCCTGGAAATGCTCTCTTTTCCTGGATTTCACAGTGCCATTTTTCTTTAGTCCTCTTCCTACCTCTTTGGCTGCTTCTTTGTGATCTCCACTGTAAACTCCTCTTCCTCTCCCTTTCCTTATCAAATACCTTTTTGATATTTCTCAATATTCTGTTCTCTGCCTCCTTCACTTTTGTGACACAGTTCTTTCTGGGTGTTGGAACCCAGCCCTGTGGATTCAGTTGTCATAGCTCAGGGGATGACTCTGGCATCTTACCTCCTCTGCCTAGCCCACCTGTGTATCCTCCTCTTTGTTTTTGGAGAAAACTCAACTCATCGCCTACCCTGCCCCTGACAAACCTGCTCTTCCTGCTGTATTCCTTCTCCTTGGGGAAGTCGTTCACTTCACACATGTTTATGGAGTGCCTGCTATGTGCCTGGCAGTGCGCTAGGCTCTAGACACCCTCTCCCTGGCTGTCTGAGCCAGAAACCCTGATGTCAGCTGTGACTGCTTTTGCTTTCTACCTTCTAAAGATGCCAACTTCTGCCAAATTTACCTCTGCAGTCCCTTCTAAATGCTTCCCTGTCACTCCACTTCTACTTCTTCCTGTATTACTACCTTAGCTCCCAAATTCATTTCCTGGTTTCCAGTCTTGCCCCCTGTAATCCCTTATCTCTGTTTGGACCAGAGAGTTCTCACTACTTGGTTGCTCCAAACCCTTTAGTAGATCCCCTTTGCCCTCGGGCTTCCAGGCACCTACCTTTGTAGGACACGGCCTCTGCTGTTTCTCTGGGTTCCTCTCTCCTGGTTTGCCTCCATCCTGGTCTGTCTACATCAGGATGAAATATATGCTGTCCCAAGTGTGCCATGCTGTTTTTTTTTTTTTTTTTTTTTTTTTTGCCTGGAGTGCCCTGACTCCCTCTCTTTGCCTGGCAAACCTCTTTATCTGGTTCAGATAATGTCTTAGATGTTCCGTTTCTCAAGGAGACTTGCATCTTCTAAGACCAGCCCAGCTATTCCAGAGTACCCTATGCTTGCTTTGTTATGGAAACCAGAATAATGTGATTTTATTTATTCACCTATTTATTTATGGCTGCTCGGGGTCTTCAATGCTGCATACAGGCTTCCTCTAGTTGCAGTGAGTGGGGGCTATTCTCTAGTTGTCGTTGACTTCTCATTGTGGTGACTTCTCTTGTGGAGCACAGGCTCTAGGGTGCATGGTTTTCAATAGTTGCAGTATGCAGGCTCTGTAGTTATGGCTTATGGGTTTCAGAGTCCTAGTTCAGTAGTTGTGGTGCAGAGGTTCAGTTGCCCTGTGGCATGTGGAATTCTCCCAGACCAGGGATTGAACCCATGTCTCCTGCATTGGCAGGCAGATTGTCAACCACTAGACCACCAGGGAAGTCCACAATGTGATTTCACAGCTGCTTTACTCACTATTCCCTTCTCCAACCATGAAGCTCCTTCTTGGAAGGCGTTGTGTGTTGGTCATCATTTGTATTCTGGGCACGTCACATCGTGCCTGGTATAGTAGTTGTTCAATATACATATGTTGAGTAAAAGAGTGAGTAAGGCAAGGAGAGAGGTGATGCCTTAATTCCTCCAGAGTCCAGCAGGACCACAGTAGACAAGGTCATCTAGGGACAAAGAAGGGCTCTGAGAGTCTGGTAGTCAATGAGGCCATCACTATCAACAGACAGCTACCTGGCACTTGTTTGACAGCACCAGTGATGGTAGAAGCAGGAGTGAACTCGGGGTCAGAGAACCTGGATTCAGGTTATGTTTCAGCTGTTTCTTTTTTTGTCTGCCCCATGCAACATGTGGGATGTTAGTTCCCCAACCAGGGGTCGAACCCACACCCCCTGCATTGTCAGGCAGAGTCTTAACCACTGGGCCACCAGGGAGGTCCCCGTTTCAGCCATTTCTTACCTACTGGTAAGTCATGACGTCTCCTCTGAGTTGCCATACCCTTGGTTTTCTTGTTTGTTGAGTGGTGTCATTCTTGCCCTCTCATACTGTGGGGGTCAGAGTGAAGTGAGATAAGAGTTGTGGGAAGTGCTAGGGATTTTGCAAGTGTGAGGAGAGTCCCTTGAGCTCTGCTAGGGACATGGGTGAGGGCAACTTTATGCAGCCCTGCTTGGTCAGACATAGGCAGGAGGGCAGCACTCCCAAGGGTCTGGGGCGGGGTCTCAGAGCACCACAGCGGGGAGAGGGGCAGCCTGGACTCAGTTCTGGTCTGGGAGCAGACCCCAGCCCATGACTCTGGGAGGAGGCCATGGCCTGAGGTGATGGAAAGCAGGAGAGCCCAGTCCCTGTGGGAGGCTCCCCTCTGAGCCTGCCAGGCTCCCAATGCTGCTTCTCCCTGGAGCTATGCCTGTCCTCCCTTGATCCTGGGCTCAGAGTCCCAAGGAGAACACCTCTGAACCTAAACAAGCCACCGAGTGAGGATGGAGAGGCAGATCTATATGGCAGGAAGGCTTTCTTTTTTTTTAATTGAAGGATGATTACTTTATAATGTGTTAATTTCGCTGTACAATGAAGTGAATTAGCTATGTGCATGCGTTCTCAGTCACTCAGTCATGTCCAAGTCTCCGCAGCCTTATGGATTGTAGCCCTCCAGGCTCCTCTGTCCATGGGATTCTCCAGGCAAGAATACTGGAGTGGGTTGCCATGCCCTCCCCAGGGGATCTTCCTGACCCAGGGATCGAATCCACATCTCCTGCATTGCAGGCAGATTCTTTACTGCTGAGCCACCAGGGAAGACCGTGAATCAGCTGTATGTATACATATATCCTGGGTTGGAAAGATCCCCTGGAGAGGGAAATGGCAACCCACAGGACTCTTACCAGGAAAATCCCATGGACAGAGGAGCCTGACAGGCTACAGTCTATAGGGTCACAAAGAATTGGGCACGACTGAGCAACTAAACCATACATATATCCTCTCCCTTTTGGTCCCCCCACCCACCATCCCACCTCTCTAGGTCATCACGGGGCACACAGATGAATTCCTTGTGCTTTATAGCAGGTTTCCACTAGCTGTATATTTTACACATGGTAATCCCAGGGACGGGAGAGCCTGGTGGGCTGCCGTCTATGGGGTCACACAGAGTCGGACACGACTGAAGCGACTTAGCAGCAGCAGCAGCAGCAGTGTATGTATGTCAATCCTAATCTCCCAATTCATCCCACCTCCCCTTCCCCCTCTGTGTCCACATGTCCTTTTCCTATGTCTGCATCTCTATTCCTGCCCTCCAAATAAGTAGGTTCACTTATCCCATTTTTCTAGATTCCACATATATGCATTAATATATGATATTTGCATATATGCTGAGAAAACCATAATTCAAAAGGACACATGTACCCCAGTGTTCATTGCAGCACTATTTACAGTAGCCAGGATATGGAAACAACCTAAATATCCAAGAACAGATGAATTAATAAAGAAGATATGATACATATATACAACAGAATATTACTTAGCCATAAAAAGGAAATAAACTGGGTTATTTGTAGAGATGTGACTGGACTTAGAGTCTGTCATACAGAGTGAAGTAAGTCAGGAAGAGAAAAATGGTGGGAAGACTTTGAAAAAAAAAAAGAGACTTGTCTTCCTGTCCCAGCTCCAGCATCTGCCAACTCTGTGGCCTGGGCAATTGCTTCTAGACCTTTCCTGCCTCTCAAGAATGGAGCTACAAACCCTCCACGTATGCTGTAGTGAGATGTGGAATGACTCTGTGGGTCATAAATATCATGCACACGGACAGAATGATCAGAGAGGCCAGGCTTTGTGACAGCCTGTGTGGAATTAGTGCACTGGCCAAAAAATGAATCCTGGGCAGACATGTTCAGTCCTCAACCCTATAGCAGGATGTGTATACTGAGGCTGTGATGAGAAAGGATTCCAAAAAAGGGAATTTCCCCACTTTTGTGCCCTCTGGTGTTAGGACTTCCTGGGACGTGCCTGCGGGGGAAGAGGGGCTACTGCTCAGTTTCAGGAGGGAAGGTCTGGTTGGTGGGGGTCGGCGGGGAAGACCGGGGGAAGGCAGCTATGATCAGGAGGGCCCTGGGGGCTGGGGATGGGGGACCCTGCAGAGCAGGCCGGGCTGATGCCAGAACTTAGCAGAGCCAAAGTTTTAAACTGGTTGCTTAGAGTTGAGTGTTTAAAGCAGTTTACTAGTGGTGCCAACTGTTCTTGGATCATTTTCCCTAAATGTTTTATGTTTTGTACTTGTGCCCAGAGGCAGTTTTATCTGGTGGGGGCACTTCTGTCGATCTGTCACCATGAATGATTAGAAGAAGGAGAGGGAGGGGGAGGGGATGGAACACAGGGAGGAGGAGCCCTGTCCTCCTGGGGGCCTGGGGTTGGTCTGCGCCCTGTCAGGCAGGCTGGCAGATTGTCCAATGGTCACTCCCCCTGCTGCACTTGAGAGCCTTTGATCCCCTGAATGCGGCTGAGTGGAGGTGCCTGAGTAACAGGAGCTGGCATCTCTGCCTTCAGGGAGCTTAGGACTGAGTGATGGGTGTCTGTTTCTCTGCTCCCGCCCCCCCCCCCCCCCCAACACACACACATGCACCCACGAGGCTTGGGTTCAAACTAACCCAACCAGTGAGTGGTTTCCTACAGGGCACGATTTAGGGCCTTCTGGGAAGATTCTCCATATGAAACCTCTCCTCTATCCCAGTGTCTGGAGTTCCTCTCCCCTGACCAGCGGCTCTGACTCTCCTCAGATCTCAGGTCGGCCACTTAGGGGCCAGGCCATGCCTGAGAGAGCAAGGGCCTGATCGGGAGGTGGGCAGGCCACAGGCCCTGGCTCCTCTTCCTGTGGCTCTTGATTTGAGAGCTGAGATGCTGAGGGGTGGCCGCTCTGGACTCAGAGCTGGGCCCAGGGCAACTTCCAGATCACTTGGAGGGCTGTGCTCAAAGGCCAGAATATAAATCTGGAAGCATAGACTCATGTCTCGTTGTTTTGTGACCAGAACTGTACCTGGCATTCTGTCCATGCAGAGTTAATATTGTTTGGATGAATGAATGAATGAAGACCTTTTAGGATTTCAGAGTCCAGGTTTTATTTTTTGAGCAAGAGCTTTAGCAATGCAAATGCCCAGGTGAGATGCAGAGCACCAGGTGGAGTCAGATGGATCCTACCTAGTTAGAACCTCAAGTTTGTGGTGCCTCAGTGTGTGGCCTCAATTTCCTCATCTGTTAAATGGCTTCACAGAGACTGAATGAATGTGTACATTGGGAGTGAGAGAAGAAGGCTGGAAGCCTGAACAGGAATGGGCCTGGAAAGAGGGAAGCTTAATCTTTGAGAACTCTGTGGCTGGCCAGTCAACCTTCTCACGCCCCAGCCTACCTTCTCACCTCTCTGCTGTCCTGGGGAGCCAGGTCCTGCCTTGCCAACACCAAGACGCTGGTCCTTCCAAGATTAGTTAGACGTGAACAGCGGGGACAGTGGGAACAGACTCACCCCTAACTCAGCCACAATGGAGTAGCCACAGATGGGTGTGGGATAGAGGCTGGGTCCTGGGAGACACCATGCAGAACTGGAACTGGATGCTGTTAGGGCTGTCACCTGGGTCCACCTGTCCCCACGCCCAGGATGGCCTTGTGACAGTGCGACCAGCCATGCAATGTCAGGGAGTCATCCCAACTCTGGGGTCCGGGAGTGGGGATGCAGTCTGCATTCTCTACTTGCTGGATGAGGGGCCTCAGGCATGAGCCTTTGGGGCCTCAGCACCATGGAGAGCTCTCTGGGAGTGGGTTTGTATCAGGAAGGGTGGAAAGGTTTGGCTGCTAGACTGTAGGGAAACCCTCTAGAGAATGCAGCATATGAAGAAGTGGAACTGAAGTGTACCGTGGACAGGACTAGCTAGCTATACTGTTTGTGGGATCCCTCTGTGAAAATGAAAATGTGGGGCCCTTTGTTCAAGAAATGATTAAGAATTTCCAAATGGAGATTGTTGTTTGTTGTTCTTGTTGTTTAGTTGCTAAGTTGAGCCCAACTCTTTGCGATCCCACGGACTGTAGCCCACCAGGCTCCTCTGTCCATGGGATTTCGGACCATTAAATAAAGAGCAGTGGCCTCTGAGGGTAGGGCTCTTTGTGACTTCATGGATCATCTGTCCACGGAGCTAGACTTGATCTTGGTCCATGACGGAGGGGTGGGGCAAAGAGTTGTTAGAGTTGAGGAGGGGTCCCTGCTTTTCTACTTGAGGGGCTTGTGTTTGCCCCTGTAGGTCCTCAGTTTGTCTGGGGCTCGGAAACACTTTGTTTGCAGACTTTCCTCCCTGAAGCAGGGTGGGGCTGAGGAATGGGTGGGAGGGGGCTGCCTTTCTCTGAGCAGACACAGAGGGAAATCTTCCCCACCCCTACTCAGCACTGCCCCCTCCCCACCCCAAAGGCAGCACAAGGTAATGGTTTTTGACACATTTCATTGAAATATAATAAAATATTTGCATGGCATTATTAGATAAATAAGGGTTGACTTGAGGCAGTACTTATTGGGAAATGTGATATGAAAATTCATTTAATATGAAAGAACGTAGAAGCTTAAGTTTATGGTAATGGATTGATTGCAGATAGTATCTAATAACTCCATACAAATATATTTCAATCACAATACCCTTCGGGGTGGTCCTCGGCTCCTGAGGCTGCGAGGCGATTGTCTGCCCGACCTCCTCTCTTCTGGGCCAGATTAGAATTAATTAACTGCTAATATTGTGACATTACTTTTGTAATTAAGAAGCCCCATAATTTTCAGTGGCAGTGAGAATGAGAAGTGTTTATTATTGTCTCAGATGAGATGGGGTGGGGGAGGGGTGGGGAGGTAGAGAAGCAGAGAAATAATAGAGAAATCTAGAGAGGGAAAAATGTATGCTTTCATTCTCTGGTTATGGAGTTTTCTGTCTTGCCTGCCGAGTGGGGAGCCCCAGACAAGAGGTGGGGGTCTCAGGCCACACAGGGGCAGAGGTTCCGGCGCCTGCATGGGAGGTCAAAGGCGATTCTGTCTCAGACTCGCTGATCCCAGGAGACAGGGACCAGGGAGCCAGCCGAGTGGGGGCTCCAGTGTGGAGCTATGGATGAGACCCGGCTGGGAGAGCAGGGACCAGGGGTGGGTCATGGTTGATGCGCCCATGACACAACCCTTCCTCCCTTGATAAGCTGTGAAATGCATTTGTCCTTGGCTGGGATGAGCTCAGTCAGGCTGTCACTTCTGGGCATCCGTGGGGGGGAGGGGGGCTGGAGGAGGGGGAGGGGACGAGACGTGCCTGTCAAAGGCCCATGTGCTGGCCTGTCTCCTACTATGCGACACTGGGAGTTTGCTTGTCTTTTTGCCTTTTCCTGTCCTGGGGAGAAAATGGAAATAATTTCCTTTGAAACGTGACATTTCCTAATCCGGCTCCCGGCCTGGCTGACAGCAGGATTAGTGTGCTTGGGCTGCCAGGCCTGGCTGGCCAGATGCCCGCGCCTCCCAAGGGGCTGCGGTGGCCAGTGCCTGCCCCTCCCTGAGCTCCTCTCCCACCCCGGACTGGTCTCTGCTGCCCCTGCCCTTGCACATCAGGAACTGGTGCGCTGGATGCTATTTTCTGGCATGTGCGTGTGTGTGTGTGTGTGTGTGTGTGTGTGTGTGAGTGTGTTGGGTCCTGGGAAGTTTCACCTCCCAGAAGCTGTTAGTCTTGTCTTTGGAAAGGGTGAGGATTCTAAGGACCTGGAGAAGTGGGTTCAGGTCTGGGCTCTGCATGACCAGCACGGGGACCCAGGGCTGTTCAGTCCCCTCTCTGGGCTGTAGACTGCTTGTCTTGTAAATGAGAATATGATGGAGTATTGCCTTTGATTGTTTCTACCTCTCTGCTTCCAGCTGTCTCTGATTCTCTCGTCTTTGTCAAAGCTCTTTTGTTGACAACAAGGGCAACACAATAATGGAAAATCAGTCGCAGTGACCGCATGAGGCCTCCTCCAACGGCAGGAGCTGGCTCTGCTCTCAGCTCTCTGTTCCTGTCTCCTAACCTATCCAGGGTTGGTGGCTTTGCACATGTGGTCTCTCCAGGGGGGTGTCTGGCAGACAGCCCCTCCACGCCTCCTACCACCAGGGCCACATGTACTGGAAGGCAGGATGTCCAACCTCCTGACCATCTGACAAGTAGATGGTCCTTTTTAAGATGAAGAACTGGAGGATCAGAGAGGTTAAGGGACTTGTTCAAATCATTAAGGCAAGCAAACTTGAATCCAGATGACCCAACTCCAAGTCCCCTGCCTGCCTCCGGCTGCCATCTCATGTCACATATGAGCTATTTTCCCCACCCTGTACCCCCAAGTCCATATGAGCTGTTTCCATACCCTGTACCCCCTACCAAGTCCATATGAGCTATTTTCCACACTCTGTACCCACCCCCCCACCCCAACCAAGTCCATGGACTCTGAGAGTTGGGCTGCCAGCCCTAGACTACCTTGGCTGTGTCATTTTTTTCTTTTTTCTTTTGCAGGAGTTATTGGGGCACTTCTCGGGGTGGGATGTCTAGACCCTCTGCTCCATGTTTTGGATCAGGTATTGTGAACTCCTAGACTGTCACCTTTGGAGATGTCCCCAGACACAGAATGCCTGGTCCCCAGATTTAGTCCCCAGATCAAGTTGAGAGCTGAACATTCAAATGAGGCAACCATCAAAGAAAACTGTTTAAGGAGATCTAAATCACTTTGCTGGGGTGGAATTTTGTGGAGCAAGTGACTGGAAATCTCTTCTGTGGCCTTTGACACCAAGACAGGGAGCAGAAGGAAACCAGGGGTGGTTTAAGGGGAAGACAGAGGCAGTGAGGTGTGGTGGGGAGAGCTCTAATGGGGGATGGGAGTGGGGAGCCGGGTAGGGGGTGTTATGGGGGTGGGGGTGGAGGTTGGGAAGGGGGGATCCTGGATGCCTCTTGGGTGGAGTTTTCCCCTCCTGGCGAGCTCAGTTTCTATATCAGTAAAGCAGAGACCCAAATTGGCTTGAGTCTGAGGTTTCTCCGAAGAGCTTTCAGGCCAGCCGGGGAAGGAGAGAGGTTCTGCAGGTACAGTCTCCTTTCTCCCACTTCTCATCTATTCTGTGCGCTGATGCTGTACCATGTGGTTTGAAAATCGAAGAGTGTTTTATTTGGGAGGCTGGGGTGTTTGTGGTGGAAACTCGGGAGGGGAGGAGAACCGTAATCGTTGCTGTAATGGCAGGAGGAAAGAAGTTTACACAGCCGAACTCAGCCCTGCCCTCCCCTGCCCACCTTCAAGGCAAACAACCCACAGTCAGGCTCCATCACTCCAGCTCAGAAGGAGAAGATGCTTCCAGTGCAGGACCCCCGGAGTTGAAAGGAAGACAGCTTGGTCTTAGAGTGCTTTTCTAGGAAATGGTATATATTGGCGATTAGAGTAGCGATACTCAAAATCCAAACGCCATGGGCTGGTAGAGCTGGGGCCACCTGCATGAGTGAGGTGTGGTTCACTAGGAACGTTTGTCCCCACACCCGCCGTAGATGATTACCTGACCTGCTTCTTTGAGTCCGGGGGGCCTTGTCCCACGCCACACTCTGTCTCTTTCTCCCTTTGTTTTCCTGCCTGTCCTTTCTTCTCTGCGTCTTCAGTGGTGTCTCTTTCCTGGTGTCTCTGCCCCTCCTGTTTTTCTCTCACTCGCATGCCCTCCGCTTCGATCCCGACCTCTGCATTAGCATTCACAACCTCCAGCACCAGCCACTTAGGCCAGAAAGACAGCTCCTTGGAAACACAATTGAAATATTTTTATAAATGACCAGCGGAGTTTGAGTGACATGCCCTTCTTAGGCTAAATAAAATTAAAGTTAAACCTTCTAAAAAATACATGAGCCAAACATCCTCTGCACATTTCATTATGCAAATACGGCTGTCCAGTGCTGCACAAATTAGCCTCCTTTTGAAATTTGCTGCTGCCTCTTCCCTTCCCTGTGCTTTCCCCCTCTCTCTCTCTCTCTCTTTTTTTCCTTTGGGTTTTGAGGGAAAAGGCTTTGTGATTTTAGGCCGACAGCTGGAGTCTGGGGGAGAGGCAGGAGGCTGGAGGGTGGGAGAGCCAACTTGCTTCTTCCTCTTGGTTGCCTCTCTCCCCTCTTTTCGGGGGTTAGGCAGTGAAAAGACAAAGAGCTCTCGCTGACTTCTCACCCTCTCTTTCAAACTGCTTTTTGGGGATCTGGCCAGGAGAGGTCAGTCTGGGGTTGGGAATGGGGCTCCCCAGAGTTGGGGCGCTCAGCAGTCTCTCAGTCTGGGGGTGTGGGAGCCTGCAGCCCCAGAGATAGACTGGCTGATGGACCACAGACCCTCTCCCCTGCCAGGTCCAGGCACCCCTTCCCCAGGTTCTCAGGCATAATAAAGGATGTCTTTTCCCGTTGCCTGGGTCCTGGATGACAACTGGAAAAATATGAGCAGTGTCTAGATGTGGTATCTCCTCTCTGTCCAGCCTGCAGCAATCCATGCAGCTGGCAGAGGGTCCCACTGAATTGAACAGGTTGGGTTTCCAAGGCCGGAGGACCAGGTCAGGTAGGCAACACATCAGTCCCTAGACCCTTCCCTCTACATGTATTGCTGCACCATTAGAGTAACTGATTTGCCCCTACTCCAAGGAAGGGGAACAGAATAAATCATAGCATTTCGATGTATCTTAAGGCATTTCTCGTTTCACAGCACAGGTATGGGGACTGAGATCAAAGTGGATGTGGTGGCTTGGCCTTAGAACAGGCCCTGCTTCAGTGTTCTTCTCCAAGCGGAAGCACAAGGGCAGGGCACCAAAAGAAGAGGAGAAGTGATGGAGGGGCAGAAAGAGCCGCTGAGACAAATGTCAACTGAACCTCCCCTATCCCCAGATACGGTCCTGCCCGGACCCTTTGGATACGAGGCAGCACACGGCCTTACCTCCAGCCAACTTGCTGTTCATCCCTATGTGGTTAATCCACTCTGGACTTGTAGGACAGAGATGAATTCCAGACCAGATTCCCCCCACGTGCCCATCTCCCATGGTTTTGGGCTAGTCCGTGGGGGTGGTCGCTGATTTTGCCCTTGCTGTCCTCTTTCTGAATTGAGGTGGAAGGGGAGGTGAGGGTGGCAGAGGGAGAGATGAGAGTGACTCGGATGAGTAAGCAGTTGATGATGTAGACGCAGACAGCAGCCTCCCCTTCCATGCCAGCCTCCCTTGTCTAGACCCTCCTCCCCTTAAACTTACTGTACTCCTACTCTGAGCCACTCTGCACCCGTTGCTGGTGATGCTTCTATTCTGACTCCTTAATTCTTATCAGTCACTTTCTTGCTCAAAAACTTTAAATGCCCAGCCTAGCACCATCAAACACTTATGGAGTCTCTGCCACATGCCAGGCATTGACCTAGGCTCAGACATTGAGCTGGGTTTAGGGAGTAGGGGAAAGGGGCATGGGGAGGCAGGACCCTGCCCTCGTGGAGCTTATAATCTAGTAGCGAGGCCAGACTTAGGTGAGGGGAAGGAGCCAGAGAGAAGTTCAGCTGCTGCAGCGGGTCTGTGGTTATCTTGACTTGCTGTTCAGGTATTTTTCTTTAGGCAGTAGCATCAGTATCACCTGGGGGTTGGTGAGGAATGCAAACTCTCAGGCTCCACTTCAACTGTGCCCCTGAAACCATGTCCCACAGGGTAAATAGAAGCTGGTGACTAACAGAAGTTCTTGAGCTTGTTCTACAGAACAGCAGGTAAGGGAACAGGTTGTTTAAAATTCCTCCGTTGTAACCTGCCTTCACTGATCAGGCTCACTTTGATTACTTTTTGACTCCTTAACCACCCATATAGAAAACGCCTCTGATGTATTGGTCACTATGGTAATTGGGGGACTTCAGTTGCTTTCCAAAGACTTGGGGTTGGCTCCTGTCCAGTTAAAACTGGCTAGGACTGGTTGGGACCTATAAAACTGGGCTTACGCAGGTGTTCCATGAATGACCTTTTGATGTCAGAGGGCTGAAAATTCCATCCTCAGATATGTTAAGCGCCTCCATTTTTGAGTGTGCTTTGCAAGCATGTAACTCATGCACAGAACCCCAATTACTCACATTTCCCCCAACTCCAATCCCCTTTCCTCCACCTAACACCACTCTGCTTCATTATCCCATAAATACCTCAAGCCCCTCACCTTCGGGAGGCAGAACTGAGATTTGTTCTCCCATCTCCTAACTTGGCTACCCCATGAATAAACCGTTTCTCTGCTGCCAACCTCTGGGTCTCTGTGTTTTACTTGCTGCCTGTCAGGCAAGCGAACCCCATTCTGTAACCCCGCCTCAGATCTACTGAACCTCCGTCTCTGGGGGCCAAACCCAGAAACCTGAAGGTTGAAGTGTGAGAAGATGCTGTGAGCAATCGACAGGAGTGGGAGTGCCCCTCTCCAGGAGCCCAGTGATTCTGAGTGGTTGGTTTCTTTTTCCTTCTATTTATCAGATGGCAGATGCGTGGAAATGAGTTAATCATATCCTGCAGTATGTGGCAGTTGTCATCATTCATCTGTGAAAGGCCCCTATTTTGTTTTGTTTCATAATTTCTTTCCATCTCATCCCATCCTTACCTCCCTATCTCCAATAGATACCATATGTTAGATAGCATCGCTGACTCAACAGACATGAATTTGAGCAAACTCCAGGAGGTAGTGAAGGAAAGGGAAGCCTGGTGTGCTGCAGTCCATGGGGTCAGAAAGAGTCAGACATGACTTAGTGACTGAACAACAACAAAAATACATATATATGTGTATATATGTGTGTGGAAACACATATATATGTGTGTGTTTATATATATATAATCTGTGTACATTTGTACACAGATTCCAACACACACACACACACACACACACACACACACACACACACATATGTAGGTCTGTTTCATTCAGCTCTTTTTTTCATATTAATTCTTGCTTCTGTATACACACCTGTCTCAGTGTTCTGAGTAGTACATAGTTTTTCACACTGAAGAACCCAATAAGTGTTGTTTTTGATTCCCTAGTGACGAACATCCAGGTTGCCTCAATTCCTTGCTGTGATGAACAATTTCAAGCATGTCTTCTAATGGATGTCAGGGGTACATACCCAGGGGAGGGCTTGCTGAGCATGTTCAGTTTCACTTAGAACTGCCAGCTGGCTCCTGAGATCAGCTCCATCAGTGAACCCTTCCATCTGCAGTGCCTCTGGGCTCCTGTCTCCCCACCTCTTTTCCAACACTTGATGTTATCTGGCTTTCTAACTGTTGCCAGGCTGATGGGTTTATGGGGGACTTCACTGGTGTTTGCATTTCTCTGATTACTGTGCAGATGTGCATTTCTTCATGTACTTGTTACAGGAAAGGACTCCGTAGATTTTATCTTATGTAAATTGCCTAGTCATAGGTTTTGGTCTTTTTCCAGTTTTCTCCTTTTTTTTTCTTGTAGATTTGAAGGAATTAAAATATGTATGATAATATATTAGATGTATATATATATTCTCTATTTTACTTTTTAAAAATTTATTTATTTTTGGCCATGCTGGGTCCTTGTTGCAGCACAGGCTTTCTCTCGTTCTGGTGCTTGGGCTTCTCGTTGTGGTGGCTTCTCTTTGTTGTGGAGCACAGGCTCTAGGGTGCAAGGGCTTTAGTAGTCGCAGCTTCCAGGCTCTAGAGCGCAAGGTTAATAGTTGTGGTGCCTGGGCTTCATTGTTTCATGGCATATGCGATCTTTCTGGATCAGAGATTGAACCTGTATCTCTTTCACTGGCAGGTGGATTCTTTACCGCTGAGCCAGCAGGGAAGTCCCTATTCTCTATTTTGTTGTTTCAATATTGTCTCCTGGCTGGTCATCTTACTGTTAACTCTGCCTACCTGTTCTGTCAGTGAAGAGAAAGGCTCAATTTTATTCTAGTCAAATGCATCATTTCTCTTTTGCCTTATGGTTTGAGTCTTTTGGGGTCTTATTAAAGAAATCTTCCCACACCAAGGTCACAAAGATATTCTTTTTATATTTTTCCATTAGTTTTGTAGTTTTACAGATCACGTATTAGGGTCCCAATCCTCTGGAGTTCAAGTTTTTATATAGTAGAAGGAGATATTTTAAGTTATTTTTCATTTAAATGGTAAGCCAGTCTTCCCAGCACTGCCCACTAAGCAAACCACCTTTCTTCCCAGTGCTTTCTGATTTCACCATATCATATGCCCAGTCTAATATACACATAAACACATAACATATATATTTTTTCTAGGTCCTCTGGTTTCACTGGTTTGTTGGTTCCTGTGCCAGTGCTACAGTTTACTGTAGTCATTAGGTCTGTTCACAAATAGTGAAGTTCTTTTCTCTTTCAGGAAAATGGTAGCATTGCATTTCCCTGTCCACCTGAAGTTCAGTGTGGCTATCTGAGTAGATTTGGACAATGAAATGTGAGCATAAGTGACACATGTCACTTCTGGGAGGCAGCTTTCAGAGCCAGTGTTTAATTCACTGTGTTCCCTTCCCCCTGCCATGACAACCTGCAATGCTCTGGCCAGGTAGGTGCTGTCAGCCCAGATCTCCCAGGCAACCCTCAATGGACATGCAGTGTGAGTGAGGAACAGACTTTGGTTGTTTTAAATGATGGCACTTGGAGGTTTTTGTCTCTGCAGCAAAATCTAGCCTGTCCTGGCAAAAACAATGATCACGGCTGTGCCATTTCCAAAAGATGATAGAGCATGTCCCGCCTTTCTGTTCTTCTTTTAAATTTTACCTAGTTCTCTGTGGCTTTTGGTTCTTCCATTTTATAATTTGTTTGTCAATCTTCTAAGAAATTCCAGTTGGAAAAATCCACCTATACAAGAAGTTTTGAACAGTAGTCTGACAAAATAGGGAGGGGTTTATGCTGCTGAAATGAAACGAGATTCAGTTTTCACAACAAGCACCACCTTCTGAAGTATGGGTACCTCGTTTCCAACATACTCCACTGACCCCTGACTCGTTCTAACCTCCTCCCATCTTTCTGGCTCATTTTTTCATCATCTTCTCTTCCTGTTTTTCATTCTCTTTCACCGTCTCATTTATGTGGCTAACCTCAATTCCTTTTGAATCTCATTCAGAGTGGCCTTATCCAAAATTTTTGTGCCACTGTCATTTGGGCCTTCAGGGGTTTACCGTTTATTCTACATTTATCAAGAGAATCTTCTAAATGCTGCCAGTTGTTTCCTAAGAGGAATTCTGAAGCCAGCTGTTAAGCTAATACAAAATGATCCACTTTATTACAAATAAGAGATGCTGGGGAAAATTAGATAGCTGTTAGAGGTAGGGAGAGGAAGACAGACATACATTCAGATACATATATTATAAAAGAAGAATAAATTTCATATGGATAAAGAAGTTCTTCCCTGGTGGCTCAGATGGTAAAGAATCTGCCTGCCATGCAGGAGACCTGGGTTCGATCCCTGAGTTGGGAAGATCCCCTAGAGAAGGGAATGGCTACCCACTCCAGTATTCTTGCCTGGAGAATTCCATGGACAGAGGAGCCTGGTGAGCCCCAGTCTATATGGTTACAAAGGGTTGGACATGACTGAGTGAATAACACTTTCACTTTTTAAAGAAGTTAACTGTAGGGGGTTGGGGGAGCAAAATGAGTGAAGAAGGTCGAAAGGTATGAAACTACAGTAATAAAATACAAATATCATGGGGATGGAACAGCTTGGAGATATAGTTAATAATCCTGTATTGCATATTGATGTTTGCTAAGAGAGTAAATCCTAAAAATTCTCATAATAAGAAAAAACTTTTACAAGTATGTCTGGTGATCAATGTTAACTAGACTTACTTTGATAACCATTTAGCAATATATGTGAATATTGAATCAATATGTTGTATACCTGAACCTAACATAATTTACATGTCAATTATACCTCAATGAAAAAGAAGCTAACTATAAAAATTAAATCTTAGAAAAATAGAATAAATATCTGATTTTTGCTTCTAACCTTAAAACTAATTGAAGAAGTCATATACACACAAACTGACAGGCTTAACTATAGCACACAGAAACATAAAACTCCTAAATACTCACACATTATAAGCAGGATTTAAGGACAATCGACAAACTTAAAGACATTCCTTATGAACATGACAGGAAAATATTTGTAACTTTTTTGGAAAAAACTTTTTAAATTGAAGTATAATTGATTGACAATGTTTCAGGTGTACAGCAAAGTGATTCAGTTATACAGGTACATATATCTGTATATATGTGTGTGTGTGTATTCTTTTTCAGAGTCTTTTCTATTATAGGTTATTACAAGATATTGAATATTGTTCCCTGTGCTATACAGTAGGTCCTTGTTGTTTTTCTATTTTGTATATAGCAGTGTGTATCTGTTAATCCTAAACTTGTTATTTATCCCTACACCCTTTCCCTCTTTGGTAAACATAAGTTTGTTTTCCATGTCTATGAGCTGGTTTCTGGTTTGTAAATAAGACCATTTTGTATCATTTTAAGGATTCCACATATAAGTGATATCATATGATAACAGTTTGTAACTTTTATATATTTCTGGGTTCTCTCTTTATTGCATTGATTTGCTAGTTCCTGTGCCAGTGCTCCAGTTTTCTTTTTTTAAACAATGATTATTATAGTCATTAGGACTGTTTACAAATAGTAAAGTTCTCTTCTTTCAGGAAAATGGCAGAATTGCATTTCCCTGTCCACTTGGAGTTCCATGTGCCTGTATGACTAGATTTGGACAATGAAATGTGAGCCTAAGTGACATGTGTCACTTCTATGAGGCAACTTTCAGAAAGACGGCAATCATAGAAATAGGCAGTTCCCTAAGGAGGAAATATGGAGAAGGCAATGGCACCCCACTCCAGTACTCTTGCCTGGAAAATCCCATGGATGGAGGAGCCTGGTAGGCTGCAGTCCATGGGGTGGCTAGGAGTCGGAGACGACTGAGCGACTTCACTTTCGCTTTTCACTTTCATGCATTGGAGAAGGAAATGGCAACCCACTCCAGTGTTCTTGCCTGGAGAATCCCAGGGATGGGGGAGCCTGGTGGGCTGCTGTCTATGGGGTCGCACAGAGTCAGACACGACTGAAGGGACTTAGCAGCAGCAGCAGCAGCAAACAGGAAATAAAATAACAAAGTAACTAGTATGCAGGAAAGATATTGAGCTTCACTGATAATAAACTAAAAACTCATTTTTAACAGTCCTGTTGGAATTTTGTTTAGGATTGCACTGAGTGTACAGTTTGACCTGGGATAGTTTTCCCCATTTATTTAGGCCTTCTGTTTTACCCCTTATTCATTTATGTTTGTTCTTTGTAAACGTCCCTTGATTTTTTGCCGCCCTGTAGTCTGTCCATGGAATTCTCTAGTCAAGAATACTGGGGTGGCTTGCCATTCTCTTTTCTGGGGGATCTTCCCATCCTGAGGATGAAACCTGGGTCTCCTGCATTGCAGGTGGATTCTTTACCACTTGAGCCGCTAGGGTAGCCCTCTTGAATTTTTAAGTAAGTTAATTGCCAGATGCTTTATTGTTTATTGTTTAGGTTGATTCGATGACTAACACTTGATTTCTAGTTGAATATTGAGGGAGGTGGATCCTGCCAACTGTCCTGGAGCAAAAGATGGGTTCAGCCTCCTTTCCTTCTCCAGCTTTGTCCCCACTGCTGGCTGCTGACCCCTGAGCTGCTGGAGTTCAGGGAAGGAGGCTGAGGATGTAAGATCTTACCTGGAATGATGCCATCATAAAGTGGCTGTGGTGGTTTTGTACTATGTCAACGTAGCTCAGCTAGAATTCATTTTCTCAGAAATTCCTTCCTCGAGTGAGTCTGGAATAAGCTTGGCCATAAGAGAAATTTGGGCAAGGTTTGGAAGGTGGAAGGGGAGCAGCAGCCATTGTGCTGGGAAGGCTGTGCAGGGACCCAGGTGCCACGTAGCTCCCACGAATTGTCAACGATCTACCAGCTGCCACACTGGGGCCAGGCTGCAGCTTCCACGGGTCTCCTGCTCAGCTTCTCTGAGTCCTGAGCCAGGCATGTGTGCAGCTCTGTAAACGAGGGCTCCAGCACCTTCTGCAGATTGTCAAGGTGGGAGACAGAGAGAGACAGGTGCAGGCTCTGGTCTGCCTTCACCCTCCCTTGCTTCATGACCTATAGCGACCTCAGGTCCAGTATCAGACAGGCAACAGCTTTCCACAGACCCCTTCACCGGCTAACACAATTGTGTGAAGTCTAAATCCTCTAACAAGTCCTTTTTCCATCTTAACTCAGAGCAGCTCTGCTTACCTGAGGAAACCCTGACTGGCACAATGGCCCCGTGCTCTCTGGGCCGAGCAGATATTTGAAGCAGACCATTCTCTTGTGGACCCTGAAAGGCTCCTCTCTGACTGCAACGCCTTTGCGCAGGCCATCTTCCAGCTCTCAGCCCCTCCCTAGAGCTCCCCCTTTATCCAGGGGATGTCTACTTAATATTGGTGTTCTGCTGTCCACCCAGGCGCCCCTTGTGTAGAACACAAAATGTCTCCAAAATAGCTCTCGCAGGAGCTACTTGTGATCCAGGGAAATGCAGAATTATTTGTCCCTGACAATTCCCAGGGGTGCAGACCTTCCCACCCCAGGGGCAGTTCTTCCCCTGCCACCAAAGCAACTCATGGGCCTGGCTCTCATGCTCCTTCATATCCTGGCAGAGCTAAAACCAATCCCCTGGGCCCCGCAAGCCACAGGGCACCCTTATCAAGCTCCTTTGGAAGTCCCTCTGGTTGGAACCCTCTGTCGACTTCTCCTGCCCGGGGAAGAGGTGAACGCTTAACAGCAGTTCTTCCTTCTCAGACTGCTCTCCCCAGGCCCAAATGTTCCACTCTTTGCAGCCTCTTTGAGGAATGAAGAGCCTTCTACCTGGTTTTTGAACATCTACTCTGCCATTTCTACTGATCCATTGGCATTGATTGTATCATAGTGCCTCAGTTAAAATTTCCATGGAACACTCCATTGAGAATGGATGGAGGTCTTCTCCCAGATGGAGATTCTTGCAGAGAAAGGGGTCCATCCCTCATCCAAGCTTTCAGGGTTAGTTTGCAGGCCACCCATCCCTTTTCTTTCCCTGGAGAACTTACCAGAAAGAGCAGCCTTGCTCGTCTGCAGGGCTAGCTCCAGGGGGGAAATCCTAGAGCCCCGGAATGTCATGACTGGAAGTTGCCACAGAAGTTGCTAGTCCTACTTCTTTATTTTATGGTGAGGAAATGGGCTCAGGGAGGGGAAGCAACCTGCTCAGAGAGATGCAGTGAGTTAAGCCACGGCTGGACCCAGACCTCCCTTTTCTGGTATAGCTGTGTCCTGGATTCAGCAGGCTCTTAAATTCAGGTAGATACCAGCTCACCTATCCCTAAGAACTGAGTGTGTGCTGCGTGCTGAACTAAGTTGCTTCAGTCGTGTCTGACTCTTTGTGACTCTATGGACTATAGCCTGCCAGGCTCCTCTGTCCATAGGATTCTCCAAGCAAGAATACTGGAGTGTATAGGAATGCAAGGGATTTCTGTGTATTAATTTAATATCCTCCAACCTTACTATATTCACTGATTCAGTTCAGTTCAGTTCAGTTGCTCAGTCACATCCGACTCTTTGTGACCCCATGAACCGCAGCACGCCAGGCCTCCCTGTCCATCACCAACTCCGGGAGTCTACCCAAATCCATGTCCATCGAGTCAGTGATATCATCCAACAATCCCATCCTCCATCGTCTCCTTCTCCTCCTGCCCTCAATCTTTCCCAGCATCAGGGTCTTTTCCAGTGAGTCAGCTCTTTGCATCAGGTGGCCAAAGTAGTGGAGTTTCAGCTTCAACATCAGTCCTTCCAATGAACACCCAGGATTGATCTCTTTTAGGATGAACTGGTTGGATCTCCTTGCAGTCCAAGGGACTCTCAAGAGTCTTCTTCAACACCACAGTTCAAAAGCATCAATTCTTTGGTGCTCAGCTTTCTTCACCGTCCAACTCTCACATCCATACATGACCACTGGAAAAACCATAGCCTTGACTAGACGGACCCTTTGTTGACAAAGTAATGTCTCTGCTTTTTAACATGCTATCTAGGTTGGTAATAACTTTCCTTCCAAGGAGTAAGCATCTTTTAATTTCATGGCTGCAATCACCATCTGCAGTGATTTTCGAGCCCCCCCAAAATAAAGTCAGCCACTCTTTCCACTGTTTTCCCATCTATTTGCCATGAAGTGATGGGATTGGATGCCATGATTTTCTGGTGGCATCTTTAGGGTTTTCTATGTAGAGGATTATGTCACCTGCAAACACTGAAAGTTTTACTTCTTTTCCAATCTGGATTCCTTTTATTTCTTTTTCTTCTCTGCTTGCTGTGGCTAGGACTTCCAAAAGCTATGTTGAATAGTAGTGGTGAGAGTGGGTTACCTTGTCGTCTTGTTGCTGATTTTAGAGGAAATGCTTTCAATTTTTTACACTGAGGATAATGTTTGTTGTGGGTTTGTCATATATGGCTTTTATCATGTTGAGGTATGTTCCTTCTATGCCTACTTTTTAGAGAGTTTTTATCATAAGTGGGTGGCTGATTCATGTTGATATATGGCAAAAAAAAATCACAATAGTGTAAAGTAATTATTCTCCATCCATTTAAAATAAATTAATAAATTTTTTTTTAAAGTAAAAAAAAAAGAATACTGGAGTGGGTTGCCATTTCCTTCTCCAGGGGATCTTCCTAACCCAAGGGTCAAATCTATGTCTCTTATATCTCCTGCATTGACAGAAATGTTCTTTTTTTTCATATGTACATTTGCTTTATTAAAATTGTGGCACTTAATATAATAGCAGAAATCATCACATGACTCACATCCAGAAGCAATGTAATAGTGGAGGTGCAAACATCCCTTATTACCAATACAAGTAAAAAAGTGATAATATGTCCCATAAGTCTTTAATTGCATAAAATATTATACTGAGCATCATTTACAGCCAGCATAATTATATAAACTAATTATCACCACCTTTCTTCTACATTCTGCAAAGGAAATACATTCATAGGACATTCAAACATGATAAAAATTAAACATCAGTTCTGAATTATTCATGGGGAATACATAAGCTGATAACTTCTCTTTTATAACCTATAGGATATTGCCATATTATTTTACAATTTTTTAATGTCAAGTGGGTTCTTTGCCATTAGCGCCACCTGGGAAGTTGAATGTGTGCTGGGAATGGTCAGGAGGTGCATGGGAAGACTGGCCTCCAGCAGATGGTTGCCATGGCACCCAATGGAGCTTCCATGCATACTCCTACCTGAGATGAAGCCAGAGAGTCCAGTCAACCGCTGGCTCATGGGGATATGGGTAGGACTGGAACCAAGCAGCTGGGGATCTGGCCCAGTTAGCAGACCTTAGCAGCCTCAAAGTACAGTCCAGAGGCTGCACCACACCCATTTTTTTGTGTCTGCCCATTGCTTGTGGCTGCTGGACTAGGCTGAGGATTACTCAGGAGGTAAATCCTGGGCTCCCCTGTCGGAGCTAGGCCTCTGCTCCTCCTCGGGCATGATTGGGCCTCTGGGATACATCAGTTCCCTCTGGCCTCCAGAGGAAGCAAGTCCCTTCCCCAGAGAACAGAGGCTCTGAACAACCTTGCCTGTAGAAAGAACATTCTCTTTGGGTCAACAAGGGCAGAGGTGGTGCTTGACCAAGCTGTGAATATAGCAATATTACTGTATTGAGCACTGTGATCATTTCCATGTACAAGTCCTTTTAATTTTGAAAATGATTCTAAGAGCGCATGCTACAAGACTCAGGGTAAAACCCTAGCCCAAGGCCAAACATTCAGCTAATAAGTACCAACACCATAGAGGTGATACTGAATTATACTTCTACCAGCAAACAAACAAACAAACAAAAAAACTGTGTTTCTACACTCTTTCCTACACAGAGATTTAGAACTTTTTGGCCTTTGATCATCTGTTAGGTGAACAGTGGTGTTGTGATGTTGACAATTCTCTTATGAGAGATGGGGCCACCATCTCTTCTGTGTTTGAGAAGCATCTCCTTTTAGAGGATTGTCTGTTTGTATCCTTTGCCTAATTTCTCATTGACTTACAGATATTCTTTCTCCTTCCAGAAAATTAACTATTTATGATATGGTTTAAAATTTCTTTTTCCAGTTTGTCATTTGTTGCTTGGCTTTGTACTGTTTCCCACTCCATCAGACCCAAACCAGGTAAATTTGATTTGTATGTGGTCAAATGAGACAACTTTTTTATATTGGGCTCTGGGTTTTGGGTTATATTTAGAAAAGCCCACCTTATTCCAAGAGTATATTTGTAAAATTCTCCCTTTCTTTTTCTAGAATATTATGGTTTTATTTTATAAAAATGTAAATATCTGATTCTTCTTGAGTTACTTTTGGTATAAGGTGTGAGATGGGGATCCAATGATCCAACTTGTTCTTTTTCTCTCTCAAATGGCTACCCAGTGGCTAAATGCCATTTATTTTAAATTTCTATCTTCTACGCTTGGAAGGGGTGTCTTTGAGTCTCTTCTGTCCCACCATTCATTTGTCCATCTGTTCACAACATGTCCTACAATGTCTTAACTATTACAGCTTTGTCATTTCATAATATGCTTTAATATCTGAAAATGCTGGTTCTGCTTCTACCACTCATTATTACCCTTCTGAAAAAATACTTTTTCTAGTGGTTCTTGTTTATTTATTTCTACAGGTTATTATTCATTTCAGAATCATCTTGTAAGTTACCCCCACAGACACTCAAGCAAATATAAACATACAAAATTTAAAAGGCAAATATTTGGGGACAACATTATATTGAATCTTTACATTAACATAAGAAGAGTTTTCATATTTTTGACATTGAGTCATCATATGCCAGTCTTCTATTGGTGCTATTCATTTTTTTCTTTTGATCTTAATTGAAAATAGACCCCCACCTGTGTTCTCCACCTGCTTTTTGTCTGTAAAAAACTTCAAAGAATAAATTTAGGGGCTTCTCTGGTGGCTCGGTAGTAAACAATCTACCTGCCAATGCAGAAGACAGGTTTGATCCCTGGTCTGGGAAGATTCCACATGCCGTGGAGCAACTAAGCTGGTGTGCCACAACTATTAAGCCTGTGCTCTGGAGCCCGGGAGTCACAACTACTGAGCCCACGCACCGCAGCTGCTGACGTCCACATGCCCTAGAGCCTGTGCTCCACAACAGGAGAGGCCGCCACAATGAGAAACTGTGCACCACAAGTACAGAGTAGCTCCTGCTCACTGCAACTAGAGAAAACCCAAGCAGCAATGAAGAGCTAGCACAGCCACAATAAATAAATAAACAAAAATAAAAAAATTATAAAAAATACATTCAATCAGAGAAGTAAAAAAATGCAGAAAGGAAACCAAGCAAGCAAGACAAAATAATGACCCTCTAGCCATTAAACTCAAGGACCTTTAGTTCCTTCTTAAGGACTATCAATAACATTCTGAGCCATGTCCTTTGCTCAGTTTTGCAGATACAAAAACCCCACCAGGTAAGAGTTAATTGCATGCTGCCCACAAGCACAGAGAACCCAGACCACTTGGAACCAGTTTGATGATGCTGACTCCCAATTACCTCACCATCAACTGGCCAGAAGAATGTCCACAAGCTGATCATGCCCTGCTCCTTGAACACTGTATGACTCCTCACTGCCCTCTCCAGCATGGGACACGGTCTTGAGGGCGCTAGCACACTGTGGCCCCCTTTGCCTGACAAGGCAATGAATCTACTCTTTTCAGCTTCACCCAAAAGTCTGTTTCCTTGTTTCTATTCACCAGTGGACAGGGGCTGAGTTTCAGCAACATCAAGAGTAATTGAAAGTTCTTGTTTTCTTTTTGTATACTCTGAAGGAATCTACAAAGCATCAGAATTACCTGTTTCTTAAAGATCTGTGAAAATTCTTCTGTGACACAATCTGGACTTGGTGCTCTTTTGACAGTTGTCTTTAGTTTTCTATAGCGGTTGGCCCATTCGATTGTCCAAGTTCACTACAGTTAGTTTTGGCAATTTTTATTTTCCTGTAAGTTTATCCTTTTATCCATGTATTCAAATTATTTTGCATAACAGTGAGCAAAATAGTGTCATATTATGTTTTAAATTTTATCAGTTGCTATTTTCTTCCCCATTGCAATTATTTATTTTAGATATTTCTATTTTCCCCCTTTGACTTGATAATGTTAGCTAATGGTTTGTCTCTTTTATTAGCTTTTTTTTTTCAAATAGAATCAGCTCCTGGATATAGTATATATTAATTCTCCAACTCTTTAATTTAATTCATTGTATTCTGCTTTCATATAACTAATGTCTTCTTTCTGCTTTCCTTAGCTTGAGTTTGTTATTTTTTTCCTAACTTCTTTAGTTGGCTGCTTATTCATTTTTATTTTTAACTATGAACATTCTTTGAGCACACGTTCTGACATATAAAAAGACCTTGATGCTGGGAAAGATTGAGGGCAAGAGGAGAAGGAAGAAACAGAGGATAAGATGGTTGGATGGCATCACCAACTCAATGGACATGAGTTTGAGCAAACTCCGGGAGATGGTGAAGGACAGGGAAGCCTGGCAGTCCATGTGGTTGCAAAATGTCAGACATGACTTAGTGACTGAACAAGAACTGATATATAATATTTTCATTAGGATTATTTAAAGATATTTTCCAGTTTCAATGTTGATTTCCTCTTTGTTCCAAGTACTGTTTGAGAGAAAAAATGAAAATTTCTGAGTAATAAGGATTTTATTTCAGAATTCTAATTTTATTACAATATAATTCCAGAACATTGTTTGATTATTTTCTCTTTGGGGGAAGAGTTTATTGAGGTAGTGTTTGTAACCTAAAATTTTCAGTTTTTAAAATTTTCTTATTTAAAGATATTTAAGTATTATTTTCAGGATATGAATTAGAATTACATTATTAATTTGATTGTTTTCTCCTTTATAGCCTTATTTTTTTTTCTTTTGTTTACTTCCTCTGTCATGGGCTGGGTGTCAACTATAGTCTCTATTATTATGTTTCTATTTCATCTTATGTAAAATGTCAGTCAGTCAGTTTAGTCAGTCAGTCATGTACAACTCTTTGGGACCCCATGAACCGCAGCACACCAGGCCTCCCTGTCCATCACCAACTCCCAGAGTTTACTCAGACTCATGTCCATTGATTCAGTGATGCCATCCAACCATCTCATCTTCTGTCATCCCCTTCTCCTCCCACCTTCAATTTTTCCCAGCATGATGGTCTTTTCCAGTGTGTCAGTTCTTCACATCAAGTGGCCAAAGTATTGGAGTTTCAGCTTCAGCATCAGTCCTTCCAATGAATATTCAGGACTGATTTCCTTTAGGATGGACTGGTTGGATCTCCTTTCAGTCCAAGGGACTATCAAGAGTCTTTTCCAACACCACAGTTCAAAAGCATCAATTCTTCGGTGCTCAGCTTTCTTTATAGTCCAACTCTCACATCCATACATGACTACTGGAAAAACAACAGCTTTGACTAGAAGGATCTTTTTTGGCAAAGTAATGTCTCTGCTTTTTAATATGCTGTCTAGGTTGGTCATAACTTTTCTTACAAGGAGCAAGCGTCTTTTAATTTCATGGCTGCAGTCACCATCTGCAGTGATTTGGAGCCCCCAAAATAAAGTCTGTCATTGTTTCCATTGTTTCCCCATCTATTGCCATGAAGTGATGGGACCAGATGCCATGATCTTCGTTTTTTGAATGTTGGGTTTTAAGTCAACTTTTTCATTCTCCTCTTTCACTTTCATCAAGAGGCTCTTTAGTTCTTCTTTGCTTTCTGCCATAAGGGTGATGTCATCTGCATATCTGAGGTTATTGATATTTCTCCCGGCAATCTTGATTCCAGCTTGTGCTTCCTCCAGCCCAGCGTTTCTCATGATGTATTCTGCATATAGGAGAAGGCAATGGCACCCCACTCCAGTACTCTTGCCTGGAAAATCCCATGGATGGAGGAGCCTGGTAGGCTGCGGTCCATGGGGTCACAAAGATTTGGACACGACAGGGTGACTCACTTTCCCTTTTCACTTTCCTGCATTGGAGAAGGAAATGGCAACCCACTCCAGTGTTCTTGCCTGGAGAATCCCAGGGATGGAGGAGCCTGGTGGGCTGCCGTCTATGGGGTCACACAGAGTCAGACAAGACTGAAGTGACTTAGCAGCAGTAACAGCATTCTGCATATAAGTTAAATAAGCAGGGTGACAATATACAGCCTTGACATACTCCTTTTCCTATTTGGAACCAGTCTGTTGTTCCATGTCCAGTTCTAATTGTTGCTTCCTGATCTGCATATAGATTTCTCAAGAGGGAGGTCAAGTGGTCTGGTATTCCCATCTCTTGAAGAATTTTCCAGTTTGTTGTGGTCCACACTGTCAAAGGCTTTGGCATAGTCAATAAAGCAGAAGTAGATGTTTTTCTGGAACTCGCTTGCTTTTTTGATGATCCAGCAGATCTTGGCAATTTGACCTCTGGTTTCTCTGCCTTTTCTAAATCCAGATTGAACATCTGGAAGTTCCTGGTTCACATGCTGTTGATGCTTGGCTTGGAGAATTTTGAGCATTACTTTACTAGCTTGTGAAATGAATGCAATTGTGCAGTAGTTTGAGCATTCTTTGGCATTGCCTTTCTTTGGGATTGGAAAGAAAATGGACCTTTTCCAATCCTGTGGCCACTGCTGAGTTTTCCAAATTTGCTGGCATATTGAGTGCAGCACTTTCACAGCATCATCTTTTAGGATTTGAAATAGCTCAACTGGAATTCCGTCACCTCCACTAGCTTTGTTCTTAGTGATGCTTCCTAAGGCCCACTTGGCTTTGTATTCCAGGATGTCTGGCTCTAGGTTGCTGATCACACAATTGTGATTATCTGGATTGTGACAATCTTTTTTATATAGCTCTGTGTATTCTTGCCACCTCTTCTTAATATCTTCTGCTTCTGTTAGATCCATACCATTTCTGTCCTTTATTGAGCCCGTCTTTGCATGAAATATTTCCTTGGTATCTCTGATTTTCTTGAAGAGATCTCTAGACTTTCCCATTCTATTGTTTTCCTCTATTTCTTTGCACTGATTGCTGAGGAAGGCTTTCTTATCTCTCCTTGTTATTCTTTGGAACTCTGCATTGAAATGGGTATATCTTTCCTTTTCTCCTTTGCCTTTCGCTTCTCTTCTTTTCACAGCTATTTGTAAGGCCTCCTCAGACAACCATTTTGCCTTTTTGCATTTCTTTTCCTTGGGGATGGTCTTAATCTCTGCCTCGTGTACAATGTCATGAACCTCCATCCATAGTTCTTCAGACACTCTGTCTGTCAGATCTAATCCCTTGAATCTATTTGTCACTTCCACTGTATAGTCATAAGGGATTTGATTTAGGTCATACCTGAATGGTCTAGTGGTTTTCCCTACTTTCTTCAGTTTAAGTCTGAATTTGGCAATAAGGAGGTCATGGTCTGTGCCACAGTCAGCTCCCGGTCTAGTTTTTGCTGACTGTATAAAACTTCTCCATCTTCAGCTGCAAAGAATATAATCAGTCTGATTTTGGTATTGACCATCTGGTGATGTCCATGTGTAGAGTCATCTCTTGTGTTGTTGGAAGAGGTTGTTTGCTATGACCAGTGCGTTCTCTTGGCAAAACTCTATTAGCCTTTGCCCTGCTTCATTCTGTACTCCAAGGCCAAATTTGCCTGTTACTCCAGGTATTTCTTGACTTCCTACTTTTGCATTCCAGTCCCCTATAATGGAAAGGACATCTTTTTTGGGGTGTTAGTTCTAGAAGGTCTTGTTTATTGTTACACCATTTCCTTTTTTCTAGTTAAATATGCCTCTGCATCCCACTCCCTGCCCCCAATTTAAATCTTACCAGCTACTAAATTGTGCTTCTTCCTTTATGTTTGTGCTGCATATTATGTCTTTGCCCATTCTTTCGTTTTCAACCTGAGTCTAACCTTAATATTTTATTTTAAAATCTATGAGAAATTTTAGCCTTATTTTGTGATTCATTCTGAGAGTAAATATATTTCAGTAGCTAAAATGATCCCATTCACATAAATTAATATGACAGACATATTTGTTCCTAGTTTTCTTTTAAATCATATTTTATGTTATATACTTTCTGATTTTATTGCCGCTTCATTTATTTTTTCAATCTTTTACTCCATATTCTGTTTCATTTGCTTGGTTTTTATGTGTATATTTCTTCTAATAATTTGAAAGGCTTTTATTTTGCCCCTGGTAGTTCCTTTTACACACACATATATATTTTTCCTTAGACTCTATTAACTACTTTCTCTAAGAATGAAAAAATTGCTACATTTCCACTAAATCCTAACTCCCTACCCCACCACTTTATTTTAGTTGATTATATTATTACTGTTTTTCTCAGTGTTTCCCTTTTATATTTTTAAATATTCATGTATGTCTGTCACTTTATTAGCTTTAAATGATATCCTTGACAAATAGCTATAAACAAAAATGTTGTCAGCATACTTGCACTGTTTTTTACCTTATGTTCTCTTCCTTGAGCCAGATTTTGTTCGTCATAAAATGTCGACATTGTTAGAGTTTGTAACCTTTGCATTTGGTTCTGTAAACACAGCTGCCGCATTGCTGTAGTGCTGGCCTTAGTCTTAGGCAAATGGTTCCAGTGTGACCCGGTTCTGCTGTGTGATCTCCACCCATCTTCTGATTGGCTTGAAAATTATCCTCTTGTAGATTCTTCAGGCTCATGAGACTTATGTTCCTATGTTCTTGTATGTTCCTCAACGTTGCCTTTATACTTAAGTGATGGTTTGCCTAGATATAGCATCTTATATTTAACACTCTTTATGTCTTTGTATTGATAATGTTGTAGCGATATCTGAGGTCACCTTGATTTTTTTTCTCCTTCTTTAAGGCATCTTGACTTTTAAGTCCAGGTGTTTCGAAGGAGTCTTTGTCTTTGAAGTCCAGAATCTTTACTAGATTTGATCATCCTTTGCAAATATTTTTCTGGGACACAGTGTTTTAATCTATAGACTAAATTTGGGCCTTATATTGTGATTCATAGTGAAAATATATTTTAGTAGATAAAATGATCCCATTCACATAAATTAATATGATAAACATATTTGTTCTTAGTTTGCTTTTTCTTTTAAATCATGTTTTATGTTGTATACTTTCTGGTTTTATTGCCGCTTCATTTATTTTTTAGCTCTTTTTTATTTTGGAAAGTTCCTATAAATCATATCTTTACATATCTGCTCTCTTTGTAGAAACATGAATTGCGTGAATATTCATCTTTCATACCTGCCATTTTCTCTCTCATCTTGTTTTTAAAACCTCTGATTACTTTTCCAGTTTTTTCTCATGTTTTAAAATCCTTTCCTTGATACACTTCCCATGCTTTCAGCAGTGTCTCTGGTTGGTTTTACATATTCTTCCAGTTATCCTCTCATGACTTATATCCTTTGCATGTCTTGCCACATTTTTCCTGAGTGTTTGTATCTCTTCTTTGTGCTTTTGATTGAAAGAGTTAATTGCTTCATAAAGTTTAAAAGTTTTTCATGATAATATATTTGTTCATTTTCTCCATGGCAATATTTTTGTGGTGACTGGCTTTTATCTTCTATTTATTTTTCCTTTCTCTTTCTCCCCTTTGTGCACTGTAGTGTCTTCATTGTATAGATTGCTTGGTAGTTCCTTTTTGATTATTAATTCACCTCTGAATGAAGTGACTTCTTGTACCAGTTGTTTGCATGAGCTTCTGGAGTGAAGGAGGGAATGGCCGTGAACTAGGCAAGAAATGTTCCTATGAGGACATGAGTGTAAGATCTTTTAAGCTTCATTTCTCTCTAGTCAGTTGAAATGTTCCTATGAGGACATGAGTGTAAGATCTTTTAAGCTTCATTTCTCTCTAGTCAGTTGGTAGTGACAGCTGTGTATATGCTCGTAACATGGCACCTTTCTCCTCTGTTTTGCCTCACAGAGAGACTGCTTTCTGCAAATACGACTTTTCTGTATGATTCATCATTGGCCCCACCTTTGCTGTTTTATTTCATGCCAAAATATATTCAGGAAAGCTCCCCCTCCCAGCCCACACACCTACCCTTATTATTCCTAATAAAAGAGTGATATCTTGTTGCTCCTTGGGTGTAGCACTGACCCTGGAGAGCTGAGTTTGGCCAGCGATACCTGACCTCTGTGCCATGGCTGTTTTCTCTTTGTGTCTTTCCGCCCCCTCGTTATGCGTTGTATCTGAGTTTATCCAACTTTGCTAGCTTTGTCAAAGATAGGGTTTGTTTATTATTCTCCTTCTTGCATTTAGGTGATTTTCCTGTCTTTTGGAGGGAGAAACACCAACCTGAAATTCCACATACTATTTCTTTATTTTTTTGTGGTCTGTTATAGTTTCTATTTGCTCTTTAATTTCTACTTACTCAAAGCACACTAATCACCCTTTTACCTCAATACCTATTCCTACATGTCTTTTTTTTTTTCACTTTTGCTACCAGTTGTCTCATGCTCTCTCTGTGTTTTCCTGTTCAGACTTTTTGAGACAATTTGATTGGTCCAACTAATAATCATAATCATTATTTGGATAGTTTCTGTTCTCAGAGATCCTGGGAAAACCCTTGGTCAAGTTCCTTTCACTGATCAAATAGCTGTGGACCAGGGGTCTTCAACAACGCAGTAGAAGATATGTGCTCTTGGACTGTCTTCCTAGCGGGGCTATGAGCATGAGGGTTTCTGTGGGCAAGCATAGCCCTGGCAGTGACTTGGGATTAGAACTGAGTTGGGAAAGTTTGGGCTGGAGCCTTCAAATGAAGCCTGGATGGAGTTAAACAAGTTGAGGAGTGGGACAGGATGAGGTTGAATATGTTGGGGGCATGGCAGGCTAGGGAAGGTCTCACATTCAGTGCTGGGCAGTTTGGACTCGAATCGAAGGCTATAGGGAGTTACTGGAAACTGGATAAAATGATGTGACAAAAATAAGGGTTTCAAGAAGAGGTGCTATACCCTTAACACACTGAAGGCTCCCCTGGTGGGTCAGTGGTAAAGAATCCACCAGCAGTGCAGAAGCCACAGGAGACATGGGTTTGATCCCCTCGGTTGGGGAGATCCCCTGGAGGAGGGCATGGCAACCCACTCCAGTATTCTTGACTGGAGAATTTCATGGAGAGGAACCTGGTGGGCTACTGTCCATAGGATCGCAAACAGTTGGACATGACTGAAGCGACTTAGCATGAACACCACCATGCTGAAAAGAGGAAGAGAGGTAACCAAGATAGAAGGGGTTATTCTCTGCAGGATTTGTGAATAGGTAGAGTCTAGATCACTATATCCAGGTGGAAACGCTCTGGGCAATGTTGATATTCAGGAGGTTCAATCTGAGTCATGCGCCTAGAGGAGAGGTTTCTGAGAGCACCAGTACAGAGCTAGGGGAGCGAATACAAATTGATGCAAAGATAAGCAGATGATGTCTCTGGCCCTGGGGGATAGGGCTGAGAGCAATTAGGCAGTTCTAGGGCTCCTGGTTGACTGAGCCAAGGTTTAAGTCTAAGATTTTGCCAAGCTGAGACTCAGAGGAGAATCCAGAGATCCAGGCTGGAGCCCCTAGACCTGGTTCTGCACACCTCATGGGGAATAGATGGGATGGCTGATGTCTGATACTCACGGGGTACTCTTGGGCCTCAAGCCTCTCACTCTCATCTTCTCCCTGTCTTGAGAATTTACCTGGGAGCAGCAACTCTTACTGGATCAGGGCCTGGGTGGCACCCATTGAATCAGCAGTTGGCAGGGCCCTGGAAGGATGTGGTTTAGGAATAGAAATATGCAAGGAGCACTAAACAAAGTGAAACTGGAGGAAAAGTCCAGTTAGGAGGCTGTCGCCCCTCAACATGAGGGTGCAAGTCCTTGAAACCAAGAAGAAAAAACTACAACAATTGCAAGGTTGGAAAATTCTAAGACTGAGATGGAATGGGAAGGGAAGACAGGAGGGATGGAGGCAAGATCCTCTGCTAAATCAGAGCCACAGAATTCAGGTGCTAATTAGTAATGTGGGCAAAATGGAGGGTGATCGAAGATGGTACCACTGACCCAAACCAGAAAGTGGAAGGGATGAACTGGAGCAGGGGAGAGATACAGGGCCTGGCATCAGTGCAGGGAAGAACTTTTAGGATCATTGTTGAAGTAGCTAAGATTATAAGATGAATTGGTTTGTTGTACAGGTTTTTACTTTTTACAGCAAATATTTTCTCTTTAGTGACTAGTAATTGAAACACGTGTGCCAGGTGAGCGTGGCACTGATGGGATGTGGCTTCCAACCCGAGCCTATGCAAACTGTCCCTGGAGGGTGGTCAGTGTGATGAATAAGGGACTTACTTCTCTCTCACTTGACCCCAGACTCCTTCTGGCCTCTCTTTACTTGTGCTATTCTTGTTCCCACCCTATGTATTATGCAATAACAGAATTACCAAGTGTCAGAGATGAAAGGTACCTAAAGACAGTCTAGTTCAACCCTCCCCTTTTATAGAAAACTGAGGCCCAAAGAGAATGACTTTCCTAATGTTACAGAGAAGGGGCTGCAGAACCCAGGCCTCTGACTTCTGGTCTGATGTCCTTTCCGCTATGCCTGACCACCTGTCTAATCAACGTGGACGATTTTCTTAGCATCAGTGATTTACACTGCATACGTGTTAACTTTGTGGGTTTGCTCATCACATTGTCTCAAGGAGTCCTAAAAAGCAGCATTTTAGAGGGCCTTTGCTACAGCAGGTGGCCCAGCCTCTGATTCTTTAGCATCTGCAACTTTAAAGAAGTCCTTCCGTCCAGTTATTCACATGTCCTGTTTATTCTCTCTCTATACCAGTTCTTCACACAGCCCCTTCCTGAGAGGGTGACTATAGTCATCGCTGACTCAGGCCTCCCCCTCCTTGCCCAGATTGCAGCAACAGCCTCTTTTTGGTCTCTTTTTGTCCAGTCTTGATACCTGTTGTCTCTCTGTTATGAGCCAAACTGTGTCCTTGCAAGGTTCACCTGTTCACATCCTAACCTCCTGTATGTCAGAATATGACCTTATTTGGAGGTAGGATCGTTAAAGATCCATTTAAGTTAAAATGAGGTCATATGAGTGGGCCCTAATCCAGTATCACTGATGTCTTTATAAGAAGAGATTAGGACACAGGCCCAGAGGGGAGACCCTGTGAAGACACAGGGAGAAGGCAAGCCATCTACTTGTCCAGGAGAGAGGCCTCAGAAGAAACCACCCCTGCCAACACTTTGATCACAGGCCTTGGACTTCCAGAATGGTGAGAAAATACATTTTTGTTGTTGAAGACACCCAGTCTGTGGTAGTTTGTATGGCTAGTTAGACTGTGCTTAGTTGTGTCTGATTCTTTGCGATCCCATGGACTACAGCCTGCCAGGCTCTGGGAACCCTAGCAAACTAATATACCCTCTTCCCCCTCCAGCGGGAGAGAGCTTTCTGCAGTACAGAGCTGTTCTCTTGCTCTTCAGTACTTGCAAGGTAAAGTCTAGCATGGTCTTCCGCCCTGTCATCATCTGGCCCCTGACCCCCTCTTTGCCTCTTCTGTCCCTGATACACTAAACTCAGCCTCAGACTTTTAGGCTCTGGAGATATCAAACAGATCCTACTTCCCCTAATAGCCATGCCTCTGCACATCTCCATGTCCCTGACTGGAGGATCCTCTGGCTCTCTTGTCTGCCTGGCTAACTTGTGTGTGGCCAGCTGCGAAGCCAGCTTATACATCTCCTCCCCTGGGTAGCTTTTTCTGACTGCTCCCTCTTGCATGCACTCAGCACCTTATTCATTTGTTCTACATGACTCACATCAATATGATTGTCCCTCTATTGGAGAGTACTCTTGCCTGGAAAATTCCATGGATGGAGGAGCCTGGTGGGCTGCAGTCCATGGGGTCGCTGAGAGTCGGACACGACTGAGCGACTTCACTTTCACGCATTGGAGAAGGAAATGGCAACCCACTCCAGTGTTCTTGTCTGGAGAATCCCAGGGACGGGGGAGCCTGGTGGGCTTCCGTCTATGGGGTCGCACAGGGTCGGACACTGAAGCGACTTAGCAGCAGCAGCAGCTATTGGAGAATGAGTGTTTGGAAGGTCTTACTCTTTTTTCTTTGGGTTCAGGCCAAACAAGATGGCCCTCAATAAACTTTTGTTGAATTGGGTTGACTTTTGGATCAACAGGGGTCAGGGGCCTGTAGAAAATAAAAGAGAGGGGCCTGGCTTCAACTAAGCCTGGCCTTAGCAAGGACGTGTCCTAAGAGAGTCTGATGGGCTGCCTGGGGCTTGCAGCTGTGGTGTGTTTCTTGGCTGTATGCACAGCGCAGCTCATTGAATGAGAGTCTGTCTCTATTTCTATGGCTTAGGTGACTTGGGACAAGGACAGTTCTGATTTGTAGCCATGTCTGCCCTGGGGCTCATAGTCTAGTGACAGAACCAAACAGGTTAAAGGATGCTTCAGGGGCAGAGAGTTGAGATAAGGAGTATTGTCTCTTTCTTTAAAGAGGTATGGGTTTGAATCCCAGTTCTACCATCAGTAATGCCTTTGGAGTAAGTTACTTAATCTTGTCACGTTCTACTTTTCTCATTCATCAAATGGGGATAATAATACCCCCTAGTGGTATTGAAAGGATTAAATGCTGATAAGCTCTCTTTCATCTATCTAGCTACATCTGTCTATCCATCTATGAATCTACTGATCCATCCATCCATCTTTCTATCTAGTGCTTTGCCTGGTTCCTGGCACATACTGGTGCTCAGTAGATGTTAGTTTTGTAAAGTGAGAGGGTGTAATGTTGTCCTCATTTCCCTCAGAGAGAGGGGGGTCTCTTCCAAGGCTGTTCAGGTTTTTGACCTGTGCCCCTACATCAGCCTTAAGCCCGAAGGAATAATAATAATAGCAATCACACACTCTGTGGAGTGCCTGGTAGCTCATAAAATGCTCCCCACCCACTGTTCTGTGACATGCACCCAGAAATCCACTTGACTCCATGGCAGGAAGACGATCGAATGAGAGATGGTGAGGGCGGGGGCAGGGTGGGGGGGGGCAGCAGCCTGACCGTCTCCTCCTGTCCATCAACTCTTTCCCTTGCAAGGAGTCCTGAACAGAGAAAGCTTGTCCAAAGGCCAACTGAACTTTTAAGGCGGGGGTGGTTGACCGTAGGGTCCTCAGCCTGGGCTCGGAGAGAAAGTGGAGGTGGCTGGGGCCTAGGCATCCTCTCCCCACCTGCCTGCGACGGTGGCTGCCTGCGTTGCAGAGGTCCGTGTGTCCTGGCCGCCATCCCAGGCAGCCGGCCCCTCCCGCAGCCCGTCCCAGAGGGCCATGTCCTCGTTCACGGACCGTTGGGTGCAGGCTGCCGCTCTCTGCTGCCTAATTGCCCTTGTCCTTGTTAACACCCTCCTTCTGCCTCCTGCCTCACACCCACCCTCCACTCTGGGAACCCTCCCCCACCCATGAGTGCCTCCTACTTGATGAACAAGATGTAAGTATACAAGTTATTAATCTTCCTACCAAGGCAATTACAGCCCGGCAAAGTTCCTCCTTGGCCACGTTGGCTCTTCTATGACAACCTTATCAGGTTAGCAATTTCAGATCTGCATTAAGTGTTCAGAAATCAATTTTCAGCTTATTTTCTGTTGCAAAGTTTGCCATGCCTGAAACCGCACTGCTAATTGAACAAGAGCAATTGATGTTTTAGCAGTAATTAAAGATGGTAATTATGACCAAATCTCCCCCATGGCCCTGCTGTGTTTGCTTTTGGACCTGTCAGAATGGCGGGCAGTCCAAATCAATCTTAATAAAGTTGGTGCTTCAGAGTCTCCCCAGAGATAATGTCACCCTCAGGGTGGGGATGATGGAACCGCAGGGAGCAAGGTGGACAGCCTGTTTGGGGCTGTGGGGTGACCAGTAAGCTGGACAGTCATGCCATCATCAGGTGTGGCTGGTTTGGTCTTCTGAGTGCCCAGCCAGCACCAAGCTGAGGGTGGGGGATGGATGAGAGGAGCATACCAAAAACATAGAGGGACATACGATATACTCATGCCATTGAGATGCTTGCAATATATTTGGGAAAATATGATGTATGTGCATGCACAAAATGACTTTGGAACACTTATATTTTCATTCATAAACATTACAGAGTACCTACTGTGTGCTAGGTGCTGGGGGGACAGAAATAGAAGACATCGTCCCAGATGGACCTATACACAAGCACAAAGGATGGGGACTTTTGTATCTTTCATCCAGAATAACAGTCAATCCATGTTGTTGGATGGCATTGGTCTGGTGGTCACGGAGTGACTTCACTACCTTTCCCTTCCCTCATCTCTCCCTGAAGCTCCTGATCCTCAGAGAGGCAGCTGGAAATACAGACAGAGCTCTGGACTGAGGTCAGAGGGCTCGGGTCCTGCGGTGGGGGTGGGGGTGCTCTGTGTGTGGCTCTCTCAGGGATGGCATCCACGGACCTACTTAGCGTTTTACAGACTAGTCTGAAGTGAGATGAGGAAGGTGTGATGTTCAGAATGTCAGTACTGACCCCTCAAGTTACTGTTCCATGAGGATGCTCCCCGCTCATTATTCATTTCAGGTACCAGCCATCCTGCTTTGTGCCTTGGGATACAAAGATGGATTTTGAGTGAAAGTCATGGGCAGATCTTAGCTACTATTGTACCGTGGGCAGAGGGTTAACATATATAGGACCCATGTGCCTCCAGTCTCTCAGCATCCCATGGAGAGTTTTGCCTTGTCTTAAATGTTGCTTTTATTATTATTCAGGTGTGATGAGGCCAACAGATCAGGAGATGACTGTAATTGAAAAGACAGTTTGTTGCAGTTCCCAAGAAGAGGGGGAGTGCCATGTCACACTGCCGCAAGGGGAAGCTCCAGGATCAGTTAAGAGGTGGAGAGAGTGATGGGGAAACCATGATTTCTGAGGGAAAGGATGGACAAGGCAGGGTAAGCGGGCTGAGCACTGCTAGTTTAAATAATTTCAGTGGGCTCCTGGGCATAGGGGTTTTCCTTAGTTGTATGGTACCTGGCCTTGGGGGTGACTAGTAGGTAGAGAGTGTAAGAGCCCTGTGGGAACCCAATAAAGGAGATGGTTGGGGCATGGTCTCTGGATTGGTTCATCTGCATGTGAAAGATTAACACCAGTGTGTGGTGACTATTTCTAGGAGTTAACTAGCCCTTGGAGGAGGAAGTCCCTCCACTGTTAGCAAGACAATAATAAATAATTGGATGTCAAAGCATCAGAATAAAAAGACATGTTTATTACATACTTGGGCTGGACATCCAGGATGCATCACAGGTTAGCTCTAGGAAAGGAATGCTATGCACTAAAGTTGTTCCACTGTTTTAGAGGGAGAACTTGTGAGCAACTTTGCAAAACCATCTAAGCCTGGGGTGCTAGCTGCTTGAAGGATGCATCTCAGAGCCAGGCCTGCCAACTGCCCAGAGTTAGAGCTTCTAGAGACCATGGGGAGCCACCCACCTCAACCAGCTTGTCATGAAAGGCCAGCTAGAGAGAGCCATCAGGTCATTTCATGGACATTCCTGTCTGCTTCTCCACAGTGACTAGAATGTTGTGCCTGGCTGTGGGAGCTTTATAGTCCAGTAGGGGAGGGAGATCCGTAAGCAGGGAATAGAAAAGTACAGTATGACGTCAGAGCTCTGCCAGGTTTATGAGAGCACTGTAAAGGACCTGGTGGGGAGAGAGGGATTCCTGGAGACCTGTCTTTAAGACTGAGCAGAAGTTGGGCAATTAGAGGTTGGAGGGAGGTTGGAGGGGGTCCCACTTGGGCAGAGGAGCACAACAGGAGCAAGGGCATGGAGGTGTGAAGTCTTGGGACATGTTGCAGGGGCTGCTAGTGTGTAGAGGGTAAAGCAGAAGGTGCCACAGAAGAGTCTGGAGAGGGAGACAGACACACATCACATTGGGGCATTTGAGTCATGCAAAGCCATCTGGAGACGGGAATGGGAAGCTACATAAGGGTAACACAGAAGGTGTCAAGTTTGCTTTTGAGCTAGTTCATCCTAACAATTGTGTGAGGTTGGCATGGCAGGGACAGAGGTAGCAGCGAGGGCTCAGGGTCATGCCACCTGGCCACTCTCTAAGGATGGTTCCTGGATCTTTCTAGAGAGCTTAGAGGGACTCCTTGCACAAATGCTCCTCTGATTCTTGTGCCTGGTCCTAGGTAGAAGGTCAGGGCAATTGAGCAGAAAGCTGGCCCCTGGCTGAATGAGCCCCCAGATCCATGCTCAGATCTGCCATCTTCAAGACTCTGCTTCAGTGGAGTTGGGAAGATGCAGATGCAGGTTGATGGACCTGGCTGGGGAGAGAGGCAGCCAACTGGGCACTGGTCTTGGGCAATGCTGTGAAATAGACGCTCCCAGGGAAGAGAGCAAGAAGAGCGAGATCTCTGGCCACAATGACCACCAGCCCCTGCCTGGCACACAGGATGTATGGACCCCAGGTGTGTTTCAAAGCATGTCTGCTTAGGCACCATTCAGGCACACAGACTTGCTGAAACATATATGTGTATGTGCATGTAACATGTATGTAACATACGTAGGGGTCTGATTGTGAACACGCTGAGCAAGAGGTCTGCACATTTCTAGGCACACAGCAGTACACACAGATATACCTGAAGTCATGCATTCATGTGCTTACTGAAACACCACCCATGTGTCCATAGGCACCCAGGGTGGACATGTGTGCATGCATTTAGCCCTAATGGGAACATTTGCCCTCTGGTCCAGGTGGCAGCAGTTTAAAAAATGAGGTAATTTGGGCATCAGGCAGGTCTTCAATCAGAGGGCTTAGCTCTTCCGGGGCGGGTGTGGGGATAGGGTGGGGAGGGAGTGCTGAGAAAGGGAGAGGGAAGGTGATGGCTGGTCCTTTGGCTTTCTCTGTGAGTGTACATCAGTCTTCCCACATCCTGGTTTCATGTGGGAGGCATTTAGACCCCTCTGATGGGCCCACCCTGGACTTCAGGCTCCAGATGTTCAGTTCTTTCCCTGTCAGGGTCAGGCCAATCTTTGCTGATGACCATAAGGGCTGGCAGCTATAATGTAAAGATATTGGTTCCATCTCTGCAATGATGGGGAAAGAGAGTCATTGAGTTTTTGAGTTTATTTTGCTCAGTCCCCAAGATGAGCAGACAGAGGTCCAGAGGGGACAAGTGACTTTCCCAAGGTCGCACTGAAGCTGAGTGAGGATGCACCCTCGTTAGCGCACTGAATGCCATGAGCTGGAAGAAACTCTGCAGGGTCTGTCTTAGGGTCTCCGAGGCTTGGAGATATGTGCCAGCTCAAGCTCAGATTTTGTTGGCCAGAAACTTATAGGGCTTCCATGGTGGCTCAGGAGGTGAAGAATCTACCTGCCATTGCAGGAGATATGGGTTTGATCCCTGGAACAGGAAGATCCATTGGAGAAGGAAATAGCAACCCACTCCAGTATTCTTGCCCAGTATTCATGGGAAATCCCATGGACAGAGGAGCCTGGTGGGCTATAGTTCATGGGGTCACAAAGAGTCGAACATGACTTAGTGACTAAATGGCAATAACAATGATGTCACTTATAACACACCTTGGTACAAATGAAGGATGTATGACCCTGTGGCCAACCCCTTGCCGCCAGACACTCCTACCTTGCTCATTAGCTACAGTGTGTATTTGGGCTCCTGTTTTGAAAGCTCTTCACTGGTAGACCTCTTCTCTGTCCCCTCAGTACTGTCCCCTGAGTCATACTTACTTTCCCTGGTCAGGACCCTCTCCCAGTGGACAGCAGCCCTCCCTCTCCACACGGACTCCAGCTGCCTGTCGCAGCCTAAGCTCCTTTCCTTTGGTGCCGTCTCAAGGAAAGAGGAACAGCTGGTCATTTCTTCCTGACGTTTCCTGATGCTAATCCTCCAGGCTGGTCCAACTTTCAGACATAAACCTTGCAGGCACTTTCTAATCTCTGAGTTTTCTGGGAAACAGCATCAGTGGAGAATAATGGGGAAGGTGGGAGTTTCAGCCAGAAGGCTGGTTTCTCAGCCTCAGGCCAGGATTTGACTTCAGTCTTTACCTTGATGGGACTCTGTCTGCTTTCCTGGTTGGAGCTGCTGTGGCAAGACTTTGGCGGGGGTGGGCTTCTTTAGGAGGAGTGGGGAGGTGGGAGGCTGGGCCAGGGCTCCAGGACCCATAATCAGGTGCTCATAACCTCTGGGTTCAATGCCCACAGAGCATCCTCCACCTGCTTGGACCCTGCGCTCTCTCCAGCTCCTCTCTCTCAGCCAGCCTGTCTGTGTTCCCGAAGCACTTTCCCTGGATGGGTGATTGATTAATTGATTTACATATTTATTAAAATGTATTTTAGTAGCGTCTTTGCCTTTGATGCCAAATCTCATTTCCTATTGTGGGGCTGCTGACAGCCAGCATTGTAAATGCAGAGACACTTTACAAAACAATTTAAATAGCAATTGCCACCAGCTTAAAAATGAGCAAAACAGACAAATAAAATACTGATGAGGAAATTGGCAGCTTCAGGACAAGGAGGGCCAGGGGTTTCTAAACAGCTAGTAGCACAGGCTGCCGGGATGGTAAAGGGTGTGTAATTGTGTCTTTAGAATGGCTCAGATTTTAGATATGGATGAAAGGAGGTTAACAGTCACTGCTCGGGGAGCAGAAATGCTTTGCCCTCAAAGGTGACTGGTCTTCAGCTTTCTGAACAGAGGGGGCTGCCCGTGAAGGGAGCAGCCTGGGTTTGAGCCCTAGATCTTTGCCCCACAGTGTCAACTTGCAAGGTTGTGTCTGCTTGCTCTGGGAAGCACTGTGGGTACCAAGGCTGGCCTGAAGACCTGGGAGACCAGCAGGCAGATTTCTTTTGCCCAGGTGGTAGAATGGGAAGAGTGTGGACAGGAAATTCAGTCTCTGGATTCTGGTCCAAGCCTGGCCAGGTCTCTGTCCTAAATCATGGGCAAGTGATGTTCTCCTCTGGGTCTCTGCTTCTCTGTAGGATACACTGTGGGAGAGACCCAGGAGCAGTAGCCTGACATCTAGTCTTGCTCTCTACTTCCTAGCTGTGTGACTTCCAGTAGGTTGCTTTCCCTCTCTGTGCTTCCTCTGTTACATGAGAGCAAAGGATGTGATGCTTTGTGAATCCTTTTTTTTAAACCTGTGATAGGCTAGGGGCCCATGATACTCTGCGGTCCCACTACTGATGGTCTGATTGTAGAGAGGAAGAGCGGGAAAGGTGAGTGGATGTGTGGTGGGAGGGGCAATCTGGCCAGGACCAAGACGGAAGTTGGAACAGTGCATGAGGAGATTAAAGAGACAGCCCCTGCTCTCAAGGAGCCCAAGCTCTGATGGAGGAGAAACATGGGTGGGCAATGGAGGCAGGAAGCATGGATGCTCTGGGGGCAGGGCTGAGGGGCTGAGGGCAAGCAAGGAAGGCTTCCTGGAGAAGGGACTGGCTGAGCTGACCCTGAGGATGAGCAGGCATCAGTCAGCAGGTGGAAGCTGGGTAGTTGGCAGTGGTGGTGGGGTGCTTCAGAGGGAACAACATACATGCAATACACAGGGAGTATGAGCTGGCAGCGTTGGTAACCAAATGGTTCTGCCAGGCTGGTGTATAGGAAGGCCGAGTCCAGTGAGTGGTAGTGACCAGAAGGGCAGAGGCATTCAGCAGAGGGAGTCTTTCTGGAGAGACCAGCAAAGGCTTCCTGGAAGAGGCGGGCTTTCAGCTACACACTGCAGGCATGGAGGATTTGCACTGGTGACATGGAGGAGGAAGGCACTAAGCTCTCAGGAGTACCCTGGGTGCCGTGGCAGTGCAGCTGTCCATGTTCTGGCTCCAGCCCACCCTTAGCTTCTCTCCTGCCATCCTGCTTTGCTTCACATGCTCGGCCCCCAGGCAGACAGGACCGCTTGCAGCTTTCCAGCATCCGTGGATCACTCAGGTGGACCTTCCGCTTGGAAGAGCCGTCTCTGTGTTTCTAAATGTCAAAATCATAACTATTCTTCAAGATCAGGGAGTCACAGGCTTCTTCCCCCTGTGAAGGCTTTCCTCCCCTCCCTCCCACCAGGCAGTCTCTTCCCGGCTGAGTGTCCGCAGCACTTTTCTCTAATGACTGTGACTCTTCTCTGCAGCTCCCACGTATCATAATTATCTCGAGCATAACTTGCCTCTTCTGCTGGATTGCAGGGCAGGGCCTTTGCCAGTCATCCCAGTGACTCCCTGGGCCTGGTGTGAAGTCTGTGTGCAGCCAGCGGTGGTTGAAAGAGAGGAGATGCTGGGGCCAGACTGAGCTGAGAGACCGAGATGGGAGCTGAGGCTGCTGTGCGGAAACTAGGTAGATCTGGATCCGAGGGAAGTAAGGAAGTGAGGGACATAACCAAGGATGAATTATTACAAACTCACACAAGCTCTTCTTATTGGCATGGTAAATGGTGAATGAGGGCTTCCCAGGTGGCACTAGTGGTAAAGAACCTGCCTGCCAATGTAGAAGATGTAAGAGATGCGGGTTCGATTCCTGGTCAGAAAGATCCTCTGGAGGAAGGCATGGCAACCCACTCCAGTATTTTTGCCTGGAGAATCCCATAGGCAGGGGAGCCTGTCAGGCTACAGTCCGTGGGGTCTCAAAGAGTCGGACACAACAGAAGTGACTTAGCACACATGCATGCACGCTTGGTGAATGCGCAGATAAAGATATTAGAGTGGGCAGCTCCAGTGTGGGGAAGTGAGGTGTATCTCACCTGACAGGTGAGAGCTCTCCACTTGCCATTGCACCTGTCTGAGCGAGCCAGGTGACCTCTCAGACTAGAATCCAGCACGGAGGGAACAGCTCCAGCTGTGTGGAGCTGGCTTCGCCCATTCCTCTTTTGATTTTGTCCAGTAAGCAAGCAGGCTCTTCATTCATTCTTTCAACAATTAATTACTCATGATCCAGGCAGTGAGGTGCAGGGGGAAATCAGCTGGTGTCTGTTGTTTATATTTGCTGTCTTTATTGACTGTTTTCCCTGAATAGTTATGAAAGTCTTAAAAAAAAAAATGCCAGCTTGCCTCAGCTGCCCCACTGGGAGGAGATTTGGCTGGAGTTTAAGGGCCGTGGATGCAGGGAGATGGTGGGGCTCCCCCGGTGGTGCTAGTGGTAAAGACCCCGCCTGATAATGCAGGAGACATTAAGAGATGTGGGTTCTATTCCTGGGTCGGAAAGATCCCTTGAGGGAGGGCATGGCAACCCACTCCAGTACTCTTGCTTGGAGAATCCCAAGGACAGAGGAGCCTGGCAGGCTACAGTCCAGGGGGCTGCACAGAGTCGGACATGACTGAAGCAACTTAGCGTGCGCACACGCAATGTGCAGGGAAGTGGCAGTGAACTGGGGAACTGTGTGTGGGGGAGCGGCCCTTAGGGACAGAGAGGTGAGCTCTTCGTCAGCCCACCCTCTAGTCGGAGACCCTGCTTCCTGAGCTCTTCTCTGCCAAGCTCCTGGGCACTCTGTGCTTATCTTTAATAGGGTCCTCCTCTCTTTTCATGAAATAGCGCCGTGGAGTGGTTCAAACACAGGCTGAGAGAGGTGTGCCCAGGTTTGCCTCTCCCCACAAGCGAATTACTCAAGCTCTTTGAGCTGGCATCTCCCTTAGGGAGTGGGTATACCAACGACAAGGACACGGTGTGTCCTGCACTGACTACATGCGCACCATAGTGAGTCTGTAACAAGTGATAGCCTTCATTGTCATTATTCAGAAGTGGGAAAGATGATGGATTCTCTTGTCAGGAAGGAGAGAGAAGCAAAAATGCAAAAGGCAAAGAAGGAGCTGTGGGCCGTTTTCCTGAGGGCAGTGGGTTCACATACCCTTTTCTGCACCTTTTTGGCTCATCCTCCAATGGCCTTAGTCACACACAGTTTGGCCAGGGTGATGGGTTTGCCCTGGGGCCCTGAATGCAATGAAGAGGCTACATGGCTAAGGAATCATTGAACCCATGATCTTGGCTTTGTTAGAACCTTGGTCTGCAAAGTCGGTGGCTGGGCACCCTTGATATCATCTGGTCACATGGGCCTCCCTGAGTATGAGACCCTTCCCAAGGGGTGCCTGGGAAACGGCTGGAGTCACAGATGACCCCTCCCCTTCCAGAGTCCAGGGCGAGATCTCCCTCCTTTCCCTTCCCAGGGAGCACCATCCATGGCCATCCCCATGGAAACCGTGATGGGCACCCAGTGGGGGGAGTGGTAAGAGAGGGATGAGGAGGAAAAATAATCAACAATGACTTGTCTGGGGAAAGGGAAAAGGAGGGAGAGAATGGAAGGAGAAAAGAGAAGGAGGCAAGGAGAGACAGAGGGGAGAGAGAGGAGAGAGAGAGGGAGAGAGAGAGAGAGAGGAGAGAGTCTTTTCTTTGGGGAAAAATGGAAATTTAATCAGATCAGTTTTTATAGTGCAAATAGAAAATCAGTTTTAATAAAGCCAAAAGGAAATGCAAAACAGCCGCTTGAGATGGAGATTGTGTTAAACAGACAGCTCTTTAGGAGCAGCCGAGTCTGGGACGTTTATTGTGCACAGACAGAGGAAGGAGGAGGGGTTTCTGGCTGAATTTCAAACAGGCGTTTGCTTTGGCTTTGGGGATGGATGATATGCCCCCTCCTTGGCCACCCTTCCCACCCCTGCGCCCATCTGTCTATGAAGGAAGCCTCCCGAATGAGAGGAGAAAAAGAAGGGGAAGGTGGGGACAACTAGGGAGGAGAAGACACCTCTCCTTCCTACCGGGTGTTGGCCCCCAGGACCCCCGGCCGCGGGGTCCACTCCTCCAGCAGGCCGTAAGTCTGGACTCTGCCCTCCACGGACACACCCGCTGCTTTCATTTCCTGATTCTTCATTATAGCTCTGGACCGGCTCTTGGTTTCATTGCTTTCATTTATTATGAGAAGACCCGTGTCTGTTTTTTGAAACAGCTATCTGGTCAAATCACGGTTGATAAGCAACACTGAACTGTCTTTTTAAGACAGGCCAAATTTATCACAACTCAAAAAAAGCAAGCCTTCGATGGCCTATTAGAAAATTTCCCCCCCTTTTTCCCAGAGTGACATTTTAGTAAAAGGCTTTATTTTTCCCCTTAGCTTTCACAAAACCATCGCCTTGAAAAAGAGAGAGGGAGGGAGGGCAAGACGCAGAGCACTTTGGAAGCTGTTTCATGGAATATACGGAGGGCATTGAAAATCACAGGATCTGTCCTAATGGGACTGTTAGCTTGGGAGGGAACGAGGGGCCCCTGGCACGTGGTTGTTAGCTGTTATTTTTATAATTAGAAGGGAAACGACAGTTTACCTTTGGTAAAGGCAGCAATTGGAGGCAGCAAGGAAGATGTGGGGTGGGGCCAGAAGGAAGGGTTGAGAAGAGTAGGGCTGGGCCAGATAGGGGCCATTCACCGGAAACGGGGGTGGGTGGGTGCGTGGGGAATTCAGGCAGTGGACCCACTAGACTACAGGGGTGGGGGCAGGGGAGGGTCCAGGCAGCGATCTTCTGTGACGGCAGAAGCCTCTGACCATCTGCGGGGACCAGGACGGGAGCCGGGATGAGGCGGTTCGACAGGCTTAGCTAGAAGGAAATATTCGTCCTGTGCCGCTTACAGAGTTAGCTGTAGAAAGAATAGAGGTCCAGGGATGAGGGCGGGTCCTGGCTCCTTCTGAGTGGGTTGGGGCATCCTCAGGGCAGAGCCTGTGTCTAATTCACCTGCAGACCTGCAGCGTCCAGGGTGACTGTTGAAGGGCTATTGGGTGGAAGAAATCCGTAGGCAGTTGGTGGTTCACCTCCTGGACACCCATGACCTTCCTGCCCCTCCTTGTCTCCATCCAACCCTCTCTGAAGGCTGTTCTATTCCTTCTTTGTCTCCTTTAATAAATTAATTTATTTTTGGCTGTGCTAGGTCTTTGTTGCTTTGCTCTGGCTTTTCTCTGGTTGTGGAGAGTTCGGGCTCTAGTTGCGGTGTGCCAGCTTCTCGTTGCAGTGGCTTCTCTTGTTGTGGAGCACAGGCTCTAGGATGCTTGGGCTCAGTAGTTGTGGCCCCTGGACTCAAGAACACAGGCACAAGAGTTGTGATGCATGCATGGGCTTAGTTGCTCCGAGGCATGTGGGATCTTCCCAGATCAGGGATGGAACCTGTGTCTCCCGCATTGGCTGGCAGATTCTTTACCACTGAGCCACCAGGGAAGACTTTGCTTCCTTCTTTAATGCTTTCCTCCCCAGCAATATTTCTTTGGACGTCATTCTGTTATATTTTTTCAGGTGTACAGCAAAGTCATGGGAAATAGATATATATTTCTTTTCCAGTAGGGTTTATTATAAGATATTGAATATAGTTCCCTGTACTATACAGTAAATCCTTGTTTATTTTATATATAGCAGTGTGTATCTATTAATGTGTGTGTGTGTTAGTCACTCATTTGTGTCTGACTCTGCAACCCCATGGACTGGGGTCTGCCAGGCTCCTCTGTCCATGGAATTCTCCAGGCAAGAATACTGGAATGGGTTGCCATTTCCTTTTCCAGGGGATCTATTAATACCAAGTTCCTAATTTATCCCTCCCACCCTTTCCCCTCTGTGAGTCTATTTCTGTTTTTTACAATAGATATGTTCATTTATATAATTTTTTAGATTCCACAATATAAATGATATCATATGATATTAGTCTTTGACTTACTTCATTTAGTATGATAATCTCTAGGTCCGTCCATGTTGCTACAAATGGCATTATTTCATTCTTTTTCATGGCTGAGTAATATTCCATTATCTATCTATCTATCTATCTATCTATCTATACCACATCATCTTTTTCTGCTCACCTTTGCTTCCATGTCTTGGCTATTGTAAACAGCATTGCCATGAACACTGGGCTGTGTATATCTTTCTGAATTAGAGTCTTCTCTGGAAAATCCAAGAACATGGTCTATTTTTCCATTTCTATCTGTCATTCTGAACAAGAAGATTTAATTGTTAAACAGCTACCTGCCTTTGTCCTGCCCCAGAGATCCAGAGGCATGCTGAGGACAGTGGCTTCCTCCCCTCTGCTCAGACTCCTGTCTTTCCTAGGTTGGATGCCCTCAGCCATGCACCACTCAGGATCTCCTTTCTTCTCCCTAACAGTGAGCATCTGACTTTGCAGCAATGGAGCCCTGGACATCTGCTACCTTGAGATGCAAAACAAAGCTAGATTTGGGGGAACCTGGACCACACTGACCAGGGGGTTGGTGGTGAAGTAGAAAGGACTTGGGCTTTGGAGCCAGAGACCTAGATTTGAAATCCAGCACTTCCATCATGGGTGAGCTTGGAGATCCTTTGACTTCCCCAAGTCTCAGTTTTCTCATCTGAAAAATGACCCAGGCTTGTTGGGATTAAATAAATAATGGGTGTAAAGTTATGCCCCTGAGCCTGGGACTCAGTACGTGGCGGTCTCCCTCTCCCTGCTTGGGTGAGGCAGTGGAAAACATCCGACTGGCACGTTCTGTGTTCAGGGTCAAAGGTGTGAACTCAATAGGGTAGGCTGTGGAAGATAATGAGAAGATGAGAAGGCCTAGGACACCCTAGGACTCCCAGGACTCCCAGTCCAGGGTCCCTTCTATCCCCCTTGGTGTCTCTCAATCTTCTGGAGCCCCCTCAGGTGGGCCACTCCGTTTGTCCTCAGCCTAGATGATTTCCAAGGTGGTCCAGTTCTACAAAGTCCAAATCACATGGCTCCATCTGGAAATCTGTGGATTCTTGGGCCTGGATGGTGGAGACCAAGCTGGGAGGCCTCACAGCTGAGCTGTTTCACCCTCGCTTGCAGACAGTATGGACTGGATAGCCCAGCCTTGCAAACAGGTCTCACATCAAGAGAGGACTGCAGCCCTCAGCTCTCAGTGAGGACTCACAGAGCAGGGCCATCGGCCACTTGGTTTGCCAGGGACTTCTGAGTTTCCCAGGATACAGAAGTTCCAGTGCTAAAACTGGGATGAATTGGGTTGTTGTTGTTCACTTGCTAAGTTGTGTCCAACTCTTTGCGACCCCATGGACTGCAGCATGCCAGGCTCCCCTGTCTTCCACTATCTCCTGGAATTTGCTCAAATTCATGTCCATTGAGTCGGTGATGCTACCCAATCATCTCATTCTCTGCTACCTCCTTCTCCTTTTGCCTTCAATCTTTTCCTGCATAAGGCTCTTCACATCAGGTGGTCAAAGTATTGGACCTTCAGCTTATGACAAAGCTTAAGTTCAGTTCTATAAATGTTTGCTGAAGCTCTGATATGGGCAAGGCACAAGGACACAGTAGTGACAGAAGCCAGCTTTGCCTTGAAGGTGCTCAGAGCACAGGGGAGGAGCAGTTACAGCATGTGATTTGGGGGCAGACTGCGGTCTGTGCAAAATTTAGGATGCTTGGAGGAGGAGAGTGAATTCTGATTTAGTGGTGATGAGGGTGTAGCTAGGAAGCCTTCCCAGAGGAGGAAGTATTTGAAGTATTGAAGGCTGCAGAGATGTTTGCAAGGTAGATGGAGTGGAGGGAGGGTTGGGATGGAGCTCAAGAAGCAGGACCTGGAGACACAGGTATAAAAAAGCTGGGGTGTGTAATGGGGATGGGAGGCCCAAAGGATGCAGTAGCTGAAAGGTAAACTTTCCGTTTTCTGCAGCATGAAGATGGGAGTGCAATGTGGTTGGGAAGAAAGAAGTCCTTAGGACCAGGGAGAAGCTGGGATGCCCTCCCTACCTAAGGGTGGAGACATAATTTTCACAGTGTCCGGGTCCCATCTCAGCCTTCCAAGGCCTATGAGAATGTTACACGACTACTCCATGCCAACGCTGCTGGCTCCTTGGTGTGGCTGGGTGCCTGGCCCATGGCTGGAGGCCAGTGGCCCAGAGCCCAGGGAAGCCAGCTGGTGACAGGATAGAGCTGTCCTGGCTTTGGCCAGGCAAACTGGTGTGTTCTTATCCAGCCTAAGATCCCTGCAGGACCTCCTCTTGGATATATTTAGCTCAGCCAAGAGGTAAGAAGGGTGGTCTGGCTCTACTGAGAGGGTCCCCTTGCTCTGTTTCCCTTGCCTCTGGGAATCTGAGGACCTAGCCTTTTTGCAGGGGGAATCTGAGCTAAGTGACCTGGCCAAGATTAATTTCACTTCCCTCAGATCCTGCAGTCAGTGGGCCTGGGGTGGTTAGGAATCCATGGATCAGAGTCAGCCCTTGACTTCCATCCTTGGACTAAAGCTGGGGATGGGACCGTTAGATGAATACAGGAGAGACTAGTGGACAAGCCAAGCTTATTCCTTTGACCCCTGTAGGAAAGAACACACTGCCATGGTCCACCTCAAATTCTTTTTGGAACACAACAGGTTATGATAAACAACCAACGAGTCAGCCAACCAACCAACCAATCAATCGTGAAAATTTGACCAGAAGCTAAAATAGAATATCCCATAGGAAGGAGCCCCAAGTGCCAGGTGGCCAGTGAGGACAGGACTCAGGCATCTCTCTTTATGGGGCAGCAGGATACTTGGCCTTGAGAGTGAAAGTGAAAGCTGCTCAGTCGTGCCCAACTCTTTGCGACCCCATGGACTATACAGTCCATGGAATTCTCCAGACCAGAATACTGGAGTGGGTAGCTTTTTCCTTCTACAGAGGATCTGCCCAACCCATGGATCAAACCCAGGTCTCTCGCATTGCAGGCAGATTCTTTACCATGAGCCCCAAGGGAAGCCCTTGAGAGACTGAGTGTCAAAGGTTCCCATACTGTTTACCTGTGAGGATAATTGTTTTGGATCCAAGGCTAGAAATGAATTCATATGGATACTTAAAAAAAATAGATCAGAAAAAGAATGATGACACTATAATCATGTGTGTGCTGTTGGGGGGGAGCGGTGACTGGTGAGGGGTAGGGGAGCACATACTTAGAGCCCAATGCAACAGGTTTGTCACTTGACTAACTGTAGGTTGCTGCTTTGTTGTTGTCCAGTTGCTAGTCCTATCTGACTCTTTGTGACCCCATGGACTGTAGTATGTCAAACTTTCCTGTCCTTCACTATCTCCTGGAGTTTCCTAAGACTCACATGCTTTCAGTCAGTGATGCTATCTAACCATCTCTTCCTCTGTCGTCCCCTTCTCCTTTTGCCTTCAATATTTCCCAGCATCAGGGTCTTTTCCAATGAGCTGGCTCTTCGCATCTGGTGGCCAAAGTATTGGAGCTTCACCTTCAGCATCAGTCCTTCCAATGAATATTTAGGGTTGATTTCCTTTAGGATTGACTGGTTTGACTTCCTTGCTGTCCAAGGGACTCTCAAGAGCCTTCTCCAGCGCCACAATTCAAAAGCATCAATTCTTGCCTCTCTGAACCCTGGTTCCTCCCCCAAGAAGCTGAATTCTTCATCTTCTTGGCCTTTTCCTTTTCTGTTCACTTAGAAGTTTCCCCCGGTAGACTGAATTTTTAAGGCAAGGACTCCTCTCTCTTATTTTTTTCCCTTGCCTTTGTATCCCAAGGGACTGGCACAAAGTAGAAACTCAATAAATGTTAGTCAAATGAATGAATAAACGTTTGAATAACAAAAATACCTGCTCTCTGGACCTCTCTCAGGATTATTGGGAGGATCAAATGAGATAATGCACATGAAAGCACTTTGTAAAATTGCAGAGCTCTATACAAATGCAAATCATTCACAGCTTTGGTGGAAATTATTATTCAGATTATTATTATTATTTTCACTGTGAAGGAGGACAGGAAGGAGGGGGCAACAGAGTCATCCCTAGTGCTGGAAGCCAGGCCCAGGCAGCCCGCAGTGGGCAGTGCTCTCAAGCCTGCCTGGGAGTCTCTTTAAATCCTCAATAGGGTGGGCCCCGGCTGAGCAGCTGCTGAGGTTGGGGCAGAAGTTGCTGTTGGAACCCTGCCCATTGTGGAAACAGAAGCTACAAGCACATCATACCCTGAACAAAATGAATTAAACGCCAAGCTCTAAATGAAAAAGGTTTTCTTTTTTTCTCTGTTGTGTCCAAAAAAGCAAAAATAAGTGGAAAGGTGGTATGCTAGAAATGGGGTGATGGCAGAGAGAGACAGACAGACACCCAGGGTACCCCAAAACTCGGAGTTCAACCCACCTCCCTAGGCTGAACTCCTGTTTCCAGTGCTATTATCCCACCTCTTCCCCCACTGGCCTGTGAGAGGGAGGGCGAGCCGGCTGGGTAGCCAGGAGACTCAGAGCAAAGGCGTGATTGATAATTGGCGACTGTAATTCTATAATTCATCTCCCTGCACCGCAGTGAAATTAAAAGAGTTTAGGTTCCCAAGCATAATGATCATCAATTAAACGCCGGGGAGATTTAGTGTCCTCATTTGAATTTTGTTTTATTTATTTAAATGTGTCTCCTTTTGGGGGAGGGAGAGTGGGGATTGGGAGCCGGTGAGTGAGGGGCTGGGGCGGGCGGGAGGCCGCTACCGGGCAAGGAGGGTCTCCGAGGAGCTGGGTAGCTCAGGGCTGCCAGGGACGGCGGAGGGTGGAGCACGGGCCTCGGGGCGGCAGGCAGAGTGAGACAGGGGATCCATCATCCCCAGGCCTAATCAGTTAATACTGATAAACTGCCAGCAATAACTGCCAATTGCGCCGCCGTTTGGAACTGCCAGTTCATTCATTTAGGGAGTGCGGCGGCACATTGGGGAAGCGCTCTGGCCCCCGCATCCTTTCTGTCTGTTCTCCGGGAGGAGATGCGGCATCTGGTGGAGGCCGAGGACCGCCGCTGACTCCTGCGGAAAGGGAGAGGAGCCCTGGTCTGCTTCGGGGTGGCCCGGCCGGCTGCGGGATGGATCTGGCCCGGGCTGGCCCGCGGGCTACGCCGGCGGCCTGTTTCTTTCGGACCTGGCTGGCTGGTTTGCTGATGGCACCTGTCTGAAGAATGAACCTCGGAATAAGGGTGCTAAACCTCCGAAGCATCAGGCTCGGATCTCCTCACAGGGCCAGAGCAGGAAGCCTCCAGAATCAGGGAGTTTCTCTCAGCCCTGTCATACCCGACTGTGGGACTCAGTGTCCAGCTCTGGAAAGGGGCTACCCTCGGTGGCCTCTAGGGGTCCATCTAGCCCTGTGACTTTACCGAAGCTACTTTGCTGTGCTCTGGCCTAGAGGTGGGTGGATGCCACACCCACCACCGTCCGGCTTCCCACCCGGAAAGTTTGGCATCCTACTCCCCTAACTCCACCTGCCCCTCCCCACGTTGCTGACCATTTTTTCCCTGGGTTGGTTTCTGCCGCAGTTTCCTGGCATACTCTGATTTCAGATTCTCACTTGCAATCAAGAAACTAAAAATAGAGCATAAAGGAGCTCTCCAAGGGGGCTGGGGGTGGGGGTGGGGGTGGGGTGGGGGTGGGTGGGCAGAGGATGAGGAAAGTGCTGGGTTCCTCCTGGGAATGAGATCTCATCAGCTCCACGGAGGGAGTTAGAAATCCAATCCAGACCATTGGCAAGGGGCGGGTGCGGGATGAGGAGCCTTCCTGATCACTGAGTGGGAAGCTTGAGAGAAAACCGGGTCGGTGCTCTTGCCTGGGGAGAGGGTGTCGGGGAGAGGGAGGGTGGGCGTTTAGGTCCTCAGGGTGTGGTCCATAGCTTGCCCTGCAGTGGTCGCCCCCTTCTCTGCGCTGAATAGGAGCTGAAATCCACAGGCCCCTGGGTGGGAGGCGTGGGCACCAGAAGAGCCTTGTGTTCTAACTCATCCGCCAGGAGGGGGCGCCCTATTCTAAAGTTAACAAAGGCAGCTGGTACACGCTGAGGCCCTGGAGGCTTGTGCGGACTGGTCGTCGTTGTCCTACAGGGCTTGTGGACAACAGGACCCTCGCCACGGATTTCCTGCTTGCGACCCCGGGAATGATGTCTTTCCAATGATAAAGAATGGCTGTGGTTAAGCTTGACGTGCCAAGATGGGCAACGTGGAAGCGCTGGGGCTCTGCGGGGAGAGGAGACTGAGAGGGGGTCTGGTTTCTCAGAGAGCAGGTCCCAGACCACAGGAGAGCCCTTCCTGTTGGTGGGTGGAGGGATGGGAAGGCTGATTCCAGAGTCTGGAGCCCTGGGCTGCATCCCAGCCCTGGGCTGCCTTGGGCGCATCACTTGTTCCTCTGAGCCTTAGTTTCTCCTTCCGTTTCGCAGGAGGTATTGTGCCAAAGCTCTGGGGGTGGTGCGGTGTTCTGCACACACCAGGGACAGGAGTTATAGCTTTCATGTCTTAGACAAGAAAGCAGTCCGCAGCCTAGCCTTATATTCTAAGGTGGATCACCGAGGGAGAACTTTTATTTCCACCCTGTCTGGTGCTGTCTCCCGGGTTCCTTTCTCACTCTGGACTATCTTTAGGACCCTTGGGGGAGGAAGGGAAGAGGCTGATATTAGAATCCAGAGACTTGCCATGTTTTTGTACTGGTGATTCAAATCAAGATACTGTCTTTCAGTCTCCTCTCCGTCTGGCTGAACTCATTCCAGTTTCCTAACCGAGCCCATCTCCATCCAGAAAGAGTTGGTCCTTAAAAGTGTGGTGATTTCTCCTGAGCTGCGGAGATCCGGGCATACCTGGTTTTCTTCAGTCTCATCTGCAAGGCCATCTCCTTCTAGCTTCTGAAAGAGCCCTTCTCGTTGTCCCTTCCTCCAGGAAGGTGCTCTGGGTTGATCCGAGGAGAGATAAAGGTAACCCCAGTTCCCAGAGAAGCCCATCTCCCTTTATGGATCCATCATGTTTTGTCCTGTGCCTGGGTCAATCTTCTCTTTCCTGACTAGTCTGGTGTCAAGGGCTGTTTTGTGGCTCTCCATGAATGTCTTTGGCCTCTTGGGCAGATTGGATTGAGGAGCTCTGGGGGTCAGAAATGTGTTAGTCGCTCAGTCGTGTCTGACTTTTTGTGAGCCCATGGACTGTAGCCCTCCAGTCTTTTCTGTTCATGGGATTCTCCAGGCAAGAATACTGGAGTGGATTGCCATGCCCTCCTCCAGGGGATCTTCCTGACCCAGGGATGGATCTCTTATGCCTCCTGCATTGGCAGGCAGGTTCTTTACCACTGCATCACCTGGGAAGCCCGACTAGGGGTCAAGGACTTGACAGTTTTGTGTGGAATCTGTAACAGCACCAAGCCCAAGTGGGCATGAAGCCCAACAAAGGCTTTTAAAAATTACCATGTGCTGTCCTTTCCTCTGATTACAAAAGGAATACATATTCATGGTCAAAAATTTGGAAAATACAGCAAAGCACAAAGAAAAAAAATTCATCCATATTCCACTAGCTGGAAGCAGCCACTGTTAATATGGGAGGTGTGTCACCTCGCAGGCCTTCCCTTTCTCTCTGCTCTTTGTCTTTCAATGGAAATCTCATGCAGTAATACTTTTCTTTTTGTCACCTGCTTCATTATAGTGTGTGGGGAACATTTCCCCATGCAGCCAATGCCACACAAAAAGTGTAGCCAGGTGTTTGGGAACCCCGGGAAGGTGGGGGGTGGGGGGGTCTCAGCACTGACAGATCCAGCTCCTCCCCCACTCCCAGTGAAGACAGAGACCTTAAAATCCATTGGCTGGAGGGGTGGCCCAAGAGGCAGGGCAGTGTGCAACCCGCAGTACCCCTCGGTTGTCACCCGGGTGTGCCAGGCTGATCCTGTGACCTCACCTGAGATTCCTTCCCAGCATCAGCTTTCTTCTTGCCTGGGCTCTTGCCTCAGACACAGCAGGCAAGCGGGGGGGCAGGGAGTGTGCCGCGGTGCCAGTCACTTGGAAGCTCCAAATAAGGCTAGAAATGTAAAGGGTTGCGCCAGCAGTCACTTGGCATGAGGATGGAGCCCAGAGTCCTTTCCGCCCAGTCATGTGCCTGAGAGATGGTAGTAACAAGGGAGCCAGTCCTGTTTAACTGCAGAACTTCAGTTGAGCTAAGTAGGGTGTGCATCTGGTGCCTGCCACCTCCAAATGCTGAACAAAGGGTTACAGGATCTTGGTTTGGAGACCCTGCCCACATGCATTGTCCATCTAACTCAGCACAGCCCTCTGACTCACCTTCTTTAATGCACCCTGAATTGGCAAAGCCTGTCTCCTTTCTACCTGTCTGGACTTTTTTCCTCTTCAAACTCTGCTCAAGATGTCCTTCCTTTAATAACAACCTCCCAGGCATAACCCCAAACTCTGATTCAAGATGGCAGAGTAGAAGGATGTGAGCTCATCTTCCCCTGCGAGAACATCAAAATTGCAACTAGTTGCTGAACAACCATTGACAGGAGGATGTTGAAACCCACCAAAAAAAGATACCATGTCCAAGGACAAAAGTCACAATGAGGTGGTAGGAGGGGCACAATCATATTAAAATCAAACCCCATACCTGCCAGAGACACTTGGGAGGCACAAACGAAATCTTGGGCATACCAGGACCCAGGGGAAAGAAGCAGTGACTCCCACAGACTGAGCCAAACTTGCCTGTGAGTGTTTGAGGGTCTCCTGCAGAGGTGTGGGAAAAGGACTTAAATAGATGATATACAGATGGCTGACAAGCGCATGAAAAGATGCTCAACGTAACTAATCATCAGAGAAATACAAAACCCCAATGAGATATCACCTCACAACCAGATGGCCACTGTCAAAAACAAAAAACCCAAGTGTTGAGGTGAACATAGAGAAAGTGGAACCCTCGTGTACTTTTAGTGAGATTGTACAGTGGTCCAGTCACTATGAAAAATACTGTGGTGGTTTCCCAAAGTAAAAAATTAAATTAACATAAAACTACCATGTGATCCAGCAATTCCACTTTTCCACTTCTGGGTATACATCTAAAAGAATTGAAAGCTGGATCTCAAAGACATATTGGCACGCCCACATTCACAGCAGGATTGTTCACAGTATCCATGAGGGAAGCAACTCATATTCACTGATAGGGGAACCACTGGCTGACCACCTCAGCCAGACCAGATGGGAACCACTTGCATGAGTTATCTTAAACAGGAGGTCCTGGTAAGGAATGTGGAACTATTAATAACAAGCTACTACCAACTAGAAAATCCAGGAAAGATCAAAAGGAGAGAGGAGATGCCAGTCCATGTGTCCTACCAAACACCCAAAATCCTTCTCACTGAAAAACATCTCAGCTTAGTGATGTATACACCACCAGGAGGGATCTCCGAGTCAGAATGATTGGCTGGAGGCAACCCAGAGACTAATAACCCCATCACTGTAAAACCCAAAATGTCAAGCCATGTGGCAGAGCAATTCTCCTTGATTCCCTTACCTTGCTGCTCTCTACGGAGAAGGCAATGGCACCCCACTCCAGTACTCTTGCCTGGAAAATCCCATGGACGGAGGAGCCTGGTAGGCTGCAGTCCATGGGGTCGCTAAGAGTTGGACACAACTGAACGACTTCACGTTCACTTTTCCCTTTCATGCACTGGAGAAGGAAATGGCAACCCACTCCAGTATTCTTGCCTGGAGAATCCCAGGGAGGGCGGAGCCTGGTAGGCTGCCGTCTATGGGGTCGCACAGAGTTGGACACGACTGAGGCGACTTAGCAGCAGCAGCAGCAGCAGCAGCAGCAGCAGCTGCTGCTGCTCTCTACCTGGGTGCCCCTTCCCAATAAAATCTCTTGCTTTGTCAGCATGTGTGTCTCATCAGACAATTCATTTCCAAGTGTTAGACAAGAGCCCATTCTTAGGCCCCTACCCCTTCCTGCCACAGATGGAAGAATAGATAAGCAAAATGTGTTATAAACCTACAATTAAATATTACTCAGCCTTAAAAAGGGAGGAAATTCTGATACATGATATATGGATGTTAAGTGACATAGCTAGTCACAAGGAGACAAATACAGTATGATTCCACTTATGTGAGGTATCTAACGTAGTTAAATTCATAGAAACAGAATGGTGGTGGCCAGGGCTTGGAGGCGAGGGAAACAGTTATTTTTTAACGCATATAGAGTTTTATAGTTTTATGAGATGAATTGTTCCAGGGGTCTATTGCACACTAATGTGAAAAAAAAACTTACTACTGAACTGTACACTTAAAAATGGTTACTATGATAAAATTTATGTTATTTTCTAACCATGACTGAAGGCTCTTCCTGCCTTCTCTGACCAGCCCAGCAAGAAAGAAGCTCTCCTTTAACAGAACCCTTAATGTGCTTACCTTTTCTCAGCTACCCTCTCAAACTGACCTGTTATGTTTTTATATGTTCACATTCCAGCTTCTTTTCAGATAAGTTTTTTTTTAATTTTATTTTTTTATTTGTCTGTGCTGGATCTCCGTTGCTTCATGGCTTTTTTTCTAGTTACTGCAAGCAGGGCTATTCTCTGATTGTGGTGCGCAGGCTTCTCACTGCCGTGGCTTCTCTAGCTGCGGAGCACGGGCTCCAGGGCACGTGGGCTTCAGTACTTGCAGCACGTGGGCTTAGTAGTTGTGGCTCCCAGGCTCTAGAGCACAGGCTTAGTAGTTGTGGCGCACGGGCTTACTGCAGCATGTGGGATCTTCCCGGATCAAAGGTTAAATCTGTGTCCCCCCTTGCACTGGCAGGTGGATTCTTTACCACTGAGCCATCAGGGAAGCCCTCAGACAAATTCTCTGAAGGCAAGAATACAGTCTTTACCTCTTCATTTTTCCCCACAGAACCTAACACAGGGCCTCAAGCCCAACCCAATTAATATTTGCCAATTGAACTGTCAGTTTCCTTAATAAAGTTTTGGACAGTGGGCAGGAGAGTGATGAGTAGAGGTGAGAGCAAACACAGAGGAGAAAAGCAGAAGAGAGTGCCTGAGTCAGAGGATGACGTCCATACATGGCCTGTGGATTGATTGTTTAGGCTGCTACATCTGTCCCCGGTGAATGTAAGTTCTTGCTTTGTTGTGAAAGAATTTGGAGATGAAGTGACAGGTAAGAAGTGGATTTATTTGGAGAGAAACACACTCCACAGACAGAGTGTAGGACATCTCAGAAGGTGCATGAGAGAGAGCTTGGAAATATGATATGCCTCGTTTTTATGGGCTGGGTAATTTCATAGGCTAATGAGTGTTATTCCAATGGTTTTGGGGAAGAGATGGGGATTTCCAGGAATTGGGCTACCACCCACTTTTTGGCCTCTTATGGTGGGCCTTGGAACTGTCATGGATGGGTGTGTCATTTAGCATGCTTATGTATTATGAGTGTATGATGAGGCTCAAGGTCTGTCAGAAGTTGAATCTTTCACCATCTTGGTTCTAACTGGTTTTTGTCATGTGCTACGGCCATGTCTTTCCTTAAAGGTTGTGCCCTGCCCCCTTCCCTCCTGTTTCACATCTATGCGTGGGTCAGCTTATGTGGCTTACACTAGTTTTATGTGCACACACCTATGAGATTGGGCATAGGGTGGGGGTGGTGGAGAGACCATGGGTCTCTAACCTTGAGTTAGACCTGAGCAAATGGTGTTCCAACTCTTCCAATGGTTTCAAACTAAAAAATGTTGGCAGGTGTTAACCTGGACCACCTGGGACATGTACCTAACTTCACTTTCCTTTAGAATTCCTAGAGAAACAGATTCTTCGACTCTACTCAGGAACATGGATCAGTGTCTTAACAGCTCTTCTGCCGGGAAAGTTTCTCCTGACCCCCTCACCTCCATCCCTCTGGCCGCCGTGTAAACTCCTCTACTGAAACGGAGAACACTCCTCTGCACCATATCCCTTGTAGGCGCTTTTTCGAAAATTGAACTTTCACAGAATAAAGATCCCTCACATGAGGTGTCTGTAATTTTCTCTTCGTAGGGTGGCTCCTCTGCTAAATTAATTATCTGGTTCTCTTGAAAAGCAATCTTTTCCCCCAGTTCATGTTCGTTCTTGACCTAACATGGCCATTCTTGGCCTTTTGAATGATTTGCTTCTAGCGGGGAATTAATTTCCGTAGCAACAGCGGCAGCCATTTTGAAGGACTCTCCAGGCCGCGTTCCCATTCTCTGCCATCTCCAGCACGGCTGGGTGTTTGCTTGCTTACAAGTCGTGTGTGTATTTTTTCTCATTTCAGTTGGGGTGGACAACAGCAGTGGCAACTCAGGCTACTAACAGGATGAACAGAAAAATACATGAAGGAGCCTGCCTGCTTTTAGTTCCTGGGGGCCCTGAGCCCCCAAGGAAACACTGGTGTTTACATTTTGGCTTCACAGCATTAAAAAAAAAAAAAAAAAAAAACAGTGGGGATTAGAGGTTTTCCTCTTATTTCTGAATCACCTGGGCCTTTTTCTGAAAGCAGGGCACCCTGCTAAGCTCGAAGCAGGAGAGAGGCCTGAAATCTAGCTTTGGGGATGTGTCTGTTTGTTTAAAGTTTTATTATTTATGCCTGCTTTTAAGTAAACCATTAGAAATGTGAGGATTTTTTCCCCCCAAACACACCGTTCAGCTCCCTATCAGTAACTCTGAAAGGCACTTAGTTGACTGTGGAATCAATTCCTTATGCTGTAACATGCCACGCAAGGCCCCCACTTCACTGGCCTCAGCTTGCCTTCTCAGTCACAACTCCCTGATTGCCCCTTGGGCTCCTACCAAACAGGATATTAGCATGTTGTCAGAATACACCGGATACTTAGATCTGTCTGCCCTGTGCCTGTGAACTTGCAGTTTTCCTTCTCCCACCCACCTGCTGAGGTTGCTCCTCCTTCAAGGCAGGGCTTCCCAAGTGGTGTGTAGTGAGGTGCTAATTCCCCTTAGCCCCGAGTTGCAGCCAGATGGGGCTGGGGCCACTGGAATCCTTCCTGGCCTGTGCTCCCGTCCAAGGGCAGCCTTACCCACTTGTCCCAACGAGCCAGCCAGCTGATCCCATTTCCTGTTTGTGCCACATGGTGAAAAGCCTGGGAAGCTTTCTTTAAAGGCCAGCTCGATGCAATCTCCTTCAGAAACCCCCTTCCAGGCCCTCCGGTCAGAAGGCTCCACCCTCCGCCAGATACTCACCCAATCCTTATGGTTGACTTTGTATCTTAGTTACAGTCCTTACAGTCTGCTCTGTATCATGGGTGTTTAGTGCTTTTTATAGGCATCCTCTCTGTGTCCCTTCCCACAAGAGATTGGAAGAATCTTGCAATTTTTGTTTTTGTTTAGCTACACACAGTGATTTGTAAGGAGAAATATATGTTTGGTCTTCATGCCTATTTTTAGCACAGAACTCCTGAAACCCTGGGAATTTGCTGGTGGTGGTGCTAGTGGTAAAGTATCCTCCTGCTAATGCAGGTGATGCTCAAGAGACATGGATTCGATCCCTGCATTGGGGAGATTACCTGGAGTAAGAAATGGCAACCTACTCCAGGATTACTAGCCTGGAAAATCCCATGGATAGAAGAGCCTGGCTACACTCCATGAGTTACAGAGTCAGACAGGACTAGGCACACAGTTGGAACTATGGATTGGAAACAGTGGTGTAGGTGTCTTTTGTTACGTTACTAGTGTTATGTTTGTTACGTTAATGGTGTTTAGAATGCCCCTAGGTTCTTCACGGATAGGGGCTGGTTGCCAGAGGAACCAACCTGAGGGTTGGAACTTTCAGTTCTCCACCCCCACCTCCTGTGGAAAAAAGGGGCTGGAGGTTGAATCAACTGCCAATGACCAATAAATTAATCAATCATGCCCATGTAATAAAGCCTCCATAAAAACCCAGAAGGATGGGGTTTGGACTTCCAGGTTGATGAAAATGTGGCAATTTGGGGAGTGTCTTGGCAGGAGAGGGCATGGATGCTCTGTGCCCTTTGCCATATCTTGCCCTGTGCACCTATCTCTTCTATCAGGCTGTTCCTGACTTGTACCCATTTATAATAAACTGGTAATCTAGTAAGTCAAATGCACTCTGAGCTCTGTGAGCCACTTTAGCGAACTAATCAGACTCAAGGAGGAGGTTGTGGCAAACTGATTTATAGCCTGTCAGTCAGAAGCACAGGTGCAACCTGGACTTTCAACTGGCTTCTCAACTGGGGAGTGTGTGTGTGTGTGTGTGTGTGTGCGCGTGCGCACACACGCACACACATCTGCGGGTGGGGTGGGGTAGGGGAGCAGTCTTGTGGGATGGAGCCCTTAACCTGTGGATTCTGATGCTATCTCTGGGTAGATGGTGTTAGATGTGAGTTGAATTGTAGGACACCCAGCTGGTGTCTGTAGAGTCATTTGTTGAGGTACCATACCCCATTCCCACGTCGGATTTCGGGGAGCAGAACACAGAAGAGTCTAGGTCTTGTCTAGCAAGTATTTGGGATTCCTTAAATGTCTGTCAATTTGAAATCTAGAGCTTCTGTAACCATAGCTTGTCTTCCTTGATATGCTGCTTTTGTTCTAATGACCCTACCAGTGTTCAAAATATTTTGGGAATTTCTTTCCTGGAATTACTCTCAGAGAAATCTTATGAGCCAAAGAATAAAACTAGTCTCTTTTCTTTAGACTCAAACAACGTGTATTTAATTTTCATTTTGTTGTCATTGTTAGTCAACAAATATTTATTGAGCCCCAGGCACCTAGTTGTTTTTTAAAATTTAATATAAACGACTTGTCTACCGTATTGGCAAGATTTGGCTCCAAATAAGTTTGATTTTTTTTCTAGAAATCGAATCTACCCTCAAAACATTAAAGATTTACTAGCTTGGAGCAGACTCACAACAATGAAAGCAAGGAATACAAAACAGCAAAAAAAAAAAAAAAAAGGGAAAAAACCCAAACTTAAACCAAAACACAGTGAGTGGTAACATTGCTGGAATAAATGCAGAGACTCCCAAAGTATCAGCTTGCAAAGGACAGCATTAACTTGGATACCTAAGCTCTGGAGTGTTTGTTAAAAGGACTCAGTCTCCCTGGCTTATGTCACACCTCATTCTGGTATATGTCATTCACTAATGATAAGTCAATACAATGTGGTTAGATTATTCCATTTGAAGCCAATGGATGCAGTTTATGTCCCTGCTGTGTCGCCTACCAGCAGGGCTGCCTTGGGTAGTCATTTAAAGTGTCTGGTAATTTCTCACCTGTCTCATGGTGGATGGTGCCTACGTTACAGGGCTGTTGTAAAGAAGAATGTTGACTCTTGCACCCAGATATTCTGATTTCAAAGAAAGCATTCATACATGTTTTGGATTATAAGTCTCCCCTGCCGCCCCCCAGAGAATAAAAGGACTGAGGAATAAGCGTTGCCTTCAAACTTTTGGAGACTTAGATGAAGACTGGGCTTTAAGTTTTTCTCAGATTCCTTTGAAGAGAATAGGAGAAGCCTGGCATTTTGTTGCTATAGAGATGATACAGGCTGGATTTTATGAAGAACTTCCCCTGAAGATGGTTAGGCCAAGGAAAGGCTGCGTGAATAAAGGAGAAGTTTGGGTGAGTGAAATCATTTCTGGAGATGCAGCATCCTTGTTTTGCTGGGTGCATGAAGGTGATGCCTGACTTCTTCCTGCACGGTAGCTATTTGGATGACAGTTGGACCTTCTTCTGAGTTGTGGGCCCTGCCTACTCCCAGCTGTGCTCCTCTGGGCATCGGGAACTGGAGCCTGCTGGTCAAACCTCAACTTCTCCAAGAAGCTTTCCCAGAGAAACATGATTATGATGTAATAGATATGGTCACGTCACACAAACCTACTCACTTAACTCTAGAGGTGGGTACCATAATGGCCCCATTTTATGGGTGAGGAAATAAAGGCCCAGAGAGGGAAGCAAATTGACCAAAGTTGCACAGCTAGTTAGTGGTGGAGCCAGGATTTGAGCCATCCTCATTTCCTAGCAGCCTCAGCACTCCTTGACTCTGCCCACTTTAAGAATTCAAAGATTAGTACAAATGAATTAATTACTTATCATATTCATTGTTTGTCCTCTTTCCACCAGTGTCTAGGCCCGGGGAGGTGAAGAATTTTTCTTTTTTATTAATTGCTGAATCCCTAGTACCTAGAATAGCAGAAGTGTGCATAAGAGATACTTAATAAATGTTTGTTGAATAAATGAACTTGTTAATACATTGTAATACATTAATGCATTTAATAAAATTTTTAATTGAAGTATAGTTGATTTAAAATGTTGTGTTAGGAAAAATTGTCTTAGTTTCTGGTGTATAGCAAAGTGATTCAGTTACACATATATATACATATTTTTTTCATTATTTTTGTTTTACAAGTGCATTATTTTTTGGAAACTTTCCTTTATTTTTTTTAAAGCACGTTGTTTTTTAGGAGTTCTGACCTGTGTGCTCCTGAGATTCTGACAGCACTGCATTGCACAGCCCTGGATTTTAATCAGTGTTATTAATTAAGATACCAGCTCTAGCCTGGGGAAAGCTTATTCCCCACCCAAAGCTCATTTTCTGTGGGTACTTTTCCCAGTTAGAGGTGATCAAAAGCCCCAGAAATCAACTTGTCTCGGAGTTGTCATGATAAATAAGCCCCACAGACATGATTTTCTGGTGTTTGCTAAATTGTTTTTAGGTTGAATGCCTATTGGTGGGAATGCGCTCACCTCTACCACAGTCCCTTATGCTACGGTTTAACAGTCACGCACTTTCCCTCTTGGTTCCTAGATGAAATCACATGCTTCAAGTCCTACCCCATAATTTTATAGTTGAGGAAACTGAGACCTGGAGAAGGGGTGACTTGTCCATGGTCATGTAGCTGATAGAGCCTGGAATCGGGTACTCATTCCCACCGGCTGAAGCCAGTGCACTTCCTTCTGCACCAAGATGTGTGCCCTGGGCAGGAATGCCTTGTCTGAACAGGGATGAAAAGCAGATGTCATTAGTCCCAGGGATGGTGAGTTTGGGGAGAAGGGACGACAAGGGGAGTTGCATGGCAGGGGGCATCTCTCCTTGTCCTCCGCTCCCATGTGGCCCCTGTGCTCACAGGCCACCCCTTCACATGATGGTATTTTCAACAAATGGGAGGGAAGCAGGTCTTTCTCTTTCCCTCTCCCCCCCAGCCACCACTGTAATTAGTTGTCAAAAATTTTTAGATGGAAGGGGGAATGTTCAGGTCCTGATGAGATGATACAGCAAAGATTTCATTTCATCTTGAATTTGACATTAAACTTTAATAGTCTCAAGGACAAGAAGCCAAGAGATATCAGATGTAATGAGATAAAGCAAAGTTTCTCTGACAGCAAATTTGATCACAAATGGGCTCCGAGATTGCTTCTTTGATATAAATGAAACATAATTCATCTTCTAGAGCCCCGAATGGGCTTTCAGGCTAAGGATGAGGCTGGCATCTCTCTTGCCTGGTGCTGACAAGTGGCAGCACGGGCAGGAGGTGGAGATGTGGCTGGACCCTGTCTGAGCAGTTCAGCTGCTCCGTCTGGGAAGAGGTGAACCAGGCAGCACGGGACCTGAAGGGCATGGGGGGTTCCAGCCGGGAGCTGCGGACACCTTCTCCTCTGGGTTTTGAGTTGGGGGGTTCTCCCCGAACTCAGAAGAGCAACGAAGAGGGGAGTCACACAGGGCGGGGCTCCCTCGCAGGTCTGGATTTCGTGGGAAACTCTTCTTTTGATAATTTTCAAACTGGGTACTAAAGGTGTCCAACAGTTTACTTACTTGATTTTTCTTCTTTTTCTTTTTTTTTTGCTTCTTTGCATTTCATACAGATGTTAGTTCCCTCACCAGGGATTGAACCCATGCCCCCGGCAGTGTAAGTACGGGGTCCTAACCGCTGGACTGCCAGGAAAGACCCCTAACACTTTATTTCTGAACACTCTGTCATGCTCCTCTGATAGGTCTTCCTGTCATAGTCCCTTCTTTCCTCACTTCCCACGGCAGCCTAAATTCAGATGTGTGTGCTTGCTAAGTCACTTCAGTCGTGTCCGAATCTTTGCAACCCTATGGACTGTAGCCTGCCAGGCTCCTCTGTCCATGGGGATTCTCCAGGCAAGAATACTGGAGTGGGTTGCCCTTCTCCGGGAGATCTTCCCAACCCAAGGATCAAACCCATGTCTCGTTTGGCTCCTGCACTGCAGGTGGATTCTTGACCACTGAGACAGTGGGGAAGCCCTCATTCAGATGGTGTGATGCTAATTCAGATGGTATGATGGAGGTGGGTGGAGGGTTCCAGCCTCCCAGTCTCCATCAACTCCCCACTGGTTTTCTTTTCTTTTTTAAAACTAAAAACAAATAAATAAATAAATCTGGCCGTGCTGGGTCTTTGTGGCTGCATGTAGGCTCTCTCTAGTTGCGGTGCATGGGCTTCTCATCTCAGTGGCTCCTTTTGTTGTGGAGCACGGGCTCTAGGATGCGGCTCAGTAGTTATGGAGCACAGGCTTGGTTGCCCCGCAGCATCCTCCCAGACAAGGGGTCGAACCTATGTCCCCTGCATTGCAAGGTGGATTCTTAATCAGGAAGCCCCCCACTGGTTTTCTTAATCTTGCATAAATTACCACGTTAATCCTTCGGGGCCTGCTCCCCCACCTTTCAGCAAGATTACCGCCCTCAGCCGGCTTTGTGCAGACATTGCAGGTGCTGCTCCTGGGTCTGATTGGGGGCCACTACCACAGCCTCCCACCTCCAGCCTTTGCCCCTTCTGACCCCTCCTCCTCTGGTCACAAACCTGTAGATACTTTAGGACAGATGCCTTAACCTGATGCCCCAAGTGCCTTTTTAGCCCATCTATCACACCTGCTCTGAGCCCCTGCTTCTCGTTGGGATGGGAGTGGGGGACGAGGACCACACCCTCCTCCCTTTCTTGCTCCTGCGGGGCCCTCAGGAAGCCCTTCTCCTCCTGCGCAAACACCACTCACCCTCCTTCAATCTTGATGTCACATCTTCTGAGAACGCTGCCCTGCCCAGCTCTGCCAGAAGACAGCTCCCCTCCTCTGCGTTCCCGGGCCCCTGTAGGACTCGGGGTCTGTCTTCCCTGTTTTACTCTGTTCCTGCACCTATCTGTCTCCTTTTCCAGCCCCTGAGTGCCTCAGGCCATGTCTCACTGATCTCTCTATATCCCTGGGTATGTTGTGGTACCTGGCATGAAGCAGGTAACCAGTGAGGATGTATTAGGTGAATGTGAATCCTGACCCATGGCATGGCCTCTGGGATGTGCCTGGCTCACTGTGGGGTTAAGAGAATCAGAATGCATGCACATTTATCTATCCTCCCAGATGCAACAAATCCACCAAGTATAGTTGTTGTTCAATCGCTAAGTCATGTCCAACTCTTTGCGACCCCATCAACTACAGCATGCCTGGCTTCCCTGTCCTTAATTTTCTCAGAGTTTACTCAAACTCATGTCTATCAAGTCAGTGATGCCATCCAACCATCTCATCCTCTGTCACCCTCTTCTCCTTTTGCCCTCACTCTTTCCCAGCATCAGGGTCTTTTCCAATGAGCTGGCTCTTCCCATCAGGTGGCCGAAGTATTGGAACTTCACCTTCAGCATCCGTCCTTCCAATGAATAGTCAGGGTTTATTTCCTTTAGGATTGGCTGTTTTGACCTCCTTGCTGTCCAAGGGACTCTCAGAAGTCTCCTCCAGTACCACAATTCAGAAGTATCAATTCTTCGGTGCTTGGCCTTCTTGATGGTCCAACTCTCATATCCATACATGACTACTGGAAAAATCATAGCTTTAATTATATGGACCTTTGTTGCCAAAGTGATGTCTCTGCTTTTAAATACACTTTCTGGGTTTGTCATAGCTTTTTTCCCAAGAAGCAAGCATTTAATTCAGTAGTTTAAACTAATACAGTAGTTTAAGCTAAATAATAATTTTGTCCAAGTTCTCCTTTATCAAGATATTGGGATTGCAAAATTGAGACCAGATTGAAGACAGAAGTTCTGCTGACATCCTCTTCTCTTTCCTGGAGGTCCAATGTGAGGGCTCAGGTTAAAGCATCTTCACCTTTCTCAGCTGAAGACAGCTTGAACACCTGCTGAGGAGGGACTGTCCTTGGCGAGGACATGTTGACTTTGGGCTGTACAAACATGCAGTGGGAGGGCTGTGCTAGAGTAGGGCATGCATGGGAACTAGACAGGCCTACCTGGGAGGCAGATTCAGAGCCAGGAAACAAGGACTGGTGTGCTAGTTCAAAGGGAAGGTGGCTTTGAGAGCTCTGTGTCCAACCAGAACTGTGGGTTTAGCCCAAATGTTCCTCAACAGGTAAATGGATAAGCAAGTTGTAGTATGTCTATACAATGGAGTAGTATTCAGCTATGAAAAGGAATCAAGTTGTGATACATGCTACAATGTGATGAACCTCGAAAACATGCTCAGTGAAAGAAATCAGGACTTTCCTGGTCACCCAGTGGTTAAGAATCCACCTGCCGATGCAGGGGACACGGGTTTGATTCCTGGTCTAGGAAGACACCACATGCAGCTAAGCCTGTGTACCACAACTACTGAAGCCCGGAGGCTCTAGAGACTGTGCTCCACAAGAGAAACCACTACAATGAGAAGGCCGTGCACCCCAACTACACGGTAGCCCCCATCCGCTGCAACTAGAGACAGTCCAGACATGGCAATGAAGACCCAACACAGCCAAAAATTAAAAAAAAAGAAAGAAACCAGTCTCAAAAGTCATACATGATTCCATTCCTATGAAATGCCCAGAGCAGTGAATCTATAGAGACAGAAAGGATGTCAGTGGGTGCCAGGGATTGGGAGGAGGGAGTGTGTGTATGGGGTTTCCTTTGGGAGTTATGGAAATGTTTTGGAACTGGACACGGGTAGTGGTTGCCCAACACTGTGAATGTACTAAATTCTTCACTTTACTTTGTGTGTGTGTGGTGTTTTTTATTTTTTTAATTTTTATTTTATATTGAGGTATAGTTGGTTAACAATGTTGTGTTAGTTTTAGGTGTACAGCAAAGTAATTCAGTTACACATAAGCATGTATCTATTCTTTTTCCAATTCTTTTCCCATTTAAGTTATTACAGAATATTGAGCAGAGTTCCCTGTGCTATACAGCAGGTCTTTGTTGGTTATCTATTTTAAATATAGTGTGTATATGTCAGTCCCAAACTCCCAATTTATCCCTTCCCCGCTCCAGCTTTCCCCAATTGTTCACTTTAAAATGATTAATTTTGTTATATGAGTTTCATATAGGTAAGAAATTACAGGCAAACAGAGAAGAGATTGTAGGCTTATTTCTAGGGGATCTGGGTAAATTCTGCTGGTTGTCTTTCTCATCATCCTGAACTGTTTCATGAAGCTGCCCACGTATATGTGTAGATGTTTACCAGGCTGTCCCTCTACACAAATCCAAGGGACACCATTGCCATGGTGGTCCACGCAGACGGAGCATACTGGGCTTGTGTTCACCATAGTGTGCTGCTGGGCCTCCGGCCAAGAGAGGGGTATGGCGGAAGTTCCAGGCCAGCTTCCTCCATCCGTGTCTTTTGCTCCCATAGTCATCATGGGATTCATTTCCCTCCCCCTTGCTGCCAACCAAGGGGACTGACCACTGATTATAAAGAATTAGTGGACAGAAAGACAGTCTCCCTTCTCTGTGGTATCGATCTCCATCCCAGTTGTCCTTCCTGTCTCCCAGCACCACACTCATTGCCAGCGCTCTTGAGATCTAGGGCAAGGGAGGGGGAGAGGACCCTAGGCGATGACAGAAGAGACCCAGAGTCATTACTTTAATGGAGTCATTGGCTGTGCTTCCAAATCTTCTTATCAATGTCATTAGGATTAATTGGATCGTGTGAGCTCCCTCTTCTCTCTCTCTCTCCTCCCTCATCACAGATGACTCTTCTCATGGATCTGTTACCCCGGGTATGAGAAGTCTCCAGGCATGGGGACCCATAGGTGGTGGTAGCAATGTGCAGGGGCTTCTGGTCTCCCAGAGCTGGCTACAGAGCCCTCCTCCTTCTGGATGCCGGCTTCCCTGCTCTCAGGGCACTGAGTCGGAGAGGATCATTAGAGGCTTCTAGCCTTCTGTCTGGTGGTGTCTCCCTAGAGAGCTAAGAAATCCCGTGTCCTGCTCCCATCAGCCAGAGCAAAATTTAGGGACCATAGTTCTGAAGAGTCTTACTTTACCCCCTGATGCAGAATTCTTAAGCCTCAGGAAATTCTTCGCCCTGGTCCTAGACTCCTGTCCTATCCAACCCAGTTCTCATAGACCAGAGATTTGTGATACAGTCTTATCAGGGCTGTGCAGTAACCTGTGTACCATGGTAGGGGGCAGTAGAGGCAGAGATCACCACGTGCCAGAGGCCTCATGGGGAAGGGTCTGTAAGTGAGGGTGGGGGTCCCTGTGCGTGAACAGGTATTGTCTCCTTGGTTCTTGTCACTGTCTTCCTAGAGATGGCCTCTCTGAGACTGCAAGGTAGGAGGGGAATTTTCTGAGTTCTGGGCAAACTCCTGTGTTCTGCCACTGACTTCCTTGGGCAACCTGATAAGCCAGTCATGTGCTTTCCTTCTGAGAAGACTCCATGGTGGGAAATTTCCCATGCAGGAAAGGTTCTTGGTGTGTTTGCTAACTGCCAATTCAGACTTCAAGGGGGTTAGAAATATAGGAGTATGTGGCAGCTAAGAATGGCACCCATAATTAACCCTTTGTGTACTGCGCTGTGGGCACTTGCCTGGCCTGATGATCTTTACAAGGCCGAATGGACTCTGGGATCTGTGAATTGGACACTGGGTGAATGTTCCCCTCTAGCAGGCTGGCTCTGCTTTCTGTCTGGGAGAATGCCTGGGAGACGCCATCTGCTCTGCCTCTCTAGAGGGCTCGGGGTCAGGCCTCATAGGGGTAGGAGGGGAGAGTTAGTCTCTGTTGCAGGATACTGGAGTGAAAGGAGCCCAGGAGGGGGCCTCAAACCTCTTTTCATTTATTTGGCTGCACTGGGTCTTAGTTGCAGCACTCGAGATCTTGTTGAATCATGCGGGGCGCCATGGTTGTGGCAAGTGGGCTTTGTTGCTCTGTGACATGGGATCTTAGTTACCTGACCAGGGACTGAACCCACATCCCTTGCATTGCAAGTGGGATTCTTAACCACTGGACCACCGGGGAAGTCCCCTGAAATCTCTTAGAGCCATGCCTGGGCCACTGTCTAGCCATCTGACCTTGGGCATGTTATTATCCTTTTTTGGGCTGTTAGTTGGCTCTGGCTACTATAACAGAGTACCACAAAGTGGCTGGCTTAGAACAACAGAAATGTGTTGTTTCACAGAGCTGGGAAATAGATGTTTGAAATCAAGGTGTCAGCAAAACCATGCACCTTTTGAAACCCTGGAGAGTGTCCCTCCTTGCCTCTTTTAGCTTATGGTATCTCTGGACATTCCTTGGCCTTTATAACACAGCTTCAACCTTCACATGGCATTCCGCCTGTCTCTTTACATCATCTTCCCTGTGTGTGTGTCTGTCCCTGTGTCCAAAGGTCCCCCTTTTGAGAGGACACCTGTCTTATCAGATGAGGACCCACCCTAATGACCTCATTTGAACTTGAACACTGCTGTAAAGGCTCATTTCCAAATAAGGTCACCAAATAAGGTCCTAATAACACCTGCTGGGAGTTAGAAGTTGAATATAGCTTTTTGAGAGGTCATGGTTCAACCTGGAAGAGATGGGAATACCAGACCATCTGACCTGTCTCTTGAGAAACCTGTATGCAGGTCAGGAAGCAACAGTTAGAACTGGACATGGAACAACAGACTGGTTCCAACTAGGAAAAGGGGCACGTCAAGGCTGTATATTATCACCCTGCTTATTTAACTTATATTCAGAGTACATCATGAGAAATGCTGGGCTGGAAGAAACACAAGCTGGAATCAGGATTGCCGAGAGAAATATCAATAACCTCAGACATGCGGATGACACTACCCTTATGGCAGAAAGTGAAGAAGAACTAAAGAGCCTCTTGATGAAAGTGAAAGAGGAGAGTGAAAAAGTTGGCTTTAAGCTCAACGTTCAGAAAACTAAGATCATGGCATCTGGTCCCATCACTTCACGGGAAATAGATGGGGAAACAGTAGAAACAGCGTCAGACTTTATTTTTTTGGGCTCCAAAATCACTGCTGATGGTGATTGCAGCCATGAAATTAAACTACGCTTACTCCTTGGAAGGAAGGTTATGGCCAATCTAGATAGCATATTTAAAAGCAGAGACATTACTTTGCCAACAAAAGTCCGTCTAGTCAAGGCTATGGTTTTTCCAGTGATCATGTATGGATGTGAGAGTTGGACGGTGGAGAAAGCTGAGCACCGCAGAATTGATGCTTTTGAACTGTGGTGTTGGAGAAGACTCTTGAGAGTCCCTTGGACTGCAAGGAGATCCAATCAATCCATCCTAGAAGAGATCAATGCTGGGTGTTCACTGGAAGGTCTGATGTTGAAGCTGAAACTCCAATACTTTGGCCACCTCATGCGAAGAGTTGACTCATTGGAAAAGACCCTAATGCTGGGTAGAATTGGGGGCAGGAGGAGAAGAGGACGACAGAGGATGAGATCGTTGGATGGCATCACCAACTCGATGGACATGGTTTTGGGTAGACTCCGGGAGTTGGTGATGGACAGAGAGGCCTGGCATGCTGCAATTCATGGGGTCGCAAAGAGTCGGACACGACTGAGCGACTGAACTGAACTGACTGAGTTCAACCTGAAACATGGAACTTGGCCTGTTTAACCTGTGTAATGAAGGTTGAAGTAGACCCCTCTACCATGGACCTTTGTTGATCCTTTACCACTCACCAGAAACATGCCTGCATTTTTGCCAATGTAAACAAAAGAAAGTCTAAATTCCCAAACAGGGAGAAAGAAAGGGTTTGCATCAGTCGTCGTCAAACTGTTAAGATTTTCCTGGCGAGCAGGTTAACATGGCAGCATTTTGGTCCTGCCCGCAGAGAGTCTGATCCAGGAGGACTGGCTGTGTTTTTACAAGCTTCCTGTGATTCTGATGTCAGTCATCCTTGGGCCTCAGTTTAAGATATTTCGCCTTTCATGATACATATGTATATCAAAACATCATCATACACTTTAAATATGTACAATTTTAATTTTTCAATTACACCTCAATAAACATGGGGGAAGAGAAATACTGCTTTGCCTCTTTTTTTTTTTTTTTTAAATAAACTTTATTAATTTTTGGCTGCCCTGGGTCTTCACTGCTGTGCTTGGGCTGGTCTGATTGTGGTCAGTGGGGGCTACTCCTCATTGCGGTATGCAGGCTTCTCATTGCAGTGGCTTCTCTTGTTGTAGAGCATGGGCTCCAGGTTGTAAGCTTCTAGTTGTGGCCCACGGACTTAGGCATCTGGTAGCATGTGGGATCCTCCTGGGCCAGGGATTGAACCTGTGTCCCCTGCATTGGCAGGCAGATTCTTAACCCCTGGACCACCAGGGAAGCCCTCTGCTTTGATTTTTGTTCCAGACTCAGGTAGGGCCCTCTCTTAAGAGGTAGAATGTAGATGCTGGGCTAGAGGGTTGGAGGAAGAGCTGTCTGAACTTGACCCTCAGCAGTTTGGATCCACTGTCAGGGGCTTTAGTTACGGTCCTACACCGAGAGCCCAAGGCAGGGGAGGGTCCCCAATTTGCATGCCTCCCAGGCTCTTCTGTCAGGTCCCAGGGAGAGAGTCACGGCTGTGTGAGGGAGGCAGGGGCTGGTGGGAACGGTAGGCAAAACAGCCATCACCTCCAGGCCTGTGACAAATGCCATTTATTGTCACCGAGAGGAATCAGGCACGTTTTGCAGTCCCAGATATTGTTTCTTAATTGGTGAGACAGGGCTGATTTATTTGTTAATTAACAGATGAAGGCGCATGCAGTAATGTGGTTTGGTGTATTTGTAATTGACAGTGGTGGGTTTCTGGAGGAGCGCCTGGAAATGCAGGAACTGTCTGAAGAAGGGGCTGGGATAACCAATGTGATGGGAAGATGAGCCATCCTGGATAGGGGACCTGAGGCTACACCTGTTCCCCAAGGTATACCCCACACTCCTCCCCTGACCAGGAAATCAGTGTCTCTTCTGCTTGGAAAACTTGTTTGGTTGAGTGAAAAAACCAAAGGTATTATTTATTAAAAATTCAGGTTTTCCTTCTTTCTTCTATTATTTCTTTATTCTCTTCTTCTACAAATATTGAATGTCTACAGGCTGGGCACTGTGTTAGGTGCTGGGGGGCCAGCAGAGAACCCCATACACACAGTCCTTGCTTTCAGAGATCAATGGTCCTCTTCCATTAAGTGGGGTAACCCTGAAAAGGCTTTTTTTTAAAAACTGAGATATAATCGACATTTAATGTCTGTGTAGTTTAAGGTGAACAATGTGTTGTTTTGATACATTTATATTTGCAGTATGATTGCTGCCATAGCATATCTTTATCAAGTCACATATTTCTCATTTCCTTTTTGTGTTAAGAACTGTTAAGATTTAGTCTCTTAGCATTTTTAAAGTTTATGATACAGTATGATAGACTAAAGTCACTATGCTGTGCATTAGATCCCTAGAACTAATTTATCTACTGGTTGTCGGGTATACCCTTCAGCAGCATCTCCCCCATTTTCTCGCTCCCAGCACCATTCTACTCTCTGTTTTTATAAGTTCAGCTTTTTTAGATTCCACATGTAAATGATATCATATAGTATTTGTTTTCCTCTGTCCAACTTCTCTCACTTAGCATAATGCCTTCAAGTTCAAGCCATTTTGTTGCAAATGGCAGGATTTCTTTCTTTCATGTGGCTGAATAATATTCTATTTTATATATGTATATACATGCATATATATTAAATATGTGTATGTATATATTTCACATCTGTATCCATTCAGCCACTGACAGATACTTATGTTGTTTCTATGCCTTGGCTGATATAAATAATGCTGCAGTGAATATGGGTGTGCAGATGTTTCTTTGAGATACTGATTTCAATTACTTTGGAAATAGACCCAGAAACAGGATTGCTGGATCGTGCAATAGTTCAACTTTTAGTTTTCTGAGGGACCACCATACTGCTTTCCATAATGGTTGCACCTATTTCCATCCCACCCAGTGCACAAGGGTTCCCTTTACCCCACAACCTGGCCAACACTTATCTTTTTGATATGAGTCATCCTGACAGGTGTGAGGATATCTCATTGTGGTTTTGATTTGTGTTTCCCTGATGATTTGTGTTGTTGAAAACCTTCATATACCTGTTGGCCATTTGTATGTCGTTGGAAAAAAATGTCCCTTCTGGTCCTTTGCTTGCATGGTGGCTCTGTTTACCCTGTTCCTTCATGCTTAGTGTGAAGAAAACAAGGATCCATGACTGCAGACCACTTTGTAGCCACTCAGCTCTAATGCAGACCCAGCCACGCTGAACGATTGGTAGGTGCCTCCTCTGATTGAACAGATCTTGTTGGGGAGAGTGAATCACCCTCATTTCAATTCCAGTATAGCAGGAGGTCTTTCCCCTGAGGAGCTCACACAGGGGCAGAAGCCTGGGCTTGCCGGCACTGAGGGGAATTTGCAAGCCCCTAACTTGGGATGCCAGCATCCTGGACTTGCCTTATACCCACATCTATGCCTTTTAATTCCAGGTACCAGGCTTTTCCAAGGGATCCTTTCCTTTTGATGCATAGTGCAAATTCTCTTTAAGGCGCTGACCAGTCAATGGCCATGTCTGGGCTGAATATCTGAAGTTAGCCAGTGCCTACAAATTTCGTAATTTGAACTGTTAGTGGTTTTCCTATTACATTGTGTCTTAGCACATTTAATCCTTATAGCAAGCTTATGGGATAAGTACTCTTATCACCCTCATTTTACAGATGAGAAAACAGAGATGGGAAAGAATGACGTTTTCCTGGGAGATGAAGGTCCCTGGGCTGGTGAAGGGCAGAGCTAAGCTCTGGTTCTATAGCTGGTGATTTTTTAAAAGAAGTCATTTTATTTACTTGTTTAAATGAGATTTTATTTAAATAAATTTAATAATAATAAATTTTATTTTTAAATTATATTATTAAATTAATTATTACATTATATTATTAAAAATAATAATTTTTCTCCCTAGGTTAAATGGAGATAGCAGTAGTGCCTGTCTCATTTATTTAAATAAAATAAATTTAATACTTGTCTCATTTATATAAACAAATAAAATTTAATTTTTTTTGGCTGTACTGGGTCTTCATCACTGCACAGGCTTTTCTCTAGTTGTGGCGAATGCAGGCTACTCTCTAGTTGTGGTGCGTGGACTTCTCATTGCAGTGGCTTCTCTTGTTGAGGAGCACGGGCTCTAGGCACTTGGGCTCAGTAGTCATGGTGCACAAGCTTAGTTGCTCCACAGAATGTGGAATCTTGCTGGACCAGGGATCGAACCTGTGTCTCCCACTTTGGCAGGTAGATTCTTTACCACTGAGCCACCAGTGAAGCCCTAGAGCTGGTGTTTTTAACTATCTTCCCCTCCCAGGACAGTGTAAGCCTTGCCTATGGCCAGATCCATGGCTATACCCAAACCTAATCTAGCTTCTCTCTCTCATTTTCCTCACATGCTCACACCTGGATGGGAATCAGGACATAGCTGGGCTTGAAGTCATATACCCTGCAGTGGGATGCTGATTTGTCTTTCCATGACTGTTTGTCCTGTCCACTCTACATTGCCTTTCCCTCTTCTGTACGTATGGAGGAGCAAGTGAACAGCGTCTTCAAATATGCTGAAAGAAGAATGGTAGCCTCCAGTAAAAAAGCAGTTGTAGGCAGGCAGCATAATGGCTGCGGGCTTAGGCTCTGGAGCCTACCTGTCTGTGTCACAGGACTTCTCTGCCACGGACAAGCTGTGGGACCTTGGGCAACTCACCTCTTCAGGCCTTGATTTCCCCCTAGGCTAAATGGAGATAGCAGTAGTATCTGTCTCATGTAGTTATTGAGGAGATGGAGTTAGATAAGGCATATAAAGTGCTTATTGCAGCCGCCGGTAGAATAAGCAGTGAATGAATAGTGGTGATGATGATGCTAATGAAGATCATAAGAATGGACATAATGAAGATGATGTTGATGAAGAAGGTGGAAGAGGAGAAGGGGTCAAGCCTCATGTGAAAGACTTTATAAATGTCCTCGCCACCAACTTTGGGGAGAATATGCTCATCTCTCTGGCCCAGAAGAGGCTGCCTGACAGCTATGGAGGAAGCATCCCTTAGCAGATGTAGAAAAAGAGGAGCAATTTCAAAGTGTTCCCCTCGTGGGGGTCAGCGTGTCCACATACATGCGCACTGGCCCTCTGCTCTGGAAGCATCTTGACAGAGAGCCACGCGGAGTCGCAGTGCAGGCTTCCAATTCCTTCTATTCAACCCTGCAGATCTCTTTGCTTCACTCTATGAAAACAGATGGTATAAGCAATTAGAAAGCCAAACAGCTTTGCTAAGATCCAAGAAGGTAACTGTTCCTGCCAGGCATTCATAATAGCTACCATTGTGTCCCAATTAGGTGTCGGGTCCTCTGCAAAACAGTCAGAGTGATCCTGTTAAATGATAAATCAGACCATGTCTGTCTGCTGCTCCAGAAGGATCTCCATTTCACTAAAACATAAAAAAGAGCCAAAACCTTATAGTGGCCCCTAAAATCCTATGGTATCTGACCTCCTTCCCTCTCAGACCTCATCTCTTGTTACTCTTCTCCCCCACTCTCTGTTCCAGCCATACCGACCTTCTTTGTACTGTAGATACAAGAGGTTCCCTCTCACCTCAGGGCCTTTGCACTGTCTGTTTTCTCTGCCTGGAGTGCCGTCCTCCACACACCCCCTTGGCTTAGTCCCTCACTCCTTTCAGTCATTGTCCAAAGATTCCCATCTCTGTCAGGGCTACCCTGACCATTTTAATTTTAATTGTAAATCCTTCCCCATGCCCTTACTTTGTTCTTTTTTCTTAGAAGCTCTTGCCTTCTAATATACTGAATGTTGTTCAGTCGCTCAGTTGTGTCTGACTCTTTGCGACCCCATGGACTGCAGCACGCCAGGCTTCCCTGTCTACTATCTCCTGGCATTTGTTCAAACTCATGTCTATTGAGTCAGTCATGTCATCCAACCATCTCATCCTCTGTCGTCCCCTTCTCCCCCTGCCCTCCATCTTTCCCAGCATCAGGGTCTTTTTCAACGAGTCAGCTCTTTGCATCAGGTGGCCAAAGTATTGGAGCCTCAGTGTCAGCATCATTCCTTCCAATGAATATTTAGGGTTGATTTCCTTTGTCTAATTATTATGTTTTGCCTGATTCCCCAATTAGAATGCAAACCCTATGAAGGCAGGAATTAAAAAAAAAATTATTTATTTTTGTCTATACTGGGTCATAGTTGCTGCTTGCAGCCTTTCTCTAGTTGTGGTGAGTGGGGGCTACTCTTCTTTGCAGTGGCTACTCTTGTTGCAGAGTACGGGCTCTAGAGCAGGGGCTCAGTAGCTGAGGCACAGGGGCTTAGTCGCCCTGCAGCATGTGGAATCTTCCTGGACCAGGGTTCGAATCTGTGTCCTCTGCATTGGCAGGCAGATTCTTATCCACTGTACCACCAGGGAAGCCCAGAGCAGGAATTTTTATGTTTTGTTTATTGAGGCCATCCCAGTGCTTGGACCAGCATCTGGCGCACAGCAGGAGCTCAATAAACATGTGTTGATGGATAGGTAAGTGCTTTAAGTGTATTCTCTTAATACGTAATAAACCTACAGAGTCGGTAGTATTATTATCCCCACCTTATCCTTCAGTTAAGGAAACAGAGGTCCAGAGAGATTAAGCAACTTTCAAGGCCACACAACCAAACAACGGTAGAGGTGATTTGGAACAATATTATTTTAGAACTGATGCTACGGTCACTTATGCCATGCTGCTTCTTCCATCCAACTTTCCAGCCTCTCTCTCTCTCTGTCTTCCTCTCTCTTTCTGGCAAGATCTAGTTTGTACCAGGCACCATGATGGGCTTGTGGATCCAGAGAATAAATGGTACATAACTGAATGATCAAGGGGTACACAGGTCTCCAGGGACTACATTCAGATTTATAGGAAAGGAAACTGGTTTTAAGCAGGAAAATTTGGGCCAATTCTCTCTGTGATCTGGCTTCAAGTACTGTTAATCTGTTTTCACCTTGTCTGTGTACAACAATATCCATAAAGCTCTGCCCACAAATCTCTACATAGAAAGGTAGAAGTGTCATTTGAATATTGTATTTGGTGCCCGACACGGTATTGGTCCCCTGAAAGCTCTTGGTAGAAATTATAGGAGGTGGGGGATGCCCTAAGCAGGAGTTTGTCATTATGTTCCTGCTTTAGTTAAAGATTGCGCTGGCTGAAAGTCACAATGGAGAAAGAAAACCAAATTGTTCTTCTACTTATGTGAAATCCCAAAGGCTAAAGGTTAGGTTTTTTTTTTAAGTCTGGATCGTTGAAGTGTCCATAGAAGAAAGTAATTGAACTTGGTTTCTTGGTATGAGAGGCAAGTTTTGTGAAATTCTTTCCTACCAATGAAATGTCCACACAATTTCATTTGTTATTATTATTTCTAGGAATAATAGTGAACATTTGTTGTGCGTTAACACTGTGGCAAGTCTGTGCTAAGGGGTTTTACATCTATTGTTTAATGATCACAAGAGCCACACACCCCCCGCCCCCATAGGTAAGTATTAGTTCCATTTTACATAAAAGGAAATAAATTCCGAGAGATCAGTAATAGAGCATGTTCAACCTCGCCCAGTGCTTGGGATATAGCGGATGGTCAAACGTTAGTCCCCTCCTTGGCTGCTCTTCTCAATAGAACACTGTGGTTGTAGAAGGCTTGAACTTTCCTCGTCGCACCTGGAGTCCATTAGTGTTTGCTGCCTACACCACCTCTTGGGTTAATGAGTTTTACAAGCCGACAACCAGCTGTGCCAAGCAGTAGTTCTTCCTTTCATTTGTTTTAAACTACCTATTTCAGGCTTCAAGTGGTGCCTCTGTAGATCCAGTGATTCAGGAGTTGATGAGCCCATTCATGCTGTCTCTGATAGCCTTTAATCTTGCAGCCATTTATTGTGCACCTGCTAAGTGCCAGGCATTGTGCTACTCTCTGTTCATCCAAAGAAGAAATCTTTCCTGACCTGAAGGGGCTCTGACTTAAAAGATTTTGATTACTGGACGCTGTAAGATAGAGAAAACGAACTTCGAAACAGAGTGAGCAAAGGCTCTACACTGAGCATGTGGGTTGCACACTGTGAAACTCCAGGTGGTGCCGTCCACATCGAACACAGTTGTACACTGTGAACTTGTGCAGTGCACGACCTGTACAATGGCACTCAGCAATCTTGTGGCTGCTGGGGGTGGGGAGCAGGGGTGGTATCACAACAAGTAACTAACATTTTCTTTAAAATTCTATTTCCTTATCCGCAATATGGTAACCCCACTCCCTTCCTCACAGAGTCACCTTGAGGATTAAACGAGATCATGCACGCTAAGTGAAGATTACAGGGTCCGGCACACAGGGGCTGCTGAGTAAATAGCAGCCACTATCATCTTGTCTTTCCAGGGTCAAGAGTGTGCTTTGCTGTGGAGTGAGCTCTAAATGGGGCTGATCTTATCTGGGAAGGCTCAGGCCCATGGTACTACCTGAGAACATGCATGGGTTTTATTGAGGCCTTGGCTCTAATGGATAGGAATAGTGTTCTCAACTGCTGGTGAAAGCTTGTGTGTTAGTCGCTCAGTTGTGTCTGACTTTTTGTGACCCCATGGACTGTATAGCCTGCCAGGCTCCTCTGTCTATGGGATTCTCCAGGCAAGAATACTGGAGTGAGTTGCCAATTCCTTCTCCAGAGGATCTTCCCGACCCAGGGATTGAACCCGGGCTTTCTGCACTGCAGGCAGATTTTTTACCACCTGAGCCACCAGGGAAGCCCTCTGAAAGCTTAGAAACCGCCTCTGAGAGCTGAAGGGTGACATTGCTGTGCAGAATCCTCCTAGATCTTTCTTGCAAAGCTTAGACAAACTGATAATAAAATTATTATTATTGTTTTCACTAAATAAATTTTTGACATTGGCAGTTTACTAAAATCTCTGAATACCCTCCTTAGATCTGGGTGATTTGCACCAAGTTTTTGTAATTCTTGGGGCTTCCCTGTTGGCTCAAATGGTAAATAATCTGCATGCCATGCAAGAGACCTGGATTCGATCCAGGGTTGGGAAGATTCCTTGGAGAAGGAAATGGCAACCCATTCCAGTATTCTTGCCTGGAGAATCCCGTGGACAGAGGAGCTTGGAGGGCTACAATCCATAGGGTTGCAGAGTTGGACATGACTGAGAGGCTAACTCTTTGTAATTCTTCCTAAGGTGGAGGCCAGGAAGCTTCATTGTCAGCCTCCCGTGCAGCTGAGGCCTGGGTCATGATTGAGGTTGGTTGACCAGAGTGGTCCCCAGAGAACAAGCAGCAAGTGGAGGTGGGAGGTGGTAGTGGTCAGGAGGTGGAGTTGGTTTTTGGGCTGGCCCAGGAGTAGACTCGTTTGGGTCTCTGACTCTGAGGGTTGCAGTGGAAGAGCATCTGGCATTTAGTCCTGAGCTGATGGAGGCCTCACAGACCACCCACCCTGATCCTGTCTGCATGGCCTTAGATGCCGGGTCTGCATTGCTAGGAGCTCTGGGTACACTAATAATATTAATATGCATTAATAAATAGGTTTTTAATAGAAAGGTGTGTGTGTGTGTGTGAGAATTAGCCAAAGTGGGTTGGGTTCTTTACACCTAAGGAGGCTGACGGATACTGTAGGAATGGTCATGGTAATGTTCATGTTAGGATAGCTATAAACCTCTCTGCATCCCCTTTGGCAGAAGTGATGGAGGATTCTAGAATGCATGAAGCTCCCAGAAAGTGTTCCCGCCCTTCTCTCTTCTCCATGCCCCAGCCCCACCACATTGCACTGGCTTAGTCTCTGGACCCTTCCTATGCCTTTCATCCTCCTTTATGCCAATCACAAGAGAATCCCCGTCACCCCCGGGCCCTGCCCTCCATTAGGCACTGCACGTCTCTTTTTCTGACTTGTCTGGCCCTTCCCAGCCTTCACTCTTGCCCTCTACAACACACGGCCAGCCGTCAGCAACCCCCACTTTCCTCAGTCTCTTCTCTCCGCAGTCCGTGGTTTGTCTTTGCTGCTTTCAGGCTATTCTCAGTCCCCTCTCTGAGCACCCCCAGCTTTGAAATACGTCATCAGGAGTGTCTGTTGCCTAACAACTCTGGGTGACTTGTTCTCGTCCCTTTAGGATTTCAGCTTCTGGCTCAAGGTCACTCTCTCCAATACGACCTTCTCAAAATTCTTGCTGGTTTCAGTATCCATGATCTTTCCAGTACTTTGACCTCTTAGTTCTTTGACTTCCTCCAGTGTTCTCCATCCTACCCCCTACCACCCTCTCCATGGCCACACCCTAACCTTTGTTATTGGAGACCACTGCCACCACTCCAGGATGTACATGATAAGGATCCCCCCTTATTCTTCTAGCTCCCAAGCTCTAGTACCCTGACTCTAACAATCCTTCCCCTTCTGGGAACCCACAGTCCCTTGATCCAAATGCCCTTCTCAGGTCCTCCCTTTTATCCATGTGCAGCTTAAATTCCCCTCTCTTTCATGATCATCCCTCCTCTGTTCGCCCTGTCTTTGCATTCCAGGAGCAAAACCCCAACTCAGATGAACCCCGACTCTCTGTTGACTTTGAGCTTACACATGGGCAGCTCAACACTGCTGGAGAAAAATGCACGCTTATCTGATTTTATTCCACATTCATGAACCAAATGCCCTGAGTTCTGCCTGACAACCCTATCGTGTTTCCCCACCAGTCACTCCCCCATCACTGTCTCTCACTTTTTCCCTCCTCAAAGCTGCAGCACCTCCTCCCCTCTCAGCTGATGACTTAACCTCCTACATCCACCACCACATCTACCCACCTGGGCACCTGTGCCGATGTTTACACCTGCCTCTCTCCTGTGACCACAGGTGCATCACCCATTCTCCTGGGCAAGTGTGTGCTCCGTCCCACTCCCACCAGATTCCTAAGGACATCTCTGCAGTTCTTCCTGGTCTCCTCATCTCATCAGTTTCCTCCAATCTGCAGCATCATTTATCTTTGCATAAAACAGACTGTTATTTCTCTTACCTTTAGAAAGGCCCTCTCTTGACCCCATGTCTCCGTTTAGCAGATTCCTCCGAAGAGATATCTGTGCCTGTGCCTCCAATCTCTCCTCTCATTCTCTCTCCAACTCATTCCAATTAAGCAGCATGCCTGCCTCTGACACTGCCATTGTCAAGGTCACAAATGAGCTCTGAGTTGCTAAATCCAATGGTCAGTTCTTCATCTTCATCCAACTTGACTTGTCACTGACATCTGACAGCAATTTGACATCTGACCCTTTCCTGCCCAGAACATTTTCTTCATTTGTCTTTCAGGACATCTTACCTGTTTTACTCACCAACTGCTTTTTAACTCCCTGTTCTCTTAATGGTGGAACATGCTAGAGTTCCATTCTTGGATCTCTTTTCTCTCTACCCTAAGTGACCTCAGCTGGTCCCACAGCTGTAAGTTCAGAGCAGATAAGACTGGCAAATGTGTATGTCCAGTTCAGTTACCTTCCTGAACTCCAGACTCATACCCAGCTGCTTAGTTAACATCTCCACTTGGATGTCTAGAAATGATTCTACCCTCCAAACCTGCCATGACAAAGTGCCACGAGACTGCAGGGCCTAAACAACAGAAAGTTTTTGTTGTTGCATGGTCCGAATCATGGGATTGGCAGGGCCCTGCTCCCTCTGAAGGCACCGGGAAAGACTCTGTCCCAGGCCTCTCTCCTAGCTTCTGGTATTTCCTTGACTTGTGGCAGCATACTCCAGTTTTCTTGACATTTTCCCTGCTGCGTGAATCTGTGTCCAAATTTCCTGATTTTATATGGATACCAGTCATACTGGATTAGGGCCCATCTTAATGACCTCACCTTAGCTTGACTACATCTTTGAAGACCCTCTTTCCAAATGAGGTCGCATTCACAATTCTGGGGGTTAAGACTTCAATCTATCATTCTTGAGGAACACAGTTTAATCCATGACACCTCTTCCTTCTACTTTATCCCATTTCACTAAATGGAAACGCCATTCTTCCTGCTGCTCAGGTCCAAGACTTTGGCATCATCAGCGACACCTTGCTTCCTTATCCACTGACATTGAATCCATCAGCATATTTGGTTGGTTCTGCCTTCAGAATAGATCCAGAATCCAAATACATATCATCACCTCCATTGCTACCTCCCTGATCCAAACCGCTGTCTTCTGTCATCTGCATTAGAGGCAACAGCATCCTCACTGTCGCCTTGCTTCTGCACTTGCCCTCCTTTGGTAGCCAGAATAACTTTTTAAAAATGTTAAGACTTCGTCATGGCTGTCAGTGACAAATTGGCACTTGCCAACAGTATTTGCCAGGGACTGAACAACAAGAGCACTTGCCATCTGCATCTGCGGAGGTTGAACCCTGTGCTGCTGCAGCTACCAACCTTCAACACCCTCTGAGGGGAATTCCGGGTGGAGAGCGAGGCACTCTGGGCTCCAGGGAAACTGGCAGAGCAGGTCTTCAGATAGTTAGAAATTTTCAGGAATTGATTTCACGATCCCAATCCTTGTATCTCCTCATTTCTAGAAAAGTATTAAATCCCTTCATGGTGACATCAGCTCCTTGTGTTGCAGAAAACCTTTTGTAAAGTAAGCGCTTGATTGCACTGAACTCCCCCTTTAGGAGAATCTTATATATTGACCTTCCCCCACTGCCTCTTTGGAGCAGTCTCTCAGAGCCATCTGCGGTGCTGTCTCCTGGGCTACCATCCTCATTTTGCCCCAAATAAAACCTAACACATGACTCTCACACTGTGCATCTTTTAGTTCACGCGGCCCTGCTCAAAACCTTCCCATGTCCTCTGCCCGCACCCCTGACATGGCATGTAGAGTAAAAGCTAACGACCCTCAAGGCCTTACAGGACCCACCACCTGCTTCACGCCTCTGGACTCATCCCTTGCTACTCCCTCCTCCACCCCCCTGCTGCATCCACACTGGCCTCCTTGCTGGTTCTGCCTCAGGATCTTTGCACTTGCTCTTCCCACTGCTCAGAACACCCTTTCTCTGGATAACTGCCCTGCTTGCTCCCCTCATTCCCTGAGAACCTTGTGCAAATATCACCCTCTCTCTGTGGTCAGCCCTGAGCAGCCCCCTTACCTTCACTTCCTTATTTTATTATTTTTAAAAAACTTTTGGCCATGCTATATTTTATTTTATTATTATTAATTTTTTTTTTTTTTGGCTGTTCTGTGTGGCAGGTGGGCTCTTCGTTCCCCTGCCAGGGATTGAACCTATGTCCCCTGTTGCAGAGGTGGAGTCTTAACCACTGGACCACCAGGGAAGTCCCCTACCCTCACTTTTTGTCCTCCCCTCACCTTTTTTCCCCTTCACATTAAGCTTCATCTGATAAACCACGTATTTTACTTGTTTCTTGTGAGTCCGTTTCCCTCACTTGAATGCATGCTCCTTGGAGACAGGACATTCTCTGTTTCAATCACAGCTGCATCCCCAGGCCTGGGACAGGATTGATGCATGGTAGGCGATCAGGAAATATTTGTACAAGGAATTCACCAACTGAATTAATAATCATAATTCTAATGGTGAACTGATAGTGATTTGCAGCTTTTAAAGGATGTGTGTGTGCTAAGTTGCTCCGTCATGTCCGACTCTTTGCAACCCCATGGACCTTAGCCCCCCAGGCTCCTCTGTCCATGGGATTCTCCAGGCACAAATACTGGAGTGGACTGCCATGCCCTCCTCCAGGGAATCTTCCCAACCCAGGAATCAAATCCACATCTCTTAAATCTCTTGCATTGACAAGTGGCTTCTTTACCACTAGTGCCACTCACTTAATTGACCCTCCAGGAGACTTATGAGGTCGGTCTTATTATCCTCATGTTGCAAATGAGGAAATTGAAGGTAAATGTGATTATGTGATAGTCCCAGGTCATGCTGCTGATTAACAAAGCAAGAACTTGACCTTGGAATCAGACCATCCAGGTTCAGATGCTCACTCTGCCTCTTTCTGTATGTGTATCTTTAAGCTTTTGCATTATCTTTTGAAGCCTCGATTTCTTTTTTCCATAACATGGGGATAATAACAGTTCACATTTCATAGAGGTATTGAAAAAATAAGATAGTCTTTGGGAAGTGACTGGCAAGCAGGAAGCACTTGCTAAATGTTACTTTTTATTGTTATTAGTCTCCCTATTTATGATTGTTATTGTACCCCACTGATGAAGCAAGAGGTAACACTGTGGAAAATGAATACTCTTTTGGAACCTTTTCTTTTGACATCAACTCAGGATCTAGCTATAGCATTCTTCTATGATCTGGAAATTCAGTGTTTTGTTTTGTTTTGTTTTTAAAACAAGCCGAATCTAGCCCCATCTCAACAAGAGTATGTTAGTGTCAGTGTATGTGTGGGTGAGTGTGTGTTGCTTGTGCCTGTGTGTCTTTATTTTCCATTTACCTAGAAAATTGATAGATTTCCAATTTAGAGCAAGGGGGGGGACCGGGAGCAAGAAGGGAAATGGAGCTGCCCATCAAAATTAGCAGGGAAGTGAGTAAAGGTCATTTGATCACAGCTTGGCTGCCTCTGAATTAACCTGCATAAGAGAGACTTGTTGAGTTTGCAGCTCTTTAAGGGGCATATTAACACCAGGAGTGAGGCAAGGAGACACCCAGAGAGAAGGTCAATTTGTGGCTGTTCAGATCACCAGGGCTCCTGGTGAAAGTTGGCTGGAGAGAAGCCAGCCCTGGGCCACTGGGGTGAGGACCAGGGAGGAAGGTCTGGTCCATGGAGGCAGCCTGGGTGCCTCTCCAAGGGCTGCCTCTGCAGACTGACTGGCCCTGTGAGCATCCTGGCATTGGAGCTGGGAGGGGCGTCCCTGGCACTGAAGGTGCTAGAGCTACAGCAGAAAGAGAATTAAGGTGATGTGAGCACAGAATCCAGTATGGCAATTGCAGATTCATTAATCGTCTGTGGGGAAAAGAATGGGAGGCATTTATATGATAAAGATGCTGAGAAATTAGAGGGAGCAGCAGTGCTGTTTACTGTTTTTATTTTATTTTTATTATCATGAAATTGCTTCAAGTCACCTGTAATTTTCCAAGGCTGTCACAATTACAAATCTTTGAGGATTACACAAGACACACAGAGTCAGAAAGGTAGGACTTAAATTTTCAAAGGTCTCAAAGCCTCAGCTCTTTTTCATTACCTCCCTGGCAGTTGGCTCTATTGAGCCACGTTAAGTGATCTACCTTCCACCCCAAACCCAAGGCTGGTTCCAGCCCCCAAGCTTTGTGATTTTACTGCCATCCTGGGAGCGTGGTGGACCATGAGGCAGTTGTTCCCTGGGGGGAAGAGGCATGACCTGAGGCTAAGGACCTAACTTCACATTCCTGCTTTTCTCCAGAACTGGCTCCCTGCCTATGGGGGAGTCACTGACCCTCCCTGTGTCTCAGTCTTCTCAGCTGCAACATGGGATATTGATTGTAACTTACAAGATTGTGGTTTGACTTATATATAGGACCTGTGTTGTGACAACAATTCTCTGACACCAGCTGAGTGTCCTGCAATCCAATTCAATTCTGACACTCCCTGGAATTAGGTCAGGTTTCAGAGTTAAAGACCTCAGCAAGACTGCCCTTAGCCCAGATGCTAGCCACAAATGGGGCCGCATCCTAGCTGCACTTCTGTCTGACTTGGCTATAGATTCAGGTGTTCCTACAACCTCCCTTTAGGTTGACTAATTTGCTAGAACTCTCTCAAAGTGCGATGCTTGCAATTATACTTCTACTGTAAAGAATACAGTTCAGGAATTTCCAAATGGTCTCGGGTTGCGGGGGGAACGTGGGGGACGCTGGCCAGAGTTTCCATGCTCTCTTCTTATGGAATCAGGTTGAGTCACCTCCCAACCATAATATGTTCTTCAACCAGGAAGGTCCACTGAGCTTGTGTCCAGGGTTTTTATGAATTTTATTATGTAGGCACATTTGATTAAACCAATGGCTACGGGATGGACCCCAGTCTCCAGTCACTCTCCCCTCCCCAGAGGTTAGGGGGTGAGACTGAAGGCCCAGTTCTTGGTCATTCCGGCATGGCCAGCCCCTCCCTTAGAACTATCTAAGGGCTCACAATTAGCATAACTCAGGGATGATCAAAAGATGCTCACTATGAGTAACAAAAGAAAATTCCAAGGATCTCTGAAGCTCTGTACCAGTACTTAGGAACAGAGACCAGATTATAAATTGCCAATTTAATATTTTCTTTAGAATCACCCCAGAACATATTACAAGTTCAGCTCTCAGGGAACTGGCTTTCCAGTGACTGATATACCAAGTCTGGGCTGCTGCTGCTGCTGCTAAGTCGCTTCAGTCGTGTCCGACTCTGTGCGACCCCATAGACAGAAGCCCACCAGGCTCCCCCATCCCTGGGATTCTCCAGGCAAGAATACTGGAGTGGGTTGCCATTTCCTTCTCTGATGCATGAAAGTGAAAAGTGAAAGTGAAGTTGCTCAGTCTTGTCTGACTCCTAGCGACCCCATGGACTGCAGCCCACCAGGCTCCCCCGTCCCTGGGATTCTCCAGGCAAGAATACTGGAGTGTGTTGCCATTTCCTTCTCTGATGCATGAAAGTGAAAAGTGAAAGTGAAGTTGCTCAGTCCTGTCCGACTCCTAGCGACCCCATGGACTGCAGCCTACCAGGCTCCTCCGTCCAGGGGATTCTCCAGGCAAGAGTACTGGAGTGGGGCGCCATTGCCTTCTCCGCAAGTCTGGGCAGAGACCTACAAATCTGCATGCTTACCATGCTCCCAAGTGATGTTGACGCTGGTGGTCTATGGATCACACTTGGAGGAAAGCTGATGTAATATCATGTACGGTAATAGGCATAAAATTGCTCTGAAAACTGTGACAATCATCACAAACATTAGGCATTATCATGAGGATTGTCTCCTCCTCTGAACAGATCTGATATGTGTTAAATATAACTGTAATTAAATATCAGAGCTGAAGGAAGCCTAGAAACCTTAGGAGTCTAGTTCTCTGCAACTCCTAGAAAGGTTTTTAAGGAGTTGGGAATAGTTGGAAGATGAAGTCAGAATTGTGGGGGGTGCAAAGCCTAATGGAGATTAGAGTTGGGCCATATGCAATGTTTCCCTAGTGACTCCTACAATCACCCGCTTATCTTCCCCTGCTATTTCCTTGTTCATCCCAATGATGGGTGAGCCCCACTACTGCCTCATGCCCATACTTCTAGGGTGAATATGAAGGATGTAGCCTGGGTCCTCTGCAAATTTGGGATCTCAGCTCTGACCCAACAAACTCTTGCAAGCTTCTAGTTCAGTTTCTCCAACTGTGGTCTGAGGCTATCTCCCAGAGAACCACCTGGAGAGTGATCCTGAACTGGGATCATGAACGGGGTGGGTGGGCAAGGAACTGGCGGCTTTCTAGTTAAGTTCCCCAGCATCATTGCCCGCCCCTCCCATCTGTTAAGCTCCTTCAACTACAATGGCACCTGCTCTAGGAACCCTTCCATCATCCCCAGACAAAAGGGCATCCCTGGAACCTTTATAGCCCACTGCTGATCCCCACTCTGCTTTGCTTTGTGGTTATGTATATATGCATCTTCTGAGGTCATCAAATCCTTAAAGGCAGGTAACAGTATCAGTAATACCACACTAAGTGACAGGGATGACTACCATTGATTGAGCACTTATTATGAGTCCTTCCCATGCAATAACTTATCACCATATTCAAATCTAGTTGTTATTTCCATTTTACAGATATGGAAACTGAGACTTACAGGGATAGAGGCCAAAAAGCTGACAAGTGGCAGAGATGAGATTGAAACCCAGACTGACTCCAAACCCAGTCTCTTTCTACTCCCAACACAGCTCCCAAGGCAAACAAGAAAACTCACATTCATTGGGCAACTACTCTCTGCCAGTCAGTACTGGCCCGGGGTCCAGAACTGGGTGAGATAATCCCATGAAATAATATTCATGAGAGTGACTAGCACAGTGTTTGGTACATAGTAGGTGCTCAATATAATATAAATGCTAACTGAGAAGTGGATAGACTTTGTGTTTACTGTGCCCCCGAGCTTGCTTCCAGAGCAGCGACTGTGTCCTACCGTGGGGAGCTGTGGGAGGAACCCTGGGGCTGTGACCTCATTTGGGCTCAGCCGAATGCAGTTCTGATGACCTTGGAAGTCTCACGGCCTCTCCAACCTCATTTCCTCACAGTGAAATGAAAAAGTCAGATGACTTGTTTTTCCTGAGGTCTTTCCAACTCTCAGAGGTAAGGTGATATAGTGGGTCAACGAGTGGTAAACAGCAGAGCAAATACAAATGGAAGTGATTATTTTAATACTTTAGATCCTTTCTGGAGCAAGGACATATCTCTGAATTTTTAGGAAGACAGGATAATTCCCTTCTCAGAAGCCGAATTTCTGGGGCTAAAGTCCCCAGCTCTCCTGGGTCAGCAGGGACAGAGGACAAACAGTCACCCCTCCCCGGTGCATGCAGGGGAGATGAGGTACCATAGGGTCCCCTTCTGTCTCCTGGGGCACTGACTTCTGCGGGCTCTGGCTATGCCTGGCAGAGAGTTAATTAATGTCTGCAGAGCAAGTTGGTAGAAGTAACAGTTGCTTTGACTAAGGCGGGGAAGTGGCTATGAGCTTTGCTTTAAGCACAAGGGACAGAGAAGGACTAGGAAATCATCCACTTTGCTGGGCCCACTGGCCTTCATCTGTGTTGGCTGCCGGCTCCTCCAATCTCCCCCAGGAAATGAGGCCCCCACTCCAGTTGTGTATATATGTGGGACCCTGATTTTTGCTGTTGCAGATAAGAGAATCAATACTGCTGTGGGCTTGTGAATGGGAATTTGGACAGGAGCCCAGGGAACCGGGAAGAGGCGGTGATGGCAGAGCTGATGAAGCTGGGTGCCCACAGGAGCAAGACACGGCACAGGAGTGCTGAGAGGGCTGCCCCTCAACAGGGCTGCCGCAAGGGGGCGCTGTTCTAGGTGCTTTCCCTGCGTTTTCTCATTTGATCTAAAGCCTCTGGTTCAGGTCGCTGGACTTCTGAATAATGAAGCCAGGATTTCTGTGCGGGTCTGTCTGTCTTGCATGACAACTTGATTACTCATTATACTCCTCTAGGGCAAATGGAATTGCCTGGGGATGTAAAATAGCGAGAAAAGAGAAGGCAAGTGGAGCCAAGAACAGTGGATTTATGAGAGGCCGCTGAGCAGCCCAATACTCCTCAAACTTGCCAGGGTTGGCTGCAAGAGCCTCTAGTGCTAACATTAGTTGAGTCCTACTAAGTGAGAGGCTGAGAGGCATTGTATGTACCTGCTCACTGAATCCTCACAGTAACTGCAGAGTTGTTATTTCTCAGAGGAGAACATGAAACCTGGAAAGGACAAACATTTTGTCCAAGTTACACCGCCAGTGAGAACTGCTAGAATTTGAACCTAGTTCTGCCCCATACCTTGGGCTTTCCAGGTGGTGCAGTGGTAAAGAATCCGCTTGCCAATGCAGGAGATGTGGGTTCGATCCCTGGATCTGGAAGACCTCCTGGAGGAGAAAAATGGCAACCTGCTCCAGTATTCTTGCCTGGAGAATCCCATGGACAGAGGAGTCTGGTGGGCTAAGTCCATGCGGTCACAAAGAGTCAGACATGGCTGAAGTGACTTAGTATGCCTACACACTGTTCTATACCTTAAGTCCATGCTGGTTCCACCCTACGACACTGCCTCCCTCTTTGTAGAGCATCTGAAAATGCTGCTAAGTCCAGCCTTGGCATGAAACACTCATCTCACCCCCAAGGGCAGGAGAAGTGGGAAGGAGTGGGCAATGGATTGAGGGACAGAGCTCTTACTGAGTCCTTCCAAGCCCTGCCACTTGGCTCAGCACTCCACCTGGGTTTAATCTCATTTTGTTCTCCTGACACTGAGTGGCAAAGGCATAATTGCCCGTATTTTGCAGATGAGTGTATCGAGGCTCAGAAAAGGCAATTGATTTGCTGAAGGTCACAGAGCTGGTTAAGTGGTGGACCAAGGATTCCTATTCAGATGGGCCCAACTTCAAAGCCCAGGCTAATTAAAAACACAATTTTGTACTAAATCAAGTAGCATCTCATGCTAGATTCTATTAAAGGCAAGCTGTAGCTGAGGCCAACATTTAAAAATAATTTTGTAGTTGAAAAATTTGTAATTAAGGCAATCATCAATTAACTTATTTTTCCAGGCATAGAGAGAGATTTGCTGTCCTTGCAGAAGAATCTGGAGCCTCGTGTAAGAACCATGGAGTGTGTTCAATAAAGCAGGAGTAAGAGGGAGCAGCTCAGGGAAGCTGACCCCGGCCGCATGCCCAGAAAGAGGGTGCATTCAAGAGATTTCTGGGCATGGAGAGCAGGCAGGGAGCATGGCCAGGTTCACCGCTGCCTCAGAGAGGAGTTTTGGCTTCAATATAGGCTGTACATAGTGTCTGCCAGAGAATATCATATGTTCTCAGAAAACAGGGACTGGGAACAAACTAATTTGATCATTTGTCTTCACTGCTCAGTAACCTTCAATGGCTCCCCATTGTATCCCAAATAAACCCTGTAAACCTTGTCTTGACATTCACAGCTCAGCACAGTCTGGTCCCCATTTTCATTCTCAATCCCAGGCCCCACCCATCACCCTGCATAAACTTCATGCTGGGGTTAAACTGGTCTACTTTTCATTCCACGAACCCAATTTTGTGTCTTTCTCCTGTCCTCCCCTTTCCCTCCAAATCTACTTGGTAAAAATCCTGCTCATGCTTTAACTTCTTTCCCAGGTAACTCTTCCATGAAGTCTCCCGGAATTGCCCATCTAGAAGCAAACGTTCCCTCTCTTGACTTACATGTGGCACTGATCACATGGAGGCTTGAAATGAGATTACTTACGTACATGTCTCTTCTTTCCCAGGAGGGCACAAGCTCATTGTGGGTAGAGGTGATCCCTCACACCTGTGAGTATAGGAATAAATCAGTAAAAGATTTAGAAGTAAAAGATTTAAAAGAGCTAAAAGATTAATGTCTTATCGGTGACATCATTGTAGTTAAATAATGGTCAATGTTTACTTTCAACAGTTTGAAAAGACTTAGCTTGAACTTGCTTAAAAGTGTGTTTGAGACTAAAATGTTTTAAGAATTAGGTTGTTTTGGAGTTCATAAATGATTAATGTTCATCATTCATTCAATATTCTCAGTGTGGAATATTTTTTTTTTCCTGAAAACCTTGTTTGAGAGAGCTTGAGGGCACTAGACTCCACTTCCCTGTCCCCCATCCTGAGACTGAGTCTATCAGAAAGTGCAATGCCGCAGGTCCTTAGCACAGTTAAGACTGCCAGGGGACTTCCCTGGTGGTCCACTGGTTAAGAATCCATCTTCCAATGCAGGAGACATGGGTTCCATCTCTCACAGAGGAACTAAGATCCCATATGTCTTGCGGCAACTAAGCCTGCATGCTGCATTGAAGGCCCAGTGCAGCCAGTGGAAAAAAAAAAAAAGACTGCTAGGTCATGTGTGTGCACACACGTGCCCCATTTGCTGCATTTTCATATTTACTAGTCACTGTACTAGAGCCCTGAGTCCCATGGTTCCAACCAGGGCTACAGAGAATGACTTTCTTAGCAAGCTCCAAGATTTGCCAAGCATTCATCTCCTCCATGGTTAGGTCAAGCCAAGGGAGAGAAATTGAAGGATGCTGCTGTTAAAAATACCTGGTAACCAGCCAAGTAATTTCTCCCACATTCAACTCCTAACTCCTATGTTGTACCTGTTTATGACTGGGAGGGAGAGACATTCCCAACCAAGGAATACCTCTTGCCAGTTTGCACAGCAGTGCTGGCCCTGATCTCTAGTTCACTTGTTAAGTTTGCAAAATTAAGTCAGCAAGGCCCCAACTTGGATCAGTCACAGCCCGTAGAAAGACAACCATGCTGACTCTGGCCAAAAGCCAAGGGCTGCTCTGCTTTGTCAGTCTCTGCACAAATCTGGATCTTAACCTGAATGAGAAAAAAAAATCATCGTTCTCTTTGGCTCTCTCATTTTTTGGAAAGTTGGAGAATGATCTCATTTGGAGTGAAAACCAAAATGACTTTTGCTCTGCTTGCTGCATCAAGAGGCAGCAGTTTACACAGTGGTCCAGAGTTCAAGGCTCCAGGGCCAATGGGAACTCAGCCCACTCTTGAGCTGTGGGTATTGTTTTGCTGATGTGATCAGGCTTCCTGACCTTGTTGTGTTTTGCTTCCTCACCTTGCTGTGTTTTGCTTCCTCATCTGTAAAGCAAGACTGATCACTGCACATCATAGTTGTCCAAAGAGTTAGATGAGCTGCACCTAATGTTGGACAAGGGAAGCCCTCAATGGGTATCATCTATGATTAGAATCACAGCTGCCCATAGGGATTTGACAGGTTCAGCTAACCTGCTGTGACTACCTCACTCCAAGGACATCAGCTTCCTTCCTTTCCTTTTTCTCCCCTGAAGGATCAATTCCTTAATAAAAACTCAAACCTCACCGTGAAGTTTTTAGCATCTCCTGTTGAATGTGACCCTTGATTGGGGGTTGGATGCTTCCTTTGTTATTCTGGTTTGTGCAACAGACATTCCCACCCTGTCACCTTCCAGAGAGGAGCTGTGCTAGATGGTAGGAGGTTTGGGCATGAAAAGATAGTGAAGACACTGTTCTTGCCTTTAGGGAGCTTGTCATCCAGTGAGAAAGAAGGTGCCCAATTCCTATAAATCATCACCAAGTGTGAAAACTGTCAAAAATGAGATGCAAAACCAATGATCAGGTTGTTGGCACTAACCCGAGTTACTATCCTGCCTTATTTTAATTATGGTTTCCCTTCTCTGCTATCATCAAATTAAAAAATCCTTCACATGGTAGTCTAGCTGCATTGTTATAGTGCCATTCTGCAAATCATGTGGAAAGAGCAAATTGTTTTCAGGGAAAGTTTCAAGTAAATTTATGAGCTTATGGACAAATTGCTCATTATTGCTTTTGAAAAACATTTTTAAACGCTGTCAATGGACTAATTTTCAACCTTCAAAAAAAAGAATGCCATCTCATGTGTTTCTGGAGCTTTCAGGTTTATAAATCTTGCTGCTGTGCATTTTCCTCCTGAGTCCTGATGGTGACTGTGATGTGGGAAGTCTTCTCAGTCTCAGGTTGAAAATGCAGATAGAGGCTCGGAAAGGTGGTGTCTTGCTCTGTTCATGTGCCGAGGGGGCTGGTGAGGTTTGGGAACCCCAGACCCCTGACATCAGATCCAGAGTTCTTTTTACTACATTACTCTGTAGTCAATAGTTCTGCACCATTTCACTAACATTTAATTAGCTCAAAGTGGAAACAGATAACCTTGAAATGAATTCGAGTTAATGTTAAATGTTGCTAACTTTTTATTAGTTGAATGTTTCCATTAACTTTCCCAGTGGCTGCTTTTTGGTACCCACTCACAGCAGTGAACAAAATTGAGGAGGTGCTCAATAAGTCTTTACTGAGTAAACAAATAGCTTAGCTGGCCAGGGTTTGGCTGCAGGGTGGGGTTAGAAAGTTGAGTCACTGAAGACGAAATCGAGTAATTAATTCACTCTTTGGTTTGTCAAGTATTTATTAAGTGTCTGTTCTGTGTGTGGTGCTCCATGGAGTAGGGCATGGCACACGTGTGGCCCTCGGCAAGTTATTTAACCTCTCCAAGCCTCAGTTGCCTTGGCTTTAAAAAGGAAGAAGAATAAAAGTACAGAGAGCATGGGATTGTGATTAGCATCATATAAATTAATGTATATGAAGAGCTTGGTTCAGATGCTCACACGGGTGGTAGGTGCTCAACGAATGGTAAAGATAGTAATTGTTGATCTCCGTGCTCTATATGTATATGTAGTTCATACCCCAAGGTTCCAGCGAGTCAGTGAACTGGTTTGTTGCACTCAATAGCTTCACGGAATGCCAGAGTTGATTTGTTTTGGAGCAGAGGAGGGGAATAGAGGCCAGATCTGGAAGCAGAGCTGTGTTCCCGTGGTCCCAAAGAAAAACTTTTCCCTCTAAATTTTAGGTGACATTGGGGAAGGGACCAGACAACTAATGTGCTGGTCACACACCAAACCCCACCTGGGGCCTCCACTCAGCATCCTTGGGGAATTCTGGGCCCCTTGACTCTTCAGCAGATTGCTGAGATCAGATATGTGTGCTGGGATGCAGGGATGGGAGCCTATGATATGTATGGAGACCACTCTGGCTTTGTGCTACAGGAAGACAAAGCTAGTGAAGCAGGGTGCAGATAGATGTGTTCTCCTTCTGCGGCTCTGTGTCTCATCTCTGCAGTGGAAGGAAAGAGTCCTTCCTGGGGCCCCGGAGCACACCTGCCTCAGCACCTGTCTTGAGCAGGGCTCTCCTGAGGCTGAGTCCTGGGTGAATAGGTGGGTGGGGGATGGACTGGAGTGCTGGCATCATCCTCAGGGACCTTTCCCCTGCCAGGTGGAAAGGGGTGAGTTGGGGGCACAGAGACCTCCACTTTGATGTGCCCCAGCCTGGGCTGCAGTCCGGGCCTGAAGCATGGCACTGAGTGGCTCTGATGAATGGAGCTGCTTGCTGGCCAGCTCGTTTATGGCCTGACATGCTTGCTGGCCCTGCCAGCGGCCGCCTCCTACTCTAAGTGAGGGGAAGCCACTTAGGAAGACAGCAGAGCAACCTGCCACCAATCTGTCAGCAATTGGCTTCCATTAGGGATAAGATAACCCATGAGGTGGGTGGTGAGGCGGGGTGGGGGACAGCTAGGGGAAAGAACTTAAGAGAAAGACAGCTCTGTCTGTTTCATCTCATCAGATTTCCAAACCTCAGAGTGTTGTTCAGGGGCGGGGGGTGGGTACAGGTGGCTTGGTAGACTGGGCAACGGCTGATTGTCTCTTTCAAGGTGGCAGCTGGGTTCAAAGGTGTCTTCACTTCTCTTATGGAAAGAAAAGAATCGAATGCCATTTTTGCTGATTGTATCAATTTGCAGAAGTATGTCAGGGTTATCATAAACTGTCCTGGCTGTCCCCCAGGATGGTTTATCCGCCTCTTTTTCTGTCTGATCTGTTGTATCTGTCTATTCTCACGTCTGCATCTCCCGATTGGCTATGTGAGCCATGGTTCCCAACTAGAAAGACGTTGTTGCACATGGGAAAGGGGGCTTTGGTTGTCTTCATGACTAAGGGCTGCTCCTAGCTCTCAAGAATCCGTGGGTCTGGACCAGGGCTCATCTAAACATCCTGCAATGAGTAGGACAGTCCTGCACAAGAAGGCTCATCCCACAAAAGCCAATAGTGGTTCTGTTAAAAGGCTAAGGCAAAAGTCTAGGGGCATGCACCCCAGGGTTCATTGCAGTTCTATTTAGAATAGCTAGGACATGGAAACAGCCTAAATGTCATCCACGGAGGAGTGGATAATAAAGATGTGTATATCCTGGTTTGACCAAAAGGTTCATTTGGGTTTTTCCACAAGATGTTAGGGAAAAACCTGAATGAACCTCTTGGCCACCCTAATGTATACAATGGAATATTACTCAGCCATAAAAAAGACTTAAATAATGCCATTTGCAGCAACATGGATGGACCTAGAGATTGTCATATTGAGTGAAGTAAGTCAGACAGAGAAAGCCAAATATTTTATGACATTGCTTGTATGTAGAATCTAAAAAAAAATGGTACAAATGAACCGATTTATAAAGCAGAAATAGAGTCACAGATGTATAAAACAAACTTATGGTTACCAAGGCGGGGGGGGGAGGACAAATTGGGAGATTGGGATTGACATATATACACAGTATATAAAATAGATAACTAAGGACTTACTGTATAGCACAGGGAACTCTGTCTACTCAATACTCTGTAATGACCTATATGAGGAAAGAATCTAGAAAAGAGGGGATATATGTATATGTATAACTGATTCACTTTTATGTACAGCAGAAACTAACACAACATTGTAAATCAACTATACTCCAATCAAAATTTTTTTTAAAAAAGTCTAGGGCAAGAGGATCGAAGATACTCCAGGGTAACTGGGCTCAAGGGGGCTGACTCATGCTAACTCACAAGAGTTAAGAATTGCCCCTGGAACAATTTACAGAGCAGATGTTCCTTTTCGGTGGATGGAGACTTCTCTGTGCTCTTTGGAGCTCCTTCTTGTTCCAGGATGATAGGGAAAGTGATCCATCAGGCCAAAGGTGAGCGTGGACTGGGAGCCGGTGGAAGCCAGTGTACCGTGAGACCCTATGAACCAATCATCTCTCATCACTGTCACAAATGCCTCTCTAGAGCCTGGAATACTCATGGGCGTCTGTGTCTCTCCCTTTCAGCCCATGCTGGATAAATCACAATAAACACTTGCTTCTGGGGCTCCTGCCACCCGTAGACCTTGCCCTGAGCTTGTGCTTCAGGGAGCCCTAGTCCAGCCCTCCTCCTATGTGTGACTTAAAAAAAAAAATGTACACTCATGGCTGATTCATGTCAATGTATGGCAAAAACCACTACAATATTGTAAAGTAATTAGCCTCCAATTAAAATAAATAAATTCATTTAAAAAATGTATTTTGGCTGCAGTGGGTATTTGTTGCCGCACACAGGCTTGTCTAGTTGCAGCATGTGGACCCTAGAGGCATCCGGGCTCAGTAGTTGCAGCACGTGGACTTAGTTGCAGTACATGAGATCTTAATTCCCCGACCATGGATTGAACCCAGACCACCTACATTGGGGGTCACCTGCATTGGTGGCTCAGATGGTAAAGAATCTGCCTGCAATGCAAGAGACCCAGGTTTGATCCCTGGGTCAGGAAGATCCCCTGGAGAAGGACATGGCAACCCACTCCAGTATTCTTGCCTGGAGAATTCCATGGACAGAAGAGCCTGGCAGGCTACAGTCCATGGGATCGCAAAGAGTCAGACATGACTGAACGACTAACACAACATGTATTTGCACTGGGAGCACGGAGTCTTATCCACTGAACCAGTAGAGAAGTCCCCTACCTGAGCCTTTGGATTTCCTGTCCCAACAGCTGCAAGCCGGCTCCCAGGACCTTGACCGCAGATCCATTGGCTGGGTGGATGTCTAAGACAAAGGATGGCTAAGGAGCAACTGTTCTGCAGGAGATGGGGAGACAGAGCTTGGACCCATGGCTTGAGCTCTAGGACAGAGCTGCGATGGGAAGGAAAGGGGTGAGACTTGTTTGGGGCTTTCTCTTCCAGGAACCAGGTCTGGCATCCTGGGGGTTGACGAGTGTCTGGGCTTTCAGGCAGAAGGATTTCAGGCAGGTCTGGCATCTTCTCTTAGTCCAGCCTTCCCCTCCTGGGATTTCCAGACCTTAACTACAATCATATCCAGTCTCCCTAGCTTGGGACCATTCACTCATCACTCACTCAGATCTGGGGTTTGTCTCCAGTGATTCCTCAGAAGGTTGATCACATATATTTTGTTGGCTGTTGCAAGTATCCACATCCCTCTGAGGTTCTTTGTGGCAGCTGAGGAGACAGGGTGGAACTGGATCACTGTAACTTTCCATGGTAACAGTGATGTGGTGATGTCGGGTGCTTTATTCTAACTCTCTCCTTATTATGTCTGTTCCCATGTCTATTTGGCCCAGTGTTGTGTTTATTCTGTTTTCTTAAAAGTTTTTAGCTTTTGGGGCCCTGGGCATAGGACCATAAACTTATCCCATCAAACAGTAAATTTGCAGGGTCGGTATCACTTCCGTATAAACATTAGAGGTTTTGATGTTTTGGGCTGCAGTTCTAGCAGTTTCTTTGATCTTTTACTGACCAGTAAATTATTTATTGGATCTGTCATAAAGATAAACCAAAGCCTATAAACTATGTTTATAGTATCACAAAAATCTCCCTCCTACCTGGCATCTTCAGAGGTAGACTGTGGTCCTGATGATAATGAAGCATCCAGAGCTGGAGTGGCACTAGGGCTTTAGTCACTTTGCCCCTTTTAAATACCTTTTCTTCTTTCCTTCCCTTTGAACTATTTGCCTTCCTGCCATGATTTTGCTTCGTTTTCCTTTCCTTCTACAATTTTTTGGCTCCAGAGCTGAGATTTTTCTGAGGGCTGTTGTTAAGATCCCGTTGCCCTCCCTGGCCTCTGGGAGGGCACATCCCCTTTCTGCTTGAACCCCAGGCCAATTTCAGCTCCTCCCTATAGAAACCTACATCCCCAGGCCCCAGCCCCCCAGTGCCAGGCCCAAAGCTAATTCCTTCCTGTGCAATCCTTCTGCCTCGAAGCCCAGACAGCTGTCAACCCCTGGGAAAATGAACTGTGCTGAATCCCTGGTCAGTTCCAATGGACACTTTGTGTTGTTGGGAGAATTCATTATAGAGCGTGTGCAGTGCATACGTGTGATTGGATGTGCCTGGGAGCAGATGACTGCAAGGCTTGAAACACTTTCTTTCATTTTATTTTTACTTTGACTTTTAACTAGCACCTTCCTCAATTAAAGTGGCAAGGCAGAGCAGACAGAGAAATCAGTGGATCTCTTCCCGAACATCAGTAAAACAAATTTCTCTCCAGGATACCTATTTGTTATTTGGATATCAGACTGACTGTAATCTGTTTCCATTTTCCTTCTTCGTGTCCTCCGCCAGAAGCTAGAGGCTCAGCCATGGATAGCCTGCTGTTTCCATTTGGCTGAACGAGGGGATAGATTAGATTCCTATTTGCTTTGCGGACGGTCCCATCTGATATCCGTTAGATGTGTCAGGGAGAGCTTGGAATATGTGTCTCCCCCATTTATTTTGGGTGTGATGGGGTGGGGTATTGGTGGGAGGGGGTGCTCCTAGGAGATGTTACCCACTGCCTCAAAGATGATTTTCTTTCTTCTGTTTGGTAATAAATCATGGCTCGAGTTATTTCTGTTCTGAGAGATATGGACATCAGGGGCTGTTCCCTGCTGCCACAGAGGAGAAGCAGCTGGATCTTGGTGGAAAAGTGGGAGAGAGCCTTTAATGCAGCAGCCTTCAGTTCATGGTGCTCCATTGTACAGATAAGGAAACTGAGGCCCAGGGAAATTAAGTAGACTTTTTTTTCCCATGGGACCACCCTGCTGTCCCTTCTGTCTTCTTTACTGCTGCCAGTTCTCCTGAGACTGCCTCCACTTACCCATTCCCTGCCCACCCACTCACCACAAGCTCTGGGCACTCAGGCATGGATGTGTCACTGACAAGTACTTGCTGCCAATCAGGAAGGCAAGGACATGGCTAATATTTGCCGAGTCCTCCAAGTTGCCTAGGGCTTCCAGGTGGCTCCAGGAGTAAAGAATCTGCCTGCAATGCAGGAGACCTGGGTTCGAACCCTGGGTCAAGAAGATCCTCTGGAGAAGAGAATAGCAACTCACTCTAGTATTCTTGCCTGAAGAATCCCATGGATGGACAGAGGAGCCAGGTGGGCTACGGTCCATGGGGTCACAAAGAGTTGGACATGATGGAGCGACTAACACACACACACACACAAGTTGTCTAGTATGTCACTGGGCATAGGGCAAGCTCACAACTCATCTTGATCAATTGATTGAGCCCAGGGACTTGTCTCCAGGGTCACCATCCTCTCTGGCAATTGCTTGTTGAACCCGAACTACATGCATGTCTATCCAAACCTTCTGGCCCCCGAACATCCATGTTTTGGGGGCCTCATTTCCACTCTTCTGCCTTGGCCAGACCTGCCTCTCCCCTCCCCCCGTCTTTGTCTGTTTCCGGTCCCACCGCCATCAGTGCTGCATTTTCAGGATGTCCTCTTGCTGTTGGTCCTGCCCCCACCCCCAGCTCCACCGCCAGCTGCTGCTTTCCAGGTGTCCCTGCTTCAGGGGGACGGCTCCTCTTTATGGAGAGCCTTGTTTCCTGTGACACCAGCAATCCTTCAGAATTGACAAGGCCTGTCTCTGCATCTCACACTCTGCCACCGGCTCTCAACCTGGGGCCTAAGTGACTTGTCATCGTCTCTTGTCAGTCGCCGCTCCGGCTGGAGCTTCCACTCCTCCCTCCCCGCTGGAGCCATAATCCTCTCCCTTTGATATCACAATTGTCTCCATGGCACTGAGCAACCCTCACGGCTCTGCGGGGGCCCTCCGTCCTCAGAAGAAGCTGGAAATAACAGCAACAAAGACCCTCTTAAGAGAAGGATAGAGTCCATTTCCACACCCCTGTCCCTTCCTCCTCCCCAGAAAAACATCTCTAGTGGAGAAGGTACAATGGCAGAAAGGTCCTCAGACAGAGGGCTCTGCTTGCCAATGCTGTTCCAAATGGGATTATTTATTTTCCTGTTTAAGCGGTGTGCCCAAGAGCACTGGCTCCTGCCCCTGGTGTGACACGGGAAGCAGGGTGTCCAACAGCAGGACAGGCTCAGCTTCCAGAAGGGAGGCTCTGGAAGTGAACACCCTCAGGATCTGAAAACAGGGCTGGGAGGCAGTGAGTGGGGAGGGTGGGAAACCAGGGCGGGTTTGAGACTTTCCAGGAGTCTCTGTGTGATACTAACAGCTTGGCATGTTATGCCCACACCTGCTCACGTCAGACCCCCGTGTTTTACGTGTTATGCGGGCTCTGCTTGTTTCCCCCAGACTCCGGAGGAGGTTTCTGAGGTCTCTCTTGGGTTGTGTGGCCTGCCAAGCCAAGGGCACTGGGCCAGCTCTCGGACCCTGGGGTCCACCCCTGACTTGGCATTTGCTCCTTCTGGGCAGAGGGGGAGATGTGGTGAAAAGATGCTCAGATCTGCGCTAGTGAGCCCCAAGCACATTTCCTAACCTTAGAGTGTCACAGAATTTATGTTAAAACTTAGTGTTAGGAAAATAGAAATCTCTTGATGCATCTATATTTATTGTGCTATTTTCAATAAGTCATTTTACCTCCTGGGTCTCAGTTTCCTCATCTGTAAAGTAGAATAAAATGATCTTACTTGCCACTTTATTATAGGATCACATGAGGAGATGGATGTGAAAATCCTTTCTGAAGTGGGAAATACGAAGACTTATTTGTAACCTTCTTTTATACCCAAGTGTGTCTGTCACTTAGGGGAGAAGGAATAGAATAGAATTTTGCCTTAAATGCTCAAAAATGGTTTCCAGGCTGCCAAAACCCCTCATTGTCCCTCCCTTGCCAATCCCCTTGTCCCATCCCTAACTTGTTTTGGCCTCATAAATTCCTACAAACCCTGTTGCTGTTGCCTGCAGACACCCCAGCCCTGGGGCAATTGCAGACTCCATGCTGGTCAACAAGCAAGGCTCTTGGGGATCCTCCTCTCTTGTCATTATTCTCCCAGTCACAGTTCTTGCCAGTCTGAATTTTGACTTGTTAGGGAGTCAAGCAAGATGGAGCCCTGTGCACTTGAAGCCTGACCCTGGGGCACCCCAGCCTTCCTCCCTAAAGCCAGCAAGCTGATGGTTCCAAGGCCAGTCTGCCCTTGGCAATTCCCAGCAGGAGTCTCTTGGCCCCAGCCCAGACTTTCACCTGATGTCTATTTCTGCCATAGTTATGGATTTCTTGTGGGGAACGGGGACAGCATGGGAGGAGAAAGGCAGGGACACACCCAGCCAGGCCAGCTGGGGGCTCCAGCCAGCTCTGGGAAGACCTGTTGGAACATTGTTTTCTGAGGTTTTCTGAGAAGGAAGCCAGTGATTACATCTCAGTCTTGCAAATGAATCGGGTGAGTCGGCTCTGATGAGAGCTGGACAGACAGCTGGACAGAGTGAGCTATAGCAGCGAGGCAGCACAGGGTGATGAAGGACGAGATTTGCTCCCTTTCTCAGGCGGCTGCCTCCTGGTGAGAGGTCTTTTTAGTGAATTCATTTCAGTAGCTGCTGCCTTCTCTCAGAGAAGCCCCTGGGCATTGCTTCTGCTGTCTCTCTCTGAGGACACAAGGGAGAGAATGCACCAGACCAGGTACTGCCTGGATGGCTGGGAAGATTTCATTCATTCATTCATTCCCTCAACTAACTTTTCATGTGCACTCTATGTGAGTCAGGCACCAGGCTGGCCTCTGGGGACGCAGCAGTGAGAAGGACATTCATTCCACACCTGGGGATGGTCATGGCCCAGGATGGAGCTTAGCATCCCCTTAGCTGCTCAGTTTGCCTTCATCAGACCCCAAACAGAGGCTAGCACAGTGGACATTGTCACATAACAGGCTCTACTTTCTGGGCATGCGTGCTCCATTGTGTCCGACTCTTTTTGACCCTATGGACTGTAGCCCGCCAGGTTCCTCTGTCCATGGGATTCTCCAGGCAGGAATACTGGAGTGGGGTGCCACTTCATGTGGGGACACAGGTGGGGATGGTCTGGCCCTCTGACCAGCTTTGTATCCCCAGCACCATATCTCTAAAGAAGAGAACCCAAGGTCAAGTAGGTGAACCAGACCCTCTGGGTCTTGCAGCACCGTCCCCAGCTCATATGGTGCCTGGTGTAAGGTATTGGCCAGGGCTCCTTCCTCAAGACACGTCACTGCCATCTGCTGGAAAACTGTCACAGTGAATGTAGGACTCTGCATGATGATGGTAAATGGTGCCCTAAGTTTTGTTCAGCACTCCCCTTGCCTACCACGTGGTCCTGGTCTATTGTTTATTGTGTGAATGATGTTGCAGATCCACAGGACAGTGGCTACCATCAAACATCTCAAGACAAAGACGCCGTGCTCTATCAGGTCCCAAACTCCTGAGATGCCAAAAGCCATCTTTTTTTTTTTGTTTTAGTATATTTTTCTAAAGTTCTAACGGAGGGTGAGTGAGATTAATACTATTATACTACTATATAATACAATTATACATGTGAGAATCTGACTAAGGAGGATTTGGAAGGTAACCTAAGAGCAGCTCATTTCCTTTTGCCTCTTCCTTATCCATTTCTTTCTCTACTTCATCCTGGGCACAGAAAGCATCACCACTCGGGCAAGTGCCAAACACTTGGCCCGAACAATTTCCAATTCCTTGGTTCCCACTACTCACAAGTTCCTTTTTAAAAATTTATTTGGCTGCACCAGGTCTTAGTTGTGACATATGGGATCTAGTTTCCTGGCCAGGGATTGAACCTAGACCCCCCTGCATTGGGAGCTTGGAGTCTTAGCCACTGGGAAACCAGGAAGTTTCAATGCTCACACATTTGGAGGGACTCTTGGAATATTTTTGTTTAAGAGTCACTGCCTTACAGTTTAAGCTAAAGGGTAAATCTTCGGCCTCAAATCTCTCTGTCTCCAGAGGAGGTGAATAAGCAAAGTAATGGATTTAATTAACAAGAAATGGAAAGGCAGGGCTGCCTTGAAGAATATCCAAGGCCTCTATTTCCAATCCCATAGTGGCCACAGCACACACACACACATACACACAGACATGTACGCACTTGTCTGTACCTATGTGTGCAGGATACACACACAGGAGGAGATGAACCAGTATCTAACTCTGTGGCTTTTGCCCACTGTGTCAATAAATGTTCCCTTCCTTGAGCTTGGGGTTGCTTGTAGGTAAAATAAAGGTGCTGGCAGATTTAGTGTCTGGTGAGAGCTTAATTCCTGGTTCATAGATGGCTGTTTTCTTGCTGTATTCTCATGTGGCAGAAGGAGTCAGGGAGCTCTCTGGGGCCTCCATCATAAGGGAATTAATTCTGTTCATGAGGGCTCCACCTTCAGGACCTAATCACCTCTAAAAGGCCCCACCTCCAAATGCGATCACACTGAGGGGTTAGGATTTCAACGTATAAATTGGGTGGGGAGATAGAGACAAACATTCAGTCTATAGCAGTGTGGTGTCACTGCCTGTTCTGATCCCAGTGATCTTGAGAACCATTCTGGGTAAGTGTCCAGCATATTCCCGGGTCAGGGTGGGGGCTGGTGGCTCCAGCTACAGAGGCACTCCTCAGGCCCCAAATGGCAGAAGGCTAACCAGGAGCCCGAATCAGTCAGAGAAAATACATTCCCAAACTGTGCCTCTGCGCCCTGCCTTTCTCAGCCATGGGCATGCATTTGCTCTCTTCCTTTAATTCTCCAAAGTGAAAGAAAGTGAGAGTTACTCGGTCATGTCAGACTCTTTGCGACCCCATGGAATATACAGACCATGGAATTCTCCAGGTCAGAATACTGGAGTAGGTAGCCTTTCCCTTCTCCAGGGGATCTTCTCAACCCAGGGATCGAACCCAGGTCTCCCACATTGCAGGCAGATTCTTTGCCAGCTGAGCCACAAGGGAAGTCCAAGAATACTGGAGTGGGTAGCCTATCCCTTCTCTAGGGGATCTTCCCAACCCAGGAATCAAACCAGGGTCTCCTGCGCTGCAGGCGGATTCTTCACCAACTGAGCTATCAAAAGCCCTATTTATGTTACCTGCCAAGTTAAGGCAGCTCCAAGCAAATACCCCAAGCCTGGCCGTGGGAATCAGGGGTAGTCAGTACTGCTCTGGGGCAGGGCTACTGCCTTGGCCCCAGGCTTGGGGACTCTGAGACGACCAGTACATTCTGGAACCAATGTGTTCAGAGGATGACTGGGTCCTGGCTTACATCCCTCCACTGATCCACTGAGGTGCTGAATAAATACAGAGTTCCCCTGTGTGCAGGGCTCTGTGTTATGGGCTGTAGGGGCTACACAGATGAATGAGACATGATTCCAGCCTAAAAAGCTTTCACAAACCTAGCATAGGGCTGCATGTGGTACCCAAATGCCACAGGCTTGCAGGTTGTGAAGTCTGGCTGCAGTGCCAACTATAGGAAGGAAGTGAGAGAAGGTAGGATGGGGAAGGGGGATTGGGGACTGGTCAGCAAGGGCTTCCCTGGTAGCTCAGAGGTTAAAGCATCTGCCTCCAATGCAGGAGATCTGGGTTCAATCCCTGGGTTCGATCCCTGGGTTGGGAAGATCCCCTGGAGAAGGAAATGGCAACCCACTCCAGTATTCTTGCCTGGAGAATCCTATGGACAGAGGAGTCTGATAGGCTACAGTCCACGGGGTCACAAAGAGTCAGACACGACTGAGTGACTTCACTTTCAGCAAGGGCCTTCCCTCCTGAGTGAGGGAAGAATGTCAACCATGGTGTGGTAGACAGACAATGATCCCGAAGATGTCTGCGTCCTAATCCCCAGAACCTGGGACTATCTTACCTCACATGGTAAAAGGGACTGTGCAGCTGTGATTACATCAAACATTTGAGATGGAGAGATTATCCAGGTGCTCTCTGTTAAAAAAAAAACCCAAAATTCAACAGAGTAAATTTGAAGGTTTAATTGCCTTTGTTATGCAAGTCATGAATCAGGTAGCATCTCATCTAGCAAGTTGTAGAGAGAGATTCCAAGGGGCTGTATAAAATGGAATATTTTTTATAGACAGAAGGAAGATGGGGCAAGGAAGCTATTATCAAGAGAAAAGAAAGAGTTGTTTCAGGCCAGGTCACCTTTTTTGAGGTGAAGGGAATGACAGGGGTCTTTTTCTGCATATTACTTCACTAGTGCTAGTGCTGATCAGGAAATTTCAGATTGTGACATTGTTGTACAGCAGAAACTAACACAACATTGTAAAGCAATTATCCTCCAATTTAAAAAAATTTAAAGAAAAAAGGTCATCTGTTAAAAGGCCACGTCCCTGGAGAAATTGACTCTGCAATTAAGTCTTGGTTGGCTGTCATGGGCTTCCTTGTGACTCAGACTGTAAAGAATCTGCCTGCAATGTGGAAGATCTGGGTTTGACCCCGGGGTTGGGAAGATCCTCTGGAGAAGGGAATGGCAACCCACTCCAGTATTTTTGCCTAGAGAATCCCATGGACAGAAGACCCTGGTGGGCTACAGTCCACGGGGTCTCAAAGAGTCGGACACAACTGAGCGACTAACACTTTCACTTTTTCGGCTGTCATGAGTGTCAATGACTCTTTTTGGAGCCTGCTGTTTCTTTTCCTCAATGTCGTCACAATTGTCCTCATAAGAAGGACATAGGTCTTCATAAGAGAGAGTCAAAGGGAGGAGAAGGCCATGCATGGAAGCAGAAATTGGAGTGATGCAGCCACAAACCAAGGAATGATGACAGCCTTGAGAAGCTCAAAGTGATGAGGACCAGATTCTCTCCTGGAACCTCCACAAGGCACGCAGCCACCACCTTGATTTTAGCCCCGAAAGACTCATTTTGAACTTCTGACCTCTAGAACTGTGAAAGAATAAATTTGTTTTGGTTTAAGCCACTAGATTGGTACAGGCACCAATCAATATTAGGAGACTAACACAGTTGGAAACTCTCTCAGCTGTTTGATTTCTAATCTAAGGCAAGTTATTACAAATTTTCTATCAGATGACAGTCCCCTCACCTTTTAAGGAGTTTAACAGTAGTTCTTAACTCATGGGATTTTTTTTTTTTTTAAAAGAAATAGTCTACAGTGCTCAAATTTCTTTTTTAAAAATTAACTTTATTTCTGGTTGTGCTGGATCATTGTTTCTGTGAGCAGCCTTTCGCTAGTTGCGGCCAGTGGGGGCTAGTCTTTGTTGCAGTGCTCAGGCTTCTCATTGCAGTGGCTCCAGGTGCATGGGCTCCAGTAGATGCATCTGCAGGCTCAGCAGTAGCAGTACACAGGCTTAGTTTATCTGAGGCAAGTGGAATCTTCCTGGACTAGGGATCGAACCCATGTCCCCTGCATTGGCAGGTGGATTCTTAACCACTTGACTACCAGTTAAGTCCAACTCATAGGATTTTAACAAGTGGAGCACCCACACCTGCTCAGCATGTTAGGGTTATTATTCCAGCAGGCTATGTGGGGCTCTGTAACCCACTCTCACCTTCCCTTCCTCTCCCCACCCTGACCTCTTTTTAGTACGGTTTTTCTCCTTTATCACTCTCTCCTTCTGTGGCTCTGTTACTGGGAGGGGGACCTCTTCTAGGGTCTGAGAGTAGACTCTTGTCTAACACTTGGAAATGAATTGTCCAAGTAGACCATACGCTGATAAAGCAGAAGACTTTATTGGGAAGGGGTGCTGGGACGGAGAGCCGCAGGGAAGGGGACCCAGGAGAATTGCTCTGCCACACAGCCCACAGTCTCAGATTTTACTGTAGTGGGGTTAGCTTTGCAGATTGTCTCTGGCCAATCATCTTACCTGTGCTCACATTGGTCCAATTCAAGACTTCCTGGTGGCATGCGCGTCTCTCAGTCAAGACGGTTTCCAGTGTGAGGATTTCTGGGAGGTTGGCAGGACATATTATGGGCTGGCATCTCCTCCCTTCTTTTGGCACCCCCTGAATTCTTCTGTCTGGTGGTAGCTTGTCAGTTCTGCATTCCTTATCAGGAACTCTTGTTGTGAGATAACTCATGCAAGTGGTTATTATCCTGCCTGGAAAGGGTGAATGATCTTAGTCAGTGGTTCCCTAACAGCCCTATGCATGTAGCTCTGTGACTTGGGGTGTTATCAAACACAAGTTTGTGTGCATGACACACAGGGAGGCCCAACAAACTGAAACACTGGAGTTTGAAGCAGAGAAAGATTTATCACGGGGACAATCAAAGAGAATGGGTGGCTCACGCTCAAAAAACCTGAACTCCTGGATGGTTTTTAGGGAGTTTTATAGGCAAAATTTGGGATGAGGGCTGCAGGGTGTGTGACTTTCTTCTCATTGGTTGGTAGTGAGCTAACAGGGTGAATCTTCACTTTGGTATTCAGAAAGGTCTAGGAGGCTGAAGACTTTTCCCTGAAAACAAAACATGGAGAAAGTGGAAAGCATCTGCACCTGGGAGGGCCCCACAGGGTCCTGCTTTATTTCAGTTATTAACAAGTTATGAACGTTTTAATTAGTTATCTATTTTATTTTGTTGTTGCTGTTTAGTCGCTAAGTTGTATCCAGTTCTTCTGAGACCCCATAGACTGTAGCCTGCCAGGCTTCTCTGTCCATGGAATCTTCCAGACAAGAATACTGGGGTGGGTTGCCATTTCCTTCTCCAGAGGATCTTCCCGACCCAGATATCGAACCTGCATCTCCTGCATTGGCAGGTGGGTTTTATTTTAAGCACATATAAAAATGTTTAGTTTTTGTACAAAATTTAATGAGAGTAACGAGTGAATCCTTGAGATCCATAAGTAGCTGAGTGTGACTAAGTTTAGGTTTTGGAAGGTATGCTTGAATTATCTTAGAAGTCTATCCCTAATTGTTGGAAGTCTGTCACTTCTAACAGTGACAGACCCAGAAACACACGTTGTTTTTATAAACATATCTTTTTCACAGCTTTATTGCAGTATAATGACATGCAAGAAACTGCATATATTTAAAATGTCCAATTTGGTAAGTTTTGACATATCTATCTACCTGTCCATAATTGGATAATAAACATATCCATCACCCATACCCCTGACTTCCTTATGCTCATTTGTAACTCATTCCTCCTGCCCGTATCTGTCTCTCTCTATCCCTTCTTGCCCATTCTCCCTATAGGCAAGCCATGGATCTGCTTTCTATTACGGGAGATCAGTCTGAAATTTTATGATTTTCTTTAAATACAGAAGGTATTCTTTTTTGTCCAGTGTCTTTCACTCAACATCATATTCATCCACAGTGTCAGATGTTCATTCCTTTTTATTACTGAGTAGTATTCCATCGTATGGATATACCACCCTTTGTTTATTCATTTCCTAGATGATGAACGTTTGGATAGTTTCCAGTTTGAGGCTAGTACAAATAAACTACTCTGAACATTCATGTGAGAGTCTTCGTAGGGATATCTACTTTCATTTCTCTTGGACAAATATCTAAGAGGGAAATGGCTGGGCCATATGGTAGGTGAATGTATAAATTTTGGGGCTTCCCTGGTGGCTCAGCGATAAAGAATCCACCTGCAAAGCAGGAGACGTGGGTTTGATTCCTGGATCGGGAAGGTCCCCTGGAGAAGAAAATGGTAACCCACTCCAGTATTCTTGCCTCAGAAATCCCATGGACAGAAGCCTGGCGGGCTACAGTCCATGGGATAGCAAAGAATTGAACATGACTTAGGGACTACACAACAACAAATGTATAAATTTTTAAAGAAACTGTCAAACTGTTTTCCCCAGTGGTTCTACCATTTTATATTCCCAACAGCAATGTATGAGAATTCCCTGCCAATACTTTAAACATGGTCAGCCTTTCTCATTGTTAATCATTCTGCTGGTGGTATCTCATCATGGTTTTAATTTACATTTCTGTAAGGGGAGATCAAATCAGTCAATCCTAAAGGAAATGAACCTTGAATATTCATTGGAAGGACTGGTGCTGAAGCTCCAATACTTCGGCTACCTGATGCCAAGAGTCAGCTCATTGGAAAAGACCCTGATGCTGGGAAAGATAGAGAGCTTCCCTGGACATGAATTTGAGCTGGGAGATAGAGAGAAGCTCAGCTGGTAAAGAATCCACCTTGCAATGCAGGAGACCCTGGTTTGATTCCTGGGTCAGGACGATCCACTGGAGAAGGGATAGGCTACCCGCTCTAGTATTCTTGGGCTTCCGTTGTGGCTCAGCTGGTAAAGAATCCACCTGCAATGTGGGAGATCTGGGTTTGACCCCTGGGTTAGGAAGAAGAACAGGGAAGCCTGGCGTGCTGCGTTACACAGAGTGAGACATGACTTAAGGGCTGAACAACAACAGTGACTAACGATGTTGAGCACCTTTTCATGTGCTTATTTGCCATTCGTATATCTCCTTTGGTGAAATGTCTTCAAATCTTTTGTTCATGAGGAAAAATTGTGTTTTTTATTTTATTGTTGAATTTTTAAATCTCCTTATTCACCCTGGATCCAAGTCCTTTATAAGATACATTCTAAGATTTTCTCCCTGTCCCTTGCTTGTCTTTTCATTCAACAGTATCTTGTAAAGAGCAGGCATTTTTAATTTTAATGACGTTCAGATTATCATTTTTTTATTAAAGGTGTTTTTGATGTTGTGTCAAAAAAGTTTTTGCCTACTCTAAGTTCACTTATAATTTCTCATAATTTCTTCCAGAAGTTTTATTGCTTTAGGTCTTACATTTAAGACTATGATTCATTTGGAGTTAATTTTTATAAATGGTGGGTGTATGAATAGAAGTTAATGTTTTAAAATATGGATATCGAATTGTCCCAGCACTATTTGTTGAAAAGACTATCCTTTTTTCACTGGAGTGTCTTTGCACTTTTGTCAAGAATCAGTTAACCATAGATGTGTGAATTTTTATAAATACTTTAATGTACTCTCCCAAGTATAAAATAAGTGATGTATTTAAAATTGCACATTATAGAAATTCTAAGATTATCTTCAAAAAGTTCAAGTTAACAAATGCTTATAAATGAACACAATAAATTTACCTGTCAATGATTTGCGTCAATATTTATAAAGGCACTATTGCTTGCTTTTCTTAGTACTTTTGCTGGAATGAGTCATAAAAACCACATTTAGCTAAGCCTTGGGGAAACACACCTCAGCATTTTATAAATGCCTCACAGTAAAATTTTGATATTAAACTGGTGCTTTTCCAATCCTTTAACCCCCTCACTTCTCCACCTCACCTTTCCAGTGGCAGCAGTGCTTTTTCTGCATTGCCCTTAGGGTAGGGACCATACAGAGAGAACAAAGAGTCCCTTTCCTGGCTTTTGAGCTCTTAAGTAGCCTTTTGTAAATCTATTGTAGAGGCAATGGTATTGAGAGCCAGGGATTTCAATTCTAAGGGCAAGGTGCTTGAGAGAAAAAAGGGTATTTTTGAATTTCAAAAGCTTGGCTTTAAATATCAAAAGCCAAAGCCAGAGGGCTCAGAGCACAGATTTTATATCATAAACCAGACTGTGGAGAATAACATCTGTTTCTCAGCCCCCAAAAAGATAAGATTTCAACCAGGGGGTGGGGAGGAATAGGGGAGGGAGGTTTGGAGGGAACTTGATTAAAGTTTAAACCAAAACTAGTGGGTCCCTGGCAAGGGGTTTACACGCCATCCACTGGGCCCAGGTTGCAGGTTTGACAGGAGCCCAGACAGGCTTGGGGAGTCCCAAGGAGAAGGGTGGCTGCCTGACCACCTAGAGAAAGGCTTGCGTCCTCCAGAATCACACCTAAGCAGTGTGGGAACAGAGGTTGAATATGTCTAGGCCCCCAGCCTCCAGAATCCTTATGAAACCATGTAGCTCATATTGGGAATTGAACTGGCAGTCTTTTAAGCTGAGATTACAAACCTTGTTCAGGACTTGGTGAGAGACAAGGTGATAGGTAAGAAGTGGATTTATTCAGAGAGAAACACACTCCACAGACAGAGACAGAGTGTGGGCCATTGCAGATGGCAAGGGCAATCTCGGAATGTGTGGTTAGCTTTTATGGGCTGGGTAACTTCATAGGCTAATAAATGGGAGGATTATTACAACTATTTTGGGAAAGGGGCAGGAATTCCCAGAGGTTGGGTCATCGCCCACTTTTTGGTCTTTTACAGTTAGTCGGCTCTTGGCATCAGGTGGGCAAACTGTTGGAGCTTGTCTCTGGATAAGTCAGTATTCATTCTGATGCCACCAGACTGGGCTCTTTCCTGCTTATAAATGTCTCTACAAAGATACCATGGCCTCTTTCTCTACTTGTGTGTTTTAGCATCACCCACCCCACTGCTATTCCTAGGATGATTTTCCATTATTACCAATGCCACCTGGGTGTATGTGACACTCTACTATCATCTGAATTAGTAGCTGAAAATGCAGTCGGATTCATAGCTGCCATAGTGGGCTGTCTGATTAGAAACAGGGGAGAATATTTATTCAACAAAGACAAGATTCTTCCAACCAGCATTCCCTGAGTGTCGCCTATACAAGGAGCATTAGCTTAGGTCCTGCTAGATACAGATATAAATACAAAACCCCGGCCTTTGTCCTTAGGAACTTCTGATCTCAGGGAACAGTGGAGCAGAGCAGCAGAATGAACTTTTAGAGTTCCCTGGGCCCATTTATCTTCATGGAGAAAACCATCCTCAGGACTGAGCATCCATTCCAGGGGCTTGTGATGAATAGTCTCAGGCAGAGGACAGGGACCTTAAGAAGCTACCTCCATCCATGTGATGGTCTCTTTCTCATGTCAGCTTGGCTAGGCTACCGTCCCCAGTCATTCAATCAAACACTAATCTGTGTGTTGCTGTGGGGGGTCTAGTGTAGATATGATTCAAATTTTTGATCAGGTGACTTTAAGGAGGGGAGGTTATCCTAGATAATTTGGGCAGGTTTGATTCAGTCTGTTGAAAGGCACTTAAGCCAGAGCTGAGGATTCTCTTAGAGAGGAAGACATCCCACCCATGGGCAGCAACTTCAGGCCATGCCCCGGAGTTCTGGTCTGATTTCAGACTAGCCTAGCCATGCTCTACAGTCTAATAAGCCAATTCCTTGCAATAAATCTCTTAATAGACACATACCTCCTACTTGTTCTGCTTCTCTGGTTAAGCCTTGGCTTGTGTTTGAGTTTTGTGGGCCTCCTAGGTGGTGCTAGTGGTAAAGGACCCCCCTGCCAAGCAGGAGACATAGAGAGGCAGGTTCCATCACTGGGTCAGGGAGATCCCCTGGAGGATGGTATAGCAGCCCGTTCCAGTTCTTGCCTAGAGAGTCCCTTGGACAGAGGAGTCTGGCGAGCTACTGTCCATAGGGTTGCAGAGTCGGATACAACTGAGGTGACTTGGCACACACCCACGCAATATAGAGTTTGGTACCAAAAGTGGAGTGAATGTATTTGTGTTTTGCTTGTAGGATGGATGTGTATCTTTGGGCATCAGAAGGCAGAAAAGTAGGTAGAATAATGTCCCCCAACTGCCACCAAAGTTGTGTTAGGTAGTTAGAATAGGAAACAGGAGTCCAGAATGGCGGTGGCTAAAAGACAAGGAAGGGAAAAGCCCGTGAAAATGGAACAAAGGAAGGTCAAAGCAAGGTCCGAGGACCAGAGTGAGAACTTCAGGTAGAACAGCACTCCTGGCTAAGCCCAATTTGCATAGGGCAGGCCCAGGGGGAGGAAAAAAAACATACAAAAAGAGGAGCCAAAGCTCTCTCTCTCTCTCCCCCACACGCTGGGGCGTTCTTCTCTTCACGTCTTTGGGTCGACGGTCGGCATGCCCTCATGCTTCGAGGATGGATTCTCCTGATAACTTCTAAATAAAAGAGCTGTAACACTGAGCTGTAACACTGATTCATCTAAGAGCTATAACACGGTCTGTCCAAGACCCAAGAGCTGTGACCCGCTGAGGGCCGAGGGCTCTAATGTCCGTCACTCCAAATTTTTGTTGTGATGAGACAAGAACTGAGGAGCATACACTTGTGTGACAGTTGTCCACACTCTAATCTCTGGAGCCTGTGAATATGCTATCTAACATGGCAAAGGGGAAATAAAATTACACATGGGATTAATCAGCTGGCCTTAGAATAGGAAGATTATTCTTGATTATCCAAGTGGGTCCAATGCAATCATCAGGACTCTTTTTAAAAATATTTGTTTATTGATTGATTGATTTTTGGCTGCACCAGGTCTTTGTTGCTGCATGCTTTCTTTCTCTAGTTGCAGTGAGTGAGGGCTACTCTTAGTTGCAATGGCTTCTCTTGTTCTGAAGCATGGGCTCTAGGGTGCGTGGGCTCAGTAGTTGTGGTGCACGAGGTTTGTTGCCCAGCAGCAAGTGGGATCCTCCCAGCCCAGGGATTGGACCCATGTCCCCTGCATTGGCAGGCAGATTCTTAACTGCAGACCACCAGGGAAGCCCCCATCAGGGTTCTTAAAGGTAGAAGAAAGAGCAGAAAGGGAAGAACCAGAGAGATGGAAGCATGAGAAGGACTTGGCCCAATATTACTTGTTGTGAAGGCAGAGGAGCTAGGGAAAGTGGGCATCTTCTAGAAGCTGCCAAGAGGCCAGGGAATGGATCCTCCCCTAGACCTCCCAGGAGGGAACGCACCTCTGCTGACACCTTGAGTTTAGCCCAGTGAAACCCATTTTGACCATCTGACATCCAGAACAGTAAGCAGCCATAGGAAGCTAATACAATTCTCTCCCAGTGGGGAGCAGCGAACCATCAGCTGCCTCTGCCTTCTGGGGAGGGATTGTTCTTTTCCAGCCACCCCGCAGGTCAGCCAGCCCAGCATCCAGCCTCTGCTCCCCGCTGCCCCAGCAGAGGAAGCATCAAGCACACGTTTATAACACCCTCTGGAAGGAGTCTTCTCTTCTCGTTGTTTAGTCGCTGAGTCGTGTCCGATTCTTTTGCGACCCCGTGGACTGTAGCCCGCCAGGCTCCTCTGTCCATGGGATTCTCCACGCAAGAATATTGGAGTGGGCTGCCATTTCCTTCTCCAGGGGATCCTCCCGGCTGAGGGGTCAAACTCATGTCTCCTACATTGGCAGGCAGATTCTTTACCACTGAGCTGCTGGGGAAGCCCTCTCTCCCCATATCCAGAGCCTGAACCCCACTGACAACTGTCTGGAGGAGAGCTTGGAGTAAAAAGGCAGTTTTCTTTTCTTCCTTCTTTTCCCTTTCCCTCTTTCCTCCTTTCTTTCTTCCCTTCCTTCCACAGATATTTTTTTGAAAAATACAAAAAGCTTGCTTTCTCCTTTAAAATTAACTTTTTGGAGTATAGTTGCTTTGCAACGCTGTGTTAGTTTCTGCTGTACAGCAGAGTGAATCAGCTCTATGTTTACATGTATCCCCTCTTTTTTTGAATTTCCTTCTCATCTAGGTCACCACAGAGTATTGAGAAGAGTTAGTTGCCTGAGTTAACTAGGTTCTCACTAGTTATCTATTTTATTGGAATATTGCTCAGACATGAAAAGGAATGAAATTGGGTCATTTGTAGAGATGTGGATGGACCTTCCACAAACATTGATTATGTTCCAACTCTGGTTCTGACACTGTTGTAAGATGTGTACTTACATTCATTGCCCGTGGAGAGCAGCAGGTATCAGGGAACATCTGGGCTTGGCCCATTGGGCAGTTCCATCCTGCCATGGAGAACCCAGGTCCTTCTCATCTTCCTGCTCCACAGTCCTCAGCATGTTGGCTGTGACCCCTCTCAACGGGAGTTGGCTTCCTGCACAGACAGGATAGCTTCTGGTGCAACAGAAGGACATGTCCCTTCCTGGGTGTCTCTCTTTATCAACAAGGAAGCCTTTCCCTGATGACCCCAGCAGATGTCCTCTTCTTCCTCATTGGCCAGATGTGGGTCCCCTGCCTGGTCCTAAATGAATCACTGATATGGGGAATGAATTTACATGATTGGCTTTGAGGAATCCAGACTTCCCTTTTCTCCAAGTGGCAGAGAGGTGGACGCCTGAACAGAAACTGTCTAGGCAACCAACACAGTCTGTTACAGAAGATGGTTTAATGACTCTTGTGGGAACTCAGCCTAGGAAGGCTGGTGGCCTGGGTTGAGAGTTTACCAGCAAGACAGAAGGGAGAAATATTCTAAACTATTAAAGAGACAGCATAATCAGAACTTGGTGATAATCAGATGAGGAGATAGGAGAGCAGATGAGTCAAGGGTGACCAGGGTTTCACTTGGGCAACTGGACAGGAGTCCAGGTGGGGGCAGCTTCCTTCTTGCCTCTTCATTCATATACTCAACAAATAGTACTAATCATGTTGAATGAGCCAGGCACGTCCATGGGAGTATTTTTAGAGATGATACTTTAAGATGAGGAAATGGAGACTTGACAAAGTGAAGAAATTTAGCCAAGGTCACACCACTGCTGCGTAAGTGGTGGGTCTGGATTTGAATCTAGATCTTTCCATCTAATCCTAAAACCCATTCCATTGTCACAGTTCCATCCTGCCTCTACTAAATGAGCATAAATTACAGTCCTTGCACCATGGAGATCAAAAGAGGTAAGTACACAATAAATATACTAAATGGCAGAATAAGTTCTCCCATCCAAGTACTAACTAGACTTGACCCTGTAGACTAAGTTCTAAAAAGGAATTATCGTTTTCATGCTCAGTCGTTTCTGACTCTTTGTGACCCCATGGACTGCAGCCCTTGAGGCTCCTCTGTCCATCGGATTCTCCAGACAAGAATACTGGAGTGGGTTGCCATTTCCCTCTCCAGGGGATCTTCCCAACCCAGGGATCAAACCTGGGTCTCCTGCATTGATAGGCGGATTCTTTACCACTGAGCCACGTAGGAAGCCCCAAAAAGGAACTTGAAGGAACTAATATGTTTGAATACCTACAATACAAATATATTAATAGATTATCTCTCTTTAAAAAAAATTTGTTTATTTATTTTTGACTGTGTTGGTGCAATGCAAGCTTTCTCTAGTTGTGGTGAGTGGGGGCTACTTTTTAGTTGCAATGTACGGGCTTCTCCTTGTGGTGGCTTCTCTTGTTGTGGACCATGGGCGATAGGCACCTGGGCTTCAGTGGTTGTGGCACTTGGGCTTAGTTGCCCCATAGCATGTGGCATCTTCCCAGACCAGGGAGCAAACCTGTGTCCCCTGCATTGACAGGTGGATTCTTAACCACTCCACTGGACCACCAGGGAAGTCTGACAAAGGTTATCTCTTAATCTTCATGACAACCCTAGGAGGTGCTTTTACTCTCCCCTTGCCACATAAAGAACCATTCTGGGTAGAATATAATAAGGATCAGGTACTGGGTGACATGCTTTATGTGTAAGCCTCATGACCACCCATGAAGGATGAGCCCGCCCAATTTGAGAGGCCAAGAAATGCTCCCAGGAGCACATAGCTCAGGTCCATCTTGGGTCTCTTCACTCCCAGTCACAGGGTTTCAGAGTTTACAAAGTAAATCACGGCTCCTTAACTCACTTGATCTCTCCAAAACCCGGTGCAGTGAGAGTTATTATCATCTTATTTCATAATTTTTCACACTGACATTTTTTCTCACTTTAACATCTCTGACACCAAGATGTGTCTTACAATTGATGGCATGTCACAGTTTAATTGGTAGCATTTATTTTTTTGCTTAGTGATAAATAAAACAATGATGGTATCTCAGAGTTAAGAAGATTCAGAGTCATTCCTGTTTTGTTGATAATGAGGTTGAAGTTCAGAGAGATTTGGTGGCTTTTCAAGGTCACACGTCTCTGTTGTTGTCTACGCAGGATGCAGGAGCTGTGAGAAAGTCAGGACTATGCAAAAAGCCACGGTACCCGGGCTAGAACATCTCTGCTCTCAGGGGATTTGACTTTCAAGCACATCACAGCTTGCCACTCTCATTTTTCTACAGGGAGAGGAAGCTCTGCCCTGTCCCAGGATGAGCATCAAAGGGAATCTGTCCCCTCCTCATTCCGCCCCACCAGGGGAGCAGCAGGAGTGTGGCTCAGACCACAGTTAAGCGCATCTGGGATCAAAAGAGTCCCCGTCTCTCCCGAGCACCCAGGGGTCTTGACTGAGCTCCCTCTCCGGTCTGCTGAGTGATCAGTTGACAAAATACATCTGGGCAAGGAGGAGGCCTCTGTGATCAGCTGTCATCTCCCCTAAACACCCCTGATGCATTTTCTCTCTTCATTACCCACGAGGTATCAGCCCTTCTGTGGTGATCCACAACCTGACACACCAGCTTCCCTGTGGCTGGAAGGCAGTCAGGCTGCTGGAGGGGGAGATGGAGGAATTGTGTCTGGAGACAAAGAGCGAGGGAAGAGGAGGGAAAGGAGAAGAAAGCTGCTGGAGGGAAAGGTGGGGACCGGCCGCTGGTGTTGCCTTGTCTTTATCTCACGTCTAATTCTGAAGCTTAGCCCTGGACCCAAAGCCGGGTGTGGAGTGAACCCAGCGAGCACAATGCAAAGGTGGCCATGCTCATGCAGGACCTAGTCCTACACATACACACACACACACACACACCCCCCCCAACCTGGGTCAATCTCTTTCCTTGCTTCCTACCTAGAACTCTCCTCTGGGGTTCCCAGCAACATAGGAGAGGATTTGCTATTCTCTTCTTGAATTTTTCCATGGATGATGTGGGCAGGGCCCTCCCTCCTACAGTCTCTCCACAACCCACCCTCCCCAATGAAATAAGCAATATTCTTTAATCTGAATATTAAACTCCAGTAGAACACATTTTCCAACATGGACCAGAAGCATGCTAAACAAATGTTCCACCTCCATGTTTTTTCTAGCTCCATTCCTCTGCCTTTACTGCCCTTCTCTCTTTCTCCATCCTTTAGAACCCAAGTCAAATCCTACCTATTCTAGGAAGACCTTTCCTGGGCCCAGCCTTGAGCTGATCCTGCCCACAGCTGGAGTGCTGTTCCTTCCTATGAAAGGAAGTCACACCCTGTGCCCAGGCCAGAGGGAATCAATGAGTGAGGAGGGCTACTCCAAAGGGACCCAGTGAGAACGCCTGCAGTCCTCTTTACTGGCCTCACCTCGATGCCATGTGCCAGTTCTGATGACATTGGTTATGTGCCTGAATTCTAGTTCTGGCAGGGCCTTAGAGCTCTGTCCTGTGTGTCCACAAATCCTTGTTCCAGGATTCAGTTGAATCTCAGTCCTTTAACATGAGCCTCTACATCTTGGAACTCTCACCCTGGTCCAGACAGAGACAGCTGTGTCCCTTGGTACCTGCTTATTCACCGGACTGAGCCTCAAATGTCATTATCTTCAGCTAGGTCAGCTTCCATTGCACCTAGCCCACCCAGGGGCACATGAGTGCTGGCTTCCTGCTCCATCCTGCCTTCCCTATCCTGCTGTCAGGGATTGGCTCTTCTCTGCTGTGCTCTGGTAACTCCCAACAGCTGATGAGTCTGACTGCTGTGGTCTACAGGTCTTTCTCCATGCCATTCTCTTGCTTCTTAAGTGATGAGTACAGGAGGCAATGCCATCTTTGTACAGACATGTCCTGTTCCCTTGACATCCTTGTACATCCCTTGATACAGGAGACCCTCTGTGAACCCCCCGCCTCATACACAATGGGTACAGTGAATGTACACTGGCAATGCAAATGTTGATATCCTCAGCAAGTCCTTCTTTACTCTGCCTAAACGCTTTCTGTTCCCATAATTCACTCCAGTCTCTGCTTTCAGCTCCCACTTGTCTTTTTCCTTCTTGAGGATCCCTCTTCCCTTGCCGTCATTCACAATTAAATCTTAGTAGGCTAGATGAGAATTTTATAGGGCAGGAACTGCAGTTTGTTCATGTCTGTTTCCCAGTGTCTGGCGTGGTACCCATCATAGCAGATAACCAGAAAACAGCTGACTGGAATTGTAAAACTGAGCTCAAGAAACTCGTCTTAAGCCCCTAGTGTATACAAAGCACGTGCTAAGTATACACTAGCACATTTCTTAGGTTCCAGAAAGAAAATAAAATCGAACGGTATCTAACCTTCAGCAAACTGGGCAAGGCCAAGGCAGTAATAGTTCTTGATTAATTGCAAAAAGTTCCACATGTGAACTTCCTTGGTGATACAGTGGATAAGAATCCATCTACCAATGCAGGGGACATGGGTTTGATCCCTGATCCAGTAAGATTCCACATGCTGGGGAGCAACGAAGCCTGTGCATCACAACTACTGAGCCCAAGTGCCTAGAGCCTGTGTACTGCAACCAAGAGGAACCCTGGCTCACTGCAACTAGAGGAAGCCCGCACGCAGCAATGAAGTCAGTGCAGCCAAAAATAAATAAATAAATAAATACTATTTTTAAAAAGTACCACATGGGTTGAAGTTTCCTTCTAGATAAGGGGTCATCAACAGATGAGACAGAGGTGGTTATCTCAAAAGAACGTGAGACTGCTTCCTGATTATCAAGACATGAACAGAATTCTCCATAGTTGTCCCTTGAGGGACACAACAACCCTTCACTTCTCTCCTGGTGAAGTTCAAGGTTTTTAGTATTGGGACTGGCAGGTCATGGTTAGGGAAAGGCCAAGAGCCAGGCACCTCTGGGGACTCCAGCTGCTGTTGGCCCCAGATTTTCCTCTTACCTCGGGTTAAGAGTGAGGAGTCTGCTGGGAGGAGATGGGTTGCCAGTGGCCGCTCGAGTGGCAGCAGGCAGTCTTGTCAGCCTTTGCCCTGCTGGAGTAATCCTCGAACCCGCGTGCCTTTCCATTTGATCTGCCTGAGCCTGCAGGAGACCGTCAAATGCTTTTGGCTAATATCATATGCACGCATAATTAGATGGCAGCAATCACCATCTGGGTTCCTAGCTCTTGTTCCAGCATCCAGGCCCTGGGCAAGGAGCTGGCGGGAGCGAGGTAGGGAGGCCTCCCCTGGCCCTGCTCGTCCTCTGTCAGCCACCCAGAGAGCAGATTGGAAGCCTGGAGCCTGGGAGCGCAGCCCCGTGGAAGGGCAGCGATGCTCAATGAAGAGTGACAACCAGCAGGTGGCAGAGGGGATCGCACCGCAGGAGTCTCTGCCAGCTCGTGGGCTGGCAGGGCACTGAGGGCTGGGTGGGTTGCCACGAGCAGTGGGGAAGAAGGCTCGTGGGCAGCCCTTGTATCAGGGAGCAAGCCAAGAATAGGTTGGAGGGTTCTCAGAACCGTGGCGGGGCCGATGAGAAGCCATCTGCCCCGCCCCTGGCACGGGTTCTTCCACCTCCCGACTGCTGGAGCTCCCTGCGGTGCCAATGACACAGGCATATGCTTGGCCAGGCCTGGCTGACATTTTCCTGAGGCTGATGCTCAGGACTCCCAGCTGGGCAGGGGAGCTGGAGATGTAGGGAATCATGGCAGCTCAGGGGACGGGTCTTTGGAGCAGAAGAGGCTGAAGAGCATGGACAAGCATGGACCCAAGCCCTTGGGTCCTTTTATTTTATTATTTTGTGTCCTTTGACATGGGGAGGGTCCAGGCAAGGGCAGGTGGGCACAGACCCACACAGCACGTGCTACCGGCTATGCTCGCATTTAATCTACCAGTAGATTCAAATGGACATCTAGCAGCTTCTTCCCAGAGGCAGTGAGGCCGGACATAGTGTAAAGATCATTCATGGACTTTGGAGTAGGCGAGGCTGGGTCTGGAATCCTGGCTCTGCCTTCTCCAGCTGAATGCCCTAGGTTGAGTTAAGTCAACCACTCTGTTACTCTCATAGCAAAATGAAGTTGTGTAGACTGAAGGGGTACTTGGAACATAGATACTCAGAAAATGTTAGCTTCATTTTTCCTTTCCTTCAAGGTAGAGTTGGGTCTGTTAAGACCATCTGTGTTTTCTGGTTATTCCTGATTGGCAAAGGAATGAAGTGGGGAAAAAAAGGTCATGGTCCCTAGGGATCTCTAGGCTCAGCTGTTTGACACTGGGAGACTGCTTGTGGTCCATTTCACCATTTCAGTCAAAGAACCTCCTGGCACTTCCAATGTCCTGATCTCCACTACTTGCCCCAAACCAGGACCTGGGCCCCACCTGCACTGTCCCATAGGACCATAGGTACATATCTGTCATGGCACCCAGCACTTGGTCATTGCTTGTATCGTACTTGTGTTGGAATTCTCAGTCTCTTGCACAATTCCTGGCAAATGGAAAGAGTTTAAGAAATCTTTGTTAAATGGCTGACTGATTGTGGTCTAAGTCGGTGGACGTTGCCACAGACCCAAGCTGGGATTTCAGGAGCAGACTGAAGGAAAATGAGACGAGACTGAGACGAAGATGGAAGAGAATCAGGACACTTTGGAGCCCAACATATCATGGTGGAAAGAGCATGGGTTTTGGAATCATCTGCCCAAAAGACTGGTTCTGACAAAATAGTTGTATGATCTTGGGGACTTTATTTAACCACTTTGAACCTCAGTGTCCTCATCACTACAATAGGTATAATACCTACCTCACAGGGTTATATAGGCTTAAGAGAGCAAATTATGCAAAATTTGCCACATAGTAGGTACTTAATAAAATGGCAGCTGTGATGTTTACACTTTAAGGTATGAACTGAAACCTCCTGACACTTAAGAGATTTATTGAAGTTGGCAAGAGCCTCAGTTCTGTGGCCTGTGATATTACCCTGTGATTTCTTGAGCTCCTTCACTTAGTATTTCATACTTCAGATGCTCCACTCCCAGGCATGTCTGTATTCTCTCCTTTGCTGGTTTCCATATACCATCTAATCACTTCCAGATTTGCTGAGTTTTTGTCGACTTGTTGGAGACTAGAGAAGGCAGGGATTGAAGAGATGGTTCAGTTCACAGGGTGACATACAACCTTTGGCCATCTTTCCAGCTATTTCTGTTTCTTTTCTTTTTTATCTTCCCTCTTCAGAGTATCAAGTAAATTCCTGCCTCACGTAGAACAGTTCTGTTCATGTCCAGATCTCTTGGGGGACTCGTTTTCTTATCTCTGGTGTCCTGATGGTTATCATCCCACTCAGCAATATGGCTGACTGCTGGTAAAAGGGCCACTAGACCCTCCATTCATAAGTTATAAGTAAATGTGGGATGATTTTTAGCACTTATTCAAGTTGGCATCAGAGAGCAGGTCAGCAATAGGGTGGGGTCAGGAGTTAGTGCTGGAAGTCAGTTAGTTGTTTTATCGTGGATATGGATGATCCATCTGGTCAATATAGGGACCCTACTGGCAAATAAGAGTTCTAGGGAATTGCATCCAGAACTGTGTATAGGACAGGGAGTTGGCAAGAGCTAGGCAGGGGTGCATTAATACTCCAGCCATGCAGGGCATGGCTTTAATGCCAGAGAGAACTGGAGGGATGAGCAGGAAACCTAGCCTGAAGACCAAGTTTTCAAGTGGGCTAGGCCTTCTTAGACTAGGAAAACAGCCCTTTGCTTTTGAATTCTGTGTTTCTTGCTCATGGGAGAGGCTATAGGATTGCATTTCTTGATGCTCATGATGCCAAGGCCTGCTGAGGTCTCCTCCTGGAGATATTTGCTGGATATTCCTTTCCTTAATTATCCTGGCAAGAGGTGGGTTCTGGGACAGAACCTAGAACTCAAAAGGCAGATCTAAGGTGGGATATAGTGTAAACCCATCTCAATTGCTTGGATATGACCTCCAGGACCCTGGCTGAGAGAAAGGCGGCCTCTGGCAAGGGTTCAATCCAGGGTCCATCCTGGTGGGCAGCAACCTCAAGAGGGTGCCATGTTGAACATGAGCCAGGAGTAGGTCTTGAACCAGTGATCTGGTTTTGTATTATTCTGTGTTTATTCCCTTTTTGCTCTTCCTGAAGCTTTGGGAAAGTTTTCTATACCTTTCTACCTTGATCTCACTATACTATAGAGAATAAGAAAATGGTCCTCCATACATTTGGGGTTGCAAGGTGAAATGGGATCACCTGTACCCTGGGCTCTACTTTCTCAAGACGCTAGGTGGTCCCGGGGTCCATGAGCTCTAGGCTCCATCTTCTCCAGATGGGTTGGTGGTCCAGGGCTCTCTGATCTCCAGGCTCCATCTTTTCCAAAGGCCTAGGTGGTCCCGTACACTTCAAGATCCCACTTCCCTTTCACCCCAGCAGTTTCCTCCATCACAAACTGTGATTTTCACTTTGTTAAGGAAGATGGTTGTTCCTTGATTGTCTGTAGTGGCAAGGTTGTGACTCAGGGTATACAGGCTTCTTGAGCACAGTATTTATTGGATATGCAACAGCTCAATCCATTCCTTTGAAGACTGAGGCCCTGAAAGCTCTCTGCACCCTGATGAAGCCCATATTCAGAACCTGGGTTCGGGGCTGGGTGGAAAGGACCTCAGGCTGTAACTGGGCAGGGATGTAATTGGCAGGAGGCACGGAATCGACCTTCCATCCTTTCCTGGCTACCCAAGTTCAGTTCCCAGCATGGACAGGCAGCCTGCCCTTCTCTGAATTCTGGGTCTATGCTCTCTGTCTGCACTGAAGGGTCTCAGAAAGGTCCTTCTCTTATCTGCCTGCCAGCAACGTGCCCCAGAGGCCTGTGCCAGCCCAGTCCAAGCTGGCCTTGAGTGCCAAGGGGCAAGAGAGGACCTCTAAGCACAGAGCCCTTCCTGGGAGAATTCATCACAAGTTCGCATCCAATTAGGGAGAGTAGGCTAGATGAGACAATGGTCCATACCCCTTGTAAAGTAACATCCCTAATTGATGACAGGGATGGTGTAGTGGCTTGGAAGTCAGCTCAGATTGTGTTTTTAAAATTCTCCTTTCTCCTGGGCTGCCTGCCAGAACTCTATGGCATGGCTCTTCACGAGAACAAAGGGAGCTTTGAAAATCTTTCTCCCCCCTCCTTCAAATGCTTATCTGAAAGGACATCTTTTTCCCCTTAGTTGCAGCAATCATAAAAGCACAGGTGATAAACTGCTTCTTTGTAATCATCAATTGTGAAGGCTCCCTCCCTAAAAAGCAGGAATTGCAGCAGCAGCAGCAAGAGGCAGAGGACCATCTCGGCACCCACACTGATGCCTATCAAGCCTCTGAAAAGGAGAAGGTGGGGGGAAATGAACTTTGTTCAGTGACAACTTTTATCTCCAGGTCTTGGACTGTTGAAATGTCAAGCCAAGGCTAGATAGGATTTCCTGACTGTGGCTACACTGCTGCCTAGCTCAGGGGATAGAGAGCTGGTGGTGGGTGGGAGGGAGCCTGAAAATGACCAGAACACATCTTGCATTTGTGAAGCTAAGAGTTAGGTCTCGGTGGCACTATGTTCCCAGAGAGGAAGGCTGCAGGGAGGGGCTGCTAGATCCTGTGTTTGCAATGACCTTGAGAAACCATCTCTGAAAGAACAGTGCCTCAGCCATTTGAGAGGAGAATCTGTCTGGTTTTTAAGTTCCTCAGAAATGTACTTGTAGAAGTGAGAGGTAGTTAGGTCTGGGGTTTGGATGGGTTCTAGACTCCTGGTCCCCAGGTCAGCTCATGCCCTGGTTCCTCCACTTAGTTTATAGTTCGTCTGTTGACCTTCACTCTGCTCTGTGATGCACAGGCCACCCTGGGCAACGTGGAGGGGAGCCCACGCCTAGGGTCATTTACATCTAAGAGCAGTGTCACAAGCTCAGCTTCAGTCAGTAAGTTATCAGATTTTCCAGATGACATCTGAGCTGGCCATTTAATTTTAAAAAATTCACAGGGTGTGTGTGTTAAGTCACTTCAGTCATGCCTGACTCTTTATGACCCTATGGACTGTAGCCCCCCCAGGCTCCTCTGCCCATGGGATTCTCCAGGCAAGAATACTGGAGTGGGTTGCCATGCCCTCCTCCAGGGGATCTTCCCCACCCAGGGATCGAATCTGCATCTCTTATATCTCCTGTATTGACAGGCAGGTTCTTTATCACTAGCACCACCAGCGCACCTACTAAGTAGTAGACACTGGTCTAAGTACATCATGCACATCATATCCCCATAATAATCCCGTAGAACAGGGGAGGAAACTAAAGGACAGAGAAGTTAAGTGATTTATCTCAGGTCACACAGTAATTGGCAGAATCAGAACTCAAACCCAGGAACAGTGGGTCAAAAGTTTGTACTTGTTTAACTACTACCTGAAAAAATAGTCTATTTATTTAAATGTTTATATTTGGTTGCACTGGGTCTTCATTGCTGTGAGAAGTCTTTTCTCTAGTTGCAGCGAAAGGGGACTACTCTTCACTGAGGCGCTCAGGCTTTTCATTGTGATGACTTTTCTTGTTGCAGAGCCTGGGCTCTAGGCATGCAGGCTTTAGTAGTTGCAGTGCACCGGCTTAGTAGTCGTGGGGCACAGGCTTGGTTGCTCCAAGGCATGTAGAATCGTCCTGGACGAGGGATCAAACCCGTGTCCCACCTTGACCCTTCCTGGGGCGGGGATAATCACTGCCCCCTGTGGGAGGGCAAGTGTCTTGTCAGATCTGGTCCCTGGCCAGCTGTGACCTTGTGATCTGAGGTTTGGGTTCTCTATCTGAATCTGAAAAGGTTTGGGGAGAGGGTGAGAAGTCACTGGCTGTCTCCAACATGAATCAATTTATTAGCCAATCAATTAACATGTCTATTTATCAGACTTACTATGCACAGGGGACTGGCCTCTGAACTACAGGGGTTCCTGTCAGGGAGTGTATGTCAGGCTTGCTTCCTTGTTCCCCCCCAGCCCCCGGGTTTACGCACATGGCGGGGGGTGCCTTGCATCCTGTACTGGGGCTGAGTGCAGAGATGGGCTGGGCCAGGCTTGCTGAGGGCGGGAAGGTGGGCTCCAAAGCCTGCCAAGGGCTGAGGGACGTGAGTGGGGGGCTGACTCCTCCTCTGGGCACCTGGCACTCTGTGGTCTGGAGAGCCTGTGGACCGCACCCCTCACCCACTCTCCTCTCCTCCTCAGGCTGTTTGCCTTTTGTGGGGGGTGCTCAGCCAGCTCCCCTTTGCCCTCTGGAGGTCGTTTCTGACATTTCAAGCCCCTGATCCAATCTGCACGCGTGACACTGTGCTCTGCCATTTGCCTACTTTCTTCCCTCTGCTGTCCCCACACCCCAGTGTGGACCACTGAGGGGCCCAGTTGGTGGAGGAGGCCCCAGGGCCAGGAATGTCAGCAGTCTGGGCAAAGATGGGAAAAGCGGAAGGGACTATTGGTGGGGGTCCACAGAGACTGGAGAGACTCTGAGAACTGCGTGGAATCCTTGGGGCAGTGTGGTCCCACTTCCTCTGAACTGGGCTCTGGAGTTGGGAGGAAACTCGGGCTGAGTTTCCAGACAGGAGACAGGTGCTTTTTCTCTCAGATGCTGCTGGGCCCTCTCTCCTATGAGCAGTTTCCCAGCTTGCAGGCCTCAGAAGGGAAGCTGCACTCACAGGTGAGCTGGTGAACTGCAGCAGGGGATTTGGTGGGTCTTGGGGCCCTGAATTCCAGGCGTGGCTTTGCCACAAACTGCTGTGTGGCATGGGTCAGGCCCCTCACGTGTGAATGGGGGAGGCATTGATAGTAGGGCCCCAGCAGTCACTGGACTTCTCTGGTGCTGTGAATTCTAGATCTGGGGGTACTTTTTCACCTTTTACCCATTTAGCTTGTGAAAAAGGAAGAAAGCGGAGTCTCGGGAAGATGCTGTGTGGCAGGCACCCAGCACGGGGGAGGTGGGCAGCCGGTGTTGGGGTGGCCCTAATACGGTGAGGACCAATTTGGGGAGCTCAGGCAGCTCCTAAAGGCAGTGGAGAGTCCCCAGGAGAGGAGAGGGTCACTCTGGATGTCTCTGGTGGGCTGCGAGATTAACTGCTATTCTCTTAGCCAAACTGCGACACCTCTCTTCAAAAGTACAAGAGGCTCATTTGCATGTCATTTGCATCTCATTTAAACACCAACTCATTTACTGCTCAGGAAGCACTGAGGTTTCTTCCAAGCCCCCCTGCTTCTTGCTCTCCCCAGGTTGTTTCTCTCCCTCCCTCTCCCCTCTCCTCCCTGCATCCTGCCACTGGTCGGGCTGGACAGGCTGCCGGACTGCGGCTCAGCCTCATTGGGTCCAGCCTGGGCCGAGGAGCCCACCCATTGGCTGTAGGAGAGAGAGGAGCCAATGAGGAGAGGGCAGCGGACAGATCTTGAGCAGCTGCTGGGAAGAATTGGCGGCGAGCTTCCCCTCCAGGCCCGACCCTTCCCTGCCTACGTTCTCCCCTCCCGAGCATCCCTCAGACATCTAGGCTTCTCAGGCTGCCCGCAGCAAGAGAGAGAGTCGGGAGGCGAGGAGGCGGCCCAGTGTTAACTGAAAATGGGGTTACTATGCCCTGGGGAGAAAAAAAAATCAAAGAATTGATAGTTTTGTTTTATTTTGCTGCCTGCAGGCTCCTGGGGAGGTCTTCTGGGGAAACCCTGTGTGTGAGCTGAGGTTCCTCTTCTCCGGGACACAGAGTTCTGCCGAGTCCACCCTGTATTAATGCAGTAGGGACACTCCCCTGCTTCTCCCAGCCTGCTTCCTCACCCTTGGCTCATACCCAGCCCCACACAGTTAAGGCTTAGAAAGGACTAGAGGAGAGAGGCTGAGTGGGTCGCCCACTGCCACGTCCTGATCAGAAGCTGGGCCTGGAACCCGCCCCTCCTGATTCCACCAACTAGGCTTTTAGAAAATCTCAAGGTCTCCGAGAACTTAGAGACCTGATTCCAAGTCCATCTTGCTCCCTCCCCTCACCTGTCCTAAGCGGGGGGGGGGACAGCTCGTTTTGGAGATCCGGGCTGCCCCTTCCCCGGCCAGAGGGGTCTCTCCATAACAACCGGGCAAACGAGACAATCGCTGCTCTGAGCACTTTGGCGGCAAGTCGATGCTTCCCGGAACCCTGGGAACAGGCAGGGGGCTGGTCCTGGGGGCTGGCTCCAGTGGAATGGCCCTTGCCCCTCCCCATCAGGGCTTCCCTGATGGCTCAGATGGTATAGAACAAGCCTGCCAGTGCAGGAGACTCGGTTCGATCCCTGGGTTGGGAAGATCCCCTGGAGAAGAAAATGGCAACCCGCTCTAGCATCCTTGCCTGGAGAATCCCATGGACAGAGGAGCCTGGTGGGCTACAGTCCATTGAGTTGCAAAGAGTCGGACACAACTGAGCGATCAAGCGCACACACACACTGCCCCATCAAGGATGGTGCAGGACCCTTTCCTTTATCCTGAGAACAATGAGGATGTTTCTGGACTCAGGCATTCTCGTTGCCCAGATCGAACAGCCATTGGCAGTGACCTAAAATGTTGTAGAATGCCCCTGCCTTTTCCTCAAGAGGGCTTGTGCCCTGCTGAAGGGCCTCGCAGAGGGAGGGCTGTGAGCTGTCTAGCTCATATGTGGCCTAGAGGTTTTCAGAAGTGCCGGAAGTTAGGACTTGGAAGGACCAGGGCTCCTGAACTGGTCACTGAGAATGGCCTAGGGGGATGCCCTGGGCCCACCTTAGAGCTTCACATCACCTTTCAGAAGTTAGGCTCAGAAATCTGTATTTCACCGGTTCCACAGATGATTTTCTGCCTAGCCAGAATTCAGACTGCTGATCTACCTGTGCATACCTCTGTGTTACAGATGCAGAGAGTAAGGTGGAGTGTGATGGAGCGGGTCATTTCCAAGTGCTGGGGACCTGCAGAACAGGTGCTGGGAGGGTGCTGGGTGCTGTGTAGATGATGCTGACTACACAGAGAGCACCTGGCCCAGGGGACCGTGGGGAGCTGGAGCACCTTCAGAGGTCCCCGTGTGGAAGGCCTACCGGCTGGCTGAGCACACAGGGTGGGCCCCATCTAATCAAGCAATTCCTTTAGAAGTAGAGTGTTCTCTGGCTGGTGGCAGAAGTGAAAGTTGAGAGAAGAATTGATGAGTATGCCAATTTGAAGATAGAAGGGTCCCTGGAGGAGGGCTGTGGGCACCCTGTAGGAATGGAGAACAGACCTGTCTGGTGGCCAGAAGGGGAGCTGAGACCTCAGTCCTACAACCACAGGAACTGAATTTGGCCAACAACCTGAAGAAACTTACAAGTGAATTCTTCCCCAGAGCCTCCAGGTAAGGGGACGGGTGAGCCAACATTTTGATTTCAGCTTTGTGAGATTCTGACCAGAGAACTCAGCTGAGCCTGCCTGGAGTTTGGGCCTACAGGATGTGAGACAGTAGTAAATGTGGTGTGCTTCTAAGTCACTAAATGTGTGGCAATTTGTTATCCAGCAACACAAAATAATACAGTAAGTCCATCCTGGCCTGGACTCCATCTTTCCTAATTTCAGGCCTTAGGTGGCAGATAAAATCTGATTCCCTATCAGTGGGGAACAGGTCAACTGGGTGCCCATCTTCTTCAAATCTTTTAGTCCCCCCGAGAGACTTCCTGCACTCAGAGTGAGTTCTGACCTATGAACTGAGGGTCCATTTCCTCCAGTTCTTCCCTCTTTGTGGGAACATTGATGACAGATGTGTCTTGCATCTCAAGAAAAACCTAGCCTAGTGGTTCCCAACTTTTTCACCCCACTAATAGTTAAAGTGAAATGCTAGTGACTCAATCATGTCTGACTCTTGGCTACCCCATGGACTGTATAGCCCATCTGCCTCCTCTGTCTGTGGAATTCACTAGGCAAGAATACTTGAGTGGGTAGCCATTTCCTATTCCAGGGGAGATTCTCAACCCAGGGCTCCATCCTGGGTCTCTTGCATTGCAGGCAGATTCTTTACTGCCTAAGCCACCAGGGATGTCCCCTACTAATAGTAAGACTAGTAATAGTGATTACAATAAAAAGACCTGATATTTCATGCATACTTTTGATGTGCCAAAAAAGGACCTAAGTGCTGCCTCTATATTATCTCATTTAATCCGCACACTAATCCTAGAAGATGGATATTATTATGACTCCCATTTTGTAGATGAAGAAACTGAGGCTTAGAGAGTTCAAAGACTAGTACAACTTGCTGTGACAGGTGATTAAGCCAGGATTTGGTTCTGAGCATCTGGCTCCAGAGCCTGTATTCTTAACAGTCATGTCATCTCTCCCTCCCTCTGCACCTTGCACCCCGTATTTTTAAAGATTTTTGTCTACCAAACAAACTGCATTTATCAAGTAATAATTTGTTTTCCCATTTTTTATTAATCAAAGCCCTGTATGACTGCCAATCAGGGGTTCAGATCAGCGTGAGATTAGCAGTGTTATCACACCGAGTTGATATGATTCCAGCCAAAGGCAAAGAAATGATGTCTCAGTTAGCAGTCTGTGCAGCCTTATCCTTGGTAAATGTGTCGTTTCTGCTAGGCATACAAAAATATTAAAAATAGCTCCTGAGGCCCCATTACTACCTGTGGGAACCTGTAGGGGTCTGAGGACTGCAGACTGGGGCCACTAGTCTGGATCTTGCAGACCCTGCTTATCTGCTCTGCTCAGGCCTCGGTGTCTCTGTGACCTTCTCAGGCAGCTTTCCCCCACTGAGGGGGCTGCAGACACCCCTCTGCCCACGAACTCCACCACTGCCAGGGACAGAATAAGTAGCCTGACACTCCTTCCAGCCCTCCAGGACACACAAACGCACACACACGCATGAACTCAGTTACACGTGTGTGCACACATACTCATCATGACCACTGTACCACCAACACCATCAGGGATGTGATCTCATAAATAGTCTCCTTCCAGCAACACTCCAGCCTCTGTCTCTTGTCACATTGTGTAATACGTGGTGTGCCTGTGTCCCAGGTTCCCTCTTCTTGTAAGGACACCAGTCACTGGATTAGGGTGGATGTCCTCTAACCCAGTATTGTCTTTGTTGTTCCGTTGCTAAGTGGTATCCAACTCTTTTCAACACCAGGCTTCCCTGTCCTTCACTATATCTTGAAGTTTGCTCAAACTCATGTCCATTGAGTCGGTGATGCCATCCAACCATCTCATCCTCTCCTCTTGCCCTCAATCTTTCCCCAGCATCAGGGTCTTTTCCAATGAGTCAGTATGAACCAGTATGATCTCATCTTAACCTGCGAAAACCCTACTTTTTAATTTTTATGTAACTTTTTATTTTGTATTGGAGTATTTGTTGTTTAGTTGCCAAGTCGTGTTTGACTCTTGCGACCCCACGGACTGTAGCCCATCAGGCTCCTCTGTCCATGGAATTTCCCAGGCAAGAATACTGGAGTGGGTTACCATTTCCTTCTCCAGGGGATCTTCCTGACCTAGGGATCGAATCAGAGTCTCCTACATTAGCAGGCAGATTCTTTACCACTGAACCACCAGGGAAGCCCACGATTAACAATGTTGTGAGAGCATCAGGTAGATAGCAAAGACCCTACTTTTAAATAAGGTTCTGTTGGCAGAGTGGACATGGATTGTGTCGGGACACAATTCAACCCAATATGGGGTTGACCTTGTGAGAAGAGGGATTTGGTTGTTAGGAGCAGAGTGATGGCTTGCTGAGACCTGGGCAAGGGCGTCCAGGTTTAATTTGGCCACTGAGAATCCTACTGTTCCTCTTTCCAGACAAGAGAATTAAAAATTATCTTCCCCCACCCCACCCCAATACCTGTCAGCTCCCATCTTTGTTCTCTTGCCCTTGTTGCCCTTTTGATGGCCCCAACATCTATCCACGAACACACGTGTGCTAGGATGGTTGATAATGTAAAGGCCTTAGAACAGCTATGATTTATTGAGCCCTTACTAAACGCCAAGTGCCGTACAAAGAGCTTTACATGCCTTATTTTGTTTAACCCTCTCAATAACTGTGTGAGTATAAGACCCATCCTTATCTTCATTTGACCACTGAAGAACCAGAGGCTTCGGAAGGCCATGTTCTGTGTCTGAGGTCACAGATGTAATAGATGGTGTGACTAGCTTCTTCTAGCACTGGGGGCCCAAGTCACTAGATACTCCTAACTACTCTCCTCCATCTTTGGCTATTCCCTGGGGAGTGGGTGACCTGGAAGAACTGTGGGGACTCCAGAATGAAAGGACTGGGGAACAGAAAAGATCTAAAGGTCATAAAAGGGAAATGGTGTTGGGGTGGTGATAGAGATTTTCCATGCCAAACTGCTTCGAGCTATTTCCAACCAACCAAGCTGGCATATTCTTTATCCCCTTTCTCTGGGGCTGATGGGGAACAGAGAAAGGAGGAAATGAGGCTCTAACTCCCTGCTGTTTCTGTGGGGCCTGGAGAGGTCCTCCACCCTATTTGCAAGGCCATAAATAATCGAGATGTATTACTCAGTGATTGCCATGGTAACATCTTCAGGTTACCAGGGATGCAAGATCCAAACAAAAGTATTCAATTAAATATTTCTGGCCGCTAGAGGCATCCAGCCATGTAACAGTGGGATGTGGGGAAAGGGAGGGGAAGGAAGCTTTATTGTTTCTTTCTCCTTTTGGTCCTCGGCATCCCTTCTTAGAGAATGATGGCTCTGCCAGAAGGGCCCTCTCCCTGCTCTCTTGTTCCCAGGTTTTCCCTGCTCTCGAGAGAGAGGGTTCCCACCTAACACACCCCCGTATCTGTAACACACAACCAGCATCCTGAAGTAAGCTCTCAACAGATACCCCTGGCCCTCCTAATAAACACACCCTCTTTTAATTTCTTTAGGATTGAGTTGGACACCCAACTAAAAATCGTTTCCACATGCATCATCCTTTTAAATGGAATCAGTAGGCCTGCCAGTTTGGTTTTCCCCAGGCACTGGGAGCATGATACAGGCCTGGAATTATGGCAGCTGCAGAGAGAAGAACTGAAGGTTGGGATGGGCAAGGGAGTCTGTCCTGGGGGCTGGAGAGGCTGCTCAGTGGGGACATCCTCCTGAAAGTCCAGGCCTGGGATGGACTCTCCGTTCCCGCAGCTGCACAACCATTATATATATGTTTCTAATAACCAAGAGCTGTTTGTTTAGCATAAACACGCTCAGTCCTCCAAGGTAGCTCTGAAAAGTGCTGAGTTAAGCAGAGTCTTAGGAGGTGTAGTTTAGAGTCGTGTTGGACGTTCTCCCAGGTGGAAGAGGAATCGTTCTAGCCACCTTCTCTGTGTCTCCACCTCTTAGAGGATGAGCTGGAAAGACCTCAGAGATGGTCTGGTTCAAGGCCTTCATTTCAGGGAAGGGAACTGACGTGGGAGGTGAGACCATTTACCCCAAATTGCCCAGATAAGAAAGTGGCTCCACTCTTTCTGAAATCCAGTTTCCTGGCCTAATGCCTCTTCCCCCAGCTAGGGCCAGTCCTGGATGGGACTCCAGGGGTCTACACACAAGCTAAGAATCTGGAGAGAGGTAGACCAGGACGTCAGGGGAGCTGAGGCATGGAGGCAGCCTCAGGCCTGTTGGTGACCTACTGCAGCCCACCCAGCCTGGGAGATACCCTGAGCCTTGATCCAGCTTCCTTGGCCTTGTAAACAAAGCCCTTCTGCCCTCAGATACGTTCAGTGGACCAATACGTGTTCCCTGGGCAGGCTGGGCCTTGTAGATTACTGATGAGCTGTCCCATTCCAAGAGCAGGTTTCCTCGCATCTGGGGCCACTGTCTCACCTAAGTACAAGCAGCTTTGCCAGCAGGGGTGAGGATGGGTCAGGGGAGCTGGGTTTCGGGCCACATTCTGGCCACCTCCTTGAGCACCTGTGTGCTCCCACCCAACCCCGAGTTGGCATCTCGTGCATTGTTTATGAAGCATTTGTCTGGGCTCAAGGTGAGCTGCGGAATCAGTGAGATAAATAAATAAATAATTCCAGGCGGCACTGAGTACAGAGGCCAGGAGGGAGGGTGGCCAGGGTTGTTTGCCTTGGGGGTTTGCATATTTTATCACCCTGCCATCTCGTGACCCCTCCTCCCTCCTCTCCCCTCTCTCCTGATGTAGCTGTGATGAGAGTTTCTATTATCCAGCACACCCGTTTGTAAGTCTATTTACAACCCAGGCATCGTTGGTTTGCGTGCAAGAGAGATGGCCCATCCCTAGATTAGTTAAATTGGAAATAAATTGGTTGTTAAATAAAAGTCCTCTGTGGGATGTGACAGTGATGAATGAGGGATGGTTGCACCTGGGGAAGGGAGGGAGGGGTGGCTTTCTGAATGGAGACTGAGGAGCTAAACTGCCCCAGGAAACTTGGGCGGGAACCTGGGATGATCTGGGGACAGAGATGGGCTGAGCAGGGGTGGAGCATAAGGGGAGTGGGTACTGGAGGACATCCTTGGAGGGGAATCCAGAGTGGGGGACTTGAGCACCCCTTGACCTGTATTTTCTTTTCTTATGGCGAAAAGTACTTTTACATACATTATGCTGTTAAAAAAAAAAAACTTATTTTTTGTTTATTTATTTATTTGACTGTGTTGGGTGTTACTTGCAGCACGCGGAATCTAGTAGCATCTTGCAGGATATAGTTCCCTGACCAGGGATTGAACCCTGGCTCCTTGCATTAGGAGTGTGGAGTCTTAGCCTCTGACCACCAGGGAGGTCCCCATATATTATGTCCTTGATTTTATAATTTTGTAACATATTTTTTTTACATCGCAGAAGTCTGTTGAAATAAATTGCCTGCCATGATCATAGTCAAATGAAAACAGATCCAGATTTGATAGGGGGAGAGTTTGGAGCCTTTCCAAAGGATGACTGGGAGGCAGGGAGAGGGCCATTGCAGGAGGGAGGGTGATCTGTCCATGAGATCTGCAAGTGCCACAAAAGTGGGGCAAACAGGGTTTTTTTTTTAATAGAGAGAAGCAAAGACATCACTTTGCCAACAAAGGTCTGTGTAGTCAAAGCTATGGCTTTTTCAGTAGTCATGAATGGATGGGAGAATTGGATCATAAAGAAGGCTGAGTGCCAAAGAATTGATGCTTTCAAGTTGTAGTGCTGGAGAAGACTCTTGAGAGTCCCTTGGACTGCAAGGAGATCAAACCAGTCAGTCCTAAAGGAAATCAACCCTGAATATTCATTGAAAGGACTGATACAGAAGCTGGAGCTCCAATACTTCAGTCACCTGATGCAAAGAGCCAACTCATTGGAAAGACCCTAATGCTGGGGAAGATCAAAGGCAGGAGGAGAAGGGGATGACAGAGGATGAGATGGTCAGATAGCATCATCAACTCAATGGACATGAATTTGAGCAAACTCTGGGAGATAGTGAAGGTTAGGGAAGCCAGATGTGCTGTAGTCCGCGGGGTCACAAAGAGTCGGACACGACTTAGTGACTAAACAACGACAACGAGCAAGCTAGAAGAGCCAGGTATGGGAGGGGGATGACAGGGGGTGCAGCGGAAGTGGGGAGGATGTGGACAGTAGACCAGGGGGTGGCTCACCCTGAGGCCATTGGGTCCTCAGGAGAGGCTGTCTCAGGAAGACTGGGGCCAAATTCAAGGCGTGGCAGAAGGCGAAAGGCAGAACCAAAGCTTGGTTAAGCAGCGTCTAGTTCTGATTGATAAGTGCAATGAGCAGTTCAGATAATCATTGATGGAGCAAAGAAAGGGAATTTGGAAGGTCTGTGTCTGGCCTTGTCATAGGGAAACAAGAGGGCATCTGTGAATTTTTTCTAAGTCACATGGGGAAGTGGGAGTTTTTACAGCTTACTTTGTTTTGGAACACAAAGGATGGTGGATTTCTTAGTCTTCACTGATTTCCAGGCTCACAGGCTCAGGTGAAGTCCAACATTATCATCACACAGTTAGACATTGCAGGGTTAGAACTGGAATCCAGGACCCTGAACTCCCAGACCACTGATGTCACTTCCTTTCTGCATCTTCTTACCTCCTTCTTAGCTGAGCAGTCTTACATTTTTGCCTCTCCATTTTCCTCTTAGTAAAACCTGCTGTGTGGAATAAAGAAGCTCATGACAACTCAACCCTTCCCAGGGATGTTTGTGTTTGACTAGGGACCAGGGTTTTAATTTTGGAATCTGAAGAGGAGAGTCTTTTCCAGGATTAAACTGTCCTGACATCTGTTTTCTTTCATCGGAATCATCGGGTCACTTCTGCCTGCACCTGGGAGGGATAATAGATCAGAGTAGAGGGCAGATCATAAGGTGTGGGTTGATAACAGGTCTTTGAATCAAAGAATCTCAGAGTTGGAAGGGAGCTTAAAATATCTGGCACAATCCCCCATTGTACAGATGGAAAAAGTGAGAACCAAATAGAAGGGACAGTAGGTAGACTTGACAGTAAATGAGGCTTTCCCTAACTCCTCATGGTGTAGAGAGAACGAGGGGGGCACACAACTCTTCCACAAGCTCCTTTCCATCAGCATCAAGTCCTCCTCTTCCTGACTCCCTACCTAGCTCTCTGGGTTACAAATGGACCAGTAGTTATCAAACTTTAATATGAATAGTAATTGTTAGGTGAAACTCAACGTAGAAGACTGAAACTCTACTACTCTCCTGGGTTATACAGGACTGGAACCCAGGGATCTGCATTTGATGATGATTCTGAGAACCACACACTTGGGGAACACGAGTTGGGCCATGGGAGTGGTCCAGGTTGAGAAGCAGGATGGACATCATGACCCCCAGGAGGTTCTGCCAGCCTGAGCCAGCAGTGATTCAAGTTTAGAGTTAGGGTAGGGGTGAGGAGTGACCTTTGTTTCTCACCTCCAGGGGTTGTTCATTGGAAGGGTAACCTCCTTCCTTCTCACCTTATGTCTTCCTCAGTCGTCATAAAGGCAGAGCCTGGGGGAGGGGAGGTGTTCTTTAGGGGGATTAAAGACTCTTCCTTGAGAGGAAACAAATTCCTTACTAGTTATGCAATTATTTTATTATGCAGCCTTAATGAAAAAAAAATGCATACACTACTCAAAGCCTAAAAAGAAGGCTGTAGCCAGGACTTATCCAATTTAATAAATCCTCTCCATCCTGTAATTATTTCCTGGATTCTTTCTAATACAAGTCTGCAGGAGGGTCAGGGACAGTCTCTGTTTGCGGGGGGGGGGGGGGGGGGGGGTCTTCCCCCTCCCATCCCTGCTCCACCCCCACCAGCTGCCGTCTCCAAGTGGGTACCAGGGCATATACACCAGTGTTCTAAACTCCTTCACCCTCCTCCTTCTTCCTGTCATATTCCCAGGGGAGGGATATGAAAGGGAGAGTCCGGGGACAGAGGAAAGGAGAAGGAGAGGCTTTAGATTTAAGAACAGGCTCCTTTAGCTGAGTTTTGGCTGTAGGACTCCCCCACTCCCACCCCAGCAACCTGTCTTCCACCCTCCCTGCCCTGAATTATATTCCATTTCCTCTGCCATCCTCTCAACCAGCCATGCTGTAGCAGAAACTAATTGAGGCACCCCATTATGTTAGCCCTTATCCAGCCCCTGTTCTCTCCACCCTGTTAACCTGCAGATGTTTGTTCTCCCTCTCTTTCTGGCTTAATTGCACTCTGAAGATGATGCCCTCTAGCTGCACCTGACACTTTCCCTTTCAAGACAATACTCTCTAACACTCCTTCCCTCTGGGAACATTCTTTGTTCCAGAGAGAATGTCATGGGATGATGACCTTGAGGAACCTGTCCTGGAATCACCTGATGCCAGCCCTAATGATCTCAATGCCCCCAGGAGGAGAAGAAGGATGCAAGACAGCATCAACCCTGATCCTTACCTTCAGCCCCGTTTTCCATTCTAAAACTATAAGACCTCTTCCAACTTCCCAGGAAGGGAGGCACAGTCTTGAAAGCATTAACTTGCTGTGGTCCCCCTTTTGCCTGATAATAAAGCTACTCCTTTCTACTCCCCTAAAACTCTGTATTTATATTCTGCCTTGGTGAACAGGGCTGGTTTTTTTGGCAACAGCCATCATAGCCCCATTCCCCAAACATGAACGTGATACCCCTTCAAAATCATAGACTTTGAATCAGACAGCTCTGGTGGGCTCAAAGTTTGGCTGAGCTAAGCCCTGACTTATGTGTGACCTCTCTGAGTCTCAGTTTCTTTATCTGTAAAGTGGAGGATGACAGAGGACGAGATGGTTGGATGGCATCTCCGACTCAATGGACACGAGTTTGAGCAAGCTCTGGAAGATGGTGAAGGACAGGGAAACCTGGCGTGTTGCAGTCCATGGGGTTGCAAAGAGTTGCACATGACCAAGCAACTGAACAACAACAAAAGTGGAGATACTAATACCTTCCTCATCAGGAATATTGTGCAATCAAAGCAAGTCACGGACCTCAAGGGTGTAACACAATGCTTGACACCAACGCGACTTTCCTTCCCCACCCCTGCCCCCTCCTCACCTCCTTGAAACCTTACCTTGAACATCTGCTGGTGGCATTCATAATGGTGGGGGAGACACTGGGGCAGCAGAGACTTTCTTGGCTCTCCTGAATTTTCCTCCCTTACTTTGTCCCCCTTCCCATAGTCTTGTGATGATGCTGTTCCACGGAGGGCTTGGACTCTGGGCCTGGGGTGGGGTAGGCTGAGGCTTGGGGATCAAGAAGTACCTGGAGAATCTTGTTGCTCTTTCCCTAAAAGAAGGGCTGGGTTAGGAGGAGCTCTCTGCTTGATGCCTTCTCCACTGCCATCGCCATGGTAACTGTCTACAACCTGAATTCCTCAGCATCTTGATGGAGGCAAAGCTGATCATGCAGAGTGCTGCCATGCCTGGGTCCTTCTGGCCTTTTACCCTTCCTGTCATGGGGTGGTGGGTCAGGGAGCCCCACCACAGCCCCTGGAACCCCACCTGTCTCTTCATCTTTGTTTTCACTGCACACTGACCTGAGCCCGCATCCTAACTGGCATTACCTCTAGGTGCCTGGACCTAACTGGCATTGCCTCTAGGTGCCATACCCCGGCCGGGCTGCCTGGACTTTAAAGTCAGATGGACCCCATTAGAAGGCTATTTCTAGTATTCATGAGTGGTGCTGCCTTGGGTTAGAGTTACACAAACTTCCCAGACCTCAGTTTCTTCATCTGTAAAACAAACATACTAATATAATATGGCATCATCGACTCAATGGACATGAATTTGAGCAAACTTCAGGAGACAGTGAAGGACAGGGAAACCTGGCCTGCTGCAGTCCATGGGGGCACAAAGAGTCAACGCGCCTGAGCGACTGAACAACAGCAATATAATAGAATCTACTTCATGGGGTAGTTGCGAGGCTCTTGGAAGTGATATATAGGAAGTGTGTGTTCATTCATGCTAAGTCATTTCAGTTGTGTCTGAATCTGCGATCCTGTGGACTGTAGCCCACCAGGCTCCTCTGTCCATGTGATTTTCCAGGCAAGAATACTGGAGTGGGTTGCCATGCCTTCTTCCAGGAGATCTCCTGACCCAGGGATCAAACTAACATCTCTTATGTCTCCTGCTTTTTCAGGGTGGTTCTTTACCACTAGTGCCACCTGAGAAGCCCCTGTATAGAGTTTCATTAAATGCACTGAACAAAAATTGGAGCGGGGGTTGGCACCAGGCAAACCCTGTTCGAGTATCTATAACACATCCATTTTCGTTTTCAAGACTGAACACACATTATTTCATTGGATTCAAAACACTGTGAAGTAGGGTTTAATTTCTTCATTGTCCCCATAGGGAAATAGAGGCTCAGAAAAGCTAAACCTATTTCCTGAGCTCACCTAGCAAGAAAGAGCCAGAACTTGGACTGAATCAACTGCTTCTCTGTAAGAACATGTTAGAGATCATTGTTCTTTTTATTTATTTATTTATTTTTGGCTGCACTGGGCTTTTGTGGCTGCGTGCTGGCTTTTTCTAGCTGTGCTGAGTGGGGACTAATTTCCAGTTGTGGCACGCAGGCTTCTCATCGCAGTGACTTCTCTTGTTGCAGAGCAAGGGCTCTAGAGCATGGGTTCAGTAGGTGTGGCACACGGACGTAGCTGTTCCAAGGCATGCGGGGTCTTCCTGGACCAGGGATCGAACCATGTCCCCTGCATTGGTAGGCAGATTCTTAATCACTGACCACCAGGGAAGTCATTGTTTTTATTGAAATAGATTCTAAAGGAAGTTTTTTGTTGAGCATAGGGAACATTAAAGCAGTATGTGATGGGGTCTTCCTTGACCTCAAGGAACTTACATTCTGTGAAAAGTGAACCAGTCTCAAAGACGGGGGAGGGAGGGCATGAAGAAAACTTGGTATGGAGACAGGCAGCCTGAGTTTAGAAGGGGCTTCTTCCCACGCTGGAGCCTTTAGAGACGGTTTCATGGAAGGTGGGAAGGCTTGGAGTAGGCTTTAAAAGAATGGGTGGAGTTTGAAGAAACAGAATGTGGGTGGGCAATCCTGGCAGGGACTTGGACCATCTGGAGAGAGCCTGAGAAATGTGCTGAATGGTGACAGAGGGGAGGAGGGGTTGGCTATCACTTGCATGAATCAGCTTGGTAGTGGATGCAAATGTGTACCCCAATGTATTCAAACATGCACCCAATGGCCCCAGTTTGCCTCATTTTCCTTTTATATTATTAATTTTTTAATTGGAGGAAAATTGCTTTACAGTGTTGTATTGGTTTCTGTTGTACAACAACATGAATCAGCCATAATTATATATATATATATATCCCTTTCCTTGTGAGCCTTCCTCCCTGCTCCCATCCCACCCCTCTAGGTCATCACAGAGCACCAGGCTGGGATCCCTGTGTTATATGGCCGTTTCCCACTACTTATCTGTTTTACACATGATAATGATATAAGTCAATGCTACTTTCTCAATTTGTCCTACACTCTCCTTTGCCCACTGTGTCCATAAGTCTGTTCTCTACATCTGCATCTCCATTCTTTCCCTGTAGGTTCATCAGTACTGTTTTACCAGATTCCATATATGTATGCATTAGTATGCAATATTTATCTTTCTGACTTACTTCACTCTGGCTCTAGGTTCATCCACCTCACTACAACTGACTCAAATCCACTCCTTTTTATGGCTGAGTAATATTCCATTGTATATAAATATCACATCTTCTTTTTTTTTTCAGTAAGTATTTTTAGTATAAAATCAAAATACTAAAAATCCAAGCTTCCATTTTCAAATTAAGTAAAAATCCAAGCTTCCATTTTCAAGTAAACATTATAACATCTTCTTCATCTATTCACCTGCCAATGGACATCTAGGTTGCATCCATGTCCTGGCTATTGTAAATAGTACTGCAGTGAACATTGGGGCGCATATGTCTTTTTGAATTGTGGGCCTTGTTTTCTTTGGAAGCCTGTAGCAGACCAAGTACAAAATCACTCACTTTTGAGCAGCTGACGCAATGGCTCACTCTTAAAACGTGAAGTCCAGCTTGATCAAACTTGACATCCCAGAGCAACCCCAACCAGGAATCAAACCCATGTCCCTTGCGTTGTAAGGCGGATTCTTAACCATTGGCCATGAGGGAAGTCCTGGCATGGCCCTTCTAAAGCTGTGACTTAACCCATAAATTGGTGAGCACTCCAGCCAAAATTTTAAAACCATGTATTCAGATTCTTGGGAAGCAAATCTCTCTGAAACAACTCATGTTTCACATGACTTTAAGCTTAGAGGGGCTTCCCTGGTGGCTCAGGTGGTAAAAAAAATCTGCCTGCTCTGCAGGAGACCCAGGTTTGATCCCTGGGTTGAAAAGATCCCCTGGAGAAGGAAATGGCTACCCATTTTTGGCTGTTTTTGCCTGGAGAATCCCATGGATAGAGGAGCCTGGTGAGCTACACTCCATGGGGTCACAAAGAGTCAGACACTACTGGGCAACTAGCACTTTAATCTCACAGAAGGTTGCAGATTAGGTCTACCATCTTGGTTTCTGCTTTTTCTGCCTTTGCCTTGCAATTTGTCCTCAGACTCTGGACTAAAACTAGGGTTCAGTGCCTAGAAACTACAGGGGCTGTGGCCAACATTGTTCACACCCACCTTCCCAAGGAGGAGCCAGAACTGGCATATTCAATTGTCCTTCAGCTTCCTTTCTCTTTATGAATCACCCTCTTGGATGCCCCTGGCAGGGAGAAGGGGTGGCTCATCAAACATCACAGACCTCTTTAAACCTCTAAGGGCACCTCCATCTTTTCTTCCTATGCTCCCAACCATTCATCTTTCGTGATAGAAACCAAAGCCCCCCACCCCTCTTTTTCCGAGAAGACCATTTGCGTGTTTACAGGCATTCTGTTATTACAGTTATCACTTCCAGTAAATTTTAAAGACATTTAAAAAAAACTGCAAGAGTATTGTTGGGAGCCTATTTTATGGCTATAGCTTTAAAACAAACAAAAATAGTAATTCCATTAGTAGTCGAAAATCATAGGAGTACTGTATTGTTGAGGATAAATTTACCGCTACGGTAACTGTGTGCCACAAAGCTAATAAACACAATTGAAGAGTGGTTATCGGCAGGTGGAGTAGACTGGAGACAACACGTCACACTTGCAGGGCCACCTGGGAGCAGAGGTGAAGGGGTTTTTAGTGCTCTAAGAACTGTGTGTGCTTCTCTGTACACAGAGAGTGCTGGGGGGTGGGGTGGGGTAGGAAGTGCATAGGAAAAACACTGAAAGCAGACAGATCTGGGTTGAAATCCCTGCTCTGCCCATTTCTAGCTGTGCAGAGTGGAGCAGTTCATGTGGCCTCATCAGTACAATGGGGAGAATTCTACCGGGTTGCAGAGATTCAATGTGACACACAATGTAAACGTTCTCATAAATTGCTCAACTATAGATTCCATGAAGGCAGGACTCTGTCCATCTTGTTCTCCACTTTATTTCTTGTGCCACCTCGGTGCCTCATTTGTAATAGGTTTATGACTGTAATGATCATTGTATTGGGTTGGCCAAAAAGTTTGTTCAGACTTTTTTCTGTAACATCTTTTGGAAAAACTCAAATGAGCTTTTCAGCCAACCCCATAATATTTTTGTTGCTGTTATAATTCTTTGCTGCTGCTGTTGTTATATCACTGTTAGGTACTCAAAAGCCTTTGATCTAGTTAATTCTCCTGCCTCCTCATCTACTCAACCAGTAACCCATCCTGCCCAATCTGGTGCCCTAGAATCTGCGGTATAACCAGTAGAAATCTACAGGGTAACCAGTTAGGAAATCAAAAGAAGTCTTGAATAATAAAACCTAAAAGGTTTTGCTACCCACCCATGAGACTGATGAGCTATGACTATGTATATTTTAACCTTTTGGCAAAACATTTCTGAAGCAAATTATAACGCTTGATTTAAAAGCGAGGCTCCCAGACACAAAGCATGTCTCAGATAGACCAGGGATTTGTTGCTTGATTTATAGGAAATAGTTTTGGTGTAAATGTTTATTACAGTCAGGTTCTCTTTAAAGGTGATATATGGCCTTATTCCACATTAGCATGAAAAGTGGTGTCTCCGGATCGCTCCCACATTGCTCCGGGTCAGAGCTTCACATCTTCGTGCCTGGGAACCCTGGCCTCCAGCACCTTACTCTGCAGCACCTAGGATGCTTTATCAACTTTATGTCTCAATTGTCACACCTGCGCAGCTCCTGTCAAGCATTAAAAGTTCTCAGTTTGCACTTTTGGGCATTGTAGACAACCTTCTGCTCTTTGGATTTTTAATTCTATTTCTTGGAGAGAGCTGAGCATGTGTAGCCAACGAGGGAACCTCAGTTTCCCTACCTGTAAATTGAGAAATGAAGATAACGTGAGCTCTGCCTCTACTTGGCTCCTTAACAACAGGCTTCCTGGAATGAATGTGAGTCAGTTGAATTGAGGTGGGTGAACCCAGAGCCTGTTATACAGAATGAAGTAAGTCAGAAAGAGAGAAGCACACATAGTATATTAACACACATATATATGGAATCTGGAGAAGGCAATGGCACCCCACTCCAGTACTCTTGCCTGGAAAATCCCAGGGATGGCGGAGCCTGGTGGGTTGCCGTCTATGTGGTCGCACAGAGTCAGACACGACTGAAGTGACTTAGCAGCAGCATATGGAATCTAGACAATTGGTGCTGATGAACCTGTTTGCAGGTATAGAGATGCAGACATAGAGAACAGACTTATGGACACTTCGGCGTAGGAGAGGGTGGCGCAAATTGAGAGAGTAACATTGAAACATCTACATTACCATACATAAAACAGCTAGTGGCAAGTTGCTGTGTAAAACAGGGAGCTCAACCTAGTGCTCTGTGACAACATAAAGGGGTGAGAAGGGGGTGTGGGAGGAAGGTTCAAGAGGGAGCAGATATGTGTGTACTTACGACTGATTCATGTTGTTGTACAGCAGAAACCAACACAACATTGTAAAGCAATTATCCTCCAATTAAAAGTAAGTTTTAAAAAATGTAAAAAAAAAAAAAAAAAGAATACCCAAAACAGAACAAAACAAAACAGGTTTCTGGGGACTTCCCTGGTGGTCCAGTGGTTAAGAAGTTGCCTTCCAATGGAGAGGATACAGGTTCGACCCCTGGTCAGGGAATTAAGATCCCACATGCCATGTGGCAAGCACACTTGCCACAACTACAGAGCCTGCAAGTGGCAGTGAAGATCCCAAGTGCCCCAAGACCTGATATAGCCTAAATAAATAAATAAATAAATAAAGGTTTCCTGCTCTATATTCCTCACTATCTCTAGGGCTGTGTATCCTCTCTGACATTTGGTCATATTCCCTCATCAGCTTTGGATGGAAGAGAAGAGTGAATGGTCCCATGGATGGGAGATTGGGGGTAGTGAAGACCTTTATTATGTGTTTTCTAGAAGTTCAGAGAAGAGCATTCTATTAAACCTCAATGAAATCTCTTTTTCTCTTTCCTTACTGCACCCCTTTGTCTTCAGATATGCCCAACTGATTTAGCTTCTAAACCCTGACGCTGCTGTGAGCTTCCAGCTCCTGCTCCAATGCCTCCCCAGGCCTCCCCTCATTGTCTGCTTTTGAACCCCCTTCCCACGTGGATAGAATTGGCAAACACTATATAATTATATTGGAAATCACAGGTTCCCAGAGACTAGGGAATAATTATGCTTAATAGGAATAAAATGAATTCCCAGTTGCCCTCTTTGGGGTGGATGACAGTCCGACCCTATATTTACCTTGTAATGATATGGTAATTACCATCTAATAATTACCCTACTGGCTGGCACCTGCCCAGCCATTAATTGGTTAATGGCCACCATGCCATGCAGGGAATTGAAGAATATGCCTGTTCCTTCATTTCCATAACTTAAAAATATTCAGCGGGATGGAGGAGGCTCTTAGGAGATGGTCACGTGAAGGAACTAGGAGAAACAGTGCTGCCCCCTAGAGGACTGGGGTCCCTAACTGAGAGTCTTCTCTCCCGGGAGGTAAAGCCGGTTCTCCTGGAAGCGTTGGCAGGTGGAAAACACACAGAAGCCCACTGAGGTCAGGATGATTCTCCTCGTGCCCATCTTTATGGCAATGAAAGGACCAGAGGTGGTGGGGGGAGTAATATTTACAGATCAAATTAAATCCCATCATGCCCCTTAACCTTAATTAGATCATGCATTCCTCCAGTCTGAGCACACACACAAACCAGTGCCCCTCCAGCCTCCTTGGTGCACACTGACCTTACTCTTCTCTGGACCTCTCCCTCAAGGCTTGCTAACTCTGTCTTGTGTGGTCTCACGGTTCCCAGAGTCTGTCTTGCCTTGGGAGCAGATCAGGAGCTTTCTTAGGGAAACACCTGAATAAACAACTCTTTTATATTCTACTTATGACAAATCCAGAGCAGGCACTCAAGATACATGTTAAATGAGTAATAGATGATGATGTAGTGGAAAAATGCATGAGTTTGGGGGTTAGCTAGACCTGGGTTCAATTCCCAGTTTTATCATTAATTAGTTGTAAGATCTTGGACAAATTCCCTACTTTCTTTAAGACCCTCAAAATGGGAATAATAATGATTAGTACATAGTGCTTGTCACACAGCACATAATTGACACCAAAATGGCTCCTAATATTTAATATGTACTATGTATTATATTTGTATATTAATGCATAAGATTGTATATACATATGAAAATACGTATTTGGAAACTATATGTATGGATATATATTGATATGTGTATATGTATAGACATATACACATATATATATAAAACAGGGTAAGAATTTTGCACTCATCGTTTTCATGGGAGCAGAGATAATGAGGATTAGAATCCCGAGTAATTGAATATGCTTTATGGTTAATTTTTCTCTGACCTGTGAGTGGACTAATACTCTGCCTCAATCTAGAGAAGGCTGGAGATCATTTGAATCCCACTGAGGGAAAATTATGCTGAAGGTGCTGTGCAATACAACTTTCACATATGTTATTCCATTTAATCCTCATATTAACTCTGCAAGGGGAAGAAATTTTGTGGAAGACAGAATGCACTGGACAATTAAGTGAATTAAGACTATTTGCAATGGGGAAAATGCACATTAGTGAGGAGAGTTTCAAAGCAATGACATGGGGCCTAGGGTTTTCTGGGGGCAGGTATACAAGGGAGACATCAGCAAATTTCACAGGAGTCATAAGGAAGGATAGAAGTGTGGCTTATCTCAGAATTAGGACAGCAGGGTGGTCCTTTGTGGTTAGTCATGTCTAGAAACACAGAAGGGTGGCAGGACTTCTTCAATCTTAGGGAGCACAAGGCTCAGATCAAGTTCAACATTGTCAATATCATCTTGATGTTCGTAGTTGAGTAAACTAAAGATAACAGGAGGGGTTAAGTAACTTGTTCAACATCTCAACACCAGTTTAAAGTGGAACACTCTCAGAACCCCAGCCCCTCTGGCTCCAAAGCTGCCATCTTGTTGCGGTTGCAATGGCCTTTTCTTCATTCACTGATTCATTCAATAAATACTCTGCTTAATACGCTGCTTTGTGCCAGGAACTGTTCTAGGTGCTAGGAGATTTCAATGAAGAGATACCTAGGGCTTTGACTTTAAAAGTTGCATTTGAATGGGGTAGAGAGACATTGAGTGACTTAACAAGTAAATAAAGGAGATGCTGGGCTTCCCTGGTGACTCATCAGTAAAGAACCCATCTGCAAAGCAGGAGCAATGCAAGAGACCTGGGTTCAATCCCTGGATTGGGAAGATATCATGGAGAAGGAAATGGCAACCCACTCCAGTATTCTTGCCTGGTAAATCTCATGGACAGAGGAGCCTGGTGGGCTACAGTCCATGGGGTCGCGAAGAGTCAGACGCGACTTAGCATCTAAACAACAGCAACAAAGAAGATGATGGGGATTTAATCTGAGATGGAGATTAAGTGCTACAGAGGAAATAAAATGGGGTGATATGATGGAGTGTGATTCCAAGTGGAAAGTCTTCTCTGAGGGGCAGCAGTTGAGAAGGAATCTGCCATGCTCAGAGCTCAGGGATGTGGATGTGAGAGGAGAACTTTCCAGGAGGAGGGACCACCAAGTTCAAAGGCCCCATGGGAATGAGTCTGACTTGTCTGACAAGCAGAAGCCCTTGAGCTAGTGTGAGGGATGGGGGAGAAGGCTAGACTGAGGTCAGAAGTTTAGGAAAGGACCAGATCAGAAAGGACCTGATTGGTCCTGGGACTCCCCTGCTGGTCCAGTGGTTAAGAATCTGCCTTCCAATGCAAGGGATGTGGGTTTGATCCTTGACTGCGGAACTAAGATTCCACATGCCACAGAGTAGCTAAGCCATGGGCTGCAATTGCTGAGCCTGTGCACTCTAGAGCCTGTGCTCTGTAACAAGAGAAGCTTGAGCACAGCAATGAAGACCAGCACAGTCAAAAAAAAAAAGGTAGAAAAGAAAGGACCTTGTAGGTCCTGATGAAGTGTCTGGATTTTCTTTGAAGTAGAATGGAGGAAGCTGTCAGCAAGCAACATAAACCACTGGGCTGTGTTAGGAGAACGTGCAGAATGTGAGCATTGGTGAAAGGCCAGGGGAAGGCATCCCTGGCCCTCCTGTGGTTGGGTTAGCCTGTCAATCATGTGCCATTCCTGCCCCTGGCTGTGAACCTGCTCACTGTGAGGATGGAAAACATTATTATCCTCCTGCCCACAAACCAGGGCCCAGTGGTTGGCCTCTTGTAGCTGGGCCTTTGCCAGCTCTGCCAACTGTTTGTTTCTGCATCTTACTATGAAATGATGATGTGTCCTTACAGATACCATTTACCCTCATTTTGTCCTCTGCAGTGGATAGACAAGGAATAGGAACCACCTCCTCCTTTAGACATGAGAAGTCATAGGGGTTACATGGTGGGTCCAAGATCCTGCAGCTGGTTAATAAAGGAACTTAAACTGGAAACCAGTGTTTGTGGCTAACTGGGCTGAGTATCTCCGACCATCCAACCCCTATCTTAGTTACAGAGACATCAGAACAGGCTTACCCGAGAATGTCCAAGCCTTTTAGGATAATAAATGGAACTCCACACTGCTTGGTATTTAGTGATCTTTCAGGCCACTACCTGTGAGCTATCAGCTGTGATCTACAGCCAGCCACTATTATCTGCTATTAGCACTGCCCTCTATTAGCAACCATTATCACTTACCGACTATTAGCCACCATTAGCCACTATTATCACCCAGCTCCTATTATCCATTATTAGCTACTCTTATCAACCATCCACTATTATCCACTATCAGCTTCTATTATCTTAAACCATTATCCAGTATCTTCCATTTGTTATCTGTGATCTACTATTGGCTACTATCTATTATCTGTTATGTGCTCTAATCTATCAGCTACTTTTTATTCTCTACTATCTATAGTTACCTACCATCTAGCCGCTACTATCTATTATTTAACAGCCACCAACTGTCATCTAGCTATCATTCTCCATCTGTCCTTGATATCTAAGCTCTCATACACAGTAATTAATAGCCATTAAAAATCTCAAGCCAGAACTTTGCTTACAGATGTCCTTCTGGGGTGAGAGACTCATGTCTGCCATGTAAGTTCTTTTTTTAAAAGTATTTTATTTATTTATTTATTTGACTGTGCCGAGTCTTGTTTGCGATGCTTGGGGTCTTCCATCTTCACTGTGGCTTGTGGGATCTTTAGTTGTACTCTGTGAACTCTTACTTGCAGCATCTTGGATTTAGTTCCCTGATTAGGGATCAAACCTGGGCCCACTGCATTGGGAGTGCAAAGTCTTAGTCACTGGACCATCAGGGAAATCCCTGCCATGTGAAGTTATGAGTGGCAATGTCCATGATGGCCTCCTGTGTATTCACAGCCAGGATGCCGTACATGGCATCTCTCCACCTCTCCCAGCATCCCTAGCTCTGCCTCTGTGAGACTCCTGGCTTGTTGTTCAGTCGCTAAGTCATGTTTGACTCTTTGCAACCCCATGGACTGCATGCAGCATGCCAGGCTTCCCTGTCCATCACCAACTCCCGGAGATTTCTCAAACTCATGTCCATCTAGTTGGTGATGCCATCCAACCATCTCATCCTCTGTCATCCCCATCACCTCCTACCTTCAATCTTTCCAGCATCAGGGTCTTTTCCAATGAGTCGGCTCTTCACATAAAGTGGCCAAAGTATCAGAGCTTCAGCTTTAGCATCCATCCTTCCAATGAATATTCAGAATATCCTTTAAGATTGACTGGTTTGGTCTCTTTGCCATCGCAAGGGATTCTCAAGAGTCTTCTCAAGCACCACAATTTGAAAGCGTCAATTCTTCAGTGCTCAGCCTTCTATATAGTTCAAGTCTCACATCTGTATGTGACTACCAGAAAACCATAGCTTTGAATATATGGACCTTTGTTGGCAAAGTGATGTCTCTGCTTTTTAATATGCTGTCTGGGTGTGTCATAGCTTTTCTTCCAAGGAGCAAGTGTCCTTTAATTTTGTAGCTGTAGTCAACGTCCACAGTGATTTTGGACTCCAAGAAAATAAAATCTGGCCACATCACAAATGGCATGGGGTCAGTCTTTGATAGGAGGAGTCAAAGGTCCACTTGGGAACTAGAAGATACAGTTTTAATGACACACATTCTATTTGACCAATTAAAACCTGCATAGGCAGAATGTCTTATCCCATGGGACTAATTCAGAAATACGCCCATGGACAAGATAAATCAAAATGGGCTGACTTACCTGTCCCTCATCTCTAAACATGCACACATGACCCAGGTGTACCCTGACAGATATCAGAGACAGGATGGAGAGTGTGTGCTGAGAGGCAGCAAAAAGCTGAGGATGCTGGATGTAGAAGGACAAGAGCTGGATGCAGAAGTGAAACAGGAAGGAAGGGGGCAGGGCACAACCTTTAAAAGGATTACATAGCCCAAGAACATAAACTAATTAGAACTAAAGAGATCCAAGATGGCAAGTGAGTCAACTTCCACTAGATCTTGAGCCTCAGTATATGCTCTTCATAACTCACCCACAGGCACCATGACAGTTCCAAGGCCAACCATAAAGGACAAAATATGGGTGTTGGCCTAATTCCTGGAAATCCCCACCCATTCCCCAACATAGTTGGAATACTCTTCCCACTCATTAGCCTATGAAATTACCCATCTCTATAAAAAGAGTTTCCTTGGTGGCTCATTAGGGAAGAATCCACCTGCCAGTGCAGGAGACACGGGTTTGATGCCTGGTCCAGGAAGGTCCCCTGGAGAAGGAAATGGCAACCAAATATAGTATTCTTGCTGGGAGAACCCCATGGAGCCTGGCGGGCTACAGTCCATAGAGTTGTAAAAAGTCGGACACAATTTAGCAATTGAACCACAATAAAAGCTGACAACCTTGTACCCTGGGGCAGCTCTCATCTTCTGAAATGGCTCATACTCTGTCTGTGGAGTGTGTGTCTCTCTAAATAAATCCACTTCTTACCTATCACTTTGTCTCTCACTGAATTCTTTCTGTGATGAGACATCAAGAACCCAAGCTTCATTAATTCCTGAACCAGGTGTGTGATCTCAGTTAAAATGTCATAGGTTCAAGTCTCAATCTGAGTCACATGGTTTCCAAAGGGAGTCTGATGGGAGTCACAAGGGAGTCTGATGGCATGCAAGTCAGAGGGTAGAGGACTTCTTCCTGGAAGGCCTGGGTGCTGCCAGGCCACAGGGTGCATGTCAGAAGGCAATTGTGAAAAGCTGGGACATGCAATCAGGTTGTATGGGTTAAAGTCTTTGCTCCAGCTACTAATGCTGTGACCTTGAGTGAGTCTTTTTACCTTGAGGAATTCATGAAGGTAACATGTACACAAGAAACAGGTTGGCAGGAGAAACATTCCCATTCCCAAGGACAGGGAGAGGGGCAGAGCCCTGGCTGGCTCCACAGTAGCTCATCAGCTCAGAAGGATCCCCTCTGAAGGAGGGGAAGGCTGGGTAAAGATTCATCAAGTGTCACAGCTGGAATGGTCATTAGAGAGTGTCTAGAATGGGATCTTCCAAACTGTGGGTCTCGCTCCCTTCGGGAAGTGAAAGCAAACCAATTAATGGACTGTGACCAGGATTAAAAAAACAGAGTAAAATAGAAAAATTGTAGAGTGCATGCGTATCATGGATTAGCTTTGTTTTGTGGAAAGAAAAATGCCTGCACTTGAACTGGGTTGTCAGAGAATATATATTTCTTACTGAGACTTGTGGTGACCTAAGTTTGAAAATCATCAACCTGGTCCAACCTTTCAATTTGGTGATCAAGACTCAGAGAGGTTGAGTGCTGAGCCTGGACAAGCATCTGCCATCCCTGAAAAAAGATGATGGCTAAGCCAGGGACAGGAATCACCCTCACCCCGTCACCCTGTTCCTACCTCTCCTGGGGAAGGGACCATCTGAGTGCTTTGAGTTAGGGACTTGCTCGCTAAACAGAGGAAGAAGAGATCAAAGAGGATTTCTAAATGACAAGTCAGAGATACCAGGATTGCTGTGCTAGTGACTCAGAAGATATTTTTGCATCCCAGGCAGCACTGTGGTTTGCTTGAAACTCCAAACAGGGGTCCAGTGCCAGTCATGGTCCCAAGGGTACTTTTAGTCTAATAACACACATGGCCAGTCTTCAGGACCAGCTGTGGATTTGGAGTCCTACAGACCTAGGGTTCAAATCTCACACTGCCAATTATAGACTGGGTCAGACATGCCATGTGTAATTTTTAAGCCTCAGTTTCTCCCTGTGTAAGTGTAAATGTCTACCCTGTGAGCTTTTTAAAAAATAAGTATTTATAAAATAAACAAAAGGAAAGATCTTGGTGCCTGAACGTATTCAATAAAATGCTTATCCCTACCACCTCCTTTGTAACCACCACCCCCAGCTCCCCCCACCACCAATTCTTCTTGGTTCATGAAAGCTTCCATACTGATGATCTCATTGACTGTTTCAGCCAGCAAAGATAGTTCTTACACAAATAGGTCAGTAAAGTAAATACATTTAGTATTTACATTTATGCAGGCAAAGAGACCAATGTCCCTCCCCAAGGCAGTGATGGCATACAGAGATCCCAGCAGATAGACAGACTTAGAAGCCATGCTTTCTTCCAGAAATGTACAGTGGCCCTGAGGTCACTGGCTGCTCTTGGGCCACCTTCTTAGACTCCCTGAGGTTGGGCAAAATGGAGGCCTGGTTTGGGGTGGCTGGACTTCTCTTCTCTCCCCTCCCCGTACTTGGCTTGGATTCAAACCACAGGCCAAAGCAGATCCACTTCCTTTCTTTTCCCATGAACCTAAGATGAATCTGGCGTGGAGGCCCATTAATGAGAAACATGATCAAAACCTGGAAGGGCTTGAATGCTCTGGGGAAAAATATTGTTTTTCCCACAATTTAAAAAAGTGCTTCTATTATCTCTCTCAAGATAAATTTCAGCTATTTACTCTCTGATTCCTCCATGAAAAAAGCATATGCATTCCCTGGGGGCGTCTTTCTTGCTTGATAACCTCATAACCAGATTGTAGACGCATATATATCAAGATGCTTGTTATTGCACCTCTCTCTCAGGTGTGAAGATAGATGGATGAGGATGAGCTTCACGTACTCAGAACGCAGCAGCCCAGGTCTTGCTTTTAGCGCAGGCTGATTCCTGCAAGAGTCTCCTGCCTGGTCAGTTGGTGCCATTCATTATGCTGGCTGCAACTCTGCATTCTTTCCCTGGAGCCCACCCCTGGCCTTTCTTCCCTGTGCCTCAGGGGACAGACTGCAGACCGAGGTTAATATGGCTCTACCCAGAGGCTGGGGACCCTCTGGGTCAGCCCGGTTTTATAAAATTTGTCTCGTGTCTTCTGAATATGTTTGCCTATGACTTATTTTCTGGTTGGAAATTGTGGGTACTGTAGCCAGCCTTCCCTCTGGCCAAATTCACTCCCCAATCTTTTCTCTCTCAGCGAATGCTCCCCCCAAAAGATACCTTTCTTTCACTGGAAAGCTTTGGCCAGCCTGCCCAATGCTATAGGCTCCTGAAATAAAATCAAACTCTATATTTAATCAGTACAATGAGGAACCCAGGTAATTCTCCATGGATGTGAATTCTCAACCCATCCACCCCACAAGCTACCTCCAGGAAGCGCTCACAAGGTGGGATTTGGCAGCTCCACAGTGCAGAGTTCGGTTCCTTCTCTTTCTCCTTAGCTTTATTGAGACATAATTTATATGCCATAAACTTCACTTGTTTTGAGTGTACAATTCAATGATTTTTAGTCTATTTACAGAATTGTGCTACTATCCTCACAATCTAATTTTATAACATTTTAATTACCCCAAAATGGAAGGCCGTAGAGAAAAGGGAACCCTCCTACACTGTTCGGAGAAGGCAATGGCGCCCCACTCCAGTACTCTTGCCTGGAAAATCCCATGGAAGGAGGAGCCTGGTAGGCTGCAGTCCATGGGGTTGCTAGGAGTCGGAGACAACTGAGCGACTTCACTTTCACTTTTCACTTTCATGCATTGGAGAAGGAAATGGCAACCCACTCCAGTGTTCTTGCCTGGAGAATCCCAGGGATGGCGGAGCCTGGTGGGCTGCCGTCTATGGGGTCGCGCGGAGTCGGACACGACTGAAGCGATTTAGCAGCATACACTGTTGGTGGGAATGTAAATCGGTGAAGCTACTATGAAGAACAGTATGGAGGGTCCCTAAAAGACTAAAAATAGAGTTACCATATGATTCAGCAATCTCATTTGTGAGCATATATCTGGATAATAGATGAAAACTCTAATTTGAAGAGATATATTCATGCCAGTGTTCATAACAGCACTATTTACAATAGTCAAAAACACAGAAGCAACCTAAGTATTTATCAACAGATGAGTGGATAAAGAAGATGTGGTATATATACATAGTGAGATATTACTCAGCCATAAAAAAGAATGAAATTTGCAGCAACATGGGTGAATTTAGAGATTTTCATACTAAGTGAAGTCAGACAGAGAAAGATAAATATCATATGATATCTCTTATATGTGGAATCTAAAAAAAGTTATACAAATGAACTCATTTATGAAACAGAAACAGATTCATAGACATAGAAAGCAAACTTAGTGTTACTAAAGGGGAAGAAGGGGAGGATAAATAAAGAGCTTGAGATTAAAGACATATATTACCATATGTAAAACAGATTAAAAAAAACAAGGACTTACTGTACAGCACAGGGAGCTATTCAGTAACTTGTAATAACCTAGAATGGAAAAGAATTTGAAAAAGACTATATATATCTGCATCACCTTGCTGTATACCTGAAACTAACTCAACATTGTAAATAAACTATACTTCAATAAAAATAACAATATGTGTCATAAATGTTCACATACAATATTCACATGCATATGGCTTCATTTCTCATGGGTTGATACTGAGGAGTGGGATTACTGGTCCACATATTTTTATGCTCTATATTTATATTTGTCATATAACCTATATTAAACATTTGAAGAAAATGCCAAGCCATTTCACCCTCTTTTACATTCTCACCAGCAATGTATGGCTTTCCAGTTTATATCCTCACCAGGACTTGTTACTGTACGTGTTTCTAATTATAGCCATCCTAGTGGGTGAACAGCAGTATCTCATTATGGTACAGCTGGCCCTGTGCATCTGCGGGTCCTATATATGTGAGTACAGAGGGATGATTGTACTATGACATTTTATATAAGGACTTGAGCATCCTTGGATTTTGGTATCCACAGGGGTTCTGGAACCAACACCCCATGGATACAGAGGGAAGGCTGTATTTATTTGCATTTCCCTAATTGATGTTGAGCATTCTTCCTTGTACTTACTGATCACTCATGTATCTTTGGTGAAATGTCTATTTATATCTTTTGCCCATTTTTATATTGGATTTTTAGTCTTAGTAGTGAGTTGGAGTAATTTTTTGTGTATTCTGATGTGTCAGTTTTATATTTATGCTGTAAAAATTACCACAGATTCAGTGGCTTAGACAGAAATTTATCATTTAATAGTTCTGAAGGTCAGAAGTTTGACACTGGTTTCATTGAGCTAAAATCAACGTGGTGGCAGGCTCCAGAGGATGATCTAGTTCTTGTCTTTTCTGGCTTCTAGAGGTTTGCATTTCTTGGGTTGTGGCCCCTTCCTCGATCTTCAAAGCCAGCAACGTGTCATTTCTGTTGTCATTTTTCTATGATGATATCTTTTTCTAACCACAACCTAGAAATAGTCTCTGATGTTAAAGAATCATGTGATTAAGAGTGAGGCCACCTGGATAATCCAGGATAACCTCTCCATCTAAGATCCTTAACCTTAATCACATCTGCAAAGCTTCCTTTGCCATGTGAGGTAACATATACATGATTCTAGGGTTTGAAATGTGGGCATATTTGGCTGGTCATAATTCTGTCTACCACATAGGGATGCAAGTCCCTGTCAGATACATGATTTGTAAACATATTTACAAATGTTCTCCCAATCTGTGGTTTGTCTTATCACATTTTTTGGTGTCTTTTGAAAAGAAAGAGTCTTTAATTTTGATGTAGTCCAATTAACCAATTTTTTTATTTCATCATTTGTGCTTCTGATGTCATATCTAAGAAATCACTGTCTAACCCAAGGTCAGAAAGATTTACTCCTGTGATTTCTTCTAAGAGTTTTATAGTTTTAGTTCTTACGTTTATATCTATGATGGGTTTTGATTTAATTTTTGTACTACAGTGTGAGTTTACAGATTTGTACTTTTACACCTGGATATCCAATTGGTCAAACACCATTTGTTAAAGAATTTATTCTTTCCCCCATTGAATTATCTTGGCACCTTTACCAAAGTCAATTGACCATAACAGTAGAGGTTTATATCTGGACTCTCAGCTCTATTCCAAAAATCTATATGTCTATGTTTATTCCTGTACCACACAATCTTGATTACTGTAGTCATGTATGAAGTTTTGAAATTGGTAAATGTAAATCCTCTTTGTTCTTTTTCAAGATTGGTTTGGTTATTTTGAATCCTTTGGGTTTTCATATGAATTTGATACCCTGTTTACTTTTATCACCCATAGAGAATGACTTTGGACATATTCATCTTGTCCATCACCCAATACATTAAAGATTCCTAGGAAACAGGACTCTGTCCTGGTCCTCAGCATAGACCCACACCCCCAGGGAAGACCCTGGTGTTTGTTACCTGGCAAAATGGAGATCCCTGTGAGAGATGAAGAAGAGGCCAGCTCAGGTCTATAGGATTAAGTTCCAAATCTTTCATCCTGGGTTCCTTTTTTACAAGCTAAAATGAGGGTCTCCACTCCCACTATCTGTCCCTTTGCTTCATTTTGAGTTATGTTGTTGCTATTCAATTGCTAACTTGTGTCTGACTCTTTGTGACCCCACGGACTGTAATATGCCAGACTCCCTTGTTCTCCACTATATCCTGGAGTTTGCTTAAATTCATGTCCTTTGGATCGGTGATGCTATCTAACTATCTCATCCTCTGCCACTTCCTTCTTTTGCCTTACATCTTTCGTAGCAACAGGGTTTTTTCCAATGAGTCAGTTCTTCATATCAGGTGGCCAAAGTATTGGAGCTTCAGCTTCAGCAACAGGCCTTCCAATGAATATTCAGGGTGGATTTCCTTTAGGATTGACTGCAAGGGACTCCTTTGATCTCCTTGCAAGGGACTCTCAAGACTCTTCTCCAGCACCACAATTCGAAAGCATTGTGTTATTTGCCGTATACTGTTGGTAGTGCTTGGGGCCGATTCATTCACTCATTTATTCATCATATGTCAAACATTAGCTCTATGCCTGGGATGCATCTTTTATTTCAGGGGAATAATAGGAAAAGCAAACACAAATTTTGGTGAAGTAACTAGTCAGTCTTTTAGAGAGGAAAGTAAACTCAATCCTAACAGGTCCTGTTGTTTTTGGACCATGGACTATTAAAATGAGAGAAATTATTTTTGAGAACAGTCTCTGTAAATTTCTATCTCTGATCAACCAGCCCTGGCATCAGTGCTTTGCTTTTCTGTACTTTGGGGCAATTGGAAACCTCCGACTGGGGTGAGAATGTCTCACTAAATTGTCTGGCTTACAGCTACATTTTAGCCAGGGAAGTGATAAATCCTTTCCTTGGGGAAATACTTAGCAAGAGTATTTGAGAGACACCTGGGGGATTAGGTTTCTTTGGGGCCCTAATCTGTCTTTTGCTGAATAGTTTCTTACTTCTTGCCTCAACCTGTAGGAAATTGAGCTCAAAGTAGACAGTGTGGCTTTTGCAACTCTGCAAGACTAATTATTAATTGCCAGACTCCTGAGAAATATATATTGCAGACCACAAGCTAAAAAGGGCTTCTCTTAGCAAATCTATATTTTCTTCTCTAGAGCCGTTTTCAGATGAGCTAGCTGTAAGCCTTTATGAAGTCTTCAAAAGTCAGCTTTCAGTCTGTAACATTTTGAAATTTTGCTAACAAATTCTGGGGTGCTGAAAACTTGACAAATAGATGGTAAGAGTCTTAAGGAAAAAAAACAAAAAGGTCATCATTTAATCAGCTATTTGCAACCTCAGAACAAGGATTACTAACCTCCTGGCCCAGGATAGTAGAACTTTGATTGCCCAGGGCTTTACTTTCTCAGCCCAATCAATTGCATTTAACACATTCCTCGTTTTATGGATGTTGCAAGACATACATAGAAGTTGAACCAGCTTAAACAATTCGGAAGATCTATTGCTTACTAAACTGCAAAGTTTAGTGGAAGACTTTAGGCATGGCTCAACCCAGGAGCTCAACACTATTTATTCCTAAAACCTTCCATTTCTCTGATTGACCAGCCATGATCTTCACTTCCCTACAAGCCCGGATTCCTATGGAGCTACAAGAGAGCTGTAGCTACCTTAAGGTGTCATAGGCCTTTACACCTGGAGAACTTTAAAAACTAATAATGCCTGACTTCTGTCGCCAGAGATTTTGATTTAATTGGTCTTTGGTGCATTCAAAGTTGAGAATCAAGACTATCTGAGAAGTGAGAAAGATGTAAGAAGTATGATTCTAAAGCAGCTGTAACTGAAAATCAGAATAGTTTTGGATTTACAGTGTTTCACTGAATCCAAGATGCCATTGATAGAAATTACTTTATGTACCACTAAGAAGGTGACCCTCCCCTAAACATCTTCTGTATCCTGATTTCAGAGATAGAATGTGAGAATAAAACAACCTCTGAAGCCATGAAATAAAGTATGCATCTAAAGGAGAACTGCCTCTTAAAGGAGTCATCTTGGGAGGAGTAATTTTATACAGATTCCTTTGAAGGTACTTCCTTCAAGACACCTGTGGAATGTTTTCATTTGCCTTCAGAATCCATTTTCTATCTATACAAGAAAATCACAGTGTATTGGAGCTGGAAGAGACATTAGAGGCCATTCAGACCAACCCCCGGATCGATTTAATTACAGTTACACCTTGTTTTAGACTAAAATGATATTTCCCAGCCTTAATCTCTCACTCTATCCACCATTCTTGGCTCTGGATAGTTTTGGGCTGTTTCCAACAAGCAGATCCACCCTCCTAGGATGAAGATTTGCCACCAAGGAGGCTATTTAAAGTAACATGTAACAGGTTCTTCTGGCAGTTCCCAGAATGAACTGAATGATGTGTAAGTAATGGAACCACACTTGGAAGAAGGTCTTATTCTCACTTTGATGTTTATGTTGTCAAGATCAGTCACACGGCCAAGCTTCATTCCACAGAGTGAAGATATAAGGAATGGGACTTTGGGGCATTCCAAGTGATGTCTGCTCTATATTCTTTAAATACAGGAAACCCAATAGTGACTGGAGGGAAAGACTTCAAACAAAGGGTAGTCTGGTGTACAGGAGATAGCTTGCAAGCCCATCAGAAGGAACCCAGCAAGGACGCCTTTTTCTGCTTTGCTGAGAGTGATGTTAAGATCTGGAGAGAGTAGGCTGGGTCAAGGTCATAGTAAATTGGAGTTAAGCCCACGGCAACCTGAGGGTTCTTGTCTCCCAGGCCTGGGTTCTCCCAACCAACCTGTACTACTTCTCTTCTTAGCATCTCACAGCACTTATGAAGCTCAGGGTTTGAGGAAGGGCTGTTGCTAGATATCAGGCAGCAGGCCAAGGAAGGTGGGTCAGTCACAGCATGCTCAGTCTGTGACTCCGTCCTTGCTGATGGAGAGGATCTGCTGCTCCAGCACAGAGCAACCAGCCAGGATCAAACGTGAATTAAAGCCTTGCCCTGGGGTCTTCAGGCAGTCATTCAAATCATATATATATATACACACACATTCATATATATATGTATATATATATGTTTTTTATTTGTAATGCAAGCTAGGTGATGGACTTGGATATAATGGTTGATGATGGTGGTATGGGCTGAGCAGTGATTTATGCAAATTTAATACCTGAGGGCAAGGGGAAGCTCTTATGACAGCTTTTCACAATAGTATGGAAAGGCAAGAGGAGAGAAGAGACCTCTGAGAAGAGCAACAGTCACTCCATAGACATCAACCCAGGGCTGGCTCAGGTCAGCTGCTCCCTTCTCTCACCCAGGCTCCCTGCTCCTTGACCTCTCTGCAGCTCCTTTATCAGCACCATCATCATCACCATTCTTTTCTTCACCCTCAGTTCAGTTCAGTCGCTCAGCTGTGTCCGACTCTTTGCGACCCCATGGATTGCAGTATGCCAGGCTTCCCTGTCCATCACCAACTCCCAGAGCTTTCTTGAACTCATGTCCATCCAGTTGGTGATGCCATCCAACCATCTCATCCTCTGTCATCCCCTTCTCCTCCTACCTTCAATCTTTCCAGCATCAGGGTCTTTTCTAATGAGTCAGTTCTTCACATCGGGTGGCCAAAGTATTGGAGTTTCAGCTTCAGCATCAGTCCTTCCAATGAATATTCAGGACTGATTTCCTTTAGGATGGACTGGTTTGATCTCCTTGCAGTCCAAAGGACTCTCAGGAGTCTTCTCCAACAAATACTGGAGTGGGTAGCCTTTCCCTACTCCAGGGGATCTTCCCAACCCAGGAATCAAACCCAGGTCTCTCATGCAGGCAGATTCTTTACCAGCTGAGCCACAAGGGAAGCCCAAGAATACTGGAGTGGGTAGCCTATCCCTTCTCCAGGGGATATTCCTGACTCAGGAATTGAACTGGGGTCTCCTGCATTGCAGGCAGATTCTTTACCAACTGAGCTATGAGGGAAGCCCTTTTTCATCCTAAAAGGACATATCTTAAAATTTGTAATAAGGCATCTGAATTTGCATTCCTGATAAACTTGCCGAGAATAATGTTGCTGCCACTCTGGGACCACACTTTGAGTGGCATTGGTCCAGGAGAGTGGTTCTCAAAGTATGGTCCCTGGGCCAGCATCCTCAGTATCATCTGGGAAACTGTTAGAAATGTAAGTTCTCAGGGCAGAGCCCAGGAATCTGTGTTTTATTTTATTTTAAATATTTATGTATTTATGAGTTATTGGGTTCTGGGTCTTCGCTGCTTTGCATGGGCTGTCTCCAGTTGCGATGAGCAGGATTACTCTTCGTTGTGGGGCACAGGCTTCTCACTGCAGTGGCTTCTCTTGTTGCGGGGCCCAGGCTTTGGCATGGGGGATCCAGTATAGTTGCAGTTCACAGGCTTAGTTGCCCCATGGCATGTGGGGTCTTCCTGGGCCAGGGATCGAGCCCATGTCCCCAGCATTGGCAGGAGGTTCTTAACCACTAGACCACCAGGGAAGCATAGGAATCTGTGTTTTAATATGCCCTCCAGTTGGGCCAAAGTCTGACAGTTTACAGATTAGAAGCACATTCAGAGAAGGGAAGAGGCTTGTTAGGGTCACACAGCTGGCACAAGCCTTCCCAGAGCCCCTAGTTCCCTCCCCTTGAAGTTGCTAATATTTCTGGATATGAGTGGGTTTCGGCAGCTCCTAGCAGGCACCCACCTGGTGGGCTACCCAGTGAGCCATAGGGTCATAAAAGAGTCAGATACAACTCAGTGACTGAACAACAACAATAGGCTCTTCAGCCTTCCTATGTGTAGATAAAACACCCCCAAAATGGGCGATCCTGCTGGGACATCACTCGAATTCCTGGCTCCCTGAGCCCATAGGGGAGGTCTTGGGAAGTGGGGGCTGGCAGGGGACATGCGCTGGTGACTCATCCTTAAGTTCCTCAAAGCCAGTTCTTCCTCTTAGGGTCAGGCTGGGATATCCCACCCGTTTCTCGGTTGGTCCCTGAGCCCATAGGGGAGGTCTTGGGAAGTGGGGGCTGGCAGGGGACATGCGCTGGTGACTCATCCTTAAGTTCCTCAAAGCCAGTTCTTCCTCTTAGGGTCAGGCTGGGATATCCCACCCGTTTCTCGGTTGGAGACACTGAGGCTGGAAGCAGCCCACTCCTCTTGGTTAACACCACCCTCACCTGCCCTCTGTGTGCTCCCAGAGGCCATGGCTCCATTCTTGCCCAACATCAGCTGTCTCAGCAGACTTCCCACAGGGACTGAGGCAGCACAGTGGGGAGGAAGGGCAGAACTGGGGGTCAGGGCGTATGGGTTCCTGAAAAGGCAACTCTCAGTTGACTGAAGTTTATCCCCAAAGCCAAAGTGCTCCCAAATTTTTAAATTCTGTTCAGATTTAAAATGAGTCAGAGTGTTGTTGGTTATTTTCCCCCCACATGAAAGCTGATTAGGCTTCTTAATTACACTGAATTTAGTCTCATATTAAAATAGGTTCCCTGAACTTGCCCAAGAAGCGGGATGGTGGCATGTGGGCATTTTAAATGACAAGAAGAAGCCAATAAGCCAACGCAGGTCTCAACATTTGCCATGAGTCATACAGCAAATGCATTACCCATGGCTTACTGAGTCAGTTCTAGGCCTGAAGTGTGCATGTGTGTGTGTGTGTGTGTGTGTGTGTGTGTGTGTGTTACTCGGCCTGTCCACCTGCCCCTCACTAATGTTTAGTGCCCATGCCATGAAGGCAGCTGGTTTCCTGGCACCCGCTGCCTGGCAGATGGGCCTTGACCTTTGTAGCAACTAGCACGGTGTTAGGTAAACAAGACCCCCTGCCCCTTCCACTCTCCTGCTCCTGCTGCCAGCGAGTTCTATTTTTGACAGGCTTGGGCCAGGGAGACTGGGAGAGTTGATGGCAGGGGCGGAAGAGGGGGGAGCCTCCTGAACTGGGGGTGGGAGGCAGATGGTGGCTAGAAGTGTGGCCTCTCACCCCGGCCAGATTTGGTCTGTCCACAGGCAGCAAGGAGCCCCCACCCCAGTCCCCGCCAAGCAGCTCTGAGGATGCAGTGGCGTGGCCAAGATGGGCAGGAGGAAGGGGCAAGACAGGCAGGTCCATCCATAGCCACAGCCTTGATCTGCTAACGATGAGAAAGAAGTAGGAGCCGGATGTCTCTTGATGGCAGAGCCTAGCTGTTTGCAGGAGGGCCAGGTCCAGTCCCAGGCCCCCCATTAGTCTGATGGATGGCTCTAGTGCTGCTAACGTGGTTAGGGCAGCAGTGGCCTGGGGGCCTGGGAGCTCAGAGACCCACCAATATAGGCCCCGCTGTAATCACATTTGCCTGTACACAGAAGGGGCCCTGATTACCCACCCCGAAGCCCAGAGGACATTAGTTAAAGTCATTTAGAAATATTTTCTGTATCAAGCTTTTCTTATTTTATTATTATTACTTTAAGCAATCAGTGACTGCCCAGGGTGCACACCGAAAGGAGCAGCTCTAAGAATGGATTATGGAAGAACGGGCAAGGCAGGCTGCCTCCCTGTACCCTCAAGCCTCCAGGGAAGGGCCATTTCTGCACATGGGATGGGACACCCCATCCTCCCCAGCTGGTAAACCACTGAGACTCTTTCTTCCATTTCCCAGGCCTGAATGGCCACTCATTTTTTAAAAATTAAGCTTTCTATTTTAGATAACTTCCATTTTATTAACAAATTATGAAAATAATACCGAGAGCTCCCATAACCGCTGTATCCAGTTTCTCCTATTATTCACCTTCTGTATTGGTCTGTACACTTGTTACAGTTAATGAACCAACATTGATACACTGATAATTATTCAGATGACATTGGCAAGACTTAACTGGAAAGCCCAATGTCCATTTCCTGTATTGGCAGGTAGTATTCTTTACCACTGTGTGTCATCTGGGAAGACCCTACTGGCATCTTCCTGACCCAGGGAAATGGCAGGTAACTCACTGTGTCATCTGGGAAGTACTGGAGGAGGAAATGGCAACTCATTCCAGTATTCTTGCCAGGAAAATCTCATAGACAGAGGAACCTGGCGGGCTACAGTCCATGGGGTCACAAAGAGTCAGACATGACTGAGTGGCTGAGCACGCAGGATGCAAATGTGAGGTGCTGGGAAAACCCCACCCTGGGCCAGACTGTCAGCATCTGACTGGATTACTGTCAGATCCTTCTAAGTGATCTGCATCTACCCTTGTTTGTCGACACGCTAGACCCACCTTACCAGCCAGGTGAATTGAGCCATGTTTCAATGCTCTGCTCAAAATCACTCAATAGCTTCTTATTTTCTTCAGAGTGAGGACCAAGGTCCTTACAATGGCTACAAGGCTCCTCATGACCCTCGAGACTTCATCTCATGTTGTTCTCTCCCTTGGTGCACTGGCCTCCGTACTTTTCTCATATCCTGCCAGGCAGGCTCCCTACTCAGGGCCTTTCCCATTGGCTATTCTTTTCTGCCCAGAGCCTTCTTACTGCATGGCTCACTCCCTCACCATTTTTGGATCTATTGTGCAAATAGCTTCTCCAAAAGACCTTCCCTGACCATTTCATTTAAAATAACAATTTTCCCTTGGGTTCCTTATTCTCCTTCTCAGTTTTATTTTTCACCGTTGCACTTATCACCATCTGGTAGGCTATATGTTTTACTTTCTTATTTGTTGGTTATCTCTCCTCCCATTAGGACATAAAATTATAAAGGAAGAATTTTTTTGGTCTATTATTCTTACTGCTCTATCTCCAATATCCATAAATATGTTTGGCATCTAATATTTGTTATGAATTATAAATATTTGTTATATAAATTATAAATTCTTCACTCTTAATCCTTTATCTCTTCTAATCAGAAATCTCCCAGGATTCAGCTCTACTACCATGAAATGTGAGGGGATGACCCAGGAAAGAAACTTGCTCTGTTAGACCCTTGAAAGACAGAATTCATACTATTTGCTGAGAAGGACGTTTAGGAAGATACTGTCTTCTGTTCATTCATTCCTTCATTGTTGATTTAATCCTTATTAGTAAGTTCTCTATAAGATTATTGCCTTCCCCCATGGCTCAGCAGTAAAGAATCTGCTTGCAGTGCAGAAGCCACAGGAGACATGGGTTCGATCCCTAGGTTTGATCCCTGGGTCAGAACGATCCCCTGGAGGAGGGCATGGCAACCCACTCCAGTATTCTTGCCTGGAGAAGCCTGTGGACTGAGGAGCTTGGCAGGCTACAGTCCATGGGGTTGCACACAGTCGGACATGACTGAAGCAACTGAGCATGCAAGCATGCATGCATATAAGATTATTAAATAAGATTAAAAACAACTTGTTTGTATATCTGGTCACTAAATTTATTGAATGCTTATTAATTTACTATTATCATGCTAGATACTGAAGATACAGCAGTGAACAAAGAAGACACAATCTCTGCCCTGCAGAGAAGTTTACTGTGCCATGTGGGAGATGGGAACTGAAGAAATTATTATACAAGTAACTTTCAAATTATAATCTTTAATATATGCTCTGAAGGAATAGAGTGCTATGAGAAGCTAGGGAAGTTGACCTAGTCTAGGGGTTAGGGAAGATAAGGAAAAGATTTCTTATCACCATAGCTGTCCAAAGTTGAAATAGGTGGTTTGCAGCTGAGTTTCCTTTGACTGAAACATTTAAGTGGAGGCTGGGAAACCCTGGCTGGGGTATAGTAAAGTGCATTAAGCACAGGGTAGGTAGAATGGGAGTTTCCCAATGCAAAAATCTAGAAATTCAGTTGAATTTCCAGTTGAACTTGAAAGAGGCAGTCTCAAGTGGCCTCTTGGAAGAGAATTAATTTTACCAGTATTTTTGTGGACCCAGATACTCATCGTTAGCCATCTGGTGTTTCATTTCAATTGGGTTTACAGGACCCAGGGTTAGAGACTATGGTTGTACCAAGATATTAAAGAGACTTATGAAAACCAACCCCTAATCATAATACTCCATTGTCTCTGTTCTGTTGATTCACTGCTGTGCTCTCCCACTCTTATATCATTTTCAACTAACCATGACCGTGTGAACTAGTTTGGTTGGAAATTGGAATCCAAACTTCATAGAAGAAGAATTAAATCTCGGAGAAGGTGAGCTGCTGAACGTCATCAGCTATGGTCTTCTGTTTTTTTAAATCTGTTGTGTGTTTTCTCTATGTGTTGTTAGCTATTGCCTAAACAAATCTATGTAACAAATTAATCCTCAGACTTAGTGGCTTGAAACTATAATCATTATTGCTTATGCTTCTGAAGGTCAGCTGAGATATGGCTCATTTAGAATGGGCTCAGCTAGATGGTTTCACTTTGGAGATTCAAATGGATGAGTGGCTGAGGCACCTCTGCTTTGGGTTGTGGAAGCTCTGGTAGGTCTCTTATATTCCTCCTGGTACCATGGGCTCTGCAGGGCATGCTTTTCAATAATGATATTAGAGGTGCAAGGCCTCTTAAAGCCTGGGCTTAGAACTGGCCCATTATTATTTACTCCACTCCTTCAGTGGGAAGAATTGCAAAGACGCATGAAAAAGGGTGTGTTGACATAGGGAGGAGTGAAAGATTGGGGCAAACAGCTGCAAACCACCACCTTCCCTTTGTTCTTTTGCTTATTTGGTTATTAATATATTTTTTCATTCAAGTCCAAACAATGTACCTGGCATCCTGTAAGTTGTTGAGGATACAAAGGTGAATAACATAATCTCTGTAAAGAGGCAATCTCAGCAGAGCATGAGATGAACTATGAGAGAGGCAAGCACAGAGAATCTTGGGAACACATGCTTTCAAGAACGGCAATACGAAAGGGAGCATTTGAGCGGGTTTTATTCCCATGTGAGGAGCCAGGAGATGAATCAACGAAGGGACAAAACCAAAGCTGAAAAAATTCCGGAGTTAGCTCCACTCATATTTCAACCAGTGAAGCCAGTTAGTTGTTTTATTAACTTCTGCTTCTCTTTCACTGTGAAAGCAAAATATCTTGGAAAAATTGTGTTCATTCTGAAGCAAAGTGTGGGGAGAAAAGTTTGGAATCACTTACCCAAATTCTATTTTGCTGGGTTTTTGAGGAAAGAATATATCTGGAAGGTGGCAGTGCATATATAGGAGCCAGCAGGATAATAACATAATAATAACAGCAATAATAAATACTGCCATTTATGGATCTCCTTGTGTCAGGTGGGATGCTAAATGCTTTGCATGTGGTAAGTGCTGTGAATAATCCCATTTTAGAGATGAGCGGAGTGAGGCTCAGAGCAGACAGCAAGACTGTCCAATTCTCTGGCTGAATGATGAGTCAAAAAAGAATTATTATTTTTGAATTTTTTGTTTGTTTGTTTGTTTAGCCTCCCAGGTTAGCACCACGGAGAGAAAACTCACTTTCAGGCAAAACCCTGGATAAGATTCTGGAGGGTGAAATTCCACAAGCAGAATACAGTAAGTCCCTTACATACAAGCCTTCAAGTTGCGAACTTTCAAAGATGTCCCTGTGTGCCAGCTGGTATACTGTACTACTGTACTTTTCAAGGTGTTGTCCTGTAAGATCAAAAATGTTTTCTTTATTTTTTGTGTTTGTTTTTTATGTGTTATTTGTGTGAAAAGTATTACAAAAAAACTATTACAGGGCAGGACTATATAGTCAATTGTGTTACTTGAGTACCTAGGCTAACTTTGTTGGACTTATGAACCTGCTCTTGGAATGGAACTTGTTAGTACAGAAATGTTTTGAGTGGGTTATTTTCAACATGCCCACCTTTCCCCCTAGAATATATTCTGATAACTGGAAAATACTAGTTAACTACTAGCTAAAGACTGGACAGTATGCAAATGCTGGGGCAAGGGAAATATCTTTGAAGGTAAAGGTTTGATGACATGATCTGGGAAAGGGTCCCATTTCTATGCATAGTATAGCAGGAGTGAGAGATTTAGAAACTAAGTTGAATTTGCTGTTGTTCAGTCGCTAAGTCATGTTTGACTCTGAGATCCCATGGACTGCAGCTCACCAGGGTTCCCTGTCTTTCACTATCTCCTGGAGTTTGCTCAAGTTCATGTCCGTTGAGTTGGTGATGCTATCTAAATGTCTTATCCTCTGTCACCCTCATCACCTTCTGCCTTCAATCTTTCCAAGCATAAATTGGATTCAGGAGTGAGCAAGTATATGGGTAGAAAGGAAGGAGAGGTCCCAAGTGTGGGCAAGGAAGAGAGGAGATTTGGGGTAAAGAGAGAGAAGAACTAGGAAAACATTTTTAAAAGTTTCGGTGGGGCATGTGAAGTAAGTCTCCATCTTCCCTCCCAAATACTCAGTAATCCCATACTACAGACCTATACACAGCTGGATTTATCTGAGGTTTGAAGAGATGGCTGAAAGGGACAGAAGCCTGTGTTCCACATGTGAACACATGCAGATTAACATTAACTGGCTGGAGTTTTCTGCCTGGCTGTGGTAGGGGAGAGATCCTACAGTTTGTCTCCTGTGTTTCAGCTCGGTCTCCCCAGTCAGTTTATCATCCTTTGTGGGGCAGGCATGGTGCCTCCTCTGCCTCTCTCCCTCCTGCCCTCCCTTGGACTGGTACCTTGGTGGGCCATACTGCACACCCAGGCTACACTGCAGAGATGGTTTGTTTCCTCTGGCTGAGCACCATTCAGCAAAGAAGCCTGAGTTTTCCTGCGCCTACAGCAGTCAGAGTTCTCAGGGTTTCAAGGTCACTTACAATTTAAAATATTCCTTCCCTTTGTCACCATAATTGTACCTCAGCTGGTTAGACCATGCATTTGGATCTCAGGCTCAGAAAAAGATGGTTCTAGGATCCATGCTTCTAGGACCAATATAGGAGTATACCTATATATGTATCAGTTCAGAATATACCAGTTAAGTACTGGTATACTATACTGACATACTTGTCCTAGGTCATAAGCAAACTCCTCATCTACCAACAAATGCCCTAGCAAGGGTTATATGAAATACACAGGCGAAGGTTGAGTGTGGGTCCCTCATTCCCATGGAGACACATGCTCTTTAACTCTGATTCAGAGTCTTTAGGGAACAACCGATTGAGAATCCTCTACATCTATAGAAGCATCGTATTTTATGCAGGCCCAGAAGTGTGGTCCAAAAGTAATAGGGATGAGGTGATGGTGATGAGATGTGTTCTCAGAGTCAGGTTTGGCACCTGAATCATCATCCCACAGAAATTGCTATGGGCAATGGCTAAAGTAGTTGGAAAGTACATTGGGTATTTCATTGGTTAAATAGATTTTTGTGATGGCTTAGGATCCTGGCCACCTATTGTGGCAGGCAACATGGAGAATTACTGACTTTGGAGTCTGACATATATATGCGTGCATGCTCAGTTGCTTCAGTCATGTCCAACTCTTTGCAACCCCATGTACTGTAGCCCACTAGGTTCCTCTGTCCATGGGATTTCCCAGGCAAGAATACTGGAGTGGGTTGTCATTTCCTCCTCCAGGGATCTTCCAGACCCAGGGATCAAACCGGAGTCTCTTGCATCTCCTATGTTGGCAGGCGGATTCTTTAGAGTTTGAGATATCTGGGTTTTAATCTTCGCTCTACAGATCAGTTGCTATGTGGCCTTGGGCATATCATACTCCTTCTCTGAGCCTCTGTTTTCTAATTTGTAAAATGAAGGCTATTGATAGAGTCTGATACTGATTTCATTTAGGTAGGTGAACTTCAGTAACAAACCCCACCAAATCTCAGTTGCTTAACGCAGTAAAGTTTTATTTCACACTCATGTCACAGTCCAACACAGGTCAGTAGTAGGCTCCATGCAGTCATTCAGGGACCACAAATCATTCCATTTAGTGGACTGCATAATTCTCCAGAGCTTGGGAGCCTTTCACTGGATCTGTGCATTCGGCAGATAGATGAAGGAGGAGAGATCACAGAAAGGGTTGGGCAGGAGGTATTTTTACCTCCTAGATGAAGAGGTGGTACACATGATTTCCATTTGCACTCCATTGTCACAAGGCTGTCCCTACTACAAGGAAGACTGAAGAAGCACTCATTGTGTCTCTAAGGAGAAAGGGTTACTGATATGGTGAACAGGTCAGTGTCTGCCGCTTCTAACTTGTAAGGTTGTGAGGAGGTAAAGACGTAATGAGAAAAAAAAAAAGAAAGCAGATAGAATGTCTTGATCCTACATAGAGCTGTTGTTGTGTAGCCCCTAAGTCATCTTTGACTCCTTTGCAACCCCATGGACTGTAGCCCCCCAAGCTCCTCTGTTCATGGGGTTCTCCAGGCAAGAATACTGGAGTGGGTTGCTATTTCCTTCTCTAGGGGATCTTCTTGACCCAGGGACTGAACCCACGTCTCCTACACTGGCAAGTGGATTCTTTACCACTGAGCCACCAGGGAACCCGATATGCAGTGCATACAGGACTCAATAAACGTTAGTTCTAATAACACTGTTTACACGGGAAAGTAAATTTTGAATTCCAAACAAGCAACTTAGAAAGGACTTTCAAGTCTCCATTCATTTGTTAGATGTGGGCTGTCTTGTCTGTTTGTCCTTGGCATTCCAGGAGTTCTGATCACCTGGCCATGAGGGGTTAAACTACCCTGGCCTCCACTGACACCCAACAGCTGGGTATCTTTCCAAGGGCCTTCAGCACTCTCTTTCGGCGCAGTAAATACATCTGGCATTCCCTATTCTGGAAATACAAGCAACTAGTCAATTGAAAAAGGCGTCTGCTGATGGTAGCATGACAAGCAATATCCATAACTGCTTGTAATCGCCTTCAGACATCCGCTTGCTCCCATCCAGCCCACAGAGCACAAAGGGGCTCCTATTATCTCAGCAGCCTTCTGTCGCCAAAAATGCAGATGAACCCTGACCTGATATTCCACTCAACATGCCCTCTGAGCAAAGGGCCTCCTTCAAGTGTTTACCCTGCCAGAATAGCAGATGAGCGGGCCATGGGGAGCAGCTTCCAGGAGGCAGCCAGCTGCGCAGTGGAAGAGAGTGCAGGCATTTCGTGTGACTCTTTTGGGGCGGCTGGCAGAGCCATAGTTGCTGATCAGAATTCAGACATGGCTGGTCGATCACAGATGCATGTACGGAGCGAGGAGAAGTTATGAAAGGGGCAAACAGAAGGAGGGCAGAACGGACGAGACTTCTTTCTCGTCTTCTGTTTAACATTAAGAAAAACCCGGTGTCCACTGGGATGACCCTGAGGGATGGGATGGGGAGGGAGGTGAGAGGGGGGTTCAGGATGGGGAACACATGAACACCCATGGCTGATTCATGTCAATGTATGGCAAAAACCATTACTATATTGTAAAATAATTAGCCTCCAATTAAAACAAATAAATTAATTAAAAAAATCCAGTGTCCAGCCATACTGCAAACGCACCCCATCCTTCATAGCAGGATTGATCTGGCTCTGGCGCCAGCCAGGGTGGACTATGACCGCGGGAGTCTTCTGTTGAAGCAAGTGGGAAATGGGATGGAAGTTCCACGGGGCAGTAGGAGAATCATCCCAACGTGTGTCAGGAAGGAAAGCTGAAACCCACCTCTCCTGGGATGGGGAAGGTGTCTGGCTCCAAGAAGACCATTCGGAGGGCCAAGGTGGAGGGATGGAGGTCACTGGTGAATGTGGGCAATTGCAGAGCCAATCCCCGCCCTGGTGAGAGTGACATCACTGGGTCACAGAGGAAAAGCCCAGCCTGTGTGGGGCAGTGACGCTGAAGGGAGAGGAAGGAGGAAGCCTTGAGGAGTGAAGAGAGCAGAGGTCTTTTCTGAGAGTGGCTGGATGGGAAGATAAATTTGCAGGCAGGAAGTGTGTGTGTGTGTGCATGTGTGTGTGCACGTGTGTGTGTGATGGGAACACCTCACCCCAGAGCCTGAGGCAGGATTGGGGTTTTGAAGGCACCTCAATCAAGCAAGGGAGGATCCATCCACCAAGGAAATGGAGTAGCAGGGTCAAAATTCTGCCAAGGAAGAGACTTGGGACCCCGCTCTGGGCAGCGGTCTTCCTGTCTCTCCTTTTCCCTCGGACACCCTCCTGGTGGAGGTGGGGTGGGGCCCTCTGAATGGTCTTCTTGGAGCCAGATGCCTTCCCCATCCCAAGAGAGGTGGGTTTCATGCTGCAGGCAGTGGCCGGCAGGGCCATTTTGCCCTACAGGATTCACCGCCTTGCCCACCCTCTCAGATGAATGTGACCCTCCACCGAAACCCCTTCTGTTGCCAGGCAGAGGAGGTCGGGCCCAGCGGCTGCAGACAGTGGCCTTATCGGCTGCTACTAGTGAGGGTATAAGCAGGGGATTGGATGGTATCATTCTAATTTACACGGGATTTTGTTTCTTTCCAGGTACTTAGCATGTGGATCTAGGTGATATCAAAGGCAGAGCATTATACAATAAGTAGGCTTAACCTCCATCTCACCCCCTCTCATCCTTCTGTCTCTTCATTGAGGCCATGAAGAGCTGCAGATGGGGTTGCCATAGTGACCAATTAGGATTACTGAGATGTTCTTGCAGAGGAAAAAGGGAGTATTGATTTAGCTTTGACAGGGGGCCAGCAGGGGACCAGGGGAGCCCAAGGGTGCTCAGCATTAATAGGGGCAGACTGTGTCACCCTCTAGGCTGTGTTGTTTGGCACTGGACTTCATACGTGGTAGAGACCATTGGCAAGACCCTGCCTGCTCGGGGCATAAGACCTACATGATAGTGCTGAGGGCCATGTGAGGGTTTCAGGTAAGGGGGGAGTGACGGAGTGAGGCTACCATCCATGGTATAGCTCTCAAGAGAAGTGGAGTTGTTTGGTTCAGTTAGTGGAAGGCCCAGGTGCCCAAACATCCTGCTATTGTTGTTGTCTAGTCACTAAGTCCTATCCGACTCTTTTGGGACCCTGTGGACTGTAGCCCTCCAGGTTCCTCTGTCCGTGAGATTCTCCAGGCAAGAATACTGGAGTGGGTTGTCATTTCCTCCTCCAGGGGATCTTCCCGACCCAGGGACTGAATGAACCCAAGTCTCCTGGATTGCAAGCAGATTCTTCACTACTGAGCCACCAGGGAAGCCCATGCCCACACATCTTCCCCTAGGTAAAAGCTTCCTGTTGTCACTGAACAAATCTTTCCAGGTAAGCTGACATGCCACCACTCTGCACAGGAGCACACAACATGGCTTTGAACCCTTAGGAGCTTTGAATAGGCAAAGCATTTGATATCATGATATGCAAAATCATGTCTCTCTGACTACGATGTTAAGAACTCTGAAACCAAGAGCAAAATGGGGGGCCAAGAAGCCTTCTGGGTGGGGTGGGGCTCAAGGCTAATGCAGCTATGTGGCTGTGGACAAGCTCCATAACATAACCAACCTCAGTTTATCCCTCTGCAAACAAAGGGTAGTAATAATCTACTGAATAGAGGATTATAAACACTGGAACATGTGTTGGTGATGGGCTTAGTATACCGTAAGTTTAGGAGGCTGAACTGAGAGAAATTAGGGGCAGAAATGGGGGCTTCCCAGATATCTCCGTGGTAAAGAATCCTGCCAATGGAGGCGCTGCAGGAGACGCGGGTTCCATCCCTGGGTTGGGAAGACCTCCTGGAATAGGAAATGGCAACCCACTCCAATATTCTTGCCTGGAAAATTCCATGGACAGAGGAGCCTGGTGGGCTACAGTACATGGGGTTGTAAGGAGTCGGACACAACTGAGCACAAGCTAGGGGCAGAGAACAGCAACTGGATGGACAGGAGAGAGGGGTGGAAGGTGGAAGTCTGGAGACACAGGGGAGGAATTCAAGCGGATTCTGGATGGAGGAGGGAAAGGTTCAAGCCCACAGGCAGAGAGAGCAGAGAGGCAAAGGAGAAAGGGCATTGGGGCCCATGGAGGGGCAGTTTGTATGGGGAGAAGTTGCTGAGAAGCAGGAAGATAGTTTGCAGTAAGTGGGATAGAGGAGCCCCTGGTTTCCTTTTCTTCATCCCTAGACTCAGAGAAGTAGAATCGTTTAAAGTTCCTTGGAAGTAAGACGGGAGGGAGGGAAAGGGATTCAGGGAGAAAGACAGCCCTGTCTAGGGCCTGAGCAATTGTTAACTGTGGCCAGGTCGTGGGGGAACCTCTGGAGCAGGCGTCCCCTGCATGTGTCCACCTTGGCCTTGGTATGTGTTTGCTCAGTCGCTCAGTCGTGTCTGACTCTTTGTGACCCTACAGACTGTAGCCCGTCAGACTCTTCTGTCCATGGGATTCTCCAGGCAAGAATACTGGAGTGGGTTGCCATTTCCTCCTCCAGGGGATCTTCCCAAACCAGGGATCAGACCCTCGTCTCCTGTGTCTCCTGCGTTGGCAGGCGGACTCCTTACCCATTGAGCCTAGCTGGCCAACTTCCTGCCCCAAACAAGCAACTTTGAACTCAGGGGCACATACACAGGTGTTTACAGGCCTCTTACACAGTCGTTTGCAAAATCTCTATGTGACTGATAAAATGTATGGAAAATTTATGTTCTTAACCAAGAGCACACACCCGGCATTGTTTTTAGCTTTTAACCCTGTCGGGGTTATCTAACCATGAACACTCTGATAACACAGATGTGCCTGGTCCATATTTGCATCTGCAGCACCCAGCCCAGGACTAACACATGGCAGACCCTCAGTATAAGTTAATAAAATGGATTCGTGAGTAAATGAACCTTCCCTGTGTTCTCACCCAGGCTCCTGAATAACTAGAGTTTGTCATTTATAAATTACAAAGGATTAAGTGTACAGACACGGCCAGAGTCAGAACCAGTCTCAAGTCCACTGGACCAGGCATTGGATGAGGGGCCAGGATCCCTAGGCTCAAACCCTGGGTGCAAGTCCTGGTGTTGGCTAATATCTTGTACCCTTGGCTAAGTCCTTACCCACTCTGGGCTCTGGTATCCTCATCTGTAAGTGAAGGGAGTTGTGCTTGGGGTCTTTACAGCCTAGACAGTCTGAGATGGCTCCAGCAGTGCTGAGCTCTGCAGCCCGACTTTGAATGGATCAAGTTGAATGCTGGATCCTGGCTCTGAGTCACAGAGCCTGGTAAGGTCATGGGTGGTAGTGTCCCGTCTTAAAAGTCTAAGGAAGACTCGGTTGCCATGGTATGCACTGGCCTCTGTTACTGGTGTCTGTTGTTTTTCTGGAAAGAGGGACCAGGCTTCGGATTTCTTATCCCCTAAGCCAGAGAGGAGAGGCAGGAGACCCCCTCCCTCCAGACTCTGCATCCCATCCAAGGCTTCTTTGACCCTTGTCCGCACCTCAGATATTTCTTTTCAGCCTCTGCAGCCAGCCCAGATTTATCCTGCCTCGTGTCTCTCATGTAAAATGCATATCCCGACACTTTGCTAGGTTAAATGATTTAACAGCCGAGGCAGAGAGAATTAGGGGTCCGGGAGCAGGAGGCAATGCCTGCTTTTCAGATGAGATTGGAAAGGAGATGGAGATCGGTGGTGATGATAATCTCTTATTTTAATAATATAAAATAACTGTCCCACTGAATCAGGGTGAGCGATGAATTCTGTGGCCTGGGGTTAGAGACAGCCGAGTCTGGAGAAGAGAGCCGGGGTGCGCGCTGATGTCCCTGTCCCTCTCTGTTGTTCCGTCTCTCTTGTCTTTCTCTTTTGAAGAAGATTTGTGCCAGCACCATCCTGTGGCCTCCTGGTAGCCAGGGAGACTGGAAGGAAGAGTGGTGAATTTGAGAAGGGTGTGTGTGTATGTGTGTGTGTGAGAGGGAAAACAGGGAAAAGAAAAGGAAAGAGAAAGAAAATCAATGAATGAGGGACTTTCCTGAGATCCAGTGGTTAAGACTTCGCCTTCCAATGAAGGGTGTGGGGTTGATCCCTGGTCCAGGTCCCATGTACCTCGGGGCCAAAAAACAAAACATAAAAACAGAAGCAATATTGTAACAAATTTAATAAAGACTTTAAAAATCTTCAAATAGAAAATGAACAAATGAATGAATGAATGAAAAGAAATCTAGGGAAACCGATGACCATTTTTCCTTTATGACTGTTGATAAGAGATACCCTGATCTGTGACCCTGGAAAAGGGGAACAGACTCCCCAGAGGCAGGGGCCTAGACACGTTGACCTCTAGGAGTATAGGGACTGCTATCTGGAACCTCAGAATCATAGGGTGGTTGGTCCTTGGGGAGAATGACTCACTCTTCAATCAGTCCCTTAATTGGCAGATACATATCAAACATCTATCATGGGCTGGTCTCTCTGAGGTTGACTGGCTTAGACCAGAGAGGTTCTGAAAGGAGCCAGGTGGTGGGGAACAAACTCCATGGCACATGTCGGCTCAGCAGGGTTCCCCGTCACAGCAGGATGCTAATAGCTGAGGAGCTTCAGACCTGTCTTCTTCCCTAGGATTAATTCATTACTCCAGCCCTACTTGGATTACACCAGGTTCAAATGGCAGAATGGAATATGCAGCTAATGAGTCAAATGCTCTCTCTATCTCTCCCTGTCCCAGGCTGGCTCTTTCCCTTCTGCCTCTCTGCAGACAACTGCAGGTGTCAGGTGGTTTGTATGGGGTGGCCTAGGGGCGGTGGCCACCTGAGCCGGTGAGTGGGAAGTCTACTCTATTTACTGTGCTTGTTTATGGTGGAGGGTAAATACGCACGCGCTGGGGCTCCCGAGTCAGGGCACATCAATGCGTGTGGGGCAGGGGGAGATCTGATCTTAGGGAAGGGCCTCACTCCCTGCCTTGTAATCTCCACCCTTCGTTAGTTGGCAGCCACTTATGAGAACTCAGACATGTTGGGTCCATGATGGACACGAAGGATACAAACCTGAACAGACTGATTGGCTCAGCTTTAAAAATAAATGTTGAGTGACTATCTAAAGAGCCACTGGTATAGTCCTCAGGGTGGAAGGTTCTGGAGCTAGACTTCCTGGGTTTGTATCTGCTGCTGACTGTGTGTGTTCACTTAGGCATGTTAGGCAGCCTCTCTACTTCTGTTTCTCCATCTGCAAAATGGGGATAACAAAAATACCATCTTGACACAGCTGTACTAGTGTTAAATGGATTGATGCACGTAAAATAAGCAGTTACTAAATAAATATAGTTACTATTTCTATGTGGTAAGAACTTATGGTCTCAGAGTCTACAACAGAATGAACCAGCATTGATGGCTGCTCGCTCTGTACCAGGCAATGTGATTTAGACCATTAACTCATTTAATCCTCACAACAGCCTTCTAAGGCAGGTCTCATATCATCACTACCATTTTACACAGGAGGAAACTGAGATGAAGTTTCTGCTTGCATGAGGGCACTTCACTCATGGACTGTAGTCCTCCAGGCTCCTCTGTCCATGGAATTCTCCAGGCAAGAATACTGGAGTGGGTTGCCATCCCTTCTCCAGGGGATCATCCCGACCCAGGGATTGAACCTTGGTCTCCTGCATTGCAGGCAGATTCTTTACCGTCTGAGCTACCAGGGAAACCCCAGGAAATGGAGGTAAAATTTGATCTCTGCTCTGTTAGACTCTGAGTCTGAGCTCTTGGCCATGATTTATGTCTTGGAGAGACAGAGTGTACGTAATTACAGAAATGGCATTGTCTTGTAATAATATAGGTCCAAATACAGCACTGTGGGATCCACAGAGAATAATGGGGCTGCCTCCATCAAAGCCGGTCAACAAAAGTTCCTGGAGGAGGGAAAGTTTGAGCTGGAGGTTGAATAGGCATTCTCTAGGTGTACTGGGTGAGTTAGGCAGGAAGCAGAGGGATAGGTGAAGAGCAGGGCACGTTAGGTAACCTCCAACCCAAATGGCTAGAGGGCAGGTGTGCTATGGGGGTGGGGGTACATAGGAGACAGGTGATGAGCTTACCATGCAGGGCACTGTCAGTGGTGCCGGGGAAGTGGGTTTTGTGTGAAGATAGTGGAAGTCACTGTGAGTCTGAAGCTGGGGAGCAGCTAAATGGACACTGAAGAAAGCTCTGTTCTCCGCAGCACCATGGAATACAGACCTGGGAGGGCAAGGCCGAGGCAGGAAGGATGCCTGTGGTGCTGCCGCAGACAGGCTGATTCTGCTTCTCACCCAAGAAGATGGGATGGTGGGGGTAAAGGAGGAGTGGCCTTCATAGGCAGAAAGGGACATGGTGCCTGTTTCTGATCCTTGATGGTGGCAGGGAAAGATGATGTCAGCTCTAAAGACTGAGAGGGAGATGTGGATAAACAAGGCTGCAGAAGCTGTCCTTGGAACGAAACATGTTTTAACTCGTGACCCGCAAACCAAGCGCACATAGCTGAGAGGGTGGGTGGGCAAGAAGGCTATTCCAGACCAAGTCAGAAGATTCTTTTACTTTTTAAAAAATATTTATTTATTTATTTGGCTGCATCAGGTCTTAGTTGCAGCCTATAGGATCTCTAACAGTGGTGCTCAGGCTTAGTTGCCCTGTGGCATGTGGGATCTTAGTTCCTTGACCAGGGATTTAACTTGCATTCCCTGCACTGCAAGGTGAATTCTTAACCACTGGACCACCAGAGAAGTCCCAGGAGATTCTTGGAATTCTTGGAAGCAAAGAAAAATCTGCTAGCTTATTGCAGGGAGGCCCAGGCTGGGGTGGGGTAGTGGGTAGCACCTCAATCAAATCAGGCCATGTTGAGTAGAACTGAGGTGTCAGAGCAGCCGCGCTGGCCCGGTGGGGACAAATAGGAACCCCAATTCAGAGACAAAGCAGGTTCAGGAAGTCACTGAGAATCCCTCAGGACCTGGGAGCAGGACCAGCCCTAAACTGTCTGGAGAGGAGATCCAAGCATCTCTTAAGCCTTTAGGGAAAAAAAAAACCAAATGGTGAAATGACAAGAAGAGACCCCGGCAAGGCCTGGGAGTCCTCACTGGGCTGTGACCACCAAGTCAATATTTTGCTACATTTCCAGTTTGCAATCTGAAAAAAAGAACTCCGCAAACATGTTTCTTTTTATAGTCCTTGGTTTTTTTCCTTTGTTTTCCTTGAAAGATTTCCCTCCCTCCAATCTCACTGTGGGTGTATTTGAAGACCTAAGCGGGGAGATAGGCTTCGATGGCTAGACGGAGTATCAGCCATAATCTCACAGTCAAGAAGAGCCAACACAGGAATCTGGAGCATGCAGTGAGATGGAAGTAAAGGGCACAGGGCAGGTCAGGATGGGATGCTGACTACTTCCCATGGCAGCTGCTTCCTCACACATGGGTGGCATAAAGCTCTGACGGGAACAATCATATTGGCCAAATAAAGGGAGAACTATGATGTTTTTCTGGGTCATTTGTTTTTAGAACAGCCAGAGCTGTTTTAAAAGGCTCTTTGAGTTATACTTGACCTTATATCGTATTCATTTTTATATATGGCTTAACTTCCGTATACTGGATGGCAAGCTTCCTAAAGGCTGTGAACTTGCTGGACCCAGTTCTGCACCCTCCACAGCACTCAGCACAGCCCCTCGTCTATGGCAGGTGAGGGGATGAACATCCCTGTGGGAGTTTGAGACCAAGGGAAGGCCATTGTCATACTGCTGTTTTCAACACACTGAGTTATAGGAGGGGTGGTTGGGTTCCAAGAACAGGGGCCCAGTTCCCAGAAAGGCAACAGTTAAGAATTATCCTATAAGTTGTTTTTCATGTCTGGAGTTTGGGATTAACATAACATACTAATGTGTGTGTGTTAAGTCGCTTCAGTTGTGTCCCACTCTTTGCAACCCCATGGATTGTAGCCCAGCAGCCTGCTCTGACCATAGGATTTCCCAAGCAAGAATATTGGAGTGAGTTGCCATTTCTTTCTCCAGGGGATCTTGATCTTCCCCACCCAGGGATCGAACCCGGGTCTCTTATGTCTCCTGATCTGGCAAGCAGGTTCTTTACCACTACCACCACCTGGGAAGCACTAATAGTATTTATAAAGTAGATAACCAACAAAGACCTACTGTATAGCACAGGGAATTATACTCAATATTTTGTAATAACATATGAGGGAAAAGAATCTGAAAAAGAATATGTATCTGGATCTCTATATCTATCTATCAATCATCAGTCCATCTATTGACTATCCATCTATCTATCGTCTATCTGAATCATTGTGCTGTACGCCTGAAACTAACACAACGTTGTAAATCAAATATACTTCAGTAATAATAATAAAAAGAACTATCCCACACTGAGGCTAGAACTGTGTTACGAATAAGGCTGTTAGAATGAGAACCCTCATTCAACGTGGGCACTCCAGGTTAGGATGGGAGGGGCACTTGGTGACTGAGAACAAGGCAGGGAAGCTTGCTAGAGTCACACAAGATGTAAGCAATGGGATTACATCCCTGTCACCCGGGCCACTGCAATAACCTCCCAGGTTACCTGCTCCCTAGTCTCCCACTGCTTGTGGCCATCATTCAATTGACTAAGCATCATCCTTTATCACTCTCTAGCGCAAACCTTTAGTGACTCTCCTTGGCTTCAAAAAGAAGTCCAAACTCTAAAGCCCCAATCGACCTTATTTCCACTCTTTGCTACCTCCACCCATGCAAACTTTACTGCCCAAGATGTTGTTGTTTAGTCGCTAAGTCATGTCCAACTCTTTAGAGACCCCATGGACTGTAGCCCCCCAGGCTCCTCTGTCCCTGGGATTTCCCAGGCAAGAATACTGCAGTGGGTTGCCATTTCCTTTTCCAGGGGATCTTCCCAACCCAGGGATCAAACCCGAGACTGCCCAAGACTAGAGCTTATTTATGATGCCCTCCCCTCTTCTACCCAATGCACTTTGCAATTTCCTCCCTAGACACCCCTTCACAGGTTCATTCTCTCTTCGGATACCTACAACCCGCTTTCTGAGCCCAATTTAAATCCTACCTCTCTCAGGAAGAACTTCCTGGCTTCCCAGGGCCACATCCCTTTTTAGTTTGACATCTGCCGAGCGTGTACTATGTGCCAAGCACTCTATGTGTGTTATCTCACTTAGTCCCCCCAGTAGCTCTGTGGCTTCAACTCTGCTGTTAATTCCAAAGGTCTGAAGTACTTTGTGCAAAGTTAGGGAGCTACAAGTTCAATACCAGTATTGAAGCCAATATTTTAAAATCCAAAGCTTTGTTCTGAACTCTGTTGTAAACAAAATGATCTGTTGGTCTTTGTACTTGTTATGTAAAGAATAAATAGCCTCCCCTCTCCTCTGCGACCAAGGACTATGGGTACCATAAGAAAATGTGGGGTTTAGGGTTTATAATTTGGAGGCAGCATGATGGCTTATAAGGATACAGAACTAGGCCTTAGGGACGCTGTGCTGTCACTGTTACTGGGTACATCACTCAACTTTTCTGAGCCTGTTCTTCCCCTTTGTTAAAAGCAAAACATAACTCCTATGACTTGGACTTTGGTGCAGGTCAAGTTAAAGTAATGCCACATTCTGTAAACTGCAAAAGCAAGGTGGGTTATTGTTATCATTTTTACCCTCCAAAGATGAATTATGCCCTGAGTTGAGTAACAGGCAGTGGATAGCAAGGGTCATGTCCTGAATAGCAAAGGGCACAAAACACAAAGGCACACAGTGGATGTTTGGAAAATTCCCTGCCGTCTATCGGGATTGGTTAGATTTCACTAACACCTTAAATCAGATCAAGATGCCTCTTAATAGGAAGTCACAGACAGAGCTGATGGACCGGCTTCAAGGCATTTGTGAAGCTTTCAATGCTGGACAATTCTGAGAAGAGGATCCATTGGTTTCTTTAGATTTCAGCAGGGGTGGGGTGGGTCCATGGTCCCCAGAAGGGTGAGGAGGCAGTGGCCTAAGTAAAAGGGCTTGCCCATGGAATCAGGCACAAGCTAGTAGCTGGAAAGAAGGTCCGTTTGACTCACAAATGGAAGTTAGGGATGGGGAAGTACTAGGGGCTGCCAAGAGTAAAGCCCCCAGCCCAGTGAATTTGGTGCCCACTTAGCAGCGTCCTAGACAAGTTTACCTCCAGGCAGTGTGGGGTCTCACAGGGAGGTGGTGGTGGTGGTTTAGTCGCTAAGTTGTGTCCTACTCTTGCGACCCCATGGACTGTAGCCTGTCAGGTGCCTCTGTCCATGGGATTCTCCAGGCAAGAATACTGGAGTGGGTTGCCATTTCCTTCTCCAGGGGATCTTCCCAACCCAGGAATCGAACCCAGGTCTCCTGCATTGCAGGCAGATTCTTTACCGACTGAGCTACAAGGGAAGCCAGTGTTCTTATACCTTCGAATGTTTCTCTGATTCTAATGTTAAGCAGCGTATTGAAGACACGATCACCTAGATGGATACCTGTACTGTATCTAGGTTGGGCCCCTAAATTCCTCAGCCCTTTGCAAATTCAGTTTTGTATATCTCAGCTGGCTGTGTAACTGATGCTTTCACAGGTCCCAGTGAGGAGATCAGCGTGGAAGAGAACAGACGTTTTGGGCTGGGTCTCCAACGCCAGGTCTAAGGAGGAGAAAGCAGTCCTGGTGGGGATGCCAGAGCCCAAAGCAGGCTGTTCTGTGGAGCAGTGGAAAGACTCTAATGTTAGGTGTTTTGATAAAAAAGGTTTCACTGTCAAATATGTTTGGGAATTCTGGATGAAATTAAATTAAACAGCTTTTCGTTTATTTGCTTGTTTGTTCTACTTCCTCGAACCTTGTGACTGTCTAAGAAGGGAGCATCAAAAGCAACATCTCCCTGATTTTTTTCAAGTATGGAACCTTCACATCCCAAGGAGCAGTTCTCGAGGCTGGTGTTCCAAAGGATACACCAACATTGCCCAAATTTGTCAGATGGCCTCTGTCTTTTCCACCTCCCGTCTGCCCCTTCCTTTTCACTTTCATAACCCGGAATGGGTTCATTTTCTGCAGCCGGAATGGGGTCCACATCTGGAGCTTCAAGAAGACCCCTCCTCAGCCCAGCAGGATTTCTGCAAGTAGTATAGGTTTAGGCATGTAATGAATTTAGATTTAATTTGCAAGTGAAAAAGCTTGCATTCTTTTGTAGCTTACACCAAAGCTCAAACGACTAAGCTTCCAGGGTTTAAGTCTAATTAACTGTATTTCACAGCTTATTTAAAGAAAAGAAAGGAGGCATTAAAATTGTAAAATCTAATTTTTGAGTAAATCTTTCAGTGCAAAATTAATGTCGCAGTATTAGAGCCGCCTTGGCAATATATCTCTTGTCTTCAAATTTCAAAATGAGCTTTTGCAAACATGAAATTATTCATTAGACTGTCTGGTAAAGAGATAAATAAGTGTCTCTTCAAATCCTTGATCTCCTCTTCTCTGTTTAGCCAAAGACGGAGTTATTTGGCTTGAGGGCAAGTGGGTTGATCAGATTTGTGAATTTTGACAGGTAAGGAGAGCAGCATGAGAAGCAGGAGTATAACCAAGCAGGACCCTCTGGGGCCTTCCCTGGACAGACCCCTCCCCCTCATCGTCTGCTGTAGTTTCCTCTCTGAAGGACCCAGATAACAGTATCTGATGCATACTTCCTGAGTTGTTTTACAGATGCTAAAACCACCACCAAGGGAAAGAAATGAACTACTTGATGATCAAGAGCACGTAACCTTCAGACTGGCTGGCGCCTAAGGACTGATAATGTTAACCCTGTTATCTCAACATCCACCAGTCAGAGAATTGTGCAAGAACTGATCACAGACCCTGCGACCCCCTCCCTCATGTGGCCTTTAAAAATGCTTTGATGAAACCCTTGGGGAGTCTGAGGTTTTTGAGAGGCGGGGTCGCGAGCCACCCATTCTCCTTGCTTGCGTACTCAATCACTTCAGTCATGTCTGACTCTTTGTAACCCTATGGGTCGTAGCATGCCAGGCTCCTCTGCCCATGGGGATCTCCAGGCAAGAATACTAGAGTAGGTTGTCATGCTCTCCTCCAGGGGATCTCCCCGACCCAGGGATCCAAGCTGTATCTCCTGTGTCTCCTGTATTGGCAGGCAGGTTCTTTACCACTAGTGCCATCTAGGAAACCCATCCTTGCTTGGACCTTCAATAAACCTTTCTTGGCTCCAAACTCTGATGTTTTGGCTTGATCAGCCTCACTGTGCACCAGGCACAAAATTGTGCCTGGTAACCGAAGCTGTGCTTGCAGAGGGAGTTGGGGCAGAGATTGAGTCCCTTCTCTGTTCCTGATGCACTGACCCTGGGGGACAATGAAATGTCTCAGCAACTGCCTTGGGGTTGGGGAAGTGGCTGGCAGCTGCTCAGGATGAAATACCCAGATTCTCAGTACCTCCAGGTGGGCAGCGGCCATTCATTCTCCTAACCCAGCTTCACCATCCTGTCTGGCCCATCATTAAAGCATCTTTTACTGCTGTCTCTTCTCCTGGTCCCTGTTGTTATTGCCTTAATTCAGGTGCTTGTCCACCACCTTTCCATTCTCATCTGCCACCTTTTCCCCTTGAGGGTCCTACACCCTGGTCTCAACACATTTACCACTCTGAGCCTTCTTTGCACATGCTGTCACAAAACCCCAGTTATTCCTCCTCACTACCCTTCCCCACCAGATACTGGACAATTTCCCCTACCCAGAGAATAAATCCAATTTTCCTTCATAGCCCTATTGTCTAGTGCAGTAGCTGGAATACAGTAAGCACTCACTGTTTGTTGGTGATGATGAAGATGACTAGAAGGAGAACAGAACTAAAATGTTCAGGAACTTGCTGCTGCTGCTGCTGCTGCTAAGTTGCGTCAGTTGTGTCTGACTCTGTGCAACCCCATAGACGGCAGCCCACCAGGCTCCCCCGTCCCTGGGATTCTCCAGGCAAGAACACTGGAGTGGGTTGCCATTTCTTTCTCCAGTGCATGAAAGTGAAAAGTGAAAGTGAAGTCGCTCCTGGGGTTCATGTTTTCCAACCTTTCATTTCACCTGGTAACGGTTTCCTTTCACCTGTAATACAAAGTTGTAGGGAGTGGGGGAAGAGAAATGGGGGAGCTGGGGATCAAGTCCTCATGGAGGGGACCATTCTGAGGATCTGTGAGGTGTAGAAATACTATCCCTGGATGAGAATTTAGCTCTGCTTCCTATCCTTTGGGTGGATGTGAGCAACCTACATTAACTCTTATTTCCTGCCTGTAAAATGGGAATCATAACACCTAAATGCAAGAATTCTGTGAAGCTTAGAGATTGTGCAGAAATGATGTGTATGCAGTACCTAATACCATTGCGTGGAACATAGTAGGCCTTCAGAAGTGGTAGCCATTTTTTTTGAATGTTGTGCAATGGAGGGATGAGGTTTAAGCAAGCTAACATTCACCTACCAGATTTGCTTATTAATTTATTAGGTGGTTCATTTGCCTATGCATTCAATACACATTCATTTCATTTGTACTGAGTGTGAGGCAGTGTGCTGGGTATTAGGGACAGGGCACTGAATTAGACCATCACTCTCCATCTCTTGCATGTCATTAGAATCAAGCCCTGCTTCCTGCTTTCTTTGCCAGAAACCCAGCCTAAGCCACCCTTGTCTCTTGCCTGATTTATCCCAATAGCCTCCTGGTCTGCCTACCTCTGCTTTGCCTCATTCCAATCCATTTCCCACAGAACAGACAGAAGAGTATCTTAAAGCCACTGATTACAGCCCTCAGTGGCTCCTGATTGCCCACCAGCCAAGGCCTATGAGCTTCCATGGAGCTCAGAAGGCCTGGCAGGGTTCCTGCCCACCCCTTCACTCCATCTCTCCTTTTATTGCTACCCCCAGTCAACTGTCCTCCCATCTCGAACCACACACAGATCCTATAGTCTGCCATCTGAGCCTTCCCAGAGCTATGCCCACTGCCTGGAGGATTCCCTGACTCTCCTTGTCTCATTACCTTCTTCTTGTGTTGCCATAGCATCTATTCATCCACAGTTTAAAGAACTTCTCCCTGGGGGCCGTTCTTGACTCCCATATCGGGAGCAATGCTCCTCCCAGGAGCCCCTACTTCCTGATCATGCACTTACTATGCTTTGGGCTTTCCTGGTAGCTCAGTTGGTAAAGAATCTGCCTGCAATGTGGGAGACCTGGGTTCAAACCCTGGGTTGGGAAGATCCCCTGAAAAAGGGAAAGGCTACCCACTCCAGTATTCTGGCCTGGAAAGCTGTATGGGGTCACAAAGAGTGACTTTCACACTATTTACTTCACTATGCTTTATTGATTCTTTTCTTAACACCCATCCAGCAGAATTACATTCAAAAGAAGCAGAAGATGGATGTTGAAAAAGCACTGAAAAATAATTTAAAATGTTCATGAAGTTGCTTGAAAGATGCCAAAGGGACATTCATCCCTAACGTGTAGCAAAACTTTAAAAAACCCCTTCTTCCATCTCTCTCCATCTCACACTCTCCCACCCAGTGTGGCAACATCCCCATATTCTCTTTCCCCTCTCCCTACACTTTCCCAAAGCCACCCCAAGCACAGCCCTGGCTGGCTTTTGTCTCTTTCAACCCTTCCTTCACCTTTCTAGAATTTCACTCACAAGTAACTCTCTTCACTTTCATTCTTATTTTTCAATTAAAAAAAAAAGTTCAAATATTCATACAAATGCAGCACACGGTATGACAAACACTCTAGTTCCCACTGCAGATTCAAGTGAGGTCAGCACGTTTGGTTCAGCTTTCTGCCCTTCTGATCAGCTGGTCTTGGCCAAGCAAGATCACAAATGGGAAGAGTAGTCCAGGGAATGTCAGAGGCTGCAGTGAATTAGAGTGGACTTGCCCCACAAAGGGACCAACACCAGTTGACTGTGGCCCCTTGAAGAGATTCTTCTCAAGAGCAGGGTGGGCAGGTGGCATCCTGCCTGGTTGGGGTTCTGTGCTCTGAGAAACAGTTTCTGCTGGGAAAGACTGAAGGCGGGAGGAGAAGGGGACGACAGAGGATAGATGGTTGGATGGCATCACCCACTCAATGGACATGAGTCTGAGGAAACTCCGGGGGCTGGTGATGGACAGGGAGGCCTGGCGTGCTGCAGTCCATGGGGTTGCTAAGAGTCCGGCCCAACTGAGCAACTTAACGGAACTGAACTGAGGGTGATGTGGGTTCGATCCCTGGGTCTGGAAGGTCCCGTGGAGAAAGGAATGCCAACTCACTCCACTATGCTTGCAAGGAGAATCCCCATGGATAGAGGAGCCCAATCAATGGGGCTGCAAAGAGTCCGACAGGACTGACTGGACAGCACACACTCATGTTGGGCCTTAGTCTGGTGGGGTCTAGCCCAGCTCTGCTAATGACTGGTCGAGTGACTGAGAGCACATGTCCCCTCTCCGACCCTAGTTGGACGGGGCTGGCCGCACCCCGCTCAGGGCCTCCCAGCACACATGCTCCCGGGTCGGTGTTGGGGGGTGGGGCGAGGGGGAAGCGGGGCGGGGCCAGGACAGGGCCTGCTAGCCCCGCCCACCAGTCTGGCTCACAGGCAGGCAGAAATTCCAGCTCTTCGCTGGGAGCAGCCAGAGCGCGTGCTGTTTTGTGTTTTCAGAGAATTCTTGGTCCGATGGGAACTTCTTTGAAGTAATCACTTCTCGGAGCCAATTAGTGGCTGGCCACACTCTGGAATCATCTGGGGGGAGGCAGGGCGGGGGATGGTCTTACTGTGACAGAGACGGTGGGTGGCGGTGGGGGAGGGGAGCGAGTCTGGTCGTCCTAGGAAGGGGTGCGACAGCGTGCCGGATTCATGGGTGCTTCCCATGCATTCAGCTCTGCTTTTTCTTAGCTGTGATCTTGGCAAGCGGCTTCACCTTTCCCAGTCTCTCTTTCCTTTTTGCTAAAACAGGAATACCTTGCCGTTGACCTAGCAGATGCTGTTGTGAGAATGAGACGGGTGCCGAGGCCCTTTGTAAAGGCAGCAGGAGGGGAAGTTACCTAATCTTTTTAACCTTTGGTTTTCTCTCATCCGTGGAAAGCATTGTACCCAGTAGGAGAAGGCACATAAAGTGCCTGACGTGTAGTCAAGACTACAGAAATAGTCACCTCTGGTAGTGTTATTACTGATGGGTGGAGCACACAGGTCTGTATAGGCTGTGGCCCCTGGGGAGCACGTGCCAGGTTTCCACCGTGAGAAGAAATGTCTCAAGGTACCACAGTCAGGTTTTTCAGTTGAATAGGTGGTCTTAGGTGGGGGTGTAATGACAGCTGAGAAGGGGCAAGGCTCCTGTAGAATGGGACCCAGGTGGGTCTGGTGTGACCTGGGGAGCAGAGGGGTCAGGAAGGAGCTGAAGACCCCCGTGGAGCCACCTGGTTAGGGAGTGTCAGGCGAGTGTATTCTCAGTTCTGTCTTGTCACAACAGAGATTTGTGACGGGCATTAAAGCCTTTGGCGCGTCACAGCTCTCGGGTCTTAGACAGACCGTGTTATAGCTCTTAGACAGATCAGTATTACAGCTCCGTGTTACAGCTCTATTTTATTTAGAAAATAGCAGGAAAATCCATCCTCGAAGCGTGAGGGCATGCAGACCGGAAGACGCGAAGAGAAGAGAGTGGGGGAGTGTGCCAGCGTGCGGGGGAAAGAGAGAGACCCCCGGCCCTTTGGCTCCTCTTTTTATGTTTTTTCCTCCCCCTGGGCCTGCCCTATGTAAACTGGGCTAGCCAGGAGTGCTGTTTGTTCTATCTGAGGTCCTCACTCAGGTCCTTGGACCTTCCTTTGTTCTAGTTTTGTGGGCTTTTCCCTTCTTTATCTTTTAGCCACCGCCATTTTGCACTCCTGTTTTCTATTCTAACTACCTAACAGGAGTGAGGGAATCAAGGCAGGGCCCAGAGGAACCTCGGAGAGGACTCGGTTTTTGAAGATAAGGTACACAGAGAGAAAGAGACTTGGCACCAGGCAAGGGAGGCGCAGATCCAGGCCCAAGCTCTGAGCTCCAGACCCTTGGTCCTCGACTCTGTCCTCCACTCCATGGGGTTGGGGGGGTGTCACTGGCTGCATCTCTCAGCTACCTGTACCTTGTGATTCCCCCTTACCTGGAGCTCCCCTGCTTCCTCTGTGCTCTCCCAAGGGAGGGCTCAAGTCTGGACTCTTGCCACCTTCTGGGAAAGCTCCCTCCTACCCCCACCCCAGTGGCTGTGCCTCCTCTGGGCTGACATGGGACCTGGTCCAGGGCAGACAAGTGCCTTGGGGCCTGTAGGAGAAACACATCTGGCCATTTAATACCATCACACTTGGACTTGTAGGCTCTGGCTTCTGAGAAGTAGGATAAACAAACCTAGGCCCAAGAGGAAACTTGTTCTTTCTTTCCTCTGCCTTTCAAACTCATCAAAGTCAAGTTCTCAAAGCTCCACTGTCTCACAAGTGCCTTCAAATGGGTTTCATTGTTTTATTTATTGTGCTTATCACAAGTGCAGGCAGCCTGGAGACTTCTGGGCCAGTGGAGACCTCTTTCAGGGAGTGTTGACATTTCCGGGGGATCTGAATGGTCCTCAGGGTCTTTCTTTGTGTGGATCAGCCAAATTGAGAGAGGGGCTTGCTAATGGGGGTTTCCCAGGTGGATCATCCCTGTGTGGCTGGGCACATTTCTTCATCCACACTCCATTGCTTATGCAGCTGGGTCTGTGTCTAGCCCAGGATAACTTCCGGCAGCCTGGCTTTCCCCCCGGACTACCCTGGTGTGACCCTGTCCTGCTATGTTAAGTTCAGCAGAGGCACTGATAAGAGTCACTGTGACCTTTGGATGAAGCAACATGTTAATACATTTAACCCAAGTGCCTACTCTGTGTGTGTGTGTGTGTGTGTGTGTGTGTGGCAGGGACTGGGGAGGTGCAGAAATAAAGGAGGCCTGCCCTGTGGTTCTCTGTGGCCCACAGCCCACTGGAGGGAGGCAGAGGCATCCATCAATCAACCCGCTGCCTGGCGGGCTGGGTTAAATGCATTATTGAGGTAGAAAGTGCTGGTGCAGGGAGAGGTGGATTCTGATGTGAATGAGAGGAGGAGAAAGACCTTGTGAAGGTCGGCAGGGAGGCTGTGGGGGGGGGTGTTAAGTGGAGGGACTGAAAGAGCAAAGGCACAGAGGCAGGGAGCGTGGGGGCTGAATAGTATCACAAAAGAAAAGATGGCCAGGGATGAGCAGTGAGAGGTTGGGTTAGGCCAGATCACAGAAGGCTCAGCTTTGCTTTGGGGGAGAGTCCTCTGCTGGTTTTGAGGAGCATCTCTCAGCTGGCTTTGTCCCCAGCGGGTGCAGAGGGCTACGTTCTCAGCAGTTTCTGGAGGGTTTGCTGACCGAGGGGTGGGTTTCCAGTTAGAGTTAAACAGTGTCTGGGTGTGGTGCAAGGGTTCTTTGGCCATGGGCTTTGCTGGACATCTGGCTCCTCCCATTTTCTGGACAGCTGGGGAGATTAATCTTAGAGCATATTATTGCTTCCTCTCGAATGGGCTCCAAGTGGGTCCACAGGTCCCACTGCGGTATGGCCACAAATACAGCCAGGCCAACTATGGAATCTTTCCTAGCCCCCTACCTCTCTGAGTCTGGTTGTCATCTTTGCAGTGTGATTGATATCACCTTTTTTATTTTTTGCCAATGTGAGATAGTGTGTATCGAAGTGCTTTGAAAGCTGTATTATTCAGATCCAAAACATTTCTTTTTCTTTCCTTTTGTTATCCTCTCATCTCTTCTCAGACTGCCCTGTGACTAAGCCTAGACCAAAGACCTGTCTCTTCTGTCTGTTATGTAGGGCAGATCGGATCAGCTCTGCATTTTAGCAGTGCCAGGAAGCAGACACTGTAGAGGTGAAGAGGCTTGGGTTTGGTCAGGCAGTAATGAGCGGAGTGGGACTGGACCCAGGAGAACATGCTAGAAAGTAAAAAGGACAGTTTTGATGTTATTTGACATCATCAGAGTCCACCTCCTCATCTTCACAACTTCTTGGTTGCCAGATGGCCTTGTGCCCCTCTGCTCCCTTGGGAATCCTTTATTTCTCTATTCTGGTTGGTTCGGTTTGTATTTTCTCTCCCAGGGAGTTTGCCTGATCTCCCTGGGTGCCAGGGGTCTCTATCTCTCACAGTACTTGCTGACCTCTTTGTCATGGTATTTTATACCGAGTTCTGTATTACAGCCATTTGTGACGATTTCCTTTCCTTCCTGTTGGGTTTAGGTTCCTCAAGGGAAGGGATCATGTTGTTTGGACATTTATGTCCCTTTGTCAAAGTTCCTTATACCTCAGAAGCCTTGGTGACTGCAGAATTACTTGTCTTGGGGACTTCCTTGGCAGTCCAATGGTTAAGAATCTGCTTTCCAGTGCAGGGGACATGGGTTCAATCCCTGGTTGGGAACTGAGATGCCACATGCCCAGGGCAACTAGGGCCACGTGAAGCAGCTACGGAAGCTGTGTGCTCCAGAGGCCACTCGCCACAACTAGAAAGAAGCCCACATGCAGCAACAAAAGATCCCACAAGCTGCAACTAAGACCCCATGCAGCCAAATCAATAATTAAAAAAAAAAAAAAGAACCACATGTCTTCAGGGAACGTCCATGAGACCAGCAGTGGCTGGATGCTGAGGCATATCCTCCCTAAGCTGGTTTTCTAAGGCAGTTCTGTGCCTGCTCAAGTCCTGCAAAACACTGGTCAGTTCTGACCTCCCCATCAGCCATTCCTGCACTCCTCTCTGAGCTGCTGGCTGGGCCTGGGTTCCTCTGCGCCTGAATCATTTCATTCCTTTTGTGAGACTGGAAGTGAGGCCTGCCTGGGTACTCAGGGGCAAGGGAGAGAAGGAGAAGAAAGAGAGGAAGAGAAGAGAGAGAGAAAGAGGGCAGGAGAGGATGGAGGGGAGACATGGGGGACCAGGGAGGAAATCAAGGGGAGTCAGTGTGGGGGCCCCACTTTCCCCTGACGAGTCACAAACTCCCGCCCAGTCCAGAGACACGAAGGAGCCATTTCTCCATCCTTCTTGTTCCTGGCCCTCATCACCTCCCCAAGTGCCTTCTTTGTCCTGGAGAAATAATGGCTTGTCAGAGAGACACGATTATTACTAATTGCTAGATTGCTTTGCACCTGTTGTTCTCAGACAGGCAAGGCGGGGTCTGTCTCTGGAGGGGCCTCCGGGTGACCTCTTCCTGGAGAGGGAGAAGCCGGTGCAAGGAGAGCAAAGGAGTGAGGAAGATGGGCCGGCGTCCTCTCATCTCTCCTGGTTCAGAGCTGTGACCCTTCCGGGATGATGGGTGGGGAATCCGGGCCTGGGGTTATGATTCGCATTCACACATGAAGACCGCAAATATTGACACATAAGTCAGCTATGAAATCATCCACACCCACATAGAAATACCTCTATGTGCAGCCGTTACAGACTCAGTGAATCACACGTGTCAATGCAGATCCTCAGTGATCATTGGACACGTCAGTAACCACAGACGGGCAGGCTCCACAGGCCAGCTAGAATGGTGGCCCACACACAGGTACCCGGTGTCCAGAGTGAGCAAATGTCTAGAGATTTGAGAGTGATGATTAACTGCATCCCTCTTTCTAACGATTTCTAGGCCAAGTAAGAAATATACTAATGGTGACCAAGAAATTATTCCTGTATTTTCATCTCTCTTTTTTAAGACACGTGGTTTCACATTTCTGAATATAGGGTGTGATTTACAATTGGCCACACATTAGATTTGTGAATACTAACTCTATTGCTAGCAAAGGCGATTTAAAGAAACGAGGCCCACATGGACCTCCCACCCCTCCCTCCTTTGTTGCGATAGTCCAGAGTCACAAGACAAGAATCCAGACAGCTGCAGACTCTGCTTTGGGGCAGAACTTACCCTCCTGAGGAGGGGAGGGTGTATGCGGTCCATGCTGACCCCGCGATGCAGGTGCCATGCTCTGGTCTCTCCACAGTCTTGCCAGTTCAGTCAGGAAAGGAGTGGGTCAGGGAAGGAAGGCAGCAGGAGGGAGGAAGGCAGATTTCTTCCCACTGTTTACTGGAGGGAAGAACTTCCCATTGTGTGAGCAGGACAGGAAAATAGGAAATGGTTTTCCCTTTGAGATGGATACATCTGGGTACCATGAATGGTTGTTGATGATTGTTGTTATTTAGTGGCTAAGTCACGTCTGACTTTTGTGACCCCGTGAGTAGCCTGCCAGGCTCCCCTGTCCATGGGGTTTCCCAGGCAAGAATACTGGAGTAGATTGCCATTTCCTACTCCAGGGAATCTTCCCAACCCAGGAATTGAATGCGCATCTCCAGCATTGGCAGGTGGATTCTTTACCCTTGAGCCACCTGGAAAGCCCACCATGAATGGGGTCAGTGGGAAAAAAACAGATACAGACACCCTCACATACAATTATTTGCATATTCAAGTGTGCATTACACAGCAGATTCAGGTGGGCAGAGATTACCTTTAAACAATCACGCTTGTGTGGTATCCACTGTCGGGCATGCATGTGCAAACTGGGAGCCTCAAGTGCTCATGCCCACATGCGTGCATGCTGGTCTTCATGTGTGGGCGAGGTTGGATGCAGGTGTTCATAGGATGAAGCCCTCCTTCTTGGATCTTGGCCAGCGCTGTCCTGCAGGAATCTGTAAGCCATTTGACAGCAGAAGACAGAATGTGCAGATCTGCTAAGAGGCCACTTTATGGAGTTCCTGAAGCCAGAGGGCTGTGTGGGCTGAGTGTGGGTGGAGTGACTGGCCTCCAGCCTGTCACTTTGGTCATTTCTTCCTGCTCACAGAAGGTCACCTGAGTCTGGGCCTCTTAGTGTGGGCTCTCAGCCTTTGGGGGGTCTCCTGGACAGATGCGCCTACACTCTGTGATCCTGAGGCCTGGGAGAAAGTATCCCCCATCACCCTCTGTCCGCCTTGACAGGGGGTACTGCCCTCTGCAGGCTGCCCTGGCATGCGTGGCCCCTCTGGAAGTCCCAGAGGCCATCTGGTTCACTTTGGTGTTGTTCAGAGGAGGAAAACAAGTCTTTTTTAAAGGAAGTCATGGTGCCACCTTTATTGTATTTCCTCAGACCCTGACTATCTATATAGATGCCATCATTAATCATAAGCTGGTAGCTCTCTGTGCCTCCCAGGCATTTCCAGACTGTGCTTGCCCACTTCTCCTTAGACTGGAAGCACCCTGTGAAGAGGGGCCCTGCCTCCTCATTTAATGATGTATCTCTTTTAGCAAGTTTAGAACTGGTGTTTGGAGATCACCGAGCCCAGCCCCCATATCATACTGACCAGTTTGTTGTTGTTTAGTCTCTAAGTCATGTCTGACTCTTGCAACCCCATGGACTGTAGCCTGCCAGGCTCCCCTGTCCATGGGATTCCCCAGGCAAGAATACTGGAATGGGTTGCCATTTCCTCTTCCAGGGGATCTTCCCAACCCAGGGATCGAATCTGTGTCTCCTGCATTGGCAGGCAGATTCTTTACTGTTGAGCCACCAGGGAAGCCCACTGAAGCCCAAAGAGAGGAAAGGATTTGCCTAGAGGGTCAGTACACTTCACCAGGGTCTAAGGCAAGCCCAGCCTCTTTGTGTGCAGCTCCGAGGTTAGATGGTTGGCTGCGAGATGCTCTTCTGTGTGGACTCTATGTATACATGTGTGTATACCTGCATGCCTGGATAGCTGCTTGTGTGCTCCTGTGTATGTGCTCCTGTGTATGGTGTGTTTCCATATGTGAGAAACTATGTGGACTTCTAGGTGAATGCTCTGAATGTACTGAAGTGAATTCTGTGTATAAATGAGCTTATGTATGCATCTACACACACCTCATTATGTATCCACCATGGGTCCTGGTATAATATACAAATGCACCTCTGTGTGTGTCTAAGTGTGTCTCTTCACTCATGAAGAGCAGTACAGGTGTGTACCAGTACATCCTTATCTACCCTGGGCAAGTATGCATCGGCCGTGTTTATACTTAACTCCGTGTTTGCACATCCTCATTCTTGCATTTCTGCTGTGTACCTGACCTCGGTATCCAGCCATGTAAATGCTGCATGTGTTTGTGTAACAGATGGGTTGTGCGTTTGTTTCCATGGAGCTTCAGCATTTCCTGCCTGCACTCAGCGTGCTCACCTTTGTGACTCAGGCAGCATGAGCCCTTCTGCTCAGTCGTGGTTCCTGGGGGCCGCCCAGCTCCTGGTGCTGTCTGCCTCATTGGTCACTGGACTGGCAGCCTGTGTCTTTCCACTCAAGGAAAGGTCACTTGGACCCCCGCGCAGGCTCAAATCATGTAACCTTTAATGTTTCCTCTCCTGTGGGGATCGCTCAATTTCCAGCCTCTCTGGGGTCCAGTTTGTGTGATGCCAGGTTGAGAGTGAGACTGTGGCCTGGTACAGTCTTCCTAAAGCACTGTGACTTGATGCCTTGGAGGGCAGTTTGCTTGTGGAACTTTCTATGAGCTCAGGAAACAGCTTATTTCCCACAGGACAGTCTCAACTTCAGTATTATGGTCAAAGTCTGCTGGAGACCACAAAGTCCAACCCTCCCGTTTTAGGGATGAAAACACTGAGGCCAAGGGAGGAAAGATGACTCACTGTGGCCCACACATTGATTGCTGGACCCCTGGTCCAGTGTCTTTCCCCTGGTTATACCAGGTGTCCTGGGCCAGATGGGTAGTGGTCCACCAAAGATTCGTGCATCCCTTCTATAGTGCAGAGAGCTGTCATGCAAAAGTCCCCATGCATACAGGGACAACATTTCTATCACCCCTTGCATCTACATGGGTCACGTGACTGAGTTCTGAGCATGGGATATGAGTGGAAGTGATTGACATATGCCAGCTCTGGGTCTTGTTCACAGTTACCTCCCAGGCATATATTCTCTTGGTCTTCCCCCATTTGCTGGCTGGAAGTGACTGCTCAGGGAGACCAGGGAGTAACCACATGTCCATGGTGGAACAGTTTGTATCCATCTTGGTTCTTGAATGTCTCCTTGAAGCAGAGTGCTTCCCCATGAGAGGAAGAAATACAATTTCTGTTGCAATAAACCATTGAGATTTTATGTTTATTTGTTACAGCAGCTAGCATCATCTTGATTAATACACTATCTCTTCTTTTTCAGGAAGTGACCCTTAAGAGAAACCTTCTAAGTTCCTCCTCATTGTCACTGTCTTTAAATCACAAAATGGGGCTCATTTTGATTATCCAGAGCAGCCCAGCCTCAGAGGGAAAACCCGAGTCTCCATGGCGACTATTCCTGCAGAGTATAATAAAATTAATGGATGTACTCATTACAGTAATTCTGGCTGTCCTTTGAGCAAATTTCACTCTTCAGGAGGATCACTGGCTTTTACTTGTGATGCCTGAGAATTATCCTTTAAAATTGTAGACAGATTCAGATCCCCTTGTAACCTCAGCCCATAGGGCAAATGGCCTTGCCCGTTGGAGGATGGATCAAAATGACATTAGTGACCAGGAACTCACCATTGATTTTTCCCTCTTCAAATCCTCTCTCAGTTCAGGACCCCCTCCTCATCCCAAATGGTCCTGATGAGAGTTTTCCCCCAACCCCCGCCTCATGAGTTGAAGGGAATAGGTTCCGTTGCTGCAACCTGGGTCAGTGCCAATGATCCCATTAAATGCCTCTGAAAATTTCCCCCAAGCTGAGTCCTCTGAGATGGCATCTATGCCATCCTTGGAATTTCAGTTCTGCTAGGGTCAGAGGCAGGGACAGAGCCTATGACACTATACAGTAATGGGAGAAGGTCGGAGGTCAGACAATCACCAAGACCTGCTCTTTTAGCAGAAGTCCTTAGCCACTGAGTATCCTGCAAGCATACACAGAAGACATGCCACAGTGGTGGTGATTTAGTCGCTAAATTGTGCCCGATTCTTGAGACCCCATGGACTATAGCCCACCAGACTCCTCTGTGCATAGGACTCTCCAGGCAAGAATACTAGAGTGGATTGCCATTTCCTTCTCCAGGGGATCTTCCAGACCCAGGGATTGACCCCGGGTCTCCTGCCCTGCAGGTATATGCCATACTCTTGCTCTAATACCTGTGACTCCCTATTGCTAAGGCCACAGGCTTAAATCTTTTATTTTTAAAAAAATTCATCCAATTATTTATTTTTGATGTGGACCATTTTAAAAATCTTTATTGAATTTGTTACAGTGTTACTTCTGTGTTTGTATGTTTTGGGTTTTTGGCCACGAGGCATGTGGGAGCCTAGCTCTTTGATCAGGGATCAAACCTACACCCCCCGCATTGGAAGGTGAAGTCTTAACCATTGGATCATCAGGGAGGTCAGGCTTAATTCATTAGCCTGCCTTTCAGGATTTTCACTAGTGGCTCAGACAGTGAAGAATCTGCCTGCAATGTGGGAGACCTAGGTTTGATCCCTGGGTTGGGAAGATCCCCTGGAGGAGGAAATGACAGCCCACTCCAGTGTTCTTGCCTGGAAAATTCCATGGACAGAGGATCTTGGTGGGCTACAGTCTATGGGGTCTAACAACAGAGAGACTAATACACACACAGATGATCACAACCAGGCTCCACTTTACCCCTTCCCTGGTCTAAGCATCCTCTCATAGCAGCACCCCTGGGACACAGCAGCTCCTCAGAATGCTTTGACTTTTCATGTCTGAATTCTTTCTTCATGTTTTTTCTTGTGCCTGGAAAAATTTTTCCCTCTTATTGTTGTTAATATCCTTCTTTTTCTTGTGGACCTGGCCCTTTGTCACTTCCTTCATGAAGCCTTCTTTGACTCTTACCCTCCCATTTAGATCACACCTCACTAGAGATGTAATGAGATGAAATGTGTGTGGTCAGGGAGCAAGTCTCCATTACCCTCCTGCCTCAGAACTGAGTTCTGTCCTTGGCGCTTAGTATGGATGTGCCAATAAATACTGCTTGAACAGCATGAGCCCTGTTTGTTCATCTTGGTGGGCCTCAGGCTGCCCAGGGGTTTTGTCTGAGGTCCCCACATGGCCGCAGGCCCTCGTGAGAATTTCACAGTGAGAGACCAGAGGCCTGAAGAGGGGCAGCCCCAGAGGACCAGATGGGGAACATCAGTCAGTGACAGGAACACTCCATCTGTGACCCATGCAGTCGATGAAGCTCTTTATCTCATCACTCCTGCATTTGTTCTTGTGTTAGCATCTCTGAAATCAGAAAGGTTCTGACCATGGATAACCTGTTACTGTTTATTTGACAGTATGCTTTTCTTTCTTAGTGATAGGTAAGTGCAAAGTGCATTTTATGCTAAGTGAAATAAGTCAGACAGAGAAAGACAAATACTATATGATATCACTTATATGTGGAATCTGGAAAATACAACAAACTAGTGAATATAACATAAGAGAAGCAGACTCACAGATAGAACAAACTAGTGGTTACCAGTGGGGCTAGGGGAGGGGGGCAATATAAGGGTGAAGAAGTGAAAAGTACAAACAATTGGGTATAAGATAGGCTCAAGGATGTATTGTACAACACGGGGGATACAGCCAATACAGTTATTTTGTAATAACTGTAAATGGAAAAAATAATCTTTGAAATTTTTATAAAAATGAAAGACCATTGTTTTTAGTGAAAAGAAATTACAGGTTACAATGGATGTACCTTAGATTTGCTGAAATAGATTAAGTTACCTGCAAACAGAGGTCAGGGCTGAGATAAGGGTGGCTAAGTAAAGTCATCACTGGCATCAGACTTGAACATGAGAAGGAAGCAGATTCAGGGCTAGGGTGAGGTGGGTGAGGCATCAGAGGAAACAGGAAGCAGGGGTATAGTTTGGTGTCTTACTGCTGCTGTGTTTCTTTTATTTTTTTATTAAAAATATTTATCTATTTATTTACTTGGCCGCCCCAGGATCTTTGAATTGCAGCAGTGGGATTTTTAGTTGTGTCATGTGGGTTCTAGTTCCCTGACCAGGGATTGAACCCAGGCTCCCTGCATTGGGAGCGCAGAGGCTTAGCCACTGGACCACCAGGAAAGCCCCTGCTGTGTTTCTTTTTTGAAGGAGGAGGAGAGCTTTCCTGTCACTCAGTGAGCACCCCTAGAAGGAAGTGACACTCTGGATGGGGGCAACAGTCACCTCCCAGGTCTCCTGTCCGTCTCCCAAATTCTGGACCTCTTTGTCCCTCTTACAGATCTCTCTCCACAGACCTACTTTGGATGAAGGAGAGGAGAGGGGAAAGTGGGCAGGAGAGAAGGAGAGTCTACTCCTGGATAGGTGTAGGTGTCGATAGGTGACAGGTGTCGAAATGTGAAAGTCAAGTACAAATCATTGGCTCTCAACCCTGGCAGCCAGTTTCCCTTATTGGGGGAACTTCTCAAGAATACATTGCTTTGGGACCTCCCTGGTGGTCCAGTGGTTAAGAATCTGCCTGCCAATGCAGGGGACAAGGATTTGATCGATGGTCCAGGAAGATCCCACATGCCGCGGGACAATGAAGCCTGTGCACCACAGCTACTGAAGCCTGCAAGCCTAGAGCCCTTGCTCTGCAACAAGAGAAGTCACAACAATAAGTCCATGCACTGCAAGGAAGAGTAGCCCCTGCCGGCTGCAGTTAGAGAAAGCCCTGGTGCAACAACAAAGACCCAGCAAGGCAGAAAACAAACAAACAAATGTTGTTTGAGTTTTAACCTGGACCAATGAAACCACTATTTTTTGTCTAGGGTTGAGAGTCACTGGCTAAAAGTATTTCTTAAATATTTAATGCTAATCATTGAGGATGGCCTTCAGAATGCAAATTATATTGTGAATCCCTGAATTGGAGAAGTAAAACAATTTACATTTAAGTAGCCCTTTCACTTTGCAAAGCACTTACACAGTATGTGATTATATTTGCTCCTCTGAGGCAGGAAGGCTCGTTACTATCATCATGCTCATTTTACAGAAGAGAGGATAGGCTAGGAGGTCTCGAAACCTTGTAAAGAGAGACGATGTCTCAGCCGAGTGATGGAGAAGATCCTACACTTGGCCAATTGTCCAGGGGATTAAAGGAGCAGAGCAGAGAACAGTTAGTGGTTGGTATTTGGTAAAAGAGAGAGAGAATGTAAAGAATACTGGGTACGAGAGAGTAGGAACAGGAACAGAGGCAGGAACCTAGAAGATGACGGCAAATATGCAAGGGTGGAGACAGCTGGCTAGAACAAAAAGCTCAGTAACTAAATTAAAAGATGCCCAAGTGGTTTTAGTGGATGGAAAGCCATCTTTAGAATCAGCTGAGGAACCCCGGCTTCTATCAAGGGCCAGAAAGGTGGGACAGAGGAAAATAAAGGTTCTCCTAGAGAAGTTCCACTGGTGAGGAGCATGGAGTTAAGATCAGAAGCCAAAAGGAATATACCAGGATCTTGAATAGAAAGGACCTGGCTTTTCCAGGGACGTAAAGGTGAGAGTCCCTTGGACTGCAAGGAGATCCAACCAGTCCATCCTAAGGGAAATCAGTCCTGGGTGTTCATTGGAAGGACTGATGTTGAAGCTGAAACTCCAATATTTTGGCCACCTGATGCGAAGAGCTGATTCATTTGAAAAGACCGTGATGTTGGGAAAGATTGAAGGCAGGAGGAGAAGGGGACGACAGAGGATGAGATAGTTGGATGGCATCACTGACTCAATGGACATGAGTTTGGGTAAACTCCGGAAGTTGGTGATGGACAGGGAGGACTGGCGTGCTGCGGTTCATGGGGTCACAAAGAGTCGGACACAACTGAGCAACTGAACTGAACTGAACTGAAAGGTATGAGATGGTGGCAGCAGAGCAAGAGTCGGAAGAAAGGAGGTGGGGGGGGGTGTGGTTTGCTCAGAACACCAGGCAGGGAGTGCATTGAGAGAGGCTCAGCAAAGTTTTCCGAGGACTGGAAAGTTGGACCAGGGTGCCACATTGGCAGGCATCATTGACACCCTGAAAGCCCCTGTACTTGTCCCAGGCTCAGTTGTGCAACCTCACTGCAGGGACGGGAGAGACAGGGGAGCACCATAGAGGGATGCTGGGAATGGGGTCTTCCTTAACTGGGAGGTGGGGTCAAGTCCAATAAGTCTGAGCCCCTCGGTAGAGTACCCAGACGGAAGATTCTGGAAAAGTGACAGGTAAATCACTAGTTCCTCCGTAACATAATAGGCATGGTCCTCTTGGGGGGCAGTCCCCCAGGCCAGCCTTGAGTTTTTAACAATAGGCCACCCGGCCAGCGTGTCCTTGCTCACCACCTTCTGGTCTTATCTTCTTTTTAACGAATTCTGAATCATAATGAAAATTTTTCCTTGGATGTACTGTATGCCTGACAATCAAATCACTACCAAATCAATTCTTTGCAATCAATGTTTTTCTAATGAATTTTGCATTTCTAATGGCAGGACCTGACGGTATCTGTTTATTTTCTCTCTTGCCCTTGGCTCCCTCTCCTGCTTCCTTATTTGAAACAAATGGCAGAAGAGGATGCAGGAGCCAAATAATGAGTCTGCTGCTGTTTTGCTGTTTTCCTTTCTCAGCCCCTCCTCAATTTCTCCTAGTCCTTTTCCGCAGCGTCCCTCACTGGGAAACCTAATGGAGTGTTTCTGGAGTAATTAGAATGATTTAAATAGCCCTGCTAACAAAGTTTGTCAGGAAGAACCCCATAACCCATCAAGGCTCCCTCAATACATGTATTGCATCCTGAACAAGGAAGGCGTGGAAAATATATACTTGGGAAATGGAGGGGATCTCCCTGTTCCCCCACAACTCCCTCCATCCTCCTGAGCAATGCTCCCACATCCCTTCCCCCCCAACCCCATAGAGCACAGAAATTGTATTGGATTGGGTACAAAATAACTTCATTTCAGACTTTCTGTGGGATTTCTTGGCAAAAGGACATATCTGTTAGTAAAATAAGTATTATAGAGATGTCAGGAGAATGACTCCCAGAGCACGGCTGGCTCCTAAAGCCCAGATTCCTAAATCAATCAATGAAAGAATGAATGAGAACAATAAGGACCTGTAGGCTAGTGTTCCAGAATTTACCATTGTAACAGACACAGTAATAACCCCAGCCACTTCTAATCCCTGGAACCTGCGAATATGGAGTTAGTCAGCTGACCTTAAGGGGAGTAGCCTGAATTCTTCAGGGGGGCCCAAAGTAATTATAGGAGACTTAAAAGTGAACGAGGGAGGCAGAAGAGGAGGTCAGAGCGATTCCATGTGAAAAGGACTCAGCCTACATTCCTGACCCTAAAGATGGAGGAAGGGGCCACGAGCCAAGAAATGCTACTGGGTGGCCTCTAATAGCGGGGAAAGGCAAGGTAATGGATTATTCCCTACAGTCTCAAGAGGGCAACACTCTCAAGAGCCTCAACTGTCTGACCGACACTTTGGTCTTAGCTAGTGAGACCTCTTCCAGACTTCTGACCTCCAGAAGTATAAGATAAAAAATGTGTGTTTTTTTCAAGCTACCAAGTTTGTAGTAATGTGTTAACAGCAGAAATAGAAAATGAATACAGAGGTGTGTGTTTCTCAGGTGTCCTGAATCTGGCTGATGTGAGGGAGGGAAGCCTGAGGTACATTATAATGGATTTTAATAGACCCTGAAGGGCTTCCCTGGTGGCTCAGTGGGTAAAGAACCCGCCTACCAATGCAGAAGACGTGGGTTCGATCCTTGGGTCAGGAAGATCCCCTGGAGAAGGAAATGGTACCCCACTCCAGTAATCTTGCCTGGGAAATCCCACGGACAGAGGAGCCTGGCGGGTACAGTCCATGGGGCCTCAAAGAGTTGGACACAACTGAGTGACTAAACAACAACAGACCACGAACCTGCTGTCTTTAATAAATGTATGTGCAAAGCAGTAAGAGCCTAATAAGGGGCATGGCAGATATGGGGAACGTCTGAGCACCTCATTGATAAACTCAGTTTATTCATTCATGGGTCTTGAAGCAGCCAAGCCAGCCCTTTCCTCTGGACCCATCACTGCCTTGAGGAAGGGAGAGTGTTGTTATCTCCTCTACAGAGTACCCCCTACTTCCACCTTCCACTCCCACTCAGGTTAAGAGCAAAGTCTTTGCAGTGAGTCAGGCTGAAGTTTGCATCTTCTGGCACTTATCAGCTGGGTGACCACGAGTAATTTGCCTAGTCATCCTGAGCTTCATTTCTCTGTCTTCAAAGGATATATTAATATAGTGACTAATCTCTGAGGGTTGTTGTGAAGATGATGCACGTCAAGAGCTTAGTCCACAGGGCGAAGCAGAAGCTCAATAAGTTTATGTCATAACACCGTATCATTATGACAGGTTTCTCATGTGATACCTCCCCCATCCTTGTTCCCAGCTGATGACTGCTTCCTACTTTGTCGATAAAATTGAAACGATCGAGAGAGGTCTTCCACAGACTTCTACTGTAGCATCTACCCACCTACTAGCATCTCTCCCCTCCGTCTCTGCTTTTCTCACATGTTGCATGGGTGAACAGTCCATACTCCTAGCTAAAGCCAACTCTTATACTTGCGTGTGCATGAGAGCCATTTCCTTCTCCCCTCCCCTATGTGCACAAGAGGCAATTCTTGCCTCTTTTACACCTAATCCATTTTTATCTCTGGACTAGACCGTTCCCATCTGCACGTAAACATGATCTTTCTGCCAAGGTTAAGAAAATCCTCTCTTGACCCCACTTCTCATTTATTACTGTTCATACTTTGTTTCTCATTGCATCAAAACTCCTAAGAAGAGTTGATACCACCCAGGAAGGCCTTTCACCCACTACTGCACTGAAACTGCTCTTACCAAGGCCAACAATGACTTCCAGTTGCTAAGTGGACAGGTCAAGTGAGATGTGGACTGGACATTGTCAGGGACGCTTTGATTCAGGTGGTCACACTTTCTACTTTGAATTTCCACCCATGACAGTCTCTGGGTTTTCCTCCTATCTCGCTGCTGGGTGCTTCTGCAGTCCCTGCGGTTTCTCATCTCTTCTCCTAGTTTTCTACACATTATTGACCAGAGGCATATTAATATGTCTTTTGTTACCTGAATGTTATTGACCAGAGATGTATCAATATGTTTTTAGAGAGTGATACAATTAGCATCACTGTGCAAAATTGTTAGAGCTTGAAATTGATCAAGGGTTCATTATGCAACTTATGATTGCTGTTATCATTCACATTTTACTCCGTTAGGTTTTTGTTCCAACTTCGTGTCTATTATAAATGCAAGTTTATTACCATAAAATTTTCAAAAATGATGCATTGTGAAATTTTGAGTGAAGAATTTTTCAGTGAATTTTATTCAGATGCTTTCTCTGATTGTCTCAGTGACATATATACTAGCGTCTAGAAGATGATAGTTCTTCAGAATATAGTTCTGATTCAGACAGTGTGAATATTAGACCAATAAAAAGAAACCTTAGTGATTGATTCTGGTATGAAGAGTGAAAATGAAACTCACAGGGCTGGAGAAGACTTTACAGGTGTGTCAGGTGTAACTATTGAATGTAATAACCCATAAAGTGTTAGTGAAATAACAGAATCAATATTTGGCTGGCCAAAATAAAAATCACTGGCCACAGGCATTATTTTCTGCAAAAATGCCATAGTCAGTATTAATGTCAGGCTTATTCTGAGCTCACTCCTAGGTCCCCTTCTCAACACACTCATTTCTTTGATGATCTTACCTTGTGCTGTGACTTGAAATACTGACTGTTTACTGATGATACCAACATTGACCTCTCTCCTGGGTTTGAGACTTAACGTATCCAATAGCCTCAACAGACTGACTCTGAACTATTACAAGTATGAAACCACCCTACATTTGATTAAATTCTGGTACACTTCTCAGATTCAACGTGCCCCAAACAGAATTCTGGACAGCCCTCTCCCTCTCTGCTCCACATTTGCTCTATCTATGAAAGTGAAAGTGAAAGTCGCTCAGTCATGTCCGACTCTTTGCGACCCCATGGACTATACAGACCATGGAATTCTCTAGGCCAGAATACTGGATTGGGTAGCCATTCCTTTCTCCAGGGAATCTTCCCATCCCAGGGATGGAATCCAGGTCTTACACACTGCAAGCAGATTCTTTACCAGCTGAGCTACCTGCGAAGCCCACTCTATTTATAGCCTTCTCAATGTCAGCTGATGATGACTCCAATCTTCCAGTTGTTTAGACCAAAAAAAAAAAACCTGCCAGGAAATACTCTACTTTTGGTTTTACTTATAGTAAATAATATGGAATCTGATCATTTCTCATACCAGTACTGCTCCCACCCTGCCTGGAACCACCTTCATCTCATACCTGAATCACTCTAGTAGCCTTTTAACAGGTTCCCCTGATTCTACTCTTCCCGCAATTGCTCATGTGGAAACCAGAATGATCCTTTTAGAGGCTGGAAAAGATCATGGCACTCCTCTGCTCAAAGCCCTGAGCTGCTCCCTATCCCTCTCAGAATTAAAGCTGAAGTCATACAAGGACCTCAGTCCACCCCCTTTCCTTACATTCTACTACTCTCCCTGCACCTTATGCTGATCTAGCATCACTGACCACCTTGCTGCTCCCCAGGTCCTGCCCTGTGGCCTTTGCTTCAGTTCTTTCCTCATCTGAAGAACTCTTTTTCTAGGTATCTGCTTGCCTAACTCTTCCATTTCTTTCAAGTTTTTGTTCCAATCTCACCCCCTCAATGAGACCACACTCACCACTTACTTAAAAATTGCAAAATCATCCTACACCTGCAGTCCCCATTACCTTTTATTAGGGACATAGGATTTATTTAAAAAAATCTAGTCTATTGCTTGTTTACCTCTCTCTGCTAAAATGTGTAAGCCTATCAAAGGAGAATTATCATCTCTTCTCTGATGTGTGCCTAGCATCTAGAACAACGATCAAGCACATGTAGTCTCTTGGTGTTTGTTGAATGAATTTGCCAGGATGACTTTCTGAATCTTTTATACAAATCCTTCCTTTTTTATCTCTTATTATCTTTTGTCGGGGCTAGTAGTGGTAGGAGACAGTGAAGACTCACACACAGTGCTTCTCTCAGTGTTTTTCACCCCACCAACCATCACCCTCCAGGGATCGGCCGCTACACCTGATTCAGGTATTTGCTCTCCATTCAGTGTATGTTCTTCCTCTAACTGGGTGCTCACTGCCTCAAAATTAGGGGGTAGCCTTGGTAATAGAGGGCTTCCCAGGTGGCACTAGTGGTAAAGAACTTAGCTGCCAATGCAGGAGACTTAGGACAGTGGGTTTGATCCCTGGGTCTGGAAGATCCCCTGGAGGAGGGCATGGCAACCCACTCCAGTATTCTTGCCTGGAGAATCCCATGGACAGAGGAGCCTGGTGGGCTACAGTCCACGGGGTCACAAAGAGTTGGACATGACTGAAGCCACTTAGCATGCACACACTTGGAAACAGAACTGCTTGAAAATTTTATGAGTGAGCATCTGAGGTTTCCCCCCTCCCCTGCCCATGGAATAAAGTAGTCATTATCTTTCCTTTAACGCTCACAGCCAAGTTGGTTTATGGAACTCTAATCCAAGGCTGGAAGCCTGATGGAAATCTTAATGTCACTACCTGTTTCAACTCAAACACACTGGGAACTCCTTGAGTGTAAAGATGCTGTCTTATTTGCAGGCCCACACAGAGTTGGTGCTTGTTATTGGATGAATGCTCAATTGGCTGCTGTCAATGACGACTGGCAGAATGACATAACTTCATGGCAAACAGATGGGGAAACAGTGGAAACAGTGGCAGACTTTATTTTCTTGGGCTCCAAAATCACTGCAGATGGTGACTGCAGCCATGAAATTAAAGGACACTTGCTCCTTGGAAGAAAGGCTATGATCAACCTATACAGTTAAAGGCAAAGGAGAAAAGGAAAGATATACACATTTGAATGCAGAGTTCCAAAGAATAGCATGGAGAGATAAGAGATAAAGCCTTCCTCAGTGATCAATGCAAAGAAATAGAGGAAAGCAACAGAAAGGGAAAGACTAGGGATCTCTTCAAGAAAATTAGAGATACCAAGGGAACATTTCTGCAAAGATGGGCACAATAAAGGACAGAAATGGTATGGACCTAACAGAAGTAGAAGATATTAAGAAGATGTGGCAAGAATACACAGAAGAACTATACCAAAAAGATCTTCATGAACCATGATGGTGTGATCACTCACCTAGAGCCAGACATCCTGGAATGTGAAGTCAAGTGGACGTTAGGAAGCATCACTACAAACAAAACTAGTGGAGGTGATGGAATTCCAGTTGAACTAATTCAAATCCTAAAAGATGATGCTGTTAAAGTGCTACACTCAATATGACAGCAAATTTGGAAAACTCAGCAGTGGCCACAGGACTGGGAACGGTCAGTTTTCCTTCCACTCCGAAAGAAGGGGAATGTCAAAGAATGTTCAAACTACTGCACAATTGCACTTATCTCACATGCCAGCAAAATAATGCTCAAAATTCTCCAAGCCAGGTTTCAACAGTACGTGAACTGTGAAATTTCAGATGTTCAAGCTGGATTTAGAAAAGGCAGAGGAACCAGAGATCAAATTGTCAACATCTGCTGGATCATAGAAAAAGCAAGAGAATTCCAGAAAAACATCTACTTCTGCTTTATTGACTACCCAAAGCCTTTGACTGTGTGGATCACAACACACTGTGGAAGATTCTCCAAGAGATGAGAATAGCAGACCACCTTACCTGCCTCCTGAGAAACAACAAGAAGCAGGTCAAGAAGCAACAGTTAGAAATGGACATAGAACAATGGACTGGTTCCAAACTGGGAAAGGAGTACGTCAAGGCTGTATACTGTCATCCTGCTTATTTAACTCATAGGCAGGGTACATAATGAGAAATGCTGGGCTGGATGAAGCACAAGTTTTAAGCTGACTTAAAACTCAACATTCAAAAAACTAAGATCATGGCATCCGGTCCCATCACTTCATGGCAAATAGATGAGGAAACAATGGAAACAGTGACACACTTTATTTTCTTGGGCTCCAAATCACTGCAGATGGTGACTGCAGCCATGAAATTAAAAGACGCTTGCTCTTTAGAAAGAAAGTTATGACCAACCTAGACAGCATATTAAAAAGCAGAGACATTACTTGCCGACAAGTCCATCTTGTCAAAGCTATGGTTTTTTTCAATGGTCATGTTTGTATGTGAGAGTTGGACTATAAAGAAAGCTGAGCACTGAAGAATTGATGCTTTTGAACTGTGGTGTTGGAGAAGACTCTTGAGAGTCCCTTGGACTACAAGGAAATCAAGCCAGTCTATCCTAAAGGAAATCAGTCCTGAATATTCATTGGAAGGACTGATGCTAAAGCTAAAACTCCAATACTTTTGCCACCTGGTGCAAAAAACTGACCCATTAGAAAAATCCTGATGCTGGGAAAGAGTGAAGGCAGGAGGAGAAGGGGACAACAGGATAAGATGGCATCACTGACTCGATAGACATGAGTTTGAGCAAGCTCTAAGAGTTGGTGATGGACAGGGAAGCCTGGTGTGCTACAGTCCATGGGGTCACAAAAAGTTGGAAAATTGACCTGGTGAGTGGAGGTTGGGAGTCCTAGGACAAAGTTGGTAGGACCAACTTTCAGGTGGTCAAATCCACTAATCTACTTTTGAGAGTTTTTTTTTTTTTTATTCAGGTGATAAGTTATGGCTTGTTCCCATTCAGCCCATCTTAATCCCAAGGTACTCAAGGAGAGTCCTGAAAGAGAGAAAAGAAGAATGGAAGTGGGGCTCTAGACCTCCTTGTTTTAGATCAGGTCCACCTAAGAGAACCTCCCTTTTGATGAGCTCAAAGTCAACTGATTAGGGATCTAATCTCATGGAGAAGATCCCATGCTCCAGAGGAGGTAGAAGTACAGGGTTGTGTGTGTCAGGCATGGGACCCTAGGGAGCTATCTTAGAATTCTGAATTCTGCACTGAGGCTTAGAGGACTTGAGCAACTTGTCCAAGGCCCCGCAGTTGTAAACTACAGAGATGGAGTGAAACCTGGTTCCTTAGAGCCCTTGGCAGCTGTGCTGCTGCAGGGGCAATGAATGAAAAGTGTTGAGATTCGGGATTGTAGCCCTTGAAGCCTGTATCTTTTCAGCATGTGTTGAGAATAGAGGAAACTTCCATCACTTCAGACATGATGATAGAGGCAAATCACAGAGACCCAAAGGCTGGATGGGTTCTGGGCCACATTAAATGATACTGCAGAGGTTTAAGTTAAGAATCATGAACTACCAGGGCTTACAGAGCCTCCAGAGAACCAGCTAGTCCATAGTTTCAGGAATTGTGTTTCATAGAACTCTAGTTCCAAGATGTCAATAATGATCCTAGGGAGAAAGGAATCCATGATTTAAAAATTTAGAGAACTTTGGTTTAAAGGTATAAAAGTTCTGTTCAGTTCAGTTGCTCAATCGTGTCCGACTTTTTGAGACCCCATGGACTGCAGCACACCAGGCTTCCCTGTCCATCACCAACTCCCAGAGCCTCCTCAAACTCATGTCCATCAAGTCAGTGATGCTATCCAACCATCTCATCCTCTGTTGTCCCCTTCTCCTCCTGCCTTCAATCTTTCCCAGCATCAGGGTCTTTTCTTATGGGTCAGTTCTTCACATCAGGTTGCCAAAGTATTGGAGCTTCAGCTTCAGCATCAGTCCTTTCAATGAATATTAAGGACTGATTTTTTTCTAGGATTGACTGGTTGGATCTCCTTACAGTCCAAGGGACTCTCAAGAGTCTTCGCCAACACCACAGTTCAAAAGCATCAATTCTTCAGCGCTCAGCTTTCTTTATTGTCCAGCTTTCACATCCACACATGGCTACTAGAAAAATCATAGCTTTGACTAGACAGACCTTTATTGGCAAAGTAATGTCTCTGCTTTTTAATAAGCTGTCTTTTTCTTATTGATTAATTATTAAATAATTAATTTTAATATTCTGTCTTTTTCTTATAAAAGCTTATATGGATAACTTTTCTTCCAAGGAGCAAGTGTCTTTTAATTTCATGGCTGCAGTCACCATCTGCAGTGATTTGGAGCCCAAGAAAATAAAGTCTGCCACTGTTTCCATTGTTTCCCCATCTACTTGCCATGAAGTGATGGGACCATGATCTTAGTTTTTTGAATGTTGAGTTTTAAGCCAGCTTTTTCACTCTCCTCTTTCACTTTCAAGAGGCTCTTTAGTTCCTCCTCACTTTCTGCCATAAGACATAAAAGGCATAAAAGACCTTGCTTCAAATGTAGGTCTTTGGGTGCCTTTCAGTGTTAATATGCTTCAGGAACCCTAACAAAATGTGTTTGGCTCCAGAACCTTCCTGGTTGTGTGTAAAGGGGAAAGAACACATTTATAGATCAAGGTTTGGGAAAGGATGAACCAGTCTGGCTAGTTGGTGGCAACAGTTGGTGGGGTGACCTTTCAGGCCCTCTCTGAGCCCCAGGGCCTGTTCAGTGGTTTCGGATGGGAAGAGTTCTGCTGTGGGTGAAGGGATGCAGTTTCCTACAGAGGAATAGTGGGTGGTCAGGTGGGAGCCTCTGCCTGTGGGGTGAGAATGAAGTGAAAAGTGAAAGTGCTGGTCACCGAGTCATGTATGACTCTGCGACCCCATGGACTGCAGCCCACCAGGCTCCTCTGTCCATGGGATTCTCCAGGCAAGAATACTGGAGTGGGTTGCCATTTCCTTCTCCAGGGGATCTTCCCGACCCAGGGATGGAACTTGGGTCTCCTGCATTGCAGGCAGATTCTTTACCATTTGAGCCACAAGGGAAGCCCTGAGTGAGAATTGTGCCCCTTTTAAGCATGGCCTGGAGCAGGGCTTCCATTCCTAGGGAAGGAAGGAGCTTGTCCCTGATTTGTTAGTGAGTAAAGGAAAGGCAACCGGGCATGTTGGTTTAATGGGAAAACACCTGCTCGGAGATTAGCAGGTGACCAGGTGCTCCGTGGAGGATCAGAGAAGCAGAGGCCAGGATGACCCAGCCTCCTGGAAATGGCTCAGGGGGCTGCCTTGTCTTCTGCTAGTTCTGTTTGTTCTGTTTTGCTGTATTTGTTTTGTCTTGTTTTCCTAATCACAGGCTTCTAGATTTCAGGGGAGTAGACGGATAAGGATTGGGAGGCATCCGAGGCTCTGGGAATTGGCCCTAATGTGGCTGGGGATCTGTGCAAGGGCCTACGGGGAGTGGGGAGACAGGCCCATTGTCTGCTTGGGGGGTGGGGGGTGGTGGGGAGCAGTTTCCCGCTCTTGGGTGGGGGTGTTTGTCTGTTCCTTCCCAGAAGGGCCCTGGGAAAGGGAAAAGAGAATCAATCTGAATATTCAGCTCCATAAACACTGCCATAAAAATCACATCCATTTGCAGAGCAAGGTTCAGTGCTAAGGTGCCAAAACAATGATGTTTACAGCATCAAACCCTGATCAATCTCCTCCTGGGGGCCAGGAAGCAGCCTCCTCGGGCGGATCAATTTTGAGCTTCTGTCTGGAATGAGCTGGCCCTGACCCTCCAGAGTCTTGGTCTCCTTCTTTGCCCCTACCCAGCTCACTGGGCATCCCTGTAGTCCCTTCACCAGAGGGGAGACCCTACAGGACATGGAAACACATTTCGGGGGCTGGTGTGGTGCAGAGAGTAAACCGGATGTAGAAAGAAAAAGGCACCACCTTTTGGAGTCATGTGCATGCTAAGTCGCTTCAGTCTTGTCCAACTCTGCAACCCCATGGACTGCAGACCGCCAGGCACCTCTGTCCATGGGATTCTCCAGGCAAGAATACAGAAGTGGGTTGCCGTGCCCTCCTCCAGGGGATCTTCCTGACCCTGGGATCAAATCCCTGTCTCTTATGTCTCCTGCATTGACAGGAATGTTCTTTACTATTAGCACCACCTGGGAAGACTGGACTCAGGCAAAGGTTTCACTTTTCCTGCTTCCTGGTTCTATGACCTTGGGTAAGTCACTTACCTCTTTAAAGGTCCTATTGTATAAACTATAGAATTTGGCCTGCTGACCTCACTGGGAGAGTTAAATAACCCAAGACTCTGAGGTTTCTTGGCAAACTGTGTTTGATCAGGAAGGGGCGTTTGAGGTCAACCAGCACAGCTCCTCATCTTGTAGATCTGGAAAATGAGGCTCAAAGAGATGGAAGTACTTGGCTCAAGTTCATCCTGGCAGAACACGGTAAAGTCATTGTTATTATTAATTCTGAGCCAGGATCTCAAGAAGAGGGGGCTCTGAGACAGCATTTCCTTAGCACAAAACCTCTGCTGCAGCCACCAGGACAGCTGACCACTCCCACATGTCCCCATTTTCTGGGTCAGTAATTTAATCGACACCTCCTGCCAGTGCCTTTTCGCTGGGGCCTGGGCCAGGCCACGGCCGCCTTCATGATGAAATAACGCTGGCAGCTGTCTGCGAGGCAAGGCACAAGGGGACAGCAAGCTATTTTCCCTGGACCTCCTGAAATGTCACCCTCGAACCTGGCTGCAAAGCTTCTGTTCTCAGGGGAGCTTGGTGGCTTTAGTAATTAAATCTCATTTCTAGTCCCTCTCTGAGTCTCGCTGGGAACCTGGCCTTTTCTGGTGCTCGCTCATGGCGTGGGGGCCAAGACCTAAGCCTGCTCTGTGAGGCTCAGGGGCTCATCAGGAAGGTACCTTCTCCTTCCTTGGGGGAGCTCAGTGCTCTGGGCCTCTGAAGTGAGGCCTTGACTGTCTGTCTCAAGGGGGTGGGGCTCCAGGGCTCTGCAGTGGACCAGGGAGTGTTGGAAGGTTCCTCTATGGAGTAGGAAATCCTATTAATGCTCTATTTCTTATATTCCTTACATAAAAGGGAAAAACTTGATCAGCTCCCCCAAAGGGTAAGGAAGGAGGAAGACTTCCTGGAGACTCCAAGAGTCTTAGAGTTGAAAGGGACCCTAGGGACTTCCCTGGTGGTTCAGTTGCTGATGCCAGGGGCCCGGGTTCAATCCCTGGTCAGGGAACTAGGTCCCACATACTGCAACTAAGATGCAGCATAGCCAAATTCATAAATAAATAAATACATAGTTGTTTTTTTTTTAAAGGGACCTTAAATGGAATCTTTACCAGGTTCAGAAGGTCCCATCCACAGCACTTAGCCTGTTTAGCAGTCAAACAACCAGAAATTCTCCATCTCACAAGGACTTCCATCCCACATGGGCAGCAGTCCTGGTTGTTAAAGCTTCTCACCCCAGTGAAATAAGCCTCTGGTAACCAGCTTCTGTACTTCCCTCCTGGTCTGTGTGGTGGAGTTACAGCATAGTAACATGCTATGTTCATCGAGTTCATGGAGAGTTGACCTTGTGCTTTTCTCTAAGATCTGCATGTGAGCTTCTAGGTTAAATGAGTTGAGAACCATTATATGTATTTATTGATAACTGGGTTCAGAGAAGTCAGGAAACTTGCCCTAGCTCGTTTACCTGGTAAACAGCAGAGCCCAGGTAAATTTGAACTCAGGACACTCTGGCTTCTGAACCAGTTTTTTTTAACCTCTACACTGCCAGGCAAATCTTAACTCTTCTCTCTTCCAAGGAACAGTCTGTCTCTTGTTTGAAACTAGCTGTCATTTGTTCTGGGTAAAACACTCCCAGAGCCTTTACACTGCTTCTAAACGCCTTGGTATACAGTCGCTCTCCACTGCCCCTTTAAAATGACCTAGCAAGAACATAGCCCAGTGAGCCAGATGGGTGCCATCAGGGTAAACTACCGAGTGGCTTTTGTTTCTCCCTTTTAGTTAGTTCAGTCGCTCAGTCATGTCCGACTCTTTGTGACCCCATGAATCGCAGCACGCCAGGCCTCCCTGTCCACACCAACTTCCGGAGTCTACCCAAACCCATGTCCATTGAGTCGGTGATGCCATCCAGCCATCTCATCCTCTGTATTCCCCTTTTCCTCCTGCCCTCAATCCTTCCCAGCATCAGGGTATTTTCCAATGAGTTAACTCTTCTCATCAGGTGGCCAAAGTATTGGAGTTTCAGCTTCAACATCAGTCCTTCCAATGAACACCCAGGACTGATCTCCTTTAGGGTGGACTGGATGGATCTTCTTGCAGCCCAAGGGACTCTCAAGAGTCTTCTCCTTTGGGCACTTTTAAGATTTCTTTCCCTTCCTAGCAGCTGCAGCACCATTTTGAGCTTGTGGTCAGCTTAAACCCCCAGATCTTTTGCTCAAGGATCTCTACCAAGCCAGAGCTCCTTTGCCTTAGACTTGTGCAATTGATTCTTTGAACCTAAATGCAAACCTTAACACTCTTGGATTTCATCTGTGTGGTTTTGGCTTGTATTCTAGCTTACTTAGACAGTCAGATGTCTAAGTCTAGGTCTGCCATGCAATTAATTTCTCTAAACTTTGTCATCTACAAATTAGGTAATCACTCCTTCTCAAACTTCATCCATGCCGTTGATAAAAACATTGAATGAGACAAAAGATGGGTCTTGGATCTCTTCTCTGGAGAGAGGTATATTCTACTCAGGGATCTTGAAATGGAGACATTGTCATTCGGGCTTCAGGATTTCATATTAATCCTACATTGAATGGCTAAAATTTTAAGGTAAAGTACTAGGCACTGAAGAAATACTGGTCAAGTTAAAAAAAAATATCCTTGCTTTCACAAAGCAGTTTGTGGCATTGGAGTAATGAACACATAGACAAATAATAACAGCATCTGATTAGTCCATCTAGATGCAGAGGGGTGGGAGGCCAGACAAGGGGCACTTCCCTTAGCTTGGTATACTTGAGTTAGACAAGGAGATAGACTTACCAGGATTGGAGCCCTGGGAGAGGGTGGGAATGAGCTCTGAGGGGGTATTTTTGATTCTGTCATGTAGCCTTTTGGGTGTCATCATCATATTTAACTCAGTTACCCTCTCTACTTTGTGACTTATTCTTCAACTTCATTTCCTGTAAATTTAGAGTGATGACCCCCAATTCATTAGTACTTGGGTGTGTGTGTGTGTGTGTGTGTGTGTGTGTGTGTGTGTGTGTGTGTAGGTGTGGAGAGGGATGGAGATGAGGGGTGGAGGAGAAGAGAAGAAAAGGAAGGGGTTTGAAGTTTCCTCTTTTGAATAGAGGGCAGGGGAGTCAGATGCAGAAGAGATTAGAGAGAGGGCAGTGTGGTCTGGGCCTGCGCTTTAGGGGAATTTGATGGGTGATGGATCTCATCTCAAAAGAGGAGAGAAGGAGAAATTGAGCTGGGGTGGGAGGGTAGGTGGAGTATGGGGGAGGCTGAATATTTTCACGCTTAGCCCAAATGAGCCTTTATCCGTGGCTTCCTTGCATTTGAGTATTTCAAGTCCCAGGTCATCAGGAACACTTTTTTTTCTTTCTAAATATATAGCAAGCCACTCCAAAGACCACTGAAGATGAATTTGGTTGGCTGGGGCCACAGCCCCTTTGACTTCCTCCAGAACTCCTGCCTCTATTTCCAGTGGGGCAATCGTTACTCCAGGCGACCACAGATCACATCTGGACCAAGAAGGAGACTGGACAGAAAGACTTGGCAGCAGTTTTTACCCCCTAGCTCTCAAACCTCAGTTGGGTGTTGGAGCTCTGTAATTCATGCCAAAGGTTGCTTCTTGCAATTTCTCTTTTCCTCCCCCGCCTTCCCCCTGCTTTCCTCCCCCACTGGGAGAGGAAAAGCAGCTATGCTTATAGAAAGATTGATTAGTTAAGCAAGTCAATTATATCTCTTGCCGAGAGCAACTGTATATTAAGTAATGCAGCAAAAATGATTGTCTGCACAGATCCATTTTGTCGAACAGCTGTTTCAGAGGCCCGGAAAGAGAAGATGAAGGTTAAAATCCCGTAATAGTCTTCACTCCCCATCTCACCCCACCCCATCATGCCTGGCCCTCCAGGGGCTCCATTTATTATGAAATGGAATAAGGTTGGGTAATGAGCATGCTGGCGGCCTGCTCCATTTTGTGGGGAAACTCTCCCATCCTGCCGTGGGCTCCTGGGCTTCCATCAGAGCTGGCCCTGCTGCCCTCCTGCTGCCAGGGAGTTGACTGATGCCCACTCACAAGCTGGCCTCACTCCTCCCAGCCCTGCCCAGCAGCCTTTACAAGATGCAAAGAATTCCAGTTGTAGACTCTGGGGACCTGGGTTCAAATGCAATTATTGAATGTCTGATCTTGGCTAAGTCTTTTAACCTTTATGAATCTCAATATACTCATTAGTAAAATGCAACAAAATTTAAATGAGATAATGAGTATGGATGAAATTTGGGGTCTCTATTCATTAGGTTGAATATTATTACCCTGAGCAAAGAGGAGAGGATGAGGGGAAAGCAGCTGGGCAGGGCCACCAGCTGGTTCAGCCAGAAGCAAAAAAGACCAGGACTTTGAGTGCCACATGTAATCAGTCTGTACTTCTTTTTTCTTTTCTTTTTTTTCTTTTTAACTGAAGTATAGTTGATTTACAGTGGGGTGTAGTTTCTGGTGTAGAGCAAAGTGATTCAGTTTTATATGTGTGTGTGTGTGTGTGTGTGTGTGTATATATATATATATATATATATATATACACATATGTAAGTTTTATATATATATACATGGGCTTCCCTAGTGCCTCAGCAGTAAAGAATCCGCCTGCCAATGCAGGAGACTTGTAGGAAACTTGGGTTCAATCCCTGGGTTGGGAAGATCCTCTGGAAGAAGAAATGGCAATGCACTCCCGTATTCTTGCCTGGAAAATCACATAGACAGACAAAGGAGCCTGGCGGGCTACAGCTGATGGGGTTGCCAAGAGTCAGACACGACTGAGTAATTAAACAATAGTAACAAAAATATATATGTATATATTTATATGTAGTATATATTATTTTTCATTATGATTTATTACAGGATATTGAATATAGTTCCCTGTGTTACACAGTAGGTCCTTGTTGTTTATCTATTTTACAAACAGTAGCTTGTATCTGCTAATCCCAAACTCCTCATTTATCCCTCTGCTACATCTTTCCCTTTTGGTAACCATAAATTTGTTTTCTATGTCTATAATCTGTTTCTGTTTTGTAAATAAGTTCATTTGTGTTGCATTTTAGATTCCACATGCAAATGATATCATATGGTATTTGTCTTTCTCTGTCTTTCTCTTACTTCATATAGTATGATAATCTCTAGGTTCATCCATGTTGCTGCAAATGGCATTATTTCCTTCTTTCTTATGGCTGAATAGTATTCTATTACATATACAGACTACATTGTCTTTATCCTTTCATCTGCAGATGGATATTTAGGTTACTTCCATGTTGGCTATTGTAAATAGTGCTGCTATGAACACTGAGGTGCACGTATCTTTTCAAATTAGAGTTTTCTCTGGATATATGGTCAGGAGTGGAATTGCTGGATCATATGATAACTCTATTTTTAGTTTCTTGAGGAATCTCTATACTGTTCTCCATAGTGGCTACATCAATACACATTCCCCCAAACAGTGTAGGAAGGTTCCCTTTTCTCCATACCCACTCCAGAATTTATTATTTGTAGATTTTTAATGATAGTCATTCCGAGTGGTGTGAGGTGATACCTAATTGTAGTTTTGGTTTGCATTTCTCTAATAATTAACAATGTTGAGCATCTTTTCATGTGCCTGTTGGGTATCTCTGTGTCCTGTTCAGAGTAATGTCTATTTAGGGCTTCTGTCTATTTTTGGATTGAGTTATTTGTTTGCTTGTTACTGGGTTGTATGAGCTGCAATTCTTTTTTCTCAATCACTGAAGCACATGGGTAAGTTTTGTTTCTACCCAGTTATGCCAGTTGGGTAGGCACGTACTGTTTTTTAAACTTCCATCTTGTAAGATTGCTCTTGTATTTGGGAGCTCAGTCACTCAATTGTGTCCCACTCTGTGAACCCTTAGACTGTAGCCCACTAGGCTCCTGTGTTCATGGGATTTTCCAGGCAAGAATACTGGAGGGGGTTGTCATTTCCTTCCCCAGGGGATCTTCCCGACCCAAGGACTGAACCCAGTTCTCTTGCATCTCCTGTGTTGGCAGGCAGATTCTTTACCACTGAGCCATCTTGTTCTTGTTCAGTCATAAGTCATGTCCAACTCTTTGAGACACCACGGACTGCAGCACATCAGACTTCCCTGTTCTTCACTATCACCTGGAGTTTGCTCAAACTCATGTCCATTGAGTTGGTGATGCCATCCAGCCATCTCATCCTCTCTTGTCCCCTTCTCCTCCTGCCCTCAATCTTTCCCAGCACCAGGGTCTTTTCCAATGAGTCAGCTCTTGGCATCAGGTGGCCAAAGTATTGGAGCTTCTGTTTCAGCATCAATCCTTCCAAATGAATACTCAGGGTTGATTTCCTTTCGGATTGACTCATTTGATCTTGCTGTCTGAGGGACTCTCAAGAGTCTTCTCCAACACCACAGTTCAAAAGCATCAGTTCTTCAGCACTCAGCCTTCTTTATGGTCCAACTTTCACATCTGTAAATGACTAGTGGAAAAACCATAGCTTTGACTATATGGACCTTTGTTGGCAAAGTAATGTCTCTGTTTTTTCAGATGCTGTTTAGGTTTGTCATAGGTTTTCTTCCAAGGAGCAAGCATCTTTTAATTTCATGGCTGCAGTCACCATCTGCAGTGATTTTGGAGCCCAAGAAAATAAAATCTGTCACTGTTTCCACTGTTTCCTCATCTATTTGCCATGAAGTGATGGGATCGGATGCTCTGATAATCTAGTATCCTTTGTATACAAAATGGATACGCAGGTACTTCTTCTCTACCCCCCTGCCAAAGGCTATGGCACTGGCCAGAAGCAGCTAGCTCTTTTGCCCAAATGGTCAGAGAACAGTTTTTGGGTGAGTGGCAGGAAGGCATCTGGTAGTACGTGCTTTGTCCAGTCCTGGAGTTGCCTACAAGAGGGTACGGGCTTGGGCTAACGACCTCCTTTTTCCTGCCTATTTTTGTGAGGGACTCAGGGCTTCCCAGATGGCTCTAGTGGTAGAGAACCCACCTGCCAATGCAGGAGACAAAAGAGACGCAAGTTTGATCCCTGGGTCTGGAAGATCCCCTGGAGGAGGGCATGGTAAACCACTCCGGTATTCTTGCCTGGAGAATCCCATGGACAGAGGAGCTTGGTGGACTACAGTTCATAGGGTTGCAAAGAGTCTGACATGGATGACGCTACTTAGCATGCACGCTGCCAAATAGTGAGGCCAAACCTTTTTTTCTTGTCACAGGACATCTTTACCTATTTTCTGTCTCTAGAGGGTGCCCTGACTGGCTTGTTTTTCTATCTGAAATTCTATCGTTGTCTCTTCATTCTTCTGAGAGAGGTTCTTCTTCTAAGTAAGGAGAGGAAATTGTTATACATTATCATTTACAACACACCTCACTGTGACTGGGGCTTCCTTGATAGCTCAGCTGGTAAAGAATCCACCTGCAATGCAGGAGACACTGGTTTGATTCCTGGGTTGGGAAGATCCCCTGGAGAAGGGAAAAGCTACCCACTCCAGTATTCTAGCCTGGAGAATTTCATGGACTGTATAGTCCATGGGGTTGCAAAGAGTTGGACACGATTGAGCGACTTTCACACTATTCACTATTCACTGTGAATGAGTCTACCAGATCTCCTCTTAGAAGGGCAATGTGTTGGAAGAGCTTTTGGGGTCGTATAGGCTCCAACTCAGGGCAACTGAGGCTCAGAGAGGGGGATGAGCTAGGTAATCAGGTCCACAGCTGCCAGAACTCAATATCCTGAGTCCTGGTCATGCTTCTTTGATTGGGCATCCCTGCCTCCTCCCACAGGGTTGGGTTGGAAAGAAGGGGGCAAGGGCAGGCTGGCTGAGTGCAGTCCTGGCTGTGCTAAGGGGGTCACATGCTGGCCCCATGCTTGGGCACAGCGGTGTTCTAAGTGGAGTCACACTGGTGGCTGGTTTCCAGGGCCAGCAGCCCTTTCTATAGCCATGTTGGCCTTCAGTATCCAAGGCCAAAGCTCAAATCCAGGTTAGACCTGGGTGGCTGGGCTCTTCTCTGCCTTAAGGGCTCAGGGACTCCAGCTCCCCTGCTTTCTGAGCAGTTTTATGGTTACTTCTTCTAACCCTCAGGTCACATGTGGGCAGTTAGCATAGAAACGGCTGTTTCCTCAGCTTGCCTGCCTCTGCCATATTTATAAATAGGGATCTGGAGGGGTATGCACAGAGGGGTGGGTGGTGATGCTGATGGTGACCTGCATGGGCATCCAGCCTTGGAAACTGGGTCCTCTGCTGGCAGGGGGCTCTGAGCAGGGACAGGCAAGGTGGACATCACAGACATTTCAGGGACCTCTAATGGCCCAGGCCGGGTATAACCTCTCATAGAATGCCAGAACCAGAAGGGGCCCTATGGGTCTGCAAGTCTAGCTGCCTGTCTGCAGCTTTAACCCCTTTGCCAACCCTCCTGCCAAGCCATCTCAAATTTTCAGTGGAAACTATTTTGGTGCAGCCTAGTCTGGAGAAGAAGGAGAGTGTGATCCTGGCCTCCTCTAGTCCATGTGTTTTGCTCTAGGGTAGACTCAGGACTGCACGCTTGTTCAAACTAGGACCTAACTGGATTAGGGTATTGGGTTCAATTTCTGGTACTTGTTTTCCCTTCTCCTTTATCCTAGCCCAGGAAAAGAATATCTAAGTGACTTATTAGGTTTTCTTCCTGCTACTCAGTTCTTGTCCCTCCAGCCATCTCCTGCATGCCCGCAAGGAAAGGGATAGGAAAAAAAGAGGGTTCTTTAAGTGTCCACCTTCTGCATCTTCTTTCCTTGATGACGGTGGGTCACCAGAGAGAGAGGGCAAGGGGGAAGATGAGTATGATCTTTCCCACAGCTACAGCCTAGAGACCCAGGTGACCAGAATGTCTGTGAGGCCGTTGGCTGAGGAGCCATCCAGGTCAAGCCCCGTGTCTGACAGGTGAGAAAACAAGGAGAGGGAGGGGAAGAGACCTTCTCAGGATCACACAGAGAACCGTGCTGTGGCAGCGGTGGATTCTGCTGAGGGGTACCTATGGCTGAGTATGGGCACTGCCCACAGACCACCCTGGGAATGGAGGTGGGGAGGACACTGCTCTCTCCTATTGCTATTATTCAGTGAGACTCCCAGCTCCTGGAGGCAGCAAGAGCCTCCTGGGAATCAGAGGAAGCTGTCAACTACAGTGGAACCGTGGAATCTTGGAAGCTCACCCTCCTGCTTTCTGAACTAGAACTGTATCGTCTACCCATGTTCTGATGCCCAAGAATCTATCATTTCAATGTTTCATGTGTTTGTTCTTTAAAAGGCAACTCGTTGATGTGAATGACTTATCAGAACCTTTCCTGATGCTTTTAGCTGGGGTATGAATAGATAGCACTTGGAACTATACAATAAGAGAGAAACCTGGGACTGAGAGAGAGAGAGAAAGGGAGACAGCTGGGGAAGAGGGCTGGCCCTCACTGCACAGTGTTCTTTGGGCCACTGAGCCCAGAGCTGGGAGCTGGAATGCGCTGGCTGGGCTGTGAGGGAGGCGGTGCTTGGACCTGAGCGGCCCATCCAGGGCAGTGTTTGCCATTACAGCCTGATCTGGGCCAACATAATTGGAATTACTGGAGCAAATGTATTGGCCCAGTGATTGATTAGACCTCCCACATGTGTCCTCCTTGAAGATCCCACTTTCTCTGCAGGATCCCTCCTCCAGCCTTTACTATGTGATTAACTCCCTGGACCATCTATGCCTTGCTCTCTGCTGCCTGGAGTGTGACTGAACATTCTATTGCCAGGTATGAGGTGTCCCCTAACTGACTGTAAGATCTTGGGGACAGGGGCAGGTCTTAGGTAGCATATTAAACAAATAGAGCAGGCAGTGGTTCCAGGGCTTCTCCAGCCCATTTGAGAATCCCCTGGTGTCCCCTGCATGCTTCTTGGCAAAGTTAGCCAGAACTGGGGTGATATCACAGCCAGGTTACAGGAGGGATGAGGTTGGCTCCTTCTTGTACCTCTCCCTCCACTCAAGTGGTTATGCAGGCTAATTGTGTAACTGTGGGGAGCAGGAATGATACATATGTGTGGGTTCAGGCTGTATTTCATGATATCGCCTCTGTCTGAGACATCTTCCCAAATTGCGTGGGGAATGGAGAGCCACGCTGCCCCCTCAACTCTGAGCAAAGAACAGCCTCCCTGGGGGTCCTCAGATAACTTTGTCACGTGTCTCAGCATCCCAGGTTGTAATCCAGGGTGTCTTCTCAACATCCAGCCCAAGTCTCTGCTGCTTCACTTAACAATTCCCTCACTCATGGTGTCCCAAGAAGGAGGAGGTGTTGTGTGTCAGGGAGCTTCAGGAATGTCTTTGAAAAACATGTGCCCCTCCCTGCTCTAGGGGCATTGGCATGGAAGCCCTTGTTTGCTCTGGATTGTCCCCTGCTATTTGGATATTGGCTTATTCAGTTGGATCGAAGAGACCGTTTGTCCCACAGCCAGTCCCGAGGAGTTGTGAAGGTTTTCTGAGCTCCGGCCAAGTCCTGGCGAATGAAAGTTTCTGCTTGTGTGGGCCCATCTCCTCTGGGGCTGGCTGGTAGCAGAAGTCTCTGTGAAGTGGTGGTGGGGCTGGAGTGAGAAGCCCCAGGTGTGCCCGGGATGCGGATGCTAGTAAATTGGCTGCTGGAGCCCCACGGGGCTGCTGAGGATGAGGCTGCAGGACCTGGTTTTTTTTTTTTCATTATGAACCTGGGAGAAAGAGAAACAGGAAGAGAGACAGAGAGGGGAGATGAGAGAACCGCAGCAAATAACGACCCCTTTTAACAGTATCTTCACTATCAGAGACATGTCAGTGGCAGTGCATTCAGTGCAGGATGATGGAGATAGTGTGAAGGTAAAAGCTCGCGAGAAATGAGTTTCGCGAGAAATGAGTCTCTCGAGAAAGAGTCTCGCGAGAAATGAGTCTCGCGAGAAAGAGTCTCGCGAGAAATGAGTCTCGCGAGAAAGAGTCTCGCGAGAAATGAGTCTCGGGAGAAACGGTGGAAGGAAGCAAGGAGGTCTGGTCTGTAGGCCTAAGGATTCAAAGGAGAATGAGGTCTGTCTCCCTAGGGCTATTGTGGGTGAGAGGAGACACACCCTGTTCTCCATATCCTTAAGGGTAGAAATAGAACATGAGTAGAAGCCTCAGGAAGACGGCCTGGGGCCCAACACAAGAGGTTTCTCCAGCTGGTGCTGACCAAGGGAGATGCTGGTGCCCTGGGGAGGAGGCGAGTTCCGGCCACGGGAGGACGTCGGCCAGCAAGCAGAGGTAGGGAGAATCTCTACAAGGGGAAGGAGGGGCATGAGAGACAGGGGGTCCCTATCGGGAAGACCTTAGCTTCAGCTGAGTAGTTGGATGAAATGACTTTGGAGGCTCCTTCCAATGAGAAAATTCTCAGTTTTGCAAAGATTTAGGTTACGGATGGTTTAGCTTCCGGGCTGGGTTGGGGCTCCCGCAAGGCGCTCTCGGGCCCTGCTCCACAGTGTGAGGGAGCCAGTGGATTCCCGAAGGCTCCCTGACAGAAGTGGGGCAAGGTCTCAAGGAGAGGAATGTTCCTTGTGAGTAAGGCAAAGCACTGGGCACTGAATCACCGTGGTTGAGGGTTTTAGCTCAGTGACTTTTTCCAGGCTAAAGAGGAGATTTCCAACAGAACTGCCCTTGCAATTCACAGCCTATTGAATTACGCAGGTGCTCCCAATCACTGGGGGCTTCCCAGGTGGCTCATTGATAAAGAATCTGCCTGCCAATGCAGGAGACAGGGGTTCAGTCCCTGGGCTGGGAAGATCCCCTGGAGGAGGAAATGGCAACCTGCTCCAGCATTCTTAGCTGAAAAATCCCATGGACAGAGAAGACTGGCCAGCTACAGTCCATGGTGTTGCAGAGGGTTGCACATGGCTGAGCGACTGAGCATGTGCACACTCACTTGCTGGGGTCTAGGAAGCAAGTAGATGTTCACAGAAAGTTTAGAAACTATTTGCAGTGAAAAAATTAGTGAAGTCAGGGAGACCTAGTTTCTAATATTGGCTCTGCCATCCTGGAGGGATGACTTTGGACAAATAACTTCCACTCTGGGAGTTGCTTAATTTTCTCTTCTGTGAAATGGGGATAATGATTTCTCGCTCACAGAGCTGGGCTGAAGTCTAAATTTGGCTTTTTGTGTCAGGCACAGTGGTGAGACCTGGTAGGACTCAGGGAAAGGTAGTTCTACCTCCCCTGAGTCCAGACTTTCTCATCAGCTCCTTTGACTGTCCCCTCCTAGGTCTCATTTACATGATGTCTCTGGTATCAATGGTCTGGTCACAGGTACCCATTTTGTGTGGGAGGCAGGACCCTGGGGGCTGGTGCTGACTCATGGCTTGGAGGAGATGGACAGGCCTGGAGAAGCTCAGGACAGGCCCTGCCCTCTGCAGATATGTGAAGGAAGAAGACCACAGGTGATCCGCACAGGGAGAATCCAGATCCTAGGAGACAGGGGAAGATAGAGTAAATAGAGGCTCTCAATGCTGTGCCAGGTGGGCTGGGACAAGGACAAAACAAAAGGTTGTGCACCTCAGCAACCATTACTAGGCAGCATTATCACCAGCCCCTCCATCACCAGCCCTTCCATCACCAACCCCTCCATTGGTAGGCAGCAGTGGAGCCCTCATGGCATCAGTGCACACACACCTGTGTCCTGACCACACGCTCCCTTTCTCTAGACTTACACTTCTGTGGATGCAGTGGGTGATATGCTGCTTAACCAGAGCTCTCTGGGAATTACTGGCTCATCATGACAGTGTGTCCCTTGCTCAGCCTTGTGTAGCTTGGGAAGAGATGGGCCCTCCAAAGCAGTACCAGTGGGAGATGAGGGAAGTAGTGGTGATCTGGAAAGTCGCAAAGAAGATTTTTGGTTGCTGACTCTCTATAGCCGTCATTTCACTTCTGTAACTGAGTTTCCTTGGATTCTATACTTTTGGGTGGTTGGTACACATGCCCACATCTGCTTGGTAGGCCCTCCAGAAACTTTCCCACCTTCTCCTTGAGTATCATGTCTGTCAAAAGTCAGAATAATGGTGAACAGATTGGAAAAGCCAATACTCCTGAGGCCAGTATGTTGCCCTTGAGATTTCATAAATGAGCAGGACACAAGTAACAGATGCAAAGGCTTGGGCCGCAGAGCTGGGTACAAGCCTTTTTTCGTTGTTGTTAGAAAAGATGAGATCTCTGAGTGGTACTCACTGTTCTGTGTTCACTCATACTACCTCTTTGTAGACTTGGGTTTTTCAGCATCTGCTGTATGTTTGGCTGTTGAACAAATATTTGTTGATTATAAAAATTTAAAAAATACATTTTTTCCATCTACTCTGGGCAAGGCATATGCTAGGCACTGGGTCTTCTCTCATTTAGTCCTTACAGCTGCTGAGAAGTAGGCATCATTATTTCATGTTGTAGAGGAGTGGATTGAGACTGCAGACCTCTCAGAGCAAACTGTGGCTCTAAGTTCATGCCTCTTCATCTCCTCATCCTTTCCCTTCCCTCTTTCTTTAAAACTGCAATGAATTTGCATCATGTTATATTTTTTTCCCAAATGTTTCTTTTCAGTATTTCACTTGCTGCTGCTGCTGCTAAGTCACTTCAGTCGTGTCCGACTCTGTGCGACCCCATAGACGGCAGCCTACCAGGCTCCCCCATCCCTGGGATTCTCTAGGCAAGAACACTGGAGTGGGTTGCCATTTCCTTCTCCAATGCATGAAAGTGAAAAGTGAAAGTGAAGTCTTTCAGCCGTGTCCGACTCTTGGCGACCCCATGGACTGCAGCCTACCAGGCTCCTCCATCCATGGGATTTTCCAGGCAAGAGTACTGGAGTGGAGTGCCATTGCCTACTCCGATGGCACTTTTTATTTTCCAGGATTAGCACTGAATGTTTTGCAGTAAAAAAGAATGTGATTGTACTTTTTTCTGGGTGCTTTGGTGGCGACCATCAGAGGGTCATGTGGTTGGAACCACTGGGCTTCCAGTGACCTTTGAGAGATATTAGGAAACCTTTACACTTTGATTATACTTCAAATATATGAATTGTTTAACTTTATTGGAATAGCCAAGCATGGTAACATTTCTCTTTTACCAATTTCATAATTATTGTCAGTTACTGCTCCTTGTAGAACCAGTCTTACCTAGGGCTTGAATAGGACAATGGGTTCTCAAGGAATTGGGCATGGCTGGTTGCTTTGGGGGTGTTAGAGCAGCTTATGATTGAACACCCAGGCCCTCAGCTATAATAGTCTTCAGTGGTCATGATGGGCTTGGGTTCTAGAACTATGCTTGTCTAATAAGAGAGGAAGTGGCCATGTGTCGCTGTCGAGCTCTTGAAATGCGACCAGTTTAAACTGAAAGGTGGGCTTCCCAGGTGGCTCAGTGATAAAGAATCTGCCAACCAACGTAGGAGAGGTAGATTCAAGCTCTGGGTCTGTAAGATCCCCTGGAGTAGGAAATGGCAACTGGCTCCAGTATTCTTGCCTGGAAAAATTCCATGGACAGAGGAATCTCATGGGCTAGAGTCCATGGTGTTGCAAAGAGCTGGACATGACTGAGCACACATGCAAACTGAAAGGTGCCCTAAGTATAAAATATATACTTGATTTCAAATATGTAGCACAAAAATGTAAAATATCTCATTAATATTTTTAATGTTTATTGCATGTTAAAATAATATTTTGAATACATTAAATTTAATAAAGTATATTATTTACATGTTTATTTTCTTACCTTTAAAAATTAGCTACAAGAACATTTAAGATTACATATGTGGTTCACATTTGTGGCTTGCATTGTATTTCTGTTGGACAGCATTGTTCTAGAGAATGAATGCCTTAGTTTGTTGTCTTTAATCGATCTTCAAGTTCTAGGTTGCACTCAGATTAAAAAACAAAGTGAAACATACATGTTTAGGTAACAGTGTAATTCTTCTGATTTTTGTAAAGAAGTATGGAAGTGTTTCCAACATTTAGAAGATTTCTCAGCTGCTGTGTTGACTACTCCTACTGAACACCCTTCTCCAAAAGAAATTAAGGTCTTTGACCTGTACTTGAAATTTGCGGAAAATTTAGCTAGTGGTGGTTTTATCCATTAACAAAAAAGAGATTATAGAAAAGACTAGCATCCCAGAGTGTCAAGGCCAGATTGGTGAAAAAGACAGATTGAAGCAGGTCATACTCACATCAAGGCTAATCAGGCTTAGGTGAAGAGCAGACAAAAGTCAGGGTGAGAGCCCACCAGACAATGTCCCATAAGGGATCTACCGGGCTGCCACTGCAGACAGCACTCAGAAGCCTCCAGCTTTGGCCAGAATTCACAGCAGCCACTGCCTTTCCATCTAAGGCAATTTATGTTTCCTCTCTCCTTTTTCCCACCTCCCCCCACAATTGCTGTCGCCAATACCTTACTCCTAAGCTGAAAGGGCAAGCAGCTTCTCTGAAATTTCTGTTAGGTCCTGAATTCTCATGAAAGAAGTCACCTTCTTGTCTCCTTTTAGGGAAGCCCTAGAGTGAGGGTCAGCTGTGGGTACTCCATCTTCTAAGTCACTGTGTGCCCTGTTGGGTTTGGATCTCTCTAGGCTGGTGGGAGATTGGCATCCCTTCCTTTGAAGCAGTAGCTCTTTGAGTTGAACTCTTGACCAACATGTGGGACCTGGTGGACCTTCCATGTGGCATGAAAACAGTCTTCATGTCAAACTCCTTTTGGAGTCCTGCTGAGACTCCATCCAATTTTTGAGGAAATCTTTAATAATTCATCCTTTCTTCCTGTATACAGATTATGCATAGCTTTTTCTATGGGTAATATCTGCCATACACAAATTCTATGTTTATGAAAGGATGTTTGTTTTTCAGCCTTTTATTATTCAAACGTATTATTTCCACATAGGTGGAAAAAAAGAGTATAATGAACCTTTGTGGACAATAGTTCAGCCTCAACAATTACCAATATATGGCCATTAAAAAATCTTTTCTCCCCACTTCTCCCTGCAACCTCCTAGACATTGTATTATTTCATATGTAAATGCTTCAATTATATATTTGTAAGAGATTAGGACTCTTTTCTCCTTTAAATGTAGCCACAATGCCATTTTTTTTCCATTTTAAAATTAGAACTTTAAAGCTTTATTATTTTTAGTTTTTCATGAAAATAATATATTCTCATCAACAATATTCAGACAATATCAAAAGGTATAAAGAAGTAAATGAAAATTACTCATAAACCAACACCCAGACATAATTACTGTTAGCATTTTGGCATAATGTAGTTATATATTTAGCGTATATTCTTAATACAGGTTTACATACATAAAATCATGCTACAGATGATGTTTATAATCTTATTTTATTTTTTGGTATTAAAAAATTGAAGTTGAAAATATGTACAGAGAAATGCACAAATTGTAAGTATAGTTGAGTGAATTTTCGCTAGCTTGTAAACAACTAATGTTCAGATCAAGAAATTACCTGTGCCTCAAAACCTTTCCATGCCTCTCTTAGTCACTAACCATACCAAACACAACTAAACACTATTCTGACTTTCATCACTAGAGAGAAGTGGCTTGCTTTTGAAATTTTTACAAATAGAATAATACAGTATATGCTTTTTTGTGTTAATTTTCTTCCACATCATATTTGTAAGGTACATTCATGCTGTTGTATGTAGTATTAGTTCATCCATTTTCTTTGTTGCATAGTATTCCACTGTATGACTATATTACAATTTACTTACACATTTTGCTATTGATAGATAGTCCTCCCAACATCCCCAAACCCAGTGTGTTGTTATTAGAAGTGTCTTCTAATACATTTATGTACACATTTCTATTAGGTATATACTTAGGAGCAGACTTGTGGGTAAACCAACTTATACTCACACAGACCATCAGTCTGTGTGAGTTTCATTTGCTCTTTATCTTTGCTGACAATTATTATCAATGCTTTAAAATTATCTATTCTGGTGAGTGTATAGTAGTAACTTGTTGTGGTTTTAATTTGTGTTTCCCTAATGACTAATGAAATTAAGTGCCTTTTGATATGCCCTCTTGAACACACAGATTTCCCCTTTTTGAGGGGGTGAAATTCCTGTTCATCTTTTTCCTATTTATCTATTGGATTTTCTGTGTGTGTGTGTGTTTAATTGATTGTAGGAGTTATTTACATATGGGCTTCCCAGGTGGCACAGTGGTAAAGAATCTGCCTGCCAAGGCAGGAGATACAAGAGACATGGGTTTGATCCCTGGGTTGGGAAGAACCCCCTGGAGTAGGAAATGACAACCCACTCCAGTGTTCTTGCCTGGAAAATTCCATGAACAGAGGAGCCTGGCAGGCTATATAGTCCATGGGGTTGCAAAGAGTCGGACACAACTGAATGACTAAGCATGCATGTCATTTACATATTCTGGATATGAGTTTTTTGTTTCAAATATATATCAAAAAATATCTTCTCCCACTATGTGAATTGCCTTGTCAATCTTTTGAGGTATCATTTGATACACAGAACCTTTAAATTTTAACTTGGTCCCGTTATCAATATTGTCCTTTATGGTTAGTATATTTTGTGCCCAATTTAAGAAATATTTGCCTAGTTCTAGGTCATTAATATATTCTTATATTCTAGAAGCTTTACTGTTTCACTTTTTTGTTTACAATAAGTCTGGAAGTGATTTTTGTGTACAGTGTGAGGCAGGGATCAACATTTTTTCCCCCAAATAAATATCCAATTAGTTGAGCTCCACTTATTGTAAAGACTGTTCATTTCCCACCATTCTGTCATACCACCTTTGCTAGAAATGAAGCATGCATGAGACTCCTTGTATTCTCTGTTTTGTTCTATTGCACGTTTGCTCACCTTGTGCCAGCTCAACAGTGTCTTATTTGGTGCTTAATAATATACTTAATATGTGTAGTTTATGTCCTCCAAATTTGTTACTCTTCTTCAAGATTGTCTTTTCTATATTTATGCTCTACGTTTTCGTGTAAGTTTTTGATTCAACTTATCAATCTCTACAAAATAAAAGACATGGTGAGATTTTGATTAGGATGTCATTGAATTTTATATCATTTTGAAGAGGATTGATTTTTTTTGATAGTATTTTGCTTACAATATTGATTCTTCCAATCCATAAATATGTTATATCTCCTCACTCATTTAAGTCTTCTTTAATTCATCTTGATAAAATTTGTAGGTTTTTTTCTCGAGCCTTTGCATTTTTTTGTTGGGTTTATTTCTAGATGTTTTATGTGTTCGATGCTATATCCAAATATTATTTTGAAAATGCTTTCTTTGAAAAATATTTCTTAATATTTTGGTTGTATATAGAAATACAATCAATTTTGACATGTTAAACCGTAACCTTGCTTCGCTTGGCTGAATTAACTTTTTAACTCTATCAGTTTATCTGAAAATTCTTAGATTTTCAAATACATATTCACATCCTTTGCAAAGTGACTATTGATTTTCAAACATTACATACTTTTTTCCTTTTCCTTATTGCACTGGGTAGGACCTAAGATGTAATGTTGTGTAGGAGGGTGACAGTGGCTGTCATTACCTCATTCCTGATATCAGGAGTAAATCTTTCAATATTTATTAATAAGAATGGTGTTTGTTGCAAGTTTTTTTAAATAATTATCCTTTATAAAAGTAAGGAATTTTTCTTCTGTGGCTAATTTGTTAAGGTTTCTTTTTCTAATTTTATAAAATGAATGAGTGTTAAATTTTATTAAATGACTTTACTACATTTATTGAAGAGATCATGTAATTTTTTTCTTCTTTATTTTGTTAACTGCTGAGTTATAATCAGTTGCATTGATTACTTTTCAAATAGTTAACAAACTTTGCTTTCCTGGAATAAGCCCAAGTTGATTGTGATACATTATTCTTTTTATATATCATTGGATTCCATTTGTTAATAATTTGTTTAGAATTTTGCATTTACATTCATGAGAGAGATTGATCTGAAATTTTTCTTGTTGTAATGTTATTATCAGGTTTTGGTATAAGATTATACTGGTCTCATAATATAAGTTGTGAAGTGTAAAGTTTTTCTATTCTCTGGAAAAATCTGTGTAGATTTATTTCTTAAATGTCTGTTAAAATTCACTGGAAAAACCATCTGTACTTGAAGTTTTCTTTAAGTGTGATATTTTCTGTAGGTTTTGGTAGATAATCTTTATCAAGTTGAGTAAGTTCTCTTTTAATTTCTAGTTTTCTGAGAGTCTTTATAAGGAATGACATTGAATTTTGTCAAGTGCTTTTCTACATATGCTTTGTCTTTTTTGGTCTGTTTATTCAATTAATAACATTGGTTTTAAAATGTTAGATCAATTTTGCATTCCTGGTGGTGATATATTATCTTCTTATATATTGTAGTATTAGATTTGCCAAAGATGTCTGCTGTTATTTATACTGAGTACTTGTTATGATTCCATTTTATCACTTGGGTTTAACTATAACTCTTTATCATTTTAGTGGTGCCTTAAAGGCTTAAAGTATATATTTTAAACTTACTGTAATCTAGCTTTAGGAGAAGGAGGAGAGAAGAGAGAGAGAAAGAAAGAGAAAGAGAGAGCGAGAAAATTCATTTGAGGAAACTACCTGAGGCCAGGGAAAGAAACACCTGAAAAAATTCAATGGAACAATCATTTCTTGCAATCATAGAACTAAGAATATTATCTATTCCCACTATTCAGAAAAGAAATCATAATTCATGGAGCCCGAGAGGGACAGAAACTGGAAGGGTTGTGCCTCAGTAGTGGTAAAAACTTCTGCTACTGCTGCTGCTAAGTTGCTTCAATCAAGTCCAACTCTGTGCAAACTCATAGACGGCTGCCCACCAGGCTCCCCTGTCCCTGGGATTCTCCAGGCAAGAACACTGGAGTGGGTTGCCATTTCCTTCTCCAATGAATGAAAGTGAAAAGTGAAAGTGAAGTCGCTCAGTCGTGTCCGACTCTTAGTGACCCCATGGACTGCAGCCTAGCAGGCTCCTCCATCCATGGGATTTTCCAGGCAAGAGCACTGGAGTGGGGTGCCATCGCCTTCTCCAGGTAAAAGCTAACCCTAGGTTAAATGTTTCTCTGGTCCCACATAATAAAGGCTAAAGCCAAATTTCAAAAAGGCCAGTCTACTTCCAAATAACTTGACTGTACCCCAGAAGAAAGTTAAGGAACATTTGTAGGAACACAGATATATTTAGCTCCTGTGCTGTGCTGTGCTTAGTTGCTCAGTCCGTTTGGGGCTCTTTACAGCCTCATGGACTGTAGCCTGCAGGGTTCCTCTGTCCACGGAATTTTCCAGGCAAGAAAAATGAAGTGGGTTGCCATTTCCTCCTCCAGGAGATCTTCCCAACCCAGGGATCAAAACTTCGTCTCTTGCATCTCCTGCATTGGTAGGCGGATTCTTTACCACTAGCGCTATCATCCAATAAAAAAATCATCAGGTATGTAAAGAGCAGAAAATTATACCTATAATGAGGAGAATTTTTAATCCATCAAGACTGATCCAAATAGTAGGATTAATAGATAAGGGCATGAAAACAGTTATTATAACTATGTAATACATAACTGTATTACATAGGGTCAAAAAACTAGAGGAAAGATTTAGCTATACTATGCATAAGTATTAATGGAAACATAAAGAAAATTTGAATTTCTAAAGATGGGAAAAATGCAATGTTTTAGATGAAAAAGATACTGGGCAGGATCATGGTAGTTTAGATATTGTACAAGAAAAAGTAGTACATTTGAAAACAGTGAAGTAGAAAATATTCGAAAAGAAACATAGAAATAAAGACTGAAAAATAATAAGGGAATTATTGAACTGTGGTATGAGTGAATTTTGGTAGCCCAGAACTCCCTAGACTTTTGGATTTATTTTCTTAACTCAGAGAGAGCACTGAGTTCCATTTGGGCTTCCTCTCTGCACGGCAACCTGGAAACTTCCTGCAGGCAGTAAGCTGGAACAATAATAAGGCTCATTCACTTCCTGTATTTCCCATTTCTCAGGGATCAATTTTCTTTGTCACCTGATGTCCTAAGACTTATGAACTATTGTTTTATAAATTTTGTTCAATTGTTTGGTTATTTCAGATGTGAAATAACTGTTACTCTAAAAAGATGTTGAGTATATTGTTTTTGTGTATTTTTAATTAGTGTAACATAATTTTAATTAGGTTTATTAAGTGTATATTTCAAATCTTCTATTATATTTTTGTGTGCTCATTCTATCAGTTACTGAGAAAAACATACGAAATTCTTTACTTCTCCTTGCTCCAGATTTGGTTAGTGTTAGCATAGTGTATCTTTTTCTATTCTTTTACCTTTCTTTGGTCTTGTATTTAAATTGCATTGCTTATAAGCAGCATATAGTTGTTTTTGTTCATCATACTTGTTGGAAAGCAATATGAATATTTTTATGTTTCTTCATGGTTAAAGTTTTCTAAGTCTTTCTGAGCGAAGGAAGATGTCTCTTTCCTCCAGTCACATTTGCTCCTCACATTCTAAGGGTGATAAACCTGGAGCTGCTTTTATGTGTTATAATGGAGCCATCTGCTCCCATTCAAGGGGTAAGTAAATGTATCAACCTCAGAGCCAAATACTTGCATTCCGGAGTAGAGACTTTTGTCATTTCTCTTCCCTGAGAAAATAGTTTGCTTTAGAAAGATAAGATTCCTCTCCCTCTCTCAGGATGAAGAGCGGGGAGGAACTGTATGACTGTTCCTATTATATAAGCTCCTAGGTTCATGATTTTTGAATTCCTTTTCTCTGTGCCAGAACTTACATTGCATGTACAGTTCTAACCATCTGGCTCTTGTCATACCACCCTTAAGGGGGAGAATTGGGCATGGAGAACCCATGAAGTTATTACTCTAAGTAATAACAGTCTACCTCAATCCAGAAACCTTATATTTGCTTGTTTTTAGAAAAATATAAATAATTAATAGGTATTAAAAAATCTGACAAATTAAAAACTTGTCTGACAAGTTTTGTTTTCAGTAGAAGGATTTAATATATTTATTCTTTTGTTCAATTACTGGTCTATTTGGGCTTAAACACATTATAGTGTACATTTTCTTATTTATAATGATTTTTGTCTTCCTTTATTTTCTTCTTTGATTTAATTAAATATACTTAATTATTTCTATTATTGTGTTAGTTATATGCAAGTGTACTCAGTCCCTAAGTCGTGTCCAACTCTTTGCGACCCCCTGAACTGTAGCCCTCCAGGCTTCCCTGTCCGTGGGATTTTTCAGGCAAGAATACTGGAGTGGGTTACCATTTCCTTCTCCAGGGGATCTTCCCAACCCAGGGATCGAACCTGCATCTCCGGTGTGAACTGTATATAGTCTTTTTCTATTTTTTATTGACTACTCCTGATATTATAATGTGTATCTTTGGCTTATTACAATAAATGGAAATAATTACTTTTACTACTTTTATCATTTCTATCAAGAAGTTATCTCTGTTTTATTGTTACTTATTTGAAAGTAATGTGGGTTTTTTTCCCCCCTCTGTTTGCTTTAAATGTTTCTCTGGGTTGGGTTTACAATACTTTTGCCATGATATGCCTGCACATTTATCCTACTTGAGGTTCTCTGAAAATCTGTGTCTTAATGTCTTTCTTTAGTTTGAAAGATTGTGAATTTTGGAAAATTCTCCTTTTTTCCTGGTACTTCAGTTTCACATATGTTAGGTCTTTTTAACTATGTCCCATATGTCTTATACTCTTTTCTACATTTCCATCTTTAAATAATATTTTCTCTTTTTGTCAGTTTGGTTATTGTCTTTTAACCTACCATTCCAACTCATTCTTTCTTTCAGCAGTGTCTAATTTCTTATTAAACCCAAATAATTGATTTTAGGTGTTACATATTTTTAGTTCTTGAATTTTGGTTCTTATTTTAAATATTCCAGAGTGGTGTTTTTTTTTTATTTTTTCTTTTTTTGCTACAGTTCCCCATTTTGATCTATTTTCTTGAAGATGTTCAATAGTTATATTAAAATCTATTTCTGAAAACACTAATATTTGGTTCAGCTATGAAGCTGTGTCTATGCTCTGATCTTTCTTGGTTCTTAGTTATTTCCTTCTGTGTGTTAGAATGCTTAGTCACTTTTTATTGAATGCCAGGCATTGTTATGAAAATCATCATCTCTAGGTGATGTCTTCTTCCAGTGAAGATTTGCTTCACCAGTTCAAGTAGGGGAAGATCACCTGTATTTGAAGCTGGGTTCCAGTCTCTCTTGAAGGCTGGTATATTCCCTCCTCACAGTTACTCTTTTGCTTTGGCACTTCAGGGATTCCAGATGAAATCCTGGACTGTACACCAGGTTTTCTTCTTGGTTGTGACCTTTCATTTTTATCTTCCTAAGACTATGGGATTATTAAAATCTCTTTTTTTAAAGTATAGCTTCCATTTAATTTTTTTCCAGAGGACAGTTTTCCTTCAGTCTTTAGAACCCAAATCCTTACATGGGCTTTGGCAGAGATCACAGGGCAGCACCATTAGATCTAAATTAGGTGAGAGTGTTTGGATTTTCTGGGCTTTGTGAGAATGGTTCTTGACTGCCTTGCTGTGAATGGTAATGTAGTTTCACATAGAGCTTGGGAAGCACATGTATGTCAAAGACATTCTGGAAATGTCTCTGATGACTGTGGCTTGTACTGTGTTTTGAATGATGAACTTCTCAACGGCCTTGGGCGCACCCTGGGTACAATTAGTTCAGCACATAGACTACATGTGGCCATAACCCTTTTTTGACACGACTATTTTTACGTCTTGATTTTACACCAGTATGAAGATCCTGTTAGGGAGGGCATTTAACACAGACAACCTCAGCCCCATTCTGGCATCTCAGCAGCAAGGACCCAGAGCTAACAGCTGTTTTTAGTTTTCTAGCCTCACAGCCACTTTTGCTTAGGATTTTCATTCCCTGGGCTATTGCTTATGGATGATAAATGTCTTTAGGGGAAGTGCCATTATATATGGGGCTCACTTCTTTGACCTTCTCTTGTCTCCAAGATCTTAACCTTTATATCCTGGATGCTTTGCTCCATTTATGTCTCCTCAGCCTAATGAGGCTGACTAGGTACTGCTTGGCTTCACTGTGTACTAGCTACTACCTTATGCTTGTCTTGTTAGTCTCAGCTTGTCCTTTCAGCCTCTGAGCTACTGAATATGAATCAGGGGAAGGCAATCATGAATGTAGGGTACTTCTCAGTTCATTTCCCTTCTTTTTTCAATTTTGGCTCAAAAGTCCTGGCTGCCTTGGCAGCTCTCTGTTGATTTTTAAAGAGTTATTTTTTGTTTTTGATTTTTAAAGTTTTTATTAACAGGAGAATTTGTCTGATACAAGCCAGTCTGCCATAGACAAGGACAGAAATTTTGTAACCTGCTTTTATGAAGGAATTTTGTGACTGCTACTTTGTGATAGACCTAGAGATTAAGTAAAAAAGAATCAAATAAATGTGAGGGAGAAGAGTTATGAAAAGATTAAACTGACATCCAGAAGACTTAGCACTGCTACAGTCCACCTGGTTTCTCAGATTATAATTAGATTTTGGTCCTCCTGCTGGGTTGGAAGAAACCTGGAGATGGTTCAGATATCTGAAGGACGCCACTGTGGCAATGTTGGGGGCAGGAGAGTGGGAGACTAGAGAATGGGTCAAGGGAACAAGGGCCAAGGTATAAATAAAAGCTGAAGAGGTACAGATTTTGTTTTGAATAAAGGGGGTTATTTCTAATAAAGATTGGTTGGGATGAAGATCAGTGGGAACTAACTCATTACCCATCCATGAAGTCATTCGAATGGATGGCCAAGTTGGAATGGGATGCTACAGAGGGGATTAAAATATTGAATGTGGGATGGGCAGATGGGATGGTATATACTATACCTGACCATAGTAGGTGAGGAGTTCAATAAATGTTGAATGAACATATGATCTACTAAGTCTCTCCTAAAGCTGAGGTTCCATGACTTTAGCAGGATGTGTTGTGTGTGTGTTGTCACTTTAGCCATGTTTGACTTTTTGCAACCCTGTGGACTGTAGCCTGCCAGTCTCCTCTGTCCATGGGGTTCTCCCGACAGGAATACTGGGGTGGGTTGCATTTCCTCCTCCAGGGGATCTTCCCGACACAGGGATCAAACCCACGTCTCTTATGTCTCCTGCATTGACAGGTGGTCTCTTTACCACTAGCACCACCTAGGAAGCCCTCAGCAGGATGGTGTGGTACAAAGCACATAGGACTAGAATGCTCTGTTCTTACAGAGTTCAGGAAGGAAGAACATGGGAAACACCATCTTTTCTATTTCCTCCTCTCCAACCTCAAGCTTTAGCTAGCCCTATGTGTGTGTGTGTGTGTGCTTAGTCAGTCAGTCATGTCTGACTGTTTGCCACACCAGGGACCGTAGCCCACTAAGCTTCTCTGTCCATGGGGTTATCCAGGCAAGAATACTGGAGCTGGTTGCCATTTCCTCCTCCAGGGGATCTTCCTAACCTAGGGATCAAACCTACTCTTGCATCAGACAACGCGTTTCCTGTATTGGCAGGCAGATTTTTTACCACCTAGCTACCTGGGAAGACGCCAGCCCTGTAAGTCCCAGTTAAACTTGCCATGACAAACGAAGGTCCAGTGCAGGGGATTGGCTGGCATCTGGAAGAGGTGTGGAGAAATGGAGACTCTGAGAACCAGCTCCTTGGTGATGGGTGCCCCTATTTCATGCCCTCTGGTGGCTGCAGGTACAGGTTTGGCAGAATGTGGCCACCTGCTCTTCTGAGTGGTCCCAGCCTGCCCTGGGGACCAGAGTCAGCCGGGCGGTCATGTGGGGCTGGTCTTCTCCTCCCCTCTCCCTTGTCTCTGCAGCATTTTCTCAGCCTGATCCAGTGCTGCTTCCCCATCCTTCACTTCAGGCTAGAACAAGTTAATCAGCGCCCCTAGTTTGGGGAGCCCCCGTTGAGTACCCTCCCCAACCCCCTTCCCCAAGCAGGGCTGAAGTACTGTTCCAACCAGCTGAATCCTGCAAATGGTGCTACTAAATATTTCATTTGGACTTAACAACTCAATCTGCCTGCCATTATCCCAAGGGCCCCCACATCCCCCAGCCCCTTTCTGATTAACAAAGTCGCTGGCCGGGAAGATCTGCAGAAGCCGTCATTGAAGGCTGTGTGAGCGGCTGCTCAGGGCGGCGGGCGGAGGCTCAGCATTAAGCAGGAAGCATCGATTTCAGCATTAGCTAGCTTTTTACATTCCCAGGCAGACAATGCAAGTACCTTCAATTATCTTCAAAGCAACTGAAGGGAAGGAAATTGGTCTTAGATGTGGTAAATAGACTCCACAAAGTCCGCTGAGGCATGCAAAGGTGTGCCCATGGGGACCCAGAGGTCTTGTCGCCAAGCCTGAACCTCTGCTGATCAGAATTCAGGCAACCATCGCAGGGGTTCCATTTCTCTGCACCACCCGCCTCCCCACCCCGGATGCCTGGGAGAGCATGAGGGGTCTTGAAGCTGGGCTCTCAAATGCCAAGGCAGCTGCAGGGAGCAAGAGAGAACTGAGTTTGGAGTCAGAGAGACTTTGGTTCGCTTTTGGTTCTTTTGGTGTGTGACCTTAGTCAGGTAGCCTAACCTCTCTGAGCCTCCTTTTCCTTACTGGCGAAATGGGACTTGTAATATCTACCTTAGAGGGGAGTGATGCTGATTTCAGGGCTATGTCTTCTACAGGTTGGACCTTCTTCTCTGCCCGCACACCATCCTTTGCTCATCTCCTTCCTGGTGTTATCGCCCTGTTGTGAATGTTGGCTTTCATGGCTGTCTTTCCTGTGGACAGCAGTGTGTGCTCAGATGCTCAGTTGTGTCTGACACTTTGTGACTGCATGGACTGTAGCCCACCAGGCTCCTCTGTCCATGGGATTTTTCAGGCAAGAATACTGGAGTAGGGTGCCATTTCCTCCTCCAGTGGATCTTCCCGACCTAGGGATGGAACCCGAGTCTCTTATGTCTCCTGCAATGGCAGGCAGATTCTTTACCACTAATGCCACCTGGGTAGGGAGGACAGGCAGTGGTTAACATTTTTTAAAGGATGGGTCAGGGCCCAGTGAAGAATGTGGTGAAAGCCATGGGCCCTCTCCCTACAGAAAAATGTGTGATCATTTAATTTGCCTATAATTTCAAGGAACTCATAGCAGCAAGGCTAAAATCCCTATGTCAGTGTTTACACAGAGCCTGGCAGATGAGTCATAATCAGAATATGTCTGTTGACTGCTTGAATCATTTCAAAGATGCTTTCCCAGCCCTGTGATTTTGGAGTTCTATTCTACCCAAGAAACATTCATTTAGTGAATACTTATTGTGTTGCAGGCCCTAGACTGGGCTTTGCAGAGAGGACTGGGCTTTGCGGAGAGGACTGGGCTTTGCGGAGAGGACAGGGACGTAACTCCTGCCCACAGATGGGGGTTTAGACAGGAATACCTATGTCAGTGACTCAAGGTGGTAAGATTCGGCCCATATGAAAGCTCCTTTGCCTACCCTTAGCTCAAGCAACTCCTGGGAAAGTGCTCTGTTCCCTTGCCTCTCAGCTCTGACCTGGGAGATCCCACAGGGTAGACCATTAAGGAAAGACTGAGGGAGAAGAGGCAAGAGTGTGCGTGTGATGGAGCCTGGCGGCAGGTGGTGCAGGTAGGGTAGCGAGAAGGCCATTGGCAGCTGGGTCTAGAACCACCATCACCATGCTTGGGGCTGGGGCTGAGTGCTCAGGGCCTGGAAGCCAGCACCTGCTAGCTCCTGTGCAGGGCCCCCGCTGGGTTAATCTATTCAGTGAGGACATCATTATGCACAATTTGCATAATCTGCCAAGCCCTGATTACAGGGCACTCAAGTACCTGTTGGGGAAAGCTGTCAAGAGAGCATCGCTTTGTCCTTGGCAGACCATGGTGGGGGTGGGGTGGGGTGTATGGACTGGGAGACGGGGCCCCAGATCCAGGAGTGCTGGATCCCAGACCGAGTCTACGAGAGTGAGTTGGGGTTCCATGAGCCTTATTTCTGGGGAGTTAGCTCATTCCCACCCTAAAGGCTGTTGTGTCTTCTCTGCTCTTAACGACTTAATTTTAAAAGGCTAAAACCCCTCGTGGATATTTTTAAGGAGTTAAATAAGTGCCAGTGATGGCTCCTGTTGGGGCTGTTTGGATTTGAAAAGAAGATACTAAGATGTAAAGATATCAATATTTAATTGTCTCTTGAAGCCTGGCTTTTCAAGCAAGTGGTGGGGAGCCAAGAGTCTCCTCTGAATGTGATGCGCACGTGTGCACGCGTATGCACATATGTGTATGTGGGTATGTGAGTGTGTGTTTAATAGAGAATTCTTCAGGAGCACTATGTGTATTCAGTGTTCCATTCTTACTTCCTTTTGCTCTCTACCACCTAAAGAGATAAAAACAGGGCATGAACTCTGTTTTAATTTAATTCAGCAAACAAGTGCAGAGCACTTGTCTGGACTCCTCTGCCCTTTAGGCATTTGTGTTCCAGTAGGGGAGTAGGTCATTTATCCAAATCACCATGATACCCATTAGACAGGCTGGAATAAATTCCACAAAGATACGCAAAATTGTGGAACTGACTTACAGAGTGGCTGCCCTGTCCTTGGAAGGAAGCTGACTTCCTGGAGGAGCTCACCTGGCCAGAGCCCGTCTCTTTGTGTGAACTGCATCATTCCTGGAAAATGACAGATGCTCAATAAATCGTGTTGAATGGTTGTTGGACTCCTTAAACATTCCCTCTAGCTCTGTGGTCATTTCTGTCCACACTACATCCCCCAAGTGCTTGGCAGTTTCTTAGAAAAAAATAAATAAAACTCAGAGGAAGAAAAAAGACCCAAAGTAGTTCACAGGGTCCTGAGACTTGCACAAAGTTGGAGCAGAAGAGACTGAGTCTAGATGTGGGGTCACTTTCCTTTTTTCACACAGCACCATCCACAGGACTAGGATGAGACACCAGGAGAAGTGTCTGGTCTTCTGAGGAGGGGAGCTTGTCTAGTCCACCCCTGGCCCTTTGAGGCTTTCAGGGAAGGAGGCTATGGGCAAGGACAAGATAACCTCTTTATTTCCTCCTAGGGTGGGTCATTTTCTATGCCCTCATTCTATAAACAGTGGAAAAGATACCAGTCAGGCGCCTCCAGGATTTTCACGTGGGGTCAGTGGGGAATAAAGTGACGTGAACAGTAAGAACAAAAACCCAACAGTTGTCCAGTCATGCCTTCAGTGAGCTGGGGCCCTGTTTAATTTTTCCCCTGAAGGATTCCAGACACACCAGGGAGATTTCAAACAGCCTGAATTAGAAGAAGGAAGTATGGGACCATCCTGTACCTGAGTCTGGGTTCCAAACATGAGACACTATAAAGTAAGATTCAATCTAGATGCTCCCCTCCTCCTCCCCACCCCCAGCCAGGGATCTCCCAGTGTGCCCAGGGGAGAAGGAAGCAAGCAGGGTCTCAGGAAGGGCGGTCATAGAATCTGTGATTTCTCTGGCTGTGAGGACTGAGATTGGAAGGAGGGTAGAAGGAGGTAAAATGGAGGAAAGGGCTCCTCTCTGCCAGACTCTGGGGATCTCCTCTAAAGGGCTCCAGTTACAAACAGCTGAACAGAGGCTCCCTGGAGTTGGACACCATGGATGGTGGAAAAACTGTTAAGAACTTGTTAATACCATTCCATCTGCTTCAGGGCAAGCCAGCACCCAGGCCACTTGTGTGGCTGACCACCAAGAATGAAGCTTTGATGCTTCATATTCCAGTGACTCTTGCTAAGGTAAGGTCTCTCTTGCTGTCATGCATAAAAGACTCTGGTCCCATCTTCACAGAGATGTGGCACTTCTGCTCAGTCTCCTTCTATTGGTGGTGGTTTAGTCGCTAAGTTGTGTCCGACTCTTGCGACCCCACAAGGGAAGTCCTGGGAGGAGGGTGGGGATTCTTAATTCTTAATCTCTGTGAGTCACAAACTTCTTTGAGAACCTCTTAAAAGCCATGGCCCTCTTCCCCTTCAAAATGCACATACATACATACATAGACAATTTGGCATACAATTTCAGGGCATTTATGGACCTTGTGGAATCATAGATTCCATTAACAAGATACCTGCCTCAGAAGCACATCTCTAGTCTTTTAGGATAATATAATGAAGTTTTTGAATAGCATTTCGCAGTTCGTAAAGCGCTTTTAACTATGCATTGTGTTAATTAATCTTCATAGTAATCCTGCTGAGGAAGGAATTATTATATTATTGTCCTTATTCTGCTGACAAAGAAACCGAACCTCAAAGAATTCTGTCATTTTCCCATAGCTAGTAAGAGGTGAAGTCCAGTCCTTAGCTAGTAAGAACTGGAGACCAGTCCTTCTGCCTGAGCTTTGCAAACCAGGCCAGGTTTGTACTTTCCCTTTGAGATTGCTCCATTTTCCACAGCTGCATTAGACTGATTTTCTTGTGAATCTGTATCTGTTTTTGTTTTGTGAGAGGTATGGTGGGTAGAGATTGGGGGTGGGGGTTGGTCTGCCTGTAGGAATGACCAGAGACCCCCCTGGGACAGGAGAGGGGACCGGGAGGGAGCCTAGTCTTCAGGAATCAAGGTTATTTTCTTTTTAAATTATTTATTTATTTATTTTTGATTCTGCTGGGTCTTCATTGCTTTGTTCGGGCTTTCTTTAGTTGCTGTGAGCAGGGACTACTTTTTGCTGCGGTGCACGGGCTTCTCATTGTGGTGGCTTCTCTTATTGTGGAGCACAGGTTCTAGGCACACAGACTTCAGTAGTTGTGGCACGTGGACTCAATAGTTCTAGTGAACCAGCTTGGTTGCACTTCCTGGGCTTTCCAGGTGGCAAAATGGTAAAAAATCTGCCTGCCAGTGCAAGAGATGCAAGAGACGTGGGTTCGATTCCTGGGTCAGGAATATCTCCCAGAGTAGGAAATGGCAACCCACTCCAGTATTCTTGTCTGGAAAATTCCATGAACAGAGGAGACTGGTGGGCTATAGTTTATGGGGTTGCAAATAGTAAGACACAACTATATGACTGAGCAGATGCCCATGTGGAATCTTCCTGGGCTAGGGATTGAGCTCGTGTCCCCTGCATTGGTAGGCAGATTCTTATCCACTGTACCACCAGGGAAGTCCTCAAGGCTATTGTCTAAGTTAATGATTGCACTTGACAATCCTGAAGTTCATCTGTGACTCCTTGTCACATCAGGGAGGAATCTAGGAGTTACAGGTTTCTAGGACTAGAGATGACCTGTGAATTTATTTACTTCCTAGATCTCCCAAGTTCACGTGAAGGAAAACATCTCTTCCATCTCCATACTCTCTACATTCAAGTAGCCAATGTAGCTATGCCCTTCTGTGATCTTGAATCTTCCTTTGAGTATTAACAGGAGCTCCCTTTGCCTGATTTCTTAAACCTGTCACTTGGCAGATTGTAGTGACATTAGAACAACTTTCTCTTTAATTCCCTTCCATGGATTTCCAAGGGAGTTTTTTATAATATCACTTGCTCGATTCAAGTCTAATGAATATGGATTAATTTTCTGCATTATAGCTATTGATCTTCGGCCATTGATCTGAGTGAGGGAATGTTACTGCTCATAAATTCCTCCATTCTGACAGAGGGCTCCCTGGGGGCAGGAATGGGGAAATGGAAGTAACAAGAGATGAAAGAGCTAGAGGGATAGCTGAGCTCCAAAAAGGAGTGAGGCTGGAGGAAAGATTGCAGGGGGAGGAGATGAAGAGGTGAAGAGCCCCTTGGTCACCTGATGCTCCATCCAATAATTCTGTTTACTCTTCTCCACCCATACTCCAAGATTTTCCACTTCTGGGCCTTTGCTTATGCCACATTCCTGCCTACATGCCCTTCCTTCTTTCTCCCCTACCAATAGGTACAAATTCTACCTATTGATTTGGCCAAACAGTTCATTTGCATTTTTTTGGTAAGACATTGACTGTCTTAAGGAAAAACCTGAACAAACTTCTTTGGTCAACCCAATACATTTCCAAACCCAGATCCAATGCCTTATTTTTCATGAAGCTTTTCCTGGCTCCTTCCCACCTACTGCTAATTGGAATTTCTGTCTTTTATATTTTCACAATGCTTTATCTCTTAGGCACTTAACACTTCGTGTTGTGTTCAGTTCAGTTGCTCAGTCGTGTCCGACTCTTTGCGACCCTATGAACAGCAGCACACCAGGCCTCCCTGTCCATCACTAACTCCCTGAGTCTACCCAAACCCATGTCCATCGAGTTGGTGATGCCATCCAGCTATCTCATCCTCTGTCGTCCCCTTCTCCTGCCCTCAATCTTTCCCAGCATCAGGGTCTTTTCCAATGAGTCAGCTCTTCGCATCAGGTGGCCAAAGTACTGGAGTTTCAGCTTCAACATCAGTCCTACCAATGAACACCCAGGACTGATCTCCTTTAGAATGGACTGGTTGGATCTCCTTGCAGTCCAAGGGACTCTCAAGAGTCTTCTCCAACACCACAGTTCAAAAGCATCAATTCTTCAGCGCTCAGCTTTCTTTATAGTCCAACTCTTATATCCATACATGACCACTGGAAAAACCATAGCCTTGACTAGACGGACCTTTGTTGGCAAAGTAATGTCTCTGCTTTTTAATATGCTGTCTAGGTTGGTGATAAGAGTAAGCGTCTTTTAATTTCATTGCTGCAATCACCATCTGCAGTGATTTTGGAGCCCAGAAAAATAAAGTCAGCCACTGTTGCCACTGTTTCCCCATCTATCTGCCATGAAGTGATGGGACTGGATGCCATGATCTTAGTTTTCTGAATGTTGAAGTTTAAGCCAACTTTTTCACTCTCCTCTTTCACTTTCATCAAGAGGCTCTTTAGTTCTTCACTTTCTGCCATAAGGGTGGTGTCATCTGCCTATCTGAGGTTATTGATATATCTCCTGGCAATCTTGATTCCAGCTTGTGCTTTCTCCAGCCCAGCATTTCTCATGATGTACTGTGCATATAAGTTAAATAAGCAGGGTGACAATATACAGCCTTGACGTACTCCTTTTCCTATTTGGAACCAGTCTTTTGTTCCATGTCCAATTCTAACTGTTGCTTCCTGACCTGCATACAGGTTTCTCAAGAGGCAGGTCAGGCGGTCTGGTATTCCCATCTCTTTCAGAATTTTCCACAGTTTATTGTGATCCACACAGTCAAAGGCTTTGGCATAGTCAATAAAGCAGAAATAGATGTTTTTCTGGAGCTCTCTTGCTTTTTCGATGATCCATCAGATGTTGGCAATTTGATCTCTGGTTCCTCTGCCTTTTCTAAATCCAGCTTAACATCTGGAAGTTCTCGGTTCATGTACTGTTGAAGCCTTGCTTGGAGAATTTTGAGCATTACTTTGCTAGCATGTGCTGGTGCTGCTGCTGCCAAGTTGCTTCAGTCGTGTCCAACTCTGTGCGACCCCATAGATGGCAGCCCACCAGGCTCCCCTGTCCCTAGGATTCTCCAGGCAAGAACACCGGAGTGGGTTTCCATTTCCTCCTCCAACGCATGAAAATGAAAAGTGAAAGTGAAGTTGCTCAGTCGTGCTAGCGTGTGAGATGAGTGCAATTGTGTGGTAGTTTGAACATTCTTTGGCATTACCTTTCTTTGGGATTGAAATGAAAACTGACATTTTCTAGCTCTGTGGCCACTGCTGAGTTTTCCAAATTTTCTGGCATATTGAGTGTAGCACTTTAACAGCATCATCTTTTAGGACTTGAAATAGCTCAGCTGGAATTCCATCACCTCCACTAGCTTTGTTTGTAGTGATGCTTCCTAATGCCCTCTTGACTTCAGACTCCAGGATGTCTGGCTGGGTAAATTATAAAAATACATTACATATAAATGAATTATATTAATATGTAAATTATTTCATATACTATCTGTTCATATATTTTGTGTTTTCATCATCCTCATCTAGGGTATTATCTGGTCAGTGTTTACCATCTGGTGGAGTGTTGGAGTGACCCAAACCTTCATTCCCAAAGATTCCAAATTCTTAGGGATTCTACCTTTTTGTGGTTGCTGTGACTTTCCATTTACTCTTTACTCTTGGACACAAAAGTAGTGAAGGATTCCTGAGAATCCACTAGGCTCCAGACACAATCTTCTCTGCCATTAAATTCCCTTTTGGTATTAATCACCCCAATAGTAGAGTAATTCCTTCTCCCCAGTTTTTTTTTCCCATTGCTTCCATGTGCTTCCCTGATAGCTCAGTTGGTAAAGAATCTGCCTGCAATGCAGGAGACCCTGGTTTGATTCCTGGATTGAGAAGATCCCCTGGAGAAGGGAAAGGCTACCCAGTCCAGTATCCTGGCCTGGAGAATTCCATGGACTGTATAGTCCGTGGAGTCGCAAAGTGTCAGACACGACTGAGTGACTTTCACTTTCCATGGCATAAGGGCCTCAGAACGGCCAGGGGGGAGTCTCAGATTTTAATTCACTGGAGCCACTGGTGTTGCTCTCTTGGAAACCAAGACTTCAAACTAGCAGAGCTCAAAGTTGCAGAGACAGGAAGCAAAAATTCTGAGAGTTTTTAGTTGTCAGAGTGAGAGGAGCTAATCTCACTTCTTGCCCTTAAGTCTAACATCTCTGCATCCTAGTTACAGAAGATTTCTATGTTTTTGTTGTTTTTCAGTTACTAAGTCATGTCTGACTCTTTAGGGACTCCGTGGACTGCCAGGTTCCTCTGTCCATGGGATTTCCCAGGCAAGAATACTGAAGTGGGTTGCCATTTCCTTCTCCAGGGGATCTTCCTGACTCAGGGATCGAACCTGTGTCTCCTGCATTGCAGGTGGATTCTTTACCGCTGAGCTACCTGGGAAGCCTGGCTTTCTATGTAGCACCATATGTTGGTCACTGAGTCAAAGTACATATTGCATTCTGTAAGACAGACCCTATTTTTTTTTTCCAGAGGGTCATCTCCCAGCTGGAACCACAGCTGAGGCTCCAGGAGCTCATTCCAAGATTCTTTGGGATCAGTTGTTTCTGGCTGATGGGCTATGTAATAAGAATGAATTCCATGGGCTTGAGTCCATTGCCACACTTCTTTTGCTGAGAAATGAATTCCTTGATTAGAAGCAATGTTGTGAGGAATACCATGATGGCGAATAAGGCATTTTAGAAGCACATGGATGATGGTGCTAGCAGAAGTGTTACAAGAAAGGATGACAAATCCAGACCCAGAATATGTGTCTATCCCAGTGAGGACAGCTCTTTGTCACCTCCATGATGGAAGGGGTTCAGTTATTCAAACTGCCACTGATCTCCTTGGGAAATGGTGCCACACAGGAGGCTCAGTGTTGGTCTCTGCTTTTGGCAAGTTGGACACAGCAAGAGTGACAAGCAGGTCAGCCTTGGTGACACAAAGTAGATGTGGCCAATCCCATGAGTAGCCTCTATCCATGCCAGCAGGTCCACTTTGTACCTAGGTCAACTGAGCAAGCCCTAGGGGGGCTGGGGAAGAGTAAGTGTGATTGTTGATATAGCATACAAATATCCTCTTAGCCTCAGAGTCAGCACAAGGGCCACCCCGAGTGAAAGTTCACTGCATTGGCAAGAAGAGCACCCCCCCAACCTCTGCGTCTAAGTGGGAATTGGTAAAGCTGGGTTCAAGCTCAGTAGATGAGGTCTGCCCACCTGGCTCTTCTTGGGGAGGTATTTTTTCCCCCAGAGTCTCTGTAGTACTATCTGACTGTATAATTAATGTCTTTGGCACTTAGCTCTGGCTGCCTTGTGTTATTCTTTACTCGAAAATATATGCTTAAAGACAAGTTTAAATTAGTACTTGAGGGTAGCAACCATAGTGAGAACATCTTGACATCACCGGAGACGCACTCTGTGGCTCTTACTCAGTGGAGTAAATAGAAAGGTGCATGGAAAAGTTTGATATTTAAGATGAGAAGCCTCAGGTTTGAGGCCTCCTCTTCAGCTTCTTCTCCATGTGACCTTAGACAAGTCGTAGCACACTCCCCATCACATATTCTTCTTGAACAACATACAGTTGCTTGATGTTAATTGGATGCCTTGCTCATTCTGAACCTTCTCCATTTTAATGAAAAAAGATGTCTTCTTTCTTAAGTGAGATGAGATACAAGTCCAATAAGTTACAGAGTTCCCTTCAAAATAGAGGCTAGTCACAATCTCTGAAAAGACTCAAAGCAAGCAGTTAGTAAAGGAAACTGCTATTGTTTAGTTGGTCCCAAAGTTGTAATTGATATTCATCATCTTCCTTTCCTACTAACTGTTCTAGATTTTCCTAGTATTCACCCAGCCATTCATCCATGAGGTGTCTTAACCCTTGGTGGCCCTTGTTGGGTTGTGGTTTTCTTTAATTGCATATTAAGCATTATCTGGGCATAAAAGCACCAAATGACATACCTGCAAATACCCTGGTTACCAAATATCCTCCTCCCTGCCCTTGTTGTGTAGCAGTAACTCTAACTTCTCATGATAATCAAGGTAAGTCTCCTTGCCATCAGACTGACACTTTTCTTTGCTTGTTAGTTCATTGACATGAGGAACTCAAAATGGCCAAATTCATGACTTTCAGTTCAGTGGAATCCTTACTGTGATCCCTGACAAAAGTTTTCTGCCCCTTGGAATCCAGACCTCTAATTTAGCTAATGTAATGTTGTGAAGTCGGGAAGGACAAATCCTGTATGTGGATCACTGGAAGTGATGGTGAAAGTGACAACTTCTACCTGATTCCCAACCCATAAATTCTAGCTATTACAACACTCTGTGTAGGTCTTTAGACTTCCCTAGTGGCTCAGTGGTAAAGAATCCACCGGCCATTGCATGCAAGAGTTGCAGGTTCCATCCCTTGGTCGGGAAGATCCCCTGGAGAAAGAAATGGCAACCCACTCTAGTATTCTTGGTTGGGAAATCCCACGGACAGAGGAGCCTAGTGAGCTACAGTCCATGGGGTTGCTAACGGTAAGAATAGACTTAGTGACTGAGCAGACATGCATGTAGGTCATTATTTTAACATATACGTTAATCTCAATCCGTAAGATACTGACCCTCAACTGGCATCTTAGCTGGAGCATTAAAGACTAATCTACTACTTTATTGGACTGGCTGGGTGATGCAGTACCTGGTTAAACCAGTACATCCCATGATCATGTCATGTGTCCTTTGGTGCACCTTGTTTGACATAAAATAGGAGCTTTGGTCCAAGGCAGTGCTATATGGGAGACCATGTTAGGTTTGGCCTACTGTGAGCCCTTGGATAGTAGTGCCAGTGGAGATTTTATAGGTATGAGATGCACATATGAAGAGTATAAATTTTGGTGAAGACAAACTGCTATCGCCTCCAGACTGCAAGAAATCTGATGTAATTGAGGGTCTCCAAGTAACTGGCTAATCTCTTTCAGAAACTGTGCTATATCAAGGGTTTAGACAGGTCTCTGCTGCTGGCATGCCAGGCAGGCATCACTGAGACCAGGTAAATCAATCATAATAAGAGGAAGCCTATGCTTTGGGGACCCTGTGTCATTTCCATTCTCACCACACACTCTCTGTTCATGAGATCATTGCATCAGCACTGGTTGGATGAGGTAAGTTGGCTGATTTCACAGGACTTGACTGTTAACGGTTGCTTCTATAGCAGATGACCATTTGAACATGAGGAGATACAAAGATCTGTATCTTTTGTGCCCACCTATGTGCCCGTGGATCTGTTTATGTATCTCTTCACTAGACCTCCTTGTCTCAGATCTTCCAATTGTTTTTCTTCTAGGCTCCTTCCAATCAAGCCATCTGCTACCCAGGAGCCATGTATATATACAGCCCAGGTTTCTTTTTCTTCACCCACAGTAAATGATGAAGCATAATATTCCTTGTGTGCCCACTGGGAGTATTTACCACTGAGAAAATTTCCTTTAGTCACTCTTGAGTAGGGCTTTAATGCAGCAGCAAGTTTTGGCTAGTACTATCATACTATACTTTTTACAAACCAGCTTGAGGTCTTTTTATTTTTTTCCCTTGGTTAGTTTAAGAACTCTTCTACCCCATGAGGTAATACATATGAATTAGAGTAGGGAATCAGTGAGCATAGGTTCAGTCCAGAGACATGGCAGTCTGACTCACCTAGTATAATTGACTTGTATTTTCTGGACCTGCTGTGCTTCATTCTGAAACGTGCCATTTGCATTGCATGATAGATTGTGGTTATGCCCACTCAACCTTATAACTTGGTGGCTCTGATAATACTCATGCCACAATGGGCAACTCCGGTTACACAGTTCCTTGATTTCATGTGGATTCAGTCTCCACTGTGCTTAGTCGCTCAGTCATGTCTGACTCTTGTGACCCCATAGACTGTAGCCCGCCAGGCTCCTCTGTCCATGGGATTCTCCAGGCAAGAACACTGGAGTGGGTTGCCATTTCCTTTTCCAGCAGATCTTCCTGACCCAGGAATCGAACCCAGGTCTCCTGCACTGCAGGCAGATTCTTTACCAACTGAGCTATGAGGGAAGATAAGAACATGTCAGATGTCTCACCAGGTGGGGCTTGCGGAAGATTCCACTAAATACCCCTATGTACTATGGATACCTCTCTTTGCCTCTGGTTTATATGGTCTAAGTGACATGACAACCTGTACCCACAGTCTTTTTTTTTTTGAAAGCCTTTAAAGTCACCTGATAATGGATCAAAGCAGTATTCCCAAGGGCAGTTCTTATAGCATTGCAAATGGTAGGAGGAATGAGATACAAGAATATATCATTTATCTCAGAGAAAATGTGTTAACCTGCCCCAGACCACCAGCATCCTAAAAACTTTAATGTTAAAAACTTTAAGGATTAAGGCAGAATCCTTAATCTTCATGGAATTTCTTATTTATTCCACACATTTTTTCCTTAGGCCATCTACAGTAGGGCTACTGAAAATGTGTGGGCTGGTGCTAGTTTGTGAACTGTCTATTACTGCACTAGATAGACACAGGAATTGAGAGGTCTGCTTTTAGAAAATTCTACAACAATTTGACATTTCTGTGATATCTAAGTTCATGATTGGTAGAGTGTTTTATTTTACCAGGTTAGACCAGTGTGGGTGTTTTTGAACTCACACAAACTTGTATATATGGTTTATAATATTTTAAGTTAGTCAATTGTAATCCCTGTGTATAAATCATAAATGTATTTCTTTTATTAAAAGATAATCTCAGTTTAAGTATAATTTTATGGGATTAGAATATTGGGGTTACATCATGAAGAACTGAAGAGTGATCTTGAAAGTACAGCATCACTTATTTCATATTGAAGAAAAATTAAAAATAAATACCCTGAGCTTGCTTGAAATGATTTAAAAATCTCTTCTTTCATTTCTGGCCAAAAGCCTCTGTAAAATTGGTTCCTTTACTATGAGTTGTACAATTAAATAAATTATAGAAATGGTTTATAGGAGCCTGCTAGGTTCTTCTGTCTTTGGGGTTTCTCAGGCAAGAATACTGGAGTGGGTTGCCATTTCCTTCTCCAGGGGATCTTCCTGACCCAGGGATTGAACCTGGGTCTCTTGTGTCTCCTGCATTGCAGGCAGATTCTTTACTGCTGAACCACCAGAAGTAGAAATGGTTTAGAAATACTTTATTCCTTCAAGCAGGGTTATAATCAATCCAACCTAGTTTACATAATTTAACAAGCAAGAAGGAAGTAAGCATAAAGGTATTTAATATAGGGAATCAGTATTCACTCTTACCTTTTATTTAGTTATAAAGAAGACAAATTTGTCATTTGAAGAATGACAAAAAGTTTTGAAAGTGAAAAGTGAAGTCGCTCAGTCGTGTCCGACTCTTTGCGACCCCATTGACGGTAACCTACCAGGCTCCTCTGTCCATGGGATTTTTCAGGCAAGAGTACTGGAGTGGGTTGCCTTTTCCTTCTCCAGGGGATCTTCCCAACCCAGAGATCAAGCCCGGATCTCCCGCATTGCAGGCAGACGCTTTACCATCTGAGCCACCAGGGAAGCAGTAATTTTTTGTATTAATAATCTAAAGTACATTTTCAATGAACTTGTGTACAGGTTTTGTAATTCCTTTTCCCTATGTATTTTTTTTATTATATATTTATTGAAATGTGCTTTTGTGTCTATTGAATCTAGTAATTAAAACTCTTTTGTATGTATTTTATTTTGTTTTCCTGGTAATTCATTTTTACTGAAGTTTATAAAATTCAGTGTGATGTGATGAATTAAAAAAAAAGGCTCTTCACAGATTTTTTGGAAAGCACTCATCTAGAATACATCTAGGATACTTGCTGCTTTAACTCAGCAAGTATAATTAAGATAGTAGACCACCATGAAAGTCTGTGGAATGTCAAGGTGAGCATGGGCCTCGTGCACTACACTTTAGCAAAGAGTTAGTAAAACCCTTTGGAAATATAGTGTCTGTGTATTGCTGCACTGACCATGTAAATGCACACTATTTTTTCATCTTTCCTACTGATGGGGATCAAGAATACGTTTGCCAAATCATTAGCTATAAGTGTTCTGCCAGATGCCAAAATAACCACAGAATGACTTGATAGGCTCAGTGGGTTCACTGGGGGTAGACTTGAGCCTAAACTCTATTCATCATCTGTCCTCCAAAACCTCTAGTCTAAACTGGATTGACCTAATCTTGGATACATACCATATCTGCCACATCAGCTGCAACTGGGGCTACCACCTGGTTAAGTTTAGTCACCAACCATTATCTGTCATGATCAGCCATGTTTTCACAGGGCTGAGATAGGTGATTGAAAAGGAATAGGATGTGGACTATCACCTTCATACCTTTGATGGTGGTGGGAACTTCTGCAATACCCCAGTTACGGCACTATTTCTGATATACTGTATTTATTAAAGGTGAGAGTCATGGGTTTCCACTTTATTCCTTCCCCCCATCTTAATAACCTTTAATCCATAGGCCAGGGAAACAATATAAGGGTTCTTCCAGATGTCAAAATAACCACAGAATGACTTGATAGGCTCAATGAACTCACTGTGGGTAGACTTGAGCCTAAACTCCATTCATCATCTGTCCTCCAAAACCTCTACTCTTTTTCTTCCAGTTTTATTGATTATATAATTGATACATATCACTCTACAAGTTTAAGGTATACAGCATAATGATGTGACTTATATACTTCATGAAATGATTGCATGGAATATTCTTTCCCGTCCCCTCACCTTCAGATTGTGTGTGTCTTTAGATCTGACTTTTGTGGGTGGCATATATATGGGTTTTGTTCTTGTATCCATTCAGCTCCTCTGTATCTTTTTATTGGAGCACTTAGTCCATTTACATGTAGAGTAATTATTGATAAGTATGTGCTTATTGCCAGTTTGTTGATTATGGTGGATTGTTTTTGTATCTTTTTTGTTCCTTCTTTTTATTTTGCTCTCTTCCTTTGTGATTTTGTGACTCTTTAGCATTATGTTTGAATTCCTCTCCCTTTTATGTGTATTATAGATTTTTGGTTTGTGGTTTCCCTGAGATTTATATGCAGCAGTTTACATGTATATGATTAAGTTGCTAATCTCTTAAGTTTGGATGTATTTTAACAGCCCTTCATATTTACTCCTCCTCTACCTCACAGGTACCTCCTCTACTTGTTTATTGTTTTTGACATCGTATTTTACGTTTGTTTTGTGTATCCCTTAACTACTTATTGTGGACGTAGATGATTTTTATTACTTTTGTCTTTTAACCTTCCAACTAGCTTTATATGTGGTTAATTTATTACTTTTATTGTATATTTGCCTTTTCTAATGAGATTTTTTTCCCTTTCATAATTTTTATTATTTCTAGTTGTGGCCTTTCCTTTTCTACTTAGATAAATTTAACATTTCTTGTAAAGTTGGTTTGGTGGTGCTGAATTCTTTTAGCTTATGCTTGTGTGTAAAACTTTGAATCTATTCTTCAAATCTGAATGAAAGCTTTAGTAGGTAGAATATACTTGGTTGTAGGTTTTCCCCTTTCATCACTTTAAATACATCATGTCACCTCTTTATGGCCTGCAGAGCTTCTGTTGAGAAGTCAGCTGATAAGAGTTATGAGAGTTCCTTGGTACATAATTTGTTGCTTTTCCCTTGCTGCTTTTAATATTCTCTATTTACATTTAGATTTTGCCATTTTAATTACAATTGTGTCTTGATGTGAATCTCTTTGAGTTGATCCTGTTTGGGACTCTCTGTGCTTCCTAGGCCTAGAGGCCTGTTTCCCCTCCCATGTTAGGGAAGTTTTCAGCTATTATCTCTTCAAGTATGTTTTCTGTTCCCCTTTCCCCTTCTTTTCTCCTTCTGGGACTTATATAATATAAATATAGTACACCTGATGGTATCCCAGAGGTCCTTGACTATATCTTTTAGAGTTCTAATTTTTAAAGTTCTTTTCTCCATTCAGTTTCAGTGGTTTTGACAACTTGTCCTCCAGTTCATTTCGTTGATCTATTCCTCCAAATCATCCAATCTACTGTTTATTCCTTCTAGTGTAGTTTTTATTTCAGTTATTGCATTCTTCAGCTCTATTTGGTTCTTATTTATATTTTCAAACTCTGTTAAAAATTTCAAACTTCTCACTCGATTATCCATTTTTCTCCTGAATTATTTAAGCATATTTTTGATCATTTTCTTGAACTCTTTATTAGTTAGGTTGCTTTTTCCACTTAGTTCTTTTGTGGTTTATCTTGTTCCTTCATTTGGAACATATTCCTCTGTCACCTCATTTTGCCTAACTAGCTATTTATTTCTGTGTATTTGGAAAGTAGATTACACTTCCTGATCTTGGAGAAATGGCTTCTGTATGAGATGTCCTATGGGTCCTAGCAGTGCACTCCCCTCTGGCAACTTGAGCTATGTGCTCTAGGATTGCCCTCTGTGTGGGCTGTGTGGCCCCTTCTGTTGTGGTGGGCTGACTACTCTGGGCATGGCTGGCTCCTGGTCTGGTTGGTTGCCAGGCTTTGTTTTGTGTTGAGGCTGCTGGCCACTAACGGAGAGGGCTGGGTCATGAGGCAACTGACTATAGAGCTCCAGGCGTTCTGGGACTGTTGCTGGCCCTCTAGTATGTGGTGCTGGGCCCTGAGCTGGGTGGTTACAAGGCCCTGGGAGTCCCAGGGCTGGTGTTGACCCAGTGGTGGGCAGGGGAGGGGTCAAAGGGGTCCTGGGCCTAGTGCCAGCTCACTGGTGGATGAAGTTGCATTCTGGAGCCTGTGGTTTCAGGGCCCCAGGGTACTGGGTTTGGCATTGGCCCACTGGTGGTTGGGAATTCAGGTTTTCTAAAGCAGCCTGCTTGCTGGTGGGTGGGGCTGTGTTCCCCACCCCCAGTTACCTGGTTGGTATGAGGTGTCCTGGTACTGATAAGTGCTGATAGGCTGGTGGGTTAGGCCAAATTCTAGTGATATTAAGCTAGAAGGAGAATTCCAAAATGGTACTTGCTAGCACCAGTGTTCTTACGGTAGAAGAAACTTCCCCCCAAAGGCTTAAGCCAGTGTCTATGTCCCCAGGGTGAGCCAGTTACTTCCTGCCTCCTTGGGAGTCTCTCCAAGATCAGCAGGTGGGTCTGACCCAGACTCCTTTCAAGTTACTGCTTCTGTCCTGGGTCTTGGAACATGAGATTTTGTGTGCACCCTTTAAGAGTGGAGTCTTTATTTCCTACAGTCCCCTGGCTCTCCCCAAAGTAAGCCCTGCTGTCCTTCAAATCAAAGGTTCTGAGGGCTCATCTTCCTGTTGCAGGACCCCTGGGCTAGGCAGAGCCTCTGCAATCATAATTATCCTCCCATTGTGGGTTTTTAACCTGGGGCTCTGGGTCTTGACTATACCTCATTTCCGTTCCTTCTACCCAGCTTGTTGTGGTTCCTTCTTTATATCTTTAGTTGTAGAAGATTTTTTTCCTGCTACTCTTCAGGTCTTTCTCATCAATAAGTGCTCTGTTAATAGTTGTAATTTCGGTTAGTCTGCAGGAGGAGGTAAGCTCACGATCTTCCAACTCTGCCATCTGGGCCCCCACCCCACCCCTAAAACCTCTACTCTAATCAGAGGATTTTGATGGCATTTTGAATTCCCTGATATCAGAGTCAGCTCAAATCCTACATCTAATGGTCCTTGAACAGTTAAGATATTTCTTTTTCCCTGGGGTACAATCATACTGGCAAATGCCTCATGTCACTCTGGGGAAAGATTGGTGTAGTACAGACAGTATATACTTGTGATGACACTGTAGGATCTTTCCACAATATAATATAGACTCCACTTCTAGGATTTTTCCACAATATAATATAGACTTCACTTTATCTATTGGTTTGGGTCTGCCCAGTCTAAAAGTGGGGTGAAGGCTGAGAAATTTCCACTATGATAGCTGATGGCAGCCTTCTGCTTTCCAACACTTGATTAAAAAAAATTATAAAGGCAGCATGGTACCATGGGGAACTTCCTTTTTCTTCATGATCAGTTAACTAATACCGTAGATCCCTGCTGTTCAACACTCCCCCCCACTACTTCCCCTACCCCAAAGGCTTCGGACCTTGCAAATTCTTTTGGCAGTTACACTCATTTTGCTGTTGACGTTTAAGTGCTGATACTTGTCCTATGACATATAAAATCCCATGACCCCCTAATTGTATTAGTGAAGGTTCAGTCAGAGAAGCTGAATAAGAGGAAATACATAGCAAGAGATTTATTATAAGGAATCCGCACACCTGATCATGGGGGCTGGCTAGGCAAGTCTGGAATCCATAGGGATGATATCAGGAAGGGTAGGCTGGAACTCGCAGCCATGAGCTAAAGCTGCCATCTACAAGCGGAATTTCTTCTCTCAGAGAAGCCTCAGTCCTGCTTTTAAAGCCTTTCAACTGATTAAGTTAAAACTACTCTGATTATCTAGGATAATCTTTCTTACTTAAAGGCTACTGATGATGGACTTTAATCATATCCACAAAATATCTTTGCACCCACTTCTAGATAACTGGGGACTGCAGCCTAGCCAAGCTGACATGTTGAGATGACCATCACAGACCACCCCCTACCAACTTGGTACCCATACACAGCTCCTCAAACCTCATATCCAAATAAAGATAATAATATGTCCTACTTCTGTCTAACATGAAAGAACTATCCTGAGAACAAACAAAAACATACCAGTGTTTTCCCCAGAAGAAATTTCAAAGCCCTTGCATGGTATTCACCATTCTTTGTCTTGTATCTTACATATTGACATATAAAGTTAACTACTGTTAATATATCTGATGTTAGATGAGATAAAGGAATAAGAGAAGAAAATATTATATGCCATATTTATGTAGTTATATCCATATTTATATTTATCATAATAATATAAATATATATAATTTATATATTGTATATTGTTTATATATTATATATACATTACATATAAATTATATATTACGTATTGTTGTTGTTCAGTCACACAGTCATGTCTGACTCTTTGTGACCCCATGCACTGCATCACACCAGGCCTCCCTGCCCCTCACCATCTCCTGGAGTTTGCCCAAGTTCATTATAAAAATATCACACTTTATGGCAAAGAGAAGAGGAAAAAATAGAAGTCAGTGACAGATTTTCTTTTCCTGGGCTCCAAAGTCACTGCAGATGGTGACTGTAGCCATGAAATTAAAAGACACTTACTCCAAGGAAAGCTATGACAAATGTGGACAGCATATTAAAAAGCAGAGCATCACTTTGCTGGCAAAGGTCTGCATAGTCAAAGCTATGGTTTTTCACTAGTCATATATGGATGTGAGGGCTGGACCATAAAGAAGGCTAAGTGCTGAAGAGTAATGGTTTCGAATTGTGCTGGACAAGACTCTTGAGAGCCCCTTGGACAGCAAGGAGACCAAATCAATCAATCCTGAAGGAAATCAACCCTGAATATTCATTGGAAGGACTGCTGCTGAAGCTGAACCTCCAATACTTGGCCACCTGATGCGAAGAACCGACTTATTGGAAAAGACCCTGATGTTGGGAATGATTGAAGGCAAAAGGAGAAGAGAGGGCAGAGGATGAAATGGTTCAGTGTAGTATGAATTGAATCAATGTAGTATGCATTGATGCAATGTAGTATATATTGATGCAACATAGATAGCATCACTGACTCAAAGGGCATGAATTTGAGCAAACTTCAAGAGATAGTGAAGAACAGGGAAGCCTGGCATCCTGTAGTCTATGGGATTGCAGAGTTGGACATGACTTAGTGACAGAACAACAATTTATTATAAATATAATACACTTAATTATAAAATTAAATATCTATTAAAATATTTTGTGCAAGTATTATATATATTTCATAACAAAATAAGGAAGAAACACTTATGAATGTTAATAATGTTTGTTTCTAAAACTGGTCATATGCTCACAGGTGGTATGTTAACTTCCTTCTTTTCTACTCATTTTACATTCCTTTTGTCCTTAACAAGCGCTTTAGCTGGTCTGACTTCTTTGCATCACGAGGTGACCCAAATCTTCATCCCTGAAGTGTCTAGGCCGTTAGTGGTCCTGCTTGAACTAAGTTATGGCAGTTTTCCATTGAATTTAATCACAGCACATGGGAGTACTAAGAGAGCCCTGAAGGATTTCCTGTATCCCAGACATACTTTCTCCATTATTGTAATGGCAACCTAGTTCTTCCTAACAGTTAGGATCAATCATCCCATTAGTATGGTGACCCACTTCTGTGCTTGTTGACTCAGAGACGTGAAGAGCCCCAAGTGCCTGAGTGTTCCAGTTCAGTGGAATCATTGTTGCATCTCTTAGTGGAGTCTTGTTACTAGGGGTAATAGCTAATAGAACCAGTCCTATTTCCATTCTTTGCTTCCTAGATCCATAAAGCCTCACAATGGGAGAACCAGCACCATATACTAGATGTTGATTTACAGCACATACAGCCTTCTGGAGACCTTTGCTCCAGCCCCACAAGGTCTTTCCACTTAGCTGGCACCTTGACTCTTCCACAGTTCTATCAAGTCAGATGCTTCAGGACAATGCAGAACATGGTAAGACTAGTGAATTCCATGAGTGCAGGTCCATTACTGCACTTAATTTGCTGTGAAGTGAGTTCCCTGATAAGCAGTGCTGTGTACAATATCATGATGGTAAGTAAGAATTTTATAAATCCATGAATGGTAGTTTTGTTAGAAGCATTGGGGGCAGAGAAAGTAAATCCTTGTCCAGAGTAAGGGTCTGTTCCAGTAAGAACAAAAGGTGCACCTTGCATAGTGAAAGTGGCCCAATGTCATTAATCTGCCACTAGGCAACTGGCTGATTATCCTGGTGAATGGTGCCATATCAAAGACTCGTGTTGGTCTTTGCTGATGGCAGATGGGGCACTCAGCAGTGGCTGTAGTCTTGTCAGCCTCAGTGAATGAAGCCCATGTTACTGAGGGCATGCATCACCTCCATCCCTGAATGATGACCACTTGGTTCATGAGCTGTTTAGCAATGAGGAAAGAAGCTTGCTGGTATCTGTGGAGTGGTCATCCCATCTACTAAATTATTAAAATGTGCTCTGCCGAGGTTACCTTTTGGTGAGCACTCAGATAACTTCACATTATCTCCCATTCAGAGAGATCTATTCACACACTTATTTCCTAAACCTCCTTGTCATTAATTTTCCAATTGTGTTACTTCCAGGTTGCTGACCACCCAACCAAATCATTGACCACAGCCCAAGACTGAGCATAGACTTGTACCTCTGACCGTTTCTATTTCCAGGCAACATGAACAATCAAGTGCAAAGTTCCGCCCAGTGGGAGGACTTCTCACCACTGTTTGTCTGGAATGTTCCAGAAAAGGGCATTTCATACTACACCTGTCTATTCTGAGGCAGTGCTTGTATATCATGCAAAATCATCTGTAGTCTAGGTTGCGTTTTCTCTTTCTCAGCTGGCCAAGGAATACTCTCCATGCAGCCAAGGTGCAGGCCCAGGGAAAGAAATTTATGTAGAAGGGGTAGGGGCCATGGGCACTTGCAACCTCATGCAACTTACTTTTGATTTTCTGACCTGCTTGAGCCTGATCTCATATACACCATTTCTATTTGGTAATAGAGTGCTAGTGGGCACACCCAACTTTATGGCTTGGTGAGTCAGGTAACACCCAGTTCATCATGGCAGCTCAGGCGGCATGCATAATAACCCACGGTTATTCTGGTGGCCCATGGTTAGGTGCTCAGTCTTTACTGAGGTTCAGTAAGAAGCCAAAAGGGATTTCTCAAAAGGACAGTAGTTATTCTTAAAAGATGTCATGGCTTTGCTCCATAATATTAAGGCTCTTACAGATACCCATCAAAGGTTTCAAACAGCATCTCAGTCCCCTTCTGACATTTCAGCCTCCATTGGCTCTTCTGGATCATGTGGCTCAATCTGCAGAAGAGCTTGGATCTGTGGTAGAGTCTTCTTTTCTTCTGGGTCCACTCAAAACTAGTGGATTTTTGGGTCACTTGGTTAGCGGGTTAGAAAAGCATCCCCAAATGAGGGATACTTTGTTTCCAAAATCCAGAGACCTGCTAGATGTTATGCCAGTTTTTTTTTTTTTTTTTTTTTTTTTTTGTGGTAGAAGGGTTCAGATGCAACAATTTCTCCTTTGCTTCAGAAGGGATGTGTAGACATGCCCCACAGTACTGGACGCACAGAAATTTTACTGGTAGAAAAACTTCTGAATTTTTGTGGGATTTATTTCTCATGTTCTTTTTTGAATTTTTTATTTTATTTATTGGCTACGCTTGGTCTTCATTGCTACATGCAGGCTTTTTCTAGTTGGCTGTGAGCAGGAGCTACTCTTCATTAACTTTGCATGGGCTTCTCACTGTGGAGGTTTCTCTTGTTATGGAGCACAGGCTCTCGGGGCACAGGCTTCATTAGTTGTGGTACACAGGCTCAGTAGTTGTGGCTCGCAGGCTCTGGAGCACAGTTTCGGTAGTTGTGGCACATGGGCTTAGTGCTTTGACTCTGCTGTCCATCACAGTAACCATGCCCACCTGGTCTCTGGCAATTAATGCCCCTGCTTAGGCTCTGCCACCCAGTATTCCATTATATCCATTCCATTTAGAGATCCTTGTTAAACAGTACCAGTTCTCATTGTAATTTCCAACCCACAGAGAAGGGTGACTAATGAACTCTTTAATGAGACTGGGATTTTCTCATAAATGGATTTCTCATAGTTGTGGGAAAAGGCATGTCCTTTAGACCATCCTAGGGTGGGTGAATAGGTCTTACATAATTTTGGGTTGGCCAAAAAGTTCATTAGGGTTTTTCTGTAACATCTTACCAAAAAACCCAAATGAATTTTTTGCCACTTCAATAAATCCACTTTAATATTCCTATCTCCTTAAGTCTTTAGATACTTTACTGTATACTAAGGCAGTTTTGGTATTTCAGCTTAATTTAATGTAGGCCATGTTTGCGTCCATGTTTAAGTCAACTAACCAAACAAACTGACAGAGTCCTTCCTAGCCTTTCAAGCTAACATAGACTCCAGAATTTCTGCTTAGTGGGCTCAAATCAATAAATTTGGCCTGACCCGACTTGATGTTCCTTTCACCTTGCTCCCACACATAATATTCATTTCCACACATATCCCCCAGATTTCTGTGCTTCAGTTGCTATGTCGTGTCTGATGCTTTGCGACCTCATGGACTGCAGCATGCCAGGCTTCCCTGTCCTTCACTGTCTCCCAGAGTTTGCTCAAACTCATGTCCATCTAGTTGGTGATGCCATCCAACCCCTCATCCTCTGTTGCTCCCTTCTCCTCCTGCCCTCAAACTTTCCCAGCATCAAGGTCTTTTCCAATGAGTCAGCTCTTTACATGAGGTGGCCAAAGTATTGGAGCTTCAACTTCAGCATTAGTCCTTCAATGAATATTCAGGGTTGATTTCCTTTAGGATTGACTGGTTATAGGTTTGAGAGAAAAGAGGGTTGGCAGGGGTCCTAAGGAGAATCATCATTGCCTTGCAAGGCAACTACATTAGGAAAGACCATTGTGGCTTCTTCAGACAAAAACCCAGCAAACCTTCTTAATGTAAGGAGGAAATGTAAGAATTGCTTCTACAGGGAAGACTTCACAGAATGTAGGGACCCTTAACTTCACTGGGAACTTCTCATATGTCTCCAGTCCATTTTTCAGGATCTCATTTCTTCTCAATCCATGACCCGGTTTTACCATAGGATGCCGTGCAAGGTTGGGAATATAATTTGTACAGTAATTCAGCCACTCACAGGATACCACTCTGGGTTTGATTTTCAGAAAGCTCAGCACAGAGAATATAGGAGATAAGGGTTTCTTTTAGGGAGGAGATAGAATGTTCCTGGATTTTGTTCTAAGCTCAATAGGTACTTTGGAGAGGCTAAGGCAAGGTGGTGGCATGTATTGACTTATAAGCAAAGAAAATTTCTTTAGCCTCTGTGTTAAAGAGGACTTGTAGGAGAAAATGAGGAAGTTATTGTTGTAGTCCTCCCATAAGATGGTAGTGGGTTGGAGCAGAGTTGCAGCAGTAGAGGTGAGAAGCAGTGGGTCAGTGTGGAGTATACTTTGAATGTACAGTCAACAGGAATTGCTGCTAGATTGGTTGTGAAGGTAGCAGAAAGAAACAGATGTCTTCTGGATGTTTGGCTTGATCATCTGGGTAGATGCTGGTGACATTAACTCACTCACATGGAAAATATGATAGTTACAGGTTTGTGGGTGGGAAGAATCAAGAACTAATGATGAGAAATCTTTTAGACATCATTGTGTGGATGTCAAATAGCAGTTGAATTCTGCCACTCACTTATCTACCCACTCTCAATAGGCTTCTGCTCTTGTACAGCCCTATCCAAATGTCACCAAATTATACTCAAAATGTCCTTTAGAGGAATTCTTTTTCTGATACAGGACCCAAGCCATTGTCACACATTGCATTCAGTTGTGAGATCGCTTCTGTTCCTTTAATCTGGAGCAGTAGTTCTTTAGCCTTTATCTTTCGTGACCTTGACAGTTTTGAAGAGTGCAGGACAGCTGGTGTGTAGAATGCCCTTCTGTTTGGATATGTGTGATGGTTTCTTCCTGGTTAACCTCAGAGTAAACATTTCTGGCAGGTATATTACATAAATTCTGTTGCATCCATTTCAGTGCACTTTATCAAGAGGCATAGGGTGCCTCTTTGTCCTGTTTTTGGTTTTGTTTAATTTGATTACTTTGTCAAGTGTTACCTTCCAAATTTATCTACTGGAAGTTTATTATTTTCTCATTTGTAATTAATAAGTAATCTGTGGGAAGACACTTTAAGATTGTCAATATCCTGCTGCTAAGTCGCTTCAGTCATGTCCGACTCTGTGCGACCCCATAGATGGCAGCCCACCAGGCTCTGCTGTCCCTGGGGTTCTCCAGGCAAGAATACTGGAGTGGGTTGCCATTTCCTTCTCCAGTGCATGAAAGGGAAAAGTGAAAGTGAAGTCACTCAGTCATATCCGACTCTTAGCGACCCCATGGACTGTAGCCTACCAGGCTCCTCCGTCCATGGGATTTTCCAGGCAAGAGTACTGGAGTGGGGTGCCATTGCCTTCTCTGGTCAATATCCTAGTCCTCACCAAATTTTTACTCCATGGTTTTAGCATCCCAGTGGTTCTTGCCTAAAATTTTAATTATTCTTTTGAAATTTGCAAAATAATGATTTTTAAATAAGCAACTCCTCCTGCATCTATTAATTATCATTCTGCTGAAAAGAATAGCTGCCAGACTTAATTGAAATGATATGTGTCTCTCTTACCAGACTAAGAGCTCCCTGAAAGCAGGCACTATTTTATTCAAGCTAATACCAATACTGCATGCAAAGTAGATGCTCAATAAAGACATAAAATGAGCTATACTAAAGTCACCCTTAAGTGAGGAATTTATTAAAAATAGATCCTTTGGGGGCTTCCCTGGTAGTCCAGTGGTTAAGAATCCACCTGCCAATGCAAAGGATATGGTTTTGATCCCTGGCTCTGGAAGATCCCACATGCCTTGGGGCAACTAAGCCCATGCACCACAACTATTGAAGCCGGTGTACCCTAGAGCCCTGCAACAAGAGAAGCCAGCGCAATGAGAAGCCTGTGCACCACAGCTAGAGAGTAGCCCCCACTCACCACAACTAGACAAAGCCTGCACACAGCAATGAAAACCAAGTGCAGCCAAAACTAAAAATAAGTAAACTAATTAAAAAAAAAAACCTCCTTCAAAGGTTTCTGTGAGGTCAAAATGAGATTCTGTACATGAAGGAGCTTTGTAACATGTAATAGGTTTTGCAGACGTGAGCTGTGATCTTTGCTAAGAACTCAAGCCACGGCCATCTCAATGCACATGATTATTTAGCCCAGGACTCTCTAGTCCAGCAAGAGGAGGGAAGTTGGTTGGAACGACTGTGAAAATCAACCTCTGAAAAAATGGAGGCAGTGGCATATTCTCCCTAAAGCCTTTATCCTCCTCTCTTGTCTTTGCCTTCTTTCTTCTTCGACTTCAAGAAAGGACTGGGTGGTGCCAATGCTTTGTTGATTCCCTCTTCTTGCTTCCCCCCCACCCCTCCACCCGCTCCTGCCACACCACTCTGCCTGTCTCTCCCACTCCCCCTTTTCTAGAAAAGCTGAAACTTTCCTGCAGCTGTCAGGCTTCTTTCCCTGAAGAATATCTCTAATCGCCCCGCCTGATTGGGTCTCGTTAGCAGGCTGGTGGCATTGATTGTACTCAATCAGCACCCTCCTGCCCAGCTGGGAAAATGTCCCATTTATTCTTCCATTTTATCTACTCTTTCTTCTACAACTATTTTATATTTTTTCTGGGATTAAAAAAAAAAACCAAGCCCAAAGACCAAAATTTTCCGCTGCCCCTGGTTACAGGACTCTGTGATTTTACTTTGTGCAAAGTTTTCCTGCTCTTTGTACCCCAGGAAATTTCTGGAAGTTCCCAGTGGGATCTCTGGGGACACTCACACTCTCCTCCCTGACCCTCACCTGTCAGCAGTAAAACAAAGGTAACAAAAGTAAGAATTTACATACCCATAAGGCATTGGGGGAGATTCCCTGGAGTAGGAAATGGCAACCCACTCCAGTATCCTTGCCTGGAAAATTCCGTGGACAGAGGAACCTGGCAGGCTACTGTCCATAGGGTCACCAAGTCATACCGTCCATGACTAAGCAAGCAGGCACACATGCAAGACTGAAGAAATACATTTGCATGATAAACTCTTTTGTGCCCTACAACAATCCTGTAGCACAAATGTTATTATTGATATCACTCTTAGCATCCCCATTTTGTGGATGAGAAAACTGAGGTCTAGAAAAATTAAGGGACTTGCTGAGATCATACATCTCGGAAGTAGCAGAGCCAAGATTCAAACCCAGGTAAACTGACTCCAAAGTGCTGTACTAGTCCAACCCTCCAAGCCCCACCCTCAGTCCAGGTGGTGGCTGCCTCACCCGCTGGCAGGAAGTGTTCTGATCATGGCCAGCAGACGTCACTCTGCCTACAGGTGGAGCAAGTAGACTTTTGGGGGATCCAAGTCCTCACCCAAGTCTCTCCCTTGCTGATCCAACACAATGGGGAGGTATACATCACCTGTGAGTTAAGGGACCTGAAGAAGTGGGTCAGTTTCACCCTGGTGGGAGAAAAGGAAAGAAGGGGAAATGGTTCAGATCACGACGGGAAATTCTTCGAGGCAGGTCAGATCCAGGTGGGGCACAGAGACGCTCAGGAGTCCTTTTCTCCTCTGGCATCTGGTATGGGGAGCAGCCTCATGTGACGGACTAGCCACCAGAACTGAGATCTCAAGACTTGGGTTCAACTTCCAGGTTTTCGGCCTGCTCACCGTATCACCTTGGGCAAATACTTACAGTATCTGTGTCCAATAAAGGTAATATGGAGACTGAGAAGATGGAAGCCAAAGATCATCTTAATGTCCCTAAAAGATGATATGGAAATCTGAAGATGCAATAGACACAAGGTCCGTATTGCATCAGAGTTCTCAGAGTTCTGTATGTGCATGCTAAGTCACTTCAGTCGTGTCCAACTCTTTATGACCCTATGGACTGTAGTCTGCCAGGCTCCTCTGTCTGTGAGATTCTCCAGGCAAGAATACTGGAGTGGGTTGCCATGTCCTCCTCCAGGGGATCTTCTGACCCAGGGATCAAACCCGTGTCTCTTATGTCTCCTGCATTGGCAGTGGGTTCTTTACCACCAGTGCCTAGAGCTCTATGGTCCTGCAAGATTTCTCTCAAGATTGAAAAGAAAAATGTGAACACTTTGGTGTGATTCCACTTCTCATGCTCTGATCTAGACATTTCTACCCAGATGGCAAACTGCTTGTGCTCATGCCTCAGCCCTTTCCCCCTTGTTCACGCTGGTGATATTTGTGTCATATGGCTCATTCTATCCTCAGTTCTCTGATGTCTGGTTATGGCTTCTTTATTGGTCACTATATTTCAAAATAATGTCAAAACAAATCTTTTTTTTTTCTCTTCTCCCAGTAAACCTTTTATGTTCCACGCGAATATAACATCACAGAAAGGAGAACTTTTTCCTGCCTCCCACCCACTATGAGCATTTTAGTCATATCGCTGAAAACTTGCCCCAGCTTTCTCATTAGCAAGAAGGAATGATAATGTATCTCATGAGATTGTTATGAGACTTTAGTGGAGTGACTGAATATAACTGTTCTTTAAGAATGAAAAGCACTATACAGATGTTAGGGATTGTTTGTACTCATCCTATGCGCTTCCTCACATTTTAGTGTTTGTCTTATCAGTCTCACTAACCTGTAAGTAACTGGAGGGTAGGGGAGCCTACCTTATTAGAAGCAGGGTAGGCATATTAATCTCAGTGTATAGCGTATTGCCTGGAACAGCAGGTGTTTAATACATATTGAGTGGATGGATGGATAGATGAATGGATGAATGGGTACTTGGGATTAGAAGATAAGATCACTGAGCTGAAAAGGGGATACAGGATTTGTTCGACAACAAAAATTACAGTTCTAGTTTATCTTTAACCCTCAACTACCATCTGTGAGGTAGGTATTATTATTCCCACTTTACAAATGAAGAAGCTGAAGCTCAGAAAAGCTCAGGCTAGTAAATTGTAGAGCTGGGATTCAACCCAAATTCATTTCTAAACTTAAGACCTCTTTCGTGAAGGCAGAGGACAAAGGATTGCAGAAGAGCCGAATTTTCTATCAACAGCCTATCGTTCTATCAACATCAACATTTGAGTCTCTGGATACACTCAGGTCTTCTCAAATTATGTGAACCAATGCATCTGCTGTTTTGTTTCTGTTCATTTAAGTTGATACTTTGTCACTTGCAACCAAAGAACCTTGATTAATACTCTGTATCCATTTTCCCATAGCTTGATCTTTTATTTTATTCTAGCATCAAGCGTCTCTGCCTGATAGTACAATTATTTATGCATATCTTTCTCTCCACTAGACCTGGAGACCTCAGAAGATGTGGGCCATATCTTATTTATTCACTGGAACCCATCTTTGTTGTGAGCTCTTTACTGGGTACCAGCAATGTTTATTGATGATATTCAATAGGCATGTCTGTGTTTCAACCACTGTACTGTTACAGCTCTTTTATTCTTGGGGATTCGTCTTGATTTTCTGGGACTTACTAAGCACCTGCTAGTGCTAAGACCTGTACTATCAGATTTTGGACAGACATCACACTATCTCTATTTTACCTCCCATCGGTCTCCCAGAACAGGTAGCCTTTGACAATCTGCCACCATCACCTCCTCTTCTTTGGGAAGAACAGCAAGTCCCCCATTCCCCTCAAGCCACTCAGCAACCACATAGTCAGAAGAGGATGAAAAGGATGAATCTTTGTTTTAAAACCTTGTTAAATTTTCTGTTTAAAAATGTTTTGTTCACATAGTGATAGGAGGTCTTTTAGAAATCAGTTCTGAGGAGCAGTCTTCCTAAGGCAGTCTGTATTCAAAGCATTTTGGAGAGAGAGCTGGTTGCTAGGGGCAACCCTAACTTCTGAGGGGGAATCTCTGCGTGTGGATATGAAGCCAATGCCCTGGGGACCCTGGAGGAGTGGGGTCCTCTCTCAGAGGAGCCCATGCACGGAACGAGGCTGAGAAGCCTCCAGACCTGGCAACCCTCTTTTGCTGACTAGCAGGCCGTAGGAGACACCTGCATGGGGCAAGAGACCACAACCCAGGCATACATGGTCACTTTCTTTCCTCCAGCAAGGCCACTAGGAAGGGCCTTACATGGCCACATGCACCTTCTCCTGAGGGCCTATTCCCTGCAGCAAGGCAGCTGTGGTGTCGCCTCTCTGGTTATCCTTATTATGATATTTGCTTACATATTTATTTTATTTGTTAAATCACCATACAGTAGCATGACCTTTTTTGTCTTGATGTACAGTTCATGAATTTTAATACATGCAGAGATTTGCATTACCACCGCTACCATCAGGATACAGAATAGTTTCATCACACCCCCTTCCCAATTCCCTTGAGCTATATCCTTTAACTTAAGCCACACTTGCCTCGCACTTCTATCTTCTGGCACCCACAGATCCATTCTCCATTGCTACAGTTTTGGCTTTTCAATAATATCGCATAAGTGGAACTGTATGGCGTGGAGCCTTTGAGCCTGGCTTCTGAGCCATCCGGGCAGTTGCCCACACCCACTGTTTGTTCCTTTTTATGGCTGGGTAGTACTCCCCAGCACACAGGGACAGTTCATCCTCACTGTGGGTGCATTCTGTGTTTGCAAATTCACCTGCTTGCTAAAATGCACGACTCCCCCATGGATCCTCATGGTGCTTTCTAGGGTACTCACAGACATGTGCAGAATGGTGAGAAATTGGAATTGCTTGATGAGCACGTTCTCAGTGGAGGTCGCACAAGGCGACACTTTGCCTTCTTGTTTCAGTTCTCAGCCTGTAAACAAGTGTTTCTCGTGGGCTCTTTTGTGCCACCTTTTTCTACATTTTTTTGTGTGCTTTTTTGGTGATCTTGCAAAATGGCCCCCACGTGTGGTGCTACAGTGCTGTCTGGTGTCCCGAGCGCAGAAGGCTGTGAAGTGCCTTATGGAGAAAACACGTGTTAGATAAGCTCTGATCAGGCATGAGTTATAGCGTCATTGGCCGTGAGTTCAATGTTAATGAATCAACAGTGATGTTAAATAAGGTGTCTTTAAACAGAAATGTGCTTTAAAAAAGGTGGTGTGTTGATCAGTTGATGAAAATGTGACCAAAGGCTCACAAAACCTACCCCTGTATTTCCCTTTGGGACAAAGGTTTAGCATTTGCTAATTCAGTGTTTGAGCTGATTTCATGGAACATGACTACTGTGGGTCATGAGAATTGGCTGTAATGGTGGCATTTATTAAAGTGAACTCTGGGCTACTTACAGTCCATCTCAAGACCCAATCCTTGACCTCATGGGGCTTACAGTTGGGTTGGGTTGAGGTCTTTCTCAGCTGTGTCACTGAGGTATTTTATTTTCTTCAGCTTTGAAAGGAGAGAAGCTGAGACTCTAAGGAACCTGAGTATTAAAGAAACTGTTTTGTGCAGACCAAGGAGAAGAATAAGCTATTTTCTCAGGAGGACAGGGAAGTGAGGGATGAGAGAGCCAGCAAGACCCCAGAATGCTGTGCTGTCCCTCGGGGCCCCTCTCCTGGATGCACATTCCCAGGAACGATTCCAAACCGAGGAGCGCTCGGTGCCTGTGTGCCTTTGTGAACCCCCCGCAGAGAGCCTGAGCTTTGTGCCCTGGGTGCTCAGAGCGGGATGGAGGTGGTCAGTGTGAACACAGGCCAAAGACAGTGAGAATGGGGATTAACCAGACGTGGGGGACACATGAAAATCAGAGGCTCTGGAATCCCACAGGCTGAGGATTTGGGGTCAGCTTTACCGATATGGAGGAGGGGAAGGCAAGTCTTCAGCTGACATCTGAACCACACATAAAACAGTGGCCAGTGGCTTGAGGATCTAGATCATCAACCACTAGGTTTGTGGGATGAATGTTGGGATTATTTGAATCAGATGTGGGTGAGAGAGGTCTGGGAGAGTTCTCTTCATCCCAGTCTCCAGGCTGAGAGTAAAAAGCCTTTTCCTTTCTAGTTCCATAATAATGATAGCGTTAATAAATTAATTCTAGCGTGTACCATCTTCTTGGGACCCAGAAGTTCTTTTTCTAAAAATTTTAAATATCATCATGCTTTTTTCATTTTCATTTATTTTATTAAACTTTTAATTTTGTATTGGGGTGTAGCAGGAGACCTGGGTTCAATCCCTGGGTTTTGAAGATCCTCTGGAAAAAGGAATGGCAGCCCACTCCAGTATTTTTGCCTGGAGAATTCCATGGACAGAGGAGCCTGGTGGGCTATACAATCCATGGGCTTGCAAAGAGTCGGACATGACTGAGTGGATATGACAGCGACAGTGACAAGGCTGTCTAACAATGCTGTGATAGTTTCAGGCAAACAGTGAAGGGACTCAGCCATACATATACATGGATCCATTCTCCCCCAAACTCCCTCCTATCCAGGCTTCCACATAACATTGAGCAGAGTTCTCTGTGCTATAGGGACACAGAAATTTTTATAAACACTTGGAACATCTCTCTATGGAGATGGGTGACAGCAGTAAAAGCATTGCTCCTTTCTGGGCCTCAGTTTCCTTTTTCCTTAAGGGGAAGCAGTCTTATATCATCTTATATCATCTTTGGTGTTCCTGTTCCCCAGTGTCACTATAAAAAATATACTCTGGGTATCTCTGTCAGGTTGTTATTAATATTAAGACTGCTTTGGGCCTGGGGCTATTCTGGGCATAGTGGGTTGCACTCACCAGGGGTGTGTGTGTATGTGTGTGTGTACACATATAGCTTCTGTTCACATCCAACATACTCATTCTAGGAACACCTGGGTTTACACTAATGAAAAATTAAGGGGTGATTATTCTCTTTATTAAAGGATTCATGTTAGGATTCCCTTGCACGTTTATAATGTGATTCAATTTGCCACATATTCAGCCACCACCTATTGTGTGAGGGAGGCCATCTCTGCATAAACAAGAGCATGTGTAGGCAGTATTTTGAGCATTATGGAAGGAAAGAATTAGAGATACTGAAGAGGTTTTTATTGCTGATAACAATGAGTAATACTAGTGCCTGGGAACAAAGATGACTGTGGATCACAATTTTTTTTTTTTTATAGCTTCAAGAGCACCTCAGTGCCAGGGGACTGGGGAAGAAGTCCCACTCCCTGCTCTTGGGTCTGACTTGAGACCAAGGGGGGACCCTAGTGGGGACCTGGGGTGGGCGGGGCCTGGAGCTCTGGCTTTGGTATCAGGAGAAATGAAGAAGATGTAGTTATTTGGTTTATCTTTCTCGATATCATTTGGGGCTTGGGATGCCTTAGCTGAAGCTAATGGGAGAGATTCTTAAGGAAGAGGGGTTTTCCAGGATAGCTCAGGATTCTGGCAATGCTTAGCACTTTACAGATAGCCTTTTCCTACCCCCCACCCTCCCTGGAAGCCCTTTTCCCAGTATCTTGGTCTAGGAACTAATTCTGAGTGTTTTTGCCCATTTCTTTGTCTCTTGCAGGAATTTGCGGAACCACCTGATAAATGAGAATCTCAGCTAGAAGGTGAGCTGCACCCTCTCCCTCGAGCATCTTTCCCAGTTTGATAATTTTCGTGACCAACAGGGGAAGACAATGCATTCCAAGGTATGGAGTCAGTTTTATTAGGTAGGCAATAGAAGAGCATCACACATTGTAATCAGAGGAGTGATATGGCTAGAGCTGGGTTATATAAAGATCGTGCTGGTGGAGAGAGGGGGTGGACTATGTCCATATGGACATGGCAGAACTGTTGGAGGACTACTGTGTGGTCGGGGATGAAAAGACGGGATATGGTATGGGTGTGAGGCCCGGTGAAGACACACCAGGCAGGTACCTGGAGTGAGGGGCAGGGATGGACCTTCAAATGCTTAAAGATTATCTCTGGCCTTTTATGTCTTCAAGGAAAACATTTCCATTCCCTTCACCTGGCTCCAAATGTAGCCGACATCTTGCTTCCTTCTTGGGCATCCTTTGACCCCTGGTCTTCCAAGCTGTGCCCAAGCAAGGGTCAGACTTGCCACCATTTGATAATGACCCCATTGATATACTGAGGCCTGGAATTGGAAATGCCTGAGTCTGCCCTGGCGTTTCTTGGGGCCCCTGCCTCTCTACCACGTCACCACTTCTGCCTGGCAACAAGGGCCCTGAGGAGGACTGGACAGCTGGCTCCGAGCAGGGAACACCTATCACAGGCCCTTTCCCCCACACTGGGCAGCGTCAAAGGAACCTTTGGTGTCATCGACCAAGTCAGCAGGGGCTTGGAGGGAGCCTGGAGCTTTATTAACTAATCTCTGGTACTTGAGTAATTTATTATGTTTAAGCTGGTGCCATCAAGTCTCTCAGCAGTGCCCGTGTGCGCTGGGAGATAAATTAAAGGCTGTCCAGAGATACTTGGTACATCTATGTGATTGCTGGGCTGGTGAAATGGAGGTTTAAGGCGCTCTCTTCTTGCAAATTAGAAATTAGGAATTAATAAGACAGCAGGCCAAAGAGCTGTGGTGGTGGTGGTGACTTGGCTGCCTGGCCAGGACTGAGGGAGGGAAAGCTTCTGCTGGGAGGGCAGGGAGGAGTGGGTAGAACCCAACCACTGTCTCTCTACATGGTGGGCAATCGAAGGGGCCTGGAGGGGCTGGGCAAGGGGTCTCTTCCTTGGCTTGCAGTGTAGGTAGCAGGGATTCTTCTGTCTCCTGAAAGAGGTTAAATGGGTAATGAAGAGAACCCTAGTCTGGCTTAGAGGACTTACTTGTGGCCCCCCAGCCCAGCCAGTGCCTGCTGTGTGATGGCGGGCAGACCTTGTCCTCCTCTGGGCTTCTGTATCATCAGCAAGATGAAGAGGTTGGACTCAGGGCTCATGTTTCCATTAGGCATCTGGAAAGGTTTTAATTTCTTCTAAATTCAGAAGGAAAAAACTCCCAAAATTTAGGCTGTAGAAATGTTATAGGGTGTGTGTGTATGTGTGCCAAGTCGCTTCAGTCGTGTCTGACTCTGACTCTTTTCAACTCCATGGGCTGGAGCTCACCATACTTATCTGTCTGTAGAATTCTCCAGAATACTGGAGTGGGTGGCCACGCCCTCCTCCAGGAGATCTTCCCGACCCAGGGATCAAACTCCTGTCTCTTGTGGCTCCCGCCTCGTAGGCAGATTCTTTACTGCTGAACCATTTGTGTAGTATAAATATATTCATCTTTATACCAAAGTCGTAAAGTGCAATTTTATTACGGACATTTTTGCATGTGGGGGCAGGGGCTCACAAAACCTGTCCTGCAGCCTCTGTTGGGCCGGCTGACCCCCGAGGTCCTTCCTGTCCTAATCGCAGCTGATCTCCAAACTGTCAGCTCCTGGCTTGCGGTGTTAACTGCTTCAAGCCCATGAGCTCCTCAAGAGCAGGGCTGTGTCTTGCCGGGTCCCCCATGCAGAGGCCCACCATCGACCTGAGAGCTGGGTGCTGGTGGACCAGGAGAGAAACCTGGATTTTCAAGCTTCCCAGTGCCCCAGGCTGCTGCTTCCTCAGGGCAGAGACACATGAAATCTCTTCTCCTCTGAGTCCATTCAGGCCTGGCCCTTGGGTCCCCTGCCTTAGCTCTTGAAACCACCCCACCCCTGGTTTCTGCTTTTCTGCCCCCATGAGCTCCTCTGGAAGGGCTCTGGAAAGGGCTCCACATAGCCTCCACATGGCAGCACTGCCTCAGGAATCAGCCCTGGAGGGGCCACAGCCTGGGGGCCCCACACCCACCGAACCCCCTCAAGAGCCCTGGTCTGTAGTTGAGTGGCCTCACCACCAGGTGGCAGGCTTGCTCTACACACATGCCTTGGCTGGAGCATTTGCCTGGCAGTGGCGAGGTGTGTCCGAGGATGCCAAATCAGCCTGTGGCCCGCGGTGTCGAGGCCTTTGTGGGTGGCTTCAGAAGCAGGGCTGAGGCCTCTCACCTTGGCCTTGGACTCCTGCTGAGATTCTAGCTCAAAGAGGACCTTGGTCTTCTGGAAGTGCCTCCAGGCCGCTGTTAGGCATCTGACTGGAGAGTGCCCCCTAGAGTAGGGAGGGCTGAGTTGCCACCCTTTGAATGAGTGTGTGTGTGTGTGTGTGTGTGTAAGGATATGTAGGTGGGACAGAAATCGACCTCTTATCTTCCCAGGCCTCCCAAAGTCGTGGTTCAGGAGAGAAAGGTAACCCACCTCTTAGGCTATTCCTGCTCCGGGCAGGGCAGCCTGAGTGGTCCTCCACCCCTGCTGGCCCCTCTGAGCAGCTGGTGTGGGGGTTTGGGGAATGTGGGGTGCGGGGCTCCGTCCATCCAGAGCACTGGGCTCTCCCTGAGGGACCCTGGGAGCCAGGCATCAGGCCACACGGAACTTGGGCCCTCTCTTTACCGGGAGGGGGAACAGGAAAGGATCCAAGCCTGGGTCAGCTGCACACCGAGGAGAAGAGATGAGAAGACAGGTGGAGAAGGAGCTGGCCCTGCCTCAGGAGTGAGGCTGCAAAAGTCCGGGCCCGGGCTTCCTGGAGAAAGGGTGTGGGTCCCCCCTGCCCATCAGAGGATGAGGGAGGGCCCAGCCTCACCTGGAATGGCTTTTTCCGGGGAATGACAGGTTCTCCCCAGGACCTGGCATGCTCGTGGGATTCCTGAGTGACTTCCAGAATGCCCTGCCACCGGCCAGGCCCAAGCCCCACTGCACTGGTGACTCACATCCTTCATTCTGTGCAGCTTCCTGTCTGTCCTTCAGCTCAAAAGCCCAGAAATAAACCCTGTCTCCTTCACCTGGCCGCAGCTCCCCCTTCCCCTTGTTTGGGCTGGTTCAGGGCCCACCCCTAGCCCTTCCGTGCTCTCCTGGTCTCTGCTTCCGTTTCAGAAACAGTGGGGACTTGCATGGGCCAAGTTCCTCCCTCCCCGCAGCATCGGATTTTGAGAGCTGATTGGATGATGCCCTGGGTTCTGTGGCTCCTTGGGGCAGGAGGAATCAGCCGTGCCTGGGAGGGGAGTCAAGGCAGGCAGGGATGCCCCAGTGTCCCTAGGTCTCCTGCCCTTACAGTTCACAGGGTCACATCTGAGCCAGAGCCCGACAGACACAGAGACAGGAAAAGAGAAGCAGAGAGGGAGGTCCTGGGAGGGGGTTAACTAGACAAGCAGAGAAAGAGATACTGGGGGATTCAGGGTAGGGTGGCAGATGGAGAAGCAGGGGAAGCGAAAGACAGAGAAGACAGAGAGATGGAGAGAGGAGAGAAAGAAAAGAAGGGGACAGAACCATGCTTGCCAGAAAAAGGAGAAAAGATGGAAATGAGATAAGTTGCAAACTGAGGAAGGGGGAAAACAAAAAGAAAATACCCAAAAGACCAAAAAGGATAAAAACATGGACATGCACAAACATGGGTGTAAATGGTGGTGTGCTTGTGGGTGGATGCACACACACACACACACAGAGCTTCTGGTCACTGTCCTGGCCCATTGCTGCTCCTGCCTTTGTGTCTCCAGGCCCTTGACCTGCCTTGGGCCCCTGAGAAGGGTGTGGCCTCCAGGTGACCCCTCTCTGATGACCTGCCCCCGCCTACCCCCGAAGACACTGCCACTGAGCCTAGAATGCGCAGAGGGTCTAACGTCTTTACGCCTCACACTTGTCGCCCAAAATTGGATCCAACCGCCTCTCTCCCTTCTTCTCTTCCTCCTAGTTTCCTTAGTAACTGACGGTTCCCCAGTGAATTTCAGACCCCGGGTGACAGACCGCTGTCACTGTCACAGAAGCTCTTTCTCTTTCTCCGAACTGTTCCCCCACCCCTCCCCCCACTCCACCAGATTCACAGTCTTGGGCGGGGGTGTGAGGATGCCTGGGTAGGCTCGGGGTAATTAAAACATGTACCATTTATTCCATAACAGGGAGCAGAACTTTAATTACTCACTCTGAGGGTGAGGGCGTGAGTCAGAGAGGTAGCTGCTGGGGGGCGGGTGGTCACGGAGGGGGACTGGGCACGTGTGTCTGCTTTTCTTCTTGCCTTTCCATTTGCGAAACTTGGATTGGAGAGGTGGGAGGTGGGTCTGGGGAAGCAAGGGGGTGCTAAGTGAGTGTGTGGGGGAGAAGCAGAGGGTGAAACCTGCTTGTGTTCATTAAGGCAACACAAAACTGGGAGCCGTAATAATAATTAAATTAATTATAAAAGCAATTTGCTTTTGAAAATTTGATTTGACAGCTTACTAGTGGCTGCACTGATCTAGCAGCTTCAGCTTAAAAATAGTCAGAACAAAAAAACCAACTAGAAGAACCATCAGCTAATTTTAATTAGATGCCAGGATTGGTAAACAAAATTCCGCACCACCCTTTCATTGTGGCTGACTTCGATTTAAGGAGATGTCGGGATTGATTTTGGAAAAGGCCAGGGAAGGGAAGGTGCCTTTAGGAGAGGGATGGAGGCTCTGGGGGGTCTGAGTGAAGGCAGCTCCCTGGGGGATCTGGTCCCTTCCTCCCTACCCATCTGAGGAATATCTGCTCAAGGGGGTGCTGGCCACTCCTCCTCGATTCAGAGAGTGACTTGCTGCGTGGCCTTTGCGGAAAGCAGAAGGGACTCTGTGTGTGTGTGTGTGTGTGTGTGTGTGCGTGCGTGCGTGCGTGCGTGTGTGTGTGTGTGTGTGTTGGAGGGGGGACACCAGAATTCACTGAACCGGAAGAGACAGCTAGAATGTTGGGCACACTCCTGCTTCTGCCTGCGTTCCCGAACGCCTGAAGTCTTAGAAGCTGCTGTGTTGTCTGAAAGCTGTGATTCTGGCCGGAGGAAGCTGTGGTCTCCGGGGACCTGAGTCTCCAGGCACTACTGGGACCCCCTCCCTCCCAGGACCTGCGTGGCCATCTTTAGTCCGTCTCTCTCTCCCCTGATGTGCACACAGCCCCCGTTTCAAGAGTGAAACTCCTCCCTGTCTTGGTGAAAGCCTCTGCCTCCTGGTGCTGTCACTGCCAGGTGCACAGCTCCTCTCCCCACACCCTCCACACCTCCACCTCCTCAGACAGGGCCTTGATCCACACCCAGGTCCCTCCCAGCATCCACGCTGTTGACTGGAACAGAGGACCAGCCTTGACCTACCCAACTCCCCCTTCTAGCTTACCCACCTTTCCCCCTCTCTCTCCCCTAAACCCAGTGTTGCCTTCCACCCCCACCAGCCCGTCTGAACCTCTGCAGGCTCACCTCCTCTCATGGCCACAGATTTCCTGGCTTTCCTTGTTCCCTTTGTTCCCTGCAGTGCAGGCTGCTGTGGACACCACACGCCCTGGCTGCCTTCAGGTGCGGTCATGTCTATAGGGTCAACTCTCAGGATGCTGTCACCTGGCTTCACTCATCAAATTTCCACTGAGGCTGGCTGACTCAGGCTCCAGGTGGGGCAGGTGAGGCCGGGGAGGGGGCAGCTTGGGGCCCCCACGCTCAGCTTAGAGTTCAGGGCACAGTAATTATATGATCTGCCCCTTGCCTTCCCTGCTGCTCTGGGTCCTGTTTTTCTAATCACTCAATAGGCATTTACACTTGAAAATCCCTCTGTCATTTCAAAACCAGTGTTTGAAACAAGATCTCCACCCTCTCCTGCCCCACCACACACAGACACACACACAAACACAGACTCACACAGTCATGCACACACAGTCTCACATACACACACACACACACACATTTTTCTCCTAACAACTCGATTTCTAGATGGCTCACCACACCTCTCCCTTCACCCCATTTTCCCTAAGCCTTGGTGCCATCCTCTGTTGCTCCCTCTTCTGGTCTTCCAGGTTATAATGAGTCAGCAAGTCCTCTGGCTTTTTCCTTCCAGTTTTCCCTCCCCTCTGTTCCCTGTGGTACGCCCGGGGGCCAGCCTACTCTCCTCCACCTTAAGCAGCGTCAGTGACTCATAGGTCCTCTCCTTGGCATCGGGTGCTATCACAAACCCCTTGCAGTAGAGCCCATCGGGATGTCTCCTCTGTCTTCTGCTGTGATCTCACCTGTGGACATCCAGGCACCTGCCCTTCACTCCTGCACCCAGCCTGATACCGGATAACTTTGAGAAGATGCACAGGAAAGAGGCAGATTAAATACACCCCTGCCCCAGAAGCCATGAGCCCCAAAGCTGAGAAAAGCAGCTGGGGAGGAATTAAAGTCACAGGAGTTATGCAATGTGGGGTCCCTGGGAAAGGGGCTGGGGGTGAGTCATGGGCAGGGACCTCAAAGAGGGGAGGGTAAATTGGGGGCAAAAAGCAGTAAGGGCTTGAATGAGAGGTGGGATAGAGCCATTTTCTCTGGAGCAAAATTTGGGACTTGTGGTCTGACAAGAGTCTTTGACATTGAGAAAGTGCTAGAAAGTTTGGGCTGTGATGATGACATCACAGGAGGGAGACGGAGGCCCCACTAACCCTAGGGCCGATTTAGAGAGACGGGCCCTGAGAACCGAGGCTGCCACCCCCTGGGGGTGTGTGTGTGGTGGGGGGAAAGTGAGGGAGAAAAGTCAGACAGTTCTGACCTCACTGATTACAGACTGTGTGACTTCAGACAATTACCTAATCTCTCTGAGCCTCAGTTGACTCATTTATGAAATAAGATTATAGTAGGATCTGCAAAATCCTTGTGAGGATCAAAAGGAAGAACAGGTGTGCAGCCCTTAGGTGAGTTCCTAGAACATGGTCCCTGTTTGCGGAAAATTGCATTATGACTGTTATTCAACCCCCATCTCTTCGCTACTCCTGATGGTTTTACTCAACTCTTCACTGCTTCCTAAACCACGGAGCTGGGCCTGGCAGAGCTAGAGGGACGCTAGAGATAATCTGGCCTGATGTCCTCACTGCACAGGTGGGGCCACAACACCCAGAATGTGTAGGAGACTTGCCTAAGGGATCTCGAAAGTTAGTTCAGAGCTGAGGCTGGACCCAGGCCTCTGGACTCCCACTCCAGAGCTTTCTCTGCTCAGGAGGCAGAGAAAAGATTTTAGTTTTCAGTTTAGGCTAATGTATGATGAACCAATGACACAGAGGCTAAAGTGGGAACCCTGAGTTTCAGTCCCGCCTCCAGGGCACCCAGATTGTGGGCAGCAGCTGTGATACCTCCCAGGGGTCCCTACATCCTGGCATTTTCCTGGGGCGGCTCTGCCTGGAGTCAGGGTAGGTGAGGTTCATCACAAGAGCAGCCAGAGACGCTTACAATCTTTTGGATGAAAATCCTTCATGGCCTCTGTGATGCAAGTGAGAGGATCAAGGGAAGTGCAGAATTGCCTCGCCCTTGAAATCCCCCATATACTACAGCGCAAGAAAACACCGTTTGCCCCAGCCCGCCCAGGCTCTGCCGGGAGAGGTGGGCAAGGGTGGACTCACCGTGACCCCCATATACTATAGCGCAAGAAGACACCATCTGCCCCGGCCCGCCCAGGCTCTGCCGGGAGAGGCGGGCAAGAGTGGACTCACCCTGAGACTGGCGAGTCCCTGGGTGCAGCTGGAGGGCGAATCCTAGCTCTGCCTTGCTGTGTGGCCTTGGACAAAGCACTTCCCCTCTCTGGATCCCACCTCCGTCACGTGTAAAATAAGAGGGTCAGAAAATCTCTAGTAGGCTATGATTCTAAGCCTTCGGAGAAGTTTTTCTAATGGATGTCTATGGTTTGACCCCTTGAGTGGTAGGTACAGGAGACCCTGGTGGAGGGCCTGGCTTCAAGGGTCAGGTGAGGCAAGCTCACCAGAGGCCAACTCGGTCTGATGGAAGGAGGTTGGGAGTCAGGAGAATTGGTCATTGGTCCTGCCTTGACTGTTGTGTGACTGACTGTGACTGTGACATCTATTTCTCTTCTATAAAATGGGAGTATTGTATTTACCTGAAATAACTCACTCAGAGCCAGTGAAAATGATAGTAAGGTTTTGGAAATGTTGAAAATTCTGTGTTGGTTCACAGTGACTAAAGGCCCACTGTTCCTTTGACTCCCAGGTAGAAAGGGAAGAGCGGGCAGAGACAGGATGGCACAGGTCCCGGGTCTCCCCTGTCTGGGTAGACCATCTAGGAGCAGATCCTGCCATGTCCCTGAGCCAGGACCTGCGTCTTCTCACCCACTCAGGGTCCTGGTGGACCAGGGCTGAAGCTGGGACTGTGCACACAGCAGGCGCCTTCCAAGATTCTCCCCCTCCCCAACTCCAGGCAGCTCCCAAAGGATGACTAGTTTATCCATTTATCTATTTATCCACTTATCCATCTGCTTTATCCATTTCTGGGTCTCCTGGGGGTCTGAGCTGCTGAGTGAAAGTGAAAAGTGGAAGTGTTAGTTGCTCAGCGACCCTATCTATGGACTGTAGCCCCCCAGACTCCTCTGTCCATGGAATTCTCCAGGCCAGAATACTGGAGTGGGTTGCTGTTTCCTGACCCAGGGACTGAACTCCTGTCTCCTGCTTGGCAGGTGGATTCTTTACTGCTGTGCCACCTGGGAAGCCCCTGAACTTCTGAGGACTGCGCTCAATGGCTGAGCATCATCCCAAACACCCCAATTCTCATGGATGCTTGGAGTTGGGCGGGGCCAAGTCTGCAAGGTCGGGAGAGGCTTCTGAGGCAGCAGGGAGCACCCTTCAGGCAGGGAGCTTTTCCCAGTGGGCAGGAGGCTGGAGTTGGCTGGCTGTTTGGGACTGCCTGCCTTCCCATCCTCTCTTTCTACCATCACTCCCCAACTCTCAACCCTCTCCAGGTGAAGAGGTCAGGGGGTTGGAGTGACCAGGACTGGGTCATTCATTGTAAAGGGCTACAGCCCAGGTAATCCCCTTCTCTCAGAATTGCCTGACCCTCTCCACCATCTTTAGGCAAAGAGACCCCTGGACCAAGGAAGTGATGGTCAAAAGGCTCTGCATGGATTCCTCTGGAGAGGTGTGTTTATGAGCCGGGGTGAATGTGTCAGGAAGAAGCAGAGAAGCCAGAGTTGAAAGGAAGGGTGAGGATGAGAGAAAGTAAGAGAGTCAGGACACAGGCAGAAACCCAGGAGACAAAGTAAAGGCTTCTCAACCAAACTGATGGCCTGAACTGGGGGAAGGGAAGAACTCGCACCACTTGGCCCCTTGTGGTCCAGTGTCCAGGGTGATACTGACCATCCCGGGCAGTGGAGGTGGGGGGGCGGGCCCTGAGTGGCTGAAGCTCCGAGGCATGGTGAGGCATTCTCAGTTCCTCTGCAAAGGCGGGTAGAAGCAAAGTCACGGCCTGAAGCTGCTCAGAAGGCGCTCAGAGAGCACACCAGAAAGAATTTTCAAAGACCAAAGGACCTAGGATCAAGGAAAACTCCTCTTCTGATGGTATTTGGGAAAATGAAGCTTAAGCTCCCCCTTTTATGTTTTGAAAGTTGCAAAAATTATGTATGCTGATGTGAGGCATTCAGACAATACACTGAGAACAGCCTATGGTGGGCGCTGTATTTCAGAACCATTCGCATCTCACTCCCGTCCCCAGAGGCAAGCACCAGCTGGGAGCCTGGTGTAGGTCTTTCCTTATGTTCCACCTTTAATAATGTATTTGGAAATAATAACCAAATATATTTAGAACTTGCTATATGCAGGACAATGTGCTAAAGTTTTACATATGCATTATCTTATTTGAAATTGTGTACCCCACCAACAGGCACACAGGTTTTTAAAAAATATAGGACTAAATACTTTGGCCACCTGATATGACAAGCTGACTCACTGGGAAAGATTGAAGGCAGGAGGAGAAGGGGACAACAGAGGACAAGATGGTTGGATGGTATCACTGACTCAATGGACATGAGCAAGCTCTGGGAGATGGTGAAGGACAGGGAAGCCTGGCGTGCTGCAGTCCATGGAGTTGCAGAGTCGGACATGACTGAGTGACTGAACAACAACAACAAATATCATACACATTGTCCTGTAGCTTGCCTTTTTTTATAACAAAATTATTTGGCTGTGTTGGGTCCTGGCTGTGGTATGTGGAATCTTTTGTTGCAGCTTGTGGGCTTCTCTAGTCGTGGCTTGTGGGCTCCAGATTATGTGGGATCAGTGGCTGCTGTGTGTGGGCTTAGTTCACCCAAGGCATGTGGCATCTTATTTCCCAAACCAGTGATCGAACCTGGGTTCCCTGCACTGGAAGGGGGATTCTTAACCACTGGACCATCAGGGGAGTCCTGTGGCTTGCTTTTTTACTGAATGTGTTTGCATCTTTCATGGCAGTGTCTATTTTTCCACTTGATTCCTTTTGCCAGATATATAGTATTCCACAACATGGCTGTACTATGGTGTATTTCATTATTCCTTTGTGTATATATATACACACACACACATATATATATATGTGTGTATATATGAGCTTTCATTTTTATTATCGTAAACAAGGCTGAATCAGACACCCTTAGGCATATGTCTTTGTGCAGAATGTGTAAAGATTGTATGTGATAATGCCTTGACTGGTGCTGCTGTTGCTGCTGCTGCTAAGTCACTTCAGTCATGTCCGACTCTGTGTGACCCCATAGACGGCAGCCCACCAGGCTCCTCTGTCCCTAGGATTCTCCAGGCAAGAATACTGGAGTGGGTTGCCATTTCCTTCTCTGCCTTGAGTGGTATGTGAGAACAAAAAGCATGTGCATTTCTTAGCTTGTGAGATCTCTGCACATTTTCCCTGAGCTGAGATGTTGAAGCATTCTTTGTCTGGGAGTTTAGTCCTGCCTGAATTGGGAGGGCTAGAGATTGGCTGAGCTCTGGCCTTTTTGTCATGCCCTTGGATTAGATGACCCACAGATGAACAGCAATGGGGTGAGAGGCAAAGGATGCCCACCCCCACCACCAGACCAGTCAGTCAGTGTGACCTGGAGGAAGAGAGACCTGGAGGAGGGAGCTAGAGGAGGCACTGGGCACTTGAATCCTCAAAGCCCTGATGACTGGCGCCCAGGGAGCCAACGGTGGCTCACTTGCTGGCAAACTGCATTCAGAGGGCAACCTAAAGCCAAAGGATAATCCACAATTAATTTTGTCTTTGTTTGAAATCCACAAAATGATTAGATTTTCAAAAGACACTGACCTACCCTTAGATGCTTGAATTTGACTGAGATCAAAAGGGTTTATTTTCCTCCTTTGCATACATTCCTGGAGTATCCCTCCTCATGCAGGGATAAGGAGGGGTGTGGTGTCGAAACCCACAGGTCTGACCTGTGTGGGTGCCATGTGGTCACAGGCTTATTTGTTTGTGTGTATTGCTGTATCTCTGGAGCCTGAATCAGAGCCTGACATCCACAGCGGGTGCTTATTACATATTTATTGAATGAATACAAAAGCTTTGGCAGCAATATCAAGTAACTTGAGAGCCCAGACTTTTGATTCAGACAGACTCACAGACTATCTGTGAGATTTTGAACAGTTTAGAGTTTCTTTTAGGACTTCCCTTGTGGTCCAGTGGCTGAGACTCTGTGCTCCCAGTGCAAGGGGCCCGGGTTTAATCCCTGGTCAGAGAACAAGATGCATGCTGCAGCTTAAAAAAAAAAAAAAAAGATCCTACATGCCACAAGAAAGATCCCAAGTGCCATAGCTAAGACCCAGAGCAGCCAAATGAATACATAAATATTAAAGGACTTCAGTCATCTCATTTCTAAAATGGGGGTCTTAATGCTCCCTAACAGTAGGTGCATGCATGCACGCTCAGTGTCTGACTCTTGGTGACCCCATGGACTGCAGCCTGCCAGGCCCCTCTGTCCATGGGGATTCTCCAGGCAAGAATATTGGAGTGGGTTGCCATTTCCTCCTCCAGGGGATCTTCCCCACCCAGGGATTGAACCCACGTCTCCCGCATCTCCTGCACTGCAGGTGGGTTCTTTACTACTGAACCGCTGGAGAAGCCCCGCTCCCTAGAAGCACCAACCTCATAGGACTGATGTGAGGACGATATAATAAAATCATTAATAACATCTGTTATTTTAATGACAACAAACAGCCCAACTTCCTAAGAGTTTCTCCTTCTCTCCCCTCTGTTAGCTCTCCCAGCTCATCCCATTTCTCTTAAACACTGTAGCTGTCCTAGAATGTCCCCCACATCATGCTTTCTTCTCTCTCTTGGGGACCAAGGTCAGGGTGTGGTACCCTCTAGACCAGTGAGGCTCTGAAACTGTGGGGCAAGGTGGCGGGTGAAGGAGCACGGCCACCGTCTCTGTCTGTTCTCTGCAGAGCATCCCTTGTTCCTCCAGCCCCATGTCCTGTGCCTCTTGTCCTGCCCTTTCTGTGTCCCCTTTGCTCTGATTTCAGATGGCCTGGTGCCCTCTGCTGCTGCTGCTGCTAAATCACTTCAGTCGTGTCCGACTCTGTGCGAACCCATAGACTGCAGCCCACCAGCCTCCGCCGTCCCTGGGATTCTCCAGGCAAGAACACTGGAGTGGGTTGCCATTTCCTTCTCCAATGCATGAAAGTGAAGTCGCTCGGTCGTGTCCCGACTCTTTGCGACCCCATGGAGTACAACCTACCAGGCTCTTCCGTCCATGGGATTTTCCAGGCAAGAGTACTGAAGTGGGTTGCCATTGCCTTCTCCCTGGTGCCCTCTGAAGGCTGGGCATCTCCACCTTTTGAGCTGGCCCTTCATGTGGTGGGCCTGACTCTTCATGTGTATGTCCTAATCACTGGGTTCTGGAGGCCCCGGATGGCATTCATGGGTCCCAGGAATCTGTGAGCAGGATGGGATGATTCCTCCCAACTCATTCTAGAAACAGAGAAGAGAGTCACCATGACTGAGCACCTGCTATGTGCCAGGTGCTGGATCAGGAACCTTCACTCTTGGCTGCCCCCTGACTCATGATCTGAGGTGTAAGCACAGGGAGAAAACACAAGGTTACCTGGCTGGGAGGGGTGTGGTCAGAGCCCAGGTGTGCACCTGGGGTAGGGTGTAACTGGGTGTTCCAGAGTGAAGAGGTTTGCTCCCTATAGCTGTACTTGTCAGATACCTCCTCTCTCAGCCCCAGCCATCCCTCTCTGGCAGCCCCTTGTTCCAGGGTTACATCAGAGAGGTTGAAGTCTTATACAATTACCCAAATCATGGCTCCTAAATGGCCTCTGATTATAGCACTAAAGCCCCTTTCTGCAATGCAGCCTGGGCTCTGCTGAACAGAGCTGCGACCACTTTGTGCGGGTTTTGTTTTTTTTTTCTTTTCCTTTGCAAGCGAAGGAGATGGCTTATCCGCATGTAAAGTAGGTCAGAACCTTAGCAAAGATCTTTTCAAACACTTGGCTTTTTTGAAGTCCTGTTACGGAACTCCTCTTGTTTCTCCTGCCTTTGCCTCCTCCCTCCATCCCTCTCCTTTTTCCAAAGGCTCAACGACATCAATGGCTCAAGCGACAGCGACAGTGAGGACGGCCCGCGATAAGTTCAATTATAAATGATGACGGGCTCATCAAGCTGGGGCCAGGATGCCGGCTGCAACAGCCAGGATGCCGGCTGCAACAGCCAGGCTGCCTCTTCCAGACCAGTGCCTTCCAGTCCCAAACCACCTTTACAGTGTCATGGGCACCTGGCTGGTCTGCCTGAAAAGTGTGTGCTTTGCCCTGGGTCCCACCTGCCCAGATCAGGGTGAGCAGATGGGGATCTTTCGGTACCGAAGAGCTACCTGGTTGTCTGTGATTCTCATTGTTAGTCTAAACTTGCAAACGGGCTTCCCTGGTGGTTCAGATGGTAAAGCATCTGCCTGCAATGCAGGAGACCCAGGTTTGATTCCTGGGTTGGGAAGATCCCCTGGAGGAGGGAATGACTACCCACTCCAGTGTTCTTGCCTGGAGAATCCCATGGACAGAGGAGCCTGGCAGGCTACAGTCCATGGAGTCTCAAACAGTCAGACACGACTGAAGTGACTCAGCACGCAAACTTGCAAAGGGCCTTTCCTCCAGTGGGAGATCAACTTGGCTGGAACGGTTTGGTGCTTTGCCTAACAGCCTGCGACAGGGGCATCAGTTTTCATCCTTTGCTTTTGTTTCTTCAGCCTCCCCTGCCCCACCCTCATCAACTGTAGGTAGAAAGCAGCAAACGTTGTGTGAGTACTGAGGATGCTTTTCAGTAGGATGGTATTTACAAAGGTGGCCACACTGAGACCCTCACCTCACTCGTGATGAGCAGGTAGGAGGAGGAGCACTTCTGGTCCCCATTTAACAGGGAAGGGTACTCTGTCTCAGCAGCTTGGTGAGGTGACTGCAGACACTAAATTCTGCAGAGCCTGATGGTGACAGCAGGGAATGGAATCCATCTTCTGTTTCTGGAGCTCTTTTTCTCAAATATCAATGACTGGGGGAGGAAACCAAGGTGTGTGTGTGTGTGTGTGTGTGTGTGTGTGTGGTATGTCCTCACCAAAGGAGAGACTAGAGATCATGGTGACTTTGCACTGGGGCCATGGTGATCAGGGCATTTCCCACCCAGAACCATGTCCTTTTGCCCACATCCTGCCCGCTCTGGACCTGGCAGAAATCCCCATTCTGTTCTTCCCTACCCTCCTTCTCCTGGCAGTCTCAGTCTGAGTCCAAAGAACAAGTGATTTGCTAAGAGGGTGAGCATCTTCAGAGGTATTTGGAAGAAACATTGCTGCAGGCACTTCCGGGAGAGTGGGAGGAGCTGACAGCATAGGGATGTTTCCTTCCTTTAGTGAATAGCTACTGAGGACCCGCCATCTGCCAAGATGCTTCTAGGTGCTGAGGATACAATAGAAAACAAAACAGTCAAAACTTCCTGCCTTCACGGAATGTGCACTCCCGTGAAGGATCCTGACAATGAACTAGATGAATTTGTACTGCAATTAAAGTGGAAGTGTTAGTCGCTCAGTCATGTCTGATGACTCTTTGTGACCCCCGTAGACTGTAGCCCACCAGGCTCCTCTGTCCATGGAATTCTCCAGGCAAGAATACTGGAGTGGGTTGCCATTTCCTTCTTCAGGAGATCTTCCCGACCCAGGAATTGAACCCAGGTCTCCTGCATTGCAGGCAGATTCTGTACCATCTGAGCCACCAGGGAAGATGATTATAAAAGGTGGTGGTGGTGTTCAGTTGCCCAGCCGTGTCCGATTGTTCGCAGCCCCATGGACTGCAGCATGCCAGGCTTCTCTGGCCCTCACCATCTCCCAAAGTTTGCCCAAATTCATGTCCATTGCATTGGTGATGTTATCCAGCCATCTCATCCTCTGATGCCCTCTTCTCCTTCTGCCCTCAGTCTTTCCCAGCATCAGGGACTTTTCCAATGAGTCAACTGTTTGCATCAGATGACCAAAATACTGGAGTTTCAGCTTCAGATAAAAGGTGAGATAAAGTAAAACTGGGAAAAGGAGTGGGGAGTGTTGGGATGGCTGGATATTTAGAGAGAGGCACTGAGAAGACTCACTGAGAAAGTAATGTTGAAATTCAGGCCTGAGAGAGTAAGATGTGAACACATCTAAGGAAAATGTTTTACAGGACTTCCCTAGTGGTCCAGTGATTGAGACTCTGCTCCCAGTGCATGGGGCCTGGGTCCAATCCTGGTCAAGGAACTTGATCCCACATGCTGCAGCTAAGACCCTGAGAAGCCAAATAATTAAACAAACAAAAAAGAAAAACAAAAAAAAAAAAACCCAAAAACCTTTGACTGAAAAAAAGAAAGAAAATCTTCTGGGCAGGGGAAAGAGCACGTGCAAAGGCCCTGAGGCCCAAAGGGCATCTTATGTGTTTGGAGAGTGAGAAGGAGATGCTGTGACCTCGGTCAGAGCAGGTGAGAGGCAATTCTCGGGGGGAGTTAATAAAAGTTATGGGTTGGAGGGGTGAGATTACTCAGGGCGTTTATGTAGGAGCTTTAGCTTTTACCCTGAGGGAGTTGGAAGCCATGGGAAGCTCTGAGGAGAGGGGGGTCGGGAGCTGACCTGTCCTTTCAGTAGCAAGTGCTCGTCCTGTCCTGCCAGGGCTATTCTGGGGACCGTTCCCCTCTCCAGCCTTCCAGTTTACTGCTCTCTGCTCATGAGCTGGAAGGGGCTCGGCAAGACTGGAGGGAGAGCTGAGACCCTTTTTGCTCCAGAGGAAGGCAAGGAGAAAGGAACAGTGTGGATCAGACATGGGGCCTCTGCCCACTGGGTACTCCTGGGGCTTTTGGAGTGACCAGAGCGTTTGCTGTTTTAAGGTCCGTTTGGTGTTCTAAGGATTCTGGGAGTTTGGGGGCTGGGACGGCTTCAGGCTCCGGGGCCTTCTCTTCAAGAGGTCCAGGCACACGTCTCTGTGCGCGCATTCCTTCTCTCTATTTTCCCACTCTTCGGGGCATCCGGCTTCCACCCTTCCCGTGGGCTCTCTAATGACTGTGAGATGAGGTACTGCACACAGCAGAGAAGCCAGCAGTGTGGGCAGGTCTGAAGATGCTGGATTTCTCACCTCTCCCGCTTGCTCCCCCTCTTGCTGCCACTTCCCCCCTCCCCTCTTCTCACCCCTTTGCAGAAGAAAACGACAATGCATGTGTGAAGATTGCTTCCTGGCTGGAGATGCTCCGGTCTCCTCCCTTCCCAACTCAGAAGCAAGAGCCTTCCTTTCCCCATCCCGCTTTGGGTATCTCAGCACCTCCATCCCTTCTCCCCTCTTGTCCTCCTGCCCTTCTGTGCACAGGCAGGATTCCCTGGGCTGCTAAATGGGGACAGGCTGCAGTGGGATGTATAATCCAAGATGCAGCTCTTGAGTGAGGATGCTATGCATCCAGTTTCCTTGAATTACCCTGATATAGAGGATCCCAGGCTTGTAGGCAAGTATAGAGGTTGTCTGCAGTTCAGAACCCCAAAGCCAATGAACTGGAAGATATCAACTTACATTTACACTCATGGCTGAGTTGCCCCTCCATACAGGTAGGAGAAAAGATGATCAGCGCTAGGTTTCCTGTTGGTCCTTCCAGCATCTTTCTCTCCCAGGGACCTTCTGTTGCAGTCCCTCAGATACAGGGTTCCCCCTCCCTTTCTCAGAAGGAGGCCAGCCACCATGGAAGGGTGGACTGAACAGCTTCCTTTCAGGGCAGGGTGGGGTTTGTTTGCCTGTGTGAATTGCCTCTTCTTTTTGAGAGAGAGCAAGAAGAAGAGAGAAAATGAAACACTTTTGCCACCTCGTCATTAGCTCCAAGTCCCAGGTGAACTGGGAGCTCACAGCTCCTTTTGTGTGGCTGGCGGCCTGTAGCGTCGCCATGGTGATGCCTTGAGGCTTCTCAGAGCTGGGGGCCTGCCTCCCTCAGCAGCGTTCCCTGAGCTGCTAGTATCAGAGATGGGTGGGGAGAGGGACCCCATGGGATCAAAGGAGGTCTAGATGGGGTTGGCCTGGACACTGGGTATGTGTATTCTTGACCTTCGGCTTCTTTAAGACCAGCAGCAGCTTTGGAACCTGAGATCCAGTAAGGAACACACCTGGACTGTGACATTCAAGGTCTCCTAGAATCTGGTTTCATTTTCCCCATGTAGGTTCATCCCCTTTGACTCCTCTACACGAACTGGTACATAAGCCTGTTCTGGTCTCCTCATTCCCCAATCCCCCTGGAAAAACCAGTGTTTATTCCCACCTCTGAGTATTTTCTCCAGCTGTGCCTCTTGTCCGGGACCTTTCTATTCCTCAGTAATTTTCTGACTTGGTTCCAGAGTCACCTTCTCTGGGAAGCCTTCCCTGATACAAGCCTCAACCCCCAGGGCTCTCCCCTTCTTCTAAATCCAGACACCCACTGCCTCTCTGAGTCTAGCTTGCTCCTAGGAACACATAATGGCTTGTGTTGTTAATCACTTTGCATGTGAGGGGCAGGGAGGGCGGTGGGGGAGGAACGGGTCCAGCCTCTGACAGTCCTGGGCTTGAATCCTACCTCTGCCACTTGCTGATTTTCTCCCATTGCTGCTAAGCAACCTGTGAGCCTCGATTTCTTCACCTGCAAACTGGGGATGCTTGTAACTCCTTATAAACTTGTGAGGATGAAATGAGGTAATGAAATGCTGGTATAGAGAGTAGCAGGTGTGGCCGCTCCCCGCTGCCTCTCTCCCACCACTAGTTTAGATACTGCTGTTTGCTTCCCAATTCAGTTCAGTCACTCAGTCATGTCCGACTCCTTGCGACCCCATGGACTGCAGCACGCCAGGCCTCCCTGTCCATCACCAACTCCCGGAGTTCACTCAGCCTTATGTCCATTGAGTCGGTGATGCCATCCAACCATCTCATCCTCTGTCGTCCCCTTCTTCGTTTCCCAGCAGCCTGTATTTTCCCCAGCAGTGCTTTGTGCATACATATAATTAATCATTGGTTTCTTGTACTGATTCGCTTGATTTTTCTCTTGGGGAGTTTGCAGGCAATGGGCTTTGTCTGATATGTCCATCACTGTCTCCCTGTGCTTAGCATGGAATCTGGACAGTGTGAAGCTTCGGAAACATCTACTGACTGACCATCTGCACACGGATCACAGCCCCTCCATCTGAGACTGTTGGTTTCAAGACTGCAGTCACTCTTTCATTTCTTTGAATCTTCATTCAGTCTTGTACATAGTAGGTGCCCAATAAGTGGCTCATTAGAGAATGATCCTTTCCTTGAATTGATTTCTTATTTTATATTAGAATATAGTTGATGTGCAATGTTGTGTTAGTTTCAAGTGTACAGCAGTGTCAATATTCTGTAGTAACCTGTTGGTCCTTGGTTGTGCATCATGCCATGCAGGAATGAGTGAGTGCAGAGCTACACTCTTAGGTGATTTCTAGGGACCGAAGAGGGACCCTCTTTTGCAGAGTGGCTTAGGGGAACTCTCTAGTTTGGGAGAAAGGGTGACCGAACAAGTCCTTTGGTGCTTCTCCTAGTCCTGGAATTGATGGTCCCCAGAAGCAGGAAGGACGTTATTCCAGAATACACAGAGGGACCACATCCTTGGTGCCAGGTGGAGGAGAGGGAGCTTTGTTCTCCAGAAGAGCTGGGTGAGCCCACTGATGGGCTGGAGTTCATTCCCATGAGCACTGCTGAAGTTCGGACAAACTCGATTTTAAGTTAAGTGGAAATATTTTTATTCGAGCTAATGTACATTGGATCTGGTAAACAGACAGAGTATATTACTGCACGCTCTGGAAATGTGCAGTCCGATCAGCAAACAGATTAGTTTTAAGTGAAAAGACACTGGCAGACGCTTAAATTCATTGACTTGTTGAGAACGTCTAGATTTGGATACAAATGCACTGGAACGCTAGATCAGTTTGGTGTCTCAGCCCATCCGCACAGAGAAGCTATTGATTTTAGTTGATATGCATTGATTCCCAGAAAACAGGACGGCTTTTGAAAATGAACTTCCAGTAATTTCAGGGAGAAGCTGGCGCATTCGTCTCCACGCGAGGCTGACTTGTTTTGTTAAACGTGTCTCTACGCCTCGAAGGAACGGAGCAGCAGACAAATATCTTCGTATGAATTAAAATGCATTGATTCTTGGAGGGAAATGATGGCCTCTGTTAAAAGCTTTTTGGATATGTTAGCATGCAAGAGTTTGAATAAAGCCTTTGTTTGGCGCCCTTTACTCTCTGCCTTCTGCTCTCCCCCAAGTGGTGGCAGTTTGCAGAGCCCATCTGAAGTTGGAGGTGGTGGTGGGCGGGTGGGATGAGGAGTGGAGGAGGGGACCCGTTGCCCTGCCAATCCCTTGTATCGAGTGGGAGAGTAAAACTGCTCCTCTCCAGGGAAGAGAACCTTGAAAGGGTTCGATGTGGTTGCTTTCAAAACCAGACAGAGACAGATAAGATCAGGTGTCCAGGTAGGGGCAGAGAGAAAGGAAAACAAAGTTTCCATTGATAAAGAAAATAGCAACGGAAAGGAGGGGCCCTGGGGCCTGCTGTGAGATGCAGAAATGAGGGGGAGAGTGTGCCGTTTGGGTCTCTTGGTCAATGGCCTCTCTGTGCTGAAGGGAAATGACTCGATGATAATGGTTGAAATGGTGCAGGAGTGAGTTATCTCACTTTCTTACCTCCTGAATGAGTTGGACGTGAACCAGAGGCATAATTTAGGCATTTCTCACCCTTATTAATGAATAGCTCCCATGGGGTATGTAGAGAGCACGGCTGGAAAAATGATTCCAGGAGCCAGGAAGGAAGCAATTGGCCTGGAACTTACTTTTCATGTGTTGAGACTCCCTGGATCTTTCTAGATCAAAGCCTCTTAGGTCCACTTGAAGGGTTGATCATGAAGTTAACTCCTCATTAGTCACTCCTACCTTCTCAGCCCTCAGACACACCCTGGGTGGGTGATTAAATCCATTTGGGGAGGGGGAGGGTGTTTGTTGGCAATGGGGGAGAGAGAATGCTGACCAGTTGCCCAGGCAACGCTGCCCCTGGCAACTAAACCTCCTCCACCAGCGACAGGGGGGAAGGCTGCTGGGACTTAGAGGAGGGTCACTTGTGAAGTCTCTCTTCACCTGTGGCTGAAGTCCAGGGTCATGGTCTGCATCCACTTAACCCAGACAGCAATTCTCTCTCTTTCACTCCCTTCTGCTCCTCTCCACACTGCTTTAAAGAGGTGATTGCCTAGCCTTGGATGCACAGGATCAAAGCACTGGGAGGGATGAATGAATCCTTCCATCCAGCCCCACCCTGATGCTTCCTCATTTGCCTCTACAATGATCTATGCCAAATGTAGCTGCAAGTTGAATAACTCATGGACTGTCATCTCCCAGGAGTCTTTTGCCATTAGATAGTTCTAGTCAAGTCAGAGTGCCCCTGCCCCTTGCCTGCTGACACCAACCCCAAGCCTAAATGAGCCTCAGCCCTGTGGTCCCAGTCCTGTCCTCTGGGTCAGCACAGAAATAGTCTCATTCTTCTCCTCCGTGACTGTCTTTAGACATTTGAAGAAAATTAGGATGTCTACACTCCCTGAGGCTTCCCTTCTCCAGGCAAAACACCCTAGGTGCTTTAGCTATTTTTCATAGACCATGGTTTCCTCCCCTATGTGAAGACTGGCTATATACTTTGCCTGGGTCTCCAGGGCAAAGTAAAAATGTGGGGTCCTTTGTTCAAGAATGACTAAGAATTTCAAGATGGTGACAGTAGGTAGGGTTAAAACAAGCTCAGGGTTATAGCCCCATGAAGCCAGCCCCAAATATATGGTACCTCTTTTCCCAGATATCAGTGTGAAGTGTCCTTCTAAGAGATGTTATAGGACTAGACTTTTCAGGGCAGAGATGTTCTAGGACTAGACTTTTCAGGGCAGAAGCTTAGTGACTATCACCTTCTTTCTAGATGTATCCTCCAGTGTTGTTGAAGCAATTGATTGATCACGTTAGCTTTATTGGCAGTCAGAGCATACATGTGAGTCACACTCAGCACGATGTCCACTCTAATCTCTAGGTTTGAATCCTACCTGTAGCAGCTGAGCCATCTCCTTCCCACTCGTGGGCAGTAGCAAGAATCCACAGTGATGAATTTTGCTTTGCCCACACAGGATCCTTCCCAGTTGAGTTCAGTTCAGTTCAGTCGCTCAGTCATGTCTGACTCTTTTGCAACCCCATGGACTGCAGCACGCCAGGCCTCCCTGTCCATCACCAACTCCCGGAGTTTACTCAAACTCATGTCTATTGAGTCAGTGATGGCATCCAACCATCTCATCCTCTATCGTACCCTACTCCTCCTGCCTTAATCTTTCCCAGCATCAAGGTCTTTTCAAAAGAGCCAGTTCTTCACATAAGGTGCCCAAAGTATTGGAGTTTCAGCTTCAACATCAGTCCTTCCAATGAATATTCAGGACTGATTCCCTTTAGGATGGTCTGGTTGGATCTCCTTGCAGTCAAAGGGACTCTCAAGAGTCTTCTCCAACACCACAGTTCAAAAGCATCAATTCTTCGGTGCTCAGCTTTTTTTAAAGTCCAACTCTCACATCCATACCTGACTACTGGAAAAACCATAGCTTTGACTAGATGGACATTTGTTGGCAAAGTAATGTCTCTGCTTTTTAATATGCTATCTAGGTTGGTCATAACTTTTCTTCCAAGGAGCAAGCGTCTTTTAATTTCATGGCTGCAATCACCATCTGCAGTGATTTTGGAGCCCTCCCAAAATAAAGTCTATCACTATTTCTACTGTTTCCCCATCTATTTGCCATGAAGTGATAGGACCCGATGCCATGATCTTAGTTTTCTGAATGTTGAGCTTTAAGCCAACTTTTTCACTCTCCTCTTTCACTTTCATCAAGAGGCTCTTTAGTTCTTCCCTTTCTGCCATAAGTGTGGTGTCATCTGCATATCTGAGGTTATTGATATTTCTCCTGGCAATCTTGATTCCAGCTTGTGCTTTATCCAGCCCAGCGTTTCTCATGATGTACTCTGCATATAAGTTAAATAAAGATCCTTTCCTGGTGCTTGAATATGGGCATTGTCCTTTAGGCAGTATATTTACTTGCTGGTTCAATCCACAGAGGAATATTTACTGAGGGCCCACTATGTGCTTAGTACAGTAATAGGAGTCAGAATACAATATTCTACACACCATATATATATTTTTTAAAGTTGAAGTGTAGTTGATTTACAATGTTTTAGGTGTATAGCAAAATGATTTGGTTAAACATGTCTATTTATTCTTTTTGAGGCAGGATACATTATTGGCTAAAACTTTACCCTGGCCTTAAAAGAGTTTTAATTTAGAGGAGAAAATATATTTAAACAATAATTACATGAAAATGTACTGGTTCTTGTAATAGAGATGAATACAGGAGTGGATAAGATGGCAAGTTACTCTACCTGGAAAGTTATGGAAGGCTTCAAAGATGAGGTAGTGTTTGAGATGACTCTGGAAGGATGAGTAGAAGTTTGACACACAGGAGAGGGAAGAAGGGAAACCCAGTTTCTGATAGCCTGGCTTCCTCCCCTGTGAATTCCCAATTCATTTCTTCTGGTGCAACACTGAGGAGTTTGGCCCTTGGGGCACCCCACAGATTTCCACAGCCTATTTCATCTCCAGAGACTTTCAATCAGACCCCACTTCCTTGATGAGAAGACACTGCTGAAGTTTTTGCTGCAGTTTTAATTTCTTGACATCATCTGAGTGCGTTGGAAAAAATGAGATCTAATAATGAATGATTACAACTCTCAAGTTAAGTCTAGTTGGTTGACTAATCAATTTGGTTAAGTGAAAATCCATAGCAAATGAGTCGACCGCGGTATGACATTTCTCCATCCAATTTAAATTAAAATCACCAACCATAATAATTTCACAATTACTCAGGGAGGGCACACTGGAGACTTGACCCCCAGAGCAGAGAAATTGCAAATGCTGCGAAGAGTGGGCTGAGAGTGGGGTGGTGATGGAGTTGCTTGAGATGAACTCTGCCTGAACTGCTCAGCCTCGTCAGCATCGGGGGTGGGGTGGGGGTGTCTGCAAATGCTGCTGATCAGCAGTTCCATATTCTTGGGTGCAGCCTTGCTTCTCTCCCCTGGGGAGGCAGGAGTTTCTATCCTCTTGGTCAAAAAGCCCATGAGGGCTCCTCCAACAGGAGAGCAGGATGTCTCATCCAGATAAGAGGGTGGGGGAAGAGGTGGATATTATTCTTTTTATTTCAGATTCTCCCAAATTTAGACGATTAGTTCTTGGGCAGTGGATGCCACATCTGTTTATCTTGAATTGAGTGCCAAGTGCATGTTACAGTGAATTAACTGGTTTTTGATAATAAGGTTGATCATGACAGAGCAAAGGAAAGAGTTACATTTGATCCAGTTTCACAAATGTTTATTAAATGTCCCCTTTATACCAGGCACGGTATCAGGCATCAGGGAGAAAGAGATGAATTAAATATACTTCCCTGCTTTCAAGGGTATTACACAGCCCCTCTTGTGTGGCCTGAGAGATAAACACTTAACGAGAAGTGGAAGGTCATTGACAAGGTAAGTAACTTGAAGGATAAGAATAATTTTGATCAGGGAGTTTCATGCAAGAATTTTATATGCCAATTACCTTATTAAAAAGACATTTAATAACAGTACTGCCTCAAGAAATTGATGTGAGATGAATGATGTGACTGATGCTACTAATGGTCCCTCAGTCACTTTTTTCTCCTTCTTGTACAGTAATTACTTTGCTAGCATGTGAGATGAGTGCAATTGTGTGGTAGTTTGAACATCCTTTGGCATTGCTTTTCTTTGGGATTGGAATGAAAACTGACCTTTTCCAGTCCTGTGGCCCTGCTGATTTTTTCAAATTTGCTGGCATATTGAGTGCAGCACTTTCATAGCATCATCTTTTAGGGTTTGAAATAGCTCAGCTGGAATTCCATCACCTCCATTCCATTACCTCCCCTAGCTTTGTTTGTAGTGATTGCTTCCTAAGGCCCACTTGACTTTGCATTCCAGGATGTCTGGCTCTAGGTGAGTGATCATACCATTGTGGTTATCTGGGTCATTAAGATCTTTTTTGTATATTGCCTGTGTATTCTTGCCAACTCTTCTTAATATCTTCTGCTTCTGTTAGGTCCATACTGTTTCTGTCCTTTATCATACTCATCTTTGCATGAAATGTTCCCTTGGTATCGCTTAATTTTCTTGAAGAGATCTCTAGTCTTTCCCATTCTATTGTTTTCCTCTATTTCTTTGCACTAAAGGCTTTCTTATCTCTCCTTGCTATTCTTTGGAACTCTGCATTCAGATGGATATATCTTTCCTTTTCTCCTTTGCCTTTAGCTTCTCTTCTTTTCTCATATTTGTAAGGCCTCCTCAGACAACCATTTTGCCTTTTAGCATTTCTTTTTTGGGGGTATGGTTTTGATCACTGTCTCCTGTACAATGTTACGAACCCTGTCCATAGTTTTTAAGGCACTCTGTCTGTCAGATATAATCCCTTGAATCTATTTGTCACTTCCACTGTATAATCGTAAGCTATTTGATTTAGGTCATACCTGAATGGTCTAGTGGTTTTCCCTACTTTCTTCAATTTAAGTTGAATTTGACAATAAGGAGTTCATGATCTGAGCCACTGTCAGCTCCTGGTCTTGTGTTTCGCTTGCTCCTTGGAAGAAAAGCTATGACTAACCTAGACAGCGTGTTAAAAAGCAGAGACGTTACCGAAAAAGGTCTGTATAGTCAAAGCTATGGTGTTTCCAGTAGTCATGTATGGATGTGAGAGTTGGACCATAAAGAAAGCTGAGTGCCAAAGAATTGATGCTTTTGAACTGTGGTGTTGGAGATTTTGAGCTGTGGTGTTGGAGAGGACTCTTGAGAGTCCCTTGGACAGCAAGGAGATCAAACCTGTCAATCCTAAAAGAAATCAGTCCTGAATAATCATTGGAAGGCCTGATGCTGAAGTTGAAACTCCATTACTTTGGCCATCTGTTGCGAAGAACTGACTCATTGAAAAAGACCCTGGTGCTGGGAAAGATTGAAGGCAGGAGGAGAAGGGGATGACAGAGGATGAGATGGTTGGATGGCATCACCAACTCGATGGACATGAGTTTGAGCAAGCTCTGGGAGCTGGTGATAGACAGGGAAGCCTGGCATGCTGTAGCTCATGCATTCACAAAGAGTCACACATGACTGAGTGACTGAACAACAGCAACAACATTTGGGAGTTGTACAGTTGAGTTCAGTTCAGTTGTTCAGTTGTGTCTGACTCTTTGTGAACCCATGGACTGCAGCATACCTGGCTTCCCTGTCCTTCACTATCTCCTGGAGTTTGCTCAGACTCAAGCTGCCTGGAACACATGACTGCCTGAAATCAAGACTACATTTCCCAGCCTCCTTTGCATGACTAAGGTTGGGCCAATGGAATTCAAGTAGAAGTAATATGAGTGATTTCTAGGACATGCCCTTAAAGAGAGGGGTCAAGCTGTTTTCCTCCCCTTATCCTATCCTGTTGGCAGGAATTCAGGCACAGTGGCTAGAACTGGAACAGTCATTTTGGGGCATAAAGCAACGTTGAAAGTGGAGGTTAGGCAAGCAGAGCAACAAGACAGAAAGAACCTGGGTTTTGAATACTGTGATGTACATACTATCCCTGGACAGCTCACCTCGGGAGCTAAGATAAACATCTTACCTAAACTACTGTTGTTTTGGGTTTACTGCCACTTCAAGCTGAGCCGAATTCTAATGAATCCAAATGAATTGCTGCATATGAAGTACTTAGTGCTTATCGCATAATAAAGGTTCAAGAACTGGTGGCTTGTGTTAGTACTTTTGGTCCTTACTCTAAAGGAGACAGAAGACAAAGATCCTGCCTACTGACTTGCAAAGGGCTTGTCTTATTTCCCCACAGGGGCTCTAGGTGAAGACATCTAGCATTTTTTATCATTGTCAAGGCCCAGCCTCTCCTCCCACAGTCCACCCTTCTCACTGTCTCAGCTTACCACCCCCAGCACCTCCTTCACCCGCCACACCAGACTTAAATCCTACTGTCACCAGTCCAGCCATTACTTCTAGAGAGAAGCATCAGTGGCAGCCTGGGAGAAGTATGAGCAGGGAGTCAGGTCCTGTGGATCAATTTGTAATTTTTCTTGTGGCAGCAAAAGGAGCACACGCACTAAATTCCTGGCACGGCAGCAGCACGGTCGAATGTCTTGTCTTGAATTATTTATCTTTGGATTGGACTGGGGCCCTGGGGGGAAGGGGAGCACTGGGTGCTTGTAAGTGCTCTCCAGCACAGCCCAGCATGGGGGTTGGGAGCTGCGGTGGGCTAATGATGATATCAGTCCTGAATACCTTGCTATAGGAGAGCGCAGGGCAGTCTGTGTGGGTGGGCAGAGGCACCGTGAGTTTCTGAGCAGATGAAAGCTAGAGAGTCATCCTTTCCCATTTCTGGGGACTTTAGTAGAAAAATGTTGAAATTATTAACTCAGAAATAATGGGTGACTCTTTGCCTATTGTTGGGTGCATATGTTGAGAATATGTAAGTACATATATATTGTTGGGTGCATATGTTGAGAATATGTAAGTACATATATATTCTGTACCCTCGAGGGGAAGAAGGGAATGTGTGGACTTTCCTGGCTAGGGGGAAGTCATGGTTATTTGAGGGAGTGAGTTTGACAGACATTACTCTTGCTCATATTTCAAAATCTCTTTCCTTTCCATTTTGCATGAATGCTGCTGCTGCTGCTGCTGCTGCTAAGTTGCTTCAGTCATGTCCCTAACTCTCTGTGACCTCATAGACGGCAGCCCGCCAGGCTCTGCCGTCCCTGGGATTCTCCAGGCAAGAATACTGGAGTGATTGCCATTTCCTTCTTCAGTGCATGAAAGGGAAAAGTGAAAGTGAAGTCGCTCAGTCGTGTCCGACTCTTCTCAACCCCATGGAGTGCAGCCTACCAGGCTCTTCCGTCCATGGGATTTTCCAGGCAAAAGTACTGGAGTGGGGTGCCATTGCCTTCTCCGTCGCATGAATGAGTTAATCCCTATTATGTGACCAGTTTTAACAGTGGAGTGTAACCAGAAATGACCTTTGAGCATTTAAGAGTTGGTGTGCATTTTTCTCCATGTTTTTTTTTTTTTCCTCTTTCTCTCTTTAGAAAATCCTGAGGTGGTGATATCACAGTCTGGAGGAACCTACATCTGCCTGGGTCCCTGAGTGGCTGTCTGGAGCAGAGTCCCATGCCCAACAGCATTGAGCATGTAGATTAGTGAGAAATAAATCTGTTAAGTGATTGTGGCTTTGGAGTTTGCAACAATTGATCTCATCGATCCTGATGAATGATGCCAGAATGAAACGAGTGTGCAGGTCCTTTAGCTTTAACGGAAGGCCAAGGTTAGCAAACCAGAAACCGGAGTCCAAATCGGTCGTTAGACCTTTGTGCCTATGGCCTGGGCAGAGAAAGAAGTGACAGTGGGCTGGCTGAGTCTGAGAGTGATACTAAGAATGGCGGAATCAGCTGATGAGATCCGAGAATGTACCAGAACAGATGCCACAGTTACTCTGACATTCTGCTGTGACACAGATCATGAAGGGCAGAGTATGTTGAAGTTTGGTTCCTAAAACCAGAGGAACAATTCCAGAACACTCCTCAGAACTTGCAGACTGAAATGTGTCCCATCTCCAAAATTCATATGTTGGAGTCCTAACCTCTTAACCTACTGTATTTAGAGGTAGGTAACTAATGTTAATACTTCCCTGGTGGCTCAGCTGGTAAAGAATCCACCTGCAAAGGAGGAGACCTGGGTTCAGTTCCTGGGTCTAGAAGATCCCATGGAGAAGGGGATGGCAATCTACTCCATTGTTCTTGCCTGGAGAATTCCATGGCCAGACAAACCTGGTGGGCTACAGTCCATGGGCTCACAAAGAGTCAGACACGACTGAGTGACTAACACCAGCACTAATTAATGTTAAATGAGATCATATGGGTGGGACCCTAATCCAATAAAACTGGTATAGTTATAAGAAGTGGAAGAGATGCCAGTGCTCTCTCTGTGTCCACAGGCACACAGAGAAAAGGCCATGTGAGGTCACAGCGAGAAGGTGACTGTCTGCAAGTCAGAAAGACAGGGCTCACCAGAGCCCAACCCTGATGGAATTTTGGTCTTGGACTTCCAGCCTCCAGAACAGTAAGAAGTAGATTTCAGTTGCACTACCCACCCCGATCCCCAATCTGTGCTGCTCTGTTACGGACCCTGAGCTGACTCACACAGACCTTGAATTAGGCACTTGTTTTCTCATGTTCTCTGCACACATCCTCAAGCCTTCCAGTGGGGGAACTTTGTGTATAGAGTCAGATTTTTCTGAGAGGAAAAGAGAGGGGAGAGAGGAGAAGGGAATAATGAAAATAGTAACACTTGTACTTTTAACAAAATGCCTTTTTTTTCTACATTATTACACTGGATTCCAATTACAGCCTTGTACAAGAGATAATTATCCTAGACTTACAGATTTTATTCATTTGCTCAGCAACATTTTGTGAGCATCTCCTATGTGTCGGGGTGTGAGGGTAAATGTTGGGGTGCAGAGCTGAGGAGTACAGCTCCTGCTCTCAAGTGTCTGAGTGAATTGAAGCTTCAGTGATAAGCTGGTAGTTTTATCTCAGAGGGCTAGTACGGATTCAATCCTGGGTGCTTAGCCCTGTGCCTGAGTTTAAAGAGGAGCAAAGCAGAGACTTATGCTGCAACAAATGTTGACGGACTCTTGCATTCCTGTGAAAACTGTCTCCTCACTGTCCCTGGGAGGCTGAAGATTAGCATCACACATGGGCAGCATGGCCAGATATTGGTTGCCTGCACTCTGTTCAGCCTCCACATTGTTCTTTACTGGCAGAACTTTACTTTGTCTAGGTCTCTTGTACCTATGCATCTCAGGGAAAGCTAGCTTCTCACAGGCCTAGGGGGGTGAGTCATACAGGCAGCCAGGCAATTACACTCAGTCTAATCGCCATGGACTGTACAGTCCATGGGGTCGAAAAGAGTTGGACACGACTGAGCAACTTTCACTTCAGTCGCCTTGCAGTTCTAACCAAAGAGACACAATAGAGCCTGCAGGGATTGTTGGATTTCTCACCCTGAATTGAGCACAAAAGAGGGGCATTTTATTTTGGGGGGGTATTATTTTGTGAGGGCATATGCTGAGAGCTGCTGAAGCCACTTTATCACCGTGAGGAGATAAGCTTGAGGACAACTGCCAACATGCTGGGCATGGCAGAGCAGAGAGAGCAGAAGAACCAGCTCTTGATATTGATCAGCTGAATTAAGAGTACCTATTGTTATATCCCTGGTAGCTCAGCTGGTTAAGAATCCGCCTGCAATGCAGGAGACCCTGGTTTGATTCCCGGATTGGGAAGATCCACTGGAGAAGGGACTGGCTACCCACTCCAGTATTCTTGAGCTTCCTTGGTGGCTCAGCTGGTAAAGAATCCACCTGCAATGCGGGAGACCTGGGTTTGATCCCTGGGTTGGGGAGATCCCCTGGAGAAGAGAAAGGCTACTCACTCCAGTATTCTGGCCTGGAGAATTCCATGGACTGAATAGTCCATGGGGTCACAAAGAGTTAGACACAACTGAGCGACTTTCACTTGCACTTTCATTGTTATATCAGGTAATACATAGTCTCACTGTTAAGCTCTTTGGGGCTAGGCATTCTATTACTTGCAACTAGAAGTTTCCTAACTTGTATAGGCAGAAACAGTCAGCCAGTGTGTGTGCACTCAGTTGCCACTGCCTCCACTATTGACTCAGTGTGACTTTGGGCAGGTCTCATTACCTTTCTGGGCCTCAGTCTTCTCATCTGTGAAATGAGGGTGGGGATAAGGATCCATTCCAAATCTAACCCTTTTGATATTACTCTGAACTCAGTACTGGCATAGGTATCCTGCAGGGGAAGGTGCAAAAAAGCTAGAGTCAGAGAGAAAGGCATCCATGATATGGTTGGTGGAGGGCAAGGGGAAGAGGAGGGCTCTCCTTCACTGTCTGCAGGAATGAGCATATAGCGAGTGCCACCTGCTCAGGGAAGCATCTGGGGGACACATGGTCCCCCATCAGCCACTCACCTAACCCCTCTGTGACCAGAGTCAGCTGCAGACGGCTTGCTCCAGCCCATCATGCCTTCTGTGCCTCTCACTCTACTTGATGGAATTAGCTCTCCCTGCAGGGGTGGGGGCACAGCGGTCTTGTGGCATTTCCCAAACAGAGAGGAGAGGGGGGCTTGGGAGTGCATGAGAGGCTCAGATTCTGCCTGAATCAGAAGTGTCAGGATCCCTGTGAAAAGCAGATGTGAATTCCACCAAAACCTCATGAACTGGCCATGCTCCCTGCCTTATGTGCAGGACCACTGCTTTTCAGCTTCATGGCAATGATAGAAGGGAGGGATTTTCAATGATAATACTTATCAGAAAAGAACATGGAGGTGAGAGGTCTTTATATATGTATATGTGCATATATGTATATATGTAATTTATTTATTTATTATTTTTGGCTGCACTGGATCTTTGTTGGTGTGCGGGCTTTTCTCTGGTTGCAGCAAGCGAGGGTTACTCTCTAGTTGTGGTGTGCAGGCTTCTCACTGTGGTGGCTTCTATTCTTGCCGGCATGGGCTCTAGGGTACGTGGGTTTCAGTAATTGTAGCCTGTGGACTCAGTAGTTGCAGTTTCTGGGCTCTTAGAGCACAGGCTTAATAGTTGTGGCACACGGGCTTAGTTGCTCTGAGACATGTGGGATCTTCCTGGATCAGGGACTGAACCCGTGTCTCCTACATTGGCAGGTGGATTCTTTACTGCTGAGTCACCAGGGAAACCCAAGGTGAGAGGTCATGATGGATATCTCACTGCTGATAAACTATGAAGCTGGGACCTACCCAAGCTTGAGTTTGTCTGACATCATTCCTAATTTGGCCTGTGAGTGAGGCCTTAGATCACTGGGGCCAACCTACTCCTTCAGCTGGCGGGCCTACCGTTCCACCCCAAACTCATAATGTTCTTCTTGCGTCCGCAGCCTCTTTCCCCTGGCAGGGAGCGACTTCTCTCATCTGTGCCTCTTTCTGTGAAATCACACTTCTGCTCTCCTCCAGGGTCATCTCCACAGCGACTCTGGCATTTAGATGTCCTGTGACCAGTACCCTCCTGCAGTTCCCCCACTCCCACCCTGTCATGCCAAACAGAGCAAGACCTAAAGAACAAAATCTCTTTTCATTATACTTACATATCTTGATAGTCATTTACATTTTCACCCAATATTCATCAAATAGAATTGAGCACTTATTATGTGCAGATATTGTCAAGTGCTAAAGATATCAAGAGTGAACTTGAATGGACATGGTGCCAACCTTCCCAGAGTTATGGTTAAGAGCATGTGTGTGTGCTAAGTCGCTTCAGTTGTGGCTGACTCTGTGTGACCCTATGGACTGTAGCCCACCAGGCTCCTCTGTCCATGGGATTCTGCAGGCAAGAATACTGGAGTGGGTTACCATGCCCTTCTCCAGGGGATCTTTCCAACCCAGGGATTGAGCCCGCATCTCTTATGTCTCCTGCATTGGGAGGCAGGTTCTTTACCACCAGTGCCACCTGGGAAGCCCTACGGGCAAGTGCACTTACATCAAATCACACCTACCCCGTATATATATCACACCTTCTCAGTACTGTGCTATCCGTGATAGGAAACCAGTTCTTAGTGTGTCCGGGAGAATGTCTACCATTAGTAGTTGCTGCATAGAATAAATAAATTAATGAAGTGGGGTAAAGGACCATGAAGGGCCACGTGACAACATTTTAGCTACATATCACGGAGGTCAGGCCATCTGCCTTCTGTTGCTATATCCTTCAAAGATGCTAAATTGTCTAATATATGCTTTTCCAGCCTGGGGCCCTGGAGAGGGCATCTGACATGGCCAAGGCCTGAGGCCAGTGCCTAGCTCAAACCCATGTTGGGTGGATGCATTATGAATGCAAGGTGTAGGAAATAGAAATTATTAAACTCGCAGATAGGGGCAGAAATGCCTTTGTGTGGCTGCAGAGTTGGGAAATTATGCTGAAGCAATGCATTGCAAATCAGCCTGCACCAGGCAGAGAGGGGCTTTTATTCTCTGAAGTTCCTTTGGCAGCTTTTGTGTACAGCCGTGGAGGCCCTTCTGGGAGGAGAGAGAAGCTGGTAATTTCGTGGCTGATTGGCAGACTGTCCAGAGCCAATAAAGATATTTGTTTTCTTGCTGAAGGCTCACACACCCAAATCTCAGCTCCTTATTTTGTCTTTCTTTCTCTTCTTGTGATCCTCACCCTCTTTCCTTCATGAGAACAGTGAGGCCTGGCTGTCTTTCCTCTTTCACGTGGCTCAGCATGGGCCTAGGGGGGATCGGGGTTCCCATGCTGGCGACCCAGGAGGACAGAGGATGTTTGCCCAGGGTGTTTGGCCTCTTCCCCAGGCATCCAGTTAACTTTGGCACAATTTACAGAGATTAACTGTGCCACTCTGGTGCCCTGGGTAAGCTTGATGTTTGTTGTTTTTTGTTGTTTAGTCACTAGGTTGTGCCCAACTCTTTTGCGAACCAATGGACTATAGCCCACCAGGCTCCTCTGTCCCTAGGATTCCCCAGGCAAGAATACTGGAGTGGGTTGCCATTCACATTCCCACAAATCCACTCAACATCCCTGCAGCATTGGATATTGTCTGCCCATTTTAAGGATGAGGATAAATGGCTTGTCCAAGGTCTCAGAGTTAGGAAATTGTGGCATTGGGATTTGAAGCTGCTTATCAAATTCCAAAGTCTGTGGTCTTGGGTTTTTTGAGTACCCTACTGGTGTCTCATTGATGAAAGATGCCCTCACTGGTACACTGGGGACTCTTGACTGAATTCTCCAACTGGTCAATACTAAGTCACCGGGACAGCTGGAAATTTTAACAGGAGTATCTGGTTTGAAAATTGAACAGTCCTTTGAGACTATGTAATTCATTCCCTTTCTCATCTGGATCTATTTTACAGATTAAGCTTAGGCCTACAGAATTTAGGGACTGGCCCAAAGTTACTAAGAGCAGACTCAGGATAAGCACCTGTCCCCTCCCTCTCAGTCCAGTGTTCTGCCCACTTTGAAGTATCAATTAGGATTAGGTTTGACTGTAACAGACACCACTGCAAACTGTGACTTCCCTCCTTGATATAAAATAAATCAGAAGCAAGCAAATCCGATGTAAGATCAATCAAAAGAAAGTATGGCAGATCCACAGTATTAGTTAGGGACCAAGACTTTCTCTATCTTGACATTTTGTTACTGTGTGGCCTCTTTCCCAAGTTTAACTCATGGTCCAAAATGGCATCTGGAGCTCCAGCCATTACACCCAGTAGCTAGAAGGAGGTGGCCCTTCCCTTTCAGGAGACTTTCTGGAAGTGTCACACAGTACTTCTGTCTCACTGGCTACTATTTACTACTTGATGATCACACTAGTTCAATAGGAAGCTGGAAAATGTCATCTTTTAGCTGGGTGCCTAGTGAAAAATCAGACGCTCTGTATTCCTGAGAAAACAGGAGGGAGTGGCTACCAGAAAGCAGCTAGCAGCCTTTACTACAGCTCCTTAGTCTCTAAACTGGAGGCCATTACTGTACTTCCTAGTCTGTAGCTCTAGGAATTCCCAGCTGAGAGGGGAGCTGAAACAGCAAATCTTGACTGGCAGAAAAACAAGTTGTTTTTCCTCCTTCCTCTTCCAGATAAAGTCGGGGCACTTAGCTCTGAAAGAGTTTGCATCATGAGACTTTTTAATATAATGCCACTTAGCCTAGTGCCTTTGGTACACGTCTATTTTGGTTCACTTCAAGTGCAACATTGCTTTGGTGCCTTCCTGGATTTTGTAAGACATGAGGGTAGAGGTTGAGGATAAAGGAAGACGGGATGTATATGAGTGTGGCAAGTACGGACACGTATTTTTTGAGGGGAAGGAATCTCCCACTGTTATGTGTCCTGGTGTTTTGCCAATCATGTCCCAGGCTGAAAAAGCATGAAATACTGGTTTTGCTTCTGTGCTGGTTCTTCAAGTTAGGAGGAGTCAGGGCTGCTTCTGTGAATATCTGGAGGCAATTAGGGGCTCTTCACAGCCTAGAGACGGTTGATTCCAACCACCTGCTTTTATGGACAAAACTCTCAAGACCTAGAGATGTTGCAGGCTTGCCCCAAAGTTATTGGTGGCTCAGATGGTAGAGAATCTGCCCGCAATACAGGAGACTGGGGTTCAATTCCTGGGGCGGGAAGATCCCCTGAAGGAGGAAATGGCAACCCACTGCAGTATTCTTGCTTGGAGAAGTCCATGGGCAGAGAAGCCTGGCGGGCTACAGTCCATGTGACCACAAAGAGTTGGACACGACTGAGTGACTAACATACGTACCTACATACAGAGCTGTAACCAGGATCCCACCTTTCTGACTCATAGACTAAGGCTGTTTTGCCTCTCTGAATATACATATTTAATACGCTTCTCTAGCCATTTCATGTGTTACTATTGTTTCCCCAACTAAAGACTCTGAACCCCTATTATGTTTCAAAGCACTAGGCAAGGCTTTAGTGTGAGGAGGATAAAAGGATAAATAAAACACAGTTCCTCTCAAAGAATTTGCCATCTAGAAAGGACCATAGATGCCTCAGCAACAAACGGTAAGGCCAGACATTGGGCTCTTAGTGTTGCACAGATACTAAGTGATGATGATGTGGAGGGCAGCTTGATTGGCTGGGGTGGGGGATTGTGGAGGACCCCGTGGTGGGGTCTTTGAAGAAGACAGAGATTGAGGGGAGAGGTAACCCAGCTTAGAGGAAGGGCACAGACAGACTTAGAGTCATAACACAAGCTAAAAGCTCCCTGCCCTGGGTGTTGTTACTGGGATTTGAAGGGCTTGATAGTAGGATCCAAAGAAGGAAAGCCTAGAAGGGTCTCCTCCGTCTCCAGGGAGGAGCTCTAGTTTCAACTAACTTGTTGGGCAACATCCTTGGCCATTTGAGTGCCTGAAATAAACCCAACACTACCTGGGTCTCGACAAAGACCAGCTGAGCCAGAATCTCTAGGAGTGGTTCTTAGGCGTCTGTCTTCTTAAAGCTCCGTGGGTGATTCGGATGTAACATGGGACATTCAGAGTTAAGGGAGGAGGTGAACGATGCCCTGACCTGGGTGGTAGGGGAGCTGTAGGGTGTTAAAGGCGAGTTCCACAGGAGAACCTCAAGAGGAGGAGGAGGCCACCAGACCTCAGGTTGCACTGGGCTCAGCCCTCCTCTGCCTGCCCCCTGCTGATGGGGAGACAGGGACCCAGAGCAGGGGGGAGCTTTGTCCAGGCCCGCCCCTCAGTTTGTCACAGCAGTACTGTGTTTGTTCCCTGACCCCCTCTCCTGGCACCAGAGACACCTTCATTCCCCACGTGGATGTCCACATCCCAGTCTTTAAACGGGGATCTTCATTGCATGTGGGGGAGGTCTGGCTGTTTCTGAGAGAGTTAATTAGGAAGTTGCCTGGTTCTCATTTTTACTTGTCTTTCATATTGCTTCTGGGGTGTGTGTGTGGGGCTGGGACTTCATAGAGGACGTGGTGAGTTATGGTGGGGTGGAGATTATTACTCTGCCATCCTTGTAGCTGGAGGGGATGGGAGAAAGAAGGGCAGTGCTCCACAACTAATGTCGTGAGAGTTGGCAGGAGCAACTGAGCAGGATCCTGCCATGGGGAGCTAGTTGAATGCAGTGAAGGATACCCCAGGGTTAAATGGACAGATAGTGGCGACCTCAGACCTGCATTTGGTTTCTTGGCTCTGGTTTGTTCGTTGTCTTTCTTTGGGAGCCGTGGAGTTCTGACTGGTTCTACTTCTCTACATTTCTAGTCCCATGGCCCCCATCCTCCTTCTTGAAAATTCTTTTGTCCATATCTGCAATAATTTGCTCAATGTCTATTTCTTCCTGAGGCTCTGGTTTGCTCCTCCCCTCACTCCCTCCCCTAAATGTCTTTAGAGCCTTTCACAGAGCTCGGCAAGCAGCAGTCACTAAACAAACATTTGTAGATGGTGCAATGGACTGACCGATGGGGAAACACTCAGTTAGACCTTGGGAGGCAGATTCTTGCCTAATTCTGTCCCTGATGCTTCTGTGGGGTTGTGAGCAAGTCACTGTCTCTCTGTGCCTTGAGTTTCCCCAACAACAATAAACAAACATGTACATCTGCAAAGAAGCCCTTTGTTTCTCCATCTCTGTGGCATATCAGACGAGACGGTTGACTAAGTCTGGGGGGACTGGCACTAGATCCAGGTCTGCCACTTACTAGTACCCCCATCACTGAAGTCACTGAACCTCTTCCTCATGCCTCGAGGGAGGGCGTGGGGATCAATTTACAGGGCAGGGTAGGCGCTTTGAGAAGCCTCGACTTGCTATCTACTTGGATGTTTTACTTATTCAAGAGATGGCCCCCATTAGTTTTAACTAAGGACAGAGCAGAAAGTCTGTTGAAGAGAGATTTAAGATGCCAGCCAGAGCTTACCAAGTTAGCATGGTCTATCTAACCGGACGTCAAGGGAGGAAACAGTGTGACTCTGAGGAAGCAGGGCGGCTAACTTACTCAGGGGCTGGCCAGAGCTGGCATTGCCTGGATGAAAGGTCTGGATTAGAGGCTCTAAGAAGACTGTGTCTGACATCAAGGGCAATAGTTGGATGAGTCCGGGGACAGATTTCTGTCCACTTGCTGATTTTCTGAAGCTCTGGGTTATGGTGTTTGCATGGCTGCAGAGTTCCAGCAAGGACCTGCAGAACCGGGCCTTGGAAGAGGCTCTGGGAGGATACAGGAGCTTTGGGCAATAGTCTGCCAGGTCAGCAGCTTGCTTTTCTCCTTCCTGCAGAGCCCCCAGGTCCTCACCAACAGAGGGATCGAGAACCCAGGTGTCTCCTCTCTGCCCCTGTGCAAACTGGGGCTTATCCCTCTTGGCTCTTGCGAGGCTCGGGAGGAACCCAGCCCCAATCATCTAAGCTCCAAGAGAGAAAAGGAAGAACATCTGTTAACACAAATGCTTTTCTAATTTCTTTTTAAATCTCACTCAGCATCTGCGTTAAACAAGGCTGATCGGCTTGTACAATATTTAATTTTGGAACCATTTCAAAAGGCGCTTGTAAGAGGGGAGCAGGGGGAGAGCAACAGCCTCCTAAATCTTTAATAGCCGTGCCGGTGAGGAGCTTCCGCCGGCTCCGTCCTAATCACACGGAGGAGAATAAGCAGAGACAGAATTTCTTAATAACAAATACCTTTGCAGCACCTCATTAAATCACTGCATTTCAGAGACACAGCAGGACACTTGGGTGAATAAATAGTGCAATCTCCCAGTCTGAAGGATTTTCACATCTGAATTATTTCTCCTGCATATGATCAGTTCCTTTTCTCTCTCCTTTTTTTTTTTAAATTTCTACAAATGATTTTAGCTGATGAGTTCAATTAACGAAGACATTAGAGGCAAAGTTGAAAAAGCACCTCTTTCCTCTCCGCCTGTCCCATCCCCTGCTCTTCTCCTGCCCTGTAACCACAGAGCCTTGTTTGGTGTTTTTTTTTTTTTTACAGTTTAACAAATAGCACTGCCAAAACAGAGATGCGAGAAAGAGAGGGGGAGGGGAGGATGATGCTGGTTGTTGTGAAACAAAGCACTCCTCTAGCTGGGTGTTTATGAGGATGGTGACAAATGGAGCCTGGGAAGGAGCCACAGGCAGGCACCAAGCCTGGAGGTGCTTCTGGGCTCTGGGCCACCTGTGGATGTGGGTCCGTTTCTGCCCATGGCCACACCCAAACTCCAGCCGGACAAGCTACAGGACAGGGGAACTGAGATCTGTTTTCAGTTGCACTTAAATATTTATTTTGTTTTTTCCTTCCTTTTAAACAATTTAAGTACAGTTGATTTACAAAGTTGTGTTAATTTGAGGTGTCCATCAAAGTGAATTATATATATATATGTGTGTGTATGTGTGTGTGTGTGCACTCAGCCACTTGGTCATGTCAGACTCTTTGCAACCCCAAGGACTGTAGCCCTCCAGGCTCCTCTGTGCATGGGATTCTCCAAGCAAGAGTACTGGAGTGGGTGGCATGCTCTCTTCTAGGGGATCTTCCTGATCCAGGGATCAAGCCCAGGTCTCTTGCTTCTCCTTCAGACTGGCAAGTAGATTCTTTACCATTGTGCCACCTGGGAAAGTGGCTATACATGTAATGTGTTTGTGTGTGTGTATTCAATTCTTTTCCTCTATAGAACTTAAATATTTATTGAGCACCTATTGTGTGCCAGGCTTGTGCTAGATGCTTAGAGTTAAAGCTGTCATTATAAACTCCAGGCCAAAGAGAGCTCTCCCCACATTATCTTACTACAGTTGAATCAATCAATCCATTGATCAATAGATCAAGATTTTAAGGAAAGGGCCATAAACTGGCAGCCCATGACTATTTCCAGCTCAAAACCATTTTTTATTTGTCCCCAATACTTTTGAGGCTTCCCTGATAGCCCTGTTGGTAAAGAATTCACCTGCAATGAAGGAGACCCCAGTTCGATTCCTGGGTCAGGAAGATCCCCTGGAGAAGGGGTAGGCTACCCACTTCAGTAGTCTTGGGCATCCATTGTGGCTCAGCTGGTAGAGAATCTGCCTGCAATGCGGGAGACCTGGGTTCGATCCTTGGGTTGGGAGGATCCCATGGAGAAGGGAAAGACTACCCACTCCAGTATTCTGGCCTGGAGAATTGCATGGTACTGTATAGTCCATGGGTCCACAAAGAATTGGATATGACTGAGCGACTTTCACTTTCAATACTGTTGGTTGTTTATTGTTTTAGTTTGTTTGTATTTTGATTTTTCTTTTCAGTAGAATTAGTTGCTCTGGTGCAGTGTTTTTGAAGCTGTGGTTTATGATCCCTTAGCTGATCTTGAAATCAGCTTAGAGGGATCCCAAGTTGCTCATTCTTAAATTTTGATTTGGGGAAAAATTTATCTCTAAGTAAATTTTTAAGTGGTTATCTGTTCTGAGTATTTCAGTGCATGGGAAATACTTTCTCTTCCTTTCAGAAATGAACATCACTCTGGGGATGAAAATAGAACAGAATGAGGAGGGTAGGATGGGATGGGATGAGATGGGAGAGAGGAGACAGAAAAGAAGAAATAAAAGAAGTGAAAAGAAGAGGAAAGAAGGCTGTCTTCAGGAATTGTGCACAGTAAGGTAAATATTATTTCAAGTTTATATGTGATGTGTTTCTATGCTGGTCTGTGATCTAAAATGCATTTCTTCTTGTGGGTCCCAAACAGCAAGTCTAAAAGCTGCTCCCACAGGGAGTGCCCATCTCTCAGGTAATTGTCCTTTGACAGAGCTTCCCTCAGTGGGCTCCTTGTGCATGAGGAAGGGTGCAGCTCTGGAGTCCGACTGCCTGGTTTTGTAGCCCACTCCCCATGTTTTCCTTGTGACCTCGGGGTTGGAGTCTGGTGGTCGCCAGTGCTGTGGTTATGAATGACCAGTACCATCAGTGTCTCAAGATGTCACCATGGTCTGGAAACCACAGGTCTCCCTTGGATCCTGCACATTTTCCAGGTTTTGTTTCCTCTTTTCAGTTCTGTGAGCTCATCTAACTCCTTCTAATACAGCATTCATGTTAGCTCATTTTAGCCAGAGTTGGCTTCTGCAACCAAAACCCAGACATAGAAACCAGGAGCTTGTACATTAAAGGTTAAATTTTCAGGTTCTTTTAAGACCTAGCGTTAGTCTGTTTCCCTATAGCAGGCATATAGATGGGGCATTAGTTTCCTCAGTGATTGCTCTAGTAAATTACCACTACCTGGGTGGTTTAAAACAACAGACATTTATTCCCCTGCAGTTCTGGCAGCCCAAACTCCAAAATCCAGCAAGCCTGCAGTTCCTCTGGGGGCCTGAGGGGAGAATGCACCCCTCATCTCTTCTGGCTTCTGGTGGCCGCCCTGGCACCACTAGACCTGCGGCTGCATCACTCCAACCTCTGTCTGCCTCCATCCTCACATCACTTTCCCCTCTAAGCATCTATGCCATCTCCTTTTGCTTCTTTCTTAGAATGACACTTGTGATAACACTGAGGGCCCATACTGATCATCCAAGATGGTCTGTGTTTCTCAGGATCCTTACCCTGGTTACATCTACCAAGACACATTTTCCAAATAAGGTAGCACTCATAGGTTCTGGAGGTTATGACATGAACGTATATCTTTGGGGGTGACCATTCAGCCTACTATGGATGGGGCTCCACAGTCTCCTCCGGCCAGCTCCATTCATTCATGAAACTGCCTAGGCTGGCTAGTGCATGCATTTTTAAAATTTTTATTGTTACTATTGAAGTATAATTGCTTTACAATGCTGTGTTGATTTAGTTTCTAATGTACATCAAGGTGAATCAGCTATATGTATACATATATCCTCCCTTCTTGAGCCTCCCTCCCACCCCCATCCCCATCCCACCTCTTTAGGTCGTCACAGAGCTCCAGGCTGAGTTCTCTGTGCTATGCAGCAGCTTCCCACTGGCTCTCTGTTTTACACATGGTAGTGTGTATATGTCGATGCTGCTCTCTCAGTTCCTCCTGCCCTCTTCCTCCTTTGTGTCCCCAAGTTCATGCTCTGTGTCTGCATCTCTATTCCTGCCCTGAAAATAGGTTCATTAATATCATTTTTCTAGATTCCATATATATATGCATTAATATACATTATTTGTTTTCCTCTTTCTGACTGACTTCACTTTGTATGACAGACTCTAGGTTCGTCCACATCACTACAAATAACTCAATTTCATCCCTTTTTATGGCTGAGTAATATTCAATTATATATATACACACACACCCCTCCCCCCACATTTTCTTTATGGCACACGTGTTCTGTTCCATACCCGGGCGTGCTGGGTGGGGGAGATGCAGAAACCACAGGGTGTGGTTTCCATCCTCAGTATCCTTGTCTCCCCGAGAATGGGTATCCAGAGAAGGCTGGAGTAGCCGTGGGGGCTTCACGTTGCTGGTGGGCCTTGGTGGACTTTGAAGGATTTAGATGAGTAGAAGGTAGTGGGGGCTAAAAGTCTCCTAGTGTGAACTGCTCCAAATGCTAGGGAGACAACAGTGAGCAAAATAGAGCCTGTGTTATTATGCAGCTTCCATTCTAGTGGGGTGAAGAAGGCAAGAAACAAAACCTTACAAACATCAGATAATGTAAATATGATTGAGAAAAATAAAGCAGAGAATGGAGGATATGAGTACAGGGGGGCAAGTAGTATTGCTGTTTTCATAGGGTGGCCAGGGATGGCTTCTCTGATAAGGTGATGTTTGAGTGGACTCCTAAAAGAAAGGAGAAACGGATTCACATCCATATTTTGGGGGGCAGCAGTCCAAGCAGAGGACAGCATGTGCAAAAGCCCTGAGACAGCTGTCTGCTTGGGATGTTCAGGGGACAGCAAGGAGTCTGATCAGCTGAAAAGGAGGGATCTATCAGACAGCTGGCAGGAGATGAGGACTAGACAAGTGACTGTGGCCATGGCAGGGACTTTTCATGAGCTAGGGATCAAGGAAATGCTCCTTAACAAGTCTTTAAAGCCAAGGGATTATAAACATGGATGAGAAGAAAAAAATCTTCAATTCTACTAAACTCTCACTGAAGTTAACATTTCCTTTAATTATACATGTAAGCACCGTGCATAGCATCTAATCCATAGCAATTTTGGCAGTACCGTGATTTTGTCATCAATGGAAATCACAGATATTTTTATATCATGTTATAGTTATTACACTTAATCTTGAAATATTGTTTTCTCCCAGCACTACTTCAAAATTATGTAATTAGACTTTCCACTAGATCTGATTATTTACGGCATTAATAAAAATCTCATACATTACTATATTACAAATTAGTTTTTAAAAAATATTTCTTTAACTGCATTTCAGTATAATTTATTTCCTATGTAATCCCAAGTATTTTATTTTATGCATTTAAAGATATTATTCTGGGAAGAGGTCCAAATGCTTCACCAGGCTTTCCAAGGGGTCCATGATACCCCAAAAGATTAAGGACTGCTGTCTTCAAGCCTCTTGGATGTAGCCCCTGCTTCACCCTTTGGCTTCATCTCTGGCCGCCCCCAACCACCTGCTCCCAGTGACTCCACACTGAGCTGCAGACACTTTCTCCAAATGTCATGCTCTCCATGGCCTGAAAGCCTTTGCAAATGCTGCTGCTTCTGCTTTCTACACTCTTGCCCTTTGCCAACTTCTGCTGATCCTTCAAGTCTCAGCTTAGCTGTCACTCTCTCCAGCAAACCTCCCCTAATCCCACCAAGGCATTTCCGGAGTGTCAGTGCTCTCGAGTGGATGAGGTACTGGTCTGTTCCCCACCAGACCACAAGCACCTCAGGGCAAGGACTCAGGTGTTGTTCCCTAGGGTCCCCAGTGCTTAGCCCAGTGCTTGGCATGTAGCAGGTGATTGATATTCTGTTTTGTTATTTTTAATATATTTTAAAGCACAGCTTTGCATTTTTTTTTTTTTGGACTGTGAAATGGGGGATCTTAGTTCCCTGACCAGAACCTGAGCACCCTGCATTGGGAACACGGACTCTTAACTACTGGATCACCAGGGAAGTCTCAGTGCTCAATATTCTCAAAAAATATCCATGGATTCTGAGAATGAGTCATCTCATGGAATCCTGAGACAGTCTTGTGAGGTAGTTGGTATTGGTTGCATTTTGTAAATGAAGAGGAAGAGGGGTTAGCCAAGGATGGAGAGTGTCTGGAGGAAGGGCTTGGAGATTCGGGGGATGGTGAGAACCCTGCTTAAAGCAAGAGTGTGTTGGGGAACAGGCGGCAATTAGGCCTTGGGGCGAGTGTGGGGCCAGGTGAGTATGGAGATGCTGAAAGGGTCCGGCTGTGGAGTTCGGGCCTGAGCCGGTGGGCAGTGAAGTGAAGTCAGGCCTTGACCATTTCTACCATCTTCTTCTACCATCTCCCCCTTCCTGTCTCTGGGGAGGAAGGGTGGGAGCCTTTGGTCACCAGCTTTGATGACAGTTCTTACCATCTCATACTTCAGTCTTCTCTTCTCTAAACTGGGTATTTTTAGTTCTTTTTTATCTTTTGCATTGCATTGATATCTTGTTTCTTCAGGTAGAGTAAGTCATATCTTGGCTTAGTAAAAAAGCCCAAAGAGATAAATTTTGACATCTCTATCACTCACTAGCTGTATGGGTGTGAGCAAATTTCTTAGACCCCAAGAATGCCTAATATGTATAGGCTCCCCACCAGACATGTGCTCCCAGCAAGCCCCCTGTCCCGAGCGGCACCTAGTTTGTGTCACCCTCCTGTCTTTGCTCATTTTATGCCCTCTGCCCATGTGATGACCCTGCTCAGAGGGCAGTCCCCTCCCAGGTCAGCCTCCTGTTTGTACAAACCTTACACATTTTTCATGGCCCAGCTCAAATGCCACCTTCTTTTTGGTGTCGGTGATGTTGTGTGGCACCAGGCAAGTTATTTAACCTCTCTGGCCTCAGTTTGCTCACCTGCCTACAGGGCAGGATCTGTGAGGATTGAATGAGCCAACCTACGGAAGGGGCCTTGCACACCTGGAGTTTGTTTCGTCCCCTTCCTGAGAGCAGCCTGCCAGCCGGTGTGCACAGTAGCCCTGCTCACATCTCTGTTAACACTAACGGGTCTGTAATCACGTCTCTCAGATGCTCTGTCCCCAGGCACCTGCACTTTCTCGCTTTCCAGCTTGCCCTCCTCTTGCTGTGTCCTCCATGGAGCTCCTCTATAAATCTTTCACCAGCGTCTTCATAAGCAATGAGGCTGCAGGCCTGGGTCGTATCCACATCAAAGGGCTTCTGTAGGAGCTGGTGATGGAGTTATCTTCTGAGGTAGCCAGGAGGCCCCTCCGTTTGTGCCTTTTGGGGGCAGGGCCTAGAGCTACTTGTCTTTATCTGGGCTGGTGCTCTGGGCAAAGAGTAAATGCCACTGAGTGGGTTCTTTAAACACTGGCCTGTAAGAGTGGTTATCAAAGAGGCCTGGCATTTACAGAGTTCCCTTTGGGATAGGCACTAATTAACCTTTTTGCTTCTCCATTTTGCGTGGTAGGTATCATTTGCCCCCATTTTACAAACTAGGAAACTGGGACCCACAGAGACTAAGGGAGTTTTCTCCAGGTCGCACTGCTTGTGAGTTGCACATCCAGGAATCAAGTCTGGTGTTGGTCTGCCTCCGAAATACAAGTTCTCCCCATTATGCCCCTGTGTCTGTGCACCTCCTGTGCTCAGTAAGTGAGAAGGCCAGGTTGCTATATCCTCTTAGAAGGAATGTGGCCCATCCTGGATAAAGTGCACAGAGATGCTGCAAGGCTACACCTGATCCAACCTGCATAGCAGAGATAGAGCAGGAATTTGAGGAAGGCTGCCATCCTAAAAGGTCAAGAGTGAGGAGGGCATCTGGACACCAAAACTTGTGGCCCAGGGTCATGAGACCCTCCCAGGGGTGCTTTTACCGCTGGGGGCTGGGGTGTAATAGTATCATCTGCCCTCCTGACCCCTGCCCAGCAGGCACTTGGAGGGGTTTTAGACACGCAGGCTAGAAAAGGCCTCAGCAACATTTGGCCAGACTTGGGATGACTGGTTCTTATCAAGGGTCTCATTCACCTAAGTTTCCCAATAACTCCAACATTCCAATTCCTTTTTCATCTTTTCATCCCACACAGTGTCCAGACATCTGCAGGGCCCCTTGTTCACTTTCTTCCCACGGCCCCACCCTGAGATTATAGTTAAGAACATGGAGCCGGACCCCTGGCTGACTGAAACCACATTCACTTGCTCTGTGAATCCTATGACTGCTCTGAGCCCCAGTTTCTCCATCTGTTCAATGTACCCCCTTCACAGCCTCTCACCTATGCTCTCTTATGGGTACACAGCAGTCCAGTCACCCTGGACTCTGCCTGTTTCTGGTATCTCCACCTCTGCCTTTGATCGATCTGTATTCTGCTGGAGCAGCTTCCTTCAGCATCAACATCCTTCTCATTCTCCTCTCAAAAGCTCAGTGTGCAAACATTCCTCCAGGAAATTCTGCCTCTACTCTGAACTTGGTCTGTGAGCCCCATAGAACACTGTAAGACAGTATATTCATTTCCTTGACCTCATCTTTGAATTTGAATAGGTGCTTTCAATACAGCTCAGTATTCATGTGTTAAATTTAACCAAAGTCCTCTTAAAATTTGACTTATTTCTTCTAAGCCAGTGTGCCTCAATGACAATTCTTTATAACTGACCATCACTTTATGGTAGAGAAAGATCACTTTCACAGATAATGTTTCATTTCATCCTCGGAGTATCTCTGGGAAAGCAGGTGTTACGTTAGCCCATTTCACAGATGGGGAAGCACGTATCAGAGATATTTCTTATGAGGCTGGAGGTCACATGGTTAATAAATGGTGGGCCTAGGCTATGCACTCTAAATTCCAGTTTCTTGCCATTTCCAGCCTCTCTCTTTGCCTCCCATTGGTATAGATGCAGACAAGGTTAGCATCCCAGGTCCACCCCAAACATTTCAAAGTCACAGCTCTTGCCCTTGGTATTGATTGGGAAGCCTGGGGTTCCTTGGTCTCTTTTCCCCTTCCTGAAGCCCGCTCTCAGGAATTGCTAAGAGAACTTGAGTGAAAAAATGCCACCCCAGAAAACAGATGGGGCCCTTGGGGTCCCAGACCTAATAGGCAGTGCAGCTCAGTGGTGTGCTGGAGTCACACAGATTCCAAAGAGATTAAATCCTACTCCCTGTGCTTTTGTCTCCACCTGTGTGACGTGGGGTACTGTCACACACCTGGTCCAGTTGTCAAGCAGAGCAAATGTCATGTGTGTAAATCCTATAGCACACAGCTGGGCAACCAGAGATGCCCAATAAATAGTAGCTAATGGTAATAGTTGGGGTTTCCCAGGTGGCACAGTGGTAAATAATCTGCCTGCTAATGCAGAAGGCACAAGAGATGCAGGTTCAATCCTTGGGTTGTGACAATCCCCTGGAACAGGAAATGATGACTCACTCCAGTATTGTTGCCTGGGAAATCCCATGGAGAAGAGCCTGGCGGGCTCCAGTCCACGGGGTTGCAAAGAGTTGGACACGACTGGGCAACTGAGCACAGCACAGTGGTAATAGTTAATATTTATTGACAGTTCACTTTGCATGAGGTATCATATGAAGTTATTTCCATGTTAATCTCATCTGTTCCTCTCCATAATCCCTTACACTTTTTACAAATGAGGAAACTGAGGCTCAGCATGTTACATCGTTGTCAAATGTAACATAGATTTTTTTTTTTAGATTTATTTTATTGAAGTATAGTTGATTAACAATGTTGTGTTAGTTTCTGCTGGAGAGTAAAATGATTCCATTATACATGTATGCATACATATATACATGGGCTTCCCTGGTGGCTCAGATGCAGGATTGCAATACAGTGCAGAACCTGGGTTCAATCCCTGGGTTGGGAAGACCCACTGGAAGAGGACATGGCAACCCACTCCAGTATTTTTGCCTGGAGACTCCTAGGGACAGAGGAGCCTGGCGAGTTACACTCCATGGGGTCACAAAGAGTTGGACACGACTGAGCGACTAAGCACAGCACACAGCACATATATGTGTGTGTGTGTGTGTGTGTGTGTGTGTATTCTTTTCCATACGGTTTATCCCAGGATATTGAATATAGTTCCTTGTGCTATACAGTAGGATGTCACATCATTTTAAAACAATGCTGGGGGCAGGCAAGGGTATGTCTGTTCATGGACTCCTCCCCTGCTCTGTTTGTCCCCCTGGGACAGGGCCTGCCACTGACAGCATCCAGAGAAACACACAGTTATTATTACTGGAATGCCAGCAACTGAATCCAGGGGGTGGTTTTGAGAGGCTCAGCCTGCCAAGGTTAGGTGGGGGTGGGAGGGGAAGATATCAGAAGTTTGAGCTTGGGTATCTGCTGCTGGGGTGAGACGTGGATGGGGAAGGAGGCTGGGGGCAGCTGCTGCAGGACAAGAGAGTAGGGAAAGGGAAGAAGCAGCCTCTCCTCCCCAGGCACCGGGGCTGGAGGCAGAGCCCTGGGCCAATGGTGCCTGCGGTGCCCCCACGACACCCTGATGGATGGGATCTGACAGAGCACCCTCCGTCCTCCCAGCATGATGAGTGCCAGCCAGCTGGGGACCGTGTCCAGGGGATCTGCAGGCCTCGGGCAATGACAGACACTTTGTGCAAACAGTGCCTTCTCCCCAAGGACTCTGCTCCCTGAGCTGTCCTCTGAAGGAAGCGAGAGCACAGAGCCTGCGAGACTCGGTCCACAGAGGCTGCTTGTGCAAGGTGTCCCTCCCTGCAGCAGCCCCAGCCCGAGTCCTGCTCAGCTCCGCCATCAGCTCCCTCCCCTCCACAAGGCTTTGGACAGTGAGGAAACCATTGGAGGTCTGCTGGGTGGTCCAGATGGAAGGCTCTTCAGGTTTGAGGTCTCTTCCCTCACAGGTCCCTCCCCTGTGATACAATTGCCCCCTTCTTGCAAAGACTTACAGAAGGCAAGTGTGGGAGGGGCCTCAGAGATACCTGGCCTAACGCTCACCAGCGCCCAGTGCCCACATGTGTGGATTTGAGCTGGCACTCCCCTGGGTGGTCTCAGTGCTTCAGGCTTGGTCCAGATGATGCCTTCGTGAAGCTTGAAAAGACACCCTCCCCTGGGGAATGCAGCCCTGTGCCGGGATGCAGGCTTGGGGAGTGGAGAGTGTGGGTGGGACTTCTGTCCCCTTGGAAAGTCTAATTCCTCAGCATGGTCTACAACCACTGGTTTTAGCCACCAGCAGCCTCCCCTCCCACCCATGGTGGCCACACCAGTTCATTCAGGTGTCCTTGCTGGCCAGAGCCTTCTGTACTGGCTCCCACCCACCCCTATTGGTTTCCATTGTTGTTGTTCAGTTGCTCAGTCGTGTCCTACTCTTTGTGACCCCATGGACTGTAGCACGCCAGGCTTCCCTGTCCTTCACCATCTCCCAGAGCTTGCTCAAACTCATGTTCATGGAGTTGGTGATGCCATCCAACCGCTGGCCTCCACATAAATGTTATTTCCTCAAGGTGGCCTTTCCTGGCCTCTCAGATTGGAACAGGGCCCCATCACACACTATGGTGACAGACAGTCATTCTAGGCAGTTTCATTATTTACTTGTGTGTCTGCCACGCTGCCGCCTTCCCCTACCCCATGCCTGGACTAAAACACCATGAGGGCTGGGACTATATTGTTTACCTTGGTATCTGTAATATTTGGAGCAGTGCCTGGCACATGGTGGACACCTGATAAATAAATATTCATTGCTGGGCTGAAAGGCCTTTTGATTTGCTGGTCCAGCAGGAAGTTTGGGGCAAGACTTGGCAACAGCCCTTTTTTTAAAAAAAACTTTCTATTTGTATTGTAGTATAGCTGATTAACAATGTTGTGATAGTTTCAGGTGAACAGCAAAGGGACTCAGCCATTCATATACATGTACCTATTCTCCCCCAAACTCCCCTCCCATCCAGGCTGCCCCATAACACTGAGCAGAGTTTCATTTGCTATACAGAAGGACCTTGTTGATTTTAAATATAGCAGTGTGTACACGTCCATCCCAAACTCCCTAACAATCCCTTCCTCTTCTCCTTCCCCCTGACAACTGTAAGTTCATTCTCTAAGTTGCAATAGCCCTTTTGAAAGGGAAGAAGTGGTGGAACGGTGGAAATCCACCAAAGGCGCTAGGGTGGAAATGCTTACCTGGGCACCTAGATCTTCTGCTGCTCCCTCTCCTCTCCTCCTTCCCCAAAGAGCCCAGCCACCAGACTGCAAATTCTCTCCTCTTCCCTATGATTCTTTGCCCTTTGCCCACTCACCAGCATCCTGGGAGAAGGTTCTGGCTGCCTATGCACTGGATTCAGGAAAACACGGCATCAGCACCACCTTAACTTTTATTTTTAACCAATAACTCATCTTGCTTTCAGCAGATTTATTTTCAGCGTAGGGCCCGTGGGCCAATGCTCATCTGCATGTCAGACTCTGCCCTTGGGAGTTGAACATCTTAGGTGGTTGTCCTGAGATGCAAGGATGCTCCCTGACCACTTCTCATTTTCCTCTTTTCAATGCAGAGCCAGAATTGAGGTGTTGATTGCAAAAAAGCAGGGTCCAGAGTGGAGAGGAAGGACCTTAGAACCAAGAACACAGGGTGTGGAATGGACGCTGTCTTCGCCAAACACAGGGACCAGACTTGTAGCTCCAACCATCCCCCGACGGTCTTGACTTGGCTCGTACCCCTTCTTCTCAATACATCATAGACTCAGCTGGTAGTTTTTGTGTGTGTGGTTTATTCTTCTGGTTAATATTTATTGGGCACATACTTGGGTGAGAGCATAGGGCTGGGAGCAGGGATAGGGGTAGGATGACAAATGGGATTTCAAGACATTAGTCAGCCTTCTCCATGCCCCCAGTCACAATCTGGGATGAAGAAAACAATTTCAAAACGTGGTTTTATAATCGATGGGATGAGTACAAAGTAAAAGTTTAGCACAAAGGTGGGCAGGGAGAGAAGAGTTCATTAACTTGCTCAGAGATTGGGTTGGGGAAGGCTTTGTGGAGGACTTGTGATTTGCATTCAGCCTCTGGAAGATGGGGGCACCCTGGTGGCTCAGAGGGTCAAGAATCTGCCTGTGATGCGGGAGACCCAGGTTCGATCTCTGAGTCAGGAAGATCCCCTGGAGAAGGGAATGGCTACCCACTCCAGTATTCTTGCCTGGAGAATTCCATGGACAGAGGAGCTGAGAGGGCTACAGTCCATGTGGGTCGCAAAGAGTAGGACACGACTGAACGACTAACACTGTCTGGAAGATGAGACCTTGTAGGGACTGGGGCATTCCAGGCAGAGGGAATAGGACATTCAAAAGTCTGGAGGCCAGAAGGCAGATGGTGAACTTGAGAAACAGGCCCTTTCATGTGGCTGAAATACACATTGCCTGAGAGTACGTGGTGAAAGCTGTGGTGGGAAAGAAAGGTATTTCTGCCACTTAGAGAAGCTTATGGTCACCTCTCTGAATCTTTGCACTCTGCTCACCTCCCTAAATAGACCGCCAGGGCCTTGAGGGGAGGCCCCCTTGATGGGAGGCTGTTGCCTTGTCCTTTGCCTCCATCGCTCCAAGCCTGGTCATGTGTGCAGCTGCCAAAGGAGCCCAGGCCTGGCTGGGCTGGGAGGAGGGCCGCCTGGAGCCGGAACAGACCCTCCCACGTGAAGTTTGAAAGGAAGCATCTTGCAGCTCTGTCTAATTACAGGGTAAGTGAGCGGGCCTCCCTCATGGTTAATTTGCTGCGTGTCTTTATTGCCAGCAGAAGACAGATGACTCGCAGAGGGTATTCCATATAGGCCTGCCAGTAATTGTCTTTATGACTTCATGAGCCTTTTATGGCCCCCGCTGGGAAAGGTGTTTTATTTTTCTACTTTTAATTCTCCATTTTCAGTCGGTAAATAACCAACTTCCTGGGAGCAGGAGGAATGTCAAGTTTGGGATCTAGGTGAAACCATCCCCAAAAGAGAGGCTATGACGGTGAGAATTGAGGCTGGGGTCAAAGGCAGAGGACAGAGGGGACGGGGACAAGGTGACTCATCCAAGGGGGTGTAGAGAGGATAATCGTCAACAGCGATTAATATGTACATCATCAAAATTTAAAAATGAATAAATGTTTCTTTTCAGCAGATTTACTTTCTCAATGATGCTTGGCTTAGATTAAGGATCATGTGAGTTTATGCTTCCAGAGTACACACAGAGACTGCTCGGCTTGGAGGGTTGAGGGGAGGAGGTGGGAGTGGGTAGACGGGGAGGAAATTTGCGGTGGCCCCCAAGAGGGCCGTATGGGAGGATAGCCACCAGTACCTTTTATTTAATTATCATCTAGTCTCTCCACGAGCAGGATGGGCAACAGGCAGATCATTGTTTAAATAGAATGAGGATGGGAGGTATTGCATCTCAGTAGTCCTCTGGAGCTGTCTCGTGTGTGTGTGTGTGTGTGCAATCAGTCACTCACACACGAGTTGTGTCTGACTCTTTGCTTCCCCATGGACTGTAGCCCACCAGGCTCCTCTGTCCATGGGATTCTCCAGACAAGAATACTGGAGTGGGTTGCTGTTTCCTCTTCCAAGGGATCTTCCTGACCCAGGGATCGGATTGTTTATGATTGGCAGGTGGACGTGCGGGCGATTCTTTACCACTGAGCCACCAGGAAAGGCCCTGGAGCTGTCTCATGTGTGCATGCGTGCTAAAGTCGCTTCAGCCGTGTCCGACTCTATGCGACTCTGTGGATGGCAGCCCGCCAGGCTCCTCTGTCCATGGGATTCTCTATCAAGAATACTGAAGTGGGTTGCCATGCCCTCCTCCAGGGGATCTTCACAACCCAGGGATCGAAACTGTGTCCCTTATGTCTCCTGCATTGGCAGGTGGGTTCTTTACTACTAGTGCCACCTGGGAAGCCCTGGAGCTATTTCATACTGGCGTGCAAAAACAAACTGTTAAATTTTCAGAAATCTTGTGAGCTGTTTAACTCAATGTTTATAGCTAGCATTCAGCCATAGTGGGATTATGTACACTGAGGCAGTTGGCAAACTTGACGAAGTTGAGTCCCACTAACAACCTCCACTGGTCGTTAAATATTTACCCACACACCACTGTGTAGCAATCCTTTTCACTAGTGTTCAAGCAAGGAGAGAAGGACCACTTGGCTGGATAAAAATAGTGCAAGTTAACATTTATTGATCACTTACTATGTCCCATGCACGATTCTAAGCACTTTACGTATATAGTCATGAATCCTCTTATCAGCTCTATGAGGTGGATGTCCTTTTTGAGCCTAATGCTGTGCTTAGAGTCAGAGCCAAAAGAGATTGTGCATCCATTTCCCTATTGCTGTTTGTCAGAGGAGGAAGTTGACAGCCAGAGAGGGGAGACGGCTCAGGCGAGGCCAGTGGCCTGGTGATGGGTCTACGGGCTCCCCAGCTAGTTTCTCTTCTCTTGCTCTTATTCTTCTGGTTTACCATGCCATCGCCCTGCCTAAGTCCCGGCAAGAACTGAACCTCAAGGCTGGGAGCTGACCAAAGGAGGCAGCCCGTTGTCTGAGTCCATGGAATGAGCCCAGTGGGCGCTGTTGGTATTGTTCCTGCCGCCTCTGGCTGCTTGATAGAGGCTTAACTGCTCCCTGGTGCACCGGCAGCATCCTGAGTTGCTTCTCCTTCCACTCTGCCATTGTCGGAGGATCCCACTGGAAGTAATTCAGACTTTAATCTTTCAGCAATAACCATCTGGAATAACAAGAAAAAAATAAATAAAAATAATAAACCCAAGTCGGAGCTCTGCCTGTTAGCCTAGAGTCCTTGACTATGGGAAAGTGGGGAAGGAGAGAGATGGGCTGAAACTTTCCCAGCTAAATGACCAGCCTGGAGAATTCACTGTTAACTGCTCGGGGTTTAAGGAAAGCCCAGCGGGAACTGGGGTTAGCTCTGCAGCTTGTTACCATGATTGCTTTTGGTGTGAAAAAAAGGTAGCCTGAGTCAGAGAAAAGAGACTCAAGATGAAAATCCCCTCAATTCTTAAATATATAGGTATATTCTAATGTAGACTGCATTCTAATATGGTAAACATTCCACTGTAGACTATAGGATCAGGTAATCCCAGAGCTGAAGGGGCCTTCTAGAATGTTTTCCCTGCCTTCTGGGCTGGGAAGCCAACCATCTCCTGGGGAAAATAAGGGTGTGAATGCTTTTCTGCAGAGCAAGGCCTTCCTGGGAAGGGACAATGGAATGTTTTCTTACATTTGAGGGGGTTGCTTGCAGACAGGATGCTAAAGAAGAAGAAAGACAGGGTTTCTAATGCCAATGTGCCCATTCCACACTGAACAAATAAATTCATCTCTTTGAGACTTAGTTTCTTAATCCAAGTGGAGGTTTCAGAGTGTGTGGTCTGTTCCAGCTTACATTCTATACCCTAAACAAAAGGGAACATTTCAGAGGTGGAATTACACGCACACACACACACAAATTGACAAATAGGGAAAGCTTTCAAGATCTCATTCAAATGATTGCTGGATTTGTCTATTAGTGAGATTTGTTTCTTTGCATGTGCTAATTGGTCTTGGCATTAATTAATCTGATTTCATTATATTCTCTTTAATTTGTCAAGATATCATTTCGCTATTGGGTGACGGAACACTTGGGAGAATTGTTAGAATTGGAATATATTTTCCCCCCTTTTAAAGTTCCTGGAGAAAAGTTGTTATCAATTAAGTTAATTTGCATACACATTAGGTTAATCGTTTTAGTTTAGCCAAATTTGTGGAAATTTACATAGCAAATTGACCCTCCACATTTCACTTAAACGTATGTAGCACACCGAGTAGTGCATTTTGAGTTGCTAATGAAACTGAGGTTATTTTACACGCTTCTTTTAGTAAAAGAGGTCCAATTAGACCAAGTAATTTTTTATTTCATCCATAATTGCAAAACAAATAAGCTTCTTGGAATTTTTTTTTTTTCTAGCGGCAGCATCACATGGACAGGGGCGTTAATAGGGAAGTCATGTTTTCCTAATTAAGCCCGGTTTGATTCCTGCTCACTGTTCCGGTGTCAGCCCTCTGCAGCCCTCTCCTAGGTACTCTTCTGCCTGAGTTGCTAAGCCTCCTGGTATACCTATTAATAGAAGACTCCCCCACATGGAGCCAGCTGAATTAAAAAATATAACTAGGAAAGCAGGGTGGGAATTTTGACAGATTTGTTTTAAAATTTTTTTTTTCTTAATGCCAGAGAAGAGAAAGTTGAATTCATAAAGGGGTCTTGGTTCTCTCCATCAAGGGAAGAAAACAGAGAAAAATAGCTTTTGTTCTCCCCCAGAAAAGAAGTTGGCATACCACCTTGTTGGTGTTTCAAAAGTGACTCTAGGGGCTAGCTTGTTCAGTGTTGGAAAATTGGCTGCCATCTCCCCCTCCAGGACGATGGAACAGTGGAGAGCTTATAGTGATGTGGGAGAGTTGCAAAAAACAAAAAAAATGGAATCTGGGATCTGAGGCTTTGCTGAGGGTAGAGGGAGGGGGACTCTGGCCTGTGTCCTGGAGTAGGTGGGAGTTGGGAGTGATGGATGCATTGGAGGGATGTTGGTTTAGTTACATAGACGCTGTGCTCCTGTGGTTTCTCCTCAAGGACACAGAAGAGCTTGACTCTGTCCAATGCTGTATTTTTTTTTTTTTTTCCTTCTTCTAGCACTGAGGATGTTTCTGAATTGTAGAGGAGGAGACTGGCATGGACAGTAGGGAAGAGTTATGCAGATGGGATCCGAAGGGGCTGCTATACTTTCAGCAAGGACTCAGCGGATTTGGGTTCTGGTCTTGACTCAAGTTTCTAAGAGGTGCTTGCAATCCTTTATTCCTCCCCGTAGTGCCCCCAGTCCTTGCAGTGTGACATCCCAGCTCTCCTCATCAAGTGGTGGGGTCTATGTCCATCCTCCTCAAATATGGGCTCCCCTATGACTCAATTGGGCCAATAGAATATGGCAGAAGTGATGAAGTACCAGCCCCAAGCCTAGTCCTCAGAAGGCTTGCCTGCCTCCCTGCTGCCACCCAGACCTGCTGGCTGGCTGAGATGGTGAAAGATACACGGCCCAATTGTCTCCACCACCCAGTTGACCGTCAAACCCAGAAAAAGAGCTGCCTTGCTGACCTGCAACTGGTCCCAGACTGCATGAGTCATCCCAGCTGAGCTCACCTAAATTTCCAGTCCATAGACTTGTGAGTGAAATACGTGATTGTTGCTTTTAGGTCCTTATGTTTGGGGCTGTTTTGTTGAGCAGCACTAACAGACACGTCATTTTCCAGTTGTGTGTCCTTGGGAAAATCCCTCTTCCTGCCTGAGCTTTAGCTGCCTAAATCTGCAAAACCAGTTGGGATTAGAGGATCCCTGAGGTTTTCCAACTTGAGAAAGCTCCCAAATACCATGTGGCTGCATCTAACAGTCTGATATTTCCTCAGGAGGGACTCTAGGTCAGACACTCTTGGCTGTTACTAGGCACACCAGGGAAAATTAGTTTATCAGCTCTTCTCAAGATGAGAAGAAAATTTAGTACATGTAAGGAGGAAAGAGCATTGTCTGCTTTGGGATGAAAAACAGTAGCTAGGAATGGTGCCGGGGCTCTGGAAAGGAGTATGGTGAAGAGGTGACATGTATGCATGAGAAGTTTTTGGAGATGAAGTTACTGACTGTCCAGAGGTCAGTGGAAGGAGTATGCTTTGAATAAGTGTAAGTTTGTTGACATCAGTTGTGCAGTAGTTTCTGGCCCTAGAGCCTCATCAAGGGAGGGCACCCAGCCTGTGGGCTGCAGGCCCAGCCACAAGCCCCAGACGCCTGTGGCCACAGAGCAACATGGGCTGGTGCAGGAAGTACCCAGATAGCCTTTAGCACTGGGTTTCTCAACTGTGTTTGACTATCACACATACAGATGCCAGGTGCATACGAGACACTTCTGTGGCATGCCCAAGTTGTGCGCAATCCCCAGAGGTGATTGTCTATCTTCCCCTTTGCCATTCGAGACTACAAGTACTAGTGCAACAATGAAGGATGAAAGGTGCAGGGCTTGGCTTATGTAATCAAGGCTTAGTATTTGTGAGAGCAATGAAAGGCCAATGAATAAATAAATGAACATGATTCCATGAATCAGCTCGAATCCACTCTGATTGACTCAGTTTATTTGCAAAATTCAATTTTTTAATTATTTGGAATCTATTACTTCTGAAATATCTCTCAGCTGATAGAGATCTGTGGGTTGAGATGGTCTCCTTCAGAAATATCCCATTGCAGGCAATTCCACCTACTAAGTTGGGGTCCATGATGGGTGTGACCTTTCCCTGCTCTCTTGAGTTTCTGAGAACCACACCACACCAAACCAGACATTGTTGTTGTCTGGCCACGCCCAGCCTCAAGCCAGTTTCTGTTTCCTACCAGCCTTTGCTGCCAAAGTCCCAACATTCCTTGCACTCAAGCAGGACTGACTCATGGCGGAATCTGGTACTTCTCTCCAAGTTTCCCTGATGCTAAGGAAGAGAGGACAGGCTTTCATTGAGCACAGTCACTATGGGCAAATGTCCGCCCTGACATATTTTTTTTTAAATTGGAATATAGTTGATATACAGTGTTGTGTTAGTTTCATGGTATAATTCACCTTATTTTAGAAGCTCTTCCCATATAGGTCATTATAGAGTATTGAGTAGAATTCCCTGTGCTGTACATTAGGTCCTTATTGGTTATCTGTTTTATATATACTAGTACATATATGTCAATTCCAAACTCCTAATTTATCCCTCCCCCTTCTCTCTCGCCCCTACCGCGGTAACCGTAGGTTTGTTTTCTACACTTGCAGCTTTATTTCTATTTTGTAAATAAGTTCATTGGTACCATTTTATGCGGCATCTTGACATCAGAAGCCCAAGGATTCTCTAGGTGGACTGACTAGAGCAGGGTGTTGGGCCAGTTGGAAGCTCTGGATGACTGGTAGTAGGGATACAGGGGAAAAGTTACATTTTATTTTAGTTTCCTCTCACCTTCCCTTTCAGCGCCCTCACCCCTTTACAGTCCGTTTACCTCTCCCGCCACACCCTAGGCTGCCATGGTTCTACAGCATCTTTGTACCAACACCGTTGTTGCTATTGTTGTTGTTCAGTTGCTCAGTTGTTTCTGACTCTTTGTGACCCCATGGATTGCAGCACACCAGGCTTCCCTGTCCCCCACTCTTGCGGAGTTTGCTCAAACTCATGTCCATTGAGTCGCGATGATGCCATCCAGCCATCTCATCCTCTGTCGCCCCCTTGTCCTCCTGCTTTCAATCCTTCCCAGCATCAGGGTCTTTTCCAGTGAGTCAGCTCTTTGCATCAGGTAGCCAAAGTACTGGAACTTCAGCTTCAGCATCCGTCCTTCCAATGAATATTCAGGATTGATTTCCTTTATGATTGACTGGTTTGGTCTCCTTGCAGTCCAAGAGACTCTCAAGAGTCTTCTCCAACACCACAGTTTGAAAGCATCTGATATAATTATTGTATCTGTTTCCTGTGACTGACTACATGGCTAGAGGGAAAGGGTCACACTTACTCGTCTTTGTATCCACCCAGAGCCTAACAGACTGCCTGTACACAGAGTCTAATAAGTGTTAAAAGTGAGTGAGCTATTTCAGAGCAGAAGGGGCTCACTAACATCCTAGAACCCCACACTATTGGTCCTCCCCTCTCTGTATAAATGTGGAACCGTCCTTAGGTGACAGAAGCCTTATGTGAGGGGCAAATTCTAGAGCCAGATGAGGAAGATGCACGTGTAAACTGGTCATTGTAACAGGGTAGGGGATGAGGAAGATGGCGGTAGCTGGGGTAGATGTGCTCTGCTTAAGACATCCAGATCCACTTCTTTCAAAAGCACTTCTGGCCGAAAAAGCGTGTCTGAGGTCTTCCGTGTGTGACTGCCACTTCAAGGTCAAACCTTAACTCTCCATCTCTGGGGAAATTGGGACTTTGCTGGAGTTTTGCCAGCAGCTGCAAGGCCAGGTGGCACAGCATGGACTTGAAGTCAGAAGACAAGCATTAGTCTTGATTCTAGTCGTATGATATCTGGGATGGGCATTTAAAATCGTTGTGCCTCAGTTTTCACATATGCAGAATGGGTGTGGGAATGACAAAATAGAAAGGTGAGTGCACTTTGTAAAATATAAAAAATTGCAATACAAACGCAGGGCATTGCTTTTAGCATTCTTTGTAGAACCTTGTACGGCTTCTCCTTTTAGAAGTGGCCCTGCTCTGGTCTTGTCGTCAGTGAAGGACCAGTCAGGGTCTGGTGTGCCACTTCCCATCCCACCGGTCCCACCCCTTGTCCCCTTGCTGATCCAGGAGCAAAGTAGAAAATGGCATTTCTGAATGAGACTGACAGTTCACCAGGCATGAAAACCCACCCAGTTGTGACTCAGAGTTTTGGAGGCACAGATAGAATTAAGGAAATGTTAATGTATTCGCATGGCTTTGCCTCCTGCCTACACAGGCATAAGCAGTAAGGTGGGAGGATGGATGGGGACCAGGAGATGGGGAGTCGTGCCGATAGGCTCTGAGGGTGGGGGTGCTGGTGGGGACATCAGGGTCCCAAGGCTGCCTGGCTGCTACAGCTGGGTCTGAGATCCTCAGGGGACAGGAAGGGATGTGCTGGCATCTGGTCTCTGCCAAGCGAGTCTGCTGCCCGGAATGCAGTATCAGCTTGGGTACAGGGCTAGGGCAGAGAGGCCCCAGGGTGAATGTGTGGGCCCACTCAGGGGATGGAGGTGTGGGGGATGCAGGCTGGATAACCCACAGCTGTCTGCCTTGGTGCTGTGGCTTGTCATTGGCAAACAGCCATTTAGAATCAGTGTCTTTCCCAAATGAAGCCCCTGAATGTTGTATGCTTAATCAGATCTATCTGTCTATCTGTGCATTTATGCAGGGAGCTGATTCCCCAGGGCACAGCAGCCAGTATGCTACCTCAGCGTAGAACAATCCCCTGGGAAGCTGCCTCTTTTCCTCCCCCTCCTTCTAGGGGGCTCCAGGACAAGCCCCGAGGGGCTGGGATGAGGGGCTGACAGTTTGATGGGTGTATGTAAGAGCCGCCTTGTATCACTGGCTCTGTTACTTCACTTTTCATTTCTGAATACAGGGGTCTGTTGTAGTGTTTGCCAACTACCGGCTGGGTGCCACTGAGGGTGTCAGAAAGGTAGTCCCCTCTCCTAGGCTCATAGACTACCTGGAATCTAGACCAGTGACCTACCCCCAAAAAACTCCCCCTTCCATTAGCATCTGGCTGTGGGAGGTATCCAACAAATGTTATTATCAGAAAAAAGATGTTCTTCTTAATATCCAGACAGACCTAGGGGTGGTCTTTGTTCATTTCAATTATGATCTACTGGGGGACCCCTGGGCTTCCCAGGTGGCACTAGTAGTAAAGAACCTGCCTACAATGCAGGAGACATAAGAGACCTGAGTTCAATCCCTGGGTTGGGAAGACCCCCTGGAGGAGGGCGTGGTAACCCACTCTAGTATTCTTGCCTGGAGAATCCCATGGACAGAGAAGCCTGGCAGGCTACAGTCCATGGGGTTGCAAAGAGTTGGATACGACTAAAGGGACTTAGCATGTACGCATGGAGGGGGACCCCTAGGTACCACTTGAAAGTATGGTGACTGAACCTTTGGGTTCTAAGGATGAAGGATTTGTGCAGCAGTGGCTTCCTTGTAGTGGAGAGGGCATCAGGAAACGACATGCATGCTTGTCCTGGGAACTTCTATCGTGTTCCTCCCTCTGACAACCTCAGCACTGTCCAACTGAACCCCCACAGGAAGGACCCAATATAGGGGCAGTGACCCCAAGAAAAGAGACTTGAGAAGAAACTGGAACTCTGCAAGAAGAGGCCCAGCCAGAAGCATCAGGCATGGGCTATGAGCAACCTCAAGTGGGCTCCTACCTGCATGGTGTGTGCTAAGTCGCTTTGGTCATGTCCAACTCTTTGTGACCCTGTGGACAGTAGCCTGCCAGGTTCCTCTGTCCAGGGGATTTTCCAGTCAAGAATACGGAAGTGGGTTGTCATTTCCTCCTCCAAGGCATCTTCCTGACCCAGGGATCAAACCCATGTCCCTTGTGTCTCTTGCATGGCAGGCGGGTTCTTTTACCACTAGGGTCACCTGGGAAGCCGCCTCCCTGCTTGGAGAGGCTGGGAAATCTTTCAAACTTTACTCCTCAGGATAAAGCACTGAATCTCTCTTGCTTTCTCTGCCCTCTCCTCCCCTTCCTGGGCCTTGAATGTTTTAAATGCCAGTCTTCATGGTTTGATGGAGAATTTTACACTAATGCAGAGTATTACCTAGTTAATTTGACTATAATAGACAGTGATTTTACATGGTGAGGCTGTTGCCTCCTGAGCTAACAGTTCCATTACCGTGGGCTGGGCCGCCTGCTCCCCTGGAATCTGATGAGCTAGAGGCCTTCTTCACATGGGCTTCCTGCAAGCCCCAGGGAGGCTGGGGAGCAGGAGCATGAAGTTTGCTCATTCATTCATTCAGCCATTCACTCACTTATGATTGCCTTCCTTTGGTCGATAACTGACTCATTCATTATTTCTTAAATTCATTCATTTCCTTCCTTCCTTCAACAAGCTTTGAGTGTGGGCTTTTGCAGTACTTGACCCAGTGGAAGGTCTTGCAGGTACAGAGAGGCAGAGCCCATTCCCTTCCCACACAGTCAAGCCAAGGAAAATGGTTGCAAACAGTTAAGGACAACATAATGGGACAGAAATTAATCCAAAACACTATGTGAGCCTGAGGAGAGGCTGGCAGCTTTGGGGGCTAAGGTCAACTATTCGGAAGGGTGAAACCTATGTGACCTTCAAGGTCTTCCATCAGGCAGGCATATTAGGAAGTCAGTTTGGCAACGGCATCAACAGCTAGGTACAAAGAAACGATAAGAAAGCCACACAAAAGAGGGACAGCAATGCCTGGGCTTCTTCAAAGCTTGTGAAGGGGGCAGCTCTGGTCTTGTCATACCCCCTCATCACACTGTAGTGTCCAGCATCCCAGGCTATGGGAAAAGAGAGGGGAAAGCACCGGTTTAGTGTAAGCTGTTGTGTCATCATCTCTCCCTTCCCCCAGCCAGGTAGGGAGGCTCTCAGGGCATTGCTTCTGGAGACGGGAGGGCTGGTGAGAAGAGGAATGGACATCTTACTCCCAGGCCAAAAGAGCATCTTACTCCCATGCTTTGGAGAGAGCTGAGGATAGAGAGCTTGGCTTATGTTATCTTCTTTCTTCTTTTCTGGGGATGTCTGAATTTGGGGTAGGGGAAGTGGAAAGTGAGGAACAGGATGGCTTGTTGAAACAGCTTGGGTGAAAGCCAGAAGGAGCTGTGGTGTAGGGAGCCTGGGAAGAAAATGGGGGCGTCTCCCCTCCATCCTCATTCTCTCTATCTCTCAAAGGCTTCCAAAGAAAACTCAGCTGTCATGGGTGTGAAAGAGCCAGACCTAAAGAAGAGGTAGGTGCTCTGGAGCTGTCTGCTACATGAAGAGATAGTCCTCCCGGAGGAGGCGCTTGGTGGGTAGGCCACTCATGGGGGCCTAAGCAAACCACGGGTCCCCCATCTTGACATGGTCTTTAGCACCGAGCAAGACAGTGAAGCCAACACCCATCTAAGATTACCATGGTACCTGCTCATGGGTGGAGCCACCAGCAGGCGATGAAACCAGGTTGAGAGGTTAGAGACCAGGGCCCTCCCCGTGGGGTCAGGCTGCCCGTCATGCATGAGGACTCCAGCCCTCCCTCCTTACCTGCTCCCTGCCCCTAGCACAAAGGACCCAGATCCAGGACAGTGACCAGAAAGTGAGAGTGTCTGTTATTGAGAGATTCCAGAGAACTGATGAAAGTTAATGGCTAGAAAAAAAAAATTGTTGTATTTATGCTCCATTGATTATAAACTGAGCTTCTCAGGTGGCTCTAGTAGTAAAGAACCTGCCTGCCAATGCAGGAGTTGTAAGAGAAGCAGGTTTGATCCCTGGGTCGGGAAGATCCCCTGGAAGAAGAAATGGCAACCCACTCCGGTATTCTTGTCTAGAGAATCCCATGGACAGAGGAGCCTGGTGGGCTACAGTCCTTAGGGTCGCAAAGAGTCAGACACAACTGAGTGACTTAACACGTACGCATGCAGCACAAGTATAAACTGTTTAATGCACCATTTAATAAACCAATGAAACAAAGAAAATGGGGAAAGGCATGCCAGGCAGCGGCAACCACAAGAACAAAATCACAGAAGAGTGTGAGCACCCTGTGGAGGACTCTGAGGGGTCTGGAGAGATGGTGGGTAAGTGATGGGACAGGAGAGAGCGGGGCACTGGTGGCTGTCAGTTGCTCTCAGAAAGAACCAAGAAATGATTTGAGAGGTTCTGGCCCTTGGGCAGCATCAGATGGCCAGCCAGCCTCATCCCCTCCAGCTGACAGTTTCCAGTAACACTCTTCTCTGGGCTAGGGAAGGATGTTACCTCGTCTCTGCCCCTTAAAGATCCCACTTACCCACCCTCCACCACCTACACTAATAAATTTATTAAAGAGTGCATGGGTGCCTCTGTTAGTGTGTCCCAGTGAGCCTCGCTGGCCGTAACCCTAACCATCCACTCTCATGACCGTCACTGTGCAGGCCCCAGGGTAGTGCTTCTCCCTGTCTCTTGCCTTCTGTTTTGTTTTTTAAAAAAGACCTTGATGCTAGGAAAGATTGAGGGCAAGAGGAGAAGGGGACAACAGAGGATGAGATGATTGGTTGGCATCACTGACTCAATGGATACAAGTTTGAGCAAACACCCGAAATAGTGATGGACAGAGAAGCCTGGTGTGCTGCAGTTCATGGGCTCGCAAACTTAGTGACTGAAGAGCAACAATTTATTTTTAATTGGAGGATAATTGCTTTGCAATATTGTGTTGGTTTCTGCCATACAGAAACATGAACATCCATAGGTATACATATGTCCCCTCCTCATGAACCTCCCTCCTTGCCCTCTGTTTTTGAAACAGAAAGCAGCTGTGTTAGAATGCCCCGAAGACTGGTGGATCGTGCTGTTGCCCACATCAGGAAACAGTGCTTTGGGGTGGGTGGTAGGGGGAACAGGCATTTAAGCAGTGGAAGTACTGAGATATAAGACCAATTAATTAACTTGTCAAATCCTTCCTCTCAGATAGCACGGTGTGATAGATTCTTTCATAATCAAGTATCCGGAGTGCTGAGCATCCATTTTCTTGTTTTCTTTGTGTTCAAAATCAAATTCGTGGAGGTATTTGCTAATTAGTGTGGTATTTGCAGTAGCTGCACGTAAAAACTCAGAAACATTTTTCTGTATTAAACAACTTACATTTCTCTTAAATTTGTGTGTATGTAAGTCTAGACATAACATGCATTCAGTGTGATACAGATTCTCTGTGTTACTATGTGGATCTAGATATTGTTATGAGAAACAGTGGTGAAAATAAACTGTTTTATAATATCTTTGGAAGTGATACTTTGCTGTATGTGACCACATTATCAAGTTTGAAAAATAAGTAAAGTTCAATGTTCATTTCTGAATACGTAGAAGTGTAGCTTTAAGAATTTTATTGCCGTTTCCAACTTCTCCTGCCTCAGCAGAGAAGTTTCTTCAAATTGAAATTAATAAAAAGATCTGAGAATGACAATGACTCAAGAGATGCCTAAGCTGGCATTGATCTCAATAGAACACAAATTATATAAACATCTTGATTATAACAACATAATTAGGGATTCTATTTAAATAAAGGCAAGAAAAATAATTTGGGAATAAATATACGGTAGTTTTTAAATTATTTTATCTTTGTTCTGTTACTCATACAAACATTGTCAGCACTCAAACATGTGCAATAATTAAACTCATCGATCTTTGATATTTGTCAACTTTCAATCATATGATAAGAAATTCATGCTTTTCCACTGATATTTTTGATTTTGTCACCATGAAGGCGTAGTTCAGCATGGGTAAGCATGTTTTATCAAACAGTTTATTTGTACCTTTAAAATATTTAGACCTAAGGCTTGTTGGCCTCTGTTGCCCTGGGCTCCCCCAATGTTAAGAGAGGTTCTGCTCATCCCCTGTGACAATCTTGGTTGACTTCTTCCAATCTGAGCCTTTATCCTGACATCGGAGACCTTGAAGGCACAGAGAGAAGGTTTGGCAAATGGTTGAAAACCTTAGTATGAAAAGCATTGGGATTTAAGGATTTTCTTGTCCTACTGTGTTGGGTCATTGGTGAAGAAATTGAGTTAGAGAGGCAGAGTGTCTTTACAAGGTCACCTGGCTACTGAAGCACTTGAGACCCTGGAAGGGGGGCCATCTATGGAGGCAGTGGGCAGGGAAAGGGATGGAGGGAAGTTTGCACAAAACACCTGCATCTCAGCAGCCCACCAGTGCCTGCAAGCTAGTGTGTATGTTAGTTGCTCAGTCATGCCTGACTCTGTGACCTCACAGACTGTAGCCCACCAGGCTCCTCTGTCCATGGGATTTCCCAGGCAAGAATACCGGAGTGGGTAGCCGTTTCCTTCTCCAGGGGATCTTCCCGACCCAGGAGTCGAACCCACACCTCCTGCATTGTGGGCGGATTCTTTCCTGTCTGAACCGTCAGGGAAGCCCCCTTAGCTAGTGTGCCTCACCGGATTGGCGCAGAGGAAGGGAGCGGGAGGGGGACCCTTCCTATGTCTGCCGCTTACACAACTTCTCGGAGTCGGCGGTGATGGTGGAGGGGGACCTGGGACAAGACCCCAGCCCTTTCACTCACCGGCTCCTATCTCCACGTGTCAGTTTCCAGCATTGTGGAAGGAGCAGCCGGGCAGGGTGATCTCTAAGAGACTTCCCAGCCCCGACATCCTGTCTTCGTGATTCCCCAAAGACAGCAGGTTGCTGGGAGCCCGAGGACTGGATTTGGCCTCCATCCACATTTCTCCTCCATTTCTAAAACCACATGCACTTGCTGGAACACTAACTCCATCTGGCCTTGATTCGCTTCCTCCTGATTTTACTCCCTGCTGGAAAGCACTGCGTCCCGCCTGAGGCACCTCAGGGAGCTGCTCTCACCAGCTCCCTGGTTTTTCTCCCCTGAGGCTTAGCAAGTCAAGCGTTGCCAAGAGCTCCCTTCCTTCTGCCCCGGCAGGGAGGAACAGCCACCACCGTTTGGGTGAGAGCCTCCTCCCTCCATCCTTCGGGAGGCTGGTGGACATCACCAGCCTTCCCTCCACACACGCCTGTGGCCCTCCGCCCTCCTTGGCCTGCCCTCATCTCTCCAGGAGGTCCAGCCTTTGCTTCCTCTTTACAACAGCATCTCCTGCTTGCCTGCCTCCATCCCAGGCTCCTCCTAACATCTGTCCTCTTGCTCTTCTTCTACTCTTCCCTTCAGGCAGGAGGCAGTAGAGTATAGCACTTAAAAGCACGTCTGGCAGAGAGAACAGCCTTGTGGTTGCCAAGGAGGGTTGGGGGAGGGATGGGTTGGGAGTTTGGAATTAGCAGATGCAAACTATTATATATAGAATAGATAAGCTACAAGGTCCTACTGTGTAACATAGGGAACTATATTCAATATCCTGTTGTGAACCTTAATGGAAAAGAATATGAAAAAGAATATATGTATATGTATAGTAGAATCATTTTGCTGTACAGCAGAAATTAACACAACACTGGAAATCCACTATACCTTGACAAAATTAAAAAAAAAAAAGTGTCTGAATTTGAATCCAGCTCCCCTATTTATGGGGCGAGACCTTCTCTGAGATGATTTTCTCATCTGTCAGTTGGGCATAACAATCCCTATCTAGGGGCTTCCCTGGTGGCTCAGTGGTAAAGGCTCTGCCTGCCAATGTAGGAGACGCAGGTTTGACTCCTGGGTTGGGAAGATCCCCTGTAGAAGGAAGTGCAGCCCACTCCAGTATTCTTGCCTGGGAAATCCCATGGATAGACGAGGCCGCCGGGCTACAGTCCACGGGGTCACAAAGCATCAGAAACGACTGAGCGACTAAACAAAAACAATCCTTATCTAACTTGGTTGTTGTGAAGCGGAGTAGCTGGTACATAGGAGTAACTAGCGTCTGTTAGTCTTTGATCTAAGAACATTTGTGAAACACTTTGTGTTCTGTTCATTAGTTCACCCAGTTTCCTCTCGATCTTTATGAATAGCACCTCACCTTTTTCTAAATTTTGAAATAAAATGATCTGAGTCTCCATCCCACACTCCTCTGAAGAGTCACTCTCCCCAGTAACTGGAGGATGCTCAGGGGGCCCTCATGCTCTGCTGGTTACTGTGGTTCTGAATTCCTGTCCCTGACTCAGTTCTGGAGTCCCTTCTTGATGTCTTGCTTTCTGCTATTATTTGCTGCCGCCCAGATTTCCCCACACGTGATCAAAGTCCTCCTCCCTTCCCAAGACACCACGAGTGTAAAGATGTGTTCTGAGTGACAGTTTTTTACAGGGCTTTTGGGAACAGAGGGGGATTATAGGTACAAGAAGAGAAGAAAATATTACAGCTGAATATTACATGTCATTGTTCATAGAGCTTGCTGAGTAGACAGAGGGGAAGTCAGGTCGGAGGAAGCATTGCAAGCAGAGGGCAGGGGTGGGCAAAGATCCTCTGTGGCCCACTGTGGCCATCAGCTAGCTCTTCACCAAGCCCAAGGTGCCCCCTGGGCACCTTGCTCTTTCCTGGGCGCTATGTGTGACGAGGGGCTGAGGTGCCATCACTAGAATGTGAGTGGGGGTGACCTGTGTACCTCCCCACCTGGCCCATGAAAACCGTCCCAAACATTCTTTCTTACCCTTTTTCTCTTCAACTGTTATGACAGTGACCCCAGGGAGGCCTTGGAGAATGCGTGTTGAGATGGCAGAGGTGCTATTAGCCTGTCAACCAGGAACATTCATTTTTTTCCCTGTCACCTGAGTGAGGCATACTGTTCTTATACACTTGGAGGTCTGTTTGTTTTAGCAGTTAGCAGTACTCGAGCTAATGTACACCCAAAACTCGTTCTATTTTAAACTCATCATGCTTGCGATGGCTTGGGTAAGGTCAACTTTCTTTGGTAGACTCTGAGCTACACACAGCAGGGATCATGCCTTTCAATCCTCTTATCCCCCACGTGTCTCGCTGAATGGAATGGGATAGATGCTGGAGAGGGACTGTGTAGTGACATTGGGAAAGCGTATGAAGCAGTACTGCCTTGCTCCTAAGGCTTGTTCTTGCTTGTTCTTCCTCCTCTTCAGGCCAGCACACACTGTAGCCTCCTAGCACACACTGTAGCCTCATTTCTGTCTTTTGAATTTGTCCTGTGCCGTTCATTTCACTGCTTACGTGACCGGACCCCAGTGCTTCACCTTAGTCTTCAATTTCCTATGATGCTGGTTGGTGGCGCAGGGTCCAGCTCCCTCCTGTTCTCCGCTGAGCCCAGTCAGTTCTGGAGAACCGTCTTACAGCATGGCTGTCACCGATGAATACTTCCAGAGTAGACAGAATGAAGACATCAGGGTTTGAATCCTGGCTCCTCCCACTTCATTAGCTGTGTGAACTTTGGGAGTATATGTATGGCAATCTCTCTGTGCCCTAATGTCCTCATCTGAATAGTCAGGACTCTAATAGGACCCGTTCTTAGGATTTCTGTGAGGACTGAGGCAGCAGTGCTCAGCACACAGTAAATTCTCAATAAATGTGGTTCTTGCCATTTCTGATTCACAAAGCAGTTTCACAGATTTCAATGAATACTCCTTCTTCAACCCTAGGAGAAATCCACTCCAGATGAAACGGCTATCCAACACATTCTGATTCAGATAATATTATTGATAAGTTTAAGACAGCATGCCAGTTTTTCACATAAACCAGATGGGGAAATTATGCCCAGAAAGGTTACATGTAAGAGTTGTTAATGAGTGTTAGAATGGGACTCAAATGCAGGACTAAATCCCACTATACTCTGTATGATATCCTGCTGTTCAAGACTACAGTGCCAAAGCCATCACAGAGATAGACCTTTATGTCCAAGGCAGGGAGTCCTCAAGACACAAGCACAAAGAGACACATGTGTTTGTACAGCTGCCCAGGTGGTGTTAGTGGTAAGGAACCCACCTGCCAATGCAGGAGACGTAAGAGATGAGGGTTTGATCCCTGGGTGGGAAGATCACCTGAATGAGGAAAATGGCACCCCACTCCAGTATTCTTGACAGAGGAGCCTGCTGGGCTACAGTCCATGGGGTTGCAAAGAGTCAGACATGACTGAAGCCACTTAGCACTCATACACACGCACACACAATTCACTTTGCTGTACAGTAGAAACTTATAAACATTATAAAGCAACTATAACTGAAAATTAATTTTAAAAAAGATACACACAAACTAGCATCTCTGACCACCCACTGGGTTCAGCGGCCAGGTGGTCTCAGTGGGACTCTGTCTCTAACCAGTGTCCAGCTTATGTTGGTGTTCTGCCCATTTGCAGAATATTTCTCTGCCACAAGGTCCCCAGACTGTTAAGGGTTTCTGCCTTATACCTAGCATCTTTATATCACCTTCTATTTTTCTCTGTTGGTCCGCTTTCCCTAGTTAAAGCCATATCTGAACTTTCCTGACTTCTTTTCCTCCGTGGAACCTGTTCTGGGTTCCAGTTGTTCTCATAGACCCTGATACATGGCAAAGAAACTTGACACTCCGGTCCCTGCACTTTGCTAGGATGAACTAAGGGGGCAGTAGTGAGTCACCCTACCGACCACCAATTGTCATTTAGCTCTGGGTGGATGGGAAGGAAAGATGGCCTTAGCAGAGAAGCCTTTCCAAGAGCCTGCTTAATCCCATACAGCCAAAAGGTTGGGCTGGCCCCCTGTCATTCATCTCCTTTCTCATATCCCACCTCTCCCATCAGGATGCCAAGGGGCAGACAGTCCCTGGCTGAAGATTCAGATCCTCATCAGCCTCTCACCTATGTGCTCCCCAGACCCCTGCCAGCTGCCTGGTGCAGCCTGTCGGGCTGGCCCACCATCTTCTTGCAAAGGCTTCCGGGGAGGGTGCTTCTCCAGCAGGTAACAGCTGCCGTGGCTAATCCATTTTCTCTGTGCATTTGCAAGATACATAATTAAGAGTTCTGCTGTGGGGGGAAATAAAGCACACCATTAGATTTGTTTAGCATATTACACCAGGTCTAGTGCACGCCTGGGCCCCCATGCCACACAAGACATTAAGGTAAGACTTCAGAAACAGCCCCAAGGTTGCTTGATGAGATCTGCTCCATGTTAATTCTGAGTAAATATTTGCTATTCAGGTTTTTATATGCTCCACCACTAGCGGGGACTTTGGAAGGTGGGCTTCCCTACCGAACACTTTTCATTTAATTATCAGACCATTTAAACACAAGGTTCCTAAGGCTCTCCCATTCGCCCTTGTGTTTTCTCTTGCATTTTGCTTCCTTCTTTTTTTTTTCCCCTCCTGATCCTGCCTTCCTTCTTGCTGCCGGCTTTGCTTCTCTCTTGACCTCATCTGTGTCCTCCATGTCCAGAGTGGGGAGCAGAGCCAGGTGGGATGGAGTGAAAAAGGAGTGGGCACCAAGAGTCCTGGATTAAGGATGATGCTGAACTTTGGCATTCCCCTTTGAACCCTCTGCAAGATGGATTCAGGCGTGAATCTGTGGATCCCACCCGAGGAGCTGGAAGCCTCAAAGTCTGGATCTTGGGAGGAGACAACAAGTGAAGTAAGGTTGGAATCCATTGTGGGAAGGGAAGGCGGAGGTTCTGAAGGTCTTCCTAGAAGCTAGCTGGTATGGAAACTTACTTTTAGGGCCGATAGTGTTTAATGTATGAACTTGTAATGACCAGGGGAGTGGTGGACACCCTCACAGTCCCCTGTGAGTGGAGCTGTTCGTGGTCCGCTCAATGGCCAGTTTAGGGGAGGTTGTCCCTTACTCCTGCCACTGGGGAACAGAGGATGCTGGGAAGAAGAGGGGAACCCTGGGAAAGCTTAGCATGGTGCCATCTTGAGAAGCCATGTTGAGTCTCTGTCCCTCTAATCCATCACTGATATTAATGTAACCTCCTGTGTGCAGAGTCCGTTGTGGAGCACCCAAAGCTCCTCTTCCCACATATCTTCCTGTTTTCACTGTGCTGTCCTGGTCCCAGGTCCCACCTTGAGCATCCAGAGGGCTTGTCCAGCCCCTCTTCCTTGTCCTTCCTTCACATATTTGAGTTCATCTGTCAAAGTACCTCTAAGTTTCTTTTTCCTGGCTTCAACGATCCCTATTTTCCCTTGTCAATCTTTATCACAATTCTCACAATGGAGTTGGTGTGTAGGTTGTAGTATAATGTCTTCCAGTACACTGGTTACTTCAGGAGGATAGGAGCCATGTTCCATTCTCTGCTGTTACCCCGTGCCCAGCATCGTGTCAGTGGATAGCAGGCACCCATCAGTATCTGTGGGATGAGTTGAAGATGTGGTTTGAGTTCCTTTCTTTTCCCATCTTCTGCCACTGCACTCTGTGGTTTCTCTATTTACCTCTAAGGTGTATCGTGCTGTCCTGACCAGGGAAGACTAGAGTGGCACTGCCACCTCCATGCTTGACATCCCATGGGCAAGATTGGCAGATTGATGCTTTTTCTATAAAGGGTCAAATAGTAAATATTTTACTAGCCATGGTCTTATCGTAACTACTGAACTCTTGTCATCAGAGCCCTAAAGCAGCCAAGTTGTTGTTTCTGTTTAGTCACCAAGTTGCGTCCAACTCTTTGCGACACCATGGACTATAGCCCTGCCGGTCTTCTCTGTCCATGGGATTTCCCGGGCAAGAGTACTGGAGTGGGTTGCCATTTCCTTCTCCAGGAGATTTTCCTGACCCAGAGATCAAACCAGTGTCTCCAACACTGCAGGCAGATTCTTTACCACTGAGCCATCTGGGAAGCCCTCATAGACAATTCTTAAACAAATGGATGTGACCATTCTAATAAAACTTTACTTGTAATACAAAAATACAAAAAGCAGGCCAGATTTGGCCCGTAAGGCAAAGCTCTTGGAATTCATTTTACTGAAGTCCTAGGAATTCATACTGGAATCGGATTCACTTTTTAAATTATCATATCAGAGAACTGCTAGTGCCAGCCACCCAAACGGGAAGAGTAGGCAGGAAAGTGCTCTTGGGCCCATTGTGCGGGCAGCAGCAGGACAAAGAGGAGGAGGTTAACGGCAAGGCCTGTGGCTCATCTGAGGTCAGGCAGAGAATGAGGCAGGATGACTGCTGGCGGACCCTCCCTGCACCAGAAGCCCTGCCACTGGTGGGCTAGGTCCTCAGCCAGCAGCCCAAGAGAAGGAGTTAGTCCCAGCAATGACAGTGTGAAGTAGCAGCATTACCTCTAGGGAGGATACTGCTGGGAACATGTGAAGCCACTACAATTAATGGAAACGACTGATCATGCATGTTTAGAGTGGGGGGTTTGGGCACAGAATGGAGATATGTGGTAATGTGAATTAAATTGTGTCCATTTGTGCATCTGAGGTTTCTCTTATGGCTCAGATGGCAAAAAAAAAAAAAATCCACCTATAATGCAGAAGACTCAGGTTCAATCCTTGGGTGAGGAAGCTCCCCCGGAGAAGGGAATGGCTACCCACTCTAATATTCTTGCCTGGAGAATTCCATGGTCAGAGGAGCCTGGTGGGCTACAGTTCACAAGAATCGGACAGAACAGAAGCGACTAAGCATACACGCATATATCTGTGCATCTGAGATGAGCAGGTCGAATTTTCCTGTAAATTTGGAGCTGCTGACAGTGTGTGCTCCTGTGTGTGCTTACATCTGTGGATAGACTAACTGGCTGCTTTCTTGTCCATATCTCTTCCTAGACAGGAAGCTCCTGAAGGTAAAGACCGCAGCTCTTCTGCATCTGCATTTTGATATGGGCTTGATTGTTTAGTTTAAATTCATTTAAATTGATGATGAGCTTTTCATACAGCTGTTAATGGGTGTTAGAAGGGACTGTACATGATTGCCTTTGTATGTGGAAATGGCGTTTGGGTGTACGTCCTTGGACTGGGGTCTATGTAAGCAGATATAGAATCATTGCAGGAGATGCATGCATGGGAAAAGAATCTGCTTGCAATGCAGGAGACCCAGGTTTGATCCCTGGGTCAGGAAGATCCCCTGGAGAAGGAAATGGCAACCCACTCTAGTATTCTTACCTGGAGAATTCCATGGACAGAGGAGCCTGGTGAGCCACAGTCCAGTGGGGTGCAGCCCAGCTACAGTGGGGTTACAAAGTGTCAGACATGACTGAGCGACTAACACTACTACTACTATGGGTAAAATAGGGCATTTGGGGGTATACATTTGAGATGTGCATGCAGACAGGGAGTTGGAGTATGAACATGGGCAGAACTGGGGTCTTCTATAGGTATATATGGTGTGAACACTGTGGGATGTTTATATGGAACATACATACAAATAGGGATTAAGAGTTTATGTGCATGAGTTATAAGTAGGCAGAATGAGGTTTAATGTGTATGTGTGTACATGAAGTGTGTACAAATATACCTGAAATATACATTAAAGGGCTACTTGCATATAGGCTGGTGGGAGTGTTGGTTTATATGTATATGCAACAGACATGAACTTTTGAAGACATACCAGGGGGTATGGAGTGGGGTATACATGCAGATACGACCCACCCTCTGTGTGTGTGTGTGTATGTAGGCAAGCACACTGCAGGTACGGGTTGTTGACGCTGAGTGTATCTGGTGGGTGAGCATGCATATGTGACTATTAGAGGTGCAGACATGTTGAAAGTGTGCAGGCAGCTTCAGCTAACGGTAGAGTATATAAATGTTGGGGGGCACTGTGTGCAGAAATACAATTGTGAGGGCACCTATAGGAATGTGGGTGTTCTCATCAGTTCTGAAAATGCACATGCGTGGGGATGCACATGAATAATGGCCTTTCGATGGAGTGTCTGCAGGCAGTGAATCCATATGTGGACTTGAGTGTGAGCCTAAAGACATGTGCGGTTGAGACCGTGCAAGTGTGTATGAGAGAGAGAGAAGTGTGTGTCCAGGCCTGAGATTGCCCCTCAGGGAGGGATGCAGAGAGGGGGCTATATTGTAGCACTCAGCTGTGGGCTCTTTCAAGTGTATATACACAGGAGCACCCGTGTGGGATTTGGAATTTTTTGAAGCTATTGGGGTCTGAACATGAGGATGCGGATGGCTGAGTGTGTATGCATGCAGGGTGGGGTTTTGGGGGTGTGGGCAGGTGGAGGTCCCAGGCTACCGAGGGTGGTACTTGCAGCAGGGGTGGTGTGGCAATGAGGGCAATTGATCACTTGTGCACAACTGGAGGCATGTCCACGTGGGCATCCATGCCCCGCATCTGGCAAGTGCGCTGGACTAGCTGCCTCCTCCATGGGTGGAAGCTCACTCTGGGCTGCCTTTGTCCTTGAACCCCAGCTTCCTGGGCAGGAACCAAAGACAGAGCATTGGCTGGGTAGGGGCAGCCGAGCCTTCAAGGTTAAGTCTTCTCTCAAATTGGTTGCCCAATTTGAAAGTGGTTAAAAATAAAGAAATAAAAATGAGATTCTTCAGCAGTTCAGGGAAAGAGGGAGGTACAGGTTGTGGGGAGAGAGAGAGACTTTGGGGGAAAAAAAACAAGGAGAGGGAGAGGGCAGAAAAGAGCAAGGTGATGAGCAATTTAGTTGAGCCCGAGGCGGGAGAGCGGCCGTGGCAATGGCAGCAGCTAACAGGCTGACAAGTTGTGTATGTTTTACATGCCCATTAACTCTCTTACTCAATAAAAAATGCATGGTTACCATCACCCAGACATGCTCTGCTGGAGGAGGCCTGCCCAGGCTGCCTGCCTCTAGTCCAGGGTCATAGGGACATCCGTTGTCAGGCAGCAGGCAAGAAGTCACCATCCTGGGAATGAGAGAAATTAGGCAGTGCCCAGAGGAAATCAGGCATCAACACTGCAAAAAAAAAAAAAAAAAACAGACTCTGTTGGATTCTTTCAGACAATGTTCGCTTCTCCAGGGACACTGACTTGGACTGGGAATGTGCTGTGTTTTTAGGGGGAGAACAGGGAGGGAAAGAAGGAAAAGGAGTCGGTGGACTTGGCAGAGAAGGCAGAGAAAGAACAGGGTCCAAGGACACTTGGTTTTTCAGAGTTGAGGCACCAGGCTGGGCCCCAGCCCACAGTATCGACAGCTTCTGCACAAGCTTATTTCCATTCACAAATGAATGACCCACAACCAGCTATCAGGAGAAGGTTGGGGGAACCGTTCAGTGTGTGCTGCTGACTCTCCTGCAGAAAGTTCACATCCGTTCACTCCCAGAGACTGAGTGAGCACCTACTGAGTGCACTGGCTGTGCTGGGTACAGTGCAAGGAATACCAGAGTGTGGGACTTGGTGTCTACCTGGGGCCAGGTTCTCTCTGGAAGGGACAAAAGATGAACAGGATAGGCTGGAAAGAACATGAAATCAGGGTGTTTTGGGTCCATGGCTTTTGAGCCATGTGGCCATGCAAAGTAATTTACTCTTTCTGGGTTCCATTTGTATATATATATATATATATATATATATATATGTGTGTATAATATATACACATATATATATATATATATATAGACCTTACACGATCAAAACCGACTCTTCATTCATTCAAGTTAACAATAGCATCGGGCTTCCCCTTAGAATAGCTGTAGGAAACTTAAAAGTTCATAGTAGCGTTTCCCCAGAATGAACAGCAGTCTCTCCATAGTCAGGTAAAGTCCCTTCAGTGGCTTTTGGGCATCAATCCTGGGCAGTTGACTCAAGCTCTCCAAGCTGAGGTTTCAACTGTAAAATGGAGATAAAGATGGTTCCTAGCTCATGTCTTCTTGTGAGGGTTAAATGAGATAATACATGTAAATTATTTAGCAAAGGGCTTGACACACAGTGTGGCTCAAGGGCAAAGAATCTGCCTGCAATGCAGGAGACCCAGGTTCAATGCCCAGGATTCAGAAAGAATCCCTGGAGAAGGTAATGGCAACCCACTCCAGTATTCTCTCCTGGAGAATTCCATGTACAGAAGATCCTGGTGGGCTGCAGGCCATGGGGTCTCAAACAGTCAGACACAACTGAGTGACTGTCACTTGACACACAGTAAATGCTGAACAAATATGAACTGTTACCGTCATGAGCTATTATTTGAGGGACTTCCCTAGCATCTCAGTGGTAAAGAATCTGCCTGCAAAATAAGAGACAGGAGTTTGATCCATGGGTCTGGAAGATCTCCTGGAGAAGGAAATGGCAACCCCATTCCAGTATTCTTGCCTGGAGAATTCCATGGACAGAGGAGCCTGGTGGGCTACAGTCCATGGGGTCACAAAGAGTCGACATGACTTAATGACTAACCACCAACAGCAGCAGCAAGGGTTCTTTCCAGGGATGTTCTTCTATTCTCATGGCCTAAGTCAGAAACCTTTCATGTCTATAGGAGGACTGGAAAGTAGGCATCCTTTGGAAAGCCAGCCCTGGTGTATGGGAGGAGCCCACTGGACTGTGGGGGTAAGAAATAGTCCACAGCTTGGGCTGGGCTTTCTGTAGAGGAGTGAGATGCTGGATTAACAATCTGCGCTGAGTGAGGGTGGGAAAGGAGCCCTGCTGGCCTCTTGGGTACCAGCACAGAGCTGCGCAGGCAAGAAGATCTCACATGAGGTGTGGTAGCCATACCCCTCCTTGTCACCCCAGGAGAGGCAGAGTCCTGGATCAGTGATGTTTTGCTTTCTGTCCTCCCAGAGTGACTTTATCTCGGGCTACCTGCCTACCTGTTACACAGCTGGGTGCTTGGACTTCCCCTATGGAAGCCACAGTTGCTAGGAAAAGGGGGTGCTGGTCCCTACTCCCCACTCTTCACAGGGAAGGTAGTGCAAATAGCAGCAGTAGTAATAATAATAACAATCCTATCGATGATGCTACTACCACATATACTTCCCATTTATGCTAGATACATATTCTAAGTACTTTGCATATACAAAAACATTTAATCCTTCTGACTACCCTGTGAGGGCAGTGCTATTATTATCTCCTTTTTTATAATTGAGGAATCGAAGGCACAGCGTTAATGAAGGGGACCTGATCACCCAATAAATCATGAGCAAGAATCACAAGCTCCCCTCCTCAATACAGGGACAGGGCGGGGGCGGGAGGTGGGTTCCCACAGGCAAAACAACACAGGCAGGTCTCTGGTACAAGTCCAAGGGCAAACCCAAATTCAACAACTGTAAGAAAATAAAAATTTGGGGAGGCAATGCATTCAGATGTTAGCAGTGCTTGCTGGAGGTCACAGCCTCCTCTTCTGCTTTTTAATATCCTCCCATTTTTCTCAAGTTAAGTATAATATATTGTACCTGGAGAATTCCCTGGACAGAGGAGCCTGGCGGGCTACAATCCATGGGGTTGCAAAGAGTCAGACACGACTGAAGCGACTGAGCACACACACACACATTGTACCAATATACTGGTAATGTGAACAAAGTAAACTAAGTTCTAATGGGAAAACAGTGAAGGCATCTCTCTGCTTCCCCAAACTTCACACAGCTCTCTGGGGTCCTCAGGGCCATGGGGAAGCCAGACACCACCAGGTGGGAAGGACTGCCCCTCGTGGGCTGGAACAGGAGGGAGGCTGCACTAGGCAGCTCAGGCCAGTTTGTTTCCTGAAGTCAGAGGCCAAACTCCAGGCTCTGACTCGCCCGAGGGACTCTGATGTCGCCCGAGGGACTTTGCTGGGAGGTTTCGGCGAGGCTGCCAGGCTGCTTGCCCAGCTGCTTCCCTGACAGGCCTGTATGTGCGCCACAAGTCCTCAGAGCTGCCCCAGAGCCGGTGCAGGGCTCCTGCGTCGCTCCTGCGTGGCTTCAAGGCTGCGTGCAGCGTTGAAGACGCAGAGATGGATTTAGACATAGAACGACAAAGGCCTTTGCTGGGGGAGACCCTCGTGGTCTACCCAGGAGGTGTACTCCCTCAGCCCACGGCCCAGGTCTCTGGCTCTGCTTCCGTGTGCCTGCCTGCCCCGTCTGCCTTTATTCCCGCCACTCTCCTCTGGCCCCAGGCCCGTCCCTCTTGGGGGCCAGGAGAAGCATGGAGGGTCCAGGGAAAGAGACAAGAAGGAGGGAGAAAGCGTGGGGTCGGGGAGGAAGGGGAGGGTGCCAGGTCTGGGCAGGCTGGGTCGGGGGTGGTGGGGGGATCAGGAACAGAGGCCAAACCACACGCTCCCGTGCTCCTTCTCCAGCTGCTGGGGTCCTCCACCCAGGCCCGGCTTCCCCTAGAGAGATGGGAGATGTCAGAAGTCCGGAGGGAGACGCCCTTGATGACAGCGTTAGAGGCAGACTTGCAGAGCCAGTGCTGCCCGGAACAGTCAGCATCTCAGGACCATAGGCAGCCTGTGGAGGAGACCGTGGGGGCCGGGCCTGCACCCCCCACCCACCGAGCAGCCTGAGCCCACTGACCTGCCGCCCCTGTCCTCATGGGGGCTGCCCTCCTGTGCAGTCCATCCTGCAGGGAGAGAGAAGGTGGCTCAGGGGGGCTGAGGGGATTGCCTTTGTCCCCCTGGAAACTTCCAGCCAGTTGTTGTTGGGGGGGGGGAGCTGCCTGGGTCCAGGAAGTCTCTGCTTGAGTGTGTAGCGTTGATTATGCCTGGTTAAAGATCATTAAAGCCTTTGTTGGGGGAGCTGACTGACAAGGAGAGTGGATTAATATTAGAACACCCTGTCACAAGTGGTGAAAAGGCCGGATTGATTTTATAGGGAGTTTAGTCAGAGCTGCGTGTAAAACCCCTGGGGTTGCTCTGGAGTGTATCCATCTCCGCCATTAGGGAATCCCCACGGGAATACTCAGCTGTAGTGTTTATTACAACCAAAGCTGCATATCATAGGTATAGCATGAGCTGCTTTTATTCAGCTCCCTCGCTCTTGATGGCCCTGGCTCCTTAGTGACTCTATCCTAGGTGTACCCAGGCAGCTGTCTGGTCATAGGAGACAGTCATGGGCTGGACCAGGAAGATACACAGGTATGTATGTGCATGTGTGTGCACATGTGTATGCATGCATGTGTGTGCACGCACATATGTGTGTGTGTGTGTGTATGCATGTGCACACACAAGATGGGGTGGAGATAGAGGAGCTCTAGAGCTTCCCCTTCCGGGGGATGCTGGGGAGAAATTTCTATTATGTCTGCCCTGGAACTATCCAGCATGACTCATGTTTCCTTTCACATCAGCCTGGTAGCTGAAGATGGGATCAAGAAAGTCAGGTCTGTCCTCTTGTGACAAAACACAACTTGGAACTTAGAAAGCTTGCACCCCCAAGAGACTGTTTGCCTAAGAATTCTCTGAGTTTAGACTCAGTTTAGATGGTTTAGACTGAGTGGTGGCCAAGAGTGGTGGCTCTGCTGCTCGTTAGCTCTGTGACCTTGGGTAAGTCAACTAACTTCTCTGGACCTAGTGTTTTTCATTCGGGTATAATGGAAAAAGTGAAAGAGGAGTCACTCAGTCGTGTCCAACTCTTTGCTACCCCATGGACTGTAGTCTATCAGGTTCCTCTGTCCATGGGATTTTCCAGGCAAGAGTACTGGAGTGGGATGCCATTTCTTTCTCCAAAAATGGAAAAAGATTGAGGGCAAAAGGAGGAAAAAGCGTCAGAGGGTGAGATGGCTGGGTGGCATCACTGTTGCAATGGACATAAACTTGGGCAAACTTTGGGAGATGGTGAGGGACAGGGAGGCCTAGCGTGCTAGGCATGCAGTCCATAGGGTTGCAAAGAGTTGGACATGACGGGGTGACTGAACAACAACAATAATAATGAAAGTAGTACCTGCTTGCTGGGGTACTCTAAGAATTACATGGATATTATAAGCAAAGTACCTGGCACTTTGTATATACTTAATGCTAGTTAGTGCCACTGTGCCTGATTTTTGCATTGTAGCTGATTATTCTAATATATTCTAAATGGGATTCAATGTACAAATATTTTGTTTGAACAAAACTTTTCTGGAGCACTGTCATTGCAGAAAACGTGGCCTACTTATAGAAGCAGAATGGCCATGGAAGGATGTTCATCAGTCCTTCCTCCACTGGAGCCCCGACTGGAGGGCTCATGGAGCATTGGGAAGAAGGTGAGACCCCAGATAGGAGAACTCTGGGGCCATCTGTGTCTCTGTGCCCTGGGGATGGGGCACTTGGCCCGCTGGGTCTGAGATGACATGGAACAGGGTCTGGGCCTGCCAGCCCAGTTCAGGTGGACACAGAGACGCAGGTCAGCCCTGCAGATTCAGTCACTCAGAAAGACACTGGGTGTAATTCATAGGTGAGGTGTCACACCTGGGCAGAGATGAAGGCAGACGTTTGGTTACGTGAGCAGCAAAGAGGAAGTTAGTTGCATGTCAGTCTCATGCCAGCCAAGAGTCTGAAAGCAGAAGAATCTACGATTCATTTTTACTGAACTCCCACAGCCCTTTTCATTTTTTTAGATCCATGTTCTTTATTTTTTTAAGTGAAGTATCATTGATTTACAGTGTTGTGCCAATCTCTGCTGTACAGCAGGTGACTCAGTTTTACACATCTATGCATTGTTTTTTAAAATATTCTTTTCATTTATGGTTTATTCCAGGAGATTGGATATACTTCCCTGTGCTACAGTAGGAACTTGCTTTTATCCATTCTAAAGGTGATAGTATGCATCTACCACCCCAAATTCCCAGCCCATCTCTCTCCCTCCTCTCCTTCCCCTTGGCAACCACAAATCTCTTCTCTATGTCTGTGAGTCTGTTTCTGTTTTGTAGATAAGTTCATTTGAGCTGTATTCTAGATTTCACATATAAGTGATATCATGTGTTATTTGTCTTTTTTCTGACTTACTTCACTTAGTATAACGATCTCCAGTTGCGTCCATGTTGCTGCAGATGGCATTACTTTGTTCTTTTATTATGGCTGAGTAGTATTCCACTGTATATGTGTACCATATCTGCTTTATCCGTTTGTCTGTCGATGGACGTTCAGGTTGTTTCCATGTCTTGGTATTGTGAATACTGCTGCTGTGAACATTGGGGTGCCTGTATCTTTTTGAGTTATAGTTTTGTTCATGTATGTGCCCAGGAGAGAGACTGCTGGATCATATGGTAATTCTAGTTTGAGTTTTCTGAGGCACTTCAATTCTGTTTTCCATAGGGCAGCAGCCCTTTTTATGAATGTCTACTGCTCAGCAACTGGCTACCTTGTTTTTTTTCGTAGAGCATGGTTTTTAAGACTCATGCCTCTGGAGTCGGATTACGTGATCAGCTCCTACGTGATCTACTCCTTAGCTCTCTGTGACCTTGAGGAAACTACCTCTAGGAAACTACCTCAGTTCCCTCCTCTTTAAAATGGGTGTGATAATAGGGTTATTCTGAGGGTAAAGGAGATGATACACACGGAGCATGTAGAGCTGTGCCGAGCAGTAACAAACCTTCAGTGTCAGCTCCCATCACAGTAGTTTTCCCTTAGTCTCCTCTGATTCTCTGAACTCCCCTCAAGATTAGGGAACTATGCTCATGGTTTCTGTGTTCACAAGCCCCAGCCACAGGCTGAGCACGTGAGTGCTCAGTAGATGTTTTTGGAACTGTGAATCAGATAGGTTGGGGCATTGTCACAACTAGCAGGTCTAATCCCTGGGTCAGGAAGATCCCCTGGAGGAGGAAACGGCAACCCACTCCAGTATTCTTGCCTGGAAAATCCCATGGACAGAGAAGCCTGGTGGGCTACAGGGCTACAATAGATGAGATTGCAAAAGAGTCAGACACGACTCGGTGACTAAACAACAACATGGTAGGGTGACTTGGACCTGCCAGGAGGAAGCAAAGTCAAAGATGAAAGGCAGAACAAGGTCAGATGCCAGGTTGGGTGTTATCAGTGCAGAGCTGAGGTGAGAAGCAGAGTAGATGGTGAGGATTTCCACGTCTGATGAGGCTCAGTGGTGGGATCAGAATCCAAGGGGTAAATCTGAAGGAACAGTGGTGGAGGAAGGTGAGAGGGCCATGGTCAGCCCGGACAGAAAAGGTTTGAACAGCATCCTTCTGATGGTGGTGGGGCTGCAGGCTTAGGGTACAGTGCCGGTAGACTGTGAGTATGGAGTTCCCATGGGCTTGTGTCTACCAAGATACTCCATACCTGGAAGAGATGACTGAAGCTCTTCAAGGAACGAGAGGAAAGTTAATCAGATTGCAGACTTAGATAGGCAGGACACAGAAATTCAGGCTACCAGATAGTGCAAAATAAAGAAAGAAATCAGCCCTTGTGAGCCTCCCCTAACAGCAAATGTTAGAAAATATTTTTTTTTTTGTAAAATGTTTGAATAATAGTAAAAATTCAAAGAAGAAATTAAAACATTCCAAATCCCACCTCCAAGAGATAATCACTATTAATATTTTGGTCAACACCACTCGGCAGATGGCAGAGTTTGTAATCTCCATCGCTGTCTCTCCCAGCCGTCCTCAAAGGACATACATTCCAAGAAAAACAAAACAGACAAACAACTACAAAAACTTGATGGTTGGTTAGCAAATGCGGCTTCAAAGTGGACCCTCATCCTTTGCCCATCCCTCTGTTCCAACCAGATTGCAACCTTTAAGACCCTCCTCTCTGAAGACTACAATGCTTTAGGCATTTAATTATCTAAGACACATACAGATCTGTGTGTATAACTTTACATAAATGGACTCAGACTTTGCATGCTGTTCTGTTATGTGATTTCTTCTTGCTTCACAAAACGTCAGACATCGTTCCAAGTCAACACGTATAAAGCTAGGGCTTCCTTGGTGGCTCAGTGGTAAAGAATCCTCCTGCCAATATGGGAGATGTGGGTTCAGTCCCTGGATTGGGAAGATCCCTTGGAAGAAGAAATGGAGCCCACTCCAGCATTCTTGCCTAGGAAATCCCATGGACAGAGGAGCTTCGGGGGCTACAGTCCGTATAAAGCTGCATTATCATTTTTAATGACGGAACACTATGTTTCACATTCATTGGAACTATTCCCCCATTGATTGACATTTTGTTTAGATTGTCACTAAAATTTTGCTATTATAAACAGTGCTTCAGCAAACAGCCTTCTGCGTATATCTTTTCACATGGGTGATTGCTCTCATAGGGTAAATTCCTAGAAATAGAATTGCTAAGTAAATAATCAGACATATTTTATATTTTGATACATAAAAATCCAGATAGATTTTCACCCTTCCAGTCGTCTAAAATGCTGTCCATTTCTTTCTCCAGTTAACAAAGTAGGTTTTGCCAGTTTTTTTTAACCTATGCTAATATGATGTGTAAAAATAACATCTCATTCCTTTTCTTTGACTATTGTTGAGGTGAAATTGTTTTCATGTGTTTATTGGCCTATTGTATTTCTTCATTTGCAGTTTGCCTCAATATTAAAAATCATAAGAAAAACCACAAATATAAGAAAATGTCATGTTGTAGAAGAATATCAATATAAGAAAATGTTTACAATTCATTCCAAAGTGATTAAAGTACAGACTATAAAGCATTTTTATAGTATAGTATTTTTATTAAAAAATATTAATATAAGAAGATGCAAAGACTACAGACGAAAATAACACATTTCAAAAGTCTTGGGAAGCAGTTCTTTTTTTTAATGCATACTCTTGGTTTTCAAGTTTTTTGCAATTAGAACGATTACTTTTATAATTGGAAAAAAATACCAGTAAGTGTTAATAAAGCTGCAAATATCCTTCAGGTAATCTGCACTACCCTGCTACTCCTTCTGTGCAGATGGTGGCTTCTGGAGCTACAAGGGAATTTAAATATCATATATTCTCTGCTTCTACATTTTAGGAAAGAGAAAATTGCAACCCAGAGAAGTTAAATGACCTGGCCAAGGTCTGCCAGCAAGTGGAGGTAGGGGAGGAGGAAGGTAACATTATATGACATGCTAACAGAGAAGGTGAGAACCCGCCCTCCCCTCATGCACTCTCTCTTCTGGGGGATCCTGGCTAGTGGAGTACTAGGACTGTGTTTAAACTGCAGCAGAATGAATCTGAGTTCAACTTTAGATGCTATCCTGGGATCAGTGTAGAATGGCTTGCAGAAATCTGGAGATCTAAAGAACCGGGGAGCTAGGCTCTGTGCTCTGTGATGACCTAGGTGGGTGGGGTGGGGGAGGGGTGGGAGAGAGGTCCAAGAGGACCATGCACGGGAAGTGGCTTTAGTCGTGTCCAACTCTTTGTGACCCCATGAACTGAAGCCCGCCAGGCTCCTCTGTCCATGGGATTCTCCAGGCAAGAATACTGGAGTGGCTTGCCATGTCCTCCTCCAGGGGATCTTCCCCACCCAGGGATCAAACCCACATCTCCTGCATTGTTGGCAAGTGGGTTCTTTACCACCGGCGCCACCTGGGAATCCCAGATATATGTATACTTAGAGTTGATTCACTTCATTGTACAGCAGAAACTAACACAACCATGTAAAGCAATTACACTCCAAAAAGAAAAGAACCAGGAGACCTAGTGTCTGTCGAGGTGAGGAGTGGATCCTGCCTGAGGTGAGAGGAATGACGTGATTTCTGAAGTCCAGGGATCTGAGGTGATGGACAGTAGGGAGAACTCAGCGCATCCGGAATGGCACAGCTTCCCTGGTTCAGGCTGCCCACGCCATCCCAGGAAGGCCTCAGGAGCCTGGGGGTGACCCTGCACTGCCCCTAAGCCCCACTCAGCTGTTCCTCCCCAGCAACTACAGCAACCCCCGCAACCCCTGGCCCCCTTCCCTACCCTCCCTCCGAGACCTTGGAGTGGGGTTTTGTTTTGTAATTTGTTGCAGGTGTTTTTTTTACCCTTCCCTTTCTTTCAGAAGCTTGTCTGGGATTCTGCTCCATACTGAGGTTGGAAAGAGCAGCGCGGCTCCTCTGGAAATCTTGTTTCCCCTGCCACATGACATCAGTGGGTTATATTGCAACTTTCCACATGGCTGCCCAGACACAGACAGTTGTGTTTATGAAAATCCTCCTGATACAGACTTGGAGCCTCCCTGGCACAAGAGGCTCCTTCTCAGGCTGCTGTGTGTTCTGCTTAGAGGAGCAGCTGACAAAGGGTGGCGTGGAAGGCCAGCTCCTCTGCCTGGTGCACGGTGGAGGCGGGGAGGGAGGCCTCCGATCCCTCTCCATCCCAGGAGTGTGGTACATCTTGGGCTGCACCATGCCCGGCTCCACTCTGGGAAGTCACAGCTGCATACAATCAGAGGTGTTTTTTGTTTTTTGTTTTGACAGTGAGGCCGGTTGGGTTTGGGTGAGAGGGGAAAGGGAAAGGCCTGGTGGAGGGGATCAGAACCCCTGTTTCAGGTTGTTCTGTGGCTGACCTGTGGTGTGGTTTGGGGTAAACAACTTCACCCATCTGGGTCTCAACGCTTCCTTTCAATTTCCCAAAACAGGAAGAATGATTTCCACATCCCCCCACCAATGTGGGGATAAGGATTCAATGGCAAGAAACACAGGGACACATTTGGAGAGAAGCTCAGTGGACTTAGGGAAGCCATTTCAACTCTCCAAACTTTTCCCTTTCTATAAGATAAAGGGGTAAATGAGATGGCTCCTAAGGCCCTTCCAGGTCTAAGGAAAAAAAAAAACAACTTGATTTTGTGACTTCAAATCTCTAGACACTAACACTAAATGATGGGTTAATACTCAGGGACCAAAGTCACCTAGGAAATCTTAAGTTTGAGTCAAAGCTTGGGAAGGTTAGTTTAGGGTAAATTCAGTGAATTGTGGAACTACATATTCCTTATTAATAGCTCTTTGGACCACAAGCACTCCCTACAGTGACGTCTGGGGGTGTCTGGGCCCTCCCTAATCGCTTGTTACTACCTCTTAGAACTCCAGATGCTGGTGAGCCATCCCCCTGACCCCACCCCCCAGGATCCAGTCTTTAAGTTTCTGCAGCTTGACTTGAACATTCTCCCTATGAAGGCTGTCCTGGCTGCCCGGCCAGAATGGAAGCACCACGCAGCAAGGTGCCTTGGGGGCTTTGCGTCTCTCATAATCCCATGCCCAGTGACCTTCCCACCCTTCCTCCCTCCCCACTTCTCTCTTTCCCTCGCCATCTTTGAATAGCACATGGAAAGGCACGGTCTAGCGGAAATTGAACATGTGGCATACTTCCTGGGCCCATGAACTCCTGCCCCACTACCCACCCCAGGAAATGTTAATAAATGACAAGAGTAGCAGCTAACATTTACTAAGCTCCTACTGTGTGCCAGGCTCTTCTCTGAGAGCTGTATGTGGGTAATTCTCACAACGACCCTAGGAGACGTGCACTTTCATTATCTCGCAACTTAAGAGTGAAGGACACAGAGGCGCAGGGAGGTGAGGACACCATCCAAGGTCACTTATGGTAGAATCTTGATTCACATCTAGGCAGGCTGATTTCAGAGTTCAGGCCCTCGGTCAACTGCACCAAGCTTTCTTTTGGCCCAAATGCTAAGAGAAAAGAGAGGGGGACGGACAGATCACTTTTCCTCAGAGGACGGGGAAGGGTCCGTTAGAGGAGGGGCTGCTATAGGAGAGGCATGGGTTCGATCCCTGGGTGGGGAAGATCCCCTGGAAGAGGGCATGGCAGCTCACTCCAGTATTCTTGCCTGGAGAATCTCCTGGGCAGAGGAGCCTGGGGCCTACAGTCCATAGGGTCACAAAGAGTCAGACCAGACTGAGCACAGACACACACGTCTTGAACTTCCACAAGGGAGGAAAGATTGTTAGGTAAGGGTGAGAAAGGGAGTGTCTAGGACACAGCAGTCACTGGAAGGCCTAAGAAGAATGTGGGGGCCTCTAAGGGTGGAAGGGAGCCAGGCCAGGCTGCGCCAGTCCCCAGCCTTGCCACCTCCTGACCACTTTCCCTGCCTGCCAAATGCAGGCCTCCTCTGGATTCTGCGACAGTCTCCTCGGGCATGATTTAGAAGGGGCTGTGCTGAGGCGGTCATCCCTTCCTAATGGGCTTGAGTCATAATTCTCAGCAACCATCCTCCTCTCCCCCACACCCACCCCCTCCCTGTGGCTACTGCTCTGAGGCAGTTAGAACAGATTTAAGATCAAAATCAAATCAGATTCACCAAACAAGGTGTCAGGCCAGGCAGGAGGGGCCGGGGGTTTGGAGTTATAGCCTGGAAGGCCTGGCAGTTCCTTGGAGATTATTAAGGGAGTATATTTTATGGCCAGACACAATGCTGAGAGAACCATCCATAAAACAATTACAGGAAACTGCCCCACGTGTCTCAAGGATGCTGTAGATGGCTGGGTGGGTGATGAGTAAGCATACATTTGTACCCATCAGGCGTTCCTGAGGGTCCCACCTGCTGGTGGCTTGCTGGCTGGCTCTGTCCTTAGGAGCCAGGCAGACTTGGGGGCAGGATTACTTCCCGGAAAGGGTCAGGAAGCACGCTCTGCATTGAGAGAGCAATGAATTCTTAAGATGGATGGGGTTTATTTTACCACTGGAAAAACGGAAACTCAGAGACAGGAAGAGCCCTTTTTGCCTGCAGTCATACTGCTTCTGGGAACTAGAAACGGGTCTCTGGACTCCAGAAAGTGAAAGTGTTAGTTGCTCATTCGTGTCCGACTCTTTGTGACCCTATGAACTGTAGCCTGCCAGGCTCTTCTGTCCATGGAATTATCCAGGTAAGAATACTGGAGTGGGTTGCCATTTCCTTCTCCAGACTCCAAGATCAGTGCTTTTTCAGATTGCCAAGGCTCCTGGCAAAGCAGTCAATCCTAAAGGAAATCAACCCTGAATATTCATTGGAAGGACTGATGCTGAAGCTGAAGCTCCAATACTTTGGCCACCTGATGCGAAGAGCTGGCTCATTGGATGAGACCCTGATGCTGGGAAAGATTGAAGGCAGGAGAAGAGAGCAACAGAGGATGAGATAGTTGGATGAAATCATCGACTCAATGAGCATGAGTTTGAGCAAACTCCAGGAGACTGTGAAGGACAGGGAAGCCTGTCATGCTGCAGTCCAAGGGGTTGCAAACAGTCGGACATGGCTGAACGACTGAATGACTGGTCTCCCATTGAAAAAGGCAGAATGCAGGTTTCCCCCACAGATCGTGCTGGTTAGGATTCTGTGCCTAAAGCCCCCGATGATGAGTCTTTACTAGCTTTGAAGGTGATTTTCAGGAATCTCATAGACCTCAGGCCCAGGTTAAGTGCCTAGTGTCTACAGTTCAGGATGGCCATTCTGGGCTCAAGTTCAATGAGGTACACCCTCACCTGGGGTCCCCTAGAGACCTAGCACCCAAGTCCTGGACCATGAGATCTGAGGAATGTCTTACCCTCCCTATAAGAACACCAATAGATCTGAAGTCAGGAATATATTTATTCATCTATATATCATATAACTTAGGGCTTGGTACCTAAGAAGTAAGTATTCAGTGGTTATATGCTAGATTAATGAGTGCATCTAAACCTTGTCCTTCACCAGCAGTTCACGGAGGAGGAAGGGGAAGTGCACAGAGGTGCCATTACTTGACCAAGTCACATAATGACAGTGACAGGACCCTGACAAGGTCTTTGTCTCCGGTGCCCAGTGTTCTGTCTTCTACAGCAGTTGCCTTCTCTCAGGTTCCCCGGGGATGGACTAATTGACCTAAAATGGATCCTCTGCTCCCTCCTCACTGGAGAAACCCAGCTGTGCCATCCATTCTAGCTGTCGGGGTCCCACTCTTGAGTGGCATTTCCTCTTGTGGAGCCCTGTGGTCCCCCTCCCCTCTGCAGCCACCAGCCCTCCCCCTCCTGGAGTCAGTGCCAAGCTCTTGCTGGACATCTCTGAGGACCTGGGAGAGGCTCTGGGGAAACAAAACCCAGGGGACCCAGCTGCTTTCCTGTCAAGTCCAGCTGCCCTGAGTGCTGCCAGCCTGACAAGTGGCATTAGCATAAAAACCTTGCTGTGGCAGCTGCCGGCTCCGTGCCAGAGCCCTGGGTGTCCCTGCCTGGTGCCATTCACTGTCACCAGGGGTGGGCACCTGCCAGCCAGAGGTGCCTGGCTGTCTCTCAGCCCAACTCCCAGACTCTGAGCACCTCCTGCTTTCTGGGCTCCCGCGGCAGCTCTCTCAGCAAGCCTGCAGCCCACCTAGGCACCCCTGAGCCCCTTCCCCAAGGGGGCAAAGAGCCTCCTTGCCTTTGTCCCAGCTTCTCCCTGTCTCAAGGAGGACCCCAGTCCCCTCCACTTTCCGGATGGGAAAATTCTGTGTTTCCAGCATGACTCAGCCTAATTTTTCCCATGTACTCCACACTCCTCTTTTCTAATTCCTTCTCCCTCTGATTAGGATGTCCTGTCCCCACCGTCAGGGTCTCATATGGGTTGAGAGGGAACCTGTGAAGTGCTGCTAGGGATGAGGACCTCGGTCTCCTTCCAGAGTAGGGGGGCACATGTTCCCAAGTTCTCTGCCTAATGCCCCTGGATGATGAGTCTGTACTATGTGGTTGGAGCTTTGTGGGGCAACAGTCGCCCAAGCGGACATCAAGTAGCCGACCCTCCGAGGTGAAATGTTGAGGAGACCTCAGGGCTGTGGTGCAGACAGGAGGCTTCCTCTGGGGGCCCCCTCCCCCAGGTACCGTAACCAAGGTCTCCTTGCCCCCTTCTCCAACCTTTGTAACCTGAAAATATAAGATAAGGTCTGAAAGCCTTCCCTGGGTTTCCATAACACAGGCCGCTTTAAAAACTGGTGGAAGACAAGAGAACAGCAACTGCAATAAACAAATAGCTTATGAGCCCTCTCCTGCCCAAAGTCCAGGTGGTCACTGGTTGCCGGGGCTTTCTACCTGAGGCTGCAAATGTGGGGGCAGCCCATCCTGCCTTTCCCCGTCCCCTGCGCCTCCTCCTCCTCTTCTTCCTCCCTCTCCTCTCCTTCCTCTTCTTCCTCCGTTCCCTTCTCCCCCCCACCCCCCACACTTGGCCCTCTGACCTCCTCTGGGTTCCTCCCCAGGCCTTTGTGACTGTCCGCCTCCCCAGCACCCTCCTGTCTTACTGTCACAGAACCCTGTTCTTGTCTTTCACGCGCCCTGCAACTTTTGTGTACTTCTCATCTTAAAAGTACTTATCCGTAAATATGTCCTTTCTTTCCTTTATAAATTAGTTTCTTTGACCGAAGTGACAGATACACAAAAGTTAAAGATCAAACCACATCAAGAGGTTTTACAGGAAAGGCAGCAGGCTCTGCTCACAACCCTTTTCCATCTTCCAGCGTCAACCACTTTCAACTCTAGGCTGTTTCTCCTGGTGTTTACATTCCTGCATCTAAGCGACATACTCATACTCCCATTTTTTTCGTAACGTTTTATTACGAAAAATTCTAATATATAAAAAAGTTGGATTTATAGCAGACATTCATATGCCCACCATCTAATTCTACAATTAATATTTCATGACACTGCTGTATCACATAACTTCCTAATTTTCCATGCTTCTGTCCATCTGTCACTCCCTCTAATCTTTTAGTACATTTCCAAGTAAGTTGTAGATAAGAGTACACTTTAGTCATCCCTGAACACTTCACCATGCATATCATTAGAGTTCGGGATTTGCTTGCGGTTCTTTTCTTTTTCCTTTTGAGAAAAACTTTATAGTACATCAGTCCATGACTTCAGAGCTATGCATGGGACTATGTAACCAAACTGCCACCCTAAATCAGAACTTCACCATCCCCTTGGGACTTTCCCTTAGGCGTCCTTGCGATAAATACCAACAGCAGCCCACATAAGGCAGATAGCTACTGTTTTTTCTTTCTCTTTTTTTTAACTCTGTTTTTTGATAAAACAATTTTTGATCTTGTCTACTGACTTCCTATTATGGCATGAGTCTTCGCCCATAGCTTTGCCTCCCCATAATGTACTTATATCAACTTTGAAAATTAAATCAATATTTTCTATTTCCACAACAATAAGTAAAACACATTCATACCTGCAACAGGACTCAACAATGGTGGTTTTCTTTCTTGGGCAACTTTATGCTTTTCTTCATTTTTGGTTTTCCCTCTTTTCTAAGGTCTTCTCATAAGTTTTCTTTATGATTCAACAGAATGGAAGACCATCTATCAATATTACTTGTCAAATGAGCAAGGGTATCAAATAATCTATAACTTAATTTCTTCCCCAGGAGACTGCCTGCAATCCATTGATGGTGGCTCCTCTGCTGCTTCCTTTCTAGAAGCATTTAGGAACCTCTAAATTCTGGTGTCTGAAACATCATGATCATATGCCTTAGGCCTTTAATGACCCTTCAACCTGAAAACTAACCACTCAGTTCTGGGAAATTTTCTTCTATTATTTCTTTACTAATTATCCTCTCCATTTTCTCAGAATCTGTCTAGAATTCCTAACAGTTAAATGCTGGACCTCCTGAGCTGGCTCTTTAGTATTCTCATTTTCTGTCCCATTATCTCTATTTTTCTTTCATTCTGTTCCACTTTGGGGGAAATTTCTTCTATTTTCTCTTTCAGAACTTTTATTGAATTTTTGCTACCATTTTTAATAGCTAATAGCTCTTCCTTATGCCTTGATTTTATATGTGGCAATCTATATCTTTATTTTTTTTATTTTTAAAAATATTTATTTATGTATTTGGGCTTCCCTAGTGGCTCAGCTGGTAAAGAATCCTCCTGCAGTGTGGGAGACCTGGGTTCGATCCCTGGGGAACTGCTACCCACTCCAGTATTCTGGTCTGGAGAATTCCATGGACTGTATGTATAGTCCATGGGGTCGCAGAGAGTCGGACACGACTGAGCGACTTTCACTTTCACTATTTATGTATTTTAATGTGACAGGTCCTAGTTGCGGCACGTGGGATCTTCACTGTGGCACATGGGCTCCTCTCTAATTGTGGGGCTCCAGCCTCAGTAGTTGCTGTGCACAGGCTTAGTTACGCTGAGTCATGCGGGATCTCAGTTCACAGTTGTTCAGTCGCTCAGTCGTGTCTGACTCTTAGCAACCCCATGGACTGTATGTCAGGCTTCCCTATCATCACTGTCTCCGGAGTTTGCTCAGACTCATGTCCACTGAATTGATGATGTCATCCGACCATCTCATTAGTTCCTGACCAGGGATCAAACCCATGTCCACTGCACTGGAAGATGGATTTTCAACAACTGTACAATCAGGGGAGCCCCTGACAATCTATATTTTTATATCTATCTATTTACCTATCTATATTTGCTCTTATTTTAGGTAAAATATCTGCTTTCATCCATCTGAGGATATTAACCATGCTTATTTTTTAATTATTTTTCTTTCTTTCTTTTTTTTTTTAAATTCCATGAACTGTGTCTATTTCTTCTTTCTTCCTATTTGCTTATCTGATTATAATGTTGGAGGCCTTCCTAGAACATCTGGTGATCCATAGTTGCCTATATTTAAGAGTATGAATCATTTTTAAAAACCTAGTTGTCCCTCTTTGAGTATGGGTGAGTCTCTCTGGGTTGGTGGACTTCACAGTAGGGTGGATGGACAGGGAGTTGGGTTTTTTTTGGAGGCTTCTGCCCCAAATTCTATTTGTCCCTTATCCCCTTAGGCCATTCAGTTTTTCCAGAGGAAAATTTTCCTTCCAGTCTGGGTTGGGAGGTGAGGGATGGGAGGTGAGAGATGTCTTGGCTGCTACCATTACGAAAACTCAGTTGGGAGGAAGGCTGAGGATCTCTCTGTTCAGTATGCAGAATTTAATTTAATGAAAAGACCCTGATGCTGGGAAAGATTGAAGGCAGAAGGAGAAGGGGACAACAGAGGATGAGATGGTTGGATGGCATCACCAACTTGATGGACGTGAGTTTGAGTAAGCTCCGGGAGTTGGTGATGGACAGGGAAGCCTGGCGTGCTGCAGTCCATGTGGTCACAAAGAGTCAGACACAACTGAACGACTGAACGGAACAGAAAGATTCAGATTCCTAGCAGAGTGCCTAGCTCATAACTAGGTTCATAACTAACTAGATTCCTAGAAAACAAATGCTGACTAAGTTAAAAGTATGAAAGATCGAAGGTTTTCTATATTCTCTTACATAACAAGGTCTAGTGCCTTGGAGGTGGGAATCCCCAGTCTTCTCTGGAAAACAGGAGGCTGATTGGATTGGCAGAGAGGGGACAGGAAGCCTTGAAGGCGGGGACAGGTGGAAGGAGCGAGGGGATGGGAAAGGCTGGGGTTGGGGGAAGGGAGGAGGGGAGGTGATGGGTACTGAGAGGGAGGCAGGAAAGAAGACAGCAGGTTGGAAGAGAAGAGGAGACGAGGAGAAAGAAGGAGATGAAGCCAGAGAAGGGAGAATGGGACAGACACAGAGGGACAAGCCGTACTTGCGAGCACGCTGCCTCCTGGCTGGTTAGACACCAGCTAAACCTCCTCTCCCCGGGGCCAGGCTGGGGAGTGGAGAGACTGAATTAGTGCTTCAGATTTCTTGCTCCTGCCATTGTGCTGGAATGTCGCGTGTTCGTTTCCACAGAAAATGCGAGGCATGAATATGGATGAAGCTTCTCACTGAGACCACAAGGGTACGGCTCAATTATTTGCCATATAAAGTAGCACAGGAGAGTTCTCTGCACTTGATCATTTCCTCTGAGTAGGGCTGTGTGCTTGCACACACGTGTTTGTTGGGAGGGGTGGGGGGAGGGGAACATGTTGGAGGAGGGGGACATGTGCGGGGAGGGGCCTTTGAGAGGGGCCCAAGTTGGTCAGGAGGCACCTCTGAAAGGTACCTTGTCATTTAGACCCTCGACGTGGCTCTGGTGACCATTGGGTGCCTGGGGGTTGGTTTGGGAAGAGAGCCCCCCACTTCCTACCTCCCCACCCATCACACACACATAGTGACATCTGTGACTTCACAGTATCTGACACAGATCCACACAGATCTGTAAAGATCCTTGGAGACTCAGAGGAGGACCACTGATAACATAATTTTTGGAACACCCAGAGCAGGACCTGTTGTTCACTTGCTAAGTCGTGTTTGACTCTTTGTGACCCCATGAACTGCAGCATGCCAGGCTTTCCTGTCCTTCACTGTCTCCCTGAGTTTGCTCAAACTCGTGTCCATTGAGTCGATGATGCCATCCAAACATCTCATCCTCTGTTGTCCCCTCCTTTTGTCCCCAATCTTTCCCGGCATCAGGATCTTTCCCAGTTGAGTTGGTTCTTGGCATCAGGTGGCCAAAGTATCGGAACTTCAGCTTCAGCATCAGTTCTTCCAATGAATATTAAGGGTTGATTTCCTTTAGGATTGACTGGTTTGATCTTGTAGTTCAAGGGACTCTGAAGAGTCTTCTCCCAGCTGATGGCCTCTTTCTCCTGAGGCTGCTCCTTTAGGGAGAAGGCAGATGTCCCCCCTCCTGGAGGGAAAGCTCCCAGCCTCTGGAAGGTGGTGACTCCATCAGGAGGGAGAGGCTGTCTTGGGCTGGCTGAAAGGGCCACTGAGGGGGACCAGAGTCCTCCTGGACAGTCTCTCCATAGATGAAAAGCCACCAAAGATGCTGGGGGCAGAGGAGCCCAAGGAAATCTCACTTGGAACCAGAAAGCCTGGAGTTCAAGCCTCGGGCCAATGATCTTGCCCTTTTGATCTCAGTTTTCTCATCTATGAAATGGACTAACACTACTCCTGACTTCAAAAGGCAATCATGATGACAAAGTAATCTTAGTATAAGGATTTACAATTATAATTCACTGAGCACTCATTATGTGGCAGGTACTGTTATAAATGTGTTATTAATATTAACTCACTTAATCCTCCACTAATCCTCACTTAATACTCATTTAACCCTACGAGGTAGATCCTGTTATGAGCCTCATTTTGCAGATAAGGAAACTGAGACACATAAGGTTTAAGCAATTTGCACAAGGTCACGTAGCTAGAGCTATTATGTTCACTTTAGGCTAATTAGGCTACTAGGTCACTTGAACTCATCTGTTACCTCATTTCATCCTATTACTTCCTTCTGGGTTGGTATCATTGCATGTGCTTTACACAGAACCTAGCAGCAAGTCCTAGCCCAGGTTCTCTGCCACCAAGCCCACACTTCTTATCATCCTGCTAGGCTGCAAAGATACTTTTCAATTGCAAAGGGCTTGAAAATGTTAGTTATTATTATCCATGAATTTTTGGGATTTCTGCCAAAGGGGAAACTCATATTTAGTGAGTTGGAGGCCCAGGGTGCAAAGGAAAAGGTAGAGTTCCTAGGCTGTCCTCTCTCAAAGGTCTTCTCTAGGGCAAATCAGAACCTCTCTGCTATAGCCAGTCAGTTACTCCTGGTCCTGAACAAGGCAGAGAGGGAGAGTGGAACTTGTCCCATCCTACAACCTAACAGACTCCACATGGAAAGGCAGGGAAAGTGACCCACCTTAGGTCTGGGGATCATGTCCACAGCTGCCACACCCCAGCTTCCCATTGTGGAGGTAGTGGAGGTGTATTAACGTTTATAAGGGCTGAACCAGAGGGGTGACCATGAGCTGAGGCCCCTGTGGACACCTGGGAAAGCTTTTCAAGTGACTGTGACCAGTTGAAGTGAAAGGAAATGGACCCAATCTGAACACTGCCATGTGCCAGGCAACACAGGGGGTCTTTCCACACCTGTTGGTGTAATCAGACATCACAACAGCCCTGTGTGTCAGGCAGCCATCCGCATCATCGTCTGAGGGACTTGAACGAGGTGGCATGGAATCTTCTCACTTTACCCCGCTGACTCCCTTGGCTCTCTGCAGTGTAACGGGATGACACTAACCTTGTATTAACTGAAATACAAGGGAAGCAGCTCCCTGGGCCCTCCAGAGGCCTAGGCATCAGTGACCCCAAGTCCCAAGAAGGTCCCGTTTCATGGGGGCACTCAGCTTCCCTGGGGCAGGACCGGGGTCTGCTTGTGACCTGGTGGAACTCAAGCTTAAAGCATTTCTTCTTTTTCACTCTGGGTTCTGTCTCCTTCCAGGGTCTGTGCGGTAGTGAGCCTGGCATGCCAGGTGCCTGTGTAGTGGGGGAGGGGACTCAGCTCTTTGTCTTGCTGGCTGTGTGCCCTGGACAAGTCCCTTAACCTCTCTGAGGTGATGTTTCCCCGTCTCCCTAAATGGAGGGGCAGCCCTAGCGAGCCGTGACCCCAGGGGTGACAGGGCCCTAGGAGTGCTGTGTCTTCTGCTTGGCCCCTTGGACTCTTCCTGGGGAGGGGAAGGCAGCACGCAGAGCCCCTACCTCTGGGGCTTGGTGAAGGCTTCTGCTGGCAATGAAGGAGGGAAGGACACATGTATCCTTCACTTTTTCTGGCTCCAGCAAAGCTCAGAGTCCCCCTACTCCTGCCCTCCCCCTGCCCCCACCCCAGGCGAGTATGCAGTCTAAACCCCAGGGGCTGTTTCTTGAAGGGCCTGTCCAGGGCCAGGATGAACGCCTGAGCACCCAGCCTCTGCGGTGAGGTCGTCCCCACTTGAAAGCCAGGAGTCAGCTCTTCAGGCCAGAGGAATCCTTCCAGGCAGCCAGGGGAATGGAGGAGAAGCCGGGGCTTGAGAAGGGCATCTGCTCTCCCTTCGCTGTCGCTCTCTTTGATGCCAGCCTCACCAGGAGCCCTGGAAAGCTGGTGGGGAGGGGGTGGGCAGCGGGCACTGAGGCAGAGTCCCCCCTCCCTTCACACCCACCCACCAGACCTTAGTTACTGCAAAGAGCAAATGCAAATGGATTGGAAGCGCAACACCCAGAATGCACTGCCCCGCTTCCTGGGGGCTCACTCTAAGTTACAGCCGGGCTCCTCCTGGGGGCTGACATTTTCCTTGGTTCAAACAACATCTGCGCCTTGACAAGCCTGGTGAAAGGTGAGGGAGCTAGTCACTGCTGCGGCAGATTCACGTGAAGAGAATAACCCAGCCCCATGGGTCCCACCCACCCAGACGGGGCTCTGGGCCCCATGTGCCTTGGCACACATATACCCATGTACATCCCCAACGCGTGCAAAGTGACATGCGTACCCCTTCACCAACCCTCGTGCTTCCTCACACACTTGTATGCACACAGGTGCCTGCCCATGAGCAACACGCATACGTCTGTGAACTAGGGGAGCCGGTGTGCCCTCACCCCATCCCCACGCCCCCCCCACCCCCAAGAGGGGCTGCGGAGGATTTGAAATTAACGCAATTTTAAGAAGAAGAAGGACCATTTTTCCCCTCCAGGCTCCAGGCCAAATCTCCAAATGAAATCAGGCCGGGGAGAAAGGAACCACCAAGATGCACAAAACAATGTGAAGAAGAAACTCTGAAGAAACGAATAATCATATATAAAGAAAAGATGAGAGTTATTTTTCAGCTCACTGGCTTTCTGAAAAGTAATATAAAGTTGGGCAGCGTCTTCTTGGAATCGACCTTTCTGAGCCAAGACCCAGGCCACACGCACATCTTTTTCCTCTCTTTCTATTACCCGAAATTTGTATGGTTTCATCTTCTCTGATTTTCTTTCATTTGTGCGCCTGTGCGAACCCCTTGTGTCAGGGGCTTGTTCCTAACCTGGCAGCCCGGCCGCGCTGGGAGCCGCTTCTCCCTGGCGCCCCGCGGGGCTGAGAATTGAGAGCCTCCCCTGCCGTCCTCCCCAGTCTGGGCTCTCTCCCTCTCCCTTCCCAGAAGGCTGCAGGCCTCCTCCCTCCCCGACTCTGCACGAACCTGGCCTTCTTTGTTCCTCAGAGAAGTCTCTTGCACACGGTTCCCTCAGTCAGGGCTGGAAAGGAGAGGCCGGCCGGGGTGGGGGACCCAGGGTCCTGGAGCCCAGAGCCCAGCCCAGGCCCGGGGGCAGAGAGGAGCAGAACAGATGTTTAACAAATGCAGGAAGGAACAGATGAATCAACAGATGATTCTGCCTCTTTCGGGGTGTGGAGGGAAAAAAGTCCCCCTTCTAAGATTGTTATAGCCACGCGTTTTGGGAAACAAACTCACTCAGAAGGATGATGCAGGTAGTGGAGTGCAGTTTATTACACCGGCGGGCCCAAGGCAGAGTCTCCTCTTAGCCAAGGACCCCGACCAGCATTTGTGAAAATCTTTTATACCCCATGTGTACGTGTCCGAACTCACCACCCCAAATTCCTTGAGACTTACATAAACAAAGGAAGGGTAAATACAATCACAACAATCTCATCATTTAGGTGTTATGTGTTCAAACAGTTAAACAATTGGCCAATAATCAATAAGCCTGAGGTTACACTCCGATAGGTACAGAAAAATTTACGGCCTGTCCAGAGACAGGGGTGATTAGTGTATGTCTTCTCTTAGGCAATGAGTAACCTGGATAAGATCTTCAAGGTTCCCCTGTCCGGAGGGGGTCTTATCCTTCTATTGTCGTTTCCACAGGCACTAAGCATGGAGTTCAGAGTCCATTAGAGAGGTGGCCGAACATGATCAGCATGAACAGGCCTAAGATGGAGTCCAGGCCCTATGAATTCCTTCTTCAAGATGTCCAGTGGTGAGGACTTTGTGCTTTCACTGCTGTGGCCTGGGTTTGAACCCTAAATGGGGAACTGAGATACTACAAGCCGTGTGGCATGGGCAAAAATTCCTCAGGAAAAAGGTTTCAGATGGGGAGATGAAGACTGTTTTAAACAATGACATTCCCTGTGGTCTAGTCAATTCTCCAGCACAATGAGGCTGGGTGAAAGTGAAAAGTGAAAGTTGCTTATTCGCGTCCGACTCTTCACGACCCCATGGATATACAGTCCATGGAATTCTCCAGGCCAAACTAGTGGAGTGGGTAGCCTTTCCCCTCCCCAGGGGATCTTCCCAACCCAGGGATCAAACCCAGGTCTCCCACATTGCAGGCAGATTCTTTACCAAGTGAACCACAAGGGAAGCCCAAGAATACTGGAGTGGGTAGCCTATCTATCCCTTTTCCAGCAGATCCTCCTCACCCCAATCGAACTGGGGTCTCCTGAATTGCAGGCAGATTCTTTACCAACTGAGCTATGAGGCTGGGAGGACTTACCTAATGACAGTCCCTCTGCCTCTTCTCCTCTGCCACCTCCCACCCTGGGACACACACTTCTGTAGTTGCACACACACGGACATCTGCACATGTGTGAACACTGCAAACACACCCATTCTGCATGCATGCACCCAGTTCTGAAACAAACACATGTGCACCCCTCAGACACACACACGTATAATACATGCCTCAAACACATCCACACATATACACATACATGCACTACATGCACGCCTGGATGTGGTGTGTGTGGTCACCACAAACATATCCACACAGCTATGTACACACTCAGCCCTCAAACAAACACACCCTGCAAACACAGGCAAACCCTTGTGTGCACAGCCCTCAAGACATGGATGCCTACACACATTCCTCTCAAACACAGACAGACAGACAGACAGACACACACACACACACACGGAGATAGATGCCCATGCACTTTGCCTACTTTTTAGAGCTGCACCGGTGACCTTTCCAAGCATCCATGTCCACTCTTAGCTTCTACTTCTTGACCTGAAAATGTGGGGTACTTGATGGTCTGTATCTCTATCGACTTTTCCAATAAACATACCATTCAAGGGGTGACAGCACCTTGTGACTTTTTTGCTGCAAAAGTCAATCAAGGGAGCCTGGCTTCCCCCAGTCTGTGGATGCAATGACTTCAGTAGAAACTTCAGGCTGGCACCTGCCCTGGGTCCACGCAGCAGAGATAAGAAATCTCTGTATGGATGTGTTTGAGGTGGGGAAGTGTGGACATGGGGATGTAGGTAAAGTTTTTGAATCTTTTCTCCAGGAGAGATTAGAATAGTGCATTAGTCAGGTTAGGCTCACTGCTGTAACAAACAACCCCCAAATCTCAGGGGATTAGCTCAGAGTTTCTCAAAATGCCCCTTTTCAATGAGAGTTGGCAAGGATTCTCTGCTTGATGCAGTATTTCTTTTAATTTATTTTAAATTGAAGGATAATTGCTTTACAGTATTGCATCGATGCAATATTTCTGGGTCCCAGGCTCCTTGTCAAACCCAGGCTCTGTTGTCTTGTAGGTACTTGAAGTATCTTGATTTAGCAGGTAAAAGCCAGTAAGGGTTCATGTGGGCTGCTATTCATGGGCCAGGCCTGGAGGTGGCATGCATCACCTCTGCTCACACTCCATAGGCTAGAACATGGTCCCATTGCCACTACATCTAATGACAGGAAGGCTGGGGAAGGTAATCTAGCTGGGCATCCAGGAAGAAGAGGAGAATGCAGATACTGGTGAGCCCTGCCAGTCCCCACCATGCGCAGAATCACACAGCTAACCATGGGGGAATCAGCTCTTAGACTGAGGTCTCCTGATTCCAGTGCTGTGCTTGTCCCTTCTAATAATTTACTTTGCAGTATTAAGCTTTACTAACAGAGCACTGTTCCTTGGTCCTTGTTCTAGGTCTAGAAGTCCTTGCATTTATAAGAATATGATGATAATAATGATAATATATTCCTATCTGTCCTATTACACATATCTCCTTTAACCCTTATCACAACCCCATAAAGTATATAGTATAACCCTGCCTTCTAACTGAACACACTGCAGCTCAGAGAGGTTTAGCAGCTTCTCTGAGGCTGTATGAGAGTGAGAACATGAGTCTCAGGCTTTCTGGCCTTGGTCTTCCATCTTCCTCCTATGCTGCTATTGTTCCTACTAGACACTGGCTTGGAGGTTGAGTAGGTAGAGTGTCAGCTTTCTTTATCCTGCAGGGCAGACACCCTGATGAAGCTTAAGTAAGATGTAAATGGTGTCAGGAGTGGGGAGAATTCTTGCTGCTTTTCTGCTCTGGGAAGCATCTAGAAAAATGTGAGGGCCAGGGGTTTTGTAGCTTAATTTAGTTGATAAATGTATGCCTGGGGATAGTAGGGGCACTGGGAATTGATTTCTGGTTATACGATCTTCAGCACAGTGTTGTGGGTTAGGAGTCAAAGACGTTCATAGGGAAACCTAGCCACAGTTAACTGTGTCACTTTGGGCATCTCCTGTGAATTCTTGGGTTTAGTATGAACAGCCTCCCTCACTTGCAAATTGAAGATTGAAACCACTGCTCTCTTTCTAGACTCTTCCAGGAAGTCATTGCAATTTGAAGATTATAGCCACCACTCTCCTTCTAGACTCTTCCAGAAGTCAGGCTCCTAAGTGGTTTCCACAACACTGCATAGTTTCTCTTCAAATCCTTCCTGCACATCCCTGACAGAGTAACTTTCTTAGCCACACACTCATTTCAGCATGTCTTATTTCTACTCAGCAACTTTCCTGACTGCCATGAAGTCCAAACTCCTCAGTCAGCCCTCACATTTCTTTATACTCTGTTTTGAAATTACTGGTCCAGATGGAGCACCCTTGACAACCATAAATATCTTCAGTGCTTCTGCCACTCTGCCCTTTCCCTCCCTCTGAATCTCCTTCTCTGGTGACCTTCATGGCCAGCCTACCTGTTGCCACTTCTAAAATATCTCCCTTCTCCATGAGCTCAGTTGCTCAGTTGTGTCTAACTCTTTGTGATCCCTTGATCTGTATGTAGCCCACCAGACTCCTCTCTCCATGGAATTTTTCCTGGCAAGAGTACTGGAGTTGCCGTTTCAAAATGGCTTGCCATTTCTTCCTTCAGGGGATCTTCCCAACCCAGGGATCAATACTGCATCTCTTGAATCTCCTGCATTGGCAGACAGATTCTTTACCACTAGCACCACCTAAATCACCCCATCTAATCTTCACTCTTACATCATCGGATTTGTGCCGAGACGATGCTGTGTGCCGAGGTACCCTTGGTGCCGGGGTCTTCTGAGAATGTTTCTTGTCTTCTTCACTAGATTGTGAACCTCCTCAGAGTGAGAACTAAATCTTGTACAATTTGTCCTCTTGCATATAACAGCTCTTGGACAATAGTTTATGCATGAAAAAAATAATCAAAAGATAGCAAAGGCTTTCAGGGATGTGCAAATGAAAGGCTAAGCTTAGGAGCCATCACTGAAGTTGTTCAGACTGTTTTCCACCAGCCAGGGATTTAGGAGCAGCTCCCACAGCTTGGTGAGCTGGTAACCTCTTTAAATTTATCTGCAAGAGTCTATGGGTGGGACCTCAAACCAGAGACTTGGGGCACTTTGGATTGAGTTTCTCCTCCCACTAGTTTGGGGAAGGATAAGACCAGTCCTCCAAACAGGCTGACCATCAGGTAGAAGTGAGCTGGGCATGTGCATTTGGGGAGGATCTCAAATTGAGCTCTCCTGGCTCTCTGCCCACACGCAGCCCCTCTGCACCAGGCCAAACTGTAGGCTGAAGCCAGTGGAGAAAGTAATAGATTGGAAGCAGGGTGCTCAGGTTAAGTGGGCTGCTTTGTGGAGCTCATCCATAATCCTGCTAGAGCCCAGAGAACAATACGTTAATTAGAGCCAAAGGCATTGCTCCCACCAGCCATCCATCCTGCCTGTGTCTGCAGGGCCATCCCCATGGACACACCAGCCCACTCCCTTCCCTGAAAGAGATTTATTCATTATCAATGTTTGTCTGCGAGAGGGACCGGCGGGGAGTGAATGAAATTCCGAGAGGAAAGGGATATGAAAGGGGCAGGGCCAGGCTCGTGGGCAGTTAACAAAGGTGTGCTTGGGGGCTGGGGAAGGGGGTGTTCGCAATTAGGATGATGAGGCATGTCTACCTGGTTGGACAGGGCAAGAGGTGAGTCAAATGGAATGAGATGAAATTCAGTAAATGTGCTTGACAAGTGGTCCTTGTGGGATTTTTAGCCTGGGAACTCATTCTCTTTAAGCTACAAATGATGGGGTGGGGGTGGTGGGGGGGAAGATAAGGAAAGGATGAAGCCCATTTATCTAATCTCTATGCTGGTGCTTGCACTTAAGAAGCACTCAAAAAGTGCTTGTTAAGTGAATAAATAAATGACTTTTATGGCAGCCAGAGGGATAGTGTTAGGATTCCATTGCCACTGAGTAAATAGAAGCCAGAGAGACCAACAAAGTTTCTGGGATTTTTACCCAGGAGTTCCTTGAAAGAAAGGAGACATAATTTATTTTTTCCTGGATCCCATGGTCTGTGTATCACATCAAATTTTGGAGAAAATGAGAGAAGACTACCTCTCCCCAAGATGATAGTGTGGTAGACTGCAGAGGGGAGAAGCCAACAGGGAAGAGATGGCAAAGGACCAGCTGGGCAGTGGCCCACTGACCAAGCTCCAGGGAGAATGAGAGGCGGTGAGCAGAAGAATGCATAGTCACTGCTTCTTAGATCTGTCTCACAAGAAGAACATGAAGAGTTAGTACCTCTCCTCAGCCCTTCCTGCTGCCTAGATGGAGAAAGGGGAAGTGGGGGCTGACTTGTCCAGAATCCCACAACCAGCAGCAGAATTGTGCTGCTCAAAGTGTGACCCCTAGGCCAGCAGCATCCTATCACCTAGGACCTTGTTAGAAATGTAGAATCTCAGGTGGTACCCCAGAACTACTGAATCCAAATATGCATTTTAACAAGATCCCCATGTGATTTCTCGACATACCAAATTTAAGACCAAGTCAGTTACATCATGTGCCTGCTACTTAGGGGACCATATGGTGTTTTAGAGAGGGTGTGGTGGATTAGAAGTTCTCGCGATGACTTTTCATTAACTGACCAAGGGACTTGGGGAAAATCCCTTAGTCTCTCTGGGCTTAGCTTACTCCTTTTTTATTTTTTCTTTTAGTTGATGTAGTATTGTGTTAGTTTCAGGTATATAGCAAAGTGATTCAGTTATACATACATATAAACACACACACATATATATTCTTTTTTCAGATTCTTTTCCATTAGATTATTATAAGACATTGAATACAGTTCCATGTGCTATACAATAGGTCCTTGTTGTTTATCTTATATAGTTAACTCATTTTTAATATGAGAGGATTGAAACAGATCAGTGACTTAAACTTTAACCATCATCAGGGGCACTGAGGAGGAAAGGCTGATTCCTGGGTGCCACGTGAGTTTCTGTGTAGGGCCTGAAAATGTACATTTCTTGTCTTTTCTTTTGACTGCACTGCACTGCGTGTGGGATCTTAGTTCTCCAACCAGGGATTGAACCCACCCACCCTGCATTGAGGCCTCCGAGTCTTAACCACTGGACCATCAGGGAAGTCGCAAGAATTAGCATTTTTTTGGAGTTTTTCTTTTCTTTCTTTTGATGTGGACCATTATTTTTAAAAGTCTGTATTGAATTTGTCACAAAATTGCTTCTGTTTTGTGTTTTCATATTTTTGGCCAAGAAGCACGTGGGATCTTAGGTCCCTGACCAGGAATCGAACTTGTACTCCTTGCATTGGAAGGCAAAGTCTTAACCATTGGACTGCCAAGGAAGTCCCTGGAACACCAGGGAAGCCCCGAATGCATTTCTAAGAGGTTACCGTGCTCTGCGTGTGGTTAGTCACTCAGTCGTGTCTGATTCTTTGCAACCCCATGGACTCTAGCCCGTCAGGCTCCTCTGCCCATGGGGATTCTCCAGGCAAGAATACTGGTGTGGGTTGCCATGCCCTCCTCCAGGGGATCTTCCTAACCCAGGGATCAAACCCAGGTCTCCCATACCTCAGGCGGATTCTTTACCTTCTGAGCCACCAGGGAAACTGGACCACAATTATACTGCTGGTCTGGGGAGCCCACTTTGAGAACTGCTTGACTAGATGATTTCTCAGGTTCTTTCTGCTTCCAATATTCTGTGGAATCCCCACCCCCTGTGTGGCACTCCTTCTCTGCCCAGTGGCGTCCACTGGTCTCCTGTGGTTTCTGCTTCCCTTCCTGCTCTAGGCAGTCCATGCCATCTTCCCAGCACATGCAGGACCAATGAGCTAAGTCTTATAAAATGCAAACCGAAGGTAAGTCAGGCAAAGCATTATCCACAAGATTTAAGAAGAGTCCTACAAAACACAGCAATAAAACCTGGAAATAACCATCCATTTCCTACAACAAAATGTCTCATTTCCGAGTCCATAAACGCTCCCCCTCCAGGTCCCCAGACCCATCTGTTTTGTAAGCATGTATAATTATTAGCACCATAAAGTCACTTTCTACACCTAATGTAATTATCAGGAACAAAATAATACCAGGTAAAGGAGGGGGAGGGTATGGCAAGCTTGCTCACTGCAAACTCAAGACTATTTCTTTAAAGAGCGAGAAGTAGCCACCTGGGAAGATAACAATTCTTTATGGTGATATTATACTTCCTGTGGAGGCTTTGGGGACAGCTTTGCAAATAAGACTGAGCTGGATCATCTCAAAGTAAAGAGTGGCTTCCGGCCTTGGATGGAGGATTTCGGTCTTGTTGGGAACTAGGAATTAGGATCACCTTGCTTCCTCGGCCTCCATCCTCAGATTCCCTGGAGGCTCCAAGGACATGACCTCCCCTTCAGAGGCATTCCCAAAGCCAGTTCTTTCCTTTCCTTCCTTTTGTATTTTCTCTGGAGGGGAAACAAACAAACAAAAAAGGGTTGACAGAGTTACTCTGAGATTTTGGTCAGCTGGTGGTTCAGAGCAAACTCAAGGCTCTTGTTTCTGTATCCTGCTGCTGTGTCTTGAAGGAACGAGTGAATAAGTGAGTGGTGAATGAATGGATAAGGTACAGATGATGACAGGACCTGTTATTACAGAAGGAGAAGAGCATCAGCCTCCTCTTTTTATGTCTCATTTATGATGAGGTGCAGGACCAAATAAGGACCAGTGAGGCATCACTGCCAGGCTGATTTTGATTTCCCATGCTATAAGCAAAATAGCATTTTGACCATGAGAGCTGTCTAAATGGAAGGGCCCTCTGTGCTCAAGGGGTGAGTTTTCATCACTGGATATTTTCAAACAGAGCCTGGGAACCTTTCCCTGTGAGTCCAGTCTAGGAGGTTGCTGTATTCAGTATGGAAGATGGGTAGGGGTGGTAAGAATATTTATTGAGCATTTACTGTGTTCCCAACTTGATATAATCTCACCAAAACCCATGAGGTAGACATTCCTACTCCTATTTTGAGAATACAGAAAGCAAGTTTAGAGATTCATCGAACTGGTCCATGCCACCCAGCTAGGAAGAGATGGAGCTAGGGTCCAAACCAGCTCTGTCTGATCCAAGGTTCATCTGCCTCCTACAGTGACTTAGAAGGACCACGTCAAGCTTCAGATTCTTCTGTGCGCTTGTTGGATCTGAACCTGACATGCCTGACTTGAGAACACATGCGCTGCCGCCGCTGCTGGCTTAGATGGTGGTTTGTCTTCTGGATTCATCACTGACAATTCAAAGCTCTCTTAAGAGAGCCTGTTGTGAGAAGCAACTGTTTTCAAGGCAAATCTCTGCGGGTTCAAACTTTTTTTGTCAAGCTGCTCTTGCACCTTCTTATTTGCAGATTGGCTTGACTGCCGGGATCCCACATCCACGTGATAGTTTAAGCTTTCGTTCTCTGATTTGGGGATCCATGTGTGCTGTGGCCCCTTCATTTCACTCCTCATGCAGGGGAAGGGGCTCTTGTCTCCTGCTGTTACACCAACCACAGTCAGGGCTGCCTGGAGGAGTGCTTCAGCCTGGCAGGGGCAGATGGCCCAGGCTACAGACTGCCATGCTGTCGCTAATTTCCAGTGATGAGAGAATCCCCAAGGGGCTGGTGGTGCAGTCTGGACAAGACTGAAAAGCTAGTCTGATCTGCTATATGAAGCGTCTCTGCAGCCTTTGGAGGCCGCTTTGCTTGTGTGTGTTTCACTCCTGTCTCTGTCCCTTGTTCTCATGCCAACCTTCTTTGGATGCCCACCAGATTCCTTCCGTGCCCTGTCTCTCATCTCTGTCTGCAGCCGCGTAGCAGGGACTGCTTGCCTGTGAGCTGGGGGAGTGGCTGATGAGACGGCCAGAGACAACTTGTCTGTTGGTGCCAGGCCACCACCTTTTCTCTCTGAAGTGGACCATCTTCCTTTGCCTCCACTTTCCGTTGCCTCCAGTTCCTTCCAGTCCAGCTTCACATCACGCCAGGGTAGCCCAGCTAGAGAAGGGCACCTACCAGGCCTCTGGGAGGGTGTATTCTTCTGCTGATCAGTACCCCTGTCTTTCTCCTACCCTTCAGAGGGGTGGAAAGGCCCTCCCCCACGAACCTTGGAATTCAAGCAGGGAACTGGGCTCTGGCAACTGGCCTTCCCTCTGGCACTGCGCCTGCTCTGTCTCCATGGATTTCTCTCTGAGCGTCACTGTTGCCTGATGAAAAATGATCCCTTCCTGCAAAGCAAAACAGGGTTTTGTGTCGAGTCCATCCCCTAAATGCAATGGAAAGTGGGAGCTCCGGGGGTCCAGAACACAGTCAGTAGGAAAGAAGGACCTCGGAATCTGAGAATCGATCCCCCCTCCAGGCTGAGAGGAAGTTCCAGAGCAGAGGGCTGCGTGGAAGGCAGACCTGACTCTCCCAGCCTCAGACCTCTGGTGACTTGTCTAGCCCGGTGTGTTCATCTGCTACGGCTGCTGTGATAAAGCACCACAGACTGGGTGACTTAAACAACAGAAATGTACTGTCTCATGTAAAGAACAGACTTGCAGACTCAGTGGGAGAAGAAGAGGGCGGGATGATTTGAGAGAAGAGCACTGAGGCATATACATGACCATATGTGAAATAGACAACCCGTGCGAGTCTGATGTATGACCCAGGACACCGGCGCTCTGTGACAACCTGGAGGGATGGGGTGGGGAGGGAGGTGGGAGGAGGGTTCAGGATGGAGGAGGCACACGTGTGCCTGTGGCCGATTCATACTGATGCACGGCAAGAGCCATCACGATATGGTAAAGTAACTATTTTCCAATTAAAATAAGTAAATAAAATTTAAAAATGTACTGTCTCAGAATTCTGGAGGCTGGAAGTCCAAATTCAAGGTGTCACAGGGGCTGGATCCTTCCACGTGCCCTGAGGGAGACCTGTCGCAGGTGTCTCTGTGTGGCTTGTAGATGGCCGTGTTCTCCTGGTTGTCTTTTTATCATCTTCACCCTGTGAGTGTCTCAGGGCTCAAATTTTTTTTTTAACAAAAGATTTATATTTATTTATTTATTTGGCTGCCCCAGGTCTAGTTGTGGCATGCGGGATCACATGTTTTGGCATGCGAACTCTTAGTTGTGGCATGTGGGATCTAGTTCCCTGACCAAGGATTTAACCGGAGCCATCTGCATTGGGAGCACAGTCTTAACTGCTGGACCACTAGAGAAGTACCCCCTCCACCCCAATTTCCCTTTTTATAAAGACACTAGTTGTATTGCTCAGATGAGGCTGCTATAATGAAATAGCACGGATGCTATGATTTAAATGACAGAAATTAATTTTCTCACAATTCTAGAGGCTGGAAAACTCAATATCTAGATGTGGCAGATCTGGTTTCTGGGGAGAACCCTTTTCTTGGCTTGCAGACACCTCCTCACTGCGTTCTGCCGTGGTGGAGAGAGAGAGCTCTGATGTCTCTTCTTATGAGGACACAGCCCTATCAGATGAGTGCCTCTGCTTTACTTCTCTTAGCTACCTTCTCACAAGCCTGATCTCCAAATACTCTCACATTGGAGTGTCGGTTGCTCAGTCGTGTCTGACTCTTTGCAACCCTGTGGACTCTAGCCCACCAGGCTCCTCTGTTGGGTAACCATCCCCTTCTCCAGGGGATCTTCCTGACCCAGGGATTGAACGTAGGTCTCCTGCATTGCAGGTGAATTCTTTACCATCTGAGTCAAGGTTGGAGTTTAAATCTAGGAATTTTGAGGGGAGGCAGATCAATCCCCAAGCGTATAGGTTTAGGCCCCATTCTAAGAAGCTATCTTTGATTTGATTACTGAGGGCTTCCCAGGTGGCATTAGTGGTAAAGAACCCGCTTGCCAATGCAAGAGACATAAGAGATGGCTGTCCAATTCTTGGGCTGGGAAGATCCCCTGGAGGAGGGCATGGCAACCCACTCCAGTATTCTTGCCTGCAGAATCCCATGGCAGAGGAACTTGGTGGGCTACTGTCCATAGGGTCGCAAAGAGTAGGACACGACTGAAGCGACTTATCATGTAAAGACTCTGTTGCCAAATAAGGTCACATTCTGAGGTCCTGGGGGGTCAGGACTTCCAAGGGACACAATCCAACCTATGACACTCGGACTCCGCTCAACTCGCTCTCCCACTCTGAAGTTCATCTCAGAAAAGACAGATGGCTCCTTAAGAAAGCTCCCCTGCCTTTTCAGAGTCTGCCTGCTTTTCTAGGGCCAAGAGATGAGTATAGCCTCCTCATCAGCTCCCTTTTCTAAGGCTGACGCCTAGGGCACCCCAGGCTCTGCTCAGCAGCCCCACCTCATGGTCACCGGGTCTGCTCATAGCTGCTGGTCCCCATGTGTCAGCTCACCACTGCCACCCTGGCTGACTCAGCTCTGGGTCAGCAGGAGGTGAGAAATCACAGCATCCAGGCGGCCATCTCGGTCTCCTTCGGGATATGTGGGCTGAGTCAGCCAGAGAGTTAGAGGGAGGCTATCTGAAGAGGATGTGGGGATGGGGTATTTTGGAAGGATCAGAGAAGCAGAGGAGAAGTAGAGGAAGACGAGAGAGAAGTGGGAATTAGCTTCTCTTTGCTTCCAAACTCACTGTCACAGCCATGGAGAAAACCTTTTCCTCACACTTTGTCCTCATAATAGGATTATCGCAAAAAAATTTCAAGCAAGAGAAATGCTGTTTTCTTTTAAATCTGCATTTAAAGTACACAAAGATCAGAATTTTCTAGATTAAGTAGCCCTTATACCTTTATCATTCTCCCATTATTTCTTTCTGAAGATAGAGAAGGCAGACCTCGGCTATTCTCAGGAGGCCCCCAGGCTATGCTATGATTCTGTGATCCTGAATTTCTGAACTGGGGCCTGGGTCGGGGAGCTGGGGCTCCTCTCCCGTCCCCTTAAGCTGACCACATGCTCTCACCTCGGTTCCCACCCCTGATGAGCCCTGGGTCTCTCCAGGGCTGCTTCTCTGCCTCCCTTCTCAGCATCTCCACACCCCTCTCAGCATCACAGTGAAGGGAGAACACAGGGCTGGGAGTGAGAAGAACTCGCTTTACTCACCGTGTGATCTAAGGCTCAAGACTCAAGAAATGCCAATATTTTGGTTTGAGTTCAAAGGCATAAAAAAGCCAATATGTTAATCCAAAAGCAGGAGATACTCTCTGTTACTCATGGAATGTCAGCCTTTTTGTTCTATCCAGCCCTTCAACTGGTCGGAGGAGGCCCACCCTCATGGGGGAGGGCAATCTGCTTTACTCCATCTATTGATTCAAATGTTAATCTCCTTCAGAAACACCCTCAGAAAAACATTCAGAATAATGTTTGGCCAAATGTCTTGGCACCTGGTGGCCTAGTCAAGTGACATATAAAACTAATCATCACACTTTCTTTCTACCATTCCTCCTTAACTTGGTCCTCCTTCTGGTCTTAGAGGGAAGGGGATAGCCCCTCAGTGGGATTCAGAATGTTCATCCCAGTCAACTGCTCCTGGGAAGGGGCCTGGGTACCCCCACCTGGAAGATGCCTCTTATTCCCACTAGATTACCTCTCTCTACAGTGGAGTGGCCAGTTCCTCTTGCCTCACCGGGCCAGAAGTCACAACTGCCATACCTGTGCCTGTCTCCCTGCCCCTCCCAACCTCATCCCTCTTAGCTTGTGGCTGAATCATGGGCAGTGGTGTCTGGGGCTAATAGGAACTATATGCTGGGACCAATCTTTGCAGAGAGGAAGTAAGAAAGCTCATTTCCATCTCTGTCCCCCCACAACCAGGGGTCTTAAGGAGGAAGGAGCAGGGAGCTACTACTTAATGCCAAAGGCTTTACATGCCTTGCATCCTTGAAGCTGCATGAAAACTCAGCACAGGCAAATCTCACTTCTATTTTAGTCACAAGGAAACTGATGCATGGGGGCTTTATGTCACCAGCTCAGAGTCAAATAGCTGCCAACTGCAGGAGCCAGGATTTGAATCCTGCTTTGGAGGGTTTCAAAACCTTCTCTTTCTGCTGCATCTTGGGATGTTATGTCCAGACGGAGGAGCCTGGTGAGCTGCAGTCCATGGGGTTGCTGGGAGTCAGACACAACTGAGCGACTTCACTTTCACTTTTCACTTTCATGCGTTGGAGAAGGAAATGGCAACCTACTCCGGTATTCTTGCCTGGAGAATCCCAGGGACAGAGGAGCCTGGTGGACTGCCGTCTGTGGGATCGCACAGAGTCGGACACGACTAAAGCGACTTAGCAGCAGCAGCCCCCATAAAGGGATGCAAGACAATACTCAGTTTACCGAAGTCCCACAATAGTGATGTACTTCTGCACAGGTGCCCAGGCAGCTCAGCCGTCAGTCTGCAAAGGCAGTTGCTACAGGTCTGACATTGACGTGTGGTGTCATTTGCAGGAGACAGTAAATGAGGAGGCTAGAGGAGATGACCACTAAGGACTAACTTCTCCAGTTCTGGGATCCTAAGGGTAAAAGGCTTTCCTTTGACAAGAAGGATCCCCCAGAGCAGGCAGCCTGGAGTTTCCTTCATTTTGGTGGCACTGAGGACAGTGACAGGTGGAGGAATGCTGGGTGCACGCGTGCCTCAGGGTCTCTGTCCTTTCTCCTGTTGTGTGAGAGCAGGGCCTCGCTGTGGGAAGAGATGCAGATAGGAGCCATTGCATAGGGCTGAACAGAAGCAGAGCCTGGTTTCCTGTGTTTGTCTGGGACACTGCTGGGCACTGTTCTGCAGTGACTCGGAAGCGGAGAGCAAACAAGGGATTTTCAGATGGTCTTTGCATGCTTTCTCCTTTGTTTTCTCTTGAAGGGAGAGGCAGCTGCTATGGGTACTCTAAATCTTGGCCTGGAGAAGCCAGGCAGGAGGAGCTGGAGGGGGAATGGCTTATGTGAGATGAGAAGCCTGAAGCCATGTTAAGCTGAGCTGGGGAGCGCTTGATCTGCTCCCTGCTCTGGGAAGCTCCAGTTTCTCTGGAGAGGATGCATGCTGACCTCTTGGGATCCCCTTGCTTCTCTTACAGAGGACTCTAGAAGGAACGGTCATTAATTAGGAGAATCTTGGGGCTGGGGTGGGGCTTGAAGTCAATCACCCAGATACTCCTTGAATACCTACTACCAGGGCAGCTCTTTTCATCTTTGCCCAGCTCCTGCCTGGGAACTCTGTCTCCTGGTAGCTTCCGTTCATCATTCTGGGGTCTCCCCCATCTACTCTGCACATGCATGTCCTCTGATCACACATGCGTATTTTGCTAGGAGAGCCATCGCGTCCCCGTGGGAATGTGGCCTTCACTCTGAGATTACTTCCTGTGACTGTCATTTTGTCTCTTTGGCTGGACTGTAAGCTGCCTTCAGTAGGGACAGCTCGTCTCTTTTTTATCCCACATATTCACTACTAGAGGGCTGAGCATATGGAGAGTGTTTAATCACTGCAAGGTGGAAAGAAGGGAGGGAGTGGAGGGAGGGAGGAGAGAGAGCTTTGCTCCCATCTCTTTTGTCTGGCTGGACAACGGATGTGCACCCTGATGACAATTGGTCGTTCCTGTCTGGTGGGGTGGGGAGCAGGTAGCCTGCTGTGGGGAACAGCTTCAGGTTGTGATCTCAGTACCTGGACTCCAGTTCCAGCCTTTGTATTTCCCAGCCAGGCAACCCTGGACAAGTTACTCCTCTGAGCCCCAGTTTCCTCTCTGTACAAGAGGCATGGGCTCCCCTGGTGGCTCAGTGGTGAAGAATCCGACTACCAATGCAGGAGATGCGAGTTCAGTCCCTGGGTCAGGAAAATCCCCTGGAGAAAGAAATGGCAACCCACTCCAGTATTCTTGCCTGGGAAATCCCAAGGAAAGAGGAGCCTGGTGGGCTACAATCCCTGGGGCCACAAATTGCCGGACATGACCTAGTAACTAAACAACAACAAGGGGCATATAACCACTCACTTTAGGGCTGTTGTGACGATCACATCAGATCAAGGACCTCACTGGACCCTCTATAGACTGGGTTTCCTTAGTCATGAGGGACAATGCTCAGGTCTAGCATATGGGGAATCTTGATTTTAACATTGATGACACCATTATTATTTGATTAATTTCTACTGTGTGTTGACCATTGAGACGTTCCTTACATAGGCTGTCTTGGTAATATAGCTTATGAGGTGGGTCGTTTACCAGAGAGGGTCAGAAATCTTGAGAGACTTGAAAAACTAGAATTTGAACCCAGATCCCTAATGGCTTTTCTAGGTCCCCTTGTTTCTGCCATCAGGCTTCTTCCCATTAAATGCAAATGAGGATCAATTTGAGGAGGTGGTTAAGTGTGGTGGAGGGATGTTGGATTCAAAGGCTCCAGAATAGACTCTCAATTTTGTGATTTTACTCTTTCCCATCTAATGTGTGCTAAGTCGCTTCAGTCATGTCCAACTCTGCACGACCCTATGGACTGTAACCCACCAGGCTCCTCTGTCCCAGGGATTCTCTAGGCAAGAATACAGAAGTGAGTTGCCATGTCCTCCTCCAGGGGATCTTCCCAACCCCAGGGATCGAGCCTGTGTCTCTTTACATCTCTGGAATTGACAGGTGGGTTCTTTTACCACTAGTGCCACCTGGGAAGCCCTTCCCATCTAATAGGACAAAGCAAATACTCAAGGATCTTTCTTTTCCTGGGTTGTTTTTTAAAGTCTTTCCCTCTGCTTAAGTGTCTCATTTGCAGTCAGATTTGGATCTGCTAGCCAGGTGCTACCTCTTTTCCAAGGAACCAGGGAGGGTTGCATAAAAGATGTGGGTTTCCAGAAGCACTCAGTGGGAGTGTGTGTATGTGTGTGTGTGGTAGTGGTTGGAGGGGTGGTTGGGTGGATCTAGAAATCAGGCAGAACAAGGCAAGGAAGATGTGACTTTGAGGCCGTAACCAATGCATCATTCGGCAAACTTTATTGAGCATTTATATGAGCCAGGTGCTGTGCTAAACCCCGCGGGGTTGAAGAAACCTCATACTCTGATCTCCAGGAGCTTACAGATTGGTGAGGAAGATAGGATTCAAGGCAGATGGAAGCTCCTTCTGCTTAAAGATGGGCTGGAGAAGGGAGGGGAGGATGGTGGGAGGGAGGGTGTGCAGGCGCGGTGGGGGCGGGGAGAGGCTCTTTGGGGGAGGAGGTGGGGGGGAGGATGGCACACCTGGGTCCCTCTCTGGAATTCTCTACCCCCTGCAGCCTCCTCGGGCCTTGTTCTCAGTTTAAGTCAAATAACTTAAGTCGCCGGTTACCTACTGCCTGCCACGTTCCAGCTCAATCATTCTTTGAAATTTGGAGCTGTAGCTAAAATGCCTTTGCCTTGTAACATGATTTTCACAGGCTCCACAGCAGCGGTAACGTGGCTCATCACCTGCTGTTGTAATCGGCCCCGCTAAGCCCAGGGCTCCAGGCAGAAAGCTTAACTCGCCTTGCTGATTCCAGCTCGCTCTTCCTGGCATCAGAGCAGTGTTTCAGGAAGGGAAGCTAATCTGCTCCCCCCTCCCCACTCGCACACAGAAGCATTTCAAAGGAAATACAAATGGCAGAGGGAGGGGTGGTGAGAACCCACTTCCTCCAGACTCAGGGGCAGCAGGAACGGTGTGCTGGGGGCTGTGACGTGTCCCTTTTCCTGCAGAGGGGTGGGTGAGGGAGCTGGGTTTCCCTGAGGGTCTTGTTTCCCAGCCAGGTTTCAAGGTCTGTATTGGGAGAGCTGGCTCTGTTGAAGGGAACGGTGTGTTCTGAGTAGGAATGTGTGTGTATTTGCCCATTGTGCCTGATGAAACACCTAGACACTTTTTCTAAAATCATACTCACCACTGGTAATTTTTTGCCCTCTCCCACCAACTTAACATTTTCTACTTGTGAAGACCAGAGCCCAGAGCACCTAGAGAGATTCTGACACATATTAGGAATTCATTGTGGGATCCTTGAGTGAATGAGTACTAGCACTTCAGCTCAGTTTTGTTCCAGGCACTGGGTTATGCCCTTAAACCCATGAGAATCCGATCACATTGGTAATATGTGGGAAAGCAGGTTGGAAACAGAAACAGGCTGTAAACTCCTTGGTGGCAATGGGCCATGCATGCATCTGTGCGTGCTAAGTTGCTTCAGTCAAGTCCTACTCTTTATGACCCCATGGACTGTAGCCCTGCAAGCTACTCTGTCCAGGGGATTTTCCAGGCAAGAAGACTGCAGTGAGTTATTTCCTCCTCCTGGGGATCTTCCCAGGAGACACAGAGATCCAACCTGCGTCTCCTGCGGTTCCTGCATTGCAGGCGGACTCTATACTCCTGAGCCACTGGGGAAACCCACATGAATGCCAGCATTCATTCATTCAAGAAATACTTACTGAGCTTAACATGTGCCGCGTGTTCTTACTAGATGTTGAGGGTATAGCCACGAAACGTACAGACAAACTTCCCTGCCCCTGTCCTAGCGGAATGTACTGAACCAAGACTGGGCAATGGTCAGATTTTAGCTTAACCTAAGAAATAACTTTCCGATGACTAGAACAGCCTGACTATGCAGTGTGCCACCATATTAGGTAATGAGCTCCCCGCCACTGGAAAAGTTTGAACAGAGGTTCCATGGGCATATATTGGGGATACAGAAGAGGGGGTGCAGCAGACCCTAGAGACGCCTGCCTACATCCCCCTCCCTTACCTCTTTGGTGCACACTGGAAAACTTCTGACTGTCAGCACCTGCATTTGTTTGCCTGACAGTTTCTTTGGCTCCCCAGAATCTATTGTGCTGGCCACTCAGCAAGCTGGGAAGTGCCAAGGAATTGATGGGAACAGTCTTTTCTAGGTCATTTAGCCTGAGAGAAACTAGGGCCTATGCCTGAGCAGGCAGGTAGTGGGGCTCATGGCCTTTTACCCCACAGGTCCTGGGCACCAAAGGCCCAGGGGTAGTGTGATTAAATCATATTTTCTGGTGGAGAGGAGAGAGGGACAGTAGGTAAGGTAGACACCCTAGTGTGCCTCCCAGATCACCTTCAGTGAAGGACTAGACCTAGCTGCTGGGGAGGTGATCAGCAGACAGACTTCAGTAATTGGGCCCCATCAGAGATTATTTCAGCTGCAGAAAGCTTCCTGCCTAAGATACCTCCCATTTGAGGTGGCCCACATCCAGTGACAGATTGATGAGGGAATAGAAGGCCTGGCCATCTCTGCTGGATTGGGGACAGCTCCAGAGGACCATTCTGAATTCCAGGACTCCTTGTGGGGTTGGCCACGGCTGCTGCTGGCCTGCACAAAAGCTGAGTCCCTCCCTCTGCTTTCTATTTCTCTTCCTCACTGGTGCGGGCCCTGTGGGCTCTCCTTAGTAAACACCCTGCTGGCTAAACTCAATCTCAAGAGGTTGCTTCCCAAGTAATCCACCCCATGATAGTGGAACCTGATCCCTACCTGCCTGACTGAGCCTCTGGAATCAGTCTACTACACCCTGTTCCTTCCCAAATTGTCATCTCTACAGCAAGCTCTAGCTACCTTAAAGACTGAGCCAGGTTCAGCTCCTTTCTTACTGGCCTTCATCTCAGCTTCTCAAGGAAGGGATGTGTGTGATCAGGCTGGTGGGCGCAGGGTACCTGCCTCTCTGACAGCCACACCCCTTCCCCTTACCACACACGTGCCTCCACAACCGATGCTCCAGGCACTGTGCACCTGGACAAACCTAGTCAGGGGGCCACCATGAAGACTGGGACAATCACAGGCCCCAGAGTAATGTCCCTGGATCAGAGGCGCATTCCAGCAGCTGGGACTGCGATGGGAGCTCGCTTTATTAGATCCCATTATAAATGGATGATTTGCCATCTCCGAAGATAAATGGGAAACTTAATGCAGAGGTATCCTGTCTGGGGAAACTGGAGAGTTATGGATGTTAGCTTTGTAGCTTTATGAAAGCACTTTCTTATGGAAACTGAAATGACCAAGATTGGATTGAATTAGTAGGTACTGGTATGAGACTTTTCTCCCCCTATCCATCTTGATATATTTTTTTTTTAAGGGAAATGATTTGCCTCCTGCATGAGCATTTCATAAAAATGCAAATCCCAAGTTTGGGTTTGATAATTAGCAGAATTGCCTCCTGGTGCCTAGGAGGCAGCGGCCCAGCTGTAATTCTCTTTGGTGGTGGGCAAGTAGGCACCCTCTGTTGGCTCCACCCCTGGGCAGTGTCTGCTCCTTTTGGTCCACTTCCTTTCCCACTGGTGCTAGGTATTCCCCTCACCTGTCCCCACAGAGCACAAATGGATTAGTGAGACTTTCTGTCCCAGCAGTGGGGCTCCTGGCCTCCCATTTTGAGAACTGGATCTTCGCATCCTACACAGGTCCCACTCTCCATCACAACTTCTCCAGCCTGAACTTTGAGCCCAGGTCCCAGTTGGGTGGTAAGGTTTCTGCCAGAAAACAAATCTGTCTGATGGATGTTTGAACACTTTTGATAACAAGTATCCCTGGTGGCTCAGCAGTAAAGAATCCACCTGCAATGCAGGAGACACAGAGACCCAGGTTCGATTCCTGGGTCAGGAAGGTGCCCTGGAGGAGTGCATGGCAACCCGCTCTAGTAATCTTACCTGGAGAATCCCATGGACAGAGGAGCCTGCAGGGCTACAGTCCATGGAATCATAAAGAGTCAGACACGACTGAAGCGACTGAGCACACACATGCACAGTGCCAGGTACTGGAGAAACAAAGATACAGATACTGATCCTCTGCCTTTGAGGCAATCAGTTTAACTGAGAGAGAAATGCAGATAAAGATACTTTCCAAACCAGCACTGCCCAAAGAACTTTCTGTGATCACAGAAATGTTACGTACCTGAGCTGTCTGCTGTGGTAACCACCAGTGACATGGAGTCTCATGGAAATAACTTAAGAAAAGTATTCTGGAGAGGAATTTCAAGCTTAGTTTTTCAGCCAATCATCTGGAATCTCAGGTACATTGATTCTGAGATTTGAACCTCAGTTTCATCATCTGTAAAATAGGATTATTAAAATCTTCTCTGCCTCTCTAGAATATTAGAACCAAGAGACCTGGCCCAACTTCCTTATTCTATGGAGGAAGGGGGCAGAGGTTGTGACCCATCAGGTCTTGTGGGAAAGTAGGGGCAGAATCAGACCCCTAACATCTGGTCCCAGGTTTTTGGGCCACAGCAGGATGCTGCTTGGGGTGCTATGGGAACTGACTATAGAAAAAAAGAGAGATCTTTGAAGCATGCATATGTATGAGTGCCTGCATGCTCAGTCGTGCCCAACTCCTTGCAACCCCATGAAATGTAGCCCACCAGACTCCTCTCTCTATGGCATTCTCCAGGCAAGAATACTGGAGTGGGTTGTCATTCCCTTCTCCAGGGGATTTTCCTGACCCAGGGATCGAACTCACATCTCCTGCATTGGCAGATGGATTCTTTACCACTAAGCCCAATCTTTGAAGAGTCAAAACTATCTAAGATGATGGATGGTGAAACCACCCAGAGGAACCATCACAGCTGTTCAGGACCAAGTGTTGAAGAAGAAAGGTGGACGAAGCCTTGTTTGTGATATGACGTGGGGCTCTAGGCTTAGCACACACCTCACAGCCAATGTCTGCCCCAAACATCAGGATGATAAAGGGATCCCTAGAGTCAGGCTGCAGAAAGAGCAGACAAAAGGTGCATGTGCCACCTGAGGTCAATGGGGACCTCAGACTGGGGAGCCCTGAGAGCTTCCAAGACCCTTAGATGCTTTATCAGGGTTGAGAGCTGACCTCTTGAGTGCCAAGCATCCCTACCAGACTCTGAATGTGGTATGCTGGGATACCACATTCAGAGCTGCCTTTGAGCCAAGAAACTTTGCAGAGATGGAGAGAGAGAGCCCCCAAATGAAATAAACATGGAAGACTCCTAGCAATGGACTCAGGCTCCAGGGGACAGAAATGAAATTTGAATGAAGGAATTGAGTGCTGGATTGGGAGAGGACAGGGACAATTAGTCTCAGGAGGAGTCATTTAAAAATTTAAAATACAGATTAAACAGCTCCTTTTCTATGATGGTAAATGCTGTTTCTCTCCCGAATCCTAGGGTGTTTTCTCTGCGAGGTGCTGAGCTCTGTGGAATGGAAGTCCAGTTGAATGGGACTCTGTTGGATGGGACGAAGGCCTCTTCCTACAGGCCTCAACCTTGGACCCCATCATGGCCCACAGGGGCCTCAAGGGCTCTGTCTTCAGCCTACCAGTCCCAAGGCTGCCTGCATTTCAAGCTCCGTTCAGTAAAATTGTTTTTGCTGATGGGAGCTGCTTCTGAATTCAGTACCCAAGAGGGCACAAGCAAAGAGGTCCTGGAGGAGGGCCCTTGAGGCTGGCACAAGAGGCTGTCAGGGGCTGTGGGAAGGCGGTTTAACTGGAAAGAGCTAGGTGCATCTGAGGACTGATAGCTCCTGTTGGAAGAGGCTAGACTTGGACCTTAGGCTGTGATTAGGCTATAGATCTGTGAATCACTTTCCTATATGTGCTGTTGCCCCTGACTGGAGATTCTAACTAACAGGTGGAGTGTTGGCAATACTGACACACCATTTACCTGGCAGATGGGCTGTAGATGCCCGTGGAAGGTGGCAGGGCCAGGTTCAAAGGTTGCTCCCATGCCTGCAGCAGGGATGGAGGATCGGAGAGGAGAATGAGGACTGAGGGCTTCCTTCAGTTCAATGGATCAGAGTCTGTCATTCCTTCCTAGTGGGCCCTCTTCTCTGGCCCTGGCTGTGGAGGTCCAAGGCCATAGGGTCAGCCTGCTTCCTGCTCCGGGTGAGTGTGGTGGGCATAGCTCTGGAGATGGACCTCCCCAAGCTTTCATCCATTGTGGTGTAATGACCTGGTTGACCTCATGCCCTCTCATAGGCTATCACAGTGCCATCTCAGGGTACCAGCTCTGGATGAGGAAAGGCATGTAAAGTGCTTCACACATGCCCACAATGCTGTAGATGCTCAGCTTCACTACTGTCATCCTCATTATTTATTGGGTCAGGTCTCCTCTGTTAATGTAGGTTAACTCCCTTGCCCTGAAATGAGCTCCCTGACCTCCTCCCATGACCTGATGTCCTCCCATCTTTCAAGAGCAGACAATACAGTCCAGGGACCTTAGTTTTCCACTTGGTGCTGGCCCAAGTGTGTGACCTCAGCCAAGTCACTTTTGCTCACCAAATCTGTTTTCTCATCTGTCAGCGGAGGAGCTTATTCTGAAACTGAGTTTCCCAGGAGATGTGTTGTGGTACATGGTGGGGGGGGGGGGGCTCAAATAGGTAGCCCATGTGTTGAGAGGGGGATTCCCTCAGCCCTGAGATGCCTGGGTGGGTGGGGACAGCCCCTGGGTCCCTGGCCGGCTCTCTTTCAGCTGGGAGTAGCCAATGCTGTGTGCTCCAGCGTGCAGAACAAATGTTACCATTTCCCTGTGTGCCATGATGTACGAAGGTAGGAAATCAACTCCGAAGTCTGCTGGGATAATATCTCTAATATTCTGCGTCATCTCCGAGCTTCAAAATGTACCTCTTCTGAGAAGTCTGCCCCTACAACATCGTTCAAAGGTGTATCACCATCACGGTTGTCTTAGCGTTTATGACCTGCTTTAGTCTGAAATTAGTTAATTTGTACTTCTTAATATGTGGCCAGTGAGCTGTTCCCCGTAACAGCTACTGTGACTGCAACTGCTGCTCCTGTTGTCTTTACACACGTGCAGGTACCGGACCGTTTGCGAAGGGCTTTGCTCTTCACTCTCACAACAGTACTGTGGGGTGTGCGTGCACTATTGTGCATTGCACCTGGGAAACTTGGGACTTCGATGGTTTGAAATAATCACCCAAATCGCGAGTAGCTGAGTCGGGATTTGGACGTGAGCCTGTTGGTCTGATGTGGCCCACGCTCTTAGCCTGTGAAGCAGTGTGTGTGTGTGTGTGTGTGTGTGTGTGTGTGTGTGTGTGTGTGTGTGTGCGTTCGCACAGGCAGGCCCTCTCTCCTGGTTAGATGTCCAGTGTCCAAGGAAGAGGCTTGTGTTTTCTGCATTCTTTCCACCTCCCCGCAATTCAGGACTGGGCTCAGTAGTAAGCACTCAAGTGTGATTGCCGGCATGCCAGATATTTCCGTGTGAACTAAAAATGAGGGCTGGGACAGCCTGCCCTGGTCACGGATGGAAGGCACAATTGACCTCTGTCAGGTCTGGGAGGTGAGTGTGTGAAATCTTACGGGCGCTGGGGCACAGCAGAGCAACCCCCATGTAGTCTGACCTCTGCTGTTTTAGGGTAACAGGTTTCACCAGGGAAGTCCCGAACTGACCTCAGGTACACAGCCGATGAGAACTGGTCCTGAGCCACTCCCCCTCCCCCGCCCCCACAACTGAAGTTTGCCAGACAGCCCTGTCCAGGGATCTCCATGGGAGAGAGAAAAAAAGTCAATGATTGGCGTCTGGGATCAGTGGGTCCGGGGAGCCTGCAGAGGGGTTCAAATAGCCAAGCAGTGCTCACTCCAGTGGCCCTCGGCTCCAGGGTACAGTTTACAGCACCCAGGACTCACTATTTTCTTAAAAATTTTTTGGTCACACTGCACAGCATGAGGGATCTTAATTTCTCCGACTAGGGATAGAAACCACACCCCCTGCTTTGGAAGTGCCCTGTCTTAACCACTGGACTGCCAGGAAATTCCCAGCACCCTGGGACTTACACTTGACCCTTCCCCTCTCCTTCTTTCTGGGAGCTGCTCCTCCCCTTAGGTTTTGGATTGGTCCCTACCAGGCCTTCTCACTGCTGGGCCTGCCAGTCACGTCCTGTGAAGGATTTATATTTGGACTCCTGATGAGTTGTCCCTGAGAGTCCTGGGCAGCCCCCAGCCCACTTGTCCTTCACCTGAACCACACATATAACTGCTGCATGATTAAGGGTCAGACAGACCTGAATTTGACTTCCTGCTACAACTCAGAACATGTAACCTTAGACAAGTTTGCTAACATCTTTCCAAGGAATGTTTACTACATATTTAATAGTACCTGCTGTGTTTCATGCATTGGAGAAGGAAATGGCAACCCACTCCAGTATTCTTGCCTGGAGAATCCCAGGGATGGGGGAGCCTGGTGAGCTGCCGTCTATGGGGTCGCACAGAGTCGGACACGACTGAAGCGACTTAGCAGCAGCAGCAGCTGTGTTTCAGGTACTATTCTAGGCATGTAGTGGTGTAGAAGCGGACAAGAAGGTGTGTGCCTAGAAGGGTAGTCAGCTAAGACCTCTTTGAGTTGAAATCTGAATGATGATAAAGAGGAAATCTGGAGCAAGAACATTCTACTGAGACAGGAAACAGCCAGTGCAAAGGCCCTGAGGCACAAAGAGTGATGACTTGTCCCCCAGATTTATAACTTGTTGCTCCATGTAGAGCAAATTGTAGGGGATTGAGAGTGGAACTTGGGAGACTGGTTAGAAGGTTATTGCAAAGGTTTGGATTGGCAAGGATGATGGCTGGGTGAGTTCCATCAGTTCTCTGAACCTCAGTTTTCTCACAACATGAAGATAGCAACATTATCTAACTTGCAGGCTGATTGTGAAGATTAAATGAGTAGACACATAGCATACAATAAAATGGTAACTATTAGTATTAATAAAAGGAATAATAATCATAAGCATGAGGGCTTACACAGCTAGGCCCTCACAGGAGGGCTAAGGCTTTAATTAAGTGGAGAATTTTCCATTTAACAGATCTAGGGATGCGTCCAATGAGTCAGGAATTGGGTGTCTCCTGCCCCTCCTGTCTCACCTATCCTGGGCTTGGTGCAGGGAGGGGGAACAGGTAGGTGGCGTTGGGAGGCACGGCAGTGACTTCTCTGTGCTACAAGAGCGAGCCAGCCCAGGAACGAGAAAGCCTAAGCACCCCGCCACCCATGTTCCATTTGTTTCTGGGACAGACCTGGGAGAAATCCTTCCCCCATCCAGGAAGCCTTCTGCATTGAGACAGGGGCTATAGAAGGGCAGGCTGATGAGGGGACACAAGCCATAATAAGAAGGCAGGGAGGCAAGCTCCTCTTATTTCTGTTCTTTCCATAACCCAAGGCAGGGGTGTGGGGAGGATGGAGGAAGGGTGTGGGGTCATTCTCTGAGTTTAAGTCATCGTTGAGATGAGAGGACAATATGGAAGAGGCTGGAGCTCCCATGAGGAATTTGGGGAAACACTCACAGTCTCAAAGGTGGCAGCTGGGTCCAGTCACACGTGACCATTCCAACAAGCGGGGGCTTCTGCCCAGCAGAAATCCTCTTCCGCGGTGTTAGGGGCAATCCCACTGAGGTGGACAGGGCTCCAGTGACCTTCAGGGGGCCCCCACCTGCTCTCAGCATCTGTGATGGCTGTAGAGGGACATTTTATGAGCTCTTCACTCCTTGCATCACATGAGGCTTTTGCCTTGCTCCAGACCCTCTCTGATACACACATATATCTTAAAAAGGAAAAGAAAGAGAGAGAAAAGCTATTTTATTTCATTGCCAAACTATCCACTTTAAATACCCTTTTTATTACAGTATCTGCATAGTAATACTAATAATAGATCTTGTTGGCAGCTCTAATGAGGCTGGAGAATATAGGGTTTCCAATAAAGTTAATTGTTGCCTTTAATATTCTCATACATTTATACATGGTAAATCTTTAACGGAGAAAAAACACTCCATTTCTTCCCTGCTTAGCAGCCGGTTCTAGACCAGATGGGGAGGGATGGCACTGGTGACGTCAGCTAGACTCTCAGGCAACTTGAATTTTGATCCTCCAAACTTTCTTCCAGTAAGAAAGATGAGCGTGGTAAGAGCATGAGTTTTAAGTCAGAAGGATCTGGGTTTGAATGTTGACTTTATTGCTTCTAGCTTTGTAGCTGGGGCAACTTACTTACGCTCTCAGCCTCCGTTTCTTTGTCTGTGAAATGTGAGTCATGATAAATGTGTATGAAGCTCAACATACTGGCTGGCATTTAGTCAAGGCTCCACACATGCTCCACTCATTGGAAAAGACCCTGATGCTGGAAATATTGAAGGCAAAGGGAGAAGTGGGTGACAGAGGATGAGATGGTTAGATAGCATCACTGAATCAATGGACATGAACTTGGGCAAACTCTGGGAGATATTGAGGGGCAGAAGAGCCTGGGGTTCTGCAGTCTATGGGGTCTCAAAGAGTCAGACACGACTTAGTGACTGAACAGAAACAACCAAACATGCGAGCTATATTGTTGTTTGGAACTATTAAATACAACTGTTATTGTATTCATTCACTGCGTGAAGTGAAAGTCGTGTCTGACTCTTTGCAACTCATGGATGCAGTCCATGGAATTCGCCAGCCCAGAATACTGGAGTGGGTAGAATTTCCCTTCTCCAGGGGATCTTCCCTTCTCCCTTCTCCAGGAGATCTTCCCAACCCAGGGATCAAACCCAGATCTCCCACATTGAAGAATCCCACTCAGCTGGATTCCTTACCAGCTGAGCCACAAGGGAAGCCCAAGAATATTGGAGTGGGTAGCCTATCCCTTCCCCAGCAGATCTTCCCAACCGAGGAATCAAACCGGGGTCTCTTGCATCACAGGCAGATTCTTTACCAACTCCTTGATAGCTTGATAGCTCAGTTGGTAAAGAATCTGCTTGCAATGCAGGAAACCTGGGTTCGATCCTGAGTTGGGAATATCCCCTGGAGAAGGGAAAGGCAACGCACTCCAGTATTCTGGCCTGGAGAATTCCATGGACTGTATAGTCCATGGGGTTGCAAAGAGTTGGACACGACTGAGCAACTTTCACTTTCAAGTGGAATAAATTCACTCACTATATCTCTCATTAATTGTGGAATAAATCAGGGTATTACAATCATCATATTTGAACTTCGCAGCTACTGTTTTTTTCTGTTAATCAGTTTCTCAAGGTTACCCAGTACTAAGTGACAGACGGAATGAGAAGCCTGGATTCTCGGTCTCCTGCAACTTTGTAACTAGGCAGCTCTTGGCATCTATCGCTCCTCGCCATCCCACATCTAGAGCTTCCTTGACCCACTTTATCTGCTCACCCCTTCGCCAGACCTCTGTCTGTGGCCTGGGCCCTGGGCCAACGTGGTTAAAACGCTGTTGTGAAGGGAGTGCCACTTCCCCCAGTCTTGGGATAGACCCCAAGCCTCCTGTCCAGCCTCTCCCAATGGTCATCATTCTTCTTTATTTTCACCTTCTCTTGAAGAAATTTCATGATTTTTACAGTCACAGAACAAAGAAGAACGTATGTCTCGCTATTTCTTATATAGCCAATTTCATGTATTTTTTGACAGTGCCATCAGATTTCTGACATTTGCAATGTTTTTCTCCCGGGGGGTGGGGGTGAGTAGAAGGAGAGGTTCACCTCCACACCCCACCCCATGATCCAGAAAAGGGAGAGATGAACTTGAAATACCCTGAGTTAGGGACAGGCCTATGTGACTTGTGTTTCAACAAATGGATTGCCAACAACGCACCCCTACTTCCCCGACCTTCCCCACCCAGCCAGGGTTCTACTCTACACATCAACGCCTCTCCCGCTGGCAAGTGGTAAGAAATACTATGTGACAGGATGGTTGCCATGGCAACCCTCATTTCCAGTTAAACAACCGGGCCCTGATGAAAGGAGTCTCGTTTGCTTTGGTTAAAGGGTTTGTTGGGAGGGGTGTGGAGCTGGTTTCTTCCTCTTCTCTCATCCGCTTTCTTACTCCTCACTGTTTCCTTTTTGGGGATGAAGTGGAGGCAGAGATGGGCCAGGCTCTGCTCAGGCCCTAGAGAACGGGATTCTAGTTCCAGGCTGGACCAGAGGAGCCAGGATGGGGACTCAGTCTGAGGCAAGACCCCAGGTTCCATCTCTTCTGCCGGCAGCCAAGGTTTTCCTCCCAGCCCCGCCTGCTTCAGGCCCCCAGGTCCCCTGCCTTCCCAGAAGTAGGACCTGTTGGGTGAAGAAATGGGCTCATGGAGAACCCAGTGTCCCAACAGGTGGTTGGGTAATTAAGTGAGCTTTATGCACACAACACTGTTTTGCCGGATGTAATTGCAGTTTCCATATAAATAATTCACGGGAAATTATTAGAGTGAGGACATCGCCCGCCTCCTCATAATTTGCTTAACCGAAATAGGCTCTTTCATCATCTACGTTGATTTGCCTTAAGACCATGCACTCAGCATCCTTCATAGGCCTGCTCCTTCAAAAACGAGAATGCAGAATTTAATTAAGTTATGCAAATTGGGTGTCCCTTGCCTGGGGAGAGGCAGGGTGTTTGCCTACATGGCCGTGGGGTGGTGCAGGGAAGTGGGGCAGGGCCGTGCTGCACCCCAGATGATGGGCAGTTGTTTGGGGAGGCACGAGGAAGCTCACCCCACCCAGAGAAGGAGCAGTGTGCCCATGGCAAGTTCAGAAGCTGGACTCCACTGATAGGGTGGATGAGAGCGTGAGCTTGAACTCTGGAGTCTGCCTCCTGGCTCACTCACTGTGTAATTTGGGGGGAAGTACTTAACATCATTACACCTCAGCTCCCTTCTCTGTCAAATGAGGATAATAAAAGCCCTACTCTCCTAGGACTGAGGTGAGGAGTGCATGAGGGAATCTGTATAAAGTGTTTAATGTGATCCTAGCCATAGTGCTTCACAAGCAGCTGCTACTACTGTTGTTATTACCATTAATACAGATGTTGACAGTTTTAGGTGTGTTAGACTTCTGGCTTGTGGCTGTCCCTGCTCTTGATGGAACTATCTGATTGACTCCATCCTGCCCTTTGCCATGAGGAGGGTTAAATTTATGACTTCATCCATAAATTATTCCATAATTTTGGGAAGGAATCGTTGCATTGGAAGGAAAAAGCACCTAACATTTTGCAGGCAGTCAGACCAAGGTTCAAATCCCAGTACTGCCACTTACTTACTGTGTGGTCTTGGGCAAGTCACTTTGAAACAGGAGGGAAGGGGGCAGACACAATCTTTAAAAGAATGACATGGCCATAAAACATGGCAAAAACAAGTGAGAACCAACTAGGTCCATGATGGCAGAAGATTTGGATCCCAATAGACTCTGAGCCTCATACACACATTGTAACACATTAGCATCTAAATGAAAAACCCGCCAGCACCATGGCAGTTCCAAGGCCTACCACAAAAGGCCAGAAAGTGCGCAGTGGCCCAATTCCTAGAAATCCCTGCCTCTTCCCCCAAATAATTGGAATAATCCTCCCACTTATTAGCCTATGAAATTACCCAGCCCATAAAAACTAACCATCCCATATTTTGGGTCTCTCTCCTTCTGAGATGGCCCATACTCCATGGAGTGTGTATGTCTAAATAAATCTACTTCTTACCTATCACTTTGTTTCCGAATTCTTTCACAATGAAGAAAGGACCTCAAATACACCAGCAACAACTTTACCTTCATGGGACCTCGAGTGCCTCTCGGGTAAAATGGGGGGAGTATTTTTGTCCTGTTTGGGGCTTGTGGGGATTAGGAGCAATGTGTGCAAGGCCCCAGGTACATGTCTGCCACATCGCTTACACTCAACCAGTGGTGACAGGAATCTTCAAGGCTGGCTACAGTGAGTCCTGGCAAGGGCCTTTCCTTGCCTCCTCACTCTCCGTTTGCTCTTTTCCTTAGTGGTGGGCCTTCCTCCCCGTCCTTTCCATCACCCTTCGTCTCATGCTTTCTGTTCAAGGATCCAATAAACTCATTCATCCTGAGTTGTTAATGACTGATGAGTTTAAACATTCTACTTCTCTTGAGTAGACTTTCATTTTCTAAAGGGGATAAAAAGCTTGATTATTCTTAAACTAAAGGTTTGGTTCTTCAGTGGACGTTATCTCGTAAGCCTACAATAAAGCAAAGATGTACTCCTAAAATCTCACCTGGAAAGCAATGGTTTCTTTGCAGAAGAACCACTGGGTCTGGGGATTCACCCTGATGGTTGGTGCCTCTCATCACTGTCCATCTCAGATTCAAGCTCTGTCACAGAGCCAGCTGCGTCAACATTTGACACAGATTTCCTGAGCACCTACTATATGCCAGGCATTGCGAGAATCATTAGGTTTATGTTGTGGGCAAAAGATCACTGTTCCTGCCCTGAAAAGTGAAAGTGAAAGTTGCTCAGTCGTGCCTGACTCTTTGCGACCCCATGGATATACAGTCCTTGGAGTTCTCCAGGCCAGAATACTGGCGTGGGCAGCCATTCCCTTCTCCAAGGGATCTTCCCAACCCAGGGATTGAACCCAGGTCTCCCACATTGCAGGCGGATTCTTTACCAGCTTAGCCACCAGGGAAGCCCAAGAACACTGGAGTGGGTAGCCTATCCCTTCTCCAGCGTATCTTCCTGACCCTGGAATTGAATCAGGGTCTCTTGAGTTGCAGGCGGATTCTGTACCAGCTGAGCTACAAGGGAGCAGGAACTTAAAAGCTAGTGGGAGGGACAATTATTAAACACATGGTGCCAATTAATGCACAGTTACATACTCAATAAGGATTAGAAAGGAAAGGAGCAGGCGGCAATGAGAGAGAACAGTAGGGGAACCGAATTTAAATGGTTGGGGGGGAAATGCAAAAGCAGAAGGAAAAGGAGTGACCTGGGTGAGGAGTGAGAGGAAGTGCATTCCTGGCAGAGGAAAGCACAGGTTCAGAGGCTCAGGGGCAGGGAAAATACTGGCGCCTTTGAGGAACCAAAAGGAGGTGAGTGGCTGGACCAAGGGAGACACAAGGTGAGTTAGGGGACATAGGTGAGCATCACAGGTAGGGATCTTGGGGCAACAACAGGTCACCTCGAGCAGGAGATGCAGAGCCTGGGGTCTTGACCATATTCACAGAGGCACAGGCCCTTCAGTACCCAGGCTTTGTGTCTTAAAGAAGCCCACGCCCCACCCCAGAGGGAAAGAGCAAACCTGTCCACAAGAGGAACTGAGGAGACTCGTGGACTCAGCATCAAAAAAGCAGTCTGGTTCTGGTTCTGTTACCTGTTCCTTAGGAAATTCTCTGCTCTGAACCTGCACATCCTCACCTGCAGTGGGCACACTGCCGGCCTCGGGAGCCACGTGCCAACTTTCTCTACCCTGGGGGGCTGGTCTGTATGGACTGCATCGATGGGCCCCCTTCACCTCTGGTGTGGCTGATTGGAGGCTCCAGGACAGAGACTGGAGGTGGAGGAGACTGAGGAGCAGAGACTTATTAACCTCACTCCTGCCCTGCTGGGCCGTGGGTCACCGGCATCCTTCTCTAGAAGCCCTCCATCCGTCTCCTGTTCCTCTCCTATAGCTACTGAATCCAGGCCTGGTCACTGTTCCCTGTCAGATCCCCTCAGCCTAGGAGGGCCAATGCTCTCTGCTCTTTGTAGCCCTGAGGTACATCACTTTTGCTTGTCAGTTTCCCTTAACACTGCCCACATCTTCGCAAAGAGTCCCCTCAGTGGCCGTGATGGTTACTTTTACACATCAGCTTGACTGGGCCACAGGTGCCCAGACCTTTGGTCAAACCTTCCTCTGGGTGTGTCTGTGAGGCTGTTTCTGGATGAGATGAACATTTGAACACATACCGAGTGAAGCCATGTCCCTCCGTAGTGTGGGTGGGCTCCACCCAATCAGCTGCAGACCCGACTAGGGCAAAAATGTTGCCCCTCCTCGAGTGGAGGGAAACTCATCCTGTCTGAGGGCCTTTAAGCTGGGACATCGGTCCTTTCCTGCCTTCAGACTGAACCAGGAACATCGGCTGTTTCTGGTCTTGAGCCTGTGCTTTTCCGCTGGGAACTCCCACCTGGTTCTCCAGCTTGTTGGCAGCAGCTCTCGACCTGCCCACCTCCATGGGCCACTGGGAGGCTCTGTGAAGGTGCTTTGTAAACTGCCAGGTGCTCTACCATTGTGAGACCTGACAAATGTTGCAGTTGTGTTCTCCTGAGCGTTGCGTTTTCTGTTTGTTCCCTGAGGTAGGGCTTGAGGACATGACCCTCAGGTATGTGAGTTCAGCTCTGGGCACATCTTCACTAATGATCTCTGGAAACTGTCATCCATAAACAGTGAAGGATGAGCTTAGCCACATGGCCACACCGGTTCTGCCCTGCCCCTTAGCTCACATTTAGAGCGGGAGGGAGAGAAGTCAGGAGCCCAGACTTTGTGGCCAGACGGTCTGGGCCCAGATCCCAGCTCCTCTTTTTCTTACCCACATGGCGTTTGACAGCTCTCTTACCTCCTTAAGCCTCAGATTCTCACCTGTAAAAAGGGATGTGAATATATACAGTTGTCTATGTGCACAGCACTGCATTGTCACTCAGGTTACCTGAGATCTTGGCACAGTACATGTACTGGAGAAGACGCTTGAGAGTCTTGCAGACAGCAAGGAGATCAAACCAGTCAATCCTAAAGGAAATCAACCCTGAATATTCATTGGAAGGACTGATGCTGAAGCTGAAGCTCCAGTTCTTAGGCCACCTGATGCGAAGAGCTGACTCATTGGAAAGGACCCTATGCTAGGAAAGATTGAGGGCAGGAGGAGAAGGGGGCGACAGAGGATGAGATGGTTGGATGGCATCACCGATTCAGTGGACATTTGAGCAAACTCAATGGGGTTTGAGCAAACTCAGGGAGATAGTGAAGGACAAGGAAGCCTGGTGTGCTGTAGTCCATGAAGTTGCAAAGAATCGGACATGACAGAGTGGCTGAACAACAACAGTGGCCTGGTATAAATCTTCAGGAAATGCTAGTTATTACCACTGATGAGATGGTTGGATGGCATCACCGACTTGATGGACATGAGTTTGAGCAAGCTCTGGGAGATGGTGATGGACAAGGAAGCCTAGGTGTGCTGCAGTCCATGGGGTCGCAAAGAGTTGGACACGATTGAGCGACTGAACTGAACTGAACTGAACTGGTTACCACTTTGACAGTAGCCAGCTGTGTGGCCTTAGGATAGTCACTTTACTCTTCTGGGCCTCAGGGATCTCTTCTCTAAAACACTTCTGGAGTGAATGCATCTGTTATTTTTCTATTTTTTCCATAACAAATTTCCACAATTTTAGTACCTTAGAACAACACCCATATTCTGTGGATCAGAAGTCCCAGCATGACTTAACTGGGTCTTCTGCTTGAGTCTCCCAAGGCTGCAATCACAGGGCTGGCCAGCCTGCATTCTTATCTGGAGCTCAGGGGGCTGTTTCAACTTCACTCATGTTGTTGGCAGAATTCAGCTCCTGCGGCAGTAAGACTGAGGCTGTCATCCGCTAGAGGCTGTCCCTCACCGTAGACAATTCACAACAGGTTTGTTTGTTCCTCAAGGCCACTAGGAAAGTGTCCTTCTCCAGAAGGGCCCAATTTCCCTTTTAAGGGTTTTTTTCAGATTAAGCCAGGTCCATTCAGGATAATCTCTCTTTTCATTAATCAAAAATCAACTGATTTGGGACCTTAATTACATTTGGAAAAAAAATCTCTTCACTTTTGCCATTTGAAGAAATATGATCAAGGGAGTGAAATCCCATCACTTTTGCAATTCACCAGTTCTGTCCATACTCAAAACAGGAAGGATATACAAGGCATAGCACCAAGGGAGAAAGATCCTGGGGGCTGTCCTGGAATTCAGTTGACCACAGTGAGTTATTATAACAACGTTCTGAACGTCTGTCTGTAGGAATGCCCCAGCGGGGCAGAGACTGAAAGCTTGTCTCAGTTGTTGCTTTGCTTCTGGTATCTAAAATACAGCAGGAGTTCGTGACAGTTAATTTTATGTGTCCACTGGACTGAGCCATGGGGTGCCCAGGCATTTGGTCAAACATGATTCTGGGTGTGTCTGTGAAGGTGTTTCTGGATGAGATGAACATTTGAATCATGGGCTGGGTGGCAGATTGTCCTCTCTAATGTAGGTGGGCCTCATCTAATCAGACGAAGATCTGAATTGAGCCAAAAGGCTTTCCTATGAGTTCTCTTTTCTTGCCTGACGGCTTCATAATGGGATTTACACCATTGCCTCTCTTGGGTCTCCAGTTGACTGACTGCAGATTTGGGACACCTCAGCTTCTGTAACCGTGTGAGTCAATTCCTTAAAAATCAGCCAGTCTCTCTCTCCATATATATCACACACATTGTGTATATATGTGTGTGTGTATACTCTTGGTTCTGTTTCTCCAGAGAACCTGAAAACTGTGTTCAATAAATATTTGCTGACTCTTGTGTATCATCTCTTAGGTCGCCACCAACTCTCAAACTCCATTTAAGAAACAGAAAGTGGAAGAGAGCAGGGAGGGTATGAGGTAAAGGGCATGTTAGATGCCCTGTGACTGGTCCAAGCCCAGACATCCTTTCATCTTTACTCTCTCTGTCTCCCTCCATCATCTCCGGGCCTTGACTGAGGAATTAGGATCAGGGGAATGGAAGAGACAAAACAATCATCTTCCTTACTGCTCTTGTACTTCTTTATGGATCCTTTTCTTTTTCAGCTTTATCAAAATATAATTTACGTCCAATAAACTGAACATATTTAAAGTGTACAATTTGATGAGTTTTGACATATGCATATTAAAGATAATGAATATATCCATCATCCCTCAAAGTTTCATTGTGTCCTTTTATAATCTCTGTCTTCTGTACCCCCCACCCCCAATCCCCCGGCAAACACTGATCTTCTGTCACTATAGATTCATTTGCATTTCCTAGAATTATATAAATGGAAGCATACAGTATGCACTCTTTTTTGGCCTGCCTTCTTTCACTCAGCATAATTATTTTGAGATCCATCTGTGTTGTAGTATATATCAATAGTGTATTCCTTTTCTTTCCTGATGGTATTTCATTAAATGAAGACACCACAGTTTACCTGTTCACCGGTTAATGGACATTTGAGTTTTTTCCAATTTGGGGCTATTCCATATCATACTGCTGGGAACATTTATGTAAAAGTCTTGGTGTGGACATACACATTCATTTCCCTTGGACAAATAAGAGAGGAATGACTAGACTGTATAGTAAATGGATGTTTAAATTTTTGAGAAACTGTCATGCTGTTTTCCAAATTAGTTGTGCTATTTTGTATTCCTCATCCCCCACCCTTGAGAAGTGTATAAGAATCCCAGTTGCCTCATTTCCTTGGCAACACTTGGTATGGTAAGCTTCTTAATTTTAGCCATGCCAATAGAGGTACAGGGGTATCTCCTTGTGGTTTTAATTTGCATTTCCCTAATGACTAATGACATTGAATGTCTTTTCATATATTTCTTTCCTATCTGTATATCTTCTTTAGTGAAGCCAACTCTTTTGCTCATTTTTAAATAGGGTTATGTTCTTATTATTGAATTTGAGAGTTATTTACATATCCATGGATACAATTTCTTCAGCAAATATACGATTTGCTATTTTCTCTTGGGGTCTACAGTTCATCTTTTCATTCTCCTAATGGTTTCTCTGAGGAGCAGTTTTTAATTTTGATGAAGTCCAGTTTACCAATTTGTTATTTTACATGGTTGTATCTAAGAAATCTTTGCTGAACCCAAGGTCATAAAGGTTCTCTCCTAGACTTTTTAAAGTTTTAGTTTTTATACTTGGGTCTGTATTCCTTTTTGAGTTAATTTTTATATACGGTACAAAGAATGGATTAAAGTTCCTATTTTTCATGCAGGTATCCAGTTATTCTAAGTACTAGTAGTTGAAAATATTATGCTTCCTCTGTTGAACTGCCTTTACAAATCTGTCAAAAATCAGTTCTCAGTACATGTTTGGGTTGATTTCTTCTGTAGAACAAAGTGACTCAGTTATACACATATAAATATCCTTTCTCCATTATAGTGCACGCTAGGATACTGTGCTATACAGTAGGACCTTGTTGTTTATCCATTCTATTTGTAATGGTTTGTATCTACTAACCCTAAACGCCCAGTCCACCCCTCCCCATGCACTTCCCCTTGGCAACCACAAGTCTGTTCCCTATGTCTGTCTCTGATTTGTAGATAGGTTCATTTGTGCCATATTTTAGATTCCATATACAAGTGATATATGGTATTTGTCTTTCTATTTCTGACTTACTTCCATTAGTATGGGCTTCCCTGGTGGCTCAGAAGATAAAGAATCTGCCTGCAATGCAGGAGACCTGGGTTTGATCCCTGGCTCAGGAAGCGCTCCTGGAGAAGTAAATGGCTACTGATGCCAGTATTCTTGCCTGGAAAAGTCCATGGACAGAAGAGCCTGGTGTCATCCATGGGGTCGCAAGGAGTCGGCTATGACTAACACTTTCACTTTCCATTTATATATGTATATACACACACACACACACACACACACGTATATATATACACATGTGCTGTACTGTGCTGTGCTTAGTCATTCAGTCGTGTCTGACCCCATGGACTGTAGCAGGCCAGGCTCCTCTGTCCATGGGGATTCTCCAGGCAAGAATACTGGAGTGGGTTGCCATGCCCTCCACCAGGGGATCTTCCCAACCTAGAGACTGAACCTAGCTCTCCCTCATTGCACACAGATTCTTTACTATCTGAGCCACAAGAGAAGCCCATGAATACTGGGGTGGGTAGGCTATCCCTTCTCCAGAGGATCTTCCCAACCCAGGAATTGGACCAGGGTCTTCTGCATTACAGGTGGATTCTTTACCAGCTAAGCTACTAGAGAAGTCTATATATATATATATATATATATGCACACACACATTCAGTTCAGTTTAGTTCAGTCTCTCAGTCGTGTCCAACTCTTTGCGACCTCATGGACCACAGCACGCCAGGCCTCCCTGTCCATCACCAACTCCCGGAGTTTACCCAAACTCATGTCCATTGGGTCAGTGATGCAATCCAACCATCTCATCCTCTGTTGTCCCCTTCTCCTCCCGCCTTCAATCTTTCCCAACATCAGGGTCTTTCCAATGAGTCAGCTCTTTGCATGAGGTGGCCAAAGTATTGGAGTTTCAGCTTCAACATCAGTCCTACCAATGAACACCCAGGACTGATCTCCTTTAGGATGGACCAGTTGGATCTCCTTGCAGTCCAAGGGACTCTCAAGAGTCTTCTCCAACACCACAGTTCAAAAGCATCAATTCTTTGGCGCTCAGCTTTCTTCACAGTCCAACTCTCACATCCATACATGACTACTGGAAAAACCATAGCCTTGACTAGATGGACCTTTGTTGGCAAAGTAATGTCTCTGCTTTTTAATATGCTGTCTAGGTTGGTCATAACCTTACTTCCAAGGGGTAAGCGTCTTTTAATTTCATGGCTGCAGTCAAAATGTGCAGTGATTTTGGAGCCCCCCAAAATAAAGTCAGCCACTGTTTCCACTGTTTCCCCATCTATCTGCCATGAAGTGATGGGACCGGATGCCATGATCTTAATTTTCTTTCTGAATGCTGAGCTCTAAGCCAACTTTTTCACTCTCCTCTTTCACTTTCATCAAGAGGCTCTTTCTTTAGCTCTTCTTCACTTTTTGCCATAAGGGTGGTGTCATCTGCCTATCTGAGGTTATTGATATTTCTCCTGGAAATCTTGATTCCAGCTTGTGCTTCATCCAGCCCAGCATTTCTCATGATGTAGTCTGCATATAAGTTAAATAAGCAGGGTGACAATATACAGCCTTGACGTACCCCTTTTCCTATTTGGAACCAGTCTGTTCCATGTCCAGTTCTAACTGTTGCTTCCTGATCTGCATACAGGTTTCTCAAGAGGCAGGTCAGGTGGTCTGGTATTCCCATCTCTTTAAGAATTTTCCACAGTTTATTATGATCCACACAGTCAAAGGCTTTAACATAGTCAATAAAGCAGAAGTAGACATTTTTCTGGAATTCTCTTGCTTTTTCAATGATCCAGCGGGTGTTGACAATTTGATCTCTGGTTCCTCTGCCTTTTCTAAATCCAGCTTGAACATCTGGAAGTTTATGGTTCACGTATTGCTGAAGCCTGGCTTGGAGAATTTTGAGCATTCCTTTGCTAGTGTGTGAGATGAGTGAAATTGTGGGTAGTTTGAGCATTCTTTGTCATTGCCTTTCTTTGGGATTGGAATGAAAACTGACCTTTTCCAGTCCTGTGGCCACTGCTGAGTTTTCCAAATTTGCTATCATATTGAATGCAGCACTTTCACAGCATCATCTTTTAGGATTTGAAAGAGCTCAACTGGAATTCCATCACCTCTACTAGCTTTGTTCATAGTGATCCTTCCTAAGGCCCACTTGACTTCACATTCCAGGATGTCTGGCTCTAGGTGAGTGATCACACCATCATGATTATCTGGGTTGTGAAGATCTTTTTTGTATAGTTCTTCTGTGTATTCTTGCCACCTCTTTTTAATATCTTCTGCTTCTGTTAGGTCCATACCATTTCTGTCCTTTATTGAGCCCATCTTTGCATGAAATGTTCCCTTGGTATCTCTAATTTTCTTGAAGAGATCTCTAGTCTTTCCCATTCTATTATTTCCCTCTATTTCTTTGCATTGATCACTGAGGAAGGCTTTCTTATCTGTAAAGCCTCCTCAGACAGCCATTTTGCTTTTTTGCATTTCTTTTTCTTGGGGATGGTCTTGATCCTTGCCTCATGTACAATGTCATGAACCTCTGTCCATAGTTCATCGGGCACTCTGTCTATCAGATCTAGTCCCTTAAATCTATTTCTCACTTCCACTGTATAATTGATAAGGATTTGATTTAGATCATACCTGAATGGTCTAGTGGTTTTCCCTAGTTTCTTCAATTTACGTCTGAATTTGGCAAGAAGGAGTTCATGATCAGATCCACAGTCAGCTCCTGGTCTTGTTTTTGCTGACTGTATAGAGCTTCTCCATCTTTGGCTCCAAAGAATATAGTCAATCTGATTTCGGTGTTGGCCATCTGGTGATGTCTATGTGTGGAGTCTTCTCTTGTGTTGTTGGAAGAGGGTGTTTGCTATGACCAGTGCGTTCTCTTGGCAAAACTCTGTTAGTCTTTGCCCTTCTTCATTCTGTACTCCAAGGCCAAATTTGCCTGTTACTCCAGGTGTTTCTTGACTTCCTACTTTTGCATTCCAGTCCCCTAAAATGAAAAAGGACATCTTTTTTGGGTATTAGTTCTCAAAGGTCTTGTAGGTCTTCATATATATACATACATATATATGTATATATTTATATGCTTGGGTCTATTTCTGTACTGTATTCTGTTTCATTGACTTTTTTTTTGATTTTTACATCAATACCACACAAACTTGGTTACTGCAACTCTTTAATAACTCTTAAAATCAAATAGTGCTTATCCTCCAACTTTTTTCTTCTTTTCCATAGTTGTTTTGGCTACTCTAGGTCCTTTGAATTTCCATAGAAATTTTAGAATCAGTTTGTCAATTTCTACTAAAAACAATATTGCCATGTTGATTGGGATTGCCCTGAATCTATTAATGAATTTGGATAGAATTGACATTTTAATAACAGTGACTCTTCCAACTCATGAACACAGTATATATTTCCATTTATTTAGGTATTTAAATTTTTCTTTCAGCAACATTTTATGTTTTTTGGTGTGCTTATCTTTCACAACCTTTGCACATTTATCCTTAAGTATTTCATATTTTTAATACTATTATACATGATATTATGCTTTCTTCATTTCTATTTTTGAATATTCATTGTTAGTATATATGCAAAAACAATTAATAATTTGTTTATTGATTATGAGTGAGGGTAGTATTCTCCAGTGAAAATTTCTGGGCCTGAGGTTTTATTTATCAGAAGATTTAAATTTCAAATTTTAATTTCAAATTCAGTTCCTTTAAGTAGATATAAATCTATTCATGTTATCTATTTCTTCTTTAGAGAGAGTTGGTAATTTGTATCTTTCAGTGTATTGATTTTTTTCTAAGATGGATCTATTGACATAGAGTTGTTTATAATATTCACTTATTATTCATTAATATATGTGTAATCTGTGGAGTTGCCATATCTCTTATTATTTATATTGGTAATTTGTGTCTTCTCCCCATTTTTAGTGATCAGCCTGGCTAAATGTTCAATTTTATCAATTTTATTGCTACTCTCAAAAAACCAGCTTTGGTTTCATTGATTTCTCGGTTTTATCTTCTGTTTTCAATTTCATTGATTTCTATTCTAATCTTTATCAGGTTCTAGTCTAACCTTCTATTCTAAACTTTTCTTATTCTGGATTTAATTTGCTCTTTGTTTTCAAGTTTTTTACTGTAGAAGCTTACGTCTTTGATCTGATCCACTCCTTGCTCCTTATTTTCTACTGTAGGCACTCAGTGTTCTAAATCCCCCTCCCAGCATCTCACCAGCCCAGTACTGCTTTGTGGCCTTACCCAATTTTGATTGGGTTGTGTTTCATATTTACTTGTTTGAAAATATTTTCTAATTTCCTTTCTTATTTCCTTTCTTAAGGGACTCTTGAGAGTCCCTTCGATTTTAAGGAGCTCAAACCAGTCAATCCTAAAGGAAATCAACCCTGAATATTCATTGGAAGGACTGTTGCTGAAGCTCCAATGCTTTGGCCACCTGATGCAAAGGGTCTACTCTTGGAAAAGACCCTGATGCTGGGAAAGATAGAAGGCAGGAGGAGAAGGGGGTGAGAGAGGATGAGATGGTTGCATGGTATCACTGACTGAATGGACATGATTTTGAGCAGACTCCGGGAGACAGTGAAGTACAGGGAAGCCTGGTGTGCTGCAATCCATGGGGTTGCAAAGAGTCGGACACAACTTAGCGACTGAGCAACAATTTCTTCTCTGACTCACAAGTTATTTAAAAGTGTGTTGTTTCCAAATATTTGAGGATTTTTTCAGAGATATTTCTGTTATTACTCTCTAACTTAATCCAAGTAAATTGAGGAAACATATTTTGTATAACTTGACCTCTTTACATTTGTTTGTTACATAATATGTTTCATCTTGTGAAATGTTCTTTGGGTACTTGAAAAAATTTGCATTCTGCCATTGTTGAGTGAAGTGTTCTATGGTGTTAATTAGGTCAGTTTTTGATGGTGCTGTTCAAATCTTCTCTTTAATAATTTTCTATTTATTCTATCCATTATAAGAAAAGAGTTTTTTAGTATCCAACTGTAACTGAGAATTTGCCCCATTTTGCCTTAAATTCTATCAGCTTTTGCTTCACATCATTTGAAACTCTGTCATTAGGTACATAAATGTTTTGATTATGTTGTCTTGATAAATTGACTCCTTTTCCATCATGAAATAACTTAAAATATATCTACTAATATTTTTTGAATGAAATCTACTTTGTATGACATTGATACAGCCATTCTAGCTTTCTTTCTTTTTTTATACCTTTATCGAGATGTAACCTAAACAACATAAATTTACACATGTGAAATGTATAATTCAACAGTTTTTAGTATATTTACAGATTTACTATCACCACAATCTAATTTTAGAACATTTTATTAACCAAAAGAAAACTCATACCCATTACCACTTACCCACATTCTGCTCTGCTCTGTTAGCCTTAGGCAACTGTTTTCATTTCATATAGATTTCCTTATTCTGGATATTCCATATAAATAGAATTGTACAATATGTGATTTTTGCATAGAAGTTAATTAATATTTTTATTTTGTGATAATGGTAGATCACACGCAATTGTTCAGTAGTATAGAGAGAGTTCATGCAGGTTCTCATCTTAAAAAATTGTAGTACACTATCACAATGAAAACATGTATATTGACACAGGATATAGAACATTTCTGTCACTACGAGAATCCCACATGTTGTCCATTTATAGTCACACCAACTTCCCTCCCATCCCCACTTCCTCCTTAACTCTTGGCAACCACCAATCTGTTCTCCATTCCTGCAATTTTGTCATCTCAAAAGTATTGTATGAATGGAATCAGGCAGTATGTATGGTTGGCAGAGGGTTTGGATTTTTTTACTCACCATAGTTCTCTAGATGTGCATGTAGTTGTTGTATGCAGGAATGGATTTGTTCCTTTTTGTTGCTAAGTAGTATTGCAAGATAAGATGCACCCCAGTTCGTTTAACCATTCATGCATTGAAGGACATCTTGGTTGTTTCTAGTTCTGGACCACTGGTAAATGTTGCTATAAACATTTAGGTAAAATTTTATTGAGAAATAATTGATGTAGAATGCTGTATAAGTTTAAAGTGTAGAGCATGATGGTTTGATTTACATATGTTATGAAATGATTACCTCTGGAGGCTTAATTAACGTCTGTAATCTCATATGGATACAATGAAAAGAAAAAAAAATTCTTCTGTGATAAGAACTCTTTGGATATATTCTCTTAACAACTTTCCCATATATCATACAGCAGTATTAACTATAGTCATTATATTGTACATTACATCCCTAGTACTTATTTTGTACAGGTTTTTAATGTGAACATTCATCTTCATTTCTCTGGGATAAATGCCCAGGAGTACAATTACTACATTATATTGTAGTTACAAGTTTAGTTATTCAAGAAAGTGTCAAACAGTTTTCTAGTGTGTCTATATCATTGCCACTCTCTTTAGGAATGTGAAAGTGATCCAGTTTCTCCACATCATCACCAGCATTTGGCATTGTCACTATTTTTAAATTTTAGCCATTTTGATATGTGTGTAGTGATATTTCTCTGCAGTTTAAATTTGTATTTCCCTAAAGGCTAATGATGTTGGATAACTTTTTACATGCTATTTTTCATCTATATATCCTCATTGGTGAAATGCCTCTCCATGTCTTTTGCCCACTTTTTAGTTTGATTTTTTTTTAACAGTTGAGTTTTGAGGGTTATTTACATATTCTAGATATAGTCATTTTCTGGACATGTAGTTAACAAAATATTTTTTCCCACTCTGTAGCTTGTCTTTTCAAACTTTTTAAAGGTCTTTTACTGAGAAAAAAATTTCAATTTTAATGAAGTCTTATTTTTATCAATTTTTCCTTTTTCAGTCTTACTTTGGTGTCAACTCAACAAAATTTTTGCCTAGCCCTAGATTTTCTCCTATTTTTTCCTAAGTGTTTCATAGTTTTGCATTTAAGTTTGTACTCCATTTTGAGTTACTTTTTGTATAGCTATAAGATTTATGTAAAAGTTACGAAGCTGTTGGCTTTCTGTTGATTATCTTTTGCTTTATTTTGTGACTGCTACTGTTATTTTACCCTATCAGTGTCCAGTTGCTCCAGCACTGTTTGTTGAAAAGGCTGTTTTTCCTCCCTTGAGCTGCTTTTTCACTTTTGTCATAAACCAATTAGTCGTATTTGTGTGTGTCTATTTCTGGATTATCTATTCTGTTTCATTTATTTTTGTATCTCTATTCCTCTGCCAATACTACACAGCTTTGATTACTGTAACTACATGTCTTGAAATCAAGTAAGCTGATTCCCCTCACTATATTAGTTTTTTCAAAATTGTTTAGGTATTCTAGTTCCTACGTCTTTCCATTTAAATTTCAAAATAATCTTGTCTATATCTACAAAAAAATTGTCTGAGATTTTGATAAGAATTCCATTAAACCTGTATATTGATTTGGGAAGAATTAACACTTTTATTATCTTTGTTGAGTCTTTCAGTCCACAAATACCAATGTCTCTCCATTTATTTAGATTGTATTGATTACCTTTACCAACATTATGTAGTTTTCAGCATATAAGCACAGTACATGTTTTGTTAGGTTTACATCTAAGGATTTTTCGTGTGTAAAGAGTGTAAATGGTGCATGCTGTGCTAAGTTGCTTCAGTCATTTCTGACTCTTTGCAACCCTATGGACGGTAGCCCACCAGGCTCCTCCATTCATGGGGCTCTCCAGGCAAGAATACTGGAGTGAATGGCCATGCTCTTCTCCAGGGGATCTTCTCGACCCAGAGATTGAACCTTGTCTCAGGCATCTCATGCATTGGCAGACGGGTTGTTTACCATTAGTGCCACTTGGGAAGCCCATTATGGGTTATTCAAATGATCTGTTTTATATTAGATGAGTTGTGGTAGTCTGTGTTCTGAGGTATTGGCCCATTTCATCTAAGTTGTCAAATACATGTTTGTAACCCTTTATTATATGTTCAATGTCTGCAGAGTATATAATGATACCATCTGTTTCATTCTTTTTATTTGTGTCTTCTCTCTCTCTCTGTCAGTCTTGCTAGGGGTTTGTCAGTTATATTGGTCTCTTCAAAGTATAGGCTCTTTGTTTCATTATTCTGTTTTAAATTTCATTGATTTATGGTCTTTATTATTTCCTCCTATCTGCTTTCTTTGAGTTTAATTTGCTCTTTTTTCTCTAGATTTTTTAAATGGAAACTTAGATTATTAATTTGAGACTTTTCTCCTCTCTAATGTAGGCATATAGGGCTATAAATTTCCCTATCAGCATTGTGTCCCACAAATTTTGATTTGCTGTATTTTAATTCTCCCTCAGTTCTATATACTTTTTAGAGATTTCCCTTGAGATTTCCTCTTTAATCCATGGATTATTTGGAATGTGCTGTTTGGTTTCCAACTCTGTAGAGAGGTTTCTATTTCTGTTATTGATGTTGATTGATTTTTTTCATTCCATTGTTGTTAGAGATACAGTTTGTATGATTTTAGTTGTTTTAAATTTGCTGAGGTTTGTTTTATATCCTAGGACATAGTCTATTTGGTATATGTCCCAAGGGCACTTAAAAAAAAAAGTGTATTCTACTCTTGTTGAGTGGAGTGTTCCATAAATGTCCATCAGGTCACTTTATTTGATGGTGTTATTAAGTTCTTCAATATCCTTGCTGGTTCTCTATCTAGTAGTTCTATCATTTGCTGAGAATAGAGTGTTGAAATCCTCAGCTATAATTGTGTGTGTGTTCTTTTTTCTCTATTTCTCCTTTGAGTACTCCCTGTTTGGCTTCATTATTTTTCAGCCTTGTTTGTTTGGGTCATAACCTAGGATTGCTATGTCTTCTTAGTAGATCGATTCTTCTATCATTACAGAGTGTCTCTTGCTATCTCTGATAATTTTCCTTATTCTGAAGTCTATTCCATCTGATATTAATACAGTTATTTTTGCTTTGAATAGATGTTAATGTTTGCATTATATGTAGTTTTTTATTCTTTTACTTTCACCCTGCCTAAATCATTATATTGAATGTGAATTTCCTGTAGACAGTGCTTAGTTTGGTCAGTCTTCTAGTCCACTCTTTTAATTTATATATTTGTACCATTTACACTTAATGTGATTATTGATCTGTTATTTTGTTTAATTTTTTGTTTGTTTTATGTTTAGTCTCTTTTTTTGTTTGTTTGTTTGTGTCTCTGTTTTCTTTATCCTGCTTTCATCTGGGCTGCCTGAGCTTATTTTTAGAATTTCATTTTGATTTATTAATAGTGTTTTTCAATGTATCTGTCTCTATAGCATTTTTAGTAATTGTTAGGTACACATAACCACCAACTATGATGTCATTATTTTACAAGTTTGAGTGAAATATAGAAATCTTTCCCCCATTTACATGCTTTTGCTGCTGCTGCTAAGTCGCTTCAGTCGTGTCCGATTCTGTGCGACCCCATACACGGCAGCCCACCAGGCTCCCCCGTCCCTGGGATTCTCCAGGCAAGAACACTGAAGTGAGTTGCCATTTCCTTCTCCAATGCATGAAAGTGAAAAGTGAAAGTGAAGCCGCTCAGTCGTGTCTGACTCTTAGCGACCCCATGGACTGCAGCCAACAGGGCTCCTCCGTCCATGGAATTTTCCAGGCAAGAGTACTGGAGTGGGTTGCCATTGCCTTCTCCTTTACTTTCCCCTATTTGTAAGATAATTGACTTGAATAGTTCCTCTGCATACATTTAGGACCAAATCAGATAATTCCATAATTTTTGCTTCTACTGCGAACCGTAGTTTAGAACATTTTAGAGAAAGAAAACCTCTTGAATTTACTCATACTTTTGCTTACCGTGTTCTTCCTTATGTTTCAAAAAAAAAATTTTTTTTAATCATTCACTTTCTGTTTCCTGAACTTCCTTTAGCCACTCTTTTAGGTTAGGCCTTTTGACAAACAGTTTTCTTACTTTTGAGAATACCTTTATTTTCCTTTCATAAATAAAGGATAGTTTTGTCAGATATGGGATATATAGTTGGCCAATAGGACTCTGAATTGATAGTAATCCTCTCTGAACACTTGAGTAATAAAGTGTCACTGCCTTCTGATCTTGATAGTTCCTGATGAGAAATGTGCTGTGATTAGAATTGTTTCTCTTCAACAAACAATGTGTAATTTTCCTCTGGCTGCTTTCAGGAACTTTTCTTTGTCTTTATTTTTCAGTAGTTTAATTATGATGTCTTATCACAGATTTCATTGGGTTTATCATGTTCAGGATTTTCTTAGCTCTTTGACTCTACAGATTTCTATTGTTTGACACGTTTAGTAAGTTTTCAGTCATTACTTCTTGGAGTAATAAGAAATTCTCCCACCTCACCCTCTTCCCTTTCTTCTAGAACTCTGAAGACACAGACACTGGTCTTTCGTTTTTAGCTCCCATATTCATGAGGCTCTGCTGGTTTTTGTTTGTTTTGTCCTTTTCTTTCAGTTGATATTCTCTCAGTTTTCAGACTGCATCATTTCTATTGTTCTGTCTTGGAGTTTATAGATCCTTTTTTCTCTCCTGTTCTGCTGTTGGGTTCATTCATTGAGTTTTATTTTACTTTTTGTGTTTTTCTGCTCATAAAAGTCCCTTTGGCTACTCTTTATATCTTCTACTTAGTGATGACATTGATATGGTTAGGTTTAAATCTATCATATTGCACTTTGTTTTCTATTTGTCCCATCTATATTTCTCCTTTTTACTGTCTTATTTTGAATAAGTTGAATATATTTTAAAATTCCATTTTATTTCCCTTGTGTCTATAGCTGTATATTTATTTTATTTTTTTATTGATTACTTTAGTGTTTAGACATCTTTTCTCGTCACAGTTTACTTTCTAGTAATATTTTCGTTTTTGAAAGATATTTTCACTGGGCATAGAATTCTCAGCTGCCCGTATTTTCTTTTAGTACTTTAATGATGTTGTTCTACCATTTTCTCACTTGTCTTGGTTCTAATAAGAAATCTAATGTCATCCTGATCTTTGTTTTTTGTATATAACTTGCCTTTTTTCCCTAGCTGCTGCTAATATTTTAAACAATTTGGTTATGATGAGGCATGCTGTAGCTTTCTTCATGTCTCTTGTGCTGGGGTTCATTGAGCTTCTTGAATCTGTCAATATGTGGTTTTGTAGTTTTCATCAAATAGTGAAAATTACTTGTCATTATTCAAATACTTTTTACTGCCACTCCTCCTTTGGAAACTCTGATTACATATGTATTAGGGTGTTGAAGTTCTCCTATAGCTTACTGATGCTCTGTTTATTTTTAAAAGTTTATTTTGGTTTGTTTATATTGCTATGTCTTCAAATTCACCATTCTTTTCTTCTGCAGTGTCTAATCTGCCACTAATCCCATCTGGTGTATTTTTTATTTTACTTATTGGAATTTTTATTCCTACAAGTTCAGTTGGTATTTTTTGTGTGTGCCTTCCCTATCTCTGTTCAGTTTCTCAACATCCCATGGACAGGGGAGCCTGGTGGGCTACAGTCCACGGGCTCACAAAGAGTCAGATATGACTAAGTGACTAAACAACAGCACAATTAGAGTTTTTATTCCTACAAGTTCAGTTGGGATCTTTTTTTGTGTGTCTTCCGTATCTCTGTTTAGTTTCTTAACATATGAAATACAGTCATAATAACTGGTTTAATATTTTTGTGTACTAATTCTAACATGTATGCCAGTTTGAGTTGCTTTTAATTAATTGATGTAATCACAAATGTACTTACAAGGTGGAAGCAAGAGGGTCAGAATGTGACAATGGAAACAAGGGTGATACTCAGAGAGAGATCTGAGGATGCTGCATTGCAGGCTTGAAGATGGAGGAAGGTTCCATAAGCCAAGGAATACAAATGGTTTCCATATAAAGGAAAGGAAATGAATGATTTCCTAAGGTTTCCAGAAGGGACACAGGCCTGCCAAGAGGAAGTGTTGAATTTGAAAGAGGAAGTCTTGAGGTTATTTATGGGGGAATACTTTTTGACTGGAAGCTGGTTGAGAAAAGCTCTTGTTGATCTTGGGACAGATCATTTTTGAACTTGGAAAAAAGATCAGAGGCAGTTGGTACAACTCTGCACCTTGAGGAAAAGAGGGAGGCCTGGTAAGGGAAGTAACTTGTCTACAGTTGCCCATTATCAGTAGAATGGGCCCATTATCAGCTCATTATCAGCAGAATGGGGAGTGGAGCCCAGTTGTGTATCCCCATTCTGTGCTGTCTTCCTACCTCCTAACACACTACCACCACCAGGATTAATTTTAGATTCCTGGGTTGGGCTTCGGAAACCAGTTTTCTGGCTGAGGCCCCCAAGTGGCTTGGATACAACTAGCTTCTTGGGGACACAGGGAGAAAGGCCTCAGCTTGCTAGACTCGTGTAAACCATAGGAGGAGGATTAGGGCTGGTTGTGAGGCCATCTGATGTGGAGATGTTTGGTTAGAGCCAGAGTGTCAACACTGCTGCCTTGTTGAAGGGTTGGGATGTTCCTATTGTCTCCAGGCCACTGACCTGACAATGCTAATAAGGATCCAGGCAAGCTGATCTGTCACTGCCTGCCTGTGGCCACTTCCTGTCGTGTGAGTACAGGTGTGTCAGGGAGTAGGACTGACCATTAAGAGGGAGAACTGGGTCAGGACTCCCAGGGCCTCCCCTGTCGCAACTGATACTAACAGAAACCAAGTGCCCCGGGAGCTGTCTTGAGAATGCAAATTCACTTTCATGGAGTTGGCTGATGTCTATTGAAGCTTACCTTGTACCCAAAAATGTGCTAAGTCCAGCAGGCAAGAAAGGGAGTGAGGGGGCAAAGAGAACAAAGGGAAGAACAGATATGGTCATCACTGAACCAAATTTAGGTCCACTGGCCTGCGTGGAGTAAAGCAAATCTACTGACACCGGGTTGTGATAAAACAAAGTGCAATGTTTATTATAGGGAACTGAGCAAATAATTCAGGATAGTTAGTGTTCAAAAAACAGCCTGAACTTCCCAGTGTGTTTCAGAAAAGTACTTTTAAAGGCTAGGTGAGGGAGGAGCATTGCAGGTTATATGATCAGCTGGTGCACAATTCTCTGATTGTTTGTTGATGAGGTAATAGGGTGGTGTCACAGAGGTTAACATTATCAATCCTTAGGTGACAGTAGGTTTGGGGGCTATGTACATGCTCATGGTCATCAAGGAGTTAAAGTCTTTCATTAGGTGGTGATTTTAGCATCTGTAAAACAACTCAGGAAATGTGCATCAGATACTATTTTCTAGGTATTTCAGTGAGGAACTAGAGAATATGGGGGAGGGGAGAATATGTCCTGGGAGGGTCCTAGGGTCCTGCTTAGTTACATGATGAAAGTTTATGAGTCTGTCAGCCTCGTGGATTCTCAAAGAATGCTTCTTAGGTGAATTCATTAATTCACAATCACTGGACACTTGTCTGCTGGCTCCAGACACCTGGGTCTGTGCTAGATGAGTTTCCAAACATTATTGTACCTAATGTCTATACAATTCCTTGCAAGATTTGTCCTTATCACCCTGATCTTACACGAGACACAACTGCAGTCTGGAGTTGTCCAGTGATTTGCTCAAGATGGTGAGATGCATGCCCACTGAATACATGAGTGAAGGAATGAATAGGAAATAATACTGTGCAAGCTAGCTTCAGTATGTGAAGGACAGGTCAGGTTCTGAGGAAGGAAAGATGCTTGTGGAAGGGGGTGTTGGAAAAGGCTTAGCAGGAAAGAGGGAAGATTCTGCCTCTGCTTACACCAGGCTGATCATCACTTGGCGAGGGAAGATATACATGAAAGATGATGGACTAACTTAAAACAATAAATCTGTCAGGAAGTGTGGATAGAGTCACAAATTCTGGTGGAGGAAGAAAGAAAAATCCACCTTCAGGAATGCTGATGCCCAGGGCTGCAGCGAGGGGGCCTGGAACCTGGAGGGAGGGGGCGATGTTTGTGGAGAGAAGAGTAGCAACCTGCTCCATCAGGGGTGGGCAGAGAAGCATATCTGGGAGGGCATGGGGTATGTGAAGCCAGACTCTGGCCTGGGGTGGGTGTGTCTGGGTGCCATGCTGGAAACTGCATGCCTGAAAGGAAGGCTGGAGTTGTGGCAGGAGAATGGGGCATGAGAGAATGGACGTGTCTCAGGTCTCCGGTAAGTCACAGGGACAGGCCACCAAGTGAGGGTTCTTGACTTCAAGTAAGAGAGAATTTGGGCTTCCCTGGAGTCTCAGACAGTAAAGAATCTGCCTGCAATGCAGAAGACCTGGGTCAATCCCTGGGTTGGGAAGATCCCCTGGAGAAGGGAACGGCTACCCACTCCAGCATTCTGGTCTGGAGAATTCCATGGACAGAGGACCCTAGCAGGCTACAGTCCATGGGGTCACAAAGAATCGGACATGAGAAATTCAAGAGTGAGCCATAGTAAACTGAAAGCAGGCTTATTTGGAGAGAGAAACTCTCCAATGGACTTTCCAGGTGGCTCAGTGGTAAAGAATCTGCCTGCCAATGCAAGAGCCACAGGAGATGGGGGTTCGATCACTGAGTCAGGAAGATCCCCTAGAGGAGGAAATGGCAACCCACTCCAGTATTCTTGGACAGAGAAGCCTGGACAGAGGAGCCTGGCAGGCTGCAGTCTACGGGGTCACAAAGAGTTGGACATGAGAGAGCACACACACACACACACACACACACACACACAAACACTCCATAGGCAGAATGGGGTCCATCTCAGAAGGTGAGAGTGGCCCCAAAATATGGGATGCTTAGTTTTTATGGGCTGGGTAATTTTATAGGGTAATAAGTGGGAAGATTATTCCAACTATTTTGGGGAAAGGTGAGGATTTCCAGGAACTGGGCCATTGCCTACATTTTGATCTTTTATGGTCAGCCTCAGAACTGTCCTGGAGTCAGATCTTCTGTCATCTTGGGCTTAGTTGGTTTTAACCAGTTTTTGTGTATCCTCAATGGCTGTGTCATAATTTTAATGATTGTGCCCCGCCCCCTTCCCTCCTGTCTCAAGGTGATAGGTAGAAGAGGGTGCATCACTAGGCAAGGAGGCCTAAGCAGGCAGAAGTCTGAGAGGAGAGTGAATTGATTGCAACATCCCAGGGGCAGCTTCAGGCCCAGCCCCGGTCCTGGTCAGGCTGTCAGGGTTTGAAGTTCCCCTCCTTTCAGAGAGTTGTCTTTCTGAAGCACCATATTTTTGTTTCCTTTTGAACTTTTTATTTTTTATCGGGGCATGGTAAAGCGTCTGCCTACAGTGTGGAAGATCCAGGTTCGATTCCTGGGTTGGGAAGATCCCCTGAAGAAGGAAATGGCAACCCACTCCAGTACTCTTGCCTGGAAAGTCCCATGGACGGAGGATCCTAGCAGGCTACAGTCCATGGAGTTGCCAAGAGTCGGACATGACTGAGTGACTTCACTTTCACTTTCATAGCCAGTTAACAATGTTGTGATAGTTTCAGGTGGAAGGGAAGGGACTCCGCCATTGATATACATATATCCATTCTCCCCCAGCCACCCCTCCATCCAGGCTGCCACATACCATTTAGCAGAGTTCCATGTGCTCTACAGTAGGTTCTTGTTGGTTACCCATTTTAAATATAGCAGTGCGTACATGTCTGTCCCAAACTCTGTAACTATTCTTTCCTGAAGCACCCCAAGCATCTTTAATGGCTCCCAATTTCCAGAGGCTGTGTTCCTCATTCCTTAACCTAGCGTTTGCTGCTGTGCAGGGTCTGGTCCTAGCACACCTTTGAGGCCACGCCGTCTGCTTTTACCCACCTACTTTCTGTGCTACAGGTGTGCCTGTCTTTATCTGCTCCCAGAATGAGCAGAGACTTCTTGCATGGAACCGCTGTGTGGCCCATCCTTTGCCTTCCACCCTCACCCCATGGCTCTTCTCCCTCCTTCTGTCTTTCTAAACCCAACTTCAGCCTTTGAGACCTGGCTCGAGGGCCACCCTGCCTGTCCACGCATCTCCTTTCACTCTTGGCACATCGTCCTTGGGTCGTCCACTTTGCTGCTGTGGGGAAATGATCCCCAGACTCATAAGATCTGGCTTGTGTGAATTTTAGTATATCAAGAAGCCTTTTTTGTTCTACAGACTCCTTTTTTGTAAAATAAATGCAGGTGATTATCCTGTTAGAATTCCATTGTGAGAACTAAAACACCCTGGTATATGGGATGCGGTTCACAAACAGGTGGTGCCTGATAAATGGTTGTAGCACACATGGTTTTCTCTTGCCATGCCTCCCCAGCATTTGGGTTCAGATACCTTAAGGGGCCAGCCCTTGCTTGCTGATGCCATGAGGATCTAGGAGCCAAGTCTGGGTCCAGGGGAGGCAGGAAGCGGTCACTAGCTGACCCCTGAGTGTCGGCACTGGCCTGCCCGCCTCAGTCCATTGTCCCTGCTTCTCTTGCCTCCACAACAGGTACAGATACGAGTTCTAGGCTCACTGCAGAGTGCTGAAGTGCTGAGGTTCATTGCCACTGATGATTGCTAAGCTCCTTGTGTTCCTGGTCCCTGGGAATCTATCGCTGCCTTTTAGAGATTCTTAAACAGGTTCTCAAATCCCAACCCCAGGGATTCATTCCTCTTTTTTGTTGGTCACAAAGCCCTACTTTCCTAATGAGCTGCTAAGGAGCTGTCAATTACGAATGTAAATGAAGAGGCCTGAAACCATTGCTGGCCCAGAAATGAATGCAAAGAGCAGCTTCCCATCATCCTTCCATGCTAGCCCCAGACCTGCCTTGGGAAGACTGAACCAGAAGCAGGACATGGAGACTGGTCTTCCCCGGGCCCAATGCCAGCAGCATCTCCAGGATTTCTCCTTCCCATGTGACCCTTCTCCTCTGGAGGCTGCCCCTCAGAAACAGCTCAAAACTGCAAAGGATTATCCATGTATATTATATATATTTTATGAGATTGTTCACACACACACATAGACTGAAAAATAAATTAGAAACTATTAAACTCTTGCCTGGAAAATCCCATGGATGGAGGAGCCTGGTAGGCTGCAGTCCATGGGGTCGCTAGGAGTCGGACACGACTGAGTGACTTCCCTTTCACTTTTCACTTTCATGCACTGGAGAAGGCAATGGCAACCCACTCCAGTGTTCTTGCCTGGAGAATCCCAGGGACGGGGGAGCCTGGTGGGCTGTCATCTATGGGGTCGCACAGAGTCGGATACAACTGAAGTGACTTAGCAGCAGCCGCAGCAAACATGTATGATTAAACTTTCTTTTCTGTTATGTGGCCGTATGTGTTTCTGATAGCTCAGTGGGTAAAGAATCCACGTGCAATGCAGGAGACCCCAGTTCGATTCCTGGGTTGGGAAGATCCTCTGGAGAAGGAATAGGCTACCCACTCCAGTATTCTTGAGCTTCCCTTGTGGCTCAGCTGGTAAAGGATCTGCCTGCAATGCAGAAGAACTGGGTTCGATCCCTGGGTTGGGAAGATCCCGTGGAGAAGGGAAAGGCTGCCCACTCCAGTATTCTGGCCTGGAGAATTCCATGGGCTGTATGCAAAGAGTCAGACACAACTGAGCGACTTTCACTTTCATGTATGTCTCCCACAAAAATGTAGGGCAATAATTGTTCAATAAACTTTCACTTAGTTGAAATCAAAAAAGGAATATTCAAGCCCATTGGGCTGGTTAAGAGGGGGTTAGGAGGTAGCACTGAGGTAGCTTATCTTCCTAGCCCCTCTCTCCCAGCGAAGTCTCCTTCTCTGATTCCCAAAGACCACTTATTATTTGCCTTCTAAAAACCAAAAACTATTTTAATAAACTATTGATATTTGACCAGTGCACCATACGCAGTGTGGGCTTTGTATCAGCCTGCCAGGCTTCAAATACTGTCTTCCCTTCTATTTAGCAAAGTAGCAAGCCTCTCAGAGCTGTTGTCCCCTTGTTTGTTATATACAGACAATTCTAGCATCCAGGCATAGGGATTGGCCAGAACGAAATGACATACCGCATGAAAGCATTTACAGTCTAGCACACAGTAAGCCCACGTGACAGTGAGCAAAGGCATTGCCTGACACAACCCTCACAAGACCCTGTGAAGAGAGGTCTTCAGCCCCTATTGAGAAGAAGCTGAGACTCTGAGAAATTAGCCCAAGATGGCTAAACAGAGGTGGGAGTCAAACCTTTAGCGTGGGGACTTCCCTGATGGTCCCATGGTTAAGAATCCACCCTCCAATGCAGGGGATAAAGGTTTGATCCCTGATTGGGGAACTGAGATCCCAAAACTGCCCAAATCCAACTGCCACGACTAGAGAAGCCTGTTCACCACAATAAAGACCCAGTGCAGCCAAAAACAAACATTAAAAAAAAAAAAAAAAACCTCTCAGCACAGAAGTCTGGAATTCCTGTTCTCTGTATCACTAGAGCTTATGTTGCCTCTCCCAAGGGATTTTGTTTTAATGGTGACCAGAGGTCCCATGTTCACACACAGACTAGGAATATCTAATGGTATTAGATATTACTAGGAAAATCTTAAGGGTAGAAGTAAGCAGGAAGAGGTAGTGAGTTGGGGAAGGGGAAGGGTGAAAGTCTAGCAGGGAAGGAAAGAAAATCTGGCCGCTTCAAAATCCTGACACACAAGCATAAACTCTTCTTGTTCTAAACTGATTTAGAAGGATGAAATCTCAACCAGGAAAAGAGAGGGCTGAGGAGGTGGGTTTTGAGAATGCCTGCAGGGTTCTAGATAAAGAATTGCTGTACTTGGGCCTTTGGAGTTAGAGAAGATTTTAATAATCACAGGTCTAGGAAGGCACTCAAGAGGTAGCTTGAAGCTGGAGCAGCCATCTACTGAGGAAGACTGAAGAATGTCCTGGAAGGATGAGGGATGATTCGGTCTGAATCTTTAGCGGGTCAAATGCAAGAGGAAATGGGTTTAAGTGACTGCAAAGGGTTAGGGTAGACACTGAGAAGCCCTGGGCTAGAACTGGCTTCAGACAGAACAGGAGCTAGGGGCTCAAATGATGTCATCAAAGTCTCATTTCATCTTCATCTCTCAGATCTGTGATCCATTCTCATGTTCCCCAGGACACCTACCAACAGGGCCAGGATCAAATGGTCATTGCACCTGCAGACCCGTGATAGCAGGGGAGAATCCCTGCATGTGTCAATGTGAGTTTGGTCAGGAAATCAGAAGCCCCTTTAGGCATATAGAAGAACAATGCATTCAATACAGAAAATAAAACTTATACAACCATTGGAACTACTGGGGAACAAAGGTCAAGGAGACAGCTGCTGACCTCCAGGAGACCTGGAATGCCGGAATCTCGGAGAGGCTGCTCTCCAGGTCTTAAGGCTGTTTGCACACAAATGAGTGATTCATAAAGGGAGGGTGAATGCTCAGTAACTCTTTGCAACTCCATGGAATATAACCCGCCAGGCTCTTCTGTCCATGGGATTTTCCAGACTACTGAAATGGGTTGCCATTTCCTACTCCAGGGGATCTTTTCAAACCAGGGATTGAACCAGTGTCTCTTGCATCTCCTGCATTGGAAGGTGGGTTCTTTACCACTATGCCTCCTGAGATGCTTGGAAGCCTGCAAAACTCCATGCAGCTGGAGAAAAACATGGTTCCTCCTTCTCTTCACTTTCTACATCCTGTATGCATGACGCTTACTGGTGAACTCTTAAAGACCAGCCTGGTAAAGGAGTCTGGGAAAAAGAATCTCCTGGCTTTTGGTTCTATGGACCAGTAAGGAGCTGAGAATGGTAGCTGTGTGTGTGTGTATGTGTGTGTGTGTTTGCGTGTGTTAGTTGCTCAGTCATGTTTAACTCTTTGCGACTCCATGGACTGTAGCCCACCAGGCTCCTCTGTTCATGGATTTCTCCAGGTAAAAATAATGGAGTGGGTAGCCATTCCCTTCTCCAGGGGATCTTCCTGACCCAAGGGTCGAACCCGGGACCCCTGCATTACAGACAGATTCTGTACTATCTGAGCCACCAGAATAGTGGAGTGTCAACAAATAGCCCCTCTCTCCATAATTCTCCTGCTCTGGATTGATTGTGTTTTGTTGGCTCTGGCTGGATGAGATGAACATCCCCAGCAAAGCACTGGGCCTAGATCTGCCATGTTCTAAGGATCTACCCGAGTCGCAAGACCTCTAAAGTTGGGAGTTGAGTCGATTCCTCTTCAGCATATAGAATGAGAATTCAGAAGAGTGTCTCTTGAAAGAGAATATGGAGTATTTTCACTGAAAAAGAGGGAACAGATACTCAGAAAAACATTCATTGCAATTTCTATGTTGAACAGACAAAGCAAAAACAGACTTTGAAGCCAATCGGCTACTGGTTCAAATACACGTATGATTTGGGCAAATGTCTTAAATGTCTTGGAGCTTCATTTTCCTCCTGAGAGTAGCAAGATGATTCTATCTAGTTGATAGAGTTGGTGTAAGATTCACGAATGAATAAGTGTCGCTGCTACCACCTGGTACAGAATAGATGCACAAAAATGTTAGTCTGTTTGCCTTCTCCCTTGCCCTTCTATTTATTTATTTATTATTTTTTATTGTGGTATAGTTGCTTTACAATGCTGTGTTAGTTTCTGCTGTATAACGAAGTGAATCAGCTATATGTATACGTATATCCCCTCCCTTTTAGACCTCCCTTCCACCTCACTACCATCCCACCTCTCTAAGTCACTACTGAGTGTAGCTCCCTGAGGCATACAGGAAGTTCCCACTATCTATCTCTTTTACACATGGCAGTGCACATATATCAATCCCTATCTCCCAGTTCACCCCACCCCCTCCGCCACCCCCTGTGTCCACATGTCTGCTCCCTACATCTGTATCTCTGTTCCTGCCCTGCAAAAAGCTTCATCTATACCATTTTTCTAAAAAAAATGGTACAGATAAGCCTGTTTGATTTATTTATTGATACCGTAAATATTAATTAGGAGCCTACCATGTATACAAGCACCACGCTGGATGCTGGGAATAAAAGATGAATATGACAATTTCAGATTTTTACTAGCTCAGAGTCTAGGGAGGAAGACAGTCATAAACAAATACTACCCCCAAGAGTGTGTTGAGTGGTATAATTCATTATAACACATGATCTCTCTTTTCTGATGTGTAAATGCAATGAAGTGCATATTAAATGGCATTTCACTATATACTTAATACTACCATTGCTTGCAATTAGAGCTATGTTGGGAAAGCCAGGGTTTTCAGTTGCTATCATTCTCCACCTGCTATCATCACTCTACCTGCTCCCTGTCCTCACCGTGGGGCAGAACTGTCCACAGGAAGCCAACTAGATGGTCCAGTTCATCACTGCCTCCTCTTCTCCCTTCCCTACAACCACACAGCTTGGCCTTTGCCCCACAAATAAGAAAGGAAGGTCCAAGGGTTCCTGCAAATCAGATGACCACCCCAGAGTAGTGCTCTGTTCCCCTTCTCCCTTCATTCCCTCTACCCTGGTGTGGGCTGTGCTCCTGGGGGCTGATGGTACAGGCAGTCAGGGAGGCTGGTGGTCCAGGGGCTTCCCTGCAAGAGGCTTTTCCCCGCCTCTGAAGAGCATCTTCCAGCCTTCTACACAATTTGGTTCATGAGGCATTAAACTCCCAAGGAAAAGGTTACCAAGGGGCCCTGGCTGGCCTATATCTTACTTAACAATGGCAGAGATTCTTCTCTGCAGTAACCTTTGATCTAATTGCACACATGGAGTCCTTCAGCGAGACTCGATTCTTAGAGAGGACGGAAGTGACAAGAGACTGAAGGGCTGTGAAAGTTCAGTGCTTGTCTTTATGGCTTTTTGCCTCAAATGCCACCCAGGCCCCTGCTGTAGGAGCATGCCACCATGGCTGCAAAGTCTAAATGCCCTGATAGTGGAGGTGCCGGGGATCAGAGCTGTGGCAAGGAGGGGAGAAGGATGGGAGAGAATGGAAGAGCCCCCTGCGGACGGGCCCCATGCCCAGCTGCCACAGAAGGGCATTAGAACCCAAACAGCCATCAGTCTGTGTCTGGGTGTGGGGGATGCCTTCACCCAAGGGGTTGACTGTGGGCAGGTAGGAGAGGATGAGGAGCCTGGGACAGGTCCACATAAGACAGAACAGAAATGGAGAGCAGGATGGAAAGTGTTAGGCTTCCTTCTGAGTATTAAGTCTGAAAATAGCAAGGCAGGCAGATGGCAGGGTCCTTACAGCATCGGCCCAGGAAACAGGCTGAGCTGAGAGACATCCCTGGGGGAACACAGAACAAGTCCCTATCTTCAGTGGCTTGTGCTGTGATGCGGGGCCTGCCCTAGCTCCTGCACAGCCTTTCCTGACTCCACGCTGTCTCTCACTGCTGTCACTGTAACCTTTGTAAAACACAATCGGAGCCATGTCACCTTCCCCAGATCCTTCAGGAAGTCTCAAAGCCTGCAAAATAAGTTCACACTCTTTGATTTGCTTCTAAAATCATCTAAGAACTGGGCTCAACATACCTTTCAAGTCTTGGCTCCTATTACATCCCTCCACACCCCTGGAGCCCTGGCCACCCGACACTCTGCCACTCCGAGTGTGCCAAGCTGTCGTACCATCCTCCTTGGCTGATGTAGCCTTCCCTGCATCTGTCTTCTCTTCTTTGCCCATCCACACACATTCTGCCCAGGATCCAAGTGCCAGGTGAAGCCATCCCTGATCTCAGTTGAGGATTGCTGGCTCCTTTTAAACTTCACTGGAGACACAGCCACACTTAAGAGGTTGTAAGCCGGTGGAGGTCAAGAATGATGTAAAAGTCACTTGGTAGCATTCTTGTGCCCAGTTCAGTGCCAGGCTTAGAGCAAGATCCCAGTACTTGGTGACTCTGCAAACCCTCATTGGAGGTGAGCGGTAATGAACCATGGATGCTCCCCAAGAAGGGCAAGGTGCTAGAGAAGCAGTGAAGAGCTAGGTGTCTCTCTCCTTTCATTAACATTATTCATGTGCCACGCTGATCTCAGCAGCCCTGCCACTGAGGGAGAGAGAGCAGGAGGCCTAGAGGCCTCTTCCAAATGGGTCCAGCTATTCTTGGGGGCTTTCTGTGTCATAAAGAGAGTCCCCTGACTGGCCCGCTGACCTTTCCCCAGGCCTCCTCAAGGCTGAGTTATCGCCTCATAATTAGCACAAGTTAAGCTTCCCTAGAGAAAGAGTAAAAAGCATGGTAATAGCTTCCCCTTGATGGGTGCTTCCATGTGCCAGACGCTTAGCTCAGCACTTCAGGTAACTCTCCGATTTACACCCACAGTACCGTGGTGACTTAGGAAGGGTAAGAATAGGACACTCAGAATGCTCAAGTAACTTGCCCCAGACCACACAGCTAGTAAGTCAGGGAGCTAGAATTTGGACCCAGATCTCTCTGACCCCAGAGTCCACATTCTCATCAACTACATTTGACAGTCTCTGGTGGGACAGTGTCCTTTGAGCTCTGCCTGCTCCTCAGGAAAACTCTGTCACCTAGAGGTCGGTCCCAGGGCTGTGGATATGCAGTTGGTTTATGAAGGCTGCTCTCACTCTTTGGGTATCTGATGTGTGTGCGTGTGAGTGTGTGTGTGTGTGCACATGGGGGAGAGAGAGAGCTAGAGAGAGAGAGCGGGAGAGAGAGGAGGATTTATTCTACTGATTATGCCACACATTCTTTGGGGGGCAATCTGTGTGACAGAAACATGGCATGCCAATAAAGAGTGTCTTAATGGCACCGCTGGCTATAGGGACTGGAGAGTCTCGAGCTGCAGATAAAGTCAGGAGAGAAGGATTAGATCCTGTCAGAATCTCGGACAGCAGAGGAAGGAGGTAGGCAGCCAGGGGCTCAGCTCAGCCCCCTTGTCCTTGGGAGGCGGGATGGGCAGGGTAGGGGCTTAGCCTGTCTTGGTGGCAGTGTCTGTCGCCTCCGGAGGGAACTGCTCATCGTCTGTGTGGATGCCTGAGTGCACACGTGAGCCTCTGTTTGCCTCTTTCTAAGAAAGCACTAATGCGATACAAAGCGCATTCTAATCACCGCATCTAATTAGAAAAAAAAGAGTAAATCACCAAACAAAATTAGTTTTCAGAGTCTTAATTATCACCAGAAAGAGTAATTAATAAGTGAAACAGGAAGTGACCCTGCTGAGTCCCTTAGTTCTCAAAGATCTGCTTTGCTTCTCAGCACCACATGGGTGGGGAGCATGGCAGACCCCGAAGGGGCCGTGCGGTGCTAAAGCTCTCAGAGCCCCAGTGGACATTACAGCTTTCCTAAGGCGCCACACATTCTCTGAAGTTTGCCTGCCTTTCAAACGTGGTTTGCCAAGTTTCTAGGTCATTCCTTCCAGGCTCCTTTCTTTCCCGGGCCTTGAGGCCAGCGTAAGGCAGCAGAATTAGAATAAACAGACAGACCAGCCTTCCCTTTTTTTTCTCCCCCAGTGTAACAGGCTCTGGGCCAGAAACTCTCAAACCAATTGATGATAACAAGCTCAAGTTCAATGCCATTGGCTGTCTAGTGAGACCTTCCTGGCTATACTTGTCTCTACTCCTTGGCTTGTATTTCTTTCTTTATTTATTCATTTTAATAGTAGCATCATATAAGTGAAAACACCATTACAAAAATGTCGCAGAAAGTTCAAAACTATTCATTATCCATTTCATACAGATTAAAATTGCCATCAAGGCTGTTTGGATTTGACTTGCGTTTCTTTCCTTCTAATGAGCCAGATAGAGAAGGAAAGGATGCTAATTCATCCTTACATCTCTATCATATCTCGACTTGTACTATATAAAGCATCAAGGTCGCATTCTGGGGAAATGTCTTTTTTACCAAAGGTGCTATAATAATAATGAAGAAGCAATTTGTTTCAGCAAACTGCCTGCAGTAATGAGGCTTAATTATAACCATGTTATTAATACCGCTGCTTAAGGTAATTCACTTCTGAGCGGGGTGCAGAACAGTAAACTATAATTTAAACAAGAATCGAGACCTAATTTAAATCATCGGATCTACTGCGGAAAAAGGCAAACAGAACGACTATAATCCTCACGTGATTTAGAGCTTCCCCTTGGTGCCGTTTCCGGGAGACCTAGGTGACTGTCAGAGGGTCGGGCCGCCTAAGATCTGGGTTTTGGTCCTCCTGCTTTCTTCCCGGAGGCTGTGTGAGTGATGTGGCTGAGCAGACCTGCATCCAGGCACCTGCTGCCTCTCGACCCCCTTCCTCATGTAGGCAGGGGAGGCTGAAAGGCCAGGAGGATTTCTTCATTGCCTCAAGGTCACCTCCATGTGCCCTTGAACTTATCTTAGTTTTCCCCACTGATTTTTTATGAAAATGTGGAGTTTTGTGCTGGAAGGAGCCTTGTTGTCCTGTTATCAACCTCTGTAGAGATGCTACTCAGACCCAGGAAGAAAAATTGTCTGTATGTCCTCACCCGTGAACACACAGTTGACTGCCAGCTATGAGCCAAGATCACTTGCCTCTGGGTCCAGTGCTTTGGCTGCAATGTCAGGGCCATCTGATGGCCTCAGTGTGCCTATGCTGGTCTCACATGGTACCTAAGACATCCAAGCCAGTGATTCCCAAACCTGGTGGCTCATCAGACTCTTCTGAGATGCTAGTTAGAAAATGTGTTTATGAGTCCTGCCCCATCACCTAGATTCTGGTTTTATTAGTCTGGCTTTGAGGCAGGGAATCCATCATGTATTTATCAAGAGCTTTGATTGTTCTGATGTAAGTGGACTAAGGCAGCACCATGGCATTTAAATGGGGTGTGTGTGTGTGTGTGTGTGTTTTCTTGATTACCTCTTCCGGGTTACATTTATTCATTCATCTATCCAGTATTTATAGGGCACCAATTATATGCAAGCCACAGTTTATGCACAACAGCTCTTCCTAGTCAACTCTGATTTAATCCCTGCTGCTTTATTTTCAATGAATTTTCCTCCTTCTAATGCAGGACTGTATTCCATGTTGTTTTCAATGAAAGCAAGCAGGAAATTGAGATTAGACTTAAGTGTGCAGCAAATGTTATAAACGACCATAACTGACCCCATATTTTATACCAGTGATCTGTGGATGTTAGGTATTACTAAGATAAAGAGCTGATCTTGCTTAGCGTCTTTATTAATGCTAGCTAACTGAATAAGACTTAAGAATTCCTAGCAGCCAAGGCTAAGTTAATGAGGCAGTTATGAAGGCTCCATTGCTGGGAATTTACAAAGGCAGGAGAGATTTCTGGAGTCAGAGCAATGTAGACATGATTTCTAGCCCTGGATCCATCATAGAGCACAGCAGTCTCTGTATCTGGTGGGTGGGCCTTGACTGATACCAATCTCTGTCTGTCTGTCCTCCATCCAACCTCCAGATCTGCCAATCTCTTCCTTGCTCTAACTAGATACAGGGGGTGGTAGGGTTGGGAGGGAATCCAGTGGCCTGAAACCCAGAACTCACCAAGGGAGACTGGCACACCTTCTCAGTTTGAGGTCTACCTAGAGAGGGTAAAAGTGTTTGTCACTCAGTCATGTTCGACTCTTCGAGACCCATGGACTGTAGTCCACCAGGCTCCTCTGTCTGCGGGATTCTCCAGGCAATAATACTGGAGTGGGTATTCATTCCCTCCTCCAGGGGATCTTTCTGACGTGGGTCTCCTGCTTGATTCTTTACTATCTGAGCCACCAGGGAAGCTCATGCCGAGAGAGGAAGGAGTCCCTCATATTCCTCACCCTCAGCTCCTCCAAACCCCATGCGTGGAGGCAGGTCTGAAACAAAACTAAATGTGGAATCAATCGGATTCAAATCCAGAACTCTCTTCTGAGAGAGTGCCCCTAGCAACCTTGGTCCTAAATTCTGGAGAACTTTTTCAAAAGGTTCACTGATTTGTGAAATGTAAAATGAAAAGGTGAAAGGGATTTCAAATGGCTCAAAAGGCGATACAAATCCTCTTTTATTGAGGGAAGATGAAGGCCTATCTTGTTCTAAATTCAGCCCACCCACTCAGGTCCCAGTTTACCTGCCTCAGTTTGCCTGCCGCCCATCACCCCCACACATTCCATTTCTGCCTCTTCTCAAGAAGCCTGCCACCTCTTCCGTCTGCTCCCTGCACTTTCTGTTTTCTCTCTTATCTTTGTTCTTTTCCAAAAGAACTTCACCTCCTGGGTTTCGTCACTGGTACAGGAGCGCTACAAAGCCAAATGACACCAAATGATGGCTCCAGCTGATGGTAATGATTGGACTCTGGCTGAACTGCAACAGCAGGGCTCAGAGCTGTGGACAGACCCAGACTGTACCAGGAGAGATGCTCCATCTCCTCTCTGTCTCTCTGTCTTTCTCTGTCTCACACACACACATCGCATCCCACAATTTGTATCCATATACGTCCGCGTGCATGTGTAACGCACATAGGCAAACTCACATATATAGCATTAATGCACACATATGAATGCTGGTTTGCCTGAGCAGAGACGTACACCCAGGTAGATACAGCTGCAGACATAGTTTCAGGCAGCAACAACCTTCCCTTTCTCTATCATTAACCCCTCCTTTCTTCCCCCAATGCTGGTTTCACCCCACCAGTTATGCGGGCAGGTGTCTGGGGAAGCAGTCCATTTCAATCCTAGAGACACTGTGAACCCATCCAGATAAAAATGTCTGGAGCCGAGCTGACAGCAGCGGAGGTGGGGGAGGAGAAGGAAGTTGTGATGTCTGCAGCATTTCCCTTAGGGGGGGAATAACCGCCCCCCCGACCCCCACCGCTGTTCCATTTCTCGGCAGCCTCCCGCAGGCTGTTTCATCTCATATTGTGTGAGCTCCAAGGGGGTGTCCAATTTGAGGAACAATGACTATAAAGTCATTTGCGATGCCCTGCTGAGGTTCAGTGTCTGCCTGACCTTGCTATGTACCACACCAGCTCTGAGGAGCTGACCCTCACTGTGGGCCTTGCCTACAGCCCCCCAACCCTCTCCCGCTGGTGCCCCCAGGCCCCAGCCCTGTATCCCTGGAGTCGGGACTCAAGTCCCTCAGAGCAGACCGTCCCCAGCTGTGGCTTTGGGATTTTAGTGGGAGACCACAGTGGGCTCATCTCGCACAGGGAACTGAGAGGTCTAGGTGATAGACAGTGACCCGGAAGAATGTCTGGGAGTGGCGGGACCCCCTGAAGTGGATGCAGAAAGATACCTAGAAAAATCTATCTCCTTTCTTAGTATGGCACGAAGAAGCTTGGGTCTGGAGGCTGAATGCCCTACAAAAACTGGTGGCATATCTCTAGGAGACTCAGAGCTGCCTTTTAAAAACTTGGATATTGGAACCTCCTTTTTAAAGTAATGCTGAATGGGTGTCACCTTCACAGGTCAGTTGGCCCATCACCTGGTCTAAAGAGAGGATTTGCCCCTCAGGAGAGAGTTCCCAGGAGGGCCTGTGCTTCTGGAAAGTGCCACTTGGCCTTCCTCCATCACTGTTCTGATGACAAAAGCCTTTTTTTTTTTTTTAATATTTGTCACAGCACTTTCACATGCATTAGCCCATTAATTGACGCATTCATTGTACACATTTACTGAAACATGAGGGACTCCGAATCATTTTGGAATGATCTAGATAAATACAGGTTACGTGCTGACTGTCCACAAGGTGCAAGCTGCTTTGATGGGCACTATGGGGAGTGAGGGGGGTTTTGCAGAGACAACAAAAGGCAGCCTTCAAAGTACATCCCCCGTCCCAGCCCCCGTGGATCAGATGGCAAATGATTACGTCCATTTTGCAGATGTTTAAACTGAGGGCCAGCGAGGTTCACTGACTTGCTTCCGGTCATGAAATCAGTTAGAGGCACATCTAGAAAGTACATCCTGATTCCAATCGCATGTGCCCTCCTATTCCGTCTTCTTAAATGTTGCTTTCCAGAGAGCTCTTCTTGTGTCACATCTCGCCTTCCTGCCTTCTTTTCTTGGCCTCTCTGGAATAAGTGGACTCAACGGAGAAACGGTCCCTTTCCACCTCTTCCTGAGCTCACATATATATTGCTTCAGGGACAAGAAGGAAAAAGATGGCTACCCTGTTTCTGCAGGTCAGCAAGACGGAGTGGTTGTATGCATTCACAGGCAGCCTCTCCAAGGCCTTTCCTTTTGTCCAGCAGAGCCCTGGGGTGGGCGAGGCAGTGGCCGTGTGTGGTATCTACCTTACATAGCACTCAAGAATATCTTCCTCCAGCCCAGCCTTTCTTTGCAGACTGAGAAGATGGAGGAAAACCTCCTCCTCTGCCTTCTAGCTGAGAAGCCTGAAGCTAAAAGAGGTTAAAGGGTCTGCCAGAGGCCAGATGAGGTGGTAGTGGAAGGTTGGTGTTACTTGAGCTTGGGCTCTTGCCTGTCTCTGTTCTGAGGGGAGACGTGTGTGTGGGTGTTTGGGGGACATGTGAAGCAGGTTCAAGGTTGGAGGGGGAGCCATGTAACTGGTTTCTTGTTGTACGTGTCATCTTGTCAAAAATCCAGAGGCTCTTTAGGCCCCAGGCCCCTCTCCGATGAGGTCATAGTGTCAGCCCACAAGCAGCTGGAGCGGCCACAGAAATGCTAGCGATGCTTCCCAGGTTGCTGAGAGGGGTGCTGGCCTCTGGTGCCCAGGTCCGCAGACCTGTGCCCAGGGGGCAGCCCAGCTCTCAGGAGAGCTGCTCTGGGCCAGGCCCAGGAGCTCCAGAGCCACACTGTCACCTGCTTGCTGAGGCCCTAGTGACAGAAGGGCCCTGTCTCCTGTCCTTCTGGAGCAAGGGGCAAGTTCTTGGTAGCAAGCAGGCAGAACGGGCTCTGGGTGGAGTAAGCAAAAATGAAATTTTTTTTCGGAAGTAGGTCAGGGGCTCACCAAGCCTTTGGAAGGCTGCCTGACTTAGACTAAGGAATGGCCGGCTACTCGAGTGGTCCTGGAGAGCAAAACAAGGGGGACAATGCTTGGTTTTTAAGCAGGAGATGTTAAAAACAGTGGCCGGCATGTTACCCCACTGTTGCGTGCAGCTATCACAGCCTCAGCCACATTGTGTGGCCACTGCCACCGGATGGCCCTTCTTCCCTGTGCCCCCATCTCTAGGGCCCAGGGTCCTGGGGCACCACTGTCTTTCCCTACCCACCGAGAACCAGGGCCCATGTGGGAGCAGGTGACCGGTTGGGCCCAGACCACATCCCAAAGGTGGGCTTTTTGTAGTGGGAGATGGGACAAGGAGCAGGAAGATGTGTCCACGTGAGAGATGCGGGGATCTGGAGGTTCTTTGCTGGGAAAATGAAGGAGAGTAACAAAACTCAAAGAGGCTTAACAACGCCTTTTAAATAACTAAAAGGTGATTTTTTTTCCCCCTTTCTTCCTTTCAGAGGATGATGGACAAACGGCAAATGGAGACTGAAATGGACTTACATCCCAGCAGGTGAGTGTGGATGAGATGTGTGAAGGGCTTTCCTGGTAGTGAGAGGGCTTCTGGGCCTGGGGTAGCAGACAGTAGGGTGGTGGGTGAGGCATAAATGAGGACCCTCAGGCTGCTCGAAACTTCCTGCCCCATCCTGACCCCTTGGAGGCGTGTTTGCTCCCTGGAAGGGCCCAGGGCGGCATTCTTTCACAGAGATACAGGGAGGGGCATAGCTATGGAGGGCAGGTGGCTAGTGGCTGAAGGAGTGAGTTCTTTGCATGCATGAGTGCTAAGTTGCTTAGGTCGCATCCCATTCTGTGCAACCCATGGACTGTAGCCCGCCAGGCTCCTCTGTCCGTGGGATTTTCCAGGCAAGAATACTGGAGTGGGGTGCCTTGCCCTCCTCCTAGTGAGTTCTTTATTCCTGGGATAATGTGAGAAGACTCTCTCAGGACCTTCACCTTTAGCTCCAAGAAAATGAGAGTAGGAGGAAGCTCCCAGTCTAGAAACGCGGCAGTCTCTAAGTCTGAAAATGGAAGCGCATCCCTAGGGTATCCACCCCAGAGTGCCTCAAGCCACCTAGGAAAGGGATGTATCCTAGAGTCTCAGCTTTCCCCAGCAAAGGATACTCTGGGTCTCCTGTCCCTTTAAAGCACTCCCCACTTGATGCCACATTCAGCTTGAAAATGGGGCCAGCCCAGCAGCTCTCAAAGGAGCCAGCGCAATAAATGATGAGCAGCTCCCTTGAACTCATCTCCCCGAGCCTGGTGTTTAAAGTGAATTGAAACGAATATCTGATAAATGAATAAACCTGTAAATGGAATCAAAAACCTTATGAACCTGAAGGAGAAATAGGAGTCCCAGGTCTGTTAAGTCTAAATTGAATAAATCTGATCAACTCCCTGACAATTTCTGCCAAAGCTCTTGAAGAAGAAGGAGAAGAGGGGTGAGTGGAGATCAGCAGAGGAGGGGGAAAGAGTGAGTGGGGGAGGGCAAGACAGGAATTGGTTCAGTAATTAAGCTATCACCATGAGCCAACAGAGGAGGCCCCAGTGGCCCCCAGTTTCACTCAGTTGGACTGGATAGATAGATGACATTAGGAGGCTCTCGCATGACTGGCTGCTCCTGAGTCTGCCCCCAAGGACACCTCTGGAGAACAATTAGGCATTTGTACCAAAGGGGGCAAAGTGAGCTCAGCTGTGTGCAGTGGGGGTCCTTGATGCATGGGAGTCAGTGGGGAAGCAGGTATGGGAGGTCAAGAAGTCACATTCAGAATGAGCTCAGAATAGTGATGGAGCCAGAGAATTCTACCTTTAGTCTCATTGACCTCAGTCACATTCCTATTATTGTGTTGGGCAAGTTACTTTCTGTAATGGTTTTAAAACACAGCTACAAAATTCTTTTAACTTTCCTTCCAATGAAGGTGATGATGGTAGTGGGGGCATGGGAAGGCTTTATGTTGTCTCTTTTTGAATAGGTGGGTTTGTAACTGCCTAGACCAAGACAGTGGAGAAGGCAATGGCACCCCACTCCAGTACTCTTGCCTGGGAAACCCCATGCACAGAGGAGCCTGGTAGGCTGCAGCCCATGGGGTCGCAAAGAGTCGGACACGACTGAGCGACTTCACTTTCACTTTTCACTTTCACGTACTGGAGAAGGAAATGGCAACCCACTCCAGTATTCTTGCCTGGAGAATCCCAGGGATGGAGGAACCTGGTGGGCTGCCGTCTATGGGGTCGCACAGAGTCCGACACAACTGACGTGACTTAGCAGCAGCAGACCAAGACAGAGTGGGCGCAGTGGTACAGAATCCACCTGCCAATGCCGGAGACGCGGGTTCAATCTCTGGGTCGGGAAAACCCTCTGGAGAAAGAAATGGCAACCCACTCCAGTATTCTTACCTGGGAAATCCCACGGACAAAGGAACCTGGTGGGCTACAGTCCATGGGGTCACAAAGAGTCCGACATGACTTAGCAACTAAACAACAGACCAATGCAGAATGGTGGACCTGATGCTATGTGAAGTTTAAGACTGGGTCAGAAAAGGTCACACAGCTTCTACTCGATTTTCTTGGAATATTCACTTTTGGGGAAGCTAGCCACTATGTAGGAAACTCAATTACCCTGAGGCTGCTGTGCTGGAGGGGTGTTTCAGCTACTGGGCAGCTGAGTTCCTGACAGTTAGCCCTGAATGCTGGCCATGAGAATGAGTCCTCTCATCCCTCCAGCCTAGTGGAGTCTTCAGATGCCTACTAGCCCAGCCCCATCTGACTGCAAGGGCCAAGGAGAGTGGACTTGCTTTACCCCAAGCCCTTCCCAGACTCCTAACCGGCAAAATTATAAGCAGCAGAAAATAATTTCATAAGTTGCTAAATTCTAGAGTAATTTGTTAGTAACAAAAATATTTCCTCTCTTGGATCTTGATTTTCTTCTTTAAAATAATAGGTTAGACCAGACAATTTTTAAATCTTTATTTTAGAAATTATAAGCAGTGGGTGAACATGGTATTTTCAAAGAGTTCAAATAGCACAAAGGGATAAAAACAGAAATGAAACAATCTCCTTTCCTACTTTTGAATACCTCCCACCCATTGAGAGCTAGCTACCTTCAATGAATTAAAGATCCTTCCAGACATGTTTTATGTGATCACATTGTATATAATTATATCTTTCAAAACTTACACATAGAATTTAATTTGCTTTGATCAGGTACTAATACAGATTGAAGATATTTCCATATCAATATAAACAAGCCCACCTCATTCTTTTTATGGCTGTGTAGTATTTCATGGCATGAATGTATCAAAATGTACTTCCTCTTCCCTACTGTTGGATCTTGAAGTTGTTTTATGTAGATTAGTTGGTGGTTGGTTGACTTTTGCTATTGTAATATTGCAGTGAACATTGTTATAGACTTATTTGTGCTCTCTTGTATAAGTGATTTGTAGGTTAAATTCTTAGAAGCAGAATTCCTGGATCCAAGGATATAAGCATTTAACATTTTGATAGTTATAGTCAGAGGTGACTTTCAAAGATGTGTCAAATTTATACTCCCACAATTGAGAGGGCTAGTTTCTTGCTACCCTCATAATCTTCTAAGTTTTTTCAACATGCTAAGCATTGTTTCATTTTTGTTTTCATACCTTAATTATGAAGTTGAGTATTTTTATATATGTATTGATTTTTAATTACTTTTTAAACTTTGAACAGCTTATTTATATGCTTTGCAAATTCTACAGGTTTATTCATCTTTTTTAAGGGCTTTCTTGCATGAACTTTTGGATGTTATCAATTACAAATGTTTTCCTATTAAACTTGTTGTCTTTTGTATACAGGCACAAAACGTAATTTTGTGTATAAGCAATTTTATTTTTTAATGACATTAAATTTATCAACCTTTTCAAAAAATAGCTTTAGAGTTTTGTCGTGGTTTCAAAGGTCTTCCCAACTCCAGGGTCATAAAATAAAATAATAAAATTAATTACACATATTTTCTTTCCATTTTGTTTTCTTTAAACTTATTGATTTGGGTTTTATATTTGGTATTTTGGGGATGAGGATTCAATCTTCCTTTTACAAATTGTCAGACTCGTGATGTCCAATAGAAGCAAAACGTAAGCCACACAAGTGATTTAAAACTTTCTGTTAGCCACATTAAAATAAGTAAAAAGAAACAAGTGGAAGTAATTATAATATCACATCCAAAATATAATTTCAAAACGTAACTGATGTAAAAATCATAAATTAGGTGTTTTACATTTCTTTTTGCATACCAAGTCTTCAAAATACACTGTACTTGGACTGGCCACATTTCCAGTGCACACAACATGTGGCTAGTGGCTCCCATATTGGACGTGCTCAGTCACTAAGTTGCGTCCAGCTCTTTGTGACCCCATGGACTATATAGCCCATCAGGCTCCTCTGTCCATGGCATCTTCCAGCTCAGAGGTCTGGAGTGGGTTGCCATTTCCTCTTCTAGCCCATATTGGACAGTACAGTGTTAAATGGTAACCGCAATAACTTCAAGTCCATCCCTTCCTGCATTGGTTTGAAATGCCCCCTCTAACAGAGGCTAAGTGAATTTTTTGTATTTAGGCCTATTTGCGGGCTCTATTCTTTCCCACTGAACTGTCTCTCCCTTTGAACAAGAATAATGGCCTATTTTAATTATAATAGGGTTAAAATATTTTCAATACCTCCTAGAGCAGTTCTTCTCTCTCATTCTTTTTATTAAGTTTTTGTGGCTCTTTCAGTTTTGTTCTTTCTCTAGATAGACATTGAAAGCGTTAGTTGCTCAGTCATGTCTGACTCTTTGAAACCCCATGAACTGTAGCCCACCAGGCTCCTCTGTCCACGGAATTCTCCAGGCAAGACTACTGGAGTGGGTAGCCATTCCCTTCTCCAGGGGATCTTCCCAAACCATGAATCGAACCAGGTCTCCTGCATTGCAGGCAGATTCTTTACTGTCTGAGCCACCAGAGAAGTCCCATATAGACACTAACACCCAATATTAGATATTATCTAATACTGTAATATATATACCATATTGTGGATACTATCTCTACTATTTATACTAGGTACATGGTTCTGTAATATAGACAATACATAATACTAGATATTGTTACCTATTAGATATTAATGTACACCTAATGGGAAGGATTGGGGGCAGGAGGAGAAGGGGACGACAGAGGATGAGATAGTTGGATGGCATCACCGACTCGATGGACATGGGTTTGGGTAAACTCCGGGAGTTGGTGATGGACAGGGAGGCCTGGTGTGCTGCGATTCATGGGGCTGCAAAGAGTCGGACACAACTGAGCGACTGAACTGAACTGAATGAGATCTATTAGGTATACATTAATATCTAATACTTTATTATTTTGAATAGCAAACAAGGTTTATTACTGGTATTGACTGGGATCACAATGGATTCCAGAGCCAGAAAATGGATTTCTAAGGGCCCTTCTAGGATTCCTAGGTGGCGCTGGTGATAAAGAACCCACCTGACAATTCAGGAGATGTAAAGAGACTCTGGTTCGATCCCTGGTTCAGGAAGATCCCCTGGAGGAGAGCATGACAACCCACTCCAGTATTCTTTCCTGGAGAATCCTATGGACAGAGGAGCCTGGCTGGCTATGGTCCCTAGGGCCACAAAGAGTCAGATATGACTGAAGTGACTGAGCACGCACACACCAAGCCTTTCTACTTTAAATGTCAGTGGCCCCACTTTGCTATATCAAGGAAAGCAGGGGCTGGTGATGCACATCCTGCGTGACTGGTGTGGTGGCTCCTTTGTGCAGTGAGGAACCTGTGTCCCCACCAGCTGTGTGACCTCCTGAGTGTGTGCTGTCAGATCCACGTGAAGGAAATACTCCATGACAATAGTTCAGAAAGACCGACACGCTGGAATTGCTGGGGAAGCCGGCTGGCAGTAGGCAGTGTGCTTGCTCCATGGGGAGAGCTCTGTCTTGGAAGATGAATAAGAGGAGAGTTGGGAGGAAGAAAGGAGAATGAGGGATAAGATGAGGGGAGGCAGGGGCAGGGGAGAAAAAACAAGGAGGAGAAAGGAAGACTAGGGAGTGGGACGGGGGAGGGAAGGAGGTAGAGGGGTACAGAAGGTACTCAATGGGACAGAGGGGCCTGGAAGACACCAGGGAGGAGAGAGTGCTGCTGAGTGGGGAGGAGATTCAGGGGCCCAAGAGAACCTGATGGGGTGGCGGGCAAGGGCTCGGGGTGGAAGCACCTGGGCGTTATCACCACCACCTCTTGCCAAGGCAGCCCTATGGCCATGGCAGGGAGGAGTCTCTAAAGCATGGAAAGGAGGTCTCTAATCTGTAGAAGTTGGGGTGTCCCTTGGGGACAGGATTCAGGGTGTCTGGGGCAGCTCTGGCACAGCCTTGTTTGCCAGAGTCCATTGTGCCTGGGGAATTGGACTAGGAGCCCAGTGGATGAGAAGTTCCAACTTTCAGTGATCTTGGTTGGTGTACAGAATCTTTGCCTTTGAGACTCGATGGTCCTGGGTGAGAGAGAAACGAATATGTGAAGAGACAGAGCTGCCCTCACACTGAGAAGGAAGAGAGGAGGGCTCGTCAAAGGCTCAGTCCCTTGATGACGTGCGATCTGACTGTCTTTCAGTTTACAGGCAATGGAATGCCCTCAGGCTTCTTTTAGGAGAAGGGGAATGGCTACCATCACATAACCCTCTGGACTCGAGGGTCACCTCTCCCACTGTAACCCTCACCCAAACCAGAAGTATGGAGGGACAGAGAGGTTCCCTGCACATTGCATGCAGGGCATCTGAGCACAGAGTTCTAAATCCACTGGATTACAGGGGCACTTAGTGAGCCAGCGACGGGGTTGAAACCAGAAACTTGGCCATTCACATCCCAGCTGAACGCCCTTGCCAGGGACTTTCTTGTTCCTCCTCTGTCTTTAGAAGCAGAAAACGGAATGTCAGGCATTGACTCTGAGCCACTGGATTTTCAAGGAGTCACAGGGTCACACTGAGATGGAAACAAAGGAGAAAACAACCCATCTTCCCAGCTTCCAGGAGATGCGCAGCCTGTCTCCACAGACTGCTTGCTCCTCATCACAACGGCGACAAAATGCTATTTTCCTTTCAGCGGTGTGCACAAGTGCCAATCCAAATGAATATTATTCACACACTTCTGTCCAAACACTGTGAAGTCTTCAAAGGTTGATTAAACCTCTGACATTGTTGCTTTATTTCTCCTGCACTTCTTGCCAGGTGAAGACCTCCCTCCTATGACCTCACCCCTCCTATTCCTCTGTCCTTCTCCCTGCATTCCCTTCCCCCATGTGAATCCAGGTATCCCAGGAGAGGATGCCATCTGGTCTCCCTGGGAGGGGGCATGGCAGGGACCATGGCTCGGCTTTGGTTTGCTGAGGACTCAGAGAGCAACGAACAGTCAGGGCACCTTGTGTGTGATGGGGGCTGGTGGTGGGGGCACTTAGAGTGGGGAAAGGGGGAGATTTGACTTTGATTACCCAGGAAAAATCCATTTCCTGCTTGTAATGACTGGCCAGTGCATATTGGAAATCACAGCCTCCCTGCTCAGCTCTCCCCGTGTCATTAGTCCCCAGTGGAGCGGTGTCTCATTGGAAATCACACCTGGTGAAATGAAGCGTGATGTGCAGCTCTCAAGACCTGCCTTTGTTTCGCAGCCTCATAGTGCCCTGGCCCTGCCCAAGGTTTCCCTGGATAACCCAAGAGACCCAGTAATGCTGGATCCTTCTTTAAGCTTCCTTAGTCTTACCTATCATCAGAGGTGGGGTGTGGAGGAAATCTTCAAGCATCTCTGTACCACCTGTAGAGCTTCACAGAGTGCCCGATACCCAGGAGAGCCCCATGAATACGTCAGATCAGGACAATGACAACTTGAAAGATCAAAGGGCCTTCCCAAGGCCACAGAGCCTTTCCAAGCTGTCCTTGTTTTGCTGCCCTTAGCATTCATTCCCTTTTTCTTTTTTTCGTAACAGAATCCCAAGTGTTCTTACAGGAACCACGTTTCCTACCCGACTTGAGAGCTTTGGATAGGCACCTCTCCATAACCTCCACCCCACCTTCAGGGGTGGGCATATGACCAAATGCTTGTCAATCAACATTGACTGTACTGATCGGTCCTAGGATTAGTATGGAAACTCAAGTGTGATGCTGAGATTATTGATTGAGGAAGTGGCATTCTTTTTACCTGGTGCTGCTAAATTGATTAAGGTAAGACTGGGGCCACACTTGACTATTTTGATACCACATGGAGTGACCACATTAGTGGCTAGTGAAGCGTGAAGTATAGTGGAAACATACATACAATCACTCAGTTTACAACAAATGCTTTCCTATGATGCACTGAGGGGTAAAGGATGTACTTTTTAATAAATGGTGCTGGGTTAATTGGATATCATATGAAAAAAAATGAACCTTGATCTCCACCTTATGCCATTCACAATAAATTAATGCATGAAGGACCATAGGTCTAAATATGAAAGCTGAAACAATCAAGTTTCTATAGAAAAACAAAGGAGAATATATTCAAGCCTTTGAGAGAGGCAGAATATTCTTCAACAGAATATACACACACATCCCCAAATAAAATTAAACATCAAAATGAATGTTAAATTGGACTTTATTAAAATTAAGAACCTCTATTTATATAAAGACACTATTAAGAGAGAAAAAAAGCAAGCCAAAGACTGGGACAAAATATTTGAAACTCATATATCAGAAAAAGAATTACAATATTCAGAATATATGAAGAATTCCTACAAACAAGTAAACAAAAGACACATAATCCAATTAAAAAATGCTCGTGGGGGTGTAAATTGAGATAACTGCTTTAGAAACCTATTCTGAAGGATCTATTAAAACTAAACATACATATGCTCTATTTTCTGGAAACTCTCCTTCTGAGTATATACACCCAACAGAATTGAGTGTTTTTGTTTGCCAAAAGATGTATGCAAAAATGTTCATAACAGCTTTATTCATAGTGGCCCAAACTAGAAACAATCTATATGTTTATCAACAATAATTTGTGATATATTCATATAATAAAATACTGCAGAGAGATGAAAAAGAACAAGCTCTTATCACACATAAGAAGCACAAATTCAGCAATTATCATCCTGATGGGGTAAAGTGAGCCACTCAAAAATACACCTGCTGTACAATTTGATTTATACAAAAGCAAGATAGGAAAGACTAGACTGTGGTGATAGAAGTCTAGCACTGAAGCTACTCTTAAGGTGTTATTGACCACAGTGGTGCAAAAGAGAACCTCATAGGGTGCTGGAAATTCTACATCTTGATTTGGGTGGTAATTTTGTATGTAGAAATTTATTGATGTGTACATTTGAGGTCTGTACACTTTACTGTGTGTAAGCTATACCTCAATTTTCAGAAAAAAAAGGGAATAGTGAAGAGAAGGGAAAGAATGAATCTTCTGATATCATCAGAGCATCTGGATCCAGCCATGCCTGAAGATAAACACTCCTGGACCTCTTAGGAGCCAATTAATTCCCTTTTATTTGGGCTTAAACCAGTTTATGCTAGGTTTTCTCTCTCTTGCTACTACAATTGTCTTCATAATGACCACCTTCTTGTGTTCAGGCCAGAATATTCCTCCTTCAGCCTGAGTAGATGGGGGAAGTCCTACACCTCACAAGTTCCCAGGCGAGCAAGTTCCTCCATATCACAGTAATCCAAGTCTATGCCCCAGCCATGAATGCTGAAGAAGCTGAAGTTGAACGGTTCATTGAAGACCTACAAGATCTAGAACAAACACCAAAAAAGATGTCATTTTCATCATAGGGGACTGGAATGCAAAAGTAGGAAGTCAAAAGATACCTAGAATAATAGGCAAGTTTGGCTTGGAGAACAAAATGAAGCAGGACAAAGGCTAACAGAGTTTTGCTAAGAGAACACACTGGCCTTAGTAAACACCCTCTTCCAACAACACAAGAGCCAACTCTACACATGGAGATCACCAGATGGTCAATACTCAAATCAGATTGATTATATTCCTTGTAGCCAAAGATGGAGAAGCTCTACACAGTCAGCAAGAACAAAACCCAAAGCTAACTGTGGCTCAGATCATGAACTCCTTATTTCAAAATTCAGACTTAAATTGAAGAAAGTAGGGAAAACCACTAGGGTTAGGTTTAACCTAAATCAAATCCCTATACAGTGGAAGTGAAAAATAGATTCAAGGGATTAGATCTGATTGACAGAATCCTTGAAGAACTATAGATGAAGGTTCCTAGCATCGTACAGGAGGTGGTGATCAAAATAATCCACCCAAAAAAGAAATGCTAAAAGTTAAATGGTTGCCTGAGGAGGCCTTACAAATAGCTGAGAAAAGAAGAGTAGAGAAAGGCAAAGGAGAAAAGGAAAGATACACCCATCTGAATGCAGAATTCCAGAGAATAGCGAGGAGAGAAAAGAAAGTCTTCCTCAATGAGCAATGCAAAGAAATAGAGGAAAACAATAGAATGGGAAAGACTAGAGATCTCTTCAATAAAATTAGAGATACCGAGGGAAAATTTCATGCAAAGTTGGGCACGATAAAGGGCAGAAAGGATATGGACCTAACAGAAGCAGAAGATACTAAGAACAGGTGGCAAGATACACAAAAGAACTAAACAAAAAGATCTTCATGACCCAGATAACCACGATGGTGTGATCACTCACCTACAGCCAGACATCATGGAGTGTGAAGTCAAGTGAGCTTTACTTAGGTAGCATCACAATGAACAAAGTTAGCAGAAGTGATGGAATTCCAGCTGAGCTATTTCAAATCCTAAACAATGATGCTTGGACAGGGAGGCCTGGGGTGCTGCAGTCCAATGGGTAGCAAAGAGTTGGACATGGTTGAGTGACTGAAATGAACTGAACTGAACCAAAACAGTGATGCTGTTAAAGTGCTGCATGCAATATGCCAGCAAATTTGGAAAACTCAGCAGTGGTCACAGGACTGGAAAAGGTCAGTTTTCATTCCAATCCAAAGAAGATCATGTCGAAGAATGTTCAAACTTCTGCACAATTGCACTCATCTCACACGCTAGGAAAGTAATGCTCAAAATCCTTCAGTCCAGACTTCAACAGTATATGAACCAACAACTTCCAGATGTACAAGCAGGATTTAGAAAAGGCAGAGGAACCAGAGATCAAATTGCTAACATCTGTTAGATCATAGAAAAAGCTATAAAATTCCAGAAAAACATGTACGTCTGCTTCATTGATGACACTAAAGCCTTTGTTTGTGTAGATCACAACAAGCTTTGGAAAATTCTTCGAGAGATAGGAATACCAGACCACCTTACCTGCCTCCTGCAAAATCTGTATGCATGTTAAGAAGCAACAGTTAGAACTGGACATGGAACAATGGACTGATTCCAAATTGGGAAAGGAGTACCTCAAGGCTGTATTGTCACCCTACTTATTTAACTTACATGCTGAGTACATCATGAGAAATGTGGAGCTGGATGAAACACAAGCTGGAATCAAGACTGCAGGTAGAAATATCAATAACCTCAGATATGCAGATTACACCACCCTTATGGTAGAAAGCAAAGAGGAATTAAAGAGCCTCTTGATGAAAGTGAAAGAGGAGAGTGAAAAAGCTGGCTTAAAACTCAATATTCAAAAAACTAATATCATGACATCTGGTCCCATCACTTCATGACAAATAGATGGGGAAACAATGGAAACAGTGACAGACTTTTTTTCTTGGGCTCCATAATCACTGTGGATGGTGACTGCAGCCATGAAATTAAAAGATGCTTGCTCCTTGGAAGAAAAGCTATGACCAACCTAGACAGCATAATAAAAAGCAGAGACATTGGTTTGCCAACAAACGTCCATCTAGTCAAATCTATGGTTTTTCTAGTAGTCATGCACAGACATGAGAGCTGGACAATTAAAAAGGCTAAGAAGCGAAGAATTGATGTCTTTGAACTGTGGTGCTGGAGAAGACCATTGAGAGTCCCTCAGACAGCAAGGAGATCAAACCACTCAATCCTAAAGGAAATCAACCCTTAATATTCCCTGGAAGGACTGATGCTGAAGCTCCAATTCTTTCGCCATCTGATGTGATGAGCTGACTCATTGGAAAAGACCTGGATGCTGGGAAAGATTGAAGGCAGAAGGAGAAGGGAAGGACAGAGGATGAGATGGTTGGATGGCATCACCGACTCAGTGTGCATGAGTTTAAGCAAACTCTGGGAGATGATGAATGACAGGGAAGCCTGGTGCTCCTGGGTTCACAAAGAGTTGGACATGACTGAGGGACTGAACAACAACAACAACAACAAGTGACCTGCCTGCCAATCCACACTCCTGGAGGAGAGTCCATAGAGGACTCACCTCAGAGCATCTGGTCAACCCCGTGTGTGTGTGTGTGTGTGTGTGTGTGTGTGTACTGAGGGAGAGAAGGTGGGGTAAAGAGTCTGGGGACTTCCTGAGGGGAGAAACAGGGATGGAGCTCTTGAAGGGCTCACGGTTCCCTACCTGTCAGCATTGCCAGTTCAGCAGGTACCAGGCACCAGAAAGAGACTTAGAAAATTCACAGGAATATGTTCCAGGGCATAGAGTCAGGAGGTACCAGCCTTTTTTGCCCAAGTCTCAGGTCAGGACTGCTCCGCGCAGCATCTGGCACATGAGAGGTTCTCAATTCATGTTTGTTTGAATAAATGAGTGACTGAAAGGCTTCATGAGTGTTATATAACACACAGTAAGTGGTCAGTGCTGTGAGGTGGTTTCATTCTTATTCCTGAGAGGCAGAAACCATGCCCGCCCTCCTTGCTCTCATGCCCCCAGAAGCAAAAGAGTCAAGGGACGGGGTCTTGTGACCATGGATCAAGTGGGTCAGCTTCTCCCAGGGTCAGGCTTGGGAACAGTCCCATTGTGGTCCTGTCATGGAGGATGGATTCCCAAGGAGAAACAAAAGGGCCTGGAAATCAGGCCAGGAAAAAAAAAAAAAACTCTTTTAGGGTTATTTAGTGTTTGTTAATTGGTCACCTCGTTAGCTGCCCGTCTGCAGCCTGATTCTAGGAAGTGGGGGGTGGGGGAGGGGAAGGGGCCACCCTAGCCAAGACTGGCCTCTCAGACTCAATAATAAGGACGGAGCAATTACCGAGACTTGCAGAGCCAATTCCAGTTAGGAGTGCACCAGACTGGACTTTGTCCTACGGATGAGAAAAAGGTCAGCATGCTCTGTGGGAGGAGAAGAAAGAGCCCTTCACAGCGAAAGAGTCTGCCCAAGGGAGGGAGACAGAGAAAAGGAGGGCTCTGTGGAGGTGAAAAACTAAAGAAAGAATGACATTTGGAAATTCCTTGGAATAAGGGGAGGAAGATAATGAAATAAAAATTACAAAGGAGAAGGAACCAGTGAACAAAACAGAAGAGACCGAGGGGGAGCTTTCTGGGGGCTCAGGGCTGGGCTGGGAAGGAGCTGGCAGGACACCCTTGCCGGGGCCACCTGTGCACCCTGAGCTGGTCACCAGCCTGCTCTCGGCCTCCGTTGCCCCATCCATAAATAGAAGGGCTTTGCAGATCTGACACCCTGTCTCTGAGTCTATTTTTGCACAGGTGTGGGAAGATATTGTTATGAGCATCCATTGAGGGCAATCAGGACCCTGCCCCAAGGCCACACTATTATTCCTTGGCTGTTCCTTTGTCTCTGCATCCCTTCCCTGATTGCTGCTCAAGGAATGCTGATTTCTGCCATCCCCTCTGAGACAATCTGGGGCATAAATAGTGCTGCTTCCCAAACATCCCTCCACATGTCCCACCTCTTGCACTGAGGTGGAGCTGATGTCGAAACCTTGGTCTCTGTGTGCTGGTATCAAATTGAATCTCGGAGACAGAGTTTTGGGTGAAGTAGAAAAGAATAGCTTTATTGCTTTGTCCAGCAAAGGAGGACACAGCAGGCTTGCACCTCAAAAACTGTGTGGCCCAACCCAGGGTTTTGGGAGGAGTCTTATAGCAATGATTCAAGGGTAGAGTTGCTGATAAGGATCAGGGTGTGTAGGGCCTGCAGGTGGTCTCCTGATGAGCTTCTCCAGGTTAGCAAACTGTGACCCTCTCTGGAAAGAAGAATACTAACATCTTCCATTTGTTGGGTTTTTTTGTTCTATAAGAGAGCTCAAAGATATTGCTATGAGCATTCCTTGAGGGGAATCAGGGCCCTGTCCCAAGGCCACACCACAATTCCTTGGCAGTTCCTCCTTTGTCTCTGCATCCCCTACCTTCCCTGATTAGCAAATATTTGAAAGTCTTCTGTGCTCAGAATCCCCACAGGGTCCTCTTCCATTTCAGAGCTGCATGGCTAGATTTGGCCAATGAGCTGTGAGCAGCTCATGGGTCATTTCAAAGCTGACGTGTAGAAGAGATGATGATTGGTCTTCCAGTTGTCTCCTCCCTGACACAAAAATTCCGAAGCCTGGGTCCCTGAGTCACTAAGTGGAATAGAGGCCCCAGTTGACTCATGTGGGATGGATAAGAAATGTTTTGTTATTGGCAGTGTCAACTTGAAAAAAAAAAAACATTCACAACCTGAAAGTTGAGTCATGTTTTATTCAGTGGGAAGTTTTAGGACTTCAAGCCTGGGAGGCAGCAACTCAAGTAACCCTGAGAGAACTGCTCTGAGGAGGCAAGGGGGAGTTTTGCAACAAAGGGCAGGTAGTCAAAACATCAAAAGTTTGCTACTAATTAAAGAAAACCAGATATCCCAAGTTAAGGAATTTAGCACTTTCCTATGTATGGGAAGATGTAAGAATCTGGGCTCACTGAAATCATTCCTTTGATATGCACCTTAGTAATCTGGGCCAAATCCTGTGTTTTTACACCCTGACTTTCCTCAGGGCTCCCTGGCTCTTGTTGGAGGGCTTCAATCACAGATGACTGTGACATCTTCTGTTTACTGATAAAAATATTCCATTTCTCTGTAGCTTTTTTTTTTGTTTTCAGTAGCTTGTGTTGGTTTGGAATTGTTTACCATGTAAACGTAACCTAGTCTGTTCTGACTTGTGAACAAACTAAGTTTAGACCCCTGAAAGAAAGAAAGTGAAAGTGAAAGTTGCTCAGTTTTGTCCGACTCTTTGCAACTCCATGGACTATACAGTCCATGGAATTCTCCAGGCCAGAATACTGGAGTGGGTAGCCTTTCCCTTCTCCAGGGGATCTTCCCAACCCAGGGGTTGAACTCAGGTCTCCCGCACTGCAGGTAGATTCTTTACCAGCTGAGCCACTAGGGAAGCCCATAGTCTGTTCTGACTTGTGAACAAAGTTTAGACCCCTGTGAAAGTGAAAGTGTTAGTCACTTCAGTTGTGTCCGACTGTTTGCGACCCCACGGACTGTGATCTGCCAGGTTCCTCTGTCCATAGAATTCTCCAGGCAAGAACACTGGAGTGGGTTGCCATTCCCCTCTCCAGAGAATCTTCCCAACCCAGGAATTGAACCCGAGTCTCCTGCATTGCAGACAGATTCTTTACCATGTGAGCTACCAGGGAAGCCCAATTGTAGCAGCTTCCTTGAAGGGCACTTGTGTCACCAGACTCACCCTTTCTGACTCAGTTGCCTCATTACTACTGGTAGACTGATCCCATATATCCATCTTGATTCACACATCCTTGGTGGTTCTCCAGTGCCTGCTGACGGGCAAAAAGAAAACTCCTTTCAGTACTGCTTAAAGACCTTTCAAGTTCATCTTTAAGGCCTACACTGAAAGTCATTTATTTGGGAGTGAAAGAGAAAGAGGAGGAGAGGTGAGGGTAGCAAGTCACACTATTTGCACCCTCAACCCAGGGGCTGAGGTGTGGTTTTCTCAGGTGGCACTAGTGGTAAAGAACCCACCTGCCAATGCAGGAGCCATAAGAGATGTGGGTTTGATCCCTGGGTTGGGAAGATCCCTTGGAGGAGGGCATGGCAACCCGCTCCAGTATTCTTACTTGGAGAACCCCATGGACAGAGGAGCCTGGCGGTGGTCCATAGGGTCGCAAAGAGGCAGACACGACTGAAGTGACTTAGCACTTTTGCAGGGGCTGAGGTATAGACATGACAAGCAGGCTCTGTGTCTTAAATAGACTTGGTCTCCATGGGGCCTGACTGTCTATGCAGTTACTGAGATTCCCTCTCTGCTTTCTCTTCATCCACACATACTTGTCCAAAAAATCCCCAACCACTGAGATGAGAGGATGTTTCTCTACTGGGTCAGTTGGAACCTGATGAGCTGAAAGAAATGAAGTTAGCAACCACGTGAGATCTGCTAGTGGATGAGCCCTCTGGACCTGAGCCCCTTGGAATGGGGGGCCAGTCTTTTCTCATTGAGAAGTGAATATCTTTCTTTCACAGTATGTGGTCTCCTCTCCCAGGACTAAGCCTGAAGGAATTAAAGGGAACCCATAATATCAGCATGCTCCCTTCCAAAATGCATCAGAATATCATGGGCCTGGGATTCCTGACTGGGTAGAATTGAAACTATTTACTTCAACGTTTAAACCTATGTGCTGGGACTTGAACCCAGCCAAAGCCCAGTTTGGGAATCTAACCCATGTGGCTGGAACTTGAACCCACGTGACTAGGACTTAAACCCAGCCAAAATGCATGGTACCTGGTTTCAGGACCTAATGGAGCTCAGGTTCTTGATATCTCATTGCAGAAAGAATTAAAGTGATAGGTAAGAAGAGGATTTATTCAGATTCAGAGAGAAGCACACTCCACGGACACAGTACGGGCCATCACAGAGGGTGAGCGTAGCCATGAAATGGGCCATGGTTAGTTTTTATAGGCTGGGTAATTTCATATGCTAATGAATGGGAGGATTATTCCAACTGTTTTGGGGAAGGGGTGGAGATTTCCAGGATTTGGGACACTGCCCAAATTGGTCTTTTGACAGTGCCTTGAAACTGTCATGACTTGTCTGTGATCTTCAGTTCAGTTCAGTTCAATCACTCAGTCATGTCCAACTCTTTGCGACCCCATGGACTGCAGCATGCCCAGCTTCCCTGTCCATCACCAACTCCTGGAGCTCTCTCAAACTCATGCCCATTGAGTCAGTGATGCCATCCAACCATCTCATCCTCTGTCATCCCCTTCTCCTCCTGCCTTCAATCTTTCCCAGCATCAGGATCTTTTCCAATGAGTCAGTTCTTCCCATCAGGTGGCCGAAGTATTGGAGTTTCAGCTTCAGCATCAGTCCTTCCAATGAATAATCAAGACTGATTTCCTTTATGATTGATTGGTTGGATCTCCCTGCTGTCCAGGGACTCTCAAGAATCTTCTCCAACACCACAGTTCAAAAGCATCAATTCTTTGATGTTCAGATTCCTTTATAGTCCAACTCACACATCCATACATGTCTACTGGAAAAATCATAGCTTTGACTAGATGGACCTTTGTCGGCAAAGTAATGTCTCTGCTTTTTAATATGCTATCTAGATTTGTCATAGCTTTTCTTCCAAGGAGCAAACTTCTTTTAATTTCATGGCTGAAATCACCATCTGCAGTGATTTTGGAGACCAACGAAAAAAGTCTGTCACTGTTTCCATTGTTTCCTCATCTATTTGCCATGAAGTGATGGGACCGGATGCCATGATCTTAGTTTTTTGAATATTGAATTTTAAGCCAGCTTTTTCACTCTCCTCTTTCAATTTCATCAAGAGGCTCTTTAGTTCTTCTTCGCTTTCTGCCATAAGGGTGGTGTCATCTGCATATCTGAGGTTATTGATATTTCTCCCAGCAATCTTGTTTCCAGCTTGTGCTTCATCCAGCCTGGCATTTCGCACAATGTACTCTGCATATAAGTTAAGTAAACAGGGTGACAATATACAGCCTTGATGCACTCCCTTCCCAATTTGGAACCAGTCCATTGTTTCATGTCCGGTTCTAACTGTTGCTTCTTAGCCTGCATAAAGATTTCTCAGGAGGCAGGTAAGATGGTCTGGTATTTCCATCTCTTTAAGAATTTTCCACAGTTTGTTGTGATCCACACAGTCAAAGGCTTTGGGTAGTCAATAAAGCAGAAGTAGACATTTTTCTGGAACTGTCTTCCTTTTTCTATGATCCAACAGATGTTGGCAATTTGATCTCTGGTTCCTCTGCCTTTTCTAAATCCAGCTTGAACATCTGGAGATTCTTGTTTCACATACTGTTGAAGCCTGGATTGGAGAATTTTGAGCATTACTTTCCTAGCGTGTGAGATGAGTGCAATTGTGTAGTAGTTTGAACATTCTTTGGCATTGCCTTTCTTTGGGATTGGAATGAAAACTGACCTTTTCCAGTCCTGTGGCCACTGCTGAGTTTTCCAGATTTGCTGACATATTGAGTGCAGCACTTTCACAGCATCATCTTTTAGGATTTGAAATAGCTCAACTGGAATTTCATCACCTCCTCTAACTTTGTTCGTCATGATGCTACCTAAGGCCCACTTGACTTCACATTCCAGGTTGTCTGGCTCTAAGTGAGTGATCACACCATCGTGGTTATCTGGGTCATTAAAATCTTTTTTTTTTGTTTAGTTCTTCTGTGTATTTTTGCCATCTCTTCTTAATATCCTCTGCTTCTGTTAGATCCATACTTTTTCTGTCCTTTATTATGCCCACCTTTGCATGAAATATTCCCTTGGTATCTCTAATTTTCTTGAAGAGATCTCTAGACTTTCCCATTCTGTTGTTTTCCTCTATTTCTTTGCATTGACTGCTAAGGAAGGCTTTCTTATCTCTCCTTGCTACACTTTGGAACTCTGCATTCAGATGGGTATAACTTTCTTTTTCTCCCTTACCTTTCTCTTCTTTTCTCAGCTATTTGTAAGGCCTCCTCAGGCAACCATTTTGCCTTTTAGCATTTCTTTTTTGGGTGGATGGTTTTGATCACCACCTCCTTTACTATGTCACGAACCTCCATCCATGGTTCTTCAGGCACTCTGTCTATCAGATCTAATCCCTTGAATCTATTTGTCACTTCCACTGTATAATCTTAAGGGATTTGATTTAGGTCATACCTGAATGGCCTAGTGGTTTTCCCTACTTTCTTCAATTTAAGTCTGAATTTCACAATAAGGAGTTCATGATCTGAGCCATAGTCAGCTCCCAGTCTTGTTTTTGCTAACTGTAGAGGGCTTCTCCATCTTCAGCTGCAGAGAATATAATCAATCTGATTTTGTTATTGACCATCTGGTGATGTCCATGTGTAGAGTTGGCTCTTGTGTTGTTGGAAGAGGGTGTTTGCTATGACTAGTGTGTTCTCTTGACAAAACTCTGTTAGCCTTTTCTCTGCTTCATTTTGTACTCCAAGGCCAAACTTGACTGTTACTTCAAGTGTGTGTTGACCTCCTACTTTTGCATTCCAGTCCCCTATGATTAAAAGGACATCTTTTTTTGGTGCTAGTTCTAGAAGGTCTTGTAGGTCTTCAAAGAACCGTTCAATTTCAGCTTCTTCAGCATTAGTGGTTGGGGCATAGACTTGGATTATTGTGATATTAAATGGTTTGCCTTGGGACGAAACAGAGATCATTCTGTCGTTTTTGAGATTGCACCCAAGTACTGCATTTCATACTCTTTTTTTGACTATGAGGGCTACTCTGTTTCCTCTGAGGGATTTTTGCCCAGTAGTAGATACAATAGTCATCTGAATTAATTTCGCCCATTCCGGTCCATTTTAATTCACTGATCCCTAAAATGTCAATGTTCACTCTGCCATCCCTGTTTGACCACTTCCACTTTACCTTAATTCATGGACCTAACATTCTAGGTCCCTATGCAATATTGTTCTTTATAACATCGGGCTTTACTTCCATCACCAGTCACATCCACAGTTGGGCATTGTTTTCACTTTGGCTCTATCTCTTCATTTTTTCTGAAGTTATTTCTCCACTTTTCTCCAATAGCATAATGGTCACCTACTGACCTGAGGAGTTCATCTTTCAGTGTCCTAACTTTCTGCCTTTTCATACTGTTCATGGGATTCTCAAGGCAATAATACTGAAGTGGTTTACCATTCCCTTCTCCAGGGGACCACATTTTGTCAGAACTCTCCCCAATGACCCGTGTGTCTTGGGAGGCCCTACACGGCATGGCTCATAGTTTCACTGAGTTAGAGAAGGCTGTGGTCCATGTGATCAGTTTGGTTAGTTTTCTGTGATTGTGGTTTTCATTCTGTCTGCCCTCTGATGGGTAAGGATAAGAGGCTTGCGGAAGCTTCCTGATGGGAAAGACTGACTCTGGGGGAAACTGGGTCTTGTTCTGATGGGCCATGCTCAGTTAATCTTTAATCCAGTTTTCTGTTGATGTGTTCCCTCCCTGCTATGTGACCTGAGACCAAATTATGGTAGGGGTAATGAAAATAATGGCAATCTCCTTCAAAAGGACTTGTGCATGCACTCTTGTATTCAGTGCCTCTGACCCTGCAGCAGGCCACTGTCAACTCATGCCTCCCCTGGAGACTCCTGGACGCTCACAGGCAAGTCTGGGTCAGTCTCTTGTGGGGTCACTGCTCCTTTCTCCTGGGTCCTGGTGCTCACAGGTTTTGTTTGTGCCCTCCAAGTGTCTGTTTCCACAGTCCTGTGTAAGCTCTGTAATCAAATCCCACTGGCCTCCAAAGTCAAATTCCCTGGGGGTTCTCAGTCCCTTTACCAGATCTGCAGTTTGGGAAATCTGTTGTGGGTCCTAAAACTTTCTTAACAGTACGAGAATTTATTTGGTATAATTGTTCTGCAGTTTGTGGGTCATCTGCTTGGCGGCTCTATGATGGGGTTAATGTTGACCTCCTCCGCGAGTGCTTATGCCACAGGCTGCGTGTCCCAGGCCTGTGGCAGTCAGAGCCCCTGCCCCTGCAGCAGGCCACTGCTGACCCGTGCCTCTGCAGGAGACATTCAAATACTCAAAGGAAGGTCTGGCTCAGTCTCTGTGGGGTCTCTAGGTCCTGGTGCACACAAGGTTTTGTTTGAGCCCTCCGAGCAAAGGCTCAGGCAAAAGATGTCTGCCATCTTGGACACATTTGATTCTGATCAGTTTATGTTGTGTCCTTGGACTATGTCATTCTTTCAAAAGTTGTGCCCTAGCCCTTTCTCTTCTGTTACAGAATGATTCCCTCTGATATTTCCGCCCAGCCCAGGAAGCCCAGGAAGCCCAGGAAGAGGATCGGGCTCCTGTAGTCTCACCCTCCATTTTGCTGGAAAGAAGCAAGACATCAACAATAGATAGGGATCTTCCCACATAGAGTCCATGGGGGCAGGGGGACAATTTTCTCCTGACCCTTCCTCCGTCTTTGTCTTATGAACATGCGTTCTTGTCTCCCAAGAACCTTTCCAAGGGACTGTGAGTAGGTGAGTGAGGATGGGCACTGAAGGAGTTTCTCACATAAAAGCAGGAGCATAGAGCCTCCAGTGGGTGAAGCTAGGATGTCACCCTATTTCCTCTCCCCTCCCTTAGCCCTTCTGCCCTCATTTCCAGAATTCCTCCCTCTACTCTTCTGACTGGCACAGTCTGTTCCTAGACTCTAAGCACTGCTCCAGGATGTTTTCCTTTCTTTTTTTTTTTTTTTTGCCTTGCTCTCCTCCGCCCTTGTCACCCACAGCAATGAGTATTCATTATTTAAACAACCCATGCCTCTGAAGTCTTATTTATCCAACATCTTTCCACAGCATATGTCAAAATTTACAGTAAGTGCATTCATCCCATAATAAACATTTGGCTTTGCTGGTCTACCGGCGGCGGCAGGGCTAATTAGGGAGAGCGATTCTCTTGTTATCTGAAGGGAGGTCAGAGATAGCAATTAGCATCCTTGCAGAGCTTTCATAATTGTGACTTTGAGGCTAGGCCCTTTCGTGCCAGGTGGGGAAGAGAAGTTGGCAGAGAGGAAAGGGGAAGCTTCCCTAGCAAGTTCTGGAAAACCAAAGCTGAGCTTTGAAAAGAAGCCTGACTATTTGGTTTCCTGGACTCCTATGTTTCTGCCTGAAGCCTGAGCTCTCTGCTTGCCTCTCCCCTCCCAAGCAGTGCCCAGATCTGAGATTATTCCCTCTCTCACCCACATCCATCTACCCAACTCTGTCTGTGGATATTCAAGAGGACATTTCCACTTGAAAATCTTGTTATTGCTTCAAGTTGAAAGCATGTGAACCAAATGGGCATAACTAGCAGTCAGAACATTAGGGTTTGAGAGGAGCTTAAAGGTCATCTGGTCCATCTCTTGTCCCTTCCTCTCCCTTGTCTTCAGGGAGCCTCCAAGCAGCTCTTCAGCTTTGGGGAGGTAGCTCTGACCTCCTTTCCTTGGGGAGCGGAGAGTTGAGTGTGTGCTCCGGCCTGGGCTAGCACTCTCTAGAAACAAGACTGAGCCATGGGCATGGTCAAGGATGCTGCATATGCCATCCTTGGACAATGCAAACTTGGAGACAAAGATGTCCAAAGGGGTAGGTACAAGAGAACATGTAGAGAACCAGGCCCAGGTCTGAAGTAGAGGTGATGAGAGAGAGCAGGCAGGAGGAATGGAAACCAAGTGGACTGCATCACAAGGGTCCCCATGACCATACTCAGGTTCAATAATTCACTGGAAAAACTCACAGGACTCAGCAAGACTGTTAAACTCACCATTACAGTTTATTACAGAAAAGGGACACAGATTGCAATCAGTAGCAGGGAACAGTACACAGGCAAGGCCAGGACAGTTCAAGATGTGAGCTTCCTGATGTCCTCTCTCAGGGGAGTCATCTAGACAGCACCCATTTGCCCCAGCAACCTTGTGTGGCAGCCAGGGGAGCCAGGGGAGCTTGCCTGAGCCCTTGGTCTAGTTTGTACTGGGCATCATCTTAGTTTGTGCATGGATGCATGGAGAACCGGTATGATGGACCTTAGTCTCCAGCCACCCCAGAGGTCACACTGATGCTGAGTAGCCCAAGACCTCCTGGTAAAGAAGGACACTCCTATCAGGCAGATATTCCAAGGGCTTAGAGGTTACCTTCCAGGAGTTGGGCAAGAGCTAAACATTTCTTAGGGCAAAGCTAGTCCTTGACCACCTGGAAAGATATCCAGAGAAGATACTGAGGATGTATTATGACAGCAGGTGACTCCAGACAGCATGGAGGTCTAGGCTTGCCTGGGAGGAAACCAACCCCCTCTCCACCCCTCATTTACTCATAGAAAACACCAGCATTTGAGCCTAGAAACCGCTTGGAGTGACCTGTCTTCCTGGGGATGGGCTGATCTCCAAAGAGGAAGTCTGAGGGAGGAAGCTGATTATGGTTTGAGAGCAATACACACATCCAGATGAGGAGTGATGGGATAAAGAGCTTGGAGCTGGTCAAATATGTATCCCCAGGGAATGGGGTTTTGCTGTTTTGACTGGCAATAAGTGCATCAAGATTCCAGAAATCATGAGAATCTGGGTATTAAAGTCTGTCTCTACCCCTCCTAGCTTTGTTGCTTGGGTGAATTACATGAACTCTTTGAGACTTGGTTCTCTCACCTGTCAATTGAGGATGACTCCCATGTCACCTGGCTGCAGTGAGGCTTGCATGAGATGAACATGAAATCAATTGATAACTATCTCTATCCTCACCATCATCCCCCTTGATGAAGCAGAGTTCATATTTAGAGGCACTTGGTCTCTGTAACAAAGTTTTTTATATAGAGATGAAAACTGTTTTTGTTTTAAAACAACTTCTGTGTTACACTGGCCCTGCTATCTTCTATTTCTCTCAGTGGCATCCTACTTTTTTTTCAAGACTAACAACTATTCATTCATTTATTCCTTCACTTATTCATGCAATACATGCTTATTGATATTTGTCTGTTGATACTGATGTTGAACGAAATACCATGGAGAGAAGGAAATATAAGACACTCCTCACCCTCACCCACTCCAGTGTTCTTTCCTGGAGAATTCCACAGACAGAGGAGCCTGGCAGCTATAGTCCATGGGGTCACAAAGAGTCAGACATGACTGAGTGACTAACACTTTCACCCTCTAAAGACTTATGTTTAAGTGAGATAGAAAGCAACTACCTAGAGCAAACAGTTAAAATGTTTTGTTTGGTAGATGTCCTGAGTACTTGGGATATAAAAGAAGCAGTGATCTGTTTTATGTACTCTGTTTCCTCCCAAATGCACTTTCTCACTCACCTTTATTCCCCTCTTGGGATAACTCACAAACTCTCTCTCTCTTTTTCCGCCTATTCTTGTTGCTATGGGTTCAAGGATTGTAAATAAATTTAATCTCAGACTGGAATTCACAGTGCCTGCTAGTGACATCCTCAAGGGCTGTGTTGAGAGGGATTCTAAGGCTGTATCTCGGCCAGTGAGACCGGATAAGACCATCTATCTAAAGAGAATTTGACAGCTGTGATTATTGTGTAAGCTGACCTTCCATCATCGGCGCATACTCAGGGTCAGACTAGACTGTCCCCCTCTCTACCTGCAAGCCCCTTCATGCCACTCCCTTTCTCTGATTCCCTATGGGGAAGACCAAAGCTCACAGTGGTCTCTCTCTTCCCAGAATCATGCCCATTGCATGACTCACTGTCTCATGTCTGGTAGGATGTGTTCACTTTGTGTAATATAGTCCTTAAGCACGAATTTTACATCTTTGTCCATCTCCAACCAGGCTAGTACCACTCTTGGCTCATGACTGCTGCTAGATTGATAGACAGACACCCATTGCTGGGGCTTCTGAAGGGCTCTAGCAAAACTTCTCGGTTAGAAATGCCCTAGCCATGCTGCCTCTAGATAAGGCAAAACCTGCGCAAAACTCTGCAAAGAAACACATGTGATGTTAAGTGATTTGCCCACTCCCTGCATCTCTGTTACTTTTGCTTGGTCTTTCCTTTCAGCAACACCTCTCTGCTTCTTTCTTGCCTGCATGCAACCCAAGACAAACTTTCTAAGTGGACCTGGGAGCACTCCCAGCTTAACTAGAGCCAGGGGGATTGGAGTAGAGTTAAGCCGGGGATGTGAACTGTGTTAAAACTGCCTTCAGAATGATGGTAGCTCAGAAAGAAGTGTCTCTGAAGAGAGAGAAGCTTGGGAATCTCTGGCAGGGAGCTCTATGGAGAAGCCAATGGCAGAGAATTTGAAAGCTATAATAATCATTCTACAGATCTGACCTGCTACAGTCTGAGTATAAGAGGACTGAAAATTTTTGTGGGACAGGGAAATTTGAAGCCAGGGAAAGAGCCCATGAAAAGCTGATCTTGGTGAGAGAGAGGGTGGTGTCCCATTTCCTAGGAAAGCTGGCAGGAATAAAAATGTCTAGGGGATCTAGCTATTAACATCTGGAAATAGGGTGCTCAGATAAAGTGAAAGGAAGAAAGAAAGAAAGAAAGAAAGAAGGAAGGAAAGAAAGAAAGAAAGTGAAGTCGCTTAGTTGTGTCCGACTCTTTGTGACCCCATGGATTGTAGCCTACCAGGTTTCTCCGTCCATGGGATTTTCCAGCCAAGAGTACTGCAGTGGGTTGCTGTTTCCTTCTCCAGGGGATCTCCTGACCCAGGGATGGAACCCGGGTCTCCTACATTGTAGGCAGACACTTTTACTGTCTGAGCCATCAGGGAAGTCGCAGATAAAGTGAACTCAACGTTTTTGAAGGTTGACATTCAGGAAATGTTCAACGAGCAGGGTTCAAGGATGCATAAGGGAAGAGTTATTGAAGGGGCACCTATACGTCATTCATTTCTTCAACAACATGCTTTTTACAGCAACTGTGTGCCCAAAACAGTATCAGGCACCAGGGACACAGAGAGAAAAAAAGCCACAGTCCTTGTTGTGGAGGCCGTGGGACCATCCAGGCCTCTGCCGCATAGGAAACAAGGCCAGGAGAAAAAGCAACGAGCTTGGAGAGGTCAGCTGGAGGCAGACCTTGAACATCCTGGAGAATTTAGTCTTTATCCAGGGGGAAATGGGGCAGTCCTGAGGGCATTTAAGCTAGGGGGGGACTTGTGTGTCTAGAAAGGCTGTGATGGCAGCGGCGTGGAGTGAGCCTTGCAAAAGAAGGAGTTGAAGTCAGGAGAGCCAATGAGCAGAGAAGAGGAATTCCAAAGACTCTGGAGTCAGACTGGATTTGAGGAATACATAGAAAGCTATCCTTGATGAGGAGCCAGGGGCACTGACCAAAACCTTTCAGTTTGCGGATGATATTGGAAGCAAGATAAGCTAGCCAAGAAGACTGGGATCCAAAATACCATCGTAAGGGAGGAGCAAATTCACTCAGCTACCGGAAAATTCACTTTTAAGTGATGCCAGTACAGCCTCTGGGGTCAGATAAACACATAACTTGGCGTTTGTTCAGCTGCTCAGTCGCGTCTGACTGTTTGCGACCCCATGGGCTGCAGCATGCCAGGCTTCCCTGTCCTTCATTATCTCCTGGAGTTTGCTCAAACTCATATCCATCGAGTCATCTTGGATGATGGATGATGCCATCCAACCATCTTGTCCACTGTCATTCCCTTCTCCTCCTGCCTTCAGTCTTTCCCATCATCATGGTTTTTTCTAATGAGTCAGCTCTTTGCATCAGGTGGCCAAAGTATTGAAGCTTCAAGTTTTGACTAGCTTTGACTAGTCAACAAAGCATGACTTTGTTGGCAAAGTGATGTATCAGTTGTGCAAATTTGATGTGTAACTCAATTCCTTTATCTTTAAGATGAGCTCAAATTGTACCCACCTCATGGTTGTTTGGGGCGGAGGAGAGTGAGATGAAATAATACATTGGATTGACTGAAAAATTTTTTGAGATTTTCGTTAAGATGTTACAGAAAAACCTGAATGAACTTTTTGGCCAACTAATATATGCAGCACTAAGCATAATGCCAAGAATGGAGCAAGTTCTCAATAGATGTTATCTATCGGATGTGTTCTCAGTCGTGTCCAACTCTTTGCAATAGCATGGACTGTAGCCCGCGAGGCTCCTCTGCCCATGGAATTTTCCAGGCAAGAATACTGGAGTGGGCTGCCATTTCCTTCTCCAGGGAATCTTCCTGACCCAGGGATCGAACCCACGTCTCTTGCATCTCCTGCATTGGCAGGCAGATTCTTTACCAGCTAAACGACCAGGAATGACAACAATAACACTTACTGTTATGGAGTATCCTTTTTCTCAGAAGACTAAAGAAGAAAAGGGAGAATTTAGGGAGTACAGGTGGGCTGCAGCCATACATTCTCCAATGAGGTCTGAATTGGAGGGGCTCTTGCATTGTGAACTTCCAAATGTTTTAAAATTTTTCTGATGAGATTAGCAATGGTATTAATGAATGGTGGTGGTGGTGGTTTAGTCGTTAAGTTGGGTGCAACTTTTGTGACCCCATGGACTATAGCCCACCAGACTCTGTCCATAGGATTTCCCAGGCAAGAATACTGGAGTGGGTTGCCATTTCAGTCTCCAGGGAATCTTTCTGACCCAGGGGTCAAACTGTTGCATTGCAGTCCAATTTACTGACTGAGCCACCAGGGAAGTCCTATATTAATGAATAAGACTTTCCAAAATTGTGTAATGAAATGTATGGACATTTACAAGATCTGAATAACTCAGTGAACCAATATTTCCATCAATGCATGATGTAGAAGTTCCATTCAAAGTGTAGGATAGACCAATGGATTTTAATATAACAGAGGGTGGAAGGTTTTCTATTTCAAACTGCAACTAACTTTTAAGAAAATATTGTTTGTTGAGTTTTGATATAATTCCAGAGATATCCACAATCATCAGAAAGGCTAACAAAATATTTCTCCCTTTTCCAATTACCTATCTGTGTGAAGCCATAGTTTCTTCATATACTTTAACAAAACAATATGTCACACCAGGTTGTATTCAGAAGCAGACAAGAGAACCCAGCTGATTTTAAATTAGCCAGACATTAAAGAGACTTATGAAAATGTAAAACAATGCCACTGGTCTCATTAATTTCATTTTGGAAAAAAATTTTAAATAAAATACATTATTTATGTTCACATGTAATGGGTTTATTATTGTAGATTTTAATGAATTAGTAAACATTCAAGATTTTTCTAGCATATGAATAATTTCTAGTGTAGTAAATATCAATAGATATAATCTACATAAACACCTTCATAATTTTTTCAAGATTGTAAAGATGATTAAAAATCTGCTGCTCTAGATTAGAGTAACTTTCCTTCCAGATGTGAGGTCCGTTGTCTTGAAAGTGAAGAACAGGTTAGATCTTGTGTCATATTAGCCATGAGTTTAAAGTGTCATAAATGTTTGCATCCAGATCCCTAAACAGGCTTCAGAAAGAAGCAGAGAAATGTCTTCTGTTTCATTTCTTATAGTACAGTCCAGCTGAGCAAAATTCCCTAGAATCTTGCCTCTGTTAATATTTTCATGTGCTTGTGCCTTTGCTGAATCTTAGCACTTACAGTGGAGAAGTTCATGTTGTTTTGAAGAAGTCTGACCTGAGAGGAAGTTTTAGACAAAACCCCTTGTATGAAAGGGTTTTGGTAGAACTGAAGGAGTCATTCTAATGACACCCCATGTGTGCATCAGGGCAAACTCCTGCTTGGTATATATTTCTAGCTTCATCACTCTGGGCTTTCTTCACACTGAGCAGAGTCTGATGATGATGATCAGTAATGTCTTCTGTTTTAAAAGGTTTTGATTTCACCTTCCACTAACTGAATGTAGTATCTATGTATCTTGTCTGATTTCTTCTCACTAGACTTTGGGGAGGATGCAAGAGATACCCCTGGAGCCAGAGTAATGAATGGAGACCTGATTACTCAGTACCTTCAGACAGGGGCTCACCACTTGAGCTGCCAGGAGCTTTCAGAAAGACTGGAGCAATCCAAGAGTAAACTTGTTGAATGGGATCTAAAGTATAGAAGCAGGCTGTCTCATCTTTCCTGGTCATATCAAGGGGAAGGCATTGACCTTAGGAGGGGTCCTTGTGATATATGTAAAACTTGTTGGAAGCATACCATGTTGGGCACTGTTGGAGCTATTCACAGTCCTGCTCCCATGATGGTGCAGGCATCATGACATCATCAAAATCTCCTAAGATTCTGTAGACTAGATGGGTTGGGGTCTTTCCTGCCTCAACACTAGAGCTATGAAGAAAGAGAGGAATAGAGAAGGGTACCCAAGAATCTTCAAGAAGATGTCCCACTTACCCTCTGAGGAGGGAACAGTTTCCTGCACTCATACATCACCCAAACCACATACACACTCCAGTGAGCCTTGGTGGGCAATTTCCCGGAAAGTAGTCCCACTCTCCGCTTTCCATCCTAGGTCCCAAGTTGCTGGTGAGCTCTGCTAAAGGAGACTCTGGCTTGACCAGCTCAGCAGAGAGAAGGACAGAAGGAGACGCCCCTGCAGTCACCTCTGAGATAAAAAGAACAAAATAAGAGAAAGGGAAAAAGATAGAGAGAGGAGAAAATCAAAGACTAATCCTAAAAATTCTCCTTTAATCTTAGAGCTTCCAGACCTGGTTTCCCTTTCATCTAGGACTTGGAAGTTATCTAGTTATTTTATGGGTAGTGAAACTACAAGGCGAAAAGAGGGTGTGGGGGGGGTGGAGATTAAATTAATGAGCAGGTAAGCAGGTTATTATTTCGTCTGATCCTTCTTTCCTTCCTGCTAATTTCTCTGAGGCAATTTGGGAGGCAGAGCCTATCATGTTAACTCAGAGACAGACTATTGTATCCATGTACTTTCTGAAGCCATTTATCTGAAGGATATTAAAGATCCAATTTACACAGACATTATGGCATTGTGAGGAGGATGTTTGCACATGAACACAGGAGAGAGAGAGAGGGAGGGAGAGAGAGAATGGAAAGGAGGTAGGGTATCCATCTAAGATGACTGTGTTTGCATCTTGCTCAACCTGCATTGAGTACCATCTCCAATGAGACGCTCAAAAAAAATTGCAATTGCTCAACAAGTTAGTTCAAGAAGGCATTGGGCCTCAACAGAAATCAGGCTCCACACAATGGTGGAGATGTTTATTAAATTGTGACTCAACCCTCAGGATCCTACTTTTCCTCATCATCACTGCAAGGTCACAGTGGAGGTAATGGGACCCCCTTGAATTTGATTTCTGCCCAACTGGATGTCTGGTTGTGCTGCCCCACCGCTTGTGTGTTGGGGAACAAGGTAGTATATATAGATGTTGGGAAGAAGAGGTCAGACTCCCAGTTTAACCCTCAGCTTCCAGGTGAACCAAGTCCAGAGCACAGAGTTATTGGTTCCGCACCAGGGAAATGAGTGACCTGGGGCAATATGTGTCTTCTCTGGAGAGGGGGCACTTTATTTTATTCACTCATGAAATATATAGATAGAAGCTCTTTTCTATATTGTATATATATCTATATTCTATAATATAGATAAAAACACTTCTCTGATGACCCTGGTTTGTTATGCAAATGAAATGGAGAGGGACACATCGCAGTACCCTAAACAGAATTTGGCAGGGAAGAGAGGATAACACACCCAGCTACAGTGGTTTATTGGGAAGATCCTTTAAGCAACAGTCAGTTTCCCTTTGCTTTGATGTTGGGCTTACCCAGGAGCCTTGGGATGGATAACTTGGCCCCCCCGAGCAGACCCATTCCCTGTCCCATGCCAATGCCAGTGGTCCTGCAGTGGATGCCACCATTGTGAGTGAGTGCCGGCATTCACCTCCATTTCTTCCAGTCCTTCACTGGTTCTTTCACTCATTCAGTTCACATTCACAGATGAACTGGTGCAACAGTTCATGGCCTCGACTCCACTTCAGATCTCCTGGAGAGTTATAAAAAATTCCCAGATTCTTCCCCAGACCAATTAAATCAGAGATACTGGGAGTGACTCCCAGACATTGATATTTTTGTAAAGCAACCCAGGTTGCTCTAATGAGAGCATGGGGCTGAGATATTGACCTGGGGTATGTCTAGCATTGTGCTTGCTTCCAGAAAATTTGACTAAGATGCCCTTAGCTCAACGTAAAACATCCCCCTTGCATCAGATCACTACTGGGAGAAGTAGGGGGATTATATCCCTGATTTTGCCAAGTTAAGTTGGACAAGACCAAAACTTCTTGATGAGACTATGAAATGATCTCCCCATCTACCCCTTGATCATGAAAATGGGCTGTTGACCTTATTCCTTCAGAATAATTGGTCCTTCCCAAATCTTGAGTACCACTAAGCTCACCCTGGTCTCCCACTGTGGCCCCTTTTCCTGCCCAGGCATCTCCTAGGTCCCTCTGTCTGCAGCACAGATGAAGGAGTTGGTTTGCTGATGCTCGGCCTGTTCTTCACCCAGGCTCTGGGCCAGGTCTTTCCAGAATTCTCGAGGAGACCACCATCTCAGGAGTCATCTGCCTCATATCTCTATCTTATAAGAGCTCTTAGAAGACTGCTTCTGTTCTTCTTTTCTGAAGGCTGGACTCCTTTTGCACCAGCAGTCAAGTTTACAGTTTGTTTCTGATACAATGTAGTTCATTTGATGGGGGAAGAAAAAGATGCCTTTGCTCTAATGGATGACTCTAGGTCAGGTAATGCACTTCCCCACTTTGGGTTTTTATGATTTGGCTAGGTGACACCTCCTTCAAGCAGGAATCTTCAAAGGTCACGTCTCCACACGATGTCTTTGTCCTCCATACCTCAGTTAGGTTCACTTCCCTGTCCCCTTTCCTCAGCAGCCCACATCTTCAAGCTTAGTCCATGCCTGTCACAAGTCAAGGAGATGGTGCCAAGTTAGGGCAGGCACCTGGCTCATGGCTGGCAAAGAAGTCAGGCTTCCCAATCAATTGTTTCTTCCTTTGGTCTCTCTTCAGAGCTGGCTGCTGCAATTGGATGGGGACTGTGATGTTTTATCATTTAAGTCTGTTAAGAATCTATTTCTTTCTGCATTCAAAACTTTATTCCCATCTTCTCGGGGACTTAAAATACTGTCCTTGAACTGAGACGTGACCCTGGCGCATTAAACACACTCACAACTTCAAAGCTCTGTGTGTGTTGCTGCAGAGGGTCCCAGGGGAGCATCAATAAGAGACATGTGTTTGCTCTAGTACAAAGAGAAGCCTCGCTTCTTGATGGAGTTGATCTGAGGGGCGGGGGTGATGGAGGAGTTTGTTGTTTGTCTCCAAAGGAGAAGAGGGTTAGGGGAGGAGAGGCTTAAGCTCCAGGAAGAGTTGCTGGCATCAGCAGCCTCCTTCCCAAGAAGGATCCTGGTTTCCTCCTGGAGCAGAAGCAAGGGAAATGTCAAGACCCCTGAGACTCCACAATGCCAACTGTTTCGTCCCTGAATAATCATAAAGACTCCATCATCTGTGTGGTCCTTTGGTATGCACTATCTCATTTGCGGCTCACACTAGCCCTGAGGGCAGGTAATGCTATTATTACAATTGTCAGATGAAGAGACGAAGGCTCCCAGAGGACAAGTGGCGTGCCCGGAATTGCCCAGCTAATACTGGACCTACGTCCTTTCTTTTGTTGAAGGTGGCAAGTAGATTTCAATACCTGATTGATTGATGGATAGCTGTTGCTTAGAAAGTAGGCAGAGTTGAGAAGGATTTTTCAGAGTTCGTCTGGGCTCAGTGGGAAAGAAGGCTGTGGTTAATGTGGAAGGTAAACTTAAATTTTAGCATCCAAAATGGGACACTTTTGAGGGTGAAAGGGATTATATTACTATGACTGAACAACAAGTATAAATCGGATTATTCCTCATGAACCTGGATATATGGTCATCTAAATTAAGCAATCACATGTGATCTGGGTATCCGGGTGGAGGTTGCCAGTCTGCAATGAATATGTCAACTCTGATTTATTTCTATGACTCCTATGAGGACTTTTCTTCTCATTCCCATACCCAATGGGCAAGCTCAGCCTTTCACATCTTGCCAAAATTTGAGAGGGTTTATCAGGGGTCATCTAATATGACTGTAGTCCAGACTATAGTATGTGTTGCCATTTGTGCTCCCAAATCCTAAATCCCCTCACCTCCTGGAGGGAGAATAACCAAACAATGAATGCAGGGAATGGGGACCCTCACAAGCTGAACATTTCTTTTTGACTGCAGCATTAATATTACAACCATCCTTACCCATCACCTAACTTGAGAACAGCCACAAAAATCTCTCCAATCCTATTCTGTGCTTATCTGACAACTATTTGTTCACTGTTGGAATTTGCTGCCAAACCCTCATCACCTCTTGCTTTGACTGTTTCAGCAGCCTCCTACCTTGTCTCTCTGTCTTCACTCCTGCCCTTTCATTTCATGATTTCCTCTGCTAAAATATGAGTATTTCTAAAATTTTAAATCTAACTATACCACTTCCTAAAAATCTTCACTGGTTTTCCACATTTGTTATGGACTGAATGTGCACTTCCAAAATTCACCCGTTGAAGCCCTAATCCCAATGTGACAGGATTTGGAGGTGGTGTCTTTAGGAGGCAATTAGGTTGAAGATGAGATCATGAGGGTGGGGCCCCATGATGGGATTAGTGCCTTTATAAGAGAGCTTGTTCTCATTCTTTTCCTGCCCAAGCCAAGGAAAGACAATGTATGGACCCAATGATAGTGACAACCTGCCAGCTAGGAAGGGAGGTCTTGCAAGTACCTGGTCATTCTAGCACCTTGATTTCAGACTTGAGCTTCCAGAACTTGAATAAATAAATTTCTGTTGTTTAAGCTCCCCAGGGTTTGGTATTTTGTTATGGCAGCCCAGCAGAGTCAGATAGCATCTAAAACAATTAGGTTCACATTTAAAGCCTTCTCATTTCCTTTTATGTCTGGTCAGTGCTCACTTATCCCTTAACACCCCAGCTCCCATCAAACCTTCCCTATACTCTAGTCTTAGGCAGAAATTCTCTCTCCATTCACTTTGCAGGATGGTTCTATAACAGTATGCATACTGGCTTATGACTTTCTCCCTTCCACTAGACATGAGCTCAAAGGGGTAAGAATTGCATAGTGTTCATTTTGAACATTATGATATCTGGCACGTGTGCAAGGGTGCTAAGTTGCTTCAGTCGTCTCAAATACTTTGCAACCCTACAGATGGTAGCCTGTCAGGCTCCTCTGTCCATGGGATTCTCCAGGCAAGAATACTAGAGTGGGTTGCCATACCCTCCTCCAGGGGATCTTCCTGACCCAGAGATCAAACCCACATCTCTTACGTCTCCTGCATTTTCAGTACCATCTGGGAAGCCTGATATTTGGCATACTAGGTGCTTAAATAACATTTGAGAAATTAATAAATGCATAGAAGAGGATGAAGTAATACATAAATGAAAGAATGACACCAGGCCTCTGAACAAAGCTTCTTTCTACAAAAATGTTCAAGCTATCAAGGAAATACCTTCTAGCTTCCCAAGAGTTCCCTCAAAAAAAGAACCAGGGAGGGAGGATGATCTATTCAGGGATGCTGAATAGATCTGCAGCTTTACCTTCCGCCTTCTGGGGATACACTCTGGGTAGAGGTCAGGGCAACAGTAGGGAGCATTGGAGCCCGGTAATCATGATGGGAGTCCATTGCATGGCCCGCCTAACTTGCTAAGAAAGCTCTGCTGAGAAGTGGGAAGTAGAGGAACAGAGAGTGGAGAAGGAGCTGGGCAAACAAGCTCCTATCTTTACCTTCACACACCCCCTGGGACTTTACAGGTGGTGCCAATACAGGAGACAAAAGAGACTCAGGTTCGACCCCTGGGCAGGGAGGATCCCCTGGAGGAGGGCATGGCAATCCACTCCAGTATTTTTGCCTGGAGAATACCAAGCACAGAGGAGCCTGGCGGGCTACAGTCCACGGGGTCACAAAGAGTCTGACGTGACTGAAGTGGTTTACAATGCATGCACGAACACACCTCATTTCCTAACACTAAGCTTTCTCTTTTGTCCTGAAGCTGTGAGTGAATTTCCTTGCTTGGCCCTCGCAGCATTCATCTTCATCCCTCCCCTTCTTCCATGACCCTGACCTTGCCCTCTGGAGATCCTCCAGGAGCCCGCCCTCCCTGGTCTTCCTCCTCAGCCTCCTCCTTGGAAATGCTGTGCTCAGAAATCCTCCCCCTATTCCCCACCAGCAATCCCCCCAGTGAGGCTGCAGATGGGCAGGGTGCAGGCAGGACAGGGGTGGTGAGGGGGAGAAATGTGGTCTATAGCCTAATGTCAGGAGTTCAATGGGCGTCAGCCCCCGTGAGCTGCTCCAGCTTCAGTGGGAAACCCCGCTTGGTCCTCAGGTGCTTGCTCTGTGGAGGGGCCTGGTGGTGCCTCTCTCTGGCTTCATCATTGACCCCTGGCTGCAAAGCTGTTTCTCTGCATCTCTCCTCTTTGCCCCAGTGCATCTTGGCAGTCCAATTAGTGCCTGGTGGAGGGTTTCTTGAGTCTGAGCAATCCGCCCACCCAACCTTTCACCTCCCGATTTTGCTTTCCTGCCCTTTTAGGGAGATGTTTGACAAGCTCTCTTCCGTTTCATCTTCAAGCCACTGACATGTTCAGAAGCTCTGCTGCTGTCTTCCCAATGAAAAGCGGGTTAATTAAGGCATATTTTCCAGCTTGTTTTTAACAGAAAACAAAAGAGGGAGAACAGGTATCCTACTTAGTGGCACCTAATTGTTTCTTTCCCCCAAAGTCTTCAGTGTGAAACAGCCTAATTGAGGGCTTCCTCATCTGGCATTGAAGAGGGGAGAAGGTGGTACCTGGCCCCCCACCTAACTCCCACTCTCTGTCAAGGTCCAGCTGATGTACCATCTCATCACAGAGACCTCCCCTCTCCCCGAGACTAGGTTAGGTGATTATTCCGGATGCTGTGCGGTGCAACCCCAAACCTTCTGAAGGACCAAAGGAGGCACTTTGCTGGCTGTTTGGAAGATAGTCAGCTGACGGCTCTTACCTGTTAACCCTCCTGAGGAATCACTGTCGCTGAAGAGAGTCATCTCACCGAAGTCATGGCCTTTTTGTAGGGTGGCCTGCATCCGATGATTGGCCCATGCAAAGATGTCAAGGCCTGGTCGCTACTTCAGCTTGGTTCAGCTCTGAGACACCTTTCTAGCTTTAGGTCCCTGTGATGTCACTGCGGCCTTTAAAGAGGCTGCCTTTCCCCCCAGCTCCTCCCTCTGCCCAGTCTTGCTTCTTTCCTTTCCCACAGGGGTTGGTCCCATGAATACTCCAAAATTATCTTCCTGCCCATTAATCTCCATCTCAGGGTCTGATTGCTGGGCAGCTTGACCTTGAACAAGGGAACCTCATCTGTGTGGCTGTAGCATCCTTTCTAACCATCATTAGCAGTGTGCACTGATATGCTGGATTCCAAAGAGACATGTTAGGGAGGACAGAATGCAATGAGGCGATTTGTGTTTTTTCATCTGGCAGACATATGTTGGTCTGATTCTTTCCAGTCTTCTCATGTTCTATTAATTCTTACAAAACACTGTCTACCACCTACTGGCACACCTATCTACTTACCTACAATCTATCATCTATGTTTCTATTTTCCTTCCTCCCTTTATCTATCTATCTATCTAACTATCTATCTATCTATCATCTATCTATCCACCCCGTTATTTCTATCTACCCATCTATCCCATCTACCTATTCATCCATCCCTATTTATCTCTGTCTATCTGTCTATCTATCATCTATCTATCCGTCCCTATCCATCTATCTCTTTATAGATGTTGATGCTGTTGGCACCCACTCAGATAACTTTAATTGGCTGGTGCTCCCATATCCCAGATGCTGTAACTGTTGGCTTATAACATGTATCAACTGCCTCCTTTCCAGAGAATTTCTCTTGGTCTAACAGGAGCTGTTTCACCTTAGAGGTTCTGCACCCATCTTCTCTTCCCCAGTGACAGACATCAGGGAATAACTGGCACAGCATAAAAGGACAACCCTCTTTTTTTCAAAGTGGGACAATTTCTATGGTAGAATTGCACTGAAGACCTCTCAATGAGATAGGACTGAAGCTAGTTTTCAGACAAGGGCATATTCCTACTTAGCTTTGCCCCCTCATCCTGTTTTGCTTTCCTCCATTCCCCTCTCTTGAGCTTGTTATTGTTGTTTGGTTTCTAAGTCGTGTCTGACTCTTTTGCCAGCACATGGACTGTAGCCTTCCAGGCTCCTCTGTCCATGAGATTTCCCAGGCAAGAATATTGGAGTAGGTTGCCATTTTCTACTCCAGGGGATCTTCCCAACCCAGGGATTGAACCTAGGTCTCCTGCATTGGCAGGTGAATTCAATAAATCAATGAAAGTCCTCATCTAAGTCTCTGCTTTTTGGAGATCCCAACCTAAGACATTTTGTATCAAGAGTAGTCCTAAAAAAGCATGCAAGCAAGCAAACAAAAAGCAGACACTAAGCATGGGATTCTAGAATTGGATTGAAATGGAGCCCCCATTGTTGGTGGTAGATGGAGTGTTAATGATCTCTGGCAGGCTGCAGCACAGTGAGTGCTAAGATTTTTATCATGGTGAACTGGGAGATGGATGCACTATCTGGTTTAGTGTCTTGGGAATTTGAAAGGTATGTTAGCCTATTTGGGTTGCAGACTGGGTGTCTTGTACAACAGAAATTCATCTCTCATAATTTTGTGATCTGGAAGTCCGAGATCAAGGTGTTGACAGATTTGGTTTCTCCTGAAGCTGTTCTCCTTGGCTTGTAGATGGCTACCTTGTTGTATCTTCACATGACCTTTTCTCTGTACTCACATGTCTCTAATGTCTCTCTCTTCTTATAAAAAGACACAAATCCTATTGGATTAGGGCCCCACCCTTATGACCACACTTAATCTCCTTCACTTCTTTCAAAAGCCCTATCTCTAAATACAGTCACATCGGGGGTTAGAGTTTCAACAGAAGACTTTTGAGGAGACACAATTCAATCCGTAACAGAAGGAATGAGGGTAATAACAACCAGAAAGACTACAGAATTGTGTGACTTTTGCTAAGCAACATTGATTTGCTGGAGAAAGGAAATGATAAGCTCAAATCTATAAACAATTTAAAGGCAAGTTGTGGCATTTAAAGAGAATTTTTATACCTGTAGCCAGAAGCAGACAGAGCTAAAAACCAGGCAGGCATAGGACTTAATTGTAGGGGTGGCAAAACTTCAAAGGAGACTAAATTGTCAGCCAAGGTAAGCCATCTATGCTGAGACCAGAGCCCTAATAGGGAAGTTGTGGGACCTTGATTCTTGGAGTGGGAATATCTGTATCAACGTACTTAAGGCTGATTCCCCAGAGTTCCCTGAATCATTTGGACCTGCACAAATGGCCTTCTCTTCCTTGTAAAAGATTTGCTTGAAGGTGATACAGAGGCTTCAAGTGAGGCATTAAGGAAGGACAATGCTTGCCCTCCTCAGATTTCCCCATCCCCTTCCCCTCTGGTCATCAGAACCACAGACTGGGGTCAAATCTCAGCATAGCCAGACTAGGGAATTGCTGGGCCTGGCTAAGGGGTCAGAGGAATCCAGAGCTACAGAAGTACCTGGCTATAACATAGTGGCAGGAAACAGGAGTGGACCCAGAAGGGCCTGCATTGGAGTGGGGGCCAGAATAGAAAGCTGTTAGGGAGGGTTTTCCAATACAGGGCACCCTCCCATGACACAGCATACAAACCCTGGCAAGGGCCCTGAGCTTCTATTTTAAATCACTGCTAAGATGGCTCTTGGAAGCTTGGCTAAAGTGATGGCCCACATTAAACAAAACAGAGTTGCCAGAATTGCCATGTTGAACTGGATAGGTAGGGATCAAAAAGCTCAGAGAAAGAGGCATCCTAGAGTGGGTCTCTTATATAATCTGGAAAATCCACCAGCCAACTGTTGTTTTCAAGGGGCAGGGGAGGTGGCTGGATGACTCTCTGATTACCAAGGTGATAAGGGGCACCAACAACCCCAGAGGGCTCAACATTAGGACTAATGGAGATCCTGTGACACACTGGGCTCCCTATTAAAAGTTAGAATGTTCCAGAGTAGCAGAGACCTGGTGATAGTACCCAGTTGTCAGAGGCAAAGTGGACATGATTACTGAAACAGGTAACAAGGTTGAGGTGGCAATCAGAAGAGCCTGGCCTGCAGGGATTTTTGAAAATGGTACATGGATCATGGTGTTCCTAGAGGCAAAATAGATGGGCAGCCAGCAGGTATACTGCTTAGTAGATAATAATAGAAAGAGATCAAGGATGGATGAACATAAGGCCAGGTTCAGCTTCTCTAATAGAAAAACATGATCCCTTGTCTAGCTTTCAGAAGTGAACCAATTCTCAAACCCAAAACTCATTGACTAAAGGAGAGGCCAATTTCTCATAAAAAGGGGCCTTGCAACACTATGATAAGTGTATATAGCAGAAAACTGTATACACCTGTATATACTTTGCGGGGTAACTGATTACCCAAGTTACCCCACAAAGCACCTATAGTCATTTACTTGCATAACCAGGCATTGGGAAAATTAACACTTAGAGCCTTGTAAGGTTTGCTGAAGACAAGTTCTGGGTTAACTCTAACACCTAGGGACACAAAGCATGGTTATGACACTTCTGTGAGGTTAGAGGAGGCCAGATAATAAATGAAATTCTGGCTTCCAAGTGTCTCAAAATATCCACCAAGTGGTCATTTCTCTAGCTGCTGCGCTGTGCTTAGCTCATCAGTCATGTCTAACTCTTTGTGACCCCATGGACTGCAGCCCGCCAGGGTCCTCTGTCCATGGGATTCTCCAGGCAAGGATACTGGGGTGGGTTACCATGCCCTCCTCCAGGGGATCTTCCTGACCCAGCAACTGAACCGGGGTCTCCTGCATTGCAGGCGGATTCTTTACCAGCTGAGCTACCAGGGAAGCCCACTTTTCTGGTTACTGAAATAAAATTGGAATGGACATAGTTAGTGGATGGTATAACCTTGGTTCCTTGACCTATAGTGTAAGAACTATTGGATGGGAAAGACAAGTAGGACCCCCATGAATGTTCCCTCCCTCCACTAGAAGACCAACAATGATATCACATTCCACGGAGGATGGCAAAGATTAGTGCCACCCTAAGTAACTTCAAGGATGCTGAGGTGGTGGTTCCTTGTCATAGTCCCATATAAATTACCAGTCTGGCCCCTGCAAAACACGAGTGGATTGTGACAAATAACAGTGGACTACTGCAAGGTAGTCCCAATTGTATTGTAGCTGCTTTATCAGTCATCCTTATTTACTAGAGGAGATTAACATGGCCTTGGATAAATGGTATGTAGCTATTGATCTGATGAATACATTCTTTTTTTTTATACCCATAAGCAAGGATGATCAAAAGCAGTTGGCATTCGTATGAAACAGACAACAGTATATATTCACCTTCTTGTCTCAGGGGGAATGTGAATTCTCTGCTTCTAATATGGTCCAAAATGTCCTACACTATCTGGATATTGGATAAAATGTCAGACTGATCTATGGTATTAATGCCATCATGTTAGATGAACTCATTGAGAAGTAACAAATACTTTGGATGCATGAATTCCAGAGAGTCGTTCAGAAACCCTGGAGATTTAGGTCATAGAGAATTCCATGTCACTGATGCTTTTAGAGGATTAATAGCCTAGACATGGCCCCGGATCAAGATGAGATATTGCTCCTTGTACCTCTTATTGTCAAGACAGAAAACACTTAGTGGGCTTCATAGTGTTTTGGAGGCAGCATATTCCACTCTGGGGAATTCTGCTATATCCCATTTATCAGGTGATGTTAGCAGACCTCTAGCTTGGACAGTGCCAGATAGGTCAACCCCTAGATGAGTTACTTAGACCAATGGAAATGCTAAAATGTGAGATCGAAAATGGATGGTGGAGGGGGAAATACCGAGTAGTGACATGGCCTCGGGAGCAAATATCAAGGATGTGGTTCATTCTAGTCACCCTCCTTCATAATGTTTCCAGGAAACTGTGACCCTTCAGGATTTTGGAGACACTGTGTCTGGATGGAGTAAACAATGGGAGAAGTGAGGGGGTCAGAGCTGTGCAAAGGTGGACTACAGAAGAGGTTCTTAGTGTCCTACCCAGGAACCCTTTATACACTGTGAGTGTTGGGCAGCTGACTTGGGAGCCAACAATTCCCCTCCATCCTAAGAGATGATCTCAGCCAGTGACTGACTGCATGGGGAGACCAGATGTCCTATAGGTGGGACTAACTCTGTTGCATTCAGTGCTCTAGAGTAGAGCCTTCCCATGAGATCAGCCTGAAGCTACTTTCTACTTCCTACTCTGCTTCTCCAGCCCCCCTGCCCTCTCCTGCTTCCCTCGCTCCTATGAGTGCTCCCCCTAACAAACCAGTAGAGCAAGAATTCCTACTCACATGTGCTTCTACTACACAACCAAAGCCAATGTGTGCATTAATTTTGTACACATTGTGTGCATTTGTTATTACTTTTAAAGTAGACTCTTTTCCAATGCTGTCATTCAGTGTATACTACACAAACCCAGTTGTCATTTTGCACTTTCTGAATTATGTTTATTAACTATATGACCCACATATATCAAAGACCAATTTACTTTATGATTTCTCATGTCTCAGTTAAGTAATTCCAACCTACATATTTTGAGGGATGGAGGATGTTGCTCTCAGAGAAGTTTACTAGTTCAGACTAAGTTAGTAGGTGGAATCATATCACATAATTGAACTTGAACTTCCTGAATTCCATTATAGAAATTCAGAGAGAAAGATATGAAAGAGAGCTTTTATTTATCCATTGTCTTTTCTTCCATAGCTCAAATTCAAAGAGAAATAAAAGGAATTAATTTTTGGCTTTTGAGTTTCTGAGAGTCCATGTTTTGGAGATTTTAAGGATTTGCAAAGAAAATTTTGACAATACCTCCTTTTTACTTTGCGTGTTTGATTTTGAAGCAGACTCTCCTGTGAGAAACTATTGAATTATTCTATAATTTAGACTTTTCATTTCAGACCAGGCTTCCCCACTTCTGTCTGAATTAGTGAAGTTTGACTAAATGTGGACAGGAAATGAATTGCAAATTATATGTAAATGTGTATAAATTAGCACCGTTATTAGAATAATTTGCATCAACAGCTCTATAATTAGGCAGCAACCTGGGAGAAAAGGGCAGTGGGCAAAGGATGGAGGAAGCTGGGAAGACAGCCCAGGAGTCCTGGGTCCCCACCTCTATGTTAATGAGACTCCATTTTTCCTTCCCTAGACCCCTTGGCACAAGACCTTGGGGATCTAAGATCCATACCTTGCTTTTGTCTGATTCTTGCTAAGATGCCTTGTTGGTGTTGCTCGGGGGAACTTGGCTTTTCCTCCTCAATGTAGCACCGTGGGAGGCCCTGGGATTTGGGGTATAGAAGTCTCAGATCATTGCTTTCAGGGTGACCTTAGCTAAATCACACTCTGATCCTCAGTTTCCTCATCTAGAAAATGGGATTTGCAAAAAGTACTTCATCCTACACTGCTTCCCAGTACTTGCCAGTCAGATGAGATTATACTTTGACCTGTACAGCTGCTTATGTGCATTTAGTATTATTCTGATAGCCAAGATCATCTAGCCAGCAAGTGGCGGGTCTAGGATGAAACCCAGATTCATCTGGCCTTACAGCCCATGTCGCTGCCTCCCATTGCCCAAGTGGGAAGCATCCATGAAGACCAGTTTGTTCCCATGTCATCCATTCTTCTAACATTACTTAGTCTCCTCCCTCACGTGCATACAGTTCTCCTGGGGCCAGAAATTGTGTCCTCTATGCCTTTTACATCCTATCCTCAACATACTTTCGGTGGGCCGTGCCCAGGTCAGTGCCAATCCCTGGGGCCTGTCTATGGACCTACCGACAATGCTTCTCTCTCTTTCTGCCTTTGACCTGGGGCAACTAGGAAACAACATGAAGCTCCCATCCCCTTGTCTACAGCTACCCTTGGACAACCCACCTTTGAGCAAAAAAGGGCAGTTACAAGGATACAGGGAATTGAAAAGAGTGTCTGATGAAGCAAATGACCACCTACTTGTCTTTGGAATGGGTCATATGGATTTTCTTTTTAGCATGTTTGTCATCTTTATTTGCCGTGAAAACACATGTCCGTGCTCTGAACCCAACCCAGAGGATAAGCAGTGGCCAGAAGGAAGTCACTAAGGTGTGTGAATCATCCCAGGCAGATACCTGAGGGATGAGCACATGTCACAGAAAGATCACAGGGTTTGGGTTCAAAATCGGGTACTGGTTCCTGCTCTGTGATCTTGTAAGCCTTCTGAGCCTCCCTGTATCCTTCACAGAGTGACCGTGAGGATGAAATGGGATTTTCTATGTAAAAGGAATTTGCTGTTATTTCATGATGATCAAGGGCCCCTAGCACAGAACTTCAGTTCCTGGCTGCCTGTCCAACCTCGTGTCTACCTCTCCACCCCTCAACACACGTGTGGTGCTATAGACCTAGAGAATGGCTGCTCATTACAGCTGTCTTCTCTCCCACTGCCACTCTTCTCTGGATGGCTTTTCCTGCCCCGTTGTTTGGCCAGTGCCTACTGATTATCCATCCATTCAACAGATGGATGTTTGCTGAGCATCCGCTGTGTGCCAATCACCGTGACAGGCACTGGGGACATGATGGTGAACTAAACAAAGACGGTTCTTTTCCTCATGGAGCTTATATTTTCTGAACGATGAAACACTCAGATTAAATATTACAGCCTACAGTGACATCCATCCTCCCTCAGCAGACTTAAGCACCCCCTCCTTTGTACCTTACCGACATTCTTCTATCATAATGTCTTTGAAAGTGGAAGTGAAAGTCTCTGCAGTCCTGTCCAACTCTTCGTGACCTCAGGGACTGTAGCCTTCCAGGCTCCTCTGCCCATGGGATTCTCTAGGCAAAAATACTGGAGTGGGTTGCCATTCCCTTCTGCAGGGGATCTTCCTGCCCCCGGGATCAAACCTGGGTCTCCCAAATTGCAGGCGTATTTCCATGCTCTGCCCAACCCTCCTCTTCACCCTTGCCCTCTCCGCCTGTCTTTTCTCCTCCTGCTTTCTCTCCCTTCATCATACTGGCAGCCATCTTCCTTGTCCTTCCTTGGAATTTATGAGGCAAATCCTTGAAATGAGAAGGTGACTACTTTCAAATAGATAAAAGAAAGCCCTTCTTTTCCCAGCAGATAATTAATTTGTGTCACTTGCTAGTCGTAGAACATAATTGAGGCCAAGGGCTTGAGAAGGCCCCGAGAAGGAATTAGACACGTACAGTCACACCAGGGGGAATGTATCACTCACACTGCCTCTCCATCCCTGGAGGGCGAGGTGAGTGAACCCTGCCCTGAGCCGGGTAGCAAACAGCTTCTCAGCCTATTAAGGGGCCCCGGCCAGGTCCTATACTCACTTACCACATAGTGAGCTGAGAGTTATCTTCCTGGTACCAGTGACAGACTTGTCATCAAAGGGTGGATGAAGAATAAGTCAGGAGCCTTGGATTCAAGTCCTATCCTTTCTCCAGCTGAACAATTCAGATGTATTCCTTAACCTCTCACAGCCTGTGAGTTCCAGAAACCCACGAATCCTGTGTGTTTCTCCTCCCAGGGCTGTGGCCAGGGGCTGGAAGTGGAGCTGGTCGAGCTATAGGATGTGAAGGACTGAGTGTTTCGTGCCCACTCACCTTGTTTCTCACCTTTGGGTGTAGTTAAAGGTTGGTTGCTAGAGAGAGGATGCTCACCAGAAACTTACAGTCTAAAGTTGCTGACCTTAACCTTGGTTACAAGGCCCATCCTGCGGGCATGGGGTGATCTCAGGTGAGATCCTGGGAGCAGAAGCAACTCAGCATCCCTGAGACTGAGGCCTGCATCTGGCATAACCAGCTGCGAGGTCTTGGCAACTCCCTTTTCTTTTCTTGACTCTGTTTCTTAATCTGCAAAATGGACATTGGGGGTTAGAGCAAAGATCATTATTCCAGATCATCATTCTTCAAAGTATTCTTCAGAAATTGAAAAATTTCAAAAAAGAGTTCCAAAAAGAAAAAAATCAAGAAAATGTTTGAGAAATGCTGCCTAATATCTGTAAAGATAATCAGCAGTCATATGAACATAATGAGTCTCATGAAAGGTCTGTAATCAGGAGAACTGTTTCTATTCAACCTGTCTTGGCCCAAATTTTGCAGAACCCTTATAGTGTCCTATGACATTGATTCTTGCGGGCACATGCTACTGGGGGCATGTGACAAAGGAGTCTCTTGGGTTTTTCCTCATCAAAATTTTTCTGTCTCTGTGACTCTCACAAGGCAATTCTACATGCAGGTGGGAGCAGTGGGGGTTGGGGGGCACCCAACTTCACACCAGGGATTGACCAGAGGTCACACTGCACTGTTTCAGAATGTCCTATAGAGTTTGTCTGCCATCTACCTCCTTCTTCCCAATTATGCTTTTCTGGCTGACTTTCAGCCAGCTTTCTCTGAGCAGAAACACCCAACAGAGGGAGAGGCAGGTGGACAGTATCCAGTAGATAAGGAGCCCCGAGAAGGTAACTGGGGGTGCCTGCCGGTGCTGGTAGGACTTCCCAGGTGGCACCAGTGGTAAAGAATCTACCTGCCAATGCAAGAGATGTAGAGATGCAGGTTTGATCCCTGGGTCAGGAAGATCCCCTGGAGAAGGAAATGGCAACCCACTTCAGTATTCTTTCATAGAGAATCCCATGGACAGAGGAGCCTGGCATTCTACCGTCCACGGGGTTGCAAGGAGTCTGACTCAACTGAAGTGACTTAGCATGCATGCACACAGGTGCTGGCAGGATGCACATGTTGCAAACTAGCCACACACACCCCCTAGGGCACTCTGTGAGTTGGGTCTCTGGAACCAGTAGGGAGTGTGATAAGCCAGCCCCTACCTGTAGAAGAGCCACCAAGGCAGTGAAGCCATGCGATGTGACTGAGCATGGCCACAAACAATGCCCTGGGTGCTCCAGCTGTGCCATGCATTGCACTGAGACTGGAGACCCAGTGGTGACTCAGATGCACTCCCTGACCTTGAGGTGCCCTTGGACTAGGGGAGGGATGGGAAGACAGACAGCATGTTACCAGATAACAGTACTTATTTTCCTGCCTTGGTGTATAGTGTCACCTGTATACCACCTGTAAACTTTTTAACTGGAAAGTCAGTTAAAAATTCAGATGTCTGGCTTCAGGCCTAGATTTTGAGAGTCAGAATTTAGGAGCTGATGTCCAGGCAACTGTGTACTATAGTGTGTGATGGGATTGAGAGATTACTGACTTACATAATTAGGGCTGGTGGGAAAAGCTTGCACTCTGGGGTCAGGATGCTGGCTGGTTGACCCTGGACAAGCCATTCCTCACTCCGAGCCTTAGCTTCTTGTTTCCCCAAACTTTACTGAAGCACAATTGACAAAATTGTAAGATATTTAAAGGGTGCCACGTGATGATTTGATATATGTACACATCATGAAAGGATTTCCCCATCTAGTTAATTAACACATCCATCATCTCACCTATTTATCTCTTTCTTTTTGGTGAAAACGTTTAAGTTCTGCTCTCCTAGCAAATTTCAATTATATGATCCATTGTTATCAATTGTAGTCACCATGATTTACATTCATCCTCAGACCATATGCATCTTACAGTTGAGAGTTTGTCTACTGTTAGGAACCTCTTCCATTTTTCCCAAGTCGTTCTTCTACTCTCTGTTTCTCAGAGTTTAAAATTTTCTTTTAGAGTCCACATATAAGTGGGACCATGCGGTGTTTGTTTCTCTCACTTAGCTTCTTTATTGAACATGTTCATGCATTTGTGGCAGGAGTGACATTGGAACAGAGCGGGTAAAGCAGCTGGCACAGAGTCTGGCCTGGCATAGGCGCTCAGGGGGTGGTGGCCATCCTCCGTATGTTTATTGAAGTGCAGGAGAAACACAGAAGGCAGAAGAGTCACCCATCAAACCACTCCCGCCAGCCTCATCTCAGAGGGAGGGAGGAGCCAGGCTAGGTTCTGGATGTGCTGAAACTCCCTGGATCCAGGGGTGCTGCATGTCAGTATAGACACCATTTAACCACAAAGGTTGACATTGAACCAGATACTTCAATGCTTTTTACAAGCAAGGACTGGGGGTTTGTGAGGTTCTGCAGTTTCCCATGGCTCTTCAGCCAAGAGCCAAATTTCCTGTTACACCCACTCCTTTGCTTTAATTCACACATTTAGGACCAAAGCACTCACTATTTTTATAGTATTTATGAATTTCCTGTGGGTGTGCCTTGTTGCCTTCGCTAGCTCCTGAAGGCCAGGAACTGGACATTTGACGCCACTTCTTCCCTTAGCACCATGCAAACAATAAGCACTCAATAAAAACTTGTGGCTAACTGATAATCGATCTGTTGCAGCAGAGAGGAGAGATGCCAGCTGTGGCTGTTTTGTTCTCAATTTGGGTTTATTTACACCTTTAAAGAGCGTGTGCATTATTGTATTATCATATTATGCAAACCAAATATTCTAAAAAGACAGATAGTTAACAAACAGACTAGTAGATTAGGGATTGCCTATGGGATTCATCCTAATCAACCAGCCTACTTATCTGCCTGTGATCAGGGTCCTGAATCTTTATCATTCAGCAGAGTGAAACAACATCCCAGGTTCCCAGAGGAGTAGAACAGGATTTCAATTACATATCCATTTTTTTATCACTTCACTGAAATAACATGGGCTCCCTGGCTCTAAATTGCTAAAAACCAGTTTAACTTAAGGAGACAAATAGACACTAATTACAGAGCAAAGTGGAGTCCAAAGCGTCTAGGCACTTGGCTGAGAAATGCCTTCCGCCACTCACTCCAATGCAAAGCTGGAAAAAATGGAAGTTTCCCCTCCTGCTTCTCCACTCTTAGAGCCCATCCCACCAGGAAGGTAGGAGTGTGAGGGGAGGGGTACGAATCAGCCATCTGGGGAGAGAAGTTGGGATGTTCCTCTTTTAGCCCTGGCAAACTATTAACTTGAAGACCATGGCATCTGTTTCTTTTGTATAATAATCTGTGCTGTTGTCTACATTCTTATTTAGAGGCACCTTCTAAATCCTAATCAGTTCTACAGCTTCCAGCGAAAAGAATGATGATACATAGGCATACTGGTGCCCTGACTGGTACCAGCTTCACGACCACAACTGGTTATATGATCTTGGACAAGTTACCTTAGCTCTCCGCTTCCAGTTCCTCTTCTGTGCAGTGAGATACAGGGGTGTGCTGGTAAATATGTAGCCAAGTCTCCAGGGAGGAAAAGACCTTATCTACAGCTTTTGCCAATTTCCATGGTGTAAATATGCCCACCATGACAGATTTCAAACTGCCAAACTGACATTGAACAAGGAATTGGGAAGAAACGCCCATGTCTCACTCTCCTGAACTGGCGTGGGATGGTTCCAGCTCTGGTTGAGCTGTCTTCTATCATCAAATCAAATAATAATGTGATAGCCAGGCAGAATGCATTCAATCTCTCCCTGTCTGGGCAAACACATATCCTTAGTTCCTAAATCTAAAACCAGATGGCAAGTAACAGGAAAAACATCTAGCTTCTGCATGTCTCAGAGGTGGGGTAAGAATAAAGGAAACAGTATTTTAAACATAAGGTAAAAGTAAAATACAATTCTTTTCATTATTCATATCAGTGTTTAATGAATATGGAAAACATTTATTAATAAAATATTCAAACTCTCCTTGAACAAAAAACACTCTTCCCTGCTTTTGTGCCTTTGTGAAGGAGAAGGTGGACAATTTATTCCATGTCGAGTGTGTTTGACAAGGGACAGATGGACAAAGTGCCTTCTCTCCATCTGTCATGTCCAAGTTCATGCTCAACAAATGCTTAGTGGCTGTGTATTGATGAGACCTCCTGGCCATGGGAACTTTCCTCTTTCACAAATGGCAGAGATCTGATAATCAGGCACTGAGTACCAACTGGACCATTCGAGGGACTTCCTTGGGGGTCTATTGGTTAAGACTCCATGCTTCCACTGTAGGGGGCAGAGGTTCAATCCCTGGTCAGAGAACTAAGATCTTGCATGCTACATGGTGTGGCCAAAACAAACGAATGAGCAAAAAATAAATTTCAAAAAATCCCTAACTGGACCATTCAAGTTTCCCCAACGCGACTGTGTTGCCTTCGCATCCGTGCTTTTGCCTGTCTCAAATAGTTCTTCCTCCAGCTCTTCTGCAGACCCTTCCCTTCCTTAGATCACTTCTCTCTCCGATAGTGCTTTCACCTCTCTTATAGCACATGTCTTATCCAACCCTGACTTTAGTCACTGATGCTCTTGTCCTATCCCTCAAGCAGACTGTGAGCATCTTGAAGGAAGAGATTAGGTCTTATTAATCAATTTTGTATTTCCCAGAGGGTATTTAATAAATGCTTTTTGAATTTTAATTGAATTTGTAGGACTAGAAGGTGATACAGTTCCTTAATCTAAAGAGTTCTTTTTTAAAAAAATGAGTCCTGAAGTTAGATTCTACTGAAGAATATGCAGAATAGCATTAGCTAGAACTGTTGATGTGCAGAGGAGTAGTAGACAACAAAATTCTTAGTATGCTCAGTAGGATGTCAAAAGGTGCAATTCCACTCCCTCTCTCACACACACACAGTGATTTGCTTGGCATCCAACATTATTCACTTCTTCAAATAAAGTCTCTATTTATACCCGCATTCATTAATTTTGTAATTGAAATTAATTGAATAAGAATGTTTCCAATATCTTCTAAGCACATGGAACACAGCTAGATACCATGGGAGATAGAAGCGGTAGAAAACAGAGTCTGTAACTTCAAGAAACCTGGAAGCACAAGATGAATATATTTGAAATGTAAGTAAGTGATCTGGGTGTAGTTAGGGAATAGTTGACCCTAGCCTTCAGTGATGAAAAGAGGAAAGAGGGAAATAGAAGATCAAAGGAGAAGAGACAGAGGAAGAAATATAAAGAGGGGGGAAAGGTAATTGTAAGACACAAAGGGAAGGATGTGAACCAGATAGGGAAGACCAGAGTTTGAGGAGGGAGCGGTGTGATGGGGAGGCATCTCGACTGGTGGGGGGAGGTTTTTGTGTTGGAAGATAACAGCACAGACTTATCTGAGAATCAAGAGATAGAGGCCCTAGAATCTCTGTTGAGTTTAGACTTTATCCAACAAGCACTGAAGTTTTTCGACTTTACCCAACACACTTTTGAGTGAGGACGTAGTTTGATGCCAGATGTGCACGCGTGTGTTCTCATTTGCTCAGTCATGTCCAACTCTCTGCGACCCTATGGACTGCAGCCTGCCAGGCTCCTCTGTCCATGGGATTCTCCAGACAAGAATATTGGAGTGGGTTGCCTTTCCTCCTCCAGGGGATCTTCCTGACTAGGGATCAAACCTAAGTCTCCTGCACCGGCAGGCAGATTCTTTACCACTGAGCCACCTGGGAAGCCCGTTGATACCAGATACTAGAGAGTATAAAGCACAGAGTCTAAGGCATCTGGGATTAAGACCCGCAGTGGGATAGTGGAATTAGAGCTGAACCCAGAAGTCACTAAGAAACCCAGGAAGACACATGGAGCCAGCTCCTCTTTCCGTCTTTGTCTCTCTCCCTTTTGGGCTTTGTCCTTTGGGGTCTTTTAGTTTGTCTCTCTCTGAATCCTAGAAACAATCCTTTTTCCTACATGGCTTCTCCACTCTCTTCTTTCTACCTACTGGCTTTCTCTGATCATTCATTTTTCCTTTCCCTCCGTAACGTCAGCTTTTCCGAGGCATCATGACCCTCCAGTCCTCCCACTGCTAAGTGACTCAGCTGCTTAATATCTATGCCTTCAAACTTCTAAGGGTCTGATTGACTCAGCTTCCCATACCTGTTACATTGTAATATTGTAGGTTGTCAGCCAGCTCAGGCGATGCCCACTCCTGGTCCAATCAGCTAATAGTCTGGTAGGCATGGTAGGCAGAGGTAGGGTGGGTCAGAATCTGGGTCACCTGATAAAAAGCACAGCCCAGGTACTTAGAAAAAGCTATGGATAGATGGGGAGGTATCATGACTATTATCTCTTCACATATTCTTTGGATTTAAAGGATAAAGATAACGATGGGGTCAAAAGTGATAAAGTTTTATGAGGCTGGCTAACTGGAAGAATAGAAACAGTGACATAAAAATAAGGAAATGTAGCAGGGAAGCTGGGTAGGGACAGGAAACTGCTCATTTAGGGGCAAGTTGAATTTCACTTATTCATTTAGCAAATATTTATTGACTACCTACCATATGCCAAGAACGGTGCTAGGTGGATAACAGGAAGAATTCAGGGTGTTAAAACATTGAAGATGATAACAGAATACTCGATAAATTATCATGATGCTTCCATCTGTTACGCTCCTACTGTAGACAATCTGTATTTGTTACTCTATCTTATTTAGCTCTTGTTATTTAGTCGCTCAGTCGTGTCCGACTATTTGCGACTCCATTGACTGTTACTGCCGGGCTCCTCTGTCCATGGGATTTTCCAAGCAAGAATACTGGAGTGGGTTGCCATTTCCTTCTCCAGGAAATGTTCCCAACCTAAGGATTGAACCCGTGGCTATTGCTGCATCTCCTGCATTGCAGGCGGATTCTTTACCGCTGAGCCACTGGGAAAGCCCACTTTTTTTACTTCTTAAAAACTGAGATATAATCAATGTGTAACTTACAGGTATGCAACATAGTAATTCACAATTTTAAAGGTTATATTCCATTTATAGTTATTATAAAATATTGACTACAATCCCTGCGTTGTACAATATATCCTTGTAGCTTATTTATTTTATACATAGTAGTTTGTACCTCTTAGTCCCCTACCCCTATCTTGTCCCTCCACTCTTCTCTCTTAGCACTGGTAACTACTAGTTTGTTCTCTGTATCAGTGAGTCTGTTTCTTTTTTGTTGCATTCACTAGTTTGTTGTATTTCTTAGATTTCACATGTAAGTAATATCACAGCATTTGTCTTTCTCTGTCTGACATTTCACTTACCATAATGTGCTCTAAGTACACACATGTTGTTGCAGATTTTATTCTTCTTTATGGCTGAGTAGTTTTCCATATATATGTGTGTGTGTGTGTATAAAACACCTTTATCCAGTCATCTGTTGGTGGGCACTTAGTTTGCTTCCATATCCTGGCAATTGTAAATAATACTTCTATGAACACTGGGGTGCATGTACATTTTGAATTAGTGTTTTTGGCTTTTTTGGATATATACCCAGGTATAATTGCTGGATGGTATGGTGGTTCACTTTCACTTTTCCCTTTCATGCACTGGAGAAGGAAATGGCAACCCACTCCAGTATTCTTGCCTGGAGAATCCCAGGGACGGCGGAGCCTGGTGAACTGCTATCTATGGGGTTGCACAGAGTAGGACACGACTGAAGCGACTTAGCAGCAGCAGCAGCAGCAGCATGGTGGTTCTATTTTTAATTTTTTGAGAAACCTCCGTACTGTTTTCCACAGCGGCTGCAACAATTTACATTCCCACCAACGGTGCATAAGTGTTCCTTCTTCTCCGAATCCTCACCAACATTTGTTACTTGTGGTCTTTTTGATGATAGCTATTCTGCCAGGTGTGAGATGATATCTCATTGTGGTTTTAATTTGCATTTCTCTGATGATTAACGATGTTGAGGATCTTTTCATGTGCCTGTTGGCCATCTGTATGTCTTCCTTGGAAAAAATGTCTATTCAGGTCTTCTGGCAGTTTGTAAAATCAGATTCTTTGTTTTCTTACAACCATCTTAAAAAGAAGACACTATTCATTTTATTTTGCATTTGAGGAAATTAAGACTCAGAGGAATCAAGTAACCATCTTAAGACCACACAGATCAACAGCTGAATGGATAAACACAACATGGTATATTTGCCCAATGGAATATTATTTAGCCTTAAAAAGGAATAGAATTTTGATACATGCTATAATGAGGATAAGCTTTGAAAACCTGATGCTAAGTAAGATAAGCCAGATACAAAAGAACAGTGCAAAAGAACGCACATTACATGCTTCCACTTTTGTTGTACTGGAAGTAGGCAAATTCACAGGCACAACATAGATCAGAGACTAGCGGGGGCGAGGGGAGAGAAATGGAGGTTATTGTTTAATGTGCACAGAAATTTGTTTGGGGTCATGAAAAAGTTCTGGAGATGGACAGTACTGATGATGGTGCAACATTGGAAATGTACTTAATGCCACTGATTATACATATTAAAATGGCCAGAATGGCAAATTTTATGTTATATAAATCTTACCACAGTTAAAAAATGGCAAATGAACTAATCCAGCTATCGTGTGGGGAATAGATTGTGGGGCGCCTTGAGGGGTGGGGAGTGTGGGAAGAAGCGGAAGACCAGCAGGGTTGGGGAGAGGGTCTCATATAGTCTTGCTGAGATGATGGTGTCTTGTTGCATCAGAGCGGTGCCAGCAGCGATGGAGAGATATGGCCAAATTAAAGTCCTTTCTGGAGGCAGGCAGTTGACATGGTGTGTCATGCTCGTAGGAGGCGATGAAAGGGGATTGTGTGTGACATGTAGGATCTTGTCTTGAGGTACAGGGTGCATTGTGGTATCGGGTTCTAATATTTTAGGGGAAAGTAGCTGAAGTGTTGTCAGGAGGAATAAGTACTGTGCTAGCACAGTGCCACCACAGGTGCAGATGAAATTGTAAGGAGACAGGTTTGAGCTCAATATTTAAAAAAAATCAACAAAAATCTTTTTAATAATAAGAGTCATTCTGAGCATGGCAGGGGCTACTCAAGGGGTAATGATCTCTCATCCAGGGCGTGTGGGAACTGGTGCCCCCTCGGTGAGGCTGTCAAAGGGGAGACACATGTTGGACTTCGGGTGACCTTTAAGATCCTCTTCAGTCCTCAGATTCCTTCATCCCAGGTCTTTGGAGGTTTTTGAAAATGGAATTTCTGTCCTAGGTTGAGACAGAAATCAGATGAGAGAAGCAGGAGGCTGGTCATTTCAGGTTAGAATTGGAACCCATGGAACAGTTGCTTCTCTCTAAGCCGGGTTCCAGCCCCACATTCTTGCAGCCACCACAGTTATTCCCTGACATGTCATCACAGACAACCTCCTTGGCTCAAATCATTTCCCGCTGTGTACCCATAACACACAGATTGGCGGTAACTTTGCTCCAGAGAACCAATTAGCACAGACCCAGGCTGGGTAATTATAGTTTGATAAGATCCTGGCAGCCAATATCCAGGGAAGATAAAGCACTGGGAAGCCATTTCTCAGCAGGTTTTGGGAGGAGCAGTGTTACAACCTTCATTTCCTCCTCCCCTTCCTGCCCTTGGACCGCCACCCCTGCCTCTCCTAAATTTAAATGGGCCCAGGAGAGGAAGGAGATGGGATAAGATGGAAAAGACCCTGGAGTGAACAGCTGCTCCTCTCCCAGGGCCAAGCCCACTGCCTCCACCAGTCTTTCCATTGGCCCTAAGAGGTGGCTATTATCCAAACCTGGGGAGAGGGGACCAAGCGATGGACCAACTGACTAGGAGATCCACAGGTTTCTAACCCAAGTGACCAGACTAGAAAGGGAACTATACACCCCATCCTGATAGACTGACGATGCCACAGGACTCTGCTAAGAGAGGCCCACGGTCCATGGTCACCTCCATGCCATCCAGAGCACTAGCATCTCTGTTCTGCTTCCCTCTCCTTCCTTTTGGACCTGTGCAGAGGCTATTGCTGTATATGAACCTGTTTGTCTTCATCTTCCTACTCCAAGCCGCTTTCACCCACCAGGCCCTCCCGACCGCCCCTCACTAGCCTCCCACAGCCCTTGGGGCTCCCTTTAATCCACTCTATGTACCGCAGCTGGAGGAACTGTGTTAATGAGCAATTCCAGTTGTGTCCTTCCCTGCTCAAAACCGCTCAATGGCTCCCCACCACCATCAGGATAATGTGCAAACACGGCCTTGGTGAAGCTGATTTGTGTTTTCCGTCAGATCCTGTAAGAAACAAAACATTGCAGATACCGTCGAGACCCACTGTCTACCATCCTCTAGCCCCCTTTTTCCTTTTTGAGGTCTTCAGCTGTAAACTTTTCTTTTGTGACTTAAACTTTGCTGTTTAAATAAGCTAACAGGAACATTGAATTCTATTTTTGGTTTATAGTTCTATAAAGTATAATACATGGGTAATGGTCTATACCACCGTCACAGTCAGAATAAAAAGAATCCCACCACTCTTGTAAAATCTACCTTTTTACATTACATGAAATCTACTTTTTCATATGTAATGATCATACTCTCCCCTTTCTTTAGGTCCTAACATGCACTAATCTGTTCTCCATCACTGTGGTTTTCTCTGAAAGATGGGATATCTATGGAATCATACATACAGTAGGTACCTTCTGAGAACACCTTCTTTCACTCAGTATTATCTTTGTGATCTACCCAAGTTGTGTGTATCAGTAGGTTTTTCTTTTTAATGACTGAGTAGTATTCCATTTCACAGATGAAAATAGGTTTGCTTGTCTAATCACCTGAAGATATGACTCCTTTTGTCTCCTGACATTTGTACATGTGGTTCATTCTTCTGGGGACATCCTTTCCTCCCTCCTTCATCCTCTTTGCTTCTCTAATTCCTTATCCCTCTTCAGATAGGTTAAACATTCCTTCCCTAGGCAGACCCCTCAGAATCCAGACAGAATTAGGTTCCCCACTTGGTACTTTCTCCAGTGAACATGTTCCTCACTCCTGAAGGTGGTTTTTGGTGAAACTACTTGCATTCTCTGCCATCTGTAAAGCTTCATGAAGGCAAGGGATGAAGTCATGTTGTTTCCTATTATATGTCTATCACCTGGCAGGTCCTAATAAATATTTGCTAAGTTAATGAATATTATTTCATTTTATAACCCTTGGACCTAATATTATAGTAAGCATTCAGTAAATAACAAAAGATATATGAAAAGTTAATGAAAAAAGATGTGTGCTGCTGTCCGTCTCTCAATGGATGCTTATCTTTATTTTGCTTTTGTCTACACTGGTCTGATCCCTTTGCCAAATTTTCATAGTACTCTGAACCACCAGTCTGTTTTTTTAAGCATTACAAAAATTAATGATACACCACAATAAGAAAAAACATAGATAAATGGTTGGGATAAAGTGAAGATGAGGAGAAAAAGAAATATGAGACTGAGGAAAAGCTAGAACACAGAAATTCATGCCCTAAGGACTGAGCTTCCTAACACCCAAAGACAAAAGGAAAGCCAAAAATTCATCGGTGATGAATTTTGCATTGTCCGTTAGTCAAAATTAGACAAGTTTCCCTGGAGAAGCTGAAACTGAGGATTTCCCATATGGGACTTCAAAAAGGAACAGAGAAATCACACAGGCAATCTGAAAAACACCCTTCTTCCATTAAATATAATAGCTAGACTCAGAGCTTTCCCTTCAAGCATTGCTTCGGTGCTAACTTCAAACCGTATGACTAAACACAAGTCAATAAATCTGCTTCCACAAGGAACCAAAGCCATTTCGTCCAGAAACGCAGTTCTCGGATCATCTGACTTGATCCAGGGATAAAAATCTAGAATATCTAGAGGAGTAGCTGGGCGGCAGGTTCCTTCAGATCATCTCATGTGATGATTATTTCTTGCACTGAGCTCTTCATAACAGCCAGCAGCAGACAATTCGAGTTTGTTTTCCAGTGAAGGTGTAGAGTGTTGGCATTCTGTTTGCTCAACACAAGGTAGCATACCTCCTTCAGAATTCAACCAAGTGGGTGGCAGAATTGGCCTTCTCATAGGAAATCCAGCATCCTAACCAAGGCTTTTGCCTGATCAGACTGCTGTCTCTCCCACCACACTCAGATGGACCATAAATACAATAAGATCATGGAAGAGAAACTGGTCCCCCTGCCCCATTCCATGCCCCAGCTACAGACAATACCAGGAAAAGCCCTGTGGAAAATGTGGCTCAGTTTCAGGAGGGTTTGAAAAAGATAACATTAAGACAATCCCAGTCTCTAAGTCATGTCCAACTCTTTGCTATCCCATGGACTGTAGCCCTCCAGGCTCCTCTGTCCCTGGAATTTTCCAGGCAAGAATATTGGAGTGGGTTGCCATTTCTTTCTCCAGGGATCAAACCCATGCCTCCTACACTGGCAGGCAGATTATTTACCACTGAGCCACTATGGAAGCCCTATTCCAGATCCTGGGATTAAATACTCTGAAGAGGATGAGAGTATCAGTTAACATATGAATATAGGATTCTTTGTCATTGACACGGTCTCTGCATCTGATGCTCATAAATGCAAGGCAGGAGCAGGCTGGGCCAGGCTCACCATTATTCCCAACTGATAGATAGATGACAAAAAGATGTTTGGGAGCTTAGATGAGTTGCCAGAAGTTGTTCAGCATAATGTGCCAGAACCAATACTTCAGTTTTTCTGGACTCAAATTTTGTGTTCTTTGCCTTTCTCATTTAGTATATTAACATACTAGAAGGCTGCATGCAAATGTAGTGGAATGATTTCCTAGAATAATATCATAGAGATGCAACCTTTATCTTTAGATCAAGAAGAAGGCGTTTCCAACCAACTATAAGATAAAAGGGGATTTGAGGTTAGACATGAGAGTCTCCTGCATTAGCAGGTGCATTCTCTACCACTGAGCCACCAGGGAAGCCCTGAAATCATTCATTCAACAATATTTGTTCCACTGGACCAGAGCTGGGTCTGAGTCTCAGCAGGAGATGTTTTCAGTGCAGGTAGTTTAGATGAAGAAGCTGCAGTGGAAGGACTCCTTACAGAGATGTGAGTGGGCCAAGGGAACCCCCCAAAGCTTGGTGAGGGCTCTGAAACCAGAAAGAACAGGCCAGCCATAAGTGGTAGAGTTACTGAGTGTAGCTTGGGAGCCCTGAAATCACAGGGGAGAGGCTGTCTGGTGAGAGCCACGGTGTGGAGGGACGAACCTGCTGGATCCCTGGTGTTAAAGGGAAGGAATCCCCTGTCTTTTGATCTCTCTCTGGTGCCCACATTGGCCACAACCCACCCAGGAGCTGGTCATCAAGAGAATCTGGGAGGTACAATGCCCAGAGATCAGTCTCCTGAGGCCAGAACTGGGCAGAGAAGGGACCAGAGTAGGGCAGGAGTTCCTGGAGACCAGCCAGCATAGTGGGAGCAAAGTCAACCAAATCTCTGCCTTCCTCTAGCTTTCATCCCGCAGGAAGACAGACACTGGATACACCAAAAACCCCTACACAAAACCAAAAGAGGGTTATGACCCAGTCATACTGAGAGGTATGAGAAAAACAGAGCAGGTGGAGGTTTAGAAGTGGAAGGAGGCCTCTTTTAAACAGAGTAATGAGGTGGGTGCGGTGCAGAGGCCTAAATGAGGCGATAAACTGGGCCTGATCCCCATGGAAGGGCCTGGCAGCCCTGTTCCACGGGGACAGAGTACCTCATTTGGGAAAGCGAGGTGGACCCTGGGGAAGGCAACTTCTCAGCGTGTCCTGTGTGTCTGAAGGCAGAGCTGGACACAGGCACGTGCCCCCAACACTGTGAGCCACACAAACCCCTGTTCACAAAGGCAGAGGCGCCCCAGCCAGGGCGCCTGGGATCCCCGAAGCCCAGGGCCTCCCCCTCAGCGGGGCCTGGAAGGCTGACTCACCACCATAGCAACCGTTCCTTGTGAATAAGCGAAGGCGGGTTTTGGGGCTCACTCAGTGAGAGACCAGGTGCTAGGCGGTGACCCAGAAAATGTTTCAGACTCCTGTGGCTTCTCCCCAAGAGTGTGGAGAGGGTGGCAGCTGGTAGCCAGGTGGCCAGGCACCCACGCGCGGCTGTGGCCATCCTCCACGCTGGTCCTGGGGCCTGGAGTCGGCTATAATTAAGACTGAGAGACTCACAGCCACCTCCCCCTCATGCAGACTCTGTCTCTCTCTCACACACACACACTCCTAGAAAGGCAGGGTTCCATGAAGGCAGCAGCAACGCAGAACTCATGAGCACTGGTGAGTTTGGGAAGGCTTCTTGGAAGAAGCAACAGTTCAGCTGAGACCAGAAGGCAGAATAGTTGTTTTAGCTGAGCAAAAAGAAGGCGAGAAAACATTCCAGGCAGAGGGAGCAATGTGCCAAGGCCCAGGGGTAAGAGAGAGAGGGAGAGATGGGGGGTGGGGGTGGGCAGGCTGGTGCAATAGAATGGAGAGAAATTCAGATTGATTGGAGTAAAAATGCGGGTGGGGGGGGGGGGGGAGACCCACCCACATGGAGTTAGCAGGCAGCTTGGGATGTCCAAAGTCTCCCTCTGCCTCATCCTGTGATCTCCTGGCCAGAAAAAGGACAATCAATTTCCTGTTTCTGGAGTGCTTTGCCATTTGCGAAACGTTTCTGTACCCATTTTTCGCCAGTTATGACAAGCCGCAGAGCTGGCTGTGAACACAGCTGAGGGCAGAGGCTCAGTGACGTCCAGTGACTAGTTCCAGGGCCAGGGCTAGGGACTGGGGTTCGAACATGTATCTTCTGACACCTGGTGTGATACTCGGCTCCCTGTGAGGCAGGTGTGCAGATGCCCCGGCCTAGCACTACCTGTGCTTCTTCAATTACCTGCCTGAAACCTGGACCCTGGTAGAGTTGGGATCTAACACCCCAGCTAGCCTTGGGCTCTTGGGCAGCACACTCAGCCTTCAGGGAGTGCCCAGAACTGGGTCCCGTGGCTGAAGCTTTGGTCCAAGGCCCACCCTGCTCATCCACATAGCAAGGGCTTCCTGTGCTCATTCCAAGGTGCTTCTACACCTCTGAAAACGACAAGAGGTTGCATGTCCTCAAGTGTGAGCATTTGTTTTGTTGCGGTTTTGCTGCCTTGGGTTCCCATCCTCACCCAGCTGCCTCCTTCTCTGCCATCCTTCAGTGCCCTTTGCTTACATTGTCGTCTCATCTCCCATCTTCCATCCTTTCTTGCTCTGGGGCTCTATAATCTGTCCTGGGCTTTCTGTCCTTTTCAGGCTCTACCTCCCTTTCCAGAAGCTTCCCTGGTTGCTTGGCAGCCCCAGCCTCTCTATTCCCCTACTCCTTTCCTTGGCCTCCATCCCCCTCCCAGCCACGCTCTCCTTTCTCAGCAGCCCCTACCTGGAGAGAGGAACCCCGGACCCCAAAGGAGCTGCCTGGAGGGCATGGCCTGGCTTCCCAGATCCTTGTTTAGGGGAGCCATGGGGGTCTGAACAGGTAGGGAGGAGTAAGGAGAGAGGAGATTCTGAGACTCTGAAGGGAGGAAAGAGCAGCTATTAGTCACCAGGGGGAGAAAAAGAAAAGGAATTGGTCAGACAGCAGGTGGTCCAGGGAAGCTCACACAGCCCAAATCAGCCTTGAATTTAATAAGGGACAGGAATTAGAATCGGCAGGGAAACACTATGCTGCTGGCCCAGCTTCTTCGCTCCCTGCTCCAGCCCCAGGGTGGAGAGAAAGGTGAGCAGACAGCAACCTGGGGTGGATGCCTAATCGCGTCTTTAGAAGCTGAGGGGAAGATAACAGGAGGCAGAGAGAAGAAGATGTAGCCAAGAGAAAAAGGGACAAATAGCATCCTCAGGGGCTCCAAATATCCCTTATGCATCCCAATGAAATGACATAGCGCAGGGGCCTTTATAGCTGAGAGGGCTTGTCTCTCCTCCCCTTTTCCCCTTTCTCATAGCCTGCTTGTCCCATGACCAAATATTAGCTAAGAATTCAATTGGAACCTACAGGTACCAGACTCTGGGTGGGTGCTGGAATCAGAGATGAGTAATGCCTGATCCATGCTTTTAAGATGTTCACAGGCTGCTGAGAGATCAAGACGCCCACATAAGGATGCCCTAGTTGACAAGTACAGTGAAAGCTGTAAGTGCAGAGTCCAGGGCTGGCTGGGCTCTTAGAGGGCTCGAAGGGCTTCACAGAGCCTGGCTTCAGATCCAGAAGACAAGGCAGAATTAGCCACACAGGTAGAGAGAAGAAGGGTAATCCTAGTAGAAGGAAGAGCATTGTTCAGAGCCCCGGAGTCACTAATGGGCATTGTGTGTTTAGGGGAAAATGAGGGATATGAGAGCAAAAGGGATAACTAGGAAAGGCCAGCTGCTGATGCTTTCTCTAGGGCCCCAGTCAACAAGTGGCAGGAAGCTCAAGTAGCTTCCAGGCTTCTGGGATAAAGGAGTCACACCCATCTCCCCACACTGGTCAATGTGACTAAGCCACGCTACCCAGGGTAAGGTTCTAGAGCAGCGTAAGGGGACCTGGAGGCCTCTGCTTAAGAAGCTTTAGAGTGAGCCTGGATTTTCGGTTAGCTTCATTTTGCAGGAGGTGACAGAAGTGGTACACATCTCATTCTAACTCCCTCTTTGCTTCTTTTTCTAATCCTGGAAGATCTTCAGCAATTCCATCTCTTCCTCCTGGGGTAAAGCTCATCTCCATTCAACTATAACAGCCATTCGACTACAACAGCCTCAGGCCTTGGTTCCCTCCCTCCCTGCCTCACCCACATCCTATGGCAGAAATAGAGACCCGAGGAATCCCAAAAAGAATCAGGACAGGACAACTGTAGAAAAGCTTTTCTTGATGTCACTGTGAACAAATAATTTAGAGAACAATTTGTAAAAATGTATCAAGAGTCTGCTTAAAATACATTACTGACTTCTCCCTACCTTGAGGGTAAAATACAAACTCCTTGGCATAACACAGGCTGCCCACCTACCTGTTTGGTCTCCTGTCCCCTCATTAGCCCCTGGTAACCCTCTCCATGCCCGCACCTACATCCCAGCATTATCAAGCCACCAGAAAGTCCTAGAATGCATTTTCTCGTGTTGTCATCATTTGGATCTTGCTATTCAGTATTTCCATCCCCAGCCTGTCTACCAGGTTGACATTTCCTAAGAATTCCAAGTAATTTGCAAGTAAATTCTACCCTGACCACACCCTTCTTTCTCAGCACTTAAAAGTCATTCCCCAGGGACCTGTAGGTCTGTTTCTATCACAAGGGCAGCATGTATCCAACTGCATCCATGAGCCAGGCAATCCAAGGGTATGTCTCTATGAAGGGTTTGGGGGAATATATAGTCATTTTATACATCAGTCTTAAAAAAGTTATAGATAAACCCAAACACTCTGGCTTGTCCCTGTGAACCATAATGTATTCAAATGTTCTTAAAGCTTCTTGTGTTTCCAGCTGATGATCTTAAAGATTTGGGTTATATCTACTTTTAGCATCTTCCTTCCCAGGCCAATAAAGCCTTATCTCTGGGGAGTCTTCTCGGGTGCTTCCCATTACCACCCTCATCCCTTTCATCATTTTATAACTATTTCCTGGGTCTTTTCCTTCTTTATTGTAGTATTTGCATGTTAGCTATTTGCCAAATGCTTACCACATGCCAGGTAGGGTGACTGATCATTCCGATTTGCCTGGTACTCTCTTGGCTTTAACTGAAAGTCCATTGTCCTAGGAAACCATGCAGTCCCTGGCAAATCAGGATGGTTGGTCACCTTATTACCAGGCTCCACTTGTTATATACTGCAATGAGATTTGTAACTCAGATGGACAAGCTCTTTCCCTCAAGGAGCTTACACCCTATAAAGTGAGAATGACCAAAAAAGCAACCTGAGCATGCTGTTAAAAAGATTGGCACCAACTACCATGAATGCACAGAATACAGAACAGTGATTGGGATGTGTGTGTGTGTGTGTGTGTGTGTGTGTGTGTGTGTGTGTGTGTTTGGGGCAGAGGATGGTCTGTAGAAAGTGAAACTGTTAGTCAGTCAGTCGTGTCTGACTCTTTGCTACTCCATGGATTATAGCCCACCAGGCTCTTCTGTCCATGTGGTCACTCACCTAGAGCCAGATATCCTGGACAGTGAAGTCAAGTGGGCCTTGGAAGTGTTACTACGAATAAAGCTAATGGGAATGATAGAAGTCCGGCTGAGCTATTTCAAATCCTAAAAGATGATGCTGTTAAAGTGCTGCACTCAATATGCCAGTAAATTTGGAAAACTCAGTAGTGGCCACAGGACTGGAAAAAATCAGTTTTCATTCCAGTCCCAAAGAAAGGTGATGCCAATGAATGTTCAAATTAACATACAGTTGCCCTCATTTCACATGCCAAGGTAATGCTCAAAATCCTTCAAGCTAGACTTTAGCAGTACGTGAACTGAGAACTTCTACATGTACAAGCTGGGTTTAGAAAAGGCAGAGGAATCAGAGATCAAATTGCCAGCATCTGCTAGACCATAGAAAAAGCAAGGGAATTCCAGAAAAGCGTCTATTTCTGCTTCACTGACTATGCTAAAGTCTTTGACTGTGTGGGTCACAACAAACTGTAGAAAGTTCTTAAAGAGATGGGAATACCAGACCACTTTACCTGTCTTCTGAGAAATCCGTATGCAGGCCAAGAAGCAATAGTTAGAACTGAACAGGGAATAACGGACTGGTTCAAAATTGGGAAAGGAATACGTCAAGGCTGTATATTGTCACCCTGCTTATTTAACTTACATGCAGAGTACATCATGCGAAATGATGGGTTGGATGAATCACAAGCTGGAGTCAAGATTGCTGGGAGAAATATCAACAACTTCAGATATGTAGATGACACCACTCAGATGCCAGAAAGTGAACAGGAACTAAAGAGCCTCTTGATGAGGGTGAAAGAGGAGAGGGGAAAAAACTGTCTTAAAATGCAACATTTAAATAACTAGGATCATGGCATCCAGTCCCATTACTTCAGGGCAAATAGATGGGGAAAAAGTGGAAACAATGACAGACTATTTTCTTGTGCTCCAAAATCACTGTGGACAATGATTGCAGTCAGGAAATTAAGACGCTTACTCCTTGGAAGAAAAGCTATGACAAACCTAGGCAGTGTATTAAAAAGCAGAGACATCATTTGCTGACAAAGGTCCATATAGCCAAAGCTATGGTTTTTCCAGTAGTCATGTATGGATGTGAGAGTTGGACTATAAAGAAGGCTGAGTGCCAAATAATTGATGCTTTCAAACTGTGGTGCTGGAGTAAACTCTTGAGAGTTCCTGGGACAGCAAAGGGATCAAACCAGTCAATGCTAAAGGAAATCAATCCTAAATACTCATGGTAAGGACTGATGCTGAAGCTGAAGCTCCAAAACTTTGGCCTCCTGATGGGAAGAGCCAACTCATTGGAAAAGACCCTGATGCTGGGAAACATTGAAGGCAGGAGGAGAAGTGGGTGACAGAGGATGAGATGGTTGAATGGCATCACTGACTCAATGGATATGAGTTTGAACAAATTCCGGGAGATAGTGAAGGACAGGGAAACCTGGCATGCTTCAGTCCATGGGGTCACAAAGAGTCGGACACAACTGAACGACTGAACAACAACAACAAGGTCTGTAGAGGAATTGCATTTGAGCTGGGCAGTGGAAGAACTGTAGGAGTTCTCCTAATAGATAAGGGGCTTGCTCATAGCCACCTTTCAGTGTCTCGTTCAGTCCTGCATGGCGACCTAGGTGTGGCTGCACATGCAGTTCTTCAAGGGAAGGTTCATGTTCCTGCTCAGTTCCCAGCACCCTGCTTTGTATCAGCCAGCAGTTGGCCTTTTCTGTCATCTGCTCACTGAGGTCTAGTCCTCTTGGAATGGGAAGGAGTCCAGGTATTAACCCCTGTCTCTGGTCACATTTGCTAGCCAGGCATACATTACCTGAGAATTAAATCTGAGTGCTTTCTCCTTGCCAGGCTCTATGCTTTTTCATACCAAAGCACATGTCACGGGGTACCCTCTCCTGGACTGGCCAGCTTTCTACGATATCTAGCTTCAAGGACATGTAGAATCAGGGACAGGGCATGTTATGGACTGAATTGTGTCCATACATGTCCATACACATATTTGGAGAGAGGGCTTAGTTAGTTAGTTAGTTAGTTAGTTAGTTAGTTTGTGTTAGTCGTTCAGTTGTGTCTGACTCTTTATGACCTCATGGACTGTAGCCCATCAGGCTCCTCTGTCCATGGAATTCTCCAGGCAAGAATACTGGAGTGGGTAGCCATTCTCTTCTCCAGGGGATCCTCCCGATGCAGGGATTGAACCCGGGTCTCCTGCATTGCAGGCATATTCTTTACTGTCTGAGTCACCAGGGAGGGCTTATGAAAAGGTAAATGGAGGTTAAGAGAGGTCATAGATATGAGGCCAAAATCCCATAGGAATAGCATCCTTAAGAAGAGGATGAGATATCAGAAATCTCTTTCTTTCTCCCTGTGAGCTCACAGAAAAAAAACCCCACGAGGACACAGGGAGAAGGTGGCTGTCTGCCAGCCAGGAACAGCCCTGACCAGGACTTGAACTTGCCAGCAGCTTGATATTGGACTCTTGTCTCCAGAACTGTGGGAAGATAAACTTCTGTTGTTTAGGCACCCAGCCAGTGGAAGTTTATTCCAGCATCCCAAGATGACTGATACAAGGATGTTTTAATATTTCTCAGGCGAGGGGCTGCTCTCCCCAGCTAAGCTGCAGCACTGAGGAGCAGAGATTCAATCTTAGACCTATGGGTCTAAGACTTTCACATGGACTTTCATTTGGGGCCAAGATACCTCAGTTGGTGAAGAATCCACCTGCAATGCAGGAGACCCTGGTTCAATTCCTGGGTCAGGAAGATCTGCTGGAGGAAGGATAGGCTACTCACTCCAGTATCCTGGGGCTTCCCTTGTGGTTCAGCTGGTAAAGAATCCGCCTCCAATGTGGGAGACCTGGATTCAATCCCTGGTTTGGGAAGATCCCCTTGAGAAGGGAAAGGCTACCTACTCCAGTATTCTGGCCTAGAGAATTCCATGGACTGTATGGTCCATGGGGTCGCAAAGAGTCAGACACGACTGAGCGAGTTTCACTTCCTAAGCATGAAGTAGGTGAACAAGAAAGATCTATTTATTTCTTGAGAAGAGAAACTAGAGGAGAGGAGACCTCTACCAGCAGGAGGAGGAGCGGAGGGTCTTTGGATAAGACCATCAATAGTGTGGAGAAGGAAGCCCATTATGGTCACACTCTCCCCCTCCCCTTAGACATCTTTCTCCCCCAGGAGTGAAAGCAAGCTTTGTACTTTAAAGGTGTCTAGGGCTTCCCAGGTGGTGCTAGTGGTAAAGAATTCACTTGCCAATGCATAAGACATAAAGATGTGGGTTTGATCCCTGGGTTGGGAAGATCCCCCGAAGGAGGGCCTGGCTACCCACTCCAGTATTCTTGCCTGGAGAATCCCATGGACAGAGGAGCCTGGTGGGCTACAATCCATCGGGTCGCATAGAGTAGGACACGACTGAAGTGACTGAGCACTCACACAAGCAAGCATTTGTGATTGGAGGCAGGAGTCTGGAGACCTCCTCCGTTCTAGAATCCTGAGGTCGTTTGACCCTCGCAGCCAAGCCTGGGCATAAGGACCCTGCATTATCCCTGTTTTACAGGTGAGATAACTGAGGCTCCAAGACCAAGTGCCCTGTCCAAGTTCACATACCATTAAGCAACAGACCATGACCACATCTACAAGTCTGTTTCCCTCTCAGACTGTGAAAGCCTGTGACCTTTCCACCTGGTTCCCCAGGAATCAGGACCCCATCACTTGGATCAGCCTGACCTAGGCAGCCCCTCCGATCAGCTCCCACCCCAGTCCTTCTCATTCCCACCCCGCTGGTCAGGGAGCAAGTTTCCCAGGGCGAGAAGCAAGCCCGGAGCTATTCATCCGACAATTGCTCCTTTCAGTCCAGATTTGTTTTTTGATTTGTTTTCTGTTTGTCTTTTCTTCTGGGGAGGGAGGGAGGCATGGGGGAGCCTCAGCCTTTTCTGAGTGCTCTGTGTTTATTTCTACCTCTGTTGTGTGGGGATTTTAAATGACGGGGCTTTGATTTTTTCTGCCTCCTTGGGAGATGTGCGCGATTTTTTAAAAACACACTGGCTCTAGTACAACATTGCTGCCCGTTTTTGCCTGCTGTGGAGCCCACAGGCCTCAAGCCCCATCTCTGACTGTTTGTGTTCCCTCTCCCACCTTGCATGGAGCATGTGAAACGTACTCTGTGTTTTGCTGATGTAGAGAGAGAGAGAGAGAGGGAGGCCAGGTAAGGGGGGCAACTCTAGAGTGTGTCTTGGTTAGTTTTTGTTGGAGCAACTCTGCTTGATCATCCAAGCCTGCCCTCATAGCACCGAGAGACCCTATGTTATTATTGTTTAGTAGCTAAGCTGTGCCCAACTTTTTGCAACCCCGTGGACTGCAGCATGCCAGACTTCCCTATCCTCCACCATCTCCTGGAGTTTGCTCAAATTCATGTCCACTGAGTCAGTGATGCTATCTAACCATTTCATCCTTACGGGGACACAAGAAAGTGAAAGGAAGTGAAAGCTGCTCAGTCGTGTCTGACTCTGTGACCCCATGGACTGTATGTAGCCTGCCAGTCTTCTCTGTCCATGGAATTCTCTAGGCCACAATACTGGAATGGGTAGTTGTTCCCTTCTCCAGGGGATCTTCCCAACCCAGGGATCAAAACCAAGTCTCCCACATTGTAGGCGGATTCTTTACCCTCTGAGCTACCAGGTTAGCATAAGACAGGGTGGGCAAACAGGCATTGTTTGTGGTCAATAGCATACATTTATGGAAGCAGATGCTGAACACAATTACGTTAGTGCTCAAGCATGTCAAGTAAGGTGACATATGTCAGTTTTACGTACTTGGCATCCAGGAGTGTGGCACACCTGGGCAAGATGTTGGGTATGAGGACCTCCATGGACCATAATCTTGCCAGTGAGCAAGGATATACACCTGCAGATGTTTGATAAAACTATAAGGGTGTTAACATGATTATGGAGCACAAATAAAGCAGCAGGAGACCCAGGTACAAGTCCCCAGCTGACCTCTGACTATAGTAGTCCCATACTTTTAAGCAGATGTAGGAGTGTGCAAAGGATGCTTGTGTCTCTGCATGAGCACCCCAGGATGTGTCTGGCACACGTTTGTATGTTCCTGAGTGCGCCTGGGGCTCCAGGAACACATATTTATTGGGAACCCAGGAAAAGAAGGATCTGTGTGTGCGTGTGAGAATTTCAGGGTGCATGTGTGTGGTGCCATCATGCATTGGGGCTTGCTGTGTTCACAACCCCAAGAATTTAAAACAGCAACAATAATGACAAAGAGGAATAGAAAACAGCAAACGCTGCATCCACTTTGGAGCCTCAGGAGCAGGCCCCATGCCGGCTACGATTCCGGCAGTGTCCGTTACCATGACTATCACTAAAACGATGCTGCTGGTACCTCTGTTTGTTTTTAAGTCTTCATCTCTGCGACATCCCCTTCTGAAACTCAAACCCTGTTCCCTTGGCATTTCCTCCCCTTTAGATCAGGGGGTGAGAGTCTGTTTCCTTCCCAGTCTACAGTCAGAACGTAGGAGGAAATCAGCCTCCCTAAATTCCAGGTACGTTTGAGAGTGGCTCAGGACCCTACCGGGAAACCAGAGCACCCCGGGAAGATGCACGACCTCCTGCTTGTCTCCTTGTCTGATCTTCTGGCTCAGCCTCTGATTAACTGGCTGCCAGTGTCTGAGAGGGGGAGGCTAAGGATGAGGCCAGGAGTGGAAACTGCAGATTCCCAAGATCTGCCCCACCAGCCCATGCTGGAAAGATCTGGAAACAACAGACCGTGGTTCCAGGCTGTATCGGGCAGAGGCCTTCATGCTACCTCAAACAGAACTCTTGGCCCTTTGCCCAGTTTGTAAGTGAGTGAGGGTGGAGGACCTGGGAAATGCCAAGAGAAAGCAGAAAGCAGAAACCAGGCTGTGGGTACTGGTATCTGCTCACAGGTATTCTGTTGTGTTAGCTCTTTTGTTTAAAGGCAGGGTCAGTGAGGTCCAAGCCATGGGCCTCTTTGTCCATCATCTAGTCAACTTCAGGTATCCCAAGCCTCTCGCTGAGCCTGCAGCTGCAGCCTTTAGGTGGGAGGGGCATAGGTAATGCCAACAAGCGAAGGGCATATGCTGGCACCTCCACCAGCATGCCCCGCTTCTGCATCAGACCAGGTCTGTGGACAGCTGTGTGTACTTTCAGTCTATACCCATCCCTGTCTCCCCGAGGACAAAGCTCTGCACTGGAATCTGGTTACAGCAGGTGCTCAGGAAATGCACACTGAATTCAGAGCCTTGGGCTGGGAGCCGTCAAACCTGAGTGTTCCCACACAGGACCCTAATGATGCGTGCAGACAACGCTTTGCGTTCTCTCAGCGTTGCTTTCTTCAACTGAAAAAGTGAGGAGCTTAGATTGAATTATCTCTGCACTTCCAGCACTGACATTTCATGATTCTATTAACTAATTGAACTGGACAGACATTATGGAGAATGTTGGACAACAGGTCATTTTTCTTTGAACATTAACCAGATCCCTGGGCGGTGTCATCGTCAGGTCAGCATAAAGCCAGATGTGAAAAAATTTTACCTTCTCCCCATTCCAAAGTGAGCAGATTCATCGGATCTGTTCTGAAACCTGTGGGAAGGCAACTGGGAGGTGTGCTGCCTGTGCTGTGTGACTTTCTTGTGGTTAGGATACTTTGGACACCTGTCAGCCCTTTAAGCTAAGGAGCCCAAGAGCTGCCTTTATTTGTAATGTCAGGACCTTCTGAGGCTTTGGGGAGTAAAAGTTAAGGAAAAGAAAAGATCTGAGTTTGAGAAACAGATCTAGGCTCCTCCAACATAAATAACATGGAGGAGCCTTTGTGGAGCCAAAGGGCATAGAGGCTGGAATTCTTTCTCCAAATTCTGACTTCTTGGGTCACCCACCCTCTTTTTTTATTTTAATTTTTAAAAATTTATTGTCTTTGTTGCTTTGCATGGGCTTTCTCTCATTGCAGCATGAAGGTACTGGCTTCTCATTGCTGTGACTTCTCTTATGGTGGAGAATGGGCTCTCGAGCGCTCAGTAGTTGTGGCACACGGGCTTAGTCGCTCCGCGGCATGTGGGATCTCTCTGGACCGGGGATAGAACCTATGTTTCCTGCATTGGCAGGCAGATTCTTATCCACTCCGCCACTAGGAAAGCCCACCGACCCTCTTGATAATCTTTTATTTCCAGCTGTTGAGAGTTACGGGTTAAATGTGTCACCTTAAAATGCATATGTTGAGGTCATCACCCCAGGACCTTGGAATACGATCTTTTTGGAATTAGGGTTGTCACTGACATAATTAGTTAGGGTGAGGCCATTCTGAAGTAGGATGGACCACTGATCCCACATGGCTAGTATCTTTATAAAAGGGAAAAGCTTAAACACAGACACCCTCATAGGGGGAACATCATGAGAAGAAGAAGGCAGACTTGGAGTGATGCTTCTGCAAGCTAAGGACCCCCAGAGATGGGCAGCAACTATCAGAAGCTAGGGCAGAAGCATGGAAGAGATTCTCAACACCGATCCTGCTGACACCTTGATCTTGGAGATCCAGCCTCCAAAACTGGGAGACAATCCATTTCTGTTGTTAGGCCATCCAGCCTGTGGCTCTTGGTTATAGCAGACCTTGCAAACTTAAACAGCAGGAGATACAGCGGCTGGAGAAAGCCTTGTATCTCCCATTCCTTCCTCTACACCCCCCAGCCCCACCCCAGGCCTTCAGCCAAGTATGTCAGGTGGGAGGCCTGAGGGGAATATCCTCAGGGAAAGTGATTTATCCGGGCCCATTTGTCTTTATAACTGAAGCTATGGGTCAGGAGGTCCTTCCTTCTATCCCACCTAAATCCCACCTGCTGTAGCCTCTTTGTCTTATCTTGCCCCCAGAAGAGACCCTGAGAAGTCAGAACCTCCCCAAAACAATCCTTTATTGCTTAGAAGTTACACGTGGAATCTCCTTTCCAATTGTAACAGCCGAGGGCTCTCACTCTCTGAAACAAGGTAAACCTTCTGTGCTCAGTGCCCGCCCCCTGTCCAGACTCAATCCTCCAAATGTCCGCGTGTGATGACCTTTTCTCCCACCTCTCAGAGCAGGCTAGACAGGATCTAGTGTCCTCCTCCGTCTCCAGCCTCCCCGGCCCCCGCCCCACCAGCTGTCCTTCCAAAAGACAGTGCTTGTTTATGTGCTCACACTCGCCTTGTCTCCAAACGCAGTGTGGAAATAACTTGTAAGGACTGAGATGCAGAGGCTGCGAAATCGCAGTGACCGATGAGAGGGCCTGATTGCTTGTACATAGCTGCTGAAAGGGGTCTTGACATTTTAAGTGCTCGTCAGAGTGAGGGATGACAGCAGCAGACAATGAGACACTTCCTCTTTGCCTTTCGCTGGCTATTAATAAGTGCTTCTGATTCTGCAGATGTGGGAAAGATTCGGAGCCATTGGCTTGGGTGTGCTCCGTTTTTTTTTCTTTTTTTTTTCTCACTTTGTCTTTCTCCCAGTCCCCATCTCCTCCTCTCTCCCCTGCCTCCCCCTCTGCCAGCCACCAGCCTCCTTCTCTCCTAGGTGCTCCAGGCTGTTTGTCTTGGAGTCGGATTTGTTAGCGCTCAGAAAATGTCATTAGGCAGCTGGACTCCGACCTGCTCTTGGCTCGTCGCTGGAGTTCAATCTCTTAGTCTCCCTGGCTTGGTCCAACTGCCAAATCCCAATCACTTCCCCCAGGGTTGGAGAGGAATGGAAGGGCTAGAGCAGCCTGGCAGAGGAGATAGACAGAGAGGGTGAGAGGCTAGAATGGGGAAGGGGGTGCCAGGGTGCTGGCTGCCTCAGGCGCATTGAGAGTGGTCAGAGCCAGCTGGGACAAAGGACCAGGTCTGGGATGGACAAGTGTGCAGAGGACAAGGACAGAGCTTCCTCCCTCCCCCTGTGCTATCCCTCTCCTGTCCTTCTGGCAGGCAGCACCGACTTCAGAAAAGTCCCAGCCTCCTCTTCCACAGCCTGCACAGGGTCCAGTGCTGTTCCCAGGCCTCAGGGAGGAGGCTGGACTGCTGGCTGCATCCAAGAGGAGGCTTTTTGATTGCCTACCTGGTTCTCTGAATCTCACGGCTCATTGCTCTGAAATCCATCTTCTCGCCAGATAAGGAAGACTGAACACCCAATATGCCTGGGGTTGAGGCTAACATGGGACAGTCCTGGGCAAACTGGGACCCTGAGTCATCCCACTGAAATCACCCCATAACTCCTGACCTGACTTCTGACGTCCCTTTCTTAAGAGGTACCTTCCTGGATTTAGATGCAGCCTGTTGAAACAGGCAGTGGGCAGTGAGGAGGATGCAAGAGGGTGGGTTGAGGTGAGAAAGACAAGAGTCTTCAGACTGAAACAGCAGGGCCTTCTAATCCGGCGAACAAGAAAAGGGCTGTCCAGCCACAGGGGAGTTGCACCTGGAGATGCCTTCCCAGCCAAAGGGGCTCTGTGTCCATGGGGAAAAAGGAGGCTGAGGGGAACCAAGCAAAAGAAGGAGCAGCGCCCTTGCTCCCAGGCCTGCTGGGCCCTCTGTTAGCCATGTCCTTCTATGTCCCCCAACCCTGCCCGCAGCTGAGCCCTCTCCAGCCTGGCTTCACTGTTGTCCAGCTTGAAAGCCTTATCCCGAGCCCGCAGCCTTTGGATCTCTTTATTCTGATTCAATTACATACACAATATGAGCTTTGCAAACAGAAAATTACACGCTGCAATAATTGAATTCTTTCCTGGACTGGAAGCTTGCTGGGCTATGGTGTGGAGCAGTTTCCAGACACTCAACCTTGCCCCCAGGCCCCACCTCCACTTAGCAAGATGATAGCTAATATTTAAACACCGCTTTCCCGCTTTCCGGTTGATGGTGCCTCTACCACCCCCATCTCTTTTGAATTTTACAACTAGGTGGAGTAAGCGATTGTATACTACTAGTGTTTATCATTAAGCTGCTATATATCAGTATTTATCATTCGCATTTTACAAATGGGGAGACTGAGGTAAGTGACGATTATAAGATATACTCAGGGCAATGGAAAAGATAATCGTGGCAGAACGAAGATCCAGGTTTTCTGAGACAAATTACATGATTTCTTCGCAACCTGACCTGACTCCCATTGCCCTTTCTGTCCTCTACCGTAAACCAAAGCCACTGTTTCAAACTGTTAACTACCAGCAAACCAAGATTATTTTGGATACTCTCAAAAGTTTATTTTTTTCATTGGTCTACCAAACTTTTTCCCTGTAGGACCAACAGAACAACTTTCATTTTCCTGGCCCTTACTTTAAAATAAAGCCAAAGAGATTCATTTCTTATTCCCACTCAGGAAATATGGCAGTGACTTTTGTCATCCTTATCAGCAGCCCCACAATGAATGTACATTAAGTGCCTGTTAGGGGCCAGGAATTTGGTATCTCATTTGGTCCTTAAAATAAATGACTGAAATGGCTATTAACATCTCTATTTTAGGGAATAGAAAGTAATTTTTCTATTTGGGGGCTTAACGGAGCAAAACCCACCCCCCTCCATGTGTCTACTTCCAGCAAGGACTAGAATTCAGGATCCTCTAACTGTAGAGCCTGGTTTTGAACCACTGTGCCCCAAGGTCAGCCAGGAATATGGTCCCTTCTTTTCTTCTCTCCTAGTTCAGATCAACTTCATCGTTGAAATGGACTGTTGAACTCCCTCCTTAATGGTCTCCTTGATTTGGGGCTTATGTCCTTTAAATCTGTCCTTTACACTCATCCGGTGACTTAATAAACATCTCTGACAAAGGCATTCCCAGGCTCCAAGGAAAACTCAATAATTCTGAACTACTCACAAGAAAAAACAAAAGCAACACTCTCTATGGATCACTGGTCTTCTGCGACCCCTGCTTATCTCCTGAGCTCTAGATCCTACCTTTCCCCTTGCATTACATTGCATAGTTATGCTAAACTGCTTATAACTCCTTTAATGCAAATACCAGGAGACTTTCCATTTCGGTGCTTTCATGTAAGGTTCTCCTTTTTCCTGAAGTGCCCTCCCCACTTTTCTTTGCTAGACTTAAGCTTAATTTTTCATTAAGACTCAGCCTAGGCATCATTGTCTCCAGAAAGCTTTTGCTGAATCTCAGGTAGGCTAAGTCTCCTGTCCTGTGATTCACAGCCCCCTGGGTTCACTCTTGAGAACAATTCCTTGTTCACACGTCTTGGGCTTCAAGCTCTGCCCTCCAGTCCTGGAATGGAAATTCGTTACATAGAAAATACATCATTTTCACCCTGTCCTAGCAGGTAACACATTTCCTGGCTCATGGTTATCACTCATTAACTATCCATTAATGGTCATTAAATCGCTGTGTTTAGCTGATGACACAAATATGTAGGCATATCTTCCTGAATAACTAACTTCCAAGATTTTGCACGATTCCTAACATTGAATATATAAAGAAGTATTTGACCAACTGGCCTGGAGTTGTAAAATTACCATTGGAAACTTTGTTTCTTCGAGATACAGAATGATCCTAGAATAAGGAAGTCTCTCCTGACACATCAATAAACTTCACAGTAACTTCCTAGAGGGTCCCAGAAAAAGGGAAGGGAAGTCTGAGATGGTGCAAAGTCCACCTGTCAGTCTGCGGTCACTCTGACACACAGTGGGAGAACGAGACGGAGAATCCAGTCTTTCTCCTAAGAATATTTTAGGCATTAGTGCCTTAAAAAGAAACCTGGAAAATGGAGACATTTACCACATTCCCGATAAGATTCAATATCACAAAGATGTCAACTCTGCCCAAATAGATTCTACCAGTCACAAAAGTCAATTCAAAATAGCTTAAAAATCTTAACATAAAAATATCCTTAATATTTAGAAGAGACGATAGAATAATTTGTTTATGACCTTAGGGTAGGAAGAGTCTTCTTAAATAAATGAAAATATGCAAAAGATATAGAACAGGGATTGGCTCACCACCTATTTTTATAAACAAAAAATTTATTGGGACATATTGTTTATGTATGTCTCTGGCTACGTTGGTGCTACAGTGATGATGTTGAGTACAGAGATCGCATAATTTGCAAAACTGAAAACATTTACTATCTGCGCATTTACAGAAATGGCTGACCATTGACACAGAGTGAAAATATTGCTGAATATAACTATATCAAAAATGGAAACTTATTGGTTACAAAAATGCCAAGAACAAAGTTTGAAAGGCAAAATATAGATGTAAAAATGTTTTCAACTTATGTTAACAGACAATATATTATTAGCATTGAGGTAACATTAATATGAAGACTGTTTACAAATCAAGGAATCACTCTAACAACAAAGACAGAGGGCAGAAAATATAAGCAGAAAATTCACAGAACACATTGATATGGCCAAAAGAGGCCTAGGGAGTCTCACTAGTTTTTATCACTCAAGGACCCAGCATGAAACAGAGGATAAAGCTAGGCAATTTGAGGAAAGTTGAATGAAGGAACTATTCACAAAGTGTGACATGCACTTCAATAAACAAACAGGGGATGGTACTGGCTCAAGGGATGGGCTAGTCATTTTACATTACATAGATTATGTGTTACATATGTATATTTACCACAATAAGTAGTATGTATATCCTCCCCCTCCAAAAAGGCACTAAAAAATCAACTATATGGTATTTTAAAATATTCAATATAAAAGCATAGAGGGATTAAAAATAAAAGTTGAAAACTGCAAAGAATAAGCATAAAAAAGCTGGTGCAGCTACATTTTCTATCAGAAAAAATAGATTCTAAAGCGAAAATATTACTGGAAATTAAAAAAAATTAAATAATGGGTCAATACACTTCCAACAACAACAAAACTTAATAAACTTAAATGTCTTTGTACCTAATAACAGAGTTGCAAATACAGAAAGTAAAAGTTGACAAATCTAAAGGGAGAACTAGAGAAACCCACAAGAAGAGTTTTTAACAAGTTTTCCTTAGCAGTTGTGATAGAACAAGTAGCAAAATAACACCAAAGATACAGATAGTTGGATAAATAGGAAAGTATGATCACAGCTTGTATCTGAAGGTACAAGAGGAAGGATAGAAGCCTGGGAGAATTGTATGGAGAGGGCTGGTGACAGGAACTGTGACTTTGGGTACAGGGGTGCACTGTCCCTTTGGGAACTGGCAGGGAGGGAGAGGGAGTAAATAAGTTCCCCAACTTCATTCTCGTACAGTCCTCTGGACCTTCTATTGGCAAGGAGCTTGTTGATACAGTTCTTACAAGCCAACTTCCTAGAGAAAGGGTGGAGAAATGCAGAGAGTGGACCTGGAAGGGCAAACTGAAGACATTCAGCACACCAGAAATCAAGGAGTTGAATATCGAAACAACATTGTCACCCACAAAAAGGGTACATACTCGTAAAGTGTGGTGTTGTGAAACATACTCCCATATACAGATGATGGAGAATAAATTAGGACAGGGACTTTGGAATCTAATTTTTCAATCGCCATTCAATTTTCAGTGTGCATATATTATGTTCCAGCAATTTTATCTCTCTGTATTGAGGGACACACTTGTGCTATTAGATAAAGAGGTATGTACAAAGATGCCCATTACAGCATTTTTTGAGTGAGAAATGAAAAAAATCCCAGATTCCTATAGGTTGAGAAATACATAAATTGTGTTATATTTTGCCTAACTTACTTAACTCAGTATGACAGTCTCTAGGTCTATTTATGTTGCTGCAAATGGCATTATTTCATTCTTTTTTAATCAGTTCATTTCAGTCGCTCAGTCGTGTCTGACTCTTTGAGATCCCATGGACAGACTTCTCTGGCATGGACATGCCAGAGCATGAACAGCATGCCAGGCTTCTCTGTCCATCACCTACTCCTGGAGCTTGCTCAAACTCATGTCCATTGAGTCAGTGATGCCATCCAACCATCTCGTCCTCTGTCGACCCCTTCTCCTGCCTTCAGTCTTTTCCAGCATCAGGGTCCTTTCCAATGAGTCAGTTCTTCTCATCAGGTGGACAAAGTATTGGAGCTTCAGCTTCAGCATCTGTCCTTCCAAAGAGTATTCAGGACTGATTTCCTTTAGGATGAACTGCTTTGATCTCCTTGCAGTCCAAGGGACTCTCAAGAGTCTTCTCCAACACCACAGTTCAAAAACACCAATTCTTCAGTGCTCAGCTTTCTTTATGGTCCAACTCTCACATCCATACATGACTACTGGAAAAACCATAGCCTTGACTAGATGGACCTTTGTTGGCAAAGTGATGTCTCTGCTTTTTAATATGCTATGTTTGTCATAGCTTTTCTTCCAAGGAGCAAGCTTCTTTTAATTTCATGCCTGCAGTCACCATCTGCAGTGATTTTGGAGCCCAAGAAAATAGTCTGCCATTGTTTCCCCATCTATTTGCCATGAAGTGATGGGCCTGGATGCCATGATCTTAGTTTTTTGAATGTTGAGTTTCAAGCCAGTTTTTTCACTGGCTTTGACTCTCCTCTTTCACTTTCATCAAGAGGCTCTTCAGTTCCTCTTCGTTTTCTGCCCTAAGGGTGGTGTCATCTGCATATCTGAGGTTATTGATATTTCTCCCAGCAATCTTGATTCCAGCTTGTGCTTCATCCAGCCTGGCATTTAGCATGATGTACTCTGCATATAAATTAAATAAGTAGAGTGACAATACTCCACCAATTTGGAACAGTGTGTTGTTCCATGTCTGGTTCTAACTGTTGGATTGGAATGAAAACTGACCTTTTCCGGTCTTTTGGCCACTGCTGAGTTTTCCAAATTTGCTGGCATATTGAGTGTAGCACTTTCACACCATCATCTTTAAGGACTTGAAATAGCTCAGCTGGAATTCCATCACCTCCACTAGCTTTGTTTGTAGTGATGCTTCCTAAGGACCTCTTGACTTCACACTCCAGGATCTCTGGCTCTAGGTGAGTGATCACACCATCGTGGTTATCTGGGTCATGAAGACCTTTTTTTTATAGTTCTTCTGTGTGTTCTTGCCACCTCTTCTTAAAATCTTCTGCTTCTGTTAGGTCCATACTAGTTTCTATCTGTTATTGTACCCATCTTTGCATGAAATGTTCCTTTGGTATCTCTAATTTTCTTAAAGAGATCTCTAATCTTTCTCATTCTGTTGTTTTCCTCGATTTCTTTGCATTGATCACTGAAGAAGGCTTTCTTATCTCTCCTTGCTATTCTTTGCAACTCTGCATTCGGGTGGGTATATCTTTCCTTTTCTCCTTTACCTTTTGCTTCTCTTCTTTTCTCAGCTATTTGTAAGGCCTCCTCAGATATCCATTTTGCCTTTGTTTTTCTTGGGGATGGTCTTGATCATTGCCTCCTGTACAATGTCGTGAACCTCTGTCCATAGTTCTTCAGGCACTCTATCGGATCTAATCCCTTGAAACTGTATGTCACTTCCACTGTATAACTGTAAGCGATTTGATTTAGGTTTGATCTTTTTTAATGGTTGAGTATACTCCACTGTGTATATGTACCACATCTTCTTTATCCATGCCGCTGTCAATGGACATTTAGGTGGCTTCCATGTCTTGGCTGTTGTTAACTGTGCTGAACACTGGGCTGCATGTATCCTTTAGAACCATGTTTTTTTCTGGATAGATCATAGTCCCTTAAATGTGGAATCTAAAATGAAATGATACAAATGAACTTATTTACAAAACAGAAACAGACTCATGAACTTAGAGAATAAACTTGGGGTTGCCAAGCAGGGAAGGATGAGTAGAAGGGACAGTTAGGGATGACCATGTACACGGTGGTAAATTTAAAGTGGATAACCAACAAGGACCTACTGCCTAGCACAGGGAACTCTGCTCAATGTTATGTGGCAGTCTGGATGGGAGGGGAGTTTTGGGGAGAATGGATACAAGTATATGAAGGCTGAGCCCCTTTACTGTTCACCTGAAATTATCACAACATTGTTTATCAGCTATATGCCAATTTAAAATCAAAAGTTTAAAAATTTTTTTAAAGTAAAAAGAAAAAAATCATGTTATAGTCAAATAAGTTATTGTAGTCGTATGATAGAATAATATGAATTATTTGAAAAGAATAGAATAAATTCTAGTAGGTTTTATTATGGGTACTTCTTCAAGAAGCATTACTGAGTGAAAAATGGGAGTCATAACATAATATGCATGGTATTTTATTTACATATGTAAAACATATGTAAATCATATATTTTTATACACGATGTCTACATCAATGTAAATTTAGGGATATAATTTAAAAGGATATATTTCATGGTTAACCACGAGGAAATGGTAAAGTTTTTAAAATAAGAAGAATGTATTTATTATTTACTACTCAAGAAAAAAAATCATTACCACCAACAGCAACACAAGAAGACCATTAGCCTTCCTAGAAAGCTCTCTCTGCCACGAAGCCTTCTGGTTCGCCTGTCAGAATTCTTCCCTCCTGAACACTCTCTGGGACAGACATCTCTGTTCCAGCATGTGCCACAGTCGATATTAGACTAGAGTTCACGGTTGATATGTCTGCTTTCCCTTCTGGACTACAATCTCCTTAAGTCCGAGAACTGTGCCATTATAGTGGACATTCTTTACTTTCTTTTCTAATCTTTACTCCTTTCTGGCGACTCTCCGACTTAAGTCCAACCCATACGTGTCAGCAGTGCCCTCCAGGAGCCATACTTGTCAATAGTGAGTGCCTGGGCAGCTGACCCGAGTTGGACCAATTAGTGTACTTTTGTCAAAAATGAGGACCTGGGAGAGACAGGAAGTTAGACCTGGGACCTGTCAACTGCCACGTTTTCAATATCAAGAACAGGAGAAGCAGACAAAGCTGGCTCCTCAGAGGAGGAGAGAGAAGAAGAGTGAAAAGATCTGCAGAAAGGAGGAGAGACAGGAATCTCGCTGGTGTTTGAGGACCTAACTCTGGCTTTAGCAACACCTCTGTATCTTTGTATAAAGGTCAAGTCTGCATCTTTATAATAAATGCCCATTTTTAACTAAGATTTCCAGTGGGTTTGTGCTGCTTATAACCAGGAGAATTCTAATTAATAGTGAAGGGTTGTTTGTTTTTGTTTCTCTCACTGTACCTACCTCATTTCAGAGCTTGCTTCTTAGTAAACACTCAGCAAGAATTTGCTAAACTGCTTGACCAAATGAGGCATCCATTCCTCCATGGCACCCTGATTCAGCCTCTGCTTGACACTTGCTGTGGTACAAGCTCACCAACCCCCCAAGACTCCCTATCCCACCTATGGGCAGCTCCATGGGCCCCTCTTCATCATGGCAACTCTGCAAACTTTGGAAGTCTTCTCTTTTCTGAGCTAAACATCCATATTTTGTGCATGTGCGTGCTCAGTGCTCAGTCATGTCCAACTCTTTGCGACCCCATGGACTGTAGCCCATCAGGCTCCTCTGTCAATGGCATTTCCCAAGCAAAAATACTAGAATGAGTTGCCATCTCCTTCTCCAGGGGATCTTCCCAACACAGGGATTGAACTGGCATCTCCTGCATTGGCAGGTGGATTCTTTACTGCTGTACCACCTGGGAAACGCAGACATCTCTATTGGTATTTCCCTGATCATACTCCTCAGCACAAACTCCCATTTGTCAGGGTCTCTCTTAGAGTGAAGTGCCCCAAATAGGCTCTTCAGGCTTCAAACTCCTGTGAATTGTGAATGAGGCAGAGTTGCAGGATGTTATGAAGAGACACCACAGAACTGAGAATTGGTCAGGGTCTGGATTACTTTGCTGAGTATCTAAAAATGAATTATCCTTTGTAGGGAACTGCTTAAAAATGGCTTCAGTATAGAAATGCTTTGCCATTAAAGGTGTGTGAATATGAATTTTGTTAGTACCTAGAATTTAGTTTGCTGGTGTGAAAGCGTTAATTTTAAAGCATTATCATAGCACAAAGCGGATGTCTCTCCAATCAGTCCCACAGCCCCTCTGTAACTATGTCCCAGCTTCTTTCCCTGTACCCAGCCTTTCATGAGAGGAAGCCAGCAGCCTGTAGGCGCAGTCCTTTGGTGTAAAGAAGCAGGCACAGGCTAAGGGCCATTTGTCAGCAGGTAGAAATCTTGAAGCAGTTGAACTAATCAAAGCCTGCAATTAGGGAGCATCCATGAGCCAGATGCCCACCCAGAACTAGTTTCCCAGACTGCCCCCTTCCCATTGGTGCAAAGGAAGTCAAATCAATACTACAGTTCAATTCTTCCCTCTTCTTAAAGGTTGAATCTGTGGAACTGTAAGGGACAGCAATCGAGTAAAACACAGTACGGGCTTTATGTGCATGTACAAATCTCTTACCTTCTCCACAGACTCCTGAATCTTGCCTTCTCCTGTGGGAAGGAAACTGGAAAAGTTGTCTCTCAATGCAATGACCCTGGCCCTCTCTGCTGACTTTTCCAAGTTCCAGTATCTCTAGTCCGTGGAAGAGAAAGTATCTATTTTACCCAGAGCACATCAGACCCTTTACCTACGGTCATCATTGATTGCTCCAGGCAAATTGTGAAAGCTGCAGGCTATTTGCCATAAAGAATTGAATCTGAGAAGAGCCCTGGTCAGCTCTCTCCAGGTTTTCCCAGTGTGGTCTAAGAGTGGCTGGAGATAAGCATAGTCTCTGGAGATGAATTCAGATCCCTTTGGAATTCTAAGGATCTGAAATTTCATGTCCTCACTGAGAAGGGAAAGAGATGAGAAAGATACTCTAGGGGTCTTGGGAAACAACAGTGTAAGTTACGTAACAGCTCACAGTAGAAGTAACAGAGAGCAGAGAGGCCAATTCCGGAAGGACCGGACAGCAAGTCAAGCTTCAGGAATTCAATCTCTGAAATAAATCTTTGACTGTAGCCCCATACCAGCCTCCTTGTTGCCCTACAGGCATCTTTTCCAAATAGAATACCTCTTTAGTTGATGGCTTTGCTTGGGTGCCCAGTTTCCGATGTCTCTCAGAAATAACGTTTATCTGGCTTTGAAGGTCTTATTCTAGGGACATTTCTTATTTTCCCTCTTTCTTCTTTCAAAAAGAAAGAAAGAAAGAAAAAACAGCAGCTTTGAGTAGTCTGAGGGTGACACAAACGCCTGATTTTTATGCAATGTTGCAAGTGCCTTTCAACAACACAATGGCAGGTTCTTTGACAATGTCATGCGTCTATTCAAAACAACCGGCATGCCAGTCAGAGGCCTGGGCGTTTGCACAGTGCTTGTTCTCCGCAGTGATAAGGCATGTTAGATTTTCCCATTCTATTTGAGAAATAATTCTGGCCTTTTTTTAAGTCCCCTGCTTTTTTGATTATTTTTTTTTCTTGCCTCTTTGCTGAACAATAGGACCTGTCCCTGTTTGATTCCTTTCGTGATGCTTGTGCGGTAACAACTTGAGAAAGAGAGAAAAGGAGAGTGGGGACAGAGCTGGAGGTGGAGGGGGGAGAATGTGACGGCTTAACAGGCCCTGCCAGGTGCTGGCCAAGAGAGGGACAGCATTAAGGAGGGGCCAGGAGATTAGCACCGATAATTTTGTTGGGTCGATTTGTACAGCTCTTTTGTTGGAAGCCAGGATATGTAGGAGGATGGGTTAATTATCAGGCATCCTGCTCCCCTGTCTGGTCTACCACAGCTAATCCTCTCTGCCTTTAGCAGGTGTGCAGAGCCAAGAATGAGAACGCCTGCTTCCTGCCTCTGCTGGAAGCATGATGGATAAAGAGAGAAAAGCAGGGTGGTGACAGGAATATAAGGGTGGGGAGGGTGTGAAGGCTTCCAGCTTTGCAAATGTAGAGAAAAAGGCCCTAGCTATCCTGTCTTCAGCAAGTTCCCCAGATGAGAGTTACTGGTCCCAGTTCTAATGTCTTCACATAGACCTGCCCTCTCATTTGGTGTTCCTAGTTAACCTTTGCTGTATAAAAAAGAAACCACCCCAAGACTTAGCCACTTGAAGCAATCATCATTTTTAAGATCACGATTCTTCTGGATAATTCTAATGTGGGTTGGTATGGGCTGATCTTGGCTGGGCTCACTGATGTGCAGATGGGTTGGGTGGGGACTCGCTTGGTGGCCCCAAGTTCACCTCTGATGACTGGTTATGAGGGTAAAGGGCCAGGTGCTTCTCATAATCTAGCAGCTAGCTTGGTAGCCAGGTTCTCAAAGCCCCAAGAAGGCAACACCAAAAGCACAGGTCTGGTCCTGTTTGAACCATATTTGCTAATGTCCCATTGAACAAAGAAAATCATAGGGCTTGCTCAGGTCAAGGAGTAGAGAAATAGCCTCCTGAGTTCTAATGTCTCCGGAGAGGAATTTGTGACCATTTTTCCTTTTATCAGAGTAGCCTCTTGCCTCTGTCCTCTCAACCCTGCAACCCCTGCAGAGACACACACACCCACGTTTGACTTCTGCACCTGGCTCGAAGTTTCAGCAGAGCTTCCTTTTGGAACACAGCACTCAATGACACTCATGCCATTTATTCTCTGCATTTTTACTAACTTGTGCCTGTTCTTTTGTAGTTTCCCTTTATCTCTTGGTAGAATTTTGGAACCACTCTCACCTCCCCATTTTGTGAATGAAGAAATTGTGGCCCAGAGGGGTAAAATGATTTGTTTAACATCAGCCTTCCAATCACTGGGAGATCTGAGACCCCAGTCTCTTAATTCTAAGTCAGGCATCCAGCCCCCACATCAGCCACCTTTCCCCTATCCCCTGAAATGAAGTGGAAAATTCCTCAAAGTTGTGTGTGTGCCCTATCTATTATCAGAAAATGTTTCAAAGTGATTTTCATACCAAATCACAACACAAAAAGGAAGAGAGACTGTTGAAAGAATGCATAAGCAGTAGGTACTCACAGGCTTCTGAAATGAGTCGATTACATGACTTGGGCAGAATTACTCTGCGTTTTCTGGCAGCAGAGGCAAAAGAGGGATATTCATTGAATTGACAGTGGTTTTTTTTTTAATTTTCTAACAAAAGAAAGCATGCAAACTCAACTGTGGAGAGAATTTATTTTTGCTGGCACAAAACTCGAGTAAATGTTTACTGGACATCTCTTTCTCTACAGAACACTGAATAGCATTTTGGGCACCAGCCTCCTTCGAGGCTCCCAAAACACATTTCTTGGCTGTGCTTCTCTCCCCCTCCACCACGGTACCGGCAGGAGGTGCTGCCCACTGTGGGCGTTCAATCAATGCTGCTGGCTGGTTGGTGAGTGGCATGCTGTTTTGACTCCACACCAGGAGTTGAATCTTTAGTCCTGGGTGAGTGGACAGGGCTATTTGGAAGGCTAAATTAATTGATTTAGTACTGATTGGGCTGCAAACCTCTGTCTGATATCTCTAGAATCCACAAATTCCTTGGTTGCAGAAACCCTTCAAATTCTATCCAGGCTTCATCTAAGGGACACAAATTTATAAATCACTATGCAGACCAGATCTCTAGCCTCTATCCTATCATCGACTCATGAGTGGGACTGAGCAGATTTTTTCCTTTCTCTGAAGACTTACCTCCCCCCTCCCCCATCCCAGTATTCAGAGGATCAAATAATGTGATATATGCAAACGGTTAAGTGCAGTAGAGATGGAAGGAATCATAGCAGTACTCTTAGACTCTCTCAGTTTAGAACTCAGCTAAACTTTCCCATCTTTAGTCTCAGGCCTTGAATGTCTGGTTCTACTCAAACCTTGTGCCTTGTGATAGCAAGTGTTAGAGAAAAAAAAAGGAAAAGACGCTGAAGAGTCTCTAGCGACCAGACAACCACTATAAGAGCTGGTGCCTGTCTGACAACATCTATGGGTTAGGTGCTCCAGATCCCCAGCAGGGGGACACAAGGAATGGGAAGGTCCTTCCTTGGCTGAAGCTTGTGCTCCTGCAATATTACTGTGATCCAGGGCCATGTTCCTCAAACTCTGAAGTGCATACAAATTCCCCGGGGTTTTGTTAATACGCAAATTATCATTCAGTAGGTCTGGGGTGGAGTCTGAGATCCTGCACCTCTAACAAACTCTCAGGTGATGCCAATGTTGCTGTTCTAGAGACCATGCCCTGAGCACAACCAGAGATAAGAGGACCCATACCACACTGATGATCGGTTTCCTTTTATGGTACTACCGTGCCCAAGTTGAAAGGTATAGTTTGAGCGAGGAATACAGTACTATGTGTCATAAGACATGCCGGAACCTCAGAGCAGGTGGGTTTGGAGCAGGGTCAAGCATGTAGGGGGGGTCTTTGTTATCGCTGCATATTTATTTACTTTAACCTGGAATTAGGGTATGATGAGGTAGGAATGAGGGGTTGAACTTTGCATTCTGCCTCTGGCTGGACCACTTACGAATCTAAAGGGGATGGACTATTAAGCACTCTGGTTTCCCTCCAATTTAAACCAACAAATAAAATCACACAGGGATGGCTTGTTTACCAAGCATATGTATGACCCCACTCGGTACAACGTGTAGTGTAATGCTTTTGGCTAACTCCCTTTAATAGATGTAAAAACAGAGGCACAGAGAGGTCAAGCAGGCATCCTAAGGTGATTTAGTCAGTCATGGGCAAATCAAGTTCAGAGTTGGGTGCTGGACTCCCAAAGTCTACATGTTTCTAGAACACCCGGTGAGGTCTGGACACAGGCCCAGCAAGGAGCCTCCAGCTTGGGAAGGAGCAGACACTAGCCGCCAGAGGAATAATTTATCTCCCCACTGGGAAGAGAAAGGACACCAAGTTGGCCTCTCTTCCTTTCCCACTTCAAGATGAGTACCTCGTAAGCATCAAGTGCGGCTTCATACCTGCGTGTCACAGGAAAAAAATGGGGAGTGTGCAGAGATACTCATCAATTACGCAGGAAATTGACAGTCTGGAAGTTTTTGCTTAAAAGCAAGTTAAAATATGTCACTTGCTTTTGATTATTTTTTTAAGAGTGCAGTTAGATATGGAGACTTTAGCTTGAATAACCTCAGATTTCTGTGCCGATCAGATGGATCCTGAAACTTCCTAAGTGCTTCGAGTGTACACATTTTCGCTTGAAAAATTACCAGGTTTGTCTAAAGAAAAAAATTCAAACATAAAACACAAAGCTCATTTGAAGAGAGAAATTCTCCAGTGGAGTGAACCCAGGCTGTCATAAAAAAGTTAAACCAGGCATAGAGGAAAATGTCAGATGTGTGTGGGAGAACCAGCTGTCTCTCCTGTTTTTTTTTTTTTTTTTTTTTAATGTATAAACTAGATCAGATTATAGGGAAATATATGAATGTCTGAAGCTGGGCATCGAGAGGGGCAGGGGAGGGTGAGCCTTACTCTCCTGGGTGACGCTGAGCTCTCTTCTGGAGAATACATTTTTTTTTTTAACTTCTAAATAAAGCACTCTAGAGTGGCACATTTATAACCAGGGAAGAATTACTCAAATAAGAGATGCTGTCAGCTATTTATTTTAAAAGCTTTTTTCTGAAAGAGAAGGGGGGAAAAAAATCTCTCCACTTTCCTTCATGTCCCTTCAAAAGGTTTGTTTGTGAGTGAATTCTTTCCTGGCTTTATTTTCCTCCTTAGAAGATAAGCCTGTCTCGTGGCCTGAGAATTATTTCTACTGCTGCTTCTCTCTCTTCTCTGCCCTCAGTTGAATCACCTGTCCACTTTCCAGGCAAAAGGGAAGCTGAGTCTCAGCCTCATGATGTGGGTTGGGGACAGAGAGGCTGGAGTGTATATTTGTAGGAGACTGAAGGGGTTCTTAATGAAATTCCAAAAATAGCACTCAGTCAGAAAGAAGGAAGGGAAGAAGAGAGAGAGGGATGGAGGGAGGGAAGGAAAGCAAGGGAAGGAAAAAGACAAGAAAACACAAAGAAAAAGAAAATAATATTTGGAGGGGGAATGAAAAAATGCCATTTGTAGCAACGTGGATGGACCCTGAGATGATCATACTAAGTAAAGTAAATTAGACAGAGAAAGACAAATACCATATGATATCACTTCTACGTGGACTCTAAAAAGATGATACAAATGAACTTGTTTACAAAACAGAAATAGACTCACAGACATAGGAAACAAACTTACACTTACCAAAGGGGCAAGATCAGGGAGGGATAAATGAAGGATCTGGGATTAATAGATACACACTACTATATATAAAATAAACAACAAGGACCTACTAAACAACACAGGGAACTATATTCAATATCTTGTAATAACCTATAATTTAAAAAATCTAAAAAATTTATGTATATATAGGTATGTATGTATATATAACTGAATCACTTTGCTATACACCTGAGACTAACACAACATTGTAAATTAACTATACTTCAATAAAAAAAAGAATGGTTGAGGGGGAAAGGGAAAGAGTGTCCTAGTCGAAGGAGCAATGTGGGAATAACGGCTGGGCCCCAGGTTTTCAACTTATGCTTTCTTTCCAGGAACCTTTCCCCTTCAGTCCCATTCTAATCATGCCTGAACTGTAGACTCAATGCCAAGGGCGTGGGTACCATTCAGTACCCCATTCAGTTGGTTTAGCCCTTCCCTGTGCAGAGGGCCTGGATGGAGGGAAGTAAGGCTGAGTCTGCACAGTGACTCCAAAATGAAAAGTAAACAGAGATGGGCTTGTGTTCATGAACCCGCCGGAGAGATCTTTACTGGGACTAGGATGGGGAGTGATGCCACGTTCCAGGCAATGCTAGTTTGATTGACTTCTTTTTCTTCATAGCAGGTGTTACCCGGGTGCATCAGACATCCCACCAGCTGATGCCTGACAGAAGTGGTGAAAACAGTAGCCTGCCTGCTGCCCTCCTGTCCCCAAGCCCCATCTATTAAAACCCTGCCCGTTCCTCAAGCTCCAGGTCACCATTTTTCCTCTTGTCCAGTGAGGACTGATCTCTTCCTAGAAATGCTTTACTCACACTTCAGAAATGGTGCCTGACCCCTTCTGGGCTGAGTTAGTTATTTGAATACACACCCAAGGTGAAGACTAGGCCTACTTCCTTTTTGTATTTCCCACAGGGTTTGGTGAAGGCTGGGTGTTCAACAGGAAGACTCAGGGAATTTCTATGTGCCCCAACATGTCCTGAGCCACGGGAAGACAGGCAGTGTTCCACAGCCTTGGATGGTGTTACTGCTAATCCTCACAACAACCCCAGGAGGAGAGGCTGTGTCATCGTCATTTCAGAGATGAGCCTACTGAGCTACCGGGGTTGAACTTGAACTTGCCCATGGTCATGCAGCTTTAAACCAGGATTTGAACTGGTATCTGGGACTGAAATCTGCTTGTTTCACCACTACACAAAGTCCTCAAAAACCTCACCAGCTACTTAGGGCCACCAGCTAGAACAGCTGAGTCAACATTTTATTATGTTCAGTAGCCCAACTCTAAGACACTCATTAGCCTTATATATGTGTGTGTGTGTGTTTTGACTATGTTTATATGGTTCTCCTTATACCCACCTTCCTCCACACCCTCCCTAGAACTGCACAGCTGAGCATCCTGCAGGCTTCAGATGTGGGTCTGCAAGACCCAAAGTCCTTATTCTTTCCACCAGATCACAATGGATGGGGGTCAGAACATCAGAGGAAAGATCAGAATCTCAAGTCTTCACTCACCTACCTCGCAGGGTCATTATGAATAAAATAAATGAATTGTGGGAGTAAAATGTACAGTGTGGAGAATATAGACCATAATTATGTAATATCTATGTATGGTGGCAGATGGTAACCAGATTATTGTGGTGATCATTTTGAAATGTATAGAAATATCGGATCTCTATGCTGTATACCAGGACCTAAATAGTGTTGTAGGTTAATTGTGCTTCAACAACAAACAAACAGATATACAAACAAACTAACAGAAAAAGAGATCAGATTTGTGGTTACCAGAGGTGCGGGTTTGGGAGAGGGGAAAATTGGATACAGGCAGTCAAAAGGTAAAAACTTCTAGTTGTAAGATAAATAAGTACTAGCGGAGAAGGCAACGGCACCCCAGTCCAGTACTCTTGCCTGGAAAATCCCATGGATGGAGGAGCCTAGTAGGCTGCAGTCCATGGTGTCGCGAAGAGTCGGACACGACTAATCGACTTCATTTTCACTTTTCACTTTCCTGCATTGGAGAAGGAAATGGCAACCCACTCCAGTGTTCTTGCCTGGAGAATCCCAGGGACGGCGGAGCCTGGTGGGCTGCCGTCTATGGGGTTGCACAGAGTTGGACACGACTGAAGCGACTTAGTAGCAGCAGCAGCGATATAATGCACAACATGATAAATATAATTAAACTGCTGTCTGTTATTCATGAAAGTTAAGAGAGTAACTAAGAGTGCTCTTCACAAGGAGGAACAGATATACTTTTCTATTTCTTTAATGTAGTATCTATATGGGTTGGTGGAAGTTCACCAAATCTATTGTGGTAATCATTTCATGATGGATGGAAGTTCAAATCATTATGTCGTACACTTCAAACTTATACAGTGCTGTCTGTTAAAACATTAAATGAGATAAAAATGTAACATATCTACAATAGGGCATGGCACAAAATTATCCACGGTAATGACAGGAATTACTTTACAGTTAGGCCACTGTGAAGTTCAGGGTGAGTCCTAGCCATCTGAGATCTGGCATCTCAAACTCTGCTTTCTCCATGAAGCCCTCTGAGACAGCTCCAACCCCAAAGATTCCTCTTGTCTGAAGGTGTCACAAGGCCCAGCCATAGAGGAAACGTGTCCCCTCATATTGTCCTCTGGTTGTTTTGTAAGGGATTCCTAAGTGGGGGGCTTCCAGAAGGGGACAGACTCTTGTGATGGTTAAGCCCTCTGTCTCTGGAGTGGTCCAACACTTCTCTGTGCAGCTGCCCAGCTGTGCACTGACGCCTCCAGGGGGCGCCACTCTCACCAACTATAACTGTCCAGAGTCCTCTGGGCCCTGACTCTGGGTGACCCTGAGTCAAACAACCCTGAGTTCACAGCCAGGCTGCTATCACTCTGTGATCTTAGATACCTTGTTTACCTCTCTAATCCTAGTTTTCTCACCTGCAAGATGGGGATATAGTGGACCCTGTCTCCTAGGGTAGCTGTGAGGGGAGGGTGGAAGGAGGTAGTATGTTTCAGTGACTAAGTGCAAAACCTGCATGGACAGGAGCCCAAAGAACATCAGGCATTATTTTTAGAGTCTGAACGGAGGAGAGGGCACAGAGGTCGTGCTCAACAGATGTCCACTGATGGATGAATTTCTCCCCTAGAAAGCCTGGACGGGGCTCTTCCTCCAAGGCATTCTGCTTGAACAAGCCAGCATGACTATAGCAGGGGCAGCTCTGAGAACAGGCTAAGGAGGCAGGAGAAGGGAAGAAGGGAGAGGACAAAAAGACACATGTCAAAGCTCCTCTTGTTGCCCCTCATGCTGCGGGCACAGGCTTCCAGAGGGCAAGGCTGCCCTCTGTGTCTGCCCTGCCAGCACAGTGCCTGACCCAGGAATCCCAGCTCTTGGTGACGCTGCTGCCCATTCACTTGTCACGTCCTCCACGAGGAGGTGCTCCGAGAGCTGCTTTCCAGGCCTCAGGTGTGTATCTGCTTCATTGACAGAGAGCAATGGGGAATATTTGCAGTGATGGACATGGCTCTGCTTTGGGATTCAGGTATCTTGGATCCTTATGTGAGTCCAGTGGGTCTCCTTGGATCCTTACTGCTTCTGCTGGCCTCAGGCTACTCGTCTCAACACAAGAACAGCTAGCCAATCCTCTGTCTGCCTTAGGAGGTTACTGGAAACCCCAAATGGGATAACATATGAGGGAACTTTGGAAGGCATAAGGAGCCACTTGAAAGCAAAGGGAAAGGATCATAAGCTTAATAAATATAATTTGTTGTTGTTGTTGTTCAGTTGCTAAGTCATGTCCCCACTCTTTGCAATCCTATGGACTGCAGCATGCCAGGCTCCTCTGTCCTCCACTATCTCGAAGAGTTCCCTGAAATTAAAGTCCATTGAGTCGATGATGCTATCTAACCATTCATCCACTTCCACCCCCTTTTTTTCTTTTGCTTTCAATCTTTCTCAGCATCAGAGTCTTTTTGCATCAGGTGGCCAAAGTATTAGAGCTTCAGCTTCAGCATCAGTCCTTCCAATGAATATTTGGGGCTGGTTTCCTTTAGGATTGACTGGTTTGATCTCCTTGCAGTCCAAGGGACTCTCAATAAATATAATAACAATTATATTTAAATATAATAACAATTATTGTTATGTCCCAAGCAAGACCTGTGGACCTTATACTTCTCTAATGCTTGCCCATCTGCCCCTCTGGTAAGAGTATGTGTAAGCTGGTATCAGAAAGCTTAAAGTGGGTATCTTTAAAACAATCTCATAAGAAAAGTACAGGCAGAGGGGAAAGGATGTGCAAAGGCCTTGTGGTAGGAAGGAGACTTTGAACATTCTAGGAACTTGCAGACCATAGTATGTCTGCAGCGCGGTGAATTGGGGGCATTGGAGAGAGAAGTGACACACAACAGGTGCTCAAAAACACATGGTGAATGAATGAATGAGATGGTGAATGAATGAGGCTTCTGTTGGGGTCTTGGGATCCCATCCTTTTCTAGGGGTTCACATCTTTCCCATGCTGCTGCAGTCTCGAGGGACCCCATCGTGGACTTTATGTGGGGCTGCCCACTCTACTGGCAGAGACCCCACTGTGAGCTCCACCAGCTCACCTGGTGCTCAGACGCCAGCAGGAAGCTCTGGCCTTCACACTCGGCTGACCCTGTCCACCTTGCCCGCCCTAGGAGCCCCTCCTGTTCTGGCTCCCCCAGGGGACCGCAGCCCATGTTTGTGAAAAGCGAACATGTCATTCAAATCGGCACCTCTGGCTTTACGCCGCCGAGGATCAGGAGTCACTATTTTTACCTCTCCTTGCTGTCACTGGACTTTACAAGCAAAGGCTGGTCTCCCCTTCGGCAGTTCCCGGAACCTCGCAGACAGTAATGAGTCTGGGGTTGGTGTTAAGCTCAGATGTCAAACAGAGTGGCCAGGGCCTCCCGAAACGCAGAGAGAGCCGCGAGCTTCTCCCTCTACAAGGTCAGCTTGTGTGTAACACTTCATTAAATTGCTCAAACACTGAGCCGTGTCTTTAACCAATACCTTTAATGTCATTTTCTGCAGACTTAATAGAAGAGCATTAGCATACCTGTCAAGTCTTCCCATTTAAACTTCGAAGCGAGTGAAGTTTAAAGTGCCTCCTTGAGCCCACAGTGGATTTAGCTTCAAACTTTGCTTTAAGAAAAAGAAAAAAAAAAAAAGGAGAAGGAGGGGGAATCCTCTGAGGGTCTGTATGACGAGGTGGAGAATGTTCTTGAGTGCTATCTTCTTCCAAGTCTGTCTTCTCGCCTCCAGGAAGTATGCCTAGGTTACAAACAGTGGGAGGCAAGCCTCGGAGTAGACTAAGAAGTGAGCTTTCATTGTCTCAGATTTACAGACTAGATGGAGCCCCAGGAGGTCAATTAGTCCATTCCCCTGTCCCCCAATCACATTGCTTAGAGCAGGGCATTGAACCATTCTAAGGTAGACATAAAAACCAAGGCAAAGAGCAGTATTAGGAGCATATATTCCTGGTCACACAGACAATTAAAATGATTTTGGGGTTGGGGAGAGGGATAAATTAGGAGTTTCGGATTAACAGGTACATATTACTATATATAAAACAGATAAACAACAAGGGCCTACTGTATAGCCCAGAGAACTATATTCAATATCTTGTAATAACCTGTTGTGAAAAAGTATCTGAAAAGGAATACTTTCTACTACACCTGAAACTAACTTTGCACTATACCTGACACATTGGAAATTGACTATCTGAGTGCTAAATCACTTCAGTCGTGTCTGAGTCTTTGTGACCCCATGGACAGTAGCCTGCCAGGCCCCTCTGTCCATGGTATTCTCCAGACAGGAATACTGGAGTGGGTTGCCATTTCCTCCTCCAGGGGATCTTCTTAACTGGGGGATCAAAGCTGAGTCTCATGTTTCCTGCATTGGCAAGTGGGTTCTTTACCACAAACACCACCTGGGAATCCCAAAACCATAATTCAACTTAAAAAAAAAAAAGATGATTTGAGGCTTTTTGGATTGTAAATGTAGGCAGTGCAGTGTGTGTGGATAACGGCATAGTTCTGCCCTTGCCCTGGTGGGGTGAGGAGAAGGAAGAACAGACAAGGTGGCCAACAGGCAAGGACTATTGAGGGGGCCGGTGAAGGCCTTCCTGACTTGGGAACGGAGAATGGAATTGCTGTTTTCCGAGTCAGCCTAGAGCTCCTGGAAAAGAGTCAAAGCAGCAGATTCATAGTAGTGCCTGCCCACAGCCCAGAGGCACGCACATAATGAAGGGCGTATAAGGAACATGTCGACTAGAGGATTCCCTCTTCTGTAAAGAGTGGGAAGTGTCCATGTTAAACACATCTGAGAGCTTGGATAGACCAGTCATTTGGCCTCAGGAAATCCCATCTGTGAAATGGGCTTATCAGCAGGAGGTCAATTCGCAGGCAGGTGGAAAGGGCATGGCCTGATTGCTCAGCATGAAAGTCCTGGTGGGAATCAGAAAACAGGATAATGAATGTGCCTCTGTTATTAAACCACTAATCATTAATTACCCCCCTAGACATCACATAATGTGCTACCCAGGCAAAAAGAAAATTACTTGAACTTTTCCACCAAGTTCTAGTTGTAAACAAATTATTTGCGTCAAAACTATTTACCAGAGTGAGTAATTTTAGACATTTGTTAGACTTCATAACATGCTTTAATTAGCGCCAGCTAATAAAGTCCTCTTGTAATTAAGCACACATCCATCCCTTGTTTTTTATTTAAAATTTTTGCTTATGATAATTTTTTACGTGATTTGATGACTGGCTTCCAGAATTCACATAAATATACAAAGGTGCGTGTATTTGTCTGTGTGCATTTCCAATGTCACTCTGGAACGCCCGAGATGCCCGCACCATTAAAGCACCCACTTAATTATTAATGCTGCAATTAAGGCGAGAAAAAGGAGTTTCTCCCCCAAAAGTGGAAAGTTGATCCCTGGCTCCCAGTGCATTGGAAATGGGTGGAGACTGACATTCTCATCCTCTGGGTCCCCAGGGGCAGATCAGACAGCGCGACTTGTGCCTGGATGCCCTTAGGGAGCAAGTGGATCTGTAAGGAACCTGCTGGTTTCCCTGACATGCTCTTCCTGAGAACCTCCAGAGTGAGGATGGCAGCAGTGACAGTTCACTCTCAGCTCGGAAACCTGTCACTCGGAGATCAGCATTTTAACTACCCCTTACCCCTCCAAAAAAAAAAAAAAAAAGAAGGACACCTTAATTTACCCTTCTGATTGGCTTGATAGCTGTCAGAATGACAACCTGTCTCTGGCTGAAAGGGACCTGGTGTTAGTTCTCAGGCTGCCTCTGTGTGCATTACTTGGCTGGCTTGCTCTCAGGAATGGTAACACAGAGGTGGCCGCGTGGTACCCTGACAGCCACTCTGCCCCAGCTCCTGCTTCCCCACCTGCTGGCTGTGGGCTGATCTCCTGGTTGGAAATGAGGACTATGACTTCTCCTTCCCCCACCCTAGGGGTACCCAATGGATGTTCCAGGGCGTGGATGGACCTATCTGCAAATGGCATCCTTGCAAGGTTGCCATTCCACTGCATGTTTGAGAAAAGGGCATTGATGACTCAGGCAAATCCTCAAAGGTTCCCTGGTCTCTGATATAAAGTCAAAGACTTAATGCAACCTCCACATGAGACTCTACAGTTCTCCAACTTGGTTCTTCTCTCGGAAAATGAGTTTAGTAACTTGTGATGACAACATCACCTGAGAAATTTCTCTGCCCCAAAGGTTAGTCAGTTTCTTAGTCTTTGTAAATTTGTATTCTTTTTTGGCATATATATAAAAATTTCCCAGGTCCCTCACAATACCCAGAAATTCTAATATACTTTCCAACCCTCTTGAAAAGTCTCATATGTGACTGATGGTCTGTCTTTAATGTGCTTGATTTTGTCAAAGTTTACTGTCTGTGCTTATGAAAGAGTTTTCTTTTTTTAAAAAAATTCCAAATGTATTATAATAATAGTATTTTTTTTTCAAAGTACATATGCCTTCCTCTAAGCCCTATATACCACCCTAGGGGATGTGGGTACGTTCCCTGGGGCTCCATGCATCTCAGTTTACAGCTGAGGCCACTAGCCCATATGGCTATGGAGCACTGGATGTGCTAGTCCAAAGTGACTGTGCCAAAATCGTAAAATACATCCAGGTACTTAGTACGAAAAAATGAGTGTAAAATATCTCAATATATTTTTACAATTTTGTTTATTTATATTTGGCTGCACTGGGTCTTTGTTCCTGTGTGCAGGCTTTCTCTAGCTGCAGCAAGCAGGGGCTGTTCTTTGCAGTGTATGTGCTCTAGGGCTTGGGCTCAGTAGTTTCCCCATGGCAAGTGGAGTCTTCCTGAACCAGGGATCGAACCCGTGTCCCCTGCATTGGCAGGCGGATTCTTAGCCACCAGACCACCAGAGACGTCCCCTCAATAATTTTTACATGGATTACTTGTTGAAAGGATAATATTTTGACTACATTAGGTTAAATAAAATGCCTTAAGATTAAATCTCACCTATTTCTTATCCCTTTTTTTCACATGGCTACTAGAATATTTTAAGGCATATATAGAGTTTTCATCATATTTCCATTGGGTAGTGCTGATCTGAAGGACACAGGGCATCAGACACCTATGGCAGATGAGAACAGACATTGAGGAGATGTTCAGCCTGGACCTGTGTCTGGTCCAACTCTGTCACTTACTGCCTGGGTGACCTTGTGTTTGTGCTAAGTTGCTTCAGTCATGTCCAACTCTTTGTAACCCCACGGACTGTAGCCCATTAGGCTCCTCTGTCAATGGGATTCTCCAGGCAAGAATACTGGAGTGGGTTGCAGTTTCCTTCTCCAGGGGATCTTCCTGACTCAGGGATCGAACCCATGTCTCTTAATGTCTCCTGCATTGGCAGGCAGGTTCTTTACCACTAGTGCCTCTTGGGAAGTCCTGTGTGAACTTGGGCATAGTTTCCTTTCTCTGGGCCTCAATTCCATGGATTTTAATAGGGAAGACTGACTTTACAAAGTGACCTATGAGAGTTATTCCAGTTGTAACTTTCTGCGGTTGCACCGAATGGGATTGCCATCTCTCCAGAGACCTGAAAGAAGAGGACAAATTCTCTCAGCTGGCTTTAAAGACTTAGCTATCATTGCAGGAGAAAATAAGAAGGGATGTAGTGACCTGCATTTCTTATTGGCTTTTGGTTACCTTGTGTCTTCCCATCCCAGTCATTCTAGAAGATGCACTCAAGCTCCTGAAGAAAGGGCCCAGTGAACTCTGATCTCTCCACTTGGGTCCTCCCATTCCACTGTGCCAGGCTCAACAGCACCTGGGGTGTGGCACACCTGTCTCGTCCTTTAACCCATGGTGATATGTCACTGATCAGCACAATTGGTTCTAATAGCTCCCTGGGTGGATTCCAGAGAGCAATGAGCTGAACATAAAAATCCCTTTATTATTGCCATTTCACTTTTATATACCCATCAAGCTTTCATATTTAATCTCCTACATCACAATAGCTGATCATTTTTAACATTTGACATTGATAGAGTGCCCACTGCTATTATTCTGACATACTATAAAACATTACACCCATTTGCAATAGAAAAGGCCAAGAATCAATACCCAGCCCCATTTTCCACTGTGGCCGTAAATCACGAAGCACCTAACAAATTGGTTTAAGTAGAAGAAACTTCAGAACCAATGAATGGCCTGACCAATCCCCACCCTCTGTTAGAGGACCTAGATGCCTGTGAGGTGGTTGGAGGTGGGGGGCGGGGGCAGCGTGGATGGGAGAGCTGGTGGGGAGCCAGGCTACTCCATATGGCAACCAGGATTCTCCAGAGGAATAACTCCATCTTTCTGGGTCCCAGAGATATCTATAGAGGATAAAGAGCATCTTTATTCCAGTCATGTCTGCCTCAGCCCTTGCTTTATAGCAAGTGGCCTCATATTGAGAAGCTGGTGACTTCCTACTTCTTACAGGCTCCAAGATCCATTGTCAAGGTTATTGGTTTATTTTGTCAGTTAGCCCATTCATTGGAATAGCCAGATGTTAAACTGAATTGATTGACTATTTAATCAAATTGACTTTAGGATAAATTAACGGATCAGTTATGTTCAAAATGGCCAAAGCCAGGAGTTAAAGAAAGTCATGGATTTAGTAGGCATTGCTTCAAGTATTTAGGATAATGGGTCAGATTAAATATTCAGTCATTATCTTTGTATCTGAAACAAATGACATTTTCAAAATCCAGAATTCTTGAGTATTCAGAAAATCGCCATCATTTTCATTCTTTGGGCTTCATCTGGATGCAGCCTAAGGCTCTGCTGATTTTGCTGGACTCCATCAAAAGCTTCTTTCAGCCCAAGCTGCCCAGAAGAAAATACATGAGCCTGTGGTCTGACTGATTGCAGTGGCTGGGGTGCTAGAACATTGAGAGGCATGAGGACCTAGCTCTGGGAGAAAAAAAGGATAAGCAGCTTATTTGTCAATTTATTTTCAGTTCACAGGAGAATTGTACAAAAAAGTTCTTCACGACCCAGACAATCACAATGGTGTGATCACTCACCTAGATACAGACATCATGAAATGTGAAGTCAAGTCAAGTGGGCCTTAGGAAGCATCACTATGAACAAAGCTAGTGGAGGTGATGGAATTCCAGATGAGCTATTTCAAATCCTAAAAGATGACGCTGTGAAAGTGCTGCACTCAATATGCCAGCAAATACGGAAAACTCAGCAGTGGTTCCAGGATTGGAAAAGGTCAGTTTTCATTCCAATCTGAAAGAAAGGCAATGCCAACGAATGCTCAAACTACCGCACAATTGCACTCATCTCACACGCTAGTAAAGTAATGCTTAAAATTCTCCAAGCCAGGCTTCAGCAATTCGTGAACCGTGAACTTCCAGATGTTCAAACTGGTTTTAGAAAAGGCAGAGGAACCAGAGATCAAATTGCCAACATCCGATGGATCATCGAAAAAGCAAGAGAGTAACAGAAAAACATCTATTTCTGCTTCATTGACTATGCCAAAGCCTTTGACTGTGTGGATCACAATAAACTGTGGAAAATTCTGAAAAAGATGGGAATACCAGACCACCTGACCTGCCTCTTAAGAAACCTGTATGTAGGTCAGGAAGCAACAGTTAGAACTGGATATCGAACAACAGACTGGTTACAAAGAGTAAAAGGAGTACATCAAGGCTGTATATTGTCACCCTGCTTATTTAACTTATATGCAGAGTACATCATGAGAAACGCTGGGCTGGAAGAAGCACAAGCTAGAATCAAGATTGCCGGGAAAAATATCAATAACCTCAGATATGCGGATAACACCACCCTTATGGCAGAAAGTGAAGAAGAACTAAAGAGCCTCTTGATCAAAGTGAAAGAGGAGAGTGAAAAAGTTGGCTTAGAGCTCAACGTTCAGAAAACTAAGATTATGGCATCCGGTCCCATCACTTCATGGCAGATAGGTGGGGAAACAGTGGAAACAGTGGCTGACTTTATTTTTCTGGGCTCCAAAATCACTGCAGATGGTGACTGCAGCCATGAAATTAAAAGACGCTTACTCCTTGGAAGGAAAGTTATGACCAACCTAGATAGCATATTAAAAAGCAGAGACATTACTTTGCCAACAAAGGTCCGTCTAGTCAAGGCTATGGTTTTTCCAGTGGTCATGTATGGCTGTGAGAGTTGGACTATAAAGAAAGCTGAGTGCCAAAGAATTGATGCTTTTGAACTGTGGTGTTGGAGAAGACTCTTGAGAGTCCCTTGGACTGTGAGGAGATCCAACCATTCCATCCTAAAGGAGATCAGTCCTGAACGTTTATTGGAAGGACTGATGTTGAAGCTGAAACTCCAATACTTTGGCCACCTCATGTGAAGAGCTGACTCATTTGAAAAGACCTTGATGCTGGGAAAGATTGAGGGCAGGAGGAGAAGGGGACGACAGAGGATGAGATGGCTGCATGGCATCACTGACTCGATGCACATGGGGTTGGGTGGAGTTAGGGAGTTAGTGATGGACAGGGAAGCCTGGCGTGCTGCAGTTCATGGGGTCTCAAAGAGTCGGACACAACTGAGCGACTGAACTGATTTTCAGTTCAGGACTGGATTTCCTATGCAAGTCTGTTATGTGAGTGTGTACATTCACCTGTCTTCCCTGTGACAGGCATACTCCTAAAAGGTCACATATAAGCCAGATTTTTTTTAAAAGAATGAGTTCCCCTTTCCTAATAACTTATATTATCATTTCAGAGATGATTTGCCTGCATTTCAATTAGCAGTGAGTGATTCTTTACAGTATCTGTCTTAACCTCTTAATGAACCTACATAAAATGAAGAGTTTTGTTGAAAGGAATTCTTTGGTAAGAGAACAAATCCTGGTGCTTTGTGGATGCTTACGGTCATCCTGGTTTGCACATTTGGAGTGACATACGTGGGAGGTCATTGGATTCAGATCTGCAGTGTTTTGGGGGAAGCTTGTTAGAGCATGAAGAATATCAGATTTCGAGTTAAGAGTCTGATCCTGCTGTTTTCCAATTGGGTGAGTGCAGAGATGAGCTATATGGCCTCTTAATGCATTAGCTTTTTCACTCATTAAGTGGGGATAATAATTCCTTATCTCTTTCATAAGATCTCTAATGAGGAAATGAGATGATGCAAGTAAAGCATTTACTATAGTGTGTTGAAAAGCAGAGACATCACTCTGCTGATAAAGGTCTGTATAGTCAAGGCTATGGTCTTCCCAGTGGTCATGTATGGTTGTGAGAGTTGGACCATAAAGAAGGCAGAGAACCAAAGAATTGATGCGTTCAAACTGTGGTGCTGGAAAAGACCCCTGAGAGTCCCTTGGACAGTGAGGAGATCAAATGGGTCAATCTTAAAGGAAATTAACTCTGAATACTCACTGGAAGGACTAATCCTGAAGCTGAAGTTCCAGTATTTTGGTCACCTGATGTGAACAGCCAGGTCATCGGAAAAGTCCCTGATGCTGGGAAAGATTGAGGGCAGAAGGAGAAAAGGGCATCAAAGGATGAGATGGCTGGATGGCATCACCAATGCAATGGACATGAACTTGGGAAAACTCCAGGAGATGATGAGGGACAGGAAGGCCTGCCTGGCTATGGTCTATGGTGTTGCAAAGAGTCAGACACAACTGGGCGGCTGAACAGCAACAAGATTATTATTATTACAGATAACGAATTAATAAAATATATTGGAAGAAGGAATAGGATAAACCATTCTTAAATCAAGCTCTATCTTATGCCAATGGGAGCAAAGTTCCATTTATTCAGAACAAACCTAGTAGAAAGCACAAAAAAGTTAAATGAAGGTTTCTCAAAAAGACGGTCAGATATGGGTGGGTCCCAGAAGACTTCTAAACCATAAAAAAAAGTTTGTTTTTTGCCATGCATTGCTTTTTACTTGAGTGTATTTGGATACATTTTAATGAATTTATTTACTTAGTAAACAAATATTTACTGAGGATCTATTCTGTGCTCTATCCTGAGCATATAATAAAAACAGGCAAGATGTGGGTAGATTGGCTATATATGAGGTTCTGAAGCTTTCCAGTGGATCAGAATCCTTTCTGAGGTCGTATCAACAAAACTTTCAAAATCAGAATCTCTCATGGTAGAATTTGGATATCTGTATGTCGACTAATTTCCCAGGTAATTCCAGCATTTGGGCCCACTGGCCTATATGAGAACACACTACTAACCCCCAAACATCATTATCTGGAATCATCCTCCTCTATCATTTTCAAGAGGTGGAGAGTTCAGTCGAGACTCCAGGTTTCTGGTTTTCCTAAAACTGGGACACACGTAGACACTGACATGCTCAGCTGGTGTGTGACCACTGCAGAGATGCGAAAATGGGCCAAGTCCTTTGTTCTTAGCCTATAGCTCAGCTGCTGCCTTGCCCCAAAGTCACCTGGTTTGTTTGGCATCCTGGACAGCAGGGCTCCTGTCTGTGGGCCCAGAGGACCACTCAGAAATCCCATTGTCCCTTTTATCATCAAGCATGGGATAGTTCTCTTTGGACTATGTCTCTGTCTAGAGTAAGGGGAGGGGTAAGCCGGGGAGAAAGGGAAAGAGGACTCAGCTCCCTGGCAACTCAGCTACATTGTTCTCTGAGCTGAAGCATGACTCTCAGATACTGCTCACTTTTATAGCACCTGCCAAAGAGCTTTTCCAGAGCAGTTTTCCCTCGGTCATCTTATGTGAGCTTCTCAGCAACACTTCGAAGGACCTAGGGTAGATGTGATAACTTCCTTTTGGCGGATGATGAAGTTGAAGTTTGGAGCAATGCAGAGACTTTCCTAAGTCAAACAGGTGCATGATCCCTGGGGTTGAAGACAGTATTTATCTTAGTCACCGTTGCTCTTAGCATATTTCTAAGACTATAAAAGACTATCCTTTAAAAAAAAATGACCAGTTAGAGCTGGATCAGCATCAGACCCTCTTCTAAGTCCAGGGGCTGAATACCCAGAGCTCTCCCACTGCCCCAGAGAAAACTGACTTGAGTCCTGATCCATCTGTGGAGGTCTTGTCTTTCTCAACAATCACATTGTTTCAAAGGTCACTGGAGTCTTTTGCAGCCCTCTCATCATGGGCCAAAAACTACTTTCAGTGTCTGTTTCTAGCTTTTGCTGGAGCCCCGGAACGCAAGCCTTCTTTCTGCCTGTGGTCTCTTCGCCCCTGGATGGAGAGCTATTCTTGGCTTGTACATGGCTCCTGATGATTTTACAATATCATGATTTCAGCTCAATGAAAATGCATCTTATTCATACAGAACTGCCCAGCACCCTTAGATGGGAGCTGATTTGGGTGAGAACAGTCTGGAGGAGAGACAACAGCAGAGCATCCCAAGTGGAAAGGTCTCAGAAGAAAAGAGTCTAGAGCCTGTCAAGAGTCACACTGCTCTTCCCCTGCTCCCGGTTTTCTCAGTTTGGTCAACTGCACCAAGAGAGCCTCCTGTGGCCTGGAACTTCACTTGCTGCTCAAGTCCATTTCTTGAGCCCAAACGTAAGTCCCTCTTCTTCTCGCCTGGTCCTCAGGGAATTTGGAGAACCTGCCCTTCACTGAAGCCCAGGATGCTAAAACACATAACTTAGCAACCTATAGAATCTCTTTTCCAAGAGGTCTGGAAGGAATGATGAGAAATCTTTGCCTCTGAGGCAGAGAGGAGCAAGTTGGGAACAGGGGCCTGGCAGGTGGACTTCTTCATGCCCTTGAGTGTATCAGGTTTTCTGAGGCAGAAATCCATTTCTTGCAGTGAGTTTCAGAGGGCAGGAGGAGAAGGTGCAGTGGCTCAAATCTTGTCCTGGTGAATGAAGAGGACAAAGCAGCAGCAGCAACGGAATAGTGCAGACCTTGCTACATAGATGCCGAGGGGCAGATGGTACTAAATATTGTTTTTCAGACCCATTACAGCACCCCAATCTGCCCTCCTCTCCTCCTTCCCCTTGGCCCAGGTGGCCAGGACCCAGGCTGCCTCATGGGCCATCAGAAGTGACCCTTTGATATCTGATCTCCCATCTGCTGGGCTAGGCATGTAGAAGAGACAGCTGGCACAGCCCCTCCCCGGGGACTGCAATTAGGGGATATTTAATCCTGTCACCTGGTTCATTTGCGGTGATGGATTTGGATTGGAGCACTGAGTGGCTCCAAGAGGATATTGGATTACCAGGGCCCATCCCCTTCACCCCTCAAACAGAGCTGGCCCTCCCTTGCCCTGCACCTATCTTCCCAGTTCCCAAGGTGAGCCACTTGGCACCCATGAATTAAGAGCAAGCACCTGCTGTCAACACCCCCTACCCCTACCACCACCAAGATCCTTTACCTAAAGCCTCAACCTCCTGCAGATATGAAAACACTGATGAGATTTTCAGCCCCCGGGGTCACTCTACCTCCTTATTTTTGAGGTTCTGAGTTATAGAATCTGGAGCTTAAGGAGATAACTGGTGAATCACGGCTATTCTGTTTTCACTTCCCAGACTCTGTGCTGGCAAACTGAATTGGTTGTTGAATGTGGGGGCTCTTTTTCTGAATCAAGGTGTCTTCTTTCATTCTAGCAAAGTATACTGGAAGCCGATAAGACTGAAACCTAAAGACATGGATTTTATGATTTTTATCAAGTGACTCGCCTTCTCTGAATCTCCGCTTACTCGTTTACAAACCAAATGGATTGGATGAGATATTCTCTAAGGTGCATTCTTGATCCAATGTTCTTGTTTGTGAGGAAAGAGCTGGGCTAAGTCATCCGGGGAAGAGTATGGGATAGTAGAAAATTACCAGAGAGGAAAATAATGGAATATACCAACAAACAAGATGCTTCTTAGGGATATTTCAATGCAGAAGGGGTGCTGGTGTGTCGGAAATAATTCCAAGTGACCTCAATAATTTTTGGCGATCCCTGGTGAGACAAAGAGTTTTGATCTGTCTTCCATCCACTCATTGGCCTTTTTTTAAGGTGCCCACAAGAGAGAAGTAGTTTCAAATCTCTGGGCTTTGCAGTTTGACGTATCTTAAGGCAGCCTTTGAGGATCATGGACCATCTCTCCACATGGCAATTTCCATGGTTTGGGAGAGATGAAAGGCTAGGGTCGTATGGGAAGTTGCGCCACGACTAAGACCTTGCACAACAGCTGCCATCAACCATGACACAGGCTTGGTACAAAGTCTTTCTTATGGGGTCACATCGCTCCCAGCTTCCAGTGGGTCCATGGCTTCCTATTGCCCCTGGAATAAAATCCCAGTGAATCACTATGGGGCAGTGAGCCTGCATGATCTGGCCTTCACTGTTTTCTATCTTGATTCCTGAAAAGCTCTTCTTCCAGTGCATGTTTGTGTGTGTGTGTGTGTGTGCATGTGTGTGTATGTGTGCTCAGGTGTGTGAGTGAGCACATGTACACAACTTGAAGCTCCGCAGAAGCTTCTGCATCTACCCTTTACACTTGTTATTTCTTTGCCTGGAATGGCCTTGCCTTAGTTCTTTGTATGGCTGGCCCATCATTATTCTTTTCTAAAAAATCATTTATTTATTGTTTTTGGCTGTGCTCGGTCTTCACTGCTGCTTGCAGGCTCTCTCTCTAGCTGCAGCAAGCAGGGGCTACTCTTCGTTGCAGTGCTCGGGCCTCTCACTGCAGTAATTTCTCTTGTTGTGGAGCACAGGCTCTGGAGTTCGGGTTCAGTAGTTGTGGTGCATGGGCTTAATTTTCCCGAGACATGTGGGACCTTCCCAGACCAAGAACCAAAGCCATGTCCCCTGCATTGGCAGCTGGATTCTTATCCACTGTACCAGGGATGAAGTCCTGTCCCTCATTATTGTCAAGCTCGTGGCTCAAATATTGCAACTTTAGGGAGATTTTCCCTGAGACTTCTCTGGGACATGATTGCTTATTTTCTTAATTTTATATATATTATATATAATAATAATATATATTGTACATATATAATTATATATATATATATATATAGTATTGTCTGGTATAAAATCAACTTGCTGATTTTCCTTTTCTCTCACTTAAATATAATCTCTATGAAACTAGTAAACTTTTCCCCCATGCTTGCAGCTCCATCCTCACCACCTAGAATAATAGCTAATGCATCATAGCAGTACAATAAGCATTTGTTGAATCAATGAACATAGAACAGTCATTGTAGGGTGAGCTCTGAGACCATATCTCTGGATGTTGTTCAAGGAGGGGAGACTGTGAACCAGACAATAAGCTACACCCTCAAAAAGCAGGATGCATTCCACCTCCTACCTTGAGAGAGAAACAATTGTCATCCTGGCTCTGCCCTTTGCTGACTTACTCAAATTACCTGTTCCTAAAATGATCAAAGGCATTGAAACAAAGAATCATCACCAATGAGTTCTGTGTTCCATCCTGGAAATGGGGGCACTTGCAGAGTAGGCCCTGTCCTGAGAGAGCTCTTGAGAACTGCAAAGCTGCTACCTTCAAAGGGTCGACAGGAAAGCAAAGAAAGAAGCACTTGAGGGCCGAGGATTTTCCTCCAGAGAAAGGAAGTACTTGAAGCCTATCACCGCACCACTGTAGCCACAGAGATGCGTCTGTGTGTGTGCCTGTGTGTGTGTGCATGCATGTGTGTCCAACAGAGGGACAGAGCATCTCCTACAAACACTATGACTCTAGAGCTCTTAAATACCCTTGCAAATCACCAGTGGTCCATGTAATCCCTCCATCCATGAAGTAGTAGACTGTAGATTTTGTTTATATTGTCAGTGCCTCCTTATATAATTCCCTGTTTCTCACAAAATCTCCTCCTGATTAACCCCTCTTGCCTTTTATTCTGAAATCCATCATTGTCTGTGTCCTAGTTGAAGAATACAACTACTTTTAGGTAATTTGATAAATCATCTAAGGCATTTTCAGATGCATGTTCTCTGCTTCTCTGTTCCATTTATAAGCTCCTTCAGGGCAAAATCTATACTTTTTCTTTTCCTTTGTAACCTTCTCCACAAGATTCTTAGGACAGAATTCTTGTCAGTATGCTTACTGTCTGAATACAGTTTTATAGGCTGAGCATGCTTGCAAGCTGATTTTCTTTCATTCATTAATTTATTTAAAATATTTATTGAGATCTATTTTGTGGCAGGCACTGTGCTAAGTACTGGAGATTCGATGTTGAAGCTCACAGTCTGGGGCAGAGATGGAAATATACACAAATAACTATCACACAATGCAATAAGCACTGTAATACAGGTACTGTAGACTCAGAGTGCTATAGAAACTCAGGAGGGAGCTTAGAAAATTATTCAGTTAATGTTCCAATGTCTAAATGTGAATGTTTAAATAATGCCTTTCCTTTGTAAGTGCTTCTTGCTTTTCATGGCATTTTTCATGTCCAATATCTTATCTGATGCTCCTAGTGGTCCTGTTAATAAGCTTTCACTCCACACATTCGCCCTAATGCAGAGCAGGTGCTCAAGAAATATCAACTGAGAGACAAAAGAACGGAGAGAGGAGGTTATTATCTCTGCTTTACAATTAAGTAAACTGAACATCACAGAGCAATGTGACAAAGGTCATAAACAAGAACCCAGAGAGTTAGTATAAATACATCTTAAACATCTACTCATCTACTTTGTTATGGTCACTACCCACCATGCTGCAGCAGGTGCAAAGAATGGCAAGACAGGTTCCTCCCTCATGGCTCTTCCAGTTCTCATTGGTAAAGCCAAAGACCAAACAGAAACCATGTGTATTTAAATGATGACATAGGAATAGGTGGCAGCTTGGGACAATAGCACAAGGTGGTCCACAGGGAGTCAACACATGAGTGGTGTGACCAGAAGGAACACAGGAGGTAGAAGAGGTGACGATAGGTTAGAGAGCCCCCAGGAAGGCCTCCCAAGGGAAGTGGGAACTGGGCTGCATCTTAAAGGATGAGCGGATGAAAACTTAATGAACAGAACAGTTCATTAAGGGGAAGAACATATAAGATACATTCAAAGACAGTGAAATCTAGTGACCCCTGAGCCCCAGGTTCAACAGGTGGCAAACTCTCATTGGTTACACTCATGCTCATCCCTGCTTCCTTGCTTAGTGTCAGCTCACGTGCACCTGACGATTTCTCCTGTACTGCTCCATACCTCCCACCCCCACTTGCCAGTTGATCTCTCACTATTTGCTTCTCCCTTAGTCTTTTTCTCTGTAACCCATTCAGTCCTACGGTATTGTAAATAAAAAAAATAAATCTTGTGTGCTCAAATTCATCACTAGTGCTCTCTGTCTTCTGGCTCTAATAAAAACCCAGATACCCCAGAGGTCATGGTTCCTCCGGAGTCCTCTTAATGGGAGACTCTTATCCTCCACTCACTCTATAGCATCTAGAAAATGTAGAGGTTGAAAGAGTCAACTTTCAGCTACTCCCCCATTTCTGTTGCTAGATCATTATTCTTCCTCTTATATGGAAAACCCACTCCAGTATTCTTGCCTGGAGAATCCCAGGGATGGCGGAGCCTGGTGCGCTGCCGTCTATGGGGTCTCACAGAGTCGGACATGACTGAAGCGACTTAGCAGCATATGGAAAAGCCCCATGACAACTTGAGGCTCACAGCATCTGCTAAGACCCCTTTCCACTTCTCTTCATTGTTATTATCTATGAGCCTCCAGGTCAGTTTGTGAGAAATGATGCAAAGAACAGTTCTGTTTAGGAATGTAGTAAGTATCTTCTGGGGGTGTCTTCCCAATCCATGGTCACCCAATTCTTTGGTTACTGCCTGACATAGGAGTGTGGTCCAGAAGCCATGTTTGTATTACATGGTCCCCATTCACTGTCCTTACTTGAGAGAACCAACATAGACTCATGATCCAGCAGGGCTAACCCAATCTTCTCTCTCCAGGAGTTGAGAAAGAAGACCAAAACACTAGCTTCTGCCAAAGCTAGTCCTTTGAACAGAGAGGAGTAAACTGGTGAGCTGGATTGTTAGGAAGCTGATAGCTACATTTGGCCACATACACGTGAGGCAGGAAGAGCCAATCTGAAAGAAAGTAGAGAAGGCTAAGGCAGATGCACAGAGACAAGTGAGGCCAGACATCCAGAATAAACCCTGCTTAGGCACTTTGACAACTTTCTAGTCCATCTTGAGGCTCAGCTCCTCCTTCTTCTCAGTGTTGAAGATGCGCCTGCGTCTTTGGAATTACCCCCACCCACTGCCAAACTTCATAGCTTTTATTTCCACTTTTTTGCTTGTTTTTGATGTCCACAATCAAAACAACATTGCTAAAAGTAAAATCAGATGTCAGTGAAAATGGTTGTCATCTCGTTTTGAAGTTTGCAAAGATAGAAATGACCCAGTTGAGACAACGTGACACCCTTTATTTCATTTGATTACCAATATGATAGAAAGCATGGTCAATAAGAAAGAAGAGCCGAGATTATGGTTTTGGCAAGATGGTAAATCATTACAACCTGAAAGTCTTACACCACTAAAAGCAGCTATAAATGTCTGATATTTATATAAAAACAATCTTGTAAAGGTACAACTTAAAATCTTAAGAAAAGAAAAGGAACAAATGAAAGAAGAAACCAAGACCTAGGGAAATCAGAGGAAGACGCATGGCAATGGTCTGCCATGAGGGAGAATCTACAAACACCAACAGCAGGAATATTTGAGCATCAGAAAGTTGACAGCATAGCAATCTGAAAGATAATACAAAACAAGTGTGATTAAAACGAATGAAGACTTTTAAAAAGTAATGTAGATTCTAATACATGCATAAGTCACTATGAAGATGGAAGAAAGTATCAAAATGAATCAAATAAAATTTTTAAAAATACAACCTTTGGAGATCAATGGAACAAAATAGAAAGCCCAGAGATAAATCCACACACCTATGGACACCTTATCTTTGACAAAGGAGGCAAGAATATACAATGGAGAAAAGATAATCTCTTTAACAAGTGGTGCTGGGCAAACTGGTCAACCACTTGTAAAAGAATGAAACTAGAACACTTTCTAACACCATACACAAAAATAAACTCAAAATGGATTAAAGATCTAAACGTAAGACCAGAAACTATAAAACTCCTAGAGGAAAACATAGGCAAAACACTCTCCGACATAAACCACAGCAGGATCCTCTGTGACCCACCTCCCAGAGTATTGGAAATAAAAGCAAAAATAAACAAATGGGACTTAATTAAAATTAAAAGCTTTTGCGCTACAAAGGAAACTATAAACAAGGGAAAAGACAGCCTTCGGAATGGGAGAAAATAATAGCAAATGAAGCAAAGGACAAAGAATTAATCTCAAAAATATACAAGCAACTCCTGCAGCTCAATTCCAGTAAAATATATGACCCAATCAAAAAATGGGCCAAAGAACTAAACAGACATTTCTCCAAAGAAGACATACAGATGGCTAACAAACACACGAAAAGATGCTCAACCTCACTCATTATCAGAGAAATGCAAATCAAAACCACAATGAGATACCATTTCACGCCCATCAGAATGGCTGCTATCCAAAAGATTACAAGCAATAAATACTGGAGAGGGTGTGGAGAAAAGGGAACCCTCTTACACTGTTGGTGGGAATGCAAACTAGTACAGCCACTATGGAGAACAGTGTGAAGATTCCTCAAAAAACTGGAAATAGAACTGTCATATGACCCAGAAATCCCACTGCTGGGCATACACACTGAGGAAACCAGAATTGAAAGAGACACGTGTACCCCAATGTTCATCACAGCACTGTTTATAATGGCCAGGACATGGAAGCAGCCTAGATGCCCATCAGCAGAAGAATGGATAAGGAAGCTGTGGTACATATACACAATAGAATATTACTCAGCCATTAAAAAGAATACATTCAAATCAGTTTTAATGAGGTGGATGAAACTGGAGCCTATTATACAGAGTGAAGTAAGCCAGAGAGAAAAACACCAATACAGTATACTAACACATATATATGGTATTTAGTCAATCGGTAAAGATAACCTTGTATCCGAGACATCAAAAGAGACACAGATAAATAGAACAGTATCATGAACTCTATGGGAGAGGGCGAGGGAGGGATGATATGGGAGAATGGCATTGAAGCATATAAATTATCATATGTGAAACGAATCGCCAGTCCAGGTTCAATGCATGATACAGGGTGCTTGGGGCTGGTGCACCAGGATGACCCAGAGGGAGGGGAGGGAGGTGGAAAGGGGGTTCTGGAAGGGGAAAATATGTACACCCATGGCGGATTCATGTCAATGTATGGCAAAACAAATACAATATTGTAAAGTTAAAAAATAGAAAATAAACTAATTTAAAAAAATCCAACCTTTGGCACTAAAGGCTCAATGGAAGCATTTTGGAAACAAGAGAAAAGATGAATTAGAAGTTGCATCAGGAGACTTTAACCAAAGTAGAATATGATGTGAGAAAATGATAGAAAATATGAAAAGTGTCAAATAGAGAATGCAATTAGAGCCACCATAAATGCCTAATAGAATTTTTAGAAGAAAATAACTGAGTATGCATAAGAGAAAAGCTGTCCAGAACTGGCCAAACTTGATTAATTATGTTTTTAAAAAGGCATACTGTTCAGGTAGAATAAATTAAAAAATCTATAACTAAACATATCATAGTGAAACTGCTGAATACAAAAGTCAAAGACAAACTAGAGGATATGGTTTTCTGTAGGCAAACAATAGTTACTTGGGCAGCAGACTTCTCAATAGCAATATTTAACCCAAAGGATAATGGAACAAGTCTTCAAAATGCTGAGGAAAAATAACTCCCAACCCCAGCTTCCATCCTGATCTAAACTATCATTCAAAAGGGAAGGAAAAATAAAGATAACTTTAAAAAACTTCAAAGATTAAGAGAGTTTATAGCTCATGGAATCCCACTGAGAGAAAAACTGTAGAAAGGAATTGAGCCCATAAAGAAAGAGCAGCACGGAAAATGTAACAGTGAATAAAGAAACTGGTGAACATATGGGCGACATAAAGCAAAAGCTAACTGTATAAAACAAATATAATAAAAAGATTTGACTTGGGATTTGAAAAACAAGGTGGAAAATAAAATAGTGGACAATAATATCAAGTAAAATAGAGCATAACAGTTGGAAGCTGAAATGTTCAAACATTCTTGTTTTGTTCAGGAAGAGGGTAGAAATATTGATTAACTTTACATTTTCCAAGTCAGCAAGCATGCTGAAAATTTAAAGCTAACAACACACACACACACACACACACACACACAGAGAGAAAAATACTCCATAAAAGAAGTAAAATTAAAAGAAATGTTATCAATCAAATAAAAGCAAGAGAAAGCAGGAAAATCTAGGATTTAGAACAATGAATCTAGGACTAGAACAATGAAAAGTATAATTCAATTCGGAAATCAGTAAGCACAATAAATATTCTACATCGAATGTTGTTTATGCGTCTTACATATACACTAGGACTGTGTCAGATAAGCAAGAGTCCATGGTCACCATTGCCAAAGCATATAAACAGGGAAAATTTATATTTAAAAAATCATATGAAGCAAAGGTGCTTATCCTCACTAGTAATCATGAAATACAAACTTTAAAAATCAGATGTAACTTGAAATCTATTTGATTTACAAAGATAAATGTTAGTCGATGTAAAGAAACCCTTAAACATTCCTAGGCGGGTACAGATTGAAAGTAAATGGGCAATACACATTGTAAGGTGAAATGGGAACATATAATCAAGCAACAACCACTCTGGCTTTAAAGGAGTAAGAGAGTCCAGACTTGGCTTCCTAAGGTGAACAAATAGAAAACTGGACAGATAAGTGAAACAACATTTTTCTGATCTTGAACAAGAGGCATGCTGTACTGTAGTCCCTGAAAGAAGGAAAACAAACAAGTGAACCCCACCATCCTTTCTGCCTTGAAGCAATTTCTAGATATTGCAGGGAATGGGGACCAAAATGACCCAGTGGTCCCAAAAAGTTGAGAAGTTAGATGTCAGAGCCCAGCAAAACTGAAGTGGCAAGAATGTCTGAGGCAGAGTATTGGAGAGGGGAAGATACACAGATAAAGAACCCATGAATCAGCAGAGGAATTCCCTTGAATTGTTGACCGAAAACCATTCCTCACATGTACAGGATGAAACTCCAGAAGATTGGACAAAGATCAGCTCCTGGGGGCTGGGGGGCGGGGGAAAATTACAAACCAAGAACAATTTACAGAGTTCACACAAGCCCAGGAATCATCTGAGTTCCCACTAGCCAGAATGGAGAGACTTTGTTGCTTACACAGAAAACTTAGCAGGGACACCAAAAGGGTCATGGTTCACTAGGGGAATAAATTAAATGTACAGGTATTTTCTCAGTCTAAAGTGTTTTCACATTTCACTTTACAATGTGTATTGCCCATTTACTTTCAATCTGTACCCTTCTAGGAATGTTTAAGAATTTCTTTACCCCTTACTAACATTTCTCTGTCTTTAAAAAAAATTTCCAAAACAAGCTTTAAAGAGATCAAACTAACTCACAAGTAACTTAATTGTCAAATAAAACCCAATAATTTTACAGGGATACAACAAAATCCAGAACTGAACAATATAAGATTCACCATTTCCAATATGGAATTAAAAACTAGTAGACATGTGAGGCATCATGAAAATGTGGCCCATAAATGAATGGAAGAAGAAAAATGAGTCAAGAGAAATGAGCTGAAAAGAAAAATGACAGTAAATGAAACAGATTTACATAAAGGAATGTAGAGTGCTGGACATAGCAATTATAGAGCTAAATATAATGTTTATTCACTTAATTTTGTTCTAACTATCATTGATTGTATAAGGAAACATAATGCTTTATTTTGGGATTTGTAACATGTAAGATTAAAATCACTTATCAGTTCAGTCGCTCAGTCATGTCCGACTCTTTGCAACCCCTCCCTGTCCATCATCAACTCCCAGAGTTCACCCAAACTCATGTCCATTGAGTCAATGATGCCATCCAGCCATCTCATCCTCTGTCGTCCCCTTTTCCTCCTGCCCTCAATCTTTCCCAGCATCAGGGTCTTTTCAAATGAGTCAGCTCTTCGCATCAGGTGGCCAAGGTGTTGGAGTTTCAGCTTCAACATCAGTCCTTCCAATGAACACCCAGGACTGATCTCCTTTAGGATGGACTGGTTGGATCTCCTTGCAGTCCAAGGGACTCTCAAGAGCCTTCTCCAACACCACAGTGCAAAAGCATCAATTCTTCGGCACTCAGCTTTCTTCAATGTCCAACTCTCACATCCATACATGACCACTGGAAAAACCATAGCCTTGACTAAACAGGCCTTTGTTGACAAAGTAATGTCTCTGATTAAAATATGTAGCAACAAAAAACAGAAAGAATGGAGGAGGGAAGTTGGATTCTTACTTATATGTGGTTAATGATTCAAGATTCTTACTTATATGTGACATAATATGATATGACTGTAGATAGATTGTGATAAGCTATTAATAAAAATGTATGCTGCAAACCATGATACAATCATTAAAAAATACAGAAATATAACCAATTCTCCACAACAGGAGATAAAATGAAAACATAAAAAGTACTCAATTAATAAAAAGTTAAAATTTTAAAAAGGTCCATATAGTGGAGGAAATAACGAAGAATAGATAGAACAAATAGATAACAAAGAGCAACATAGTAAGCGAAGCGAAGTCGCTCAGTCGTGTCCAACTCTTTGTGACCCCATGGACTGTAGCCTACCATGCTCCTCCGTCCATGGGATTCTCCAGACAAGAGTATTGGAGTGGGTTGCCACGTTCTTCCCCAGAGGATCTTCCCAACCCAGGGATTAAACCCAGGTCTCCCACCTTGCAGGCACACACTTTACCGTTTGAGCCACCAGGTAAATCTAAACTCAACCAAATAAATACATTAAGAGTAAACTCCACCTGAAAGGCAGAGATTCTCAAATTGGATTAAAAAATGGATGATTAAGTGGTATGCTCTTTATAAGAAATCCAATTTAAGTACAAAGATATAGAATAATTAAAATTTGGGTTTCCCAGGTGGTTCAGTAGTAAAAAAAAAAATCTGCTTGCCAATGCAGGAGATGCTAATTTGATCCCTGAGTCAGGAAAATTCCCTGGAGAAGGAAATGGCAATCCATTCCAGTATTCTTGTCTGGGAAATCCGATGGACAGAGGCCCGGTGGGCTATAGTACATGGAGTTGCAAAAGAATCAGACACAACTTTGCAACCAAAGCAACAGCAAGAACAAACTGAAATTTAACAATGAAAAATGTGGTATTATGAAAATAGTTATATAAAAGCTGAAGTGGCTATACTGATACCAAAGAGACTTCAGAACAAAGAATATTACAGGGAATAGAGCCATTAAATAATGACGAAGAGATCAATTTATCAAGAGGACGTATAGTTCTAAATGTTTACATGTCTAATAATATGAATATGTTTCAAAACACATAAAGCAAAACTGATAGAACTGAAAGGAGAGAGAAGTAAAAAATTATACTCAAAAATTTTAACTCCTCTCTCATTATTAATAGAATGAATAGTCAAAAAAAATCAGCAAGAATAGATGCTCTGGACAGCATTATTAACTAGCACCATCTATTTTAATTATCTAATTATTAACTTGGTATTTATACAACATCCTTCCAAACAACAGAATACACGTGTTTTACAAGTGTACATGGAATGTTCATTAAAATAGACCACAAAAGTGATAAAAGCAAATAATATAAAAGAATTAAAATCATGAGAAGTATGTTCTCTGTCTGTAATGAAATTAAAATAGAATTCAATAATAGAATGATATCTGGAAAATCCCCACATAATAAAATTTTAAACAATACACTTTCAAATATATTGGATATTTAGTTGCATCAAAAGAAATCCACAAGGGAAATTAGTAAACATTTTTTTATTTAATAAAAATTAAAACGTAACTTGCAGATAAAGCAAATGCTTAGAGGGAAATTTATAGCATTAAATGTTTATATTAAATAATAAAAATCTCAACTGAAATGCCCTAGTGTTCACTTTAAGAAACCAAATTAGAATATAAAATTAAAAAAAGCAAAAAGGAGAAAGAAAATAATAATTATAAGACCAGGAATAAATAAAATTTAAAACAGAAAGCAATAGAGGGGAAACAAAAACATGAAATCAAAAGATGCAAAAGATGGTTCTTTGTAAAAATCAATAAGATTGATAAACTTCTAGCCAAACCTGACCAAGGATAAAAGAAAGATACAAAAGAGCAATATCATAGATGAAAGAGGGAACATCATGCAGATCCTACGGACCTTAAAATGATAATAAAGGAATCTTTGAACTGTTATGAAAATAAATTCGGAAACATAAAAGAAACTGACACATTCCATGAAAGACCCAAATTTAGCAAAGTTCACTCAAGAAAAAACAGATAACCTGAATAGCACTATATTTATTAAAGAAGTAGAATTTGCTTATTAAAACTTCCCCAAAAGAAAACTCTAGATCCAGATGATTTTACTGATGAATTCGAACTAAACATTGAAGGGGAAGAAAATACAAATTCTACAAAAACTCCTTCAGAAGATGAAAGGAGAGAACACTTTACAAATAATTTTATGAGGTCAGCAGTTCCCTGATACTGAAACCAAAGAAAGAAAAAAGAAACCAAACAGAGAAAAACCAAAAAAGAAAAAATAACCTACAGATTAATATTCCTCATTAACATGGATATAAAGCCCCTTAATAAAATACTAGCATTGATTCAGCAATATATAAAAATGATAATTTGTTGTTGTTGTTGTTCAGTCACCAAGTCATGTCCAACTCTTTGCAACCCCATGGGTTGCAACACGCCAGACCTCACTGTCCCTCACAATCTCCTGGAGTTTGCCCAAGTTCATGTCCATTGAACCGGTGATGCCATCCAACCATCTCATCCACTGATGCCCTCTTCTTCCTTCAATCTTTCCCAGCATCAGAATCTTTTCCAAAGAGTTGGCTCTTTGCATTAGGTGGCCCAAGTATTGGAGCTTCAGCTTCAGCATCAGTCCTTCCAATGAATATTCAGGGTTGATTTCCTTTAGGACTGACTAACATTTTTGAAACTCAGCATTCAAAAGATGAAGATCATGGCATCCAGTCCCATCACTTCACAGCAAATAGATGGGGAAACAATGGAAACAGTGACAGACTATTTTTTTAGGTTCCAAAATCTCTGCAGATAGTGACTGCAGCCATGAAATTAAAAGACTCTTGCTCCTTGGAAGAAAAGTTATGACAAACCTAGACAGCATGTTAAAAAGCAGAGACATTACTTTGCCAACAAAGGTCCGTCTAGTCAAAGCTATGGTTTTTCAAGTAGTCAACTATGGATGTGAGTGTTGGACCATTAAGAAGGTTGAGCACCGAAGAAATGATGCTTTTGAACTGTAGTGTTGGAAAAGACTTTTGAGAGTCCCTTGGACTGCAAGGAGATCAAACCTGTCAATCCTAAAGGAAATCAACTCTCAATATTCATTGGAACGACTGATGCTGAAGCTGAAGCTCCAATACTTTGGCAACCTGATGTGAAGATCTGACTCATTAGAAAAGATCTTGATACTGGGAAAGATTGAAGGCAGGAGGAGAAGGGGATGACAGAGGACAAGATGGTTGGATAGCATACACACAGTCAAAGGCTATAGCATAGTCAGTGAAACAGAATTAGATGTTTTCCTGAAATTCCCTTGCTTTCTCTATGATCCAACAAATGTTGGCAATTTGATCTCTGGTTCCTTTGCTTTTTCTAAACCCAGCTTGTACATCTGGAAGTTCTCGATTCAAGTACTGCTAAAGCCTCGCTTGAAGTATTTTGAGCATAACGATACTAGCAGGAGAAGTGAGGGCAGTTGTCCAGCAGTTTGAATATTCTTTAGTAATGCCCTTCTTGGGAATTGGAATGAAGATTGACCTTTTATAGTCCTGTGGCCACTGCTGTATTTTCCAAATCTGCTGGCATATTGAGTGCAGCACTCTCACAGCATCATCTTTTAGGATTTGAAATAGCTCTGCTGGAATTCCATCACCTCCACTAGCTTTATTGGCAGCAGTGCTTCCTAAGGCCCATTTGATGTCACATTCCAGGATGCCTGGCTCTAGGTGAGTGATCACAGCATCATGTGGTCAGATGATAATACATTTGACAAAATAGAATATTATAGGATATTGCTCCTACTAAAATTGTGCTGGAGGTCTTCATCAGTGCAATAAAGCAAGAAAAAGAAACAAAAGGCATACAGATTAGAAGGAAAGAAGTAAAAATCTTATACTTTGCAGATAACATGATTATGTAGAAAATCCTAAAGAAATCTATAAAATCTACAATCTATTAGAATTAATAAGTGAATTAAATAAGTTTGCAGCATAATTTAAAAAAATCAGTTGTATTCTATATCCTAGCAATGCACCAATGGAAGTTTAAACTTATAAAAGGAATATCATACATACTAACAACACAAAACTAAAATCTTATTATATGTATGTAAGATTTCTATGCTGTAAACTGTAAAACAATGTTGTTTTACATCATGACAATGATGAGAAGAATCAAGGGAGACATAAATAAATGGAGAGATATTATGTTCATACTTTGGAAGATTCAGTATTGTTAACATTGGGAAGAAGTGGGTTCTTCCCAAATTAATCTATGGAATCAATGGAATGTCAATCAAAACTACTAAGGGGTTTTGTTTTTGTTTGTCTGTTAATGGCATCACCGACTTAATGGACATGAGTTTGAGTAAGCTCTGGGAGTTGGTGATGGACAGGGATGCCTGGCATCTGCAGTCCATGGACTTGCAAAGAGTTGGACACGACTGAGTGACTGAACTGAACTGAGAAATCAGCAAGTTTGTATACACAGGCAAAGAACCTGGTGTGGTAACTAGCCTCCAAAATGACCTCCAATGATTCTGGTATTCAGGGTAGTCTGTGTGACCAATAGAATGTGGCAGAAATAATTGTATGTTACTTCTGAGAGAAGGTTACAAAAGGCATCATGTCACTTTCTTTTTTTTCTCCCTCACGCATTCCCTTTCTCTCCATTGACCTTGGGGTAAGTCAGCAGCCACGTGTGGGCAGACTTAAGAAGAATCCCTTGTGGTGAGGCCCTCACTGGAGTCTCTAGCCAACAGCCATGTAACTGAACTTGGGAATGACCCTTCTAATCCAGCCAGGCCTTCCGATGATTGTAGCTCTGGGTAACATCTTGACTGCAACCTATGAGAAAAACTTATCCGGAAAAATCCAACTAAGCTTTTCTGAATTTCTGACTCATAGAAATTGTGAGATAATAAATGTTTACTTTTGTTAACTTTTACATTTTGGGTAAACTGTTATGCAGTCATGAACAAATAATATCCTTGGAGTAATAAAAACAATTTTGAGAAAGAACAAAATTGCAGGACTCGCAAAAGACTTACATAAGGCTTACTATAAAGAGCTAAGTAATCAAAACCATGCAGTCTTGATCTATATAAGTAAAAAATATAGAAATACAGATCAATGGATCAGGTTGGGGAGTCCAGAAATAGACTCAAAATTTATGGCCAACAGATTTTGACAAAGTGCCAATGCCACTTAAAGAAACAAAGATAGTCTTCTCCATAAATGTTACTGGAACAATTGAATATCCACACGAAAAACAAAACCAGAAACGTCTCAACCTACACTTTGGTCCATGGGGTCACAAAAGAGTCTGACATGACTTAGCGACTTAACAATACCACCACCAAAGACGAGATACAGACGGCAAATGTTGTTGTTGTTTAGTCGCTAAGTCATGTCTGACTCTTCTGTGACCTCATGGACTATAGCCTTCCAGGCTCCTTTGTCTCTGGGATTTACCAGGCAAGGATACTGGAGTGGGTTGCCATTTCCTTCTCCAGGGGAATCTTCCTGACCAGGGGATCAAATCTGCATCTCCTGCGTTAGAAGGTGGGTTCTTTACCACTGAGCCACCAAGCCACCAGTGAAGCCCACAGATGGCAAAAAAAAAGAACCTGCATATGCTCAACCTAACAGGAGGGCAGTTTAAAACCACAGAGATACCACTACCTGCTAGAATGGGCTTCATTTAAAAAGGAATAAAATCTGACAATACCAAGTGCTATTGAGGAGGATATGGAGAAACTGGATCTCTCATACATTGGTTAGGAAGGCAAAATGGTATTGCAACTTTCCATTACTTCCTTGCAAATAGAGGGGGGAAATGTGGAAGTAGTGATAGAGTTCCTCTTCTTGGGCTCTAAAATCACTGCGGATGATGACTGCAGCCATGAAATCGGAGGACATTTGCTTCTTGGCAGGAAAGCTATGACAAACCCAGACAGTGTGTTGAAAAGCAGAGACATTACTCTGCCAACAAGGGTCCATATAGTCAAGGCTATGGTCTTCCCAGTGGTCACATACAGTTATGACAGCTGGATTGCAAAGAAGGTGGAGCATCCAAAAATTGATGCTTTTGAACTATGGTGCTGGAGAAGACTCCTGAGAGTCCATTGGATAGTAAGGAGATCAAGCCAGTCCATCTTCAGGGAAATCAACCCTGAATACTCACTGGAAGGACTGATGCTGAAGTTGAAACTCCAGTATTTTGGTCATCTGACGTGAACAGCTGACTCATTGGAAAAGTCCCTGATGCTGGGAAAGATTGAGGGCAGAAGGAGAAGAGGGCATCAGAGGATGAGATGGCTGGATGACATCACCAATGCAATGGACATGAACTTCGGCAAACTTCAGGAGATGGTGAGGGACAGAGAGGCCTGGCGTGCTGTAGTCCATGGGGTTGCAAAGAGTCGGCCACAACTGGGTCACTGAAAAACAACAACACTTAGCATACAAGCCAGTAATTTCACTGCTAGGTATTTACCTAAATAAGTTAAAAATTGTAGCTCATATAAAAACCTGTATCTAAATGTTTGCAGCAGCTTTATTAATCATCAACAAAACCCAGAAGCAACACAATTGTCCAACTGGTCAATGCATAAATAAATTGTGGTATATAGTCCTATAATACAGCACTTCATGCAGTAAAAAGCAAGTGCTGACACATGTATTAACATTCGAGAATTTCTCAGTCATTATGCTAGGTAAAAGAGGGTAACCTCAAAAAGACACATGCTCTGTAATTTTTTAAGATATTCTGGAAAAAAGCAAAATTACAGAGACAGAAAACAAATCAGCGCTTGTCAGGGGCTGGGGGTAGAGGAGGAAGATTAACTATAAATAGGCACAAGGGAAATTCTGAGGTGACTGAAACATTCTATATATTGATCAGATGATGTTACATGACCATATATATTTTTTAAATTCATAGAACTGTATACCAATAAAGTGTCGATTTTGTTGTGTATAAATGAGACCTCAATAAAATAACATTTACAAACTGTGGAATACTGCTTAAATGTCCTTTGAAGGAAACATATATCCTTAAATACTTATATTAGTAAAGAAGGAAAGTCTGAAATAAATTATTTCAGCTTCTAGCTGAAAGAATCAAGGGAGAAAATGAGCAAATTAGCCCCATAGTGGGGAGAAGAAAAGAAATATTAAAAATAAGAGTAGAAATCAATGAAATAGGAAATGTATAAACAAAAGAGAAAGATCAAAGAAACAGAACACTGGTTCTTTTAAAACATTAATACACTTGACAAATCTTTAGCTAGACAAATTGAGAAAATAAGAAAAGACACAAACTAACAATATTAGGCATGAAAGAAAGGACAACAGTACAGGTCTTACAGATGCTGAAAGGAAAATTATTAATTAACTGAATACTTAGATTAATGAAAAAATATTTAAAAGATAAAAATTGCCTGATTGACCCAAGATGGAATAGAAAATCTGTTATTTTTAAATAAATTAATTATATTTAATAAATAGCTATTTACTAAATAAACTAAATTTGTAATTAAAAGCTTTCCTACAAATAATACTCCCAAGCCCAGATATTTCACAGATGAATTTAAACAAATATTTAAGGAAAAAGTAATGCCAATACTCAAAGACTCCGGAAATATAAGAGAGAAAATGTCCTAATTCATTTTACAAGGCAGAATAATCCTGATACAGAAAACTAGTCAAGACTTCAAGAGAAAAAAAAAACCCTACAGACCAATAGGAGTCATTAATAAAATTTAACAAATTGAACCTAGCAATAGATAAAAAGAATAATACATCATGAATACAAAATTGGTTTATCATTTGATAATTAATGAACATAATTCACTAAAATAACAGATTGAGAAAAAATCACCTCAATACATGCAGAAAAATGCATCTCATAAAATTCAGCAGCCATTTATGAAAAATTAATAACTCTCTGCATACTAAAAACAGAGGAAATCTTCCTCAACCTCCAAAAGTCATCTGTGAAAATTTTACAGCTATCATGTTTCTTAATGCTGAAATGCTGAATACTTCTCCCTTTCAGTTGGGGATGAAATAAACGTAACCACAATTGCCACCTCTATTTTACGTTATGCTGGGTGTCTCGGCCACTGCAATGAGGCAAGCAGAAACGAAGAAAGGGCATAATATATAGGCTGTCCGCATTTTGTCCAAGTGGCATATTAGAAACCGGGTTCACTCTCCCACCTGGAACAACCAAAAAACTGACAAAATACATGAAACATCCATTTTCAAAATCCTGGACATCAGGCAGCAAGTAACAGCGATCTCAGAGAAACGGGAAAGAAACACCCTGAGCCCTGCGGTCGCATGTTGCACTAGCTTGCTGCTTCGAGAGCATCCAGGCAAGGAGAGAGTACTCCCTGAGAAGATGGAGCGGAGAATTTGAGACCAGAGAGCCTAGAGTTGGCAAGAAAGAGCACTAAAGAGGAGAGATCTACACAGAGAGCCCTCAAAAGTTTTTCATATCACTCTCTCAATAATTAATAGATCAAATAGATGGGAACTCAGTAAGAATATGAAAGACCTGAATAACTCTATCAATCAAATTGACCTTATTGACAATTACAGAACACATTGCCCTCAAACAACAAAACACAGATTCCTTTGAAGTGTCCAAGGGGTAATTCACAAGGTAGATCATATTCTAGGCCATAAAAGCACAAAAATGTAAAAGAATTCACCATATACAAAATATACTCTCTGTTCAAAGTAACATTACAGTAGAAATCAACAGAAATGTATCTGGAAAAATCACCAGATATTTGGTTACTTCTAAATAACCTATGGGTCAAAGAGGAAATTAAAAGAAGAATTAGAAAATATCTTGAAATGAATAAAAATGAAAACATGAGAGCTGAAATTTGTAGGATGCTGCTAAAGCAGTGCCTATAGGGAAATTTATAGCACTAAATGCCTATGTCAGAAAAGGAGAAGGTATCAAGTCAACGATCTCATCCTTCACCTTAAACTAGAAACAATAACAGCAAATTAAACTCATACAAAAGAAAGAAAAGCAAATAATAAAGATCAGAACAGAAATCAATGAAGCAGACTGAATAGACAAAAATGGGAGTACACTCAAATTTAGCAATATTAGGAATAAGATATATTTCAGATATTAAAAAGATAATAAGGAGATATTATTAATAACTTTATGCTAATACATTCTATGACTTAGGTGAAACGAAAAAAATAATTAAAGATGAGAACTATCAATGCTCACTCAAGATGAAATAGAAAATGTGACTAGCTCTGTACTTATTAAAGTCATTCGATTAAAAACCTTCCCACAAAGAAAACTTCAGTCCTAGGTGACTGCATTGGCTTCCTTCTAGCAAACATTTAGGAATACTTGTTCTACATAAAATATTTTTAAAAGTGGAAGAGAAGGGAATATTTCTCAATTCATTCTGCAAGGTCAGCATAATTGCCTTGCTAGCATATGAAATGAGTTCAGTTGTATGGTAGCTTGCACAAAAATGGGTGTGGCCTGAGATAAAGAAGCAAGGGAAGCAGAGTGTAACCTTGGTGTGGGAAAGAAGAGGTGTGCTGGACGAAGCCCGAAAGGGGCTATAATTCTACACAGACTCCTGAGATGCCCTAACATACCCACTTTCCATCAGCGCTTAGTATTTCCTTGCATCCTGCCCTCTGAGATATTTCAGCATTCTTGAAGAGCTGACTCAGCACAATAGTTTATACGTTTTTTGACCTTTTCAATCCCAGCTAACATTGCTTCCAATCCTATGTAGTTGCACTCTACCTACATTCTATGACCAAGTTCTTCTGTTAGTGTGAACACCTCAAATGTGGTGTCCCCTGCTCTGAATCAAAGCCATGATTCCAGCTCTTTTACTTTCTAATTCCCATTGCACTTGTCCTTCAATCCTGCTGATGTCTCTAAGGCCCTTGAATCCTCCATTTTCCTATCATCTATTAACTACTTTTTAATTTCACTCTTGTCATCCATAAAAACCACAGTTGATTCCTTAAGTTATTCACTTGTAAACTTTTGTTCCTATTTTCTTACACAGTACCCTTTCTAAGGGGGCTTCCCAGGTGGCTCAATGGTAAAGAATATGCCTCCTAATGGAGGAGAGGTGGGTTTGATCACTGGGCCAGGAAGATCCCCTGGAGAAGGAAAAGGCAACCCACTCCAGTATTCTTGCTTGAGGAGGGCAGAGGAGCCTGGTGGGCTATAGTCCATAGGATTGCAAAAGAGTCAGACATGACTTAGTGACTAAAAAACAACAACCCTTTCTAAAACCATTCTACAATCTGTATTCTCTGCCTCTAGACTGTAGGGCTGAGTAGAGCTGTGGAAAATTATATAGCCATGCAGACTGACATCATTAGAAATTTGGAGTTTCCAAAAGGAATCAAACCTTCGATTCTGTTTAACACTTGAGACGACTCATACCCAATATTCCCTTAGAAGGCATTCCCAACTGATCTGTGCTCAGGCACACTGTCCTACATGCTTACTTTCTACTTCATAAAAAATATGGAGGTCGTTGGGTGTTAGTGAACTCCGCCTATGTCTAAATTCACGAGAGAAATACCTGGTGATCTGTATAATCATGTCATCTTTCTGTTCAAGGCTTATCATTATTATTGCTCTTCCCTTTAAGGATCTCTTCAGTTTCTAAGATCATAAAAAGAAATGTCTAAATTAAAGAGAGAGAAAAAAGAACATAATATATATACACATACAAATATTTCCAGAACTCACTGCTTTCATCGTTTCACTAAAACTACTCCAGCAAGGGCACCAATGACCTTCTATGTTCAAGTCCAGTGACTGCTTTCTGCCCTTTACCTGTGTTCCTGCAGAACTGGATTCTGCTTCTAAATCCCTTCCTTCAGGGAGGAATCCACTGCTCCGGCTTCCTCTGTGTCAAGCTCCCTGATGCTTCTGCTCGCCTCTCACTCTCAGCATTCAGTGTACTCACCAGAGTCTCCTTACCTACCGGTCTCCTTACTGCTTGACTCTGACCCTCTTCCCTTCTCAGGCAGCAAACTCTTCCTGGGTGACTGCAGTGATGTCCCCATTCGCATGGCTTTAACTACCACCTCAGTCCTGACAACTACCAAAATCTATATTTCCAACTCAAACTTCCTTTCCTGAGTGCCACAGCCTCATACACAACAATTTGCAGGTGATCTCCCGCAGGACTTCAAGAGTAGCACATTCAAATCATATCCTGCAAAATGTTTCTTCCTCCTGTCGCTCTGTTTTGATTGGTGGAAGCCCTGTCCTCTCAAAAGCCTGTGCTAGCAACCTGGAATTTAACTCCTATGGCTCCCTCCGTAGACATCAGTAATAACCTTAGGTCTATGTCTCTCAGGTAGACCCAAGCATTACTCAGAAGAGGTAGAGTCAGGTGATGACTGGGGACATGAGTCTTTGAGCCAAATGGCATGCGTCTGAAGGTTGCTTTTACCACTTACCAGCTGTTGACTTTGATGAAGTTACTTATTTTGTGTCTTTTCAATTTCCTCATATCAAAGGAGGAAGGATAATAATATTACCTACTTCATAGAACTGTTGGGAGATTTAAACGAATATTATGGAAAGCACCTAAAAAGTAGCCTGCAGTAAGCATTCAGTAACTGTTCACCCTCTGTCTTTCTTACAACAGCATTCATTCCTCACAATCTCCACAGCCTTAGCACTGCTCAGTTATTCATCTTTTCCTACAAAGGCCTTTGTCTCTTCTTTTTTTTTTTTTTCCAATGATTAGGATCCTGTGTTGGGGTTTGCTGTGAGAGTAGTCAGGACTGGCTCACAGCAACCAGGCATGAAACTGGGGGTCACTGGTTATTTGATTTCTGAGTGAGGCCAGGTTGGGGAGAGAAAAAAAAGTCCAGAAAACCTCAAGAGAGAAAAATAGGAAGAACTGGGTCTGAAGGGAAGAACTGGCTACTGGGAACAGATGAGCCAAATGAGGAATGGAGGTGGCATTGGAACAGTCCAGGCATAACATGAGGTTGGATAAAGAGAAAACATATTTCAGACCAGTAGCCTCCTAACCCAGCATTTTCAATCCATGATCTGTATTATTATCACCCGGGAAGCACTTAAAACATACAGAAGCCGAGGTACTGCCCCAGATAGATTTAACTAGGATCTTGGGATTAAAGTCACAATATTATTGTTATTATTTTTTGTTTCCACAGGCAATTCTAATGTGTAGCATACAGGTAGGGTTTAGAACTACTATATTTTAACTAGTCCCCTAATTTGCATCATCTGCTTCTCTCAGACCATGCGTGCATGCGTGCTTAGTCGCTCAGCCATGTCTGACTCTTAGTGACTCTATGGACTGTAGCCTGCCAAACTCCTCTGTCCATGAGATTCTCCAGGAAAGAATACTGGAGTGGGTTGCCATGCCCTCCTCCAGGCTCTCACACTCATGTAGTTTTTACTTGTTTTCCTTTTCAAAAAAATTGAAATTATTTTTTTAATTGAAGTATAATTTGCTGTACAATTTTATGCTACAGGTGTACAACATAGTAATTCACAATTTTAAAAGTCATAATTTTATTTATGGCTATTATAAAATATTGGCTGTATTCCCCATGTTGTACGATATATCCTTGAACTGTATTTTATACCTAATAGCTTGTACCTCTTACTTCCCCACCCCTGTATTGCCCCTCCCAGCTTCCCTCTTATCACTGGTAGACACTGAATTCTTCTCTATATCTGTCAGTCTGTTTCTTTATTCACTAGGTTGTTATATTTTTTAGATTCCACATAATAATATCATACAGTATCTGTCTTGCTATATCTGACTTATTTCATTTAGCTTAATGCCCCCCAAGCTCCATCTGTGTTGTTACAAATTGCAAAATTTTATTCTTTTTTATACAGCTGAGTAGTACTTCGCTGTATATATATTCACATCCTTTTTTTTTTAACCATTCATCTGTTGATACACACTTGGTTGCTTCCATATCTTTGCAATTATAAATAATACTGCTAAGAACATTGGGGTACATGTATCTTTTCAAATTGGTGGGTTTTTTTCTTAAGGCAAAACTAGTCATGTCATTATCTAGCTTTAAGTCCTTCAGTGAGTCCTCATAACCCCATAGGACAAAAATTTCAGTTCCTTAACCTAGAAAATCCTTTCCTGATTACATCTTTTTCTACTTCCTACTGGCTTGTGAGAACCATTTGAACACAATTTTTCCCAGTTCAGTATTCAATGATGTCACATCAGTAGTTTGCAATCAGCCATGACAGAAATGTTTACATCATAGAAATAGGCAAATACTACAAAAATCCCCCAACCCCAAAGGGCTTATTGTTAAAATTTTAGGAGCTCACTGCTGCTGTCTCCCACCTTTTCCATATACCCATACTCTACTGAATTGTCAGACAACTTAAAATTTCTAGAATATGGTCTTTCAGATGCTGTTTCTTCTGCTTTTTTTGTCTTTCCTTACTAATTAGGCACACTTCTACCTATCATTCCAGTCTCAACTTAAACATTACCCTCTCCTTGAATCCTTTCTTACCCATTCTGAGCAGGGAAGATCGCTTCCTTCCCTGTTAGCACTGCACACTGTTGCTGTGATAGCTAAGGATTATTTGTTTATTTTTTTAACCACATTTGATAACACAAGTTGTTTATGTACGTAGGTAGCTTTCTTCCTCACCAGACTGTGAACTCCTTCATGTCAAGGATCATGTCTCTATCACATGTGTATTCCCATTACTTGTCAGAACGCCTGGCGTACAGTTGACATTCAATAATTGTTTCTTTAATGAATAAATAGATGAACAGTGGGAAGATAAATGAGCAACCCCTCATTGGAGGGGAATGTTCAGAACTGAAAAGAACAGTGTGACCTGCGAGTATATTGTCCAGCAGTTGGAGTTCCTGGACAAAAAAAAACCAGGGAAAACTTGAGGCCAGTGTTGGCTGTCCACGCCCAGGGCTGTTTGTGCTATACCACAGTTACCACGAAGAAGAACTCCTAGGGCCCCAAAGTGGCAACTCTAGGTTAAAAGAAATCTTGGGTGCTCCCCAGCCCCAGGGCGACATGAAGAGACTATGAGAGGGGTCAGGGTACCATCAAGAAAACACCCACAGCAGCTTTCTTTCTCCCTGCCCCCCTCTTCTCATTCTCCCAACTACACAGGTGCCCCTTCTCAGCCCTAAAGATGAGCTCATGATGTCTTTATCCAATGAGATCCTTAGCTCAGAATTTCCTTGGCCTTTTCACTCTCCCAGCGATATGCCATGAGTGCCCTCCACAAATGTTCTTGATGCCATTTCCCTTCTCCCATTATCTTGGGACTATTCCATTTCTTTCAATACCAAATCCTTCCTTGCCTGGCCCAAAGCATTTAAGGTTGTTTTTTATGCTGGAACATATATTCCCTCCGATGACCACTCTGTTCTCTTCACCACCCAGACTTTCAAAGATGGTGCTTTACTCGCACCACTCTGAATGCTGACCCTCTCCTTGCAGCTCACTCCTTCCTTGCCGCCTAGTTTTGCTCCAAGCTGCTCTCTTGAGGAATGCTGTCTGTGCAAAGTAACAGAATGAGGATGAGATCTGGAATCAGAAAATATGGGCTCAGAATCTGGATCAAGTATTTACTCTCTGAGCCTCACTTTCTTCATCACAGGTTTATGAATATCAGATGAACTAATAGATAAGGAAGACCCCCGCCACAAACACACTGAAAAGCATTATGCAAAATACTAGTGTCAACTGAAACCACTGTCACAAAGATGGCTAATGACATCCCAATCACTTGTTTCAATGGTCTTTCCTTAGGTCTCAATCTCATAACTTCTTGGCTACATTTAAATCGGCTGACTGTGTCCTTCTTTGTGAAACTCTTTATTCTCATGATTTTTTCTTCATTTGTTTCTAGGAAATTGACATCTGTTACCCAGTTACCTTTCTGAATCCTCTTCCTGCCCCTAACAGCATCATTCCTATTAAGGCTTTTCCATTTTCTACTGTTACGCTTTCACTTAGAATTAAAGGAACAATTTCTTTCCTAAGTGTCTGACTATCTCCTCTGGGTCCGTAACCAGTTCCAAGCCTTGGTCCCAGCTTTGCAATTCTGCTGGGTTTCTCCATCTGGTTTTCCTGCCAGACTCTCCAACTCTTCATTGTTGACACATGGTAAATCAATACATCTTTGTAGATTCTCCTGACAAAGCAGTTTGAAAAGGCCAGACACTGAATGATTATTCGTCAGCCCTGCAAAAGACTGTGGACTACCCCCAAAATGCCAATCAGAGAAAACAAAATCTTTTACATAAACTTCATACTATAAATTATAGCGTCTGCACTGAAGCATTAGGTAGTGATATCTGCTCCGGAAGAACTTTTGAATTGTCAAGGCATCTTATGGGTTGACAATTCCCTGATGTTACCCATCTCTATGGGTCCTAGGTTCTAGATTCTTGAGGGTGACTGTGGCCAACTTCTATAAACTGAACTCCTGGGTCCTTCTCAAAGTTTCCTTGGTGGATAAACAATGTGTTTACTAGAAGAATAATTAGCACAGTTATCATCAGATGACATTTTCCTGGCCTGAACCAAAGAAAACCACTTAACTTCTCCATCTGGCTCAGATATTCTGTCCTTCTGGAAAATTCTGAATCACATCAAAGTGCAAAAATCTATTCTTTATATTACAGAAAATATGTGTAATCTTCCCATGTTTCCCTCCTCCTAGCCTGGCTAATTTTTATTAATGGTATGTGTTTAATAAATGTTAGTTTTCTGTCCCTGTTTCCCTTTTTGCTATCAGTCTGTAAGTGCCATGAGAGCAGAGACTCTGCGTTTCTTATTTTCTGTACCCACAACGCCAAGCCTGTCCACCTATCCATCCACAGACAAGCACATATTAAATGGCACATTATATTTTCAAGATTTTAAAAAAAGTTTACTTGGAGGACAATTGCTTTACAATGTTGTGTTGGTTTCTGCCATACCACAACTGTGAATCAACTCTAAGTATACATATATCCCCTCCCTTTTGAGCCTCCCTCTCACCCCGTCCTCAACCCAACTCCTCCAGGTTGTCACAGAGCACCAGGCTGAGTTCCCTGTGTTATACAGCAACTTCCCACTAGGTATCTGCTAATATTTTACATGGTAATGTATATAAGTAACAAGCAGCTCATGCAGCTCAATATCAGGAAAGCAAACGACTCAATCAAAAAAATGGGTAAATGGGTGGAAGACCTAAACAAACATTTCTCCAAAGAAGATATACAGATGACCAACAAACACATGGAAAGATGCTGAACATCCCTCATTAGTAGAGGAATGCAAATCAAAACTACAATGAAGTATCACTTCACATGGGTCAGAATGGCTATCATCAAAAAATCTATGGTTTTTAAGTAGAAAATATCTAGGTTAGTGATATGGGAATGTCTGGCTTTAAAATGGCATCATGAGGGATCAGGTACAGTGCCTCTTGCATCGAACTGTGGAGTGTGCTAATATTTAGTAGTTGCATCTGAATGTAGCAACTGGAATCCTCAACCTATTGCCCCATAAATTTTCTCTCTAGTCCCATCAGTCTAGTTATCTGATCCCTTAACACTGACCAGGACCCATTTCCTACTTGTGTGGCTAGGTAACCCTGAACCAGCAGTATGTTGGAGACCGTTCATGCAGGATAGTGGGAATCCATTTTACACATCTTTCCCCAGTTCTGTGTTCAGCAACATCATGCTGGCAGCTTGAAATTGGCAGTGTGGAAGTATTTACACCATGGAAACTGGCAAACACTACAAATCAGGGCTTTCTTCTCCCCCAGAAAGCCTGCTGTAAAACACTTACCAGCACACCACTGATGCCAACACTCTTCCTGTTTATCTCTTGGCATAACTGGCTTCTTCTAATCCATACATTTCAGCTCAAATATCACCTCTTCAGGGAGACCTTTTTATCTGATCTTATCTCCCACCCCAGCCACCTTCTATTGTATCATCAACTTTTTCTTCAGAGCACTTATATCAGTCTATAACTACCTTATGTGTGTATTTTATGGACTGGTCTGTAGCTCAACATACCCACTAGAAATCTTGTTTTGTCTTGTTTACTGTTGTCTCTCCAACATCTAGTGAAGGGCCAGACACATGGTTAGTGCTCACAAAATATCTCTGTTGGATGAATAAAAAGAATAAATGGTTCCAACAGTTCAGGCATTAAAAAAGCAAAGCATATATGTGTTTGTACCTTACAACACATCCTGAGTGCTTTTTTTGTGGGGATGAGGGTGGTGAAGGAAGGTGTTATTACTTGCAGCTAGTAATAAGAACATCAAGATCTTTCTAGAAACAGTATCTCTCATCCTGAGCTTTTAGAGAGTGTTTTTCATTGTATGCCCAGGACCAAGCACAGTGCCCAGAATTTTCAGGATGGATAAAACTGGGGATTATCTAATTCATTTAACTTTCCCTATAACACCCTAGGGGCTTCCCAGATGGCTCAGTGGCAATGAATCCACCTACTGATGCAGGAGAAACAGGAGGCACAAGTTCCATCCCAGGGTTGGGAAGATCCCCTGGAGAACGAAGTGGCAACACACTCCAGTATTCTTGCCTGGAGAATCCCATGGACAGAGGAGCCTGGTAGGCTAGAGTCCATGGGGTCACAAAGAGTCGGACATGACTGAGTCCGCACTCACATAACACTATGGAGAACTCCATTTCTTTGCCTTCATCAGCAACATGAAACACTACCATTTCCTTCTGAGAAAGAAAAATCTCCAAGGCAGGAAGAGTTCCTCACCACTAGGAGTGCTAGACAGCCAGAGGTGGCATCAATTTATCTCTGTATCTGTAAAAATATCTGTATTTTTCTTCTCTGACTAGGTCACAGCAATTCATTATGTCACCCTTAGGCAAGTCACCAAATGGGGATGAGAGGGTCCATGGTCCCATCTCTTCCAGCCAGCGGACTGCCTCAGAGACAGCTTTGCTTACATGACTGAATAGCTGTAAGTCACCTTTGCCCCAGCCTCCTGGAGAAGGCAAAAGAAGTTTTTGAAATGTTTTCCTGCCACACGGATCACTGCATTATGCATGAGGGCAAACCCAGGGAACAGCAAATCATTGTGGGATGGAGGGGCAGGGTTCATGCAGAAAGGAAAATCGAAACTTTACTTGCCTTCTCCTCGTGATGGTTTCCCTCAATTGATAATTAGTGTTATATTATCCCACATCTTTAATAGGTTATTGATGCCTTTGGCAGCGATATAATCCTGGTGTCAAGAGTAATTCTTTCTTTCTATTAGTCTGCGCTGACTACACTCAGGCAAGGCAGCATGGACACAGGGTCTGGCTGATTCAACTCAGATCAATTCAATCCAGTATTTCTCTGGGCATTGACACACAGGAGGAAAGATGCATATTCACAATTTGCCTTAAAAGCACCAGAAGGCATGAGACTTGGGAGTCTAATAAGTGAATACAAGCTGAGGAGGTCTTTTCTCTTCATCATCTTTGGGTGGAAGATGCCAAATACCCTGCTGCCATGTTCTTGGTACTCACTGTCGTGAGCTGGAGTTGCTCCCAACTTCAGAAATGGGAACGATCCACTTTGTCTCAGTCAGCACCGCATCTCCCAGGTGGGTTTTCTCCCCTTTTCCAGTCCTTCTTTTCCTGTGGGCAGTAGTGCTTCTGGTCTAGAGGACTCTAGACAATCCACAAAGCGGAAGTACCTCTAAGTATCCCAAATTAGTTAAGAGTTGAGTGGCTGAAGGGGCTGGAGTCTTTGAATATGAATCCTGGGTAGACAACAAAATTCCTGAACCATGTGGAAATGGCCATTGAGGTCTGATTCATGTATCTCAGGGGGTCCCAGCAAACTTCCAGGAGAAGCTGAGGAACAGCAACCAATTCAGTTCTACAAGCTGAGGATTTACATATTTCAGAAAATCATGATCTTATAATAAGAGACTCCTTTTCTAGCAGCTCAGAGTCTCTAACTCACCTCCCTTATAAGGGCATAAGCACTGGTGTTAAAGTGAAAAAAAAATACCTGAGGCCTGGACTAGTCGTTTAGAAGCTATGTGACCTCACTTAAGTTGCTTCATCTTTCTGAACCTCATTTTTTCCAACAGTGAAATGAGAACAACTATAAAAGCTCGGCACTCCTAACAGAGTGTAGAGGGACAAGTAAATGAGATGATACATAAAAGAGACCCTTGTAGCCAAGCGCCGCATGAACTCCAGGGAATCTTTGATACGCCAGGGCCGTTCCCTTCCTCTAAGAACAGAGCTTCCATCTCTAGGAAATGTTCCTTCCCCAAAACAGACCTTGTCATTTGAATCAAACACACTACTGTATCTCAGATAGATAACCAACAAGGACCTACTGTTTAGCAAAAGGAACTCTACTCAATATTCTGTGATAACCCATATGAGAAAAAGATCTAAAAAAGATTAAATACATGTATATGTAAAACTGAATCACTCTGCCGTACACCTGAAACGAACACAACATTGTAAATCAACTATATTCCAATAAATTAAACGCTTAAAAATGAAAAAAAATAAAATAAAAAATCTGCCAAGTTGTTACTCTATGTGGGTATCTGCCCAGATCCAGCCAGTCACGGCGACCCTCTCTGTGGCTGTCATGGTTGGCTGGGACGGCCCTGGGGGGAGCATGAAACCCTAGTGAGGCACTGAGAGCCCCTCCCCCTGGGTTTTAATCTTGCTATGAGCAAGATTATGAAGCACTTTCCTCTGGGGGTAGAAGCTATTGGATGTGAGGCATGGAGATTGTGGTAGCTTTGTTCCCTAATGCGTGAAGGAAGTCTGACTGCTGAGGGAGAAAATAGAGCCAGAACTCAAAGGAGAGATGAAATACAGAAAGAGATCTATCTCGTTCAGATTTTCCTGTGGGTCCAAACGAAACCCTTCTCCTTCATGGCTTGAAAGGATATCCCATCAATATCCTTCCAGCACATTCCTCTTTTTTGCCTAAGCCAGTTTTTGTTATTTCTGTCACTTACAACCAAAAGAGGCTCAATAAAGAAATTGCAGTTCATTATTCAGTCTCCCGGCTCCAGGCTGAGCTTGGATCAGACATTCTGGTCTCTCTGCCTCACAGGGCACAGGTCTCCTTCTCCAGGGCCATTTCACTTGCTTTGTCCTTCGTTCACTCCACCAAGAATCTGTGAGCTTTCCGCACGTGCCAGGCAGCCTCTCATCCCTCTGGGTTCTGCGTGCAATCTAAAGGAGACATTTGGGTGCGATCCAGAGGAAACTAACAGCTCCATACCTTACAGGCACCCAGTCAATAGGTCAAGTCTAAATATGTAGGCTATGCTCTCGTTTATCTGTTTTCTTTTTCTGTAGCATCTATTTATGTAGGATTCTTCAAACCCTTCACGGGATGGAATAGGTTATAACTCACGAAAAATTGCTGAGCATCTACTGTCGACTGGGAAATATTGGGGGAAAAAAGACATGCCTTTGCCCTTGAAATGTGTAGAGTCTTGCTGAGCAAACAGTGCAAAGCTAGAGAACAAGTCAGAAAAATCAAACCTGGCAATTTATGGGGCACAGATCATACGATTTCAAACAATCAGAGAAGGGGAGTATTTGATAGACTAAGGTGTTTAAGATAGAATTGAAATAGGGTATACCCTGCTAGATTTTCTTTTTCAGACAGCACCGTAGTTTTTAAAACTAGCTGATATCATTTGAAATTCAGGAGATTTTATATTTTTAAAAAATATAGATTTCTGTCTCTTTTTGATAAATTAGGAGAGTTGGTAACAATTCGCGTTTGGCCATAATCCACTGGAACCAAACAACCGTTGCCCCCTTCAGAAAGGGCAACCACGTCTCTGTTATCATCTGACCAGTTTGGTACATTTAGATTCCTCAGTCTGGTTCCCAAAGACATTTGAATTTGATACCCATAAACCAAGTTGGAGTTCAAAATGTCCCAGCTGCCCAGAAGCCTCAAAGAAGGGACCTTAGGGGCGACTCATATCTAAAGTTGAGGCCCATCTTGACAGGCACCCAATTTAGCATTTTTAAAGTGTCATTGACCAAAGTGTCCTACACCAGCCAGGCTGCATTCACCCACCCGGCTCCAGGTGAACAGGAGCCAGGGGAAAGATTCTCTGTAGGAACATAAAGATGGAAGCATTCTTCATCAAGTCATCAACCATCAAATGCCTGCCACTCAGAGCCTCAGACTTTCTTCAGCCCCTCTTGCCCCGTCTTCTTTTTCTTCTTTTAAATGGCCACATTTTCTCACCTTGTTGCATTTGAATGCAGATGATACAGAATGAAATTCCTTTGGCGGCTGTATGTGTGGGAGTGCGCAAAAGCATTTATGAATCCTAAATGAAGCTGGCTGCAGAGCCCAGGAGCTCCAGCAGAGCCCGGCGTGTGTGCCCGGCGGAGTCTGATCTCTTACACAGGAAGCTGCGTTTGATATCTCATTTGTTGGCTGTGTTCCTCACAAAGTCGAGTGCTGTTTAACCCACTTTCACATAGCAGAAGGAAATGCAGAAGAGGCTGGGTGAGCAAGGGAAGGCTGTCCCATGAAAACGCCCTGGAATGGTCAGAAGAGATGCTCACAGGGCGTGTGGAAGGTGCTGTCACCCTCTGGCTGGGTGTAGCATCACACCTGCTGGATCACGTTGGTACCCCTCCCCCCTCCTTGAGGGCCTCTCTGCTTCTAAACTAGTCTGAAATCCAAGAATTGTAGATGAATTCAGACTGGCTTGGTTTTTTATTTAGGTCCTTAGACAAAGATGTACTTGCTCTGCTTCTGGTTTCATAAGAAACCTTACTTGTGTAAACCAAGACCCCCCTCCAACCCTGGCCTAGGAGAGACCCAGCATGTAGTCATGCCTGAATCCACCTCTTTCTGCTAGATATTCAGCCCACGCATGACAAAGACTTTGGCAAAATGCTAGCAATCAGAAATCCGCTCTTCATAGACATAAAAGAGTCAGTACATAGGTCTCCCCAATAATGACAGTCTACATGCATTAGCATATATTTTCTTGAGAAGTGAACTATCAGAGTATGTCCCTAAAAGCAATTCATTCTATTTACAGCTTTTCTGAAGCCCCCGAGAGGGAATCATCTCAGAACACTGCAGACACCACACTGAAAATAGTGAAAAACATTCAATTTGGAAACAATTTTACCTCGATCTATCTTTTTTTTTTTTTCACTTGTGAGTCAGCCCACTGCTTCTGTTCCTTCCCCTACCTGAAGGCAGTCCTCTCCATGCTCTCTCCTGGGGTCACCATGATGACAAGAATGATGCTGTATCCCCAAAGTGTGGCCAGTGGGAGACCAAGGAGGACATCCCAGCTTTTTGTTGTTTTGTTTTTGTGGTTTTCTCCCAGTTTGATTGAGATTTAATATGCAGTACTACATAGCTTTTAGGTGTACATGATGGTTTGACTCACATGCGTCACGAAATAATTACCACAATAAGTTTAGTGAACATCCACCATCATGTAAATACAAAAGAAAAAAGAGAAACAAATATATTTTTTCCTTTTGATGAGAACTCTGAGGGTTTGCTCTCTTAAAACTCTCATATAACATACAGCAGTATTAATTATATTAATCATGTTGTACTTTATACCCTTAGATGTTTTCTATCTTATAACTAAAAGTTTTCAATTTTTGATTGCCTTCATTCAGTTCTGCCCAACCCCTCTTCACCTCTGGTAACTACAAGTCTGATCTCCTTATCTATGAGTTTGCTTGTTTGTTTTTGAGGTATAATTGACCTACAGCACTATTTTAACTCCTTGGAGGACACCACATCTTTCCTCTTGGTGGAAAACACTTCATTCCCAGAACGAAGGAAGGCTGGTGACGGAGGCAGAGAACAGAGGGTGCATCTGATCAGCGGTGGTGTTATTGCTACCATATACAGATGACTCTCCAGGAGGTGACTACTGTCCTTTAAACAGTGTCAGTATGGATGTTGCACCATATTACCCCATCCTCTGGGCTAACAGTAAGATTGGGTAACCACATCAGGGCTTCCCAGGTGGTGCTAGTAGTAAAGAACCCGCCTGTCAACACAGGAGACACAGGAGATCCAGATTTGATCTCTGAGTTGGGAAGATCCCCTGGAGAAGGGCATGGCAACCCACTCTAGTATTCTTGCCTGGAGAATCCCACGGACAGAGGAACCTGGTGGGCTACAGTCCACAGGGTCGCACAGTCAGACACAACTGAAACAACTTAGCACACAACCATGTCAACAGTGAGAAAAGGGGAGAAAAGAAGTATCCCTTTGATTACAAAATGCCCAGGTACCGGTACAGCTGTAGAAATCACTCAACTCTTAGGCATATATGCCCTTTCCAGGTGGCTCAGTGGTAAAGAACTTGCCTGCCAGTGCAGGAGATGCAAGAAACACAGGTTCAATCCCTGGGTTGGTAAGATTCCCTGGAGAAGGAAATTGCAACCCACTCCAGTATTCTTGCCTGGGAAATCCCATGGGCAGAGGAGCCTGGCGCGCTACAGTTCATGAGGTCACAAAGAGTCAGACACGCCTGAGTGACTGAGTACCTACACATAGGCACGTGAGGACTAAGAGGATGGCAGGCCTTGCATCTTCAGCAAAGCCAAGGGCCTTGCAGCCTAGACTAAGTAAGTGGTAAATGCCAACTGCCTGCCCACAGCCATGCTCTGAATAGGAAGGAAACAGAATAAATAAATGCTAAAATACCATTTTTGCTTTTGAAAGAAGTGAGCAAGGCAGTCAGAGGGAAGCCACACCCAGTTGTGGGAGGTAAATACCCTGGATTCCGAACTCAAGAGACAGAAGTTGGGACCTGCCATGTTCCCTTGGCAAGACAGTTGGCTGCTCTAAGACTTCAACTTCCTCTGCTGATACTAGTCCTGTATGTCCCATAGCTTCTTGTGAGGAGGAAATAAAAAATGCAGTGGTTTTCAAGTCAATAGTGCTATCCTTTTTCAAAAGAAAAATTGTATATGAAACTCTAAGTGAAAACGCAGTTAAGAGCTGAGCTGTTGATTTTGGAGGGGTAGGGGCGTGGGGCTCACCACCTACTCAGTCTGTCTTTGCCCCTGGAGTGGCTTCTGGGGCACCTGTGAGCACTCTATACCTCTGAGAAGTGAAACTTGAAGGCCAGTGTGATAATGGTCTGAAACTGTGTATTATTATTTTTATTAATGATCATACAAACTGGCCATTAGTGGAGGTGACTGTAGGAATTGAGAGAAGGGAGAGATCAATATGGGCTTACATGTTCAAATAACACTAGGACATGCACTGATCCTTAAAGGATGGCAGGTGTCTGGCTGGGACAGAGGCTGTGAGGTGGGGACTCCAAGGGGGTCGTGGATGTGCGATGTTACCTGCGCTCCACAGGGCAGGGCAGGGGGAGAGCCCACCCGGTTAGAGATGATCATGTGTTTGAAGTGGACGAGGGAGCATGGGGTGGTTTAAGCTGCTTCTTTAGGCAGATGAATGATGATACAAGGTAGGGTCTTATATGGCGGCCCCTTTGGGAAGCCTACACCAGGAAGGAGCTGGCTGGGAGGGGTCCTGAGGGTAGTTAGCCTGTCTTTGCTGTTTGGCTCTAGTTGGACTAATTCATTGCCTTGAACCATACTTGGTTGTTGGAGTCAGACTTCTGACATCCAGGTCCATTTGCTCTACTGATTTTTGCTCTGGACTCTGAGTATGGATCCTAGTTACCATGTCCCAGCTCCCCATGTGCCCTGCTCTCCCCTGCCACTAACTTATGTGTGTGGAAGTCCCCTACCTCCATGGAAGCATCTCCTAGAAAGTCTGTTTCCTCAGAATCTCAGTCTCTCCAGAGCCCCTCGGAGCCCTCGTGGTGGCCCCTTTAGGGCCCTGGGCCTGCAGGGAGGGCTGTTCCTGCCCTGCCTTCTCCACTGCAGTCCTTTAAGGCCCCAGGAATGAGTGACCTTCCCTGTTTGTCTCAGAACACCTTGTTGTCTTGTCCTCTTTGAAATGCCTGACAGCAGCAAATGCTTGGGTCTAAAAGCAAAATAATGAAATCAAATGAAAGCTCCCCAATTTCTCAAGCGCTTGTCCTTGGTCTGGTGTAGCGCATGGCATGCATTATTCAGAGAGGAGCAGCTGCCTTACCTGAAGCAGAAATTCTGTTTTTCAGGTACCAGTCCAGAGGGATGGCTGGAGTGGAGCTGGATGGCCCTGCCCAACAGCCCATGGATGCTTTGGGAGCAGAGGAGGGTCCAGCTCTGGTGCTGGATCCCACGAGGTCATTGAAGTAGCTTGTGTCTGCTGCCCAGTCATGGGAACGGTTAGGTCAGTTACTCCGGTCTGAGAGGGAGGGAGGGAGGTCTTGAGGGGTAGGGCAGATGGCAGGAATGAAGGAAGGAGAGATTGTGCAAACTATGTGACTGGAAGAACTGCCAACTGCACCAAAGTCCCCCAGAGAGATGGCCCATACACATATCACAGCCTCTAAATCCACAAGCTGCATGAAATTAAAGAATATAGAATATCTTCTAAATGAGATAGCTACAGAATTGAAATATGGTGCATGAGGGGGTGGAGAGGGTCCACCAGGGAAGACTGTAGTCTAATCCCAGTTACACATCCACTTCCTATAAGACCATTATGTTCCCTTGCCTATTTACCTGTGACTTACTGAGGCCCTTAAAACAGGGAATGTATTTTAGTCCCAACCCCCTGCATTGTCAGGCTTGATCATGTGTCTTACTTGGGCCAATGGAATGTTGGACAGTGTTGCTCTAAGAAGTATGTGCCTTCACTGGTTCTCTTGAGTTCTCTTGCTTCATTCCTTCTACTGTCAGAGAAGCAGGTCCCAGATTAGGTTCAGCCTAAGTCCAGGAATGAGAAGACACATGGAGAATATCTGCAACTGCCAACATGCTCTGTGAACAAGAAAGAAATGCTTGCGGTTCTGAAACACTAAGATTTTAGGGGGCGTTTGTTACCATAGCAAAGCTGGCTAATATAGTTGATGTCAGTCAATGATGAGGAAATTAGTCATGTCTGCCTTGAGTTAAGCTTTTTTAAACTTGATTTGTTTATTTAATTGATTGTTGTCATCTTCACTTGGGGTGAATAGCATTGATAAATAAGAGGGGTTGTTTGTTTTAATGAATCCATGGAAGAATGTTGATTTTTACAGAATCCACATATTATAATTTGACAAGTCCTATGGCTGGGCTTCTAACTGAATTTCCCTTCATTCATGGTTGACTAGGTCTAAACAGAGTATGCGGTTGTCCATTCTCTGCCCTGAACTGTTGAGAACACTTTCACCAACCCTCTCCAGAATCCTACCAACTTTATGTGGACAGCTGTCCTTCAGCTCTGACTTAATACGTGTTGTCTAAGCCTTTACTATTATGCCTAAGGCTATGGGAGTGTACATCCGTTACTTCATTTGGCCTTCCCAACAATTCTTTAACAATAGGTAATATTGCTGCTATAGACTGAGTGTGTCCGCCTACATTCATATATTGAAACCTAACCCCAACTGTGATGGTCTTAGAGGGTGGGGCATTTGGGAGGTACTTAGGTTATAGGGTGGAGCCCTCATGAACAGAACTCATGCCCTTATGAAAGAGACTTCAGAGAGCTCCCTCCTCCCTTCCTCCATGTGAGGACACAGTGAGAAGACGGACATCTGTGAACCAGAGTGGGCTCTCACCAAACACCAAATCTATGTTCAACTTGACCTTGGGAGTCTCAGCCTTCAAAACTTTGAGAAATGAATTTCTGTGGTTTGTAAACCACCTGGCCTATGATATTCTGCTAGAGTAGTCAGAATTGACTAAGATAATTGTTATGCACCTTTTGAGGAAATCAAAGGTCCAAAGGGTTTTCCAGGGGCACAAAACTGGTAAGAATCAAATCATAATTTAACTTAGGTTTTTTTCCTTCTTGACCCAGGGCTCTCTCTTTACTATCCCAAGATCCATGGATTGCACATGTTCTATATGAGGTTACCATCTAGGATCTAATCTGCCAGAAGCTCAGAGACAGGTTCATGGACTAGTTATAGGGAGATGGGCCAGAAGCTAAGACTTCTTATACTTAATACATTTTTATTTCAATATATTTTATTCCCAGACATAAATTCATTCATATTATATTCCTAGTATGAAAAGTTCAACAAGCTAGGAGCCTCTGAACTCTAGGGAGATAATGGTCCTTTTGGGGAGGTACTTCTGTGTCCTCTTAGTAGGGACACGTTAGTGGAATTAAAAATAGATACCTCTGCAAGAGAGTTGGTCTCCAAGGAGGCTGCAGTCTTTAAAGAACATTCCTACTGTTAATTATCTGAGAGTAGCAGGACTTGTATTGTGAACAAAACAACAATAATAATATTAATAATTAAATAATAGCTTCAGTGTCAATAAGTATTTTGCACAATGCTTTCATATAAATTATCTGTCTGCTGTCTGAGAAGGCTTCCAAGAGACACTTGGATTGACCCTGCCTTCACTGCTGGCTACCATCTGTCTGGGGCTCAATAGTGCATATGTGTCCAGGCCTCATTGGGTTCCATCCGTCACCTCCTGCCTTTCTGCCTCCAGAAAGAACAGACACTTGATGGTCTGTGAAACCTGGCAGCCACTGAAAGAGACCCCTTCCTATCCTTGTACCTTTAACTGACTGGACTATATAGACTTACTGGGTGACCTTGGCTTCTTATGGGGAGGTGAGGAGAAAAGATAGGAGTTTCCAGTTTGCCTTTATTTGGCTTTCATACAACAGTTCCCTGATGGCTCAGATGGTAAAGAATCTGCCTGCATTGTGGGAGACCCAGGTTTGATCCCTGGGTCAGGAAGATCCCCTAGAGAAGGGAGTGGCTAACCAATCGAGTGTTCTTACCTGAAGAATCCCCATGGACAGAGGAGACTGGTGGGCTACAGTCCATGAGATCACAAAGAATCAGACACAACTGAGAGACTAACACACACACACACACACACACACACACACACAATTTCCACTCTAGGAAGCAGTTCTTGTGGGATCCACTACATTCTCCCCAGCATCTGAATCATAGATATATTTCCTTAGGAGCAAAGAAGTACCAGCAAGAGAATGTGGATGGCTCAGCATATGTCCATGTCTACCACTAAAGAGCCAAGACACAGCCATGAGATGGAAGGGACATCTCCCTGCAAGGAGTGCAAGTTCTCCTTGAGTCTGGCCTCAGGTCCCTTGGATGCAAGGCCTTGGGAATGAACTTGGCAATGACCAGGCCTACTTGAGGGGCGCTATGGGCCATTTTGCTCTTCCAGAGAGTTTTTTTGCATCAGTGTGCCGTCTGGGGTGCTTCCCTAGAGTGATGCTGAGGGGCTGGAGAAATCACAGGTCTGTTGGCTGTGTACAAAGCTACGAGTCCTGTCCTCGACTTTTCTGCACCTTTCTACACCTGGGGAAAGGTGAGGTTCTGGCTGTGCTTACCTCCTAACCTCATCTTACTGGCATCTATATCTGGCCATCTGCAACCTGGACCAGACTGCCATATTGAAGGAAAAGAGGCACTCTCTTTGAGACATTCTGATTTCCTCTCTGTGAAAGCTGCTTTGAGGTCAAGTGAGGAATCATACAAGACCTGGTTTCTGAGTGCCTCAGATTCCAAAGGCCCCAGGCCCTATATTCTGATCCCTCCCCTAGCCTGACTTCCTGTCCACTCCTGTCCTGGGGATTAAAGCAGTGGCTGCCTGGTTGACTGCCCCCTTCTAGGGAGGGAGGTGGTCTCAACCTTGCCCTCCCACAGCCCTAACCCTTTTTGGAGGTCATCTTACACATAGTCTCCATGCCTCTCACCACAGCTAAGAGACAAGAGTGGGCCTTGGACCCAAGGGCAGGCAACTGTAGCCTGCCATCAGCCTGGGTAGTGGGTATGCTTTTAAACCTTTGGAACTGGCCAGTTCCAGATGACTGGCCAAATCTGGCAGATTCTGCTTCAGAAGTTGAATGTTAGAGGTACAGAGAATGGGCTGGTGATTAAAGTGGGGGTGGTAGGATCCAAACACACCAAACACCAGCAGTAGCTTACTCTCCGTGGGGGGCAGAGGGGGTGCTGGGTGGGTGGAATGCCTGTTCTGCAGGCGTGACCAGTGACCCAGGCACAAAGGCTGGGTTGGCACCTCAAGGACCCCCAGGCTTGTCTTTTCATAATACTGCTTTCCTGTGTTCTTGCAACAATTTCAGTAACCCCATTCTATTTCTTTTTATAGAACCTTAAAGAATATACGTTGTACAGAACACATACTTGAGAGGCCTGAATTTAAAAGGCAGAACAAAACAATTGACCAGAGGTTCCTTAGACCCCCATCAACTTGCTCACCTGGGTCAGGCTGAGATGTATCTCTGGCCCTGCCCCTGGGAGTGATGCACCCTAGGGGCTTGGAGGGTTCTGGGTGAAGATGATTTGAGAGAAGGAGCTCAGAGAGGGACAAGCAAGGCTGTTGAGATGGGAAAAGCTCTGATCTAAGAAGGGGTCCCTTTCCTGTTCTCCAAACACTCTGAGCAGAGGAAGGGGAGAGTTGAGACAGTGAGATGAGGATGGGGGTGATGGTGGTGAGGATAGGGTGGGAATGGGGGAACGGGATAAAGGACTAGTCTTCTGCTCCTAGGATCCCAGTCTCCCCAGGCTCCAGCTCCTGGCTCAGACCCAAACAGACAGTGGGGAGATGGATGAAGTGGATGCCCAGTGTCTGGGCCATCCTCCTTGCTCTAATTTTGGCTTCATGTCTGATGTCCTCACTTCACCCTCTTTGCAGCTAGAGCTGAGCCTCCCTGATCCATGGGGGAAAATCTAGCTTTGTGTGCCCAGAAACTCAGTGGCCATGGTAAACAGAGAGGAAGATGGCTTTTGAAGCCTGCCTTCTTCAGGAAGCCTTCTCTGCTTAATCCCAGCTGGATAAACTCTTTATTTTGAGTTATCCAGGGAATGTGAGAGTTGGACTGGCCGACTAGGAGCACCAAGAGGACAGCAGCCATGTCAGCCTTGTTCACTGATACATGCTGAATGCTTAATTAACACAGCAAACCAGCCCAGAGAAGGGGCTCCATTAGTGGTCATTGAATAAATGAATAAACAAATGGATGCATGATTGAATCTACTCTTTTTTTATGCTGCAGTACCTTTATTCTATATGAAATATTATGCAGCTGCCAATGTGTAAGAGCAAAGCCATGAACTGTTATGGAGGCAGAGGGGAGGGTACAAACCTCTGCATCCTGGGCTCCTCCATGCCTCTCTGCACCAGTTCCCAGGGATTCTCTGCGTATTTTGAAATTCCATGTGACACTCTTCTCATTTTCCCAGTGAAGAAACAGGTCCCCAAAGGAAAAGTGGCTTGTCTAAGCTAGAACAGGCACTCTGGTCTCCCAACCCCCAGACAATTTTTCATGTGCTCCATTTAGGCTGTATTAATTCACCGTGCTGCATGCCCAGCAAACAGTGGGTGACTGAAGCTTTGGGAGGGAGGGAGGGAAAGCGGGGTGGGGAAGGGGGGGGACTTGTTGATTCCCAGGCTGTGTGCGCTGGCAAGAGTCATGAGCGACACCCGCAACGAAGGATGCAGCACCAAAATAAAATGTATTGTATTTAAATATTCCCCAAGTCATTTTGTGTATTTAAGTCTTAATTCATCTCCTCTAAATCTCTCCCTGCTACATTAATGTGACGACTTTGACAGAAAGATGAATAACATTATTAAAGGAGCTCAGGAGCAAATTTCACTCATAAAAATCTCCCATTCACTGGCTCGCTTTGCCGTTCCCACTCCGCATTCTGTTCCTGTTCACGTCCTAGGTCTCCATCCCTCTGGGCCCAAGGCTGCTGCAAGAGAAGGGGTGCTGGTGGGGAGATTCAGAGGACAGGGGTACGTGTGCATTTCATACTCACTTCTAAATCTTATCCCCTTTCATTTGAAAAATAAATCGGTTGAGCCAAACCCCAGATGTGGCAAGATTCAGCCTGGAAAGAGGGAGGGAAAGCAGATCCTCGTTTGAGAAAAGCCCCCTGCAGGGACACAGGATGGGAATGAAGCATGGCCCGTGACCAGAAGGCATCCGCCTTGAGGAAGCACATCTCAGGAGAGCAGGGACCCTCACTACAAAACTCTCTTCTGGGGATTCCACCAAACCCACACCTTTCACGATGCTGGCTCCTGCCCAGCTGGAGGCAACCCTGGAAGCTGCCATCACATCCCACTCCTCCTCCCAGAGCCCTGCTTGGCCTCCCTGGCTGGGGATTTATGCCCCTCTTTGCCAAGCCGCCCTGATGGATCGCTTCCAGGATGGCAGCAGAGTCAGTGGTATTCATCTCAGCTACGTCTCAACCTTCTCCTTTAAATCATTGCTCATGCTGGCAGCCGCTTGTTCGCTCCTGACAGCCTGGCCTGGGCCTGGCTGCTCCATCTGTGGGACTCCCAGCCGGAGGGGCCTGCAGGGGCTACCCTGGCAGGCGCCGGAGGAGCCTCCTTTGTCCTTTTCTCACCCGCCTAAGCCTCTGTTAGGTCATCTGACGTCGGGGTCGCCAACCCTGGAGCCCCAAGGCACACCTCTGACCCAGCACTGACTATGTAACAGGAAAGTCAGCTGTTGGTGTGGTGCCTGGGCTGTTAGCCCTTCTGGTCCAGGATGGTGCTCACTCTCTCTGTGTTCTCAGTGCCTAGTGGGGCTGCTGGCCCATGATAGGTGCTCAGAAACTGTTTGATGAACTCAAATTCTAAATTGGGAAGTGGTTACATTCTCTTTGGAAAACTATTTGGCAGTATCTACTAAAGCCAAGGGCTTCCTTGGTGGCTCAGTGGTAAAGAATCCGCCTGCCAATGCAGGAGACACAAGAGACACAGGTTTGATCCCTGGGTCGAGAAGATCCAGGAGGAGGGACTGTCAACCCACTCCAGTATTCTTGCCTGGAGAATTCCATGGGCAGAGAAGCCTGGAGGGGTTGCCAAAGAGTCAGACATGATTTAGCAACTAAATAACAACTGAAGCCAAACATACACACGCTCTGTGGCTCAACTGGACATGTATCCCACAGAAATGAGTGTGCATCTGTCTGCCCAAAGACATGCACAGGACTGTTCATGGAAGCTTATTCCAAATAGAACCAAACTAAAGGCAACCCTTATGTCCATTCACAGTGAAATGGGCAAACAAATTGTTGTGTATTTATACAAGGATCCCATGACCCTCGTGCTATGTAGCAATGAAAAACAATGAGGTCCTAGTAACACAACAATACGGGTGAATCTCACACAAAAGAAGACAGACACAAAACAGCATATATTGATTAGAATACAGGTCAGAATAATGGTTATCTTTGAGAGGTGGGAGGTCATGATGGCTATTGATTGGGAGGAAATATAAGGAAGTCTTCTAGGTGTTGGAAATTTTCTTGATCTTGCCAGTGGTTGATTACATAGGTGTAGACACAGGTAAACATTCACTATGGATGTACCCTTATTATCTGTAATCTTGTAAGCTAAATCTTATTCAAAATAGTGAAGAAAATGTGGCAGGATACCCAGTCTTTTTGCATCAAAGTCTGTGCTTTATTGTACGTGCATTCTATCTTCTGCATGTCTAAAACTATGTAAAACTATCACACTAAGCTTTTTCCATGTTTTATATTATGAAGACAATTGATGTATTGCATATACATTTTCTAACTATGCAAAAACATGCCCACCAGAAATTTTTATTTTCTTGTTTTTTAAATCTATTACTGAAGTATAGTTGATTTATAGAGGTTTCCCTGGTGGCTCAGATGGTAAAGAACCTGGCTGCAATGCAGGAGACACGGGTTCAATCCCTGGGTCGGGAAGATTCCCTGGAGAAAGGAATGGCTACCCATTCCAGTACTCTTGCCTAGAGAATTCTATGGACAGAGGAGGCTGGAGGGCTAAAGTCCATGTGGTCACAAAGAGTCGGACATGACTGAGCAACTAGTACTTTCACATGTAGTTGGTTTATAATGTTATGTTAATTTCTGCTGTGCAGCAAAGCGATTCAGTTACACTATACATATATTCTTTTTCATATTCTTTTCCATTATGGTTTATTACAGGATATTGAATATAGTTTCCTGTGCTATACAGTAGGACCTTGCTGTTCATGCATTCTATATATAATAGTTGGCATCCACCAGAAGTTTTAAACATATCATCTCCCTTCCCTAATACCCTGAGTGAAAATTACTGCACTAAAATGTATTTACCTCTTAGCATAAAAGATATTCATTACTTCCCAAGACTATGTCTCATTAGAGTGAGATGGTAGGTAAAGAAGATGATTGCTAACTCATAAAGGTGGGGCTGGGGGCCATCATAGAGCAGAAGCAAAGGGGGCTTGTGTCCAAGAACCTCAAAATTACTGAGAGGTCTATATTCAAGACTTTCCAAGAAGAGCGAAGAGCTAAAGTAACCCTTACTTTATCTCAGCTCAGTTCTCTGAAGACTGAGCTGTGTATGTCCTATGAATGCAAATGTGACTGGGTATCCATGGAGGCTGACCACCCAAACCATAGGAGTCAGTTTGAGAGAAGAGAGGAGAGATGTGGGGGGAGGGGGGGGAAGGCGAGGTGAAGGGTCAAAGCAGAGTCCAGAAATGAGAGGCAGTTCATATTGGTGAGTCTCAGATTGCCATGTGTTCACTCTTCACCACCAAGATCTTAAGCTAGAACCCTAAGAAGAAGACCACTGAGGATATTTTGAATTAGTTTATAGGAAGCTCAGATCAACTTTGAAAATAACAAAACTTAACAAGTGACTTGTAAGTTTCCTTCTAGAGCTAAAATCTATGATTCTATAGAAAACAGCGACATTAAAAGACATATTAGCTATTATGTTTGCTAGGTTTCAGGCCCTGTTCTAAGTATTCAACATATATAGCTCATTTGAATAACCATATGAGGCACATATTATCACTTGCCAATTCTACAGATAAGGAAATCGTGAAGAGTTAATGACCTTGCCCAAGGTCACACTCTCATAAGTGGTAGATCTGGGATTCCAACACAGATCTTCTGGTGCCAGAGCCCAAGCTCTAAGCTCCCACCACCTTTGACAAGGAGCAGACAAAGAGATGTTCTCTTGAGAGCTCTCCAGACAGTTTACATAGATGAGCCATCTTGCACACTGGACAAATCCTACCAGTGAGGGCCAGGGCTGCATGGGAGGACAGTGTAGCACCAAGTGCCTCCCAGGGGTGATGGGGAGCAGTGGGAGGCAGGGTGAAAGGAAAAAGGAAAGGCACTTAAACCACACACACCACAAAGCAGAAAACAGGAAGTGGCTTTGCATTCAAATACGGCTCAAATAGTTACTGTGTGTTTGACCTCAGGTAAGTTACTTAACATTGCTGAGCTCAACTGCTCCATCTGCAAAACGGCGGTAGCAGTAATCCTGGGTCTACCATGAGGATTGTAACAACGTGGGGTCCTTGCAGCGTATAGGGCATGATGAGTTCACTCTATGTGGTTGCTAAAGCTCTTAGATTGGGTCATGAGTTAAATGCAAATTAAAACTTCTTGTCCCTGGGGTTTTGTTTGGGGGGAGTTTTCTTTCCAAGGGGGGAGACAAGACAGACCACAGCAAAGCCAGCAAAAGAGCTTTAACAGAGCATTCTAATGGGCTCCTTAGGATGTAAACGCAGTTTGGAATGAGTATCATCCTTGTCCCATTTGGGAGGGGTACCCATGCGATCAGGCAGGAACTAAGACAACATGTGTGTGTGCCTGGAACTCAGGATGGGTGCTTCCCTGCCCGAACCCCTGGAGAGGACAGAACCACTGAGCTTAAGGGAGGGAGAGACCTGAGTTAGAATCCTGGCCTTGTCCCTCACTGGTTGGTGACCTTGAGCAGGTGGAGTTATATTCTCTGACTTACAGGATGAGAACAGGGAAAAAAAAACATACAGCGCTCTTGGTCCAGTGCCTGGCACACAGTCCCTAAGGGGTGATTAGTATTAGAGACATACAATGACGCCATGGGAATGTTTGGAACATTCTTTTCTTAAACTTCCAGGAAGGGCACTGTGCCTGCCGCCCTGCCCTCTTCTACCAGGAGGAATGACCTTGCTGAATCTTCCTCAGTCCCTGGATCTGAAACCCTAAGAAATCTTTCTTCTGTGCCCCCACGTGGGACTGGACCAATACAGTAGAAAATGAGCTGAAATGAGAGTCAGCTGAACTAGACTTTTGGTAATTTACTCAACAGCTCTGAACCTCAGTTCATTGTTGTTGCTGCTGTTTATCTGTAAAGAGAGCAAGGGTATATTTGAAAGGGTAGTTGTGAGAACTAAACTAGGCATCCTCTGTAAAGACTGATGGCCAGTGTTCATTGAGTTTGCCATGAATCTGGGGGGTGGGCTTTCTTTACAGCCTAACCTCAAACCCCTATGCATGAATGCGTGCTTGTCGCTCAGTCATGTCTGACCCTTCGTGACCCCATGAACTGCAGCCCGTCAGGATCCTCCGTCCGTGAGATTCTTCAGGCAAGAATACCAGAGTGGGCTGCCATGCCCTCCTGCAGGGGATCTTTCCAACCCAGGGACTGAAACTGCGTCTCTTATGTCTCTTGAGTGACAGGAGGGTTCTTTACCACCAGGGCCACCTGGAAAGCCCAAACCCCTATGGATCTCCCCTTTATTCCCTAACAGGGACCTTTTCTTGCCCCAATGGGGGCAGCATATTCTTGTTCTGCTCAGCAGGCACACTCAAGCCTCAGCCCTGGCATATCACACACACACCCCTCACACACACACACACACACACACACACACACACACACATGCATGCATGTCCACCAGTGGCTGTCATGGAGAGAAATAGCAGCAGGAGGAAATCCCCACATCCTTTCTCCCCATGTCACTTTGTTCTGCCTGCACAGGCAACAAATTAAAACAAGAACCCCCCATTGCCCAGAGCTGTCTGGGCTTCTGCCACGACAGCTCTAATAATAGCTGAGCAGAAAGGCTCCCTGCACCCCCCCCCCCCCCCCCCCCCCCCCCCCCCCGCCCACCGTCCTTCAGGCCCTGGAGCGAAGAGGCAGTACTTTTCATTGGCAGCCAGAGAAGTGGCTGGGAGCTGTGGCTGTGTTTATTCGGTGTGACTTTGGGGTGATTATATATTGTTTCTTGTCCTCTGTCTAAGTGCTTCATCAGAGATAGGGGGTGGGGGACAGGGGTGAAGGGGCAGTAGTGGGAAGAAAAGCAAAAAAGAAATCCAACTTCCCCAGGAAAACACACACACGGCATCCTTAGTCAATGCAGGCACCAGCACACAGCAAAATTGAACTTCCCTTGCCTCACCGAGGTCTTTGAAAGCATTCAATTATCTGTCTGCACCTATAGAAAATGTTAGGGATTGCTTCCAGAAGCCTTTAAAAGGGTCTATACATAACAGAGAGGCACATATACTCTCAGTGGCAGGCAGAAAAACAACAATCTATTCATTTACCTTTGAAAAAGCCAAAAAGGTATAAATTCTGCCCAGAAATCAATCTCCCTCTCTCTTTCTTTCTTTGTCTTTTGCCACATCCCTTCCCCAACCTCTCACCCCATCTCGTGTTTATTTATTTATTTCTCAGTTAAGGCCACAGAGACAGCCAAAGAAGGCAACATGAATGCAGAGGAAAGAAGCCAATTTATTTCGATGGAAATTCCCGCTCTGCTCAGGCAAAGCAGAAGCTTCTCCAACTGCTTCCCTGCGGGCCTCTGATCTGAATTGAAGGCATTTAATGGAGCACCCACTACCTGTGGAGACACAGCGCCCATCACTTTAAGGAACGCCTCCTCACTAGATTCTCAAAACAAATCTTTAATCTCTGAGTCTGTGATAACCAACAAGGATCGACTGTTTCTGTTTTGCAAATAAATTCATTAGTATCGTTTCTTTTTAGAGTCCTCACATAGGGAGTATCCGACGATATTTTTCTTTCTCTGTCTGACTGATTTCACTTGGTATGACGGTCTCTAGGTCCATCCATGTTGCTGCAAATGGCATTATTTCATTCTCTTTAATGGCTAAGTAATATTCCACTGAATACAGAGAAGAAAGTTTTGGCTACTAGTGGAGAAGGATGGGGTGAAAGGATAGTTAGGGAGTTTGAGGTCAACATGAACATGCTGCTGTACTTAAAATGGATAACCAGGACTTCCCTGGCAGTCCTGTGGTTAGGCATCCACCTGTTAATTCAGGGGACATGGATTCAGTCCCCGATCCAGGAGGATTCCACATGCTGTGGGGCAGCTGAGCCCATGTGCCACAACTGCTGAGTGCACATTCTGGAACCCACAGGCTGCAACTACTGATGCCCTCATCCCCTGGAGCCCATACTCTGCCACAAGAGAAGCCACCGCAATGAGCAGCCCTCGCACTGCAACTAGAGCGTAGCCCCGCCTCACTTCAACTAGTGAAAGCCTGCACCCAGCAATGAAAAGCCTGTGCAGCCAAAAATAAAAAACAAAAATAAAATAGATAACCAAGGATCTACTGTATGGCACAGGGAACTCTGCTCAACGTTATGTGGCAACCTGGATGGGAGGGGAGTTAGAGAGAGAATGGATACATGTACATGTATGGCTGAGTCACTAAGGCTTCCAGGTGGCGCTAGTGGTAAAGAACTCACCTGCCAATGTAGGAGACATAAGAGACACTGGTTTGATCCCTGGGTCAGGAAGATTTCCTGGAGGAGGGTAAGGCAACCCTCCTCCAGTATTCTTGCCTGGAGAATCCCATGGACACAGGCGCCCATAGGGTCACAAAGAAACGACATGACTGAAGTGACTTAGCATGCACGAGTCGCTCTGCTGTGCACCTGAAACTATCACAACACTGTTAATCTGCTATACGCCAATATAAAATAAAAAGCTTAAAAAAATCTTTGAGGTAGACGTAGCTCCTCCCACTTCACAGATGAGGAAAGGGAGACCCAAAGAGAGAATGGAGTTATTAAGTAGCAAAACCGGGCAGCTAGTTAAGGTTCCTGCTTCTCAATTCAGGTCTCTTCCTAACCCTATCCCTTTCTGTTTTTGAACCTGGGCTATTATATTATCTATCATGGGTGGGCTCAGCAGATAATGTGTGAAGTTACCCACAGCTATAAAAGGAAGCTGGCTTACAGACAATGTTTATTAAAGGCTGGGGGACATTGTGATTGATAAAAAATAATGAAGATAAAGTTAATAAAGGTAATAATGAAGGATAGGGGCAGAATGTTGACTTAGAAGGTGAGTGCTCCAGGACTCGACTCAGTCCTCTTGCTTACAACTGTGTGACTCATCCAAGAGTTACTTCACCTCTCTGTGCTTCCACTTCCTTCCCTGTGAAGTAAAGAGATTGGGACTAGATGAATGGCTTTCACACTGGGCTCAGAGGAGTCACTAGGACTCTAAGGACTCCCAGGAGTTGCTGGAAAATGGGTGGATCTCAGGAGTCTGTTTCTACCAGAAAATTCTCAACCTCTTAAAAAAAACCTAGTTTCTGTATCATGGTTCTGCAGGGTAATTCATTAGAAGGAAGAGTCCTAGTGCTAATGGGGTGGGATCTAAAGGCTTTTCCTGCTACAACATTCTGTAATGTGATGGTGCCATGACTTCCAGAACCCAAGGAGCTCACTTGCTGTCTGAGGGGCTTAGCGTCACAGAAGACGAAACAGCAGAAATGCTTATGCTGGGTAAACAGCTCTCTGCTGGGCAAGGAGAGTCTGCACCCCTCTCATTACTCGAACAGATCTGCACTGGGAGGACAGAGCTGGTAGGATGAATCAGAGACAGAAGGAGAGCAGAGAGTCTGAGGCTGGGGGAGGCCAGACCTGACCATCAAGGACAAAGGACACATCAGCCAATGAATGATCGGAATCACAGAAACTGGATGGGAACTGGAATCTGAATCAAAGTGGTGGCTGCCCAAGACAGAGAAGGCAGGGCAAAGGACCATGTTGTAAACATCATGACATCTTCCTTGCCTTTTTTTAAAAAAAAAAAAAACTTTTTTGTTGGGGACAATTTTTAAAGTCTTTATTGAATTTGTTGCAATATCGCTTCTGTTTTATGTTTTGGTGTTCTGGCCATGAGGGATGTAGGATCTTAAGCTCCTTGACCAGAGGTCGAACCCGCATTCCCTGCATTGGCAGGTGAAATCTTAACCACCGGACCACCAGAGAAGTCCCTCTGCCTCACCTTTATGGGCAGGAGTACAATGTGCTCAACCTAGGGACATGGGATCCTGATTTGTGCCCCACCATCCCCACATCCTTGTGGATAAAACCCCAGGATGGCACAAAGCATTCTCTGAGGCCTAAATGTATTTCTTAAATTGTTAAATGAGCCAGTCGGTTTCAAATCTTTTGGAGCAGAAGCAGTCCATTGCATTCATATGATCAAGCGTCTAATTGTGAACCACAAAAGCACAAGTTGGCAGCATTTTGGAACCAAGAAACCTTAAAGTAGCCCAACTTTGCTACTGCCTAAAATCAGGGGCGGCTTTTAGGGTTGGTTTGCATTTGGAACACTCAGCTCAAAGCATATGGGATGGGCAAGATGGACCATTTCCCAAGACTGGGCTCATGTCCTGGGAACGACTGCCTGGAAGCAAGGCTCAGAGTACTATGCTGCGTCTGAATTGGCTTTACTAACATTAAATTTGGTAAGGTTGCTGCGAGGACCGATTACAACCCATCTGTTCCCAGCTACACGCATCTAAGGGGCTTGCTGAAGAAGGAATTTTGTTTCTGAAATTATGTCTGAAAGGTAATAACCCTCAAGTTTTCAGGGTTTCTGTGTCTATTGTGTCTAATAAGTGAAATACTACAGTTGTATAGGAGTCAGTTTTATTTGTCCCACTTTATAGATGAGTAGATTGAAATGGCATAATGTAATATGGCATCACCAACTCAATGGACTTGTATCTGAGCAAACTCTGGGAGATAGTGAAGGACAAGGAAGCCTGGTATGCTGCAGCCCCTGGGGTCACAAAGAGTTGGACATGACTTAGTGACTGACCAACAACAGCAGCAGACTGAGACTCAGAACACCAAGTTACCTACTCAGGGTTTTTCAGTGAGTTCAGGGCAAAACTGAGGCAGAGACCCCATCTCCTACCACCCGCCTGGGCTCAGCTTCCTGGGGCCAACTACTCCTCCATGGCCCCCACATCTGCTGAGCTCCTTAATCTGACCTCCTGAAGTCTCGCTGACCCCCAGGGCCCCAGCTTTAGCATGGAGGGATTGAGGGTAAATGAGAGAGTGACTTTCCATGGCGTGTGACTTGTCGACCAATTTGAAGAGCATTTTCTTGGCCAGCGCTCTAATCCCAATGCTTGAGTAATGCCCTGAGATCCCATCGATCGGGATCCAGGAAATTCCGACCTTACCGCAGCACGTTGTAATGGCCTTTGCCCAGGTGACCTTCTCCCTGTCAGAAAATACATCTTTTCTGCAAGTCCCTAGCCTGCAAACATTACCCGCAGCCAGCTTATCCCAGACAAAGGGCTTTGAAATGGTCCAGATAATGCATCGAGGGGAAGACTGTTTTCCAAGTGTGTAATTTGTCCACTATTAACCTGCAGCTGTGGCGATGGCCCTGCCTTTGATTCCCGTCTCCAGTCAGGGGCACTTATGTCACGTAATGCGTTGCATGATACATGGCAGAGGACAGGGAGCAGAGGCTTGTCATATTTCCTGAATGTCAGTGACCCCTTCTCAGGCTGACTGACACCCTGCTGGTTGCCTGGCTGTGCTGCAGGCCTGACCCACTGTGAAACTTGTGGTCTTCTTGGTTCTGCCAGAGAAGTTGTCCTGGAATGAAGGACATTCTAGAAGAGAGTTGGCATCTCTGGCCATCTGGAGCTGTGTATTCAGGCAGGATGGGGCTTGAGAAGAATACACGGCCTTCTCCTTTATACCTTAGGAAGATGTCTCAGATACTCAGACACTAATGGCACTGGGAGGCTGTGTGCCTTTGCGGAAGGGACGCCCCTCTTCTGGACTTCATTTTTCTTGTCCACAAAATAAAAGGAGTGGACAAAGTAATTAGACTCAGATGAACTGATTCTATTTTTTTTCCAAATAGTTGTTTGTCTTGGATTATATTAGATCTAAAAAAGCAAGAGGATGGGAGAGAAGAAAAGGAGGAGGATTGGGAGAAGAGGAAGAAGGGGAGGAGGAGGGATGAGAAGAAGGATGCTAAAGGCTGGGGTGAATTCTTAGTTTTAATCACCAAAACATGTGTGTACGGGGTGAGAAAAGAGATTTTTTTTTTTACCACTATCCTCCTTCTTTTCCTTTCCTTTCCTTTCTTCTTCTTTTCATTCCTTGTCATCATTATTCTAGTCTTAGAAAGTTTTCTGACCTCCTATGAGCAAAGCTGTGCCTGGTGTTCAAGGAAGCAGGACCAAGTGAAAAAGGCCTCACACGGCCCCAAATTTCCATAGGTCCCCGGCACTGGAGTGTGTTCACAGGTAAGAGCAGGCCTGTGAAGCATGAGAATGAAAGAGGCAATGGAGGAAGAGCAGGTGTCAGAGCCAAAGCAGAGGTTCTCTGCCACTAAATGCACCAGGCAGCTGGAGGAGGTGGGGGACAGGGCAGCACCAGTGAGAGTTTCAAAAGCAATGAGAGGCAAATGCTGAGGTCTTCCAGACAGTATCTTCAGAGAGGTGTGAGCAGAGGAGGAGCTCAGCTGAAAATCAAGCCAGTTCAAGGACGCTAGTTTCGAACAAATAACTCCCGGCCACTGGTCGACTTTCAAAGTTAACCAGCTAATGTCTGGCCCAAGACTGAGGGTCTGTTTAATATAATAATGCAAGAAATCATACACTAAGAGCAAAAACTCTTCTTCATTAATTTCCCCCAAACTAAGGAGGACCCCACATGAAAGAATAAAAATCAGAAAAGCAAAATCACATTTAGATCATCAAAGGAATGTATTTCCTCCCATCTTTGGGCTCCAGTCATCCTCAGGGTGGCAATCAGATGCCTCACCTGCAGAACTTCTAAAAAAAACACAAGGTCTGGGCCTCGCTCCAGCCCTAGTAAATCCAAGATGAAGCCTCCCCAAGGTCTGGACCAGGAGTTAGTCTTGCCTCTTGAGTGTGAGCACCAGAGGACGTCAACCATTCCCAAAACAAGGGCAGCGACAACTGCAGGACGTGGAAACAGCTGCCTGGGAGTGTGTGCAATCAGGCCAGCTGTTTGTTTGACTAAACACTAAATATTTGTTGAATACATATTTCAGGACTAGACAGTGAGTTCCACTACATTCTATAAGCTTTCAGTGCAGGGGGGTTGCCCCGAAGTCATCTCTGTGTCCCCAGTGCCTAGCACATGGTAGATGCCCAATGTGTATTTGTTGAGTGTATAAGGCGCTAGTGGTAAAGAATCCACCTGGAATGCAGCAGATCCAAGAGACCCAGATTCGATCCCTGGGTCAGGAAGATCCCCTGGAGAAGGAAATGGCAACCCACTCCAGTATTCTTGCTTGGAAAAAATCCCATGGACAGAGGAGCCTGACAGGCTACAGTCTGTGGAGATGTTAAGAGCCAGACACGAGCACTTGTCAGTCAGTCAAGGAAATAACGTGAATGTAGAATGAGACTTCGTTTCGGAGTGGTGAGGTAGAAAGAGCCCAAGTTCTGACATTAGACATCTCTGTTCAAACCCTGGTTGTATGACTTTTTAATCTGAGTTCCTTGGACGAGTTGCTTCCAATTGAGGTCTGAGCCTCAGTTTCCTCATTTGATAAAAATGGGGCCCATGGAACAACCCTGTGCTCCACAGGGATAAATGAGTTAATCTGTATGAATAGACATTGACCCGTTTATAGCACAGCATTCAATTAATACGAATAGAACGAAGTTCCATCTGGGCCTCTGATGTCAGATACTGGTTCAGTTTCCCTGATGTTCATATGCATCACTTGAGACCCCACAGCCTGGAAATGCAGGAGGAATTAGAGACGGTGGCTCCAAAATAGCTCCCCTCAAGTACTTCAGCATTCTCAAATAAGACTAGAGCCAAAGCTATATTTAATGCTGAGTGGCCTTGATAAAAAAAAAAAAAAAAGGCTCATTTTCCTTTAAATTCATCATCAGAAAACACTCCCTTCTCCCAGAAGCTGTACAGGAGTTTGGGTTGACATGACACACCAATGCGGCAAGACAACATAATTTAAAGGAGCCCTGTCGCTTGTACATTTGAGGCCGACTGCTTCACAGCGTTTGAGCCAATGCTCAGCGAACAGCTGGGAGATTAGGTACTAACGAAAAGGAAATGATTTGAAATATCCACGCCACACTCCCTGCAAATCAGAACACTGCGACTTGGCAAGCTTCATCTTTCCTCCCCACCCCTGCCACTGAAATGTGTCTCCATACGGGGCTGTCTGCAGAGAGGCACTGAGATGTTTACAGCTCTCTCCCTCTTGGCTTCTGTGTCCGCTAGCATGATAAAGGTTTGGCTTTGTTGTATCAAGTGAAATCACAGAGCTGAATGTTCTCCTTGTCTAAGAAATACTGTGTATATTATATTAGGTGGCACCTTTGGGTGCCATAATTCACCTCACCGACAGCTGTGCCTTCTGGGGACCATAGACGATGGTGGAGAAGGAGAGAGGGAGCTACAGAGAGGCTGGAGCACATCACCTGGTCCAGCCCCCTGCCTCTGAGCAAGGCCCTGCCTCTACATTGTTCTAAATAGAGTAGCCTGGCCTCTGGGGACTTTCTCCACGGACTGATGAGTCCTATTTGTCCAATCCAAGAGGAATCCCCTTGATCATCCAAAAGTCTTCCTCTTGGCCGAATCAAGCAGCCACATTTCTGTTTTCTAACGTTCCAAGTCTTCTCTTCTTTCATCTGTGTGTTAAGTCGCTTTAGTTGTGTCTGACTCTTTGCGACCCTATGGATTATAGCCCACCGGGCTCCTCTGTTCATGGGATTCTCCAGGCAAAATTACTAGAGTGGATTGCCATGAAGGGGACCCTCCTGACCCGGGACCGAACACGAGTCTCTTATGTCTCTTGTACTGGCAGGTGGGTTCTTTACCACTAGCCCCACCTGGGAAGCCCCTTCTTTCATCTACTCAACTCTAATGTTAGTTTTCTTCTTAACTGGTCTTCCCCTGACAGTTCAGATTGGAAAAAGAACTGTTGCCCCTTTCTCCTCACACCCCCCCGCCCAGTACCTCTCAGGGTCCTGTCCTCTAAGAACTTCATAACTTACAAAGAAGCTACTCGTCACTCTTTGAGACAGGTACAAACAATAAGCAGGTAAATAACAAAGATGCTTGGGCTGCTACCTTCCTAGCCTACTCAAGTCAGGGAAGGGGTGCTGGGAAAAAGTCTGTCTCTGCCTGATGAGGACTGGATTCTCCGTGGTAATGTTCGGACTTCCCTGGTGGTCCAGTGGTTAAGACCTTGCCTTCCAAGCAGAGGGTACAGTTTGATTCCTGCTCAGGGAGATAAGATGCCATGTGCCTCATGGCCAAAAAAGCCAAAACATAAAACAGAAACAGTATTGTAACAAATTCAATGAAGAATTTTAAAAGATGGTCCACATCCATGGTGAGGTTGAGCTAAGGCAGGAAGGGAGAATATTCATTCAACAAACAACTGAGATCAGCCAGACATTGTGGATCAGTTTAGCCTTTGCTGCTTCCCAAGTTCTTTGCGTCTTCCTGGTATCCTGGTGTCCAGTGTCTCAGATGAGAGAGCTTAGCAGACAGACAGCATCTTTTAAAGAAGATGGAGGAGGGGAAGCTGTGAACACACATGCTTTTTGTTGTTGTTACTACTGCAGATGCTGCTCTAACTAGAGCGCTTGTACCCCTTGGGGTATGCGGTGGCAAACGAGGCAATATAAAGGCACAGAATAAACAAATGCATCTTCCCAGGGCATCAGTTTTGCTTGAAGATATGGGGTTAAACATTTTTATATTAGAACAAACAGATATGTACTGTGGCATGCAATGTAAAATTCACATGAATTCCTGAGATAAAGCATAAGACTTCAAAGAAACGTCACTCTGGTGGCGGGCTGCTTCGGGCTCTGCCCCCAGACCCCCTGGGGGGTGGGGGAATGTTCTCAACTCCTCTGCCAGGAGGAACTTGGGTGGGTGGGAACATCTGAAAGGATCGGGTGTTTCCTACCTCTGAGAGAGGGCAGCCTTTCCCACAGAGCAGAGCAGGGTGTCCCTTGGGCTCCAAAGCCCACCCGGATGACCGTGGGTGCCCTGGAACCATGGAACAAACTAGAAGAGGGTGTTATGTTCTCGATGGCAGAGGGGTCTGGCAGACTGCTGCAGGACAGCTCAAAGAGCTTGCTCCTGTTACAGGAGGACAAAAATAGCCAATTTCTCCCGTCAAGGAGATGTATCACCCCGGGGGCCTGTCACCTCCTTGGAAGAAGTGGGATGGATTACGGTTATGGAAAGGCAGCAACTAACTCACTTTTATTGCAGGAGAACTTAGTCCCTGGCTGCTCCCAGGGGACAGACACACTCTCACACACTCACCGGCACACAGAGGCTCCACGCACCTACCTGCTGTCCTCCGAGCCAGCCAGACTGAGGAAAGAGAGCAAATGTGATTAATGGGGCCACCCCAAGGGGACTTGCTGGATGGCAAGCAAACGTGCCGTACCACGGAGCCAATTTCAGTAACAGGTTTAAGGGAGCCCTGAGACGGAGGCAGGGGGGAATGCAGCTGACTCAGCCATTCCGGCCTCCTCTGGTCCAGAGGGAGCCTCAGGAGTAATGGAATGGAGATTACTGCAGAGACCAGTGCCAGGGAGGACTTAACACTCACACCTCCATAGCGGCCGGCCTGAGGGTGGGGAAATGCAGGCATTACTAAGGACAGGCGGACTTTTTCCACGCACAGAGTTAACACAGTTCTTGGTCTTAGACAGCGCCAGAACAAAAGACCATGCTCAATATTCCTAGAGTGCTTTACAGTTTTCAAAGCATTTCCATAAGCGTCATCTTAATTAATCTGTACGCTAATTTCGTGAAGTAGGGATATAAAGGCTTGGAGAGTTCATCGTGGTTGGATTTTATTTTTTTTTTTGCTACTGGACTATAGAGTCAGGGCTGGGAACCTGGACTTGGCATTGAGGTCAGTGTCCTCTCCACCCTTTCATGTAGTCATCAGATGTGATGACTATCTTAGCAGTCAAGGCTCTTGATGTTGAAACAGGGGGTCCAGGAGCAGATCCAGGAGAGGAGGGGCTCCAAGGTCAGAAAGGTCAACGGGCTCAGAGTCAGCCCATTTCTGGATTCCCCCATGGATTACCTGTGTGACCTTGGACAAGTTCCTTAACCTCTCTGAGCTTTTGTAAAATGGAGATGACCTGAGTACACCATATGAATTAACAAAATAGCTTACATTATGTGCCTAGCACAGTATCTGACACACACTACTTTCTCAATAAAAATGAGATATTATTCCTATCACTAAATATCTCATTTTTATTGAGAAGGTAGTTTTATTTTGAGAGGAAAATAGTTTCCATTTGCTTGAACAGGAAAGAGACAATCTCTATAGCACCATGTCCATCAGAGAGTTTCAGAAGATGCTGTTAATCTAAAGGAGGCAGCAATAAAAATCTAAACCCTAGAATGAGCTGTCAATGCAACCGAATTTGAACTAGCATCTGTTTGTAAGGTCTTCCCTGGTGGCTCAGCAGTAAAGAATCTGCCTGCAGTATGGGAGACCTGGGTTCAGTCCCTGGGTTTGGAAGATCACCTGGAGGAGGGAATAGCTACTCACTCAGGTATTCTTGCCTGAAGAATCCCACGGACAGAGAAGCCTGGCAGGTTACAGTCTGTAGGGTCGCAAAGAGTTGGACACAACTAAAGTGACTGAGCTCACATGCATATCTATATAAAACACAAAAATATGTTGAAGATATTTTCTCAGTCTGCACCTGAGGGCATCCCCAGTGACTACAGCTGGGTACCAATGAGAGAAGAGAGGGTATCAGAGAAACTTCTCGTGTCTCTTATGTGAAATAAGCAGATGGATCGTAGTGGGCCAAGAGGAGGGCAGGACAACCTATAGGTGGTCAGGTGTCAGGCAGGACGCCTGCCCTGTCTGGGTGTGGCCTCTGTAGGTGCCACTTGGGAAATGTGTGCATTGTCCACCTTCACTACTAAAGCAAGAGCAGGTGAGGTCCTATTTGTGAATGTATTTTCCTTGAACCCCTCCTGCTTAGAGAGTCTGACTCTCAGGATGCTCCTTTGAGACTAGATCAGAGGGCTAGGGTACTCACACCTGGAACTAGAAACTGACCCCTCCTTTTGCAATCAAAGAAGCAGAGGCCCAGAGAGGGAAAGGCATTTGCCTTGGAGCCACACAGCGATCTCTCATCTTTACCTCACTGTCTGGGTCCCCTCGGCCCCCGTGGGGCACTATCTCCTACTACTGACCCTGGCTCCAAGCCGCGGACGCAGGCGCCAGGGAAGGTCGAGCCGCATCTGCCCAGTAATCTCCCCAGCTCCAGGCTGCATGCCAGCCTCGGGAAAAGTGTGTCTTCTGAGGCTCCCTGAGTCCTTGACCAGGACTCCGGCACAATGCAAACAGGAGAACAATAGGGAGTGTGTGAGGGAGCCCAGCCGGAGAGGGTATTGATCATGTTTAAAAAAAGCAACACACACAGAGGAGCCCAGAAAAAAACCTTCCCAACGCACCAGCTGGCTTAGCTAATTAGCGTGGGTGAGCCCGTGTCAGCCGCCAGCTCGGAGCCAGGAAGAAAACAATTCGCTCAACAAACAGAACATCTAAGAAGGAACAAACAGAATACAGCCTCTCTCCCCTAACCTCCGGAGAGTCCATGCAGCCCAGAGAAGGGAAGGCAAAGGGGCAGGAGAAGTTCTGAGAGCAGGATGGGCCTTGGGGTGGGGGTGGTCTCAGGAGAGCGTCAGCATCATTTAAACCAGGGATGCCCTGCAGGGCAGGGGGCCGAGGTGGCATCCGGGCCGGATCAGGGGGTGTCAGGGTGCTGGGGGCTGAGCTGCCCCTCCCCCTCCACAAAGGGAATCTTGTCATCCCCTCAAAGTGCTGACTCTGAGCCTGCCTCTCTCTCCAGGGGCCGTCCTCATCCTGCTCACAGCTCCTTTTCTGGACAGGTCACAGTTCTGGTGCAAGCAAGCCAGGGAGCCATCGTTGGTCCCGCTGAACTCAGGCACAAGGCCTCCCTGACAGCGGGCTAAGCACAGTGAGCAGATGCCTGCGGCCCCACGGAAGACATCACCCGTGGTACTTGCTCTGAGGAAGGGGAGGTGGGTGAGGGTCAATGGACAATTGGACAATTCAGGCTCCCCGAATGAATTAATTCGGGCTACTTGGGGTCGAAGCTACCAAATAGTGAAAAGAGAGGCAAGGAAGGGGTGTTGGAAGGGAGGAAGAAAAAAATGGGAGAAAGGAGGGAAGGAGGAAGAAAGAAGGAAGGAAGGAAAGAAGGAAGGATGTATAATTAAATGCTTCTCCTTTTTTCCACCCCGGTTTTCAGTAAGATCTTTTATTTACCTCTGGCTCCTGACCACATCACATGAACACAGGTAACCAGGTACCTGAGTAGGCTGGTTGGCTTTGTAAGTGTAGGTCAGTATGTATAGAAATCATGTACCTCAATGATTCTTTAATAAGAAATTTTAATGAGTAAAAAAGACTTCAGGTGTGTTTGAAATTTTTGCCCTTTGCTGCATTCTAATCGCTAAAAAATATCTGTATTTTACTCAAGCGTGGACATGCCTCAGCCATCCTCAGGGTACCTTTGTGAGACCAGGATTTTCACCCCCTTTACAAAGCTAAGGAAAGGGGGCACACATCATTCACACAGGGAGTCAGTAAATGTACAGGCTGACTGCACAGTGCTGGGCACACAACCCCGAGGATTCCCCCGGGCTCTGCAGACGGAATGAGTGTACAGTGAGCGCTATGTGTGTCCCACCGACGTATCTGTGACTCCTCCTCTCTGCTTCTCAGGCCCCACTGCCTTTTCTCCCCATACCAGGAACCTTCTGATCAGAAAGAAGCCAAGATCCCGAGGTTGATTACCCCTCTATTTCAGAATCCTGAGCTAGGATAGAATGTGCTAGAACAGAAAACACGTTGGAATTGAATTCAAGCACTTGTGCTCCAGCCTCAGCTGCCCCACTTTCTCCCTGGGTGATGCTGAATGAACCACCTCATCCCTCTGGAGCTCAGTTTCATCATCTATAAAATTAGGAAGAGTACAGTAGCCTTTAGGAAGTATCATATTAGAAAAATGGAAGCCCGGAAAGATTCAGGATATAATTTTCTATTTTTTTTAATTTTATTTATTTATTTCCTTTTGGCTGTGCTGGGTCTTCACTGCTGTGTGCAGGCTTCCTCTAGTTGTGGTGAGTGGGGGCTACTCTAGTTGCGGTGCATGGGCTTCTCATTGCAGTGGCTTCTCTTGCTTGTTGCAGAGCATGGGCTCTAGGGAGTGTGGGTTGAGTCATTGTGGTGCATAGGCTTAGTTGCCCTGTGGCATATGTGATCTTCTTGGACCAGAAATTGAACCTGTGTCCCGTGCTTTGGCAGGCAGATTCTTAACCACCAGACCACCAGGGAAGTCTTCTTTCTCTTTTTCAAATGACACCATGGATGGATCTTTAAGAGTGTTGTTTCCAGCATCACGACACAGAGATCAGGGAGACCTACTGGGGATCTTTCCCAGGTACTCAGATCCCATTCCCTGGTCTAACCTCCTCTCTTCCTCTCCTCCAGATCCTAAGGCAGGTACTAGGCACGGGTGCAGGCAGGAAGTAAGGCTATGAATTAGGAGGTCCCTTTGCGGAGTCTCTTCCTGTAAGTGTAGACACAATCATGTTTGTGTCTGTGTGTTTGTAAATGTACATGTGAACGAGGCCACGTTCCTGTCCATCCATTTTTTGCTTTTATGTCTCAGTCAATAGTTTTTGGCAATGCCTTTGCAACACCATGAACTGCAGACAGGAAATAAGACCCATCCATTTGTGCTGGTACAAGCTAAAGATTTTCTATAAAGTGACCACATTTCCAGGCTGGGGGAATGGATTTCACTGCAGGAAAAAAAAAAATATTGTGAGGTGAGAGAGGTGCAGCAAAGGAAAATATTGGCCACTTTAATGATTTACAGAAGCATAGAAAACCTCCTCGCCTGCTGAGATTTCATATTTCCCCTCCTGCCAGTAAGGGGGCTGGGGTAGGGGGTCTGATTCGAGCTGTCATGTGCAGAAGCGTGAAAAAGCCAAGCCAAGGCTGGTCCCTTTCTGAATATCCTGAAAGCTCCAGTTGAGGCACTTTCTGACCCAAGGAGAAGGGGCTGGGCTGGAGAAGATGGAAAAAGGAATAAAAATGGATACACATTTTAGGGGTGACTACTTGTCCTCTGCATAGGGTATAGAAAACTAGCCCTGAAGAGATCCTTAAGAAATACAGATTCTTCATTTTACATATGGGAAATCTGAGAGCCAGAGATATGAAGTGACTTTTCCAAGATCAGCAGTCTCATTTATAGAGAAATTGAAGCCATACCCCAGCCCAAAATTCTTTTGTCTATATCCACTATTAATGTTATCATTATTGTTAGTAAATTACCATCACAAAAAGACCACTGAGGGCTTCCTATGTGCCAGGAGCCATACTACCTCTACAAACACCGTCTTGTTTAATTGTCATACTATCTTGAGAAAATACGTGTTATGAAACCCAGAGAGAGACTAAATAACTTACCAAGATCATGTGGCCAATAGGGGACAGAGTCAGGGCTTGAGCCAACTCCAGAATCCATGCCAGAGTCACTTTCCAGCAGGTATTTCTACAAAGTAGGCAATGTGTGCACAGAGTCATAAATGCTACTCCTCAGAGAAGCTCCTCACCAACAAAGAAACACAGTCAAAGTATCTGGCTTGGGTAATTTAGAGGATGGTGGCTTTAGAGCAAAGCCCAAGGTGGTTAGAATTAAATGGTAAACAAATGGGAAGCAGCCCCTTTCCTGTACGGTTGCAGTAATCTGAATGGCTTGCAGCAGCGAGTCATGGGAATTGAGCTATTAATAAAGGGAGTCGGCAGAATGATTTACAATCAGACATTAATATGGAGATTTTCATAAACACAATAATTCACACCCAAGCAGAGTCATAAATGTAAAGTTGCATTAACTATTCTAGTTGGCATGGAATGCCACACACAGTGTGAAATTGAACACTCCATTGTACTCTAATAATGGACTAACGGAAAAAAAATTTAGTGGGGGGAGGGAGGGGTAAGGGTAAGGCAGTGGGGGACCAGATGCTCTATATTTCAAACTTGCCTAGTCCTCACAAGAACCATCCCCAAATTCTGCTCTTGCCTTCCAATTAAAAAAATATATAAGCTTTTTATATTGGAATAATTTTAGATTTACAAGAATTTACAAAGTAAAGAGAGTATTATATATCATTCAGTTTCCCTATATTTTACCATCTTATGTAACTGTGGCCTATTTGTCAAAACAAAGAAATTAACATAGTATAGTACTATTAATTAAACTCCAGACTTTATTAGGATTTCCCCAGTTTTTCCATTAATGCCCTTTTTTTTTGCTCCAAGATTCTAAGCAGGATCCCACATTGCATTGAATTATCACATCTCTTGCGTTGCTGTTCTGTGATGGTATTTCTTGACCCTGACAGTTTTGAAGGGTACTGGTCAGGTATTTTGTAGAATGTCTCTCAATTTGAGTTGCTCTGATGTTTTCCTCATTTTGGTTGGGGTCTGGGTTTTGGGAAAGACCACCACAGAGTGGAATTGCCCTTCTCATCACATCATACAGGGGGTACATTATATCTGTGTGACTTATTGCTAGCATCGCTGACCTTGATCGCTTGGGTAAGGTGGAAGGTATTTGTCGAGTTTCTCTATTCTAAAGTTACTATTTTTTTTTTCCCCTTTCTGCATTCTATTCTTTGGAAACCAGACACTAAATCCAGCCCAGACTGAGGGGTGGGGAGGATTAAGTTCTACTTCCCAGAGGGGGAAGTTCCTACATGTATTATTTGCCTTACACTTATCAAAAATTAATTTTACATTGAACTCTTTAAATTTTATTATAAAATTCCCTGCCTTCTTAAACACATTATTTTGAACATGATTTGACTTTTTCTTGGTCATTTCCTAGTCTATGTACACTCTAATCCCTCCCTCTCCAAATGTGTTCCGTTCTTAGCCTCCTTGACCTCTCTGCAGAATCTGACATGGTTAGCCATTTTACTATGAAAAAAAAAAAGAAAATTTCTCCCAACTGCCTTGCCATTATTCTCTTTTGCTTTCTCTTCTTCCTTCTGAACTCATCACCATTCCAAATCTGTCTCAATTTCAGTCTCAATCTCTGTTCCTTTTCTCCCTTCCCCCACCCCAGTAGTTGTGCTCTTCGGGCCTTCTGTGGTCCTCACCTCTCTTTCTCTCCAGTGTTTCCCTTAGCAATCCTGTTCCCTAGATGGCTTCGGTTATGAACATTATTCACAGGACTCCTACATCAGTATTCACCCCTAGCCCTATCTCTATGGCTACAGTGCCTCAGTCTCAACTCTCGTCTGAACATCTCCACCCACCTTCTGCTCTAGCTCAAGCTCATCATCTCTCTACAGTTAGGGGCTGGTCTCAGCTGTCTTAACAGAAACTGTAACAGTGGTCTAAACAATGTGGAAGGTTTATTTCTCACTTATGTGCAAATCTGAGTTGGCAGAGGTCTGGGAGGAGAGAAGCAGTGCAGGTGGGGCCTCGTGTTGTTTTGACGTAATGTTCTGGTGGTGCCCTCGCCTGCGTAGTGGAAGCTGGCTCCTTGCTACCGTGTTTCTATACAGACCTTCAGGAACAGGGACTGAAGAAAGGAAGGCAAGCATATTTTTAAAAGGGAATGATCTGGAAGAGATACACATCACTCTGCTCAGAACTCATCAGTCAGAACTTAATCACATGGCAATACCCAGTTGCAAGGTAGGATGGGAAATGAAGTCTCTAACAACAGAGGATAGACTAGATATTGGGGTCATATACAATCTCCGGAACTGAAGCCACCATTTTTCTTTATTTTCTGACTCCTATAACTCCTGGCCTACTTCTCCTCTTATTGTCTTAATTTGCTGTTCAGTTGTTAAGCTGTGTCTGACTCTTTGTGACCCCATGGACTCCAGCACACCAGGCTGTGGTCCTTCACTATCTCCTGGAGTTTGCTCAAAAAATCCATTGCGTTGGTGATGCTATCTAACCATCTCATCCTCTGCCACCCCTTCTCCTTTTGCCTTCAGTCTTTCCCAGGATCAGGGTCTTTGCCAGTGAGTTGGCTCTTCGCATCAGGTGGCCAAAGTATTGGACCTTTAGCATCAGCATCTTCCTAGTATTTGTTATTATATTAACACTTATGGGTGCTCATTTCAAGAACCACAATTGGAAACCTGGGTAGCTTTGAGAATTCTCCTGATTTCCCTTTAGCAACTTCTCTCAGGTTCATGATCATTTATTCATTCTTACTAACACTATACAAATTCAGGCTTTCAATACCTCTCTTTAAACTCTTGTAATAATTTCATAAACAGTCTTCATGCTTTCAGTTTCTCATTTCTCCAAACCATCTTCAGTATACCTACTGGTTAATCTCAATTAACACAGCTCAACTCCTCACCCTATTCTTACATTTTCTGTGGCTCCCTAAGAGTTAGAATTGGACATGGAACAACAGACTGGTTCCAAATAGGAAAAGGAGTACGTCAAGGCTGTATATTGTCACCCTGCTTATTTAACTTATATGCAGAGTACCTCATGAGAAACATTGGCCTGGAAGAAGCACAAGCTGGAATCAAGATTGCCAGCAGAAATATCAATAACCTCAGATATGCAAATGACACCACCCTTATGGCAGAAAGTGAAGAAGAACTAAAGAGCCTCTTGATGAAAGTGAAAGAGGAGAGTGAAAAAGTTGACTTAAAGCTCAACATTCAGAAAACTAAGATCATGGCATCCGGTCCCATCACTTCATGGCAAATAGATGGGGAAACAGTGGAAACAGTGGCTGACTATTTTTCTGGGCTCCAAAATCACTGCAGATGGTGATTGCAGCCATGAAATTAAAAGATGCTTACTCCTTGGAAGGAAAGTTATGACCAACCTAGACATCATACTAAAAAGCAGAGACATTACTTTGCCAACAAAGGTCCGTCTAGTCAAGGCTATGGTTTTTCCAGTGGTCATGCATGGTTGTGAGAGTTAGACTATAAAGAAAGCTGAGCGCCAAAGAATTGATGCTTTTGAACTGTGGTGTTGGATAAGACTCTTGAGAGTCCCTTGGACTGCAAGGAGATCCAACTGGTCCATCCTAAAGGAGATCAGTCCTGGGTGTTCATTGGACGGACTGATGTTGCAGCTGAAACTCCAATACTTTGGCCACCTGATGTGAAGAGTTTACTCATTGGAAAAGACCCTGATGCTGGGAAAGATTGAGGGCAGGAGGAGAAGAGGACAACAGAGGATGAGATGGTTCGATGGCATCACCGACTCAATGGACATGGATTTGGGTGTACTCTGGGAGTTGGTGATGGACAGGGAGGCCTGGTGTGCTGTGGTTCATGGGGTTGCAAAGAGTTGGACATGACTGAGCAACTGAACTGAACTGATAGCCTAAATCCAGAACCGTGGTGCTGAAAAAGAGAGTCCCTTGGACTGCAAGGAGATCAAACCAGTCAATCCTAAAGGAAATCAACCCTGAATATTCATTGGAAGGACTGATGCTGATATGCCAATACTCTGGCCATGTGATGTGAAGAGCCAACACATTTGAAAAGACTAATTCTGGGAAAGATTTAAGGCAAAAGGAGAAGGGGCAGCAGAGGATGAGATGGTTAGATAGCATCACCCACTCAATGGACATGAATCTGAGCAAACACTGGGAGACAGTGAAGGACAGGAAAGTCTGTTGTGCTGCAATCCATGGGGTTGAAGATTCGGACACAACTTAGCGACTGAGCAACAACAAAAACATTGCCATCTCAGAAAAGTTCAAATGCCCTAAATCTATCACTCAAGACCTTCCACAGTCCCTCCCAGACTCTCTGCCCTACCTTCATTCTCTCCATTTTGTTCTGCACTATATGCATTTCCTTTACATGGCAAATCCTACCTCAAGTCTCACTCCCTGTTACTTTGTCTTACTAATAGGATAATAGCCAACTGTATTGATCACTTGTATTGAGTCCAACTAAATATGTTATCTCATTAAATCTCACAACTCCGGAAGGTAAAGAAATAAACTATTTTACAAACAAGGAGCAGAGGCTCAAAGAATCAAAGTAGATTGCCCTTAATTATTTTATTAAAATGTGACAGAACTGAGGTTTGAGCCCAAGCCTGTGTGACTCCAGAGCCTGTGTTCTTATCCTAGACCCTCTCCCACCCGAGTCATTGCTCAGGATGCTCCTTCAACTGGAAATGCCCTTTCCTCTTATCAACTTATGGCAAAATCTTATCCATTTTCAAAGCCTATCTTGAATGCCACTTCTTCCATGAAGTCTTCCCTGAATCACCCAGGTGGAACTTGGGTGGAACTTGGACCTCTGATTCATATAGCTAGGTATCTGTGCCTCTCTTTCAACACTTAGCATCTCCTTCTTCACAGTATAGTGTCTGTAGATATATCTTAATTTTTCCATACTAGACACTGAATCCGAGGATGACAATATTATTGGGCAGGATAGAGCAGTTTTATTCACTTTTTTGTTTTTGAAGTAGAGCATTTATTACTTAAGCTCAACCCCCACATATAAATACAGCATCCAAAATATTTCTCAAATCAAACTCTCCTTTTCCATTCCTAACACTGCTTCTCTTATTCAGGTCCTTTTACATGTCTGTCCTGTATCATTGCAATTATCCCTGGGTGTCGTAGTCTTATCATTCCCTCCATACAGCTGTCAGAGCAATCAGTCCTCATCAGAGGCTTCCAGACCGCATGCAATGTACTCTAAGCACCCTAACCTCTATAAGGTTAGCACAACTCTCAAGGATGTGGACCACACTTGTCTCTATTGTCTGGGCTGTACTTGCCCTTTTTATGCTCTAGAAATATTGTGCACACATAAAAGGTTTCACACTTTCATGCCTTTCTCAGACGGTTCTGCCTTTCAGAAAAGTTCTTTCCCATTTCCCTTTGTTAACTCTTACTTCAAGACTCACCTTGGTCAAGATAACCTTTCAGTTCAGTTCAGTCGCTCAGTCGTGTCTGACTCATTGCAACCCCATGGACTGTAGCATGCCAGGCTTAACTGTCCATCACCAACTCCCGAAGCCTCCTCAAACTCATGTCCATCGAATCGGTGATGCCATCCAACCATCTCACCCTCTATTGTCTGCTTCTCCTCTCGCCTTCAATCTTTCCCAGCATCAGGGTCTTTTCAAATGAATCAGCTCTTTGCATCAGGTGGCCAAAGTATTGGAGTTTCAGCTTCAGCATCAGCTCTTCCAATGAATATTCAGGACTGATCTCCTTTAGGATGGGCTGGTTGGATCTCCTTGCTACCCAAGGGACTCTCAAGAGTCTTCAATACCACAGTTCAAAAGCATCAATTCTTTGGCACTCAGCTTTCTTTATAGTCCAACTCTCACATCCATACGTGACCACTGGAAAAACCATGGCTTGGAATAGATGGGCCTTTTTTGGCAAAGTAATGCCTCTGCTTTTTAATATGATGTCTAGGTTGGTCATAACTTTTCTTCCAAGGACCAAGCATCTTTTAATTTCATGGCTGCTGTCACCATCTGCAGTGATTTTGGAGCCCAAAGAAATAAAGTCTGTCACTGTTTCCATTGTTTCCCCATCTATTTTCCATGAAGTGATGGGACCAGATGCCATGATCTTAGTTTTTTGAATGTTGAGTTTTAAGTCAACTTTTTCACTCTCCTCTTTCATCAAGAGGCTCTTTAGTTCTTCTTTTCTTTCTGTCATAAGGGTGATGTCATCTGCATATCTGAGGTTATTGACATTTCTCCCGGCAATCTAGATTCCACTTGTGCTTCATCCAGTCCAGCATTTCTCATGATGTACTCTGCATATAAGTTAAATAAGCAGGGTGACAATATACAGCCTTGACGTACTCCTTTCCAGACTTGGAACCAGTCTGTTCTTCCATGTCCAGGTTGCTTCTTGACCTGCATACAGATTTCTCAGGAGGCAGGTCAGGTGGTCTGGTATTCCCATCTCTTTCAGAATTTTCCACAGTCTGTGGTGATCCACACAGTCAAAGGCTTTTGCGTAGTCAACAAAGCAGAAGTAGATGTTTTTCTGGAACTCTCTTGCTTTTTTGATGATCCAGAGGATGTTTGCAATTTGATCTCTGGTTCCTCTGTCTTTTCTAAAAAGAGCTTGAGCATCTGGAAGGTCATGATTCATGTATTATTGAAGCCTGGCTTGGAGAATTTTGAGCATTACTTTGCCAGCATGTGAGATGAGTGCACTTGTGTGGTAGTTTAAGCATTCTTTGGCATTACCTTTCTTTGGGATTGGAATGAAAACTGACATTTTCCAGTCCTGTGGCCACTGCTGAGTTTTCCAAATTTGCTGGCATACTGAGTGCAGCACTTTCACAGCGTCATCTTTTAGGATTTGAAATAGCTCAACTGGAATTTCATCACCTCCACTAGCTTTGTTTGTAGTGATGCTTCCTAAGGCCCACTTGACTTCACATTCCAGGATGTCTGGCTCTAGGTGACTGATCACACCATCGTGGTTATCTGGGCCATGGAGATCTTTTTTGTATAGTTCTTCTGTGTATTCTTGCCACCTCTTCTTAACATCTTCTGCTTCTGTTAAATCCATGTTGTTTCTGTCCTTTATTGTGCCCATCTTTGCATGAACTATTCCCTTGGTATCTTTAATTTTTTTTGATGAGATCTCTAGTCTTTCCCATTCTATTTTTTCCCTCTATTTCTTTGCATTGATCACTGAGGAATGCTTTCTTATCTCTCCTTGCTATTCTTTGCAACTCTGCATTCAGATGGGTATATCTTTCCTTTTCTCCTTTGCCTTTTGCTTCTCTTCTTTTCTCAGCTATTTGTAAGTCCTCCTCAGACAACCATTTTGCCTTTTTGCATTTCTTCTTCTTGGGGATGGTCTTGATCACTGCCTCCTGTACAATGTCACGAACTTCCGTCCATAGATGACCTTTAAGAACTCCATATCGGGCTGGCTGATTTTCTCCTGTTCTCACCTAGTTTGCTCATATCTTGTCATGCTCAGATGCAAATCTCTCTTAGATGTACCACTTAGTGAAAATTATCTATTTGTGTGTCTACTAATCCATTTGTTTGTACACTTTTTGAAGTCAGGAATCATACTTTGGTCATCTTTGTCTTCCTTGTGCCTAAGTTGGTACATAGATTAGGTAATGAAGTGTAGCAGTTGGTCGAATGAATCATAAAAATCAGTGATCATATTATGCCTTAATACAGTGATACCACCACTCCTACAGAGGTTCATGTGGATTACTGCCTGTATTGAAGGATCCCATTTTCTGTGTTTTCCTGCAGCCTGTCTGCTGTCATTTCACACTATGGTGAGAAAACCTGCCTGGATTGGCTCTTCTCCCAATAGACTTTATTGAAAGTCCTTATAAGAGAAGACTCTGGGTATGAATCAGAAAACCAAGAGGGCTATAATAGTATTGGAACAAGAGTGTTCTATAAGTGTTGTGGCTACAGCATTAATTCTACATGATTAGATTTTTGTCCCGTTTTGGTTATTGGTATGTTCTGGCTCCAGGTTTCAGGTAAGAGAGCCCAAACCAACTGGGACACAGAATGCACCATTCTGCACTTTCTTTGCATGGGACCAAAATAAGTCCTAGATTGACCAGGACTATTCTAGACATACTGTTTTTGCGTTCACCTATTTTATCTGGTTTGATCCCTAGAAGATCCCTTTGCCACTGATGTATTGTTTGAATTTTACAGATATAGAGACATGAAGAGGTTAATGGGCATATCTAAGGTCACATAGCCAGTCAGTCACTGAGTCGTGCCATGAATTAGGTGTCTTCACTCAAAATGCAGTGTTCCTTCCTCTATCTCACGTGTCACATGATTTTCCTGTGGGAAAATCATATTTACCTAAACCAGTGCTTCTTCAAGCTCTTAGTTCTCAACAGGGGTCCATTGCAGTTCTGGTAGTGAAAGCACGGAGTCCTAACCACTGGACTGCCAGCGAATTCCAAACCAACACTTTTTCAAACTGCAGCTTACAAACCATTACTTAGTCATCAAATAAATTTAGTGAGTACCAAGCAGTCCCTTGAACTGCAAGGAGACCAAACCAGTCAGTCCTAAAGGAAATCAACCCTGAATATTCACTGGAAGGACTGATACTGAAGCTGAAGCTCCAATACGTTGGCCACCTGATACTAAGAGCTGACTCCTTGGAAAAGACCCTGATGCTGAGAAAGACTGAGGGCAGGAGAAGGGGGCGGCAGAGGACAAGATGGATCAATAGCATCACTGACTCAATGGACATGAATCTGAGTAAACACTGGGAGATGGCGAAGGACTGGGGAGCCTGGTATGCTGCAGTCCATGGGGTTGCAGAGAATCAGACACAACTTAGTGACTGAACAACAATAAAGCAGCATTCAGAATGGAATGGGATGGGATGGGATGGATAAGATCTGATAAAAGTATGAAATATCAGAAAGTGAGTATTGTTCATAAAACTTTTCTCCCAGGTCACAGTATAAGATATTCTTCTTACTCTGAGTTACAGTTTGAAAAAAAAAGAAAGGTTGAATGTTTCTTTTTTTAACAACCTTATATAAAACTAAATTGCCACGATGACCCTCTATTGCCAAATATGATATGAGTTTCTACTCTCTACTGTACATTTCCCCCTAGACAGTGTCCACATGTCTCTCGGAACCAGTGTATCCAGATGAACCCATTATTGTCCCTTCAAATTCACTCTCCTCCCCCTGTGTCAGTAGGGACACACTCATGCACCCAGTCATCCAGGCTAATGACCTGGGAGCCCTGCTTGACTCCTCTCTTCCTCTCCTGCCTCGACATCCAATCAATCACCCCATCCCATCAATTCCACCTCCTCTACATCTCTCCAAATTGTCTGCTCTGCCACTTTCTTAGTTCACAGCCTCATTATCTCTCATTGAACTACTGCTCCATTCTCTCTCCTCCAGCCAATCTTCCGCACTGCTGCCCCGATTTCGAAAATGCAAATCTGACCACACCGGTTCTTTACGTAAAATCAGCCTGTGGATTCACTGGAGTGTTGACTAGACAAACATCCATGCTTTTCAGCATTCCTTGTGGGCCCCTCCAATTCTTTTACCTCCCGGGAACCTCCCTCTCCCCTCTTGCCTGTTCTTGCCTGTCCACCCCGCCCACCATGCTTCAGATCCACCTGCCAAAGTCCTATTTCAGGTTGGACCCCATTTCCGCTTCCCCTGTAGGGTGCTCTTCTTCAGAATTGTTTCCTGTGTAGATACTTGGGTACACCCATAACTTCAGGACATTCCCTCAATACACGCTGTCTCTCAGATCACACTACATTGTAATCGATTATTTGCATTTTAGACTCTGGCACTCTACCATGAACAGTTCAAGAGCCAGAATTATGTCTTATCCACTTTCCTCTGCCTGGGGCACTGGCATATAGTAGGTGTTCAATAATGTTTGTAAAATAAATGAAGTCTCAGTTCTGCCATTTACTGGCTGTTACTTTGAGCAATTCCCTGGACCTCTCAAGCCTCATTTTCTTCATCTGTAAGTGGATAGAAACTAATGATTATCCAGTGCTTCTATGCGTCTTTAAATATGTTCGTTAATTCTTACCACACACCTCATCTTATAAGTCAGAGAGATGATTCTTCACCTTATAGGCAAGAAAAAAGAAACCGGGAGAAATGAAGTAAATTGCAGTTGGAGAGCTAGTGGAGGTAAGGGGGTCATTGCCAGGATTTGAACTTAAGTCTGTCTGGCTTCAGAGCTCTTTCCACTACACTGAGCTGCCAGTAGAATGGAGAAGAGACCACCCATCTCACAGGGATTAAATTTCTAAACTGTTAAATGCTGATGAAACTGTGAGATGATATTATTGTCATTAAGGTGTGTCATGGTCTACATACCATGGTCAGAATTCTCAGAAACTGAATATTGGAAATCACTTCATTAAAGCTGGCTGCGAAGCCCCACGGGAATCAGACACCACTCTGAGGTTCCTTCTGCAGAACCCCTGCCCCATGCCTGTGGATGCAAATAAATGCTGGCCACATGACAGGAGGCCCAGTAGAGCGTAAGGATGCTGTACCCAGCAAAAAATCACCATGGGTGCGCTTGTCGGTTACAGGTTACGCCACCTTACAAACGTCCAGTTGACACAACTGTATTTTAGAATCTTCAGGCAGCTTTGTTGTTGCAACACTCCATTTAGAATCTTGGCGTCATGCTTAGGGTCGCGAACTGCACTGCTTTCAGCTTCTGCCACCAGTTTGTGAATCATTCTGTTTACAATCCTACGGATGGTGTCTGGGTGGCACGCTTGCAGAAAGGCAATGATATATGGCAGTGCCTGCCTCAGGACACGTCAGGAACCACCAAGAGAGGCACGAAGCAGGCTCAAAATATATTGCACTGAGCTGGCCAGTTAGTCACCCAAAGCCAACAGGAGGGTCCTGAAAGGACAGCTGCACAAGGGCATATGGCGCCATTGGACTCCGGACTATCTGAATTACTTTCTCCCATTGATGGCAGGGATGGCAGGAAAGACAGGATTGTTATTTTTACTGACTGGGTGAACTGCCCTGGTGGTGGAAGGTTAGCTCCTTAATTTTCTCTTTCATCATCTGAACATTACTTAATTCCATCTAACATCATTGCTTGTTAACGTCTCTAGTTTTTTATTGCTGCTGAGAAACATGCTCTAACCAATCTGGACAAACCATGGACATGTCTGTAATTTAATGTCTGCTGACCCCAGTTTGTGGGGCTTTTTCTTCAAGCATGTTTTTCCTGGGTCTGTAAACCCTCACTTACAACCCCCTGACAGCCTTTTCCAGACTCAGTTCATTTTTTTCTCAAGTTAATTTTTAAAAGTGGGAGAAAACTTTACAGTGATGCTCTGCAAAAGCTGTGGAGAGAGATTCTGCTGAATATGGAATCAAATCTTAAAAAAGTTTACCTTGTTACCTAGGAACTGTGAAATGTTTTCTAAAGTGCATAACGGCTAATTCAACCCGATATGCTGAAGCAAATACTCCCAGTTTTGTCTCTTCATGGGAAGCTTCCTTTGAACACTCAGTTCTGCCCCCAACATGGTAGTCCATGATCAGTTCTGGGGTGCAATGACTAGGGATGAATCTAACTGTTCTTAAATATTGTTAGTGATGGAAACTGCCTAATATACTAAGAAGTACTACGTTTACAATAGTCTGGCTTCTACATCACAAGTGGAGAGTGAGTTGTCCAGGTTCGTCAACAATGCATGTAGATATCAATTTGTTTCTAGTTTCTCTTGGGTCAGAGCTATCATTAAACCGTCTTTTCTCACTTTTCCCAGAAAAAGGAGATGGTAGATTATGGCCCCTCAGCAGGTGGTGCTGCCCCTTGCAGAATGAACCCATCCTAAGGGTTCAACATCCCAACTTGCAGATGCTATGTTTACCATGGAGGGGCATGCAGGTGGGCATGCATGTTTGTCACCATTTTAAAGATGGCAGGAGTGAAGCCAAACACATTAAGTGATTTTCCTGAGGCTGAACAGGTTGTAAGAGTCAGAACAGAAGCCAAGACTCTTCATTCCTCATTCCAGCTCTCAACACATTGGCCCAAAGCTCTTTCTAAACAGGTTAGAGGGAGTCCACTTCTAGGGTCCTCTGGTCTTCCTGCCTCCATCTTTTGTAACAGTTCCTGTTGCCTTTGGGAGCTAAGCACACCTGTGGGGAACCAAATCCCATAAACCTGGAGCCTGAGTTGTGCCCCTGAGAGGCTATGACTGCACAGATAACAACGTTGAGCAAGGAAGCTAACAGCACAGCATGGCTCATGGCAGTGTTCTGATCTTACCTACAGGTTTGCTGTGGCGTCACTTACGGAGATGACAGATTTACTGTAGTTCAACTTAATAAAATAACATTTATGGGAATGTCTGCACAATTAGAGCACACTTCAGGTCATAAATATGCTCCAGCCAAAGCCACATCGTCTACGTCCCCCTGCTTTGGGACACTGCCATTCTTTGGAGATTAATGAGAACTGTGGCGGGTCATGAGCATCTGGGAGACAGGTGCCCAGAAAAGGAGAGGAGAGGCTCCCCAGTTCTCAGTGGAGGATTCTCCTTCACAGCCCCCATGTGAATATCCCCCATCACAAACTCCTCTGCTGTATCCAGCTCTCCCAGTTCACCAGCACCCACTGGAGACAGCAGAGCACAGTAGAATTTAGGCAAGTAAACACTTGCTTTCTTCCCATATAATTCTAGGTGTGTCCTCCTACCTTCCTGGCCTCCCTTGTCTCATTTTTAAAATCTGGGAGTTGGGTTAATGATCTCCAAAAGACTAGGGTCAGTTTGTTTACTCGGGGTCACTCAACAGTCTTTGATGAAAGCAAAACTTTGGGTCAGCATGATTTTGGAGGATTACCTCTGGATTTCACAGCTTTGAACTCTGTCTGACTGTTGTCTCTGCCTCCCACCTCTGAACAGCAGGTAGTATCCAAGATGCTCCCCAGACTTGGAATTTAACAGAAGTGATTTGGTCCCCCTAAAGTCCTCTCTCTCTCATCTACCATTGTTTCCTATGGGGCTCGTGCAGAGGACACACTAACTGAGGGGGAGAGTTGATGAATTGATTCTATTGAGTAGCTTGCTGCAGAGTTTTAAAGCTGTGTAGACAGTGCGTGGATGGAATTACTGAAAGCCTCTGTGTGGGCAAGCCCAGCCTCAGTGTCACAATGACCAGCTGGAAAGTGAAACATGTAACCAAACAATGGGCTGCTTAATTTTCCACCTTGCCAAATCACCAGTTTCACTGATTTTCTTTTCCCACTGACTTAATTGTTTTCTCAACGGATCTGACTCACTTCACAGATTGTTTCCAATCATGCGGACACAGCCCAAGTTGCCAAGTACGGTGGTTCCTGTTCCCTGCAATCCAGCGAGGAGCCCGGCTGACTCACCACACGCCACCAGCCATGTGATGGGGCTTCATCACATCTGCCTCTGGGTGCAGAACATTCTGCTGCAGACATGGAAATAACAGATGCTGGGAGACAGACACACAGAGAGACACACAGACATGCACACCATATCAGGCAATGTGGTTAGGATACAGTAAAGCTCAAAGGACTGGGCCTCCTGAAATTCTGTAAATAGCCACTAACCCAAGACAAATCAGGCCCATTAATAATGGAAAATGCCAATCTCATTGATTTACCTGTCTTACAATGTTAAAATAATTAGAATAGCATTGTTCATAGTAATCAAAATATGGAACTAATCCAAATGCCTATTATCAGTGAAACAGATTATTGTGAATTACTCATGTAGTGGAATAGTATACAACAATGAAAAATAACAAACTGCGCACAAACATGTTATTGAACAAGTAAAACATAACACCTTGTGTGTAAGCCTAGTTACACAAAATTCCAAAACAATCACAATGAATCCATGGTGATTGCAGTTGAGAGGTCCCTTTTGGAGAGGAAGCAGGGTATTAGTGACTAGAATGGGGACTAAGGAAAGCTTCTGCAGTGCTGTGAATTTTCTAATACTTCATCTGGATGGGAGAGTTACACTAGTATGTCTACTTTCTGTGTATATTAGACTCCAATACAAATCTTTATTTATAAAAATTGTAGGCAGGTTATAAAAAGGAGGGCAAGAAAATTTGACAGAATGCTATAAACACCCTCTGCAACCAGGTACCTTTCTCTCATGAATGAGCAGGATCACACTTACGGATCCTGCAGGTTTTGTCTTGCCTGGTGTCTGAAGTTGCTTGGTCTGTGTGATCATCTCAGAAATTGGCTAAGAGACTGAAGAATGGGGGGAGTGCAATCTGCGTATCCATGCCCTTCACCTAGAGAGGAATGTACGGAAGGAGGCACATGGAGGGGACAGTAGGAGAGGGTGAAGGTGAATGCACCTGCTCAGGAGAGGGGGAAGACTAGCAAGGGGTTGCAAGCTGGGGAGGGGGCCCATCGGCCTCTCACATCTGGACTCTGAAACCACCATCTGATGCCACGCCCCTCAGAAGCGCCCATGCTAATCATCACCAGCTGACACCCCCAGCCACATCTGCAGCACCCCAGCTAATCACTGCCCACGATTGCCTACACCTGTCTTCCCCGCCCGCCAGCCCCCAGCCACCTGCCTACCTGCCACTTTCAGTCCTCACGCTAAATCAATAACAAGGACCTCCGAGGGCTGCCTCGCATCTTGGCTCATGCCCCCCTCTCCTGAAGCCCACTTCCCCTCCTCCCCTCTCCCAGCCCGATCCATCTGCCCGAGCTCAGATCGGCTCTGGCAGGACTGGCAGCCCGGCTCTCCTTGCAGACGGCAGGGCTCAGCCTGGTTTTAGCAGCTGCGACGCTGCAGTTTAAGAATCACCGTGTCTGGGAAAAGTCCATTAAAAGACAGTAACAATGTATATTGTGCGGTGACCCTGGGGGCACCCAATTCCACCTTGTTAATGATCTCTTTGAAATAGCCGAGGCTATGGAGAGAGACACGGTTCAGAGGTCCCCAGCGCTGTGTTGTTAGGACACGGCTGCATTTGCTATGTTTGGGCAACTTTCCGGAATCACTCTCATGTTAATGGGGGCAGGTCCTCGGAGACCCACACAGCCAATTAAAATGCTCTTCAGGAGTGTCTGAGTGTCCAGTCACTGGGCAGATCTGTGAATATGAAGTCTGGGGAGGAGAAAGCTGAAGATCTGGTCAAGTATTCCATGGTGAATGAATGTTCTAACTGTGAATCTCATACTTGTTTCCTCCACAGATTAGGGTGCTTGGATGAAAGTTACCTGTTCAAAACATACCCACTGCCTTCACAGAGGTTATATATGGTGCCCTCGGTGCCCTCGATCCCTGGGTTGGGAAGACCCCCTTGAGGAAGAAATGGCAACCCACACCAGTATTCTTGCCAGAAAAATTCCTATGGGCAGAGGAGCCTGGTGGGTTACAGTCCATGGGGTTGCATAGAGTCCTTGTAATCCACCTCTGACTCCTTGCTTTCCCACTAGGAAGCAAACTGAAAGGCCAGTAAAAGGACATTATGATAAGCGCTCTTTTAAATCTTCTCTGTTTCACAAATAAAACCTTCCCTGACTTGATGCTTTATTATCGCTAACAAATTACTTGCAGTGTACCTCCTGGCAGATAAAACAAGCCAGAGTGTTTTGACACCTAGGCTGAGAAGTGCGGCTGGGGAACACAGAAACCCACAGCTAACCACACGATAAGGAATACAGGAGTGGCAGGAGAGAAGGATGAAAGAATTTCTCAGAAGGAAGACTTGTTGAGCATTCAATAACGCAGCAAACATTTAATGAGCACCTACTTGGTGTAGGCTCTCTCCTAGGTGGAGGGCATGATTGGCTTATTTTGCAAGTAAGGGTAATGGAGTTTTCCAGTATCTTTTTTTTAACTGTGGTATAAGTCACATAATATAAACATTTTTAACTATATCTAACAGTACAGTTCAGTGGCACTAAGTACATTCGCATTGTTGTACAACTCTCACCATGATCCATCTCCCAAATTTTTCACCTTCCTCAACTGAAACTCTGGATTTAATAATAGTTTAAAAAGTCATCTAAGCAGAGATGGGCAGAAAACAGGCAGGGCTAAAGATGTTCCAAGATATTTCATTCCTGTTTCCTTCCATTCCATTCCAAGCACTTACGGATGATTTTGTGACCTTAGTCCCAGGATTGGAGAATGTGAGAGTCTAAGAGGGAAACCTACCATTGATTCATGCACTCACCTGCTTTCACCTGGTCATGGTGTCTTGCTAACCCACAGCTTTCATTCTGGAGAGATGTTGGGACACTGACTTTTAAACAGTGTCCCTCCTGTATCCTTACCACCATGCCCCTGCTAATATGAGCAGGTTATAGAAGGTCTCAAATCAGGAATTAAGAGACATAAGTTTTAGCGCCATCAGAGCATAATAATTTAGGGAAGATATTAACAGTCCAACTGTCCAAGATATGAACAGTCCAACATGTTCATCATTATAAAGGAGCTATATTCCCAGGGTTGACAAGGAGGATATTCAAGCCAGGACTTTGCATTTTTTTAGAAGAACATTGCTGTTAAAACATGGACCCCTGGGAACTAGAAAACATCTTTCCCTAACTTCTATATAGTGCCTGGCCACTGTTCAGGCCTACTCAGTCCTCATGTGACACGACAAAAGTCTGTCCACTGTTTTTAAACCCTGAGCACACCTCCAAGCCCACTGCCCTCTGTGAACACAAGCTCTGTCCTTTCCTACCTCCCACTCTCTCCCCTTTAATTGACCAATTTTTCTCCCATTCCGGAATATTCCCTAGTCTTCCATCCATTTGTCCACTCTAGCCACATTTGTTTCCCCTGACCCTGTGCCCCAGGCCAGCCACTTCATGAACTCACAGCCACGTTAGAAGTCTCCACGCTCCTAACCCATCCGTCCCCTAGGGCCAGAACCCAAACACAGCCAGATGTTACATGCTGTCCTACCAAATGCATGGAAGACAACCATGCGTTCATCATTAGTTAGCTGGACCATCTTCTCTTCAGGAACCCATTCATCCAGCTTTTATTGGCTTCCCCACTGTGACTCTTCTGAAGCATTCGCATCCTCCCAAACCTGTACTATCCCCTCACCCTTAATGTGTAAGGGCTTCGGTAACAATTTTCACTGAGTAGGAGGCTTAAGCTTCCCTGGCAGTTCAGAACCCACCTGCCGATGCAGGAGACGTGGGTTGGATCCCTGGGTCAGGAGGGAAATGGCAGCCCACTCCAGCATTCTTACCTGGAGGATACCATGGACAGAGGAGTCTGGCAGGCTACAGTCCCTGGGGTCACACAGACTCGGACACCACTCAGCAACTAAACAACAACAACAAAGAGTTTTAAACAACAGAAATTTATTTCTTCACAGTTATGGACACAAAAGGTCCAAGATCAAGATGTCTGTAGGCTGTTTCTTCAGAGGCTTCTCCTTGGCTTGCACACGGCCGTCTTCTTCCAGTGTGAGTCTGTGTTTTAATCTCCTCTTCTTATAAGGACAGCAGATTAGGGCCCACCCACCTGCCCTCTTTTTATCTTAATCACCTCTTTAAAGGCCTGTTGTCAGATAGTCCCATTCATAAGTACTGGGTTTAAGACTTCCACTATGGATTTTGGGGAGACACAATTCAACCCACAAAACCTACCCTCAAGAGACGAATTTGCTTTCTGTTTGTTGGAACATCAGAACCCTCTGACTTTTTCCTCAACTGCCCTGCTTTTGACTCCAATTATTCCTCTGTCTTCACACATTTCCCATTTCCTTCTCTCAGCTCTGAGGGGTTTTTTGTTTGTTTTTACTTTTTTCCAGCTGAGCTTCTTCATTGCGGCGTGAGGCCTTCCCTGGTGGCTCAGCTGGTAAAGAATTTGCCTGCCATGTGGAAGACCTGGGTTTGATCCCTGGGTTGGGAAGATCCCCTGGAGAAGGTAGTGACTGCCCACTTCAATATTCTGGCCTTTAGAATTCCATGGACTGTATAGTCCATGGGGTTGCAAAGAGTCGGACACAACTGAGCGACTTTCACTTCCTCATTGTGGCATGAGGGCTTAGTTGCCCTTTGGTATGTGGGATCTTAATTCCCCCACTAGGGATCGAACCAGCATTCTCTGCACTGGAAGGTGAATTCTTAACCATTGGACCACTAGGCAAGTCCCTAAGTTCATTTGAATAATAGTTTCTCTGGGAAGCTTTACAGGGTCCTCTGGGCAGGATAAAAGCTTTCTTCATCCACAATACCATTGTATTTTGTCTCAAAAGAAAGGAAACTAAGCTTTCTAGAAGGCCTACTACATGCCCATCACTATGCCAGCCACTCAACCACCATATTTTTTCTTTCCCTTAAAGGAGCATTTCTTTCCTTTACATCGTAAATGTTTCTATTCCAGAACCTAACAAGTTTCTAGGGACTGTTTCTTTCCATCTCTTTCTCTTCTAGAGGGAGTAGCTATGCCTGGCCCTCCCCTTTATGCCAAGTGCCCTGGAGTGAAACCTAAAACACAGAAGGAACCTAATCCAGGCCTGTTGAATGACCAAATGAATGAATCCTTTTTGTAAAAACTAAACTCTCTTGACCCCACTTGAATTCTTGATCCCTTCTCCTTCTCTGAGCCCTTCTCCATATATTATTCCTTTTCTTTTGCATCTTTAATATCTTCCTTTCCACTGGCTTAATTCCCTCTACCTGGTATACATCTCTTCTGCTTGAAAGGACATTTTTTTCTCCCTGCCTCGGTGCACTGGGATTTCAAACGATCACAGTTCCTCCTTTTCCCTACAATCTAACTGAGAGAGAAGACCCCCATCCATGCAGATTATAACTCGGTCTATTTTGAGATGCTGGTGTATTTAAAAGTCTTTCTGGGTACCAGGTATAAGAGCTTGGAATCTAAGCTCTGGGCTTCCACTTTCTTACATCCTTATCCCTTGCAAAAACAACTTTCACTGTCATCGCCAAAACCACTCTCTGGAGGTCTTCAGGAATTTCAGCAATTCCATCTTCTCCTTGGGCCTCTGTGTGAACTCCGACCTCTGGTGAACTCGTGACCCCTTCATTCTTGCTACAACCACCTCCTGGACTCCTTACTATTCCCCATCCACAAGGGCTGCAGCTTGTCCTCTTCCCATGTGCCAGATGGAGAATTCCCCAAGGACTGGTATCTCACCTTTTTCTTTTCCCCTCCACATTTCCTTCTTGAATGATTCTATTCACTTTTCTAATTTCAAGCACTTTGGCCCTGCAGATGATTCCTGAGTCTAGATCTCAAACCTCAGCCTCATTAGAGTTCTTGGTTCACATTTACACTTTTCTTAGGAAGAGTCCACCCGAATGTCCAACACTCATTTTACCCATGATATATCTGTTTTGGATCATCCCAAAAGCAAAGCTTGCGACAAGGAATGGGTTCAGGGAGTTTATGTGGGACGTATTCCAGGAGGCTGGAGCAACGTAGCAAGGTCAAGGGAGGTAGGGATGGAGGAGCATCCAAAGAAGGGAGCATCCTCAAGATCAGCGCTCTGAGCAATGCAGCCTCCATCCCTCCGGGACCTCCTGAGACGTGGTCAGAGTGCTCTCCACACTGTGCTCCCAAAGGACTAAAGGTGGAGCATTGATTCCCTTCCCCATTGGTTGACAATTGTCCAGGGGATCCTTTCCCCCTCACTCTCGGGTTACTCCTATGAGCAGGCCAAGAAGACCCCTAGGGTTTGGAGATGGCTGTGTGGCACAAAGTAGAGAGAAGCCCTGGGGGCCCTTGAGGGGAGATGCAGGCAATGTGCAAGGTGATTGAGGCCATGTGGATCTCTCCATTACAGTACATATCCCAAATGTACTGTGATCAGAGGCAGACCTCTCCCAAGTCATCTCAGCCAAGCATCAAGTACAAAACTGTGGAGAAGCTTTCCATTCTTCCTCTCCCTTTTACTTAGCAGTTATCAGAGCCTCAGCCTCTTGATTCTAACCAGACCTGCTTCTCAACAGTGTTCCCCCATTGCTTCTCACCAGGAGTCCCATCCCTCAGACTGTCTCATGTTATATCAACATTCATCTACATTGCCTATCTTCCACTTTTCCAAACTTCCTTACAACTCATGCCAGATTATTCTTCCTAAAGATGAGATTTGACATCAGTAACCTGCTAATAAGTCTTCAATAACCTCAGTGAATGGCCAAAATATGTTTAACCTCGTAAACCTGGAGTTCAATGCCATTTTTACTCTGACTGTATAACAACAGGGTAAAACGTCATTCTTATTACTCTTCTTCCTGTATCTTCTGTCCAGGAGGTTCTTTGACTTCTTCAATCCCACTGCCCGAGTCTCTTCATCAATGTCTTTCTTCTCCTCTTTCTCCCTGCCCATAATTTGCTAGATTCCCCCACAGCCCCATACACTGTAACAGTTCCAGTCTCATCTGTCCTTCTTGGCCCACGAATGCTCCTTAATCCTCCTTGAAGACAAGGAAAGTCCAATTCCTCTCTCCCTAAACCCTCAAACACTTAATCTCTTCTAGTTTACATCTGATTTCCCTTTTTATCTTTTCACAGTACAGTGATTTTGAGCTTGCCTTGCTTCTCAAGTTGAGTGTGACCAGGTCCTTGGTGCCGGGGTGGCGGGGGGGGGGGGGGGGGGGTGTAACTACATCGTCTCTGATTCTTCTACAGCATGAAGCATGGTGTGATGCACAGTCGATGAAGGGAGAAACGAAGTCAGGAGAGGGGGAAGAGAGGGGAGTAAATCTGATCCCCCACTGAGAAACGGGCTGCACAGAAGAGCAAATCTTACAAGCCAAGTAAGGTCTGGCATATGCCAACCTACCCACCTCTCCAATAGACTCCCACCTCCTTGAAAAGGACTTTATTGTTGCTCATTATCTCACCTGCCCTTGCTGCTGAGTGCCCACCTGGAGTCCACCTCCTTCTGCCAGAGACAGCTGTTCCTGATGTCTAGGTAAAGGTTGTGTAGATTTCAGCTGGGGGTGGCGGGGAGACGGGTGGGGAGCTGGCAGAAGGAAGATCTTTTGCTAATTCCAGATGGCAAAGGTGAAAAATACATAAAGGAAGCTTGCCAACTGTTTCCACACTACCCCTAAGCTGTGTCAGCATTATGTCTACAACAACCGGGGGAAATTAAAAAAAAAAAATCAGTCCATCAGACATTGCTTTGACTACATTATGTCAAATATTTGGTATCACAAATGCTGTACCTACACAAGGCTGTCAGATGGACTGAATGCACCAGTATATTTGTCACTCTATTGATGGGATTTAACCAAATAGCCAGTGTCTTTCTGCACCATAGTAGAATCAGTTGCTCTCCAGAAGTCTTCAGATATCCCAAATGACTGGCGGTTTTGGTCAAACAAGAGGCCTGACTTGCTCACCAATGACATGGCCAATTCACCTGTGAGTTTGGCCGTGCGCCGAGCCAGCCTCCATCACAGGCCAGCCACACTTAATTAAATCAGCAGTCAGGAAGATTCCATTGCCCCTCAGTTCCTGGCCGCATGAATGACAGAAGGCCAGGAATAGGGCCCATGGGATTATTGATGAGCTGCAGTGAATCACAGCCAACTAACTTTTCCCCCTTGCCTCATGTTCCCATTAGCCTAGAGACTGATCCTGATTCTTATTGCTCTCCACATACTTTGCTTAAAAACTAGAGAGGGCCAGGGATAAATTAGAGAGGATATGGAGATTAACTTCAGGAGCTCCTACCTTTCCCTCCAGTGAGGCTGTCCTTCATTTGGGATCACGTGTGTCAGTCTCCTCTGCCCCCTAAAGCAGGGTCACCTGCCATAATGTTTATTTATCTATCCTGTGTTATTGTGCACCTGCCAACTCATTTATCCATTCAACAAACAGATGTGGGCCACCTCTGATGGGCTCAGACAGTTCCGTATCCTGTTAGGACAGTCACAATCACAGGAGAGTTTTGTACAGAATACCTTCATTTAAGGGAGTGAGCCAGGAACTTCCTTGGGTCATCCAGTGGTTAATAATCAACCTACCAATTCAGGAGACAAAGGTTCAATCCCTGGTCCAGGAAGATTCCATATGCCCCAGGGCAGTTAAGGCAGTGGACCACAACTATTGAGCCCAAGCACCACAACCACTAAATCCCAGATGCCTCTAGAGCCCATGTTCTGTTTTCTCCATAAAGGGAGAAACCACTACAATGAGAAGCCCACACATCATAACAAACAGTATCCCCCACTCGCTGTAATTAGAGAAAGCCCACACACAGCAACAGATAACCAATGCAGCCGATAAATAAATAAATAATTTTTAAAAATAATAAAGGCATGAGCCAAAGGGTTGGGATTATGGGTTCCCTGGTAGGCCCAAGAAGGAGGGGTGATTGTGTGGGGCACATAGGACTTCAGCGATCAAAAATCAAAACAGGAGCAGATCAGTCCTCTTTCTCTCTTGCTCAGAGGCAGGGCCCTTCTCTTACCACTCAGACAGGACTCTGTGTGAAACATGAAAAAGATAAAGTTCCCCATCCTCAAGGACGTTATAACTGATGGGATTCCTTGCCTCACTCACCCTTATAAGCCAGAATGAAGGACAGGACCATACAGAAAGTAGATTGGTCTCATCTCTCCCTCCCAGGAAAAGCAAAAAGCACAGCTCTGCCCAGGCCAGCCGTCCCAGCCGTAGCATCTGTTCACAGTGTCCTATCTGTCTTGGAACCCAACGAGTCCACCATGTGATGGATGATGTTCCACTTGATAGGGAACGGAACGAGCCATGATTTGTCATTCACCATAAAGTATTGCTATTTCATCTGCTCCCATTCCCTGGGACGCAGCTCTGGCTGTTTGCTCTATGCATCAGTTTATAGTTTATCCTAAGACTAATGATGCTGTATTTAAGAGGCAAGGTGGGGCTTTGTTTTTGTGTTCTACCAGCAGAGGAGGAGCCTGAGGATCTGCCCTAAGACCCTACAAGTCCAGGCAGATGAAATGGGGCAGGAACAGTGCTGGTGAATTGTGACAATCAGCTCTCTTAAGGAAAAAATACAAGGCCTAGTTGGTAGCACTTGCCAATTCTATAGTGTAAATACTCCCACTGTCACTGCTTTCAAGCTAGCAATGAGATGTTCCTGAACACAGATTTGGGAAGAGATGTACATGGAGGGCTCATAAGCTGGTACAAACTGGCTTCAACACAAGATAGTGAAATGTGTATTATTTACACGTACCATCTTGTTCCAGCAACTTTTTTTTCTGATAAGGATATTGGGCCTCAGAGAAGGTATGTAGCCTACTCAAGGTCACACAGCTATATAGAAGTTGAATCTTCTTACCCAAGGGTTGCACTCTTTTCATCATCTGTAGTCCAGGGCATGGAGCCAGCTTGTTTAGGCTAGTCTCTGATTCCAAGGTCTTTCAGGCAGCAGGCTGCTGCTACAAGAAAGGGTAGCATCCAAGGAAATGCACCTTACATCTAAATTTGCATCATTTCAGCCCGCTTCTTCCCATTGTTGCCACCTCACTTACACTAGTGAGGGGGAAATTCAGGTCTGCTCTGAACATTTTTGTCAATCTCCAGCCCCAGTAACTTTCGAAAAAGGATGTAAACTTCCATGGTGACTCTTGCCTGGAATCTGGGGAAGGAACAAGATGACCCTTAGGAGATCCCAATCAGAAGAGTCCACGGAGCCAATTCAACAACCAGTTTGGCAGGAAGACTAAATCACTTCCACTTGGATTTGTTTTCTCTGTTTTTAATTTTCCACCTACCGTTCATGCTAATTCGTTTCCTTCCTGAAGTTCTGAAGCAAATGAGGCAACGGCAATGAGGAGGGGGGCAATGAATGAGGGGGCCTGGGCAGGGACCCACCCTGGTGCTCTGGCGGGCAGGTTCCAGTGAGTGCAAAACAGCGGGGCACTGATGGCCATTAATAACCACAGAGGAAATGTTGAAAGGCCAACAACCTAATTACCACTTATTCAGCATGTCAACTGGTCCTCAGCTCCTTCTGGCAGCGTGTCATGCTGTCCTGAAGTGGGGAGTCTGGGAGGAAAGGGGGAATAAAGAGAATCAGCCAGCTTTTCCCCACCCACTGCCCTACCATCCTGTGATGGGGATGTTGGGCAGCCCGTAGGCACTGCGGGTCCTGGGAAGACCCTGTGGCTAGAGTACCAAGGCAAGCAGGGTGCCCTGGGCAAGTTCTAGATGGTGGAGAGCTGTAGTCAAGGAGGTTGGCTGCTGATTCAGAAGCTCCACAGCTGCACAAGATTCTACGGGGCAATCAGAGGGGAGAAAGGACCATAGGTTACCTGCAATTTTCTGCTTCTGAGAAGGGCTGTCTTCTGGACAGCTCATGAGCCCAGGTCACTTCCTGAGGAGGCAGAGGAAGGAAGTGACCCAGCCATTCTTTCGGGTACCCCTACCCAAGGTGCCCCAGGCACTCTTGCCCTAATCCCATCCCAGGAAACTGGAATAGTCTGATTCTGTTTCTTGATCAGGAATAGTTTCTAGATCAGGACAGGATAGTGGGGAAGAGATCAGTGATGTTTTTTCTTTATTTCCCCTTCTCCCTGGTACTAGCTTGACTGGCAGCCTGGGCAAAGAAGAGCCCATTCTAAATGCTCCCTGGGGTCCAAAATGGAACTCATTACATCAAACCTGCCGGTCGCCAGCAGCTCTGCTTTGTGAGCTGTGAAACAAATGTTTATCCACCACTCAGTGAGGTTCAGAGCTATTTAAGGAGCTCAGGGTGTTGAGCTGCAGGCAAGAGCTGTGTGTGCGAGGGCAGCGCTGGCGTGGTCTGAGACTGGAGCCTCCCCGTTCCGCGAGTCAGAGCAGAGGGATACTAACAAGCCTGGGGTTATGTGTCGCCTTTCATCTTAAGCCCCTTCCTCTCCTTTCTTCCATTTCTCCTTCTTTTTCCTTGTCTCTGATTCTCTTTCCTCCCTTCTATCCCTTTCTTTTTCCTTATTTTCTCCCTTCCCCTTCCTGCTGTCATTTCCTTCTTCTCTTCTCTTGGACAGGCCTTTGGAGTCCTCATCACACTTTAATATGCCTTGCTCTCTCTTGTGGAAACAGTGAGGAAATTCACAAATTTATTCACAAATTTCTAGAAGAATAAAATAAAGCTAAGCCTCTACCTTCACAAAACTTCCAGACTAAGGAGAACTCCTCATAGTGTGATCCTCATGGGTATTTGCCGGTGAAGGAATGGAGCGTGGCAACAGAGCACACCCAGCCTAAGTTCCGCAGGGATTTCTTGAATGACATGCAGGCCAGGGTCCTCCAGATCCTAGCATCACGGGCAGCATTTCTGGTTTTGAAAGGGCCTCACAGTTATATATGAGAAAGCTGAGACTCCCCTGCACTGGTTTTCATAGTTTTAATGAGGTGTCTACTCAGCTTGTATAGAAAAGGCTTTTGTTTTAAAGTCAAGTGGGGACCCAAGGAGGGTTGATGGATGAGGCTAAAGGAGGTGGCCTTCATTGCCAGGGACCTGACCACACATTGTCAATTATTCTCCACATTAACTACCTTGAAGCAAGTATTATGTGTTGGCCACCGCAAGCAGGAGCTTAAGAGAACAGTGATTATTCCTTTTGCTCACAGATCTGGGCGTTGCCTGGGCTCAGGGCAACAGTTCTTATGTCGCTTGTCCTTTGTTGTGTTTGTTCAGTCACTCAGTCGTGTCTGACTCTTTGTGACCTCATGGACTGTAGGCTACCAGGCTTCCCTGTCCTTCACTATATCCTGGAGTTTGCTCAAACTCATGTCCATTGAGTTGACATGAACCGACTGCTGCTTATTCTAATCTTCCCTTAATTCTCCTAATCATGCAGGGAGGTGGAGGTTACTGTGCCCATATCATAGACAGGGAATCTGAAGCTCAGAGAGGTTAGGAAATCTGCCCTGGATCACAGAGCAAGAAAGTGGGAACTCCAGGATTTAAACCCAGGGCAGCCTGATTTCAAGGTTTGTGTACTCCTAGTTCTTCCTGGGTGAGGGGAGCTCTCACCGTTACAATCAGGAGGTAGCTAGGACTGGGGGCGTCCTGCAGGCTCTTCATTCCACGTGTGTGGAGCCTGGGCTGGGAGAGACACAAACCACCGGTGCTCTCAGGGATCTTGTCCCTCCTCTGTGGTCCTCCACACACAGCTTCCGGGAGGCCAGGGTTCTTATAGGGCTGCTGAAGACTCCCAGAGTGAGTATCTCAAGAGAGACTAGCAGAATCTGAAAAGCCTTCTCTAACACAGCCTGGCACATCACATAGCATCATTCTGGCTGCATCCTAACTCTCTAAGGCAGGTACAGAGCCCTCTCAGGGCTTTTAAGGGGAGGAGACCTAGACTACGTTTTGACAGAAGTGTCAAGGAGGTTGCGGCCATGCTTTGAGACCATCGTCCATTGTTAAACTGTTTCTTAGGTTCAGAGGGTTATCCGGCCCTGTCCAGAAGTACTGCAGTGTTTCAATGCAGGTACTGCAACTGAACTGCCTGGGCTCAAGTCACATAAGCTTTGTGGATTAGCCATGTGATGTTGGGCAAGTTACTTAATATTCTGAGTCTTCGTTTCCTCATCTGTTAAATGAGGTTAAATAATTCTTCACTCACAAGATTGTTGTAAGGATTAAATTAACATATATCAAGAATTTAGGGCTTCCCAGGTGGCGCTACTGGTAAACCCTCCTGCCAACGTGAGATGTAAGAGATGCGGTTTTGATCCCTGGGTCAAGACGATCCCCTGGAGAAGGACACAGCAACCCATTTCAGTATTCTTGCCTGGAGAATCCAATGGACAGAGGAGCCTGGTGGACTACAGTCCACAGGGTCACAAAGAGTCAGACATTACTGAGCAACTTAGAACATATGCAAGAACTTAAAACAGAACCTCTCATGTTGTTGGCATTCTACAAGTGTTAGCAGCTATTGTTATTTTCCCATTGTATAGGTGGGAAAATTGAGGTGCTGAGAGGGTAATGATCAGCCTCTGTCATGTAACTAGGATTTGAACACAATCCCAATAGATTCCAAAGCCAAAAAGCCTCCCTGAGTCCCTGATAGCAGCACCTTTGCCTTCTTCCACATGAAAATCTTCCCCAACATTAAAATTCCTTTATGTATGGAGATTCAGAATTTGGGCCCTCAGACCTTTGCAGAAGGTCCTACTCTGGACTTGTGACCCACCTTGACTCTGACCATATTAGTCAAGCTGCACGGCCATGGATGGGGGGAGCCAGGCCCCCAATTTGGCCTGCCCTGCACACGTCTGACCCTTACGGGTTGAGAGGGTAGAGATATGAAGAGAGGGTCCACAAATAGCAGAAAGAGTACCTCATGGTGTTCAGGGACTGGGGAAACAACACAGGATCTGACTACAAAAGGCAGGCATTTCTGAGACTCTTGAGTCTTGGTTTCCAGCTCTTTAAAGGCTACCGCTCTGTCCACCATTAGTTTGTTGTGAGAGCCTGAGGCTGATATGGCTCCTGGTGAACACCCAAGTCCTGGCCACGCGTCGGTTATAAATTCAGCCCAGCAGAGGATGAGGTGTCTGCCTTGAACTACCACCCCACTTCAGAGCCCGTATAAGCTGGGGAGTGGAGAGGTCAGCCCTGACATGGAGATGGAAGGCCATCATTTTGGATGATGTGCCCTGGGGAGGGAAGCTGGTGGGGGCTTCAACTTACCTGTATGTCTTTCGGGCAGGTGAATACACTCACACACACTCAGACACACGCAGATACGAATGCATGCAGTCTGGGCACTGATAAGTGTGGCTCATCACATGCACACACGTGCACACACATGCACACAGCACTCTTCTCAGACACTCGCTCCAACAGAAGTGCTTCAGATAAACATCTTTTGCCACCAGGCGCAGACCTGCCCTCTGGAAGCTGAGCATTGCCTGGGGTCCCCAAGGGCCCTTCTGGAAGGACACCTTCCTTTGGCTTCTAGAGTATGCAGCTTCTTTTCAGCATCCACTGCCAAGAAGCCTCCAGCCCCACATGGGCGCCTGAACCCAGCTCCTGTGTAAGTTGACTCATGCTTAAATAGCCTCCTCTTGATCGCTCGTCATCTCCTAGCTTTCATTTTCCTTTCTCTGCTTCTTCAGCCCCTCTTCTTCATTCTCTGCCACTGTCCCTCAGTGGAAGCCTGCAGAAGGGCATGTGAGCCCTTCCCAAGGCCCTTGAGGCTTGTGCCCCCTCTCTGTCACCAAGGAAGGAAAGGAGGTGACATGAATCTCTGGGGTCCAGCGAATGAGCAAATCCCCAAGCTGAAGAAGCACCCTGCTTTCCATTCCCAAATCCTGAGAAGATAAACTGCAAACTGCATAAATCCAAGCAGAGCTGTTTAAAGAATAGGGCCATGCATGAGGTGGCAGGTCCCACTCCCCATCCATCTGAAGGGAGGAAGGCAGGAGGTGTTGGGCCCCTGAGCATCCTGATGCTGGTTCTCCCCTAGAAGGGGATTTGTTTCTCCCTCAGTGAAAAACTGCTTCTTCTAAGGACCCACAGGCTGGGAGTGCAGGGCGCAGGGCTGGACAGAGGAGCTGAGGCTGGCCAGACTACAGAGGAACATGAGTGTATGTGCATGCTTAGTCACTCAGTCGTGTCTGACTCTTTGCGACCCTATGGACTGTAGCCTGCCAGGCTCCTCTGTCCATGGGATTCTCCAGCAAAGAATACTGGAGTGGGTTGCCATGCTCTGCTCTAGGGGATCTTCCCAACCCAGGGATCGAACTCACATCTCTTATGTCTCTTGTATTGGCAGGTGGGTTCTTTACTACTAGAGCCACCTGGGAAGCCCATGTGGCCAACAGGCACAATCTCACCTGGTTGAGCCTAAAAGTGTATCCTCCAGGTAACATTTCAGGCTCTTCAAGTCAATTTGATCCTTTGAGCTCAATGGGGCATTACTGACACCCCATTTCTCAATAAGGGAAATTGAGATGCTGTGAGGTTATGATTGGCAGTTCATTGTGAGTCCCACCAGTGAGAGATGGGCAGAGAACGGCCGGTTACCAATCACCGAATACTCTGTATTAACTTCTCACAGCTGTCCCAAGCTCTTCTCCTGATCCCTGAGGAGTCCACTGGCCAGGCCCATAGTTTGTAGGGGCCGGGTAGGGCATCCCACAGGGGTCTTCCTGAGCCCACTCCTCCATGCTGGTCTCCAGGGCTCCTGGCTGAGGGCTCCTGATTAATGAAAGTAACCCTCCCCCAAGCAAGGCATGTATAGTCTACAAGGGCTTCACATCCCCCATTCAGTTGTCCTGTCTTTGCAGAACTGGTCCTATTGTGGTTTTATTGTTATAGTTTATTCATAGTATTTGTTTTATACTGTTTTATACTATTATTACTTCAGGGCCTCACGAAAAGCAGGGGCACTGCGTTTAAGGGGCCTGCTCAGACACCTAAGACTAGAGAGTGGCTGAGCTGGGCATTGCCTGAGCAGGAAACCCAAAGTCAGGGACACCATCAGTCTGCCCTGGTCACTCTTTGGCTCACAAGCCAGTGAACCTCTCTTTGGATTTTCAAAATTGTAGAAGCTGGATTTTGTCCAAAGTTGGGACAAGGCCAGCCACCATGAAGCCAGGTCATTCAGAGCAAGGGGCTTGAAGGGCCAGGGGAGGCAGCCAAGAGCCATCCTTTCCCTACAGCACATGCTTGTACACACACACACACACACACACACACACACACACACACACACACACACACCCCATGTTTAGGTGGTAAAGCTCTTGATTCTCTGCTGCCTCTTTCTGTTCTCAGTGATTTGGGTCAATAAAATGTGTGTGTGAGAAAGACCAGAGAGGGGGAACAAGAGTTCCAACCTCCAGGAAAAGGATAATCCATTCAGCCTGATCTCCTAGGAAGAGTAGGCAGGGGCTTTGAGGGTGGACGTCACTGGCGTGTGGGTTGGCTGCAAATCCCTGTGGCTCCAGCGGGAGTCCCTCCAGGCATCCGTGGGGCTCTGTGTTCCCTTGACACCCCCCCGCATCTGCTTAAACCACAGCAACTCTTTCAACCTCAGCATAGACCACAACAGACCCAGAAGGGACTCCTCTCACAAGGCCCCCGATAAAGGTCATCCAGACCCTGTTTAAGCCCCTCAGGAGCGGGGCTCTCTCTGCTTCATTTTTCTCTAACACCGCTGACCAGTGGGTAGGCATGTGGGACAGAGAACTGTCAACTCGGTGTTCTGTGATACGAGGGGAGCCCAGAACCCTTCCTGTCCCCTGGTGTCTCCCGGCTAGTCTGGTTACTAGAAATCCCATAGGGCCGGCTCTCCTTTAGTGCATCTTAGTCATCGCCTCCTTGTGGCCCCTTCAGGATGCGGGCAGAGGAAGTGGAGGAGAGGGGAGAGGAGGGAGGGGGCGAAGGAGAGGAAGGAGTTCCTTTCTGCTCACTCTCTGTCTTTCAAATCTGGAACTTGGGGGAGTGTGTTGCTCTGGAAGGAGAGGTTGCTTCTTCACATGGTTGGAAGCAAAGATGGGTTGTCTGAAAGCAGACACATCCTGTCCACCAAGTTCCTCTGGGAGGCGGTATAGGGCAGTGATGATTGGGCTGGGGAATCAGAGCACCCTGGGTTTGAATGCCAGACTTACCATTCACAGAGGTCTATAACCTGAGGCTAATTAAATTCTCTGAGCCTCAGTTAAGTCCTCTGAAACCTGGAAATAACACCACCACCACCCCCAGCCTCATAAGGTCGTTCAGGATTAAATAAGACAATGTAAAATATTTTGCACATGGTTAGCACATAAAGGCTTTCCAGGTGGTGCAGTGGTCAAGAATCTGCCACTGCTGCTGCTGCTGTTGCTAAGTCATTTCAGTCGTGTCCGACTCTGTGCGACCCCATAGACGGCAGCCCACTAGGCTCCACTGTCCACAGGATTCTCTAGGCAAGCACATTGGAGTGGGTTGTCATTTCCTTCTCCCACCACAGACTGGCCCTTTCAAATTGGGTGCATCCCTCCATCCTCTGTTTGCTGGCGGTAGGGAATAAATCAAGGCAGGGCTCCTGCCACCGTCTCTTTGGAGTTTAAAACAGCACAGTGCAGGCCCCTCTCCCCAGCCCAGAAACCTGGGTCATCGCCTCCCCGGGCCCCCTCCCACTCTGGCTGCTGCCTTCAACACGTATTAAAATTCCTCTCCAAGGGGTGCTTTAGAGGCAGGCATGGCAGGGGCAGCGATCTAATACCAACCAGACAGCAGGACCCCTGGGCAGGCAGTTCTGATAGCCCCGTCCACTAGGAAACTCTCACAGAGAGAGCCGGGAAGCAAACGCCCTTCCATCAGCCAGAGCCACGCTAATTGCCACCAGGGAGAAGGGCAGAGTTCACCCAGGTAACAGGTGCACCTTGTCTTAATGAAGATCGACTTGTTTGCCCAGAGCTGCCTGCAGAGGTGGGAGGAGGTAGCGGAGAAGGGAGGCTGGCTGCTCAGCTCGAGACTGGATGCCCTCTAATTAAAGGAGCTTGCTTTGTCCCCTCCACAACCCACCGCGGGGCTGGACATGCCGCAAGAAGGGGAGATAAAGGGTATCCCCCCAAATAGTGCTTGCCTAAAAGAGTGGTGGTGACTCTGGATTACTTACAAGGGGTGTATTGACTTTGTGGGGTATCACTGACCTTCTAACTGCCCAGAAAGGTTGAATTAGGGGGACCTCAGGAACAGTGATGGGAAAGGGGGAGAAGAGAGGAGGACAGAGAAAGAGGAGAAGGAAGAATGCAAGTGTGCCATGGGAGGGGGGTGGGGGGTGAGAGCTGGGGGTGTGCAGCTCTGAGTGCCATTCAACAACAAGTGTTTATTATTTGTGTGGCACTGGCCTGGGCAATGGGGACGCAGGGAAAGAATAACCGTGGTCCTTGCTCTAAATCCAGCTGGGGAGGCCGCCTCGTAAATAGACAATTACCGCACAATGCGAGGCTCTGCTGAGTGTCGGGGGAGCAGAGCAGAGGGAGAAGGCTGGAGAGGAACGAAGAGGGAGTTAGGGAGTTGAATTGGGCTGTCTCCCCACTAGGGTCACAGATCGATTATCAAGAGTGGTCAGCAATGCTTGGGGCTTATAAGAGGCTGTTCACCTTTCAACAGACCCTAAGCTCCTCCCTTCTTCTTTCCTTCTCAGCTGCTAAGAAGCAGCAACATGATCTCTGCTCAACAGACGGATGCAAGAGAGCACAGAAATTTCAGGGACTGGCCCATGGTAGCTCAGTCTGGTTTGAGTCCAGCTCTCCTGTCCAACATCTCATCCATCTCTCCTTCATCCAGACTTAACTGATGAAAATCGCTCACCGTGGAACCAATCAAGGTTGAAAGGATGGAGTCCTGGAATGACCAACCAACAACCAAAACTATCCATGACCCAGACAGTTTGCTTAAAGCTCATCACAACAGTGCAAATTGGACATCGGTTTCCCCTGGGAAAACAAGCTTAGAGAGGTTAAGTAACCTGCCCATCATCACAGTTTTCTAGAGGCTGAGCTGGAATTTCAAGCCAGGTCTCGGTGACCCACTGTCCTGTGTTCTGTGTGCCTTCACATCTCAGGACAGCGAGGCTTCTAGTAAGAGTTAAGGGGAAGACTAAGGATAAGAATGAGTGGAGACGGCATCTCAAAATTGATCCAGTGCCGAGAGCTTGAATCTCAGTTAATTCCATCCTATGATTTATTAGTTACAAACAAGGGGTTGGGGAGGACAATACAGTTGTGTTGGTTTTGTGTTGTGATTTTTTTTTAATCTCTGAGATGTCCCAAAATGTTTACCTTGTAAATTTGTTCAGTGGAGAGGTGGGTAAACACAAGCTTTCGGAATGTGATCAGCATGCCAGTCAGAATGCCAGGCAGGTTTGCAAAGGTAGATGTAAGACACTGCACACAGCATGTGGGGGCAGCGAGCCTCCCTGAGCAGGAAGCACGACCTCAGCATGTAGCTCGCAGCCCCCACCAAGGCCAGAGGGAGGACAGGCATGTGCTGGGCTGCCTAGGTGGTCCCTCGGGGTCCACCCCACCCCCCAGGAGGGCAAGGCCAAACTGTACGCACACAGAACACCCATTTCAAGCCTCGCTGCCTGCAGTGAAATGCTGTCTCCATGGGTCAGCCTTTCCCATCTCAACAGCCCACGTTCCCGCTTGACTACAGAGCTTTAATCAGGCCTGGGCTCGTTCAGACATGCAGTACTAGCATTCAAAATGCATCCTGGGTGACCCCAGGAGAAGGTCAACGACCCTGGGAGGGAGACATGAGCTCTGTCCACAGCTCGATGGGAACCTGGGAGGTAGTGAGCACCCCATCGCTGGCAGCATCCAATAAGTCATTAGATGGTCATCTGCATAGCCTAGTGTACTTGCAAAGGACACAGACTCCAGAGTGACACTGGTCTGAGTTGGAATTCTGGCTCCACTGTTCATTGGTTTAACTTCCTCCAGCCTCTGTTTACCCATCAGAAATGGGGGTTAATAATGGCTTCAGAAAACTAAGATCATGGCATCTGGTCCCATCACTTTATGGGAAATAGATGGGGAAACAGTGGAAACAGTGTCAGACTTTATTTTTTGGGGCTCCAAAATCACTGCTGATGGTGATTGCAGCCATGAAATTAAAAGACCCTTACTCCTTGGAAGGAAGGTTATGGCCAACCTAGATAGCATATTTAAAAGCAGAGACATTATTTTGCCAATAAAAGTCCATCTAGCCAAGGCTATGGTTTTTCCAGTGGTCATGTATGGATGTGAAATTTGGATGGTGAAGAAAGCTGAGCACCGCAGAATTGATGCTTTTGAACTGTGGTGTTGGAGAAGACTGTTGAGAGTCCCTTGGGCTGCAAGGAAATCCAATCAATACATCTTAAAGGAGATCAGTCCTGGGTGTTCATTGGAAGGACTGATATTGAAGCTGAAACTCCAATACTTTGGCCACCTCATGCGAACAGTTGACTCATTGGAAAAGACCCTAATGCTGGGTAGGATTGGGGGCAGCAGGAGACGGGGACGACAGAGGATGAGATGGCTGGATGACATCACTGACTCGATGGACATGGGTTTGGGTAGACTCCGGGAGTTGGTGATGGACAGGGAGGCCTGGCGTGCTGCAATTCATGGGGTCACAAAGAGTCGGACTCGACTGAGCGACTCAACTGAACTGAATGGCTTCAATCATCTCCTGGGGTGGTTGTGAGCCGATGGTGCATGAATAGGGCTAAGCACAGAGCCCAGCGTTTTGTGAAGTGCTCAGTAAGAAAGCAGGAGAGATGCTCAGGTGAGGAGGAGGAGGAAGACAGAGCTTGCAGGGAGGCATTTAGTAAGGAGGGATCTCGGTGGGTCCAGCCAGAGCAAATACCACCTTACTAGCTGTGCTCCTCTCTGAGACTCTAAAGAGAAGACCCTCTTAGATGGTGATCCTCTTATCCCACAATAAAACCCACCCAATCCCCCTACCTCCCTTGTGAGTCAGATGCTTCTAAACCACACCAGGTTGGACAGTGGAATGCAATTCTGCCAGTCAGAGCACAGCTTGTCAGCATTTTGCAAACCACTGCCTTACTGGCTGTAAGGGCAATGATATCAAAAAGACCTCAGGGTGACTTCACAGTTGGGAAAAATACCTGCCCCTAAGTCATACCCTCTGCCCTGGGCTAAGGGTCAAACTCCTCCCGCCTCTCACTCCCAGGAAATTCCTTCTTTCATTTGCTATAAAGTGACTTCTGCTGAAATCCGTGTTTTTGAAGTGGAAAATTGAAAACGCACAATTCATTCCCAAAGAAAACGGTGAGTTCACAGATGAGAAATCACTCAGGCTCTTGGTCCAAAGGGTTACTCGGCAGTTGTGAGGGGGGCAACTGCACTTTCTCCCTCTCTCAATCCAAAACCAAGGGTAGACCAGGAGCCAGAGAAATGGGGATCCAAACCTCACCTTTATTTCTGATTCTGTTAAATGAGACAGCGTGGCTCAGGTCTGGCCAAGATGATGTGCCACCAGCACCCCTAAACTGATCTGAACCCCTCAAACGTTAGGATTCCCTGGTTGGATCAGAGCCTGCCCCATGAATCTCACCTCAATGCTGACAGCAGATATTCTGTGTCCCCTATAGACAAATCTATTCCAAAAGGGAAGAGGAGGAGGAAGAGAGTAGATCACACATAAACCTGAAAGTGACAAATCACTCTGCTAGGTGAGGAAGGGAAGAGCAAGGGGCCAAGGGTGTTGCTCCAGGGAGGTCCCTCCATGTGGAAACCAGAAAATGAAGGGACAGGCACTGCCCAGATTTTAGTTTCCTAGACAATTAACCAGTTGGGCTGAACATTGTTTAGGGGGTTGGGGGAATCTCACAGGTATATCTGTTCATGCCTGAGGACAGCGGCCCTGCTACAAATGTACACGATATCCTGCGTTCCCACAACACAGCCAGACCAACGTCCCATCCAAGTAAAGCTGGTTAATGAAGACCATGAGCAGGTGCTCAGTACTCCTGATTTTATAAACAATGAATTCCCATCAACCAAGTGCATGCATGCTCAGTCGCTTCAGTCATGTCCAACTCTTTGTGACCCCATGGAATGTAGCCAGTCAGGCTCCTCTGTCCGTGGAATTCTCCAGGCAAGAATACTAGAGTGGGTTGCCATGCCCTGCTCCAAAGGATCTTCCCTACCCAAGGATCAAACTTGCATCTTGGGTGGATTCTTTACCACTGAGTCACAGGAGAAGCCCCCGTCAATCACATTCCTACCCAGATTTCCTGGTAAACCTGAGTACAGTAGGGCTTCATGGGTATCCGAACATTCTTAATAAGGCTTTGAAGCATCTCAGTGCAGCACCAGTGGCTCAGGAAGCCCCAGCCCACAACCAATGACTTGGAGAGGTCACTGTGGGCTGAACTTTTAAGCCTCTGGTCAGCCATGTGTATGGTTGTGCTGTCCAACGGAGGGGATGTGCCTGAGTAGTCCTGCTCTGCCTTCACAAGGCTGCTTCTCCAGCGTCAGGGTCCGCCCTCTCACGTGTCTTCCTAATTCCACAGTAAGCAGGGATGGCTTTGCTCCCAGGAGGCTCCGAAATGAGTCAGAACACCACGTTAATCAAATCTCCTCTAAAGCTCTCCTGTACCCAAGGCTGAAAGTTCAGAGCCTGTTCGCTTTCCAACCCAAATTTATGTCCAGTCGCATGGCCCAATATACCCATCAGAGGTTCTGTAATGAGCCTTAATAGCAGCATGAAGATAACTTCAATAATAAAATGCATAAAGAGCTAATAAAAAATGCATAAAGATTCTTCAATAATAAATGCCAAAATAAGATGCCCCAAATTTGGTTGGAAACCCTTCCCGTTATCAAATTCCCGGGGAACAATTTAGAGAGCAGAATCCCAAAGAGATTGAAGTCCAAAATCAAAGTATTTAGCCCCTGTGAATTAAAGTCCAAAGGGAGCCCAAGCTGCCCAAGTTTAAATCAAGTTCAAGGCAATGGAGGCCCTTTCCATTTTCTCACTTAGCTCCATCTCAGACAAGTGCTCTCCGTGTCTGAGCAGAGCGGGGATTCCTTAAGGGGCTAGATCCTGAGCTGTCTCCCCAGCTCCTCGGAGAAGTAGTTCAACCCCAAGTCTTTTATGCCCTCTATTTTTAAGAGCCCAAAGAACTAATAGCACATTAAAAACGATCAAACTCTGACCCCAGACCAATACAGTTTAGAAGGTAAGATGGTGTCAAGTCCTCAGTACAGTTGCCCAGGCAGAATTACGTTCCCAGCACCAGGGCTCAATTTGCCAAAGCCCATAGCAGAGCGTCACGGTGCTCATGAGAAGGCGGGCAGCCAGAGAGGGTCCCGGGGGTCCAGCTTCAGCAGGAGTCCCAACAGCGCATGCCTGCAGCCCAGAGTTCATGACCTTTGCCCTCCAAAGCGCAGGGTTAATCTCGGCACTCTTTCAGGAACACTCCACTCATCCCTCCAGCTGGGAGGCCACACTTCCTCACTGGTCACATCTCTGAGTTTCCTCAGTCATAATTAACCCTTCCCTGCTCTAGCCCTCCAAGCCATGACCAGAACTTGAGAGAGTAACAGTATTATATGCTCACCTGAGCCGAGATTGGGTCCAACAATGTAGACTTTCCGGTTCCACTCACCTCTCTTCCCTCCACTCCTACCCAATCCTAGTGGGTCACAAACAGAGGACTGGGGGAAGGAGGGAGAGAAACCCTCCACATTCCTCTGTCCCAGATGACAGCAGGCAGAGAGGACACTGCAGCAGTTCTTACCCAGGGAGAGGGTGAGTAGATGCAACTCTAAGTGAAGCTGGATGCCTTGACCACTACATGGGATTGGGCAGTCTAAACAGGAGTCGAGTCTAAAAGTTACTTAAAGTGTCATTGGACTTTTAATGCTGGAAAACGTTTACCAAAGTCATGGATCTGTCTAAACATAGATCAAGGGTGGTAGAAGAACATCCCTCTTGAATAAATGTCAATAGATGGTGGGAAACAATGGAAATCTCAGTGCTTTGTGATTTCACATCACACGTGAGAAAAAGTGAAAGTGTTAGTCACTCAGTCCTGTCTGACTCTGGCACCCCATGGACGGTATAGCCCACAAGGGTCCTCTGCTCATGGGATTCTCTAGGCAAAAACAGTGGAGTGGGTAGCCATTCCCTCCTCTAGGGGATCTTCCTGACCCAGGGATCAAGCCCAGGTTTCCTACATTGCAGGCAAATTCTTTACCGTCTGAGCCACCAGGGAAGGCCATGCGGCGCTTGCTCAAAATCCAGGTGACAGCCCCCTAGCACTTGATCTGTGCCTCCCCATGGATGCTTCTCTAACGTGCAGTGTGTTCATTTGTGGGCACATCTGTTCTCTGGTCAGGAGGCTGGAAGCCTCCTGTAGGCAGGTGCCTTCTTTTTCTGTCTCTTATAAGTCCTACCAGAGTGCTCAATAAATATCCGAGGACAAAATAAAGGAAAGGAGATAAAGACAGTAAAGCATCCATGAGATTCTCATGCAGCAAAGATCATTGGCCTTCAATGGAACCAGAGAAGCATGAAGCTATTATAAAACTGAAGGGGCAGTTTCCCTACTTTTGGAATGCATCAGTGGTCTTTGACTCCTTTCCTAAGATGATCCTTTGGTGAAGACTCATCTCTGGTCCCTAGTCATTGAGGTCAGATGAGTAGAAATGCTACAGAGCCAGTGGAGAGATCTTGGGATGGGGTGTCTTGAGGTCCTGGTACTAGGCCCAGGGATGCACACCTGGAACTTATAAGAGGGGATGGCATTGTCTTCTCTGGGCTGTTATGAAGAGTCCATGGAAAGGGCAGGTCTCCAATGTGAATGCCAGGTTCTGGCACCTGCCCACACTTCAGCTGCCCTTGCAAGTCTGTCACAGGCCAGAGAAGTTAGTCTCTTTCTCTTGCTTCTGGAGACTTCCCTACCAGGTTGGGATCAGATGGCAATGTAGATGGCCTAGAAGACCCTGCCTTCCCTTTCCTCACAATTTACACTTTTAAGGAGAGAAAGGTCAATTAGTTGAAACAGAAAGGTGGATTTCAATGCCTCCCCTTCAGAATCCTGCTCATTGCCCTCCTTTACCCTCTGCCTTCACACTCCTTTCTGTCAAATGGGCTCAGAGTGGGTACTGAGAGGCACACCATTTTCACGTTACTCTGGCCTGCAATTGTGATGAAGTGGCATCAAAGCCTCTCTTGGTGTTATTTCTCTAATCTGGTGTGTGTATGAGAGAGAGAGAGAAAGAGAAGGATGGAGGAGATGGGGAGAGGAAGATGGGCGAGGGAGTTTTGCCATCTCTCTGTATCTTTAATCACATAAATAACACACACTCATTGTAACAAGTCAAATAATAGAGATTTTTTTCAGTAAATCATCTCACGTTTCCCTGAAACCCCAGTGTCCTTAACCCTCAGCCCTCACAATCCTCTGCTTCTACCTAGCCTCTCAACCCTACTAGAGACTCCTACACACACGCACACGCACGCACACCACTTCCTCATCTCCTCTCTCTCTACAGCCCCACTAATCTCTCTTAGACACAATTTGTTCCACACTCCTCTACAGGCAAACCTGAGCAACATCCCAGTTGCTACTCTGGTCTGCAATCCACTGAACTGTTTGACATGTCCTTCACTTTGGAGAATCCTGAAATAGCCAAAGGAAAATGCCCTTGGCAGCCACCTTTCTCTTATACAACTACAAAGAGTCCCCTCCCCAAAGAGGAGACCCCTCCTGCAGGCACAATCAGGAAGCTTGTGGAGCTGACTGGGGAAAGGTAGGACTTCGAGACTAACAATGAAATGCATCTGAACATTTTCAGGGCTGAGCAAACCATATGTCTTTATGATTTGTGTCCTGGTCCCAGAGGTATCCCCAGCTCTATTGAACACTGATGGAGTTATTTAGGATCATAAATAATGTTATCAGAGAGGGTCCACTGGGTAAACAGAGTCAGTGTGTAATTGTCGGAGTGAGATATTGATTGTTCTTCACTGACTAATGAATTATTCTGTTTAAAAGCCCACAGAAATAGTGCACAGTGTTTCAAGGTGATGGGGCCTTTGTAGGATGTTCCTGAAGAATGGCTACTGCCTAGTGATGCTGGCTGCTGTAGCCAGAGAAGAAGGCTTCTTCAGCCAGTTTCTAGTTTCAGATTTCATACCCCACCTCCACAAATCTCACACACTGCAGATCTATTAATACCACACAAGATGCCCAAGATGTGGGTGCCTAAGTATGGGCTTCCTGGCATATGATTTTGCATATTGTCTATAAGGTATTTGTTTCATGCTCCAGGCTTCCTCAATGACCTCCCAGTCGCAGACTAAAACCATGCTTTTAATACAAGGCTACTGGACAGAATTTCAAAAGATAGAGGATGTTGTTAATTTCTGCACCTATGAGCCCATCTTCAAAGTAGAATCTCTAGCTAAACATCTATACCTTGACCCCTTTCCCAACCTGAAAATTTTCCACCCAATTCTTGGCCCTTTGATCCTTATTTTCTTGACTATGGAATGTCTTTCCACATATCACCCCACCCTCATTTAGCTGTTGGCTTGTTTGTCTTTTTCTTAATGGTTTTTCTGAATTCTTTGTATTTTGGATGCTAATCCTTTATTGAATTGATTTGTTGCAAATGTACCCTTTCCATCTGTGCTTTGTGTTTTCACTTTCTTTATGCCATTGTTTCGGTGAACACACATTCTTAATTTTAGTGTAGTTAAATTTATCAGTCCTTTAATTCATTATTAATGCATTTTGTATTTTGTTTAAGAAATCTTCCCTGCCTCAGCGTCACAAAGATAGCCTCCTTTATTTACTTCTAAAAGCTTTAAAGGTTGGCCTTTCACATTTAAGTCTTTAGTGTATGAGGAAGTTATTTTTATGATTTATGTATCAGCATCCAATTTCACTTGTTTTTAGTAAATACAGGCAGTCATCCCAGCCCCAATGTTAAGTTGTCTCTCCTCTACCCTGGGAACTGCAAGGCCATTTGTCATACATTAAGCTTCCCTATAGGAATGGGTCCACTGCCGGCTCTCTGATTCACTGGTCAATTCTTCTGCTCTTGTATTGAAAGCACAATATCTTAAAATCACATGAAAATCTCCTTTTTCTGCTCATTCTGCCCCTCCCCAATGACACTTTGATCCGATCTCATCATCAAGACACATCTGCTCCTTGACCTCTTCTCAGATTGCCTCAGTTCTTTCTCCCTCTTCCTCACCTTCAATCTCTCACCTCTACATTTGCTTGTGGTGGTGGTGGTTTAGTCGCTAACTCATATCCGACTCTGCCACCCCATGGATGCTACATGAATGCTACACTCCACTCTGTACCCTGCCAGGCTCCTCTGTCCATGGGATTTCCCATGCAAGAATACTGGTGTGGGTTGCCATTTCCTTCTCCAAGGTAACTTCCAGACCCAGAAACTGAACCCTCAGACCCATGTCTCCTTCATTGCAGGTGGATTCTTTTACCATTGAGCCACCAGTGAAGCCCCTACATTTGTTTACAATTTCTTAAATAGCATCATGTGGTCCCTGCTCCCACCCCACTCCCAACACCTCACTCGGTACCATACCCCCAGTAGATGTCATGAATACCTGTTAAAAAGATTCAAAGAGCAGTCTCAACTTAGATCTTCAAATCTCAATGGACTCGCCCATCCCCAAAAGAACAATCACTTGGGCCCTTCAAGATGAATTACACATCTTAACCACAAATTATCTTTTTCTGACCTAAGTAAACACAGTGGAGCTAATGAGGCTGAAGAAACATTGCTCGGAAACAGAAACCAGCCACTTATCTTCCCCAAGGAAATCAAAGACAGCCAGGAGCATGGGGGCACATGCTGCAAGAGCCAACATCTACAAGGTTGGAGGTGGTCCTGGTTCCATCCTGAGTCCCCAGGTGCCAGATTGCCAGCCCAGGAGACTGAAGTCCTTTGCCAACCAACCGAGAGAATCCTTGGAAACTCTTGTACTTGCTGCCCCCGCACCAGCTTACAAAACCACCTCAGTCTTCCTATTCAGACCTGCATCTTTAGCCCACAAAGAAGACTGCCAGAAAAATGACTCCTAGCAACTAGGAACATAATCGATTCTTGCACAAGCCCTAAGGAGAAGGAATCTTCCTGCCACTGGCTGCTGTGAATGGTTCTGCAATACAGGTTCCAACCAGGTGGGGGAAGTAGAGGTTCATACTGATGTAAATGTCCAGGGACAGGAAGGGGGAAGTAGCAATGGGATGTACTTGGTGGTTGAGAAACGACTTGCCATACTTCATCATTCACTCAACAAATATTTGTAAAGGACCTGCTGTGTCCTGGGGCCTCTGCTGTGTTGGGAGACTCAGGGATAAAGCAGCGCTGCTCCTATGGTCTTTCCTGCAAAGTGCCATGCCCAGGATGGCAGTGGGCACAGTCTATTTCTGGCTATGAAATAGACTCCTTAGCTACAACTCATTTGCCATTTTTTTTTCTTTTGAGTTCAATCTCCAAGTTAACTCAGAGCAAAAGACAGCTACTTAAATCCAGATATTTTATCTTAATGTGAGTAATTCCCATAATATCATACATTAAGATGTCTGATTTCAGCTGCCACCCAACAGGCGGCAGGAATGTCGTTTCAGATCTGTTTTATCACTGCATGTGCATATGTTTCTATTTCGTTTATGGCGCATGGGAGGCTGTCGCTAAATCGGTCTTGCATTCCAAGTGTGGGAATAGAAGCCTGAAGTGAGATCCTGACCTTACATAAGGTAGGACCTCTGTGCCCTGAGATCGAGTATGTGCCCACCTATGTCCTTGTGTGTGTTTGTGCATGTGTGTGTGTGTGTGTTTAGGGCCTGAAAGGAGGTGGAGGCAGGGAAGAGGAGAAAATTTCTGACCCCACCAAGGACCCCTATAGTTCAGCTGTATCACCAGCAATTAGAAAAGTCCATCTTAATGTACCACGGGCCCATTGCATCTCAGAGGTCCCATGGAGGCTAACCCAGAGGCTTTCTACTGAGCCTCATCCATTGACAGTAAGAAGGTAAATCGCAAGGAGGGCACTTTTCGGCTCTCAGCCCTCCTCACCCCACCCAGTCATCTCAGCCAAATTAACAACGCTTCACGGGATTGTTTGTTTGGGGCTGCTGCTGCTGCTTCTGCTCTGTTGTTCGCTAAGATAGGCTGGGAAGCTGCCAAGTGGTTAAGGATCGTGGTTAGCCTGTTACTTGAACTGCTTTCTTCTGGAATATTAAAAGTTTTACAGCCTCAAGCAGTGCACTTTGGCTCCTAGTAATTAATACCGATTTTACCATAATATCTTATTTTTATGGACATTATCTTGTTTTTCATGAGCTGCAAAAATATCGCTGCAGCTTATGAAATACATTATAATATCTCGCTTTGTGCAATCATATTTGTGTCATTATCTGGACCCTGGAGGAACTAATTTAGTCCACATGATACAGAGCAATATTTATTCTGACTATGTCACACATATAAGCAGGTCTAGCCTTGGTCACAAATGTGTCCTTCTAAAAGGGCTACCTCCTTTGACCTTACTTGACCTCTCCAGGCAAGCCTGGGTCCTCCATCCCCCTGACTTTATCTTCACATATTCTCTTTATATCTTTAATCACATTGCATTGCATTTGTATATTTCTCTCCTCACATATCATGAGCTTCTTGAGGACAGAAACTACATCTTTTCACCTCTGTGGCTTTGTTCCTATTTCAGAGCCTGATAGGTTATATTAGTAAGTATTTATTGAATGACTGATTGACTGCAACCTTGTTTAGCATACTAAATAAGTTTATATAGACAAAGAACTTAGCAGAGGACTTTACGGAGAGTCAGAATCCAATATATATTGGTTGTTATTAATATTATTATAATAATTAATGGGAAGTCAAAATTGGTCTCCCTGTAATTTGTACCTATTGGTCCTAGTTCTATCCCTTGGGTTATGAACCAGAGTTGAAAAGCCTAAAACTGCTTCTCTCAGCAGTAACCTAGCTGAGCTCCTGTCCAATTTCTGAGCAGTGAGTGTAGTGGGGACACTAGGTCCTGTGGGAAGTGGGAGGGTAAGTTGACGACAACTCAGGGTGCCCTTCTGCCTCAGGGAAAATACTCGTGTTTGCACAGAATATAAATGTTTACAAGGAGTGTTCAGAAATGCTGTTTTATTTTATCCTCTTTAAAAGCCAGGTATATCAATTTATCTGCAAATTTTGCAGATACCTTCTGGTGTCCTGCCCAAGGCCACACACAATACCAAAGGCAGAAGTGGAATTTGAATCCAGGATTTCTGACTCCACTGCATATACACCGCCCCGCCACCCCCGCCCCCGCCCCGCCATGTCCTTTGAAGTCACCCTTCATAGTGATGGCTTCAAAAGATAAATGGCACAGATAGACATAGGTACCCCAAAGTAGCTCATCCTGGCCTGACTTGGGGCAGAAATGCTGCCCTTGCCATCCCACTAGGTAACTGAAGAAGAGCACTTATCTTCCAACCCCATCTGCCCCTTCCACTTATGCCTTTGGTCTTGGCTGTGGCCCAAAGTCTCCCTGATGCTGTCGTCTCTTGACACCTTAATCCATTCATGGGGTTGACAGGCATAAAAAATGGAGCATCTCTCCTCCAGCTGTCAGCTGACCGGGCTGCTGGGGCGGGTCCACGCCACACTGGCGGCCAGAAGAAACGCTGTCTAGTGCTGGCACCGAGGGAGGGACTTGTGACTGAATTATCTTACAGCCTCAGTCTTGGGGAGAGTAAACCTCACTCTGTGTAGAGAAAGGACTCTACACCCTCCCACAGACTCATAGTATCCAAGACAGTGGTCTTCACAGTGTAGAGGGAAAAGCAGGCTCCAGTTGCACTGCTGATAAATCACGTTGCCTTGAGTGAATGACATTCCCACTTAGAGACTCAGTGACCTCTTCCATCAAATGGGTGGAGAAAAAAAAAGAGCTACTCTAAAAAAGCCATGTCATTTAGGATAGGGGAAAAGGAACCCTTGTATACTGTTGGTGAGAAGGTAAATTAGTGTAGCTACTATGTGAAACAGTAGGGAGGTTTGCCAATAAACTGAAAATAGAAATAATATCTGTAGTGGAATTCCACTCCTAGGTATTTATCCAAAGTAAGAAAAACACTAATTTGAAAGCATACATGCACCCCCATGTTCAGTACAGCATTATTTATGATAACCAAGAAATGAAAACCACCTAAGTGTCCATCAAGAGATGAATGGTTCAAAAATATGTGAGATATATATATATGTATATATAATATGTATATATAATATATATATATACCTGCATATATATATGGGGGTGTGTATAATGAAATATTACTCAGCAATAAGAAAGAATTAAAAGAATGAAAGCTTTCCATTTGCAGCAACATGGATGGACTTGGAGGATATTATGCTTAATGAAATAAATCAGAAAGAAAAAGACAAATACTATATATTATCACTTATAGGTGGAATCTAAAAATAAAACAAGCTAGTGATTATAACAAAAAATAAACACACTCACAGGTATAGAGAACAACTCAGTGGTTACCTGTGAGGAGAGGGAAGTGGGGAGGGACAAGACGGGGCTAGGTGAATAAGAGGTACAAACTACTATGTATAAAATAAGTAAGCTACAAGGATATTGTACCACACAGGGAATATAGCAGATATTTTATATTAAGTATGAATGAAACATAAATAACCTTTAAAAATTGTGAATCACCATGTTGTGCACCTGAAACTTATATAATATTATAAATCAACTGTATCGCAATAATGAAATAAAAATTGAATTAAAAATTTTAGAACACCAATGAGATGATGTATAAGAAAAGAGCTTTGAAAACTAAGGTCCATAAAAACGGAAGTGATCATTCTGCTAAAGGTGACTTTTACAAGCTTTCCAGTTGTGTCTGTCGTCCGCCCCCCCAGCTTAGCCTGTCCATGACTTTCACACACCTCTTCCAAGTTTTAGCCGCAGAACCATGATGACTCAACCCAGGTAAGGTACATCAGAGCGTGACCTGCTCTACGAGATGGCTACTTGCTGGGGCCAAGGCCATCCTGTACTCAGGCCGCTCTTTGGACTATTACGTGTAGAAATAATGTGAGTATGATTGAAAAGGATTTTCAGTTTTTCATATTAGTCATAGGACTGATTAGTATCTCAGTAGTTTTATGAAACATTTCTTGTATTCTAGTCTATCTTGAGAAATTTTATGGGGGGGGCGGTTTGTGTGTGTGTCTTACAGTTCAACTTCGTAGACTTTAAAAAGCAACAAATTTTAAATATACCATACTCTGCAACAAACATTTATTTGTCTTTCAGGGCCCCACAGACTGCATGGTTAAATCCATTAAGCAGTTGCCTTAAGTATCATACTTTTCAGGTCTTTCAGGTTTAGTGACAAGGGGGAAGCACAAGAAAAATTTCAATTTTTTAAAAAATATTTATTTATTTAGCTGTGCTATGTCTTGGTTGCAGCACGTGGAATCTTTAGTTTTCGGTGTGAGGAATCTAGTTCCCTGACCAGGGCTCGAACCCAGGCCCCTGCATTGGGAGCACAGAGTCTTACTCACTCGACCCCCAGGAAAAGTCTCTTTTTATTACTTATATTTATTTTATTTATTTGACTGTGTCTGTTCTTCGTTGCACGGAGGCATGTGGGATCTTAGTTCCCTGACCGGGTATTGAGCCCACATCTCCTGCATTGGAAGGCAGATTCTTAACCACTGGACCACCAGGGAAGTCCTAAGAAAATTTTCAAGTTTGTGTTTTGTAAACACTAATATACTGCATTTGATATAGATTGAAAATGAAAACTGTGGAATACACTTTTTGTTTTATAAATACTAATGTATTAAACCTCTTGTACATTGAAAAAAAAATGCAGAAGGCAGCATCTGACCTCGTGATCTGGAAGCCGCGCAGAACCCAGAACAGCCCAATGGTCATCTAGCTTTGGATAGCAATTCACTTAAAATTCAGTTTTTCATAAAGTCCTTGCCATTAAAAGTGTTTCAATTTTAAATCTCAGTAGCTTCAGGTTTTATATGTCATAGAAACTATCTGAAATCAGCACTGACCTCAAAGAATCATGAAATCTCAGAATAAGAAACCAGAGAGTTTATCTTTCTAATTCAACCTTTATGCAATTACTCTATTTGGTTATGCCTCTCTTCATGACATAAACATAATTATAACTTCTCTAAAGGTGGAAAATGCTTCTGGTCCATGTTTGTGTCTCCCATCACAGTAACTTGAACATAAGCAATGCTAAAAAGTTGTTTTTTGAAAGAGTGAATAAGTTAATAAATAGAGAATAAATGAATAAGGAAATGAACTTTCCTTGCATAGCTAATGTGCATTTCAGTTCAACTAGTACATGAGCTGCCTTACTGGTTGACCATGACTTGAAATCAATTTACTCACTCAGTAAATGTTTATTCACTCAATCATTCACTGAGTAAATGTTTATTGAGTACCTACTATATGCCAAACACGGTTGTAGGCACTCAGAATACATCAGTGGATAAAACAGAAAAAAGCCTACTCTCATGAAACAATTTTCTAATGAAAGGAAAACAAATGGCTGATCCAATTGATTGACATTTAACAGAATAAGATAGACTGAATATTTCACTACTGATTTAGTTTTGAATATTTCACTACTGATTTAGTTTTCACAACATTTGGGTACAATATCGTAAAATTAATTTGTTGCTATCTACTGTTTCTAGACACTCTTCTGGACATTTTGGGGAAGGACAGATTGATAGCATACATAGAGAAATTAAAATTTATGCAACGTGAATAAATAATACAGGTACCACAAACTTTAGTTCATTTGTTCTAAAACACTACTTACAGATTCTTCCTACCATACCAATGATCTGGACTATTAAGTGCTTATATTCCCCAAGGACTTTGTGGAGTTCCTACATCATAGTGTGTGCTATGAAGATTTGCATTTGTCTGTCATTTATTTTAGAGGATGGTAGAACTGACAATAACTCTTATCTGTGTGTCTGGCCACAGCTGAAAAGATCTCCCTGGGACCAAGTGTCCTTTCCACATTGTGCACACAGTAAGATTATTCTTTGGTTGGGAAAGAAAGCAGTGTTTGCAAAGTCAATGATTGCTTACTCCTCAGTTGGGACCCAGGTTGGAGGAGTCTTTGCTCCAGAACAGTGGTGCCTCCCACTACCTCCTTCCTTCCTTAGCATGAAATCTTCTATGGCCAACTGGTGGCTCATCTGATGTGACCCCTCCTCAGTTGCCAGTGGTTCTGTTTCAGGATTGGAGTAAAAATTGGAGTTGGGTCTGCGGTATCACTTGAACTGTCCACTAACTGCTTTATCTGTGAACTTGTCTGTGGGTCTCCTAACACCATCCCTTCCCCATAGAGATACTCATGGTAGACAACAAAGGTGCTTCTCTTTATTCCCCCAAAATAGCTTACTTTAATATTAAAAAATCACCTACAAATCAAGTTGATTTGTGTTTTACAAGGTAAGGAGACACATTTTTATGGTTTATTTGACGTTTTGAAATTATATAGGTATATATTTGCAGAATTAATGCAACTTGAATATAATGCATAACAATAATTGATTAACTTATGTCATATATACTATATACATGTGTTTATCATAGAATATATATCTTCCTTTACATAAGGAAGCATTTATTTCATCTGTTAGTTGTCTGCCAACCTTATCTCTCACTGAAGGATAAGATCTCACAGCATATCCCATGGCTTAGATTCAGACTTTTATTCCTAATAGCACTATATTATGCACACAGTTGGGTACTCACTGCATATTTATTGAGCAATGAATAAATTTTAAAACTATCAGTTCAGTTCAGTCGCTCAATCGTGTCCGACTCTTTGTGACCCCATGGACTTCAGCACACCAGGCTTCCTTGTCCATCATCAACTCCCGGATCCTACTCAAACTCATGTGCATTGAGTTGATGATGCCATCCAACCATCTCATCCTCTGTCGTCCCCTTCTCCTCCCGCCTTCAATCTTTCCAAGCATCAGGGTCTTTTCAAATGAGTCAGTTCTTTGCATCAGGTGGCCAAAGTACTGGAGTTTTAAAACTATAAATTATTATAAAAACTATAGGAAAAACTGAGGACCAGAGAGGTACCTAAAAGTCTAATCTAAATCCTATGTGCTTATAAACAAAAATCATAACATGAAACTAAAGGCCTTAATTTAATCCTTTAATATTTATGACAACTGCACTAATAAAATAAGGGCTTCCCTGGTGGCTCAGTTGGTAAAGAACTTGCCTGCAATGCAGGAGAAGCAGGAGACCCCAATCTGATTCCTGGGTCAGAAATGTCCCTGGAGAAGGTAATGGCAACCCACTCCAGTTTCTCGCCTGGAAAATCCAATGGACAGAGGAGCCTGGTGGGCCACACCCCATGGGGTTGCAAAGAGTTGGACACGAGTTAGCAACTAGAATCATCCCTGATTACTGTCCTTGAGTTGGTCTACCCCTTTTCTCATCTCCATACTGCTTAGTGTCTTACATGTTTGCTGCTGCTGCTAAGTCGCTTTAGTCATGTCCAACTCTTTGCGAGCCTATGGACTGTAACCTGCCAGGTTCCTCTGTCTATGGGGATTCTCCAGGCAAGAATACTAGAGTGGGTTGCCATTCCCTTCTCCAGGGGATCTTCCCAACCCAGTGATCAAACCTGTGTCCCTTACATCTCCTGATTGGCAGGCAGACTCTCTACCACTATTGCTAGCTGGGAAGCCCTCTTACATGTTTATTAGGACACTAATAAAATAGTTAAGCCTAGTTTTTCTATCCTCTCATGACTGAGGCTAAAAGGATAAAGAATCTGAGATTACAAGGATAAACTCATTTATTCAAGGTCACAAAGCCAGTAAGAAGCAGAGGAGACAGGACTGTAGCCCAGGGGGACGTATACTTACCATGTCATGTCTTCTGAAAAGAAGGCACTCACTAAATACTTGCTGACTCAACAAAGTGTTTATTGAGGATCTATTTTGTACTCAGCAACATACAAGGAGCTATGGAGCAATAGAAATGTAAAACACAGTCACTGCTTTCATGGAGCTTAGCATCTAGCTGGAAAGTCTTGTTATCCATGAGAAGGGCCAAAATAAACAGCTAAGACCCTAAGCAGCATGGAGTTCAGAAAAGGGTAGACCAACACAGGTGCAGTAATCAGGTACAATTCCAGATGATTTCTAGAAGGAGTCAGGAGCCCTGATTCTGACATTGGCAGTGGTTCTGCCTTCAGAACCGCTGACTTTAACGATGCCTGGAGAAGGACTGGGCTTCCCCAGAAGCTCAGCAGTAAAGAATATGCCTGCAGTGCAGAAGCTGCAGGAGATGCGGTTTTGATCCCTGGTTGGGGAAGATCCCCTGGAGGAGGCCACTCCAGTATTCTTGCCTGGAGAATCCCATGGACAGAGGAGTCTGGAGGGCTACCGTCCATAGGGTCGCAAAGAGTCAGACATGACTGAAGCAACTGAGCGCGCATGCATGGAGAGGGACTATCTTTGGCGCTGAAGTTCTTCATTTCCCTTTCATCCCTGTTTGGCAAAGACAAGCAGAGCAGCCACCCGAGGAGCTGGGGGAAAGCCATGCTCTCCTGAGCGACCCTATTTTAGGCACAAAAGCCCTTTTTCCTGGGGCAGCAGTAGGGGACTGCCTCTATTAACTGAGGCCCCAGGCCCTTAGGGCACCACTGCCAGGAGGAGCCCAGGGAGAAAAGTTTAAGGGGCAGACGCCCTTATCCCCAGAAAGTTGCCTGGACGATTTAATTAGTGTCCCCAGCTTATTACATCTGCCACTGTTTCTCCCCAAGGGACGCAGCCGGGCCTCCCTAGCACTGACTGTTATCTTTCAAGAGCTCAGAGCAGAGTGCTTTTTCAGTAACCTCATCAAAGGATAAGCTAGGATTCAGATAAGCTTTTCAAGGAGGAAGTCAGGGTTATAATTTTCAGAGACTTCTGAATGTCACCTCCAATTTTCGACTCTTCAGTTCAAATGCCAGTTTGGGGGAGCCGGGCAGCCTCAGATATTGAAATGGCAACCTCTGACCTCAGCCCTTCTACATTCCTGGTCATCTTAGAGCCCGGCAGATCCAAGAGTTGAAAGTGCTAGAGATGTCTGACTTTATAATAATTCTGCTTCTCAGAAGTGCAAATTACGCAGGAATTGGTGCTAAACTCTCCATTAACTACAGAGTCCAAGGAACCTTAGTTTCCCAAATTACCTGTCAGTTTCTCTGCGACGCCATATAATTCTGTCGTTTAAGGGGGAAGAAATGGTAGTAATTTGAAATTTCAGTGAAATTTCTAATTGAATCTACGTTTAACTTTGAAGACTTGATGTTCCTCCATTTCAGCAATGGGTTGAGTCACATTGGAAATTTCAGTTTCACCTTCCCCTGAATTCCACAGTTCCTTTTTTCCTCTCTCAATTGGGAGCACTCATTATGGTAGCACCAGCTGCTCATACAATCTTCATCCTGAAACAAGACCTTCAGAGATTCAATCCACTCCCTGCTGCCTCAGTAATGGGGGGAAGGGGGGAGTAAGAAGGGAAAACTAAGCTCAGATTATATTTAAAAAATAATTTATTCCCCTTTAAAAAATTGTAAATGATACTACATCACAATTATTCTTGGTAATAAATTCAAGTGACTGACAGTCTTAATAGTGATAGAGTTAAAGAATGTTTTGGTTTCATGGTTTTTCAAGCTTTCTCCCTGAGGAAACCCTGGAGTGTACACAGAGATGGAGCAGGGAAGGAGGGGTGTCTTATTTTCTACCCTCATTTGAACCAGAAGAATTCTATTTTTTATTAAGGTATAGTTGATTAAAAATATTATATTATTTTCAGATGTACAGCATAGTGATTCAGTATTTTTTCAGATTGTACTCCATTAAAAGTTATGACAAGATAATGGCTATGGTTCCTTGTGCTATGTAGTATATCTTTGTTGCTTATCTATCTTACACTTTCGGTTTATACCTGTTGATCTCCTACTTCTGGTTTGCCACTCCCCCCTTCCCTCTTCCCTTTGATAACCACAGTTTTGTTTCCTATATCTCTCTACTTCTGTTCTGCATATACTTTCATTTGCACCATTTTTCAGATGCCACATATAAGTGATATCTTACAGTATTTGTCTTTCTCTTTCTGATTTATTTCACCATGCATAATATTCTCTAGGTTCATTCATATTGCTGCAGATAGCATTCTTTTTTATGGCTAAGTAATAGTCCATTGTATATACCATATCTTCATCTAACCTAATCACATTTAATCACATCTTATCTATCTAATCACATCTATTGATGAGCACTTGGTTTGCTTGGCTACTATAAATAGTGCTGCTACAAACACTGGGGCACATGTATCTTTTGGAATTAGTGTTTTGATTTTTTTCAGATATATATCCGTGAGTAGAATTGCTGGGTCACACGAAACTCAGTACAATTAATTAATATAATTAAAAGTGAAGTTTTTCTGGTTGAAATTGTCTGTTTGATTTTTGCTCAAGAGTTCACTTAAAGCAAGAGTTCCCTAGCTTGGAAAAGTGGACAGAGTTTGAAGTCTATTGAACATACATTATATTATAACTTGGGAAACTGAGACCAGAGAGGGAACTTTAAGTCTCTGGCAATGCTATCTGCTCATTTATCCCACCAATATTTGGGGGGAGCCACTTGTGCTAGGCATGTTCTAGGTACTGGAATACAGCAGTGAACTAAACCAAGTCTTTATCCTCATAGAGTTTATATTTTAATGGGAGGTGACAGACAATGGGAGGTGACAGACAGATGTCAATATACACTCTGTCGTGTTTGTGTGTGCTCAGTTGCCAAGTCGTGTCCAATTCTTTGTGACCCCATGGACTATAGCCTTCCTTCCCTGGAAACTTTAAACTTGAACATTTATCAAAATTACATTGCATAGGGAAGACCCAACTTCAATGGCAACCCCTGCCCCTGCCCCTGCCCTCTGATTCCCTAGACCAGCCTGCCACTGCAGTAACTTATTTTCCTCTTGGTCAGATTCAGGACTCTTCTCCCAAACACTGCATCCCATCCATTTTGGTTAAGCAACACTAACTATATTGTAAGTAATAGCCTGCCTGCAGCAATGTCGCTAAAGGGTCTGTCTGTGCCTGGTTATGAATGGGCCCGTCTTCAGCAGCAGTCACACTGCTCTGGGCTGGGAGCTCAGCCCATCTTGCAAGGTCAGACCTCATTGGTTTTTGGACAATGGGGAAATCTCCTAGGAAAACCTATGATGCAACCGAATGGACTATCCCATAGAAGACTTTCTCTCCTGGAAAGAGGTACCTTTTTCTTTTCTGGGTCCAGGGTCACCAATGTCTTCAGAAGCCAGGTTTTTAAATACTTGGATGCAAGACTCAGGATAAACCCTAATGGCTACCTCCTGGCCTCAGATGGTATGTACAAGAGAAATATATAAAGGATGTCTTTACCCATCAACAACTCTGACTACAGATTTATTCTTCTTGTGCATCCAGTCTAGCAAAGCATCAGATGCAGAGGCAGCAGTCAGAGAGCATTTGTTAAATATAGATTTATTTATTGAGAGCAAGGACTACGCTAAGTGCCTTACAGATTTTCTTCTGGCTAAGGTTCCTGGTAAACCTGTGCAGGAGATGATGTGATTCGAGTGTTAAGACTTGTAGAAGCTAAGGGTCCAGCAGTTTCCCATACTAAAGTACTACAATTCCTGAGAGGTGGAGCTGGCACTAGATACTGACTCCAAAACTCAGTTCTCTTAAGCACTCCATCACACTGCATCTGTAAAGGGAAAACAATTGCTCTGACTGTCAGATGCATTTTCACACCTGATCTTAAAAGTCTGATCCAAGGGATCTATACATAAGTGTGTGTCATTGTGTGTGTGTGCAAATATATACATTTAAGTTTGTACTAGAGAAAAGGGAAATGACTCTGAAATAGTGGTTTAGGGGATGAAGCACCCATCGCCCTCCCCAGCTTTGCTCTAGTGGCCTCCTTCGCTCTGTCCCTGTAGCAAAAGTCCCCCATGGCTTATGGATCCCTCAGTCCCTGAGTCTGTTTCTCACTTTTTCCCACTCTCACCCTTGTTTTTGTCCCCTCCTTCATTCTAAGCTATTCATTTTAGGACACTTTAGCCTGGCTTATTTCAAACCCAACTTTCTCCTAATAGATCTGACAGCTGAACTGTACTTCCCCAGTTTCTGACCCTTGGTGGTCTTCAAGGATTCCCCCATGAAGTGTTTCCCCTCTGACAGGCTCGGACACACACTTTGGCTGAGCTTTGGACTGGTTCATACGATCCCTTGCCTTCTTTCATTCAAGCATCATTCATGCGACAAATATTGCTTGAGGGCCTCCTCTGATCTGAGTTTGGCTCTAAGAACCCACTGGTGAACACGACCATCTAAACCAACCCCTAAGTGGCTCACTGTTCACTGGGGAGACAGATAAGTTGTCAGACAAAGATTATAGGTAGCAGAGAAAACAATAACTTTTCTGTTAAAGCTTGAGGCAGAATTCCTAAAAAGTAAGGAGCTCTCTTCTGTTTAGCAATACACCTTGAAGGGTCATGTGTGGAAAAAAGTCAGCCCCAGACCCTGACCTGCCAGGAGGAGTGAATCCAACAGTTGCTCTGCATTTTATTATTTTATTATTTTTATTAATTTATTTGGCTGCATTGGGTCTTAGTTGCAGCACGCGAGATCTTCATTGCATCATGTGAGATATTTCGTTGAGGCGTCGGGCTCAGTAGCTGTGGCAGGGCCTAGTTGCCCCGAAGCATGTGGGTTCTTATTTCCCCCCAGGGGTCAAGCCTGTGTCTGCTGCATTGCAAGATGAATTCTTAACCCCTGGACCACCAGGGAAGTCCCTCTGCTCTGCATTTTAAAGAGGAGTTTTAATCCATTCAGGTAGCCCAAGCGGGAAGAGTAAAGACGCTAGAGGAATATAAATTGGGAAAGCCAAACACATTTGGGAAAAGAACCCAACACGAAGAAGAGACAAAAGTCAGAGAAGGTGATGGTGGTGGGAAAATCCCAGGAAATTTTCAAGCCAAGCTAGAATTTGTTCTAAGTTCTTCACTGTGTGCTACCCCTTTGCCTTGCCTTTTATCCCTTCAGTAAAATGTGTGATACCAAAATAGCCTTTGTTTGTGGTTTTGTGTAAATAATTGGACAGGACAACAAAGAGAAGACTCATCTTCCTCATATCACTTCTCTGTTGAGACCAGGATGACAGCAGAATATGGCACTGAGAAAGTAAAGGACACTGAAATTTCAGACCATGGCTGGTCACAGATGAAGCTCCAAGCAGAACTGAGGAGAAACGGAGGAGTAGCTGCAGACGTGGATGACAGGGACCACCCACCGCCCCCCCACTTCACACACAGCTTTTCACAAATAGACTAGACCTACAGTAATTCTCAGCCCTGACTGAATATCAGAATCACCTGGTGCTTTCAAATATGTGGATGCTCAACCACATGATTTAATTTTTCAGAGTTAGGACCTTAGCTTCAATACTCTCTGAATCAGAGAACGATGGTCCTTGAAGGAAAGAGGAGCATTCAGACCTCAGTATAATGTGGTAAGTGTTAAAAGAGACATCATTAAAGAGAACTAAGGAACAGAGATGAGGTAATAGTATATGGAAGAGACAGCTAAGCTGAAGCCTGAGGACTGAGCAGGAATCCGACAGGCAAAGGAAAGAAGGTGAGAAATGGGACAATGTACCAGGAAGGGAAAAGAGTAGAATTGAAAGTAGAGCTCAAACTCTTACAAGGAGCCCAGGAAGGCTGAAGCTCAGTATGTGTATGGGGAAGGGAGGAGCTAGGCAAATAAGCGGGGAAGGGTATATTAGTAGCAAGAAGTAAAGTCAAACATATAAGGAGTCCACATCATGGAAATTCCTGTGTGCAGTTAAGAATTAGATTTGTTCTAATTCCTTTAGGATCTATTATAGAAGACAATACCTCTTTCCCCTTCACCCTCTCAATCCCTGCATCAATTTGCTCTTGCTACATAGCAAACTGCCCCAAATTCAGTGAGTTGAAACAACAAACCTTTATTATTCCTCTCAAACCCATAAGTCCACTGGGTAGTTCTGAGTTGGGCCAGGCTTGGCTGATCTTGGCTGGGTTCACTCATGAGATTGTGGTCAGCTGGCAGTAGGCTGGGAGACAGCTTGTCCAGGATGCCTCATTTGTGTCTGGTGGTTGGCTACTGGCTGTAGTATTGGAGTGAGAGGGCCACATATCTCTCATCATTCAGCAAGCTAGCTCAGGCTTTATACATGGCAATGCCGTCTTCACAGGAGGGCAGAAGCACACAAAAGCTCTTGGGTTCTAGACTTAGAACTGGTACCCTGTCACTTCAGCTGCATTTTATTGGCAAACGAATTCTTTTAAAGTTCAATCTAGATTTAAGGGATAGAAAAACTGATAGAAAGAATTGCAAAGTCACATTGCAAAAGGCACAAATACAAAAAATGCAGCCGTTTTTGCAATTGACCTACCATACTCCTGTAAGAGCCCTAACTGCCTCCATAGTTTCCTCCTGGTTTGAAATGGGAGGGGTTCAGAAACACACTACTTTTCAGGAGCCAGAAAATAACACAAATCCAGCCACAGCTCACAGTAACCAGCCAGCCACCGGCAAGAGCCAGGCTCCCAGTCCTAACTGCTCTGCCTAGTCTTCACAAGCCATCGATTTTCTTTTTCCCATCCTCTGCATCTCCAGTGTTGTTTTCCTAACACCACAAACTGTCTGTTGCTTCCAGTGTCCCTCAGGTCTCTGTGGGCATTTTCTTTTACATCAGCACACGAAGAAGAAGCATCACTCCCCCAGGCAGCCGAAGTGAGTGTCAGGGCAAGAGCAGCAATCACAGACTCTACCAGTGACAGGAGGTGGGGATTTCCCAAGGAAAGCTGGCTCCATGCATGCCATTCCTTCTGAGAGGCAGAGTGCTGTGGCTTAGATCTCCCCAGGCCTCTTCCCTCCTCCATCCTCCACGAGACTGTGTGACAGAGCTTGTCAGCACCTGGCCAGTTGGCCCCCCCAGGCTCATAGCAGCCACGTCCCTTGGCCAGTCTCCCTTTAGACACCATGCCCAGCCTGGACTCCTCATTTAAAGAATGCAAAGGAAAACAAAAGACAACGTGAAAAAGAGATGGCACCTCGGAGGGCAGACCAAAGGAAATACATTCATGAAGAAGATATACAGAAAGGACAGGAAGGGTTTTAGTCACTGACCCAATGTTTTAGAAAGACTAGCATCAGTGGGAAAGTGACTTCCTGGCTATCTTTTCTGAGGAAAAAGTAGGAAATTCAAAACCAAATTCAGCAGGAAGGAATTAGGTTAGACAGAATGGAGAATTTTCTTCTGCAAGAGCTGCAGTAAACAGAACACAAGACAGAATTTAGGCAAGTCCCTTCACCTGAGAAGTTTCCAGTGTAGCTAGAGATTCCACAGTGATGTTCATGCACTAATGAAAAAGACTGGTCAATGTAACTTCACTGTACAAATACGAGCGGTCTGGCAAGGAGACTAATTGCAATGAAATTTTATTTTTTTATTTTTATTTTTTTTTTATTTTTATTTTTTTTATTTTAGTTGGGGGCTAATTACTTTACAATATTGTAGTAGTTTTTGCCATACATTGACATGAATCAGCCATGGGTTCACATGTGCTCCCCGTCCCGAACCCTCCTCCCACCTCCCTCCCCATCCCATCCCTCAGTGTCATCCCAACGCTCCATCCCTGAGCATCCATCCCATGCATAGAACATGGAATGGTGTTCCGCTTCACATATTACAATATACATGTTTCAATGTTATTTTCCCAGAACGTCCCACCCTCACCTTCTCCCTCAGAGTCCACAGGACTGTTCTATGCATCTGTGTCTCTTATTCTGTCTCACATATAGGGTTACCATTACCATCTTTCAAATTCCATATACATGCATTAGTATACTGTATTGGTGCTTTTCTTTCTGGCTCACTTCACTCTGTATAATGGGCTCCAGTTTCATCCATCTCAATAGAACCGATTCAAATGTATTTTTTTAATGGCTGAGTAATATTCCATTGTGTATATGTACCACAGCTTCCTTATCCATTCGTCTGCCGATGGACATCTAGGTTGCTTCCATGTCCTGGCTATTGTGAACAGTGCTGCGATGAACACTGGGTGCAGTGAAATTTTAAAGAAGGAAAAGGAGCTACGTAAATCTCTGTGGAGGTGGCAGGATTTGAGTTAAGAAGGATGTGTATAAATAAAAGCAAGAAAACAGCTCCTCCTATAAACAGAAGGAGCTGTTTTAACAAAGGAAGTAGGTGCCGCTCTCATCTGATGGGAAATCTCCTCAGTCCTGGGCAAACTGACACCATTGGTCACCCCAAAGCAAGGGAAACTTGAATTCACACCATCCATGGGAACATTAAAGAGGCCATTTTGACAAGACGGTAGGAATTAGGTCAAAAGCTACACTGAAAGCTGAGGTAGAAACAAGATGGTCTTTGCAGGCTCCTTCCAACTTGTTAGTTCTACCACCTCTGTCTTCAGGAGACGTTTAAATTTCCTCAGCTTTGGTCATAAATGTCTCACTGGGCACATATCCATCAGAAAACTCCATATTTTGGTTCTGTGAAGTGACTTAGAACACAGTGCCTTTCCCCAGGGTGCTCATAGGAAGACACTCTTAACAAAGCAGTATTACTTGTGAAGAATTATGTTTCAATATCTTGTATTCAGTAGGGCTTCAATAGGTGCTTCCGGGATAAATAAATGGATGGGTAGCTGGATGGATGGACAGACAGATGGAAGGAAGGGAGGGAGGAGGGAAGAAAGGAAGGACTGGAGGGAGGGAGGGAGAAAAGAGGTGAAATTGAATGGCAGCTTTGTGAATGGAATGGTGGATAAGTGAATGATAAATAGAGGAATTATAGTGGCTAGAATAATAAAGCTATAAGCAGAGAAGTTATATAATACGGCTAGAAAAAAAAAAAGTATAAAACAAGTTGCATTTTCAAGTTTTTGAGACTGACATGCCAGCAATGTCTTTTTACAGACACATTATGTAACAGAACATCGCCCAGCCACACACACACACACACATCACAGCTAACAATACCTCATATTCCCCTTCCAACTCCTCTCTACTCTCTTTCCTCTCCCATCACCAACAAAATGTTTTAGATGAAACTAAATTAATTCTATTACTCCCACTAACACGATGGGTCCTTGGACTCATCACCTCCGCCTCCTAGTCTCCATAACTCCATCTGAGTCAGTGAAAGGGTTGAATTAGATGGTGCCCACAGTCCCTTTTAGTGCTAGGATCATAAACCATTGTCTTTTTTAATTTTAATCAAGTGAAAGAGAGGACATTTAGATAGCACAGGAGCAGTATTTTGGGGCACGTTTATAAATTCCGGGTTGGGAACCACTGAAATAATATGGTATTTTCTACACATATGAGATAGGAAGTCAGAAAGAAGTGAAAGGGGAGGCTCCCCTTTTGGTGCTGATCATAGGACCTCTGCCCCCTCCTCTCCCTGAGAGAGGAATTGAGCCTGGAAAAAAAGGATGTGTTTCCATTGTCGCCTTCAGTCTGGCTCCATGTGGCTGGTGTGAAGTTGTACATTTTGCAGCTGAAGGCAGTGGGCTCCCCAGGATAATAGCAGCTGTTCAAGTGCATATTAGCACTCGAGATGCTTGATAAGAGGAATTAGAGTACCGCCCGGTTTCTTTATTTTTTATTTTTTGCCTGGCTGAATCAATAATTAAGTGTATTCTAATAGTGCAGTTTTGCTCGAGATTCTCATTTGGCTCAGGCATTAGGTCTAAATGAAATATTTAGTTGACAGGATACAGTTATGGAGCAAAACCACATTTCTGTCTGTATACTTTAATTTTTCTAATGATGAGAAACCACAGTCTGTCTTCCAGCCCTGGCTGCTGTGGCTTTCCTGTCATTTCCTCTTCCAGAGAGAAGATGAAAATCCCTCTTCCTCCTGCAGGAAAAATGCGAATGTCACATCCTAGCGTCCGCTGTCCTATGAGGCCTGGAGCTGTGAGAAAATGCTACTTCCGCCCATTTTTGCCCTAATGCAAACAGACTCATCAGAAAGGCATGCTGGGACCTTTGCCTTAGGCAGTGGAAAAAGAGAAGAAGCTGGGAGCATGAAAGACCAGGATTGGAGCAGAGAGAGCCTATTTGGAAGAGACTAGCATCTCAATCAGAGAAGGCAATGGCACTCCGCTCCAGTACTCTTGCCTGGAAAATCCCATGGATGGAGGAGCCTGGTAGGCTACAGTCCATGGGGTCGCTAAGAGTCGGACATGACTGAGCGACTTCACTTTCACTTTTCCCATTCATGCACTGGAGAAGGAAATGGCAACCCACTCCAGTGTTCTTGCCTGGAGAATCCCAGGGACGGGGGAGCCTGGTGGGCTGCCGTCTATGGGGTCTCACAGAGTCAGACACAACTTAGCAGAAGCAGCAGCAGCAGCAGCAGCAGCAGCATCTCAATACATAAGGACAAGTAACACACAGTGTGTTGTTGGGCTGGGGTGATGCATAGGGATGCTCTAACCTGGAGCATTCCTTTGCAGTCAGGAATGCTCCAAGTTAGAGGACGGTAGCTCCTGACCCAGGGACCAGTCTTTTCAGGGCAGAACCAGCCTATGCTGGGAGCTCAGAGAAAACTGAGCCAAGAAGGGGAAGGCACAGGCAGTTAGGGCTCAGCTGGGCAGGCTATGACTCAGAGCAAGCCTGCAATCCTAGCCTCATCTCTTCCTTGCTGTGTGACACCAGAAAACCCCCTTTATATCTCTGAGCCTTTTTTCCTCAACTGTTGATAAAGCACCACGACCATATGGTACCATCCAGTGACGGCTTCTCACGATCTCGTTCCAGCAGACAGGGACATCTAAAGGTCACAATGGATGCATTCCTGCCCCAAGACAATCCTGTCCTCATTTATTTGTAGGCACCATCTCTCACCTGTGACCCTTCCCCTCCCCCTGCTCTTGTTGGACCTCAGGAAGTCATTCTACAGCCTTCCTTCACATTTCACTTTATTTCAGATACAAGCAGTATCCACTGGACAAGATTTTCTCACATTCAACCTAAATCCACTAAGCTCTTTCTTAGAGCACGTCTCTGCTCTCTGCTTTTCTGAGTCCACAGCTCCTTACCCAACCCCATCCTCCCCACCTCTGCCTGGAGGAGTCAAAGGGCTCCAAAGAGCATCATTTTGGAACCAGGGCAGTGCCACGAACCTTCCCCAGGTATTTCTGCATTGCAAGTCCAGGTTGGAGCCAAGACAGGTACCAGCCCACAGAGAAACAGAGACGGGGGTCTCAGATCATCAACTCTGCACAGTTTGCTTTTCTAAGTGCCTCTATTTTAGATAAATATTTTGTACACATTTGCTTTAGAAATTAAGAAAGGAGGGAGGGGTGGGAAGGAAAGAAAGACAAGCGATGTTGATCTTGAAGCCAGGCAGGCTGGGTTCGCTCTGAGAGTGTTTGAGAAGTCAATCCATTCATCTCCAGCAAAGTGGGCCATGCAGAAAAGGAATATTTGTCTAATATTTGCTCAGCCTATTGTGTCTTGCTGTGTATTCCCAGGTGCGCTGGCTTTTGGAGAAAGTTAATCTCTCTGTCTTAAGACCTCCCTCTCTGTGCCATTTTTGAGCAAGAGGTACAGAATATGGGTTTTTTTGGTTTGTTTTTGTGTATTTTTCTTATCTCTCTTTTTCTTTCTTTCCTTTTGGTTGTAGCTGGGCAGGTTGCTCCCTGTTACCAAAGCACAAGGCATTTAGAGCGGGGGCAGGATGGAGAACAGAGGATGCCTGTTCCATGGCCTTGGATGAGAGGATGCCTATTCCGTGGCCATGGATGGCCATTGGAGGGTGTTCTCCTGAGAGTCTCTGTGGACCAGACGCAGGAAGCACATATGCAGAAGTATCCGTGGACAGAGCTGTGGAGGAGAAGTCTGGAGCCATACTGGATACCACTGGGACAATCCTCGGCATTATTAAGTGTTTGTGATGCTTTTTCATGGCAACGTTGCATTTTGACCCCCACAGCAACCCTGGAAGGTGAACAAAGCAGCCAGAGCTATGCCCAACTTCCAGACAGGACAGATGGAACCCAAGATGATAGAATAAATGACCGCGGGTGGTATAGTGATATCTACAAGATTCCCAGATACTAGTAGAAAGAAGTAGAAATTAATCATTTCAGAGTTGCCAAGCATTTATCAAAACGTACACCAGGAAGGGAGCAAAAAGAAAATGAAAACCCCAGTGCTCATACACACCCCTCTGCAGAAGCCCTGTCTCCCTGGTACGTCACAATGTTCCACCCTACCCCATGAAATATCTTTAATGCCAGTGTTTACTTGTAATCTAGAGGGAGCATAGTCCCCACTTCTGAGGCTTCCTTCTATGGGGAGGAGCACTGCTTAGCATAGCACGCCTTCTCCTTTCCTCACCCACTCTTCCCGAGACAGGAGGGGTGGATAACATCTCTGCCCCAGGAACTGACTGACTGATGCATCAGCCAGACAACTCTTCTGAGATCCATCTCGCCTCTCTCTTCTAGGTCAGTGTCTGGAAGCCCATTGTCACATATTTAAGTCATGTCCTCAAACTAATCTGCATTAATAATCAAGGTGATTGTGTTGAGCTCTGTCTTCTGCCTCCTTTAAGGAAAGAGGGAAGGAGGGAGGAAAAAAGGAAAGAAGAAAGGAAGAAAAGAAGGAAGGAAGGAGGGAAGAAGGGAGGGAGGGACTAAAGCAAGGGAGGACAGAGGAAAGGGAGGCAAAAGAGTGGAAACTTCTATGGACCATAGACCCTCACACCATCTATCTTATTAGGCCTCATTTGATCCATAAGAAGCCTGAGTTTTCTCTTTCATTCTTTTTTCTCCCAGGAAATGAGAGACAGTGCTGCTGAGAGTCTTATCTCCTTCCACTGTCCGTGATCAGCAGCTGAACTGGGGCCCGTTAATCAGAAGACATGCCAGTCTTGGTTGTCATTGGTTATGCTTCCTCTGACACTACATTTTCCCCTGACTTGAAATACATGTCAAGGCCTGAATACATGCCTAATCCACCTGGATGAAGGGTCTGATATAGAACCAGCTTCTAGATTCCACTGTCACTTTATGAAAATGCCCCACTAAATCTGATCAAAGGACAACTGTGTGTTTTGAATGCTCGTAACTTTATCAGATAAAATCCCAGGACAAAGAGTTACTGGGATTCTAGCTCAGCTGCTGATAGGAAAAAAGAAGAACCATATTTTGAGGCCCTGTACACTATGTGTGATATCTCTGTTAAATAATCACAAAAAGCTTTGGAAAAGCATGGGTCTTAGAGTTACCGAGGAGCAGAAAGGTAAAAATATTATGCCTTTCAATAAAGCTGCTGTCTCAGTTCCCACCCCACCCTCCAGGTCTCTGCTGAGTCTGCTTTTCTGAGGGGACAGCTGAGCAAACACACATGGCTTTGGAATCCTAAGACTTGGGTCACATTCCAGCTCTGCAATTTCACTGTGTGTAATTTGGGGAAGATTACTAAAGCTCCCTGAAGCCTCAGTTTCTCTTCGACAAAATAGAAGAAATTACACCTAACCTACACAGTTATTCTAATGGTTCAGTAAAATACAGTCACTTACTTCAAATATGTTTGTCTTTTCCCTTCCATTTCACTTTCTTCTGTCTTCTGCTTTCACACTTTCTAGGAGATACATTCTTTTTTTATTTCACAAATCTTCAATTGATCTGTTTTAAATTTTGGTCACAGTAACTTTATCTTTCAAGAGCTCTTTCCTGTTATGATATTGTTCCTTAGAAAAAAAATAGTATCCTGTTCTTGTTTCTGGAATACAAGAAACGAGAAGTGTTCTCTTTCCACAGATTTGACAGGGGTTCTTTTTCCTCATATTTTTCTTCTGCTCCCTGGGTTGCTTTCTTTTCCTCTGAATTTCTTTCCCTGATTGTTTGGGCACTGCTTTTAAGTTTTCCCCAAATGTGTGGTGATCCTTGGTGGTCCTTTAGGATGAGGCACTAAAATCTGACTGGAAATTCCATGTATACAGGTTTGTCAACTTCTTGGGTCCACTAGTCTGTAGGGAAGTATCCACATCTTTGAGATTCCCAAATGTCAGTGTCCACAGGGCTTTTCTGGACAGTCCTTCCCTACTCTCCAGCCTGCTATCCACTGTCAAAAAAAGTGTTGATATCTTTCATTCTTTGCTCCACCATCCTATTTTTCTGATCCCTTTGTTGCCATGGATCTCTTCTTTTTCTATTCCTTGATGGTCATTAGAGCATGGCAGGGAGGAGGCTGGAAAACAGCAGATAGAAAAATACCTGTTTAACCTAAAGGGGAATAGCTTCCTCAAAGGGTTATTATCACATCTGGCCTATGATAGAGGCTGAATAAATGTTAGTTTGTTTAGAACTCTCTGCTTCAGGCTCAGTGCCTTTAGCTTTTTGGTTATGATGACAATGGAGGACTTATCATCTCCTTGGATGATACTATTTATCAGTGTATTTGTTTATCTTCTGATGTCCTGCACTAGAGTTAAAAAGCCACTGAGGCAAGTACTCATCTGTCGTCTTGTCCGCTGAAGCTGCAGCATCTGAAACACTGTCTGATATTGAGCAGGTGTTTATTGTCTGAGTGACAGACTAGGAGAATAATTAGAAGATAGTATTGGAAAGGGGCTTCCCTGGTGGCTCAGATGGTAAAGAATCTGCCTGAAATGCAGGAGATCTAAGTTTGATCCCTGGGTTGGGAAGATCCCCTGGAGAAGGGAATGGCTACCCACTTCAGTATTCTCGCCTGGAGAATTCCATGGACAGAGGAGCCTGGAGGGCTTCACAGTCCATGGGGTTGCAAAGAGTCAGACACAACTGAGCAATTAACACACACACACAGTATTGGAAAGACAAGTTGGACCTATACTTTGGTGCCAAAATGAGGACTCTGGGCTGTATTTGATGAGCAATTAGAACCCATCAAAGACTTTGGAGGTGAGAAGTTGAAGTCACCAAAGCCATCTTTAAGGATGAGTAATCTGATAAATCTGTGAGCTTGAAGCAGATTTGTAAAATGGAGTGGAAACCAATTAAGTCCAGTAACATCGAGGTGAAAGAGACTGAGGGTCATAACTCAGGGAACAACTGTGGGAATGAATAGCATTGAGAGATGGGCAGAAAAAGTGGTCTTCACTGTCACAATGTCCGGGTAAGTTGGCTTCCCCCAGGAATGCCCAGCCCTGCCCTCCTTTCCCCTCATAACACCTTGGACACTTCTGCAATCCCTACCAACGAGATCTGGAGCCGCGGCTGGCAGCTCTGGTTCGTGCTTTCCTCCCTGGCTGCCACCTTTGCTCGGTTTCTGCTCAAGGAGTAGCCCACAGCTGTCAGTTCAGTGGCTTCTTCTGTCTTCCCTGGTTAATTTTAAACTTGGGGTTTGCAAGCACTGGCCACAACCATTGTTTTCAGTTCCCCAAGGCAGATTTAGATCTGCTCACTGAGTTAAGGCAGACAGAGGAGAGCTGCTGTGCAGGTTCTGCCTTCATTAATAAGTTTCCCTGACAGCAGAAGGAAGTCTTTCTAGTCAATTCTTTGCAGTCAATTCCTGATCGTCATCCTCCCGTTGTTAATATTGTTGTTAAACTCCCGAAGTCACACTGAGTGAAAGCTAATTATAATAATTAACAGAGAACTCCTGAACTTGTCAAACTGGTAATTATAAACCACAGGGACTTTTATCATTAATAGATGCCGAGGAAAGTGAAGGCACAGGGGTGCTGGCAGGGAGAGGCGCGCTTGAGATGTTCCGGTCTGGAGCCAAATCCGAGTGCCACCAGGATGCATGGACACAGCTTCCCTTGGCTCTGTGCCCAACACTGAGGCTGCCTCTGGTTTCGTGCAAACCAGCCCCAGTCATTCCGCACACACACACCTTCTGTCACCATGTCGGAGAGGACCCAACGTTCCCCACCCACAATGTACTCTCCTACACATTCACATATTTAAAAGAGAGAAGCTTCTTTACTGGGGCCTTTATAGTCATTCAGTCATTCATGCACTAAAATCTTTTTTTTTTTAATTGAAATATAGTTGAGTTACAATGTTGTGTTAATTTTATGCATTGAAATCTTATTGAGCATTTACTAAGTACCTGAACTTACTTTAGGCATCAAAGATAAAATTGTGAATAAAATATAATACCTGGAGACTTCCCTGGCAGTCCACTGGTCAAGACTTCACCTTCCAAAGCTGGGGGTGTGGATTCAGTTCATGCGGAGCTAAAATCGCACATGCCTTGAGGCCCAAAAATCAAAACATAAAACAGGAACAGTACTGTAACAAATTCAATAAAGACTTTTTTAAAAAGATGCAATTCCTGACTTCAAAAATTTGTAATCTAATGAATAAAAGGTGAGGATTCAAAAAGAGCCCTTTAAAATACAAAAAACATTTATAATTGTTCCAATGAAGGCACGTGCAAAGTGCAATGTGAGAACAGAAATAAGGTTTATAAACCTGTCAGAAGAGGGACTGACCCTGGTATCAAACCAATATGGAACCTGAAATCCTGTTTCTAAAGCAGTGGTTCTGATCACTTATTTTCCTAAATGTCTCTAAGAACAGGCTGGAAGTCATGGCCTTTCACTCCAGAAATGAGTTCAGTCATTTTTGCTTACATGCAAAATTGTTCCTAGAACTTCAACTCTTTACGGAGACCCTGAAGCCCATTCTAGCTCTGTTGGGAGAGTCTATTGCTCACTATGCTAAAATCTCTTGCTTTTGTAAGCACTGAATACTGCCCACTACGTAGTAGGTGTTCAATAAGAGACAGCTTTGATTATATTCTTACTATCTCATGTTCTTAATGGAAGAACTTTATAAGATAGAGCATGAGGAAGTACTTCACTAGCTCTGAAGAATAAGGCGCAAGCTGGTTATTAATTATTGACAGACACTGGTTGATTCAGTCTGGTCACTGTCCTGAGTGCCCAGAGGCACTCATCATAGCTTCTCCTCCACATTCCCAGGGTGGAGAAGGAGCCTCGGCATTTCCTTGAGGAAATGATTCTTTCTCCCTTCTCCAAAGCTGGCCTAAGGCATTCCAGGTGCCTGAGCGCTTTCCCACAGAAGCCTTAGGAATAGCCTGGCTTCCCCTTGACCCTCCCCCAGACTACGGGTGGAATGAATTCTACTCTGCTTCTGGGTGTGGTTTCCCCTCCCTGCCACTGATGTGGTCATTAATAGAAACAGCTGCAGAGGGGTGGCTTAGAAACCTCTGCTGGCCTTCGTCCCCCAGCAATCTCCCCAATTAGACCAGCAATCTAAATAAAAAACCACTCCCTTGGGAGGCAAACATCATCTCAAGACAAGGTCCTCAGGATGCTCTTCTAAACAGATTACTTCTCCCAAATTCTATCTAAATCCAAATGTGGGAGGTATCATAAAAAAACAATTCCGAAGAGTCAGCTCAAAGGCCACCCCAGGGCCAGGTCTCAGGGCACAAAGGGGAACTTGGGCCACCCAAGGGACCCTGGTGACCCAGGAGGAGGGGGGAGATGCTGGCTGGCAGCCTGTTCCATGTCCCACCTGGGCTCCCTTTGAAACTGGGGGCTTCTGCTGGCCGGGTGTAAAGGGCCAAATGGGTTCAAGTAAGGGCAAGGTTGGACTGGCTTCAAAGTCCCCCGCCAGGGTGTATTTTTAGCCCAAGCTCAAAAAATTGTCAGAAAAACTTGCGAGGGCTCCAGGGCCAACAGCAGCTTTTGGTTTTGGCTGGAACAAGAGGGACAGAAACCACACGCCTCAGAGGGACCCAGAAAGGGGGCTGGGGGACGGGTGACCAGGATGTCCTGGGGCCTTGCTGCAAAAAGAATGGAGGTCTCTGTGGGGGACCCAGGAGGCTGGAAGAGCAGATAGAAGTCAGGACGCTCGCCAAAGTGTCCCCACTTCCCGACAAGTTCTGTGTCTCCTCTGCTGGAAGGGAGAGGGTCAGGCCAGGTTAGCTTTATCTGGGTCGCTTCTTGCCAGAGCCACAAAAGACCAGTTTCCTCTGCGAGAGCTTTTGTTTTCTGAAGGGGCTGCGGCTCAACCCGGGAGGAGCCATTGTTTCTGCAGAGGATTTTTAGATCAGCTGCTGGCTTTTGGCGCCCTTCTCCTCTGAGTTCTCCCCCATTCTTTTTGTGCGGGGCCTGCTTTCCTGGACATAAACAACAAATGGTCCTATTCACCCTGGAGATAAGATTGTGCTTCTCCCAAAGTCACCGCTGTCCTCTCACTGCCTCTGGAACTGTTTGAATAATGAGGCTCCTGGAGAATTCATGTTTTATCTTTTTCTTCCCCGAGATTGGAGATTCCCTAGGCAGGCCTGGTGGGCAGTGCCTACAGGGGGTTACCTGGGGGTGGTTCACACAGGGCAGCAGCCCAAGAGAGCTTTTCTTATTGCTGTACTGGTCTGGGCTCCATGCAGCTTTTTAGAATGTTTGTATATACTGGTTTCTCTTCTCTTCATTAGAAAAAAATTTTTTTTCTTGCCAAGTCAAACAATGATACTCATGCAAAGAATTCCCAACCCTCCCCAAATGGTGGACCGCTTCAGCCTGAGATTTTTTTTCTTTTCCACCTTCTAGAAGCTGCCATGGCTCCAGCAGACTTGCAAAGGGAAACGGAAAGGATATGTGCCAGAGTGAGCAGCCAGCTTATTATTTCAAAACGCTCCTTCCTTTGAGATTCTGTCCTCCTCCCCAGCCCCCACTGGACTTAGAGCTGGAAGACCTGGATTTGAGATCCAGCCGCACTGCGACCTTAGGTGAGGCAATTGATTTATTTTTTTTTAACTTGTTATCTTATATTGGAGTATAGTTGATTAACAAGGTTGGGTATCGGGTGTACAACAAAGTGATTCAGTTATACATTTACCTGTATCTCTCTATCCTTTTTCAAATATTTTTCCCCATTAGATTGTTACAGAATACTGAGCAGAGTTCCTTGTGCTATACAGTAGGATACATGAACCCCAACGATCATTTCAATGTTGTTCACACTAGCCAAGTCATAGAAGCAACCTAAATGTCCATCAACAGAAGGATGGATAAAGAATATGTGGTACGTATACACAATGGAATATTACTTAGCCATTAAAAAGAGTGAAATAATGCCATTTGCAGCAACATGGAGGAACCTAGGGATTATCACACTAAGTGAAATAAGTCAGGTGAGGCACTTTAAACCCTCATGCTTACTGTCTTTATCAGAGTTGGAGGCCAGTTCTGCTGACTTCATCTGTTTGCTATGGGACTCAATAACAGTAATGGATGGGAAAGGGATCTCTGAACTAACCACTGAGAAATGCACGTCAAGTGCTCTGACCATTTCTTAGTACCATCGTTAAAATGATCGTGATTATTATTATAATAACCTGTTTAAGGGTAAACAACCAGCTTTGTTTTCAGACTTAGATTTAAATCTTGGCTCTGCTATATATTAGCTGTGTAACTTTGAGCAAAAGATTATTAAATTTATCTATGCCTTAATCTCCTCATTCCTAAAAATGGGCATGAAACCATCTAATTAATAAGACTGTTGGGAGAGTTTAAAAGAGAGAACGTAGGAAAAGTGTCTGCTATGTGGCAAGTTCTTAACAAATGTTGTTCCTTTTTCTTTTTACCTTTGATTAATTCCTTTGGGTATTCTTTCAGTGTTTATTGAACATCTAATATAAGCTGGATCTTGTGCCAAGCACTTGAAAGTCAAGAGATAAAGATTTGAGAAATGCATTGCATGGCAAGGATGGGAAAGATACTATAGCAATTCAATGGGCTGAGTGGTTTATACAACCAACTGAGAGGGACAGATGAATCCTGTCTAGGAGCTCAGATGGCACCTGACCCAGGCCTTGAAAATGTGCACAGGATGTCTCCAAGGCAGAGACACCAGGAGAGGGCATTTTAAGCAGGGAGACTCTGAACAAAGGCTCTGATGCCTAGAAGTGTATGATCTGTCAGTGGCAGGAGGTGAGGCTAAAGAAAGCAAGAACCAGATTAGAAGCATACAAGCAATCGATGCAAAGACGTTGGACCATATCAGAGGGCATTGGGAAGCCTCTTAGAGGGTATCAGCAGGGAAATGACTTGGTCAGATTTGCATTTTAGAAAAGCTGCCTAGCATCTGAAGAATGGCCTGGAGTGGAAGGGGAGGCAAGCAGTAGGGTAAGAATAGAGGCAAGAACAAGAAAAAGACGCAAGTGGGACAGATGTAATCCAGGGGACAGATAAGGCTCAAATTAGGGAACTAACAGCAGGGAAGAAGAGGTTTTGGACTCAGTGGAAATCTAGCTTTGTGAAATAAAGGAACAGGAGTTGACTTGCGTGTCTGACTCAGGCAAGAGGGAGGGTGGTGATACCATGAACTCAGAGAGGAAACAAACTTGACATAAATGATCCCCAAATGTGCCTTTTTCAGATTCCAGAGATGCTGGGAATAGGAGTGACCTTGTGAACAGCTAATGATGTTCCTCTGATTAGGGATGAGATTAAGGGGTTAATATCCCCAACCTTTTTAAGGCTGAGAGAAAAAGAGTACCTCCCTTCATGTCCCATTTTTGTACTTTGGAGAGCCTTAGATAAAATAGGAGTCAATGTAATTATTTCAAAGAGTATGAACATTACTCTATTATTTTATAACTACTTTACAACTATAACTACTATATTACATGATATAATGTGGTAAAATTATAATATTGAGTTATTTAAATATTATTGGAATCATAGGTTTTTATTGTGTTGCTTTGACACTCTTCTGTGTTTTCCAAATTTTCTATCATGAACATAAATGTTATAAAATATCATTATTTTGTAATTATAAAATGAATATCACCCCAATAGAAATATGAGCAAAATACTTGAAAAAACACAAAAGAAGATCTCCAAGTAGCCAATAGACACACAAAAAGATGCTTGACCTAATTAGAAATAAAGAGAACACCTTTTAAAACTCATAGTGCAATTCCACTAGACAGGCAGCCAAATGGTAAAATGAAGAAGATGGAAAATATCAAGTGTTGTCATGGATGAAGAACGAATGTAACTCTTGTCCATTGATAGTAAGGAGTAAATTCATAGAATCACTTTTTAAAACTTTTTGGCAGTTATGGTATTTACACTATTGTGGAACATATGCAAACTATGATTTAGTAATTCCACTCCTAAGTATAGAACCAAGAAAAATGCATACATACATTCAGCAAAAAATACGTACAAGAGTTTTTATTGTAGAACTATGATACTAATCTGGATAGGATACCAATATCCATCAATAGTACAATAGATAAATAAATTATGGTATGTAAGACAGCAGATATTTATATGAAAGCAAAACCAGTTCATGATGTTTGAAGTCTGGATTGTAGGAAGTATAATTTGAGGGAAGCATGGAAAGGATTTCTGGATGCTAGTAATGTTTTATTTTTTAATATGTGCGCTAATTATATAGATGAATAATCACTTATACAGATGTGTTTCTCAGAATTCACTGAGTTGGGTGATATATACACTTTTGTGTATATATATTACGCTTTCATAAATTCTCATCTAAAAATACTAGAATTGAAGGAATTGTTGATGATGGTCTGTTGTAGCATCAATGCTAAGGAAGACTCTGTCTACCTTTTTCAGCCTGGAGTTGGTATCCGAAGATGATGTTAGGAGGTGAGAACTGAGTGCTGGGAATAGTAACACAAAGTCAACATTTCTTCATTTATTAAGGTTAGGATCTGAAAAAATCCTCTCCTTCTGATAAAAGAACAGTATCTGAAAAGGTGGTATTATTACAGATTCTACAGGACTAAAAACATGAAGCTAATATAAAAACTTTATACCAATACATTTGAAACTATAGAGGTAATGAATATATTCCTTAAAAACATAGCCTATTAAAACTAACACAAAAAGAAAGAGAATATGATGGTTCCATATCTAATCAGAAGTCAAATCTATAGTTAAAAACATTGACACACACACACACACTTCAGACCTAGGTTGCTTCTGTATTGAAACCTACAAATTTAAAGCAACAATTTTACAAAAGCTTTTTCAGAAACTTTAAAAAGAGGGTGTGTGTGTGTGTGTGTGTGCTTAGTCGAGTTTAATTCTTTGTGACTCCAAGGATTGTAGCCCACCAGGCTCCTCTGTCCATGGGATTCTCCAGGCAAGAATACTGGAGTGGGTAGCCATTCCCTTCTCCAGGGGATCTTCCCAATCCAAAGATCGAACCCAGGTCTCCTATATTGCAGGCAGATTCTTTACCACCTGAGCCCCCAGGGAAGTCCCTAAAAAGAGGGAATACTTCCTAACTCATTTAAGAGGTTAGCAAACCTTGCTACTAAAAGTTGACAAGGATATTACAAGAGAGGAAGTCTAAATTAATCTGACTCACAAACACAGATACAAAAATCCTAAGCAGCGTCATCAAACAGAATTCAGGAATATATGAAAAGGAGACTATTAAGACCAAGGAATATTTACTGTAAAAATGAAAAGCTGATTTAATATTTGGAAACAATTCTAGTTCACAATAATAACAGAAAAAAGAAGAAATTTTATACAATCCTCTCAATAGAAGCAAGAATGATTACTAATAAAATCTAACACATATTGATGATAAAAGCTCTAAGAAAAACAGAAATAGAATAAAATTATTTTATGAGAAAAAATAACTATAAAAATAGCAATCACCATCCTTTTTTAAATTAATTTTTATTGGAGTATAGTTGCTTTAAACTGTCATGTTAGTTTCTGCTGCAGTCTCTGCTGTACAGCAAAGTGAATCAGCCATACGTATACATGCACTCTCTCTTCTTTGGATTTCCTTCTCATTCGGGTCACCATAGAGCACCAAGGAGAGTTCCCTGTGCTACACAGTAGGTTCTCATTACTTATCTATTTTATACATAAGGGTGTACATATGTTAACCCTAATCTCCCGATTCATCCCACCCTTTCTCCTCCCACCTTGGTATCCACACATCCCTTTTATACATCTGTATCTCATAAAAAGGAACAAAATTGTGCCATTTGCAGAGATGTGAAAGGACCTAGAGACTGTCATATAGGGTCAAGTAAATCAGAAAAAGAAAAGAGTATCATAAAATATTGCTTATATGTGAAATCTAGAAAAATGATACAGATTAACTTATTTGCAAGGCAGAAATAGCAAGCACCATTCTTAATGGAAAATACTGAAGATATCCCTTTGACCCTTTGAAAAGGGAAATAAAGCAAGGGTTTACTTCCATTCAAAATTGTAATAGAATTGTCTAGCCAATGTGATAAGAAAAAAAGATCACAATTATAAAGTGATAACTAAAGCTATAAAGAAATAACACTTGCATATAATACTGTTTTGTACGTAGATAATATGAAAGAGTATACAGATAAATAATCAGAATTCTAAAATTATTTAGCAAGTGGCTGGATATAAGGACAATATACAAAAATCAATTATACACTTGTATAATATAAACAAAGAGAGTATGAATTGTTTTTCAGATAATTATAAGGCATTCATAACAGCATCAACAAACAAAATACCTACAATTAAATCTAATGAAAGATATGAAAGACTTCTATGTATACACATATCACCACCACCATCAACAACAAAACAACAAGCAAACAACATACCAAAAGAAATCCCTATTAAAATATTATTGGAAATACCGGTCTAGATCCAATGCATGCATGCATGCATGCTCAGTCACTTAGCCATGTCTGACTCTTTGAGACCCCCTGGACTGTAGCCCACCAGTCTCCTCTGTCCATGGAATTTCCCACACAAGAATACTGGAGTGGATTGCCATTTCCAACTCCAGGGCATCTTCCTGATCCAGGGATTGAACCTACATCTCCCGATCTCCAGGATTGCAGGTGGATTCCTTAGTGCTGAGCCACCAGAGAAGCTCCCCTAAATTCAATGAGATACAAAAAATTTTCAAGGATTAAAAATTGAATTGTGCAATGATACCATCTCCAAGTTTAGCTATATATTCAATTTAATCCTAATCAAAATGCCAGTGAATTCTCCCTTCTTTCCTGTTTTCTTTTCAAAATTGAAAATATTATTCTAAAATCCATATGAAAGTGCAAAAGGTCAAGAAGGTTAAACTTTCTTGACAAAGAACAAAAAAGTAGAACATATCATTAAGTGACAACAATTAAGACAGCATACTATTAGCGCAAAGATAGACAAATAGACCAATGGAACAGAAGAGAGTCCAGAAACTACTATGCATATATGATCATTGGGTCTGACATTGCAGAATAGTAGAGATAACGCAATCTTTTCTTTAGTGGTGTTAGGGCCTTGGATATCCATATAGAACAAAATAAAACTTGATTTTTATAATATAGCGTATATAGAAATCAATTACAGATGGCTTATTTATCTAAAAGTAAAAGGCAACACCATAAAGTTTCTACATAACAATATAAAATATTACCTCTATGAAAATGTTAGTCACTCAGTCATGTCCGACTCTTTGCCATACTATGGACCGTAGCCCGCCAGGCTCCACCGTCCATGGGATTTTCCAGGCAAGAATACAGGAATGGGCTATCATTTCTTTCTCCAGGGGATCTTCCTGACCCAGGAGCAAGGAACAAAAAAAGGATTATTTGAAAGGACCCAAAACTGTTAAACACAAAGGAAAAGATGGATAAATTAGACTGCATAAATTGGACCTTCTATTCATCAAAAGATAATATTAAGAGAGAAAAAGCAGGTACAGAGTCAGAAACATTATTTGAAAGCCATGTAAACTGACAAAGGACTCAATCAAAAATATGTCAAGAACTTATAAATCAATAAGGAAAGTACAATTATTTAAAAAAGGTGAGAAAGATACTTAATAAATGAGAATATTTTAATGACCAGTTAACAAATGAAGATGATCAAGCTTATTAGTAATTAAGGAAATAAAGAGTAAAACCACAGTGAAATACCACTACATACCCACCAGAGCAGCTAAAATTACACAGATTGGTAATAAATAACAAGTGTTGGCAAGGGTGTGGAGCAACTGGAACACTCATGCTTTGTTGATGGGACTGTACTTTGGTAGAATTATTTGGAAAACAGCCTACTACTAAACTTAAACTTATGCATACTTTACGACCCAGCAGTTTCAATCCTAGGTATGTATTCAGTAGAATAATGCATATATGCATAAAAATACATATACAAGGATATTCATAGTGACATAACTCATCATAGCACAAATTGAAGCAATTCAAATTCCACCAGCAGTAGAATAGGTAAATGAATGTTGTATGTTTGTACAATGGTATACTACTCAGCAATGAAAATAAACCACAACTGTATTCAATAATGGGAATGAATCTCCCATGTATGTGCATGTGCTAAGTCACTTCAGTTGTGTTCAACTCTTTGCAACCCTATAGACTACAGCCTGACAGGCTCCTCTGTTCATGAGATTCACCAGGGAAGAATACTGAAGTGGGTTGCCATACCCTTCTCCAAGGGATCTTCCCAACCCAGGGATCAAACCCGTGTCTCTTACCTCTCCTGCATTGGCAGGTGGGTTCTTTACCACAAGCGCCACCTGGGAAGCCCCTCATGTGTATGATATAGATCAAAATAAGTCAAATGCATCTAACATACTTCGTATGATTCCATTTAAAGTCCAAAAAACAAGCAATACCAGCCTGTGATCTCAGAAGTGAAGATAAGAGTAACCTTTAGGGAAAAGAGAGACTAGTGATGAGGAGGGATTAAGAAGAAGGTTTTTGGGGTACTACAGGTGTTTTATTTTCCTAGCTGGGTAATAGCTTCACTGAGATTTGTTTTATGATAATTTATAGATCTATAGTTTCATGTTGTGTACATATTTCTGTATGAGTATTATGCTTCACAGGCTTATTTTTAAAAATTAAGAAAAATAAGCATGAATATCCATACTAAGCTAGAAATAGTTTAAGCTCTGGACTACCTCCATGGATGGGAAAGAAAATGTCAATGGAGTTTTGTGAGGAGAGGATAAATTCATGAAAATGTGGGTGTACTTCAAATAGTAAATTCCCAGAAAATGAAGCTCCTTTTTAACAAAGTCAACACACAACCTCTTTCTCTTTTTTTAAAAGTCTTCATAAATCATGCAAAGCAGGCTACTTGCCTTGGCAGCTCCATCCTAAAATTACTCCACACACAGAGGCATGTGTCCTCCCCCATTTGAAAGTCAACAAGTCTCAGCCAAAATTGTAAAAGTTGGTAGGATATTTCGTCTGTTGTCAGTTTCATTCTGCAGCTTTGATATATTTTAAAGATCACTGGGCTTGCAATCAGAACCTTAGGTTCAAATATAAGATAAAGATCTCTAGTTTGGCAACCTTTGGTCCTGGCAATGGTTTCTGGACAGCTCTGAGCCTCAGTTTCCTCTTATGCTTGATGAAAAGGACACACATGCCTGCCTCCCAGGGCTGTGAGCAGTAGTGATTCAAAACACACACACACACACACACACACACACACACACACACACACACACACACACACACTATTCAAATCTTAAGGTGTTGTGTACCTAGAAGGGATTGCCCCCTCCTCCTCGGCTCCCATCTCCTTGGCAACCTCCATTTCAGGTGTCACTATCATCCTGGTCTTTAACCCCTCCTCCCTCTGTCATACCAGGAAAGAATCTGATATTAGTAATTTATATTCCAAGGATTGATTGATTATTCTCCAGCTGGAGCTCAGCCAGGCGTTTGCATTTTATGTCTTTTATCCCTAATTGTGGCATGAAAGACTTTTTCTCTTGTTAAAAAGAATTTGAGACTTCAGCAAGAAGGTGGTGAGCTCTGGGGGAAGGGAGGGGGAAGCTTGAAATCACATTAGCCAGATTCTGCTGGTTCTGAAGGTGAATTTGATTTAGCCCTTTTCAAGTGCCTTTTGTTTTGCTAGAAATGGTGTGGAGCAGTAGCCAAAGGGACTTCCCTACTAAACGGTCCCTGCCCTCCTAGATAGGGTTCGGGAGTAGGCAAACAGCACTCCAGCTGTCGATGTCCCAAGCTTTGCAGAGGGTAAAAGAGATCCAATCCCTCAGTTACTATCTTGGACCCAAAGCCTGCCTGATTCTTGGAGAGGTAGGCTGCAGCCTTGCTTCCTGCCTCTCCCCTCCACTTCCTGGTTTGAGATCAGCTGTGTCTCTCCTTCTGCACCCCTAATCTTAGCCTAATCCCTGCCATCCCTTCCCTTTGTCCCAAGACACCATGCTGACTTTCAGCTTGATTTTATTACGCTTTTAAAGACTGTTCATACCTTAATCCCCTTTATCTGGCATCCTGGCATTTATTCTTAGAGCTTATTTACTATTTCTGCATCTGGCTATCACATTTCAAAGCCAGAAATATGTTTTCCTATAATGTTTCTTCTTGGTAAATGAAGATGTTGCTGTCTCAAAGATGTTAAAAGGAAAGGGAAGTTGAGAAAGGTACAAGAAACCAAAGAGGAATCGGCTGAATGAATTGATGCAAATCAGACACCCAAAGATAGCAGAAAGGAAAAGCAGAAAGGAGCTTATTTGTCTATGAAAAAACCTGACTAGGGTGGAGAGAGGGGAAATCCCAAGATCTTGTCTAGACCAACAAGAAGTGCCTGAACACATGACTTTGATTTATAGGTTCTGGGCAGAAATTAAGAAAAGAATCTCTAAGATCAGATTCTGGAGGTTGTGAAGGGAGTTCTTTGACTCAGCATTTAGAAGCAGAATTTGGGCAGCCAGCAAGAAATGCAAACTCGTTGAGAACTGAGCTTCAGAAATGAGATGGTGGACCTGTACCATGAGCAGCTCACACTGCAGTGAAATTCTTTTGCAGGGAAGTATCAGACAAGGACTTTCCAAGTGGCATTAGTGGTAAAGAACCCGCCTGCCAATGCAGGAGACATAAGAGAGTTCTATCCCCGGGTCAGGAAGATCCCCTGGAGGAGGGCATGGCAACCCATTCCGGTATTCTTGTCTGGAGAAGCCCATGGACAGAGGAACCTGGCCGGCTACAGTCCATAAGGTTGCAAAGAGTCAGACATGACTGAAGCGACTGAGCACACATGCACGCATCCGGCAAGGAAGAGACTGAGGAAGTAGGAGCCAGCCTCAAGGATGGGGCTAAAGAGAGGAAAAGTCTGATCCTCTGGGAGACGGGAGAGAACTGTGGACTGAAATACACACGGGCTTTCTTCTTCACTGCAGGAGGAGACGGTTGTTTATTACTTTAAGGAGAAGTGTTCCAAATCTACTCATCCCAGGAAGTACTGTGGAAATTCACATTTCCTCTACTCCCCTCCCAGCCTATCGTCTCTCCTTTCTCCCCTTTTCCTCTGGATATGGACATGATTCCCCAGGCTCCACCTTCTGGTCCAGATCTCCTCATCCCTCTCCCCTTAGGATCTATGAATTTGAGGCTCCTTTCCCAAATCATTTGGTTGGAAAGAAATGGCTTCTTGCAGCATTCACATTAAAATTTGAAGATGAGGAAGAACAAGAGAGGAAAAAAAGTAGCTAAATTAGCAAGGTTCACTCAGCATGATTTTGCTTTAATCCAGGCCTGTGAGCTTGACAGGGCTCAGAATAAATGCAAGTAGATGTGTCCATCACACCAGCAGATATATTACTACTAATCCCAGACAAGACAGCAAAAACACATCACGCCTGGCCCCCACACTGTTTCCCTCTTAATCCGCTTCTAATTGCGCTGGGCATGCTGCCTGCACACCTCTGTCCCCCCAGGCCGTGCCAGTGCCCCTCTGGTTTCCACTCTCTCCCTGGAAGAGGCCAGTGTCATGTCAAAGTGACTCTTTTTGCAGAGATAGAGCAGCCACAGAAATCTGGGGTTTGCCTGTGTTTGAAGAAGATGTAATAGGAAGAAATCAGCTGAGGGCCTGGAAGTAGAATCTTGGTGTCAGGTCTCACAATTAGCTGGTTAGAGGAGAAAGTTTATGTATAAGTTATTTATCTAATTCCTGACACATAGTAAGCTGGGTGAAAGTTACCCCCTTTAAATAGTAGCTATCATTTATTGACTGCCTACTCTGTGTGATGCAGGCTTCCCTGGTGGCTCGGTGGTAAAGAGTCCACCTGCAATGCAGGAGACGAGGGTTCAATCCTTGGGACCAAAAGATCCCCCAGAGAAGAAAGTGTCAACCCACTCCAGTATTCTCGCCTGGGAAATCCCATGGACAGAGGAGCCTGGGTGGCAAAAAAGTCAGACGCAACTTAGTGACTAAACCACCACCACCACCACTCTGTGTCATGCCCACTGACTAATCAAAAAAAAAAAGACATCTCAGTAATGCTTGCTAGTGAGTGAAAGTTGCTCAGTCGCGTCCGACTGTTTGTGACCCTGTGGACTCTACAGTCCATGGAATTCTCCAGGCCAGAATACTGGAGTGGGTAGCCTTTCCCTTCTCCAGGGGATCTTCCCAACCCAGGTATCAAACCCAGGTCTCCCACATTGCAGGCGGATTCTTTACCAGCTGAGCCACAAGTAGCTATTAAAAAAGAAAATCTCTCTGACAGTACAGAAATTCATTATTAAAAAGTAAAGATATCCTGTCTTGGCATACCTCCCCTCAAATACCTCTCCTCAGGAATCAACATGGTTAAAAGCTTGCATATGTGTGTGTACATATGAAGACATGAATACACATCTATGTATGTTTTGACATAATTGGAATCCTAGTATACTATACCATTATACAAATTTTTCAAAATTTAATATCTTGTCAACATCTTTCCTATGATAGTACCTACAGATATATTTTATTCTTTAAACTACTGTATGGTAATCCCTTTTGTCAGTGTTATCATAACCTATCATTTTTAATTAGAGAACTATATGGGATTTGGATTTTATAGCCACATAAGGGGTTATGCAAAAAATAGTGACTCTACTATTTTCTGTAACTCTAAGTAATCTGTATTTCAATTCCTCATTTTGTGTGGCAACTGGAAAGATAACCTCATCAATTCTAGTAATCTCATTTTAGTATTCACTCAGTAACTCAGGTTTAAGGTCAGTAACTCTAGATTTCTTCCTTTTGAACCCTTCTCCCACAACATTGTCTACATTCCAGGGTTCACAGGGCAATCATGGTAGGCATAGAGCCTCTGGTCTGTGGCCTGCCATGGTGCTACCCTCTGGAGTGTCCTTATTCACCCACTAGGTTGTTGATCATAATCTCTCCCACTGATAGCTGGTTGTATATTCTCTGCCTCTTCCTAGCTCTGTCAACTTTGGCTTTATATACTGAGTTTACCAAAAAGTTCATCCTGGCGATGGTGGGAGGGAGATTTAAGAGAGAGGGGATATATGTATACCTATGGGTGATTCATATTGATGATGGCAGAAACCAACACAATATGGAAAAGCAATTATCCTTCAATTAAAAATAAATAACTTCTTAAAAATTAATTTATTTATTTGGAGGCTAATTACTTTACAATATTGTGATGGTTCTGGCCATACACTGACCTGAATCCACCACGAGTGCACATGTGTCCCCCACCCTGAACCCCCTCCCATCCCTCTGGGTCGTCCCAGTGCACAGGCTTTGAGTGCCCTGTCTCATGCCTCTAACCTGGACTGGTGATCTGTTTCACATATGGTAATATACATGTTTCAATGCTATTCTCTCAAACCATCCCACCCTCGCCTTCTCCCACAGAGTCCAAAAGTCTGTTCTTTATATTTCTGTCTCCTTTGCTGTCTCACATATAAGGTCATTGTTACCATCCTTCTAAATTCCATATATATGTGTTAGCATACTGTATTGGTGTTTTTCTTTCTGACTTACTTCACTCTGTATACTAGGCTCCAGTTTCACCCACCTCTTTAGAACTGATTCAAATGTGTTCTTTTTATTAGCTGAGTAATATTCCATTGTGTATATGTATCACAGCTTTCTTTTCTATTCATCTGCCGATGGACATCTAGGTTGCTTCCATGTCCTGGCTATTATACATAGTGCTGCGATGAACATTGGGGTACATGTGTCTCTTTCAATTCTGGTTTCTTCAGTGTGTATGCCCAGCAGTGGGATTGCTGGGTCGTATGGCAGTTCTATTTCCAGTTTTTTAAGGAATCTTCACACTGTTCTCCATAGTGGCTGCACTAGTTTGCATTCCCACCAACAGTGTAAGAGGGTTCCCTTTTCTCCACACCCTCTCCAGCATTTATTGTTTGTAGACTTTTTGATAGCAGCCATTCTGGCCGGCGTGAGATGGTACCTCATTGTGGTTTTGATTTGCATTTCTCTGATAATGAGTGATGTTGAGCATCTTTTCATGTGTTTGTTAGCCATCTGTAGGTCTTCTTTGGATAAATGTCTGTTTAGTTCTTTGACCCATTTTTTTGATTGGGTTGTTTATTTTTCTGGTATTGAGCTGAATGAGCTGTTTATATATTTTTGAAATTAACTCTTTGTCAGTTGCTTCATTTGTTATTATTTTCTCCCACTCTGAAGGCTGTCTTTTCACCTTGCTTATAGTTCCCTTCTTCGTGCAAAAGCTTTTAAGTTTAATTAGGTCCCATTTGTTTATTTTTGCTTTTATTTCCATTACTCTGGGAGGTGGGTCATAGAGGATCTTGCTGTGATTTATGTCAGAGAGTGTTTTGACTATGTTTTCCTCTAGGAATTTTATAGTTTATGGTCTTACATTTAGATCCAGTAACATTTTTTAAAAATTCAGATGTTGCAGAAAAACTCAAATGAAGATTTTGGCCAACCCAATATTTTGAAACTGTTATTGATTGCCCACAAATTATGCAATATTTTACCATCTCTTTTTGATACGGACTTTTTACTATTACAAAATGAAATGACATTAATTATATATACTACATACTCCAGTATTCTTGCCTGGAAAATCCCATGGACAGAGGAGCCTGGTGAGCTACTGTCCATGGGGTCGCAAGAGTCAGAGATGACTTAGTGACTAAACCACCACCGCTACATATGATATTACACATTTTATAATGTAATATCTTGCCTTAAAATCTACTTTACTTGATATTTATATAGTTAACTATACCAGCTTTCTTTGAGTTAGTGATTACTTAGAATATCCTTTTCTATATTTCTATTTTTAATTTTCAGTGGCTTTTAGTGAAGAATACCATTTATAAATAGAATGTAGCTGAAGTTTATTTGTGTATCCATTCTTATAAGCTCAGTTTTAATTATACTACTTAATGATTTCATTTATAATGTAAATCTTTAAATTATTTATCCCTAATACAGCTTACCAATCTAGTCAGCACTGTCTTTCATTTTGGTTTTTGTGTTCTGTTTCATGTTTTTATTTGTTTTTTATTTGTAATTTCTTGATCCCTTTTAAATCAATCAAGTTTATTTATAATCAAGTTTATTCATATTTCAATTTTTCTCCCTTTTTGTTCTTTTATTTGTATCTTTTTTATTGTTCTTTTATATGGAGATTTTAAAATGATTTTATATTCTTTTAAATACTGAATATTTCAGTATTTATCCTTAATTTATTACAATGTATTTAAATTAATGCTTATGTTAATTTTTAAACAATGCAATAAACTTACAACAGTTTAATTCCATGAGTTCCCCTTCATTCCGTTTGTGCTACTGTTGTCCAATAGTTTAGTTTTATATGTTTTAAATCCGACATGTGGTTTAAATTCACCTTTCAATGCAGAGGGTACAGGTTCAATCCCTGGTCTGGGAGCCAAGATCCCACATGCCTTGTAGCCAAAAAACCAAAACGTTAAGTAGAATCAATATTGTAACAAATTCAATAAAGGCTTTAAAAATGGTCCTCATAAAAAAAAATTCTTAAAAAAAAATTAATATGGCTATATTTAACTACCTTGCTGCAAAATTCAGACTTGAATTGAAGAAAGTAGTAGACCATTCAGGTATAACATAAATCAAATTCCTTATGATTATACAGTGGAAGTGACAAGCAGATTCAAGGGATTAGATCTGATAGGTAGAGTGCCTGAAGAACTACGGATGAAGGTTCATAACACTGCACAAGAGGTGGTGATCAAAACCATCCCCAAGATGAAGAAATATGAAAGGGCTGTCTGAGGAGGCCTAACAAATAACTGAGAGAAGAAGAGAAGCAAAAGGGAAAGGAGAAAAGGAAAGATATACCCATCTAAATGCAGAGTTCCAAAGACTAGCAAGGGGAGATAAGAAAGGCTTCCTCAGTGATCAACGCAAAGAAATAGAAGAAAACAATAGAAGGGAACCACCAGCGATCTCTTCAAGAAACTAGAGACACCAAGGGAACATTTCATGCAAAGATGGACACAGTAAAGGACAGAAGCAGGACAGACCTAACAGAAGTAGAAGATATTAAAAAGAGGTTGTAAAAATACACAGACCTATACAAAAAAGATCTTCATGACCCAGACAATCACAATGGTGTGATCACTCACCTAGAGCCAGACATCCTGGAGTGCAAAGTCAAGTGGGCCTTAGGAGGCATCACTACAAACAAAGCTATTGGAGGTGATGGAATTCCAGCTGAGCTGTTTCAAATCCTAAAAGATGATGCTTTTAAATTGCTGCATTCAATATGCCAGCAAATTTGGAAAACTCAGCAGTGGCCACAGGACTGGAAAAGGTCAGTTTTCGTTCCAATTCCAAAGAAAGGCAATGCCAAAGAATGCTCAAGCTACTGCACAAATGCACTCATCTCACATACTAGCAAAATAATGCTCAAAATTCTCTAAGACAGGCTTCAACAGTACATGAACCATGAACTTCCAGATGTTCAAGCTGGATTTAGAGAAGGCAGAGAAACCAGAGATCAAACTGTCAACACCCATCAGATCATTGAAAAAGCAAGAGAATTCCAGAAAAACATCTAATTCTGCTTCACCGACTACACTAAAGCCTTTGACTGTGTGAGTGAAAGTTGCTCAGTCATGTGTGACTCTTTGTGATCCCATGGACTATACAGTCTATGGGATTCTCCAGGCCAGAATACTGGAGTGGATAGCCATTCCCTTTTCCAAGGAATCTTCCTAACCCAGGGTTCGAACCCAGGTCTTCCGCATTGCTGGTGAATTCTTTACCTGCTACCAGGGAAGCCCTTTGATTGTGTGGATGACAACAAAATGTGGAAAATTCTTCAAGAGATGAGAATACCAGACCACCTTACCTGCCTCCTGAGAAATCTGTATGCAGGTCAAGAAGCAACAGTTAGAACCAGACATGGAACAATGGACTGGTTCCTAATTGGGAAAGGAGCACGTTAAGCCTGTATATTGTCACCTTGCTTATTTAACTTTCATGTACATCATGCAAAATGCCGGGTGGGATGAAGCACAAGCTGGAATCAAGATAGCTGGGAGAAATATCAATAATGTCAGATATGCAGATGACCCCATCCTTATGGCAGAAAGCAAAGAGGAGCTAAAGAGCTTCTTGATGAAAATGAAAGAGGAGACTGAAAAAGCTGGCTTAAAACTCAACTTTCAAAAAATGAAGGTCATGGCATCCAGTCCCATTGCTTCATGGCAGATAGATGGGGAAATGATGGAAACAGTGACAGATTCTATTTTCTTGAGCTCCAAAATCTCTGCAGATGGTGACTGAAGCCATGAAATTAAAAGACGCTTGCTGCTTGAAAGAAAAGCTATGACCAATCTAGACAACGTATTAAAAAGCAGAGACATTACTTTACCAACAAAGGTCCACATAGTCAAGTTCAGTTCATTTCAGTTCAGTCACTCAGTCATGTCCGACTCTTTTGACCCCATGAACCCCGCAAACCAGGCCTCCCTGTCCATCACCAACTCCCTGAGTCCACCCAAACCCATGTCCATCAAGTCAGTGATGCCATCCAGCCATCTCATCCTCCATCATCCCCTTCTCCTCCTGCCCTCAATCTTTCCCAGCATCAGGGTCTTTTCCAATGAGTCAGCTCTTCGCATCAGGTGGTCAAAGTATTGGAGTCTCAGCTTCAACATCAGTCCGTCCAATGAACACCCAGGACTGATCTCCTTTAGGATGGACTGGTTGGATCTCCCTGCAGTCCAAGGGACTCTAAAGAGTCTTCTCCAACACTACAGTTCAAAAGCATCAATTCTTTGGCACTCAGCTTTCTTTATAGCCCAACTCTCACATCCATACATGACCACTGGAAAAACCATAGCCTTGACTAGACAGATCTTTGTTGGCAAAGTAATGTCTCTGCTTTTTTAATATGCTATCTAGGTTGGTCATAACTTTCTGTCCAAAGAGTAAGCGTCTTTTAATTTCATGGCTGCAATCACCATCTGCAGTGATTTTGGAGCCCAGAAAAATAAAGTCAGCCATTGTTTCCACTGTTTCCCCATCTATCTGCCATGAAGTCATGGGACCAGATGCCATGATCTTAGTTTTCTGAATGTTCTTTAAGCCAACTTTTTCACTCTCCTCTTTCACTTTCATCAAGAGCCTCATTAGTTCTTCTTCACTTTCTGCCATAAGGGTGCATATCTGAGGTTATTGATATTTCTCCCAGCAATCTTGATTCCAGCTTGTGCTTCATCCAGCCCAGCATTTCTCATGATGTACTCTGCATATAAGTTAAATAAGCAGGGTGACAATATACAGCCTTGATGTACTCCTTTTCCTGTTTGGAACCAGTCTGTTGTTCCATGTCCAGTTCTAACTGTTGCTTCCTGACCTGCATACAGGTTTCTCAAGAGGCAGGTCAGATGGTCTGGTATTCCCATCTCTTTCAGAATTTTCCACAGTTTATTGTGATTCACACAGCCAAAGGCTTTGGCATAGTCAAACAAAGCAGAAGCAGATGTTTTTCTGGTACTCTCTTGCTTTTTCGATGATCCATCAGATGTTGGCAATTTGATCTCTGGTTCCTCTGCCTTTTCTAAAACCAGCTTGAACATCTGGAAGTTCACCATATAGTCAAAGCCACAGTTTTTCCAGTAGTCAAGTATGGATGTGAGAGTTGGACCATAAAGAATGCTGAATGCCAAAGAATTGATGCTTTTGAACTGTGGTGTTGGAGAAGACTCTTGAGAGTCTCTTGAACAGCAAGGAGATCCAACCAGTCCATCCTAAAGGAGATCAGTCCTGAATATTCATTGGCAGGACTGATGCTAAAACTAAAGCTCCAAAACTTTGGCCAGCTGATGTGAAGAGCTGACTCATTTGAAGAGATTCTGATGCTGGGAAAGATTGAAGGAGGAGGAGAAGGGGATGACTGAAGATGAGATGGTTGGATGGCATCACCGACTCGATGGGCATGAGTTCAAGGAAGCTCCGGGAGTTGGTGATGGACAGGGAAGCCTGGCATGCTGCAGTCCATGGGGTCACAAAGGGTCAGACACAACTGAGCGACTGAACTGAACTGAGCTACCTATTTAGTCTTTTAATATTCTTTATTCCTTCTTTATGTTTTGGGCTTTCATCTCTATCATCTTTCTGTAGTTTTTATAGTATGAGTGTGTTAAAAATTAATATTTTGGTATCTTATTTTATATTAAAACATCTTTATTTTGTCCATATTTTTAAAGGATGTTTTTCATGGAGTATATGATTCTAAGTTGGCAGTTCTATTTATTTATTTCAGCACTTTAAATATGTCACTTTCGTGCCTTCTGGCTTTTATAGTATATGTTGAAAAATTATCAGTTTATTATTGTTTTTGCTAGTCTTTTTTCTCTGAATATTTTAAGATATTCTCCTCATTTTTGGTTTTCAACATTTTGACTAGTACTTGCTTAGACAAAGGCTTTTTAAAATTATATTCTGAGTTTTTTTGAATCTGTAAGTTGATGACTTTCATCAGATTTGGAAATTTCTCAGTGCTATTTCTTCAAATATTGCCTCATTTCATTATATATCCTCACTTCCCATGAATCAAGTACATATATGACTTTAGACACCTTCAGGTCTCTTAAGCTCTATTTACTCTAGCCTTCTTCCAGGAAGAGACTTCTAGACTTTTTCAAAGGAAAAGAAACTCAAGCAGACAAAAGGGGTTTTGCTGACTTGAGAAGACATAAGCAGGATTTGTCGGAGGCTAATGTGACTGGAATTTGCAGGGCATAGTACTATAGAGGGGAGAACTAAGCAGATGGAGAGCTTCAGAAATCTGCCTAGGAGTATTCTTGATTTCTTAGCTGAGTATTTATTACATACCATCAAGTGAAATTCCTTGATGCTGAAAAAATTACAATCTTTAGTTTGCTACAAGTTAAAGAAAAAAACTTTAGAATTCACATAGAACTGGGAGACATCTATATTCTAGCCAATCACAGTGGAGAGAATTTATTGAATACCCAGGATATTAAATAGAGATCCCAACAAAATCATTTGTTAGTAGGTAAATTAAAGATGTGTACATGTAAAAGTCTTTGAAACATCTCAAAAGGATCAAGCTGAACAACAAATAATTTAGCTACCTCCCCCCTCCCTCCCCCCCCCCACCCCAAACAAATGCTTTTTAAGGACATTAACAAAATCCAGTCATTCAACAGTGTAATGTTCACAATGTCTAGTATACAATCATAATTTAATAGACATATCAAGAAGTAGGAGAATACAACTCATAATCAGGAGAATATCAGCTAACAAAGCATAGTCAGGAATAAGGAAAATGATGTAACTAGCAAAAAATTTAAAACACTTTTTTATTTAGAAAGCTCAAGAATTTATAGAAACTGTAATCATAATAATTATATTAATTGAAATTCTAAAATACAAACTAATGGAACATCAAAAGTTCACTGGGAAAAAATATACATGTTCAATTGATTTTCAACAAGGTAATCCAATGGGGGAAATGGTGTTGAAACATCTGGATATCTGTTTGGATGAAAATGAACTTCATTTCTTAAGTCACAACATCAACAAGTATTTACTGAAAATGGATCATGAACCTCTGTAAAAGGTAAAATTATAGACCTCTGAAACAAAAGAGGAGAAAATGTTTGTTACCTGAGCATAGGCAAAAGTTTCTTAGATGGAACACAAACAAATGAGAAAATAAAAAATTATAAATATAACTTCATCAAAATTTTAAACTTCTACTTCAAAAGATTCCAGTAAGAAAGTTAAAAGACAAGCTATACACTCAGAGAAGATATTTTATGTGTGTATATATATATATATAGAGAGAGAGAGAGAGACAATTCAGGAGACCCTGGTTCAATTTCTGAGGCAGGAAGATCCCCTGGAGAAGGTATAGGCTATCCACTCCAGTATCTTGGGCTTCCCTGGTGGCTCAGATGGTAAAGAATCCGCATGCAATGTGGGAGACCTGGGTTCGATCCCTGGGTTGGGAAGACCCCTTGGAGGAGGGCATGGCAATCCACTCCAGGATTCTCACCTGGAGAATCCCCATGGACAGAGGAGCCTGGGGGTCACAAAGAGTCATACATGACTGAGTGACTAGGCACACAACACACACAAAATATATATATCTGATAAAGAACTTTGATCGAGGGCATATAAAGAGGCATTATAGCTCAATAATAAAAGCACAAACAGCTACATTTTAAAACATGGGCAAAATATTTGAACAGAGCTTCACAAAGAAAGATATGCAATAACAAATACCATCTGAAACATATTTAATATTATTAGTCACCAGGGAAATGCAAATTAAAAACCAAATAGAAAAGTATTCCATACCCATTCAGTTCATCTCAGTTCAGTCACTCAGTCGTGTCCGACTTTGAGACCCTATGGACTGCAGCTCGCCAGGCCTCCCTGTCCATCACCAACTTCTGGAGTTTACTCAAACTCACGTCCGTTGAGTCAGTGATGCCATCCAACCATCTCATCCTCTATCGTCCCCTTCTCCTCCCTCCTTCAATCTTTCCCAGCATCAGGGTCTTTTCAAATGAGTCATTTCTTCATATCAGGTGGCCAAAGTATTGGAGTTTCAGTTTCAGCATCAGTCCTTCCAATGAACACCCAGGACTGATCTCCTTTAGGATGGACTGGTTGGATCTCCTTGCAGTCCAAGAGACTCTCAAGAGTCTTCTCCAACACCACAGTGCAAAAGCATCAATTCTTTGGTGCTAAGCTTTCTTTATAGTCCAACTCTCACATCCATACATGACTACTGGAAAAACTATAGCTTTGACTAGACGGATCTTTGCTGGCAAAGTAATGTCTCTGCTTTTTAATAAGCTGTCTAGGTTGGTCATAGCTTTTCTTCCAAGGAGCAAGTGTCTTTTGATTTCATGGCTATTAGAGTGGTTAAAATTAAAAACTCTGACAATGCTAAGAGTTGACAGGATGTAAAACAACTGGAATTCTCACACATTGCAAGTGGGAGTGTAAAATGACACCATTTTGATAAACATTCAACATTTTCTTGTTTAGTTAATCTGCACCTACCATATAACCAAGAAATTGCCCTGCTAAGTATATAAAAGAAATGAAAATATATGCTCACAAGAAAGTTCAGTTCAGTTGCTCAGTCTTATCCAACTCTTTGCGGCCCCACAGACTGCAGCATGCCACGCTTCCCTGTCAATCACCAACTTCTGGGGCTTGCCCAAACTCATGTCTATTGAGTCGGTGAGGCCATCCAACAACTCATCCTCTGTCATCCCCTTCTCCTCCTGCCTTCAATCTTTCCCAGAATCAGGGTCTTTTCCAAGGAGTCAGTTCTTCACAACAGGTGGCCAAAGTTTTGGAGCTTCAGCTTCAGCATCAGTCCTTCCAATGAATATTCAGGACTGATTTCCTTTAGGATTGACTCGATGGATCTCCTTGCAGTCCAAGGGACTCTAAAGAGTCTTCTCCAACACCACAGTTCAAAAGCATCAATTCTTTGGTGCTAAGCTTTCTTTATAGTCCAACTCTCACATCCATACATGACTACCGGAAAAACCATAGCTTTGACGAGTATGAAAAGGCTCACAAGAAAAGTTTATACATAAATGTTTATAGCTGCTTTATTCACTATAGCAAAAAATGAAAATTACCTAAATGCCTACCAATAGGTAAACTATTGTAGTATATTTATATAACACAACACTATTCAGAAAGAAAAAGGACCAAACTTCTAATACACACAACAATATATATGATTTCAAAACACTATGCTGAGTGAAATAAACCAGACATAAAAGGATGTTCTTTTATAAAAGACAAAATTTATCTACTAATAAAAGGCATATTAGTAGTTTTCTAGAGGAATCTAGAGGAATCGGAGGGGTCATTGTCTGCAAAAAGTCACAAAGAAAATTTAGGGGATACAAATGTCATTATTTCATTCTTTTTGATGCCATTTACAGCAACATGGATGGACCTAGAGATTATCGTAAGTCAGAAAGAGAAAGACAAATGCATATGATATCACTTAAATGTGGAATCTAAAATATAATACAAACCACCAAAGCAATATCTATGAAACCAAAACAGACTCACGGATATAGAGAACAGATTTGTGGTTGCCAAGGGGAAGCAGTGGTAGAAGAGGGAAGGATTAGAAGTTTTGAATTAGTAGAAGCAATCTATTATATATAGGATGGATAAACCATAAGGTCCTATTGTATAGTGCATGGAATTATATTCAATATCCCACGACAAGCCATAATGGAAAGGAATATGAGCAAAAATATATATATTAAATATTTATGTATAACTGAAACTCTGCTAAACAGAAATTAGCACAACATTGTAAATCAACTATATATCAATAAAATTTTTTTAAAAAAGAAAATTGGGGTGATAGATAAAATCTATATATTTTTTGGAATAGTGATTATATGGATGTAAGCATTTGTCAAAACTCACGAAGCTTTACAATTCCAAACAGTTGCTAAAATGTGTTTACTGTATGTAAATTAAACATCAGGAAAATTATTTTAAACGTAAAAGAGAAAAATTTACTGGAAGATCACTTTTATCCTGTAGAGGCCTTTTAGGATTTGTTAAGTAGATTTATTTCAGTTTTGTACTACTCCGAGGATGTAGCTAGGACTCCTAATATTTGCCACTTATTAGGATATGACCTTTCTTAGCTCTTGACTGAAAGTCTATGAGGTTCACCAAGATATTTCCTTTCTATTTATGTCAAAATTCTAATCTTTACCTCCCAAATTGTGGCTCTTTTTCCAGAGGTTCTCCTTATGCACAAATAATTTAGAAATTATTCAAAGAACTAGGAAAATATTATAGATTTTGGGGACTCAACTGCAAGTCTCTCTTTTGCTGTGACAATCTTTCAATTAGAGTTCCCTTGGCAGATCTAAACAATGAATGTCTCTTCTGCTTGAATAAACCACCACTCTCTGTGTGGGTTCTCTGTACCTCAGTTTAGAAAATGCCTTTGGGGACAAAGTGAGTAAAATGAAGTGTTCACTTCCTATATTGTACTTCTGCTATGATTGTTCTCTAATGCCTAGGAACAAAAGTTTTTGTATTTTTTGTCTAGCTTTTAGAGTTGTTTATGGAAGGTACTGCAACCTGATTAGAACCAGAGGTTCAGGTCTAGTCTTTTAAAATCAATTTTGCTCACACTTACAAAGTAAACAGGGTAAACCACAGAAGAAGCAGATAATTAAAGGGACAGAAAATAGGAATGAGATACTTTCACAATAAGAAAAAAAAGAAAACATGGAAAAATCAAAATTATTGCTAGTGTATGTCTTTGTTTGGCTCTAGAAACTATCTTTCTGTTTATCTTTGATATTTTCTCCACTCTTTTTTTCCCCAGAAATTCTTTTATTCAGAACAGAATTCTATTCACCAAGTCTCAACTTTCCTGTAATGTAATATAATCCATTTATTATATTATCATCGATTTTCTCAATTTTTTTCCATAAGTACCCAACTTACTTTGTCCATTTTATTATTTACTGGTTATTTGATTTTCCTTCACAGTTAACACTAATAACAGATTTGCTGACTGTTTTTTGCTTTGTGGTTGCACCCTTTTGTGGCTGCAATGACCTCTCAAGTACGTATCAAGGTCTCTTCTGCTCCATTATCATCTCTCTTTCATCTGTGGTCAGCTCTGCTTGTTAACCTTGCACATTCACTTCCTATCATAGGTTTTAGTCATATATCTAGTGGTTGTTTATTAATACTTATGAATGAAGAACCCCATCCATTTGTTTAATAAGCTGATGTAGGTTTCATGAGTCCAATCCTTATGTTTGCAACTGCACATGGGGAAGATTTACTGCAAATGTTGATAGGCAGTTATCTGCAGGCTTTCTGGGTAAAGTGGAGGCAAGCAGGCAGGCTAGAAAGAGTGAAATTTTGCAGAATAAGAGGCAGCACTCTGGAGATGGAGTAATTTGGGAAGCATTTTTCTTTTGAATGGAGCTACATTCTTTCTTCTCACTCACTCCTTATTTTCTTTTTATATCTATCTACAGCCTCACCTATCAAGTTTATGTCTTCTTGTTTCCTTTTAGAGTATTTCCTGGGAGATTGGGGTTGAGCAAAGAAAGTGTAAGGGATCTACCTATTTTGATAAATTGGACCACTTAGGGCTGTTTCTACCATACCAAATTTTATCTGAAAGTCTGATGGGCTGAATTCAGTGGTTTGAGGCTTGGTCTGGGACTACTGAAATTGTGGGTAACCAATTCTACAAAGGAATGTGAGAAATATCCCCAAGCTCAGAATAGACTAGGGTGTGTCTTGGGTTTGCAAAATTTGAGGGGGAAAAAAATAGCCTCCTATTAAATGGTCTGAGCCTAGAATTTGAATCTAGCTTGCTGTGTTTCAGGGATGGGGTTAGGGAGATCTGGTTTACTTCTTTTCAGTGAAGTCTATCCAACTATACAGTTGAGCTGGGAGAGATTTGGAGAGCGGGAGGGCTGAGCAATATCTGTTCCTCGGTTTCTTGGTTTTCAGACACAAATGAGATTGTAGGGTACCGATCCTTTTAGATCTTTACAAATTACCATGATCAGTTAGTATTTTGATGCCTGTTGAGCAACCTCTTTACCATTTGTAAGATTTCCTCATTGTATTTAGTCTCATTGTGAAGCTGGGCTTCATCTCTTTCCCACTAAGGAAGCTAAAAACTTTCAATCCTCCTTCTCTTCATTCTTTGGCAGCCACAGTACAGGAAGGTGAATAAGCTCAGCACATCAGAGGCTTCTGCCCTGAAGTTTGGCACTCGAGTGAGTGGCACTACGATGATGGAGTGATTAGAACTCTGTCATGAAGTTAGCAGTGATGACAGATGTAGTGAAAAGAGCGGTGTCCTGGCCAGACTGTTTTCTCAGCAGAATAGTTGCTGCCTTCCTTTTCTTTGGCCCCCACTATAGAGACCTCGGCTCCATCTTGTTCATTGCCCAAGGCTGGCCTTGTAGTCTGTTTCTGTCAATTCTGATGACATTCCAATAAAACATCATTTTGTTAAGATAGCAAAAATTAGTTTCTATTTCTCACAAAATGACAGCAAACTAACTGATAAGAGTCCACTTTCAAACTGAGAAGCAGCAAAGCACATGGAGGAGTCAGACTGCCTGGGTTTAAATCTCCAGCTTTGCCAGTTACAAGCTCCGTGAACTAGCCTGTAGATGTATCAGGGTCTCATTTTTAAGTGTGGATAAGAACAGTGCCAATCTCACTGGCTTGTTTTAATGCTTAAAGAGTTAATGTGTGAGAACGACTCGGAACAGCGCCTGGCACAAAGTAAGCACATTGTAATTAACACGTCTCCATAAAGTATAGAAAAGCTGGGATTGGGTATCTAGCCTAGATACAGCAGAAAGCAATGAACATCCTATTACAATTCCAGGATGGAATTCTAGTTTATGGCACACAGCAGCAAAATAGTTAGAGATTACCCAGAGTTATCGGAATAAAGTGTTCATAGAGGGCAAAGCTTGGGAGATTGTTGTTGCTAATGCAAAGACTACAGGGTAAAGGAATTACTTATCTTGGCATTTGATGATTTTTTAAAAAGAAAATGAAGCATTTAAATTTCTAAATTCTCAGGCTTTCTACAAACACTGTGAAAGAATAAATTTTTAGTTGCATCTTTAGGACTGAGATAAGTGAATACCAAATTTATCAGAGATAATTTTTTTCCCCTGCAGACTGCCAAATTGTGACATCTGTTGAATTAACCAGCTTGTAATGTTTCTTCAGTAGTGCCGTGTATCAGGAAAAAAGAGAACACTGAAACACTGGATTAGATGTATGTCGCAGGATTAGGAGATGTCTTGGTATATAGAACCCCTACCCATCACTGAACTTCCTATGCTCTTGAAAATAATCTTCCTGTGCCCATGAATGAGAGAGTTACCCGACAACAACAAACCATTTTATCTTTCGATCTACCCCCTCTAACTCCTCACACACCCTTCTTTTCTCCAAAGTTACAATTAAATTAGATCACAGCATACCCTAAGGAGAAAATGATAAATAAAATCAGAGAGGAATCTATTCCAAAGAATTGCAGGACTTTCATTTTATTTGCAAAGGTCTTTGGAATGTGTGTGGGAATGAATTTAGAGGGTTGTCACCAAACTGGAAGGAGGCTTCCCAGATGGTGCAGTGGTTAAGAATCTGTCTGCCAGTGTAGGTAAAGCAAAAGATGCAGGTTCTATCCCAGAGTTGGGGAGATCCCCTGGAGTAGGAAATGGCAATCCACTCTAGTATTCTTGCCTGGAAAATTCCATGGACAGAGGAGTTTGGCTGGCTACAGTCCAGGGAGTTGCAAAGAGTCGGCCATGACTGAGTAACTGAACACACACACACCAAATTGAAAGAAACATAGCTTTAGATTGGACTCAAGTTATCAATATGAATGGGCTTACTAGACAGGCTAGTTTTTGTGTTCTTGCTGGTATGTATTGTAATAATTTGTACATCTGGTTAATGAACATTTGTATGTATGTTCTTAGCTGACCCTAACTAAATAAAATCCAAACACCAAAAATATTTTGATCTAATGTATATAAAGAACTTTAATTTGGAGGGATATAAGAAGTCTGAAATTAATCACAGTGCAACCACCCACTTCCTAAGTCCCTAGGGAGGGCCCAGAAAAATATCTCTCCTCAGTGAAACCTTGAGATCAGTATTGGTAAAAGAAGTATGAGCATCTTTGAGAAACACTCTGATGGCTGTTCTGTGTAGTCCAAAGATGTTGAAGAAGATGCTACAGTTAAAATAGGCTCTCTGGTTTCAGTGTGATGCAAGGATTTCAGAATGGAAAAAAAAAAAGCAGAGACACTTAACTGGCAGAAGCAGAATGAGCTTGATTACCATAGCAGAAGGAAGTATCATTATGGTAGGTAAAATGTTCTAACCCACAAGATCATTGATGATGGTTGATCGCTAATGGGATCCTTTGACTGTAAGGACTGGTTCCCCAATGAATGAGGAACTGCTATGCTAATAAAAATGACCTCCAGGTGTCAGTGGTTTAGCAGTTAAAAGTTTATTTCTCTTGTACATAAGTCTGCTATAGGTCTGAGTGACTCTCTTGGGCTTTTGATCATACAGTGACTAGAGCCCAGGCTTGTTTCATGTTGTGATCTGATCTCATAGCTTCCATGGTAGAGGAAGAGACTGCATCAAGAGCTTATGCCTGCTTTTCTGGGCTCCAGCCAGAAGTTTCACATGTCACTTCTGCTCACAGCCCATTGAACAGAGCTAATCACATGGCAGCAATTAACTACAAGGGGAAAGGGAAATGGATAGACCATATAGAATACTTGTGACCATTACTTTTTCTGCCATACCGACTGAAGCCCTACATTATGGATATTACTGAATAATTGGAGGCCTGACTTCAATTGTCACCATGTTATGATGATCTTGATCCTTCATGCAATTCCTAGACTCAAGTTCAAAGAAACAGAAGCTTGCAAATGAAGACTGGGTACACTTGAGGGAATATCCTGCAAAAATATCCAAGAGTACACTTAGAATCTTCCCCTTATTCCTCTCCAAAGGTAGATATGGATATTTATCCTCAGAAAAAGATAGGTATCTAAACTTTTTATGTACATTACCCATCAGGTCTAAACTGACACCACTGCTTATGTTCTCAGAACACCACAGTGATCTAATACCCAGAATGGAAGCTTACACAAGACAGGTGACAAGTGGAGTTTTGACCTAAATCATGGTAGTGGGCCAGTGGTAATCAAAACATGTGTCAGTCAATGAAATAAATATACACAGCAGTGATCCTCTATCAGTACCCTTTACCAACGGAGGGAGGGAGATCATGACAGAAAGAGACAAGAAGAAGCCTCTACACTTTGTGCTTTACCAAAAAATAAGCCAAAACATAAACCACATCCTTAGGAGAATCAAGGAAATCAGTGTCACCATAAAATACTTGAGAAGCACTCCAATTCACAGGCCCATTTGGTTCTTTGGTTTATCCCGCCGAGGGTAGATGAACCTTGGAGAATGGCAGTGGGTTATTGTCAGTTTAATAATGTATGACTCTAACTGCAGGTACTTTTCCTTTCATGGTCTCCTTATTAGAACAAATCAGTACAGCCCTTGATATTGAGTATGAAGTTATTAATCTGACAAATGCTTTTTTTCTCCTCAATTTCCAACAAATGGAGGACACTAGAAGCAATTTTCTTTCACTTGATGGGACAAATGTACACCTTTATGACTTTCTCAGAGATGTCTCAACTCTCCTTGACTAGGACATCTCTTTTTCCACTTTGCCTGGAAAGAGTGATAAACTGAGTTAAGGAACTAGGTGTTTGCTAATGGTTTAGCCAAATTATTTGTAAGTTAGAAGGATCAACATTTGGGGATTGGAAGGATGATATTATGTCTCTTGTGAATAATCATCAAAGTTTCCTACTGCAGAGAGTCAGATGGTATTAGCTTTCCTCTACAACACTTGCTTGTGGTAGACAAAATAATGGCTCTTCAGAGGTGGTCATGCCCTGATCCCTGGACCCTGTTATGTTTTGCTATTTAGCAAAAGGAATTTTTCACATGTGGTTAAGGCTTTGGATCTTGAGCCTGGAAGATTATCCTGTAGTATCCTGGTGGACCCAATCAAATAACTTAAGTCCTTAAAAGTGGAGAACATTTCCTGAAAGAAGAGTATGAGGGATGTAACAAAAGAGGCAGGAGAGATTCAAAGTGTGAAAGGAATTTAACTCACAATTACTAGCTTTGAAGATGGATAGAGGAGGCAATACAGGGGCCTCTAAATGCTGAGAACAGCCTTCATCTGACAACCAGCAAGGAAGTAGGGGCCTCAGTCCTACAACCTCAAGGAATTGAATTCTATCGACTCCTTGAATGAGCATTAAAACAGATTTTTCTTAGAGCCTCTAGAAAAAAATACAGACATGCTGACACTTTGATTTTAGATACCTGAGACCCATGTCAGAGTTCTGACCTACAGAACTGTGAGATTAAAAATTTGTGTTGTTTCAAGCCATTAAATTTGTGGCAATTTTTATGACAGCATTAGAAAACTAAACATTGCTTACTATTTTTATGAACAAAACAAAGTTGTTATTGAGATTCTATTCTTCAGAGTACATTCTGATGATCTGAATAAGTGGACAATATAGAGTGCTATTTCACACGTGGAACACCAGATCCATGCAAGCATGGGACCAAGAGCTGACAGGAACACAGACTAAGATTAAGGATGTATCCTCAACAATTTGTAGAGCAGCAACCAACATCCCTACACCCTGATATGGTATATCAAAGGGACCAGCTAGCCTCCTGTTGGCTGGTTGATCACAGTGAACCCTTATGTTATGAAGGGGGCAATGATTTACTCCTTTGGAAGAGAAAGTTATTCTGGATTAAGATTTTCTTTCCTTCTTAACATGTCATCTATGATCTAATTGTTGCCTTATACATCATAATGACAGTCACACATTACTATGTATTATCAAATAATTCAAATATCAATATTAATAATTGATATTTGTACAGAAAAGAATTGACAATGAATCGATACCCATGGAATTCATTGATCACAACATATGCACATCACCCAGAAATAGGTGACCTTATGGAACAAGAATATGGACCTTTATAAAAATCAGTGCCAATTGTGGGGGAATTTTGGGAGATTAGAGCACATGGTATAGGGTAAATTGGGTGCTTTGAGTAGGCAACAAATATATGGTGCTATTTCTACTATTAATACAATGGAGAAATGGAAGTGTGAAAATGTATGTACATAGAGGGGTGAGGGGCTGTTCAAGGTTCACAGTTACACCCATAATCTTGATTTTGTTTGTTTCCCTTCCTTGTAACTGTACCCTGCATGTTTAGCACCTCGGTGGTAACAGTTTATGTTTTAAAAACACTCATGTGATGGGCACTGTTCTGTGTGGCTTACATGGAATACCTCATTTAGTCATCATGACAACTCCATTGAAGTACTATATTGTCCACATTTTGCACATTAGGAAATTGAATGCAGTGAAATGGTAAATGGTGGAGCTGAAATTTGAGTGCTCAGGCCCTTAACCACTATGCTTCAATACCTCTCAATGGAGGAATGTTTCCATGAGGAAATACAACAATTATTTAACCAAGTTGGAAGTTGTAATTGTCTCCTGGATGTTTTGGGTTTCTCATGTTCCTGAGACAACATGCAAAAAAATAATAATTTTATAGTGTTATATAGGATGGTTAGTTCTCAGTATCAAGATGAAATAAATAAGGTTTCTGCTAGAAGAAGGGAATGGCAACCCACTCCAGTATTCTTGCCTGGAGAATTCCATGGACAAAGGAACCTGGAAGGCTACATACAGTCCATGGGATGAAAAAGAGTTGGACACGACTGAGTGACTTATAAAAGGGGAGGAAGAAAGAGAAAGGAGTAAATTCAGAGGCTCTTCTAGTACTCCTCCCAGTAGCATTGTTTGCAGTGGTGAAAATCCATACAAGGCTATAGCACAAGATTATCAAGAGCTCACTTCCCTCAGAAATGAATGTCATATGCACCACCTCACTCAGGAAGGAATTCCAACTAGTTAAGGTGCTAATTAAAGTCCATGGAAAGAGGAATTGGTAGTCATAGAAAAAGGAAGTCATCAAAATTAACTACAGTGTCATAATCAGCTTTGGAAAAAACAGACACAGCCTTTATTTCTTTATTTGTGGTGTAATATATTTCACTTTCTTTTGCTTTCCTTTTTTTCATGATTTGGTATAATGTGCACTGGTGGTGGTGAACTTCACAACCTGGTGAGCCAGCACTAAGACAGCATCACCAAAATCCTGTACCTAAAACTGGAGCAAGAACTATAAGATTGCAATCTGTCCACCTTTGGTAGACGTTTCGTTTGTATAAAACATAGGTGTATTTTATTGAGTTGCTTGTCTTTCTTCTTTTCCTCCTTTGTTTATTTTTATTGTTCCTGATAAAATTTTAAGATTTAAGGAACAGTAAATGGATTTTCACCAACCAAAGGGATGGACTGCAATAGAGATTTAGCTTTTCCCGCTGCTTTCCAACATCAAACTCCTTTCTCATTGTAAAGGAATCACCTATTATGCAGTCTTAACCTCTTATACTACTGACACTGAAATATCAGTTTCATTCTCTATTCCCTAGCAAGGAAATCACAGGAACAAGACTAGACTTTGCCAGTAAGGTGCATCTAACCTCCCCACCCCAGATTTTAACTTTTGAGTAAGCAACAAGAAAATGAAAGACAGTTAGAATTCACATACACCATCAATGACAAAGTCCAGCCTCTGCTCTTAGTAATGCCACAGGAAGCACCTACAGTTTTTTCAAGAGCATCAGAAGTGGCATCTATTTCCATAGGAAAAGAGCAATGAGTAGAAAGAGGCTGTGTTGGGCCCAACTAAGGAAACTTTGGGTGGACCCAAACCAAAACTGTCAACTTAGTGAGGGTGCTGACTTGTTGCTGAAGAGATACCTGCAAATCCATCATTCTTCATGACATCAAGACTTCACTAAGATCCTTTTTTTCTAACAAAAGTAGGGTGAATTCAGAGTCATCAGTGATTTTTATTTATTCATTTAATATTTTTAAAAGAAGATGGTGACAAAAATGGAATGATCTTCATTTTTCCATTAATTTTCCCATTTAAAAAAAAAGACCTAGCAACTGGAATATCAAAATCAAAGAATCATGGAAAACATCTGCAATAAAAGGAGAAATCATGAAATCCTCATATATACCCAGTATGTAGGAACAAACTGTCAAGAATAGTCTAATATCATCAGAACAAGTGATATTAGCATCTGTCATGAAGGAAAAAAGGAAAGGCAATTGAGCTCTCATGGCCCCAAGAATATGAGAACTTCAAGGTGCCAAAAGTATTCACTGGAATTCTGGAGGCCCAGTCTGAGAACAGAGGCCAAAGATGGAGAGGAATTCTACAGGAGCCAATCTGTGGGTGAATGCAAAGAGACAATGCAATATTGGCTGTGCAACGTGGGTGAGTATGATCATGACAGATGGTCCTGAACCAGTCTGGACCCTAAAACCTGGAGCTAACCAACTAAATCTTGCTTCTGAGGCAAAGCATTATGCCAAGAAGAAACTTCTGGGAGCAAAAATCCAACCTGTGCAAGAAAGGGACTATAGGGGCATAAGAAGAAGAAGCTTCAAATAAAAGTAAGGGTGGACTTGGGAGGGGAGAAGAGAAGAGGGTGGGATGAACTGGAAGACTGGAATTGACTCCCAGTCAGTCACTCCCAGACTGGGTAATATATACATTACTAGGTATAAAATGGGTAGCTAGTGGGAAGCTGCTATACAGCACACAGAGTTCAGCTTGGTGCCCTGTGATAACCTAAATGGGGGGCAATGGTATAGGCAATGTTGGAGAGAGGCTCAAGAGGGAGGGGATATATATATAGCCCCCTATATATACATATATATATATACACGTATAGCTGATTCATTTTGTTGTACAGCAGAAACTGACACAACATTGTAAAGCGAATATAGCCCCAATTTTTAAAAGAAAAGTAAGGGAGGGGTTGAAACAGTCGTATTTTGAAAAGTATGAACTCAAAACAAAAGCCATGTTTTTGATGACTTTGCAAAAGAGCAGAGGAGAGAATACTAGAGTCCAGAAGCTGGAAAAGCTATCCAAGCCACCTTCCCCTAATAAACTCTGTTTTACATTTTTACTTTCCTAGCCTCCTGGGCACAGAAGAAAGCCTATGGCCATGCTAAGGAGTACAGCTTCAGGCTATTAAGAGGCAATGAGTGGTTTTAAAGAGGGAAATAGCAGGACAGGATTTGCCATGTTTAAAGACAGCAATTTGTTAATGACCATTCTGACCAGTGTGAGATGATACCTCATTGCAGCTTTGATTAGCATTTCTCTAATAATGAGCAATGTTGGGCATCTTTTCATGTGTCTATTTGTCATCTGTGTGTCTTCTTTGGAGAAATGTCTGTTTAGATCTTCTGCCCACTTTTGATTAAGTTGTTTGTTTTTCTGGTATTGAGCTAAATGAGCTGCTTGCATATTTTGGAAATTAATCCTTTGTCAGTTCTTTTGTTTGCTACTATTTTCTCCCATTCTGAGGACTGTTTATAGTTTTCACCTTTTCACCTTGTTTATAGTTTCCTTCACCGTGCAAAATCTTTTAACTTTACATTAAAAAATCTGTAAATAATAATTGCTGGAGAGGATGCAGAGAGAGGGAATCTTCTTGCATTGTTGGTGGGAATGTAAATTGATGCAGCCATTATGGAGAACAGTATGGAGATTTCTTAAAAAAAAAAACAAAACTAGTGATAAAACCACCATATGACCCAGCAATTCCACTACTGGGCATATACCCTGAGGAAACCATAATTGAAGAAGACACACATGCCCCAATATTCATCATAACACTATCTACAATAGCTAGGACATGGAAGCAACCTAGGTACCCATTGACAGATGAATAGATAAAGAAGTTGTAGTACATATATACAATAGACTATTACTCAGCCATAAAAAGGAGCACATTTAACTTAGTTCTAATAAGGTGGATGAACCTAGACTTACTTTACAGAGTGAAGTAAGTCAGAAAGAGAAAAACAAATATCATATATTAACGGATATATGTGGACTCTAGAAAGATGGTACTGATGAACCTATCTGCAGGGCAGCAGTGGAGATGCAGACATAGAGAACAGACTTGTAGACACAGTGGGAGAAAAAGAGGGTAGGATGAACTGAGAGAGAAGATTGGAAACATATGCACTACCATATGTAAAATTAGATACCCAGTGAAAATTTACTGTATTATGAAGGGAGCACAAATCTGGGGCTCTGTGATAACCTAGAGGGGTGGGATGGGGTGGGAGGAGGGAGAGAGGTTCAAGAAGGAGGGAACATACATATGCCTATGACTGATTCATGTTGATATATGGCAGAAACCAACTTAACATTGTAAAGCAATTATCCTCCAATTTAAAATAAATTAATTTTTTAAAAAAGAGATAGCAATTTGTGATGCCTATGGCAAGCATGGCAGATTGTCCATACCCATCCTGATGTAGGAGACAGATGGGCTCCAGGTTAGACATTTACAACTGGCCTCCTGTTTGCATTTCATGGGGCTTGAAGAAGTGGGCTTCAGGCTGGATACTTATAACCGTTGGCACTTCCTGAGACAAAAGACAGATGGGCTCCTGTTAAGGCATTTACGATCAGCCTCCCGTTTGCCCTCCAAAATGAAAGTAACAACAGAAACAGGGTAAATAGCCAGTGTTTGTCTCTAAGGTAATAATCATAGCAAGGACAGAGGGGCAAAACCCTGTTTGAGTAATGGATTAAGGAATCTTTGCTCTCCTCTCTTTTGGGGACAAGGTAGACACTACACATGCACAGATCCTTGTGGATCAAAAGCGAGGGGATAATTCCAGGCCATAATGAGCCTTGCTCCTCCCAGAAGCCTTCACTTCAAGGTTTATATTGGCTGAGGGGTACGTGCACACCCAGGGGAGGTCCCAGGGGAGGTCAGGTGTAGAAAAAGCAACCAGATATTATGCCCGAAGGAAGACAAAGACCCAGAAAAACTGCCTTATATAAATGACTTAACAGCCTCTTTACTCCCCTCCTCCTCACCAGGGGGGAAGCCCACACCATTCCTCTCCATGTGTGCATCTCTGTCTTGCTTCTGTCTCATCTAAACAAACTCTTTCTCTATGTGCTCTCCCACTTGTTGTTGTGCTTTGTCCCTAATAATAAACTTTGTACCCGCATTTACAGTTTCTGCCTCCATGATAAATACATTTTGCACTGGGGGCAAAGATCCAGGGAAAAATAGCTTCTAGCCTGTAGCCTTGCTGGTCTGGTGGCTAGGATTCCTGGTTCTCATCCAGGCTACCCAGGTTCAACTCCTGGGCAGGGAATTAAGATCTTGCTTCACACCACCACTCACTGCTGCCTCACCGAGATCAATCCCACTCTCTTTCTAGTGTACCTTTCTGTATCATAGATGGTAGAATGCCAGGAACTTCATTCCCTCAGCTTTTTCAGCTGGATTTCAAGATTTAGCTTGAGGCAATCACATCTACTCACGCAAGATCTAGAAGGTACAGGTGGGCATCCTTTCAGGCATCTGCTGTCTTCTGCTGGCAAGCATGACCATGAAGTAAGGCTTTGTGCACCGTGTTCCATCATCCAGTCATTCAATTCTCAGATGCCAAAATGTTGGGCATAAGGCATCCTTTTTCCCAGTGTACTCTGGCAGGACTGATGTGGCTCTTAAGCCAACAGTTACAATACTGGCAATACTCTGATTCCTCGACTTTACCTAAAATGGTATGTCCCTAAAACCAAGTGTTCTAGGGTTTTTATTCCTAATCCCTAACCTTTCCTCTTGGATCTAGGAAGAAGCTTCCCAAGTGGATGAATTCTTGATATTTTTCAAGTCTTTCTTAAAAGCACAGTCTAGAGCTTGCTCCTCCAAACTTTCCAACGCTACCCAGTTTTCTGCAATTCACCTTTTTTTTTTTTTTTTTTGCTTTAAGAAAGATATCATGGTTTCTGCAGCTCACCCCAGTTTTCTGTTAGGTCAAGAACTGCAGTGTCAGGGGAGAAGGGTCAGGGGAATGAGGGAAGACTCCACAGTCTACAAAGGACTTATAATACATTTTGAAAGACAGATAGAAATTAAATAGAGAGGAGAGTGGACATTTCAAACTAAAATGGAAGGTTTAAGCAAATGCTCAGAGACCGAATTATCAATATTTTTCCATTTGTGACAATAAAGAAGCCAGGCTAACCAGAAAGAAGGGTATGTATAAAGGACCTTAGGAGGATGATAGGCATAGAATGGGCGGAAGGAGATCATAAGAACCCTCAAAGCCAACCAAAGTATTTCATGCTAGATAGAATAGCAGCTGGATGAGCAGTGGGCTCTTGAGAAAAATGCAAAGATGAGAAAGATAAGCATATTCAAAGTGGAGAGTTGAGGAGTGGGGAGTTCCCATCCAGGCTAGGAAGTATTGAATTTATCCAAATAAAGCTGACAGTTTTTGCTTCTGTGGAAGAGTCAGGCAATATGAAGCTCTAAAGCCACCCCCACCCCTGTGCCCACAACCCACACCAACAGCATAAAATTTATATCAAATGTGACCCTCTTTCTTGAGGTAATCGGACTCAGACTCAGAACTCTTCGCACAGAGCTCCAAGCAGTCGTTAGCAATCAATAGGACCTGGCATGAGAAATAAAATCTACTAGCTGTACCCACGGAGAAGGCAATGGCACCCCACTCCAGTACTCTTGCCTGGGAAATCCCATGGACGGAGGAGCCTGGTAGGCTACAGTCCATGGGGTCGCAAAGAGTAGGACACGACTGAGCAACTTCACTTTCACTTTTCACTTTCATGCACTGGAGAAGGAAATTGCAAACCACTCCAGTATTCTTGGCTGGAGAATCCCGGGGACGGAGGAGCCTGGTGGGGTGCCGTCTATGGGGTCGCACAGAGTTGGACACAACTGACGTGATCTAGCAGCAGCACCAGCAGTTGTACCCAATGTATTAAATGCTATTCTTGCAAATCCTAACAGTTATAATAAAATATTAACATACTCTGTTTATTTATTCACATCTTTCATTGTAAACACAATTAACAATCTCATTCTTCTTAGACACAAGAATGATTTTAGCCATTGAACTCTTAAAAGAGCTGCATAAAGTAGTCCGTGACTAAATATAGATTTCAGAAGGCATAAGCAGATTGTGTCAATAGTCTGTCCCCGTGACAGACTCTGAAGTACCTCTAATTCCTGTCAACATTTCCATGCACTGTATTAAGTTTAGAATCAGTGACATGTGTTTATCATTACATGTAGTCCAAATTCTAAGATTAATTTTTAAAAGATCAAATAAATAAACACTTAGAGATGCATGCAATTATTACAAACATTCATCCCATTCTTATCATCTGTCACTGTCAACATTTAGAACTGAACCAACTGGAGGCTTACAGATTCCTTGGCTGTAGTGATCCCACAAGAACCAGCCCAACAACATTTGGTAACATAAAGCCCAACCCTTGCAAAATGACAGAATTGTCATCCTAGACTGGACATCAGTTCTTGGGAATATTAGGTGACAGAATGGGCTTCCCAAATGGTTCAGTGGCAAAGAATCTGCCTGCAGTGCAGGAGACATGGGAGATGAGGGTTTGATTCTCTGGGTGGGGAAGATCCCCTGGAGGAGGAAATGGCAACCTACTCAAATATTCTTGCCTGGAAAATCCCATGAATAGAGGAGCCTGGCAGGCTATAGTCTACAGGTTTGCGATGAGTCAGACATGACTGAGTTACTGAGCACATACACACAGCACAGATGTCAAATATTTTTAATGGGTTTTGGAGACAGAGTAACCTAATTCATAGGTGTGACAGGACCTCTGTCCTATGGGGGTTAATAAAGCCCAGAAATGAATTTATTTTTAATTCTTTGGGAATTTATTAGTGCAAACACATGTACTGCAGATACCAAAACATGAAGAGTAGTTCCACTAAGTGAAGGCTTAGTGATACTTCCTTTAAAATATCCTAAAAGGAGTTGAAGATAGGAGATAGGGAGCTCTGCAAGGTGCCCAGGAACACACAGATCTGAGCATCTTCTTATGCAAATTACATGTGAAACCTTGTAACCAAACTCAAAAGAAAACAATTCATGGAAAAATGATCCTTGAGAAATCAGTGATGATAACCCCCTCTTCATCTTCACCACTATGACTTTAGAACAAGCCGCCATCAACTCTCCCATAGATCTTTGCAGTAGTCTCCTTGCTGGCCTCCTTGTGTCCACTCCAGTGAAATATTTTCAACATAGAAGCCAGAAGGTAAATCAGACCATCCCAGGCTTCTGCTCAAGGCTCTCAGATGGTTTCCATATGATTTAGAGCAGTGTTTCTCAAACTCTAGTGTGCATCAGAATCTTTGCATCAAGCTTTGTATTTCCTCTAATAATTAGTGATGTTAAGAATCTTTTCAAGTGCCTTTTCGACATCTATATATCTTCTTTGGTGAAATCTCTATTTAGATCTTCTGCCCCTTTTTGTTTGGTTTGTTGTTGTTGTTTATATTGAGCTGCATGAATCAAAACTACAATGAGGTATCACCTCACACTGGTCAGAACGGCCATCATTAAAGACTCTACAAACAATAAATGCTGGAGAGGGTGTAGAGAAAAGGGAACCCTCCTACAGTGTTGGTGGGAATGTAAATTGGTACAGTCACTATGGAGAACAATATCAGTCAGTCACTTCAGTTGCTCAGTTGTGTCTGATTCTTTGCAACCCCATGGACTGCAGCACACCAGGATTCCCTGTCCATCACCAACTCCCAGAGCTGACTCAAACTCATGTCCATTGAGTTGGTGATGCCATCCAGCCAACTCATCCTCCATCGCCCCCTTCTCCTCCTGCCCTCAATCTTTCCCAGCATCAGGGTCTTTTCCAATGAGTCAGCTCTTCACATCAGGTGGCCAAAGTATTGGAGTTCCAGCTTCAACATCAGTCCTTCCAAAGAACATTCAGGACTGATCTCCTTTAGGATGAAACTGGTTGGATCTCCTTGCAGTCCAAGGGACTCTAAAGAGTCTTCTCCAATACCACAGTTCAAAACCATCAATTCATCAGTGCTCAGCTTTCTTTATAGTCCAACTCTCACGTCCATACATGACTACTGGAAAAACCATAGCTTTGACTAGACGGACCTTTGTTGGCAAAGTAATGTCTCTGATTTTTAATATGCCTTCTAGGTTGGATAACAGTATAGAGGTTCCTTAAAAAACTTAAAGTAGAACTACCATATGATCCAGCAATCCCATTCCAAGGCATATACCCAGAGACAACCATAATTTGAAAAGATATATGCACCCCACTGTTTCCAGAAGCACTATTTACAATAGCAAAGACATGGAAGCAACCTAATGTCCATCAATGGATGAATGAATAAAGAAAATGTGATACATATATACAATGGTGTATTACTCAACCATAAAAAAAGAATGAAATAATGCCATTTCCAGTGACATGGATGAACCTAGAGATCATCATACTGAGTGAAGTCAGACAGAGAAAGACAAATATCATATGACATTCTTATATGTGGAATCTAAAAAAAAGGGTATAAATGAACTTATTTACAAAACAGAAATAGAATCACAAATGTAGAAAACAAACTTATGGTTACCAAGGAGGAAGGGGGAAAAGATAAATCTGGAGATTAGAATTGACATATACTATAAAAAATGTATAATAAGAAGCTATTTATAGCATAGAGAACTCTACTCCATGCTCTGTAATGACCTATATGGGAAAAGAATATAATAAAGGTTGAATATAGATATAGATTTTTATGTATATATGTAACTGATTTTTTTATAAATATATATTTATATATATAACTGATTCACTTTGCTGTACAGCAGAAACTAACACTGTCAGCCAAGTATACTTCAATCAAAATTAATTTCAAAAAATAAGCTTAAAGAAAATCACATGGGGGCTCAGAAAAAAAGAAATCACCCAACAGGCTGTTACAACACAGATTGCTGGCCCCATTTCTAGAGTTTCTAATTTATCAGGTAGTGGGAAAAGCCTGGGAATGTGTTTTTTTTTAATTGAAGTATATTGATTTATAATGTGTTAGTTTTAAGTGTACAGCAAAGAGATTCAATTATTTATATATTATTCAATATATTCTATATATATATTAGTATATTATGTGTATGTGTGTGCTTAATCATGTCCCACTCTTTGTGACCACATGGACTATACCCCATCAGACTCCTCTGCCCATGGAATTTTCCAGGCAAGTATACTGGAGTGGGTTCCCATTTCTTTCTCCATATTATATTACATATATATATATAATTTTCCAGGTTATTTTCCTTTATAGATTATTACAAAATATTAAGTATAGTTCTCAGTGCTATATAGTGGGTTCTTGTTGATTATTTGTTATATATGCTAGTATTTATATATTAATCTCAAACTCACAGTTTATCCTTCACCCCCTTTCTCATTTGGTAATCGAAAGTTTGTTTTCTATACCCATACATCTATTTCTGTTTTTTTTGTTTATAAGTTCATCTGTGTCACTATTTTTTTAATAAAAAAAATCTCTGGCCACGCAGTGTCAACTGCAGGGCGGTGGTCTCCTGTGAGGTGCCCCGCAGGTGGGTGGTTAATGGTCTCCGTGTGGAGACCAAACTCCAATACTCTGGCCACCTGATGCGAAGAACTGACTCATTGGAAAAGACCCTGATGCTGGGAAAGATTGAAGGCAGGAGGAGAAGGGGACGACAGAGGATGAGATGGCTGGACTCAACCGACATAAGTTTGAGTAAGCTCGGAGAGTTGATGATGGACAGGGAAGCCTGGCGTGCTGCAGTCCATGGGGTCGCAGAGTCAGACACTGAACTGAACTGAACTGGGGCATCAGTCAGAGTGCTGGTATGTCCGCGGACCCTCCCCAGGCCAGAATGGTGGAGGGAGGTCCAGCAGGCCCCAGGGCCCAGGAAGCCACCAACGAGCCGAGGACGAGCGGGCGTCACCTGGACCAGAGCGAGAGGAAAGTGAACGGCGTGGGGGCGCCTCTCTAGTTGCGGCCCCTGGGAAGCTGGGCACCGCCCTCGCACACCCGGCCTGCCCGCTCTTGCCCACCTGGAGGCCCTGGGCGGCCGCGCCCTCCGGGCGACTCACCGATGGGAATGTAGGCGGCTGAGGCCTGAGCTCCAGGGAGGACCCGCGTCCTCCTCCCTAGGAATGCCTGGCTATGGCAACCTCCAGGCCAGCTGTGTCATTTTTTTAGATTCTACATCTTAATGATATCCTATTTGCCTTTGTCTGCCTTACTTATTCAGAGAAGGCAATGGCAACCCACTCCAGCACTCTTGCCTAGAAAATCCCATGGACGGAGGAGCCTGGTAGACTGCAGTCCATGGGGTTGCTAAGAGTCGGACACTACTGAGCGACTTCACTTTCACGCATTGGAGAAGGCAATGACAACCCACTCCAGTGTTCTTGCCTGGAGAATCCCAGGGACGGAGGAGCCTGCTGGGCTGCCGTCTACGGGGTCGCACAGAGTCGGACACGACTGAAGTGACTTAGCAGCAGCAGCAGCAGCAGCCTTACTTATTACAATAATTTCTAGACCCATCTGTGTTGTTGCAAATGGCATTATTTCATTCTTTTTATGACTAATACTTGATTGTATGCATGTATCACATCTTCTTTATCACTCTTCTGTCAATGGACATTTCGGTTGTTTCCACACCTTGGCTATTGTAAATATTTCTGCAATGAACCTTGCGTTGCACATACCTCTTCAAAGGTTTTCTCTAGATATAAGCCCAGGAGTAGGCTTGCTGGTTCATATGGTAGATCTATTTTTAGTTTTTTAAGGAACCTCCATAGTTTTCTCCATAGTGGCTACACCAATTTACATTCCTACCTACAGTGTAGGAGGGTTCCTTTTTCTCCACAACCTCTGTAGCATTCATTATTTGTAGACTTTTTTTGATGATAGCCGTTCTGGCTGGTGTGAGGTGATATCTAATTGTAGCATTGATTTGCATTTCTCTGATAACTAGCAATGTTGAGCATTTTTAACACCATCCCAGGAGATGCTGCTGCTGCTGGGTGGGGACTATGCTTCAAGACCACTGATGTAGAGCGAAAGCAAAGGCCTTACGCTGGGATCTGGTCATTGGGATCTGGTGTCATTACCACTCTGACCTCAGTTCCTGTTGCTTTTTTCTTTAGTCTGTTCTGGACTCCGTGGCCCCCTTACTCATCCTTGAGCCAAGCGTACATCTTCCTGCTCAAACCTCTTTCCTGAACACTTGCCCCCAGGTAGTCTCGCAGCACATTCTTCACCTCCTTTAATTCCCTTTTCAGATGACACCTCTGTGAGGACCTCCCTAATCATGCTATTTAAAAGTGCACACTTCATCTCTCACCGGCATCTTTATTCCCTTTTCATGATTTATAGTTTTTCTGTAACACTTATCACCAACTGATATACTACTATATTTTACTTACTTATTTATACTTTTTCTTTTGTCTCCAGCTAGCACTAAACTGTAAGCCCCTTCAGGATAGGAAGCTTATCTATTTGAAAAACCTCTTTTGTTCACTACTATAGCCTGCTTCCTAGGTGGTGCAGTGGTAAAGAATTCTTTTGCCAATGCAAGAGATGCAAGAGACGCAGATTCAACCCCTGGGTCAGGAAGAGCCCCTGAAAGAGGAAATGGCAACCTGCTCCAGAATTCTTACATGGAAAATTCCACGGACAGAGAGGACCCTGGTGGGCTACTGTCCATGGGGTGGCAAAGAGTTGGACACGACTAAATGAGCATAAAACAATTCTTGGCGCATGATAGGTGCTCGATAGTCATTTAACAAAGTAAATAAATTCCGAGAAGTAAAAGGAAAATTTAGATAAGCTAAAGTTCCATAGAAGCCAAGCTAGAAAGTAATCAAAGCTAGATTTCAAGGTAAAGAATATTGAATAATATAAAGTGCTTCAAGAAGTTTGAGTAAGATTGAAAACTGAGGAAATGTCTTTTGTATGTAGTACATTTTGCATTTTGTTTAAGAAATTCTTCCCTACCTTGAGGTAATGAGGTTATTCTATTTTATCATCTAAAAACAAAATAAATTTTAGAATCTTTATTTTTTATTTTGAAGTAATTGTAGAGTCACAAGAGGTGCTAAAAAATATATGCAGACACAGCGGGGAAAGGAGAAGGTGGGATGAATTGAGAGAGTAGCATTGAAACATATGCATTACCATGCGTAAAATAGAGTGGCTTTCCACTCTAAGCGGAGAAGGCGATGGCACCTCACTCCAGTACTCTTGCCTGGAAAATCCCATGGATGGAGGAGCCTGGTAGGCTGCAGCCCATGGGGTTGCTAAGAGTCGGACATGACTGAGCGACCTCACTTTCACTTTTCACTTTCATGCATTGGAGAAGGAAATGGCAACCCACTCCAGTATTCTTGCCTGGAGAATCCCAGGGACGGCGGAGCCTGGTGGGCTGCTGTCTGTGGGGTCGCACAGAGTCGGACACGACTGAAGCAACTTAGCAGTAGCAGTTCCACTCTAAGCCAGTGGAAAGATGCTGAATGACACAGGCAGCTCAACCCAGTGCTCTGTGACAACCTAGAGGGGTGGGATGGGGTGGGAGTTGGGGAGGAAGGCTCCAGAGGGAGGGGACATACATATACTCATGGCTGATTCACACTGTTGTGTGGCAGAAGCCAATGCAACATTGTAAAGCACTTATGCTCCAGTTAAAAATAAATTTTAAAAAACAGCAGAAGTTAGAAATTACAGGGCATAAAGGGTATTTCTTCCTCTGCCACCAGTTCAAACTTTCAGGAGGAACCTCCCCACCAACCATCTCTGTAAGCAAAAGAGAGTCAAAAAGAACATTCTCCCCTTCTATCCCATAGCTATGGCCATCAGGTAGATGTTTCTGCCTCTTAAACATGAAAAAGGGTAAAGATAAAAATTACCATTATATTAATAACAAAGTAATATGACTTAGCAACTGAAAAACAACAACAAGTGTTTAAAAAAAAAATATGGGGAATCTCCATACATGCATCCTTCACCCAGCGTCTCCCAGTGTTAACATGTTGTAGAACTGGGGTGAAATACCAGGACCAGGAAATTGACATTACTGCAATCTACAGAGCATATTCAGATTTCACTGCACTCATACATATGCACCTGTACATACATGAGTGTGTATTTGTATCACTCTAAGCAATGTTATTACAAGTGTGGCTTCATGGAATCACTGCCACAATCCCTATACATAAGTGTATAGTTATCACAAGACTCCCTTCATGCTATACTCCAATAGCTACCTCCTCCTCTCTCTATCCCTGTCTCTGGGCAAGCATTAATCTGTTCTCCATCTCTGTAATTATGCTATTTCATGAATGCTGTATAAGTGGAATCATGTAGCATATACACTTTCAACCATAACTATTTAAACTCAGCATAATTTTCTCGAGGTTCATCCAAGTTGTTGCAGTTATCAAGTTTATTCCTTTTTACTGCTGAGTAGTAATCCAGAATATAAATGCACCACAGCCTATTTAACCTTTCAGCTAATTAAGGACAGTGGATAGTTTCTGTTTTGGAGCAATTACAAATAAAGCTGTTATAAATATTTTTGTACAAGCTTCTATGTGAAAATAACTTTTCAGTTCTCTGGAATAAATGCCTAATTGTATGATTGTTGGGTGAATTTTTAATTGTAAAGGAAATATCAAATTATCTTCTGAAGTGGTTGTACCATTTTACATTGCCATTAGAAATATATAGGTGAACCAGTTTCTTCACATCCTTGCTAGTATTTGGTATGATTTTTTACATCAACTTTTCTGATAGGTGTGTAGTACCGTCTCACTGTAGTTTTAATTTGCATTTCTCTAATGGCTAACGATGTTGGACATCATGTGCTTATTTGTCATCTGCATATGCTCTTTGATAAAATGTCTGTGCATGTACTTTGCCCACTATCTAATTGGATTTTTTGTTTTTTTATGTTGAATTTTGATAGTTCTCTATGTAGTCTAGATACAAATTCTTTGCAACATTGCAAACACTTTCTTTCAGCATGATTTGTCTTTTTGTCCACTTAAGAGGATCTTTTGAAAGAAAAGCTTTTTAATTTTCATGAGGTCTAATTTTCCCTTTATGGATTGTGTTTTTGGTGTCAGGTCTAAGAACTTTCTGCCTAATCTTAGAACCTAAAGGTTTTCTCTTATGCTTTTTTCCCTAAAATTTGGCCCATGATTCATTTTGATTTATTTGTACATAAAATGTGTGGTTTAGAATCAAAGTCCATTTTATGCTTATGGATAGCTCCAGTACTGCTTAGTAAAAAAGCTATCTCTTCTCCTTTAGTTATTTTTGCTCTTTTATCAAAATGTGTTGGGTATTTTTGTGTGGATCTATTTTTGAGTTCTCTGTTCTATGGCACTGATCTATATGTCTATCCCCCATCAGTATTACAGTTAATTGAATACACTGTGTGCATGCTCAGTCACTTCAGTCGAATCTGACTCTTTGTGGCCCCATGGACTGTAGCCCACCAGGCTCCTCTATCCATGGGATTCTCCAGGCAAGAATATTGGAGTGGACTGCCATGCCCTCCTCCAGGGAAATCTTCCCAACCCAGGGATCGGACCTGCATTTCTTATGTCTCCAGCATTGGCAGGCGAGATTTTTACCACTCACACCACCTGGCAAGTCCATTGAATACCCTAGCCATATAGTAAGACTTAACATTGGGAAAAGTGATTTCTAGCACTTAATTCTCCTTTTTCAAAATTGTTGTGGCCATTCTAGAACCTTTCTCTTTTCATAAATTTAAAAATAAGCTGATTTACAAAACAGAAATAGAGTCACAGGTGAAGAAAATAGACTTATGGTTACCAAGGGGGAAAGGGGGGATAAATTGGGAGACTAGGATTGACAAGGCCACCTGATGCGAAGAATTGACCCCTTAGAAAAGACCCTGATGCTGGGAAAGATTGAAGGCAGGAGGAGAAGGGGACGACAGAGGATGAGGTGATTGGATGGCATCACTGACTCAATGGACATGAGTTTAAGCAAGCTCTGGGAGTTGGTGATGTACAGGGAAACCTGGCGTGCTGCATTCCATGGGGTCACAAAGAATCGGACATGACTGAGTGACTGAACTTACTAGCTGACTACTATTATAAAACAGGTAACTAATAAGAACTCACTGTATAGCACAGGGAACTCTACTCAATACTCTGTAATGACTTACTTGGGAGAGGAATCTAAAAAAGAGTGTATGTATGTGTGTGTATATATATATATCTAATTCACTTTGCTATACAGTAGAAACTAGCACACACTGTAAATTAACTATACGCCAATGAAAATAAATTTTAAAAGATGAAACAAAAAAAATACAATAAAGTAAACTTGTTTGTGTCTACAAACAAAAGAAAATGAAAACAAAAAGACCTGATATCTGTTTCAGCTGATTCAAGGTTGCCATTTCTTCTTAAAGCACCATTTCTGTCTGCTTCATGGGTTCAGATAAGACATCCTCTGTCATTCAAATTGGTGGTTTTTAATAATGTGTCATTTATCTCTGGCTGTTTTTAAGATTTTTTCCCTTCACCATTAGTTTTCAGAAGTTTGTGATATTTCTCAGTATATATTTCTTTTGGTTTACCCTATCTGGGATTCACTCAGCTTCTTGGATCCGTAGGGTTTTGCTTTTCACCAGTTTGGAAAGTCTTCAGCTGTTATTTCTTCTGGGACTCCACTGATACACATGTTAGATATTTGTTGTATAAATCCCTGATACTTTTATTTTTTCTTTAGTCTATTTTCTCTTTATTGTTCAGATTGAATAAATTCTATTGATTTGACTTCAAGTTCATGGATCTAGTGCTCTGTCATATCCACTCTGCTATTGATTCCATTCAGCAAGCTTTTCATTTAAGTTATTGTATTTTTGAGTTTATTTCTCTTTGGTTCTTTTTTATGACTTCTATTTTTTTGCTGAGATTTTCTACATGTTTCATTGTTTTGAGAGAATTTGTAATTGATTATGGGGCATTTTGTCTGAGCTGCTTTAAAAGTCTTGTCAAATAGTTCAGCATCTCAGGATTAGTGTCTGTTGATTGTCTTCTTTTTCAAGTTGTGGTTCTTCTGTTCTTATGAAGGATGATTTTTTTTTTATTGTATCCTGGGTATTTTGGCGATTAAATTAAGAAATTCTGATCTCATCTAAATCTACTTTTGCAGAAAGTTACCCTTTTTAAGTTTAACATATAGGTTTGTGGTTTTAGTTCTAATAAAATTTCAGTTTTCTGGGTCCTTGTGATGTTTTCACTTGCTTTGTTCTTCTAGTGCTGTTGAAATACTTGCTCAATGCCTGCTAGCAGTGTCTGCAGTGGCAGAAGGTATTCCCTTAGGCCACCTGTTACTGAGAGACCTTTGACAGAGAAGAAGAAAATCCCTGGGCCTGGGTCTCACTATACCTCTAGGGGGAAAGTAGGGAGACACAGATCCTCATGGTGTTGCCGCTGCTGACAGGTGGGATAAGCCACCAGTGTTCCAGTTGTTCAGTGGTGGCTTAGACAGCTCAGAGCTTCACTCTCTTCCATGGATTAGGTCACCCACTGGGCCTGGCTTATGGAGCAAGGGCTGGATGGCCTGGGGACTTTCTGCTGCTGCTGTAAACAGAGTCGACCACCCACCAGCATCCTGGTTGTGGAGCAGAGTGGAGGGGGCTGTGTCTTGATTGCTGCGACTGCTGGTTTCCTAGTGATAGAGCAGGGATTGAGTTTACTCACTAGATCTCTGTTGGGCTTGCCTCTTCTTGGTCCTTTGGCAATATAGAGAAGGTCTTTTTTCTTCTCTGTGTATGCCTGTCAGTGGTTCTGGGTTGTGGGCTTCTCCAGTGCCCAGAACAAGGATATATGAGAGGTATAAAACCAAACAAACTGAAACAAAAACAAACCAACCCAGCCCTCCCAAGGGAACTCATCACACTGTTAGTCCTCAAGTCCTGGGGTCTGTAGCCAGTCTGACTTTTTCTTTCCAGCTTTCAGAGTCCTTTTATCACTGTCTGTTTAATAATTCCTGGGTATTTAGCTATATTTAGAGAGAGAAGGAGCAAGAAAATGTCAGTCTATAGTATCTTGTTCTGGAACTGAAATTCCAGAAAGCAATGTAATTTTGACTTCATAATCAGGTCTTTAATCCATCTGAAATTGATTTTAGTGTATGATGTGAGACAGATATCTAATTTCTTTTTCTCCCATATGGATATCCAATTTTCTTGGCACCATTTTTGAAAAGTCTGTCTTTTATCTAATTCTCTGCAAGATCACCTCTGCACTGTATCAAGAGTTTATTGCTTGGCTTGCTATTCCATGGCATTGCTCCATTTTGCTATCACTGCATCAGTGCAACACCAACCTAATTAACATATTATTTATAGTAGGGCTTGATATATGGTGGTGTAAATATTCTAACAAATGTTGTTTTTATATTTATTTTGTACCCAACAAACTTGTTAGAATTTTCTTCTTACATTTAAAACTTTATCTATGGAAATTTTTTCAATTTTCTACATGCACAGTTATATTTAAATGATGACTTGTTTTTCCTTTTCAATCATTTTCTGCAGGTGGTGAAGGAAGGTGTTTTGTGTGTTGGCCAAAACCTGTAGTACAATATTGAATTGATAGATGTGGGGTTAATAGAATGCCTTGTCTTGTTCTTGCTTTCAAGAGGAAAGCATTCAGAGCTTTACCGTTAAGTATGGTATTTGCTGTGTTTGCTAAGTATGATGTAGATATGTTTTATCAAGACAAAGAAGTTTCTTCTCCATTTCTACTTTGCCAAATGTTTTCTTTATCATGAATGGGTAACAAATTTTATTAAAAAAAAATAAGGTAATCAAAAGGAAAAATACTAACACTAGTTAAAAGAAGTCTGGAGTACCTATATTGATAATTAGACAACTAGATTCATAGCAAAGAATACTACAATAGATAAAGACCTTTAAGTCATAATGATTAATGGGGTTGATCTATCAATGTGTGTGTGTGTGTATGTCCATGTGAATTGCTCAGTCATGTCCGACTTTTTGTGACTCTATGGACTACAGCCTGCCAGGCTCCTTTGTCCATGGAATTCTCCAGGCAAGAACACGGAAGTGGGTAGCCATTCCTTTCTCGGGGGGATGTTCCTGACCCAGGGATCGAGCCCAGGTCTCCTGCATTGCAGGCAGATTCTTTACCATCTGAGCCACCAGGGATGCACTAATCTATCAACGGTACAACAATTCCAAACATTTATGTTTAGAATATAATAATAGAGTTTCAAAATACATGAAACAAAGAAAAATAAACCTAAAAAGAGAAATTGACAAACCCACGGGTATAGCTGGGTATTACTCTTGGAAATTTTTCCTCTTTAAATACTTGGAAAAAACAAGTAACAGAAAACCGACAATGATATAAAAGACTTAAACACACTATCAAACAACTTGACCTAACTGATATTCATAAGATATTCCATCCAACAACAATAAATTACACATTGCTTCTAAATGTAAATGGAACAATTGTCAAAGTAGACCAAATTCAGGCCAAAAGCCAAAAAAGTAAATTGAAATAAATTTAAAGGGATTCAAGCCTATAAAGTGTCCTCTTTGACCAAAATGGAAGCAAGTGTGAAGGTGTTAGTCGCTTAGTCATGTCCGACTCTTTGCAGCTCCGGGGACTGCAGCCGTCTACGCCACTCTGTTCATGGAATTCTCCAGGCAAGAATACTGGAGTGGATTGCCATTCCCTTCCCCAGGGGATCTTCCCAAACCAGAGATTGAACCTGAGTCTCCCACATTGAGGGCATCTGAGCCACCAGGGAAGCCCAGTGGAAGTAAATAGAAATCAAAAACAGAAGGAGGAAAATTCTAAAAATTAGGAAACCAAATAACACATTTCTAAATAACCTATGAATCAAGGAAGAAACCAAGACAAAATCAAAAACATTTTGAACTGAATGAAAGCACAATGTATCAGAATTTGTGTATTAAAGCAGTACTGTATTAAAGCAGTACTTAGAAACAAATTTATATCACTAAATATCTATTTTAGTAAAAAAAAGATCTCAAACACATAACCTAGCTTTCACCTTCAGAAACTGGAAAAAAAAAAAAAAAAACCTAAAGCAATTAGAAGAAAAGAATACAGATCAAAGGATCACAGTAAAAAAAAAAAAAAGATTTAGCATCTGTATATGTATAATGTAGTAATAAACAATAAATATTGTTTAATAATGACGAAACTGATAAACCTCTAACCACACTAATCAAGGGGAAAAAAGAGAGGACACAAGAGACTAATATCAGATATGAAAAGGGATGTCACTACAGATTCTACAGATATTAAAAGGGTCAGAGGGAATTATTATGAACAATTTTATGCCAATAAATTTAATAACAAATTAAATGTAAAATTCCTTGAAAACCACAAACTATCAAAGCTCATTCAAGAAGAAATAGCCTGAATAGTCTTACATCTATTACAGATATTGAATTTGTAAATAAAAACCTTCCAACAAAGAAAACTCCAGGCTCAAGTGACTTCATCTGTGAATTCTGCCAAACACTGAATGAAAACATTAAAATGATTCTACTCAAACTCTTTCAAAAAATTGTAAAAGAGGGAATACGCACCAACTCATCTGAAAGTTAGTATGGTTGGTACAATGATAGCAATGCAGACAAAGACATTACAAAAAAATAAAACCTACAAAACAATATTTCCCATAAACATAGATACCGTAATTATAAACAATATTTTAGAAAACCAAATCAATAATAATATGTCTTGACTAAATAGGATTTATCACATGAATTATTCCATGAACCAGTGTTAAAGTTGCTTTAACATTTTAAAAGAATTAATATCAGTCACCATATTACCAAACTGAAAGAGAATAACCACATAACTATCTCAATAGATGAGGAAAAAGCATTTGAGAAAATCCAACTTCCATTTTTCATTAAAAAAAAAACTGTTAGAAAACTTATTTTCCCCTCTCAGATCAAGAACAAGATAAGGATATCCAATCTCATTATTTTTATTCATTATGTTGGAATTTCTAATCAGTGCAATAAGGTGAGAAAAATAAATAAAAGGCATCCAGACTGATAAGGAAGTAGTAGAAATATTTTCACAAACATACACATATGATTCACATACAAGAAGATTGTACATCTAGAAAATGGGATGCAATCTGAAAAAAGTTACTGAGACTAATATGTGAGTTTAGCAGAACTGCAGGTTGCAAGACCAATATACAAAATTCAACCGTATCGAAATATTAACAATGGACAATCATAAATTGAAGTATTTTTAAATGATAATAGCACCAAAATATGAAGTGACTAGGTATAAAACTGGCAGAATATATGCAAAATCTGTCACTGAAAACTACAAAAAAAAAAAAATACCAAAAGAAATGGAAGACCTGAATAAATGGAGAGAAATACCTTGTTCATAGGTTCAAAGGCTCAGTATTGTTAAAATGTCAATTGTCCTCAAATAGACTCTAAAAGTTATATTGAATTGTAAAGGTAAAATAGTCTAAATAAATTTAAAAGGAAGTACAAAATAGAGAACTAACTCTACCTGTTTTTAGAATTAATATAAAGGTACAGTAATTAAGGTAGTGTGATGTTGGCGTCAGACAGACTGACATATCAATAGAACAGAATGGAGAATCTAAAAGTTACACACATGCACACATACACACACCTTGATTTTTGACAAAAGGGGAAGGGGGCTTCCCAAGTGGTACTAGCAGTAAAGAACCTGCCTGCCAATGCAGGACACACACGTTCAATCCTTGGGTCAGGAAAATCCCCTGGAGAAGGAAATGGCAACCTACTTCAGTATTGTTGTCTGAAAAAATCCCATGAACAGAGGGACTTGGCGGGCTACAGTCCATGGGACCTCTAAGAGTTGGACACGACTGAGCAATTGAGCACACACACATACCAAAGGCAATTCAATGGAGAAGCATAGTCTTTTTTGACATTATGGTACTGGAACAAATGGATATCCACAACACATAAAACAAAAAACAAAAAAAGAATTCCAATCAATATGCAAAAAATAACTTAAAATAGATAATATATATCTAAATATAGTATACAATATATAAATAAATGTAAAACTAAAGACTATGATGATTCTAGAATAAAACATAGTAGCAAATCTGCTTCTTTGGATATTATACACTCTTTATACTCTTTTGGTGCTGAATAATGTTTAGCGGTAATCCTCTCTCGTTTCTATCTTCTTCTGTGCCTGTCTCTAGATCTCAGGGGCTGGAAACCTGTAACCTACATTTCTCAAACTCTTTAACACTTGATTTTGAAATGCAGTTTATGTTCTGCCAATAAATATATATAATCTGGAGAGCAAGACTGAGGGAAAGACCTTTCTTTCTTTGACAGGGGTGATGGGTGATGTACAGGCTGTAAAAACCTTGAAGTTTGCGGCAGTTGGATACTTTTTCACTGCCATTCTAACTTTTGTTCTCAATCATTCCAATGACTTAATAAACTGCTAATTCCTTGTATTTATATTTTTCCTTATTGAAATATTTTGTTTCTGTTTTCCTGTGCTGAGTCATGAACAATATATTCTAAAATGTATAAGATATATGTTTAAGTTATCAAAACCAAATATGAATAACCTAATCTTCATATCACATAACCCAAAGATCTTACAACACTAACTCCATTAATTCCATATTTCTAAAATTAAGTTGTAAGATTTTTATACTTATTCTTTTGCATATTCACTGTTCATATGGATTATCCACTTATTTACAACTTTCCTTCCTCTTGATTCCTTTCTGCATTTCACATCTTCCATCTGGAATAATTTTCTTTTTGCCTGAAAGACATCATTTAAAATTTATTTTACTGAGGGCTTGTTGATAACAACTCTGTTTAGTTTACCTAAAATGTCTTTATTTTGTCCTCGTTATTTTTTTAATTTATTTTTTTATTGAAAGATAATTGCTTTACAAAATACTGTTTTCTGTCAAATCTCAACATGAATCAGTCATAGGTATGCATATATCCCCTCCCTTTTGAACCTCCCTCCCATCTCCCTCCCCATCCCACCCCTCCAGGTTGATACAGAGCCCATTTGAGTTTCCAGAGTCACACAGCAAATTTTTGTTGCCTATCTATTTTAATATGGTAATGTAAGTTTCCATATTACTCTTTCCATACATCTCACCCTCTCCCCCCACCATGTCCATAAGTCTATTCTCTATGTCTGTTTCTCCATTGCTGCCCTGTAAATAAGTTCTTCAGTACCATTTTTCTAGATTCCATATATATGTGTTAGAATGTGACATTTATCTTTCTCTTTCTGACTCACTTCACTCTGTATAATAGGTTCTAGGTTCATCCACTTCATCAGGACTGGCTCAAATGTGTTCCTTTTTATGGCTGAGTAATATTCCATTGTGTATATGTGCCACAACTTCTTTATCCATTCATCTGTTGATGGACATCTAGGTTGCTTCCATGTTCTAGCTATGGTAAATAGTGCTGCAATGAACAATGGGATACATGTGTCTTTTTCAATTTTGGTTTCCTCAGGGTATATGCCTAGGAGTGGGATTGCTGTGTCATATGGTGGTTTTATTACTAGTTTTTTAAGGAATCTCAATACCATCTTCCATTGTGGCTATATCAATTTACATTCCCACCAACCATGCAAGAACATTCCCTTTTCTCCACAGCCTCTCCAGCATTTATTGCTTATAGACCTTTTGATAATGGCCATTCTGACTGGTGTGAGGTGATATCTCATTGTAGTTTTTATTTGCATTTCTCCAATAATGAGTGATGTTGAGCATCTTTTCATGTGTTTGTTAACCATCTCTATGTCTTCTTTGGAGAAATACCTGTTTAGGTCTTTTTCCCACTTTTTGATTGGGTTGTTTGTTTTCCTGGCATTGAGTTGTATGAGCTGCTTATATATTTTGGAAATTAATCCTTTGTCAGTTGTTTCATTTGCTAGTATGTTCTCCCATTCTGAGGGTTGTCTTTTCACCTTGTGTATAGTTTCCTTTACTGTGCAAAAGCTTTTAAGTTTAATCAGGTCCCACTTATTTACTTTTGTTTTTATTTCTATTACTCTAGGAGGTAGATCATAGAGGATCTTGCTTTGATTTATGTCATCAAGTGTTCTGCCTATGTTTTCCTCTAAGAGTTTTATAGTTTCTGGTCCTACATTTAGGTCTCTAATCCATTTTGAGTTTACCTTTGTGTATGGTGTTAGGAAGTGTTCTAATTTCATTCTTTTACATGTAGCTGTCAGTTTTACCAACACCATCTATTGAAGAGGCTCTCTTTGCCCCATTGTATATTCCTGCCTCCTTTGTCAAAAATAAGGTACCCATAGGTTCATGGGTCTATTTCTGGGCTTTCTGTCTTGTTCCATCGGTCTATATTTCTGTTTTTGTGCCAGTACCCTACTGTCTTGATGACTTTGTAGTATAATCTGAAGTCAAGAAGCTTGATTCCTCCAGCTCCTTTCTTCTTTCTCAAGACAGCTTTGGCTATTCCGGGTCTTTTGTGTTTCCATATGAATTGTGAAATTTTTTGTTCTAGTTCTGTGAAAAATGCCATTGGTAATTTGATAGGGATTGCATTAAATCTGTAGGTTGCATTTGGTAGTATAATCGTTTTCACAATATTGATTCTGCCTACCCAGCAACATGGAATATCTCTCCATCTCTTTATGTCATCTTTGATTTCATTCATTAGTGTCTTATCATTTTCTGTGTACAGTACTTTTGTCTCCTTAGGTAAGTTTATTCCTAGATATTTAACTCTTTTTGTTGCAATGGTGAATGGGATTGATCCCTTAATTTCTCTCTCTGATTTTTCATTGTTAGTATATAGAAATGCAAGTAATTTCTGTGTATTGATTTTGTATCCTGCAACTTTGCTAAATTCACTGATTAGCTTTAGTAATTTTCTGATACTATCTTTAGGGTTCTCTATGTACAGTATCATGTCATCTGCATACAGTGAGAGCTTTACGTCTTCTTTTCTGATCTGGATTCCTTTCATTTCTTTTTCTTCTCTGATTGCTGTAGCTAGGACTTCCAGAACTATGTTGAATAATAGTGGGGAAAGTGGACGCCCTTGTCTTGTTCCTGATCTTAGGGAGAATGCTTTCAGTTTTTCACCATTGAGAATGTTTGCTGTAGGCTTGTTATACATGGCCTTTACTATGTTGAGGTAGATGCCTTCTATGCCCATTTTTTGAAGAGTTTTAACCAGAAATGGGTGCTGAGTTTTGTCAAAGGCTTTTTCTCCATCTATTGAGATTATCATATGGTTTTTATCTTTCAGTTTAATATGGTGTATCACACTGGTTGATTTTCATGTATTGAAGAATCCTTGCATTCCTGGAATAAACCCAACTTGAAAGTGAAGAAGAACTAAAGAGCCTCTTGATGAAAGTGAAGGAGGAGAGTGAAAAAGTTGGTTTAAAGCTCAACATTCAGAAAACTAAGATCATGGCATCTGGTCCCATCACTTCATGACAGATAGATGGGAAAGAGTGGCTGACTTTATTTTTCTGGGCTCCAAAATCACTGCAGATGGTGATTGCAGTCATGAAATTAAAAGACGCTTACTCCTTGGAAAGCAAGTTATGACCAACCTAGACAGCATGTTAAAAAGCAGAGACATTACTTTGCCAACAAAGGTCAGTCTAGTTAAGGCTATGGTTTTTCTATTGGTCACTTATGGATGTGAGAGTTGGATTATAAAGAAAGCTGAGTGCTGAAGAATTAATGCTTTTGCACTGTGGTGTTGGAGAAGACTCTTGAGAGCCCCTTGGACTGCAAGGAGGTCCAACCAGTCCATCCTAAAGGAGATCAGTCCTGGATGTTCATTGGACAGACTGATGTTGAAGCTGAAACTCCAATATTTTGGCCACCTGATGCAAAGAGCTGACTCATTGGAAAAAACCCTGATGCTGGGAAAGATTGAGGGCAGTAGGAGAAGGGGACGACAGAGGATGAGATGGCTGGATGGCATCACTGACTCAATGGACATGGGTTTGGGTAGACTCGGGGAGTTGGTGATGGACAGGGAGGCCTGGCATGCTGTGGTTCATGGGGTCGCAAAGAGTCGGACACGACTGAGTGACTGAACTGAACTGAACTGATCATGGCGTATGAGCTTTTCGATATGTTACTGAACTCTGTTTGCTAAAATTTTGTTGAGAGTTTTTACATCTATGTTCATCAGTGATATTGGCCTGTAGTTCTCTTTTTTGTGTGTTGTCCTTGTCTGGTTTTAGTGATGGTGGCCTCATAGAACGAGTTTGGAAGCGTTCCTTCCTCTGCAACTTTTTGAAAGAGTTTTAGAAGGATAAGTATTAGCTCTTCTCTAAATGTTTTGTCCTGTGAAGCCATCTGGTCCTGGGCTTTTGTTTTTTGGGAGATTGTTGATCACAGCTTCAATTTCAGTGCTTGTAATTGGGTTGTTCATAATTTCTATTTCTTCCTGGTTCAGTCTTGAAAGATTGAATTTTCTAAGAATCTGTCCATTTCTTCCAGGTTTCCATTTTACTGCCATATAGTTGTTTATAGTAATCTCTTATAATCCTTTGTATTTCCGCATTGGCTGTTGTAACCTCTCCTTTTTCCTTTCTAATTGTGTCGATTTGATTCTTCTCTTTTTTTTCTTGATGAGTCTGGCTAAAGGTTTGTCACTTTTGTTTATCTTCTCAAAGAACCAGCTTTTAGTTTTATTAATCTTTACTACTGTTTCTTTCATTTCTTTTTCATCTATTTCTGCTCGGATCTTTATGATTTCTTTCCTTCTAGTAATTTTGGGTTTTGTTCTTCTTTTTCCAGTTGCTTTAGGTGTAAAGTTAGGCTGTGTATTCGATATTTTTCTTGTTTCTTGAGGTATGATTGTATTGCTATAAACTTCCCTCTTAGAACTGCTTTTGCTGCTTCCCATAGGTTTTGAGTTGTTTTTTCATTGTCATTTGTTTCTAGAAATTTTTTTATTTCACTTTTGATTTCTTCAGTAACCTGCTGGCTATTTAAAATGTGTTGTTTAATCTCCATGTGTTCGTGTTTCTTACAGTTTTTTTCTTGTAATTGATGTCTAGTCTCATAGCGTTGTGGTCAGAGAAGATGCTTGATATGATTTCAATTTTCTTAAATTTACTGAGGTTTGATTAGACCCAAGATGTGGTCTCTCCTGGAGAATGTTCCATGTGCACTTGAGAAGGAGGTGTATTCTTCTGCATTTGGATGGAATGTCCTGAAGATATAAAAGAGCTGCATCTCATCTAATGTGTCATTTAAGACTTGTGTTTCCTTATTAATTTTCTGTCTTGATGATCTGTCTGTTGGTGTGAGTGGGGTGTTAAAGTCTCCTACTATTATTGTGTTACTGTCAATTTCTCCTCTTATGTCTGTTAGTGTTTGCCTCATGTATTGAGGTGCTCCTATGTTGGGTGCATAGATATTTACAATTGTTATGTCTTCCTCTTGGTCTGATCCCTTGATCATTATGTAGCACCCTTTCTTATCTCTTGCAGTCTTCTTTATTTTAAGGTCTATTTTGTCTGATATGAGGATTGCTACTCCAGCTTTCTTTTGCCTCCCATTTGCATGGAATATATTTTTCCATCCTCACACTTTCAGTCTATATGTGTCTTTAGGTCTGAAATGGGTTTCTTGTAGATAGCATATATATGGGTCTTGTTTTTGTATCTGTTCAGCCAGTCTGTGTTTTTTGGTTGGAGCATTTAATCCCTTTACATTTAAAGTAATTATTGATATATATGTTCCTATTGCCACTTTATTAACTTTTGGGGGTTGATTTTGTGGATCTTTTTTCTTCTCTTGTATTTCTTGACTATATAAGTCCCTTTAACATTTGTTGTAAAGCTGGTTTGGTGGTACTGAATTCTCTTAACTTTTGCTTGTCTGAAGCTTTTTATTTCTCCATCAGTCTCAAATGAGATCCTTGCCAGATACGGTAATCCTGGTTGCAGATTTTTCCCTTTCAGTACTTTAAATATATCCTGCCATTCCCTTCTAGCCTGCAGAGTTTCTACTGAAAGATCAGCTGTTAAGTGTATGGGGTTTCCTTTGTATGTTACTTGTTGCTTCTCCCTTGCTGTTTTTAATATTCTTTCTTTGTGTTTAGACTTTGTTAGTTCAATTATAAAATTGAAATCGTATCAAGCATCTTCTCTGACCACAACGCTATGAGACTAGACATCAATTACAAGAAAAAAACTGTAAGAAACACAAACACATGAAGATTAAACAAATCATACTAATCAAACTAACTCCTTGGGTTTATCCTGTATGGGACTCTTTGTGCCTCTTGGATTTGATTGACTATTTCCTTTTCCATGTTGGGGAAATTTTCAATTATAATCTCTTCAAAAATTTTCTCATACCTTTTCTTTTTCTCTTCTCCTTCTGGTATCCCTATAACTCGAATGTTGGTGCATTTGATATTGTCCCAGAGGTCTCTAAGACTGTCCTCAGTTCTTTTCATTCTTTTTACTTTATTCTGTTCTTCAGAAGTTACTTCCATCACTTTATCTTCCAGCTCACTGATTCATTCTTCTGCTTCAGATATTCTGCTATTGATTCCTTCTAGAGTATTTTTAATTTCAGTAACTGTGTTTTTGTCTCTGTATGTTTATTTTTTAATTCTTCTAGGTCTTTGTTAATTGATTCTTGCATTTTCTCCATTTTGTTTTCAAGGTTTTTTATCATCTTTACTATCATTATTCTGAATTCTTTTTCAGGTAGTTTGCCTATTTCCTCTTCATTTATTTGGACTTCTGTGTTTCTTGTTTGTTCCTTCATTTTTGTAGTATTTCTCTGCCTTTTCATTTTTTTTTTAAACTTATTGTGTTTTAGGTCTCCTTTTCCCAGGCTTCAAGGTCGAATTCTTTCTTCCTTTTGGTTTCTGCCCTCCTAAGGTTGGTCCAGTGGTTTGTGTGAGCTTCACATAGGGTGATATTTGTGCTGAGTTTTTGTTTGTTTGTTTTCTTCTGATGGGCAAGGCTGAGTGAGGTGGTAATTGTGTCTGCTAATGACTGGGTTTGTATTTTGGTGTTGTTTGTTGTTTAGATGAGGCATCCTGCACAGAGTGCTACTGGTGGTTGGATGATGCCAGGTCTTGTATTCAAGTGGCTTCCTTTCTGTGAGTTTTCACTATTTGATACTCCCTAGGGTTAGTTCTCTGGTAGTCTAGAGTCTTGACGTCAGTGCTCCCACTCCAAAGGCTCAGGGCTTGATCTGCAAAGTCTGGGTAAAAGGCATCCAAGAGATAGTTGGGCAACTTCTTGGGTCTGGAACAAGGGCACCTTCCTCAGCTGGTCATTCAGCCATCCTGAAAGGTTTGCTTCATCTCAGGGGTCTCAGAGGACTCAGCTTTACATTTGGGGTCCTTCTGAGACAGGAATGGGAGTCTTCCAAGAAGATAGATCACCACAGGTGCCCTGGGCTTGGGGTGGGGGGGGCAGGGGTGTCCCTTTGCCAAAGAAGTCACACAACTTTAAAGTGTCTCAGATGTTTTGAACATGGAGCATGTGTGGACCTGTGCAGGAGGCACTGTGGCCATGCCTGGATCCCACCATGATTCTCAAGGAGGTGCTGTCCTCATTATTAAAAGATATTTTACCAAGTGTAGAATTGTTCACTAGCTATTAATTTTGTCAACATATTTAAGACGTTATTCCTTTGCCATCTAGTTTTCTTTATTATTGTTGACAAGTCAGTACTTAATCTAACTCTGATTCATTTGAAATAATCTGTATTTCTTTAAATCTTCTATTAAGATTTTCTCTTTGTGTTGTTCTATGTTGTGTTCAAGTGTTTTGTAGATTTATAAGACTCCTTGAATGTATGATTTATGACATTCATTGGTCTTGAAAATCCTCAGCCACTATCTCTTCAAACATGGCTTCTGTCCTATTTTCTCTCTTCTCTCCTGGGATTCTGATTAAACACTTGTTAGCCTCATTTTATACTATGTATCATCTGACTACTTTATTTTCTACCTTTCTGTCTCTTCATGTCAAACATAGGCTACTTTCTTCTGACATATCTTCCAGTTTACTAATTTTTCTTCAGTTGTGTTTAATCTGTAATTAAGTCCATTTTTTGCATTGTAATGATTAGATTTTACAGTTTTCAGTTCAGTTCAGTTCAGTCACTCAGTCGTGTCCGACTCTTTGTGACCCCATGAACCACAGCACGCCAGGCCTCCCTGTCCATCACCAACTCCCGGAGTTTACCCAAACTCATGTCCATTGAGTTGGTGATGCCATCCAGCCATCTCATCCTCTGTTGTCCCCTTCTCCTCCTGCCCTCAATCTTTCCCAGCATCAGGGTCTTTTCCAATGAGTCAGCTCTTCACATCAGGTGGCCAAAGTATTGGAGTTTCAGCTTCAACATCAGTCCTTCCAATGAACACCCAGGACTGATCTCCTTTAGGATTGACTTGTTTTATTTCCTTGCAGTCCAAGGGACTCTAAAGAGTCTTCACCAAAACTACAGTTCAATTCTTCAGTGCTCAGCTTTCTTTATAGTCCAACTCTCACATCCATACATGACTACAGGAAAAACGATACCCTTGACTAGATGGACCTTTGTTGGCAAAGTAATGTCTCTGCTTTTCAATATGCTGTCTAGGTTGATCATAACTTTCCTTCCAAGGAGTAAGCGTCTTTTAATTTCATGACTGCAATCACCATCTGCACTGATTTTTAAGCCCCCAAAAATAAAGTCAGCCACTGTTTCCACTGTTTCCTCATCTATCTGCCATGAAGTGATGGGACCAGATGCCATGATCTTAGTTTTCTGAATGTTGAGCTTTAAGCCAACTTTTTCACTCTCCTCTTTCACTTTCATCGAGAGGCTTTTTAGTGCTTCTTCACTTTCTGCCATAAGGGTGGTGTCATCTGCATATCTGAGGTTATTGATATTTCTCCTGGCAATCTTGATTCCAGCTTGTGCTTCCTCCAGCCCAGCATTTCTCATGATGTACTCTGCATATAAGTTAAATAAGCAGGGTGACAATATACAGCCTTGACATACTCCTTTTCCTATTTGGAGTCTGTTGTTCCATGTCCAGTTCTAACTGTTGCTTCCTGACCTGCATACAGGTTTCTCAAGAGGCAGGTCAGGTGGTCTGGTATGCCCATCTCTTTCAGAATTTTCCACAGTTTATTATGATCCACACAGTCAAAGGCTTTGGCATAGTCAATAAAGAAGAAATAGATGTTTTTCTGGAACTCTCTTGCTTTTTCAATGATCCATTGGATCTTGGCAATTTGATCTCTGGTTCCTCTGCCTTTTCTAAAACCAGCTTGAACATCTGGAAGTTCATGGTTCATGTACTGCTGAAGCCTGGCTTGGAGAATTTTGAGCATTACTTTACTAGCATGTGAGATGAGAGCAATTGTGTGGTAATTTGAGCATTCTTTGGCATTGTCTTTCTCTGGGATTGGAATGAAAACCGACCTTTTCCTGTCCTGTGGCCTCTGCTGAGTTTTCCAAATTTGCTGACATATTGAGTACAGCACTTTCATAGCATCATCTTTTAGGATTTGAAATAGCTCAGTTGGTAAAGAATCTGCCTGCAGTGCAGGAGACCCTGGGTTGATTCCTGGGTTGGGAGGATCCCCTGGAGAAGGGAAAGGCTACCCACTCCAGTATTCTGGCCTGGAGAATTCCATGGACTGGAGTGTATAGTTCATGGGGTTGCAAAGAGTCAGATACAATTGAGAAACTTTCACTTACAGTTTTAGAAACTCTATTAAAAAAAAAAAACCTACTCTGTCAATCTTTATAGCTTCCTTCTCACACAAATACATTCACACTTCTTTTTTATTTCCTTAAACAGAGCATTATGGATGTTATGCTACACTTCCCTGTCAGGAATAAGAGATTTCTTACCCAGCTGATGAGAATGTTGCTGTCTGACAATCTCATTGGAACTTGCCTTGGTTGAAAAGAGATTCCTTACCTCAGTTAAAAAGAGGTCCTTCCTACGGGTGAGCCATATCCAAGGATTGGTTGTAGTGGGAATTAATAACCTAAACCCCTCCCTCCAATTCAGGGTATCTCTGAAGAGCCATCCTACTTTCTCCTAACGTTGGCTGAGGTCTAATGAGACTCATTTTCAGTCTGGCTTCTTCCTCTTCTCCATCCTACTTTCTTTTCTTCCCCCCCAGATGTTGATCCCTAATAAACTTTCTAACTTTAATATCCATCTCAGAGTCTAAGTCCCTGAGAATCTAGGCTACAATCCAGATTAAACATAGTTGTTTTATAACTTCTATCAGGTCATTTTGACACTGAATTCTTTCTTGATATGTTTCTATCATTTTGTTTATTTGTTTTCTGCTTTTCTACACTTATTTTGCTCTTTGCAACTTGGTTATCTTTGACTTTATGATACCCACTATACTTGAAATAATCACTTGTAATATTTGAGGCCAAAGGGAAGTAGTTGCTTTCCTTTGGAGCCAATTTGCATTGCTTCTCTCAAGTGCCATGGATATGTGCCATCTTATGCTGAATCTATGCCCAAAGGCTCCTTGGACCATCTAGGAGATTTGAAACAAGATTGTAGAACTGTAGGTGGGCTGGATTTCTTCTGGTTCACATTTATACCAGCTTGTTGTGGAACATATCACCTATAAACTTCAAATCTTGTTCAGATATTGGATTTTCTCTTCTTTCCCCTTCTTTTCATAAGGACTTCAAAAGAAAAGTTTAGAACTCACCAAACTGGCCAATGCTCTTAAGGCAAAAAGGTGTCTTCTGTTTTGGCTTTACCTCTCACATTTTCCTTTAACTAATTTTCCCAGTAGTTCCATACTAACTTCTTACTTACTTGATACTTTTAAGAGGACTTGTAGTTTTCTCTCAACAGGCAATTAGAACCAAGTAACCTAGCCCATTACTATGGCGAGTTAAAAGTACCAGTTCTATCCATTTCATGCAGACATTTTCACATATGATATATTCATGAGTGTCAGGAAAAGAACTGAGATAGCCAGACTCTAGCAGTGGATGCTAGTTTGCTTTGTCCAAAAAGACTCCAAGCTTCCTTCTGAGCTCAGAAGAAGAGTGCCAATATGGATGAGTGATGTCTACCATGGTCACAGGAGGCGGTTAGCCACGGGAGGAGAAATCCTTGAGCCAGATAATTCTGAAGCCTCTCCCAATCCTTGGCCCTCTGACTTCATCAACATAAAGGCCCATTTCCCCAAACTTCAGCTGATCCTCTCATTGTGTCAACTGCTCAGCCTGATTTTAAGACTCTGTCCCTGGTCTTGTCCCAACCCATACTCCAGACTCTCCTGCTGCTACACCATATGCACCACAATTCTCAGTCAATCAGACTCTTTGTCCTCCCCTAAACACCTTTCAAGCTTTCCATCTCCAGCAACTTGACTCCGAGTTTCACTGGTTGGAACACTTGCTCCCAATTATACACATAGAAATTCGAGACATTCTTCAAACTTAGTTCAAATCTCACCTCCTCTGTTAAGTTCTTCTTGGTCTTCCTACTGGATTGCTCCTTCCTTTGATCTCTCAGAGCTTCGGAAACCTTTCTAGCTAACTTTGCCTTTCTCTTTTTCCCATATTATTTGGCTCTTTCTTTAATCTCTTGTCCTATGTTGTTAGGTGCAAGAGATTCAAGCTGGGACTGCCTTATCTTTGTACCTAGCATTGCTTGATACTCCATGTATCTTCCTTCCAGAAGAGAAATTTCTGATGAAGAAGAAAAGTCTTATTCTTCAGTATTACTTATTCTTCAGAGTTGGGCAACAGAGATTACTCATTTCTGAGGGGTAACTCTAGATCCTCTGAGTTGTGCTCACTTCTCCCCAGAGTCCTGGGACAGCTGTTTGTAGGGCCCATACTGAAGCATAGATGGTAGGACAAGGGGCCACATACTTGCAATAGTGCCAGAATCTGAAGCCAGGAGCCGGGCATGCCTGGGTTTTTATCACCCACCAGCAACAGAACTGGCCAGACCAAGCATAGTTGAGCATTTAAAATACATTAAAGGCCTGCTGCCTTTGAAGTAGGAAACTATCTCTATTTAATCAGAGAGAAACAACTTTTCAAAAGATTTTTTCCCTCTTTTTTACCTTCAGCTTGCTGGCTTCTCCTGTGGTTAGTAGCATGAATAAAACATGCATATCCCAATTAAATCTTGATTTAATTTCACTTCTTTGCAAAGCTGATGAACTCCAGTGCTTTCATAAAGACACTGAGCATTAGCATTCTTTTGTTATGCACAATCCATTCTGAGGAACAAGGGGCTAAAAATAATCAGCTGCCTCTCTCCTGGCCTTGCCAAGCTCTCAGTGAGTTAGGGAGAAAGGAAAACACACACGCGCGCACACACAGACATCTCCAGCCAGACTAATCCTCCTTGCGGAGACCCCCTGGTAATTGTGGAGAATGAGAGCACATTTGACCACGAGGAACATCCTAGGGGTGGGAGGCAAACACTGTCTGCACCAAAAAATACACCTTCCTATAGACTTTTGGGCACTTCACCTGGAATAGCCAGTAGCCCACAATGATTAGAGAGCCCCTCCTACCCCTTATCCTGCTTCCAAGGAAGAACCAACAACAGAAAGTTCTGGACTGAACTGCACCATCCCAGAAGGCTGACTGAGCTTCTTGGTTACCACTAGCTTTTGAGTTTGAAAAATACAAAATTCCCCCACAAGTTTGTCCTCATCATTTCAAAAAATAAATGCATATTGAGGACTGAAGGAAATGCATGAACATGTTTGTCAGTGGTTATTTCTGGATGTTGGGATGATGGACCATTTTTATATTATTCTGCATGCTTTGCAGTTTGCAGACTCTTTTTAATAAGCAGAAATATATTTTATCATCCCAAAAAGTTAAAGAGACACGTATATTGAGCTCCCTACTATATTCTAGAAGAACAATTATCTCAAAAAGTGTCCTTAACTTCAAGGAATTTTTGCTCTACCTAGAGTAACTAATAGTAGACAAGGTAACTAATAATCAGGACTAAAGATTGAGCTCTTAGTTCCAAGTGGTCCAGAGAAATAAATATCCCTGAAGGTAGCAATGGATAAAGAAGATCTTCCAGAAGTGACACTAGAAAACTTTGGATCTCAGGGTCTAAGGGACCGTGGGAGTCATTGAACTATAGGGCCTTGTAAACCGACCCTATATTTCATCTCATCAGCCCCAGGAAACGATCCCCTGGTAAACACAGTCAGTATCTGACTAGAGACTTGATACTGTCCAAGTCAGTCCCATCCGTGTTTGGATTTCTAATACTGCCTGGAGGCTCTCTCCCATATTGAGCTGAAGTGAACCTCTGGTGGCTCTGACTTGCCTTCTGAGGTCATATATACTAGGTCCTTTACCTCTTCTACAAGACGATTTCCTTCCCATATTTCGCATCACCTTTCACACGTTTCTTTTGAATTGTCCTTCTTTTCTTGCCGAAACAACTATAGATTCTTCAGTTGATCTAAAATGGCATAACTTCCAACTGCCAAGGGCTTCAAAAATGAGCAAAGCTCACACAAAATGAGAGACAGGGAAATGGACATGCTCAGCAAGGAAAATGGTACAAGCAAGACATAGATTTTGAGAGAGACCAAGTATATAGACTGGTCTATGAAGAAATCCACTTACCTAGGGCTGAGTTTAACTGGGGAGTTGGCAGGAGGTGCAGAAGGAGTGGTAGGAGACAGGCTTCCTTGGGAAAGCCTGAATTGTAGATGCCACATGCCCGACACTGAACAATCTCAGTCATTCTAAGAGGAGCCTGCTCTGGGGTTCAGGGAGTCTTTTTTTAATCAGGTCCTATTGCTTCATGAGAGCCCAGGCCATTGTAGACCCAGCAGGGGGACGACCAGAGAGAAGACAGCCATGAGAAGATGCTGGGTATCTAGTTACTGCAGATGGCTTTTCCCCCAGCTTCCAACTTTCTCTGTGATCTGACCAGCAAATCATAGACAATATACAGCTGGCCTGTGGAGGAAAACCCCCTGATGTCTCCGTGTTCTTGGGGAATATGTATATCAGTTTAGCCAAACTGGAGCTGATTAGTAGGGACAAGTTTCAAAGCTCTTATCCCTGAGATACAGGCCAATTTCATGGCTTGTGCAAGGAGGATGCTAGAAAGGAGGAGGGACCACAAAGAACATGACAGGCTTGAGCAGGCACTGGAGAGAGATCAGAGGGAGTTGGAGGAGAAGTCTAGGGGTAGAATTCTCCCTTATCCTCATATTCTTCCAGTCTCATTGAGTTGGAGTGAATATCAAATGGTGGATGGATACAATGGAAGTGGTCCAGAGGCTCCACACACTCAGGATGTCATGATGATGAAAATGCAAGCCTGACATCTGTGGGCCATGCAGCAAGTGTCCTAAGGAAGGAGACTGACTCAGTTGCCCACCCATCTCTTCTTTCAACATTTGGTTCACCCTATAAGTCAAGGCTGTATATTGTCACCCTGCTTATTTAACTTATATGCAGAGTACATCATGAGAAATGCTGGACTGGATGAAGCACAAGCTGGAATCAAGATTGCTGGGAGAAATATCAATAACCTCAGATATGCAGATGACACCACTCTTATGGCAGAAAACGAAGAACTCAAGAGCCTCTTGATGAAAGTTAAAGAGGAGAGTGAAAAAGTTGGCTTAAAACTCAATGTTCAGAAAACTAAGATCATGGCATCTGGTCCCATCATTTCATGGCAAATAGATGGGGAAACAGTGGCTGACTTTATTTTGGGGGGCTCCAAAATCACTGCAGATGGTGATTGCAGCCATGAAATTAAAACACGCTTGCTCCTTAGAAGAAAAGTTATGACCCACCTAGACAGTTTATTAAAAAACAGAGACATTACTTTGCCAACAAAGGTCCATCTAGTCAAAGCTATGGTTTTTCCAGTAGTCATTTATGAATGTGAGAGTTGGACTGTGAAGAAAGCTGAGTGCAGAAGAATTGATGCTTTTGAACTGTAGTGTTGGAGAAGACTCTTTAGAGTCCCTTGGACTGTAAGGAGATCCATCCACTCCATCCTAAAGGAAATCAGTCCTGAATATTCATTGGAAGGACTGATGCTGAAGCTGAAACTCCAATACTTTGGCCACCTAATGTGAAGAACTGACTCATTTGAAAAGACCCTGATGCTGGGAAAGATTGAAGGTAGGAGAAGGGGCCGACAGAGGATGAGATGGTTGGATGGCATCACCAACTTAATGGATGTGAGTTTGAGTAAACTCTGGGAGTTGGTGATGGACAGGGAGGCCTGGCGTGCTGCAGTCCATGGGATCGCAAAGAGCGATCATGATATGCGAAGAGATACAACTGAGTGACTGAACTGAACTGATATGACAAGAGGCCTTCATGAAAGTATGTGAATATCCCAGACCACATATCTAAATTCCAGTCCTTGCCTTAAGGATCTGGAACTTGGTCTTGAAGAAGGGATGTGAGATCCAGGGGTATGTCATGTCCTATAATAAAAGCCAGTGCTGGGCCGTCTGAGCATGGAGCCCAGAGCCCTGGTGGCATAGGACCAATGACAGTACCGATGAAGGTCTGATGACGCTAAAACTCTGAAATAGAAGCCAACCACACAGTCCTAGACTCAAATCCTAGCATTAACACTTGCTTTCTTAGTCATACAGTCTTACAGTCTTACAGTCATAGATTCCTCCTGGACAAATCTGAGACTGCACACCTGCCTTGCAGAGTGTTTAATGAGGCAGTGTTACATTTCTGCCAAATATCAACCTTCCGATAAACAATGGTTATTGCTACCTTTAACATAAAGTCACTCAGCAAGGGACAGAAAGCTTAGAACAGTGAGAAGACAGAGCCGAATCCTTGGGGGAAGGAACGAAGGAGGAGAGTGGGGAGAGGCAGGTGAAGTCTCCCCTGGGGGTGAAGACCCTCTCAGATGGCTTTGGTAGAGCCAATCTGTCCAACTCTGAACTGGGACCACAGCTCACAGGCCTTTGAATTTGTTTTGTGTTATTTCATCTGAGCAGGTTCCTGCCACGTGTTCAGGAAAAAAAAAGTCTGCTGCTTTTTAAAATCTCCAGACCATCTCCCCCTCTCCACTTTGCACAAGTCCAAACCACAATGAAGATTTCTCCCACACAGGCTGTACACCTGAGCCTCCAAACAGCTCACATCAATAAACAGACCCCTAAGACCCAGGAGGCGCACACTGTGAGAAATTTACACGCTCATAAACAGACAGGCCTGCTAATATGTTCACGGGTCGGGGGTCTTTCTCCCAAATGCAGATGAGATATTGCTGCAGTAAAAGGGGAAATTGTTCAGTCCTATCTTCTAAGCACGGACCAGGGAGGAATCCCTAAGACCGAGTTGACACAGCTCATAAATCTCCCACATTGTGTTTGTCCCAACTTTCATCATTTCAAGCAACATGTGGATTGTCACATTTTAAGAAAATAAATAAAATGAAATTATAGATTTGCCTTGTGATCCTGATGTGCAGATTACATGTTATTACATTATGGATCTCACACCCTTCAGTGCAATTGCACTAGGGTACGATTATTGGATTTTGATGTATTGCCAACCTCAAATCCAAATAAATTTTTTTCTCTACTAAGTGATGCTGGGAGGGAAGGCACTTCTTAAACATAAAGCCTATTTGGGTGTTTTAGTAAGAAATGAAAGGAAACCAAAGTGAAGAAAAATAAACAGGCTGGCTCTGGTCTTCCATGGCAAGTCTTGTACATCTAGTTCCCTAAACCCCAGAGAAAATAAAACAAACAAACAAAAACAGAGACAGAAAAGAGACCTGGAGTCTACTCTAATTCTCAGAAGAATTCATGCACTTGATCAACAGACTACTATGTGCTATGTGCCAGGCATGGTTCTGGGCATCAAGGGTAGGACAGAGAAGAAACCAGACAAAAATTCCTGCCCTCTGAAAGCCTGCATTCTAGTAACAAGAAGACAAAATCAACAAGTAAAATATATAGCACACTAGTGGATAAGTGCTTTAGAGAAAAATAAATTTAGTCAGCAGGGGAGGGAATGTGGTACTGATTTTTTTAATTTTTTTTTATTGTGGTAAAACTCAATATAATATATACTATTTTAACCATGTTTAACTCTACAGTTCAGTAACACTAAGTACATTGTTGTGCAACTCTTAACATCATCCATTTCCCAAATTTTTCACCTTCCTTCACTGAAAATCTGTCCCCATAAAATACTAACTCCCAATCTCCCCTCCCCAATACTCCAGCCCCCACTTGGCCTCTAGCATCTACCAGGGTACTTTCTGACTCCATGAATTTGACTATTCTAGGTACCTTGTATAAATGGAATCAAAGTGTTTGTCTATACCTATTATACATTAGAGTGCATTTTAAGATTAACTTAATATACCTCCTGCAAACAGATTGTACCTTTTCTTTTTAATGGGTAGTCAGATATGGCCTTCTGGAAAGAGTGACATTTGACAAAAGCACAGTAAAAAGTGAGACAGCCAGCAACCCCTGGAGATGCTTGTGGCAGGGAAGTGCATGGAAGCAGTTGGAACAACGAATACAGAGACTCTGAGGCAGCAGTGGACCCAAACATTCAGAAAACATTTGAAATGTAGCAGAATGAAGACGAGCAAGGGACAATGACACACAGGAGCAAGATCAGAGAGGTGATGGGGGATGGGAAAGCCAAATTGGTAGGGTCTTGTGGGCCACTGTCACGACTTAGGACTATCTTAGGTCTGTTGTACAGTGATGGATGAAACAAATACCGCCCCAGCTTTTTCAGAGACTATATATGATTGTGAAGCTGTAAGCAGCCAACAAACTATGTGCAGTGTGAGAAATGTCATAAGTGAGGGAGGGGTACTTACAGGAGTGATGCATAAGTCAGCAAGAGACTTCTTCCAGCCCTCCATCCTGGACACCTCTTTCCTGAGAGTCTGGTTATTTGAAGGCATCACTCAGAAAAGCATCCAACCTCCCCTCTTTTCTGCCCTTGCACGTGCAAGATGAACCTCTTCAGTCGTGTCTGCTTCTTTGCGACTGTATGGACCACAGCCTTCCAGACTCCTCGGTCCACGGGATTCACCAGGCAAGAATACTGAAGTGGGTTGCCAAGCCCTCCTCTAGGGGATCTTCCCGACCCAGGGATCGAACCCAAATCTCTTATGTCTCCTGCATTGTCAATCAGGCTCTTTACCACTAGTGCCATTTGGGAAGCCCCTTTCTGCCCTTAATGTAGCTTAAACCATTGGCAAACTTGAGAAACAAAAAATATAGAAAAACAGACATAGAATTTAATATGGTACAATTTGACCTCTCACATTGGTCTAAAGAAATGTAACTTTATGCTGTTAAAAAATATATGATCCTCTGGTTTCCTTGATTGCTTTTCTGCTTTTTTAAAATATGTAATCATGAAGATGGTCAAAAGCTACAAATTCCAGTTATAAGAGTAAATACCAGAGGTAAAATGTACAACATGATTAATAAAATTAACACTGCTATATGTTATATATGAAAATTGTTAAGAGAGAAAATCCTGAGTTCTAATCACTAGAAAAAACCTTTTCTTATTTTTTGCATCTGTATGAGAAGATGGGTGTTTACTAAACTTATTGTGATAATCATTTTGTGATATACTTAAGTTAAATCATTATGCTGTATACCTTAAACTTATACAGTGCTGCATGTCAATTAGGAAAAAGTGAAAAAAAGAGAAATTATTCATATTAAATCTTTTTTAAAAATTAAAAAATAAAATACGTAATCAGATGATTTTATTTGTTTTGGGGGGAATATCGGTTTCTTTTCATTGTTTCCAGCTTTCTCTGCCATTTGTGTTTCTCTTTTACGTTCAATATTTCAAATGCCACTTGTTTTTAAAGATTTTAAAATACCAAAACTGTAACTGAGTACGGTGGAACTTGTTTCTGGTATGATGTTAATATTATATAAGGAAATGTATAAAGCATTGTTAATTGGATTACTGACACATATAATATGTTTACAAATAAACTATAGTGTTGACCAAAAAAAAGGAGCGGGGTGGGGGGGCATCTGGAGGAGACCTCTTAGAAGGCACATGGTGTTTCCAAAGATGGACAAGGCCAAAGAAAGGGGGAGACAGCAGAGAAGGCTGTCTGACTCTGAAGACTTTTGCAGTGGAGAACCCCTGGTTGCATCTCCCCACATCCTCACTCCCAGTTTCTACTGGAAATGCCAACTGGAAAGGCTAGAAAATGAAATGGGATGTGAGGTCAAGGTGGGAGAATGTAGACATTATAATATCACATCATAGAGGTGAAGGATCAACATTTTTTGGAAAAACTTACAAGTCAAAGCTAGCAAAAGAAGACCTGCGGTTCCCATGGGTCCAGGCACCATGGATCAGACTACGGAGTCATGCTCTAAGGAAAGGATGCTGCTTACAGTACAGGCATAGCAGCACAGTAACAGGGTGAACAGGCCGAGCCAGGTGCCAGGCAGACTGCGTGTAAATGCCAGCTGTGTAGGGAGTTATCTAAGAGTGCCAGCTGTTAGCACCTGGAAACTTTATGAAAAGGTGGATTCGGGCCGCTGGGAGAACGGGGACTCCAGTCCCATAGGAAGTTGAGTTAAAACCCAATCCCTCCTGTTAGAAGGAGGGAGTTCTTGCTGTCCTTGGTCCATTCCCAGGAGATTTGAGCTTCAAGAAACATCCTTGGATGATCTACTTGTCTCTCCTGTTGGGGTAAAGACAGACCCTGAGCAAAAATTGTCTTTTCATACTGTTCTGTTCATGGGGTGCTCAAGGCAAAGCTATGATTTTTCCAGTGGTCATGTATGGATATAAGAGTTGGATCATCAAGAAAGCTGAGCATCAAAGAATTGCTGCTTTTGAACTGTGGTGTTGGACAAGACTCTTGAGAGTCCCTTGGAATGCAAGGAAATAAAACAAGTCAATCCTAAAGGAAATCAGTCCTGAATATTCATTGGAAAGGACTGATGCTGAAGCTGAAGCTGATGGGAAGAACTGATTCATTGGAAAAGACCCTGATGCTGGGAAAGATTGAAGGCAGGAGGAGAAGGGGACGACAGAGGATGAAATGGTTGAATGGCATCACCAACTCGATGGACATGAGATTGAGCAAGCTCCAGGAGTTGATGATGGACAGGGAAGCCTGGCGTGCTGGGGTCCATGGGGTCACAAAGAGTTGGACATGACTGAGCAACTGAACTGAACTGAGCAAAAATTACTGAACCATAGCAGCAAGAAGACTGATGCTCCCATGGCATCTTAGAAAGGTATAGACAACCTTGTGATGGAAGACAATTTAGGAAGCTCTGTGTAGTAAAGGGGGCTTCCCAAGTGGCCCTAGTGTAAAGAACCCACCTCCCAATGCAAGAGATGAAGGAGACGTGGGTTCAGTTCCTGAATGGGGAAGATCCCCTGGAGGAAGGCATGGTAACCCATGCTAGTATTCTTGCCTTGAGAATCCCATGGACAGAGGAGCCTGGCGGGCTACAGTCTATAGGCGTTGCAAAAAGTCCGACATGACTGAAGCGACTTAGCACACAGACACATGCAGTAGAGAACTATGCAGTGGCCAGGGTATCGCTGGCTTCCATGCCAGAATTGGTTGTTGAACTTGGAGAACATCATTTCATTCTCTGGCCAGCCAACTCTTTGCCTTTCAAATAAGGCTTTTCAGGCTCTGGTTTTAGAAATCCAAGGGATCCATTAGAAGGGTCCCAAGTGCTGTTATGGTATAAGAGGAGGTCTCAAAGGAGCCCCTCTGCAAGAGTTTGGAAACAGTGCTATCTTCCATTCAGAGAAGCACTACTTTGCATTTTATTTTTCTGTGAAAATTATTATCTGAAGAGATAGTTGTGATGGATTTTTTAAAATAGTTTGAAAACTACTGAACTATGTATTCATGTTCTACCCTTTTCCCACCCAACCACTCCTGCTGCATCAAAGCAGTGCCATGCTTAACCTACTCATCCCTTTGGTTGAGAGTACTACAGAGAGAAATGTCTTAACTTCCCTTTGCCATTAATTCCATTGTTTTTCTGCCTGGTTGAAAGTTTAGCCTAAGTCTTTCCTGCTACAAGAACACTAAAATTTGCTGGAAAACCGCCACTGCTTTTGTCTGGAACACCTTCCTGCTGATCCCTCCCTCCCATCTTCACTGGTTAACTTACAGTGCCTCTCCAACTCAGTATAACTGTTGCTTCCTCCAGGATGGCCTTCTGAGTGCTCCCTGGGCTCCCTCCCCCATACATTGCACTCAAATCACTTTTATCTTTAGTTCTTCCATACAAGACTCCAATTGTTTTGAGAGTAAAAGATAAATTTGTCTTAATTATCACTGCCTGCCTAGCCCAGTGATTGCCATGTGCATGCGTGCTCAGTCACTTCAGTCATGTCTGACTTTTTGCAATCCTATGGGCCAAAGCTGGCCAGACTCCTCTGTCCATGGTTATACTCAATAACAGTATTTCTGCCATAATACCTATTGTCTGTTCAATTTAGACCATATTCTAGGAAATGTAGCAGGCAAATAACACTCACTCTTTTACCTATTTCTCACACCAACCCTTGAGGGTAGGTATTATTTTATATATAAACAGACTGGGTTCAGGAAGCTTGAATGGACCTATCCAAGGTCACCAATGAATAAACAATATCATCATCTACATCTTGGCTTTTGAAAGGTCTTAAAGAGTAAGATTTAATTATCTCTACACTCTTCCATTCTCCAAAGTGGAAATTCAGGCCAAGGTGGTCCATGTATAGGTGAGAGTCTAGGGTAAAGGCTAGTGATAAAGGACCCGCCTGTCAATGCAGGAGACATAAGAGATGCAGTTTTGATCCCTGGGTTGGGACAATCCCCTGGAGGAGGGCATGGCAACCCACTCCAGTATTCCTGCCTGGAGAATTCCATGGACAGAGGAGCCTGGTGGGCTACAGCCCATGGGGCCACAAAAGGCTGGACACAACTGAAGTGACTTAGCATGCCCACATGCATTAGGGTAAATGTTGACCCCCTTACTCGAATGTAAGAATATGGGTGGGATTTTAATCTGTCACTCACTGTTCTCTAGAGAATAAAGAAGTGGAACAGAGGAATTCTTGAGGAGTTCATAATGTACATATGGAATATACCTAGCAGTCTTGAGAAGATTTCCAGAATAATATACCAACAATCATTCTTTAGCTTACAATAGAATGCATGAACACCTGATATATATATACACCCCAGTTCAGTTCAGTGAACCAAATATTTAAAAATCACTTTTAACAAATGAGTCACTGAGGACTTATTCCATTAAATAAACATTTCCTGCAGCCCCAATAAAGGCAGGGCACTTTGCTCTGTATTACAAGATACAAAGGGGCTTCCCCGGTGGCTCAGCGGTAAAGAATCCGCCTGCAATGCAGGAGCAGTAGGAGATGCAGGTTTGATCCCTGGGTCAGGAAGATCCCCTGGAGGAGGAGGACTTGGCAACCCACTCCAGTATTCTTGCCTGGAGAATCTCATGAACAAAGGAGCTTGCTTGGCTACAGTCCATGGGGTTGCAAAGAGTGGGGCACGGTTGAAGTGACTTAGCATCCACACACAAGATACAAAGGAGACAGAGGCCACAATAACTTCCCTTCCTGTGCTTCCTGCAACTCCATGTGAAGACCTCTGGCTTTACTCCAACATGCTGGATTGTAATTGTGCGTTTTTGTCGTCTCTTCCCCACAAAATGAGTCCTCCTTCAGAGCCAAGTCACAATCTTACACACTTCAGTATCCCAGGACCTATCCCACCCACTGCACAAAGCATCGGTTGAATTGGATAAGTCACATCTCAGCCCCCAGGGAGCTAACAAAGAGAGACAAAACATGGATCAGGTTTATATTCAGGGCAGAAAGTGATGGGTCTTCCAGAGAGTTAGAGCATTCCCTGGAAGTCCAGGGACAATGTTAACAATGGGAGACAGGGAGAGCCATGGTTGCCACTACTTAAGCAAAAAGAATGGTGGAAGCAGGGTGTGGTGGGAGTATGTAGGGTGAGGATTGCATAGGGGAGGCAGGGGTGGACACGGAGGACAGGCTGGAGGACCCTGCAGGCCAGAGTGAGAAAGCAGGGCTTTATTTGTGGCAGGGGATCCTGAATGGTTTTGAAGAGGGAACACGGCATGGGAGTCTTGATGCTTTAGGAGGATCACTCTGGCAAACAGTGGGCAGGGTGGGCACAGCACAAGGAGACTGGGTAGGGTTGCTGGTTGGTAAGCTACTGCAAAAGAAAACAAGAGAGGTCCTTGCAGGGAGGAGAGGAGGGACAAAGGAACGTGGAAGTGACAAGAGGGGAACTGTGGTCACATCAACAGACTTGACAACTGACTGAGTGGCAAGTCAGAAGAAGAAGTGAGAAGAAACATTATGCTCTAAGGTTTAGTCCTGCCCACAAATGGGAGAACTGCGCTAGACAAACAGGTAAGAAAAAGGCAGGTTTACACAGACTAAGGTGGGAATAGGACACATCTGATTTTATGCACCTTGACTTTGAGCTGTCAAACTTCATCTTAATTCATCACTCGTGACCCGTGTGAATTTCTCTGTCTCAGTCTCTTTACCTGTTGTTGTTGCTTATACGCCAAGTCGTGTCTGACTCTTTGTGACCCCATGGACTGCAGCTTGCCAGGCTCCTCTGTCCATGGGTTTATCCAAGCAAGAATACCTTAATGGGTTGCCATTTCCTTATCCAGGGCCTCTTCTGGACCCAGGGGGCAAACCCATGTCTCCTGCATTGGTAGGGAGATTCTTTACCACTGAGCCACCAGAAAAGCCCCCTGTATCTGTTAAATGGGGATAATATATGATTTATACACAAGCTTGTGGTGGGAAAATTACACACAGGCACACCCACCCGTGCATGTGCCTGGCACATAACAAACAGCCAATCTGCCAGTACTGTTAGTATTGTTGTTAAGCAAGTGGACATGTCCAGCAGAAAGACAGAACTGCAAATCTGCTGCTCAGGACTAGAGCAACTCTTCGTGAAAGGATTTATCATAAGATTGCTTTAAGTAGAACATCTCTGGGCTTTTAAAAGGATTTTTTTTTTCATTTTACTTACATTTCAGAAATCTATTCAGTGTGTTAAGTGAGGCACCCCCCTAGTTAAAATGACACCACTTCAAGTCCTCAATGAAGACATTCTTTAAAACAAATTCCCTCTTGAAAAAGTCAGCCAGGACAGAGAGGAAGGTGTAAACTCTTCAGGGCTGGTGGCTTAGAGAGAGGTGGATGGCGCAGGGACAGGTGGGGGAAAAGTAGATTAAAAAAAAAGTAGATAAAAGACCTTTTGAACAATGAGGACCTTGAAGAGTCTGGTGCCTGAGAGAGGGAAGAACCCAGGGGAGCCCCAGGGGAGCCCACCAGGAGAAACATCAGTGTCCTGGGTCCCTTCTCATCAACAAAGACCCAGTATGTCTACATATGAGCAGGAAGTGACTCCAAAGAATACAAGCCACTCCTTTATTAGTTCATCCTCTGGTAAAGTACCTGCTTTGTTGGTCGCTGTTGCCATTTGCTAACATTGCTTGGCCCAAAAGTTCATTTGGGTTCCCAGAGGCTGTAACAGAAAAACCTGAACGCACATTTTTCGCCGACCTAATATAAATCCTTATATGTGATGTTAGTTAGAGAGGACTTCTTGGAGGAGGTGGCTTCCTAAAGGAATAGAGGCAGGAAGGGAGGGGCCTAGTGGTGATGCTGCAGCAGTGGGGAAGTCCATGGATACCTCTGGTGTGGGAAAGAGGAGCCAGGCGGAGACGACAGCAGGGACCTGGGGGTGCTGGAGGCTCCTGTGCCCCGTGAGGTTGACTGGCGGCACCTCAAGGGTTAATGTGGGATGAGAACCAGGCAGGGTGTGGAGGTCTGCATGTTCCCCGCCCTGGGAGCTCTACAGGAAACTGCCTGATAAACCAGCCCAGAATCCATCTCTTGTTGCATATTTTATTGAGTTGAAATTTTTTTTTTTTAATCAGTGGACTTCCAGAGCCAGATAGACTATAAAATAAATAAATAAAAAGACTCCAAGGCGAACTGAGGAACAAATCAGCCCTGTGCCTCCAGCCCCTCTACCCTACCCCTCCTGGCCTCCCAGTCACAGTCCTCCTTCTTTATTTCCAGCTCTCCCTCCCTAGACGTGTGAGGTCAGATTGATCAGGAAGGATTGTAAATGTGAGATTTATAGGAAGAGGGTGACAATTTATACCAGAAAAGTTTCTATCTGAGATGAGAGTGATTTATAAGTTTATTTTTTAAAAAACAAACATAGAGACCCTTGTAAATAACAGCTTTATATATTAACTTTCTGATGCAGCCTCCTACCTATGAATGAGTGAACAGCATTAAGTTCCCATTTAGGAAACAAGAGCCTAAACCCTCTGGATTGAGGGACATGATTTATCAAACGCAGTCTGCTCTATTCATCAGAGCCCAGCTCCAGGATTCAGTGGCAGTAAGACTCTGCAAGCTGCTCCAGGGTTTCCTCTTTGGGTGGTATCTCTTGCCTTCATCTTTATTTATTTCCAAAAGAAAAAAATGTTGCAACTGATTGAACTGACTGATTGATATGTCAGTGCTGAGATTTATGAGGCCGGGCCCAGCTTCCAGGGTTGCCTCCTTATCCCAAGTCTGTTCTGATGTAAGCTTGGCCCCTCACCAAAGATTTGCATATGCCATGTTCCATCTTGTTCACCATCTAAATCGCTGTATTGCTGGTCAAATCTTCACCTCCTCTGAATCTCCTGGTCAAATCTTCTCCTCTTCTGAATCTCCTCCCAGAGGAGAGTTCCAGATTGGCTCTCCGAAATTTTTCACCACCAAAATATCCATCAATGATGGCTATGGGAGGCTGAGAGCCCCAGAAAATCAGATCTGTAAAAGGCCAGCAAGAACTCCTCTTTTCGCCAATGGGGACCACAGCTCAGAGAAGTGGAGAGGCTGCTCAGAGTCACACAGCAGTCAGGGGCCAAAGTGGGAACAGAAAAAGGTGGGACGTGCATTTGTTGATGCCATGTCCAGCCCTCTTCCCACCACACTGAGCTTCACCAGAGGGCACTTATTTCAGGACCGATGAAGGAAGCTTCCCTTACAGCTCAGTTGGTAAAGAATCTGCCTGCAATGCAAGAGATCCTGGTTCAATTCCTGGGTTGGGAAGATCCGCTGGAGAAGGGATAGGCTACCCACTCCAGTATTCTTGGGCTTCCCTTGTGACTCAGCTGGTAAAGAATCCGCCTGCAATGCGGGAGACCTGGGTTCCATCCCTGGGTTGGGAAGATACCCTGGAGAAGGGAAAGGCTACCCACTCCAGTATTCTGGCCTAGAGAATACTAGAGAATACTGGAGTGGGTTGCCATTCCCTTCTCCAGGAGATCGTCCCAACCCAGGGATCAAACCAGTGTATCCTGCATCTCCTGCATTGGCAGGCGGATTCTTTCCCACTGAGTCATCTGGAAAGTCCACCATGGCTGACTTCAAGCTACCAAAGTGATGTCACTGAACGCAGAGTTAGAAGAAGCACAGTGAATTCTGGGGATGTCTGCATGAGCAAGCTCCAACGCCTACTGCATACAACATGCAAAGGGTTCTTCCTTCCATCTCTATCAAGATATAAATCAAAGAGAGAATCATTTGGAAGCAAGTGGAATACAGACGAGTGCTCAGAAACAACTGTCTCAGGGTTGAGGAACATTAGATACTAAGGCTATACATGAAATGTCCTTCTGTGTGTGAAGGTTTTTGAAGGCAGGGAGAGAGAACAGATTCTCATCTGTCTCAGCTGGTTTATGTCCAGGTATGCCTGCAGGCAAATGGCTGGACCGGGTGACCTCTAAATGTCATACTCAGCCTAAGGATTCTGTGATGCTGGCAGAATTTGCTCCTAGCTTTCTTCTGCCACTAGAGACATGCTGGGCTTTCTGGGGACCAGAGTCAGTAGTACCAGTACATCCAGTAGAATGCCATCAGCAACCATTCCTTGCAAAGCTGCTGACCTAGTCTTGAGCAGGTTAATTGTGGCCAGTGGGATGCTCAGCTGCCAAGGGAATTTCTAAGACTCTGGAGTCCACACTGCTGGAGAATGCAGACATACCAATGACAGTTCCTCACTCCTAAGGATGGCTAACGGGTCTCCCTGTGCTGGGCTTCTCTGCCAGGATGCTCAGACCCTGGGAAAAATTCCCCGAGTCCAGGCCCTGGCTCACCCCGCCCTGAAAGGCTGGTCCAGCCCAGCCCATCATCCTAGCTCAGCAGCCCCCGTGTCGGGCACAGTAGCCCTCCCTGCATGTTTATCAATCTCAAGGCTCACAACTGTGGTCCGGAGTCTCTCCTGGGGGAGAGCAGATAATGTCACAGGCTCCTGGGACCTCACAATGACAGGAGACAGCAGCCTGCCAAGGAGGAGGGAGGATGTAGATGGGAGCTGTTCACTTCCCATACCCAGGAAGCTTCTAAAGAGGCAAGACTAACCCTCTCTGCAATGAGCTCCCATGTGAAGGCACCACTTCCCCAGCTGGGAGAGGCTGGTGCCAAGGAAGGGCTCTGGTGAGACCTGCCCTACATGCTGGACACATTTCCAGAAGCAATCTAGAAGGGCCCAGGGTCTACTCCTACTTCTAAGAGGTACAACTTCTACATTAATGGCTTGTCATTCTGAAGTAACTGAGAAATAAAAAGATGGGTTAATTTTCCTCAGGTCAAGTCTCAGGACGCAGAGTCAAAAACAGAACCCAGCAAAATGGCCTGGCAAGCACCATTAACACTTGGAACAGAGGCAGAATTAGATGCTCAAGTTCACAGCAAGTTGCTTATGAAGGCAGATTTAGGAATCAGGCCTTTGATCCGTGGTTCACCACTTACTGGGCCCCGGTAAATAATATTCAATACAAATGATGACCCACTGGAAGCATAGTTTTTCATGGAAGAGTCTATGGATTAATTCAGTGGCAAAAGGGAAGCTGGGCTCAGCAGTTGTCTGGCTTTTCCTCTGGTTCTCGCCCCTACCTGATCAAAGACGAGCTTTTGTAAATGCCACACAAATTCTCCTGAGCCTGTCTCTCTCCTGCAATCTCCATTCCTCCCAGATACCTTAGTTCCACCTTCTCTCCATCCATCCACCACTTGTCCACTCATCTCTTCATTCGCCCATCACTCATCCATAAACCCCCTCATTCATTTAATTACAATTTATTGAAATCCTACCATCAGAAATTCTGCTGGGAACTTGCAATGCTTTAGATTCTGTAGTGTTTAAAACCGGAAATCCTGGAGTCAGATTAACTGAGGTTGCAATACAGACTCTGTTGGCTTTCTAGCTGTGTGGTCTTTAACCCTTTACTTGACCATGCAAAGCCTCGGTTTCCCTATCTGTAAAATGGGAGCAATACTACTCTCTATTTAAGGTTATGCTGAAGAGTGAAGAAAATACAGGGCTTCCAGGTGGCACAGAGGTAAAGAATCTGCCTGTCAGTACAGGAGATGGAAGAGATGTAGGTTCAGTCCCAGAGTCAGGAAGATACCCTGGAGTAGGAAATGGCAACCCACTCCATTATTCTTGCTTGGAGAATTCCATGGATGTAGGAGCCTGGAGGGCAACAAGCCATGGCGTTGCAAAGAGACAGTCACGACTGAGCAATTGAGCACATGTGCAGAGAAAATATGTATGCATATAAAATAGCACAGTCCCTGAAGACTAACAGTACTCAAGAGCCTGTCCTTATGTGCTGTGGAAGAGAACAAGGGAGATGGGATGTAAACCTTGACTTAGGGAGCTTTGAGTCAAACTCCAGATGCAAACTGGCAAGTTGGATCCTGATGATTAGAGAAGACAGAACACTAGTCTACTCATCTCTCAGCCTGCTCCCCTTTTCCCCTTGGCCATGGTGGCTCTGCATGTGTCAGATCAGCTAGATCAAATGAGCCTCATTTCCCAGAACTCTTCTCTGTATGCTTCTGGTTAGACAAGCCACGAGACGGATTTTCCTTAAAGCATTGGTAGGTGGACATGGAGTCACAGCCATGGTGATTTTGACATTCAGAAGCTGAGACAGGAGATCTTTGGGTTCACTCGCCTATCTGCTCTCACCTCTCTTTGATGCTGGGCACCTTCCTCTGGGCCCTCCCTCAGCTCCTCCAGCTACTGGGTCTGGTAATTTTTTACCCCATTGTGAGAGTAGCCACGTTCACTGTGGGTTACCTGTTTCTTCATGACTGGAGGTGGCGAGAATGGGCACAGATTCCAGCTGGTCCTTCCTTGCAGATTCCAGCTTTTCTTGGAAGTTCGATTTGTCCTTCTTTCCCCACATTATGTCTTTCTTCCTTTCATGGCTTCCTTGGTGCCTCAGATGGTAAAGAGTCCACCTGCAATGCAGGAGACACAGGTTTGATCCTTGGGTCAGGAAGAGCCCCTGGAGAAAGAAATGACAACCCACTCCAGTATCCTTGCCTGGAGAATTCCATGGAACGAGGAGCCTGGCAGGCTGGTTGCAAAGAGTCGGACACGACTGAGCTACTTTCACTTTCTTTCCCTTCATGACTGCCTTCCTGTGGACTTGAGGTTCCAGTATCAGATGAAATTTAGCAGCCTTACAGAGACTAAGCAGTTCCCACAATTGTGTAAGGTCCTACTCTTGTAACAAATCACTTAGACATGTAGGTTGATAGGTATATAAATAGATGGAGAGATAGAGATTTGTAGATATAAATACATATATATGTATATATGTGCATATATCTGTGTATATGCAAGTATATGCATATGCATGTACATAAGTGCATACATAAATGCATGTATGTGCACACACACACACACACCCCTCTTAATGGTCTACTTCTCTGGCTAACCATCATCTTCAAGAATCTTCTTTCACATAGCAGCCATGTCTACTAATATACCTCTCTCCTTCCCTGGGAGTGGGGAATATCTTCAGACTGATTCCTAGCATCCCGCAGAAGGAATTCTCAGGAGAAATATTGCTTCATCCCTTCCCTCTTCCATTGCTTCCTCACTCACCGCCTCCTGGACAACCTGCAGCTTCCATTCTGGAGTCTGTCTTGACCTCTCTGTGGACTCTGGCTCCCTGTCTCCTGTGTTCTCTTGTCCTACAGAGGAATAATAATGGCAAAATCAGATCTTGAAAATGACTAGATATTTCCAGTGCTGGTCAAGAGCTCACCATTTATAGGAGCTACAGTGAGGCAAAAAGGCAGGGCGCCTCCTGAATAATGGCATCTCCGTCTTAGCCTTCTTCTCATTTTGCTTTACCCTCTGCCCCTTATTGGGCTCATCTGCTGTCCTGTCTCACAAGTAACTATCTGTAGACTCAGGCCCTTGCAGGAGTTGTAGGTCTTTCGAGACTGGAATATCTCATTCATCCTCCACACCCATCACCACTCTGTAAAGCAGAGTGGAGAGTGGGCCATCCACTCTCAAGTCAGTTTATCTTTGTGGCAGTGTTACTTCTGGTCTGTTCAAGGCTCAGTTCATGGTACCAGTTACCAGGGCTAACCACGTGGGTGCCATCTTTGATGCTCCGCCTGCGTATTCATGCATCATATCCAATTAGAAGCCCATGGTCCTGCATGTTAATCTTCCCTCCTAATATCTCTCAGAGGCACTTTTTTTCTCTGCAGTCCCACTGCTAGAATCCCTAATTCAGACCTTCCTTCTCTCTCTCTTGTTTTATTTCAAAAGCTCCCCAACTGGTCTTCTCAATTACTGCATGTCTCTATTTTTGTCCTTTGTAAACTCTGCTGCCAACTTAGTTCCCCTGAAGTGTAACTCTTAGCTTATTCTTCCTCTGATTAAAAGCTTTGAACTATCTCTCCATTTCCTAGTGAATTCATCCACAACATCTTTCAAGAAGTTCAAGACCTTATATAATTTGACCCCAACCCACCCTTTCAGACTTACTTTCCATTGCCCTGCTGCGTGTACCTGATACTTCCCCCCAACCCGGCTGAACTGTCTACCCTGCATTGAAACGTCCTGTTTCCCTATCTCCCACCACTTTGTTTCCAATCTCTGGCCATGAAATCCGACCCATTTTTCAAACTCCACCTCAACTGCCACCTCTTCAGAGAGTCATCTGAATCCTCCCAATTTGTCCCCCATAACATTTTGTCCTCCTACAGGACCATTCACCTCAACCCTTCTGTCATGTTTATAAACCAGTCAGAACCGTGGTTCTCTTCATTTTTATTCCCACAATGCATAAATGCTTGTTAGTTCAACCAAGCTGCTGCCCCCACCAAGCCTATTCCCACTCAATCTCACTTTATATGTCAAGGTTGTCGATTTTATTACCAGGAAATCATCTGCATATTCCTGCCTGCTTTGCTCACCATGCTTTATACCTCAGATTAGAGGTAAGTTAGACTTTAGACTGGCTTTTAAATATCCCCAGCTGATTCTACTACTGCAGCCGATGCCTGTAACATTTATTTATAACTTTACAAAATTGGCCGTGGTTAAGATATATAAACCCGAAGGGGGCTCGTGCATTTCCAATACATTAAGGTATATTTAAAACATGCTGTGTCTTATCAGAGGCTTTAAAATACACATTACTGCAGGAGCTGGAAAGACAGGAGCAGGATAATTGGCTAATGAGAATTCTGAACGGTGACTGGAAATATGGCAGAACTGCCCTTTGAGAACTGTGCTCGCACCTATTAATGAACTTTATCCAAGGCTCTAAAACACAAGCTTAGGAGGCTGTGCGGCATGAATGCTGTTGCGTTAATTCACACCTAGTTATGGTGACTGGCACCAGCCATCAACACTGGTCAGAAGAAAGCTGCTGAAAAGTCCCTGAATAATTACTAAGGCTGGGTTTATATTATACCAGGTGCCAGGTGTTGATAGGGAAGAGCATGTTTTTCTAACTCAAAGCTTGTGCATATGTTAGGGGTATGTGGGGATGTGTGTGTTTACATGATCACAATCATGCTTGAGCATGTGACTGTGAACACCACATTCTGCAATTTAGGAAGGACCAGGATGTAGTAGAAAGAAGGATGATGTGGAAAATCCAACAACTTTCCATCCTGGGACAGGACTATAGCAATCAGATAGAGCTTCCCATGGTTCACAGCCCTGCAGTAAATATTCAGATTAAGAGTAGTTCAAGTCTAAGCCATGAGCACTGTAAAGCTGGCAAACACTTGACCTTGTGTTGCAACCAACAGCCATTCCCTTCATATTAGGAGGGCGAATGGCAGCTTCCCACTGAGCCTCTACAGTGATCATCCAGAGTATAGCAAGCTAGATTGCCATGTGCACTTGTCTTACTGGGGTGCTGTTTGTTCAGCTTGCCTTCCTGTCATCCCTATGGGTGGCTCCCCCACTGCCTTGTTTGTGCATCAGCCCATTGCTTTGGTCACAGACCGTTGGACTGAAGAGGACACTGGGCCGGTTCACTCAACTGTGCCCTGTTGTTGCAAAGCCCACTTCTCTGCTGATGATTCCAAACGCTGTATCTCCATCCCATCTCTCTCCCTACAAGTTCGTTTTTGTCCAGTGGTCCACTGGACAGAGAGATCTACCCGATGTGCCCCAGGTAATAACTCACGCAACCAGTCCCAACATAACATATCCTTTTCCTTTAGCTCTTAGATCTCAATACCTATATCTGCTGACGTGAACTTCAAAACAGTTTAGGCTCTTGACCTGGACTCCTGCAACAGCATCCTGGCCCAGCTCCCTGGCTCCAGCCTCGTGTCCCTCAAGTCTGTCTTCCATGAGAGTTTATGCACAGCTTTCCCTAAGGGTTATAACCTGAACATTAAAACCCAGTGCCCTCATCAGTGTCTCCCTAGCATTTATAAGCTCCCCTTTCAGGCTTTAGCCTACTCCTCTACCTTCTTACCCCCGCTGGGTGCTTTGCCTTTCGATAACATGGGACTACTTCACTTTCTCCAGATGCTCTTTCACCATGAAGCCCTAGGCCTCTGAGACTGTATTTTCACATTATCCCTTCTTTATCTCTCCATTTGACTAATTCCATCTCAGCCTTTCAGACTCCACACGGTTACCATCTCCTGGGAGACTTGCATGACTCCCAGGCCCCTAGAAGCTGACTAGGGGCCCTTTTTCTGTACCTCTCTAATAGCCTGGTCACATCTCCATCATTGAACTAAGCACATTGTAATAGAATGATTTTTTTTTAGGCTTTTCTGACCCAATAGACTGCTAGTAACTTGGGAATAGAGACTATATATATTTCTTTCCCCTTTGTATCTTCACCCTTGACAAATATCTTTGAGTGAGTGTATGAATAAATGAATGAATGGTGTGTGTGCATGTCAGAGATTGCACCATAGGTATAAGAGGGGAGAAAGAACATATGTCAACAAATAGAAATTTTTGAAGCTATTGGACTCCTTGAATCTTGAATTTAACCCTGGAGAGAACAAGAAGGAAGCAAGGTTATTTTTTTCAGTTTTATTGAAGACATAGTTGATGTATCACATTGTTTTATCCTAAGCTGTACAACATAATGATTCGATGTATGTATATATTGCAAAATGATCACCACAGTAAGTTCAGTTAACATGCATCACCCCATATGGTTACAATTTTTTTCCTTATGGTGAGAACTCTTAAGATCTATTCTCTTAGCAACTTTCCAATATACAATAGAGATTATTAACTATAATAACCATGCTGTACATTACATCCCTAGGATATTTTTTATTTTATAACTAGAAGTCTGTACAATCTGCTTCCCAGGTGGCGCTACCAGTAAAGAATCTGCCTGCCAGTTCAGGAGAACCAGAATACATAGATTCGATCCCCAGGTTGGGAAGATCCCCTGGAGGAAGCCATGGCAACCCACTCCAGTATTCTTGCCTGAAGCATTGCATGGACAAAGGAGCCTGGCAAATCATATAGTCCATAGGGTCGCAAAGAGTTGGACACAAATGAAGCTACTCTACACAAACACACACACATCTTTTGACAACTTCCACCCATTCCCCCCACCCTGGCAGCTACCATTCCCTTCTTTTTCTGTACAAGTTTGGTTTCTTAGATTCCACATATAAGTGAAATCATACAATATTTGTCTTTCTCTGACTTATTTCACTTTGCATAATGCCCTCAAGATTCATTCATGTTGTCATAAATGGCAGGATTTTGGAAATTACTTTTCTTTGGCAATTCTGGAACCTGAGGCTTCTGACCATCTAAAATGTAACTGGTTCCTTGTTCTGTGCTTGGTGCTACCCAGGCAAGACAGAGTCTCCTGTCCAGCGGGGCTGCAGGGAGCCGTGCAGAAAGGGGGATGCAGAAGAAGTCCAGGGCTGAGCTGACACGGGTCCCATCACTCACACTGCCAGGGTGAAAGTGAAAGTGAAAGTCACTCAATTGTGTCCGACTCTTTGCGACCCTATTGACTATACAGTCCATGGAATTTTCCAGGACAGAATACTGGAATGGGTAGCCTTTCCCTTCTCCAGGGGATCTTCCCAACTCAGGGATCAAACCCAGGTCTCCCACATTGCAGGCGGATTCTTTACCAGCTGAGCCACAAGGGAAGCCCAGGGTGGTGGTGGTTTAATTGCAAGCCGTCCGACTCTTGGGACTTCATAGACTGTAGCCCACCAGGCTCCTCTGTCCATGGGATTTTCCAAGCAAGAATACTAGAATGCATTGCCATTTGCTTCTCCTGGGGATCTACCCAACCCAGATCTCCTGCATTGCAGGCAGATTCTTTACCTATTGAGCCACCAGGAATGTCCTCTGCCAGGAGCCCTTTGGCAAATTTCAGTACCTCCTGAGTTTCAGTTTCCTCATTTTAAGTTAGAGTAATAATTCTTGCCACTCAGGGTTGTTTTGAGAACTGAATCAATGAGTTGATGACTTAGAACTGTACTCAGTAAATATTCAACAAGTAGCAGATGTTACCATGAATAGTAGTGTGACATCAATTTTAAAAATCACCAGCTCCTCCTCTGAGAACGATATCCTTGCATCAGAGTCTTCTCAACCTCCACACTTTAACACTTTAGATAATTCTGTGTCTTGGGAGAGTGTCTCTTGTGCTATAGGAAGTTTAGTGACATCTCTAGCCTCTACCCACCAGATGCTGGTAGCACTGTGTCCCCCCAGTCACCCAGTTATGTAGCACTGTGTCCCCCCGGTCACCCAGTTATGATGACAAAAATATTTCTAGGCGGTATCAATATCCCCTGAAAGCACAACTACCTCTAGTTGAGAAACACTCCTTTAAAGAGGGAGGTAACCTCTGTTGCTTTGACTTTGGGCCTCAGTTTCCCTGTCTATAAAGTAAGGAGAGCAATGTCAAGTCTGCTGTTATCATGGGAAGCAGAAGAAAGATGGCCCCATTATAGAATCAAGAAAATGTCTACCATAAAGCTAAGCCAACTGAGATATCAAAGTATTTGGTGGAAGGGGGGTAGTCTCTGGGCACAGATGCAAAGGCAGAAGACAGCAAGGCAAGGAACTGGTAACAACAAAGGTCCATATAGTCAAAGCTGTAGTTTTTCCAGTAGTCAGGTACAGATGTGAGAGTTGGACCATAAAGAAAGGCTGAGTGCTGAAAAATTGATGCTTTCAAACTGTGGTGCTGGAGAAGACTCCTGAGAGATCAAACCAGTCAGTCCTAAAGGAAATTAACCCTGAATATTCATCGGAAGGACTGATGCTGAAGCTGAAGCTCCAATACTTTGGCCACCTGATGCAAAGAGCCGATTCATTGGAAAAGACCCCGATGCTGAGAAAGATTGAAGGCAGGAGGAGAAGGGGATGACAGAGGATGAGATGGTTCGATGGGATCACCAACTCAATGGACATGAGTTTGAGCAAGCTCTGGGAAACAGTGAAGGACAAGGGAGCCTGGCATGATGCAGTCCATGGGGTCGCAAAGAGTCAGACATGACTGAGGGACTGAACAATGACAACAACTCTAGTTAACTTGATTTTTTTTAATTAGATAAACCTTCAGCCAGCAGCAGAAGCACTTATATGCTACAAGCCAGAGGCCTGAGATACAGCCATACCTCCCACAACATTCCCAGCTGGTAGGAACAGGGTACAGGAAGGCATCCCTGCTCCGTGCAGCATCATCCATTAGAAAACAAAAAAGGTACAGTAAGTGCCACTGAGCTCCTCCATTAATTGCTAAGTAAGGAGGGGGGGGGGGAGAGAAGAATAAAGTGCTTTTACCTGCTCTGCTGGATAATTAAAAGCTGCCTGAAGCACTGCTAACCTTTTTCATTATGGCAGTGTTCATTATAGAGCCAGAAAGAATTAACTACACTGCATTATCAGATATCGAAAAATATTAATAGCAAAAGTGAGAAAGGGAAAGAAGGAATTTTGGGCGAGTTAATTAAACCACACGTCCTCAATGACTTATTAAGTGACTGGTCGAGCTTCCTGGAGCTCAGTGAGTCCCAGAGAGCTTGTGATGTGCCCCTGGCTCCTCAGGAAATGAGTTTTCAGCCCGTGAAGCTGTATTTTTTTTTTTATCCTCTATTGCAAATTTTTCTTTCTTTCTTTCCAAATCTCACCAAGTGTGTCAAGTCTTGGATGGGGACCGTCTTGGAGCCAATAGCAACGGGAGCTCATTGAGAGCTCATAAAGGTCACTACTTGGGAACTGCGTCGCAAGCCAGTTCACTGCATTGTTCAGCAAAACCCTTTCAGCTCTTCTATAACTGAACAGGTGAGAACAGCTTATAATGAGGTCCCTTTGCTGCTTCTGTAACCAAAGTCCATGAATGAGTTCAAGACAGGCCCGCCTCACCTATCAGATTCCCTTCTATAAGACACAGTGCTACAGCCTGGCACAGTGCATGGGGTTGGGATGGGACCCTGGGGCCTTGAGAGCTGCTTAGAGTAAGTGTGCTGCTATTGACTCTAGAAAAATTGGAGCGGCCAATAGTTTCATGGAGCAGTACATGTTAGGCCCCTGCTGCAGTGGCAGAAAGTCCTGCCGAGCAGGGACCATTGTACAAGGAAATCTTTGGGGCATTGAGATGGCATCCTCTGCAGTTTAAATGCTTATTACAGAAAGGCATGCCTATGACACCATCCTCCATGGAGCTCTTTGAATGAGCACAACTGACATGACAGTATGGGGTAAAGATAGTACATGTGCAGAGAAAACATCTTCGATAGCAGAGGGAACAAGAAAGGGAATAAAAGCATTTTCATTTAGCAAAAAGCAAAAATTGATGATGAAGAAAATGTAGTATTGATTTCTTTTTTCTTCCTGCTGGCATTGGAGCTTTCAGTGAAGTCATAGAGCAACTGGGACTCCAACTTTGGTCCTCTTTCAGCCTAATCTTGTTTTAAGAGTCTAGTTTGCATGATTACTGGAGACAGGAAGAAGGTTCTCTTTCGGCAGAGTGAGGGTATCTTTACTCCAACATGCCATTGTGACAATCAGACATTGTTCTGTTGACTCCCATCCTGCTCTTGACCCTGGGCCATACCTTGGCCTCAGTATGCTCTGCTCAGAAACTCAGCAAACAGTGCCACTTGCCCAGGCAAGAGCTTTCTAGGAAGTGGGTGTGAGTGATGGTTTATCAAGCTGCAGCCTAAATGGTTCATGGGGACAGGAAAGCTTCAGCTTATATGTGAAAGAAAACGAAAATGGCTACGGGGCAGGAACAAAATGTTGGGTGAAATCAATAAAGTCTTTGAAATGGGCCCAATGGTCATGTCTCTTCCTGACCATTGTTAAGAGCTGTGTTTGCACAGACAGCTTCTTGTATTTTGCCAGCCCACTGTTTGTTTGTTTTTTAATTTCTTTTATTGAAGTATAGTTGATTTACAATGCTGTGCTGATTTCTGCCATACAAAGAAGTGATTTAGTTATACGTATACATACATTGTTTTTCATATTCTTTTCCATGATGGTTTATCACAGGATACTGACTACAGTTCCCTGCACCATATAGCAGGACCTTATGGTTTATCCATTCTATAATAGTTTGTATCTGCTAACCTGAAACTCCCATTCCATCCCTGCATTACCCACTGCCCCTTTGGCAACCACCAGTCTGTCCTCCACATCTGTGAGTCTGTTTCTGTTTCACGGATAGGTTCATTTGTGTCATATTTTATATTCCACATATAAGTAATATCATAGGGTGTTTGTCTTTCTCTGTTTGACTTACTTCACTTAGTTTGATCATCTGTAGCTCCATACATGTTGCTGCCAATGACATGATTTCATTCTTTATTATCAGCCCACTATTTCTAAGCTGCAGGCAATGAAGGCTCAAGATATTCATCAACAGTGTCTTCTCCCTGTTAAATGAGTTGTACATGGAAAGTATTGAGAACAGTGCCTGGCACTTAGTAAGCACTCAATAAATGTTATTGATTCTTCAACATCCTGTATCTTTATCTGGAACTTTCAAAATCTTGAGATACCCTGAAAGAAGAAATCTAAAGATTACACAGAGTAGGATATGAACACTGAATTCTGAAAAATTCTCTGGAGGCAGATTTCTGTATGGCATGACACAGGCATATTCCCCATATTGGCAAGAGTCTCAATTTTCTGGTTTCTAATCTATCCTTCTGGGTGCGTGTGGAATGAAGAAGCTAAGAATCACATGTAAGTGATTTCTAGATTTGAGATCAGTGTTAAAGTGAGTCACCTCCCAGGATTTGAGCCACTCCACAGGGTCTCTGACCACTCTACCTTTTTCTAAGGAATGAACATAAGGATGGACTCCTTTACTCAAAGGTCAAGTGACATCATTTGGCTTAGGACTCTGTGAGAAAACTTTAGAATTCAGTTACTTGGAGCTTGAAAGTGACAGTGACAGTGACAGTTTCCACTTTCCAGTTGTGTCCAACTCTTTGCAACCCCGTGGACTATAGAGTCCATGGCATTCTCTATGCCAGAACACTGGAGTGGGTAGCAATTCCCTTCTCCAGAGGATCTTCCCAACCCAGGGATGGAACCCAGGGATCTTGAAGGAAGTAGAAAAGAGGCTGCCCAGGGCTCTCTACAACCAGGCAAGCCTTCCAAACACATCATGCTTGTTCCCACCTCCTTAACTCAGCTCACTTCCCACAGATCCCTTATCCTTCCTTGTATCTTTCAAGTACCATCTTCCAAGTTCAACACAAGGTCCACAATCCCAGAAAGTCTTCTTTGAGTGAGCTGAGTCTTGGATGACATTTTTGTCTCTTAACTGCCGTAGTATTCTCTGAAATTTCCATACCCAACTACTCCAGATTGGTCAGTCTATAAGTTTCTTCATTCTGGAGAACTTGACAGCATTGTGATATAAATCTCTTTTCCATTCCATTGGACTCTGGAATGGTCATTATAAGTGCCTCTCTGGTTGGGTCCACTGAACTCTCACTATCTTTCATTCATGTCATATTTCAGCAAGTATTTTACAGTGTTTTAGTGAGTTATTCAGTTGTTGTCCACTCTATTCATGAGCACTTGGAGGGAAAGCATCATTTATTTATCTTTATATATTTATCATGCCTGGAACAAGCACATTCAATACGTGTTTGTTGGGTCATGGTGAACTGAATTGAATTGAACTGCACTAATTTTTTTCCATCACAGGATCTAATTCAATACTGGGCAAAGTGTGGGCACACACCAATTATTTGCTACTGGGCCTGAATTAAACCCCTCAATCCCCTGCTCAGCCCCTTCACACCATGCCAAAGTTACATGACTTTATAATGAAGAAGCACACAGTTTTCTGGGCTTCAGTAAGCTTACTTGGACTTCCCCAGTGGCTCAGTGGTTAAGAATCTGCCTGCAATGCAGGAGACACGAGAGACGTGAGTTTGATCCCTGGATCAGGAAAATCCCATGGAGGAGGGCATGGCAACCCAATCCAGTATTCTTACCTGGAGAATCCCATGGACAGAGGAGCCTAGCAGGCTGTGGTCCACAGGGTCGCAAAGAGTCAGACATAACTGAAGTGACTGAGCATGCACACACAAGTTTACTTACCCTAAACTTTTCTGGCCACCCGCCAAGGAGACAACCCTAAGTAGTCAATAGCTTCTATTTCCCCTCTTATCTCTATAACTTAATATTCTAGAAAACCACTGCTGCTGCTGCTGCCAAGTCGCTTCATTCGTGTCCGACTCTGTGCGACCCCATAGACGGCAGCCCACCAGGCTCCACCGTCCGTGAGATTCTCCAGGCAAGAACACTGGAGTGGGTTGCCGTTTCCTTCTCCAATCTAGAAAACCACAGAACTATCTAAAAAGAAAATATAGATGTCTTTTGAAACTCGAGGTTTCAAGGCATTCTGTATAAGGGAGTTTTCCTCAAATGCCTCATCACCCATGTGAAACGTGGAAACAATCCACTGATACCTCCTTCAAGCATGGAAGGTATCGCTCATTTCAATTGTGACTTTGGACAAGCAATAGCCTCTCTGGGCCTCCTGTCTCTTTTTATGAGATTAAACCAGATCCTTCCCAAGAGCATCACCTTTCTGTTCTAATACCAGTTGCCTCTGACACTCTGTGGAAGACCTGGCTGGTTAGCTAACACAGACATTTCTAACTCCTTTCTCTCTTGCCCTCTAACTGCTATTGATGTTGGGGGGAAAAAAAAGACCTATATTTATTCTCTCAGGTCCTCACACAATATGAGCAGACATGTGATGAATTCTCAACAGGGGCTTCTGGGAATTTTTTTTTTTTTTTTGCTTTCCAAGGTAAAATGGACAGATATGATGTCCTTTCTTTCTTCTTCCTGTCTTGAGTGAGGAGATGTCAGCTGTATAATGATAATGAGGAGGCAAGAATGAGGACAAAACATCAACATATCAAGGACAGCGGCGTGCCTAACTCCTTGTTAACACATAGACACAGAAATAGTTAATTCAATGATAATACCAAATTAAAAATTGAACTGCCTTAATTCTTTACATCATTTTGAATGTACAGCTATGGTCCAGATCTGCATATGACTAGTATGTTTACATTGTGACACACTTCTACCTAGTTTTTTTTAATTGAAAAGTAACACATGCACATTCTTAGGAACAATATTTCAGAACAATATAAAGCTGTGAGATCATGAGATGATTCACTGAGAGTGAAGGAATCTCTTGTGCCTTCACAAATTTAAATTCCTATTTAGGCAGGAATTTTGCTGAAATTTTTGCTGAAAGCCTCTCTGACACATACCAATCTAATTTCTAGTCAAGTGGGTTCATCAGATAAATCGCTTTATTCCTTTGGGTCCTCTCCACGAGTATAACTCCAACTTGACCAAGTTCACAGGAACACACACACACACACACACTCCCACACACAATTTGCAGAGTGCTTTATATCACACAAATTTCCACGTACATTATCACATTTGATTCTTCTATAAGTCCTGTGAGATTTGTTGTTCTATAATTCCCCCTGTTTTGTACATGAGGAAATTTAAAGAGAGTTCCCATGATCTCACTCAAATGCAGCGGGCTTCCCAGGTAGCACTAGTGGTAAAGAATCCACCTGCCAATGCAGGAGACTCAAAAGACACAAGTTCTATCCCTGGGTAGGGAAGATTCCCCTGCAGAAGGAAATGGCAACCCACTCCAGTATTCTTGCATGGACAGAGGAGCCTGGCGGGCTATAGTCCATGGGGTCACAAAGAAACGGACATGACTTAGCATGCGTGCACTCACTCAAATACACTACTTTTACATAACTCAGTGGCAACTCAGGTTAAAATTGTGCACCCCATATCATCAACAATGGAAGCTGCCAGCTTTACCCCTTCCCTGTCCTGGGGCTAAGGCTCAGAGTTTTTAGAACCTTAGAGGAAGCTCCAAGGACCATAGAACCCCGTGGGAAGCATCATGTCAGAAAGGATGATTCCCCTGCCCCATGGAGCTCAGCAACCCTCAGTGGGAAGGAAGCAAAGCCTGTCCCTGCTCCAGGGCCTGGAGCACAGGTTAATGAACTGGTGATCACAGAGCTGGACAAATGCAGACTCACGGCGGGCTTACCTTGCCTCTAACCTGTGCCTTGGCTAACATGAGTTGTACAGCCAAACCCGGCCTCCTTGGCATATTGTTCTTCCTCATTAATAAATAACTGCCCGAAACAATTACACTTCAGGAAACTAACCTTATTTTTCTCTTTCCCTCTGAAAGCTACCAAAAATTAAAAGCAAAGATGCTTAAATCAACTGGAGGGCTTCTGAGCAGACGTTCCGAAGTGCAATCTGTCTGATAGGAAAGAGCTTTCTAGGGAAGGGCTGTCACTCTGCAGCAACCCTGGGCAGGCCCACCAATAGGTAAAGACAATAAACATTTCCTTCATGAGAACCTGGCCCTCTGCATATCTCAGGATCCACCTGCCCGACAGATGTAATTTGCCTCCCTATTCTAGCTCCTTCTGGAGCTGCAGGAATATGTCATTCTTTTTTTTTTTTTTTAAGCCAATATAGTATCATGAAAAGATTGCAGTACTTCAAAACCAAGCAGTTCCAAGTTTGAGTCAGAACTCTGCCATTCATCAACTTTCATTTGACCATTTTGTATTATTTATCTATTGTCGCGTAACAAAATATTCCAAAACTTAAGCGGATTAAGACAACATGCTTTTATTATCTTTCCATTTCTGTGGGTCAGGAATCTAGATGCAGCTTAGCTGGGCCTCTGCTCAGGGTCTCCCAGGCTGCAATCAGCGTGTCATCTCTCGAGGTTCCACCAAGGAGGACGTGCATCCAAGCTCACTCACGTGATTATTGCCAGGATGCAGTTCCTCCCAAGCTACTGCCTGGAGCCCTCCCTCCATCCCTTACCATGTGGACTGTCCCATAAAGCAGCTCACAACATGGTAGCAGGGCTTTCATCAGGCTGCACCAGCAGAAGACAAGACGGAAGTGACAGTCTTTTCATGACTTAACCTGAGAAGTGACACCCCATCACTTCTGCCGTATTCTGTTTGTTAGAAGCAAGTCTCAAGGTACAGTCCACACTCCAGGGGCAGGTATTATTCAAAGACATGAGTGCCAGGGAGCAGGGATCCTGGGGAGCCACTATGGCAGCTACCCACAGCATCTTCTGAACCACGGTTTCTTCATCTGTGAGGGAGCATTGTGATAGCTCCCTCAAGGTGGGGAGAAAGAATCAAATGACACAGTGTTGAGATTAGTGCTTAGAAGAATGCATGGCACACTGTCAGTGACTTTCAGAAGGTAATTGCCCTGCCCCTCCTCAGCCTGTCATATCTCAGTGATACCTTTAGAGGTTTATGTGCAAAGAAAGCTACACAGTCCCCACTTCCAAGGATGAAGCAAAGGGATGCAGTGAGCAAGTCAGAGGGTCCCAGGGAACAAAACTGAAGGCAAGGGGAGCATTTGAGTTCTCTGGATGGGTCAGAGGCAGGCCTTCTCCAAAGCAGATGTTCAGAGGGAGTCTGGCTAAGGTGGCTGAGACCTCAAAGCCTGGACAATGGTGAGGGTTTATAAACAAGGACCAGACTAAGAGCAAACAGCCTCATGATCAGGACCCCTGACTCCTTATCACTAGCCAAGCCCACCACCTCCCCAGTGGTATCTGAGAACTCTGAACATTTCTGAGTTGAGGGTGGGGGTGGGAAGGGGGGTCCATACATTCCGAGGTCCCTCTTCCCCCAAGGTCAGTGGACTGTGGAGCTGGCTCTGAGCATTGATCATTTCCACTTTCCTCCTCTAATTCTCATCAGTTCATTAAAGCTTGACCTTCTGGGCTTCTCTGGCTACTCTGGATGTCCAGCCTGAGAGACCATTATATTTTAAAGGCTGTTAAACTGTCCAATGATATTTTAGCTTCTTTTTTTTCATTTGATAGCGAATCATCCATCACCTGTGTAAACTTCTAAGTAAAAACTCGGAAGAAAAAGATGGAGAATTATATAAAATTATGGTGGGATGAAGCAGTTAAATTTCTCTCTATCAACTGAGGCGAGGCGAGGCGAGGTGAGATGATGGTCAATTATCTTTTTCCACTCACTGATAAATCGCCCACACCATTGAGACTGTCAGGGCCTGACTCATGACAAGCAGAGGAGGGTGTCAACGTGACCAGAAGACCGGGAGCATGGGACGGTCTTGCAGATGGCGTTTCAGCTTCTTCCAATCCAAGCCTTGAGTTCCTGGCAGGGAGTACTAGTCCGGGCCCTGACCGTGTCCTGGGGGGCCCCCACCCACTTCTGACCCCTGCCCCGACTCTATCCTTCCTCCCTCTCATTATGCTCAGAAAGCAGCAGCACCCACATGAAGCGGTTCACCAAAATCTCTCCAATTGACCTCATTATTTTTCTCTTCCTTTCCTTACCCGACTTAATGGTACCATCATTCACCCAAGTTATTTAACTAGAAACTTCATCATAATCCCAAACACCTCCCTTTCCCTCACGTCCCACCCCCCGTGCATTCATCTCTGAGTCTGTTCTGTTGTCTAACACGGTGATTTGTCAACTGCGGCCCCTCCCCACCAGCCCCGCTACTGTGGCCTGGTCCAGACCCTTATCATCTCTTCTGTAATCTGTGGGAAAAGCCTCTTAATTGGTCTCCATGGCTTTAGCATTTCCTCACAAAAATACACAAATACACAGGGCTTCCCAGGTGGTGCAGCGATAAAGAGCCCGCCTGCCAATGCAGGAGACACAGGACACGCAGGTCCGATCCCTGGGTCGCGAAGATCCCTTCGAGGAGGAAATGGCAACCCACTCCAGTATTCTTGCCTGGAGAAGCTCACGGACAGAGGAGCCTGGCTGGCTACAGCTCATAGGGTCGCAGAGTCGGACACAACTGAGCCCAGGACACAGCACAAATACACATGCACAGGCTCCACGCTCCTTCCAGTTTGCTTTTAAGGCACATTATGATTGCATCTCCTTTCCACAGACTTCAGGAAAAAGCTAAGGCTCCTCACCCAGCATGTGATTCCCTGACACCCACGTGCCATCACCAGACGGCAGTTTGTGGTTTCCCTCACATGCTCTGTCTTGTGTCCACGGCTTTGTCTGAGTTCTCTCTCCTTCCTTCCTGGTGTAACTGATCAACTTCTCCCAACTTCTGAGATTCAGCTCCAAAGTCACCTCCTTCACCAAGTTTTTCCTAACCTTCCTCTAGCAGTTAGCCAAGCTCCTCTTTGTGTCATCACAGAACTGTGCAATTCCTCTACCGATTTCTGACTTTGAGGGCTATATATCCCCCAGCTCCTGGACTACAGGCTCTCTGAGTAAAGATCACGACTTGTCTTCCAGCACCCAGCACCATCATTGGCTCAGGGGCCGGTGAGTGTCTGAAAGTGAAAGTCACTCAGTGATGTCCGACTCTTGGTGACTCTATAGTACAAGGAATTCTCCAGGCAAGGATACTGGAGTGGGTAGCCTTTCCCTTCTCCAAGGGATCTTCCCAACCCAGGGATTGAACCCAGGTATCCCACACTGCGTGCAGATTTTTTGCTACATGAGCCACAAGGGAAGCCCAAGAATACTGAAGTGGGTAGTCTATCCCTTCTCCAAGGGATCCTCCCAACCCAGGAATCGAACCAGGGTCTCCTGCATAGCACTGATCAGTAAATTGCCAAGGACAGTGGAAAAAGAGAAACCAGATTAAAACATTGCTCTCCAATTTCTCTGTGGCCTCAGCAAGATTTCTGTGTCTCTGAGCTTCATTCCTGATCCATAAGTGTAAATGATGTCTGCAACCTCTGAGCATGGTAGAAAGCAAATAAATACAACTTAGGAAACGAATGACTCTTAGGGGAATGAGGAAACAGGAGGTGTTTTGGATGAAGCTGAAACTTCTATAATGACTTGGGTGAATGAAGGTTCCATAGAGGAGAGAATAGTGTAGTAAAGAACTCAACACATAGTAGGCATTCAATTCGCCCTTCCTTGTGGGAGTCTAACAACTGGAGAAGAGGAAGAAATAGTGTGTCCCTTACATGTCCACCACTTCATTTCTTTCCATCACTACCAGTCAGTCAGTTCAGTCGCTCAGTCGTGTCCGACTCTTTGCGACCCCATGGACTGCAGCACACCAGGCCTCCCTGTCTATCACCAACTTCTGGTGTTTACTCAAACTCATGTCCACTGAGTCAGTGATGCCATCCAACCATCTCATCCTCTATCATCCCCTTCTCCTCCTGCCTTCAATCTTTCTCAGCATCAGGGTCTTTTCAAATGAGTCAGTTTGTTTCCTTTTAGTGACCTGGATGGATGCCAAGGCCTGTGGTTGGGGCAAAAAAAACCCCCTCTGTTTGATATTGCCATCCCTGATAGACTCAAACAAACTCACTGAGAGGTCTGATCATCTCCCAAAGTGATTCTGAACTTGCTTGTCTGGCACTGTACCATGTGTACAGGCAAACACAGCTGGACAGGCAGGTAGGGAGGACATGCCCTCGTAAGTCAGCCTCTGCCAACATGACACCGAGGGACCCTACCTGTGACAGAAGGGCTGTGAAGTAGGCTCATGAGTGACAGTAGCTGATCTTGGACCCCAGTTTCTGGCCCTGACACAGCTGGACCTGCCCCCAGTTAGGAGTTGCTGCCTGGGGAACAATGTGGGGTAAAGTAAGAAGTGCCAGCTGGGAAAGCTGGGCATGGAGGTAGAAGGGTTGGATCAGGCTGGAACGGCCCCATGAGCCAGGCAGCAGTGTTCAGAGAGTTCCAACAGTGGAGAAAGAAACTAAGAGGACACAGCCCAGGGCCCAAAGACAGGGAAAAAAACAGGAAGACCAGACAACCCTAAGAGCAGAGAGAACCTATATGTAACATGGGGTGTTTGGCAAAGAAACCACCCAAATGTAGAATTTGGTGGACTGGAATGGGGCGGAGGATACTTACCTACAGTTAATGCTGTGTCTTCCAGCCTTTTTTTGCAAAACAGACAAGCCCTGCCTGGATAATGATGATTTAAAGGCACTGGCTGAACAAGAGAAATGGCAGTAGCTTCACCCATGAAGGTAGGTCCCACCGTATATAAACATCCCAACGAGTATGCCCGTCAGTCTCCATTCAGATTCACAGGCATCAGCAGAGCAACTGGCATAAGAGGATTTTGATTCCTACTGTATTACAGCTTGAGAAAGCAGCTGGGTTTTCTTTTTACATTTTTTGATATTTTTTGTATTTTTTATTTTATTGATGCGTAGTTGATTAACAATATTGTCTTGGTTTCAAGTATAAAGTGATTCAGTTATATATAATTTCTTTCAGGTTATTTTCCATTATCCGGTTACTACAAGACATTGAATATAGGTCCCTGTGCTTTCCAGGAAGTCCTTACTGTTTATACAGTTTACGTATAGTAATTTTATCTGTTAATCCCATACTGTTAATTTATCCCTCCCCCTCCTTTTCCCTATGATAACCATAAGCTTGTTTTCTATGTCTGTGAGTATATTTGTGTTTTGTAAGCAAATTCATTTGTATTTTTTAGATTCCACATATAAGTGATATCATATGCTATTTGTCTTTTTCTGTCTGACTTCACTTGGTATGATAATCTCTGAGTTCATCCAAGTTGCTACAAATGACAACATTTCATTCTTTTTTATGGCTGAGTAGTATTCCATTGTATGTATATGTGTGTGTATATATTACATATATCATATATATATACATATGTATATATATCTTACATCTTCATCCATTCATCTGTTGATGGACACTTAAGTTGTTTCCATGTCTTGCCTACTGCAAATAGTGCAGCTAGGTTTTCTCATACCTCGTGTCACTGCCCCATCACATCTCGTCTACTAACTCTTAGGTAAGCAGCGAATCTTAGGGCTACAAAATCACGTATAATTCATCTCGTTTTACAGATAAAACAAAGTTTCTAGAAAGGTTAAATGACTGCTCAAGCTATTATGACTAGTCTTCGATAGAGAAAGAACTGGAATTCATTCTTCTAATATTCAGTAGAAAGTTCTCTCCGCCTTACCAATTACCAAACCATATGTCAATGGAAGTCCACTGGAGACTGGAATTTAACTTTTTTTGGGGGGGGGATATAACTTTGTTTGGAAAAAATCATCAAAAGAAACACTTTACCAATGCAAATCTAAAACAAGGACACATTAAAATGCTTGAAGAAGAACTGGGTGCTATAAGGTAACCCAAAATGTTGATGCTTCCAATTGAGTCTTCAAGTTTCTTATTTAATATGATTACATTTATAGCAATTTAATTTATCCTAACCATTTCCCTACATATTTTGCTGGAAAAATTTTCTTTGTCTAAATCTAAATTTCAGAAGAGAAATGCCTGAAAATTCCTGTTTGTGTCCTTATGGAATGATTTGCTCCCCAAAGATCAAATATGGAGACTGAAAATAGGAAAGCATAGACTTCCACTTTGAAGTGAAGGATAGAATTGGACTAAATCTGATACAACACAACTTAGACTAAATTGGTTGTGTCAACATATGACATTATATAATACTGAACAATATGGACTTTGGTTATTGCCTTGTGGAACCATTGTATTGATGTTTTGGATTATGTAGACAGAGGCAACCTTGGGAAAGTCAATCTTGGGATTAAAAAAAAAAAAGACTGAAGTGGAAGAGAAAATCCGTCCTTTGCCATTTGGAAAATCAGAATCAGTTGGTCTGGAATCAGGGAAGATGGGGAAGACATGCACCTGCCATGGAAACAGAAACGCAGCTGGTCAGGAATCTAGCCGAGAACAGGGCTATGAAGTTGGGCTCAGGCTCATGGATTCTGAGGACAACCAATGCTAGAAGCAATGAACTGCTATTATATTCAATGTTTTAATTAATGCTTATTAAAAGTCATAGTCTGACCTCAGTTGGGCTTGTGGGAATTAGGAAAAGCTAAGCCCCATGGTTAAGAAGAAGCCAAGAGAAGGTTGGATGTCCCTCTCACTTAAGCCAGATTTGGGGTTAACAGAGACAACAGCCTTCAGCCAAAAATTTAGGACTAGACAGGAAATGATCTCCGTGCAATCATTAGCAACAGGGACAGTAGGAGGGCAGGAAGATCAGTGGACCAAAGAGACCAGAGAAGATTCTGAAGTTCTTATTCCAGAAGAGAAATTGTGTGGATGGGCACTTTGATGGGACTAATTTGGAGCAATTAGGCTAGTGGGAAATCCTACCAGGTATTAAAATTCTCTTGGTTGCAAGTGAGAACAATCAGCTCTGGCTAATTTAAATGTTTTCCTTTAAAAGATAGGATGGAAGATATATTAGAAGGATAGTTGGGACATCTCACTGAACAGAAGGTAAAATTAGGCAGTCAAAACTCAGGATTCTTAACTATATGAGTTGAAGGAACCTTATGCAAGGTGCAGACATTAATGTGGCTAGTTTCTGATTTCCAATCAAATTCTGTTTCTTTTTGTTTCAAAATATCCAATTCAAAAAGAATCAGAATGGCTTGAGGGTCAGTAGAGACCTATCCCTACGTATAACTAGTTATCCCTATGTGTAACTAGAGGAAGAATATCTTCTCTCTTCCCACACTGTTTGGGTCCATTAAATAAGAACTGTTTCCATAACAGGAACATCAACACGTGTTCTCCACCATTTGCTGTGACCACTCTCACTTCTCTCCAAGAAGGCACTATTAGTTTTCTATTGTTGTAGTGTTCTCATCTGAATGTTCAAGGGGGTACAAATAAGCTTATCATCTGAACGTTCAAGGGGGTACAAATAAGCTTCCAAGCTCATTCACATGGTTGGCAGAATTTATGTCTTTGTGGCTGTAGGACAGGGGACCCTGAATTTTTGCTGTTGTCAGTTGCCCACATATCGTAAAGGCCATCCCACTACCTTGCCCTGTGAGCTTCCTTCAGTGTGGTGGCTTACTCCATCAAGCCAGTAGGGAAATCTCTCTCCCAGGAGACAGCTTATTGTTGTTCAGTCGCTCAGTCATGTATAACTCTTTGTGACCCCATGAATTACAGCATGCCAGGCTTCCCTGTCCTTCACTATCTCCCAGAGTTTGCTCAAACTCATGTCCATTGAGTTGGTGATGCCACCCAACGATCTCATCCTCTGTCACCCTCTTTTCCTCCTGCCCTCAATCTTTGCCAGCATCAAGGTCTTTCCTAATGAGTCAACTCTTTGCATCAGGTGGCCAAAGTATTGGAGTTCAGATTCAGCATCAGTCCTTCCAATGAATACTCAGGGTTGATTTCCTTTAGGATTGACTTGTTTGATCTCCTTGCTGTCCAAGGGACTCTCAAGAGTCTTCTCCAGCACCACAATTTGAAAGCATCAATTCTTTTGCGCTCAGCCTTCTTTACAGTCCATCTCTCACATCCATACATGATTACTGGAAAAACCATAGCTTTGAATATACAGACCTTTGTCAGCAAAGTGGTGTCTCTGCTTCTTAATACACTGTCTAGGTTTGCCATAGCTTTTCTTCCACAGGGACAGCTTAGCCTCTCTTTTAAGAGCTTTTACCTATTGAAGTCAGGACCACTCCCTTCTGATTAACTCCCAATCCACTGACTTGTAACCTTAACTACATCTGCAAAATCCCTTCACCTTTATCATATTCCACTGACCAGAAGCAAGTCACAGGTCCTGCTCACATTTAAGGGGAGAGGATAATACAGAACACAAGCCTGAAGGAGTGGGAATCATGGGGCTACCCTAGTGTACTTCTGCACAGGGACTTGGAACCAATGAGATGGATAGGGAGTAAGGCTTTGATCTCCTTCTTGACATGCATATCCTCTCACATCTCACCTTTTCTCATCTTCCTACACACAGGTCACAAGATTTCTTGTCTCCTCCATGTAGCAAGCTCACCAGGGCAGGCCTGCAGTCGCTCCATTTTCAACCTATGACTAGGAAATTTCAGGTCAAAAGGGAAGGAAAGAAAACTCATGTTCCAAACTTTGTTAAGCCTCATATCCAAACTTTATTTTCCTATTCAACTTTACCACCCACAAAACCGATATATTGATCCTTGATTCCTTTCTAATTGTTTCAGAACTCAGAGAGGAGAGTTCTGATTTATTAGAGTCTCGAATGCCACATGGTATTCTGAGGTCTGGCACCAAAGTCATGAAAACCATTCTCAGTTAGACAGCCACCCTAAGATGTAGCTCCCCTATGCCCTGACAATTTGGATATAGAGGGAACGGAAAACTGGTTTTGGTAGTTGCAGGCACCTGACACTTATGACACTTTAAGGGAGGAAAAGTACAAAGTGCGTCACTTGTCTTGGAGATTTAAAGGCTCCTTTACACATCATTTTCACCCTGATTTTGGAAAGGGTATAGTTGCTACAACAAACAACTGGAGTATTTATTAATGTAAGAAGGCCTTTTCCTCCATATCCCATCCAACCATAAACTCCCTCCATCTGTTTTTTTTTTTTTTGACCCCTCCACCTCTTCTTACAATAGGGAAGACTAGGCTGTGTGTGGCCATGAGCATGCCATCCACAAGCACGCCTGCGTCTGTCACAACTCCAATATCCTCCAGCCTTTCCTGGGGCCACAAATCTCAACACATCACCCTGTCCCACAAGTCAGGAACAGGTTAATTGAAAATGAGGCAGTCTAGACTCTAAACCTTCATCACCATTCCCCAACAAGTAGGAGGCAAATTCACAAGACCACCACTTACAAGCATCCTGAAGAGAAACTGAGGCACAGAAAAGTTGAGTAACTGTCTCAAAACATGCAGGAGTCAGCACTCAAATGGAGAGTTGGACTTGTTTGTAGCTCCTGACACCACATAGCTCCCTCAATACAGAGCTGAGGTGTTTAACCCTCCATATGCTTACCATCTCCTGGGAGACAGGCTGCTGATGTAAATAAACCAGGAACCCAGGGGCCCTTGGGGGGTCAGCTCCTGGGGCACTTTAGTTAAGGCAGTTAATAACCACAGCAACATGATTTATTACTTAGCACTCGAAGGGAGCTGGCTGTCACTGCAATACCTCCTGCCCCAGTCCAGCTCCTTCATTTGCATAGGTAATGGTCATGTTATTAACAGCTCATTAGTGTCAGGCCCAGGTGACCAGAAAGACAGACTCAGTGGACCAGAGGGAAAGAGCCTCTTGCATTTCAAAGAAAACCCTATCAAGAGTCTTATTCCAGGGCCAAGAAGGGGCTGGTGTGACCCAGACACGGCTGGGGAGGTTTCTAAATGAGGAGGTCCCTTTCTTAATGACAAAGTATAACTCTAAATAACATTGCGTGCATGCATGCTCCATCACTCAATCATGTCTGACTCTTTGCAACACCATGGGCTGTCACCTGTCAGGCTCCTCTGTCCATGGGATTCTCCAGGCAAGAATACTGGAGTGGGTTGCCATTTATTTCTCCAGGGGCTCTTTCCAACCCAGGAATCGAACCTGCATGTCCTGCACTTACTGCCTAGGCAGGCAGATTCTTTACTACTGAGCCACCTGGGAAACCCTCCTAAATAATATTAAATAAATGTTAAATAACTCTAAATAAAGTCTCAGACATGATCTCCCCTTGATAGGATGTGATAGAAATGGCATTTTACCTCTGTGGTCTTCTTCCCCAACACACAGGACCTGAGTCTAAGCATGAACAAATCACATCTGAGGGTCATTCTGCAAAATATCTGACCAGTTCACCTCAGAACTGTCAAGGTCATCAAAAACAAGGGAAGTCTGAGAAGTGGCCACAACCAAGAGATATGATGACTACCAGTAATGATATATCTGGCTGAGATCCTGGAACAGAAGGACATCAGATAAAAGCTAAGGAAATTCAAATAAACTATGAACTGCATAATAAAAATTTGTTAATATTGGGCCATTAATTGTAACAAATGTACCATACTAATAGAAGATGTTAATAATAGAAGTAACCAGGTGTGGGTTATGTGAGATCTCCTTGAACCATCTTTTTCTATAAATCTAAAACTGCTCTAAAATAAACAGCTTGATTTTATAACTCTCTTGCTATATGTGGTACAGTCCAACCCATGCCAGGTTATTGTTCAAACTATCAGTGTTGGTCCTCAATGCCTTAGTAAGGTAGGGAGACTAGGCATCTTTACCTTTCCTTTACAAATGAAATCACTGAGATTTAGAGAAATTAAGTGACTTTCCCATGATCACATAGCTATTAAGTGTAAGAGATTAGTTTCATTCTCAGGTCTTTCAACTTAAAATGAATGTTATCATCTCAGAGAGAACAAGGATAAAGAAAAAAGACGGTGCAGGTTTCTGTCTAATAGCCAGAAATGTTGGCGGTAGGGACTGTTGATAGGGACAGATGAGAGGTCAAGGTCAAGGTCAGCCAGGAGTTCATGGTCATTATAGGTCTCATATTATGAAGCATTAGAGTGAGAAAAAAAATCATTGCACCCCTCTTTCTTTCTCATCCTTTCCCAAACCTCCCCCACATCCTACATGTGGAAACATAATCCAGAGTTCTTGTGGAAGTATTTTTGTTGACCCAAAAAACAAATTGACATGATGACCTTTCATCCTTTTTCTCTTTACTTGGACCTCAAAACCTCATCCCATAGATGTCAGTAAGAGCCCCTTTGTAGAAAAGAAGTGGTCTAGGTTTGCACAAAATGAGTCAATGGGCAATGAGGACCCTAAATCTAGTCCATTTCTGCCTCTTACACTTTCCTCCAGCCCCTGCTGTTTTCTAATCCATCTAGAAGCAAACAGGAGAGACTCAGCTGTGAGCAAGTTTACAGATGGAGAGAGACATTGGTGACTAGGCCCTGCTATTGCCCACAGAAGAAAATGATGTAAGAGGAAGAAAAGAGACTGACTGTACATAAGGCAAATACACTGAAATGCTCCTGATTTTAACCCAAATCCAAACCAGTTGTTGGCCTTGGGACAGGCCATTTTCATCTCTCTGTGACTCAGTTTCCTCTTCTGGACAATGACAGATCTGGAGGAGCCAATCTCTAAGCTGCCTCTGAACATGGGCCTTCTGTGGCCTAGCTCATGATCACAGATCTCGTTCTGCTGATTAGGCTGGGCTCTTCTTGACTGGAAGAGAAGCTGATGAAAATGCAATCAGAGGGTGATAGACACACTGAATCAAAGTCATGATGTGCTTATTTTGATGAGTGAGAAAGTCCCTGGTCCCTTCTCTACAAGGAGAAAATGTTCAAGTAACCATGAAACTCACCACAGATTATTCAGCAAATGCCCACTGGCTTTATCATGCTACACTGCATAGAGGATTGGAGACAAAAGGGGTATTGGGAACATCAAAAAGGCATAATCAATTTTTTAAGAGCTTAAAAGCTCCCCCCATACAACCCAACCCAAGAATCACAGATATCAAACTGTCTGCTGTGTCCTATACGTAAATATTTTGTAATGAAGATGTACGTGAGGGTGGAGGAGGGAAGGGTTGGGAGTTTGGGATTGGAGAAGTAAACTGTTATATATAGAATGGATAAACAACAAGGTCCTACTATATGGTACAGGGTTTCCCCTGGTGGCTCAGATGGTAAATAATCCACCTGCAGTGTAGGAGATCCAGGTTCAATCCCTGGGTTGGGAAGATCCCCTGGAGAAAAGAATGGCATCCCACTCCAGTACTCTTGCCTGGAGAACTCTATGGACAGAGGATCCTGGTAGGCTACAGTTTATGGGGTTGCAAAGAGTTGGACATGACTGAACAACTAACACTTTCACATGCTATTTAGCACAGGGAATATCCATATAAATATATATTCAATATCCTGTGATAAACCATGAGAAATACTATGAAAAAAGTATATATACATATATGTATATTTTGTGTATATACAGTATATATTATATATACACAACTGAGTCACTTTGCTATATAGCAGAAATTAACTCCACATTGTAAATCAACTCTACCTCAATAAAATTTTTAAAAGATGTACACGAGACTACACATCTGAGTGTATATACTTGGATGTCTGTGTGCATAGTCCTCCTGCCCTGACTCACCCAGTGTCTCCACCTGCCTTACCATGAATAGTCACCTGGAGGAAGTAAGCCCTGCGAGATGAGAATTTATCCTCTGGGATGCACTCACCCCGAGTGGGGCCCGAAGCTGCAGGAAACCCGAACATCTGATGAAGTCCTCATCAGATCTTGGCCTCGAGAGTTCAGGGTCAGCTGATAGTGGTGGGGGGTGGGAGGTCCCCTGCTCCACTCTGTGCCCTCCCCTACCATGCCTTCCTCCTTCTTTTCTACTCCTCCCCCAACCCAGCTCCCTGCATGCATTTCCTCCCCTTCCAGCTACATACTGCCATGTCCTAGACTCCCCTAAGGGCAGCAAATTACTCCTATCATTTTTAAAATGTAATCAACTGCATTTGATCCAGCAGGTGCTTTTGTGAGTATGGGTTTAAAAAAAAAAAAGCAGATTGAAAAAAGTGGATAAAATATAAATTAAAAAAGAAGAATGGGTCTGGTTACAATCAATAACCCCAGAATTATTGACTCCTCTTCCCATTACACTGTGATGCCTCTGTAATCTTGCTGGCAGATTCTATAAAGGACGCATCTGTGCAAGATGAGATGTCCATTGTCAAAAGTTATAATTCTCTCCAACACAACTCCCATAACAGCAGCCAGGCAGTTTCTGCAGAGCAATCTGGTGTCTGGGAAACACATGACATCACTCTCTAAAACCCATTTTGTGTCTCTGCCCCGGACCCTCTCTGTCCTAAGCAAGTTGGCAAGAGGAAAGGAAACAGAACCAGAAGCTGCACCTTGACCCAGCCTGGTGTCCTGAGTTCATACATTTCAGGCTCTCCTTGGCCCTTTCAAACCCCATTTTGGAGAGGCACATGCCTCTACCCTTAGTAGGACAAAGGTCCTACTGAAAACAACTGGATTATTCACTGAGGAAAAGCTGAAGCTAATCTCTACTTCCCTGTACAAATTCTCCATGTGGGACTGAGGCTCAAAAGAACAATTTGGCCGAGGGGCAGAGTTTGGAGTTGGTTTCCATAGGTTTCTCCAGGGCAGGCGAGAGCAGGTTGTAGTCATGTATCAACTAGGAGAAGCAGCTTGCCTGCACAAAGACCCAGGAAGCCAGGCCCCTTGACAGGAGGGTCCCAAACCTACCAGGAGTCAAGGAGAATCTCCAACTGGGAGCCACCAACCCCAGCAGGCAGCTGCTGGCCCAGGGAGTCTTTTGGCACTCCCTGTTTAACCCCCAGGAGACGGTGTGGCTGAATGTGAAGGGCACTGGTCTGGGAGCTGTGTGACCTTGACAAAAACCATTTCTCTCTGAGCCTCAGCATCCTCACTGCAGAGGAGAGTGTTGGCGGGACAACCTCACAGGCCCTTCCAACTATGTGACGAGTGACTGTCTCTCCTTTGATGCTGGGTGGGGGAGGGGGCTGGAACTTCCGTCACCTCTCAGCCTTCCCAGCCTGATGGCTCATGCCCTCATTCTGACCCCAGGAAGAGCCCCCCGCTTCTCCCCAGAGGGGTTCGGGAGTCCCCCTGCTGAAGCAGGACAACTGGAAAACCTGGTGGGTGGGCCCTGCCCTCAGGGACGCTCTGTCCAAACGGCAAGCAAAGCTCTGTTGGTTTTGATGATGAAAATTTACAGCCAGAAGTGAGTTTCCCTGGCAATATTGTCTGCTGCCTTTATGAGCAGCAATTACATAGCATTTGGTACCTGGGAAGGCAACCGGCGAGAGCTGAAATGGTGAAATGCTCTATCACTCCAAGGAGCACAACGCCTTTGGTAATAAATATTGACGTTCATTAAGACAAAGCCAGAATTCAATCTGTTCTGGGGAATTCTCTGCTTCCGGCCTCCAGAATGGCCCTTATTTACAAGATGTCCCTGAGGGAATGAGAGGCTGGCTCACCTTGCTCCCCAAGATACATTTTATTCAACCGACTTGTCCTGGGCAAACGTGCATCTGACAAGCCAATTTGAAAATGAATTTGGTACATTTTTTGAGTTGATTATTTATTCTGAAAATGAATGCCTGCTCTGGTCAGGCTGACAGCTCTCAGAATGAGAGAACCCGTGCTCCCAGCTCCCGTTCCTCGCTTCCTCTCCAAGCAAAGGGGCACAGAATCCAGAGACCCAGCTCCCCCACCACTGGGGCTGGTGGACCCCTTCAGCCTCACTCACCAGTGCCCAGCCCAGCCTATGTTCATGTTGCTGGGGGAACGCCAGTGTGCAGAGCCCAGGCTTGTGCCTGGGAGAAGTGGCATGGTGAAAGCTGGGCAGAAGGAGGGGGCGTCTACCTGCTCTACCCTACCGGATGGTTTGATCGGACAAACACTTGACTCCCCCTGCCTGGAATCATCATGAGGTCCCCAGGAGAGACCCAGGGACAGCGTGTGGGGAAGGGAGCCAGTCTCCCTGTTCCTTACTTTCACCATTTCCTCTAGACCTCCATCATGTCAAGATGATACCTTGGCAAATTTCACTAAAAGGTAACATGTTAGAAGGATGTACTGAGAGGGCACCCTCTCCATCCCTCCCCCTCCAGCTGTGCTTCCCAGAACTCTCAGGGACCCTGGCTTTCGAATATAGTCCTGGAAGACTTCCTGTAAGAAGAGGACTGTAGGGGAAGGATACAGGAGGCATGTTTGGGAGATTCTGAGCTGCTTGTGGCTAAAACCTCCCTGAGGGGAGTTAGGGTCATGGAAGGCTTTGAATGCAATGCTAAGAAGCCTGGACTCAAATTTTGCCAAGGTGACTAGGTAGCTTTTGCTCAGTGACTTTCATGTTACTTTGAGATCATGAGACCGTTTGTTCTAATGTACATTTGTCCAGAGCCTCAATGTACAAAGTAGATAAAAGTGAAGCTATTCCAATCAAACGGATGAAAGGCCCAGAGACCTACCCTCTTCCCTCACTCAGAATCTGGTCTCGTTAATATCAGGATCAACTGAGGTGCTTGTTGAAAATGCAGGCTTCTAGAACCCTTCACCACATCCACTGATTCATATCCTCCAGAGGTGGTGTCCTGGAATATGCATTTCTTTGTACCACTCCTTATTGCCAAATTCAGACTTAAAGTGAAGAAAGGGGGAAAACCACTAGACCATTCAGGTATGACCTAAATCAAATCCCTTATGATTATACAGTGGAAGTGAGAAATAGATGTAAGGGACTAGATCTGATAGACTGCCTGATGAACTATGGATGGATGTTCGTGACATTGTACAGGAGACAGGGATCGAGACCATCCCCATAGAAAAGAAATGCAAAACAGCAAAATGGCTGTCTGAGGAGGCCTTACAAATAGCTGTGAAAAGAAGAGAAGCGTGTACCCCAATGTTCATCGCAGCACTGTTTACAATAGCCAGGACATGGAAGCAACCTAGATGTCCATCAGCAGACAAATGGATAAGGAAGCTGTGGTACATATACACAATGGAATGTTACTCAGCCATTAAAAAAAAAAATACATTTGAATCGGTTCTATTGAGATGGATGAAACTGGAGCCCATTATACAGAGTGAAGTAAGCCAGAAAGAAAAACACCAATACAGTATACTAACGCATATACATGGAATTTGAAAGATGGTAACGGTAACCCTATATGCAAGACAGAATAAGAGACACAGATGTATAGAACAGTCTTATGGACTCTGAGGGAGAAGGTGAGGGTGGGACGTTCTGGGACAATAGCATTGAAACATGTATATTATCATATGTAAAACAGAACATCATTCCATGTTCTATGCATGAGACAAATGCTCAGGGCTGGGGCATTGGGATGACCCAGAGGGATGGGATGGGGAGGGAGGTGGGAGGAGGGGTCAGGATGGGGAACACATGTAAACCCATGGCTGATTCATGTCAATGTATGGCAAAAACTACTACAATATTGTAAAGTAATTAGCCCCCAACTAAAATAAATAAATTTATTAAAAAAAAAAAAAGAAAGAAAAGAAAAGGAGAAAAGGAAAGATATTCCCATTTCAATGCAGAGTTCCAAAGAATAGCAAGGAGAGATAAGAAAGCCTTCCTCAGCGATCAGTGCAAAGAAATAGAGGAAAACAACAGAATGGGAAAGACTAGAGATCTCTTCAAGAAAATTAGAGATACCAAGGGAATGTTTCATGCAAAGATGGGCTCGATAAAGGACAGAAATGGTATAGACCTAACAGAAGCAGAAGATATTAAGAAGAGGTGGCAAGAATACACAGAAGAACTATACAAAAAAGATCTTCACGACCCAGATAATCACGATGGTGTGATCACTCACCTAGAGCCAGACATCCTGGAATGTGAAGTCAAGTGGACCTTAGAAAGCATCACTGCGAACAAAGCTAGTGGAGGTGATGGAGCTATTTCAAATCCTGAAAGATGATGCTGTGGAAGTGCTGCACTCGATATGCCAGCAAATTTGGAAAACTCAGCAGTGGCCACAGGACTGGAAAAGGTCAGTTTTCATTCCAATCCCAAGGAAAGGCAATGCCAAAGAATGCTCAAACTACCGCACAATTGCACTTATCTCACACGCTAGTAAAGTAGTGCTCAAAATTCTCCAAGCCAGCCTTCAGCAATACGTGAACTGTGAACTTCCAGATGTTCAAGCTGGTTTTAGAAAAGGCAGAGGAACCAGAGATCAAATTGCCAACATCCAATGGATCATCGAAAGAGCAAGAGAGTTCCAGAAAAACATCTATTTCTGCTTTATTGACTATGCTAAAGCCTTTGACCATGTGGATCACAATAAACTGTGGAAAATTCTCAAAGAGATGGGCATACCAGACCACCTGACCTGTCTCTTGAGAAACCTGTATGCAGGTCAGGAAGCAACAGTTAGAACTGGACATGGAACAACAGACTGGTTCCAAATAGGAAAAGGAGTACGTCAAGGCTGTATATTGTCACCCTGCTTATTTAACTTATATGCAGAGTACCTCATGAGAAACATTGGCCTGGAAGAAGCACAAGCTGGAATCAAGATTGCCAGCAGAAATATCAATAACCTCAGATATGCAAATGACACCACCCTTATGGCAGAAAGTGAAGAAGAACTAAAAAGCCTCTTGATGAAAGTGAAAGAGGAGAGTGAAAAAGTTGGCTTAAAGCTCAATATTCAGAAAACTAAGATCATGGCATCCAGTCCCATCACTTCATGGCAGATAGATGGGGAAACAGTGGAAACAGTGTCAGACTTTATTTTTGGGAGCTCCAAAATCACTGCAGATGGTAATTGCAGCCATGAAATTAAAAGACGCTTACTCCTTGGAAGGAAAGTTTTGACCAACCTAGATAGCATATTAAAAAGCAGAGACATTACTTTGCCAACAAAGGTCCATCTAGTCAAGGCTATGGTTTTTCCAGTAGTCATGTATGGATATGAGAGTTGGACTGTGAAGAAAGCTGAGCGCCGAAGAATTGATGCTTTTGCAATGTGGTGTTGGAGAAGACTCTTGAGAGTCCCTTGGACTGCAAGGAGATCCAACCAGTCCATCCTAAAGGAGATCAGCCCTGGGTGTTCACTGGAAGGACTGATGTTGAAGCTGAAACTCCAGTACTTTGGCCACCTGATGCAAAGAGTTGACTCATTGGAAAAGACCCTGATGCTGGGAAGGATTGGGGGCAGGAGGAAAAAGGGACGACAGAGGATGAGATGGCTGGATGGCATCACTGACTCGATGGACATGGGTTTGAATAAACTCCAGGAGTTGGTGATGGACAGGGAGGCCTGGTGTGCTGCAATTCATGGGGTCGCAAAGAGTCGGACACGACTGAGCGATTTAACTGAACTGAACTGAACTGTACCACTCTTGGTGGTTGGCAAAGCGCATGGAATTTTGATCAGCATGCTCCAGGGCTTGGCAGGACAGACGGTAAAAACAGGCGCATACCGTATTGGCAGGTAAATCCTCCCCTTGGCTTGACTGTACCCTGACCTGTGCTACCCACACTCCCTGCCACACACTCTGGTGAGTCTGTGTTCTGGGGTCTCATGTAACTGTTGGTGGTGCTGAACCTGCAGAGGAGGGGAGCAGAAGAAACAGCAGTTATTAAAAAACCCACCAACCCCTTAAACCCACACCACTACCTAGGGCCTCTGTGGCACTAGACACCCAGGCTCTGAAAGCACATGTTTTTAAAGCACCTTGAAATCTACACGCCCACTCCCAACTCCTAGTGTGAAAAGGGTCATCCATTTCCCAGCCCAGCTGCAAGAGCAAATAGTTCAGGAGGTTGAAATCAAAGAACCTCAAACCAAAGCTCTTCAGAGAGCTGCTCTCAATCGAGCAGGCGGCGGGGGTGGCGGGGCTAGACCCCAGGGGCCCACACTCAGGGGTGCAGCGTGGCTGGAGAGCCATTTTTCCGGAGCACCAACCTCCAAGCCAGAGCCTGCATAATGCCCACCCGCAAATGGGGCAGCTCCTGCCTGCTCTGTCAAGTCATTATTCTGCTTTCCAGACGGAGGGTGAGGGGAAGCAGCCCTGAGCAATTAAGTGTCTAGCCTAAGGTCCGGAGCAAGTCAGCGCAGGCCCTCAGAAAGCACCAAGTCCTCCTGCGGATTCAGGCAGCGAGTGGGCAATGTGCCCTCGGGCTTCTGCCTCCAGGCACCTTCATCTTGCCTGCCTCAGCAGCCCGGGCTGGCTCTGCCGCTGCTCCCACATGGCTCAGCCAGCCCGTCACCGCCCTGATCTAAGCATCCCCTGCCACCCCCAGCCTGGAGCCTCTGGAAACCAGGAGACACCTGCCCAGGGAGGTGATGGCTGTCACGAAGCGAGCCCAGAGAGGAGGAGGAGGAAGAGGGGAAGCCGCAGTATCCGGTTTCATCTTTACTTCTCAGCCCGCTAATTGGGGCAGTGATGGGAATGTGAGAAATACAGGCACAGTCTCACTAGGATGACAGGGCAGCTATAAGCCCAGTAGATGGGGTGTCATTGGACAGCCTGTTGTTTGGAACTGACCCCCCAGCACCATCACCTACTGCCATCACTCCTCCTCCTTTTGAGAAACCGCTTCCCTGCCACATCAGCTGTGTGATTCTAATGGGATGTTGATAACCCCAAAGAGCAGAGATGGTGTGAAATCCAGGTCCAGCCAATTACTGCTCCTCATGCCCTTGGGCATAGCAATGGTTCAAGGACGGGCCTCAGACCATGTCTGGCCAATCACTGTTCTTCCCTGGGATTTCTTCCAGTCCAAGTATTGTGGAGGAGGGTGTAGCTAGACATGGGAACCTTCCCTGACACCTGAAAAAGACCTCTCTGCAGCAGGAAATAACGAAGCCAAGCAGAAACAGGTAGGGCGTAGACATAGAGAAAAAGAATCCTGGTGACACTCTCCGAGTTCCTTAATCCAGGAAAAGTGGAAGTTCTCAGACACATGTGCCAGTAAATTCCCTTTGTTAAAATAAGATAATTCAAACTGAGTTTTCGTTACTTGCATCCAAACAGTCCTAATAAATACCATGCAAGAGAACCATAGGGCTGACTGTCAAACATAAGACAAGCTGTTTAAGTTGGCAGTGAACTCTTACCATGGAGGACAGCAGGCAGCAGGCCTAGAAGAAACTGACTCTGAGCTGCACCTGCTTTTATTACTTGGGTGATGAGATTTCTTGCTCCTTGAGGTTTTACCAAAGGTCAGTACCCCTAAGGGCTCTTTTGTGCCCTATGGAATTGGAAGAGGGAGTGGGTAAGTCTAGCCAAGAGCCAGCCATGGAAGAAACAGGTAGAGTTAGAGCAAAAAAAAAAAAAAAAAAAAAAGGGAGGGGGAGAGAAATCGTCAGAAATGGTGCATATGGATTGAAAACCCCTACTCTAATTTGAGGCCTGATGAATGGAACTGAAACAACACTCCACTGCTCATTGAAACTACTCTTCCAAGGTCAACAATGACAATCTAACTGCTAAATCCTACAGCACCTCAGCAGCAATGTGTTCCCACCTGTCTACAATCCTAGAGCACAATTCCCATAAATAAGTAAAAATATTTTACTTATTTTTAAAAAATATTTATTTATTTCCCTGGTGGCTCAGATGGTAAAGAAACTGCCTGCAATGCAGGAGACCCGAGTTCAATCCCTGGGTCGGAAAGATCCCCTGGAAGAAGGCATGGCAACCCACTCCAGTATTCTTGCCTGGAGAATCCCATGGACAGAGGAGCCTGGCGGCATGCAGTCCATGGGTCACAAAGAGTCGGATAAGACTGAGTGAGTAACACACACACACACACACACATTTATTTATTTATTTGGTCTTAGTTGCAACATGTGGGATCTCTAATTGTGACATAAGAACTCTTTGTTGTAGCATTCAAGATGTTTGATCTCAGTTACAACATGTGAGATCTTTCATTGTGGCATGTGGGATCTACTTCCTTGTTCGGGGATTGAGCCCAGACCGCCTGAATCGGGAATGAGGAGTCTTAACCTCTGGACCCCCAGGGAAGTCCTGGTGTTTCCTTCTTTAAATGCCCCTCTCCCTTGAATTCCAGACTCTGTACTGACCTAATCCCCATAGTGCCAGGACCATTCTTGTGTCTCCAAGGATGGCTGGTTTTTCTTCTGCCAACACTAAAGTATAGTCACTGCTCCGGACCCTCCCTTCCAGCCTATGTTTCTGCAGAAGCCCCTTCTCCTGGGCCAGAATCGCTAGCCCTGATCCCTCTTGAAAGCTCCAATTCCCACTCTTAATTCAAAGACTCGCCACCTTTTATCACATCCAGGGCCTTCCCTGAATTTCTCGGTACAGGGAGTGGACCCACAGCTCTCCCAGTAACTCAGGTTCCAAACTTGAGAACAAACAAAGACTCTATTCTTCTCTTCACCCTGCACAGCATGTTATCCTGGTCTGTAATTTCTTCTATGAATGTCACAGCCTTCTTCCCAGGCTCTTTATTTTTCACTGTTAGTTCCTTAATGTCTTTATCACTTTGTACCTAGACTTTTGCAACAATCTTTTCTTTGCTCTAGTCAAACATTTTATTCAACAAGCATTTACAGTACAGGGTGCCTTTTATAGACCAAACCCTATGCAATCTTCATGTTCTCTAATTCATTCCAAACACTACAACCAAATTCATCTTCCTCAAGTACTACTTTGATCACATCATCCTGGGGCGCTAAAGCCTTCAATGGCTCCCCATGGCCCACCAAGTACAGCTCCCATTCATCAGTCTGTCATTCAAAGTCCTCCATAATTTGTCCCCAACCTACCTTTCTGGACTTATTCCCTACTATTTCCTCTACATAGACCTTATACTCCAGTCAACCTGATCTATTTATTTTTCCTTAAACAAGCATTGCAATTTTCCACTTCTGAGTTTTTGCCTACTCCATTTCCTCTGCATGAACGTGCCCCCACTTGTCCTGTGTCTGCTCTTATTCATGTCTCAGAGCTCAGTTCAAACATGATCACCATCTCCTCTTAACACACCTGCCAGAAGTGATTGCTCCACCCTTTAGAATCCTGTTTTTAGAATTTGGATTTGATGCTTTGTGCTGTGGATCAGTGACCTGTGTTCTGATTCCCCATCATCAGAGTTCTTACCTGAAGCATCTGTATGAGAATCACAAAGGGGCTTGCTAGAAACACAGGCTCTGGGGACTTCCCTGAGGGTCTAGTGGTTAAGATCCTGTGCTTCCAGTGCAGGGGGTACACATTTGATTCCTGGTCATGGAAGCTAAGATCCCACATGCCATGTGGCATGGCAAAAAACCAGAACAGGCTCTGGCACTGTGCCCAGGAGAACCCACATTTTCAGCATGTACACCAGTGATATTCTTGTGCATTCAGATCTGACAGCAGCAGCCCTGTGAGACTGTAATTTCCCCAAGGGTAGGGACCACATCTCACCTGGCTGTATAAACATCAACACACCTGGAAACTAAAGTGGAAGGGAAGCTCCAAGATCACTGAGTTCAAACACCAGCCCAGTGCTTGACTATCCTCTCAACATGCCTACTAAGTAAAAATTTACTAAACTTTTCTAATAGCACAAGTTTTCATAAAGAACATTCATCAGTGTTTAGTCTGATCACTGCGGAGAGCCTACCTTATTAGGTGAACCTAGCTCAAGACTCAGAAGAAATCTGTCTCTAATATTGGTACCTTAAATGTTTGTAGTTTTCATGAGAAACTTAGATTCATTTTTGTCTCCTGGATACCAAATTCTATAATTAATCTCATTCCCTTTTTGTGTTGACCATGGGATACCCGTGGTAAAATCCATGGCCACCACCAGCAGATAGATTGGACTTTATGATCCCACAGGGAACCTCACATTTGTCTCATCACCTTCTCCTAACCTTGTTTTACTTTTGCATCTTCTTCTTTTTTCAAACCAACTTTTTGTTTATTTTATCTTGCCATATCATTTGCATCTTTGCAAACTGTTTTAAATCCTTTGGTAAGAAGACAAGTTATAAATAAATAAGATAAATTCATGCATCTATGGATGTGCAAATGCTTTCTGATTATTTTTTTTAAGATGAGAGAAATTGGGTTGAACGATGCATCCTTGGATTGGCACTTCTGATAGAAAGCAGGTCCAGAAAGAACATATGGAATAAGTGATGCTCTAAGGTCAGAGTTGTAAAAAATTAGGACTTGCAGAGAAAACATGGATTCAGAAAGGATGATGAAGTTTTAGAACAGGAAGAAATGAGAGTGGTTTTAGAGTAGAGTCATAAAAGGCAGAAAGCAAGGAAAAGCTTTTAGAACAGGAAGAAGTAGTTAAAACAGGGGCAGTTACAGAGAACTAACCGTGGGGTCTTTATACCCAGAGAAGGAAGGTCCTAATGCATCGTAGTTCTGAGGCTCCAGTACAGAAGGACTCCAGGTGGGTTCAGAAGGCTGTGTAGAGGAATGAACTTAGGGTCCAGGGAAAAAAGACCTTACCTTCCCAATGATTAAGAAAACTAAAGAAATGCCTCTGGGCTAGAATTGGAGGTTGAAATAAGAGCAAACAAGAAGGACAGTCAGAAACAATAATAGAAATCTGCCCCACATTGAAGGCATGCCAAATGAATTGAATATGTGTGCCTGTAACTTTGGTATATTGAGGTCTATCTCAGTACAGTTATAAACTGTGTGAAGTTTAAGTACTAGAGTAGAGGTGGAGAGAGGGAGCAAAGCAGTTACAAGAGAAACTTTTTTTAATTGAAGTATAGTTGATTTACAATACTGTGTTAGTTTCAGGTGTACAGTGAAACAATTCATTGAGATATATATATATATATATATATGCCATGCTGAGTCACTCAGTCGTTTCTAACTATTTGTGATCCTTTGGACTGTAGCCCACCAGGCTCCTCTGTCCATGGGATTTCCCTGGCAAGAATACTGGAGTGGGTTGTCCTTTTCCTCCTCCAGGGGATCTTCCTGACCTAGGGGTTAAAACCATGTCTCCTGCATTATACATATATTTTGCATATTATTTTCCTTTATAAGTTATTATAAGATATTGACTATAGTTTCCTGTGCTGTACAGTAATTCCTTGTTACTTGTCTATTTTATGTATAGTAGTTTGTTAATCCCATACTCTTAATTTATCCCTCCTTCTCCCTTTCTTAGGAGAAAGTCTTGACTTCAGAAGGGCAGAGAGTGTCAGACTATTATCTGTGTAGCATGGAAGATGCCTGGGCCCATGGCCTACACTCCCACAGATGCTGGTAACGGCTAAACACCTTTGGGCTGCCCCAACTCAGGATCACAATGCTTCAAGCAGGCACTTCAGTGGGTATAGACTAGTCTTCATAAGAGTGTCTGATTCCAGCTCAAATTCCAGGGCCCCAAAATATCATCAAACATAAGAAAAGAGAAAAATATTTATTGAATGGTTGTTCCTTTTTTCATTCAATACTTATTGAATATTTAATGATTACTGAGCACCGCAGTAGGGAATGGAGATATAAAAGATACTAACACATACTTCTTGCCTTTAATAAGCTCCAAGCTCAGCGAGAAAATCTACATGTAAACAAAGTATTACAATGTGTGGTATGATTAATGCCAGAGTTATGCAAAATGCTACAGTATAGATAAGATCACAGAGGATGGAACAACTAAGCCTGCCCTGGGAAGGTAGAGAAAGGGGGCATATTTAGCCAGGGTTTTGAAGGATGAGTAGGAGTTGTACAGCTGGAACAGAGGGAACAACAAACACCAAGGTACAAAGGCCTTAAAAAGAAGGATGTTTTTGAAACTCTGAGAAGTTTGAAATGATTAGAATAGTGTGGAATAAGAGTAGCAGGAGATGTGACCAACTTTGGAGCTGGACTGTGATGTTTCCTAAAACGATATCCTAGAGTTTAGACTATTTTTCAGGCAGAACAGTAATCTCAGACATGTTTAAAAAAAGAAAAGAGTGACCCTGGAGTAATCAGGATCACCTGCTGGGAAATTTCCAGGATCCTGATATCTCATGGGGGGATATCTCTTGGGGGATATCCTGGAGCTACCATCAGAGTGGCAGGCTCCTCATGCTTGAGGTCCAAGGGGGAGCAGAGAGGCTTAAAGGGTGCAGGCCAGCTGCAGGGTTAACACTGTGAATGTAGCAGAATGTAGGGTGGGGTCCAGAAGCCCTATTTTCCCTGGCTGAGAGCCAGGAATGGGCTGAAAACCTCTTGGTTCTGAAGCCCCAGTGTGGGCCTTCAATCCTTGGGTCCGGTTACTTTGCACAACAGCAAGAGTGAATTCGCATGCCAGGGAAAAATGAAACACTGTACTTCCTCCTTGGAATCAAGTTGTTATTGTTCAAATGCATTATTAATGACCAGGGCTGCAATCATTTATAACACGGTCATCACAAAAGCAGCTGTTACCATTTACACATAGCTCTCTGCGAGTGTGTTATTAAGGTAATATTTTACCATGCATGCGACTTGCTCAGGGGCTGCATGCCTAATGCTCGGCTTGAACAGATCCCCCACTCCCTTCTCAGAAGTAATCACTCCTTCCCTCTCTTTATGGAGACGCCAAATGCCAGGGAACGGAGGCAGGAAAAAGAGATGAAAACAGGAAGCCCTGAAGAATGGAAGCCGAGATGCAGGCCATGTTTCCCCACCCCCACCCCATCCTTTTCTCCTCCCCTGCCTTTTTATTTTTTTTTCTTTTGAATGAAAAATAAAAATGCAGAAAACCTCAGGAGCCTTGTAACTTCCCAATTTTTATTTAAAAATAAACCCACTGTCGCGGCTGTCACCACTCTTGTCTGCAGAGCGTGAGTTCCAACCCCACAGCCTAATATTTATATACAAGAAAGTAAATGCTCTAAAGAGAACAAATAAATCAACTTAGATTCTGCAAAAGGAGTCTAGTATTTGCCAAAAAGGAGAATTTGGCTGCCAGCATAGTCCTTGGAGGACCCCACCAGCCAGCAGACACAGAGTGACAAAAGGTCCTGGTGACAGGTACAGAAGAGCAGGGGGAGTGTGTGTGCCTCCCCAGGCAGGGTGCGCCTCCGAGCCTTTCCTACTCCAACAGGACGGACCTGAACATCTGCATCGAGGCTGCTAGAAGCACTGGTTGGGAACAGCCAGGACAGATCGCAAGACTCAAGAAAGAATTCAGGCAGCAGGGAAAATTGTAGAGGGACCCACACCCTAAGGGCAAAATAGGGACTGAAAATGCTGAACTTGCCTGAGCTTTCACCTGATCACTGAGAGGGTAGCCTCTTCCCCGTTTCTAGCCAGGAAAACAGGGGCATCATGAGAGGACCTGAGGTGTGACCCTCATGGCTGATGGTTGAGCGCATGATGAAGGGGTAGGCCACCCAACAAATGGTGCAGAGTGGAATACAGGGGCCAGAGCGGTTCTATGCACTGGGAGAAAGCTGGCTGCATGACCCAGACCTCATCTGATGTGAGAGATCATGGAAATTTGATGCAGGTCAAAAGCTCGAGGAGAAGGTTAGCTTGGCAAACAGGAGAACAGCAGCATGTGCAAAAGTCCTGGGGCAAGAGGAAGACTGGATTAAGGAACTGAGGGAAGAGCATGTGTTGGAGCTTCAGAGGGGAGGGGAGAATAGTGCATGATAAGGCCAAGGGAATAGTCTGACCAGATTGTACACAGCCCTGGTAAGGATTATGATCTACATTTTAGGAGCAATGGGAAACCAATGCAAGATTTCAACCTAGAAGGACAGCATGGCCAAAGTGGAATTTTGAAAATTGCTCTTGGACCACAGGATGGAGAACAGACTGGAGGGTCAGCCTATGTGAAGTAAGTAGAGAAGTTGTAACCAGCGGTTACAAGACCAAAGGTGGTGGCCGAGGGAAAAGGAGAACAAAGAAATAATGTGGAAGTCAAATCAGCAAGGATGTGGTGATCCACAGGGTGAGGGTTTCAGAGAGCGAGAAGTGACCCAGTGTTCTAGCTTGTGTGGACAGAATTCCAGCCTTTCTGTACGTGCAGGAAGAGACCAGTAGGGGAGGCCAAGACTGAAGACAGGGATTCCAATTTTGAAAATGTTGAGTTAGAGGCAGCTTTGAGATAGCAGAGTGGAGATTCCAAGTACACCATTGGAAAGACTACTGCAGGGAGATCAGAGAGGTCTGGATTGGAGGCCCACGAGGGAGCCAACGCACAGAGATGATGACTGAGGCCAATCCCACAGGGAGTCAACTTTCGATAGAGTATGGAATCAGAAGAAACCAGGGCCAAGTCTTGAGGAGTAGGGATGGCAGGGAAGGATGAGCCCAAAGAAGAGATGGCAAAGCCCCTAAGAAGGAGAAAGAATCCAAGTGAACACAGCATCACAGGGAATGGGGGCAGCGTGTACTTCGACTAGAGAGAGTGATCAAGGGGGTGGACTATCACCGAGAGGTCGAGGGAAGCAAGGGGCAAAAAGTATCCATTAGACAAATACAGTAACACCAACCAGTGACTCAGGCCATGGCCTAACCTGCTGCATATTAAAGCACTCAACATAGTGACAGGCACATATGTGTGCTTAGTCACTCAGTCATGTCCGACTCTTTGCGACCCCATGGACTTCTCTAGGCCAGGGTACTACAGTGGGTAGCCCTTCCCTTTTCCAGGGGATCTTCCCAACCCAGGAATCGAACCCAGGTCTCCTGCATTGCAGGTGGATTCTATACCAGCTGAGGCCCAAGGGAAGCCGGACAGGCACATAACCAGCCCTCTATAAATGTTGGCTCTTGTTAAAGTCCCTCTTTCAGGTCTTTAAATCTAATATTCTCCTATTCTATTGAAGGGGGGCAGGGTGGGGGGAGACATAGGCTAACATTTTAACAGGAGAGCTTTAAGATAAAACCCAAAGAATTTCCTGACAGGAAGGCCTGTAAAACACCCATAAAAGCTATTAAAGATGATAGAATCCTGGATGAAATTAGGATCAGAACAGATTCCTGCGTATCTGGGACAGCTGGACACAGCCCTTTCTTGAAGCAGAGGACAAATCCAAATCTCAAGACAGGTCACTTCTTCTCTGGGTAGCCCCCTGCTTCCTCCCCTGCCCCCAAGGAGATGTGAAGGGGAGCCTTTTCATTTCAATAGGCTGGAGCCCAGGTTAACATGACCAGGGCCACCAGCAGAAACAACCCATAGGACAAGCACCGACAAAAGAGGCTTGCAGGGTCGCTGAGTGGCCAGGATTACAATGTAATGCCAAGCCTCGGGTCAGTAATGGGGAGGTATCAGTCATCCCTTCAGACCTCGGCTCCATTATTTTTGCCGGAAATGTGAGAATAGCTCTCACTAATAACGTGTGGAATCACTTCCAACTATTTGCCTTTCAAGTCAGCCTCCTCAGGTCGGGTGACATATCTCGTTTAACAGGGGGTGCCATTAGAGAGAAGATTTAATGTGCCGCTAAAAGCATTTTTAGCGGGAGCTGTGGGTGGGTTCCTTTTTAAGCTTCTGTGGCTGGTAACTTGTGTCTCTTCCCTCTGTGCTGTTGGGTTTTGTTACCAGAGCCTTTTTCTTTTCTGAAGGAGGTTGGTCATTAACCCTCCCCTGCCCAGAACGTCCCCTGGCATGGCCAGGGCAGGTTGAGAGCGGACTTAGAAAGCCCACCTGCCATCAGCCGAGCCTGCAGGAGGCTCCCAGGGCTGCCAGGATTAGTCGAAGCATCTCTCCATCCTTATGCACCTACCCCCTCATCCTGTTTGAATGACCTGGTGTCTCCTTACCCTGACATCTTGAAGAAATAACTACAGATTTGCAAACAGAGCCACATATCCACTGGCCCACAGAATTTGTATATCTAACCACAAAATGAGTCATGCCTTTTGCCACGCACTGACAGGCCCAAAAGCCATGCCAAGAACTGCAGGAAGGAAGGGGTGAGACTCTAGAAGAGGAACTTGTCATTTGATTGAACTTTCTCTTTTTTACTGAGACTTAATTTCCCACCCCACTCCCAAAGTTAAGGAGCCTTTCAGACCCTGCCTGAGCTTCTTAAATCTTTGTCCCTGAGTAAACTTCCCAATTCCTGGAGTCCTGATCTCTTGAGCCTCAGATTCTCCATCGGAAAGATGAAAACAGTAACTGCCACCCATCAAAATAGAGGCTGTAATTAAAAACATTGAGCACAGAGCTAAACCTATATCAATTATATCTCTTTAGGCTACATGTTACAAGGGATCAAATCCCCAACCAAAGTGCCTAAACAAAGAGGGAATGTATTGGATGGTGTAACTGACAAGCCCAGAGCTGAGCCTGGCTTCAGATACATAGAGGGGAACTTGGGGACTGTCCCTAGGACAGTTTCTCACTCCACACTCCATTCCTCTGTCCTAGTTCCATGTCATACAAGGCCTGGTGGCAGCAAGATGGCAGCAGCTGCTTCAGGATGGCAATCTCAGGATCCCAAGCCCAACAGAGAAGGAGCTGTTCTTTCCCTTAATGACTCACCTAAGTCCTGAGCTGGACACACATCGTGTGAGTTGAGTCATTCTTGAGCCGATCACCATGGCCTTGGACTTGGAATGTGATCACTGGTAAACTCCATCTGGAGGGGAAGAAGGAGGGTGGGAGGGAGCCCTGCCTATGTCAAAGCACTGAGAGTTGCATAAAAGATGTTTTCCCGAAGGAAATTTATATCATTACAAAAAAAAAAGAGAAGAGAAGAAGAAGCAGGCAGGGAGGACATGCTGCTGCTGCTGCTGCTGCTGCTAAGTCGCTTCAGTCGTGTCCGACTCTGTGCGATCCCATAGACGGCAGCCCACCAGGCTCCCCCGTCCCTGGGATTCTCCAAGCAAGAACACTGGAGTGGGTTGCCATTTCCTTCTCCAATGCATGAAAGGGAAAAGTGAAAGTGAAGTCACTCAGTCGTGTCCGACTCTTCACGACCCCATGGACTGCAGACTACCAGGCTCCTCCGTCCATGGGATTTTCCAGGCAAGAGTACTGGAGTGGGGTGCCATTGCCTTCTCCGAGGGAGGACATGAGGGGTCCAAATATAGAATTATTCACTGCAAATAATAATATTCCATCCTGTTCTGTGTGCAAGAAAAGGATTATTTGATAGAAACGTGTACTGAAGGCAAGCTCCATGAAGTTCTCCCCCTCCCCCTGAAAAATAATTATTCAGCAAAGAATCTCCTTCTCCATATACTAGCAATATATTGATTGCACGCTTCATGGCACTTTTCTCAATCTGCCTTCTATTAGAGTTACTTACTCCAAGTGTCTATCTGCTCCATTGCAACAGAGCCTCTTGAGATAAAGGACTAGGTCTTATTCACCTCCATGCCCCTCATAGCACCAAGAGCATAAGGGGACATCCATTCACACAGGAGATGATTCCAGACCCACACTGGCTCCCAGTGTCAGGCTCACCTCTCTTCTTTTCCCTCCCCTGATCATTGCATCTGTGTTGGGGGGAGACTCATAGAGACTAGTGGCCCAATGAACTCAAGGAAAAATGTTCCCTGAAGTCCCGTCTTCTGCTAGAACGTGCTTCTACTACAGTTTCTCTCATATTGTAGTTCAGATGTATTTCCAGATTTCCCACTACAAAGAAAAATCTCTGGGAGCAGTCAGGATCTTATCTTTCCATTTTTGCGATCCTCGGTACCTGGAACAGCATCTGGCACAAAGAAACCACACTGATAAGTGGTACAGCTACCTCAGATCTCACTCACCATCACCCCCAGATTCTCAAGAAGAGCTTCATGGTCAGAGCTACAGAAAAGGCAGGTTCCCATCCAGGTGAGGGGTTACAGAGCTGGAGGAACACACAAACCACGGAACAGTTAGGAGGACTCACTGTCATTCCTGTTCTCTGTCTAGCTGGAGCAGACACAGAGAGGGTACAAGGAGCCCAACAGGCTATAGGATGTAAACTGAGCTAATGGGAAAGGGGGTGAGGTGGGGGGGTGCGACTTGATTTGTGATTAGGTTGGTATCCATGGGGAAGGGGGAGGCCAAATAATTAGTGAGGAGCTGGCGGTAGAGACCCTCAAAGGCAGATGGATAACACGGCTATGGCTTTGGATGGTCATCCTGGTCAGAACAGGACCCCAGTGGCGTCAGGAAGCCAAGAGGAACAGGCTCAGCTCCCTGGGAAGGGGGTGGTAAAGGGTCAGAGAGGAGGTCAGTCCTAGCACCTGTCTGCCCAGAGACTGAAGCTCTGGGGCAGGAGAACTGAGAGGGAAACTGAGCAGAATCCCAGTGGTATGAATCAGACACTTATAGTAACAATCAAGGGAAGGGTGTTTGCCCCCAGGGGACTGGATCCTGGGCCTGTGGGCAGACATCTGAGCACAGCAATGTCCCTGCTGGTAAGACGGAGATGCTGGTACTTGCCGCCCGCCCTCCCAAGCCCAGTTAAGGCATGATGCACCTCGGGAGAAGACCTGGGTGACTGCGCCCTGCGGGTCTGGGGAAGGCAGGACTGACAGGCTGGCCCATGTGAGAAAGGCTTCCTGGCAGACTCCCAGACTGAGTGTGTGTCCAGGGCCAGGGACTGAGCCACTGCCAGCAGCATCTGACCTCATGGATACCCCTAGTCAACAAGGAGCAAAAACAGGAGGCTCCAGAGGCTCCTTCGGCTTTGGAGAAAGCTCTGCAAACAAAACTCAGTTTTTAGGGGTTAATCCGCAGCCCCAGGAGGAGGTGGGGGCCTCCTCTGTAGGGCAGAGCCAGCGAGTGGGCTGAAACTAAAGGAAAAGCACAGCCTGCCGGCCTGAGATTAGTCTGGCAGCAGCCCCAAAGACCAGCCCTTCAATCGCCGGGCTTGTCTGAGCCCTCAGACGCGCCGGCCACCTCCTACCAGCCCAGCTAATGGGGCTGAGCCGCGGAGGCCACCACCTCGGTCTCCCAGCTGATGGTGATGGTTTGCCGCTCTGAATCTCAGTTCCCCAGCAACCAGCGGACCCCGGACTCCACCTAGTCTATGGGGCTGACCCTTTGCATGTTTTCTCAGCACCTACCATGTGCACAGCATCCTACCTCCTCATTCCCCTGCCTCCTGCCACTCTCACCAGCCCCACGGTGAAGAGGTGGGGTGCCAGGCTCAGTCAGCCCTTTGTCCAGCCAGTGATTTGGGCTATAGATTCTATGCATGGTGGGGGTACCGTGAAGTAGGGTGCCCAGTGGTGAGAGGAGAGGAGAGACAAGGGAGAGGGAACCACGGTCTACCCTTTTTCCTAAGCCCTGAGGCCCCGAGCGTGGGTGCTAAGTGGCTTCAGTCCTGTAGGATCTTTGTGACCCTAAGGACAGTAGCCTGCCAGTCTCCTCTGTTCATAAGATTCTCCAGGCAAAAATACTGGAGTCTGTCTCTACCTGCTCGGGAACACAGGGAGCATGGAATCTGAGCAGTTCCCATCCCATTTGAGAGACCACATACGCACACACACACACACACACACACACACACGCACGCACGCACACACACACACACACACACGCGCGCGCGCGCGCGCGCGCACACACACACACACACACACACACACACACACACACACACACACACACACACACACGCAGAGCCAAGGGCCCTCCGGGCAGGGATGGAAACTGAGATTGAAATGTACCATTTGCTCAAGCACAGGACCAAGCTCTGGTTTCTCTGGGTGCTCGATTTCTAAAAGGAAGGGGGGTCTCCTTTGCCAGGCCGCCCGGCCCCCATCCCTCGACACCCACCGCCACGCCAGCCCTTCCCTGGTGGGTCCCTTGTGAGGACCCCCGGCACGACTCTGCAAAGGCCTGGAGGAGCCCTGGGGGGTGGGAGGGTGGGAGTGGGCAGGAAAGGCGGTAAGGGGGCTGGTGGGCAGCGAGGAGGGACTGCCTGGGCGCCGCTGCCCCCCGAGGACCTCCCCGAGTGGGGAGAGAAGCGCCGCGGAGGGAAAGGGGAGAAAGGGCGCCGGCGCGAACAGGGAGAGCAGCCGCGGCGGGTCTGTCTGTTCCTCTCGAACCGGCAGGCGGCTCCGCCGGCACTTCTAATCACCGGCCGCGGCTCGGGCCGCTCCCCGAGCCCCGCAACCAGTCCCGGGGACCTGTCAGCTCGCGGACACTGACGGCCCTCGGACGGGCGTGCGGGCCCGGCCGCCGGCTCCCGGGGCAGCTCCTGCCGCGGCCGCGCTCCCCGGCCGCCTCCTGCCGTAGTGAGCGCCCGGCGGACACCGCGTCCGTCCTGGCGCCGCGTCCAGGGAGGCGCGCGGAGAGCCCCTTGCCACCCCGCGCGCCCAGCCCCGCCCTCCCCCTTCACCCGCCTTCTACCCCCGCCTCAGCTCTGGGAGGGGGAGCCCCGTGCGACCTCAGGCCTCCCCTCGGGGTCTGCGCCCCACCCCGCCCCCGACACACAGATCGGCTCCCTGGAGGAGCAGGGAGGGGCCGCAGCAGCGAGCCGAAGCCCAAAGAGCAGGTGGGAGGCCAGCTGGGGAAAGGGACACAGGGAAGCCGGAGGGAGGGCCCTCGGCATCCTCGGCAGGGGACAGGAGCTGACTCCCGCCGTCCAGTCCGGCATCCCCATCTGCTCCCCGTCGCTAAAAAGACAGCCGATTATCGGCAGCCCAGAAGGGAAGGCCGCTCTCCTCTCTCCCCGGCCCCCAGCTCGCTCACCCTGTTGGACCTCCTGCCTCCAGCTCCTTCCCTTGGCTATGGGCAGCTATGGCCTCTTGTGCCCCAAATTCCGAAGGCTGGCGTCAGTGCTCAGAGTTCCCAGAGGGTGCAGATCAGTGATGTCCCACACAGTTCCTGACAAGGACAGACAGATGCTTTCTCAAGCTTGTGTTAAACACAGCTTCTACCTAAACGCCTCTTTCCGCCTTCCCACCAGATTGCCTGGCCTCAGCTGCTGGGAAGAAATATCGCACCAGTGCGATATTAACCAGGTCTCCCCGCTCTTCAGGAAGGCCCCGGGGCACCCATCTTTAAGGGCACTACCTTATGCCTGCAGTCGGTCTATCCCACCCCAGCAGCTCCACCACCTGGAGGACTTACCTGGTCACTACAGTCTGCAGGGACTCTCCCCTAACCTTTGAATTGAGGATCTGCTGCACACAAAGCCATGCTTGCTACAAGCTTTGTTCTCCAGGAGTTTCAAGTGCCTGTGTTTGACTCCCCCGGGGAAAGGTAAGGTCCTCACAAGCAGTAACTACTGCTTTGCTTGTTTTGATTCCCATGAAGCTGAGCTTAGATTGATGTACCATAAAGTGAAAGTGAAGTCGCTCAGTAGTATCCGACTCTTTGTGACCCCATGGACTGTAGCCTGCACCAGGCTTCTCCGTCCATGGGATTTTCCAGGCAAGAGTACCGGAGTGGGTTGCCATTTCCTTCTCCAGGGGATCTTCCCCACCCAGGGATCAAACTCAGGTCTCCCGCCTTGCAAGCAGACGCTTTACCCTCTGAGCCACCAGGGAAGCTTAAGTGCTTCCCTGATGTATCGTAAGCACTCAATAAATGCCCATGGACTTGGCTAATAGATGGACAGACTTGCAGGGCCGGGGGTGGGGGGGACTGTCCCGTAGAGAGATAAAGATGGCCTTACTCTTCTCTTCCCTGCTAGGACTAAACTAAGGTCGTGTGTCCCCAGACCGTCTCAAAAATCAGCAGAGCCCAGCCCTCCCCCTTGTCCCTGCTTGCCTCCAGCCACCTTGGCCCTCTGGATCCCTGTGGGTTTAGAGAGGCCGATGCTTGTGGCTCTTACCAACATCAATTTGCAGTCACCAGGATGCAACTTCACCCTATGCTGCGTTCATAAATTAATCTCCTGGGATTAGATTCTGTGTTTTAGTAACACTCCTGAGGCATTGTATTTACACATTAATAATAAAAGAAAAGAGTGAGACAAGTTCTGACAACTTTCAATAACATTCAGAAATAAAGTGTGAGGCGAGGAAGTGTCCAAAGTTAATTAAGACCATTTAGTGGTGACGGGGGTGGGAGGCGGTGCCTGCCGCTCTCTGACAGGTGCTATTTCTGAAACCCAGTTTCCCTGTCTGCAGTGTACCTGATGCTTGCAGAAAAGGAGGTGCTGAAATAATCAGAACTACTGGCGTGAGATGGGACTTCCTTGTGTGTGGTTTACACTTCTATGGTCTACAGTGCTGTGGACACTGGGCTGGAATTTGTGGAGGGTCCCTAGGAGAAAAAGGAGTGTTTTGGCCCTTCCCTGTGATTAGCAGATGGTGTGTCCAGACTGCTCACATCTGCTCCGTGTAAGTGGGGTCCTAGAGGAAGTTAAGGGGTGCCCTATTCCTTGGAAGAAATAGCAACCCACTCCAGTGTTCTTGCCTGGAGAATCCCAGGGACGGCGGAGCCTGGTGGGCTGCCATCTATGGGGTCGCACAGAGTTGGACACGACTGAGGTGACTTAGCAGTATTCCTTGGAGAAGGGCTGGCAGCTTACTTTCCCACTTTTAGTTATAAGAGCCTTCCAGACACTGACCTAACTAGAACATCATCCCAGAATGGGAGGGGAAATGGCTCTAGTACCGAAAAAGAGAGACTCCTAAAATTGGGCATGGCGTGAAGCTGGACATTCCTGCCTAATAACAAGTATGATTTATTGCACAAATGCTTGTATCTTAAGCCTGCATGGGTGCATCAGTCACTCAGTCATGTCCAACTCTTTGCAACCCTATGGACTGTAGCCTGCCAGGCTCCTCTGTCCATGGGATTTTTCAGGCAAGAATACTGGAGTGGGTTGCCATTTTCCTCCTGCAGGGGATCATCCTAACCCAGGGATTGAACTCGCATCTCATGTGTCTCCTGCGTTGCGGGCAGATTCTTTACCTGCTGAGCCATCAGGGAAGCCTGCATACACTGTGCATTTTTATTGTTGTTGTTGTTCAGGCGCTCAGTCATGTCCGACTCTTTGCAACCCCATGGACAGCAGCATGCCAGGCTTCCCTGTCCTTCACTATTTCCTGGAGTTTGCTCAAACTCATGTTCATTGAGTTGATGATACCATCCAGCCATCTCATCCCCTGTGCATTTTTGTATTTTCTTCATTTCCCTTTTAGCGTCTTTCAGTCTTAGAATAGGTCCTTTTAAAAAAATGCAGAGCCTTTTTTTCATAAAGGACTTAGAAGAAGAGGAAACAGAATTCTCTTTGTTTCTTTCTTGAACCCAAATGGACCACTGTGTGTTGAGCCTGACAGAGACAAAAGGGAAACGCTCAGAGAAATGTTTCCAGTGCTACCTATGGGGCCCCTCCAGAGTGGATCTTCTCAGAGTTCTTTTCTTCACTTTCTCCATAGTGTTTTGTTCATGTAAGGGACGAATGAATTCCTTCCTATCCCAAGGGATTTCCTTTGATTTTTATTGGCAGTAGAAATGAAATTGGCTGCATCAAACTCAAGCTGTATCCCAAATGATATGTAATCCCAGCTCATCATTCTCCATCTTTGATGGAGTCTATCATCTAAAAGAGAGAAGATGAAGGACAAATGGAAATGGGAGTTTGGAAGAGAATGACCATCCAGGTTCCCATCATAGTCTGAGATTTCCAACTCGATTAAGATCTTCAGCGAGTGAACGTAGTCTTGTTTTCTATTCTGGACTTCTTGCTCTTGGCTTCACTAAAGGGCTTTGCAGTAGCCAGGCAGATCTGATCTGTCCTTTGAAACATGATGTTTCATGGGCAAGTATATTTCATAAGGAAAATGAGGGTTGGGTCTAGCCAGGTGCTTTCAATACACCTCCCATTCCAACCTTCTAACAAGGGAGAAAATTCAAAATAAAAAGAAATACCACCTGAGCAAAAGCCCTCTCAAACAACAGACTCAGTTCCTCAATAGGGCCTCATAGAAATGGACTCCTCTCTCAGATCTAATGTTTGCCATGATTGCAGACCTGTTTGTTCTCAATCACCGATGCTGCTGCTCTGTGGCAAGGTTTCTAGAGGAAAGTAAGTGTTTGGGAAACACAGGGATTGGGCACAAAGAGAGATCCATCAGCTGAGCTATGCCAGGAGGCTGTCTGCCCAGGGGACTGGCCAAAGGAGAAAACCTGTAAACTGCGTGGGAGTTACAACACAGGACTTTGCACCAACTAGTTCATTCATTCATTCCAAACAGCTCGCAACAAATGTCAGTATTCTGTGGTCCACTATGGAGAGAGGTTTCTGAAAAGAGTAGAGGCAGTGCTACAGGTCTGAGGCTGTTATTTAAAGAGATGAGTGGAACACCACCAACAGATAGCTTCTGAGCAATCTATGCAGATACCATGGCCACATCTGTTTCTTGGGGACTAGCAAGGCAGAGGATGGAAATTCAGAAATAGAAACTGCCATGCTTCCAAGATCTGCTGTAAGATATGTCCTAGGGAGCCCTAATTTCATGGCCACGCTTACCCCCTATTCTGCCACCCTTCTCCAGTTTAGATCCCCTAGAAACTCTCTTCTTAGACATCAGAGTAATTATTCCAGCCGTGCTCCATCTTCAGCTATCCCTTGCCTGGTCTACATGGCTTCCTAGGGAGAAAGGAAGTCAGGAATGATCCCACTGAATTCTAGGCTCCAGAATGTCAAGCATTTTTTAAGCCACTTGTATGAAACAGCCCTTGAGGACTCAGTGATTTTCTCATCATGTTCAATATGATGTAGACATTAAGCATGAAGGTCTGGAATAGACTATATGGATTTGACTCTTGGTCAGAACACTTAGCAGTTATGGGACCTTGGGCAGGAAGCTTAACCTCTCAGCTGTGTGTCAGTTTCCTTATCTGCAAAGTGTGGTGAATGATAGCTGACCTCCCAGAGGTATTGTGAGGTTATTGAGTTAATTAAATTAGTTGATCCACATAAATTGTTTAGAAGAGTGCCTGACATTATTATTAATAAGAATAGGTTTAGTTTAAGTCCTGCCAACTGAGAAGGAGATTCTACATCCTGGCCTTCTCTTTTCTGGACTAGTTGACCCCAACTATTTTTTTAACCCATGCAACATTTATCCCAGGCTAGTAATGAATTGCTCCTCCACACAGAATTGATAAGGCCACTAGAATGCCTGGCAACTAACCCAAAAGAGAGAGGAAACAGTGTTTATCATAATTTATAGGTTTATATTCACAAAGCTCCTGATCTTATCCCTGTGAGCTTCTGCCATCTCCAGCCCTGCCTACCTAGAGATACTGAAAATTTTCAGCTGGCAGACTCAGACCTGCCCTGTCCCTAACCCTGTCTGGACCAAGCCCAGTTGTTTATTAGGGAACCAACTCCACCTGCAGTTGAGAGAAGATAATTTATCTCGTTTCATAAGCCGGGTACCCAGTAGTCCCAGAGCTAAACCCATGAGGCTTTTAAAGTTCAGTGAGCTTCACCTTTACCACTAGTGCTCACCTTGCCCTCCCAGTGAGCATGGCTGTCCACTTCTAAATTTACGCTCTGATCCTCAGGTGGCTCAATGGTAAAGAATCTGCAATGCAGGAAGCGCAGGTTCAATCCCTGGTAAGGAAGATTCTCTGGAGAAGGAAATGGCTACCCGCTCCAGTATTCTTGCCTGGAAAAATCCCACAGACAGAGGAGCCTGGCAGGTTACAGTACATGGGGTCGCAAAAGAGTCAGTCATGACTTAATGACTAAACAACAACAGCCTCTTCTGGAACTGTCACCTTGCCCATAAATCTCTGTTCTAGAACCTTCCAATTTATCCATCTATGCCAGCCCTTTTTCCAGATAAACTGAACTCTATGTCAGTACCCAACCAAGCCATAGTTCTTAGCCTGGATCATCGCTAAAGTGTCCACAGTGCCACCACCACCCGCACCAGGAGATGAATTGTGTCCACACTAACCTTACCATGACCATCGCTTTGCCTAGAGTCTCCCTGTGCTGAGCTTACGCTTAAGAGCCTGCCTCACCACAGGGGCAGACTCCACTACTCGCTACCCTGCCTGGAGTTAGTTTCTTTCTCTTTCTTTCCCCGTTGACCCATAGATTAAGTTGCTACATGCCCTGTGGCCAATGCCTGGATATTATGACAACTGCAAACTAAGTTTTATAGGTGCAATTTGTCTGAGCTTTCCGCCTACCTGACGGCTCCACTAGGGTGCTTGCAAAGCACATCAAACTCAATAGTCCAAGACTAAACTCATGATCTTCTGCCCAAAACCAAACCCCCCTTCCACTCTGATGCCCCTCTAATCAGTTTTCCACCCTGCAACTAGAGTGATCTTTTCAAGATGCAAATCTGTTCATCACACACATACACACTTAAAACCCATTAGCTTCTCATTGTCTGTCGGATAAAAGCCCACAGAAGGGGGCTTCAAGTCTGGCTGCCTTTCCAGCCTTACCTGGTCTCTCTCTTCATCTCTCTTACTGTGGTCCAGACACTGGGCTGAGAGCACTCAGGGCACTTTGGAGGGGATAAGATAAAGGTGCTCCTTCTGGACAGCCCCACTGGAAAAAAGATGCCCTTTCCTGTGGGCTGATGCAGCTGCTCATGGGACTCTAGCTTGGCAAGTGGAGCAGCGCTGGATGTCAGCTCTCTACGCACCTTCCTCAGCCCAGCTATTCACCTCTGTCCACAGCACAGCCTTGATCTTCCAGGCCAGTCATCCTTGCCTTTTTGAGTTCCCCCAAAATCCACCATGCTGCCTCCTACCAGTAGGCTTTGCTCATGCCACTCCTTCTGCTTGGGATTCTCCTGCCTTCTCTCTTTACCCAGTGTTCTCCAACTTCTCCCCCAGAATCCCAGCTCAGCCATCACATCCTCACAGAAGCCTGCTTGATCTCTCCACCTGTCCAACTCACCAGGACAAGTTCCTTTGGAATAAGCTCTAATCAGACAGCGTTTCCGTGCTTCTTGAGACAATCGCATCCTATAAGCTTTCCCCACATTTGTATAACTAGTTTGACTCTGTATTACAATACAAGCTCCATTAGAGTAGGAACCATATCATTTTTTCTCTCTTTTTGTGTCTCCAGAATGTAAACAGTGTCAGGCACATAATAGCTGATAATTAAATATTTATTGAAGACCTACTGAGCGCAGGGTGCTCCATGGTAGATGGTAGTGTCTGGACTTTATAATTGGAACAACTTAAGCTTCCCAGAGGCGTGATTAAGCGTGTCAGAGAGGAAAATATTCCGTTCCACTTAATTATGCATTTTATTTAAAAATAGAAGTCTTTATTAAAACAACAAAGCATAAATATTAAAGAATGTATTTAAATAACTTGTACAATTTAGTGCAAGCTTTAAAGGTGCATAAACACTGAAATGCAATTCAATGCCTTTTAAAATCATTTTCTATCATTATCTTGACTTTATCTAATCTGGTCGCAACGTAGGTTGGGAGAAGTAATTCATTTTGACTTTCCTAATTTTGTCTCAAAACCTGCTAAGGCTTGTCCACAACTCCAGCAGGTTTCTGGCCTCCCAGGCTTTAGATCAGATTAGAGAAAAAGCCTTTGCAGGTGGCTTGCATCTTTGCTTCTACGGGGAGTGCTCCTATAGTTTTAGAGGGAAAGGTCCTTCTCCTAAGGTAAGAACTTTGAATATACATATATCACCCCCACTCTGCCTCGTCTGGCTCACCCTGGTCCTACAGAAAACGGCAGATGGCTCAGAAAAGCAAGAGCGTGACTTCCACACCGAGACCCATACCTGACTTCTGCATCTGCCTCTTCTACAGAAAGAGAAGCTCTTTGTGTACAACTTCTGTTTCTCTGCTGCCAGGATTTCTGATCGATAACTTGATCTCCATACTGGTTAGACACCTTCCTAACAATTACAGCCCCAGAACTTAATGTCGCAAACAGAATTGAGCTAGGCCCAGGAGAGTCGTAAAGGAGCTATAGTGGTGCCCTATGCAAGGTGTGGCCACCTGCCTGTCCAAGATGTGCCCACCTGCCCTTTGGAGAGTGATGGCTCATACCACCCAGGTGGATTTGCTCCTGAGCTTAACCTGCCCTAGGATCTTTTCCCACGGTTGTCTGTTTACAGGTACACAGAGAGGGAAGCCTCCGGGGTAGTGAGAGCCGGAAAATAAGAAGTCCACCCATTGACGGAGTTGCTAAGAGGCCATTAATGCTAAGCTTCAGCAGTGGAACACAGAAAACGGCATTAAAGGATTTACTTTTCATGACCATAATTCACAGCTAATGTACATTTGATGTTTAATGTATGAACCAGAGGTGACTTCAAACTCGCAGGCCTTTTCTAAATAGTGTTTTAATCTAAGTTTTAAAAAAAAAATAGAGGTTCATACACTCTGTCTGTCAGCCAAGAGGGAGGGGAGAAAAGGCAAAGCTAGGTGTGAGAATCCAATGTGGGAGCGGGCTTTTGTTCAGTTCTTTATTGAGGTTTTACCTCTAATCTCTCCCTTTTTGATGCAATTTAAGATTAAGGAAATGAAAGGCAAGGCTGACTGTGAATGGTTTTACAAACAGGACAGCCAAGGGGCCCTCAGAAGACAGTTTTGCAAGAGGCTTTGGCTGCAATCCCTAGAAAGGACGGATGTGGGAGGGAGGCAGTACCCCTGAGCTGGGGAACATGGCCCCAGGACGGCCAGCCCATCTGTCTGCCGGTGCGACTGACCTTCAGGGTTCAAATAGGAGGCGAGGGTGGTCACAGCACAGCTCACCAGGGGGCAGAGTCAGGCTGGGAAGGCTAAAAAGCATAACTGTCAGAGCAAGGGCCACCCTGCTCTGGTGAAAAGAGCCCCCAAAGTAAACATTCCTAGTCTTGGGTCTATTGTGTAACTTCAGGTAAGTGGTCCACCTCTCTGACCTTGGTCCCCTCACCTTGACAACAAGCTTCTCAGGCTAAATCAGCAATTTCAAACGAAGGAGCTTCAGGAGCAATGGATGGTCCAAGCTGAAGGACCCTGGCCCTCAGCACCTCTTCAGCAAGACCCCACACTCATCTCTTTTATAAATAATGAAAAGTGAAAGTGTTAAGTAGCTCAGTCATGTCTGACGCTTTGTGACCCCATGGACTCCAGCCTACCAGGCTCCTCCATCCATGGGATTTTCCAAGCAAGAGTACTGGAGTGGGGTGCCATCACCTTCTCCGGCCTCCTCTGTACTAGGCTCTGTGCAATGAAGGATCATGAGAAAGGCACACATAGACCCTGCCTTCAAAGCCCATGAGGAAGTCAGGAGCTGAGCACATGGTTGTGTAGGATGCAAGGGAGAAGCGTGAAGATGCAGAACATTCTGGGGTGTGATCAAGTTGTGCTGACTCACCAGGAAGCACAGGGAGGGGAAACTTCTCCCCTCAAGACTTGTTCTGAGATCAACACAATGAGGTTTAGAGTCCCTCCTACATCAGTGGTGGCCCGTGTCCTCTCACCCAGAGCTGCTCCCCAAAATGTTATGTTTCTCTGTGATCCCTTCCACCTCTTCTTCAGAGGGAACCCCAAGGCTTTCTTCCACTCCCTTAAAAAATTTCTATTTCTTAGGTTGCATTATAAAACAATATTTTTTGAAAGAAAGGAGATGGGCCTGTTCCATCACATATTCAGAGATACATAAAACAAGATTTGGTCATAGGTGGATGACTAGGGTGGAGGGCATACTTGAAACCATAACTCATGAAGAACATATGAAGAAATGGGATGCTTAAGCAGGAGATACAGGGTAAAAAAGAGTGCTCTTTTCCAAAGTTTAAAGAATTGTCCTAAGGAAGAGGATCTATACAACCTGATGCCCCCAAAATAAGAGCAAAAGTCAATGGGCAAATGGTCAAGAACAGATACACTTGTCTCGATTTTTTTAAAGGAATTTTATTTTAAAATGACTGGAAATAGAATGGAGGCCTTTAGGACATGAAGGAGGGGTGAGTTCCCCAAGGAAGACATGTAAGCATGGACTCAGTAGCCATGGAGAAATGAGTAAAGAGCAAGCCCCAAGTTCTTTGAGACACTGCCCACTCTTGACAGTGCCTGACTTGCTGTGCATCTCAAATTATTCTGCCTTCTTTCCCCAGTCTTCAGTCCTTGCTATTCCTCTCCCTGACTCTCTATCAAGCCCTCCAGAGGTCCCTCAAGATCCAGTAATAGAGGGATTTCTGCCTGGACAGACTCAGCCTCCCTGATCGCTGAGCCAACCTGGTCCCTCCTCGCAGCACAAGCTCCCTGATCACGCTCAGTTCTCCCCCGGTTAGACCCACCACATCTCACCCAGGCACACAGGGCCCTCTCTCCCATTGCACTGTGCGATGTGATTTACAATAAGAAACAGACATTTGGTCTTGGTCCCCTTCTGGCACCAAGCTTCTAAAACCCTTGGAATGTCCTAAGTGACAAATGCCAGAAAAGTTAGGTTCATGAGTTGACTCTTGGAAAACCCCTACATCATCTAAGAATGGGGGCTGGTTGCCAGTGTAACCAATCATGAAATTAGAGAGATGGGCTTTCAGTCCCACCTCCCTGGCCCACAGGGAAGGGAGAGGGCTGGAGGCTGAGTTTAATCACCAATGGCCGATGATTTTAACAATCATGCCTATGTAGTGAAACCTCCATTTTTATGGAGGCTTACTCAAAAGGATGAGAGTTTCTGGGTTGGGGAACATGTGGAGATTTGAGGAGAGGAGGTCACTTGGAGGGGGCATGGATACTCAGCACTCTTTCCCCATTCTTTGACCCACGCATCTCTTCCAGCTGGCTGTTCCTGAGTCCTTTTATAGTACACCGATAGTCTAGTAAGTCAAATGTTTCTGAGTTCTTGAGCTATTCTAGCCACTGATTGAACTCAGGGAGGGAGTCCTCAGAATCTGCCTACTCTGGTCCATCAGAAGCACAGGTGACAACCTGGACTTGGGACTGGCGTCTGAAGTGGAGGATAGAGACTTGTGAGACTGAGACTTAGCCCTCAACATGTGGGACACTATCCCCAGGTTGACAATGTCAGAATTGTGCCAATTGCCTGGTGAGGGGGAACCACCCCCACCACACACACACACACACACACACACACACACACTGAAATTAAGTATCAGACCTTTTACACTGAAAGTGCAAAAAAGAGGATACACACCATCCCTTCTTAATCCACTGACCCACCTCACCAGTGCACAAGTCCGCGTGCCCTGGGAGTCAATCCTTCACTGTAGACTGAGCAGCACTCATGTTGTCAGCCCGACTGGCCCACTTCTATCTCTGCCACGGCAGCTCTCGCACATGCTGTGCCACGTGATACCTTTCCAGGCAAACTTCTACAAAGGCAGAGAGTGAAATGGATTCCGTCCAGGAGAACTAATCCCCCCAAATCAAAATCTTCCACATGGGGGTGATGATAAACAGATGCCTCTCATCTCGACAAATGAAAGGTCACCCACAGACAGTGCAGAGTAATTATTAAATCACTTCCCCATTTGTTCAGGATCAGTAGCGACCTCATTACCTGGATCCAAAGACAATATCTCTAAGTCCTGGGCATGGATCCAAAAAGGTCATTAATAACAGGATAGTCCCCAAGTTTGCAGGAAAAGAAAGATCAGCTCTAATTAAGGAAGCAAAGTATTCCAGACCAGCCCTTTACATCAACAGTTTGCATGGTAATAACAACAATTTTCATTTCTCAGGCACTGACTTTATAGCCTCCAAGAACAGTAGCCAGGCTCACCAAGCTATTCCCTCCTCCACAAATGGGATGGGACAGGATGTGTGTGTTAAAGGTAGCCAACTGGAGGGGGATTTTCTTATTGTCGCTTCTTCTGGCTTCAGATCAGAGGCCAAAGACTGGAAACAGAGACTCAGATTCTTGGCTCTGTGCCCAGACATCTGGACTTTAAGAAGAGCCAGGCGCACGTGGGTCACCTCTTGGCAAAGAACAACACTTAGTCCCCATCTAAGTTCTCCAGGCACCTGCCTTGAACAAGTTTATCCAGGAGTTGGATTTCAGAGGGCAGACTCTCTTTCTCAGCTGCCATAGGTTTGATGCAGGAGGTAGATGCCAACCTCCGCCCCCTACTGCCCCATGGTGAACAATTGGAGTTCATTCCCTGTGGACAGAAACTCTAAGATGAAAATAGCAGGACAATTGAGAGAGGAGGCTGGGCCCTGCCCAGATAAAAGATACGAGACCACATATTTCTCATTCTTGAAGTCAAGGAGACCTTCCCAACTGGAGAGTTCCTTGGAAGTCAAAAAGGGAGTGGTGTCAAGGCTGCCCATAGGCCTTCCCCATGGAACCCATCTTGGCTGAGAGATGCATGTGTGCACATGGGAGGATCATGAGATATACCAAATACAGACTCTGAATCAGGCAAATCAAAAGGATGGTCCAAAGGAAACCTGGAAGAAATGTCCCATACAGGTGATGAAAACTAAAGGCGCAACTACCTCTCTGAGTCTGCCCGTGTGTCTATCCACACATACTGTATTCTTTTTCTTCCTAATGAATATTTTATTTGTTTCACTACTTTTCTTCTTTGTGGGAATTCTTTTCTGCAGCTCCGAAGGGCCAGGGCCTTGTCATTGACCACTGGTCTAGTGGCTAAGATTCAGTCCTCACTGATGCAACCCGGCCTTAATCTCTGGCTTGGAGCCAAAACCCTGCTTGGAGCCACTGCAGGCCAAGGCCCCCAGAGATCAGGTTGACCAGTCAGTCAACAGGCACCTTAGAACTACTTCCTAGGCTGGGTGTCCCCAACTTCCAACTTCCAGCCCCTACAGAGATTCCATTTTGCTACCTATCAGAGGAGCACCAGAACTGCTTCAGCCTCCCCTTCAGCCTCGGTCCCCTGCCTTTCCTCTTCCCCAGCAGCCCAGAAGCAGCAGCATCAAGAGTTCAGATACCAAACAGAGCCAGTGTAAAACCTGGTCTGCCCCTGACCAGTTAGGGGCACTTAGGCAAAGCTCTAAGCCTCAGCTCCTCATCTACAAAATGGATACAATCATTTATGGTCCAAACAAGAACTCGTTTAACAATAAAAGGGAAGGGGCTTAAAACTGACTCAGAAACAACAGGCACAGGATGACCCTGTTCAGACCATGACGCATGGTCACCCTGTTTAAAAGGGTTATTGTGAAGATCAAACAAAAGAATGCATGTAAAATGTTCATCACAAGCCTTGACTCATACCAGGCATCAGAAATCATTATCATCGCACTATCCCAGAAGGCCAAAAGGTGAAGAGTGGCCAGGATGGACCGAGGGAGACTTCCTGCCTCCTATAGGCCTGTTACCACTCTCACTCCACAGCCAGTGGTGCTAACTGGATGTGAGTGACTGCAACAGTAAGGGTATCAATGAATGTGCACACCAATTCTCACCAAAGCAGAACAGTTGAGGGTCATAGAACGTCCCTGGGCAATGGGCTGACATCCCCCATGGCAACTCTGGAGGATACACACACACACACAACCCGCCTCTGGGTTATTACAGCCGATAGATCTGATTAATCTGATTAAACATGGAACATTCCATTTCCACCTCACTCAGCTTGATACTCACGGGGGCACGAGGCTAGTTCCAGGTTGGCCCCCAAACAGGCCTGATAATTAAAACAAGTTCTGCCCTGGCTGACTGCATTCCCCCATTACTCTCTCCCATTACTGGAGATGCAAACAATAAATAATTTAATAACCTGGGTTGAGTCGAATCTGGTTCCAAAACAAAGTGTTTTAATTCTCCAGTGTGCCGGCTTTCAGCATTACTGTAATTCCATTTCCCTTCACTTGACTGGGCCTTTTGCTGCTTTTTAGGCTTCTCATATTTCTCCCCAAGTTTTCCCCATGGGGCCCTGACAGCTGCATTATAGCAGGGCCGGCTGGGCAGCCAGCATGACATCACTCACTACTCAAGTCCGAGGCAGCAGCAGGCACGTACTCATTAGCTCAGCAATCAGCCCTGGGTCTTGATGGCCATAGAAAGCTGTCTGTGTGGCCGCAGGCAGGACACCTGGGCCCTCGCCTTCCCCCTCCATCCTTCTCTTTCTCTTTCCCTGCCTCCCTCCAGCCCCTTACAGTTTCTGGAAGCCCTGGCTATGAGAAAAGGACTGAGGGGTGGTGAGGGGAACCCTGGAGGGAATGGCAGGGAACTAGCCTCCCACCCCTTGGCCCTGTGGTCTAATCCCCCATCAACACTCCCTTCCTGGCTTTACAGGGAATTGTACTTAGTCACCCAGTCGTGTCCGACTCTTTTTGACCCCATGGACTGTAGCCAGCCAGGCTGTCTATAGGGATTCTCCAGGCAAGAATACTGGAGTGGGTTGCCATGCCCTGCTCCAGGGGATCTTCCCAACCCAGGGATCGAACCCAGGTCTCCCACGTTGTAGGCAGATTCTTTACCGTCTGAGCCACCAGGGAAGCCTGAGCTCCCTAATCCAGCTTTCATAACAACCTTGTGTGTGTTAGTTGCTCAGTGATGTCCGACCCTTCGGGACCCCATGGATTGTAGCTTGCCAGGCTTCTCTGTCCATGGAATTCTGCAGGCAAAAATACTGGAGTGGGTTGCTATTCCCTTCTCCAGGGGATCTTCCTGACCCAGGGATCAAACTCAGGTCTCCTGCACTGCAGGCAGATTCTTAACCATCTGAGCCATCAGGGAAGACCGTCATGAACACTCCCAACCCACAAAGAGAGATTAGGTTTTGCTACCTTTCAAAGGAGAACCAGAACCACCACAAGCCCTCACTCTGGCCAAGAACAGTCCCCCCTCCAGTCCTCCCACTCTTCCCCCTCCTCCCCCACTCTGCCCCATGTCAATCCTCCCCTCCTTCGTCTGGAGCCTCAGCCAGAATACGCTGATGTGAGAGTTGTGCCCTTGGCTTCAGCCCAGCAGCCAGGGGCCCAGAGCCACAGCTGCAGGGGAGGAACAGGGGTACAGGAAACGCACCAATGAAGCTTTCCTTTAAATAAAGAGCAGGCAAGCATTGTGCTCCATTGATTACAATTTTTTTTTCTGAATGTTGTGACATTTGCAGGAAGGCTAATTTATTCAAGCATGGAAATCTTTAAAAACTTAATTAAGTTATTTCTGTGATTTTCCATGCCTTATTGTTTCGAGTTCACATTTACTTTCATCCTTGTTAATAAAAAATAAAAAAGTGGTGAGGGGGCGGGGAGGGAGGAAATAGAGAAAAATGATCTCATAGAACCTCGCGAGACTGTTTCTAGGTGCTCCCTTCTCCAGCAAGAGGCCTCTGAGCCCTGGGGCAGAGAGGTGAAAAGGAGGGATGTGTCCTCCACTGTCAGGATCCGAGTCAAGGCCCCACTTGCAAGAGGAATGGAATGGGAATTGCACAAAAACCCAGCCTAATCTTCCAGGCATTTCGGCACCTGTAACCAGCTTTGCTGTTGTTGTATAGTTGCTATGTCACTGTCTGACTCTTTTGCAACCTGCAGCCTGCCAGGCTCCTCTGTCCATGGGATTCTCCAGGCAAGAACAATGAGCCATTCCCTTCTCCAGGGGATCTTTCCCACCCAGGGATCGAACCCATGCCTCCTGCATTGGCAGGAGGATTCTTTACTAATGAGCCACCAGGGAAGCCCAGGGAAGCAAGCTTAGGTAAGTATAGACTCAAGTATGTTTTTTTCCTAAAACACTGCTGATCGCAGTGGTGGACAGTGCTCCCTCAAGGCCAGCTGGATACTGCCCCCTGAAGAGTATCAAGGGGTGGGAGGATGGGGACAGGAAGGAGGCAAGTCTGGAATTCAGAGAGTCAGGCTCAGTTTTCTAAGAGCCAGATGTCGCTCCAGGTAGCTGTGCTGCTTAGAAAATATGAGTCTGGGACATATCAAAGGCTATTTTTTCTCCAATATGGGCCCCAAATCCCTAGAAGTTGCATTTATTCCCTCTCTCAAAGACAGTACCAAGGGTTCCCTCATCCCCTCACTCAAATTAGCTAATGGCCCTCCGTGAGTCACAAGAGTGACTGGGGCAGGGGTGAAGCAAAGAGCAGAGGGAGCCAAGAAACACAGGGGTGAGAATTCCCATTAGAAAATTAAAGCCATGCTGGCAGGAAGAATATGCAGAAGCTATTCTGTAGTAAATATTAATTCTTCCAAACATACAAATAGAACACCGTGTGGTGAAGTTGGTTCCCATCTGGGGGTAAGTGCCTTGGTGAGTTGACAGGAGGGTGAGTGAGGAGGCACCAGATTTCATGTGTGGACAGGGATGGTTGGGGTAAGGAAAAGCAACACTTTTTGGCTGCTAATCCAGGAAGGCTAAGCAGGTGAGGTTTAAAGTGTGAAAGTGTTAGTCACTCAGTCATGTCCAACTCTTTGCGACCCTATGAACTGTAGCCTACCAGCTCCTCTGTCCATGGGATACTCCAGGCAAGAATACTGGAGTGGGTTGCCATTCCCTTCTCCAGGGGACCTTCCCAACCCAAGGACTGAACCCAGGTCTCCTGCATTGTAGGCAGGTTCTTTATCATCTGAGCCACCAGGGAAGCTCAGTGAGGTTTAAAGGGCTGCCTAAATGATAAAGGATAGATGATCTGATGTGGGAGCTTATTAATCGAGAAAGATAAGGTAGTCCAAAGAGAGGCAGCGACGACAGCTCCAGAGCCTGGTCGGAGTCTTCTGAAGTAGAGGAAAAGGCCACAGAGAAGAATAAAGACAGAGAAAGTAAAGGAGCTCTTCTCCCTAGAAGGAGCCAAGTGGGAAGGACAGTACCCCTTCGGAGTCCAACCTGTGCTCACTGCCTTCCCACCAGGGTCTTGCCTGGCTGGAACCCTTCCTGCGAGTGGTGTCAACTCAGAGCAGGTGGGAACCAGAACCCTCCACTGAGGGTCTCCTTGCATTTCCTTTCCTGGGGCTTCAGCTTTAATTTCAAGCTGCCCCCAAGAGCAAACACTGTCTCTTCACATGTCTTTGGAGTACCGCCCTTTGATTGAAAAAAAAACATTCCCACTATGTACAGAAAGTATCCTGCCCCAGCCCCTAAACAGACGCTCTCTTCTTTGTCCAGAACATCAGACCAGCTTCCCCTGCTGGGACCACAGCCCAGGTCATCTGCATTCTGATGACATTTGCACATATTATTTTTAAGTCATTAGTTTCTGCCTGATATTGTGAGTCAAGAACTTTAATGGGAGAAATTTATGGCTTGTCTCCTCCAATCAACACAATAATTCATGGTTGTGTTGCGTGTGTTACACTAATGGAGATTGCTTTCAACTGAGTGTTTTTTTTTTTTTTCTCCTCAAAATCATTAGCTAGTTTCTCCTGATCTATTAGCAGGAGCAGCAGTGTTACCTCCACGCATGCTGTCTGCCAGCACAGAGGGTCTCCAAGTGTGGCCTTAAGAGGCCTCCAGGTGGTCTGCCTGCTAATTCAAATGGAAAGTTGCAGAAAATGCCTTTTCTTCAAGTGCAATCTCCAGAGCAGATTTGAATCTCTATTCAAAAGGCCCAAAATGAACATTTTCAAAATTTTAAATATACTAATGGTTACTTACTATAGGCAAAGGCTTCCCTGGACTATTATAAGGTGTTTTTTTTTTTTTTTTTTTTGTAGCAGTAAGTGAGTACAAGGAGATGTCCACAGCTGGGCCTTTCTGTGCTGCCCTGAGGTCCGGGGTCTCTGGGAACCCTGTCTGTCAGAGTGTCAAGGCATCGGCTGTAAGTAAGGCAACCAAATGTCAGGGTTCGGAGAGAAATGTCCCCAGCAGCCAGTCCATCCATCTCCTTCCAATGTCAGGGTGGACAAAGAAGTAAAATAAAATAAAAATCAATGAAGATGGAGGAGGCATTCAACCCCTGGTTGTGTAGATACAGAGACATGGAAGGCCGGGGTCATCAGCCCACCTCCCTCCCCTGAGCCAGCTTCTTCTCCTGCTCTTGTTGGCACCAACACAAAGCCCTGTGCTCAGTGGCACTTCACTCTGTACACTCTAACTCTGGTCTCCCAGACCCTCATAATTAGAGCTTACCAGAGCCTCCCTTGGTGAGGGAAGAAGGAAAAGTTAACATCCACACAAAGGGATCTTTGGGCATGTTGACCTTTGGTTGGAATTTCTACCGTGGCAACAAGAAAATGGGAGTGGAGACCATGCCGGGGACCCTAAATCTCTGTAGTGCCCTCCTGTGATGTCTCCTCTGTGCACGCATGCTCTCCCCCAGCTTGATGGAAGCTTGACATCCAGTTTCTGGGGAGGATGGTAAGAGCTCCAGCACCATCAAAACCCTTCGTTGGCCCTTTAATGGGCTGTTTTTATCCTGTGTTGTCACCTGCTAGCCTGCCCTCTCTTCTTCCACGTTCCAACCTCCTCCCAGCATTTCTGTCTCCTCTGATGAACCACTACCATGCCCATGCACCATCCACCTGTTCTGCTAGCACAAAACCATTGTCCCCTGTCTTTTGCTTCCTTTGACCCTGAACTTGCCTCCAGACTTTTATGCCATCTTGATCTCACCTCCTCATTCTCCCTATCCCTCTACACCATCTTGATTCTCAACCTCTGTGTGTTAACCACTCAGTCATGCCCAACTCTTTGCGACCCCTTGGACTATAGCCCACCAACAGCCTCTGTCCATGGAACTCTCCAGGCAAGAATACTGGAGTGGGTGACCATTTCCTTCTCCAGGGGATCTTCCCAAACCAGCGATCGAACCCAAGTCTCCTGCACTGAAGGTAGATTCGTTACTATCTGAGCCACCAGGGAAGCCTAAGGGCTTGTATCACCTCAGCGTGTATCACCCAAAGGGCTTGTGAAACACACAATGTTGGACTGAGCCACAGTTTCTGATTCAGAGAGTCTGATGTAGGACCTGAAGTCTGCATTTCTAACAAGCTTCCAGGTGATGCTGATCCTTCTGGTCCAGGAACTGCACCTTGAGAACCACCACTCAACATGCATGCGTCTTGCCTACTCCTCTCCAAGCAGCCTGGGGCATGAAGGAAGCAAGTTTCTCTCTATATTGGATGCATCTCACCCTTGAGTCACCCCAAGGGGCCATGCTTCCCTTCGTTCCAGCCACAGAAGCCAATCAGGCTCGCCTCCCCCTTACCTTTGAATTGGCTGCAGCCCAGCTCCTGCCGCTTCCTCATCTCCCGGCCACTCTGAAGCATCTCTCTCCACCCATGCATGTGGTTTTTTGCCTTTCGCTTTTCTCTCACTCCCTGTGTTTCTTCACATCCATCTCTGTCTGCCAGATTCTCACATCCAGGCTTCCTCTGGCATCTATCCATCGTCTTCATCCATTGAACTGTGCAGATATTTACATTTCTAAAGCCCAGTGTGTTTTCGTGATTCCTCCTACTTCAGCCAAACAAGGGTTTCCCTCTCAAACCTGCTTATCTTTAGACTCTGTGGTAGGGGGAGGGTGGATGTGGTACCCACTGGAATCACCCCTCTTGAGGCTCTTCCTTCATCAAGAACAGAAAGCAGACAAAGCAGTACCCTGCCTTGGACCAAATGTCCTATAGATCCTTATCAAGCACATCAAGCTGAACTGAGAGCCCCTCCCAAAGGCTTTGTCGTGAGTATTTATTTGTAATACTCAAGGACCAAGAGGAAAAAACAAATACGTATTCCTTTCTGGAGCATAAACCCTTGATTCCTTGGGAAGCAGAATAACAGGGTAGAGGTTGAGAGTGTGCACTCTGGTCCAAGAGTGCCTGGTTTGAAGCCCACTTCTAGCCCTGACAAAACATAAACAAGCACCACACCTCTCTAAACCTCAATGTCTCCATCTGCTAAATGGGCATATACCCCAGGACAATGCCTAGAGAATTAAATGAGCTCAACACCTATGCAGGCCTGCGTGCTAAGTCACTTCAGTCATGTCCAACTCTTTGCAATGCTATGGACTATAGCCCATCAGGCTCCTCTATCCATGGAACCAGGCAAGAATACTGGAGTGGGTTGCCATGCACTCCTTCAGGGGATTTTCCCAATACAGGGACCGAAACTGGGTCTCTTAAGTCTCCTGCACTGGCATACAGGTTGTTTACCACTAGCGCCACCTGGGAAGCCAGCCCTAAGACCTATGAGACATGCATAAAAGGACTCAGTAAATGCTAACATTAGGTGCCCCAAACCTTGGAGCCTCAACAATTAGGTACAGAGATTGAGCAAAACCATGGACACAAAATTTTCTCCTCGTGACTGTTCCCACACTGGACTAGCAATCCCTGGATTTTCTCAGCTAGACAATAACCATCCCCCATTTTGCCCTGAGCATTCAGTCCCCCAGCACTTAACTTAAAAGCTTTGTGCTTTGTTTTTGGTCTTGTTTTTTTTTTTAAATAGAAAAAAAAAATCCTATTCTTGTCTGTGAAAACTGGTTCTCCCGGCCGCAGCCTGGAGTCTGAGGACAGGCAAATTGCAACCCTTCCGTGGACACTGGTTGCCAGCCTGTCTTCCAGGAATTCCGTGCACATGGCTTTCCACCGCAGGAAAAGTGGGGGTTATCTCACCAGCCACCCACCCCACCACCAAGGTGATTTCTGGGAATGTCCAGCCCAAAGAGACTTGGCTCAACCATCATGGGAAGGACATGTCAAGACCCGCTGGCCATTTATCACCCTAAGGACACTTGCTCTTACTTCTGCCACGTCACTACGGGCAGGGTATGGTAAACTGCCTAAGAAGCCTGTCACCTCATACCAGCCTGGGCGGCCAGCCTTCCCAAAGACTGCCAGGCCTAGCCTTTCTGGCTCATGGACTGCAAGGGCTCATCTTCCCCCATCTCCACACCGAAGAATCTGGAAATCAGGCCTCACTCAGACACAGAGTGGCCAGAACACAGGCAGTGAGCCAGTGAAGCCTGATTTAAGATCCAGGTTCTGCCACTCGGATGAATTAGGCAAGCGACTTAACCTCATTGTCCATCAGTTTTCTCATCTGGGATATGGGGATAATGATTCCTGCTGCAGAAAACCAGTCTGAGGCTTAAATATGTTCTATAAAAGCAACTTGCATGTGTGGACGGTAGGCACCTGATCCTCTAGCAGGGGTCCCCAACCTCCAGTATCTAAGGCCTGATCTGAGCTGGAGCTGATGTAATAATAATAGAGATAAAGTACACAATAAATATAATGCATTTGAATCATCCTGAAACCATCCAGCACACCCCGGTCCATGGAAAAATTGTCTTCCACGAAATCGGTCTCTGGTGCCAAAAAGGTTGGCGACTGCTGTTCTATCGGGCTCACACAATAAATGGTGGCTCTGGCGATTATTTAAAATAAGTTACAATAGTGATGGGTTTATCTGTCACTGGAGTCAGGAAAAAGGTCAAAGTCACCACCTCAAGTACCTTCAGCTGAAACAGACCTCAGGGTGTGAGAAAGCAAGTCCAAAGTTACCAGCGGCTGCTCCTGCTCCTCTGGCTGAAGTCCAGGTGCATTTGTATTCCTTTGCTGCCAGAGGCCTGTGCATATGGAATACATTTTCTTCGGGTGTCTCTCCATTAGCGTTTTCATTTCTGCTTAGCATCAGGGGCTTTGCCCGTCACTGGCCTTCCAGACCACTAAGCCTGCCTTTGTCTGGCTTGCTTTGTTCTCTCATTTCCTGATCAGCCAGGGAGCATTGCCTGGCGGGGACTCTGGGAGGAGCGGCTATGGATGGCAGTTCAATAGACTCTGAGTTTTAGAAAAGCAGGAATAGAGCCCCACCTCACACAGAGGGCCCCTCTTTCCCTCCCCAGCACCTAATGCTGCTTGTGGACCACATATTCTTTTCTTCCCAAGTTTTCTGGCTCCCCTCACATGTGCATGGGCTGAATGCTGTCAATAAACACAAAGGCGTCAGCTGCCATGTTTGAAGCTCATCAGTAAGCTGAGCGTGGCTCTGGAAAGATGACCTTCCACTTGAAAGAATATAATAACTCACACTTGTGGCAAGTGCGCAGTGAAATGACAGCACTGTCATAGCCACTGATTAATGGAAGTACAAATTGGTATAACATTTCGGTGGACGGGGAGGGCCAGAGGGAGAGAGAGAGACAATTAGCCAACGTATAACAAGAGTCTTTGAAACACTGACTCCACTTCTAGAAAGGTACCCTAAGAAAATCGGCAGAAATGTGGTCAAATATTATTGTGATACAAAGATGTTCATTGCAGTAGTATTTATAATAGTGCCAATTTGCAAGCTATCAATGATAATTGATTAAATATATTTAATCATTTATCCACAGAATTAAATCATCCACAGAATTAAATACTATGAACCTATTAGAATAATATTTAATAGGATGGGAATAGGCTCATGATAATAAGCTTAAGTGAAAAAAGATTATAAAAATGCAAATATAATGTGTCATTCCAATTTTAATTTGAAATTTGTACACGTAGGAAAAAAAAAACAGAGAGGAGGGGAATTCTCTCCCCTCTAAAGATAAATATTAACAGCAATTTATCTTTAGTGATGTCATTGTGAGTGTTATCCTACTTTCTTCTGTATGTTTTCTATATTTCCAATAACAAACTTGTATTATAGTTGGAAAAGAATGAAAATCACATAGATGAAAGTGATGCTTTCCTCTCCAGGTTCAGGATTGTAAAAAAGACAGACTTGAACCAGGAAACCTTCATCAACTCTGACCTCTTAGAGTGTGGCTTCAGAGATGCTTTCTGGTCCTGACTGGCCAGGTCCACCCTGACAATCATAAGACCAAGTATACCGAACTTGGTTGTCCAAGTGAACAGAGCTGGCTTGGCTGTGATCTCCTGCAGTCCTGCACATCCTAGGAGCCTTTTTCAAGCCTCCTGTTAGCAGGCTTTCCTCCTGTCTATTAGGTCACTGCAGACTGATTCATCTCACTTCACTGTGGTTTACAATTTGCAGTTCTCGACCCTGACATCCTCCCCTGGTGCTGGGGCCCTGTTTTTGCAATACCAACAAGCCAGTGGCAGCCAACAGCGGGTCAGCTGCAGGCCTTGTATTCTCCTGGCCTCCTAGCAGGCTCCTCACCCTCTCCCTTTCTCTCTGTGCCTGTCCAGCATACACAGGCTGCAGCTTCAAGCGACCCTGTGGGGTCCTAACCATGATACAGGAGAAAAAGAAGGGCAGGCTGAGACCGGGCCAATGGGAACTCAATTCTGTGCAAGAGTCCTTAGCTCTGGCCAGACTACAAAACAAGAAGCTCTATTTGCAGAGTCCACAAGGTCTGGGACCCTATGCCTTACCTTTCAGTGTGGAACAGGGAGCTCACAACTGGGTGAAGTCAACAAGCTGAAACATTCTGGGCTTCTAATTTAAAGGTAGGGTATTTGTAGAATAATCCATTCTCCAAATAATATTAGCAAAAACCCATGGGAGATAGAGAAAGTCTATCCCTCAGTCCCATGTTGCCATTTATGGGAAAAAAAAAATTGTCCCCTCAACCTTCAAGGAATTGGCCACCTGCCCTCCTTAACCTTTCTGCCTGATTTTTCACTTCTCCTTAACATGGACCCCATCCATAAAGTCCTCTCTGCCACTCCCTGCCTCTGACATCATTTTCAATTTGTCCTTTTCCCCTCTCCTTCCAGTGTAGTCATAAGAGCCACTGGACACAGAGGAGGGGAACCCGAATTCTACTCCTGACTCTCTGGTTCATGAGTTTAGATCTGCAGGCCAGCCTAGAGGCTCCCTGGGCCTGAGTTTTCTGTCTGAAAATATATGGCTTGAATTAAAATTCGAAACACCGCTCCAGTTCTCACGTTCTATTGCGCGTCTCATGACCGTCCTGAAGTTTCCTGAGTGAGGCTGTCCCCGACCCTGAGGTCCACAGGCACCCTCTGAAGTCCTCACAGGGAGAGGAATTTACTCTTCATTTCCTATGGGTTTGCACAAGATTTGTGCTTTCTTGTTTGTCTTCTCCTGTCGAAATAGCAAGCAGCTCTGAATGGACGACTAGGCTTCTTCACAACCTCCGTCTATGTGTGCAGAACACAGGAAACAGTCAGGTGAGGTGGTTAGTTCTCTGACTAATGCCTCCCCTTCAGGCGGACTTGAAAAGAGACTCATTTAAATTTGGTTTTCCTGCCAGAATTGTCAGGCCTCAGTGGCCTTGGGAAATCACCTAGGAAGAAAATCACCATTTATCCAAACAACTCTGCCATCTGCACGGGCTGCCACCATCTCCGAACCTCTGCCTGGTCCTCACATAGCAGCGTCGACTCCCCTGTTCCAGCACCTCCCCCCCAGGGTCATGGTCACTCCTGGCGAAGTATGGGCCTATGCCCTCGGCCAGGATGGACCATCCTGGGAGCACCAGACTCATTAGAAGCCAGAGCCTGTGTTCGCAACACAGATGAGCTGGAGAGGCACTCCCTCAGGTATCAGACGCATCACATTCTGAGAACCGCAACTGTCTTTGCAGTGTGACCCTGAAGACATCACTTGACATCTCTAAGTCCCATACTCCCATTTCTCTGGAGTGGACATCATAACACTTACCTTGTAGGGTTACTATGAGACTTAAATGTAATCAATTATGTGAGCATGCATTTTCAAATGTGAATATTTTACACTCTTTACACATTATGGGTGTTCCGAATTACCTGACCCAATGACACCTCCTTGCCACAAGGCCACTGTCAGGAGAGCTACATCAGTGAAGAAGAAGCATTTGTCCTGACACACAGAGTTGGAACTCACAACATATTCTCCCATTGAAGGCTAGTCTGCATGGTATTTTGTTGCTGGGGATAGAAATGACCATAGTTAGTACATTAGTTATGTGTGAGTTGAATAGATTTTCAAGGAGTTCCCGGAAAACCTCTCCCTCCATTTAACATTTTTTCTATGAGAGAACAGTGTTCCTAATTCATAGGAACTAATTTCCAGGCAAATCTTTGGAACCCTGCCCATCTGTAAGTGGGAGTCTACCTTTGTTAAATCACCTTCAGATGCAGTCATTCTGTGCTACCTGGTGGGCTAACGACACAGTTGCAGATCCCAGAACGTCTGCGATATTACAGGCACAGGTATGGTCTCCTGCGTTCCCCTACAGAGTGAAGAAGGGGTGGAAGGAAAGTAAGAACAATCACTTCCTCGGCCCCCTCATCCTGCAGTCGGTGAGCTTTCTGGGTGGGATCCTCAGAATCTGACCACTCTTTCCAGGTAAAGGAACGTCTACAAAAGACAAACACATCATAACAGTTCTGGATGAAAGGAAACCTCAGAAGAGACACCTATTTCTCAGCCAGAAACAGAAACAGATCCCCATCCTAAAAGCAGCCTTCAGGAGGTGAGAGGCAGGGGTTCAGGGACCCCGAAGCTGGTGGTGGATTACCCAGTGACTCCGGGTAAAGACAAGAGTATTTAGAGAGGGTCTGCACTGCTTCAAAAACCTAGCAGTTTCCCAGTTTCACTCCTCCATGAGGGGTGATGGCCAGAAGGCCATCCCACCCACTTTTCTTTCTCCCAAGGGGCTACGAACAAAGATGCAACTTGCCAAGTTGTGTGCTTGAGCCTGAATTCCACCCACCCCAGCCCTGCAAATGCATAAGTTGAAGGCCAACCCCCACCTTCCCTCCAGCAGCTCAGAAAGTGACTGTAGTTGGAGATTTGGGGGTCTCTAAAGAGGTAATGAAGGTTAAATGAGGTCATTAGGGGTGAGCATTAATCCAGTTAGACCGTAGTCCTTATAAAAAGAGGCAATCAGGACACAGACACACAGAGCGGAGACCGCATGGAGACACACAGAGAAGGCGGCAACCTACCAGCCAAGGAGAGAGGCTGCAGAAGAAAGGAACTTGCTGACACTTGGATCTCAGACTTCCAGCCTCCGGGACTGGGAGTAAGGAAATTCGTATTGTTTAAGGCACCCAGCCTGCAGTGCTTTGTAAAGGCGGTCCCAGCAAATACACAGCAGAACAGCACTAGGGGCAAATAGGAAGGAAAATGAGATACAGACTTCAGGAGTCTGGCCTCCCAGTCAAGATAACAGGCAGACTTGGATGGACGTGGTTAAAATACTTTCAGCTCTGAATCAGCGCCTGGGCTGCAGGGCTCACTCCCACCTCGCTCTCACACAGGCTCCTGGTTCCTTCTTTGATCAACCCAGCTGGCCTGCCCCTCCATCGTCCCCTGCCTCGGCACAGCATCTGCCAGCACCCTTGTTCCTAGGAGCCATCCTCCAGCCACTGAGGGGGTCCCGTGTCATCCAGAGAAGGAGAAAAGATGGGACCAAGTAAACTCTTGTCAACGCCACACTGTCTGGTTTCCCAGACATTCGGGACAGCTGAAGGCAGCACAGCTTGGGTGTGAAAATTTACTCCTCTCTCCCCCTCTTCTTATCCTGCCAGGCAAGCAGCTTCTTGTCCTTAAGGGACAAGGAGAGTCCGGCTGAAAAGAGGAGTTGTTTGTTTGTGCGTGTGTTTGTTTGTCTCATTGACTTTTTACAAGCAGTTTTGGGTTCAAAGCAAAATTGAGGGGACCATGCAGAGATTTCCCATACACCCTGCCACCCCATATACATAACCTCCCTTGTTTTTCAGCTCAATTTCCTTCTTCTTCTTTTTTGGCAGGCCGCATGGCTTATGGGATCTTAGATTCCTGACCAGGGACTGACCCGTGGCCCGTGGCAGTAAAAGCACCTGAGTCCTAACACTGGACCTCCAGGGATTTCCCAGACCAATTTACTTCTACTGGTTAAAACACCATCAGTCTTTCCCCTTCCTTTAAGTGTCCACAAGCTCAGAAAACCTATGATAGTTGGCAGCATTTTTCAACAGCCTACAATGTGCCAGGCACTGTGCTAGCCATTTATTTACATGACTTCTGATTCTGAGTCACCCTTGTATATGGGAAACAGTACTCTCTTCTTTGTTTTTTTATTTTAAAAATATTTACTTTAGGGCTTCCCTAGTGGGCCGGTGGTTAACAACCCTTGCTTCCACTGCAAGGGGCACAGGCTCCATCCCAGATGGGGGAACTAAGATCCTCAGAGAAACCAAAAAAATTTTTTTTAATTAAAAACATTTTATTTTATTAAAAAATTGTCAACCATTAAAACTGAACCTTTTCTGGTGTGCACATCTATGAACAGTTCTTGAAGTATAGCTGATTTACAATATTGTGTTAGTTTTAGGTGTGCAGCATAGTGACTCCGTTCTCATCTCTCTCTTTTTTTAAAAAATTATATCCCATTATATGTCTGACTCAATGAACTTGAGTTTGAGCAACCTCCGAAAGACAGTGAAAGACAGGGAAGCCTGCTGTGCTACATACAGTTCGTGGGGTCGCAAAGAGTAGGACACAACTTAGTGATTGAACAACACTAGGTTATTGTAAGATACAGAGTATAATTCCCTGTGTTATACAGTATATCCTTGTTGCTTTTCCATTTTATGTATAATAGTTTGTATCTGCTAATCCCAAACTCCTAATTTGTCCCTCCAGCCTCCCTGTCCATTTGGTAACCATAAGTTTGTTTTCTAAATCTGTCTGTTTCTGTTTTGTATATATATTAATTTGTATTATTTTTCAGATTCCACATATAAGTGATATCATATGGTATTTGTCTTTGTCTGACTTATTTCACTAATTATAATATTCTCCAGGTCCATCTACGTTGCTGGAAATGACAATTCTTCATTCTTTTTACAGCTGAATAATATTCCATTGTATACATATACGTATATACACACCACATCTTCTTAAGTCAATCATATGTTAATTGACTTGGGTTGCTTCTGTGTCTTGGATATTGTAAATGGTGCTGCTCTGAATACTGGCGTTCATGTAGCTCTTTGAATTAAAGCATCCCTGCTTAAAGAGGGTTTCCCTGGTGGCTCAGATGGTAAAGAATTCATTTGCAATGCAGGAGTCCCAGGTTCAATCCCTGGGTCAGGAAGATCCCCTGGAGAAGGGAATGGCAACCTATTCCAGTATGTTTGCCTGGAGAATCACATGCACAGAGGAGCCTGGCGGGCCTCAGTCCATGGGGTCGCAAAGAGTCAGATACGACTGAGCAGATAACCGCACACACAGTAATTAAAGTTGTGAAAACTGAGGTACAGCCAGGTGAGGCAGGCAGCTGGTGGGAGACAGCGCAAAGCCTGAAAGGTAACTTCACTGACTCTTTGCACTTTCCACTCTGCCCCTCTGATGAGAAAACATACCTGTGAAAACTCATTTATAATGTGAAATACTATGTGATGAAAGTGTTATTTCTGTTTCAATCCTTATTGTTAATAACTGGGAGATATAAAAAAAAGAGTTAGAGAGAAATCTTCAACAAACATAGAAATCCCATGACTTCTGAAACTGAGATCTGATCTCCCACTTAGCAACCTTCTATGTCTTCGTTTTGCCTGAAGAGAAGTCTAAATTCCTCTGGAGACTGGAGCTGCTCCCCAGTGCCTGCTGTAACAGCATTCTATAGCTTTTCTTCATAGCACCTCGCACAATTTGAAGTTACATATTGTATTTAGATGATTGTTTGATTAATATCGTCTTTCTGCACCGAACTGAAGCTCTAGAGGGAGCATGACCATATAGTCTCTAGTGTAAACAGAAACACTTTTGAAACTCAAAAGAGGTGCTAGTCATAATTATTCCAGGACAAGAACGGAACTGGGACACATGGCCATCCTGTGTAGAAAACAGACTGACTCGGGTTTTCTTGCCATTAGAGTCCCAGCGCCAAATCCCATACTTGGCACATAGGAGATGCTCAATAAACAAATCTGCTGATTGATTCAGCAACATATCCTTTAAAGGTCTCTCACAATTTTGTCCCACTGTTGGGTTGCACCCCACAAGCCTACAAGGTCTACAAGCACAGCTTCAAGACTAAAGAAAGAGCCTAGAGTCAGCGACAGAGATATTAATGGTTAATGGCTGGGAGAGCTTACACGTCTGAGGCAAGGTCCTGGAGCAACACCCCCCCCACCCCCCACCCCCGTGTGCAGCAGAAGGCAGGAGGACCTGGCAGTGGTCTTCCCTCCTGGGGGGAGGGGCGTTACCAGTTATAGGAGAGAATTGAAAGCAGATTGGCTCATCAGTTACCAGGGAAACTAGCAGAGGGGCACACCCCTCACTGTCCCTTTGATAAGCTATCACAGTGGAGACATTTGGATCTAAAGACTAGAACAATCAGTAATGGGAGTGAAAGGGTGGGCCAAGTAGATAGGAAGGTCAGTCATGTGAGTAAGGTATAGATGAAGCACGCATCGGTAGAGCAGAATATGTACAGAGAGCATGAGAACAGCCATCTTGGGTGGATTAACCATCCACTCACCATATCCTTCAGACCTCATCTACTGCAACTTCTCACGTGTCCAACCCTAGTCACACAGGGGTCTCCATTAAGCCCACTTTGAACACACCATACAGTCTCACACCTCCAAGATTTCACCAGCCTGCTGCTTCTACTCACAATGTTCTCCCCTTATACTCTACCTACCTGTATCCTCCCATCCTTAAAAGTCTTCCCAACTCAAATACTGCCTCTTTTCTGGATTCCTGCTCCAATTTCCCAAAATACTTGAATATACCTCCTAATGACAGACATCCCACTGCATCATAGTTATTCATGTGTCCTGTCCCTCATCAGACTGTGAGGTCCTTCAGGTTGGAGCACAAGTTTCATTCCTCTCCCCAGAGTCCATCTTGGTGGCAAACACAGATGGAGCATAGAATAAATGCCCATTGAGAGAATAAGAAAGACTGGACACCTCTAGGGTGTCAGCAGTAGAGAAAGATTGAAAAGGAGTACCTTGTGTTCTGAAAGAATCACATTTATGTAGCTGAGACTAGATAGCTGGTCACTTGTACATCACACAGTACTGGGCATATAGCAAGCACATCTTCCATCAATATCATCACCATGCATGGTCATCAGCATCAGTATTCACACTGTCAATTCCTTGTGGATGACAATCTTTTATGGATGTGTCCCCTCGTCTCCATCCTTCCTGTCTTCTACAGCTCTAATGCCAAGCCTTCACTGGCTCCTCACCTCTCTACCAGCACTTCCTTGTAATGGAACCAATCTTCTCTCCTGCCTTCTGTCAGCCTGGATAAATTTGAGGCATCCTTCCTTGACAGACAGACTTCCTGGCACATATTCTTCAAAGCACATGTGATGCAACGGCTGCTGTTGGACTCCTTGGAGTCTCCATCTTTCCTCGGCCAGGCCGTCTGTATTCTTTAAAGACCTTTCTTGTAATGCTTGTGCTAACATTTACATCCCTGCTTAACTAGGCTGGCCTCTGCCACCCTGGGCATTTCTTAGACTCTTGGAAAGTTGCAATCTTTCCAAGCTACTCAGTAGCTCTTTTCCCACTCAGAGCACAAAGCATGCTAAGAGCTGGAAGTTGCTTAGTGCGCAGGCTGCCTGGGGGTTGGGCTACATCCAGTGAAAGTTGTGCTAGGTTTAGCCTGTGTGCCTGCTTGCTCAGTCATGTCCGACTCTTTGCAGCCCCATGGACTGTAGCCCACCAGGCTCCTCTGTCCATGGGATTTTCCAGGCAAGAATACTGGAGTGGGTTGCCATTTCCTACTCCAGGGGATCCTCCTGACCCTGGGATTGAACCCACATCTCTTTTATCTCCTGCACTGGCAGGCAGATTCTTTACCATTGCACCACCTGGGAAACCACAGGTTTAGCCTAGCCTATATATAAAGAGGGGCTTTGGAAACAGTCCTGAGCTACAGCAATGCTCAGCCACTTATCAGCCCTGTGACCAGCCAATAATTTAATCTCTCCGGATCATTACTTTCCACATCTGTAAAAAAATGAAATCACAATATTACATAGGGTTGGTGTGAAGATTAAATGGGAGAAGGAAAAGAAAAGGGGCACATAGTAATTGCTCACTAAATGGCATCTATTGTTTTAAAAGACAAAACTGTATTGCAGACCTACTATATATAAGGTATGTAGAGTACTAAACTCTGGTATTAAGAAAGATGAAAAGATGAAGAAGATGTAATCCCTGCCTTCTTCCAGTTCAAAATCAGAACTCAAAGGGAGCACAATCGCAGCTCTAAGAGACACAGGCAGCTGCAGCAGGAGCAAAAAGGAGAGGGTGTATGGCACTGGGATAGAGCCAAACCAGGGAGCGGGCTGAGCCTGTGAGACTGAGAAGAGTCTTGACTCTGACATGATAAAATCTTTCAGTAGCAAATATTCCTGCAAAATCTCAGAGAGAAACTGGATAAAAACAATAGCAATGGCTTCTATTTTCATTAATTGCTTCCTCCAATGTTTCACATTATCTCACTTAACCCTCTCAACAGCTCTGTGGAGACAGATGCTACTAATATTTCCATTATTGATGGCAATAATCCTGAGGCTCCAAAAGGTAAAGGAACATGCTCAGCATTACAGGGCTAGAAGTAGCCGAGCAGAACTTGAATTCAGATCGTTCTGACCCCAAAGCCAGGGATCATAATCCCACACTGTGTGTGCCTGGTGGGGACACGTGGGATTGGCTGAAGCGTAGGTCTGCAACGTAGGCAAGTGTGTGTGTATGCAGGCATTTAGCGCAGGGTAAATCTGAATACGTGAACCGTGAACTTCCAGATGTTCAAGCTGGATTTAGAAAAGGCAGAGGAACCAGAGATCAAATTGCCAACATCCGATGGATCATCGAAAAAGCAAGAGAGTTCCAGAAAAACATGTATTTCTGCTTTATTGACTATGCCAAAGCCTTTGACTGTATGTCACAATAAACTGTGGAAAATCCTGAAAGAAATGGGAATACCAGACCACCTGACCTGTCTCTTGAGAAACCTGTATGCAGGTCAGGAAGCAACAGTTAGAACTGGACATGGAACAACAAACTGGTTCCAAATAGGAAAAGGAGTACGTCAAGGCTGTATATTGTCACCCCGCTTATTTAACTTATATGCAGAGTACATCATGAGAACGGTGGGCTGGAGGAAGCACAAGCTGGAATCAAGATTGCCGGGAGAAATATCAATAATCTTAGATATGCAGATTACACCACCTTTATGGCAGAAGGTGAAGAAGAACTAAAGAGCCTCTTGATGAAAGTGAAAGTGGAGAGTGAAAAAGTTGGTTTAAAGCTCAACATTCAGAAAACTAAGATCATGGCATCCGGTCCCATCACTTCATGGCAGATAGATGGGGAAACAGTGGCTGACTTTATTTTTCTGGGCTCCAAAATGCAGATGGTGATTGCAGCCATGAAATTAAAAGACATTTACTCCTTGGAAGGAAAGTTATGACCAACGTAGATAGCATATTAAAAAGCAGAGACATTACTTTGCCAACAAAGGTCCATCTAGTCAAGGCTATGGTTTTTCCAGTGGTCATGTATGGATGTGAGAGTTGGACTATGAAGAAAGCTGAGTGCTGAAGAATTGATGCTTTTTAACTATGGTGTTAGAGAAGACTCTTGAGAGTCCCTTGGACTGCAAGGAGATCCAACCAGTCCACCCTAAAGGAGATCAGTCCTGGGTGTTCATTGGAAGGACTGATGTTGAAGCTGAAACTCCAATACTTTGGCCACCTGATGCGAAGGGCTGACTCATTGGAAAAGACCCTGATGCTGGGAAGGATTGGGGGCAGGAGGAGAAGGGGACGACAGAGGATGAGATGGCTGGACGGCATCATCCACTCGATGGACATGGGTTTGGGTGGACTTAGGGAGTTAGTGATGGACAGGGAGGCCTGGCGTGCTGCAGTTCTTTGGGTCACAAAGAGCCGGACACGACTGAGCGACTGAACTGAACTGAAATCTGAAAGAGGAAGTTTGAAGAAGAGAAGTAGAAAACTACTGAAGAAGATTCTGGAGTCTAGATGGAGGGGGCAGCTTCAGTTCTTATCTCTGCTTTGCCTTAAACCAACCCCCACCCCGGGGGGTTATTAATAGCAGCCCTATTAACACCTCGTCATGCTAATAACATCAAAGGGAGGAGCCCTGGGAGGGAGGGCGGTGTGTCGGGCGTGCACCATGCACTGCGCCCTTTACTGGAGGAAAAGTCCTCCCTCGCCCATTTTGCTGGCTTCCGGGTCAGGGCCAGGCCTTCAAATTGACTTTGCCTTCACTGGCTGCTGCTGCTAAGTCGCTTCAGTCGTGTCCGACTCTGTGCGACCCCATAGACGGCAGCCCACCAGGCTCCCCCGTCCCTGGGATTCTCCAGGCAAGAATACTGGAGTGGGTTGCCATTTCCTTCTCCAGTGCATGAAAGGGAAAAGTGAAAGTGAAGTCGCTCAGTCGTGTCCGACTCTTAGCGACCCCATGGACTGTAGCCTACCAGGCTCCTCCGTCCACGGGGTTTCCCAGGCAAGAGTACTGGAGTGGGGTGCCATTGCCTTCTCCGTCAAAAGGGATAATGTAGCAAAAAAAAAATGGCTATGTTAAGAGTAATGGGGCATGTTACCTTAATAGCTGATATCCAGAAAGTGGGAATATATGTAAAGCAGAAAAATATTCTGGGCTTATTTAAAACTAATTCTAGTCTGTTTTAGTAGTTAGTGAAGACGTTTATTGTCATTAAACAGAAATTTCGTGCTGAAAAGATATATAAAAAATTCTATACAAGTTCTATGTACTGGAGAGCTCAGCAAACCCTGCAAAAGCGAAATACCTGGAGGAATCTCTCTCCTTCTCTGGAGTTTTGGCAAACTTATTATCCCAATCAATATCTGAGTAATTACAATCCCTTGTGATCAAAGTGGGGGTGGTTTTCATTTTCTTTGGCCTCTTTACAGGCCTCTCTTATCTGGAAAAAGATGTAATCTACTTTCCCTAAATGCCCTGAAGGTCTGCGTGCCACAGAAGCCCCAGAATTCCCCAGTTACTTTTTACTTCTTCCCTGCTGCCTGACCCAGCTCTCAGGCAGGCGGTGCTGGTAGGAATAGGCCTTTCAGCTCTGGCCCCCCACAGAGCCCCCCAAGGGCAGGAGTAGAGGGGGAGCTGGGACTCCAGGAGCCCAGAGAACAGAGGAGAGTTCACTTCCCGGCTCCGTCTAAGAGGAAGTGGGGAAGGGCTCGTGGGCGTGGCCGGAGGACCACACCCGAAAAGAAGGTAAGCTAGCTTATTGCTCCTACTGTTTACATTCTGCACCAGCCAGGCTTTGGGGAATTGGAAGGAAGTCGGTTGGAAGTTTTCCTTTCAGTCCCTGACAAGGGATCATGAGGCTGAAAGGCATTTTTGTTCAGTCATCCCAGCCATCCTTCTTCTGCTGCCATTCATATCTCACCTATGCAACCACCCAGAGAAAAGCAGTTATTCAGCTGGTAGGGCCCCACCTCAGGCAGTAAGACCACTTCCTACCTCGGCTTCCCCAGACCCCTCCAGGACCAGGAATTTTTTTCTCATGTGGGTCTCCAGAGGGCTGGATGTGACATATGAATGTGAAAAGGAGGGCTGCTCCTCTTTTGAGGAAGGGGGTGGGGGGGTCATGGAGGGGGCCCCAGGGTTCAGTCTGGCCTGATGTATGATTTAGAGACCAGGTCCTCTCTGCGCCTCATGATTTAAGAAGTTCCCCTACTCCAGAAACTTAATTACCCTCCAAGATCTTTCTTACCTCTTCTCAGCTTTGCTTCTGAAGAGGCCCTTCCAAGAATGCCACTGGGTTAGAGTCATTACTCTGCCGACCGCTTGCCGGGCCGTTTATTGTATTTTTATGAGCGGAGTGCTGTGCTGCCTAATACATTTCCCAGGAAAGATTCTGTGGAGGGGGCTCCGGGACCACAGCTGCTAACAGCGGAGGAGGGGGAGGAGCACGATCAGCATGGACCAGAGCTCACACGTGTGCACACTCCCCCCCCCCCACCCCCCAACCATGAGGAGGGAGGCATGAGCCCAGAGAACATAAATGACCCAGGCAGGTCCTACACACTTCTGAGATGAGATGGATAAGCCAGCTGAATACCCACTGCTGGGACACCTTGATAAACATTCCAGAGGCCATCCTGTCCAGCCCCCTGCCTCCAGGCAGATCTGTTCCAATTTACCCCAGACAGCATGGGACTCCACTTCTCTGAGGCAGGCAATTTTGCCGTTCCAATGGTAGACCACTCCAGTGTTTAACAGCCTTCTCTCACAAAGCATTTTCCTTCTGGAATTAGCAATGTTTGTGCCAGAAGGGAACTTGGAAATCATATAGACAAAGCTTCTCATTTTAGGAAGGGCAGAATCCAAGTGTCTCCACTCCTGGAGAAATCACTCCATCCTATAGTACAGACATGCGTGGCCTGGGAGGGGATCAGTCACCCTGCAAATCCTTTCAGCCCAGCTCAGAGCTGAGGGTGGCCCCGTGAGTCAGCCCAGATCGTGGGTAGGTGCATCAATTTTCAGAAGAGAATGACAGTCCTAGCCCAGGGTTGACAGGTTCTAACCGTGTATGTGTATGTGTAAGGCATATGGGTTTGTACTTAATTGGCAACCCAATAGCTGCTCTTTAGGTATTTGGCAGGGAATATGATCTCAAACTCACTGCCACAGTGCCCATCAAAAGCCTAGATGAGAGAAAGCAAATGCATCAAAGTGACTGAAGGATGTGTAGTCACTCCTTGCCTCTGGAAACAAGAAAACAGAAGGCCTCAGGGTTAAGCCATGTCAGCAGGGGACCATGTCCTTCTGGCCCCCTGTTTTCCTGAGCTGAAGTTTGGCCTGTGTGGAAGGATGATGCTAGAAGGAGCGGACTAAAGAAATGAGGAGCTGTGTCTGCTGTGAGGCTGTTGCTGAGGACCTTGATCACCTGGTCACACAGAGTTCCCTTCAGGAAGGACCCCAGGGAAGCACCTTCCTGGGTCAGCACTGGCAGAGGTGGGTTTCTCCTAAACAATCTCCTCTCTTTTTGCCTCCTCTTCTCCCTTTTTTCCTCCCTCCCTCCCTTCTTTTGTTCCTTCTCTCCCTTTCCCTCCTTCTCTCCCTTCCTTCCTTCCTTTTTTGTTCTCCCATCTTAGAGGCACTATAATTGTGAGACTAATTAGGTTATTAGGGTTTCAAACTCTTTATGCTTATAGTATCCTCTTTCCTATCCCCTGTGACAGTCCTTCCTTTGCTGTCATATTTTCTTTTCCCATTTCCTTCTAATATATGTTATCTCACTCTGTTTCACATATCTGTGTAAGACGCCATAACTCCACTTTGGTTCAAGGCAGGTATAAGTTAAGTATGTTAATGAATTAATTAATACAGCTCAAATGGTGGCTGCACACACAGATTATATTTGCAAAAGAGTGCATTTACCAAGCTGGTACCGGAAGGCCTCCCAGACCATATGGGCCTTGAACTAAGAGTCTTGAAAGATGTATAAGAAATAGAGAAGCAGAAAGAAGAGGGGAAGTAGCCACAGTCCAAATTCTGTCCCTTCACTATAACCAAAGACTGCATCTTCTCAACCTTCTCTCAGCACCGGCAAATCTCCAGTAATTTTACCCAATCTCCTCTCTTTTCAGGAATTTGAAGGCATAGAATTAAAAAAAAAAAAAAGAATTAGAAAATCAAGGAAGGTATAAATCAACTATGTTTCAATTAAAATTTTTTTATTTAAAAAATAAAATCATAGAAGGCAAGGACCACAGAATGAAAATGAAGCCTAGAGAGGCCAAATCTAGTTCCTGGGTCACTTAGAGAGAGTTCTGTGTAAGGACCCTTAGTGGTGGTATTGTAGTTAACAGGGAAGAGTGGTAATTTCCCTATTTCACAAATGAAAAACAGCAGCGCAGGAGAATGTAGTAATTTGGCCAAGAAAACTAGCAGAACCCCTGAGCTGTCTGCTCCAAAGTGAGAACTTCTCTCCTTGAATCCCTGGAGCGTTAGAGCATCAGCACTTGGATCTCCCACTTCTGGAGCCCTCCCTCCTCACCTCCACCCTATCTCTGGTCTCTTGTGGATCCCACAGCAGCCCGCCTCTGCCCACCAGCTAACTCCCTCTCCATAGACCCCTCTAAATGCCAATACTGATACCAAAATGCCAAAATCTAGGTCAGAATTTGAGCTAGTAACCAAAGAAGATTGTACCATCTTTGAGGGGCTCTTCTTTCTGGGTCAGTTTAAGTGAGATCCTGGTCAGAGGCAGGAGGATAGGGACAAAGGAATTTTCCAGGCATGTTTTCAGGCTAGGGACTCCAATGGTTCTATTTTCTTTTGCCCAAGTGTAGGTAGCTGAGACTTATTTTGGTGCCTTGGGTAGAAATGTGATCATCTGGAGCCTTTGCTGAGTTCACACCACAGGCATTTCCCAGGTGCTCTAGAACTGGCTGTTTGTCTTTACAATCAGGAAAAGGAGAGTGAAAACCAGCTACTGACAAGAGACTTTTGTATTTGCTACACTGGCACACATTGTCTCAGAGACTTGGTCTGCACTCACCTCCCACACTACCCAGCCACTTCTCAGAACCTCAGCACTGGTTGGTGGACAGCTCTGCTCAGATGGTCCCACCCAAAGGCCCAGAGTGGAAGGAGAGACGAGTCATCCAGCCCCAGCCCAGAACGCAATGTGACTAACCAACTCTCAAGGCTACAATCTATGACTTATGTGTGACTAAGCTAGACCCTGCACATCTCTCAGAGGACATATCCCAACCCTCAGCAGCCTGCACACTAAGGAATCTCCAACTCTTAGCATGCTTTGTGCTCTGAGTGGAAAATAATTACTGAATGGCTTGGAAAGATTGCAACTGCATCCTTCTTGAGTCTAAGAAATGCTCAGGGCAGCAGCAGCCAGCCTAGTTAAGCAGAATTATAAATACTAGCTCAGGCATTACGTGAAAGGTCTCTAAAGGATGCAAACAGCCTGACTGAAGGGAAGATGGAAGATCCAAAGAGCCCAACAGCAGCTGTCGTATCAGAGGCCTCAACTTTACCTCACACCATATACAAGATGTCACACCAAAAGGAACTTAAAAGCTAAAGTAAAACTTAAAGTTATAAAACCTTGAGAAATAAATAGAAAACCTTTGTGACTTTAAGTAACACCAAAATTAGGAGCTGTAAAGGAAAAAATTGACAAATTGGATTTTATCAACACTAAAAACTTCTCTTCAAAAGACAGTGTTGAAAGACTTAAAAGACAAGTCACAGACAAAAAACTGTTTCCAAAACATATATCTGCCAAAGGACTTGAATTAGGACTACATAAAGAGCTTTCAAAACTCAACAATAAGAAAATAAACTGCCCATTTTTTAAAAAAATGAGTATCAGGCATGTCACCAAAAAAAGGTACATAGATGGCAAATAATCACATGAAAAGATGCTATATGATCTAAAGAGTCCCTTAGAGTGGCATGTCCCTTAGAGTGGCTAAAATAACAAATGAATGAATGAGTGAATGATACCAAGGGCTATGGAGGATATAGGACAACGAGGATGCTCTATAATTGTGGATGAGAATGTGAAATGATACAGCCAATTTGGAAAACAGTTTGGCAGTTTCTTATAAATTTAAATATATATTTGTCATATGACCTCACAATTCCAATCTAAGTATTTACCAAATGAAGTGAACTGACATGTATCCAAAGCTTGTATATGAATGTTTAAAGAAAGTTTTTTCACGATCACCAAAAATTGGAAACAACTCAAGGTCTAGTGGATGGGTGTACCAACTGTAGTATATTCATACAGTGTAGTCCTACTTGACAATGAGAAAAAATGAATTACTGACATACATGACAACATTGGTGAGTCTCAAATATTATGTTAAGTGAAACAGCCAGACTCAGACTACATACTGTACAATTATATTCATAGGATACTCTGAGAAAGGCAAGCTGTAGGAACAAAAAACAGATCAGTAGTTGCCAGGGGGCTGAGATGGGAGAGCAGTTGAATGAAAACGTACTCGAGAAATATGGAGGGTTGCTGGAATTGTTCTGTATCTTTATTGTTGTAGTGATTACATGACTTTATGTATTTGTCAGGGCTTTACTGGTGACTCAGATGGTAAGAATCTGCCTCCAGTGCAGGAGACTCAGGTTCAATCCCTGGGTTGGGAGGATCCCCTGGAGAAGGGAATGGCTTCTTGCCTGGAGAATCCCATGGACAGAGGAGCCTAGAAGGCTACAGTCCATGGGGTTGCAAAGAGTCGGACATGACGGAGAGACTAACATTTTCATGCATTTGTCAAAACTCATAAAACTCTACAGTGAAAAGGTATACCCTCAGTGAAACTCTACTGAGGGTTCACCTCAATCCAAAATAAGTTGAAGGAACTCTTTGTTCTTGACAAATAACTTATGAGATATGTACTAAAAACTATTATCTTTATTTTACAGATGAGAAAATGGAGGAATAAAAAGATTAATTAACTTGTTGAAGGTCACAGAGCCAATAAGTGGTAGAGCTGTGATTGGGATCCAAGCTCTAGAGCACCAGGACCCATTCTCTTAGCCATCAGGCCATACTGCCTCCGACACTCAGGAATTTATTCTTAAGTACGTTTGACTCGATGGACATGGGTTTGGGTAAATTCCGGGAGTTGGTGATGGACAGGGAGGCCTGGCGTGCTGCAATTCATGGGGTCACGAAGAGTCAGACACGACTGAGTGACTGAACTGAACTGAACTGATGTTTTGCCTCAGGCTTCCCAGGTGGCACTCATAGAAAAGAACCTGACTGCCAATGCAGGAGACATGAGAGATGCAGGTTAAATCCCTAGGTCGGGAAGATCCCCTGGAGGAGAGCATGGCAACCCACTCCTGTAACTCTAGCCTAGAGAATCCCATGGACAGAGGAGCCTGGCAGGCTACAGTCCATAGGGTGGCAAAGAATTGAACACAATTGAAGTGATTTAGCACACATGCATGCATATTTTGCCCCACCCATTGGATCTTAACCAACTTGAAGATACAGTCTAAATCATCTTATTTGTGTTTCAAGTACATGAGAATAATTTGAAAATATTGTCATCTTTAAAACATTCAAACAGAAACAGAGTGCAGAGGCGAAACCCTACCCAAACCCCTTCTCCAGGAATGTTCTTGTTGAGAAGATGGCCTTCCACCATGGTGGATATACTTCAGTTCAGTTGCTCAGTCATGTTTAGCTCTTTGCAACCCCATGGACTGCAGCACACCAGACCTCCCTGTCCATCACCAACTCCCAGAACTTGCTCAAACTCATGTCCATCGAGTAGGTGATGCCATCCAACCATCTCATCCTTTGTCGTCCCCTTCTCCTCCTGCTTTCAGTCTTTCCAAGCATCAGGGTCTTTTTCAAGGAGTCAGTTCTTCACATCAGGTGGCCAAGGTATTGGAGTTTCAGCTTCAGCATCAGTCCTTCCAGTGAATATTCAGGACTGAGTTTCTTTAGGATGGACTGGTTGGATCTCCTTGCAGTCCAAGGGACTCTCAAGAGTCATCTCCAACACCAAAGTGCAAAAGCATCAATTCTTTGGCACTCAGCTTTCTTTATAGTCCAACTCTCACATCCATACATGACCACTGGAAAAACCATAGCCTTGACTAGACAGACCTTTGTTGGCAAAGTAACTTCTCTGCTTTTTAATATGCTGTCTAGATTGGTCATAACTTTTCACCCAAGGAGTAAGCATCTTTTAATTTCATGGCTGCAGTCACTATCTGCAGTGATTTTGGAACCCAAGAAAATAAAGTCTGTCACAGTTTCCATTGTTTCCCCATCTATTTGCCCTGAGGTGATGGGACCGGATGCCATGATTCAGTTTTCTGAATATTGAGTTTTAAGTCAACTTTTTCACTCTCCTCTTTCACTTTCATCAAGAGGCTCTTCGGTTCCTCTTTGCTTTCTTCCATAAGGGTGGTGTCATCTGCATACCTGAGGTTACTGATATTTCTCCCGGCAATCTTGATTCCAGCTTGTGCTTCCTCCAGCCCAGCATTTCTCATGATGTACTCTGCATATAAGTTAAATAAGCAGGGTGACAATATACCTTGATGTACTCGTTTCCCAATTTGGAACCAGTCTGTTGTTTCATGTCCAGTTCTAACTGTTGCTTCTTGACCTGCATACAGATTTTGGGAGGCAGGTAAGGTGGTCTGGTATACCCATCTCTTGAAGAATTTTCCACAGTTTGTTGTGATCCATACAGTCAAAGGTGTGTGACCTTTGTGACTCCATGGACTACACAGTCCATGGAATTCTCTAGGCCAGAATACTGGAATGAGTAGCCTTTCCCTTCTCTAAGAAATCTTCCCAACCCAGGGATCAAACCCAGGTCTCCCACATTGCAGGCAAATTCTTTACCAGCTGAGCCACCAGGGAAGTGCAAGAATACTGGAGTGGGTAGCCTGTCCCTTCTCCAGTGGATCTTCCCAACCCAGGAATCAAACCAGGGTCTCCTGTATTGCAGGTGGGTTTTTTACCAACTGAGCTATCAGGGAATCCCCAGATATACTTACATATGCAAATCATTTGCTTCTCCAGTATCCCAGTCAGTCTCCAAACATGGACACGTACTTGACTTGGAAACAAAACCCATAATAGGTTCATATCCTTGCTTTTATAGACTAGCTGTATGACCCAAGGGAAGGTAGGTTACCTCTATGTACCAGTTTTTTACGTTTCTAAGGCAGAAGTAATAATACCTACGTTTAATAAGGATAGATCCCTTATCACCTAGTAACAGCTCAGTAAATGCTGTTTAATCCAAATGTGTGGGTAATTGGATTGCAAGATGGCAACTGCAATTTAACTGCAAACACCAGGTCTCTGTTCAGTCGACTCTACTGAATGAGGGTGATTCACACTCAGCTAGGTCTGATTTCAGCACCTGTTTTGTTTTTTTTTTTAACAATCCACTACTCAATCCTAACAAGCAATCTGGGTCCTATGTCACTCAAGGTATGACTGTAGGAAGTGACGGGATGGGAAATACTTAGCCTAGAGAAGCAAAGATTCTTCAGGGATGTGAACATTGGTTAAAAATATTTGAAAAGCTGTCATATAGGAAGGGAAAGTAGATTTGTTCTCAGTTGCTGCAGGGCAGAACCGGAATTAATCTGGATGCAGATTTTGTATTATGGAATAAAATTGTCCAACAACCACTCTTAGCCAGCAAAGGAGGAGCTGCCCATGAGGCAATAGGTTTCCTAGCACTTTCAGGTTGATCAAGCTGTGCAGTCATTTGTCAGAAAGCCAAAGAAAACCCCCAGCAAGTCGATTTCGGGATCCCATGCTTCTCAGTATACATGCTTCACAAGTACACACAAGTGCACCTCCTCAGAACACATGTAGGTGTATATGAACATGGAAAGGGCCCGTGTGCCCCATCCATCCTTTCACCCTCCCCAATAATGGGGTAAGTCGAGTTACATGCACCAGAAACCAAGGCAATACACAGATAGATGGTTTCATCAGCTGGCCTTGCATTAAGAAGGGGAGCTAAGGAGAGAATGTCCTGCCCTCCAAAAATGCAGACCTATTTGGATCTTAGCTGAGGTCCCTTGGCAGCTGACACACATGCCCATCTGCCACGCTGGCACAGTGCCCCCAGCAACGGGAGCTCTGCTTCCTGCTGGTGGGTGTAGGTGCCAGGTGGTTGCATTTGCCTGCAGAGGGGGCCTGGGTCCCACACAGCACAGGGCACTTGCAGTCTCCATGCTCACCCTCTATCCCACTCACCCCCCGCCTTCCCCCACCTGGGGTGTGGGGGTGCCCCAAAGCTACGGAGAGTTTAACCCAGAAGCCAGGCACTGGAGGGGTTGGGGCTGCCAAGTGAACAGGCCTTGCCGCATCCAGCATGCCATGGAGCCAAGACCACCCAAGGAACAGCCAAATGGATGCTTGGAAGGAAAGGCCGAGGCACAAAAGACACCAACTCAGAGGGCATCACACAGGATCAGGCCCGTGAGAGAGAGACATAGGGTAATAGAGGATGCCCTGGGCTCTGTCATTCTCCTCCAGGAATGTAGAGGAGGAACTCTGGGGGAGGAGCTTCATGTTTTTCTACATCTGGCCTTAGTGGAAAAGTTCACTCTCCTCTGCGGTTGGATGGGAGTGTCTCAGCCAGTGGTCACCTCTGCCTGGCGGTGTGGGAGTGCGTCCACCACATTCTCTTGTGTGTGCGCATGCCCACATCTGAGGGTTGCAGTCATTGTATATTGCTGATACTGCAGAACCACATAAAGGCTGGGCAGCTAATCCAATCATTCATGCTTCCCTTGTTCCAACTCTTGGATCTGATAGATAAAAATGCCCAGGCAAATGACCAGTTTCATGGACTGTTTCCTCTTTTGTCAATACAAGGAATTGTGAGCTGTCATCTTGTCCCTCCTCTCCAGAGAGAGAACTCAAATATTTATGACCTGCTTTTATAACACTAATTGTATTTCTAATTGTTTTTCCCTCTCAGCAGCATCGCTTCCCTCACCCCAGTGACGATGGGCAGTTCTGGGGTTTATGAAGAGTGGTTTGTCACAAATGAAATTCAGAAGAGGTTTGGAACGAGGCAGCCACATTTCCTGCTTAGTGGTCTTCCTCCGCTGTGAAGCCTGGGTTCTGGCTAGAGGCCAAGGCTACATGTCCAGAGGGCCCTACAGAAAGGATGGGGTTGGCTCTTGTCTCCCAGACCCCAGAGATGAGGCCGTCAGGAAAACGTCAAAGGTAGCTTCTTGTGTTGGGTGCCCTTCAATCGCAAACCCAGGCAAGCCCCTGCCTCAATTTTTCCACTTCAAAAATCTCTTTCCTGTCCCCCTTCCCAAACTTCTTCTTGTGATTCCCCTCAGCAAAAGGCCAATGGGTGGTTTTTTGGGTTTTTTTTTTTAAGGTATGAAAACTGATTTTTAGACTTTCAGATCAATGAAAGTGCTGGAATGAGAATGGTGTCCTGGGAGGCACATTTGACTAGGAATTGGGAAAGCTGAGACCCAGTCACTCAATTATTCATTCATTCATTTAGACATCAAACATTTATGGGGGCTTCTCCATGAGAAGCATTGCCGCATCCTGGGAGCAGAGAGACCACTGCCTCCTAGACCTTTTCACCTCCCAACCCACAGCCTGTTCCTTATCCCATGGATGTGGACCACCAGGACCCCACAGTCCCCACCAACACTGCTTTCCAAGAATCACCGTCACTATATTTCACAGACAGCTGGAGGAACAGCTTCACTTAAGTGAATAAAGGTCCAGACCAAGGGTTGGGAAGACCCTGCTTGGCTTCTTTTCTAGTTCATGACCTTGAACAAATCACCTAGACTCTCTCAAGTCCAGATTCTTTCTTTATAGGATAGGAATCAAAATCTTGGACCCTACATTGATTTTGAAAATTAAACAAGATAATGTAGGTAAACACTGTCTGTGAAGTACATACATCTGAAGCAATCCGTGTATATAAGAAATCAGTAGAGTCCTAGCTATCTCTTCCAGTCTCCCCATGCAAGGCAAAAAAATGGACATTAGGGGGCTTCCCATTGGTCTAGTGGTTAAGAATCTGCCTGTCAGTGCAGGGGACTTGGGTTTGATCTCTGGTCCAGGAAGATCCCACATGCCATGGAGCAACTAAGCCTGTGCACCACAACTACTAAAGCTCCCACACCTAGAGCCGGTGCTCCGAAACAAGAGAAGCCACCGCAGTGAGAAGCGCATGCACTGCAACAAAGAGTAGCCTCCGCTCGCCGCAACCAGAGAAAACCAGGACACTGCAATGAAGACCCAGAGCAGCCAAAAATAAATAAATAAATTTTAAAAATTAATTTTTTAAAAAAATGGACATTAGGATGTGATACTGGGGAAGGAGGTCCCTATTGGCTGACCCCTTTTCAAAAAAGGGAGAGAAATCTTCCCTTCAGTAAATCTAGTAGGGTCTCTCCTGAGACTTGGGTCAAACCAACCAGCACTGCATAGATAAGCTCAGTCACAACTGGAAGAATAAAAGTCAGAGTTTAACCCCATAGGGTCTCAAAGAGTCAGACACGACTTAAGTGACTTAGCACTCATGCCACCCTAAGATGGAATCTTTGGCTACTGGTGAGATGTGTAACCCCAGCCTCACAAAGCCCTGGATCTGTCGTTCAAATAAGGTTCCAGGGAGCTGGTAGAAGAGACTCTGGTTACTTTCAGTGCAGCCCCACCCCCTGACCCAGCCTCTCCGTATCTCAGTCCCAATGTTCTTTCATCTGGAGGCACCAGGCTAATTGGTGGCACATGAAGAAAGGAATTCTCTAAGCAGGCGAGCTTGGAAAGGAAGGTGAAAGTCACACAACATGTTTTACAAAGAAAAGACCTCAGATCTCAGCTCCTCCCTATCCTCTCCAAGGCTGGGACGATCTGAACAAGCAGGGGTGTTGGCTGTAGGGACGTACATAATCTATAAGACCTTGGATCAGTTTCTTATTTCTCTGAATCTGGAGGTTTTACTTCGTAATTGATAACGTAGTGGTCACAATACCACCTTATGGGGTTAGAGAGATCGTATGAGGTAATACTGTGTAAAGTCCTTCCAGAATGGTATGGCCTAGAGGGAAGAAAGCGTATAGGACTTGCCAGAGAGCCTGGATTTATGGCTCTATTGTTCTATCTGACCGTGGCCTTAGTGAAGTCATTTAATGTCTCTGAGCTGTACTGTTTTTACCTGTGAAATAGAAATAATGATGCCCACCTCCAAGGGTGAAGAATATCAAGTAAGATGATGAAAGCCCTTGGTGAGCTGTAAAGTGCATTTCAACATCAGTGACTTCCCTTCTGATGAAGAGACCGAGGGCCAGAGAAGCCCTCTGACTTGCCCAAGGCCCACAGCTAACATGGAACCCGACCCACATTAAGAAGTGAGGCAGGCGCTGACTCCCAAGAGGTCCCCTGTCCACTCCTGTCTTCCAGGGAGGAGCCTGTCCCCCCTGACAGCCCAGGCTTTCTGCAGAGGCCTGCTGGCAGCCACCCCCAACCAAATGTAGTGGGGGTGGGGGGTGGATTTTACATCGATTTGCATGCTGCTGTTTATATTTGCCTTCTCCCTCAGGAGTTAACTACAGTCCTTCCAGCATTGATTAGCTCCATCTTGTTTCCTAATGGAGTAAACACAGGGCCCCTTGGATATTGACAAGAATTTAACAAATATACCCCTTAGAACACCAAAATCGGCCATGGGACACAGCATTTACACGCATAGGCCACTTCTGCTTAAACCCCAGCTGGGAGTGCACTGTGACTTCCCTTTGGCAGCTGCTGGAGAGGCTGTGAGCTGAACTCTTGTCTCCATGGGACTGTTTATAGTTTTTCCTTTTTAATTTTGAGGCAGGAGTGATTAATTTGAGCCTTGTTGAGGCAGAGGACAAAGACATGTTGATCACAGCAAGGCAGAAGAGAGGCTGAGTGCCTGTCCATCTCCGGGCCTCCCGGAGCTTCTCTGAAGGGTCTGGGCCCCCTTGGTCAGCCCCTCCCACCCCCAGCCCAGGGACCTCTCTGAGCAGGGATCTTGCATCCTGGAGCTTGGACTGAGCCCTTCAACCACCCTCCATCTAAACTCAGTCTCCCCATGCCCTGCTCAGACACCCCGCTCTACAGGCCCTTCTCCCCTACAGCCTCCTCACCCAAGTCTGAAGTCGCCCTGGGCCCCCACCCTCCCCCAGCAGAGTCCCGGCCTGCCTTTTCAGCTGCTTGCTTCTGGCAGTGCCTCCTGACCTCAGCCTCAGTTCAGTTCAGCTCAGTCGCTCAGTCGTGTCTGACTCTGCGACCCCATGGACTGCAGCACGCCAGGCTTCCCTGTCCATCACCAACTCCTGGAGCTTACTCAAACTCTCCCAGAAAGACTGGAGCAAGGCTGGGGAGGGCCGAAGGCTGGGATCGGCCAGGTGAGCTGGGGAGGGTGAGGGTGGGTGCTCCACAACTCTCATCTGCCCCACAGGGAAATTCTAGGTTAGGTTTGGGGCCTGTGATCAGACCTTCCCAGCTTTTTGAAACCAACCTTTTTTTTCATTATGCCTTTGAGTTGCTGGCGTGTGTGTGTGTGTTCCTTCTCAGAATAGAAATAAAATAAATTAGGAGGGGAAAAAAAAATCAGTAACAGTGGACAGGAAAGAACCTCTGGCTTGACTCATTAATGAGGTGCAGCTCATTGGGGAGAAAGAATTCCTGCTGTGTTTTGGGGAGCAGCACCTTGCACAGGGTCTCTCCAGGCAAAACCTCCCTTCTGGGTCCTCCTCATCTCATTTGGAGCAGATTCAGAGCAGAGCTTCTGAGCATCCCTGAGGGTGTGAAGGTAGCCACGTCCTGCTTCCAAAACGAGGCCCATCCTGGAGGGGGCGGGGAGGGAGGGATTGCAGCCTTGTCTGCCCATCCCCTGTTCCCCGCCAGGGTTCCACCTCCCCAGGTCCTCAAGCACTAACCCACCCCCACAGCTTCCTAAGGAGCCACACAATAGATTTATTGAGGGGAGCTGTATGTTTCAGCAAGGCCGACCCTGGGAGGAGGCAGTGACCTTCTGAGGAGGCTCCCTCTGTGCTGACTGTATCCAACACAAGAGGGTCTTTCATAACCCTCAGGGCTGCCCCGTGCAGGGGCGGGTGCTGAGCGCACCCCTGACCCGCCTTATCTGCCCCCTGTCCCGCCCCCACCCCAGACGGCAGCATCCGGAGGGCAGCGGTCACAGGAACAAGCACTTCTGCCTTGAAGGAGACTCTTCGGACGGCTGCTCCTTTGTTTCCCCCACGCTTTGGCCTCAGACCAAAATCGAGTTGAGGGAAGGATGGAGAAGAATAACTATATCTTGCAGGCCTTTTTTAAAGTTATGACACAATAGGAGACACCGGGAGGGGCGCGGGGGAGGGGAAAAGGACCTTTTCCCTCTTTTCTGGGGGGTGGGGGTGGGGAATTGCTACATTTTCTAATAACAAGTAACTAGAAAACAGCTGAACCTGAAAACTTCAAACTTCAATCAAAGTCACTCTTACAGAGGAGTAGGTGGTTTGAAAAGGCTAGAAAATAAGAAGAAAAAAAAAGAACAATTGGTCTGGAATTAATCAAAATATTAATATTAGAAAAGGTGGCAGAGCAGACAGGCTGTACCCAGGTGGCTGGGCGTCAAGAACGCAGAGCCTGGGGACCTTCTCAGCCCATCCTCTCCCCTTCAGAAAAGCTTATGCACTAGGGACAAGACCTTGACTGGAGAGAGGTCAGGGCAGCCTTAAAAAGACACCCCTCCCAGCCACCAGCCACTGGCCACCAATCACTCCGGCCTCTCTCCCACCCACGCCTCTTCTCTGCAGCGACAGGCCAGCGGCATGGGTGTGGGACATCTGTCCCCATGGGACAATGTTTGACTGACAGCTGCAACCTACAAAGGGCCTTACATGGTGGGAAGCAGACACTTGGTCTCCCCATGACTGTCAAGCCATTCCCTAGCTCTCAACTCATTTAAACTAAAAACCCAAGTATATTTATTCCCTCATAGACCTGATACACTCCAGTGCTCCTGCCAACTTGCTTTGCAACTTTGTACACAGCAGATCAATGTGTGCAATTTAGGAACAAAGAAATGAAGACTTCGGTGAAGATGAGCTGGGTAGGGAGGGGGAAGGCTGGGGGAAGGGGCAGGCGCTTGGCTCCCGCTCACTGCCCCCCCATCCCTCCCTCTTAAAACTCTCGCTTTCCCCCTCTACCCCCACCCACCCCGTAGCACTGATCTCTGATCCTTGAAAAAGGAGAGATGGTCTTTGAGGCATGAACACAGAAGGACAACTCTTCCACATTACCCAGAACTAGCATCTTTTCATGTGCCTCACGTGGAGTACAGGACCGTGATCATAAGTTCATAGAAAATCCATCCATATGTCCTGCCCTGCTGGGCACCCCATAGAGCTCAGGTCCCCACTCCCCCTCCCAGCCCAAGGAGTTTCCGATTCCTCAGCAGACACTGAACAACATGGGGACAGATGACATCGTGTTGAACAAATACAGGTGCTATTTACCCTCCATCCATTTTTCCGACTATTCTTAGGGGGACTCAAAAAAAAAAAAAGTTTAACTCAGTTCTGCTGTGAAAGGAGGTTGCGGAATCTGCTGTGTTTAAGAGAGTGCGGCTAGCAGGTTTGGGAAGATCCTTCTCCACGTTTCCAACCTCTCCTATCAAGGAGGCAACTCAAGGGGAGACAGTGGACTCAGCTCTGCCGGCAGGTGTTAAAACCACAGACCTGAAGCTCATTTTCATACGGTTGCCAGCAAACTCCCTCAACACCAGAGCAAGGCCTTCTGCCCACTTTCACATATACCCTCAGGCTGAACATGGCTCCTTTTCCCCACCAACCTTGCCCTTGATGTTCACTTTCATCTGAATTTACTAGAACAGCGACAACAGGGAGAGGGGCATGGTGAATTTTGCTTTGAGCTCCACACCCCTGCCAGGAAGGGCATGAATGCTTCATAGCGTTTAGATGAAGCAAAAAGGATTCTGCAATCTGCTGAGTGTGGGGCTCCGTAATGTGATTTTATGTACATTACCAGAGCCTTCAACCAGTATCACCTCCCCACCCCTGCCCAAATTCCCCAAAACACAGATGCAAACTTCAAGAACCAGCTAGATTGATTTACCCAAGGTCACACAACATGTGGGGCTTTGCTGGTGGTTCAGTGGTAAAGAATCTACCTGCCAATGCAAGACACGCCAGGTTGGACCCCTGGGTCAGGAAGGTCCCTGGAGAAGGAAATCATCGCTACTCACTCCAGTATTCTTGCCTGGAAAATTCCATGGCATTCCCAGGAAGTGCCTGGTGGGTTACAGTACATGGGGTCGCAAGAGTCGGACACCACCTAGCAACTAAACTACAACCGTTGCCAGCACACAACATATGAGTGATAGCAATAGGATTCAAAACTAAATTTTCTAACCCCAACATTCATGTTCTTTCCTTGAAAGCACTGTGATGTGGAGGAAAGATGGGCTCCTGGCCCAGGCAAGTCTAGATTCAAATTCTAGGTCACATCTTGTTCCAGCACTTGCTGATGGCATGGCCTTGGACAGTTACCCTTTTGGGGTCTCAGTTTCCTCATCTGTGAAATGGAGGACCTAATACCTATCTCATGGGATGGTTGGGAGGATTACATGAGTTAGTGCCTGTAAAATTTAGCAAGATAGTAGGCTTGAAGTAGGTATAAATTGATGTTACTTCCCTTTTTCTTGACTTTCTTCCATTTTACAAGAGAAAAATAAATTGAAGATATGTTTTATGGTAGCTTAACATAATTGTACAACACAATGGTTTTCACAAAATGTACCCTGAAATCAGACAAAAGAACATTTCCACTCATCCCACCCAGGGCCCCCCTTTCCCTCCCTTCCCAGTTACCATGTCCTTTCAAAGGTAATCATTATCCTAACTTCTAACACTGTAGATCCATTTTACCTGCTTCTGACTTAAATAAATGGAGTCATCTAGTATATTCTCCATTGTGTCTGCTTGCTTTCATTCACCATATTTATGAGATTCATCCATGATGCTGCAATGGTTATAGTCTGTTCTCTCGTTTCTATATAGTTTCCCAGAGTGTGAATATACCCAATTTATTTATCCATTCCATTGTTGATAAATATGTTTTGTTTCCAGTGTTTTGCTTTTACTAAAATACTGCTCTGAACATTTTCCTTTGTGTCTTTTGATAAACTTACATGTTTTTCTGTTAGTTCTAAGAAATGTATGTGTTGCATCAGTAGAAACTGCCAAGCTGTTTTCCAAAATAGTTGTTCCAATTCTCACTCCTACTAGTAGTGTTGGAGTTCTGATTGTTCCATATCCTCACCAAATACTTAGTATTGTCTCTTTTTCCTTTTAAGCACTCTGCTGAAAATGTAGTGATATTTCACAGTGATTTTAATTTATATACCCCTGATTATCAAAAGAGTTGAGCACTGTTTCATATGTTTATTGATCACTTGGAGATCTTCTTTTGAGAAAGGCCAGTTCAAATCTTTTGTTCCTTTTTTCTGTTGAGTTATCTGCCTTTTTCCTATTGATTTATAGGGATCCTTACACATTCGGAGAAAGCAATGGCAACCCACTCCAGTACTCTTGCCTGGAAAATCCCATGGATGGAGGAGCCTGGTAGGCTGCAGACTATGGGGTTGCAAAGAGTCGACACGACTGAGCGACTTCACTTTCACTTCACTTTACATATTCTGACTATGAGTCCTTTGAGAGACACATATTTTGCAAATATCTTCTCCAACTCTGTAGCTTGCCTTTTTGCTTTCTTAGCTGTGTGGTTTTACTTTTTATTATCAATTGATGTTATTAACTTTAATGTGGTTTAATACATCAGATTTTTTTCCCTTATGGTTAGGCATTTTGTGTCCTGTTGAAGAAATCTTTATTTAGCCTGGATCCAGAAGATATCCTTCCATGTTTTTTTCCCTAAAAGCTTTCATTTTACCTTTTTCATTTAGAATTATAATTTCTCTGTCTGGTGTGAGGTAGGGATTTAATTTTTTTTTTTTCAAATAAGGATATCCAGTTGACTTAGCATCACTTATTGAAAAAGGTCATCCTTGCCCCCCAATGGCATGACAGTCACCTTTATCATAAATGAGGTGACTGAATATGTGTGGGGGTCTGATTCTAGACTATGCCATGTTCTAACAGTCTAGTCCTCTATCATTTCACCTGTAGAACACTATCTTTATTATTACAGTTTTGGGTAAGTCTTCAAGATACTTTTAAAGAAACCAACACCAGTATCTTCCCAATCCAGGAAATCTGTGCCCCCTCCCCTGTCTCAGGTAGATTGTGCTGGTGCTAAGCCATCCTTCCAGTTAGTTGGGTGGGAAGAGGAAAAGGAATAGGGAGAGAGTAGACGAATGTGTTATAGAAGTTTCATCTTCAGACTAATGAGATTGGGGCAAGTTGTCATGTGTTATTCATGGTGAGAAGAACCCAAAGATGTATGAAATTTCACAGAGTGATGGGAAGAGCTCGGGAATAAGAGTGAGAATTCCTGAATTCTGGGCTCAATCGTGTCATTCACTAGTTGTGTGACCTTGAACAGTCTGGTTCCTCTGTCTGGGTCCTTTTTCCTTCTTCTGTAAAAGAAGGGAGTGGAACTAGATGTCTTTCATTGTCCCTTCTATCTCTGAGAGTCTCCAAGAGAAAGAGAAATTGGTGTAGGAAATGCCTTTTCCAGTCTATAAAGGTGTTTTCTATTAGAGCAAATAGAACTTTCTATCCTTATGTATCCCCATGCAATATCTATTCAAAGATAATGAACTCTGGGCTTCTCAGGTTGCACTAGAGGTAAAGAATTTGCCTGCCAAGCAGGGGACCCAGGTTCAATCCCTGGCTTGGGAAGATCCTCTGGAGGAGTGCATGGCAACCCACTCCTGTATTCTTACCTTGAGAATTCCATGGACAGAGGAGCCTAGCAGGCTACAGTCTATATGGTTGCAAAGAATTGGATACGACTGAAGCGACTTAGCACAAATGCATGCATATGAACTGTGCTAGGCTGGATGTCTCCTTTGTATTCATCATGGTCTTGTTCATGTCTTCCTCTGAGCTGGGATTTGGTCTCAAAAGGGACAGGTGTGGTTTTGGTGTGAGACAGACATGGGTTCAAATCCTGATTGTGCTACTTACTTTCTGTTTGACTTTGGAATAATCGCTCCTCATCTTCCAGCCTCGGTTCCTTCCTATGTAAAATGGAGGCTAAGAACATTTCCCTCCTCATGTGCTTTTGCTGCCCTAGAATATTTCCACAAGGACAAGCACTTTTTATAAACTGCATAGTGTGGCTACAGTTCTAAACTCACTGTCAGATGTCTCATCACATCTGACCTGTCCAGTTACTTTCTTGCTTCTCATCCCCACCTGCCACGATCCAGTCAATAAAGATATCAGCCAATTAATCATTTACCTGGAGCTAACCCAAGGTAACACACACCTGCTCAGAGATTACCTGGGGTTTATTTTCAGTCTGAGTTCCTAGATGCTTCGATCCTGGGGAATGTGGTTGTGAGGGTTTGTGAGGTCAGGGGAGAAGGACAGCAGGAAGAGCTAACATGGGATCAGAGGAAGTGACTCTGTTCACGGAGTATTTAGCCCAGGGGCTGAATGCAGGGCAAACAGTGCATAGTGATATCTGCTGGTATTTCTATTATTATTACACCTTTCAGTTAAAGGACAGCACAGGTGTTCTTGGTGAAAAACACCTATGATTCTGCCCCTTAGGTGGGACACAGTTAAGGCGGCATTACCTCTTCCCATGATGAGAATAACTACAGGACTCCACCCCGCAAGGGAACTCAGCTTTTGGTGAAGCAAAACCACTGCAGGTTATTTCTTTGGCAGGAAGCGGAGAGAGAGTGAGAACAGATGGGTAAGTCGAGAAGCTGTCTTTGTCCTCCACCCAGTGGCTCCTAGGGAGTGTTTTCCTTCCCTTTAGAAAACAAGAGTCTCCTGTAGCCAGACTCTGAACTGTCATAAGCCCCTGTGGCCAGAGATCAGGTCTCTGGTCACCAGCCCCTTAGCTTCCACTGGTCAAAAGAGGACCACTTTATCTTCCCCACTCCATCCCTGTGCCCTGCAGAGGCGGCTGCCTGCTGCTTCGTGATGGCTCTATACTAGAATCGCCCCCCACACCTCATCAGATGTCACAGAGAGGTCTTGCCTTCTCCTGTGTCTCTCCTTCTGTGTGGCTTGAGGGGTGCAGGCTGGGCACACAGGCCCTCAGCAGGATATAAGAGCAGATCTGTGCATTGCATGCGGTTCCCAGCATATTTGTTTGATCCGTGTCCAGGTTTGCTTAGACATCCGCTTCTAAGCTGACAGTTGAACATAAAAGCCGTCCCAAGTGGCTGTTTTCAGGTCTTCAGCACTGGTGAGCCACAGTTGGGAAAGCTTTTCCTTCCCTCTGCCCCTAAGTGAATTATCACATGTTATCAAGCCAGAGCTTCGGGGTGGCCCCGCTCGGCCGCTCCTCCTCTGATGATCCATCAGCCACCAAGTGGGTGATTAAGATATCCTCTGCCCAGGAGTGTGCATCAATCTGCCGCTCAGCTGTCCTTTCCAGGGAGCATGGCGGAGGGTGCCAGGCATTTCCACTCCCTGGATGTTTGTGCTGCACGCTCTGTACCTTGGATCCACCAAGGGATCCTGAGTCTGATCACCAATCCCACCTCCAGCCCATACTCACTGCCTCCCAGTCATTGCCCCTGTATCAGAGCCATCCAAGGACCTACTTCTGATGCCAGCCCTCCCAGAGCAATGGATGCCTGGTCCATCCCACAACACCCAGGGACGGGCACTCTAGCCCCTCCTTGCCCCTCTGTAACCAGGTCATCCCTGCTGTCCTCAGCCCCAGGCCGTGTAGAGGATTAGACTGCACATGAATAAGCAATATTCACTTGGCTCTGAAAGCCTAGAGTAAATCCCTTGAGCGGCTGTACAGGAGCAGGGCAATATTTCGCATCTCCTCTCCCTCCATGGCCTCCCCCGGCTCCTATTCCATTTGAAAGCCCCCCCCATCTTCTTTTTTTTTTTCTGGTATGTACTTGCAGGTGGGTAACTATGTTAGAACACCATCATCAAAACACAGCTTTTAGAGCAGAGAAACAGATCCCTGGGAGCAGTCGCTCAGTTAACAGTGAGCAGAGGTGCAGGAGGAGAGCACCCTGCATCTGGCCTCTCACTCAGCCTGCCGGGAGGAGGCAGTCAGCCCTTCGCTGGTCCCCAGCCCCATTTGTGGAAGGAAAAACCTCCCAGAGGCTTCCCGAGAGCCACCCACTTTGTGAAGAGCCAGTCCTTCAGAAAGAATTAGAGAGCCAAGGCACCCCTGTGATAGTATGTCTTAGTCAGCTCAGGCTGCTGTAACAAAATCCCATGGTCTGGGTGTCTTAAACAACAGACATTAATTTCTCACAGTTCTGGAGGCTGGAAAGTCCAAGAGCAAGGTGTGGGCAGTTAGGGTTTCTGCTGAAGGCCCTCTTCCTGGCTTGCAGACAGCTGTCTTCTTGCTGTGTCCTGTCACGATCCTTCTTTGGTGCTTGTGCATGGACAGAGTAGGGTAATTCGGTTTTCTAATTTTTTCTGTTTTTAGGAAACTCCATACTGTTTTCCACAGTGGCTACACCAATTTACAATCCCACCAATAGTGCACAAGGGTTCTCTTCTGGGAAGACATCCTTGCCAACACCTGTTATGTGTTGTACTTTTTATAATAGCCATTCTGACAGATGTGAATTGGTATCTCAGTGTGGTTTTGATTTACATTTGCTGATAATCTGTGATGTTGATCGTTTTTTCCAGATGCCTACTGGTCGTCTGTATGTCATCTTTGGGAAACTTTCTGTTCAGGTCCTCTCACAATTTTTTAATCAGGTTACTTGTTTTTCCGATGTTGGGTTGTATGGGTTCTTTGTATATTTTGGATATTAACCCCTTATCAAATGTATTGTTTGCAAATATCTTTTCCCATTCAGCAGGCTGTTTTTCATTTTGTTGACAGTTTCCACTACTGTGCAAGAGCCTTTTGGTTTGATATAATCCCATTCGTTTCTTTTGTTTTCCTTGCCTAAGGAGACAAATTAGGAAAAAAAAAAAAAGCAGCTGAAATCACTGTCAATGAGCATATTGCTTGTGTTTTCTTCTAGAACTTTTATGTTTTCAAGTCTTACATTGACGTTTTTATTCCACTTTGAGTTTATTTTTATATATGTTAAGAGAAAGCAATCTAGCTCGACTCTTTTGCATGTAGCTGCCCAGTTTTACCAGCACTATTTATTGAAGAGGCTGTCTTTTCATAGTAACTCTTCATAATGTTTCTCAGAGATATTTTTTCCTTTTCTGGCAACTTTCACTGTAGTTCACAGCTCCATCATCTGCCCTCCCCATAATGTGATCTTCCTGCCTCTAATCGGTGTCCTCACAACCCATTCTGTCCAGTGCATCCAGATTAATCTTTCTAAAGCACCATTCCCATTGTATTACCCTGTTTCAAAAACTGATGGTGGTTTCTGTTTCCTGTGGACCCACATGGCATCCCAGCCTCATTCTCTGCTTCTCTTACAGATGCCCTGCTCCCGCATGATTTGTCTTCTATCTGGTCAGGATGCTATAACTGCATTTGCATCACAAAAAACTTCAATTAGATGCTAGACCTGAACTGTCTGAAATGGTAGCCACTAGCCACACATGGCTATTGAACAACTGAAATATAGCCAATGACACTGAGAAACTGAATTTTTAATTTAATTTAGATTAAATTAAAAGGCAGAAGCATTAGTATAAAATATTTTGACATCAGACACACTTTTATTGTAAAGTTTAGTAGAAGCATATTTCACTTTAAACATTATATTCCATAACATATTATTGTTGTACTGTAGTACATGGATCAACAACATGTATCATTTCTAGTATTAAAAACACAACACAAAAGGGGAAGGGATAAATTAGGAGTTTGAGATTAACATATACAAACTACTATATATAAATTAGATACACAACAAGGATTTACTGTATAGCACAGGGAAATACACTCAATATCTTATAATAACATATAGTGGAAAAGAACTTGAAAAAGAATATGTATATATATACATATTCTTTTTCAAATGATGTATATGTATATCTATATATACATAATTTGTATGTATATATATCTATATATACATAATTTTCTATATATGTACATATATCTATGTATATGTATATATGTATATATACATGTATATAGGTATATCTATATATATACATATACATATTCTTTTTCATATTCTTTTCCATTATAGGTTATTATAAGATATTATACACATACATATGGGTATATAACTGAATCACTTTGCTGTACACCTGAAACTAACACAATATTATAGATCAACTATACTTCAATAAAAAATGAAGATAAAGATATAAATAAATAAAAACAACACTGTCAGTGTCAATGGATGATTTAGTTGGAATGATTTTGTTTTCTATGCACTGATATACCACTGTAATGTAATTTTTTAACTATTTTTTACAGATGGCATGAGTTTCAGTGATTCCTGTTTCTTTTTATCTCTTTTAATATACCTCATAAAACATGTAAAATACATACGTGGCTCACATTAGATTTCCATTGAATTGTTCAGCAGTAGCTCTGCATGATGATGACAGATGGGCACTTAATGGTAAGGGAAGCAGGAAATAGGAGATGGTAATGGGAGCCTCCATCTTGATCTGGTCCTGCCTGCGGCATATGGAAACCAGCTTAGGCACAGTGGAGACCTTCAGTAAATGTTGCAGAAGGTGGTAAAGTGTGGTGTCTAGGAGAATAAGCTTGGGAATCCAACTATCCCTGAATTTGAATCCCAGCTCTGACAACTTGATGAACGACTCTGAGCCTCAGTTTTCCCATCTGCAAAACTGGAGTGTTAACATTACTGAATTCAGAGGGTTATGGGGCGATTACATAAGATTATACATACACTTAGCATGGTACTTATGGATAATGAGTGCTCAATCATTGTTAGCTATTAGGCAGTTGGATTTAATGGAATAGAGGCAAGAGGTGTGTAAAATCACTTCTGGAGGCCCTTTGATTCCTCTTTTCTCTGACTCCCAGTCACATGGTTGCTGCAGAGGACGACCTTCTGACTCATAGAGATGAGGTTCATTGCAGCAATAAAATCAGCCCATAGAGAAGTATTTTTTACCCATAGACTCAGCACAAAATGCATTCTCAAATGCCCATCAACTAACCACAATGACCTGCCCTTGCAAATCCCATGATCAGCTCTGAGCTCCACCTCCAGCCTCTTGGGGATAGGGCATGGGGGTGGGGTGAAATGGTTCCTGTTTTTATGCAATTACTGAGTTTGTCAAAAAACAATCCTCAGGATGCCTAGCCTTCCTCTTAAAATATATCTCCAGGGTCTCCCAAGGTCAACTGAACCCCATGGTTGATGACACCAGAATTACGGCATAAGTGACTCTCCAGAGAAGGGCTAAGGATAGACTCTTCTTATTCCTACCTTGCTCTCTGCCAAACTAAGAGGGTGTGCTGAGTCCTGGCACAAGCCAGGCAGACAGACTAATGTCTTGCAGATCTCTTCTGGGGTCCTGCCAGGCAGGAGGAGAGGAAGCACTTTTATAGCTTGAGTCACTGGAGCTCAAATTCTCTTCCAGTACTTCTGAGTGGAGAAGAGAAACAAAAGTAATTTCAGACAACACTGGAAGAAACAAGAAAGCAGAAACCAGCCCTAAGTTCCCTGTAATGTTCTGGGACCCAGAACCCAGGAGAGAGCCAGAGAGTCTCAGATCTAGGACCAAAGAGGCAGAGAGTAACTGAGAAGGCAAAGCACCACAACATTTTTACAAACGAATGCACATGGGAGCCTCTAGTTAAAGTAACCACTAAACCTGCAAGGGCTATTAGAGTCCCTTCAGTGTCACAGGGAGCTGTAAAGGGATCTTAAAGGAGAGGAATATTAGGACCCTCATGGCTGTGACTGACACTTTTTCTAATGAAAAGAAGAAAAGAAGGAGTTTATTAAAAGAATCCCCCATAATCAGAGCTAAGATTAAATAACCAAGCCATGGGAAATACAGAGATGTGATAACAGACCAGATTTCTCCATGTGACAGAATTACTCCACGGAGCAGAGATTACTGATAGCCTAGTCCTACGTGCATTTTTCCTTTCCTCCTTAGTGACAGAATCCTGGTTTCATTGGGCAGCCATGGTTACCAGCCAAAAGACTACATTTCCCCACTATCTTTGCAGCTAGGTTTGGCCATGTGACTAGGTTCAGGCCAATGAGATGTAAGCAGAAGGATTAGGCCTTCGAAAAGAGGAGGGCCTTTTTGTCCGTTTTGTCCTTCCAACTGCCTGGAATTCAAATAAGGTCACTGAAGTTCCTGCACCCTTATTGGAATAGGAGATAACTTGGAGGCTAGAAATTGCTCTGAGGATGGAGAAGCAGAAAGACCAGAGCCTGACCTGGGAGCTCTCAGTTGGTTCTGTACAGCCTTCTTCTGGACTACTTTTGCAGAAGAGCAATATATATATATATATATATATATATATATATATATATATATATATATGTCTATTTTATTTAACTACTAGTTTAGTTTTGTTTTTTTGTGGCATGGGTGGTGGAGGCTTCAGTTAAATGCAGCAAAATCCAATCTTAACTGTTATACCACAATTAGGGTGTTTCCTATTTACAGCATCTTTAAGCAGAGATGGCCTGACTAGCTTCCTCAGCTCTTCATTGAAAACCCTGGGAAAGTCCTCAGATCGGTCCAGCCTGGGTCAGATACCATCCCTGCACTGAGCAGCTGTGGTCATGGGAGCAGATCCTGAGAAAACCAGGAGCTGGGGGGAGACAAGATGGGTCCCATGCAGACCTCTGCCCACAGAAGGAGGGCTAGCAGGTCGTAGAGGTCAAGACAGAAATGAGTAGACAATGCCTGCAAGTCTACTATAAGAAGACATGGGTTTAAACTACCTTAATCTTGGATGGACCTAGAGATGATCATACTAAGTGAAGTAAATAAGTAAGAGGAAGACAAATACTATCTGAAATCACTTATATATGGAATCTAAACTATGACACAAAGGACCTGTCTACGACACAGGAACAGATTCACGGACATAGAGAACAGACTTGTGGTCGCCAAGGGGGGAAGGGACTGGGGGAGGGATGGAATGGAAAGCTGGGGTTAGCAGATGTAAGCTTTTATATATAGAATGGATAAACAACACAGTCCTACTGTATAGCACAGAGAACTGTATTCAATATCCTATGGTAAACTATAATGGGAAAGAATGTAAACAAAAGAATGTATATGTATACATGTGTAAATATATACACACACAACTGAATCACTCTGCTGCATAGAAGAAATTAACAGAACATTGTAGATCAATTACACTGCAACAGCAACAACAAAGAATCCTGTAAGGTGTTTATGTAATATCCCCATTTTACTGAAGCAAAACTGACACAAAGAGATTAAGTCAGCTCCCCACTGGCACATAACCAGGGAGTATAGGAGCTAAATTTCAAGTCAGCGCGCAACTTTTATTGCATTAACTATTTGTCAAGCTCACTTCATTATTGAGCTTCCCTTATTATAGAGAAAACTGAATTTGAGGTGACATATCTCCTCTCCCATCCCTACCGCCACCCCATAAAAAAGACACAGCTCTGTAGTCATGACACTTCGAATCAAACCGGCGGGGAGGGAGCAGACAGCAGTGGGACAATATTTTGGCCACCTGCTGTGAAGAGCCAACTCATTGGAAAAGACCCTGATGCTGGGAAAGACTGAGGGCAGGAGGAGAAGGGGGTAACAGAGAATGAGATGGTTGGATGGCACCACCGACTCAATGGACATGAGTTTGAGCAAATTCCAGGAGATTAGTGAAGGACAGGGAAGCCTGGTGTGCTGCAGTCCACAGGGTCGCAAAGAATCCAACATGACTGAGCGACTGAACAACAAATTAAATAATGTCTCCAGGAGGAATGGATGCCCACATGTGAAGTTAGGAATAGTCAGAGCTGGCCTGGGGACCCCCCAGGAGAGTCAGTCCAGAGACTCTTTGAACCAGGCAGCAGAGCTGTGAGAGCAACAATATCTTCACTGGAATTTTTAAAAAGAGCTTTTGATTAGCCTGAAACATTAGTGTAACTTATTTTCTCAACTCTGGTAAATATTTAATTATCAAAAATAATAGTCTTTTTTTTTTTTTTTTACCTTTTTGAATCTAAATCACAGCGAGAATTTTATTAAAGCTGTCTTGGCAGTGAATGGCATCCTAGCATGACATCTTTTAACTGACATCCCTATAATTAGAAGGAATTGTCTTTTCATACCACACATTTGAACTGGCTAATTACTCAATGAATATTTAGCTTCTCACATAGGCAAATATTATGTGAAGAGGGGAACTTTCCTGAATAAGTATTCAACCCAGAAAACTTCTCAGGAGCCAGCTATAATGACCTAGTCTATCCGAGGTCTTCTCCACCGCTCTCTATCCCAACAGTTCACCACCTGCCTCCACCATCTGAGACTCACACACATGCATGGACACACACATGCATACCACGTTCTGGCACTTCTACGAAAAGCCAAGGGGATCCTTAATTTTTGTTTGGATTTCTACATTTTTCTTTCTTAATAAAACATTTCTTGAAATATTTCAACCACTCAAAAAAAATTAAGGAATAATATGATAAGCACCCTTATGCCCATATCCCAGTGTCATAAATAAAACATGACCAATAAGGCTGGATGCCCTTGTACTGCCTCTCATTCCTGCGCACTCTCCCTCTCACTCCCTATTTCCAGGCTCTTGAGTTTGACCATCTTTGAATTTGTCTGTATTCCTATGCATTATTCATAAACAGTACCTGGCTTGGTTCTGCATAGTTTACTGCTTTTATAAGTGGCATCACAGTGGATATACTCTTCTGGAGCATGCTTCTTCAGCTCTGTGATGTTGCATAGAATCATGCATGTTGATACATGTAACTCCACTTCATTCATTTTTACTGCTGAAAAGAACTCCATTGAATGAGTACTTCACAACTTATTCAACTTATTCATTTCATTCTCCTGTTGTTAGAAATTTTGGTCGCTCCATCTTTTGGGTTTTTTGTTTGCCTGTTTTGCTATTACAAACAATAGTGCTATGATTTCTCTGGTATACGTCTCTTTATGCACCTGTATGTTTCTCTAGAGCATATACCTAGAGTACAGTTGTCCAACTGTAGGGCAATGTATCTTTAACTTTACTAAATACTTCCAAACATTTGTAACTCAATAGCGACAGATAAGCCACTCAAGAAAAACTAATGTTTTTAACCCACCTTATGGTTTTTGGCCTGAAGGACTGTGTCAGCATTCCTTCCCAATACGCTCCTGGGGCTCTGGTAACTTTCCAGAAACCTCTTTTGTGTTCCTTTCTCACTTCACTTCAAAGAGTGCTGCTGTCAGTGAGCCATCAATCAAAGGCCCAAAGCCAGGTCCCAATGAGAAGGCTAAGAAGTCTTACCCGCTTCATGTTCCAGCAGGTCACTTTTGAGCTCTCGGAGATGTGCAGCAGGCGGGGGGGGGGGGGGGGTGATAAGCACCTCGGCCTGACACCCACTACCACCAGGAGTACAGAAGATCAGCGACATGTACCTCAGCTTCCCCAGGGCCTCAGCAGGGGCTGTGAGTCCTCAGGTAACTCAAAAATAGCTCCAGGGGAGGAATATATTGCTTCTACTCTCCTAAGGAGAGTCAAAAAGTCTTAAGGACTTACCTTGTCTGGGGCTTCGTTGTGGTAGGGGGATCTCAGAGTGTCACAAGCCCTCCAGATCAAAGGAGCAAGTGACTCTCTTCTGAAGGATGGACGATCACTGTGGGGATGGGAGCAGAAGAGAGAAGGAGGGAGCACAGGGCGGCCTGCTCCCCCAGGAATCACCTTCTGTACTAAGCTGCTGGGTCAGTCCGTTCCTAAACCCTGAAGCATGGGGGAACAGGGCTCGTGTCTGGAGAACTGACCTCTGGTCTTATCAAGGGCCGATGGGCCCAGGCAGCCAGGAGGCACTCCAGCAGCATCACCACCAGCCCCAGCCAGGGGTTTCCTTCCTGCCAGGTCTGCCAGCCCCCTCTGGGAGGCCGAATTCCTCCCCACTCGAGGACATGGCCAGGTCCAAGTCCACCGGGGCTTTGGGGAGCCAACTGCCAACCTTGAAGGAGCCTCTGCAACCTTTCAGGCCGAGAAGGAAACTCCCAGAGTAAGCTGCGCCTGACCCCAGGGGCCTGCCACATTAGGTCTCCTGGTTACTCCACAGCCCTGAGATCCACGTTCCACCTCTGCCACGACATCACCCCTCAACCTCTCATAGGACCTAGTTCCTCATCCTTCAGCTGGGGCGGGGGCGTGGTTTCTTTCTTTCTTTCTTTCATTTTCAATTTATTTTTTGGCTATGCTGGGTCTTCACTGCTGCATGGGGCTTTTCCCTAGTTGCAGCTAGTGGGGGCTACCCTCTAGTTGCCCTGTGTGGGCTTCTCATTGTGGTGGATTCTCTTGTTGCGGAGCATGGGTTCTGGGCCCTCCAGCTTCCGCAGTTGCTGCTCCAGAGCCCTAGAGCCCAGGCTCAGTAGTTGTGGCGCATGGGCTTAGCTGCTCCTTGGCATGTAGGATCTTCATGGATCTGCACTGGCAGGCAGACTCTCTACCACTGAGCCACCAGGGAAGCCCTCAGGGCTGGTTTCTTTATGGACATGGTGGTCTCAGGATTGGCTGCCTGTTCGCAAACCTGGAGAGACTGAGGCACAGCCCTCAGTAACTAAGTTCTTCCCCTGCGTTGAATTTCCTCCCCTCCCACTGAAGTAAGAACTAGCTCTTCTGAGGGACCTGGTGAAGCTCAAAATAGAAGCCAGTTCCCAAGCCACTAGCAGGGTTGGAATTTGCCATCAGAGACTCATCCACAGAGATAGGAAAGTTCCAAGATGTTGGGAGCTGAACCCCAAGGGAACTAGGGGCCCTTATCTCTGCCCCCTGCCTGTTGCAGCACCCCCACCCCCACTCAGCTCCGCAAAAATGCCTGAACTAATTTCATCCAATTCTACTTTAAAAAAGAAAACCCAGGAAATAATTACTTTAGTCAGACATTATTTACTTAAGTAATTCTTTACTCAAATGTCTTTAGGCTTTATTTTACTAATACTACATAATTACGTAATTGTGTAATTAGGAAGAAATTAAATGACAAATGTTTGCTGAGAACAAATGGAAAAAAATAGTTCTCTCAGCTCAATACGTTACATCTTCTTCCCCTCCTCCTAGCTCTCCCCCGGTCTTCTGCCCCCAAGCCTCCCCCAGGGGCAATCAAGCAGGTGGGGTACCTGGACACGTAGCAGCAGATGTGGGCACCCTGAGCTGGAGGCGAAAAGCAGATGCTTTCTAGAACTAACCTGTGTGTCTCCCTGTACAGCCCAACCTCCCTCCCTGGGCAGGAGTCAAGCCTCCTCTGGGAGATTCATGCTTTCAGCCCAAAGCAGCCTGAGAAAAGCAAGCTCAGCTGGCCCTACAGATTATCCTCCTGTAAGCAAAGTCCAATTCAGCTCATGCCGCAGGCTCCTGGGGCGCCCCACTTCTCAGGCTGAAGAAGAGGAATGGAGGGTCCCCTAGGAGGACAGGGAGATGGGAACACATCTGCTTTGCCACCTTCATGGGGACCCACCGTGTCTGCTTGGTACTCTACCCAAGGAAGAGGCATAGCAAGCGCCCCAGGACTGAGTAGCTCATGGGGGGGACCCATTCCCTTGGACCACCACTCCTTTTCCCTCCTTTCCTGCTCCAACCCCAGCCACTGTGAAAGCCAGTGGAGCTTCCTGCTGCTAAAACTCCAATCAATCAACCACCCACCCAATGCCTGGCGAGCAAGCCTTTTGTTCAAGTTCTGAGGGGGACACGAAAGAGCAGGCAGGCCACAGCTATGCTCATTAATATGTCAGCTTCTTGGAACTTGGCATGTAGAGCAGTGTTATTCACAGAAGAAAGTTACCTAGTCCAGCCTCCCCACCAAAAAAAAAAAAAAATCACTTTAAGTGTCCCCAGCATCCCGTACCAAGAAGGAGGAACCATGGACTCGGGTTGTGGAAGTTCACATCTGTCTCCAGCGCTTCTAGGCTGTGCCCCTGAACAAGTCACTCATCTTGTCTGGCCTCTGTTTGCTCATCAGTAAAATGGGAATGGTGCACACCCTACCAGATTGCTGGGAGGATTAAATGAATTGGTAGCCATAAGGCATTCAGAACAGCACCAAGGGCTAATAAGCAGGAACAACAGAAGCCAACCCAGAGTAGAAGGGCTGGGGGAAAGTGCCCCTTCCATCCCCGCCAGCTCTGAGCTAATAAGGACTCACGAGCTGGGGCAGGATCAGCAGGGCAGGGGGCTGGGACAAGGTGAGAAAGGTCGTAAAGGGACTCTGGTCCCCAGGGGTAGTGCCATGGTGCCCTGTGGGAGGGACTTCCTGCTGACGGAATGCTCCAGAGAAACTAGGAAAGAGCACAGGGCCCTGCCCTGACATCTTGGAAGGAAACACTTTCCGAGTTTACCCTTCTTTTTTTCCCATCAACACAGGGGATCAAGGGATTAAAGTGACTTCCTCCAATGTCTCTATTCGTTTGTTGCATATAAAACAGACAAAGACCAAGTCTAAGCACTAACAGTGTGTCTTTGGGTGTCCACTGAGGGGATGAAACCCTGTTTCTGGTCATCTCAGATGGGACAGTGGTGGTGGAGAGGGTACCTGATGGGCCTGGAGACCCTGAGCCCTTGTGACAGCAGGAGAAGGAGGGGCCGTGGGCTTTGCTCTCCCCACTCCCCGGTCCTCTCTGGAGGAGAAAGAGCAACCCTCTGCAGAGTTTGAATCCCACCACAGCAACTTGCTATCTGAGTGACCCTGGGCAAGTTGTGTCACCTCTCTGAGCCTCAGTTTATTCTTTTATAAATCAGGTCTTATAAAACGATTAAACAATCTTTCATGAGATTGACAAAAGGATTCCATGAATCCCTGAGCTCAGGGCCCTGGTGCATCAAAGAACCTAACACATGGCCATCCATTCCTTCATTATTATTATCGTTATTATTTCACGGTGCCATGACTGGTCCTGCTGCTGTAGATAAGATCTTAGAGGGGTGTCAGGAGCAGGTGCCTTGGGAAGGGATGGGTTCCAGGCCACTGCACATAGCCATGAGGTCTTCAGAGGAAAGCGGAGGGGACAACCAGGAAGAGACAGGAGTAAAGAAAATTCTAACAGTTGCGGAAGATGGGGCAGTTCAGAGCCAGGGCTACTGTCCCCCATGCATTGCCCAGATATGAGAGACCAACTGGGACCTCTCTGCAGAAGGCAAGTTTCCACCCAATAGGCAGGAAATTCTACCCTCTTCTTTCCAGCATCCTCCATGTTCTATGCTTAGTCACTCAATCATGTCCAACTCTTTGCAACCCTATGGACTGTAGCCTGCCAGGCTCCTCTGTCCATGGGATCCTCCAGGCAAGAATATTGAAGTGGGTTGCCATGCCCTCCTCCAGGAGATCTTCCCAACCCAGGGGTAGAACCCAGGTCTCCTGCATATTGCAGGCAGATTCTTTACCAGCTGAGCCATCAGGGAAGCCCAGCATCCTCCATAAAGCTTACTTCCAGGAGCTCCTCTGTGGTCTTACGGTAAGAGCCACTTGTTCTCTGACAGAGGTTGCCTCAGAAAACTGCATTTTTAAAGAATTTCTGGTATTGACCTTGGGAAAACTGGCTGCCCATGGCTCATCTCCCTTCTCTGTCCTCTTGGCTCCAGTTCATGGGGCTCAGCCTGGGCGTGTTCTGCTAACCAGGGCTCCTGCTGTGGCCATGTCCCCACCCTGCATTTGCTGGAGAGCTGGGTTTAGTGTCCTCTGTCTGCTTTCGCAGCCCCTGATGCCAGCCCGGCCCCTGTCTTGCCTTTGCTGCTGCCCCCTCACGGCCTCAGCCACCTCCTAGCCGTGGCAGGTGTCCCCACCTCACTCTGTGTTGAGCTTTTTCCCAAGCAGCTACAAGGTCAAGCAGCAAAGAAGCCAGGGAAGCCAGACGGAGATCAGTCACACCCCTAGTCTCTGGGTCCAATTTCAAGTTTAATTCAATGCAATGGATATTTATAGAGTGTCTAACACCAGAAGGCTCAGAACCTGTAAGTGAATGTGTGTGTCTGTGTGTGTGTGTTGAGGGATTCTCTGAGGGGATACATGGAGACTTACCTTTGTTGGTTCAACTCATATCTTTCAAAAAATGAAATTCAGGACCCCTTTGAATGTTCTGTAGAACGCACTGCAACCAGCCAATACTGACCGATACATGAACTGAGATTTTGAATCCCATGGCTTTCTCGCAAGTTGGGTCCCCAGGGTCGGGAGGAAACCCTACCCCAGCAGACTCCAGCTGCTCCAAATCTCTCCACTAAGCCTTGGCTTTGCCTCCTGTGGCTCATTGGCTGAGAGCTCTGCAATTAACAAGGTCTCCCTCCTGGTCTAACCTTAACAAGGACAGCCAGCCAGCGCACAGCCTGCCCTCGCCGCCTCTGCCGCGCTGTTTGTTAGCTTCACAGATTATTATTAGAGGCACCGCAAAGCTAATCACCTCCCTGGTGGACACCCCGCCTCCCCCCGGCTCCTGCTCCTACATCGTCTGCGTTTGACCTGACATCCCTGGGCTCCCAGGCTGCCTGCTGGCAGCTCCCAGGGAGGAGCAGAGGTGAGCCCACCTGGGCAGGACTGCAGGATCATCTCTTCCAGGAGGATGACCTTTGCCCAGAGCCCCCAAGGACCGAGGCTAGGGACATAGAGGGGTGGGGAGGAAAGGGAAGGGAGGAAGGAGAGGGAGGAGGGGTTTTGGAGAAGCGCTGTAAGCTGAAAATGCCTTGGCACTTATTCATCTCTGGTTAAGCCCTTGTTAGTACATCCAGAGGGATACACACAGGGAAAGGCAGGAAGACCAGGCGACGGCCAAGCTCCCCTCCCACAGATCAATGTTGGGTAATGGAGAAAGGTCATTAGCAATTCTCTCCTTCCCCCAAAGACTGCAGAAGAGAAAAACAAACTTCAGTTCCAGCAGAAAGAATTTAAGTAGCCCAGGGGAATGACTTCCTCATTGTGAGGAGGATTTGCATCCCTAGATAATTTCCATGCCTCCTGCAGCTCAGCCAGCCCTCACCAGTTTTCATCTGGCTTTTCCCCTGCTCGACCGCCTGGGTGGCCTCCAGTGGGTGAGAGGAAGTCCAAAGGCAGGAACTTAAATCTGATATAACCACGCCCTTGTCACTGTCACTTCAGGGCACTCTTTTGGCCTATCTAATCCCCACCATTCCTGCAGAGCCAGCTCAGGATCGCTCCAGCTTCTTCTGGCCTCAAGTTCGTCTGCCCCCCAGCCTTGTTCCCAGGGTAGGACCCATGCCTCACACATCTCTGAGTCTCCTCCCTCCAAAGAGCAGTATCTCACACAGAGAACGTGATCAACAGATATCATGTGCTTAATATGAGGGTCAGCGTGAGTCCTGGTGTTCTGGTCATTTCTAGGATGTTATAGAGTTTTAGAATCTCATGGAAGGAGAGCAAGGAAGGGAATGATCAGTGACGGGACTTTATTACCTCACATCTTCCTTGTGACCACCCTACTGGGTAGGCATTATTATTCCCATTGATGGGCTTCCTTGATATGTCAGTTGGTAAAGAATCTGCCTGCAATGCGGAAGACCTCGGTTCGATTCCTAGGTCGAGAAGATCCTCTGGAGACGGGATAGGCTACCCACTCCAGTATTCTTGGGCTTCCCTTGTGGCTCAGCTGGTAAAGAATCTTCCTGCAATGCAGGATACCTGGATTAGATCCCTGGGTTGGGAAGATCCCGTGGAGAAGGGAAAAGCTACCCACTCCAGTATCCTGGCCTGGAGAATTCCCTGGACTGTATAGTCCATGGGGTCGCTGAGTCCGACTTGGCTGAGCAACTTTCACTTTCAATTTCACTTTGATGTATTTGCAAACTGAGGCTTAGAGAGGTAATTTGCCCAAGGCCACATAGCCAGTAAGTAACAGAGTTCTGGGATATGAATTGAGGCCTAACCCAAAAGCCTACATTTCCTCCACTGTGGGATGTCCACCTTGGTCAAAACTCCCTTAGATGTGAGGTCAACTTGACCTTGTTGTTGTTTGGTCACTAAGTTGTGCCTGACTCTTTGGGACCCCATGGTCTATAGCCCACTAGGCTGCTCTGTCCTGAGCTTTCCCAGGCAAGAATACTGGAGTGGGTTGCCATTTCCTTCTCCAGGGGATCTTCCCCACCCAAGGATCGAGCTGGAGTCTCTTGCATCAGGCAGATTCTTTACCACTGAGCCACCCAGAAAGCCCTGACTTGACCTAGCCTCCTATTATAGAACTCGCACAGGATTTACAAAAAGGTGAAACAAGTGAGATATCACATTTCATATCACATCCATAGCCTCACCACCCCTTTGGAAGAATCCCATTTCACTTAGTGATTTCTGAAAGTGAAAGGTACTCACTAATTCAACAAATGTTCAGTAAGTAAACTGAGCGCATACGATACGCCAGATTCTGCTGTAGGTGCCAGGAATACAGCAGTGAACAAGACAGATAAAATGCCCTGCTCTCTCAACAACAACAAAACAAATAACCTGATTAAAAAATGGGCAAAGAACTTGGATATTTCTTCAAAGAGGAAATACAAATGGCCAATAAGCACATGAAAAGATGCTCAACATCACTAATCACTAGGGAAATGCAAATCAAAACCACAATGAGAAATCACTTTATGCCTATTAGGATGGCTATTCCTAAATAAACCAACCAACAAACAAAAACAGATGAGGATGTGGAGAAATTAGAACCCTTGTGTCCTGCTGGTGGGAATGTAAATGGTACAACCCCTACAGAACACAGTGTGGCAGTTCCTCAAAAATTAAAAATAGAATTGTTACTGAGTCCAGGCCTGTACTACTTGCCACAGGACAGGCCAATAAATTGAGAGATAAATTTGAGGGGCAAGGAATAGCGACTTTATTTGGAAATCCAGCAGACAGAGAAGATGATGGACTAGCATCCCCAAACACCATCTCACCTGAGTCAGAATTCAGGCCTCTTTTATACTACAAGGGTAGGGGGTGTGGTTGGTGGGTGACAATTTCTTGGTGCCAGAATCCTTTGTTCTTGCAGCTATCCATGTAGATCTGGTCATAACGTTCCTCAATCAAGACAAATGTTATTCTCTATTCTGCAACTTTTTGTCTCTGTATGAATGAGAAAGGGTTATACCTTTCAAGGTCAGAGCCCTGAGAATAGGCTACCCTGTATATTTCAGGCTATAGGCAACATTCTTTTACAAAGGTGCAGAGCCAGCATGACTAAGCACAAGCAACAAAGCACAACGGTTAGAACTAAAGCAATAAATCCAACATGGAGTCAGGTTTGTTCTGTTACAGAATTATCATATGATCCATCAGTTCCACTTCTCAGTATTTATCCAAAAGAATTGAAAGCAGAATCTTGAAGAGATATTTGTATACGCATGCTCACAGCAGTATAATTCACAAGAGCCAAGAGGTGGAAGCCAAGTGTCCATCCAACTGTAAACAAACAAAATGTGTGGAATTTACATACAATGGAATATCATTCAGTCCTAAAAAGGAAGGAAAGTATGATTCATGCTACAATATGGATGACACTTGAGGATGTTATGCTAAGTGAAATAAGCAAGTCACAAAAAGTCAAATACTGTATGATTATACTTGCATGACAGAGAAGGCAATGGCAACCCACTCCAGTACTCTTGCCTGGAAAATCCCACGGACGGAGGAGCCTGGTAGGCTTCTCCGTCCATGGGGTCGCACAGAGTCGGACACGACTGAAGCGACTTAGCAGCAGCATGCTGTTGCTAAGTCGCTTCAGTCGTGTCCGACTCTGTGCGACCTCATAGACGGCAGCCCACCAGGCTCCACCATCCCTGGGATTCTCCAGGCAAGAACACTGGAGTGGGTTGCCATTTCCTTCTCCAATGCATGAAAGTGAAAAGTGAAAGTGAAGTCACTCAGTCGTGCCTAACTCTTTGCGACCCCATGGACTGCAGCCTACCAGGCTCCTCCATGCATGGGATTTTCCAGGCAAGAGCACTGGAGTGGGGTACCACTGCCTTCTCCAATACTTACATGAGGCACCTAGAGTAGTCAACTTCATAGAGACAGAATGTAGAGTGATGGATGCCTGGGGCTGGGGGAGGAGGGCTGCAGAGTTATTGCTTAATGGATCCAGAGCATCAGTTTTACCAGATGAAAAACTTCTAAAGATTGGTTGTACCACAGTGTGAATATATTTGACACTACTAAACTGTACACTTAGGGACAGTAAAGACTGTAAATTTTATGTGTCCTTTACACAACTTAAAAAATTTTTTTTTTAATTTTAAAGAAATCCCCTGCTCTCATGGAGCTTCCATTCCTGCACTGAGTGCATGCCCTGCTGGCTTTCTCTTCTCAGATCTCTCCCTTCCTTTCCCCTTCCGTGAGTGGGAGGGGTCAGGCAGGAAGTTAAGCAGCCATCAGGGTTCATAGCCCTGCCCTGCACACTCACACTTGATACCCCCACATTCTTTGTGTTCACGCGTGCTAAGTCACTTCAGTCATGTCCGACTCTTTGCCACCCTATGGACTGTAGCTCACCAGGCTCCTCTGTCCATGGGATTCTCACGGCAAGAATACTGGAGCGGGGTTGCCATGCCCTCCTCCAAGGGATCTTCCCAACCCAGGGATCGAACCCTCGTCTCTTAAGTCTCTTGCATTGGCCGGCGAGTTCTTTACCACTAGCGCCACCAGGTCTCAACAGACTGGAAGGGTCAGGCCAGCTCCTCTCCTGACCCCCTGTTGTTTGCTCAGTCTCACTGGCGACCCCTGGAGGAGAGTTATCACAGCCAGTTATCACCTCCACTATCCTCCAGGATAGTGGTCATCTCAGCCCCGCTGGAGGCTCCTTAAAGGCACAGCTCAAGTTCACCTCTGGACACCTTCTTGTCCTCACCCCTCCAGACTCTTGGGGCCAGGAGTGTGTTGGCTCATCACAAGCACTTGAGGGGTGTGTATGTGTGTGCACACACACAGGGTAGGGGTGGGAAGGTAGAAGAGCGAGGGGTCCTTCCAGTAGGACCACAGATGTAGCCAGCTGCCCGCAGGCCTCCAGCAGCCTGGCCACTCCCCAGAGAGCACACCTGCCGCTAATTTTTTGTTGTTCTGCAGCCGAGGCAGCTTCTCCCCCAAAGTCCTCTCTGTCCAGATGTTGTCGTCGGCCAACCCCATCAGGCGGGGCCGGCCTGGGGTCTGGCTCTCGCCTGTCAGCCCTGACATCTTCAGTGGATAATGGAACGCAAGGATGTGAGAGGCAGAGCAGGTGCATGCTAATGAGGAGATCAATTTTAATTATGATTTTAATTAAACACCCAATCCAGTAGGAAATATGACAAGAACTGGGCTGGGGTTGTGCAGCCCGGAAGGAGGGAGGGCTGTGGGGGGAGGGAAGGCGCCTCAGTCATCCTCAGGATTTAAAAGGATAAAGGGCATCACTGAGGGGAAATCGAGAAAAACCTGTGCCACCTGAATCTTGTACCCAGTGAGGTTTTTCCTTCAAAGAGCACTCAGAGATCTCGACTCCTGCAGAGAGGGTATTGGCTATGAGGAGACCTCGGAGAGGGCCAGGCCTGCTCTCTGTTCAACTGGGGAAATCGAGGCCCCAGGGGCGGGGGAATGTGACTGTCTCTCCTCTGTCCCCATAACGTGCTGTCCAGGCCTCTGATCAAGTACTGATCACAAGCATGTTCCTTACCTCCTGCCAGCCCCCATCTGCTTATATCAAGTGCCTACAAAGCAAGGGCTGTTTGTGCAAAAAATCACAAGCAGACATAGAGTAGCTGATGCTCACGATGGTCATGCCTCCTCTACCGCAAAGGAATTTGGTGTCATAAAGGATCATCCCCAAACTCCACCTTCCACTGGTACTCTTGAACAGTATCCAGCATGTAGTAGGCATCCAGAAAATGATGCGCAGTGAATAATTACATGACAAAGAAAGTCCCTGAAATGTAAGGAGAAGTCAGGAGTGCACCTGATTAATCAGTTATTCTCAAGTCAGGATATCAAATTTATCAACGCTGCTTCATGGAAGAAAGCACCATGTGCCCTGGGTGTGAGCCTTGTGTGTGCATGTCTGTATGCACATTGCTATGTATTGTGTGCACACGTTGCTATGTGTTGTGTGCAGTGTAAGTGGTGGCAGATGACAGCAGCCAGTGGGGAGGAAACCCAAGGGGCCAACGGAACTAATGCTGCAGAACTCTTGATAGCAGATAATTCTAGAATAACACAATGGCAGAATTGCCAGAGATCCGAGTAGAACTTTTAGCAGTGACAGAGATGTTCCATATCTATACTGCCTGATACACTAGTCAGTGGCCACATCTTACTATTGAGCATTTGAAATGACTTGCGTGACTGAGCACCTGAATTTTGTATTTAATATCAATTCATTTCAATTCAAATAGCCACATGTAGCCAGTGGCTACCAAATTAGACAGTGCAGTTGGAGATCACCTACTCAAATTCTCTCTTGGTCCAGCAGAGGAAACTGAGGACCAGAGAAGTAGCCCTTGGACATCACCCAAGCTCATGCAATGGCCTTCTCAGGCAGCGCGTTAAAATTCCATTCAGGACTTCCCTGGCAGTGGTTAAGACTCCACACTTCCAATGCAGGAGCATGGGTTCCATCCCTGGTTGGGGAACTAAGATCCCCCATGCCTTGTGCTATGGCAAAAAAAAAAAAAAAAAAAAAAAAAAAGACTCCATCCTGTATAGATTTCTGGGTACATAAACAGAATGCCTGTCAGGGGGTTTCACTCCTGGGAACGTTGATAGAGTCCCTTTGTACGGTCTAAGGACCACTGCCAAAAAGATTCTCTTCAGTTCCCCAGATAAACTTGCCAGAGACCAGGGCAAGACTTTGTGTAGAACTGGCAAGAACCCAGTGATTGCTTCTGCCTGGTCTCCATCACTGCCAGAGCCCTGGCAGGCAGGGCCCATCTGGTTCTTCCCACCTAGGTAATATGAGGTCTTCCTAGACTCTCAACCCACAGGTAAATTCTTGTCACTGGTTTTGAACAGAGAAGCTGATATTAGAGATGGTGGCAGAAGTTAATTGGGATTAGATGCGCATGTTCCATGGTTAACAAAAGCACAGATGATCCAGAGCCACTTCTTAAGCCAGATCATCTTCTAACTACTCTCCTCTCCTCCCTCTCGGCTTCCTCCTCACCTTACCTCCAATGATCTGCCTTCCCAGGTGCTCTGAGAGGTATCGATTGGGCTGTTTCTCCTTCTTGCAAGTTATGACTCAATATCAGTTAAACCTTTTCCATAATAAATGAGGTCATCCCAGGAGGAACGGAGGAAAAAGGGACTTCAGGCCTCACTCTGACACACCCATCAACCCCTTCTTCCCTTCCCCCCTTCCCTTGTGTCTCCTCTGCTGTCTGCTTCACTCTTCGAGCTGCCAGTGGAAGAGACAAAGTCAGTGGACCCACAAATCACTATTTATAGTCAGGACACAAAGGATGTCTGCTGTCAAAACACATTTCAGACTCCCAGATTGGCAGCAACCGCAAATCAGGGAAAAGCATTGGCTACAAATCCCCAGAGAATTCCCCCAGCCTTCCCCAAGGCCCCTCACTGTTGGGGCAATTGAATTCCAAGCTTCAGATGAACTCTGGTTCTCACTCTGGGAGCCAGTTCACCTTCTTAGGAAAGACCAATTCCAAATTCGCTGTTTCTTTCATGTAAGTAAGGGATCAAGAGGCCTTCCCCGGTAGCTCAGTGGTAAAGATTCCACCTTCAATGCAGAAGGCTCACCTAGACTCACCTTCCATCCCTGCGTCAGGGAGATCCCCTGGAGGAGGGTATGGCTCCTACTCCAGTATTCTTGCCTAGAGAATCCCATAGACAGAGGAACCTGGCGGGCTATGGTCCATAGGGTTGCAAAGAGTCAGACATGACTGAAGCAACTGAGCATGCACACAAAGGATCAAGAAGGACAGAAGGTTAAGCAACTTCCATCTGTGATCCAAAATGTTCCTTCCAAGTCTGACCAGGTTCCCAGCAGCTGGACCCTGGGGTGTGGTCACATTATCCTTAGACCCGACTCCGATTCGTGAGTTCAGGACTCTCCAAGCAGAACCCAGGCAGCCTCGCTGTGGACACAGCAGTCTTCCTGGAAAGGAAGGACCCTGCCTGTCAGAGACCTGTTAGCAGAAACAGACAAAAATGTAAGAGACAACCTGCTGACCCTCTGGAGCACACGGCGAGAGGCGTGTGCATGGAGAGAAGGTAGTGTGTGGCAAGGCGGGCTGTAAAGTCATCAGCGAGCGAAGGGCCAGGGACAGACGGAGCCAGTAACCTTGCATGTTGGCCCTTCTCACTCTAAGTAGGGGTCTCCGTAGAAGAAAGAAATTCTCTTTTTAAAAGAACTGACAGAGAGGTTTTACAACTCCCAATCAGCAATTCCTTTTATCTCTGTCTTAAGGAACTCCTTTCTGAGAGCAGAGTATCCACTAAAGGAACCAGCCAGTGCCCCTCTGTTGCTGAGGCCCAGCCCTTCTGCTTTTTTCAATTCATTTCAACAAAGTCATGGGGCAACTGCTCCGGGCTTTCTTCTTCTTCCCCGCAACCAAGGACCTCTTCCCTTGCTAGAACAATGTCTATTTCTTTTTTAATAGAATTCCAGGCTTCCCTGGTAGCTCAGATGATAAAGAATCTACCTGCTATGCAGGAGACCCAGGTTCAATCCCTGGGTCAGGAAGATTCCCTGGAGGAGGGCATGGCAACCCACTCTAGTATTTTTGCCTGGAGAATTCCATGAACAGAAGAGGAGGCTACAGTCCATCGGGTCGCATACAACTTAGTAACTAATATACACACACAATAAGATTTCACTTCTGGAGAACAATGGCTCTGGAGAGTGAAGTGGGAGTGGGGCTGTGAGTGGGGAAGCAAAGGGAAGAGCAGAAATGGAAGCAAAGAAGAGGCGTGATGGACACCATGTCTTAACTAGTGTTCAGATTCTTGCCTGAATCAGTTTTGTCCCCCGCGTTAGTCTGTCTCTGAGGGTTCTTCTGCTTTGGGTGACCTTGAGCATCCCTGAAGGTGAAGGCTAAGCTCTGGAAGACCTGGATGGCCTCCCCCAGCTCACTTGCATGTATTCAGTCAACCAGAGATGACCCCAGGCTCCAGACCAGCTCCAGGTGGGCATGCTTGCCACACATCTCCAGGGTACTGCTTTCAAAGCCAAACAAACACACTGTTATTTTAAGCTGCACGCCTACACCGTGCTCCTAGGAGCATCTTGGCAGGGAGACCAGCAGAGAGATGAAGATTTCAGCCTGACAGCCAGAGAGACCCACATCTTGCCCCTGACCCTGAACGAACATGTTTCTTTTCCTGCCTGGAACTGTCTTCCCATTACCATGCTTTGCTGGCAATTAGCAAGCCCTGACCAACACGCAAGAACTTTATTAGGACTGATAACATCTTCCATCATCCCAGGCTTTCTGCCCAAGATCACCATATGCCCTATAGGCAAGATCCTCTTCTGCCCCTCTCCTCTGGGCGGGGCAGGTATGAATGGAGTTGCTCCTCTCCCAAATAGAAGATGTTGCAATCAGGGCTCAGAGCTTAAGGAAAATGCTGCCAGTGAGAGAATAAATCCAAGTGGAGTCTTGACATCCTCATCTTTCAGCTTTTCTCACACCTACTGACTGCAGCAAATCCATCAACCAGTATTTAATGAGCACCTATTACAAATGAATGAGACATCACTGGAGACTCACAGATGTCTAAAATGAGACACCCCTCCTCACTTAAAGAAATTTACACTTTTTTTTTGAGGAGATATAACCAGTGCACACTGGTGGTACTCGGGTACAAACTGGGGGATCCATTCACATGGAGCACAGCACAGCTGTTCTGGGGATGATGGTCATGCCCATGACCCCCTGACACTGTTACTCACAACAGGAGGAGCAACCAAAAGCTGTAAGAACGGGAGGGGGTGTCCGTGGGGTGAAGGCATGGAAAGACTTCACCAAAGTCCTGGGGCTTGAGTGTAGCTTAGAAAGTTAATTTGGGATGATTTGGTTGAGTTGAAAGGAGATGGGCGTAGAAGACACTGCAGCGAGCAAAATCCCCTAAGACAGGAGATTTGGTGAGAGAAAAAAAACAGAAAGAGTTCAAGAGCCACTGAAAAGAACCGTTTGGCTAGAAAGAAGAGCTTATGCAAAACCTGTTTGCAAATGTAAACTGAGGGCCAAGCACCACTACAGGGCCCCAGGCTGAACTCTGTCCTATTAGAGACCAGTGTCCTAGACCTTCCTAGTAATGACAAAGGAATCTTGGGTTTGAGTTACCGGATGAGGCTCAGATGGGGATTAGTGGCAGATCCCCCCATGTGACTGCCCATGCTCCATGGGCCACAGGGCTCTGTTCAGCCTCCGTCTTGAGGCCATCTTCCCACCTCCTCCTTGCCCAGAGCTTCATGTCCAGCATCTAAGGATGGCAGGAGCAAGCTTTCCCATTTACCGCATTTCCACACTTCCAGTACAGCCCTGCCTCTTCTTCCTGCCCGCAGCCCAGCAGCTCCCTGGCATCTGCACCCTCCCTGCCTCCCTCCCGTCCCAGTGGAGGTAGAGGCCAGCCCTCTCTCTGTTTCAGATCTCACTCAAAACACTGATTTTGAGTGAGGGACCTGTTGCACTGATTATGCTTTCTCATCCTCGAATTGTCAATTTCCCTTCCGTACTTGGAACTTTCCCATCACTATTCAAATATGCTCTAGAATCCCCCATTTTGAAATCAAAACCTTCACTGACACTACATCCATCTCTAACTATCATCCTATCTCTGTATTTACTCCCTTCACAGCCAAACTGCCCCCAAAGGCTCAGATCCAGATGCTTCTCCCATTGTCTTACTTCACCTTCCCTCCCACTGTGTCCTCCACACTCCCTCCCACACACACCACACCACACACATGCCTCGGAAACTGCTTTTGCTAGGACTACTAGTGACCTGAGTGCTGCGTGCTGAGTCACTTCAGTCATGTCCAACTCTTTGCGATCCCATGGACTGTTGCCGGCCAGGCTCCTCTGTCCATGGGATTCTCCAGGCAAGGATATCAAGTGGATTGCTGTGCTCTCCTCCAGAGGATCTTCCCAATCCAGGGATCAAACCCACGTCTCATGTCTCCTGCATTGGCAGGCAGGTTCTTTACCACTAGTGCCACCTGTGACCTCCAGGTGGGTAAATCCCATGCAGTTTCTGGTATCTGCCTCCTCTTGATTCTTCAATAGCATCTAGCCGGTGAACCCCTCCCTCCTTCTAGAAACACTCTGCTTTCAGTTCCTATGATGTCACATTCATTCCCCTGAATTTCCTCCTAATGCTGTTGCTTTTTGCAGCCTTCCTTTTCTTGAACAAACATGACTCCCTATTATTTACACAATTCCAAACACTTTATGTTTTAACTTCTTTAATCCTCCAAACAATACTATGAGATGGATAGTTTTTCCCCTTTTTTCTAGATGAGAAAACCAAGACACACAGAGAAACTTTCCCCTAGCTTACTTAGCTAGAATTGCAAAAGACAAGGTTTGAACAGACAGTTAGGATCTGATTTATGTTATTGGTCTCTACATCATGCTGTCTCTTTAACTGGTGATATTGATAAGGACAGGTAGAATAGGTTGCAACAATAAACTACCTCAGGATCTCAGTAGCTTAATGGAACAAGAGTTTATTTCCATCTCATGGTATTTATCCAAGACATCTGTGAAGGATCTGCTCCACACAGTCATAGGGACCAGGTGATAAAAGTCTCGCCATCTTATAACTGCAGGAAGGAAAGGAAAAGACTGGGGAATCATATTTGGGCCTTTCTCCTTCATTTCTATTCATATTTCCTTGAATAGAACCAGTCATAGGTTCTCACTTAACCGTGAGGGGATGGGAAATATTGGGGAGCAAATGGCATATTTACCGAGGTACGTCTATTTGCAATCATAAACTTTAAATGTTGGAGTTTCTCCAGCCTCAGTCTTAGGCCCTCATCTTTCTTCACTCTGTACTCATCTGTTCCCATGGCTTTGGTTATCTCCATACTGAGACTTCCCAAACGGATGTTTCAGCCCAGACCCCAGCCTCATTTCTGAGCTGCAATCTTGTCTATCTGCTTACTTGACATTGTTTAAAACTGTACTTCAAAATCTTCTTCAAAAAGAGGAAATGCAGATGGCCAACAGCCACATGAAAAGGTGCTCGACATCACTAATCCTTAAGGAAATACAAATTCATCACAACGAAATATAACCTCAAACCTGTCAGAATGGCTATCATCAAAAAGACCACAAATAACACATGCTGTCAAAGATGTGGAGAAAAGAGAGCTCTCCTGCACTGTTGGTGGGAATGTAAACTGGTGCAGCCACTGTGGAAAATGGTGTGGCGATATCTCAAAAAACTAAACATGGAAGTACCATGTGACCCAGCAATTCCATTTCTGGATATATATACCAAAAAATCCCAGAACATAAATTCAAAATGAGTTCATATTTGTTCACACACCCCATTGTTCACAGTAGTGTAATTTACAATAGCCAAGGTATGGAAGCAACCCAAATGTCTATCAATGTATGAATGGATAAAGAAGATACGGTGTGTATATATATGAATATGGTATATATATGTATGTATATATTCTATTGTATATACATATACGTTGCTACAAGTGGTGAAATTTTTCTTTTTATAGCTGAGTAGTATTGTGCTATATAATATATATATATATATATACACTGTATATATACATATATACATACTGTATATACACATACACACATATATTTTGTATATATACTGTACTGTACTGTGTATATATATGCTGTATATATACATACTGCATATATATGTATATATATATAGTGTGTATATATATATATATATACACATATATACAGTACAGCACTACTCAGCCATTAAAAGAGTGAAATTTTGCCACTTGTAGCAACATAGATGGACTTGGAGGGCATTATACAAAGTGAAATAAGTCAAGCAGAGAAAGACAAAACACTGTACGGTAGCACTTGCATGTGGTATCCAAAAAATACAACAAATTAGTGAGTAAAACGAAAAAGCAGAATCACAAATACAGAGAACAAACTAGGGGGGAGAGGGAAGGGGGAGGGGCAAAATAGGGGTAGGGGGCTTTAAAAAGGGGTTATTATGCGATCAGATGAAATCATGTGCATATGAAGCCCTGTAGAATTAAAGACTCTTTCATTCAATAGAAAAAAATGTTTTTAAAATTTATTTTATTGAAATAGTTGATTTACAAAATTGTATGAATTTCTGCTGTACAGCAAAGTGATTCAGTTTTATATATATGTACATATATATATACACACATACATTCTTAAGAAAAAAATATACTGAAAAAACAACAAAAAAATTTTGTTTAAAGCTTCTTCAATTTAATATACTCAAAACAAACCCCTGGAACTCTTCCCCCACCACACAATCTCTCCTCCCCCAACCTGTCTCATTTCATCCATGTTGTCACTTCTGTCAGGAATCTAGAAATTACTCCAGCTCCCTCCCTTGCTTCCCGTATCCAACCTATGGTCAACTCTGGAAGAGTCTGTTTTCAAGATAATGTTAAATCTACTCAGTTATCACCAACGCTGTCACTTGTCTCTAAGCCACCGTCATCTCTTGCCTAGACGTCTCCCGCAGCCTCCTTTCTGTTCTCATTATTTCCTTCCTTACCTTCTTCCGGAACACCTTTACAAAGTCCCATTTACAGGCCACTCCTTTCCATAAAGGTGCCCACAGAGCTCAGGGTTGTGTACAACGCCCCCTACAGTCTAGCCCTTGCCAACCTCCCCAGCAGCATCCTCTGCCTCTCTCCTGCTCACGCACCACCTCCCAGCCCCATAGGTCTTCTTGGAGGTCCTGGACTGCGCCGCACTCACCAGATGCAGGCCTTCCGACACGATGTTCCCGTTACTTGGAATGTTCTTTTCACACTCTTGACTCTGCAAAGTCTTTCTTATACATGGGTCCGAGCCTAAATGTCGCCTCCCAAGGGACCTTCCATGAAACCTCCCAATGTAATCGAGGTTCTCCTGTTGTATTATCTTATCACACTCTGTTATTTTGTTTTGCAGCACTTACAACAGTTTGTAAATACACATCTACTCTGACTTTTGTTTAATATCTGACTCCCACAGAACCATAAGCTCTATGACAGCCATGGAGGAGTACACAACCACTCACCATTGTATCTCCTGCACACAGCATCTGGCATATAATACGTCAACTGTGGATAATCGCTTAATGAACAATCCAATGAAAAAATAACCACTTTCCCCAGAATATAACGTCAGTGATCAGCAGATGCGGCCTGCAGCAAACTGGCTTACCATCTCACTATCCCCTCATTCCCATTTGCTGTGGTTATGACCGAGTAACAATGATCTTTTGTTTCTGAACCCTCAGAAGAACTTGCAAATCATGACCACCTAGAATGGGCTGTCTGAGCCTGGCTCCCGGGGGAGTTTGGGTAGCATCTCTAAGGCGGACCTGCTCTGGGCCACAGACAGACTCAGCAGGGTTGCAGTCTTTTTATTTTTTAATTGATTAATAAGCGAATTCAGTCGAATATGTAAAGTCTTTCACAAGCTAACCCATTCTGCTTTCCAACTCCACTGCTCCTATAAACAGTTGCTACAAATGTAGTGACTTAGAACAACACAAACTGATTGTCTTATAGAGAAACATTAGGCTTTCCTGGTAGCTCAGACGGTAAAGAATCTGTCTGCAATGCAAGACCCCGGTTCGATTCCTGGGTCAGGAAGATCCCCTGGATAAGGGATAGGTTACCCACTCCAGTATTCTTGGGCTTCCCTGGTGGTTCAGACAGTAAAGAATCCATCTGCAAGGAGGGAGACTTGGGTTCGATCCCTGGGTCAGGAAGATCCCCTGGAGGAGGACATGGAAACCCCCTCCAGTATTCTTGCCTGGAGAATCCCCATAGACAGAGGAGCTTGGCGGGCTACAGTCCACAGGGTCATAAAGAGTCGGATACGACTGAACAACTAAGCACAGCACACAGTTTCCAGGGTTCAGAGTCCAAAATGGGTCTTACTGGGCTAAAATCAAGACGTTGGCAGGGCCACATTCCCTTCTGGAGGCTCAAGGGAAGAATATATCTCCTTGCCTTTTCCGGCTTTTAGAGGCCACTCGCATATTTTGTGTCACAGCCCCATTCTTCTGTCAAAGCCAGGACGATGTGACGATGTGGTCATGTCAAAGCATGGTGGTTGAGTTCTTCTCATACTGCCTTCTCTCTGCTTCTCTCTCTTCTGTCTCCTCTTTCCACTTATGAGCACCCTTGTGATTTCATTAGGTCCAGCTAGACAAGCCAGGATAATCTCCCACCTCAAGGTCAACCGATTAGCAACCTTAACTCCATCTGCAACCCCTTTGCCACATAACCCAGTTTATCCACAGGTTCTAGGGACTAGGATACTGATACCCTTGAAGAACCACTATTCTGCCTACCATCAATCTCATTTCCCTCTACCTCTTATTCCAACCTCAACATTTAAAAAAATTTTTTTTATTGGACTATAGTTGTTTTACAATGTTGGGTTAGTTTCTACTGTATAGCAAAGTAAATTAATTATATGTATACATGGAACCCCCTTTTCTTAAATTTCCTTCCCATTTAGGTCACCACAGAGCACAGAGTAGGGTCCTCTCTACATTTTAACCACAAAGAATTCCAGAGTTTGAGCCATTGTTCTGAAGAGCCAGGGTTTCAGGAATGAGGATCTACAGAAAACCACACAAGTTATCTCTGAAGATTTCTCTAATATCCTCTGCCTCTTTTACCTCTTCCTACTGTGGGTCATCATCTCCCACTTACAATTTTCTCACCTGAAAATAAGGAGAAAGATGCCTGCTTCTCTGGGTCATGTGAGGATTAAATGCATTAACATTTTTACACTGCCTAGGAAGTCAGGACAGTGAATTAAAAAAAAAAAAGCTTATGTTCTGACTTCAGAAGTCTGGGTTACAATTTTGATTTCCAACACTTAAGACTTATGTGACCCCAACAGCGTATTTAATCTCTGTAAATTCCCTTGAAACCTCTGATTTCTCAATTGTAAAGAGAGGGTATCAATAATACCTATCTTAGAGAGTACAGTGAGGATCAAATGAGATAAATTATGCAAAGTATTTTGGCATATAGTAATTGCTCTATAAGATTGGGTATTATGATTATTACACCAGAATCCCTAATAAATTGTAGCTGTTCTTTGTTGTGATGGCACTTTTTTTCATTCCTTTATCTAACAAACTCTCAAATCTCAGCTTAAGTATTACATCTTCAGGAAAGCCTTCGCTGTCTCTCCCAGCCAAAGGTAGTTCGTTATTTCCCCTCTGTATTCCTACAACACCCAGTCCACGTGTCTATTACAGCATCAGTACATTAGATTGATTTAGTGTCTGTGTACACCCCACTCCACCACCACCACAAGTGCAGGAGGCTGAGCTACTTGAAAGTAGATTCCAGGCCCCATTCATCAGCATATACGCGGTGCCCACTTCAGGCCCTCAGCAATACTGGTGGTCCAGTGGCTAAGACTCTGTGTTCCCCATGCAGGGGGTCCAGGTTCAATTTCTGGTCAGGGAACTAGAATCCACATGCTCCAACTAAAAAGGTCCCGCATGCTCCAATTAAAGATCCCTCATGCCACAACAAAGGTCTAAGATCCCACGTGCTGCAACCAAGACCTAGCACAGCCAAATAATAAATAAATACAAACAAATAATAAAAAAGGAATGGCTATTGACTGAACAAACAGAATTCTAGGTTACTGATTAGAAATTGCCATAACATAAAATGCTTGCTAATTTATGTGTCTAAACATACATGTGTGTGTTAGGTCGCTTCAGTCACGTCCGACTCTTTGTGACCCCATGGACTCTAGCCCACCAGGCTCCTCTGTCATGGGATTTTCCAGGCAAGAATACTGGAGTAGGTTGCCATGCCCTCTTCCAGGGGATCTTCCCAACCCAGGGATGGAACCCATACTCCTTTGTCTCCTGTATTGGCAGGCGGGTTCTCTACCACTAGGGCCACTTGGGAAGCCCCTAAACATACATAATATTACTCTATTCATATTCCAGTAGGTGAGGTGCACACTTCGTTCCCTGGGAGCAGCATTCCTTGGCATGTGAACAGAATTGGACCCCCGAGGGAGCTGCAGCCAGAAAGGAGGGTTCCTGCCTGTCCGGCCCCACTCTGAGAGGAACGCTCTGGGGCACAGCGTCCCTGACCATTGCTCCTACCTGCAGCTTTGGGGCTTCCCTGCTTCAGCAAATACGCCCTGCAGAAAAAGTCTGCCCCAAGCAGAACAGGGCTGAAAATCATATTTTCACGGGATGTCAAACCTCCTCTCCTACCTTAAATGAAAGGTATTATTTTTGAGAAGAGAATGTCACACTCTACCACCAGAATTCTGCTTCCTCGGCAGAAACCCTGGCAGTTTCTCTACACGGCTGGCAGCTCTCCACCCAAGGCCAATGCTGGGGAATTCACCAGGCCCAACGCAAATCACAGGAGCACAACTCCTCGGTGATTCAAACAAGGGAAAGCAGAGTCAAGAGGCCTTATTCCCTTTGCAGAAATGGGGCAGGAACAGGAGGTACGGTCCAGCCACTCCACCCCAGGACCCAGCGCAGGTCATAACTCTTCTTGGGAAATTCACCCATCATTTTGCCAAATAAGTAAATTATCCCCAGTTCAGCAACCTCTGGGCCTTTCCTGTAATAGATGATATCCTTTCAGCTTCATCTTTGGTATCTATAAAAATATACCCTTCGTAGCTGCCAACAAGCTATCAGTCCCTCATCTCTAAGCAATTCATTCTAGAGACTGAGACCTCCTTCTGATTCACCCACACTGAACCTGCCCTGGGATAAAAGGCTTTGTACGGAGCTGGGAGGGTAGAAAAGGTGTCAGGCAGTGAGTGGATTCGAAGAAATGGGAAACTGTCTCTACTTTTTAATGAGTGAGAAGGTGCTTGGGAGAACAGGACAGAAGCAGCCTTCTGTCCCTGGAGTTTCCTGTTGTGTCAACTTCTGTGCGTGTGGCCTGGGGGCTGATCAGGCTCCTTGTCCCCTGGAGTCCCAGCAGCCCTGGATGAATACCTAACTGTCAGCCCTAAATACGGACGTGCGGCCACGGTGGTCACCTTTTCCCAGATCTGGGGGATTTGGGCCCTATTTAGCCTCTGCAGCCACTCCCAGAGGCCCCTGTGTCCTGACAGAAATGTGAGTCAGCTCTGGGCAAAACCCAGATGACGAGCTCAGGCGTTCTTTGTCTTCTGGGGCTCTGCGGCAGGGCTAGGTGCTGACCTGCTCCATGCTGGCATCCTCCGTGTCATGGATCCAACTACTCTGAGACCAGGAGGCCAGATGTTTTGCCAAGATGGGTTCAGGGGCACAAGTGGTGACCTGTGCGTGGCCTGCGGGCTCTCGTGACGAGGCATCCGCATCAACATGCTCCCCCTAGCAGGTACCTGGGCACACCACGTTCTTGCCCAGCGCTTTCCAAGGGACCCATCTCTCAGAGACCACAAGTGCCTCCCTTACCAAGGATTCTCCACTCAGAACTCTCCAGCCTGCTCCTCGAGCTCCTCACTCCACTGCGTGATGGGGCTGTATGCAAACATTTGCTTTGATTTGTAAAATGATCCATATAATTAGGGAAAAGAGTGAAATAAAGGGACTGATTTCAGAGAGCAGGCTCTTAATGACACTAATACCTGACAAAGGGGGTCATTATGATGGGCTAATGGGCCTTGCCCAGCGTTCAGTTCTCTCAGGACACAATCCAACACACTCAATTATCTGCTAATCAGGGCCACTTTGTCAGAGGTTATTGCCCTGAAGTATCAATTATAGGAACATTATTAATACTTTACGGAGAAACCACTTGCATGAAAGTGTTAAACTCATGGGCCGAGCCCTTTGCCCCTCCCCGCCCCACTAGGACCCACCATCTGCCATCTCTTTTCACCCCCATTCAATCCTCCAACTGGGGAATCCCATTTCCATGACCCACTGGGTCTACTGGGAAGGAGCCAGGGCCACGATGATGTTCCAAATCCTGTCACCTGTGACCGGACTAGCACTCCCAACTCTTAATGCCACCAGCTGGCAACAAGTGGCTTCACCCAAAGCCAAGCCATCACTGCCTCGGGATGAGGGAGGGAAGCTGAGGGCTGTAGGGCTGAAGGCACAGGATGGCTACGGGTGTGTGTGTCTGTGTGTGCACACTTTTCTGTCTCTGTCTCTCCATTTCCCTCTCTCTGTCTTTGTCTCTGTCTCTGTGTGTATGTCTACCTTCCTCTCTCTCTCTTCCTCTCTCCCTCCCTCCATCCTCCTCCTCCTTCTCTCACTCTCTCTCCCCAATGTTGTCCTTTCAAAGAAACAAAAAATAGATACACAGGCTCTCTCATTTCAAAATACTGCCTGTTCAGGATGCTGTCTTTTCTGTTCCCTGAACCCACTTATTTTCCAAACTGGACACAGATTTCTCACCATTGTGGAGGCAACATCAACACAGAAACCGGAGGAATGACTCTAAAAAAACAGTGTGATGCAGAGGACCAAACATGAAAAGGACTTAAGAGAAAGATCAATGAGAATTCCAACCCCACAACTGGCAGTGGGATCTCAGGCAAGTCACCGAACCTCTTGGAGCCGTGGTTTGCAAATCTCCCAGGATACAGCATAGCTTAGAATGCCAGCTGGACCACTTACTAATTGTGCAAACTTGAGAAAGTTATTCTACCTCTATGAACCTCAGTTTTTCGCACATAGGATAGAAATAGTTCTGTCCATATGCTGGAGCTATGACGAAGGTTAGATGAGAATGTGCACATAAGCACCGGCCCAGCACCTGATGCTTTCCATCCACAGTGAGCAGGATACTCAATCTGCAGTGGAGCCCTGGGGTTGAAATACTTGCTCTGAAATACACAATGAATGTAAATGATCAACGGCAGTAAGTTCTCTTAGCTCCTACATCTGTGAATAATTATATAACTGCCAGGAGGGGAAGGGTTAAGGGCTTTTCCCACCTAGAACAGAGAGCAGAAGTAACCCCTGGAAACCTTCCCGGGTTCTGGCATCGCGTGGTGGTGCCCAGACCGCCTGGGAGGAGTTGGCTTTCAGGAATAGGTGAGAATCTCCACTGTCATGACCCAGCAAGCCTAGACCTGCCCCTCACAATCAGGCACCTCACCAGCAGAAAGGAGATTCGACCCCATGTGGAATCTCCTATAATCTGGCTCATAGGCCAAGTTTAGTCTCGTGAGAAAAAAAGGAAGGGAGGGCGAGTTTGCTAGAATTTCCTAGAAAGGAAGGGAGAATTTGTTTTGGTATTTAGTGGTCTCTGCATCACTGTCAGAGAAGGCAATGGCACCCCACTCCAGTACTCTTGCCTGGAAAATCCCATGGATGGAGGAGCCTGGTAGGCTACAGTCCAGGTCGCTAAGAGTTGGACACGACTGAGCGATTTCACTTTCACTTTTCCCTTTCATGCACTGGAGAAGGAAATGGCAACCCACTCCAGTATTCTTGCCTGGAGAATCCCGAGGACAGCGGAGCCTGGTGGGCTGCCGTCTATGGGGTCACACAGAGTCAGACACAACTGAAGCGACTTAGCAGCAGCAGCAGCATCACTGTCAACCCCATTCTGTGGTTTAGAATAGAGATGGAGAAACATGGTGTGTTCATGCGTTCACCGATAGCTGTTGAGGATCTGGAATGAGTCAAGCAGTATGATCATATGGGAATGGCGAAGGCCAACTCAGGAACAAATCAATTCTGGACTTTGGTTAATGTGCTAATATAAGTATCCATCTATGCATGTTTAAAGCTTCCTGTAGCTCCTGATCAACCTAAAGGACTATGAGTTTTGGGAGGCAAAGGCCAAGAACAGAAATGCAACACCCAAGAGTTGGAAGAATTATCCAAAATTTTTCATCATCCCCAGTTCAACTGGGCACAGACATCAAAGAATGAATGTCATGCATCACTGTGAGGTTCGGGGTCAAAAATGTCAACCTGAACATAGCTTAAAGTGCAGAAACAAGTCTTCCACCTCTTTCCTGGAGACCGAGAACAGTCAAGGTGTTTGTCTGACTTTGGGAGAAGCCCATCCAATGAAGAGAGAGCCAATACTACATTCAGCATCCGCTGCATGTGACACTTATAGACAAAAGAACTCCACATCATGTTTGGGGCAGCCTGACCTGGTGAGCCGTGTTGGTTGAAGGCCTTCCACTCTTTGATCACAGGGTATAAATGTGCTGTTCGGTGGGCCTGGGTAATTAGCATTTGTGGCAAGCAGTTATGGGGTTAAGTGCTACCAGGGGTTTGAGCTGGGCTGACAGAGCCTGAGCCGAACAGTGGGGTGGTTGCCTAGCAACAACACCTGTAGCGCATTAAGCAGCCAGTCAGCTTTGTCAACTTCTAGCAGGGGCTTTGTAGAGCGGAAGGTGGGGGTGGAGGAAGGATCAGGGGGCACAGAAGTGGAAACTGGACAGTGGCTCTCAAGACAGAAGAGGGTGCAGAATCGAGAGTCCCGCCAACAAGACTTTATGCCTCTTTTCTTCAAGCAGAAGCAGGTAGGCAGCTAGGGTGGGAGTCCAGAGTAGGTATCAGTGTGGCTCTTGTATCTTCCTAAGACCCTTGAAGCACCAAGTGAAGCTGGAACCCGCTTCCTCCATCCAAGCTCTCAAAGAAGGCATCTGGGGTTTGCTAATTTGGGGAGGATCTGGGAGAATGAGGAGGGGGAGACATTCTGTGGTTTTGTTTTCGGATCCGGGAGGACTGGGGGCTCTTTCTGCTGACTCATCTTCGAGGAAGGACCACAGAGAAGAAGCAAAGACTCTGAGAGGGTAAAATCTTTCTCACCGCCTTCCTTTCACACCTTCCCACGCTTCTCTCTGGACCCCATCTCACACACACATGAGATACGGCTGAAAAAAAGAAGAGATTTGGGGAAGGGCAGAGAACTTAATAATATTGTTGCTGCTGTCTTTATAGAATTCATGGTCTAGCTAGCCCCTTGATTTTTCTCACAATTTCCAAGCTGCCTGAGGGGCAGGGGGTGGGCAGAGTGGTGTATTTGAGGGGAGGGGCCTATTCTTTTGCAGCCCTGGCAACCAGCAGACTTGGAGTCATACCCCCCCATCACTTGTAAGCCATGTAGCTTTTGGCCGATACCTGCACTGAGGCTCAATTTTCTCATCTGTAAAGTGGGGGTAATTACAGCTGTCCTACTTACCTTATGGGAATCAAAGAATGCCTCCTCCTCCTCATTCTCCCAGATCCTCCCCAAATTAGCAAACCCCAAAGGCAGTTTAAGTAGAAGCACGTTACAAACACTGTAAGTTCTCCTACATGTATAAAGCATTCATAATGCAAAGAAGATGCCCATGTATCTGCTTTTTTGGTCTGACCTGAGCTATTTGCTGTTTGGCCCAAAGCAGACGAGAGAGGGGCAGCCACGTGGTGGTTGCTGGGTAACTTGGTGGCAGAAGGGCTCTGAGAGAAGGCCTATTCAACAATTCCACTCTAGGTTCACTGGTTTGAATCCAGCCCTAGCCCAACCACTATGGTAATCATTGGGTTTGGAATTCAGAGAGTCTGACTTTCAGAAGACCCTACTACCCACTGAATTTTGGTACACTCATGCATGGGTTTTGGGAGTCAGAGAACCTGGTCTGACTGTTCAGAAGACATTTGGCTTATCTCTCCCGGAGTCTAGAGAACCTGGTTCATGTGCCCAAATGTGCATCTAACCCTCCCCCCCCCCGCAGATCAAGCTTCTCCCTTTCGATTATTGTAAAAGTTGGTCCAGTGACTTCCCAGGTGGCTCAGTGATAAAGGACCCACTTGCAATGCAGGAGACATGGGTTTGATCCCTGGGTTGGGAAGATTCCCTGGAGAAGGAAATGGCAACCCACTCCAGTATTCCTGCCTGGAAAATCCCATGGACAGAGGAGCCTAGTGGGGTACAATCCATGGGGTCGCAGAGTCGGACATGACTGAGCATGCATGCACCAGTGACTAGGGCGCACGTAAGTCCCCTTAGGTATCCACATCAGCATGCCAGCCGCAACTGCTGCTGCCTGAGGGTCCCCCTCCTACCTTGATCCTCCCTTCACGTCTGAAAAAGCAGGCAAGTCTCCCTTTCCACACATCAGTTAAGATAGATCCTCCCCAACCCTTGAAGTCACACCACATCTGAATAGGAAAAAGGAGAATGTGTGCAGAAACCAGCAGCGTGAAGGCCCACCCAGGCCAACGTAGCTACTTAGGGGCCCAGGAGGGACCAGACCCCTGCGTGGTTCTGTGGGCTTTCTGCCTGAGAGGCCGTGGGGTCTGCGGACGCCCCGCCACCGCTAGGGTGACAGAAAGTGTGACTGTGAGATGTTCACTCCACGGCTTCTCCGATCCCCGTGTTGTGCCTTTATTTTCATGCTCTGGGTTATATTTAACTCAAGTCATAATATTTGGAGGTGGGGGGGATGCGGTTGGAAGCCTGCTGTTTCACCAAGAAAGGCATTTGAATATTCTCGGTTCCAGAGAATTCCAAGGGCTCTGGGAAGAGAGTGAGGCGGCTGCCCCAGATTTGTCTGACACATCGCGGTCACGTGGACTCCATTAGCGGATGACTGAGGCAGTGAGCAGCAGCCTAAAGGAATGTTGTAGAAACGATGAAGAGTCAGTGAGTGATGTCAGCAGGAGGCTGATGCCTCTGGGGGTCCCAGGGCACTCGCCCCACACATCCCCACAGGGAGGGAATCTCTTAATTGGCAATAGCGCCCGCCTTGTCAACCACCCCACCTCTTACAGCTGATGTCAGTCTGAGGGGGAGGCAGAATCAAGTCCCAGGTGACGTGAGCAGCACGCTCAGCTCATCAGCCACAGAGGCTCTCATTCCCGATGCCTCTGATAAGAAAAGGAAACATCCAGAGGAAACCCATCCTCATCCTGGGGGGTCAGTGCTTCCCCCCAAAGAAGCCCCAGCAAGGTTGCATGTATGTGTGTGTGCTCAGTCACTTCAGTCGTGTCCGACTCTGTATGACCGTATTGTCTATAGCCCGTCAGGCTCCTATGTCCATGGGATTCTCCAGGCAAGAATATTGGAGTGGAGGTTGCCATCCTCCAGAGGATCTTCCCGACCCAGGGATCGAACCTGGGTCTCTTACGTCTCCTGCATCGGCTGGCGGGTTCTTTACCACTGGCGCCACCACCACGCAGCAAAATCCAGGGCAGTCCAAAAACTGTAGAAACACAGCTTCCTTCCAAGACAAAGATATCCCTGAAGACCTAGATTTACCTGTTTCCAGATTGTATGGACACCCCATAGGTACTTTTAAATTCCGAATCTCTAAGTATATTTTCCAAAAGTTCTTTATGTGTTACATTACACAACACATTTCTCTGGGAGACTCCAACTTTGGGTTTTTGGGGGTTTTATTGGCATCACTTCCCTGAGCCAGGAAGGGCAGTTTGGGCGGAATCCCAAATGCACGGAGGTGGCGTCCGAGTAGATGGAGAGTGAGGACAGGCGGGCCCGCCACGTGTTTCTTATTATGGTGTCTAGACAAAGGCGGGCCTTGAGGCTGCAGGAGACGAGAAGTGTCATGTCCCAGAGCACCAAACACTTTCTAGTCTGAGCAGACTCCAATCCCCTCACCAGCGAGGGCAGCTGGCAGGAGACCCGCCGAGTATTCCGTGAGGACAGGTCCTACTCACACCTCTAAAGGTCTTGCCAGGCGGAAGAGTCCAGGAGTCAGTGACTCAGGGGGTGGAAATTAAGGAGGCCCTCACAGTCGGGGGCTACCCCTGACCCCGGCCATGGAGACCACCATCTCCACTCCAGTTGGAACTAAAGCACTAAAACCAGCCTCTGCTTCACATTCATGGGAACTGACATATGGTATAATTTTGTTTTAAATCTTCCGAGTTCCCTAGGCAGCTTTGACGTGAATATTAATACTAACATAATTTCATGATGATTAGAGAACACAATTAGGGGCTATTAATAATGACACAAATAATGACATTTAAGGCCTCATTTTTAATTTGAGTAATATTCTGTCTGGTGGTATTTAAACAGTCCTGTCTAGCACAATTAGGGCAGTGCCAGGGTGCAGTCACTGCTCACAGAATCCATCAGGCCCACCTCACCCACCCACCTGTGTGGCAGAGGAGGGGATGGATGGGGGGTGCTGCCTTCGGGCCTCAGATGTTCCAGCCACAGCCCCTCAAGACAGAGGGCCTTCTGAGCGGATTGCAACAAAGAGTCCAACTCAAGAACGATGGCTGGAGTGGAGCCCACGAGAAGTGCTTGCTTTCATCCTGAAACACCACGCTCCTCCTAAGAACTGGGGGGACCAGTATAGGTATCCACGTTTCCGTATCAGTCCTAGCTGTGCTGCAGAAAGTAGCTCCCATTTCCTCCCGGAAACCGCTCCAACCCATCTTCCGTCACATTGCCCTACTCCTGTCTTAGCATCCAGTACATTTGATTCTAATTATCTGTTTGCTCATCCACCTACCCAGCAGTCTGTTCACTTGTTGAAGGGCCGGAGTGTCTATTTGCTTTTGCCTTGTCTTTTTGCCTTGAGTTCCCAGGCACATAGTAGACTGTCTGTGAATATTTGCTGAATGACTTAATGACCAAATGACCGTGTTCTGCCTTCCATCCATTGGGCACATGTTGGAAGCTGACATCCCATGCCTGCAGGAGCTCTAAACCGCATTGTGTGGGCATTTCTAACTAATGGTAAACATGTGGAAGATGACTGGGTTGGTCCAGGGGTTGCACAGAGAGGAAATGTCTGTGAAATATAAAACTTCGGGCAGAAGCCAGGGATGGTTAGGATTTAACCCAAAGTCCTTGACCTTGGTCAAATGGCATTGGAAAAAAACATACTTTAATTTCATAATGTATTTTGGTGTTATAGACTTGATTCTGTATGACAAAAATTGATAGATAAGCCTGAACTAAAAGCTGGATTCTTCTCCCAGTTTGGGATTCTGTAGCAGAAAGGAGGAACCAAAATAACAAACTTCCTGTCAAGTGAGACTCTTCAAATGAATAAGTAGGAAGAGGGGGAGGAGGAGGAAGGGAAAGGGGAGAGGAGGACGAAGAGGTGGGGGTTGGGGAGGAAGGAAAGAAAATCAGTGAGCATTTATCCTGGGCCAGCATTTCAGGCACTTGACACCCACTGTCTTCTTTGATCCTCACACTAATCCTACGAGATACAGATTATTATTATTATTTTCGTTTCACGGATGGTGGAACTGTAGTTTAAAGAAGTTAAATAAACGTGCCAAGTCCCACAGCAGTGGGTGCTGATCCCAGCCTCAAACCCATGTCAGAACAACTCCAGAAGTCAGATGGTCACCACCCACTGAACTCGGACTGAGTTCAGTAACTGAGGGGGAGGACAGGTGGGGTGCTGAGCCTCAGCAGAGGGACGGGAGAGGAGGCAGCTCCTTGATGCCCCTCCCACCTGAGGATCCTGCGGGGTCTGCAGGGGGACAAAGGGAAATCCACTGGCCCAGGGCCAGAGATGGCAGCCCTAGGGCCAAAGAGGGCAGGAGCCTGGACTCCTGGACAGGTAGCCCCCTGACATGTCCGAGGACAGAGCTTGTGGGCAGCCGGCTTCAGCACAGGTCGACGGGGCTTTGGCTGAGGCCAGTGAGGCCACAGAGGCCAGGGCAGGGTGTGCAAGCAGCAGGGGAAGTTAAGTGGAACCTTTCTGGGTAATTGACTCTGTCTGCCCACAGGACCCCCTGCCAGGCCCACGCAAGCCCAGGCCTGATACGCTGCAGCCTGTCTGGAGTCTGTTCTGCAAGGCGGAGCGCCTCGCTGACAGCAGGCTGGTAATTTTGTTATAAGACACCCCCTTCTGTTTGCAAGCTTCCTTTTGTCTGAATTCCTGTGCCCACAGGCAAGATAGGACTGAATGGAGGGTGGAGGGCTCAGGGGTGAGGGGTCCAGGCTGAGCCCCCAACACCCACCAGAGGCCCTCCAGCCTCCTTCAGCATCCTTTCCAGGTGTTAAGCTGGTACCCACACCCCTCCCAGCAGCAAGACAGGCGTGGGGGATTCAGAAGGGCACTGGGTTCCCATCAAGGGGTTCTTGCAGCAGCAGGAAGCCCTTGAAAGCTCCCAGAGCTGGTTACTCATCAATGTCCTCCTCTTAGAGTTGAATATTTATTTTCTGCTGCTACTTACTACCATCCCCCAAATCTTTCCTTCTCCCTCCTGGTCTGCGCAGCCTGGGCATTCTGCCCACCCAACCCTCAGACTCAGTCTCCCAAGGCAACAGCAGGAAGCATGGTCTGCTTAACAGGGACCCAAGATCACCATGCCTGACCATTTGGAGAAGTAGCTGGAGAGGTTCATAAGGCAGGGGCAGGGCTAGGCTACCCACCCCACACTCCAGCTCCTCTACTGGCTCTGGGGTTGCTTTTCACTCTAGGTTTATACGGGTTTAAATCAACATTCTCATCTTCCTCTGCTTTAGCTAAGCAGCAATACGGCCAGGAATCAAAATCTCCACTCTTTCTCCTAAGAGTAGCAATGGTCACATTACACTTCCTTTTTACTCAGCAAACTTTTAGGGTTTTCTCATTCTTTATCCCACACCAAATCCATCTCCTTAGCTTCTACGCCTTCAAAACCTTGTCCTAACCTACCTTCCCACTCTCATTCTCAACCCCTACATTCCAGCCCAAGCTGCTACATCTTCTTCCCCAGGTGCTATTGAGCCTGGGAAACCTTGTTCTCAGTGTACCTTCTATCACTCAGTTTCTGCTTGCCCAAATTCCTCCCTTCTCATCCCCTAGCCCAGCCAAAAGTCAGTCTTTGCCCTTTTTGAACTCTTCTTAGGAAAGCAGATTGTTACAGTGGCAAGAGGATTGGCCTGGGACCTACCTGGTTAAAATACTTAATCTCCTTAATGGTTCCGTCACCTTTAGAAAGCAAATTCACCTCTCTGAGTGTCAGTTTCCTTGTCTATAAAATGGGAGTGATGATAAGAGTCCTTTATTATCCAGAGTTGCAATGGCTACAGGAAGTGATTTGGGGAAAGTGTCGGGCTCCTAGTGGGCCCTCAGTCAAGGTTAACATCCACCCCCACCCTCCCAACTTCTTGCCCTCACAGCTTTCATCATGTCTCCCTCGCATTTCAGCTGTTCAAACCCTCAGGAAACTGTAAGTTATCTAAGGGCAAGGATAACCCATCGGTCTCTGCATTCTCCTACACTACTTGCCAAGTGCCCAACATGGCTGGTGCTCCATCAGTGAATGAATAAAGGTACAAATTCATCTAAATGCTTGACCAGGGTCAATTCAAATGTTAGAAAGGGGACCCACCTACCAAAGGAGATAGATCCAGATGATCTCTGAGTCCTCTTCCACAATCTCTTTCTAAAGAGAATTTGTGCAAAACACAAAATTCTCTCCCTATCTCATCAAGACATCAGCATGAGGTCACAATGACTCCTCAAATCCATTTCCAGCCCACTCACACTTTTTCTCCTCCAAATTCTTTTTTCCAGGGGTCTGGCATTTCCAGTCCATACCAGGAAGCTGAGGTTCTCCGGTGGCCCAAAGCACGGCGGCCCCTGGCGGAAAAGTCAAACCAGCAAATAGAAATGTCACTCAATCATTTCCCTGTGCTTTCCTCTCATTGGCCTTCTCCACTGCATATAATGAGAAATGCTTTTTGCCCAAATATTGTTTGAATTTCAAATACACAATTTCCCCCAGGGGTGACCAGATAAAAAGAGAACTCTGGTTTGCAACTTAAGACCTCTATGTGGAAGCTGCCTTGAATGAACACCGAAACGAAATTTCTATTGAGCTCCTTGAAATGACAGAAGCACATCAAGGCAACCAGGCTCCCTTCCCACTGTGGTGTGCTAAAATTATTTTAAATGAACACCAAGGAAGCACCCCTCAAGGGGTGAGGAAAGAAGGAAAGGATTTTAAACACAGTGGGCAAAATGATAAATCCGTTCATGGCATCTAACCCATCCCTACAAGCACCCCAGCGTGTGTCTTCCGATGTGTCTCTCTGTACAGACTCTAACCGTCCACAGCTGGGGCTCTTAATCAGAGGGAGGAGGGCAGTCTAAAAGGCCCTAGGGCAATGATTCTCAATCCTGGCTGCATTAGAATCTCCTAGCCTGTTATAGAAAAAACAGATGCCCAAGATCCCACCCTGGACCTTGTAAATCAGAGTCTCTATGTGTAAGGCCCAGGCCTCAGAATTTTATAAAAGCTCCCAGAGGATTCAAATGTGCAGCCAGGGTGGGGTGTATACATCGATTCGGAGGGTGTAACCCCCGGAAATGGCAGCTAAACTTGTGTATGCATGAGAATAGGTGTGTGTTTCTGGGGTAAGACGTCATAGTGAAAGTCATTCAGTCGTGTCCGACTTTTTGCTACCCCATGGACTATACAGTCCATGGAATTCTCCAGGCCAGAATACTGGAGTGTGTAACTGTTCCCTTCTCCAGGGGAATCTTCCCAACCCAGGGATCCAACCCAGGTCTCCCGTACTGTAGGCAGATTCTTTACCAGGTGAGCCACCAGGGAAGCCCGAGAGGTCAGTTTCAGATAATTCTTTAAAATATCTGTAACTCTAAAATATCTGAAAACTCAGGTTTTCATAATAGGTCTACACCTTATGTCGTGGGTGCCTTCCAACTGGAAAATGATGTGTACCTCAGATGTTGCTGAGGGTTAGGAGCTAAGGGGCAAACAAAAGTTCTCTGGTTCCTTGAGGGGTGAGCTTGTTGATCAAGATCCCACATGGCAACAAGCTGTCAGTGAGGGACCTAGGGACACTGATGAGGGAAGACCCACTGAAGAACAGAAGGAAGCATTCTCACAGGCAAAAACTGGGCCCCGGTGTAATTTACTATTTCAGCAGCCCTGCCTATGGCTCAGCTGACAGCTGTGCCCAGCTCTGCCTCCAAATCTGAACATCAGAAGCCAAGACCAGAGAGAGGGTCGAGTGCCCAGGATCTCCTATTTTGGGAGCTCCACAGCTCTGGCTAGCCACTGCACTCCATAGAACTGCCCTGAGAGCCAGCTATTAAGTGTGTGTTGGGGACTGGAGGGAGGCAGATGGTGGTGGAGTCCCTAAGCAGCATCCGCAAGACTAAGAGGTCCCTTGGAGTTTTTCGTACCATCAGAACATGATTTCAATAAATCCAGGGAGGAGTCGGGGCAGGGGGCAGAAAGTAGGGCAAGGAGGGAAGGTGCTGGGCTCACTAGCCCCCCCAGAAACCCTCCTCCAAGCCTTGGAGCCTATTCTGTTATCAGCATCACTCTCAGCCCCTCCTCCTGCCCAGCTCCCACCCCCACCGCCCAAGGCTTGGTGGGATATCAGAATTTAGGCTCCTCTAGGGTACAGCCAAGCCTGCCTGTAGCACCGCCACTGCCAAAAGGCAAGAGGGCCGGCCTCGGGGGCTGCCCAGCCCCAAGTCAGCTGCCTAAGTGCTCAGCCCCGCTCATGAAAGGGCCCCCTCTTCCTCTCTTCTCAGCCATGCGCTCTAATTTATCCTCCCCTTTGATAACCAACTCCAAACACATTGAGTCGAGGCCAGGCCATCAGCGCACAAAGGCCTGTGCTCTCCCGGCTGAATGCGCACTTCACTCTTGGGGGGAATTCTATAGAAGGCAAAATCCACCAAACAAGCTATTACACTTAAATCAGACAATGCCCGAGGTGACGGCGAGGATACCAGCGTTAATGACTCAGCTAGCAGCGGGCTTCTCTATGTGGAAGCTCTACCACAGCATGGAAGAGCAACCCGCTGCCCTTCCCAGCCTCGCGGCCAGATCCCTCTCCTGCTCCCGCACTAGAAAGTTGACCCTCTGTGTCTGCCAGTTCTCTGAATCCTGAGGGTTGATTCCCCCAGGACCGTGTAGACTGACTCTTGATTCCCTTTTTGCCTAGGAAAAAGAACTGAGAAATGAAGCCTGCCTGCCCCCTTCTCTCGCCTTCATTCTGAAGATGAGGAAACCACGGGGATTGTTGAAAGTCACATAGGCAGCTGGAGACAAAGCCAGGATTAGAATCTTTTGTTTCTCGCCTCGTCCAATTCATACAAGAACTAAATAGAAATTAGGTGATGCACATAAGGTGCTTTGCATAGTTTCCGGCACAGGAAAAAGTGTTTGATAAACTTTGGTTGTTATTCATTGTAGTAGTAGCAGCATTTTTATATGTCGTTCAACTACTCAAGGAGGGCTTATCATGAGCCAGACAGTCTTAGGGTGCTGAGCACAAACAGTAAATAGAACACAGCCCTGCCCTTCTGGAGCTTCTACTCTCATGGAAGATTCAAACTGAACAGATTCAAACAATTATATAGTGTACAGTGGTGTACAATGGAGAGTGACAGCACAGAGGAAGTAAAGGATGCCTTCGGGGTGCACAGGGAGAGCTCCCGATGCAGGCTTGGGAAGAGAATCTGGTGTCTCGGCTGAGAGGGAAGGAGGAGTTGGATCTGGCCAGGTGAATGGAGGTGGGAAGGAGAGAGACAGGTTAGGGAAAATAGAGACTTCTAGGAGGAGGGTATAATTGAGTTGTAATTGAATGTGCAAAGGCAAATAAGGAATGTAAAGGTGCACGAGGGCAAGATGCGACAGGATAACTCACTTGGATGTATTGGGGGAAGCACACCGACTGAAACCGCCCACCCTGGCCAGGCGACCGTAGTAACCATTTGCATGAGTTATTTTATGACAGGATGTCCCAGTAAGAAACACGGAACTAGTAAGCCACCACCAACCGGAAAAATTCAGGAAAGGTCAAAAGGAGAAGCCATGTTTCCTACCACCTCCCAGAATCCTTCTCGCTAGCATCCATCTTGGCTGAGCAATGCGTTCACCACCAGGAAAGACTCTGGGTCAGAGTAACTGGCCAAAGAAAACCTGGAAATTAATCCCATCAACATAAAACCCAAGACTAAGCGCCACATGGCAGAGTAGTTCTCCTGGGTTCCCTTACCCTGCTCCTCTCCACCCAGGTGCCCCTTCCCAATAAAGTCTCTTACTTTATCTGCATGTGTGTCTCCTGGGACAGTTCATTTCCGAGTGTCAGACAAGAGCTCACTCTCGGGCCCTGGAAGGGGTCCCCCATCCTGCAACAGATGGGGTGAAGACAGGGTGGTACAGGGAGGAAGGCCAATGGTTATGAGATATGAGACTGGAGATGCAGGCACAAGTCATCTCATGAATCACGTGAGAAGCCACAGGAAGGAGCCTGGACTGGAGGAGTCAAGGGATGACAGGATCCACGGGCATGCAGAGGTCACAGGGGAAATGGGCTTGCAGGGGGCGGGGGAGTGGGTGAGTATGGGTGGAGCAGAGCAGGGAGACCGCTTAGCAGGTCAAGGCCCAGTTTAGCACTTGTTCCAAGTTTCATTTCAACCCACTGCATGCATGCAAGCATGCTAAGTCACTTCAGTCATGTCCAACTCTTTGAGATCCCATGGACTACAGCCCACCAGGCTCCTCTGTCCATGGGATTCTCCAGGGAAGACTACTGGAGTGGGTTGCCATTCCCTCCTCTGGGGGATCTTCCAAACCCAGGGATGGAACCCGTGTCTCATATGTCTTCTGCATTGGCAGGCGGGTTCTTCACCACTAGTGCCACCTGGGAAGCCCTTCAACCATTATGTGGTTCTAATCTTGAGTCACCAAACAAGGCCCACCATTAGGAGAACTAATGGGAGGGGGAATAAGCTGAAAGTAGACAGCTCTGGCCACAGGAAGAGAGAAATCAAACAACAACAGGTTTCCCTGGCCACTTGGACCATGATCCAAAGCCTGGAGCATCCAACAGTGAGAGCAAGTTCTTCCCCACCAACCAGATATGTGACCTTAGGCCACCTCCATTTCCCTATCTGTACAATGAGGACATTCACCAAGTAAGTGGTAAGCTGCCTTGCAGTTCTCCCATTCTGTTGTTCTATTACTCGAAATATAGATCATATATTTTTATTCTAAGAAGGCTTGCTTTGCATTTTAATGTTTATAGAAACAAGACAAAATGGTTTGCATGCTATAATACAGGAAACACAGCACATCAAGATCAAGTATCATGCACAGCAGACATTCCCTCTTCTGTGTCGAAGAGACCCAGCTTTGACACGGTCTAGGAAAGGCTGCTTGGGAGCTGCAGTTCTGAATGTCCAGGCTTCTCCTCGCAGCCTGTGCACAATTCCCTGGTCTTCAGGAAACCCTCTTCCCAAGCCCATTGCCCTGAGGAGTGAGGTTCTACAGAAGGCCATGTCTCTCTCTCTCACCTAATAGCCCTGGCAGCTGCTAAGGCAGACACCAAGTTCCGAGGACTGGGGGCAGGTGAACAAAACAGTGAATTCAGGCTGGGGTGAGAAAAAAAAAAAACCGCATCAGAGCTGTTTTTGGCTGGAAAGTTGCTCTCCATCCTGTAGCTTTAGGACTCAAGCAGCATAGCATCCAGAGGCACACAGCTGCATGGAACAATTCAAAAATTGCCTTGTTGGACTACAACGTGCCAATTTTTCAAATCTAGAGCCATTTTCACTATTACAGTCTGTGCTGCCTAAGCCCGGAGAATTTTCTTCTGGGAGGGAAAATTGATTCCGAGGTTACCATTAACCCCCATTAGCACAGCACGCCCCATTCCAAAACTATTCTTGGGAACCAAGGGGGCCAGAGGAAGCTCTAGAGACCCACAGCGAGGTTGGTGCCCAACATCCCGGGTGCTAACAGCCAAAGTCCATTAGCCCCATCCTCAGGAGGGCAAGAGAGTGCATGATGGAGAGAGGCGGGTGAGAGGGAGCAGAGAAGAATCTGGGCATGAGTTTTCCCAGGAATTCCTAGGCTTTGGAAGTTTCCTGGCACAGCTCACTTCATTTGGGTGGCTTGGGAACTTACATGAGCCGAAAAGCAGGAACCAAGGCTAAAATCTGCAGAGACCCTCTGGATTTTGATCTGCAGCTCTCACCTGTGACTGCGCTCTCTAAAAGGGACCAGCACCTCAGAGGGAAGTGTTCTCCAGGAACCAGTTTGGAGTTGCCCATCCATCCCTATTCCTTGCACCCAGCTGCTCAGGGCCCAGGTCTTTGCCAGATAACACAGCTCTAAGGTTTTGTCTGCCCTGCTGCTGTATATGGAAAACTACTCCAAGCCATTCTAAGCTCAGTCAAGAGCCAGCAGCCTTGATCATGGGGTGTGCTGTGACCTCCATCTTCCCAAACACAGAGCAAAGACCCACCAGTTCAGCGGAGAAGGCAGCAGTGACAGCAACTGCTGCAAAGCAAGGAGAGAAAGACAACTGTGGGAACAAAGGGGGAACAGCGGGCGACCGAGGAGAGCAGCACATCCACTGATCTCTCAAGCGTTATTTTTTACATGCTGGTGACAGAGCAGTAGGCGCTGGTCTTGGATCCAGCGAACCCGAGTCTGAATTCTGGCTCTGCCGCTTGACCTCGGACAAGTTACTTACTCTTTCTGAGTCTCTTTTTCTTCTTCCCTAGCCTAGGAAGTAAAAAATAACCACCCGGCAAAGTGGATGTCCATACTAAGTAAGATAATATAGGAAAGGAGTGATTATATAATGGTTTGCTCCAAAATATGTATGGATGTACGTACATGAACAACTAAGGAAGCCCACCCTCCATTCGAAAATGTCTCTCCCTTGTTTACAGAATGACATTGCTTCATTCTTCTTGCCAGAGTTTGCTTCAGTGTCTGAGATTGTGACTAGGTGGATGACCAGCTCTGAACTGGTCAGAGAGCTTGTCAGCCTCCTTAGTGCTCCAACAGTGCCTCTCCAGCACTACTGGAGAGAGGAAAGCGCTCTGATACAGCGTGGCTTCCCTCCACAAATATTTAGAGCATCTTCCAAACGTTAGGTCCCCTGCTAGGCACTGGCGCTCCAAGATTAACCATATCTGGTCCAGTCCCAACCCTTCAGGGTGCCAGGGAAGCCAAGACAGCAGACCCATAAATACAGCTCATCACAACCCTGCAGGGAGAGGGCAGGGCGGGCTCATAACGCTGAGTCAATAGCAGGATGGGCCAAAGAGGGCGCCCCCAGGGGTGGGCCCGGGCACAGCGTTTGCGTTTGTCCCTGCAGACACTGGGAAGTTGACCTCTCTTAGTCATGGGGTGATTTGTGCGGGAGGGGAGGGGAGCGCGCAGGGCTAAGTGCTGACGGGACGTCCCTGTCAACACAATGTTCCGCCTGGCCGGACCTTCATATATAAAGATATTTAATGAATTAGTTAATTAATGAGAGGAGTTTGATTGATAGATCATATGGCGCTCGCGGCAGGGTGAGCCTGACCCTCGATATCGCCGCCTCGGCTGCAATCCGTCCCCCTCATTGGTCGGGAGAGCGCGGTCGCTTTGGCAATTTGCATGCATTTAATGTAGCTCTTTAATAGGATGTAATGTTAGCAAAAGCCAAAAGCGCAGCAGCTGTAACTTAAAAGACAGCCCCATTACTGCAAGCCTTATAATTAGGGTAAGAGGGAGACTCGGTCTGCCATATGTTAAACTCTTTTGAGGTTAATAGCTCTGTAAGATTTTTGCAATTTAAAAAAATTACACTTGAAGGATGATGACAAGCCTCATCAATGAGGCGCCTCTCCACCGGAGGAAAGGGACAAGGAGGAGCCCAGGTCCCCCAAGACCGTCTTCCCCGGGGGACGTGACCAGGTGTCCCCTCTCCCGCCGCAGGGCACCCCGTCCCCACCGGCTTCCCGCATCCCGGCCCCATTAGCGCCGGGCAGCCGGCTCAGCTTGGCGCAATCGGAGCTCGCCCACCTGCCTCCGCTCAGCCCCCGCAGCCTCTGCAGCCTCCAGTCCCCGCATCCTCCCGAGGAGGGAGGGCGGGCGCCAGGCGATCCGCGCGCCCCAGGCAGGGGAGCAGCACGGCGCGTGCTTACCTTGCAAAGTCCTGGGCAACTCCAGAGCAATTACGGGTCCCCGCAGATACCCCAGGCGCTGACTGTACAGCCGGGCCCCGAATCAGGGAACACGCAGCAGGCGTGCCGGGGGTGGGAAGAGGAAGTCGCCGGGAGTTTGCTTGGTAATTACCGGGCACAAGGCCTTAGGGGTGTTTGTCACCTCTGTGCCACAGCCCACGGGGCAGGGTTGGGCACGGAGTGAGGGGCGATGGTGCGGAGCCCTGGCCTGCGCCCGATGGACCCTGGAGCGCTGGCCCCTGCACCCTGGCCGCGACGTAGAACAGAAAGGCCTCCCCACCAAGCCCGCGTGAGCCCGGCTGCACCCTCCCAACCTCTGGTGTCTTTCCTGAGGGTCCCTTCCCAGCGACCTAGGGGCAGGTGTGGAGGGGGTGGGGTGGTAGGCAGGCAGCGGGAGTCAATTTCCGGATACCTGAGTAGCCTCCTCCAGCGGTCCCTCCCGCTGCCTGCGCTCGGCGGGGAGCCAGGCCGCCAGGCACATCGTCTCCCGGAGGAGTTCTGCCTCCCGCATCTTTCCCTTCCCCCTCGCTGCCTCGCGGAGTGCGTGGGAGTCAGACCAAATTCCTGATGACAGACACTCCAGACAAAACAACAACAAGGGAAAAAAGAAGTAATCCCTCTAATTTTTTTTTTAAAGGGGGCTCTTGTTAAAAGGAAATTACAGGAGCGATCAAATTACTGCTAATTGCACAATTATCTGATTATCTCTGGTACCAAAAATCCATGAGATCTTTTTCCCCCTCCCAGCCACTCTAAGAAGTCTCAGGGACATCTCTGGGGAAAGGACACCAATCTCTTTGGCTCAAACACCAAAGAATATGCGGCAAGGGAGCTTGTGGGTGAGGGTAGCAAAGGGAAGCTTCAGCGGGGCCCGGTAGATCCCCAGAGAGGAGAAGGAAAGGTTCGGAATTGGGGAGGAGTTGGAGTGGCGGAAGAGAAGTGGCAAAGATAATAGAAAGGCATCTTCCAGTGAAGTATATGTCAGAGCTCACAGGGCTTCAAATTGGTGAGACCCATGGAGGTCAGGTCACTTGCTCACGGTCTCTGGAGCTCTCTGGAAGGCGTAGGGGCCTGAGTGTTGGCCGGTGTTGGGTGGAGAGTTGAGGAAACAGTTGAAACCTTCTAAACTCTCATTGCCTTTTGGGAGCAGAGATTATTATGGTGGGCTTCTGCAACCCAGGTACAAAAACCTTAGTAATATTACAAATTCTGGTTTGAAAGGCTGCTTCTTGGAAGCTGCTAAAAACGAACAAAATAGTAATAGCCAACTTTTGTTCAGGCTCTATGGTTTATAAAGCATTTTCCCATCTGCTTTCTCACATAATTCTCTCACCTACCCTGTTCTGTCGGAATCCCCATTTTCAAACGCGCTAACAGAGACTCAGATGATGTGAAGAACTCCCCAGAGGTCTCATGAGTTGTCATTGGAACACCTAAAGCTCCAGGCCCCGCATCTTAACCCTGAATCTCAGAGCCTTGTCTTGGGGAGACAAGTGAGGGCTTAAGAGGATTTCTCTGTGTGGGACTGAGGCCGCGTAAATAAGGTGCTGAAGGTAGGCTTTATCTTCTTTACCTTCATTATTTTTTTAAAGTCAGTGGCCCAGGCACTCTCTGCTTGGATCTCCACCTGGATGTGGCCCAATCATCTGGAGCCTTTTTTCTCATGGGAAAGGACTTCAGTTGACACACCAGCCTGAAATGTCACTTTCGGGTCACAAACGATGCCTCGGCTCTTTGATGAGAGAAGGGGAATCAGACTTGCCCTGCTTAGAGTCTAGAGTCTTGTGGGAAAGGCAGACACATGACTGCTAGACTTGGAGAATATCAGATATCTCAAGTCATTGAGAGGAGGAAACAGAGGTTAGGAGTGAAATGCTTTGAGCCAGGTTTCCCAACTGGCAGCTGGGTCTCAGTGAGAACCAGGTATCCTGAGTCCCTGTCCAGTCCTCCTCCCACCACAAGGCGGAGCGGAGTGGGAGGCGGTACTGCACTTGGCCCCCATCGGAGCAGCTCCCTTTCCTTGCCTTTGCCCACTGCTGCCACTTTCCTCACCTGCTGCTTTCTCATGGGGGAAGATGCATAATTAGCAGTTGCTCCTCAATCCTCCCTGCCCAGCAAAGGATTTGATAACATTTAAATTATTCCATTTAAAAGGAAATTTCCTCAACACTCTCTATTCTCAGGCAGGAGAGCTTGGCCAGGACAAGACACAGGAAGACTGGGGATGCAGGTCCCTAAGAGGGGTGATCGACCACAGCAGGAGTCCTCTCCTGGTCAACTGAGGGGAATGCCTTTTTGTATTGTGCTCTCTTTTTCAGCGAGAATGGGCTTGGAAACTCCTTGCTATTCTGTCATACCAGACTACCTCCAGCCTCAGGGCCTTTGCTCTGACTGTTCCCTCTAGACTTTCCCAGCTATCAGCACAACTTACTCCTTGACCTCCTTTAAGTCTTTGCCCCAAAGGCAACATATTGAAGGAGACCTCCCTTGACCTCCCTACTTAAAACTGAAATACCCTTCTCCCAGTGTTTAGCATCTTCACCCTGCTTTCCAGTTCTCCATAGCACTTGACAACTTCTAGTTTATTATATAATGTATTCATTTGTCATGTTGTGTGTATGTCCCACTTCTACCACCACTAGAAATCAAATGTCAAGAGGACAAAGGCTTCCTGTGTTTTGTTCACAATAGTTAGAACACCTAGCAAATAGTAGATGCTCAGTAAATAAAGATAAAGGAATGAATGAAGTAATGAATCAAGAGTCTTCAAATATGAGAGCTTGGAAAGACCTTAAGAATGAGCTAATCTCAAAACCTCAAATTGTGGGTGAGGAAAATGGAAGCTGGAGAGGGTAAGAGAAGGACTCCTGGAGAAGGTGAACCGGACATGGAACAATGGACTGGTTCAAAATTGGGAAAGGAGTACATCAAGGTTGTATACTGTCACCTTGCTTATTTAACTTATATGCTGAGTACATCATGAGAAATGCCTAGCTGGATGAATCACAAGCTGGAATCAAGATTGCTGGGAGAAATATCAATAACCTCAGATATGCAGATGACACTACCCTTATGGCAGAAAGCGAAGAGGAATTAAAGAGTCTCTTGATGAAGGTGAAAGAGGAGAGTGAAAAGGCTGACTTAAAACTCAACATTCAAAAAGCGAAAATCATGGCATCTGGTCGCATCACTTTTTGGCATATAGATGGGGAAACATTGGAAACAGTGACAGACTTTATTTTCTTGGGCTCCAAAATCAATGTGAATGGTCACTACAGCCATGAAATTATAAGATGCTTGCTCCTTGGAAGAAAAACAATGACAGACCTAGACAGCATATTAAAAAGCAGAGACATTGCTTTGCCTACAAAGGTCCATTTAGTCAAAGCTATGGTTTTTTCAGTAGTCATGTACAGATGTGAGAGCTGGACAATAAAAGAGGCTGAGTGCCAAAGAACTGATGTCTTCGAACTGTGGTTCTGGGAGAAGACTCTTGAGAGTCCCTTGGACAGCTAGGAGATCAAACCAATCAATCTTAAAGGAGATCAACTCTGAATATTCATTGGAAGAACTAATGCTGAAGCTGAAACTCCAATACTTTGGCTACCTGAGGTGGAGAGCCGACTCATTGGAAGGGATCCTGGTGTTGGGAAAGATAGAAGGCAGGAGGAGAAGGGGGCGACAGAGGATGAGATGGTTGGATGGCATCACTGACTTAATGGACATGAGTTTGAGCAAGCTCCAGGAGATGGTGAAGGACAGGGAAGCCTGGCGTGCTGCAGTCCATGGGGTCACAAAGAGTCAGACATGACTGAGGGCCTGGACAACAACAACCTGGAGGAGGTGACATTTGAGATAGACCTTCTTTCCCATCTTCTTTTTCTGCTTCTTCAACTAGTTCATTCCATGCATTTGTTTTTTCATTTATACATATTCATTGGACATTTACTACTTTCTAAACACGGTGCAAAACATAATTGTAATGTGAGGCACATGTCGATCACTTTGTTCCATTTATCTCGTTTGAACAAACCTATAAGCTTAGTACTATCATTATCCCCATTTAGCAGATGATAAATTAAGGCTCAGAGAGGTTAAGCAACCTGCCTAGTCACACAGCTAGAAAATGGCAGAGGTGAGACCTGTACCAAGGTCTGTTTGACTCCAAACTTGTATATTGCACTACAACATCTTTCCCCCCCCTTTTTCTTTACCTTCCTGTCTGTTGGGTCAGACTAAATGGCCCAACCAAGGTGGCAGCCAAGGTCACCCAGATTAAAACCCTTCTGAAACAGCACAATCCTCCTTCTCCAAACACCCGCACGAAGCCCCCTCTCTCCAACCTATCTGCTTGCCTCCTCCTGGCTCCATACTCTGAGCCCCACATACCAGCGCTGTTATGATTCACAGCACCAAGATCGGTCCCTGGGAAGGAAAAAGGGCTCATAAAACCTTACAGCAGTTTTATGACATATTCTTAGCTTTTATAGGCGGACTGGGCGGCCGAGGCAGGCAAATAGCAAGTGTCTTGGGCAGATGAGTGGACCCCATGAGCCCAGCACTGGTGAGAACAGCTGCAAGTTTTTTGTGAAGACAGCACCATCTTTTAGTGCCCAAATGGGGAAGGGCAATATAAGAAACAAACTCATCTCTGGCTCTCTATTGTTTAAAGAACACTTTGACATTTAATGCCACCAGGCAAAGCAGGTATTATTTCAGATTCACAGATGAGGAACCCTGCAGAGAGACTGCAGAGACTCCAACTTTCCTTCCTGAATTCAGATCTGTTGCTGTGCTTCTGGGACTCCTGGCACAGCACTAACTCTCAATGACCTCTGCTATTTCTGCCCACAGAGAACAGGTCCCAGGCAGTCACCTCTTATACGATCTCGGTCCAGATTCCATCACCTGGACATCCCAGAGCAGCACTTGAGTAAATTTCGGCTACTAGCATCCAAGTCCTGGGGAACCTCTCACCCATGTCTGTGTCTCCGGAGCTCTCGACTCCTCCACCTCCCTCCATACTACTGCTCCACTTCCATTTTGCAAGCCACCCCCATCTTGTCATTTCCAATGAACGGCTCATGTCAGCATCAGATACAGGGTGCTCAGGGAGATGGCATTGCCTCACAGGTGTAATCACCTCCATTCTCTCATTTATTGGGATCATTCCTGAATTTCTAATGAAAAATAAAGCAGGTCTTGTCATGCCTCTTTGACAGATGAAGATACAGGTTCAGAGAGGTCAAGCAATTTTCCCCAAGTCACACACCTGGTAATTAAGAAAACCAGAATCTAAGTCAGGCGTCCTGACTCAAGCCCAGGTCCCCTACTTTTCTCCTGAGTAACTTTCTGAGAGTCTCCGGTTACGCCTAGCTTTTTCCTGCAGCAATGTTTCAGATTCAATGGGCATTTTACTTCCTCCTCAGTTGCAAACTAGGGCCGGTTTTCTTGGTTACTTTGACCCCGTGTGTCTGGGCATATTTTAGCTTGTGGTTTTTCCAGTAGGTGGGTGGTCTTCCTTAGGTACCAGATGCCAACACCAGCCCCCATTGAACACAGCTGGCACCTTGAAGACCTCCTCATGGTGTGGCCTGAGCTAGGGGCCCAGTTAATCCTCCTTAGGTCAGGGATCCTGCACCTTTGGATTACTATATTCAAGAGGTGTCATAACTGTGAAAATCATGGGCTCAGTCATCTGGCGTGGTTAAACTCCTCTTCCATGGGAGCTTCTCAGTGAGGCTTTTCCAGGTATGGCCCCTTGACACCCCCTGAAGTATGGTGAACAGGACCCCACACTATTCTGGGCCCCTGGTGTCCCTGAAGCCCCGTCTCTCTACGCTTTTCTCCCCCTTTCTCCTCTGCCCCCCAACATCCCCGTCACTGGCACTGCCTGCAGCCTCTCAGGGGCCCCTTGCTGCTCCATGCTCCAGCCCGTGTTCCCCCTCACACCTATGTAGCCCTCCGGCCTGGATACCCTCCCTGTCTCCTTTGCCTGCCAATCACCTACTCATCTGTCAAGAGACAGCTCGAAAATTGCCTCCTCTGTGAAGCCTTTCCTGATCTACACCTTCGTCTCTCCAGGCAGAGAAATCCACCACCCCTCGTGTGTGCAGCCCTCACTGTGCTCTAATGGGGGAACTAGCTACCTGCCTGGGTCTGGGAACATTTGGAGAGCAGGGATGCTGTTTGATTTCTCTCATAATCTTATCAGAGAACCTGGTACACGGCAGATGTTCTACGGGCACTCACAGAGTACAGAAACACACACGTGAATGGATGACCACAGCTACATGCATGTGGAACAAGAAGAAACTATGCCATCACGGAGTTTAAATCTTCACCCACGTGTCCATTGATGGGTGAACTGAAACAAAATATGATCTATACATACAATGAGGTATTAGTCTTGAAAATGATGGGAATTCTGACTTGTGTTACAACCTGGATGAAATTTGTGGACATTGTGCTAAGTGAAATAAGCTAGACACAAAAAGACAAATACTACTGATAAATGAGCCCACTTATATGAGGCACTCGGAGTAGTCAAATTCAGAGACAGTAGAATGATAGCTGCCAGGGGCTGGGGGTGCAGGTGGAGTGGTCAGGAAGTCTCCCAGGAGAGAAGGACATTAGACGGGAGCCCTAGGGTATCCCCTCAAAGCCCTCCATGGCAGTGCAGCGGTCTGCCCCTCCTCCACAACCACAGAACATCCCATGACATTGAGCATGCCCGTGTGAGATTAAGCTCTACGCTAGCCCTCCCCTTCCTCAGCGTAACCAGTGAAAAGCTGCATCTGCCCTCTGCCTTAAAAACCAGCATTTGGCAGATATAGACATAAACACACCCATTTCTCTTCCTTGATTTGCACTAAAGTACAGCTGGTCCTCAACTGGCAGGCTTTGCATTTCTGGCCTGTCTTGCTTTGCTTGCCTCACACCCTTTAGCCCTTGAGAATGACGGAAAACCCAAACGACAGTAGTGTCCTTGGCCTGAACCCTTGGATTCTTACCAGGTTTTCCTCATGTGCAGCTCTGCCAGCCCTCTGCTGTGGACAGCTGGGTGCTGGCAGTGATGTGATGGGATCCAGGTTAACCTCTACTCAGGAGCAGCCGGGGAGTGCTGGCCTGCAGCCTCCCCTCTTGCACAGGCCAAGAGGAGGAAGGATAGTTTAGGGCTGGAACCTTAAATACAAACTGCTTGGAAAGAACCTGTCACACGTGGAGCTCCTGCCAGGAAACTCTGATCCTGAAAACTCAAGTCAATGTGGTGCTGGAGGGCTCGTTTATGGAGAACCTATTATATGCAATGCCCTGGACTGAAGTGTACCTATAGTCTAGAAGGGAAGATAACAAAGACCCAACTGGTTGTAATACAGGGCCAATTACAGTGTCAAGAGATGCATTTCAAACACTGGGCTCAAAGCCTTCAAAGTGGGAGTCGGTTGCTCAAATCCTGGTAAGGTCTCCAAGCCAAGTCAGCCTATAAATACAATTAGCCTGAGGGGCTGTCTTTCCAGGAGAGCAGGGAGAACACCGAAACACTGGCAGGATCCATTATTCTTCTGGAATAGAAGAGGCCTTATTTGACTACTCCTCCCCAGGCAGGCAGCTGGGTTTTTCCAAGCCTTGGAATGTGAAGGAAAGAAGATAACGATGTCCCAGCCAGTCTGGAAAACAAGATTTAGGCTGGGAAGAAACAAAGCTAGTCTTCAGGATCAGGTAGACCTGCCTTCAGTCTTGGCTCTTCTACTTGCTAATTGTGTGGTCTTGGGATGGTTACTGAACCTCTTTGAGCCTTAAGTTCTCCGTCTGTAATGTGAGGATGACAACCCTTCCATCCCAGGAGTTGTTACGAAATAAAGAGGTGTATATGGAAAGCCTGAGACCTGGGAAGGAGTAAGCACTCAGTGAATGAGAGTTGGTATTGTTATTTGTATCCCTAAAATTTGCTTGGGTGTTCTTTTATGGCCCCTGATTGATTTATCTGGGATCCAGGTAGGCCTTGTAGCCCTAAAAGTTTCCTAGTACTTTTGGGAGATTCCATATTTCTGAGCATAAGACATCGGTGAAGATGCCCCATGGTCCAACGTTAATTAGTACTAATATAGGATCCTGATGAGGATGGAATGAGCTACCTTGTGTAAAGAGTGTCTAGCGCTGTCAGACACAGAGGAAGTGCCAGATAGTGTAGATGTGCAGAATGGATTCTGGAAGCAAACCCTGGGTTTGAGCCACAGTGTCACTAATTTCTAGGGGTGTGAACACATTATTTAAGCTCCTGTGACTTAGTTTCCTCGTCTGTGAGCTGAGGATGGTAATAATGGTGCTCATCTCGCAGAGTTGTGGAGATTCAATGAGAAAATAGCTACAGAGCATGTGGAAAAGTCCTTCGTTCTCAGTAAGGGCTCCGTGAGTGTTTGCTATCATGATTATGAAGTCTTGTATCCATCTTTGCCACTGTTGTTTGGGGCAAGAGCAATGGACTTGAATTCAGAAAATCCAGGTTTGAGTTCTGGCTCCAACAATCAATGGATCCCTAACAGTAGGCAGATGACAGCTTCTCTGAATCTATTTCCTTGTCTGAAAACCAGGGACAATAATGTTCACCCCTTACCTTGATGGCTTAATGTGAGAATGAAAGCACTTTGAGTTTATAAACTGTAAAGAAGAAGAAAATTATAATAGACAAATGAAAAATAAAGCTGTAGCACAGTGTTAAAGTATCTTTTTAACTTGTGTGTGTGTGCTAAGTCACTTCAGCTCAGTTCAGTCACTCAGTCGTGTCCGACTCTTTGCGACCCCATGAACCGCAGCACGCCAGGCCTCCTTGTCCATCACCAACTCCCGGAGTCTACCCAAACCCATGTCCATTGAGTCAGTGATGCCATCCAACCATCTCATCCTCTGTCGTCCCCTTCTCCTCCTGCCCTCTATCTTTCCCAGCATCAGGATCTTTTCAAATTAATCAGCTCTTCGCATCAGGTGGCCAAAGTATTGGAGTTTCAGCTTCAACATCAGTCCTTCCAATGAACACCCAGGACTGATCTCCTTTAGGATGGACTGGTTGGATCTCCTTGCAGTCCAAGGGACTCTCAAGAGTCTTCTCCACCACCACAGTTCAAAAGCGTCAATTCTTCGGCACTCAGCATTCTTCACAGTTCAACTCTCACATCCATACATGACCACCGGAAAAACCATAGCCTTGACTAGACGGATCTTTGTTGGCAAAGTATTGTCTCTGCTTTTTAATATGCTATCTAGGTTGGTCATAACTTTCCTTCCAAGGAGTAAGCATCTTTTAATTTCATGGCTGCAATCACCATCTGCAGTGATTTTGGAGCCCCCCAAAATAAAGTCTGACACTGTTTCCACCGTTTTCACATCTATTTCCCATGAAGTGATGGGACCAGATGCCATGATCTTAGTTTTCTGAATGTTGAGCTTTAAGCCAACTTTTTCAGTCTCTTCTTTCATTTTCATCAAGAGGCTTTTTAGTTCCTCTTCACCTTCTGCCGTAAGGGTGGTGTCATCTGCACATCTGAGGTTATTGATATTTCTTCTGGCAATCTTGATTCCAGCTTGTGCTGGAATAAACATGCATGTTTATACAGAAATGGGAAATTTCTCAAAGAATAACTAGTGGGACCTCAGCAATGAGAATGGGCTTGAGGACTTCTACATTTTACTTGAAACCCTCTGCACCACTCGAATACATATTTTTGAAACAAGCATGTTTCCTCACCTAACTTAAAACCAAAGCCATATTTTTCTGGACATTATGGATTGTTAGTAGATTGCCTAGAACTTCAGACAATTTGAATACGTGTCCCAGTTCTGAAGTAGAAATGAACAGGCACTCGTGGCCTCAGTTTTTTCCATCTCTGAAATGGAACAGCCATCCCCTTGTCACCACCCAGCTTTCCAAAGCTAAGGGGAAGATAAAGACATGATCCCAAAAAAAAAAATAAATAAATAAATAAAGACATGATCCCAAGTGAAAATAAACACTAAGACAAGCTCAAAACCTTTTTCAAATGTAACTTGATTACCTCTAACCAAAAATCTGTGAGCTTCTAGGCCTATCCAGATACAAGCATATCTCCCACCCAGAGCCTGAGGGAAAGAATGCACTATTGTTCCTAAACTGGGGCTCAGCATTGGTGTTCACAGTGCCTCTGACCCTGCACACAGCCTCTGAGCAGGCCAGGGCCCTTCATTCCCATCCAGATAGCCAGAGGAACCCACCCCCTACTCATGGAGCCAGTTCAAGGATCTGGTGGGAGTGAGCGCCAAATACTGACTGCATCACCTCCCACCTAAAGCAAGACATCTCTGCTGCTCCAGAGAGGAGAGAGGAAGCCAGGCTGGGGAAGCAGCTTGAGCCCCCAAACCTCAGCCCCCACCCCCAACCCACGCCCCATCTCCTCTCCCAGCACCTCCAAGAAGCCAGTCCTCTTCCCTTCCCTGGGGCAGTGGCTGCTTGGTATTCAAGCCCTGTCTTCCTTGCCTGGCTCCATTTGGAAAAGTCTCTTTTTGACCTCTCTGTATCTCTCGGTTGCCTTTGTGGGGGGGGAGGGAGTGAAGGGGAAGGGAGAGAGAGATCATCTCAGCATTTACCCAATTAGTGGTAATTAGAAGGCAAGGCCCGGGCGCGCTCCTCGCAGCAGCTCCGAAGGGCAGAGACGGCTCCAGAGTAGCTGCTAAATGGCCAGTGGACACACTCTGTCTGCAGGAGCTCTGCCCAGCCCGCTCCTGGCCCATCAGCCCTGCCTCGCTCCCCAGTCAGAGGCCACCCTCATCTTTCTCCCCACAGCCGCTTCTCCCAGGTTATTTCTGGGGCTTGCCCTGAATCCTCAGTCCCCAAGCAGCAACCTTGGGCTGTGTCAACCAGGGCCCCCTCTGGGCCTGTACCTGGGTTTAGGCCTGGTTCCCATGGTAACCGAAGCCCCACCCCCAGAAGAGTACAGCTCCCTGAAGTGGACATCTATTTTCCCAGGGCACTTACTGCTTTGGTTTCTAGCTAGCCTTGAGGTACTCTGGTCTGAGGTAGGACAGCTGGTCCGAACTCTATACTCTTGGGTCACAGTTGGGCGACCTTCAGCTCATTTGGGTCCAGACAGCAGGTCTAGAACTGCAGTGAAACTTTCAATGTGACGGCATCTCAAGAGGTCAGCATGCCTACCCCTTCTCAGCAGGTAGATCTCAGTAGGATCAGATTTCTTGTTTTCACTGAGATGTGAGCTCCCATGTGGAAGCTGCTGGCTCCTGCCAAAAGGAAGAAAATGTGGATCTCAGCTGGGCAACCCCTGGGCTTCACTGCTGCAAAATGCCCTTCAGGAGCCCTGGGGCTGGAGCCAAATCAGGAACAGCTGGGGAAGGTAGCTATTTGTCAATCCAACCAGATCATAAGCAACCCCAGGGCAGGAACCAGGTCTTTTTCTTGTTCTGCCTCCTGCATCTCACAGGCCCTGGGATGGGATCAGGTACCTGTGTGTTCTCCATAGGCAGGCAGTGAATTAAATTCAGGGCTGAGATGGTGCAGGAAACCCAGACTCTTGCAGAGAGAGTCACTGTTTTGAATGTGAAGATGATCCTCAGGTTCTCCCCGCCGAGAGGAGGAGTGACATTCAAATGTGAACTGGGACTCTCAGCCAATCCATGAAAGATCCTAGCCGTTCCCCTTCAGAAATCAGAACCTGGTCTTTAAACGGGATGGGCTGCCAACATTCCAGTGATTGTTTGGGACAGAGTAAGATCTCTAGGAACCAAAAAGTGTCCATTTATCCAGATTGTAAGGGAAATGAGCAGAAAAGTGCAATGATACCTGGTCAAAAGTAGGAATCCATCCATTTTCTTTGTGTCCGCATGTGTATGTGTGTGTTTATTGAAGTATAGCTGATTTACAATGCTGTGTTAACTTCTGCTGTACAGCAAAGTGATTCAGTTATACATATATAGACACTCCTTTTTATATTCTTTTCCATTATGGTTTATCACAGGATATTGAATACAGTTCCCTGTGCTATACAATAGGACCTCACTGTTTACTGTTCCATATATAATAGCTTACATTTGCTAACCCCAACTTCCCACTACACCCTAAGCTCAACCCAACCCCCTCCCATTTGGGCAACCACAAGTCTGTTCTCTGTGTCCGCAAGTCTGTTTCTGCTTTGTAGATAGGTTCATTTGTATCCTAGGGAATCCATTCTTTTTTTTTTTTTTTAATAACACTAGAAGGCTAGGGCTTCCTAGAGATAAGCTATCTTGAAGGCTTGGTAGGAGAACTTGGCAGCCAGTAAGCAAATCTACTAACTGACCCAGAATGAAAGGATTCTGAGGTCTTTGATGAATTTCTTGAGTCCCTTGGGCTGAGCAGGACAGGGAGCCCTATTCACCCATGAGGGGAGCTGCAGCAGTGTGGTCAGGAAGTGGGTCCCCCTGACTCACCCTCACATCCCCACCCTCACTACACCTCTTGCCTCCGGCTCTCCCTGACCCGTTAGCTCCAGTCAGAGGAAATCTGCATAGCTGGATTCAAAGTTTTATTTCCCCTCCTCCTTGTCTCTTCCTGTTAAATAATGTGACACAGAAAGGAGGACACAAGAAGGAAAGGTTCTGGGGCTCTGGGGTTGTACCGTCTCTTCCAGGAGCCTCCAAGTTAGCAAGGCAGCAGGCATGGACTTTCTCTCCTGGCCCCCTGGCTCTGGTGGGCTACAGTTGGTGGTGGCATTGGGTTTATTCCTTCCTTCCCATTTTGCAAAAATATGTGTACAGAGACTCCTGTGCCCGACCCACAGTCAGCAGCAGACAGGAGCCATGGATTCCTCTTGCAGCGTTTTACAGGGTGACGGATCAGATAATGTACACTTAGCGAGTGCACAAATAATGTGAATCAGGGTTGGCATAGTGCAGTGAGGTGTAAAAAAAGCAATTTGAATTGTTCTTGGGAGACGCCAGAGCCGCTCTGACATGCTTGCTTGCCAGAACGCTGCCCTATGCCCCTCCGGAGGGCTGAGCTCCAGGCTCCGGCCAGGATGGCAACGAAGCTGCCCGGCATGGCTGGTCTGGAGGGGAACTCCCCTAGAGACAGGAGAAGCTCTGCACACATGGAAGGGAGAGGGCAGGAGTGAGCAGGTGAAACAGAGCTTCAATTTGTGCTGGAGGGGACAGTTGGACCCACAGAGCTGTCGAGACAATTGTAGGAAGGAGAGAGGGAAAGAAAAGGAGAGAGATAAAATTCTGCATCGCTGGCAATGGCCACACCTGGGCAGCAAGTTGATGTGGACGTGTGTGTGCTGGGGTAGACCTATTCTTAGCCTCCTTGGACTACCAGGAGTCATCGTCCTGCCTCCAGACAGGACGATGCCTCCTCTCCCACACAGCAATGGGTTTTGAGTTTGTTTCAAAGCCTCTTCAAGAAGAGATTTCACATCCTCTCTTAGTCACCTGTTCCAGGCGTCTGAGAACGCCCACCCTCTGGAACTTCTTCACATGCAAAGTCCTCCAGCAGCCTTCAGCTTACACATTTTCACGAGGGTCTGGCCACCCTCAATCTATTGATGGCACTCAAGATTACCTGTGCCCAAGCAGAGACCTGTCCCTAGTGCCACGTCCTCCCTCTCCTGGTAGGAGGGGGGCTCATGAGGGGGTAACCACCTCATCTCTCAGGCCAGCCTTCCTCTTGCTGACCTTTCAGACCACCCTGGCTGCCCTGAGCTGCTCTGTCGGGCTCCCCCCACAATCTGGCTCTGCAAGCCAGACTCCCTGATGACACAGTATGGGTTGACGAGGCCGATCCTCCTCTGGTGCTGTCCCCATCAGCCTCTGTCCTCACCGCCCCTCCTCCCCCAACGCTGTTTCCATGAGGTTTCCTGTCCTGAGCAGGAGACAGGCTGTTTATCACCGTGACACCCGCCGGGCAGCCTTACCTCTCAGAGCCGCAGCATCTCTTCAATCCTCCCGACCCTCACCTCCCCCAGCCCTGACCATCATCGTCTTCCGGCTTCCAGGGACAGGGAGCCCAGTCTCTGCACACAGAAGATGGTCAATAAAATGGTTTGGATTTATTTTTCAATAACAGCAAGCAGGCATTGCCAACCGCCTCCATTAAGTGCCCCAGTCAAACCAAGCTCCAAGCCCGAAACTCAGCATCTGGGTGGTTTAGGAGACCTGGTCAGAGGGGAAAGTGGTAGGAAATCTCTTGATTGTTTCAAATGAAAGCCGATTATAGGGAGCAAGGGAGTTTCTTGGTGGCTCACGAAGCTGAGAGGTTCCGGATAATGGATGGCCGGGCTGCCGCCTGCCCACCTGCATTACTGACCTCAGAGTGGCCGCAGGGAGCCCAGCGCAGATTAAGAACCCAAACAAAAGGGAAGATAGGACAGGCCTGGGGACAGGCAGCCTGCTGAAGGACTGGCTGAGGCCTCCAGATTTTTTTCCTAGGAAATCTGGGGACACATTTCCATGTTGTCTTTGCATAAATTTGTGTGCTGATTTGCATGCATTTGCATTTTTGCCTTCAAAACACCCAAACTCCCATAATATAAAATAAAATGCAATTAATTAATTAATTGATATGATGGATGGCAAATGCAGCCATACTAAAAATACAGGATCGGTGAGGGATCTTGATCAAGGGACAGATTTTTGAACTTGTCCCCCTAAACCAGGATGGATCCTGGGGATATGGCACAACCTGTTCTGAAGTTGTCTGTCTCCCTGGCTAACAGTAAGCCCTGGGGAGCAGGAACAGACAGAACTCTTTGATCCTTACATCCCTAGGCTCCAGTGTAGGGCTTGTCACATACGAGACTATTAATAACTGTTTGTAGAATATGTGACTCAATGGCCAAGTGTATGAGTGACTCCTTTGCAAACTTATGATCAGAAGATAAGATCAGAAAGAACTGACACTCCACCCTTCTAGGAACCGACTGGATGGGGTTCAGGGTTGCCCTCAGAGGAAGAAGTCTTCACAGGCGGCTAATCAGGGACATGATTCAGAATAAAGCCTCTGAGGAGGAGTTCTGGGAGCAGATCGGGAGTGAGTACAGAGCATGTGGGCTGCCCAGCCCAGGGGCTCTCAGTCCTGAGTAGATGTGGACACCGATCTGGACCACGTGATGGCATAAACCGGAGGACGAGGTAAAGACAGTGGAGTCTTCCCTCTGTGCCCAAACAATGAGGCTTTATGGTCTTTTTAACCCAGAAAGAACCCACTAAGTGACCTGGCCCATCTGCCCTCTGTGCCTAGCACAGGGCTTTGCACAGAAGTGACTCTCAGCAAGTTTTTAGTAAAGCACCTTCTACTGAATACTCAACAAATATTGATTAATCCATCGATTGGCTGATCGATTGATTCTCTGGTCACCTTTCAGCAGTCCTTAATCTTCTCCCCAAACCCAACAGCTCACTCAGTAGATTGCAGCCCTCCCCCATGCTTAGAGACACACGGTTTTCACAGACTCCAAGAGAGCCACCGTCTGGTACCAGGTAGCCCACACATACAATGCTGTTGGCCCCACTGTTAATTCTTTGAAATGGGTAGTTCTACCTGATGGCTCACCTAATCCCACTTACTATGACAAAAGTCTGTTCTTTCTGATTTCAAATTTTTCAGAAGTATCAAGAAGAATTGCTTTCTGTCCTACACACATCTCCCATATGTTGATCCACTGTGATAGTCAAGAGAACGGACTTTGGAGCTGGGTGGCCAGATTATTAATAGAATCCTGGCTCCACCCTCCCTTGCAGAACAAGTTAACTTCATCTCATCTGTAGAATGGAGGTAATAATGATGTGATTCCATAGGGTTATTCTGGGGATTAAATGAGACAATATCCACTGCTTAGAATAGCGCTGGGCACATAGTAAATGCTCCTCCAGTGTCAGCTCTTCTTCTTATTTTACAATAGACCCCTTCACCCTCTCTTTGGAGAAAAAGAAGAGACAGAATTGAAAATAATGAGGAGATGGAGGGAGTTTCACAGAAGTGACTCCTCAGGACGCAGAGGGGAGATTGAATCGTTTTCTCTTCACTATGTATCACTTAAAATATAAACTCAGAATCTAACTCCCGGAGAGAAGCCAGGATGCTGTTTGGATAAAGAGGTGAGAGGTTCTCAGAAGCTGACCCAGGCATATTTGGCAGGCTGGGACACGTGCCTAATCAGGGACACCAGTAGAGCCGGGCATTGGGGGATGTGCCCTCCGGCTTTGGGGATCAGGCTGATATGAGGCTTGGAGAGGGGCTGCAAAGGAAGCAACCCTGCCCCAGGATTAGCAACCTGGGCATCCTCAGGCTTTGGGTGTTGGGAAAGACAAATAAGAAAAGTCCTGTTAGGGGAGGCTGGAAAATACCAGAAGAGGCACTGGTGCTGACACTGTTTCTCTTCCCCTTGCCTGGCTCTAAATGCAGGTTGGACAAATGACCAAGAAAGAGGAGAACTTGAAGAAGAAACCAGCTTATCCATAAATTCCAAGGGAAACACCAAGTAGGGACCCCAGAGGCTCAAAAATTTCCTTACTTGATGTGAAAGGCATCAAGAAAGAATCGGGTTTCTACCATTGAGGCCAGGTCCTTCTTTGCTGACTTTAATTCATTCTTCGCAACAACTCTGAAATGTATTATTGTTCCCATTTTACAGATGAGAATAGAAGAGACTATAGATTTGCTGAAGCTCAAAAGATAGCTAAATTGAGGATGCCATGTTAGAGGGTAGGTCTACCTAGTTCCAAAGCCTGTGTTCTATTTACTACTCTGAAGGAAGAAGAGTACAAATTGGAAAGAAAAACAGGAGCAGAGGTGTTGGGAAAGGAAGGAGATGAAGGCACTTTGTAGAGGTTGGAGAGGGGAAGAAGCAGGAGCTAGGAAGTTGTGTGCATATGACATTAAGTGAATAGTATGCAAATGAGATGCAAAAAACATGCAAATGAGTAAGTGGAGGTTTTTTTTAGCCAACCACTCAACTCCATTTGGCACAATTGCAGCACGAGGCATACCTGCCCAAAGCTAGCAGTATCTGTGCCTCAAGCAGAAATAGTGTCTAGGCTGCTGAGGTCTCCTTCCTCCCTCCTCCTGCTCTGGTCCTTCACCCCCTCACCCCTGAGGCCAATCGCACCAGCATCCCTCCCTCCAGACACCGCAGAAGATAATTGGCCTCGTCAACCTCCTAATGGACTGACCTCTCACCCCTGATCTATCTCCACTTCTGTTTACCTTCACTGGGAAGCTTTCTGGCCACCTGGGATCAACAGCTGCCGTTTTCCTGACCCCACTTGTCAAATGAATCTCCCAGCCCAGTGCCTTCCTTTACCAAATGGCAGCAGAGATGAAATGTACCCTTTTAAGGGACTGCCTCTGACCCTGACCACACTCAGCAGCTTCTTAAGCTCAGTGTGACAGCTGCTTCCCTGCTGCTAGTCTCTGGGGAATCTGGAAGAAAACTTACAAGGTGATCTTATGATGCCGTAGGTAGACAGTAGTTGGTAGTCCCTCCCTTTCTTAAAGGTGCTTGAAAAACAATCTAGGGCCAGTCCTGGCTATCAATGCCAATTTTAATCCTTTCCTTTCTATTTAGAAGTTCTTGCCAATGTCTACCTTATATCCTCATTTTTATAGTGTTAGCCTATTCTCTGCTATTTTGTCCTTAGAGTAGATGGAGCATCTCTGCCCTTTCATCTTTTAATGTAAGAAAGGAATGGGGAATTGGAAAGAATACACTTAGCAATACAGAGTTGAGATACATATTGACAAAATACTGGGCTTTTATTTTCTCCTGCCTGCCCAGAAACCATAGCTTATGTCAAGGGCTCAATGCCAAGTGTCCCAGAGACCTCCTGGCTCTTAGCATGGGCAAATCATGGGATCCAAGGAGGGCTGTGATCTCTTTGCACTATGTTCTTTATGTTTCCAAAAGGAGCTCAGGGTAATCATTTTGTTTTTAAAGTCAATGTCAGAAGAGCCATTTGCAAGATAGACTGTCCACGAGGGAGGTCACTGGAAGGCAGCATCTTATTGGACAAAATGTTCTTAGCAGTTGACCTAGTCCAGCTTAGAGACCATCTTCTTTGAGAAAACTTCCTCCTTTCTCTAGGATTCAGATCCAGATTCAAGTAACAAATATTTGTTGTATTTTGTACCAACCACTGTGTTAGGTGCCTTCACATACATTATCTTTTAAAAAAACCCTTCATAAAAAAAAAAAAAAAAAAACTCATCATCATAAGGGACTTCCCTGGTGGCCCAGTGGTTAAGAATCTGTCTACCAATACAGATGACACAGGTTCAATCCCTGGTCCAGGAAGAGCCCACATACCAAGGAGCAAGTAAGCCCATGTGGCCTAGCCACTGAAGCCCACTCACCTAGAGCCAGTGCTCTGCAACAAAAGAAGCCACCGCAGTGAGAAACCTGTGCACTGCAACTAGAGAGTAGCCCCGGACTGCCACAACCAGAGAAAACCCACATGTGGCAACAAAGACCCTGCATAGCCGTAAATGAATAAATAAAACTGGGGAGCTATAATAATATAGTATGGTTTAGACACAGGAGTGACTGACAACCACTGGGATAGAATGGCCAATTCAAATATAGATCTATATTTATGAATAAATTTAATGAAAAAAGAAAGAAAAATCTCATCTTCACAAATGCCTTCAAGATAGGTAATCTTATTCAAACTTCATAGAAGAAGAAACCAAAGGTCGTGGCTAATTTAATAATTCCTCAGTCTCTTTGGGGACCTTAATATAGGCAGTTCGACCAGATATCTACCTAAACATTTTCTTAATGATGCTTTCTTCTTATCACCTTCTGTTCCATTTATAGAAATCAGACGGTAAGCTTAAACTATCTTGGTGACACAAGGTTGGAGATGGTTGCAAATCCCATTCCTCAAACCCTGCTCCATCCCCCAACATTCAAACCCACTCCTCCATCTCCACTGGAAGGAAGGCAGCTCCCCAGAGAAAGTGAGTGAGCGGTGGTGGAAAGACCCTCTGGCAGGGTCACCAGCAAAGTGCCAATCCCTCGTGACCCTGTGGCTTCATTCTACAATGACTCATGATTCCAACTTTACTCATCCTCTCTTTCTTTTGATCTTGCCATTCCTGGCATCTTCAGCAAAGAGGCTGGGGAAGCAGGCTGGAATATTAAGGGGACAAACATAGGCTGGTGACTACATTAAATGCTGTAACTTTGGCATCAAAGTGGACTGCCGTTTTGATAAATAGATTTTCGTTTTCTGAATCTTTCTGTCATGGGGCTTCTGTTGATCTAAGGTTGGGCTGAACTATGTATGACGTTAGTGATACAGATACTGTTCTGTCCTCTGGGAGTTGAGGTCTGACCCCTCTTCAAGATGGAAAACTCCATCAGTTGACACAAACACCCTAAATGCATTGCAACTACAACGTATGAAAGAAATCAAAGATATTAAATTGGGGTAGAACACAAATTATGAGGCTTCCTCTAGGCCATTAGAAAATTTCCATTTTCCCCTGAAAATTGTTCTATACTGATTCTTCTCCATACGTGGGGTCTCATGAGCTAGAACAGATTGGGGCACAGAGTAGGCAATGCATATGTTATGAATGGCTAGATGAATGGATCTTAGGTGAATGGATAAATACAGCTGAATCAAGAGACAGTGTAGAGAAAGTCTTCTCTGATCCTCTAAAACACCATCCACATTTGGGCAAATGACCTTGTCTTATCCTCCAAGCCCATCCACGCTCTGCCTATACCAGCCACCAGGGAACTTGGCTGTACCTTCCTCACATCTCTGGGAGAGACACTTTAGACACCTCTTTCTGCCTGGGGAAGCTTGTCTCTAAGCCTGGGGACATCTGGGATTATGCCTGGCCCGAAGTTCTTTATAAGGAAACGGTAGACAATGGAGGCCCAGCTCCTTGGGAGCCAAAAAGCTTTGTTTTAAAAGACAGCTAGTTAGAGAGTGGACAGTGTTTTTAAACGCATGAGTGTGCTGAATAATTAAGCAAAAAGTTTTGTTTTCATGGAAAAATTTCCTCCAAATGCTGCATCAAGGAGGGTACTGAATTTGCCACAGGCAATTGTTGGCAAAGTTAGTGAGGCTGTGTTTCTTCCAGTCCAGGGAAAGGGAATTCAGATCAGACCTCCAGGCTATGGCCCCCAGTTCAAAGAGAGCCCATTCTTTCTGATTCAGAACAGTCACTCTGGGAGCTACCCACTCCAGTATACTTGGGCTTCTTGGGGTACACACTTGCTTAGTTGCTCCATGGTATGTGGAATCTCCTGGACCGGGGAGATTCCTGCATTAACAGGAGGATTCTTATCCACTGTGCCACCAGGAAGGTCCCTGAACACATCTTTTTGATAAACAGATTCCAAGGTCTTAAAAGGAAGGAACTCTCTCTTACACCTCTTTTGCATCTCCCTTCATGGTAGAGCATGTAAGTGATACTTAATGGATATTTGTTGAAAATGTAACTCAATGGGAAGATGGATGGATGGACTTAGGATGAATGATAATACTTAAAAGGTACTTAATGAATGAGAATAAATAAAATGCTAAAATAATAAAATTGTTCCAAGCATTTGCTTAAAGATGCAACATCTCTTTATTGTAATATATATGTGTGTATAAATGTACAGTATACATGTGTATGTATGTATAGGTACATACACACACATACTCAGAGTAACTAAGAATAGCAGTCCTCAGCCCATTTCACCTTATATTCATTTTCCAGGTAATGAAACTGAATCACAGAGTAAAGGAAAGAAACCAGCCACCCTCCCATGGCCAGGAAAAGACACAGGAGAAACGACAGACCCAATTGGAAATACACAGTGCATAGTCTACCATGATGAATTTTTGTTTCTTTAAAATGAAGGATGAATAATAACCTAGGACACCCTCCCATGGGTGCTCTCAGGCCCTGGGGGGCTGAGAGAAAGTAAATCTGCTCTTCAGAAAAAAAAAAAAAAAAACCCATATAGTTACTGTTTCTTCTTTATACCCCAAATTACAGGTATGACTGCTAGGTCATTAATTACAAGACTGCCTTCATAAGCTCTAATGGAAGGCTTTTTTAAAAAATTCTCTAAGTACTTGTAGCAAATTTTAACATTAAAAATTACTCGAGTCAAAATTATTTACCAGTATGGTAATTCTTTCCAAGACAACTCTAGACTTGAAGTCATTTTCCTTACCAGTACCACCCGATAGAATAATTGGCTGCAATTAGCAAATGACTTTGTCATTCCTCCCAGAATCTGGCTTCAGCATCCGTGAAACATGCGGATTCTTTTCTCTTTCCCAACAGGGACTCAGAGCTTCTGCAAATCTTGTCCTCCCTGTGCAATGCATCTCAGCATCACAGAGATGGAGGGGGCTTGCCATCGCTCAGCTCAGAGTTCCTCAGAAGGTGGGACCAAAGGTAACTTAGAGCCTTGAAGAAAATTAATAATTAAGTTTCTTTTAATCCACATTAGGAAAAAAAAATGACTTGCACACAAAACCTAGGTATTCTGCATAGTATGTTTAGAGAGAGGACAAAATTTTTAACTAAGCCAACTGAAAGAAACATATTTAAAGTTCTGACAAAACTCATAAAAATACTACTTGAATAAATTGAAGTTTGGAAAATACTGATAGCCACATACCCTCATCTTTTGGGACCAGAAATTGAAGCCCAGAGAGGCAGCCATGGGGCCAGAATTCAGCTCTGGGATTGCCAGACCAGGCTTCCTCTCCTCTAGACCCTGTAACATCTCTCTTCACCCCAGAGCAGCTGTCGGTAACAATGTGAAGTTGGCAGATTTCTTCTCTGTCTAGGAAGCCGCATTTCAGGATTGTCCCTCCCTTTCTCAGTCTTCACCCACTCTTTTCCCCACCCCCCAATGTTCCGGTTCCCCAGTGAATTAACATATGTTCAGATCGTTTCAAAATCCACCATCTTATGTACACATATACGTACCACATCTTCTTTATCCATTCATCTGTTCATGGACGTTTAGGTCTTTTTAAAATAGTGCTGCTATGAACATTGGGGAGCATGTATCTTTTCAAATTCGAGTTTTCATCCTTTTCTGAGTATATGCCTAGGAATGGGACCCCTGAACCCTATCATAACTCTATTTTTAGTTTTTTAAGGAACCTCCATACTGTTCTCCCTAGTGGCTATACCAAATAACGATAGTTTAATGTGCTGCTTCCCAGGTGGCTCAGTAGTAAAGAATCCACCTGCAGTGCAGGAGACCTGGGTTTGATCCTTGGGTTGGTAAGATCCCCTGCAGACGTGAATGGCTACCCGCTCCAGTATTCTTGCCTGGAGAATTCCATGGACAGAGGAGCCTGCCAGGCTACAGTCCACAGGGTTGCGAAGAGTCGGACATGACTGAGCAACTAATACTTGCTGGTTACGTCAACTGGATGATGCTATCTCAATTGGCTAGGTTTGGGGTTTTGGTGACCCATTCTATGAAACAGTTGCTTGATTAACACTGCTTTTCCGATAGTTTCCAGCCAGGGCACCGTTCTTGCTGGCGTTATCCTTGCCCTCTGGTTTGAACTGCACAGACTGTATTGATGACATTTTGTAACGTTTGTATGTATCTCATTGAATCCAAATACAGGGGCAATCAGTCACTGACCCTCCAGGCCAGGACCTTCCAGGGAGCCAGAAGAAAGACAGCACTGGTTGGTTAGCCCAGTCCATTGACTAGCAAAGGATGCCCCATGGGGAGTTGGGGCCTCAAGGACACCTGTCCCCTTTCAGAGTTTGGTCATCTAGGGGAGTGTCAGTCTCATGATTGCTCCTTAACCATCTGGCCAGTGCTGGCCTCCTTAAGCCTCTTTTTATCCCAAGTCTGGGTCTAACAGGGGAAGGTGTCCAATTCCCTGGCCTCCCCCAGCCAATCCCCATACAGTTTCCAGAAAGTGAAGTAGATCTGTCTTGGGGCTGCAGCTGTAACAGCGTGTCTCAGCTGCCAAGTGAAGGCAGGGATGAGACTCGCCCCTCCCAGGCTTGTTTCCTTGACTTTAAAATGAAGGGATTTGGTTTAGAGAGCATCTAGGGTGCCCACCCAGCAGTCCTTGACCTCTCCCTATCACCAAGCTTTCAAACATTTTTCTCTTGCGGTTTCCTTTCGGTGTCTCTTAATCGCAATCTCCATGAATGGTAAAAGCGCTCTGGGTGCATCCATTAGATATCTTGACAAAGAGCTCTTCAGAGTTGCTTCTTGGCCTTGACAAAGACTTTAAAGCTGAAAGAGTGACAGCATTTTTTTTTCCCCTCTTGAAGGCCCGGGTGTTAGAGAACAGAGGGCATGAAGGAAGAAGATACCCTAGTTGGGAGGACAGGCTGGGGGTCGGGCAGACCTGGGTTCTGAGCCCAGCTACACCACTGCTGGTCGAGTGCTGGGAGCAAGTTACTTAGTCTCTGTGGGCCTCAGTTTCCTCGTGAGTGAAATAAGGAAAAAATGGCACCTAGTAACAGAGTGGCTGTGACCGTAAATGAGATCACTTATGTAGCTGATACATGGAAGGTGCTAGGCCGGTGCCAGCTGTTGGGTTTGAACAACTCTGCCAAGAACAGAACTGATCCCCGTAGAATCAGTCTGCTTTGGTTAAAGACATTTTCCCAAACCCCAGACTTGAAATCTGTATTGAGTTTTATCCCAAAATAAAAGAGAGAAGGGGGAAAGACTGGATCAAATAGAGAACAAAAATAACCGTGTTGGGGCTTCCCTGGTGACCTAGTGGTTAAAACTCTCCACTTCCAGTGCAGGCGACAGGTTTGATCCCTGGTAGGGGAACTGAGATCCCACATGCCATGTGTCGTGGCCAAAATACATATAAATTAAAGGATGTCTATCACTTTTATTCTCATAATGTAAAAATAAGGAGCATTTCTTTCTTTAACATTGACAAAAAAATACAGTGTTGCTCCAACTCAAATGGCATTGAACAGAGAGGGTGCCTGGAAGTCTGAGTCCAGGTTTCGGAGTTGCTACTTAAATCTGGAATCCGTATACCCACCACTATCCCACCCCCACCCCACCCCCATCCCTTTTCATCTCTTCTCCTTTCAATCAAACACTTCAAAGAGGAGCCCGGAGAAGAGAACTGTGAATTCTCTGCTCACTAGTTTTCATGAGAGGAAACCAAAGAATGTTTCTTTTTGAAACTGCATCTGCTCATCCAAACCAATTTTACTAGCTAGGGGACCTGAGCTCACAGGCAGGCTCAGGGACTGATGAAATTCAGATGTGAGGCTCCAGAGAGACTTCAACACTAACAGGGAAGTGGGGGAGCCCCATGTGGCTGGGCAAAGTACAGGCATTGAGGGAGGGGATTTGGAGATGGAGAGAGGTACCCAGGAAGAGACAGAAGAGAGGAAGGGGACCAAGAAGGGCTGAAAAGGAAGAGAGAGATGAGACAAAGCCCAAGAAAGCATTTTATTTTTCTTCTTTAAAGAACAAAAAACAAACATGCTGTTTCAACTGATCGGAAATGCTCGTCTGCCAAAGGCATTATTAGGACAAGAGATAAGGAAACCACGGAGATAGGAAATAATTATTTTGTATCTGTCTTTATAAATGAAAATGAAGGACATTAACTTAAATAGGATTTAGATTTTCAGGGACAGAAGGGAATGAATTAGGGAATATTCTGATAACACAGGAAATGTTTATTAAAAGGTCAGGGGAGGGGGACTCTTGAAACTGACAAGGATTCCTGGGCCAGATAAAAACCAGCTAGACTAAAACGGAGACCAAGAGGACAGAGCTGTGGGGTCAGAGGGCACCACTTGTGCGAGATAACTCAGATCTGGATGGAGGATGGATGGAAAAGGTGACTGACCCCTTCACCCTACTTGGCAGTTGGTGACCTAACATAACAGGTGTGGGTCAGGCAACTGTACCCTGAGCAAAGCAGATGTGGGCAGAGGTATGTATCCAAGGCAGAGGCATCCCTCCTCCTCATTTCTGCACTCCCTGTAGCTTGTGCACGGGTGGAGTTTGGAGAAAGTGTGTGGAAAAGAAGAAAGGGAGGGAGCCATATCAGTGAGAAGGACAAGCTCACAGTCTCCGAGAATCCCACACTTGTTAGAGACTCACTAGCCCACAAAATCCTTAACACTCGTCTCTGTCTTCTGGGTGTATACCCAGCCGGGCCAGACAGAACTATCTTCCCCATTTCCCCACTCTGTCCAGGGAGGCAGTGGAAGGCAGCAGTTAGGAGCCCAGGCTCCGGCATCAGATTGCCTGGGTCTGAATTCTGGTCCTGTCCCTTTCTAGCTGTTGGCCTTGGATAAGTTATTCAACTTATCTGAACCTCAGCTTTCCTAGCTATAAAATGGAAATCTAATGGGCATACCTCTTCCATAATATCATTGGTGGGATTAAATAAGACCATAAAAGAAAGTTCTTAGAACAGCAAATAGACTATACAATAAAATATAGTTATTATAACAATTTCTAAAGGCATTCTGGCTTACTTTCAAAGCCCAAGTTCTTCTTTATGTCTAAGCTTCATCCCTCTTGCTGCCATTTGAGCCTTTCCAGATTGAGATAAACACCTGCTCATGTTCACCTACACACCTTCCTGCCTCGGACCTTGAGCTCTGTCTGTCCTGAAAAGGGCTCTTCCTCACTCTTTCCTGTCCACCCACTCCGACATCACCTTCAAAACCCCAGCAAGGCTGCAGGTGGAAAACTTTTTGACCACTGAAACCAAATGTCTAGTGGTTATGTTAAAGTCCTCACAGGAGAGAGAGCCGGTGGATCGGGTTTAGGACAGAGGGAAATACAGACCTGCCCCTAACCTCCCTGAAAAATCCCAGAACCCCTGGAAGATGGTCATTGCCTCCACCTCCACTTCTACACTGGACTGGGTGATGTGTGCCCAGGATGCTTCCCAGAGGCAGGACTCCCACAAGGACCCTCTGCAGGTGTCTGAGCTTAGTGTCTCCTGGAGCAAATCTGGGGGCTGGCTCCTTGGACTCGCTGAAAGCTCTCTGCTGACAGAATCAGATAATCAGCTAATACCCGATCCGGTGGCGTCCTGAGCCTTGGGACGGATACATAACAATGTCATCAGGCCTGCCTTCTAAGAGCCTTAGCCAGCTTACTGCCTCTTTGAGTGAGTCTACCCTGGGTAATTATTCCAAATTCTGCTCGTGAGGAGGGCTAAGTGTCATGTCACCATAATCCTCTGGAAAGATCTGCCATTGGCACCATCAAAGGGGCTGCACACGGCTTCTTCTCTACATACAGCTCTCTTGAATTTCTGTGGCAGTTCCTGGAGAAAGTAGCTCACCCCTGATGTTCTCCATAGATGTGTTTCAAAGAGGTTGCTTCTGGGGTCCACAGGGGGCAGAGTCCGACCTCCAAAGTACCTCCCGTTCCAGAAGTCTCGAGCTGGAGTCAACCCTTCCCAGCCAGCCTTACAAATAGCCTCTGGCCCACTCCTTCAGGTCCAGGGAAAACTGGTACAAACTGAGTAACAAAGAGGCCTAGGACATCTGACTGCCTCCAGTCCAGGGCATTCTTCTGCTTTTTTTTTTTAATTTTTGGCTGCATCAGGTCTTAATTACAGCACGTGGCTTCTTCTTTGTGGGGCCCACAGGCTTCTCTCTAGTTGAGACTTAGTTGCCCCCTGCCTCTTAATTCCCTGACCAGGGATTGAACCCATGTCCTCTGCATTGGATTCTTAACAACTGGACCACCAGGGATATCTCCAGTCCAGGGCATTCTGAGGAAGGGAAAATCTGTGATATGGTGATAAATCGATATTTGTGTGTGCAAAACTGAGAGAGTAAACTGCTCTTCCTTCTGCAGGGAAGACCAAGATATTGATGATGATGATAGTAATAATGACAATAATCATACCCTGCTGCCGTGGTAAGAATAGGGTCTCGGGAGACAGTTCTGAGTTGACATCCCAGCTGGGCCCCTCCCAGGCTGTGAGCTTCCCTTCACCTCTCTGAGCCTCATCTATAAACAAGGGGATAATATGGTACCAACCTCACAGGGAGTTTTGTAAGGATTAAATGAGCACGTGCACAGAACATAATGGCCAGCACATCATAAATGGCCAATACATTTCAGCCTTCCTTAATTGCTTTTATAGTCATTCGGTATTTTACAGTTTACTAAACACTTTTACATTTATTAACTAATGTAGTTCTCACCTCATCCCCGGAAGAAAGTTGTGATGGCTCTAAGTTTTGCGTATGGAACACTGAGGCTCAGAGAAATCTAATGACTTGCCCCAAAGGTCCATAATTCACATTTTAAAACAATCAAATAGATGCCAGAAGCTTGTGTAAGATTTTGAACATTTGGTTCAGGCATCGAGCGTTCAACACCAAACAAACATCGTGACCTACTCCTTGAAGGTCTGGCCCTCTGGTGTGACAGAGATTTCCCATTCACCGGGCCTGCAGCTGTACCAGTCAGACCAGAACGCAGCTTTGTAGGGGCCATTTGCAGGCCTGGGGAGAGATAAGTGTCACAGAGCAAAGTAGTTCAAAGCCACAAGGATTCTGGGCTCTGTTGTAGCTCAGAGGAGAGTGTGCCGAGGGGGTGACAATGTCACACATGAATAATGCATAGAAGGTGCTAAGCTTCAGTTTCAGTACGATCCAAATGCTCATTTCATCTTTGATTTTCCCTTCTGGCTGCACCATTCCCTACAGCCACTGATCCCGGGGGCTTCGCTGGAGCCGTCCGGCTGCCCGCTAAATTGGCTGTTCTTGATGGTGAATAGAAAGGGGGAGGGGCTGGGGACAGAGAGAAAAAGAAAGATAAGTCGAGGGGAGGGGATTAGGGAAGATAAAAGAGGGAGATGAGAGAAGGAAGATCTTTCACTGGACTCCTCTTACGCAGACCTCCACGGCCCCCGAGAACTTGGGGAGGTTTTGTTCCAGGAGAACTTTCCTGGTCTTCTCACTGTGCGGTTGTCACAGACTGAACTCTCCTCTTCCCAAGAAGTGGGAGGGGTGGAGGGCCAGCTCCTGCCAGAGACGGAGATCAGAGGAGGATCTCTGCCATAGTTTGTAGGGGAAGGAGAGGAGAAAGCAAACCCTCCTGGCAGGGCAGGACGGACCCAAAGCCCAGCCCAGCAGCTGTGTACAAATACAGGAGCAGCAGCGTGGGTCTGGATGCAGTTAGCGTCTGTTCTAGCTGCAAATCTGGAAACAAACAAGGGCTTCAGCCCGACATGTTGGGTCTAGTGAGAAGGCAGGCACTAAAGCAGCAAATGTCACCCTCACTAAGATTCCCACCCGGCCTGGGAATGCGATGAGGCCTCTGTGGGGTCAGAGGGTCAGAAGGTCAGAGCCCACAGCAGCATCAAGGGAGCTGGGGATGGGCGGGAGGAGGGAGGGCGCAGAAAGGCTTGTGAGTCGAGTCACCCCTTTGTGGGGGACAGAGGGGGTCTTCTTTAAGGAGGTGCTGTAAAGTCAGACCCAAGGCAGCAGGGTTTGACAGTCACAACTGAAGATATTTCCTGTTGTCCCGTTCTTAAAAATCAGTAGGCACCCTACTCCGGGGTAAATCGCCCATCGCTTTGTTTTCTTCGGGCTGCCAGATGAAGCAGCTGCAGCAGATTTTAATGAGATGTAATAATATTCTCTCAGTTCTGTGAGCTATAGACTGAGCCCACCGAGGGAATCTGCTCAACCCCCCAGATGATCAGAGTTGTCAAAATATGATCATTTTGTTTCTTATTATAAATGAAAAGAAGATATGATTTAAGTGTCATCCTCTGGGCGTGTAAGCCAGATTCCTATAAATCAATCATCCAAAATAAACTCTTTGGAGTGATTTCACTACAAATATGCTGGAAACAATTTCTTTAAACAAAGCATAAGAGTATTACTGTAGCTCTCCAACATCAAAATAGCTTTAGACATGCATTATTGGGTTGCTGGTGTGTTCTTTGCTTAATATATGTTATTTATGGTTTTGTGCCTGACAGGCAGAGTCAATGCTTGTCTGCAAGAAACCTCCTGCTTACTTCACATCAGGTCCCTGCAGTGAAACAGGGAGAGCTGCCAGGAATTGGGAGAGGTCTAAGGACCAGGCTGGGGTCCCTAACCTCTGCAGATGGGACACTCCATTTCCAAACTGGGTCCCAATGAATGGAAGAATGGTAAGCCTTTAGTGGCAAGCTACATCCTGCTAGGATAGGATAGGATTCCCAGGTGTGTTACTTACTTTCTCTGAGATTTGGGCAAATCTTTCTTTCAGTTTTGAATCTTCACAATGGGGATGATGAGGACAGTCTGTATGTGTGCGTGCTAAGTCACTTCAGTCATGTCCAACTCTTTGTGACCCTGTAGACTGTAGGCTGCAAGGTTCCTCTGTCCATGTGATTCTCCAGGCAAGAATACTGGAATGGGTTGCCACTTCCTTCTCCAGGGGATCTTCTCAACCCAAGAATTGAACCCACATCTCCTGCATTGGTGGGCAGGTTATTTACCGCTAACGCTACCTGGGAAGCCCGATGAGGACTGTAATGGCAGCTAATTCATGCAGTTGTCCATGGGTTACAAAGAGTGGAACACAACTTTACCACTAAACAACAACATGAAGTTATCATAAGGAGCCAAGAGGGGTTAATATGGTAAAGCACTGAGAACAAAGTCAGCCATGTGTTGGCATTAGTAACCTACAGTTCAGTTCAGTTCAGTCGCTCAGTCGTGTCTGACTCTTTGCGACCCCATGGACTGCAGCACACCAGGCCTTCCTGTCCATCACCAACTCCCGGAGCTTACTCAAACTCATGTCCATCGAATCGGTGATGCCATCCAACCATCTCATCCTCTGTCATCCCCTTCTCCTCCCACCTTCGATCTTTCCCAGCATCAGGGCCAAAGTATTGGCCACCTGATGCGAAGAGTTGACTCACTGGAAAAGACCCTAATGCTGGGTAGGGTTGGGGGCAGGAGGAGAAGGGGACGACAGAGGATGAGATGGTTGGATGGCATCACCGATTCGATGGACATGAGTTTGAGTAAGCTCCGGGAGTTGGTGATGGACAGGGAGGCCTGGTGTGCTGCAGTCCATGGGGTCGCAAAGAGTCGGACACGACTGAGAGACTGAACTGAACTGAACTGAATGGTCTAGTGGTTTTCCCTACTTTCTTCAATTTAAGTCTGAATTTGGAAATAAGGAGTTCATCATCTGAGCCACAGTCAGCTCCCAGTCTTGTTTTTGCTGACTGTATAGAGCTTCTCCATCTTTGGCTGCAAAGGATATAATCAATCTGATTTCAGTGTTGATTATCTGGTGACGTCCATGTGTAAAGTCTTCTCTTATGTTGTTGAAAGAGAGTGTTTGCTGTGACCAGTGATTTTTCTTGGCAAAACTCTGTTGGCCTTTGACCGTCTTCATTTTGTACTCCAAGGGCAAATTTGCCCCTGTTACTCCAGGTATCTCTTGACTTCCTACTTTTGTATTCCAGTCCCCTATAATGAACACTCATTTTTTGGGTGTTAGATCTAGAAGGTCTTGTAGGTCTTCATGGAACCATTCAACTTCAGCTTCTTCAGCCTTACTGGTTGGGGCATAGACTTGGATTACTGTGATATTGAATGATTTGCTTTGGAGATGAACAGAGATCATTCTGTCATTTTTGAGATTGCACCCAAGTACTGCATTTCAGACTCTTTTGTTGACTATGAGGGATACTCCATTTCTTTTAAGGGATTCTTGCCCGCAGTAGTAGATGTAATGGTCGTCTGAGTTAAATTCACCCATTCCAGTCCATTTTAGTTCACTGACTCATAAAGTATTGATGTTCACTCTTGCCATCTCCTGTTTGACCACTTCCAATCTTCCTTGATTCATGGACCTAACATTCCAGGTTCCTATGCAATATTCTCTTTACAGCAGCGGGCTTTACTTCCATCACCAGTCATATCCACAACTGGGTGTTGCTTTTGCTTTGGCTCCATCTCTTCATTCTTTCTGAAATTATTTCTCCACTGATCTCCCATAGCATATTGGGCACCTACCAACCTGGGGAGTTCATCTTTCAGTGTCCTATCTTTTTGCCTTTTCATGCTGTTCATGAGGTTCTCAAGGCAAGAATACTGAAGTGGTTTGCCATTCCCTTCTCCAGTGGACCATGTTTTGTCAGAACTCTCTACCATTACCTGTGCATGGCTCATAGTTTCATTGAATTAGACAAGGCTGTGATCCATGCGATCAGTCTGGTTAGTTTTCTGTGATTGTGGTTTTCATTCTGCTGCCCTCTGATGGATGAGGATAAGAGGTTTATGGAAGCTTCCTAGTAACCTTAGCCATTCTTGTTGTGTGTTGTTTTTGTTAGTAAGCCAGGCATTTCCTGTCCCAGGGAAGTGCCATGGACCAAAGCTTGGACTTCCACAGACTCTGTCATTTGTCTTGACTTTGATGTTTTCACTTCATTCTATGACGGGAAGTAGACTTGCAGAGGACAATGTGTGGCCCAGTGCCATGGAGCTTTGAAGCCCCATTGGTGTTAGAAAAAAAACAGTGCAGGGAAGGGGCGGGTCCTCAGAGGTCTTCCACAGAGTAGGCTTTGTCTCTTGAGCCCCGCGTCTCACCCCTTCCCATCTCTCTGTGCTCACCAGGAGAGGCCTCACCTCCACGCTGCACTTTGTAACGCTCCAATCCATCCGCATTTTAACAACCTCGTACCTCAGTCAAGATAGAGCCTGAAAAGTTTAATATCATGTCAAATGAGAGAGCCAATAAAACTTGACATTATTAATAAGATGTCAAGGGTTTTTTTCCAACTGCTTAGGGAAAAAACATTGTGTCCCATTAAGTGTAGCTCCTTGCACTGAGAAATATTAAGTGACTTTTCAATGGCTACCAGCTGGAACTATTAGTTTTTCTTCATAAGCGTTGATGCTGTCGATTCTGAGAGGCCAGTCGAGAACCTTTCAGGAAGACGCGGGATGAGCCCGTGCAATCAGAACAGCTTTGAGGTTTCCCTGGGACCTTCTCTGTAAGTGGGCCTGAATATGGAAATGGGGCTGTGAATCATAGAAAGACTTAAATACCCTGGGTCGAGTAAGCATGAGATTTCAGGCTCCCTTTTGTCCATTTATCCCCTAAGGAGTGCAGTGACCTATCAGGGCGATTTGGTGTGAACTTAGAAATAAGGCCAGCGCCTCCAGAAAGAGGGAAAAAACAGGGCCTCCTGTCCCTGCCCTGCCTCCCCACCCCCAGCCTTCAGGGGGCTCTCCATGGGCCCAGAGCTCCTGGCGCTGCATGTCGACCCACCCCTGCCCCGGGGAGGGAGTGGGGTTGGCGACAGATGTTCTCGCCTCAGCCGACACTGGGCTTAGCAAGGAGGAGGCTGGCAGGGAGCTGCAGGGTCCTCTGTTTCCCTTGGCCTGGGGCCATGGTCACCTTCCAGCACGTGGCTTTCCAGGCCGAATTCCCTTCCCCGGGAAGAGGTCAGGCCTTAAAATAAGCTGACGTGACTCATGTCTGAGTTGGGAATGCTTCACACAAGTGCTAGCTTTTCAGGAACTGCAGCTGGAGCAGCTGAAAAGAAAACTCCAGAGGCTCAGACCTGCGATTCTGGAGTCTTTTGGCTGCTCAAGCCCAGCTAAGTTGTTTTGTCTGTTCCCACCTAGGCCACTTGGGAGCTAGCACCTTTCAGCCTCCCTGTGCATATGTACTTAGCCATATCCGACTCTTTGTGACCCCATGGACTGTAGCCTGCTAGGCTCCTCTCTCCATGGGATTTCCCAGGCAAGAATACTGGAGTGGGTTTCCATTTCCTTCTCCAGGAGATCATCCCGACCCAGGAATTGAACCTGCATCTCCTGCAGCTCAGGCAGTGCAGGCGAATTCTTCACCACCAAGCCACCCAGGGAAGCCCCTCTAAGCCACCCCATCCCCAGAGAAATAGATTCCATAGCATTTATCCCCTTTTGCATGCCACCATTTGGCCCCACTGTCTCGCCATCTTCTCTGTGGGATGTCTTTCATGGTTCCCAGCTCTTTTTGCCCTTTGCTCCCCCATCCTGTGCCATCTGGGGGCACCTGACCCCTAGAGTGGACAGATGGAAGGCAGCTTGTCACCCGAGACTTGGGAGACCCTGGGGAGAAAGCCCTTGGGATGACCCTCGTGGCACCTGGAGCACTTACATCGCAGCTGCAGCTGTCAGGATCAGTGATGAAGAGAATCTCCACGGGTCAATTCTTCTCTTCCCCATGGAAGCTCAGGACTGAGAGATTCACCCAAGAGCGAAGGAGGCTGAGGGAGAGGTCTGTCTCTTACAGCATAAATGACAGTGGCAGCCCCTCTGTTCCCACAGAGCTCAGGACAAGAGGGAAGAAAATTATTATGATTGTGGAAGAGACTTGGGTCAGATGCTCGAAGGAATCTCCCTGCTCATAAGATGGTTCCTGGATGAAGCTATGGAATTGCAATTTCAGGTGTAATCGGTCCCTTTGCTCTGAGCTCCCATCTTCACCCCAACTCATATCTGATAGTGACTAACTGGCCCCTTTTCTTTCCTGGGACATGATCCTTAGATCATAACTGACTTGGGATTCTGAGGCGGAAACTCCAAGAAGATAGGAAAGAGGTAAGTGATCCTGGGATAAGAAATGAAATATTCGATTGGCCAAACAAATTCGTTCTAATTTCTCTATAAGATGTTATGGAACAACCTGAATGAATATTTTAGCCAACCCGATACAAGCAGCGTTACACACCGTGTTAGCGTGGAAGCAGCATGGTGGTGTGGAGGATGGAGACTGGAAGCAAGAGGTCAATAGATCAGGAGCAAATTCATCTCTACTCTCTTGGTGTTGACGTCACTGCCAGTAAAGTGAGGAAAATAAGACCCGCCTGGACCTACCTTAGAACGACTGTTATGATCATGTGAGATAATAGATATAAACTCTGAGGGAAAAAGGTAAATTGCTTTTAAAAAATGCTCTTATCAGCCCACCCTTCCACTCTGAGGTAGAAGTAAGGGTGTCCTCTGATGTCAGGAGGCAGAGGCAGGTGACATTTAAGACCCCTTTTGGCTCTAAAGGTCTGTAGATATATTCTCCTCTCCCCCCACCATAAGTTTCCCTTAACTCACTCTTCATCTGGGGCAGGGCAAAGAAGCAGAGTGCATAAGCTGGCAACCCTCCGTTTATTAAGAGGAAAACCCTGACATTAGGGGTACATCCTGTAACATGGATAAATAGTGAGGACATTCTGCTAAGAGAATTAAACCAGTCACAACAGAGAAATACAGTATGATTCCACTTGCATGAGATACCCAGAGTGTCAGATTCATAGAGACAGAAAGCAGAACAGTGGTGGCTGGAGGCTGGGGTGGGGGTGGGGGGGTTATTATTTAAAATCATGATTCCCCCAACCTTTTCAGCATCAGGGATGGGTTTCATGGAAGACATTTTTCCATGAACTGGTGCGGTAGGGGATGGTTTCAGAATGGTTCAAACACATTACATTTATTGTGACGCCACTGATTTACTGTGGCAGGAGGTGGAGCTCAGGCAGAAATGCGAGCGATGGGGAGAGGCTATAAATACAGATGAAGCTTCACGCCCTCCCCCACCACTCACTTCCTGCTTATGTGGCGGGAGTTGGGAACCCCTGATCTAAAAGGTATAGAGTTTTAGTTTGGAAACATAAAACAGTTCTCAAGATGGATGGTGGTGGTGGTAGCACAACAGGGTGAATGAACCTGATGCCCCTGAACTGTACACTTAAAATGTATATTTTACCATAATAAAACCAAACATTGGCATCTGGTCAAACAGCTATCAAGTCATTAATTCTGATTAAGTCACACTAGGACTAGCTTTAGCCACTGAAATGTACTCTCATAACAAAGTGACCTGCCACAGTCCCTTTGTTGGGAAGTTGGGAAGGCTCTCCTATTCACTGCCCAGTCAGTGACGGAGTAAGGCAGGGTTCAACATCGGGGTGGGGGTGTCCTCGGTACCCCTGCACATCCCACACTATCTGGGGTCCTGAGAAAGCACCACAGCTGCACCATCACAGCGGGGAAAGCCCAGTACCATCCTGAGCCCAGAAATCGGAGACTTTCTCCAAGGCGAATGGAAGGGAATTGTTCCCACTCCCTCTCACTGCAGCTCAACCTTCCTTCACCTTCCTGCTTTAATGTCTTAATCAAGTGGCAGATGAGAGGAACTGATCCATGCAAAGGACAGAAGGTTCAACAAGATGTGTGGAACCTACTGCTGCTCTTATCCCCCGCCCCAGAGTCCCCGCCCCACCAAAGAGAAAGACAGAGGAGCCAGCAAAAGAAAAAGGGAAGAGAGATTTTGTACCCTTAAGCCTCCACTGCCGCAGTTCAAAGACCAATCTTTACTGAAAATAAATTTAAAGGAGAATTTTTGATGTATATTACGGTCTCTGGTGGTAGACAAGAGCGCTGCCGGCGGTATATGGAGTTATGCAAAGCCAAAGTGGGATTACTTAAAAGTGTCTGTAGTGCTTTGATTAACTGGTGTGTGTTTTATTTTTTATACGACACAATCACAGGCCTACATTGATAATATCTTGCTATTATTGTTTGACACTTAAAACTCTATTTTTCCTGTGACTTGGAAGTGGGCCTTGTTCAGTCTAGGGCAAAGGTCAAAGGATCAAGATGATCCCGGGGATAAGATGGAGACATGCCCACCCTACATTTTTTTTTTTTTTTTTAATGCGATGTGCAAAAGCTCTAAGACTTATCAAAAGTGAAGAACTGGGAAAGCAGACCTGGTGACTCAAGGAGCACCCGAGTGCATGGGCTGTAAGAGAGTCCAACTACCTTCTGAAGTTCCTTATGTCTGTCTGTAAAGTGTCCCCCCATTAATCCATCTTCTGGGAATAAGGCTCTGGGCCAGTCATGAAGCTGCAAACCCACCTTTCTGTGTTTTGCTTTGTGATGCTGGGACTGGGACTCGTGTTCTGGGCTGGGACTCTGCACATTGCTTTTCTCCTGCCACCCCCCCACCCCCCACCCCCAAACCCAGCTCCTGTTTTGTTCTGCCAATAGAGGGAGGTAGAGGCAGACTGGAATGCTGGGGGCGGGGAGATAGCTCTTTCCTGTTCACTTGCTGCTTCTTCCCCAGCATAGCAGCCTTTTGCCCAGAGGCAGTAGTGTTTCCAGGCTGTCCCAGTCCTGGGCTCACTGCACATCCCCTCAGAGGGCCCAGCACCAGCCAGGCAGTGCCCCTTCTTGGCAGATGGAGTCCCAGCTCTGCAGAGCGTCTCCTCCAAACTCCTGAGACACGGGCAGCCCTGGGCCCCTCCTTCGGGCTCTAGTGCATCAGAAGCCCGTTTGCCTCCCAGCCCCCTACCCCCGTTAAGGTCTAGATCCCAGCTGTGCAGGGTCCCTCCCAGGAGCTTCTAGGTTCTAACAGCCCCAAGCTCTTCTCACCCAGACCTAGGTAAAAACTGTCTGCATCTGTTAAATCAATCCCCTGTGTCAAATCATTTCTGTTAAAATGCCTGGCTTGGTTTCCACCTTCCTAACCAGAGCCCAACAATATAAGCTCCTTGAAGCAACATTATTCTGAGCACAGAAGGTACCATTCTTCCTCATCCCTGAGGCAAAGATGATGCAAACTGATGCTTGGGAGTGGCTGGGCTGCATTTCTGAAGCTCACAAAACCCAGAAGGAGAGGCTCACAGAGCCACATCAGAGAGGAATTCAGGGTAGGGGCGGGGGAACGGGGGTAAGTGCACAATTTCACTTAAGCTTGGAAGGAAATGAAAGGATGACTGTGCCTGTAAGATGAGGCCAGCGCAAATCCACTCTGGGAGCCCCTTTGACAATGAGACGGACCCTGGACCACATCTGCTTCACTTATGCAATGGGGCAAAGCTGCTGTCTTCCTGCCTAGCTTTCCCTGCCTGAGTCTCCTGCCACTTGCCTGTGGAGCTCACAGGACAAACTCAGAGGCAATTTTCTTTCTAATTTCCAGCACCCTCTCAAGGACAGATCTGCTCACCCTAGACCCTTGTTCCTCCTCTATCCTTACTCGCTACACTCATGAGCTCACACACGGCACCACGGAGCCTTGTCTGAAGCCTGGGCGGAGAATTCCATTGTGGACCCCGACGTCTTCGTCCACTGTTCTCTGCAAAAGGAACAAGTCTCTGTCCTCACTGGGCTACGAGGCATGTGTTTCAAGGCATGGCAATCACACTTCTATGTCCATGGCTATGGCCTTCCTGCCTGCCTAGCTGCCCTGGCATGAACGTGGGGCCTTCAGGGGTCATTTCATTTCCCTCCCCACCAGCCAGAGTCTCTCTCTAAAATTCATTCAAACACAGGAAGGAGGCCCCTGTTCTTGAAATGCACCCATGAAATTTCTTTAGCACCGACCTGTGTCTCTTTCCTCTCACTCAGGTAGAACTCCTTTTAGCAGAGTGAAGTCAGGAGATGGAAAATCTGGGTGAAGACTGACTATTTCACAGGGTTGTTGTGAGGGTCAAATAGGATAATATATGTGAAAGCATTTTGTGCACAGTCAAGCTCTGTACAAATGGGAGGAAATATTATCACAACAGTTGCTACCCAAACCACTCACTACATTATTATTATCTAAGTCCTCCTTCTGGTGCTTTAAACTCATTTCTTTTTGCTCTGTCTGCTTGGGTAATGGCTGTAGATTTCTCCCTGGGGCTCCAGCTGCACAGATAGAAGAAGGCCGAGGCAGCCGTGTGTCTCCAGCCCGGATTCTCAGAAACCCCTCCAGGCCCCAACCAGCCCAGCTCCCCAGAGCGTGGCCCCACGGTCCCAGGGGGACCCTATTTTCAGGCCTATCTACTTCCAACTACAGAGCCTCTTCAGGCCAGTCTGGCAGGAGCCCAGCCAGCATCTCCATGAATCATCTGTGCCCGTGGCCTATTGTGCAGGGCAGGGCGTCTGCGGAGGAGGCCAGGGCCCTGACCTCAGAGGTTGCTGGATTATTTATTACCTTTGGTGTCATGGGCTAATTTGGGTATTTGCTCAAGCCCTGGGGAAATGGCTTCATCCCCCTTCCTCCCCATGGGCTCAGGGAATTCCTCTATGTTCTATCTCATAAGAATAAACAGTGGGGAGAGAGAAAAAAATGTAAGCACTCTCACATACTCTACCGGCTTCTGCAGTTTAAAAGAAAAACAGCAACAACAGATTGAGGGGACACCAGCCTTCCAAGAGCTTATAAGGGGAGTGAAAATAATCACCCATGGGAACCATGCTGCTGCTGCTGCTGCTAAGTCGCTTCAGTCGTGTCCGACTCTGTGCAACCCCCTAGACGGCAGCCCACCAGGCATGCTAGACCTTTGCAATCAACCCAACCCAGCACCTGTGCTCAAACAGTACGAAGCAGTGGGGGCCTTCTGATCCGGGGAGGATTAAGGGAGGAAAGAACCCACCTTCCCATGCGGGAGACCTGGGTTTGATCCCTGGGTTGGGAAGATCCTCTGGAGAAGGAAATGGCAACCCACTCCAGTATTCTTGCCTGGAGAACCCCATGGACAGAGGAACCCGGAAGGCTACAGTCCAGGGGGGTCATAAGAGTTGGACACAACTGAGCACACACGCATGAGAGGTGAGAGTAATTAGGGAATATTTCTTAGAAAATGTCCATTTATCTTTCTTTTTGAACATGTACTTTGTAGAAAATGAGAAAATGAATAAGTAAAAAGAAGAAAAAATTACCCCTAATCCCTACCTGAAGATAACCATTGTCTACAGGTTGATATATGTTTTTTTAGACATTTTTTGATGCATATATTTATATTCATACAATTTTAATAAAAATCGAATTATTCTGGGTGTACCACTTTATAACCTACTATTTTCACTTAATTTCCTATGTCAATAGACATATATATCTTCATTATTTTTAATGACTACTAAGTATTCTATTGTGTGAATATAGAAGAGAATGTGTAATTTCTTTAACCAATCCTCTCTTATTGGACATTCCAGGGATTTCTTGTTTTGTGCCGTCTTAAACAATGCAGCAGTGAACATCTTGGCATTTGCCTCTTCATGTATATGTGTGTTTTTTTTTTTTTTTCTTTAGAATAAACTCCTAGAAATAAAATCACTGAGGCAAGGATTAACTATTTCTAAGGTGCTTATTGGGGTTCCCAGGTAGTGCTAGTGGTAAAGAACTCTTCTGTCAATGCAAGAGACATAAGAGATGTGGGTTCAATCTCTGGCTGGGAAGATCCCCTGGAGGAGGGAATGGCAACCCACTCCAGTATTCTTGCCTGGAGAATCCCATGGACAGAGGAGCCTGGTGGGCTACAGTCCATGGGGTCACAAACAGTCGAATACAACTGAAGCAGTTTAGCACACATGCAAGGTGTTTATCATACTTTGTCAAATTTTGGCATATAATATATACTTTAAATTTTGCACCAAGATCCACTTATAACCAACAGGAAAATATCAAGTTTCAACTTAGGCTTTGGGGGTATGGAGAGATATGGACTGGACACTAGGCATGGAGACAAATTTGGCAGCTACAAGGCACAGAGATGCGATCTAAACAAGTCGTTCCTTTATTCAACAAACATTTGTTTAACCCTAACTGTAAGCCAGGCACTATGCTCACTCAGCTCTGAGATACAACGACAAGACCTTTGAGTAACTCACAAGAGAATGGGAGTTGTTAGAAATATGAGTTGCGCTCAAGCGGAGCATATGTGTTGGAAGAATGGTATGTAATGGGGAAGTGCCTGACGGTGATGGGCTTTGAGGACCTGGCTGAGGGGTGGGATGAAAGTCAGGTTCTGATAGTCTGTGGAGTGATGCTGGGCGGTTAAGAGGGAGGTGGTGAGTTACACAGACCTGGATTACAATCCTGGTTCAGCCACTGTCTAGACCTATGGTCCAAACAAGGAATTTAACCTTTAGAGTCTCATTTCTTCAACTATAATTTGGGGAATACTGCTGCTGCTGCTGCTGCTGCTAAGTCGCTTCAGTCGTGTCCGACTCTGTGCGACTCCATCGACAGCAGCCCACCAGGCTCCTCTGTCCCTGGGATTCTCCAGGCATGAATACTGGAGTGGGTTGCCATTTCCTTCTCCAATGCATGCATGCATGCTAAGTCACTTCAGTCGTGTCCAACTCTGTGCAACCCTATGGACAGCAGCCCACCAGGCTCCTCTGTCCACAGGATTCTCTAGGCAAGAATACTGGAGTGGGTTGCCATTTCCTTCTCCAATGGGGAATACAATAGCTACCGTATCTGGCTGTTGTGAAGGTAAAACAAGGTACGCTAAGAGCATAGCATGGCACTAGCCATCATTCTCGTGTTGAAAGAGGTGGACAGCAGGTTGATGAAGATCTGAGAAGGTGTAACAGCCCCACATCCGGGGCCCAGAGGCAGGCTGTGTTTTGGTCAACCTATACTTTCTGTACATCTTAGGGGCCCCTTTCATGTGGACCTTGTAAGGGTTGATGTGAGGTGGTTAGCTCTCTGAAAAGGAATAAAACAAAAAAGCAAACAGAAATAAAGCTGGCAAAAAAAAAAAAAAGAACATTCCTGACCCTAAGAGACCCATGAGGTCCTTGGGACAGGACCTCATGTTGGGTGACCACTGTTCCACCCAGCACTCCTCCTGCCCACCTATCACAATGCTGGCAGAGTTCTGTGGAACCCCCACCCTCCAGAGCCTGGCCTCGAGTTTCCAAAGCAGCAGGCCTTCCAGGCATCTCCTGTGAGCCTGTGATCTGTCTATTTGTCCAGTGACTACCTGTCAATCTCCCACGGTGTCACTTCTGATAAACAACTTGGAGAGAGTGACACCTTGATACATCAATTCCATCTGAGATTTCCCTGACAGATCTCCCAGCTCCTGAATCACCAGGGATGATTCATGGCCAGGCATGAGCACTGAGGCACCCTTCCCTCCTGGCTGGGCTCCATGTCAGCCTCACGCTGTCAAAGCAAACTCCAGCCTTCTCCTCAGGCTAGTTTTACCATCTCTTGCCTGCACCCCAAGGAGGAGGAGGGTTCTTTTCTGCATGCATGCACCCATCCACCCATCCATCCATCCATTTAGCAAATGTGTCTAGGAAAGAGCAATGTTATCAGGAGGCTCAGAGGGGAGGGAAGAGAGTGAAGTCTGTCACAAGATCTGGGTTCCAGCGGCCCTTGAAAAGTCACTTAATCTCTTTTAGATGTGTATGTGCCCAGTTGTGTAGCCTGCCAGGCTCCTCTGTCCTTGGGATGTCCCAGGCAAGAATACTGAAGTGGGTTGCCATTTCCTTCTCCAGGCGATCTTCCTGACCCAGGGATCGAACCCACGTCTCTTGCATCTCCTACATTGGCAGGCAGATTCTTTACCACTGGTGCCACCTGAGAAGCCCCTCTTTTAGATCGTATAACTGCAAACACTTCTGCCCTACAGATAAGCAGATACATTATGCAATCACAAAATGTTAACCTAAAAGGGGAGACCTTCAGGATTGTCAGGTTTAAGTGTGTTTATATTCATCCATTGAACAAATATTTATTGAGTGTCCATTTGGCATCAGGCACTATTTTAGTATTGGGAATATAGTGAACAAACAGATGGAAAAATCCTACACTCGCGGGGCTTGTAGTCTAATAGAAAGAGACAGACAGTAAATGAAATAAATAAGTACAATACATAGTACATCAGGTAGTGATAAGTGCTAAGGAGAAAAATAAAGCAGAAAAAAAAAGGGATGGAGAGCATTTGGACTTAATTTTAAATAGAGTCGTCAGAGAAGACCTCACGGAGAACGTGATCTTTGAATGGAGGGAGGGAAAAAATTCACATGGCTCTCAGGAAAAGGAGCACTCCGTGTGGTGGAGGCAACAGCCAGAGGAAAGATCCCTGTGGGTGCCAGGAAACGCAAACTCCGAGTGGCTGGAACAGAACGTGCATGGGAGAGGTACAGGTGATCAACACTCACACGGCTTTGGAGGAAAAGGACTTTGGATTTTATCCTGGAGGAGATACTGAAGATTTTGAACAGAAAAGTGATAGGGTCTGATTTACATGTATATTGTTTTTGGCTGCACTGGGTCTTCCTTGCTTCACAGGGGCTTTCTGTAGCTGTAGTGAGCAAGGGCTACTCCCCGATTGCGGTGCACAGGCTTCTCATTGCGGTGGCTTCTTTTGTTGCAGAGCACAGCTCTAGGCACACAGGGTTAGCAGCTGTGGTACACAGGGTTAGCAGCTGTGGTACACAGTCTTAGTGCCCCTGCAGTACATGGGATCTTCCCGGACCGGGGATCAAACCTGATTCCCCTGCATCGGCAGGTGGATTCTTAACCAGTGGACCACTGGTAAAGTCCTGACTTATATTTTAACAGGATCATTCTGGTGCTGTGTTGAGACTAATATAAATCAATAATAACAGCTAATACTTACATAGCACTTCTTATGCACCAGTCAGTCCTCACGACAACCCTATGAGGTAGAGTCTGTTGTGACTCCCATCTTATAGATGAGAAAAGACAAGCATGGAGAGATTATCGAGAACCTGGCCACACAGCACGGATTTCCCTGGTGACTTCAGATGGCAAAGAATCTGCCTGCAATGCAGGAAACACAGGTTCAGCCTCTGGGTCGGGAAGATACCCTGGAGGAGGGCATGGCAACCCTCTCCAGTATTCTTGCCTGGAAAATCCCACGGACAAAGGAGCCTGGCGGGCTACAGTCCGTGGGATCGCAAAGAGTCAGACACGACTAAGCGACTAACACTTGATGTTTTCTTTTCACCTTTGGCCACACAGCTAGGCAGTGACTGAGCCGGGGATGGAATCTAAGAAGGGTGGCTGCAGATTCAGTGCCGTCCGCATCCTATGCTGCTGCCAAATCACACCGAGGGTGGAGGCAGTTAGAAATGCCAGTGGTCTCCACCGTGGGGACGCTGGCGGAGAGAATGTCGGGCTGTATATGAAGGTAGAATCAACACGGTTTGCTATCAGATCAGATGTGGGAGCGGAGTCATATTGTTGTTGTTGTTTTAACTTGATCAACTGGACAGATAGAGTTGCTTTAAAGTGAAGCAGAGAAAATGGAGGAAGGGAAAGTGCAGGAGTTTGGGATGCACTGATTGAAACCCCTGTCAGACGTCTAAGTAGTGGGAGATATGAGCTTAAAAGAAACAAAGGACCTGAGAGTCTGGAGTATTTGCTCCGTGTCAGAGAACTGGTTAGTGAAGGTGAGCTTCTCCCCCTCTTCGTGCTTCTGAGCACCTCTCCACTTGCAAGTCTACCGTGGTACATCATGTGTTTGTCAAAGTGGAAGTCAGGTGCTAGAGAAAGCTTCTCCTTACCCCCTCTTCCCAGGCTGGGGTGATGGTGCATGCCCTTGGTGGTCTGGGGAGGGATGAGGGCACTGATGGAGATGGGTAACCCGGGTAACCATGTCCTCAGGTGGTGAGGGAGAGCCAGCTCTAAATGTTTACAGTATTCTACTGTTTCTCCCTCTTCAGAGGGAGGGACTCCTGGAACCCACTGCAGCTGGGGTGTTTGGCCTCCCAGAAGTCCACCCCATGTTGACTGAGAGGTGGGAGATTCTGTGGGGGTACCACAGCAGCCCCTGGCGTGCAGAGCTGGAGAGAGCTGCCGGTGTTTATTTGGGTGGCGAGCTGCTATTTAAAATCAGGTTTTGTTTCTGAAAATGAGACAGCTGGGGCTACATTTGGTGGATAAAGACATTTTGTTGAACTTTCAAAATGGGGTATTATTTTCCATTTACACTTATTTCACGGAGAATTGTAAGAAGATGAGATTGTAGACGTGTCTGTGATATGCAGTAATGAGTGATGGATCTTTGAAGGTAAAAATATCTCTAGGATATTCTTTTTCTTTTTTTTTTCCTTTTTCTCTCCTCTCTCTCTCCTCCGGGCCTCAGGTTGGGAGTGTTTAGGTTTGGTTTAGTTTTGTTTTTAATATCGAAATGGAGAGTGTCTCTGGTGGGAGTATAGACTCTTCTCACTTCAATGTTTGTCTTAATAAAGGTTAAAAGAAATGAAATAATATTAAAAAGGCTCTCAGAAGACAGGCACACCAGATGCTGCCTATTCCCTAGATTGCTGGAGGAGGAGGCAGAATAGCAGAGCTAGGGAACCCACGGGTACCTGCAGCAGTTGATCCCACCAAGGCGAAGAACCTCCAGGAACAAAGAAACAAGGGAAGACCACGAGGACTAGAGGAGAAGAGGACAAAGAGGAGAGGAGGTCAGAGTCCAGCAAGACACCGCCATCTTCCTCCATTCAAGGCTCTCTCCCTCTCTAGGCCCTGCCATTGCAAGGGGTCTACATCCCAGAGGAGCCAAATTCAACATCTCACCCCCTGTTGCCCTCTACCTCCTCTTAATTGCCTCGGAAGGAAACCAAGAAAAGAGAAACTAGAAGGAGGAATAATGTTCAGCTTGATTTTCTTGGATAAGAACTTAGATAAGGAAATCTATGAGTGTTTATTGAATAAATAAATGAATGAATCATTAGCCTATCAGCCACTATAGCAAAGAACCAATACTTGAATAGGGGAATGAATTACAGAATCAGTGAATCTGGCATAAACTCTCAGATTTCTTAACCTCCTGCTCCTGAACACAGACCTCTTTATCTTTGTCTATTGACCAAGTTGACATTCTCAAAACAAAACAAAATAAAACCCCCTTGGAATTTATCACCATCAAAGGCCTATGTCCAGCTATGGCCTCATAAAAATACTGGAAAAAGCTCTACCCTTTGTACATAAGTACTAGGTATTAGAAACAAAAGTTTTAAAGCAAGAGAAGCAAATATTTTCCACTATACTGAGTTCAAACCAGACACTGCACACTTGCAGCCTAACTTAATCACTGGGCAGGGTTAAATTTCAGAGCATTGCCACTTACGAAGGTCCCTCCATCTGTGCTTTCCTCCTCAGTGTGTTTCAGCTATAACCATCTTCCAGGTGACCAGTACTGATTGCTGTGATCAGTATTCCCTTCTTCTTCATGAGCTCCTCTGGGAACAAGTCTGTGTCTTTCCCCTCTTGGTGTCGCCCAGCATCTCCAGTGCCCAGTGATGGCTCCAAAGCCATCAGTAGCTGCCTCTTGAACTAAGTGTGGTGGTGTCCAGAGTTCCAGCTTTTCTCCCAAAGACCATGCTTCATTAAGCTTCAGCAGATGTCAATCGATGGTCAGTTGTAAATAGCAACTTTGTTTTTCAAGGCCAAATACCCTGGAGTCATACTTGACTTCTCCCTAGGATATAATCCATAAATTCCACAGGCACTGGTGAACAAGCCTGAGAGACACAGCAACTTGCTAATTAACTCTTCCTAACTTGAGATAGCTGACAACTTGGATACCTAAGATCCCGTGAAGAGAGTGCCTTGAACTTTTATCTGAGGACAATAGACCATACACAGAGCAAGAAAGGAAAAACTATTTGTCTCTGAGAGCAAAATTTGTATTCAAGAAGTTGAGAAGGACCACCTGGAGGTCAAATACCAAGGAAGGTGCCAAAAGAAATTCTCCAGTCTGGGAGGGACTTCCTGAAATCAGAAAATGAGTTGGAAGTCCTGAACAACCCAGGGAAGATCACATTTGTGGATTTTGGGGGCAGAGGGTAGAGTGACTTGCTTTAGGGTTTCACCTCTGTTTAATGGGAGAGAGGGAAGGAGACTGAGTGGAAGAAAAAGGTGGGAGAGAGGCAACAGGCTACGTGGGAATGACACTAAGGGTATCCCGATTCCTTTTCCTTATCTGGAAGCAGAAATGAGTGCCTTCCTTGATGTTGGGCCATGCGGGGGTGGAGACATTTGGCCTGAAGACTAGAGACTCCCAGAGTGTCAAGTAAAGAGCCCTGAGTGATCATCTCCCAGCTCCCCTACCTTACAGATGTGGAGGCTCAGTCTCAGAGAGGGGGCAGTGAACTGCTCCACCTAGAATCACCTTCCTCCTCGTGGCCTCTCCAAGGTCCACCCCACCATGCTCATTCTTAATCGGAGGAGGAGACTGATGCCTCTGGAGAGCACACCACATCTTCGGTCACTTTTTTTTTTTCCTACTGCCTTTCAAGGAGTCCTGGATTTTGAATATAGTCTCCAGCCCTGATAAGTTTGAAACTGGTCCCTGTGAGTCCTTCTCTATTAAGAAAGTAAGAGGGACAGCAAGGGTGTAGAGTTCCCACACACCAGTCACCTAGGAAGTAGCTGGAAAACCTGCTAAAAATGCAGAAGGGGATTCCCCGGTGGTCCAGTGCCTAAGACTCTGCACTACCAAGCATAGGGGCTTCCGCGATGGCGCTAGTGGTAAAGAATCTGTCTACCAATGCAGGTAGATGTAAGAGACGTGGGTTCAATCCCTGGGTCGGGAAGATCCCCTGGAGTAGGAAACGGCAACTCACTCCAGTGTTCTTGCCTGGAGGACCTCATGGACAGAAGAGCCTAGCAGGCTACAGTCTACAGGATAAGGCAGAATCAGACATGACTGAAACGATTTAGCACGTATATACACACTCCCTATGCAGGGGGCCTGGGTTTGAGCCTTGGTCAGGGAACTAGATCCTGCACGCTGCAACTAAAGATCCCGCAGGTGGCAACAAAGATCCCACGTGATACAACTAAGACCCAACACAGCCAAATAAACTTTTTTAGTTAAAAATGTACTTTAAAAATGCAGATAACCTTACCACACCCCTGAAAACTGACTCCGTACACCTAGCATGGAGCTCTATAGTTTTCGCCATCACATTTGGTGATTTCCAACCACTGAGTTTGGGAACTCTGTCCTAGAGGAGAGCAGGTGGATGAAACCATGTTTGTAGATGGATGGGGCTGATTTCAATTGTCCATCCATACCCTGGGACCTGCCCCGTGAGTGGGTAAAAACAATCAATGGATCAAAAAAGACACTGGGCTGCTCTGAAGATACTCTGCATACCTGGGTATTATTGATTCCAAGGTCAATTATCATCAGTTATATCGTTTATTCCTTGAGGGAAGGCTGACCTGAGACAGCACCATAACTGCTCCAAAGTGACTCTTCACCCCACGGTCCACCTTTCGCCAGCCTCACCCAAAGTACGTATTTCAGCAACTGACCCCCATTTCGGATTAGCCCTTGATTTAAGGCCATGGGGAAGTAATTAACGATAATTGAGGATGCAGCTTGTAAATGAAGACATACTGCCACCAGGACAGTAATTAATCATCTCCTCTACCCTCCCCCACCTCCCTCCCCACAGCTGGCATTTGGTCGAGACCAAACTGGGCTCTTGTATCCACAGACTTTCAGTTCTCTCCCAAACTTCGACATGGTTGACAGACTTTGATTACCACCACTGCTCATCCTTCGTGCTCCTCACTTAAAACTCACAGTGCTCCCCACACAACATATGCATAAGCAGAAGCCCTCACCCATGGTTTCTGACCGTCTCACTTCCCTAAGTCTACTGTGGAACTTCCAGAAAAGATAAAGAACAATGCTTTCCGGGTAGTAAATGTCAACCACACAGGTTCTCTGCACAAGCCCTGGGTTTTACGTGCCCCACAGTATTCTAAACTGATAACAGTGATAACCCATCTGGCTGTGGCCTGCTTTGCCTCCCAGGGTGGGCAAGGGATTATGGCTGTTTTAACACTGGGAGACTCAGAGTTTGTAAAGAGCCCTGTCCTCTGAACAGGGGGACCGTTATGTAAGTCCACCGAGTTTGGCACTGCAGGACAGCGGGCTCCCGGTGGCATCCAATTACTGGGAGGCTGATGGCCACAGCTGAAGATACTGTCACAGGACCTGGGTCTCGGCCTGCTGATGTCCCGCCAGCAGTTGCAGTAAAACGGAAATTAAGTGCGGTGTCATGGCCATTTAGGGCATTAGGAATGGAAGGCGCCCGGGAGCTGCTTCCTGGCCCCGTGCCCACCTTATTAAAAAGGTGCAAACAAGGACCTGTGCTGGGAGAGGGGAACAACTGGAGAAAAGAGACCTTCTCTGCAGGTAGAGATGTGAGGGGAGGAAGGAGATGCAGGGAGGCTGTGTCCCAAATCACCTTGGCTGAGAAGGAAATTGGCTTGATAAATGAAGAAAAGGCATCGAGCTCTAGATGGAAGTCTTTAAGGAATATTTTCCAGGTTGCATATTTTCTCCAGGTCCTGAATTTCCACTCTGCCCACAGCTGCCCACCCCAGCACACACGGATGCACAGCGAGGTGCTGGGGAGAGGCTTAGGCAGAGGATCAAGTCTGCATTCTTTGACACCCCCCACCCCCACATCATCTGCAACTTGCTGGAGGTCTTGAGGCCCTGCAAGCCTTCACCAGCCTGCCAAGTTCTCTAGCTCTGAATCTGGGGAAATCCTGCCCTTGGCCACCAGCCAGCCCTGGATACTGGGGCTGTTTGCTAAATAAAGACCACAGGTCCCAGCGCTGGAGGAGGGGCTGAGGGCTGCCTGCTTGCTGCTCACTTGCCATGCCTGTCCCCATTCCCATACACCCCAATTTCCTCTTCTCACTCATCCCTCACTCATCCTGACCTTTTTCTTTTATTGAAGTAGAGTCAATTTACAATTTTGTGTTAGTTTTAGGTGTATAGCAAAATATATATATATTTTTTCAGTTATATGTGTGTGTATATATATATATATATATATATATATATATATATATATATATATATACGCATTGTGCTAAGTCACTTCAGTCGTGTCCAACTCTTTGAGACCCTATGGACTATATCCCACCAGGCTCACCTGTCCGTGGGATTCCCCAGGCCAGAATACTGGAGTGGGTTGCCATGCCCTCCTCCAGGGGATCTTTCCAGCCCAAGGATTGTACCCATATATCTTATGTCTCCTGCATTGGCAGGTGGGTTCTTTACCACTAGTACTACCCAAGAAGCCCATATATATATATTATTATTATATATAATATTATATATAATCATTTTATGTATATATTCATTTCCAGATTCTCTTCCGTTATAGATTGCTACAAGATATTGGATATAGTTCCCTGTGCTAAACAGTACTTTCTTGGGTTTTTTCAATTTATTTTTAATTGGAGGATAATCACTTTACAATGTTGTGTTTGTTTCTGTTGCACAACAACGTGAATCAGGTAAAAGTATACAGATGTCCCCCACACTCTTGAGCAACATGACCTTTATTTCTGGTCTTTGCCGATTCCTCCTAGAAAAGGCAGATCAGACAGATTTGGGGAATGCAGCAGAGGGAGGGAACACCATGGTTCCCTCTGCCTCTTTTTCACCCCACTCCCACTGAAACACACACACACTTCAGCGGCATTTTTGTCACCTCCTGCCCAACTCAGTCTGGCGTTGAGAGGACCCCAGGAACCTCTAAACAGCCAGCCTGAACCTTCCAGTCTGTGCTCTGCTGTCTTATTTCTTTGCCAACAGCTGTAACAGAGGTGAACTGGGACATGGGAAACACCGGCTCCCTTTGGATAGGGGAAAAAAATTAAAAAGCCCGTTTTTCTGTCCTGTCAGGTCTATTTAAGTATTTAATGAGGTGAGATAGTACCAATAAATTTAACATGGCACAATAACTCTGATGATGTGGGCCACAGACTAATAAGCTTCCATCCCAGGGACAGGAGAGTGATCTCGCCTTCGCTAGATCTTATCGGGTTTGATTGCTTTGTTCAGATATTAAAAAGGTTGAGCAAGGACTTTCGGGCACTGCCACAAATCTGTGCGTCCCCTCCCGGCAGAGATAGATTGAAGCCAGGCCTCGGAATACAAGGCTGTTTATTTTAATTGACAATCGAGAGGAGTGGAATAAGTGGAGGGTGGTGGCAGCCGCAGGGGCGCCCTCTGATTAGGTGGCTGGATTGTGTGTTTTCTCCTCTTCAAAGCTATGGCCCAGCTTCAAATCTGAAGATCTGTCCCACGGAGTGTCTGATCCTGAGGCTTCAGAGAGTCTTTTCTCCACTTGTGTTGAGCAAGGAGACAGGCCATTGACCCACGTGTCACCAGTGGTTTCTGCCCTCGTCTCCCATAGGTGAGGCCTGCTGCGGGCATTTCCCAGGGAACTCATGTCCAGCCCAGGCTTCTGCCCCCAGGGGCACAGAGCCTGTTCTCCCAGTCATCCACAGATTCATGGGGCTCTCACTAAAGCTCTTTGAGGCCAGAGACCAGATACCCCACTTCTAGTCCCCCTACCACACACAGCAGAGACCAGAACTTGTAGAGGATGACAGGAGGCAGTCTGGGGGCAAGTGCAACAATTTTACACTCTTGGCCAAGAGCCCCCCTTGAAGTTAACATTTAGATACATATCTTAATATTAATGGTGTATAAGCCTAGTGTCACAAATTTGCCAGTGGTTACCTATTTGTCCTACAGTTTTCTTTCCTAGAACTTGTTGTTAACCACCAAAAGAAGTTTTGAACTGTACATTTGACCAGATTGTTAGCCTTTTCTGTTTCACTTCTTTTCAGAAATCTGAATTAAAAACATCTCAAAATTTTTAAAAATCATATATAATTATAGCTTATTGTGTATATATGTATATATACACATATACAATTGCACAGACATGCACACACACACACATATATAGTCACAAAGGCTTCCCTGGTGGCTCAGACAAGAAAGAATCTGCCTGCAATGCAGGAGACTCGGGTTCGATCCCTGGGTCAGGAAGATCCCCTGCAGAAGGGAATGGCAACCCACTCCACTATTCTTGCCTGGGAAATCCCATGGACAGAGGAGTCTGGTAGGCTACAGTCCATGGGGTCACAAGTAGTCAGATACAACTGAGCAACTAACATTTCAAAATCACACAAAACTTCACAGGTATTATTATTCAGGATGAGGTAAAGTTAGACCATAAGTTTTAAAGATGAGTCAAGTTCAAGTAAATTATTACAAGAAGAATCCAAAAGAATCAAGTTTGGGAAACACCGTATTAGCTGATTCACTAATTGATTTGTTGGTTGGTTGCTCGGTGGCTTTCTAGTTGACAGATATTTTTCCCCCAACATTTTATTATGAACATTTTCAAACATAGCAGAAAAGTTGGAACAATTGTGTGGTGAACGCCCAGACACCCACGAATTAGATTCTGCAATTAACGTGTTGCTGTATTTGTTTATTACAATAACTGTCCATCTAGCCATTTCCGGTCAATCTATCTTATGTTTTTGAATGCATTTCAAGGTAAACTGCAGACATCAGTACTGCTGCTACTGCTGCTGCTGCTGCTAAGTCGCTTCAGTCGTGTCTGACTCTGTGCATCCCCATAGATGGCAGCCCACCAGGCTCCCCCATCCCTGGGATTCTCCAGGCAAGAACACTGGAGTGGGTTGACATTTCCTTCTCCAGTGTATGAAAGTGAAACGTGAAAGTGAAGTCACTCAGTCATGTCCGACTCTTCGCGACCCCATGGACTGCAGCCCACCAGGCTCCTCTGTCCATGGGATTTTCCAGGCAAGAGTATTGGAGTGGAGTGCTATTGCCTTCTCTGGACATCAGTACACTTCACCCTTAAATACTTTAGCATGCGTATCATTAGAGTTCAATATTTGTTTATGGCTGTTCCTTTTTTGTTGTTGTTGGAAGTAAAATTTATATACCACAAAATGAGTAGGTCTTATGTGTATCATTCAATGAGTTTTGATAAGTGCATCCACCTGTGTAATCCAAAACCCTATAAAATTACAGAACATGACCATCACCCCAGAAAGTGATGATCATGGCCCTTCTCATGCCCCTTCCTTCCTAACAGACAATCACCTGTTGTGACTTTTTTCACTGTATATTGATTTTGCCTTTTGGAGAACTTCATGTAAGTAGAATAGTACACTGTGTACTCTTATGTAAGACCTCTTTCAAAGTGCAAGGCAAAATATTTTGCCTGATGATGTATATATCAGCAGCTTGTTCCTTTTTATTGCTGTGTGGTATTCCTTTGCATGTATCTGTGCTCCCATTGATGGACACCTGAGCTGTTTCCAGGTTGGGCCTATATAGTCAATAACATTGTTATGAACATTCTCCTACAGATCTCTTTGTAAATACACATTTTTGTTTCTCTCGGATAAATCACTGAGTCATATTAGTGACCAGAAGATAGGAATATGTTTGGTTTTAGGAAAACTCCCAAATCTTTTCCAAAGTGGTTGTGTACTGCCATCCGCAATGTCTGAGAATCACTGACACTCCAGTTTCTTTGCCAACATTTGATATTGTCAGTCTTTTTAATTTTAGTTACTCTAATGGATGTGTAGAAGTTGAGCACTTTTTCATGGGCTTGTTGGTCAACTGTAAACTTTCCTTAGTGAAGTATTTGTTCAAATCTATTTTTTTATTATATTTTTTATCTTTTCATCATTTGAGTTGTAGTAGTCCTTTTATATTATGGATACTAGTTCTTTGTCAGATGGCTTTCACACTTTTGTCAAAAATCAAAAGTCTCTATATGTCTATTTCTAGGCTCTCATTTTTGTTCTACTGATTGATGAATTTTTAAGAACATATCCTTAGAATGTTGGAGCTTACAGAAGAGGTTGAAATTCTTTAGTCTATTGGTTTGTAAAAATTTCTTGAATAAGACCTCTTTTAAAATGTAGTGAATATTTCGGATCATCTCTAAAGAAATTGCATACAGATATATTGCATATAATTGCATATAATTGCATATAATTGGGGGGTCATATAACTTTGATGCCTTTATCTCAACTCTCATATTAGATAGAAGAGAGAATTGATGTGATTTAGCCAAAGCTACAGAGTTTAGCTAACAACAGAGCTCAGGCTAGGTCCCAGAGTCTTTCACTGTGCTATACCGTCCCCCTCAAAAATGAATGGCACACTCTTTTTTATCCAAGAGCTTATGTTTTAGTGACAGAGTCCAACATATTCACAACTAACCATTAGAGAACGTGTTTTCAAATAAGAATCAAACCAGAAGTATGTGCCACAGGAACATGGAGATTCTGGGTAAGAAGGGAAGGCTCCGTGGAAAAGGAAGCCTCTGAGCTGGACCAGAGATATACAGAAAGAGCACTCCAGTCCAGGGTATTGCAAAATGAGCAAAAGCTCTGAGGTAATAAAGACTAAGCTCCGCAATGCTAACATCTAGATCCGCGTAGGTGTGAAGCAATAGACATCGGCATATTAATAGAAGCATTTTGATGGTCATAATAATCCTCCTCACATTCCTTCTGATGGAAGAAAAAAGTCAATGGCTTGGGAAAACTTCCTACAGGTTGATATTTCTTAACACTCTGTCCCTGAAATTACCACAACTCTGAGTTGAAAAGCCTGTGTTTCTGAGCGTATTTAGAAAGGCAGGTTGAACAACCTCAGGGTAAGAAAAGTGGAGGCAGTGGAGCAGAAAGAATTCATAAGTTGGTGTCGACAGACCTCAAACTGAAATCTGTCTTTTAAACTTACTGATTGTGTGATCTTGCCCAAGTCATGAAATCTTTCTGACCTCTCATTTCCCCATTTCCCCATCATAATACCAGTTTCCCCAGCCTGTTGTGATATGTCAAAGAAATAAAATTTGTGAAAGCACATCATCGTGGGCAGAAACATGCAAAAGAAAAGTAAGTCATCATTATTATAAGGAATTATTTGGGCCTCAGTTCTAAGAACCCAGACTACTGGGCAATGACTCAGGCAGGCAGTAGGGACCAAGGAAAATGAAGGCACCCATACTTAACCCCAATCCCTGAACAATGCCTTTCTTTCTCAAAGGCAAAGAGTTGGTGAATACACACATGGATAGGCTTTACTTTTTATCTCTTCCATTTAAAGCTGTCCTTCACATTTATTTAACTCTGTCTCTACTGTGTCTTGGGGTCAGGAGTGGGGTGGTCTTAGGAGAGGAGAGAAAATAAAACATGTCATTATTTCCCCAACTGCTTTTACTCCATCAGTTAGAATAGGCTAGGTTATGCTGAAGCAACAAATAAACACAAAGTCTTACCAACCTGGAACAACAAAGGGTATTATTTTGTGAGCAATATCATAAAATATAGAAGAGAGCTGGGGACTTTGTTCTTTATATCCTCACTCCAGGACTCGGCTTACAGCACAGTCACCACTGCAAATATTACCAGTCAGTGCACCAAAAGAAAAGCCAGTTTGGGAAGATCCTGCATCAATAATAACATGCTCTGGCCTGGAGTGACACTCGTGACTTCTGCTCACAATTCATTGTCACCTGGTCAAACATTGGAACCCAACTCTAAGGGGGTCAAGATGTGCAATCCCACCATGTGTTTAGAAAGTGCAGAACTGGAAATAGGATAAATAAGTATTACAACTGCCCTCTTCCTGGGCCATCACGCTGTTCCACATTCAGTGGCTTTGTACGTTCTGTTTCTTCTGTTTGGAATGCCATTATCTCTTCCCAGAGGGCAGCTATTCATCTTCCAAGACTCATTCAGATGTGTCCCCCTCTCCAAGCCACTCCACAATTCCTTATCACATTGCATTGCAATGTTGAATTTATCTGTATGTTTCCCCACTACACTGAGAATCCTTTTAGAGAACAAAATAAATGCCTATAGGCTGAATAAATGAATTCTGATCCTCCTTGCCCAACGTGGTCTGATCTAAATCCCCCCAGCCCCACAGCAGAAATGGCCCAGAATGTTATGGAAGGAGAAAAACAAATTTTGCCACATCCTTTCCCTGTGCTTTCACCGTAATAGCTCACATTTAGGAAGCACAAGCTTGTACTGGGTACATTTAAGAATGCTGTTTATATCATCTCATTTAACCCTCCCAACATTATAAGGCCCATTGTGTTAAGAGATTACAATATGAAATGTTTAGAGAGGTTTCATGACCTGTCCAAGGTCACACAAATCATGAGAGAACTAGGCCTGGAACTTGTTTGATCAGAGGATGAAATTTGTGCTTTTAGCCACTCACTGGGTTGCATCCACAGGTTACAGAGATACACCATTGATACAGGCCCATCCCTGAGGGGCTCCAATTGTTCCACTTTTCCAAAACATGCCGCTGGCAACAAAGACAGAGAAGTCCCTCATTCATTGTTCCTAATCAAATGTGTGCAAAAATTAGAGACTGAGAATATACTAGAAGCCTCACCCCATCACAGTTCCATTTGGCTGGAGCCCAAAGGAAAACCCAACATGGAAACTAGCCTGCTTGGACCACAACAAAGAGAAGATTGGAATGAATAGTTCGTTAAATTGAGATTATTTAGCCTGAAAAAAGAAAGCTAAGAGTGACTTCATAAATGTTGGTTGATGACCAGCTGTTCACTAAACCCACTGAGGATAAAAAAGACAGCACTTAAAATTCAACGTGGGGGATTTCAATTAGGCAGCAAGAAGACTTTTTAAAATATCTGTAACTAGTGAGGGGCGATGGAGCCTTCTTTGAGTCTAGAGGCCTATTTAGTTATTCGTTTATGTGTTTAGCTACTTACTCATTCTTCAGCAATCATTTATTAACCAGATACTAGAAATACAAATATGAGTAAAAATAAATCTCTGCCTTTGAGACTCTCTTCCTGGAATATTTTTGCAGGAAGTAAAATGTCTTTGAAAGATACACAACATCTCACAACACTTGAATGCAAATACATTGTTACATTTCCCAGGGAGGCCTTGGTTACCAGACATGGTGTATATTGCTGAAGAGGGTAGAGGCTGAATAGAAAGGGAGAGGAATTTTTTGGTGTTAGAATTCTACTGGTTTCCTATGGCTGCTGTAACAAATCACCACAAATTTAGGGGCTTAAATCAATAGGTATTTAGTCTCTTACAGTCCTGGAGGCCAGAGTCTGAAATCAGTTTCACTGGCTAAAGTCAAGATGTCAGCAGGGCTGACTCAGTCTGCAGTCTCCCAGGGGAGAATCTTTTCCTTGACATTTTCCAGTTCAAGTGGTTGCCTGTATTCCTTGGCTAGTAGTCCCTTCCTCCATCCTCAGAGTTCATCATCACAGTCCTTTCCTTCTGTCATCACATCTCCTATCTGTGACTCAGATTCCTCCTCTTTCTCTCTCAGGACTGTTGCGATTACATCCTGCCCATGGAGATCATCTCAAGGTTCTTAACTTTGTTATATCTGCAAAGTCTGTTTGCCATATAAAGTCACGTTACCGGTTTCTAGGGATTCAGATATGGACACATGGTGGGAGGTGGGGTTGGGCATCATTCAGCTTTCCACAAGAATCGATTGACTATTACAGCAACTTTGCCCATTTGACAGTTGAATCAGGATTGACCCTGACGTTCTACATCACTGAGGTCACCATGGATTATGGGAGAGTGTCTTGGCCAGTGGCACATAACCAGCTGATGCTGGCAGATTCACTGGATTTACCCCATGATACGGTCGACCCTGTAGTGGAGTTTAGGTATTGTACTGGCTAAAGGCAAGAGAACAGATGAAAGAAAACTTACATCCATTCCAGTTCTAGAATGATTGTTAACACTTACTAAGCAATTATTATGTGCCAAGTACCATGTTAAGCATCTTATAGCTTTTGAAGTTATTTATCAAAGTAATCTGAGTACAAAGTAAACTTATCAAAGTTTAAAAAGATGAATAGTGCTAAAAGACTCAATCAGGGACTTCCCTGGTGGTCCAGTGATTAAGACTTCACCTTCCAATGCAGGGTGTACATGTTCGATCCCTGGTTGGGGAGGTAAGATCCCATATGCCTTGGGGCCAAAAAACATAAAACAGAAGCAATATTGTAACAAATTCGATAAACACTTTAAAAATAAAAATGGCCCACATCAAAAAAGTCTTTAAAGAAACATATATGAATTTTTTTTAAATAAATAAATGAGTCAAACAACAGTAGTCATCTCTTCTACCCCTCCTCGTCTCCTCTGTCCCACAGAATTAACCTCTCTCAACTCAGTAATTTCTACCGGCCTTCACCTCCAATTTTAAACAACATGCTTACACTGCTATTTCTTGAGTTATTCAGATTTGTACAGTTTCTACTAAATTCCTATCATTGCAGTTGAGGATTTCACTCTCTTGGACACTACCATCTTCTTTCTATTGTCTCTCCCCTATCCTTCCGGTGTAATTATGTAACAATTAGGGGTTAAATTAGTAGCCTGTTTTTATACCATCGTGACTGCATGAGTATTATTCACTGTTGAGCCAGATAGCTTACCATAATTATGTGTCATTTCTCGTAGATTGTTTTTCCTAGAGTTTCTAATTGCCTACTTTTTTAAAAAATTGCTGCTTTATGTGAACCAATTACTCTTTTCTTTCTTCCAAATGTTCCAACTGATTAATCACCTAGCAATAATTTTCAAAATATTTATATCCGCCAGTTTCTTTTCTCCCCATGGTCCTCCATTCTCCCACTCCAACCCGGGCTCTTCCTCTTGAGGTAGGTGCAGGACTATTGCCCCAAGACTTGGCTCTTACCATCTTCCTACACTGGATACCCAAAGGCCCCACAGCAGGTAATTGTTAGACCTCAGATTTGAACCTACGTGTGGCTACATCAAAATCCCACACCCATAGCTACCATGCTATATGGCTTCTATAATTCAAGCATTCTAAAGAGTGGTTATAAAGTTTGAGCAGGAGCAAACTACTATATGGAAATAGTTACTATTGGTGGTTGTGTTGCTTCTGAACTCTACACTTGCACAAACTTTCAAAACAGATGACAGTTCTCAAAGTGTTGGGATTTGCTCTTCACACCTGGAAGAAACAGCATGCAAATGGGGAATTTTTTTTTTTAACCTCGCAGACATTTCCATGTGAGTTTGTTACCACTTTGGGAATCCTTCTTTCTTACTGTAAGGCTTTGTTCAGAAATAACATCTGGTGGCTGTGGGGTGTTTTTTCCTCCCTGACTTACTTATTTTCTCTACCTTTTCCCTGAGGTCTAGGAAGATTTCCAGTGGGCATAGAGTCTGCCCAAGCAGAGAGGCAATGTAGCTTCTATCTGAACCACGCATACCTCTCCCTACCTACCCCCTGTCCTTGTGCACTCACACAAATACACAGACTCCTGGGCACTCAACCCCAATTCTGCTGAAGACAAAAGAAGGGTCTGGTCAGTGTCAGAAGATAGGAGTCTTATTAACCTGTTTGGACTGGAATCATGAGAGTGAGGGACACAAGGAGGAAGAAGAGAAAGAAACTAAGAGGGGATTTCAAGTTGCTTTAAATATTTCTAACTGCCATTCTGCATCTTCTCTTCGATACTTCCAACTCCAACACAAACCTAGACCAGATACCATGGAGAAGCCAAAATTGCAATCAGATTTTACCATCTACCTAGGTGACACCATAGAGTCCCCATGGGGTGTAAATCCTTTTGGAAGCAAACGTCCACTGATGCATTTCTACTGCTCTAGCTCCATAGTGCTCTCTCCAACTTTCTTTCTCTTTTGTCCCTTTTCTTCCCCCTTCATTTTTCCTTACTCTCTTGCCCTGTTTTTCTCTGATGCTCCTTTCTTTAAAAAATTTTCAGTCACCCTCTTGTTTATCTGTTTGTGCTCTGTGCACAGAGCTTGGGGACCTCCCCAGAATAGTTCATAATGGCTTTTCTGTTTAGCTCGACTGCAGTCTAGCAGAGGTAATACAATCATGTCTCAGCTCCATATGGTCTCGGAGGCTGACAAGCAGAACAACCTCTGCTTTGTTTGTGTTTTACTTATGGTATTATGGGAGCCATGTGGGGCTGCTGGGCTAGGTTTCTCCCGCAGGACATATCAGAGAAGGAGTCAGGCTCCATGCGTCCCTGCCTGCTGCCTTCCATGCTCGCACGCATGTGTGCGCGCGCGCGCACACACACACACACACACACACACACACACACACAATCCACAGCAACTCAGGGCGTGGTAGAGGTGAGAGAACAAGGATCAAACCCAGAGAACATCAGGGGACACACAGGGAAACAGGGAAGGCAGAGTTTCAGGGACGGTGGAGGTGAGAGGGGAAGTGGAGTCCTATTTATTGAGGTGTACACATATTCTGCTCGATTCTTATGTAATAATATACATCTTGGAATGTATATTGTGCCCAATTTTCTGTCAGAAAACTGAGGTCAGGAATCTACTTGGCCTTTTCCCTATTAACTAGGAGGCCTGGCATTGAACCCTTGTCTATTTGATCCTCAAAGTCACTCACAGTTCACTACAGTGTTTCTGTCTAGAGTGGGTGGTGGGTACAGTTCTTGACAGACCTTCTCAGGGAACAGCCCAGATACTATAGGCAGTGGCACGGGATAGATCAGCACCCTCCCAAACTTGAACCAGAGCATGGTTATACAAAGTCACAGGGTTGTACCATCATCTTTAGACAGACTCTAGCAGACACAGGCTCCCCCAACCCCAGCCACTAGAACAAATGAGGTTCTATGTCTCCAAAGCATTTTGAAAATGGTGAGGTTTCAGTGCAGCATGCTCACAAGGTGGTGTTACCATTGCTGCGATTACAGCACTGAGGTTTCACCTAAAAATGCAGACGATGGCTTGGTGGGGAGGAGTTAGGAATGTGTTAGAGATGGAACAATGGGAGACTCAAGCCACAGGTAATTACTGAGTGTCTTTAAGGTACTAGGGGCTAAAGAAAAAAAAAATTAATTTTAAATCATGTGGTAGGTAGATCCATGGACCACATTGCTTAGATTTTTCTGGACAATTCCAATTCTAAATATTCTCTTTAATGGAAGAGAACCAATGACAGGTACTGGAAGGTCCACAATCAAGCATCTGAGTCATATGAAAAAATAACAACAGCTAATACCTGTTCCAGGCTCTCTGTGGGCAGGTTCTGTGCAATTCATTCACTATCTCATCTAATCCGTGCGACTACTTGTGATGCAGATACTGTTATTAAAAGTACCTAGCTCACAGAAGGGGAGAAGGCAATGGCACCCCACTCCAGTACTCTTGCCTGGAAAATCCCATGGACGGAGGAGCCTGGTGGGCTACAGTCCATGGGGTTGCTAAGAGTCGGACATGACTGAGCAACTTCACTTTCACTTTTCACTTTCGTGCACTGGAGAAGGAAATGGCAGCCCACTCCAGTGTTCTTGCCTGGAGAATCCCAGGGACGGGGGAGCCTGGTGGGCTGCCGTCTATGGGGTCGCACAGAGTCGGACACGGCTGAAGCAACTTAGCAGCAGCAGCAGCAGCAGCTCACAGAAGCAATCAAAAAATATTGTTAAATGAACATCACCCCTGTTTTCTAGACTAGACCCAAAAAGATTTCATAGCATGTCCAGCATCACACAACAGATGAGGGCTGCATGGGATGTGAACCCAGGTAACATAACTGCCACCTGCCCCCTAGATCCCCACCTGGCACAGCCTGCATTTCTAACCCCCTCACTCTGCTGTTTCTCCATAAGGCTCTTAGATGGACTTTTCCACCTGAAAGATCATGTGCTCCAGTTTCTAATTTACGAAATCTGACCACCCTGTGTGCAAAAAAAGGGGCAAAGGGATCCTGTGCGTCTCCAGAGGCAATGGGAATCCTCCAAAAGTTGAAGAAACGTTCAAAGGGTGAGAGCTGGTTTCCAAGTAGATGCAAACTGTTTCCCTAGAGAATACTGAGACCAGCTTAGGCGATGGGCACCACCATTTGGGAAGACCCAAGGGTGGCTCCTGGGCTTCCCCGGTGGTTCAGATGGTAAAGAATCTGCCTACAATGTGGGAGACCCGGGTTTGATCTCTGGGTCAGGAAGATCCCCTGGAGAAGGGAATGGCAACACATTCCTATATTCTTACCTGGAGAATTCCGCGGACAGAAGAGCCTGGCGGGCTACAGTCCACAAGGTCCCAAAGAGTCAGACGTGACTGAGCGACTAACAGTTTGCTTTCCTTTTTTTCAAGGGTGACTCCTACTGATTCTGGGCCTGGAGGAGGAATCTGAGGGGAGCCTCTCTGTTCTCAGGAGGGTGCCAGCTCAGCTCAGGAAATGCCCTGGTCCCAGCCACCAGCAATGACCATCTTCTCCTTTCCTCTTTGAGCCTCAGGCCTGAATCACAAGGGGTGGTCCTAGCCACACATATGTATCTAGAAGCCTTCATCAACTTTACTCGCAGCAGTGGTAGTGGTAAGGGTCAGCATTCACAGGGCACTTCTTATGCGTTAGTAACTATTTACATTCACTCGTTTATTCTCCTCACCCGCTTTACGAGATCGATTTTATGAACACCGTTTTGCAAATGAGGAAACTGATATATTAGAGGTTAAAACCAAGGTTACACAAAGAGTCAGCATCCAAATAGGAATAAATAAATGTTATGGGTAGCCTTGAAGAAGAAAAAGAATTTTTTAAAAATCAAACTTAGGACCTTAAACATGGGAAAAAGTAAGGATAGAGGGTTTTTTCCTTTTCCCTGGAAACAGGAGAGGGTTATGGGGAGGGTGACAGGTACTTGAGCACCTGTTTTTTTTAGTACAAGCTAACTGAACGCCCTGATTCTCCTCCACCATCTGTGTGACAGACGCACAATCTTCCTCCTACCTACCCCCTCAGCAGCCCATCACTATAGTAGCCTGGAGTCCACAATAGCTCCTAATCTCACCAGAGCCAAGAAGAAAGCTTTGTGCTCTCTGCACCCACAACTGGGTGCTTCTATAAGAGTGTGCCCACAAATGAACTTATCTACAGAACAGAAATAGGCTCATAGACAGAGAGAACAGACTTGTGGTTGGCTGCAAGAGAGAGGGGCAGTGGGGGAGAAATGCATTGGGATTTGGAGATCTGCAGATGCAAACCAGTATATATATGTAGTATGGTCCTACTGTATAGCACAAGAAACTATATTTAATATCCTGTGATAAATCATAATGAAAAAGAGTATATATATATATATATATATATGAATATATGTGTCCATATATAACTGAATCACTTTGCCGTGCACCAGAAACTAACACAACATTGTGAATTAACTATACTTCAATAAAATAAATTTTAAAAAAGAGGGTGCCCAGCATTCATTCATGCTACAAATATTTGTTGAATCTCTGCTATGTACCAAGTACATTTCTAGGTACCAGAATAGACCAGTGAACAAAGCAAAAAAAAAAAAAAGACCCTGCCTTCATGGAGATTATGTTCTACCAAAGGGCTTATAGCACTGGGGACCGTCAGCCCACTCACCTTCGCCCAAGAAAAGTCAATCCACCAAGGAGCCCAGAGACAATGCTGGAGCTTTAGGTGCTAAGCTCTGCATATGGCGCCTGTTGTCACATACTCTCAGAGCTGCCCTTCCCTCAACAGCCTTTTGTTCCAACAGGGTAAGCAAATTCCAATTCCCCCAAGTCAAATCACGCCCTCCAGAGCCTCTGACTCGGCCCCTCTCAGTCCCTGTTCTGGAGCCCTGTCTTCTCCAATGGTTTGCATCATAAATGTATAATGCCAGTCGAAGGAAGGCACCCAGCCCAACCCGCTCTGCCTTGCATCCATAACAACCTTATCAAAGGGTTTTTTTCTGAGCACGAAGAACAGAGAGCCCTCCAGGTTTTGATTCATAGCAGGTGAAGGCTGGGTGTACTGAAAGCTGATTGAAATCAGCGAGGTCAACAAAATACAGCTGAGAGTGCACAATAATTGGGTGAGAAGCACCGCTTCCTTGTTTTTTTTTGTGATCCCCTGCACTTTAGAGCTCCCACTCTTAAAGAGAAGCCTTTGTCTTACACACTTTATGACATCGGTGTGTGCTGTATTTGTATAAACTTCGGGTTTTGCTGACCCACAATTTCCTCTCCCTTTTGTCCTGCAGTCGACTGGGTATTTTGTTCTGGGTGGGGAAATGGAGACTGAAGGTGGAGGGGGCTTTAGACTCTAGATTTTCATGTTTGGGAGGAAACACACCCACACATCTTTATGTTTTGTTTCAGGAGAAGAAAGTCAGCGCTCCACAGTAGCCCTTTTGTGTTGATAAGAGTACTGTATAGCAAGGGTGCAATTCTAACCAACTCAAGGGCAAGTGACTACACCGTATTCAAAGTCTGCATCTACACATCCTCACACACACATACACATGCACATACACTCCATTTAAAGTGGTTTTATATGAACTGAGCGGTCCCTGAAGGTAGGATCTTTGTCTTGCTCAGAGTCTCCCGAATACATATCACAGAGCTCAGCACAGGGTATTTGCTTGAATGGATGACTGCCCAGCTGAACCTTAATGATGCTTCTAAGTGTCTCCTGAGCCTCTGCTATGCCAGGAGAGATGGATCTGTAGGTGAGCTTTTGTCCTCAGAGGAAAAGAGAAAACCAGCATGTGGCCACCGCATCGAGGGGGGATACTGGTGAGGCAGCAGCTAACCCAGAGCCTCAGAGGACACCGGCAAGGCAGTGAGGACTTAAATGGAACATGACGTTCTCTCAACCAGGTCAGCACCTTGGGAAGCAAATGCTACGTGTTGGAAGGTGGTGCTGATGGGGAGGATCATTGAGACTGGTTCAGGCAATTTTATCCGTTGGATTCCAACCAACCAGAAGGAACTCAACATCCTGCTCTCCAAAGTGCTGATGATTTATTGCATCTCATTCTCCATCCAAAGAAGTCTGCCGTCTGTTTGAGCCCCTCCGTGTGAAGACAAGGCCTGCCACCTTAATTCCTGGTCACAAAGCTGAACTAAGGAAGTTCTCACAACCACCATCTGACTCCAGAATCTGTCAACAGTAAACCCAGAAAGATGTTTCTTCTTTGATTAAAAGCCCTTCCTGCTGGCTTAAAAGGGACCCTGAAGGCACATGCTGCCACCCACATAAAGGAAGTAGAAACTTCATTGTCATGGTAGAACACTCACCTCCCCTTTTGTAAATTTCTTAGAGATTAAGTCAAGAAGTTTCTTCAGTCAGTAATAACTTGAGCCACATAAGCAGCCATTCTGCCATCATCACTCATATAGGCCATGGCGAAGACCTCCTAATGGGACCCGCTTATGCCTGTTTATGTTTCAAACTGCTACCCTGTAATACTCCTGAGAAACAAGTCTGGCAGATAATAACAAGTGTTGGCAAAGACATGGAGAAACTGGAACCTTATACATTGCCAGTGGGAATATACATTGCCAGTGGGAATGGTACAGCTGTTTTGGAAAAGGTTCAAAAGGTGAAACAGAGTTACCATATGACCCGACTATTCCACTACTTCCTAGCTAAGAGAAATGAAAATGTTGTTGTTCAGTCCCTAAGTCATGTCTGACTCTGCAACCCCATGGACTGCAGCATGCCAGGCTCCTCTGTCCTCCAGTATCTCCCAGAGTTTGCTCAAATTCATGTCCATTGAGTTGGTGATGCTATCTAACCATCTCATCTCTTCTGCTTACATTAGAACTTGTACATGAAAGTAGACAACAGCATTGTTCACAATAGACAGAAGGTGGGAAAAAAACAAACATCTGTCAACTGATGAATGGATAAGTAAAATGTGGTATAGGACTTCCCTGGTGGTCCAGTGGTTAACAATCCTCCTGCTAACGCAGGGGACAGGGGACAGGGGTTTGATCCCTGGTCTGGGAGGATTCCACCTGCCATGGGGCAGCTAAGCCTGTGCACCACAAATACTGAGCCCGTGCTCTAGAGCCTGAGCTCAGCGTGAAGAGAAGCCATCTCAGTGTGAAGCCTGTGCATCACAGCTAGGGAAAGCCTGCATGCCTTAATGAAGACCCAATGCAGCCAAAGGGTTTCTTTTTTTTTAAATGTGGTATATCCATCAATAGAATATTACTCAGCAATATGAAGGAATCTTGAAAGCAATATGCTGATGAAAAAAATTAGTCACAAAAGGCCACATATCATGTGAGTCCATTTATATGAAATGTCTAGAGAGGGCAAAGCTATAAAAACAAAAAGTAGATTAGTGGTTGACTACACACACACACACACACACACACACACACACACACACACATTGCATAATAGGTGAATTGTATGGTGTGTAAATTGTATCTCAATATTGTTGTTGTTCAATCTCTCAGTGGTGTCTGACTCTTTTCGACCCCATGGACTGCAGCACACCAAGCTTCCCTGTCATTCACCATCTCTCCCTGAAGCTTGCTCAAACTCATGTCCCATTGAGTCAGTGATGCCATCCAACCATCTCATCCTCTGTCATTCCCTTATCCTTTTGCCTTCAATCTTTCCCAGCATCAGGGTCTTTTCTAATGAGTCGGCTCTTCCCATCAGGTGGTCAAAGTATTGGAGCTTCAGCATCAGTCCTTCCAATGAATATGCAGGGTTGATTTCCTTCAGGATTGACTGGTTGGATCTCCTTGCAGTCCAAGGGACTCTCAAGAGTTTTCTCCAGCACCACAGTTCGAAAGCATCAATTCTTTTACGCTCAGCTTTCTTTATGGTCCAATTCTCACATCCATGCATGACTACTGGAAAAAAACATAGCTTTGACTATAGGGACTTTTGTTGGTAAAGTAACATCTCTGCTTTTTAATATGCTGTCTAGGTTTGTTGTAGCTTTTCTTCCAAGGAGCAGTATCTCAATATAACTGTTACCAAAAAAAATAAAGGTAAAAAGTTAAATCTGCTCATATCCCTGCTGAAGACTTTTCTGATTTCCCATCAGCCCAAAATAAAACCCAAGCTCCTGGGGATTTCTCTGGTGGCCCAGTGGCCAAGACTCTGGGCTCCCAATGCAGGGGGCACTGGGTTCAATCCCTGGTTGGTTAGGAAACAAGGAGTTTGGTTGTGGTGGTTTAGTTGCCGAGTCATGGCTGACTCTTGCGATCCCGCGGACTGTAACCCACCAGGCTCCTCTGTCCGTGGAATTTTCCAGGCAAGATTACTGGAGTGGGTTGCCATTTCCTTCTCCAAACTAGGAGTTTACATGCTGCAACTAAAAGATCTGACCTGCCACAACTAAGACCCAGTGCAGCCAAATAAATAAAAATAGATATTAAAAAAAAACAATCAAGCTCCTTGGCCTGCCACCAAAAACGTCCCTTAACAGTTTGGCTCTACCCTATTTTCCAGCCTCATCTTCCACTCTACTTGACAAGTACCCAAACCCTAAGCCTCTTTTGTCCTGGAACAGAAAGTGCTGTCGGTGTCCTGAGAACATGCAGTTTCACCTTATGCAATTGCAACATGGACTGCCTTTCCCCAGTCTGCACCTGACAGATGCTGCCTTATTCTTCAGGATCCGAGATGAACATCACCTCTTCTGGGAAGCCTTTCCCAGCTTTGCCAGGGATAGCTTCTCTCACTTCTGGGCTGCCACAGTATGCTTTATGGTCTGTTCTGGTGCCTATCACATTTCATTTTAATTACCTGTCTACATAATGCCTTCCCCCACTAGCTTGAACCATGGGCATTTCAAGGACAGAATCTTTGCCTTGTTTATCTTCGTATCCTCCTCTCTGTCCCACTCCCACCACATATCGATAAACAAGTGGACAAAGAGAGAGAGAAAAAGAGTTAGGATCTTGCACAGCTGCCACCCAACCCATAAGCAGTTAACAAATGTAAGAGGGAACTTTTTCTTTTTCTGTAATTGAAGTGCATTGACTTATAGTATGATGTTAGTTTCAAGTGTACAGCATAGTAATTCAATGTTTTTATAGATATAACTCCATAAAAAGTTATTATAAAGCCTTGGCTATATTCCCTGTGTTGTACATTACATCCTTGTAACTTACTTATTTTATACCTAGTAGTCTTACCTCTTGATCCCTTCACCTAAAAGGGAGCATTAAATATTTCCAATGTTGAGGGAGGGGGGAAGGGAAAGCAAGTGAAGGAGACAGACATTGGCACAGAGAAATAGGATTTGCATCTCATCCACTTGTTCAGACTGAGCTACCTTGGTTGACAACTTCCATTTTCTGTCACAAAAGATAATACATAGCTGGGTGGTCTGATGATCACATATAATGACAGTAGCTGAGTGGTGACCCTGTGTTGGTCACTCGAGTTAAAGGAGTTTACATTAATCCCTGCAACAAACCTTTGAAGGTTATTGTGCAGATTTCACAGATTTCAAGGCATTCAGAGGTCTGTTTCTGGCCCCTAAAGCCAGAGTTTTTAAACACCTTGACAATTTGCATGTATAAACTGCTAGAGGCTACTGATTATTCCACTTTCAGAGGATCCTGGTAGTAAAAAGTGCTGGATACCATCCTAAGAACAGCTTCCTGACTTGGACTGGATTCGGTTCCAAGTGAACATTGGTTGACCAACCCAGGTCTCCTAGACTTTACCCCGAGGCCAAGTACAATGCCAATCTGCCTGCCCTGCTCTCTGCTCAGCCAGGCCTCATTGACTTTGAGGACCCAACTCAAACGCAGTCTCGTTGTAGACATCTTCTTAAACACTCCTATATTCTTCAAGGTCTTACACTCGGAATCACTTATTTTAACCACAGCCTATAAATTTCTCCTTCCATTCATAGACAAAATTGTCTATTTATATATCCACTACCATCTCCTGACTGCCCACTGATTGTCTGGCACCCTGCAATATAGATTGTATTCCTCACCACCCCGTTAGAACTACGTTCCGTGACGTCAGCTGCAGCCCCACCTCAGCGCCATCCTCAGCGCCAATCTGACACATCCTCCAGGGTGCTGCTGCCTGGTCGTCTCAGCACTTGACACATGAGAGCCCCGACTCTGCCCCCTGGAGCCTCCCCCCTGCCCCCCTCATCGGACATCCCTCCTCCACTGGCCCTCCCTCCCCATTCCCCGCACTCCTTCCCCTTCCTGGGCCTGCCCGAGGCTCATGCGGGTAGTCCTAGACCCTCCAGTCTGCACACTATCTACCTTGAAGTGCAACGTCTTCTGTACCTCAGGCTGCAGCCCTGTCTTCCTTCCTTATCTCTACTTGAGTATTCTCCAACCCCCTTCTGGACATTTCTACTCAGATACCTCACTGTCACTTAGCATTCAATCTTTCTGGACCCTGTGAGTGCTACTTTTGTATAAAAAGATCTGTAAATATCTTGAGAAAATAAAAAATACCTCTCTTCATTTTTCATTAGTCCACACTAACCTGGTCTCTATTAAACCATCACATTAACTTGTTTATGCTACCAAATGAGTCAGCTGAGATGACAATATTCACTTTTTCAAGAAGATATCTAGACCTATCTAGATCTGTCTTAATATCTATCTATCTAGATCTAGACCTATCTTGATATAATATATCTATACCTATACCTAGATTTATATCTATATCAAGTGTTAATCACTCAATTGTGTCCTCTTTGTGACTTCATGGACTGTGGCCCACCAGGCTCTTCTGTCCATGGAATTCTTCAGACAAGAATATTGGAGTGGGTGACCATTCCCTTTATCAGGGGATCTTCCCGACCCAGGGATCAAACCCAGGTCTCTTGCATTGCATGCAGATTCTTTACCATCTGAGCCACCAGAGAAACCCATCTATATATTTATATCTGTATCTGTATCTATCAGTTCAGTTCAGTTCAGTCACTCAGTCATGTCCAACTCTTTGTGACTCCATGGACTGTAGCCCATCAGGCTCCTCTGTTCATGGGAATTCTCCAGACAAGAATACTGGAGTGGGTTGCTATGCCCTCCTCCAGGGGATCTTCCAAACCCAGGGATCAAACCCAAATCTCCTGCATTGCAGGTGGATTCTTTATTGTTTGAGCCACCAGGGAAGCCCAAGAATACTGGAGTAGTTAGCACATCCCTTCTGCAAGGTATCTTCCCAATCCAGGAATTGAACCAGGGTCTCCTGCTTTGCAGGTGAATTCTTTACCAGCTAAGCTACCAGGGCAGCCCATCTATATGTGCTATGTGCTAATCTCTTTAGTCACGTCCGACTCTTTGAGACCCTACGGACTTACACTGCCAGGCTCCTCTGTCCGTGGGATTCTCCAGACAAGAATACTGGAATGTGTTTCCATTCTCTCCTCCAGGGGATCTTCCCAACCAGGGATAGAACCTGTGTCTCTTATGTCTTCTGCATTAATAGGTGGGTTCTTTACCACTAGTGCCACCTATACCTCTATCTATATCTATATCCATATCCCTATCCATAACTATATCTTGCCTGAGATATCCATATCTATATCTTGCCTGTATTTTTTACCAGGACTCCATCAACAAATCGTCAAGAAATCATTTGGTACCTACTCCATGCCTGGTATTGTGCTAGATACATCTTGAGACACAATGGTGACTGCTACAGAAAACCTATCATCAAGCAGATTACAGTGTGTGCCATCTCAAAAATAACATCATATAAAACCAGATTCATCCTCCTCCCCCATGGCTGACCATGATTTCAGTCATCCATGCTTATAATATGAAGTTTTAAAAACACCACCAATAAAAAAAAAAAAGTGTTTTTTTTTGTTTTGCTTTGTTTTGTTTTTTGGTCTGTTGCCTCTTCATCTTCTCCACCCTTGCCCCAAATCTGATCAATCCCCTAATCCTGCTGGCGCCTTTTCCTTAGCATCCCTTGTAACCGTCCTTTCTTCCTCCTCACCTTGGCACATGAATTTAGGCCCTAAGTACCTTATGATGAGGTCTCTGCAATTGAGATCTTTCCTCTGCACATTTTCCATGACATCTTACTCTCCTAAAGAAACTGTTCCTCAGACCTTCCAAATTAATCTTCCTAATTCACAGCTCCAGGAACTCACACCCTCTCATTACAGCAGCTTGCTCAAAACTATGGAATCCTACAGTACAGGAAAAACCATGTGGGTCTTTGAGTCAAAACTCCTGCCCATTATCACCGTCCTTCTCTCTACAAGGCAGCCTCCTCTGGAATTTACCGAGAAATGAGGAACTCACTCCATCTCAAGTGGCCCATTCCATTGTTGACCCTGATTGTTAGAAAAATCTTCTCAAGCTGCTTTGACTGTCATCTTACCATTTCCACCCATTGGATGAAGTCCTCTGTTCCCACTTCCTACTGCTCCCCTCCATTGCTTTTGTCTAGTTCCCTAACCCCTCAGAGACATTCTCTGCCCTCAGATTGCACTCCACGCAGCCTCTCCCTGACTCAAATCAGCTTTTATCCTCTTTGCCCGCATCTGTTGGGCAAAGAAAGGAAAAGGGCAGAAGGCTGATTGTAAAAAGAACATGATATCTGTAATGAAGAAGCAGTGCCTTCCTCCCTCTGTATCTCCCCTGCCCATCTCTCTCTCTCTGTTGGTGTTTGATGCACTTGGCATGTAGTTTGTGGATTCCTATGCATGCAGCTCAGGTCAGCTGAGTTCCATTTTCCGTGTTCAACCAGTGTTCTGGAGGATGAAATCACACATAAGCAATGCAAATGTTGCATGATGCTGAAATTGTTCACTAAAATACCAATCGCATTGAAATAAATCCACCTTTGATCAGAGAAGACTCTTCCAGGCATTTACTATTGCACCCAAATGCACACAGAGTACCTTATAAGAGCCAAGTTTAAAAATAGAGCCATAGGTTAATACTAAATAAATAAATAAAGCTGAGCTGTTGTTTACTTCACTGTTTATTACAGTTGAATCTGTAATACTCTAGACCAGTGGATCCAAGACAATTACCTCCACCCCCAGGGTCATGTGGCAACGTCTGGGGACATTTGCGGTTGTCACAACTGTGGTAAGTGCTCATGGCATTCAGTGGTCAGGGTTATTGCTAAACATCCTACAGTGCCCAGGACAAGCTTATCTCCAAAACAGAGAATTATGTGGCCCAAATTAGAGTAAGTCGAGGAACCCTGCTATACATTTACTCCTCTATTTTTATTTTCTCCTCTTGGCCTGCCTAGATTTGAAATCCTGTGTACGTGGGATGAGTCAGAGCACTGGGAGACTGCCAAGGGAACGCCCACTCCCAGGGAACCTGGAGGTTTGTGGTGTGACCTCTTGTTCATGTCCTGACCTCCCAGGCCCGAGGCAAGCCCATTCAGATAATCAGGTTAGAAAAGCAGGCACTTGGCTGACTACCAGCTGCTGTGTCCTGGCTGAGTTTCCCCTGAGGGAGTGAGGGCAGAGGGCAGAAAAGAAAACAGAGGCAGGAGAGCAGGGTGGGGGAGAAGTCCAGGGAAGGAGTGTGGATGAGGTTGCAACATTATGGGAAGCCCGAAGGTTTCTTACCTTCCATCAGCTACTATTCATTGGAAGCACTGATCCTGAAGCTGAAGCTCCAATACTTTGGCCACCTGATGCAAAGAGCCAGCTCATTGGAAAAGACCCTGATGCTGGGAAAGACTGAGGGCAGGAGAGGGGGACGACAGAGGATGAGATGGTTGCATGGCATCACCGACTCAATGGACGTGAGTTTGAGCAAACTCTGGGAGATGGTGAAGGACAGGGTAGCCTGGCGTACTGTAGTCCATGGGGTCACAAAGAGTCAGACACGATTGAGCGACTGAACAATACCACCAAATCAACTAATGATAAAAACATGTCTCCTTACAGCCTAGTCAAGCCTTGCAGATTGCAAAGTGTTCTGCACCTATTAAACCTCATTTAATTCTCACAACCACCCAGCAACACAGTGAGGTGGTCACAACTGGCCTGTGGATAGACAGGGAACCAACTACTGGGGAGACTCCAGATCCCAGTGAGCTCAGCACCAAGTAGGTTCAGGAGAAATACTTAGAAGACAAAGAAAAGGAGAAACAGAGGGAAGAGAAAAAGGAAATGAAGTGAATATCAAGCGAGTAGAAATTCTTTGAATATAATAGATGCTCCATGAATGCTTGAGCTTCACTCATCATTTGCCTTGCAGAAGATGAACTCTGTGTTAGGAAATGAGATCATTACCTTGACAGCACAATGGAAGAACTCTAGACTGGGAACCTAACCACACGGGAACCTGAATCCTGGGGGATACTCCCTTGTTTGCACTCCCTGACCTGCTGCCTCACCTGGCTGGAACAGGCTCATCTGAAGATGGGGTAGTTAAGTTCTACCATCTCAGGGGCACCTTCCAATTCTTCGATCTCCTGTCTCCTCTTTTTTTAACTTCCCAAGCTTCTCAGCCCCAACTTCACTTGGCCACAAGGTCTGGCCAGAGTCTGCAGCAGCTGGACAAGGACCATAAGGCAATAGCTGATAGCCATATTTGTAAACAGAACTTGCTACCTTCCAAAGCACCGTCACAGGCATTGCCTTGCCACGGGATCGTAGGCCCCTCCCTTTCTGGGCAGAGTCAGCACAGAGTAGCAGGAAGAACATCAAATGAAGCATCATGAGGTGTCCTCTCCCCCAGGTTGGCCCATTCCCTTGCTCTTGCATCCTTCCACACTTACAGCACTCCAGAGATTCTGTTTGCCATTAGCATGACACCTAGTCTCTTCACCTGGACCCACAAAGGGTCCCCATGACCCAGACCCCGCTTATCTTTCTGATTATGTCTTCCATCACTCCCTGCTTTGCTACTCACTCCAGCATCATGGGCTTTCTTTCTATTCCTTGACGATACCAAGCTTAGTCACTATGTAGAGCCTTCACCCTGGTTGACTCCTGTCTTGAGAGTTTTTCCCCAAATATTCAAGGGGTGGCTCTTGCCCATTATTTGGGTTTCTGATCAAAAGTCACCTTCTCAGGGGCCTTTCCTAAGCATTCTAGCTAAAATAAGCCCAGTATTCCTATACTCACCTGTTATTTTCTAACCTCTGATTTTATATTATTTCTTCACAGATTTAGGAGGGAACATCACTGATGTTTCCTTACATGTAGGGGGTGGGGGTCCTTGCATTAGACAGGGTAACACTACTCATCTCTCTCCCTAGCTTTTATTCACTTCTCCACAGGACAAGTGTCTTACCTGATTGGTGAGCTTGGAGAAGGTGCTGGGACCATCTGGTGTGGCCCTCTCTTTCTAGGATCTGCTGCACGCAGAGAGCATGAACACTGCTCTGCCCTGGACCAAGAAGTAGGCTTCATGGTAAAGGTTCTGCCCCTTGGAGGAAGGCTTGTGACTGACCATCTCTGCTTGGGACTGGATTACAAGTCTCTCTGATTCCAGGGTCAGCACCATGACGTCAATCCATTGGTACTGCACTCCGGAGCCTCATCCTCCAGCCTAGCTTTGATGAGCCATAAAGCTGCTGTTTGTGTCTCCTCTGACTCATGCATCTGTCTCTCTAGTGGTTCAGAACTCAGTCTGGGAACAGCTCTGTCATTAATGGGCTCCACTAAACCACAATATTTCCCTCTTCCTGAAATCATCATATTTATTGGTTGATTCATTTGTTTATACATCTATTGTTTACATCCACACCCTCCCCACTCCACCAACACACACACACACACACACACACAAACACCTCCCTCTTCTACCATCCTCTACAGAAAAATAATTCCTTGAGAGCAGGAATTCTCTTTTGCGCATGGATCTTGTGCCTGTAACAGTACATGATTCAAGTAAGAGTTAGAAAGTGTCTGTCGAATAAATGAAAAAATGTCCCAATGCCTTGGCTCTGCATGAGATGCCAGGGTTTCTGCATCATCCTGGGATGGGGAGTCTCACTGATGACTAAAACTAAATTTCCAACTTGCTCAGAAGAATGGGAACTCAGATTTGGATTCAAGTTGATTTAAAGAAATTTTTAGAGTATGTCTTATAATCCTCAACTGCAGATGAGATTCCTATCTGTGAAATATGATTTCCCTGAGATTAGGCAACTGAGGCACACCGAGGTCCACTTGCTGAGGACCCACAACCAGTGGCCAAGCCTGGATGGCTGCTGCTTTTCTCTACATCTTTCTGCACCTGCAGAGGCAGGCTGGGCTCCTGCCACTGCCTCATCCAGAGAACCATCGAGGCTGATTTTCCTCAGTCCTCTCCTTCTGCTGGGTCTCTCAGTCCGGGCAGGGTCTCCATTCCATTCAGTCAAATGTCCTGAGGACCTTTACTCCGCAGGCCCAGACTCTTCTACTCTACTCTTCTGGGTAGAAGCTGACTTCACCCAGGGGCACGTGAAAACTCCACCTGCACCCAGAGGAATGGCCTGGATTTTACCGTCCTAAACTCAGTATCTCAGGGGCTTAGGTCCCCTACGTCCTCCCTGAGCTTCAGCAGGCCCTACCAGTACTGGCCTGGGCAATGCAGTGGGTTCCTGTTCCTATTTCCTGCTTGAGTCTGGGGCTGGAGGATGACCCTGACCCCTTCCCCACTTGGTCAAGTTTCCACCATCTTACCCATCTCTGCTACTTTCCTGGCTCCTGCTTAAGGACTGTGCCCACTCCTGTTTCTGAGCCAATGCAGAGGGCTCTGTGTCAGACTCCAGAGGCCTGCCAGAGGCGAAGCTCTGTCTCCTGACTGATGTCCAGAATCTCCACTGTCTACATCGTCCGGCTGTGGGTGAAAGGCCCAGCGTGGCGCTAATCTGACTTCATCCCTGGGGATGTTGGCCTAGGATTTCTACACCCATCATTGCTCTAGAGGAAACCCTTCAGGACTGCCCAGTCCACCTGCCAGCCTCATCCTCAGCTGCCCTTCCTGTGCATCGGGCCTTGCCCTGGTCTCAACCAGGCCCTCCAAGGAGCCAATTCTGTTTAGGGCCTGCTGTCTGGCCAGCCAGAGGAGCAGCCCTGCCCTCCAGGGTGACTTTCTCCCTCCACTGGCTGGCCATTCTCCAAGAAGGCTCTCTTCCAGAGCATTCCAGCTCTCTGCCTCAACTTCTCTCTCCTCCTCCAAGTCCTTCCTGTAAATTTCACATTTGAAAAAAATATTGACTTCCTTACTAATGCCCATTGCCAGGGATGTAAGACACACACATAAACACATACACACACAGAGAGATTGCCATAGAAAACAGAAAACATGGGCCTGCTACCACTTCTGGAAATGAATGAGGTGCAAATAAGGAAAATACAGAGAAAAAACAATGTGGTTTCTAGCAAAACACAGCAGCTGCTATTATTTTCTAAGTCTCTTCCTGACCCTGGCAATGAATTAAGAGCTCAGGTGGTGTGGTGAGCGTTGACTGGGAATGAGTGACCCAAGAGGGTTGTTTTTACATAAAATTAAAAACAAACATAAACAAAAAAAGTGTTGTAACTTTTCCCTCTTGTTATCAGAAATGAAGAGAAAGCCCACGTTCTGCTTGGATTCCGTGGATGCAGGACCCTGGGCCTCCGCTCTCTCTGCCCTCCCCCAACTCCCTTTTCCCTTGGCTAATAAGTAATCCTGAGGTTTGTGCACTTTGCTTATTGTATTTGGCTCAGGAATACATTTCCTTTATCACCCCCAACCTCAGGCAAATGCTTTCTGCTACCCATTTATATGCCTGAACACACGGAGCAATTGGGTTTAATGTCATTTTCTGGGTAACAGCAGGAAGCAGAGGGTCACTGGGCACAGGGCGAACCTGGCCCCTCTGGGGGATTTGGTGCCTAAGGCCTGGCCAGTTCCTGTCTCAGGCTCTGCCACCTTCTCCCAGCCCCAGTGACAAGCCTCCAGGGCACCTAACCAGTTCTACATCTCCAGCCTGCTCCCCTCCTGGGTAAATCTGGAATCTGTAATCTGCCAAAGACCACTTCACCCACCAAGGAATTTGCAGAGAGCAGGGCAATTTACTGAGACTTGAACAAAGCAGAATAACTGATTCCGAAATTACCTGAGTCTTGTTTTTCTCTGCAGAGGGCTCAACACAAAGGCACGAAAGGTATTTCCTTTCCTCCTTCCAGCCCCTCCCCAGGCTTTTGTGTCCTTGAGGTCTGAATTTCTTCACTTGGTTAATAACATTTACCTCTGTTTTGTAGCACAAAGGAGGAGTTGCCAGGGGCTATTATGTTTGTTAAAACTCAGGGACAATCTAGTGATTAAACGGGATTTGTCATCCAGTGGAGGAGGCTGGTGGCTTCCAAGTTCAGGGTTTTGAAAAGAAAAAGCTGGTGGAGAAGGGCCTGCCACTGACCCCAGGGAGGATGACTGATGCTCAGGAGTGGGAAGAAGAAGGAGGAGGCCAACAGGTTCCAGAGAAGCAGAGGCCTGAGCCCCAGGGAACACAGACTTCTGGGTAGGGAGGAGTCAGAGCAGGAGAGCTGGCTGGGTGCCTGTGAGGACCAAGCACCCTGGACGTGTCCTTGGGAACCTTAATGAAGGGCCCCCCATGGCTGAGCTAGCACTTCTGCATCCATTCACCTGTGTGGGTCTGGACAAGGAGCACAATCACCATGAGGCAGCAAGCAGATCGGCCCCCCTCCCAGGGTAAAACGATTGGAGATTCATTCACTATGGACTGAAACTCCAAGATAAGAATAGCAGGACAAAAAAAGGGAAAAGGCTGGATCCTGCCCAGACTACACAGTTCTCATTCTCAAAGTCAGAAGACCTCCCCGACCACACAGGCACAGAAGAGCTACTTGGAGGTCAAAGGGGAATGATGCTAACTAATGCCAGGCTACCCACAGTCCTCTTTGGTAGAATCCAGCTTGGCTAAGAGATGTGTGCGCACACATGGGAGGATCCTGAGATATACCAAACATAAACTGTGAACCAGGCAAATCAAAATGATTGGCCAAAGGAAAACCTGAAGAAATATCCCAAAAAAGTAATTCAAGCTGCCATGAAAGCACATGGGATGAGATGATTAGACGGCATCACCGACTCAATGGACATGAGTTTGAGTAAGCTCTGGGAGTTGGTGATGGACAGGGAAGCTTGAGGTGCTGCAGTCCATGGGGCCGCAAAGAGTCGGACATGACTGAGTGACTAAACTGAACTGATGAGGGCACAACTAAGAGACTTTCCCTCTGAGTGTGTCTTTCCATATGTACTATACTTTTTTTCCCTTTTGTTGTTGTTGTTTAGTTGCTCAGTCGTGTCCTGTGGACTGCAGCATGCCAGGCTTCCCTGTCCTTCACCATATCCCAGAGCTTGCTCACACTCATGTCCAATGAGTCACTAATGCCATCCAGCCATCTCGTCCTCTGTCATCCCCTTCTCCTCCTGACTTCAATCTTTCCCAGCATCAGGGTCTTTTCCAAAGAGTCAGTTCTTCACATCAGGTGGCCAAAGTATAGGAGCTTCAGTTTCAGCATCAGTCCTTCCAGTGAATATTCAGGACTGATCTCCTTTAGGATTGACTGGTTGGATCTCCTTGCAGTCCAAGGGACTCACAAGAGTCTTCTCCAACACCACAGTTTAAAAGCATCAATTCTGCAGTGCTCAGCCTCACATCTATACATGACTACTGGAAAAACCATAGCTTTGACTAGACGGACTTTTGTTGGCAAAGTAATGTCTCTGCTTTTTAATATGCTGTCTAGGTTGGTCATAGCTTTTCTCCCAAGGAGCAAGCGTCTTTTAGTTTAATGGTTACAGTCACCATCTGCAGTGATTTTCGAGCCCCCAAAAATAAAGTCTCTCACTGTTTTCATTGTTTCCCCATCTATTTGCCATGAAGTGATGGGACCAGATGCCATGATCTTCGTTTTTTGAATGTTGAGTGTTAAGCCAGCTTTTTCACTCGCCCTTTCACCTTCATCAAAAGGCTCTTTAGTTCCTCTTTGCTTTCTGCCGCAAGGGTGATGTCATCTGTATATCTGAGGTTATCGATATTTCTCCAAGGAATCTTGATTCCAGTTTATGCTTCATCCAGCCCAGCATTTCCCATGATGTAGTCTGCATAGAAGTTACATAAGCAGGGTGACAATATACAACCTTGACGTACTCCTTTCCCAATTGGAACCAGTCCATTGTTCCATATTCGGTTCTAACTGTTGCTTCTTGACTTGCATGATATTTCTTAGGAGGCAGGTAAGGTGGTCTGGTATTCCCATCTCTTTAAGAATTTTTCACAGTTTGTTGTAATCCACACAGTCAAAGGCTTTAATGTAGTCAATGAAGCAGAAGTAGATGTTTTTCTGGAATTCTCTTGCTTTTTCTATGATCCAAAGTATGTTGGCAATCTGATCTCTGATTTCTCTGCATTTTCTAAATCCAGCTTGAACAGCTAGGTGTTCTTGGTTCACATACTGTTGAAGCCTAGCTTGGAGAATTTTGAGCATTACTTTGCTTGCACATGAAATGAATACAATCTTGTACTGGTTTGAACATTCTTTGGCATTGCCCTTCTTTGGGATAGGGATGAAAAATGACCTTTTCCAGTACTGTGGCCACTGCTGAGTTTTCCAAATTTGCTGGCATATTAAGTGCAGCACATTTTTCCCCTCTTAATAGATGCTTTGCTGTGTCAATAAGTTTTTTCTCTAAGTCTGTGTCTCATTGAGGCCCTGCAAATAGGTTCATCAGTGCCATCTTTCTAGATTCTGTACACATGTGTTAATATACCATATTTGTGTCTTTCTGACTTATTTCACTCTTATAATAGACTCTAGGTTCATTCACCTCATTAGGATTGACTTAAATCCATTCTTTTTCATAGATGAGTAATATTCCATTGTGTATATTTACCACAATTTCTGTACACAGTAGGGGAAGGAGAGTGTGGGATGAATTGGGAGAATAGCATAGAAACTTATACATTACCATATGTAAAATAGATAGCAATCAGGAATTTGCTATGTGACACAGGGAGTTCAACCCAGTGTTCTGTGATGACCTAGAGGGGTGGGATGGAGTAAGAAATGGGAGGGAAGTTCACGAAAGAAGGTACGTATGTATACTTGTGGCTGATTCATGTTGATGCATGGCAGAAGCCAACACAATATTGTAAAGCAATTATCTTTCAATTAAAAAAAAAAATTGTTCCACTGCTTTCCATCTTTGTGGGAATTCTTTTCTGCAAAGTCAAAGGCCAGGGTCCTTGTCACTGACCCCTGGTCTAGTGGTTAGGATCTGGTTCTTTCACCACCGTGTCCCAGCCTCAATCTCTGGCTGGGAACCCAAGCCCCACTCCAAACCATTGCAAGCTGAGGTTACTCAAGATCAATGTGACCCCACAGACCAAGGACTTCCAACCAAGGACACCTCACCTCTACCTTCTGACGTCTGAGAAGCCCACCTGCATTATTACTAAATGGGAGGATGCCCTAAAAACATACAGACATTGGCAGCCTGGGAGTTTGTTCTGGGCTTGTTTGTATTACATGCTCACCCACCGCAGAGCCAGGGAGTTAGGGGGCTACTGCTTATCTCTGGATATCCAGCAGCAGTGCCTACCCTCTGGGCGCAGAAGTAAGAGGAGCTTTCAACAGCCACGCCGGTTCCCAGGACTGGAGCCAGCAGGCATTTAACTGGACTCCTTGTTGGCCTGATGCTGCTCACCCGATTACTGGACTTCACCATCTTTACTTCCTCTCTGTGTCCTGTTGCTTTCTGGTCTGTGTTATTCTCTGATCTTTGTGTCTATGATCCTATTACCTCCCAATTAGATCTTGGTGTTTCCCCTATTAGTCTCTGACTTCAATCTACTTGCCTTTAGGATTCAATATAATGCTTTGGGTCCTTCTTATATTAAATTTTAGCTACTCTTGTTTTTCAGCCTTTGGAGCCTAGCTTCACATTGGAACAAATATTTGTGTTCAGTTTTCCTTCTCTTAGGAGCCTTTAAGCATACTTCAGGGATCGACAGTGGCCGTCTGCTGATCTCAGACACTCTCACAGATTTCTGTAGATCTTTGACCTCTGGCTTCCTCCTACCTGGACCTCTGTCATCATCCCCATGGCTTCAGTCTTCAAGTGAATGACTCATCTAATAACTCTGAAGTTTTTTGGCTTCTTTTACTTCAACAAATTTAACCTCCACTCCATTTAAGTGATCCACTTTTACAGCAGCACCCTAGAACTTGTCATCACCTAAAATTGTTCCATTCCCCACTCCTAAGTTCAAAAAGCCCTCTCTCCAAACCCAACCTCTTATCTTTTCATGTATGACTCCTTTAGAAATGTTCATCCTTTTAAAACTTTATTTATTCATTGTGTGTCTGTGGATCAAATGTAAATTTTTTTTCCCCCAGGAAACTGATAGATTCATAGGATTTCCAAAAAGATTTTTTAACCGACTCAGATAATGGAATTTGTGATTGGTTGTTAGAAGAAACCTTGACTGCATTCCCCAGACAGTCACCTAGAGATGAGAACAAAGATCTGACCAAATCTTTGGCCAAAGGCGTTACTCCAGGGAACCTTGACCCCACGTTTCTGCTTCAACCTGCTGCTTAAGAAAAACAACTTCAGAAATTCCACTGATGAGGGCAGGAACAGGGGATCAACCTTCCAGAAGAAAACAAGACAGTGAGCTTAGGAAAGATATTTTTAACTACATTAATAGAATCAGGATTCAAAATGTTTAAAAACACAGGGTTATGTATCAACAAAGCCAATAAGAGCAGGCTCTCTTTTTGATCAGTTTGGTTTATGCCAAGACCCCAAGACCTCCAATCTCTTAAATTCTTCCCATCTTCTCTGGGCTGGTCTTTCTGATTTCCCTTCCTTTAGCTCCAGTTCAGCCACATAGCCATTTGTCTAATAAGAGTGACAAATGAATGGCATTATTTGTGGCTAAGTCTAGTGAGTGCCTTCTCTCATCTTTTTCATCAATTTACAAATGAAGAAAATGAACTTGAGTAACTTGCCCAAGGCCCCAGCCAGAGCTAGCTACATAATTTGTAAGGTCCAGTGAAAAATGAAAATACGGTCCCCTTTCAAAAATCACAGGGAGAAAGAGCCCCTAAAATACTAATATATAAGGTTTTTTTCCTTTGAAAGATTTTATTACTTACAAAACATAATGAGATAAATCATCATTCTAAATACTTTGGCCACCTGATGCAAAGAGCTGACTCATTGGAAAAGACCCTGATGCTGGGAAAGATTGAGGGCAGGAGGAGAAGGGGACGACAGAGGATGAGATGGTTGGATAGCATCATCGAATTGATGGACATGGGTTTGGGTGGACTCCGGGAGTTGGTGATGGACAGGGAGGCCTGAGGTTGCAAACAGTCGGACACGATTGAGTGACTGAACTGAACTGAACTGAAATAAGGTAAGAAGTTTAAATTATTAGCATAGGTTTTACTGTTTATATTGTGTGATGCCAGTTTTAAATGCAAATAAAAGTGTTTAACTCTTATGCAGCTTGTGCATGCATTTGTATTTCACTCTTACCAGAATAGTGAAAACACTGCACAAAACTAGCTATTTTTATTTCACTTCTTGATATGCACACGTTCTATCAACACTTCTTATCTTCAACTGGAAAGACTTAAAACTACAAGCAACTCTACCTTTTCCTCATAGGTCATGATTTTCAATGTAAGTGACTGGCTAATGCAGGAATGTAATGCAAGTAAGAAAGGATGTGAGTGGGCTGCTCCTTCGGAAAAACTCCATTGCTTTTGTGTTCCCAGCAAGTTCTGGTTGATAGGAAAGCCACACCTGGTTGGGGCTGTCAGGGCCCCATTTGCTCAGTTCTAGATTTGTTGCTATGCAGCATAAGAATACAATTCAGTGGACCCACAATGCATGTGAATTCAGCAAGACTCAGTGATTAGAAATTTCTGTTATGGAAGCTGCAGGGCATCTGGAATGCTACCTGCAAGTGAGACAGCAAGTAACCAGGGCCATGCACATGGCTATTTCCTCTGCTCATATCCACACTCTGTGCTCTCATCCACCTTAACAAAATATAAGTTCAAAGACAATTATTGAGAATTTCAAGACAGTGTCAGCAGGGCTTTGAACCAAGTGCAGGACCTTTTGAAGAGAAGGACCCTCCCTTTCAATGGCACTTTTTGCAACCAACAAACCAACACTGTCCTTAATTAAGTGGTAGTGTCAGGATTTGATGGGTGGTGCTCATGGTAAATGCAGGAGATGGAAGAGAAGCAGGTTCGATCCTTGGGTGGGGAAGATCCCCTGGAGAAGGAAATGGCAACCCACTCTAGTATTCTTGCCTGGAGAATCCCATGGACATAGGAACCTAGCGGGCTACAAAGGGGTCGCAAAGGGTTGTACACAACTGAGGCAACTTAGCACTCACGCACACAAATCAGGGTTTGAACCTGGGTTTGAACTTAGGCTTTGAACCCAAAGTCCAGAGCCTAGGCTCTGAACCACTATAAACAGCTACACATTCTCAATTATATCAGTTTTCTTACAGTATTAATTTAGCTTTCTCCTGCTCGTCACTGCTTCTCTGTCAAAATTATTGGCAATAATCATATCACTAGTTGTTTGGGACCATCAGGCTACTTGGCATTCCATTTATCAGACTCCAGAAAGCTCCCTTTCCTGTTTCCATGGTGGCAATTCTAAACCAGTTTTCAAACTTCCTCTCTAGATTTGAGTTGCCTCTTTCCTACTAAACCACAATTGTTCTGTGTTGATACATTGTTTTCTTAATTACCGCATATTTTGTCCAAACGATATACCAGAATTTTCTCAGCCATTTACCTGTTGCTGTCCATTTAAGTTTTTTTTACTTTTTCTTTTAACACTACAGCACTGCAATGAAAGGCACACATCCCTTATGAGATGAACTTGCCTTCAATTTCACAGAAGAAAATGGAGCATCACATGAACAAAATCCTTCTTTCCCAAATGTAGATACATTTCCACCTAAGTGAATTCTTCCTGTCACTGGCTGGGTTCACTGGGAAGCAGACTCTGAGAAGGAACTTAATATTCAGGAGATTTATTAGAGGAAGTTGTTCTCAGAGGCAACACCTGTGTGGGGAGGGAAGCAATCAAGACTGGGCAGAGGGAGAAACCGGGCTGTGGCGCCATGACTGTGTGGTCTCAGCGAAGCCTGCAGGAGGTCTGGAGCTGGGATGGTCCTTAGAATTGTCTGGGTTAGAAGGACGGAGCTGTCAACCATCATTGGCTGCAGAATGCCCCAGAACAAAGCTGGGCTTGCTTGAAGCGACTCTTTTCAACTGAGGCAATTTTCAAAGACGCTGGGAATGCCCAGCCATGGAAAAGATAAATGATGCACTCCTGAAGGTCAGCTGTGGGCAGCACAACCTAGCATCCAGGACACTCCCCACCTTCATCCCACCCTCCTGAGAGAGATGCCCTTCCTCCTCCACTCCCCTCAAATCTTGTCCAATTGATTGTCCCCATTTTTCCTTATCTCTTCAATCTCTTCTCCCATAACAGCTCCTTTCACTCACCCTAAAAGCCTCAAGTCATTCCTTAATATCTTGTAGATACCAAAATCCATAACTGTTCAAGTCCCTTGTGTTAAATGATGCAGTATTTGCATATAACCTACACACATCCTCCTATGCTCCCATCCTCCCATATGCTTGGAATCATCTCTAGGTTAGTCACAATACCTAATACAATGTAGATGCTACACAGTTTCCAGGTGAGTGACATCTTAAGTTTTGCTTTTTGGAATTTTCTGGAATATTTTGTAAATAATTGAACGATTTTAGTTTGCTGAATTTGTGGATATAGGGGATGTCCTACTGTTCCCAAATTTCCTCTCATTAAAAACATCACATTATTCATCTTTGCTTTAATGCTAATGTCCTTTCATCATTCTGCCCACAACCATCCTTCAAAGAGTAGTTTCCATGTGTGATCTCCAATTCCTCACAATGCGTTTACCACCCAACTCGTAGTCATCTGGCTTCTGCCTCCTGAACTCTCCTGAATCTTCACTCACTTAAGTTATCTGCTCATCTTTATGTCCAGGAACTGCTCTTGCAACTTCCCTGACTTCCTTGCTGTACACAATACAATCAATCACTTCTTTATTTAAGACACCTCTCCTAAGACTTGTGTTTGCCAAGGGAGATGAGGGGTGAAGGAGAAATTGATTTGGATTTGGGGATTAATATATGCAAACTATTATATATAGAATGGATAAACAACAAGGTCCTATCGTATAGCGCAAAGAACTATATTCAATATCCAGTAATAAACCATTACGGAATATGAAAAACAATGTGTATATATGTGCAACCAAATCACTTTGCTGTATAGCAGAAATTAACACATAATTGTAAATCAACTCCACTTCAATAAAATAATTTTTCTAAAAAGACACCTCTCCTGCTTTTATTCTTTGTCACAGTATACTTTTGCTCTTGTTCTACCATCATTTCTCCACTGTTCTTCTCAGGCTTCTTCACTGACTCCCCTTCATTAACTCTACAAAGGTTGATATTCTCCAGGACTCAGTTTTGCTCCTGTCTGCTCTTCATGATTGATTTCCTCCTCCTTCACCTGTGTCAATGACTCCCAACTCTTTGTCTTCAGTGCCCATCTCTTCCTAAAACTCAGATCTGTTCATTTGGCAAAAAATAGTCTTGATCATTCAATGCTTTAGATTTTAAAACACTTTTTAAAATAACACCAGTAATATTTGGTTTCTACCAAAGATTGGGACATGTAGGAAAGCCAAAAGAATATAAAATGCAAAAAAACTGAAATTCAAACTTCCAGAGATAAGCGCTATTGATATTCTGATGTATTAAATACATCTGTTAGTCCATACCTAACTTTATGGACTTTTTCTGTGCAAAATATTGAATTTTTTGCATAAAAATTTCTCATTTTTAAAAATTTTGGTCATACTTTATATATGACTTGATAATCTTTTTTTTTAATTTTTGTCTTTCAAATTACTAAATATAATTCTACAACATTTTAAAGATTGTACAGCATTCCAAGGTACAACTGTATCAAAAATTCTTTTAAACTTTTCTTCCAATTTTCATACATTAACCTCATTTCAACACTTTCCACTACTATAAACAACACAGAGTAACCATCCTTGTGACTGAATGTCTGGGAGCAAGCATACAAACATTTTTAAGATCATCTATAGATATTGTCAAATTACCCGCAAACAAGATTGTATCAATATATATACCAGCAGCAGTGAATAAGAGTACCAGTTTTCCCAAAACCTTACCAAGAAGAGATAAGAGTATTGGTTTTAATCTATCTATATATGTTTCTCATTATTTCAATAGTATTTCTTAATTTTTCCTATTTGTTGTCCATTTGGATATCTTTCTTTGAAAATTGCCTTTCTGTTTTCTTTGTCCATCTTATTCTATAGATGTTCTTATATTTATGGATCATGAAACACCTACTCTTTTTAAGTACTTACACGTTGGCAATAACTAGGTTTCCCTAGTTGTAGACCACTTTCAGACCAAAGTTCCCACAGCCAAATTGATTGTGTCTTCCATAAAGACCAGTTAGCCCTGTTTCCCCTCTCTCTCTGTTAAAAGCATCACCATCTCCCAAGTCAGCCAAATAGAAAGAAGCACATATCCTCCCCCGCCTCTTCTAATCCAGTTACAAAGTCTTCTCCATTTGCTTTCAAAGAGTCCTCAGGTCTCTCCCATCTCTTCTATTCTCCCTGCCACTGTTTTAGCCTGGCAGTCGTCACAACCTCACATGTTAATCTCATCTCTTGCTTGAACCCCTGCAAAAGCCTCCTAATGGTAGCCATCTGTCACCTCCTGTTTTACCCTCCATTCTGACCCAAGAATATTTTTCTATCCTGATACAGAATAGGAAAGACAAATATAGTGGTGTCGATCCCCTCAAAGTCCTGCAGTATCTCTCCATCACCTCCCATGTAACATGACCGTCCTTAGCATTGCACATGAAGCCCTGTGCAACATTGTTCCCGGTTACTTTCACATCCTCTACACTATTCTAGCCTTTGCACCCACAGCCAGTCCTACTGAATACTGTTCCCTCCAGATGTTATGCTTTCATACAACTTCATGTCTAAGCATTTTTGCCTGAAGCCATCTGGTCACCACTCAAGACAGTACATCTTGCCCCTGGAAACCGCTAAGAAATAAGGCAAACACATACAGACTTTGGATCTCTAGCTAACTGGTAACTGGGATAAAACCTGACCCCTTATAGCTGCAAACTTGACTCAAAACAGCTGAAGGCGTTGTCCTCGGCATAGCACAGTATCTAAGCAACGAACTGCCTGAGTTCAAACCCCAGCTCTGCATTGTACTGATCCAGGGCAAGTTACTTAATGTTTCTGTGTCTTAGTTTCCTCATCTTTGAAAAGGTAATCACAATTATTATTCCCTATAGACTCTCATAAGTTAATATATGTAAAACACTTAGAAAAGAGACTCTTGTGAATTAGGGTGAGCCATTACTCAGTGTCACTCAGACAGATGATATATTTGGGGCAACTAATGTTTCTGCCATCTGACTGTACATGTAAGTGGTTAATTGGATGAAATGGTAAAATGTGAATGCAAGCTCTTTGAAAACTTTAAAGCACTAGGGAATTTTCCAGTATTACTATTACAATATGTCTCTGTACTTCCAGGAATGTATACATCAAGATCTAACTCATAAGAGTTAGATCTCATTACAAGAATTAGAGAATTAAAATTACATTACATCTACATACAATGGAATATTACTCAGCCATAAAAAGAATGAAATAATGCCGTTTGTGGCAACCTGGATGGACCTAGAGGTTATCATACTAAGCGAAGTGGGTCAAACAAAGGCAAATATCATATGATATCATTTACTTATTGTGAGATCTTAAAAAAATGATACAGATAAATTTATTTACTAAACAGAAATAGACTCACAGACATAGAAAAGAAACCTATGGTTACCAAAGGGGAAGTGGGGGAGACATAAATTAAGAATTTGGGATTAACAGATACACATTATTATATATAAAATAAACAAGGACTACTGTATAGCACAGAGAACTATATTCAATATCTTGTAATAGCCTATAACACAAAAGAATCTGAAAAAGAATATATGCACGTGGCGTTCCTAATCAGGCATAAATGCTGATTGAATGGTAGATGCATATGTATATATATATGCATGCTAAGTTGTTTCAGTCGTATCCGACTCTTTGCAACCCCATGGACTGCAGCCCACCAGGCTCCTCTATCCGTGGGGTTCTCCAGGCAAGAATACTGAAGTGTGTTGCCATTTCCTTCTCCAGAGGATCTTACCTACCCAGGGTTTGAACCCACCTCTCTTGTGTCTCCTGCACAATGATTTCTCCAAGGTCTAAAGATATTTGTGAGGCACTGGGCGTTCAGAAATGGTCATTGTTGTCATTTGGTTGAAAGACCATATCAAGACAATCTTGGCAAAAGGAATAAGGTAGACGCTTAGAGGAAGGAATTAAATGTTGAGGGATGTGTTGTGAGTTCAGAAAAACTGGAGGAAAATGACCACACTCCTCAGGTCACCAACAGCTCAGTCCAGACTCAGATAGCAGCAGATTGAATCTCCAGGCAGAAGTCATTTCAAATGCTGCTATTTAGCCTTTATTCCATTCAGCCTTCTATCATAGTTAATTATTTCTAGGTTTGTCTCCTCCATTAAACTGTATCTTCCTTGAAGTCAGTGACCTCATCTTTGTAAACCCAATACCTGCGGAGCACATGGCATTCTGAAACAGGCATAAATGCCTGCTGAATGAGTGGTAGAAAATAATACCATCTGTCCGGTGAACTCTTAGACATGTGTTCAGGCCAGTTCTTTCTAAATGAAATGAATTAAGGAAAGAATACAGAATTCTTGCTTGAAGAGAGAAGTAATGAAGGACTTGGATGGAAAATCCTAATTCTTAGAGAAATGTTTCTGGAATCATGGGGATTCAGAAAAATTCTGCCAAACTGGACTCTACATTTATACATGTAGAGCTGGAACATGGCTGGAAGAGCAGCTGGTGTTCTGAGATCTTGCACAATGGCAGAGACAAGCAAAACTACAGCTACACTGTAGTGCTGACTACGGTCCCGGGAGAGCTTGGTGGGTGAATTCTGCTACCACCCCCCAGCCCATCCCCAGCATCCCCCTCTAGCTCTGGAACACACTCATCACCACGATAGTCAGAAATCTCAAGTCTGCCAGATGAGTTTCAGGTTCCTAGAGTTTCCAAGGGACACTGGGTTTCTGTATCGATGTTCTTTCTTTGGTTACTCACTTTCCTTTGTTTTCTGCTGACCCTGCTCAGCTTAACAGCAACTAAAAACAAATCTTATTCCATAACACACAACCTTCAGAATCCAGGGTAATAAGGAAGCAGCTTGATCCTGATCCAATTAGATCTAGACTGATATAATCTCAGGGATCTAGAACATTAAGGATCCCCTGGGTGATCCCAGTGATCTCCAGAGGTTGCATCTGACCAGGAAGCTGGTGGAGGTAAAGACGAGAAATAAGCATTGATCCTACAGAGTGCAACACAGCCGGTCTGGGCAAAATGGGGTCCAAAGCCTTGCATCCCTGTGTGTTTTCCCTTCCCTTTTCTTCTTTGTTCCTTCTCTCCTCGTGAATGTTTTCTTTCCCAGAACTGGGGAGTCAGAGAAACCCAACAAATTGTTATTTTCTTCAGTACTGCAGCAACTTTGGTTCAGATTAGCCCTGCTGGTTTTAATCCGAGACATTTGCAATTCCTGAAGCCATGGGTCCTTGGAAAGCCAGCCCCAGATCGCATCTCTGTGGTCTGCCAGGAGTGTTTCAGGGCCAGTGGGGAAGGGAGTCACACATAGGGGCCTTTTGTCTTTTGGACTCTGCATTAAAGTGAGTACAAACATGACATCAAAGAAGAGATAAAAGGGGAAGCTGTGCTGCGTCCCAGTGTGAAGAAAGCAGCCTGTTCTGAAGTTATCAGGGCTCCAAATACAATGTAATTTCTTCTTGGGCAGGGCTCTGATAGCCTGACAAGCAGCAAGGGCTGGATGCCAGGCACCCCTGACTGAGGGACAGAGTACAGTGGGCCTAATGTTGCCATCCCCAGCCCTGGGCTCAGGTTCCTCTTGGCTCCCTCTGGGGGCACAAAGACCGCTGGCGCCTTCATGATGGGCTTGGACCCAATCTCCAGCTAACCTCCTCTAAGTCCAGCCACACCTGCCTTCCCCTCGCCTACTCTTGAATCCCAGCCATACTTTGCCGCTCTGGTCGGGACTGTAAAGAGTCCTCCAGACGCAGAGATGATGGATGTGGCCACCTGAAGTTAGAAGAAAATTTCTGCCAAGAATTCCAAAAGATCCAGGGACCAGGGAGCACAGGGAATATTCCGGTAATTCACTGGTCCTTGTGGTAGCTTCCTCTTAAACCCTTAGGGAGACTGCCCTGGTGGTCCAGGGGTTAAGAATCCGCCTTGCAATGCAAGGGACATGTGTTCAATCCCTGGTGGGGCTCTTTTCAGGGACAGAGGGAGGGAGTGGTGCTCACACCTCTGGTCCCCTGCCCACTGCAAGCTCTAGGGGGAAATGGCTCCAATATGGAGTGAAGGACTGTGGGGCTGAACTAAGATCACACATGCCACAGAGCAACTAATCTCCCGTGCCACAGCTGGAAAGTCCATGTGCCGCAATGTAAGGTATGGCAACGAAGATCCCTCAGGCCGCCTCTAAGACCCGATGCAGCCACATAAATGAACAAATATTTGGAAAAAAACCCCACACCTTGGAGATAGGATTTCTTGTTAAAGCCTTCACAAAAAGATTCATCCACCTCCCGCTGCACCCCATTCTAACACCTACTGACGGCCACATAACCCTTCTCCCCTCACCCTGAGCCCCCTCCCTACCGTGCAGATCCCAGAGAGCATCTCGTGAGTAAGAACGTCTCCACCCATATACACAAAAGTTTCCACTACCTGTAACAGGGCCCAGGAATCTGGGAAATTCAGAAGAAACTAGCCACGCACGGGTAGGGCCAGCAGCATCCATTGTTTTGAGCAGCTCAGACTAGGCTGACTGAGGTAACTGGGGCATGACCCAGGTGTCACTTCAGTTATCTGGGTCATTGTGTCCGAGCGACCTGGGTCACAGAGCTGCCTTTCCTGCCCTGCCAAGTCATGAAGGAGAAAGCACTCCGCTGGCTGGGTCTCCAGGTTCCTCTTTGGGGACAGAAGGGAAGGACTTGAATGACTCCCCCCACAGAGGCCTGAGACTTAGGAGTCCAGCTGGGGCCCATGATGCCCCATGTCCTTCAGCAGGAAGAGGGGTGTGGGACTCTTTTCAGGGATACAGGGAGGGGGTGATGCTCCCACCCCTGCTCCCCTGCCAGCCACCAGTTCTAGGGGGAAATGGCTCCAACGTGGGGTGAAGGACTGTGGGACTGAACTGACATGAATCTGTGGCTTGGCTGTGGGCAGCCCACAATTTTTCTTAATTAGCTATGGCATCTTGCCCATCATCGAAATAAATAACAGGTGTCCCCTAAGGACACAACATGAGAGGTGCCATTTATCGCCGCTCTGAGAGGAAACTGACAACATGACGGCTGACATAGCAGAAATAATGAAGAAAAACGGTGGCGAGCAAAGAAGGGTCCCATGGAGGAGCCTTGCAATCAGTCCCCAAGGGAAAGCCTCCTGGCAAGCACCTCCCTCAGGGGAGCTGTGCCACCCACGGTGACCCTCAACTCCCAGTGAGATTGACATCTCCCATTAGCATCAGGCAAGTGCCCTGTGGAGCACTTCCAGGTCACCTGCCACCCCTCCTGTCCCAGCATGGGTCACTGTGAATGTGGGTCAGAGTCCTTGATGTGCTACTTGGAGAGTTTCATTTTTTTAGGTATTTCAAGTTCAGGCCACGCTTATCTGTCTGTTGTGGATTCTCTCTGCCAAACGGTAGGCCACTGATTGGCCACCTGACATCCTCTGGTCCCTCGCCTCATCTCATGGTTGCTAGGGCGAGTCCAAAGGCAAGGAGGTGGCCCTCTCCTGGTGAAGGTGTAGTTCACCACCTGTGCTCAGCATCCCAGGCCTGCTGCTGCACCATTTCTCTCCATCAGTCATGCTCTCTTTAACTGTTACCCACCAGGGTTCCTGGCCTTCCTTAATCAATAGAAATTGATAAAAGGCCAGACAAGAAATTCAGGCAAGGCTTTATTAGGGCTCCTGCTGCAGCAGGAAGGAGTGAAAATAAGTAACAGATTCCCTCTCTTGCTCCCTAAGAGGTGGGGCAAGAGACATTGTTCCTTGTACAGGGTCAGGGAGGGAGGTGTGTCCATAGGTTGGGTTGGAGGAGTGGTTTATGTGGTTTGCCCACCTCTCTGGTGGTGTAGTACGAACAGGTCATCCCCAGCACCCCACTTTTGCTCTCAACACCCTGCTTTTGCATCAGGCTCTTCAGAGGTGGCAGTTGGGTTTTTGGTCTTTTTGTATCTTGTTGTACACAGTTTGCCTCAACTGAGCATGCATGCAGTTATTTTTAGTGTCTTATAGTTTCTTTGTATTCTGTTGTTCAAGGAGACATTTATCTTGCAGGTGCAAGCTCTGCAGCAAAGGGCCCCAGGCCCCAGGTTCCAGCCTGTCTCATAACCATTATATTTAACTCTTTACTTCCCTCAAAAGACACCGCCCTTATGGCAGAAAGCAAAGAGCCTCTTGATGAAAGTGAAAGAGCAGAGTGAAAAGTTGGCTTAAAACTCAACATTCAAAAAATTAAGATCATGGCATCTGGTCCCATCATTTCATGGCAAATAGACGGAGAAACAATGGAAACAGTGACAGGCTTATTTTCTTGGGCTCCAAAATCACTGCAGTTGGTGACTGCAGCCATGAAATTAAAAGATGCTTGCTCCTTGGAAGAAAAGCTACAAAAAACCTAGACAGCATATTAAAAAGCAGAGCTGTTACTTTACCAACAAAAGTCCCTATAGTCAAAGCTATGGTTTTTTCCAGTAGTCATGTATGGATGTGAGAATTGGACCATAAAGAAAGCTGAGTGTCAAAGAATTGATGCTTTTGAACTGTGGTGCTGGAGAAGACTCTTGAGAGTCCCTTGGACTGCAAGGAGATCAAACCAGTCAATCCTAAAGGAAATCAGTCCTGAATATTCATTGGAAAGACTGATGCTGAAGCTGAAGCTCCAATACTTTGGCCCCTGATGTGAAGAACTGACTCCTTGCAAAAGACCCTGATGCTGGGAAAGACTGAAGGCAGGGGAAGGGGATGACAGAGGATGAGATGGTTGGATGGCATCACCAACTAGATGGACATGAGTTTGAGTAAGCTCCAGGAGTTGGTGATGAACAGGGAAGCCTAGCATGCTTTAGTCCATGGGGTCTCAAGAGTTGGACACAACTGAGTGACTGAACTGAATTTCCTTCTGGGCTCAAAAATATACCAATCCCTTCCATTAAAATCAAAACAATCAAACCAGCCCTCTTTGTAGTTTAAACTCCTCTTCAGCTACTACCCCCCAACATCCCTTCCTTTCTCAGTCAGCTTTTCCCAAAGCACCCTCATTTCTCACACTGACTCCACGGCTGACTTCAGGTAGGCTTTTGCCCCTGGACCACTGAAACAACTCTTTCCAAAGTCACCAATGACGTCATATGACTAAATCCAGCAGCCGCTCTTCAGCTCTTACGTTACCACTCCTCTTTCTGGAAATTCTTTTTCCCCAAGGATTTAGTGCAGCCATTCTTTTCCAATTCTACTTCAACTTCTTCAGTTACTTCTCAGATTCTATGGCAACTCGTTTCCCACCCCACATCCCATAAGTGTTGGGGAACTTCAAGAGTCAGGCCTCAGATGTCATCTCTTCTCTTTCTGTGTGGTCCTCCCAAACAGACACCCGGTTTCAACGTTCTTCCATGCCTTGATGACAACTAGGTCTGAGGCCGCAGCCCAGGCTTCTGCTTTGAGTCCTGCCCTCGTATATCAAATCATCTACTGAATGATCTCTATGTGAATATTCTAGAAGCACATCACTTTGACTATATCTCAAACTGAAGTCCTCTTTTGCTCTCTTCACACTCATGTACATGCATGCACACACATACATCAGCCAAACCTCATGCTCAGGAATGACACTATCAGCTACCATTAAACAGGGGAAGGGTGGAGAAAGAAAATCAACAGCCACGCAGTGGTCACACTGCTTCACGTAACCCCCAGAGCTCTGAGAGCAGCTGAACAAACCTTGCTGGCTGGAAGTTTGAGATGGACCCCAAAAGTCTGCTCACATGAAACTGGGCTGAGGGCTCCCGAAGATCAGAGATCAGCACTGATAATCTAGCCACATGCGGCAAGACTCTAGTAATGCGCAGAGGGATGTAAAGAGATAGAATCCCACCAGGAAAGAGCACAAACAAGAACTTTTAGACCCCAACATGGATGAGTTTCAGGGCAGCGGTCCCAGTTGGAGAAAGCTTGGTCTTTCCAAACAAGGAGTCCAGAAGAGAAAATGCCAAAGGGTGGCATTAGAGCAGAAGTCCTAGACAATGGACTGAGTAATAGCAGACACATAAGGACATGCTCTGACTAGCAGGCTCCTGGGCACCCAGAACTCACTGATGGGAACACAAATCAGTAACAGTCTCAGCAGGTGGTCGGACTAATGCCATTGCATCGGTGAAGATTGCCTTAGAAGCTAGGGAGGTTTGGCTGCAATCCCCTTTAGAAGATGGAGGAATGGGAGAGAACTAAGACAGGATAACAAGTTAGGGAGACTGAGAGCCCATGTGCTCTACAATGGGTGACTTGTCTGCGTTCTGTGCTGCGGCGTGTGGGGGTCAGCTCTCTGGTGAGCTGGCCTTCTCTCCCACTGTGTGCAGTTTGGTTGGGTGTCGCATGTTTGAGGAATGAGTCGCCCAGGGTGCCTCAGGGCACTTTCTATGGGAAGCAACAGAAGGGTGTTGTCCTGCCAGAAGTTTTGGCCTTGGACCCATGGATGGGCCAGGAGGGGCTTTCTCGTGTTTCAATTGAGTCCATTGAAGACAACATCAGGAAAAAATAGCCTTGGTGATGTAATAAATGTGGGCACCGAGTGCTAAGAATAGACACAGCGGGGATCTTTATGTGTTGAGGATGTCTTTTATGGGGGTGAGCTGCACTCCAGGCTCCACTCTGCCTTCTGACAGCACCACGAAGGGGAGAGGATTGGGAGGGGGAAATTAAGAACTAGGGACGAGAGAAAATAAGTAATGCTTTCCTTTTCTTTCAATTTCTGTTCCATTATTCCTGGATGTAAAGCTACCAAGTAGATGCTAGCTGGGCTTCCCTTGTGGCTTAGCTGGTAAAGAATCCACCTGCAATGCGGGAGACCTGGGTTTGATCCCTGGGTTGGGGAGATCCCCTGGAGGAGGGCATGGCAACCCACACCAGTATTCTTGCCTGGAGAATCCCCATGGACAGAGGGGCCTGGCAGACTACATTCCATGGGGTCGCAAAGAGTCAGACATGACTGAGCGACTAAGCACAGCATGGATGCTACAGGAAAAACCTCTGCTCTCAGAGAATTCACAGATTTGGGGAAATGAATATGTAAATGGAACATCCTAATAGTGCAGTACCACGTGACGAACGCAATAGTACAGTAATGATGACACCTGACACGGACGAGCCCTTATGATGTACCAGGTACCATAGAAAATGCTGTAAATTCGTTCGGTTCCTACCAACCTAGTGAGGAAAACAACATTATTATTTCCATGTTGCAGATACAGATGTGGCGGCTTCCACAGGTCCAGGTCAAGGAACTCGTTCATCTGCCATCACTTTGCTACAAGTTGAAGTGCTGAAATTCAAACCCATGATTTGCGCACGTGGAGCCTACTCCACCTACTGCTGCTTCCCTAGTTAAAAGGAGAGGAAAACAGAAGAAAGGATGAGCAATTTTTCCCAAAGTGTTCAGAGATGGCTACAAAGAGGCAGCTTGAGTTGAATCTTGATAAATTAATAGAAGGGTGGAGAGCAAAGCTCCCTCCAGGTACAAGGAGAGTTGAGTAAAAAGGTGAGGTCCATTTGGAGAACTAGAAAGTATCTCCGCCCCAGCACACACACAGACACACTCACATGCTCACACACAGACAAGTATGTATTCACACATTCATGTATGTGTGCACACATACACATATTCTTTATTGGGGTATAATTGCTTTACAATGTTGTGTTAGTTTTTGCTGTACAAGGGAGTAAATCAGCTATGTGTATACATATATCCCCTCCCTCTTGAGCCTCCCTCCCCCCTCATCCCACCCCTCTGTCATCACAGAGCACGAGTTAAGCTCCCTGGACATGTATGCGTTGTTCTTATACATTCCTTCACACACATATGCACTCACTGTCACACACAATTACACACACAGTCAGACCCATGGGCATGCACAGACCAAGAATACACTACTTGGTCTATGACATGGCTGCCTGAAGGGGACCTTCATTCCCATTATTCCTCGCTCTTTCCCAGTCAACTCCGCTGCTCCCATGATAGTAATAATAATTGTTCATTGAGTGCCTCCATGTTCCAGCCACTCTGCTAGGTGGTGTCCATACTTTCTCTCTAACACAAGAAACCAACCAGGCAGGTATTGTGATCCTTTTCACCTGAAATGCAGGAGACCTGGGTTCGATTCCTGGGTTGGAAAGATCCCCTGGCGAAGGAAATGGCAACCCACTCCAGCATCCTTGCCTGGAGAATCCCATGGACAGAGGAGCCTGGCAGGCTACCGTCCATAGGGCCACAAAGAGTCAGACATGACTGAGTGACTAACATTTTCAATTTACAGATGTGGTTATAGGACTTCAGGCATGCTTAGGATCTCCCCAAGGGCCACATAATTCATGGGTGACTTTTTAACCCAAATACATCTCTTTCTAGAGCCTGAGCTCTTTAAACCACCAAGCCAACTCTCAGAATATAACAGCCCCTAGAGCAGACTTTGTCCCAGGAGGGAGTGGTCCGGCGCATACAGGATGAGGAAACTGAGGTGTTGGCCAAGGGTTAATGGATTGGAAAAGACCCTGTTGCTGGGAAAGATTGATGGAAGGAGGAGAAGAGGGCAACAGAGGGTGAGATAGTTGGATGGCATCACTGATTCAATGGACATGAACTTGGGCAAATTCCAGGAGATGGTGAGGGACAGGAAAGCTTGGCATGCTGCAGTTCATGGGGTTGCAAAGAGTCAGACACAACTTGGTGACTGAACAACAACAACAAATCCAGAAATCCAGAGAAAACTAGGAACACACCTGATTCTAGACCCATTCCACTGGCCACACTGCCCCCCAGCATTCCCAGTGCACCTTAGAAGTCTTTACCATGGGTACTTTTGAGTAATTAACTTGCAGGAGTAAATATGTAGGGTTGGAGTCATTTACATGTATGAATTTGTTTTGTTTCTCTGCACATGCTCTGGTTCCCAGGGAGGCACAAGGCTGAGCAAGACCTGGAGAGAGCCCACCTGAACAGATGGCCTAGTTGTAGCCCAGTGAGATTAAGCTGAAACAAGAAGCTTAGAATAACATCTTGAAGACCAGAATCTAGATCTCCTTTGTCCCAGATCTGGCCTTGCTGGGTTGGTACAATTTTTTTCTCTTCTTGTTATTTCCTCAAAAGATCACTCTTCTTCCTTCCTCTGATTTTCTGGGTCCCACACCTCAGGTCTGCATCCTTCCTAAGTGGTTATTTTCCTTCTTACTGGATCCCTCCTTGAGTTTCTCACTCTGTACTGAGCTGATTTATAGGCCAGAGTCGTTCCCTTGGCTGGGACAGAAAAATAGCAAGGAGACAGATTAATGATCCTTTTAGCACCCCCAGGAAAATGCCAGCCCAGGAGTGAGACACTGGTCCAGCGGAAGCTGACACAGCCTGCATCCCAGTCCTGTGTGTGACTCACCAAGCCTGATGTACTCAGCTCAGGCCAACACATAGTCATGGGAGAAGGGAGGAAAGATTTAGAGTGGCTCTGAGCATCAACTCTATCTACTACTTCTTTTATTATTAAGGGAGAAGGGAGGATTTGGGGGAGCAGTGAGAGAGCTGAAAAGGGGGATGGTCCACAGGGATTCCTTAGAGAATGTGAACTTCCAAAGCTGACATAGATTAAAGTTTCTGGATAAAAACAACCTTTGCTACATGGCTCCCCAACTGCACGACACATCATACATTCACACCCGCAGTTGTAACACATCTTAATACACACACATTTTTCTATACACATATCTACATGCAAAGCCGTGTGTTCCTGGCCTTGGATCCTCCTTGACTTGAGGACAGGGTCTGCCCGTGTTGGGAGGCACCATGGCTGGAAGAGAAGAAAGACACGGACACCTTGGCAGCCCCGTGTCCCCAGCACGCAGCCTTAACTCCCACGGAAGCCCCGGTGGGCTAGGATGGCTCCCCTCCTTCCTCCTTTTCTAATTATGACAGGCCCCGGGGGGCCAGAGCGAAGAGAGGGGAAGGTTGAGTGAGGACTGCAAGTGGGAAAGGAGGGCACAGGAAGCGGGGAGAGAGGCAGGCGCTGAAGTCGTTTTGTTTCGGGGAGAAGAAACAAGGACGTGGCTAGAAGACACAAAGAGTGGTCACTTCTCCCCTTCCCTGCCCCTTTGGGGCTGTGAACCCGTAAGAATGCCATGGCCATGCTTGCCGATGGAAAAGAGAAGATCCTTTAGATCTCAGATTCGATAGTAGGCTGATTTGTCTCGAAAGCATAATTAGGTTGAATGTCATTTATTCCTCCAGTCCGTCTGTGAAACTGGGAGACGCAAAGGGTTTTATCATTACTTACATGAAGGTAGCCTGAGTTGCCAGAACCACTTGACTAAAACCACAGGATCCAGGCTCTTTGCTCCCAGCCCAGGGGATATGTTACCGCTCTACCATCTTGGAGAAGGATTGGCTTCCTCTTCCATCCTTATAGGTGAACAAACAGATGTCCAACATCACTCATCACCATTTATTAATATAAACGAATTCATAGTCACTGATCTAAATGAGTATATTTTTAGTGAGCATCCTGCTATTTACCAGGCATTTTGCTGAGCGCTGGAATGAAGGTCTGGATGAACCCAATCTTGCCCTCATGGAGTTTGTGCTCTCGTGGAGGACAGATGAATAGACAGTCCTAAGAGCCCTACTAGGGCTGGGACCACAGGAAGACGCTCACACCTTCTTAGCTAAAGAGAGATGGAAGGCTTCCTTGGTGGTCCAATGGTTAAGAATCCGCCTGCCAATGCAGGGACATGGGTTTGATCCTTATCTGGGAAAATTCCACGTGCCATGGAGCAACTGAACCTGCATGTTGCAACTACTGAGGCCAGTGTGCCTAGAGCCAGTGATCTGCAACAAGAGAAGCCACTGCAACGAGAAACCTGAGGCTCACACCTACAGAGAGCAGCCCCCGCTTCCTTCAACTAAAGAAAACCCATCTACAGCAACAAAGACCCAGCACAGTCACAAGTAAATAAATCTTTTTAAAAATTAAAAAAAATAAAGAGAGAAGGATAACCCTGGGGAGGAGGAAATCACCATGACACCCACCACTGTCTTAGCAGCTCTTGGTTAACCCAGTTCCCCAGGCTCCTTCTCCTCCCTAAGACCTAGAATTAAATCAGAACATCAACTCCTCTCCAGAGGATGGAATTTCTTCTTTTCCCAGATCTGTTTTGTTGTGGTCATGAAGACCTACCGGGCCAAAGATTCGAAAATAGCAACTCTCCCAATTATGTAAAATGTGATTAAAGCAAGTGTCACGGCCCTTCCCAGGCGCCTTTCACTTAATTCTTGCCTCGCCACCCTTGCTTGGGCTGACAAGCATAATAGAGCTGCTTGATACATCTTGTGCTAAAATAAAATGTCTGGTCAAAAGTGCTTAGAATCCGTCAAGGCTGGGGTTGGCTAATGATGTCATTACTCCACAGGGCCGAGCGTTATTTTTAGGATGGCCATTTCCTCCCCCATTAAGGCTCATTAGGATTTTTTTTTTCCTCTGTAGTACTCAACCCACACAATAGAGGTCACACACAGGGCTGAGGCTGAGGAGGGTCACTTACCCTTTCTGAACAGCTGAGTTACCAGGAAGGTCACTTGATGCTGAAGGAAGCTTTTCTTTAAGGGTAGGAAATCAGACCAAGGTCAAAAGCTGTCTGGGATGGGCTTGTATAGATGGCTTCCAATATTGCAACAGCCAGGTTTAGGTCACCGATGCCCCACTTACCTCTTTCTTCTTTATTCCTCTCAGGTACTAGCCTCTTTAGGTCTTCCCTAGTGGCTCAGTGGTCAAGAATCCACTTGCTAATTCAGGAGATGTGGGTTCGATCCCTGGGTCAGGAAGATCCCCTAGAAGAGAAAATGGCACCCCACTCTAGTATTCTTGCCTGGAGAATCACATGGACAGAGGAGCCTGGAGGGCTACATAGTCATGGGGCTGCAAAGAGTTGGACACAACTGAGCGACTGAGCGCGTGCACACACACGCACACACACACACACACACACTAGCATCTTTAAGACACTTCCAGCCTGGCTCAAATCACAGAGCTAAAAAAGCCCTGCAAATATTCCATCATCCACAAGATGAATTCTCTGCACTCCAGTGTGAGGCAACCTCCCACCATGCAGAGAAAAGCATTAATCTATATTTCTACCAGCATTGACTTTGCAATCAGGTTGGATCTAAGTTCAAATCCTAAGGCTGCCATTGACTGTCGGTGTGACCCTGGTCAAGTTTCTTAATATCTCTGAGTTGATCTGCTTCCTCACTAAAAGGAAGGTAATAATACCAACTGCCAGAACTGTTGTTGGAGAGTAAATAAGAAAATGTATGTAAGGCACTTAGAATCTCTGGTACAAGAAGAAAACTTATTACATGCAACTATTGTTATTATTCATCATCATCTCTAGTATTATTATAAACCACCGATCTGCAATTTTGAAACCCAAAAGCTCTGAATATTGAAAGATCCCTTGTAACTCATTTGGCAATAAAATCTGACCCAAACTGACCTGGGTTTCTTTGTAGACCTCATTTATTCCGCTTCAGATGAATATTTGCTGCAGAAATCGGCACGGTTTTTCCTTCCAAGTTGCTGCTCCTGACTCTGCTGCAGGTTTTATGTAACATCTAGGATCTGTAGCATATTACTTTTCAAAAATCTAAAAAAATTCTGAATTCTGAAACACATCTGGCCCCATGGGGGTTTGATAAGAGATTGTGGCCAATATTGTTTTTCAAGTCAGACAAATCTCACAATGCAGGACCCACACCACCAATAGTCTTTCCAACCTAGAAAAATAGTAAGGATTTCTTTACTGGATGCATCTTCCTGAAAAATCACAGGGAGCCCCCAGGCAGAGAAATCTGCCTACTTTGTTACTCACAGACCAAATATATTACTATACCTATACTGGTACCTTTTGGCAAATCTGAACCAAAAAAGCAACAGAACATCTTGGAATCATGTATTCTTTTTGTGCTCCCATATAAGTAGCATTTCCATTTACTGAGCACCTACTATGTGCTTGGCTCTTTACATATGCTTTAACCTCTAAACAAGCAAAAAGAAGGTATTACTATTCCCACTTTACAGATTTGTAAATGGGAACACAGAGATGGTGGAAACTCAGACAGTTCCCACCCTGATTTCAAAACCACTGTTTTCCTCTACAGCATTGCTTGCTGAGTCTCAAAAATCACAGAAAAAGAACAAAAAGGGAAAGCTTAGTTCAAACTGATGTTAGTCCCATTGCTATTATATTTTACATCTGTAGCATTATTTAAGACCCAGGCCCTAAATAAGGGGTCAGTTTGCAAGTTTGGGAAATAGTGACTTTTTCTACTGCCAATGGTACCCGTGTTCTCAGAAAATGACAACGACCTGTCATCACTCAGCCTTTGATCCTTCTTCCATTGCCTGAAACTCGACGTGTGGGAGGAGTTTCAGGATTGCACTGGTGGCAGAGGTGGTTGTTTTGGGTGGATCTGTAGCTGTATTCCTTGTTTGATCTGATGAGATAATTTGAGCGTGAAGGCCAAGGAAGGAGATTCGGTAACCTTGGCACTGAACCCACTGGTGAGTGTTCAGAGGGATGCTCCTCCAGCACACAGCGTGCTACACTGGGCACGAGGCTCTATCCATGACAACCTGTCTTCCTTGGAGCCGAAAGTAAAAATCAAAGGCAGCAAAAAAGATTAAAAAGCAAGTGTTCAAAACCAGAGAAAGCTGCTCACCCTCCCTCATGACACCTGATGAGACAAAGACCATGAAGTAAAGATGTCGTGCCATCTGCAGATTAATCTACACTATGCAGAAGTGGTCAGAGTCCTGCTTTCCCCCATAATAAGATACCTGGGAAGCCTCACAATGAATGCTTCAGTCAACAAGATAGCAAGAACTCCGGCAGGCTGGCGGTGCATTGTTTATCGGCTACCTGGGGCTTTGAATTATGAAAAGATGTCTGAAAGAGACTTTGTTATCTCATTGTACTTCTGCAAGTTGCCACTCAGTTCCATGAGCAGCAATGCTCCTCTTAGAATTCCTGACTTTTGATTTGAGGATGTGATTGTTCCTCAGACTGACAATGGTAGGTAGGCTTGCAACTCAAGGGTGGCCACCCGGCCTGTGGTCACCTATAAAAATGGAGGTACCGCTGGGACTTCTGACAGGCCCTGGTGAATTCCAGGCAGCCTGCCAGGTGGCATGGCTGTCAGTGATCCATGAGGTCACTAAGGTATGAATCAATGTTGGCGGCATCCATGGTTGCATCCATAATATAGATGGTTCATGTAGCATGTCACAGGCCAATGAGAAAGTGACTTGTCTTGAAGAATTTTTTCTTTTCTTTTTTTTTTTTTTTAATCCCAGTAGCAGAGAAAGCAATCATCCAAGGAATGGAGAGTGTGAAACAGAGAGCCCTATCCTGGTGGGATACTCCTGTGGCTCTGATATGTGGCCTTGGAAGTGGCATAAGTTCCAGTCACTGTGCCCCGAATTATAAAAAAGTTACGACCCCCTTCTTTCCCCATCACAAATAGTTAAAGCCATTCCCCTGCTCTGCTTTCTCAGTAGCTGCTCCAAGACTCACAGCAAATTTCATCAAATAATCACATTTTACAAATGGGAAAGCTGAGGACCAGAGAAAAGAAGGGACTTTACCCCGGTCACAAAATACATGGTAACAAACCAAGATGAATGTCCTCTTTTCTGATTCCCAGTGCTTTCCTTAGCACCCCCACTCAGAAACAAAGACCCTGAGATTTTCTAAGCCTGAGAAAAGAAGCATTTAAGCAGGAGAATGTTGTAATTTAAGATGGAAATCTGCTCTAGAACACTGATGACAACTGGTGACTACTGATGCGTCTGCAGATGGCTTGACACTGACAAAACCAAGTGTTGAGGTGTGAATAAGTGTGATGCTAACAGACGATTCTCCATAATACAGTTTTCATGGGCAAATGATACGATAGGAAATATATATTGCGGGAGACTGTTTTAATGTCATGTTTGTTTATGCTGTATCAACCTGATATTCTTTGCATTATGCCTTCTCTGTGCCTGGAGATGGTATGATGCTGAGAAACCCAAAGCTGGCTCCAAACTTTTCACAAATGCAACCGTGGGTCTGTCCCCACCATATACACACACATCCATTGAAGGCTGGCTTCAAAAGACGGGTCTATAGTCTGGCAAACTGATAAATGGTAAAGAATTCCCTCCATTGTGGATCATCATCTAAGAGTCCTAGCTGGTTGCCATTTTGCTTTGGGAACATCCTTCCCAAAGCCCCAGTTCTTCTCCGCCACTATTATATTACTCGCATATTGTAGTCACTCAACATAGCACCTCTCAGTGCTGAACCCCAGGACAGAACTCCTCAGGGGAACTACATACCCTGTATGCAGGAGGAGGAGCCAGTCTCTATTCTTTGGGTGAAGCCCCAGATGTCCCCAGTGAGGCCCTTGGCAGTGGTGGCAGTGGCCCCCTCCTACGACATCCCTCTCTTCTGGCACCAAGGAAGGCAAAGTTAGACTGACAACAACACTAACAAAGATTAATTCTTGCATCTGATGAGAGTTAATTTCTCTGATTAGAGGACTCTCAAAGATGTGCAATGACTAAATCCTGACTGGAAATATTCAAGTGGCAGAATGACGGGGCCCAGAGCCGCAGTCACACACCAGCGGCAGACACAAGATCTTTCGGGGACCCGGCACGTTCCGAGTCAAACAAAGAATGAGCATGCAAGGGCAGGCTGGTAGGTGTTTATCTATTTATCTATTTCAGTCCATTTATTTGTTTATTATTTATTTTCCTTTCCAGAACTTCTCGGAAAGTCTTGTCTGGAACTTCATGCATTCAGAAAGAAGAGATGAGAGGTGAGGAGGGCATATCCGCCTGGAGAAATACTGTCTGGTTCCTGCAAACTGATAACTAGAAGGCCTACTGCACTGGTCCATCTGTCACCCCCGCCCCCAGGAATTTGCTTTGATCATGAAAGGGGAAGAAGTTGATGGACGCCTGGGATGATCCCTCTCCAGACCGCTACCTAGCTAAGGGCATGTGCCCATGAGTCAGGCAGGTGGAGAAGGTCATCTGTTTAGAAACAGTTGACATTCAGAGTGACAGCCTCAGAGGGATCTGTGGTCAGAGGAAAAGTGGGAGGTGGTTAGAGAGGTGTGAGCTTGGGAGGCAGACCAACTCGGATTTGAATTCTGGCGCCATCATTTACATCTGTGTTAATCTGGACCAGGCACATTGCTTCTGAGAGGCTTAGTTATCTCATCCAGAAGGAATATCACTCCATCTCTGTTAATTCCTTGGCATACACAATTTGTAAAGAGCCCCACAACAAGGGGCCCTCTGTCCAAATGCCACTCCCCACCTTTAGGCCTTAAAAAGAGAAAGGGCCACTAGCTTCACTCCAGGGAGACCATGGGGTCTGCTACTTAGTAGAGAAGCTTACCTATTTCTGGCTAAGGGAGAAATAAAGTCTTCCTACTTGCAGATGCAGGGCTTCCCAGGTGGCGCTAGTGGTAAAGAACTTGTCTGCCAGTGCAGGAGATGTAAGAGACACTGGTTGGATCCCTGGGTCAGGAAGATCCCCTGGAGGAGGGCATGGCAACCCACTCCAGTATTTTTGCCTGGAGAATCCCATGGACAGAGGAGCATGGAGGGCTACAATCCATGGAATCTCAAAGAGTCAGACATGACTGAAGCGAGTGAGCACGCACCCACACACTGGCAGATGGAGGGCCGAGGGAAAAGCTACTTTTCCTTATCACTCCCCCATCTCTGCTCTCCCCTTCCCCTTTAGCCCTCGCTGCATTCATTCATCTCATAAGCACATAGTGCTTACCAAGGGCCAACACCAGGCTAGGAACTGTTCATAATGTGATGTTCCAACTCCCATGAACAGAAGACTCCCCACCTTCCAAAGATGTTTGCCAATTCTGTCAGCATTTATTAAGAGTCTATTCTGGGCTAGGTACCAGACTAGCATGCCCCCAGATAGGGAGACAAAGTCTCTCTCCCAGGGAGCTCACAGACTACTGATGGAAAAGAAGCTGACTTCTGTCTGAAGGTAGTTCATTCCTTGGGGTTTGGGATGTGAATGTCCAATGCTCCACTCTTAAACTGGGCTAGTACAGATGTAAAGCTGCAGTCAGCACACCGCTAATGGGGCTTTGAAAGTCTCTGCTTTATTAGGGCATCCAGGAAAGCCGATTTCAGCTGCAAATGCCTTCATTGCCTCCCCAGCAGAAATGGCTAATACCTGCTTTCTGGGACGCGCTCATCAAAAGGAGACTCTCAAAGCCCCATTAGCAGTGTGCTGACGCTGGCTGTACATTCTGAAAGAGCAAAGTCCAGTGGCGTTAAAGGAATCCAGCCTATTTGTCAACACTTGCGTGAGTCAGAGCTCCCCACGCATCCCAGCCCACACCCCCATTCCTTACAATTTCTCAGCAGGGGGCTCTGCAGTCCTACAACCCACATACTCCCCCCTCAACACCCACCCTCTTTCAGCTCTCCAGCCTCCCTCCCTGCCTGTCTCAATTAATCCTACAACCCCGCAGAAGCCTGAGCTGCACGCCCAGAAGTTCCCCCTTAGCCATCATCAGACACCACCTCGAGAAGCTCTTGGGCTCTGCTGCATTATCACCTTCAGGGGCCGCCCAGGCCAGAATCTTGAGTTTGGATGGGGCCTTAAAGGTCAGTGCCACCCATACGTAGTCAGTTGGTCTCCTATGGGGCAAACACAGCAGTCACCAGAAAGCCATTGGAAGCAAACAGACTTTCAGGTCCAGACTTGCACACAAGCTGTGAGAACATGCTAGTGCACACGGGGAGAGTAGGGAGAGCTGCCGTTACTGCATGGAGATGCTAGGAATGCCAATAAGATGGTCTTGACTGAGATTTTCCCTGCCAGCTCTCCCCGACCCCAGACCTCCTAAGACCTCATCTCAGTTTCTGCAATGGTCCAAGCTCAGTGAAAAGGATACCCAGTACTGAGCAAGACTATTCTTGCAGACCTCAAGAAGAAAGAATTGAAATTCTCTCCACTTTGTTTATTGTCCCGTTATTCAGTAGACAAGCAGAGTGACGTGGGCTACTAAGGAACCAGAGTCATTAGAAAGTGTAGCTACGAAAATAAGATTTCAGCAACACAGAGCAAGCCCTGCTGTGCTGCAGGCACGTGCAAGCCCCTGGGTGTACAAGCCTGAATAATAAACTCGAACCTTTACGTTGAGGACTCAAAGCTTAGTGGGTGAAGACAGGCAGAAAGAGGAATTATATGTAGCCTGAAACACGCTTTGTTAGCCGTGTGAACAACTGGCTCTGCTTTGTTCCTTATCTTATTGGATGTTGCTATGGCGTTTGTCACTGTTGACCACAGCCCATTTCTTAAAATTCTCTACCTACTTAGTTTCTGATTTCACTTTCTCCTGGGTTATCTTTACTTCTGAGACTGCTCCTAAGTCTCCTTTATTGAATCCTCTCCCTCTGCTGACCCCCTAAATATTGGTACTCCCTAAAGAATCCATTTTCTCTCTTTATCATTCATTCTGCAGCTGACATTCTTCCTGGAAAATATCTTTTGCTTCTAAGTCCTGACGACACGTATACACTGACAGTTCCCAAATCCACATCTCCTACCCTCACTTTTCTTGGGTGACATCCCTAAGACATAACATTTTTTGAACAAACATTTCTTTAAAATACCAATATAAATAATATTCTAAGTGCTTTACAAATGTCAACTCTAACAATGTAACAACGCTATGAGGTGGGTGCTATTATTATCCTCATCTTAAAGACAAGGAAATTAAGGGACAGAAAAGTTAGGTAACTTGTCCAAGATCACGCAGGTAGGGAACACTGAGGCTGAGTTCCAAACGCATGTGGTCTGGCTCTAGAGGGTGTCATGCCAAGCTGCCTCTCCACCTCTACGTATTACAGGAATGTGACATATATTAGGCAAGTATAAATTGGTTATCAAGAAAATTTATGGACTGAAATAACATAAATATATGTGGGAAAAAGAGAAACTTGGTTATCTTCTCCCCAAGTCTCCTCTTCCATTTGTATAACCAAATCTTCCACTTCTGCAAAAGGCATCATCATCTCTTCAGGCTCAAAGAAAGAAACTTACAACCTGACATGTTCAGTGAAGGCTTCTGAGTTATATTGAATTGAACTATTCTAAACTGAATTGAACTGAAGCATGAAGGGAGCTCAGAGTGAGAACTTCCACTGGAGAATTCGGAAAGATTTTAGAGAAGAAGTGACGTGTGAGCTGACCAAAATATAACACATTATATCAAACATTTCATATTTATAGGCCTGAGAGACCAGGCAGTTCTATACTCTCATTTTACAAATCATGAATTTCGGGCGGGTAAGAGGAACCAGCAACAAGTTGAGAACTGAGTGGGGTATGAGACTTAGTCCCTTATTATTGAATGCTTGGTCCACAGGCTGGTGGGACCTCTGATATTGTCATCACATCAAAGCTTCTTCCCACAGACCTTGTCAATCAGAATCTGCATGTTAACAAACCTCCAGGTGATTTATTCTCATGTGAATGTTGGAGAAGCATTGGCCGAAGGAATCAGATTAGTTAGTCAAACCTCAGGATCCTCCTGATTTCATTGCCCCTAGAACCCCTCTAAGTTTTGCTAAATACATCTGTTCTCTCTCTGCTCCCTGCCCCTGACAACCTCATGGAGATTAAGGGCAATATGATTGCATGCACACCTCTCTCTACTGCATAGAGAGGCTTTCATCCTCAGCTGCTCAAAGGAAGCACAGCTGGGAACGATGTGGGTAAATGTTCAGCAGTTGGCTCTGACAAAGGAGGGGGAGACAGAAAGAAAGAGGAGGGTTTTGTCCATGGCGTTAACCCAGTCCCCCCGGTACTTGCAGTCATGGGGACACCGGGCCGGCTGCAGTCTGGAATTAAGCGTGATGAAGGGAGCGAAGAGATCTTGCGAGAGCCAAGTGCTCGATTAATGTGGTTGGGGGCAGAGGGTGTTGGCTAAAGTCCTGGAACCTGGAGCACCAGGACGACCTCAGCCTCAGAGTATTAATGAGAGCTGGATGGAGACTCGAGGCTCCCAGTGGAAAAGAAACTGAGGTCTTGAGGCCTGGGTTTATATCAAAGGTGGATGCCATCAGGATGGAAGGGAGGGAATGCCTGATAGAACCAGTGATGAAGGGTGGCAAACAAGATCAGGAATCAGGGGAAAGTATAGAAGAATAGGCTACAAATAATGAGGAGGAGACAGTTAAATTAAAACCAGACAACCTTCAGTCACAGGGATTGTGTCTGAGGGCCATTCAATGACTGGACACAGGATCCAACCATCCTGGGGATAAAAACTGATACTGATAAAAGGGGGAGTGTTTCAGGCAGCTCTTCACCCCAAAGTTAACTTTTTTCCTGTCTAAACCCACAGAAGATGATGAAATCCCTTCTTCAACAGCTGGGGAAGACATTCACAGACACTTCGCAGAGGCATTTTGTTGCAGAAGGCATTCATGGAACAAGTTTAGGTTGGAAGACAATTGCATCTCCTGAAATTCCTGCATTTGCATGAATATGTGCACTAGCAAACAGGAGCAGAAATAGCTAAAGTGGAAGAAATTCAGGCATCTGTATACTCTGGAGTGAACAGTTGGAAGCTGACTACAGTTCTGCAGTTGACCTATCAACTCTGCTACAAGGAAGGGATGGGTCCAAATTCCACTGGCTGGGGATACAGAAGGGGACTTGTGGCCAGGGCTGATCCAGCAGAATACAACTTAGGGAGCAGCAGTACCAGGGGTCTGGGGGTATCAGGCATAGGATGGAACCAGAGTTCTATTGGTATACTAGGTAGAGCTGTTACCTGGAGATAAACTATAGTATTCTTTCCACAAAGTAGAGCCTGAACTGATGCTCCTTGTTTCTGTCCCTAAAGAGTTTGGAGTTTTGGGGGGAAACCTTTCAAGTGTTAACAGCTAATGGATACAATCTCCAAGACAGAAGATTAAAAAGGTAGCATCCGTCTTCCTTTCCCATGCAGTCTCCAGTCTCCTTCCCTTTTCTCCCTACCCCCATCTTTTCTCCTTTTCTTGGCTTTCTTCTGACTCTTCTGGCTATAAAACTAAACTAACATTTTTCTCTTATTATTTATCACAGAGAATTTTATGTTTCCTGGTCTTGGTTTAGAAAATGCACAAGCGAAGCTGCTTTATTTATTGATACATTTAACTAGATTAAATTAACTCGACTTTTATGTTTTGTGTTCCTACCCCTCCCACCCTTTGCCCTAAGCGATGGCACTGTCAATGCCAAGATGGCATCTGCCCAGGTCTGGTACTAACACAGCACTTGCAAAGGATGTTTACAGAGAATGGTGTTGTAGATGTCTCCTGAGCTTGCCTGGTAATTTCAGCCCTTCGGAGGGTAACAGAAAACCTCTTATCTAACACAATGAACTGGGGATAGAGCCAGGGCATATAGACAGGCAAGTCAGGTAGCAATTCAGCTGTGTCCACTGATTCTAGGGCTCTCTGTTTAAAGGTCACAGAATTCCTACTCACTCACCTCTTAAATCATTTGCTTCTGTCTGCAGGTGGTGACAGAGACTCCAATAAAGAAAAAAATGAAAATAGTCATTTTTCAAGGTTAACAAGGAGCTGCTTAGAAGCCCCAGCATGATTGTCAATAGCCAATCCAAGGGAGCTGTCGGCGGCTCCCCTGAGGAAGGGCTTCAGCTAATGCACAGAGTAAGGCTGGGGAGCCCACATATGGGGAAGAACCAGCTGTTTGGCCTCCTAGGTGGGACCCCAAAGCTGAAGGCAAAGGGGTTGTGCTTTGCCATTCCCCCAAGCAGAATGGATCAGAATGGGCCCCATGGGACGTCTACAACCAGGGAAAACTTGCTACAATCTGGGGCTCATTCAGTAAAATCCACTGTCCTCTCCCCATGATAGGGGTTCTCAGTTAAATTTCTCCTGTGGTCCCATTTCTCCCCTAGTGATGTGGTTTTTTGCAAGACTTTTTTGTTTTTTTTTTCTCAGCTACTGCAAGGTTGACTCAAATGGATATTATAATTCCAGTTTGGGATCAGATTTATAAACATAAGCCTCAGTTTCCTTATTTGTAAAATGATAGAGTGGTCAAATCCAAAAGGAAAACACAAATCACTCAGCCCGACAAGAACATGATCAGGAATGTTTTTGGAAAGAGAGTCATTTGAGACTAACGAAAATTAAAAAGCTTTTCCTTGGGGCTCCTCCATAATCCTTCTCTTCGAATTCAGTGCAGGAAGAAGAGGAGAAGAGGAGCAAGTGACATCACTTCAATTGACAGCAGAGAGAGAGAGCAGAACCTCTCAGTTCCTTTTATTTCTGCCTCCTCTTCTTCCACAGAGACTAATCTAGGTCTGGGAAGGGTAAGATGAACTCAAGTGGAAACAGCCTGAAACCTGCAATGGGCGAGGAGACAGTAAAAGAGTTCAAGTCTTCAAGCCTAGAAAAATTACCTCCCAGACAGGAGGGACTGGGGGAACTACAAGCTGTAATCTTGGAGAAATAGTCTAAAGGAAGAGGTGCCAAGTGACTGGCAATAAGCACATTTGTCCCAATTTTCAAAGAGAGGGAAAAGCTGCATGCTGGAAACCATAAGCTGCTGAGCTTCATAACCAACCCCTCACAAACTTCTAGATTGCAGGATTAAAGAGAAGATTGGGAACAGTTAGTAAGACAAACAAGAAGCTTCAGATGCTGGCTTGGGGCCATTAACACAAAGTCATTCCAGGGACAGTTGTTCTGATAGGATGTCAAGTTGGGAGAAACAAGCAGGATGCTTTTTAAAGTGTCTTTTACTAAAGATTGCATTTTAAATATTATTCATTCATTCATTAATAAACCTCTACTAGAATGTAAGCTTTATGTGGGAAGGGATTTTTTTATGGGGTGGAGGGTTACTGTTTTGTTCACTACTATACCTAGAACCAATGCTTGGAGTGTAGAAGGTGCTCAAAAAATAATTTTGAATAACTCAATTTATGTGCATAATAAAATACTAGAAAGAGACATAGCAAGGGTTAATTGAGATTATCCTTGGGTGGTTAAATCTTGGGTGGTTTTAATTTTCTTCTTAATAGTAGATTTTTTTTTCTCTATTTTCCATATTTTCTATAATAAGCTGAGGTTGCTTTTGTAACCACAGAAATAAAAAAATGCTATCCTTTTTGAAAGAGTCATAACAAACTGGCTTCATTTTATTCTCTTTATAAGTATCATTGTGGGCTTCCCTGGCACCTCAGTGGTAAAAGAATCTGCCTGCCAATGCAGGTGGCATGGGTTTGATCCCTGAGTTGGGAAGATCCCCTGGAGAAGAAAATGGCAACCAACTCTAGGATTCTTACCTGGGAAAACCCATGGACATAGGAGGCTGGCAGGCTATAGTCCATGGGGTCACAAAGAGTTGGACACAACTTAGAGACTAAACAATAAGAAGTATCACTTTACTGGTAAACCAGGGGAATGTGGATTTCCATGAAGTGTTTCTCAAAACCTCCCCTGTTATCCTTTGACCTAGATGGAGAGTTATGGACTCAGCAATGGCTTCCCTGGGGTAGATTTGTTAAATGACTAAGTCTAACTAGTATTGATTAAAAGATCAATGCCAAGGAAAGTCTCCAGCAGTTTGATAGAGGGATCTGACTCATTCAGCATGTTCTTCAGAGGCTCAGATGAAGACCTTCCTTAGAGAAAGACTTACATACTTAAGTTGTAGGCAACAGATATCTGGGAAACCTCGCTGATATGTGGGAGGGTAGAATTCAGATCAAAAGATCTCAACAGATTTTATGGGCCAAAACTGATGAAGTTAAACTTGATAGGTACTATGCTCAGATTCCAAAAATATCTACAGCCCAAATTCTCAAAGCAAAAGACCTGCTTAAGGATGGCTATGTGGAAAAAGACCCAAGCAATTTAGCCAGGCTGAAGCTCATGATGAGTCCACAGAACTGTGTAGCTGCTTGAAAAGCTAATGCAATCTTGGGTCCCATTAATAGAGTTCATCTGTCTGGATTTAATCTTCTTTCTGGATATAGCATTTTATGATCCATGACAGCATTTTGCAAAGCGTCTTCTGGAATATTCCATGTTACATGGGAGTTTGATGGTCACATATTTTTGAGAATCACTTTTTCTGGGTTCCTCTTTTGGAGATGCACAGAGTTTATTTGCATATTAAAGGTGGTAACAAGTGCTGTAATAAAGGCCTTCCTATGTTATTTTGCTAGGAAACGGCTATTTGGTTTTGTTTTTTGTGTTGTTGTTGTTCAGTCTCTAAGTCATGTCTGACTCTTTATTACTCCATGGACTGCAGCACGCCAGGCTTCCCTGTCCTTCACTATCTCCTGGAGTTTGCTCAAACTCATGTCCATTGAGTTGGTGATGCCATTCAACCATCTCATCCTCTGTCTCCCCCTTTTCCTCCTGCCTTCAATCTTTCCCAGCCTCAGGGTCTTTTCCAATGAGTTGGCTCTCTGCATCAAGTGGCCAAAGTATTGGAGCTTCAGCTTCAGCATCAGTCCTTCCAATGAATATTCAGGGTTAATTTCCTTTAAGATTGACTGGCTTGATTTCCTTGCGGTACAAGGGAATTTCAAGAGTCTTCTCCAGGACCACAATTCAAAAGCTTCATTTCTTCAGCACTCAACCTTCTTTATGGTTCAACTCTCACATCTGTACATGACTACTGGAAAAACCATAGTTTTTTGTGTGACATCTATTAACAACCAGAGCAGGCCTTGGGAAAGGCAGATCTACCCTAAACTACACTAGGCATGAACTATATCCTATATATCTTTGTCCTCCTCATCAAATAGCACTGGGCAGGGCACAAAGCAGCAGGTCCTCGGTGCATGCTTATTGAATGAATGAGAAAGAACACACCAGAGAACAAAAGGATCACACACTCTCCAGATCACATTTTGGAGAAGGAGCGCAGACACCCGGAACATTTCCAAAGGAGCGCTAGCAGGGTGTTAAACTTGGGACCTTGGTTCTCTAAGGGAGCCTTTGCCTGGAGAAGAGGAGACTTGTCAGAGAAAAGCCCTGGTAGTAAGCGGATGGGCTAGACTGAGCTTCGCTGGGATCTGCAACTGAGAGAGACCCACCAGGAAACAGTGGAGCATCACAAGTGATTAGTAAAGTCCCAAGGTTAAACATGGGTCGGGAAGGGCAGTTTAGATCCCCATGGTGCTGGTGTGTACTTCTGGGGAAGAGACCCCAGAGAGGTTATTTGGTCCAGTGATTCTCAACTCTGGTTGCACATATTAACCCCCTGCATCATAGTTTTAAAAATACTAGTATCTGGGCATCTTCCTGAACCAAATTCATTGGAATCTCTGGATGTTGGCCTTGCTACTGGCAGAACTGGGACTAGGATGAGGCAAGACAGACTCCTGGGGCACAAAATGTACGGAAATATCATTCTTGGAGTCATACAAGTGAGAGATGGGCCCCAAGAGTGATGCCCTATTACTCTAAGAGCCTGATTCACCTCATCTTAGTCCTTGTCAAGGAAACTGGTACTCTGTAAAGTTTCTCTCAGCTGTTTCTAAGTCGTGGCTTCCCTGGTGGCTCAGACAGTAATGAGTCTGCCTGCAATGCAGGAGACCCGGGTTCGATGTCTGGGTCAGGAAGATCCCCTGGAGAAGGGAATGGCTACCCACTCCAGTATTCTTGCCTGGACAATCCCATGTACAGAGGAACCTAGAGGGCTACAGTCCACGGGGTCGCAAATAGTCGGACATGACTAAGCAACTAACACATACATGCATAAGTTTCCCTCAGCTGTTTCTAAGTTGTGGCTAGTTTTTATAACACTGATATACTCAAATGCATTTTATGTATGGGCTAGAAATAGGGAATCAGAGGTCAGGTTGGAAGTTGATGTCAACAGCTGGACCAAAAAGGATCAGCGGGATCTGGCAGCAGGTAAGGGGCAAAGGAGAAAAACTTGGCATCAAACACTGGGACTCAGCCACAGGGGTGGGGTTTGACTCCCGTTCTAGGAAGGCTTTGTGAGGGAAGATCCAATCCAAGGTGGGGAGTCCCAGGCAAGGAGCTGAAGCAGGCATCTAGGCACGAGAGGATAAACATGGCCTTAGGCACCGGAGCTGGACCTCATTGTGAGCAGACATGACCTAGTGATGGGGCTGCAAGGGCAGTGCAGGAATTAGGACCTGTAGTTCAGGGACCCTCTGAGCTCCTTCCTGCAGTACAGTCCCTGAACAGAGCTGAGTTGGCAGGTCACGGCTCCCCAACACAGTGGGAAATACAAACATTTGGATGGAAATCGTATGGAAAAAGAATCAGATTTATTCCATGGGGGTTTGAAAGGCCAGACTCAGACCAACAAGAGAAATGACGACTTTGCCCCACGATGAGGCATTTCTACCAATTAGAGATTTCCAAAAATGGAGTCAAGCAGTGTGTGTGATTCGAGCGAAAGGATTAGGGGATGTTTGAAGAAGGCAACTCCACTGTCTTGGGGGTGGAGGGGGGGTGGTGGCACTGCTTCATATTAAATGGCTGCTGCTGCATTTCAATTCAAAGATTCCAAATCCCTGTTTTTAATTTTTTCTTACCCCAAGGAGCTCTGCTTGGATTCTCCAAAATGCTCTATCCAGTTACACAAGCTTGTAAGGAAGACCACATGAGGTATTTGCATGCAATTAGATTATGAAAGACTGAAGTTTGAATACACTGTGCAGTCTATTCACAGATAATTTTCAGGTTAAAATTACATCACTGCTCCCCTTATAGTCATCATCCTTTGATTCTCGCTTCTGTTTCTCCTCCTGTACCTATTTACATGGACCCAGATCAAAGCTAATCAAATCAGCCAGCATTCCTGGAGTGTTTGCTGTGAGCCAGGCGATGCACTAGACGCAGAGAGAAGAGGGAGCACCTGCAATCAGGTTGTTGTTGTTATTCAGTCACTAAGTCTTGTCCGATTCTTTGGGACTCCATGGACTGCAGCACACCAGGCTTCCCTGTCCTTCACCATCACCTGGAGTTTCCTCAAACTCATGTCCATTGAGTCAGTGATGCCATCCAATCATCTCATCCTTTGTCATCCCCTTCTCCTCCTGCCTTCAATCTTTCCCAGCATCAGGGTCTTTTCCAGTGAGCCAGTTCTTCGCATCAGTTGGTCAAAGTACTGACGCTTCAGCTTCAGCATCAGTCCTTCCAATGAATATTCAGGATTGATTTCCTTTAGGATTGACTGGTTCGATCTCCTCGCTGTCCAAGGGACTCTCAAGAGTCTTCTCCAGCACCACAATTTGAAAGCATAATTTCTTCGGTGCTCAGTCTTCTTTATGGTCCAACTCTCGCATCTGTACATGACTACTGCAGTCAGATTGAGGGGGAGTAAAGAAAGTCAGAATCTTAGGTGAATTTCCTGAGGCCGTAAACCTTCACTCCAATCCCTAAGAGCCAAAGTCAAGACCATGATCCATCCTGGGAAAACCAGAGTGTACCCACAGAGCTTCTGCAACAGAGTGCAAAAAGGAAGTTTCTTGGGCCAAAGAATCTGAGTGGTCAGCTACTGGGCAGAGAGTGTGAGTAATGCTGAGTCTGGAGGAAAGATGTGGATGAGCACTGACCTGCCCCAGGACAATTGCCCATGCTTTTCCAAGGAGCCTAAAACACAGTCATGCCCTCCTGTCTCCCACACCAGTGCCCAGAGTCCCTTCACCTTGCTCCCTAACTCTCTTCCTTCTCAAAGCATTCTTGATCCGCCAGATAAAATTGGTCATCTCTCCATAATAGCTTCAAATTTCCCCATGCAATATTTATCACAATCGTACCCAGGAACCAGTTGTATCATTTTCTTCTCTTTAGACTGTAAGCTCCTGGAGAGGAGGGATCTTGATTGAATAAATGAATGAATGCCATGAGTTAGGGGTATGGGGAGGAGGAAGCAGCAGCTGGAAGCAAGAGAAGCAGGCAAACGGAGGCACCAAAGCTGGAGTCTTGGCTGGAGCTAACAGGAAACCAGAAGGGCAAAGCCTGGGGTAAGACGTACATCAGATAAAGAAGGCAAAAGGGTTATCAGGCTAGGGCTGTTAGGACAAAGCCTGAAAATACCAGATTACAATAGTATCCCTTGGAGGGAAGGTTTGGTGCTCCCTTCTTGGCGTGGGGCAAGCTTCAGAGAGGAGGGCTTCCACTGGACACCCTTGCTTCCAGCCCAGGAAAGATAACCTTCCCATGGAAGAACTAAGCACCCAATATAAATTAGGCTGCATGTGGGTTTATGGGACATCTGTCTTCACACCACAGGGATTTGAGATCCCTACTTAGCAAGGCTGCCATGTCTTGCTTACAGCTGCCCTAGCCTTCTGTTGACTTTTTTTTCAACTAGAGCTAAAGGAACTCTGTCAGCCCCTCTCTCTGTACCTCAGATATCTGATGCCCTGAGTACCTCTTGATTACCCAACTGAGACCTCTGTGGGAACTTAAAAGATAGAAGAAGGATGGTGAGTCCCAAGGGCGAGACAGAGTCATATCTGAGGACACAGCTGGGCATGGACTGATTAACTGCATTAGGACAGGGAAGATAGCAGAAGTGCTGAGATCTGGAATTAGGTTCATCTACTCAGGTGGGGCAAACACTGAGGGGAGAGCAGAATGACCAGCCCAGTGCAGGGGACACAGAACGCACAATTTGACAGATGTGGTAACAGGCCACATGACAGTAGGGATAGGAAGTTAGCTTTGAGGCTTCTTTGGGAAATATTGGGGGCCACCTCCTGGGTGGATGGGTACAGCGATGCACATAAGAAGTAAATCAAATAAGCACAGCACTCAGGAGTCCCAGGAGGCACGAAGCCATCTCCGGGGATGTCTGTTTGCAGGTAGAAGGGCAAAAGGCAAGATGCAGACCCCAAGGGGACTGGAGACCAGGGCAGGACACTCAAGCGAGGAATGAATGTCCTCAGCCTCTGAGGCCCTGAGAACCAAGAAAATAACCAAGGCAGTGACTTGGGGACAGAGGTATATGTCAGACTATCCACTTGTCAGAATGAGTGACAAGATGTGGGAAAACAAGCAAGTAGCCAGGGTGACAAGAGCAAATTGACATTATTGGATGACAGCAGCTTGAATTCTCCCAGCCTGAAGTCACAATTGCTCCCAGAACCTGGGCAGAGCTGAGGCTGCAGACCTGGCAGCCAAGTGGATTCAACATTGTGAGGAGAGGGGCACCAAGTCTGGGTACCAGGTAAGGCCTGATGGGACACAAAGGATGCCAGTTCTCCCCCAGCTCTTTCTGATAGCCTGACTTCTTGCTCGTGGGTTCAGGAAGGATGAGGAGTGAGTTGACTTGGGCCTTGGAAGGCAGGTGCTTCTGGCCAGGAGTAGGAGAGGGGGAAGTGAATGTGGGTCTGTCAGAGTGTCTAGACGTCCTGAGGGGCTGAGAGGGCCTTATCATCTGAGAGATCTGTGATTCAGATCCAGAAGAGGGTAAGTCCTCCATCTATGGGAAGAATATGACTTCTCCATCAAGACCGAGAAAGGACTTCTCACTTGCTGAAATCGTCTTGTATGTGGTTTCTCATTTTTCTTTTCTGTGTATTTGCTCAGCTTCTCTTTTTCCCATTAGAAGATGGCAAGGGTTTGGGCCTCCTTGATTTCTGTAACCTCAATGTCTATAATAGTTAGGCATAATAAGGATTTGCTGAAGGAAGGAAGGAAAGAAGGAAGAAACTTACGGTTCTGCTGTCATCATGCAGACTGCTTCTCAGGATTCATGAAGAAAACCTTATGCCATGTCTCATGTTTTCTGGAGTGCCCAGATGCACCTGGACCAGCCTAGCAGGTCTAGGAGTGCTGGTCTCTATAATGGAGCCACCTTCCTCCTCATATGATGTGAGGGCAGCAAAACCCACATCCAGAACCAGGCTCCACACGCACATGTCCAAGGCTGCCTCCTCCCTCTCAGGTATAAACCATCCAGATGTGTTTGTGAGACTGTGGAACAGCTGCAGAGAAAGATGCTCTGACCAGCGGGAAGGACTGGCTTTTCATTACCCTCCATGGCCAGTCAATGTGTGGCACATGCCAGCATGTGGCATTCTGAGTGACAGATCCATTCATCCTGCCAGGTAACTCTGGGCTGGAGGGAAGGTGGGTCACCACTTGAAGTGAAATGTTTCAAGGAAAACAAAGACAAAAAAGCAACAACAATGACAAAACAGACAATCAGAGTTAGAGATGGCAACTCATTGATTTCCTTTGTATGTGTAAATTATAAATGGGGTGGGAAAGCCTGTCCCAGCCTGCAGCCCAAACTGTTCTATACTCACAAATCTTGTTGCCTTTTCCTCCTGGGCAGATTTTCCCCAGCTCCTTAGAGGGACGTATGACTGAATTCCCAGCACTGAAATGTGGACAGAGAAGATGTTTTCCACTTACAGGTCTGACCCATAGACCTCTTCTCCTGTAATCCACTGTTTCCATTTCCTTTTTCTAGTTGCGCGAAGAGGATTTTGAAGTTCTCCTTCCATAAGAGGGACGGCGCCTTAGTCTCTTCATGATCACCTAGACGAGAAGCAGCTTCACTGACATATAGTGTGAGTGAGAAATGAACTTCTATGGTTAAACTATTGAGATATGGGGGCTTATCCGTTACAGCAGCCAGCCCTACTTATCCCAACTAATATATAGCTTGCCTTCACCAAATTCACTCCACAAAGCCCCAAGAAGAGTCTTACTCTATGCCAGGCTGTCTGATTTCAGATGAGAAGAAGCACCACAGTACATAAAATGCCCATTTCTCTCCCTGAACAGCATTCTCTTATTGGAAGAATACAGATTCCATCACTCCCTCTCAAACTTAGAAGAGCCTCAATATCTCTTCTGGAACGTTTTGGATTGCCTGTTCTGATGCCCAGCTGATGGAATTACAAATAAAGTCTCTAAACGGAAATAAGCAACTAAAACCAGTCATTTAATTCTATGTTTTTGCTGCACATAAATGTTCACATGAATGTGACCATGAAATTGTTCAGGGAAAACCACCTAGAGATGAAGTAACCAATGAGAGGAGACTCTTGAGAGTCCCTTGGACTGTTAAGGAGATCAAATCAGTCAATTCTAAAGGAGATCAACCTTGAATATTCATTGGAAGGACTGATGCTAAAGCTAAAGCTCCAGTATTTTGGCCACATGATTCAGAGAGCTGACTCTTTGGAAAAGACCCTGATGCTGGAAAAGATTAAAGGCAAAAGGTGCAGGGGGCAGCAGAATATAGCATCACTGACTTAATGGACATGAATTTGAGCAAACTTCAGGAGATGGTAAAGGATCGGAAAATCTGGCGTGCTACAGCCCATGGACTTAGCGACTGAGAGTTGGACTTAGCGACTGAACAACAACAAACAAACTAACAGGAGACATAATATAGAGTCAGAGAGTTCTAGATGTCGGGGGAAGCTTGTCTAGCTACTTAGACTGAGCAGAGATTCGCTTCTAACCAACTCCCCTGGCCCAAAATAAGTCCGAGACCATCATCTCTCCCCACTGTTCCTCACATTAGCTCACAGAGCACACAAAGCGCAGAGCTCAGCTGTGGTCTGTAAAAAGAGAATATTCTTGGGGCTTTAGGTAATTTCATAGAAAACTCATAGAATGATTATAGAATTGGTTCTGTATTGCATGGATCAACATGGTGGCTATTATAAACAGCAGTAGCTAGACCTACAGAAATACAGTGAATGTAGATTCTGTACTTACAGAGAAAACTAAGAAGTTGCTGCCAGAGAGACTGAGAATTTTTTACAATTAGTATAAAAGGGAACAACCATTCAAAATTAGGTGGACTGTCTATAATAGCAGGGAATATAGTCAAAGATCCAGAACAAAAGAAGATGAAAAAAAATTCAAACCAAAACAGGATTTGCTTGGCTAAAGATTTTTTTTAAATTTCCTTCTGAAAAGGGAACTGGAATTAGAACCACGTTAAACATGACATCCTGCTTGAGGCATGTTTACAGTTAATTTGATCAGGTATCACTCAAGATGGACCTGAACCCATAGGCCTGGCTGAAAACTGCAATCGGGTTTCCTGTGTTCCACAGTGGGATGTTCCACCCCACAGCACTCTGAAAGAATGAGAATACTACCAGGTTTTATTCTGCGAGTATGCTGCACATATTATATAATTTCTTAAAAAACATGTCTAGATTATCAAAGCTCTTACCCCACAAATAGCCTTTGTAGAATGCCCAGTTAAATGTCTCAGCCATAAATGTGATTTGGGCAGTAAGATTAGGAAGTGTTACCTAGATTCCAACAAAGCCATCTATCAATTCTCATTTTTCTTACTTTGTTCTCCTTTCTCTCCCCAAATAATCCCAACTTTCAGACTCCCTCTCACTTTCCCATCTTCTTCTCCAGCCCAAGTCCTTGGCTTTCCTTGTCTATAGATTTTAGAAAGGATAACCCTGGACTCCTAGTCTGTATCACATTGAATATGTCCCAGTGTACCTGACCTGACTAAATGGGAACACCTTTCTGATAAAAGGACCCTGACCTTCTGCTGTAATTGACAGCTATCCATGATGGCCCCTCCTGCCTGTTAAGGCCTTAGCAACTGCTGTGAGAGCAACTCTGCATCAAAGGACCCAGGATGAATACCAGTGGCTCAGCTGGGCCTTCAGCAGACCTAAGGGAATTTGGCTGCTATCCTAAGAGACAGAAAGAGCCGAAGGGGCAGGAGAAAGCAGCAGGCAGAAGGTTGGGAGGTAGACTTGAGGGAAGGGGTCCTTGTGATAGAACTTCCAGAAGAAGCAGCCTGTGATGAGCTGAGAGTAACTCTCCCTCTGGGTTGATAGTGCAGAGGAAGCCCTATCCCTTCCTTCAGAAAGAGAACGATTTCAACACTCTATTCCAGGACTTCAAAGGATTCCATCAACTAATTATTATGGAGATGTGTATTAATTGGGAGGCTGCAGCAGCTCTTAATACTTGCTCTATTACTGGCTTGAAAAGAAACTCTGAGGAGAAAATCCAGTCCAAGGTGATTGGGGTGGTGGGTAGGGGAGGTTGGAAGGGGCTGATGCTAACCCTCAGAGCATTAGCAGAACAAAACAAGATCTTAGCAGATTCAGCAATAAGATCAAAACTACAGCCAGTATGAAAAAATGGACTTGTCAACTTCAAAGTCCTACCATACCTCCAGCCTTCCTGACACCTCACAACCATGTATCCTAAGCAAAATAAGCCAGACAGAAAAGGACAAATAGTGTGTGATTTCGCTTACATAAAATATCTAAAGTAGGCACATTCATAGAGACAGATGTAGATTAGAGGTTCCCAGGGGGCCTGTGGGTGATTACTTAAAATTATAGAGCTTCTATTTGGGTTGATGACAATGTTTTGGAAATGCACATGATGATTCTACATTGTGAGCATAATTAGTGCCACTGAATTGTATCCATGAAAATGGTTAAAATGACACATTTTATGTTATCTATATCTTACAATTAAAAAAATTAATAATGTAATATACTTAAGCATACCCATTGGATCCTATACTTTAAATAGATGAATTCTATGGTATAGTGAATTTCATGTCAAAAAAGCTATTTAAAAAAAAAGAAATCTACTAATGACCCTCAACTGCAAGCAGATTCAAGCCTCTTCCAGCTTCTTCCTTCCTCATTCAATGAGAACTTTTTATCTGCCAGGTACTCTGCTACACATGGATGAACAGAACAGACACAGCCAGAATTGTTTAAGTAGCTTACATCTCCTTCTTCTAACTATCTGATGGTTTTAGTATTGAGTATCCCTTTACACTAATACTCAGGTTTACTTTCCTAATGTGAAAGTCTCTCAGTCATGTCCGACTCTTTGTGACCCCATGGACTACACAGTCCATGGAATTCTCCAGGCCAGAATACTGGAGTGGGTAGCCTTTCCTTTCCCCAGGGGATCTTCTCAACCCATGGATCGAACCCAGGTCTCCCACATTGCAGGTGGATTATTTACCAGCTGAGCTACCCAACAGCATAATTATATCCTTCCAGCTTTATTTCTGAGTTTCAGCTCACTAGCAGCCCCTTATTCTGGTACAGAGGTCTCTGTTTTCGCCTCCACCCTGGGTTCCTATTCCACCACCTGACCAATCTCCAGTTGCCCTAGAAGACTCTATATTAATAAGTCCCTTTCTCACCACCCAAGGGCAGTAAACTTCATCCACTCTCTGGGTCCCTGAATCCTGTAGAGAGACCTCACTGATGACCATCTGTCTGATTTTTAACACCCAACTCCAGTTAGCCATCCTGTTTTTACCATATTCTTTTCCTTTGACAGGTAAGTAACTTTGCAACTTTCCCATGGACCCTCTGTTATTGACTTAGCATCTGTAGTGCTATTAGAAGAACTGTTTTTCAGTCTTGTAAATAAGTTAGCTCCCCCATCACATGTCCCAAAGAGTAGGTCTTAGAATCTCATCCCGCTTGACCCACTCTGTGTATTGAACCATGGCCACAGAATCTCAAGATATAACAGTTGTGTCCAGTGCTATATCTGAAACATGGTCCCACTTAAGCTTAGAGATTCCTTACAAACACACAATGATGCATCTAGAGTGGTAGCTCCCAGTCCTTGCTCAGATTAGAATCACCTGAGACTTTTCAAAAATGCTGATTTCAGGGAGCAGACAATCTTCAAGACTTCATTTGCACTGTGTACTCTCCTGGGTCTCTCGCCTTCTAGCCTTCACAGAAGATTTTGGATTTGCCAGATTCTATAATCATATGAGCCAATCATATATATATATATATATATATATACTGACTATAGTGATTCAATCCTGAAGGAAATCAACCCTGAATACTCATCGGAAGGACCGATGCTGAAGCTGAAACTCCAACACTTTGTCCTCCTGATGTGAAGAGCTGACTTATTGGAAAAAAAAAACCCTGATGATGGGAAAGATTGAAGGCAGGAGGAGAGGGGACAACAGTTGGATGAGATGGTTGGATGGCACCACCGATTCAATGGACATGAGTTCGAGCAAACTCTGGGAGATGGTGAAGGACAGGCAAGCCTGGCGTGCTGCAGTCCATGGGATCACAAAGAGTTGGACACAACTGAATGACTGAACAACAACAGCTAGACCATATCCTCAGAAATGCTGACTTAAATGGTCTGGGATGGGGTTCAGGTATGGGAATGTTTTAAAAGTGCCTCAGGTGACTCTAGGGTATCCAGGGTTAAAAGCTACAAATCTCAAAGGATCAGATGATATAGAAATATATTTATTCACTTAACAAGTGCTTATTGAACATCTACTATGCACCAGCCATAGAGTCCAAAGAAACAGTGAACTAATCAGTAAAGTTTCCTATTCTTCTGGAATTTTCAGTGTTTGGTGGGGAATGAGGGAGAAAAAAGTATAATTAAAAACAAAATAAAATTAGAAAAAAGTATAGATATAAATAAGGCTTCCCAGGTGACTCAGTGGTAAAAAATACAGGAGACTCAAGTTTGATCCCTGGGTCAGGAAGATCCCCTGGAAAAGGAAATGGCAACCCACTCCAGTTTTTTCTTGCCTAGGAAATCCCATGGACAAAGGAGCCTGGCCAGCTACAGTCCATGGGGTCGCTAAAGAGTGAGACTTAGTGACTAACAACAACAACAATAGATAGAGATAGAGCAATTATAGAGTATATAAAGTGGGTTTGAAAAATACGTACACAAGTCTCGGGTACCCTAGATTTAGGTTATTAGAGCATACGAGTGGATGACTGGCATTAGGGATGGAGGTATCTCAGTGGAGACCAACCAGCATCCCACTGACTTTGGATTTAAGTGTGAAGTAGGAATGTCTTCCTTTAGAGAGTCAGAAACTCGTTCCCTGTGTCTTATTGTTGTTGCTCAGTCACAAAGCTCTGTCTGACTCTTTGTGAGCCCATGGACTGCAGCATGCCAGGCTCCTCTGTCTTCTGCTCTCTGCCCGAGTTTGCTCAAATTCATGTCCCTGTGTCTTCCTGAGCTTTAAGCCATTTGTAAAACAAGGGTGGTAGTTGGAAGACACAGCAGCTGTGTTTTCATGGGAGAAAGAGCCAGTGACAGCGCTCTCCTTGGTACAGGGCTTTAAAAAAAAAAGTCAACGAAACAGGATAAACAGGTTTGATGGTGGCCTGTGGAAGGCAGAGGGGGACTGAGCCTTCCGTTTCCCTCTTTCCACAACTGACACTTTCTTTTTCTTCCATTTCAAGCTGTTAAGAAGGACACAGTATGGAGGAGGCAGGTTTTTTCCATTCATTCTCCCTCCCCTGAACTCAGCAGGCCTTTGATTGGAGATCCCAGGAGAACCAGACTGACTCAGACCATGCCAGCCCATCCAGGCACCAGATCCTGTCAGTCTGAGCTGGGATCTGTGAGGTAAAATTACCCAAACAAGATAGCAGTTAGCTGATGCGCAACCATTGGAGCCAGTGTCTGACACGACCATTGTTGCTTTGAGGAAACCCCTGCTCTCAGGGAGCTTATAGCCTGGTGGGGAATTGAATAATAAAGTGCTAAACAAATAGAACATTGGATATTTGCAGGAAAGTGGACAGAGAACAAAGTAGGGTTCCATTTTAGATGGTGTTTTCAAGGAAGCTTTCTCCAAGGAAGTGATATTTAAGAAAAGACCTGATTGAAATAATAGATTCCAAATTCCCAATAAATAGGAAGCCTCTTACCAACATATGGCGCTTCCTTTTACCCATGCAGATAAGAAAATCTGCCCTCCTCCAACCAGCCCCAACCCCAACTCTTCTCCCCAGAAAGTGCTTTCCAATGATTTGGGGATATAAGTCTCCTAAATCTGGGATCTTGCTCCATGCATCCTTCAGTGAATATCTCCATCTACCCCTCATCTACAGTCCCTAATTCCTGCTCTGAGTTCAAGTTTTCTTAGAGACTTGTGACCTTCCAAACTGATGCTCTTAAGGCTTCGATCCAGCTCTAACTCTTCTTCATAGATGGAGCTGGAAACCCCTTTCTAAGTGCTCAGATTTCTTACATGTCCTATGTTACCAGGGAAGGATGGTTTCCCCAGATTACCAAAGCTGATCACAGTCCTCAAGCCATCAGCCTTGATGCTCATTATCAGCCCTGTTGGCTAGAAACAAGGAATGCAGGCACAGTGGTACCTCCTCTGACAGACTCCTTCTCCCAGAGTCCAGGCTGATGAGGCCACAGTATCTTCTGTTCCCCAAGGAATGACCCTGGGAAGTTTTTCTATGTACTTAACTCCAGTCTCTTTTCTTCAGGCATCCCCTCTTCTATTGCCTTTACCTGTGTCTCAGCAATGAGCTAGACAGGGAAGGGGCAGGTCTTGCCCAGCCCAGGGTGTGCGTGCTCAGTTGCTTAGTTGTCTCCGACTCTGTGTGACCCCAAGGACTGCAGCCCGCCAGGCTCCCCTGTCCATGGGATTTCCCAGGCAATAATACCAGAGTGGGTTGCCATGCCCTCTTCCAGGGGATCTTTCTGATCCAGGGACCAATCCTGCATCTCTTCCATCTCCTGCATTAGCAGGAGGATTCTTTACCACTGGGAAGCCCCAACCCAGCCCACATTCATCCCTAAACTTCTGATAATTCTTCTGTTGGTGAAGAATAGACCTGAAAAGAGGCTGGAGGAGAAGGGAAAGGTGGATTGAGGCCCTCCCAGCCACTCTTCCTGAAGCGATGGAGTTCAGGGCTGGTGGGCATGTCACAGCCAGAAGGATGATGTAGACAAATTAGATAAAACTCAGGAAAGAGCAACACAAAAAAAAAAAAAAAAAAAAAAAAGATGATGAAGAGGCTGGAGGGATTGAATGATGAGGAGAGATTAAAAGAACTAAATATGGACAGACTGGCTAAACGCCGATTAAAAGCAGCGATCAGAACTGTCTGCGGGTGTCTGAACACCAGCAGGGAAGAGGGGCCGCACCGGCAGGTGTGGGGTCAGGTAGGGGGGAGGTGAGGTGGACTGAGAATAAATGAAGGGAAAGTGTAGCAGCAAACTGCTGGGTGGTGAGAGCTGCTATTAAGGGAAGAGGAGGGGGCGGGGAGCATAGCAGGGCAGTGGGCCTAGAAGAGGGGAACTTTAACACCTGAATCTCCCTCGGAGACTTCTAAATACACCCAAAGATGTTAAGCCAACCCTAAGGGGATAGAGTGCATGCCCCAGGAGACCCTAGATGTGTCACGTGGACTGTGTCCTTATGTAACATCTAAAACCATAAAGGTGAATTCCTGCCAGCCAGGGTTCAGGATGGTCAGCAGCCAGGAAGGACAGGATCACTAGTTGGAGCACTGGGACAGCGTAAAGATCAGACTGTGTGACTGTCCAGTGGATACTGACCTCTCATGCCCCCTTTATGTTTTAAAAGTAAAATCCTGAACCAGAAATATTCCCCCTTCTGCAGAGAAAGAGGCAGCTGGTCAGCTTGACAGGCGGAAACTGCAGCTTTCTCGTTAATGTGCAATCCTGAAACGGTGATGTATGGCTGGTGATAGATCATGTTGGGTTTCCGGAGAGCAGGGAAGGCTAAAGCCGGAGCCTAATTCATGATGCATGAACGCATTGATCTTCCTGGCTCTGAAAATACAGTGTAATGAACCCCCGCTAACACATCATTTTTATTCCACTGCACCTCGCTAATATCTAATGATTTCACCTTCTACTGTGATCAAACATAATTGTATGGGAGTTTCAACTTTGTTCTTTGCTAAGGGAACACCGCTGCCCAGCTCTGTTTTGCTCTTTACTAGTAGAGAGCCATTCTGAAACTTACATGTGCGATGATTAAGATCCTACCAATGAGCTGCCCTGTGGGCTTTTCAGGGGCCCTATATGTGTGTATGGTCGTGTGTGTGTGTAGGTAAGCACAAAAATGTATTATATGTATGTTGAACTGAAAGCTAATTGAAGGGGGTGGGGGGAAGATATTCAGCAGGTGTATCTTCCTTGGAATGGCTATACTCTTTCCCACCATCCGTCTCTTGGGAAATAGCAATTACTTAGAATGGAGATTATCTTGTAAATGTTATTGTTTGTGGAATCCCACCTGCTGATTGAAATCACTATAATAATTTGGTTTGAAGTCCATGAAGCTTCCTGAGGGCCTGGTGCCATCCTGTCCTTGACAGCAGCCTATCCTGTGTGCATCTCATGTTTCTCGGATAGAGCTTTCAATTGCACGGCTCCATTCTTCATTCTAAAAAGCACTTTTTGGAAAAAATTAATAATAGTTTTATCACTCGAGCCATCTGGCCTGAAGGTAGTTGGTTTATGCTGGAGGAATAGACATTTATAGCCCTTCTGTGGATGAGTTGAGCTCTCCTTTGCCAGCTCTGTAGTTGGAGGCAGTGGCAGGAGGCCACTTCTGACCTTGGATAAATCACTTGACCAGTAACTTCTTCTGGATCCCAGTTTCTCCCAGAGAAAAGGTAATTCTGATGGTCTTTCCTTGTCTGAATGCAGGTGGCTGAACCCCAGATGATTTTTTTAATGTATCTTACAGCTCAAGGATTCATGGTCTATGATGTGGCACCCGTTCATCCTGAAACTCCTTTCTTCCTTGTGTCTGTAAAGTCAACACTCCTTGGGGATCCTGACCCTTCCCACAACCAGAGTTGGATGTGAATAAACCATAACCTCATAATTTGAAAAGAGAGAGATCTGTGCTTCTGTTGTCTTTTTTTTTTTCTTAGTCTCGTGTTCAAAAAGAAGAATGACAAAACAAGCATGAATTAAGCAGAATGGTTGCCCAATTATTTAGATTCTTTAAAGAATTTCTAGCAATATTAAGTTAATGCAAACCTCAGTTCTCAAGGTCAAGCTCCAGCACAGCTTAATAGGTAAAACTCTGACCCCTGTCCAGGCCTTTAATTTTGGCCTCTGCTCTGCTCCATAAGGAGCTGCTAGAAGGTTAATACATAAAAAGCTGGTATTCCAGAGAAATATAGTCCATAGCTTGAGATGTGGGTCAGGGTACAGTATCCGACTGCAATCAATATGCACTTAAATGTTTGGATCATCTAAACCTCCACTTGGCACAAAGGATCTCCAGAGAGACCTTTCTTAGGAGCAGAAAAATTACTATTCCAGAGGTGACTGTGGGTCTTCTCAGCCCATTTGTGTTTCAAGGGAGATGCTGGTGAAAGGGGCAAGGGAGGTCCATTTGGAATGAATTGGCTGGAAAGTAAATAGACCAGAGAGTAGGCAGCCTTGACTCTAATTCTGACCACCACTGCTGAGAACAGTTTGGCCCAACTCCTAATTACCATCTTTCACTCTCTGCCTCTGCCGTGGGGTAATTATCGAGACGTGTTTAACAAGGTATGTTGAAACCATTAGATAGAAGACAGACAGTGTTGTTTATATTCACAGACCTTGACAGAGCTTGAAGAGAAAACACTTTGAACTTCCAGCCATCCATTGTTCTAACTGCAGGAGAATGGAATATGTCATCTATTCATTTTCATCCTTGCGCTCCCAAATCCAGCTAACCCCTGACCAGAATTGGATTAGAATTCTTTATTTTAGCTTTCAATGAATTACAGACCAGGGCTGGATTAGAACTAGAATCTTTTTCTTATTACTTTGCAATTTCTTGAGAGACGTAAGGAATCAAAAGTGGAAAAGAAGTAGATAGACCCCTTAGAAGCTTGGGATCATGATCAAGAATAGGGGACAGGGGTGCAAAGTTAGCCTTGGGGTTGAAGGAGAGAGACCATACTGGCTCCTGTTTTGGTGAGAAACAGAAAGAACAGACCTATAGCAAGATTAATATGTATTGCATTTATCATATATGGATGTCAATTTATATATTTCCTTAAAAGTTCAATGATATTATGGGGAAGATCTTTGGATGGGAGTGAAGCTTAATTACAGGCACTATCCCAGATCAGAACAATGTGGCTGGTGGGTGTTTTGGAGGGAGTTGAGAGAAATGAAAAGGACAGATTTGCAGCAAAATCTTAAATTGTAAGGCAAGAGTTCAAATAGGCAGAATCTCCTGGTGTTACTTACAGACCAAATCGGAACAAGCAACTGCAAAAGCTAGAAAATCTCCTTCCATGATCATTTGGAAATGTGACACCTTTTCCTGAGTGGCTTGGGTTTGCTCCTACCTAGACACTTGGTACTTGACCAGACAATCTTGTGAGGTAACTATCAGGTGTAGAAGCAATGAAGGTAAGCCTTGGTTCAGCCCATGGATCAGCAATTCACCTTTTCCCTTCCATTCATTATCTTTCACTCCATAAATACGTTTTTTTAAAAAAAAAAAAAAAAACTTAAATGTGAATGCAAAACTTGGAGAAGAGGGAAAGATGTCAAATATACGAGCATCAATCAGAAGACATGATGTCTCTGCTGAAGGATTTGACCCCAGTAATCTAATTTTTGCTTTAAATGTGAAATGATCCTTCATTCTCTTATTAATAAGGCACCATGCCATTGGCTTTTAAAGATTACAATTTCTTTTCTTCCAATTGTCATAAATCCAATTGGCGCACCCTCTTAACTTGGAAATCTGCACAACAGCACGCAAAGGGCCGCGTATCCCTGAGGTGGCTCTTGGGAGGGCGTGCTTGTCTCTTCTGCTGGAGAAAGATGACGCCAGACTATAAAGTCAATCTCTCTCCTTCCCCCTCTCTCTCCCCACCCCACAAACCTCAATATAATCTGTGAAAAGAATACTATGTCTAAATTATAGCTGATTCCTCATTATCCGGCAGTAAAAAGGTTAGGAGAGCCAGAAAGCCAGACTGACTGTAGCTTCACATTTTATCTTTCCGCCTGGGAACAGTTCAGTTTCTCAAATCCATTTGAAAACACTTCAACTCATTCTATCCAATCTAGGGATTTTAACCTTTTTCTTCCTTTCTTTTTCTTTAAAAAAATTTTTTTTTAAAACTGGCAGTTTAGAATTATAACTGACCAGCCTATAGCCTGCATAGCTGTCTATCTGTCTATTGATCAGTCATGGGTCTAGTGTCTTATAACAGAACTCGACTTTTGGATAACATTTGGTATTGATTCGGAGCTAAATTGGATGGATCTTTGAAGGACTTGGTTGTACAATCAAGGGTTTTTTGAGTGATAAATCATCACAATAATTACAGCACTTGGTATCAACTTAGTAACCACAAAGCCTCTGGCACTCAGAGATATCCTTTGCTAACCAGTAAGTCTTATACAGATGAGAAACTTGACCTCCAAACTACCACAATTTGTTACATTAATTAATATGAAACAAAGGAAGCCAGGTGCTCTGATCAGACCTGAAGCTGGAGGGCAGGGCGCCAGGAAGGAATCCTGGTCCTCTAGGAAAAGAGTAGCTCTAACCCAGAAAACGTGGTTCGGTCTACAGGCAGAGCCATTATTAACAACAAAGATGCGTCTCAGTGATAGAGCTCTCTGTCATAAGCATTATTACCTGACATAGAAATATATAGACAGTAGAAGTCTGGGGGCCAAGATACTAGACCACAAAGATTATGACCAAAACAATATTAAACACTAGCTAAAATAACAAAGGATGGATCAGAATACCTAAACTGTGCTGTCTCCCTGGGACAGAGGGAAGGATGGGGGGAGAGCAGATTTAACGTTGTGGGGGAGCAGGAGAAAGGAAGAGGAGAGACTGAACCCCCAGGATGATTCTGTGTTGGCTGCTCACCAGAATCATCAGAGGAGCTTTTGATAAATCAGTTTCCTTCCCAGAGACTCCAAGTCAGGAGGTTTGGGGTGGGGTTCAGGAAGAGCCCCCTCCACAGAGGCTCTGATGTATATATAGCCAGTTTGAAACCATTGCACTAGACCATACACGTTGTGGGGAGAACAAGTGTCTGCTCACCGTTGTCCTTCCAGCAGTGAGCTTAATGCCTGGCTCACAGCAGACACACATCGGTTTCATTTCAATGGCTGATCAAATGGCAGACTGACATACGGAATGAACGAATAAGCACTTATTGAGTGCCCTCCAGATGCAGGCTCTGTCCTGCCTTATCTACAGTCTCTCCTATTGTTCTGCTGTTTCCAAAGAGGGAGATGTTATCTGTATTTCAAAATTGAGGCACCTAGGACTCAAGAAGGCTAAATATTGGGTTGGCCAAAACATTTGTTTGGTTTCTCCATAAGATGTGGTAAGAAACCTGAATGCACTTTTTGGCCAGCCCAGTAATTTGTTCACATTCACATCCTAAACTGGAAAAAGGAGTCAAATCTAAGGGGTGGGGAGAGGCAGAGAGAGGGTCTGGAACATTGACCATTTCAGAATTTCTATAAAGAAAGGATGTACAGATGACAATCTGACTGGAGTTTGCAGACTAGCCCCAAAATTCTGTTGGCCATGCAAAGCATTGACTTTTACCTCTCTGTTTACTTGCGGAACTTGACAGGGGAATGAGTTATGGAAATTTTGAGAGCCCCCCTCCCGCTTCATCTTATCCAACTCCCCAGCAAGTCCCTGGTCTGGAGGAAAGAACTTGACAGTTCCCAGTGCATTCTCCTAATGTCTCGGGGAGACAGAGAAGATAGCTCAGGGTTCTCTTAACTTCCCTCATTTCTCTCTGTCTGCCAGCTAATGCCTGAAATTTATGTTAATGAAGAAAAAGTTTTGGTTCTTATAATTAAATATGCAAGCCTCAAAATACAAATGTGGTTATATATTGCTACTCATTCACACTAAAGTCAATCTACCGATAAGAGTAAATGACTGATAGCAGACACTTTCTTATTTTGAAAGGCAGAGGGAGGAAAGAGCATGCCTGACATTTGCTACCAAGGTGGAATAAAGGAATCTTCCACGTCTTCAACAGATTTGCCTAGGATGAGCCCTATTTACATTCACCTGGGAAGGGACAAATAGAAGCTGTGCTCAGAGGTATTTTTGTCATGGGCAGCTGTGAATACATGCAGCTTTTCTTCAAATGATTTATGAAGGGTTTTTTGTTTGCTTTTAAAATGTAAAATAAAAGAGCTCCATTCCCTGAGGCTTCATTAAGCAAGGTACCACCATCCCCAAAGCTGCCTATAGAATCTGCCATGTGCTGAAATCACCCAGACGGGAATCGGGGCTTGGGATTCGGGAAGCTCAGCTCTGCCCCCGCCAGGTTAGGGTCCTTGAGCAAGTCCCTTATTCTTTTAGGATGAGAAAGATGGGACTTGTGTTCATGGAGTATTTATCAAATATCAATGTGGGAAGTATTTTCCCTGCTTTATATCAATTAATCCTCATAACAACGTGACAAAGTACACACTCACATTTTTCAATTTTAGAAATGAGGAAATAAGTCTAACTGAGTTGTTCAAAGGAGCTAGAAATGGGAAGACTGGGTTTGAAAACGTTAAGTCTGTCTGACCCTAGAGTCCACTGCCTTAGATACACAATGTTATGATACTACTTCACAGGGAAGTTATGAGGATAAAAAGAAGTGATCTGAGCTAACATGTTTTGGACAGTTATATTAATACATACATGCTCACATATTGTGATACACATACATATATACATATACGTGCTATATATTATATATATATGTGTGTGCGTATAGGCTTCCTGGGTGGCACTGGTGGTAAAGAACCTGCCTACCAATCAGGAGACATAAGAGACACAGGTTTGATCCCTGGGTCGGGAAGATCCCCTGGAAGAGGGCATGACATTCTCCAGTATTCTTGCCTAGAGAATCTAGAAACAGAGGAACCTGGCAGGTTACAGTTCGTAGGGTCATGGAGAGTGTGTGTGTGTATATGTATGTGTGTGTGTGTGTGTGCGCATACATACATATTCATTTAACACTGTCCCATGCAACCCAGGTTGGTTTGGTTATTTAGTTCTAAGATAGGCATATAAATCCATTTCTTGACACCAGTGCTTTTCAAAATGTGGCACCCAGCTCAGCAGCATCTGGGAACCTGTCAGAGATGCAAATCCTAGAGCCCCCACCCCAGGCTACACAGTTAGAAACTCTGGAGGTGGCACCCAGCAATCTGTGTTTAACAAGCCATCCAGGTGAATCAGATGCCTGTTTCAGACTTACAGCCACTGAGTACCATTACGTGAACATGGTGGAGGGTCTGTTCTCAGCCAATGACTATAAACGTACCAAACTGTGATGCGCTCATCCCCTGAGCTCTCTGCTGTCCTATAGAGGAAACAAAGGCTTGTCTTCTTGCCACTTATTTGTATTCTTGTTTTGAACCTAAATGACCAAGAAAAATTGTGCATGTAATAGTACTGAATTTACCTTGGAAAAAAAGAGGATGACTATTTTTCTGAGTGTTAAAAACTTCATGGAGGATCAAGTTGTGTTAAAATAAATGATCCAGGAAACAGAATTACAGATGGGTACATTTTTTTATATTATGGAGGACATGGTAAGTTCCACTGTATCCTGGGACAATTGACCAATATTTCTAGAAAGAGTAGCAGGAAGAAACTGGTTGAAGGCTTGTCATGACATCCGAGGATCTGGTGAGAAGCAAACAGCTATTGTAGAGAACCATCTCCATAAAGATGATGTTGAAGAGAGTACATATGTGTATGTGTGTGTATGTGTGCTGTATATCCATATTATTTACCATATATCTGACAATATAGAATGAACTTCAGAATTAGACACACTTAGGTCCAAGTTCCTAACTGGTTCCACCACTTACTAATGGTTATCTTAAGTAAACTACTTAGTATTATCAACCCATAGTTTCTTTATCTGTGGTTAAGAGAATGTGGATAAGAATAGTGTTTCACAATAAAACATACTATTAGATATGATAGATAAACCCTGGTGTGTATATGGCAAGTGTTCAACACATTTTCATCATTATTCTTAATCGACACAGTAGAAACATTAATATTGTTTCCTAAAATTAGAAAGGTTTCTTGGAAAAGATGAGGTTTTAGTTGAATCTCCAAGGAGAAAAGGGTGGTACTGAAGAGAATCCAGTGACAGGGCCCCAGAAGTTTCTAGCCGAGCTTGTGCGTGGCTGATGCTGGTCTCCTTTGTGAGAACACAGGCTTTTCAATCATCGTTTTCTCCTAATCTGTGGATTGCTAAGCATGGGCCGTTCTCCTCAGCCTTTCACAGAGTCTTTACTAGATTCACTGCAGGCTATATCTCTTTCTTCCTTTCAAAAGTTTCCCCTCTTGCATTTGATTTTGCTCTTCTTCCACTCTTTGATCCCCTGCTTTGGTTGTTTGCAATCATCTTGTCAGTATGGTCCAACTGTCTCTTGTGGGTTTTTTTTTTTTCAATTGCAATCTTTGGTATCTAGGTGTGTCTCCTTTAGTAGGAAGCTGTCCTCTGAAAGGTTTTTTCTTTTTCCTACAAGAAAAGCTAGGTTGGATCCTATTCACAGCCCTTTGCTCCTTCTTACAGCCCCTTCCACTCACAGCCACTCTGGCTCTCTTCTTTGGCACCAAGCTAAGCCTTCGGACGGTACAAACCCTAACACATGGTATTCTATACTGTAGGGTCTAGATGAATGCTTGTGGCTTGAATAGGCCGTGTAGCAGTTTACAGTTTAATAGAAAAGAAAGAAGGAGACCTAGAGAGCTCAGCCCCCAAAACTGCAAAAGGATTGGGAAAAAGGGTGGTGGGGAGAAGTGGGGGTAAAGACACAAAAGGAAAGAGATGAGGGGCTTTTCCTCTTTTTCCTGCCATCACAGATGATGACTTCAAGAGGGGAATATTGTCTTAGAAGACACTGCTGGAGTCAGAAAACCCTCATCCAAAGCTGATCCCTGTTTAGGGCCCCACAGCCAGTGTACCAGTTGGGACTTGTTATCTGACAGCTCCCCATGTGAATTACCCCGGGGAAGAAGTGCTGCCACAGTGCACACCTCCCAGACTGGGGAGGGAAGGCAACAGCCCTTCTATATTCTGCCAGTGGTTTCTGGGCAGCTGGCATCCCCTCCCACCATGCTGTGTGTTTACCCAACTTCAAAGGCCAGGGCAGTCATCAAAGGGAGGAAGAGGAAACAGAGATGAAATTAACTCCCTCCCTCCATTTCAGCCTCCCTTCTCTACTAGAAAGCCTCCTTTGCAAAATGTTAACTAGCAATGCACGCTGTCACCATAAGATATGTGAGATTTGCAGCAGTAGCCCAGGAGGAAATTTGGAGTTTGGGGCCAAGATACAACTCCTGCAGCCAGGTAAGTGTTAAGCCACAGAGCCTGTCCCAAAGGGGACCTTCAGCCCCAAATCATTGTCAGTTTCCACAGCAAGAAGGCAATGGTGTTTTGTTTTGTCAGGATCTGAGTGTATTGTGTTGGGCTAGAATAGAACCTGTGAAGCAGACAAAAGGAAAGAAATCTACACATGTACATGTTGAAGCTGGTTACGTTTCACCTCAGGCTGGGTTATCCTCCCCTGACACAAGCACGACTGCCAATCAACAGTAAAGAAAAGCACTGAGAAAATATGACCTTATATGAAGAGCATGGGCTTGTGAAGTCAGACAGATCTGTGCAAGTTGTTTAACCTTTCTGAACTGCAATTTTCTCGTCCACATAATAATACTGCAACTCAGTTGTTTCAAGAGTTAAATGAGATGTTTTATAGAGAGTAACAGACTCATAGTGAACATTCAATAAACATTAGTGTCTGTATTAGTTTCTTGAGGTTGCTTCATCAAGTCACCACAAACTTGGCAGCTTAGAAAAAGAGAAATGTATTTTTCTCATAGTTCCAGGGGCCAAGAGTCTGAAGTGTGTTGTTGTTGCTGTTCAGTCACTAAGTCGTGTCAGACTTTTTGCAACCCCATGGGCTGCGGCACACCGGGCTTCCCTGTCCTTCACTATCTCCCAAAGCTTGCTCAAATTCATGTCCATTGAGCTGGTGATGCTATCCAACTGTCTAATGGCCTCTTCTCCTTTTGCCCTTAATCTTTTCCAGCATCAGGGTCTTTTCCAATGAGTCAGCCCTTTGCATTAGGTGGCCAAAGTATTGGAGCTGTAGCTTCAGCATCAGTTAGATACTGAAGTGAGTACCACTGCCAAAAGCAAGGTGCGGGCCGGGCTGCACAGTCTACAGAAACTCCAGGGGAGAATCTGTTCCTTGCCTCTTCCAGCCTCTGGGTGCTACTATTATTTTTTTGCAGTGGTCCTCAACCTTTTTGGCACCAGGGTCCAGTTTTGTGGAAGATAATTTTTTCACGAACCATGGCAAAAAGGGTGTTTTCTGGATGATTCTCATGAGGACCGTGCAACCTAGATCCCTTGCAGGCACAGTACATAGTAAGCTTCCTGATCCTACAAAAATCTAATGCCACTGCTGATCTGATAGAGGTGGAGCTCAGGTGGTAATGAGAGCAATGGGTAAAGCGAGCAGCTGTAAACACAGCTGAAGCTTCATTGGCTCGCTGCTCACCTGCTGGGCGGCCTGCTTCCTAACAGTTGGGGACCCCTGATTTCTTGGTTTGAGGCAGCATCACTCCAGTCTTCAAGATCAGCATCAATCAATCTCCCTCTGCTCCTTCTATATACAGTGAGCTTCTCTGGTGGCTCAAACGGTAAAGCATCTGCCTACAATGCGGGAGACCCGGGTTCCATCCCTGGGTTGGGAAGATTCCCCTGGAGAAGGAAACGGCAACCCACTCCAGTACTCTTGCCTGGAAAATTCCATGGATGGAGGAGCCTTGTAGGCTACAATCCATGGGGTCACAGAGAGTCGGACACAACTGACAGACTTCACTTTCTGCTCCTTCTTTGCATCTCTTCCTCTGTGTGGATGTTCCATCTCTTTGTGCCTCCCTTTTATAGAGATAACTGTAACTGCATTTAGGGCCTACATGGATAATCTCCCCATTTCATGATCCTTACCTTAATGATGTCTGCAAAGACCACTTTTCTATATAATATGAAAGTTGCCTATGAGGGAACGTTCACAATTTCCAAGAATTAGGAGCTGGAAATTCTGGGGGGGGGGGGGGCATTCATCAGCCTACTACAATGTCCTTCAGGCTTTTGAATGGCAGGAAAGGAGTGAGAAAAGAGTAGGAAAGGAGAGGATACCTTTTCCTATGAAATGAAACTATTATGCAAACTTAGCATCCTGTTCTGATTTTTTTCCCTCAAGTTTGCCACTCAGAATAATAAGATACCAATATGAGTAGATATGGGCTTCCCAGGTGGCACTAGTGGTAAAGAACCTGCCTGCCAATGTGGGACATAAGAGACGCAGGTTCGATTCCTCAGACAGGAAGATCTCCTAGAGGAGGGCATGGCAACCCACTCCAGTATTCTTGCTGGGAGAATTCCATGGACAGAGGAGACTGGAGGGCTACAGTCCATGGGGTCACAAAGAGTCAGACACTTAGCATGCATGCATGCTCATGAGTAGATACATAATTTGGATGTACAATTATAGTAATGTTTTTTGAAATTTGATTGTATTTATGGTCAACTATATAAGACATATATATTATATAAGATCTTTTCATTTTATTCATATAAGAGACATAAGCAGTTTCTTGAAATAACTACAACCGTATGATAAGAAATCATTTAACTGGATTCTAATATATTTGCCTAGCTTTTCCCCTTCTACATATCAGATGTTTTTCATATACTGCCTGAAGCAGTTACTTAACTTTCCACAGATCTTGCCTCTTTAATTCAATTATAATTCTTCAAGATAAGATATCATGTCTTGTACACTTTGTATCTTTCTTAGTGCCAGAACTGGTATATTCGTCAATAAATATTTGCTTGATTGATTAATTTTAAAATACCCAGGAAAGCAATTGTAAAGGAAGATGAAGGCAGAACCATTTAACTTTTGAGCTTCATGGAAAGAGATATTAGGAAAAAGTACCTTAACCCTTAAGGGAAATATTGATGCTTCTCTCTCTTAGTCCATGTGTCTCAGCTTTGATTAAAACGTGTACACCTTTGTCAAAATGAATTTCAAACTAACCAAAGAAAAATAGTTCTAAAGCATTTGAACACAGATTTTCTCTTATATCCATATCAGTTCAGTTCAATCCCTCAGTCGTGTCCAACTCTTTGTGACCTCATGAACCGCAGCATGCCAGGCCTCTCTGTCCATCACCAACTCCCGGAGTCCACCCAAACCCATGCCCATCGAGTCGATGATGCCATCCAGCCATCTCATCCTCTGTTGTCCCCTTCTCCTCCTGCCCCCTATCTTTCCCAGCATCAGGGTCTTTTCCAATGTGTCAGCTCTTTGCATCAGGTGGCCAAAGTATTGGAGTTTCAGCTTCAACATCAGTCCTTCCAGTGAACATCCAGGACTGATCTCCTTTAGGATGGACTGGTTGGACCTCCTTGCAGCCCAAGGGACTCTCAAGAGTCTTCTCCAACACCACAGTTCAAAAGCATCAATTATTCGGCACTCAGCTTTTTTTATAGTCCAACTCTCACATCCACACATGACCACTGGAAAAACCATAGCCTTGACTAGATGGACCTTTGTTGGCAAAGTAATGTCTCTGCTTTTTAATATGCTGTCTAGGTTGGTTATAACTTTCTTTCCAAGGAGGAAGTGTCTTTTAATTTCATGGCTGCAGTCACCATCTGCAGTGATTTTGGAGCCCAGAAAAATAAAGTCTGACACTGTTTCCACTGTTTCCCCATCTATTTGCCATGAAGTGATGGGACCAGATGCCATGATCTTAGTTTTCTGAATGTTGAGCTTTAAGCCAATTTTTTCACTATCCTCTTTCACTTTCATCAAGAGGCTCTTTAGGTCTTCTTCACTTTCTGCCATAAGGGTGGTGTCATCTGCATATCTGAGGTTATTGGTATTTCTCCTGGCAATCTTGATTCCAGCTTGTGTTTCTTCCAGCCCAGTGTTTCTCATGATGTACTCTGCATATAAGTTAAATAAGCAGGGTGACAATATACAGCCTTGACGTACTCCTTTTCCTTTTTGGAACCAGTCTGTTGTTTCATGTCCAGTTCTAACTCTTACTTCCTGACCTGCATACAGGTTTCTCAAGAGGCAGGTCAGGTGGTCTGGTATCCAGTGATAAATCCAGTGAAGCAGTTTGACAATATAAATCCCTTCAACAAAATTTCAAATAACATTCCATTCACCTTTTTTTTTTTTTTAGGATCAGAATGAGCCTAGTTCAAATTTTTCTGCCAGAATGGACCTTTGTATGATATGCTTATCAGTGGAGAGCTTTCATAAGAGAATGCATGACTCAGGTAAGGCAAACAAGCACATAGTCTGGCACATCATGTTCTAAAATATCAGCTTCTTCCTGTTGTCCTGCTTTTTCACCCTAATAAACAAATTTAAAAGTCAACGTAATGAGCAACTAACCTTCAGAAAGATTATAATTCCTTCCAGAGTCAAAGGTTTAACTGAAATGCAAAGTGTTTAAAATGATGCATTTTATCACAACTGGGAGACCTAAAAAGACATCCTGTAAATACTCTGAAACAAGAAAGACTATTTAGTAATGACTAGGGTGCTATGGTGGGATTCCCAGGTGGCGCAGTGGTAAAGAATCCACCTGCCAATGCAGGAGATGGAAGAGACAGGATTTTGATCCCTGGGTTGGGAAGATTCCCTTGGATAGGAAATAGCAACCCGTTCCAGTATTCTTGCCTGGAAAATTCCATGGACAGAGAAGCCTGGTGCAGTACAGTCCATGGGGCCGCAAAGAGTCAGACACTACTGAGCGACTGAACACACACAGACACACGCACGTAGGGGGCTATGGTAACGATCCTTCTAATGTGACTTCTAGGTTGTTCTCCTGGTGTCCTTTCAGTGATTTTGAACTGGGGAGGTTTGTGGGAATACCAGGATCAAGAGTACTAAGCTCTCTTGGATAAGGAAGATGTGTACATATACAGTGGAATATTAGCCATAAAGTGTAAAGCGTCTGCCTGCAAGGCGGGAGACCCGGGTTCAATCCCTGGGTTGGGAAGATCTCCTGGAGAAGGAAGTGGCAACCCACTCCACTATTCTTGCCTGGAGAATCCCACGGCGGAGGAGCCTGGTAGGCTACAGTCCATGGTGTTGCAAAGAGTCGGACACGACTGAGCGACTTCACTTTCACTAGCCATAAAAGGAACAAAACTGTGCTATTTGCAGAGATGTGGATGGACCTACAGACTGTCATACAGAGTGAAATAGTGAAGTAATTCAGAAAGAGAAAAAGCAAAACAAACGTGACATAATATCACTTATATGTGGAATCTAGAAAAATGGTACAGATGAGATTATTTGCAAATCAGAAATAGAGACACAGATGTAGAGAACAAACGTATGGACACCAAGGCGAGAAGTGGGGAGTGGGATGAATTGGGAGATTGAGACTGACATACAGACACTGCTGTGTATAGAACAGATAACGAATAAGAACCTACTACATAGCACAGGGAACTCTAATCAATGCTCTGTGGTGACCTAAATGGAAAGGAAATAAAAATAAAAGAGGTGATAAATGTATACATATGGCTGATTCATTCTGCTCTATGGGAGAAAATAACACAACATTGTAAAGCAACTATCCTCCAATAAAAATTAATAAAAAAAAGAATGCTAAGCTCTCTTTAGTTGGGTCTTTCAAGGGAGAAAATGGTTTTTTTCTTTTCTTCATCTTATTTATTTGCAGTGCCTTTCAAAAGTAGAGGAGCAATCTCTTTGGAAAATGATGAGAATATAGAATTGACCATTGTAACCTGATTTAGCAAACCAGTTCCATATGGGGTGATTTTTAGCCTGCCTCGGGTCGACAGAAATGGGCAGGTTGGAGTCTCCCCAGACCCTAGATAATTGAGTTGAGCTACAGTTGTGTACTAGATATTTATGCTTTAGCTGCAGCCCTCTTGCCCTCTGCAAAAACAGATCTCTTTTCTCAATTATTCAAGCTAAATAAATCAATGATACTGTTGTTTTTTTTTAAAAAAAGGAGAAGAAACGCTAGAAATACTGTCCCCACTGTTTCCATATGGAAAGCAAAGTCTAAACTTCAGTGATTTTTAAAGACGATTATAGCGAGGGGAGAGAACCCATCTCTATGGCTTGGCAAATTAATTTTAAACACTAGAAGATAAAAAGACTGAGTTCCTAGGAACTGGCATTAAAAGTCACCATCCCTAACAGTCTGAGGGATTCATGACAGGGGCTCTTTCATTTATTCCAAATACTTCTTTATCACTAGTTTCGAAAGAATACAGCTTTTTGCAAAGTACTGCCAATTGGGAAAAGAATCAGATAATGAAGAAGTGATGCTCCCATGATGACACGCCTTCAGGTCCTCAATAGGATTTCTTTTAAATCAAAAGACTTGTTTTATTAGCACTTACGATGGAGCGGGGGAAAGGAAGGAGAGGGCTTTTTATTTTTTCTTTTTCATTTTCATAACAAAACACATATTGAGTAAAAGCCCCTGGATGAGCTGCAATGCAAACCCAGAGGGTGGAAGACATAATTTTGTAAATTGTAAATCAGAAATTCTATTTGCAGTAGACGCTGAACATATGTAATTTACCAGCATAATATTGTGATGCTGAATACAAGTGTGATGGATTCCTTGTAAGTTTGAGAAGAGGGGACAGAACAATTTAAACGTCAAGTATGAGACTTCTAGGTTCTCTGTGATTTCAGCCTCCCTGGAAGATCCTTTAGGAGAAGGAAAAAACCCACAGGCTTTGCTTGGAGATGGAAGGCTGGACAAGTGACTGACTGAGAACCTCTCCTTTGGGCTTGTTTCACTCTCGAAACAGGAATGGAGTCAGATGGAGGGAGTTGCTGGTATTTGGTATTAAGATGAGCTTGCTTTACAAAGTGCATCTTTAGGAGACTAATATGCCAGAGACCTCATCAACTTGGAATTGCTAACCTTTCCTAAGTTTGAATTGACTTCATGAGATTTTTTCCTCCTATGCATTAGCAAGCAAAACACAGTCCTCAGGCTCGCATTATGAACTGAGAAACCTGGTAATTGACTTTCCCTTGGAGTAGCTCTCTAAGAGAAGTATAGTCATTCCTCGGGATCCATGGGGGACTGGTTCCAGGACCCAGTTAGGTACCAAGGTCCCTTATATGAAATGGCGTAGTATTTGTGTATAATCTCCTGCCTACTTTAAATCACTTCTGTGTACATGTGTATGCTTAGTTGTGTCTGACTCTTTGAGACCCTGGATTGTGGCCTGCCAGGCTTCTCTGTCCATGGGATTCTGCCTGCAAAATCACTCTTAGATTCCTTATAATACCTAATAAAATGTGAATACTATGTAAATTGTTACTGGCACATGGCAAATTCAAGTTTTGTTTTTTGGAGCTTTGTGGAATTTTTTTTCCTGAATATTTTTGATCCGAGTTTGGTTGAATCTGCAACCCTCAGAATCTGTGGATATCAAGGGCAGGCTTTAGGAGTTTCTAGGGTCCTGATCCTCAATTTCTCTTCTTTATCCTAGTGTGGTAAGCGGCAGCTCTATGCTTTCCCCAGTGGCAATGCTATTTCTGGGCCAAAGCTGACACAGACAAGAGGGACACTTTAGATGAAAGATAAATAACAATTATTAGAAATCATGAAGGCTTTTTTTTTTGTAATTGAAGTCATGAACTGTACTAATTGCCTCTGAAACTATATGCTTTTTACTGCATTTTATTAACTGCAGCATATGAGAGTATGCCTGTTCTGTCTATCGGCATCTTGTAGATATATTGAGATTTTTGCATAAATGTGTTATTCATTACAGACCAAGCCACATAAATAAAATATATATAGAGATATTAGTACTGTAACGAAAGTCTTAGAGAAATAGCTTAGGAAGCGACAATGCTGTCAATGAACATGAAAGATTGAAATTAAGCCTTGCTTTTCTTCAAAACATGGTCTTTAAACAAACCGAACTTGAGTTCTTCACTCTGGGGACAGATAAGTGACAATATTCAAAGCACCATGTAGGGTTCCTGCTAGCTGATAGAAGGATATCTTTGGAGAGCTGAAATAACTTTTAAAAAAGGAAAACAAGGGCTACTTAAATCTGCAAAAGAGTAAGATGAGTCTTCTCCTTCTGGAACCCTTTGGACAAGCCCCCACAGTTTCAAAAAGTTTCATGGGACTTAGGCAGGCACCAGCTTTAATGTAAGCTGCATGGCTACATTATGTGTTGTCCTTTGGAAACTGTGGGTTTGGTTGTTTGATATAAGTCTGATGATGCTTTGGTTTAACTTGACAGTTTGAAGGATGAATAAACACGGGCACTTCGGTGCAAAACTCAAAATCTCAAAGTAACCCACTAGTCAGGCAGGGATAACCAGGAAGAAGAATGTAATATAATATCAATTCAAAATGCAGTTGAAGAATTTACGTCATTTGAGATTAGAGGGTCAAACATGAAAACTTGGACAGGGCCATCATAAGACCCCCAGGGATGGGCTTGTGAGATCATCTTCCTAAAAGCTTTCCTGTTTGGGACTGCAAGATAAATGATCAAGACAATTTCTATTCAGAACTTGTTCTGTTTACAACTCACATTACAAAAGTTATATTACCATTGTCATCTTTTAGCAGCATGAGTGATACAATCTCATATTCATAATATGGCTATTTTATATTTGCAGCTTTATGAAAATCTATAGATATCAATATCTGTCTTTAATGGATCTTGCTGAAATCCTGCTGCCAGGGAAGTTATGCTGTACTGCTATGAAATTATCACAAAGCTAGATCTGACAATTATGATACCATATCAGGGTAATGTGACTTTTGAAAGTGTTGGGAAAAACTTTTACAGCATCATGACCAATCATATTTTAGTTTGGAAATAAAAATTAAAGTTATATGTGATAATTAGTGAGTTACCTCAGTTGCAAGGCTTCCTCTATCGCACCCAAGGTTGTCTGTCGTGTCAATGAAATTGAATGTCAAATTGAGAAAACTCTAAAGCTATTTCCTCCACATTAGAAAATCACCGGCAAATCACATCTTCCTGTTCTACTGGCAAGATAAGTAAAGTTAGCACGTATCTCTTTCCTTGTTCTGTCAAACTTGAATCAAACTGTTTACATGGAATGTGAGATTGGTCACATACTGGACCTCAGCATTTCATCTCTATTTTCAGCTCTTGATCATTCTTGTGAATGTACTTTTTTACTTGTTTGTAGTGAGAAATTAACATGGTTAACCACTGCCTCTTCCTTATTTAGCTCTTTTTTAACTTTTACCCCATTCCCAGGTTTCTCTTTCTCAAGCTCCATCCACTCATTAAGTAACTGGTTTTCATCAAAGTGGTACACCTAACTCATTTTTCAAATGTCCTTCGATGGATTCTCTCTAGGTGACTTCCTCTTCCCCTTCTCTCCACCCCCTACTCAAGTCCATGGCTCAGCTTCTGCCTACATGTCCTTGACTCCCAGCTCAGTCACTTTTCTGAGTTCTAGACCAGCATTTCAGACTTACTGCCTGGCTAAATATTTCAAAGACACCTCGAAGCCAATTTGTCCCAAAGTGAAATCATCATCTTCTTTCTGCTGCCCATCCCCTAAACAAAGAAGAAGCGATCAAATGGACTCATTCCATACCCTTGTACTTGTCTTGAGTACCAATATTTACTAAAGTGCTGAAAATACAAACCCAAGCTTCATTTTAAGCCTTAAAACAAACAAACAAACAAACAAAAATGCCACGATACCTCTTGCATGGGCTTCCCTTGGTGGCTCAGTCGGTAAAGAATTTGCCTTCAGTGCAGGAGACTCGGGTTTGATCCTGGGTCAGGCGGATCCCCTGGAGAAGGGAAGGGCTATCCACTCCAGTATTCTTGCCTGCAGAATTCCATGGACAGAGGAGCCTGGTGGGCTACAGTCCATGGGGTAGCAAATAGTCGGACAAAACTGAATGAATAACACATACCACTAGCATAATTCTTCCAGAATATAAATCTGACCATGAAATTCCCTTTATTCAATGGGTTCCCATTACCTATCATTAACAATTAAAATTTCTTAGCATATCAGTCAAGGCATTCCCTAGTCCCTGTATATTTTCCTCAGCTTCTTCTCTTGCCACCTGTCCTCTGGCAACCTATGACCCTAAACTTTCCTAAGAGATCCATATTTTCCTAAGATTTGGGGCCTTGTAAATGACCTCCCTAGTTACATCTCCCTCTATCCTTGTCCACTCTGTGGTGTCTTTTTCAATGTCTAGCATTCAGCTCATGAACATTCTCCTGTGTGAATTTTCCCCTGATACACAGACATTAATACTTGCCTCTTGGGTATATTTATGGTTCACATAGTTCTGTGCACATATGATAAAAACACTTATCATATATAAAAATTGTGCTGTTCATCTCTCTCCCCAACTATACTCTTAAGTTCCTTGACGGTAGTTTCTTATTCATCTTTGTATTTCCATAACTTAACAGTGACTGTTCCACTGGGATGTGCTATATGTTTTCCCTTTCACTGAATATATATTTGGATCATCCATGTTTACTTGTACATATTCCTAGATATGATGGAACAAACTGTGACATGAGTCTCTATGATAAATTACCCTTCCATGGCCATTGGGGCTGCTTCTTGACTTAGTGTATGTGTAGCAGTTTCTGCCTTAGAGAAGGAAATGGCAACCCACTCCAGTATTCTTGCCTGGAGAATCCCAGGGACAGAGGAGCCTGGTGGGCTGCCATCTGTGGGGTTGCACAGAGTCAGCCATGACTGATGCGACTTAGCAGCAGCAGCAGCAGCAGTAGTTTCTGCAACCTACTTTGGTGCCTCTCTTTCCTTCACACTGATATTCAACTCTTGATATTCAAGGGTTTACTGTCAACTTTATGAATCTAGAAGAATAAACTTGTGGGTAAAGTGTTTAACTACTTATTTAAAAATTTGGATCTAGGGGACTAATCTGCTGATTTAGTGGTTAAGAATCTGCTTTCCAACACAGGGGACGTGGGTTCCAGCCCTGATTAGGAAACTAAGATCCCACATGCTGTGTGGCAACTAAGTCCATGACACTGCAATGAAGAGCCCATATGCCACAACAAAGATCCTGCACAGACAAAATAATAGTAATAATAATAATATGGATCTACCTGGCTTTATTTTTCACAAAGATTCATAGACTCATGCCCCCAAAGATGAATTGCTTGGTCTTAATAATCTAAGTATAGGTGAGATGTCTACTAGATAGACCAAGAGTCTCTCCAGTCCAATATTGAACATAATGCTAATTTAATTTATGGAAGACTTTCCATAAAAATCTGACATTTGTTATAATTTTAATACACCTTTTGACAATGGAAGCTGAGGCCTAGGGATTATTTTAGGCTGCTCAGGCTGCTATAACAAAATGCCATAAGCTGAGAGGCTTCAATAACAGACATTTATTTCCTCACAGTTCTGGAGATTGGAAGTCTGAGATCAGGGTGCCAATGTGGTTGGATTCTGATGAGAGCCCTCTTCCTGGCTTGGGATGGCTGTCTTCCAGCTGTACTCGTATGACTTTTCCCAGAGAACACCCTGCTGCCTCTTCCTAGGGCATTAATGCCATCACAGGTGCTCCACCATCATGAACTCATCTAAACCTAAATAACTCCCAAAGGCCCCGCCTCCAAATACACCACATTAAGGGGTGGGGTTAGAGCTTCAACATATGAATTTGGGGGTGGGGGGTACAAACGCATTTAGTCTGTAAACTGATTAAACCACTTTAATGGGTACTCAAATAATCCTGGAGCAAGGCCAATGCTGATGCCAAATATTGTTTTCTTTTCCCTAATAATTAAAAAGCAGAGACATTACTTCATCAACAAAGGTCCGTCTAGTCAAGGCTATGATTTTTCCAGTGGTCATGTACGATGTGAGAGTTGGACTATAAAAAAAAGCTGAGCACTGAAGAATTGATGCTTTTGAACTGTGGTGTTGGAGAAGATTCTTGAGAGTCCCTTGGACTGCAAGGAGATCCAACCAGTCCATCCTAAAGGAGATTAGTCCTGGGTGTTCATTGGAAGGACTGATGTTGAAGCTGAAACTCCAATACTTTGGCCACCTGATGCGAAGAGCTGACTCATTGGAAAAGACCCTGATGCTGGGAAAGATAGAGGGCAGGAGGAGAAGGGGATGACAGAGGATGAGATGGCTGGATGGCATCACCGACTCAATGGACATGGGTTTGGGTGGACTCAGGGAGTTTGTGTTGGACAGGGAGGCCTGGCGTGCTGTGGTTCATGGGGTTGCAAAGAGCTGGACATGACTGAGTGACTGAACTGAACTTCTCTAATAATTTGTCGTTTAATATATGATTTCCAGTAGTCATGTATGGATGTGAGAGTTGGACCATGAAGAAGGCTGAGTGTCAAAGAATTGATGCTTTTGAATTATGGTGCTGGAGAAGACTCTTGAGAGTCCCCTGGACAGCAAGGAGATCAAACCAGTCAATCCTAAAGGAACTCAATCCTGAATACTCATTGGAAGGACTGAGGCTGAAGCTAAATCTCCAATACTTTGGCCACCTGATGTGAAGAGCCAACGGCTCATTGGAAAAAACCCTGATGCTGGGAAAGACTTAAGGCAGGAAGAGAAGGCGGTGACAGAAGATACGATGGTTGGATGGCATCACCAACTCAATGCACATGAGTTTGAGCAAAGTCCAGGGGATAGTGAAGGAAGAGAAGCCTGGTATGCTGCAGTCCATGGAGTTGCAAAAAGTTGGACAAGACTCAGCAACTAAACAACAATACATACACACTCAAATAATTAGCATTTTAAAAAAATGCATTTTAAAGTTCTCATTGATTGTCTCTGATGTGTTCCCCCAAACACAAATCTTCCTTTCGTGTTTATTTTTCATTTATGTTTACCCATATTTCTCCACTGTTTTAGGGAAGGCAAACAATCGAGGGTCTCTTTCTCTCTTGCCCTGTCAAGTTTCCTTATGGAAAAGAAAAGAGCCAGGCTCTTGGTGCTTCTGGTAATTTTATTCTAATACAAGCAGCACCCAGATTGTAATTCTGATAACTATTTCAGCTCTTTCTTAAAAAATTAAATTCACAAAACAATTGATTATCAGTTATAAATAGCAAAAACACCATCTGGTTTTCAAAATTGGTTAAATTCATGTAGCTGGGGGAAAAATGTTGGAACTCGTAGCTGGCGAGGAGTTCTAGTCCACGAAGCAGAAAATGACGAGCTTTACTATGAGAAAGCCAGAGTAGTCATAACTTGTATTTAGCGGCTGCAGGAATTTTGATACGTTCTTCACATGTTCCATATGTTAAATCATTTGGCGAGATCTTCAGTGTGAAAGAGCTGAGGGTGGCAGAGGAGTGTGGCTAGTGGAAAGGGTTGCAACAGCTTCATCCTAAATTTTCAGCTCTGGTTCTTTCCATGAAGACCTAGCGCTCAAGATGTCCCATGACCTGGGAAATTGGATGTGCAAGTTCCTCAAACTTATGGCAAGGGTGGCATTTTCTGGTGGAAGTTTCTAAAGCTATTTGTATTCTTCTGGGGAGGTAAGTCATACAGCATTAGCATTTCCTACAGAAATGTCCCGTGTTGTTCTTTGCCAACTGGAAATCTGCGTAGGTGTTCATTGATGTGCCAAGAGAATGAAGGGAGATGAAAACACTCTGCATCTTCCAATGTCCCCATACTGTGTTCCTCATGTGGGAGGGCTGGGGCCTGACTAGATTCTCTTGGAGTTACAGCCTCATGAGGAATGCTTTTCCTTAGGAGTATAATGCACTCCTGTTATTTATTTATTTTTTTAAAAAAACCACGTTTCTGAGTTGCTGGCATATTTTCACCTTGCGTTAAAAATGTAGCTTATTATTCATGCTCTATAATGTGAAATTTATTCATTCATTTAACAAATATTTATTGAGGCCCGGTATAATACAGTGGTTAATTGCATAAGCTTTGCCTGCACCTTACAAACTTTGACCTTGGGGCAATCACTTAATCTTTCTTCGTTTAAAAAATACAAGATGGGAGAGAATACTATGCCGTGAGGATTGTTCTAAGGATTAAATGAGATTACACATGCAAAATACTTAGAACTCCATAAATGCAAAACAGTAATAACAGTAAGTATAAATTTATACTAGGGTTCTAAGTTTACTGGGATATACGACCTTGAAAACCTGAAACTAAGTTGTTCAGTTGTGTCCGACTCTTAGCAACCCCATGGACTGTAGCCCGCCAGGCTCCTCTGTCCATGGAATTCTCCAGGCAAGAATTCTGGAGTGGGTTGCTGTTCTCTTCTCCAGGTCATCTTCCCCACCCAGGGATCAAACCCCAGTCTCCTGCATTGCAGGCAGATTCTTAACCATCTGCGCCACATCTTTCAGCATACATATGGTGTCAGTGTTTTTCTCCTGATCGTGGTGGGACACTGCTTTGCATTTAGCCTGATCGAGGTAGCTTTACTTCCGGGGGTGATAAGAATAGGTTGGACTTTGCCGACTGGACATTATCCCAGTGAACATGTGGTGATGGTTTCCAGCCTCCTGTAGTGCTGTCAGCCTGCTGAGCTTTCCGACTTCTGGAGGACTGCCTGCAGTTCATGTATTAGGGCCTGTAATTACAGAGCAGAATATCCAGGGTTGTGAAGACAGGGCAGTCTTGAAATTAGTTTATGCATAATGGATAATAGGAGGCTGTTTTTAAGTGTAACTCATTTGGTGGGTTGGCAGATCTTGATTTCCTTTTTGATATGTAACATTTATTTATTTATTATATTTTTTTAGCAAGATGAGGACAGAGGGCTCCTCTAGACTATAGCTCAAGACAGCAATTTACATTCAGTAATCTCTTGGTCATTTAGCCACAGATAATTTGTCATGGTTTGTTTTAGCTGTTGTGATATTGATATTTATTATGCAAATTGTATTTCCTACATCTTATTGTTCTGCATTCTATGAATACTTAAATTATTATAAACCTTTACACTTAATATGGCTCGTCCTTCAATTTGATGCTTGAGCAACAGAGGGTCAGAGCGCACACGATCTTCTAGAGAGGAAGAAAATAAGTAATTAAAAAGCAGACAAACAAGAGAGCCGGCTGCCTGGTTGAGAAGAAAGCAAAGGCAATTTCAAGGAGGGAGAGCGAGTCCGGAGAAGCGAGTCGCTTCAGCCTAGAGCTTCTTTCTCCTAGAGACGCGGGAAGCTCAGAACACCTGTTGGTCCCCAGCCGTCTGAGGCGCGAGGAGGGGCAAAGAGGTGGCAACGGGAGTGGGTTTGAGTCTTGAAGGAGGACGATGGCAGACCCTTCTCTTCACATCCCATGCCTCCGCCCTCCACCCCGAAGTCTTCACAGAAAAGATTTTCTGTTGAGTGTGTGTAATCGTAAATATCTCATAATACATGTGCATCATGTAAATACACATTTGTGACATATATATTAAAGCCAGGTAGGAGGCCTTCAGCAAGCTGGGGGGATCCTGAGTCAACCCTCCTCGATCTACCTTCCCCGAGAATCTACCGCAAAGACACCGACTCGAAAATCCGAGAGCCGGATTCCGGCTCCTTTCTCCCAACTATGCCCAAGTCTACCGCTAGGTTGTTGAGAGGGCTTTCCCGCTCCGCCGGACGTGCAAAGCACGCATGCACTTCTCCCAGATTGTTTTGTCAATCCGGGGACCTGCCTTCTCACTGTCTACTCTCGTACAGCCCCCGATTCCCAAAGATCTATTCCTTCGGTGCAAGGTGAGTGACGGAAATTTGCAACGTTTGGTTTCCTGGCCGGTTGCACCCGGTGTACCGGGCAGGGGAGCCTCCCAGAGAGATTCTCGTCGTCGGTCTCCTGGAGCGTGGCTATAAACATTCCTAATAAAGGTGTACAGGAAGCTAGACCCCGCCCCCGGAGCTGAAGCCCCTTACACGCCAGGGGCCCAGGAGAGAGCACTTTTTCCTGGATCCGGGGGAAGCGAAAACGAATTTTAACATAAACATATTTGCATACGCCCCTCCCCTGGCCCCGCCCCTAGGTGGCGCGGGGCGCGCCGCCGATGGCCAGCGCCAGGGGGCGGGGTGGGGGAGGGGGCGAGTCCTCCGAGAGCCGGGTTCGGCTCGCGGCTACGTGATTGGTCGGCCGGGACTCCGCCTCCAGCGCATGCCATTAGCATCTCATTAGCTGGCCGCTCGGGCTCCGGAGGAAGCCACAGCCGCCAGTCTGAGGCAGGTGCCCGACATGGCGAGTGCTGTGCTGCCGAGCGGACCCCAGTGTGCGGCGGCGGCGGCGGAGGCGGCGGCGGCGCCTCCCGGGCTCCGGCTCCGGCTTCTGCTGTTGCTCCTCTCTGCCGCGGCACTGATCCCCACAGGTAGGTGTGGGCACCGGCCCGTTGGCCCCCTAAATCTCTTAAGGCGCTCTAGTGGCCGTAGCCATGGAGGGGGGAAACGTTTCCATGACAACCTTCCCCCACTTCCTAAATCCAAATCGGAGGGAGTGTGGAGAGAAAACTCAAGGGCTGAGGTGGAAAGGGTTGAGGGGATCGGTGAATCCCCTCTCCCTTGCCCAGCTCGGTGCGAATTAGAGCCCTTGGGGATGGCTGCACCCACACCTTTTCTCCCCTGCCTGGTGCGGAGTGCGGTGAGAATGAGGGGCCCCGGGGGCTAGAGAATGTAGGGGAAAGGGATGGATCGAAGGCACCCCCCGCAAACCTTCCGGACCCTCCCAAACTCGCTGCCGTCCCCGTAACTTGCAGGTCTTTCCGCCTCCCAGGGCTGCCCCTTCGCCCCCACCTCTCCAGCGGGCCCCCCACTCCCCATCCCCGTAAGCGCCCCATGGCTGACTAGCGGCCGCCTCCTGCGCGATTCCTCACTGGTCCACAGGACATCCCGACTCGTCTGGTCTGATCGCTCCTGCTTTCCCCGCGCTTTGCCTTTCCTCCCCTGTCCCCAGCCGCTCGCCCCTCGTGTCTCCCTCCAGCCGGATAGCGGCCCCCCCCGCACCCTCTGCCCGGCTGCGGGCTTCCTTGGCCGGGCTCCAGGCAGTGAAGTTCCCCGGGCCCGGCCCCGTGGCGGGGGCGGTTGCTGTCGCCGCCTCTGCGGGCAGAGGCGGGAGTCCGCAACCCGCCTGCCCCACGGCGTCCTCCGCCGTGAGTAGGAACACCGGATTTCCAGCCCGCCTGTCATTTTCGGCAGCTCGGGGATGGTGGAGGGAGCGTTCGCGGCCTCTGCGGCCACTTGGGCACCCTGCGGGCCTCCGGGCGCCCTCTGCGTGCGGAGCTGTCTTGGGAATTTGCCCAGAGGCGGCTCTGCACGCCCGGCTCCTTCCCTGAAGACGCCGAGCACTCGGCAAGGAGCACGCTGTGTAGCTGCCCGTGTGCGCGGCGCGTTGGCGCGGTCGGGAAAGAAGAGGGCAGTGTTTGCTTTTGCTAACAAAAGGGAGCCGGAGCTCTTCCCCAGCGGAGAGCCGGGCTGTGCTGCACCCTGTCTCCCCTTCCCGCCACCGCCGCGCTCCGCGGCCGCGCGGCATCCCCGCGCCCCTGGCCGCCCGCCGCGGGCCGGGAGCGGGGAGCCAGGACTCCCCGGCTCAGGGCCGTGGGGGCGGGGAGGTGCTGGAGGGGCTGCAGCAGGGCTCGGCGCCTGCAAAGCCCCTCCTCACAGCTCGGGAGCCGCAGGACCCGCGAGCAACAAGTGGCGGAGGACACCGAGAGCTCAGCCCCCACCTGCGGAACCCCCGACCCGGGCGGGCGCAGCTCTGGGGGCCACGGTGCGGCTTCTGGGGCGCCTCTCCACTTGGGCTGTGCCTTTTGTTTACACGCTAGAGGACACACAGTTACGTAAACACCGCAGGAGACACGCCGTAGGAAATGGGGAGATCTGCGGGGCGCTAGCTCTGGATTTGGGGGAATGCCGGGTTGCTTGCTCCCCCACTCCCCGGACAGGTCTGCAAGGGAGCTCGGCTTGGGAAACCTATCGGGGATCCATTGGGGTGGAAATCTGGCGGCAGCTTCAGTTCCAGAGCTGAGGATTTTTTCGTCCCTGCCACTGTCTCCGGATGTTGTTTATGTGTTTTTCCGCTGTGAATTCTTAATTTATGAGTTACGAGATAATTGGGTTCAGCCGATGCCGTTGTGGTTACAACTTCATTTCGGGTGATGTCTCTGACTGGATGGGTTCAATAAAATGTTCCTGAACAAGATCCCTCTGCTGCTGCATTGTAAAAAGCGCCAGTGCTGTTTAAACGTGAGCGTGAGTACAGGCTCAGTAACTGGCGCATAATAAAGGCAACAATAGACTTGTATTGGCTGCAGAAAAAAAAAAAAAAGGCTGGGTGGGGGGAGCGCTGGCCAGGGATATTGCTTTTGGACTAAAAATGGGAGCCGTGCAATGCCGCTTGGCAGCAGAACAGGATCAGATTATACGTCCTCTGTCCAGCCTGCTCATTGAAGGCTCGGGGTAGTAGCGGCAGTACTATATTTGTAAGTATCTCGCGGTAAGAAGTTGCCTTCCCCAGCGAGGGCTGTATGCTGACTTGGAAAGGAGCGGTCTGGAGCTCAACCGTGCATGTCAAAGCTACAAGGAAATTCTGTTGCCAGTTACCATGGAAGCAGCTTCTTGCTCTTGTGTACATCCCTGTTTGTACGCTGGTTATCAGATTGTGTTCAAATTAGAAAGTAATTGGGTTTGATTTGTAGTGAGGGGATGAGACAACTTTCTTTAAATCTGTTTTCTTTGCTTTTAATGTGTATTTTGGTGCTCAGTTTGAGAAGGGGTTTTGGCCTAACCCCAGATCCTAGACCCGGAGAGTAGATTTCAGGTGAGGACCCAGGGACTTCTCATCCTTACTCTTCTTTAAGCTTTCTCAGAAGTCTCCAGTTCCTACTCCAGGATTAGAGAAACCTGTTGGCACTGCCTTTAAACTTCATTAGGCTTGTGTCATTCACAGCCTCACCGGGGTAGCCATCCAGGGCCATTGTGCAGTGGGGTCCCAGTTCTGTCTTCCCCTGTAACTGAACCAATCTATCCCCTGGAGAAAATCTCCCATCCTTCCTGTGGTGTTTGGAAGAAATGGATGTTAATGGAAAGCAGCTAAAATGGGATCGTCAAAGCTCACTCAGTGTAAATCATGTCCATTAGGTTTGGGGTGCTGGCATGCTGTTGTTTTTGGCCCTCAGTGAACCCCTGGTTGGTCACCCTCCTTTTCCCTTTTCAGCTGTAGAAAGGATGGCCAATGGGTGGGGGTGTGTAGTCTGCTGGGGAGCCCAGGGACTGAGTTTTTGCTTGTCGCAGCCTGTTGGGGCTTGTGTAACCGGGGAGGGTTAGGGACTTTACAAAAGTGCCGCCCTGCTATTGTCGCCTTTCCCTGCATCAAATCCAATAGCCGCGGGAGGGACCTCACACTTGTCTGTGATAGCTTTGATAAAATATCCCTCATTAATGCCACTTTATATTTACAGTGTGTCACTGGAGACGCACAAGGCTTCATTTAGTGACTTGTGTGACGAGACAAGCTTGCATTATTTGCCTGGGACATTTTGGTGGAACAAGAGACCCATTGAGCAATCTTTTGAAATGAACAAATACGGAAAAAGGGGGGAAGAAAAGAGCAGGCAGTGCTCCGGAACAAAGAGCTTTATTCATACGGATGTTGTACATGCTTTATCCAGTTTTCCCCAATGGCCCTCCTGGGAAAGGGGAGTGGGACAGGGAAGAAGCCAAGGCAGGACACTGGCGCTTCCTCTCTGGTTTCCTGACTTCATATTCTTTTCCGACTTGGTCCTCGGCTCCCTGGACTCCCTGACTGCTCTGCTCAGCTCGCTCGGCTCCCTCTAAAACCCCCGAAGGTAATGGTTTCCTGGGTCTAAAAGGGAGATTTTGAAATCCTTTCTTCCAGCTCTGAATTTAAGCGGAAGAAAGTGGAAGCTACCTGTTGAGATGGATGGTTGTTGGTGGATATATCGGTTGAATGGAAAGAGATATCACTTTTCTATGACATGTGTCAGAAAGTGGTTGATAGTGACAGACGGGTAAGAGGTCTTGCAATTATAGTATTAGCCTTATTATTTATTTTTAAAGAAATGCTTTGAAAACTAAAATCCAAAATTTTCATGATCATGAAAGGTGCTTTTGGAGTTTTCAGTGCCTTTTGCCCACACCTGGTGCGTTTTGGCCTTAAACATAAGTGAGTTTTTATTTTTTTATTATTCCTTGGCCTACATCGCTAAGTGATTTTCAGGCTTTAAAAACTTTATAATATTGCTATGAATATAAACTCAGTCTCTCGGTTTCTGTGTGTGACATTTTGATGCTTAACTGGCCACTTAGAATTTACATTTTAAAAATGGTTTTGTGTGTGCCTGCCTGTTAACAAAATGTCCATTTTTATGCAGGGGAATCTCTTAAATTGGGCCAAACTAATCAATGCTATGATTTGAATGGAAATTTACCAGCATATGAAGAAATTTTATAAGAAATAAATCCAAAGGATTCAGATATTGTGTCTCTTGGGAAGAACAGCACTGACCATCACTCTGAGCATTTTTAACAGAAAGTCCAGGACAGAAAGGAGAAATCACACAGCGACATCTGTTGCAGTATTGAAAATTTGCTGCTGTGAGTTGCAAGCAGTTAGTCCCATATAAGCACCTAATGGTATCAGTTAGCCTGTGTATGTGTGTGTTTGTGTGTACTCACACAAATATGTATATAGCCACATGCATATGTGTATATATATATGCACTTACACAGAAGCTCACCCAGTATTCATAATCATATTTAAAATTATTTAATAGAAACTTGTAACATTTTAATGCAAGATTTTTTTTTTTTCATATCACCTGTTGAGGAATCAGAGAGTCTTACAGTCATGGAAGTTTGGAAAGGAGAAAGGTATTAGAAATCATCGGTAAAATCTCATTATTTTGCAGTGTGGCAGCCAAAGCCCAAACAAGGAAGGACCACTGAACTGAGGCTAAGTTAGCTACGCTTCCTGGACGAGGAGCCGGTCTCCTGATGTCCAGCCTGTGAACTGTCTCTCCCGTCTCCCAGCGAGGATGTCCAGTAAGGGATTTGCATCGTGGGTTAGCCAGCATCGTTGGTAGGAAGAGTTTGTATGCTGAAGGCAACAGGAATAATTGTTGTTCTCGGTAATAAACTAATGGATCAGAGGTGTAATCTCTGGGCAGAAAGGACCAGTTTTTGGTAAGGTTGTCTGTGGTGTTGACAAGTGAATTTGAAACCTGTGGACTTTATCTGGCAGCCACCACGTCAATGTTCAAAGCACCTGCGGAGGGGAGAGCTCTGGATTTGTATTGCGGTCCTAGGTCAGATGCGTGAAAACTAGGCTTCACAGAAGCTTCAGCTTTATACTTTAAGCTTCTGTTTTGTCATTTCAAGGAGTAATGTTAACAGTAGAACTGGTTCCATGTGACTGAAGAATAAAGGAACGGCCCTTAAGAACAAAAAAGGCTTCGTTGATTTTCTTACCAGGTACTTGCCCTTTGCATTAAGGCTGGGACAAAGCTGAGCATTTCTTAAAAGACAAAAATTATGTTATTGTTGCAAGATGACCTTTTTTATGTTGATTGTATTTTCTTTATTTTTTTTTACTTTATTATGGAAAATTTCAGTTTTACACGAAAGGAGAAAGAATGCCATATTAACCCTCTGTGTAAATCATATGGTTTGATAATTATTTACCCATAGCCCATCAACCTTCCGTATACCTCCTCCCCATCCCAGGTAATTTTTAACAAATCCTGCATATCCTACCAGTTCTTCCATAAATTACTTTAGAACGAATCTCTTTAAGATATGGCTCTTCCTGTACACTCGAAAGCACAGTATCATTAGCTGAATGTACAATTTCTCCACTGGTAGAATTTTTGCCCTAGTCTTGCTGCCCCCAGGAAGGTGGAGTGAAGGCTTGATACAGTGGGTAGAAGCTGAGGCAGGCGGTAGAGAAGCCAGAGCATGATTACGTGATTACTGCCTGCACTGAAGAGACCTTTTCGTGTGGTTTGGTTTATTTTGAGCAAGGTTTTGTTTGGATCGGATAAGATGAGTTTTATTGTTGTGTAAATATGGTTGTGTAAATATGCAGTAATTGTAGCTAATCCCTCAAATGTGGCAAGCTATGGAAATCACCCTTGTTGAGATTGGCCATTTCTAGACTTTCTCATAATGAATACTCTGCATCGGAAGACTTCTGTAGGAAAGGCTTCAATAAGGCTGTGAGATACCCTCATTCGGTATATTTTTCTTTAAATGTCTCTGTGGTGTAAATGCCTTGACGTTTTGTGAGTATCTGGCTTAAAAGGAAAAAAAAGTTTTTTTGGATTAGCTAAGTGCTAATTTCAGCTTGTATTCTGTAACTGAAATGGTCACAAAATGCCTTCTTTGGGAAACCCATTCAGAGCTGTAAGTATTTGGGCTTTGTTTTTGTAGAATGGGGGTACTGGGTGGTAGGAAGAGAAAATGTTAACTGCTTTTACTTCTCGGTATTTGTACATTAATTTAAAATGTAAATTAAAAATTTCAGCTAAATTTCGAAACTTTTTTTGTTTCTCGCAAAACAGGTTGGTTCCATTTTCCAAGGGTTCTTGAAATGTGAGGGGGGTGTGTGTGTGTGTCTTTTATTTAATTTAATTTTTTAAATTATTTTTTTTATTGGAGTATTGTTGCTTTGTAATGTGTTATTTTCTGCTTTACAGCAAAGTGAATCAGCTATATGTATATTGTTCTTTTTTTTTGGATTTCCTTCCATTTAAATCACCGCAGAGCATTAGTAGAGTTCCCTGTGCTAACTAGTGAGTAGATTCTCATTAGTTCATACGCAGTGTGTGTATGTCTTTTAAGAGGTTCTTACTCAAATGTTTTTAACGTAGACTATGAATCTGAAGCATTTGGGTTTTTGGTTTCCAGCCAAACAAGTAATTACACATGAGATGGTTTGCAGGGGGGCGTTGGAGCAGCCTTGGCCAGGTAAAACCCACCTCCTGTACCTCTTTTCTGAGTTGACCTGGGCACCAGAAAAGCACAGAGGAATGCCTACATTCAGGGTTTGGGGAGCGCCACCAAAATCAAATAAAAAGACGACTTTGTTTGGAAACTGTCAATGAACGAAGGAACCCACTAGAATGTTTGTAATTACAAGTGGCACCTCCTTGTTTAAATTTCAGAAGCCACAGTTTCTTTTTCAGAGATTTAAATTGCAGGTTCTAGCCGGCAGCTGCTGTTGTGGTTAATGGGCACTTTCTCTTTGAAGATCTTCCAGTGCTGGTTCTCAAAAGCTTTGGAGCAGTTGGCCTTGAACTAGGGTTAGAAAAAAGGGAGATGGAGGTATTTATATACATGCATGGCAAAAGTGACATGTGGCCTTTATTGTTACTCAAAAGAGAACTTGACGGGTAAGGTTTCGAGAAAGATGAGCAGGAGGGAAAATCTATTATGACTGACAGGTGTCTTGAATGGGGTGATTATCTTACGAGAGATGTGGGGTGGGGAAAATTTTTTCTTTTAGTAGATGTTTTACTGGAATATAGTCATTTGACCCAACATTTTGATCTAGATATTTCAGAAATGTTAAATAGGCTTGAAAGTAAAGTGCTCTGATATATATGTAAATGCTACTCAGTGTTTGAAGTTGATATTCTAGTGACATGGACTTTTAAAAATGCCTAGAGTAAGTAGCTTGCTCTTGGCAGTCTTCTGTGGTAAGGTAGGCAGGCACTCTAAATCCTCTTGAGCCATCCAGCACTAGACGGCAACGTCAAGTTAGAATTAAGTTATGAGATCCGCCGAGGGGGCAGGGAGGAATCTGCCTGAAAACAAAAGGTTGCCAGGCCCCATCTCTCCTATTATCTGTACCACATCTCCACTTGGCTAGCAATAATCTAGAAGTTAACATGTCAGAAATTGAACCTTTTATCCTAAGTCTCAACTTTCCTCAGAGTCTCTGTTACTGCCAATGAATGACACCATTGTCATCCTGGTCTCCAAGGCCCTGAAATTTGGAGTCTTCTTTTTCTCTTCCTTAGCTTTCACCCTTGGACAGAAACAAGATGGGATAAAATGGGGCGGATTATTTCCCTACTATATTTTCGGGAAGCCTCAACGTCCTCTCCAAACCATGTTTTACTAGCAGAAGCTCCCTACTGACTTCCCTACTCCAGCCTCTGTGAGTCAGAATTTAAGTCCACCTTCCACAGATGTGGGCTTCCCTGGTGACTCAGTGGTTAAGAATCCGCCTGCCAGTGCAGGAGACATGGGTTTGACCCCTGGGTGGGGAAGATCCCTGGAGAAGGAAATGGCAATCTACTCCAGTAGATTGGGAAATCGCATGGACAGAGGAGCCTGGCGGGCTACAGTTCACAGGATTGCAAAAGGGTTGGACACGACTTAGCAACTAAACAACAACCGCAGCTGTAATTTTTTCCTGGACAGGATCATGACACTTCCCTAGCAGAAAACCTAATCTCAAATTCTTGCTCCTCACACCAGATTCAGAATCCACACTGTTTTGTCTTTAGGTTGTTCCTTCCTCAATTGCTTTTCCACTCCTTCTCTAACTGCCCTCGTTTCTTATTACTTTTCAGCCCAATCCTGATGAGACTGGAAGACTGGTGATTCTCCAGTGAAACAGAGGAAGAAAGTGGTTCCACTGATCAGCCTTCAGCTGGTTGCCTTTGCATAAATCTGCTCTGTGTTCAGTTTTTCTCTAAACTCTTTCGGATTATAATTGTAGGACGGCTGAATCCCCTTGCCCACCTTGAGAATAAATCTCTTTCCTTTGCATCTTCCAGTTTAACTAATACGTGATTATCTAAAATGTATGCCGACACAGACTTTTTTTTTCTGCTTTACAGGTGTAGACATGACTCTATTTCGTTCCAGTAAGCTACAGTGTGTAGATATTATCACCAGTATTTTAATGAAAAATTTAAACCCTAGAATGCTGAAAGTGTATTATGTCTATTTGTCAGTGCGTGTTGGAATATGGACATTTACTATAGCTTGAAAACAGCGTAATTGAATTAACAAATTACAAGCTGGCTAAGTTAAGATTTTCGGACAAAATGTTAAGTAAGCCTTGAGGAGTTGAAGGCTTTGGAAGAGTCAGAGTCGGGGGCCTCGTCTGGAACTGCTGACTTGGCCCACATGAGATCAGCCCCTCTGAAGATTCCAAAAGACACAGCCTTAGAGGAGCAACTGGTGCTCATGCCTTTGGTGCTGTGTCAGTTATTAAGAAGTTCCTACCCGGGGAGCCAGAGGGAAGTGCACTAAAACCCAGGTCTTTGCGACCCCATGGACTGTACAGTCCATGGAATTCTCCAGGCCAGAATACTGGAGTGGGTAGCAGTTCCTTTCTCCAGGGGATCTTCCCAAGCCAGGGATTGAACCCACGTTCCCCTCATTACAGGCAGATTCTTTACCAGCTGAGTCACCAGGGAAGCCCAAGAATACTGGAGTGGGTAGCCTACCCCTTCTCCAGGGGATCTTCCCGACTCAGAAATCGAACTGGGGTCTCCTGCATTGCAGGCGGATTCTTCACCAGCTGAGCTACCAGGGAGGCCCAGGTCTTTATTAGCTCACACGTTAAATAGCGTTGACTTTGGGAGCAGCACTGCCTTTCTAAACACAGGCTTCTCCCTCCATCAGGGCTGATCGAATTTTAGTTGATTACATCCAGGGTGAATTGTTACTGGCTTAAGAAAAAAAAAATGAAATCTTTGTTTCTCAGTCTAACTGCTAAACTTTTTTTTTTTTTTAAACTTCTTATCTGAAGGATCTTTTCAAAGCTTTTGTCTGATATGAATATCTGCCACGGTTCTTCTCTTATTTTTTTTTTCCTCGGCTGGTGTCCTGCCCCTGCAGAGTTCAGTTTTTGCTACTGGAAGGCTTTGCAGCACAAGAATTCAGTGATCCGAACACTTGATTATCATGGAGTATTTGGGGACAGTCTTGGGATTGTCCCCAAGATTGTATGTCAGATGTGGTATGTATTTGGCTGTTGATTGTCAGCCTGGGATAAGCCGAGCCTTGCAGAGGTTGCTACACACCATCAGCTTCTGAATAGAAGAGGACCTTGCTTCTTGCAGAAACACTTAAATAACGAAAGCTTCAAAGATAGGGAAGGAAAAAACAAGTTATTTCAGTCCTAAATTACTGCTCAAATGGTTTTATCTCGAGGTTTGAATAGAGATTAGCTTAAATGACACCGAACTTCACTCTTCATTGAGCATATCTTGTGCGCATCATTGTGAAGAGACCTTTCTTTTAGTTTTGTTAGTAATCACGTGAATGCTAGTTGCTGTTTGTTTCCTTTTTCTGAAGCAAATCTCTCTATCTCTGGGCCAGGTTGGCAAGAAGAATACCCAGTTTAGGTTACAGAACAGTATAAACCTAGTGCTTTGCTTATGTGCTAAAAACAGCCTATCTTACAGGGTGTTACAAATAAAATAAGATCACAGATATAAATGTTCTTGACAAGGAAGTATTTTATATATATGGCTTTTATTAAAACAGCCATGGTTTAGTGATGGGTGTTAGGTTTCTGGCTACTGTTACTACTAATCACATTTGTAAATCCCTCACACATTTGAGACTATTGAAAAATTCTGTGCTGAAAGGATTAATTCAGGATGTACTCAACTGTCTCTAAGGTGAAACTGAAGAATAAGGTGGCAGTAAGATTAAGATCCCACCCAGAGTTGAATGCTTTTTGGAAGTATATAGAATTATCCAGTCACCTTGGAGAAATAGACAGTGATTGTAATCTCAAGTTCGGGGACTTTTAACACAGACGAGACTTTGTGATTTTACTTACTGCCTATATTTTATATATTATATTTAAATCAAGAACTTGTATTTCTGTAGCTAACCCATAAGGCACTTGGTAGAAAAGTGAGAATTTAAAAATTATTGTGAAATCAAGTTTTTATACCAGGCATTTTCTTTGGTGCAGTCATCGTGGGGTACACTGACTCCTGACAGATGTGGTTGCATTTTATTCTCAATTTTTATTTTGAAAACTGTCAAAACCACAGGAAAGTAGAAAGTATAAGGAATGCTTGTACACTCCTTGCTGAGTTCATCAACTGTCAACATTTTGCTCCTTTGTTTTATCTCTAGCTCTCTAAATAATGTATCCACATATCTTTTTTTGTTGTTTTTTTTTTTTCTGAACCATGTGAAAGCAAGTTGCAGGCATAGTTAACATGTCATCTTGAATACTTCAGCATGAGATTCTGAGAATAGGAACATTTTCCTCCTCGACCTCATTACATTTAAGAAATATAATATTCACCATTGTTATTTGGGCTTCCCTGGTGACTTAGAAGGTAAAGAGTCAGCCTGCAATGCAGGAGACTCAGGTTCAATCCCTAGGTCAGGAAGATTTCCTGGAGAAGGAAATGACAACCCACTCCAGTATTCTGGCCTGGGAGATCCCATGGACAGAGGAGCCTGGCGGGCTACAGCCCATGTGGTCACAAAGAGTCGGACACGACTGAGCGACTAAGCACAGCATAAGCATAGCATTGTTATTTAATGTCTATTCCATATTCAAACTTCCCCAGTTGTGCCATTAATATTCTTTATCTGTGTTTCTTTGTCCTTCCTGATCTAGACTCCATCAGAGATCCCATGTTGGATATGCTTTTCATGTCTCTTTTTCTTTTAATCTAGAACCATTCCCTGCCTTCCAGTTTTTTTTTTTTTTTTTTTGGTTAAGATTCTTTGAAGGAGTGTGTGTGTGGGAGGGGATGTCTTTCATGGCATTGACATTTTGTTGAGTCCAGATCTGCTGTTTTGTAGAATGTCCCATGGTTCTATGGATTGTTTTCTTGTTTCTTCATAGTTCGATTCAGACTATAACTGTAAGGAAGAACATTGCACGGCTGGTTTTGCCACTTTTTAACATCACATTGAAAGGGACATAATTGCAGTTTGTCCTGATTTTCGTGCTGACAGGTTTGATCCCTTGGCTAACTGTATGTTTAATCACGTGGTGAAAGTGGATTTACAGAATTTTCCACTTTTGTCTCTTTGTCATTAATAAGTAATTTGTGGGATATTTTGAGATTGAAGATCCTGTTCTCAGTTTGTCTAGTGGTTTTAGCAGCATTGATAAACCTTGTCTAAATCAAGTATTGCACCAGTGTTTACAAAATTGTGCTTTTTCTAATTGTCATTCCCCTGCATTGGGTAGAGGCCTTCTTGAGTAAACAAGAGCTTGCCTTACCCCTATTCTCTCTCTCTCTTTTTTTTAAATCAGAACAGACTCATAAATAAAAAAATTAATGTGATAATATTTCCTTACCGTCGAATTCGGCCAGAGAGAACCCCTTCATTCTGACTCTTGTATCCTGTTGATTTATGTCTGTTGATTTTTAAGTTCTTTCTTATTTTAGGTCACAAGAAGATGTCCAAGCTCACCTTGTATTTTCCTGTTCCAGATCTGGAATCAGCTATGTACCCGAGAAGTCATGGTTCCTTTCTGTGAGTGTGTGAAAAAGTGAAACTAGCCAACCAAGCTCCTTTGTCCATGGAATTCTCCAGGCAAGAATACTGGATTGGGCAGCTGTTCCCTTCTCCAAGGGCTCTTCCCCATCCCGGGATTGGATCCTGGTCTCCTTCGTTGCAAGCAGATCTTTTACTGTCTGAGCCGTGAGGGGGGCCCCTCCTTTTAGTGGAGAAATGGTATTTTGATACCAAAGAGTTGTTTTCATTGCAGTTGACGTGTTTCAGTGGACAGAACTTGGATATTACACTTATATTTATTATTATATAAATAAATTTATGTATCTATCTGTATACATTTTTAATTTATACTTATTTATTTCAATGATGAGTTCATATTGATGTCTTCGATTCTAGTGTAAGACTAAGATTTTTTCTTCCTTTCTCTCATTGCTTATTTGTATTTTTTCTCCATGGTGTGAACCTTGGTTCCTAGCCGTATCAGTGTCTTTAATGCAAAAATAGTTTTGGAATTACTTCACAGAGAACACGGTAAACAACAAAACTACCAAGTGAAGCTGAAGGTTTTTGCCATTCTTTTTGCCTTTAAAATAGATTCTTTCCACCTTTGAAGGTTGGTGATCAGAGTACTGTGTTCACAAGTTCACAAATTAGTTGCTTCTATGTGTGAGTGTGCATGCGCGTGCGCACATGCACGCATGTGTGTGAGATCAGTGAGATGTATACTTAGGATCATTGGTTTCTCTTTCTGTTCGAATTTCAGCCTTTTACGTATCCTTTTTGATTTAGTTTTTCATGTTGAATATAAATTATTGCCATGGCTCGGAAATCAAAACTGTGTAAAGAAGTGTCACTCCTTTCCCTGTACTTCTGGCCCATTCCCACTCATCTCCCTATAGCAGCCAGTTTCATTCTTTTCTCATGTATTTTTCCTATTGAAAAAATGATAAGTAGTGCTGTTCTTTGTTTTCATACTTTTTCATGAACCATGTTAACGTCTGCCTATAATATTTTCTTATTTGACACATCCTGGCTTCTCTTAGTAATTTGATGATTTACCTCCATTTGGCTTTATTTTACTTTGGAAACCATTTTTTTCCCTTTTTACTATACTCATGTCTTTTCATTTCTTCCTTCTAGGGTATTAGTTCTTTTCGAGTAGTCAGAAGAATTCTGTATCTATTTTTTTCAATTAATTCACCAAATCGCTTGTGAGAAAATAGGGACTGCCCCTTTTATGTAATGCAGTGTGCATCTGATGTTTAATAACCGTGCCTACTCTGCTTCTCAGCAGTCATCATTGACCCTTCTCCTCATCCAATAAACTGGCAAATCTATGCCTCAAGTCCCAGTGCCCCAGTTATTCCTACCTCCCCTTTTTAAAAAAAGTTGTTAACACAGCTCTACTTAATGTAAAGTAAGTAAACACTTTACTTACTATGAAGTGCATAACCTGTTGCATCTAAACCTTTAGGTCATGATCCAAAGCTGCTGTTGAACATCTCAATCTGATACTCCACAGTTATCTCAAATAATATTAACGACAAAAGAGCAACTATTATTTAGTAACTTTATTCATGAAATTTAATCCCTACTGTCACCCTGGAAGTAGTTAATCTCTCTTGCTTCATTTTACAGTTGAGGAAGCTGAGAGGATAATAATAGGTCTCTTGCCCAAGAGGCACAGATAATAAGGGATAGAACCAGGTCTATCTTCAAAACCCATCATTTTAAACATTCAACTACAGTTTCCTAAAGCTCAAGATGTCTAAAACTGAACTTAGCATTTATTCCCCAAACCTCCTGCTGTCCTGTATTTTCTATCCTGATGGAGATTATCACTGTCCACCCAATGAGTTAAATGAAGCTGCGAGACATCTTCGAGTACTTCCTCCTTTGCTGCCCTTTCCCTCTCTGTTAGTAACTAAGTCTTGCTTATCTCTTGCATTCATTCTTGTCAGTTTTACCACCACTGTCTTAATTTACCCATATCCTCATTCCACAGATGAGGAAAGTAGATTTAAATTGATCTAACAGTCTGTTAGGGCCTCCCAGATGGCTAGTGAGAAAGAATCTACCTGCCAGTGAAGGAGACGCCAGTTCGATTCCTGGGTTGGGAAGATCCCCTAGAGAAGGAAATGGCAACCCACTCCAGTATTCTTGCCTGGGAAATCCCATGGACAGAGGAGCCTGGTGGGTTACAGTCCATGGAGTCACAAAAAGAATCATGTATGACTTAGTGGCTAAACAACAACAATCCCTTAATTGGTCTGTTTACCTGCAGTCTGATCCTCTCTAATGTATCCTTTACACTGCTTGTAGGAAGATCTTTCTAAAACACACATTAGATTGTAACTTTCTTGCATAAAATCCTGAAATGTTTTCTTGGCATCTTGCAGAGGGCGCTTATGCTCTTCCTGCCTGGCCCACAGTGCCCTTCATCACTTCTGTCTCCCTCTCAAGCGCACCTCTTGCCAGCTATGCACACCGTGTTCTTCCTTTAGGATTTGCTTTAGGAGCTGCACACTGTGTTCTTTGCTTAACCAAAGTAAATGTGTCCTAGATACGCCATGCTGTCTCAGGCTCTTTATATGTCACCTCCTCCTCCTCAAGCACCCTTATCTAGACGGCTATTCCTACATATCTTTCAAGATCAAGCTCCCAATTTCTCATGGAAACTTACATGACCTCTCAGGTGGGTTAGGTGCCTTCTGTGTGGCCCTCTTCTCTACTTCCTTAAGGGCTTTTCGGGTCTTATCTTCTTTCTTCCTGTCAAACATTCCTTTCCAGATTGCCCCAGGTTCCATCTCCATACCAGCGCGCTTGTTTCATGCTTGTCCAACTTGTTTTCACCAGCACGCCCCTCCCTCTGGTCTTCCAGGTCACCAGGTTTCAGTCCTGTGTATACGTAAAACCCAAGTGCCGTGCTGCTTTTTCAAATCTCAATGTGCTTTCCAGCCTGCAAGTAATATTTTCCTTCAACTTCTGTTACAGTTTCTCTAGCCACGTCATGATACTAAACACCTCTTACATTATCATGCTTCCCAGGTTAGTGCTAGTGATAAAGAACCCTCCTGCCAATGCAGGAACCTTAAGAGACGTGGGTTCCATCCCTGGGTTGGGAAGATCCCCTGGAGGAGGGTGTGGCAACCCACTCCAGTATTCTTGCCTGGGGAATCCCATGGACAGGGGAGCCTGGTGGGCTGCCGTCCAGTGGTTCGCAAAGAATCGGACAGTACTGAAGTGACTTAGCACACACACACATTATTATATGTTGACATGTGTCCATAGATATGTGTTTCCTAGCCTTTCTACAGGAAGGACTATTTCTTATTCATAACAGCACAGAGTGGATGCCCTAGACACAGTATGTGCTCAATAAACATTTGTTAAAGCTATGAATGAATAGAGCTTCCCTAATGGCTCAGACGGTAAAGAATCTGCCTGCCATGCTGGAGACCTTAGTTTGATCCCTGGGTTGGGAAGATCCCCTGGAGAAGGGAATGGCAACCTAATCCAGTATTCTTGCCTGGGAAATCTCATGGACAGAGGAGCCTGGCGGGCTATAGTCCATGGGGTCACAAAGAGTTGGACACGACTGAACAACTAACACTTTGAAGGCTATGAATGAATTGGAAATTAGGTATCCATTAGCCATGAAGTCACATCTAGCCCCACAGTATAAATGTGAACAGAGAAAGTGGTGATGATAATTCAGTCTCGAAGACCAATGTAAAGATGCATCACTTCAAAGGTTGTTTATTTACCCACTGTTTTTCTGTTGTTGTTCAGTTGCTTAGTCTTGTCAGAGTCTTTGTAATGCCATAGATTGCAGCATGCCAGGCTTCCCTGTCCTTCACTATCTCCTGGAGTTTGTGGTTTTACTGTTATACAATCTGATTTCCGATGTGTATATAGCCTATCTTTTCTCATTTGTCATGAATACTGGTAGTTGGGGTTTAGAATTCTCACGAGGCCTTTGTGTATGAATTTAATTTAGTGGATGTCTAATTATCAGTTTTTAGAACTGTAATTCTTGGTAGAAGTTGTTTGTTCTCTCATAATAGGTGAAGGGCTGTCACAGTGTGATGCTTTCATAGCCTAAAGGACTGACTTCTGGTGTGTTTGTTCATCCTTAGTTGTTGGGTGGTCATTGGAAACAATTAGATACCAGCTCAGGTAAGAGAACCTCTTCCCATTTACTTAATCACTGTATAGTCCTGGCATAGGTGGAGTTCGCGTCATTGCTAAGCATAATGGCGCGTTCGAGTTGAAGCAGCAAAACAAGCAACTTCTCTCTGAGGCCATCTGCCTACCCCTTGGCCCCTCAGTTTTCATGCGAGTCTTGTCTTAAAACAGATACGTTCTCAGGGGGGCATGGTGCTCATAGGGAAATTTACACCTCAGGGTAACGGTTTTCCTTGTACCATAATAAAGATACATGTGGAGTCAGTGACTTCAGGATCAAAAGATGGATCACAGTCGTTGTATCAGACGTGAGAAATGGCTTGTTGCTGTGTTTTAAAAAAAACGAGATGGGTAAGGCAGTCTGTTTTGTGGAGATGTTTCCACTATTTGTGTTACTGTATAGTTACTGCTAAATAAGACTATGACAAAATTAAGCTTATAATAAAGTTAATCCCTTCAGCTGCTATAGTTTTAGACAGAAAGATTTCTTGTTGTTCTTCCATGGAATATGGGAGAGATTTCATATACAGGCAGAGGGGGAGAGTTTCCTAACATAACCTTTTAATTTAGGAGAAGTTTGGAGTTTGTTCTTTACTGTGAATATAGAGGTGGAACCCACTCTAACCAGAGTTTATTGCTGTAATATTTTTTAAATGCATTTGTGACACTGATATATCTGTGACCTTGTCGAGGCGTTTTTGAAGGGGAGGGGGTGGCTAGCCTTTTTTTCACTGTCATAAGTGATGTCTGCTCAATAACTCTAACTTCCTGACAGTATTGGGAGGGGAGGAGGACCTATCGTAACTTGTTTTTATGGCCTATTTCTAAAGTGTTTCCTTCATATTCACATCCATCCATTTAGACTTGTCTTCTCCCTGCCTAAGGCTTGCATCGAGCCTCGTCTGTGTTTGGTGCTTTAAATGCTTTGAATTATGGAGAATCGTAGCATTTTATCGGTGCTTCCCCTGTAGCTGTCTAGCTCTGTATTGTCTTAGGTTACACAGCTTGCATTTCTTAGGCATTGTGCATGGGTTATTGCAATTAGTTGAGGTTTTGAGTGAAATGACATATCTTCCTTGATTTTGTGCCATTTGCCATTTTTCCTTTCTTAGTAGACATTTTTTCAGGGATTGCCTTCTTAAGAAATCCTTCAAGGTAGAGGCATTAAACCCTTCCTTTCCACTATAAATCTTGGTAAATATATCTTTATCACTGTGACCTACTGTCAAGTTTAAATAATGATGTGATAGCGATGTTCATGAGAAATTGTATCTTTGAAATACACATTTTGTCAGTTTGTTAATGTATAGTGTATGATTGGTATTACCCAAGAAAAAGAAAAGATTAGTAAATCGGTTTCTTCTAGCTAATGCTTCAAGCATCCTATTTAAAAACAATTGCTTCTAGGTCCTGTTGGCAGGATTGCTTTTTTCATTATTCTGGTCATTTGCATGAAAACAAGTTGATGATTCTTTAAATAACCACCACCTTCAGTCTTCTTTTCCTCCTGAAATGTTATTCCTCCAGGAATGTATTCCATTCATGCAATAGCATGAATCTGGTCTGGAAAGTTAGAATTTTAGGCTAACATAGTAACAGAACTTTTCTTCACCTTTATTTTTTTTAAACCAAAAAGATGTCTCATTTTCATATTAATTTAGCCATGATTACATCCCTTTATCCCTGTTTCATAAGGTGAGTGCTACAGTTATGTTTTAATAGAATATTTTTCAAGGTCTTAGTATTTTTTTTTTAAATGAGGTCATCACCTTGAAGATTTTGACCTGAACTTTTCATGAACTAAAGGAGCAAGAAAAGGATCGACTAAAAAAAAAAAGATGAATATATAATCTTCTTATAATGGAATAACTGATGAGAATTAAATTCATTTTATAACATTTATCTGGTGCTAGTTCGCAGAGCACTCTACTGTTTCAGTAAGAGAAGCCCCACATTTATATGTTGGATCTCTATAGGAGTCCCTTTGAGAAAGTGTTTCCCTGTTTTAAAAAAGATATGAAAACTTCAAGATCAAAACAGAATGAGTCCTTCAGATTCAAGACAACAAGGCTCGCGAGAATGACAGCCTAGTTCCTGAGATTACAAGCAGGCTGAGGCCAGAGCCATAGTCAGAAACAAGGACTGCTCATCTACCTCGTCTTTCCTTTCCTCATATTCTCTTTGGGGGCCCCAGAAGGTGTGACTGTGGCCATAGGAGAAGACTGGGTAAGGAGCTAAGATTGCAGGTCACTCATCTCTGTCTTAACTTCAGAGGGCTATAAAGAAGGGAGCTAACATGGAGTTGGGGTGTTTTTGGCTTTTCATTTAAATAAAGTCTTGAAAACACAGGGAGGACTTCCACAGGTAAGGAGAGTACATTCCAGTTTGAGGGAGAACCATGTGAATATAGGCTTACAGTTAGGAGAGCCAAAATGGCATGTGAGAGGTGGAATTAGCAAAAGATATCTGGGGGCCAGATTGTGGAAAAACTTTGAATGCCAAATTTAGATTTAATTCTGGAGATCACTGGGAACTATTGAAGGGATTTTGAACAGGGAAGTAATGTCAGATTGGTGCTTTAGGACTATGAATCTGGCAATGGTTTGTGATTAGATTAGAAATGAGAGATTGGTTAGGGGTATAATAGTTCAAGTATGATTTTATGAAAACTTGCATTAGGGCAGTGGAGGAAAATGGAGGTGGAATTGACTGGAGAATGGGAATTGAGGGGAAATGAAGACTAGAAATGAAGAGGCATGTTTTGATTTTGAGCTTGAGTGGTTTTGAAGGATGGCTTTTCCAGTGAACAGAAATAGAAGTCTTATGGCAGGTTTAGTAAGGGAAGGCAATGAGCTTGGTTGTGAACATGTTAAACTTGTGAGCTACCATTAGAATATAGTGGAGATTTTAGAAGGTCATTTCAAACATGGTACTTGAGTTTGGGAGAGAAGTTGAGAGTGGAGCTAAGAGATACAGATTTGAAAGTCGTCTGTAAAGTCCATTGCTGAATTCTGTATGATGCACTCAATCAGTTACTTCTTTGATACATGTGTACCGAAATGCCCGATGTGTGCGGTTGTGTTAGGGTCTGGAGAGGAATGTATGTGTGGTCCTGAAGAGGATCATAGAGGTGGAACCTTGAGGAGGGTCTGTTTTTAGGGGACAGGAAAAGGATAAGGAACGGTAATGAGCTTGTCAGGTTAATGCTGTGAAAGGAGAAGGGAGCTGTAGGCAGGGCTGATGAAAGTTTGTTAACTTAGTTGCTGAAGAGACTTGAAGGAGGAAGGATCTTCTTGGAAGTGAATGAACTCTGGGGAGGGGGTGGTATAAGAATGAGAGTAGCTGAGATGTGGGAAAACTTACTCCTGATTCCAGATTTTTGGACTGGAATGTACTCCAGTGAGTCCGGTTCTCACTGTAGTACAGCAGCCCAGCCCTCTGTGCCTTTACCACGGTATGGGGGGCTGTGAGAGCCTGCTCAATCTGTCCATAGAACTTGAAGGGCTTAATTATGATTCTGGAGGTTGTGATGTTGAATAAAAAGCACATTAATGAACCTCATGGTTGTCGTTGTATTTCACGTAATGAATGACAACTTGGGCAGGTTTAAGCAAGGAGGCAGAATAGATGGAAGCTGTTTCTCTCGAAGTGTGCCTCTTTAACAACCACCACCAGAGAACAAAAACAAATCCTAGTGTAGCGCAGGGAGCACTTTCAGGATGGCAGGAAGAATCTAGGTCAGCTTAACAGCAACTCCTATTCTTTAGGTAGATGAATGTTTGCTACCCTGCCTTTCAACATGCTGCGTAAAGTCCAGAAAGACTGGACATGGTTCCTTAGTGCATATTAGTCAGTAAGGGGTCACGAATTAAATTGATGTGTGGAAGCATTTTGATTTACAGTTGACTAGTGAGAGTGTAGCCCAGGCCTAATATGGCAGCCTGCTGAGTTGTCCTCATTTCCTTAACTCTTCGATGTAAAAGATAAATCCTTGTGGAATTTTTGCATATTACCTTTAGGGCATGATGGGTCTCCTCCTATAGGAAGAAGGATCAGAAAGGAGCTCGGTTTAGCAGTGGAGCTCTGATCTAGCAACTTTAGCCTCTTTTTTCCAGCCATGTGTCTCCAGCGCTTTTCAGTAGAACTTTCTATGATGATGGAAGGATTCTTTAATCTGTGCTGCCCAGTGGCGTAGCCACTAGCCATCTGTGACCATTGAGCACTTGAAATGTAGTTCGTATAACTGAGGAGCTGCATTTTTTATTTCTTTTTAATTTTAAGTAATTTACATTTAAATAGCCCCATATGGCTAGTGGCTCCCATATTGGACAGCATAGCTCTAGACAAAAAGTAAGAAGCCAAATTCTCATGTTTACTCTTATTGTACAGAGGTTGGGTGAGGGTATTAACATTCACGCCAAATTCAGTAGATTCATATTGAATCATGGATTCAGCTGCTGTGGGTCTCCAAACTGTGCATTTTCTCTTCTCTTGCTTTTCATACCTAAAAGCTGCTGGAATATCTCAATTGTCCTTTCTTCATCTTCAGAATTATCCCTTTTGGCCTTAGAGGGGTATAGCTTATCTAGTGCCCAGATTAATAGCTCTAGCTTTGTCCTTAGAAAGTGAAATCTTGAAGGTTACTGTTACACGACTGTACTGCCATATGCCAATTCACATTGTTATCTTTTTTGGATGATGCCAAAAGTGAGTGAAATGTGAAAAAAACATTATTCATTTTAAATAGTTTTGACTGCCAGGTTAATGCAGCTCTTAAGCAAAGCTTCATGAGATATGGCCATAGTAACTGCTTTTAACTTGATTTAAAGTTCTTAAACATTCTGAATTGCTTCACCTAATCTTTTTATACTGAACGTACAATTTTCAGGCTCTTTTTTATTTTCAAATCCATAACTGACAGCTGCTCAACACCTCATTCAAATAGTTTTAAGAGTTTTAGCGAAAAGTTGCGACAGCCTGCATTTACTGACATCAATTGGATTGAGATATTGTGGATTTAAAGATGATAGAGAGGGAGAAAGAAAAATATGAAATAATTATTGCATGTTCACTGCTTGCCCAATGACAATGATTTGAAGCCTAATAACGAACCAAACTGAGAGATTAGCAGAAGGAAATTGGAGTTAACTTTCAAAACTTAACATTAAAAATGAATATTCCATTTGGAAACAGAATTTTCACTTGTGGTCCCATTCATTTTATGACATTTTAAAGAATACTGATGCATAGAAATGTATATATACCAAAAACTCATCACAAATTTTTTCTTAAAATATATTCTACAGGTTCTGAGACTATAAACTCCTGAAAGGAGTCTGATGGCTAGTGCACAGCTATATTTCTCAAGTGAAATCGCCCATTTTATAGGAGAAACAGAATCATAAGTTTCCCACCTTTAATTCCCATGACAAATGGAACCTACTCATGACTCAACTCAAGAAGGCTGTGTGCTATAGTGAGTATATAGAAGCTTCAGGGTGTGATGTTTGTCTAAGAGTTAAAATTAATGTGACTTTAAATTTTGGCCTCAGCCTTTCAAGTAAATACTGCCTGCATATCTGTGTGGGTTGTGGGTGTGGGTGCATGTATGTGTATCCCATACTATGTGCTGGACTCTGGTATAACTACTAGATTTACAAGGATGAATTATATAGGGCTTTTTTCCTTCAGAGACTTACATTTCAGATTTCTTGCGCAGGAGACAGTAAAACTAATAATGCTGTGTGCTTAGAAACGTAACAGACATGGTTTGGGAGTACTGCATGAGTATGGAAGAGGGATTCTTACACTCAGTTTGGAGACTTAGAGTCAGGAAAGAGCTTGAGAGGTCCTTGAGTTGGATCTTGAAGGAACAGTAAGAGAGAGCCATGCGGGTGGTATTAGGATTTTTTCCAGGTAGAGAGATGACATGTGGACAGATGAAAGATACGGGGTATTCTGGGAACTGCAGATAGTTTGGTGGTCAGGGGGAAAAAGCCTTCGAGGGTGCAGCAAAAAGTGAAGCTGGAGAAGGCACATGGGGATCAGATCCTGAAGGGTCTGTGATCACGAAGCTTGGTGATAATGAGGAGTCGAGGCTTATGCCTCGACTTATGCTTGGCTGTGCATGGAATGGATTGGGGAAACCAGAAACCAGAGGTAGGAGAGCAGGTAGGGAAGAGCTGTGGTGGGGCAGCTGGGATTATGAGGGCTTTAGCTAAGGTGTCTGCTGCGTAGCTTGGGAGGAATTGGTTTCAGGGTATTTTGAAGAGCACAGAATTTCATGACTGAACAAGGAATGAGAGGAGGGGGAGTCTAGACGAATGATCAAGTGCTGGCTTGGCCCCCTAGATGGGTGATAGATACACTACCGAAGATAGGAAGTTTAGAAGGTGGACGGGGTTGGGAGTTGAAGATGCTGTGCTTAGCTTTGGAGGCAGCTGTGGCATGTCCAGGTGGAGGCATCTCCTGTACTTGTTTGGAGCCGTGGCCATGATGAGCTCTCCTAAGACTGGATAAGGAGAGAAGAGGCCAGAACCTGAGGAAACATCAACAGTTAAAGGTAGACAGAAGATGATGTACCAGGGGCAGGAATGAGGAAGGAACTGTCAAATTTTGAGGAAAACCAGCCAAGACTTTTGGGATCCAAGAGGGAAGGGAGTTCTAGGAAAGAAAGAGAAGCACTCTCAAATGCCACAGGGGGGTCAGATTGCATAAAGGAGGCTGTTCACGGACACTGCTCGTAGGTATGTACAGGGAAGCTCAGTCTGACAATTTCAGTGCTGAGTGAGTGTGGAAACTGGGTAGCAGTAGGTGAGGCAAATGGGGAGTGCAGAATAGGAGAATAGATACATGTTTTAGAGGTGCAGCTGGTGAGGCTAGGGTGAGAGAGGAGGAAGGGGAAATGAGATGTAGGATTGAGGAAAATTTAAATATATATGTGTGTGTGTGTGTGTGTGTGTGTGTGTATATATATATATATATATATATTTTTTTTTTAATTGGGAAGACTTGAGACGGTTTATATAAAAACCAAAGGGATAGAGATGAAGTGGTAGTGATCACTGAAGGAAGGAGGGCCATGATGAAGGCCAGGATGGGATGGGGGGCCTTGATTTGGAGAGGAGGAGGGAGAGAGAGCGTTTGTCTTGGGATGGAGGTAGTGAGAAAGCCTTGAGAAGAAGTATGGGTATAGATTGGATCGTATGTGGAGGAGCTGAGGACCCAAGAGACGGAGGTTCTCTTTGGGAAAGTTGGAGTCCATGTTGTGTAAACCTGCTGACGTTGGATGTCATACTGACCAGGGTTCTTGGCCTTCCCCCAAACAATAGAAATTGGGCTAGAGGCCAGACAAGAAATTCAGGCAAGGCTTTATTGGGGCTCCTGAGGCTGCAGGAGGGAGCAAAAACAACTAACAGGTTCTCTTTCTTGCTCCTCAAAGTGGGGTGAGCTGGTTCCTAATATGGGGTGAGAGTAGGGGTATGTCCAGTGGTTAGGCCAGAGGGGCCCACTCCTTTGGTGATGTTGAGTGCAGGTGGCATGTGTAGTATCCTGTTTTTGCCCCCGTTCTTCAGAAGGGGTGGTTGGGTTTTTGGCCTTTTTGTATCTTATTGCCCAGAATTTGTCCCAACTGAGCAGGTGTGCAGTTATTTTTAGACCCTTATAGTTTCATTGTATTCTGTTGCTCAAGGAGATGTTTGTCCAGGTGCAAGCACAGCAGCAAAGGGTTCCAGGTCCTAGGTCCCAGGCTGTCTCAGATGGAGCTGGAGGGAGACATGGGAATGCTTGAAGTTCCCTCCTGGGGTGAGGTGGGGGCTCCTTAGAAGATTATGGAGAACACCCAGCTGTGGGTGGCAACCTCACATTGCAGTGACCTGGCCACAGTCCCCCTGGCCTCTCCTGGGCAGCAGACTGAACCCTCCTCTTTCCCAGATGGACACTTTGCCCACGAGGAGTCCTTGATCCTTCTTCTCTTTTAGAGGGGTGGCGGATCATTATATCATGATCATTTAGAGCCAAAGGGACTTCCGAGGACATACAGACTAGCCTTCCCATCTTATAAGTCAGGAAACTAAGGCTCTGAAAAATGAAGTGATTTACCCAAGTCCAAGGCTAGGACTGAGCCCCAGGCTCTGACCTGCAGCATGGGGCTCTTTTCTGTACCCTTGCTGCCTCTTTGATAAGGATTATGAATACATTCCATGCATTGTAAATGCCCTTAATATCCGATTATGGGGACTTCCTTGGTAGCTCAGTTGGTAAAGAATCCACCTGCAATGCAGGAGCCCCTACTTTGATTCCTGGATCGGGAAGATCCTCTGGAGAAGGGATAGGTTACCCACTCGAGTATTCTTGGGCTTCCTTGGTGGCTCAGTTGGTAAAGAATCCGCCTGCAATGCGGGAGACCTGGGTTTGGTCCTTGGGTCGGGAAGATCCCCTGGAGAAGGGCATGGCAACCCACTCCAGTATTCTTGCCTGGAGAATCCCATGGGCAGAGGAGTCTGGTGGGCTGCAGTCCATGGGGTCGCAAAGAGTCAGACACGACTGAGCGACTGAGCACACAGCACACACACATCCTATTATGAACACTGTGAATCCAGTGCCATTTTCTTTTTTTTTTCCAACTTTTTTCCCCTTCTCTCTGCCAGGTTCAAGCAGCTATAACCATACTGTCAGCTACTGAAAATAAGTAGGCTTATCTATTTTTTCCTAAGTGGAGCTGATGTTTGATTAGATGAGAATATTATTTGGGACTTGTAAAAAGGTAGAGCTTAAATGGTGAAATGTTTGAAATTTCTAGTCTTAGAAACTATCTAATTTGAAAGATAGATGGATTTATTCATTCATGCATATATTCATTCTAAGTTTCAATTATTCCATATTTCCAGAGTAAGTGCCTGCTAGGTGCCAGGCATTGTGATGATGTAGTAGCGTGAATTCCCATATCTGTCCGAATGTCTGTTGAGAGTTAGTTCTCACATTATACCCTCTCCATCTAGGGTATCAAGTTTAATATCAATAACTTGTGAATGCTTCCTTGGGATCTGCCACCTCCAGCCTTGGCCTAGGCAAGAACTAAGAAGCAGATAGTAGCATGTCTTTTAGTTAAATACAGATTTGGCAGGAGTTATTTAGTGTGGAGCAGGGGACCTTTAATTAATTACCATTGTTTATAGTACATTTTCCTCCTTTGTTTCCAAGAATAAGAATTATTCAGCAATATGATTGATAAATAAAACATAAAAAGGTCAGTTATGGTTGCCCTGGTGACTGTATTTCTCAGCAAGTATTTTGTTTGCCATGAAATATGTCCTGGAATGATTTACTGGAAATCAGACTCTGAATGTCATGACTTTTTGCATTTGAGTTTCTTATGCACTCATTTTGGAGTGACAGTTTTGTAGGATTTTCTGGGGGGTTGGGTTTTAAAGCTGTGTGTGTGATGGGGATCCTTGTGTATGTATGTATTTTTCTTTTTTTGGTAGATGAACAGGAAACTGTGATTACAGTGAATCTACTTGAATCAAAAAGTACTACCAAGTCTAATGTGGGACTTAGGAGGATTTGAATGATTTGGGGGGGGGGGGTACATGAAATTTCTTAAAACTGGAATATTTTCTGTAAAATTATACAAAGTGTATTTTCTAAGAAATGATAAAGAATGTGTTAAAGCATACCTTTTGATTTAATTCCTATGCAGTTAATTTTGAGTAGAATAAATTATTCTCAAAAAAGTATTAAAGATGAAAATCAAAATCATTAAGCAATTAAAGCAATTGCTACCTTGAAGATTTTTGGTTGTATGAATTAAAGTTAAGTGGATAATTAAAAAAAAACTTTAACATATTCTGTGACCCCAAACAAAAACCTACTTCAAGGAATTCAGCTTACAGAAATAGTTTAAATATAAACACAGTAGGATGTAACTGCTGCATTGTTTTTAATGGCAAAAAACTGGAAATAACCCAAATGTTCATCAGTAAGAAAGTAGTTAAGTAAATTATGGTCTGTCCATATAGTAGAATACTGTGCAGCCATTAAAAGGAGTGATGTTGATCTATGTCTACTGACAGGAAAAGATTTTCAAGATGTATATCAGTAGGTTGCAAAAAAGCACCTTGCAGAACACTATGTGTGTGGAATGATCCTATTTTTCTTAAAAACTTATGTTTTGTGTATAATCTATAATGCATACTAGCTAATTAGTATATTCATTTAAAATTTGAAGAGCAAACATAAAGCTGTTAACAAAAGGTATGCCTGGAGAGTGGGATTATGAAGGACTTTTACTTTCTAAGTTATATTTGCATGTTGTTTGAAATTTCTATAACGAATATGAAATACCTTTGTAATTAGAAAGAAAAGATGCAAAGCCTGCTGTTTAAAAGGTCTAAAAAAGAATCTGTTGAAATGGACACTGCATGTAAATATAGTAGGCTTTATAGAAACCTTGTATTTATGGTTTGTTTTTGTCAAGATACCTTGGACTTTGAAGAAGCATTATGTTTATGTCTCTATACCCTTTACACTTGGACATGAAGTTGGCAAACTTTGGGAGATGGTGAGGGAAAGAGAGGCCTGGCATGCTGCAGTCCATGGGGTTGCAAAAAGTCGGACATGACTGGGCGACTGAACAACAACAACCCTTTATACTGACTGATGTTTAACTCTTTCCTCGATATCTACCAGCTGTTTTTTTTTCATGTTTCATTTGCCTTCCAGTGTACCTCTTTCCGTGGATTCTCACTTTGCAAGGCAGCCTTTTTTATTTCTATTATTTCGTTGCTATTATTTATGCTTTGATGTCTCGCTTTTTTTGTTAAAAGAATTTTTCATGGCCCAAATACCGGCTTCCTTTTATTTTAAAGTTATATAAATTCTGTAAACCATGGAATTGAGGAATAGAATTTGTGGTCTTCAGGATTTCATCTGCTTATGATTTGCTAGCTCCTGACTCTGTTGCACCAAATGTCTAGGTGTGTTTGTGTGTTTGTGTCTGTCTGTCTGTTTGATCCCAGTCTCTGCCTGGACCCCAACTGCATCAGCAGTCTGGAGAAGAGGCTTGTGTAGTACAATCAGTTTGTATGTTTTGGAGAGGAGTCATCAATGCAAATAGGATTAGGAAGAAACTGCACATGGGCAAGCCCTTTATTGCCATTTTCAGGGTATAAGCTCAGAGTGTTAGCACACAGAGTGGAGCAGAAAAGACCTTTGCTGTGAGTGAGGCTGTTTCAGTTCAGTGATGATGTCGGTGAGGATAAAGCTGCACACTGAGGAAGATCTTAGGTCACATTGCTGACATTGTGGGTATGTTTTACGGATCTGGTGACATAATACAAATTTAGCTTTATATTTTTTATGTTCTCCCCTTCTGCCTTGGCTACATAAAGCTGGATAGGTAATTCTTTTTTAAAAAAAAAATATCCATTGGATTCTTCTCCTTGGAAAGAGTGTGAAAACATGCTTTTGAAAAAGTTTTAAGACAAGTGATTATTATACCATGGGCTAAGATTTAAGGCGGTGTTTTTTCCAAAAAATTTAGACCACAACCCATGCAGTCGTATACACAATAAATTGCTGTGTTTAGTGTGCCTTGCTTTTTAAGTGTACTTGCATGGTTTTCTTTCCCCTTTTCTGTCAGTCCTAACCTATCTCTGTATCTGGCCCACTGTAATCTCTCCATTCATTTTTGTATCCTGTCTTACCCCGCTGTACCCTACTCTCTTCTCCCCGTCTATTTCTAGTCTATTTCATTTAAACAAATGCTGGGTGGGACCCATTCAATTTAAGGCCCACCATTTGAAAATCACTGATGGGAAGGATGACAAATTGCAGCAAATGAAATTGCCAGAGGGCTTGGATGTTATATTTATTTCTTGAGTGTTGTCTGCCATTTCCTGTGGAAGTCAATGTGTTAGCTTTCAGTTATGGTTTGTCCCCATGGTTTGATTGAGAGTGTAGTACGATGCAAACATTAAGCCACCTCATTTTGAGATATGTTATTGTTGCTCTAAGCCATCTTTCTTCTGGGAAAGTTTTTAACCAGGACATCTTTATCATCCGGAGTCTCTTATCATGTAAATGTTGAGCAGTCCAAGTACGTAATGATGCTAATAAAGTCTGCATTTTCACAGTGTGGGTGATGCAGTACAGAGTGTTTAATTCTAGGATGCGTTTCTCCTACCACCCAGTATGTTTCTGGTCCCCTCTTGCTGCCATCTACTGATTTGCATAAGGAATAGAAATCCATTGTCATGTTGGACTAAGCTTCTGGGCCTAAGCCTCAAAATGAGGTAAATATGCCTCTGGGGCGGGGGGGAAGCAAACAAACAAGCAACCCACCAATCCCCCCCAGTATACTTGAAAGCCACATGGAGATGACCCTGGATTGTCTGGCCTCAGGCCTCTTTTATTAGTGGTAATTTAGTGTTGACTTTGCTCCTGAGCAAGTCTATAGCTGAATTTTTAGTTTTTAGATTATAGAATCAGAACATATATTCTTGAGACACTGGCTAGAGTACAGACACTCTGTATATCTTTTATTTACTGTAGAAGCCAGCTCTGTGTCAGAACATAATTGATCCTTGATAATGTATTGATTTGATTTGAATGGGATTGCATATTAAATCCTGAGACTTGCTAATACTATAAGAATTTTAAAATTTATGGAGTGCTTACTCTTAGTACATATTCATCTTGTTGTGTTCTCACAACTGCTCAAGGAGGTTCTTTTTCTAGTGATAACTTTGTTTAATTGATACTTGCGGGAATTTTAAAAAAATTTACATGAACTAAATTTTTTTTTTTTTTGAGAGTGCCAGGCCAGAATACTGGAGTGGGAAGCTGTTCCCTTCTCCAGAGGATCTTCCCAACCCAGGGATCAAACCCAGGTCTCCCACATTGCAGGCGGATTCTTTACCAGCTGAGCCACCAGGGAAGCCCGCAGTTCTGTAAATTTTGGCAAATGCACAGAATCGTTTCACTGTGACTACCACAGTCAGGATTCTGCTCCCTCACTTACCCACACCCCCTTGTGCTGTCCCTTGGCAGTCAAACCTTTCCCCCACCCTTTTAAAAGAATTTGTGGTTTAATTTGATCTTAAAAAGACATGTATAGTATTTTAATGAAATAATTTGTAAAATAAACCTTTCATTTTGAATGTGAGTCAATAAAATTTTGCAGTGATGCAAAGTGAAAATATAAAAGAATCAGTAAAAATTCACATTTTTAAATTCAGAAGACATATCTGTTAAAAACTATTCATATACTTTACCTTTATTTTGTTCTTTATGCAGAGGGTTTACTAAATTTGCCAAGATTACCATGAAGAAAAAAATTAAAAAAAAAATTCTTTGACATCTTTTGAATTGATACTTTGAGTACTGTGATTAATCATGATGTATGCATATCTGCATCTCTTCTCAAGAGGGTAGAAAGTCTGCTTCCTTTAGTGTTAAATTTACTAATCTAAGCCCTTTAGTATACATTTAAAGAATGCACTTTAGTCCACCTAACTTTAATTCATTAAGCTCTGAAATAAGTAGCCACCGACCTGTTCTCCATTCCTATAGTTTCGTGTCTTTTCTAGCATGTCGTCCAAGTGGAGGGCTTCCCAGATGGCTCAGTGGTAAAGAATTCACCTGCCAAGCAGGTGACGCCTGTTGTATCTCTGGGTCAGGAAGATCCCCTGGAGAAGGAAATGGCAACTCCAACCTGACTGCTGCTGTTGAGCATCTTTTCATGTGCTTATTTGCCATCTGTATTTCTTCTTTGGTGAAATGTCGTCTATTCAGATATTTTGTCCATTTTTAAAAAATTGGGCTTTTTCTTGACTGGAGAATCTCATGGACAGAGGAGCCTGGCAGCCTACAGTCCATGGGGTTGCAGAGAGTTGGACACAACTTAGTAACTCAACAGTAGCAGCAGCAACAGCGTGTAAGTGGAATCATACTGGATGCAATCATTTGATTCAGTCTTCTTTCACTTAACCTTTTGCATCTGAAAGTCATCTGTGTTGTTGCGTGTATCAATCAGTAGTTCATTCCTTTATATTGCTGTTATGTTCCATTGTATGGATGTGCTGCGGGTTATCCATCTATTGACAGACATTTAGGCTGTTTCCAGTTTTGCCAATATCAGTAATGCAACTATAAATATTTGTGTACAGCTTTTTTTGTGGATATAAGTTTTCATTTCTCTTGGTTATATGCCTACAGGTGGGATTACCAGGCCATATAGTAAATGTAACTTCTAATAGGTTTAACTTTAAGAAGAGCTGCCCAAACTGATTTCCAGAGTGGCTGTACCATTTTTCATTCCTACCAGAATGCACAAGGATTTCATTTGCTGTGCATCCTCATCAGCACTTAACAATATCAGTATGTGTGTGTGTGTGTGTGTGTTTTAATTTTAGTCACTGTAATAGATATATAGTGGTATCCCATTATGGTTTTATTTTATCTTTCTCTAATGACTGCTGTTGTTGAGCATCTTTTCATGTGCTTATTTGCCATCTGTATTTCTTCTTTGGTGAAATGTCTATTCAGATATTTTGTCCATTTTTTAAAAATTGGGTTTTTTTTACTGTTGAATATTGAAAGTACTGGATATAAGCCCTTTGTCAGATGTGTGATTTGTATTTATTTTGTCACAGTTTGTAGCTTGTCTTTTTATTCTCTTAATAGTGTCTTTTTACTGAGTTTTTAGTTTTTATGAAGTCTAGTTTATCAGTTTTGTCTCTTATGGATTGTGTCTTTGATGAGGTAACCAAGAATTGACTGCTTAATCCAAGGTCATGAAGATTTTGTCCAGTTTACTTCTAAAAGTTTTATAGTTTTGCATTTTACATTTAGGTCTGTGATTCATTTTGAGTTATTTTTTGTATAATGTAGTAAGTATGGATTGAAATTTATCTCTTTGCATATGAATATTTGCTTGTTTCTAAACCATTTGTTGAAAAGAGAATTCTTTCCTTTGAATTGTCTTTGTACCTTTGTCAAAAATCGATTGGCCATATTTGTGTGGTTCTATTTTTGGACCTTCTTTTGGTTTAATTGATTAATATGAATATCTTTTTGCCAGTTGTGGTAAATACTCTTTAAATTTCAGATTACTGATGAGGAAACTGAGTTTCAGTCAAATTAAATACCTTGCAAATGGTTGAACCAGTGCTCAGACTGGTTTGTCGGGCATCAAAACCCATGTTATGTTGAGAAGTTGTTTTGCCATCTTAGTTATTTTGCTCCTGGTTTAAATTTTTGGTTCTAAGGAACTGTCTGTGCAGTCTGTTTTTGGAAGTGCCTCGGCTGAGGTCATTAAAGATAATTCTCAAAAACTACATATTTATAGGTGTGTGTGTGTGTGTTGATGTGAGAAGTAGATTGCATTGGATTATCTAAAATGTGTAATCAAAAGTTTTTTTCTGCTTACGAGGCTATTAATTACCAGACTATAATTAGTTATCAATACCTTTAACAAGGTATAACCTTCTTTCCTAAATCCAGGGTAATGGTGTGTCATTTTCCTTTATTTTAAAGAGAGCAATAGAAATATATGGTTCTTGTATGGCAAGAAAAGAATGTTTAGGGTTTGTGAATGTGAGAACACAGATGGGTGAGAGTGACTTAATCCAGATGGCTTATGCAAGGAACTTAGTGAGAGGTGAGAGTGCCGCTAGTGTGGCAGTGAATAATAAATTAACATTTCAATATTGGCAAACTGGGGAATTTTGAAGAATGTCATATTTAGTTAACTTCTGATTTTTAAAAACCAAGCTGTGCATCGATAGGTTAATGCCTGGGAGTGTGTGCATGAGTGCATGCACATGTGCGCGCGCACACACACACACGTGCACACGCACACAGACATACACACACACACCTATAAATATGTAGTTTTTGAGAATTACCTTTAATGACTTCAGCCTAGGCACTCTGTGATTTTTCTTGTTTTTAAAAACGGAGATGTAATTGTTACATAATATATTAATTTCAGGTGTACAACATAATGATTTGATATTCATACACATTGCAAAATGGTCACCATAGTAAGTCTAGTTAATATCCATCACCAACATAGTTAGCAATTTTTCTGTTTTTTTTCTTGTGTTGAGTACTTTTAATATGGCACTCTCTTCTTAAATGGCTTCCCTTTGTAGCTCAACTGGTAAAGAATCCACGTGCAGTGTAGGAGACATGAGTTCGATTCCTGGGTCAGGAAGATTCCCTGAAGAAGGAAATGGCAACTCACTCCAATATTCTTGCCTGGGAAAGCCCATGGACAGAGGAGCCTGGCGGGCTACAGCCCATGAAATCACAGAGAATTGGACACGACTGAGCTACTGACACTTTCACTTCACTGTTCTTAAATACGCTCCTCCTTGTGAGAACCCATTTATTCACTTGCTTCATAAGACTAATGACTCTGAAACCTGTATCTACATCCCTTTGTTAACCTTGCTTTTGCTCTTCAGCCTCTGATGGCTAAATCACGAGAGGACACAACTGTTCGATGACCTTTTGAGGCTGGAAACTTACACAAACCTGAGTTCTCTTTCTCCTCCACCTCACAAGTTAGCGACCATTCTCAGTTTTCCCTTTATTTTTTGTAAGATGGTCTTGCTGTTCGGAACCTCAGGATCACTTTAACCTCTCTCTTGCTGGCCCTGGCATGGTTAAGTCCGTAGCCATTTTCCGTTCATTGTTTCTGCACAGGTTGGTTTGGAGCTGACTCCTCTTCTTACAGTTCCTTCCAGGGGCCCCTTGCCTCTTTCTCCTCCCTTGATTCATGGCCATCAGCTTACTTCAGTGCCTTACTAGTTCCTATGCAAACACCCCATGCGTTCCAAGCCAGATCTCTCTCTCCCTTTTTTTTTTTTTTAGCCAATTTTCATGCTACTCATTCCACCCAGAACGCTTCCCTTCTTCAGTATCTGCAGATTGAAAACGAGGGCATAACTCAGCTACCCACTCATCTTTGAAACCCTCCAGTCCTCTCCAGTGGGCATGCTCCCTCCCTCCTTTGATCCTGGAAACTGTCAGCAAAGTGCTCCAGCCAGCAGCAGCAGTGGCAGAGGCAGCACCACCAGGAAACTTGTAAGAAATGCAAAACTCCAGCCCGAGAGGAATTTGATGCAGGGATGGGAAGGGCCTCGGCTAGCAATCTCCATTTAAAAAGCTACTCAAAGATGCTCACTCATTTGATAACCACAGCCCTCTGTATGCTCCTGTCTGTGTGCTCAGTCCAAAATGCTGCATCGTATTACCCTACTCACATCCGTTTCTTGGCATGTGTCGGTTTTTCACTTTGAATACCCTCTTCTCTCTTTTGCAACCACTTGTAGTTCCCCTTGTAGAATATCATGAGAATTCTCTTCCGTGAGGAGGGCTCAGCTTACTCTGAGAGTAAAGGTGTTGGGTTGTGCCGTTCTCATTTCCCCTTGAGCCTGCTCTTTTGGAATGGCTTTGGTTGATTGCTGTAGTTGTGCTCCATTTTTTCAACAGGGAGGATGATGTGAGGTGTTTCCTTAAACAGGCGTAGAATATATTTGGCACATATTTTTGATACATCAATTTCACTGGAATATTTGAGAAAAATAATAAATATAAAAACAGTAAATACATATTATCATAAAAAATGAAAGTGAAAAGTGTGTTGCTCAGTTGTGTCTGAGTGTTTGTGACCCCATGGACTGTGGTCCGCCAGGCTTCTCTGTCCGTGGAATTTTCCAGACAAGAATACTGCAGTGGGTTGCCAGTTCCTTCTCCAGGGCATCTTCCTGACCCAGGGATCTGAACTGGGTTTTCTGTATTGTAAGTGGATTCTTAACCATCATAGCCTCAGGGAAGCCCTGTATATGACCATATAGAATGCAGAACATATGTGACTTTTCAAGGTTAGTGATATCTGTATTCAGGTAACATTTGGCTATGTCTTAAGCTGCTTAGAGTCATTAATTCCCTCTCCTATGATGCTTGAGGTATCCTGGATAAAAAGGCCAGGGCACTTTGGATGACGTGAGGTAAGGGGACATGCACTGCAGACAGTGGGACTAGTCTTGACTTCTGGGTGCTTCACTACTTACAGTAATTGATGTACATGTTTGGCCTCAGTTTCCTCATTTGAAAGATCAGAATAATGCAGCCCACTAAATGTGGTTGTTGTATTGTGGGGATTAAGTGCGATTTCATAGGTAATGTCCCGTACAATCCCTGTCCTACATTAGGGGATTTATAAATGGTACCTTTTATTATTAACTCCACTAGAACAAGGTATTTTTAAAGAAAATGTCAATCCACAGAAGCAGTTCTGTTCTCTGCATGGTAGGCACTTAGTAAATGTATTGGCTGGTATGTATGGCATTTTGTGGTCCTGCTGTATGCAGGCATCCTAATTGCACAGAGCTATGAATTTTTAGTGCTTTATAATTGTTAATGAATAGTAAGAAATATTACTTCTTGACAAATCTATTACATTTCGTAAAAATTTTCCATTCAACTTTATTTTTAATGAATGATAGCTTACTTTCTAATAGTATCTGAAAGACTTTTATTTTTTTTTTCTAGTAGAATAAATTAGGCTAGCTAAATGTTTTTTTTTTTTTTTTTTTTTTTTTTTTGACACAGTGCCCTACCACGAATGTTGTTTCATAGTCAATGGCTAGTTTAATCAGTGTTATTTGAAGACAGTTTCAAACTACACTGGGTATTTGGTTCTTTATTTAGTTCTAATTCTTTTTCCTACCACATCTAATTAATGGAACTGTCCAGTGGTCTAACATGAAGAAGAAGAGAAGGTGGCATTATAAGAAGATTGGCTGGCATCACTGACTCAATGGACATGAATTTGAGCAAACTCTGGGAGATAGTGAAGGACAGGGAAGCCTGGCGTGCTGTAGTCCTTGGGGTTGCAAAGACTTGGATACGACTTAGCGACTGAAAAACAATAAATAAAATGACAACTAACATTTCAGACAAATGCTATAGTTTACAAAGTACTTTAACATTCATTGTATCAAATCTGACTATCATTTGAAGTGGGCATGGTTGTTTTCTTATTTTGCTGGTTAGAGAGATGATGTTCAGATTAATGACTCATCTAAGATCTCAGAACCAGAAATTAAAGGTCATATGGTTATGATTAGCAGTATCACTTCCTCATGGTGTTAGACATAGAGATGAAGTACGGTTTCATGCCATCCAAAAAGCACTGTCTCTCACAATTTGTTCATGTGACACAGGAGTCAGACCACATGCAGTTCAAATCCTGGTCCTGCTACCTCCTTTCTGTGTGACCTTAGACAAGTCACTGAGCCTCCCTGAGCCTCAGTTTCCTCATTTGTCAAATAGGGAGGATACTTGTATCTACCTCATAGAACTGTTGTATTAAAGTTAATAAGTATAAAACTATTAGAACTATCCCTGGGGACATAGTACGTACTATATGTGTGTTAACTACTATTTTTATTATTATAGTGGAGAGGCTGAAGTGCCTTGCTTGAAAGGTAAGTGATTGTCCTTAGACATAACTAACATTATAGAAGTGGAAATCAGGGCTTCCTTCTCTAAGAGTTTATTTTGACAGAATTGTGTAATTTGTAAGCCAGCCTTTGTTATGGTAGACTATATACATTTTAGGCAGATATCATTTCCCATCTGAATTTTCATATAGACTTAGTTCATTTACTGCTCTGGGATAAATGAAAATTTGGAGTACCTGATTTTTGTTTCTAAAAACTCAACCCATATAAGAAATACAATAAGGTGCACCCCTGCCCCCATACCAGCAGACTCTTTTGCCTTCTGAAAGAAACACACTCACACCACCCACATGGATACCATACACACACACACACAGACACACAGACACACACACACACACAGCCTAAGATAGAAATAAGGTACATTAGCCATTTCCATGATAACTAAGTTGTTAATTGGTTTCTTTAGAAATTATAGTCTTTCTTTTAGGATTTGTGCAAGTGAAACAAATATCCTATTCATGAAGTTTTGTCTGTTCTTTTCTCCTGGATTTGGCAAATCACTTGTTCCAGGAGAGCCTTCATTATTGTAGAGAACGCTCCAGATCTGGCTGTCTTCAAGCTTTTTTCTTCCCAGTCCTCCTGTCTCATCTCATATAACGTAGTGCCAAGGAGTACAAGACTGACGTTACAGTACTTGCAGCCTTTCTTTTTTGTAATTTTCTATGTGGCTGGAATCTTTTTTCAGTGAACATGTATTTGTTTTATACAAGGTGGAAAACTCATTTAAATAAGTTAAAATTCTGGTAAATGTTGAAAGTAGAGAATTAACATTTGTAAAATTGCAAATTATTCTTAAAGTTTATACTTACCTTTCTTATAGATACTATATACAGGATGCTTTTGCATTAGTGAAGTCTCTTTGTATATAAAAGTCACAGGCTGAGTGTCGCACCTGGTTATGAAATGAAATACTTATAGAAATGTATTCACTTTTAATTTATTAATGGCTATAATCAAGATGAAAAGCTTTTCTTAATAATTAATGTCAAGAAGACAAGTGTAAACTTAAGGCAAGTTTATGACTTCTCTCCAGAGGATGTACAGATGTGACTGAGTTGATTAAAACAATTTTTTTTTTTCAGTTCATTTGATTTTTTTTTTTCCCCTTTGGTTTGGAGGTCCTTATGCTTCAGCATTGACTTGCTGTAGAGTTAGGAGCCAACCCTAGTATGCCTATAAACTCGTTCGCCTAAAGGATGAGAATGTTTTAGATTTCTTTCCTCCTTTAAATAAATTGTATGCTTGCAATGGTGTTGGTCCATGGTCCCTGCTATGTATGTGTCCTCTCTTTTCCATGCTCAACTCAGCATGTTTATTTCTTAATGTCTTGAAATACCTAGCAAAACTCTAAATGGAAATGTCCTAGAAATCCAGCTGCTTGGGTGGCCCCACCAGCATTTCGGAATCCCTGTGTCAAGCTGTTTGTGGGCAGCTTTGGTGCTGGTTCTGGTGCTTCTGTGGGGATCATGGGTCTTCTAAGGAAAGGGTGTGCTTGCCCCACCCCCTCAAGATTTTCTACCTTCAATCAGTTGGGTGTGCATATTGGAGCATATTCCATCTTGTGACTGGCAGCATTTGTGTTAGGCACCCACTCTGAAGTGTTCCATATCGTTGAGAAGGTCGAAGTAGTCATCAGTGACTGAAGCCTAATTTAGATTCTTAAATCGAAATCATTGTTGAAGAATACTGCTCTTCCACTACAGACGTCTTCTGCATATCATGAGTGTGTTCATCAGAGAACAAGCTCTCACCCGGTCTCTCATAATATAAAAGCGCTTTTTAATCCCTCTTAACAGGTGCTGCTGCAGTTTATTTATAACCAATGCATTAAAATGAAAAATACTGAAAGGGTCCTAAGTGGAAGGCGGCTATTGAAATATTGCCATATTTAAATTATAGAATTTTGTCAGGCTGATTTGTGGAAAGGACGAGTCAATGTTCGCTGGTAAGTGATGTACTCACTGGCTTCCTGTAAGTTTGGAAGGTGCTTTCTGCAGTGGATAAGAGAGTCATGCAAAATCTGGGTCTTGCAATTGAATTGATTGCTCCCTTGCATATTTATAATCAGATTCATATTTGGCCAGCTTTCATGCTCCTTGACATTTCTGATCTTTCCGAAGTATGACATGTGTTAGAATTCTCTTGGTCTCTTGGTCTCCAGCACAAAGACTGGAGATCCTTCACTGAAAGAATTGTCAAGAAGGTCTCATTTAACTCCTTTCATCCCAGTCCAAGTTTGGGCTCACACATGGGGAAGGTAAATTGATCCTTTAATATTGTGCAACACATTGAAATTCTTGTTGATTTGTATTTCTACTGCATTTTCTCCTTCCTGAAAAATCTCTCCAGAGACTGAAGTAGTTGGGCTGTATTAATGGATGTTTATGTTGTCCTGTGACAGCTGGTTTTGCTAATTTGTTTTTACAGGGCAGTTTATAGTAAATGAATGGCATGCTGAATATTTTACTGAGATTTCAGATTATCTAAAGAATATTTTCCGGTTTACTAATTGGTAGATAATGCTGAGTACATTGATGTTGACATGAGCAAATGGATTTAAAATGATTTGAAGTGAGCTTCATTAAAAGATGTTATAATCACAGTCAGCAGGAAATGTCAAACTAGTTCTGCCTTGGTTCACTCTGGTGGGCCAGAACCCTTGTAGACTCGAGGTGTGCTACAAGCCCTCACGGTTCTGGTTTTAGGGTGATCCAGCCTGAGAGACGGAGAAGGCAATGGCAGCCCACTCCAGTACTCTTGCCTGGAAAATCCCATGGACGGAGGAGCCTGATAGGCTGCAGTCCATGGGGTCGCTCAGAGTCGGACACGACTGAGGGACTTCACTTTCACTTTTCACTTTCATGCATCGGAGAAGGCAATGGCAACCCACTCCAGTGTTCTTGCCTGGAGAATCCCAGGGACGGGGGAGCCTGGTGGGCTACCGTCTATGGGGTCACACAGAGTCGGACACGACTGAAGCGACTTAGCAGCAGCAGCAGCAGCCTAAGAGAAGTGATAGAGGCTTTTTCATAGCATTTTTGACTCATAAAGTAAATAACGTATCAATTATTAATTACCTGTATGGTTAAATGAACATTCTTTGAAAATCATGGTTTTACTGCTAGAGTCCCATAATGCATTATGGATTGGATACATGGAAATCATATTTGTTGCCCACTCTGACCTGCAAGGCAGTAAATTACTTGATACCCATTCCAGCAGAAACCTATTCTAGAGTTAATGCTAATGTGCTCATCAAAACATCAAGAAAAACCTAGGCAAATGCATTCTAAATTCCCAGGTTAAAACTTACAGCACTGGTTCTACTTGTCATTCTTAGAAAGAGCAGCAGAGGCTTTTTGATCAAAACTGACCATTGGGGGAGAAAAGAATCGAAGGATATCACATACAAGGAGTAGGTATATCAGTGAAGAAGGCAGACCCTGGAATAAGACTTTTCAGAATTCAAATCTCACTTTTCCCCATTCCAGTTGTGTATATTTGTGCAAGTAACTTAACCTGTCTGTGACTTAGTTTTCTGATCTGTAGAATGGGGATAATATCTCCTTTGTGAGGTTATGGGAATATCTGTGTATCTGTGTCAGTATTTATATTTCTGTCTATATAATGCTTATCAAAGTACAAGGCACTTGGTAAGGGCTCCATCAATGTCAGTTACTGTAACCAAAGTCAATTTATTTCCTCTTTCAGATACCTATGGAAAGGCACTCGGCTTCAAATGCCAAGGCATTAACCAGTCATCTTATTTTTATTGACTAAGTTTTATGAAAACCTCTTCTGTCATTTGGAACACAGCTGTCTAAAACAACTGAGAAGTTCCTGATGAGGATATGGTATTGGCTGTGATGAGACTGTCCCCAGATTCATGCAGTAGGTTGTGTGGGAAGCTTGCTGCAGTCATCTTATTTTTCTTTTTGAATCCCATCAAAATGCCTTTTTTCCTTCCATCACTGACACAGTGTGTTGAGGGAGTAGTGTTCCCAGGCAGAGATCAAGGGCTCTAATTATTTCCCAGTAAAAGTAGTATGACGTGGAAACTTGCCTAATGCTAGTGAAATCTAGCTATGTGGCAGGCAGCTTGTCCTTTTCAGTTTCCTCATTAGCATCAGATTCACACTGCCGAACAGCTGTACAGCTGGGGTATCTTCTGAAGAGCAGTCGTGGGGGTCAGCCTAACGTGTAACATGGGAAGCCCTGTGCTCGGCAGTCAGGAGAGCCTCCTGGTAATCACTTTACAGTATCAGACCAGATTAGGAGATTGATAAAGTATGCTGATTTGTTGTTTAGTCACTCTCGCTCAGTTGTGTCCGATTCTGTTATGATCCCTTGAACTGTAGCTCACCAGGCTCCTCTATCCATTGGATTTCCCAGGCAAGAACACTGGAGTGGGCTGTCATTTCCTTCTCCAGGGAATCTTCCTGACCCAGGGATTGAACCTAGGTCTCCTGCATTAGCAGGTGGGTGCTTTACCGTTGAGTCTGTTCGGACCATGCAAACAATATCCCTAAGTGGGCTATGGTTGTTGATTCTGAGCTTCTGGCTGTGTTATATGTGAATTTGGGTTGTGTGCTTGAATAAAAATCGTTCAACTTATCTATCCAGGGTTCTGCCGGGTGGGGAGATGGTTTTTCCCTCCTCCTTAATGCCACTGTGTGTTTTAAAGCAGAGAGAGGGAAAAACAAAACAAAAATTCTCCCTTGAATGACCTCTCAGCTTTTCACTATTTCCTATAAACTATGCTGGAAATGTAATAATCCTGCTTTTGAGTGCAGGACACAGCCCCTGTTGACAACACCAAATGTGAAAAATGGCCCACCAGACTGTAGATGTGGTTTGTGGGTTAGTACAGACTTCCCTTATCAATGGGGAAATGGGGCCTAAGTCAGGCTTAGAAAATGAGAAAAATGCTTAAGGGACGTGACTAATGTCCGCCATATGCACTATGCTACATAAACCCATTATGTGCTTTAATTTAACGTTCTCTATAAAGATTCAGGACCTGTCAGGAAAAGGAAAGAAACAAGCGATCCATCTTCAGTGAATTGTGAATAGATTTTTATATTTTTTTAAAAATACACATTCACCTAGAACCTGCTTTTCCCTTCATTCAATTTTCTCCACGTCTGGTCCGTTCCCTATCTCCCACGGCCACTCCCCAGGCTGCTTGTGAATTGTTTTGTTCAGTGAAATAAGACTAATGTGTTAAATATTTAACATTGCTAATTGATTAAATGTAAAGGAAAAGGGAAGAGAGGCAGAATGCCCCACGTCAAACAAGGCTGCGGAAAGTCGGAATTGAAGATGATTCATCTCTGAGGCTGTCGGCCTCTGGATAATATAGCATTTCTTGCAAGTGGTGATGGGGCTGAAATGGGGAAAAGATTAACTTCCACCTGGAAGCTGGAAAACTAAGTAACTGTTTTCTACAGAGAATTTGACTCTAATTCTAGTTTTTCTTTTTCTCCCCTCAGAGCCTTTTGTTTTCAGGCTTCAGATATAGATTGGGAGATGGGCAGGTGATGTAGACTTCCAGCAGTGTCATCTTTTTTGCATGTTGGGACCATTAAAACACTTACCTCTACTTCACTAAAGCAAGCTGAAATTTGCTGATGATTTTAATTGATGAGTGAGAAAGCAGAAACCCCAGTGGGTCAGAGAGAATTTTTCCATTATAAAAACATAACCTTTCAGAGAGTACCCAATGGCAGTGAAATGTCAGGTACTGGGATTTTTACAAAGGAAAGGGAGGCAGGCCTGCATTAAGTTTCCTGTAATATGATTCTGAAATATGAATGTACATATAGGCTTCATTCTTTCTTGACGGTGTTTTGTTGGTTGCTGTGTATAGGTGAAAAGCAGTTGTGACAGTGATATCAGTTTTGGCTTTGAATTGATTTTTTTTTTTTTTTTAAATCCGAGAAGTCTAATGGCACGGTAAGAAATTACTTGGAACCAGGAAATATAAATGTTGAAGCAAGTGTTGGTCTTAGGAGTTAGTCCGAACTCTTCTGTTTTTCTGGATGAGAGATGTCAGTAAACTGAGGCAGGGATAGACTTGTTTCTGTGGTTGTAGTCAGAAGTGTAGGTGCTGGAAAGAAGCAGTGTGGTGACATCAAGCATTGGGCTTCCTTGCGGGGGTCCATGAAATCCCTTAGGAGATACATGCATGGCCTTCAGCAGGTCTCTTGAGTTTCCTAAATTACATGCCATGTTTGGTGTGCATTTTTCTGAAAAGATCTATGTTTTAATAAATAAATATACTGAAGTTAAGCCACTCCTGCCAGCTATCTCAAGTGCCTATTTTACAGGTTGACATGAAGTTTGTGTGTTGCGTTCTTTCCCTTACCTATCACTGTGCTCTTCTGCCGAGCACACCTATGTCTGCCCCCCGCCCCATCCCCTTCCCTTCTTTCTCCTCCTTTACCCTTTACACTACTGCTTCTCTTATTTGTGCATGCTTTAAAAAAAAAAAAAGGATGATCTGGGTGCTTGCCAGATTGACTGACACAAACTTCAGGGGTCTTTCTTAAACCATCCTTGCCTTTAAGTCAAGGAAATTGACTCCCAGGCTGGGGCAGAGCCCTTATGGCTTGTTTGATTACACCCCTTAGCTCATGGCTACTCAGCATAATGATGGTTTTCTGACTTCCCTTTCTCTCCTCCCTCCAGCTCCTCCACGTTAGAAAGAAATTATGTGTAGAATATTTAATGGGTTCATGGGGCTCTGCTCCAGCGTTAGCTGTTTCATTCTGGATGAGGTGAGATGAGGCACTTGTCAGTGGGGGCCACCGATGATGTCGGACACCCTAATGGAGCACAGGTCACTGTGGCCGGCAGACCTAAATTGGGTGGATCAGCAGAGGAGCTTCATGCTGTGGAGTGGGAGGACTTCTGGTAACCCGAGGTGCCTCTGGCTGTTCTGCAGGTGAGATGCCGGACTCTCTCTTTCCAATGTAACTGTTGCCTCCTCTGCTGCTCTCACGCCATCCTTGTGTCCAGCTGAAGCAGTCAGCCTTCTGAGCTGGGTCTTGGAGTTTAACTTCTGCCCCCTCCGTGGTCCTGAAATGATACTTTTGAAGGTCACCAAGCACCAGAGGTTCTTAGTTAGGCCTCATCTTCTTTGCCTGCCTTTAAGTACTTGGCACTGTTAACTCCTATTTCCTTTGAAAAATGCGACTGTTTCTTCTGCAGCACCACCTTTTAGGTTGATGTTTTTGGTGGCACTTGTGTGGACCTTTATTCTTTCTTCTCCTAGCTGCATTTTTTTACGCAGTGTTTTGTCCTCAGTGGTTTTGTTTTCCAGAGGCCCTCTTTGGTGTTACGGATCTCATTCTATCTCTCATTCACTCCCATAGCTTCAAGTGTGGCTTTTCTCTCCAGCTTGATTTTGTTTTTTTTAATCCCTGCACTGCGTTTAATCCCTGAACTGACAGTGAACTGCATTGTCAACTTCTTGCTGTTCTTGTCACCCCTGGAACCCTGGGAGTCCCATTGCCCCCTCAAACTCTGATTTTTAACAGTTTATCCACACCTGTTTCTTGTCTCAGATCACAAACAAATATACAAATACACCCACCAAAGACAAAACCCCCAATTGGAAAGACTGTCCCTGCAACCCCCTCCAGAAGCAGGTACCTGCTACCCAGGTCATTGTGTGTTTCCCTTTTTCCTTTCATCACTCACCACCCTTTTTCCAGGCAGCCCCAGGCCTAAGTCTCTGCAGACATCTTCGTCTTCCTTCTGCACTTAGTGTACATGCAGGTGCCAGGTTCTCTTCACCTTTCTGATAAAACCTTTCTCACCTCGCACTTCCCATTGCGATGGCTCACTGTCAGCTATTTATTCCCTTGTGGCTTTTGTCCTTACGGACCCCGTCCATCCCATGGACTGTGGATGGGTTTATCTTCCTTAAACCCTCTTCTGATCACTCCCTGGTTCCAAAGCTTCCTTGTTTTAAAAGCAGAATTCTTTGACCTGCTGGACTCACCAGATTCTTCCCTGTGCCAGTCCGTTTGAGACAGGCTGGGACCTGGGACCCTGTGCTGCAAAGCTTGCACCTGGACACACCTCTCCTCGAGCTACAAGATACAAAGAAATTATATGGTACTGGAAATAACTGTGTGCAAATGAAGTTGGGGCAAATTCTGGACCAAAAGATACAAAGAAAAAAAAAAAAAAACCCAGCGAACTGCCATTTCTGAAGAGCCTGGAGCAAAAATACTGGGTGTGTGACACCAAAGCAGGGTACTGCATATGCCCATCTGCACTCAGCACCACAAAGGGATGGACGAACCACCTAAGCCACCCCTCCAGCTCCACCCCTGGGCTCACCCCTACCCTCACCCATATTTTAAGGAACGAGCTCACCCTGCCTTGGGGAGTGAGCAAGGGAACTTGTTGTTTGTTCTCACTGCTTCCTGCTAAAGCAGGGTCCCCAATAAAGCATTGCATGAATTTCTTCTCTGGCCTCTAGTCAGTTTCTGTTGATTGGAAAAGCCCAAGAACTGGCGGTTATCATGTTGACCCAACTTGCCATCATCCATGGTTTGTAACTTCTCACCTTACAAAGTTTTTTTATCTTCTTTCATGTGCTTGCATTGAGATACTATTCATCTTTTTTCATGTTTTACATTTCTGTATGAAGATGGAGCCTTCCCTGATTGCCTTGGCTTTATCAGAACTACTATTCTCACTCTTTTATGAGATCTGTACTATTCAAGTTTGTTTAGAGTTATCTGTGTTTTCATTTTATCATCCAGTTCTGTGCTAAGTCGCTTCAGTCGTGTCAGACTGTGCGATTCTATGGACCATAGCCCACCAGGCTTCTCTGTCCACGAGATTCTCCAGGCAAAAATACTGAAGTGGGTTGCCATGCCCTCCTCTAGGGGAGTCTTCCCGACCCAGGGATTGAACCCTTGTCTCTTAACGTGTCCAGCACTGGCAGGCAGGTTCTTTTCTATAAATACTGACAGACTAGGAGCTTTATCTATTTATATATATATATGTATATATATATATACACACACACATATATATATATATATATATATATATGCTGCCTAATACAGTACTGTCTACATGTTAGGGAGTCCAATAAATATTTATTGAAAGAATTAATGAACTCCCACACTGAAATTCTGCTTCATGTTGGCAGTCTAACCCAAAGTTACTAAAGACCTCTCCCTACTAAAGATTTTTTGACTAATTGTTTTTGGAGTCTTTCTGCTTAGCCATGCAAATTAGCATGGGTTCATAGACTCAGAAACTGAAGTAAATTAATCTATACTTGAAAGAAACCAGGCTGTGACTGCAAAAGGATTTTAGTAAAAGAAAAATGGGGAACAGAGAACCAGTGACGAGTAGTTGATATAAGTGATATGATCTTCTTTTTGTGTTTTCTAGCACATGGGTAGAATAAGGTGGCTTTTACATCCAGCGACCCAGACCAGAACCACATATGGTTAAAAGAGCTGAGACATGGGAGAATGAGATCCATGAAAGAAAGAAAATACAAAGGCCCTGACCATGTTAATCACTCAATAAATAACTTCATTATTATTATTACTGTTGCCACTGTATTTTCACCATTGATTGTCATTTAAAAAAAAATACTGTGAAGAAACAAAACAAACAAACAAACAAAATACTGTGTACAGTGCGTTTAAAGATCTTCAGAGGGAATAATGAAAACCCTGTCATAAGAGGTTAATGCGTGCTTCTTAGGCCCTTAGACATATTTCTACAACATTTTGTTACTGGTGAGGGAGGGCTTTTGTCAGATTTACCAGTAACGCTGTGTGTAACTGAGGTGTATTGTTTTGGGCTATTTGTAAATAGTATTTTGTGTGACACACTTCCAGCACCTGGAAAAGCCTGATCTTTGGGACTGATCCGAAGAGCTGTTTACAGCTGTGGCAAACCAGTACCCATGGCCAAAGGGAAAGGTTTGCACTGGGAGTCAACTTAAATGAAAAGGGAGGGTGTGTGGCTTCCTTAACCCTGTGTGGACTGGCTGTACTGCAGCATTTGTTGCCAGAAGATAAGATTGAGAAGCTTAGGAAAGCCTCAGCATTGATGAGAGCTCCTCTAGAAAGAGAAATCTCTTGTGAGCTTACCTGCCAACTGGAGAGAAAAGGTGCCAGGTGTTCAGGGGCTGCTTTGCAGCTACCAAAGCCCCTCAGTACATGTCCAGTTCCAAAATTTAAATCCTATTTGTGGGAAATCAGTAGAGGGTTTAATAGAAGTTTAAACAAATTATACATATACACACAGAAATAGTCTGGCCTGAGTGTGGAGAGGCCGGGAAGTCTGAATGTTCTAGTGAAGTACTACGAGGTAATTTATTTTTAAAATTTATTAAACCCATTGAAGCATAAGTGTTGAGGATAAGAGAAGCCATATGCACATATGGCCCGGAATGAAATTTTCAGATTTCTGAGATGGTTGCAATCAATGACTAAGCCATTTTGAATGAATTTGGTGTGTGAAAGTCTTTCTGATTTGGCCTATCAGGTTCTCTAGTGGTGGAGAGACAACTAATGAGTCAGTAATCTGGTTAGGGGGACTTGCAGGAGGGAAATGGGACCCTTCTCGTCCTGACTCTGGGTTGCTGTCTCTTTTAGGAATAGAAATGGGATGGGGTGGGGGAGGAGATCTCTGCATTTCTTTTCTGGAGAGCAAGGCAGGTCTGTATGAAATTTTATTCAAAGCTTTTGGTCTCTCGGGGGAAAATTGTGACATTGGATTGAGAAGTTTTATGTTTTAAAAACATAAAACTCCATCAAGAGACTAGACATGGTTTTTGGTCAAGTTTTAGAGTTAGGCCTTTGATTGGATGCGGGAAGTAGGTGCAGTTGGTACATTTGTGGTAGAGTGGAGTCTGCAGGAAGATCTAATCAGAGGAAGAATCTAGAGGATGCAGACCGGAGAGACGAATCACTGAGCGGGATACAGAAGGGCATTGTGTGGCAATAACACTTCTTTCCATTCATTATTGCAGTTATAATTATGGAACCCAACATATTTAATTGGCCCGGTGTACTCTTTTCTACTGAATAGATTGCATTGTTCCTGTTGAAAAAACCCTTCTGCGTCGGCGATCCGTGCACATGCTGCTCATCGGCTCTGGAGAGATTTCTTTGTTTCCATAATGTGTGATTAACTGAATTGTGGAGCCTTGCTAGGCATCATCCACGAAAATGAAGAGAAAAGGGGGTATCTGTCCTACTCTAACTTTGAAGGGCTTTGATTAATTAAAAAAAAGTCTATTAGATCTTTGTAAGTATGTATGCCTTAACTTAGAAATATGTAAATGGAGGGATCGGTTGAGTTTGATATCGGGATTAGACTTTAATGGGGCTTCCCTTGTGGCTAAGGCGTTAAAGAATCTTTCTGCAATGAAGGAGACCTGGGTTTGATTCCTGGGTCAGGAAGATCCCCGGAGAAAGTAATGGCTACCCACTCCAGTAATCTTGCCTGGAGAATTCCATGGACAGAGGAGCCTGGCGGGTTACAGTCCATGGGGTCACAAAGAGTCAGACATGACTGAGTGACTAACACTTTCTAGTCTTTTATCTGATTCCAGAGGCCCTGTTCAAGGAAATTCTGCCTGCTAACATGTTATTGGTGTGTGCAGTGGGATTTCAAGTTGCAGAGATAGTGTGTAGATTCAAGAATCCTTCAAGAGATGTGTGGTGACTGAACGCCTATAAATGAGAGTGGTGCTAAATGTGAATGGAGAGAAAAGGGACCTTATATAGGACTTGTTGGTAAATACCGGAGACTTTTGTCCCTAACTCGCAAGATGAAATGCAGGTACAGACTGGGACAGGGTGTAACATAATTATTATTATTAGAGTCATTACAACTAATATTTACGAGCACACATTGTATCCCTCCAGGCTCCTCTGTCCATGGAATTTTCCAGTCATGAGTACTAGAGTGGGTTGCCAGTTCCTACTGCAGAGGATCTTCCCTACTCAGGGATTGAACCCACCTCTCTTGTGTTTGCTGCCTTGGCAGGCGGATTCTTTACCATTGTGACACCTGGGAGCCCTACTGCCTGCAAAGCACTGTCCTAAAGCATTTTACCTTCATTGTTTCACTGAGTTCTCACAGCTATTCTAGTGTCTACTGTTGTCCCCATTTTACTGATGAGGAAACTGAGCCTTGGATAGATTATTTCATTTTCCTGCCTGAAGATTGCGGGGTTAACGAAGAGAGGGGTTCTTGATTCCCCTTGCTCTCTGCTGTAGCACAGGCTGGAAAGGCATAGCTCGTTGTTTTAAAGCCTTTATTATTTTAGTCGTGTTGTTCCTCACTACTTATAAGTATTTCTACATCTGAGAGCGAATCAGAGCGTGATGTGGTTGAAGCATCTCTGTGGAGATTTGGGAGGTATCTTAGCGCCCCTGGAACATCAGGTTGTTGCTTCACCCAACACTGTTTTCTGTGGGCACCACAAGTAGTCCTGCTGCTCTGGATGCAGAAGGTCTCTAGTTCAATTTCTTGCTGGAATGGATTCTTTGCAAATAAGGATAATCTTTCATTTGATGTTTACTCACATGAATTCCTTCTGTATTCTGTACTGTCCACATCAGGCTTTGCAGTTTTTATATATTCTTGCCAGAATGCACTTATTCATTAGCTGTTTTTATTAGTGTTACGGTTGAGATGACATTTTCCATTCGAAACTCCAATTTTCTGTGGCTTTTAATTTTACAAAACAATTACCTATCAGACTGAAACTGCTTAGGCTGGTTTTCCTCTCAGAAAAGAGGTTTGGGGGGAGGTGTTAAAGTCTGTTCTACTTTTCTTGGCAGCCTAAGCATTTAGACTCATGTAAGTGCTCTTTAAATAAAGTTGCAATTGCTTAATTATTTAAATAAACGGGAGCTGAATTATTTAAGGGTTTTCTGGCAAGACAGAAGATCCCTTTCTCTCCTACCCCTCACTCAGTATTTGCCATCCCATTTTGTGTTGGCCAACGAAGAATGAGGTTTTCACTCATGTTTTGCTTTTGCTTTATCTGCTAATCTAGGTGCATTTTGGGGAAATCTTACCCAGGCTTATGCCCACGGAATTTAAAAGTTTCAGTTTGCAATTTTAGTTTATTGTCAAGTGCTTACTTTTAAGTTATGTCTTATTATGTAGCATGGTTAAAATGAAACCTTTAATCAAATACAACTCCTTGGGCATCTGCAATGTGAAAGGGGGAGTAGCAGAGTGGAAAGAATACACTTTTGGAAAATGAAAGACCTGAGTTTGGAGCCTGACCTTGGCGTTAATGTAGCTTTATCACCTTTGCAGAGTTATTTAAACTGTCTGAGTGACAGCTTCCTCTTCTGTTACCCACCTATTAGGGTGGGGCGGGGCGGCGGGGGGTGGGGGTGGTGGTGGTTAAGGAACTGTATAAGAAAGTCTGATGGTATCTAGTGTTTAGTAGACACTCAATATGCAGTACCTATGAATTCTATGCCAGGCATTCTGCCAACTTTTAGGAATTCTGAGGTGGTTAAGACAGAGAGATTCCTGTCTTTACTGAGCTGGTGGTAGTCTGGCAGTAGCGAAGCAGAGGAAATTTCAAGCAGGACTAGCCTGAGCAGAGGTAGGTTTGGAACCATGAATGTTGGTTATTTGGTGAACTGTTAATGTTCCAGTGTGTTTAATCTTAACATCAATATAATTGGAAATATTAAATTGATGCAGTGTTTTTGAGGTGTATAATACACATGACATATATTATTTCATTTGATGCTTGCAAAACCCCTGTGTGGCAGAAAGGGATTACTGTCTCTATTTTATAAGGGATTTGAGTGATTTACCCACATTCATGTAGGTAATGGAAAAGCCAGGATCAAAGTCTGGGTTTTTGCATTTCCTGTCCAATGCTCTTTCCACTGTATCATTCAACTAGTGGTGTAGATCATCTATATACACAGATGCTAAGCCTTTAATGATAATTTAATGAGATTTTAAGGATGTTCTTTTTGCTTTTTTTCCCCTAAACTCAAGTTTGTTTTTACTCAAGTTCATCTGACTTAAGATAAAATTATACAAAATCAAATTGAGGTTTTACTTTAGTCTCTGTATGTAGGTCACTTGTGACCTTGTAATTAAAAAGAAAATAAATAAATACATTTTAGTTTGGACTTCCCTGGTGGCTCAGATGGTAAAGTGTCTGCCTACAATTTGGGAGACCTCGGTTTGATCCCTGAGTTGGGAAGATCCCCTGGATAAGGAAATGGCAACCCACTCCAGTACTCTTGCCTGGAAAATCCAATGGAGGAGGAGCCTGGAAGGCTACAATCCATGGGGTCACAAAGAGTCGGACACGACTGAGCGACTTCACTTTCACTTTCCCTCTCACTGGAGTAATGTAGAATCAAAATCTCATCCTTGAATTTTACTTAGAGTGTAGGTTCCTTTTTGTATTAATATGTTTTATGTTTTCTTACTGAATGGACATATCACTAGTTAGACATTCAGCTTTGCTGAGTGTACAATTAATAGCTGCATCCACCCAGTTCTGACTGTTCTTCTCCATTAACGATGAGAGTACATATTTTGGGGGAGATATTCCCTTCAAAGGCCCACTTTTGTTTCACAATACTTGATTCAAACCCATTGGAGTTTTGTTGAAATTTTTAAGATTATAGCTCTTGCGTCATCATTGATTTTTAAAAGTAAATGCATGGACGAGAAACTAACCACCTCCACCCCCCACCCCACCCCAACCACTTGCATTCTCTTTGCTCTCCAGGAACTGTGCCTCCATGCCAATTATAGGGTGCTCAGTACGCAAGGCAGAAGTATGGCCCCACTTCTTAGAGAGTACTTACTTGAACCCAGGGTGTTGCTTTTGGATCCTGCCAGTTATTGGCATTTCCCCAATGAGAATGCAGAACATGTGAGTGCTGTCAACTTGATCTTTGAATACGAAGTTGCTGTGAATGGATGGCAATGCTAATGTGCCAGCAATCTGTGAAATACTTTATCTTGTTGGGCACACAGCAAATTAACAGGTTCTTTCCTTTGCTGAGGAAGAGAGTTTGCAAGAACTGGCTGCTTCAGGGTTTGCAGGGAAGATATTTTATAGTTGTTCCTTTCAGTTAGTAAAGAGGTGGCTCAGGTATGTGGATTGGCTGTGCTGGTCACAGAACTTGTGTGGCCTTCCTGGAATACTGAAAGATTTTCTTCAGGGACCTAACTCTGTTGGAACCTTTTCCACAGTTGAGAGAGTCATTGAACATCCAGAGGCTTTGTTTACATTTTGAATTCTGTTTTTTTTTTTTTTAGAAGAGAGAAATATTTATTTAACATTCAATGATACTAAACACTTGTCTTAGTACTTCGTTAGGTTTAATCATAGTAATAAATATGATTCCCATTTTACAGATGAGTGAAGTATAACTTAGAAAATTTATAACTTGCTTAAAGTTACATAACTATTAAATGATAAAAGTGAGAGTTAAAAATTTTATTGAACTATATAGAAAAGGTACATATTATTCATACATGTCTCAAAGTATTACAAAGTGAATTACTAGTGAAACTTGTTGTTCAGTCACTAAGTTCTGTCTGACTCTTTGCAACCCCACGAACTGCAGCATGCCAGGCTTCTCTGTCCATCACTATCTCCCTGAGTTTGCGCATACTGGTGTCCACTGAGTCAGTGATGCCATCGAGTCATCTCATCCTCTGTCGCCCCCTTCTCCTCTTGCCCTCAATCTTTCCCAGCATCAGGGTCTTTTCCAATGAGTCGGCTCTTTGCATGAGGTGGCCAAAGTATTGGAGCTTCAGCTTCAGCCATCAGTCCTTCCAATGAATATTCAGGACTGATTTCTTTTAGGATTGACTGGTTTGATCTCCTTGCTGTCCAAAGGACTCTCAAGAGTCTTCTCCAGCACCACAGTTTGAAAGCGTCAGTTCTTCAGTGCTCGGCCTTCTTTATGGTCCAGCTCTCACATCCATACATGACTACTGGAAAAACCATAGCTTTTGTTGGCAAAGTGATGTCTCTGCTTTTTAAAACACTGTTTAGGTTTGGCATAGCTATTCTTCCAAGGAGCAAGTGTCTTTTAATTTCGTGGCTGCAGTCACCATCCACTTTGATTTTGGAGCCCAAGGAAATGAAATCTGACACAGTTTCCACATTTTCCCCATCTATTTGCCATGAAGTGATGGGACCAGATGCCATGATCTTAGTTTTTTGAGTGTTGTTTTAAACCAACCTTTTCACTTTCCTCTTTCACCTTCATCAAGAGGTTCTTTAGTTCCTCTTCACTTTCTGCCATTAAAGTGGTATCATCTGTATATCTAAGGTTGTTGATATTTCTCCCAGCAATCTTGATTTTAGTGAAACTAGATTCTAGTGAAATCAGGAATTCTAAGACCATGGGTTAGTTGTCTACTTCTGAAATTTATTTAATTTTTTAAATTGAAGTATAGTTGATTTACAGTATTGTATTTGTTTCAGATGTACATCAAATTGAGTCAGTTATATGTATTTATATATGTATTTTTTCAGGTTATTTTCCACTATGGATTATTATAAGATATTGAATGTAGTTCCCGACACATTTTGAGCTCTTAGCACATTTTTATTTAGAGTACATATGGCGATTTTTCACCAGACACTTCCTCAGTGTCTTTTATCTATATTTCTTACCCTTTTTGTTTTTCCCCTTTAAAGTACTTCTCTGCTTAGAGGTATTCCCTCTCCCTTGCTATACAGGCCTTTTTTTTTTTTTTCCTAAATGCATTGAAGATTTGCAAAGAAATGATTATTGAACTTTTCAGTGAGGGTTTCTCAAGAGTTTTTTTTGGCTTCATGTATGAGGCTTTTTGAGTTTATTTTGACTTTGCAATTGTGAAAAAATGGAAGGGCCTAAAGCTTGGAGCTGGTGCAATCCAAGAAGGAGTCGCCATATTGATAAAAAGAACCTGGAAAAGAGAGCCCAGAAAGAGTGACTTCCCCTCCTTTGAGCCCTTTTCCCGTTTCTCTTGTTAGGGAAGTCCCTCTGCCATCCCTGGATGGAAGGAAGGTCTGAAACTTCCTCTCCAGTCCTTCCAAGAGATCAAAAGTTTTTATTTTATAAGCCTTCTGATTGTATATACTGTCAAGAAAACTGGGTAGGGGGCAAGGAAATGGTTTCTTTCTAAAATATCAGAAGATAGGGTACAAGACTTGTCCCTTAAGATAGAAGGTAGACAGAAAAGCAACAGTAAATGACATATCCTTTAGGATGAAATTTGCCCAAAGAAACGGTCTTTGACCCTCTCTCGTGGTATCCTGAAATGAACTCTTGAAAAGACCCAGAGTCTTAGTTTCACAGAGAGGAGGTGGTGTCTTGACAGCAGGCAGGTGGATCCTGGCCTCCATTGGAAGGGCAGTCATGTGCCTTACGTCCCATCGCCTGCTGGAATTTAATGAGCTCTTTGATTTGTCATTTTGCCAGGAGCTTTCAAGGAATTTGAAACGTGATATGATCCAGTGTCATTGCATTTTATGAGGTTACATTGAAACTCTTTTCCTTGACCCCCTGGCAAAACCAGCTTCTTAGGGTTTGCAGATATTTTTAAAACATAGCGCAAGAGTGAATATGAAACCCTGAAAGAGAAATGTCTGCCTGGCAGATTGTGATTCTGCTCCAAGAGAAGCAGTTTACTTCCACCTTGATTTACCTGGCAGGAGAGTATCTTTTGCAGGCTTTACTGAAGTTTTTCTTAAATTCTTATACTTTGAATTGTGTCTCTGGGAGCCATTCATCTTTGTCACCTGCTTTACTTCTGCTATTTTTAGCCAGGTGCCAAAGACCTTACAGCTTTCTCAAGTGAAGGATAAAAAATTAAGATCTGTTGTAAACAAAGGCTCATCACAGTATTGTTTTTCTGCTGTTAGAGCTTCCTTCAAGTTTTCCTTTGAGTCAACTTTAATTGCCTAGAACCTAGAGGAGTTAGATTTTCTAGGAGAGAGGCCTTTGTCAATTTTGCTTCCAAATCCTTGGAGAGGTAAGGGCTTTTTTTTTTTAAAGAATATTCTAGTAGCAGTGACTTCTACTCTTCCGTCCTTGTTCTCATGGTATGTGTGCTTAGTTGCTCAGTTGTTTCCAACTCTTTGTGACCCCGTCCACTGGAGCCCACCAGGCTCCTCTATTCATGGGATGTTCCAGGCAAGAATACTGGAGTGGGTTGCCATTACCTACTCCAAAGGATCTTCCCGACACAGGGATCGAACTTGGGTCTCTTGCATTGCAGGTGGATTCTATCCCATCTGAGCCACCTAACGATAGATTATATACAGTCATTAAAAAAAAAAAAAGTGAGTGAAAGTGCCTTCCAGATCTAGGCGGCTATATCTTATATGTTGATTGATTTTGGAATTCGCCAGTGTATTTTTAGCTCAAGGATAATCTTGGGACTAAGGAATTATAGTGTTTCAACTGCTGCGTGTTGGGGGAAAATATTCATGAAGCCTTGCCTCTTTGATTTGAGGTTGTGATCAGAAAGTATGTTTTTGGTGTATTAATACTTTGCAACTACCTCTGGGAAGAATGTTAAAGACACTTGCCCTGTGATGAGTGTCTTTCATTCCATGTGACCAGTGTATTTACGTGACAACTAGACTAACTAGACAACTAATGTAATTTTAGATTAGATAAAATTAATCTAACTAAACTAATATAATTTTCCATGCCAATGTTAGATGTTTACAGGTTTGGTTTTTCCCGTCTAAGGAAGTGAGTCTACCTCTGAATCATTTCTTTCATCTGAATGTTAATCACTCCCAACTTCCCCCCTTAAAAATTATCTTGGAGGCTGAATTATAATAGGTAATTCCCAGTAGTGATATTTCTTTCCCATGTACTTCATACTTATATTTTTTCTTTTTTAAAAGACAAAGAACAAATGTACAGTGAAACATTACATATACACAGAACCCAAAAATTGTATTTTACTCTGTTATTCTTCCAAGTTGAGTTTTGTTCTGGTCTTATTTTTATCTCTCCATCTATGTTTGCAGGGCTGTCTGCTTCCCCCAAGTGTTAATGTAAATACATTTTATTTTGAGACAGATCAGTTCACTTCCCTCTGGAAATCCATTCCTATAATGTGGTAAACCTCAATATAACTCTCTGGTCCGAATGACATTTCGTAACTGTTTACAAATCAAACACACTGTTGATATTAAATGACAACATTTAATGCGAATGTCAACAATTCACTTAAGTCTCATTTCATTAAAAGACTCCTGATCGGGAAAGAAGCCGCTTGTCTGAGCAGATAAAGCATTTGACTTTCACCTCTAGTTTCCAGGTGAAAGGGCAGTTGGTGAGCTATAGTTCAGGTGGATTTCATAGCTTTTGGCCAAGGGGATTGGTACTGAAATCTAGTTCACATAATCAGAGTAAACCTTGGGTCATCTGGACGAGAGAGAGCATCCAAACCAGAGATTTTGGCTTTATTCTGTGTGTAAATCAGTTTGTCTCTGCAGGTGATCCTCTCCAAATCTCTGATATAAGAAAGTTAAATAAGAAATTAACATAGTGAAGAAAGTTAACACATTTCCCTCCTTATTCTCCCTCCATTTCTTATCCTTCACAGTCAGCTTCAAGCCCTTCACACTTGCCTTAAAACTATTTTGAGAACCTTTCTGGTCCCTTCTGGCACTGGATGCGCTGCTGTCTCTACCCAGGACCCTCTTGAGGAGACTGGCTTTTAATGTTTCCCAGAGCGTAATCCTAATTTGTGTACTGGTCTTTTATCCACATTTACCCCTCTGATAGTTTCCCTGTAGTTAAGAAAGAGGCCCAACCCAATTAGGAACTCCGTCCTGATGCCTACATTATCAAGGACAAGTGTTTCCCACACTTCCAAGGTCATGGTATCTCCACTTCAAGAGTAGCTTCTTTGTTGGGATGACGCATGCCTTATGCCGAAGCCTATGAATAGTCTATAACTTGAAGTGGTCTATGAGGGACATTTGCATAAATAATAATAGTTGCTGCTGTTCTGTGAATAATCCTGTTTTTGTTTCATGTAACTCATTGAAGTGTAGGGCTGGGCTGCAGATCACCATCTAATCCCTTTTTGTGTTGCATCTCCGGAGAGCCCTCAGCCAGTACAGGATAATGGGGAGGGGGGTGGCATGCGCCTCGTGGCTGAGAGTAACTGACATCCTCCAAAGGCTGCAAGTAAAACTCTGAGATTGTGCTGAGTGTACACATACCTGTGTAAACGCAGAAAGACCTTGAGCTAAATTACAGCACTTTCCATAGTGGAACCGCGGCCACGTGAAATAAGTGGCTGTTATGCTTCTCTTGGGTCTTGATAACTTAGGGAAGGCAGATAATTAATACAGTCACGATGACAGTGGGCCATAATTGGCTGTGCGTTATGAAAGTTTAGACATATTCCTCCCTACTCTCTCCGGGAGAAAGAAATTGCTCTAGCATATGTGTGTAGAAGACATAAAACTTGCTACAGTGGTATTTTTATTTCCAAATTATTCTTAAAGCTATTTAAAAGTCACCACAGAATGTGCTTTACAGAAGCAATTTCATGGCTCCTTTAGGTTTTTGTGCAAATCCAGGTAACTGAAATGTTAGCCTTGATTCATTATTGCAAAGAAAGGAGGAACACCAAAGCAGATGGTGAGGTCCAGGTACAGTATAAAGGACCTAGGGGTTGGGGATTGGGTCTCATCAGAGCCTCTTCAGTTCTGTCAAAGAATCTCTGTTGTGATTGCTAATGTAAGGGGCATTTGAAAGATGATCCTTCTTTGAGAAATGTTTCTGAACTTTTAACTTGCCTGCTTAGAGTCCTGTTAATACTCACTGGCAATGATATCCATTTTCCATTCCATGAGATCAATTTGGAACTTGAGCATAATTTTATTTCTGCTTCACAGTTCTTAAAATCCTGTTTGGAGATGTCATTAGGAGGATAAGGGATGTAATGAAAAATACGTTTTTTCATATACCAAATCAAAGTGTATAGTTATGGAGCTGGCTATCTATACCGAACAACAGTTAACAAAATGAATCAGCGGCTTTCTGCATTTGAAGTTGTATAGTGTAAAATTCAATGAAACATTCAATAACTGGAAAGATCACATCAGCATCAAGGATTCATTTAGCAGGTTTCCTCCTCCCATATTACCAGAGTAGAGGCATAGTTTAGAACCAAGAATAAAAGCTGTGAATGAAGTTGAGATCGTGGGAGGCCTGGAGGTAAAAAGTAAGTAGCAGTGACAGTGCCTGGAAAGCCAAACTTGGATGCAGGTGGAAAGAAATGGACCGAAAGATGGGCCTTTAGGGACTAGTATTTTATAAGAATGGTGCTCTTGTCACATCTTCTATTGAAGCCTTGAAGTCATATTTTGAAACTGGCATCGGTTAGACCCCTCCTTAGGGGAAAGGATCTTGTTTTCAGCAGTTGAGCTTGCCAGGTCAAACAGAGTGACTGTATCCGATTCTCATGTAGTATGGAAAAACATAGGATGGATGAAAGGAGCTCTCTTTTTATCCAAAAAAATTTTAACAGCTTTTTAGTGTGGGAAGTTATTTCATAAATAAATGAATTGAATGACTGAATGAACGAATGAAAAAAAAGAAAAATAAATGGCAAGGTTTGTTTTTTCCTAAACAGGTTTTGTTTGCTGTTAAGAGATCTGGCATGATCTTGTTTTCTCTGGTATAAAATGAAAAATTCAACAAGAACGCATACTTTTAAGGGGTGTGTTTGTGTTTGTATGTGTTTGTTTCACTATATTATATAAGAGATTGTTGAACTCACTAGAATGCTTGGAACTATAAAGTTAAGCCATTTTGAAATCTTACCCTGTTACACTTTGGTGTAGGGAAATACATGTTTTCATATAAAACACCATGAGCATTAAGTGATGCCACTGTTGGGAAGCATACCTTGCCATCTCAAGCAGTAGATGCAACTTTTAAGAATGCAAATGTGCAACACTGACAGTGGAAAATTACAGGAAGCTCACATACTCTCAAGTTTTCTCCATCTGGGTTTTCAGTAGGGGCTGCTTCTGCTTCTGGCTCTTCTCGGGGGATAAAACAGTTTTACAGGACTGACCTTAGTGCAGAATGGACAGTAATTCAAAGCCCTGAGGGGGCTTATTGGTTTTGGCAGGGGAAGGGTTGGCTGGTAAGACCGTTGAGCCCCTTAACTGGCAACACTGACAAGCCAAGCAGAAAGCATGTGTGCTATACCAAGCGCGATCATTATTTTCATTGGCAAAATGTATTGCTCACAGTTTTGAGTAGTCTGTCCGTTTTGTCAGTAATTTAATCTAGGTCGGAAAAGGCATGGGGTGGAACTGCTATTGTTGAGCATCCCTGCAGGCATCGCTGGCAGGGTCCATTCCAATTTTTAATGAGGAGCCTTGCTTTATGTTGGGGTCCTGCGGTGGCACACAATATCTATTTTGGGGTGTTTTAACATGGGGGTTAGCTCTTGAAATTGGACAGGGTGCCTGCCTAAAAGATGATGAGGTTCCTCCCACCCCCATCCAGTCTCTGCTCCTGTTAAATAATTAAGTGAGACTTTTAGACACAAGTAAAAATACAGATGACATGGGATTGTGTCAAAGGTGAGAGAGCTTTTCTTTCAGAGGAAGAATAATTCTGAGGATTAGAAATAAAGAATTTGAAGACAGAAACTTCATACATTTGAGATTTTCTATTTTTTAGTAATTTCATTTCAAAATATGTGCCAACAATACATGATACCTTGAATAATGTATTTTTACACTCCTTTACCCAAGAATTAAGCTGGTACATTTGCAAGATGAGGAAATACATGTTGGTTTTGTAATATTGTTGCTAAACCCACTGTTTCTGCCCCTGGACGTGGTGCTCTCAACCCCATCCTCTAACACAAATTCATCAGTTATTCTAGGATAGGTAGTGTTCTGTATTTTCTATGATTTTTCAAAATATTGTGGTTTATTATTACCATGAGTTGAGACAAGAGGAAATAAAATGACTGCTATTTAAATTTTTTAACATACTAATGAATTTGGTTCTTCAGGTCATTTGGGAAATATCCTTGGCATGAAAAAGAAGGCATCTTCACACTTTGTCACATTGTCTTAAGCCAACCAAGGTAGTTGCAAAAAGCATTTTTTAAGCTGCATGCTGAATAAGGGACAGCTAGTTGGAAGGCAGTGTTCTTTTTTATTCTATTCATATATTGGACAGAAACTTTTGGGGCATTCTTTTTCTACTTATTCACCATGTAGGGGTTTTTGTAGTAAAAATAGGTTCATGTTCTGGTCAGTAGAATGAAAAAGGGAAAGGAGTGCGTTTTGGGAATAGGGATGAGAGAAACTCCAACATACATGGTTGTTACAGGTTTAGTCACTTAGTCGTGTCCGACTCTTGCAGCCCCGTGGACTCTAACCACTATGCTCCTCTGTTCGTTGGATTCTCCAAGGCAAGAATATTGGAGTGGTTTGCCATTCCCTTCTCCAGGGGATCTTTTCTGACCCAGGGATCAAACCTGGGCCTCCTGCATTGCATTCAGACTCTTTACCAACTTGAGCCACCAGGAATGTGCTGTTTATTGAACATAAACTGTATACATCGGGCACTAGTCTATGAAACTGTATTAATCTGGGTCCAATTAAGAGAGAGAAAGCACACAGTTATTTGAAGAGGTAAAGACTCATTCTCTTGAACAGAGCATTGGGATAGTGAGGGAATTGCTAGTATGATTTAAAGAGAATTCTAAAGAGTATAGGAATAGCAGATATAGAGCAGCCACTGTGCCGAGGCTGGGACAGAGAACCCTAGGAAGAGCTCCATCCTCCCACCCCAGGCGGTACTGCAGTGGGCACAGCTGTGGCACACTGTGGCAGGAAGGTTGCCGTGCTGCTATGGAACTTGCTGGAAATCTGTTCTCTAATATGCTGGGGGAAACTGTTCTGTAGAATGTGTCTCTTAGGATGCACTTTGGTACAGAATTTGCCTGAAGAGCACCCTGGGGAAGCTGCAAGCCTCTGGATGTTCTTGGTCAGTCAGCTCTGTTGGACCTGAGGAATCTGTGAGCACCTCACGAGCTGGATACTGGAGAAGCCTAGTTCCTTCTGCAGTGTCCCTCCAGCGCCCTCTACTGACAAACTTAGCGGTGTGTCAGTGGGTTAAGGAAGAACGTTTAAAAGGCTCAGATCCATCTTCTCAGAGCAGGCAAAAAGGATGAGTTTGAAGTTGAGAGGCAATAAACCAATAAAGACTCTTGAGAGTCCTTTGGACTGCAGGGAGATCTAACCAGTCAGTCCTAAGGAAATAAACCATGAATATTCATTGGAATATTCATGCTGAAGCTCCAATACTTTGGCCACCTGAGGTGGAGAGCCAACTCATTGGAAGGGGAAGACTGAAGGCAAGAGGAGAAGGGGGCGGCAGAAGATGAGATGGTTAGATAGCATCACCGATTTAATGGACTTGAATTTAAGCAATCTTCAGGAGATAGTGAAGGACAGGGAAGCCTGGTGTGCTGCAGTCCATGGGGTTACAAAGAGTCGAACACAACTTAGCAACTGAACAACAACAAGCCAATAATCAGCAAGGAAGTCTATGCTTCTTCTCATTTAATCCTAAAGAGACTAGTACTAGCTATTGTTTATTCCTCTTCAACAGGAGAAGAAATTGATTTAAGCTCAAAGAGATTAAATGACATATTCAGCTAATAAATGGCAGAGCCACATTTCAAACTCAGATTTATAACTTTTAAGGCCTATGTTCTTTCTACTGGACACTTTGAAGTGCAGATGTTTACAGTCCAATGTAGAACCTGATAATTGTACCAAATACCCTTATCTAGGTAATATATCAGAGATCATATATTTAGTTCATCATATAGTTCAGGTCCCACTGGACCTACGGACAAGAGGGATGATGTGGAGAATAATTTGTTCTGTTTTTACTATAGTTGATCATATTTTAGGTTTTAAAGCGATAGGTTGTACCTATTTCAGTGGCATCCAGAAGGCTCGTATTAACCGTATCGTAGTCGAGTTCAGGCTCCATACCTGTTTGGCCAGTTGACAGCTCCCAGGGTCTCAACCTGGGCTCTCTGGAGGGTAGGGGAAGATGGTGGTGAATCTTGGCTTTTTATTTGAAATGTTACTTTTTCTTACCCCAGCCTCCCTCCCCAAGGCTTCCTTTCCAGGATACTCGGCTCTTGTTTGCTGGTTGAGGCTGAATTTGTAACCCTGTTCTTCTGGAACCTTTGTGGTCCTGTTAAGCTTCTTACTTTCACCTCATTTGGGATAACGATTTATACTTAAGATTTTTGTAAAAGAAGTGTTATTTTCATACTGATTTGTACTATAATTTTTACAGCTACTTTATCTTTTGCCTTTAGGTGAAGTACTTAACCTCTCTGGGGCTTAGTTCTTTTCTTTCATTCATTCTTAAGTCTGTAAAGAGGGGTGGCCTTTCTAATACTCCTCTCATCTTAAAAACACTCAGTGGCTATTTCTAGTTTAACATCTTTTGGCAGCAGTTCCAAACACGTGAGCTTTTGGTTGCCTGATCCTGTCCCTGGCAAGCAGTTGATGAATTACAAATAAATGGAAAACAGTATGATGTACTGGTGAGAATGTGGCTTTGAAGTCAGATCCACGGGGGTAGAAATCTTAGCACTGTAACTTCATTGTTACGAGGCCTTGGCCAGTAATTTATTTTTCTGTGTCCTAGACTGTTATTTTGTGTCATAGCCACAGCAATGCCTGGTTCATTGTATTCATGTGAAGTAAGAGAAATGACAGATTTAAAGCTCTTTATATAGCTACTGGCACATAGTAGGTATAAGCTCCTTAAGGCCAGGGTCCCATCTTGTTATCGCTGTTCAGTCGCTCAGTCGTGTCCAGCTCTTTGCGACCCCCATACTGCAGCACGCTGCCAGGTTTCCCTGTCTTTCACCATCTCCCGGAGTTTGCTTACACTCATGTCCATTGAATCAGTGATGTCATCCAACCATCTCATCCTCTGTCGTCCCCTTCTCCTCCTGCCCTCAATCTTTCCCAGCATCAGGGTCTTTTCCAGTGAGTCAGCTCTTTGCATCAGGTGGCCAAAGTATTGGCGCTTCAACTTCAGCATCAGCCCTTCCAATGAGTGTTCAGGGTTGATTTCCTTTAGGATTGACTGGTTGGATCTCCTTGCAGTCCAAGGGACTCTTGGTCATCCTTGAATTGCTTGTGGGCACTCGATAACATCCTTGCTTTGAACTAAGGTGCTTACATCCACTAGGAGAGTCCTTTCCAAGCTGAGTATCTTTGTTAGGTAAACACTTTTCATAGGAATAACCACCCTGGAGTTTATCTATTTTATAAGCTTGATTGTACATATTATTGTGGCTTTAAGCAGTCATCTTTATAATTTTATTAAATTTCTTGTCAGTAGTTTTCTGTCTGATGACATGACTTTTTTAAAAAACCACTCTTATATGGCATAATAGTAATAATAGTAACGTTATTAAGGATTCACTATATGTTAGTCAATGGCACCCCACTCCAGTACTCTTACCTGGGAAACCCCATGGACAGAGGAGCTTGGTAGGCTGCAGCCCATGAGGTCCCGAAGAGTCGGACACTACTGAGCGACTTCACTTTCACTTTTCCCTTTCATGCACTGGAGGAGGAAATGGCAACCCACTCCAGTGTTCTTGCCTGGAGAATCCCAGGGATGGCGGAGCCTGGTGGGCTGCCGTCTATGGGGTCGCACAGAGTCGGACACGACTGACGCGACTTAGCAGCAGCAGCAGCATATGTTAGGCATTAGTCCAGGCAATTTACATACACTAATCCTTTAATACTTACACCCTTCTTTTAATCATCACCTTCTAGACGGGAAACTGAGGCACCCACAGGTTAAACAGCTTGCCTCAGATCGTGCAGCTAGCGTGAGGCAGAGCAACCATCTGACTTCTGAGCTCTGTTCTTCACTCCGATATTGAAGTACCTGGTTCAGCTTGAGTTTTGAAACACTTCATCAGAGGTCACTGATGAAAATCCAATCAAATTCAAATCAGCCCAGTCTGGAATGAAAGGGAAGGTGTATACTTCAAAGCAGCTTGACAAAATCTATTTTTAAGCCTTTAAATATATTTCTGGGGGATTGCCTTCCTCTTTCCAAGTAACTTCTGAGATCAGGATGAGCAAAAGCCAAACACGTGTAACTGTTACGTTTGAATATTAGAACTGTCTTTGACGCCAGGGTCTCTTGCAGTAGTTTTTGGTCTTACATGCCTCACACTTAGCCTCCCCTTTCCTCTCCACATCCCTGTCCCTGACGACAGAACAACAACAGTAACTGCCTCAAGCTCTGTTCATGTCCACTTCCCTGTGTGGGGTCTAGGGTTAGTTTCTCCCTGTAGCGTCCTAATCTGTTTACTGACATTGTCTTTGCCATGTAAGTAGTCTTTTAAATATGAGGGTGATAAAGAGGATTTGATTTCCTACTGATGATGTGAAATATTAGTAATTAATTTCACAATATTGATGAATTAAAAAAAAATGGGACCAGTGGCTTATTCTCATATTACGTTGATGAGGCCCCAAAAGTTGTCTTCTGGCTCCCGCCTCTAGACAATTTGGAGATAGAGACCCAGGAACTCAGGAACCTGAATGAAGTATGTGTTCTGATGCCAACAAGCTTATTCTGTTTCTCCCTTTATTTTAGTACCAGCATGATTTGCACTGTTAGGGAAAAGATTGGCTTGGTAGACTTCAGGAACCACTTTAGTCAGTGTGGATAAATGAAAAAACACAAGTGATCAGCTTTCATCATGACAAATGGAAACTGTCATTTAATTTTTATCCCCAATTATACAGCTCCGGGACCAATTTTTCAGGTGGAATGTTGGAGCCATTAAAAAGAAATAAGTAAACTATGCCATATTCCATCATTTTTCTGGCAGCTAACCAATGATCTGTAGCCTTATTACATATATGTTTTTATAGAGATATTTTTCTCTTAAGTTTGTAGAAAGCTTTATTAACTCTTTACTGATTGCTTCTGGAATGTGTTTTTCTAAATGAATTTTCTCTTTATCACTGAGTGTTTGTTGGGATTTACTTTTGATTTTGACTGGCAGCTATTTTCATCTTTTATGTTCTTCGATTACTAGAATTGCATGGGGCAGTGTTTTTTTTCATTTCAACTCAAGTTATGTTAATTGTCCTAATGTTGGCTACAGACTGTGTTCATTTGGATTTCAGACTTGATTCGCTCAGCCACTCACCCCTCACCTCCCACCCTGCATGAACAGCGTGGGTGCCCCCTTCTGTGCTCCTATAGCATTGTGTCTATTCTTCTGTTGCAGCACTTCACGTGTCACGTTATACTGTTGTATCTGATTTCCTGTTCCCAAGTATTCTGAAATTTCAGGACTGTGGGCAGCCTTACAATTTGGCTGTTTTATCCTTGCATCCACAAACGCAGCAGAATGCCTGGTACATGTTAGAAAGGCAAAAAATAGTTTTCTAGAAGCCTGATTCAATGCTTTGTATTTCTTCTTTGGGAGTTATTTATAATTAAAAGTTCTTCAACAATATTGAGATCCAGCATCTTCTGAGGACATTAAAATCCTTTATAACCATGTATTTAATCATTTTTATTCCATCTAGAAAAAATTTGCACATTACAAGTAGTCTTTGAATTTTAAAGGTGAGAGAAATTGAGATTACAGGTTACTAATGATTTGCCAGCTATTAAAAACTCCAGTGATAGCACTATGTGTGAAATCTAAAATATGTCTCAAAGGAGCCTATCTATGAAACAGAAACATGGATGTAGAAATTAGACTGGTGGTTGCCAAGGGGTTGAGGGATGGGTGAGGGAAGGATTGGAAGTTTGAGATTAGCAGATGCAAACTGGTATAAATGGTTAAAACAACAAGGTCATATTGTATAGCACGGGGAAACTATGTTCAATATCCTGTGATAAACCATAATGGAAAAGAATATGAAAAAGAATGCATATGTATGTATGCTGCTGCTGCCGCTGCTAAGTCGCTTCAGTCGTGTCCGACTCTGTGAGACCCTATAGATGGCAGCCCACCAGGCTCCCCCGTCCCTGGGATTCTCCAGGCAAGAACACTGGAGTGGGTTGCCATTTCCTTCTCCAATATGTATGTATAACTGAGTCATTTTGCTGTATATCAGTAATTAACTAACATGACATTGTAATTGCAACTATACTTCAATTGAAAAAAAACATCTCTGGATAGAGGCATCACTGGGATTAGAATCATTGATTTCTGGCTTCATACCAAAAGAAGTTCAGAAAAAACTTCAAGTTACACTGCTTTGGGACTTTGTCCTCAGATTGTACACTCCACCATTACTTGTATTATAAAAAATACCAGTTATATATTTTTGATGCATAATTAATGTATAAAGTGGTGGTCAGAGTGATGGTTTGAAAACCAGGTTGTTTGGCTTTTAGAGAAGCTGGTTAATGGATGGGGCCTATATACATGTGGATGTGTTTATATACATGTGGATTTTTTTTTTTTTTCCCTTGGTTCAAATCTTTTCCCCTTCATTCACCTAATTAGTAAATCCTGGAAGTCTTTGAATCAGAGCCGGAGAATGTTTGTCTGCTTGATGATGGAATCAGAATAGTTAAATTTAGTTTTCAGTAGAAGAGGTCCTGGAGTGTATTGTGAACAATGTGCAGCATTTTCTTCAGCTCTATGCCTTGTCATATGCTTGGAGGAGAAATGATACCCTCTTGTACCTACGTACAGATCTGTCATCTGGTACTGTTACCATTAGAATATGCGAGTTGGCTTATAAACATGCTGATGAGAGGACTCATGGCTTGGAAACTTGTTAAGTAAAAGGTGTTAGATCATGTATCTTGTCCTCAGGGTTCTGGGCTAAATAGCTGCACTTACCCTTATTAATGCCTGCAGACTTCTGCTTCTGAAGATGCAAATGGCCTGTTGTAAGAGTTGCTATAGTACCAAGTTTCTTTTAGACAAGCTGTTTATTGGGAATATTAACAGCCTGATATTAGCTTGGCAAAGAGCAAAAAACTTAGCAGTTTGGGAAATAAATGTACATGATTGCTGATCTGTCATAAATCATTGCTTGTGGTAGGTATCTATTTTTAAGGCTACATTAGGTCTTCCGATGGGAGGAAGAACTTTTGGATTTGGCTAATGTCCCTGCACTGATGGAGAGAGGGTAATATCCTGTCTATTCTCTTGTGTTACAAATGAGGACTTTTCTTGCAGAGCTGGAAGAGACCTCAGAGACTGTACTCAGCGTAAAGCTTAGAATAGGCTTTTCATAGAGTCACAGATGTAGAAAACAAGCTATGGTTACCTGGGGGGAAAGGAGGTGAGGGATAAATTGGGAAATTGGGATTGACATATACACACTACTATATATAAAATAGATAACTAATAAGGACCTACTTACGGTATAGCATAGGGAAATCTACTCAATGCATACTCTGTAATGGCCTATCTGGGAAAAGAATCTAAAAGAGAATGGATATATGTATGCGTACAACTGATTCCCTTTGTTGTACAGCAGAAACTAATACAACATTGTAAATCAACTGTACATCAATACATTTTTTTTTTAAAATAGGCCTTTTCATGTTTAGATAGCTGTATTAGAATGGTCTTACATAATGATGATGATATTAATTATCCTCTGTAACATCCACTCCTCTGTCCCTTTCCTTGCATCCCAGAGTCTAATCCTTTCTTGTCAATTGTCCATTTAGTGTGGTACCCTTGACTGTGCACAGTCTTAAATTCCCTTATATATCAGATTATTTTTTAGATTTTATTTTTTTTAAATTGAACAGTTGATTTACAGTGTTTTGTCAGTTTCTGATTTACAGCTATATATGTATATATTTGTTTTCATATTCTTTTCCGTTACGGTTTGTCATAGGATATTTACTGTAGTTCCCTGTGCTGTACAATAGGGTCTTGTTGTTTATCGATTCTATATAAAGTAGTTTGCATCTACTAATCCCCAAACTGCCAGTCCCACCTCCCCACCCCCACTTGGCAACCACAAGTCTATTCTCTATGTCTGTGAGTGTGTTTCTGTTTTGTAGACGTGTTCATTTGTGTCATGGTTTAGATTCTACATATAAGCAGTATTGTATGATATTTGCCTTTCTCTGACTCACGTCACTTAGAATGATAATCTCTAGGTCTATCCATGGAGCTGCAAATGGCATTATTTACTTCCTTCTATTATGGCTGAGTAGTATTCCATTGTATGTATAATTTCAGCTGTTTAAGCATCTCCATGCCATTGTCATATGCTGTGCCCTCAACCTTCGCCATCCTGATCATTGAGTCATTCAGTTCAGAAGCCAGTTACTCTGTACATCTGTTGCTATCATTGTTTCTCCATCCCCTTGGACCCCAGGTAGAGTTAATGATCTCACCATGTTGTGCCCCACTCCCCTCTCCTCTCAGCCTGCTTCACACTTCCCTTCCCACGTAGCACATGGTCTTATGTGCCTGTCCTCTCTGCATACTTTTTTATACTTTCCTATTTGTTCACTGGGCTCCATGCTGAACTGAATTCAGTGAAAGCAGGGATCAGACCTTAATGTATCATAGAATTTAGGGTTCCTAATATAGTGCCCAGATCTTAATAATATATGTTACTGAATGTGTATTGCTCCTATCAGCTTGAAGTAACCATCACTTTTGTTTTTTTTTCCTATAGGTATAACTTTTAAGATATCTGATTATGCATTGTTCATTGAACTTAAGATCAATTGAAACTCTTAGGACTGTCATAATTGCTTGGTATAGGGTTTTATATAATATTAGAGATTGTGAAAAATAACAAGAGGGATACTGAAGGGGCCCCTGAACAACTTTTCACTGACTTCAGAGTCCATATTTCTTTCTGAAAGTATTAACCTGCAGTATCCAGGTAATTGGTATAAATGAGGGCCAGTATTTTGCCCACTTTCTATAAAGTTCAATCATTTTCACAGATTGACTAGCACCATGAGCAGTTTTTTCACTCAAAAAATTCCCTCACCTGATCTTCAATGTCATGAGAAAAATTCACCTGTTATTCCCAAGCAGTGAGCCTAACATTTTTCTCCAGTGTTTTTGCAGTTCCTTGCAGGAGTTAAAATTATTAAATGCCTTGATAGAAATCAAAGAGTGTTCTCGTTTTCTTTCAATCTCGGTTTTGTCTCATGGCATACTAAGTATCTCTGTAAGTTCCATTTTCTATTCGAATGCTCAGACCTTCAAGGAGTTCTCTTCTTTGAGTTCCGCCCTTCCCAGTGCAGAGCCCCGTCTATTCACAGAAGGGGAGAAACCCTCAACCAGCACCTGCAGGGCCAGGCCTGAGAAGGCAGGGACTTCACTCTCTGTTTTACATTTATTTTTTTTCCCCAGGAAAAAGACACATTTCTATTATTTCTAAGAGTGGTGACTGCTAAAATCTTGAACTAAACTTAGATTGAAAGTGAAAGTTGCTCAGTCGTGTCTAACTTGTTGCAATCTCATGGACTATACAGTCCATGGAATTCACCAGGCCATAATACTGGAGTGGGTAGCCTTTCCTTTCTGCAGGGGATCGTCCCAAGCCAGGGATTGATCTTCCCAACCCAGCTCTCCTGCAAGGCAGGGAGATTCTTTACCAGCTGAGGAAGCCCAAGAATGCTGGAGTGGGTAGCCTATCCCTTTTCCCTCAGATCTTCCTGACCCAGGAATCAAACTGAGGTCTCCTGCATTGTAGGCGGACTCTTTTCCAACTGGGCTATCAGGGAAGCCCAAACTTAGATTATTGTCCTTGAAAAATGAAAGCCAAAGGGCCACTGAGTATCCAGTTTTCTCAGAAGCTCCGAAGGAAAACTTCAAGAAGCAGAGTCCATTGGCTCTTTATTCAAGCGGTGGTCTCATGGACCCATTGGACCTAGTGGCTAACTCCATGGAGTAGTGGTCTTTGCCCCAAATTCACCTTTGCTGCCTGCATGGAGTTCATACACACATACTTGCCTATGAGGAGGAACAGTTCATGACTCTGAAGTAGTAAAGCATCCTATTGCATTTAGTTGATTTGTTAGAGATTTTCCTGCGTGGAGTATGTCATTTCTGTCTTTATATTTGCTTTTTTTTTTTTTCACTCCAGAATTTTGCAGATATTTGCTGAGCACCCATTGTGTACCAGGCACCATGCTGGATATTGGGATACTGGTTAACAGACAGATAGGATGCCTTTCCTCCAAGAGCTCAGAGTCTAGTAAGAATAAGGCCCTGAAACAATTACCTCATATTATGTATAATAAGTATAGGGAAAACCTCTGTCAGGGGATGAAATGTGTGCTGTTTGGGATAATGATGCAGTGATGATATATTCTGAACCAAAACCCCACAAAAGATTATGAGAAATGAAGATTATGCCAAATAATTTTTTTTCTGCCAAAATATGGATGGAGATATTGAAAATACAGTTTGGACATTAAATTATATGAATTTCTGGGACATTTCAGTCACCCTGGTGGGCTCAGATGGTAAAGAATCTGCCTGCAACGCAGGGGACCTGAGTTCTATCCCTGGGTCAGGAAGATCCCCTGGAGAAGGGAATGGCTACTCACGCCGGTATTCTTGCCTGGAGAATTCCATGGACAGACAAGCCTGGCAGGCTACAGTTCATTGGGCTGCAAAGAATCAGACATGACTGAGCAACACACACACACACACACACACACACACACACACACAAGTACTAAGGGGGTGGAATATTTGAAATCAGTGCTGCCTTGGCAAATTCAGGATAAATGTTTGCTGTTCTTTCTGATTTCTGCCACTTGTAGAGCTGTTAATACAGGGAACAGATTTAAAAAAATTTACAAATGTATAATAAAAACATAACAGAATTTATTAAAAATATGATTTACTTTAGAAATTCTGAACCCTACTCCAATGTTTTGATGGGAAAAAATAAACTAGAAAAAAGTGAGCAATTGTTCATGTTCTTCGTGCAGATATTATGAAAAGACCTTCTGTACTGCTGCAGTGTAATGGATTCCCTCTCTCGAAACACCACTTGGCTGTGCTTTGTCACTAGAGTTGATATGACAGTTTCCCATAGATAACTCTGAAATGAGTATACGTTCATGACTTCGCATAATAATTGTATGCCTTTAATATTGCTGAGGTCAGCACGTGGACATCTCTGCAAAACATTAATTAGAGAATTGGTTCTCTTAAGCTGCAATCTTTCAGCAGAACACATCCTTTGAGGCCACGAATAGGAAAATGTAGTGCTTCAGTGTATTTGTTGTTGTTATTCAATTGCTCAGTCGTGTGCAATTGTTTGTGACCCCATGGACTGCAGCACGCCAGGCTTTCCTGTCCTTCGCCATCTCCTGGATCTTGCTCAAACTCGTGTCCATTGAGTTGGTGATGCCATTCAACAATCTCATCCTCTGTCATCCCCTTCTCCTTCTGCTCTCAATCTTTCCCAGCATCAGGGTCTTTTCTAATGAGTTGATTCTTCGCATCAGATGGCCAAAGTATTGGAGCTTCAGCTTCAGCATCCCTCCTTCTAGTGAATAGTCAGGATTGATTTCCTTTAAGATCGGCTGGTTTGATCTCCTTGCAGTTCAAGGGACTCAGTGTATTAATCCACAGCAATCAGTGAACCACAGACCAACAAGAGTGGTCTCTTGTCTCTAGTGAAAGAACTAGAAGGAAAACATATTTAAAGTCCTGAATGGGTGCTAGACAAGAGCATCTATCTGGTCTACCTCTTACCTGCAGTCAAGGTTACACCTAAATCGTCTGAGATGGAGGGACTTGCCAGGTGGTGCTGGTGGTAAAGAACCCACCTGCCAACGCAGGAGACATAGGAGAGACAGGTTTGATCCTTAGGTTGAGAAGATCCTCTGGAGGAGGGCATGGTAACCCACTCCAGTATTCTTGCCTGGAGAATCCCATGGACAGGGGAGCCTGGCAGGCTACAATCCATAGGGTCACAAAGAGTCGGACATGATTGAAGTGACTTAGCACACACTAGGCTCTTTTTAAGATGCCATGGCACCAAATCTTTGGGTATATGGTCTTCCTTGTACTCCTAATATCATCTCTCCCTCCACTCCAAGGTGGTAGTGGTTAACCTTTCATTATAAAATCCTTGGACTAAGAGCCCCTTGCTGAAGTAGTGCTGGAGGCTTATAGGTTGCATGTTTGAAAAGTCCTTTGAGTTGGAATAAGTTTTGTAACTGCTTTGCATGGCAGGAAGAAGCCCCTCTGATGACTCACTGGCCCCTCTTGTAGTGGGTGCTCTGATGATAATACATCACCTTTAATACTGCTTGACAGGATTTAACCACACATGCAACAAATCAATGCAGTCTAGAGCACAGATGCACTTGATCTATATTGTTTGTCTTCTTTTGACTGATGCAGACCAGAAAAAAAAAACTTGATAGCATCTTGGTCAATACAACTTTGGTCTGAAAAGCAGGCTGTGATGTATTTAGGGGTGCGTATGACCAAGGCCTGAAACAAAGAAGATATTTACCATTCTGGACAATAAATAGGCAATATCCAGCTAAACAGTGCTACAGGAGGAACCTGGTTCTTTGGCACACACAATGTTATGTCCGAGTTCTCTAATACTTTATTACTGTTGTTGACAAATATAGCTCACTAAAACTCATAAGTGATCATTTTAATGAAAGCTGTGTCTTTTGTGAGTGGTACTTGCCTATACTTATTTTTAGAGCAGTGAAAGTAAATTAGAAATAAGGCTGATGGTTCTACTTTCTTCTTCTATTTGTTTTTTGCCCCTTCCAGACCTTCATGAACAGTTTTGACTGTCTGATTCGTTTCATCGTTTCCTTCCACTGCCTGTAGAACATCTGTTGGAAAAGAATGCTTGTCCTGTCATTTTCCAGAATCAGCAGCAAACCAAAGCGTGTGTTCAGGGTGGGTGCCAGCTTGCACTGCTGCTGCCACCAGGCTACTGGGGGAAAGATGGGGTTGATCCTACTGTGGTAAAATTCACTTTTAGAAAGATCTGGACACCTCGATTCAGGACTAGGACGTTCATCCCAAAATGGACCAAGCAGAACACCAGCAAAGATGTGATTTTGGGCCGAAGGCACCAATACAGGATGATTATTGCCTGTTATTTAGTGTATGATTCTTTGTTCTAAGACTAGGTGATACTGTTTTTGCTGGAAGCTCACAACAGATCAATAGTAATTTTGTTATGGACCAGATGTCAAAACAGAAATGTGCTCTCAAATCCTACTGACTTGCTATGACAACTAGTATGATAAAATACATTCGCTCAGCAATCAGGTATTTCACAATACTCCTCTAGTTCTGTTTTTTTTTTTTTAATTCATGTGGAGCCTTAAAGCTAGGCGTTGTTAGCAGAGATTCTCCTGTATTTGTTTTCCTTTCTCTAGTACACACTTCTTTTGATTGAGAGGAGAGAAACCTCCTCAAACTCTCCCTTATTCTCTGCCCTGATAATGAGTTAGGTGATGTCTACACTGTAACTTCTGGTGACAGGCATCATTTTCATGTCAATAAATAAAAAGTCTGCGGTAGGAAAGTGGTTCCAAAGGAAAGCCAGCCAGCAAGAAGTGTGTTCTTTGTTTAGTTCCTCTGTCATCCAACTTTGAAGTTGTTATTTCGGTCTGATTTGGACCGGGGAGTTCAACAGTTTGGGATGAGAGGAACTTCGGGGATATTACTACCCTCTTGCTTTGGGGCATTCTTCTTTCTTTTTTTTCCGCTCCTCTCTTTAGTGAAGTTGCTGACTATCTACCAGCTTTTGGGTAGGATTAGGACAGCATTCTGTAGTCATGAACACTTCTTCTTGTGCTGATTTGTTATTATAGAAATATTCAAGATGAATCAGGTGGCAACAACTGACAAATTTGGGCACGTGTTTTGTCAATGTAACTTAAAATGGTGTTAGTTTCTTAAGTCTGTTTGGTCTTGTCCTTATGTCTTCTAAATCTGGGCCTAGCTTTTTTCTTCCCTTTTCCTCAAATCAGGAAAAGAAAAAGGGAAAGGCTTTCTTTTTCAGACCATGAAAGAACTGAACAAGCTGAGAATTATTTGTTCAATAATGTGATAGCTAGAATATTACTCAGCTATTAAAAAGAATGCATTTGAATCAGTTGTAATGAGGTGGATGAAACTGGAGCCTATTATACAGAGTGAAGTAAGTCAGAAAGAAAAACCCAATACAGTATATTGATGCATATATATGGAATTTAGAAAGATAGTAACAATGACCCTATATGCGAGATAGCAAAAGAGACACAGATATAAAGAACAGACTTTTGGACTCTGTGGGAGAAGGTGAGGGTGGGATGATTTGAGAGAATAGTCTTGAAACATGTATATTATCATATGTGAAGTAGATCACCAGTCCAGGTTCGATGCATGAGAGAGGGTGCTCAGGGCTGGTGCACTGGGATGACTCTGAGGGATGGGATGGGGAGGAAGGTGGGAGGGGGGTTCAGGGTGGGGTACACATGTACACCCATGGCTGATTCATGTCAGTGTATGGCAAAACCATTACAATATTGTAATTAGCCTCCAATTAAAGTAAATAAATTAATTTGAAATGAAAAATAGGTTGTGATACGAATATAAATTCAATAAAGTCATTTTCAAATGGTTAAAAAAAAGAAATAATGTGATAGAGGCACTTCCCTGGTGGTCCAGTGGTTGAGATTCTGTGCTTCCAATGCGGAGGGTGTGGGTTTGATCCCTGTTTAGGGAACTAGATCCCACATGCTGCATGATGAGGCAAACAAATAATAAAGTGATAGAACTTCCCATTCTACCTTTGGGCAATTCTTGCATTTCTTACCATTATCGAATTTTCTGGGAGTAGAAATATCTCTTAAGTGGGAAGAAACATTCCATCCAAGGATGTAAGTACTCTGAGAGCTTAATACTCGGCCAGATTTTGTTGTCTATTGTTGTTCAGTCCCTAAGTTGTGTCCCACTCTTTGGGACTCCGTGGACTGCAGCACACCAGGCTTCCCTGTCCTTCACTATCTCCCGGAGTTTGCTCAAACTCATGTCCATTGTTGTCTGCTAGTACATGTAATTCTTGGTGCTGCCCCACAGATTTCTCCAGCAGACATTTTACTCACAGAAAGATTACTTGGGTTCTATTGTTCTTTCATATCTTTATTGCCAGTGCTATCTAGAGTGCTGAAGCTGCTAGGAGTTAAGTGAAGAGAACAAAGTTCAGCTCACACTCAGGTACCTTTTATAGTAGCTCTTCGATTTATTGACTGACCACTGAAAGAGGACCTTTTTAAAGCAAAAATTAAGTGCGCTGTTCCTGCATTCCAGGCTCTGTGTTAGAAGTAGAGGGGATGGCATGATCAGTAAGTCAGTCTCTCGCATTTCAGAAACAAGCACGTTGTCATACACGGGACACTGCTCTCCTTCTGCTGGGGTGGTGGGGAGGGTGGGTTTGCTGTCATTTATCCCCATTCTCTTAGTTGTTTCTACTGAAAACTAAGTGCGTGAATTACTGAATTACAAGACAGAATAGCTAAACGGTCCACTGAGAATTAAGTTCAAGGCTTGGACTCGTGGGCCAGAGCTTACACTTACTGTCATTGTTATGACCTCAGATGTGTATAAGTCCAAAAGAGTCAAAGTACATGACAGAGGAACTTGAGACGTAGACTAAAGTCAAGAAGAGAATGCCAGTGGGCTCCCTGCCCCAACAAAATTCAGTAAATAGGTGGGAGTTGAATTTGAGAAGTGCAGTTATTAACTGAGAGCAAAGCGGAAAAGACACTCAGTAGGTGACTCATGTTTCCAGGAATACGTTTGGAAAAGGCTGTAACAATATTTACTCAAAGGATATAAAAGATTTCAGAATTGGAAAAAAAAAAGATAGGTGATCATCTTGACCCTTTGTGTCATATGATGGACAGAAAATAAGCATTTTTTAAAAATTGAAGTCTAGTTGATTTACAGTATTGTGTTAGTTCCAAGTGTATGGCAAAGTGATTCATTTATATGCATGCTAAGTCACTTCAGCCATGTCCGGCTCTTTGAGACCCCATGGATGTAGCCCACCAGGCTCCTCTGTCCATGGGATTCTCTAGGCAAGAATACTGGAGTGTGTTGCCATGCCCTCCTCCAAGGGATCTTCCCCACCCAGGGATCGAACCCATGTCTTTCATGTCTCCTGCATTGAGAGGTGGATTCTTTACCACTAACGCCACCTGGAAAGCCTGAATCTATCTATCTATATACATAATCTATAGATTATATATACATACATATACATATATATACTTTTTCAAATTCTTTTCCATTATCAGGTATTACAAGATATTGAGTATCGTTCCCTGTACTATACAGTAGGTCCTTGTTTATTTGTTTTGTATGAGATGTATATGTATATGTACACATATAAGTACTTTTTTCCTAATTTATTTTACTGAGTGAAGTGGGTTAGTGCATAAAATGAAGAGCAGAAGATAATTAACTCTTTCATATTCAGAGCCCCCATCACCATGGTATATATTATTAGCCTAAACCCTGTTGCCTAGTGTCTGTAGAGATACTGAAGCAGTGCCATTTATGGTTTTTCAGAGGGTTTTGTGGATTTCTTAAATGTTCACCATCATGTACTAAGCTTTTTCTAAACCAGAAAATACTGGTCTATACCAGGAATTGGAAAATGTTTTCTGTAAATATATGAGGCCTTTTGGACCACAAATCTCTGTCACTGAGTTCACTCTGTGGTTGTAATATGAAAACAGCCATAGGAAATGCATATGAGTGTGGCTGTGTACCAGTAAAACTTTATTATGGATACTGGCAATCTGGATTTCATGCACTTTTCATGTGTCATGAGATATTATTCCTCTTTTGATTTTTGTCAACTGTTAAACAACATAAAAATCACTCCTAGCTCTGACTGGGTTTGGCCCACAAATGGTAGTTTGCCAACCCCTACTCCAGATCGTCTACTGTTAATGTTTCCCAACCCATGTTATTAGTGAATCTGAAGCTTTATCTTATTATAATGGAATGTGGTAGCAACTATGTGAGAAAGCGAAACATTCATAATAATCCTCAGAGAACTGGTACTCTAATCGGAACTCAGCTTTTCAGAAAATCTCTTGTAAGGAGTGTTGTGTGTTCCATTTGATTTCTGGCCAGCGGCTTGAAGAGTAGGGAGGAGAGATGAAAACCAGCCAGAGACAGGGTCCTTGCCTCCCGCCGATACTGTGCTCTTGCTGTGCGCAGATGACCTCATTTAATCCTCGCGAGATTTGCCTGACGGAAGAACTGTTTTCAACCCATTGTATGGATAAGGGAACAAGGCTTATAGAGCTAGGAAACTTGAAGGTAAAATAGTAAATGGCACAGCCTGGATTCTAACCCAGGATCTCTGAGGCAAGGTAGGTAGGTGGAGTAGGAAACAGAAATCACTTGGCTGATTTAGAGCACTTAGCTGGGGGCCTGGCATATGGTAGGTCCTGGGTCTGTATTGATGTTATTGGTTTGTCTGTTACAAAGGAGAAGGGATGGGTGATGGGGGAAGGAATAATGAGGCTTTAGAGACTAAAGAATACGATATACGTTTGTCAGAGATTCAGTTGAACCTTGCAGTCAGCCTGTATCTTGTCAAGCCGGAATATGCTTTTGGAAACCAAAGAAGAGTCATAAAAAATAAAAGTTCAGAGAAACTCATGTATTTAAAAATGTGGCAAATCATAGATGCAGAGAACCCAGTGTGAAGGTCCTTACTCCTGAGTTCATGAACTCCCATTTGATGGCTGGAGTGTCGTGTTTTAGAAAGCTAGAGGGAATTTTTTGACTCATTGCCAGTCATTTACTTAAACTTAAAAGATCTTTGCATTGAAATTACTTACTTGAAGTGCTGGCAGGCTGATAAATTCAGGGGGCTGTTTTAAACATTGTCAATCTAAAATGTAATCCTATTAAAATAATGGGGTATTTTTTGAGTGGAGAATTCCCTTGTCTTCCTGTCCACGGCTCGCAAGAGAACAACATAAAAGGCATCCCAGAATGTCCTCTGAACATCATTGAACCAGCTGACGTGTTTGCACAGCATGGTTCTCATCAGCAGAGCATTTCCTTGCTGCACCCCTTTAAAAGGCAAAGCCCCACCGTAGTGACAGGTTTATTCTAATCCTTGGATAGGGGGATTCTGTTGCTATTTGGAATGATCCCTTGTAGGTTCTGGAAACCTTCCTGGTTTCTTCATTTATGCTCATTTCTCTGTGTGATTGAAGATCCTGTGTAACTTGAAATGTTAGCATTTTCTTCCTTGTGTTCGTTTCTGAGGCTCCTTTTCATCCAGCAGTGTGGGTTACCTTGAGATAAATTGGTTTATGGCATGCCATTTTCGGTAAAACTCTGCAAAAGAAATGGTCACACCAGATGGATAATTGCAACGCATGCAACAATTAATTTAGGATGTTTTTATTTAATGAGTATGTGCTAGGTGCTGAGTGGAAGAAGCCAGTGGTAAGCAAAAGCAGGTTTGGCCTCTGCCCTCATGCTCCTTGCAGTCAAGGAGTAATTATTAAATATACTTAATATAATTATTTATTAAGCGAACATCGCACAAATGTACAATTATAAAGTGGTCCAAGTGTCATGGAGGAGAAACCTATAGCTCAATGAAATCATAAACTAAGAGAACTTGATGTGGTCTGGATGGCCAGAGTGGGAACCACAGAAAAGTGATGATTGACCTGTGACTGAAGGGCTGGTGTGAGTTAACCAGGCCATAAATTGTTGGAAGTGCTTTCCAGAAGGAACCAAGTGCATTAAAGGGATTGAAAGAAGGCCATTGTGGCTGGAGTAAGAGGGCGAGCGGAGAGGTGGGTAGTGGTCAGGCTGCTCAGGGCCCTGTAGGCTCTGGGAAAAATTAGGGGCTTTATTCTAATAAGCACGGAAAGGCTTTGAGAGGGTTTAAGAAATTAGGAAGGGGTAACGGGCACCTGGTGGGCTGCCGTCTGTGGGGTAGCACAGAGTCGGACATGACTGAAGCAACTTTGCAGCAGCAGCAGCAGCAACATGATCCTAGTCATTTTCTGAAAAAGAGCACTCAGGATCCAGTGTGAGCGTGTATGAGTGGATGCTGATGGGGACCCATGGCTTAGGAGGCTCCTGTCTGGACAAGAGGTGGCAGTGGCTTGTATTAGGGTGGTGATATGGGGGCAAGGAGAGAAGTGGGTGAAGTTGAGCAGTATTTAGGGGCCATATCTGCAAGCCTGGTGATGGACTGCATATGGGCTTATGAGGGAGATGGATGGTCCCAGGATGATAGAGTCAGAGGTCGTTTAGTGACACTTTATTCTGACACTTAAATAATCCAGAATAATTCATATTTTACTGCTCCGAGATTAAACTGGGAGTATTTCTAATAGAAATTGTCAATCTGTTTTCCAATTTTCTGGGACATTTTTTGTATCTTTAAGAAAGGAAATCACAGTTCTTACCCCTCCTATTCCTTTTAGTATAATTAAGGCTGTAGAAGTGCTCAGTTATGACTCCAGAAAGAAGTGCAAAAAGACGCAGACCCAAGCTAGAACATAATAGCAGAGTGAAATATTTGCAGCGATGTCAGGAAAATGTAAAGATATCATCAGACACAAACATGTCCTCCCTCCCACCTTCCCTGCCGATTTTAATTCAGAAAATTGAAATGATTTTTCTCATATCAAAAATGAGTGAAAATACTAGGGAGTCTTTCTATTCCTTATAAACTGAAGTCAGAGTAATTTATTTTATCTGGAGGAGAGTATTAAATTAGCTGTCAACTGTGCTACACAGGTGGATGGTAACTTTGGAATTGAAATGACCAAGTCTCCAGTCTTGAGGCATTCATTTTAATCTCTGCTTTCCATTGAAATAGGCAAAACATGAAATGTTGAGATAATGGCACTAAAATTCCAAGTAATTGCTTTTGTTAGCTCAACTCATGTTTACTCATATTAATTACTGAAATTTGATAACCTCTTTGTTTTCTACTTAGCATGACTCTGAATGCAGGGACAGAGCCATCAATCAGGTAGGCGGTTCTCACTGAAGGCTAGACTCCTTTGCTTTGATGTTGGCAGCTTAAGGCTAATTCCTTCCGCTTGATAGGTTTATAATTCAAGAAGATGTGATTTAATGTTGATGGAATTTATTTTTGAAACACATTATAGGAGGAAAGCCTTTCAAAGTAAAAAATGAAGTTTTGAGGTAAATCTTAAGTAAACAAAGGCTGTCAGCCTCTCTCAACACCCAATTTTAGAGATCTCTATAGAACTGTGGACCTATGCCATGCATGTCCACCCTTTAGCTGGAGGGGATGAGGTGGTGAAAAGAGAAAATGCAAGAGCTCTTGAGTCTTAGGAAGGAAGTAGGCAATTAAAGACATCAGCTTTTTCTTTCTTCTTCTCCTTCTAAATTTGTTTCACGCTGCCTCCTCTTCCTCATATACCTTTTCGTTTATGGTATTCCTTACAAGTTGTTTTTCTAAAGGTGAACCTGAAATATTAGAATTTTTAATATTTCATTCGAACTCTACTTTAGGTTTGTAGAGTTTGGAGAGATCCTGAGTCCATTTGTTTTCAATCTACTGATTCATACATTTCTTCAGCCTCTCATTCATTTTATTTATACATTCATGCCCTCTAGAAGTGTTGAATTCCAGTCACTGCTCTACACATGGGGATTAAGCAGGTAACAAGCTACACTAAGTCTTTGTCCTCACGGACATCTTTGTTTTGGACACTACTATTACTAGAACCCGCCTGCCAATGCAGGAGACATAGAGACTCAGTTTCAATCCCCGGGTCGGGAAGATCCCCTGGAGGAGGGCATGGCAACCCACTCCAGTATTCTGGCTGGAGAATCCCATGGGCAGAGGAGCCGGATGGGCTACAGTCCTTGGGGTCACAAAGAGCTGGACATGACTGAAGTGACTTAGCACACACACACATTATTATTAGTAGTACCACTTAAAATCACCTTATCCATTTTTTCTTTTTTTTGGTAATGTCATGGCATTGACAACTCAGTAGAGCTCACCAGACAAACTTAATGCCTGCTGTTTGATGAAAATTGTCCCAAAATGGCATACACAATTCTCTGCCTTTTAAAAAACATAGGAGATTGAATTTTGTTTTGTGTGAATACCCAGGAGCTTGTAGAATGCTAATCAACTTATTCGAGTCCATTCATATGGATAGGTTGTTTTGTCCATTCTGCACTCAGAGAGATGGCTATGCTTTTCTTAGTTCTCAGTAATTTTTAAAAATGTTTTTTCTTGTCTCTTCTTTTGCCCTCAGCTTTTTCTTTTAAATTTTTTAAAATTAGTTTTGATTTTGTTATAAGCTGGAACACTAGATAACTAAGACTACCAGATGTATATGAAAAGTATGAGTAAATGGTGATGGCCCGTCATCTTCCATTGAGTAAAATCTTGTCCATGACTTGCTTAGGGCTTAAGTAGGCCTGTGGTGTTGGAGTGACTTAGTGCCCACCTGTAGCTCTGACACTCTCCTCTGATGCTGTAGGAAGCTGGACTTGCTGGATACCTGGCCTCATAGATGAGATCCTGCTAAAACTGTCTTGCCTGAGACACGTTCCAGTCCTTTGAGGTGAACCTGTTAACCATAATGAAGTATCAGTTCAGTTCAGTTCAGTCGCTCAGTCATGTCTGACTCTTTGTGACCCCATGAACCACAGCACGCCAGGCCTCCCTGTCCATCACCAACTCCTGGAGTTCACCCAGACTCATGTCCATCTAGTCGGTGATGCCATCCAGCTATCTCATCCTCGTCATCCCTTTCTCCTCCTGCCCCCAATCCTTGTTTTATGATTTTATCCTCTCTTGAGTTTCCATGCATGGGTGGAGACAGACAGACAGACAGACATGCACATACAGAAGTAGCTTCTTCTCCACAGCCAAGCTTTCTTGAGTGAAGTCTTTAAAATGATATTTCTATATTCTGTCAGTTGTATGTTAAGAATTATAACGAAGCACAGGGTTATGAAAATAAGAATTGAGGAGCTCATAGACAATTGCAAAGCTTCTAGACTGGATGCTAGATTACATGAACGCACAACATGTTGATTTGGGGAATAAGAGCTATCCGTAGTTCAGATACAAGCTATGACAGATGGGGGTTCACTAACAACAAATATGATGACTTCTAGGCACATTTCCAACACAAAAAATTCACCAGATTCAAGGACTCTTGCCATTCTCAATGGATTCACTTTTATGTAAATGAGTCCCATTTATATATTTTCTCCCATGGCCAGTTATCCTGAAGGTGTTATAAGAATTAATATTTTATTATTTTTTTCCATTTAATGGATGTATTGCCATGCTGTAGTAAGGTAGTTATATTGATAAAGTTGGCTCTTTTCTAAAGGAGCCCATAAATATTTAGATGTTTAAAATAAATGTCTAGATATTTTAAACTTACATAAATTCACAATCTACCAAAACTGTTTTTTTCTAGATATTTGTATCCTTGTCTTGAAATGCTTTTCAAAATTAACACTTTCAGAGAAGGTAGAATAAGTTCATCTGCTAGTCCTTTGATAGAACTTGAAAGACTCAGACGTAGGTCCTTTAGTTCTTGACGTTGTCACCTTCAGTTACCTCCCAGTTTATTATAAATATATTTTTTCTTTAACTTCTAGTTAGTCAAGAAGTATGTGAATATATTTCCCTTTAAAAGTATTTTAGAAAAGGCTGAAGTCCTCACTGATGGATCCCTAGCTGGGGTCTGCTAACTTAGCTAACTTCTGTTTTCTTCTGTATTTTTTCATGTATCTGTCTACCTACCTGTCTATCTGTGTGTCTATGTCTATCCATCCAGATGTAGATGTAAACATGTAATTCATGGAAATGCTGTGGGATGGCATATGTGCTAGCATACTGCACACATCCTTCTGCAGCTTACTCCCTTCCTCAAGGGTGTCCTAGAAGCCTGGCCGTGTTGTTACATACAAGTTTTGCTTGTTCCATTTACCTGCTACCTTGTATTCCAAAGCACACATACACCTGTCTATTTAGCCACCCCCCTATTGATAGGCATATGGGTGTTTTCAGACTTTTCTTACTGTAAACCATACTTCAGTGAAGATTCGCGTACGTGTCTCCTTGTGCAATTGCGCCAAGGATACCCACCAACAGAGAGCATTGCTGGACCACAGAGTCTGCACATGGAAAACTTTCACTGATATCTTCTACAGCTGACTGTTGGTCATTTTAAGCTGTCTGTCAGTAACTAGGTGGGTTTGTTTTGAGTTAATAGAATGGACCAAGTGATGTTCTCATACGGAGCGGAAAGAAAGATGAATTTATTAATCCCTCTTGAGTTCCCCCACCCTCTGGATCTGTAGCATTCTTGGAATTTTGAAAAATTAAGTAAAGTTTGTTAACATACATGCCCTGGGAGACATGGCAGTGTTTTCCTGGCTCTTGCCTTATCCATCCACTCTCTCTGTTTCGTCTTAGTCTGTCCTCGTGAATGGTAGTGATCCAGCCCTGCCTTTCCATCTAAAATTATCTAGGTTTTAAAAAGAACTAAAATAGGTCAAACCATCTAAGCTGTGGAAAGACCCAGAGGGAGCAAAGGAAGGGATGGTGAATGGAAAAAGAGCTTCATGGGTGACACCCGACATGGTGCAGCGGACCCCACAAAGACCTTGCCCCCCCGAGGAAGTGGAGGTGCTTCTCCAGCCTGGTGCCTCTACATCAGGTGTATCTAGGGGCACCTGGAGGCAAAACCCTTTGAACTCCTGCTTCTCTGACCACAGGGGTGCACGTAAGAGGGGGAAGGATTGCTGAGCAAGCCAAGACTTCAGGTAGGGACGGAAGCTTCCCTGGGACTCCCACCCCTCTCTGCCTCCGAAGAGAGCAGGCAGCCGCACCTTCAGTGGCACTGAAAGGACAGGAAACAGGCTCTGGGTCCACAAGAGGCTGAGGCTTGAAATCTGGTGCCCTGTCTTCATCCTACTCCTGAGTGTGATTAATATCCTTCAATTTCATATCCTATGTGAGAGAGATCATTCAGCCACATTGATTAGTTCCCTTCAATTCTATATCATCTGTGAGAGAGGCATTTAGCCCCATTGACAAGCTGAGGTAATAAAACATTTTCTGGCATCCCCTAATCATGTAGGATAAAATATTCCTGAAGCTCAAAAGAAAATTCATGTTTGGGAGATGCCTTGTGCCGCTTGCTAAGATTTATTTTCTTTTTAAAATGTCAGTGTCTGTTGCCGTTCCTGCAGGTGCCCCTCCTGCCTCCCCGTCGCCCGAGTCCTTCAGCATCTCAGGTCGGGCTGCATCTGCTCCCGCAGAGCTTTTCCTTTCTCCAGCAGAAAGCTGGTTTGTTTGGCTGACAGATGGGGTTCCCGCTTTGGCCTGGATGTGCCTAGTTAAAGGGTTTCTGTTTGAAGCCTGCAGGTGAAGCCCAACTCCACACAGACCCCTGCGTACACAGTTCCCTTCATGGTCACGTAAAGCAGTAAGGAAGTTTTTAATTGACAGTGTCTACTGTTAAGCGGGCAGAGTGTGGACATGTTTCGAGAGGGTTTACTCTCTGTGAAGTGTCAGGTTATCAATTCATTGGATGACGCAGTGGGTTTGCTCGGGGGAAGAGAGAAAGATGTTATTGTAGTGTATCTTTTAGAATCTCTGCACATAAAAAATCCCCTCAGAAGCAACCATCCTCAAAACCTATGTTGCAATCAAAACCAAAGCTTTAAACTGTTTGAGTGATAGGTATGGTTAAAATAACAGTATTTAATGCCCAAAGCACATCAAATTTGGGCGAAGAGGATGCATAATGCCGGGAGATGTCTCGTTATGGTGTGGTTACCTAGCAACAAGTGGAAACTGTATGAAAATGCGCTGCTTATCTGTTGTTGGAGTGGGTGCAATGAAACTTATTACGCTAGCCTGTTTTGCTTGGCATGTTATTAAAATCATAGCTAATGTGGAAAAAGCTGGAGCCTGTTCCCATTTGATACAGAAGGAGTGTTAAATGCAGCTACTGTAAAATGCCAAGACTTTGGTCAGGAGAGTAGACACCTGCAGCCTTCTTAAACACCCAATATTGAGATGTTAGGATTTGATTTATATTATCAAAGGTTTATTAATAATAAAAGCAGACAGAACCCTTAGGGTGCTGAGGAAGTGGCTGGATGTTTAGATTTCTAAAAAAAAAAATCCTGAGAGCCATTTATAGTTTCGTCTGTATCTGTAATAATAGCTTGGTACAGCTCTGCTTCTCCTCGCCAAATTGTATTTAACTGTGTGCTGAGCTTATCGATGCCTCCTAACCACACAGCCTTCTTAAGTTTGTTTAAGTTACAGAACCAGGATGCACTGTCACCATTTTTAAAGCTTCTATTTTTAATCACTTTAAAACAAGCTGCAAATCTTTCACAATATACACCAGTATCTATTTAGGGCAATGGAAAGGCTTCTCGTCTTTGGGTATCACGGAGCTTTGCTGTCGTTTGTGTTTCAGAGAAGTGAGTTTTGCCCCAGGCCTGTCCGACCGCTTCTTTGTGCATACTTCAGATGGCTTCGTACTGAAGTTTTGTCTCACATTTATTTTTTAGTATATGTGCTGCCAAAGCGAGCACATCTCACATTTATTTTTTAAAAAAATCAAACTGGGAACACCTACTGAAATATCTTCTTCTGTGGGGAGCCCGTGATCCTAAGATGATATAGCACCAGTTACCCCACAGAGGAAGAAAAGTTCAAGTACTTTCTGTGCTCGTCAGACACCTGTGATGACACACAGAAATCTGGCATCCAGGACTCGACTCTGTTAGTCGTATTCTGACATGACTTCTGGGGGCTCTGGAAGGTGTTTATGTGTAGCAGATGGAGCTGTTAGTTAGCTGTGCTATCTTGAAGAATTGCTTTCCCAGGTAATCAGCTCTGCACATTGAGGAAGTCATTTCTCCACCTCAACTTGTCAGCTCAAGAAGCAGGAATGATGAATCGCAGTGACTGGACAGTGCACTGGAGTAACTCTGTAAGGGGATCCATCCCCCGATGCTTTGCAGTGCTCTGAGGCCCAGCAAACAAGATGGGAAGGGTGACCAGGATGCTTCCCGAAGCTTACCTGTCAGTGTATAGAGTTGCTGTAGCAACCTGAAGATTTGCAATTCATGGGAAGTGTAGAGCGAGACAAAACCTTAAGTCATGGCTGTCATTACAGTGGAATGGGTGCCACCAACACCTGGCAACCTCTATTACTTCAACTTGTTTCTTTTCACGCTTGGAGGAATAAAATGCAAAAAAGATTAATATGCATAGTAAACCTTTTGGTAAAATATGTATGTGCTCTGCATTTCAGATGAGTGAAAAACGTCAAGAGTTCCCTCTCCACTTAAATCAATATTAGTTAATAATGTTCAAAGTCAGCTTGTCGTCATACTCTCGGAGAGAAGAGGGACCATGATGCAAGGCTAGAGAACATACCACATTTTCTAATTAAAAATAAGGGATCAATTGCTATGTATTTAAAACTTTGTTGTCCCTCCTGGAAATGCTCATAATGTATTAATCTAAATTTTGTGTTTCCTCTGCCCCTTGTCCCCTGCCTCATAGTGATGGGTATTTTAAGTTTATCCAGGTGCTAGTACAATCCAGAAAGATGAGTGAAAAAGCATACCATTAAAGATTTTCTTTTCGGGGGGGGGGGGAAACAACCACTGATGTTTCTAAGTATGGTCACATCATTTATGCATATTCTGCCATTTCATCAGTTAATGGAATTTGTAGGACTTCCAGCATCAAACTAATGTTAACAGTTGTCCTACATAGGGGTTCCCTTGGATGTTGGAGGTGGGTTGCTACATAAATTAGAACATATTTAAGCTTTGCCTTGTTGTCACTAAGGCTCAGCTTTTGTCTTTGCCATCTTAAAAATGCAATACTTAAAAAAGCAATGCCTGCAGCATTTTCTAGGTCTATATTTTACTGTACTTAGTAACATGCTATGATTTTTTTTTTATTGGCTGCAGAGGAAAATATTTTCTGTAGAGAAAATGTTTCTTTTTTCCAAGTGTGTTTTAAAAACAGTTAAATAGAACTACTTGGAATTTTCTGGGGTGCAAATCTTTTGAAAATCTTTTTCTGAATGCCGGAAAAATGTATGGTTGCAATAATACCATCACAGTCAGTATCATGACAGGTGCATTAAGCCTGGAATTAAATCTAAAGGGCTGATGTGTTAAAAACACATTAAATATTTAATATTAAAGATCAGCTTATAGTTCTCTCTTCTTCTCCAAGGGCGAAGTTAACCATCATTGCCCTTCTAAGGAGTTGCACTTGTGAAAGGGTCTATCCAGTTTGAACCGGGATCCAGAAATCTAGGTTTATGGTTAGGAGGATGAGAAAACAAATAAGAGGTGTTCAGGTTCTACACAAGGGACTCTTATCGCTTAGCTGCCATGTTGCCCCTGTTGAGATGGGGAAGCCTTTTGATTGGGATGTTTCCACCCAGCGCTACATTGGGCATTTCTTCAAACCAGCACTGTGTTGTAATTGGAGATCATCTCGAAGATGGAGGCTTTTATTTTTGTGGCTTTCTAGGGAGTTGTAATGCCTGCCTGCTTTTCCTTTTAATCAGATGTTTGAGAGCTGCAGCTTCGGGTCAAACGAGCATATTCACACCTGATTTTTACAGGATTTTCAGTAACTTGAGTATTATGTTTAAATGGGAAACTATTCTGGATAGTCCCCTTTTAGGAAATGGTCTGCCGAGAGAGCAGCATTTTCCAGCATTTGGCGGATTTGAGAGAAGGCACTGAGACATATAATTTGTAACCCAGTTAAAGTTGTTTACCTTGTCTGGACACATTTGTGGACAAGGGGAAAGCTGCTTATTTAAAGTTTAGCTGTGTAATTTTACTTGTATGCCCAGGTGTCCTTTAATTTATTTTCAGGGGAATTGATAACAGTAGCAAGATATTAAAGTTAATTGCCAGATTCCAGTAAGGATTCCCATGAATGGACTGGAAGAATACCCTTAGGGCATAGGTCTGTGTGCAGATGTGTGACAAAATGCTAGTTCTGAGTTCACGTAATCATCGTACAGAAATATTGAAGATGAGGATCTATCAAGTCCTATCTGTTGAGACGTGATCTCTTTAGTATCTGGCAGGGCTCGTGCAACAAATTTTCTTTCTTTTAAGTGATCTCAGGCTGTCAAGTTCATTTGCGTGAACTGTGCTTGAGGGAAACATGTACCATTTTCTCTGGCAATGGCGTGCTGCTGGTGACATATTTTTAGAATTAGCTTTTTCTCTCCCCTACCCTTCTAGAAACTGAACTTTTATTTAAGCTCCCTGCTGTTAACATTGGAAAGAAAGTTTCCCGTGCCAATGTTTGCCCAAATGGAAGGAAATGTTTGCATTTTGTATGCAGTGTTCATAAACTTGATGAGTCTAACAATTTGGCTCCGCTGATGAGCACGTCTGCTTTGAGTTCTGAAGGGCAGGCAGAAAGAGCGTGGAAAAGCAGTGTAGATATGGGAAAAAGGTATGGCTGACGGTAGCTGAGAGCCTCTTCTCAGAGGCTGGGGGCCAGGAATTCAGGATTCACTTTTCCTAGTGCTTTGGAGGTCAGTACTTAGGACAGAGATCTCTGGTTTTATCAGGTAGATCGAGCAGTAGAGTCCTTTCTTCTCGTATTCATTCGATCAAGGTTAGCTGAAACTCCAGATTCATTTGATTTCTCCAGGCAGGGTGCAGGGTGTTCTAGGAAAGCCTTTTGACCCCATCTTTCTAGGCATTTAGTTTTTGTTGTGAAGACCTTGTCAGACTTTGCCAGGGTGCATTATGGTTTTTAAACTTTTGTTCTGGAAACTGGTGCCAACATATTAAGTATCTGCAACATGTTATAGGAACACTGTAAAAAAAAATGTGGTTTGATTTCACATAAAGTCAGATTTTTTGTGTGTGTGGGATGCAGTATTCAAAGAACAAGAAATTTGAAAGTTCAAAACCCTGCACAAATGAATCATTTGCATAGAGATGCACCATTGGATGATAAGGAGGGTGAATGCATCAGGGAATTAACTAAGTGTATGGCAAATGACCTAGCCAAGGACCCAAGCAAGAGCGATCTGCTCCAAGGACCTGTGTAAGACAATTTAGGAAGATACACTTTTCTTTGGCCCCCATCCTACAGCAGCGTTGAATCAGGTAAACGAAACTGTTTGGCTTTGCTTACCATCAGTAAGCCAAGAAGAACATGGCATGGGTCATTAAGATTTACAGCTGAAATGTAAATAATTCAGGGCCCACGAACAATTAAAAAACCAACTGTGGCGCTGCTTCGAGTCAGGTCCTCTGGGTCTCCTTTGAGGGGGAACCTCTCTTGTTTTGGCTGGAGACCTGTCCATCTGGGTACAGATGGTTGTAAGAGCTTTTTAATGACCTTTGCTAATGCCTGTGAATGTGTCTTTGGACACCATCGTAACCAGTGGATGAGGAGGGCGGAAACAGCAGGATGGTGGCAGCTGAGGAATTAAATGTCCTGAATTTGTTAGACATCTGCAGAAACATGCAATTTGTTGGGCAGGAAATTGTAAACAAAACAGACTGAGTCAATTATCAATACACCTGTGACACTCCAGGATGCCAGCTCTAGTGATATAATGGCAACTTTCAAAGTCCACCCCCCCCGGAGCAACCTGTTGAATATTCCAGAGGAGTGCCAAGGCTACTGGATGCTTCCTTTGCCCAGGGGGCCAGAGCCTGGCTGACACTTCAACCAGCAGAGGAGGAAAGGATGCTCACCTTCAGGAGAAAGTCAACTTGAAATTCTCTGCTCATGCCTGTCTCCTTCTTTATGGGGTGATCCTGTGGGTCTTTGCGTACTACATTATACCCATTGTCTTCCATTCTAAGTTAGTGGTGCTCAAGCAGTGCTGTGCTTCAGAGATGTTTAAGGAGCTTAAAAATTATACCCATTTGGGGGCTTCTTCCTGGAGCATCTGATTCAGTAGTTGTGGTAGGGGAGCCTGGGCATGTGCATTTCTTCTTTAAGAGACCCCTAGGTAATTCTGATATTTGCACCAGTTGAGAAATATTCTCCTGAGTGTCTCCAAGGAGACATGGAGAGTATAAGAGGTTTTGGACCAGGTCATGGGAATCCTCACACTGAATCCATTGATCAAGAAATCAACTCATTATGCAAAGAAATATCATTTGGGTCTTGGGCACAATTGATATGAAAGAAGATAAAGACAGAAATGTGTTCCCGTGGCTCATCTCTGTAGAAGAGCCATGGGACTGACTTTGGGCTTGGATGGAAGCCACTTCCTGATTCTAGCATCTGTTCCCAGCTCTGGATCTCCCCCATGTAAGGTCCATTCTGTCGTTGTGTTCACCCAGTTTAACTAATCAGATTACTGACTCTCAGCGGCTCATTTTCAGGTTCATGGTCAGAGATTTCTTAGTTCTCTAGAGGATTCAGTTAATTTCCTACTTTAAAAGACCAGATGGGGTATTGGCTTTATGAACCTGAAAACATAGCTTTCATTAACTGGGAGATTTTTGAAAACTGGGAATCTCTGGTGATAGTAATTTTTAATGATTATTAGGAGTACTTGGGAGTTAAGAAAATTTTAAAAGTAATATATCTATTTATAGTTTTTTTTCAAGTTTTTTTTTTTTTTTTTTTAATGTGGACCATTTTTAAAGACTCTGTTGAATTTGTTACAGTATTGCTTCTGGTTAATTTTTTGAATTTTTGGCCACAAGGCATGTGGAATCCCCAACCTGGGATGGAAGCCACACCCCCTGCATTGGAAGGTGAAGTCTTTACCACTGGGAGCTTCCCTTGTGGCTCAGCTGGTAAAGAATCCGCCTGCAATGCGGGAGACCTGGGTTCTATCCCTGAGTTGGGAAGATCCCCCTGGAGAAGGGAAAGGCTACCCACTCCAGTATTCTGGCCTGGAGAATTCCATGGACTGTATAGTCCGTGGAGTCGCAAAAAGTCGGACACGACTGAGCAACTTTTCTTTTTTTCAACCACTGGACCACCAGAGAAGTCCCTATGGTATGTTTCTTAAAGGCAGGGGATGGGCATCAGAGGGAGCAACCAGCCTTTTTTTTTTTTGTTGTTAACCTTATCTTGGGATTGGGAAAAGAGGGCAAATGGTAGAAATGTTTCAAATTACTGGAGTGTTTAAGAGTGTTTTTAGGGGATTGTGAGAAAAGAGAGTGGTTGGGAGATCAGAGCAAAGGGGCAGCCTATGTTGGAAGAGGCAAATGATGGGAAATTCTTTAGGAACTGCAGAAAAGATAAAGGTATGTGATCATGACATATAAGGATGGAATGAAATGGGAAGGCAATTCTTAAGGATAAAAACTTCAAAGGCGTCTGTCTGGGAAGTACAATATGCTGTCAGTAGCAGACCATAGCAAAATAAGAATCGCATTTTGCTTTGTGTTAATACACTTATATTTTCACCCCTTATTAATCTTGTCTCTTGCCTTCAAAAGAACTTTCACTGCACATTCATTTATAGGACCCAGTTAGCGATACAGTCTCCTTTCCTTCCCTGCTGGAATATTTGTATTCTAAATTATGATTTAATAGGTTCCTGAATCTTTTATCTTTAGTAGATTATGATGTTGTATAGTTTATGTAAATATTTGTCTTCAGGTGTCTTAAGTACTTGCTCCTATAAAGTCTCACATTTGAATTGTTTTATTGCAGTCACTCTGTTTAAATTAAGCCCTAATCTCTTCGATCCTATTGTCAAGGCCTCACTCTTGGCTTGGGTTTAATGGAGATCAAATTTGGTTGGTTGCTTAATGTGGTATGTTTAATTTAATTTTTCAGGTAGTGATAAACAGTGGAGTTTGGGCTATAGGCTATTTCACATTAATATGTATAAACTCTGATCTTAAATATGGAGCAATTTAAAGTGTTGCGCTGAATACAGTTTGCAGCAGCGCTTTTTTTTTTTTATTTTAAGTGTAATATAGAGTAATATTTCTGGTTCAGATTCTGCTGAAGCAAACCCCCAATGCCTCATGCTTTCCTGAGGCTAATAGAAGTTTTAGGGAAGCCTAGAAGGGTAGTAGTTTGATATTTATCTCTCAGTTCTCATGTACTCTAGGAATTTTCTAAATATAGATATCTTGACTGTAAATAGATCACATGGAGCAGTAGAAGAGTGGATGTCCCTTCTTGTTAAGCTAATCGTATAAACCACTTGAGTGGCCCACTTCCCTTACACCCTTGGGCTGTGTTATTAAAGAATTTTCCTTTTTTGTGTGTGCATTATCAAAATTTTGTGTGAGCATCACCATAGAGCCACAGGTGACCTTTGTGTTCCAGAATGAGTCAGGCAAAGGTTTCTCTCTTAGTGTCTTTGTTAAATCTTACTTTGTTGAAGAAATACTTGTTTTTATATGTGAAGACTGGGAGAGGGGTAGGGGAGCAGGTTTTTCCTTTACTACTCACCAATATTGCTTCTTTTATTTTTATTGTGTTTAAAACTTGTTTGAAGTCTTGACTGAATTTGACGCAGTATTGTTTCTGTTTTATGTTTTGTGTTTTTGGATGCAAGTCATGGGGGATCCCCTGACCTGGGGTCGAACCCGCACCCCCTGCATTGGGAGGCAAAGTCTTAACCACTGGACCACCAGGGAAGTCCCACTGATACTGCTTCTTATCCACTTCTGAATAAGGTGTCAGAGAGCCAACACTATAGACCTTGAGGTAGATAAGTAGAAACACAGCATCTTTTCACTGCAGATATCCTCGGCTTTTAGTTGACTTGATATGTTAAAATCTGAGTTATTTCTGTCTGGGGTGATATAGTTACCTTAGCGCAGTAATGAATTACTTCACAAATTTCCTCTAAACAGTGAGCTGCCTTAGTCATGTATTGCATGATTCAATTAAAAATGTTTTGATTTACATTTAACTTTGCAGGAATTGACTGTCAAGGTGATATAACAGTTTAATGAGCTACAAGGGGAAATTGTGTAGTCTCCAGCCAGACAGTTTTCAAGTGAGTTGAAATCTATTTTTCCCTGAATGGTGAAAGAAAGACATCTATTGAACCACATTTTCACCTAAACATTTCCCCTCTTCTGCGTTTCTGTAACTGCACCTACACTTACATATTAAAATTATTTAAAAGTTTCTGTTTATGGTTAATAAATGTCCATCTCAAAAAGCACTCAATTCATTGAAACTGCTTTTGCTATATTGTTTTACAGATTTTTTTCCCCTTTCTCATCTCGGTGTTAAATTGAATGCCCTGTGGCTGATAAGATTGAGTCTAAACAGTAATTATTTAAATAGTTTAAAAGAGCCAGAAGAGTGTATAGAACGTTTTCTAATTTTATTTCTTGACTAGCTGATCACATCTTGTTGCTTGCCTGAGTTTTTAGACTGAGGACAAAATCAGCCAGTTTGTGCCTGTGGGTCTATAATCCTTGCAATTAACCAGCATGAAGGGGGTCAGTGGCTACAGTCTCAGGTAGGAGACCCAGCAAGTTAGCATGGTGATTGTGTGTTGAATCCAAGAATAAGCCATCTCGGTTTGTATAGGACAGACGACTAGGACACCAGAACAGCAGATGAATTTAAATAGTGTGGTGTGCTTTATCTGTGGTTGTTGGTTCTAACTGTCTCTGCTGCTTAAATACTGATAAGGAGAGTCTACAAGAATACTCTATGTGATTTGTGCTACTTGAGTTTACTGTTACCCAGCAGATTTATTCCTTCTTCCCATGTTTACAATCTGAGCAGTTCGCTTCATATCAGGGTTTAGTGATTCTGATGGGCCAAAATAGAAATATATTGTTTTGTATTTTTTCACTCTGGAGATATAATACAGGAAAGCAGGGAACGATTGGCCAAAGATGCACAGCTTTTGAATATGATTCCTGCTTTTCACAGAAATGTGCCTTTGATTATTTCCTCATAAATGCATGATGTGAAGCTAAAATTTTCTGTCACTGTCTTCAGTGGAGTTGTGTATTAATGGCTTGACTTGGTATTATCAGCAGATGAGCTATGCCACTACAGTATTTACACTGCATGCCAGGTATGGCAGGTGGCACGGTAGATAATGAATTCGATGTCTTCACAAACCCTATATTGCTTTGTCACCATTTGTGTTTTGGGGACTCCTTTTACAGGGACAGAAAGGGGGTAGGATGAACAAAATATAGTGAAGTGGATGTAAGGTCTTTCTGATTTAAACCACTGATTTAATCTTTCTTTCGTGTAGCTTCTTTCAGGAAGTCTACCCTGATTATCCTAGTTGGAATCAAACTATTTCTTAGGAGTACCACTATTTCCTGTTTTTACAGCTTTAATATCATATTACTTATGTGCCTTATGTGCTAATTTTTTAAAGGAAACCTTTTCTTGTAAGCTTTGAAAACTCACAACTCAAGCAGACTTTTAAGAACAGACATTTTGTTTTAGTTTTTGGTTACTTCCCTCAGCCTCTAAGGTATACAACTAAAAGTCAATCAATATGTAATATATGAATGATGAATGCGTGGTGAAATTGACTATCAACTCATGGAAATGGCAGTTGAGTGTTTAACAACCAACATTTCACTAGCCCTTCACAGACATGTGTGCTATCTCATTGTCTCCGCAAATGAGCACCGTGAAGTAGGGAATATTCCATTTTCTAAGTATGCAAACTGTCTGAGACAGGTTAAGAGATTTTCCCAAACTCACTGTGGCTATTGTGCAGTTCAGCAGGGATTAGAAACCAGTTTTTCAGACTCCAGACTCTTCCCCCATTAGACTGCTTTGCTAGGAGGTATACTAGTTCTCCCTCATACCACTGTGAAGTTGTGAATTCCTTTTAAAATGCAGGACAGGTACAGGAGATCCTCCTTATTTGAGGATAATTGATGCCTGGAAAAGGTCACTGAAGTGAATTCACTTAAAGCAGGTACCAGAATTTCATAGTAAATGGAGTTAAAGGGATTTGATTGAACTTTATCGTGGACAGTGAAGGTAAAGTGAGGAATACCATTTTATCTTATATTTAACAACATTTAAAATATAATTGCAAGTCTGTAATTCTTAGAATGAGCAAAGGATCAAGTGTTGACTGTATTTGCCTTGCAGTTTTCCTGATAGATTGGATGATTGAATATCCCTCCCATATCCAAGTGTTTAGCCTGTTTTTATCCTTTCCAACTTTCCAAAACCTCCTGGTTTTGTTTGGTCTAACTTTGCCAGATGCTCTTTGACTGGTTAGAATCTTGCGATTCTAGAATCCTGTGATCCAAACAGTCTTTATCATCATTTTCATTGATTTCATGAAATTCTACTTCTTTGATAAGAGCTACAATTTTATGTGGATCTTCCCAACCCAAGGAACGTAAAATTGTACCTCTTGTGTACTGAATTCTGGAGCCAGTCCTACCTCTGCCGTTTATTAACTATGTGGTCGCGTTCAAGTTATGTAGTCTCATTGTTCCAGTTTCCCTGTCTGACAGGGGAAATACTTATAGAATCATCCTCCTAGACCTGTATTGAGAATTAAATAATATTTGCCAAGCATCTAGAATGGGACCTGACATGTAGTAAGCACTCAATAAATGTTAGCAGTTGTGATTCATTGTTTTAGATTACTACGAATAATTTCGAGGTTTTGCCAAAAGAGGATCCCTGAAGAAAACTGGTTTAAATTGGGCTGAGAATATTGGCCCATCTTTTGTTTTTGTTGTCCACAAAATAATAATCTCATAAACATTTGTTGAAAGAAAAAAGTGTGATTTATAAATCATTATTGATTTGCTATATGTTGAATGACATATGAGAGCTCATTGTACTTTTGAGCCCATATTTTGAGATCTTTTCTTAATATTTAAATGTATAAATGTACCTTCTCTCAACTCCCCTCCAATGGGTGAATAAAACCAGGCATTTATTCAAGTTTTTACCAAGAAACCTTAAGGTGACTAACTTAATGGCTGAAGGAAATGGTAGTTTTAAATTTCCTTTCTTGTGTGTAAACACAGTGGAAGTTCAGTGAGAATTTATCTTTCAGTTGACTACTTACTTTGGGTTTTAGGAGTGATGATGACAGATGAACAGTAATTGAGGTGTGAATAAAATTTTGGAAAAGATAAATGATATCATTTCTTGTGGAAAATATTACTTTCTTCCATCAGGGTGCGTGGCTATTTATTAGCTATTTTTAACGGGTAAGAGCTCTTGCTGCTTGTAAAACATCTGTAGTTTTGAACTGGCTTGGGATATGTTAATGGTAAATGATGCTGTGGAAGTAGATGCTGGTGGTCCTAAAGGACAGACTGAGTGCAAAACAAATTTCAGCAACAAGACTTTGCTTTTCTTTTTGCCGGAAGGATTATGGCTCACAGGAGGGCTGTGTCACTGAAGTGCTCGCTGCCTCCCTGGTCCTTTCCTTTAGCGTCAATTGGGACACTCTGTTTTTCTCCCTCATATAGATGTGAAATTGTGAATCATTTTTGAAAAGCAGATTCAATAGATTTTTTTTTAAATACTGAAGTTTGCTTCATAAAGCTGTTTATAAGAGCAGATTCAGTATTCATTTTGTAAATCGCTTCTGTCCGTTTCATATGCCTGTTCTATACTTTGTCACATCAACTTGATTAGTTGTAAACCAACAAACAAAAGGCACATATTACTAAAAGTGAAACTAGAATATTTCCAAACGTTACATGAAGAAAAAAATCTTGAAGTCTATCATTTTGGGTTTTGTAAACATTTTTGTTTTTAGTCTGGTAAGGAAGTGCTTCATAAAAATCAGAGAACAATTAGAATGAAGAGACTTAATTATAGTCTTAAGTTATTATTTGCTTTCAAAGCATTTGTAGTGTTTTAATTGACTTTGTTTGTTCTGTTATTAAATTCTGGTTCTGTTTGGAGAAATGAAACTTCAGAAACGTAGGAAGTACCACTTTGCCAATGTTGTTTAGTCGCTCAGTCATGTCTGACTCTTTGTGACCCCAGGGACTGCAGCACATCAGGCTTCCCTGTCCTTCAGTATCTCCCAGAAAGGCCAGTTTGCCCGAGAGGGTGTGTAAAATGACATGGGTGCGTGTACATATGAGTGGCTGCGTTCCCTGTGTTGTTCACCTGAGACTATCACAGCATTGTTAATTGGCTATAACCCAATACAAAATAAGTTTTTTTAAAAAATGCATTGACATGCAACAAATGACTGATGATTGCCTTTGTTTTTGTGAAAGTCTTCTAAATAGGATTTCCATCGTCTTCCACTTTCTTTGACCACACTTTTTTTTTTTTTTAATAAATTTATTTATTTTAGTTGGGGGCTAATTACTTTACAATATTGTAGTAGTTTTTGCCATACATTAACATGAATCAGCCATGGGTTTACATGTGACCACACTTTTTAAACTCTTTCAGGGTGAAATTAAGTCAGAGGCTGTATGAGGTCACCAATGGGTAGACTTGTTTCATTGTTTAAATATCAATGGCAGATTGGAGTCAGGCTCTCCTAATTCTTAGCCTATCTCACTTTTTATTAAAGCTTAAAAATGTAAGCACTTACTATCATTCCATAACTAAATATAGTAATGAAATTTCATCTGAAGTCAGGAACATTATCCAAATCTGCTTTGATGTGTGTAGGACACTGCACATTCATTGAGTGATACAGATTGTGTTAAATGGGCCTGAAATAATGTTCAGGAAAGAGAATCACTTTCTATTCTTCTTGACACAAACAGTTTGTCACAGATATGCGTTCCTATCCCTATCTTGTTAGTATAGTCGTTATAGTTTTCATTGTAAATTTTATGCAGATAATTCTAGTTTTCCTTGATTAGGTTTACATGAATACATTGCAGTTGTAGACTAGGTGTTATTAATATGTGTGATTAAACTTGTAATTAATATGTGTAATTACATAGTGAGAGGTATATGGTGCTGGGCTCTATGCTGATTTACTGTATAAATGCTGCATGCACAAAGACATGGTTAGAATTTTATGCTCAACATTTACTCCCACTGTAAATCTGCAGTGGTTTGTTGTTGGGGTACATGCTCTTTCATTTGAATGCAGGAGAAGCATTTTTATTGTCTTGGGAGTGACTGGGTCATGATTGTCTTTTATTGTGGCTATGTCAAATATTCTACCCAGGGAGCCCACAGAAGAAAGGTTTGGCATGATGTTATGGTCCTTCCTGAGTGTGTGAACCCTGTGCTAGGCTTAGCCCAACTTGAGAATATACAGATTTTATATTTTCTCAAATTTTATTTTACTGAAGTATAATTGATTTGCAATGTTGTGTTAATTTCTGCTGTAGAGCAAAGTGATTCAGTTTTATATACATATTTATATATATGTTACGTATTTATATATACATATATATATAAACACATTCCTTTTCATGCTCTTTTCCATTATGGTTTGTCGCAGGATGTTTTAATGTAGTTCCCTATGTGGTACAGTAAGATCTTGTTGTTTACCCATTCTGTGTGTAATAGTTTGCATCTGCCAACCCCAAACGCCCAATCCATCCCCCTTCCACCCACCATCCCACTTGGCAACCCCAAGTCTGTTCTCGATGTCTCTGAGTCTGTTTCTGTTACACAGATTAAGTTCACTTGTGTCATAGTTTAGGTTCCACATATAAGTGATATCATATGGTATTTGTCTTTCTCTGACTTACTTTACTTAGTATGTTTATCTCGAGGTCCATCCATCCATGTTTCCACAAGTGGCATTATTTTGCTCTTTTTTTATATCTGAGTAATAGTCCACTGTATGTATGTACCACGTTTTCTTTATCCATTCCTCTGTCAGTGGACATTTGGGTTGTTTCCACCTCTTGGCTGTTGTCAGTAGTGCTGCTGTGAACATAGGGGAGATTTACGGTTTCCATATTACTGTTTGTCCTCCAGGAGTGGGATTGTTGGATCATATGTCAAGTCTATTTTTTAGTTTTTTGAGGAACCTCTGTACTGTTTTCTGTAGTGGCTGCACCAATTTACATTCCCATCAGAAGTATAAGAGGGTTCCTTTTTCTCCATACCTACTCTATAATCTTTAATTTTAATTAATTGATGAAAAATTTTAACTCCATATTAAATTTTTTTTTGGCAATCAGATGTGTTAGCAGAAAATCTTTTCATCAGTTATTTACTATACTAAACCACTGAGGAACAGAAACTTTTATAGATCAGGATTACAGAGGGCTTTCTTAAAGAAGGCTAAGAATCTGGCAGAGTCCATATAGTAAGTAGGCCTGATTTATGATGTTTTGCCTCACAGGAACAAAAATATCAAGTTGCAGTGGGTAGAAACAATGGCCCACTGTCTGGGAGATCGCATGGATAGACAGATAGCATGAATTTCAAACCCTGTGAATTCAAATAGTCATTGTCATCCAAGTACACGTAATTGTATCTTTTAAATATGTTTGGTTACTTTGAGCTAAGGGAGCTGACCTACCCCCTTTTTATGCATCTTGAGAGCGCCTTTCTGTTTTAATTATGCCCATCTGTGCCCATCATATTCTCACCCATGTCAGCATCATTGCACATTTTCTTGAAGCTCTGTAAACAGGCAGAAGGTACTCTGTTTCCTTTTTAGTATTTATTCTATTGCTCTTTCCCCATCAGCCCCCTTCCCTCCCTTGACTGTGTATTTCATTTGTTTTTAAGAGAGGAATTCTGACTTAAACTACGCCAAGAGTAGAAAAATGGCCGAGACAGGATTAGAAAGGACTAACAAGGAATAGAATCGAGTGAGATTATTGAAATCTACTGGGTGTGAGAGAGTAGCAAGGGGAGCTGGCGTCGTTTCTGGGACATCGTATGGAATTGTGCTGGCCAGAGGCATGGTCAGCTGGAAGCGAGCAATGTAGTGATAAGAGGGGGAAAACGGCAATTGAAGGCATCCTTACACTTGGTGTTCTTACTGAGCAAAGCGGTTGAGGTCATAGTTGATTGGAGTCTGCTCAAAACCTTGTGTGGAATGTTCTCAGTTTTGGTTAGAATGTGGGAGATGACCCAAGGGCCCAATAACTACCAGCATATAATTTTGATTTGAGTGCTTATGTAGATATGCTTTCCTGAAAAAACATGAGCATTAAAGGTTGACTTGGATCCGTAGTCGGCATGTCTCCAAGGGGGACCTGGGAACAGATGTGTTGTCTGCTCTGAATGCCTCGGGATCCATCCATGTTTTGCTTACAGACCCCCTTCTGTCTGGTGCACTCTGCCCTCTAAAAGCTTCCTCAATTGCTTTGTAAACAAGGCAGCTACTACAGCTGCAACTGTTGGATTTGGACTATTGCCAGCTTGAAATTTATCCCTGCCCTAATGCTATATATCTGGGAGCAGGCAAAGTGGATTTTTTTTAAGCATGTGGAAACATTCCCTGAATAAGACTGTACTGAGGGTAAAGAGCCCAGATTCCTTAAGCTGCACGCTTTCTCCATGGGTTTATGTTGACTCTACCTCTTTGCCACTAGGTCAGATTTTAGCACCACCCGCCTCCTTATTACTTAGTCAGTCTCTTGCTTCATTAAAAACTCATCATTCCAGTGCCCTTTATCTTGGTGGGCCCCATGGGTTCAAGAGGACTTTATTTAGCCTCTTGAGTGAGTGAAGATTCTTTTTTCAAGATTCCTTTCTTTAATATGCTAATATTTAACAATGAAAGAAGAGAAAGAGAAAACAAAACAAAATGAAAAGCCAAAAAACAAAAAAGGGATAAACTAGACAGTGTGATTTCTTAAGAAATCTTGTTTGGGGATTAGCCCTACCTGGCAGTTGCTTCAGTGACTACATGCTACAGGGATTTCAGGATTTCACATTTCCTTTGTATACGGAGAGGTGTAGCGACAGCGTCTCCTTTGAGTGCTGAAACGCCTGTATTCTTGCAAAAATTGAAAGTTTAGTTTTGCTTTATTATATTCTTGGCTTGTTGATGAGTTTTCCATTTAAGCCTCTTTCTTTGTCCTCCCTTATCTAGCTTTTGAAGTCTTCTGCTCAGGTGGACTCCGTTATGCCTTCTCACTAGATCAGGATTAAAAAAAATAGTGCACTGTTCATTTCATCATATACTTTATAACTGCCCGGGCTTCTTTTCTGACCTCTTTGAACTGATGTGTGACATTGGGCAGCTAGAGTTAGTATTTGCCAGTCTGTCTGCTTTTGGTTTGTTTCATATTACTGGATTAGAACTCAAATCTATTTCATTTTAGTAGCAGCAAAAAGCACAAAATCTTGAAGTTCCTGCCAATATCCTCTTCTTGGAACAATTTCAAAATGTAACTTTTCTGTTTGGAGTTAAGTATTTTCTGGCCAATATTTCCCCCTGCCCCCAGCTTCTGTGCAATGAAATAACGCTGACTTCCTTTATTGCAGGACTTTGATTACTTAGAAAGCCCTTCCACATAAGAGTGATGTCTTCACTAATTTTCTTAGAGTAGATTTGATTCTGCAAAAGTGCTAAGAGGAGGAGCTACATAGAATCTTTGCGATGCAATATAACATAGTAAAGGGAAGATTAAAGGAGATTTCCTGGGATTTTGATGGGCACGTACCTTTCCCATGTCATGTAATTTGAGATCACTGACCAGCACAGTTGTGAACTCGCCTGCTGCTTTTGGCTGCTCCTCATCTTTGGCGAGTCTGGCCTGCTTGGTGGGATAGAAATCCAGGCCTTCACTGATTTATTCCTTTTGGTTTCAGTCCCAGATCTTGAGCTGTGCAGTGATTTCAGCTGATCGGGGATGGCCAACTAGCTGCAGTATAAATAAATGAGCTATTGTGTTGGGGAAAATTTGTTGTTTGAGAAACTAAGATTGACACATTTTCTTTAGGCAGAGGGAAGTTAATACATTGGATTGCTATTTGTTTTAAGGGGGACATCATTGCTTCCTTCTTATTCCCAGTGTTCACATGAAAAAAAAAAGTGTGGCTTTTGTTTAAGCTGTTGCCAGTACCAACACTTACCACCTCCTCCTTCTAGTTTTTTAAAGGACTCTGTTGACTGAAAATTTGCTTAGGATCAAAACTTGTCATTCAGTTTCTGGGCGCATGGGCAAATTATTCCCCCTCCCACCTTTAGAGCAAGGAGAACACTTTTTAGAAATTTGATAGCTAAGGGGCTTATTTGCTATTTAAAATTGCTTATCCTTATTCAGTATACAAGAACCAAAACTGTGGCTTTAGAAAACAGCTTGTTATTTCAAAGTGAATGTTGAAATAAAAGTCATCCTCTTGGCATGGGTTTTGGAAACATTCTTAACATCGACTATCAGATTGTTGGTGCATATCTAGTTGTTTTAGCAGCATTTCAAACGCATGCTCCAGACTTTTCTCCACTGAGATGCTGCTGGTCCAGCCTCCATACCAGTGCTTCGGTTCTTTTCTGTTATGGTGGTGGTGGATTTGTATTGAATTGTCTAGTGGTTCAACTTGAAAGACAGTAAGCCAGGGTTAGGAAACCAGAGCCCTGAATTTTTTTTCCTGTATGAAATTAATATGTGGGAGAAATGGACCTAGTTTCCTTGTCTCATTTTTAGTTAACGTTATTAACCCATAGAGCTCATAGTCTTAGATAAGTGCAGTGAAGAGCTAAAGGGGATCTTATTAGCCTTCACTCAAAACTTTGTAGCACTTCTAAGGCTAGAATGTGTTGACCTTCTAGGTGTTGAATCAGTATAGTTATGAAAGTCAGTAGCAATAGTGTATATAACACAGTGTGATATGGAAAACTGCTTTTGTATATATACTCTATGCTAGATTATTAAATTTTTATCATGCTTCCTCAACCATTGGGTATTTCACAATTACATATTACTTTTCAACATACAAATTGTACAGTAATGTATAACCTGACATTCATTATGGAAAATGCAATTTTATTTGGTTATTTAATCTCTGCTAAAGGCATTGTAAATGAGCTGATTTTTTAAAAATCAAATTTATTTAAAACATCTTAACATTCTGATTATATTCTGGGGTCTAACATACTCCAGAGGGATTTAGTTAATTTTTTTCTGAAGCAACTGAATAATATGAATAATGAGGGAGGAAGTATACGGATACTTTTAAAGAAACAGAAAGCAGCTTTGTTTTTAGAATATGGAGTCTAAAGATGCCCTGTATGTTTTTATGCCAATATAACCAATATAAAAATCAAGAAAAAGGAAATAACCTTAAAAAACTGCAAAACCCCATCATAGGTAGGTAAAATCCAATTGAAGAGTCATTGAATAATAAAGGCCTATACATTATTATGCGTATTCTTTTTGAAATGATATATTTTGCATTTATTTAAAAAGCTAATGGAAAGTAATATAGGAAATACTCACAGGTGTACATCTAGCTTTGTCACATCTTAACACTTTGCCACGTGTGCAAAAAATTCTCTTTTGCATTTGCCTTTCCCTCACCTCTTTCCAAGGGTTAAACTATAATCCTGAATTTAGTGTTTTTTACTCCCATCTCTCTTTTAGTCATTTTCCTACAAGCATGTGCCCATGTGTATGCAGTAATTTTTGCATGTTTTTAATAAAGTGTTAAAAATGATATAAACACCATGCTGTCAGATTCTGAAAATTGTTTTTTACCTTTACCCTTTATATGTGAAATTTATTCATTTTGATGCATGTGAAATTGTTAGTCTCTCAGTTGTGTCTGACTCTTTGCAGCCCCATGGACTGCAGCCTGCAGGCTCCTCTGTCCATGTACTTCTCCAGGCAAGAATACTGCAGTGGGTGCCATTTCCTTCTCCAGGGGATCTTCCTGACCCAGGGGTCAAACCTGGGTCTCCTGCACTGCAGGCGGATTCTTTACCGCCTGAATCACCAGGGAAGCCTTTTGATGCTTGTAGCCCTAGTTTATTTATTCTCACTGTTGATGATACATCATTTTGTGAATATACCACTATTTATTTACCTTTTGATGACCTTCTAGGTTGTTTCCAGTTTTTGACTCTTATCCCCAGAAATAGGATAAACGTTCTTGTATGGAGCACCCTGTACAAGTCTTCTACTTTTGAACACGTGTGGGAATTTCTCTAGGCTACTACCCGGAAGTGGAGTTACTTTGGACACCCCTCACTTTTCTAGATAAATCAGTCTATATCTTCCCAATGTAATTGTGCTCACTGGTCCTCTCACAGGCGCTGTGTGAGAGCTTCTGTTGCTTCCCTTCTCCATCCCGGTAGTGCCCGATGATAACATTTTTTTGACAATTTGATGGCAGTGAAAAGATACCTTCTCGATTTAATTTGCATTTTCCTGACTCGTGAGGTTGAGTATCATTTCATATTTATTGGTCGTTTGGGTTTTCTCTCCTGTCAGTTGCCTGATCAGATCTTTTCTGTTTTTCTATTGGATTGTTTTGTCTTTCTGTTTGATATGTAGAAATTCTTTATGTTCTGAATACTAATCTATTGTCGGTTATATGCATTTCAAGTGTGGCTTGCCTTTTTACTTTCTCTATGCTATCTTTTGTTGTACAAAGTTTAATTTTAATGTAGGCAAACTCAAGGTCATGAAAATATCCTCTTTTTTTCCTAGGAATTTCAGTGTTCTGTTTTTTACTTTCAGTTTACTGATGGGAAATTTTTGTGTATGGCAATGAAGTCAGGATCTAATTTTAATTTTTTCCATGTGGATGTCTGATTGTCTCAGTGCCTTTGAGTTACTTTTTTTTTTTTTTTAAGAAGCTGTTTTTATTTTTTAAGTAAAAATAATTAACATAAAAATAACTTCAGACTTGCAAAAAGTTTCAAAAATCATACAACAAATACCATAGACCTTTCATCCAGGTTCCCCAATTATTAACATCTTATGTAACCAAAGTGGGCTTATGGGTGTCAGCCACAGTTTCCCACAAAGTTATAGTTTTTATCATGGCCATTTTAGTATCCATTCTTGCTTGCAGTGGTTGCCAAATGTTTCTTTGTTTCTGTAATTCTTCATTTGTTTATTGGAATTATATTGGCAGCATTTATTGAAGAGTCTGTTTTTTCTTCACTGTCTTTCCTTTTACCTCCATGTTGATTTAGAAATCTACGTTTCTGCTGTAATCTGCCAGGTCCCCTTCTCAAGCAGTTTGCTCCATTTTGCCTTCTCACCAGCAGTATACAAAGGTGCTCTTCCCCCTTCGTCTCACAAAGTATGTTGTCACACTTTTGGATTTTTGCCCGTCTAATCAGTGAAAAATGAATGCATGTCTCTTATTATGAGTAACATTGAGTTCATACGTTTTGGGCCATTTTCACTTACTCCTCTGCATGCTTCCTGTTTATATTGCTTCCCTATTTGGGGGGTAGGGGGGCTGTTGGTATTTTGCTTTTAGATTTTTTAAGGAACCTTGTATGTGACACATATTAGTATCCTGTTGTAAGTTGCAAATACTTTTTTCAAGTGTATGATTTCCCTTGTGGCTAGTGGCATTTTTTTGCTATGCAAAATATTTTAATTTTAAATACATTTTTAGGTAGACATATTTGTTTATCTTATATCCAGTTCAGTTGTTCAGTCATGTCCTACTCTTTGTGACCCCATAGACTGCAGCACACCAGGCTTCCCTGTCCATCACCAACTCTCAGAGCTTGCTTAAACTCATGTCTATCCAGTTGGTGATGCCATCCAACCATCTCATCCTGTGTTGTCCCCTTCTGCTGCCTTCAGTCTTTCCCAGCATCAGGGTTTTTTCTAATGATATCTTTTATTGTATTTGTTTTATTTTTAGTTACTTATTTTTCATTGAGGTATAGTTGATTTATAGTATTATATTAGTGCACGTGTACAACATAGTGATGCAATATTTTTTATAATTTTTTGTTATCTATGGAGCTTCCTTTTCTCACTCAGTTTATAATGGAGTTCACTCAAGTTTTCTTCCTTTCAATAATTGTGTGATTTTACTTCTAAGCTTAGATATGTGATTCATTTGGAATGTACTCTGATATATGATGTGAGATACAGATGTAATTAATTTTATTCCAGTGACTATCCAGTTGTCCAAACACTATTAAAAAGTCCATTTTTTCCTCCATTGATTTGAGATGGTACCTTATCATATACTAATTTCCCGTGTGTACCTGAGTCAGTTTCTGAGCTTTTTGTTTTGTTCTATTGGTCTATTTTCTTATGGAACAAAACCACACTATTTTACTTACAGAAGCTTTCTCATATATTGTTCTATCCCCACCTCAACATACAGGACACAGAGAGCTTTTCTTTCTCAGGTTTTCTCGATACTTCTTTGTTTGGTTTGTTTGCTTTTAACTTACTTAAATTTTGAATTTAATTGCCAGCAGATCTAGTTGACATCCAAATAGTTTTTCTATTACCAGAGACTTTCTTTGCCATCTAGTACTGACCAATTTTTCAAATGTCGTTTATCTATTTGCTGGATACAAGCTTTTGTACATGTATTGCTAACATTTTTAAGAATTTAAAGTTTATGTGGGTTCTGAAGCAATTTGAAGCATGTTTAAGCTTCAGGGATATCCTTCATACCAGTCTCACATCAGATATTAGTCATAGGGTCAGTGGGTGGACTGCAGGAGGGCTGTGAACACACTGAAGCTATACAGAGGAGATGTCTCTGTAATTTTATGGAGAGAGGATTCATCAGTCTTCTGACATCTCTAAAAATTAAGACTGTGATGGTAAATGGGATTATTTCCTTAATTTCTCTTATCTTTTGTTGTTAGTGTATAGAAATGCAGCAGATTTCTGTGTGTGTATTCATTTTGTATCTTGCAACTTTACCGAATTCATTGATGAGCTCTGGTACCTTTCTGGTAGCTTCTTTAGCATATGGTAGCATACTGTATGGATAGTATCATGTCACTGTAATGACAGTTTCACTTCTTCTCTTCCAGTTTGGATTCTTTTTATTTTTTTCTCTGATTGCTGTGGCTGGGACTTCCAAAATGAGTCTGACATTAACAAATGCACTGTATTATATGTAAAATAGCTAGCCAACAAAGGCCTCCTGTATAGCACAGAGAGCTATGCTCTATATTTTGTAATAACCTATAAGGGGGGAAAGTCTGAAAAAGGAAAAAATATATATATATATATATATATAAAACTGAATCACTTTGTTATATACATCTGAAACTAACACAGCATTATAAATCAGCTATACTTCAAGACTATTCTAAGTTAAGGTGAATGAATTTAAATACGCAGTAATGAAGAATGAGAGTTGGCTTTTGAATAACTGAGAGATATGAAGAACTAGCTCTTCTTTATGCTTACTGTGCTCAGGATCCATTAACTGTAAAATGAAAGTAAATTTGTACATTTCTGTTGATCTAGGTTCTAGGAGGCCAGTGTTCCTTATTAACAATAACGTGTTTTCTCTCATCTTTCTTTTAGGTAAGTGGCTGTCTTCTGCTCGGATGCATCGACTTCAGAGTGGGTGGAGGTTTGCGGGCTCCGTCTGCTGTCTTGATGCTATGGTAGTAAGTTTCGGTTGACATGCTCTGGTCTGCTGTGGGCAAAGGGGGTTGCCTTGACCAAAGAAACTAGACAGTTTCCTTTAAATCCTTTGCCTCTTACTTGTTGTACATGTTTGTTAAGAACTCTTTGTACATGGTCTCTCGAGATGACATAGAAAAATTAAAAACCAGGGTTCCTGCTTTCAAGAAGCCTGGATTTTAGTAAAGATATAGCAAAAAGAATTTGAGTTTTAGAACTCTATTGAGTTTGAATTTCACTCTGCCATTACTAATTATTGGGTATTTTCTTCCTCAAGATCTTCATTTATGAAGAACATATAAAAATACTTGCTTCCTTAGACTGCTGGAAAGATTACATCAGGGGATAGTTGTGTTTATCACGCTATTCCAATATATAGACTTGTCCCTCCTTTCTTCTTCTCAACTCTAGCTCTTTATCCAGAGTCTCAGAAAGAAACTGCCAGGTCTAGAAAGCAAGAAAATAGAGATCTGCTGTCCTCCTCTTATCTGAAGTGTCTTTGGCTGAGAGTTAGGGAATCTTGCACACCAGGCGCCAGAGGATTTTGTGAAGGAATCTGTAGTACGCCTAAGAAGGAACTTTCCAAAGCAGCAAACATCTCCTTGAACTTTGTGTCACACTAGAAAAGCCTGGTTAAGAGCAGCTTAGGTGTTGATTCACAGTGGGCCTTAGTGGAGTCTCTGAGAATATGCTGGAATGTTATGTTGGGAAAATATTCCTTTGTTTAACCCAAGATGGAATTCAAACAAATGACTACAGAATGTAAGCTGAGGTCTTTTGATCTCATGTGATTCTTTAAATAATTGTCACTTTGTTGTGTTCAGAATTATCTAGCTATCTGCCTTTAGTAAACGGAAGAGCAATATTCACTGAGAAGGGGAAGTATCTCTAGTTTGGAAAATAGAAGGGAACTGTGCCAGAGTTGGAAAGACACAAATCAGAAAAGGTGGAGGGAACTGCACAGGTGAAGTGCATCTGAGTTGGTATGACTAATGCCTCTTACCAATGGCAAAAGGCCTAACTAGAAATGTCCCTCTCTAAGGAGAGGCTGGGGCCAAGGGAGACTACAGTTCATTGCACATTCAGAGATTAAAATATCTCCAAATTAGTTCCAGTGAATCATTTTAAATTATTTTAAAAGCTCTTTATATTTTAATCAGAGCCTATTCATGACCAGATAATTTGGATGGCACTTTCTAAAATTACTTTCCTCTGATGATGTGTTGTGCCGCTGCCTTAGAATGCAGAAAACCTCATGAAAGAGGGAAGTAGGGAAGTTCAAAAGTACTAAGGAGCTGTCAATCTTCATTAAATGTTTACCTGTTTGAGAGATTAAAATTTGGTTCTTGCCACCTGATTTAGAATGGATCATGTTAACATCACTGCTTTTGTAGAGTAAGGCAATGAATCCACAGGATGCCAGAGATCTAGCAATGTGCCCACTTCCCCATGTACTTGGGGAAGACTGGATGCTATGACTTTGCCCTTTCAGACTTGGGTGTAGACTTTGGTTTAGTGAAGTACTTACTGCTTTAGCAGTCTTTGGTCATCTCAAAATGTTTGTCCACCATTTTGGTTATTTCCTACAATTAGTGCAACTGCAGGCCTTGCACTAAATGCATGGAACTCTTCCTTAGTCATTAAGGTAAATGTCCTGGAGTCCAATGTTCTTTATTGTAACTTCAGAAGCAACAGAGGCATATATAGATTTCAATTATCCTAGTTGGATTTTATGTCTCATGCTTAGTCCATTTCTGTACCTACCATCCCATACCTTAATAATAGACTTTTCATTGTGGGGAGAAGGCAGCATCGTTTTCCTGGAAGCTGTTCATTTTGTGATGAAGGTAGAGAAGCCAGTTCTAGTCAATATTTCCTTACTTTTACCCCCAAAGTGTTGGTTTGAATGGTCACAATCCATCTTAGAATGTTGTATATTGCCCATTAGTTCCCTTTTTCAAGGGAAGAATTAAAACAGGAGAAAAGAGCTGGATAGGATGAGTTTTTAGATCATAGCACTGACTAGCAACTGCTAGTCAAGTTTTTTTTTTTTTTTTTGGCAGTTTGCTAGAGTCTCATTTTAAAGCAATAACATACTCAGAGTTGTATTCAAACACTGAGATAAATGCATCAACCTAAATTCATGGTTTTGTTTTTTTCCATGTAGTTGCTAATTATTGAACATAACAAGGCTTATTCATAATTTCTTTTCTCTTGCTTGATAGCCGTAATCCTGTATTTGTGCTGCTGTCATTCCCATGGTAACAGACTAATGTCTAAAGCATAAAATTATTAAATATAGAACAGTACATTAAAATAATGCTAAGGTTCTGACTTAACAGAGAGACTTTCACTCTGGGGCAAACTTCAAAAAAGAGAACACTTACACAAAAAGCAATTTACCCTGCCAGTAATGTTTAGTATTCCCATAGCTATTATGGAAGAGATTTGTTTGAATTATAGCCTCTTCCTTCCCAGCCCATCATCTCCTTTGGCTTTGCAGCCAAGTCTTAATCTGGTGTTTATGATGTCAGTCTGCTGCCATGGGACTTATTCTGTCACAGATGTATCGTGACTTCACTGCAGAACTGAGGCAGAAGAAAATTTAGGACAAAAGAGAACAACTCTAAATTTCTAGCATATCTGTTCTGCCAAGAAGTATTCCCTTCATCTTCATCCACTATTAAAAAAAAAAGAAAGTTAAACGGTGCTTTGTCGAAGGTTGGTCTGGCATAAATGTCATTGAAATCACCAGAATGCCAAAAGCCAGCACAGAGGAAAAATGTTTTGCAGCTTGACCTTAGGTCTTTGAAGAGTGGTCCAGATTTATATGTTTAATCCTATGCTACAGTAATGAAGCAAACCATGTTTGTAGCACATAAATTGATGCAGCGATTGTCCTGGTTTTTCTGTAAGAGAATTCCTTGTATCTTAAATGGAATGTGATTGCATGCACAAGGACATGCTTCTTGCCTCCTGCCCTTTGCTTCCACCACCAATAACAACTATGTCTTTACTATTCACGGAGATCTGTGGAAGCACTGCCAAACTCAGAGTGTCTTTGAAGCCAGATTTTATAGTGCTCATAAGCATGTTAGCATTATGGTCCCTCTGGGGCCCGTTCATCATCTGGTATCTGGAACATTCTCCCATTTGGATAGCATAAAAATAATCTACACTCTTTCCTAGGGATGAAAGATTTCTGCAGATTGAAGCTAAGTACACAGGTGGTGCTCTGTACATGATGAACTCTTTGAATGTCATGAACCAGTAGTACAAACAGAACACATGTACCTTACTCATTTTTTTAGAGATGCAGGGGATAGAAGGAGTGAGAGGTGAAGACGATGTTATTTAATGAATAAGATCTTTCTGGACATCTGTAAGTATTATGAACATTCAGAAAATTAGCTGCAATGAATCCTTTTTTTAAATGGAATTAAGGGTTTGGGATTTTCTTCCCTCTCTCCTTCTGCATATTTATACTTAACAGAAGGTTTTAATGTCCTTTCCCTTATTAGAATAAAAACCAAGGTGGGAGGCTAAGCAAGTTGATGTGCTTCAAACATCTCTAATTGCTGCCAGTTTGTCACTGGAAAGCTGTGATAGTCACCTTGGAATCTACATCACCTCATTTTGAGTTTATAATAAGACACTCTCCCTTCTGCTCCTTCACCCAAATCAGCATCCTTCTCAAAGGAATGATGCTGTGCAGTGTAAACTCATGTCAGCATAATATGCCATGTACTTTGATAATGATTTTTTCCAGCATTTTGTTGAGCCAGCTTCAGTAACAGCAGTGAGTATATGTGTAAATGATTTTCTTTAAAAACAGGTATAGATTAATGCATTGGTTGAGTGATTTTTCTTTCTTTTCTTTTTAAATTCCCTGGGATGACAGCTATGGTAAATCTCAAAGGAGAGATAATTTAGTTGGTTTCTGTACGGTGTGTCAGGGGTTCCTAAACCTGGGAAGCTTCAGAAACTCTGATGCCTAATCTCATTCCTCAAAGATTGTGGTCTACATTACTATATATATATATATATATATATATAGTAATATATACACATACATACATACATACACACACGCACACATAAATATATATATATGTATATATACAATAGACAACTACCAAGGACCTAGATAGCCACCAAGGACCTACTGGTAGTTAGTTATACAAGCAACTATACTCAATATCTTGTAATAATTAAAAAGGAAAATAATCTGAAAAAGTATATATATATTCTTGTGAACAGGTGAAACTGATCACTTTGTTGTACACCTGAAACTAATACAACATGATTTGTAAATAAACTGTACTTCAATTAAAAAAAAAAAGAGAGGAAAAAAGAGCTACAAGTAAGTGGAACAAAATGTTAGCAATTAATTCTGGATGTGTTGATGCATGTTTTTTAACAAAAGGATTGTAGTCTATTTGGAAGTCGGACCTGGGCTTTGGAATTTTTAAGAGCTCTCTAGATGATTCTAACATCCAGACAAATTTGGCAATCCTCAGTTTTATATGTAGTAATGGCCAGAAATTGAAATATCAAGGACAAGTTGAAGTACCACAGATGTATTATGATTTTTATAAATCTGCTTTGTCACTCCTTACTTTAGCTGAATGCATCTCCCTGGTACGCTCTCACTCTCTCTTTCATAAATACACACCATTAAAATAACCCAAAAGTTCTGACCCCTTATTTTGTCTTTTCTTCTGGAATGAGAACAGTGGGTGAGAACTAATTACCTCTGATGTTTTCTTTGACATGCTACGTTTGTCTGTTAAAAAAATTGACTCCAAAATTTTAAAACATTTTGAATTAAGATTGCAAAAGAAAATCAAAGCACGCAGCTAGAAGGGGAAAAGAACAGAGTTCCTGTTTTAGAAACTTGATTAGCACTGGAAATTGAACTTGAGTTTTTGACATGGGTTCCACACGATGCACCATCGTGCTCAGCCTGCATGCAAATTGTTTTCCTTAAGCTCTTTATGAATGATGAGATGACATTAAAAGAATAGTTTAATCATGTTTTCGTTTTTTAATATGTAACGCTAGAGGAGAAGAGGAAAAGGAGATTTCTTCATCTCATAAAGCAAAGTATTTTTGCAATAAAGCTCTAACTAAAACTTAACCTGGCATTTTTTCATTTACCTTGGTTATTGCTTTTCACATGTCTCATGGTTCTTGTAAACATGCTTTTTTCCCTGTGGAGCTAGATTCAAAGCAAAGGTTATGAAGAAAAGTCTTGGTATTTGAGCATCTTGCTTCTGATGTTTAGCCGTAAGAAATAGATTTGAGCTTAAAAGAAAAGTAATAGGTTTGCTTGAATTTTCTTACCTTTCTTCACATTTGCTTTTACTGCCTCTATGGATAGCCCTAAAACTTGGTTTAGATGGAGATCTGATGTAATTTCATGAAGCAGTGCTGTCAGATGATGGCAAAGGATGTTTGTATTTGTTGACACAGCTCTGTAGATCCTTTCCAAAGAGCATGTGCAGATGTTACGTTGGCAGGTCTCTATCTGTAAGCACAAATGCTTTGTTTTGAATGTTTAAATTTGTTTTAGAATAGTTTAAATGACTATTCTGCCTGTACAGATGTTTAGAGGGAAAAAAAGGCTTTCCTAAGAGTTTGGATAGTTTTTCTTCTGACCATCTAATAAAGATAGAGCTTTTTTTGTTTGTTTTGTTTTTATAAACTCAGCCTTTTCCTAGCAGATGATTTATAGCTGTAATCAGTGACCCTATATTTGGCTGATTTATTGAAAAGTCCATTGTTGTCAATAATTTGTTTATATTTATGGCAAAGGACACATGCCATAAATGTTTTGTATTTTCTCTCCCTCTCTTTTTTTTTTTAAAGATTTGTTCCTCTTTCATAGCTATGTGAATTAGGAAAGAAAACGATTACCTGTCAAATTTCGTATTGAACTTTAAAAGAAAAATTCTAAGAATATGCTCTTGGAATGAAAGAACCTATAGAGGTTATTCAGGCTGTGGTTTCTTAATTGCTGCTTTTTATTTAAAGGGGATTAAGGGTGTTCTCTTTCTTAAGAATGCTACTCCTATGTTTTTGCAGATACTCCTCTAACATTTACTGTTTTTTTCTCAAGATTTTATTCTTCTTGCTAATACGGACAACTCATAAAAACACATTTTGTCTCAACTCTTCTATGAAATCTTTCTTTCATTTAAATTTTCTTTCTATTATAAAGGTAGAACATGTTTAAAATAAGTAAGAAAACCCATGAGCATATAGAGAATAAAATTCATCTATAGTCCTACCACTCAGATAAATACTCTATATATTTCTGCCTTCCTTGCATGTCACCCTACACATGGTTCAGAACAGATCGACTTGGTTTCACTTACAGTAAGTCCCTTGCATACAAATCTTCAAGTTGTGAACTTTCAAAGGTATGAACGTGTGTTCGTATGTCCAATCATGGAAGTTAGTTCACATGTCTGGTATACATTGTCACTTGCATGCATCCTCTACAAGTTGTGTCTTTGTGTGCTTTGCTGTAGAGTACAGTAGTACAGTACTTTTATTTCAAGCCCAGCATATCCAGAAGCAAGCGTAAAAGCCACTGTGATGTAACTAGTACTGCTAAGATGCGCCAAGCAACAGTGATAGAAACAAAGGTGAAAATAATTGAGTGGGGCGACAGGAGAAAGAAGTAACCGAAGAACTGAGGAGACTCATGACGCGGGAAACGGCAGGGGGGTTTTCTTTATTTGAGGAGGCACTGTTAGCTGTTGAGGCACAGGACCTGAATGTAGAATGGTACATGAAGGTTGCAGCAGCTGTTCAGAATGCAATTCAATGCTCCCGTGTCATTTATGACGAGAGAAAAAGAGCTACTACCCAGACATCACTGGATCGTTTTTTAAGAGGGTAGATAGAATTGAATACAGCAAACAGCCAGAACCTGGGCCATCAGTGTCAGGTGTGAGTGAAATTGCAGCTCACCCTGCATCTCCTATTGCTGACCATCCGTCTCTACCATCTTCCCCCTCCTCTCCCTCCTCCAGTCAGGAACTCTTTTTGTCTGTTCACTTGATGCTAGATCCTGTATATCAGCTGTTACACTGTACTACTGTACTTTTCAAGGTATTGTACTGTAAGATTAAAAATGTTTTGATTTTTGTGTTTTTTTTTTATGCATTATTTGTGTGATAAGTATTAGAAACCTATTACAGTACAGTACTGCACAGCCGATTGTGTTAGCTGGGTATCTAGGCTAACTTTGTTGGACTTACAAATATGCTCTTGGAGCAGAACTTTTTCACATGTAGGGAACTTACTGTATTTGACATTGTATTATTCACATTCTTGTCCTTATGAAAGTTCTTCAAGCAGGAATTGAACTGGAGTCTCCTGCATTGCAGGCAGATTCTTTACCAGCTGAGAGCTACCAGGGAAGCCTTTTTAAAGACTATATAATATTTAATTTAGTGGCTAGACTGTAATTGACTGAGCCATTTCTCTATTGTTAATCCCCTAGATAGTTTCCAGAATTTTGCTATTGTAGATAATACTCTGATGAGCATCTTTGTATTTGATCTTTGTCTGTATTTCAAAGTATTTGTTTGCAATAAGGGTTCACAAAATGAAATTCCTGGGTTAGAAATATGGACCTATTTAGCTCTAAATTCTTATTTCCAAATTATTCTCTAGAATGTTGTTTTAATTTTATCTCCACTGTCTAGGAAGGATCATCTTACTGCACTGTCATTGTGATAGGAATGTTTAGTTTTAAAAATCTTTGCTAATTACTCGGGGGGGTGGTGGTGAAATCTCCTTTTGTTTTAGTGTTTATTTGATATTAGTATTTTTCTTCAAATATTTTTAACCACTTGGTGTTTTTTTTTTAAACAGCTGTTGTTTAGTGTCTTTACTCATTTCTGAATCAGTGTTTTAGAGAGAGAGAGAGAGGTCTTTAATCAATGTAAATAGACTTTTTATAGTAAAGATAATAACCCTTTCCTGCTGCTGCTAAGTTGCTTCGGTCACGTCTGACTCGTTGTGACCCAATGGATTGTAGCCCGCCGGGCTCCGCTGTCTGTGGGATTCTCCAGGCAAGAATACTGGAGTGGGTTGCCATTCCCTTCTCCAAGGGATCTTCCCGACCCAGGAATTGAACCCTTTATCTGTGTATAACTCTTTAAAGGTTTCTTGCCTAATTCTTGCCTTTTCCATTTGAATAAGAAGAGCTTTAAGAAGTCATTTAGTTTGATGAATGATTCTTTCATTTGTACGACATTTATTGAGTGTCTGTTATGTGCTGAGATACATTAGTGGACTGAACAAATTTCCCACCCTCTAGAACTCACAATCAAGGAGAGCAGAGGATGGGGGAGTGAGAAATAAGCAATTAAAGTAATAAAGGAACAAATCTTATAGTGTTTTGAGTGTGGGAACAACTATGGAAAAAATAGAGCGGGGAATGGAAGGGGAGTGGTTACAATTTTAGATGGGACGATCTGCATTGGGCATAATGAGAATATATGACAGCTGAGCAAGATTTGAATTTATTGTTTTTACTTCTGTAGAACTCTATCCTTACTGGTGGGATTGTACCTGTAGGCCAGGAACAATCCAGGCTTAATTGGGTTTAAGTCTCTGCTATGTAGGTTATCTCTTTTTTAGGATGGCCAACAGAAATCCATCACCTTGGTCTAGAACCTTACACATTGCTGGAGGGTTTTTGAAGTAGGTCTTTTTGTCTGAATGCCTTCAACCTGGGACACTCTGCTTTTGGGGCCCCACCAGCTGCAGCATCAGAGTGATGGCTTTGTGGTCTCTCTATGTATAGCTTCAAATATGTTTTATAAACGTGGAGTGTGGGGAGGCAAGTGGTAAAACTGGAGTGAGATTTATTCACCACTTGGAAAGAAAAAAATCTCATCTGTCCCACAGTAAGTCCTAGTGTTAATGTTCTGTTTCAGGGGAAAACAGGAAGAACAGTGATGGGAGTGAGTTTTCCCTTTTCATTATTCATGTGTTAAAATTGCAGGGGTTCCCCCTCCCCCTCTTTTTTTTTTTTTGCCCTTTCCTCCTTTTATTTCTACCCCTTTTTTGTGCTTAGTTTTAGAATTTGATAATGTTGCTCCGTGTTGTTTGTTCTCTGGCATAGCCATTGCGGTTGCCTCTTGGAGCTGTGTTCCCAGGCTATTCATATTTGAGAATGGAACTATGTTGATTTGTCATGCATCACTCAAGTCTGAAAGGCCATTGTAACCATTTTGCTGATAAAGAGCAGGAAATGCAAGGAAGAAATAGTGGTAAACCAGACAGCCCTGTAAGTTGTGCTGCCTTGAAAGGGAACGTGGGATTGTAGAGGTGCTCTTTATTTCTGTTCATTCAAGTTGATGAATTCTTTAAATTGTGTGTCTAATTGTCTTCATTTTTTATAGTTAAGTGCAGATAGGTTACAAGATTCTAGAAATTAATGCACATTGATTTCTTTCACAACTTTGGGCACAATTGTTGATTCATAAAACATGACAGGAACTTTGGGTAATTGTCAATTGTCTGACTATTTTTCTTCTTTGCATTCCTATTGCTTTGCTATCGGCAGTCATTAAATTGATTCAATTGAAATCTGAATGAGAAATTAGTGTATTCTTATGAATGTACCTCGCATAAATTTTAAATGAAGTGTTAGACTTTTTCATCCAAATCTTGGTTGGCAAAAGAATGTTAATTATTTCATTGGCTGAGTTACGAGATTCAAAGTTCAAGATTACTCACACCAGAGCATATTAAGAAATAAGTATAATTAAATGCTTCCAAATGTGTGTATCTTAAACAGGAACTGAGCTCTAATAATTGTTTAATCTAGACGCTTCCTCTTTTGTTTACTGTAATTCTCTTACAAAAACAAAAAAGAAACAACCCTTGAATAACCTGACCTTTTGGCAATGACTGTGGGAGACTCTTGTGCTGTTAGAAAATGAATGGTGATGTGTTTCAGTTTTCCTTTCAGCCTTTCAGTTAACCAGACATTTACGTCTCATTGTCTTCATCTACTTTTTGGCCATGCTGTGCGGCATGTGGGATATTAGATCCCTGGCCAGGGATCTAACCCATACCCTCTGACGTGGAAGCCCAGAATCTTAATGGCTGGACCTCCAGGGAAGTCCCACCTGCTTCTTAAAAGCTCTGATGTTTTCTGCCCGCTCCTATTCCCCCCCTTACTATCTGCCCTTTTCCCTCCCTTCCCCCCGCAACACACACACACACACACGCACACATACCTCCTTTCTCTACCTTCTCCCACCCCCGATGACTACCACAGTGAACCCTATATGCAGAGGCAAGTTCTCTGCACAGAATGATTGGGCTGGACCACTTCCCTGTGGAGCACCAAAGCTGTTGACTAGGACTGAATTGAAGGATTTCAGCTAGAATGTCTGCTCTCCGACATCTGAGCAGGAGTAATGAGAAGTGTCCTGTTGAGCTTAGCCAGGTGCAGGGCAGTAGACAGAGGCCCCATCACGTGCCAGTCCCTGTTGGTGCCCTGCTTCTGTTTTCCCCTTCTTTAAGGTCAGGTGTGTGTGGGGGGGTTGCAGTGGTATAAAGTGATCTCACCATCTTCCCATGGCTCAGAATAAGGAGAAAGGAGGCATCTGTGGCTCATGAATGTACCGATTCACCACCTTAAACAAATTCTACTAGAGACTGTCTCCTAGCATGACTCTATTCTGTTTTCCATCTTTGAGACCAGAAGTAGGTCAAATTAAATTTGGATGGCTGAACATCCACCTTAAGTATACAGTAAGTATCCATGAGGAACTTAATTAAACTTATTTCTGTTTACTTCTACTATGTTATTATTCTAAGAATAAACCTTATTTTTATCATAGCATTATGACATAAGCATTACATATTTGAAATCTAAAGAAAGCAGAAGGGAAAAAAGTAGTCTATAAACCATCTCTGGGAGAGAGAACCAGTGTTGGCATTTTCTTTTTTTTTTTTTTTAACCTTTTCTCTGATTTTTTTTTCTCTTTGTCTGCTTTATCTACATGAGATTATACTATATGTCATCCTTAATCCTCCTGTTTTTCATTATATATTTCCAATTGTTATTATATACTTTTGTATGCAGATTTAAAGGCTGCATAGCATTGAGTTTATGTAGCATAATTTTATTATCCCATTTTTTTGTAAATACATATGACAGTTTTTTGCAGTTATAAATATTGTGACCAGCATCTTTGTAACACTTTCTTCACATTTTAAGTGACCTTAACAGAAATAAAGTATGAGATTAGGAACACTACATTTGTCATTTTAAATTCTCTTGGTCATTTGGGGGAGGAGTTTTTTTTTTTTTAACTTTTTGGGGAAATAGTTTGAAACTTACTGAAAAGTTGCAGGAATAGTACCAAAAAACACCCATATTCCCTTTCACATATTTGTCTCTTGCTGTCCTTGAACTCTGTATGCTTTATGGATTGTGTGTTTAAACACTTCCTTTCTCTGTTCTCTTTCCTCATCTTTCTCCGTTCAATTTTTTCCTAAACCATTTGAGACTATGCTGCATAATCATGTCCCTTGGCTTCCAAATACTTAAAGAGTGTATTTCCAAAGAAGGAAAATATTTTTTGGTCTAACTACAGTATACTTACTAACTCCAGGAAACTTAACATTGATATGCTGTAATCTTGTGTTCATATTTCAGATTGGTCAATTGAGCTAATGATATCCTTTCTGGCATTTTTCCTCTTGTAGTACTAGGACCATTCCAGGGTCACACATTGCATTTAGTTGTTACATCTCATTTAATGGTGCTTTCTCTGTTATGACACTGACATGAAAAAATATATAGGACTCTCTCTTTTTTAATAAAAATGTGCTCATTTGGCTTTGTCTAATGTTTCCTCATGGTGAAATTAAGACCATAGATTCCCAGCTGAAATAATTAAGTGACATGTCCTTACTGGAGTATTACACCGAGAGGCACCTAGTGTTCTTCCCTTCATTGATACTAAATTTATCTGCTCAAAGGATTAGCTTATTTTTTCCACTGTATAGATACTATACTTTCCCTTGAAACTAATAAGCAATCTGTGGCAACATGCAAATATCTTATTCCTCTTCCAAAATTTCCCTTTAGATTTAACTTCTCTTGATGATTCTTGCATGAACTAGTCTTTCCTATGATGATTTAGAATTAGAGCATCAGCATTTACCAGTTAGCAGTCTGCATTCTCTTGTAAAGAGGAATCCTTCCAGCCACCCACCCATCCATCATCTATCCATCCATCCATCCATACATTCTCTCCTCTGTTATTGCTATTGACTCTTAGACTCCCCATTTTAATGGTGTATTACTTATTGCTTTTCTTAAATATATTTATGCTCAAATTCTAGATTTAATCAATGCGAGTATTTAATCAGATTGCGTCACCTGTGTTCTTTTTGACATGCCTCCACCATTTTTTTTTTTTTTTTTTTTTGAGCACTGACTTTCTTATATAAGATGCTGTAGGCTTAGGCTCATCTTGTACCTTCTCTACCATAGCCCTGAGGTCAACCATCTCTGGAGATTTCTGGGTCCTTTTTGAGGACAGTGGTCTTAGAAACTGATGTTACAGTGCTGGGTGTGCTACTTAATAATGGAGCAATTGCTTCTAGGCCATCTTTAGGAGTCAGTGAGGAAAAATACATACATGCATGCTTGCACACATGTACATAGTTTAGAAATCATGCATTTGAACTATATTGTTACTGAGCCCAAGCTTATCCTGCTTACCCCACGACAAGCCAATAAATTGGGAGACGAGTTGTTGTAACAAAGAATAACAATTTTAATTGGAAAGCTAGCGGACAGAGAAGATGGCAGACTATCATCTCAAAAAACCATCTCCCCTCAGGCCCAATTCATTCATGCTTCTTTTATACAGAAAAGGGGAAGGGGCCCACTGTGGCACCAGCCAATCACTGAGCAGGACCACTAAGGGTCACTGGTTGACGGTTGCTCCCTATCAGTGCTTTGCCTGGGGGAGAGGCCCACTGCGGTGCCAACCAAAGGCTGAGCAGGGCTGCTCTAGCTCTTGCCTGCCCCACGCTTTACAGTACTTCCAAGTCCAAGCCATTTCCAAGGAGAAGGTTTACCTCCGTTCTATCGGTATATTTGATTCTCCTTCTCCCACAGTGAAAATCCTGGCTCCACCACAGTTACCATTTACTCGGTTTTATAGAATGTCTAAAAATGTTTTCAGAACTGCTCCACTCGTGCCACTGCAGAAAACTACTGAAAACAGCCAGGAGGTGGTTTGCTGTTTTCCCTCCATGCCTCCTCAGCATGGAGAATATAGTAAAATACTGAGGTCATACTTGTATCTTTTCTCCTCTCCCTTCGCAGTGGTTAACGTCGTTAATTTGAGGGACATTTGTGTTCATTTGGTTCACTGTGCTTTCAATTTTAGGTTTTTATTTTTCCCACCCTTGTTTATTTTAACATTCTTTTAGGATTCCATTTCTTTATTTTTAAATGTATTTATTTTTAATTGGAGGATAATTGCTTTACAGTGTTGTCTTGGTTTCTGCCATATATCAACTTGAATCAGCCACAGGTATACATGTGTTTCCTCCCTCGTGAGCCTCCCTCCCACCTCCCACCTCATCCCACCCCCTAGGTTATCACAGAGCACCAGGTTGAGCTCTCTGTTATACAGCAATTTCCCATTAGTTATCTGTCTTACATATGGTAATTATGTATTTCAGTGCTACTCTGTCAATTTGTCCCACCCTCTTCTGCCCCCGCTCTGTCCGTAAGTCTGTTCTCTATGTCTGCATCTCTGTTCCTGCCTTGCAAATAGGTTCATCAGCAGCATTTTTCTGGATTGTAAATATATGCATTAATGCATGTTATTTTTCTCTTTCTGATTTACTTCACTCTGTATAACAGGCTCTAGGTTTATCCGCCTCACTAGAACTGACTCAGATTCATTCCTTTTTGTGGCTGAGTAATATCCTTTTGTATATATGTACCACAACTTCTTTATCTATTCATCTGTCAACAGACATCTGGACATCTAGATTGCTTCCACGTCCTGGCTATTGTAAATAGTGCTACAATATGTAAAAGATTATTAACATGTTTCCCAAATTCCAGACTCTGTATAAAGGTATACTGAGACATGTGTCACTGTAGGACGTTGGTCATCTATTTAAAGGAAGTGCCGCTCATTCTCTTGAAGTTTAAAATCATCCTCTTATTTTACTGTTCTAATTTTTTTTTCATAATCAAGGCTATTTCTTGGGAATTAAAGGGAATAAGAATCTTTCTTGGTTCTTGCACCACTCTTAAGTTTTTGGTAGAGAAGTTTTGGTAGAGAAGATCAGAAGCATTTGGTTAACAGATGGGGCAAATGCCTGGTAATTTGTGACATGCCCTTTCTTAGCCCATTTGTCGGTGTGTCTTGGGGACCAAGTTCCTTGATTTTATACACTATTGTTACCTGTTTGACTTTGTTCTTTGTCTGACTCCTTTATAAGCTTACCGATGATACATTTTATTAATTTCCACCCTTCTAGTTTCAAAAAATACAACTTTTAGAGGTGAGCGTATCAAATGTGTGCATTTTTCAGGAGTTAAGCTCCTTATTTAAATATCTTTTTTTTTTTTTCAACAGCAAAGTTTCGAGTGTGTTTAATATGAAAAGACTGACATATGCTGTAGTTCCACATGGAATATGAATATGTTCTCCCACTTTGGGTCAAGGTGAAAAGTATAGTTTTTCTTTATTAAATATTTGGAATTTGCGAACTTACCCGTGAGATATTCTTTTATCTTCTTTTTGTTCAAAATTACGAGTGGGGTTTGTGGATTGATAGACTCACAACAGTTAATCCTAAGTGCCTAAATGAACTGCCAGATAGCTTCAGGTAAAATAGTGTTTCAGGACAGGCTTGATTTGTAGAAATGAACTTCACAGTTGCTCCTTTCGGTCCGGCAGGTAATTTTGTTAGAGGTAACCTATGTAATCTTAATATTGGAATGTGTCCAATTTTGTCCTGTTCTTATATAGGAAAAATCCCAGTGCACAGAAAGCAATAAAGCAGCTTGTACGCCAAAGACACTTCAGAATTAGTGTCTGAGGGGCTGTCAGCCAGCATTATTTGTATTTTTGATACAGTTGTGACGCTTGTAAGTCAAATAATTAGAAATGTTTATGAAAGGAGGCTGCGTTTGTGCAGCCCATAGCTATTCCAAGGAACCTATTTGAATGTTGAAGTTAAGGCTTTATACGTGAGGGTTGTCTGACAGACTGTGAGATTTTCTTAAGTTAGCCACTAGGCTAAAACGTACCTAACTGAGGTGAGCGGCTTGGTTTTTTCTTTTTGTTTTTCTTTAATCCTTCAAATTTTCCTAGCTGTAGCAGTTAAAAATTTGGCTTCATATTGATAGCCCTCACATATATTCCAAGACAAATTTAAAATAAAACCCATTATTTTGAATGCATGTCTAATAGAATAATTGAGGTGATCATCAAAAGTCTGTCCCCTAGGAATGGTATATTAATAACATTGAACAGCCAAAAGGAAGCATTTCTTCATAGCCTGTTTCAACTATGAGAAATGAATAGATGGAAACCTGTACTGAAAAGTACTGACACACAGGAAAAGTGTGGAGTTTCTTTAGCATTTTACTCAGGAGCAGGAAATCTTATTTCTACATTTCTATATTTTTTTAACATGTCGTGTTGCTGAAACTTTTTTTTTTCACCTACATTTAATGTGTTTGTTGTTTTTATCTTGTTCTTTTGAATATTTTAATTGCAAACTTATCTGTTTCTTTAAAAAAAAAACCGTTAAAAATAAATATATATGTTAAGCTGTGTGGTAAAAACTAAAATGAGTATGAATGTATGTTTTCTGTAAAGGTTCTGAAAGCAATAATGGGATCTCTTTAAGCTCTACTGTATAGGAAGGCGAGCGATCCATCAAAAGCACAGTCTTGGATTTGGGTCTTCTATTTAGATTAGGAATGTTAAGAAAGATGGATGGTAAATGTCTTTTAGCTGTATTGTCCCCCAAACATGAAATGAAATCTAAAGACTCTCAAAGAAGGTTTCAATTACACTAGCAAATAACTTGAACAAGGATTGGGTATGGGGAGGTCACGGGCCAGTGGGATGCCAGTTGTGGATTTATATTGTTTAAAATGAAAACATTATTTCCATTAACCCCTTTCCACTCACATCTCCACCAGAGTTATTTTCAGATGGCACTTTTGTAGGTGTTAGTCATACTTGATAGAAATACTTTATCGCCAGTGTGAATTGCACAGCCTGTCCATGGGTATATTTTTTTCCCCTGGCCAATTCACAATCCAAGGTTTCATTTGGCTAATCCTCTAGAGAGATACTGGCATCCTTATGTTCTCCAGGCTTGATTTCAGAATGTAGCAGTAAGCCATCCAGTTGCAAAGAAGCATTTATAAATATTTTAATTAAAAACAAAAAATGGATTCCCTATTGTGGTTTTCTAAGATAACGGCTAATCGACTGCCAGATCACACCATGTACGTGAGTTGAGGGAGGGAAAATTCTCGTTCTCAGGGTGACTCTCAATAGATTTGCCCTTAACTGTACCTGTGGGTTTTTAGTGTGGTTTTTGCCCTCTTATTACAAATGGAGTAAAGAGTTGGTAAGCAGAAGAGGAAGCATCCTTTTAATGAGTCGGCTATAGTGTGCACTCAGGGCAGTCACTTTAAAAGAGCACCGTTAATTTGAATAAAACAGGAGAAGGTAGGTACTTTGTACATCCGTAAAGCACTGAAGGGGATAAATCCAATTATCTGTTCAATATTTAATGGCCATAAAGTTAAAAATTTTAAAGGCAGTACCTCGGAGACTGCTTAGTCAATTCTGTCCATATTATTTTTGACATTCAAAAGTCAAGGTAGACTAGCCACGTTGACAGCAGCACTCATCATGTTGGTCCGCCGATTTAGTGGCAGTGACCCTGGGGTTTGTATTTCTCTACACAGTTGAAATTCAGTGGCCTTTTTTTTTTAAGGAACTCATAGGGAATTTTTGTGGTCTCCTGAGTTGACATCTTTTTTTTTGTTTTCAGTTCCTTTCTGTTGGTTCTTGATACAAAAGATAATTAATGATGATTGATGAAGAAAGCCTGAAAACAGAGGAACCAGAATAAAGATCAGCTGTTTGGACTAAAATATTGCTTTTAAAGAAAACAGGATTTTAAAAAATATATTTCAAAAATTCCTGTCTAAGAAATTCTTTTAGAAACTCTGTTCAATCCAAAGCCTATTTTCTCACTGTGCGTATTTCCTAGCAAGTTGTGAAGAAAAATGATAATTTATTAATTCTGCCACCTCCATCCATTTCTCTTCTAAAGCTGTATTTAGCCAGCGATGCAGGTGGGCACTGCTCTGACTGTGGTTCAGAGGCAGCTGAATCATGAAGCTTCTAAGAAAATCAATGTGCTAGCGACATTTGGAATGAATGTCAATATGACAGTGATTTTGTGATATGCTGAAGCTTTATTCTTCTTTCCTGTTAGCTAATACAGGATTCTAATTAGCCATTAACTTGCTCTCACCTTGTATGGTCCAAACTATAGAGGCATATCTTGTGTTTCAGAGAATGTCACTGCTAGTTATCTTTTTACTGATTCTGTTTTATATATTACCTTTTGCACAGAATGTTCCCCTTTTGTTTGTTTTGGCTATAGAACTCTGTGCTTCCTGGGCATTAAATCTCTTTCAGCATGGTTTCAGTTGCCTGTATGTGTAGCTTTTATTTATTTTTTTTATCAAAGAATATTTTAAACTAATACTATGTCTGGATGAATTTTGACGTGATGGAGGGTTACTATTAAAATGTTGTAGAGGAATCATGCAGGAAGACAACTTCAAGAGAGATTAAAGAGCAGAAGTTAATACATTGCATGAATTATAATATGATAAGAGGACATTTGTTTTGTTTTTAAGATAGGTACAAGTTTCAAGAAGGTGCTATCTGTTGTGAGTACTTTTAAGGAGTCTGTGGCTTTCCTTGGGAATACACATGAAGTGGTTTTCTCTTATTTTGCTATTCATTTCCCTTGAAAAAGGACACTTAGTTTGTTTTACCCAATTTTCAAATGCAAATTCGGCTTATTCTTGTGGCATGTAGAGTCTCTAAGGATGAGACTTGCTAAAATCTAAAACTATTTCACATTCTTAGATCTTATAGTTTTAAGTAGATTGCTCTTTGTTTTGTTCCAAGTGTCTTGAGTGATTTGGGTGTTAAACTAGCAGAAACCTTTGTTTTCTTGGTTTCCCATAAAGAAAATAAAGGTGAGAAAAGAATGATTTCCTGGATAATTCAAAGAGAAGATTTAACATACAAATCCCTAACATGCTACTATACAGGAACTTCCAAATCAGCTTATGTTACAACTCAGCATGACAATTGTTAAACTCATTTATTTTTAAAGGGCTTTTATGTGTGATACATATTAAAAGAGCCAAGAAGAGGGGGACTTTAACACCATTCTTCTGAATGGTCATATTCGACTCTGAACTTGAAATATATGGCATATTTCATTTGTTTGCTCACTTGTGATCTGCACAGTCCTTAGACTAAACTTTTCAATGACAGAAACCCTCTTGTGTGTGTGTGTATTCATATATATGTATGTGTGTGTATTATGTATTTATTTATATATTTTAACATAGTATTTCTTTCCTGTATTTTTTCCTTAACTTTATATTGCCAATATTATTATTTATATACTGTTTCCCTTTAAGTTGATTAATCTTTTTACTCACCCTCATCCAAATAAATATTTGCCATGAAATTACAGGGTTTTAGGGGGAGCTGTATTTTCATACATGTTTAAATTAAAATCTCAAATATTAAAACTTTCGAAGTTTTAGATTCCATTTAAAATTATTTCATGATTCACATTTGAGAAACAGTGTCCCAGCCTTACACACTGAGCAAATATTTTTTTAGTGTAGGTGGGGAATCCAACCAGTCAGTCCTAAAGGAAGTCAGTCCTGAATATTCATTGGAAGGACTGATGCTGAAGCTGAAGCTCCAATACTTTGGCCACCTGATGCGAAGAACTGACTCATTGGAAAAGACCCTGATGCTGGGAAAGATTGAAGGCGGGAGAAGAAGGGGACGACAGAGGATGAGATGGTTGGATGGCATCACTGACGTGATGGACTTGAGTTTGAGTAAACTTCAGGAGTTGGTGATGGACAGGGAAGCCTGTCGTGCTGCAGTCCATGGGGTCGCAAAGAGTCGGACACGACTGAGCGACTGAACTGAACTGAGGCGGGAATTGATTTATGGTGTACTTACTGTGTCAAATACTGTTTTCAACAGTTTGATATTTTCTCATTTAATCCTTTTAATAACCCCAATAAAGAAGATGTTACCATTTTACAAATAAGAAACCCAAGGCTCCCAAAGGTTAAGTGACATTCCTAAGGTTAAATAGCTGAATAAAAATTAGAAGTGAGATATGAACCCAAGGCCACTGGATTCCAAATTCTGTGCTATTTTTGCTACATGTTGCTGACTCCCTGTTGGCTAATAAGGTTAATGAGTTAACCTTATGCATGCATTCATATAATGGTTGGTTTTACCCATTGTTACTCCTTTGTGGTTGAAATAGTTTCCTCTGAGTGGTATTTATAGTTTGTGATTTTCCTCTGGAATTGCATTTTACATGATCTTGAAAGTTGTTGTTATCACCTTCCTTTTAGGTCTTGTGTGAAAGGGAGCCTCTCAGCGCTTCTGAGGAAATCTGCTCCTTTTTTATTTTTTAAAATTGTCACTAATTAAGAGTTGAAAACAAATATTAAGCTCCTTATTTAAGTTAATGTCATCTCTGTAGTTTTCATTTTATATGGCTTCAATCATGTTATACTTTGGAGATAAAGCTTGGAGATGATCTGATCCAATTCACCCGCCTTATTCAAAATGAGTGCTTGAATCCCTTTTCAGCACACATGCATGATCCTTTGCTTGATTACCTCCAGTTATGGAGTCTTACTCTCTACTCTGTAACTGTTAGTGAAAACTGATAGAGGGTTTAGGCGACCCTAAACTTAGTACTTCAAGACAAATTTCCTAATATTTAAGAGCTGTAAGATAGCTTAATGCTTGCTTATTCAACTTACTTATTTTGGTGGTAGAAAATAGAAAAAGGTTTTAAAATTACTATTTGTCTTTTGATAAATTGAAAAAAAACATTTTCTATTTCCCTTTAAATTATTTGGTTCCCATTTCAGGTCATTATTAGAGTTTCCTTTTCATTCAGCTGGATGGCATATCCGGAGATTGTTTAATGGGCTCACTTACATTGATGATGGTTTAGTGTTTTGAGTATAGCACACAATGTAGCACGTTTAAGAGAGTGATCAGGACTGGTGCGTGAGGGATGTGAATTGCTTGAGTTGGACATCTCAGTTCGTGTAAGTGCACTTTGTGGAACTTCTCTTCAGTTGCTGACCCAGAGCACTTTATACTTCTTTATTTTTTTTCCTCCCAGGTTATATCCTTCTTGATTTTCCTGCCTGGCTTACTTACGGTATTCATTTTATGTTTTCTAAATTATGGAAAGTGGGGAAACAGAGGAACTGCATATCTTGCTTTTTGATTATAGATTTTAGCTGCTCTGGTTTTGAGTGCGATGGAGGTCCTGGGTCCTAGGAATCAGTGTCTCGTGAGAGTTGGAATTAGTGCATCTTCATAGCCAGTGTCAAATAGGTTGTTTTCACCCCATTGATTTGGCCTGTATCTGTTGATTTTATTATATAGTTTATACTGTAGAGGGAGGAAGAAACTGCTGTTTTATTATTCCCTCATAAAATTAATTGGTGTCTAAAACAAATATTATTAAAGATACTGTATTTTATAACATACCAAGATGACTGATATAGTTTCAGTATGGAGTTTTATGTTCTGTGTGTTTATGTCAATAAATACATAAAATCTGGAAAATGAAACGAGCCAGAATTTTGTTTTTAGTCTGAAAAGGTGAAGTGAATCGAGGTGGTGACCACCTAGTTCCCCCAGTGGCTCAAACAGGCAAATAATTCAACATGCCCACGAGAACATTGCTCATTTCAAGAAACTGGTTCACGGCTCCTTCCCTATTCCATGTAGAGAATTTTAGCTTGATTGAAGCCAAGAATCTAGTGCAGCTTTTTGTCAGTTAGAGGAATATTTTGAGCTTCTGTGTTTTGCCTGTTGTTTTTTCCCCCTCTACAAACGTGTGAAATGCTGGTAGCACAAGAAAACCAAGCTATTTTTGGTCTTCTAAAATGTGATTCCATGGTCCCCATGCTGGACTGAATTCTTTTTAATGTGCTGTTTTCTTCAACCTAACCTTTCTATAGGGAGGAGTAATAAGTTTATTGTCAGTATTGTGGATATTTTAATTGAAGATAAATGAGTTTTCTTTTTAAATGTCTTCCATATTATATATCTTCGGTTTTATTATCCTAATTTCAGTAGATTGGTAAAGCCAGATAAGCTTAACAACCCTGACCTGATTCAGCATTCATTACTGCTGCTAAATCAAATAAGACCTGGCTAATAGAAACAGAGCTTGTGCAGCCATTTTTCAATTTAATTAGAATATTGTACATTGTATTGTACTTATATGTGTATACCAGAGACAGAATTTGATCATCAGTTTGGAAACATTCATGCTGCACTCTCCAGCTAGAGAATTTTATCATTTATTGTAAACTCTCCTCTTCGAGGTTGGGGGAGTCTTTAAATTATTAAATAATCAGGATTGCTTGAAGGTATGAAGATGAGACTATCTCACTTGATATGCCATCCAAGGCACGGAGTTTAGGTACCACTTCATTATAGCTGAGGTTGGCAAACTTTGTCTGTCAAGGGCAAGGCAGTAAATCTGTTACACTCCTGGGGCCATAGGCAACCAATGAGCATGGATATGTCCCTGTAAAACTTTATTTATGGAGACTGAAATGTGGATTTCATGTAATTTTCTTGTTGTGATTTTAGCATTATTCCTAAAAAATTTTTTTAAACAATTAAAACTGTAACAACTATTCTTAGTGCATGGACTCTACAAAAACAAGACGGCAGGCCGAATTTGGTTCCTGAACCTTAGTTATTGACCCCTGAGCTGTCAGATCTTGTTTCTTATTCTATCTACCTACCTATCTATCTAGTTATGTATTATACATACAGGTACATCCATCCTTTTTCAGATTATTTTCCCATTTAGGTTATAAAAGAGTATTGAGCAGAGTCCCTTGTACTATACAGTAGGTTCTTGTTTACAATACAATACTTGTATTATACAGTAGGTTCTGTTTTAAATATAAGAGTGTGTACATATCAATCCCAAACTCCCAATCTGTCCTCCATACCACTCTTCCCCTCTGGTTCACTCTCTAAGCCTGTAAGTCTGTTTCTGTTGTATCAACTTTTTTTTTTTTTTGATTCTGAATGTAGGTGATAACATTTGTCTTTCTCTGTCTGACTTCACTTAGTATGATAATCTCCAGGTCCATCCTTGCTGCTGCAGATGACATTAGTGTGTTAGTTGCTCAGTCGTGTCTGACTCTTTGCAACCCATGGACTGTAGCCCGCCAGGCTCCTCTGTCCCTGGGATTCTCCAGGCAAGGATCCTGGAGTGGGTTGCCATGCCCTCCCCCAGGGGGTCTTCCCGACCCAGGCATTATTTTATTTTCATTTTATTTGTTTGTATGTTTGCTGACTGACTTCTCTTAGGTGATTTGCTCTGTATCTCTGCTTGTTCACTTTCCACAATAAAGGAAATGTGGGCCAACTGACTTTCTCCTGTCATCCCCTTATCTGCCAGTCTCTGCCTGATGGGGGAAAGGAGAATCCGGTATTGAGCCATCAGTGAGAGTAATTTCTGTTATCAGTTGGTAGTTGCTGTTTAATTCTCGAGGTGCAGACAATGCAGCAGAATTGACTTAGCTCATTTTCACATTCCGAGAGATGATATGTTAGTCCTGAGAATGCTGTCATTTTTCCAGTGTTCCTCACCCTGCGTGGTCATTAACAACAGTGGAGTTCATAAATTGATCCCAGATTTGAGTTGTAAGTTGTTGGCTCTGCAAACCTGGTGGACAAACTCTGCTGTCAGTGTTTGTGTTGATGGGTCTCTGAGCGCGGCTTCCTGACTGCAGCCTAACTGTTTAGTACCCATGACAGTAGATTTTTAGGTTGTGTTGTAATAGGGTTCTTGTTCCAGAAATTTGCTATCAGACATATTCACCTCAAATTTTTATGAGGCAATGAATCATTGAAACTTAAGGTTGGCGTTGTCTTTTTTAAATGGTTTTCAAGAAGGACTGGATTAATTTATAAGATCCAGATTTTGAGAAATTATTTTCTCTTATAGTGAAAGTTCAATTTGCTAATAAATCAGTGAAATCTCTGTCATTTGACATTATGGATGCTTGTCTCTTTATAAATATAGAATTAGTCATTTAAGCTTGCCACTGGCATCTTTTGCAAGAGTGGACATGCTCTTGTCTTTCTATAAGATACCTCTGAAAAAAAAATGGAAGTGTTAGTCTCTCAGTTATGTCTGACTCTTTGCAACCCCGTGAACTGTGGACCGCTAGGCTTCTCTCTCCATGGAATTCTCCAGGCAAGAATACTGGAGTAGGTTGCTATTCCCTTCTCAGGGAATCTTCCTGACCCAGGGATTGAACTCGTTTCCTGCATTGCAGGCAAGTTCGTTACCATCTGAGCCACCAGGGAAACCTCAAGATACCTTCTAGATTTACTCGAAAAAAAGTGAGTCTCCTAGTTTCCTCTCTTGGTTGGTGGAACTTAAAGATAGCTTTCATTCCAGTTTAGTCACTCAGTCGTGTCTCTTTGTGACCCCATGGACTGCAGCATGCCAGGCTTCCCTGTCCATCATCAACTTCCAGAATTTGCTCAAACTCATGTCCATCGAGTCGGTGATGCTATCCAACCATCTCATACTCTATTGTCTTTAAGTATACGAATTATTACTATTGACATTTGTGAATGATGACTGTTCAACCGTGGTGATTGCAACCAGCCTACTTCTAGAATTATTTATTAAAACATTTAACTAGCTCTCTCTTTTGTAAGTTTAGCTAAGTCCTTCCTGATCAGATAGACCTGTGGTCTCCTGCAAAAACTTTTATTCCTATTTCACATCATCATGGAAGAAAAATCAACAAAAAGATGAGTGCTTGCTCTAACTCATGGCATTTTATTTTGGTTCATTTCTCTTTTTCTGTGGTCTCTGTAAGGTGATTAGAACATAGCTGATTTCTTCAGAAAAGTTCTACCATTTCCTTCCCCCATCCATAAGCAAATTATTTGCAAATGACTTGAAAGTAGCTCCCAAGTATTGGAGAGCCTTCTTGGTAACCAGTGCTGGTAGTTGTAAGGTGGTACACAAAGTTCTGTAGGTCAGCTCGAAATCATAATGCTTGCAAGGAAAAAAAAATTAAAATTGACTTCAAAGGACAACTCTGACACGGTCAATTAATAATTAAAACAGTTTTTTAATGAGCTATGCAATTACCTGTATGTCCCTGGAGATGATGGTTTATGGTATTATTGCAGTGCCCTTTCTTTAGTCATGGTGCATGACATTTGTAATTTAAAGCCGGCTAGACATTAAAGTGACAGAACTTTCATTAACCTTGTCTAAAGTTTGCTGATGACAAATGACTTATAAAACATGCTGTTGTCAAAATATACCACATATTTAAAAGTACCTTAAAAGTCCTGTGGGCTCTGAGAGGCTGTGGAGCCTCAGAGAGAGACCAGGACCACCACTGTCCTCCGGAATTACCTGACGGATCCCCAGTGACTGGCATTATGTCTTCATGCTCAGGTAAGTGGTACCTGCTTCAGACAAGAGCTAATATACTTTTCATGGCTCTCTGGTTCAGGTGGGTTTCCCAAGGGTTTTGCACCGCATGACCTGATTCTGTTGACTAGTGGTTTATGACTATGGAATAATTTCTTCTAAATCTGCTTTGCAGTTTTATTTTTTCAGCCTAAAACCAGTGATTATGTTTTGATCCTACCTTTTCTGGTATCTTGCTTTTACATTTTTAGTCACCTACTTGTGCTGTGTCCTGTCCCCCTTTATTTTTGTGTATTTTTTTTCCCCTCTGATTTGAAATAAAGCATTCTCTTCTTTTTGCAGAGCCCATGATGTATAAACATTTTGTATTTGTAATTTTCTTCATCATATTTCTTTGAGAGGAATATTTTGGAACTACAAAGGGAGATATTGCAGAGGGGTATCCTTTTATAATTGCAACAGTAATAAATACATGGTAATTAGCATTTAATGAGCAAGTGCTGTATGCCAGGCACTGAGCTAAGACTTCTGTCTCATTTAATTCTCATAGTAACTAGATGTGATGATATCACTCCATTTACAAATGTGGAAACAAAGGCACAAAAAGATTAAGTACTTGGTTGATGTCTCAGAACTTGTAGATGAGTGAGGATTCCTGTTTAAGACTGACTAACACCAAGGATCTTGCTTGTAACCATTTAGCAACATGATTTTCAACTCACTTTGGCTTTTTCAAAATAGGTTACGTGTTTGTTGTGCTTTCATCTTTGTGCAGTACAATAGTTCTATTAGTTTTACCTTTGTATAATATACCAGTAAATAAATGTAGACTGGCTAGTATACCAGCAGAAAAAATTATAAGTCAAAGTTGAGTATTTATACTTTATTTAAAAGAATAGTTAAAAAATTTATAAACATCTTTTAACTCAATTCATGATAGGTATTTCCTGTTGTTTTTAGTGTATTCCTTGTATTTAATATGTCCTGATTCTATCTTATGGTTAGTTCCTATGAGATTAAAGGCTGGAATATAGCATTTACAACACACTATCTTTTTTCCTTTGGATGAATGTCCATAAATTTCTTACACACTGTGAGAATATTATGCATTATGGAATACTAAGTATTCCCATCTTATTGATTAATTTTATTGATGAATAGTAACATAGATTCTGCATGCTAGTCTTAACTAATTTTGGTTGATGTACAACAACAGAAAGTTGCACGAAGTATAAATGCTCAGTAATACCACAAAATGAGCACTGAGTAACTGTTTTTCAGCTCAAGAATTAGACTTTAACCTGTACTCCAGAAGTCTCCCTTCATGCCCTCTCAAAATGACTCCTCTTTTCTTCTCCTCAAAGATAACTTTAATGCCATGGTTTTGTAGTTTTCTTAGTTTTTGCTTTTGACATTTTTAAGCTTCTTACTGTGAAAAATGTCAAACATACAGAAGTAAGAGGTAATACTGTATTGAACCCCCTAATGTTCTCATCACTTAACTTTATCAGTTATTAACTCAAGGCCAACATTATTTCATTAATAATCTCACCCATTTCTATGCTTTCACACCGCTGAATCATTTTAATGTCGTCTCTCTTAACCTGTAGCTTCTCCCTCATCCTTTCTCCCCCCTTGAAGTTTATTTGTTGAAGAAACTAGACTGTTTGATCTATAGAGTTTCCTACAATCAGATTTTGGTTTTTATGTCCTCATCATGTTGTTTAGTATATCTGTCTCTTGTTGTTCAGTTGCTGAGTTGTGTCTGACTCTTGGCAACCCCAGGAACTGCAGCACTGCAGCACACCAGCCTTCCCTGTCCTTCACTATCTCCCAGAGTTTGCTCAAGCTCATGTCCATGTAGTCAGTGATGCCATCCAACCATCTCATCCTCTGTTGCCCACTTCTCCTGCCCTCAATCTTCCCAGCATCAGGGTCTTTTCCACTGAGTTGGCTCTTCACATCAAGTGGCCAAAGTATTGGAGCTTCAACTTCAGCATATTTGTTCTTAATTTCTCATAAATCATAGTTGAAGTTTATCTGATTTGGGTTTGGTTTTCTTTCTATTTTGAGGGGGTGAGTGGGTATATGAAGGGCAAGAATACTCCATACGTAGGCACATCATATATGTACCTTTTATGGGGTGTATGATGTTGGTAACTCTTTGAAGATGAATGTTTAGATTCTTTCGATAGAACCTACAGGATAGTGGTAATCTTACTTTGTTATCCCTACTTCATAAGGAGAAACTTCGTTTTATTACCCTAAGGTACAATATGTACGGGAAGGACACATAAATGATTGATTATTTAATTTTCCAAATAATCAGTTGGTTCTCTGGTATCCTTTAAAGATAATCATGGGGAGTTTGTTTTGTTGTAGTATTATTTTGAATTTCATAGCTTGAAACACACTTTCATCTATCGCAATTATTATTCTGTTGATGCTCACATTATCCTGTTTTTGCCTCTTCATGTTGGTTCCTGAGACCTTTTAACATGACTCTAGATTCTTTGTTAATATCACTTTTCTTGATATGATGATATATTCCAGGTTTGTTTCATAAGGTTTATTTTTTGTTTTTGTTTCCCCCTCACACCTGGAATCAGTTATTTCTTCTAGGGACTTGTTCCTTTTGGTGGGAAATACTATTTAGAAACTATAATCTGGTCACTAGGGGATGCTTATTGCTTCCAAGTAGATCATTGTTTTTAGATCTTTTTAGTGTACAGAGCTGGGGTTGTTATTATCGTAAGGATAAAATGCATGATGACTTCATCTTGTCTCTTCTAGTTCAGGACTACACAGATTTTACTTAAAAATCACACATTTACTTAAATCACATATTTTTTCCTCGTCTACCAGCTCTGTGGCCATTTCTGATTTCTCCTGAACAGTGCTACAAGGCTGGAAGTGCCTTATGCATGCCACCCTGTAAAGCATGCATTTGTGTTTTCATTTATTTGTTTACCCCTCAAATCCTGGTTCCTAATGAGATTAACATTAGAGGTTCTCAGTATCAGACACACACTGATGTAACCTCTGGTGGATAAAGTTTGGCATCTGCATTTTAAATTTCCATAGATGATTCTAATACCAACATGTAAGAACTGCAGATCTATTTTATGAAATACTTTTATGGTATAGATATTTAACTGTGCCTCCAATTATCTTCTGAGAAGTTCCCTTTTCTTCCCCCACCCTTTTTCTTTTTTGATTGGCTGTATTTTTGATGAGCCACCTGTGTACCATCTGAAGTCTCTTTTCTTGTTTAACTCACTGTTCTACACATCTACTAGAAAAGACTACAGTTAATAGTACTGCACTCCCATAAAAGCTAGGCTGCTGTTATATTTGACCACTTGGAATGCTAAAATACAGGTGAACCTCACAACTAAGACTGTGCCTGAGGCCAGAGGGAGAATTCTCACTGCTTAGAACAGAGTGCCTGGTACTGGAGTAGATTTGCTTAAGGGCAATTCTTCATTTGATAAAATATCAGAGCAATTTATGTCCTTGTACCCTTGTTCCCTTCCTTTCCTCTTATGCAGAAATGTTAATTGACAATCAAAGGAGTAACAAGTGCACACCTGAATTCACAAGTCTTTGGGGGCCTATCTTTAACACTTGTGCAGATGCAGTCCTGGTTTGGGTTATGCCTTCTTTCATCCGTGCTCACCTGAGAGTACAAGTGTTTTCCTTGCTCTTTTTTCTGCATTCAGAGTTCTGAAATCTGACTGTGTCTGGTCATTTTATTACTCCTCCCTTAGAACATGCTCTAGTTTTCTATGGGTCCCTCCAGTTTTGAATTAATATTAAAAACGGGGGAAAAAGTGTTAATCTGGAAATGACTGCTTTCTTAAGATCAGATTTCGGTTTAAAAATCTAACCACAATTTTCCTTTAGCTTCATTTAATATTAATTTAGCTTTGTTTTGCATTTGTAAACATTCACATTTTATTAACGTTCTTAAGGGAGAGACAAAGTGGCCATTGTTATTACTTTATGGTGCAAAATGAAACTTCAGAGCAGTTATCAACCTTTGTAGTTTAGGTATCACATGTTATAAGTGGTGGAACAAATTTACTCATATCTTATTCCTGATATTCTTTCTGTTGTAAAATGTGACTCACAAAGAAGCCAAAGTAGTTTCCAGTGTTATAGTGGAAGCAAAATGATTTTAGGAGACTTCAACAACCAATTAGGAGAGAGTGAAACTAATCCTAAGTGCTGGAGAGTGGATTTAATTTTAAACTTTGGCACTAAATTGAGCTTTGGCTGTCTGATTGTTGGCCAAGACATAAAAGGAAAACTTTGCCTCCTATAGTACTTACCTGATTAAAGAAAGCAGATGAATTCACATGGAATCCAGACATTTTCCAAGCACTGAATTATGTAAGGAGAATGTAAATTGAATATATGTTTCTCTAAAGGATGTTTGTTACAATGAATTATACTTCCCCAGATGCTTTTGTAAATGATATAAAAATAAATTCAAAAGAGCCACTTTCATACTTCTCTTAACCACTATTATGTGAATTCTTTGATAGAGTTTTACGTATGAGGTATATTACACACTAGAAATAGAGTGCTAGTGGGAAACATTTATGCTGGCTTTTAGTGTTGACATGAGAAGTCTTTTTCCATCTTTTTTATTTTTAATCTATTTGTGTCTTTATATTTGAAGTATTTTTCATGTAGTGAGTATAAGACTGAGGCTTGCTTTTTGAGATACATGCAGTCTGACAATCTCTGCCTTTTAATTAGAGTATTTAGATCATTTACTGTTAATGTGATTATTGATAGGTTAATTCATCTTGCTATTTGTTTTTATTTGTCCCATCTGTACTTTCTTCTCTTTTTCTTCTTTTTCTGCCTTTTATGTTAAGTGAGTACTTTTTATGCCAGTAATCTCCTCTGTTGGCTTATAGCTATAATTGCTTTTAGAAACATTTGTGGTTATTTCAGGATTTATAGTATACATCTTTAACTTGTAAAAATCCATCTGCAAGTGATATAATAACCCTTCATGTACAAGAACCTTAAATCCTATACTTCTAATTTTCTTTCCCAGCTTATATGCCATTTTGACCATACATTTTACTTTATAACATATGCTAGAAACTTCACAGCACATTATTATTTTGTGTAAATAGTCTGTTAATTTGCTTTAAAATAAATATTTAAAAGTATCTTTTAAATAGTAACAGAAGATTCCTATTCATTTATCCATTTATTATTTTTGGGATACTTTATTCCTCTTTGTAGAGTTATATCCAGGTGATTTCATCTTTCTTTTGCCTTATCAGCTTTCCTTTGCATTTCTTGTAATTCAGATCCACTGATGATTACTTGTTTCAACTTTTGTATGCCTAAAAATGTCTTTTTTTTGATTTCAGAAGAGCAGTTCACTGGATATTTAATTCTAGGTTGACAGATTTTCTTTCTTTATATGCTTTAAGGATATTGTTCTACTGTCTTTTTGATTACATCATCCTAATGATAAATTTGATGTTATCTTCCTTTTTATATAAATAGCATGTCGTTTTCTTTATCACTGATTTTGAGCAATTTTATAGTGACATGATTGGGTGTAATTTTCATCTTGTTTCTGCCCTTGAAGCTCATTGAACTTATTATGTCTGTGGTTGTCCCACAGCTTAATGATTATTTTTGTTTTATTTTGTTCTGATAGCTTTCTTTGTTTGTTCTTTGTCTCTGTTTCATTTTGGAAAGTTTCTATTGCTTTATTTTCAAAACTTTTTTTTTCTTCTGAATGTCTAATTAGCTGTTAATTCCAGTGTATTTTTCATTTCACCTCTTGAAGACTATTTCTAGATGTTTTATTTGAGCTTTTATTTTTTTTATTTATTGTGGGTACACTATGTGCCTTGCAGGATCTTAGTTCCCTGACCAGGAATTGAACCTGGGCCCCAGCATTGAAAGGGCAGAGTCCTAATCACTGGACCACCAGAGAATTCCTTATTTGAGCTTTTTTGTTGAAAAAAAATCTTTGTCTCTATTTTGAACACACCTATTGCAATTATATTATGTGTTTTAATATCTGTCTGCTAATTCTATCATCTGTGTCAATCTGTGTCAGTTTTGATTGGCTGATTTTTTTTTCTCAATATGGGTTTATCTTCCTGCTTCTTTGCATGCCTGCTAATCTTTGATTAGTTGCTAGACATTGTGATATTTCCTGTTTGGTGCTGGATATTTTTGTGTGTACTCTTGAGCTTGGTTTGGGTATGGAGTTATGTTACTTGGAAATAGTTTGATCCCTTTGGTTCTGGTTTTAAGATTTGTTAGGTGGGACTGGAGCAGTGTTTAGTCTATGACCAGTTATCCCCACTACTGAGGCAGTACCTTTCTAAGTGCTCTGTGTAATACCTGGGAGTTATGAGGTTTTTATTCTGTCAGATGGGAAAGAGCACTATTCCCAGCTGGTTGTGTGTTGCTCACCATTCCCTCTAACATTTCAGATCGTTTCTTTTTCTCCAGCTCCGGGTAGTTAATCACACTTATGCCCTGATTAGTGTTCTGCTGAGTACTTGAGAGGGACCCCCTACAGATCTCTGGGGTTCCCTCACCAGGCTGTTCTTTTCTCCTCATTCTCCTCAGTACTTGGTCCTGCACAGTCTAGCTGCCTTGGTCTCTCTGAACTTCACCTCAGTTTGCCTTCCCGAGGCTGTGTCCAGGAAACTCTTCTAGAAAGAAAGATTGGGACAGCAGTGAGGCTTACATCATTTGATCCCTGTCTCTCAGGAACCAGTGTCCTCTGTTTCCTCATGTCCAGTGTCTTGAAAACCATTGTTTTTTCACTCACTTTGTTGTAGTTGTTTCAGGTAGGAGGGTCAGCCTGGTTCCTGTGACTCCGTATTGGCAGGAAGCAGAAGTCTTAATTAGTTTTAAATGTAGGTTAAGTAGCCAATAATTAGTGCTGACTTCTTTAATAGTGGAGTTGTGATGGCATTAGGTATTCACCGTGGGATTCTTCTAACTCTTTCTTCAGAGGTGGGTACGTAGGAATCAGGGAGACCAACTTTAAATCCAAACTAAGGGTGCAGCTGCGTTAGTCAGCTTGAATTCTGAGACCCTTTTGGCTGACTGGTGGGAACAGGCACTACTTCCAGCCTGTTGTGTGTGGCTCACCATTCCCTCTAACATTTCAGGTAGCTTCCCCCCCCACCCCCCCAGCTCCAGATAGTTCGTTACACACATGCACAGTCAGTGCTATGGGTAGGTGCTTTCTTGCTGTGTGCTCACATGACCTCTTTGTGCACAGAGAGGGAGAGAAAGCTCTCTGGTGTCTCTCCTTATAAAGGCAGGAGTTCCACTGTGAGAACCCCACACTGATGACCCCCATCAAGCCCTCGTTACCTCCCACAGATCCCATCTCTAAACATCATCGTATGGGGGTTGTGGTTAGGACTTCAGCGTATGAGTTTTATGGGGATACAAGCATTCAGTTCACAACAGCAGCCATAAGGGAAGTGTGAGTGTGAAAGTTGCTCAGTCATGGTCTGACTCTTTGTGACCCCATGGACTATAGAGTCCATGGAATTCTCCAGGCCAGAATACTGGAGTGGGTAGCCTTTCCCTTCTCCAGGGGATCTTCCCAACCCAGAGATCGAGCCCAGGTCTCCCGCATTGCAGGTGGATTCTTTCCCAGCTGAGCCACAAGGGAATCCAAGGGAAGTGTAGTGTCCTATGAACCTGAATCTTTCTCTGTATAACTTGAATATCGTTAAGGCCCCCTGAACCACACATCTGCTCTGATCTCTTACTGCTCCAGCAGGCTCCGTGGCAAAATAAAGAACATTTACCCATCAAGAGACTAGAGTCTTACCTGTGCTTTTCTGGCATGAGATTTTTTTTGTTCTCATAATTCTTTTTAAAGTGCCAAGAACTCACTTCCACTGGATTAAAGAGAGCAAAATTATCTGCTTGAATCAGGAGCAACTTGTGGAAGAGATCAGGGCTATGAAGCCTGTTGGGAGATCTGCATTTATAAGAAGTTGGCTTCAGCAAGGATAAGTCATATCTTAACATCTTAGTCTTAAGTGACAGATTTGTTGCAAAGAAAATGGAAGCGGATGGAATCAGTGCTGTGTCTTTTTTCCTGTGGCAGCATTTCAGAATAATGTATTGTAGCTCGATTTTTGCTTGTGCTTCCCCCTTCTGTTAATATTAGAGTCAGAAGCCTGATCAGACATGGTGCTGTTTTTTTCTTTCTAATCAATGCTTGTGGACAGGTGAAATCTGTGAGGATATTAATAAAATAAAAAATCACCTGTGAGTGAGGTGGCTGAATTTTATTTCAGTTGTTAGTGTTGTGAATGCAAATATACTTGTTTTGTTACAGAGATTCTGGGATGCCAGTATGCCCTTAGCTTTGTTTGGAATCTTTTGCGGCATCAAAATTTTGTATTTTAATTTACTCTTTAGCTTGTTAGCTGTCTTTCCTCTGCAAGTCTGAGAATTCTGAGTTTTCTTTGCAGTTTTAACAATTAACTGAAAAATAAAATGATGACTATGTTTTATTAACGCATCTTCTGCCCGCTGCTTGTAGCAAATAGGATTATAAAATCTTGCATGTCCAGTTTATATTTCTTTCTCTGAACAAATGATTAGCCATGCCCATAGAATCCTAGATAGTTTAAGAATAACTGCCTCTCCAGTGTTTTGAAGGTTTGCCCACGGGTTGCAACGAAGGTGCCATAAGAAATAATTTTGGATTGTGGAATTTGTTTTTCTTTCAGGGGCTGCTCTGCAATGAGACTGGGTTGTTCTGCTCCTTTCAGTGATTCCATGATGCCCTTATTAAGGAAAAGAGGCCTCTCTTCCTAGGATTCACCTAAAAAATAATTATTGCAAGATAAAGCAAGAACAAAGTTCCTCTCGCTCTGCTGAACAGTGAGGGGTAGGAAGCTGTCAGAAGGACTGATACATCCCTTTGCCCTGGAGCTGCACTATCAAGCAGGATAGCCAGTAGCCACCTGTGGCTATTGAAATTTAAAACTCAGGTTCGGTTCCTCAGTCGCATTAGCTCCTTGACAAGTGCTTGGTAGCTACATGTAGTTATTGGCCACTATGTGGGACAGTGTAGACAAGAACCTTTCTCTCTCGGCAGAAAGTCCTCCTGGATAGCGCTGCACAAGAGGCTATTATACTAATTCATTTATCCCCAAATGGGGTTGTCGTAGTGCTGTTTTCAGTCTTGGAATCACAGTAACCAGGAGAGAGACAGGAAAACAAACACAAAAACTTGTTACAAGGAACATTCATGGGCTATTGATGTGTTCTTATCACTATATGTGCTGGTAACATTAGGATTCTTCCCCCCAAATGTTATTCCTCCAAAAGAGAAGTCATTATGTATATTCAAGTTCATTAAAAGTCTCTCATATTATAGATCAGTCTCTCAATTACTTTGAACATCAAAACAGCCTTCATGAATGCTTGCTGAATATGCAGATTCAGATTCAAAAAGAGAGAGAGAAATTTAACACAAATTAAATGATTTAGGTATGACCTCTAAATGACATGTTGGATATTATTGTAAACAAGCCTTTTTTAATCCATTAAAATTTTTTTATTGAAGAAAACTTGATTTACAATGTTGTGTTGATTTCTGCTATACGGCAAAGTGATTCAGTTATACACATACATTCTTTTTCATATTCTTTTCCATTATGGCTTATCACAGGATATTGAATATCATTCCCTGTGCTATACAGTAGGTCTTTGTTGTTTATCTGTTCTATATGTAATAGTTTGCATTTGCTAATCCCAAGCTTCGTATCCATCTTTTCTCCACTCCTCCTCCTCCTTGGCAGCCGCAAGTCTGTTCTCAATATCTGTGAGTCTGTTTCTGTTTCATAGTTAAGTTCATTTGTATCATAGTTTAGATTTCACATATAAGTGACATGACATGGTATTTGTCTTTCTCTTTCTGACTTACTTCCTTAGCATGATAAACTCTATATGTCTATCCATGTTGCTGCAAAATGGCATTATTTCATTCTTTTTATGGCTGAGTAGTATTCCACTGGGCTTCCCTGGTGACTCAGATGGTAAAGAATCTGCCTGCAATGCAGGAGACCCAGGGACTGAACCTGAAAGATCCCCTGGAGAAGGGAATGGCTACCCATTCCAGTATTCTTGCCTAGAGAATTCCATAGACAGAGGAGCCTGCCAGGCTACAGTCTATGAGGTTGCACTGAGTCAGACGTGACCGAGCGACTAACACTTTCACTGTATATATGTAGCACATCTTATTTATCCATTCATCTGTCAATGGATATATAGGTTGTTTCCATGTCTTGGCTATTGTGAACAGTGCTGCTATAAACATAGGAGTATATGTATCTTTTTGAATTATAGTTTGTCCAGATATATGACCAGGAGTGGGATGGTGAGATCATATGGCAACTCTATTAACCAAGTCTTTTAAAAAACAGATAAAAAGTATTGCAAATGTCTTTGCTATGAAGATCTCAATTGTGTGCCTGAAAGATGTGTGAAAAACTGTCCTACTACTTAGTGACTTGGTGCTTGTGGCAATTGTGTCATACGTGAATTTTGAAAGTGCTATGTCTAAAACACCCTCTAAGGAGAAATGATTTGCTCAGGATGGTGTCCCTAAAAAAAGTAGCTCTAGGGATGGTAAAGACAATTTTGTGCCTGAGGAGTTCTTCATTAAATGTGAAAGAAAACAACAAAGCACTTTTCTCAATTAAACACACTCTGCAATATTCCATGTGATTTTGAACATGTACATAAAACTAAATGAAGGAAATATACCTAGACATTTAGCCATCTCAATCTCAGTCCTAAAAGGTACTATATATAGTCAAGTTAAAAACAAAGCAAAAAAAAAAACCTTCATTTTTTGAGGGGATCATCTCATATGGAAAAAAAGGGAAATTTTCTTACCTTTAAGATTCACTTAAATTTGGACCTATCAAATGTCTACTAGAGATGATCTCACTGAATTTTTTTTCTGAGAAACTCTTGTTCACAGAGGAGAATCATCTCAAATTTATTAAACCAATGAAAATAAAATCAGAAGACAACTGAATAATCCTCTTAAAATGCTGTTAAAATTTATAAAATTGATGCATATATTAATGTGCTAAAAATGCACAAAATGTTAAAAACCTGGAGTAAAACAAAATGCTAACAGTGGTTGACTCTGAGTGGTGAGATTCCTGTGATCTCTCTTTGCTCTTTATTTTTTTCTGTTTCATTTTCTATGATGAATATGCATTCATCTTATAATTACAATAAAAAGAAAACTTAAGTTATCACTTAAAAAAGAACGTATTAAAGCGAGCTATTGATTTGATTTATGGGTCCATACTTTGCACGTTAACTCAAGTAAGTGGGAAGGAGCTTCTTTGAACAAAGACTGGTTCCAAGTGGGCACTGCACGCTTTTCTAAAAGAAAACGTACTGTCTAGCCGGTTCCTGTTGTTGGTTTTCATCTTTAACAGTACTCAAAATGTCATGCAAAAAGTAATTCTTGACCATTTTTATGTAAATCATTGAGACTTTTGTTTTCCTCAATATGTATGAGGCCATGACCCATCCAAGGTCTGAAATATTCTACATTCCCACTGCCATGATGCTAGGATACTAGAGGGAAGGACTGACTGCATGTAAAGTAGTTTCAAAGTGTTCAGCTCTTTTCAGACCATTTCACATTAATTCCTGGTGAGATAATGTAGAAAGATTACTTCTGAGGTGAAGGTAATTTAGGACTACTATTTTTTTTTTTGGCATTGACTTACTATGACCTTGAGTAAGTCAAATTATATATTTCTCTTTTCCTCTGTATTATATTCTTCATTTGATTTCTTAAGGAAGCTTTGGTTTTTTTGGTAAAATTATTTGACCTACTTTGAAGAAATGCATGTTCTAAGAGATTTGAACACATCTCTTCTTGGCGTGCAGTTTCTCTTTTCTTCTCTAGTGCCACTTGTTACATCACACAGAGTCAGTAACAAAAAGACTTACTGCTCTGCATGTTGTGAGGAGTGAAAGAAAATGATTAGAAACTTGCCTCATTTCGAAAGAGACTTTTTTAAGGTATCCCAGGGGATGTGGACTCAAGGTCCTACAAGGCTAACTCTCTTTACAGCCTCACAAGAATACAGTACAGATGACCTGCATGTAAAATACGCTGCCTGTTGCTTTGGACATCACTTGACACTAAAAACCTATGCATTTTGGATTTTTTGCATGTCAGAATCTTAGCCAAAGGAATTAAAAATAAATATTTAAGTAGGTTCCTGACTTTTCCTATCAAGGAGGCACGGAGACAGGCAATTTGCTTAGCAAGTCTTTTTGTTCGCCTGTTTTTGTGCTGCAGAGAAATGTGATGTTTGCTTCTGATGATTCCAAATGCGCATGCATTATATGATCAGAGCAGAGTCTAGAGCATGCCAGCGCTATCTGTGGAAGGCTGTATGATAACATGTGACCCTAGTGACAGAAATCACTGGGCGCTGGCAAAAAAGGAGCCATTAATCTAGATGAAAATATTACCACACAGGTGTGGATTAATCCTGGCCCTTTTGGCTGCAGCCCTTATGCAGAAAACCTACCCCATGCTCACACAAGTTGCCCGGTCACTAGATCGTAAAACCATGTTAACTGTGATGGGTGGGGGTGGGGGTGGGGGGCGGAGGCACTTGGGTAAAATCCTCCCGTATTATCAAGACTGAATTTCTAAATGCTCTGATCCTGAAAATTGCTTCCTGGTTTAAGCAAGATTAGCAGTGTGACCATTTTAGCATTTTAAGTTTGATATTTTGAAAATACAAATTTGTGTCCCCCCACCAATTTTTTTTTGCTGCATTAGGGACACCTGAGCTATTATATGAGATCATTAAAAAGTTACAGTAGAAGTTTTCTTGTCCAGTTTGGTTGATTCCAGTAGTTGACCAATCAAAAAATACTAACATATTTTTTAGATTCTGTCCAATCTAAAAATTATAAATACATACTTTCAGCTTTTTAACATTTATAGTTACATTTATCATGCACATAGATATTTTCATTTTTTATTGGCCAGTATTTGATGTTAAGTCAAAAGAGTCAGACACGACTCAGCCACTAAACATCTACAGCAACTAAACAAAGCATTTTCTTTGCTGGTTGGACTTCCTGTGTCTTTCTTGCATAAACCACACCCACAGTGCAGTCCCTCTGATTTCTAATCCGTATTTGTCTGAATCAAGCACGTTACTTAAAAATGCTGTGAAATACCTACATGCAGAATCCTTCTAGACTTTTACTAAATTTCCCCCGAAACTTTTATCTAACCTCCATGAGTCAGTGATAATTGTTAAATGACTCATCTGTATGAAATTCTTTCAAATATTCTGCTTAATTTTGATAGAAACAGCAAATCACTCTCTTTTTACACTCATATTTCATTGATTTATATGGTATCATCTGTTCACATACAGATTTAATTAGATTTTGAAATTACGTTAACAAAGAGAACTAGAATAAAAAGGTTTGGGAGCAAACCCAGTGAACTCATGGTGAGTGTGCAGCTCAGCTGGTAGAGAATCCCACATGTATGACTCTTCAGAATACCCTGAGCTTCGGTTAACATGTTCTACAGGAAATAGGGAGCATTGTTTAATCAAGCCTATCAAGTTTTTCTATAAACACCTACAAAGAGCTACAGCTGAAAACTGATAAAAGATTTAATTTTTACCATTGTTTTCCTTTCTATTTTTCAAATTAAAAGCCAGATACAGTGATGTAGATATTAAGGAAACTATTATTAAATGAGGTACATGTCAACGTTGATATAAGTTCTGAATTGGTAATTTTACTACTTTGAGCATTTATTATATATAGCATAGTAATTAATAGATTCGTGATGCTATTTAAAAAATTTTAAGAGTACAGAGTGATAGCTTGCCAAATGTGTAATAGAGTATGAGAGGTGAAATAGTCAATGACTCAAGTATAGGACTGATTGTGACAGGATTCTGGAAGAGTCATGGATATTTACATACTCTGTCAGAAATATGATGTTGCCGGAGTGAATCTGATGCCTACCCAACAAGTTAAATCAATGGCTTCTCCTCCTCCCCGCCCTCATTTCCTTCTTCCTCTCCTCTTGCTTTATAACTTACTCTGCTATAGAAGGGCCTTCTAAAATGGAGACATTTCTGGTCATAATAGATGTGTGCTTCTCCCAGGCCAAGTCCAGGTGTTTTCACTAGAAATCAAAAGAAGGAATTGATTTAAACAAATACCTCCCTAAAAAGAAAAAGGAGGAATGAAAGAAAGATGTAAGAGAGTGTTGATTGGGGGGGTTTCATGTATAAAAGAGGCTTAATGATGGGTCTAAATGTAAATGTTAGGAACACTTTTGAAAGGAAAACTTGGCCTTAGAGAAGAGTTTATAGGAGCAGGTATTTCAGGAACTGAAATAGGTTTTGAAAATAAGAGACACTCGATGCCAGAATAAGAATGAACATATTTCACTGAGAGGGATCACACGTGTATTGAAAATTACCAGAAGAAACAGTCCCAAGATCATTTGATCCAGGCCCCAGTGAAAGCCCTGGAATAGTCCAAGAATCTTAGCCTTTCCTATTAAAGAGCAGAGTACATTCTTCAGCTTTTCCTAGTTGAACTGATGAACTGATCAGTGGACCTTGAATCTAAGGAAACAAATTTCTGTTTATCTTAAACCTCCCCTGTTGTGTTTTTGCATGTATTCATCTTATTCTTTCCATTATTCTTAACTTAGTCATCCAGATTGCTGTTTAAAAAGGAAAATTACCCTAAAATGGACTTGGCAAATAAACAGATCTATCACTGTCTGGGGTTTCTGAATCTTTTTTTTCAACATATTGCTTATAAGAAGAGAAGGAACGGTTTTCTTTAATATTGAAAAGCCGTTACCTGGAGCACCCCTCATCAACCTTGGTACACGAGTTCAGTGATTTGGTAGAATTTAGAGGGTTCTGACATTCAGAGAACAGCGGCCAACTGTCAAAAAACGGTAGGAGATGGTAATAATGACCTCCATTTAAGGTCACTGGTGCTTGAATGCATGTGGTACTTTGGCACTAGCTATGCCATGTCCTGCTGATTGTGAAACTGGTGCCAGGTGTAGTGTGTGGGGCCAAAGGAACGTTGTAGCAACAAGAGGCAAAAGAACCCGAGCTCTCAGCTTGTACCATTAATCCTTACGGGAAGATTTATCTGGATTGGGCATGTCTGTCTGATTTTTCTGTTGGCAGAGGCTTGAAAAAATGAGTGAATGAGATAAATGTGAAATTCAGATCCTTTAGCAGATAATGGCAGCTTTCTCTGCGTTCCTGTCACCTGGCACGTAGTAGGTGCTTGATCATTGAATGAAAGATCAGTGGCACTACACTTTCTGGATAAGACCCCTTGTGTCAATGTCTAATAAAATGAATCCCTGTATGGGATTTGCAAGAGTGATGATGAAACTGGTATATGAATAAGCAATAAGAAGTACTTCTTTTGAGGTTATAAGCATAAAAATACTCAATGACCTCATAGCTTTATTGATGCTTATTTGTGAAGGATTAAATAGTATCTTGCCTCTTTTACTTTGCTTTTAATCATTCATTGTTAAATACAGGCTTAGGCCATCTGTCTCTGACAAGATCTGCCTAGATATGGAAGACTGTATTATAGAGATACTAAAAAAAAAAGACAAACAAACTCTAATAATCTGTTTATACTATTATTCTCCAAGCATTTCCCTAAAACAGTTTTCAGTAAATTTCCTACCAGCTAAACCACGAATTTATCTGTAATTAAAACTATTTTTATTGACTAGGTCTCAGTACTCTTGAGGCCTGTGGGAATTGCCTTTTGCTCTTTTTTCTCTTGAAGATAAGATAGTAAGAAAACCTTGTCAGGTTTAAAAGGTAAAATGCAAAACTGTCAGTTTTCTGATATTGAGGTATATTCTTTTGAGAATCAACATTCCAAATGGCTAATCTAGTTAATTCTCAGCGGTACAAGATGGGGGCAAAGGGGATTGACCATGTTTTGGCGCCTGATTTCATTTTATTTTATACTAAGTGCTTCTTAGGCATTTCTGCCTCATCAGTATTCCATAGGGGTAGGTGTCATTAACCTCAGTGAAGAGTTTATTACAAGCCATTGTTAGAACTTGTTTTTGAATTAATATTACTCCGTCATGTAAATGAGACATACTGCACCAACCTATACCCATACTGAACCAACAGAGTTTAAACCTGTTTTGAACGTGGAAGGATCAGGTTTGAGTATGTGATTTGGGACAGTGTTGCTTGCTTGTGTGTGTGTGTGCAGGCGCGTGTGGGCATGGGTGCACGTGTGCCCCCAGGCATGCACAATCTGAAGATACGGTATGAATTTTCCTTGGCATAAATTCAGTTCTTAGAATTGCTTCCTTCTCACTCAGATGCAAAATATGGTGAAGAACTATAAGCAGTCATAAATAATGGCTGTATACACGATTCAGGGTCACCTTCAACAAGACACAGGTCACTCAAGACATTCAGAGACTACAGTGCTGAATCGACTCTGGGACTCTAAAAATGTTTCCAGTGAGTCCTGACTAGTTATAGGTAGAATCTGAGTTATACAGTCTGATTTCCTTTATGAGCTGGAGGTTAACTACAGCACTGGCTGCTACTTCATTATAATCCTCCGACTTCTCTCTGTTAAGAGAATTACCAGCATACCCAGCTTTGCATGTGTGGAAGACTGTTGTAGCACCAGTTTAATGATATTTCAGGGACAAATAGTAGATGTGGAGGGTGATTCAGTGTTTTATGCTGTATGAATGGTGTTTTACTTGCTTTGGTGCTGTTTTATTTTTCATTTTTTAGCAAAGTCCCCCCAACCCCACCCCATGCCCCTCAGCCTTTTGTCATTTTAGCAGAATTTGAAATCCAAGAAGCAGAGCATTCTCAATCACATTTGGACACAGTCTTTTAGAGATTCTTAGTCAAAATGTAAATTATAGGTTAAAATATAGCTTGAGTACTTCGAAGGCCAAGTCCATTTGTAATTGGTAAATATTAGTGATCGCCAGGAGGACCACAAATGTACCCAGGCAGCTTCATCTTACTGTCAAATGAAAATTTCACAAAAATAAATTCTTGTTGAATCTTGTGAGTAGGCTGCAGGGGCCCAGTAAGACTTTAAAGAAAGAATACCTTTTAGAAAGGGCTCAAGGTCACAGTCATCAGTCTTTCTTTGAAAACCCGTGAAGTGCCTCCCAGACACTTTTATTTTGCTTTCAGCAGTGTTTGGTCTAGGGGCTCTGCTGACAGCACGGCCACACACTTACAGTTCCCTTTCTGTGCGTCAGCACAACCGGAGACTGCCAGGCTGCTCTGGCCTCTAGGATTCCGTCATGGAATGTAAGGAATTTGCAACAGGAAATGTATCTAGCTTTGAAATATTTTCGGCTGCTGCAGTCACTGAACCTGCACGGCTTTTGGGTGTCAGCATTTCATTCTAGGATTTCATCTGGAATGTGTGTGTGTGTGTGTGTGTGTGTGTGTGTGTGTGTGTGTGTGTGGTTTTCTCTCTCAAGTTACTCATTGGATGCGGTTCATGTACAGTCCCCGTTACCATTCACAATCACGTAAGCAGTGTTAGCAGGTTTTGGCAAATGCTCCATTTCATCTATGCCTAAGAACGGAAAACTTTGATCAGCAAGATAATTTAATTTCACCGTATATTTTTGGTTAGGATGCAGCCACAAAGTCAGCAAAAAGCTCAAGTTGTTTTCAAGTAGCTCATTTGTATTGTAGTTGTGTTTATATAGTTTGGCTGCTTTTTTGAGTCTTCCATTTCAAGTGCAACATCAGTGTCAGCTTTTTCTATGGACTTTAAGCAAAAGTCAAAATAACAGGTGTATTATTTTGTTGCCAAAGAAAGGCTTATGTATGCCCTTCTCTGTGTGATTAATTTTCTTAGCCAGCTGACATAGCAGTGCTGGGCATGTAGTAGGTACGCGATGAACAACAATAGATCCAGCCATTAATGTGGTTGTTATCCAAGCCTCTCAAAATAAGTTTGAGTGAAAGAGACCAAGCAACTGAAAGATCCCGGTACACTTTTTAGTGTATGACTTCTTTTCGAGAGTCTCAAACTTAACCCTACCAGAAGAATTGTGTTTGGAACAGTACAAAGCCAGTGTATGTGTGTGTGTGTGTGTGTATTTAAACTAAAGAAATTTGGAGCATTCAACAAAGTTTGAGTCAGGATCATTTTGTCTTTGTCTTTGTATGTGTGTGTATGTGTGCTCAGTTGTGTTCAACTCTTTGCAACCCCATGGACTGTAGCCCACCAGACTCCTCCGTCCTTGGAATTTTCCAGGCAAGAATACTGGAGTGGGTTGCCATTTCCTTCTCTGGGGGATCTTCTAACCCAGGGATCGAACCCAAATGTCTTCCATCTCTTGCACTGGCAGGTGGATTCTTTACCACTTCACCACCTGGAAGCATTTTGTCTTACTTGTGCTTAAAAGAGCTTTATTCAGGGCTAGGCACAGGAAGCACTCAGTAAATTATTTATTGGCCATCTAGCTCAGGACTGAATATGTGGGGGACATACAATTTTTTAGAATGACTGAAAATGTAGGATCCACAGACTTCCCTGGTAGTCCAGTGGTTAAGACTCCACACTTCCACTCTAGGACATAGATTCGATCCCTGGTTGGGGAAGTTCTGCATCCTACCACAGTGGGGGCAGAAAAAAGACAGTCAGTGAAAACGTAGGATTCATTGTAATCAAGAAAGGGACCCATTTCTCTAAAGAGATTTGTAGTATGACTATGTCTTATCTTTACTTTGGGCTGATCTTCTATTGAGGTACCTATCATGTACTAACCATTGTACTTAGTTCTTGAAATGTATCATCTCATCTTGGTGTATGACACTAGTTAGAGCTATAAGAAATTTTATGTTGAAAGATAATTTTTAATCCAGATTTTATATCCTGACATTACCTGGTTGTCTATCAGAAACCCATGCCTTTGAGCAGTGTACTTGAGCACTCAGCTAGAAAATAGTCAGTCTTCATAGGAATCATATTTTAGATCCTAGAACATTGGTGGAATAGTTTCTCAAAAATCCCCACCATCTTATGACAAACCATACAGATTGTCTCTCGTTTTGTAATATTTTTTTAAACGGTAATGCATATATGTATACAGAGCTATTCTGAGAGTCTGCTTTGATGATTGATTCAGGATGACTCATCTTGGTTTTGCCTACTTGATGTGAGAAACAAAAAACATTTCTCCTTCTGCTCTGACAGTAAAAAGAGTGGTCCGTATGAAATACTCGAAGGGGATGTGAAACACTGACTAACGGGGCGAAAGTATTCAGCATGGTGTATTTGGGAGGCAAACCTTTTGAAAAGTGGTTAATTCTAGATTGATTTGTACTCCTCAGGGTTTAAAGGGGTGAATTTAGTGGGAGAGATGAGATTTGAAGCTAAAGTTACAGTTTTGTGTGTGGTGGACTAGAGATGACCCTATTGTCCAGTGTGTTTTAAAATTACTGATAAAATATGAATGAGAATTTCCCAGGTGGCTCAGTGGGTAAAGAATCCACCTGCCAAGCAGAAGATGTAGGTTGATCCCTGGGTTGGGAAGATCCCCTGCAGAAGGAAATGCAGCCCACTCCAGTATTCTTTTTTTTTTTTTTCACCACTCCAGTATTCTTGCCTGGGAAATCCCATGGACAGAAGAGCCTGGTGGGCTACAGTCCATGGGGTATCAAAAGAGACCCAGCTTAGCGACTAAATACATGAATGGATCTCAGTGTAATTGCTCTGAGTGAAATAAGCCGGGTAAAAAGAGTACATATTCTACGATTCCTGTTATATAGAATTCTAGAAAAATGCAAAAGAAACTACAGTGGGGAAAAAAAAAATGGATTAATGACTTAGAGGTGATGGGAGGTGGTGGTCCCAGAAGGAGGGATTCCGAGTGTGTCCAAGGACATTCAGGGGCTGGTGCATCAATTGATTATCTGGATAGTGGTGGTGGTTTCACAGCTGTGTTACGTATGTCAGCTCCATATACATTACGTATATGGAGTTGACTCTGTGTCAGTTATACCTCAATAAAGTTGCTGGGAAAAGCATTCTTATGGCTGTTACTTATAATCCATTGACTTCTTTAGTATCTTTCTCTTATATTAGACTGTGAGCTCCAGGAAGATAGGCTTTTGCTATTTTGTTTCTGTGTCCTCAGTGTTTAATGTGAGTGGCACCTACTAAGTACTCATCTGAGTGTGATGAGTGACTCAAGGGACATGGTACTCATGTCACATGACACACAGACAGCCCTCATTCACAGATCACTTGCTATGTGCCAGGGACTTTGCTAAGATATTTTATTAATCTTCTCAATGTATTTTTTGAGGGAGACAATCTTTTGGTCCCCACTTAACAGAAAGGATAACAGGGCTCAGAATAGTTAGGTAACATGTTGGATATCACTGGCTTGAGGGTGGAGGGGCAACTAAGGGCAAGCTGTCTGAGTTAGTCTGTGATAACCTTTGCCCTTGAACCCTTTGGCATTTCTTTATGGCTTATGTGGATTTTTATGAAGCTATGACAGGGAAATTTGCAAGAATATAAGACTCAGTTCCTGGCACTTCACCTTCAACATGATAGACACTCAGTAAACATTTAAAAATGAATGAATGAACCTGGTGATGAAAGGTCTTATAGGAAAATCCTTTTCCTTTGTTTATTTTCCCAGTATTAATAGAGCAGAGTTGACATATTACATGGTGCTCCGTTTGTACTGTGTGAAACCTGAATGAGGTGTGGGGCCAGGCAAGCAGAGGAAAGCCCTTCCAGGTGGGCTTTTGCCAACACCTCCAATGGGGGGCTCCTGAGCAGGTCCTCTCCATTGTCATGTTGTGAGTTTGTGCCAGGAGGGGAGAAGACAGCATATATTAAATTTCCTTCACAGTTGTATTATTTGTAAGGTTCTTCTAAAAGCCGGTTGATTTTTGTAAGCTAACATTAGAATTCCAAAAAGGGATTACAAAAATGTTTGCATTGTACTATTATAACATGGTTGGAATACATTCTTTTCCCCTTTTGGTTATAATACCCATCCTGTTTGAATTGTAGAATACGAAGAATGGATACATTGTTGAAAATACATACATTTTTTTCTTTTTTAGATAATTGTGTTTTTTTTTAAGCCTGTTATAACATCCATTTATCTCAGGTTTGTGTGTGTGTGTGTGTCTTTTAATGGTAGTACATTAAAGTTACAAAAGCTGCCAACATTTTTTGAGTTTAAGAGGAGTAGTTCCTCAACAGTGGTGTCATTTCTTATATACTACTAGGTAGGGGTCACTTTGGGATTTTATGTGGGCTGTTAGTTTTTCTGTAAGTGCTACCTCCAAAAAAAAAACTGCTTTATAGCTCCATTAAAAAAAAAAAGTATAATATACCATTCATTAGATGCATCATTCATTGACATTTTCTTATTTGTCCATCTATTCCTTCAGAAACTATTTATCAAGGCCACATTCCTTGCCACGGTCTGTGTTAAGTATGGCCAATAAATGGTACGTTCATAAATGCCTTCTGCTTTCGTGGAGGGAATTTGTCCTTTCTGCCTGTAGTTGTGTTTTTGCAGATATTAGAAGCATCAGAATTGTTAATCCTTTTATATTGACTTGTCAGCTCTGCCAAAATCACAGGTTATTTAGGTCAAGTTGCTTGGCCTTATTGCCCTCCTTTCTTATTTTATAAAATGGGCATAGTAACTGCTTCTCCCATGTGAGTTATGTAACAAATAATGTACTTCAGGAAGAGAGTTGTAAAAATTCACAAGGTGTAAGAGAATAATTTAGTGATTAACCCACTTTCTGAGTTTGTGCATGTGACTGTGTGTGTGTGTGTGTGTGTGTGTGTGTGTGTGTGTGTGTGTAAGCATGAGATCTGAAGCTGAATTAAATCGGTTTAGTTTTTGATTTCTAGGTAGTTTGCCTATCACTTGATTTCTCTTGAGATGACCTTTGAATTAATTATTTTCTTATCTTTCTGTTCTGGATGGAAAATGCTGAAAGTTTGGTCGTTTGGTGTTTGATAATTTCAGTTAGTGTCATTTCACCAAATTATACTTCTCCAAGATGCATAAGAGTGTTTTTGTTCAAGTAGAAGGGAAATTAGCATGGACACGATTCCTTTTAACTGACATAGGTGGATACATTAGAGATGTTTAGGGAAATCCTCTCTACAGTGTATTGGCGGTGAATAAAATGAATGCATAATATGTTATAATTAAGTTAATGATCACTAATTTGTAGAGAGTCCTTCGTTTTAATGATATCGAGAAACACTCTGGAGACTCTGAGGTGGTTATCCTTAATTTCAGTATTTTTGAAAAATTCTAGTTACTATAGTGCTATAGTTCCCAGGGAAATTTCTTATGCACATAAACTTGCTTTTTCTCATGACCTCCCTGTTGCTATTTAGGGTTTAATTTATCTTAAATTATAATTATCTGGCTGCTTGCAAATCCCATAAAGGCAGAGATTATGGCACATGGAAATTTGTGTCTCCAGTACTTTGATCAAGGCCTTTTATACAGTCAGCTTTAGAAACTGTTGGCTCACTTAACCGGAAGGTCCATCAGAAAATGCTCAGAAACCTTGTAGTATTTCTTGATCCTCCCCCTTGTCCTGCTTTGAGCACTTGATTCCCAAGACTTGAGAATCAGGATTGTGTGGGTGCATCGAGTCCTTGATTCAAGACTGCAGACAGATCTAAGCTTGCTTATCTCATATCAACTGTGTGACCTTGGGTAAGTTACACATTCTCGGGGCCTTCATTTTTTTAATTTGAAAGTGTGAATCATCATGCTTAGCTTGTAGACTTGTGAAGGCTAAGAAAAATAATGATCAGCATAATGGTTGCACACAGTGGATCCTCAATAAATGATAGTTTCCTTTTATAAAACAGTTAACCCTCTTCAGTAATTTAAAAAATCTTTCTTCACACCAGATTATAATAGCCTCTCAAGTGTTTTCCTTGATGTTTTCAGTCTCTTCTGCTTTCAGGTTAGGTTAGATGTAGCTGCCAGGTTAAATATTTATTAATTATTGACTACATGATATGCACTAGGCTTTTTCTGTCCAGTTCATGATTCAAAATAAACAAAGAACCCGTCACTGCTTTGACCTGGAGACTAAAATTTACTTAGATTGGTAGTCAGTCTGAACCAAATCTAGTTGTCTAGCCTCATCTTCTAACACGTGCCTTCACTCTACAATGCTTACAAATTGAACCCTCAGCTCTTCCTAGTTGTTAAGGATTGGGATGAGATATCCACGGACCCAGGTAGGTTCAGACCCTGTGCTGTCGATCACCTCATCCACTTACTACCCTCTCTTTCCAGAGCAAGAAGGTACAGGATGGGAATCTTAAGTACTAGTACCCGAGACTCCAATGCAGAGCTCTGATAGAAGCTGGATAGGATCGGGGGGTTAGGCTTGAACCCAAGTGGTGCCTTCAACTCCTCTGTTCCGAGTCTTAATCTTGGAATTTTATTGCTGTTTGGCAACCACACTAAAGACAAACTGAGACGGAGAGGAGAGAAGCAACAGCTAGAGCTCCAAAGTGAAAGTGAGTGCAAATAGGACAGTCAGTCTGCCTAAAGAGATGAAGCCTTTTCTAGCTCTGCTTACTACGTGAAGCCAGGAAGCAAGAAGTTAAAGAGAGTATTAAAAATAGGTGCCGAACCTCTAACACCACTGCTATCCACTTGGACCCCTCAGTGCTGTAGACTCTGTGTTCTCATTATAGGTGAAAAAATCTGCTTTCTTGGAGATGAGTTGGATGGTATCTAGAAAGGCAGTGGGTAAAAGTGGATGGCATGGAAAAAAATGGGATAAATGTTTTATTCTCTTGACTCCTGTTATATGACATGAGCTGATAATTGATAATGTTTGTGATATTCCCTTTGCTTAAAATTTACTGTAGCTCATGTGCCCCTTAAAATGTCTTCCCGATTTATTCTTTATTCCTTTTCCTGTCAGCCCAGAGCAGTCTACAGGTTCTTTGTATCCATTATGGTAAATATAACTTCCATCTGTCATTATCATTTTTCTTATATTTTATTTGGTTCAATAAGTGTCTCTTCATGCCTACTTGCCCGAGAACTATTGTGCTCAATCCTGGAGATATACAGAGTAGGGTTCCTTGAAAAAATTAAGGTCTACAAACATATAAACAGAATTTTGCAAGGTGTTTATTAATTCCCCCCCAAATTCAAGTGAGTGATGAGGCTAGAAAGATCATCCCTGGCTAAGTTACTGTGTCCAGGAGGTACCATACTAAAGAGCTTGGATTTTATAAGAGTGAGAACTCACTGAAGGATTTTAACCAGAAGTGTGCCCAGGTCAGATCTACATTTTAGGAAATTCATTCTAAGAGTTTTGTGAAAGATGGATTTTAAAGGGGCAATACTAGAGGAAGGAAGCCCAAGACAGAGACCATCACAAAGATCCAAATGAAATGATGCACTTACTGGATATATACTCTGTGTCAAATTCTGGACCAAAAAAAAATGTGTATATAGTATGTGAGTATAACTTTTGTACATCTTTGCTTCTAATAAGAAGAGCCAACTCATTGAAAAAGACCCTGATACTGGGAAAGATTGAAGGCAAAAGGTGAAGAGGGCGGAAGAGGATGAGATGTTTGGATGGCATCACCAACCCAGTGGACATGAATCTGAGCAAACCCTGGGAGATAGTGAAGGAAGCCTGGCATGCTACAGTCCGTGGGGTCACGAAGAGTTGGACACGACTTAGTGACTGAACAGCAATATCAATGTGCTTTTGTAATATTTTGTGTTTATCCTCATCATAGCCTATAGTAGTTGCCTGGTAATATTTTTGAATGAATTAGATGAAAGATTCCTGGAAGATTGTTTGATAAATACTACTTAGAATGAAAATAATTTCTGTTGACTCCATCACCCCCCACCAACAAACACATATGCTTGCAGGAAATATGGATAATCTGACACTTACAAATTATCAAAGACTCTATGTATGTCAGAATACTTTTATCACTTTTATGGAAAAATGAGTAGTTATTGAACTTCGACTTGTGAACTCAGAGGCAGAAAATTGCTAAGAGATGATTTCACAAAGGGTGACATCTACAGCATCTTGTATTTCATTAGCTGAACATCATCTATGTTATAGAATGAACTGAAGTGTAAGTAGCAGCATGCGGCTATTTACACTTAGACTTAAGTAAAATGAAAACTTCAGTTCTCCAGTTGCTCTTGTGACACCCAAAGGCTCAGTAGCTACACATGGCTAGTGGTTTTTGTATTGGACAGTGCAGATGTCGACATTCCCATCATCACAGAAAGTTCTGTTGAGCCAGTGCTGTTACAAATAGTGTAACACGCTCTGGCACCAACTGTCTGGCCTTGCTGTCTGGCTGTGCCAGGCACTAGCTGAACGAAACTTAGCACTGTCTCAACTCAGCAGAAAGATGGGCATAATAATACCAATTTCATAGGCAGTTGTTCAGTCACTAAGTCATGTCGGACTCAATGCAACCCCATGGACTGAAGCACACCAGGCTTCCCTGTCCTTCAGTGTCTCCCAGAGTTTGTTCAAAGTCATGTCCATTGAGTCAGTGATGCCATCTTACTATCTCATCCTCTGTTGCCCCCTCCTCCTCCTGCTTTCAATCTTTCCTTCCAATGAATATTCAGAGTTGATTTCGTTTAGGATTGAGTGGTTTGATCGCCTTGCTGTCCATAGGCAACTGGGTGGGTGAAACTAGTTAATTCGTATAAGATACTTCAAACAGTGTCTAGCACCAAACAAATGCTATGTGTTTACCACCACCACCACCACCACCATCATCATCATCATTTTCTCTCTTCTTATTAAGAAAAACATGCTCCTTGAATATGGAAGAGAAATGAGTTTACTTTGCTCACTCTCTAGTTTTTTTTTTTTCTCCTGGAGATGAGCTCTTACCTGGCTTCTGGGGAAAAAAAAAAGTAATCCATCTATTTCAGCCAGCACCCTACATAGCCTGTGTCAATTTTGAGGTGCTGGAGGCTGTTTTGGAAGACTATTCCGTATAAATTGTTCATTCGTTCATTCATTCAACAAGTGTGCAGGGATTGCTTCTTGCGTGCAGGGCACTGTATTTGCATGAGCTGGGGACGCAGTGGCATCATTCAATGCTGAAAAGCCCTGTGCCGGAGGAATATCTACCCTTTGTACGAAGCCGAGATAGACTTTCCTTCACAGGTCTGTTGTGAGACTCTCAGCTGAGATGTTGCACTGAATTCCCTTCTGTAGATTTATCCTATTTGGGAATTTTTGTTATGGTAACTTGGGGACCTGTAATTTTTTTATTTTAATGAGCTTTTTTTTTTTATGGATTCTTTAAACAGCATCCTTCTCACCACTGCACATGTACGATTTGTTATGGGTGTTATTGGGAATTTCCATTGTTAAACATTCTGTGACTTTTGGGAATATTAATAAGCCTCTTAAAGCACTTGTTCAATTAGATTCACTGACCTGCTGTCCAGAGGCTGAGGCATCATTAACTGAGGAAGCTTTCTATGGTTGAAGTGGCGGTGGGGAAAACCATTGTTTTTCTCCTTACCTTCGTCTTGCCTGTTTTACTGACGGTCTCCCTGGGAGCAGTGGAAGAACAGGGCACCCTCTTCTAGAGCTCCAGAGGGGCTTTCATGCCCTAGAGAAGGAGGAAGGGAGAGCCAGTTAGGTTTTATATTACTGTTGTGCCTAGTTTTGATTTAAAAATGTTTGCTAAATCCAGAGGTTTGAGAGATTAATAATTTGTTTTACTAATGTGGAGAATTGCGTCTTTCTGCCTCAGGCATCAGAGTCAGAGTGCCATATTTTATTTGCATACAATTTAAAGTATTTTCTGTTAGGTCTTAGAGGAGTGAGTTTGGAGACTTTAATTGTTCGCTGGTTTCAGTCTTAACTGTTGCTGGGCCTTCAGATCAACTTGCCTAGAATAGAAAAGCTATTTTTTCTTTAAGGACATTAAATACTGTCCTTCGGGACTCCCAAGTGGCCATGAAATACTTGGACTTATGTTGGTACCTCATACTCTCAGCCACCTATCTGTTGTGAAATTCTTCTGTTGTCAGATTTGTAGTTTCCTTTTCAGATAATAGAGCATCTGATTTAGAGCATGAAGATACACCTTCCTAAGTTTCTATGACAGAAAGGTATTGAGGATGAGGGAGAAAAGCCAAATACCAGATCTTAGACAAGCTGGCAGGAAATTGCAAACATGGTGGAATTTCCAGTGCTTTCCATTTTTTGAAGTCATGGATAATTTAAAAAGTACTAGCTTTTACTTTTGTTTGTTTCTTTGCTTGGAACCACGTCTATCTGCCAACCTTTCTAAAATGTCATGATGTAATTATTTTAACAGGCACTGTATGCCCCTTTATTTGGGGGATATTAACCTTTCTAAACAAAAGGAATGTTGTTAATATACACTGGAGACACAACTAATGGGATTTCATTTTTCTTGTTAGGCAAGAAGCTTGATTTTTTTTTTTTTTTTAACTTCTCGTAAAAGAATGCAGCAAGTGAAATAATTGCCTTAAGCTAATCCATGATAGCGATTTTAAACCTGACTTTCCAGATCACTTTTATATGGCTTAGAAAGAATAATGTGATTTTCTTGTTTTTGTTTGCTTTAGCTAAACAGTGTGGAAGGGTGATATAAATTCAATGAATTCAAAACAAAGAAAATGCTAATTGCTAATGTGCTGAGTTCTTTTAAGGCATGAAATATAGTGTTTAATTCATAAGCATTGTTTAATTTTATATAGATTTAGTTAATTTTTTGAAAGTTAGTATAGGGCAAACTCAGAATAAATTAGCTAGCTAGCCATTTTCGTTATCACTGTGTATCCCTATTTGATGTTTAAATATGTATGGCCTGAATATGTTGTCCTTTTAAATAGAAAGAGAGTGGTCATAGGCTCTGAGACAGGAAGGCAGAGCACTTTTAAGATTTTGCAGGGTCCTTCCTCTCTCTCTGGTTCTTTCCCTCCTCCCTTCCATCTTCCTGCCCTCCCTTTGGTGACTGGGATCCACTGAACCATTTTCATGCACTTCCCGAATCACCCTCTGACCAACAGCACGCGATTGTGATTGGATGGCTAGCACTAAAGATGGTAAGGCAGTGAAACAGATGAAAACAAATTGGTCCACGTGGGTGTCACGCCCATGATTTTGACCTTGTAATTAAGGACTCTGTCACCGAACTGCCCAGCCTCACAGTTCTGTGGACATGTACCGTCTGAGTGAGAAATGCATCATTAATCCCTCTGCTGATGGGAGGACCTAGACCAGTGGAGTGGGGGCGAGAGGGAGGAGAATGTTGTTGGACTGAACTATGATCCTCTCTGCCAAGCCCTGGAACGGCTTTCCCTTTAAGCCACAAAGATGACAAGTTTTTGCTATTTTGGATTAGTGAGACGGTCTGAAATGGTTTCCCTTTCCTTCCAGGCAAAAATACCAACAGAATCCGCCTTTGGAACCAAAGTGCTAATTTCATTTGGTGACTTTCAGACTTGAAATATGGGCTTGAGCAGGAATTGTGCATTAGTCAGCTGAGGCAGTGGAGGTTATTTTTACAATGCTAATTATTATTTCATGACAGTGATTTACTTTATGTTGTCTGCCGTTTACACCCACGAACTAGCCATTGTTTTGGGAACAGAATTGGTTGGGCTGTCAGGCTCTTTTCTCTTTTTCCAAGACAAATCTTACTGTTTTACGTGTGTAGATACTTTCTTGCCATAAAAAGGAGAGCTTTCTCACATGTGAAATGCAATCTGGATAAATATTCAAAACTAATAGGTTTATATTTTAGTCTTGATTTGGAAAGTGTATTTTTGTGACACCATAATCACCCACCTTTGTCTGCATTAAACTTCATCTTTACCAGGATGTTTTACGAGGATGTAGCTAAATTTTTGTTCCTCACATTGAACTTAGAAAGGAGTGCCACACATAGTTAACAAATAAATACAAAATGAAATTTAATACAACTCCTTGATGCGTGAAAGAAAATGAGTGGAAGACAGGGTTGATTGCATGTCTGGAAGCATATCTGCCTGATTTATGCTCTAATTTTAGTACTGAGTTTCCTTTGTAATAGTAAAATGTCACATTAGCATGTCCCTTTTAATAATCTAATATGCTACCAGTGACAGTGAAGCCACGCGCTGAGGCTCGCTGAGAGTTTCTCAAACTTCGTAGCCCTGTGACCCTTCCCGATGTAGTTAAATTGCCCAGACAACCCTCCTGTCATATATTTTTAATTGTAAAGCCCTTGAAATTAATCGTGTTTTATTTCTTTTTAAGTAAGCACCTCAAGTGCAGTGGTGAGCCGTTTTGCTCAGGACGCTTATCCACTCTTAAAGAAAATTAAAGGTTGGAAAGGGCCCGGAGCCTCAGTGACAGCCAAGCCATCCATCCACGCTGGGGGACAAACAGCACAGATGAGAACTGCATTGAACACTTGTCTCCACAGTTCCTTGCCTGCATGCTTAGTGAAAATTGGCCTCAGCGAAGAGAACAAAGTAAAAGCATTTTGAATTATTACCACAAACCTTCAAGTGGTCATAATCCAAGATTTCAAGTACCTCAGTTGAAGGCTCAGGTTTTCTACAATGTGTATGGTAACTGAGTGCCTTTCATTTAAACTACACTGAGCAAATCTTTTGGAGAATTGGAATCTGCCTCTGAACTAATTATGATTTACAGAAATTGATAATTTGTCTTCTCCGTGTGTCTGCAGGAAGGAATTACTATTCAATTTGATTAACAAATGACAGATTTCAGCCTGGTAATTTGCCATCTTTATTAGCAAACTTAGAAAACTTGTAATAGTGATCTTTTTACTCACAGCAACTCTGTTCTGGTAAAGTTTATCTAGAAATATCAGAGGTGGTATGAACCCACCTCACCTTTAACAAATGATTCTGGGTGTGATTTCTCTCTTCAGTCCTCGAGCACAACCTAACCGCTCAAACTGAATTCCTGTGAAACTTGAAACTTAATAAAATGTAATTAACTTCCAAAAATGAATGCTCCCTTCTTTTGAATACATTTCTAAAGAACTCCCTCAAAATACATAATGTTGTATAAAAGGAAGCAGAGCATTATATTTATTTTATTTTTCATGCCTCACCTTGTCGAATGTCTGTCTTTCTTTTTAAATGGGTTGTAGTTGTGTGTAATGGACAAAACTGTTGTTGAAAGCTCAGCCATAATATGCAGTTGACATTGTGAATAATTCGGAAACCTACTTTAAACTGAGATGTAAAACTATTGTAGCATGGCAGTAAAGAAAGGGAGTTCAGCTTTCTTCACATGGGTAGCAGGGTACAGTTTTTAAAAGTATATTAGTGTACATATGTTTATACAGTTGAAAAAAATAATACACTGGCCTGAGTGGCCTAGTAAAACTGTCAGTGTGCTTACAAATGCCCTTTCCCATTTTCATGTCAGAAGAATCTTATCTTCCTGCATGTCAAAAAGGGAAGTTGAACTGTTAGCCTTTTCAAGACCCAAAGGTAAAGTTTAATTTTATAATGACATGAAATAAATTTTCTGTTATCTGAGTAACAGTTCACCAGAAAAGTCTGAAACAGCCTCTTTTCTCAAGGAGGCAGCTTGTGTGTGATGCTAATATTAAAATGGACCTGCCAGATTGAGTGATGGGAGGTGCTAATAACTCCAAGTAGGGAGATGCAAACAACATATTGCACACACCTGCTCTCTGCTTTATGTCAGTCTCATTAGGTTATTGAATGGGTGAGTATAATGGTGAAGGAGGGGAGTGAGACGTATGCTAGGAAGAAGCTCTGAGAGGGGCTGATGCTCTGCAGCATTACGAGTAAGATAGGTGTCTTTTGCTTAGAAGTTTGGATTGTTAATAGCAGTCTATTATGGTTAGATGTATTGGCAGTGAGGTTGGTTTTACTTATCCATACCCCTGGCTCAGGTTGGTGTTGCATTGAAAATGTATACTTCTATGACTTCCCTGGTGGCTCAGATGGTAAAGCGTCTGCCTACAATGCAGGAGACCCAGGTTCGATCCTTGGGTCGGGAAAATCCTCTGGAGACGGAAATGGCAACCCATTCCAGTTCTCTTGCCTGGAAAATCCCATGGAAGGAGGAGCGTGGTAGGCTACAGTCCATGGGGCTGCAGAGTCAGACATGATTGAGCGACTTCACTTTCACACTCATTTTATTTAGGTACCCTCAATTTTCTTCTATCTTTTTGACTTTTGAAATGAATCTATAGGTATTTTCCCCTGACAAGATAGGGGATATTAAGTTATTCTTTTTTATATAGGGCTGTACCTCATCTAATCAGATAGAAGGAATTACTTTGAAGAGTTTGCTAGTGGTTGTTTCTAGTAATGGTCATTAACCCAAACCTGAACAATGTTTTTAAAGTCTTTCTTGAACTCGTTACAATATTGCTTCTGTTGCATGTCTTGATTTTTTAGCTGCAAGGCAAGTAGGATCTTAGTTCCCTGACCAGGGATCACACCCACATTCCCTGCATTGGAAGGCAAACTTTTAACCACTAGACCACCAGGAAAGCCCCAAACTAGAGCAGTTTAATGACAAACAAAATATAAAGTCCTCATGAAACATGATGGATTCTGGAGGACTCCAGAGGGGTGCATCTCCCCATCTGGCCCAATCTAGGCCTCTCCTTGGCAGCTTCTATTCATCCCAAAGAAGCCAGGGAAAAGTGGAGTTCCAAAAAGAATGCTGGTCAGCTCATTATTCACCCCAACAGAAAAGAATCTTTGTGGAACGTCTTTTGACAGTGGGTTCCTAAAATTATTGAGAGTTGATTTTGTGATGTGTTAGAAAATTTACCCGTTTTTTGCTTATTCTCACACTGACATTCATTTACAGTCCCTAAGCCCAAAATTTCTGAAGAAAAGTCATGCCACGTGCACGTTCATGTTCAGTTGTGTCTGACTCTCTGCGACCCCATGGACTGTAGCCCACCAGGCTCCTCTATACATGGGATTTCCCAGGCAAGAATACTGCAGTGAGTTGCTATTTCCTTCTCCAAGGGATCTTCCTGACTCAGGGATCAAACCTGAGTCTCCCAAGTTGCCTGCATTGCAGAAGGATTCTTTACCACTGTGCCACCTGGGAAGCCCAATGCATCAGTGTGAGATTGAAAAGGCTGTCTGGGATAATGCTAAACTACATGTGGATATTTGAGAGGGGACTGTGTTTTCTGTGTCCCTGTCTAGCTTGGAAACTGAGGATTTCTGGGAAGAGGAGCTTTTTAAGATAATAGGATTCGTATGAGCAAAAGGATTCATCAGAGGTGATGTCTGGTTTCAGTGGTGATGACCAACAGATACTGTACTGAATGTGGGATAAAAAGAAAGGACATCCACAAAATCTAATGAAGAAAATTTCAGCTTACATTTTCAGAGAAATCAGTTAGACGCATATACATTTTCTTTGTAAATTTAGAATTCAAAATATAGATAAATAAAATTGAAGTGCAACCAGAAATAACTGAGTAAAGAAATACTTGAGCATCTGGGAGGTAAAGCAAGAGGGTCCCTGGTTCTTAGCTTCTGGTAGGGTGAGGAGCACCATGGTGAAAGAAACTTTGACAAATGGCATCCCTGCCCCTGGCCCCTGTCAACAAGAGGTGCTTCTTGGAAAGAATAATAAAAAACAGGATGTAAATAAACATCAGCAACTTAAGTGCTCACCAGCTCAGTTGTTAGGAATGGAGGTAAAGCTAAAGATTAAAGACAGCTTGACAAAATCCTACACACCATCCAGCTGGGCTTTACACATTATGAGATGTGGTAGGACAGAATGAGGGTGTTTAAAAAAATTATTGCTCTTATGTAGCTGCAGGGCGTTGGGTTGAGTTGGTAATATGCCAGGAGAACTTGTGCTGCTTGTGTAGATAAACTTTCAGGACTTCAGCTTTCAACTCCATCCAATCCTTCCTGTCAGATTCTCTTAACCTTGTCCTGTCCCTTGCTGAGCACTGACATTTTCAGAGCAGAAGAAAATCATGTTAAATTTATGTATGAGGAGGGGGAATGTCTGTGTGTTTTGCTAGACTCTGGTCTTAAGTGTTTGGGCTTTTTTGATTAGTTCTGTCCTGGGTTTGTTTTGTCATCTCAGAAGAGCTTATAGATCAGTGCTGGTTAGGAGTTTAATTTGGATTCTCGCGTTCTCTGGCCAGCATGGCTGCGGTTGGTTCTTTGTGGTGGGTTACAGAAGAGCCTCAGCCCCTTCTGAGGAGTCAAAGAGCCCCCTGAGTAGCGCGCTGCTGCTGGACCGTTAGGTCCAGGCAGTGATGTTTTTGTCATTTGAACTTACTGGTTTTTTTCCCCAAGATTTCATTTGATGAAAGAGTTTAGAAACTGAGAAATATTTGAAAAGGTCTGATATTGGAGACTTATGAGAGACAGGCCTAGAAAGGAAGATTGGACCAAATTGTAGAGGCTTCTGAACATCTGACAGAAGTGAAATGCTTTTATTTTCCCTGCAGACAGATAATGGGGAGCCACTGAGGACGACTGGGCTGGAGAGAGACAGTATAAGGATAAACTGGAGAGTCTGGTTAGAGGACTATTGCAGTAGTGCAGTCGTGACATGATAAATGGCTGGTAGAAAAGAGACAGGAACAGTCCTGGTTAACAGTATGGAGACCAGGGATGAGAACTGGGTTTCATCTTATATCCCAGCTCCAGTCGATGGCTATGACTCCTTGGAGTCCTGTGATAGTATGGACTGTAGAGCCATGTCTGGGCTCAGTCGAGGGAGTTCTGTGATCTGTTAGTGATGTCTGTCATGGTCGAAAGAATAGGGGATGGTGCACCTATTGTATGCATATGTCACCCCTGCTAAATATAACCCACAATCCAATGGAAGAAATATTAGGAATTAGTGACAGCCTGAAGAAGAGAATCAGGATGTTGGAGTAATAAACTGTGACTGGACCTGACTTAGAAAAATGCCGATTAAAGGAGAAACATCCAGTAAATAGAGATACAGTATTAAAGTCTAGGGCAGAAATCAGTGCCAGAGAATTAGACTGGAGATGGTTTGCAGAAATGTGAAATTGATTTTGCTCTTACAATTTGATTGGGGGTAGGGAGCAGGAGAAGGCTAGGGATAAATTAGTAGAGACAACTCAAGTTGTTAGGTCCATATTGGTGCTGAACTCTGCATGTGGATACTTTTACATCTCCAGTCATATTGCAAGCAGATCAAGAATAATCTTGTAATTAATGCTGGTGTAGTAAGCATTTGGAAGTAGATGTTAAGGTGCTCTTTCTGGACAACATATAAATTTTGTTAAATCTCCATTGAAGTTTTTTTTTTTTTTTTTTAAAGCTCTTACCTGAACTTATTGTTTATTAATTGGCCAATTTAAGTGTTGACTTGAACAAAAGTTATCTTCTCTACTATCATGAGGTTATATAGAATATTGATGCCAAGAAGAAACTCCATCTGAACTCTTATTACAGAAGAAAAAACAAGGGCTCAGAGAGGTTAAGATTTGGAATAATATCACCAAGATAATAGGTGGTAGCTTGGATCTGAAACTCAGGTCTTCTGATTCTCCTTCCATGTGCTTTTCCTCTTATTCCATGCTATCTTTTCTAGAATGTATATGATACAGAAATAAACTTTATGTGGATAAGTGATAAATGATGTGCATATTCTGATGGAATAATTTGGAGAAGTGGAGATACTGGCAGTCCCTGCCTTTTTGCCCTTTACATTTTGCCTCTTCATTCATATATTCATAAATATTTATATTTAAGCCAGTCTTTGAATATTTAGGTAGTTTCTAGTCATTTGCTCTTTTAAATAGGAAAAGAGAGCTAGACTGTCTAGGTTTAAGTACAGGGCTTACTGTTTCTTATCTGTGTGATCTCTGATCAGTTTCTTAACCTTTGTGCCCCAGTTTCCTTATCTGTAGAATGGAGACAGTAATACTGCTGACCTTAGAGGGTTCTTATGAGTGTTAAATGAGGATGGATGTGTGAAGTATTTAGGACAATCTTTGGTACTTGGCAAGCTCTATATAATTCCCAGATGGTGGCAGTGGTAAAGAACCCTTCTGCCAGTGCTGGAGATACAGGAGATTCTATCCCTGGGTTGGGAAGATCCCCTGGAGGAGGGCATGGCAACCCACTGCAGTGATCTTGCCTGGAGAATCCCATGGACAGAGAAGACTGGTGGGCTACAGTGCTTGGGGTCACAAAGAGTCGGACACGACTGAAACTACTTGACATGCACCCACACATATAGTAAGAACATAGAGACTTTGGAGTCAGACCTTTTGGGTTCAAATTCCAGCTCCATCTTATACCAGTTGTTTGACCTTGGACAGTTACCTTAAACTTCTCTGAGCTTATATAATAATATTTTTCTTATAGGGCAGCGAGGAGAATTAAGTGAGGTAATATAGATAAAGTGCTTTCACAGTGCCTGACTTAAAATAAGGACACAATACATGGTAATTGTTTTTATTATTGCCATCATAATCATTATAGTTATGAATAATGCTGTAATGAGCCTCCGCACACATAAACCTTTGTATGTCTTTGTAAATGTTTCCTTAGGGTAAATTCTTAGAAGTAGAATTGCTGTGCTCCTCTTGACTTTCTAAAATGTCTTTAACAAACCTTCATATGTTTTCACAAATGGTAAATTTCTATTGAGCATGTAGTGGGTGCAATTTACCGATCTAGGCATAGTAAGTTATTCAATAATGAACATTTCCTTATTATAATGACCTTATAATCTAACGTGGGCTTCGCAGATGGTGCTTGGGATAAAGCATCTGCTGGCCAGTGCAGGAGATGCAAGAGACGTGGATTTGATCCCTGGGTTGGGAAGATCCCCTAGATGAGGGCATGGCAACTCACTCCAGTATTCTTCCCTGGAAAAATGTCACAGACAGTGGAGCCTGGTAGGCTACAGTACATAGGGTTGCAAAGAGTTGAACACGACTGAGCATGTGCCCCCCCACCCCCACATACACACACACATACTCTAACGTGAGAATTAAGAGATTAAACTCACTGTGATAAAATGTGCAACATGAAACTTGTCATTGAACAGGAAGAAGTTTCTATGGAAGAACATCAATTGGAGAGACTACTTTTTGCCTGGGGAAAATTAAGAAAGGCTTCATGAAAGAAATGACAGAATTGAATATTGGTGGCACTTAGTCTTTTGATAGATGGAGAGCAGAAAGGTTACTCTTGACAGAGCAAGACTTGCCATATGACTGTTTCCGTCGCTGAGCCCCTGGGGTTTAAACACATACACTAGCCATTGTCTTTGGAGACGTAAAAACTGGTAAGAAGCTCGTCTTCTGCATTCACTGTTTCTCTACTTAGGTTCTCTTTATCTTCCCTCCATCTCCTTCAGGACGCAGACAGTTATTGGGGTCCCTAGTTTCTCTTAGAAACATGATACTACATCATGTGTTGCAAGTGTGCTAAGTCACTTCAGTCCTGTCCGACTCTTTGCGACCCTGTGGACTGCAGCCACCGGGCTCCTCTGTCCATGGGATTCTCCAGGCAAGAATACTGGAGCGGGTTGCCATGTCCTCCTGCAGGGGATCTTCCCAATCTAGGGATTGAACCCATGTCTCTTATGTCTCCTGCACTGACAGGCGGGTTCTCCACCACTAGTACCACCTGAGAAGCCCACATCATGTGTCATTCAAGTCTTATTCAGGCTAGACTACACATGCAACATTCCTCAAATTGAAATTCATTTTCTAGGTTCTTCATGATTTTTGTATCTGATTTCTCTGAAGAAAAGTTAATCTCTTGTTATAGTGTTATGGTGAGACTGTGCAAGTAAAAGTATTTTAAAGTAATCAAAATTCTTAAGTTAAAGTTTTGCAGTTGTTATTTTTTTCAGTGACAGTTGTGAAAAATGGCTGGCATAATTTATTTTTGCTTTGTAGATGGGTCTAACTGGGGATCTTCTATATCAGGTGTGCATTTTTTTATGAATTCATAAAATTTCAGATTAGATGCTAAAGCTTTTGTGTTGGCAAGCAAGAAGTAAATTGTTTTCTGACCCAGTGTGTATAGTCACGTGCAACCCATTTCACTGTCTGTATTGGTAATTCTGCATTGCTGTGAGACTTAAGCTATGGGCGTGAGAGTTGACAGTCATCTCAGCGTGTGTTAGACTTAAACTCTAGAAGGTAAGGGAGAAGTTCTGCTACTTAATTTCTGTTCAAAACAGTGAGAAAAGGATCCTCATAAAATTCTCTGCCACATACTGGTAAATCCACAGTCTAACTGAATCCACCAATAACCAATGTTGTGAGCTGCTTGTTTCCTTAAAGCTTTCATGTGACAAATTTATAATTTTATGTGTTATTTCTAGGCCAACAGTTAGATTAATGTTTTATCTACGGAGCAAAACACACTGCTTCTTTGTAAACTTTCTTATCTTACTCAAACTGAAACTGCAAAACAAAGAATTTTCTATTTCTCACATTCCTCCGTGGAGAGCTTTGTTTATATAGAGGTTATCTAGTGGTTTATTTTCTGTTCTACTTAAGTCTAAATTTTCTGCAGGTGGAATAAATATCCTATTTAAGGCTTTCAAATCTTATTAATTGAACTAGTTAGTAGTCATTACTGATTGCTTACTCACTTTTATTTATTTTTGCTTTGTTATAACCCAGCAGGAGGCTACTTAAATTGATCAGAATATAAGCCCGTTCTGCTCACTAAAATATACCCAGTGCCTGGCCACAGAAAATACTCAAGAAATGTTGAATGAGTAAACAGATTCTGTTTCTGACTTGGGAGGATATAAACCTAGAAAAGTAGTTTAGAATATGCAGACCTGTACATCAGTCTGAGAGCTGGTAACTTTGGGCACTTTCTTTTTTTATTTGAGTGAGTATGAGTGTAATTTTTTTCAGGTAGGATATGTCACCAGTTCTTAACTATGTGCAGGAGCTCCTCTTCATGTTATTTTTGAAATATATTGCCTTTTAGGACATCGTACCAGTATTTTCTTCCATCTGCATGGATTGAAAGTTTATTTTGTTTTTAACTCTCAGACTACGGGATATTTGATTTTAAATGCATCCCATTATCTCACATGGATTATGCTCTGACTTCTTTTTTTTCTTTCTGCAACTCCACCCTAAAATTCTAATACATTTTGGCTACTACATAAACCTCATTATTAAAAACTCTTTTCAGTATAGCCAATTCTAGCTGTTTGTCAGAGAGTTCCTAGAAAGACACATCATAGAAGGAATTGTCCTAAAGGGTTTTGTATCTCCTCACAGGAACAATGGGGCTTGCATTTGCAACCAAAGATAGAACTAAGATAATCGTAGCTGTGACCCAAATGCCATAAAAGCAAAAATGCAGCCATAAGCCTACATGTTACTTTAGCTTTCTTTTTATTTAATAAACCATTTAGTTATGTCAGGTAGGAATCTTAAAGTAGTCACTATGCTCAAAACAATCTTTCAGTCATTGAGGGAGAAAGACATGATCAGAGTGGACTCGGAAATAACCATGTATGAAGTCAGCCAGAGTTCAGTATGCACACTGGGTAATTTGGAATCCTGTCCTTATAATTCAGATGCTCTGATTAGGGTAGTGAAGCTGACATGTCAAATAAATTTATTTTGTCAAAGAAACATTTTAAATTTGATCCCAGGTAATTTGGTGATCTTATTGGAAAAACAGACAAAATTTAGAATACCTAGAGAGATCAATACGTTTTTCCTCTACCTCTTTTCAGCTAAAACATTGTGAATCTCAGTTGGGCTTATGAAATGGAGATTGAAGAGGGTTCATGCCTGAGCTCTCTGGTAAAAGCTTTGATGCTCTTATTCTGTGTTGTAGATTGAAAGGAAATTTGTTCTCTTATTTGATGGTTAAGAGACTTGGCAAAACTAAAGTTCACCAACTGGTGATTAATTTTGGAGCTAATACTCTTTTCTGCATTCCGTATATTCTGATATTAGGTATCTACTTGTATGGTCATTAATCATTGAATGAAGAATTTAAAAATGAAAACTAAATTCTGAATTAAGTAAAATGAGTGAAGAGGCAAAAGCTAAGGGCAGCTTCTATAGAGCAGGTGTGACCAAAGCTCCGTGAAACTTAGATGAGATGTGTTTGCTTTTTAAATTACATCTTTAAATGGTAAAAAAGATGGAACAAACCTCTTGAATACAAAGGTATAGGATCTTATAAAATGCATAGCACTTGCAGTCTGCTTCCCCTTCCTTAACAGCTCTATGCCAGGAAAGACTGAGGAGTCTGGATATTTGGAGAGAACACAGAGTGAGATGTAATTGCCCAGTATTTAAGGAGAGTTGAGCCGTGGCAGAGACCAGAGTAGGGATGCTGTGACCAATTACGGCAGCAGGCAGAGACAGTGCTTCCTGCACAGTGTGGCTCCTGTGTGTGGGCATCTGCCATGGGTCACTAGGAGCCTTCAGAGGGCTTAAGTGATTATGATACTTGAAAGCCATGTTGGGTTCACGGATTTCTAATATTCTTCAAAAAGACAGCAACGTCAAGGTTATGGGGAGAGAGTGCATTTGTATGTGCCCTAGATATTAGTAGTTCTTTAAATCTTTCTCCAAATGATAATTTCTCTAAAATTTGAGACAAAAACACTAGGTAGTTTAGTACTGGACAAATATTTTGAACATTTAAGAGGATTTATTGCATCCCAGCTCTACTACTTAATAGCTGTGTAACCTTAGTCACTTGCATATTTTTTGAGTGTGACTTAGTTTTGTCATCTATAAAATCCAATTACAAATTCTCAGAGTTTTGTGAGTATTAAGTGAGTGAACATGTCAGGTGCTTAGAATAGTGTCTGGCTAAGAGTAACACTGTAATGTGTTAGCCGTGATGGTGGTGACGATGAGATTGAGGATGATGGTATTCTCTTCCTCCTTCTTCCTCTAGTATATATAGAAGTGTGAAAATGTTAGTTGCTCAGTTGTGTCCAACTCTTTGTGACCCCATGGACTGTAGCCCACCAGGCTCCTCTGTCCATGGAATTCTCCAGGCAAGAATACTGGAGTGGGTAGCCATTCTCTTCTCCAGGGGATCTTCCTGACCCAGGGATCAGACCCAGGTCTCCTGCCTTGCAGACAGATTCTTTACCATCTGAGCCACCAGGGAGACCCATAGAAATGAGAGCTTTCTCCTAATTCAGTCATTCCCTACTTCAGGAGAACCAAGCTTCCAGACTAGTATTTTGTATCCCAAGATAATTACAGTCCACTTAGGACCAGTCAGTAAGTCAGCAGCTTTGTGCTTATTCCCAACTAATCTCTTGGAGGCAAGTAAGTCTTACAAATTCAGTCTCAGTTCAGTAATGGTAGTTGCTTCACTCTGGTTATCCCAGAAGTGATTTATTACTAGAAGCACCAGTGTGACCCTCTTACAGCATGTTTATCTAATACAAGTTCCTTAAGAAATGGATTTTTAATAAATCTTTATCACAACTCCATAGAGTATTAATTCAACAACATTTGCAGGCCTCTAGTTTATATATACTGTTGTGATAGAAGTTGTGGGGAGTACAAAGAGGGTAAAAACAATTACAGCTTCACTGCAGAGATACAGCAAGTGCATATGGAAGGTTAAGTAGCATTAAGAAAGATAAAGACAGACTTCCTGGTGGTCTGTCTGTTAAGAATCCACCTTGCAAGGCAGGGGATTCGAGTTTGATCCCTGGTCGGAGAACTAAAATCCCATATGCCACGAATATTAAGCCCATGCACCACAGCTAGAGAGTCTGTGCGCCTCAACCAAAGTTTCTGCATAATGCAACAAAGATATTGCATGCCAAGACTAAGACCTGATGCAGCCAAATAAATAAAGAGTGAAAGATAAAGAGTGAAGGGGTAGAGAGTAAGGAGACAGAATACCCACGGCCTGTCTTAGGAAAGATTTCATAGAGGTATAAAAGGCAGGATTTCAATAGGCAAAATCAAAGGGTGCAGGCTGAATGGTAGAGGAAGACTGTGGTGTAACTGAAGAAATCATAAGCCACCTAGTTTAACTGGAAAAGAGAGTTTATATCGAGGAATAATTGAATAGCAAGTTGGTAAGCTGGGGAAATATACAATATGTGGAAAGAATGAAATTTGTGTTAATTATGAGACAATGTCTATAGAACATCAAATGAATACATGTATTTAGCACTGACTCCACCAGCTACATCTCCATAGGAAGCTAGCTCACTGGAGAACATCAGGGATCTATTCACAGGTACCCATGAGAGCTGCTGGCCCAGGAACCCCTGAACAGAGGCGGGAACTAATAGGTTCATCTTTGGAGTCAGTCAAGCTTAGATAGGCTGGTTTTATTATTCACTCTGTATAATAGCTCTAGGTTCATCCAGCTCGTTAGAATGGACTCAAATGCGTTCCTTTTTATGGCTGAGTAATATTCCATTGTGTGTATAAACCACAGCTGCTTTATTGGAAGATGATTGCTTTACAGTATTGTGCTGGTTTCTGCCATATATCAACATGCGTCAACCATAGCTATACATATGTCCCCTCCCTCTTGAACCTCCTTCCCATCTCCTACCCCATCCTACCCCTCTAGGTTGTCACTGAGCATCACAGAGCATAGGATTTGAGCTCCCGGCATCATACAGCAAATTTCCACTGGCTGTCTATTTTTGCATATGGTAATGTACACGTTTCAATGCTACTGTCTCAACTGCTCCCACCCTCTCCTTCCCCTTCTCCCCACCAACCACAAGCCTGTTCTCTATGTCTGCGTCTCCACTGCTGCCCTGCAGATAGGTTCATGAGTACCATCTTTCTAGATTCCATATATATGCGTTGATATGCAATATTTGTCTTTCTCTTTCTGACTTACTTCACTCTATAATAGCTCTAGGTTCATCCACCTCATTAGAACTGACTCAAATGTGTTCCTTTTTTATGGCTGAGTAATATTCCATTGTGTATATAAACCACAGCTGCTTCATCCATTCATCTGTCAGTGGACATCTAGGTTGCTTCCATGTCCTTAGACTGGTTTTAAATTCAGCCTGGCTACTAACTACTTGTTTTAGTAAACAGTTAATTCTCTGAACCTCAATTGCCTCATGTGTAAAATAATAATATTAATATTATTAAATAATAATATTAAAGCAAATATTAAAGGAAAGTGGCAACTCTGAAATAAAGATTAAATGAGGTGGATAATATATGTAAACCTCTTATAAATTCAAACATATATAGTGACTACTTCTAATAACAGCAACACAGTATGTTTCAACCAGAGAGAACAACTTTGATTCATTTTTTTTCCCCCATATTGAGATGCCATGTAAAGTGTTAACTATTTAGCGTTCCACTTCTTGACCAAAAAATTGGAACGACACTGGGTATACATTTGTTTTTAGCCCAAGTGCTTCCAGTTATGGCTATGAGATCTAATAATGCTTTTAAAAGAACTAAATTGTGAACAAACGCTTCAGGAAAGGACTTAAGTTTGGTATTTTACTAAGTTCATGTTTTGGTCCCAGTTAAAATATTTTAACTTTTTAAGAAGAGTAGGTATCAAAAGAGCAAGTATAGTGGAAGAGTTAAGGATAAAATTAAAAATAAGGGTTTCCCTTTACCGAGTGTTTTTGTAATAAAGAGATTTTTCTGTACTATGAATCCCTCCTTCTCATTTCTCCCTAAATTTGTCACTCAGTTTGTTTTTAAATACCATCATAAATCCACTTTAATTTTCTATGCATTGTAATAAAGTCAAAAGAATACAGACTGAACAAAACTCTAAGTCACATTTCCTCTGAGCTGTTTTTTAGCTTTTTTCAAGATTTCATAAACTTGAGTCTCACTTTCTATAAAATGGGGATGGTCAAGATACTTAACCTATGTATTTCACAAAGTATTTAGGGTCGACTAGAATAATACATTTGAATATGAATTATATATATATATATATAAAATATGGGGCTTCCCAGGTGGCACTAGTGGTAAAGAACCCACCTGCCAATGCAGGAGATGCAGATTCGATCCCTGGGTGTGGAAGATCCCCTGGAGGAGGGCATGGCAACTTAACTCTAGTATTCTTGCCTGGAGAATCCCATGGACAGAGGAGCATGGCGGACTATGGTCCATGGGGTCACAAAGAGTCAGATATGACCAAACAGACTTAGCATAGCACATGATGTAGCATATATTGAATGTATGTTTTATATCTTTTATAAACTCAAGTGTAGTTTTCAAAGTGTGACCCATGGATACCTGGGAATCTCAGATCCTTTTCGGGATTGATAAGACAGGAACTGTTCTTACAGTACGAAGATAACATTTGTCTTTTTTGACTTGTTGATATTTACACTGATGGCACAAAAGCAATGGTGGGTAAAATTACTGGCACGTTAATCTGAATGAAGTCAGTGGCAACCAAACTGCCCTAGAAGTCATTATTTTCTTCACCTCCACACACTCCACTCTCAGTGAAAAAGAATGTCTTGGTGAAGCAGTAGAACTTATTATCAAATCTTGACCTTGAGTATACACCTTTTTAATAGTCCACGATGAAAGGGCAGGTACAGATGAAGTACTTCTGCCTCATGTCAGTATGATGCTTGTCTAAGGAAGAATATTCCTGAGATTGAGTTACAAGCTGAACTAGCTGAATGTTTCGCAGAGCTCCGTTTTGCTCAAAAGGACAATTAACAAACCACGGGTGTTCAAAATTGGGTGTTTCACGAGGTGTTTTCTTGAAGGCAAAGTGAACCTGTCATTTCAGGGGAAACAACGGACAGTGTTTGCTGCCAGTAGTAAAATTCAAGCTTTCGAATGAAAACAAGAATTTTAGAAAACTTGAATCTGACTGTGAACTTGACAGCTTTCAGATACTTAAAGACTTTTCTGATAAGCTTGGTGGTGATAAATGTATGTAATTTTTTAAAATAATAATGAAATGTGTCAACATTTGGAAGATCTATGTAACTTAGTGAACCCATATTTCTCAAAGGGCCAATGCATGTTGCTAAAAAAAAAACCAAGCATGGGTAGAAGATCCATTCAAAATGCAAGATAGACCAGTGGATTTTAATGTAGCAGCATAGGAAAGTTCTTATGATAGGGTTTCTGATTCTACATTCTAACTTAGCATTAAGCAACTACCCCTTGTTGAGTTTTGGCATAGTATCAAAGAAGAATATTCATAATTATCTAAAAAGACTATTAAAATATTTTCCTGTTTCATCTACATATCTGCATGAGGCTGATTTTTCTTCATTTACTTCAATCAAAACAATATATCACAACAAATTGAATAAAGAGGCAGATATAAGAATCCAGGTCTCTTATGCTAGGCATACGTTAAAGAGATTTGCAGAAATCTCTCCCTATTCTTTTTGCTTTGGACAATGTAGCTATTTTCCCAAAAAATATATTATTTATGTTAGCATGTAATGGATTTATTGGTATTTTAATTTCATTAATAGAAATATGTAAACTTTTGGTTTTAAATAATGTGGTAAAATTGATAGATATAACCCACATAAGGGCTTCCCAGGTGGCTCAGCAGTAAAGAATTTTCCTGTGATACAGAAGACGCAGCAGACATCACGGGTTCGATTCCTGGGTTGAGAAGATCCCCTGGAGAAGGGCCTGGCAACCCACTCCAGTAGTCTTGCCTTGGAGAATCCCATGGACAGAGGAGTCTGACAAGCTACAGTCCGTAGGGTCACACCAAGTCAGCCACGACTGAAGCAACTGAGCACACAACCCACATAAACAGGACTCTTTGGGGTCCTCGATGATTTTGAAGAGTTTTAAAGGGCCCTGACATCCTGAAGTTTGAGAACCCCATTTCTAAAGAGAAATTAAGACAATGATTTTTACCATTTACTAATGCATGATATCGCCATCTCGTGACAAAATAGGGAAATGCAGGCTTTTTAAAGCACTCAGCAGTAAGGCTCTTTTAACGTTTTAGAATGACTGCTTCTTGGAAATTAATCAAGAGAAAAAGAAAAAAAGCAAGAGTTCATATTTCCGTGGGATATGTCTTGAGATATATGTGCCAAAAATATTAATTTTCAGAAGTCAAGCAAAGAACAGGTAATTAAACGGTTATTTTTAAAGGCTAACATTGGTTTTAGGCCAGTCTTAAATAAGAACATATTTAGTTTTTGTATTCAGTATGTATATTTCATAGTATATAAGAGCTGCCTCATATATGGTGTTATAGGCTATGAAACATGTTATCTACTGTTTGAAATTTACTGATTACTGTTTGGGGTGGTATTTCGTTTTGGTGGCATCATCATTTGTGATTGATTTAAGATTAAGTCCTTGGTCAGTAGCACAACTTTGATGACCACATTCTTCTGAAGGAGGATGTGATCAATTTTTTATGATGAGGAATTTAGGCCTACACTTGGCATGAAATTTGGATCTGCTGCCATTGGATACGTCCTGGCAGTTGCAGGTGATGAGTCCTGTACAGACATGCAGTGTAGGCATTGTTCCTTGCCTTCTAGTTTCTGAGAACTAATATATACCCTGTAAATATGCACAAACATGTTGCAGGACATACAGACAAACAGAGTCAAAACCAAATTGCGGAAGATGCAGCTGCAAGAAACTGGCTCATGAATAATGAACATTTATGCTATGGAATAGCTTCAATGTGCCTGTTTTTGCATCAATGAGCTATGTGAAAAGGAAGGAATCTCACTTCATTTTCATTCAGTTAGAGGAAGGCCCATTGGCCACTGTTTTTTTTTGTTTTTTTTTTTTGACTCAATTCAGCTGATTGTTTTCAAAATAACCTGTTCTTCTCAAACAGTTGTGTGTGTAGGGACAGCTGCACTCCAATGAAATGACTGTGAGCCTACCCTCTAACTACTGTACTAATTTTCTGCCTATATTCACTATGTACCCACTGACCCTGCTGATGAATATTTTAGACATCTGCATGAATAATCAGACTGCCCACAGGAGAGCCACTCGCTTGTTTATGAGGCTGGAAATGCCATCAAGATGCTGCTGACTCTAATTCTGGGTACCAACATGAAAATAATAAATACCTAAGTAAATTCTTAATCTGGATTGTCTTTGAACATCCGCAGATGCCCTGAAACTGGATGCCAAGTTGTACATGCAGGTAGATGGTGATATTTATGTTTTGGAGAAAACTTCAGAGCTTTTATCAGACTCGTCCAAAGGGTTCTGACCCCATAGGAGGCTAAGAACCACTGGATAATGCATTATAGCCTTGAAAGTGCTTCTACATACATTTTTATTTGATTCTCCCAACAGTTCTGAGGGAGACATGGCAGGAATTCTCTCTTTCTCTCTCTCCCCTTAAAGGAGAAGATGACTGGGAGCTTTGGTAGATTTGAGTTTCCTCCTGTAGGCATGGGGAGCCACTGGAAGTTTTAAGTGTGAAAATGATCTGATCAGATCCTTGTTTAGAGAGAATGCCCTGGTGAGGGTGCAGAGGATGTTTCTGAAGAGTGAAAAGCTGGCTAGAAGGTCATTTAGAAGATCAAGTGAGAAAGAGGTGATTGACCCTAACTTTGTGGTAGTCAGATTTGAAAACATGATGAATTTGCAAAATCATTGAAATCCTTGGGATTTGTTTACCCATTGGTTTTGTAGGGAGACCTGAGTTGGGAAGATCCCCTGGAGAAGGAAACGGCTACCCGTGTCAGTATTCTGGCCTGGAGAATTCTGACCCGACTGAGTGACTTTCACTCACTGGTTTTGTAGGGAGGGGGAACGTAAGGGGAAGCAAAAGTTTTTGAGGATGACTTTCTGTCTCTCTTGATGAAGTAAATACAAGCAGGGTTGATGGGGGGAGAGCAGCAGGGTTATAAACTTAGTTTTAATCATGCTGATTTGAAGAACTGATGGGACAGCCAGAGAGAAGGATGAGCGATCAATCTAGAGTGCTGGGCTGGGACTGGTGAGGTGAGCTTGACATTGCTTTGAGTGTGTAGGCGAGGCAGGGAAGGGTGCCAGGGGCAGAACTGTGAGAAGATAGCAGCCAGTGATATTTTAGGGAAGCCCCTGGGAAATCCAAGAGGATCATCACTACGTTTTTTCCCTCTAGTCCCGAGTAGAGAAGTAGGAATTAAAGATTCTTCTTGACTCTCTTTATTTACTATCAGATTACTCCATCATTGCCGGATGACTTTTTTAAAAGTTAATTTATTTATTTTAATCGGAGGCTAATTACTTTACAATATTGTAGTGGTTTTTGCCAGAGAAGGCAATGGCGCCCCACCCCAGTACTCTTGCCTGGAAAATCCCATGGACGGAGGAGCCTGGTAGGCTGCAGTCCATGGGGCATGAAGAGTCGGACCGACTGAGCGGCTTCACTTTCACTTTTCCCTTTCATGCATTGGAGAAGGAAATGGCAACCCACTCCAGTGTTCTTGCCTGGAGAATCCCAGGGACGGGGGAGCCTGGTGGGCTGCTGTCTATGGGGTTGCACAGAGTCGGACACGACTGAAGTGACTTAGCAGCAGCAGCAGCAGCAGCAGCAGTGGTTTTTGCCATACCTCCACTTGAATCAGCCGTGGGTATACATGTGTTCCCCATCCAGAACACTCCTCCCACCTCCCTCCCCATCCCATCCCCCGGGGTCGTCCCAGTGCACAGCCCTGAGCACCCTGTCTCAGGCATCGAATCTGGACTGGCGATCCACTTCACATATGATAATATACACGTTTCAACGCTACCCTCTCAAATCATCTCACCCTTGCCTTCTCCCACAGAGTCCAAAAGACTGTTCTTTACATCTGTGTCTTTTTTGCTGTCTCGTATATAGGGTCATCGTTACCATCTTTCTAAATTCCATATATATGTGTTAGTAAAATTTCCATATATCTGATATCCCTGTAATCTGTCTTCAAGTCAGTGGAGACATCAAGCCAAGGCTGTGTTGACAGGATTCCCAAGTGGCTCAGTGGGTAAACTACCTGCCTGCAATGCAGGAGATGCCAAAAATATGGGTTTGATCCCTGGGTCAGGAAGATCCTCTGGAGGAGGAAATGGCAGCCCACTCCAGTATTCTTGCTTGGAGAATCCCATGGACAGAGGAGCCTGGTGGGCTACAGTGCATGGGTCTCAAAGAGTTGGACACGACTGAAGTGACTGAGCACACCCATGCATATTCTTAGATGTGGACGTTGACACTGTATCAGCCATATGTAATATCATACTAATCCAATTTTAAACACCTCCCCACTCCCCATAGGCTCCTCAGCTTCCCAGGAACAATTCCAGAACCACAGTTGCTTCGAGAGTGTCTCAGTTTCTTCAGTGATTTTTAAGGCAGGCTCCTCACTGAGTGTGTATAGCATTCCTTTTGATGACTCTGCTGATACCCAGATCTCATAGTTCTCCTGCCTCCGCTGCAGTGACCTTCATCTCCAGTCCACTTCAGCTGTGCACACACACGCCACACCTAATAGACCAGCTCCACTTTCAATATTTCAAACTCCATTAGGCTCCTCTTTGAAAAGGCCTCCTTGATCTGCCCACACCTCGCCCCCACTTTTGCCCCTGAGTTTGCGCTTTTCTCTCCTCCTCCTTCCTGTCCCTGTTCTCCTCCTTTCTTCTGTCTTTGTTTTTGGGTGGTGGGGTGGACATGGGGCGAGAGGAGGCTGGCTACCCCCTTCAGTTGTGTCCAGCTCAAAAATAATCAGGTGGTTGTCATGATTGTGCTGTGTATTCCCTCACACAGTGTGCTTTGATAATTTCCAACTCAGATTCCTTCCTATCACTTGCTTTTTTTCGTTTGTTTTTTCTCTCCTACTCTCTGGCAATGGGGTATTGTTAGAAAACCTCACAGAAACTGGGGCAATTGGATCAATAAATGGATGGTGAATAAAGGAATCTATCAACATCCCCCCTGCTTGCAACACACGCACGCAGACTCAGGGAGAAGGGAACGATAACAACTGTGCTGAAGAAAATAGATCTGTATTTCATTTTAGTTCATTTGATCATTTTGTGTGTGTGTGTGTGTGTGTGTGTGTGTATGTGTGTGTGTAAATATATTGCATGCATCAACTGATATCTCAAAAATTTGGGGTCTTTGTTTTTGTTACCCTCATGTTTTTCCTCAACAGGTATAGATGGGATAAAAATCTAGGTGAAAATTTCCCCCAGATACTTACCCTTTTCCAGTTAGGAATGGGACTTTGCAAATGCTTTTTCTTATTTCTAAACTCTGAGCGATACTTATTTATTTTATTTTTGTCAGTCGGCTCCATGGTTCATGAATTCTTTATTATAGCAGGAGTCATCAATTGGATGGAGAATCATTGAAATTGTAAGTTTAGGACATTAGTTGGAATAACCCGAACTACGTGCTTACCTATTGGGCCCTTAATTTAATTTAAAATTAAATGATCTTATGATGGCAAGCTTCGCAGATATGCCTGCAGGGTTTGCAGGCTGGAACTGTGTGTCTGTGTGTGGGGGCCGCTCTCTTGTTTAGCTGGATGGGCCGGGAAATCTTGGCCCCACAGCGCTCATTGTCTTCAGTGCATAAATAACGGGACATATTGTTAGTGAGTAAGTTTCTTTTGAGATTGAACCACTGACTTCCAAGAATATAGCGCAGTGAGTGGAAGTTCTGTGAATAATGTCTTCCTTATTTCCTTTCAAAGACCCATGAAATTGTCTGAAAAGGAAACAAATCCCCATAAGTGACCACAGAGAGAGTCAAGCATGGAGCCCATTCTAGTTTCTGGGAGGAATTTTGATTCTTCCTTGTGGTTGAAAACAGAGGAAAGTGCCCCCATCCTGACCTGACCCCCACCGCCCCCGCAACCCCCACTCAGTCCTTTTCTGCATCTCGGCGGGAATCCTGCCCTCTGCCTGTACCGACCTGTTTTCCCTTTTGCTCATCTCCAGCGCCTCATTGCTTAAGCTGAGTTGGTAAACATCAGCTACCTGCTCCTTCTACTTAGCTTTTTCATGGGGTTCAGGGGAGGGAGTGCAGATTGATTTCACTGCAGATAGCCTCTGGGCCCTCATCCAGTTTCTGGCTTGGTCTGTGACCTTTGGTCCTCCAGCATTTGCACCTGCCACAACTTCCCCTGGTCATCCTTTGTTTCCCTTCATCATAGTCTGCATTTTGTTCATCTCCCAGGTTGGTAAGCTCCGTAAGGGCTGGGAAGGGAAGCTGGAGAGGTGGTGGATCCTTTCTTTTTGAACCCCCAGCAACTTGCTCAGCTCTTAGCACGTGGTGGTCATTGAAGAGATTGTCAAATGCATTAACGAAACTCAGTCATTGGTAAGGGCTTTAAAGCAGTCCTCACATAGGGTAAGCATTGAGGACCAAGGTCAACAAACCAAGCTTAGTGATGTAAAAGCGGAAGTAATGCACATATTATAGACGACTAATTAAAACAAAAAGCAATAAAGCTCTAAAGCAAAGAGGTTGTAGGAATCTGCAGCAAAATCTTGCAGAAACATATTTGCTTTATGAAACAAGAATCTGTCAGAAAAGCTCTGCTGTGTAAATTCAATGAGATTCATAAAGAGGTTGCATCTAGTAAATGAGAATTTGTAGAAAGGGTATAATGAAATGAAAACTATAATAGGTAGAATAAATCTTGGTTGTAAATATTAGAAAGAGACTTCATTTGGAAAATGCAGCCAGCGCAGGGAGCTCAGCTTGGTGCTCTGCGATGACCTAGAGGGCAGGGTTGGAGGTGGGAGGAATGCTCAAGAGGGAGGGGGTCTATGTACACTTAGAGCTGATTCATGTTGTTGTACCGCAGAAACTAGCACAACGTTGTAAAGCACTATCCTCCAATGAAAAAAAAAAGAAAACACAGTCAGTGACAGAGAATGAAGTTCATGAAACTGCCCAGAATGCAACAGAGAAGTCAGAAAGATACAGCTCCAACCTAGAAATGACAGGGGTATTGAGAAAGACAGTGCAATACCCGTGTATCAGCTGTGATAATTATTGGAGGGACATTTTTCAGATCTACCTTGATCTTAGGTATTGATACTACATTCCAGGTGGAGTTTCTAATTTCAGATCAACACAAGAATATTCTGATGACTTTTCCTTTTTTAAGTGGAAAACTAGTAGATAGAGTAAGGGAAATAAAAGTGCTAAATTACGAGTCTTTCATTAAAAGATTGTGATCTTTTGGGGTTACGTTGAAAGTAGATACATAATGTTTTCAGTTCAGTTCAGTCGCTAAGTTATGTCCGACTCTTTGCGACCTCATAGACTACAGCATGGCAGGCCTCGCTGTCCATCACCAGCTCCCAGAGCTTGCTCAAACTCATGTCCATCGAACTGGTGATGCCATCCAACCATCTCATCCTCTATCGTCCCCTTCTTCTCCTGCCTTCAGTCTTTCCCAGCATCAGGATCTTTTCAAATGAGTCAGTTCTTTGCATTAGGTGGCCAAAGTATTGGAGTTTCAGCTTCAACATCAGTCCTTGGAATGAACACCCAGGACTGATCTCCTTTAGATGGACTGGTTGGATCTCCTTGCAGTCCAAGGGACTCTCAAGAGTCTTCTCCAACACCACAGTTTAAAAGCATCAAATTCTTCGGTGCTTAGCTTTCTTTATGGTCCAACTCTGACATCCATACATGACTACTGGAAAAATTATAGCTTTGACTACACGGACCTTTGTCGGCGAAGTAGTCTCTGCTTTTTAATATGCTGTCTAGATTGGTCATAACTTTTCTTCCAAGGGTCAAGTGTCTTAATTTCATGGCTGCAGTCACCATCTGTGGTGATTTTGGAGCCCAAGAAAATAAAGTGTCTCACTGTTTCCATTCTTTCACCATCTATTTGCCATGAAGTGATGGGACTGTATGCCATGATCTTAGTTTTTTGAATGTGAAGCCCACATAATGTTTTAAGACTTATTAAAAGTTTTTATAATTAAAGAAAGAAACAGGATGCCTATAAAACTCAGTACAGAAAATAGAATCAAATGAACACGATAATCCCATCTAGGGATCGAAAATCAGAATAGTTATAGAAAAACAGAATAGTTTTATATTTCTCTCCTTTATTTGTTTGCAGACTCACTTTTATATCTCATTTTCAAAGAGAGATTGAATTTTGAAATATAATATACATATATACTTTTAGATAATACATGAATAATTAATTTGACTCTTGAAAGCTTTAAATATTCTTTTCAAACAACTTGTGTGATCTAGGCAGACAACAGAATTTAGTGCCTAAACCTTCATCTTTTCATTGCAAAACTATATGATCCAACTACTACGGTATTAGTTAAAGAAATGGACAAAGACATATATAAATTAACTAACTATATTCTTGGAAAATATAATTTCACCTACAAACAACAGCTTTATAAATCATTACTCTGTTTCTCCCTTATTATAAGAGAGATAAAAATATTTTTTTACTCTGAAATCTGGATGAAACATCTGTCCTGAGGTAAGACATGCAGGAAATGTGGAGATTACCATGCAGTAATGAACATGTTGGTAAGTGCTGGGGAAGGCAGAAATCAGAATTGTAAATAAGTCTTAATTTTTAGGCTCTCAAAAGGTTAATTGAGATTGTTCTGGATGTCGTCATATCAGAAAGATTTGGCCAATCTGGTAGGAAATCAGAGGTCAACAGAAATGATTAAGCAGCTAGAAAAATCAGGCTCAAAAAGAAGATCCTAGTCTGTAATTTGGAAAAAGAATTTGAATCTCTCTAAGCCCAGAGAAACAGAAGGATAATTTAAAATGATTTGGAGTGCTGTAGAGCTGATAGCATAAAATTGATTTAGAAAAAATTCTTATTGAGTGTAAGACAGTTCTTAATAGAAAAATTAAAGAACCATATAGCATCCAAGGAAAGTAGTAAAGATGTTTTGATAAAATCTGATACCCTAAAGGAAGACAACAGCTAAAATTTATTGAGTGCTTGCTGTGTGTCCAGTACCCTATATGCATGACTTCATTTAACCTCCTCAGTAATCTATAAACTAGATATTAATTGCCTCCTTTGTTAAATGTTCATGTTGAGGCTTGGTCACATGGCTGGTAGGAAGTAGCACCTATTTTTCAGCTCCAGTCACATGGCCAAATCCCAATTACCATACACTTCTGCTTTCCAAGCTAGGCAGTTGGGTATCTTGTTGTTATACGGAACAGATACAGTGTGCAGAAACTTGACAGAGCTGGGTATATTTAAAAAATTTTTATTGAAGTATAGCTGATTTACAGTGTTGTATTTATGCTGACTGCAAAGTGACTGTTATATATATATTCTTTTTCATATTCTTTTCCACTCTGGTTTATCACAGGATATTGAGTCTAGTTCCCTGTGCTATAGAGTAGGACCTTGTTGTATATCCATCCTATATGTAATAGTTTGCGTTTGCTAATCCCAGACTCCTAATTCTGCCCTCCCCCTTGGCAATTTCAAGTCTGTTCACTATGTCTGTGAGTCTGTTTCTCTTTCATAAATGTTCATTTGTGCTGTATTTTAGATTCCATGTATCAGTGATATCATGTGATATTTATCTTTCTCTCTCTGACTTACTTCACTTAGTATTGGGTTGGCCAAAAAGTTCATTTGGGTTTTTCTTGAAGACCTTATAGGAAAACCCAAATGAATTTTTTGGCCAACCCAATGTGATAATCTCTAGGTCCACCCATGTTGCCACAAATGGTGTTATTTCATTCTTTTTGACGACTGAGTAATATTCCACCAGATATCTGTAACATCTTCTTTATCCATTCATCTGTTGATGGACATTTAGATTGTTTCCATGTCTTGGCTATTGTAAATAGTGCTGCTGTCAGCATATATCTTTTCAAATTATAGTTTTATCTGGGTATATGCTCAACAGTGGGAGTGCTGGATCATATGGCACAGAGTTGGGTATATGGAACAGGTATATTGTGCAGAAATTTGAGAGAGTAAATCAGCTGCTCTTCCATATGCTAAATAGGTGATCTCAACAATCCATTTTTAATTGGGTAAAAAAATAATAGTAATAATAATCTCTTCTGTCATCCCATCAAAGGTGCATTTTTGTTCAGTTTTCTGGATGAATGAATGAAAAAAAGATCTGTATACTATAAGACTTACTTAATACAAATGTAAAAGAAATAGATATTAAACTTCGGGACTCAACAGAGTAAGCAGTATCCAGCAAGTGTCAGCCCTTCAGGAGGTTTTATACGACAGAAAACTGGCTGCGTAGTAGTGTACAGGGGATTGGAGAGCTACACCTGGGTGGGGAGCTCTGCTCTACCGTTCATTTATTCATGACCTCAAATAAGTCATCTGACCTTTCCAAGGAAAACAGTAGCTTAGCTTATGGCATAGGAAATTTCATATTGTGATGTATATGTAAAGATAGCACGAATGTATGCAAATAAGGTAGTTTATAGGGCTTCTCTGGTGGCTTAGTGGTAAAGAATCCTCCAGCAATGCAGGAGATGCAGAGATCCATCCCTGGGTCAGGAAGATACCCTGGAGGAGGGCGTGGCAACCCACTCCAGTATTCTTGCCTGGGGAATCCAATGGACAGAGAAGCCTGGCGGGCTACGGTCCACGGGGTTGCAAAGAGTTGGATACAACTGAGCAGCTGAGCACAGCACAGCACAAGGTAGCTGATGTGTGAAGACGGCATGTGGATAAGGCACCATGTATACTTCAAAAGCATGCATATATATGTGTGTATGTAAAATGCTCAGTGCCTGGCACATAATAACTGTTCACTTCTTGCAGTTGGTGTTGTTAGTGTGCATTGTTCAAATGTAGTCCTCAGGGAAATACTTTAGAAAATACGGCCAAGTGGTACTGTAAGGTGGTAAGTTTTCAAAGATTAAAAATTAAAAAGATTTTAGTTTCATGCAGTACTCTCACCTGATGTATTGTAAAATTTCACCCTCTGTGTAGCTTTTTCACAATTTGGCAATTAACAGAACACTGTGGTGCTTTCAAGGCAGTAGTTTGCTCACCGAAAACATAGCTTATGACAAATTCAGTGGTTGCTAGGCTCTAATATGTTAGCAGGCAGAAGCATGCTTTTAATATTCATCATCTTTAAGTGCTACCAACTGACATTCAGTACTAAATGTGCAGATATGGGTGCCGAGCAAAACAGAGCGAGGAAGAGGACGTGCTGATTTGTATTCTAGATGGAAATCTTAAATTAGTTTCCAAGATTTTTAAATGGATTTTTAAATGCTGGGCACATAGGAGATTGAGTTCATATTAATATTTATGAGGTTTGAGAAGATATTTAGTGAAATATTTGTACAATTTAATTTTGGTCATAATCAAGTAGGAAACAGTAACAAGGACACTGTAGTTTGGTGACTATTTTGTGCCTCAATATTTGGAATAGCCTGAAAAACCTTGGACAACAGAAACATGCTTAAAAAGCCCTTCTTCCTTAGAATCCGGAAGTCAGGGGTTATTTGTGTATAAATTCCTTGGCTTGGACTGTTTTATGTTGATTTCATTTACGTTAATTAATTTAGAAATCAGTCTTGGTAATGATTTTTTAAAAGCATTTATTGACAATCCTGCAGAACTCTGTAATCTCGCTGCTTTTATATTCTTCATTATACAGAACAGCTCCTACGTTGGTTCACAGAAAACCTGCTTCCTGTGGTTTTGCTTAGGGCTAATTGAGTTTAATGTAGTTTTGTGTGCAGAAGGTATTGACTTGTGCATAGTATTTAATTTGTGTAAATATGTGTGTATGTAATGTTTTGCCCCTCTGAGTTTTATTTTAAATGTAACCCTTGAAACTGGGATAATAGAAATTCTTAGCTTAGGCCTGCTAGCAATTGCAGGTGCCAACGGTTTAAACTGCTGTAGAAACACAATTATGAGCAGCCAAGAGCAAATCTTGTTTTAAGGTCCATGTGTAATGAATGCCTGTTAGTATCATAGAATACAATTAAAAAGAGGTTTGCCTCTCCTGAGCTGTGATTGGTCCTTTCTGATGAAGTGTAGAGTCCCCTGAGTAGCATGTGTGTTCAGCTCCCGGTGATTTAGACACCAGTGAGCCTGGCATGCTGCAGGCTTGGATAAATTCAGGGCAGTTATAGTCAAGCCGAGATGGCATAAGACTGAAAGATTAATGAGGGAGCTTAAAACAAAGCTCCGAAAATGAGAGCAGTGCACTGCTTGGTCTTATGTAATTGTGCCGAATGGAAGTCAGCCTTGGCTGCTGTTTAAAATTTTTAGGAGGTTGGCAGGAAATGTTTGTTTGTTATAAAAATTGGATCTAGAGGAAGGGTAGTGAAAACCTGGGACAAAATATCTAACTCTAGCAGCAAGAACCTGCTTGCTTCTGTCCTCAGAGACACGCCCTTCTCTTCATCCTCCTTTTATCCCACCTTGACCAAACCTCCTGTCCCATCCCCACTCAACCGCCAGCTGATCACCACTGCTTGTTTGAGGCAAGGACCCTGGTTGAGGACGCCTTGAGAACTGACCCGTGGCTGCCTCCCAGAGCAGAGCCCCCAGGAGATGCATGTCTGAAGTGTATTTCTGGAAGTTGACACTCTTTCACCTCAAGGCCTGAGAGACTGGGAGCTTAGAGGGGCATGGGAACCCTCTGAGAAGGTAATCCAGGTTTATCGTTGATGACCTGCGGCTATTGTGGGGACCAGAAACAGTTTTCTGTTGTTTTTCTTTCCGATTGGTGGTTGTAAGTAGCAGTTTTGTCACATTTCTTCCTATAGATTTTAACTTCCGGGATCCAAATTGCTTTAAAATGCTATTTTCCCTTTGAAAATCCTTTTAATAGATGCTGTAAGGAACCTTCCATTTATCTGATGGACACAGTTGAGCTGTGTGCAGTGAAGATGGTCACTGTTAATGTGGAGCTAGGCACTTCACATTAGAGGGGGAAAAGAAGCGCATAAATAACGTGATGTGGGTGAACCACTTCTGAAATTTAAAGCTTGCCAATACAAGTGAAGAAAAGCTGCCTTGAAAGAGCAATTGTCAACTAACAAGCAAATCCTTTAGCGCTTCCCTCTAGACACACACCAGCCCTTTAACTTGGCTCTCTCCGTTTCCTCTTCAAGGAGTTTGGCGCCACCTACCGGCAGCAGGAAGCACAGAAATCAGTGCAGTCTCTCTCGTAGCGCCTGGGATTCTCCCATTGGTCATTCCTCATCTTTAGTTTTTATAAATTTGATCACTTGTTCATCATACAGTATTTATCAAGCTGCTTCTTGACCATGGAATGAAGCTAAGCTCAGTGGGAAAAAAGGTTACATCTGTACTAGCGGTTTAGCAGGAGGTTGCTCACCCTTAATTGCTTTTTAAGGTCTCTGTTTCTGCTGTCATGCACCATATCCACGGACACTCCAACAAGCGAGAACAGAGATGGATTGGGAGCCTGGAGTATATCGCCTGACTGCTGACTCCTTTACAGTTTTGCTTTTTTTTTCCATTTCTTGTAGAGAACGTGGCATCCAAATCATCATGCTTATTGTTGATGCCGTTTATTTATTTTGTTTTTTTTATTTGTCTTATTTGGAGAGAAATGTTATGAAGTTTAAAAAACCTGCACAGAGAAAAAAGCTGAAGGTGCGTGAGTCAGTTCAGAGAAGTCTAAAGGGAGACACGTGATCACTTTTACAGGCACAATACGGAGGATCAGTTGGTTTCATTCATCAGTATCTCGTAACTACATCACTGAATCAACTACTCCGTTTGCTTTCAACGAGAAGGATTTGGTTTGAAAGGAGTTAAGAGCAATGTTGGGCTTTTTCTGTTGTTTGAAGAGACTGCAGTTCTTTCTTTTCCCACACCTTCTCCTTAGCACTATCTTGCAGGGTTTTTTACATGGCTCTCCCCTCTCCTGCCCTGAAATAGCACTTAACATAATACCAGGCCAGATCCACTGTGGCCCAGATTGGATTAATCCCATTTATTTTCCTTTTTCATATCCCTTTCTTTAAAAGAGCAACAAAACCCATTACCATATAACTGGTCCTCCTTGAGTGGATCTGCTTTTTGATTTGCTCCTCTCCTCCCTCTCCTGATCCTTCCTCTTTTTCTGGGCTAGTGACACCATAATTAATCCACTTTCCTAGGAAATAACTCTTTGTTGTTGTTGTCATCCTTGTTTAGTCGTTAAGTCATGTTTGACTCTTTTGTGACCCCATAGACTGTAACCCTTCAGGCTCTTCTGTCCATGGGATCTTCCAGGCAAGAATAATGGAGTGGGTTGTGATTTCCTTCTCCAGGGGATCTTCCTGACCCAGGGATCAAGCCCAGGTCTCCGGCATTGACAGGCAGATGCTTTACCCCTGAGCCACCTGGGAAACCCCAGGAAATAACTCTTAGTTATCTACAAAATCTCTCCCCACTATTGTCCAGAGCTGCTGTTTTACCTCTCTAACATTTCTTGGATTTCTTTGTTCTGAAGCTGAATTTGTCCTTCATTTTCTTCACCATCATTTCATCTTGCCTAGTCACTCAGGTGTGTCCGACTCTTTACAACCCCGTAGACTGCAGCCTGCGAGGCTCCTCAGCCCATGGGATTCTCCAGGCAAGAATACTGGAGTGGATTGCCATTTCCTTCTTCTCATTTCCTCTTACTGAATTTTAATTCAGCCACTTCCAAGTCACTTATCTTCTTTAGAAATTCTTATTAGTTGACTTTTACTAGATTTGGAAAATGAGCCATTGGCTAGAAAGAACATACTAGTCAAGCGAAATTTCATTCACCCATTCTTACTCCCCAACCCATGTTAAATTATGCTACAGAATTTTAAGACTTTTTTTGTATTTGGACGTATATGTTAGTGTTTTCATTTAAACATCAAAAGAAACTTTAGGGTAAGAAGATATATTCGTGGTTTGATGGAAAATGTCACACATTGGTGCTGGAATATCACAAATATAATGCTTCATATATTTCTACCAAATGGTTGATTAAAAGTTGCACAAAATATGTAACACATCTCTCAAAAGAAGATACATAGTTGGCCAATAAACACATAAGCTCAACATTATTAGTCACTAGAAAAATGCAAATCAAAACCAAAATGAGATACTATTTCACATCCACAAGGATGACTAAACTAAAAAAAGACAGCCAATAATAAGTGTTGGCAAGGATGTGGGGAAATTGGAATTTTCATGCTTTGCTTGTGATAATGTAAAATAGCTAATTTGGAAAACAGCTTGGCAGTCCCTCAAAAAGTTAAACATAGAGTTACCATATGACCCAGCAATTACACTCCTAACTGCATACCCTAGAGAACTAAAACATATGTCCACACAAAAACAAGTACATGAATGTTTATAACAGTATTATTCATAATAACCAAAAAAGTGGAAAGAACCCAAATGTCCAGCAGCCAATGAAGAATAAACAGAATGTATGCACACACACAAACACATACTGGAATATTATTGAGCAGCAAAAAAGAATGAGGGTCTGACACATGCTGTAACATGGGCGAACCTTGGAAATATGATGCGGAGTGAAAGACGCCCAAAGGTCACTTATTAAGTGATTCCATTTATATAAAATGTACTGAATAAGAAGTCTATAGAGACAGAACATAGATCAGTAGTCTGCTAGGGGCTGGAGGAAGAGAACAGAAGTAACTGCTACTGAGTGTAAAATTAGTTTTGAAATGAAGATAATCTTCTGAAGTTAAGAGTGATAGTTGCCAGAATTGAAAGAGACGCGTGTACCCCAATGTTCATCGCAGCACTGTTTACAATAGCCAGGACATGGAAGCAACCTAGATGTCCATCGGCAGACGAATGGATAAGGAAGCTGTGGTACATATACACAATGGAATATTACTCAGCCATTAAAAAGAATACATTTGAATCCGTTCTATTGAGATGGATGAAACTGGAGCCCATTATACAGAGTGAAGTGAGCCAGAAAGAAAAGCACCAATACAGTATACTAATGCATGTATATGGAATTTGAAAGATGGTAATGGTATAATTAACCCTTATGTGAGACAGAATAAGAGACACAGATGCATAGAACAGTCCTGTGGACTCTGAGGGAGAAGGTGAGGGTTGGACGTTCTGGGACAATAACATTGAAACATGTATATTGTCATATGTGAAGCAGAACACCATTCCATGTTCTATGCATGGGACGGATGCTCAGGGATGGAGCGTTGGGATGACACTGAGGGATGGATGGGGGGGGGGAGGAGGTGGGAGGAGGGTTTGGGAGGGGCAGCACATGTGAATCCATGGCTGATTCATGTCGATGTATGGCAAAAAACTACTACAATATTGTAAAGTAATTAGCCCCCAACTAAAATAAAAAAAAATAATAATAATAAAAAAAAAAAAAAAAAAAAGAAAGAAAAGCACCAATACAGTATACTAATGCATGTATATGGAATTTGAAATATGGTAATGGTAACCCTATATGTGAGACAGAATAAGAGACACAGATGCATAGAACAGTCCTGTGGACTCTGAGGGAGAAGGTGAGGGTTGGACGTTCTGGGACAATAACATTGAAACATGTATATTGTCATATGTGAAGCAGAACACCATTCCATGTTCTATGCATGGGACGGATGCTCAGGGATGGAGCGTTGGGATGACACTGAGGGATGGGAGGGGGAGGGAGGTGGGAGGAGGGTTTGGGAGGGGGAGCACATGTGAATCCATGGCTGATTCATGTCGATGTATGGCAAAAACTACTACAATATTGTAAAGTAATTAGCCCCCAACTAAAATAAAAAAAAAAAAAAAAAAAAAAAAAAAAAAGAGTGATAGTTGCACAACTCTGTGAATATACGAACAATTGAATTGTATACTTTGAATAAATTGTATGCTTATGAATTGTATTTAATTAAAGCTGTTATATAACACACACATAAACACATATGTATATACATATGTGTATATACATACACACACATATATCTCATTAATAGCTGTGCATGCTTAGAGTCTGCATGTGATTCATCTTTGTATCTTCTAAAGTACTAAACAGAATGCCTTGCAAAAGTAAGCCTTTGATAAATGGTTGAAAAATGAATAAATGCATTAGTTAATGAAATAACAAACAAAATTATGAGTAGTCTTATAATGCACTAGCATACTCCAGGAGACAGTGAAGGACAGAGGGGCCTGGCATGCTGCAGTCAGTGGGATTGCAAAGAGCCGGGCACGACGTAGTGACTGAACAGCAACAACAACTTACAATATGCGAAAGAATTTTTTTGGCAAGTACCACAGGAAAGAGGTAAAGACAACGGCCAAGAATGGAACCTTCTGGTCACTCAGGCTGACAGTTCGGCTGTCCTGTCATTGATCTGCGACCAGGACTGATAGAATCAAGTGATACCTTGATATCAGCTAGTTGGTGTCTTCCTTTTTTCCTTTGAGTGATAGGTTGACAAAATATACTGTAGCAACTGTATGTTATGCAGATGATGCACGATGCTCAGACTCTGTTGTGACCTTTATTTTTATGAGCTGTGAGAATTAAGAACCTACCAGTTTTAGTTTAATTAAGCAGTAAGACAGAGCAGATGGTGCGTTTGTGGGTGATGATTGCATTCCTCTGGTTCCCTCAAGCAGGGCTCTAACCCCATGGAATGCGTTGCCTAGAGTGTCACACCACTGATGCAAAATGACTTGGAAGACAAACAAGTGGCATTAACATAGTTGGAAAATCTTTTGCAACAAGACCTGACCACCACAGGAAGTTCTGATAGTTAGCAGCAACTGGAACTAGAGTGTTCGGAAGAGGAATCCGTGACGTGACACGGTTGTAGTAGTTTACTGCCTATCTTCATTCTCCAATATTTGCAGGTAGAGCATAGGAAGATTTTTATTACCCTGGTATTCTTTTATGTAATCTGGGTCAAACATTAAGAATCCATTGGAATACAATTTGCATGTTTTAAAGTGCTCAGAGAAGAATAGGTAAATGGGGAAGTGTTGAATTTATGGCAGGTTGTTTTATTATGTTTGCTTTTAGTCACTAGGAGAGCCTAGAGAGTGTCCCACAATATGCATTTTTCCCCCCCAAATACTGTGTGCTTACAGCTAGCATATTCACTCTAGAGGATGTTTAAAAACATACATGAGCAGGGAGAATATGGGATTAATCCAGTGCTTCTCACTGATCATGTGGCTCTTTGGGGAGAAAACCGAAATGTTAAGTTGAATTACTTTCTCTTTATTGTTAAGAGAAAATATCTGTCTGGTTCAGATTCGTTTCCCTTTACTGTCTTTGAAAAACGTAATTACTTGAAAGCTGGTATAAAACTTGTAATTACACAATGTTTTAGATCCTAAGATAATATACCTCGATTTTTCTCATTAATAAAATATATGAAATCATCAAAATGAAATACAATCACTTACTGGCTATAATGTTGTTAAAAGTATGAACTATGTGGATATTCTAAAATATAGCTATCATTGCTTTAGGTAGAAGAAAGCATTTGTCTTGTCTCTTTGCTACAAAGACTGGGATTCTAGTTAAATCACGAACTTCAAAAGTAATATTTTAACAAAGAGGATATAATTTCTCTTTGGGAAAACCCACGTTTTATACTGATTTTTTTTTTAAATTATAAAGAAAGGATTTCTTTTGCTTTTTAAGGTTGTTGTCACCACAAAAGCCAAAACTACATTATCCTTCCAGATAATCTTCTAGAAGCCCTTTTAAAATTAATTAAATGAAGCATTTCTTTTCTGGATTCCCACCAACTCCAGCACATTCCGGCACTGAAGTTATGAAATTGAAGGTGTACACACTAATCTTGCAATTTTTCTTGTAGGAATACAAGATTTTTAAACTTTTAGTTAAAATTCACCCGTGTGTAATATAGGAAAATATCCATAAACACCTAACTGCATAGGAAATCCAATGTAATAACTTATTATAGCCTGTAAATTATTAATGATTTTGACAGGAGAAATTATAAATTATTTTGTTATGAAAACATACTTCATTGCAAAATCAGTAGTATTTCATTTCTTTACAGAACTGGATTTTTATTTATCCAACTAAAATTTAGGAAAGAAGGAACTAGATCATTTCCCATTTACTTGGTATATAAGTAACTTTCCAGTTATTTTGTAGTTCTGCTTAGTATATAAATTCTTGTTGTTCATTCGCTCAGTCGTGTCCAACTCTTTGCAGCCCCAACGACTGCAGCACGCCAGGCTTCCCTGTCCTTCACCATCTCCTGGATTTGCTCAAACTGATATCCATTGAATCAGTGATGCCATCCAACCATCTCATCCTCTATTGTCCTCTTCTCCTCTTGACTCCTCTTCCCAGCATCAGGGTCTTTTCCAGTGAGTCAACTCTTTGTATGAAGTGGCCAAAGTATTGGAGTTTCAGCTTCAGCATCAGTCCTTCCAATGAATATTCAGGGTTGATTTTCTATAGGATTGACTGGTTTGATCTACTTGCTGTCCAAGGGACTCTCAAGAAATGCTTCATTTAATAAATTTTAAAAGGTTTCCTCAAAGATTATAGTAGGATTTAGTTTTGGCTTTTGTGGTTACAACACCCTTAAAAAAGCAAAGGAGATCCTTTCCGTATAATTTTTTTTTTTTTTTTAATATTCTACAGGACTCCAAAAGAAGACCTTACCAGGAAGATAAGATCATGCCTGATAATTTTAGGAACGTTAGAATTATTTATTTTCATTCTCTAAAATCAGTAATATGTTAATTCTCTAGCATCCAGATTGTTTATCTAACGATAATACTTCCCTTTTATGATGATGCTGAATAGTTTGCATTATTTTTGTATTAGAGGAAGTAATGAAGTCTATCAAGATGTGCATATACCAGTAATTGACAATCTGCACATACGCCTGATTCTCTCCTGAGTAGTCGGACCGTTTTGTTGAGAGCATATGACTTAGAATTAGACTTGCCTTCAGGTCCTGACTGTGCTACTATATCGTTTAGGGATTCCTTTTGGCTCTACAATAGACCCCCCAAATGATGGCTTAAATACTAGGTTATTTTGTCACCTAAAAGTAGTCTGGAAGGGGGCCAGTTCAGGGCCTCCACTGAGTCTTCAGGAACTCAGCCTCCTCTTTTCTGCTTCATAGTCCCCCATTGGTACCTTCTAGTCTAGGATGACTGTGGGGACTTCAGGTAGAGCTGCTGCCCCTTAGGGAGAAGGAAAGACAATGAAGAATACTCCAAGCAGAACCAATTTCTTTTCCCATCCCACACAGCCCGTGTACTGACAGTGCATGACCTACCCGTGAGGGGGGTAGGAAATGCTATCTTCACTGCAGCCAGCTAAAAAAGAAGGCTTCTGTTAAACAATCACTAAGGGAAGAATAGATATTTGCTAAGCAACTAACATCCTCTGCCATAGTGACCTTGAGTAATTGAGCCCCCGCTTCCTTGTCCTTAAAAATGGTTGTAAAAATAGAATCTAATTCATAGACCCTACTATTTCGAGTATCAAGTGAGTTCATACATCTAATGCCTTTAACACAGTGCCTGACATATAATAAATAAGCCATAAATGTTATTATTCTTTCTAGCTATTTCCTTAATATCTCTCAGTTAATATCCCATAGATATTGCAAACTTGAAATGTTCAAATGTATTACAGATCCTTATTGCCTTCCCTTGCTCACCATCTATCTAGTCTTATAAGCTAGAAGCCACAGAACAGTCTCTGAGTAGCTCTCTGTTCCCATTTGTACTCAGCAGTCACCAAGTATAATTCTGCCTGCAAAACTGTTCATGGATTTCCCCACCCTGTGCCTCCATGTCCATTACCACTATCAGAATTCAAGCTGTCTTCATCCCTTGCTTTCCACAGGTCTTCACTACCTACCAGGTAACATCCAAACTCCTGACAACAGTAGTCAAAGTTGGCGTATAATCCGTATAATCTGATTGCGATATTGGCATTGCCTTGATTCAACCACTCCCTCTGAGTTTTTCCAGATCACACCTTTCGTGTTCTCTGGCTTCATTGAAAACTCCCTTTTGTCCAGACGGGACATTGTGACTCTCATTTCATCTCCAGGATAACTGTTGAAGAATTCTCAAGTTGAAACATGAGGAAACTAAGCACAGATGCATTTCAGTCAGTAATTTTGAATATCTAGATTTGATTTCTGGCAACTACTTTGGGATTTTGTTTATGAGGCCAGCGGATAGAGAGGTATACCGCCATGGCACTCCTTAGCATAAGGAGTACCTTATGTGTGTCAGGATAAAAGGACAAAGGGCTCTTGAGTGAAAGGAGTGGGTTTGCGGGGAGGGAAGTTGATGTCTCAAATGGATAGGTTAGCATGTTCAGCAATTTTCCAAGTATTGGTTTAGATCTTGAAACTCATTATTTTTACTTTGCTAGACAATAGCATTAGTTTAGGTACTTAATGTGAATGCTATGGATGCATTTTGCTTTCAAATTGAAATGAAGTAGAGAAGGTTAGCTTTTTTGAGGTTGTGTGTGTCTCTGTGTGTGGAGTGCCTAACGGGATGTATAATATAATTTCAAAGCCCTCTGATGCAATATTTGGAAAACTAAGTTTGTAGTACAATTAAAACATATCTTTGGTCATAGATTACTTGGCCTTTTGCCATTCTCGTAGGCAATGTCCTACTTAAATAGCCTGGATTGGCTGAGAAAAATAATTGCTGCTATGAAATAATTTTGCAATTACCGCTGTAATTAAGGGCAGTTTGTTAATGAAAGTGCTTGGTGAATAATGACTGCAGGGCACTCCATCTTGCAGCTTCATGCCAGATGATTGGTTCATGTGGTGGAGGCAGTTAGGGAATTAGTGACACAGCTGTCATGGTTACGGGATGGATGTAAATATCCTTTGCAGTTGATGATGAAGAACCGTCATTAGCCTCCTGCCCCTTGGGAACTGGTCAGATGAACAAAAATAAACTTAACACATGATGGTAAAAGCCATTCCTTCTGTCTCCTTTTCTTCAGTTTGAACAATTAACATTCTAATAGAAGCTGCAGAGAGAGTGTAGGTGAACCCTCTCCACTTTTCCAGGCATGTTAGTGTGATAAATGTTCCTCCTGGTAGGGCATTGGTTGTTCACAGTTTATAACCGCTCTTATTAGCTTATGGGCCAGTTAAAAACTGCTCTTTAGAGACCCACAGGCCCCATTAAAATTTTTCTTGTTCATCTCTAGGTGTTGTAGTTTCAGTTTGACCCTTTGAAAAGTGCCTGTGGATGGATTTTTGCATGCTGTCTGCATGGCTGCAGGGCCAATGGAAGATCAATTTTCTGTAGTTGAGTTTATTTGCTTGTGTAAAATTTATGTTGTTATGAAGATGACCTGGATGCTTGTCTGATCTTGCTTTGTAGTTTGAAAAGTCCTTGTTGAAGGTTGATGATCCTTTTTTTTTTCTCCTTAAAATAAGACACCCTAGGTGTCTAAGTGTGCTTCCTATTTATATTCATTCCACTTCCTTGGTGTTTTGATGTTGTTTTTCATTGTAAATTTGCTTAAGCAATCTTTTGTAGAGTAATTTCATAACATGCACACACGGTGGTTTTACATTGAGATGCTCGTGATCTGCAACTCATTAACTTTTGCTGACTGGGAAGTCAGTATTTACGCTGTGCATTTTCTCTTGCTTTATCTTGCTATCTAGTCAGTTTTATTCCTTGTAAGAGATGTTCATCGAACACTTCCAAGGAACTTCAGCACAACTCCTCTTGATGTCCAGGATACTAGATCTTCTCTTTGGGGCCCTAAGGAGGAATCCCTGGAGTCTGTGTCATTACGTCAGAGTCAATCACCTTAAAGAAGGGACGTCAACAGGTTTCTGGGTTTGAGTTCACAGTGACTGTTCATGGTGACACTGTGCATATAAGAAGGATGAGTTTCTTGCTCCTTGTGTTCGAGTGTTTCTTGGACTTGCCTAATGCTCTCTTTGACGCCTGGGTCTCCTCTTGGCTTTAGCAAGAGGTGTTGGATGGAAGGGATGAGAATTCTCACACACACACACAGACACACACTGTGGCCCAAACCTCTGCCTCTTCATTTTGCCTTTATTGGCTGTCACAGAGAATGAAAAATGTCAGCAAGTTCAGGTATGAACAGAGCCTTGTTCTGATGTTGAAATGCTCCCTTGGCTACTGAGTCATCTGACTCCCTACTTCAGACACTCCTTACTCCTTTTCTCATCATTTGTCGATAAGTGACTCTAGAGATTCTTGTAGCCAACTTCGTTGTGGTCAGATACTCTCAGATACAGGCTAGCTTGCTGGTCCCAAATGGTGAGTCCCTAAAAGTCAAATAACTTGAAAAACCTCACATTTTGAACATTTTAAAAAAGATTTGTGTGTGTGTGTGTGTGTGTGTGTGTGTGTGCGCGCGCGCGCGTACACACACACATATATATCTCAGTCCGATAAATGACAACTCCTGAAGGGTATTCTGGGGCATGGTCACAGCTGGCAAAGTGATTTGGGTTCTAGTGGAATGTGACTTTCCAGGCATTGTCTTCACAGAGTGTCTGGGTGCAGGGGGAGCTGGCAGCAGGCTTTGGATTAAATCAACAGCAGAAAGCAGGCCGAGAGGACGTGTGCTAGAAAACACCTTCCAAGCTTCAGGAAAACTGCACTTCTGCTTTTAGCTAGAGTATGGGCTTGTGTGGTAGGTCAGTTCAGTTCAGTAGCTCAGTTGTGTCCGACTCTTTGCAACCCCGTGGACTGCAGCACGCCAGGCTTCGCTGTCCATCACCAACTCCCGGAGCTTACTCAAAACTCATGTCCATTGAGTCAGTGATACCACCCAACCATCTCTCCTCTGTCCCTTCTTCTCTCCTTCTCCTCCCACCTTCAATCTTTCCCAGCATCAAGGTCTTTTCAAATGAGTCAGTTCTTTGTATCAGGTGGCCAAAGTATTGGAGTTTCAGCTTCAGCATCAGTCCTTCCAATGAACACCCAGGACTGATCTCCTTTAGGATGGACTGGTTGGATCTCCTTGCAGTCCAAGGGACTCTCAAGAGTCTTTTCCAACACCACAGTTCAAAAGCATCAATTCTTCGGCACTCAGCTTTCTTTATAGTCCAATTCACATCCATACAGGACAAAATAACTGCAATAGGAAAGGAAAAATCGATTGTGTCTTTAATTGGTGTGGCTTGAGGAAGGGGGATTGGGGAACTTTTTCGTCCTTCAGGAGAGATGTGACAAGCTGCAGTGTTTAGATGTTCAGTGTGTGTTCCCGTTTTTGTTTGGTTTGGTGACGTTTTGATTTTTTTTTTTTTTGGCTAAACATACGAGACATGAGTTTAATTGAATTTCCAAGCCAACTCTGCAGGTGCCCTCATAAAGTATATTTAAAGATGCTTTAGAGATCCTTAGGAGAGGCGGCCATGCGAATTTAAGAATCTGTGGTGGGCAGGAGGGCAGGTTCTGAGTTTGGATCAGTAGTTGAAATTTCCAAGCAAAACTGAGTCTGTTCTCCTGAAGTTTTCTGGGCTAGTTTGGACAAGAGTCGGAGTCTGCCTTTTTCACGTAACAGCTCTGTCAGATTTACCTCATTTCTCCAGGACAAGTCAAAAGCTTTCATCGGTCACCACAGTGATAACAGATCGTGTCCCATTCTGTCCTATCGCCATCCTTTCTATGAAAGCAACACTAATTATAAAAATCGAACATACATCTGTACTGTCTAATAGGTTTGGGCTTAATTTTGCCTCAGTGGGAAGGCTTTCGGTTAAAAGAACCCTTTTTCCTCTCCTCCTCCCCCCTTCTTCTTTTGGTAGAGCAGTTGGTAAAGGCGTAGGAAATTGATTTTAGTGTCACAGAGGACATTTCTGACAGGAATGTACGTTGAAATGATTCAGGGCATCTGTTTCTCTTGCATGTGCCCAGCGCAGCTGAGAGCTGTACCTAAATTAAACTGTTGAACGTGTCAGCTCTGGATCAGATCACAGTTTACATCCAGTGGCTTGGTTGGAATTTCTAACATTTCATGAACTTCCTCCCCTAATTTACGAAATGAGTTCTCACTCAAAATGACCATTTGTTCTAGATGCCAATATGTCATGGTCAAAATCGATTGAGCTTTAGAGTCATTTGTTTTCGTACGGTCACTTTGCCTATGAAACGAAATCCTCTCCACAGTCTGTATTTCTCCTGGCAGGGCTGGCGGATGATGGTTTGCGGGGTGTTTTTGTTACTTTACATCTTTCCCCTGGTTCTGTGTCTGTCATGCAATCTGGCACCAGGAATTCTGCTGGTTGGTAATAGTTCCTGAGCACAGGAATTACATGTTCTCTGTTTACAACTGTATCCAGGGCATCCGGTGTAATACCTGGGTGGCATTAAATGAATGAAGAATGAGCATTTTCTACATGATCATGCCGTTGTCTTAGACTCTTGACTCCGAGGGCCCGCTTGTCTACCCTGCTCGTGTTTCTTAGAAATTAGGAAGGCTCACTTGTATCCATTATAGTGAGGCATGTCCTTTGAAGTTGAAGGACAGGGGCAATTATTTTGTGTGTGTGAACTTTTTACATGCACAGAAGAAATAATTTACTGGGAATGAGAAGGAAAAGTGACTCTGTTGATACATAATAGGGACTGGAGCTCGTTAACTTAATTGCTTAGTGGTTCCTGACAATGCTTTTCTCCCCCTATGTTCACCCTCTTACCCTTATGCAGTATTTACCCATGGACTTGGATTAGAGAATCCTAAGCAGAGTGGCTCCCACCCCTGCCCTTCCCTGTGCTTGTGGGTCCGCACCCAACTGAGGCTCACGGGGGTGTTTGTACGGGGGGTCCTGAGGCACTAGTGCTGCACGGACTCACTCTCTTGACCCTGACGATTAACAGGTCGCTCCTGATGAGTCGGTTGAGAGCATTATTCATAATTTTGTCATGGATACACTTGCATCTCTAATAGCAGTTCTCTGAGAACCTATTAGTGAAGTTAGAAAGCTGCACTTTTGCAGTGCGTTGGATATTTAGAAATTAAGTTTCCTTTGCTTGATAGTTTGAGGTGGATATTCTGGTTCTGTGGATCGTCTAGCTCTACCCAGCCATTCAGTGACCAAGGCGAACAGCGGCTCTGCCACCTTCTGCAAGGAGAGTCTGGAGTCATTCCAGTCGTACCCTTTTAGCCTCTTGTGAGGGAGAAGGGAAAGGGGAGGGGACAGCCTGTTCCTCGGACACACATCCCTCCTGCTCACACCTGCAGGCCATAGTCACCTGACCAGCTCGCCGCGGGGACGGCTGAGAAGTGCAGAGTAACAGCCGCTCTTGTGCCAGGCTGCCTGGATGAAGGTGAGAGTGGGTGAGTGACAGCAGGCTCTGGGCCACAGGCTTGCTTGGTCTTGCAAAGTTCCATTGTTTACCATAGACTTTACACTGTCTGCAATGATTATTCCCCGCCTTTAGCTTCTTGAGGTCAAGCTATTTATGAAGATGATGATGTAAAGCACTGGTCGAGCAGCTATCTTATGTCCTTCTGGTTAATATCAATGCACGTATATATTTTTTACACTTTGAAAGTAACATCAATCCTCTGACCAATTTATCTGACCATTTTTTCACATTGAAATGCTTATGTAATTTCCCTCCACTTTTTTGTCTTTGGGAAGCAAGGTAGTATAGAGACATTTTGGTAGATTCGTAATCCCTTTTTCTTCATCTGGGAAGATATTGTACATACCGTTGATATGTTCATCATTATTCAGGAAAACTTGGAAGGCATCAACACTGTTGTCTGCAAATATTATTGTCTAGTATATACAGATGGTCACTGCCTAATGTAAAATTAGGTTTTCTATTCAGGGTCTTTGTTCAGAAACAGTTCTTGAGTTGACATGAGAAATTGTTGCCAGTATTATCGGTTTTGACTTTTCTAGTATATTTCCTCCAAGGATCGACAACAGACTTTCGCCTACCTTGATTAGATTTTGGAGACAATGTCTGATTCTCTGCTCACTTCGTTCAGACAAATTATACTCCTAGCCATCTCCTGATGCTTTAGGATGGGATATGTCAAGATCTTTGAGGCATTTAAACCTGTGTTGAGATTGGCTTAGTAGCCTTTGCTAGTTTACCACAAACGAGGGATTGTCAGTTCTTGCTGTGCAAGAAATGTTATTTTTAAAGAAAGGATTTAAATGATAGTCATCTGACTTTTAAAGTCTTAGCTCAACTAGACAGTTTTGGTTTTACACAGACACAAATCACCTTGAGTTTTGTTTTATTTTTGGTGCGAGAGGACCAAGAAATAAGTTAGGTATATTCTAAGCCATGGTCAGGAGATGTTCTGTATTTTATGTATGGGATAGTTTCATTTTAAATATATAATATTTTGATACATCTTGTTGCTCCAGTATTGATAGTGCATAAAGTAGGAGTTGCTGTTTTGTGAAGTGCTTTCTGAGTATGATTCATTATAAGGTCACAGTTCTGTGATTTCAGCTATGTTGAAGCTACTATTAATGAATGAGTACATATCTGCAGTGTATTTATATAGCTTCCTACTCTCCAGTGATCAAACCATGAGATGCTTTAATGTAGAAGGGCCTGCTAAAGGTGATGGGCAGAAAACACATTCTTCCAGTAGTAATATTAATCTGTCTTCAGTGTCTTTTGAATGTGCTGAATGTCTAGGGTATATTAAGATAGGAGTTATCCAAAAATAAAGTTCTTGAAATGTAAATAAAGTAACATTGGAGCTAGAAACAGATCACTTTTTCCCCGTGATATTTAACCAGTAACCCCCTTCCTTGCTCACTTATTATAGCATCTCGTGTGACTCTCACTGCTCTGTCACATCATTCTGTAACTCTTGTGTTTATATTTACATCTTCCGTACTAGACTGTGAGCTTCTTGGAAGAAGGCGACATGTTCATTTCAAGTTTGCGTGGCATATCTACTCAATAGATGGGTGACGAATGAACTAAAGGAAGGATAAGTATCTTCAAACAGGAAAATCTTGTCCTTATGTCAGTTGGTGGAAATTAATCTAAAGACACTTCCTCAGAGTTTGGGGAAAAAGTGGTCTATATGTTTTCTGGACATGGAGAATCTTTCGTTGTCCATTTCGATGCTCATCTGCCCATCTGATTACTTAATCTTTTCTTTAAAAATTAAGAAAAGATACACACCAGGTAGATTGGTCTAAAATGATGAATCTGTTGTTTTTATTCTCCTCATTGTAAAAGCAGAAGCTTTTTGAGAGGGGGGATTTTCTTCTATGACAAGTGTCTGACCCACCCCCCTCCCCTGCAAGCTCGAAGCCCACCCTGAGCCTGTTTACTCCCCTGTGCAACTGACAACCTCACCAGGCTCTGTGTGAACTGAAGGAGACACTTCAGTCCAGGGGCTCGCGGGTACTAAGCTTCCAGCATGCATTAGTTATAAAGATAACGAGGATAATTATGATTTGTTCTTTTCCTCAGAAGTCATCCTTGTTTAAATATTTACTACGTCTATCACTTATTTGTGGTTGTTTTCCTTTATTATGCTCTTAAACAGAACTGTTTCCCTAGAAATCAAGTAGAATCCTCCATGCCTAGGAACAGGGCTTAGGGAAAGTTAGGTGAAGTTAGTTCTGTTCGGTCACGGAAAGCAGGATGTAATAAGATCACCTTTCTCCCTGCTTTATAGGGGTGTCAGATCATGCATCAGATGAACTATGTAAAGTGGCACTTGTTTGTTTTTTCAGCATATAATGCCTGTAAGGGATAGCATCTCTTCCTGTCAGATGTTTCTGTAAGCTTGCTCAAAGCCCAGTGAAATGAGAAGATGCCACAGGCTTTTGTGTTACTGACAAATATTACTCTTTTTTTCCTTCATTTTAAAGAACAGATTTCTAGGTCGACACTTGTGTTAAGGAATTTTCTATTCTGTTTAGGCTCTAGTGATGCGGTGCAGTGCCTCCTCGCTCATCTGGAGGTCTTAATATCAGATGACCTCTGCTATCTGGAACACAGCTGCGGGACCCTGAGTAAACCAGAAAAGCCTCTTGAACTTCCTGCCATAAAAAATGTCACAAAGTCTTTTGTATGAAAATGTATGCAAATCACTCAAAGAAAGCACCCCAGGGTTTCACCGAGACCAAATTATTTCTGACTTTTACAATCCTATAGAAGAACTTGTACAAGATCTTATCTATCTTGTTATTTTTTTTTCTCCAGTGTCCATACGCTGGAGTCAGAAGATGGGGGCTGTGAGAGGTACAGAGTGGGGGGATGCCGCTAGATTCTAGCAGCCGCAAGTAGGAGGAGAGTCTCACCGCTAATACTGGGCCGGATGCCTTACGTGACCCAAACCGGCTGCAAGAGTGAAGTTCTTTTTATTTTACTCATTTAAGACGACAGGTATCACATAAACTTGTAGAACATTGTCCTCAATATAGTTTAAATAAGAAAGAAACTGATTTTATGGAAGCACTTCATGACGATTCCAGATGAATCAGGAATTCTCCCTTCTTTCTGGCATTTTCTGCTATTAATAGCATGGCATTCCTGAGGCATATATCTTGGTCTTTATTTTTGAGTAAGTTTCCTCTTCTGCTTTTCCCCATTGTTCATATGTAATTCTCCTCAACCTTAAGTTTTCCCCTTAAAGGATTTAAAACAGATATTTAGATAGCTATAGAGAAACTTAAGATGTCTCAAATATTTGAATTTGTCAAAGTTTGATTTTTTAGTGTTAAGCATCCCATCCTGCATTAACACTCTCACCCCAAATACAGAACAATAACCAATATTAACCAACAATAACCGTATTAACGTCTACTTCCCCTCCGTAACTACAGTTAGAACCTTGAGGCAAGGGGTTTTTCTACAGAGCATCACCAGAATCTAGCACCATGCCACACGCAGAGACAGTGCTCAGTAATCCTTGCAGCAACAATTGTTTGAGATAGAAACTGTTTTTATCCCCATTTACAGATGAAGATTTGGAAGTTCAGAGAGACTGAGTGGTTTGCCTCGTGTCGCACAGCCAGAGGGTATAGCCACATCAAGCATGGGCAGTAGTCCCTGATGCCAAGGCTGTATTTTATTAGCTGCCAGGCTCACTGCTCAACTTCAAGAGAAGCTTAGTGTTCCTGGACTTGCCATTTCAATTCTATATAACTTAGAAGAACTGAGTTCCTGTTTCTTAATTGACAAAAAGAAAAAAAAAGAAAGACTGATTGAAATCCATTATTAAACTTCTCTAGTTGATTGAATTGGCTTAGCTGCCTAGCTCAGAAAATGAACTATTTTAAGAGCCCTGAGATTTCATGCTTAAACCACTCCCCCCCACCCCACCCCCCCGCCCCACTCAACTACTCTTTTCTTTTCTTTACTTTGACAGAATTCTTGGGTTATACACTGAAAAGCCCATGAGTTACAGCTAATCTGTATGTTTAAAATTATACATTGACACTCCTTTTGGTTTTCCTTTTTAAAACTTTTTTTTAGAAGGTTGACAACTTTAAAAGAAATGGCATGTTCCTTTAACCTCAAGAACATTTTATTTAAATTTAGTCACTGGTTTGGGGAAAGAATAAACAGAACCTTCACTTAAATGTTCCCATGTCTTAGAAGAATGAATGGGTACTGATATGATTTATAGCTGGAATAAGAATAAAGAAGATAAAAAGAAAAATGAAACCCCAAATTATTGGTTTCAGCAGAGCATTTCTGATTTAATTCAAAACTGTGAATACCGTTTATGCCCTGCTTGAACGTTTCCTGCCAGGTTGTGGAAGCAAATCCCTACCTTTTGTGTAAAATGTAGTGTAATTCAGTGCTCATTGTCTACATAGATAATTTAAAGTGAAAAGAGGTAGGTAAATCACCATCCATAAATATATTCAGCACAGTGCCTCAATAAATATTTGTTGATTGACTAAATAGAAGAATGAACAAATTTCATTCAAAAAGTAAAAATTGATGTATTAGCATTTAGGCTATGTGTAACAGTTATAATTTACAAAAGTTAGTGATAAAAACTAGAAGAAAGTTTTTTGTGTCATTGATACCTGTACCTTGCTACAAGAAAACCCAAGTACGAAAAATGGAATATGTTGCTTTGTTAAAAGAATTCACTCTTAAGATTCTGATATTTTCCAAAGAGACCCCAAAGGTCAGTTTTGTACTAAGTGGAAGTTCTCTTTCCTGGACTTTTAAACGCTTTCTAATATATTTAGTGATTGAAAACTCAGATTTAGAATAAATAATGGTTGCAGGTTCTATTATATCTAAGTACATTTACTGCTGTCTATGACTTACTCTTCTTAAGTCTGAACTTCAACCATAGATTTCCCCAAAATTACTTCTAGAAAACAGAGTTGGGTTTATTCAGCTGATGGTAGAATGTTTTGCTCCAGAGTGTGGAAATTTTCTGTTGTGATGTTTAAAACTTTCTCCAGTTAAGGACAAAAACCTTGTTGTAGGTTAAAAAACTACATAATATACTTTGTGTTTTTTACAATAGTCATTTTAGAAGTCACATAGTGATATTTCATTGAGGCTATCATTGAGCAAAACCTTTTTTTTTTTTTACTTCCCTTTATGCTTTTTATGTTGGATTATTTCAATAGTCTCAGCAGTTGCAGATCTTTATCCTTTGAGGAAAATTGATATATTTGGAAGCAGCCCAAAGTCACTTGAAATCACGCTTTGAGGTGGGCATTGTAGTTGTGGCTTTTTTCAAAAGGAATGGCCAGGTGTAGCTATGAGACACTAGGATACAAGTGTGTCACGTTGACTGTTGTAGCAGAGAAGATAAAAGAGTAGCTCAGCTTTGTGGGGGTCATGGCAGCATAAATTGGGTAAGCAGATGGCCTTTCAAGGCATAAAATAAAGCCAATAATAATAATATAATTTTAAGGATAATATGCATTACATTTTTAAACCTATAAATTCTGGTGATTTTTCTTGAATGTGTTAACCTCATTAATTAAAGCCTCACCCTATAAAGACTTGAACAGTGGTGTGCAGCACTAGGATGAGAAGAACCTAGGTCCTGAGGACCTGTCATTGTTTCATAGCTCAGTCGTGTCTGACTATTTGTGACCCCATGGACTATAGCCCGCTAGGTTCCTCTGTCCATGGGATCTTCCAGGCAAGAATGTTGCAGTGGGTTCCCATTTCTTTCTCCAGGGGATCTCCCTGACCCAGGGATCAGACCCACGTCTCCTGCATTGGCTTGCAGATTCTTTACCACTGAACCACCCGGGAAGCCCATTTAGGGTCTGGTTGGTCTCAGACGTGAAGGGGAACGTCAGGTTCAACATCAGCCTTGGCATTGGATGACACTAGTAATTGGGCCACAGCATATTTTTTTTTTTCTGGCTTAAGTAGTTGAAAATCCATTTTAAAATCTCCTTCTGACCTTGTTCTTTGGTGTTTATATTTTTTGCCTTCTCGTCTCATTGGAAACAGTAAGTGTTCTTTGGTCCTCTTCCTACTGATGGAAGGTAAGGCTTTTTGCAGAACGTATTTTCTGACTTGCAGAATATGGCCACCAAGGGCATTTTAGCTTTCCAAGTTGCTTTTTGCAAAGGAAAACTATGTCGTCAAAAAATTATTTAGGCTCTAGTGATCATACATGCTTACTTCTGCTTGAAGTTTTTATCAAGCAAGCAAGGCCAACAAATACTTTTAACGGGTTGGGGGAGAATCCATAACAAATATCTCTGCAATGTGGGAAATTAAATCTGCCCTTAAGTATGGAAATCTAGATCAACAGAAATGAAAGCATTTAAAATATATGTTATATATATCTTGTAACAAGCAAGTGGCGGGTCTGAAATACTTTCTTTAACTGTTTTACTGCAACAGCATGATGCTAGCTCTGACATTCTGACTCTGCACCCCTCGCTTGCTCACTCGATTGATTATTCATAGGCAACTTAAATCTTTCTCATTTTGAAAAGTGAAGCATGAGTAATTAAATGATGCATCCATAAGTTGGAAATCAGGTTTTTACTGAAGCCCCATAATGAATAAAAAGTGCATTAGCCAAATTAAAACTCTTGCCTGTCTATATATTGGCTATTGGTGTGACTGTGAATTTCATTACTGTAGAGTGGAATCATGTTCATCAAAGAGCTTCCCAGAATTTTCCCTTGTATTAAAGTTCTGGTTTACTTCTAAACTGGTTAGGGGGCGCTAATCCTGTGACAGTTCATCTTGCTCACCAATTTATGTAAGATAGTTCTAATTATCAATGACTTGGAATTCTAAAAAAAAAAAAAAAAGTTACAGGCTTTTTCTCTTGAGCTGTATTCAGTACACAAATAAACGTTTCCTCAGATTCTGGTCTATATCGATGGTCTATATTTGGGAATCTTTTAAATGGTGCATCGCTAAAGTGAATGGATGACTAGCAGTCTTAGCAGGTGACGTGTGTGTGTGTCTGTTTGTGTGTGTGCTGTGTGTGCATATCTGTGTATTTCTCCCACAAATATACCTTAAATAAAATATTGAGGTTACATAATACTTATTACTTAAAGTGATTTGATGCTTAGAAAAATGTGTTGAAATTGAATATAATAGAAATAGGATATTTCACCGCCTGAAAGTTTGCATTGCATATTCTTTAGTTTCATTTGAAACAGAATTTTTTCAGAACTAAACATCTTAAAATGAATAATGAATAGTGTTTCTATCTTTAACATGAGTCACAGATAGAACACTGAGTGCACTCTTGGCGCTTCACCCCTTTGAGTGCTTTAGCCCATCCCCCCAGAGTTTGAACTCCAGATGCCAGTTACCTCTTGGCTACATAAAACACAACAGTGAGGGAGATAGTGATGGTGGAAGGAACGAGGTTTTAATAGAACTTGAAAGAATCCCTCTTTCACTGTGGCCGGCCGATGCTCTGTTTATCCTTTATCTCATTGTGCTGTGACTCTCCAAGCTTGCCAGTCAAATTGTGGGTAAGAAGCAGAGACCAAGAGGACAAAAAAGCAAAACCTGACTAGAGGAAGCAGAGGACTGCCAACACAGAAAGGGAGAGGCATTTCAAAGACAGGATTGGATGGATACATGCTGAAACCAGAAAGAGAAGCAAGTTCTTTCAGATAATGCAAACTGGGTTGAGATTTGTGTACATAATCAGTGACTTGTCTGAGCTGGAAGAAGCCCGTGAATGGGAGTCTAGATAAAGCTTCTGGCCTTCTGGGAGTTGGAAGGCAGGTGAGGCGAGAATCTCATTTTTTTCTATCTTTGACGTCATATCCGTTAAGCACCTGTCAAGCAGTGGCTTGAGGGCTCCCAGTGACTTGGATTCTAGCATAACCGTCGGACGTTGGTTTCACACTTAATTGAATGAGTCTTCATTTCACTATCTGAGCTTCTGTGCCTTTCCCCTAAGGTTCTGTTTCTTCCATGGTGAGATGATCTTCGCCATCTTGGACTGCTGTACCCATGAACAGGAGTAGTCATTCCTTCACTCTCCGTCTGTCATCAGAGATGGCGGGTTGATAGGTTTTCCCACTGTTTGCATAATTATTGTGCACAACTTTGGACACAAGGCAGTAATTGCATATTACCAGGTAACTTAACTAGTCCAAAAACAAGGACAAAAATTGGCTCTATAAACATGGGGACTTAATAAAGTGAAGCTCGTCATTTGTTTCGTTTTCCTTATTTGCGTTGTGAATTGAAATATATTTGTTTGTTAACCCATTTTATCGATATTTATGTGTGTGTGTAATAGGGCTTTATTGTAGGCAGTTTTTAATTCTTTGTATGTCTGTATACCTGTTTGAAGTATGCTATCCAATAAGATTATTTCTTTGATAATTCCAAGATGAAATGCATAGGTAGGAGATGTGTCATTTTTAGCACAATGTCTCTATTTAAGTTGCCTTTGAAGCTAGGAAGTTTGGGCATAAGCTGTTTATTATGCCATAGTTGTATCTCTTCCTAAAGAAAACCACCATTGAATTAACTTTTGCATAGTGTATTTCTATCAAAGCATTTGATCCTTGTTTCTGCAAGATAATCCTAAGAACTTTTTATTTTGAGAATAGAAAACCATGATGGATTTAATTCATAAAGGGAAGCTGCTGCAAGGAATGTAAATGTAAGCGCTTGATAAGGTAGGATTTCCTAGTTGCTATGGCAACCTTTGGGTCATGAGCCTGAGAAAATATAAAGTAAGTCCTGAAGCTGTGAAGATGATTATAAAATTTAACTGTCATTCTTCATTTAGAGTTGATGGCAAACATTATTTACTTAAGTTTATCTCAAGGCAAGTAAGGATCCGTTTTTAAAAATCTGAAACTCAGATCACAAAGGAATCCATGTTGCACATGTCTAACATTATAAAGCACATGCAGCATTTTATTATTCTAACCAGACTATTTGTACATAATATCCCTGTAGATTTGGTCACCTTCCTATGGAAGCCAACAGTTTTTGTCTCTTGAATTCTTAATGAAGACTGTAGAAGGCAGCTGTATACATTGAGTAATTTTGCAGAAATGTGTGTGTGTTCCATGCCAAAAAGAAGGCCTAGGGGATTGTGTGGAAAGAAGGCCTTTGTGCCTTCTTTTCAGGTTCAAATATAAATAAACTGTTTGGAGTGGACAAGTGCCAGGAAGGGATGTTAATACAGTTGTATATTTTCAAGATGTATCGCAACCTGGAGACTAAAAAGGTGGGTTACAATCTCTTCCCTGCTCCCTTCCAGGACATGGTGGTGGTGAAATTCATCTTTTCCTACTATAGAAGAATGACTACAAGGCATCATATCTCTAAATTGAAATATGATGCTTAACCATGTAGTATGACAAAGTATCTGCTTTTCTTTCTTTATCTTTTACAGAATGCTGTTAATTTGTACTAATGACCTATGAGACCCATTGCAAATTACCCAGTCTTGCAAATTAGTGAGTATGTGAACAAATACTATAAAACTATCAGATACAGCATCAAACAAATGTAGTTTATTGCAGGAAGGAAAATAGACTTGCATATTGAGAGGGAACATATTTTTACAAACAGATAAGTGCTTTCCTGTCATCTGCTTGCCCTTCGGGGAGCGTCAACACATTATATGGTCTGTGGCAGCCAATGGCTTACTGGCTCTTGAGCAAAAAACATCATTTTTTTTTTTTTTTTTTTTTTACTGCAGGCATAGAAAATCTCTGTGATTACATGTATACTGGAATCTGGTGTTGAAATTTTTTGCCATATCCTTTGCCTCCTTAAAAAAAAGATTCCTCTTTCCAACTTTGTATGCTGAACCTTTATACCAAAAAGAACAGAAGTTTAGGTTATTAAGAACAGAATGTATACTTGGCTGGCTTTTCTGTACCACACCCATCTGAGTCTGAACCTGCAGGATTATTCATCCCCTCCCTTTTGGAGGACAAGGGAGAATCCAGCCCACACACCCAGCAGCATATACTCTGCTCATCAAAGCACTTTTCTCAGTTGGTTTGTTTTCATGTCTAGCAGCAGAAATAGCTGCTCTTTTTCTTCATTTTTTTTTCCCCTTTTTCTTCTGGCATCTTGTAATTGCAACTGGTAATGTGTCTTCTTCCTAACCTGGGAGCAGCACAGAGACGACTGCACTCTCCCACTCACACAAGCCTGGCTCCCAGCTGGAGCCCAGTGGCAGTTGGTTCAGCTCCGTTCCCCTTTCAGTTCCATCCCTCTTCATCAGTGAGCCTTACCTGGGTCTACCAGTTGCCTCCTTTATTTTTTATCCCCCTTGTTATTCATATTCTTCTGACTTGCTAATAACAACCACAGCAACAGCCTCATCAGCAAAGGCCACATTGGTAATGGGCACTTTTAAGTGCTAAGTATATGCCAGGAACTGTGATCAGTTCTGTGTTGTTTGTTTGTGTTTATTGAATGCTTTACCCAAGGTTGTTCTACTCGCTTATAATAACACACATATTTTATGTTTAAATTTTCATTTTAAATTATCATATGGTAGGATTTCCATTTTTTCCTTTTTTGTGTCCAGTTCTATAAATTTTAACAAATGTGCATGCATTCAAGCTTCAGAACATTTCTATCACCCCAAATTTTATCATGTTACATGATAAACATTTTCAATGCGTTTTATCCTCATGATGTTATGGGATCTCTTTTTAATTTTTTTAATTTGTTATTTTTTGATGAAGAAAATAAGCATCAGAGAAATGAAGTAACTGAGTCAAGGTTGTACACCTAATAAAGAATAAAGCCAAGATTGGAACCCAAACCTGGAACTTTAGATCCAGATTGTCTAAAGTCTAGAACTCCAGCTCTCAGGCACTGTTCCATATTACCAATTACCAAAAGCAGCTTGGGGTCATATTCTCAGGAAAGCACAAAGGTCTTCATATGAGTTTTAAATGATGTTGCAGCTTGTAAAGGATCATGGATATTTTTATGTGATACACTCTCCAAAGACCCTAGTAAACTAGGGCTTCATGCATTTACTTTATTTTTTTATCTTTATTTTTTTTATTGGAGTATAATTGCTTTACAATGTTGTGTTAGTTGCTGTTATACAAGTAAGTGAATCAGCCATATGTATACATATATCCCCTCCCTCTGGGACCTCCTTCGTTTTGACGTCAGGTAAAACTGGAAAGAGGACTGAATCGAACATCTTTTTGGTTCACCTAGAAACCATGAATACTTTCTAGACCAGACCAAACTGCCCAACGCCTGCGTCTCATTCCTGGCATGAGACCCTTCGCCCGCAGGCTGTGTCACCCAGCTACACAGAAACCAGAGCCGGGCTTTTCCATTAGCCATGGTCAGCTCACACTGTCCTATCTCTCTTTTCAAAAATAAAACCTTTTTCCGTAGCTGTGGGCTCTTCTGTGAGGGTGAGTCAGCTTTAGGAATAATAACTAGAATCTTTCATCCACGCTTTCACTCTAATGTGCTGATGCCCGAATCATCCTAAATATCAATACAGAATTTTGCTTCAGACAAGGGATTCTTCTGTCATCATTCAGTATAAATCCCCTGAAGTGCAAAAGAAACTATGAGCAATAAAGGAAGTAGTAAAGTTGTATTTCGAGAAAAATTAGGGGGCAAAATGCTTTGTTCAGGGACAGGCGAGTGCTTCGTAGATGGTCAGAGAAGCTCCTTTCTCAAAACTTTCCTAGTGTAGAGTGCCATCTTAAACTGAGCTTGACGAGGATAAATGTGGTTATGACCAGAGCATACGTGCATGCTAAACAGCATTCACCTCTTTAGGGTGGCCACAATCGCTGATAATCATGGAGAAACCACATGTTCTCATTTTCTTCTTTCCTTCTCCTAGTTTTACTTTTAATACAATCATAATAGATCTAGGCTAAGATACATTGCAAATAAAAAACATGAGCATCCCCTTTACGAGTTCAGGAATATTCCTCCTAAAATTTTGTTTCGAGTTCTTCAGGACAGAATTTGGATAGTACTTCCTTTGTGTGATATACATATACGTGCTTAAGAAATAAGATCCACCTCATATTGGTAAGAAAAAAAGGAAAGATGCCTGATACTAACGTGAAATCTTTTTATAGATTTGTTGATCCCTTAATGTGATCCTTTCTTCTCAAAGCAGCATCGCAGACCTTCCCTCCTGTTGGAATAGACGGATGACAAGCTCTGTTTTTAAAGTGAGGATGTGAGTATTAAAAGTCTGAAACCAGAAAGAGTTTCTTCTGTTTGCGAAACTATTCATGATGAAGAGGGTAGGAATTACTGCCATAATTTAGCTGAAGGAGCCCCCTGAAAATTCTTATCTTGCAATAACTTGTCCCTAGTAATGTTATTCACGATTATCATTGAGCAGCTAATAGTACTGTGTGCTTTATGTCTCTATTTAGGCAGGTATGGGTAATTTTTTATTATTTTACTATTTTACTTCCTATTTGTAGCCTCATTTAGGCTGGATCAGCTGAAAAGTCTGTTGCATTTGCTTTTTATACTGCATTTAGACTAGCTAATCTGAAATCACACTTTTCAATCAGAAAGGAATATTGAATGTCTTTATGGAAAGATTACTACAAACTAAGTTTTCTTTCCTTTTTTTCTGATTTAGATTCCTTGAGTGCTCTTTGCTAATGTTTGAACATTGAATCCAACAGTATGCTTCTCCCATTTTTAAGCATTGCAAATTCAGGATAGGGGCCTCTGCTTCTGTCTTCAAATGAATGAGAATACCATTTTAAGGGAAGACGGCTGCTCAAGTGTCAGTGCTCTGTATCACCTCTATCAAAGAGACTGATTACAATGTTGATGGTGATTTTCAAGGCCATCTCCAACTTGCTCCTGCTTCTTAAGAATGTATAATGCCGTCCAACCTTAAGACAAATAGGTCAGACTGCAAAACTCTTCAGCGATAGAAGAATGAATTTCAAAATAATAAAACAGTTCAACTTTGAGATTCTATATACTGTATAAATATCTCTTAACTGAGAGGAAATACCTGTTAAATGGCTTTTCTACGATGATGCGTATTGGTGTCTAGGCTGCCGTCTCACTCATTTTTAGCTCTTGTTTCTAAAGAGTTACTGATGTTTAATCTTTAATGATGGTTGAAGGAGGAGAAAAGTCCATATTCAGTGTTCGCCAACTTTTGCTGCTAATGAACTCTGGAAAAAATAAATTATTCTCCTGTAGGGCAAGAAAACATATTTTTGAGACTATCCCAGCTGCAGATAAAGTAAGTGGCCATTTCTGGACCTGCCAAAGATAAAAATAAATGCATTGTTCAACTATATTAAATACCATACTTGAGCATAAGGGAGAGTGCATTTGTCTTATTTCATTTGTCTTCCCAGCCCGTGCCCATTTAGCGCTGCAGTAGCAGTGAACTTCATGGGCAGTCAGGCCTACTCTTTCACATTTCCTTCCAGTTCTAAATTGAAAATATTCTCTTTTGAAAAGAACTATGACAAAAGCAATTTGAGTTACTGATATCTTGAAAGAGAACCTAATTTAAGATTACCTTTGTGGTTGGTCATTGTTACCTACAGTAGGCAGATGTCATGGTGATCTTCTTAGCATTAGTATTCCGAGAGAGTCTGACCTGACAGTGGTTCAGGTAACATCACAGATTGGACCGTCATATTGAGATTTCAAGTGGCTGTGCAAAGGGCTGCTCGTGGAAATCTAGTCAGCACAGTGACTGGAGAGCCGTGCTTTTCTCTTGGCCCGTGCTCTATGGCATACTTTTATATTTAGCAAAAGCTGTGTGATATTGAGTGGCTGATTAAAGTGTGTTGGGAATTGGCTCGGTAGCCGTAAAGTGAAGAGAAGGAAAGGGGAAAACATGGATGTGCCTTGGCTGATTTTCCATCCTGTACGTGAAAATGTTGTCTCTCTCCATTTTCTCATCAAAGAGCCCCCAGTCTGCGCTGGTGTAATGAAATCAGACCTCTCTGAGCCGTGCCCTTACAGTTGTCGCAGGATCAGTGATTCATCAACATATGGAGCTAAAGCCTTTTACAAGATAAAGTGATGACTCTAGAAGGAGAGATTGTTGTTAAAGAGGCCATCTGTCTTTGAAAGTATGATTTACTGGGGCATTCACCTCTGCCCCAAGTCATAAAAATAGTCCTAGTGACTGGATCTCTCTCTCTCTCTGCCTTCTTCCCTTTCTCCTTGCCCTCTTCAACCTAACCTTACAGCCAGAAGTCAACAGATTTTGTGAGAAATGATGCTGTCGTGAGTCATACAGCTTCTTCTACAGAGTGGGATGCAATATACCGGCACCTTACTTACATTCCTAAAATCCCTCCCAGACAGATAGCAAGTGTTATAGTTGTCTCCGTGTGTCAGAGGAGGAGCCCAAGACAAGGAGATGAATTGGAATGCCTAACACAGAAGGGTGTCGGTAACAGTGCTGAAGTGCTGAGAGTCATGCTCAAGTCTCTACCGTATGGATTATTCACAGCCACTGTGATTCCCCAAAGAATCCCTAATTACCACCCACATCCCTGTCAGTTGGTGTGTGATCAGGGAGTCTGCTCTCATTTTAAACTATGCAGAAATGAAATGAGAAGCCAGCATTACTTCGAAGGGACCATGCAGTGCATACCAGAGGCAAATAGGAATGATATTTAGTGCTGCCGTTTTGACTGGCCCACATTAGCGCAGCTCTCCTTTCTTCTAAATAATCAAGAGTTAGTCCTTCTGAAGCCTCCATATCCTGCCTACTGGCTCACAGTTTACCTTCGTTTTCCAAATTTGCCATCCTGTGGTTTGCTTGGCTTTTAAATCCACTTTGGCGCTTACAGTTTGTGTCGTGCTCTTGGCCCTTGGGAATGTTTCAGATCACATAGGGTACACTATTGAATATATATTAGTTTCTTGATCTCAGCAGAGTAATGGATGCTGAAATATTTCAGAAAGATGTATTTTGTAAAGATTCACAAACTGCATACTCTGCCTGTGTCAGAAGCACAACATGTATGATTTTATTTGTGGCTTAATCAACAGGAAAAAATGCCAAGCGGCTTTGACTAGCTGGCAGTGGATCTGTTTGTGTTTGCCGTATTTTCTCTATGAGACACCTGGTGGAGATGAGAGCCGGCAGAAACACCGAGTAGGTATCCAGGGCTTCATTACAGCAGTATCTCTAATGATCAAAGAAACCTTTTTATACTGTCTTGTTCCTGATCATGCAGCTGAGCATCTGTCTACCTGTCTGTCCACCTTTTAATTGCATCATCCCCGTCTCTCTGATCCTCAACGGTTCTGTCAATGCAGCTCAGCTTTCTACCATTTCTGATCATAGTTAACACAAAATTTTCTGCAAAGCAAACCAGTAAAACTGAGAACTTTCTAATAAACGTGAACCAAACCATTTTAGGAGAAGTTAATTTTCTATTGCAGATCCACTAAGGCCCTTGTGCTAATTTATCCTTCAAAGCCAAATACTGTATAGCAAGGAGGGAAGTGTTGTTTAGGAGTACTTGAAGCATTATGTTTAGTGGATACAAAAGGAGCTTGTTCTCAGATGCAGCAATCTACTAAATACTGATTCGTTTAAAACAATGGCAGTAGGAAGGCAGGAATTTAATTCACTCGATTTGTTCATTTGTTAAACACTTATTAAGACAAGCCCATTATGTGTAGGACTGTGTGTTTCATTCATAAGTGAAATACTGCACCCATTCTAAAAAGAGATGAGCTATGTATATGTTAATTATAAGAGAAATGTTATATGTTGATTTTGATAGAAAAGTACTCGTAAAGTGGTCCGATATTCAGTGGAGAAAGACCTCGCTTCTAGTTGAGCAGGTCAAAAACAGCTTCATAGAAGAAGAAACCCTGAAGTTTGGCATTGACAAATGGTGAAGATTGTAACATGTAAGATTACAATTAGTTGAAGATACTTTAAATAGAGGGACCAGCATGAGATAAAGCATGGGAGCAGAAAATCCCAGCTCATATTGGGAGGATGGTGTGTTATAGGCTAGTTTATCCGAAACCTGGAGAGTCTAATCAGGAGAAATAATGCTGGAGAGGGGGATCATAGAGGGTCCTTTAAAGATTTCAGTATTATGTTACCAACTCTGGATTTTCTTCAGTAGAAACCAAGAAGTTGTTGAAGACATTTAAGAAGGGGAAATAGTGGAAGTACCTGTGAATTGCAGAAGGGACCAACTGAAGGTTGAAGGATCATGGTGGTCCAGCCAAGGGGTAGTGAGAGCTTTAACCAGGGCCAATACAGTGAAGGACAGATACGATCTCCAGGGTATAGAATGCACAAACTCAGGGCAATGTGAGGGGTCAGATGACTTGAGAGGATGCTCTTAACAGGGGCCAGGAAGAGGGCCAGCTGGACGGATGGATGTGATAGGCTTTGTTGTTGACTTGCTGAGCACCCTTTGATCCAGGTGGAAATGTCCCAGACTCTGTTGTCATTATGGACATGGGAGTGGACGAAGTGTGTTAGGCTGTTGGGGAGGGATTTGAGAGTCTTCTATATACAATTAATAATTGAATTGATAGGAAATTTTTGATAAAATTTGCCTATGGAAACTATATTTATTAAGTCATAAACATTGTGTCTCATTGAGCTGATTAATGCTGTACAAGAGTTAGGAGCTTTATTGCAAATACGTTTTGAAAATTTGACAATTATCTGAGATTCCTCTTTTTTGCTTATCAGGACCCTCGGGAATAAGTATTGATACATTTAGTAGACAGGAAGAGGAGGTGAGTTGAGGAGAAAGGAACAAAAACCAGAAAAGTTGGCAGGAAAATGGGGACTCCCAAAGTTGAGGGCAGGGGAAGTCTTGAGATGGGAGTGGGTCAGCGCAGGGTTAAATACTGGAAGATATTAAGGTAGATGAGAACAATCTATTGGATGTAGTGTTCTGGGAAGATGTTGTTTCAAGAGGGTAGGTTCTGTGTTTTGTTTGCAGTTGTAAGAACTGGCAGCAACTATGGAGAACAGAATAGAGGTTCCTTCAAAAACTCAAAATAGAGTTACTATATGATCCAGCAGTCCCACTCCTGGGCATATATCAGGAAAAGGTGAAAACTCTTCATTTGAAAGAATAAGTGTGCCCCAGTGTTCACAGCAACACTATTTACTATCGCTAAGACATGAAAGCAACCTAAGTGTCCACCAACAGATGAAGGGATAGAGAAGATGTGGTACATATGTACAATGGAATACTACTCAACCATGAAAAAGAACGAAATAATGTCATTTGCAGCACCATGGATGAATGCAGAGATTATCATACTAAGTGAAGTAAGTTAGAGAAAGAAAGAATCATATGATATCACTTATATGTGGATTCTAAAAAAGTGATACAAATGAACTTGTTTATGAACCATAAACAGACTCACAGACATAGAAAGCAAACATACAGTTACCAAAGGGGAAAGGATGGAGGGATAAATTAGGAGTTTGGGATTAACATATACACACTGCTGTATATAAAACAGATAATCAACAAATACTGTATAGCATAGGAAACTATATTTGGTACCTTATAATCTAAAATGGAAAGGAATAGGAAAAAAATATATATGTGTGTATCTCTCTCTCTATATATATATATTCAAATGTATACATATATATGTGCATGTATATATGTTTGTATATACATATATGCATGTGTGCTTAGTGACTTCAGTTGTGTCCAGTTCTTTATGACCTATGAACTGTTGCCCGCCAGGCTCCTCTGTCCATGGGATTCTCCAGGCAAGAATACTGGAGTGGGTTGCCATGCCCTCCTCCAAGGGATCTTCCCAACCCAGGGGTCAAACCCATATCTCCTGCATCTCCTGCATTTCAGGCAGATTCTTTACCCACTAGGCCACCTGGGAAGCCCATATACATATAAATGTGTATTGTGTGTGTGTGTGTGTGTGTGTGTGTGTGTGTGTGTGTGTGTGTGTGTATGAAACTGAGTCACTTTGCTGTATACCCTGAAACTAATGCAATGTCGTAAATCAACTGTACGTCAATTTTAAAGAAAAGTGTAGAAACTGAGGGAAGGAATGTTTGGTGAGGAAGTGGAAGCCATGAGTATAGACACTAATGAAGAGCAGGCTGGATTTTCATGGGGTACAAGCCTCAGCCGCCTCTCCTTTCAAATGTCTATGACTCGAGGTTCTCCATGAGGAGTCTTCAGGGGCACGTGGTAGGGGCCTCCTAGAGGCAGCATCTGAAGAGGCAGACTGGCTCTGATGTGTTTCCTTGCCAGTCACCATATGAGCCCTGTCCTGGTTAGTACCTGTGCTGCCCAGATACACCTCTCCACCCGGTGCCCTAGACTGTACCATGGCAGCCCTTGGGAAGCCCCTGGTTAGTACCTGTGCTGCCGAGATACACCTCTCCACCCGGTGCTCTAGACTGTACCATGGCAGCCCTTGGGAAGCCCCTGGTTAGTACCTGTGCTGCCCAGATACACCTCTCCACCCGGTGCTCTAGACTGTACCATGGCAGCCCTTGGGAAGCCCCTGGTTAGTACCTGTGCTGCCGAGATACACCTCTCCACCCGGTGCCCTAGACTGTACCATGGCAGCCCTTGGGAAGCCCCTGGTTAGTACCTGTGCTGCCGAGATACACCTCTCCACCCGGTGCCCTAGACTGTACCATGGCAGCCCTTGGGAAGCCCCTGGTTAGTACCTGTGCTGCCGAGATACACCTCTCCACCCGGTGCCCTAGACTGTACCATGGCAGCCCTTGGGAAGCCCCTGGTTAGTACCTGTGCTGCCGAGATACACCTCTCCACCCGGTGCTCTAGACTGTACCATGGCAGCCCTTGGGAAGCCCCTGGTTAGTACCTGTGCTGCCCAGATACACCTCTCCACCCGGTGCTCTAGACTGTACCATGGCAGCCCTTGGGAAGCCCCTGGTTAGTACCTGTGCTGCCGAGATACACCTCTCCACCCGGTGCCCTAGACTGCACCATGGCAGCCCTTGGGAAGCCCCTGGTTAGTACCTGTGCTGCCGAGATACACCTCTCCACCCGGTGCTCTAGACTACACCATGGCAGCCCTTGGGAAGCCGTATCTCAAAACTTGGCTCTCTTCTTTGTGCTTGTGAAATAACTTAAGATGTGTTGTCTTGATTTTCTTATTTACTTCTCTTAATTATAGAGTCTGATCCAAAAGATTGTTTATGAGGTATAACCAGCCTAATGGTTTAGAAGAAAAAAGATTTGCTTTCTGTTCTGTTTGTAGGCCTGAAATGAGGATTAAATTAGCTAATGTTGATTACTAATCGAAATCAGAAAAAATTCCAGGGCTGTTTTTTAACTTAAGCAGCATAATAATATCAGAACTAATTATAGCCAATAATAAGAAATAGTATTAAATGATGATCAGACAAAAGTAGTATGTTTATTTCATCAGCAGTATTAAATGCAGAGCAGTACAGTATAGCATTTATTTGTTTGCTTCAAATTAATGGTTTTGAGTTAGATGAGACTGTCATGTAGAAACTTTTAAGTACAAGTTAGCTTTTGTTGTTCATGTAGTAGAATAAAGGATAAGAACCCCTGAGATCTTTAATGGATTTTGTGGGATCTCTGTAGAACAGAAGAGTTACACTTAATCTTTTAGCTATTAAAAAAAGTCATTGAAAATTTTGATTTTTCTGCTTATTTCCCTTTTTTCATGTGATTTCTTCACAGTAGTTTAAATGACAGATAATCATGCTGCAGCATTTGGTAAATGTCATGTACCCTACTTGCCTAAAAGCAGTGGAGTAGTGTAAACATGTGGCTTCCTTTTTCAAAAGATCTGTCCAATAATTATCCTGAAGGCTATTACAATATGCAAATAGCAAGGGGCGTCCTTGTCTCCTAAATTAAAATATCAATATTGATTCAACATGTGCAAAAAGAAAACAATATTTTTGACCAAATGTTAATCCCATCTCAGGACAGTGAAATCTGGATGTCCAGATTTAATCAGGGTTTGAGTTCTAACCGCCACAGCGAGGGATCTTCTGTGCGTTATTAGCTGAGCCGCCACCTCTAGTATCATTTTCTTCATCCACAGAATGGTTGTTTGCTGACTGTCCTGCCCAATACAGGTTCCTGGAAGGATCAAATGTGTGACATTCCTAGTACTCCATAATATGCCAGACAAGTATAGATTATTACTATTTCAGAAGAAACTTTGTCATCTCTGAATTCTTAATTATCACTCATTTGAAATGTATGAAGCATCTGATTTGATCTTGCTTCCACAAAGAATTTACATTGGCCTTGGATAAGGATGTGATGGATTTCCACTCTCTCATGTTAGGGAAACTGAGGCACGTAGAAATAAAATCGACTGCTTTTTGTGTTCCATTTGAGTCGTTTTCTTTTGCCTATTGTTAATGAACTTAATACACTTAGTAGAAATGAAATTCAGCTTGCCTGAAATTGCTGCATGAAGCTACAACAAAGAATTTCTTCTGAAAGTTAAACGATAGTCTTACAAATGCCTGCCATTTTCATGTAAACAGGACAGCTTGCGTTCTGTTCAGTTCTCCCATCTGGCTGTGCATATATGTATTTGGAATCCCTGAACTTCAGACTTGAACAAGGTTGGCAATGACTGTTCAGAAATGAGTGTTTTTGCCATCGCACTAGGTCACTGACCCCTCCAGCTGTCGCTTCAGTGGGTGGTAAGAAACCGAGACAAGCCCCCAGTCATCATGACTCTTAGGCTTGAAATTCTCCCAGTGTGTTTTCCGTAGGTTCCCAACATACAGATTACTTGCTAATGTCACTCAGACACCCATATTCTCAGAAGTGCCAAAGAAAGACTCTTCTGTAATCTCTCAGAATTATTTTCCTGGCTGAATTTGTTGGGCCAAATTTAAAAGAGCAACATGCAGTTAGATACCCATTTTTATTTATTTTTTTTAATTCGCTTACTGCTCCAGATCATGGGTTTTATAAGATTTCTCTGACTCTGTAGCATTCAACTCTGTTTATTATTATTACTGTTCATTAATGTTCCTTTTCAGGGTCAAGTGATTGTGAGATTTGGCTGGCCATTTTGGCAAAGTAATGCTAATTCGTAGGTCCTTTCAGTGGAATATTCTGGAAGGGTGTAATGATAATATCAAAACTGCATTTAATTTGTGAAGAGGAAGGAAGGGTAGCACATGAGAGACAGAAATCTGCTGTTCTCTTTGTAAGTGAAAGGTCATGCTACTGAGCGCTGCAGGGTGGATTGGTGAGAAATGAGCTCCCGTTTGCTAGGAATTAGAATGAGTCTATCTGATTTTCCTTCACTTGTGACCTTTAAAGATGCAGCTTTTAGATTGATAAGCAGGTGGATGCTTTTAGTAACCCAATGCAGAATTTGTTTCATATAAAAAGACTATCTTTCAGACACTGAAGATACTGCTTCCACAAAGGGTGTTTTTTTTTTTTTCCCTCCAAAGCCTCTGGAGAAAGAAATTCAATGATTATATCTTATCTGTCACACAAAAAGAAAATTCAGAATTACTCTATGTTCAATTAGAACATTTTTCCCCCTCAAAGCAATAATCATTTTCTGGAACACGCATCCTCATGCTAAGCATCTCCAGGAAGGTTTGACAGTGGGCAGTCCTCAGGGCTCTCCCCTCCAGATCTTCCATCCGGCTCCACTCTGCACAACCTTCTCCAGGCCGATAAAAGAGCTTCCCGGGTTGCTATAGTAATCCTTTCATGTTGGGCCCTGCGCTATCTTGAAGGCAATCAGAGGAGAACAAGGAGTGGGGAGCAATGCAGAGTTAATGTCAGGCGGCCGAAGGGGATCTGCAGTGTTATATCTGGAGATGTTTTGGTTTGCTGAAGACTGGATGTGGTCAGTACAAACCCTCAACCCACCCTGGGCCCAGTTTGATGTTTGGATATTTAAAGCAGATTTTTTTATGATCTAGGTTGACTCTATACCTACCCTGCCTTTGTATTTAAAAAGGTTGAAATAGCTTACTTCCCATGGCCAACCAGCTCAAATTTCTCATCTTCTCTACTTGTTTTCAGTTCTTAATTACATCATCCATCTTATTTGTTCTAATTTCCTCTTTTTCTTTTCCTTATCCCCTCAGCCATCAACAGCTCCAGCCCATCAGCATCTGTTTTATTTTGTCAAATGCTGGTGTTTTATTGGGCTTCTGTGCTGTTTCTGCTCCTCGTTTGATATTCTGCCCTGATAATAAATTCTTCATAAAGCACCCCTGATCAGATACATTGGGTCTTCTTTCTTTTCCTGTGTACAGGTTTTAATTTCCTACTCAAAATCACAAATGAGGTGGAAAAAATGCGTGCCTCCTGCACTGTGTATCCAACTTTTGAAATGTTTGGAGAGAGCGGGGAATCTAGTGACTTGTGTCCTGCCAGCCTCCTTGCAGCGGTCAATGATAGCAAGATTGGTCAGCGGTTAGAGTCAGCTTTCATATCAGAAAATTTTCTTTCATTTAAAGATATTGTTTAAAAAAACAAACACAGCCGTGTGTTGTAGAGTCCGTGTAGAAAAATGGCCCCACTGGAGGTGTCTCAGAACTTCAGAGCCACCAGGAGTAGAAAACGCCAGTGTGTTCGCAGTGAGCACAGCAGGGCCTCTGCAGACGCAGTCCTCACCCTCTCATCCTTCAGCCATTCACGGGTGCGTGGGTGCACGTGTGATTCCTTAGACACTCTCTGAGAAACCTCCCAGACATGGGCCATGAGCATGATGAGCAAGGCTCTGGTCCTTGTGGAACTTGCATCCGAATCAGTGTGGACCTGTCTGAAGGAGAGGACATCATGATAGAAAGTTCTAGAACTGTGCCGTGCCTCACAGAAGCCACTCAGCCCCACATGGGTATTTGAATTTAAGTCGAGCAAAACTGAATACAATTAACATTCAGTTCGTAAGGCAGCCTAGCCACACTCCAGGCGCCTCGGGCGTCCGGGGCTACACTGTAGGACGGTGCAGGTGGAGAACAGGATGACTTCCAGTTATCACAGGACACTCTGCCATCCGGGCTGCTCTGGAACGTCCCCATTTCTTAGGGCTACGTAGTGATTAAAGAGGCAAATATGTAAATAAGGAACACTCTTAATCTTTGACCTCTAGAAATATTTAAGCTTCTTTGGGTTTCTCAGTTCTTCTTGGGAAGAGTCATCCTGAAACACCATTTGTGAGCAAAATCAGCATGGGGCTCGTCATCATCTGGGGGCGGTGGGAGGTGCAGCGGCCCGGGACTGGGAGGGGAGGAGGCCCAAGAGAGCCGAAGCTGCCTGTGGGCTTTCTGAACCACCCCCTCCTGGTGGAGGGAGCAAGGTTAAGATGGGAAGGCTGAGCCCTATCCAACGTTTCATCCGTCCCTTCCACAAACTTTTCTTATTAAGCATTGAGAGGCCATTGCTGTGAAGGACGTAAACTCCTTGTATCCTAGTGGAAGGAGGCAAGTGTTAAACAGTGACAGGACAGAAGGGTGGCTGCTGTGGCGCAGGAATGCACGAAAGTCTCTTAGGGCCTTGACCCTGACTTCCGGGCACGTGGGAAGAGGGCGGGAAGTGGGGGGAGGGCCCTCAGGGAGGGTGTCGCCTGTGCTTCCGTGGGGTTTGTGTTCAGTGTGCCCTTCTTTAGCATAAGCTACTTTAAAACTCTAGGCTGTGTAGAGACAGGGCTTGGTGATAGTCAATTATAATAAAATAAGCCATCATAAAATTCTTCAAGTAGCAAAGTTCAGTAGTTCATTTGAAATATTTGCTGTAAAATGTAAGATTTCTCCTGGTATTCTGGAAGGGGAGTAGTCTTTTATTTTGTTCTAGGTGTGAATTCCTGGCAGATGAGCCATTTTTCTCTCTGTTGCCATCTCTTACTCTTGGCCGTGCTGGCTTCCTTGCTGTTTCTGGAACACACTAAGGCCTTTCTCCCCGTAGGGCCCTTGCTTTATTGCTCTGTTTGCCTGGAACTAAAACATGCCTCCTCTCAGGTATCCATTTTACTCTCTCCCACCTGTCCTCTGGATTCTGCTCAAATGTTCCTTCATCACACAGGCCTTGCCTATATAAAAGCCTATATATTAATAATATATGAGGAGGGATATGAGGCCTACATGAATATTAGCCTCCCACCCATGGTACTGTCCACCTCCCCTTAACCTGCTGTATTTACAAAGCACTGATCATCACCTGGAGTATTAAGTGTTAGTGTCTCTTCATGGTCTGACTCCCATCTTGAGAACATAAGCACCATGAAGACAGTGCTCAGATTTGTTCATTATCGTATGCTCGGCACTCACTAGAGCACCTGGCATAGAGTAGGTCTCAATAAATACATGGTGAGTGAATAAATTCTATCTTGATATTTATTATCAATTCCAAAAGGAATGGTTAAACTGTTCTTTTGATTGTTTTTTATAGCTTCTGAAAAGATCACTGATATTTCCCTTTTATAATTCAGTAATTCTCTATAACCAGATCAGAGTCTACTCCCATTTTCACTGCACCAAGTAACCATTTGGCAAAGCTGATGCCCTGTACTGTCCCATCAGATGCCAAGGTGGACTCTCTAGGATGGCACCTTCAAGTGCAGTTTGCTGCGTTTGAACAATGGCACGTGACTGCAGTGCTGGCAGTGTGTGGCCAGATCGTGGAACTGTCACAGGCCCACCCTGTGGCTCTGATTTTAAGGCAGACGTTGGGCTTGCCTCTTTCCCCTCCCTGCCTTTCTTCCGCCCGTTGTACTTTTCAACAGAATAACGACACTAATAGTGAAACAGTCCCTATCGAGTCTCGTGCTCAAGTCACATCCCCGAGAACCTTGTTATTGGTGCTATAGATTATCAACGTAGAGACATTAGAAGAAAAACTTTGGTGCAAGACATACACAGCCCTTTTCTTGCATAGTGTGTCTTCCTTAAGTGAGAGACCACAGTTTGCCCTCGCCTCTCTTTAGATACTTGGGCCTAAATCTAAACAGGAGAGAAAAGGAGAGGCAATATCTCAGACCGGCAACCGTTAGGATGAGGGGTTGGGAGAGCACTACTTCTCTTTTATTGATTTTGTGAAATTGTTTGAAGAATAATTCAGCATTTTGGGGTATAAAAATAACAGCTTCCAGTTGCTTTTCAATTAGGTGAATGTACTTTCACTGAAAGGTTCTGTTGTTCTTGAGACGCACTTTCCTTCTGTTCTTTCAGAGCCTCTTTAATCAGTCATGATGTGTCAGGAGGTGCAGCCACCTTCCTGACACCCTCTGCTTCTTCCCTTCCCTCTCTCTTTTGTGAGGCTGAGTCTCCAGGAAAACTGATTGGCAAAATTGTTCCTTAATTGGAGAGAAAGGTAGTTCTCTAAAGACAGGCGCTATCCAGAGCATAACAAATTGAACTACCAGAGTGTATGTTTTACCCGAGTCAGGTTTTGTTTCAACTAGAAATCTTGAGCATCCATGGACTGGGTTTAAAGCAGGCGTTTATCTGAACATTATAATATTACCGAGGTTTAATTTTTTTTAGATTATTATTTAGAGCATGGTAATGAGAATCTTGTTTCATTATTGTGTCCATGGTCAGGTCACTGCGTTTAAATTTCCCTTAAAATGCAGACAGTAATGAGTTTTGTATATAAGCTGAATGCCCTGAACTTTAGCAAACTGACTAATAGGTGTTTCCATGGCCTGAGAAAAAGAAAACCCCCTTTGATGTCCTTTTTTGTTTATTTGTTTGTGTGTCTGTGTGTATGAAAAAAGACATTATAATGTAGTATTATATTACCCCTCGCTGAATAGTTTAGTGAGCTATACGTGTTTGCTCAACAAACAAAATAAACCTCAATGGGCATAGGCCTAGTAACAGTTTTAAGTTCTCTAATTTTTAGAATAAAAAAAATTAGTTATACACACCTGAAATATCACTCCCTTCGGAAGAAAAACAGAAAAACTAAAAACTCATTGTGCTTATTATTCTTTACACTTTTACAGTTTACCCACATCTTTGACTTTAGAGGGTCTATGATGCTTTCTGAGAAATTATTGCAGTATCTAAGAGAGGTGATGGATGTGTTACTCACCTTGATTGTAGTATGTGTACCTGTGTCTCAAAGCTTCTTGATAGTATTAAGGATTGCTCATTTATATGTATACAATGACAATGGCTAATTTACACGGATATATTGCTAATTTATACATCTACAGTGGCAATGTATATGTACATTAAACTATCATGTTGTATACCTTTAAAGAAAATTATGTTGTATAACCTAAATATATGGGGGTTCCCCGATGGCTCAGCTGTAAAGAATCCACCTGCAATGCGGGAGACAAAGGAGTCGCAGGTTTGATCCCTGGCCCAGGAAGATCCCCTGGTGGAGGAAATGGCAACCCACTCTAGTATTCTTGCCTGGAAAATCCCATGGACAGAGGAGCCTGGCAGGCTACAGTCCATAGGGTCCCAAAGAGTTGGACACGACCAAGTGACCAAGCACACATACAGCCTAAATATATACAATGTATATCCATCAATTATGCTCCAATAAAGGAAATCAACCCTGAATATTCACTGGAAGGACTGATGCTGAAGCTGAAGCTCCAATACTTCCAAGCCACCTGATGCGAAGATCTGACTCTTGGAGAAAGACCCTGATGCTGGGAAAGATTGAGAGCAGGAGGAGAAGAGGGCAACAGAGGATGAGATGGTTGGATGGCATCACCAAGTCAATGGACATGAGTTTGAGCAAGCTCCGGGAGATAGTGAAGGACAGGGAGGCCTGGCGTGCCACAGTCCAGTCCATGGAGTGCCACAGGCCATGGAATCGCAAAGAGTCAGACACAACTTAGCAACTCAACAACAAAAGCTGGGTGGCAAAATTATTTCATCTTCTCAACAACAGCCACATCTATGATAATTTTATAGATGAAAAATGCTGAGGCTCGGAAGAGTTAACATCACCTGGTAAAAGCAAATCCTGAATTTCAAGGTTTCAGTTTTTGGCTAGGCTCAGAGGACTCATGGTCTCCAAGAGCCAAACTCTGTCCTGCAGAAAGGGACCTGCAGTGGGGGTTCATCAGAGGTCATGAGTTCTGGTCGCAGCCGTCACCACCTGTGTGTTCTCATACAGATGACGTAATTTCTCTGTTTCTTCTTCTATCAGAATGAGGCTACTATTACCCACTTGTCTTTGTTCTAGGATTCAATGAAATGTGAAAACATTTAATAATCATTAAGCAAAAGTTAATTTTTCTTATATTTCTATCCCACGTCTAATGTTTCCCCTGGTAACCCCACTTTGCATCATGGATACCACACATATAAACCTCTATCTAAGTTTCCAGGTTTCAACACCTATGAGCTGTTGACCTTGAACAAGTTGTGCTTCAGTGTCCTTATCTGTAAAATGGGGATAAGAGCACCACTTCACTGGGTTTTTGCTGAGGATATACGAGTTAATGCACCTGAAGTACTTTGAATAGCTCCTATCAGAGTACATGCTCAAGACATTACTGAATATGATGAGCTATAATATTAGTTTTTCTCCTTTACAAATTGTATTCACAAATATTTTTACTGTGCATCTATTAAAACATTTTAGTCAGTTCTGATGTGTCTGAGCTTATTTTAAACCTGAGTCTTTGGACTGTATAAATCAAGGGGTTGGCAATTTGGTTTCTGATTCCTTGGCATTGACTGATCAACATTTGGTTCATTGGTGAGCATTTAAGAACCACCAGTGAGAACGTAAGAAATTAGCAATCCTTCATACTGTCAGGAAGCATTGAGATTGAGCTGTCAGAGGCCGAGGGTGAACGCTTCATTGGATTGAGTCACTGAACCAGTTGGATTCTTTGTCTTCCATGGCATTCTTGGATAGAGTCCATTTAACTAGGAAGTAAAGACTTTGGTCAGTTCATTTAATAGGAAAGAACTCAGAAAACCTTGTGTTAACCATTTGGGCATGTTGGAAATAGGAGAATGTTAGTTATTGAGCTTAACACCTTAGAAAAGAAATCAGGGAAATACTATGGCATGAAGGAATATGTAACCTTTGACTTTAACATACAACCTAAATTGTACCTTTAAGGCATTAGAAATTTTTTTTTTCCTTGTCTTTCGTCTGTAATTCATCAAAGTGACTGTTTATTGGATGCTGGGATAGAGTGGTGGTGAGGAGAAAATGGGAAAGGAGAAACCGAGCTATTGGCATTGTGACTGGTGACAGATTCTAAACTTATGGGAATGTGCTTTATTCTTTTTTGATGACTATCTTCCCCTGTGTTTTTTCTTAAAACACACACACACACACACACACACACACACAACCTTGTCTGACTGACTATAACCTTTAAATAATTGGTAAACTGAAGCACTGAAACTGACATTAAAATCTAATGAACAGACTGGAAGGGGGGAGCTTTATTCTAGTAAAGGGCTGGCCAGCCTGTTGTCCCTCATTTCCTACTGAGTGGGAATGATTTCTTCTGACAACAGGCAACATCGGCAGTAGTAGTATTAAAATATTTCAATCTATTTCTGTTAGTAATAATACAATAATACATCATCTCTAGGACTTGAGATGAGTGACCCATTTCTAGGAGCAGAAAGTCTTCACACTGCCATGAAAGGCTTCGGGGAACTGGCATTTAATTTTATGCTGCCTCGCATTGCTCTCTTTCTTGTGTGCTATCTCCCCAGCTGAAGGGTACCTCCTTTGAGGGTAATGGCCTTATTTTATTTTTTATGCAGCTTTTTGAAACTCTATAGGGGTCTTACACAACAGTGGATGGAAAATACGCAGTAAACACCGATTTACTTAGCACCTCTTCCCTCCCCTCCTTCTCTTCTGACTTTGCACAGGAATGCTTCCCTTGGCTGCATCCCTGCATGAGCCCATAATTCGAAAATGGCTGTTTTCTGACCCTTGTTTGCTTCTGGCCAGTGAACTCCAGCAGTTTGGTTCCCAGGCATCCATGTGAATTTTTTCTGCTACTACATCCATCCTCCCTCGTGAAAGTGAAAAAGTAAAAGTGTTAAGTTGCTCAGTCATGTCCAACTCTTGCAACCCCATGGACTGCAGATCTCCAGGTGTCTCTGTCCATGGAATTCTCCAGGCAAGAATACTGGAGTAGTAGCCATTCCCTTCTCCATGGAATCTTCCCAACCCAGGGATCGAACTCACGTCTCCTGCATTGCAGGCAGACTCTTTACTGGAGCCCATCAATTTAATTATACTTCAGGCTCTCTAGGCACAGATCTACCATGACAACCTGGTGTCTGTAGACTGGCTTTACTCATGACGCTCTTTTGGCTCAGTAGTGCTGCTTGCTTTCTGAACAAAAGGCTTTTGCATAGCCTCTAAAATGGTGTCCTCTGTCTGGGACTGTTTTCCTAATGAGGGTAGAGTATAATTTAAGGGCTTAATTTCAGAAAACTCTATGAAGCAGTACACCCATAAAATGTTATGATTCACGACCACTTGTTTTGTTCTCATAATGCAACCTAAACTAAAAAGCCATTCCTCAAAGCTATAAAATCTGTTCATGGCTGTCTTTAGTATATCACGTGGAGTATAATTCAGCCCACAGAGAAGGCAAAAGATGGATTCGTGGGGCCATTTGCCTTGGTCTGTGGTAAAGGCCAGTAATTTCTAAGCTCTGTGGAAGACCCTATTTTACTGTAAACCCTGAGCTCTTCCTTAATCCCACTTAGTTTCCCTTTCCATTTTAATATCAATGTGTCCTCGTTTACAGACCTTCTCTTTTCCCCTATAAATTATTGCCAAGAGCCCGACTGTGCCCTCATCCATGGCCCTTCTAATATCTTCTGTCTTCAGCTGTTGGGGTTGGTGTGTGACGATGCAATGGCTAGAAACCCAAAGTGCAGCCTCATGGAGAATCATTTTGGTCATTCATCAGCTCTGACAATCCCTGGGAGAACCTGTGTCTCACACCTCTCCAGAGGGCAGATAACCAACATTTTCCTGGAAATGAATGAAAGAACGCTGTCCATAGTTGAACCTCAGTGTTGACTGTTAACCCAGGTTGCCAACTCTGGTGTCCTCAGTAAAACTTAAGATTGTGATTCATATCTGAACACCGAGGATAGATCCTATGTCTGACCTTTTATGTTTCTTCATGATCATGTTATCTAGGTCATCACACTTTAGAAAGTACGTATGTGATAGTATTCTGGAAGTTAAGGGTTTAGGCTGCAGAGTAGATGAACCTGGGTTGGAATCCTGGCGTAGACATTTATTCAGCTGTGTACCTTAGGTTACTTAACCTCGCTGTTTCTCATGTGCAAAATGAGGTTAATTGCTGAACCTATCCCATGAGATTTCTGTGAAGAAAGCATGACATAATCCACATAAAAGTCACAATAGTACTTGGCATACAATTATTACCAATACTTATTTATCAACACTTATTTTAGGCATAGCTATCAGAAGGAGAGGAACTCAGTAGGGACTTACCAAATTCCGATGAACTCAGGAGTTTCAGTCAGACTCCAAGAGGGATGACTTGTATGTCTTTGATCCATGCTGTACTTGACGAAGCCAGTTAGAACATGGTGTAAATAGAAGTCCTGAAAAATGAACTAGTTATTTAACTCCATGATTAAATGTCGACGGCATGGTGTTTTGTCTCTTTCTTCAGTTAGCCATTAAATGCAGTATTATGACTTTTACTCCTTGCACATCAGTTGTTTAGCTGAAAAGTAAACTCCTTTTTTGTCCTAGGAACTAAGTTTTTTTTTTCATTGTAGATATAGACAGCTCATGTATTTCCACTTGAGGTGTACCTTGTACTGCATATTTGCCCTGAATCTGAAGACCCATCTTTTTTCAGCAGACTCATTTCAAACTCTCGTAGAACTAAGTGATTTCCTCGAAGAACAAGTTTTACTGTTTGGTAGATGAAACTGGCAGTGGCCATTCAGAATCATAAGGTGGAGAACAATGATTTTTTAAACCTTAGCAACTTTGAAGTAATTTTATGCATTAGTAATAATAGGAAAGTGTCTAAAAAATATCGGAGAATTGTTTTGAAAATACCTTTGTGCCCCTTTTAAAAAAGCCCATCCCCCCCAAAGGTAAAATTAACATTTATCTTGGTATTCTCTTTAAGCTCGAGTCTTGAGGGGGAAAACCTTCCCAGAGCCAATCTCTTGATTTGATGAAATTAATACTCCCATTGTTTATTATTTATTTTCATTGAGGGTTCTGTGGCCTCTGCTGTATTTCAAAAGAGCCCACCTTCTGTGCTCTAGAGAAGTTTGGTAGCTCAGAATGGCTTGGCGTGACTGTGGTCAAGGGTCTTCCATGAGCCGTGGCTTTAGGGGGGCTGAGGCAGAAAGACACAGCCCAGTTCTTTTTCAGCCCTTTTCCATAATGAGGGCATAGATTCTGCCTTGTACTTGGGTGGGTTTCCCAATCTACTGGGAGTCCAATCCATTAATAGCCAACGTTAGGTCATGGCCAGAGGGCCATGGTCCCCGCAGTTGTCATTAGTGAGTTCTTATTTCTGTTCCATTGAGAAGCTGGAATTGACAAACTGTCTACAGAGCTGCATGTCTCTTTGCTGCCTGTTTTTGAGCAGGACACATTAAGGATAAGTTACTTGTCATGGTGGAATTCCTCATCATTAATCACAGGGGGACCACATTCCTAGGTAAATCAGTAACCTTGTTGATAAGGCCACATCTTGATAGAAAATGTACTTTTTTGACATCCTCCTGTCTGCTGGCCTGGTCCGCAGTGCTGCCACACACCCAGAGCCAACTGCCTTATTCCATCCTGATGACGGTGATACGCTGTGGATCTGTGAAGATCTGAGTCATCGCTCCTGCGTGAGGCCCGATTTGATTTGTATACAATATGAATAACTGTGTATTAGGCATGCTGTAATTTTTTCATCTTCTCTGCCTACAGGAACTATATTACCATATCAGGGTAAAGTTCATTCTGCCGGACTGATAATTAATCCCCTGTTCTTTTTCTCTTTTCTGCTTTCTTATCTGGTGGCTACATTATATATAAATTCCAGCATTTTTCATCACTATGCCAAATAAAGCAATTTGGAGATGCAAGCAATAAAAAGCTTATTTTTATAACCCCTCTAGAAAGAAAACTGCACAGATTCCATTTTAGTGAAAAAAGGCATTCCATTATGTAGCCGCATTTATATGTACTACTCAGACCATGTGCTGGACACATAGGACAACCAGCTGCAACTGGGACAAGTGTCTGGTCTTCTGAGAGTGACCCAGAAAAGATGGTGAATCTGTTTGAGACATTTCTACTACCAGTGCATTTTCTGCACACACCCCGCTGTCTGTTGTCCTTCTCTTGCTTCATAGTTTTTAAAACAGAAATAAGATAGTCTGTAGAAGGTATTAGCTTGAGATTCACATTCTTAACTGGATAGCAGATGTCTTACTAATTGAGGCTTGTATTTAACTGGGTTAAATGCAGCGGTTTGATGTTAGCATACAGTGTGGCCAAGTCCATTGTACTTTGATGGGAAGGGCTCAGCTTTGTACCACCCTGCAGTATGCAAGTCTCATATTCATCCTAGGATACTGGTTTTGCTGTAATTTCATTTGGGGACCAGGGAACATTGCAGCGTGGTGAGATGAGTAGGAGCTAAATATTTCAGATGGAGGAAGGAGTATTGTTCTAATTAAACTGAATATGGTGCCCGTGGCAAAGTATGTGCTTAATATATTGGGGTATGAGTGAAAAATTACATGTATTTTCATAAATTGTTTTTTTTCCCTCTCTCATCCTTGCTGAAGGGCTTTTGTTTTGGATATTGTTTGCACAGAAGAATTATTTCATTACTGACGTGGGACAGCATAATAAAATCTGAAAAGTCGTAACAGTTACCCTGGCCCTGAAATGTTTCTCTTCTTTGGATGAATAGGGAATATGAGTTCAGACTTCTCCTATAAGGTGGAAAACAAAAGAGTGTTATTTTTTCTCCATTATCTAATGCAGAGGGCTTCCCTGATAGCTCAGTTGGTAAAGAATCCGCCTGCAATGCAGGAGATCCCTGTTTGATTCCTGGGTCAGGAAGATTCCCTGGAGAAGGGATAGGCTACCCACTCCAGTATTCTTGGGCTTCCCTGGTGGCTCAGCTGGTAAAGAATCTGCCTGCAATGCGGGAGAGCTGGGTTTGATCCTTGGGTTGGGAAGACCCCATGGAGAAGAGAAAGGCTACCCACTCCAGTATTCTGGCCTGGAGAACTGCCATAGAAGAATTATTTCATTATTGATACCAGAGAGCATAATAAAATCTGGAAAGTCGTGACAGTTACCCTAGCTCCAAAATGTTTCTCTTCTTTGAGTGAATAGGGAATATGAGTTCAGGCTTCTCCTATAAGGTGGAAAACAAAAGAGCATTATTTTTTTCTGCAATATCTAATACAGAATCCCATGTACAGATCCGTGGGCTCTAACTTGTTTTCATTTAGAAAAGAAAAGCAACTTTAGGATGAAGTAGATCTTGAATATTCAAGAGCAGGTCAAAGCTAAACACAGGATTTTCATCGTCTTAGCCTGACACTTTTCTGTTTAGTGTCCTTTGTGAAATATTTGACTTAAGGGGTCAAAAATGTTAAGTTTGGCCAATTTCAGTTGATAGCCCATTGATAGGCATTGACTGCACCCAAATGCCATTCTTATAACCTTGAAACATCTCTGTGATGATACTGTAATTAGAAATAAGTGCTAGTGCATCTAATTTTCTGATCTGTGGGTTGTTATAGGGTTGGCTGACGAAGGGCCCAGTGGTAGGTGAGCTTGGAAGGGATAACATTTTTAGTGACTGTCTTTTGCCTGATCCTGTTTTGCCTACTCTCCAGTGACCTCTGAGGGCCTGATTCAACTGTCACGTTGATATACGTGACTCCCAAGTCTGCCTTTTTCTTCGTCCTGTGAAAATGTAGAACTACACGTCACTCAACTATAGAATACACCGTCTGTTCTTCACTGCCCATGTCCTTCAGGCCTCGCATCTTCACGGAGGAGTCCTAGCCCTTCCGACTCACTCTTGGCATTTCCCTCCACTGTTACCATGCTTCTCCCACACCACCGTTCAGAGACGGACCAGGTTGTATAACTTCTCCTTTGTGATTCTAGGATCTGATCTTCCCTATTTATGACTGCTGCTCCTCCTACCCTTGTTCAGGCCGCCCTCGGCTTGCCTGGCGGTGCTCCAGTAACTTCTCAGCAAAGTCTCTCATGTCCGTGGTCCCCTACTTCCCACCCTTATCACACACACAAAACGTTCTGTCCATCTTACCTCTGTAGAATCTCTCCTCCTGAGTATGATGTGGTAGATGATACCTCTTACTCCATTCCATCCACACTCATAAGCTTAACGACCCCTCTCCTTCTGCAGCATCCAAAGATTACAGTCTCTATTTTTTCCCAATGTTCGGACCCCTTCATAGTAATCTCCAAGTAAGGCCCAGCTTTGCCCACCTTAAGGCCTACTCTCTCTAAAATATTTACAGGATCTTTATCACACCCTACCTTTTATCCTAATTCTCTGAAGACCCGTCTTGTCTATCCTACTAAATCTTGAGTGCCTGGAGAGCAAATTCTTTTTCTTTAGTTTACTTATATCTACCACGTGTCATAGCTACCATGTAATCAACAGACCAATAATAAATACAGCTGACATTTGCTGACCATTAACTATGTGCTGATTACAGTACTATTCAAAGTGCTTTACATACATGTTTTTTTTTCTCATTTTAGTTCATGAAAAGGTATTATTATTGTTATTTCCTTTTATAACAGTGCACATGGAATTCAAAGAGGCAGACAAGATCACTTCTTTGCAACATAGGCAGGCAAGGCTTCGTGATAATCCATAGGGTACAGTATGGAAGAAGTTTATTGTGCAGATGGGCAGCCATCAAACAGGCGCCTGATGACATGATCAGAGAGGGGGCAAGAGTTGCAGAGTAGGTGGAGAAATACATGGGACTGTAAGTATGGTATCAGGTGGAAGAAAGCACAGATGGAGAAGAATATTGTACCTTGGCAAACAGCAGGGAAAGGAGTCCCACAGAGCTCCGTGCCCACAGCCCTCACTCAGTACTTAGCTACAGCCCTCACTCAGTACTTAGCACAATGGGTTTTGTATTCTTCTGCTCTTTTTTGCTTGTCTATCCTGTCTCTACCCCTAGCCCTGAGGTCCTTTAGGAAGGGAAACATAGCTGATTCATTTTTGTAGTTTCAGCATTCATTCTGTAGTACATGAACAATCAGTGTCATCTGATGATGACCGTGGTGCAAAAAATTAAAATACCATAACAGGCAGCCTTCCCTTTGTTAATAGAAGCCTGCTCCCTATGAAGCAGGCAGGAGAATAGTGGGGAAACCCTGTTTGGAGGAGGGACTTTACAGAGAAGGGCTTCTCAGTTTTCCCTTTTTACCAATTTGACCATACTCGTTGTATTGCCATGACCTCTGTTATCAGAAGGGATGTATTGGGGTGATTATAACTAGCACTCCTACTAGTTAAGTTCTGGTTTCATCTTGACATTCAGTGGAATGGTCGCCGTGATTTCAGTGGACTGTTGTTGTCGATATTAATGATGGTGTCCTGTAATTCTATGCTACTAAATTGAAGAAGAAAGCATACCTTACTCTTCTAGCCTGCATTTCAGAGAGCTGTGAGCCCTGTGCATTTTGTCAGGCTGTGCTTTCATCAAGTCTCTGTAGTAACATTAGAGCGTGGTGACTGAACGTCTGCTTTCAGGGTACCCATGCTGTATAATAATACTAATAGGTAAGAGAAAACAAAGCAAAAACTTGTCACAGCAGAAGAGATTTCTGGGGCCGACTTTGTGGCGGGCATGGTATTGCTGGTCAGCAATATGTTCTTGTCTACTCAGGCTGGCTATTGGCTACCAGCTGTGAGATGCTCCCGTGCCGCCAAGCCTCCCCCACTCTGTACTCTGCCCTCAGGCTCGCAATTTACTGGATGCAATCTTGTTGAGAAAATGTGGTCTTTATTAGTGTTCGGCACAGATCGACTTTTCTTTGTCGGCTTCTGCAGGACTGGTAGGATGCTTCAGTGTGGGGAGAGAACAGGGGACAGGGGACAGTATGGGGACCGGAGAATGAGAGTTTTCAGGTGCTCAGAACCAGACTGCCAGCTTCACACAGAGACGGTCTGAGCGCATAGTGGAGAAATAGCTCATTGGAACCCACGGAGCTTTTGGGGGCATTCTGATCGACGACTAATCACAAGGAAATGTACTTGTCAATAAAAATGGAGTAACTTAGTTTCTAGATACATGAACAGTAAATTTACCGTACACGTGAGAGACAGCTTTTGCCCTCTAGATATGTGTATGTATGTGTGTATATATATATATATATATATATATATATATATATATATATATATATATATAATGAGAACACAAAACTAATGTGTGTGTTTATAACCCTCCAAGTGATATGGCGGACATCTACAACTTTATATATAATATTCTGTTTTTCATTGTGAGGATGTATACGCCTACTCTCAGATACACTTCTCTATCCGTCTCCACCTAGCTTTGTCTGTTGCCTTGGCTCTGTTATGTTGGTCTAATATATTCTACAGAAAGATTTGTGAGTGGCGTGCTGCACCTCCTCTTTCTTCTCCCATATGCTGCCTCTTTAACAAATGTCCACACATGTGACTTTTTTCTCTCCTAATCCTGATGGTGCCTGTTGTTTTAAACAAGTTCCTCGATTTATAGGTGTGACTGGGTAGCTTCGTAAGCACAGATACAAATGCTTTGCGAGTAGAAGTTAAATGCCAGGGAAACTGTAAGAAATAGAAATCATGGTCATTTAAAATAGTCATTCTATAAAGAACTGTAGAAATGTGAAATTAATAAATAGTAGCATAACCATTAAATATTCACTGCCTACTACTTCTGAAATGGTACAATAGCGTCATTTTTTAATGATGGGTAATGATAAAACACATTAATTTTAAATAACCTGTTTTCTCCTTCCCTCTTTCTGAAGCTATGAGTTGGCAAGCTTGAAATTAAATACAAGTAATGGTAATAACTAAGCTTCTGCTAACCTTAGTCATGGAATAGACACTTTCCTATGTTTTCTAGGTGGTCTGTGGTTATTTGAAAAGACTAGAAAACTGAAAATTGCTGCTAATGGAATCAGCTTGAATTTGAAGAAAAAATACATCTCTGTTCGTGAAAACAAGAAATGTAGAACCTTAACTAGCAAATGCACCATTATCCTCTAATGCATTCTTATTTGTCTCCTTATTAAGGCTTACTGAGTCCTCTTACAATAGTTAAAATAAATCTTTAACTATAATACATTTCTACTCCTTCCCCTCCACCCCCCCAAATCCCTTTAAAGATACCTTTATTTTTAGTTATGCTTCACTTGTTATTTAAAAAGGGACTTACAAAATACAAGAGGAGCAAATAATGATAATATTTTGAATTTTTGTGTTTCTTTGCTATCAAAGAACTGTAGATACCTTTTATCTTCAATCTTTTTGCCACGCAAATTTAATTGACAGATTTTTCTCTCTGTCTTGTAGATGGGAAACACTAAAGCATCTGTTTCCTAAGGTTATGTTATAAAGTGATTAAACAGCTTGTAAGTCCCAGGACAGGGAAACACAGGGTGCCGTGGGACCTACCCTCTAGGGATCCTGAGCCTGTCTGGAGACGATGGAGTCTGGTCATGACTCGTGAAGGAAATGGTATCTGAGCCAAGCTCTGCAAAATGAGCAAAAGGGTGAGAAAGAAGTAGGGAGAGAGCAGGTTGCTTTTGGAACACACAGAAATAGCCGAATCCCTGCAACCATGGCGAAGCTGAAGGGGCACCATGATGCTATAAGAGGACCTGATTCTGAGCAATGAGGCAGCACAGGAAAGGTTTACTTGTGGAGTGAAAGGAATTGGGTTTTCCCAGAGTTTCTTGATGATTCTCCATCTCGAGCTGGTTGAGAGAATCGTGGGTGACCCTTTAGAGTGGTTGAAATGAGTAACCTTTTGTATATATATGTGTGTGTGTGTGTGTGTGTGTGTGTGTGTGTGTGTGTGTATTTGGCTTTGCTGGGTCTTAGATGAGGCATGTGAACTCTTAGTTGCACATGTGGGATCTAGTTCTCTGATGAGGGATCAAACCCAGGCCCCCTACGTTGAGAGCATAGAATCTCAGCCACTGGACCACCAGGGAAGTCCCAAGATGGGTTATATTGATTGATGGGGAAAAAAGACCTCACATGCTTCTGCTGAAAGGGACCATGGTGGGAATGGAAGGTGTCCTGAATCAAGCTCATGGGAAGGGGGTTTGAAGAGGAACCAGCCCATGTGAGAGGAGACAGGACAGGGACAAAAGGAGAAGCACTTGTGGTGACGCAAGTCCAGGCTGGGGAGAAGACACGAGGTCTGCACTCCCGTCGCAGCTATTGGGTCCCTGGGAAGTGGACCGCCACCCCCACCCCAGGAATCCTGGTACTTATAGATGCTTGAAGCCATCAGCTGGTAAGGAAAGATAAAATGAAGTTATTAACAGCGTGAGGACTGTACACATTAACATCTCTTCAGAGGGATCTACTTACTTCCTTTCTGTACTAGTCCAAGAGCTAGTCATTGTTGCAGCTTTCGTTGCTTTGTTGTCATCCACCACTCCCAACCCAGCCACCCCCCAGTTTTTAGGCGCCGAGCTATAAAGGACAGAAACATTGCCAATAGCATTATTACCCTGGCCCACTGTCAAGATTTCATATTAACAAGTTGTGTGAAACGGAAATGGGGACAAGGGGAGAAGTAGACTCTTTTAAGCCCAGCCATTTTGTTTTTCAAGGGACAAATCTCCCTGGGTGATAACTGCCGGATTGATGGGGAGAGTGAAACGGCACTCAGAAAGGAGAGCTGTTAGCACAGTGTGCGAGCCGAGCTGGTGCCCGTGCTTAAGCACCTGGGCCGGTGCGTGATTCAGAGCAAGAAATAGGAAACAAGCCCCCGCCGTCTACAGAGAACTTGGCAGGAATAGTCCCTGGGTTTCCATCTGAACACAACTCCATTAAGAGATTACTAACTAAGAAGCACTAAAGTTTGTGGTTGAATAAGCAATTGAAATCAAACCCGCAAGCTCATTGAGATGAATTCACACGTTCCTCTACCTGCAGAAGTTGGCTGGAGTTACACACCTCTGATGGCAACGTTTCGGAGCACGGGGCAGGGGGAATGATTTTCCAGGGAGGAAAGCAGACCTTGAAAGCCCACAGAAATGTACTGTGATCAGGAGACTTTTCTGGAGAGCATGGAATTTATATTAAATGGGTATGAAGATCACCACTTTAGTATGTCAGCTGTATGTTTTTCAGTGACACTTCTTTGTCATGTACTTTCAAAGATGGCATTAAATTTGTCACTAGCTCTAGCCATCTCCTTCTTTCTCCAGGCGATGTTTTGATAAATGTTGATGAGTTTATAACTGTAAAACCAAATGACATTTATAGCGTGATACATGCTTTACCCATTGCATAATTATATCTAATGGCTTCACATGTAGAAAGGTATTTACCATTTACTTCTGTGTAAAATGACAATCTAAAGCCTCAGGCCTGAATTTTTTTTTTTTTAACACAAAGATAAAGACTTAATTAAAAACCCAACACAATTTATTTTTGTATCTGGCATTTAAGGTACCTAGTTCTTTGGTTAAATCTGTGATAATCGTGATGCTTCTAGTAACAAAGATCAGTGGGTTTCATGTTTTCCTCCTCTCTTTGAAACATGGGTGAACTCATTTAATTATCAAGCTGATATCTGCTATGACTTCTTGTTTCTCATTTCTAGTTAAAAGAGCTATTTTGAAATTTCGCACAGAATTGAATAATGTGTTCAGTTAATGAGAAACATTTAAGCAGAGTTTCTAAAATTAATGTGATAGCAAAATGATAAACCACCATGGAGGTATAGACAGACAGCAATGATGTTTCAAGCCTGTTGGTTGTGGTCAGGCCAAGTTTTGTGGGCTTTTACTTTTTGATTTGATATTTTCTGTATTCTGACATCTAGGACTTCCCTGGTGGCTAGTAAAGCAGTAAAGAATCTGCCTGAAATGCAGGTGACATGGGTTCCATCCCTGGGTCAGGAAGATTCCCCTGGAGGAGGAAATGGCAACCCACTCCAGTATTCTTGCTTGGGAAGTCCTGTGGACATAGGAGCCTGGAGGGCTACAGTCCATGGAGTCGCAAAGAGCTGGATGCAACTGAGAAACTGAACACACATGTACGTGTTCTGACATCTAGCCTGGAGATAGCCGTTTGGAGCTTTTAGAGCAGAGGTCTCCAACCCCTGGGCCACAGACTGCTACAGATCCATGGCTGTTAGGAACAGGGCCACACAGCAGGAGGTGAGTGGCGGATGAGTGAGCAAAGCTTCATCTGTATTTACAGCCACTCCCCATCACTCCCATTACCTGTCAGATCAGCAGCAGCATTAGATTCTCATAGGAGCTTGAACCCTACTGTGAACTGTGCTTGTGAAGGATCTAGGCTGTGGGCTCCTGAGGAAAATCTAATGTCTGATGATCTGATTCTGCATTATGGTGAACTGTATAAATTATTTCATTATATATCATAACGTAATAATACTAGAAATAAAGTGCACGGTAAATGTAATGCGCTTGAATCATCCTGAAACCATCCCCCAAACCATGGTTTGTGGAAAAATTGTCTTCCACAAAACCAGTCCCTGGTGCCCACAAGGTTGGGGACCACTGTTTTAGAGCACTTATGGTCATAAAGGAGGTGACTTAATACTGCAAAACAGTTTTGTTCTCTAGCCTTCATGTCAGACCAGAAATACAGCTTCCAGTATCTGGCTAGGATACCTACTGTGTGTTCACAGGTAGACAGCTGAGCAGCTTTCAGGGAAACAGGCTAGTATAGCAGTGGTTTATCTTTCCAACGCTGTCTTGACCCTGCTGCCCCGAAATGAAAGCCTCTGACCTGCTTAGCAATGAGCAGAAGTTAAAGTTGTCTTCTCTGTCTGCTTTTCCATTGTATAAACTTTGTGATGTTTTTTCTTTCTCCCAGAAATAAAGCTCAGTCGGAATAGGTGGCTTCTAAAGTGTTTAGTCATAGGAATATTCTTGTTTTGAGTCTCTTCTGGAAAACAGTTACTGAATGATTCCTGAATATTGTGGAATCTGTCGCCCTGAAACAGTTCATGTCGGATCCTGTTGAAAGCTTAAACTCCGTGGAATTCTGCAGGGGTAAAGATTTTCTTCTTTTGAGGTTACACTCATCACAATCTAGTTAATAAGTTTCATTTATTGGATTGGCCAAAAAGTTCATTTAGGTTTTTCCATGGCTTACAGGGAAAACCCAAACGAACTTTTTGGACAACCCAGTAGTTCTTAGTGATTTTTAAATTAATTGCTTGTTTTTTTTTTTTGCATGTTAAAATAGGAGCACCAGCTATTTATGTACACCTGACTAAACCTGAAACCCTAGTGAACTATTTGACAGCAAACAAAAATTCTGTTTATAGTGCTTGAGCTCAAAAAACCGATATCTGAGCTGAGATAGAACAGTTGAAGACATATTGCAGCTGACTATAATCCCTTGGCTAGGAGGCTTAATAGAAATGAGAAATGCACTGACTACAATTAAAATGCAGGTGTGAGACTGTTGCTGGTGTCTCAGGTCAGGATTTTAATAACACATCTTTGAACTGCTTTCCTTTGCCTTTAACAAAATCATAGGGCAATAGTCGGCAATTTCAAAAAAAAAAAATCTATAATAGAAGTAATGTTAAACCAACATTTAAGACCTTCCACAGAGCCTTCAGAATTTATTGGAAAAAGGAACAGAATAATTTTTTGTGAACGAGTGGTTAGGAAGAACCATTTTCTTGCCTTTAGTCTGGGACAGGTGGTATAGATTAATGTTGAATACATATAAAATCTATTGAGACTAATTAAAGATGCATATCCACATGGAATACCACATCTCAGTGGATCTTTGGCAGCCAATCCAACCAGCACACAGAGTGTTTATGCCAAGCATTTTTCTAATTTAGCCAAGAATGGTATTAGTGAAACTTCTGAAAACTGCCTTGAAAATCCTTAGTCTTTGTATTGTAGTCTTCTCTTTTAAGAGTCTCCATCTCCAAGAAGTAACTTCTTTGAATAGAAATAATTTATAACTTGTGTTCACCTATAATAGGTACAAATATACAGCAGTATAGAGTAAGTAGTTGACTGTAGCTAGCCCCAAATCTTATATGTAGAAGAACTTCAATTTAATAATTTGGCAATGGCTATAATTATATATCTTGTCCCTTTACTTCCTGGGAAGGCATCCATTTCTAATCTGGTGCTTAGCCCAGTAAAGATGAAGCTGTGTTAAGGACGTGTCCCTGGTGTTTAATCCAGGACAGGGAATTAACACATGAGTCCCTAAGCCTCTGTTCCTCATCTCGGTTGGCTCAATACCCTTTGGTGACTTGGTCGTTTCTCACAAATAATAATGAACACTTTGACACTGTAGAAAAACACAAGCTGTTGGTTGTATTCAGATGTTTTTTGTACCTGCTAATGAATAAACTCCCCATGGTTCACAGGTAGCTGAAGGAAGCCACGACTTGAGGTGTGTCCCCAAAATGATTTATTAACTGCCTTAAAGAAAATGGATTTTAGAGAAAGTGGGAAGTTTTTGGTTTTTTTTCAATTCTAGGATCAGAGTAAGGAGGACTCTATTTTAAACAAAGGAACTTAATCATCTTAGATTGTACTCCATATTGAAGTTTTTATTGGGAGTAGAGGTGAGAGTCAGAAGAATATACAGACAGATAAGAGTGCCTGTTTATCAGTTCATAAAAGAGGTATCGACATTTGTCCACAGAGCTTTCTTTTAAATAAACATTGAATTGGAGCTGTACGGGGCCATCACCTACCCAGTCAGTAATGGGCTTCAAAGAGGCTACCCTTTCCAGTCCTTTTAAGGTTTAAGCCAATAAAGCAAATCCTGTAGATGTAGCGAGAATAAGGGGGAAACATTCTGGAAGAAAAGGGGAGGGGGCCACCAAGAACTTATGGCGAAGAGATTAATATTTATAGACATCAGCACTGGTCTCTTACCAACATATATAACTCCAACAGTGGCAGATTGAGGGCTGAAACAACATTTTTCCCCCCTCTGTAAAATAGTAAATACGGTAAAGTAGCTCTCAGAACTGCCTTTATCATAGGGATAAATCAGGACAGTTTGTGTTGCAAGAGAGACTTAAAACTTATAAATATGTTGCCCTTTAGGCTACTATTCATCAAAGTGTCTGATATGAAATCTAGACTAAAGGCTTTTGTTATTGTGTCTGCTTAGTCTCTTTTAGAAGTATAAATTGGAAAGAGCACTGTCATTTTGGTCACACTGGCCTGCTGTGCTGCTTAAATGCATGTCCCTTTTGGGATGTATTTGAGAAGGAAATCGTGGGAGCTGACTACTGCACAGTTTTACACAAATCCTTCATCACCTAAACCTTCCTTGCAGAAGGCATAATTTCCAGCAGGAAAAATACAGCACATAACTGCCTGACAAATGGCCTATTTTGGTGCAGTCAACTCTTTCTAAGATACTCGAGCAGAGAAGTTATTCCTTAAAAGCCTCATAAAATCCAGAAGGGACCCAGCTTCCCTTCCGGGGGCCCCTATCCAACTGTGCCAGTGTGCATGCGTACTTCCACTGTGCAGAGGGCAAGCGGACCGGGCTGGTGACAGATGCTTTCAGTCATGTGACTCGATAGGTATTATTGCATGTGAAATTCACACTACTTTGCAATTCTGAACCTGAATTTCTTGGCTTCTGCGGTTGGGAATGAGAGTGGAGGCTCGAGCTCTGCTCTCTGCTCCCCCCCAGTGCCTTTAGATGTTGGATCACATATGGTGTGTGGAATCACCTGCCGTTCGGAGGCCCCCACAGAGTATGTACTAAGCAGTTTTCCTTTTTGAATGTGTAGTACCGCTCATGGTTTTCAAGAATAACTAATTGGGAGCACCAACCTCACTGTGCCCTTGAATGGTTTGCAGTTTAGGAGACCTGAATAACGGAAATGGAGGGTCGACAAAGGAGGCATTGAAGCAGGCTGCAGTTTGACGGTTTGCCCACTTGGCCGGGGAAAGCTGCTGGTGTAGAGTTGTCCTGGGAAGAAACTCCAGGCGCGCTCAGGTCTGCGGGTTGTTTCTGACAGTGCTTAGGGGGATTTTAGGGAGCTGGGGAGTTCTCCTTGACCACTCGGGGTCCCTGTCCTGCCATACAGGAGCACAGCTTGGGGCATCAGGTTAGTTTGGATTTGCTTGAATGCCAGCATGTTGAAGGTGCTTAATTGGCCTGCTGATGTCACACCATCATGCTCAGTCATGTGTGGGGATAGTTATTCTGTTTTTTTCTCTCTCTCTCTCTCGTTGTGTGTGTGTGTGTGTGTGTGTGTGTGTGTGTGTGTGTGTGTGTGTGTGTGTTTGCGCCTCATAGCTTGCAGAATCTTAGTTCCCCGACCAGGGATTGAACCTGGGCCATGGCAGTGAAAACGCAGAGTCCTAACCACTGGGCCACCAGGGGATTCCCACAAGGGACAAGTTATTCTTGGAACACCAGTCTAGCAGCCAAGAGAAGGACTTCAAATCAGAGCATCCAAACATGCCGGTCCCTATGTGATGCCCAAGCATGTTCACCCCCTGCTGGTCAGTGCAGCTAACCAGAACGGGGCAGTGCTGTGAGGTCAGGTTCACCGTGTGAGGGACTGAAAGGAGGCCAGCTCAGGGGCTCCCCTGTCCTGTCGAGGTGGTGGCAGTTTGACTTGCCAAGTCAAATTTCTCGTCCTCCATAGAAGTCAATGCCCAACCTTATCACTGGTAACTGACTCTAAAGAGGGGCTCAGGACCAGGAGAGCACAGGTTTTCTCTTTATCGGATGCCTTTAAAGCCACTTCACAGCACATCCCTGTGATTGCTAACACCATTATGAAGATTGACAGTTTCATCAAGAAAGCAAAGAAGAAAACGTGCAGACAATAAACAGATGCAGCGCTGGACCCGGCTCTGGATCCTCTCGTTACTGCCTGCAGGGCCCTGAGCCGGGGGGGCCGGTGACCCTTTGTTCCTCCCGCATCTGGGGCCTTTTTACTGAGCATAGAGCCGGAGGTTTTTGGTGGCCCCTTTCCTGGGCTTCCCTGGTGGCTCAGACGTTAAAGAATCTGCTTGCAATGCGGGAGACCCGGGTTTGATCCGTGCATCAGGAAGATCCCTTGGAGAAGGGAATGGACACCCACTCCACTATTTTTGCCTGGGAATTCTCATGGACTGAGGAGCCTAATATGCAGAGTACATCATGAGAAACGCTGGGCTGGAAGAAACACAAGCTGGAATCAAGATTGCTGGGAGAAATATCAGTAACCACAGATATGTGGATGACACCACCTTTATGGCAGAAAGTGAAGAAGAACTAAAGAGCCTCTTGATGAAAGTGAAAGAGGAGAGTGAAAAAGTTGGCTTAAAGCTCAACGTTCAGAAAACTAAGATCATGGCATCTGGTCCCATCACTTCATGGGAAATAGGTGGGGAAACAGTGGAAACAGTGTCAGACTTTATTTTTTGGGGCTCCAAAATCACTGCTGATGGTGATTGCAGCCATGAAATTAAAAGACGCTTACTCCTTGGAAGGAAGGTTATGGCCAACCTAGATAGCATATTTAAAAGCAGAGACATTACTTTGCCAATAAAAGTCTGTCTAGTCAAGGCTATGGTTTTTCCATTGGTCGTGTATGGATGTGGGAGTTGGATGATGAAGAAAGCTGAGCACCATAGAATTGATGCCTTTGAGCTGTGGTGTTGGAGAAGACTCTTGAGAGTCCCTTGGACTGCAAGGAGATCCAATCAATCCATCCTAAAAGAGATCAATCCTGGGTGTTCATTGGAAGGACTGATGTTGAAGCTGAAAGTCCAATACTTTGGCCACCTCATGCGAAGAGTTGACTCGTTGGAAAAGACCCTAATGCTGGGAAGGATTGGGGGCGGGAGGAGAAGGGGACGACAGAGGATGAGATGGTTGGATGGCATCACCAACTCGATGGACATGGGTTTGGGTAGACTCCGGGAGTTGGTGATGGACAGAGAGGCCTGGCGTGCTGCAGTCCATGGGGTCGCAAAAAGTCGGACATGACTGAGCGACTGAACTGAACTGAGGAGCCTAACAGGCTACAGTCCATGCAGGTTGCAAAGAGTCAGACACGACTGAGTGACTAACAGTTCCCTGGCACTAATAGGTACTCTAAGAGTGACTGGGGAGAGGGAGAGAAACTGGTTTTGTTGTGATGGTGAGAGGTTTTTTTTTCTTTGCATGAAAAGGATGGTCTCAGAATAAGCCTCCATCATTTTTCAGCTTCTTTTCCACCTCCCGAACTGAGATACATATCCCCAGGTCTGCAAATATTTTAGTACAGTGGCCAAATCAAATGGACCCAAAGCTCAAATGTAAAAACCAAGATTGTCTTCATGGGGAAGAAAATTTTCTTTTTTGTATAAATCAGAAAAACACCTACTATGCAGAGTTTGCTTGTTGACTTCAGCAGATGCAATGGACTGGTAGTGTTCATTCAGATTTTAAAATTTATCTGAATCTTGGTTCAAGTAGTTTGGAATCTACATGTAATGTTAACTAGATTGGATAGCTTTTATGTTTCCACAAGTATACATAGGCTCTTCCCAGCCTTTTCAGCCACTAGCCATTAGTTATTGAACTTTGTAAACTTGGCATTGAAGCATGATAAGAGTGTTTTATTGCACCGGTTTTATGAACTTTTACAGTGCAATATATGTTAGTTTTCAGAGACAAACCAAAGGTTAATTCCTCAAGGCTCTAGCTGTTTGCTTTAGCAGCATTTGATGAAGAATCTTTTATATACATTTGTAATAGATGAAAAACCAGATTGCAAACCCTTTGTGTTTTTTGAAGCAACTATGTACCAGGTTTTTGGTCCAAACTGTGTAGGATAAGTTAAGTTGCATTCTATTAATCCATATGAGTATATTTCTGTAAGCATAGTTATGTTGCAATAAAGTTTTAAAAGCAAGCAAGAAAGAAAGGACACAGAACGTCTTTGTATTGTGAGTAGATATCTACAGCTGAGAACCCTAGGCACCAGCCTCCTACCCCCAGCTAGCTGCCCCTCAAATGTGTGGGCTGTTGCCTGCAAGGCCAGCGGTGTGAGTGATTCAGAGCAAACCCATCAACACCACTGGCAAAACAATTCTTAGTCAAGACTCACTGCAAGATGATTCTGTGAAACCATCGGCAGAAAGGAGCCGCTGTGTGACATCACCACTCCTCCGAGTTTGATATGTGTTAACGATATAGTCTCAGAAGTAAATAACCTTTCTGCTCACAAGACCAACCTTAGTTACCGAGTTTTGTTCCCTTGAGGTTTGAATTCAGCCCCATGACTCTGTCATAAACACAGTTCTGACTTCCAGGGGGCGGGGTGGTGGGTACTGTTCCTAAATCTTCTTTTGAAAGTGTTCTTCTCAAAGGTTAAACTTGCCACCCAATTCGATTGCCTTACAGTCACCATATTCTTTGGTGGAATCAAAGGGGTTAATTGGTTTCTTCAGGGAGGAGACTTCTGTGGAAGAAAGCAATTTTAGGTTCGTTTCTGTAGTAGCTGGGGAAATGCGTTGAAAGGGGCGGCACGTGTTTCTGTTGGGCCGATAACCTACATACAGCTTTAGCAATGTGAGATTTCCAGCGTGGGCTAAAATAAGAAGTGCTTGTTTGATTTATCTCCCACGACGGTATGGCATTCTCTTCTTAAGTGGCGTTTCATTCGCAAGCCAGGCACTGTAAATTTGAACTGAATATGTAGGTAAATATCCCTCAAGGAGATAGCAGACTGGCTGGCCTCGCCTGAGAACACGCTGCTCAAAATGCAGCTCTCGGCTCTTGGGAAAAGGCTCCACACCTGAAATGCATTAGCTTCCAAAAGGCGGCAAGGTGGACCAGCCAGCCCGACCAGCTAACGGTTAGTCTGAGCTGTAATTACAGAGTCACCTACAAACAAAATTATACTTGAGTGATGTCACCGACATGTGCCCTCAAGCCCTTCAACTTATGTTCAGCCCATTGGAACTCTGCTTTAACTTTCTTGTTTTGGCACATCGCCTTAGTACAGGCAGCTCGGTATATCCTAGCTTTTACCATAGCATCTTTGCATGGCAGGAACAAAGACAGTGACAGTGTTTTATCAAGTCCTAACAAGATTGCCTCTGTGCATAATTGTTAAACTAAAGGGCTGTCGATCCACTGATGTGGAACAGGCGAGAAGCTTAAAGAATGGAGAAAACCCATAATTGCAGAGTAACTTGTATTCTGATTTATTATTTATCACATCATGGTTAAAACTATTTCCTACAGTTTTGTGTATTTTTAATATTATTTTGACATTGAATTTTCAATGTCTGATGCAAAGGCAGGTTTCAGAAACTTTTTAAACATTTATGTATTCAGGTAGTTAAGGGGGAAAATCCCTTTTTTATTAAGCTACAAAATGCATGTTTATCAAAATTCATCTCAGATTCCATTTAGAAATAAAGATATCTCAGGTTTGAAAGAGCTTAGTGAACTACAAAGGATGACAGATATTACTGATAGAACAAAGTTATGAATGATAAAAGAACCCAGGAAAATGTTTATACTCATGTGGCTATAAATTAGCGAGCAGTAGAAGAAAAAAGTGCTGTTCTTTGGTTTGCATAGAGCAGGTATTAAGTTGGTAAATATGGAAAACAACACATCGTGTATGTCGTGGTTTGCTTCATGGCGAAGTACCCCACCTCCTCTGTGGTCCAGTCCTGTTCGGCTGGAGGTGTGAGCCCACCACCCCCACTGGCTGATGGATGCTTCTCTCATCTCTCCTAACAAGAGGCCACGGGCGGAGTAGGGTAGCACAGTAAGCCTTGTGCAGAGATGCCAGCTGAGAACCAGAATAACTAGAAGTTGCGAATGTTAGTTATGGCTCAGAAATGATGCCTTTTGTGGTTATGAACAGCATCTGTCAAAGACACTCTAAAGGACAGTTGCCTGATATTAAGGCACAGCTGATAATGCTGTGTTTATCTTAATGTAAGTTAACTGATTCGCTGGAGTAACTGGTGCACCCAGACACTCTGCACATCCTTGGTTGATGCCCATGGTGCACCGGATGTTGGCAGGTAGAGGCTACCCATCTACACTTGTACATCTCATCTCTCACCACAGTGCTGCTCAAACTTCAGGAGTCATCTGACTCACCTGGAAGTTTATTGAAACAGATGGCCGGGCCTCACCCTGAGAGTTACTGATTCCGTAGATCTTGATAGGAGCCTGAGTATTTGATTTTTATCAAGTTTTTCTTATACTGTGAGACAGTGGCCCAGGGACCACAGTTTAAGGACAGTATCCTGGTAGTTAAGTTATATGCTCACTAAGAAGCAACCTCCCTGATTCTCAAAGCACTTGAAAGAAAAGGCTTGGATTTTACATAAGAGGTTGGTCAGTGAAAGTACAGCTATATGTGTGTGTGTTTTTTTTTTTTTTTTTGATTGGAGGCTAATTACTTCTAAATTAAGACATTTACAACATTATTATTTTCTGTGCTCCTTCATGATGCCATGTTTTTGACCAATGAACTGATGGCCCCCAAAACATCTGATAAAACATTCTGTACTGTAGGAGGAGCATTTGTGCTTAGCCACAGGAAGGGATGGTCAGTGGCAGAGAGGAGGAAATCTTTTCTACAACTTTATGAGGGATTAGTGCTGGGGCCTTTAAGAACATAAGACATATATGCAGAAAAGCATTTTCTTTTTGGAGGGAAACAGGGCAGTGGCTGCTTTTAGGAGGGATAAAACTGCAAGAACTTAAAAACATACAACAGTAGGCATGCACCAGCCACAGGGCCCAGATCCTGGCATAAGACACAGAGGCCAGGAACGATTAAAACCAGGCATTCTTCTCATTTGCAGCAACATGGATGGACCCAGAGATGATCATACTAAGTGAAGTAAGTCAGAAAGAGAAAGACAAACATCATATGACATCACTTCTATGTGGAATCTTAAAATACAATATGACACAAATGAGCTTATCTACAAAACAGAAACAGACTCGCAGATGTAGAGAAAAGACTTGCTATTGCCAAGGGGGAGCAGGGTAGGGGAGGGATGAATTGGGAGTTGGGGATTAACGGAGGCAAACTGTTACATATAAGAAGGATAAACAACAAGGTCCTACTGTGTAGCACAGGGAACTATATTTAATATCCTGTGATAAACCATCATGGAAAAGAATCTGAAAAAAAAAGCATAAATCTGTATAACTGAATCACTTTGCTATACAGCAGAAATTAACACAACATTGTAAATCAACTATACTTTAAGAAAATAAATTTGAAAAAAAAGAGCCAGGAACTCTTCTAGGTGCTGGAGAAGGAACCAAGAACAAAACATACAAGTTCCTTGCCTCACAGAGGTTAGACTCACCTTTATTGAATTCCTGAAAACAAGTGGACGGATGTTAGGATTCCTTGATTTTACAAATTATCAGACCATTGTTCTGCAGATAAACCTGAGGCAGCCTAACCTACTTCATTTCAAGTGCAAATACAAGTCTGCTTCATGCCATAAATTTTTCTTCATTCTGACCAGCTTTTCATTACTAATGTAATGGTTCTGCATATATCCATTTCCTTCCTAAAGACAGAGAAGTGCAACCATCTGCTTCTTCCATGGCATTCCTGTTTGGTAACTGAAGTCACCCCACTTACAGCTTATCCTCGTGTTTTAGGAAATGAGGATCTTAAGAGAAATCATCGTCACTATCGCACAGCCCCAGTGTTTGTTGAGCCCTTGTACTGTCAGGCCCTGGGCACAGTCATCTCTTCATTTAATCTTCACACTAGTCTCCTGCAGTGGTTCTGTTTTTAAATTGAAGTATAGTTGATTTACAATATTGTGTTAGTTTCAAGTGTACAGCAAAGTGATTTCATTTATTCTTTTCCAGATTCTTTTCCCTTATAGGTTATTAAAAATGTTGAGTTTAGTTCCCTATGATGTTCTGTAGGTCCTTGCTAGTTACCTGTTTTATACTTAGCAGTGTGTATATGTTAATCCCAAACTCCTAATTTATCCTCCCCTACCCTCCTTGGTAACCACAAGTTTGCTATCTATATCTGTGGGTCTATTACTGTTTTCTATGTAAATTCATTTCTGTTATTTATTTATTTTTTAATTCCACATATGGCAATATCATTACAATATTTGTCTCAATAGTTCCATTTCTGTAGGTGACAAAATTGAGGCTTAGGTGAAATTACTTCCTCAAGGTCACAGAGCTTCACGTGGAAACAGGATTTGATCCTGGATCCATGTGACTTCACCATTTCCACCACAGACATCCTTGTACAGGAGCTTTCATTCTGTTTATGGAAACACTAGGTCTCTTAAACCAGTGTTTTGTACACAGTGCTTTTCTGTGGTTTTAAGATAGGGTGCACCTGTCCTTGGTCACTGCAGTAGGTACCCGGGATGGAAGTGACTATTTTAGAATTGAATGTGCCACCTATTAGCCCATAGAAAGGAGCCGGTTTTTGAATGTTTGTTTTTTCTAATTGTGTGTGTTAAGTAAAGTGATTGGACAAACGGTCCTCTCCCGCCTGCTAATCTGCTATAAATCAACCTTCAGATGTTAATAAAACAAGTCAAGACAGACAAAGGAAGTTCCATTTGTATTTTAAACTCCCAATTCATCAGGGTCTCCTCCTTTAGATCTTCTGTGAGAATGTCCTTGGTCTTAATGTAGCTGGAAGATAAAACACAGATAAAAGAGCCATTGTCTCAGAAGAACAGTAATAAAAAATGAATGTTGATCCTAATTGAGTAATATTTAAACATACAGAGTGGAGGCTGCAGTCTGCAGGGAGCATCTGAGTCTCTTAGAATTTGACTCTGTATCTCCTCCTCCTCCCCTTATTAGTGTGTTCTTACCTCCCAACTGCCTTATAAGAATGTAAATGGTCCTTCTCATTGGAATTAGAAAATGTTTCTGTAAACATAGTATTAAGGCAGATTCCCAAATCTTTTATTATTGTTCTTATTTTGAAGCAAGATGTACTTTTCCTCTCTTTCTTTTTCTAAAATCTGTTTCAAAAATCTTGTTCAATTGGCTTTTTTTTTTTTTTTCACTGTTTGCCTGTTTTCACTGGTTCCTGCTAACTTAGTTTTAAGCTCTCCCTAATTTTGTTGGGCCAGCTGTAATAGAAAGAGCACCCCCTGGCCAAGACGGAACAATTTGCTCAATAATATTAATCATGATAGTATTGGATTAAAATCAAAGAATAAAATAAACATCTATTTGAGTCCATACTAATATAAATAAATATATGAATAAATAAATGGTTAGGAAGAAAGGGAAAACTCTTTTATGCAAGAGGAATTCAATTAAAGGAGTAGGAGAAATAGAAAATTACGACTTGAACACCATAGTAGTGATTGCTACAAGCAAGATCATCCATGAATGCTAAAATTAATGAGCAAAAGTTGATGGAGAAACAGGATAGTTGCATGGCCTCAAAGTATCTCCCCCCAAATATTTATTAATTACTCTAGTGATTTCAACATGTGTATATATCCACACATTCTTTAGATTTCTCCCTCCAGGAAGTGGACCTGAATTCCTCTCATGGACAGAACTTTAGTGACTCTAATTCTAACAAACAGAGAGGGATGAATGGTTATTTTCCAAGGTGAAACCTGGCATACTTCAGCATAACCAACTGGCCAAGGTTTACATCACCAGTAGAAACTGATATCTGTCTAGGCTGACGTGATGTGAGAAGGGCTTCCCCAGTGGCTCAAGTGGTAAAAAAGTGTCTGCCAGTGCAGGAGATGCAAGAGACGTGGGCTTGATCCCTGAGTCAGGAAGATCCCCTGGAGGAGGAAATGGCAACCTGTTCCAATATTCTTGCCTGGAAAATTCCATGGACAGAGGAGCCTGGTGGGCTACAGTCTGTGGGATCACAAAGAGTCGGATACGACTGAGCACGCATGCATGCAAAATGTTGTAAGAAGGGCACATGACCTTTGTGGTATTCTTCCCCCAGATCCATGACCTCAATCAATTTATGTGAAAACATCAATGAAACCTAAGTGGAGGGACATGTTACGAAATAGCTGACCAGTACTCTTCAAACTGTCCAGGTGATGCAGTGGCATTTACAATGTTAATTTCAGTTTTGATCATTGTGATGTGTTTAAATAAGATGTTCACATTAGGGAAAAGGAGGTTATAAGAACTCTACTATTTTTGCAACTTTTCTGTAAATCTTAAAGCATTTCCAAATAAAATATAAAGAATATGACACCTCAAGGGCATAGAAAAGTTAAGGTAAAAAAAAAATGGTCAGTTGAGTTCTCTCTTATTCACTCATTTATTTGTTCATTCATTCGGCAAATATCTGCTGCCAGACACTGTATGGAATCCTGAGGATATGATGGTGGTATAAAAGATACACACATGCTCTTCCTTTGCAGAGCTTGGGACAGTGCTTCAGTTCAGCTCAGTCACTCAGTCATGTCTGGCTCTTTGCTACTTGATGGACTAAAGCACGCCAGGCTTCCCTGTCCATCACCAACTCCCGGAGTTTACTCAAACTCATGTCCATTGAGTCGGTGATGCCATCCAGCCATCTCATCCTCTATCGTCCCCTTCTCCTCCCTCCTTCAGTCTTTCCCAGCATCAGGGTCTTTTCCAATGAGTCAGCCCTTTGCATCAAGTGGCCAAAGTATTGGAGCTTCAGGTTCAGCAACAGTCCTTCCAAAGAACACCCAGGACTGACTTCCTTTAGGATGGACTGGTTGGATCCCCTTGCAGTCCAAGGGACTCTCAAGAGTCTTCTCCAACACCACAGTTCAAAAGCATCAATTCTTCAGTGCTCAGCTTTCTTTATAGTCCAACTCTCACATCCATACATGACCACTGGAAAAACCATAGCTTTCACTAGATGGACAGTGCTTGGGTCAAAGGAAATATTCGGTCAGCCCTTGTTTCTGTTAGTATCACAGTTTCGTGGGGCATGTAGAGGTTTAAACAGGTGCTGAAATAGGACAAGTGGTGTGCTTATGGGAGCACGTAAGAGTGGCACTTAACCCATCTGTGAAAGACTGTAAGGGTTCCCTGGTCACCCTTTGCAATATGAGTAAATTCACTGTTTAGTCTTTCAGTTAAAGTGTTTGCAGTGTTTTCTATAGGAACAACATACTTATGACCCAAATTTAGAAGTTGATTTCATCTTCTTAGTTTCTGAATGCCTTTAAAATAAGAACAGTGTCATAATTGTTTCTGTGTGCCTCAGATCCAGAGAAATGCGACATAATTTTTTGGTTTGTTTGCTTTTTAGTTAATTTATTTGTCTGCTTCTAGTTTTAGTGGCGGCATGTGGGATCTTCGTTGCATTAAGCGGCATCTTTCATTGAGGTGCACGCACTCTCTGTGATGCGTGATCTCAGTAGTTGTGGCTGCCTGTGCTGAGTTGCTCTGCAGCATCTGAGATCTTAGTTTCACCGCCAGGGATCGAACCCGTTTCCCCTTCCTTTCAGGGTGGGTTCTTAACCACCAGAGAAGTCCTACTACATAGTTTTTGTATGAGACCGAAGCATCCTCAAATCCGTTTGGGTTAGAATCATTATTATTTTGAGTTATAACAACAAAAAAATACGTAACGTAGGATATGAAGATGCCACTGTGATTTTTGAAAAATTGAATAGTAAAACTGCATTGGAGTCCATGAAATTTTTGATGTTAAAAAGATGTTCTTGATATACACTGAAATCAGAACAAATATATTTGCAAAAGGATTTTCATTGTAGCATTTGTTAGAATCATAAAACTTAGAAGCAATCTAAATTTATAACAAGAGCAGGATGTCTAAATTACTTTTCTGGTATACTTATATGATGTATCATAATTTAGTAATAAAAAATTTTATACACACACAGACAGGCACACACACACATTCACATGTACACCCCATTTATGTAAAGAACTACACTATTAATTCAGAACTGTGGGATTTTTTGTTTATACTATATTTCACTCAGAATATGCATAATTTTTATAATTAGAATAAATTTTTGAGAAGAATATTAGTTCTGAAAAGTGGTCACGTAGGGGTCCCAGGACTCCTAATGCAGTGGTTGAATAACAAATGCCTTCAGTAAGATGGGGCTTCTCTGGTGGCTCAGATGGTAAAGAATCTGCCTGCAATGTGGGAGACCCGGGTTTGGTCCCTGGGTCGGGAAGATCTTCAGGAGAAGGGAATGGCTACCCACTCCGGTATTTTTGCCTGGAGAATTCCATGGATAGTGGAGCCTGGTGGGCTATAGTCCATGGAGTCGCAAAGAGTTGTACACAACTGATCGACTAACGCTCACACAAGATGAGAATCCTCCCCAGAAAGTTCTTAGGAAAGTTAGCCCCAGTCGTCCTGTGTGGCATAAATAATAAGTTTATATTAGCTTCATTTTTGTGTACCTTTTCTCAGTATGCTTTTAAATAATGTCTTTGATAGTTTCATGCAGGAAAAAAAAAACATTGCTTCGATAATACTTCGGTAATTGCTTCGGTGCTGAAGTACACTCTCAGGACACTTAGCCCACCTCATGACTCCTATCTCATGGCTTGTAAGTCTCAAGCATTGAAAAGTATTTGGCCTGTGTAACAAGTGAGTGAATTTTACATTGCAAATGCCTAAAAGGTGCTGATAGTCTCGTTAAAAGCATTTGGAAATCTTTTCTTAAAATCGATTATAACCTGGTAAATAAGCGTGATTCCTCATCTGTCAGTGTCGGTCATTCTCATGCAGCCATTTCACCTATTGTCAGCAACTGTGGCCATCATTATTCCAAAAACCTAGGTCCGACCTAGGCCACTCAGGTCATCAGGCACAAAGCTAGAGATCCACTGGCCACACTGGGAGCTTCCTGATAACAATATGCTTAGGTTTCAAACCGAGGAAGGGACCAGTTCTTAAAATGCTGAGCCCTGCCTGCCCAGACTTATTCTATGTCCCTAGATCATTAGAGGCTGTTTTAAGACCAAGCCAGAGAGGCCCTTCCAAGCACATGCAAACACGAGGTTGAAGAAGAGCTGCTGTCTTGAAAATGGAGTAGATGATGGAGAAGCAAGTCAGTTGATAAAGGCACCAGGGCTTGAGACAGAAATAAGCAAATGGGAGGCTGGAACCAAGGTGAAATGTGGAGGAGAGGCGTGGAGCCAGAGGCAAGGATGCAGGAGAGTCCAGGAGATCTTTGGATGACATAATTTCTGACACGATCGTAGTCTTTTGAGGAACCCTTCCTTTAGCTCCATTTGGGCTGTACTCAGACTTGAAGGTGTAGACTTTTAAGAGGCACCCTAGGCCTGCTTTTTTCTGTAGATAAAGCAACTTCCCTTGGAGAAAAAAAAAATCAAGTTAGAAAGTTGACTTGCCCTCATTAAAACAAAAAAAAAAGCTTTTCTAGGGCATCTATAACTACCATTTGGTTTTCTTAATGCATTGAGTTACAAGTATTTAAAAAATGAAAATATTGTGCTTTTTATCTTCATTTTCCCCTAAACTAAGACTCTTCCTATTGAAAGATGAATGGAGAAAACAGCAAGTATGTAAACCTACCATATCTCCTTAGATTTATTTAGCCTTTGCCCTCAAAGAGCTCAAATATCTTATCGATCTTGGCTGTGTGTTATAATAAAAGTAGATTTTTAACCTCTTTTGACCTTAGCTCCCATGACAAAGGGTCACCAGAGATGGTGTTGGACCCAGGGCTTAGTTCTGAGCCTCACTGTATTATGTGGCCCAAATCCTCAACAGATAGTTGAGCTCCAAAGCAGGTTCTAGATTAGGTAGGGACACCATGGTGACACCATGCCTCTGGGATTCTCTCTTTGACCTGTTCACAGGCCTTTCCTTGAGTCTTGTTTACCATGTTTTTCTCGTGGTTTGTGACAGATAAGAACTGTATTGATTCCTAGCATCTGCTGGCAGTAACCTTTGAAAGGGCAAGCGATGCATCACCACAGAATTTTATCTATCAATATCGGAGTAATAGAAAGACAGGGATGACATCTAATCACAACACTGCTGGCAGGTCATAAATCTGCACTGATATGGTACTAGTAAGGGGCAGTAGAAGAGGGACACGGATTAACATTCAGATAAAGTCAGGGGGACGTTTAGAGAGGAAGGACAAGACTTGGCCAGGGGAAACTCCTAATGGGAATGGTCACCCTCACAGAGACCTGGAAAAGTTAAGCATCTTGATGTAGACAGCTATGAAGTGTCAGAGCCCTTCTCGGAGCCTCAGTTTCCTCATCCATAAAATGGACACAGTGAAGGATTCAATAAGATGTTGCCTGCCAGTTCTCAAACTATGGTCCCTAGGGTAGCAGCATCACATCGCCTAGGAATTTGCCAGGAATGCAAATCCTTGGGCCCCAACCTGCCAAATTTAAAACCCCAGAGTGGGGCCCAAGATTCTCGCGCATGCCGGAACACATGGAGAACCACAGGTGTGGCAAAAGAATCAACACGGTGCCTGACACAGAGCTATAGTTCAGAGAAACAGCATTTAGTTAGTGTTCATTATTATTATTATTATTATTATTTAGCCCTACCATTTATATTAATAATGTATTCTGCTTACAAACTCTACAATTGTCATACTTTTGTTGAATCACAGATGAATTAGGAAAATGAAATGTTTTCTGACAGATCGACATCAGCGACATGTAAGCAGTGCCATAGAACTGGATATCTAATTCCAGCGCTCTGAATTACAAGGCTAGAGGACACCAGCATCCTAAAGGTTAATGTTCTAATGTGTGCTTTGGACATATTAGTGCTTTTGACATGTCAGGAAGCTTCCAGCCTGGATAGTGAATAGTGCAACAATTTAATAACATAAATGGAGTCTGTCTGATTCTGCAAAGAAACGTCCTTCCTTAGGGCCCAGAATATATAGTCCCTTCTGTGGCTACTCTCACAGTATTTTTAATCATTTCATGTTTTTATTATACCCCAAGTACAAGGTGTTACAAAGAGTCCCTGGTGCTGGCAGTCACTCAAAAATTGACAAATCTAAAAGGTGAATAGAACAGCAAGTAGCCCATTAGAGATTTTCTTTTTTCTTTTTCTGTATTTTTTTTTTTAAAGGAAAACCTTATAATGTCGGAAGGGTTGATTTTGGCATCTTATACATGAAAAGTAGTAGTAATAAAGTTCCGCAATTGTTGGTCTTTTCTCTGCATAAATTATGGCTGTGCACAACTGTGGAGTTTTTAACTGTTTTCCACCAAAGTCCGTAATTCACACACTAAATGTGACAAGCGTGACTGGCCGTAAACCTAATGACTTTTTTTAAGAGACTGAAATTCAGAACAGTATTCTCTCTGAAACTGCACTTTGGTAACCCCACAGAAAACCCTTCAGAGATCTGCTCCCACTGCAAGAAAGTCATCTGGGTGTGCCAGCTGTCAACATCCTAAAAGCTTTCATATAACACACAAGTTAGAGGAATGAAGTGAGAACCGATTGCCATCGCCGTTTATTAAGCAACCAGAAGAACAGAAACTCAGCGGTGGCAATGAATATTGTGCTGGTCCATCCTCTCTTCCCTCCCGTCAAGAAAAAAAAAATTATAAAAGTTTGCTAAGAAACTTACACAATAGTCAAAATTCTTTTTTTATGTTTTAGGCATTTTATTTTAACTTTTTATTTTGTATTGTAGTATAACCGATTAACAATGTTGTGACAGTTTAAAGTGAACAGCGAAAAGACCCAGCCATACATGTATGTGTATCCATTCTCCCCCAAACTCCTTTCCCATCCAGGCTGCCATATAACACTGAGCAGAGTTCCATGTGCTATACAGTAGGTCTTTATCGGCTATCCATTTTAAACATAGCAGTGAATAAACTTATGGTTGCTGGGGTGGGGGAAAGTGTAGTTGGGGAGTTTGGGATGGACATGGTTAAAATTCTAAGTATATAAAGTTTCAGAGTGATAGGAGAGAACCTTTCCAAGCTGAGGTTCTTAGGCTTAGGTGAAGGCTTTGCTTCTTTGCTTTCAAGGTAAGTGTCATTTCTTCCAGTAAGCAGCTGCTAAGGATGCTGTTAGCCTGCATCCGGAAGGCAAGGCGCATTCGCTCCAGCAGCTGGTCCAGGTTGATCCATGGATGTTCATTAGGAGGCTATGGAAAAGTGAATCTCTTGTTTACCTTTTCTTCCCCTGAGCATTCTATGAGGCTGTTTCTGTGCTCGCTTTTTTCTGCCTCCAGCTTAAGACTCTTATTATTTCCCTTAAATGTCTTTTTATGTCATTACCTGTATTTTTGCAGCAAATTTTATCTCCTGGACGGAGAGTGAAAAGGCCTGCTCTAATGGGATAGTGTAGCTTTTTTCCCCCCTCCCTTCAGATCATATAATTGAATCTCATCACTTTCATAACAAACCTAGGCAGCCTCTTTTCAGTTTCTATTTTGGACCACTTGTTTTATTTTCCTGTTTGTTGTTTTGTCTTCACTGGCTCAATGCACACGAGCACAAAACATACAGTAACAATAAAACCGAAGAAGCAAAAATTAACCAGGTGCTGCGTGCAAAGTGACAAACCCACTGAGTGTGAGAGCATCGGCTGGAAGAAGTTGGGGTTTCTTTGCAACTGAATGCCGAATAATCTATTTGCTTTGGTTGCAGTCAGCCAGCTGCTTTGAGAGAGGATTTTTCATTTATGTAGTGGTTGTTCTGTGAAACTTGAGGAAGAACCCGAGGTTCTAGTTCCTGTTGACTTTATGAAGCACCCATGTCAATTTATCACCATCATGCAAACTTGAATTTTTAAGTCAGTGTTTATATACAGAGAAGTTGCTGAAGCCGTGTTTATCCCTGGAGGTGGGCCTCACTTGGCCATGGGGATTCACGTTCTTCTTCATCCCATGACTCACTGATTACTAGTTTCCTTGAAAACTATTGTCCAAGAACAACACACTTCTTTCTGTGATCTTCCTTGCTTAAGCCATCAGTCTCATTGTTTATGATCATGACAGAATACTGTACTGTAGGCCAGAGCTCCTCCAACTGTAATGTCCATATGAATGATCCAGGTCTCTAGTTAAAGTACAGAGTCTGACTCAGTTGGTCTGGTATGATTTAAGATTCTGTATTTTCAATCATCTCACAGGGATTGTCAAAACTTCTGGTCGACCACACTGAATAGCAAGGCTCTATTGGTAATGAGGGCTTCCCAGGTGGCACTAGTGATAAAGAACCCACCTGCTAACGCAAGAGACATAATGAGATATGGGTTTGATCCCTGGGTCGGGAAGAGCCCTTGGAGGAGGGCATGGTAACCAACTGCAGTATTCTTGCTTGGAGAATCCCGTGGACAGAGGAACCCCGGGGGCTACAGTCCCTAGGGTCACACAGAGTTGGACATGACTGAAGCAACTTAGCACACAGGCACGCACACAGTGGAAATGAGGGTTGGGGTGGGAGCGGCAACCAAGTTTCCTAATTCTCTTTTTGGTACAAGTGAGGCTACAAAAACCCCTCTCAGTGGTGATCATTGGTGATCAGTGATGAGAATGGGTGTGTAATCTGCCTTCCAGTTCCTTCTGATCTTTTCTTAGAAGGTCACTAAACACTAGCTGGAGTTAAGCAGAGGTGACTGAGGAGTACTCAGGGCCCCGTTGAAGAAGCTGAGAGCCCACTGATGTGCCTCACCTGGAAGGGCTCCCCATCCCTCCTAATCTCTCCCTTCTCCCACCCTGAGCTCTGCCATCCCCCTCTGGATTCCCTTACTTGGCTCTTATCAGCTATGAGTACTCAGTGACTGAAGTCTCTTAACTGATCTTCTTGGCTCCAGCCTTTTCCCACCTCCTGTTTTCCTTCCCTCTCTGCACAGACGTTATCTTTCAAAACACAGGTGTGATCATATCACTCCCTGGATTAAAATCACTTAATGGCTCCCTATTAATTACAAGATAAAGTGCAAATTCCTTAGCCTGGCATACAGTGTCCTTCAATATCTGGACCTAATGACCTTTCTAGAAAGTGCCCCTTCCTGTCCCTCTTCAGAGCATATCACACTCTTTCCTTTGTTCTAAACATGCCAGGATCCTTCTTTCCAAAGTCTCCTCTTCATCCTCTCTGGAATGCGCACCCCCATCCCAACAGAGTCATTACCACCTCCTCCAGGTTCCCGTAGTTCATTAGCATCCTTGTGATTCAGTTTTCACCACACTGTGCTGTCCTTTTACATACGTATATCTTTCTCCCTCAGAATGTCAGGAACTTCTGGAAGCAGGGCTGTTTGCTCTGTGGACCACTGGAGGCACATTATTCAGGCCTTTTTCTTTTCAAGAGCCTTATGAACATGGTCAAACCATGGAAAAGAAAATAATTAGCTTCAGAATACAACAGATGATTAGAATTAATCATTTCAAAAGCATAATTATGAAAATTCTTGATATTTTTAATTCTTACTCATAATTATATATAATGTGAGGTATGGGTACAGGGCTTCCCAGGTGGCTCAGTAGTAAAGAACCTACTTGTCAATATAGGAGATGCAAGAGACTCAGATTCGATCCCTGGATCGGGAAGATCACCTGGAGTAGGAAATGGTAGCTTGCTGCATTATTCTTGCCTGGAAAATTCCATAAAGAGAGGAGCCTGGCAGGCTACAGTCAGTGGGGTCACAAAGAGTTGGATACCACTGAGCACACGCACGCACGCGTGCACACACACACACACACGTACAGCTTAATGTTTGATGTTAAGAGACTTGTCTCCACAAATGAGAGTGCCTCAGCATAAAGGTGTTAAAGCCCTTCATTAGTAACTCCACTCAACAAGCATGCTCTATAAACTGACCCTGTATTATGCTTTCAGAATACAAAGATAAAGATAGTATAACTATTCTCAAGGAGCTAAAATAATAATTTTTAGACCCATTTTATATGTGTAAAACCTGAGACTGCAAGAGCTTAAGTAACTTTTTCAAGGCAGTGCTAGCAGTTGAATCTAGATCAAAATTTTTAAGAAAAGGAAACCACCCTGTAAAGAATGATCAAAGAACTGTTCAGTGTCACAAGCACCAAGGCTAACAACTACAATGCACTGTGAGCCAGAAGTCTAGGAACGTGGGGAGGTATCAGAGCTTGATAAGGAAAGTGAATGACTTCCAGTGGAACCCTGCGGCATCTTCCGTGGTCAGATTACCTGCCTTTAGACACAGCTTAGATGGATTGGATCAAATAGCATTAATATTAGAAATTACTGTCGGTAACAAAGTAGTGTCAGTTACCAATTTTTATTGCTTTGCCTCCTGCATTCAAAACTATATTTTTCCCTAAGAATGTCTATTAGTGTCAAAATATAATTGTCAAACTAAGCCAACTGTTATTGTTAATTAAATTTTGTCTGCACACTTTTCTTTCCTCCAGTGTTAAATGAAGGGGGAAAGGGACACCCCCTTCATGCCACAGTAACATAACACACCGCTTAGTGAAGGTTAGGTTTCTAGAGACCTCAAACCTCCCAGATTAGTAAGCAGGAAATGTCTTAGCACCAGTAGCTTTTTCAAAACTCTTGCACTTAGTAATCAAGGAAGGAATTACCTTCCAGAAGTGACAGGCAGCATTGGAGGGGAGCAGCAAGGACACACACAAGCCTAACAGGAATGCGATTGTATACAGAAGGGCCGCATAGTCCTACATATGTCATTAACTCGTGGCATCCGCTCTAGATAGAAGCATAGGACAGAGAAAGTGGCAAGTCAGCAAGCTTTGTGAAAATTGTTTTTGTTTCGTTTCATTTCGTTTTAATTTTGGCCTTCAGAGAGAGATTCAATGATATGGAAAGCTCACGTTTGTGGAACAGCATATTTGGTAGCTAGGTATCTGAGGTGTTGACAGTTGAAGTTTTCCAGCGAGGCTGTCGTGTGTTACATGACTAACCTAATGCAACCTTAGAGCATGGAGAGTGTTCACTGAACTAATTATGGCCATATAATTAAAGGAGAGAAACCAGAAGATAAACCACAGATTGAACCTAATTTCAAATGTCCAATCCTCTGCCAACATCTGCTATTTACCTTATACTTTTCTTACTGAGAATGGTTTTAGTTTGCAGTTAAACATCAGTGATGGAGATGTTTTAATTTACTCTGTGCTTTTTAAAGTTAGCCTTAGAATGAAAAGAATAATAGCTAAAGCTCTGAAATTGAAAAAAAATTCCAGCACATTATGGAAGCTCCTAAGAAGCCGTATAGACAGAGACTGCATGGAGATAGTGATGGTGCTAATGAAGAAGTTGGAGAAGGAGAAGATTGTATCCTTTAGTTAGCATTCATAGAGCTTGAAAAATAATTTTACACACATTTTCTGACTCTATTCTCATAATCCTCTGGGAGGAGAGACACCATTTACCCTTTTTAAAATGTGAAAACAAATTGAGAGTTTTTCCCAGTTTCATCACCAGTAAGCTCAGAACTACAGCACTTATTCCTGTTTTTCAAGTCATATGGTCTCATTTTCCTTAGACACCCTCTTAACAAGTAAAAATAAGGCACAAGTGATGTCCTTATCACATAGCTCTAATTTCAATAATGATTAATCAGCAGCCCACATTCAGGTGACACTAATCAAGTTATTTTCATAATAACACCACTTCGGGTAGCTGCAGTGCACGTCTGACTGACATAGGCTTTGCACTGGAGACTTGGTACAAGTCAGGAAAGTATACTCTGGAATCTCCTTTGACCGCTGTCCATATGCAATTTCTTCATCAAACCCTGGCTAAAGAAGCGCCTTCTAACCTGTATGTTTCTTCCCAGATTCACTGGGACCAGCAACTCAAGAGCCCAGAGGTTAAAAAAAAAAAAACCCTCTTGCCTTAGTAATAATAAGGGCCTTAGTCACAGAACCCAACTTTCCAGCTAAGAAATTGTCATTTCATAAAATAGTCCAAAGCTGCTTGAATTCCTGATAGGAGACGTGAGTGAGTTGAATGTTGCCACATTATCCAACATGATGATTATCATGGCTTTACAGGTGTTTCTTGAACAAACCATATTAGACTCACTTGGCATACTCTCTAGAATAAGAATGTGAAACGTCCGTCCCCTCCCATTTCCCCGTTTTCTGTTTCTGCAGTCATGTCAGTTGAAACTGACATTCACTCTGAGTCCGTGTCTGATGTGTTCCAACTGATATCCTTACTTGCTTGTCCTGTCGGCTCTAAGCTTTAAATTTGGAAGGTTTTCAATGGCTCTTGTTGGAAGGAAAAAATGAACCAGGAGATGTAGAGAGAGACTGCTATTACAGCCAAATTTCAGTCACATAGATTGTCAATACTAATGAATGCCCTTGAAGCAGATACTGCAAATGCCTGAAGTTGGAGTTGAACTGCCTTATGAGTCAGAATCATTCGGCAGAACAGACACCCTCTCTCTAAATACTAACGGCCCAATATTTAGATTCCGGTTATAGAGCTAATTGAATCGCTGGAGCATATTGTAACATGCTGATTGCTAATAGGCTTCAAATTCCTTCTATGCTGAAAATATTATTTTAGTTTTATTCCTAAATCATATAAATCAGATACAGTAGATTCTTTGATTAATTCCCCACCATTCTTTTAGCATCATACAATAAAGCCTTGTTAACATACTGTAATTGTGAATAATACCAGAACTAAGTAGAGGGAGGTTTGGATATTGGTTCCAGCCACTTACTTGGTCTCTCTAAATCTCAGTTTCCTCATCTGTATAATGGGGATAATGATAAGATATTGAACCACATAGAACTGTTGTGAGAATTAAATAACATAAAATGGTAATATAAGATAACATAAAAAAACAATGCCTGAGACATAGAAAACATTTTAAAAGTATATTTGCTATTGTTATCATGCACACAATGAAAATAATGCCCCCTCCAGAAATAATGGGAGTTTTCTTGACATTAAAAAAATTAAAATAGTAATGAACCCTATAGAAAAGAAATAATTTGTTTCTCTTGCCTCCAGACATGGAAAAAAGCAGTCACTTCCCTTTTCCTTTCTGTGTGTAGTAATTATTGTTATATGTGATAGCCTTGTGATTTTAAATATCTTACACTAATTGTTAGTCTTTTAACACCCTGAAGGCAAATGTAAAGGAAAAAAAAAAAGCTTTTATTAAGTTGAAGCAAGTGACCTGGTTTAATAATGGTATCTCTTAATCAATGGGAAAGGTGATATTAAATTAGCTGCTTAAAAGTCAGGTATAAAAAAATAAGGGAACTACAGGTGCTATCTCCATTGAGGTTCTAAGGAAGTTCAATATAAAGCACTTTCTAGAGGGACAGTTACTAACAGCAAATATTGCAAACAATCTCCATCTCTAATATGCTTAGAACACAAGGAAATTGAGAAGTAGCAGTTAAGAAGTGACCATAGTAGAGTTGGCTGTGTCCATAGCTTTGAAATCCTAAATTTCTTCTCATATGGTTAGAAAAAAGGCAACATTATACTTTCTTACAGAGTGAGGGTTCATCAGAGACTGCTTCAGTGTGTATAGTAAATGGCTTGGCTACCAATGTCTCTTCTGGGGTATGGAAGAAGTCCCAGTTCCCTTAAATCTTTAGAGGAATAATAGAGCCTAGTATGTATATTGTCGTTTGTGGTTTTCAAATATTTTAATACGTATTTTGCATTTTCATCATGTAAACCTTTTGTTTTAGTTTTGAATAGCTTGTGATTTGAGAAATGTGGATAGTTCTATATGTGAATTAAAATCATCCATTCCCATTACCCCAGCCGTCAACTAACTTTGGGACCAGTGACCACCCCACTGGATGCTGTGAAGGTCTGTGCTTCGTTAGTTACCAGCTTCTCCGTACAGAGATCATCCCTTTTAGAATGTGATTTTCTTTCCCAATAGTCCATGCTCATGGACAGCAGGATTGTACAACTAGTTTTCACTCTCAAAGTAACCATTTAATACACCCCAGAGAATAGAATATCGTATTATCGGTTCATTAGCAAAGTGGTTGGTGCAGAAGATCAACAGTTGGCCTTCAGCACTGTTTCATCTGAAAGAGACAATGTATTTTGAAATGCTGGAACACTCCCCAGCTTTGAATTGCTACTGAAGCAGCTCAAAATAAAACTGCTCTTTTATTCTTCTTTTGCCATAAATGAGCATCACAGAATCAAATCCATTGAGAAGAAATTCCTTGCTTTGCCAACACAATTAGTTTTGTAAGAAGCCTCTGTCTTCAGATTGTTCTCCTCCAAAATCCAAGTTGGATGGCTGTGGTTATTTTTTAATTAATATTTTTTTAAGAGCCCCTTTTCTCCCAAGAGCCTCTAAGCAGATTTAGCAGGCTTAAAATGACTCTTCCACAAGGTGATTTCAATGCCATCTTACAAGCAAATAAAACAGTGACTTTCCTACTTTATTGGCTCAATTTTCCCCTCTCTCTTTTAATTCTCCAAAATCCTGTCCACTGGAGGGAGTTTTTCTTCAGGGTGAGGGTATCTTCTCTCCAAAAAGGATGCTATCTTTTTGATGAACAAAAAGACCATGAAACCCGTCCAACCGTGAAAAGGAGTAAGAGGAGAAAAAACATTTCTGTGTGAGGAGCAAAAGGATTCAGTGATTATTATTATCTTGTATGGTTTATTCTTTATTCTCTTTCTTTGATTGCCTTTCACTTCTTGGATAAGTGGATTTTAATGGAAAAGCTAATTCAGATCTTCACGTTTAGTGGATGGGTATCACTCCCCACAAACATTGTATAGAGGGCATTGCACCTCTCCACTTTATGGAATCAGGCAGCTCAGATCATAAGCATCGTAATTGCTTGGCCCCCTTAGTGCTGTGGGCTCTGATTAAAAAGTCCTATTGAGCTTAGAGTCTTTTAAGAGGAAGGCAGCTAATGTGATGGTTAAAATTGAAACAGCATAGGCAAAGATGCTGTAACTACATTCTTTTGTCACAGTCTTCCTGGAAAAGAGTTTTCACACATCTAATCAATGTTTCCTTTCACAAAAGAGATTCTCATCCTATATGTAAATACCAGTTGGAAAGTGCTTGACCGCAGTTCTTCAGCTTTAATGCTGAAAACCAGTAGACCCAAAGGTAAGAAACAGCTTGATGCTTATTAGCCTTTAAAGTTAAGACTCGGGTCACTTTGGGTTTGGCATGGTATAAGGGCTCATTCTCTTGGCAGAGAAAAGCAAAAACAGCTCTTCTTACAAATGAAATAGCACAAGATTAAAGGATTTCATGGGGACAAGAGAATCTTGACATCATCCTGTATAATAACCTTTGTCCTGTTTTCAATCCCGGCCACTTTCCAGTTTGTAAGTTGATGGTGGAATTATCAAAATCTTTTCATTAGGTAGGCTTTGTTGGCCTTGGAACCATCAAAATCTTGGGTTGGGAAATTTGAAGGCAAAATCTGGCCATGCTGATTTTCAGAGCTACCCCTTCTAAAAAGGATGTTATTGCAAGACATGAGATTTGCAGAACCGGGCCTTTGTGTAGTTGGTGTGGCTGAATGTGCTGTGGCAAGTCACCACTATGAGCTTCAATATTCTCAGCTGTCCCTCCTTCATGTGCATTTTGGAGTTAAAGGTGCAGTTCCATCTTTAACCCCCTTGTGGTTGTCTGAAGAGTGATTAATGAACTCGATGTGATTCCTTGCAGACTTTTCAAAGGGTGGATGAAGGATGGAATTTCAGCCTCTTTTTTGAAAAAAACAAAAACAAAACCAGGGCTTTTGCATCATACAGCTTTTAAAATTAATGTCCTTTCTTGAATGTCAAGAAAACAAAGGGAATTTCTCAGAAGTGTATGCAGCTTGACACAATAGGCCTTAATTGGTGTCAAGGAGATGTTGGGATGAATGAGGAAATGCCCATTCAGCTGATAAGACTGAAAAGTGGAGCCTTGTTATGAGCTGTCATCTCAACGTGTATTTAAACTATAGCAAAACTGAAACATATTTGCCATATAGATCATAATGACTCCAAAGGAGCCATTATACTCTATTATGTAATTACATAATCAAAGCATGCATAGTAATCAGCTTTTGGAATTCAATGCTAATCAAACATACCTATAGTATGTGTTTAAGCTAAAATAGAGAGCGTTAATTTGCCATTAGTCAACTAAACAAGAATGTGTATACAGAATATTCATGAATAGCTTAATGTTGTGTCAGATGATATTTTTTGTTTTGTATTCAGAGGAAATCAACAATTTTAATTGAAGAAAAAAACAGCACTGAAGGAAGATTACTCTTTAACTTGTTGTTCAAAAATTTGCCTCACCTTTTACTGATTATAAGAGGAGATTGGATTAAATTCAACATTTTTTCCCCCCTCCATTAGCTCTAGTGATACAACAGTTACTACATTACATGAGATTCTTAGGAGATCCTGACTATCTCCATGCCATAGGATAAAGTGTTACCAATACTACACTTGAAACAAGCCTTTAATAAATATATAAACCAGCCTTGAACATGTATTACTTTTGTAATTAGAAACAAATCAATAAATGTTATTTAGAAATAGCCAAGAATAGAAATACCTTGATGAGCCGTTAGGAACTGTGGTCTCACGCTTGCCGCATGACCTTACGTATCTCCTCCCTGGATCTCACTGTCTTCATCTGTAAATGGAGAGTTGATCTGGAGGTTCCTTTTAGTTGTGTTGCTTTGATTCCACAAGGGTTCTATGAGAAAGAAGATGACATAAAGGAAATACTTTGGTCCATGTCACACACTGTTGCCCACTCAGTTATTTATTGAATTGGTTTAGTTTATTTTAACTCTTAAGTTTATGAACTGTATGGTTGGCGTTCATAATTATTTTGACCATTGAGTAGACAGTTCTTGGAGCAGACAATCAACAGATTCTACTTTTGGGGATGGCAAAACATGGGTGAGGATGAAAAAGGTTAAGAGCAGCTTTGTAAACAGCGGACAGATTGAATGCTTTTGATTTTAAATAAATATTCAAGTATTCACAAAGGTTGAAGTATTGCCTCTCTTTGAAATAAAGAATTGTATTTATGTTGAAGTGTGCACGCCCTTAACCTTAATCCATGGTTGATGGGCCCATCTTTTTCGACACTGGTTCTCACTGCCTTTTATTTGCACTCTGGGTGACCGAAAATGTTACTGTAATATTTAAAGGGGACTAAATTCTTTCATCAAAAGCTTTCATGGCTTGAACTTCATATAATTTATTTTCAAATTACTTTTACTGTAATTCTTATTAATTCAAATAGGTTTCTGATTTGATATAAAACTCTGTAACTCCAAGGAACAGTTTAATGAAATGAAAGATAGGGTTGAGTCTTTTAAAGGAAATGTACGAAATATGCTGACAATAATTGCTTAGATAGAAATCAAATCTTAATGGCTTTGTTAATGATTCGTAGTGAACACTGTGTTTACGTTGACTTGGGAGAACATAAGCAGTTAGAAAGATTTTTCCCTCTGGATTTCAACAGAATCTTCTCTCTCTCTTTTTTTTTTTTTTTAATTATTCTCTTCCTGAAATGTACTCAGTTCGAGTGCAAGCTCTCAGAAAAGTTAGCAGGAATTGCAGTGCCTCTACCGGTGATGGTTGTATTTGGGTTGGGGCAAGGCATTTTTCTTTCAAGTTGAGTATGTAACTGATATGGTTGTAAAAATGGGATCCAACTGAAATGAGAATGGAGGAGAAAACATATGAAGTTTTAAGACACAGGGCTCACATACAACAGGAAAGAAGGGCTTCAAAATCATGCAAGTTTTTTTTGACTCTGGAGAATCTGAACTCAGATGCCTCTTAAAGGGAAAGAATTGATAATCCCAAACCTTGAATTGGTGTGAAATTTCAAGAACTCTGGTGGCTTTTTTAAATTAGTAACTACCCTGATTATTAGCAAGATGGTTTTTTTGTTTAGGGGTTTTTTTGAACAGCCTGTGCTGTTGGTTTCACTTTTGTCTATTCAGACAACCTGACTGTGTTGATTTAATGCTAGGTTCAGTCTTCCATACAGCAGAGGGTAAAAAAAAAAAGAAAGGTTTCCCTAATATGATTTTGCTGCTAAAGGAATAGGTCAAGGGACTTTATTTGCTCTTTCTCTGGGCAAACTGTTCCCAGTGAAGAGTCATTGGTGCTCCTTGAAGTCAGTAAGAGTTTACATAGTTGCCATAGTATAAGCTGAATCCTGTTCTAACTGTGACTTGCCCTTTTATTATAGACTTGACTGGAGAGATTCCCCCAGTGTAAATGAAGTGCTTTATTTATTAACAGCCAGGCGGTGGAGGCCAGAGCTCTCCGTGCTGGCAAATGCCGGCCATGCAGTGGTAATAAAGGCGTTCTCCAGGGGCAAAGTGTGCCGAGTGCTGAAAGAAGGAAGCAGTAGTAAACAAGGTGTTTTACATTCAGGACAGATTCTCTCTCATCTTGAAGTGTGTAATTGTGTTCTGGATAAATTATGGAAATAAAAAAAAAGTCAGAAGTTGCTCATAGGGGAATCACCCTCTTTAAAAACAAGTAAATTTTCCAAGGCAGAGCCAGTAGAACCTTGGCAACAGACCCTGAGGTTGGCTGGTTGAAAGGTACAAGCTGTATGGGCTGGAGAAACTGACAGAACTGGATTCTAACACCAGTTCGGCCACTTAGCTTAACTACATTAGACTGCTTATTTCAGCTTCTCTGTGTCTCAGGTCCTTAAAGTGGGGATATTGAAAACTCCAGGAGTTTGAGAAGGAAAAGCATTCAAAGCCACTAAGAAAGCGCCTAGCATCAGATCAACTTATGTTTCCTTCCCCCACGTCCCTGTGCCTGAGAATGCCGTTTCTCCTTTCAGCTCCTGGTTTGAAGATTTGCGTCATCCCCCAGTTCAGGCAGTTCTCTTGTTGGTCCAATAGATTCCAACCCAGGCTAGTGTTCTCTGTGATGCCATTTACATAGTGTTTGTAACTAAATGAGGTTTCAGGAAAGAATCCAGGAGTTAAGTCAATTGATGATTGAATTAATGGGGGATTTATGAGTCCATTGCATCCACTCCAGCCCTAACTACCTCAGCTGAAATGGTCTTTAGTGATCATCAGAATAAATTTTATCTTTTTTTCTGCTTTAGATAAGATGCTTTTTCTTTCTTGTCATGAATATCTTGGCAACTTTAGAGTACTATGGGAGACTTGCTTGTGAGTGAATGGGCCTCTAATGCTGAAGTTTTGTTTTTAGAATTGGGGCAAGTAGCCATGTTATAGGGAATTCAGTTGCTGGTATAAATTAAAACCTAGTTTGGTTCTGTCTCTTAAACCTCACCCACATATACCAATTAACAGTCAAAAATGCCTATACGTGTCAGACATTGTTCCACCCTTAAAATAAATTACCTTGCTGCTAACAGCCTTATTTAATGGCTATGGTTATATCGTACCTGCTTGAAGCCTCCTTGATTTCTTTTGCCCAGAGCATGTGCTATTTCTACCTTGACAGTATATCTGTTAATTGAGTTTTAGAAAATCAGAAAGGTTTTTAAAATGGATTATTTAAGAAAGGCACTAGAGTTGCCTGTTTGTATCCTTCTGCTACACATCAAATTGTGTTTTGTAACAACCTAATTGTCATGATATCTATGTCAAGGGGAAATTTATCAAGTCACAGTGCACCCTTCTGTTTGGAAGAAATATTTGAGGATGTGAGCAGAAATTATTTTTACATAAAGGCTTCAGGCGGTTAAGAGGACTGACATACATATCGTATTCTCATCACTGTCATTCACTTTCTTTGCCTCCAATAAATAGGTCATTATTATTCCATTGCAGCCATCTTCTGATGCTCCAAATACGGAGCTCTGTTTAATATAACTACTGTCCAACTGACCCGTAAAATTTATTGGTGATTTTTACAGACTGATACCCTTGGGCCACCACCATCCATCAAGGCAGTTTGATATCTTTCAGCACTTATAATTTTTTAGCATTAGTATTGTAACCATGTTAACATAGCTAGGAACTGTCATTTTCTGAGACAGTGGATTTTAGGTTGGCCTTAGCAATTTCATAAAAAAATACAGTAATGATGATGATACCACCATGGACTTGCAGAGCATGTTATGTGCCAGAGCACAGCAAGGGCAAACATTTGCAGATGGCAAAAATTTTACCTGAATGATTTACTCAGTAATGACACATTAAAGGGATCTGGCCTTATATTACTTAATTGTAAGTAATAAATAAGAATGTTGAGACTTTTTAAGAAATGAACAAAGAAATGAAAACTTCTCTGGTTCTGTTATAATACTTATCTTGCTTAAACTACAAAATCATTGTCAACTCCTCTGCTCCCATCTCCTCTGCAAATGTTTCATAACCTTAATATGAATACAGACCAAATATACTAGGGTTCTGAGTAAAGACTAAAATTAGAGTGTATAGTTATTCCACAGAAACCATCCCATTAGAGCAGAATTGAATTGCAGTTGGCTTCAAGTCCTAGTATCTACAGTGCTGTGTGTGTGCGCTCAGTTGTGTCTGACTCTTTGTGACCCCATGGACTGTAGCCCACCAGGCTCCTCTGTGCATGAGATTTTCCAGGCAAGAATACTGGAGTGGGCTGTTTCCTACTCCAGGGGATCTTCCTAAACCAGGATCGAAGGCATCTCCTGCATTGGCAGGTGGATTCTTTACCACTGAGCCACCTGGAAAAGCCCCCTGCATGATGTAGTCAGGATCTATAAGGCCAAAGGGATTAAGGCCTTTTGCTGGATAGCCTTTCCGTGTGTTCCTTTTATAAGCTGAAGATTCTTATTTGTTGCTAATAAACTTCCTTGAGGTAGAAGAAATCTCCACAATCCAGCGGACCAGTTTGATATTCTGATCTCCTCAAGGCAAGTCCCATGACTTGACACTGTATAGCATTGGAATCATGCAGTTTAATGTTTCCTTAATTTTTGTGCTAGATTGGGTTACCGGAGGAAATAGAGTATTGCCCTTTCTGTACAGACCTTCTCAAGGGCCAGCGAAACCACCGGGAAAAGCATGCTTGATTGGCAGGAGTTCCCTGTCCCTTGTTCTGTTCTCAGATCTGGGAATAAGCTGCTCCCTCCAGCTGGGTTCTGATTTCTGTGTTTGTCACAGTAATCCACCAAGGAAAAAATAAACGTCCCTCCTTTTCCTCTGATCACTCTTCCTGTTTGTTGTTATTCTCTCACACTCTTCAGCCCACTAAGCTTTCACTGCTGGATCAAGCTGGGGAAAATTTACCTTTTTACTCACCACAAGCCCCGTGGGCCTCGTTCTCACACCCAGGTTAATTCCCTGGATCAGAAGCCTCAAGGCTGGTTTTCATTTTGGTTTGCTCCTCAAGCATCAGGAATTCTTGTCTATCTGTGGCTCTAATAATTTTTTTTTCCTTATCCCTCTAGTTTCCTCTTTTCTTATCCTCTCCCAGAGGCTGGTCTATTTCTAGTTGGATTTGGCTTAAAGCCATCTGAGACACCCTTTCTCACACTTCCCCACTGTGTCCTGCCAAAAAAGGATCCTTCAGCAGAAATATGATAGCAGGTGGAAATCCTCCATTTACTCTAATTGCACCTCTATTTATGCTGTCTCACTTTTTTTTAGAATAGTATTTATCTTTGACCTTTGTTTCTTAATGTGACAAAGTTTTCTTTAGAGAGTGAATAAGCCGCCCTAAGTTGATGCATAATTACGTGGAGAGCTCCTTGAGTGCAGGGATCATGAGCTTTCATTCTTGTATTCATACTACTCCCAACACCTATAGTTGCTTAGTTTGGATCTGACATCTAGAGAAGTGATGGTGATGATGATAACAGCTCCCATTTATTCAGTTTTATGAGAAGCCAGACACAGGGCTGAATGCTTTACATTTGTTATCTTCCTTAATCCTCCCAGCAGCCCTGTGAGATAGCTTTTCATTACTGTCCCCATTTTGCAGATGAGACACTGTCTCAGGGACTTGAAATAGTTTACCTAAGATCTTACAGCTGAAAAGCAATCTCTCTTGTCCCTTTCCTGATTGGCCATCATACCTATCGCCTGTACTCTACCTTTTATTCTGTAAGTGGGGACTAGAGATCAGTTTTCACCAACACTGCAGCTTCTTACAGGCTAGGACAATGTCATGTACTTCTGTATCCCCTGCTATGCCAGGTGCAGAATTGGACATTCAACATTATTTCATCTTTTGCTTTTGAAGTCTCCTCTCCTCCTACCTGTGCTGTGGATCATTTAGGACATTTCTGAGGGCCCCTGGCGGCTTCGCTTGTCTTAGAAGCAACAAACTAGAGCAGATCTGGAGATAATCCAGGTATCAGTGGACTGAAAGCCTAGACTTTTGGAAATTTTCTGGGGTTTCCCAGGTGGTAAAGAATCCACCTGCCGATGCAGGTTACACAAAAGACATGGGTTCGATCCCTGAGTCGGGAAGATCTCCTGGAGTAGGAAATGGCAACCCATGCCAGTACTGTTGCCTGGAAAATTCCATGACGGAGAATCCTTGCAGGCTAGAGATCATGGGGTTGCAAAGAGTTGCACACGACTTAGCCATTAACAACAACAACAAAGAGCTTTTCTAACTGGCTGGAAGAGGGTAGTCTATGGAAAGGGCGTGGTTCAGGATTGCCTGGGGCTTTGGATGAGTCATGAAGAACAGGGTAACAAACTGAACTGTAAGCCTTCCTAGGATTTTATTGAGATTCCAAAGAGTCCTAGTCAGTTCCCCACTCCTACACAATAAATAACAGAGCTGCCTATATTCGGAGAATCTTGACATCCACTAACAAGGTGAGATTGTTTACTGAGCCCCTTGAGTTTTCTGTGAGGTGACCAAATAGCTAAAGGATGTGTGAGGAGGTGAGTACAGTCATTCCTTGGTATCCACGGGGGATTGGTTCCAGGTTCCCCACAGACACCAAAATCTCAGGATGCTCAATTCCTTTGAAGTGTGTACTTTAAGTCATCTCTTGATGACTTACAATACCCAGTGCAATGTAAATGTTATGTAAATAGTGGTAAATACAATGTAAGTAGTATATAAATAGTTGCTGGCATGTGCAAAGTCAAGTTTTGCTTTGGAGAACTTTCTGGAATTTATTTTTTAGTATTTTCTTTCTGTGCTTGGTTGGTTTACAGATGCCCAACTCTCAGATAAGGAAGGCTGATATCTGTGTATTTCCCTTACTCCATTTGTGAGAGCTGCCATTCCTCATGACAGCCAATACTCTGACCTTTCCTTACCTCTCCAGCATACATGCCGTAAGTGAAGACACCAGAAGCTGGAACATGGGCATCATGACTTCTGGGAGCACGCTGATTACAGGCTTCGTTGTGGTCTGCCCCTAGATCTATCTCAGCTTAATAGACTCGTTTTGTGGACTATGGAGAAAGACGTGCAAGCCTTGGCAAATGTTACTGCTTATGTCTCTCTTCTTTTTTGGCCATGCGGCTTGTAGGACCTTGGTTCCCTGACCAGGGATTGAACCCGAGCCCTTGGCAGTGAAAGCATGAAGTCCTAACCACTGGGCTGCCAGGAGACTTCCATTGTGTCTATTTTCTAATTCGCTTCTTGTTTCTAATTTTAATTGATCCTATTAACTAAATTTTAATTGATGGAAATTTTTTCTCCTTTTTTTTAAAGGTGATGGACAGAATTTGTTTACGAAAGACGTGACAGTGATTGAAGGAGAAGTTGCAACCATCAGCTGCCAAGTCAATAAGAGTGACGACTCTGTTATTCAACTATTGAATCCCAACAGACAGACCATTTATTTCAGGGACTTCCGGCGTAAGTTTCCATCTCTGTAGCATTAGATGACAATTTTTTCTCCTACATGTTGTCTTGATAAAGAGATTGCCAAGGCCTTTTTTTTTTTTTTTTTAATTTAATGTTAGATGCTTAAAGTTTAATCAATTCTTCAGCGGGAAGAAGAGACATGGAATCATAATCTTCCTAATAGAAACCTTGAATGGTCCTTTTTAAAAGTAAGGCAGTCTTCTTTTGCAATAGGAATTGACTGTAGTAATTCAAGGTGAATTGCAATTGAGTCCCAAATACTTAGCTGACACAAACAACTCAAATAGGGTTAAGCAAGGAAAATATAGCATTCTCAAAGGTAATCTGTTTGGTTTGAAGATTGAAGTTTTCAAGGCAATCTGTGCCCATAAAGACAAAACCAAATCTCCTGTCATCTTAGCCTGTGGAAGATGGAGGTGCCCATGTGCTGAAATCCTTCCAAATGTAAGACCACGAAAGCCCATAATCGAAACTTAATTGTGTACTATAGCAGTGGCTCACATGGGTGCCAGGGCTTGGCAAGAGCAAGAGTCCGGTCTTTCGAAAGATTGCTGTTTGAGAGCATTGGTGCCTGCAAAGCGGGTTCGGACGTGTCGCTTCCTACCTGCTTTTCTCCGTTTTCCCTGATGCCTCAGAACATTCATGACCCGTGGAAAGAGCCGACAAACCTAAGAAACATTAAGGGGCTGAAGGAGGGTAAGAGGAGAGAAGCCAGCTTCTCATTCTGAGAATGAATTTTGTCATTAGTATATACTGATCTAACCTTTGCCAAATTAATAAAAGGATTTTAAATGGATATTAGAAATCAGTAAAAAGCCCACATACGTTATTTTTGTGATGACTCTGAATTCCTACTTTATGTCTAATCGGTTTCACACCGTGAAGCTGAATACATATAGAAGACAGGGTCAGAGCTCAGGGCCCCCTGGGCCCCAGGTCACAGACGTTTGGCAGCTCCACCTCAAATCACATCAAACGCAGAGATGCATCCCAGTTAAATTGGATTGTTTTGCTGTAAAGTTTTTTTTTTTTTCCAAATGATTTTCATTTTGCTTTTGAAATTACTAATGACTTTTTAAAATTTTTCTCTCATAACATTAGGACCTCTATTTCTTTTAAGGCCTCACATTTTTAGAGACAATTTAAAAGCCCGTGGGTTCTACTCCCTGAAATTTCAGTGCCCAAAGGGGCCTCCTGGCCTGCCCTTTCTTGCTGCTTTCATTCTGCCTATCTCTGAGAGAAGATTCGAAACAGTTTATGAATAAGTGCTCAAAACTGACAGCAAGAGGTGGTGTGTGTGTGTGTGTGTGTGTGTGTACAGAAACACACACCAACATGTGTGAGTTTCCTTTTCCAGCAGGGACGTTTGTCTACATGCAGTTAATGCAGAAGCCCTAAATAGGAACTCAAGAAGGACAAAGCAGTACCCACCAGGTGCAGAACGACTTAATCCATGTGTCTACTCTGTGGCTGGCTTTCTAGTCACCTGGCTTTTTCCTCCCCTCCGGAAGGCAAATAGACAGTCGTCTTTCTCACAATCACTAACTCTGTGTTTTGTTTCCCAGCTCTGAAGGACAGCAGGTTCCAGCTGCTGAATTTTTCGAGCAGTGAACTGAAAGTGTCGCTGACAAATGTCTCCATTTCTGATGAAGGAAGATACTTCTGCCAGCTCTACACTGACCCCCCGCAGGAAAGTTACACCACAATCACAGTCCTGGGTAAGGAATGCATCAGGGCTTGTCCTGGGAGGTGAGAGGGGTGGCACTTACTCCCAGATGGCTTCCAGCAGCTAGGAAGAGGTTAATGGTAAATTTAACTGTTTTAGGAAGACTCACCGCCCATCTTGCTAAATTTTAAAAATAGCCTATTTTACCAAACACTCTAAGGAATGGCAATCAGCAGGCTTTATAGATTCCACCTGCTCTTGGGTTTCAACCCTCAAGCTTCAGAAGCAAAGATCAAGGGAATTTAGAGCCCTCAAATGAATCACTCACCACATGCAATGTCATTGCTTCTAACTTCCAGGATTCTTTTTTTCCTTCTGTGCAGAAGAGGGGGTGATAAGCTCCTACATCTGCACCCTGGGCAGAGCTCTGTGATGAAATCCGCTTAATGATTTTTCCTTCTGAGTTACATCTCGTGTAATATTGTTGATCTCCTTTCCTTTGGCTTGACTTATTGCCTTGTTTATTGCTCATACTCAAGATGATGCTGTAAAAATCATGCCCCATGAACACATACTTTGCCACAAATTGCAACCATTGGACATAAAAGAATGAAGAGCTTCTAGGGAGAGAAGGCTGGTACTAAGCAAGGACTGTGCACTGGCTGTCGGGTACACTTCTTCCTCTAACAAGTTGAGTGTCTTCACTCAGAGGTCCCCAATCTTTTTGGCACGAGGGACCGATTTCATGGAAGACAGTTTTTCCATGAACCAAGGGTAGAGGGGGTTGGTTTGGGGATGATTCAAGCACATCGCATTTATTGTGCACTTGATGTCTAATCTGATGCTGCCACTGATCTGACAGGAGATACCAGTCCACGGCCCTGAGGTTGGGGACCCCATCTTCACGTATGATCACTAGGTTGTGACTTTCAGCAGAATCCCGGTAGCCAGGTATTCATGTGTGTGTTTTGACAGAATGAGCAGATATTCCTGTGGTAAAGGTGTTCTGAATTAGTCACCTTTTAGACAAATATATGCTCCAGTACATAACACCAGCTGCTTTGGATTTTTGAAACTGAGTTTTCAAGGACGTACATATAACAAGAGGCAAGATCTCTGATTTACACCTTTGGGAAGATGATGAATCAAAGTCTATTTGAGGCAGCAGACTGCAGCTTTTCAGTGTAATGATATGAAGATTAAAGGGGAAAGATAAATATGAAGGACGATTTTGCTTAGTGTGTGTGAACATATATGTATTTATGGATGTATGTATTAAGCTGCTGCCTCATTGCTTTATTTAAACACAGCTGAAATAGGGAGCATTTTTTTAATTCATTGAACTAAAATGTATCCCTAATGCTTACATATATGTTATTGATAAGAGGAACACTGATTTTAGAAAGTCATGTTTTATGTCCAGCCATTGTGCTTCTTCTGTGGTCTGTGTTTGATGGTGTATATATATTTATCTCTAATTGCACCTTTGATCCCTTTTAGACTGACAGAAATAGTAAGTGTGAAAGGTTTGGCTGGGATGACTATTTTGGTATTTGGCAGATGTACCAAAAGTTTTCAGTAGATGTCTTTGAAAGCACTTGTTTGCTTATTGGAGTAAGTCATTAGCTGCCTAACCTTCAAATTGACCATATTCCCTTTGACCCACCATTGTCTATGGCATGCCCACAAAAGAAAACTAGATGGAATATACTTAAGGCATTTTGAATTTTCAGAATGTTTGTTTCATATACCTTTAAGTATGAATGTCTTTATTTCAAACAAAGAGATAACAATAGATGTTAGCCATCTTGCCCAGGACAAAGCACATGGTGAGAATCAAGAATTTTAGAGTTTGAAACAGACCTTACCCTTCTGGCTCATAACCTCTGGGTCTTCTAGTCTAGGTTGTTTTCAGTAAAATCCTGAATGTTGCTGTTTCAAGATTTTCCCTCTGAAGGTGACATATTTTGTTTGCAAGAGTGTATCTGGTCTTTGGCAAGCAGTTACTACCTGTCAGTTTTCAGTACTTGGTACATTTGTTCTCAGACCCACTGGATCGGTCCAGTTGGGCTGAATACACCCAGCACTAGACTTGTGAGAGGCATTATGCCTGTAATCCTTTTGGAGGTCTGCTTTTTCTAGAAGTAATAGATTTCTTGCTTGTATTGTATAGAAGCATTAACTTAAGAGGTACTTGAAAGTAATACTGGTAGATGCCCCTTTTGCATACATTATGCATTCATTTAATATTCCTTCCATTGAATTTATTCTAGGATTCCTTGACGGAGTCAAATTGTTATCATCAGTGTATATGAGTCTTTCATATTCCAAAATCTGACAATTTCCACTGATACTCATGTATTCAAAGCTTCCTCCTAAGGTTTAGCATTTTCAGATATTATAATGAATGAAGAATGATCTATTAGCATCATCTTCATTTCTATCTGTGGTTCTCTGAAAAGGACCCCATATGTACTTACACAGCTGTCAGACTTCTTGATCGGTTGAAGATGCTCATTTTAGTGCATGCATCTTTATTAGTTGCTTGAAGCTTTCAGCATAATTATAAGACATAGAGATGGGGATTTGTTAGTTACTATTATGTTTATTACCTTACCCCTGTAAAAACTTAAAACTCTCCTATGATATTTTACATGCATTTTGGTGCCTTTTAGGATATTCATCCACTCCTTCCACTTGTGATGAGTTTGTTCCTGTCTCCAGATCATAGTGTTGTTGCTTAGTCATGTCTGACTCTTTTGGAATTCCATGGACTGTAGCCCACCAGGCTCCTTTGTCAGTGGGATTTCCCAGGCAAGAATATTGGAGTCACCATTTCCTTCTCCAGGGTGTCCTCTCGACTCGGGGATTGAACCCATGTCTCCTGTTTGGCAGGCGGATTCTTTACTACTGAGCCACCTGAGAATCCACAGGCACCGTCGTGTAGGACTCTCTTCATACTACTGTTCATGAGAGGAGATGAACAAGAGAGAGAATATACTGCTTTATGATTAATATAGTTACTGATAATAATCACTAATACTATTACAATCCTGCCCTTCTAAGATTAGTGTTCACTCTTAAGATTCCAGGAACAGGAGAATCTAATTATTTTAAAGGGTCTTAGAGTGAGACTCCACGTACTGATCAGCTTTAAGGCTCCTCTTTTGTTGTAATTAATGTGGCTCATCTTGATATTGCTGATTTTTTTAATGTTGTAGGTGTAATGTTTATAATTAGCACTCTTATGGATTTGAGGTTAGCCAAGAAGAACCTCGACATTTCTCTGCTATTTTCTAGTATTTCCCTCTCTGTGACTTTTATTCGTATTTCCATATCTATGCATCTCCATACATATATCTCTGGTTATTTTCATTAATGGCTGCAGTTTTTACTAAATGTGTCTGTTTAGTGTACCGTGTATAAGTGTATTCTCTGGTTAGTAGCAGTTTTAATTCATTTTTCCTTATAAATGGATTTTTATACTTTACTAACCTCTTTCATATTTGAATAGACATTATGAAGTTAAAGGGAAGACAGGGGACAATGAATAGACCAAAATAAACTTTAAGATTTTCTTGTCCAAACCCCCTTTTTTCCCCCAAAAGATAGACTTAAATCACCTCTTATTTTCTAAAGCTTTAAAAAAATCTGAAAGAAGTCAACTTAATAACTGATATCAATGAACCATGCTGACTCACATTATTGGATTTTATTTTGCATTTGTATACCAAACAACCCCTACTATACTGACTGTTTATTCTTCTAAACTTAGTAAAGATCAGAAATACTGTTCACAATCTTGAGAAAACTGTTTATGGACTTGGAAACAGTCATTCAGCCATTTCTCAGGATGCTCTTCTCAACAATAAACAAGTCCTTTCTTTTTCTACACTGGTCATATTTTCCAATACTTTTGAAGTTTTCCACATGTTTACCTCACCTGTCAAGGAAAAGGTGATGTCAACTCTGCAGAAGCAGCTAGCAGTGGTACAAGAATTACTAGGAAGGGTTAGGGAACTGTGAATTGCACCCGCTGCAGCAGAGGAAGCATTAACATGGATAATACCAAACAATGGGTGATCCAGATAAGGACCTATTTGCTGCCAGTCATGCTCTCAGCCCCTAAACAAAATCTAAGAGACATTGGTTAATTTTCCTCTGGCCTAATTTATATGTTTTTATTGTAATTTAGTCACTAAGTCATGTCTGATTCCTTTTATGACCCCATGAACTGCAGCCTGCCAGGCTCCTCTGTCCATGGCAAGAATACTGAAGTAAGTTGTCATTTCCTCCTCCAGGGAGTCTTCCTGACTCAGGGATCAAACTCATGTCTCCTGCATTGGCAGGTGGATTCTTTACCACTGAGCCACCAGGGAAGCCCTAATTTATACCTGCCCCTTGCCATTTCCTTACTTTGAGTCACTGGACATTACTGATAATGTGAAAGAACACACACTCATCCTTGTGACCATCTCCATCTGATGGAGAGAATTAAGTCCTCCTTTCACTAAGAAACAGCACTGAAGGTGACTTGCCAGTGGAGGTTAGGAGGAGCCTGTGAGAAGGAGAGAGAGCTCTCCAGTAGTCTTCAGGATCAACACGAAAAAGAAAATGGAGGGAAGATACCCAGGAACACAGAGAAAACAAATACCTGACAGAGACCATGTTTGAACCTAACGCCATCAAGACCTGATGGTTGATATTTGCTGGAACCTTGTAACAACTCCTGGATCTGTTCCCATCAGGAAGATTACCAGTTTAACAGAGAATGACCATCTAGGTGTTTTTCCCAAAGTTATCCATGCACACTGGAATTGTTTTCATCCCTCTATTTTATGTCTGCCTGGACCTTGAAAAGAATTAATACTGTTTGACTGTCATCCCTACATTTGTTAAGAGGACATTCCTAGCTCTTTTACTTCTTACTTAGTCCCTTTTTGTCTAAGCCTCTTATTCTCTTCCTCACAGCTCACTGAGACCTTATTTTCTTTAGTCTTAGACAATCTTTTTGTCTGACATTTGCTCTAACAATAGCATTTTTTTTCAATATTCCCATTATACTTCACTCAGAATTTAGTAATATTTGTTGGCCCTACACATCTAGTCTCTCTGTACATCTCTTGTGTACTCCATATCAACCATCTAGGTACGTGTAATGAAAATCGATAACCTACCTGATTGTCATCTGCTACTGCTGCTGCTAAGTCGCTTCAGTCGTGTCCGACTCTGTGCGACCCCATAGACGGCAGCCCACCAGGCTTCCCCGTCCCTGGGATTCTCCAGGCAAGCACACTGGAGTAGGTTGCCATGTCCTTCTCCAATGCAGGAAAGTGAAAGGTGAAAGTGAAGTCGCTCAGTTGTGTCCGACTCTTAGCGACCCCGTGGACTGCAGCCTACCAGGCCTCTCCATCCATGGGGTTTTCCAGGCAAGAGTACTGGAGTGGGGTGCCATTGCCTTCTCCATGACTGTCATCTAGGAAGACTAAAGTACATTGAGGAAATAACTAGCCGAAGCCATCCCATTCACTTTCTGTCTCTTAGAATCCTGGCAGACATGCAGCTCCAAATTGGATCTTTGACTGTATCTCTTTATGTAATGTAAACTAGGGTAGTTCTTTGCCATGTTTAATTACTCACTGGGACAATATCACTTTAGCAGCACATCCAGTTGAGCAACTGTGTTAGCTTCCTGTTACGTAGGGAACAAAGAAGAGGCTTGCTTTTGCTGTGATGGTGATACTCCCCCACCCTCAAACTATCTTGCTGAGAAACAGATACGACAAATCATTTTCCTTTTCCTTTTCCATCATTCTCTATAGGAATTTTCAACTGCTTCAATTCAGTGTAAAAGTCTTCCTGTGGGTAGAATTTTCACATTGGACTAGAACAGTTGGAAATCCCAAATACATGGTCTAATCCCATAATTTATTGAAGCCGTATCAGAGATTTATTATTCAACTTGAACATCAGGATGGCATGTTTATACATATTTAATTTCTTGTTTCTCTTCTGAGTTGAGAAACTTATTAATCATAAGTCTTAGAACCATCTTAGCTTATTCATGGTGGTCAGGGCACATATTCTTAGCTTCAGTCTGCTGAATACAGTATTCTCACTGATTTTTATTTCTAGAAGTTCAGTTGTAAGGTAAGGTTGCACCTTATATGAAGCTTCCCTGTCACCTCACTTTCAGAAAGAAAACATGCTTTCTTCATCATCACCATCATCCTGCATACTTCATTCAGCCTTTTAAGCCCCAATATTTTGTTCTAACCATTTTATGACATGTATGTTTAATATGCATAGGGAAGGGTGGTTTTCATTCTGAAGATGAAATTTACTTACAAACTCTCAATAATCCTTTTCACCTTTGGTTTTCCAAAATCTGGAGCTTTGGCTTTCAGCATATGGAAAATCATTGCAAATTAACTGGCGTTTCCTATATTACTGCATCTTCATAGCTAACGGATTTTACTACACCACCCATCAGAGGTGATCGTATTCTGGATTTTATGAATAATTTTAATTGAATGTAACTGGTTGTGAGGCACAGTTTTTCTATGGATGTCTGCGGTGAATGATTCTTTTAAGGGACTCCTTGTTTTAGATCTTTGCTGGTTGACTGCAGAATCTTTCATATGAAGAGTGAAATCTAAGGGTTGAATTCAAGGAGAAATATTCTTTTCAGAGACTTCCAGATAAGGAGGATGTCAGTAGTGTGATTTCCTGTTATTTTTTAAATCTACTTCCTGGTCAATTTTCTAATGACTGATTGATAACTAACCTAGTATCTATAGAGGCTTCCCTGGTAGCTTAGATGGTTTGGAGACCTGGGTTTGATTCCTAGGTCAGGAAGATCCCCTGGGGAAGAGAATGGCTACTCACTCCAGTACTCTTGCCTGGAGAATTCCATGGACAGAGGAACCTGGTAGGCTACAGTCCGTGGGGTCACAAAGAGTCAGACACTACTGAGTGACTGACACTTTTACTACTTTCACTAGTGCCTATATTCTTACAGCTTGGTCGCTCATAACTTAGGAGTTGAAGACTGCTCATTTTATCAGATAACTTTAGGACACAAATGCTAATTTAAGTGATTTTACATAACTTTATTTGATGATGACTTTGTCTTTTTTCTGTTCCCTGCAGTGGCAGTTTGTTTTAAATTCCCAGCAAGAATGTCTATTATTTATCTCTTTTTCTTAAGAGCAATGGTCCTAATTTCTAATGAATAGAAGAGTATGCCCAGAGATAGATTCTGTGTTTAAAAAGGATATGTTTAATTTGTAGTCCCACCACGTAATCTGATGATCGATATCCAGAAAGACACTGCGGTGGAAGGTGAGGAGATTGAAGTCAACTGCACCGCCATGGCCAGCAAACCAGCCACGACCATCCGGTGGTTCAAAGGGAACAAGGAACTCAAAGGTAAGACGTGAATTGCCCAGGACTGAGGAAGCCAGTCCACACTTGGTCCCAGAAGGAGTACATCTTTGTGGACTTAAAAGCAAATACAAAATACACCCCAAAACAAAAATACTCATCTATATATGGTTTGTCATCAGTTACTAAGTGTGTCTGAGGCCAGTGTAATGGCATTTTATTGTTCTATTCATATCCTTATTCTGTTGCTTTGAGGGTTCACAGTGATATGATGCTTGGTGATAATAAGCATCTACGTTGCTAGATGCTTACTCAAAGGCTCAGAGAGAACCAGACCCGTAAACTATTGGGTTGGCCATAAAGTTCATTTGAGGTTTTCCATGAATGAGATGTTATGGGAAAATCCAAACGAACTTTCTGGCCAACCCAACAGAGCTCTCTAGACCAGTTAGAATCACTGAGTTACCCTCTGAGCTCAAGACTGGCCCTGTCTGTACCCTTAGTTCTCCTTACTTTTACCTTATGACCCAGAGTAGATCAGAACCCCAAACTTGTGTTGTACATTGAAAAAAAAAAAAAATGCATAGCAGTTTTGGCCATGGTGAATACCAAGTCACTCTTATATCTGTTGGTTGTTTTGACAACCTCTTTCCTGCAAGGGTGGTTATGCTAAGTGGACTAAGAATTTATCTTAATTGTAAACTTGCAGGCACCACCGTTCTTATGAAATCTGTAATTCAGTTGCCCATGTCAGCAGCCTGTTCTTTTGCGAGGTTCTGATTTTGTGCTGGCAACAGACGCAACTCCATTAACCCTGCTTCCATTGTCTCTCCCTCGCACTGGGCCATCCAGATCTGATTCCTGGACCCTTGGATACCTGCCCTCTTAGGCACTGCATTGGCTGAAGGATACAGCTAGTCCCCCTTTGACCCTTTTTTTTTTGTCAGTTATCCTAAGTTTCTCAGGCATGTCTGCATTCTGATTCCTTTCTTTGCAAAAGATTGTCTTGCAAGTAGTACCCAGAACAGAGGACTCAGGGGCAGAACAGCCCTGCCTGGTCATTTGACAGAAATGCTTGCTGTGTGCCTCAGTTTCCTCTACAGTGGAGATATTAATGTTTACATACCTTGTGTTATTCTTATAAAGATGAAATGAGGGAATATTTGTAAAACACAGAGCTCATGTCTAAGCCAAGGTAAAGTGCTTTCTATGTGCTTGTTAAATAAATAAAGAGTACCAGGAAGAAAAGAAGTCCTTTTAGAAAGAGGATATAAAAATCTATACCTAGAAACAGAAAAATCTATATATAACGGCTTAAGTTTCAAAAAGCTTGCTCTGTTTTAATCTCCTGTTTCCTAGGTATGGTTTTGGGAAGGAAGGAGTTTCTCATTTCCCCTCTGCTTTTCTGTCTAAGTGAACTGAGCCATTAAATGTGTACCGATAAGTACAAAACATTAAAAGAAAGTTAATGGTGCGCCATGTCCCAGGGAGTGCTGAGTTCAGGAAAAGGGCCTCCTTGGCCTATTCATCCGATCCGGAAGCCTCCTCCCGCCTTTTCTGGGTGTTCTTGGACGTGGCTCCCTTCTGGCCTGAAGCCTATATCTCACTTTGCTCTGCCCACTGCCATTGCACTTGGTTGTGTTCTTCCAAAAGTCTCCGAGTTTAAACATTTCAATTACAATTTCAATTATGCCAATCCATTTAGCTACTTTCCCTCTTAATTGTTGCTCACGGGGGTGGGTGAAGGGGGTTGTTTATATTTCTACTCCGATTGAATTACTTAAGGATATGGATGATGTCCTGGAATTTTTAAACTGCATGACAGCCTAGTAGATGTGCTAAGTTCAGATGGTTCTCAGGGAAAAGAAGCACTTCTCTTTTCCTCCTCCCAAATGCGTTAAGCAGTCAGATGTCAAAATGGGTCAAATTGCAGCTGCCTTTTCGTGGGAGATTTTTAAGATAGAAGAAGCATATATTTAAATAAAAACAGTAAACCGTAGGCTTCCCTGGTGGTCCAGTAGATAAGAATCCACCTTGCAATGCAAGGGACACTGGTTCAATCCCTGGTCAATCCCTGGAAAGATCCCACATGCTGTGGGGCAACTGAGCCCATGCACCATGACTACTGAGCCAGCAGTCTAGAGCCTGTGCTCCACAGTGAGAAGCCCCCATACCACCACGAGAGAGCAGCCCCTGCTCACCACACCTGGAGAAAGCTGGTGCACATAAATGAAGGCACAGCACAGCCAAAAATACAAATAAATGAATAGTAAATAGTATGTGGAGGTGATTTTATCTTAAATACTTTCCCATGAGGCTGAAAAGTAGGAAATTATCTTTTTATCAGTTATGTACCCCCAGATTACCCTTATCCCAAATGACTTCCATTATGTGTGTTTGTTAAAATAGTAATATTGGGCACAGGGAGGGAGGGGGGATATTTAAGAAAAGAGTGACATTCACTCAGCTCTTGTTTCCTGGTATGTTTCCTGTCCACCCCCCGTCCCCCAGGCAAATCAGAGGTGGAGGAGTGGTCAGACATGTACACTGTGACAAGTCAACTGATGCTGAAGGTGCACAAGGAGGATGACGGGGTTCCTGTGATCTGTCAGGTGGAGCACCCTGCCGTCACCGGAAACTTGCAGACCCAGCGGTACCTGGAAGTACAGTGTGAGTAGCTGTCTCAGTCCTCTCTGGCTGTGGTGACAAGCTGCCACAGGCTGGAGGCTCACAAACAACAGAAATGTATTGCTCACAGTTCTGGAGGCTGGGGAGTCTAAGGTCAAGTTAACACCATGATCACATCCCAGTGAGATCCCTCTTCCTGGTTCGTGGCTTGTGCCTTCGGGCTATGTCCTTGCATGGTGGCAGGGCTAGAGATCTCCCTGGAACCACCTTGATAAGGGCACTAATCCCACTTGTGAGGGTCCCACCCTCCTGACCTAATCACCTCCCCAAGGCTCCACCATCACACTGGGGATCAGGATTTCAACATACAAGATTTGGGGGGACACAAATACTAAAACCATAAAAACCATAGCATTACCCAAGTATTTTATTCTGAGGATATAGATTAGTAGGTTTTTAAAAAAAAAAAAAAGACACTTCAGAAGCCACTTATTAAATACATATGTTTTTATATAGTTTAGATAGAATTTTTATCTTGTTGTCTTGGTAGAAAAATAATCAAAGGATTATTTTACTGAAACACTGCCATATTACAGAGTGCCAATGAGGATTTTGAAAATGCTACATTTAACCCAAATGTAAAACTTGAAAATATTTCCAATCTGCTCCAGCGCATGACTTAATTAATTAAATTTTGTGAATATTGACTGTAATCATTTCTATGCCAACTTCAAAATCTAGGGTAATTTCCACCCCCTGGCTTTATTAACCCCATCATAAGTGCTGGATTTTTTTTATAGAAGGGATTTTATTCCCAGTGAACGTCAGCATCTTGTTCTAAATTGCACATTCTCTTCCATTTTAGCTTAAATTATACTGACGAGTATAAAAGTGGAACTCTTTGGGATGGGTGCCACAGTTTTGATGGCTTCATCAATAAAAGCTGGATCATGATAAGTGAGGTCTCTCCTCTCTGAGCCCTGTCTCCTCATCTTCTCCTCTGGACTCTCCTACTTGTGGATAAGAATAATGTGTTTTCTGCACACAGTTACTCTTGCAGTAAGGTTGTGGCTAAGTAGTCAGCTTCTCAACTTTTTATCAAAAGGCTTCTGTAACTTGACCTCTGCAGATCCAGGTGCTATTTGAGTGTGCATAGTGAAAATGTTACAAGAGTTTGATTGGATGACAGTGACAGAGCATTGAATAAAGGAAAAGCATTACTCTATGATTATTTTATTAATCTTCTAGGCCTGCCATAACAGATTACCACAAATTCAGTGGCTTAATAAACAACAGACATTTATTCCCTCACAGTTCCAGAGTACAGAAGTCTGAAATAAAGGTGTTGGCAGGGCAAACTCCCTCCAAAGGCTCCAGGAAAGAATCTTTCCTTTCCTTGTCTAGCTTCTGGTGACTCCAGATGTTCCTTGGCTTGTGGCCACATCACTCCAGTCTCTGTCTGCATCTTGACCTAGCCATCTTCTCTTCTCTGTGTGTCTCTTATAAGGACACTTATTGGACTTAGGGCCCACCCAGATAACCCAGAATGGTCTCAATTCAATATCCTTAGCTTAATTACATCTGCAAAGATCCCACTTCCAAATAAGGTCACAGTCACAGGTTCCAGAGGTTAGGAAGTAGGTCTATATTTGGGGGGCCATCATTCACACCCCCTACAATTTTTATCACTTGTTTAAGTTGCAAAACAGGGGATGGGAAAAGTATAAAAAGTTACTTCTACCAGGCTATCCCACTGCAACCTACCCTGTGAGCTTGGCTCAGTTTAACATTACATAATGCAGGTTTTTCTTGTTAACTCATTTCATCTACTTCATTATGTACCTTCATTATGGGCATCATGCTTATAATTTTCATATCACTAAAACTATTGCGGTGTAATGTCCCTTTAATGGGAAAACAGAAACGATCAGATATTACCTAAATTGGCAGATAGTAGATTTCTTGTGACTTTGTTAATATGTAATTCATTTAAGCAAACTTAATATCCATTAACTTTCCTTGTAGGGGCCCATTAGCTTTAATAATGCATTAGCTCTTTTGTGAGACCTGAGTAGCTATTCACCCAGTTCCCACCCCTAAACTCTTAGTTTCCCAGGGTGTCTTCTAAATAGAATATAGCCCCACCCACCTAAAAAATTATACTCACTCCCGAATGCAAAATATTTCAAGCACTACACCTCCTACCCCTCGGAAGACTTGCTAATGATCTTTATAAAGCCTTTTCTTTTGAAGATTCAAGTGCGATTTGTCCTTCTAAGAAAAGGAATAAAGCTGCATATCTGAATCCATTTGACTTCAATCTTACAAAGTGTTGTTAGCCCTTAACTGCAGGAAAGTGACTGTAATGCCTTCCTCAAATCGAAGACACATCTTTGGATCCTTTTTAGCTTTAACATGGCACCTTTTTGTGAGACCATGTATTGTTTTACTCAGCATAAGCCATGCAAACATCTTATCCTTGATATTCTGCTTCTTGGAATGTATGTGAGAGAAAATGTCATGTCTTTTTGTGTAAAAGAGGGTTAAGAATTACAAAGTGTTACGTTAATCTGAATGGAATTCATAGTCTGGTTTCGCACCTTAAATAAGATGCTCTGTTCTCAAGAAAGTCACCTGACAGTTCCTTACCCTCCCTTCCTAGAGCACTACTGAAAAATTTGCCCAGTCAGCCAGAAATTGCTTAAGTAGCATCTTCAGACATGATTGGAATTCCGTACTTCATTACCTACCAGCTTTACTCTGCTTGAACACCAGCAGCTATGGATAACAAAAAGCCTCATGCTTCAGATACCCAAAGCATTCAGTCATTGTGTGCTAGAACTTTCTCATACCTTGGCCAGTGGTGTTGGGGGTTCAACTCCATTCCTCTCATGGTAGCCCCCACTCTACAGACAAGCCACACCATATCTTGATGACTTGAGAAAAGAAGAGATACTTGAATAAATGCATAAGATTCAGTAGCCAGTCTTCCTGGGTGGGGAATTATTCCAGATACTCTGTGAGGAGTAACATTAGACTGTTATTTTTTTTAATTGGAGTTCATGGATTTCCCAGGTGGCTCAGTGGTAAAGAATCTGCCTATCAAGCGGGAAACTCTGATTCGATCCCTGGGTCAGGAAAGCCCTCTGGAGAAGGAAATGGCAACCCTAGTAGTCTTGCCTGGGAAATCCCATGGACAGAGGAGCCTGGCAGGATATAGTCCAGGGGGTAGCGAAAGAGTCAGAGAGGACTGAATGAAAACAGCAACAGCAATAGTTCATTTACAATGTTGTATTAGTTTCAGGTGTATAGCAAAGTGAATCAGTCATATATATATATATATATATATACACTCTTTTTTAGATTCTTTTCCCATATAGGCCATTACAGAGTATTGAGTAGAGTTCCCTGTGCAATATATTAGACCTTTATTAGTTATCTATTTCACTGCAGCACTATTTACAATAGACCATTATTTTTTAATTGGCCCAAACCCTGGCATCAGCAGTTCTTAACCTTTTGTGGATCATTGACCCCTTTAAAAATTAAATCCTTTTCCAGCTATAGAGCTGGAAATGATGAACATTCACCACGTTTTGCTTCCAGTATAAGGAGTCTATTTATCCTATACACTTTTACTAAGTTTAGTTATTCGAGGGCCAATTTCATCACAAGCCTTAGCAAATCCACAGGTCATCTGTGTCCTTATCTCATTTAGAATTTTTCATTTTATTACTTTAACCTAACCAAGACCTGTGCAAAAACACCTATAAAATTGTGAGTTTTACTTGCTATGTATATTCTATCCAGTAAACATTAGAATAAGCGTACAACTATTATTTTTAAATTTCCTTTCCTTTGCCGTGTAAAAAGATTTCTTATACTATCAGTGATAAACATTAGTTTATCACCAGGACATCCTGAGCTGGTCCATGGACCTCAGACTAAGAATTACTCTACCCTGGATAAATGAGACTGGAGGCAAATCTGACCTGATCGGATTGGTATTAAAGATACTCAGTTCAACCCTGGCCCTTTTGCTACAAGAAATTTTATGGAAGCCTCTCTGTGTCTCCTCTAAGATGGATGGATATTAATCAGGATAAGAACAGAGTAAAATGACACATAATGGGTTTGAATACTGTATAAATTATGTCTTTTTAGAAAATACTATTTCTAAAAAGGAAATGAAATCATGAAACCTACACTGTATGCCACTAAATATCTTACTTTCTGAATAATAGGAGCAAGGAGGGGGATAAAATGAAGGGTTGCCCAGCCCCTGGACAGAGTGCCACCTTGTTGCCCGGAAGACGAGGCTTGAGCTCCAACTTGGAAACCCTTTGGTCTTGTGGATTCAAGACCTAATTAACTGAACACAGGATTTTGCAGTGTTTGTTTGTTAGGACACTTATTTGTGGTACCAGGAGAAATTGTTGTGCCCAATTACGTGAAAAATCAGCCAGATGTGTATGCTGTCATACTTTTAATAATCCTTACGTTTTTGGTGAGTACAGCTATTAATTGTGTAGTATGCATTGAAGTGATTAACATCGATGTAATTTATCATCTGGAGATTTCTGAACATAAATAAATGAGTTGTTTTGTTCAGCAAGGTGTTGACCTCTCAGAATTAGTGAATTAAAGTCCCCCCTCCCTTTTTTTATTATAAATATGAAAAGCACCACAATCAGCCAAGTGTTCAGTTATTTGATTTTCTGGGGCATTAGCCGCTCTTGTTTGTGACATTTCCCTGTTGGGTGCTCGTTTGCAAGCTCATTAATAAGGTTTTCTCATAGGACCGTTGCCGGGAAGGAAGAACGTACAGTAGGGCTCTTAGTTTTCCAGCTTTCATTCTGAGACTCAGCAAGGATACGGCAGCAGCACGCAGTTAAATGTTTAAAACAGAAAATAATTATGCTCGCGAGCTGGAATTCAAAGCTCTCTTTCCTTAGATGTTAGGCAGAGAACAGTTTTGCTCTTTAATGTTCTGAAGTGTATGACCCTAAACTCTTTCTGTGCGTTTTTTTTTTTTTTTTCTTTCCTGTGTCTGTGTATATAGCATTGCTGAAATTTACAACAGGGTTGATTATAGCAGAATGCGGTAGAATTGTAGCACGGTTAGTGGAGCTTCAGATCTGAGCGAACACTCTTGTCAAATAAAAGCCTGTTTAAAGGAGAACAGTTCACTGTCTGAGCGTTAAAAGAAAACTGTCTAAATAGCATCAAGGTGGCAACACATAGCGATATAAGCTGGGAATTCAAAGAGAAGCTGTGACCCTCAGTGTGGAATTCAGATTGCTGTGCAAGGGGGGAAGCCTTACTCTGGACCGAGGTGAATCCAAAGCTCTGGAATTACTGTTATGTGTCTTTTGCTTTCCCCCACCGTAGCCTTGCTCTTTAAAATGTTTTGCAAAAACCCTCATCTAGTGAGGGGTTTGTATGTATGCATATCTGAAAAAAAAATTGTAAGAGATGAGTTTTGAAAGGGCGAATGAAGACAAAGACTCTAAAAATGGGTGTTTTGAATGCCTTCCCTGCTCTGATTATCATCTGCCAGTTAATCATGTTCACGAGCATCATTTTCAAAATGAGTTTTATTGACTTGATGTAGCCAGGTATTTTGTAAATCCATATTCTTGTTAATCCAGGGTCCACTGAAGGCTGGATTTTTTTTTTTTTCTTTCCCTCCTTCAATTGGGGGAAATTGGGCATTGAGGAGATGATCAAAACCTGTTCTTTATTTGGGCCAAAATAAATGTTTCTGTATCGATGAGCCCTGCAGTGAAGGAGGGAGAAAAGCCTGGAAATGGGGAAAGCTTTCCTCTTTGGAGTGGAGGATAAGGCACTGTTTGCCACGGCAGCTCCCATGTCCCATTCTCTCCCCCATCAATTCTATTCCCAGGTTGTATTCGTCAAAGCATAATAGCTGGCATTTTCAGATTTGGCCTGTTTCTCTGATCTCTCTCTCTCTTTTTTTTAACAGAATATGCTCTTCTCCCACTCTCCCCTTCTTTTATTTTTTTTTTAAGTGATGAATTGAGTTTCAGGGAAGTTATTTCAGTATTTACTATTCCTTTTGAAAATTAATGAAGGCATGGGGGACCCCCTGATTGAAACTAATGTTTTAAACTGTTGTTTTTTGTGTTAACACAGAGTAGAGGCGGGTCCAAGTTTCCGATGCTATTAACTCTTTGGCGAGTTAGCAAGGCATTTTGCAGTGCCCAAAGGGGTGGGAGGCTGAGTCACCAATACTCAAAAATCAAAGAGAAAACACGGGGCCAAATCCACTGTGAACAAGACTTGAATGACATGACTCCCAGGGAAGAAAGCCTTTGCCATCATCCCTGCCTCCTGCAGGCACACCCTGCAGAAAGAGGCTTGTCTCCCCACATCTCACCTAATGTCTGACCTAATGTATTGAGGAAAGATGAGTCTCTGAGGCTGTGAGCGTTGAATACTGTGTAGTGAAACTAGTCTTCTAATGTGCACTCTCAATGGTTTTTAATTCAAGGTCAGATTTTGAGTCTGTGGAAGTTTAAATGGTTGTAGAGCTAATATCTCAAAATCTTAAAAGAACTCTCCAAAGGGGATCACAGGGGATAAGGGTGGGCGAGATAAATTAGGACATTGGGGTTAACCTATGAGTGCTAGTATATAGACAAGGTAAGCAACAAGGACCTACTGTATAGCACAAGGACCTATACTCAGTATTTTGTAATAACCTATAATGGAAAAGAATCTGAAAAAGCATATATATATATATATATATATATATATATATATATATATATATATATATATAAATGTGTGTGTGTATATAAAACTGAATCACTTTGGTGTACACTTGAAACTAACACAACATTGTTAATTAACTACACTTCAATTTAAAAAGAAAAAAAGTTTTAAAAAATATTGAACAACCAAAGAAAACTTCCCATACTTAAGGTGATTAACAAAAAAGTAAATAGAATGGCTCAACACCATCCTTTATGATTTCTCTTAAGATACCACCTTGGAATAATACCCAAAATGCTAAAGAAATGTGTAGTGAAATGAAAGTATGTAAATCAGAACACATGGGTTGAACCCCAAATTTGGGGAGCTAGATCATTTTGCAATAAGAGCTGTTAAAGTGACTAAACAAGGAGGCCGTTAGACCAATCTAATTAGGTGATTCTAATACCTTGGTGACTTATGTAAGCAAACCAAAACCTAAACCAAAGCCAATGCACTCCAGGACAATAAAACCTAGCCAATCACAGGTAGCTAACCAGGCTTCCCAAATAAGGCAACTGCTTAGCTCTAGCCAATCAAATAATTCCCTTGCTTTTCTTCCATGTCGTCTTTATAGAAACCTTTCCCCCAGCTCCTTTTGAATTATTTTCAGTTGGACTGCCCGGGTGAACTGGATGTATGCTCAAAGAAACACTTGAAAATTTGAATGTGACTTGTCTATCTTATAACAGGGCTAAGGTGGATTCATGGTCTCCTAGTTTTCGTTTAACCAGTAGCAGAGCTAGATGTCCATTCCCCAACATTTCCCAACTTTTTCATTCATTCATCCACTTGGTAAATATATACTCAATGCCTACCATGTTCCAGTCACTGACATTGTTCTAGGCACCAGGGATACAAAAACCAAAAACTTTTCTTGTTACAGAGCTTACATTCTTGTGCAGACACTCTTGCTATGAGGGTTTTCTCACCCTGTGTTCACTTTCAAATTTTGAAGATTTCTCAAAGATCTGGAAGAGTGCTGTGTGGGTGAGTGTGCACCCCACTTTAAAGGCACTGGGAACAACTCTCTGTCACAACATCACAGAATAAAATTTGATTCTGTTGGGTAAACAGTCATTTCAGTATCCACAAAGCTACTTACAAGTTGCAACAAGAGGAAATTGTATTTTACTGTGTGATGTGGCACATGCTCTTTGGTCCCACATCGGTCCTCCAAGGCCTGACTCATCCCACTTGTCATGGCTCAGCCCTCTTCGAGAAGTGCCATTTAAGTGCTCTGATTCATACAGCAGATGTAATAGCAGGAGGGCCTTCACCTTGAAAACAAACAAAATAAACGGCAGTGAAAATTATTCATGAATGTATGATGACAATGGAAAGCAAGCCTTTTGCAAGATGTTCTCTTTAACTCCTCAGAGAGCTTGCTGTGACTCTGTTCTCTCACTAGCCCCAACCTCCTTGTGTCACTAGACATCGCCCTCCTTCAGAGCAAAACCAGCCGTGCCCAACAGTTTAGGCAGCCGTGTTATAAGGGTCAATTCTTATCCCTAACCCCTCACCAAATCTCAGGTTCATCTTGGCATTGCCATGCTCCTCCAAACTGCAGTAACCCTCCATGATTGACAAAGACCCTCAGGTAAAGCTTCCCCACCTGAATGCACAGGCACTGACCCACACTACCCTCCCGCCAGTCTGATTCATCTGGGCCCCCACCCTGCCCTTGTCTTTGCCCAAAACAATGAACACTTGGTCCAGAGGCCTCCAGTCTCACTCTAACAGGTGTTTCAGAATGCTGGAGGAAATCTAAGTCACATGAAGAGCCTGCAGGAGCACATTGGCACTCGGGTTTCTAGACCTGCTTTGCAGTCAGCGCATCAGCAAACAGGTGAGGTCCATGTCCTCTGACTTAAATTCTCAGGCAGGGAAAGTGTCAGGAGCCCCTGGGCTAACAGGGCTTCTCCCGCCGCGCTGTCTTATTTCAGCAATGCTCCTCTCTGGTACCTGGGAAGGATAATATCCCAGGCAAAAGGAAACCGCAGTGTTCTTTTTTAAAAACTAAGAAATGTAAAGACCTGATATGTTAGCGCAGTAATCTAGAGAGAAGGAGACTGTGACTTTTCATTTACATGGGAAAGTGAAATACAGGTTCCAGACTCTTGAGTTTCATCTTCTGAAAAGATCATAGAATATGGTGCAAGGTCAAACTGGCCTGAAATCAATTGTAATCTGCCAGCAAGCCATTCTAACCTCTTTAAGAGTTTCCTTTTATATATATATATATTTTTTTTTTTTTTCCCCCTTTATAGAGAGCAAAGTCCATTTAAGGAAAGTCTCATCAAATCATAATGTCTTCTAATATTATTTTTTTAATTGGCTGCTACTGTAGTGTGACCTAAAGTCTCCTGGTATTTAACCCTCTGTGCGACTTTGATTAATGGCCAAATTTTGTCTGCTATAGCAGTCTTGCTAAATGTCTTTTATGGGAGTTTTAAAAAATTACAGTGTATTATGAAAACCTCAGATCCCTCGACCTAATTGATTGTCTGTTGGTGATGCCATCTCTGTAACTGTAATGTTCCATGAGTGCACAGACCTAACTATTTTTCTTATTTTTATACAGCAGTTCCATTTTATAATGACATTAAGCCATTCTGAGGGATACATTTCTGGACAGTTATTGCACTTGGGCAGAAAGTGTCATCTGGCTTTTAGCCTCGTGCCTTCCAGCACCAACTGAGGCATAAAATGATCACCCAGAAAATGTACTAGGCCTTACTTAGCTCATTACTTAAAAATAAATCTTGGAGTCTGGTTCTGTTTCAGAAAAGATTTGGTGGGTTATAATATTTGATTTATGAACATAATTAAAGCATAAATGATGAGCTCTGGACTATTCCATCAGCCATCTGGATTGTTCAGTATTTTGACACACTCAGATTGTAGTCAGGATCTTCCTGGGAAAATCTAACAGCCCGGGGCTCTAGGGGTGACAGCAGAGCCCCGGGGCTTCTATTCCACCTGTTGAGAAGACTCAAGTTCCTCTTTCAGGACAAAGGAATGGGGATCAAATTTTCTTCCTAAGTTTCCTTCACCCAGAGATGGATCTTGGCACATAAACCCTCTGTTTGGCTTCTAGGTTTGGCGTAAATATAGCTCAGCTGCCCACGGTCGAATAATATGCCTATAAATACTACATGTGTCAACAGAGGAGGACATTTTTCTGTATAATACAAGTGAGATTAATGTTTACCTTTCTAGCCAGCTATTAAGGTAACCGTGGCAGCTGTACCCATAAGTAGATGGTAGATGTTTCTCCAGAAACCTAAAGAGTAAATTGGGAAAATCAGTTATCAAAATTGAAAGTGTATTTTCTAAGGCTTAGTGTATGATTTTTTTTTAATGTAAATCCCAGGTATAGCAAGACCTTAGCATGTTCTTCCTAATTTATGTGAGCCACTGACAACTGGTAAATAGCCATTAGGAGCATAAAAGGCATTTAACTAAAACAAACTCAGTGGTACTGAAAAGGCAGGGTGGATAGATTTTCAACACTGTCTTTATTATTAATGGAAGTTGAGCATGTAAAAACCCTTAGTGCACTGTGCTGAAAAATATGCTCTCTCTGTTTGCTTGTAAATTACACAAAGAAGAAAAAGGACTAAAAAAAGCCTTCCACATCGGCCAGCAAGCACTCTGCTTCTCCTTAATTAATGGACCGAAGTCAGCAGTGCATGGAAAATGTAGACCTTCCATGGATCAGAGATTAACCTATAAGCAAGTATTACATTTCAGCCCAAATTTGGGGCTTTGAATTTAGCTTTCCTCAAAACGGTTCCTGGGTAAGGATGACAGAGGTTTCCTAACCAGAAACTCTAGAAGTGCTGCTGTTTTTGAGTATGAATTGTAAGGGAGCCAGGATTTTATTGTCTGTGTTTTCAGTGGCATAACCTTCTTCCCCTTTTTTCTTTGATATCTTATGGGTTTTTTTTTTAATAAATTTTACCACCCAGTTCTGTGTGCACATGTATTATACCACCAAAAATAGTAGACCCCCATATGTCACCCACTGGTTGCATATAGCCTACAGTATTATTTGTAACTCTCAAAGGAGAATGTCCAGGAGCTCTTGACCATCAGTCAGTGTTCATTCAGGGCCATCCTGTTTATGAGTATTTCTGCCTTTCTTTAATGACTAGCATCCCCACCCAGTTATCAGTATCTGGAGACCTCTATGCCATTTTCCTTTGCCAACAAGTCCAAGAATAGAATCGTGTTGCTTGCAGGAGTCAGCTGGAGCTTTCAATCCCGTTAACTTATGTTCTCTGGCAAGTGACTTAGCTCCTCGGAAAGCGTTACCAATTCAGCGTGCAGTGCACACCGATGCACAAGAAGCCTCTCTCAAAAGGTTTTGGATGCCACATGGCTTTCAAGAGTCAGAAAGATCCAGTGCTAGGAACACAACTATAAAAATGCATTTGCAACGCAGCCATCCCTAGAGAGGACCTCATGTGGCTTGTTTGGCTGTGTGCAGGTTGATACGGTTGAGCCCTACCATATTTCTCATTGTGCCCTGATTCCATAGGGTGAATGATAATGAGCGAACCACTGCTTATAAAAGGCCAAGGGGCTGTTGTTTGGGTGATGTGATTGTCCAGGAAAGTAAAGTTATGGAAATTGGCTTGACCTTTCAGCCAACTGATGTCTTGCCCTCTCACATTTATTACCTCTTGGGTACATTTCCAAAAATATACATTTATGGAGCTACAAAATTAAATGAGAAAACTGATATAGGGATTTCTAGCCTGTTAGTTCAGCATAGGGGGAAAAAACCCTCTCAAACCCATTCAGATTTTATTTGTAAATATATTTGTGTGTGTATCCAAATTAATTCTGACCCCTCCCCTTTCCTCCCTAGTCCCTGTACCTCCTAGCATTCCTCGCTCATTCCCACACCCCCACAAACTCACAGTTTCTAAATAGGTAGTGGAAGTAAGAACACCTATTCATCGTAAACTTTCACGTCGTAGAAGTTCTCTCCCTTGGGAGAATGTCGTTTCAGAATACCTGAGTACTTGACTGCATTAGGAGGCTCTACTCGATACACTTGGCTTGAATTACGGATTGCCATTAGGAAATATGGTTTGAATTCCTATAAACATACATTTCCTGGGACTGTCTCATTATGTTATCTCTATGACCTTGGACGACCTACATCATTCTCTAGGTACCTACCAGTGTTCTCATCCCTAAAACGGCATTTCCCACCACCAGTGGTGGTTCCTCCCTTAGTAGACCCTCAGTAACTGTCAGTCTCCTTCCTTCTGATGTGTTTACCTTGAGATGTCATAGAGTTTCTTTAGGGGCCAGCAAAACCTCCCAGTTCTTTATTCTTAGAGCCAGTTGAATGGAATTCAGAAGTTTTGCCTTTCCCATTTGAAAACAAGAGGCAAACTTATTAATATGCAGTGTCACAACATATTGTCACATAGTAATATATGATCTATGATAAAATGTATCAATTCTGAGCACCACAAATATCTGTGGCTTCACCTCAGCATGAAGGCAAATGAGTTTCCTTTAGCTTGAGTGAGTCTGGAGATAAACTTCAATGTAACAAAATGTGTTTCACAGGAAATGTTTGATGTGGCGCAGTTGGCTTATGAATCTCTTATCTATTTGTGATTCACTCCTTAGAGTTATTAGGCAGTTTAATTTGAGCAAATGCCAGGATTACTCACTAATTAGAAGGATGTTACTGAAGGCATGAGGATGGGGAGTGTGTGAGTGTTGGTAGAATGGGGTCTGTGACAGCATGCAAGTCTGGTTCTGCCTGATGATATCATTTGCTAAACATTATACTTTGTGTTGTTGTCACACAGATAAGCCTCAAGTGCATATTCAGATGACTTACCCTCTACAAGGCCTAACCCGGGAAGGGGACGCGCTTGAGTTAACATGTGAAGCCATCGGGAAGCCCCAGTAAGTTCTGAAGGCCAAGGTTGGCAGAGGGTCATGAGCAGTAAATGTCACAACACAGACATGTGCATTCACAACTCATCGGCCTGTCACCTGTCTCCTGCTGTAAAGGATGGAAGACCTTCTTTCAGGAAATAAAAGAATATTCAGTGAAAAGTGGAATAAATATCTGTGGTTCTTAAGGGTGAGGATCGGGAGAAAAATGAAATGCCAGCTAAGATTGAAATCTCAGCTAATTCTGTTTTATTATCATCAGCATGATTGTCAGAACTATGTTCTCTTACCCACATAAAATAATCCTAATAAATTTTTAGTGTGCCCACAATCTAATGATATATCTGCTACCTTCTGTGCTAATGTCTTAAGCTGCTGGAAAGATGGTTTTCAGACTTAAATTAAGCTGCTGTGTTTAGGGCCAGCTGTAGGCAAATGAATTTGCCTTACTTTTCATTTTGCTTCTTCCCTCAAGGAAAAGTGACTCCTAGAAATATTTTTGTTAGTAAGGAGTGGTTTGGGAATTTTTTTCAAGGAATGTATATATATATATATATATACATATATATACATACACTATTGCAGAAGGGAAAAGAACTGACTTTTACTCTTTATTTTATTGAAAAGTGTAAAAAAATAAAAAGCTACTTCATTTGCCCCTGCTAAATAAATGAGTGAAAGTCCATTAGAGAAACTACATATGTTACCACTGATACAGCAAAAGCCATGTGGTGGTACCACTTTAGCTCTTGGTTTCGTTTGGGGAGGAGGAGGAGTCTTTTCATCTTTCTAAGAGAACAGAGATTGTTTTTACCTGGGAATATACACACTGAGGGGAAAGACAGTCTGTGGACTCATCACAAGGAACCACAGGTCAGTGTGGAGATCCGGAGCACTCAGATTTTTTTTCATCCCCAACAAAAAACAGCATTGAGCTCCCTCTGCTGTCCCCACACTGTGGTTTTCTCCCCCTCTCAGAGTTTTGCTAACCAGCATCTTTATCACAGTTTTCATACAAGGACCTCAGAGCATCTTTACATCTTCACAAAGCTTCCCCCAAGTCCTCGGAAAGAATTCTTCCCGTGACAGCTAAGCGACGAACTCTGAGAGAACAGAGAGCCAGAGGGGGCCTGTGGGCCCTCTTCCCACGTCAGCCCTCCCTATTTCACGTGTACTTCTCCAGGGCCGAGAATTTGCTTCTCTCTGTACTCACCGTTTGGAGCTGTAAAAATGACCTTTAGGAAGGAGGAGCTGGTCTTCCTTTTGCTTTCCTTTGCCTCAGGTGTTTCGAAGTTATTTGGTTTTAAGTGCTTCCAGCTTTACCAGAGCAGTCTTCTTCTCCTTTGAACACTGCAAAAGCTTCAGCTCTTTCTTTGTGTAAACTGTTTGAATTAGGTCCCCGTTAGCAGCTTACCTTCCCTCCAAAACCATCCAGTGGCAGAAAAAAATAAATTCTCTCCCCGGCCTCTTGCCACACATAGTACCGGCCACATTAACCACGTTTACAGAATATGGCTTGCTAACCTATGTTTTGTTTCTGAGTTTTCTTTTTTTTCCTCTGAAGAAGGTACTGTGTTCAATTGAATGTGCCACGGGGACAGTAAATTACATGTTTCCTTCGGGACATTGATGCCAGAGAGGGTATTTGCTTGTTCCTCTCCAGTCGGCCCGGGTACACGGTTTTCTGAGCAAGCACGCATTACTTGGCGGCTGGCCCTCCTAGCATATCACCTATTTATTTTCTCAAGAAATTGCATACAATAAAAATGGTAATTTAACTTGCCATTAAATGTTGTGAATGTTCTCGGCGCTTACCCCCACTGATGGTTTCAGCTGTCAAGCAGTGGGACAGTAGGTCTGATTACCAGGCAGACCCATTCGCCATTGCCTGCGAGGAAGACATATGCAAGGCTCATTTTTAAATAATTTACTGGGTGGTGCTGACAAACCCATGTGTAATTAAAGAAAAATCATGACTTCGCATCCCACTGGAAAACTGGAATGCTACTTGACAGGGCTCACTTGAGTGTCCGTTCATTATGAAGCACGGGTCTTTGGTCCTGATGCTGCTCCTGGAGGTAGTGCATGAAATGAAAGGAAGCTACTTCCGTGCTCGGATCCCTGTGGCCCTGCCTTGAAAATGGCAGCTTTCAGACCCGGTCCTAGATGTGGCCTCGATTTCATAGGGGCTGCCTTGAAGGGTCATAAATTCAGTGAGTTTGAAAGAGACTCTGTGTGTGTGTGTGCGCAACTAGGATCTGGAGTACCTTGTGAAATTTACAAATATGGTCTTTGATCATGAAAACAAACTTGCCTCTGATGAGCCGATGCTGGAGGCCCCCAGTGGTCTGCATGGAGGTGTCATCACCCCACAGCCGCTGATCTGGGAGCCTGTCCCCGGGCACCTTCAGGCGTACACGCTGGGCAAGGGGAGTAGCACTGAGCCTTGGAGAGCCACGGAAGGCAGGCACTTAGCCAAGGAACACGTAGATTGGTGGATGTGGCCTAGGAGGGTGTGGTGGCATCTTGGGTTGGTGGAGGGTAGGTTAAGGCTAGAGAATAAGGGGGCAGGAAGTGACTACATCTTTCCAGAATGAGAAGAGGTGATTTTTTTTTTTCTTTTTCAAACAGCAGAGGCCAAAGAAAGCACTATTCAGAGGTGAAAGTCCATTCCTTTCTGCGAAACAAGAAATCCACTTACGTATCACAACTCTCTAAGCCAGTATCTCTGTGTGTTAGTAACCATGAGATTAATGCATGTATCACTAGCCCAGGATTTGATTTTTCCCCCACTAATTAATGAGATGATTAGCAATGGGTGAGCTCTGTCCTGTCTGAATTGGTGTGAAACCACACAGCAGGGCATAAAAATAGGGCACATGGTTTATTTGCTGGTTTGTTGAAGATGGATTGGAAATAATGAGACTCCTGCTTGTGGCCCGTTGAAAGTTTTTCAACATCTGATAATATTTTTAAGAAAATTATATTCCAAACAGATTTGTGGAGCCTTCACAGCTGTAATTCTGTGAACTTAAAATTATCTCCAGTAGGTCCTCTTTAATTGTGTCACCCTGCATGGGACTCATTTACTGCGTGGGTGAGAAGTTTGATGCAGACATCTTGGTGGGAAGTCATAATGCAACCTGTCTCTCTCCCTTCCTTCTGCAGGCCTGTGATGGTGACTTGGGTGAGAGTCGATGATGAAATGCCTCAACACGCCGTACTGTCGGGGCCCAACCTGTTCATCAATAACCTAAACAAAACAGATAATGGTACATACCGCTGTGAGGCTTCCAACATAGTGGGGAAAGCTCATTCGGATTATATGCTGTATGTATACGGTACGTGAGAAGACGAAGCCCTCTTCCATTTGACTCATTTACTGTGTAGCTGATGCTTGTAATTCACTCCTAAAGCTTTTGGTCAAGTTGCAAGCCAAAACACCAGTTTGTTTCCTTCAGGAATAGAAGAAGCCTGGCCCGAGGTGGACCACCCCAGTGCCTCCACCAGGAGGACAGCGCCTTTTCTTCTCCTTTTCTAACCGTGGGGGGTTTCCCACCAGGTCACAGACTCTGGTCAGACTGAGCAGGAAAGCCATGTCCTCAGGCACAAGCTATGGAGATTACGTTAGAAATAATGACTGCGAAATTCAGCCTTACCAATTAATGGCTTTTCAGCTCAGAAAGTCTATTCCCAGTGGTATTTTCTGATGATACCTGGGCTAGCTAGCCTTTCTCCTGCTTTGATGAGCAGAACTATCCTATTTTCAGCATGAAGCTATTACATCCCAGATGTCGCAAGCCAGTAAATACTTGGAGAAAAATAGAAGGTCCCTGGTAGCTCCGTTAACCACTATAGCCACTGCCTTAGACACAAAATTTTTTTTTTATTTGTCTATTTTCTTAACATCTTTTTGCAGGATTATTAAAGCACGTGATCAGGAATTTCACTCTCTAGTCAACAAAAATATATTGTGCATGTGCTTGTACCAGCCATTTTAAACTTATTTCCCATTTACAGCTTACGGTCAATTTTGTGTCGAGTGAATATTCTCTATTTAGTTGAGGAGTGCACTGCTTGTCTAGTCTTATGATGACAAATTAAGTCTCTCCTGTCCAATTGAATCTCTCTGTTAGTTTTACACCAGGAAAAATAGTCATGAACTGACTTGACACAGAATGAATAACCATACACATGACAATTTCAGTGTCGTGTGAATATATGAACAGGAATATGCATTTCTCTCATGTGAGCCGTGTAAATAATCCAAAAATAAGTGTATGTGATATATACACACACAAATCTACATATGGGAAATCTACTCCATAACATCTTAGAACCTGACCACTTCCCCTATGAAGAAAATCGGAGTAGCAATCTTTTTGATAAAATAGAAAAATCATTTGATGAAATGATTTACCCCATGTCTACATGGATATTAAAATACAGTCCTTAACTTTACCTGAGGTTTTTTTCCTTAGCATAGAGCAGAATTAAAAGCTCACTTCTAATCACTTTATGTGTAGACTTCTAAAGTGTGTTTTCTTTACACACAACCCATGTTGTCTGTTGTCCACACATTATAGCGTTAATTCTCCCCAGTAGTTAAAATCAGAGTGAAGGGAATGGCTCTCCATGTCGATGCGAAGAGGTTCTGTGTGCCCCGTTTTCAGCCACCCCCCATTTTGCTTCTCTGTACCCCCCCCTTAACATCAGGGTTTGAGCCTCATGCAAGGCCCAAACCTTGCTGTTAACCAGGTTTACAAACTCTCATTCAACTCTTTTTAAAAATGGAAGATGTTAAAAAAGCAGAGACAAATTTTTACCAGTCTATTATATGCTTCCTTGATTCAGAAGACTTAAGTTATGTGGAAAAACAAATTTGATTTATTGTACCCACTGTTCCGACATCTCAAGATAAGAAACATTTTGTGGATTTGATGGACAGGTAGTTTTGAATAATTTTGGATCCCAGCTTCTGGCTTAATGTTTATTGAGGGCTCGCTCACTTCCTTCCACGTGCTAAGATGACAGTCTTACATGCATGATCACCTCTAATCTCCATAGTAACAAGATGACCAGGTAATGTCATCATCCTCCCATTTTACAGATGATAAAATGAAGTGAAGAAAGGTCACATAAGTTGCCCAAGCACAAGTTTACTAAGTATGTTTTAGAGTCACTGTACTTTGACTCCAAAGTCTATAGTGAAATGTGTATCTTTCTTTGTAGTTCCTCTTTTTCTCTCTGCTTCCTGGTAGAACAAGATTGTTCTTTGGGAATGAACTCTCTGGGCCGGAGTGCATTATTGAAAAGACAAGAAACAGAGACCCATCCATTTAGGCAAGGGCATCTATATTCACCTATCTCCCCAGCCCAGCATGGGACACTTGGCCTGATCTAGGCAATTTGCTAGATCCTCAGTGTGCTACCTCCCTTCTGTAACCTGTGCTAGCAGTAATGCTTGGAGTGGCAGCCTAGCATGCTCACTCCAGTTGTTGCTGCTCTAGTGATAAAATATTCTAGCAATTTGAGAAGATGGTAAGTAGGTTTTCTTTTCAAAGCCAATTGATTGCACTACTACGGTAACTTGCAAAGTTCTTTATGAACTCAGAATTAACGTGCCTTTAAAATGTTTAATTCTCTGGAAGTAACTTCCTTACTTGGCGAATCTATCCAGTTAGTGCCTCAGCCCCAGTCGGTTCTGTTCTTTTAGCCTCTATGTGTCAAATAGCTCATTGGCTCCACTCTGTATTTGCTTAAATAGTGACCTCACCTTGCTCGTGACACTAGAAGTGATCTAAGCATTATACCTGGTACCGGAATCTAATTCATTTAGGTCACTTGAGCCACATGTGAAGAACAAATTACCCCAGTAGTGGTAAAAATAATTGAAAGTTTGTGATTTTCACAAACTGAAACGGACTAGTGACCTTTTTTCTGAAATCTCTGCCCTCGTTAGTTTCTGTACCTCTCCTTGTCCATAATCGTAATTTCAAATCACCTTCAGGTGCACTTTGATTGTGTGGTGGACATCACACATTTTGTGCCAATGCATTTAGAAATAGGGACAGCAATAGCATTATAGTATATCAGGGGAGGTCTCCCAGCTACAGATGTTCCTTTTGAGTGATAAATATCGTCACTGAATCAGAACAAAGAAGGCACGTCTGAGTGCAGCTGAGTTGGGGCATGGGCAGAGCAGCATATCTTGAGGGACCAGTGCCCCTCGCTCGCCTTGCATGCCCCCCTCACCTGTACCTGCATCTGCCATGGAGTGGGGGTGCATCCAGTGGTCTGCCGGGTCACAAAATGCTTCCCCACCTGTGGCCTCCGTAAGCCAGTATCCACAAAGCTCCACTGAGCGTACTGTCTGTTCTTCTAAAAAGGTAGTTTGAAATGATTAATGTAATCATTTCTACTTCTTGGAGGAGAATGAATTTTTTTTTTTTAATGGATTCCTTTTGGCACTTGTGTGAGGCCTCTTTCACTAGTAGTTTGCTGGCACCCTCAACTTAAATGAACAGAATCTCCCCTAAAACAGACCAGTCTGCCATTGATTCTTCCCTGTCAAATTTGTACATTTGTTTATGTGTGAGAGAAGTTTGTGAGGAAAATTAAAACCTTGAATTGTTGATCAATGGTAGAATCTTTTAAGCAGACCGTCTAACCGAACACCGAGATAATGTTTTTGTAAACTTCCAGGAAGGTGTGCCAACAATAAAGGTACAATATATAATTAAAGCTTGGATGTATTAATTAGACAGTCTGAGAGCTCACTTGGAGATAAAAGGACACCAGATGTGTCAAGGAGAAAAAGTTGACGAGCTTTAGATGAAATTTTAAATCAAAAGCCTTCAAATCATCTAATGCTCTATTATAACAGAATGATTGCTTAGTTCAAAGTCTTACTGACAATTTAACACATTGAGTTTGATCATTTGGGTCGGAAATTTTTTTCTCTTTCCTATTGCCTTCCCTTTTTCCCCCCAAATAATTTTTGAGATGATAGAAGAGTGTACAGTGTATCAAACACCTGACAGAGAATTCCCTATCACATTTCCTGGTTTTGAGGGTCGAGTCTTGTTTATATTTAGTTCTCTTGTTTACAAGATGGAAATGTTCTTCGGTGTTTATCACTGTCGCCCACGTAGGTCAGGCTTAAGCAAAGGCGACGAACTCATTAATATTTATAAGTTGTAAAATTTATTGACTTTTAAGAAATAAAATCTCAGTAAAATCTCACATGCCTGGAACTTGATATTTAGTGGTGACATTCTCTCTTCTTTGTATTTATTACAAGTATAGAGGTAGTTTTACTTCCTGCTGGGATGTATTGATGGAGAATAATGAAGTTAACAGTCAGAGAGCAAGAGGCAGGCGAGTACTCTTCCTTGGCCGATAGGAGCCCTTTAGATAGAGCAGCGCCATCTCCTCCTTTCCCCACCAGTAAAAGTATAAAAGAAATTGCAAACATTGTACCCTCTCGGGGACTGAGTCGGTCTAACCCCACCCTTTGAAGCTGGATGGGAGGGTGTCGTGTGTTTTCATTGTTCCCTCCTTTTTCTACTTCTCGTCTTCTCATCCCTAGTTCACTTCATTAGTACAGATTTTCTTTTCTTCTTTTCTTAGCTCTTCCGAATAAGGCTTTGGGATATAATTAGAAGACATAAATCTTTGGGGGGGGGGTGAGGTGGGGATTTTGAGTTTTAAAGAGGAAAGTCATCAGACAAACATCTCAGCGTCTTCATGCCTTTGTTTTGTCTTACTGGTCATTGTTGTGTTCAGCATTGTGGGTTTGATTTTCCTTTTTTCTTTATCCAGATCCCCCCACAACTATCCCTCCTCCCACAACAACCTCCACCACCACCACCACCACCACCACCACCATCCTCACCATCATCACAGGTACGGTACCTTCATTGCCATTGAAAATGTCCTGAATGTATATTGTCTTTCTGGTATGTATAAAAAAAAAGCCTTAAGAGGTCCCTTTGAATCCTTGGAATCGAAGTATTCCTTCATTTGGTAATTTGAAAGACATTAGATACTATGTTCTCAAGTTGAATCTTTAGGACCTCAGAAAAATCTTTAACATCCAAACAATTTAACAGTAGGATCAGTTATTTTGCAGAATTCTTTTTAAAGCATCACCCTGCAAAGCACAATGCTAGGGAAAATGGCAGCCTGGCTCTTAGAGGCTGGATGGCTTGTGTTTAGCCACGGTTGGCAAAATGGTAAGTATCCTGGCTTTGGATCCTCTCCTTGTCTTAATTTCATCTTAATCCACATGAAAGAAAATACCCACCCTTTACCATGCCTATGTGGGCCATGTTCCTAAATGCATCATCCTTTTTGTCCCAGAGAATACCTGCTGACAGTATGTCACCTGGGGACCCACCGTCCTTTCCACGCTGGGCACTCCTGTACCCCTCGCTGCCCTCCGTTAAACGTTGGAGGAGTGGGAGAGGCAGCCACAGCAGTTATCACTCTGTGGTTTAGCTCTTTGGACTCTCTGAAACTTACTCAAAAAGTTTCACTGTCTCCTATTTCTGACCATCACTGAGGGAGGAGGTATGCCTTCCAGTCCCTTCTTCCTGGTCCTCAGCAGCTCTCAATGCTTGATGTTGCTTGTCTGGGAGGCTTGGAATTTTCTCTGCCGACCAGGGTGGGAAAAGTTACAGCCTTACCATGTCAGCTAGTCATGCAAGATTTCCTTATGTAAGGCTGTACCTATCTGCTGTTGACAGGTACCTGCCCAGAAACACAGAAAAGTATTTATTCTATGAGACCGAAAAAAAAAATCTCTTTAAAAATTAACTTTTGCAGTCCACCTCTGAGCCGTGTGCTCTGGTGTACAATCTTATCACTGGACTTCTTTAAAATCACTGAATAATATACTCATCTTTATCCTCCTTACCACCCTAGATATGGCAAACATCCTTCACATTAACTTTCTGGAGAGGTTTTCAGTTTTCACAGGACTCAGTGAGATAAACAAAATGAAAACTCTAAGTGGTCAGTGAAAGATGAGGCCTCATCAGTTTAAGAAATATAACAGTAGATGGTCTAATTTCAGTTTTCTTCACCTTTCTTAAGTATTACAGTGGAACAGAGAACTTTGAAATAAGCCTCTGGTGAGGATGGTTTTGAATGCTGTTTGTGAAAACATCAGTGTGTGTCCTTAATTGAAAAGATTCTGAAAATCCATCAATTGGTGTTTGGGTCTCACTCTAAACTCAGCTCCATCCAGGCTGCTTCCTAAATTCTTATCTGTGTGTATTTCCCTTTTAGCTTTCTGTTAGTTTCTTCTGCTTCTTAAGTAAACTCAGTTTACCAGTAGAGCAAGTAGATTCCTCCCACTTTCTGTATCGTTAATAAGGACAGCAAAGATGCTCCTTCCTGACTCTAATCTTTAGAGCAACCATGCTAACATCTCTCCATGCTATGGACCAGGTGTTTTCCTTTCATGATTTCTTACCTCTCATCCCAGTAGTGAGCCAATTAAGCTTGAGCTCCTATTACCAGGTTTTCATGAATTTTCCTATGAATGACCCTTTGAATGTCATTGTAAATTACATCAACCCACTCGCCACTGCCCTGCCTGTGTGAATCCATCCATGGTCTTTTTCTTTGCAGAAGTTGCCCAGGTATGAGCCCACCTTGATTACCTCTCCTTGTAGACGGTTCCATCTAGGTAACCAGTTAAGTTTACAGCATAAGCGCCACATTCTCCTTAGTGTGGAGCCAGTACTTTTCATTTGTGGCTGGCCTCTCACTAGCTTAGGCTATTTTTGTTTGTTTTAAAGACCTTTCTTAACAGCCCCTGAACTCCTCCCCACCTTGCCGTCAGTCTCAGCAACTGACGCTTCAATCACACTCCTAATCCTTCAGTCCAGACTGAAGCTCATCCCACGTCCTGAAACAGCTACAACTCGCTGTTATCACAGTTCCAACCACAGAGACTTCATTTAAGAGGAAATTTTAAAAACAAGCAATGCTATGTCTCTGGCCACATCACAGGTACCTTTATAGGGACTTGTCTGCTCCTTTTTCTCTCCTGGCCTCTCAGCTCAAGGTCAGTTAAGATGATCTCATAGAGGCACTTTTGGCCTCTTGATGTTCCTAGCTGAACCCTCTCTACACACAAAATGCATTTGTGGTGATGAATGCCCTGATTTCTCAGTGGCACACCCAAGAGTCGTTAAAGTAAAATTGCCTCTAAAACAACACTGGAGAATCCGTTGCATTAATGGATGTGATCTCACAGGCTTGCTATGTCTTAACAAGCAGTCTTATATATATTTATCTTGCCCAGAAAGTGTACTTGTGGAATTTAACATTTGCTCCTTTCTTCAAACAGATTAAAGGTTACAGAGCTGAATGATTCCATGTCCCATTTTAAAGGTCCAGGCCATCCCCTAGATTTAGATAGGTCCCTAAAAAATCTTCCAGACTGAATCTTGACAAATGGAGAGCTAAATTAATTTCTACTCCTCTTCTTTCTTATACTATTTGGTACATTACAGCTACCATTAGCCTTAAAAGCTTCAACAGCTAAATCTAGTGACAGTAACATAAAGCGCTGGCTTTAAAAAAAAGGAAGAGGAAGCCCACAGGCATCTTATTTCTTTTCTCCCAGGCAAATGCAGTGACTGAAACCCATTCCCTAGGTCAGAGTTGCATTACGAGCAAAATGTACAAATGCAGTTGAAAAAGTGTTTTTGAACTCGGAAGGTCACAGTTGATTTCTGATGTCTCTGGAAGGACGTGGTCCAGCATTGTCTTTTATCTTCCACAACCAGAATAATTGAGTTGTTCCCCATGTTAGGGAGGCAGACCTTCATGAGTTCTCAGTCACCTGACTCCCCCAAAAGGTGTTAGCGCTTCATTCTGGAGGCCCTGGTGAAAGAGGAATTGTGAGCCCAACCTGGGGCTTCCCACATGGCTTGGCAGTAAAGAACCCGCCTGCCAATGCAGGAGAAACAAGTTCGATCCTTGGCTCAGGAAGATCCCCTAGAGAAGGAAGTGGCAACCCACTCCAGTATTCTTGCCATGGGCGATCCCATGGGCAGAGGAACCTGGTGGGCTACAGTCCATGGGATTGCAAAAGAGATGGATGTGACTTAGCTACTCAACAACGACAGCGTGACTTGATGCTGCCCACCCAGAATCATAGGTGGGTGGAGGCGCAGGACATCCCTGCCTCACATCCATTCTGCGTGGGGAAGCTCTCCTGACTTACAATGTAAAGGCCACATCTAAAGGTAGCTTCGTCTTTCGAATATTTTTGCAGGCTCTAGAGTACTGAAATGATGATTTGATGTCAGTTTGCCATATGAGCATTGTTGCGGCTTTGTAACTATTCACCCACCATTAGAATCTTTTTCTGAATAAGAAGCCATTTGAGGGATAGAGCTGGGATGGGAGCCACACAGAGCCTCCTGTGATGTCCCATAAGATTCTTTGGTGTCTCTGTTCTCCTTCATGTACATTGATCTTCTAACCACATATTTCTGTTTTGACTATTGCTACTGGCAGGCCCCCACTTATTTTTTTTCTTTTAAAATCAAATTGTCTGTGTGGTTTCATTCATGAAGATACATGCTATAATATGAAAGTGCAAACTGCATAATTTAAATTGTCCCTGGCATTCTCTTCTAAAAAACAGAGACAGCCAACCATTACCCATGGTAACAGTCCTCCATAGAGATTCCTTTCAGAAACCAGAATCAAAGAAAAATCTATCGCCATGGAGGGGGGAGCATTGTTTTGTTTTGTTTTGAGCTTTCTTTGAAATTGGTTGATTTTGTATATCAAATGTACATAAAAATACCTGTTTTGTGTTTGGGAATAGTTTTCGCCCCTGTCTGCCAGTTAGATCAGTTAGGAAAATATTCTGTGTTTCCTTCCGTAGTTAATGTAGATATTGTATTGTTTCTGCTTGGTTGTGCCCTGGGTTAGATGCTTGATGAGAAGTACCATAGAAAACAGTCAGCACTCAGTTTTAAACACCCTTAGCAGCCTAAATATAAAATTCAGGCCGGGAGGAGTTCAACCTGTAGGTCACACTTATATGTGCAACTGTCATAAATTAAAAAATTAAAATCACCTTAGAAGAAGATATGAATAGCTATAGGGCCAAAATCTGAAACACATTTAAAAATCCTTTCATAAGAATGAAGTAGGTCATTTCTAAATGAGTTCTTCTCTTTTTGAAAGTACATATCCAATTAAATATTTTGTGTTTCTTGGAAAAGAAAACAGCATGGATTTTCTTATTGCCACCTGAGCACCCAGTATTCAGTGTACCTTGGAGAAAGTGTGTTCCCCTGGCTCACACTATTATTTTGGCTTTCACAGTCTCCTATTCGTAAGCTTTTCTGTGTGTAATGTGGGTCAGATCACATAAATAAAAGAGGTGAGAACAGCCTTTATCCTTCGGGGACATTTGTAGAAGATGCCAAATTAGGGAAACTCAACACCCTGGCCCATGGTTTTAGTTTCCTAAATGCAAAGGAAAGAAGTACACCAGTCTTAAGATTGACTATAGAGCTTTGCTCCACATTGAGCTGTCTGTTCTCCAGGGTCCTACCTTCATGATCCTACACTCTACTGTTGACATTTGCATGATATAAAGGGTAACGCTCATAAGGCATTCATTCACCAAATATCAAGGACCCATAATACATAGAGCACTGTGCTAGCTCCCATGGAGACAGTGAATTCCTGGAACCCCTTGAAATATAGCTGAGGGAATAGATTATACCCACTGGAACTCAATAGCAGGAGATACTGTGCACTTAGGGCTGATGCAGAAGATTGACGAGATCATCACAGAAGTAGAATTCGGTCTGTGCCATCGGGGAATGAATAGAATGTGGATACGAAAGGATGGCATTTTGGAAATTAAGCATGAAGACCTAACTTTACTTCAAGCATCTATCCTCAGTGTGTGTGCATGTCTTGTGTGTGTTTATATCCTGGTTGTATACTAAACCATTGTTGCTAGGAGATACTCATCTCTCATCCTAGAATGTTTACCAAATTGCCTTTTTTATTGAGTTTGTATCTACTCCATTAAGACTGTTTTTCATTCATCATTTATTGAATACTTATCAAATGTTACTGATATATATGCCAGTATGTCTGGTGACAAGCATATCATTAGGGCACTAGCAGACACTCATGAGCCATCTTTGTTGTAATGAGCCCCCTTTTCAGGTTTTTGCCCCGTAAGTGCGTTGACCATTTTTTTTTCCATACTGTCTCAAGTGTGTCCGTTTTTATTTTACTGCTGCTGATAAGCTTATTACAAATACCGTCAATAGCCAACTGGTTTTGACCCATGTTGAGTTACGAGAGAATGGAAGAAATTAGTGATGAGGGTCACCTGATTCTGCATTTTTTTTTTTTTAAAGGGGATGAGGGATAGGAAGTGAGAATTTTTCTGTTGCTTCTCATCATCATTTCTGTCATCATCCATACTGTTATGTTCCTTGTTGACAAAGAATCCAAGAGAGAAGGAATGGACATGTTTTCATACTGAAGGCTGATGCACAACAGTGCAAAAAAAAGACATCTCATTTTAAATACAGGTTTCTTAGGATTAGAAAGTTGGAGCTATCTCAGTGTTGGGAAATGTAGGACTTGGCAGGAAGGACCCAGCCCTGGGACCAGCATCAGCCTCCTATGTTCCTCTCTTCTCCCGTCACGGTGCCTCACCCCCTCTGCCACTCCTCCCACCCAGCGCTGACATACAACGTGGGAGAGGAATTGTTCTCCTTGTTAAATGAAACCACGGTACAGATTCCTATTATTTTCAGAACATCTGGTTTGCCAGTGCAAAGATCTCAGGGGCATAGCAGCCCTCGTGAGCAATTCTGAAGAAGCTTTTAACAAAACTTGAAATTAACCAAAAGAAAAAACCAAACCTAGTCCCCTTCTTGCAGATCTTTGGTGCACAGTTTCTTCCCTCAGAAGAGAGGTGACGTGAAGACGAAAGGGAGTTTCTCATGAGTCTCCTACTCGGGCTTGTTAGCTTCATTCCTATCTGCTTCGCCCATCCCTGAGAAATGGGAGTTTAATTAAAACCTAACATAGATGGATAGAAAATTAACTGGGAAATGGGTAGAAAATAAATTTCAAAGTTTAATTTTTCAGCACATATGTTTGCTTTCAGTAGATTTCAAGTATGTCAAAAAGAAAGAAAAGGAAAAAAAAAACTATAATATATATTGGCTAGTGCGGCACAACTGTGAGAATAAAATTGTCAGGGGAATTGCTCGCCTGCCCCAGCATCTAGATTTAAAGCAGTTCCATAACACAAACTGAAAGGGAATTCAATTAAGAAAACCCATTGGCTCCTTATTGACTTTAGTTAAGAAAATAAACCAAGGGAAAGTGTATTAAAATATGTCTGGACTGCTTAGTATGCTTTCATTTAAGCTTATGACAATCAAAATGGCAGAATTTAAATTCTTTACAATTAAGCTCTGCTTTCGAGCAGATTGGGCTCTCTGGGTTATTACCGTGTGCATTTTTTAATGTACACCCTACTCCCACCCCTCCCCGCCCCCCCCAAAAAAGGCAGCCTTGCAGTGAATCTGGGTATTGTAAAGCAGGAGCGCCACAGAGCAATTGGAGAAGAAAAAGTGTTTAAGGCTGTAAATTTAATTTTGTTCTTGGATTTTCATTTTCACTTATGGCACCCGTTGTGTTTGAGACCGCGGACTAATTTATGGATTAGTTTTAAACCCCCAGTCTGTCACACGCAATGAACAATTCTAAGTTGGAGAGGATCCATATGAAAGGATTAGAATGTGCCGCAGTGGAGCTTACACATGACTGTTTCAACTAAATAGTGTCCAGCTGCCTCACAAGCATTTTTTGGTGGGTTTTGTTTTGGGGATTTTTTTTTGGCTTCTTGGTTAAACAGCTAGTGTCTCTAATCTGACATATCGTCCGAGCCTTTTGATTTTGAAAATATACTGCCACGTGAAATATAGGTGATGTTTAATTTATTCAAGGTAGACTTCCATAAACTGTTTATATGGCTGGGACTGAAAGTCAATATTTAGCGAAATGTTCATCTTTCAAACAGCAGTGCAGGCCCTGCCCTTGGTTACCTTGTTTAATTATACTCATAAAACTGCTAGAGAGTGACTATTAAGACCATACACACTTACTGGCTTTGCAAGAACGTGGGATTGTTTTTTCTTGACCATGTAAAATAAATGTATGATAAATTTCTCCCTCATTGTAATTAAAATTAAAATAGAGACAATAGCTCAACAAGGTCTTTTTAATTTCATAGCCCTATACCACCGTTAAGTCCACCTCAACTTTCTGTGACCTATTTTTCTCCTAGGCTTAGTGCAAAGATTATTTTTTAAAGACAGCCACAGAATGAAGTTTGAAAAAAGCCTCTGTTAGGGCAATTAGGCACTCTCGTTTTTCAAGTTAATTACAGCCTATGTTATCTTCTGCTGGAAAGTTACTGTTTGCGTCTTGCCTGTACGCTTAGAATGTTGTAAAACAATATAGTGACCCCACAAGTTGATTCACAGGGGTGGGCTAGCACATCTCTCCAGCCTTCTGATCATGATACCTTAATAAATTCTACTTCACAGAGCCACACTCACTTCAGAGCCAGGGTGTCTGTGGTTTCTGCGTGAAGTCGTAATGCAATTATGAAGGAGAATTAGATTCCGTCACAGTGCTCTCCTGCAGGGAGCACAAAGTCACTTCTAAAGGGTTTTGTTTTTTTTTTTTCATTCTTTACTTGAAATAGCCTCTGTTCAGATACCACAACAGATGCTCTTAGAGAAATGGAATCAGCAGCTTCCCCAATATACCCTCGATCTCGGTCTCAACTTTGTAGCCAGCCTGTGTATCTGCTGCGTCTCTGCTCCATTGCTGATCCCTGGTTTCTGCCACTCCCAGCTGCAGTAACTGTGTTGTTTACTTGAACATGTGGTTGCTTTTAACTGTTTTAGAACTGTGTGTTTTCCTTCTCAACTTCCCTTTCTCTTCCCTGTTGGGTGCAATTGATGGATTTTGCATCCCCAGAACAGAGAGGCAAGCTGCACTGTGAGCTTCTTTTGTTTATTCTCTAGTACACACGGGGTAGTGTACACCCAGCTTCTGTTCGTTTGATTTTGTCATAAAGCCAACATGATATTGTGATCTGTTAATGTTTTGAGGACCCTTAGGTTTTACCCCAGTCCCATTCTTTCATTTTATATTAATGACTTGACTGGTGAAAATAAAGCATATTAGAATACTGCTACAAAAATAATGAACCAAAATGTTTATTGCTTTTTTTTTAATTTTGGAAAAGAACCAGTGTCTAGCCATAAAATGTGTAAACTTGCATTTAAGTGTTTCTATACGAATGTGCATTTGATTTTGCCCCTCCATTTGAAAGCACTGCAAACTAACATTGAGTTGAATGTTTAAAGTAAGGAGATGTGTTGTAAGCATCTGATGTAGAGATGTTTCAGCTATACAATTTCCAGTATTGTTTCTTAACTGCTATTTTATGCATACAGACTTGTAAGTAAGTATTGCATTCTGATGTGGTTTATGTTTTTCTTTCCTTCATCTGTTCTTCAGAAACTCAGCTATAAGTTATATTAAACTGCAATGGCCTCTCAGACTTGTAGTTAATTCTGGCTCCTTAGAAGGGATCTAATTTTTTGATGGTCTAGGATTCTGAGGCGGACATGCCAATGAAGGGGAACACCGGTGTGAATTTATGTGTCATATTTATAAATCAGAAGCACCAGGCTCCTTGGACCAAAAACAAAGTCACATTTGGCATTATGGTGCATTTAAACATTGCCTGTGTCAAGTCCGAACGAGTCTTTTGGAGTCTCTTAAACTCATGAAAATAATTACCAGCTGCATGATTAAAAAAAAAAAAAAGTACAGGTAACTACTCACAGTGTTAACCCAAAATCCCACTTCCCCTCGACATGACCAGCTCATGTGTGGGTGTCAGCACTGCTCTCTGGCCAGAAGGGGACCATGGAGGGAGACACCTCAAGGGTGAAGCTGAACATTAAAACCCGGCCAGTCGGGTTGACGGTGGAATGAAGTTGGCTAGAAGAGTGGTGTTAAAATGACTTTGGAAAAAGAATGTCACCAAGCATTTTGTTAGATATTTATCCCACTTCCCCTGTAGCCAAAATGAGAAAGGAAATTTCTGGAGCCCCTTTGGGAATTTTCCATGAAGAGGAGCCAATACAGCAGGCCTGATTTTGAAGCCTGAAAGGTTTTGAAGGAGAAAACTTGAACAGCATTAGAAATAGAAGAAGAAAGAGACAGACCAGGGTTTCTTCCACAGCAAGTGCATCTGGCAGTGAAAAAGCATCACGTGCCATCTCCTAATTCACCCTGGAGGCAGGACTCCTGGCAGCTCACAACAGTGAAAGTGGTTCTGGATCATGAGCTAAGGGATGACTGGATGCTTTAACTTTGGGAATGTCACATGATGAGAAGTGGCGTTTTGCAAATTATGTGGACCTGGTTGTTTCCATGCCAGACTTCTGCTCTTAAGAGTGTAACATAGTAAGATCTGCAGAATGAAGGATGGGTGAGTGGTGAGTGTGTGTGTGTGTGTGTGTGTGTGTGTGTGTGTATAAAGACCAGTCTGAAAACCTTTAACATGTTCTTCCCCATGACCTCCAAGTTAACTGAACTTTCCAGCTGAACTCTGCTGAAATAACACACTAGATGAAAAACTTGAACCCCTGTATTCATCTGCAGGCATCTGCCTATGAGCCGTTAAAGGATCCTAAACATGCAATTGACTCAGTGACGCCTGTTGGGAGTCGTAAACCCCAAGTGCCTGGGTGGATTGGGTTAAAACAAAGGCAATGTTTGAATGTATGAATCTGTTGCTCAGCCAGCCTCTTGACTGAGCTTTTGTGTTGCAGTCCTGAGCCTTGATGCGTTCAGAGCCATCCACCAGTCACTGAGTTTGCACTGGTGTTTCTCATCACTTTGCATGTTCCCCTGACTCTTGACTGGCAAATAGATGTGTCCTGGCAAGCCCCCAAAACCAAAGAATTTACTGTTATCCTCACTGGCTCGCAGCTTTGAGCTGAAGGCATGTCTTAAAACAGTGCAACTCACTTCAAATGCTTTTGGCTTTTCATTTATTATTGCTTGTCACGCGATGTTCTTTGAAAGCTTGCTCATATATTATCTGTTCCATTTTTTTCCATTTTCCCTTTTTTTGCATGCTGTTCCTCCTGTTTCTTCCCTTCCTCCAATCCTCTGTTCCCGTCTGTAGACACCACGGCGACGACAGAACCAGCAGTTCACGGTTGGTACCACATTACTGTTTATCTACTTTCTCAGCACTGCTGAGCGGCAAGGCAAGCCTGGGAAAAAGAGAAATGTAGTCTTCAAGGGAAACTGTGTTCCAAGTAGACTGATCTCATAAATGTACTCTAATTTGTGAGGCTTGAAAGGATGTCGAGTCTTGTCATTTCTGTTGTAAGTTCAGTGGCCAATGGTTGCAGTCTGAGATGAGGCCGCCTCCACACTGGCTAACTGGGTTGGAGGAAGTTTTAGCTGCATGTAGCCCTTATTTCTATAATGCTGCCAGACCCTGAAACATAAGGGTCTCCAAAAAAAGAACTAATATTTGCCTTGAAATCATAGCATCTGAATTGAAGGCCCAGTTGCTTTCTTTATTTACAGCCTAGAGTTCCAGGTACATCTTGAGGAGGAGTCATTTTTAGGACAGATCAGGGCGAAAGATTCCTGTTTCAGTGCATGACATAGGAATGAGGAAGAAGTTTGTTCTTTAATTATACTCCCAATCGTATTTACCTCCATGACCACGTGCGCTTAATCTCCATGTGTGCATATAAGCTTATGCTAACATTTGACAGAAAACATCTCCAGACTAAGAAGGATAGCGTATATACATTTCAACACCATTAACTGAGACTTGAAAAAGATCATTTTGGGGGGCTATCTTGTAGACAAAATACTAAAAGAACAAACTCATTATGATTTCAGCCAAAAGTGGATAAAAATCGAGGAAGAGAAGCTCAGGAGCGGGTATCAGGGAATCCTTTTCCCAGTTTCTCCTCTGACTTCCTAGGTTGGAAGAGGTCTATTCACTTTTCTGTGTCTCTCCCATTAGAAAATGAGAATCGTGTTTCATCTGTATATTACTTTATTACTTAGCTCAAATCTCACCCTGCTGATATTGTGCTTTGGAGAAAGATATGTTAGTTAAAAGTAGGCTGAATTTTAATAACTGAATCCAAGGGAATTATTTGGTAAAGGGCCTACTTAAATCACTTTGCACACTCTGGCAGAGTTGAAATCCATCATTTAAATGACAAAGGGTGATCAGCCAAGCCTATGTTGTTCATTCAACTTTTAGAGAAACAGCTCTTCCTAGCACGACTGACCTTCTTAAATAGACCTACATTTAGACCTTACCAGTTAGAAATCTCTGGCAAAACCTGTGTAAGCTGGCCATGAAGGTCAGGGCTTGATACTTGGCAGACCGCCTCCATACCTGGACCTTCTGATGAGAAATTCTAAGAAAGCAGACCAAAGGTGGGTATGGGGTAATACCCCTTCAGGCCCTAATTCACCTCCTCCCACCCTTTCCTGTTATTGGCATAAAGGGAAAAGTTCATAAAATTAGTTAAAGGCCCAGATACACCAACAATCATGAGAAATCAATTAGGTATAAAACTTCCACTTTCCAAGGTAATGCCCCATAATGCTTGCTACATCTTAGGCATCGCACTCCATTAAGCTCAGTTATTTGTAGGTTTCATCATTAATTGAGCACTTCCTGACTTTTATCGATTATTCTCAGAGCTTTAAGGCTATTTTAATGTAGTTCAAGAGATTTTGTTCTATTCTTTTTAGGATGCTTTAAGTTCTGAGCTTTCGATAATTAACTCTAGGGTCAAATGTAACCATAAGATTCCTGAATTCTGTGAGTTCTTTTGAAGAAATATTGATCATTTATCTCCTAAGACTCCAGACTTCTGTTTTCTAGGTCCCTTTAATAAAATTTGTGTACTTACATGACTCTAATAGTTTTAGGTCTTGGAGTTGGGTGGGATAATCCAAGGTAAAAAATATGTCCCTTGACCTGAAAAATGAGAGATTAACTTTGGGGCCAGTCCTGATTTTAGGATACTGATATGATCAAAAAGGGATCACCTTCACTTTTTCTTTCTCCGTATGATCATATATTTCTCTATGGAGAGAGAGAAAGTGAAGGTGATCTCTTTTGAGGGTATAATAAAGAGACACTTGGAATAGAACTCACATTCCTGTGACAGGAAACAGAGATGCCTGTGTACTGTGAAAAGCAAACACTTTCTTACTACTTCAGAGATGGTGTTCAAGCCAGCAATATCTTAGGTAGGATGCTGTTGACCAGCAGTGCGTGAGAAGTATACCTTGAGCCAAGAAATTCAGGGAGAAAAAAAGGAAATAAGAATAATATGTGTGTGTATATATCTATATTACATATATGATCCCTTAACAGCAGGAGGAGAGAAGTGATAATCCAGGTTGATTCCTATAAAATGCATTTATAAATACATGCCCCAACTTATCTGAAACCCTCATAGCATCCTCACAAAGGGATCCTACCACTTTTAAACAGCATACTCTCCAGCCCGCAGCAGAAAGCTTAAATGAAAACCAAAGTAATATCTAGAATTCGACTTGACAGAGGGGGAAAAAGTCTTCCAGATCAGTTGCCAGGATAGAAAAGGTAATAAAATGTGATGGAAGTTACAAAGCAGGGGACCAGATTTCCAAGGAGATGAGGATATAGGACTGATTTTATTGAAGTGATTTATTGGTAAACCCATGTGACTAAGATTCACTTGAGACTTATCTTGAGGTGTTCATGTTGGGGATCTGGGCCTAGAAAAATGTGGTTTGATAACTTGGCAACTTAAATGACAAGACATACTAGGTCAGCCAGTTGTGACCATTGTACTGGTCCTTAAGTTTTCCTAGTGGATTTCCTTCCATATTTCTCCTTTCTAAAAAGGAAAAAATATTTTTTTTACAAAATGCTTTCCCTTTGAAGACTCATTAAAATGTTTTATTCAAGCTTGTGTTGCTAGAGTACGTATGAAGTATATCAGTTGTTGATGTATGTTGACCTTTTGTTCTTACCAATATCGGATTGAAATAAGCATGTATTGGAAGGTTAGAAGTGCATGGGCATGATTCAAAAGCAAATGGATTTTCTCCAAAAAGAAACCAAACAACAATCAGCCACAGTGTGTCTTTAAGGATCTGATTGATAGTAAAGATAAATGTGAGTGTAAGAATGGGATTCCTAGACTAGGGTGACTGAAGGGATCTTCTTTGAAGAAGGATCTTGAGCATTTGCGTTTTTGGAGCTCATCCTTAAGGCCTGGACAGGAAGAATCCTGTGTCATGTGTGCATGTTGAGCAATGCCAAAAAAAAAAAAAACACTCTGCCAAATCCTGGTACCATATGGTCTGAAATTGATGGCAGAAATGCATGAGTGATGTAAGCACGGATGGTGTAGTCGTTCTTATGGTTATTGACGTGTGGGTGCGTGTGATGGTTTTTGTTTGTTTGTTCCAATGTGGGCGCTTCTCTGTAAGTGTCTTGTGCCTTGTTCTTTCTGTGTCCTGTGTGTCCCCTCTCTCTTCCCCCACCCACCTCCCTCTTGTGAGGTTTTGGGTGACAGCATGCCCATGGTCTGGAATAGTGCTTGTGCTTTTGCTGCACTGCAGTCAGCTGGCTTCCTCTGGGTTTGGGGTTTTCTCTCTGTCTTTCTCTCTCTCTCTCTACCCCCCTGCTGTTTTGTTTTTTTTTTTTTTTTCAAGGCTACCTGTCCTTTTGCTTTCCGCCTCTTAATACATTAGAGGCTGATGGTCTCATGATTTATAACCCCAAATGAGGTAACTAGTTTTTAATTCATTTTGCAAGTATAGCGAGACTCACACCGGGAACCCCTCTGACATAATTTTTCATTTTCAGTTTTGGTTCCAAAACGTTTGCCCTGTGCTAGATCCATGCTCTTCTCCTAGACCACTGCCCTTAGGTAACTACCCCACAAATCTCTCTTTCCCTGACTTATTTTATAAGTAGTGCAAGCTGTGATGGAAGTCTAAAATCACATGAAATTCCTTATCTTTCTGTTCAATTGTGGGGAAATTCTGAAGCCCATTTTTAAGCAACAATAGCCAGCAGTGCGCATTATTACAACCTCTATGTCCACCATCTGTGTATGCACCCCTCTGCACATCTCTCTGTTTGAGCTCACAACAATGGCATTCGAAGGCTGTCATTCAGTCAAGGGACTCTGCAGACATGTGTGTTCTACTCAAGAACCAAGCTAAAGAGGTTTACGAATGGCTGCAGGACCTGAAGATTGTGTTTCAGCCTTGCTATGCAGTTTGCAAACAATATGCTACTGTTTAACGGCGTGAACCAAATTTCTGCTAATGGGATGAAGGGAAAAACTCTCCAGAAAAGCTGACAAAGCAGGAAGAACAGGATGACTGACTGAGCTTTTAGAATAAAACAACCGGGGGCGTCTGAACTCTTAATGGCTGGTGATGAAAGTAACAGATCCCATAATATGGCCAAGTGATCAGATGTGTGCTGCTTAGGTAAGAGAGAGACCATCGCCTACTTTTTCATAATGGGAATAATACTAGGGCCAGTGGGAAGTTTTTTGTTTCCTAGAGGTTTTATTTGCTCATTCTGTTTTGTAAGTTTCAGGAAAAAACAGGGAAACCCTGATGAACTCAACCCCCAAACATTCAGATTTTACTTGACCTTGAATTTATTTAAATATCCCTAGGATTTCTTGCAGTTTCTAATTTTTGAAGTTTTCCTTAACCTGGTTTAAAATTACCATGCCATTCATACCATTTTTAGAAGCCAGTGATTTCTGCTGGAAAGGAGGAGTAACTATCCCAACAGCAGAAGCACTGTCTGCAGAAAAGCATGGGATAGGCAGCCCATAATAGCATCAAGAAGTGAGATTCCTGTCTGGGGAAGAGATGATTCTCATGTATTAAATTGTCATGTTTGCACCTTAGGATTTTATTAATTGCTCAAAAGAAAATTCCATATGGACCAAAAGTAAACTTTCATTTGTTTAACGAAGTTTAGAGAAATGTGTTGAATACATTTTAATTGAAGTGATGAGGAAAGGCTTCAACAAGTGATAAGAGCAAAACTCAGAAGTAATTTCCCACTTATTGTTAAATGGTAGCGTTTCCTTTTGAAGACTGTTCTCTGCCTCATAAATTGCATCTTTGTCTTTTTCTTTGAGAAAATGAGAGCTGTATAATTTTTATCATGAAAGAAAACTACCTAAGCCAAAGCAATTTTAGGAGGTAAATTTTGCTTGTCTTTACTTGTACACTCAGTGCTTCAGTAAACTCTTCCTAATTATATTTATTCTGAAATTAGCCAACTATGGAGGAGCACTATAGATTCATAAAATGAGCAATAGTAGTGCAAAAATAAATTTAACACCACTAACCTAAATGGCTTCCCACTTTCCGATGTAATATGAGCAGTAGATTCCAGATGATTTGGTATATTTTAAAATTTATGCCATTAAAAATGACAGTTTCATCTTTAATGAGGTGTGTATAAACTGTCTGTCACTTTTTAATGGGAAACTTTGCATATCAATGATATTTCATAAACATATTTGTCTTTATTTTGTAAAATTAGCTTTCTAATGCCCTCCCCAGGGAAACAAGCCTTCAGCGGTAAAGCTGCCTACTTGAAACATCCTCGTTTAATATGGTTCAGTGGGTGCCAAGCACGTATGTAGAATGCTTTGATATTCATTGGGCCACATAAAAGTGAGGGATTAGCCTCCTGAGAACTGCAAATTCATAATTAACTACAAAGAAGTTCTTTATGTTGCCCATTTATAACAATTATTCAAATAATTGTGTTCATCAGTCTTTATACAACGAATAAAGCCAATTAGAAATGGGAACACTTTCAACCAATCAGATTTCAGAACCAGTGCATAACATCCCTACTCAGTAGCCTCTGTAATTTATTGCATTACTCATTGCTTTCCCATGGTTGCCTAAATCCATAGCTTGGGAACATCCATGAATTTTGAATCCTCCCATGTTTAATTGGCACATGTCCTTGAATATTGGCACCCAAGGGTCATGATAGCAAGTCTTCAAGAGCTGATATGACTCTTGCACAGCACCAACCTAGCTGTCAATATTCATTTGGCTTCTTTATAAAGGAGCTTCCCTGATAGCTCAGTTGGTAAAGAATCCGCCTGCATGTAGTAAACCCTCGTTTGATTCCTGGGTCTGGAAGATCTGCTGGAGAAGGGATAGGCTACCCACTCCAGTATTCTTGCGCTTCCCTCGTGGATCAGCTGGTAAAGAATCCACCTGCAATGCTGGAGACCTGGGTTCAATCCCTGGATTGGGAAGATCCCCTGGAGAAGGGAACGGCTACCCCCTCCAGTATTCTGGCCTGGAGAATTCCATGGACTATATATATATAGTCCATGGGGTCACAAAGAGTCGGACACGACTGAGCTATCAATATTCATTTGGTTTCTTGATAAAACAACTTACAAAATCCAAGCTTTTACTGTCCATTTCTACATAAGTGTTTCTGTTGATCTGGGACCTTTTGAATCGTGTGATCAGTTTGACATTGCTTATTTCCAGAGCATTTGTTTTAGTTGCTATTATGCTCTTGCTGGTAGTTCACTGAGCATTACTCCCAAATCATTAATTCAGCAAATACTTACTGAGTATATTTTGTGCTTGACCATAAGAGAAGAGAAAGATGGAAAAAAAAAAAAGCATGCCCCTCATTCCAGTTTAACAATTCCACAGGTATCTTCAAAAGTGACAAATCTCATCGGAGAAATATTAGCCAATTATTGTGCAGATGAGGGGACCTGGAGCAGGTCTGCTCAAACCAGACACGACTTTGAGCTAAACAGGGAGAAACAAATAAAGGCCCACTAGATTGCCTAACATTTTGTGGTGCTTTTAACTTCATTAAAGGGAGTAGCCTGCAAATACAGCAAGAGGAAAGGGAGGCCTTCTCCTTGCTAAGCCCCCCATGGTTTATCTGTTTCCGTCTTCACCTCTTTCCTTTCCAAACACAGCTAGCTGAGAGCCCTCCCAGCTGGCCATTATTGGTGCTAACTCAAATACAGACATTTCAGGCTCCACTTGATTATCTCCTGACCTAACTGCTTTTTCAGCTTTGAGGGTTTCTTTTTTTTTTTTTTTTTCAGGAATACCACTGGTTTTTGAAATTCTCTTTTTGAAAAATATTTTGCAAATCAGATTTTCTGATGAAAGCATAACCTGCAATCTGCAGTTAGCAGATGCCGCACCATTTTGAAATAAATGATCCAAGATCATCATCAACTGATAATGAACTGTGTTTGTCAGTCTTGGCCAGGAATTTCAATTTATAGTAAAATGTGAACTAAAACTTACATACATCAGTATGTAACATCTAAATATATTTGTATTTAAGAGCTCTGTCAGAGCATCGACAGCGAACAATCAGGCTTTATTTTTTTTTTCTTTCTGCATGCTGTTATGAATGAGTGATTTGAAACATTCACCTTCATGTTTCATGTGTTTTGAAAGTGGAGACTGAGGAATCTTTCTGCCTCGATTGTGTATCCATAACAAAATGAAATGATTGGAGAAATGTACTTATGGATTAATACATTTAAGCTCTCCAAAAAAGAGAGAGAGATGGCAAGAGGTTTGGCTCATGTTTTTTTTTTTTTTAATTTTTAAGAAATTCATCCTCAGTTCTTAAGTGTTTTGTTTATGTCCCTTGAGGAATGAAAAGAAAAACGATTTGTTTTTACTTGTAAGGCCTTACTCAGTTGCCCAATTCCGCAGAAGAACTGGACAGTGAGGACCTCTCAGGTAAGGGCTAGTCATTAGGTAAAAGGCTCTGCAGTGTCCAACCTGTGGGTGCTCCGTCCACTTCCACAACATGGCCATTTGGATCACTGAGCAGTTAATTCAAAACTGTGGGTTTTGAGGCTAAAGAAAGAACAAATTTTTATTAACACTTTCTTCCTCCCCACCCACTTCTCTTCCCTGTATATTTCTCTGCTTGTATATTGCATGTATATTTCAGATTGGGGCTGACTCTGTAAAGCAGTAGAGGTCAAATAATCTTTGGGACTGTGCTAAAGCCACTCTGTTCAGTGGCTTAAAATAATTTTTATGTTCTAAGTATAAATGGTTCATGAAAAATTTGTTACAATTCAAAGCTTTTTAAGGATGTTGGATTATGAGACAAGATCTTTATTAAAAAAAAAAACAACTCATATTGATCATCCCCTTCTGTGGAATATACTAGAAAAGCCAGGTCATAGTTAATCTTAGGAGGGGGCAGGGAGGGGAAGAGAGGAAGGGAGGGGGGCAATTGTTTTGTCAGATACCATGATGTAAACTAATTATCCACCTCAGACCTTTTTCACAGCACGCTGAGCTCTTGCAAAAGTAGGTTTCATGCTTGATTCCAGGATTTAGGTGTTACTAATCCCGAAGAAGAAGCATATCCTAAAAAGGAGGGGAAGGAGATTTAAAATGGTCAGAGCTAAACAATTATATGATCTCCCATGATGTCCTGGTACTTCACTGCCAACCTGCTATAGCTCCTGAAACATTTTGATCAGTTGCTTCTTAATAAGTCAGTAAGGAAGGGCCCTTCCTCATTAGGAGAAACCAAGGCAGAGGACCATAGATGCTGACTCCAGCCATTTGGAAACAAGGGTTCCACGTTGCCCTTCTTGGAGAGATTTCATTGCAGCTCCCTTGAATAGTTGGTTGTTGAGATGTGGCTTTAACTACAGGTCTTACTTACCCAGTGAGAGACTGAGATAGTACCACTGTCTTTCACAGTCAATAGATTTATTGCCTCCTCTGTGCTTCTGTCAAGCCTCAAGGATGCCTTTATTTTTCTGCTATGTAGCGTGTCCCAGTTTGAATTTGAACTGTTGGATTTCCCCGCAGAGTGGAAGCTCCAGGAGGCCATATTGGTTTCGTTCACTGCTGTACACCTGTTGTGTTGTAAGCTCGCAACTGATGCTTGTTGGACGAATAAATGAATTCCAAATCCCAAGGAATTTAGATAGATAAATAAATAGAAGATTAGAAAGATAGCTGGCCATCAAAGCAGTGTTTTATTTTTTGCCTCCCGTTTGTGATGGATTTAGAGAAGTTGCAAAAACGTTAGCCTAATCTTTTTTTTGAAGTGAGAGTAGATGAGTCCTTCTCCCTGCTTAGAATATCGTGCTGAGTTTAGTAGTCCACTCATTTCTGACCCTGACCCTAAATAAAATAGCTCTGTGACACAGGGGCAATTGGATTGTCTCAAGGATCCTAAGAAGGGACTGAGTTCTCCTTGGCCCTGATCCTTCTTGGCATATCAGCCAGGCAAGGATCACTCAGATACACAGAAGTCATTTTTCTCCTCCTTAGGAAAATGGGACTAAAGCAGCCATTACCCCTTCCTCCAGTATCATCAATTAAGGACTACTCTGGGTCTCTCAGCTCTGCACCAAGTCAGATGCAGCCTTGCCGCAGCTCTATCAATCACCCCTGAGTCAGGAGCAATAAACCAACAACTGTTTGTGTTCATAATAATTCGGTTAAATTAATAATTACGTTGTTCCCCCCCTCCCCATCCAGGAACACTGCAGTCACACATTGCACGGAAGCCATAAGTCAAGTAGAACCCTGATGATCCATCAGGCAGGGGCTGGGCTGCCTTTGCATCTGGTTTGATGAACTAATCAAAAACTGATTAGCACCTTTGTTCAAAGGGGATGCTGATTAATCAATTACTATTGATTGTGAGCATGGCTTCACTCGGCAGCAAAGAGACATCTGAAGGGAAAAAAAAAAAACACCCAATAAAAATTGAGCAGCTGTCATAGTGTTTAAATTTATTAAAACAAAATACATTATTTTTTATGAAGCTGTCTTGAAATGGGTCACTGAAGGGGAGCATATTGATTGAGAAAGGATGAACTTCTCAAATTTCTGTAGCCTGGAGACTGAATTCAATTATAAGACAAGACAAACAGGTTAACACCCGTCTTAAACAGTCCATCAATAAATTAGAGGAGGTGTTGCACATTTAATGCTAAACTGTGGTAATGAATAATATTACCATCCATTCCCTGCTCCATCTGGGTAGAAATCTCATTCTTTCCTTGTTATGGGTAAATGTTACATCCTGCTTTTTCCTTCAAAATAATGCTGGTCTGTCTTCCGCTCGCCCCCGGTTCCCCTCCTCCCCCATTCACCACTGCCACCTCAGCTAATGACAATTTCATAAGCACCATATGGTGCCCCAGCCTCACCCAGCAAAGCAAGTTGCCCAGCTGATCCTCCTCTTTAATCTGCATTAAAAAATTATGCTTGTGTGTAGTTCAGTGATTTAATTATTGGTGGACGTGGGGAGCTTCTCCAGTTCTACTTTGAACCCTTTCATGGACTTTTTGGGTGTTAACTTTATTGATGATGAATCCACAAGAGTTTTCAATTGTTTTATCAATTACATCTGCTGTTTCCCTGTGACAGCTGGTGGTTATTGCCACCCATGTGGAATAGAATGGCTTCAAGCCTATTATTCTTCTATTTTATTTTAAAACTTCTTTAAAAATGTCTCCAACTGCCTTGCTCCCTTCAGCGATGGAAGGGCCTTTGGGGACTGTTTAGTGGAGTGTGGTGGTAAATATACAGCGTGCCAGAGAATAGCCCTCCGGCACAATCAGAGCAATCCATCGGGCTTCTGCTTTTGAAGCAAAGGCACCAACAAGAAATTTCAGAGCTCTCATGCTTCCCAAAGACATGTTTTCAGTTCCAGCCCTAATACAAGAAAGTGATCCGTAAGAAAAATCTTCTCCCTCACAATCCATAGGAAAGTGTGGATGGAAGGCAAATTCTAAGTGGCCTTGATAATTCATGTTAGTTAAGGAAGGATCTAGGTGAGCTAGCCCTAGTCCCTTAAATAGATTACAGAGAAAAGGCGGGCTTAAAATATGGTCTCGGTTTAGTTAATGGAGCTTCCCTGGTGACTCAGATGGAAAGAATCCACTTGCAATGCAGGAAACCTGGGTTTGATCCCTGGGTTGGGAATATTCCCTGGAGAAGGAAATGGCAACCCACTCCAGTATTCTTGCCCAGAGAACTCCATGGACAGAAGAGCCTGACAGGCTACAGTCCGTGGGTTTGCAAGAAGTTGGACACAACTGAGCAACTAACACTTCATTTAATGGAAGCCCTGAAAGGCCTTCAGATCCAGATTGTCAGTTCTGGGGTGGGATATACAACCATCTGTCTGGTGGGTGTCCTCAAAGTCTGACTTAACTTGCTTAAAATATGTGTAAGGAACTGTCAGTAGACCTAGTATTTGGGGGGACTCTTTCCTTACTGGCTCCCTCATAAAGTATGGCCTAGATTTGGCAAACAGGCAATTGCATTTTGTTGTTGTTATTAGACTAGTAATAATGATGATGATGATAAAGAAAAACATCAAAACCCAGCTGGACTATGTAGACAAATTTAAGATATGGCCTCTAAATTTCAAGTGAGGTCTTCTTTAGCTTGTATTTGTATAGTGCCTGAGCACTTAGAGAGCTCATGCACACACGTAATCTCAGGGATCCGCATTCGTCCGGCACTTGTTTGAGCTCCTATGTGCTAGGCACTGGTCTGGGCTCCAGGGATGCAGCAGTGAACAAAACCAACCAGGGGCGGGAGCTGCCCTAGATTTCACATGCCAGGATCCTGCCCTCATACGGTTACGTTCTTGTCCGGGAGACAGGCTCAAAGCACAATGAAATGTCAGACTACTGCTGTGGGGAAAGTAAACCTGGGTAAAATGAAAGCAAATAACTTGACTGGGAAAAGGTGGAGGGAACAAATGCGCACAAGGGGAGGCCAGTGGGACAGGAAGACCACGAGACGGGCATGAGCCAGCACGGGAGGATTGTCCCGAAAATCCTGTGAGATCATTGAGGAAGGGTTGTTTACAAATGCAGACACTGGGGCTCCTGAGGTTAAATGATTTTCTCAAGAGACAGAATCGGAATTTAAACATAGAATTTCCTGCCTTTTTAGGATACAGAGACTTTGATTTAAAAAGTGAGTATCCTTCCCCTGTGAAATCCACACTTCCTTTGTTCTGGGATCCTGAGAATCCTTTCCTCTTGGGCCCTTTTTGATTCAGTCTGTGCTTGCAAAGAAAGAGGCAGGGAAAGTTGGTTTCTCCAGAGCCCATCAGGTATATTGCTGACAACAAGGAAAGATCTTTTCCAGCATTGAATCAAGCTTTTTCCCATCCAGTGGCGACCTTAAACTCTGCTCACTTGTTTTCAGTACCATTATCCCATTGATCTCCTAAATTGTGGGACGGATTTCCCCCTAGCCGGTCCTAAATGCCATGGGAAGGTGTTGGGTTGCAGAGGGTTAAAACGTGTAGATTCCCTTATTTCAACATCCCATTTAGTACAAGGCAGTAGACTGGCAAATCATACTGGGTCTGTGCCAGCTTGGCCATAACTTTACCACAACATGGGTTTGAGTTTCATGATGTTGCTGATCTTCCCATAATCCAACATGCTACTGTTTCCCCCATGGGGAGGAAGGAGACCATCAAATAGGAACTTTTCCTTCCAAATTGAAAAGTTGACGGGCTCCAACACAAAATGTAAATTCCAGTTCTACAGGTTGGACACTGCTTTCCTGAATTACCACTGGAACGGGGCGGCCTTCGGCAGGCCCACACCCCTGGCCACCACCCCGGACCACCAGTCACACTGTGTGCCGTTCTGCATAGATGAAAAGAAGGGGCTTGGTGACTTCACCTCAGCTAATGTCTCTGGGGCATCTTAGCCTCTGAGAACAGCACTAAGTGTGCAGTACAACCCTTACTCCAAAGTGCTACAAGTATTTGTGTGGAATCAGTGATTAGCACTGGAATAAAGCCTGCCTTGGGCTTTGTGACAGTGGATTTCAATTTGACCAACACCTGTTGAGTGCCCATGACATGCCAAGCCCCGGCCCAGAGAGGCCCCTTCATATTCAGCAACACACTGGCTCCTCAAAACAGTCCTCTGAATTGTATGTCGGTGCTCAGTGGCTGAGAGTGGCTCATTGACCTGCCTGAAGTCACGCAGAAAAGCAGTGAAGCCCAGCTTCTAGCCTGGGCTAGAAGGCTGTGGGCAAGTCCAGTGTACTTTCCAGCAGACCACGCAGGAAGTGAGCTCCTACCTCTTCCAGCATCTCCTGTTTGGGCCTGTTTCTGGAGGAAAAGATAGACAGTAACTGCCTAAGAGCACGGGTCCTGATCATTGTACAACTGGAGCCCACACGCAGTCCTTCTGATGTCAGTGAATGCCTACGGAGCTCTGGGCAGCAGGATGGTGGCGATGATGATGACTGCAGTTTTTCTTTAAGTAGCTTAACATAGTCCTTTTGAAACGCTAGCATAGCTGGAGTTACATTGCTAGAATGAGATGCAGCCGAGGGGTAATCTTAGATGCCTGGGATGCTGTATGAGAACCTTTATGATTTTCTTGCCTTACATTTATTCCTTCCCTTCCACTCTCTCAGAAGACAGAAAAGAAAGGTTATGCTGCATGGAGGCTGGTGTGCTCCAATATGTATTAACATCTTAATGGGAAAGCTGTGCATGTACTGTATACATTTACTACTCTCTGACAAGAGGGAATTAAATGTCAGAAGGATTTGTAGCATCTATAATTGAATTGGTGCTGAGAAAAGCAAATCTTAAAGAAGAATAACATATTAGGATTAGCAAATAATGTGGCATTTTGTCAGCGCATGCCATTCAGTTTGTTCCCCTTCAGTAATAAAGTTGTGCTTTTTAAAATGCACACTTATTTTTGTTGTCGTGATGGGAGCTACAATAGGTGATGAGAATGAGAAGCTGCAGTTCTCAGATGGTGCCAGGTTTGGGGACTGGTTTTATCTTTGAGGTCAGATTCTGGTTTCATCTCGGATGTGAAAAATCCACTGTCAAGCTTTTTCTTTCTTTCTAGTAAGAAGTAGCAAATGACATCATAGTCATTAAGCATCCTCTGAGATCTAGTCATCCTTGTAGCCCTAGGAAGCAGGGGGCAGCATTTCCGCTATGAACACTGCTTCTCAAAGTTTCTAATTAAACTCACTTGTCCAATCAGACCTCAGCCGAGGAAAAAAGAATAGAACTAAAGCAAGTGACAGACAAAACTGTTGTGAAAAGTCAACAGTTTCACTTTTCCCAAAGGTCAACAGGCAACAGCCATTCATAGAGAAGTGGCGGAAGGTTAAATATAGGGTAGTCCAGTAAATACAGGCAGGAAGACCCATCTCCTTAGAACCTCCCCTTTGGGATTAATTTTAAAGATGAGACCTCGGGTAGTTTATAACCTTTGTTAAAAAATAGTATGTGCATTTTAAGGGGAGTGTCCAGCTCTCCCCAAGTTTTTGAGTATGCATTCTAGCCAAGGCCAAGGGAGGGTTGAAATGTGAAGGAAGCCAAGGTAAGGTGGTGGTCCCATCCTCCGCCGTGTGTTTGAGCTGTATGACTGTATCACACTTCAGCTCCTCCAAGGTGACAATCTTAGTGTCCTGTCTGTGTGGCCTGGGCTGAAGGTAGCCCTGCTGCAGCTGCCATGGGCACTTGGCTCAGCAACCCCCCTGCCAAAGTCCCTGTCTGCCAGGAGCTTGTCTAGGCCATCCTGGCCATTCCATGGCTATCCATGGATCTCTGCCTCTGGCAGCGGAGGCTTCTAGGCTTTTCACAGATCCATGATTAAGGCATTCACACAGCAGTTGATGTCAGGCATCCCATGCCAGGTGGTAAAGTAGCCATAGAAACCAGGATCTGTTACAGCACCCTGTTTTAACACAGGCATTGTGACTGCCAGAGCCTGGCACTCAGGAGACCCTGGCAAGACATTTGAGGAATAAGAGCAAGTAGAGAAAGGGGAGGCCCCCGGAGGGAGAGAAAGGAGACAGAAGTTCCCTAGCAGTCACTTTTCTTGTTGGGCCCTAGGGAAGAGTGCGTTTAGAACTTACCCCCTGCACATTGCCCATGAGGAAAGGATCAAGCCAGGTCACCTGGCCTCAAAGTAAAAAAAAACTGAGCAGGTCCGGGCATCACTCTTGGGACAGTCTTTGAAATTTTTTGTCCTTGCAGTTTCTAAGATGCTAATAGGAACCCCGGGTAGTTGAAACTGTGACCCAAGCAGTGGTAGCCAACTTAGTATTCTGTAAGCTGCTCGTAAACCCTCACCTGGAGTCAAGTTGTTCCAGCTTTTGGCCCAAAGAAGAGCTAACTCACGAATACTAAACAGTCCACGATTGATCTGTCCCTAAAGAGCTCTGAGTGTGATCTGTCACACTCAGAGCCTGCAGGGCCTGCAGCACGGGACAATGCAGGAAGGATTGTGCCCCATCTCTGAGTTGACACTTCCCAGCAGTTGCATAGTGCCCCTGAAAATCTGGCTCACGGAGGGACGAGGCCTGAGTTACCTGAAGTCCCGTGAGAACTGATTGATGAGGAACTCTCAGCAGAAGTGAACAGTTACACCCGTACTGAGAGGAATAATCGTGTCTCTTAAAGCTAGGAAAACACTCCCTTCTAAACCAAGAGCTGTCCACTTGCCTGAGGATCAGTGCTTTAATGCACTTTAATCCTTTACTAGTGCTTTAATGCCCACATACTTTTTTTAATAAGTATTTTTTTTTATTTTTAATTGGAGGATAATTGCTTTACAATGTTGTGTTGGTTTCTGCCATACAACAGTGTGAATCAGCCATAAATATACATATATTTCCCTCCCTCTTGAGCCTCCCTCTCACCCACTCCCCACCCCTCTAGATCATCACAGAGCACTGGGTTGAGCTCCCTGTGCTATACAGCCATCTCCCACCAGCTAGCTATATTACACATTAGGTAATGTAGAAGCTAGGGCTTCCCTGGTGGCTCAGCGATAAAGAATCCACCTGCCAATGCATGAGACATGCATTCAATCCTGGGTCGGGAAGATCGCCTGGAGAAGGAAATAGCAACCCACTCCAGTATTCTTGCCTGGGAAATCCCATGGACAGAGGAGCCTGACAGGCTACAGTCTATGGGGTCACAAAGAGTCAGACATGACTTAGCAACTAAATAACAACAGTGTAGAAGCTTAGGGTGGCTGTAGAATCTGTAGGTTTCCTTCTTTGATTCGAAAAGCAGCCTGAAATCTGGAGAGGATGTTCCCCAGGGAAGTTAATGGGAAAGTTAAAGGGAAAGGCTCTGCACCCTGCAAGGAGCAGGATGTGTGGGTGATGGTGAAAGGCATGGGCATTTCCATGGTTTTCTCTGTGAGGTAATTGCTCAAGGGACATCTGTGAGTAGGACAAGGAAGGTCACTTGGCCAGTGGACCTTGTGGGACCCATGCTCCTATTGGTTGCTGGCACTGTTCTGGGGTCCAGTTTGCATTCTACTCCCGTAGCCTGGTTCCTGTCTGTGTAGCATCCTGTGTAACTGCTTGGGGCTATGAGTGAGGCACCAGCCCACAGCATCCAGGGGTAGGGAACCAGCCTTCACCTGAGGCCCCCACACAAAAAGTAAAAGTCACTCAGTCATGTCTGACTGTTTGCGATCCCGTGAGCTATAACCTGCCAGGCTCCTCTCTCCATGGAATTCTCCAGGCCAGACTACTGGAGTGGGTAGCCTATCCCTTCTCCAGTGAATCTTCCTGACCCAGGAATCGAAGCAGGGTCTCCTGCACTGCAGGCAGATTCTTTACTAACTGAGCCACCACCTTGGACCAATCAATGACACTAGACAAACTACCCACGCAGCCCACACGTGGACACACAGAAAGAAATGAGACAGGTCTGGAGACAGCGCCACTCTTCATAGAGGATGCCAGGCCACACCAGACGCTGGAGGACGGCCGGGACTCTATCAGGGCCTCCCGCAGTAAACCCCGGGGCAGGCCAGGGAGGGAAAGAGGTGGGACAGAGCTGCAGCCCACTCTGTTCCCTGTAAATTCAACACCACTTACCTTCTGTGTCCGTCCACAATAATTAAAGGCAGGAGAGATGTCTCAGTGATTAAGTGGTGGTAGTAAACTTTCTGATCAAAATGAGTATCGGAAGATAGCTGGAAAGATTACCCTTATAAATAAGTATCTATAAAATATGTATGTCCCTGAGGATGGGAAAGATAACTAAAACCCAGGTATTTAATGTGGGCACAGGGCAAGGAGAAACGAGCCTCTTCAGCTCTGAGTTCCTGGAAAGCAAAGGTCAAATGAATGATTTTTGGCTGGAGAAATTAATCCCCCAGATACGTACCCTATGACGTTGGTTGGGTGGTTTTCCCTTATCAGAGCTTCCCCCTCCTTCTTCATCTCTCCTCCCTCCCTCCCCGCTTCTCTCTCTCCGGCTTTCTTTCCCTGGGCTTCTAGGATGGTCCCCCCTCGGCATGGAGGAGGCAGTCTTGGAACAGAGAGCACAAGAGTGCTTCCTCCAGTGGGTTAAGTCTAGAAGGGGCAACTTCTCTTTGCTCCATCTTCCTGGGACGGGACCTCTCTTCACCTCTCGCCTGGTGAACCCAGCTTTTCCCGCTGCCCAGTAGCTGGAATCACTTTGTTTTTCTCACCCCATTCTAAGGCACAGGGAGTTAGTTGAAAGAGCCTCATCTTTCAATAGGTCTGAAGCTTGTGGCCATTGGAGAGGAGTTAATTCTCATTCCCACAAGAGCCCCTATTTTGACAGCTCCCTTAGGGAAGCACAACTTTCTGGCTTATCCATGACTTTGGTCTCCCTGTGAGCAGTTTTGAATGTGTGCAGTTGGGGTGAGAGTCTCTGGTGTGTGAAGCATTACCCTCCAGCAGATACCACGTGTCATCCTGCATCCTCCTGGGAGCTCGCCCCTTCAACAAGCCCTGTTGTCTTAGAAGAAAAAAAAAAAGTTTCTGTAGCTGAGTTCTGCCTTGTTGAAATGACTTTCAAGACACAGAGGCTGCCGCCTCTGCAGTAGGCAGCACTTTGGGATGCAGGGGGAGACTCCTCTCTGCCACATTTCAAGTCGAGCTTATTAGATGTGTGGCTGGAGGGGCCCGCGCGTCACGGAGCGGGCTAATTGGCTGCAGTGCACTCTGCCTCCAACCCATCTCCGTTCTCCAATTAAACTCCCATCATCCTGTTGTCCTGGGCGACCTGCTGCTGCCTCCGATTCCATCCACATTTCTGTTTGGGTTTGGAGTGGGGATTTTTTTTTTTGGGTTGTCCTTCCAATGGTAACTTAATGAAACACTTTAAATACTCCACTTTTTAATTTAAACCCTTTTAATTAAAGCACTTTTCATGGAACCCTCAGTCACGAGTTATTTCCCCACATCCTTCAGTACTTAATCTCAGAGCAGAATTGGAAATATCGATAGAAAGTGTAAATCATGCCCTCCTGCTGAAAGCGTTGTATCAGGTTTCGGCTCAAAAGAGCACCATTACCTTTAGCTGTCACGGATCTGTACACTTGATCGATAAACTTCAAATATTATTAGAGGTGGAGGCTTCAGAGATTTGCTCTGTTCTTTGGAGAGAGACAGAGATAAATCTTTCTTAAAAATTGACTCGAATTTGCACTCTCCGTCTTCCTGGTGAAATGCATTTCTCTTAGGCGTCCAGCAACTGCTATGGGGACAGATTTATAGGCCATGTGCTTCTTGTACTGAAAGATTTAAATGGTAAATCCTTCACATATGACTTCACAAATCATGTAAAGTTAAAAGATTTTTACCGTTTCTGTTGCTGCTGTGCTTAAATTGTAAGGTACAGCTAGTAAATCATTTTAATGGAGGTGTCGTACTTGACTCAATAAAAAAAAAGACAATGGTTTAGCTTCCACTCGAAAATGTTAATGTATTAATCAACGGGAGAATAATTGTTTTTTACTACATTATAAATCCCGGTTGCCATTAGAATTTCAGCAAGGGGTGATGCAGCCACATTCCTAAATTAAAATTGCTTACACTGCCATACATCCATTCTGCATGGCCATAGCTCATTCGGGGTTCATTTTGGAGTTGTTCCCCAGCCAAACATGTCGTTCCTCAGTCGAAAGAAGACATCCCCAGGGAGTGATGCTTATAAAGGAAAATTAATTGCCTCATGGAGTGTTAAATAAATAAAAGAAAAACCATCTGTGGCAATAGACAGTTATTCCTTGCTGTCTTTTTTTGAAATAGGTTTTTAGGTTTTTAGACAGAGGCTTACTCCCTCATACATCGTAAATGTAGCAGGCATGTCACTTGTCTCTAGTCCCCTAATCCTTGTTTTATCTCTAGGCAGCTGGGGCTTTTGAGCTCCTTGCTTTTCCCATGCAAATGCCTAGTGGGGAATAAGTCGCGGGGCATCACTAGAAAGAGCCTTCCACATCTCCTGTCGCTGCCTGAAGGTGCCATTCCAAACTCCCTTAAATAGTTAGGTCAGCCTCCTGCATAGGATCTGCAGCTGGTTACAGAGAGGGTGAAGCCAAGACCAGGCCAGGATTGGACAGACTCTATTTCTTCTCTCTCTACTCCCTAAGCGTGTTCACACATGTTAGCATCCGATGCCGCTTAGGATGAAATTGCCTTGAGGGGAGAACAGGTCAGTTCAGCACTGGACAGGTCCCCTCAGTGGCACTTGATCCATCTCGACTATCCTGACTCCTCCATTAAGAAAGAAGGTGACCTCTGATCCTGGAGGCAATGTCTCCAGGGTTTCTGGTGTCTCCCAACAGACTCTACATCCGTGTTCCTCTTCTGATCTCAACAGATTCCCGAGCAGGTGAAGAAGGTGCGATCAGGGCGGTGGATCACGCCGTGATCGGCGGCGTCGTGGCCGTGGTGGTGTTTGCCATGCTGTGTTTGCTCATCGTTCTGGGGCGCTATTTTGCCAGACATAAAGGTAAGCCAGGGGGCCTCCTGTAAGCTTGGGCAGCCAGGAAGCCTTGTGTCACCATGGACCCTGCCTTTGCGGGACTTGGCAAGCTTGTCCTTGAATAGGCAGTTTGGTTTCTGGGGCCGCAGAGCCTCTTTGATTCCTGGAACTGGGAGAGGAAAAAAAAAAATCTTAGCAGCCGCTGATTAGGAAGGACTCGGAGAATTGATGAGTAGCATTCCTTGATTTGGACTCTTCTCTAAATAAAAAGATTTATAGGTTTGTTGTTCTACAACCCATCATCGGGGATAGAGTAAAGAATATATAAGGGACTGGTGTGTGAGGTGTGGCGTGAACCCCAAAATGATAAAGAAAGAAAAAGCACCCCCGTGACCTTCTGCTTTGCGGGAAACATGTGGGCCAGCCCTGTGCCCCGGCCCCCAACACTGGGTAAGCTGGTCACAGCGGCTGGAATACTTCCTTGGTTTGATGTGCCTTAAAAGCCACATACATATGTATTTTTAAAATTATCAGTGCAATTGATTTAAATTGCCATTAATCATCACACTTATCAACCATGCAGTCTGGATGGGCAATCATCTTTGCGAGCGCTCCTCTACCCCACGCTGCTCTGAGCCTCTTCTTCCTCTCGGTAATTTATTCTTCCTTTTCTTTGTTGGCCCTGGTCTTTCTCGGGTGTTTTTCTCAAGCGCTGTGCAGTGGGCTTCTGGGCCTTTGCTGTAGTATAAACTCGAGGCGCTGGCAGACTGCCAGATGGTAGACCTTGGGTTCAGGGTGGGTCCTCTGAGCACAGCAATGGAGGTCCAAGGTGCTTGACAGTCACCTTTAGAATCCAAAGTGCCCATCTCGAGTATAAAACAGTTTGGGGCCCTCCGTACTGGGGATCCTTCTGCCTACGCCCAGTGCTCTGCATACACTCTGCCCACCCCCAAGAGGCAGCCTGTTTGGCGGAGAACTCCCAGCCTCTTGGTGTTAAGCTTGATAGAGCCAGGGAGGTCAGGTGAGAGAGCGGGGCTGAAGTCTGCACAATACCTGGGAGTTGCTGGGAGGAAGGTGTACTCTGCAGAGGAAAGAGGGACATGGGGGGACCGTCCGACTGCCTGCCTTCTCAGATTTTTCACCCTGAAAATGTGAAAGTTCAACAGCCTTTTCTTACTTAAGAATCTTTGCGAGCACGATGCCTAACGGGAGGAGGGTGACTTGATTATCATGGGCAGTGCCAGCTCTACCTGCATTTCATACAGAGGTGCAACCCTTGTCTTTCTCCACGTAAACCGTTGGGACTTGCTGATAAAGAGTGTCACCAACTCCGTTAATGTTCTGTCTATTGTCATTATAAAGTGGCTGTGCCAATTAGCAAATCCATGAATCTGGGTCCCGGCTAAAGTGACATCAGAAGCAAGAATCACTTGTTTCTTAAGGCAGATCCCTTGCCTTGCTTCCAACTGTTAAGACATCAAATTATTTCTCAATCTGGAACCCCACTCTGCAATGGGAGGCAGAAGAAAAATCAAACCTACTTGTGCAGGTTCAAGCGCATGCTCACCAGTGGACAGGCGCCAGTGCTTCCTGAAGACAGGAGGCCAGGGTTCACATAAACGATGTGAGATGACGGTAGAAAATCAGCAGGGCCCTAATTCATTTATTGGCTAATTGCTCTTCCTTGCTTTGGTCTTTAACCATGTACGTGCACATATCTGGCCATTGGTCCTGGGCGTTTACTGTCAGCAGCTCTCCAGCTTCCTGCATTTTTAGCTCCCACTCACGTCTTCTTCTGCTGACATCCTCTGGTCATAATCACGGCTCTAATGTCTCATTTGCTGAATTATATCGCAGCGGTTCAGTTGGAGTGGTGCCTTTGGAACCCCCGGATCCCCATTTGTCTCACCCACCTCGCTCTCTCCTTCCAATTGTTTTTTCCCCTCTGCTGCCTGCACACCACTTCGGCTGATGATGGCCATAAAGCAAGTTGCCATCTCTGTACCACTTTACACAGCGGCCATCAGACAGTCACGGTGCTTTACCCCTTCATCTTTCAGGTACATACTTCACTCATGAAGCCAAAGGAGCCGATGACGCAGCAGACGCAGACACAGCTATAATCAATGCAGAAGGAGGACAGAACAACTCTGAAGAAAAGAAAGAGTACTTCATCTAGATCAGCCCTTTTGTTTCAATGAGGTGTCCAACTGGCCCTATTTAGATGATAAAGAGACAGTGATATTGGAACTTGCGAGAAATTCGTGTGTTTTTTTATGAATGGGTGGAAAAGTGTGAGACTGGGAAGGCTTGGGATTTGCTGTGTAAAAAAAAAACGAAAAGAAATGTTCTTTGAAAAGTACACTCTGCTGTTTGACACCTCTTTTTCTGGTTGTTTGTTTGGTTTTTCAATTTTTATTTCTTCCTACCAAGTCAAACTTGGACGCTTGGATTTAGTTGGGATAGATTGCAGAAAATTCTGTGCCTTGTTTTTCGTTTGTTGGTTGCGTTCCTTTTTTTCTTTTCCCTCTCTTCCTTTGTGCGAATTTGTTTTTCCCCAAAAATTTTTGGATTTTTTTTTTTTTCCCCCAAATCTCCTGTTTTGGAATTTGCCTGCTGGGATTCCTTGGAACCTTTTGACCCTCCTTATTTTGTTATTGTTGTTCCTTTCCTTTATTTTTGAAGCTTTCTGTTCACAATTCAGTTTCATAAAAGGAGAACCAGCACAGTTCAGATTTCATAGTTCAGAATTTAGTGTATCCATAATGCATTCTTCTCTGTTGTCGTAAAGATTTGGGTGAACAAACCATGAGAACTCTTTGCTGCTGCCCATGTTTCAAATACTTTAGAGCAGTGAAGACTAGAAACTTAGACTGTGATTCAGAAACTGTTCTGTTTGCTGTGGAACTACATTACTGTACAGGGTTATCTGCAAGTGAGGTGTGTCACAATGAGATTGAAACTGTCTTTAATTCTGTATCTGTAGACGGCTCAGTATAGATAATACCCCACGCTGTCCAGAAAGGTTTGGGGCAGAAAGGGCTCCTCCTTTTTCAGTGCCCTAAACAGACCTGACAGGTGAGGTCTGTTCCTTTTATATAAGTGGACGAATTTGAGTTGCCACAGGAGGGGAAGTAGGGAGGGGGGAAAGATAGTTCTGCTCGGTTATTTCTGTTCCAAATGATTCCATCCACCTTTCCCAATCGGCCTTACTTCTCACTAATTTGTAGGAAAATGCAAGTCCATGTGGTGTGCGAATGACTGAATGGGACAGGTTTTTTTTTTTTTTTCTTTTTCTTTTCCTCTGTGCTTAGTTAGGAAGGCAGTGAGATGTGGCCTGCACGTACTGTATATTACAGATATTTGTCATGCTGGGATTTCCAACTCGAATCCATGTGAAACTTTCATTCCTTACGATTTGGCTTGACAAAGGCAGGAGGTACAAAGAAGGGTCGGTATTGTTCTCAGACCGGTCCGCGGTCCATCTCAGTTCTCGAAAGGTCAGAGCAGAGGTGGGAAAACAGCATGTAGGGGTTTTTCAGTTACTTAATCAAAACTCAGATGTGAGTGTTTTTATCTTTTTACCTTTCATACACTAGCCTTGGCCTCTTTCCTCAGCCTTAAGAACCATCTGCCAAAAAATTACTGATCCTCGCATGATGGCAGCCATAGTGCATAGCTACTAAAATAAGTTACCTTGAGCGTATCTTAGATGGGGAGCCTTGGGAAAAGGAAGAGGAGTCCAGTTACCATTGACATTGCTTTAAAGAAATGGGGTTTTCATCGAGACATCTAGGAAATCTAGAAGTAGTCCTGACGGACGAAAACTAAACTCTTACCATATGCTTTGGTAAGGCTCCAGGCTCCAGAATACAGTCCCTATGGAAAGATGGCATCAAAAAAAAAAAAAAAAAAAAAAAGATAGATCTATATATATATAAATATATATTATATAACATTTTCAGTGAGTAATTTTGGATTTTGCAAGGTGCATTTTTACTATTGTTACATTATGTGGAAAACTTACGCTGATTTATTTAAGGGGAAAAAGTGTCAACTCTTTGTTATCTGAAAGCGTGTTTATTTTTCTTGTCTTTATTTTAACCTTTGATAGAACCATTGCAACATGGGGGCCTTTTGGGAACGGACTGGTATGTAAAAGAAAATCCATATCGAGCAGCATTTTGTTTTCCCCTCTCCTATCCCTAGGCACTTAACCAAGACAAAAAGCCACAATGAACATCCCTTTTTCAATGAATTTTATAATGTGCAGCTCTATTCCGAGCCCTTAGCACCCATTCCGACCATAGTATAATTGTATCAGAGGGTGAGAACCATTTAGCATGTCGTTGAAAGGTTTTTTTCAGCTGTTCTTTTTAGGAAAAAAACAAAAACAACAACCAAAAAAAAGAAAAAAAAAAAAACCCTACCATCGCTCATCGAATTGGCATCTCATTTTTGGGGACCTCCCATCTTTCTGTTTTGACAAGTGTACAGTAGTGCTGTGCCCCGATGTGACTCTATGGCTTAAAATGTCGACATGTCTCAGGTTCATGTGTTTTGATTGGTGTTTTCCGTCTCAGGTAGATCGCAAAGTGTAGGCCCCACGCATTGGAAAAATAATAATAATAATAATAATAATAATAAAACAAGCAAAAACAGGAAATTATGGATTTTAGTTGTATATTGGTTTATGTATTTTTTTCTTAAGTATACAGTGCACTGTTTGAAATGTATTGTTGAGTATTACTTTGTACAGGTTGATCGCTTTTTTTAGAGTGAAGAAAGAACAAACTTGTTTTTTGTGTTTTTTAAAGGAATATAAAATAATGAAGGATGTATAATTGATGCCAAATAAGCTTGTTCTTTAGTCACACCGACGTCTGACTTTTCCCTCTAGGCCAGTTCTGTTTTGAAGGTGTACATGAACGATGTTACGGTGTAAGAAATTCCATATCCATATGTTCCATTCACATTTTGTATTGGTTCATGTATACCATTTTTACAAAAAAAAAAGAAAAAAAAAGAAGTACTATAAAATATCTGTCTTCTTAATAAAAAAAATTAATGTTACAAAGTGATCCTTTCATCTCATTATGGACTTCTTACGGACGCCTCAGCCTGGGAGAAGATGGGCCCCTGGCCCAACGTCCACCTTAGGACCGCGCGCAGGGCCGGAGACACGGGCAGTAGATGCTCGGGGGTGCTGTTGGCCGGGCTTCTTGGAACCGCCTTCTCTTCCTCTGCTCATCCTTCCTGTTCTCGTTCTCTCCTCCCCTCTTAGCGGACAGGTGGGCCAGGTGTCTGGCATCGCGCACGGACCCAGCGATTTATGCAGGTGCCCCAGCTGCAGTGGCAGGCCGGCGGGAACGGCCCCTCCGGTGGATCCGTCTCCTGCCCCCACTGCCCTGTTTCCGCCCACCACCCCACCCACTCCCCTGTGTTGGCTGCTCCACCTGTCTCTTCCTTTGGGATTTCGTGTCTTCACAATCATCATTCCTTCTTCATTTCAAGTACTCTCTCCTTTAACAAAAAGACAAGATCTGCAGAGGATGAGCCTGGCTGCCTGCGGGAGATCGTTCTCACTTACTGTCTAGGCTGCCGGGGCTTCCAGGCCGGGTGGACCACCTGATTCGGTCTGTCACCTTCCCCCTTGCCTTGCAGGCCCAGGCGAGCAGTGACCGCGTTGCATGGTGACTGGTCTCTCAAATGCTCAGATCACGCGTGAGCGGCCCCAGACAGCCCTTTCCCACCGTTCACCCAGCTGTGGCTGAGTCCATCCCCCTTTTCTCTCTTCAGACAGGTGACGGGGAGAGCTCGGCAGTGGGAGAAAAGGTAAGCTCCAGAAAATCCAAATGAGGCTGTGGGCCTCATTTCAGCCTCTCCCCTCCCGGCCTGGCCTCTCAACCTGTCTCTGTAAAAATCAGCAAATCAGACACGCAGTTATGGAGCTCCTGCTGCACATTCAGCCTTGTGAGAAACACAGGGAAATGTAAGGTCGTCCCTGGAGACTAACCAGGGCATCAGTGACACCCACAGGAAAACATGAAACGGTCCCCAGCCATGGGGGAAGTATCCCAAATATAATTAAGGAGCCCAGAGAGTGCCAGGGGAATTTCTTGGAGAAGGGAAATCAGAGAAGGCTGGAGACTCAAGACAGCGTCCTGGAGGAGCTGGGACTCCAGCTGGACCTTTGAGGATGGTTTAGTGGAAAGAGGAGTCAGTCCAAGGTACCGACAGCATGAAGCCCAGCCAGCCTGCTGATTTGCATGGGAAGAATAAAGCAAAATCAAGGAAGGCATGGAGGGTGGGATCAGTCTTGTGGGTGTTCTCAAAGTCCAGACAAGAGTTAAGATTCCAGAGGCATTTCCCAGCCTCTGCCCCAGGGCAGTGGCAGTGGGGAGCACTGATTCATCAGACTCTGTAAAAAGACCTGTAGTGATAGAGCCTAGAGATCAAGGGAGACTGGAGAGATCTAAGAGACTGCCTGGGTCCCTATCCCCACCCCATCATATGTTAGCTGTGAAACCTTGGGCGAGTTCCCCCACCTACCTGGCCTTGTTTCCCTGCTCTGTAAGGGAGGGGTCACCATGTTAAGAGAGAGAAGTCAGATTGTCTGTAAGTGCTTAGCAAATAATATGCCAGATGTGGACTAAGCACCCATGACATGTTAGTCGTAATACAGGATAGACACAAATGATGGTTAAAGATAGAAGGTTAACCAAGGCTACCAAGATGCAGTTAGGACTCAAGTGGAGGGAGCTATCTGGGCTCCTATGCATGTGGACACTTCATGCCCTTGTGAAGCTGGTCTTAGAATGTCCAAGGATCCCCTTGTCCTCACCACTCACTAGTGTAGTTATTCCAGGCCACGCGGCATATGGAATGTTTAGTGTCCCACACCCACTCCCCTTGACTGTAACGTGAGACTCCAGATTCAGCTGCAACCTGCAGAGAAGGGGGTCCCAAGAAAGACCTTAACTGAACTGAGGCAAATGTGAGGTGGTGATTGAGTTGCACGGGGCATACAAAGAAGGCGCCCAGAGCACTCCACGTCAGCAGGAGCTTGATAAGTGGTCTGGTCCCTCCTTGGGTGTGGGAGTGAAATGGTCCTCAGTTCCTCCAGAGAGTTTTCACAAATGTTTTGGCCAGCTTGCATTCTCCAAATACATCAACTGGAACCCCGAGGTGCTATGTGGGTGTTAATTGGTGCCATCTTTCACTGTCCTCTGTCTACTTGCAATGTAATTCTTGCACTGCTATGGACTTAACTCCATGGAGAACTGTTCCTTTGATTCTGCCATCCAGAGCCTTTAAACAACCAGGCAGTCACCATGCTACGGGTGGAAGGACCCTGCTAAAGCAAAGGCATTTTGGTTTTATTATAAACTCATGCCTACCTAAGACCTTTTTTACACTCACACCCTTTTCTCAGGATACTAAGTACATGGTCCTTAGTCATGAAGAACTGGCAGACAGATTCCTTCGGGGTGAAATTTGTGCCCACAGCTGCACATATATAGTTGGGAAGTATTTTCAGAATGAAGCACTTAGACATCCTGACACACAGTACAAGAGAAGAGAAAGCGACTCTTGGCCGTCGTCCAAAAGAACCTGTGGGCCAATATATTGAAGTAAGTCATAGGCGCGTAGTAGGCACTCAGCAAGTAGTAGATCATTACAGGGAGACAGCCAAGCATCCGATTGCCCGAATCTCACTTTCCACTTAGTCTGAACAGGTCACCAATTCTGTATTTCAACCTTTGACATTTATAAGTCCATCCTCCATAGAGCAGCTTTCAGATTGGACTTGCAATAATGAGCCAGCCAGCCCTATTCAACCAGTCATTCTCAAGGACCTGCTGGGACAGCACATCTGTCCTTCCCAGTGGGGGATGACGTTTTTGGGAACAGCTAAGCAAACCCTCACCCTTGCCCACATATTGTAAGGAGACTTTAGAATGAGGTATGCCATGTTGGAAAAATACACACCATATTCCCTGCCTTGTGCTCATCTCAAAATTGTGAAATGTGACTCCAGTAAGAGCCACAGTATTCAATACCCCCATACCAACCCCCCAACCCCTCCACCTGCCCCCCCCCCACCAACTCCCCCCAACACATGCCACGTGCTGGCAAGAGGGTGATAGGCACAAGAATAATGTGAGCGCCCAAAAACTGAGACTTGAAACCAAGAATCATTTTCAAATCTTTCAACCCTCAGTTTCCAGGCAAAATCTGTTTTGTTTTTTTTGTGTTTTTATTTTTCCCTCCCAAGTGAACATAAAATGTCTACTGCTCCTGGTGGTCAGTGCAGGAAATGCAACTGGAACCTTGCGTATTGAAATATGGAATTAATTCCAGCAAGGAACTTAAAATCTACCGCTTTTTCTCTTCACACACGTACACACCCACCCTCAATTCCCATCTTACTCCCTCCTAATCCTTGGAGGTGTTGAGCTGTGGGTGGTGATTCCAGGGAAAATGAAGACTGTCACTGAGGGTGAAATCAACGCAGGACTTCAGCTGCCCTCTAGACACGCACTGCTCACAATCATATTTCAGACATGATCGTCTTAAATCTTCCTTAAGTGCTATCTTCTCAGGTTAATTAATCACCAGGCTTAAACTTGCTGTTACCAGCAGGAAGTCCATCCCGAAGTCAGCAATGTTACGTTTGCATCTTCTAATACTGTTTATCCTGCATTAGTGTTTACTTAGGGGGAAAATTGATCCGTAATTGATATTTCAGTCTTCCAGAGCTGGTGTTGGAAGAGCCTAATGCAAGCCTTTAATAGCAAGCAAATATTTAAATCCCTTAATGGTTACTGAATATTGGAATGTGTGACTTTATTACTCTTTTTGGTTTGTTTTCTCTGTAGTTGTGTATTTCATCGTTTAAACTTGCAACGGATGCTGGCAGGCTCCAGTCTAGCTAATCCACAAAAGCTGTTTGCCCAGACACAGCAGCCCTGATTAAAAAGTATTGCTATGGAAGGAAGCCTTCTGCACTAATCAGTCTCTGTTAGCTAGTGATGAAATTACTATCCATCTCTCTCTCTCTCTCTCTTTCTCTCCCTCTCTCTAGGCCTGTTTTCTCTAACCTCCTCTCCCAGAATAAAGTGATGGGGGCAGCTATAGTGTTGCAATTAGGAGCATGAATCTTTTATCGTTTGGACAAGGAAGGGAAAATGCCATTACTGTCAACTGAAATGTCCTACTTGGGTTTTTTTGCTCCTACTTCCCTGCCAAAGCCCATTGCTGCTGCTGAAATTGTGTAACATTCACAGCTGTTCTTGATGGCTTGATTCTTAACACAGCCAGAAATGTAGCCTGGGAGATGCTTAAGACAGTTTATGGAAAATAATAGATTTCCTTGCAGAGGCACCAATGCATCAAGAAGGGTTCTGAGTCACGCTAGACCCAGCCAAGATCACCAATTTTCTCTCTCTCTGGCTTCAGTAACAGTGGCTATTGCTTAAAAAAAAAATCAGGCCCTCTTGAATCCTCTGTTTTCCTGGTTGGTTTCTATCAGCACCCACAAGTCTCTGGCTACGGTGGCCCCTGTCTCACCACTCACCTCCAGCAGCCGTGAAATCTGACCAGAAGCAGAGCCGGCAGACGCGGAAAGGGAAGGACGCTACAGAGCAGAGAAGAACTCCCGGGGGAGCCAGCCTCTCAGAGCTGAGACTAGGTGCACCTGCAGAGCTCCAGAGACAGAGGTGGCCGTGTTGAAGGTCACGGCTACCATCCTAGCGCAAAGGTGGGGTCCTTCCCTGTATGGCACCCCCACGTGGCCATCAGGAATGCCAAGAAGTGGCATAGGTAGTTCTGCGAATTTCAGCCATCCAGCCCCATCACCATGCTGCCTCCCAGAGCCAACTCTTAGTTAGGAACCTCTGGGAGGAAAAGCCCTCCCTTTGGCTGGTCAAGAGGGAGTAGCTTCTCCTACGCAAACATTTGGAAGGCTGCAAGGAGGAAACAGCAAACAGTACATCACAAGGTTGCAGCTTTCAGACTGTTTCTGCAAAGGCATGTCCAAAGCCATGTGTCTCCGCCCCAGAGTGCCTCCCCAGTCGTGCCTGCAGGAAAGGTAGAGGCCACTGGCCAGATCTCCCCAACTCTTCCGCCGTAGGTGCAGCCACAAACACCCCCAGCCGGGTTGCCGCCTCTCCCCCACTGTTTTCATTCTCAGCTTCTCCTAAATGGAAACCATTAATCATACTAAATTGTGCAATGATTCCGTGATAGGGAGAATGCTGATGGCAAAAATCATTCTCCTTTGTTGTGCCAGGCAGGCAAGAGGCAGAAGGATTAGCTCGTTGCCCTGCCTGGCTCCTTGCAAATGCTGACCGTGTGTTTGCCCACGCAGCTGCCTCTGCGCACACAGCTTATTTTAGCACTGGTTCTAAGGCATCCAACTGTTGACAGAATATGAGGCGCCCAGCCACTTCTTCCTTATTCTGAGGACCGCTAGTAAACTTGTAACTGTGGGCACTCCCGGAAGTCTTTCCAATCTCAAGAGCCCTGGATCCAGGGGGAGGCATGCTGTGGGACTTGTGGCAGGCCCAAGGTGGCCTCAGACAGGATGAGCTGGTGGGGTGAACTGCGCCCCCCACATTCCTGCCAGCTGGGTTTCAGGAAGAAGCCAGGTGTGGGTACCAAGGAGGTTTTTTTGCCTTTCAGAATTTGATGCCTGCTTCGCTTTCGACAAGCCTCTTTGTAAGCCACCCCTTCTGAATTAGAATCATTTTCCAAAAGCTCTTAAGCTATGATTAATGCCAGGGCTGTTTTTTAACAATCATCCTGCCAGTCTTAAGCTGTAGTCATTTTCAATAATTTGGAGTGCTCAAAGGCAAGCCAGGAGTTTGTTGACAACAAAACCCATAAGAGCACAGCCAGGCAGCCACAAAAGATGGAAAAGCCAAGGGACCATTTGGGCTTAGCTGGCTTTCTGCTCCCAGAGTTTCACCACTAAAAGTTTGATTGAACACTCACAATGCATTAAGGATCCAACTGTGAACATGGCTCAGTGAGAGGGCTGCCAGCCTGGCTTTTGTGTGAACAAATGAGCAGTGTGTTTGGAGGGCTCCTGGTTTATTTATGGACACGTGTGGTTCATTCACTCCATCCCCAAACCAGAGAACCCTCGTTTGTCTTCCCTTTGCCAACATCAAAAACCGGGGAAAGAAACGTGGTTGCTTTGCTCTGGGGCTGCATACTTGCTGTGAATGCTGAGCAAGTCCTGGGCCGGGATTGGGGAATCCATCCCCAGCCTCTTCCCCAGCCATGTGTATTAAACTAGCGTTCTCTTTTCACTCTTGGCAATTTCATGCTAGAGGATCCATCTGTTTGAAAGCCCACATTGAATCCATGGCTCAAAATGTCCATGATCACAGATCTACTTAGACTCAGCTTCCGATGGCACTTATTTCTAGCCCATTACTTCCTGCGGTAGCAAAGGGTCAGCTCTGGCTGATGGAGTTTAAGCCAATGAATTTTGATGCGACTGATAGATGTCTGTGTCTCAATTCAACATGCCATTATGTAGGTTCCGTTTCTAGTCTGGGAGAACACAGACTTCTGGATATAGTTTGGAGCTTTCATGAGCTAACATCCAATAAACTCCCTTCCCAACTATGAATCACAACTGGAGCCCCAGTCCAGCATTCAGCAGTCTTAGAGGTGCCCATTTAAGAAGGAACATTCGTTCTTCATCCCTGCTAGTTTCAAGCACCTTTCTTCTGAGGCCAAATGGAAAGATCTCTAGTGTTTGGTCTCTGGGCCATGTTTCTGTCTTGGCCAGGAACCCCCATAGAGAAGCTCATAATCTTCTAGTGACTCCACATCCCTAACTCTCCACACCTCTTAGTTTTGCTGGGTTTTCCTGACCACTTTCCAAGGGCCCTGCTGGGGCATGGCTCCTGCCTTAGGATCATCAGGTTTGGGGGAAATGAAAAGTTTCTCCTCCAAACCTGTTCCTTCTCTTACATCCCCTTTCTCAACGAATAACCAGAAACCTGGGAGTCATTCTTGAGTCCTCTCTTATACTCTTCTCCCACTTCCAACTGGTTACCAGTCCCCGCCCACTGTCCCCTAAATACGTCTCCAAATGGCCCACCTCACCATTTCCATGGCACTGGTCATCTCCAGGCCCTTTCCTTCAATGGCAGGAATGCCATGGCCTCTTCCCTGGACCCCCGATGCCTCAGCCCAACATCAGCCCTAACTAGAGTGCATGTGATCCCTCCCCTGCTTGGAAACCATTCTTGGCTGACCTTAGAGTGCAGAATAAGTCCAAGAGCTCATAATCTGCTATCAGTTTAGTTTGATACTTTTCAGTCCGCCCCATGACCCTCCATCTCCTCTCACACCCACTTTCCTACTTGCCTCCCTACCCCCCACACCGCACCTCACTTCCCCTCAAGTTCCGTCTCATTCCTGGTCACACCTCTGTGCCTTTGAACCTTCCAGGAGCATCTGCCTGCCTTAGGTGACTTCTCTGTGCTTTCCCAACCTCTCCTGCTTACTTCAATTTGTGTCCTTATCGCATATCTGAACTGTTTGTTTACCTTTCTGTCTCCCTCAATAAAACAGCAAATTCCTTGAGAGTAGAGGCTGTATCTGATCTGACTGTGTATCTCAGAAGCCAAGCACAGGATCTGGCCCTGTGTTCAATAAATTATTGAATAATCAGAGAGAGATTTTTTTTTCTCATCTGTGGTTGGATTGGTCTTTTATCTATTCTTCTTTTTTTCCTGGAAATATCCTGGTAAAGCCTGCTTTCTTCCTTTTTTCTAACCAACAGTTCTATAGTTTTGAGGACTCCCTCTGTCTGCTTTGTGACATTTGTCTCCATGTGGCTTCGAGTCTGTTTCTTGCTATCTTAATCAACATCGTTTTTTTTCTGCCATCTCTCCCTTCTTCTAGTCCTCTGGGCTATTTTAAGGTCAATACATATAGTGCCTATGTCTTATAAACGTTTCAAGGGCCTGGAAAGAAAAAAATATGAGCTCTAAAAGGCAGAGAAGCAAAGTGTAAAATCCAAATTATTAAATGTTTAATTAAACATCTACAAAGCCATAACATTATCAGCCAGCAAACTTCAACCAAACTCAACTGGTAAATAATCATGAATAAATTGTATTCAGTGTGGGATTGTAATATATTTGATACAGTGTGGGACAGAGCCTCCTTACCAAGAGGTCCTAGGGCCTGCAAAGATTTTAAAACGGGCCCACCTCTCTATTTTTATTTTTTTCTTTTCCACTTTCTTCTTTTCCTCTCTCTCTCTCACCCTCTCCCATGCTCTTTCTCCCCTCCGCCTCTGAATCCCCCCTGCCAACCCTGGGTACACACACCAGATTCTGGAGGGAACTGACCAGAGAAAGGCGAGACCTGCTAGGTAGGCTGAGAACAACAGTTGTGTGAGCCATCAGGCCCTCCTGGAAGGCTGACACCTTGAAGAATCTGATGAATACACTCAGGAGCTCAGGCGGAAAGCCAGGCTGCCCCAACAAGCGTAGAACCCTATACATTTTCACTAGCAACTGCTTTTCCTGGTTTTAGCCCAATAGCAGTCTGTAAAGACCTCTGACCTACACACTCAGCTTCTATTCTGTATAGCAAATTGTCACCATGGACAACTTAGGCATTGGAGGGCATGTGACTTCTCTGGTCTGCTGCTGTCTCCTGACTCTGGGGGCTTGTTCTGGCGGGTGTGGGGAGGCGTAGACTAGTGGTGATGAGCTCTGACTGTGGGAGCCAGTATTCATGCCCACTGTTGCCAGCTGTCCCTCCGATTCAGCCCATGACCTTGGGCAAATCGCTTCCTCTGTGGGCCCTGCTCTCAGCTATAAGGAACCTTCACCCCAAACTATTTCCAGTTATTTGTTTGTGAAGTACTTTGACATCTCAGATCCAAAGCACGGCAAAAAAAAAAAAAAAAAAAAAAAAAAAAAAAATACTGCTGTTGTTACAGTGCATTTAAAATCCCAAATAAAATGTGTTGTCGGTTCTTGCGTTGAAAATGAAAATGCTGTAATAATTAACAACTGACTCTACTGTCGCTTTATGGTATCCTTGCCACGCTGAAACCATCCCCCTTTTGGCCATTTTTCTTTAAAAATAAATAAAGGTTCCTTTGCGAAGAATGGATTTCATTTAGTAAATAATTTTGACTTGTGTAATTACGTCTGTGACTTTTCTTAACAACTTGGCTTAGCCAAAAAAAAAGCCTCACCCCCCCATCCCCCCCCCCGCCGCCTTTGGTCCCTGGTGCTCCATAAAGTAATTGTGCAATTAGGAAGAAGTGGCTGGGGCATCACGTTTCTCTATATTTTAAGTTGGGAGTCTGACTTTGACTCCCTGCTTGCTGGAGTGGGTGAGCCAGCCGGTTATTAAAAAAACAATTATGCTGTTAAAAAATCAGGAGCTCCACAAGTGAAGAGCATCGATTGGAGAGAGCTGGTCAGTTATCACCAGAAGGTCCTGACAACACACTAATAGGTTTTTCTGAAGATCCAATCAAATTTTCTAGGCAGAGGCTTGAGGTGTTCCACATGGGATAATGCTTGTCCTGGCCAGTATTGATTTCACTGTGGCTCTCCCCTCTCTCTGGCTCGCACTCTTCAGCCGCTGCTACCTTTTGCTTTTCTTTTTTTGTAATAAAGACTTGAGCTTTGTATTTCGTGTTAACAGTTTGATGGGGGAGGGGGCCCCCAGAAAGCCTTGTCTGCCCTTGACGCGCCTCTCCCTACTATCTCCTTTGTTACTCCATCCTTAAAGTCACACACAGCATTGCTGCTTCCGGCTCTGCTTCTCCCTGACCTTGTGGATTGTATTCTCCCCACAGCTTCCAGCACAGCCAACCAGCCTTCTTAGAAGAGATTCAGTTAGAAAGCCTGCGGGGAAGGAGGGATGAAGCAGGTTAAAGTTACAGAGGTTTCCAGTCCCCCTCTGGGAAGTGAATTCCCTGAGCAAGGAGAAGGTGTAAGGTCTGTGGGTGTGTGCGAGCGCGCACGTGCTCAGGCTCCCAGACACAGCTGTATAGATCATTCCCTTGACCAGAGTGTCAGATCGAGCAGGTATGTCTGGACAGAGACTCCACCCAACTCTGCTAGTGCAGCTTGGGAAAGTGATGTCCAGTTGCACCTGCTTGCCTGCTTGGAGGAAGACGCACCTTTTCCCCACTCCACACAAAGATGTCGTGTGACCTATTGGTGGCCTGGAGGGAAGCAGTGGAAACCTTGAGCTGCCAGAATGCAGAGGGGCTCAGTTACTACATGCTCTGTTCCATCTGAGTCCCGCCCACTCCCCTTGGACAGTCCCGGATGGAAAAGTTAGCAACACAAAACACTTCTTGCAGCCATTCCACCATCCTGAGCATCCCCAGAATGCTCAGGAACCTCAGGGAGGCTTCTGGGGTTCGCAGAGTCGGCATGTCACACACGCAACCTCTTGGGTGACTTCCTCCCACCCAGTATCTCCTCGCTTGCATGGTCACTCATGCTCCCCTGCCCAGTCTTGCAAGGAACATGGGCTTTGTTCTCAGCAGACCTGGGTTTGGATCCAAAACTCTTCTCTTAATAAAAGCTGACTTTGGGCTGGCCTCCAAGTCTGTTTCTTGCTCCTTAAACATGCCCACCTATCACCAGGCTGTGGGTACCATGTAAGTAAATGCCATACTGTGACACAGATGGTAGTCACAGGTTATTGTCAAATGTCTAGGTTCCTCCCTGGGGCTTCCCAAACCCTGCCTGGAGCCCCTCAAGAGATTCACGCCAATTAGCACCTGGTTATAGGCTGACACATTTTCTTCTCATGATTTCCAGCGTTTGTATCGCCTCCACAGCAGGCTATTAGTGCCTTTCGCAGCAGTGGGGTCACACCCCACACTGGTCCTGGATTCACTGACTACTCCACAACTCCATGACTTTGCTGGGCACTGGTTATTATGCAGGTTTCCGTTTGTACTGCTGCCCGCCTAGGAAGAGACTCATACGGATCTATGGCTCTGGCTGAGCTCATCCAATCACAGACTGCTGAATGTCAGATCTACAGAACACCCCAGAGCTCCTGGGCTGAACCCCATCATTTTAGACACCAGGGTAGCAAGCAGCCTCACAGACAAGGACCAAATAGCAGCTCCCCAGAGACTGTGCTGTTCATCCCCCTCCCCCAGCCAGGACTTCTGAGCCAAGTTCAGGAGAGAAGGGCACCTTGCTGCCCACCACCAGGCAGCACACCACAGGCTAGTGGGTCTCAGATAGTAGGAACCAAAACTACAGCAGAGCATCACCTGGAGCTCATTAGCAAATGCAGATTCTCGGGCCCCGCCCATCTCTATGGAATTGACAAACCAGGAATGGGGTCTAGCCATCTGCATGTCAGGGGGTCCTCCAGGAGATTCTGATGCCTGCTCTCATCTGAGAGCCTCTGGCTACCAGAGGAGAAAGGGCGCTGGACAGGAAGCCAGCAAACCCGAGCTGAATCCAGGTCCTACTTACTAGGGAGCATCAGAGTCCACGCTGAGAAAGCAGATGAGCTGCAGGGCCCACCTGGCCAGGCTTTCCTGACACCGGCCCAGGTGACACGCCCAACACACAGTAGGCATTTAGGAAACGTTCGCTGAATTTGAATTGCCACTTTGGTTGGGTGAGTGGTTGAATGGCTGATTGCAAGACTGATTGGAGGACATGCAACTTTCATCACTTTCATCAGGAAAAACAAATCTACTAAGTACCTAAATACATGATATCCTGTTTTCTCCATTCTGAGGGGAAAAAGCATGTCATAAACCTGGGAAGACATGGTAGAGTGCACAGGCCAAAGGCTTTGAACCTGGGAGGATTCTTGGTCCAAAGCTCTTCCACTGTGGGCTCACTGGGAGACCCCTGAGCCACACTCATGGACACTCTCATTCATTCAGCAGACACTTGGGGTCAGGGGCTCCTACTACATGCCAAGCAATGTGCTCAGCATGGAGAACACACAAGAGAACTAGCTGGATGAGGTCCTTGCAGCAGATCAAATATTCCTCTTGCTCCCCTGTATACTGGAGCTTTGGTAGCTCAGGTGGTTTAAAGAATCTGCCTGTGATGCAGGAGACCTGAGTTCAATCCCTGGGTTGGGAAAATCCCCCAGAGAAGGAAATGGCCTCTATATACATCCTAGTCCCCTGCCAGCTGGACAGACAAGGTGAAATGGAGCAGAAGGGACACCCAACATCTGGGGCTGAGCCCACGAAGTCCCTGCTCACACATGATTCTCCAGTCTCTCCCTTCCTCTGCTGTAGCCTCCAGGGAGCCTTGGTGTGCCAGATGGTGCTGCCACAAGTGCTAAAGCCTCCACCATCCTGGATCCCTGAGTGACCAGGTCAAGAGAAGCCTTTGCTGACCTGCATGGGGCATATAGCAGCAGAGATAAATGTGAGATTTAGGACTTTTGCTTCCACTGCTTAGCCCAGCTTCTCTTGACTAATACAGGCTGTGCCCTATGAGTCTTGCACTCTAATAAGACAGAAAACACACACCCACACAGTTGAGTGTTTAGTCACAGTTGTAAGAGATGCTATGAAGGAAACACAGTGGTTGCTATCAAAGCATACATTAGTGGGGCCAAGAAGACTTCCTGGAGAAGTGCAGGTTAAAACCCGAGGGATGGGGCTTCCCTGGTGGTCCAGGGGTTAAGCGTCTGCCTTGCAATGCAGGGGACACCAGTTCAATCCCTGGTCTGGGACGATCCCACATGCCACGGGGCAGCTGGGCCCATGCACCGCCACTACTGAGTCCGAGCTCTAGAGCCCGAGAGGCACAAATACTGAAGCCTGCATGTCCTAGAGCCTGTGCCAGCACAATGAGAAGCCTGCAAACCACAACTGGAGAAAAGCCTGCACACAGCAACAACAACTCAGTGCAGCCAAAAATGTGAAAGTCACTCAGTCGTGTCCGACTCTTTGCAACCCTATGTACTATGCAGTCCATGGAATTCTCCAGGCCAGAATACTGAAGTGGGTAGCCTTTCCTTTCTCCAGGGGATCTTCCCAACCCAGGGATCAAACCCAGGTCTCCCGCATTGCAGAGAATTCTTTACCAGCTGAGCCACAAGCAAAGCCCCAAAATAAGTAAATAAATAAACAATTTTTTTTAAAATCTAAGGGATAAACAGGAATTATTTTAGCAAAGCAGGAAGGGGAGGTCAAGCCCAGGCAGAAGAAACAGCATGTGCAAGGCCCTCGAGTCGGGGTGGGGGGGGTCGGGGGGCTGGAGTTTACTTCTTGTACAAGCCTTCTGCATGCTCTTTGCAGGGGATGCATAGCTAATGTTTATTGAGCACTTACTGTATGCCAGATACTGTCCTAAATATTAACTCACCACCATCCTCTGGTATAGCTATTATTATTATCATACCCATTTTATAGATGGAGAAACCTAGACACAGAGTACTTAAACTATGTGCTCGGGATCACAACTGGTCAACAGCAGAACAAGATTTAAATCCAGACACTCTGAACCGATTATTACTGCTGTTTAGTCTCTAAGTCATATCTGACTCTTTTGTGACCCCAAGGATTATAGCCTTCCTCTGTCCATACTGGAGCGGGTTGCCATTTCCTTCTCCAGGGGATTTTCCTGACCCAGGGATCGAACCTGTGTCTCTTGCGCCTCCTGCATTGGCAGGTGGATTCTTTAGCAGAGAGCTACCAGGGAAGCCTGATCAGTAGCAAAGCAGGATTTAAATCCAGATGCTCTGAGGCCAGATTCTCACTCTTAATTATGACATTTCACTGCCTCTTTGAAAGACATAGGATTTTAGGGACACAAAGTGATCACAAGGAGCAGCTCTGGCCAAACCCAAAGGGGTGAGAGGAAGAGATAGACCTATCCTTAATGCTGAGCAGCAACCTGTGAGAACCGTGGGTGTGTCACTCCCTGTCTGTCCTGCAGGGCAGAGGGAAAACTTCAGATGACCCAGGGTGTCACCCAAACCCCACACCCTGAGCTCTTCTCAGCGTCAGCTCCATCAGCTTCACACACCCCTTCTGGAGTTGATTTCCTGCTGGCAAAGCCCCACTGCACACAGGTCCCTGCTGGGTGAGACCCTGGGAGCCACAGGAGGCATTAGTGGGGGCAGTGGGCCTGGCACAGCCTGCGGGAAGGTGCCTGTGGCACTTGGCATGGGCAGAGCCCTCCAGGAAGGCCAGCCTGGCTGGGCTCTGAGGCTGGCCGGCAGGACGGCCTCCTCACGCCCGCTGCTCTCTGCAGTCGACCAGAAAGTCAGAAAATGTGCTCGGCGACCAGTGAAGCAGATGGCTGAGAATATCATGTGTATACAATATTTATGAAATGTGAGCCGAGCAGAGCTGTGGCTGAGACTCCCGTCCCAGGCAGAGTAATTCAGCCCTGTGTGATGAACAAGATTGTAATTGGGGTAGTTCCAATTTACTAACCATTTGCAAAAGATTACATACCTCTCACATATTATCCTCTCCTAATCTTACTTTAATGAACACTACTCTATCTGGATGTATAATTTCAGGGCGGGGGGGCAAAACAATTTCTAGCCTAGAAGGCAAAGCTGTAGCTAATACATTAACATCCAAATTAGAGAGAGGGAGAGTAATTGTGAGATCTATAGCTGAAGTCATTTAAAGCCTCCCTCCCCTTCCTCACAGTAATAGGCAGATGTACAGAGGAGGCGATTCCTGGGACAACCAGCCACGTGGATATGGGGGTTGAGGACCTTCCCTTCACGATAGCAGTCTCACCTGAAACCTCTCTCTTCACCTAAAGAGGGCACCCCCCAGGAATGTGCTCCTCAGCTGGTCTTCACTGCTGGACATGGGCCATCCTTGGATTAGAAGGGAAGGAAGTCAGACTAGCAGAAGAACTTCTAGGGAGTAATGACTGTGGTTAAACATGCCTTCCCTCAAAGCCCAAGGCTACCAGGGATCCTTGAGTTAATTAATCCAACTCAACTTCAGTTTCATCATCTGTAAAATGGGAATGGAATGGAATGATGATGCAACTTAGTTCATTCCTTCACCCAACAATCTTTATTGAGACCTACAATGTGCCCGTCACTCTTCTAGGAGCTGGGAAGACAGAAGATAAGAAAAAAATGAAGTTTCTGCTCTCATGAAGCTTACATTTTCTTAGGGAAAGAAATAAAAACAAATATCCAGTTTATCAGATCAGGGATCCCCAACCCCCGGGGGCCACAGAACAATATAGGTTCATGGTCTGTTAGGAACCCGGCTGGATAGCAGGAGGTGAGTGGCAGACCAGCGAGCAAAGCTTCATCTGTATTTACAGCCCCCATCACCCACTGCCTAAGTTCTGCCTACTGTCAGATCAGCTGCGACAAAATAAATGCAATGCACTTGAATCATCTAGAAAGCATCCACCCGCCCCTACCCCGTGGAAAAATTATCTTCCACAAAACCAGTCCCTGGTGCCTAAAAGGCTGAGGACCACCATATTAGATGGTAGGACAAGGACAGACCCCTGCCTCTAGGGGGACTCGTGATGGGCTTGCACTTCTTCAAAACCGAGGATGACACATCTGACTTCCCAGGCTTTGGAACCAGAAAAGGTCTTCGAGCCAGCACCCTGCCTGTAGGGTGTCCAGCATGATGTGTGTCCCCAGCCTTCCACCAGTTCCCTTTAACAAGAGAGGTTTGCATTCGAAGTTTGAGTGACATCCCAGATTTGGGGGGAGGCAGTGCCGCTCAGTGTCCACTGCAGAGAGCAGAGGAGCCCCTGCCCGGAGCTCTGCCCTGGCTGATGGAGGTAGGAAGCCCCTTCCACTGGCCCAGTGGTTCATGGCGGGACTTGTGAAAGGTTCCAGGGGTGCAGGAGGAGGTCAGGGAACACAGGCAGCAGAAGACAACACTTGCAACCCCAGAAACATCCCTCCGAGTGCCTTCTCTGGCTGTCACTAGCAAGGCAGGGCAGGACCTCAGAGGAGAGGTGCTCAGCTGTGCTCGCTCTGTTCCTCATGATCCACCAAGTCCCCAAGAAGGGACGAAGAACAGCCCAGGCCCCTCTCTCAGGGCCGGGAGCCCCGCCACGCACCTGCTGTGTGCTGGGAGGGGAGGGTTTTCCAACACCGCTTCTCCGGCTGCAGCTCTGCGTCCCTGGTCAGAACTGGCCCGCACAGCGTGATGCCCCGAGGCCCCAGCCCCTCCTGAGCCCTGACCCCGGGAAGGTCAGGGAAGAGAGAGGGCCAAAACTCGGGGACCCATCTGTTCTGAGTCCCGTCCGATCACCTCCTGCCTCGTCTCCTGCCCCTGTTCTCTCTTCCATTCTCACATGATTGCCTCTCAGAACTGCTGGCCAGGGCTCTGTTGGAAGATCTCGTCCATCAGACCTGCCTACTTGCAGAGGCACACACAAACTCGCTCCTGCCCGCACTCCTGCTTGCTCCCCAGCCACCTCAGGACACAGGGCTGGGGCTGGTGCTCCAGCTCGCCACCCCTCTCCACACCCCCAGTCACCTCTGGTCACCAGTGTCTCCAGGGCCACCCAGAGGGAGTTTGCACTTGATGAGAAAATGCTGCCTCTGTTTTCCCCAGCAAGAACCACTGCATTAAAAAGCAACAAGCGTGGGCAGAGCCCCCTGCTGGACCCCAGGACCTGCCTGCTAATCTCACAGGCTTCCTCACCCCTCTGTAGCTGGCTCTGGTGTGTCTGTGCGTGACAGTGTGAACATACTAAGGACCAAAGGGGAGACGGGAATCTAGGCTAAATAAACAAACACAAGAAGGGAGGGAGGGAGTAAGCAGAAGAGGGAAGGAGGGAAAGATGGAGTGGGGGATGTGTTCCCAGTGCAGTGTACACTAAGCGGCTGCCTGTGTGACTGTGCTCCCATTGCCGTCTTCTCGGAGGTGGTTCTTGGTACAGGATGACCAACTTTGCAGATATGCCTGGGAATAAGGGGGTTTCTTTTTGTCCTTCATTGGAAAAGTCCCTGATGCTGGGAAAGACTGAGGGCAGAAGGAGGAGAGGCCTTCAGAGGAGGAGAGGGCTGGATGGCATCACTGATGCAATGGACATGAACTTGGGCAAACTCTGGGACACGGTGAGGGGCAGGGAGGCCTGGCGTGCTGCTGTCCATGGGGTCGCGGAGAGTCACACACGACTGGGGGACTGAACAGCAACAACAAAGGAAGTTCCTGAGACAGGGGCTTTGTCAGTGCTCAAACCAGGACCAGGTGGGTGGTGATCCTTGTCCACCTGGTTCCATCTCCTGGTAGCCTGTGTTTCAGAGCAAGGCCCTTGTCTAAAAAAGGGTGGGTTCTCACATCCCACATGGAGCCTGGGGACAGGCTCCAGGGTCTTGGGTGAGTGGGGAGGGATCATCTTAAAAAGAAAAAAAAAATGACCTCATTTTTCTTCCTCCTGCTCCTGCATCTGTACCATTTCCTCTCCGATCCTGTCACAGTAGTGGTTTTGTATGGTGGTAGTCACTGGGCTCACAGCACTATCCCAGGGAACTGTACACAGTGCTGACAACCTGGCAGCCATAGCTCCAGGTAACTGTCTCTTTACTCCTTGATATAGGTATTATTATTGTTGTTTACAGGTGAAGACACAGGATGAAAGAGTTTACACGTGCCCAGGCACACAGAGCCTGCAGGTAGTGGGTGGAGATTTACTCAGTGTAGACTGTCTCCAGTTGCCCTGCCTCTGGGCCCCGACCTGACAGCCCCATTGAGCACTAGGGCATTCCAACCTTGTGTTCTTATGGGAAGTCCGTCAAGAAGCACGTGGAAGCAATTCTGCAAGCCCGAGAAAGAAGCAAAAGGAATATTTGATCACAGGTGGCTGCTGTCAGCCCATAGTCTCTGAAGTCCTGGATTGGGTGCTTCCTGCCCTCTGGGAGTCCACCGGGCCCCCCCTTCAAGGCCACAGTCCTCACCCAGGACTCTACAGCCACCTCGGTAAAGGGAGTAGGTAGGATGCGCCTCTCAGGTGTCACCCCTGTTTGCCATGAAATGTGGTTTCTTCATCTGAGTGGTGAGCAGTTGCGAGCTGTGGTGAGCGGGCCCTACCCAAGGCTGCATAGAAACTCCCGCTGAGCCCTCGCTGCCCACCTTCCCCGCTGCCTCTTTCCAGCAAGAGAGAATACGGGCCTCCAGGAGAGAGAGACTTTTGAAACCAGTCAGACTCGGCTTCAGATTCAGCTCCCATGTACAGCCAGCAGTGACCTTGGCAAAGCCGCCAAATTCTGCATGCTTGTTTGAGGGATAAAACATCCACCTGCTAGGTCTGAATGGAGGGGTAATGAAACAGTATTCCCAGAGTGTCTGGATGTGCGCCCGGCGCATCGAGGAACTTCGTAGATTTAATTATGGTGAGTTAGGAAGCTCAGAGGGCAGTGGGTCCATCCACCGTCGCCTCTTAGAAGAGGCACGTGCGAAGTCTAGCCCACACTGCGATTCTTGAAAATGCTACCCAATAGGAAGTTTTGAAACTTCCTGTTGGGTCCGGTTTCATGTTTTAACAATGCCCCGCTGGTGAGAATTCTTCTTTTAGGTCTATCCTGAGTCCATCGGGCTGCAAGTCAAGTTAATTTTCTTTTGTCTCCTTTTCAGAAGAGAATGACAGTCACCTCATCTCCTTCTGATTTTTCTTCAAGAGTATAGAGACCTTTTCCTTCCAGCTGCGAAGCACAGGAAAGTGACGTTCACGGAGCCCTACGCCTGCTTCTGAAGTGCAGAAGAGGTCCGGAGAGGCACTTGCCCCATCCAGATTCATGAAGGCGCACCCGCGGCAGGGTCAGGGAGCAGAATCCAGGTCCTCTGACTCCTTGAGTCTAGCTCCTGAGATCCCGCCTCCTGTAATCCCATGCGCTCTGCCTTCTCTGAATTCTCTCCATTATAGAACAGTCTTTGCTCCTTTTCCTGGATTAAAAGAGGGGTGGCTGCGAACTGAAGGGGGGGTTAGAAAAGAACTTTCCATGAAGCCTAAACGTGTTCCCCATCCAAGGAAGAGACATGAGATCCCCAAGTGCAGTTCGGTCAGGGCCTGAACGCTGGGACCCGGGAGCTCGCCAAAGATGTGGGACTGGGGGACCCAGCCTTCCCGCCCCGCACATCCCCGCCCGGCGCATCCATCCGCATCCCGGCCCGCGCCGCGCCTCATCTGTAGGCGCCGCCTGCGCTTCGCAGCCACTTGCTGTCCCATAATCAGCACCATTATCTCTGGATAATTTTCCCTTCTCTCGGCAATTCGGCCTGTGAAAGGAGCCCGAGGAAGGACCGGTGTTTCTGAAACTAGAAGGGGGGACGTGGCCTTGATTGCAAATGAAAAATTAAGCCCGCGTGTCTCGCGTTCACGCCGGCATGATTGCGCGTCCCCCGCCCGCCCACCCCGGCTGCCTGAAGGGTAGCGATGCTCTCTGTCTACCTATTCTTTGGCTCGCCTCGCGTTTAGCGAATCTATAATGCCTTTAATCTCTGAAAGCCACAGCGCTTTGGCTCTAAATACCTAATCTGCTGTCGAGAGCTCCTGCAATTCGCTCTCGGCCATCCTGTTGTTGAACTCGAGGCTTTTGTTTGTCCCACCGGCGGGGCGCCACTCGGGGTGGAGCGCGCCGAGTTTGCCTTTGATCCCCCCTCTAGAGGGAGAGGGAAAAAACACAGGAGGGGCGGCTCGTGGGCTGAGTCCCCCAGCGCACCCCACAAGCGAGCTACCCAGGGAGGTAGGAGCATCCCTCTCCCACGCAAAACCTGGCCGGCTCTGCCAAGATGACAAGGAACCAGCTCCTTCCTTCAGGAACTGAGCCGCTGTTGCGAGGAAACAAACCGATACACGAATAACTACCACACAATGGAATCAATGTCTTAATAGAGGTGTGCGCCAGATGGTGGGGGAGAGCAGAGGAGGAAGTGACTCATGTTCTCTCCGAAAGCTGATGAAAGCTTCTGCAGCCGCAGGGTGAGCAGAAGTTCATCGACTGAGTGGGCTGAGAACCCGGCACTCCTGGCTGGGGACAGCGGGGCCAAGAGGGTGACCTGTCCAGGAGACGGGCACGAGTGGGGTGCCAGTGAAGCTGTGAACAGGGAGTGCTGGAGTGGCGGTCACTGGGGAGGCAAGGAGGGCCCCCAGTTCTCGGATTAGGATCTGTTCTGACAATGGAAAAGCAATGGAGGGGCTTCATGCAAGAGTATACATACATACACAGGTAGAGATAGGGCCCTAGATACGTAGGTATATTGTGTCTGCGTAATCACTCAGTTGTGTCAGATTTTACTCTTTGCGATTTCATGGACTGTAGCCCACCAGGCTCCTCTGTCCATGGGATTCTCCAGGCAAGAATACTGGAGTGGGTTGCCATTTCTATTGGGGTGGGCCAATTCGTTTGGGTTTTCCTGCAAGATGCAATAGAAAAATCCAAACAAACTTTTTGGTCAGCCCAATAGATATATAGATACACATACATACACATGTATATACATCTTTATTTTAAAGTATATATTTATTTTCATATTTATATGGCTATTATATGATTAAATTTATATATCATATTAGTATGCTAAAGCTGCTATAACAAAGTATTACAGACAGGGAGGGCCAGAGAGGGGCAGCAGGGAAGTTAAACAACAGAAATAGATTTTCTCACAGTTCGAGAGGCTGGAAGTCCAAGATCAAGGTGTCTGCAGGGTTGGTTTCTTCTGAGGCCTCTCTTCTTAGTTTGTAGATGGCAGTCTTCTCCCTGTGTCCTCACATAGTCTTTTCTCTGTGTGTCTGTGTCCTAATCCCCTCTTTCCTTAAGGACATCAGCCATACTGGACTAAGGCCCACCCCTGTGAGCTCTTCTATGACAGAGTGAGTGAGTAAAAGTCACTCAGTCATGTGCAACTCTTTGCAACCCCATGGACCATAGCCTGCGAGGCTCCTCTGTCCATGGAATTCTCCAGACCAGAATTCTGGAATGGGTAGCTGTTCCCTTCTCCAGGGGATCTTCCCAACCCAGGGATCAAACCCAGGTCTCCCACATTGCAGGCGGATCATTTACTGTTTGAGCCATCACTCTGAGCTACCATGATGAGCCTTTAAAAAAAAATTATTGGAGTATTGTTGATTTGCCATGCTGTGTTAGTTTCTATTGTACAGCAAAGTGAATCAACTATATGTACACATATATCCCCTCTTTTTGGATTTCCTTCCCATTGAGGTCACCACAGAACATTGAGTAGAGTTCCCTGTACTATACAGTAGGTTATCATTAGTTATTTGTTTTATACTGGGCTGCATGCATGCTAAGTCATGCATGACTTAGCTTCCGTCATGTCCAACTCTTTTCGACCCCATGGACCATAACTCACCAGGCTCTTCTGTCCATGGCATTCTCCATGAATACTGGAGTGGGTTGCCATGCCCTCCTCTAGGGGATCTTCCAGACCCAGGGATGGAATCCGCATCTCTTACATCTCCTTCACTGCAGGCGGGGTCTTTAACACTAGTGCCACCTGGAAAACTCTAGTGGTTTGTATATGTCAATCCCAATCTCCCAATTTATCCCACCCACCCCTTTCCCCATAATAGCCTCTTTAAAGGCCCTAAATCCAAATGCAGTTACATTCTGAGGTACTAGGGGTTGGGACTTCAATATGTGAATGGGGGTGAGACACAATGGATTTGCATTGATTGATAAATCTATGGATTTCAATGTTTATTCCAGCAATGCTCCCCAGTCCTTAGCCTTTCCCAGCAGTGGCCTGATGGGAGGGGAGGGCACTGCTGCACATGCCCTGCACCCCCTCCCCACCCAGGGCAGCAATGACATATGTCACCATCTGCTTCTCCCAACCAACTCTTGGGCTTTTGAACAATTCAGCCCAGTTGTTCCACTGGTTCTGGAAGCAGCCTCTATTATCCGGTAAAACCCAGGTACCCCTCAGTTCAGAGGATTGGGGATCCCCAGAAATGCCAGGCAGATTGTGGTCTTTCCAAGAATGGAGATTCCACTCTGAAAGTGGCTCACCTCCCACCAGGATAGAGGCTGAAGCCAGATAATTGGGCTTCTTGACTCTAGTAACTGCTTATTCTTGGTCAATTAGGACTCTTCTGGTTGTAAGTGGCAAGACCACAAGACTCCAATAGGCTTAAAATCAGAAAAAGATTTTATTGGCACGTGTTCAGGCATGCTAAGTTGCTTCAGTCTTATCTGACTCTGCAACCCTCTGAACTGTAGCCCACCAGGCTCCTCTTTCTATCCATGGGATTCTCCAGGCAAGAACATGGGAGTGGGTTGCCATGCCCTCCTCTAGGGGAATCTTCCCAACCCAGGGGTTGAGCCCATATCTCCTGAGGATCCTGGATTGCAGGTGGATTCTTTACTGCTGAGCCACTGGGGAAGCCTTTTATTGGCATTTCTAACTGCAAATTCCAGTGGGTAAATAGACCTAGATTTTCAGGAGAGGCTGGCTTCAGGGGTGTATGACATTTCCATCCAGGAGCTCTACTTTCTCTTTTTAAAAAGTTTATGTTGAATTTGTTACAATATTGTTTCCATTTTATGTTTTGGTCTTTTGGCCTCCAGGGATGTGGGATGCTAGCTCCCTGACTAGGGATCAAACCCACACACCCTGCATTGGAAGGCAAAGTCTTAACCACTGGACCACCAGGGAAATCCCTCTGCTCTCTCTTTTTATGCCAGCTTCTTTCTCAGGCAGGCCTTAGGTGGTAGCAAGATGACTGGCCTCAGCTCTAAGTCCATGTCCTGCCAGGCCAAGTCCAATGTCACACACACAGAGAAAAGAGTTCTCAATAAGTTCATTTAAAAAAATTATATTTGAATGCCTCGTGTCTCATTGGATCTGCCCAGGTCCCAGGAACATCTCCAAAGTCATCACTGTGGCCAGGGAAATAATTGACTTTTCCAGGGTACCCAGCACACCCACCCCATGGAGCCAACTACATCCGAGTCATACGTACAGGTGATTCCACAGAGAGAAAGTGGAGTTCTTTTCCCCCAAAGAAAGCCTACTGAATGGCTGCTGGTGCATCAAAGCAAAAAGCATTCACTATAGAATCGGAAAGAAGAGCTTCTGGAACAAAAGCTTAGCAAACTGTCATGTATGAGACTGTCCTGGTTGAATGGTAGCACTGAATGTAATTATACTACAAGTTTCCTGCTTCTTACCTAAACTAATTTCATTTCTGTGAAGTGGAAATTTGTGTTTTTTATTAAAAAAATTTCTTTTCATATGCAGTTTAAAAAAGTACAGCACCATGTTAAGCAAGACCTAAAACTCTCAAGCCCCATTGGGCCACTTGACAGTCATCTGATATTGAGTCAGTGACTTAACCTCTCTGCACCTGTTTTCTACCTACTCACTAGGGTTAATAAAAGCTGCTTCTCATTATGAGCCTTCAGTGAAAACATGGGCACAAAGTACTTAGCACGTAGAGGTGGAAGATGTGAGCTGTTATTTTTTTAAAAGATTTCAAGACATCAGAGACCCACTGCACTGGCCCTGAAAGGATGTTTCGTCTACAATTTCCAGGAAGCTGAACAAAAAGGGGGTAAGTGCTACTGCAAGGTCATGCAGTTCACTAGGCACAGAGGTGGTTTGGAATCCAGGATTCCTAGTTCCCAGCAGAGCCAGCTGCATCGTGTTTGAGCCAGTCTCCTGCAGCAGTCCAGGATGATAACCCCATGCCCGGGACATGAAGTCCCCAAACCCAGTCTCTTTGAGCATCTGCCTGGGAGGTGAGCTGCATCTTTGCCTTTGTAGTCTCCTCTATGGTGAGGGCAAAGCTCTTGTGCCCAAGCCCAAAAGGCGTGATGGTGTGTGTGTGTGTGTGTGTGTGTGTGTGTGTGTATGTGTGTACTTGCACATGTGTGCTCTGGCCCCACCACTGAGACTTGGCTCTCTGAGGAAACAGCTGTAATCATGAAGCAGGGAGCAGCCACCAGCCTGACCCTGAACCTGTGTCGTCTCCACAGCCCAGGAGTCATCACTTTGCCAGAATGGCCCCACGCACCCCATGGTTCAGGCCCCAAAGAGACAAGCGGAGAATCTTGCTAAGGGCTACAGTTCCTGACAAGAGTCCACTCTCCTCTGAACCGGACAAGAGAGGAATGTGCCTGTGATTGATTCTTGTCTTCTCATGAGAAGACATAAGATCTTACTCTGGTTATTTAGTGGGTAGATGCCAACCTCTGACCCTGATACACCCAGGGCCCCAGGCCTGCAGAGTGCTGGTGCCCTGCACCCAGCTCACCGAATGTCTACACATGTCTTTGGAGAGGACACAGTGTGTAAAGTCAGGCCCCCTCTGCCTCATCCTGACCAGGCGTGTGCCTGGGCCAAGTTCCCGGTCCTTTCCAAACCTTTTTCTTGACCTGTGAAATGGAGATAAGCAAGCTGTCTCAGAGTTGCCATCCGATGTAACAAAATACCATGGACTAGGTGGCTTCTAAAGCACACAAATTTATTTCTCATAGTTCTGGAGACTGGAAGCCTCCAGATTAAGGTGCCAACAGATTCTGTGTGGGGAGGGCCCATTTCCAGGCTCATGATGTTCTGTTGCTAAGTCATGTCCTACTCTATGTAACCCCATGGACTGCAGCACACCAGACTCCTGTCCCTCACTGTCTCCCAGAGTTTGCTGAAATTCATGTGCATTGAGATGGTGATGCTGTCTAACCATCTCATCCTCTGCCGCCCCCTTCTTCTTTTGCCTTCAATCTTTCCCAGCATCAGGGTCTTTTCCAATGATTTGGCTCTTTGCATCAGGTGGCCAGAGTATTGGAGCTTTAGCTTTAGCATCAGTCCTTCCAATGAGTATTCAGGGTTGATTTCATTTAGGATTGACTGGTTTGATCTCTTTGCAGTCCAAGGGACTCTCAAGAGTCTTCTCCAGCACCACAATTTGAAAGCATCAATTCTTCGGTGCTCAGCCTTCTTTATGGTGCCACACTCACATTATACAAGACTACTGGAAAAACCATAGCTTTGACTATACGGACCTTTGTCGGCAAAGTGATGTCTCTGCTCTCTAGGTTTGTCATAGCTTTCCTTACAAGGAGCCAATGTCTTTTAATTTCATGACTTCAGTCACTATCCACAGTGATTTTGGAGCCCAAGAAAATAAAATCTGTCACTGCTTCCACTTTTTCTCCTTCTATTTGCCATGAAGTGATAGGACTGGATGCTATGGTCTTAGTTTTTTGAATGTTGAGTTTTAAGCCAGTTTTTTCACTCTCTTCTTTCACCCTCATCAAGAGGTGCTTTAGTTCCTCTTCACTTTCTGCCATTAGAGTGGTAGTATCTGCATATCTGAGGTTGTTGATGTTTCTCCCAGCAATCTTGATTCCAGCTTGTGATTCCTCCAGCCTGGCATTTCCCATGATGTACTCTGTATATAAGTTAAATAAGCAGGGTGACAACATAAGGCCTTGTCATACTCCTTTCCCAGGTTCATAGATGAAGTCTTTCGGCTATGTCCTCACATGGCAGGAGGGATGTGGGAGCTCCTGGGGCTTCATTTATAAGGGCATTAGTCCCATTTCTGAGGGCTCCACCCTCAGGATCTAATCACTTCCCAAAGCTCTCTCCTCTGATATCACCACATCTGGGGTTGGGAGCTCAAAAGATGAATTTGGGGAGGGGCACAAACCTTCAGTCCGTAGCAGATGCCGTAAAGAGGAAATGAAATAATGCAGGTGAAAACTACTTTGTAAGCCATAAAGTGCTATATGGTGCTATGGCTGGGATGAAGTCTTGAAAACTAATGCCAGGAAAGTGACTGGACATGCTCCAGAGGGAGACAATCACCGTCTTGGGCGGGTGATCAAACTGGGCTAAGGAGTGACAGTGAAGCACGTCAGGGAGGCCAGGGTGCCCCAGAGCCAAGGGAGACAAGCTGGAGTCAGTGTCCTGCTCCACCCGTTGTGGCTGATCCCTTCCCCCTGATATACACATGATGACCTACACACACACACACACACACACACACACATACACACACACAATCTTTCCCCAGCAATGGCAGCTTCAGCTAGAAGCCACTCTGGGAAGAATGGAGAAGGCTAATCAAAGTGTCACAGTATCTCCACCTTGACCAACTGTTACCCCAGAGAAGGAGACAGTGAGGCAGACCCCCTAAATGGGGGGCTCTTAGGGAGAGAAGGCCTCCAAATCCTGTCATATGGGCCCCCTGGTTCTCAAATGTGCCTGCACATCACAAACATTTCGGGAGCTTTGGAAAAACAAACACACAGCTCCACAGGTCCTACCCAGACTCCTCTAAATCAAGATATCTGAAGGTGGATCCTAGGACTCTATAATTCTATTATTGTTGCTGTTTAGTTGCTAAGTCATGCCCGACTCTTTGCAACCCCATAGACCGTAGCCCGCTAGGCTCCTGTGTCCATGGAATTTCCCAGGCAAGCATCCTGGAGTGGGTTGCCATTCCCTTCTCCAGGCGATCTTCCTGCTATAATTCTGTAAATGGTCCCAAATGATTCTGCTACACAGCAAGCTGGAAATCCCTAGCAGAGTGACCATTGACTCATGAAGACAGCATCATAAGCAGCCCCTCTTTCTCCCGAGTGTCCCAGCCCTTAGCAACAATCCGTTCCTCCTAGACCCCTGTGTCAATTGCTTCTGAAAACAGAAATGAGCCTTCTTCAAAGATTTATGTGACTCCTGGCAGACTGAGCTGCCAAGTCCCTGGAAAGGCTGGCATGGGGGGTGGCAGCTCCCACCCCCGCTGGACAGCTGGATGGGCAGGGTTTCTGGAGCGGGCATGCCCACTGGGGCTGGGGCTCCTGCCTGCAGATGCCCATGTTTACCCAGGGTGAGCTGGAAAGACCTGGACGCTGAGCCTGGTTCTCGGGAATTTGGACAGCTGTCCCTGGACAGCCACCAGGACTCTGCCTTCCAGACCGAGACGGAGAGCGGAACACGTGGCCTCTGTGCGGATGCTACAGGTAAGTGGCTTGGTCTTCCTGGTCTTTTCTGCCAGACCAGCATCTGTCACCTTACATTACTGTCATCTTCCATTTAGGTCCCTGCACTGTGATTCTTTTTTAAATAAATAAATAAATAAGGCAAGAGAAGCAGTCTGTGGCAGGGCTCCAAGCTTCTCTTAATTGCAAATTCCCTTAAGTACCACTTCCCTAGGGCTGCAGGCCCTGTCTGCTAGTCAGGACTGCTTCAGCCCGGCTGATTTTTAATAGGCATGCGGTAATTTTCAGCCTCTTCTAACTTTCCTTTTTGTTCACCCACAAATCCTGGCGTGCCCTCATCCTGTGCAGGGAATCTCAAATTATTAGAAGGAAGCTGCCTCTTTCTTTCATCTTTATATTTAAAAGAAAGAAGGAGAAATGGTGGATGATAGAAGAGGGGAGGGAAAGAGAGAGAGGGAGAGGGTGGGGGAAGGAGTGACTGAAATGGAAGTGATTGAAACTGGTTCACAGGTGGGGCTGATATTGGAGCAATAGGACTGTGGGAGTTGATCAGATATTGAAATGACGATGGACTCACTACCCTGAGCCTTTCACTCACTCCTCTTGCTCTTGTCCGTCCCTTGAAACCTCATGGGCCTAGAAAGAGTTCACACTCTTGGTCTTTTTTTTCTTTTTTAAATTTTTCATATTGAGGTATAGCCAGCATACCATAGGATATTAATTCCAGGCCTAGACACTAAAGGGTTAAGCTGGCACAACAGGGGCCTTTCAAGACCATGCTGAGCCTTAAGGCATTTGTTCTGCTTGGTTGGTGCCCTTGCCTTGGAGGATGCTAAATATTTTGAATATCACCTTGGGCCAAAGCATGGGAAAAATATGGGGGCAGTTTTGCTTTTTCTCTTAGGGGAGATGGAGAGAAGAATGGGGAAATAAAAACCAAAAATGGAAGTGGCAATCAGGAGGCAGCATCCCAATGGGGCAGGTCAAGCATGCTTTGTGTGACTCGGTTTAAGCCTTTGCAAAATGGGCCTGAGCATATCTGTAGCCATAGCACTTGGGAACAATGCAAGTCTGTCATCAAAGGTCCCAGCCCTCCATGAGTGCCCCAAGGCCTTGCTCTGGGAGACTCCGGCTTGGAGTGGGTCTGTCTCCCAAGGAAGCAGGGCTGGCCCCAGGCGGCGCCTGCTGCTGACTTCTTGTAGGCAGGAGAGGTGATGTCTGTGCAGGAGATGCAGAAAGCCCTGGGAGAGTCAATATCCGAAGCTGCTGGACTGATGCAAAATACACTTGCTAAATTGCCCAGGTGCCCTAGGAAACAGTTACACACTAATACGGAGGGAGTGAAGGCCAGGAGATGGGAATTGTTCTGGACACTTCATTCTTCCCTGACTCAATAGAACTTCTCTCCTGTGATTGCCAGGCAAGTAAACCTGGCTGGCCTGAGCCCTGCAGGGTCACCAGGGACCCAAAAGCGGGCTCGTCACTCTCTGAAGGCAGTGGCAGCTCCGAGGGGGATGCATGGGCAGGGAAGTAAGTGGAGCTGAGGAGCCCAAAAGCTTTGGGCCCCGAGTCCCCCCACCTGGTGACCACTCAGGACAGTTAGAGCCCTGGAGGCTGGCTGGACTCTTTCCATTGTTTGAAAAAGAGGATGAGGAGAGCTGGTCCTCACCCCTGTTGCCCCCCACATACAAACCCATCTAGGCTCAGTATCTATGGCTGAAACCAAGTGGGAAACACCACCTAAGACTCAGTGACACTGTACCTCCTCATTCCCTTAGGGTTGTCTATGCATCACCCCTGTTAGAAAGAGAATGGCATTCGGAGCCGGACACAATTGGGACTTCTGCTTGGAGACTGCATACTCTGGACCTCACCGAGTCCCAGCTGCCTACTCTGTAAAAATGGCGTCAGTGGTTGCCACAGCCAGGTTGTGGGGAATCACTGAACTGGAGGAAGAATCTGCACGGCACCCGGGCCACGGTGAGCACTCAGGCAGTGAGCCGCCCCCTTCTCTCTGCACGCCGTCTTGTGGTCATCTACTCCTGCAGCCTCAGCCTCCTTTCTGTGAAGTGTGGATGCTGATACCTGTCTCCCAGGGCTGTCGGGAGGAGGAAGTGGACATGGGTGCAAAAGGCCTAGCACTGTAGGCGCCAGACAGATGGAGGCCGCCTCTCTCCCCTTATTCCATCTCCCTGCTTGTTGCCTTCCAGCTTAGAAACAAAACAAACGTGTTCATTTATTTATTTTGGGGTGCATCAGGTCTTAGTTGAGGCACATGCGATCTTTGTTGTGGCATGCAGGATCTTTCACTGTGGCGTGCTGGCTTCTCTCCAGTTGTAGCATGTGGGTTTAGTTGATTTGCTGCATGTGGGATCAGTTGCTTTGCTGCATGGGGGATCTTAGTTCCCCAACCAGGAATCAAACTGACGTCCCTGGCGTGTGAAGGCAGCTTCTTAACCACTGGACCATGAGGGAAGTCCTGCCCTTCCAGCTTTGATCCTAGAGGATCCCAACCTTCCTCTCTAGAGATGGAATTCTGGTTATCTGGGGTTTGGGGATGTGCAATCAATCCATACGCGTTTCTGACCAGAAACAGCATTCTGCCCCAGGCTCAAGGAACACTGGCTCCATCTGCTGTCATCTGGCTTCCCTCCCGGTTCCCCGTTCTGTCTCAGCAATGCCTGACCTTGCTCTTCCCCAGTACCTCTCTCCTCTGGGGCCCAGAGCCCCATCCCCGCCTGTAATCCTGGCTCTTGGCTGCCCCACGCCCAAGGCAGATGGTGTTGAGTAATGGGGCTTCTCCCTCGGTTGGATGGGCCAGCAGCGGCAGAGCTGACTTCAGCATCATGCTGGCATGCGGCGTTTTGGAGCTTAGCACTTTCTCTTCCTTGTGATCTGGGTGGGGAAGGGGGAGGGAAGCAGGGATGACAGTTTTGGAATCTTTCCTGCAGCATGGGTATTTGTGGGCAGATTGCTTTCTGAGCCTCCAACTTCCCTGCCACTGAACTTCCCCCGAAGACATCTCTCTTTGTTTGCCTGTATTTCACTCTGTCGGTGTCTAAAAGGCTTCTTCCATGTGCTTTTATATATTCATTTGAAATGACTCCTCCAATATTTAATCTTTATCAGAACTGGGAAGCCCGATATTTATTTTGCAGGTCAGTTACTCATCCATTTTCCTTGAGGCCTCTGGCAGGAGGCTGGAGAGCCCGAGGCCCCCAGGGGGTGCTGCCATCAACATTAGTCCTGGTGACAGGAGGACAAATCAAAGCCCTGCAGGCTACTGGGGAGAAGATAAATCTGGCAAAAGCCTAATGAGTAAACTTGGCTGCGGCAAGAGAGGGCCTCCAAGATTATGGGGTGCAGGGGGGTCATCTTCCAGGAGGCTGGAGTGAGCAGGCATGTGGTTGACATGGGTTGGGTTTTTCCAGCGAGGCACTGGGCACCGGAGTTTAAACTTCCAGGCAGTGACAAAAGGCAGTGAGCAAGGATGTCACTTCTCAAAGCATCTGGCTTTTACCTCCCATGGGAGAGAAGCCCAGGAATGTACTTACACTGCAGCATGAGGAATTTGGGTTAGATACATGAAAGGATTTTTAGAGGATAAGCCTTGACCAGATACTTACAAAAAGTTGCAAAATAGCTTTCTTTTGTAGTTCCAGGGCGGTGGTGCTAGTGGTAAAGAACCCACCTGCCAGTGCAGGAGCCATAAGAATGCAGGTTTGATCCCTTGGTCAGAAAGATCCCCTGGAGGAGGGCATGGCGACCCACTCCAGTATTCTTGCCTGGAGAATCCCATGGACAGAGGAGCCTAATGGGTTATAGTTCATATGGTTGCAAAGAGTCAGACATGACTGAAGCGACTTATCACGTACGTAGGTCCAGGGATGGGTTAGAATGCACACTCATATGTCTAAACAGGGGAACGGTCATCTATTTCATCTCCAGATATGTATGGAACACCTATCTTGTATGGGCACAGTGCTAAGTTCTTAGAATATGAAGGTAGTGCCTGATTGCAAGAAACTTACAGGGGTACCTGAAAACCTGGATGGCAGTTTTATTTTAAATCTCCTACTTAATTTCATTTGATTAGAAGTGGTTGCTTAGAGCCTTGTGTTAGGGAAAATTGGAATTCTTCATCTAGGTTTAGGAAGAAAGCATGTAGAAATCATTTAGCAATGTCTACACTGGTACAGCATGGTCAGTGGTGTCTGTTGGCCCTGCCAAAGGAAAGGGGCATATCTAATTCAGCAAAGATGCTTCAGGCAGCTTCCAGGTGCCCAGTCCTATGCTAGGAACTTGGAGGGAGGGGTGAGTGTAAGTCTTGAGGCAGACTCCCACCTAGTTGGGAAAATACAGGAAATAGTGATGAAACACTGTTAATCAGCACTGTCTAAATTCCTCAATGAGGGGAGCTGGAGGAGCTCATGGAAAAGGGAAGTACAGGGGAACTGGAATTCTTGGGAAGGCTTCTTGAAGCCGCGAGGGAGAAGGGGAACTCAGCAGAGGACCCAGGGAAGCCCACCTGGAACATCAATATTCCGCCATCAAAAGCTGTTCTGGAAGAGCAGATGAGAAAGGAGGGACTGCGGAGGACAGGAAAGCCCAAGTGGGCCAGCGTGTTCTTCCTTTCTTTTAACTTTCTCTGCCCTCTTCTCTCAGAAGCCTCTCTGGCTGGGAGCAGCTGGCCTGGGCTGGTGGATTTCAAAGCACTACCTGGGTGGAGGGAGCTGTTCCTGGGGAAGCGGTGCTGACCCTGCTCTTGCAGGCATGTGATGAATATTTTATAGCCCAGATGTAATCCTGGCCACAATTTTCTCTCCTTCCCCTTGCCAGCACCCCTCTCCTCGCGGTCCTCCACCTCCACCCCAGCTCCAGTCCCCAGCCGCTCCCACGTCAGGAAAATCAGTCAAAACATTTATCAGGAATCTGTATGAACCAGCCAAGCGCTGTGAAGAGCTAATCTGTGCAGAGCTAATAAGAATGAACAAAGTCACCACAGACTTCGCCATGGGCATCGCTGATAAGGATTTGTCAGAAGAATTGCAGGTAAAGATCAGAACAGCCCCGGGAAGTGGAATGCAAATACCTCCCTTCCCAGGGCTCTGCCAGCACCCCCTCTGCGCTGCGGGTGGACCAGAGGCTCCAGAGCAGTCAGAAACTCACCCGGGGGTGGGGCAGGAAGGGAAGACAGCCGGACAGGGATCCTGCAGAAAAGTGGGGCATAATCAGCTGGGCTGGTGGGAGCATGCATGTGGACAGGGGTGGGGAGCAGAGGGTGGGAAGGGGAAGGGAGAGTTCCTTTCCTCCACTCCTTAGCAGAGGGACCATGGTGTGCAGGCTAATGATGGGGGATTACGTACAGAAAGTAAGCTGAAACTCCAATACTTTGGCCACCTGATGCGAAGAGTTGACTCATTTGAAAAGACCCTGATGCTGGGAAAGATTGAGGGCGGGAGGAGAAGGGGACGACAGAGGATGAGACGGTTGGATGGCATCACCGACTCGATAAACGTGAGTTTGAGTAAACTCCAGAAGCTGGTGATGGACAGGGAGGCCTGGCGTGCTGCAGTCCATGGGGTCGCAAAGAGTTAGACATGACTGAGCGACTGAACTGAACTGAAGATCCCAAACAATTGGGATAGTGCTGAAGACTGGAAGAGGGTTTGGGAATTGCCCACCTGGAAACAGTGACCGCCAGAGTGAGGTCCGTGAGTCAGACAGACATGGCTGGGAATCCCAGTTCTGACAGTTTCTCGCTGCTGAGAACTTAAGACAGTTGTTTCACTTCCCTGAGCCTCAGTTTTCTCATCCATCTATACAACTAGTATTACCTACTTCATAGGACCGCTCGTGAGAATTAGACAAGGTAACATTCCCATGGGCACGGCACCGTGAGTGGCACAGAATAAGGCTCAAAAAATACTAGCTGTTGTCCTGTAATCAGCTTTATGGGCAGTTTTGCCTAAAGACAACTTATAACCTAATGGTGTCATCCGGGCGTAGGCAAACTTTTTCTGTAAAGGCTAAATAATATATATTTTAGACTTTCAGGCCATATGATCTCAAATGCAGTTACTGAACTCTCTTACTAGAGCACCATTGCAGTCACAGATGAAACTAGCATGGCTGTGATCCAATTAAGCTTTATTTTAAAGCACAGCTTTACTATAAGGCTTCCCAGGTAGCTCAGTAGGTAAAGAATCCACCTGCAAATGCAGGAGACACGGGAGATACTGGTTCAGTCCCTCGGCTGGGAAGATCCCCTGGAGGAGGGCATGGCAACCCAATGCAGTATTCTTGCCTGGAGTATCCCATGGACAGAGGAGCCTGGCGGGCTATAGTCCATGGAGTTGCAAAAGAGTGGGACGTGACTGAAGCTACTGAGCACACACACATAAGAACCAGGAAGCCAGCTAGATAGGTTCTGGGGGCTATTGTTTCTCTAGTGTAATTGGTCTGCATACTCTTTTTTGAGTATCTTGAAAACAAATATTTACTTATCGTGGCATGTGGGATCAAGTTCCCTGACCAGGGAGAGAACCCAAGACCCCTGTATTGGGAGCTCAGAGCCTCAGCCACTGGATGACCAGTGAAGTGCCAACCTGAATATCTCATGGGGACTTCAAAGGGAGACCAAGGGCCAAGGTGCCTTTGAGCCAACAGGCTGCCTGCAGAGGCTGGAGGTAGCTGGAGGGGTGAGAACCCATAATTTTCAGGCTGTGGATAGGGCATGGGTGGAGGGCAAATTCTAATCAATCTCTGAGAGGATTTTCCTATAAATGAGACATTACTGTCCTGACTGCATTATGTTTCCCCTCTATGCATCTCCACTGCAAAGTTTATTGTGGGGCTGATGCATTTTTACTGCGTCTCCTAAAAGTAGACACATTTTCATCTTTTTCTTGAAATACATATCGTTAAATCTCTCTACCAATTCCTTCTGGCTTATTGGACTCGGGAGCAAGCTGTGAAGAATGATTTGTTTTCAGGCCACAAAGCCACCCCCAAGACAGGCCTCTGTCACACCCCTGTAGCCACAGGGGAGAGTCAAAGTAGGCAGAGAGGGAGGCTTTGGTGTGGGTGTAAATGAGGGTTGGAATAACATTGGTTTCCCGTTCCCTCACATGTTTTAAAATCTGATAGTTTTCTCAAGTGCTGAACTTGCCACTCTCCCAGTGCAATAATATTGTCTTGCATTTGTGTGGGGCTTTACAGCTTAGAAAATACTTTCAATATATATATTACCTCTCAGTCCTCACCACCACCACTCTGTGAAGAAGCAAGTGGATCCATAAAAATTGTTACTGTATCACACAGGGATAAACAAGACTCAAAGTGTCTGATCTAGGACATTTGGACACCCGTGCAAGATCAGAAGAGGTAGGGAGGGGGTGTGGGAGGTGAATAGTGACCCCCGAAGATATTGGGTCTTAATTGTGGAAGCTGTGAATGTGTCCTTATTTGGAAAAAGGGACTCTGCAGATGTGATTAAGGATTCTGAGATGGGGGACATTATCCTGAATTTTCCCCTGTGGAAAATGCCCTGGAGAAGGACTCCTGCCCCAGGAAGGTCAGGCTTAAGGAGATGATGCTGAGCTTAGCCAATCAGTTGATATGAAATGAGCCCTTGGTGAGATGCTCAGAACTTCACAGAGAATTGGAAACGGTGGTCCACACCCTCAAGATGCTCACGGCCTGGCTCAGAAAGAAAGAGACACAGGCTTGAAACAATTAGCCAAGGGAACAGGACAGTGCTTGATGAAGTGCCTGCCTATGACATATGCACCTCAATTCCTGAGTTCATCAAGCTTCTAGCACAGCTTGGAAAATGCCCTGGCTTCTCCATGGAGGGTCCAGGAAGAGGACCGAGCCCTGCATGGACAGCATGTTCCCCCAAGAGCCTCTGAGACCCTTTGCTTTAGGCATATTATTGGTGTAAAGCAATGTGCTCTACAGTCCAGGCACTGTCCTCCTGTTTTGAGGATGGAAGTGACCATGTCCAGGCAGGGTCAGTGACCAAGTGCCAGATGTCCAGGCTCTACCCAGTGGAGGGAATGGTGAGGGTGACATTAGATGTGATCTTAAGGAGGCGGTAGGGGCAATAAAGAGAAGAGTGAAAATAAATTAAAACAGAATTGGTTTCTTGTGTCTAATGGAGTTTTTTCTTTCTTTGTGTCTTTTTGTTTTTTTCAGAAACAGCATTTGGCATATGTAATAAGATACTGTCTGAAGCCACTCCAAGGAGTTGGAACTAAACTAAAAAAAAATGGAGTGGGAGGGGGCTCAGCTTTCTGTGAACTTCCTCCAAACTCCCAGGGTCCCAGGGAAGTCCCAGCTATCCTAGGCCACCCTGAGGTCCAATCCTGGGCAGCCCAGTTAGGAGCACTCTACCCTCTGACCCAGGCTTTCCCGGTGGCTCAGTGGTCAAGAATCCACCTGCTAATGCAGCAGACGTGGGTTTGATCCCTGGGTTTGGAAGATCCCCTGGAGAAGGAAATGGCAACCCACTCCAGTATTCCTGCCTGTGAAATCTCAGGACAGAGGAGCCTGGTGGGCTACAGTCCATGGGGTTCCAAAGAGTCAGACAGACTACAAACTCTCTGGCCCACCTCTGGGAAAGTGGGCAAAACCCCAAATGTAAATATCCTAATTGGCATCTCATTAGTACAAGCTGAAAAGCCCATTGTTATGGAAGAGAAATCTCCCAGTCCCCCACCAATTAATCTTTGGCTACTGGAGGCTCGTGCTCACCATATCAATAGGGGCCTGGGGCTCTGGAGCGAGCTGGGAAGGGGGAAAGAGTGACAGGCGGGATCTCTGAGGTGGACGACTCCATCCTCCTGGGGTCCCGGCTCTGGCTACCCTCCCTGGGTAGTGTCCCCGCTGCAAGTGCAAGGAAGACGCCTGCTGCTGGGTCATCCCGCGGGCAGTGCAGAGGGGGACGCTGTGGAAGACAGGATGGGTGGTAGACAGCTATGATGCACACCCGTGGTTTCTTTTTTTTGCGCGGGACGTGGGGGCCGACGGTCAGAGGCATCTGAGTACTTTGCTGGTAGAATGGGGAGTCCCCACATTCTGAGTCTTGTTGGGACACAGATCATGCTCTTCTCTAAAAAAAGGGACAATTCTAGCTATTGCTTCCCAAGCAGGGTGGGCACGTGTCCTCCGGTGGGCCAGTCTGGTCCTCCCACCTTAGACTGATCAGCCCAACGTCAAAGACAGAGAACAAGGGAGATCCGGGAGACGGAGGTTCATGAAGCTGGTGGTGACGCTGCTGCCCTCCGAGGAGGGCCAGGCGTCGTAGTTCTGTGGGTGCACGGTCACCCATTTCCAAGCCTGGTTTTCCTGATGACCTTCCTGAAAACGGGGCACTCCTGGACATCTTTTAAATACATTCATTTTCTGCTAAATCTGCCAGAGTTGGTTCTCTTGCTTGGAGCTAACACATCTGACTACAGTCATGCATTTCAGCGGACAGAACAGGAAGCCAGGAGGGAAATTCAGATTTCTGGAGAACATAGCATGGACTGGGCTCTGGAATTGTTCCATCTGATTCTTACAAAGCTCTTTGAAATACCTAGTGAATCATTTCCTACACTTTCTAGTTGAGGAAACCGTGGGCTGTACAGTAAGTGGCAGATACCCTTTGAAAGCCAGGTTGCTGCCTTCCTCACCCGGGGTTTTGCTCCATGCCATGCCCCTCCAGGTCCTTTCGCCCCCACCCCTACCATGGCCTGACAAGGGAGACTGTGCCATACTTTTGGACTTCCCCCTCTTTCTGGACCATCCCCATTCATATTTTAGGAGTTAATGTACACTTTTCCTGGGAAGTTCCCCCAAGATCCCACACCCCAGGTCAGATTTGAGGCCCCTTTTCCCTGCTCCAGCAGTGTCTGAGCTGGTCCTGTCCTAGCACCTCCCCTCTCCTCTCTGATATTGCCTGCTCTTCTTTAGAGACAGTACTTTCCTTAAGCCCAAGGATGACGCCTTTGACTCACTGCTCTCCTAACGTTGACATCTAGCACAATACCTCACACTTTTTGAGTGGCTCAATAAATGCTTTTCAAATTAAATTAAGAAATCATCCAAGTCTGGGCAATACAGATAAAACTGAGCAGCTACATTTTTCACTACAAGAGGCGCCATCTGACCCAACAGAGGGACATCTCCTTTGTGTTTCCAGGGTAGAACCGAGAGGCGGAAATAGCCTGGTTATGTAGAGGCCTTTGTTCTAATGAGGATGATTCAAAGATGAATTCAGAGCTGGGGTCTTCTATAGACAAACCTCCTTTGGCCTTGGGGCTGGTCATTAGCAAAGATTTGTTGTGGGGCCGAGGCAGTGATGGTAGCTGTGCCCATTCCTGTCTGCACATTGCCCCATTGTGAGTTCATACAGGTCCTCTGGGTGATGGTGGATGCCTGTGATACATTTCGCATCTCCAGTTTTCCACTCATACCTCCTGAGAATGGCCCAGCTCCATGAACTTTTCTGGAAAATGAATTTTAAGATATCAGGGCAAAGGAAAGCAGCCCGAGGGATGGTGAGAGAGGTTGGGGTGGTTGTCATTCAGCCTGGCTCCCGGCTCTCTCACTGGGCTGCGCTGGCTACAAGAGACACTTTGCCTGTAGGTGGCGCTGCCTCTGCCAGTCAGTTCCGAGAGGCCACATCTGCATGTCTGCATTCAGAAAAACTTTTGATCAGGTGAGCAGTCCATGAACATGACTCAAAAGACCATCTCAGGCCACCTGTTCTGCATCCACAGGTGGCCTTGGGAGCAGCTCTTGTCTGAGAGAACTTCCCTCCGTTTCATTATAAAACTCCGCTTTCTGTGGCCCAAGGTCTCCACCTGCCTGGAGCTCAGCTGCATGAGGAGGGGAGAAGACTGTCCTTGGATTGTTCTCATCACTAAATAATTTCCAGGCAGCTAGGCTGGAGTCTCGGAACCATGCGAAGTGTTGTCTGGAGAAATCTTGCCCAGATATAACATTGAGACAACATTTAAAACCTCATTTAAGTGAACACAAAGAGAGGGCTCCTGGGTAAAAGAGACTTAATTAATCTCGTTTCTGTGTAGATACTTTTAATTAAATGTAACTCCACATTCCTTCCAAATAGATTGGAAGGGCCGGGCAGTCTTGCCACTTGGTGGGGCTGAGTTGAGGGAGGCCAGCAGGTGGGTTCAGGTAATCAGAGGCACTGGGAAGTACGCTGCCAGCCCAGGGCTAGAAAGCTGGGATGCAGCCCGCCTCCTCCTCTCTCTGTCTCCGAAGCCAGATGTCCCTCCAAGTATTGGCTCTGCCTTCCCACCAACCCTTGAACGCCTCCTCTCTCTTCATCCCTCAAGCTCAGCTTCAGGGCAGGCCCTTGACATCCGTCTCCCAGGGTGATGGCAACCATCTCTTCATTTCTTCCTATTCCCAGACTCCATCTCTTTTAGTCCATTCTTTAAAAAAAGATTTTTATTTATTCATTTTTGGCTCTGCTGGGTCTTCTTTGCCACATTACTCTCTAGTTATGGGGCCCAGGCTTCTCATTGCGGTGGCTTCTCTTGTTTCGGAGCAGGGCTCTAAGGCACATGGGCTTTAGTAGTTGTGGCACATGGGCTCAGTAGTTCCCAGGCTCTAGAGCACAGGCTCATTGTTGTGGTTCATGGGCTTAGTTGCTCCACAGCACATAGGATCCTCCCCAACCAAGGATCAAACCTGTGTCTCCTGCACTGACAGGCAGATTCTTTACCACTGAACCACCAGGGAAGCCCTCTTTTAGTCCATTCTAATTCATCCAGCTAAATGACTCTTTTGTTTCCTACATCTATAACTCTATTTCTGTTTTGCAGATAAGTCATTTGCACCCTTTTTTTTTAGATTCAACATATAAGTGATATCATATGATATTTGTCTTTATCTGACAGTTCACTCAGTGTAACAACCTCTAGGTCCATCTATGTTGGTGCACATGGCATTATTTCCTTCTTTTTTGTGGCTGAGTAATATTCCATTGTATATAAATGACTCTTCTTAAATTCTTACTTTCACTGTAACCATTACACCCCTGGTCAATAGCTCAGAATAACTTCCAATGTTCAGGTTAAATGCAAGGTTTTCCTCTTGGAGTGGCCAGAGTAGGGTATCTTGGAAGTTTGGTCAAGTTGAGGAGTGGCTATAGTGTCTGGAGAAGAAAGCAAGATGAGGTGGATCCAAGAGGTTTCCTGGCGTGGAACCAACCAGAGTCAGGCGGGCCATACAAGTCCACTTGAAGAGTCTGGGTACAGCGGGTTTTAGATCTGAGGCAGCTGAAACTGAGACATCTAAAAGAGAGGCAGAAATCCGACTGTAGGTGATACTTAGAGAAACTTTTTGATCCTTGAGAAGTTAACCACAGGGAATTTTTATATGGTAATTGCTGCCTTGGACAGAGAGGAGAGACCAATTTGGAATGCAGAGAGAGTTACACTATAGCTGTGCCAAAGATTGGTTGTTCACCAACACCTAGGTTTCTCCTTTTAATCCTGGCATGGTTCAACCACCGTTTTGTGTGTGTTTGTTTGTTTTTACCCTGTCTCAACTCACCTGCAGATAAATGGGGTCAATGAAATTTGGGTGTCAGTGATGTATGCCACTTCCAGATCCAGCCTCGAAAGTCACCTCTGAGGCCTTCTACATGACGTCTTTTGCTCAGCATCTGGCTGAGTGAAGTGGATCCATGAGAGGACTCCAAGGCTCTAGAGAATGACAGAGACATTATATCGATGGATCCTGAGTCTCTGAAGCAGAACTCCCATCTGTACCACCACATTGGATTGTGATGTGATCTCACTCATGCACTATGTCAAGCCACTGAGCTTTGGGGATTGTTTGAGGCAGCAGTTACTCTGTCCTGACTGATACGTTAGGTATCCTACATTAGGTATATATTAGGAACACATAGAAGAAAAAGAAGCAGGTGGGCTGGACCACATTTAGCCTCTACAGTGAGGGCTTGTGAAGGTTGCTTCACAAGGATAGAGCCATCTCTCAGCCTTATCAGCTTCTGTGGGCCCTTCTTCTCTGTTCCCCTATAAACTTGAGGTGGCCCCTGATGACTAGCAGAAGAGGAGGAGAGTTAGAGTAACTGTGTTAGTCAGATTTCTGCTATGATGCTACTGCAAAGCTACCAGTTTACAACAAGCGGCATTCACAGGCCTCGCTCACAGATTTGTTTGTAGATAGGGTGGCAGCCCTACTTCAGGCTGAGGACTGTGTTCAGATCTGCTCCACGTGTCTCCAGTTCTGGGATCGCAGCCTCGTGGCAGATGGCAGAGGCACAAGCCACCAGGCTAAACCACGCAGGCAGGCTTCAGCTCCCACTCATGGTGCATCCACTCACATCCCATTCATCAAAGCAAGTCACAAGCCCAGAGTCAATCGGGTGGAGATGTTTACCCTGCAGACTGTGAGACTCGGCAGAGTCTGAAGGGAAAAAGGATTGTAGAGAAATCATATAATGTACGAGGACCATCTTTAATAAGGCATTGTGTGTGTGTGTGCTCAGTCATGTCTGATTCTTTATGACCCCCATGGACTGAAGCCCACCAGGCTCCTCTGTCCATGAAATTTTCCAGGCAAGAATACTGGAGTCAATATCCATGCCCTCCTCCAGGGGATCTTCCTGACCGAGGGATCAAACCTGCATCTCAAGTCTTCTGCATTGGCAGGCGGGTTCTTTATCATAGTGCCACCTGGGGTATGTGTATCCGAACCACTTTGCTGTATTCCTGAAACTAACACAACATTTCAACTATACTTCAGTTAAAAACAGTCTTAGTTTCTCATCCTGCTGTGAGTGACCGTGCACCTTTGGCAAGTCACTTCTCTCTGGGCCTCAGTGTAACTACTGGGACATGAGAGTGGTGGGCAGGGTGATTTCTAATGTGCTTTCAAGCTGGTATTGTTGAAGACTCTACGACACCGTTCTCTGTGATCCTAAGCCCTGACCTCTGAGAACCTATTGTCTTCAAGCAAGAGGTGTGTGCTCTGCCCCAGCAGAGAGTCTGGGAGGGGGTGCTTTCTGCAGAGCCCTCCCCGCCCAGGGACAGTGGGGAGGAAAGAGGAGCTTGAAAGCGGACTCAAGTATATTTCTCTGTGCACTTCTAAAAGCCCTTAGATCAGGCTGCTCAGGGCCTGATAATTTTTCCATTAAGAGGAAATAATTTTCTGGGTCTGTTTTGGTTGTATTTATCTGCAGTTGACAGCATCAGCTGCCGCAGCCGTGACACGCCGCCCGTCCCCCAGACCAGGCATGTGCTTGTGGGGGAAGCAGAGGGTAGAGGTCTCCGTGTCTCCCAGCCTGGATGAAGGGACCAGACAGCTATTGCCCGACCCCGGTATCCATCTCATCTGACCCAGTCATGACCTCAGGTACCTCCCACTCCATTTTCTTTCCTAAAAAAAGAAATGTAAACAATAGCCCAACCAAAAAACCCACCGCTGTGCCGTCTCCACCCCAGGCCCCCCGCCTCCTGCCTATCGCTTCTTCAAAGCCGGCTTGACAATAACCATTCATCACAAAAAAGAAAACAAAGTACGGAGAAACAAAAACCAATCTAAGGCCGCAAATTGACGTCAAACTTTGAAAAATGGACTGTGAGATGGTGGTGCAGTGAGCTCCTTCTGCTTTTCAGAGCAGATGGGCCTGGGCAGCGCCTGTCACAAGCCGACATGGCCCCAAGTTCAGCTCGGAGGTGACTACAGTCCAGGGAGCAGATCTGACTTTCAGAGGTGACATTGGGCAGAGAAAGGGAGGAAGAATCCTTAGGGAATCGTGGGCAAAGGAAAGTCACCTCTGGTGCTGGGAGGATGCTCGTCCTGAGCAAGGGTCTTGAACGGGCCAGGCCTGGAAGACGGGAATTCTGGCTCCATGCCATCCTACCGGATTCTGTTCCCTGTGGAGCTGGGGTATGAATGCCATCCTCGCAGATCTGGCTTTAGGAGAGGGAAGGAAGAATTCACAGATCTGGGTTCCTCCCACTTGTACATGTAAAGACTTTACCAAGTTCAGGGCACTTTCAGAGACACGATTTCATTCCAGGCAAGCTGGGAAAATAAGCAGAGTAGCTTGTCCTGTCCCAGAGCTGAGAGAATAAGTTGCAAAGACGCTGTATAACTCACCCCGAGTCACAGGGTTGGACTTGAACCTAGGTCTTTTTGGCTCCAGAGCCAATGATCTTTTTTGGTTTCAGGACACATTGAACTGGTAGCAGTGTGAGGCATCATCACAAATGCCTAGGTTCTTCAGAAGGGGAATCTCAAGACCAAAGAGGCGAGCTTATTTAGTTAAGGTTCCAAATTTGTCAGGGTCCAGAGTGTGGGTTTCTTGAGTCCCACACTAGTTGAAAGGGCCATGCCTTGAGACAGGGTGCTCAGGGCCAGTGCACTGGGATGACCCTGAGGGATAGGATGGGGAGGGAGGTGGGAGGGGGGGTTCAAGATGGGGGACACATATACACCCATGGCTGATTTGTGTCAGTGTATGGCAAAAACCACTATAATATTGTGATTAGCCTCCAATTAAAATAAATTAATTAATTTAAAAAAAGAAAAAAAGAAAGGGCCATGCCTGCAAAACCCCAGTGAAAGCTAGGAATCCTCCAGTGGGATTCCCCTGGAAAGCAGCTAGGACGGTGATTGGTGGGAGCCAGATGGGATATTTTGTTCCTTGGCTTTATTTAGGGATGTGGTACCTTTTGTCCCTTAGACCGACCCAAGGCAGTCAAAGGATAACAGAAAGATGGAAGGGATGGCCATTTGTTGTTATTCAGTCGCTAAGTCATGTCCAACTTTTTTGCGACCCCATGGACTGCAGCATGCCAGGCTCCAATGTCCTTCACTATCTTGTGAAGTTTGCTCAAATTCATATCCATTGAGTTGGTGATGCCATCCAACCATCTCATCCTCTTTCTCCCCCTTCTCCTTCTGCCCTCAATCTTTCCTAGCATCAGAGTCTTTTCTAATGAGTCAGCTTTTGGCATCAGGGTACCATAGTATTAGAACTTAGCTTTAGCAACAGTCCTTCTAAAGAATATTCAGGGTTGATTTCCTTTAGGATTGATAGGTTTGATCTCCTTGCTGTCCAAGGGACTCTCAAGAGTCATACCTTTTTGTCTTTTCATACTGTTCTTAGGGTTCTCCAGGTAAGAATACTGGCATGGGTTGCTGTTTCCTCCTCCAGTGGACCACACTCTGTCAGAACTGTTCATTATGACCCATCTGTCTTGAGTCTGCATGGCATGGCATGGCTCATAGCTTCATTAAGTTATGCAATCCCCTTCACCACAATAAGGCTGTGATCCATGAAGGGTGTGTGGCCATTGGCCCCCAGCTAACCATGGGTGAAGAAGGGTCATTCCGTTTCCCCAAGGAAACCACTCTTCCCTCCCTTCTCCTCTTGGAACCATATACTTACTCTCTAGGCTGTTCACCGGTGCCCTTGCGTGCTAAGTCACTTCAGTTGTGTCTGACTCTTCGTGACCCTATGCACTGTAGTCCGCCAGGTTCCTCTATCCATGGGATTCTCCAGGCAAGAATCCTGGAGTGGGTTGCCACGCCCTCCTCCAGGGGAATCTTCCCAATCCGGGGATTGAACCCATGTCCTGTGTTGGCCGGTGGGTTCTTTATCACTAGTGCTACCTGGAAAGCAAGGAGCAGCAAATACTGTGGGCATCCCCCACCCCCTCTCCGCCTGCAGGCAAACTTCCTTCTCTCCTGATCCATTTCTTCAAGGCTTGCCCTCTGTAAGAGGATACAGCTAATCTGACAGCAGAGCACATCATAGGCTCCCATTCTTGGGCCTCCCTTGGGATGGATCACCAGCTGCAGTTTGGATCTGTCTGCCAAGGTCCTGATTTGAACATAAATGATCCTACATATTATACTAAGTGAAATAAGTCAGACAGAAAAAGACAAATATCATACAATAACCACTCATATGTGGAATCTAATTTTTTAAAAAGGATGCAAATGGACTTATTTATGAAACTAAAACAGACTTACAGATACTGAGAACAACCTTGTGGTTAATAAAGGGGAAATGTGGGGGAGAGAGATAAATCAAGAGTTTGGGATTATCATACACACACTACTGTATGTAAGATAGATAACCAATGAGAATCTACTGTATAGCACAGGGAACTCTATTCAATATTCTGTGATAACCTATATGGGAAAAGAATCTAAAAAAGAATGAATATATGTATATGTAGGACTGGATCACTTTGCTGTACACCTGGAACTAACTCAAAGTTATAAATCAACTGTACTCCAATATAATGGTACATATTTGGAGAAGGTATTTCATTTCTATAAACTTCCATTTTCTCTTTGGCACAAGGCTGAAATAGATATCGTAGATAAAAAGCACTTTGTAATGACATAATAAGGTATTATTTTTTGCTTTGCACAGCCTTTGATTGAAGTAAAGTAATTTTAGATTCAGTAAATACTCAGCTAGTGCTTTCCTGGTGGCTCAGTGGCAAAGAATCCGCCTGCCAATGCAGGAGACACAAGAGATGAAGTTTCAATTCCTTGGTCAGGAAGATCCCCTGGAGAAGGGCATGGCAACCCACTCCAGTATTCTTGCCTGGAGAATCCTATGGGGAGAGGAACCTGGAGGGCTACAGTCCCTGAGGTCACAGAAGAGTCGTGCATGACTGAGCAACTAAATAATAACAAATTATACTCAAATAATTATAAACTCTGTGGGGCAGAGCAGGGATCCCTGAACAGACACTCAAGTGGTGTAGCGGAGAGGGGAGAGGTTATTGAGGAAACAGGCATCTCATAGGTGTCGGAGGACAGGGGCTGCAGTACTGCAAGGCTGTATGGGCAATGAAGGTGATGGTGAGTCTGAGTTCACAGTGGCCCTTGGGAACTGCTTCTCTGTCTCCCTTGGCAGCCTGGTGTCCCCTTCTCAGCATTCTGGCCTTTCTCTGTGTACCTTCTCTGTTCCTTCTCCATTCAGTCACCTTATGCTACTTACTCATCATTTCTCCTCACTTACTGCCTCAGCTGACTTGTGCCCATAGCCTCCTCAGCCCTGTCTTTGCACAGACTTTCTGCTGTACCACTCGCTACCACCAATGGCAGTTTCCCTCTGACAGTCTTTGCTCAAACCCCAGGAAGAACCTGATCTTCCTTATTCCCCTATACCATAGATCACTAGTCTAAGGATCAGTTTCTCTTAGGTTCCATGCCTGCTTCTTATGGAGTCATCTCAGGCTGGAAGAGTGGGGTCATGTGCTACTTATGTGATGGGGGTTTAAGGTGGGGCAAGTTCCCTTATAATGGACTATAGATGGGTTAGGAAGTGATCAGCAGTCATCAGACATGTAGGGAAGTCATAACGTCTCAATACCAAACTCTCCAAATTCTCATCTGTAGATGATGTAGATTATTATGTAGATTAAATGAGTCAGTAAAAGTGCCCCAGCTAAGTCATGTCCCTCCTCCCTGTCCCCATGGCCACTTTCTTTTTTTTCATTTTATTGGAGTACAGTTGATTTATAACTTTGAGTTAGTGTCAGGTGTACAGCAAAGTGATTCAGTCCTACATATACATATATTCATTCTTTTTTAGATTCTTTTCCCATACAGGTTATCACAGAATATTGAATAGAGTTCCCTGTGCTAAACAGTAGATTCTCATTGGTTATCTGTCTTACATACAGTAGTGGGTGTATGATGACCCCAAGCTCTTGTTTTATCCCTCTCTCTCCCACATTTCCTCTTTATTAACCATAAGGTTGTTCTCAGTATCTGAAAGTCTGTTTCAGTTTCATAAATAAGTTCACTTGCATCATTTTTAAAAAATTAGATTCCACATATGAGTGATTATTGTATGATATTTGTCTTTTTCTGTCTGACTAATTTCACTTAGTATAATATCTAGGACCATTTATATTGCTGCAAATAGCATCATTTCATTCTTTTTTATGACGAGTGGTGTTCCACTGTATGTGTACCACATCTTCTTTATCCATTCCTCTGTTGATGGACATTTAGGTTGCTTCTCTGTCTTGACTATTACAAATAGTGCCCATAGTCACTTTCTTAATTCAGGCCTTTCCCGTCTCTCACCTGGAATAATCCAATAGCCCTCCGATTGGACTCTTGACTTCCAATTTTGCACCTCCCCTCATTGGCTCAAATCTATTTTAAACAGAACTGCCATATTGAGCTTTTGAAAATGTGAAGAGCTACGATATCAAGGACTGGTGAGGATGAGATGAAACAGGCATCCTTTATTTTTCTGATAGGACTGTATATTGCTACAATTTTAGAAAAAGTAAGCTAGCGATTCTATAAAAATTTAAAATACTGGAATCTTTGATTCTGCATTCCCACTTTTGCTAATCTATCCTATGGGAATAAAAGCACCTATATGTACTACTACATGGGTAAGACTCTTTATTGGAGCACTATTGTAGGTGTCAACATAATTGTAAATGATCTAAATATCCAACAGTAAATGGTTGAATAAATTTACTACATCCATGCACTGGAGAATTAAATAGACATTTAAAAAAAATGAGCTAGTTCTCTATCTATTGACTAGAACGTGTGTCGCTACAAGCAGGTTTCTTAGTAAGGGATATGATGTAGTTTTAAAAAAAAAAATCAGCGCAAAAAATGGCATTAGATGTGTACATGCTCATATTTGCTTGATGAACACAGAGACCAGTGTGGGAAATTGCTGCATGTAGGGCAACGGTTCTCAACTTTTGCAAGTATCAGAGTCACCTGAAGGGCTGGTTCAGTTCAGTTCAGTCGCTCAGTTGTGTCCAACTCCTTGCGACCCCATGAACTGCAGCACGCCAGGCCTCCCTGTCCATCATCAACTCCAGGAGTCTACCCAAACCCATGTCCACTGAGTTGATGATGCCATCCACCCATCTCATTCTCTGTTGTCCCCTTCTCCTCATTTCAAATGAGTCAACTCTTCACATCAGGTGACCAAAGTATTGGAGTTTCAGCTTTAACATCACACCTTCCAATGAACACCCAGGACTGATCTCTTTTAGGATGGACTGGTTGGATCTCCTTGCAGTCCAAGGGACTCTCAAGAGTCTTCTCCAACACCACAGTTCAAAAGCATCAATTCTTCTGTGCTCAGCTTTCTTTATAGTTCAATGCTCACATCCATACATGACCACTGGAAAAACCATAGCCTTGACTAGATGGACCTTTGTTGGCAAAGTAATGTCTTTGCTTTTTAATATGCTGTCTAGGTTGGTCATAACCTTCCTTCCAAAGAGTAAGCGTCTTTTAGTTTCATGCCTGCAATCACCATCTGCAGTGATTTTGGAGCCCAGAAAAATGAAGTCTGAAGCTGTTTCCACTGTTTGCCCATCTATCTGCCATGAAGTGATGGAACCAGATGCCATGATCTTAGTTTTCTGAATGTTGAGTTTTAAGCCAACTTTTTCACTCTCCTGTTTCACTTTCATCAAGAGGCTCTTTAGTTCTTCTTCACTCTCTGCCATAAGGGTGGTGTCATCTGCATATCTGAGGTTATTGATATTTCCCCCGGCAATCTTGATTTCAGCTTATGCTTCCTCTAGCCCAGCGTTTCTCATGGTGTACTCTGCATATAATTAAATAAGCAGGGTGACAATATACAGCCTTGACGTACTCCTTTTCCTATTTGGAACCAGTCTGTTGTTCCATGTCCAGTTCTAACTGTTACTTCCTGACCTGCATACAGGTTTCTCAAGAGGCAGGTCAGGTGGTCTGGTATGCCCATCTCTTTCAGAATTTTCCACAGTTTATTGTGATCCACACAGTCAAAGGCTTTGGCATAGTCAATAAGCAGAAGTAGATGTTTTTCTGGAACTCTCTTGCTTTTTCGATGATCCAGCGGATGTTGGCAACTTGATCTCTGATTCCTCTGCCTTTTCTAAAACCAGCTTGAACATCTGGAAGTTCAAGGTTCACGTATTGCTGAAGCCTGGCTTGGAGAATTTTAAGCATTACTTTACTAGCGTGTGAGATGAGTGCAATTGTGTGGTAGTTTGAGCATTCTTTGGCATTGCCTTTCTTTGGGATTGGAATGAAAACTGACCTTTTCCAGTTCTGTGGCCACTGCTGAGTTTTCCATATTTGCTGGCATATTGAGTGCAGCACTTTCATAGCGTCATCTTTTAGGATTTGAAATAGCTCAACTGGGATTCCATCACCTCCACTAGCTTTGTTCATAGTGATGCTTCCTAAGGCCCACTTGACTTCACGTTCCAAGATGTCTAGCTCTAGGTAAGTGATCACACCATCATGATTATCTGGGTCGTGAAGATCTTTTTGGTGAAGGGCTGGTAGTCCTTGCATTTACTCCATTTTTTGAGGTGTAATTGACACATAGTGTTATATTAGTTTCAAGTGTACAACACAGTGATTTGATATTTGTATATATTGTGAAATGCTCACAATAGGTCTAGTTAACACCTGTCACCACAGATAGGTACAATTTTTTTTTCTTGTAATGAGAACTTTTATGATTTACTTTCTTAGCAACTTTCCAGTGTTTGAGACAGTATTGTTAATTGCAGTCAGATTGCGTTTCTAACAAGCTCCTGGATGATGGAATGCTATTCTTTCGGCGAACAAACTTTGAGAATTGCTGGTGTAGAGGGGTAATAGCAATGAAGTGAAAGAAATTATAAAAGTTTTCTTCACATAGCATTTTGTTCTTTTGCCAGTTTTTGTACACTTAGGTAACTGTTACCAGTCTTTTAAAATTTATTTATTTTTAATTGGATAATTGCTTTACAGTATTGTGTTGATTTCTGCCATGCATTGACATGAATCAAACAGGTATACACATGTCCCATCCCTCTTGAACCTTCCTCCCACCTCCTACCCCTCTAGGTTGTCGCAGAGCACCGGGTTTGAGCTCCCTGTGTGATACAGCAAATTCCCACTGGTTATCCATTTTACATACGGTAGGGTATCTGTTTCAATGCAGTTCTCCCAATTTGTCGCACCCTCTTCCTCCCCAGTGTGTCCACAAGTCTGTCCTCTACATCTGCGTCTCTGTTGCTCCCCCGCAGATAGGTTCATCAGTGCCATGTTATCGGTTTTGAAGAGAAATACAGTAAAAGAGAGAGAGGAAAGATACTTTTTTTAAAAAAAAAAAAAAAGAAAGGAACTCTGCTTATTTCTGTCACTTCTTTTCCTAACCTTCTTTAGTGGCTCCCAGGGCACACAGGATAGAATCTAAACTCATCTGTGTGACGCACCAAGGCCTCTTGGGGTGGGACCTGCCTTTGACCTCATCATCCTCATTGGCTTGGCTCATCTACTCTGTTCAATCAGAGCGGCCGACCACTTCCGAATGTGCTCACCGTATCCTGCAGCCTGGTCCTTCTCTGTAACTGCCCCTGCGAGCCCCTCGAAGGCAGGGATGACTTGCTTGTCTTTGGATTTCCAGCAGAAAAAGCGCTTCTCTAAGGATATAGTAAATGCTTGATAAATTTTGTTGACTGGAAGGGTGAATGAATGAAGGGTAGACCCACCCCCACCCCCAAGAAAACTGCTGAATCCGAGCCTCTTACCCAGAGTTAGCCCTGCACTGCCAAGCATTTTCTCCCAGGGGGTGGGCTGTTTCTATGGTTCCCACGTGTCTTTTAGTGAAGGAAATGCAAACAAACCCAAACACCAGGAAGAACGGGCAGGTGTGGGTTGAGCAGTCTGTGCTCCAGACTCACCTGCTTCTCCTCGAAGCTCTTCAGCCTCTCCTCAACCTTCCTGAACCCACTCAGTCTAAGTGGGTAATGGCGCAGGAAGGATAGAGGTCCCAGCATGGGATTTCACAGGGGGTCGCAGCACAATGCTAATTTCTCTTTGGAGCAAGAGTGTGTGCTTTTGAGTGAATGGGTGCCTGTGGATGTGGGTGTGTGGGCATGCGTGTGCTCATCTATAATTAATGAAAAAGCTTCACATTTGTGTGGTACTTTACAGTTTATAAAGTGTTTCACATCCATTATCCCATTAAGTTCCCATGAAACCCTGTGACTTACTCAGAGTGCATCTTATCACTTCCATTTTTCTGACGAAGAAAATAAGACTTAGACTGTTTAAGTGGCTTGTTCAGATTTATGGTTTGAGGATGCCCACCAGGGTAGAAAATAAGGGCGTCACCTGGTTCTGTTTCAGGGGCCCTGTCCTTCCACCTGCCATTCTTGGCAGTGACCGAGATGAGGGGCGGGCTGAGCAGGCCTCTCCGTCCTCTTTCCTGGGACCCGATCGTCACTCCTGCTGATGGGGTGGCTCCAGCATCCACATGCCCTATTAGCTTGTCACTCATCAGATGTTTGTTGACTAACATGATGACAAAAGAAACATGTATTTAGTCTTTGATGTTTCCTGACACACAGCTCCTAAGTCCCTCCGAGTTTGTATGCTTATGAATGACTAGTGACTGGGACCCATAGGTAGCTTCAGGATGGGAACTGGTTGCCAGAAGGACCACAGTGTGATTAAAAAGTGGGAACTTTCAAGCCCCAGCCCCTGACCTCTGGGGAAAGGGAGGAGCTGGAGATGGAGTTAATCACTGATCATGCCTGTGTGATGAAGCCTCCATCAGCACTCCTAAAGGGGGACCGAGAGCTTCTGGACTGGTGAACACGTCCGCATGCTGGGAGGATGAAGGACTCCCACTCCACGGGGACAGGAGCTCCTGGGCTCAGAACTCTTCTCACCTCACCCTCTACCTCTTCATCTGGCTCTTCGTCTGTATTCTTTGTTCTATGTGTTCTTAGTGTGCTTAGTCGTTCAGTCGTGTCCGGCTCTTTTGATACCTCATGGACCATAACTCTCCAGGCTCCTCTCTGAATGGGATTTTTCAGGCAAGAATACTGGAGTGGGTCACATTTCTTCCTCCAGGGGACCCTTCCGATCCAGGGATCGAACCTGCATCTCCTGTCTCCTTCATTGCAGGTAGATTCTTTACCTGCTGAGCCAATCCTTTATAATAAAGGCAGATGTAAGGGTTAGAGTTTTGTGAGCTGTTACCGCAAAGGATTGAACCTGAGGAGAGAGTCATGGGGATGCCTGGTTTCTAGGTTGTTGTTCAGGTGACAACCTGGACTTGCAGCCAGCATCTGAAGAGGGGGGAGGAGTTTGGGGCTGAACCCTTAACCTGTGGGTCTGGACTAACTCAGGTAGTTAGTGTCCTAACTGCATTGAATGGACAGACACCCAGTTAGCATCTGAAGAGTTGCAGAATCAGTTGATGTGGGGAAAATGTCCACACACTGGTGTCAGAAGTATCCTGTGGGTAGAAAAGAACAGTGTGTTTCTTTCTAAAATATCTATTCTATGCCCAGTCACCTTGGGGGGCCCAGAGCTGCGTGTAAGTACAAGTGCATTATAAAGGACAAGAGTGCACCCTTTGGAGTTAGGTCAGCCTGGGTTCAGGTGCCATCTCTGCCCCTCTTACTGATGTGGACTTTGGGGCAGATTATTTAACCTCTCTACACCTCTATCACTGCACCTCTAAGGTGGGATCAATCTCACCTACCTTAAATAAGGACACGTGTAGAATGTCTGGTACAGATTAGACCCTCAACAACAACACAGTGACAGTAATAATCATTCCAGGTACTGCAGTCAGCAAGGGCTTCACCGAAGGGGGGCCTCTCTCACTGGGTCTGAACGAGCCTCAGGAACCCCAGAAGCTCATTCAGACATTGGGAGATGGGCACCGAGGTGTCTGGGTGGACTCCTCCAGCCTGTTTTTCTTCGAGGATTAGTCCCAGGTCTGTGGACCTGGCCTCCCTGTGAGCCTGTGGAGAGTAGGAGGAGCCTCTGAGAAGAGGCTGGGCCTCCCATGGGCCCTGGGACAGCTGGTGGGAGGAGGACGGGGGATGAGCTCAGAGCAGAATGACACAGACAGGCAGACAGTGCAGGCCTCAGTCTGCATCTGTTGTCAAGAAGAGGCTGAGTGGGTGTCAGCTGCCCCCATCAAGGCTGGAAGGTAGGACTCATCCTAAATGTACCACCTTCGCATCCACTCTATAGTCTTTCTTACTCTGTCACTTCTTTTAGCATCTGTGCTATTATCTGCTATGATCTGAGTGTTTGCGTCCCCCTCAAAGTTCACATGTTGCATCCTAACCCCCAAAGGGGAGGGTAATTAGGAGGTGGGTCTTTGGGAGATGGTTAGGTCATGAATGGAAATAGTACCCTTAGAAAAGGAGCCTGAGAAAGCTCCCTCGCCCCTTCCACTGTGTGGAGAATGCAGCAAAAGGCACGGTCTATGAACCAGGAAGAGGGTCCTCACTGATTCTGAATCTTTCAGTGCCTCCATCTTGAACTTCCCAGCCTCCAGCACTTTGAGAAATTAATTTCTGTTGTTTATATACCACCCAGTCTATGGTATTTTATCATAGCTGCCAAATGGACTCAGACGCCATCATCTATCTTTTTCTCTTTCAGTCTCTGCCTCTTTAGAAGGGGTGACAGAAAAGTGAAGGTTCTGGAGCCAGGTAACCTGGTTGGACCCTGCCTTCCCGACTTTCTAGCTGTGAGATCTTAGGCTAGCCCCTTAGCTTCTCTGAGCCTCATTTTCCTCTTCAGTGAGATGTGGATGATGGTAATAGTACCAGACACCTAAAATTTATTGTTGGGATTAAGTGGAATAATTCCCGAGTCTAGCACATGGAGGCCATGTGACGGATGACCCTGAGCCCTTTCTGTTGATCATGACTCTCCCCTCTCTCACCTTCACCAGATAGCCGCCGTGTGGCCGTCCACCATGGAAAGCAGAAGTGAACATGCATTTTTATCTTTTATGAGCATGTAGTGTAGTGGTAGTGAAAGTCAATCGGTCCTGTTGGACTATTTGTGACCCCATGGACTATACAGTCCATGGAGTTTTCCAGGCCAGAATACTGGGGTGGGTTGCCATTTCCTTCTCCAGGAGATCTTCCCAACCCAGGGATCGAGCCCAGGTCTCCTGCATTGCAGGCAGATTCTTTACCAGCTGAGCCACAGGGGAAGCCCAAAGGGAACTAAATGTTGATGGGGCGGAATGTCCCCTTGGGTGAGTCTGGCTGTGGTGGCGGGATGAGGCCGCCTTGGGGAGAATGGGTGGGGGGAGTCAGGGTGGCAGGAGGGGAGACACCCCCGGTAGCCGTGTCGGCTCCCTTCTGCCTACCTTCAACGGCCAGCCAAGAGATCCTTCTAGAACCTTCAGAATCATCTTCAACTCCTTTCTGCCCCCTCACTCAGATTTAATTTGTTATTCTTTCTACAAATATATTTTTGAAAGCCTACTGTTGGCTTGACATTTGTTTACATCCTTCACTTTGACTTCAAACACATCCCTCCTATGATTTTGCCTGAAGGCGAACCATCATTTTTTGAACGCCTCATGTGAGCCAGAACCACCCTGTTGGGCAGCTGATAATATTCTCTCAGTTAATCCTCAGCCCATCCACAAAGGAGGTATTATCGAGATCCTCATTTTATAGACAGGGCTCCTGGGGATCAGCAAGACTCCAGGGCCTGCCCAGCAGCACATGATGAGCTAGTGTGGGAGCCAGAACATGAGCACTTATTGGGCTGAGTTAAAATCAGACTGTCAGAGCTATTCCCCCACACACTCCCCACCTTGCTCTGCTTCCTGGGCACTGTTCTTTGTGAGATCCATGAGCCCACCCATGCTCCCTCCAAACCTCCCCCTGGGTCTCATTCCTTCAGGAGCTGTTGACCGAGAGTCAAGCCCTGGCAGCTCCACCCTGTTGCTCTGTGGCAGTAGCGGGACTCTGGCCTCTCTGAGTCCCTGTGGTCCTGTTGCCCCATCTCTGCCAGCCCCTCATTGTTGAGACAAAGGCTTTGTGCCTCGGAAAGGCTGGAGGTCTTCCCAGCTGTGAATGTGAGGTTGGAGAGGTCACATTCACTGAGCACTTCTCCTGGGCTTTATAAACACCATACACTCAACTGGCCCCACAAACCCCAAGGGCGGGTCCTCTATCACCTCACCTCTGTGAGGGGGAAACTGAGCTGGAAGGGGGTGTTCATGGTCACCGGAGAGCAGAAGTCTAACATCGTGATGCAAAGGAACTTATTTACAAAAATGGAAATGGACGCACAGACATGGAAAACAAATTTTTGGTTACCAAAGGGGCAAGGGGGAGAGGGATAAATTAGAAGTTTGGAGTTAACAGATACACACGGCTATGTATGAACTAGAGAAACAAGGAGCTACTGTACCGCACAGGGAACTGTACCCAATATTGTAATAACTTATAATGGAAAAGAATCTGAAGAAGAATATGTATATATAGTCACTTTGCTGTATACCTGGCATATTGTAAACCATCTATACTTAAAAAAGTAATATATCAAAAAAAGAGAACATTAAACTTTTGATGAGTTTATTGGTGTTTCATGAAAAAGCTTGTAGGAAACATTGCAGGACAATGGATTCTGGGGTAATTTGCATAAAAAATTCAGAAACGAGATATGTTATTATTGAACTTTTGTTAAGAAATAGAATCCTTCTACCCATATTCAAGGCTCAATGAGAAGAATCCAGGTGGCTCAGTGGTCAAGAATCCGCCTGCCATGCAGGAGACTTGAATTCGATCCCTGGGTCGGGAAGATCCCCTGGAGAAGGGAATGGCTACCCACTCCAGTATTCTTGCCTGGAGAACCCCATGGACAGAGGAGCCTTGTGGGCTACAGTTCACTGAGTTGCAAAGAGTTGGACATGACTGAGTAACTGAGCATGCACACACACACGCCTATTTAAATGGAATTGCAGTTTTCCAATTTTGATAAGCGTCAGTGAAATTTAAAGTTGAGGTAGGATTAGAATTCCTTTCTGAGGGAGGGCCTACGGCATCAAATCTCTTGGATACCAGAAATGACTTGACTTATGATGGTGATGGGTGTCAAGATCCCCAAGCCAGATTGACACGCAGTTGCAGGAAGTAGCTCCCTGAGTTTCTCCAGCCCTCTCAAGAGTTGCCCTAACAGTCCCACTCTTCCTAGCTGGCTGCCCATTGAATGGCTTTGCCTCCCCTTCCAGTTTCTCTTTCTGCTCTCCCTTGCCCCACCTGTCCCCCAGCTCCTTCCCAGGGGTGGCTGATGAAGCCTCTCCTGACTGAACTTTAGTCAGGCTCCTCCGAGCCTTCTTCTTTTCTAAGCCTCACTGGGGCTTCCGAGTCTGTCCCTTGCAGAGTTCAGTTTTAGCAAGGAAGCTGCTAAGCCAACTTCCAGACAATCCCCCTACTCTTGATCTCTTATCTTTTTTTTAAATAAGATTTATTTATTTAATTGGCTGTACTGGGTCTTAATTGTGGCATGCAGGATCTTCAGTGGCAGTATGTGGGATCTTAGTTCCTCCACCAGGGGTTCAACCCAGGCCCCCTGCATTGGGAGTTTAGAGTCTTAGCCACTGGGCTATCAGGGAAGTCCTTTGGTCTCTGATCTTGCTGGCCTACCTTCAGCAAGAGTCCCCTACTCTGGGCAATTCCCTGCCGGTGCAGTGGTTAAGACTTGGTTCCATCCCTGGTAGGGAAATTGAGATCCCAAAAGCCACAGGGTGCGGCCCTGAGCCTGGAAGTCTGCTCTTAGTAACTCCATGCGCTGACCCCCTCACTGTGCTCCTTAACTATAAACCCCAACTTGTCCTTGCCGTATTCCAGGTTGAGTCCCATTCTCTCTCTCCTATCAGGATTGTTGTTGTTCAGTCACTAAGTTGTCTCCGAATCTTTGCAACCCCATGAACTGTGCACACCAGGCTTCCCTGTCCTTCACCATCTCCCGGAGGTTGCTCAAACTCATGTCCATTGAGTGGGTGATGCCATCCAACCATCTCATCCTGTCATCCCTTTCTCCTCCTGCCTTCAATCTTTCCCAGCATCAGTGTCTTTACAATGAGTTAGCTCTTAGTAGAAAGTGACCAAGGATTGGAGCTTCAGCATCAGCCCTTCCAATGAATATTCAGGGTTGATTTCCTTTAGGACTGACTGGTTCAGGATAGTCTTGAATAAAGTCTTTCTTTAATGAGTGTCAGAAAAAATGTATTTCTTTAACACTGCCCCCACATCCTGAGCCTGGGCAAAGACAGAGATAAGCAAAAGCGAGTGAGTCATGCTCACACCTTCCCACCCCCGTCTGTCTCTGGTCCCGCCTGGCACCAGACACAGGGAGCTGTGAGTGGGAGCTGCTGCAGGCATTGGGGTGGAGCCTGGAGCCTTAGGACCCTAGAAAGGAGCCGGGCAGAGCAAGAACAAGCTGCTGGTTTGAAGAGCAGGCTGCCTGGGGGTGGTGTCTCCCTGGTAACTGGAGCTGCCAGCCTGTGGAGTGAGTCTGGGTTTTACCACGCACTCCAGCGTATTGTACAAAGACCGTCATGCCTCTGCTGTGTTGACTTTTTAAATCAAAGGAAATCTGATGCTGGGTTCCATCCCACCAGGTTGGTAGAGACACTTCCCCATCCTTCTTTCCCTTGGACCAGGGTCAGGCACAGAGGAAGCTGTGGGAAGCCTTCCACCGTTGGTCCCAACAGGTCCACTGATGCAGCCGTTTCCAGGCCCTCATGGACTGGGAGGGTAGGTGATCCTGTTGCTTTCACACCAGATCTGGGGACAAGCAGGGACACCTATGGAGGCTTGCAGCTACACCATGAAAGTCTTCCCAGGAAGACCCTCTCCCCTGCTGCCCTTGGAAATTCCTCAATGCCCTCTTATGCCCCCAGCCCTCTGTCTTCCCTCTCTGGGAAGGCCTGGCAAAATCCATGCAGGAAACCAAGGGTGGAAGTTGTCTTCCTGTATCTTTCGCTTTCAGGAAATGCCTGGCTACCTTCAGAATGAAACACAGTTGAGCATCTCACTAAGTCACGCTGCCCAGACCGCGCATCACTGGGATGAGATGAAGGTGTGTGACCCTTTGCCGGGCTGGGAGGAGACACAGGCAGATTGGAAGCAGCAGGCACCTGAGTAGAGTGGAGAGTTTTTAAAAGAAGGACTCCTGATATTTTCCCCTTCTAGTCTCCTGAACCTCCAACTGTGAAGATCTCCTGGAAGGGGAATGGACTGATCTATCTTCCCCGAAAAGCTTGGTGGAGTTTAACGAGGCACTGTATTTATCACATGCGAAATGAGGAACAGATTCATAGGGAAGGGTGAAAAATAATAAAAAGTACTACAGAAAATACCTTCTGGGGCTGAGCCAAGGTCTGGGTCCATCTGCTTGTCTTGTGATCTAGGTGTGCGCTGGGGCCACCCTGAAGGGGACTGAGTCCTTCAGTGACCTCTAGGCCGAGTCCCTTTTGCTCTGTGTGTGTGTGTGTGTGTGTGTGTGTGTGTGTGCGCCTGTGTGTGTGTGTGCCTGTGTGTGTGCTTGGGTGTTGCTGGGGGCTGAGGGACCAGAGGGAGTGGCTGTGTGCCCACCCACCTTGAAGCCATGCTGCTAATGAATGAGGTATTACAATGCCAGTCCCCAGGGCCTCAATTCCACTCACATCTCCATTAATACACTCCCGGTGTTCACTGTGATTGGCATCGCCACAATAAACAGTAAATGAGTGAATAATAATTGGCTATCTATTTGAAAGTGTTACTGAGGTTGCCATGGCAATCACACCTTTTATTAAGCTTTATTAAGCTGCAGCTGCAGGGAGTGAGGTGGTGGGAGTCCAGGCTCCCTGGGTCCCACAGAGGGGCTGACCTGCTGGGTGACCTTTCCCAGGAGCTCTGGAGGTGCAGGGGCCAGAGAGGGGTGTTTTGTTGTTGTTGTTTTTTTAACAATTCACCTGCTTGGGGCCTTTAGCCATTGAATTCACCTGCTTGGGGCCTTTAGCATTCTCCTCCCCACAGATAGGAACATCCCTTCATTTCTGTGGATTTTAAAACAAGTAGCTTATTGTCACACCTGCTCAGAACTGTCTGCCTTCTGCAGCGGGAGAAGAGTTAGGCTTAGAAATGTTCAAGTCAAGAGAAACATTAACTTGTAACATTTTTTACCTCTCAAAGGTATGTGTTATATTGTCTGTTGTTCATTTCAAAATACTTTGGTGTTGTATATAGTATGAGCAGAGTTGTTAAATTTAGCAAATAAAAATATGGAACGCAGAGTTCAATGTGAATTTCACATAAATACCAAATAATTTCTTAGCGGAAGTATGTCCCAAATATTATGTATATTTCATCTGGCAAAGCCTGACTGTGAGATATGCTTTTGATCCAAATTCTAGGGGCCAGTTAGTTAACATGGAAAGAATTCTAATCAGGAATACAGACTTCAGGGCTGGTTAGTTAACATTTGAAAGACTCCAAGCAGAAACCACACTCTCTGGGCAGCTACTCCAAGACTTTCAGTTATTTTTATCTCCTATCAACACTAGAGGCCTTGCTCATTAGCATAATGGATGTTAGAAATGGTTCTCTTTGGTGAAACAAGTAGGCTTTGACATGTGCAAACTATCGGACAGGAGCTCTCCCCACCCTGCGTGGGAAAGGTCTATCAGTTTACCAAGGCCAATGGTAACCTGTGCTCTTTGGAATGGTATGCTAAGATTTAAAAGAAGTTCTATTTATAGCCACTTACAGGATTTGAAAGCCTAATTCCTAACCCATCTCTAGCGTTTGGCCACACATTCATGCAGGGTGCTGTCACATGGCCTAACAGGTCAGAAGATGGACTTCATTGAATTTGTTGGATAGGCTCTTTGAGGCCAGCTTACTAATAAATCTGTCTGCATGGGAGAAGGCAGCCTGAAACTTTTTTTGTTGTAACATACTATCTGCAAATGAGAGCACGGCCCTCAACTATCTACAAAAAGAACCAAATTGGTTTAGGTTGGTTTGTCATGGAAGAGAATCTTACAGTAACCAAGGCAAAGCTTTCTTTCTCAAGAAGTGTGTGAATGGGAAGGAAGTTGGGGGCTGGTTTGGAGGCAGCAGAATGTGCTGAAAAGACTAGCTGAGCAAATGAAATGAATTCCTTGGGGGCAAAAATCGTGTTCAGGACATATTCTTTGAAGTTACTATTTTAACGGCTTCAAAATGTTCAGTGGCATTAAGCACATTCACAGTGTTATGCCAACCATCATCAATGTCCTTCTGCAGAACTTTTTCATCGTCCCAAACAGAGACCTTGCACCCATTAAACAACTTCCTGCTCCTCCCACCCCACCAGCACCTGCAACCACCATCTTCTACTTTCATTTTCTATGAATCTGTCTATTCTAGATAGCTCATATAATTGGAAACCTGTAATATTTGTCTTTCCTGCTGACTTATTTCACTGAACATGATGTTTTCAGATTTCATCCATGTTATAGCAAGTATTAGAATTTTAAGGCTGAACCATATCCCATTGTATGTACAGACCACATTTTGTCAATCCAGTCGTCCACTGAGGACATTTTATCAGGAATCTTTTCTAAGGGTGAGTGAGCCAGGGCTTTGGGGTTAGAAGACAGATCTAAGCTCTGCCATTCCTGTGTGACCTTGGGCAAGTCACTCAGCTTTTCTGAGTTCCATTTTCTTTATCTTTAGATGCATAGCCTTTTCTTTTTCTGCTTAGACTTCTGTTGTGAAAATCAAATAAGGTAATGTATGTAAAGGAGCTTTATAAAGTAAAGCACTGTGTCATGTATTGTTTGGCTTCTTGTCTTTCTGGGCACTAGAGAACGCCAGAAAACAAACCCTTTTTCTCATTTTAATCTAATGCTAGTGATTTCTTCCGCTCTCCAGCTTTTGCCTATTTCTGAAGCACCATTGAATACAAATATCTCGAGGCTTAGTATCTTGTAGCTCAACTTTTTACAAAACTTTGAAATATTTAAAGATAAATTCAATTAGTAAAAGTGTAATTACTGCCTGAATAAACTATACTTTAAATTTTAATATGCCGAAGAGGATCATTTATGAGCAGAACAAGCTTTATGTTATACATTTTTAATGCTCCTAAACTAACACAGTGACATGCAATCTATAAAACAGACCAAAAAATTTTCTCATTTTCACATTCCCCCCAAATCTCCACCCTGCCCTCAACCAGAGCAAACAAACGCATCTTATTCAATAGCCTCAACAGTTCCAGACATTTTGCATGTTTAATTACTTCCACTTTTTTTCTGGGGTAGCTAGTCCAACTTGGTTAACTAGAAGAAAGAAGCTACGAGGGATGAGACCTCCAAGTTTAAATAAGAAAAGAGAAAAAGACGTTTACAAGGAAGTTGCATTTTTTAAAATTATTTATTTATATATTTTTGGCTGTGCTGGGTCTTTGTTGCTGTGTGGGCTTTTCTCTAGTTGTGGTGAGTGGGGGGCTACTCTCTAGTTGCAGCGCCCGCAGGCCTCTAATTGCAGTGGTTTCTCTTGTCGTGGCTCCTGGGCTCTAGATCACAGGCTCAATAGTTGTGGCACACCGAGTTGGTTGTCTCGTGGCATGTGGGAACTTTCCAGATCAGGGATCAAAGCCGTGTCTGCTGAACGGGCAGGTGGATTCCTTACCATGGAGGCCACAGGAGAAGCTGCACTTTGATGTCAAGTTGCTAGGCTGCAGCGGCACGGTTGAATTTGTCTCTGCTGGCAGGTGGGGCCCCACTGGGCCTGTCCCAGCCTTGGTCCTGGAGAGGGATTCCCGGAAGGCTCCATCCAAAAGCACAGGGGCTCGGCTCTGTGGAATGGAGCAGGTAGAGTGGGTGGAAGCAAGTAGGGTGGGGTCGACTCTGGTCTCCAAAGATGCCAAGAAAGTCTGTAGCAGGCTCTGTCTCCTGGCCACTACCCAGGCCTCGGGCACTTGCTGACTGCCTTGAATTTAGGCCAGAAGGAGAGGGAAAGGGAAAAAGAAGCAAGAAAAGATGAAGTGCATGTTCTCAAAGCCTTGCCCTCGCCCATCCACACTGTCTAATTATCAGCTGGGCCTCCTGCTCACAAGAGATGTGTGAGCCTCACGTTGGCCAAGTTCTCTCACCTGCAGCTTCCCAGACACTTGGAGGGCCAGTAATTGCCCAGTAATTACCCCGTTTATTGCCTCATTACGGGTGACCACCTCTTGGCAGGCATTTCCCTGGGAAGGTCTCCTCCCAGCTCAGGCTTCTCAGCATCAGCAAGGGAGCAGGCAGGCCTGCAAGGTTCTGGTGTGTAGCCACGCTGAACTGCACCCCCACAGTCACCCTCACCCCACCGCAGCTTGCCCTGCTCCTGGCCCCGCACCAAGCCCTCCGCCTTCGCTTTCACTAATGATTATCTAGGTTGGATAGGACGTACAAGGACCACTTCATCCTCTTTAACAGTGGCCCATTTCCTGATTCCAGACTCCATCACAATGGCCATGGCTCCACCAGGAGTCTCTTTAGCATCTGATCCTAGACCATTCCTGATTCAAAAGCTTGGGTCAAAGGGCCCGTCTGGGGTCCTTTAAGTTCTAGACACCTTGACACCTCCTGGTTCTGACAGTTTCTCTCTCTTACCCTGGGCTCTGGAGCAGTCACTCTGAATACATCTCCCACTCCAGTGAGTGGTGCTGGTTGGTGATGGTGCAGGTTGGGGAGTGGGCAGGAGGATGGGGGAACTGGTTATTGCCAATGCTTGTATCCTCCAAGCAAGGTACATGTAAAATGAACTTGGAGCTGGAGAAAACAACTTGGCATGCTTTTTTTAAAAAAGGAATACAAATGAGCAGTTTTGGGGGTGTGTAGGGTGGGTATCAGCATGGATTCATGGCCAATAGCTCTAGAGGGACCTAGATCTTGTCCAGCTCCTTATTTTACAAAGGAAAGAATGATCCCTGGAACAAAGTGGCAGCACACCCACAGCTGATCATCACCAGAATCCCAGTCCCTTCACTCCCAGGCCAGAATCTTCCCTTCTGTGTGCAGGCATCTTCTCTGGCACATTCCACCCTATTGTCTTTTGATGCTGTTTCTGCCCTGCCTGCCATAACAAGCCTCAGCTGCCTCATCCTGAGATCATCCTGTCTGTTTAACTGTGAGTTTTGAAGAATCTTGGATCCTTCTTTGACTACCAGCCTGGACCTCACATCATGGCTGAAATAGGGTTTGCGGGGAGATACTTCCATAATACCCTCACCTTCAGCTTTTTCCCTCTGTTGAGTCCAGGGTACCAAAGGTTCCCATCCTGTCACAGATCCCCTGGACTGGTGGGACATCCTATAGGGCGTCCTGTCCCTTCAACTCCCAGAGAATATCACTGGGGCCGGGACTGCTCCTAATAGCAGCCAAGGCCTGAAGGGGGCCAGGGAAGAGGTGCAGGTACCTGTTTGCACATACCCTGTTCTCAAGTGCAGGGTGGGACCAGGGGCCTGATCTTATTGGCTGCAGCTTCATCTCTACAGAAGCCCTTGTTGCTAAGATACCACAGTCCCTTCCATGCAGCCATTCAAGCTGAGGAAGGGGAGAGGCACAGAAGGGCTCAGGGTCCTATGTGAGTAGGAGGAGGACTCTGTCTCATCCATCCATCCATCCATCCATCCATCAAATATTCAGTGAACACTTCCTGCATGCCAGGCTCCAGGCCAGGTAGTGAGAATCAGGAGTGAGTCTCCAGTCTTAGCTGGCAGCTCCCTCCATTCTTTGTAAATTAAATGGCAGCACTCCAGCTCCCCAAGGAAACATCAGCATGGAACACTTCACATTCACTGCTGTGAGCCAGCCAGTGTTCTAAGATCTTAACACATATCTACTCCTTTGATCCTTGTGACTATCCCACGATGTGGTGATCCCGTGATTAGCCCCATTTTACTGAAGAAACCGAGGCACAGAGATGGTACCAACAATTTACTAGCTAACAACTAGTGAATGGCAGAGCCATGATTAAATCCATATATGGATTTAATATATGCCTTAGTGTATCTGGTTCCCAAATATGTCCCTTTAACCAAAAAATTCTACTGTTGACATTTGTCTTTATCCAGAGCAATGGGAATGCAACAGAGGGTTTTAAGCAAGATGTTGACATGATCAGAAGGTTTTTAAAAAATCAAGCTGACTCTTGCTGGAAAGGGAATTGGATCAGGGTAACAGTGGATAAAGATGAATCTGTGGGGAGGCTTTGGCAGGAATCCCCCTGAGAAATGATGGGGGATTAAACCATAGTGAAGGGAGTGGGGTTGCGAAGAACTGGAGCAATTTAAAAAATCATGTAAGTGTTTATGGACTTGGTTTAAATTTCTTATTTTGTAGAGCCTGTTTTCAATTGGGCTTTTTTCCTTCCCCTTGATACTTTGGGTAAAATCTTTAATTTTACAGTGACCTTTGGTTTTGGAAAGAACAAGTCCAATCGAGTTTAAAATTCAAATCCCAAATCAGACTCAAACTTCATCTGTTCCACTTCCCTCAGTCCTAACCAGGCTTTGGAACTGGAGCAGAAATGATATATGGCCTCGTCTTTCGTGCTCTCCCTGCTTCAGTACCTCCTTTGGAGTGGAGGAAGTGAGCTTGGTCTGGCAAGGGGTAGGCACTTCCTCCCCTTCCCTCTTCTGCGTCTATTCTATCAGGGTTAAGACTGGGGAGGAGGGGGAGCCTCTGTGAGACCAGAAGATACCTTTCTGAGAATAGTCCTTGACCCACAGGAAGCACTTCGTAAATATGTGCAGAATGAGTGAGTGAATGAAAATGAATTAAAAATGAATGAATGGATGGATGAATTTATAATCCTGTTGGTGATGCAGTGAAATCTGCTCTAAAGTAGAGGCTCAGAAAGGGCAGGTCCTTTGTGTGTGTGTATGTGTGTGTGTGCGTGTGCATGCATGCATGCTCTGAGAGAGACAGACAGATAGACAGACACATACTTTTATTTGTGCTTCATAGGGTAAGGAATAACCTGCCAGTGTAGGAGACACAAGAGACCTGGGTTCTATTCCTGGGTTGGGAAGATCCCCTAGAGAAGGAAATGGCAACCCACTCTAGTATTCCTGCCTGGAGAATTCTGTGGACAGAGGAGCCTGGAAGGCTACAGTCCCTGGGGTCCCAAAGAGTGGGACATGACTGAGTGACTGAGCATACACCCAACTCCCCCTCCTCTCCCTGCCCGCCACACACACATCCAACACAATGGTGGGCCCTGGTGGTAATTTTGGGCAGTGATGATTCTGGCATTCGGTGCTCCATGATCCAACTTATCTCTCCAAATTTAACTCCCCTGCACAATTTTTCTGCCTCAGTAAAACTCATTGTGTGCTTGGTCAATCAGTTGTATCTGACTCTTTGTGACCCCATGAAGTGTAGCCCACCAAGATCCACTCTCCATAGGATTTTACAGACAAGAATACTGGAGCGGGTTGCCATTTCCTCCTCCAGGGGATCTTCCCAACCCAGGGACTAAACCTGAGTCTCTTGCATCTCCTGCATTAGCCGACAGGTTTACCACTTGAGCCACCTGGGAAGCCTCAGTAAAACACATTGCTTCTTGGTATATTGTGTCATTTTTTAATGTTGCCTGTATGTGGGGGCTGAAATGAGGCATCTCCCAAGCATCTGTAGATAAGGGAACTAGGATTGTCTGCTGAGAATTAAACTTTAAGATCTGTACAGAACAGAGATATGCAAAGTCACCTTCAGGAGACAGAATGGTTCCCTGGGCAGTGAGACTTGACAGTAACCTGATTGAATGTATTAACACACCTACAGGAAGCATGTGTTAATCAGAAGTGACACTGCTCAGCCTAATGCATAAAGAAAAGACAGTCACCAAGGCAATGACCATATGAAGGGGACAGAGTTTGGGCCAAGAGCCCTATTATGGTTACTCAAGCGGCAGCATGACCATTATATTTCAAGTATTTCCATCTCATTGGCCAGACTCTCCAAGTTGGAGAAATGGGCACATCAGTTTGTCTCACTGTGATGCCATTATACATTAAATTTATCTTAACTCCCTTTTGTTTAATTATTTACATAATGCTTCATGCATGTACTATAGAGTAAGAACTCAACAAATACCAGCTGTTATTATTATTCTGATTATGAGCTGACTTTCTTTATATGGAGAGGATGTACTAGTCAAATAAACAGAACTACTCTGTCTCAAGACAATATGATTCTAATACGCTAAGCTCACCTCTGAGATATGACTCTTTTCTTAGTGAGCTGAGAAAATCGAGTGCTCCAGCCTGCAAGCCTGACAATCAAACCCTGGATGGAAGGAACTCATAAAGCACATGGATGCCCCCCTGAGCAGCCCTGTGGAGACTGCCAACTTGGAGCAAGACTAGTTGGTGCCCTATTCCTGCCCACTCCAGCTTTTTTTCTTCTATCTAAAGCCTGTCCTTCTGGAAGGCTCAGCTTAGCCATGCACATTGGTAAAGCTAACAGCATGTGTTTACTCATGTAAGTTCCACTGTAGCTGCTCTCTGCACCCGGAGCATGGTGGAAGTTGGGGGACGTGAACTACAGGAGTTACACTTATGAGCTTATGAGTCATGGGCTCTCGAGTTGGACTAGCTGTGTAATGTTGGGCAAGCTACTTGAACTCTTTGTGCTTCAGTTTTCTTCTCTGGGAAATGGGTATAATAATAGTGTTGACCTTATAGGGGCATTGCAAAGCTTCATGAGCTAATGCACGTGAAATCCTTGGTGCCATGCCTATTACATTGTAAGTGCTCAATAAATGTTAGGCATTGTTATGAGTGGCTACATGGTAAATGCTCAATAAATGTGAAGCATCATTGTGAGTTACAATTTATATGGAAACACAAAAGGTCATGAGGAGCCAAAGCAATCTTGAGAAAGAAAAAAAAAAAAGCTTGAGGAATCAGGCTTCCTAACTTCAGATTATACTACAAAGCTATAGTAATCAAGACAGTATGGTACTGGCACGAAAGCAGAAATACAGATCAATGGTACAGGATAGAAAGCCCAGAGATAAACCCACACACCTATGGTCACCTAATCTATGACAAAGGTGGCAAGAATATACAATGGAGAAAAGACAATCTCATCAATAAATGGTCCTGGAAAAACCAGACAACTACATGTAAAAGAATGAAATTAGAATGCTATCTAACACCACACACAAAAAAACCTCAAATAGATTAAAAACCTAAATGTAAGACTGGACATTATAAAATTCTTAGAGGAAAACATAGAAAAAACATTCTTTGACATAATCACAGCAAGATCTTTTATGACCCACCTCCTAGAGTAATGAAAATAAAAACAGAAATAAGCAAATGGAGCTGCTTTTCTTTCTAAGCATATGTCTTGTCTCTGCAACTCATCTCTGAATCCCTTACAGTGGATACTGTGTACTTGAATTCCTCCACTTGTAAAACAGGAATAATAATAACCATGTTGTACATTTATTGGGAGAGTAAGTTGGAGAATAAGCATAAAAATCCCATCTGGTATCTATATACATGTTAGGTGTTCAATACCTCCTTTTGCTGCTATTATCATTTAGTATTGTTATATAGTTCCCCTACTTGGCACGGGCCTTGAACATGGTTGGTTTTAGATGTATGTGTAATTGTGTGGTGATGACAAGAGTCATTTACACAGTGATAGAATGATGCAGCTAACCTTTCTGAGGTGGTTAGAGTTCAGGCCCTTGTGATAGTTCCTTGATTCATGAACTTTGACATTGGCTATTGGAAAATGGTACATGCTGTCCAGTGACATGGGTCAAGGACTTGTACACTGCTGTGTCTTTGCACAAGTTTCTCCTCCCTCTGAGATGCCCACTCTTTCTCTTCCTTTAAGGTCCAATCCAGTGTTGCTTTGGAGAGGCAATGGCACCCCACTCCACTACTCTTGCCTGGAAAATCCCATGGACGGAGGAGCCTGGTAGGCTGCAGTCCATGGGGTCGCTAAGAGTCGGACACAACTGAGCGACTTCACTTTCACTTTTCACTTTCATGCATTGGAGAAGGAAATGGCAACCCACTCCAGTGTTATTGCCTGGAGAATCCCAGGGATGGGGGAGCCTGGTGGGCTGCTGTCTGTGGGGTCACACAGAGTTGGACACGACTGAAGCGACTTAGCAGTAACAGCAGCAGCCAGTGTTGCTTTCTTGGCTCTTTCTGACTTTCTCCTTCCATTTCACATCCCCTTACCTCTAACTGTTCCTTCCTCAAGCTTTTTATGCATGAATCGAATGGCATGAATCATACTTATTCATTCACTCATAATATATGTACATACATATATATATATATAGATACATGTATATCTTGACTCTACATATATATCTACATCTCTATATCAGTAGTAGTGAGCAGAGACTATGCCTCATTGATAATTTAGTTTTCAGCATCTAGCAGCTGCTCTATTGATGTTATACACAAGTATAGAATGGCTTAAATTCTTGGTGGTACATGTGCCTTAAGTTCCTTTTCTATCTAGTACTGGGATTTCTCTAATCCACCTGCATTCTTGCTCTAGTTCCCTGCTGTGACCAGTAGACCACTTGGGAATAAGTATGTGGCTTTGGAGCCAAGAAAGATCAAAATAACTTGGACCCTTCATACAGAGCCTGGCCCAGACACATGGCTGCTCCTACTATTACGCACATGTTCAGGCTGGTGAGTACCCACAGAGCCTGGGACAGCAGGAGCAGAGGTGGTTTGGGCCCTGTTGTCACTGGAGATTGCCTCTGGGAGAAGAAGCTTCTTGTCCTTATTTTCCAGAAACCCAAGAGAAGCCATGGGGTCTGTTTTTGTTTTTCCCTTTGGTGCTGGCTGGGAGGGAGGGGTGCATGGCCTTGATCTCCTAGACCCTCAGGACTGCAGACATTATGAGTGATCAGGGAGGAGGTGGAGGTTTTAGGACTATAGGGACAACCATGCATTCAAGAATCTTAAGAAAAGGATCATTACCAATAAACAAACACAGGCACTGTTCTAAAGCAGAATTTGTGTTTCTCTCTCTCAAGGGCCCCAGGAAATCAGCAAGCAGCCCACGTAGCTGAGAACAGCCAGGCAACCCCTCCTGACCTGAGATTACTGCTAATGATAAGAGCTGGAAGCACAGCTCCATGCACGTGAGGAAGGACCGCTCGACCCCCTGAGGTTAGTGATGTGCTTCATCTTTTGGGATTTTTCCACAATAGATGTATTTTTAGAAAGAAAAGATTTAAAATCCCAGCAACTCAGTACAACTTCTTTTGCTTAAAGCATGTTCCTCTTCAGGAGAGAGTTGACCAAAGGAGGTAACGTCACTTTGGCAGAAGTCACCCAAATGTCCTGACTTAGCAAGTAAGTCTCTGGGGACCCCTCTGAAAGAGGAAGAGTGTTCTGTTCTCATGAGTCCTTCAACCACTCATTGTGCCTTTTTTCCTTCCAGTTTTATTGAGATGTAATTTACACACAACACTGTGTACATTGAAGGAGGACAACGTAATGACTTGACATGCATATATTGCAAAATAATGATACGTGACATCTATCACCTCATAAAGTTACAAATTTTTTTCCCTTGTGATCAGAACTTTTAGAACCTCTTCTCTTAGCAACTTTCAACTATACCATAAAACAGCATTAATTATAGTCACCATGTTACGCATTACATCCCTAGTACTTACTTATAACTGGAGGTTTACAGCTTTTGAACACCTTTACCCAGTTCGCCTGGTATCCACTAATCTGATCTCTTTTTCTATGAATTTGTTTTTTTAGATTTCACATATAAGTGAGTTTGTACAGTATTTGTCTTTCTCTGACTTATATTTCACTTAACATGTGTTTAGTTGCTCAGTCACGTCCAACTCTTTGCGACCCCATAGACTGTAGCCTTCCGGGCTCCTTTGTCTGTGGGGTTTTTCAGGCAAGAAAACTGGAGTGGATTGCCATTTCCTCTTGCAGGGGATCTTCCTGACTCAGAGATCAAGCCTGTGTCTCCTACGTTTCCTGCTCTGTAGATGGGCTCTTTACCCACTGAGCGTCGGGGAAGCCCTTTACTTAGCATTATGCCTTCAAGATCCGTCCATATCATCGCCCCTTTTCTGAACTGAGAGAGTCTAGGTCTTTGTTTCCCCAGGAGTTCCTGTGTACAGTTCCTGAAGTTGTGTCTCCTGGAGAAAGGACTGTGTAGTCAAGAGGTCTGGGAAACACTGCCCACTCTACTCCCCTTGATTCACTCCAGCCAAACTGGCTCCTTAGTTCTTTGTCACGTATGCCAGGCACACACCTGTCTCAGGACCTTCACACTTGCTGTTCCTTCTGGGTGGTGTGTCCTCATTCCAGATAGCTACATGGCCAACTCCTTCTTCATCTTCAATCTTTTACTGAAAATTACCTTTGCAGTGGGAGCTTCACATGTAAAAGACACTTTGTCCTCTTTCAATGCTTTGTTATCTTTTTCTTAGCACTCAGCATGAACTTCAGTGAATCAGGTCACTTTCTGCTCTATTTCAGTTACAATTACTAAGTTCCATCTTGAGGGTCACCATGACGGAAAAAGTAGATATGTAAATTGTTCTTTGGCTTTTAAAGCCTCATATTTCATTGGACCAAATAAGTCCAGTGGGATAAGTCCAATGGCTACATCTAACTTCAAAAGGGAGAGGAAAATGCATTGCTAACCTGAGCCTAAGAGGAGAGCTGTTAACAGACCCAATGATGACCTTGCTTGTTTAATAGTCCTCAGTGGCTTTCCACAGCTCATGGCATTAAGTCCAAATTCCTTTACAGAACTAAAAATTTCTGCGTAATCTGGCTCTTATGTACCTCTCTTAGATTCATATCTCAGCTTGAGGTCATTTCTTCCAGAATCCCTCCCTGATCTTTCTGACTGGTTGAGGAGCTCTTCATCCCATGTGCTTCCATAAACCTGGAACCTCTTAGCACATTACCACTTACTTGACTGTATCTCCTACGAGAAGTTTTTCTGGTGATCCATCAAAGTCAGTCCACTTGTTCCTGTCTAGTATTTTAAAAACTGAAACTACTAGGACACAAAATAGTATATTATATATAGTAAGGATTAGTCAAGGTCTGTGAAACTTGTTTTAGTATGTGGGTGTGTGGATTGGCCCTGTGTATAGGTTGACATATAAAATATACCTTTTAATCTGTCTTGTGGTCGTTTGAAGAGACAGTCCTACTAGGTCTGTAAAATCCATGTGGCCTGGGACCAGTCAGTCTCATTTATCCTGGACCATCAGTGCCTATCACAGTGCCTTGCACAAGGGTCTTTCAAAAAATTAGCTTATGAATGAATTCTCAGTGATCTGAGCTACTGGTGACTTTAATTAGAAGCAGCCTGGATGGCTTGAGCCGCTTGTCAGTCTCCTTTCCCTTGATGAGTAGATGTAGGCTGAGACATTCAATGCCAAGACTGCCCCTGCTTCCTAAACCAGGTTGAATGAACCTGGGCAGCTTTCTACCATCTCAGCAGGCCTCTGGGCCTGGGCTTGGAAGCTGGAAGAGCCATTTCTTTTCATCAAGGCCCTCCTGGCCTTCTTAAATCCAGTATCATCCTTATGCATAGGGGTAATTAGACATTTTTTGTTATTGTTGTTTTTAGTCGCTAAGTCATGTCCGACTCTTTTTGACCCAGTGGACAGTAGTCTGCCAGGCTCCTCTGTCCATGGGATATCACAGGCAAGAATTCTGGAGTGAGTTGCCATTTCCTTCTCCAGGGGATCTTTCCAACCCAGGGATCAAACCCTGTCTCCTGCACTGACAGGCAGATCCTTTACCACTGAGCTACCAGGGAAGCCCAAACCAATTATATTCCAGTTAAAAGAAAATTAAAAAAAAAAGATTTTATTCTGTCTGAAATTTGTCAACGTCAGAATAAAAGCAAGTTCAAATCCCATTTTACTGCTTACTGGTTGCATGACTCTTGGCAAGGTACCTCTCTGAACCTCAGTTTCTTCCTCTATAAAATAGTCTTCCAGAGTTAATGTGAAGATTCAAGATAATGTTTTTTATCCGTGTCTGACAATATAGGCATTCAATAAACCATGGCTATTTATTATCATTATTATCATCCTGACTTTCTAAAGGATTTGAAATCCTGCTAGTAATAACTCACTTCTTTGAGTTAAGGCATTGTTTATGACAAAAATGCTTTAGTTTCCCTGAGAAGGGTAAAGATCTGAAATCATCTACATCTTCAAAATTGTTTTGTATCTTTCGAGTATGACTAACTACATCTTTTATAGTGTGGGGTCAGCTAAGATCTGACTTTGATAGGGGAGGAGAGGAGAAGTAGAATTAGAGATAAGAAGCCTGGGGTTAAGAGGGTGCTGGCTAGAGGATGTAGCCTATTCCCTCTCCAGCGGATCTTCCCAACCAGAAATTGAACCAGGGTCTCCTGCATTGCAGACGGATTCTTTACCAATGGAGCTATCAGGGAACCCCCAGAGGATGTGGGGGTGTGTAGAATAAGATGAGTTATCCTTCACATTTGTCACATCTGCTGTATGGGGCTTGTGGAGTGATGCTATGTCTCTGTCTCAGGTTCCCTGTCTAACGTCCATTCCGCTTACAAGGTTGGTGACATAGTTCCAGGGATGAGTGAGATATAAAAATGTGTGCTTCTTGTTCAAAAGCTTTTTCCTTTCTCTGGGCATGTCATGCTGTTTTTATTTGCTGTATAGTGTGTGCTCACTTGGGCATGGCTTCCCTGGTGGCTCAGCAGTAAAAGAACCCGCCTGCCAATATAGGAGACACGAGTTGGATCCCTGAGCTGGGAAGATCCCCTGGAGAAGGAAATGGCAACCTACTCTGGTATTCTTGCCTGGAAAATACCATGAACAGAGGAGCATGACAGGCTACAGTCCATGGAGTCGAAAAAAGTTGGACATGATTTAGCGACTAAACAGCAACAACAACACTTGAACATATGATGTTAATATTTGCAATAAATACAGACCTTCACAGGCACACGGGGCCCTGGCCTGTGACTTGGCGTATGGGGTGGGCTCTCTGGACCCTCCCATACCTGCACCCTTGGGGGACCTGGCTGCTGAGAACTGCTCTTGGTGGGGCAAGGGGTGGGGGAGTTGGGGCACATGTGAGCTATTTCTCCAGGTCTCGGCACATGCTCCATGGTCCAGTTGGAATTTCTTATAAAATGCAAATTCCTGGATAAAATTATTAAGAATTTCAGGGTGACAACTACAGAACATGAAAACCCAAGCAAGGGGCGCCCGTCAGAGCCCAGGGCCCTGGAAAGCCGTGTGGAGCCAGCCCCGCTTTTAACTCTGTGGAGTGCTGCTTCCATGATTCCACTGTGGCTGGCCCAGGCTTCGTCCTCCTCAGACCTCCTCTTTTTATTTATTTCTTTATTCTGGCCATACAGTGTGACATGCAGGATCTTAGCTCACAGACCAGGGATCAAACCCATGTCCCTGGAGTGGAAGCCCGATAGAGTCCTAGCGATTGAACCCACAGGGAAGTCCCGCAGACCTTCCATCTGCATCCCAGCCGCTCCTGGGTGCTGGGCAGAATCCCTAGGGGCTGACCTATTGCTGCCCTCTCTGCCTCTGCCCAATCCTGCCTAAAGGGTCACTGTCTATACCTGTGCAGCCTGCTTGTGGGTGTGCAGCCGGGAACTGGGGTCAAAGGTGAGCAGAATGTTTTCCCGCCCAGTGTACCTACATCTCCCGCTCCCAGCGCTTGTCAAAAGGTCTTCCAACATGAGAAAGTGTTTCTGCATGTTATCCATCACCCTACCCTTTCGCGGGAAAATGACTGTAACCTTTCTTTCCTGGCAGCAGCGGGACCCTCCTCCTGCTTTGGCTGGAAGTGATCTGGAGGTTTTGATTGCCAGCCAGGGTCCAGAACGTCTGCAGACCCAGCGGGCCCGGCTGCTGCAGTTCTTCTTGCTTTCTTTTTCCACCTGGAAAAGCTCTTGGACTGGGGACGAGCAGGTTGGATAACAAGAGTGGGTGCGTGGAAGTCTCAGACAGAGGGTCTCCCGCTGTCAGAAGAAAGCACGGATTGAAGACCCCAGGGGAAACAGAGTCACAGTTTGGGGTCTGGAATTCTCCATGTTAGGGTCAAGTCTCACTCGGCTCCGACGTTTTCAAACTGTGTGACACTGAGTGCTTTCTTTATCTGCAGAATGTGTATCAAACTCACTCCTGCTTCATACCATTGATATGAGGAGTGAATGAGCTAATGTGCAGAGGGTGTTTCTCCAGAAGCTATAACAGTATTTACTGGCTTCACGGGAGGTAATACAGAAAAAGAATAATTCATGACTGCAGTCCTGGTTTGGGGTATTCCAGCATTACGGGTACTATACTATTTTTAAGTACAAAAGTACTGGTATTTTTGTTGGTGTGAAATACTATTATTTTTATAATAGTAAAATCATAGGATTTAACTATTATAATTTATATAATCTTATGCTATTACATACTAGTATAATGTTTATATAATATAAATAAAATCTAAAAGAGATTATTATTATATTCTAATAAATACTGAGTACTATTACTTCAAAAGTTTGAAAAATATGAAAGTGGAATTGTTCACATCCTGAGACATCTGGGAGGGATTTGCTGTGTTAAAAGTCCTAATAAAAGAAGTATTATTGAGAGAGGATTTTGACTATATCCTTCCTCACTTAAAAATCTTCTAGAGCATCTTATTTTCATTTGTATTCCCATTTCCTAGTGTTACAAGTGAAGTTGGGCATTATTGCTTGTGATTATTAATAATTTGTATTTTCTCCATAGTCAGTTTGGATCTTCATCAACTGCCAGAAGTTCCTGAAGAAATTTTCTTAGCATCGGAGATTGACGGGTAATTTTGGAAAAGCAGGAGCTGGAGAGGTTTGGGGAAGAAGATGGGGACAGGATCCCCTCTTTTCTTCTTGAACCTGACCGCCTCCCTACTCCTGAGCTGAGTTCCCTCTGCTTCCCTTCCCTTTAATCGACCAGGTCCAGTGATCCTCTTAGGGCCTCGGACAAAGGACCCTCAGCCCTGAAATTGGTTCTTTTTTAGCTGGAACAGCATCTGAGAATAAACTTGGAAGAACTGTGATTCAATCTCTCACTGTATAAAGTTCTCGTATTCAATATGAAGAAAACTGTGCTATTTGGCTTTGATAGTTCCATCACTAGGATAAAATACGGAAATTTGGTGTCAGACAACTCTATTATTTCTGTGACTTTAGCAAATCACATCACCTTTCTGAGCCTCAGTTTCTTTATCTTTAAAATGGGAGTCAAAGCAGATTGACTTGTTGCCAGAAGTAAATGTGCTCATCCCCAAAGTGCTTTGTGCAGTAACTGGTGCACAGTAGGAGCTCAGTGAAGAAGTCTTCTTACTAAAGTAAGTTCCCTACATACAACCAAGTTCCATTCCAAGAGCATGTTCATAAGTCCAATTTGTTCATAAGTCCAACAAAGTTAACCTAGTACCCAACTAACACAATCAGCTATATAGTACTGTACTGGAAGAGGTTTATAATACTTTTCACACAAATTGTACATTAAAAACAAACACAAAAATAAAGGTAACATTTTTAATCTTATAGTACAGTAATTTGAAATGTACAGTAGTGCAATACAAGGGCTGGCATTGAGTGAACAGGCAAGAAGAGTTCCTGACTGGGGGAGGTGGAAGAGGTGGGAGATGGTAGAACTGATGGATCGTCAGCAACAGGAGATGGAGGGCGAACTGCAATGTCAATCAGGCCTGACTTTGATGGCAGAGGTTCTGGTTCCTTACTGGATTCAATTCTGTTTATCCTCTTGAAAAGATAATCCAGTGACATCTGGGTAGTACTGTACCAGCTACATCACTGCTGCTTTTATGCTTGCTTCTGGACATCCTGGCCTTGAAATAAAATACTGTACTACTGTACTGTATACAGTATGGTACCGTAAAGTACACAAAAGCACAACCACTTATAGAGGATGCACACATGTGGCAATGTACACCAGACACGTGAACTAGCTTACATGATTGGAAATGCGAATGCACATTCACATCTTTGAAGGTTCGCAACTTCAAGGTTCAGAGGTAGGGGACTTAGTGTGTTAAGAGATTTCCCTACCTCACTTGGGCTTCCCAGGTAGCACTAGTAGTAAAGAACCTGCCTGCCAAAGCAGGAGACATAAGAGATGGGGGTTCGATCCCTGGGTTGGGAAGATACCCTGGAGGAGGGCATGGCAAGCCACTTCAGTATTCTTGTCTAGAGAATCCCCATGGACAGAGGAGCCTGGAGGGCTACAGTCCATGGGGTTGCAGAGAGTTGGACACGACTAAAGTGACTTAGCAGGCACGCACACATTCCACCCTAGTTCTGAGAACCATCTAACTAGATGAATCCCACTCCTCTCCCCCCTTTCACCTCCCAGACAGTGCTTAATCGCTGGGTCTAATACCTCAATTACACAATGTTTGTGGCAATGTCTGTGGCGGTGAATTGAATTCTCTGATTAACTGAGTGTTACCTAGAAAACTCCTTTTGTCTTCACCAGGGCAGCCACACATCTTTGTAAAACAGAGTGTAATCTGTTTTCCTACCTTAGCAAGTAGTGCTAGCAACAAAATAGGCTATCTGTCTCTTCGATGACCCAGTGCCCCTCTCCAAACACTGCACAGAGCTACATAGAAAGAGTAGAAGATTCTGAGCTGAGCATATCCTGGCCTGGGAGATGGATTCCAGAATAAAGCCTACACCCACTTGTTAACTTGCCAGCTTTCTCTATTGAGAAAACTGAGAATGAAGGTGTATGAATGTGTGGTGAGGCGAGTGAGGAGAGCAGCACAGGCTGAATTCATAAGCGAATGAAGGGTTTCTGGTTCACAGTGGTTGGTTTTGTGTTTTGCAGAATCCCCTTAGTGTAGAAGAGACTTTGAGAAGTCCTACATCCAGACCAGTCTCTGGGAAGTGCAGCTTGCCGGGAACAGAGGGCTCAGGGTCAGGGTTAGGGTGACACAAAGGAACCCCGGCATGGGCTCCAAATCCTTTGCCATTACCAACGTGCTCTGCACAGTGGACAGGCCATGGTTTTGGGTTGGGGCAGATGCCCCCCCAACACTCCTCATCCCAGAGCCTTTCGGTAGCAGACTTGGTGGGGCGCCTGCAGCACCAGGTACTGACTGTCCCCAGATGACTGATTCCAGTCCCACAATGTCCAGGGGGTGCCTTCAAGGTCCTGGACTAGTCTTATTCTTATTTGTGTTATTTCAATTTCACAACCCCGGAGGTATCGTGAAGAGGCCCATTCTACAGATGGGGAAACCGAGGCTTAGGGAAGCTAACTTTCCGAGGGGCACTTAGCTAATGAGTGGTAGGTTCAAAATTTGAACCCACATCGTTGAGACTCCTCAATCCATCCTCTTAAAGAAACCGGAAGTCTCCGCAACTTCTGATTTACACAACGATGTTTGTTGGTTACATCAGAATCACCTGGGAGCTCTACAGTTCCTGTTGCTGGGCTCACCTTAGCAATTCAGATTAAGCAGTTTTGGAATGGGGTCTCTAGCTTTTTTTTTTTTTTTCTTAGCTGTGTTTTTAACAAGTTCCTTGAGTCCACCCCTCCCTGGAAGAGCAGATAACCCATAATGCTAATGTTCCTTCAGCTGTCTCCAGCTGACCATGATGGACATGGTCTCTAGTTGTCAGTCCACACTTCTACCCAGAGCCTTAGCCAAATCCCAAGGTAAAAGTTAGTTTTTAGCTTTGAGATCTGTTCCTTGCCTCTGTGCTTCCCTCTTCCAGTTTCTTCTCCGGGCAGAGCATCTGTGATAGTTTTTGTTCATGTCCACTTGGCGAGGCTACGGTACCCAGTGATTTAATCAAATGCTAATCTAGGTGCTGCTGTGAAGGTAATTTGTGGATGGGGGTCAACAACAGCAGTCGGTTACCTTTAAGGAAAAGATGACTTTCAATAGTGTGGGTGGGCCTTTTCCAATCAGTTGAAGGCATTACGAGCAAAAAGTGAGATTTGTCCAAAACAGAGGAAATTCTCCCTCCATATTATAGCATCAACTGCTGCCTGAGATTCCAGTCTGCCAGCCTGCCCTATACATTTTGAAGTTGCTAGCCCCTTCAATTGGTTGGACGAACAACTTGAAATCAATTTCTTAATGAAATTTGATGCTTAATGAGTGATGCTATTGGTTTTGTTTCTCTGGAAAGCCCTGACCGAAACGGCATCTTTTCTGACCTCTTGATTAGCTGTCCCCTCCTTCCCTTTCTCCCTCCTCCCTCCTCTCCTTTCCTTCTTCCTTCCTCCTTTCCTTCCTTCCTTCCTCCTTTCCTTCCTTCCCTTTTCCCTTCTGCTCTCCCTTCTTCCCTTTCTTCCTTCCATCCTTCTCCCCTCATAGCCTTCTCTCCATGATTCAACAATGCCTGTTGTATGTCAGACATTGCTCTGGGCAAAGATCATACAGTCTGTGAAAAAGATGTCTCTCCTGCCTTCAAGGAGCTCACGAACTACTAGTTATACATAAAATCGTTAAGAGATTGGCAATTTGTATCAATACATCACTTTTGCTTATACTCTCTTCTATAAATCTGGACCTAACCCCTTGAGATAAAAAGTACAGGCGTTATTCTCCTGTTGGGAAGGTGTAGACACCTTGTGATTTGCCCTGATGACAGACAGTGCAAGAGGGAAGCTAGACCTCCTGGCCCCGCCCACTGTGTTCCCACCGCCCCCTTTCCCTGCACTATGCTCCTCCCCACTTTTCCTGGTTGGCTCTCACCGCCATCCTCGGCTCGCCACCGGTTTATACTTGTTTATGTTTCTCTTCTAACACATTATATCATACCTGCATCTCAGTTATTTGTTTACATAAATGTTTCCTCTCTGTATTGTAAGCTTCTCAGGGGCAAGTTACAATGCTTCATGCAACAAACATTTATTCAGCACTTGCAATGTTATGGGCACATTTTTCCTCTGTAGTGAGTCCGAGTGCTGACTCTGGACCCCGGCTGTGGAAGACATGGTCTCCTCGATGTGTGACCTTGGGTAAGTGCCTTAACCTTGTGGAGACTTCCTCCCTCATCTGTAAAAGGGGAGGAGAACAGCATTTGCCTCTGAGGGTTACCATCAGGGAGAAACGCTCTCATTCATATTAGGTGCTGAGAACGGTGTCAGGCACTCAAGAATATTAGCTATTGGTAATTGTAACTATTGTCCTCAGCATCTCAGCAAAAAGTAAATATTTGCTAACAGAATGACTGAATGAATACATGAATAAATGTAGGATTCACATATCCTCAGAATCATCCCATGTAATGTCTCCTAAAAAGTTAGAGTGCCTGAGACGGCAGTAAAGGAAAAATACATGTTGAACTGTGTGTGTGTTAGTTGCTCAGTCGTGTCTAACTCTTTGCGGCCCCATGGACTATAGCCTGCCAGCCTCCTCTGTCCATGGAATTCTCCTGGCAAGAATACTGGAGTGGGTAGCCACTCCCTTCTCCAGGGAATCTTCCCTACCCAGGGATTGAACCCTGGTCTCCCACATGGCAGGCAGAGTCTTTACCGTCTGAGTCACCAGGGAACAGACTTGGGTTCAAATCCAAGTTCCACTTCCAACTAGACATATGCATTTGGGCACGTCATTAACTTCTTCATGTTTCTGATTGCTAATTTGCAAAGAAAGTGTATCACAGTGGATGGTCTAAAAGGCTGACCTCAGTCCTCATGTCTGCCTGCCTTTGGTGTCAGGGGGTCATGGGGGACCATGCCTACAGGTTTGGTCCAGAAGCCTGCAGGACAGAGCACCCCAACCCAGATCTGAAGGATGGACATTCACAGGTCTGGACTTGCTGGCTTTGGTTATTAGCAGCGAGGATCCTGATACCAGCTTTATAAAGTTAGCATTTGCTGAGTGGTCTATTGTGATCAGCTCAAAATAGCCTTCCGCTTCTGTGCGGGTATCAGGACTTCTAATACCCAGTAACTTCGTACTCAAAACATCAGCCAGCTATTGTGTAACTCCAATGACAGCAGGTTCTTGCTACAAATCCTGAAAGCTGTCTCTTGGATACCCTTAACGTATTCATAACATTGGTATTTATGTATTTATCTCTGAAAACCATAACCTTGGAAAAAAGCATTTAGGGGAAAGAAGGCTGTAGTGATTAAAGAAAGCTCTGTTCATTTGAACAACATTAAATACAACTGGCATAATGACAACTGTGAGATCTGATAGAATATAGAGAAGGCTGCAAATAAAGGGCTTGTATTTTTTCCCTGATGTAACATAATGGTCACATTTTTCTTTCACAATGGTTTTGCCGAGATAAAGAACAAATTATACTGATTTGATTGCTACTTAGAAATACTTAAAATTGAAAAAGACAGCAGGTGGGCCTGGTTAGAAAGGATGGTTATTTTAGCATAACAGATGCATGCATAAAACATCGCCTAGCCAATTTTTTAATCATAAGACCCCCCAAACTTTTTCTTTACTACTTTTCCTTGGGATGTAAGCAAGTGGGGGAAATGAGGAGGTGCTGCCAGAGGGCACCGTCTGGGTCCAAAGAGCCAGCCAGCCAGCCCTGGAGCAGCTTCTGGGAGGAGGGTGTTCTGTGGGGGTGGTAATCCCCAGGCCTGGTAGATTACAGATGTGGAGGTGGGGCTGACCCCATGGGCAGGAGGAAGCCCAGAGTCAAGGGCTAAGTACACAGACATTTAGATCATAGGAAACTTTTACAAAGCTTCCTTTAAGATTTCTAAACAAGGAGTGTGTTTGGCTTCCCAGTGTTTTATTCATCACTGGGTCCCCTATTCCTTGAATGTCTTCTGGCTTCATTGTCACTCAAGTTCCCAGAAGGCAGAAGCCAGGGATTCTTATCCATCCTCTTTGGCTCCTGGCTTTTCCACTTCCAGGAAACACTAATTGGCAACTATGAAATGAAGACGTGCCTGGTGCCACTCCAAATGATGCCTTGTGGACCTTGCTCTGGCTTCTGGACTATACCCCCGTCTTCTCTGTTGGAAGATGCCTGAGCCATCGACTTGCTCACTATTTGTTAAAAATGAAAGAGTGACTTCCTTCCAGGTGAGTGAGTCCTGGAGTTTGGGCTATAGAACAACCCAGGTTTTCAAATGGCTTGTGTACGACAGAGTTTCATAGCATGGCTTTGTCTTGCTTAACACAAAGCCTCTGATCTTCGCTCCAGCTTTCCTCACAAGCAGGCAGACAATCTCTTTCAGATCTAGAGGACAGAGTAAGCTGCAGCGTTGCTGGCAGGAGCCGGGCAAAACCCCAGGTTCAGGATGAAACTAGCTCTCCCCCAAACACCCTGCTTCTCCTTGCCTATTGCTTTGTTCTTCTTGGTTTGCCAGTGTTGGAAATCCATCCAATTTGTTTCCTTCTCTGAGCATTTGGCCTCAGTCAATTTCTACAAAGTGCTCATGAAGGTCAAACCCTCTCCTGTTTCTTCTTTACACTTAAAAAAAAAAAAAAGTTTTTATTGTCGAATAGTTTTAGATCTACGGGAAAAAATGGAAGAGAATTCAATGAGTTCCCACATGCTCCATCCCAGTTTCCCCCACTGATAATATCTTAGGGAGATACATTTGTCATAACTAACAAGCAAGCGGATGCCTTATTATTAACTAGAGTTGGTGTTATATTCAGCTTTCGTTATGTTTTTCGCCCACGTCCTTTTTCTGTTCCAGGATTCCTTTCAATGCACCACATGACCTTTAGTTGTCTGTCTCCGTAGGCTCTTCTCAGCTGTAACAGTTTCTCAGACTCGCCTCAGTTTTGATGACCTTGATAGTTTTGAAGAGTACTGGCCAGCTCTTTTGTAGAATGTGCCTCTGTTAGGATTTCTCTTATGCTTTGGTGGCTCAGACAGTAAATAATCTGCATCCAATATGGGAGACCCAGTTTCAACCCCTGGTTTAGGAAGATCCTCTGGAGGAGGGCATGGCAACCCACTCCAGTATTCTTGCCTGGAGAATTCCACTGACAGAGGAGCTTGGCAGGCTGTAGTCCGTGGGGTCACAAAGAGTCGGGTAGGACTGAATGACTGACACGTTCACTTTTCACTTTCCTCATGGTTAGATTGGGATTATGGGGAGGAAGACCACAGAGGTAAAGGAGCCTTCTTATCAAGTATATCAAGGGTATATACTATCACCATTGAGGCTGACCTTGACCCCTTGGCTGAGGTCGTGTTTGTCAGATTTCTTCACTGTAAAGTTCCTCTTTCTTCCACACAACACTCTTTGGAAGGGAGTCGCTGTTTGCAATACACACTCAAGGAGGGAGGAGTCTGCTCATTCCCTCATGAGGGAAAGCATCTACATAAATTATTTGGAATTCTTTCCCTCGGGAGATTTGTCTCTCCTTCCCCATTTATTTTTTTATTCAATCATTTCTTTATACCAGTATGGACGCATGGATATTTATTTTATAGATTTATTTTGGGTTATAATAGCACGTTATGTTATTTATTGGGTTGCTCAAACTTTGTTTTCAGTTTTGGTCAATGGGAGCTTCTTCAGCTTGGCTCCTGTATCCCTCTGACCCGCTCATCCTTTTGTTGTTTTGTGCTTTTCCTTATTTTCTGATACTATATTAGATGCTCTGGGTTCATCTTTCCAGCACCAGCCTTAGAATCGTCCATCTCTCCAAGGAACTTTCATTCCTTTTACTGGGTAGTGGTATTGAAAATCAAGGTCTGGCTACTGGGTGTTCCTTAGATCTTTTGAAAGCCCAGACCGACCCCTCTTTGTCTGACGCAAATCTTCTCTTTTTTGCATTTCCAACTTAATGTCTCCAATCTATCACAGTGGTCTGTCTTCAACTTAAAGTTGCCTCACAGTGCACTATTTTCCCAAGCCCTTGGTATAACTAAACATACACACAATGAACCTGATGTTCAGCTAATGAAGGAGAGGGCCACATCACACTGGAGCCATGTTTAGAAAGAACAGTAGTCATCACAGACTGCTTTGCCCCCCATCTCTGTATTGCAAGTCTCTTCAGTGAAGACCATAACTCTCCACACTGAAAAGGTGAATATAGACCCCAAGTGGACAAGAGCGAGAGGGCTGTTCCTTACAAAACAGGTCACTGAGGAAGAGAAAAGAATTTCTTTCTTTGAAAGAATCAAAGACTGACCCACGTGGGCTGAGTGAAGGGCAGCCATGCTTTCATTAAATACAGCCCAGGGCAGCCTCTAAGCTGGACCCACCTGCTGCCATTTGGGGAACTTTCTGGCTGATCAGACTTTGTACTTGCCCTGCTCATGCCTCGATTTATGCCTTCTCTGTTTAGTCTTCTCCAACACTGATCATGCTCAGATACACAGTTAGAATACAAAAACTCTAACATAATCTTGTAATATCGGGGGAAGATGGACCCTTGAGAATTATCTGGGTCAATTTCACACTCAGTGCCCGAGTCTGCTTTTCAATGTCCCCTTCAAATGATTGCCCACCCTTGGTTTGAATTCCTCCTGTATCAGGGAAATCATTACTTTCCCAGGAAATCTTCTACAATGTTGAACAACTGTAAACACTTATAATTGCCCCCAAATATGTTTTTAGGTAGTTTTCTCATATTGGTACTATTTCTATCTCTCCTCAAAGAACCACTCAGAATAAGCTACAAGTGGTTTTCTTTCTTTAAAAGAAAAAAACCCTACTTCTATGTTGTGCATATTTTCCTGTGTCTTTAAATATTCTTAGAAAACATGATCCTTAAAGCTTCCTATTATTCCATTGTAGTTATGCACTATAATTTATTTAACTATTCTCTTATTGTTAATATTGAGATGGTTTCCAGTTTTGGGTTGTTATATATAACATGCAGTGAACATCACATAAATCTTTGTCTGTATTTCAATTATTTCCTTGGGTAGATTATTAGAAGTGGTATTACTGAGTCAAAGGGTGATGTTTAGCTTGTATTTTATTAGAGAGTAGAGTCATTATTATGTGAAGAGACCTGGGTATCACTCTGCGCTATGAATCTAGAATACCGAGATGAAATTTTTGAGTGGTTTGTGGAAGATAAGGACCCTCGCTGAAATATGGTAGATCACTCTGTCTTTGAAGAAGTAGCTTTGGTGACCAGAAGTATATCTTGTCCTGTGTTGACATGAAAGTACATGGCTGTTGCTTTAGCAAAAGTTTGAAGTCAGGTTTTTGGATGAGGGCAGATAAATCTGCAGGTAAGACCCTTGGCAAGTTGAAAGCAGCATAGACGGATGGAGTCATGTTAGCATCAGTTTTGGGAAGGCACCCACATTCTGGAGACCAAAGTCAAGCTGTCCATAGTGATACACGGAGCAGCTGTCCCATGGCCCAGTTGAAATATTGAAAAAGTCAGAGATTTCGCACATTCAGAAAAAAGGATGGCTGAAGAGTTAAAGTTAGATAAAGGGACAGATTCTTCCTGAAAGGAAATCTGAACTGGAGAGAAGTTTTATACATCTACTATACAGTTGGAATGATGAAGAGAAACAATAAAGTCTTGGCATTTATTTCTGACTTTTATTTCAAGGAGACAGATGAAACAATACATGTTGAGATATAAAAAGTTAACTTGGGATGCTGTGTGGTATTGAAGAAGAGTATCAGCATTAGCCAACATCCACTGGATCATAGAAAAAGCAGGAGAGTTCCAGAAAGCGTTTCTCTTGCTTCTGCTTCATTGACTACACTAAAGTCTTTGACTGTGTGGATCACAACAAGCTGTGGGAAATTCTTAAAGAGATGGGAATACTAGACCACCTTACCTGCCTCCTGAGAAACCTGTATGCAGGTCAAGAAGCAACAGTTAGAGCCAGACAATGGACTGGAACAAGGGACTGGTTACAAATTGGGAAAGGAATACGTCAAGGCTGTACATTGTCACCCTGCTTATTTAACTTATATGCAGAGTACATCATGAGAAATGCTGGGCTGAATGAAGCACAAGCTGGAATCAAGATTGCCGGGGGAAATATCAATAACCTCAGATACGCAGATGACACCACCCTTATGGCAGAAAGTGAAGAAGAACTAAAGAGTCTCTTGATGAAAGTGAAGAGGAGAGTGAAAAAACTGGCTTAAAACTTAACATTCAAAAAACTAAGATCATGGCATCTGATCCCATCACTTCACTGCAAATAGATGGGGAAGAAAATCACTGCAGATGGTGACTGAAGCCGTGAAATTAAAAGAGCTTGCTCCTTGAAAGAAAAGCTATGACAAACCTAAAAAGCATATTGAAAAGCAGAGACATTACTTTGCTAACAAAGGTCCATCTAGTCAAAGCTATGGTTTTCCAATAGTCATGTATGGATGTGAGAGTTGGACCATAAAGAAGTCTGAACACTGAAGGATTGATGCTTTTGAACTGTGATGCTGGAGGACTCTTGAGAGTCTCTTGGGCTGCAAGGAGATAAAACCAGTCATTCCTAAGGGAAATCAATCCTAAATATTCATTAGAAGGCCTGATGCTGAAGCTGAAGTTCCAATACTTTGACCACTGATGGGAAGAGGTGACTCATCAGAAAAGACCCTGATTCTGGGCAAGATTGAAGGCAGGAGGAGAAGGGGATGACAGAGGATGAGATGGTTGGATGGCATCACTGGATTCAATGGACATGAGTTTGAGTAAGCTCCAGGAGATGGTGAAGGACAGGGAAGCCTGGCATGCTGCACTGCATGGGGTCGCAAAGAGTTGGACACGACTGAGTGACTGAGCAACAACATCAACATTAGCACTAGAGGGAACTAGAATTAACTCTGGCCTTTCCCACAACTAGCCAAGTAACCATGGATAAGTTAATCTCCCTGTTGAGCCTTGGGTTCCTCTTCTAGAACTTGGAAATTAGGATTCTTACTTCACAGGCCTTCTGGGAAGGTTACATAAAATTAGATGCAAATAATAGTTTAGTAGCTTCCATAGAGAAGGTGCCTGTTTAGTGTTCTCTGTTGCTGCCATTTCTGCTGTGAGCTGGGAGCTATGAGCCCACCCATACCATGGAGAGTTTCAGTATCATTCAGACTACAGAAAGTGTGAGCCAAGACCAGAAGTGAAGACAGTGTTGATTTATCTCATTGATATGGCCCTTTGACCACATTGCCAATTTTCTACCTTCCTCTTGTTCTTAAAGGAGCCATGCACAGATTTTGAAAGTTTTAGAAGACGGGGTATTAGAGTTGCTATTGAACCATTAGTCCTGGGGATAGGGTGGGCACTGAGGAAGGGGTGATACTCTTCTGTTGGAGGTGAGGACTGTTTGGGGACCAAAAGAGAAAACAGAAATGACCTTCTCTTGGAGAGAGGTAGCAGACCCCAAAATAAGATGAAGTAGTGTTGCCTGATCAAAAGTCACAGTTGTGACAACTGCAGATGCCAAGAGTCTTAAGAGTAGGCAGCCTGGGCTCTTTACTTTTAAAAGGGCCATTGTCTGGACCATCTCATTCCCCTGCAACTGACCTCAGCTCCACTCTCCCTGTGGGGCCTGCCTCTCACTTTCTGAGAAGGTTCTGACATCAGACCTACTATTAGATTCTGGTCTTTTCCTTGAGCTCAGCCTTGGTCTCTGCTCTGTTGACTTGCCTCCCTCTGTTCACAAACATGTGCAGGCCTCTGGCCTGCTCCACCTTTTATCCAATCCTGATCTGGACAACTATTCTCCCAAGACTCTCCCCCCATGCCCAAGCTTGGCTCCACTGTGTCCCCTGCTTCTTTCTGAGCCAATGCTTGTTGATAGTCTTTCATGTGGCTCCTGCTTTCATATTGTAAGCCCCTCTTTCCTGAACTTGACACCACATCCCTCTGGAACCATGCTGAGAGATAACACAAGTGTCATTGCTAAGGGCAACAGTGAATTATCCCTCTTCTTCAATGATCTAGCAGTGTCCGTGGACTGAACTCCATCTGTCCACTGGGAGAAGTCAATGGAGGTCACTGCCCAAAACATTAAGGTTCAGTCTTTTGTCTGCCTTCTGGATGGCTCCAAAGTTTCATATTTCTGATGAGATCTATTGAAGCCTTAGGGAAGGGAAGACCCTAGTGGTTCAAACCAGCATGCCTGGATTCCTCTAGAAACAGCAGAAAGCCCCTGTAGGAGCTGTTTGTTATTTATCAGATTGATGACAGTTCATTCCAGGAGAGATGTTCCCCAAAGATGCTGGAGCAATGATAGCCCAGCAAAGACAAGAGCAAGGAACAGAAAATGGAATCAGCTTACCTAAGCTCGGGCAGGCAGAACCAGCTCCTCACTTGCCAACTGCACAACCTGGCAAGTCATCAAACCTCCTGAGCCTTCGCTGCTTCATCTGCAAAATGAGGATGAAAGGAAGACCTTTCTGACGGTGTTGGTTTGAAGATCAAATAAAATAATAAATGTGAAAGCGTATCGTGAAATGTCAGGTGCTTTTTAATGTTAGTTATTAATAGTAAAATGTATTATTATTAGCCTGTGATTCCACAGGATGCTCCAGCAACAAAGAACAGAAAAAAAAGGACCCAGATTGGCTTAACAACAGGGAAATTTTTTATCTCCTATAACAGGAGATTCAAAGGTAGATCAGGCTTCAAGATGTGTGGGCTCAAGGTCTCAGCAGTGTCTTCAGCACCTAGGTTCTTTTTGTTTCTCTCTTCTGCCATCCTGGATGTCAGCTTGATCTGTAGCCTGGTCTAAAATGGCTTAGCAGATACAGGTATCACCTGCAGAGACAATGCTATTTTGAGAAAGGAGAGAGACTCTCTCTCCTTGTGACTCTCTCTTGGGAGAGAGGGGAAGCTTATCCCAAGCCCTCCAGCACCTTCCTCTCATGTTTATATAGAAATTGGTTCATAGATCCACTCCTACAACAATCAAAGGCAGGGGACCCTTGGGCCAGTCAGGTTCATGGGTTTGCAGGCGGGATGGTATAGGACCACGTGGGGTCTCTAGCACGAAGAAAACTGGGGTGATGAATGCTGAGTAGATGCCATAGCATCTAGTACCAATAATTATCATTATTGTCATTAGACTGTATGCTCTGAAGGTAGGGACTGTTTCTGTGTGGCCTTATATATCCCCAGTGCCTCTTATAGCAGTGGTCCCCAACCTTTCTGGTACGAGGGACTAGTTTTGAGGAAGACAATTTTTCCATGGACTGGGGTGGGGGGTGGTTTGGGGATGATTCTCATAAGGAGCATGCAGCCTTGATCCCTCACATGTGCAGTTCACAGTAGGGTTCGCTATGATTGATGATGAGAACCTAACGCCGCCACTGATCGGACAGGAGGTAGAGCTCAGGTGGTAATGCAAGCAACAGGGAGCAACTGTAAATACAGATGAAGGTTTGCTCACTTGCCAGCCACTCACCTCCTGCTCTGCAGCCCTGTTCCTATGGACTGATACTGTTCTGTGGCCTGGGGGTTGGGGATCCCTGTCTTACAGTATCTGGGACATCATAGATGCCGCTAAAATATTTGTTGAATGAAATAGACAGCAGGAAAAGCGAGATATGATGGGACACCATCCTTTAGGTGGACGTGCTCACTATGTAACAGGCACTGCTTGCTGAGTGTCAGGGCTGTGTTCTCACTCGCTCTCATGCTCCCTGCATAGGATACAACATCTTCTATATCCTACATGCTCCACAAAAGTGTGAGTGGATTGCACTTATTTTATGGAAGACATTATTATTTAATAATGATCGCAGATGCTTCCCTAGTGCTGCTTCTATTCCAGATGTTGGGATAAGGAAGCACTTTATTGTATTTGCTCCTGTAATTGTGAGTTAGGTACTATAATAATTCCTACTTTACAGCTGGAACAACTGAAACACAGAAGCCTTGCTCTGAGTATGTAGGCGGTTCATAGGTGGTGAACCAGCTCAGGCGGACTCAGGGTACCTGCTCTTAACACAGTACGCAGCAAAGCTACTCCTTCAAACTGCTTCTGATAGACCCCATAGCTCACTTAGTGGATGGAGGAGGCCATGATGGGGGAGGAAAATTCCCGGGTGGGTCGGGAGCCCCTTGTGACAATCCTTCTTCTGATCACAGAGTCAGGTCACTCCCATGTCCACCTCCCTCCTCTGGGAGCATTGTTTTGCTGGAGAAGCCCACCATACATCACTGTTTATCAGTGAACAAGCACCCCAGCAAAGCCATTCCTCCCGTTTGTCAGGAAGGGGGACTATTTATGGGGCTGCCACTCTGCTGGGCTAGGAAGGAGTCAGGCTGCCTTAGTGGTGGCATTGCTGCTGTCACCAGCAAGGCTAGGCTGGGTTGACTTGTCCATTCATTGGCAGGACTGGGTGCTTCCTGGAGGCAACTTCCTCTCAGAAGGAGCTTCCTGAACACTGGAAAATAATGGAGGAGAACTGGCCTCTTGTGAACTTCTGCTTCCATGTCCCTGTCTTGGTCACAAAAACTGTATGAAATCATAATAATAATCACTTATTGAACTTTTATTATGCACCAGACACTATTCTACTATTTTAAGCACTCTGCATGTATTAAATTACTTATTCCTCAAAGCAAGAACTTCCTTTTGTGTCCACTATGCAGATGAGGAAACTGAGGCACAGAGTTGAGATACTGGCAAGTGACCAGGTTGGGTTCCAAACTCATTGCCAACGCTTCCCAAGCCCTTGCTGCATGCCAGACCCCTCCTCAGGGCCTTACATGCTCCTTCTGGTTGATTCTGCCCAGCACCTAAGATAGAAACTATTCCTGTTCAAGGAAACCAAAGGTGAGGGGTTAGGTAACTTGCCCAAGGTCACAAAGTAGCAAGATGAGCTGGGATTCCAATCCAGGCAGTCTGCCTAGGTTCTTAACTGGCTGACGCTAAGCTTCCAATTTTCTTTTGCAAGAAATAAGGGCAGTTCATCATCAGAAACAGTTCAGTCCAGCTGGTTTCTTGTATTAACTCCCTGCCGTTCTTCCAGTTCTTTCCTTTGGGAAGCTCTTCCTTAGGTCCAGGAATCCCACACATGATCTAAGACAAGATGGTGGTTGGCCCTGGATCCTCTAAGCCCGAGCTGTAGAGATCCTCAGGTTCCTGTGACTAGAAGGAGCTGCCTGAGGTCACCGTGCTGTCTTCTGGCCCGAGGCAGGGCTGCTCCAACTCAGCCTTTCTGTTCGATGATGCCTTTGTCCTGATTTTTCCAGTGGGGACTGAGTATCCCCGATGTGAAGATACAGAGGTCTGGCCTGAACATGCACTCAAAGGGCCCTTGCTCTGATAGTGACCTAAGCCCCTGGAAGGGCAAGGTGACAAAGGGGTACTGTCTGGAGAACCAGCCAAAGTAACCCACGGCACCCTGCCAGCCCCACCCCTGCACAACAGCTTGAAAACAATTTGTCCAGCCTGTGAGTAATGTCTAGTCACTAAATGCTAATTAATTTGCTGTTGCATTTGAGTTAATTTATGGGGTGTACTCTTCACCAAGTAAATTTTAATTAAGAAGAGTAAAACAAATGACAAAGTAATTTCCAAAAAAAATTAATTTTCAAGTAAACACGAGCCATTGTTTTCCTTTGTATCAATGATGAAAATTAAAATGAAACCTCCATAGCCGCCCCCGCCTCCCCCCCCCTTCTCTGGCTTTTAAGGATGAAGTTTGAACTTCAGCCAGGGGCTGGGAGGAGGGCAAATTAGCAGTTAGGCAGGGCCAAAGGAACTGGGCAGAGAGCCTGGGAGAGACGGGATAACAGGCCTCGGAGAAGTGCACTGGTGTTAATTCTCTGGTGTTGATGGTGTAGAATTTTCATCTAACACTGCCCCTTTTAGGAGCTGAGACGGGAAAAGCTTATTGTATGTGCTTCTTGTAGAAACACTAAATGAGGAAGCGAGAGGTGAAGGCATTTTATGATTTATTTTAATTCATCAAATTGCATAACCAAATAAGGGCTTCCCAGGTGGTGCTAGTGGTAAAGAACCCTCCTGCCAATGCAGGAGAGGTAAAAGAATCCATTAGATCCCTGGGTTGGGAAGATCCCCTGGAGGAGGGTATGGCAACTCACTCCAATATTCTTGCCTGGAGAATCCCATGGACAGAAGGCCCTGGCAGGCTACAGTCTATAGTGTCGCACAGAGTCAGACACAACTGAAGTAATTTAGCACGCACGCACATATAATCAAACAAGAAAAGGAGAGAGGAAGTCGGAAAGTATCGACTTGCAGACTTGTCCAGGCATCGCCTGGGAAACTTTACAGAGCTTCTCTCAGCTTGCCTGTCTAACAGTTCTCAGAGGAGGGTGTTTCCTATCAGCTCCCACATTAGACGCAAGGAAACTGAAGGCGTTAAGGCCACATGACCAGTGGGTCAGATTTAAAACCTGCTTTGCGGCCTCCAAGCTTTCCACATCATCCTGCTGTCTCTTTGATTACATGTGTCACAAAGTGATTTTTGAAATCAATTTGCAAGGCTGCGCTGGGTCTGCTGCCCAGAGCTTGATGTTGCTGCCATTCTATGTCTGGCTCGATGGAGAGTTGGGAATTGGGGTGATGATGGTGGGGGTCTGTGGCTGGTAGAGCAGATCTGGGGGTGGGAAGACCCAGCTCAGAGGAGCCTCAGAGATCAGAGGACCATGGTGGAGTGCAGGGTCAAGGTAGGGACAGACCAAGAGGACCCCAGAGGGGGGTTTCTCCCATGCTGTCCCCTGCCCACCCCACCCCTCCAACTCCCCCCGCAGCCTCTGGTTCCTGAATCAATGCTGAACCTCCTCACTGGAGAGAGTGAAAGCATGAAATCCAGTCTCAGGGCAGGTGGGCAGAGGTGAGGGCTGCCAGCCTGGGGAGGAGAGTCCCTGCCATGGTCACCGGAGGAACATGCTAACTTTAGGGTCTCTGGCTTTCGAGAATCCTGCTTGTCCTGCCGCAGTCACTGGGGGCTCCTATGAAAGTATGGATTTGTCTGGGTTTCTCTGTTTAATCCCAAATCTGTCAGGCCTTGTTAAATTTGATGGGGCCTGAAAGGTCTGGTGTTAAGCAAATACTCAGTGACCAGAGTCTTTGATGAGAATCAAACTGCAGCTTAATCCTGAGGTAATGGCTTTGCCCGTAATCCCAGGAGGCTGGGGATAAGTGAGGGGGAGGCAGAATCCAGGAGGCCGCCTGGAGCTGAGCTCGGAGTGAACGCGGACGGAAGGAGGAGGGAGGAGAGGTCGGCTGCCCCTGCAGCTGGGAGTCCCCAGCAAACCCAGCGCCCCATCCCTTGGAGCTGGAGGATGTCCAGACAGTCGCCTAGGGGACCCCTCCCGCCAGAATGGGGGTGAGGCAGAGAGAGGCCCCTGTTTCTGCAGAGGGTTTTGGACAAAGATGAAGACTGAAGGGAGACCAGGAAATAAAAGGGATTAACTACTTCAAGATCCTCAAGTGGGCAGGCCCGGGGTTTCCCCTGCCTGGTCTGGGCAGAGCTGTCCAAGCAGAGAGGTTGCCTGAGGGACCCTCGGCTCCTCCTTGCAGGAGGCCAGGCTCTGCAGGCAGCAGACTGGGGGAGAGCAAAGACCCCCATCACCACCAGACTGGGATGCCGGGGTCCAAGTGGTTGCACCTCAAGTCCTCCTGCTGGCCAGGGGGCTGGACACCCTGAGCTGGGCACAGCGGGATGGGGGACCGGGAGACATGGGTTGGGGAAAATCAGGAGGCAAGCGCCAGGCGGTGGCCACATTCTGCCACCTTCTGTACAAACCAGGGTTGATCACGCCACCTCCAGCTGCTCTGGAGAGGGCCGCTGTGCTCCTCCTCAAGATATCTGATTAAACATTCATAGGGAAAAAATAAATAAAATAAACATTCTGCAAAGGGATGCTTAAGCAATCAGGCGCCTCAGGGGGTGGGTTCCCACAGCGCTGTAACCACAAGCCCTGGGGGTAATCGGCATTTAACGTCTCCAGCAGCTCCTGGGTTCCACACCCAGGGGCTGTTGCCTTGGCTTCCCTCCCTAGAGGCCCCTGGCCCACCCGGGGAAGCTGGAAATCTCAGAGCCATTTACCTCAGCTGTTTCTCTTTTTCTCCTTCTCACTTTGCTTTATTGTGTTAAATACAAATCTGTGCAGGAGGGAGGGAGGGAGGAACCGGCTCTCCCAGGGAAGGAGGTGGGGATGGAGAGTCGCCCTGAGGGATAAGTCAGACTCTCCAGCAAGATGTGAGCTTCCTGAAGCCTGTGTGGCCTCAGATATGGTGGTCCAGGATGCCTAATCCTTCCTTTTGTCGCTGAGCAGGTGCTTATGGAACTACGAGAAAGATGTGTGTGTGTGTGTGTGTGTGTGTGTCCTGCCTTCTCAGAACTGGCAAGTTCCCAGAGGGGTATTAATAAGAAAACAGAAAATGAGGATGGTTGATAGTAGGCACTTAGCAAATGACAGATGCTGTTCCAGATGCTTTAGTGAGCTGTTTCATTTAACTTTCAGTGAGGAAGATGCTGTTGGCCCATTTAACAGATGTAAACGTTCAGGCACCGAGAAGTCACTGGCCCAAGTTATACAGAGCAGGGATTTGAACCCAGATACCTAGACTTAAGGCTGACGCTTTACCACAGCTGCCTCTAGATAACTAACAATATCAAACGTGCTTTGGGTCACTTGACAAATCTTAGGCAGTCAGGGGAGGCCTTCCAGAGGGGGTGAGTCCTCTGCTGTCCTCAGAATCTTAGCTGAGTCCTCTGAAGCACTGGATTTGTTCAGTTCAATAGCAAGGTGGTTGGGGGCAGGGGCGGGGAGTGGGGAGCACACTCCCAGAGAAATGCACACAATTTGAATCTCAGGCATCCTCTAGTGTCCAGGTGAGACTGTCCCAGGACTTGCTTCCTCTCCTAAGCGCACTGCCTGCAGAAATAAACATGTAGTGACAGCAGCTGGGGTCTGCGGGGCTCCTCTGGGTGCTGCGGGCTACTTGGGAATGCTGACACCCAGGCCGCTGTACTGGTGTTGGACTAATAACGCTGGTTAAAGAAGAAAAGTGGAGGGGCTCATCTTCTGGCGGTTTCCATCTTTCTGGCAGCAAAAACAAGCTCTACAGACCAGAAGAGTTTTCTTGGCATATTAAAGTAATTCATTGTGCATCTGTAGTCAAGTACCCACCCACACCCTCTTATTCATATGGTGTCTCTTTTAATTGGCTTTCTCCACAGCTAATTACTTGTCAGGTAAAGGGTTACTCATTGCACAGAGGGCATCTATCCATCAGGACACGGGCAAGGCCAGGGCCTCAACTCTGCGGGGAAGCCATCATTCGAGGGCAGGCCATAGGGCCAGGTGGGGTCTCGAAGTGGACTCTGGAAGGCGGTAACCTTGGAGTAGATCAGAAGATAATGGAGGGAGGGGACCAAAAAGCCAAAGATGTGTGTTCAATTCCTCATCCCTCCATCCAGCCAGCCTTTCTGAGTCTGTCATTTTGCCAGGAGCTAGATTCACCGCCATTCAGGATGGCATCAGTTTGATATGTCCCAAGATGGGACCTGTGGGATCCGAAGGTCTCAAATACCCAGCTTCTAAGAAGAAGCTGGACTTCTCGTCATCCCTGAATACTCCTTGGCATTCCATGAAGGTGAAGGGCACTGGAAATGAACTGCTCTGGTGGAGACTGTGGGTATTGATGCTTACAGCTCAGAGTCCCATCTCTTGATTTTGCAGAGAAGGGAAAAGAAGGCCAGAGAGGGCAACTAAACTACTTCATGGCACACAGCAAAGTCTGGACCTGCACTCAGCTCTCTAGACCCTGCGTGCATGGTTTTTTTCATACTGCTTTGCCAGTTATGGGGGCTGAGTGCACCCTTGATGACAGACAGGAGAGGGTTGTTCAGCAGCTGACCTAGGAATGGGTGCATTTTTTTCTGGACGGTGCTCTCCCCAGCTCTCTTTTTTGCATCAAGAAAGAGAAAAACAATTATTGCATATTTTAATGCATATATATGGAATCTAGAAAAATAGTACAGATGAACCTATTTGCAGGGCAGGAATAGAGATGCAGACATAGAAAACAGATTTGTGGACACAGTAGCGGAAAGAGAGCTCAGTTCAGTTCAGTCGCTCAGTTGTGTCTGACTCTTTGCAACCCCATGGACTGCAGCACTCCAAGCTTCCCTGTCCATCACCAACTCCTGGAGTTTACTCAAACTCATGTCCATTGAGTCAGTGATGCCATCCAACCATCTCATCCTCTGTCATCCCCTTCTCCTCCCACCCTCAATCTTTTCCAGCATCAGGGTCTTTTCAAATAAGTCAGTTATTCGCATCACGGGGCCAAAGAATTGGAGTTTCAGCTTCAGCATCAGTCCTTCCAATGAATATTCAGGACTGATTTCCTTTAGGCTGGACTGGTTTGATCTCCTTGAAGTCCAAGGGACTTTCAAGCGTCTTCTCCCAACACCACAATTCAAAAACATCAATTCTTCGACGCTCAGCTTTCTTTATAGTGGGAGAGTGTGGGACCAATTGAGAGAGTAGCATTAAAATATCTACATATGTAAAATAGGTAGCTAATGGGAAGCTGCTGTATAACACCAGGAGTTCAACCCAGTGCTCTGTGATGACCTAGAAGGGTGGGATGAAGGGGGAGTTGGGAGGGAGGTTCAAGAGGCAGGGGATGTATGTATACTTAGAGCTGATTCATGGTGTTGTATGGCAGAAACCAACACAACATTGTAAAGCAATTATCCTGCAATTAAAAATAAATTTTTTCAAAAAGAAATGCTTTCTTTAGGAAGTGGGACTCTCGGGGCGAGGTAAGGTTGCTGTGGACTTCACTTTCTGTATCTGTCTGGCAGAGTCCATTGAGAGAGACAGGCCTCTCGGAGGTGAGTGGAGAGCGTTGCCCTGCTGTCAGTGAGGATGAGGGCTGAGCCACTGATCGATGGCTTCTGCAGGTGACATCCTGGTGAGGCGGCTAACAGAGGCTGGGGCTTGAAGTCACGTGGAGTGGATGCTCTCTGTCTGGCCCGCACATGCGCACATGCTTTAGAGGAAGAGACACAGCCCTAGGGACAGTGGCCATGATCTGCTGCTTCTCTATGAGGAGTGATACTACATGTTTTGCTAAGGATTTCCCAGCCTCCTCAGGCATTTGATACCAGCTCCCGTCCCGGGAGCTTTGTGCCCAAGCTGAACCCTCTCCATCTCCTGGGGTTAGTTTAGTAACAGACCTCAGAGGTGCTTTCAGTGGTGTATCTTGGAGTTTAGTGGAAAGTTCATGAATGAATTAAAATCCTAGGTTTTCCTTTTACTAGTCATAAGACCTTAATATCTCTGAGCCTCAGATTTCCCATCTGTATAATGGGACTGTTGTGGGTGATCCCATGACACAGACCATAACAAGGTATTAACTAAATGGTGGTCCCCCTCTTCCTAAACTAGTTCCAGATTAGCCTGGAGCCCTTGCAACAAAGGGTCCTTATGAGCATTTGCAAAGAAAAAAGGCAAGAGGCTGAAAAATATGTGTTAACTCTAAATCATCATTCACAAGTCTGTAGTATTTACTAGTGTGATGAAAAGGATGGTTTCCACAGGCAATGGATCTTTGCTAAGGGAAAACTCTCATCTGTGTAACACAGCTTTTAGGTTAGATCCTGAGCAAGTGGCTGTTTTCACTTTGGGATGAAGAACGGAAGCAGCCAGAATCCTTGACTTCTGCCCCGTCCAGACAGGGCTTTTTGTTGTTGCTGTTGAGTCATTTCAGTCATGTCCGACTCTTTGAGACCCAATGGACTATAGCCCTCCAGGATCCTCTGTCCATGGGATTTCCCAGGCAAGAATACTGGAGTGGGTTGCCATTTCCTTCTCCAGGAGATCTTCCCAACCCAGGGATCAAATTCAAGTCTCCTGCATTGGCAGGCAGATTCTTTATTGCTGAGCCACCTGGGAAGCCCCTTTTGGGACATTAGAGATGCCCTTAACACAAGTTTGACATAAAGGATGCAGTGGTTTCACCAGCTGTGAAACCTTGTGAGAGTTACCTGAACTGTCTGTGCCTCAAGTTCTCTCATCTGTAAAACAGGGACAATACAATCCCTATAAACTGGACCAGAACTAACTGGGTTAGTACACAGGAGCCACTGGAACTCAGTGGGTGCTCACAAAATGTTAGCAGCTGTTATTGTTACTTGGCTTTGGTATCAGAGTGTCAAGTCCCAGCCCTGCCACTAATTAGATGTGGTAAATTGGGTTGTTGTCTCCCTAAGCCTCAGTTTCTCATCCGCTGAATGGTCATACTCATGGGACTGTCTTATGGGCTGGTAGGAGGATTAGATGAGATCTCATGGACCCGAAGTATGTGGAACAGTGTCTGGAACACGGCAAACACTCTGCAAAATTTCTATTTTGTGTAATATCATGCAGGGATCCCTGCACTGCCCGCTGGGATCCTCTCCATGGCCCACTGCCTCCTGGTATTCACTTCCAGACACACTGGTGCATGCCTGGGAGAATGGGATCAGTGAAGTCTTCAAAACCTGGAGGTCTCCCATTCTTGTTTAAAAATTTATCTTATTGAAGTATACTTGGTTAATAATTTCTTCTGTGCATCAAAATGATTCAGTTATACATGTATATACATATATATATAATTTTTTTCCATATTCTTCCACACTGTGGCTTATCACAGGATAGTGAATATAGCTCTCTGTGCTATTCAGTAGGACCTTGTCTATCCTTTCTATATGTAATAGTTTGCATTTGCTAACCCCAAACTCCCAGCCCATCTTTCCCCCACCTCCCCAGACCTCCTATTCTGATTTGCCAGCCTGCTTTAAGTAACACAACCACCTTACAGGTATGGAGCACTTTCCATTGTTTCAAACATATCTTTCAAATAGAGAAATGAATCACATTCAAATAATTCCCTATCTTGAACCTTTGTTGGTCCTTACAAAAATTCTAGAAGACATGATGCATATTATTAATCTTTTTTTTTTTAATAGATAAGGATCCCTGGAGAAGGAAATGGCAACCCACTCCAGTATTCTTGCCTGGGCAATCCCACGGACAGAGGAGCCTGGAAGGCTACAGTCCATGGAGTAGCAAAGAGTTGGACACGACTTAGGGACTAGACAACAACAACATAGATGAGGAAACAGAGGCTCGGAGAGGCTAAGTGATTTATCTGAAGCATTCAACAAGTTAACTACATGCTCTGGTCCAAAATTCATGGTTCTGCAAGAATAATAAGCACTTCTGGATTGTTTTACAGTTACGATAGACTTTCTCATGCACTATCACATCTGATTGTGACAGTGATGCTGTCGGGGTAGGTCTTCTTAATATACCTGATACACAGACCCAGAAAGGTCTGCTCTCATCACCCAGCAAACAAACGATGAATGTGAGGTTCAAATTCATGGTTTCTGGTTTCTTTTGTGTGTTCTTTCTACTTGCCATTTTCAGTTCAAAATCCAGCTTAGCTAAAGGCAGAAAAGGGCAAAAAACAAAAACAAACCCTCAAAACACCCAAACAAGACACCAGCTGAAGAGAGGCAGCAGCTCCCCCAACACAGACGGGCCACCCAGGGATTTCCGACAACAGCGTGGATCAAGGTATCCGACAGAAAGCATGGAACTCTCCAAGCCAGCCTTCCACCGAAAGTTGTAATTAGGGAGCTGACAGGCTGTACATGCAATGCTGCTAATGGTTCCTCCTGTGAGAGGGACCTGGCGAGCACGGGTAATTTGGACCGAGTGGTGCACTCAAAGGAGACCCAGGCTTCAGGTGCCCTGCCTGACCCCTCCGCTCCCACCCGGGGCCAGAAGCATCCCCAGGACACAGGAGGAAGGGGCTCGGCCTAGACCCCACGGGCGACACAGAGATATTTGCCGTGGTGCTTGCTGCACATTATGCTAAAAGTGTGTCAGATTTCAGAGGCAGTCTGGGCGGGAACCATGGAAACAGGTTAGGGAAGAGAAGAAGCTGATTGCTGTTGTCGTGTTTGTGAGGGAAGCATGAGCTATAGGGAGCTGCCCTCCCTCCTCCACATCCTCGGCTGTGACTCCCAGTCCTGACCCACCACCCACCGTCCACCCCCCCACCCCGCCCCGGGCCCTTCCTTGGTAAGGAGCCTCCCTCCCAAGCACACAGCCACATCAGGGAAAAGAGGGCCAACGACGGACTGTGTTGATCTGTGAGCCTGCTCCCCTGACTCTCACGCAGACCCCCAGCCCCTTTGGAACAACCAGTTCCCAGGCGCTGAATCCCCACCAGGTGCCACACACAACGAGGGATGCTTCCCCTACATTATCTCCAACCCTCCCAGCAACTCTGCAAATTGGCATCCTTACCCTCATCCCATGGCTTCCCAGGTGGCACTAGAGGTAAAGAACCCGCCTGCCAGTGCAGGAGACGTGAGAGACGGAGGTTCGATCCCTGGGTCGGGAAGATCCCCTGGAGGAGGGCATGGCAATCCACTCCAGTATTCTTGCCTGGAGAATCCCATGACAGAGGAGCCTGGTGGGCTACCGTCCCTGGAGTCACAAAGAGTCGGACATGAGTGAAGAGACTTAGCACACACGATTCTGCCTTCAGAGCAGGATGGAGCTGGGATCCTTTCACTTTCTGCCTGTGGGGCTTTTCTGTGGACCCAGATGCAGGCACCAATGCCCCATCTATAGGGTTCTGTCTCTAGGAGGCCTCACCGGCTTCCCTCTTTTCCTGCTCCCTAGAGATGCCATCACCATGGTTCCCAGACTCTTGAGCAGAGAATCCATTTTCTCTTATAGTCAAGAGCAGGGAGACAGCTCTGGATAAAGAAGCTCTTGAAGAGCAGCCCGGGTCACATGGGGGTGTGGGTACAGGGCAGAGGGGCTGACAGTGCAGCCTGCACCGCAGAGCCTGAGAGGAGCGGTTGCGTCCAGCTGTGGTCCAGCTCCCAGGTCAGAGAGCTGTCTGTGAGACTGAAGGTGGAGGATGCAGAACCCATCCTGGGAAGACAGCGCCCAGTTCTGAGACGGCACGATAGGTATTTTCAGCACCCCAAAGCTTCTGGCCTCTGAGAGCTTGGAGCCTTGCTTTCAAGTGACTGAGATCAGAGACTCACACCCAAGGGTGTTGGTTCCAGGCAGAGTGGGGTGGGGCAGGTAGTGGGGAGGATATCCCGGGGACAGGGAGGGAGGGACAGAGACCTTCAGACAGGGCTTTCTGATTGGCTGGGGAGGATGCGCCCTGGTTTCCACGAGACATTGGATGGAGGACCAGGGCTTTCTAGAGGAGGAACACTTTTTACTCTTCTCCTCTGGGAGCAAGGTTGAAAAAGTCCACAAATAACTTCTTTTATTTTTTTGTAAATTCAAGTAGAAAACAGTACTTCAAGACAGGACAGAGAAGATGCCAGTACAGGTGTTATGGATACCTAGCTGTTGTGTGGAGTACAGTATCTGCTTCTTTCTGTCCTGGAAGAGACATTCCTGTTCTAAGCAAAGCCCTCATCTGCGTGTGTGTTTTTAAATTGTATTAGTAACTATTATTAGTGAAAAAATAGGGAAATTCTCTAAAGACACAAAAGTTAAACAATAAAATGAATAATTTTAAGGAACTGAGTGGGAAGAGAAAAATGGGAACCATGAATTAAATTCTATTCTCTCAAATATCATGTACCTTAAAAAATGAAAGCCATGCAATAGCTTAGGATTAATAACAAATCCAGAAATGAAGATTTTTGGTTCTTGTTGACATAGCAGTAGAATCGTTGATAACTTTCAATACTAAAAACTGAGAAGACAGCAAACATGGTTAATATCTTCTAACATAAGAATCTATAGAAATGACCTGTTAATAACCTGTTGATGTTGAGTAGCTAAACTGTGTCTGACTCTTTTGCAACTTCATAGACTGTAGCCTGCCAGGCTCCTCTGTCCATGGGATTTCTCAGGCAAGAATACTGGAGCGGGTTGCCGCACCCTTCTCCAGGGGAATCTTCCTGACCCAGGGATTGAACCTGCGTCTCCTACATTGGCAGGCGGATTCTTTACCACTGAGCCACCTGGGAAGTCCAACAACTTTTACTGATTATTTAATGAATGGTTGACTTTCCATCCTGGTGGTTTAGGGCCACATAAACTACCAGCCCAAACACTTCAGTTCTAATCCCCTCTCAGTCTTTAACCTGGTGACTTTGTTTTTATTTTCTTATTTTTTATTGACGTATAGTTGACTTACAATATTATGTTAACCTCTGCTGTACAGCAAAGTGATTTAGTTATACATACATATATATGTACATATTACAAACATTCTTTTAATATTCTTTTCCATTATGGTTTATCATAAGATACTGAATATAGTTCTCTGTGCTATACAGTAGGACCTTGTTGTTTATCCATTCCATGTGTAAAAACTTACATCTGCTAACCTCAGCCTCCCCTTTCATCTGTGTTTATGATCTCTTTCCTCAGGAAACCAGGCCCAGGGTTATCACCCCACCTTGTACCACCACAGAGAAGGCAATGGCACCCCACTCCAGTACTCTTGCCTGGAAAATCCCATGGATGAGGAGCCTGGTAGGCTACAGTCCATGGGGTTGCTGAGAGTTGGACATGACTGAGCAACTTCACTTTCACTTTTCCCTTTCATGCACTGGAGAAGGAAATGGCAACCCACTCCGGTATTCTTGCCTGGAGAATCCCAGGGACGGCGGAGCCTGGTGGGCTGCCGTCTATGGGGTCGCACAGAGTCGGACACGACTGAAGCGACTTAGCAGCAGTAGCAGTGTACCACCACCCTGTAAATTCTGCTTCTACCTGCCACTGCTGCTGCTTCTCAATCTTTAGAAAGTCTTTTCCTTCTAAGACTCTCCCTAAATCCTGCATTCCCTTTTCCTTTGGTACTATCTCTTGTCTTTCACCATACCTTTTCTTGAAAGAGTGATCAACATTTGTTACCCCCATTTTTATTCCATTTGTTCTCTGGTCCGTGAAAATGAATTTCTGCTCCCACTGTTTATGCCTGCTTCAGTTGGCCAACATTGACTGAGCATTTACCGTGTGCTCCCCAACCTCCACATCCAGGTATTGGGGATACAGCCAAGCAGTTCCTGCCTATAGGACCTTCCTCCTACTTAGTAGGGCAGACAGATGTCAAGACAGATGACACAGACAAATGGCAGATGACAACAGTGAGAAGTGCTAAGAAGGCATGGGATGTGGGGCTGCAAGAGCGAATAACAGGTAAATATGACCTACTAGGAGCGTCCCAGGTGGCTCAGTGGTAAAGAATCCACTTGCCAACACTGGAGACATGGGTTCAATCCCTGGGTCGGGAAGATCCCCTGGAGTAGGAAATGGCAACCCCTCCAGAATTCTTGCCTGTGGGAAATCCCATGGACAGAGGAGCCTGGCAGGCTACAGTCCATGGGGTTGCAAAAGAGTCAGACACGACTTGTTGTTTAGCAACTAAACAACAACAACAGCACATCCTACTAGAGGGCCAGGGACTGTCCAGTGGCCAGCTGATTACCAAACCCAACAGACGCGTTACAGGTGTGAGAGGACCGTGAGCTTGCCCTCGAGAGAGCTGTCGAGGCGTGCTCAGAGGGCGGGGGAAGAGCCCTGACGGGATGGTGCGCCTGAAGCTGAGGCGGGGGAGAATTTTAGGAGTGGCATTCTTGGGTTCTTTCTGCCCAGATCACCTCCCTTCCCTCCCGTGATTGACCACCACCATCTATTCTTTTTTTTTCTTGGTGGGGGAAGGGTGGGTAGAGTTGCTTTACAATGTTGTATTTGTTTCTACTGTACAATGAAGTGAATCAGCTATATGTTTACACATACCCTCTCCATCCTGGACCTCCCTCCCGCGCCACCCCCATCCCACTTTTTAGGTCATCACAGAGCACCGAGCTGAGCTCTCTGCGCTCTACAGCAGCTTCCTGCTAGCTGTCTCTTTTACACACATGTCACTCTTAATCTCCGAATTTCTCCCACCTCTTCTTGCCCCACCCCGGCTCCTGTGTCCACAAGTCCTTTCTCTACATCTGCATCTCTATTCCGGCCCTGCAAATAGGTTCATCTGTACTGTTTTTCTAGATCCCACATATATGCGTTCATATACAATATTGATTTTTCTCTTTCTGACTTACTTTGCTCTGTATGATCACCATCTATTCTTTATTTGAGAAAATAAAATTAGACCTTTTTTTTGGTGAAACCTTTCCCAATCCTTCCACCCTCATTCTACCTGACCTACTCTACACTCTGTGCTAAATAGCACGTGTACCTAAGGTAACTCTCATCATATCAGGCTGGGGTGTATTTTTCATGTCTATATGCCTTCTCCTCTCAGGAATGAGGGGTGCAGGGAACTGGGTGGGATGTGGTTTGAGTCATCTTCTTATGCTCTTGCTCTACCCCAGGAATAACCCAGCCGTGACTTGTAGACGAGAGGGTGGAATGGGTAAGTGGAAGAATGGATGGATGGATGGATGGATGAAGGAATGCCTCTGAAGTCCTGGGCAGATGCGTAAAGAGGCAACCAGGTGTCATGGAAGGAATAGCGGGATAAGGACTCAGAAGACATGGGTTTGGGTCTGGCTGAGTCAGTAAGAGTTGTATCATGGTTTGCAGTTTTCTTTGTGCTCACTTTTCCAATGAGTGAAATGAGAAAATCCAATGATTTGATTTTGAAAGCTCCTTTGCATTCTAAATTTCTACTTGTTCTCTCTCTCATCAAGGGAGATAAGACCATCCCTTGGGTGGACTTCTCTGGTGGCTCAGATGGTAAAGCATCTGCCTACAACGCAGGAGACCTAGGTTCAATCCCTGGGTTGGGAAGATCCTCTGGAGAAGGAAATGGCAACCCACTCAAGTACTCTTGCCTGGAAAATCCCATGGACGGACGAGTGTGGTAGCTTACAGTCCATGGAGTTGCAAAGAGTCGGACACAACTGAGCGACTTCACTTTCTTCTTTCTGGGTGGAAACAGTGTTTTCTGTCAGATCAACAAGGCCCAATGTGAAGCCAGCAACTGTTTGGTGGTGTGCAGTTTTATAAAGATAAGAAAAAGATGTCCTTCTTGCCTTTGGTGAAATTACTCTTTAGTTGGAGAGATAAGTGTGGGCAACTGTCCAGGTCAGGAATGATGAAAAGGAACCACTGCTGACCCTGGTCTGTTTTGCTCTCAGAAGCCAAGATAAATGGCATCCTGACCCTGTACCCAGAGTTATCCCATTTTCTTAGGGAAGGATTTGGCTTCTTCCATCTCAATGCTTTTGTAGAGAAGATTCTGCTCTGTCTGGGAAATGTTTCAACCTCCAAGGACCTGCCCTGGTTGCTTAGACTATAATATAAACTGACAACAGATTTTCTGGTTTTTTTTTTTTTAAGTTGTATCATTTTCATCCTCTCTATTCAGCTTCTTTGCTCATCGCTTCCTCCCCCAGCTTCATCATCCCCCTTCCTAAGTTGATAGTGAGTCTTATTAAGTGGTGCTGTGTCATAAACCGTTGAGTTATGTCAGCTGGAAATGGAACATGATTAAGTATATAAAGGAGCCCCAGCCTTGCCTGCCACAACATTATACAACAGAAGCCTTGGCAATGTGTGAGCATCTTTTTTTCTCACTTGCCTTCCTGGTGATGGGGAGACCTGCCTGTCATGGTGTGGGTGCTGCTAGGTCCTTGGCTCAAGCTGCTAAGTGTGGAGGAGGAAGAGGGTGTGGGGAGGGTCATGGAGAGTGGCAGCGGGGGAGGGGTGATGCTTTGGGGGTAAAATAAAATCAGAAACAGGCATACCAGGTTAGCTCTGCTGGCGTCTTAAAACTTTTCTCACAGAGGTTGACTGTAGTTCAGATGGACCCATGGCTGAAGCTCTTCTTTGTTTATCCTTTTTACCCCCAAAACATGTCATCATGCCTGGAGAAGTAGAAGGAATTTGGAGAGTATGCTCTTAACAGAGCCCTGGGGACGGACTGAGATGCAAAAGGTGAATGGATGCCCAGCATCCTAGGTCAGCACACCTTCCCCGCTCTCCTGTGTGGATACCACAGGAGCACACGCTGCTTTCTTCTCTGCCCCCCTGAAAATGCACCAATGCCTGCAAGGCTTTCATGGCTGATCGTACCATGCCTGTCTTATCTGCACCAGCTGTCCCTGTCAGTAGGAAGGTGCTAAAGAGTCAGAGGAGAGGCATGGCCAAGGCCTTTTCAGATGTCCAGGCAGGGTGTCTGTCGCTGCAAAGTCTGAGCATCTCAAGTGTAAGGCAGGGTCCAGGAACTGAGACCTCTTTTTGGTCCAGCTGCCCTTAAGCTGGCAGAATGTGGCAGAAATTGCTAAGGAGTCAGTGCATGGTCCTTGGAGACTTTCTGGATAATTCTATAGACAGACATAGGGGAGCCTAGGGTATCTATCTCCCTAAGGCATGAAGCTGAATACCCTGTGACTCATTTGCACAGCTGTTTCTGTTAAGGGTCTTTTCTGTCTGATTATCTTGAACTCATCTGGCAGAACAAGTGTCAATACTGTGTCAGTGTTGTGGGGAATGTGGGGGCCTCTGGCCACATCACCCCTGTTCTGCTGTTCCCCTTGGCCTCACACACACCACACTGCATCTGGATTTTTAAGGGGCCTTACTTTTGAGTCCAATATACTTCAGTATACCTCCTCTGTGTCTTATAATTGCCTTCCTTTATAAGGGAAGCTGAAGGACTGATGCTGAAGCTGAAACTCCAATACTTTGGCCACCTAATGCCAAGAGGAGACTCATTGGAAAAGACCTTGATGCTGGGAAAGATTGAGAGCAGGAGGAGAAGTGGGTGACAGAGGATGAGATGGTTGCATGGCATCACCAGGTTCAATGGACATGAGTTTGAGCAAGCTCTGGGAGTTGGTGATGGACACGGAAGCCTGGCATGTTGCAGTCCATGGGGTCACAAAGAGTTGGACATGACTTAGTGACTGAACAACACAACAGCAATAAATGAAACTGAGGCCCAGAGAAGACATGAAGACCTATGTGTTTCCCAACTTCTTTTCCCCTTTCATCTCACAGCAGTATCTGCTTAGATTAGGAGCTAGGGACTTTGGACCCACAGCACAGGGTGCCTGGGGGCCCATGATTCTGGGAACCATGGCTGTCCTCTAGGACAGATGATGGTCCTGAGTCTCTGTGACCTTAAGCGGAGGTCGTGGCACCTGTGAAGCCCCAAATTCCTCTTGAGTCCTAGACGCTTATTTCCAAAACGCCTGCTGGATATCTCCGCTGCAGATTCATTCTCCAAGTCTCCCTTTTCTTTATTGCTCACATTCAATCAACACCAAGTGCTATAGATTCTACTGTCTAAAATCCTCTTAAATCAATCACCATCTGATCATCTCTCCAGCCACAGCCTTTGCTCAGACCCTCGCGGTTTCTTTCCAGGGTTATTGTCTCTTCTCCTCCCACCTTTTCTCTCTGCCTTCATCCCGCCCCCTTCAATCTACCGCATCGCCTCCAGAGCTGTCTTTCTCAAACACACCTCATTGTGTCACTGCCCTGCTGGAAGACTCTGAGTGGCTCTCCATCATCCTTAGTGGGATGCCTGTCGAGGGCCTTAACAACTGGGCTTCAGTCTGTCTTTCTTGACTCATCTTCTTCCCCTCTCCCTTTCCCTTCCTGCACTCTAGCCATGCTGGACTGTTCACCACCCCCTGACATGCCATTTCTATTCACATCAAGGTGCCTTTTGTATATCTCTGTCCTCCACCTCCTCCCCTGTCTCCCTCCATCCATCTCCCCTACCTGCCTGACACACTACCCTTGAGACTAGGTTGATTGCCTCTCTTCTCTCTGAATGCTCTGTGGACCAACTTGGGCGTTCGGGCGCCTTTCTCTGTGCTCCGGCAGCATCTTGTTCACATTGATTTGTAATTATTTGTACATGTATAGTTCTCTCTCACTAAATAAAGGGCTTCTTGGGTACAGGAACTCAGCTCCTAGCATGATACTTGGCATAGACTGTAGGTGTTCAGCCAACAGTATTGAATCAACACAGGAAGTTTCCAGGATTCAAATGGAGGGTATGTGGGGATGGGTCCATGGGGAGCTGAGAGGAGCCTGGAAGAGGCAGATTTGCCTCCTTGCAATGTTCTTATTGGTCACCTGTCATTGATTTTCATGCCTCTCTTAAGGCATTTACTCCTGTTTTCCTTTTATGTACAAAGATGCACAAGTCAGATCAAGTCAAAGGACTGTGCGTGCTTCTGTTTCCGCTTCAGATGACATCACCACTGTAAACAATAGGTGATTCAAGCCTGTGTGGAGCAGCCCGGTTCTTCCTCCCGGGTGCCTTCTTTCTCACCAACTTCTGACACTCCTAATCCCAGTTTCGTTTCACAGAGGTCTGTACATTGGCCAGGGTGTTGGGATTTTGGGTATGAGTGAGTCTAGGCTTGAAAAAATGATCCAAGAGGGCAGAAGCTGTCAGGCTCCTTATCGGCCCATCAGCTGTGGGAGGCTGCTGTGTCCTGGTTGCTGCAACAACCGAGAGAAAAATCCATGTGTGGTTCATGAAAGCAGGAGGTCGCCTTGGCTGCCCTTGGGAATATGGCATTTAGCTAGCTTTTATTTGGCTTGCAATGTTTTGTCCAATTCTAATACACAGCTTTATGTGTTTAGCTTGTGTACAAAGTTTACTCTCATAAATGGCTTATATTCTGTCTAGAGGGACTGCAAGGCCTGGGCTAGAGTCTGTGAGCAGCGTGTAATATCATTCTTGTGTTTTATTAACCATAATAACCAGAAGTCTCCAGCCACTAATATATCTGCATAGAGGTGTTTTTTGGGTTTTTTTTGAAATTTCCAATTATTTCAGCATTCAATATAAACTGGACAGAAAATTCATTTCAATGCAGTTGGGCTCTTGATTCTTTCTAAGCTGAGAGTAAGTCATCTGCTATGTGCCTATAAGTCCAAGGACAGTGTGAGGCTGTCCTTGCAGACTATTCCCTGCCCCAAGACTGCTCTTGGGAGGAACAGATTTAGAAGAGTTACTTTCCCATTTACCTGCCACTTCTTTGTGAAACTAACACCCTCAGTATCCCACTTTGGCCATATGAAAATTGCCAGAAAATATCTGAGAGATTAACACTCCCTCCTGCCCCTCCTCCCCTGCCCCCCAAATATGTGTCTGTTAGGTCAAGGGGTTGCTGGTTCTTTAAATTAAAAAAAAATTTTTTTTTCTGTCTGTCCCTTTAATAGGTGATAAAATTGATTGAATCTCTGGCTGTAGATGACTTCAGAATATTAGTTGGGATGGTATTGATTTTTTTTTCTCTTTGTAAAGCTTTCTATAAAGTAAGCACCTGACAACTTTAAGTTACAAACTTTGAGTTAAATTATGAACCTTTCAGCTTTGCATTAGAAGTGGTATCTGGAACCTGATTTGCTAGATCAAACCACATTAGTTGTGTTATGTTATTTTCTAAAAACACATTTCAGAGAAATAACTCCGATCTGTGTTGCATTTTATAGAGCAAAATAATTGAATGGCGGCTGTTTGTAATTTTAGCAATCTCTTAACCTTAATCATATTTAATGGCTTTTCTCTTCAGGCTAACAGGAGAGAGAGGAAAAGGTTCCAGCTCTGTTATATAATGGCGCTACAGTAATACAGCCCGGTCCTTGGCAGCACTGTAAATTCCTCCTCTCTGAATTGTTGGTTCGGGACAGTCATTCAGCAGGGAATTACTTTCTCATCTATGAAATAAATGAGATGTTAAACTAGTTTTCTGCTTCCTGTGGTACCAATGTAGCAGTGTGCAACCTCGTGCAGTGAGATAACAAATGCCCAGGGCCTCGGACGAGGGCGGCCAGAAGCTCGTGGGGGCTCGGGGCTCTGGGATCCGTGAGTGAGAGTGCAGCCTGGGGAAGGGAGATGGGATGAAATGAGATGTAAAGGAGAGAGAGGGGCAGTGCTCCGAAGGTTTTCTAGAGACGTCAAGCCCTGGATGCAGCTGAGCGAGGCGAGCATCTCAGCGATGTAGGTGGGGGTGGAGGGGCGCCTCCATCCCTGGGGCGCTCAGTGCTGCCAGCTGCTTCACCTAGAGATAAAAGATTTATTGGTTGCAGGTGACAATCCTTGGGATTTCTTCTTTCGAGCATAAAACATGTTTCTACTCAGGATCTCATTGTCTTTAACAATCTGCATAGGATGTTGGACAAAATTGGAAAGGATCCTTTTTCACTTTTAGAGATGGGGAAGCTGAGAACCTGGAAAGCTATGGGGGGTGGGTGATAAAGACCACTGAGTTAGGGGGAAAGTTGGGATTAAAACTCCTATCTCCCAAGGGAGTGTAGCCTGAGGATCTAAGATCCCTGGTTATAGATGTCAGTCAGCCGCTGCTCCTGCGAAGCCAGGGGCGTCTAGCCCTGCAGCCTGGGTGCACAGAATGCTGTCCTCTGTCCTGGACCAGGTCTTCCTTCTCACAGTGCTCGCCTCAGTTCCAGACTTGGAAGGCTTGGTGAAATTTTATTCATTAACAAGTTGGGCTTCCTAATGACAAGCCCTCTCCTGCATCTATTTGCTCATCCTGGCAGGTCGTGCAGTTTCACTTTAGAAACAAGTCTAGCTCTCGTGGCCAGGTCCCTGAAAACCTGCTCAGATAACTTGTCAGCCTCCTTTTGGAAGGAGAGTGTAGAAGACTGAGCTGTGTTTCCTGGGCATCCCATCAGCCACAGGTTGGGAGGCCTCCTGAAATGGTAACAAGAGGTATTTTTTTATTGAGTATCTATTAAGTGCCTTAAAAGGTGCCAGGCACTCTAAGTACATTACCTTAGTAGATCCTTATAGTAAATCTATGAATAGTTATTATGTATTCATTTTATAGGTGAAGATACTGAGACCCAGAGAGTATGACTAGCTAACCACAATGTATTCTAAAATAAATCATATAGTTGGAATTCAAATCCACTTCAGTATGCTTAAATAGCATGTCCTTTGAGAAAATTTTCTCCACTTTGCAGATGAACTGGGATACTGGTCAGAGCCCTTTTGGCTACTCCTTAGTTACTCAATTATTTGGGTATAATGTCTGAATTTTCCTGTAAACCATAAGCTCCAGGAGCACAAGAATGATGTCTTTCTGGTCCATACCTTTTACAAGTAGTCATTAAATGCTGAATGAACAAATACACTGCACTGCCTATTCTAAGCTGCTGTGGCTCCCAGCCCTGGCTGTAAGATAAAGGGTCTTGGTGGAGGGAAAGATCCACTTCTTTGTCTGGTGGTTAAGTGTGCCCCCACCTCATTCCAAATCAAAGCCCAAGGGTTTTCAGAAACCTGTTGTGGACCAGGGAGGCATCTGGTACCTCATTCTCAGGCTTAGATTAGCTCAAGACCGGCTCTGCTGAGAACTGCTTTTAGATTGCCAAGGCTTTGCGTGTCGTTACTAATTAGAAAATTGCCTTTGGAATTGAAATATGTTTCACAGATGAATTTACTGAACTCCTTGCCGAGGTGTGATTCTCTCATGCTTGTTGTGAGACAATCCCACTCTGAGGCGGCATATGGAGATATCAACATTTCTGCAAATTACAAGATCATCAACGTTCAAAAATACTCCCAACATCTCGGGGGCCTGCTGTAGTGGGGCTGACCACTGGGGAGGTCTGGGGGTCTGGGTCTGTGCCTGGGGAGGGATCCCATCGATTAGTTTAGTGCCCTCTGCTGGGAGCTCTCTGCTTCCGGCCTAGGGGCTCCAAGAGAGACCTACTAGAAATAAATCTAGAAGCATGGTCTGTGGTGCACTCAGATGCCAAGCAAGAGTGGAGTTGAAAATGCACTGGTGTTTATTTTAAACTGCACCATTCTTCCCTTTAGCTGGGATAATATTTCTGGCATATCAGAGAACAATCCATTAATGTGCATCATGTACTTGATATTTTGGGGTACCTTTAAAAATTCCCAGTAAATGGCAAATGTAAGTAGATGGGCCAAGAGGTCTCACTAACCTGTGATCAGAAAGACTGAGAACCGTGGCATGTGGCGCGACCTGGGGAAGGTATGAGTTCAAAAGATCCTTGTGGACGATGAGTTCCTATCTGTGAGGAAAACATAGGTACAGCAGAGACCATACAGCATAGCATTATTACTGTTATAATCGCTACATTTTATATATCATCTTAGTTCATCTTCCCAACAGCTGCCTATCTAGAGGCAAGAAACAACCTCTGACAGGCCAAGTAATTACCCCAGATTTCATAGCTTGTATGGGCTTCCCTGATGGCTCAGTGATAAAGAATCCACCTGCAATGCAGGAGACAGGGGAGACATGAGTTCAATTCCTGTGTTGGGAATATCCCCCGGAAGAGGAAAGGGCAACACACTCCAGGATTCTTGCTTGGAGAATCCCATGGACAGAGGAACCTGGCAGGCTATAGTCCAAAGGGTTGCAAAGAGTCAGGCACAACTGAGCCACTGGCCATAGCACACAGCTTGTATGTGGTTGAAATGGGGTCTTCCCATGGGGTGGACCTCAGGGAACAGGCTACAGTGACAGAACATGATCAGGAGGCCAGGGGGGGTGTGGTGCATTGAAGCAGGGGTGTTTCACAGCTTCCGGGTCTGTTGACCACATTCAGTTCTTTCTGGGTCTTTCCATCTACTCCTAGCACACTTCCTGGCACGCTCCCTTCAACAAGTGCTTGAGTGAATGAATATACATGGGAACAAAGTGGGTTAACATGAGGCCTCCCCATGGGCAAGTAAGAGTCAGCCTAGGTGCTGTGCAAGGTAGACAAAGCTCACTGCCCCCTGGAAGTTTGGGGGGTGAGGGGAGAAATTTAATCAGGATTCAGAGGCTTGTTATGACTACAAGTAACAGAGAAGCTCTTCCTTGGAGTAACAGAGGAGCTCCATCCTGAGACTGGCAAGAGATCCCTCACTTTCCTTCCTTCCAGCACCATATCTCAGAACACCCAGAGGGTTGGGGTCACACATGGCATTAACGGGTGGCACAGTGGTAAATAATACACCTGCCAATGCAGGATATGCAAGAGATGGGGGTTCAATCCCTGGGTTGAGAAGATTCCTTGGAGAAGGAAACAGCAACCCACTCCAGGAGAATTTCACAGAGAGAGGACCCTTGTGGGCTATAGGTCGGAAAGAGTCAGACATCACTGAGCGACTGAGCACAGCAGTACAGCATGACCTTAACCAAGGACACAGGCAGGGAAGTGGAGCTAGTGTCACCTGGCCCCTTTAAAGATAACCCCCACCAAGGCACTCTCTTGGCATCAGGAGCCAAGTCCAGGAGGCAGGTGCCATTCACTTCCTGTGGTCCCTGCACAGGGCAGGTGTTCTCAGCACCATGGGCTCATCCACACCCCAAACCCAGCTCTTCTTGAGCCTGGCCCTCCTTCTTGGCACCCACTTGGCCTCCTGGGCATGGCAGGATGTCAGAGGGTTTGCCAAAGAGATATCAGCAGTTTCTCTAGCTCTCTTCATTGGCAGTGCCTCCTAAAGCATTCAAATTGCATTTGTCTCGTCATCTGGGAATGTGGCTTGTGTGTGTGTGTGTTTCCCTGCACCCACGTGTGTCCAGAGCTCCCATCTGACATCAAAAGGGAAATAATAAAGAAACCAATCATCTCCTTCCTCCCCATCAAAAGTACAAATAACTTCGTTATCTGGTGAGCAAACTGGCCTCCCTTCCTCATTCCCCTACCTAACGAGCTCTTTGGAGCCGCCTCACCATGATCCTAATTGTTTTTAAACGTCTGCTCCCCACTCCATACCGAGAACATCAGTCTGCGTGTGGGTAACTGAGAACTGCACTGCCATTTCGGAGGACACAATTTCTCAGTAATTAAAAACATGCTTAAGGGAGACATGAGCCCTCTGCTACTAAGACGTGGCCGGCAAGAGTGAGGGCCCAGATTCTGGTCTCTGTTTTGGCCGCTGAGCCCAGGCCCTTCCTTGGAGGCAGAAGGAATCTGCCTGCCTGTTGCTTAGGGTCACTCTCCACAGGGCCTTGCTGTAAGCCCCTCCAGGGCAGGAAGAATCTTCTGTCCAGGTCTTGATGACCTAGTGTGAGAGCTTTGGGGTCAGCACTCAATGTTCAAGGCCTGCCTGATGGTCCCAGGTTGAGCAGTTTATTTGTACATAAAGCAGGGAGGGGCTGTGCATTTGAAACTGGGCAGGAAGCAGATGGAAACTCTGGGATGAATGACTAATTTTAGTGTCTCCTTTTGATTCTCTGAGTTCCTGGAACCTTGGGCAGGGTAAGAAGTGGTTCTCAGTGTGTTTTCTGTACGCAGATGCTTATGTGTTTGTTTTTAATAACTTTTAAAAAAACTGTTTATTTCATATTGGAATAGAAATCTCATGGACAGAGGAGCCTGGAGGGCTACGGTCCATGAGGTTGCAAAGAGTGGGACACGACTGAGCAATTGAACGACAACAATAGCCAATTAATATGGGGAAACAGTGGAAACAGTGGCTGACTTTATTTTTCTGGGCTCCAAAATCACTGTAGGTGGTGATTGCAGCCATGAAATTAAAAGACACTTACTCCTTGGAAGGAAAGTTATGACCAACCTAGACAGCATATTAAAAAACAAAGACATTACTTTGCCAGCAAAGGTCCGTCTAGTCAATGCTATGGTTTTCCAGTAGTCATGTATGGATGTAAGAGTTGGACTATAAAGAAAGCTGAGCACCGCAGATTTGATGCTTTTGAACTGTGGTGTTGGAGAAGACTCTTGAGAGCCCCTTGGACTGCCAGGAGATCTAACCAGTCCATCCTAAAGGAGATCAGTCCTGGGTGTTCATTGGAAGGACTGATGTTGAAGCTGAAACTCTAATACTTTGGCCACCTGATGCGAAGACTAACTCATTGGAAAAGACCCTGATGCTGGGAAAGATTGAAGGAAGGAGGAGAAGGGGACAACAGAGGATGAGATGGTTGGATGGCATCACCAATTCAATGGTCATGGGTTTGGGTGGACTCCAGGAGTTGGTGATGGACAGGGAGGCCTGGTGTGCTGTGGTTCATGGGGTCGCAAAGAGTTGGACACGACTGAGCGACTGAACTGAACTGAAAGTCGTGATAGTTTCAGGTGCACAGTAGAGCAACTCAGCCATACATATACATGTATCCATTCTCCCCCACACTCCCCTGCCTGCCAGCCTGCCACACAACATTGAACAGAGTTTCCTGTTGTAAGCAGATGTTTTATGTTGCTGTTCTCATCAGGGAGCTGGCATCTGTAGGATGGAAGAGCAGGGAAAGTGTGGAGTTGGGTGGGGATGGACTGGAAAGCACAATTGGGCCCATATCTATGGTCCAACCTGAAAGCACTTTTTCATCTGTGTGAGTTTTAATAACTGTTTTCCAGGATGGCTGGGGGAGAAATAAAGGCTCTTCCGGGAGAAACAGGAGTGGGAGGACAGAAGCATTATTAAGTTTTTGAAGGCTTATTAGGTAGATGATGCTGTAACAAGATTAGAACCAGCAGAGATAGGCTGGGGATTTTTCAGGAGTGAGATTTAGGATGGTGGGAGTAATTGTAAATCCTTGAACCAACAAACATCTTCATTCGTGCACATTCTATTAATAATCCCAGGGGACTAGGCTGAGGCTGGGACTGGCTGAGGGCTGGACATGAAAACTCCAGAGGTCTCATGCTTCTGGCTAGAAAGAGCTAGAACAGCCTCTGGGGCGACAGAGTCTGCTGGAGGAGCAGACAAGGCCTGGCATACCCTGCTGCTCCCACCAAGAGCGAGGCCCCTGACATGCTGCGGGGCCTGCACGCTGACCCCAACATCAGCTCCCACTCCACCAAGCTGCTCCTGGCTCCAGCTGCTGCAGCATCTGCTGAAGCCAGACGAACAGAAAGCATGATCTGCTTGGGGAAGTTCCCTCCTCACTGGACTCTAGGCTCAGAAAATTCCTTCCAGCTATACTACACCCTCACAGCTTGGCTGTTTCTGTGTGTGTGTGTGTGTGTGTATTGTTTGCACAAGAGTTCAGAAAAACATAGATAAGTTCTTACAGATACATTGAGCCCACCATACCTAACTTCTCGGGCTTCCCAGGTGGTGCTGGTGGAGAAGAACCCACTTGCCAATGTAGGAAACATAATGAGACATGGGTTCAGTCCTTGGGTCGGGAAGATTCCATGGAGGAGGGCTTGGCAACCCACTCCAGTCATCTTGCCTGGAGAATTCCATGGACAGAGGAACCTGGCGGGCTACAGTCCATGGGGTTGCAGAGAGTCAGACACGCATGCACCCTAACTTCCCATGGAATTCAGTTACATGCCAGCTTCCAACTAAACTTGAAATTTAGTGCTTGTTTAAAATTAAGCTGCCAGAAAACAGTGCATCATTCCCAGGTCTCAGTCAAAAACCAACCAACCAACCAGTAAATAAAGAAATAAGAACTAAAATCCACAAAGAATCGGGCTCTGAAGTTGATCCATTGCTGGAAGGAATTCTACTCTGATCCCCCTTCTCTGTACAGGGAGGTGAAACTAATGCAGAGAGATGCAAATCCAGCCTGACCCCTAAGCTGTTTTCCTTTAACCAGCTCATTATGCATTAACCTGTAAGACAATATGTTTTAAAGAGAACCACATTCATCACCTCGGAAAAGTCATATTAACATAATTTCTGGGAAAGAACAATAGGGGAGAAATGTTAGTCATTGTTGATGGAACAGGTAAGTTTCAGTAGCATGATCTGTTGAATATTCATACAATATTGTTTTTGACATTTAAGAACTCAATTATCTGATGACTAATCAGTCTTTTACAGTATGTTATTTTTGTGACTAGAACTGAAATACTGATAAGCCCCAAGAGAGCACAGTGTTCAGATGGATTTATTAGTAGTTTTCAACCCTGGCTTTCTCTGGCATGCATGTCCAGGGGAATTTAGTACCTGTGACAGTGAGGGGGGCCCAGGGCCTGGCTGGAGTCAGCCAGTGTATGGAGACCAGATGCTGTGTGGATTGATTTTGCTCCGGTGATTTTCGCTGTTAGTGAGGGGCAGCCAGGATTGTGACATGCCCTGAAGCTCTGGGCTCAGAATCCGCTCAGCCTCTCCAGGTATCACATTCCCTGTAGGTCAGGGGTGAGGCTGCCTGTCCAGTCTTCAACCAAATCCTTACCCATGGTTTACCCGTGAGCATTGAACTGGCTGTTTAGTAAGGCAGTTTGATGCTGTGACAGTTGAATGAAACCTATTTTTGGAAAATGTCATTGACATCTTTCTCCAGTACCATGGTGTCCCTGGGGTCTATGGGATCTCAAAGGATCAGACTTGACTTAGCCACTGAACAACAACAGAACCAAGGTCCTTCTGTGGATTAAAGATGACTGCAAATTCTTTTCTACCTTCCCTTTGAGAAGTGAGGTCTAATTTTTATCCTCTTGAATCTGGGTTGGTCTTTGTGACTTTCTTGATCAGTAGAAGGCAGAGGAAATGATATTCTGGAACTTCCAAGACTAGGTGGGAAGAAACTTTGTGGGGTTCTGGACATTTGTTCTTGGAACCTGGCCACCTTGTTGTGAGGAAGCCCAAGTCATTCCAGTGGGGAGGTCCATGTGGACTGGAATCCTGACCCCTGGATGACAGTCCTAGTTTGGCTCCCAGGTGACAGCATCTTAGAAGGGAATTCTCTCACCCCATCAAGCACTTCCTGCTGTAGCCACATAGATCAGAGATCAGCCATTTCCACCAAGCCCTGCCCAAACTGCAAGCTTTTGAGCAAAATCAATCTTTGTTTTTGTTTTAACTCACCATGTTTTGGGGTGGCTTGTTATGTACCAGTAGATGACCAGGACTGTCCCCAACCACTCCATAACAATTGTTCATTGAATCTGGAATCAGAAGACCAGGTTCCAAGGCTAGCTGTGCTGCTAGGTAGCTCTTTGAGCAAACAATTCTTTTCTTGAGGCAGCCTGGAACAATGGAAAGAACTTATGCTTCAGGGCCAAAGAAGTCCAAGTTCAAATCCTTGTTCTGGCACTTAACTCATAAGACTTAGGGCATTCCATTTTGCCTTTTCCGGTCTCTGTTTTCTTGTGTTGGGTGGGGGCAGTAAGTCTCACTTGCAGTGTTAATGCTAAGAATTGGCGCATGATAATGCCTAGTGTGGGGTAGCCCCCTGTGTGTCCTCACCTATAAAGTGAAGATGCTGAAGTCTGGGGAGACAACAGGGAATTGTGGGGTGTTACTCTAGAGATGGGCTAAGTGGGCTCCCAACTGAGGCTGCTACTCCCCTATAGGGCACCATTGTCTGAAAGAGACAAAGGCAGACACAGCCTGATAGATGATGGTATGGCAAGCAGATAGTGCCCTAGTGAAACTACAAACAAGTTTCCTTTCGCTCAGGTGGTTGTAGACACAGGCCAGGTGCTCACCAGGGTGAGCAGAGCCCAGCCTGGATTTTGGCCCCTCAGATGCATGCCTTTGGCCACTGGACATCCTGCACAACTGTGTGAACCAGATGGGTCTGCCCAGACCAGGCTTTCCTTGTAACTTAGTAACTCACTTCAGAGGAGTATTTTAAACTCTTATTTTCCATATCTGTGGGATGGGTGAAGCGATGCTTGTCTGTCCTAGAGAGCTGCTGGGAGAAGGAAGCCAGCAAACGTGAAATGCCAACAGAATGCCTGGCATAAAGGAGGCACATAGTAAGTAGTGGTTTCCTTCTTCTTCCCACACAAAATAATATTGGAGACTTTTCTTTAAACCTCTTGCCTATCCCCAGGAGGGGGTAAACGAAGACAGAGGAGCTGGCCTCGGCCCTTCGTTCTACGGCAAGGCGAGGGGAGTGTGGAAAGAGGAGTTGCAATTGTCTGGAATGATCTGCCCTGTGGGTTTTGGAAAACTCTGCCTTTGAATGTCTACAGGTCTAGAAGCTGTTAGTTAATCTTCGACCTCAATGGAGCCAGCTATTGTCAATCATTGGCTCCATTTCCACAGTCAAGACTGGGTGCTGGCTGCCTGAGCCAGATCACAGATTCATGCACAGGTAGAGTCAGATGGTCAGAGGCGGGTACCTTTTTCAGGACCTCCACATCCACTTTGCATTTTCTGTTGTTCTGGCCTCAGTTCAGTTCAGTCACTCAGTCGTGTCCGACTCTTTGCTACCCCATGAATTGCAGCACGCCAGGCCTCCCTGTCCATCATCAACTCCCAGAGTTTACCCAAACCCATGTCCATCGAGTCAGTGATGCCATCCAACTATGACCTAGACTTATGCAATTCTCTGCTGACTTGGCTCCTCTCCCTACCCTAGATCAAGAGTTCTTCTTCTTTTTTTTTTTTAATATTTATTTGTCTGCACCAGCTCTTAAGGTGCAGCACATGGGACCTTTGATCTTCATTGCAGTGCAGTATGAGGGATCTTTTTCAGTCCAAGCGTGGGAACTCTTAGTCTCGGCATTTAGGATCTAGTTCCCTGATCAGGGATCAGTCCGGGGCTCCACCCCTGCACTGGGAGCTTGGAGTCTTAGCCACTGGACCACCAGGAAACTCCCCCTGCTTCAATCATTTCATCATCATACCCCAGCACACAGAACAGTGCCTGGCATGCCGTGGGACCCAGGGAACATTTTCTTCCATGACTGAATGAACACAGAGACAAAGGAACTGGCGTCTATTAGGCAACACAAATATGAAAGGAATGGTATCTAAGTTATCCATTGACTGTCAGTGACATCTCTGTGTGTGGGAAAGTGGAGAAAGGAACAAAAATTGCTGAAGTTGATCCCTGCTCCAGGCATTCTACTAGGGACTTTAAGTACATAATTTAATCTTTTTAAACAAGTTTATGAGTGCCATTATACCCATGTTAGAGATAGAGACAAGGAATCTCAGATTAGAAATTTATCAACTTACCAGATCTACACAACTTAAAGGTGGTAGAGTTGAGACTTACATCTAGAGCTTTCTGCCTGTAAAGTCCTGAACTTTCTACTGTATCTAACACCTTCTTTCTTGGGAACGTCAGAAACTGGCTGTTCCAGAGACAGGAAAACAAGAACCTGTGTTGAAAGACTGGGAGAAACCAGGAGATTAAAGAAAGGAACAGGGAGGACATCCGTCAGTAAATATTTACTGAGTCCGTTTCAGTACAAGGTATTGTTCTAGTATCATGGTTATGAGGTATATGATCCTAAGTGCCTGGAGCAAAAATTTGCCTTTGTTCAGTTTGTCATCTGTGGAGTGGCACCAGGCAAGAGCCAAGCTGAATGTTAGATCCAGGGTGTCTACTTAAACTCCTCACCGACAATGTGCAGAGGTTCCCAGGGCATATCTGGAGGTGACAGTCTACAGGCATGTAGGAGAATTAGGGTCCTGGGTCAGACTAGAGAACACCACCATAGCTGCATTATCAGGTAGGAAACTGGCCTCGGGAACTGCTTCATATGGAAGAAACAATAACCCATGATATGACATCTAGAGACAGGGAGCTGATGCAAGATAGGGAGAGATCGACTCAGAGTTGGACCACAAAAAAGGCTGAGTGCTGAAGAATTGATGCCTTTGAACTGTGGTTCTGGAGAAGACTCTTGAGAGTCCCTCGGACAGCAAGGAGATCAAACCAGTCAATCCTAAAGGAAATCAACCCTGAGTATTCACTGGAAGGACTGATGCTGAAGCTCCAATACTTTGGCCACCTGATGCCCAGAGCCGACTCACTGGAAAAGACCCTGATGCTGGGAAAGGTTGAGGGCAGGAGGATAAGTGGGCAACAGAGGATAAGATGGTTGGATGGCATCACCAGCTCAATGGACATGAGTTTGAGCAAACTCCGGGAGATAGTGAAGGACCGGGAAGCCTGGAGTGCTGCAGTTCATGGGGTTGCAAAGAGTCGGACTCTACTTAGCGACAAAACACCACCACCACCAATGTGGGCCAGTCTTACCTTGTTTACAGTTCTGATTGATCTTCTGAGACTGGGGCGAAATGGAGCTTGCAGATGGATTTATGTAGAATTAAAGGAGGTAGGTAAATTACTTCATTCAGAAGCTTCCAGAACCTGAGCCCTCTCTCCTACTTAAAGGGTCATCACACCATTTACCATCCCTGACTTGAGTGACCATTTTGGGAGGTGACCAGTAGTTTCTCTGTAGGATCAGGTTGAAGATCTTTGCTTTAGAATCTAGAACAAGCAAGCCATCCAGAAGTATAATCAGTTCTTGATTATCTGTATGAATTTAAGCTATCTTCCCTGTCTCTCCTGGGCATAGGTAACCCAAAATAATGGAAAATCTAAAAAAATCATTTACATTTGGCCTTGGGATGCATTATATGATTTTTTCCAGCAGGTTTACTTTCATAATGATATTTGACTTAAGATGTTATTAAAATTTGTTAGCTTTCCCTGAGCCTACATCTGCTGGGGACTGGGTGGAAGGAAATAGAGAGCTGTGGCTCAGAGACGCTGGGAGGAAGTGGTACCTGACCCTAGATTTGTAGCAGATAATCCCAGTAGCTGGCTGTGCCCCATTCAGAGGTATGGGGTCATTTCACTATAGGTCTTGGTGAGGTCAAGATTTGATCCCTCAGATTCAGATTCAACAAGGTTTGTTGATGTGTCAGGCACTGTGACAAGCACTTTAACCTTTATTTCATCTAATCTGCCCAATGGCCTCGTAATGTAGGTATTATTATTCCCAAATTACTGAAGAGGAAATTGGACCTATGCTTCAGAGTTACATAGCTTGCAAATCACAGAGCCAAGATCTGACCCCAGGTTTTCTTGTTAAAAACTCCACTGCTCTTTCCACATCTGGCTCAAATGTGCAACACCATCCATCCAACCAGTGTTCAGTGAACACGGAGATGTGTCACCCAAGATATGGAGATGAATAAGGCTTTGCTTCAGGATGCTGGGTGAGGCACCAACGCTTTCCTCCTTTTTAAAAATCAGATGAAAGTAAGATAAATGCCATGAATTAATCAGAGAATTTTAAACAAGTCCCTCGGTGGCTTACATCTGGAGGTTGTACCTGCTTCGGGGAAGAGAGGTGGGAAATGGTGTAGGTGGCTGACAAAGCCAGGTGTGTCCTTGTGTCTTGTCACCAACATTCAAGCAAGTGCAGTTCTTGTTGCCTCCCTCCCCCAGATAATTCAGACTGGCCCTGTGTCCATTTTTTATTTATTGGTCCCAGAATAGGCAATTTCTTTGCCTCCATCAAGGAAACCGAGAAGACAGATAGGAGCGGCTGGACCATGCTCTCTGGCCTCCTCATAATGGACAAACGGCTTTTCATTTTGCTCTGGAATCTCTCCCACCAGCCCTGCTGACTTCATTATCGTCCTTCCAGCCCTCAGCGTGGGGGAGGGGCTGCCGTTCTCCAGCCCAAGACTGGGCTCATCTCTCTCCAGGGCACTTTCTACTTTCTACAGAGAAACAAGTGGTGGTTCGGGGCCTCTCTGTTGAAGCCACTCTGTCTTGGATAAAATTTCCTGGGGCTGTGGAAGTCAACAGCGACAGTAGCATTTACAGTAACTGCCAAGCTTAATAGCATCTTGTGATGAAGTTTTACTGTAAACAGCAGACCGAGCAGAGGGCAGCAAGCAGGGCCTGGCTCATCCTGACAGTGCTGAGTCCCCACTCGGAATCGACATTTCTTGTGGGCTTCTTTACCAGCTCTTACCTTATTCCCTGTGCCTGAGCCCTGGGGATTAATACGAGTCACTTGCTGATTTGATTGTGCTTCTCACCATTTTTCTTGCTTTCTTTCGTTTGTTTTTGAGAGGAGCTGGGGAAGAGGGGTCGGTGGGGGGGGCCTTTTATGGTGAGCTGGTCCTGGCCATGGAGGATGCATTCTAGAATGTTCTTCTAAACAGGCCCTGCTTTCCTCTGCTCTGGGCCTCCCAGTTTCTGATAGAGGGGGCAGGAAGGCCAAATGGCCATTGGAGACAAAGCCAGTCCAGATTTCAATCCTGAGATTTCAAGGGCACCTGGGATATTTCCTCCCCCCGACCCTCTACCCAATGGCTCCACTTTTTGGACCATTCCACTAGCTGTAAGCCATGGAAATGTCTAAGAAGACTGTTCAGCTGGACTTGGGCTGGCATGGTGCCACAGCTACTGGGATGGGCAGAAGGATTACCAGGAAAGGAGGAAAGAGCTGGGCTGTAAATAGTAGCCACCCAGGATGGCTCTCAGGGCCACTGGCTGCTGGGCAGTGTTTTCCCAGAGCCATGCTGAAGTGGGGGCAGGCCTGTCATTCAATTCCCAACTCTGTGGCTTATGTTTGGAGGGTGACTGTGCCCTGAGGGTTCCCTGGATGCTCTCCAACAGCCCCTGCCCCCACCTCATTTATCTCACACCGCTAAAGGGAAAGAAGCAAGGGTATGCCCTCCCTGTGGGCATGGGACCATGTTCCGCCAGGGATAGGGGTAGGAAGGTGCAAGAGGGACTCACTCTGCTTTCTTGTCTCCCTCCCACCGACTACTATTTGTGTTGCTGGCAGCTGGATGGTGCAGGAAAGCTGGGGAAGGGGGCATGTCCGTGTGTGCAGGTGGCTGTGGAAGCAAGCAGCAGACCATCAGACCTCCATTGGGACGTACCTGTGAGTCTGCAGCAGGAACAAGAACCAGAGTATAGGGTGGAGTCTCAAAAAGAGACTGCTGTGCATCACTTGTAGCATCAGGGGCAAATGATGATGGTGACAGTGGTGGTGATAATGATGGTGGTGATGATAATGGTGATGGTGATGATGGTGAGAATGATGGTGGTGATGGTGATGGTGGTGATGGTGGTGATGATGGTGATGATGATGGTGATAGAGGCAATTTTGAATTTCTGAGGCATTTTTCTTCCCTGGCTTTTCCTTATCTTTGCTTCTTTTCCATTTCTCACCAAATCCGGGAGATGAGAAGCCTCTCTCATCATCATTTATGAGATTTATGAGTGGAGAACCTAGTAGGACCAAGGTCAAACTGTATATCAGAGGCAGCAAGATGTCAATAAGCATGACAGATATTTTACTGAACTCCTACTCTGTGCTGCTATTTATTTTTATTTTTACTACAACTCTGTGATAATGGAACAATTATTATCCCATTTGACAGATGAGGATCCTTGGGCATAGGATAGAAAATTAACCTCTCAAGGGCCCAGTTTATTGATTCAAAGCGCATGGCCTTAACCATTAGGCAGTACTGCCCTGGAAACCAGTGTGCAGTATTGTGTCCTCCACACCAATTTGTGGTGGTTTCTAGAGTCAGAATGACTTCTCCTCTTCTCTAGTAAGACATCAAGCAGAGAGACCAGACACGTGTTTTAGTCAGCTCAGGCTGCCTTACAGAATACCACAGACTGGGAGGCCTCAACAGTAGATATTTATTTCAATTCTGTAGGCTGGAAACACAAGGTCAAGGTGCCGGCAGAGCTAGTTTGCTGTGAGGACTCTCTTTGGCTTTCAGTCGACTACCTTATCACTGTGTTCTCACCTGGCCTTTCCTCCAGGCATATGTACTCCTGGTATCTCTTCTTATAAAAATACCAGTTATACTGGAGTAAGGCCCTGTCTTTATGACCTGTCTTAACCTTAATTACCTCCCTAAAGGTCCTATGTCTATAAGGTCACATTGGAGTTAGGGCTCCATTGATAATTGGGGTGGGGAGAATGACAAAATTCAGTCCATGATAGTAGAGAGTGATGAGTTGGACTCCCAGGAGTAGTTGAAAATGCAAAGGGAAAAGAAGGGAGGACCCCGAAACAGAAGTAGAACCAAGTCTCCCTCTCCAAAGCGAGCCCCATTGACCCCAGGGCTTGCCTGGAGCCCTGCCAGGGACAGACACCCTGCAGAGAGTGTGTGAGGGTAGCATGGGTCCCTAAGCCCCTCTCATAAGTGTCCAGAGCTTTCTGTTTGAGAGGAGGAGTGACATAGCCCTGGACGGGGATGCAAGACGAAGCTATGTGCCATCTCTCCCGGAATGCCTGGTGCCCTCCTGTCAGGGGCACAGCAATGAGGGGAGCTGGTGTCCCCAGCTGGTGCCTTTGCCCATGGAAGTTCTCTCAGGTGGTGGCGGGTGGGGGCGTGGGGTGCTGGTGTGTCTTGTTTAAGGCAAAGCCTCCAGCAGGGTTCTACCTCCTTGACCTATTTGCTACCGGAGCCCTTTCTTGAGGGTTGTGGGGCACCTTTGTGCAATGGAGAGGCCCAGACTCCAGTCACTATCTGAGGACCCAGAGGGGACAGGAGTGATCTTGTCCCCAAGAAGCAGCCCCACCTGAGCCCCAGCTCCAGAGCCTGGCTTTCTGCAGACCCTCCAGACTCGACATTCTCCTCCCTTCTCCCTTCAGCTCTCTGCCTTGCTCAGATTCTTTCCAGGAGCTGGAGACCTGAAGCCCAGACAAAGGTGGCTTTTCTTTGGGGTGACCACCTGGGCCAGGAAAGAGGTCAAAGCTGCCCGCAGAAGCCAGGGTTGGCGCTGACCTTTTTGAATTTCAAATATGCTCGGTCTTGCCTGAAGCTAAAGGAGGCAAGTTTGTTCCTGCTTTTGCATTTACCACGGTGACAGTTCTTCCCTGGGACAATTACTTACCCCAGCCTGCATGGCTGCAGGAAAAGATGTCTGAAGAGAGAGCTGTGACGGCCAGTCTCGGAAAAGTCCCTGTTGGTTGGTTTTAATCTACAGTGGAAAAACTCCACATTCTTCTGCTAGCCGGGGCTGTGACAGGTATTAATAACCCTATTAGCCGCAATCCTGTCCAAGGCTATTTACATGGGCAGCGTCCACATCACGGCAGCCACTCTGTGGCAAGGGACCGTGCACGTTCACAGCTAACGAGACTCTGGCTCCCGTTTTTCTCCTCTGAGCCCAGGGTGTTGACAAATTAGGTTTCCGGAAGGAGGTTCCCCGTCCCCATGTGCCAACGCTGCCTGTGGCCTGGCACCAGAGAACTCTCTGCAGCACTAAGGTGATTCTGGAACTTCAAGGAAGGGTCCATGCCTGTTCTCCTGCTGAAGCCCCAGGCTCCCTTCTTTGCATCTGCAAAGCCCTTCCATCCTTCAAGATCAGTTTCAAAGTCACCTCTTCCTTGAAAGCTCCCCAGAGACCCTCAGTTAAAAGTAAACTTCTCCCCAGAACGCCAACGGCCCTTCATCTGGAGCTCATGGATAAGCTAATGCTTTCTTCTGGGTCGTCTTGCCTCTCCTCCCAGATAATGAGAGGAGCTGTGCAGGCATTCTGCCTACCGGGCATCTGAAACCTGTTTTGCTCTTAGGACGTGGTTGACCTTGGCCTCTAGGGCCCAGAAGCTGGCCAGGGCAGTGGGGAGTCAACCCAGGGCAGCCCAGAGCCTGCTCAGCACAGGAACAGTGTTTCCGAATGAATCGTTCCTGCTGCTCGCCACTTACAAAGTCAAACTGATAAACAAACGTCCGTGGAGGGGAGAGTTGTCTTTAAACAGAATGCCAGCAGTCTGAAAAGATGGTGGACTCAGTGTCCCATGAACACCAGCTCCGAAGAATCTGTTCGATGAGGAAAGTTTTAAAGGAAGGGAGGGAAGTAATGTCAGTGAATCCCTGAGCTGGGGCTTCAGAGTGGTCGCCATCCCCTGCTGCCTGCAGGTTGGTGGACTCCTCATGACATTCCTCTAGATGTTATCTTGTTCACCTAGTTTGATCACTTGGTTTGTTTGTGAGATTACCAAAGGGGAAGCTAGGGAGGAGATCTGTTCATCTGCTAATTGCTGATCTTCCTTCCTATTTCTTTGATCCAGGGAAACAACCAGGTTAGGCAAAGAACTGTGAGATTAACAGATTTGAAAGGTGTGCTCTGGTTGAAAATGAGTAGAGCGTCGGGGTGCCTGGTTAAAAGTTAGATACAATACCGCTTTAGTAAGTGACAAGGAAAGAGGCTTCCTGCTGATGGCGGTTTCCTGCAAGGAGCAGCTTACAACAGCCCTGCCAAGCTGTAGGATGGTGGGTGTGGGGGAGTCATCAGCCACACCCTTCATCCAGCAGCAGTGCAGAGGCAGGAAAAGAAAGCAAAGCCTGGGGAGGGACACAGAAATCTTATCAAAGTAAGCTTGGGTCTTATCGCCTGTGCTCAGTCAAGCCAATCTTCTGACATCATGTTGTGGTGAAGGGAAGTGCAGTGTTTATTGAAAGGCAGCCAGTTCTCAAAACACCGGAATTCTCTGATGGGTTTCACTTAAGTATTTTTAAAGGCCAGGTGAGGGAGGGGCGTCACTAAGGGGATCAACTCACCCACAATTCTCCGACTGGCTGATGGTGAGGTAATAGGGCAATGTCAATCCTCAGGCGCCAGTTGGTCTGGGGGCTTCCAGCTCCAGGTCATCAAGTAGTTCATTTCTTCCATCTAGTTGAGGTTTTAGCCTCTGTGAAACAACTTAGGAAATGTGCATCAGGGAGGAGCTACGGGAGGGGTTTTAGGGGAGGCGTCTGTCCCAGAAAGGCCCTGTAGAATCCTGCTCAGTTACAGAAAGAGCTTTAGAAGGACGGGTAGGAGGAGAGCCTAGAGTGTTAGTAAGTATGAGATGGAGAAGGCTGAGTTTGGATTTCAAGCGGATATGAAGATGCCAAGAAAAGCTAGGAGGGCTTTGTAGACTGGGAAAATGGGGCAGAAGATGGGAAATGGTCAGCACGGATTTTTACAGGGACTACCACTCACCTACACAGATCCTTTGTGTGAGCTAGTCTTTGGCTAGGGTGACACAGCTTCAGGGCAAAACAGCACTGCGGAGTGCAGGCTGGATTTTTGCCCCTTCTTAGCCTCCTCAGCTGGACCTCTGTATCAGTTACTTATTGCCACAAAATGACATGTAAGAGAGCATACCAAGAGACAGCAGTCTTATATTGTCATGAATCCCAGGGCTAATGAGGGGTTGGCTGAGCTCAGGGGGTGGTTCTGCTCTTCTCCTGAGGGGTTCACTTGCATGGCTGCTATGGCCAGGGGTGGGCATTTAGGCAGAGCTCTGCTGGGCAGTTCACCCCTTAGATGCATGCCTCATCACCCTCCTGGGACTAACAGGCTAGATTGTGCTTAGTCTTCCCCTGACAGTATTCAAATACAGAGAGCAGACCCAAGTGCTTCGAAGCCATTGGCCTCTATGTTGGCTAACATTCCACCAGCAAGAGCAAGTCCCACGGCCAAATCCAAAGTCAAGGCGTAGGGAAGTATAATTGGACCCTTTGGTGAGAGGAACTAGAGAGTCACGAAGTACAGAGTGAAGTGGTAGCATTAATACATGCAGGCACTGCATGTACTGGACACAGTACACCTCACCAGACACTGCAGTCCTGCCTGGCCCAGAGGTTCTTTCTAAGCCCTTCTTGCTAGGCCCAACCTGAATTTTCATCCCGTTCAGTATCTACCTCAAAGCAGTTACCTTTACCACCTGGGATGTGATGCAAACTCCTGTTTTACTGCTGGTGACTTTTGTCTTTTCACACAAGTATCCTGCCTTTCTCTCATGGCAAATCATCCTCTGACCACTTTTTTAAAATGATTTTTTATTGGAGTATAGTTGGTGTTACAATGTTGTGTTAGTTTCTGCTGTAAAGTGAGTCAGTTATATATATATATATATATATATATATATATACACACACACACATATATGCACTCTTTTTTTAGATTCCATTCCCTTATAGGTCATTACAGAGTACTGAGTAGATTTCCCTGTGCTATACAGTAGGTCCTTATTAGTTATCTGTTTTATATACACAGTAGTGTGTATATGTCAATTCCAATTTTCCAATTTATCCCTCCACTACTCTTTCCCCTTGGTAAGCATAAATTTGTTTTCTACATTTGTGACTCTATTTTGTAAATAGGCTCATTTGTACTGTTTTCTTAGATTTCACATGTAAGTGATACCATAAGAAATAGCATCTGTCTTCTCTGTCTGACTTACTTCTCAGTATGGCAGTCTGTGGGTCCATCCATGTCACCACAAATGGCATTATATCGTTCTGTTTTCTAGCTGAGTGATATCCACTGTACCACATCTTCTCTATCCATTCCTCCTTGATGGACTCCCCTGCCCCCATTAGGAAGCATCGCCACCTCTCTATCACCTCTCTGTCCCTACATGTGTTCTTCCTACCTGGCAAGGTGATACCAGCAAATGCTGTGGTCCAAAGGTATGTTGAGGAGGAGTCAGGAACCAGAAAAGGGGAAAATCATAAGGAACTGGGAGAAGAAAGTCTTTTCTAGAATCCACAGATTTGATGATCTAGTCTATGTCATCCGTCTGATGATGACAGCTATTTGAACTGACTTACAAAGGTCACCTTGGATCCATCTCCAAAATTCTTCTCCGCTGTACGTCAGTGGGTTCAGACACGTGAGGTCTGGAGGGTCTCCCCAGTATCTAAGTTCGAGGCCCACTTTGAAGTCTGTTCTGATTTTGCTCAGCATTGTTGGTGTATTTTTTGGCCAGGTGCTGTTTTTTATGTTTAAACCAGCCTATTTTCTTTTTATTCTGAAGAAGACATGAGCTTGCTGTGTGTGTGTGTGTGTGTGCGTGATATCTCCATTAAGGAGAGAAATGGAGCCCCATTCTTCCTGCAAATGCTTCTATTGTGAAGGAAAATATCCAAACATTTAATCCTTGATGCCTGGACCCCACTTGAAGCAGACCCTTATTTTGTGCACTTACCTTCTCTCAATACACACAATTCCTTCTTGATGGAAACACTTGTGTCTTTTCTCAGTGGACACTTGGGGAATCAGGCCCTTCACACTGCTTTTTGGGTTATTACACTGTCACATTTTACCACTTTGCAGAAAGAACGTATTAAGCAAAATAGAGTTCTCAGGAGCAGGGATTGCTATTGTTAGAGAAACAATACTTGGGAAATAATTCCCCCCAATTTTGTCTTCATCTTTTCTCTGCTGTGCAAAGAGAGGAACAATTTATTAACAGGAGGCAGAAAATGTTACTACTGCTTATGGGCAATGGAGGTTTATGGGGTCCACAATACATGTCGTTTCAGTGGCTTAGAAGGCAAGAGATTTTAAGAGCTGGAAAAAAAAAAGAATTCCCAGTGGGAGCAGGTTGCTAAGGAAAAGAGCCTCATTTGAATTTCACAAAGGTTTTGGAAATCGTGGCAGTGGTGCCCTCCTGTTTGTATTGCGGACCCTGATGGTTTCAAGGGCTGTTGGCAGTAAGGGAAGGGATTTGGGGAAGAGAAGAGGCAGCATTGTGACTCTGTGAGCATCAGCCAAGCCGATAAGCGATGTTTATAGCAGAGCTTAGAGTCCAACACTTTGGCCACCTGATTTGAAGAACTGACTCATTTGAAAAGACCCTGATGCTGGGAAAGATTGAAGGTGGGAGGAGAAGAGGACGACAGAGGATGAGATGGTTGGATGACATCACCGACTCAGTGGACATGGGCTTGAGTAAACTCCGGGAGTTGGTGATGGACAGGGAGGCCTGGTGTGCTGCGGTCCATGGGGTTGCAAAGAGTTGGACACGACTGAGCGACTGATCTGAACTAGAGTCCATTGTCTTCACTGCTGCCCTTCATCTTGGATAGTTTGGCTTCTGGCTTTGGTTTGGCCTTATTTCCAAGTTCAAGCTTGTCCTTAGACTTAATGCTAGATTGTGGCTTTCCTGTTTTGACAGTGACCACTGTCCCCTGAACATGGATGGTACACCTGAGGCTCGCCATGCTTTCAGCTGCCCTCGCTCACACTCAGCCTAACGAACTCTGAGCTGGGCCTCCCCTTCTCGGCTGTGGCTCATGTGGCCATTTTTGGCAGGATTTGTGTCCAGCCCCATTCTGGGGGATGATCTCTGCTTGTTCAACACGTGTAGGGGAGGTGACTTCCCAAGGGGCCCAGTGAGTCAGTGACATGCATCTTAGACTATAAAAACCCGCTGGACTAAAAGTCACCTAGGCCACAGGTATGAGTTTTAGGAGGCAATACAGATTCCTAAGGGCTTCCAGGTGGCACAGTGGTAAAGAATCTGCCTGCCAGTGCAGGAGCCGCAGGAGATGTGAATTCAATTCCAGGATGGGGAAGATTTCCTGGAGGAGGGCATGGCCACCCACTTCAGTATTCTTGCCTGGAGAATCCCGTGGACAGAGCATCCCGGTGGGCTACAGTCCCTGGGAGTCTCAAAAGAGTCGGACATGACTAAGCATGCACGCACCACACACACAGATTCCTAAAGCTGCACAGGGTTTTCTAAGACCTGTGCTGCTTTGTATCAGCACTGGAATCATCTTGTTAAAGCTAAACCAGCCCCATGGAAGGCATTTTCATGTTAACTTTGGTCAAACTGGAGATCCTGGGCTAGCAGAGTTCGGGAAAATGTGCACCTGGGGTCAGCCTGGAGCTTGAGGCTCAAAATACAGCCCTGCACAAACGCAGCCACAAGCTGGCATGCAGGTAGGAACCTTACTCAGCTCCATAGGAGGGGCCCGTGTGACTCTATTAATGAAGCAAAAGATATTGGAATCCAATTGTTGATGGATCATCACACGCCGGGAAAACTCTCAGCTGCATTGACTGGGAAAGCAGGGGGTATCGTTTTGAACTTCTGGAGTTAATGAACTAAAGCTTGAAATTTACAACCTGGTCGTGTTATGGATTTAACTCCGGAGTACAACTCTGGGGAGCTGGCACACTCCTCCAGCCTCTGTGCAGGCCAGAGGCCTTCCAGGATCTGGCTTCGGCATTCTCCCGTGTCTCTGTAGTCCAGGATCTGGCTTCGGCATTCTCCCGTGTCTCTGTAGCCCATTACAGGGAGCCCAGGAGTCCTGCTGCTGCCCATGGGCCCCCTGGGTGCTTGTGGGTGAGAGACATTACTTCCCAACACTGTTGCAATGATTGTAGCACAGGACAGATGTGGAGAAAGATGGACTGAAGCTGGTTTCTGTTGCCTTGAAAGGATTTATAAAACCAGTTAGTACCCTAGTGGCTCAGCGGTAAAGATCCCACCTACAATGCAGAAAATGTGGGTTCAGTCCCTGGGTTGGAAAGATCCCCTGGAGAAAGGAAATGGCAATCCACTTGCCTGGAGAATCCCAATCCATGGGGTCACAAAAGAATCAGACAAGATTGGGCAGCTAAACAACAACAACAAACCAGCGTAGGGCAGGTAAGGACTGGGTATTCTTCCAAGCCCCTTCTTTAGAACAGCACCTTTTCCCCATCTGGACATATTCATTTATTAACAGATTCAGTCCACAAAGAGATTTTGAGTCCTAAGAGGGAAAAGACAATGAGAGTTTATTGAGGTTACCCACCAATCTTGTTTGGAAGCCAACAAACAAGAACAGTTTGCAAACAAACAGTTATGCACCCATATACCCAGATTGCACCTATTCTTAAAAAAAAAAAAAAAAAAAAACTCTCTTCTAAGATATAGCTAGAAATAGAGAGAGAGAAGGAGTTTCTACATGTAAAAACAGTACATACGTAGTGATCAATAAATGTATTGAATATATAATTAGTAAATTATAACAATGCTTCCCTTGAAAACAACTTGAAAGGTCACAGTGAAGCCCTGGCTTCAAATCTGTGTGACATGAGAAGAGTTCTCTTTTGACAGCTTTCCTTTTCCATTTGTTTCCATTTGCTTTCACTGTTTATTGTCAAAAATGGTCAGTAGTTGCTGCTTCCTCTTCCTCACCTGCCATTTCTTCTTGGCTTAGTCTGGTCTTGGCTTCTTTCCTACCTTGTTACTAACTTTGCTCTTTGAGAGGAACCGGTGCTCTTTTGCTCACCAGACCCAGGGGTGGTACCTGGGTCCCCATCTGTTCCCTTGTTAATGTTCCCAAGCCTCACCCCCCGCTTCTTACAGCTTTCTTTTCCCTATTTTTTATGACTTTTTTTTTTTTTTTAACTATCTCAAGTCTTGTCCAGGCTTGGTGGCCATTTCTTGGCCACCTTTATTTCTTCTTCTACTTGTCCCATGACTGTAGATGCCAAAGAAATGAAAATTCAAATCTTCATTTCTCTTTACGTTCTAGTTTCTTTTTCTTTACTTTCTTTCTCAGTTCTAAGCTTCATGTCATTTCTCAAAGAAAAAAAATGACTACTAAGTCTGTGTATGACCCTCTGCATGACCCTCTCCCAGGGTCTCACTCCATTTATCTGACAAACATTTATTGAGCACCTAAGAAGTGCCAGGACTTTTTTGTGGTACTGGTAACAGAGCGATGAACAAGACACACAATACTGAATACAGTATGGAAGTTTCTAAAAAAACAGAGAAATAGGTAGTTCTCTAATAGGTACCTCTCTAAGAGGTATATAATAGAGATATACCTCTAACAGGTAGTTCTAAAATAGAACTACCATATGACTCAGCAATTTTATTCCCCAGTGGTGGTTTAGTTGCTAATCGTGTCTGACTCTTTGCGACCCCATACACTGTAGCGCGCCAGGCTCTTCTGTTCATGGGATTCTCCAGGCAAGAATATTGGAGTGGGTTTCCATTTCCTTTTCCAGTATTGCTCAGTATATGTCCAAAAAAACTATAAACACTAATTCAAAAACCACACTCGACACACTGCCTCTTATATGGAAATTTGCATTGTAGTGAAAGAGACACATAACAAACCAAATAACATAGTAGCTAACACTTAGAGTGCTGACTTTATGTCAGGCATTGTTCTAGGTACTTTATATGTGTTAAGTCATTTAATCATCCAAACAACCTATTTCTAAAGAAGAAGACATGAAAGCACAGAAAGGTTAAGTAATTTGCCAAAGATCACACAGCTTAAAATGGGTGGAGTTGTGACTCAACCCAGGTAATTTGTCTCTAGAGGTTGTGCAATTGATCAGTAAGCTCTATGTTGTCTCCCTATAGAATGTTATGTGGTATTAAGTGCTACTCAGAGCAAACAAAGTGGGACCGAAGGGTAGGGTGTATGTATGTGTGTGTGTGTTTGTGTGGTTGGGTTGAGGGGCTGTGATCTTAAGCAGAGTGGTCAGGGAAGAGCCTATGAGGTAATATTTAAGATCTAAAAGTGGTTTGAGAGAGTCTTGAGTGATCTGGGGAGGAGGGAAGAGAAAAAGGCTTGACGTGAGGGCAAGCCTCACTGTCTTCAGGAAGGGCAGGAGGTGAGTGGCTGGGAAGGAGTGAGGGTCAGAGGAGACCCATAGGGCAGGTCATTCAGGGCCTGGCAAGTCACGGTAAAGGTAGTAGAAGCCAAAGCTTTACTACGAGTGGAATGAGAGGCTGAGTCATATTTTGGCAGGATTAATCTGGGTGCTGCTTTGGAAACGGACCGGGCTGGGGACTGGGAAAGATGGAACCTGCTAGGAAGCTATTGCAATAATCCAGGTATTGTTGAGTTGGGTGGCAGGAACAAAGGGGTGAGAAGTTGTTGACTTCTGGGTCTGTTATGAAGGTAGAACCAAAGGACTTCCTGATGGATTAGACGTGGGGTGCTTTTCTCAAAGCAGAGTTAAAGATGATTTCAATTTTTTGGCCCAAGTGGAAGAGTGGGGTTACCATTTGCCTGAAAAGAGGAAGATTGTAGGAAGAAAATATTTGGGATGGTAATATAAAGAGTTCAGTTCTGGACACGTTTGAGATGTCTATTAGCTATAGTAGTGGAGGTAACAAGTAGTTAGAAACAAGCCTGGCATTCAGGAAGAGTCTTGGCTTAGAGATATGAATTATTTTCAACACACATGCTCGTAAATGTTCTATGGACACCTAGAAGGATATTCTGGTTCTTCTTCCTCCTTCTCTTCATCTTCCTTAACATGTGAGTATTTGTTACATGCCAGGCTTTTTCTCAAGCTTTTCATAAAATCCTCACAACAACCTTATGATGTAGGGACTATTGTATTCTCCATTTTATAGATGAGGAAACTGAGGCCCACCAACTTCAGACAACTATCAGACTTCTAAAAAGAAAGTGAAGTGACTTACAATAAAATACATGGGTAAAAAATTCATAAGGCTCTTAATATAAGAATACAAGAATAACATATATTTAAGGTCAAATAATAAAGGGGGGTATAATTGTACCAGAATATTTAGACTAAATATAACAAGTCTTCTAAAGAAAAAAACATAGCCTTGAGCTTCTTGGCAGCAGAAATAAAAAGGGAAACAGCATGAGCATCAGTTCATCAGGAGGGATGAATTTTTCTTAAGTACTGAGTTATTTAGTTTTTAAAATAACTTCTCCTGGGGGAGTAAAGTATATTCTTGGAGGGATTCTTAGGAGGCAAAATAACTTATAGAAAAGATTGAAATTTGTTAGATTAAGTTCTTTTTCTTTCTGTTCACCATGTTCATAGTAATCATTTATTAAGCAATTATAGATATGAGACACTGTGAGAAATAATAATAAATAATAATAATGCTGTGAGAAATACAAAGATGCATCAAACATGGTCTTGGCCTTCAAGTATCTTTTTATCTAATCAAAGATGAAACATAGACACCAAAAATGAATAAATGGAAATACATAATAAATGGATGAGGACAAGCTGTCATAGAAAGAATTTTATTCTGATGCCTATGGGACCTGAACTGTAAAGCCAGGCTTCAATTCAGGCATCACTACTTGCTAGCACAGAAAGTTACTTCCCTTCTCTGCTAGTTTTTACATATAAAGTATAGGGATGATGGTAACAGAACTTGCTTCGAGGTGCCTTTATGGGGATTCAATGTGTTAACAATACTTGCAAAGCATGCAGTACGGTACAAGGCACATAGCAAGCACCACAGAAATATCTGCTTCATTAGGAGAGTACTTACATTGTTCAGAGGAGAGATTCAGTCTTTATGATTGGTAGATATCACCAAGGTCTTCACCTCTATCACCAAAATGACCATCATTCACCTTTTCCAGCTGTGTCTTCTGGTAACAGTTTCCGGAAGGTGATAGGGTGCAGAAGTGATCTTGTTAAATGCAGCTTACTTAGTTAAAGGAGGCATCATATTAGATCTGAATCATTTTTCAAGGACTTGAGGACATCTGAAGTTAACCAGATCCCCATAGAGAGACATTTAGCTATTCCTTCCAAACCTGTTCCAAATCCATCATTTTCATGTCTAGACTATAGGCAATGGTGAGAGTAACTGTGTGTGCACAGTACCTGGACAGAGCTCCAGAGTCCCAGCACCTCCAGGGCTTGGGTTCTTGAGCCTTAACCTTTAGAGGGTCCCTGTCATTCCATCATGGACAGCTTTAGCCTCTGGGTTCAGTGAGTCCAAGAGCCATGTACATATTATCTGAAAAGCAGAGCCATGGTCAAGGTAAACCAGTTTTTCTGTTCAGGTTCAGACTGGATTCTTCAAGAGGCAAAGATGGGGACTGCTGTAGCATGAGGTGTGAATGAGCAGGGGACCAGGGAGTAAAGCCAGGTAAGGGGGCAGGGAAAATCGGGGGGTGGGGGGTGAGGCCCATTGGGTCTATGATAGCATTTTCTGGAGTTCCTGGATGTTATTGAGAGAGTCATTTTTTTTCTTTGCCATCAAATAAATTTGAAAATTGTATTAAGAGTGGCTGGAAATGGTGCCTCTGTTGTTTTGGAAGTTAGCTTATGAGGTCTCTCTGGAGTGGGGCAGGGCTCCTGCCAAGTGATGTGTGTTTTCTCCCAGGTTCCCAGTGCTCACAGCCCCCAGCCATGTCCCAGTGCCGGACATTGCACTCAGGAATGCCCTGATCAGCTTGAACTCTCTGGAGCAGAAATTCTGTCTGCGGCTCATTGGAGACAGCTGCTCAGGCGGGTCTAGGAAATGGGAAACATACACGGGTGGCAGCGACAGACGGAGGTGCTTTTCTGAACAGAGGACCTTCTGGAGTCTAGAACTGCAGCTGCAAACACAACTAGGGGCTAACATAGCCTTGCGAATAAGTGCTGAGGACATAGCAGACCTCCAAAGAGCGAGGTCACCCTAACCCTGGAGGAACCACGAAGGAGAGCCAAGAAAGGGCAAGTGAACATTTTCAACATTTTTTTTTTTCTGGAAAAAATCTCCTTTTTCCTTCCTGATCCTTCTTAGGTGGGCGTGACATGCTTGAGGTTGATCAGGGCCAGTCTGATGGGTTTTACAAGGGACAGCTTGGGGAAGATGACCCTACCTTACTGCTCACTTGTACAGAAAGTCTCAGCTTAAGGGACATGAAGCAGGCAGAGCTGGAGCTAAGGATTGGAGTTCAGTGGACAGATGGACAGATCAGGCCTGGGTATTCTGTGCCCTGGAGTAAAACAGGTGGCAGGATGGGGAGGGGAAAACATATGAAACACAGACATTAAGAAGAGACAAGCATCAGAATTAGTGAGAACAAATTCCAGCAAGGACCCCAAAGGTCAAGGTAAGAATCAAAACGTAGAATGGAGCCATGAGTCAGGAGCCGGCTGGAGGCAGCACCCGGACAGAGGGCAGGCACATCATGATAGTGTGAAGAACAAAGGAGGTACCTGAGGCCGAGTTCACTCCTGAAAGTCAGAAGGTGGACGCGACTGGCTGAAAGGCACGGTGATGGGCAGTTGTTAACAGCGATAAATTGCCCGATTGAAATGTACATGCAGTGCCTTGAATGGGTCCCATCTGGCTACTAAGAATCAAGGCAGTGGAAGCCCGTCCAGCTCCCAGCAGCCCCCTCCCACCCTCCTTCTGCACAGAGAGTCAATACTAGTTTTAATTTTATTCATGGGGCTGCACTTGTTCCACGCTGCCTCTCCTCCATGAATACTAATGGAACTCCAGATTGTTTTAAGTGAAGATCTGAGCAAGACACCTCCTTTCATCTTGTCAAGAGCTGTCATTTCCGACAGAGGTTTTTTTGAGTTTTCTTTCTACCAAATTCAATGCAAACTCCTCTCTACACAGAACTGCATGTGTATTGCTGGCACTGGGCAATTGCAAAGCCTTCCACACGGAACAGAAATCTTCCTTGGCCTTCGGCCCCCTCCGTGGTCGCTGTCAACGGAGAACCCTCCTGCAGGAGGAGCGACGGAATGAAGAAGGAGGCCAGCAAGGAGGCAGTCCAGAGGGCATCTCTTAGAAGGTGGTGGAAGCTGGGGTTCTCCTTCCTTTGCAAGGCTGTTTTGATCATTTTAAATGTCACTTCCATGATTTTCATAGCCATGAGGTTTTTAAGGTTTAGAAGAATGGCTTCATGACCCTTTGAACTTCTTCCTTAATTCCCATCTTTTCTTGTTCTAGTTCATTCTGCATACAAATGCTATACATACAGAGTTGGTAGGTGAAAGTAATTTAAATCATGACTCTGCCCTACTCGGAAGTCTTCAGTGGCTCTGATAGAATCTCAGGTAACCTTCTCTGACTAACCCTCTAAGACTCTCTTCTCCCTCCCTGACCATTTCAACCCCTCCCATCCACTGCTTCTCCCTGCCCTTACCTTGCCCCGCTGCGGGGACTGAAGGCCAGCTTCTGACGTGCTCAGACTGGCATGGTTCCTAAAGCAATGAGGGCCAAGTGTGCAGTTAATGGATTTCCTGTTCCACCAGTGAGGAGAGTCTGGACTCATCCTTTTACCCTAAGTCCGCCTGGGCTATCACCAAACCAGTGCCTTTCTTCTGCCCCAACCCCAGCCATGTATACCTAACTTCATTGTCCTCAAACCCGAACAGTCTGGAAAGACAACAGTCTAAAGTAAATATAAGCTTTTTTAATTGACACAGAGTGTCTAGCTCAAAACTTGGCTTCTAACGTATGGGAGGTGGTAGGGTGTATATCCAAAAACCAGGAACAAATGGGTCAGCCCTGGCACTCAGTCTCTGTCATCTTGGGCCAGTTATTTTAGCCCAAGTCTCACGTCCTTTTCTATAAAATTAAAATGATCACAATACCTATTTCATAAGTTTGTGGTAATTAGCTGAGATAACATAGGGAGACTCAGCATGAGACAGTATACAGTTCAACAAATGTTCACTATTATGACACTAGTTCTCAATTAGGGTTGATTGAGTCCATACGTGAAATTAGCAAGGCTTAAAAAAGTTGGCTTAAAGCTTAACATTCAGAAAACTAAGATCATGGCATCTGGTCCCATCACTTCATGGGAAATAGATGGGGAAACAGTGGAAACAGTGTCAGACTTTATTTTTCGGAGCTCCAAAATCACTGCAGATGGTGATTGCAGCCATGAAATTAAAAGACGCTTACTCCTTGGAAGGAAAGCTATGACCAACCTAGACAGCATATTAAAAAGCAGAGACATTACTTTGCCAACAAAGGTCCATCTAGTCAAGGCTATGGTTTTTCCAGTGGTCATGTATGGATGTGAGAGTTGGACGATGAAGAAAGCTGAGCGCCAAAGAATTGATGCTTTTGAACTGTGGTGTTGGAGAAGACTCTTGAGAGTCCCTTGGACTGCAAGGAGATCCAACCAGTCCATCCTAAAGGAGATGAGTCCTGAGTGTTCATTGGAAGGACTGATGTTGAAGCTGAAACTCCAATACTTTGGCCACCTCATGCAAAGAGTTGACTCATTGGAAAAGACCCTGATGCTGGGAAGGATTGGGGGCAGGAGGAGAAGGGGACGACAGAGGATGGGATGGCTGGATGGCATCACCGACTCGATGGACATGGGTTTGGGTAGACTCTGGGAGTTAGTGATGGACACGGAGGCCTGGCATGCTGCGATTCATGGGGTCGCAAAGAGTTGGACACGACTGAGCGACTGAACTGAACTGAACTGAATGCAGGCCTAGACGGATAACAATTTGTTGTGATCTGACAGTCCCTTTTCCTCCTCTGTCTCCCCACCCCAAACAAAAACCAGGCAAAACCCACAAATCATCTTGTTCTCTTTTCTGACCTACCGTTTTGTAAGAAGTGCTCTTTTAGGCGAAGGTACCACCTCTCAGGCCTCCTACTGGCCTGCCGGATGGCCCTGACCTATCCAGTAGGAGCCATTGTCCCCTTGCTCATTGTTGAGGGTGAGGAGGGAGGTGTAACATCTGCCAAGGCCCAGCTCTCCAGGGGAGAGCCAGCTGCCTCTGCAGCAGAGGCAATGTTCTGCTGTAATGGCCCACGACATTACGGCTCCCGGGGGCCTCTGGTCGGGGAGCAGGCCAGGGCCAAGTGGGCTGAGAACACTCAAGGGCAGAGCTGGGTGGCTGCCGGCCAGAGGAGCCCATCTGTGAGGCTGGCCTGAGGGCAGGAAGCAGACATCAGACAGCTTATTCCTAGGAAAGCACTTTTTCCTTGCTTTAGAAAAACCCAACCCACAGAGTGAGGCAAGCCTAAATTCTGGAGATTGGGGTGGGGTGGGGAGGGAGCTTGCTTTGCCGTTGCATTTGGCTGGGAGGGAATGATTTTGGTTTCCATCAAAAATACTGCCTGAGTACCAGGCTCTCTGCAGCAGCACCGTGCCTCTACGGAAGTTTCATGTTTTTGTTCAGGGTTGAAAGTCCTCTCTCAGGTGCTAGTCCCTGGAGAGCTCCAGTTCTTATTTTCCAATCTCCACTGAACTTTTCTTCCTTCTTCCCCTCTTCCATCTTCCTATTTCAACTTACAGTGAGATAAGAGGCTGCCCCAAATTAACTGTTAGCTTGATACTTCTTCAAAATGTCATTCTTTTTGCCCACATCTATTGCATCTTTTTGTTTGATTTCTCATGAGTGCGTTCTCACTGAGATGAAAAACAATATTGAAGTAAATGGAGCAAAACATGAGTCATCCACCTCCTCCCCATCCACCTTCCTCCCACGCCCACATCTCACTCCCTTCTCTAAGAGGAAAGCAACTGCTGTCTGTGGTTGGCATGCATGCCTGCTCTTGACCCATCCATATGTCTATACATACATGTATATATCTATACGTATGTACATATATGTATATGGCATATGTATATACGTCATATGTCTATACATCCATACATCTATATGTCTATACATGCCTGTGTGATTTGTTGTGAGCATGGCTTGTGTTTAACAGTTTTCATTTTTTTAATCAAAGTCTCCTATGTATATAGTTGAAAGAAACAGTTGTTCCTCCAGGCTTATTATGAAAAACTGAAATCCTCCCCCACACCAACCCTTCCATTTCCCTCTTTCTGGAAGCAATCTCTAGTCTCTTAGACGATTCTTTGGGTATTTATCTCCAGATCACCAAATACATTTCTTATATTACTGCTTCTTGAGCTTTTCGTTTTAAGCATAATTCCCTTATGGAATATGAAGGTTTGGTTGCCTTCCTCCCTGGTCCCTTCATGACATGCTCCCACTGATGCTCTGCGCTTGCGTTATTATGACCATTATAGGTCTTGTGGTACTCTGTGCCAACTTTTCCTCTTCTGTCAGATGCGTTTTTCCCTGGAGTTAATAATTGTCATGCTTGTTTGTTTTTCCCTGTTATTGTCAAATACTTCAATGTCAAGTACCTCCTCGGTGGCATACATTTTTTTTTGATATATTCCACCATCTTAGTTATTGAGTCAGTTTCATCTTCATGTCTCTTGGGAGCTGTGAGATGCTTCGGTGTGGGCTGGTTAGCCTTCTGCCTTTTGCACAGCTGTTGGGCTTTTCTTTGCTCAGCATCCTGGAAAGGCCCTTTGAATCTATCTTCTATATGACCCGTGGGTTCTGAACTCTGTCTTCCCATGATGTAGCCCCTGTTTAGGGTGCACGTGGTGCATTTACTTCTTGAAAGAAAACACACAGAATTAAGCCATTCATTCACACACAAATTCAATTTCACTGAACAATTATTAAGAATTCTACAAAAATATATGATTTAAGGGTTGAGCACTATTCTAGGTATTGAGACTCATCAGTGAATAATATTCTAAGATGCTTGCCTTTGAGGACCTTATATTCTAGCAGAGAGAGGCTAATGGCAAAAGCAAACATAATGAATATATCAATTATTAATATATGAAGTGGTAAGTGCCAAGGAGAAAGAAACCGTAGAGAAGGGTAAAGGGATTCAGTTCTGCTCCTGACATCTGTGGAACCTGAAGTAAGAGATCAGATGAGAACTCTTTAACTGACATCACACTTGATTTATGTTTTGTCTAGACCTACATATAGACCAATTAAGAGTAGTATGGATCATTTCATTTTGCAAAATATTCTTCAGCTGTCATATGCAACTGCTGTGGGTATCTCTTGAGTTTGTGAGTATCTTAGAACCACAAAATTGAAATTCAAAGAAAGTAATAGACTCTTGAGCTAGAAAATGTTGCTTTCTTATGTGAGAATCAACTGCATTCACGGTATCTGAGAGAAAAGATTTGACAAGTTAATTAATTTGTTTCTTGTTTCAGTGTGTCTGCAGCTCAAATCCTCCCTAAATTTCAGAGCAGTGTTCCTCTTTGATGCTGGCAGTGACCCTATCCACAGAACTTCATGTATTCAGATATAGCTTCCTTTTATTTCAAGGACAGCAAGAAAGAGATGTAGAAATGCATTTTTCTGGGGCCTGAATGGTATTAATCTTGAGCATGGGCATTTACAGTCAGAGAGAGTGCTGGGCCAGCTTGGAGGGCCAGATTCCAACTGACAGAGGTGTGCATATAATCTTTAACAATTGTGAGTGCGTGCGTGTGTGTGTGTATTTGCGATGCCAAAGGCCCTACAAAACCTGCACCCAGGTCAGAGACCCTCTTGTCTGGATCTTAGAGGACTACTGGGATCAGGGGCACAAGGACAGTGTTAGAGATACTCAGGGTAGCCTTGTTGAGAAGCTGACAAAGACTTAAAGGAGGTGAAGCAATTCACCGTAAAGGTACTTGGGGGAAGAGTGTTTCACATAGAGAGGATAACCGGTACCAAGGTCTTAAGGCATGTCTGTGAGTGTATTTAGTGCACATATACATTTAACTGGAAGTTTGTGTATAAATTTCTAGAAAGGAATTTTTTAGGAGTTTTGAAGAAACTACACTGTTGCGTTTACCTTCTGAGAAGAGGGCAGAAGAGGATGAGATGGTTGGATGGCATCACCGACTCAGTGGACATGAATTTGAGCAAACTCTGGGAGATAATGAAGGAAAGGAAGCCTAGCATGCTGCAGTCCATGGGATCACAAAAGGTAGGACACGACTTAGAGACTGAACAACAATGACTATTGAAAAACCGATGCCATTCTGATTCTCTATCCTTTATAAATGACCTGTTTTTTTTCTCTATGGAAGTTTTACCCTTTCCTCCTCCTCATATTTTTGGCATAGACCTACTTCCTTCCCTTGTGCTGTGCACTCAGTGAGCAATCATTTATTCAATAATTCATTCCCCAAATATTTATTGAGTGCTCCCTAAGCTCCATGCACTGTTCTCTATGCTGATGACACAACAGAGAACAAAGCAGAGAAAAGTCCCAGCCCTCAGGGAGCTTCCATCCATTCTACTAACAGGGAAAGATCATAAAAACAGTAAAAGGGCTGGTGTGCTACGTCATGGAAAATGCTATGGGGAAAAATAACATGGGAGGATGGAAAAGGAATTCTGAGGGGTAGGGAAACTGATTCAGTTGACTACAAGTGAATGACAAGAAATTGATGACAATTTCTTTTTCTGAGCAACAGCAAAGGGGAAGGTGTCATTAGAAGAGACAGGCAAGATTTAAGGAGTCACAGATCTGGAGCGGGTGGTAAAGCCTAGAAAGTTGGCCATTGGATTGAGCAACTTGAAAGTCATGGTTGTTCTTGAGAAAAATCAGTTTCAGTAGAGTTGTGGAGCCAAAGCTCTGATTGGGTGCACCCAAGGGAAGATGGGCAAGGAGAAATCAGAGCCTGTAAAATCAACTCTTTCAAAGAGTTTAACTGTAAATGGAGAGAAGTGAGATGGTTACTGTAGAGGAGGTGTAGCTAAGCTTATTTATTCTTTTAAGTTGAGAGAAACACTAGGAGGTTTGCATGCTAATTGGAAATTCAAAACCTTAAATTCTGGAAATTTTTCCTAAATTACTATTATTATCTTCATGATTTCCTGCCCTTTGTCACCTTTGAAACTCCATTTTCTGAATGCTGGATTAGTTCTCCAGTTTTCTTATATTTTTCCCTTCCTATTTTCTGTTTGCCTTTCTGTTCTGATTTTGGTTTTTTTTTTTCTTCAAGTGTATCTTTTACTTCTATTGAATTTAAAACTTTTTGTATGTTCCTTTCTTTTAGCATTCTATTCTTGTTTCATGGATATAATACGGTTGTTATTTCTCTGAGGAGCTTAAGGATAGTTCTTTAAATTAAGGTTTGTAGTCTTGGATTGGTTGTTTCCTTAGTCATCCCCTCACTTGTCCATCTGTTCTTTTGATCTCCTTTTTTCACATTAAATATTTTCTCAGATGTTCATGATGCTTGGTTGCTTATATCTAGGCCTGGATCACTTTGTTTATGTAGTGCAACTTGTCAACTATAATTCTTTTGTTACTGTGATCTGTTGGACCGTAGCACAGGGGACCCCTCTGTGTCACTATATTTAAACGTCTTTGGGGGCTGTTCACATTAGCATAGACTTCAAATTCCCTGTTTGGTGGTTAAATACTTGGCTCCCAGCTTACGGGAAGTTGAGTGGAAAAAGAAAGTTGGAGGCTAGTTCTCAATAGTCTGATGTAAAGTTTCGCTTAACCGCTCTGTTTTTCTGTTTTCAGTATGGTACTTTTACCCTCAGCATGATTGTTTTATGCTTTCCAGAGAATAAACATCCAGTTTACGGGGAAGGGACAGACTCATGGCCACTATTATGAAGAGTGCAAAAGAGATTCAACTTTGAAAAATAAACATGTAGCCATTCCTCCTCTTTTTAAGCCACTTTGACTCCCTACTTCCCCAAATACCTGGTGTTGTTCATTTCTGAGCCTCTTTTATGGGTTCTACAGCATAAGTGGAGTTGCTTTGTGGCTTTCCCCATCACAAAGATTTGGGATGCAATGACTTCTCAACTGCTGAGTCAAGCACTACATTTTTTAGCTTTCCGAATTTTGTTATTGTAGTTTCCTCTCTAGGTTAAGACCTCAACAGGCTCATTTGAAAAACTGAAATAAAATAAATCTGGCATCTGGAGACGAGCAGAGGTAAATGCATACATTAAATCCTCTGTATTGAACTAAAAGCCCCAAATGATAGTTTTTACATTTTTCAATGTTTTATTACTGGAGATAAGAGAAAATTGAATTTCCTTTATTAAAATTGTACACTTTTTCTTAATACTCAAAATTATGCAACATTTTATTATTATTTTTTTTAGATTTTTGTAGTTTTGACATCATTCCTAGCTGTAGTTCCACTACTCGGTTATTTATAGTAGAGGCAATTTACATGGTTATAGTTATAAATCATGCATACAATATATTTAAATTTCCTGTTTTTACTCATTTACAACTCTACAAACTATTTCTAACTTTTCTATACTTTCTTAAGATTTTGTTTTGAAAAATTTCCACTCTAGGGAAAATTGCAATAACATCAATATATACTCACATTGAATTTCTCAGTTGCTGATATTTTGCCATATTTGTACTTCTTTCTTCCTCTCACTCTTGCTTTATTTAGCTCTCTCTGTGTCTTTCACTATATGCACATATATTTTTATTTCTCAATCATTAGCAAGTAAGTTGCAGACAATTTGACATTTCATTGCTAAACGATCAGCATGATTCTTCTAAGAATAAGACTATTTTCCTATATGACCGCAACACCATTATTATACCCAAAAGATTTTATGTTAATACAATAATACTATTTAATGTATAGCCCATTTGCAGCTTACTCTAATTGATCCAGACAATTCCATTAGAGCTGTTGCTCCTTCCCCAATACCAAATCTGATCAGGGATCAGGTTGTGAATGTGGTTATCATTTATCTTTAGTCTTTTTTCATCTAAAACACTCCCCCACCTCTATGTTTGTGTATATGTGTTTTATGACATTAACAATTTAAAGAATTTAAGCTAGTTTTTTGGTAGAGTGTCTCAATCTGGATTTGTATGATTATTTCCTCATGCTGAGACTTGGGTTGAGTGTGTGTGTGTGTGTGTGTATATTTAGCACACCAGACTCCTCTGTCCTCCACTGTCTCCCAGAGTTTGCTGAAATTCATGTGCATTGAGATGGTGATGCTATCTAACCATCTCATCCTCTGCTGCCCCCTTCTTTTGCCTTCAATCTTTCCCAGCATCAAGGTCTTTTCAAATGAGTTGGCTCTGTGCATCAGGTGGCCAAAGTATTGGAGCTTCAGCTTCAGCATCAGTCCTGTCAATGAATATTCAGGAGTGATTTCCTTTAGGATTGACTGGTTTGATCTCCTTGCAGTCCAAGGGGCTCCCAAGCATCTTTTCCAACACCACAGTTCAAAAGCATCATTTCTTCGGCACTCAACTTTCTTTATGGTCCAACTCTCACTTCCATACATGACTACTGGAAAAGCCATAGCTTTGACTAATGGACCTTTGTTGGCAAAGTAATGTCTCTGCTTTTTAATATACATTTTAGGCTTGTCATAACTTTTCTTTCAAGGAGCAAGCATCTTTTAATTTCATGCCTGCAGTCACCATCTGCGGTGATTTTGGAGCCCAAAGGAAAAAAATCTGCCACTGTTTCCATAATATATATTGAATATAAAATATATATTGAATATATATGTGCATATATATATATATATTCAATATATATTTAGCAAAAATACTGCATGATGGATGTTCTATACTTTTCATGCATCACATAAGGAGACATATAACATCAGATAGTTTTACTATTGGTGTTCCTAAATTTGATCATTTAGGTAAGGTGGTGTGTTCCAGATCTTTTTTATTTTAAAGGTAGTTAATTATCTTTATACATAAGAAGTAAAACTGAGGTGTGAGGGTGGGGGATGAGGAGTGAGTGAGACTTTGAAGTCTTGTAAATATGCTGTGCCCCAATAATGTTTAACTCAGTGGTTTTGGCATCCACTGATGATCCTTGCCAGAAGCAATTATTATATCAATGACTGCAAAATCCTGATTTTTCTAATTCTCATCCTTTCTGCCTTCCTTAGATGTCATGCTTCCATAAACAACTTATTCTTCACCTCCTTCACCTTTTCTATCTCTTTTTTGAGTATCACTCTGAATTTATGGATTTTTAAATTCAATGTATTAAGGCCTATTACCTTCACTAGTAATTTTGATGTTCAAATTATCCAACATTTTTCTAATCAGAGCTCTTTCAATCCTGCTTCTATGTCCTTTGTATATATCCTCTCAAGTCTTTGTCTCCCTTGCTTTCTAGCACAAAGAGTGTTCTAAGTTCACTTTGTAACTTTTATACCTCAGATCTGGAATTGGTCATTTCTTCAAGGAGAATTAGTTTCTTTTAGTGAGGACTGGTAGGACTGGTATTTAAAAGTCAAGTTCTGGGCATGAAGTTTTATTATATGCCATCTTCTGTGTAAGAAAGGAGAATATGTTGTATACTTATATATGTCTTTGCTTATTTTGCAAAAAGAAACTAAATAAGGCTGAATCAGAAACAAAAGGAAATGATCACTTATGGAAAGTGGGTGGGAATGGAGTAGAGAACTAGGCATGGAAATGAAACTTCTCTGAGGATATCATTTAATATGCTGAGTGTCATTTCTTTAGGCCCTTTCGGTGGACAGAACAAAATTGTGAGTTTATATTGATATCTACAGTGGAAATGAAACATCACCCACTTTCCCTCATTCCATATTTGATTCTCTTGTCCACAGTAAGAACCTCATTATCCAAAACATACCTATATTTATTCATTTGTATATTCACTATGTACAATAAAGAGTTTCAGACTTACTATACCAATATCACCTCTAGTAGCAAACTTATGAAAAATGTTCAGGTATTTTTGTTTCTTTAAAAATCTTACAATATATTCCACAAGGTGTATACTACCAAAGTGCTATGTTCCAGAGCTACTTCAAAAATTCTTTTTCTGTGTGTGGTCATGTTACTGCTAAATAGTGCTGTACTGTGACAGGATAAATCAATTTTTTTTACCCAATCTTTTGTGGGCAGGCAATTAGGTTGCTTCCAATATTTTGTTAGGTTCATTCATTTCTGTTTGCATTCACTTTGAGTATCCACTTTTTTCATCTTTTTTTTGATGTTATTTTTCTTTTGAATGCAAAATTGTTACATGGCTCAATAGTCAAAATCATGCAGAAGTTGCATTTAGAAAAGTCTTAATTCCATCCCCATCTTTTCCTCCCCTTTCTTACCCACCCAAGAAGATAACAACATTTATTTGTTTCTAATTCATCTTTCTTGTGTTTCGTTTTTGCAAAAATCAGCCCTTCTTTGTTACAAAAAATAATATTCTAATATCTATATCTATTTGTATACCTATACACTATGAATAATATATAATGTAATTATATAAAGATATAAATTACTTAAATATATATATATATATAGTGCTTTTTAAAGAAAATCTAAATTATTTTTTAATTAAAAATATAGCAACATATTCCAGAAATCTCTCCATGTCAGCTAATGGAGATTTTTCCCATTCTTTCTTACTGCTATGTAGGACTGCACCATCAAGGGATAAATCATAGTTTATTTATCCAGTCTTTTATAGATAGACATTTTGGTTGCTTCCAATATTTTGCTGCTACATATAGTGCTTCAGTGAGTGGCCATGTGCATATGTTGTTTTGTATATGTGAAGGTATATGTCTTCTGTTCCTTTCTCTGTTTCTTCTCCTGGCATTCTCATCATGCATATGTTATACTTTAGTAATTGTCTCCCCTAAGTTCTGGGCTTATTCTGTTCTTTCTTTTTTTTTTTTCTTTTTAATTCTTTGTCTTTCCATTTGAGAAGTTTCTGGTGGGATATATTCAAGATTACTGTTTCGCTCCTCAGCTGTGTCCAGTTTACTAAGGAGCCCATCAAAGGCCATCTTCATTTCTTTTACTGTGCTGTTGATTTCTAGCATTTCCTTTTGATTCTTTCTTAGAGTTTCCATCTCTCTGCTTACACGGCCCATCTGTTCTTACATGTGGTCCATTTTTTCCTTTAGAGCTCTTAACATATTAATCATAGTTATTTTAGCTTCCTGGTTGATTAATTCCAAACTCTTCCATATCTGAGTCTGGTTCTGATGCTTGCTCTGTCTCTTCAGACTGTGTGCTTTGCTTTTTAGCATGTTTTTCCCTTTTCTCATTCCTTTCTATTGTTGTTGAAAATTGGGCATCCTCTATTAAGTAAAAGAAACTGATATAAACAGTCCATTAGTGTGAGGTTTTATGTTTATCAGGTAAGAGTTAGGCTGTGTTTACTATTTGCTGTGGTTGTGGGTGTCAAAGGCTAAAACTTCCCCTGGTGTCCTACTTTTGTCTCCTCCCTGTCTTTGGGTTTCCCTAGATAATTATTCTTAAATAATATCAGAGACTTGCAGTTCTTCCAGTTTTATTCCCCTGATGTTATATGGTAGCCCTATTGATGGAGTGGTGCAGAGGTGGGAGGGAAAGAGGGAAATTTTCCTATAATCCTATGATAAGGTCTCAGTCTTTTAGTGAGTCTTTGCCCAAGGCTGGGGCCTTCATAAGGGTTTCTCAGTTTATTCTCCTTTCCCTACATTTAGGTGGAACACAAAGGACAGAGGAGGCTGAAATTGGGCACTTCCCTTACTTCCTGTCAATTCAGTTCAGATCAGCTCAGTCATATCTGACTGTTTGTGACCCCATGGACTGCAGCATGCCAGGCTTCCCTGTCCATCACCAGTTCCTGGAGCTTGTTCAAACTCATGTCCATCAAATTGGTGATGCCATCCAACCATCTCATCCTCTGTCATCCCCTTCTCCTCCTGCCTTCAATCTTTCCCAGCATCAGGGTCTTTTCAGATGAGTCAGTTCCTCACATCAGGTGACCAAAGTATTGGAGTTTCAGCTTTAGCATCAGTCCTTCCAATGAACACGCAGGACTGATCTTTTTTAGGATGGGCTGGTTGGATTTCCTTGCAGTCCAAGGGACTTTCAAGAGTCTTCTCCAACATCATAGTTCAAAAGCATCAATTCTTTGTCTCTCAGCTTTCTTTCTGGTCCAACTCTCACATCCATACATGACTACTGGAAAAACCATAGCTTTGATTAGACAGACATTGTCGGCAAAGTAATGTCTCTGCTTTTTAATATGCTGTCTAGGTTTGTCACAGCTTTTCTTCCAAAGTGCAAATGTCTTTTAATTTCATGGCTGCAGTCACCATCTGCAGTGATCTTGGAGCCCCCAAAATTAAAGCGTGTCACTGTTTACACTCTTTCCCCATCTATTTGCCATGAAGTGATGGGACTGAGTGCCATGACCTTAGTTTTTTGAATGCTGAGTTTTAAGGCAGCTTTTTCACTCTCCTCTTTAATTTTCATCAAGAGGCTCTTTAGTTCTTCTTCGCTTTCTGTCATAAGGGTGGTGTCATTTGCATGTCTGAGGTTATTGATATTTCTCCTGGCAATCTTGATTCCTGCTTGTGTTCATCCAGCCCAGTGTTTCTCATGATATACTCTGCATATAGTATAAATAAGCAGAGTGACAATATACAGCGTTTATGTACTCCTTTTCCTATTTGGAACCATTCTGTTTTTCCATGTCCAGTTCTAACTGTTGCTTCCTGACCTGCATACAGATTTCTCAGGAGGCAGGTGAGATGGTCTGGTATGCCCATCTCTTAAAGAATTTTCCATGGTTTTTGTGATCCACACAGTCAAAGGCTTTGGTGTAGTCAATAAAGCAGAAGTAGATGTTTTTCTGGAACTCTTTTGCTTTTTTGATGATCCAACAGATGTTGACAATTTGATCTCTGGTTCCTCTGCCTTTTCTAAATCCAGCTTGAACATCTGGAAGTTTTCTGTTCTCAAACTGTTGAAGCCTGGCTTGGAGAATTTTGAGCATTACTTTGCTAGCATGTGAGATGAGTGCAATTGTGTGGTAGTCTGAACATTCTCTGGCATTGCCTTTCTTTGGGATTGGAATGAAAACTGGCCTTTTCCAGTCCTGTGGCCACTGCTGAGTTTTCTAAATTTGCTGGCATACTGAGTGCAGCGCTTTCACAGCATCATCTTTTAGGATTTGAAATAGCTCAACTGGAATTCCATCACCTCCACTAGCTTTCTTCATAGTGATGCTTCCTAAGGCCCACTTGACTTCACACTCCAGACTTTCTGGCTTTAGATAACTACCATCATGGTTATCTGGGTCATTAAGATTTTTTTGTATCATTTTTCTGTGTATTCTTGCCACCTTTTCTTAATATGTTCTGCTTCTGTTAGGTTCATACAGTTACTGTCCTTTATTATGCCCATCTTTGCATGAAATGTTCCCTGGTATCTCTAATTTCCTTGAAGAGATCTTTAGTCTTTCCCATTCTGTTGTTTTCCTCTATTGCTTTTCATTGACCACTGAGGAAGTCTTTTTCATCTCTCCTTGCTTTCTTTGGAACTGTGCATTCAGACAGGTATATCTTTTCTTTTCTCCTTTGCCTTTCACTTCTCTTCTTTTTTCAAATATTTGTCAGGTCTCCTTGGACAATCACTTTTCCTTTTTTCCATTTCTTTTTCTTGGGATGGTCTTGATCACTGCCTCCTGCACAATATCATAAAAGTCTGTCCATAGTTCTTCAGGCACTCTCTCAGATGTAATCCCTTGAATATATTTGTCACTTCCACTATATAATTGTAAAGGATTTGATTTAGGTCATACCTGAATGGTCCAGTGGTTTTCCCTACTTTCTTCAATTTAAGTCTGAATTTGGCACTAAGGAGCTCATGATCTGAGCCACAGTCAGCTCCTGGTCTTGTTTTTGCTGACTGTATGAAGCTTCTCCACCTTTGGCTGCAAAGAATATAATCAATCTGATTTCAGTATTGGCAATCTGGTGATGTCCATGTGTAGAGCCTTCTCTTGTGTTATTGGAAGAGGGTGTTTGCTATGACCAGTGTGTTCTCTTGGCAAAACTCTGTTAGCCTTTGTCATGCTTCATTTTGTACTCCAAGGCCAAATCTGCCTGTTACTCCAGGTATCTGGACTTTCTACTTATGCATTGCAGTCCCCTATGATGAAAAGGACATCTTTTTGGTGTTAGTTCTAGGTTTTGTAGGTCATCATAAAACTGTTCAACTTCAGCTTCTTTAGCATTAGTGGTTGGGGCATACATAGACTTGGATTACTGTGATAATGAATTATTTTCTTTGGAAATGAACAGAGATCATTCTGTCATTTTTGAGATTGCACCCAAGTACTGCATTTAGGACTCTTTTGTTGACTATGAGGGATACTCCATTTTTCCTATGGGATTTCTTGCCCATAGTAGTAGATATAATGGTCATCTGAATTAAATTCATCCATTCCAGTACATTTTAGTTCACTGATTCCTAAAATGTCAATATTCACTCTTGCCAACTCCTTTTGACCACTTCCTATTTACCTTGATTTATGGACCTAACATTCCAGTTTCCTATACAATATTGTTCTTTACAGCATCAGACTTTACCTGCATCACCAGTCACGTCCACAACTGGGCATTATTTTTGCTTTGGCTCTGTCTTTTCATTCTTTCTGGAGTTATTTCTCCCTTGATGTCCAGTAGCATATTGGGCACCTAGCGGCCTAGGGAGTTCATCTTTCAGTGTGATATCTTTTTGCCTTTTCATACTGTTCATAGGGTTCTAAAGGCAAGAGTACTGAAGTGGTTTGCCATTCCCTTCTCCAGTGCATGATGTTTAATTGGAACTCTCTACCATGTCCTGCCTCTCTTGGGTGGCCCTATATGGCATGACTCATAATTTCATTAAGTTAGACAAGGCTGTGGTCCATGTGATCAGTTTGGTTAGTTTTCTGTGGCTGTGGTTTTCATTTTTTCTGCCCTCTGATGAATAAGAATAAGAGGCTGATGGAAGCTTGCTGATAGGAGAGACTGACTGTGGGGGAACCTGGGTCTTGTTCTAATGGGTGGGGCCATGCTCAGTAAATCTTTAATCTAATTTTCTGTTGATGGGCAGGGCTGTGTTCCCTCCCTGTTGTTTGTCCTGAGGCCTGTGCCTCCACTGGAGAGTCTTGGACACTCACAAAGCAAGTCTGGCTCAGTCTCTTGTAAGGACACTGCTCCTTTCTCCTGGCTCCTGGTGCACACAAGGTTTTGTTTGTGCCCTCCAAGAGTCTGTTTCCCCAGTTCTGTGGAAGTTCTGTAATCAAATCCCACTGGGCTAAAAAAGACAAATTCCCTGGGGTTCTCAGTCACTTTGCCAGATCCCCAGGTTGGGAAATCCATTGTGCGTCCTTGAACTTTCTTAACAGTGCAAGGATTTCTTTGGTATAATTGTTCTGCAGTTTGTGGGTCATCTGCTTGGCGGCTCTATGGTGGGGCTAATGGCGACCTCCTCCAAGAGGGCTTATGCAATACGCTGCATGACGCAGGTCTGCTGCAGTCAGAGCCCCTGTCCCCGCCACTGGTGACCTGTACCTCCACAGGAGACACTCAAACACTCAAAGGCAGTTCTGGCTCAGTCTCTGTGGGACCTCTGGGTCCTGGTGTGCACAAGGTTTTGTTTGAGCCCTCCAAGTATGTCTAGAAGATATGGGGTTTGATTCTAAATGGGATTTTGCCCCTCCTACTGTCTTGTTGGGGCTTCTCTTTGCCCTCGTATGTGGGGTATCTTTTTTTGGTGGTATCCAACACTCTCCTGTTGGTGGTTGTTCAGCAGCGAGTTGCAATTTTTGAGTTCTCACAGGAGAAGATGAGAGCACATCCTTCTACTCCCAGCTTCTAAATTACTTTACTCTAGAATTCCCATCTCCAGGGGATCTTCCCATCCTGTGGATTGAATCCAGATCTCCTGCATCGTGGGTGGATTCTTTACCCTCTAAGCCACCAGGGAAGCTCCTGTCAATTAGGCTCCAACAACATATTTTTCCTTGAGGACAGGCCTTTGTTAAGGAAAAAGAAAAACAACTGGGTGTATTTTAAATGGTTAATTTCTCCCTCCCTTCCTGGAAGTACAAGAGGATTATTCTCAATTCTTTACACTCAGAACCAATGAACCTCTTGGAGATAAAACTCAGGAAAGTGTAGCCAACCTTATGGATGGCCCCTAAGACTTTTTTTTCTCAAGCTAGTGCACATTCAGTTCAGTTCAGTCGCTCAGTCGTGTCCGACTCTTTGCGACCCCATGGACCACAGCACCCCAGGCCTCCCTGTACATCACTAACTCCTGGAGTTTACCCAAACTCATGTCCATCGAGTCAGTGATGCCATCCAACCATCTCATCCTCTGTCGTCCCCTTCTCCTCCTGTCCCCAATCCTTCCCAGCATGAGGGTCTTTTCCAATGAGTCAATTCTTCGCATGAGGTGGCCAAAGTATTGGAGTTTCAACTTCAACATCAGTTCTTCCAATGAACACCCAGGGCTGATCTCCTTTAGGATATATCTCAGGTTGGTCATAACTTTCCTTCCAAAAAAACCATAGTAAGACAGACTCTTGTTAATTTCAAATATGCCTATGGTTGGTCATAACCATCCATGGAGTAAGTGATTTTGGAGCCCAAAATTTTAAAGTCAAAAAAATAAACTGACTGTTTTCCACTGTGTCCCCATCTATTTCCCATGAAGTGATGGGACCAGATGCCATGATCTTAGTTTTCTGAATGTTGAACTTTAAGCCAACTTTTTCACTCTCCTCTTTCACTTTCATCAAGAGGCTTTTTAGTTCCTCTTCACTTTCTGCCATAAGGGTGGTGTCATCTGCATATCTGAGGTTATTGATATTTCTCCCGGCAATCTTGATTCCAGCTTGTGCTTCCTCCAGCCCAGCATTTATCATGATGTACTCTGCATATAAGTTAAATAAGCAGGATGACAATATACAGTCTTTACGTACTCCTTTCCCAATTTGGAACCAGTCTGTTGTTGCATGTCCAATTGTAACTGTTGCTTCCTGACCTGCATACAGGCTTCTCAAGAGGCAGGTCAGGTGGTCTGGTATTCCCACCTCTTTCAGAATTTTCCACAGTTTGTAGTGATCCACACAGTCAAAGGCTTTGGCATACCCAACAAAGCAGAAATAGATGTTTTTCTGGAACTCTCTTTTTTTTTCAATGATCCAGCAGATGTTGGCAATCTGATCTCTGGTTCCTCTGCCTTTTCTAAAACCAGCTTGAACAGCTGGAAGTTCACGGTTCACATATTGCTGAAGCCTGGCTTGGAGAATTTTGAGCATTACTTTACTAGTGTGTGAGATGAGTGCAATTGTGTAGTAGTTTGAGCATTCTTTGGCATTGCCTTTCTTTGGGATTGGAACGAAAACTGACCTTTTCAGGTCCCGTAGCCACTGCCGAGTTTTCCAAATTTGCTTGCATATTGAGTGCAGCACTTTCATAGCATCATCTTTGAAGATTTGAAATAGCTCAACTGGAATTCCATCACCTCCACTAGCTTTGTTCGTTGTGATGCTTCCTAAGGCCCACTTGACTTCACATTCCAGGATATCTGGCTCTAGGTGAGTGATCACACCATTGTAATTTTCTGGGTTGTTAAGATCTTTTTTGTACAGGACTTCTGTGTATTCTTGCCACCTCTTCTTAATATCTTCTTCTTCTGTTAAGTCCATACCATTTCTGTCCTTTATCGTCCCCATCTTTGAATGAAATGTTTCCTTGGTATCTCTAATTTTCTTGAAGAGATCTCTACTCTTTCCCATTCTATTGTTTTCCTCTATTGCTTTGCATTGATCACTGAGGAAGTCTTTCTTATCTCTCCTTGCTATTTTTTGGAACTCTGCATTCAAATGGGTATATCTTTCCTTTTCTCCTTTGCCTTTTGCTTCTCTTCTTTTCACAGCTATATGTAAGGCCTCCTCAGACAACCATTTTGCCTTTCTGCATTACTTTTTCTTGGGGATGGTCTTGATCCTTGCCTCCTCTACAATGTCATGAACCTCCTTCCATAGTTCTTCAGGCACTCTGTGTATCAGACCTAATCCCTTGAATCTGTTTGTCACTTCCACTGTATAACCATAAGGGATTTGATTTAGGTCATACCTGAATGGTCTAGTGGTTTTCCCTACTTTCTTCAATTTAAGTCTGAATTTGGCAATAAGGAGTTCATGACCTGAGCCAGTCAGTTCCCTGTCTTCTTTTTGCTGACTGTATAAAACTTCTCCATTTTCGACTGCAAAGAATATAATCAATCTGATTTCGGTGTTGACCATCTGTTGATGTCCATGTGTAGAGGCTTCTCTTGTGTTGTTGCAAGAGGGTGTTTGCAATGACCAGTGCATTTTCTTGGCAAAAGTCTATTAGCCTTTGCCCTGCTTCATTCTGTACTCCAAGGCCAAATTTGCCTGTTACTCCAGGTATTTCTTGATTTCCTACTTTTGATTGCAGTCCCCTATAATGAAAAGGATACCTTTTTGGAAGTGGTCAAACAGGAGATGACAAGAATGAACATGGACATTTTAGGAATCAGTGAACTAAAATGGACTGGAATGGGTGAATTTAACTCAGATGACCATTTTATCTATTACTGTGGGCAAGAATCCCTTAGAAGAAATGGAGTAGCCATCACAGTCAACCAAAGAGTCTGAAATGCAGTACTTGGATGCAAATCTCAAAAATGACAGAACGATCTCTGTTCATTTCCTAGGCAAACTGTTCAATATCACAGTAATCCAAGTCTATGCCCCAGCCAGTAACACTGAAGAAGCTGAAGTTGAACAGTTCTGTGAAGACCTACAAGACCTTCTAGAACTAATACCCCCCAAAGATGTGTTTTTCATTAAAGGGCCTCTATCTTAGAGGGGCTCTTATGATTATGTTGGACCCACCCAGATACTACTCTAGGATAATCTCCCTATTTCTATATCTTTAGTGTGATCACATCTATGAAGTCCTTTTTTCCCCATTAAGAAACATATCACCGGCTCTGGGAATTAGGACATGGACATCTTTGGGAGGCAACTTTTCTATCCACCACAATAGCCAAGAAAAGTGACATCTCCACTGTTTAAGTCTATTTTTGTGATTTCAGGACTCTTGTCAAGTTTTCTTTATACACATTTTGCACACTTTATGTTAAACCTACTTCCTGATATTTTCCATTGCTTCTGTGAATTGATTATGCTCCTTCTTTATATATTTGAATTGATTGTATACATGAAAGCTATTGATTTGTATGTTATTTTAGTGTCTTGATATCTTAGTGAAGTATGTAATTTTTTGTGTTGATTGTCCTTTGACATACACTTCCAGGTGATTAGCACACGAAAAAAGACAGATATTTTTAGTTCTAGTTCTTCATTCATTTCTAGTTCTAATCCTTCAACTCTAAAGGTTTTCACTTATCTGACTGTATTGCCTAATGTCTTTAATTCATAAAGGGCAATCTTGCCTTGATCCTGACATTCAAGGCAATACCTCTGATATTTCCACACTGAGTAAGAATCTAGTTTCAAGACTGAGAGAAGCGTTTGTAAATTTTGTTAAGAAAGGATTCATCAACCCTTACAGGATTGTGTTTGGAATTTTACCTAAGGCATTTGTAGGATTTTTCGAGAAAATCAAACTCATTTTCTATTTGCCTCTATTAATATGCTAAATTATACAGATTTCTTAATGTTGATCTATTCTTGCCTTACTAGAATAAATTGTTTGATCATGGTATATTCTCTCTTTTTATTTTTAATGTAATATTTAATTCTGTTTGCTAATACGTTATTTAGGTTTTTTCACATCAGTATTTGTGTGACATTGGTTTGTAATTTTGTGGGAGTGCTGTCTTTACCAGATTTTGGTAGGAATGTTATATTTGCTTTATAAAAAGAATTTGGATGTTACCTTAGACCCTTCAGGCTGATATAAAAAAATTTCCATAGACTGGATGGCTTATAAACAGCAGAATTTTTTTCTCACATTTCTGGAGGCTTGGACGTCCAAGATGATGGTGTTGGCAGATTGGGTATCTGGTGAAGACCTACTTCCTGGTTGATAGACAGCCACCTTCTTGCTGTGTTCTAACGTGGCAGAAGAGGGCTACAAGGGGCTCTCTGTTGTCTCTTTCGTGAGGGCACTAATCCCACTGATAAAGCTCTGCCCCTATGACCTTATCACCTAACAGTGACCACATCTCCTAACACCATCACTTAGGGATTAGAATTTCAAGAGGTGAATTTTGGGAAGACACAAACATTCAGTCTGAGCCAATGATTTTTTCCTGTGCTCTGAAACAATTTAAGTGGCATTCAGATTTTTTGATCTTTGAAGGCTTGGTAGGGTTCACCTGTAAAATAATTTTTAAAATTTTTATGAAAATTAGTTTATTTAGGCTTTCTATTTTCACTGAGGTCAAATTTGGTACATTGCCTTGTCCTGTGAATTTATCTCTTTACTTAACTTTTCAGCTTATTTGCCACTCTCATTTTTACTTCCTCTGTTAGGTCCACATTTTAATCATTAGTTTTTATATTTGTGCTTTATTCCTTTTTATTGATTAGATTAGGTAGTGGCTTCTCCATTACACTGATTTTTTTTCAAGCAAGAAGCATTTTTGTTTGTTTATTGCTTTCTACCTCAAAAATGTCTGGTTTTATCATTGCCATTTCCTTCTTTCTGCATTATTTTTGTCTAATTTATTGTTCTTTTTCTTGCCATTTGAGTTTGGGCATTTCATTTATTTATTTTCAGTCTTGACTTTTAAAAAAAGTTTAATTGAATTCACAAATATACAGACATATTTTACATGACTGAATTTTAGAAGTGGAAAAATTCTGATAACTACTATGTAGATCAATATCTAAGTTATTACTTGCACCCTAGAAGCATTCAAAATACTGTTTGGTAGCCAATATCTCTCCAATTCTGCTTCTAGTTCTATAAATTAGTGTTGTTTACTTTAGAACTTCACATAAATAAACTGATACAGTTTGTAGTCTTTTATGTCTGGCCTTTTGGCTCAAAAAAAATTTTTTTTTTCGTTTTATTTATTAATTTTTGGCTGTGCTGGGTCTTCATTGTTGTATGCACTTTTCTCTAGTTGTGGCAAATGGGGGCTATTCTCTAGTTGCGATAGGTGGGCTTCTCATGTTGTGGAGCACAGGCTCTGGGGCACGTGGGCTCAGTAGTTGCAGCTCCTGAGCTCTGGAGCACAGGCTCAGTAGTTTTGGTGCACCGGCTTAGTTGCTCCATGGCATGTGTGATTTTCCCAGACCAGGGATCGAACCCATGTCATTGGCAGGCAGATTCTTTACCACTGAGCCCCCTTTGTGCTCAGAATTTATGTCTCAGTGATGACTACTTTTAGCTATGCATTGTGACTGTACTATATTCCCTTTCGTGACTATCCTACCCTTTGTTTAGGTGTTCTACAGTTGATAGATATTCGTATTGCTTTCAGTTCAGTCTCGGAGAAGGAAATGGCACCCCACTCCAGTACTCTTGCCTGGAAAATCCCAGGGATGGCAGAGCCTGGTGGGCTGCCATCTATGGGGTCGCACAGAGTTGGACACGACTGAAGCGACTTAGCAGCAGCAGCAGCAGCAGCAGCAGTTTCAGTCTAAGTAAAGCTACCATAAATATGCTTGTTCATGTCAATATGTGCACATATGATACATTTCTGTCAGGTACATACATTCCAAGAGCCTAATTGCTAGGTCAGGTTTAGTAGACACTGCTTACACAGCTTTTCAAAGTAGTTGTACCAATTTACACACCAATCTTCAGTGTACACAATTTTAATTTACTCCTCAGTCTCTCCAATATTTTGTACCACTCATTTCTAAATTTTAGTCATTCTGAAGCATTTATATAGGTGGTTTATTGCTGTTGTGCCTCTGTTCACATGCATATTGGTCATGTGGATTTTTTTTTTTTTTTTGCAAAATATTTGTTAATACTTTCATCCATTAAAAAAACAGATTGGTAGGTCTTCTTACTGATTTAACATTTTTCTCTATGTGACATTTTTTCTTTGTTTTGTAATTCCTTTGGTATTTGGAAAGTTTCACTTTGTTTGTTCAACAATTTACCTTTATACCAATAAATTTTAATGCCAGCAGTTCCTCTTTTTCTTACATGGGCTACTACTGCTGAGTTTATAATATTTAAATACTATCCTCTGTCTCCTACTTACTGTTTATATGTCAGTCAACAAGTTTATTCTGTTTCCCTCATTTTCTTTTCCTTCTCTCCCCATTTTCATTGTTTTTTTTTTCCTTGTTCAGATTCTATAACATATACACACTATTCTTCCACTCTTGTCTTCATCATTGTTTTAGCCTTGTGTGTGTGCGTGTGCGTGTTAGTTGCTCAGTCATGTCTGACTCTTTGCGATCCCATGAACTGTACCCTGCCAGGCTCCTCTGTCCATGGGATTTTCCAGGCAAGAATCCTGGAGTGGGTTGTCATGCCCTTCTCCAGGGGATCTTCCCTACCCAGGGATCAAACTTGGGTCTCCAGTATTGCAGGCAGACTCTTTACTGTCTGAGCCACCAGGGAAGCCTGTGTTTTAGCCTTAGTTCTATACTTAAATATATTCAAGGTTCACCATCAGTTATTCTGCTCAAGACTCTCCAGTCATCTATTTGTTGGATGAAGATTGTCTTTGAGTAGACTTCACACAGGCTTATAAAAAGTATAACATTCTTTGTTCCTTGTAGGCTTAAAATAGTTTTTCTAATATTATTAATAGTGTGTATCTCAGAGTTCATTGATATAGGTCAGTTTTCCCAGGTACATGTTCACAGACATTATTTCTTCAAATATTTGTTTCTCTTTCCTCTCCTTCTTATAGTCTATTTACACATATTAGGCTATTGACATGGCTCCACAGATCTTGAATGGTCTTTTTTGCTTTTTCCCTCTACTCTTTTTGTGTGTGTGTGCGTGTTTATATTTCAGTTTGTATAATTTCTTTTAGTTTGTCCTCTAATTCACAATCCCTTCCTTGTTTGTGTTTATTCTCCTGTTAAGCCCATCTAATGATCTCTTTTTTTGTATTACTTATCATTTCTCTTGCTTTTACATTAGTCTATTTTATAGTTCCCATGCTTCTACTGAAATGTACCAACTTTTCATCCATCTTATCCACCTTTTACACTAGATTTGTTAGCATTTTTATCAGAGTTATTTTAAAATCCCTCTGTCCTCTGGGTCATCTCTGTCTCTGCTTCCATGACTACTATTTACTCTCTTAACCAAGGGTATCATTTTCGTTTTTTTTCTTTTTGTGAGTTTAAAAAATTTTCTGGACATTTTGCATGAAAGCAAAGCAGAAACTTGACAAATAATGTTTGACTTCAGGGAAGGGCATACCCTGTTTTATGTCAGACCACCACATATGCAGTTGAACTGGATCTGGTCTTTGTTGTGGTTTTGGTTTGATTCAATTCATCACTGACTTCAAATATTTTGAGGATGAAATTAGGACATATTCTTCAATAGTCCCTGAGCCCTAAGAACTAATAAAAGCTTTCTGAACAGTGCAAAATCTCTCCTTGGTTTACAACCCAACTGCCTGTCTTTTGGGTCTCTGAGGTGTTCTCTTTCCTCCTGAGTTTAACCCTCGTGTTTCCGAGCCTGGGGATATCTTTATCAGCCCTGCTGTTTTACCCCTGGGTCTTCTTCGGGCAGAGTCCCAACCTTTTGCAAAGACCTAGAATGAATAAAGGGGTTTCTTTCAGAAATTCTGCCTCTTGCCTAGTCTGTGGTAGTTGAAAGTCTTAACTGCCTGAGGGTCTTTTTTTTTTTTTTGCTTTTCTTTTCTGTTCCAGTTTCCCTTAGGTTACAGTCTGGAGTACCTAAGATGCTGGTTGTTTCAACCCTTCTCCTTCCCTTCAGCCTGAGAGTGGGAGCGAGATTCAAGAGGGAGGGGACATATGTACACCTATGGCTGATTCATGTTGATGTTTGGCAGAAACCAACACAATTCTGTAAAGCAACTATCCTTCAATTAAAAAAAAAGCCTGAGTGCTTAGAATGTTTTTGTTGCATCTCTCTCTGCTCTTTTATTTCCTTCTTCCCTCTGATTTCAAATGGCGAATGCCTTACATTTAGTGGTGGTATCATCTGTCTTATGGTGGATCTCTCTCAGCTGTCCTTTGCCCCTTCTTTCTGGCATACCATCTGCAAGTGCTTTGTGAAGACCTATACAATTAGAAGCGGTTCTTAAGGATTCCAGTCTCTCATGCTTGTGCACACATGGCCTTAACAAGTTCTTTAGTCTTTTCTTCTGAGTTCTCCTTACCCCACCATGATGGATTTCTCTGCCTCCTGAAGTTTCACCAGGGATGAGAACAACAGCAAATCTCTTCTTTTCTTTAAAGAATTCCTAGTATTCTGGAATTTACTTTATTTGGGTTTCTTCGTGTTCTCCTCTTGTGGACTTTTTAAATCTATGGTTTCATAAGTCACCTGGGCTGTTTTGGTGGTTGGGCTGAAAGGGAGACTCTTGCAAAGTTCTATATCCAAACAAGAAGTAGAATCAAAATTTTTTTTTCTATTTTTTGGTCTCTAGTTAAAAAAAATATTTTCAAATATTCAAGCCAAAAAACTTCTTAGGAGACATATTAAAGTGTTTTAAATTTAGACAAAACATAGATTCTAGGATGTAGATATGAACACATTTAATCTAAATTTTAAATGATCTAAAACCAAATTTAAAATTATTTTAAAGAATAAAACAATGAATAACCCCTCTCCCGCACCCAACCACCACCATCACATGTAAGAAAGAATAAAACAGAGAGTTGGAGATGACCCATTAACCACAGACAGAACTCAATACACTTCTGGAAGATGCAAAACCCAGCCCCACCCCCCCCAAAGTCATGCTGAAAAGCAGTGGAAGTGAGAAGATGAAGCTGAGACAATCCACCCAAGTGACTATTGTTTAGAAAGGAGTATGTCTGCCCTTCAGTGTCCCAGAGTCTTAGGACTGAGTCTTGCCAAGTAGCAGATATGACAGCTGGAGGCAGAGTTGAGGTGTATGTATGGAATAGTTTACACGCCCTATCTTATCCTCCCTTCACCTTCACCTGCCCAAAGAGAAGACTGCAGCAGGCCCTTCATCTCAGGCCAAGAGAAAAAAGTCATGAGGTTCTTTTCTCAAGAACACTTGGAGAAGAACTAGGGCAACTGCTGTGTATGGGTGTTGGTACTCTAGAGCTAAGCTCTCCACATCATATATTGGTGCTCTCAAAGATAAAGTTCAATCAATATCTTTAGGTTGAAAGCCATCAGCTCAATATTCCCAGCCCAGATGCTTTCAGTCTTCATCTTGCCACATTTTAAATATGAATGAGAAACCAAGTGTGGTGATCTATTGCTGCCTGACAAACCACTCCAGAATTCAGTGGCTTATTTTTATTTCTCCTGCCTCTCTACATTGTCTGGGCTCACGTAGGTGGTTCTCCCTTGAAGTCTCTCATATAGCTGAAATCAAGTTGGCACACGTGACTGGAGTCAACTGATGCTCCTATTGGGCTGAGTGTCCAAGAAATAGCTTCCTACTTACATGCCTAGTGATTTGCTTCTCCATGGCTTTCCTCTCTGTGTGTTTATGGTTTGGCCGTCTACAGCATGGCAGTCTCAGGGTAACCACATTTATTCCCTGGAGGCTTGTTTCTAAGACAAAGGAAGCAGAAGGTGCTGAACCAGTTAAGGGTGTACTCAGAACCGTCACAGAGCACCTGAGCCTTACTCTGTTGGTCAAAGTGATCACAGAATGTTCCCAGATCCAGATTCAGATCCAGATTGATGGGGGAGTAGATTGTGTTGTAGAAAAGCATGTAGGGTGCAGGATATTATTGCAGCCATCTTTGGAAAACACAATCTACCACATTATTATTACAAGCCCTTGAGAAAAACCTGCAACTGAGGGAAAAAGAAGAGAAAGAAGCAGAAAATTAAAGATCTTGGAGAAAATAAAGATTCTTTGAAAGGTAGAAAAGTCTCTATGAAACAAAACAAAATGATCAAAGCTTCAAAATTTCTAAGTGTTGCTCAAAGTCAAGGCAATATTACATCCACAGAAAAAGGAATGAGTGTTATGAGACAGGAGGGTCAGAAAATAGGAAAGAACTTTTGAAATACAAAAAGTGAGTGCTGAAATTAAAAGAGAAAACTGTTGACCTAGGCTGCATTTGCTTGTATGCATTGAAAAAGAAACAGACAACCACATCTAAGAGAGGTGTGTGGAAACAGAGCTTTCTATATTTCTTCTCAGCGAATTTGTCTGTTTTGTGAGAGAGGAACACATGTACATTTCGGCATATATGACAGGAGTTTGGTGTGAAAAACCTGAGTTATGTTGTTGTTTAGCTGCTAAATCATGTCCAGCTCTTTGCAATGCCATGCACCATAGGCTGCCAGGCTGCTCTGTCCATGAGATTTTCCAGGCAAGAATCACGGAGTGGGTTGCCATTTCCTTCTCCAGGGATCCTGAACTAGGGATTAAATGCACATCTCCTGCTTGGCAGGCGGATTCTTTACCACTGAGCCACCTGGGGAGCCCCAAATGACCCTGTATTTCCAACTAATTCAACTTATGTTTTAAGAGCCCTTATTGATTGGCGTTCCAGGCAACTGGTAGCTTTGTTGGCCAGCTCTTAGTTGATGCCACTCCCACTCCTTCCATTCCTAGAGCCAGTTAAATTAGGGAAACCCCCTCAATGGTCTCTTCTATCCCCTCCCCAAATCGATTTCCATATGAATCCTGGCTAACATAAACAGCAACAGCTAACAGCTCTGAGCAGTGTTAAGTCAGAGCATGGCTGTGCATAGCCTTTGAAATCTCAGCATAGAGTGAAAGGCAGTTTAACACATTGATCTTGCTGGCAACAGGGAGGGCAGCTTTGGCTGAGTATGAAATATGAAATGTACACTTTGGGAGACACATGATAGAAGCATCACCCCATTCTACCTTTTGACATTTTCTCAGATATTACTCAGCCACCTAAGGGGAATGCTATTAGTTTCCTGAAGCTTTTGTCACAATCAAGTACACATCCGGCGCTTTAAAACAACAGAAATTAGGGACTTCCCTGGTGGTCCAGTGGTTAAGACTTTGCTTTCCAATGCAGGGGGTACAGGTTCCATCCCTGGTCGGGGAGCTAAGACCCCACATGCCAAGGGCTAAAAAACTAAGACCTAAAGCAGAAGCAATATTATAAGAAATTCAATAAAGCCTTTAAAAAATGGTCCACAGCAAAAAAAATCTTAAGAAAAAATAAAACAACAGAAACTATTTCTCACAGTTCTGGAGGTCAGGAGACAGAAAGCAAGCATTGACAGGGCCTCACTACCCTGGAGGGTCTAGGGGAGAATCCGTTCTTGACTTTTCCAGTTTCTGCTGTCAGCTTTCCTTAGCTTGTGGCTGCATCACACCTATCTCTATCTTCATCTTCACATCACCTCTTCTCTGTCTTTTCCTCTCCTGTCAGCATCCCACCTTCTTCTGCTTTTCTCTTATAAGGACCCCATCTCTGGATTCAGGACCCACTTGGACCATCCTGGATCGTTTCCTCATCTCAAGATCTTCAGCTTAATTACATCTACAAAGTACTCATTTGAAAAAGATAACATTTGACTTTTTAACCTATAAGATGACATCCACAAGTTCCAGTGATTAGGACACAGACATATCTTTTTTGAGTTACTTATTACAGAAAAGTTCTTGAAGCCTGGGGGCTGAAATATTCACACCAATTCCTTACACAGTTCTTGCTGACCACGTCCTGCTGGACTAATTTGATTGTAACTACCTGGGCTTCCTACATGCAATCTTGTACCTACATGTCTGAGCTCATCTTAGAATTTGGAGTACCAGGGAAGGAAAGCCAGTGAGGGATTTAATTGCCCCAGATCAGGCCAGAGGGCAAAATTTTGACATTACAAAATGGGGATTCTTCTCCAAAGGACTATGTCCCCTTCTCATTATGTCAGTACAAGATCACTAAAGTTTGGCTCCCAAGGCGCTCCTTAGCAGGCTGAATCTGAGATGAGAATTACTCCACTTAGCAAAGAGGATTAATGTTTCCTAACAAAAGGTAATTTATTCAATTGTATGCAAAAGAGGTGGTAGGAATGGCATGTATAAAGCATGCTTATTTTTGTCTATTGTATCATACATTTAATTCCTATAAAAATACCAGTGGCTCTATTGAGTACCTTTCGGAAAACCTGACCACTTCCAGAATGAATTGGATTGTGTTAATTAAATACACTTGACTTTGATGAAACCGAAACCTGATAGGCTTTCAAGGAAATGAGGCTTAGCAAGCTTTAGTGAATTTTAATAGATAGTGGATAGGATTAAATACAAGATCAGGCAGCTCTGGTTTTTATCATTGGAATGATGAGAAGACACTGGTCACCCCTGCCCATCTGGAGTTTACCTTTTAAGGGCTCATATGGCTAGGCAGAGAGTATGTCTATGGCACCCTAAAAGTTCTGTCCATTATCCTAGACAAGAAAGGTTGGTTCTACCATATTTAGAATGATAACTAATATTAAAGATCAAAGAATCAGATTTTTAATTGTCTTAGTGCAAAGGTAACAAAGTGAGATGAAACTGAACAGGAAAAACTATAAAGTCTTTAATTTAAAAGTGTATTGCACAACTGTGGGATTGGGAATAACTGGCTTTGCAGTAATGCATGTGAACACTGGAATTTCAAAAAGATCATAATCTCAATTTAGCCAAGAATAATGCAATTGTCCCAAATATTGACCTCATCTTATTTTATAATAACAGAAGAACTTGTACTCAGAGTGTGGTTCAGTCACTGATAAGACCAAGTTGGAGGCACCTTACTTATTAGGTCTACGTATTTCAGGATGGTCATAGACAACTAGAAAATATCCAAAGTAGAGTAACCAGCATAGGGAGGGACCTGGAAACCATGGTATATTAGGTATTAGGACTAGTTGAAAGAACTAGAGTATTTTTCTTGAAAAAAATTACATAATTTAGGAAGAACATAATACTAATTTTCAAATATCTGAAGAAATTGCCATGGGGAACAAAGATTAAGTGTATTCTCTCCTCTAGGTCATCACAGAGTGCCAGGCTGGGATCCTTGTGTTATACAACAATTTCTCACCAGTATATATTTTGTACTTGGTAGTATATATATGTCGATGCTACTGTTTCCGTTGGGGGAAGGGGAGGGAGGCTCAAGAGGGAGGTGATATATGTGTAATTATGGCTGAATCACTTTGTTTATGACATAAACCAACACAACATTGTAATTTTCCTCAAATTAAAGAATAAATTTTTTAAAAAAAGAAAAAAATGATTTCCTCTTACTCCAGAAATTAGCTATAAGAAATTACAGTTTGTTCCTTGTATCTTCTTTTGATGCAATTTTAAAAAGCCAGGTTGAATTAGGTTAGGCCAAAGGGGAATTTGTTCTCACATAATGATGATATCAGGAAAGCCCAAACCTAGTAACTTAAACCCTTGAAGGACATTTTTACTCCATTTATCATTTCTGCTTCTTTCTGTGTTATCTTTTCTTTCTAATCATTAAAAGCATTTTCCTTGAGGATATGCTACGTGCTAAGTCACTTTAGTTGTGTTTGACTCTCTGAGACCCCATGGACTGTAGACCGCCAGGCTCCTCTGCCTGGGATTCTCCAGGCAAGAGTGCTGGAGTGAGTTGCCATTTCCTCCTCCAGGGGATTTTTCTGACCCAAGGATCAAATCCACATCTCTTAGTCTCCTGCACTGGCAGGCGGGTTCTTTATCACTAGGGCCACCTGTGAAGCCCTCCTTGAAGATGTGGCCATTTGCAATTTCTAAACTCCCATCATCCTAGGGTTACCACCATAGAAGAAAGAAGTTCTTCTCACAGTTCTAATGTGAAATAAAATTCCAAGGAGGAGCTCTGATTATCCTGGCTTAGACCACATGTCCACCTCCTAAAGAGTCTCTCTGGTCTAAGGCTGGCACAGTGGCTTGGCTGGACCCCGAGTCCACTTTCTATGGGCTCATGTAAACAGATGGCTACTCTCACTCAGGCCCCAGGTCATAGAAGGAGAGGGATGCAATTGATCAGAAGAAAAAAGGGAGTGCTGGGAGAGAAATCACTCTCCGTTGCTTAGAGGAATTGATCTGGGTAAGATATAGGATGACTACAGCCCATGAGGTCGCAGGGTTGGATATGACTTAGTGACAGAACAACAACAATTTGAAGAATTAGAAGCTTCCAGGTATTTAGCCCAGGGCAATCCTTAAAGTAACCATTCATGATTCTACAAAGAGTCCAGCAACTGAGCACCAGAGATCCCAAGGGAAGATGCCCAGCATCTTCTGTTTATCTGCCCCTTTGTCTCACCATCTTTTTTTAAAATTAGTTTTTATTGGAGTATAGTTGTTTTACAATGTTGTATTAGTTTCTACTGTACAACAACATGAATCAGCCATACGTATACATATATTCCCTCCCTGTTGAATTTCCTTCCCATTCAGGTCACCCTACTGCATTAAGTAGAGTTCCTTATGCTGTATAATATGTTCTCATTAGGTATCCGTTTTACACATAATATCAATAGTGTATGTGTCTCACGATCTTCATCATCCTCTTGAACATTAACAGTTACAATCCAGAACCTCTAGACTGTGATTCTGCCTCAAAGTTCTGGTAATATTCACGGATTACCTTGTTGAATAGCTTTTCAGATAAGACCTGTTCGTGAGCTCTTGTCCTCATCCCTCCTTAAGTTCCTCCCCAACCCTCCAACCCTTCAGTTTAGTGAATGAGCCTTGGGTAGTTTCTTCACATGGATATTCAGCACTCAGCTATAGAATGGAAGGGGACCCTCTGCAATCTTCGAGGGGCTCTCTGTGCCACTGTCTCCTCTACTACTCTGCCCTTGAACTTAACTTACCTCTGCCTACCCAGACACTAAGCTCCAGAAACACATCTGGGCTCCCTTTGGGATTCCTCCCACTCCCCATCACTGCGCCTATGGGCTTCATCTCAGGCAGGAAGCTGGGGCAATCCCAAGACTCATCTGGTTTGTTTCCCATTTCTAAAGGATCACTGTCTTTCTTTGTCTGATGTCTATTGTCTTGAAAACTGTTGTTTCATATATTTAGTTGTTCTAAAAAAGTGTTTCAGTAGAAGGATAAATCCAATCCTATTATATCATCTTAGCCAGAATGAATTCCTTAACCAAAGGTTTATTATGTTTAAAAATATTGCTGAAATGGGCTATGTCTCCCACAGTCTTCTCTACTCCTAGGTCTCTTAATCTTTCTGTCAGAAGAAAACTGGGATTTGTTTTACCCTTCAATACTTGTTGGTAGAAGCCACGGGATTGTATTTTCTCAAAATGAAAGTTTTCTTTCGACTGACCACTTTATCTTTTTCCTTACTCCTGCTTCTCTCATTCCAAATCAATGTTTTTAAATGAGCAGTGTTTACATATGTGGGAAGTCCCCTACATATGAACCTTCAAGTTGTGAACTTTCAAAGATGTGAATGTGTGTTCCATCAATGTCAGGCGTGAGTGAAATTGCAGCTTGCCCTCCGTCTCTTATCACTGATCTTCCTTCAGTTCTACCATCTTTCCCCTCCTCTCCTTCCTCCATCAGTAACTCTTCTTGCCTGTTCACCTGATGCCAGCTTTGTACTATGCTGCTGTACTTTTCAAGGTACTGTACTGTAAAATTAAAATGTTTTCCTTATTTTTTGTGTTTGTTTGTTTCTTATGTATTACTTATGTGAAAAGTATTATAAACCTATTGAAGTACAAAACTGTATAGCCAGTTGTGTTAGTTGGGTACCAAGGCTAACTTTGTTGGACTTATAAAGATGCTTTTTGAATGGAACTCGTTCATGTGTAGGGACTTACTGTATTCACTACCTTCTTTATTCATAATACCTCTAGCTCAAAGGACGAATGATAAATTGTTTTCTTATAAAAGCTGAGAGTTACAAAAAAATGTCAGTTTTTATCAGAATAAAAATAAAATGTGCTATAGAGTTTCAAGAAGTGGAGAAGTGGTCATTATTTACTTGGAAAATTGTAATTGTGAGAACGGAGTTCCTCTAATGGCAAAGAAAACGTGACACCAGCAATGAGAGGGAGCCTGGAGGGAAGAATTACGTCCTTTTCTGCATTCTTTCCTTCCTCCTTTATTCCACATGTACTTGAACAGGGCTTCATTAAAACCTCCTCCTAAATATGACCAATACTTGAATATTAAGATAATTATATTAAAAATTGGTAAAACATTATTGCTATCACCTTATAATCATATCAATTTCTTAGCATCATCTGATAAACTAGGTTTTTAAACAACTTTTACACTTTAAATAATTTGAACTATACTTCACATCAAGGGCCCACTTTCCTCCTGTGTAGATAAGAACCATTTGTAATTAGCACATCCATTATTTGTATGTAAATGACTATTTCTAAAGAAATAGTGAATGGTTCATTAACTTAAACAGTCCCCTCATAAATTCATTCAAACCTCCTTGTTACTTTTTTTTAATAGCACTTACAAAAGTAAATTTTAGCTTAGACCACTGATGAATTATCGTAAATTTTAAGTGAGTAAGGTCCAGATTAATGAGGCTTTACTATAAATTCATCCAGAGCCATAGTAGCTGACTGTCCCGAGAGACAGCAGATGGGCACTTGACAGGAAGGCTCCTGAGAAACTGTATTTATTGAGGGCTTACATGTGCCAGGCACTTAGCTAAGTGCTTTACATGCATGATCTCATTTAATGCTCCCAACAACACAGTGATTTAGGTGATGCTACCCATTTCAGTTGATAACACAAAGGCTCAAAACGATTTTCTAATCCAACCAAGACATGCTTGTAAGAAGTAGCCACACAGGGAGTACAGCCCAGATCTGTCTAGGGGCTAGGTTGCTGTTCTTCACCACAGGGCATGGGGCAGGTCCAGGGGCACCAAGGGCTGCCCTCCATGCTTCTCCACGTGTGTTGGCAATGCTTTCTCCTCTCTCTGCCTTCCCCCACTTCTTGGAAGCCCTCCCACGCTCCCCATCCATCCCTCAGCCTTTTGGGTGTTAGTCTCTGGGGGCTCATTCAAGTCCACTGCCAAAATGGAGAGTCTAAATCAGCCAAGGTTACTGGCTGTCGAAGGCCATGGGAAGTGTTACGTCTTCTGTGCAAATGGCAGTTAAGTTTCTAAATAACAGCAATGGAGGATATTGGAGACGGTTTGAAAAGGGGTTTTATTGGCTGATTTATAACCAAGTTTTGAAACGAAATTTAATAAATCTAGGAAGATATATGAGCCTTCCAGGGCTTGTTATATGAATTGTTTGTAACCAATTTTTTCCCCCCACAGAGCCTCATATCAATTTCTTTTATATATTTCATGCATTCTTGGAAAACGAGCTCTAGGAATCAGAGCTCCTGTCTAATGCCTTTTGTCTCTTGTTTTTGAACAAATGCTGATCATGTCATGTTAGGGACAATTCCCTCTTGCAGAAGAGGAACATGATGGTGTTCAAGAGACTTGAATTCTGGCCCACCTGTCTTTCCTGCCTTGACGAGTGATTCTGAGCATAACGAATCCTTCTCCGAGATATAACCACAATCTCCTGCCCTCTACCCCACCCCACTCACCTCCCACCCTTTTCAATATACTTCAGAAGTACGGAGGGTGAACCTTTGGCTCTGCATAGCCAATAAGCTCCCAGAGAATCTGTCCTCTGTCATTCCATTCACTCTGCAGAGATTTGTGGAGTGACTGCTATGTGCCAGGTGCTGTCACAGCAGTGAACAAGATAGAAAAAGGTCCTGCCCTAGTGAAGCTTTTACTACGCTGGGGCAAAACAAATTTCAATAAGGGAGAGATGCCATGAAGAAGACAAGATGAGTATAAAGTGATGGAGTGGGTATGATTTTATACAGAATGGTCAGGAAAAGCCTCTCTAACTTTCTGTGGGGAGGACCCATGTGATACAGGGAATAACCAGTGCAAAGGCCCCAAGGAAGAATTCAAGTTGGCACCAGAAGAAAGCAGTTGTAGCTAGAATATAGTGAAAGGCTGTCCATTTTAGCTAGGGTCTTGTAAGCTATCATTAATATATCAAATTTTATTCTAAATGCAGTGGATATTTTAGATACTATTTTTTTTAATAAACATTTATTTATTTATTTGTCTGCACCTGGTCTTAAGCAAGATCTTCAATCTTTGTTGCAGCACATGGGATCTAGTTCCCTGATCAGGGATCAAACCCAGGGCCTTTGCATTGGGAGCAAGGAGCCTTAGCCACTGACTACCAGGGAAGTCCCAGATACTATTTTAAAACAGTACTCTCACTGCCTGGTGAAGAATGGAGGGTCAAAATGACTGTAGTCATGAGTAGGTGAGAGATGACAGTAGCTGGAATTAGAGGAAACAGAAGCTATGTAGCAACCGGTCAGATTCAGGAAATGTTTGGGAGTTACTGTTGCTAGTTCTCACAGTGGATGACATGGGAGGGGTGAGAAAAAGAGAAGAGCTACCTGTGATTCTCCAACACCCCCCCCCTAAAATGCTGCAGAAAACTAAGACCTAGACCAAATATCAAGAAACCCTAGGTAATTCTCTCCTTTCTCTTCCTAACCATACTCAGATTATTTTTCAGGCTGTTAATCCCTTCCCAGGCAAGGGGTTGGGAGGTGAGGGGGTGGAGAGGGTGGGGTCCCATCCCCTTTCACAGTGACTGTTTTAAGAGACCTAAGCCAGGCATTTCCTCAGACACAGTGATTGGTTCAAAGGTGGCCAATCAGAGTGAAGCTTAGGATTTTATTCCACTAAGTGTAGGAAGTGATGCTCTTTTTCTGCTTGGATACTTGGGACGGATTGTGTAGGTCGCTCCTGGCAGGCATCTCGGAAAGCCAGCCTGATGAACAAATTGACATGTGAAGGAGGGCAGAACAAGCAAAGCGCTGAGGCCTGGAGCTGAGCTCTGTCCAAAATGTCCCTGAAATGCTTTGCTACAGTGTAAATTGGTTTTGTCTTATTTGCAACCCAAAGCATCCAAAGTGCTACAAGCTACTTGCTGTTTTCATTGGGATATAAGGACACGGTCTCCTTGAAATAGGACCAGAAAGCCACTGGGAAAGAGAAAGTTTGGGTGAGAAGATTAAATAAGGATATGTGCCGAGAAGGAAACAGCCTGAGTTAGGGGAGGATTCCAAGGATACTAAAATTGCAATGGAACAATTAAAGTCCCACTGGAAGCAATGAGGAGCAGATCTGACTTTCTGGAAAATTAAAATGGCAATGCTTATTACAATTTTAAAAAATCTCTATTACACAGAAAGCTTAAAGAGAATAGACTAGATGTGGAAGAGAGAGAATGGAGCTCTGCAGTTGACATCGTGTAGCAGAAAAAATAAACAAGGCAGAATGGGAGAAAACTTTCCAGAAATGAAGACACTCTACACATGCAGATCACAGGGGCTCACTTTGTTCTAGGAAACAAAGTGCACCATGGGAAGGTGCATCGTGCTGCCACCAGACGTAAGTGGCATAAGGAAAACAAAGCAAAGCAAGCCACCACCGCTGGGGACAACACAAGACAGGCTGCTGCCAAGGGACAAAAATCCTGCTGACCTTTGACTTCCTCTCAGCAGCATTAAATATGAAAATCAATAGGGATATTTGTATTTGGATGGCTTGTGTCAAGAATGTGGCTGACTCAAGGATTATATACCCTGGCCTGTTGTTATTTATGTTCTCAGATGCTCAGGGGCTTGTAAATTGCACAGTGGGGACAATAATACTATTAAGTGCCCTGTATAGAATTTCAATGTTATTTAGAGTTATTTTGAATCTTAAAAGATATAATCCACATAAAGCATTCAGAGGAGTGTCTGGCATATCTATCAGTTCTAAAAGTGTTAAGCTCTTATTATTGTTGGTAATAATAATAATATTCTTCATTGGGAAAACTACTTGAGGATGTACTTCATTTGATTAAGAGGGGATAAAAATGTAGATTCAAGAATAAAGACTTCATTATGCAAAAGAACCTTATAAACATTAAAACTCCTTAGACATAATTAAAAGCTATAGCTTAAATAACTAGAAATGAGGAAAACTGAGACTATTCATTTTTCTAATTATTTCAGAATAACATATGTAAACATTTCAAGTTTTCAAGAAGTCTTGACCAATAGATTGTTTTCTTGGATATAAAGATTCTCAATCCTGGGACTTTGACCAGTGGATACTTTCAACTTTCAAGAAACACATAATCTATGTGTTACATGAACTGTCCCAGAACATCAAAACAGATCGATCTCTCTACCTAATTCAGTTTATGAGTCTATTTTGAGGGACAACTGTGGCAGTGTCTGTAGGCTTCATGGGTGGAAATTGAATTGCTGGACCAAAGTTTCATCATCTCAAGTTTTCTACCAACCACCAATTTCATCTCCTCAAAACAAAATAGCTGTGAGTGACCATATATTTAATAGTGATTTTTCTTTTCTTTTTTGTGTTCTTAGGTAATTTCTCTAGAATACTTGTAACTTTTTCAAAGGCTTCCAATAGAAAAGTTGGATCCAGGTTTATATAAATTTTGAATAAGCTGTGGTCTTCAGAGGACATAACCAAGCTCAACACATCAAAGATTGGATCCTATAAATGAGACAGGAGAGTGTGTGCCGTACCTGGTGGGAGGGAGTGCATGGTGTTGGAAGGACACTAAGAAGCTACTGGTATATCCATGCTTAAAAAGTCTTGCTAGTTTTCCCTTTCTGAGTACAACCTAGACTCAGTTTGTTACCCAGCCAAACTTGGGTCCACTGGCCTGTGCACTGCAAAGCCAATCTACTGACACCAGGTAGTGATGAAGGAAAGTACAGAGTTTATTGTAGGGCATCAAACAAGAAGTCCAGGGCAGCTGGGGCTCAAACTCCTCGATGGGTTTTAGGAAAGCATTTTTAAAGGCCAGGTGAGGGAGGCAAGTTGCAGCATAAGTGATCAGTTCATGCACAGTTCTCTGATTGATTGATAGTGAGTTAACAGGGAGGTGTCACAGGGGTTAACATTATCAATCCTTAGGCACCAGTAGGTCTGAGGGCTGTGTACTCATGATCATCAAGTAGTTAACGTCTTTGGTGGGGGTTTTTGCATCCTTAAAACGACTCAGGAAATGTGTATCAGATATTGTTATTTAGGTACTTTAGAGAGGAAACTACCTCACAATTGCACTCATCTCACACACTAGTAAAGTAATGCTCAAAATTCTCCAAGTAAGGCTTCAGCAACACATGAACCGTGAATTTCCAGATGTTCATGCTGGTTTTAGAAAAGGAAGAGGAACTAGAGATCAAATTGCCAACATCCACTGGATCATCGAAAAAGCAAGAAACATCCAGAAAAACATCTACTTCTGCTTTATTCACTATGTCAAAGCCTTTGACTGTGTGGATCACAACAAACTGTGGAAAATTCTTCAAGAGATGGGAATATCAGACCACCTGACTTGCCTCTTGGGAAACCTGTATGCAGGTCAGGAAGCAACACTTAGAACTGGACATGGAAAAACAGACTGGTTCCAAATAGGAAAAGGAGTACGTTAAGGCTGTATATTGTCACCCTGCTTGTTTAACTGCTATGCAGAGTACATCATGATAAATGCTGGGCTGGATGAAGCAAAAGCTGGAATCAAGATAGCTGGGAGAAATATCAGTAACCTCAGATATACAGATGACACCACCCTTATGGCAGAAAGTGAAGAAGAACTAAACAGCCTCTTGATGAAAGTGAAAGAGGAGAGTGAAAAAGTTGGCTTAAAGTTTAACATTCAGAAAACTAAGATCATGGCATCCAGTCCCATCACTTCATGGCAAATAGGTGGAGAAACAGTGGAAACAGTGTCAGACTTTATTTTTCTGGGCTTCAAAATCACTGCAGATGGTGATTGCAGCCATGAAATTAAAAGCCGCTTACTCCTTGGAAGGGAAGTTATGACTAACCTAGACAGCATATTGAAAAGCAGAGACATTACTGTGCCAACAAAGGTCCATTTAGTCAAGATTATGGTTTTTCCAGTGGTCATGTATGGATGTGAGAGTTGGACTATAAAGAGAGCTGAGCACCGACGAATTGATGCTTTTGAACTGTGGTGTTGGAGAAGACTCTTGAGAGTCCCTTGGACTGCAAGGAGATCCAATCAGTCCATCCTAAAGGAAATCAGTCCTGAATATTCACTGGAAGGACTGATGTTGAAGCTGAAACTCCAATACTTTGGCCACCTGATGCAAAAAACTGACTCATTTGAAAAGACCCTGATGCTGGGAAAGATAGAGGGCAGGAGGAGAAGGGGACGACAGAGGATGAGATGGTTGGATGGCATCACCGACTCAATGGACATGAGTTTGAGTAGACTCCGGGAGTTGGTGATGGACAGGAAGGCCTGGTGTGCTGCAGTCCATGGAGTCACAAAGAGTCAGACATGACTGAGCGACTGAACTGACTGAGAGAGGAAATACAGCAGAAGATGTGGGAAGGGGTCTGTCCTGGAAAGTCCCCATAGTGTCCTGCTGGGTTACAGAAAGAGCTTTAGAAGGACAGATTGTAGGAGGGCCTAGAATGTTAGCAAGAATGAGATTGAGGAGTCTGAGTTCGGATTTCAGGCTGATATGAGGATGCCAAGGAAAGCTAGAGTCTGCCCTAGGAAGGCCCTATAGGGTCCTACCCAGTTACACTTTAGTACTCAGTTTTCATAGCATGGTCAATGTCTCATGATCAATCAGATTTTCTAAGACTCAGACATCTAATTCTCACAGTTGTTATGTTTTAGTGCAACATCTCAAGGACTAATCCTGCTAGAGGAATGGATCCTCATTGTCCTAACAGCCTAACTAGCTGTGATGGAGGCAGTAGAGGAAGAAGTAAGAGATGCTGGTTTCTAGAAGATGACCCTGAGAACAGGGGACTACAACTGTATTGTTCCAGACATGCCAAGTGACTTATTTCTAATTTCTTTCTCCAGTACAATAAGCTATAGTCGTCAAAATAGCCTGGATATCATTTTTGAAATCTGAAAGAACCTAACAAATGCCAAAGATTACTTTCTGCCAGTATGATCCCTTGCCCTGTAGAAAAGTTTCATCAGTAGCAATAGAATTGCTATTGGAAAAGATGTTCTTGTGGTGTCTTTGACAAAGGTATTAACATTTTACATGCTGCACCATTTTTAATGGACCAAACTTGGTTATTTTGTTGTTTACATATTTTTTAAAAATGTCTAGAAAAAATTTAATGTTCAGAAAATAAGCTATCATTAATGTGCCCACTATCCAGTATTTTTAAATGCTAACATTTTGCATTTCTTGCTTCAAATTTTTAAATAAAACAAACAGAACAATACAGATGAAACTAAAGTTTCCTTTCTTCTCTCATCTCTTTTCCATTCTTCACCCTCCCTTTCAGAGGAAATACCCTTCATGAATTTTCTTCATATCCTTCCAGTCCATGTTTTTATACTTTTTCCACTTAAAAGTATGTCTATAAAAATAAATGTTGCATTGTTTTGGGTTTTCAGCATCTGTATAAATCTTTCATATTGTGTGTATCTATTTTATGTTTTTTAGATATTTTCATGTCAATACACACAGATCTAACACATTCTTCGAGTATTGTACTGCCTCCCATTGTGTATGACTATATCACAATATATTCACTCCTTATTGATGAACATTTTGTTTTCTTAAAAAAATTTCACATTATAAGCACTGATGCGATGACATCCCTGTATGCGTGTGTGACAGTGTCTTTAGGGCTTGTGGGCAGAAAATCAATTGCTGGACGATAGAGTATGTATTTTCAGCTTTACTAGATATTGTCAAATTGTTTTCCAAAGTGGTTGTGTCAATAAACACTATCAACAGCAGTAATCTCAAGACTTCTTCCTGCCTCTGTCTCTCTGCATCTCTGTCCCCGGTGGCTTCTGTTGACTTGGGGCTTCTCCTCTCATGGGCTCTGACTACACTGTCTTGTCTAGGCATCAGTCAATACCAGGTGCCTCCGTTAGGCAGAGCATGTGTGTGTGTTCAGTAGTGTATGACTCTGTGAACTATAGACTGCCAGGCTCCTCTGTCCATGGAATTTCACAAGCAAGAATACTGGAGTGGGTTGCCATTTTCTTCTCCCGGGGATCTTCCCAACCCAGGGATCAAACCTGAGTCTCCTGAATCTACTGCATTGCAGGTGGATTCTTTACTGCTGAACCACCAGGGAAGCCCAGTACAACACTGGAATAAGCACAGAAGTTTGAGAGCAAAGGAGACTCGGGTTTGAGTCGTGGCTCAGCAGCTAATTAAATGCATATGTCATTGGGAGAGTTATTAAAGCTTTCTAAATTACAGTTTCAGTCTTGATAATGAGGGAGCTAATAATACTACTTGCTTCACAGAGTTGTTATGAGAATTAAATGATATAGAAAATATAAAGCACTTATATGCTACCAAACACATAATATACACCAAAAAAATGTTAGCTGTAAAGACATGAATAGGCAATTTATAGAGAAAAACTAAAGATGAATAAGCATATGGAGAGATGCCAAATTAATGATCAAAGAAATAGAAATTATATCTAGTAGACTGGCAAAATTAGGATAATGCCAAGTGTTGGTGGGAAGGAGTCTTTGTGCCTGGCTGGAGGCCTCTTGAGTGGGGCAACCATTCTGAAGAGCAGTCTGGACACACTTAGGCCAATTACAATCTAGCAAATTATGTCCAGCACTTGTGGAATATATCTGAGACAGATTCTTACACAGATCCATAAGAATGAGCAGTCTGGGACCTGGGACCCTTTACTGCAGGGCTTGCATTTGGACAAACATCTCCTTGAGAAACAGAATACAAAGAAACTATAAGGGACTGAAAATAAGTACATGCATGAGCAGTTGGGGCAAATTATGACAAGATACAAAAAGACCAAGACCCAACTGCCACTTCTGAGGTGTCAGGAGCGAAAGCACAGTACTACACATGACTCCTGCCCCGGGCACCACCAAGGAAGTGGGCAGACCACCTGAGCCACCTCTTCAGTCCAATCCACCCATCTGCCCCTGCGCTCACCCCATGTAAGAAGCCAGCCCACACTCCTCGGAGAGGGAGGACGGGTACCTGTTTCTTGTTCTCGTTTCCCTGTGCTGCAGCACAAGTCCCAGTAAAGCCTTGCCTGAACTTCTCATCTGACCTCTTATCAGTTTCCACTGATGAAAGAGCCCAAGGACTCAGGTCAGTAATCCCACCCAAGTTTGTGGCAGGGGAGTTGAGGCAATCTGGTGTCCATTGCTCGGAGTGTGGGTAGATACAATGGATTGGGTGCACACCCCCGTGTGCCAGCAGCATTGAAGAGCAACAAGCTGGATGTATTCACTGTGAGATACTAAAACAGTGCCAAGTGAAAACCGAGAATTTGATATATAATGCACTCCATATTTTACATGACACAAAGGACAACAATTACTTAGTAAATACAATAGTCGGGCTGTCTGTGAGGTTGGTACAGGAATGGGAGTGAGGAGTTGGAATTAAAGGAGATAAAATCTTTAAAATATATCAATATAGAGGGGCCCTGCACAGATAATAGTCAGATGACTCATTGAGGACTATGATTAACTCAATTCTCTACACCTGAAGCATAAAAGAAATGGCGAGGAGAATAGACTGGCAGGGCCTGTGATAAAAGCAGGATGATCCATATGGACTATTAGTTTCACTTCTGGCGTGACAGTGTGAGGAGACCCAAGGAGTTGCCCCCTCACAAAACTGGTGAAAATTATTAAAAAATAAAATTAAGTTCTCTGGAAATGGTCCTGAGGGGATACAACAAATGAAGAAACATTTATTCTAGAAAATCTACTGAACTCTAAGAAAAGCAGAAGTCTTGGTATTTGAACCAAAAGCTGTTCCCTCCTCCCAGTGCAGGGAGCCAGAAACTATACTCCAGGCTGGGGCAGCCAAGAACACAGGGCTCCCTCCTCAGCTCCCAGTCAGAGGGCTAGCTTCTCGTGAAGGACTGCTCATCAGCATTTCTCAGCCTGCCCTGTGACTGAGCCTAATTTCTGTCCACATGGTTCTTAGTTTAAAGAATGAAAAGAATAAGGAATATTCTTTTCTTTTATTGAATTATAGTTTACAATGTTGTGTTAATTACTGCTGTACAGAAAGTGATTCATATATATATATATTCTTTTTTATATTCTTTCCATTATGGTTTATCATAAGATTAAATTTTTTAAAAAATTTTTGCTTGGAGGATAATTACTTTACAATATATTGTTGATTTCTGCCATACATCAGCATGAATCAGCCATAGGTTGATTCATATGTTCTCTCCCTCTTGAAACTCCCTTGTACCTCCTGCTCCATCTCATCTCTCTGTGTCTTCACAGAACAGTGGGTTTGAGCTCCCTGTGATGTACAGCAAATTCCCACTGGCTATCTGTTTTACATATATCATAGGATATTGAATATAGTTCTCTGTGCTATGCAGTAGGGCCTTGCTGTTTATCCATTCTATATATAAAAGCTTACATCTGCTAACTCCAAACTCCATCCCTTCCCCAAACCTCTCCCCCTTGGCAACAACCAATCTGTTGTCTACATCCATGATTCTGTTTCTGATTCACAGACAGGTTCATTTGTGTCATGTTTTAGATTGCACATATAAGTGGTATCATATGATATTTGTCTTTGTCTGACTTACTTCACTTAGTATGACAATCTCTAGTTGCATCCATATCATTGCAAATGATATTATTTCATTCTTTTTATGGCTGAATAGTATAGTCCGTTGTATATATGTATCATATCTTCTTGGCATGCGTGCATGCTTATTCACTTCAGCCATGTCTGACTCTGTGGGACCTTATGGACTGTAGCCTGCCAGGATCCTCTATCCATGAGATGCTCTAGCCAAGAATACTAGACTGGGCTGTGGATATCTTCTTTAGGAATAAAGAATATTCCTGATGCCTCAGTTATCATGCACTATTCTAGGTGTTGGAGAATAAAAAGAAGAGAGGGGGACAAAGTGCCGGTTTTTATGCAGCTTATATTTTCAGTGAGGAGAGATATATAATAAACAGAGAAATGAATACATGAATAACATAATAGCAGGCAGTGATAAATTCTATAAAGACAGTAAAACAATGTAAGAGATAGAGAATAATGGAGGGGATGGAGTGCTATTTTGGATCGGATGGTCAGGGAAAGCCTCTCTGGCACGGAACACATTAAGCAGACACCTAGGTGAAAACAGGGAAATGTGAGTATCTGGGGAAAACATTTCAGGCATCAGGAGCTGCAAAGGCAAGAGTTCTAAAGCAAGAGCATGCTCAGTAGGTTGGGAACAAGCAGGGAGGCACTGTGGCTACAGCAGAGTGGAAGATGGGCAGAAAGGTCATAGGTGAGATAACAGAGGCAGCCAGGGAACAGATCCTAATATCATGGTGTCTGTGTGGCTATCCCAGAGAGGGATAACTGGCTTGGACAAAGGTAGTAGCCAAGGAAGTTGGTAAAGCAACTAATTTCTGGCCTCATTCTTAAAGCAGAGTTGAAAGGATTGCTGACACATTAGATGGGGAGTCAACAAGAGAGTCAAGAATGCAAAAAGAGAGGGGGTGGGGGGAAAAGAGAATTGAAGAATAACTCCAAGTGTTTTGAGCCTGGCAGCTAGGCAAATGGAGGGACCGCTTGTTTAAGATTATCCTGCCTTGGAGAAGAGTATCCGATGTCCATGTGGTCATATCCATCTAAGGCCAGCCTGGTTTCCCTTCCTCACACAAGTCTAGCATTTTCAGGAAATTGATTTTGGCTGTATGAGGTTTGAAATGCTTCTTAGTCATCCAATTGGAGATGTGAAATAGGCAGCTGGATATAGAAGTCTGGAGTTCAGGAAAGAGGTCAGACCTATAGAAATGAAATGAGAAAGAATCAGTATATGGATGGTAACTAAAGCCATCAGACTGGATGAGATTAGAAGAGGTCTGTGGCCTGAGTCCAAGCACATATGATCACTTAGAGGACAAAGAAATGAGGACGAATCAGCCAAGAGACTAAAAAGGAGCAGCCTGTAAAGCGGGAAGAAATGAAAAGAGAGGGGTGCCACCAAACCACGTGAAGACAATGTCTGCAATTGGAAATGTTAATTCACATGCTGACTCACTGCTGAGATGTCAGGTGACAGGAGAACTAAGAATTGACTCTTAGATTTGGAAAAGTGGAGGTTGTGGCCATTTTGAAAAGAGGATTCTCATGACATCATGGAGATGAAAGCTCAGTGGAGTGAAGCTCAGGAGAGAATGGGAAGAGAGAGGACTTGGAGAACAGATGTCTAGTAAAGAAGGGGTTTTATTGTAAAGGAACAGAGGAAAATGGCTGGGGAGCTTTTGCATTGTTTTTTAATATGCGAGAAAGTGCAGCATTTTTTTAGGTTATTTGGAATGATCTTTTAAAATGGGAAATGTGGATGATGCAAGAGTGAGATGACTAACTGTAGAAACAGAATCCTTGAGTAGATGAGAGGTAAGTTCTCATGTACCAGTGGAGGAACAGGAACTGCTGGCCTCACCCACTGTCAAGAAGGGATAAGAGAGGATATATACACAGATGAAGGTAGTTTGATAGGTTGGTGGTGGGTGGAAGTGGAAATTCCTTTTTGATTGCATCTGTTTTCTCGGAAAAATAAGAAGCAGGGTTATCAGTTGAGAGTCAAGAGTAAGAAGGGAGTGTTGGGGGTTAAGAAGAGAGTGTGTATTGGTTGAGATTTTATTTTTCTATAAGTAGCAGACACTCAACAATGGCTTACATAAGTTAGAGATTTAGAAGTAGGCTACCCAGTGCCGCTGTGGGAGCCATTCTCCAGCTTTTCACTCCTCCCTTCTTGGGGCATGGCCCTCATGCTCATAGTCTGAAATGACGCTCCAGCTGCCAAGTACATGTTTCAAGGAGCAAAATAAAGGAGAGAGAAGAGGTAAACTGATTGGGATTCTGCACGCATATAAAGGAAGTTTTCAAAAGCTGCCATATGAAAATTTCACTGGGCCAAAGTTTCACCACAGCCCCACACCTAACTGCAAGGAAAATGGGGGAAATCTCATCTTCTGGGAAACCATATATCCAACTAAAGATTTTGTTTTGAAGGTTATTACAGATATTGTGGGATGACCCCCTGTTGGTACCATAATATGAAATAGTTATCTTGGAAAGAGGGATAAAGAATTAAGGAGATGTAGTAAAATTTTCGTAGCCAGATCCTACTGCTTTAGTGTGAGTGAGTAGGGAGCATTGGGGTTTTACCATATGAATTTAACAGAGGAATAGAGCAAGAGAGTTGAGGATATGCTCAAGGGAGAGATTATAGGCATGTGATTTGGGATCTAAGCTGGTAACAAGGGAGACGAGGACAAGAGAAAATGGGAAGAAGTTTCAGAGAGCAAACAAACAAGCAAACACAACCAGAGACGCCAATGCATAAATGTTTTTGATGGGATTCAAATAATTTTGGAGGAGAGCTGCTAGTGTGAGTGTATAGGAGAGTAGCTGGGGGTCTGAGAGTGGGAGGGTGGAGCAGTTATCGGGAAGGACAAAGTCTAGGGTGTGAGTGAAGTTGGAGGAACACTCCTCACTTTGTTGGAAGTGAAAGGTTCAAGGATATGAAAAGGCTGGGTGTTGTGTGAATCATCCATATGGACGCTGAAGTGGTTAAGAACAATGACAAGAACAGTGGATCAAATTATTCCAGTGAGGATGGTTAAGAGTTGGTTAACCAACAGGTAATGTGGCCAACAGATAATGTGTCCTTCAAAGGAGCTGGTTGTTTATAGAGGTGGCCTGGAAGTATCAAGGAAGAAAGGAGGAATCCCTGCCCCATTCCAGACTGTGGTAGGTGGGTTGTGGGTTGTGGAGACACCATCAGCAGCCACCACTGGAGGGGTTCCTGCGATGGAATATTTTGTGCCAGGACTCATTGAGCTAGAAGGTGATGAGCCAGGATTCCCTGGGCAAGTAGAGAAGAGCTTGAACATCCCCTATGGGGATATTGCCAATGATCTATACCATGGGTTCCAGAGGTACATGGAAGGGTCTCATGTTTCTGAAGAGGTAAGAAATTGAGCACCATTTGTATTGGAACATTTTTGTGTGGGGAAATAAGTAGAGTGGGAAGGGAGGCAAATTGGATGGTAGGGTCTGATGAGATTAGCGCTGAATGTCTCTAGCAGAAGATGTATCATCAGTTCTACATGTAGCCTCCTCTGGGGATTGATCTGCCAGGCAATGTCTTCACAACAGGGGCAGGGTGTCTTACCAGGGATAGATGGAGCCCTAGGGGCTTCCCTTAAATTTTCTGAGGACTGTGTCACGGCCACAGGTGGGCTGTTCAACGGTGAGCAGGCTTAGCTTTGACAGCCTGGAATTCTGGAGGCACTCTTGATAGAGTTCAGGGGTGAGCTTGCAGCAGGGAGCAGTCAAACCAGGATAATCCTCCTCGGGATTATCTCAAAAGATGCTGAATGAAAACACATTTGCCAAAATGCAATACCTGTTCCTTATTTAAATTCCAAATAGAGGGGCACTTCTTTCATGTGAAATTAAAGCCAATATCATGCTTAAAAGTTAAAAAATTCTTTTTTTGTTAACGTCAGGAATAAGGAAAGGATGCCCACTATCATCATGATTATTCAACATTATTTTGGAGACAATGATGAGCATACTGGAAGAAGCTATACATTTAGAAAAGGAAACTGCAAAATAACTGTTTTTAGATATAAGTGTAAATCTGGAAAAACTAAGAGCAGCACTTTAAAAACTATTAACAGCTAAAAAAGAATTTAGCAAATGTCTGGTTAAAACATTCAGATTGTGAAAAAAAAATACCTGTCTCTGATTTCATTTTATTAAAAATAATCAGTGAGAAAATATTACCTTATTTTTTCTCACACACGCACAAAGTCTTATTCCATGTTTTAAATGGGTAAAGAAACTGCAGTGCAGAGTAGTTGCATTGCTTGTCCAGAATCACACAGCTGGTAAATGGAAGAACTGGGATTTGGTCTCAGGCCCTAAGCTGGGTATCTTCTGTTTGCTCAGGTGGACCCTCTCTTCCCTTTCCTCCCCGCTTTGTTCCCCTGCACAATCAGACTCAGGAGTTTCATCAGCGTCCTGTCAAGTCTTGCCAGTGGGAGGCTCTGGCAGTTTACTGACTGGTGGGGGGCAGTAAGTTCAGGATACTTATCTCCCACCTCCCTCCGTACTGGGGTACCTCTTCAGCAAGTCACAGTGCTGGTCTGCTCATTTCCCTTTCACATCTTCTTCCATAGATTTCCCTTCTCTTGCCCTTCTGTTCTAGGACTGGTAAGATTCCCTGTTGCTGCTGGCCATTATCTTCATCATTCCTTGTTGGTTTCCCCAAGGCTGCCCTCACTTGTGTAGACAGGGCCTATATTGAATTCTCATCAATTACCTTGATTTCAGTGCCCCCGGTTCTGTGCTGGGGCCCCCCCGATCCAAGTCTGATTCTAAAGCCTAGATTCTTTCTTAGCGGGGGTCATCTGTGAGCACAGAGGTGGGAAGGAGTTGGAGGCCAGTGTGTGGCCTGATGGAGGTGGGTTTGGTAGGAAGATGGCAGGAGAAAGATATTCTGGAATCAGATGAGGAGAGTGTTAATTGCAAGGTTGAGAAGTCTCAAGATTTTCCAAATTTTCAAATGATCAAAACTAGTGATTGATTGGCGAGTGTGCCAGATTCCCAGGGGCCACACTAGCCCCAGGGGAGGGAGATGAATCAAGGCTTCGGTATGTGTATGTGTGTTTTGGGGTGAGGTGGGTAGGGATTAGAACCTGCTAGCAGGGAGTTTCTGTAGAGCACAGGAAGTTCAGGTTGGTGCCCCGTAATGACCTAGAGGGGTATAATAAGGGTAGTAGGAGGGAAGCTCAAGAAGGGAGGGATATATGTATACTTATGGCAGATTAACTGGTGGCTTCCCTGGTGGCTCAGATGGTAAAGAATCTGCCTGCCATGCAGGAGACCTGGGTTCAATCCCTGGGTTGGGAAGATCTCCTGGAGAAGGGAGTGGCAACCCGCTCCAGTATTCTTGCCTGGAGAATTCCATGGACAGAGGAGCCCAGCGAGCTACAGTCCTTGGGGTTGCAAAAAGTCAGACACGACTGAGGAAGTAGCACAACACATGGCTGATTCAGATTGTTGTAAGTCGGAAGCCAGCACAATATTGTAAAGTAGTTATCCTCCAATTAAAAAAAATCTGCAGAAAGGAAAAAAAAAGGCATGGCTGGGATGGGAGAGGATGGGAATAGAAAATGTTTCTAACAACTTTGGTTTGATGGTGCCTTCTTTCTCTTCTTGTGCATTTCTTGGGCAAGGTCTCTCTCACCCCTGCCCCTCAGGCCTCTCTCTGCTACCTTTTCTCACTGGCTGTAGCATTCCAGAAAATCTCAGCTCAAGATTGATGGCTTCATAACCTGCCCGGAGTCCTTGTGCTCCTGCAGCCGAGTCATGAATCATCAATGCCACATCACCCCGCTCCCACCAGAGAGGACCCGAAGGACACTCATGAGCGTGGGCAGGTGCCGAAACTGCTCCTGCATTCTGGACACTGGAGCCATGGCTGTGAGAAAGCGGGATGAGGCACCGCGGGTGGGAGAAACCGCCTTCTGGGAGCCAGGCCCCAACAGTTTTGAATCAGAGATTCTTGGCAAGGTCTCTCTGAAGTGCTCACATATGCCTGTCTTTTGGACATCTTTCTTTAGTATTCATTTAATAGTTAAATCACAGCAACAGGAATTAGCAGCTTCAATCGATTGAATCAGGTGCTTGTGTCAAATCGGGCTTTATATATATTTTTTAGTTTGATCTTCTTGGCAGAAATGCAAGCTCAGTCTTCAGCCCCGTCTTACAGTGCCTGAGCTCTTTCTACTGCACCTTTGTAGCTGGAAACAGATTGGAGAGACGTCTCTTTCGCATCTCCTGTGGTGGTTTCCATTGGCCCCTCTGTCTCAGGAATGACCTGGCTCTCTACTATTCCCTAGGGTGGCTGTGACAAAGCACCTCAAACTGCATGGCTTAAACAACAGAACGTCCTTGTCCACAGTTCTGGAGACTATAAGTCCAAGATCAAGTTGTCAGCAGGGCCCTGCTCCTCCAAAGTCGCTAGAGAAGGGTCTATTCTGGGCCTCTCTCCTACCTTCTGATAGTTCCTTGGCTGTAGCAGCGTAACTCCAATCTTCCTATGGTGTTCTCTTTGTCTGCAGGTCTCTGTCCAAGTTTCCTATAAGGACATGTTTTCAACAAGGACCCCAGTCCTGTTGGATTAAGGGTCACCCTAATGACCTCATGTTAATTTGATAATCTGCAAAGACCTTACTTTCAAAGAAGATCATATTGATAGGTATTAGGGGTGGCTCATCAGTAAAGAAGCCACCTGCCACTGCAGGAGGATCAGGTTCAATACCTGGGTCAGGAAGATTCCCTGGAGGAGAAAATGGCAACCCACTCCCATATTCTAGACTGGGAAATCCTATAGACTGAGGAACCTGGTGGGCTATGGTCCATGGGGTCATAAAAAGTCAGACGTGACTTAGCGACTGCTGCTGCTACTAAGTTGCTTCAGTCGTGTCTGACTCTGTGCGACCCCACAGACAGCAGCCCACTAGGCTCCCCCATCCCTGGGATTCTCCAGGCAAGAACACTGGAGTGGGTTGCCATTTCCTTCTCCAATGCATGAAAGTGAAAAGTGAAAGTGAAGTCGCTCAGTCGTGTCCAACTCTTAGTGACCACATGGACTGTAGCCTACCAGGCTCCTCCATCCATGGGATTTTCCAAGGCAAGAGTACTGGAGTGGGGTGCCATTGCCTTCTCCAACTTAGCGACTAAACAACAACAAAAAAAAGGGGGTTAGGACTTCCACAACCTTTTGGGGGGCACAATTCAACCCATAAAAGTTTCCCTTGCATACATCCAGGCTGCTGTTTGCTGTAGTCAGTGGGCTCCTGGCCAAGATATCCAAGCATTCTGTTAGGTCTCCAGCCTCCAGAACATCAAGAGGAGACTAGAAACACAGGCCTCTTTTTGGAGGGTGGGGGTAGAAGATGCAGCAAAGGGAGGAAAAGCAGCAAATTCATCTACCCTTTGCTGCCCTTGAGGAGAGTTAGTGCCGTTAGAGGCTTAGTGGCCTTGCTAACTCCCCAGCATCTCCATTTTATGAAATGAGGGTTTGCGGCTGAAGCTCATCCAAGCGCACAGATTACTATTAGCGATAGCACCTCACAAGCACTGTACCTATCGTCCAGGCTCTCCGAACGCCAGACAGTCCTCCCGCAGGGGAATCTCCTGGCCGAGAGGGCCCGGCTGAACCAACAGGCTCAGTATATCTGCCTGCCTGAGACCCCACCACTCAATATCCCAGAAGACAGAGATCGATCCCAGCGCACCAGAGAGGAAACCGATCAGTCTGGAAGGAGAGGGCCCCGCCGGGTGCAGAGATTAGCAGATCTTGGGGGGGAAAAAATTAACAGCAGCTAATTCAGTCACACTTAATTTAAAGCCTTCCCAATAAGAGGTTTAATCTAGATTGAATAAAGTAGGATCTGTGCATTTGCCAGTAACTGGAAAAACTCTTGATGAAATTTTGTGGGAGTTGTTCATCACCCAGTTTTCTTATTTCCTGCATATCTCAAGTCCTGTGGATTATTATTGCCAAAGTGCCAGAGTCTGTAAAAGGTTTTGCATTTGATAACAGCATCGGATAAGACTGGAAGCATCCTATTTGAATACAAATGACAGATTCAAGTACACATACCATTGATTTACTCTTCATTCACTATTCATTTAACAAACATTTAATAAGTATCTATTATGTGCTGGGCATTGTGGTGAGCCAGTGAGGGGGTCACAGTTATGAATGCACTGTCTCCTTCCCTTCAAGGGCTTTTGGTCTAGAAAACAGTACTCTGGCAGCTATTTGAACAACATATTTTGGGAAACGAAGAAGAGGGACAAGTAATTCAGGGAGGTGGACATGACGCTGGTTGGGAAAGAAGTCACAGAAGAAGTGGTATTTGAACTACATTTTAAAGGATGAGTAGAATTTTCTGGGAAGGCACAACCTGTTTTTATTTTTTAAGCTATCTTTTAATTTTTCATTTTTAAAATATTTATTTATTTATTTGGCTGCACCCAATCTTAGTTGCAGGGCAGATTCCCTAGTTGTGGCACTTGGGCTCAGGAGTTGCAGAACATGGCCTTAGTTGCCCGCAGCATATGGGATCTTAGTTCCCTGACCAGGGATCGAACTTGTGTCCCCCACATTGCAAGGCAGATTCTTAACCACTGGATCACCAGGGGAGTCTCACAACTTGTTTTTAATCTCTCTCCTGCAGCAGAGGGGCCACAGGGTCAAGTCACATTTCCTAAGGTCCTGGCTGGGGATGGCAGAGTCACCCTTGAACCTTAGGTGCCCGACCTCAGAAGCAACACTCCTTCTATGGTTTCATTCTTGCCGTTTCTAACCTCTTTGAGCCTGGGTGACAGAAGCACCCAGAAAAGGCTTCGTCGCAGAGCAGCTGCAGTGTCGAATGCCCCGTGATGTCAGGAGAGGCTAGGGGCTCAGGATGGTCGGGGGCAGTGGCGCCACCTGGCAGCCCTCTGTCATGCGGCAGCGATGAAGGGCCAGCCTCCCAGCACCAGCCCGGCTGCATTCCTTCCTCCAACAACTGAACTGATTAGAAGGAAACTTCGACTTGATTAGTGATTATTGTCTCAGCGCAGCCGTGGCTGTAAGCCTGCTCATTTTGGGGAAGGGAGGGATGTTTTGCAAAAACAAGAGCAGGCATCTTGTTTGTTGCCTCGGTGAAAGGCAGGCGCCTCTCAGCCCCTCCCCACATCTGGTCTTTCTCTGCTTTGCTTCCCAAACTGGAGCCAGCCTTTCTCGGGAGAGGGCTGGGTGGGCAGGGCAGAGAGGAACCCTTCCCTGAACCACAGCTCCATGCGGAGAACATCCAGAAGCACCCGCCTCTGCAATCCTGTGCCCATCTCTAAGTCCAGAGTCCCAGAAGCCTGACTTAAGCTGTGTGAAGTCCTTGGACATCAAATATCTGCTCAGTCTCTAGTCAGCCCCACCTGGGTTCAACCACATAGGTCCTGGAGAAAGTTGCTTAACTTCTCTGTGCTTCCATTTCCTCATTTGTAAGATGAGAAAAATAAGTACCTATCTCATAAGGTTGTTGAGAGATCCAAATGAGATAATGTCAATAATGCTATATGTTCACCATTATTATCATTATCATGTGGTTGTTGTTACTACTGGCAATCTCAGCTTGGCTTCTTAGAATCTACGTGGTTTTGAGCAAACTCCTCCCACCTCTGGACCTCCTCAGTTCTCTCATTGGTAAGAAAGATGTCATACTCACCTCTTGAGGTTTGGGGGAAGATTAAACAAGGCACTGAGTGTGACATGTCCTACACAGGCAGTATGTGGAGCAGGACAAGGACTTCATATGCATCAGGTGGATCTGACGTTGAGTATTTGCATTGGACACAGTCTTTCAGCACAAATACCCCCAGGACTAGAGTCCTGGAGGGGGATGTACCGCAGAGGTTTTAAGGGGATGGAAGGTGCCATCTCCATGCTGGGGAAGTTCAACCAAAAGAACAGAAATACAACATTAAAGACTTGAGGATCTCAAGCCCCTGCACGTAGACAAGGCTGAGCCTAGTGCTTAAGGCTGACGATCGCCAAGGGGAGAAGTCATCAGCATGGGAAGGGGTTGAGGATGGGCGTCAGGGGAGGATTAAAGACACAGAAAAGGACATGCGTCATGTAGATGTGGGAAGAAAAAAGAAAGTATTAGTTGCTCAGTCGTGTCTGACCCCATGGACTGTAGCCCACCAGGCTTCTCTGTCCACGGAATTTCCCAGGCAAGAATACTAGAGTGGGTTGCTATTCCCTTCTCTAGGGAATCTTTCTGACCCAGAGGTTGAACCCAGGTTTCCCATATTGCAGGCAGATTCTTTACCATCTGAATTACCGGGGAAGCCCATGTGGGAGGAGGGAGCAGGCATTTATTAGGTGCTGTCCCTCAGACGTGTGCTCTCATCTGTCACCTCAGCTAATCCCTCAACAAGTCTTTGAAGGGGTGGTACCAGCCCAATGTGGCAACTGAAGAGGCTCAGAGAGGTTCTGGAACGACTCAAGTTCACACTCTCAGCAGCACAGAGCTGGGATTCATCCCACCTCCCAAACCCGAGTTCTTGTCTCTGCATTTCCCGTTCTAATTCACTCTTAATGGAATCCCTCTATTCAGGCTTTGGATCTGTGGACTTGAGCGAGTCCAAACTCTGGGCTTACCATGGTACCTCACCACACTCATCTGTATCAACATCCCGTTCCCGTACTCAGCAGAGCCGGGCGCCCAGGAGATGCTCGCTGACTACATCTGTGCTGCACAGGGGAAAAACATCATATGGCCTTTTCTCGGTCTTTCTGACACTTGTGGAATCTTCAGAGTACATAAGTCCATGTCCCTACTATCTGGCCCCATCAGACATGTTCCAAGGATGAGCTGCCCCCGACCCAGTGTCACTGAGTCAGTCCTCTGGCCGTGGTGGCACCAGCTTCCCATCTCCTGGGTTCCTGTGCAGCCTCTATCTCTCTCATCCTTTCATCTCTCACTCTCTTGTCCACGGACTCTTGCCCTTTGATGTTCCCTTTCTCTTCTTCCAACTCTTCTGGCTTCCTTGAGTCTCCTTACCTCTTTCCTCACTTGTCTCTCTGCTTGGGGCCTGTCCCCCACAGGTCTGAGCCTGGCCTAGGGTCCAGGGGTGCTCATTTTGGCTCTGGGAGCTGTGGATGATGCATCAGGTGGGCCTGCAGCCCTCAGAGGTAGAAGAAGTATCAAATGGGGTATTCTGCCCAACTGCATATGAGCCTTCAGACCCCAGGCAGGCACTTCAACTCTAAGTCCTATTTTCGTTTTTGTTATACCTTTTCACAGAACTTTGGTGAGAGCCAAACATGGCCAAAGCAGCCCCTGCTGTGTGAGTGGTAGAGCCCTGGGGCTATGATGTGCCTGCTTGTGAAGCCACTTCAGTCGTGTCTGACTCTTTGCAACCCTACAGATTGTAGCCCACCAGGCTCCTCTGTCCATGGGATTCTCCAGGCAAGAATACTGAAGTGGGTTGCCCTGCCTTTCTCCAGGGGATCTTCCCGACTCAGGGATTGAACCTGTGTCTCTTAATGTCTCCTGCATTGGCAGGCGTGTTCTTTACCACTAGCGCCACTTGGGAAACCTTGACGTGTGATATCTTGACTCAAATTCTGCCTCTGCCGTGTGACTTCGCCAAGTCACAATCCTTGAGCCTCAGTTCCCCTATCAGGAAATTTAAATATCTTACAGTGTTGTAGTGAGGATTCAGGGTGTCAACCATGGGAAAGTGATTTGTAAATGTGGAAGCTCGGGTCTCAGCTGCAGTTTTGTGGACAGAGCCCAAGTTATCCCCCAGCTACCCCCCAGGAAAGGGCTGGCCACTCTCTCATGGCTGCTTATGAAAATAAGCCCTGTCCCCACCCTCTTCCCAATGGGACTCTGTTTTGCCTCCCCCACCAGCCACCTTCTTTGCAGCTTGGTCACCTCACCCTAGAGGTGCCCCACCCAGCGGGCCCCATGTTTGAGAGTCAAGAGTCTGGCCATGTTGAGTTTGTCCACAAACTCCTGGCAGCCAGGCCGCTGATTTATCTCCCGATGCACTCTTTGCCATCTGTTTTTATATTGCTTTCAGCACAAGATAAGTGGCTCCCATACAGCGCTGAGCTTCAGAGATTGCAAAGTTCATGAGTTTGCAGAATTTATGATAAGGCAGAGAATTGTCTTAGTGCATCATTCATGTGCGCAAGGTCCAGAACAGAATGTTGCAGCTTCCAGATGTTTCTTTCTTGCCTCCTGTCTCCTCCTAGCGAGGTGGGATGGTCAGTTGGCATCTCCACCGCTTGTGCCTAGACCTTGTGGGTGCTCAGTGCCTCACTAGCTTCTGCAGGGGCACAGTAGGGAGCACCAGCCCACAGGAAGGAGGAGGAGGAAAACAGGGGGAGGTGACTGGTCAGCACACTCTGTGTCCTCCAAGGGTGATCTGCTGACAACCAAGGTGCTGGGCAGGTGTTCTGTGAGCAGAGGGACAGTGAAACTCACCATCGAGTGTTTTATTTCTCTTTGAGTTTTTGTTTTGTTATATCACCATCAAGAGTGATGATATGTGTCATAAACTGTATATATGCAATGTAAGCCCACAAATGATTGTTCAAAGAGGGTACTTCTCTACTTCACTGCTCTACCAATTGAACTTGATCTTGTTATTCATTCATTCCTTCATCGGTCCTTGTGTGGCAGGGTTATGTATACAGACTTTGGAGTCAGAGGACTCCAGTTTGGAATTTCCACCTCCTCACACAGTTGGTTTTACCAGGACAAGTTATTTAATGACCAGACGCCTCAAGTTTTCCCAGATGGAAAACAGAGCTGATAATAGTGTCCACTTCATAAGAGATGGAGGATTAAATGAGATAATGTATGTAAAGATCATAGCATCCTCCTTGGAAACAGGGTAACACTCACTACATCTCACTACATATTTGCTCTTCTTCACTATTTTTCCTGTGTCAGACACATCTGTGATCCTGTTCTCAGAGTTTGGGGTTAGAGGGTAGAGCATAAAGAGCAGAGATATGGCCGAAGGGCCAACAAGGGGCTTTAGACTCTGCAGAAGGGGAGCCCGAGTTTTAGGCAGAGTGTAAGGGAAGGCTTAAGAGGACATGGCTTGGTGGGAGTCAGAGCCAGGCAGGTGAAGAACATGAAGATAGCATCCAAAGAAGGAGAGGTGGTTTGTGCAAAGTCTCAGAGACAGCAGGGAACGTGACTGATTCTGGAACAGTGCATGACTGAGCATGACTGGAGGGAAGTGGATCTCTGGAGAGTGTGAAAGATGAAATGCAAGGGATGCAGGATCAGCTTGCTCATGGCCTTTCGGGCCAGGCTAAGGATTTTGCACTCCATCCATTTGTCAGCCCCTGGAGGTGTTCATGTCTGTGTTTGAATTAAGCTGCCATGGATAGACTGATTCCTACATTCTAGGTACTAAGCTCACTTTACATATATTATTCTCTCATGTTATATCTTCGGGCAACTCTGTAAGATAGATCTTGTTGCACCCATTTTACGGAAGAGAAAATTGAATGAAACCACATGATTAAGGTTGTACAAGTGGCTAGGGCTAGGATTTCTATTTGGGTCTTCCTGACAATGAAGCCCTTCACTGATAGCTTATGCTACCTACTAGTTGGATCGATCTAACCCTTCCAAATGGTAAGCATATGATGTCATCACTCAGGATTAGGTGAGCACAGCCTGTAAATTAGAGCAAGGCTGGCAAGGCCGCCAGCTGGAGGGACTGGGAGGCATAGGCACTGTCATCAGGATGGTCACATGTGCTGACTTAGCTGCCACGGCTCACTGCCCAGCTGGCAGGGATGGGGACAAGTTCAAGATGAAGTGCAGTTGTTATGGGCATGTGGGTAGACGTGTTTTCAAGGCATTCAAAGTGTTTGAAACCCCTGGCAAACAAGCAAGGGGACTCTGGGAGCTCCCACCCCCAAGATCCCACATGGGCCTTAAGGGAAACAAGTGTCCTAAAACTAACACCTCACTGCACACTTAGCTTTTGGGACTACCACCCACCCACAGGGCATTCTCTTGTTTCTCTTGACAACCCCAGACTGCTGCTTATGCCTCTCCTATGCCATTAGGTCCCTCAGTGGTCTTCGTGGTTCAGAGCAGTCTGCTGTTTTTTCTGGGCTTTTCCTTTTGACAATGGCTATCCGCATTTATCCCAGAAATCCACCCTGCCCCTTGGATGACACCCAATATGTAGACCATAGCTCCCAGGGCAATTCCACTTGTGCTCACCTCCATGCATGACCTTGCACACAGTTTGCCTTATCAGTGGAACAAGAAAAGTCAAGTGACAGGGGCAAGCCCTGGGCCCCAGAAAGGAAGGTTATAGGAGGCAGATAATCAGAAGAGGCAGCCATGGACAGACCAGAGGGAGAGTCTCTTCTCAGACTGGGTCTGATGGACCAGCACACTGATGCCAGCCTGGTCTACCCCATAGCTCAGGAGCTGGGGCCCAGGCATGGGGAGAGGAGGGCACAGAGACTGAGATCAGGCTCAAGAAGAAGGAGGTAGAGTCATAATGGACTTGAAAATCATGGGGTCAGTGCTGGCATGGAAAAACCATTATCAGCATGATGCACTTTGGGGGGACACCTTGGTGCCTCATGTTTCAGGGACATCAATACTCAACAAATCTGAGTGAGAGTAACCCAATCCTGGGGACTCCTCTTAACCAAAATCTTCAGGGTGTTTCTGTGCAATAGAGGAGGAGTAGGGAGAGGGAAGGGGCTTCCCTGGTGGCTCAGTGGTAAAGAATCCGCCTGCAATGCCAGAGACATAGGAGATGTGGGCTCAATCCTTGGGTTGGGAAGATCCCCTGGAGTAGGAAATGTCAACCCACTCCAGTATTCTTGCCTGGAAAATCCCATGGATAGAGGAGCCTGGCAGGCTACAGTCCATGGGTCACAAAGAGTCGGACATGGGTGAATGAGCATGCGTGCCAGGAAAGGGACATACAAGGACACAGAAGTCAACAGAAAAGGAGATGAGCTGATGCTTTTTGAGCCCTGTTCTGGCCCTACAAGCCTCCTCTTACTCCATCCTAATGTTCTGTTATCTCACAGATAAGGAAACTTGGCTCAGTCATGTTCATGGATTCGGCCAAGGTCACAGGAATTCTAAGAGGCAAAGTCATGATTTGAACTCAGGTCCGAACAACTCTTAGATTCACACTTTTAAGCACCAAATGGGGTTTCTGAGCATCTCTGCTAGTCTGAGATGCAACATTAGCCCAGCTTCAGCACTAACTGATACTTCCCCAAAGTATTTACATTTTTAGTGATGAGCTCTTGAAAAGAGAAAATTTATCATAATTCACATAACAGAAGTTTGACTTCCTCACAGGATTTTCAGAGAGGGCTATTTTTTCTTAGATCTGCCAGATATATGTTGTTTGATATGGTAGTTACTGGCCCCATGTGGCTCTTGATTATTTGAAATGTGTAGTCCAAAGTGAGAAATGCTCTAAGTGAAAATGCAAGCCAGGTTTTGAAAACTTACTATAAAGAAATACTGTAAAAGACCTTATTGTGATTTTTATATTGATTACATGTTGAGATAATAAAATTTTGGATATACTGCATTAGATATTTTATTAAATTTAATTTTATTTTGTTTTGCCTTTATTAGAAAATTTTAAATAACATGTATGGCTTGCATTGTATTACTATTGGATATTCTACTCTGGATGACAAATTCTGTATATCCTTCATTCAAAACATATTTATTAATGGTGACTATGGAGCTATATTAGGTTCTAGGAATCTACACTGTTAATATATAATTATTAGAAATACATATATAATTTATAAGTATTATTATCCACATTTTACAGATGAAGAAGGTGATAATCAGGTTAATGAAACCCAAGGTCCATCAACTAGTAATGGATAGCCCAGCAATAATTACAGGTGTGTACTCAGGACATGTTGGTTTGGGATCAAATCTTCCTTCTGCCCCTTACAACACTTAACTTTTTAACGTCTCTGTTTCTTATTCTGCACTTGAAGATTAAAAACAGAACTTACCTAGACTAGTTAGGGAAATTCAGTAACTTCCTACAAGTTAAGCACTTTCAACAGTACCTGACACACCTAAAAATAAATGATGGTTAGCTATTATTGTCTTCAAGTGACAAGAGCTGGAATCTAAGCCTGCTTTGCCCAATACTCTTTCTACAAGACAACCTAGGGAGCATCTTTCCTGTACCAAGTACACCACTTTGATGCTGTGGGGTATATGATATTAACAAGAAATAGGTTTTGCCCTCAGGGGGCTCACTGTCTAGTAGAGAAGACAAGAAACATAAAAACTACAGCACAGGGTAGAAAAAGGTAAACAGTGACCCCAAAATGATGTCATGAGGATGCAAAGATAGTCCTGCAAGAACTCAAGTTACAAGATTGCTTTGACTTGGAGGCAATCAGAGGAGGCTTCTTGGAGAAGGGGTTACAAGAGCGGGACTTTAAAAATGCCTATGGTAATGTTAGGCAAAGATGTGGGTTAGGGCATTACAGCCTGAAAGAACAGTAGCAGCAAAAGTATAAATAAATGTGAGAACGTGAAGGCAGGCTAGGAGAATGGTTAGGACTTGTCTTCTGCTGGTGGTGGGTTTTGTGGCAAGGGATATGAGCGGTTGAGCTGGACAGTCAGAGTAGGGCTAGCTCACGGAGGGCCAGGAATTCCAGGCTAAGGAGTTTGTTTATCAAAGGCTGGTTTTCAGGGTTGCTGCATATGGCTGGGCAGATGGTACTCTGATCAAAGGTGCCCAGCCAGGGGGCCAAGTGGAGGCTGACTCCATCCCTCCCTCCTCTCCACCAAGCCATTCATCCTTCACCAGAGGGGAGGATGCCTTTCTAATTCAAAGGTGCCTGAGCCGACAGCTTAGTCACCAGTTCTTCTCTTTGCTAGACTTGCTGACCTCTGGCACCCCTTGGTGGCATCTTCACCACCCTTACATCTGCAGCAGTTAAAAGGCTTCCCCCTGCCCCATCTGGGTACACAGCTTCCCCTCCCTCCTATAACCATAAATGACAGCTTTGTCCTCTGCTGCTCAGGATCACTTCCATACAGGTTGGCATAGCTGATGAGCCCCAGGATGTCTCAGGGTCACAGCGGGAGTTGCTGCAGGGTTGCCTCTCAGAGGCCCTGGCTCGTGTTTATTCAGGTAAAAGCGCCCGATGCCAGTGTCTGCCTTGACCCTGATAACAGCCCAGCCCCCATGGGGCCAAACAGAAAAATGGTTCCTCTGCTGTCATCTCCCAGAGAGCTTGGCTTTCAAATTGAGTTACTCACTGCTCCTAACTTTACCGTCATCACTTCCTTCTGCAGCCCTATTAAAACTCTATCCCTGACTAATGTAGCTGAACACACTCTCCCACTCTGTTCTGCTGCCAGCAGCATCTGTACAAAAAAAAAAAATCAGCTTGGTCAGGCAGGCTCTACTTTCCCTCTCACTCCCTCTCCTCTCCAAGAGTCCACCCAGTAACTGTCCTCCCCAAATATTCCAGAAAGCTCCTCGTGCCCTTGAGCCATCCTCAGCCTGGATTCTGGGACTCTGGGGCGGGCTTCTGTGCTCTCAGCCTGGCAGGCGGCAAGGTCCTCACCCAGCTGCCATCTCCACCAGCCCATATGGGTTCACAATATGCTTTCTATAGAAGCCCTTGTAGCTCCACCCAGCGCAGCGCACCCGATTTCCAGCCCTGCCTTACGGTGTTTATGTGGGTGATTCGAACAAATCAGACAGTTTGTTGACATGCTGAGCACATGTGGTTTGGTACTGATTCAGGGTAAATATGTATGGATGTGTGTTAAGTATGTTTTCAATTTGCAGCCTTGGTTTCATGCCTGTCCATGTCTTACACACATGCATACACATGTGCACAGATATTATGAGGCCATATAAACACAAACCCACAACATTTCAAAGTCATGGGGCAGCGGGCTTCTTTGTAGATCCTACCATTGCCTGTTTTCTTTGATTTCCATGAAATTCTATGCTAGTGAATTCCGGGGGTATTGGCCACAGACCCTGAGTAAAAAGATAAGAGGCATGTCAGGCTTGACCCAGGTTGGGATGGAGGCATTTTGCAAATATCAGAGAGTAGAAGGCATGAAAATATTGCTTCCATTTGAAGACTATTTTCTCTCTCTCTCTTTTTTTAAAGATGTCTCATCTAAAGATAGAGGCTGACTAATGTCCACAGCAGGAAATAAGAACAAGCAAATCTGTCTATTAGAATCCTGTTTGAGCTTCTGTTGCCCAGGCCAATCATTTCATTAATTAGTTTATTCATTCATTGATTTACTCACTTATTCATTCGTTTGACATCAATTTATTTTTAAAAAATAACTTTTTTACCTGATTATAAAAGCAATGCATATGCATTGCAGAAATTTGGAAAATCCATTAAAGTACCGAGAGGAAATAAAAATCACCTTTTTCTCTCTTAACCCAGAGCTAATGACTGTTTAATACTTAGGGTGCATTTTCTTTCATAAAGATCTCCTCAGAGAGCTGGGCCCTCTAGTACCCTTGTGTCTTTCCCTTGAGCAAAAGTCAGCCTATGGACATCTCCCTTCAATGTAAATCTACCTTCACAAAGTAGAAGAGAAAAATGGAGATTTTGCCAAAATTTCCAGGGGAAGGCAAAGGAGAAGGATGCAATACATGCTGCACAGCAACATGGAATAAAAAATCTCCACAGGACATCTGAGTTCTCTGTCATCAGCTGCCAACTGCCTCAATTTCTTGCCTGTTCTAGGTCCTGCCACAGTCTGCCTTGTCTCCAGCACCAGCCTCACCTCTTTCCACATCTTCACATGAATCTCTCCTCTCTGTCAACAAAAGATCCCCCATCTTTATAAGCCAGAAGGGGCTTGCAAGAAACAAGTGTTCTTTCCATATAATAGATCATTTTTTTGTATCTGTTTCATTCAGATACATATGCATATATGCATGTTGGTGTGTGTGTATGAATACAGGTATACATTTATATCTTCATTTTATTAAAATGAGATTTTATTATACCTACTCATTTTTAACTGCTCTTTCTCCTTCATAGTATATTTCATTTTTCCTTTACCATCAATGTTATTTGAAAATATAGTTTTTCATAATTGCATAATATTTATTATATGATGTACTATTATATATTTGATGAGTACTCTGGATATTTTAGTTGTTAGTATTTTTTGCTATTACATATAGGACTGATGTAAACATTGCCTACATTTCCAATTATTTTCTTTGTAAACATCTCCAATTATTTTCTTAGGATGGATTGTAAAAAGTCTGTTTGAATTTTCACTTAATGATGTGATTGAGAAGCTTCTGGATATGACCTTAAATTTTTTTTAATATGTCTATGGCGTAATAGAGAAAACCTTCAAATTCTTAAAGCCAACCAAAATCTATACAGTATTTGCCACTTTATAAAATACATAAGCATACAAAATGCTTCCAGTTTAAAAAAAAAAATCATGTGTTTTGAAGAAAATTTAAGTATTCCTTATTTATGGATTGAAATTTATTTTTATTTGGTCTTAGAAAGGAGATAGTTGTTTTGTGCTTATAGCTATTATATACTGAAACATTTCAGGAGATCTGACATTCTGGCTCTGAGGGATTAGTAAGATTTGAAATTTGTGTCTTTGTAAGGATATTTCCTGCTGCATGACTCCATCAAAGCATCAGCTATTTTCTCTAAGTGCATTTGCTATGTAGATAATATATTTCTCAGCATCCTTACAGTAATGGGAATAATGTTAGCAATGAGCTTGACTTATACATGTCATGGTAGGTTGTATTTTTATCACCAAATATTTGCAAGAATTTCACACCCTTGACTCAGTGGTACTCATCTTGGCCATGTAATCGACTTTGGCCAATGAAATGTGATATTAGCTGCTTTCAAACATAAGTTTTAAGAGCCATGACTAGGTTCTGCCCTCTCTTTCTCCCCTCTGCCTCCAGAGCAACATTATAGGAGCTGATGCTTCAGCCTGGATCAGTGATAAAGGTGAACTAAAACCCACATAACAGGAGTGAGAATAAATTCCTGGTGTGGAAGCCATTAAGATTTGGGAATCATTTGCTACCACAGCATGATGTAGCCTAAGATGATTGACATATATGCTGAGAAGGAGATGTAGTGAATATGACATGATCCTTATTCTGTTCTTAATTCAATTCATTAATTTACATCTGCAGTGTGCGGTTTTCCATTCATAATATTGGTACCTCAGACTGAGTGAAATTTTTGGACTATCTTTTTGGAGGGTGAAGGAGGGGAAATGCATTTTATATACCAGCCGATTAACAATTTTGTTACAGGTATTGAGACTGTACTTTACACCGATACTCAAAATTTCCAGCTCTTATCTCCAACATCAGGTGATTACCTGAGTTGACGTTAAGCTAAAATACAAGAATAAATTACAATTTTGATTCAGTCAACCACACATAAAAAATTAAAATCTACCCAATCTCTATCTTGTGCAGTACCCTTCCCATCTATTTATCAGTTTTATGTGAAGTCTTCTACAAATCCCCCAGGCAGGCCTGGTTGTACTTACCTCTGCATTTCCATACCATTTGGATTATGCTTCTCACAGAAGAAATGACTCTGTGCTATAATTATGAGTTTATAGTCTACCGAGTGGATCATCCTTACATAGCATAGCAAGCACTGTGTCTTCTCCAACATACTGTGCATATTAAAGATTCATTCATTTTTCCAAGCATACATTCATTCACGCACCAAATATTTACTGAGAAATTACTGCGTGCCATTGTTCTCAATGTTGGCAATCCAGTGGTTAAAAAAGAGTCTGCTATCATGGAGAAGACAGGCAATAAACAAGTAAGGAAAAAATCCAGAGAAGTTAAATATGAGGAAAAGGTAATAAAAAATAATGGTGGGTCACTGCTATATTTAAATTGGATAACCAACAAGGACCTACTGTATAGCGCAGGGAACTCTGCTCAATGTTAGGTGGCAGCCTGGATGGGAGGGGAGTTTAGGGGAGAATGGATACATGTATAGTTATGGCTGGATCCTTTTGCTATGTACCTGAAACTATGACAACATTGTTAATGGGCTATACTCCAATATAACATAAAAAGTTTTTTAAAAAAAGATAATGGTGGGTAAGCAGGTACAACACTACCTAGTAGTGGCAGGAAGGCTTCTATGACAAGGTCAAATTTATGTTGAGATTAAAGGTCAGGAAGGAACAATCTTGGGAAAAGTATCACAGAGGAGAAAGGAAGAATAAAGTCTCCAGGATAAGAAAGAGCTTGGCTTGTTCCTCGAAGAACTTGAAGAAGTCTAGTGATTACGGAGAGACCTGCGGGCATGAAGGGACTTTGGAGAGGCAACACGCTTACAGGACATGAGAAGGAATTTGGAGTTTATTCTCAAAGAAATGCGAGGCCACAGATAGGTTTCAGGTAGGAGGATGACAAGAACATAAACATGTTTATATTTTGAAAGTTATTTTCTTGTTCAGGGTATGGATGAGTTTGGAGGGCAGAGAGGCTAGAGCAAAAGACCACCAGGAGGCCATTGGAATCTTCAACAGAAAGGATGATGAGAGCCTAGATCATAGGAGTGGAAGTGAAAGTGAGGGGAAAAGGATAGATTTTGTATACATTTTAGAACAAGAAGTTTGCTGCTAGGCTGAATTACATGGATGAGGAACAGAAAGGAATCAAGATAGATGCTAATGTTTGAGGCTTAAGTAAATGAATGGTTGGAGTTGCTATTTATTCATTTGGGTTCAAATGGAAAAGGAACAGTCACGGTGGAGAGAGGTAAGAATTCTATTTTGGATAAATTAAGTTTGAGGTGGCTGTGAGGTAAGTCACAAGAGAAGAGCTTGTATAGGCAGTAGGATATATGAGTCTATAGCTAGGAGGAGAGCTTCAGGCTGAGATATAAATTTTGGAGTCATCAGCATATAGACATTATTTAGAGCCAAGGGAATGAATGAGATTACATAGGGTGAAAGACCCAATCAATGTTTACTGAACAAACCAATGGATGCCAGGAGAGGGCTGGAGGCTGGTGATTCCCTAACTGAACGAAGCCTGGGCTTGGTGGTGGGGATGGAGGGGATGTCGAGCATGGTCTGGATTTGTGAGCTGGACACGCCAGTGCCTCACCCAGTCAGAGATTTCCAGCAGGTGTTCACACATGTGTCTGTGTGCTTTGGGGTGAATCAAAGCTAAAAGAGAAACACATGGGCTTTACAGGTAACTTGGGAGGTTGGGCTGTTGGCACGAATAAGACGACTGGGAAGGTCATGTACAGCAGGAAGAGAGGAGCATTACTGCTGGAAGCCCAGTGGCCAGGACGTCAAAGTGGGAAGAGAAGGGAGACTTGGAGGAGAAATGGCCAGAGATGGGAGGAGGAGCAGCCCTGACAGCATTGGGTAGACCCCGGTCAGAAAGAGTTCATTGTCAACAGTGCCAATTGCTACAGAGAGTGGAGATAAGGTCACTGGATCGGGCAGATTCAAGCTGACCTTTCAGAGAGCAGTCTCAGAAGAGTGGTGGGAGCATCTCCCTGAACAATGAATGAGAGATGGTCTGGAGGAAAGGATGGCTTATTTCCCCAAGGCTTACTAAAGGTGGGAGGAGATCACGGGAGGGAAAGGCGGTCTCGGAAAAGATCTTTAGTATGAAGGGGTAATGAACTACTAACATCTATTGACTAAGATTCCATGTAGTGGGAAGAACATAATTGTTACACTAACAACTGGCACCAGACTTCCTCTGGGAGGGAGGACTGACTTTATTCAGGAAAGTTCTCTGACACGGTATTTTGGATGAGAAAAATGAAGCTCCAAGCATTGGTATGGGAAAATATAGTGACATGAAGAGATAACCAAAATGCTCTGTGTAAGCAGACTATATGAACCTGAGGCTTGGGAGGGGGAGAAAGGGGCTTCCTTGGTGCCTCAGAATCTGCCTGCAATGCAGGAGATCCAGGTTTGATCCCTGGGTCGGGAAGATCTGACCTTCAGGGCATGGCAACCCACTCCAGTATTCTTGCCTGGAGAATCCCGTGGACAGAGGAGCCTGGTGGGCTACAGTCCATGGGGGTCGCAAAGAGTCAGACATGACCGAGTGACTAACACTTTCACTTTTCATGAGGGTAAAGAGGGAAGAGAGAGGGTAATGAAAGGGAAAAGGAGGGAAAGGAGAGACAAGATGGCAGAGACTGAAGTTTGTGCAGAGAACCGGCCAGTGAGGAAACCTTAGGGCAACCTTTGGGGAGGCTTGAAGGACATTTGAAAATAAGAGAGATGTCATTATCAGTTAAAGTTATTTGGGGTACCACAATGCAAATGCTCTCTGCTCCTTCATGTAAGTCAAAGCCAACTGCATCCATATTCTTAGAGCGAGGGGACTCGGGGGAAAGAAGGAATCAGCGTGCTGTCCAACGTGACTTTGCTTGGAGTAGAAGGTGTTGCTTATCTTTAGATGATAAAACGAGTCCCAAACTGAAGGAGTTCAGAGGTGACCAGGAGAACTGCAAATGCCTCCTCCAAGCATTTTTGAAAAACCTGGGTTTTCTCCTACAAGTAAGGTTGGGGTGGGGGCCAATTGCATTTGAATCTTGGAGGACAAGGTTGATTCCTGTTGACATCAGTGCATGCGTGCTCTGGGCAAGACAGTCTGCTAACGACTTTCATAGATATCATTTATTTTTCAGAATGACCCTGAAAGGTAAACATTAGAGTATTAGCTCCTATTTTCAGAAGAGCAAAGTGTGACTCAGAGAGGTTAAGTAAGGTCACACAGATTGTATTAGAGAAGGAGTGCTTCCAATTCAGATTTCTCTGAGTCTGACGCTCATTTTATGTCACCAAACTGACACAAAATGTACCTGCGCCTTGGCTGATGGGACTAGGGCAGAAATATTGAAGGGCTTCCTCGACGACTCAGCAGTAAAGAATCTGCCTGTAATGCAAGAGCCGAAGGAGACTTGGGCTTGATCCCTGGGTCAGGAAGATCCCCTGGAGGAGGAAACGGCAATCCAGTCCAGTATGCTTGCCTGGAAAATCCCATGGGCAGAAGAACCTGGCGTGCTACAGTCCATGGGGTTGCAAAGAGCTGGACATGACTGAAGTGACTTAGCACCCGGCAGCATAGGTTGAACAAAAGGAGGAAGAGAGAAAGAGGCGGGGGGAGTGGTGCCCTGAGAGTGGGAGGAGGTAGTTGCTGAAGTGAAGTGATTCCCTATTCCTCTCAACCCCTCCCTTCCTTCCATCTGCTTGGGAGATTCGGGGACTGGCACCACGCTGCTGGGCAAAAAATGCGAGCAATTAGAGGCCTCTCCTTCCCCTGTTTAATTTTGGATGCTTAGCCCCTTTATAGAGTAGTTCCTTTCTATTTGGCTGAGCAGATATGAGCAATGTTAATTCTCTAATTGGGCCGACCACCCTGGGTGCTTGATATGCATTAGGTGCCAAACAACGTTGTTCCAACTGAAATAGCCTCTTCTCAAAGCTATTGGTGCCCATGTGTAGGCCCTCAGGCCTTTACATGCTTCAAATAAACTTAAGCCGCGCACTTACTGTTTCTCAGCAGGAGTCCAGGCTCTCTGAGCACTTTGTTTTTGCTGAGGATTACTCTAGGTTATGCTCTGACTTATTTATGCTAAAAGATGATTCTACTGTGCTCAGACGAGAAAACACGGCCTTGATTCATAAATCTTTGGCTTTTTGGTCTCTGCTACAGTTTGTACGTCCTTAGTGATCATCAGTGTGATGTTTGCATTGCTTGCAAATGTTTGGGAAATGGCAACGTGTGTGTGTTGGACAGAACTCTGGGCTGTAAGTTGGAAAACCTGACTGGTAGTCTGGTGGTGGTGGTAGTTTAATCTCCAAGTCGTGTCCAAATCTTTGCAACGCCATGGACTGTAGCCCTCCAGGCTCCTCTGTCCATGCTATTTTTCAGCCAAGAATACTGGAGTGAGTTGCTATTTCCTTCTCCAGGGGGTCTTCCCAACCTAGGGATCGAACCCATGTCTCCTGCATTGTTGGGCAGATTCTTTACCGCAGAGCCACCAGGGAAGCTCAGTAGTCCAGATTTCCACTAAAGAGCCAGCCAAGGCATCTGCTTTCTATAGTCCTCAGTTTTCTCATATTCACTGAGGGGTATGGGCTAGATGGGGGAGCAAACATGCCACCTCCAAGTCCTAAGCCCATGGCAGACATAGCAATTGATCTCCTGCCTTGAGAGCCGTGCTCATCATGGGGCTCTGTGAGTGTGCACAGTTGCTCAGGCCTGCACGGCTCTTTGTGACCCCATGGACTGTAGCCCACCAGCCTCCTCTGTCCATGGGATTCTCCAGGCAAGAATACTGGAGTGGGGTGCCATCTCCTACTCCAGGGGATCTTCCTGACCCAGGAATCAAAGCTGCGTCTCTTGCATCTCCAGCATTGGCAGGCAGGTTCTTTACCATCTGAGCCACCCGGGAAGCCCTCACGGGACTCTAGGCAGCCATTATTAGTAGATTGGATGTAACATCATGAGTCATCAAAGAAGAAACGACCCACTCTGATGACTGGGGGTTGCTCCCAGTCTCAAGGAAGGACTGCATCTAGCCTGTCTCAGACACATAAAAATCTGTCAGGATCTTAATTTCATCCAGGATTCTATCATCTTCTTTAATTGCCCTTAGAGCTTTTTAATAGCCCTTCCTTTTGGATATTTCTTTGGCTTCAATCTTTGAAAACTCTCCCGTTAAAATGTTAGTCTGTCTCCATTTTTTTGTTTCCTAGCAGGATAAAAGAATATTAGGCTTTATAATTTCAGATCACCAACAGATGGCTATTAAGAAGAGCCAACATTTATTGAGGGCTATGCCAGTCACCGTGTTTGGTGCCTTACATGCTTTAGCTCCTTTGCATGCCAGGTTATGGCCAGGTCACCTTTGTGTTGATGTATCTAATGGGCTCTATTCTATATTCCACTCGCTGACAAACTCCCACAAGACTACTACCTTTGCCTCTGTACTTGAATTGTTGAGAATTCCAAGGGGAAATCCCATCGCCAGTGTCAACCCGCTTCTGTAGCACATCGACATTTTGGTCTGTTATTTTGTCACTGGGCAGTGCTCCCTCTCCCCACTCCCCGCTCTATCCTCTTCTGGCTTCTCAAGCATCCTTCCAGTCTTCTTCCTTCACAATCTAAGCAATTTTCATCATGACTTCATTTTAGAAGTTAGGAAGTTGGAAGTGATAGAGCATTATCTCTCAGACGTCCTCATCATTTGGATTTATGCTCCTCTCCCCCCATCCAGTCTCACTGTCAGAAAAAGGAATCATCCTGTGCATGGCCAACTCCTCACCATCTCTTGATCCCACGCATCTCCATCAGCCTAGGACCTCATTCCCCTGTTCTTCTTTCTCTTTCCTCCATTGCCAACTTCTTCCTCTTTGTCTTTGTCTTCATCCTTAAAAGAGACGTCGATTTCTCAAATCCTTAACAACTCTCCCTTGATCCTGGGTCCTTTGTATTTTCTTTCCTGTCTAGACAACTCACTTGGAAGAATAACCACTACAGTGGTACTCATACCTCTTATTCCCTTCTTTCACTGGTACCTGACTTACTTCTCTCTGTCTCCCTACCCCGTGACCTCATTGAACTCTTCTGTCAAAAGCCAGTGAGGGACTATATATTATGAAACCTGTGACGCTTTCAGTCCTTTTCCTGGAATTTTCTGTACCGTTAAATGTAATCACCACTCTCTCCTTCCTGAAACTCTCTGCTTCCTCATTTCTGCTTTTATGGTTCTATTTTTTTCCCCCAAAATTGTTCTCCTACCTCTTAGATGTCTTTTATGGGCAACTTTCCAGCCTCCCTTTCCCGTTTGCCCTTTAAATGCAGGTGTTCTCTAGGCCTCCGTCTGCTCTCCCTTGAGACCTTCATCCCCTACCATGGTTTTAATTGCTAGCTTTATGTGGGTGATACTCCAGCTCTAATGTCTTAGCTCAGCTTCTGAGTCATCTATCCACATGACTTCTCTCATCTCCACTTGAACGCCCCTCTGCACTTCACATCAGCAGGTCTAAAGCTTAAGAAGCCCCTCTCACTCCATGTCTCCCTTCAGCTTCTGACAGACGCCCAGGCTTACCTGGCCTCCAGTATTTTCTAGATGGTTAACAGCACTTCCACCCACTCTGGCCATAAATCCAGGAGTCACTCTAGATTCCGTCTCACACACCCTTTACTTTCAGTTGCTCATACAGATCTGACTTTTTTCTCCAACATTTCGTAAGTTGGACCCTTCCTTCTCAACTGCCACTCATGGTTTAGACCTCATATTCTCTCACCTGGAACTTTACTGTATTGTTCAGTTACTTAGTCATGTCTGACTCTTGGCAACCCCATGGACTGCAGCACAATTGGTTTCCCTGTCCTTACTATTTCCTGGAGTTTGCTCAAACTCATGTCCATTGAGTTGGTGATGCCATCCAAACATCTTGTCCTGACTTCAAACTCTCAGTATCAAAGTCTTTTCCATTGAGTTGGCTCTGGGCATCAGGTGGCCAAAATATTAGAGCTTCAGTTTCAGCATCAGTCCTTCCAGTGAATATTCAGTGTTGATTGCCTTTAAGATTGACTGATTGGATCTCCTTGCTGTCCAATGGACTCTCAAGAGTCTTCTCCAGAACGAGTTTGAAGGCATCAATTCTTTGGCACTCAGCCTTTTTTATTGTCCAACTCTCACATTCATACATGACTACTAGAAAAACCATAGCTTTGACTAGATGGACCTTTGTCGGCCAAGCAATGTTTCTGCTTTTTAATATGCTGTCTAGATTTGTCATAGCTTTTCTTCCAAGGAGTAAGCGTCTTTTAATTTCCTGGCTGCAGTCACCATCCCAGTGATTTTGGAGTCCAGGAAAACAGTCTGTCACTCTTTCCATTTTCCCCCCATCTATTTGCCATGGAGTGATGGGACTGGATGCCATGATCTTCTTTTTTTGAATGTTGAGTTTGAAGCCAACTTTTTCACTCTCCTCTTTTACCTTCATCAAGAGGTGCTTTAATTCCTCCTCAATTTCTGCCATTAGGGTGGTATTATTTGCATATGTGAGGTTATTGATATCTCTGCTGGCAATCCTGATTCCAGCTTGTGCTTCATCCAGCCCAGGATTTCACATGATGTACTCTGCATAGAAGTTAAATTAGCAGGGTGACAATATACAGCCTTGACATACTCCTTTGCCAACTTGGAACCAGTCCGCAGTTCCATGTCTGGTTCTAACTGTTGCTTCTTGACCTGCATGTAGGTTTTGCAGGAGGCAGTTAAGGTGGTCTGTTATTTCCATCTCTTTAAGAATTTTCCATAGTTTGTTGTGAGCCACACAGACAAAGGCTTCAGTGTAGCCAATGAAGCGGAAGTAGATGTTTTTCTGGAATTCTCTTGCTTTTTCTAGGATCCAATGGATGTTGGCAATTTGATCTCTGGTTCCTCTGCCTTTTCTAAATCTGACTTGTACATTGGGAAGTTCTTAATTCACGTACTGTGGAAGCCTAGCTTGAAGGATTTTCAGCATTACTTTGCTAGCATGTGAAATGAGTGCAATTGTGTGGTAATTTAATCATTCTTTGGCATTGTTCTTCTTTGGGACTGGAGTGAAAACTGATCTTCTCCAGCCCTGTGGCCACTGTTGAGTTCTCCATATTTGCTGACATATTGAATGCAGCACTTTTACAGCATCGTCTTGTAGGATTTGAAATAGCTCAGCTGGAATTCCATCACCTCCACTAGCTTTCTTCATAGTGATGCTTCCTAAAGCCCGCTTGACTTCGCACTCCAGGATACCTGACTCTAGGTGAGTGATCATACCATCATGCTTATCTGGTTTATCTGGGTCATTAAGATCTCTTTTGTATAGTTCTTCTGTGTATTCTTGCCACTTCTTATAATATCTTCTGGTTCTGTTTCTATCCTTTATTGTGCCCTTCTTTGCATGAAATGTTCCCTTGGTATCTGTAATTTTCTTGAAGAGATCTATAGTCTTTCCCGTTCTATTGTTTATTTCTTTGCATTGTTCCCTTAGAAAGGCTTTTGTATCTCTCCTTCCTATTCTTTGGAACTCTGCATTCAGATGGGTATATTTTTCCTTTTCTCCTTTGCTTTTTGCTTCTCTTTTCTCAGCTATTAGTGAGGCCTCTTCAGACAGCCATTGCGCCTTTTTTGCATTTCTTTTTCTTGGGGATGGTTTTAATCGCCACTTCCTGTACAATGTTATAAACCTCCATCCATAGTTCTTCAGGCACTCTATCAGATTTAATACCTTGAATTTATTTGTCACTTACAATGCATAATCATAAGGGATTTGATTTAGGTACTACCTGAATGGCCTAGTAGTTTTCCCTTCTTTGTTCAATTTATGTCTGAATTTTGCAATAAGGAGCTCATGATCTGAGCCACAGTCAGCTCCCGGTCTTGTTTTTTCTGACTGTGAAGAGCTTCTCTATTTTCAGTGGCAAAGAATATAAGCAATCTGGTTTCAGTATTGACCATCTGGTGATGTCCATGTGTAGAATCATCTCTTGTGTTGGTGGAAGAGGGTGCTTGCTATGGCCAGTGCATACTCTTGGAAAAACTCTGTTAGACTTTGTCCTGTTTCATTTTGGACTCCAAGGGCAAACTTGCCTGTTAGTCTAGGGATCTCTTGACTTCCTACTTTTGCCTTCCAGTCCCCTATGATGAAAAGGACATCTTTTTTTTTTTTTTTGGTGTTAGTTCTATAAGGTCTTGTAGGTCTTCATAGAAGTGTTCAACTTCAGCTTCTTTGGCATTAGTGGTTGGGGCGTAGACTTGGATAACTGTGATATTGACTGGTTTGCCTTGGAAATGAACTGAGATCATTCTGTCATTTTTGAGATTGCACCCAAGTACTGCATTTCAGATTCTTTTGCTGACTATGAGAGCTACTCCATTTCTTCTAAGGGATTCTTGCCCACAGTAGTAGATACAATGGTTATCTGAATTAAATTTGCCCATTCCTTTAGCCATCCTAATTTTTCACCTTGTTGTTCGGTCACTCGGTGGTGTCTGACTCTTTGTAATCCCAAGTACTGCAGCACACCAGGCTTCCCTGTCCTTCACCATCTCCCAGAGCTTGCTCAAGCTCATGTCCATCGAGTCGGTGATGCCATCCAACCATCTTGTTCTCTGTTGTCCCCTTCTTCTCCTGCTTTCTATCTTTCCCAGCATCAGGGTCTTTTCCAAAGGGTCAGTTCTTCGCACCAGGTGGCTGAAGTATTGGAACTTCAGCTTCAGCATCAGTCCTTCCAATGAGTATTCAGGGTTGATTTCCTTTAGGATTAACTGGCTTGATATCCTCGCAGTCCTGGGGACTCTCAAAAGTCTTCTCTAACATCACAGTTCAAAAGCATGAATTCTTCAGCACTCAGCCTTCGTTCCAGTCCAACTCTCACATCTGTACATGACTACTAGAAAAACCATAGCTTTGACTAGACAGACACCTTATGTCCAGCATTACCACCCTCTGATCCTTTCTCACCCAGTGTTGACTAGCTGTTAAGACACAAATCTGACTGTGTCTGTTTCCTACTTAAAATCCTCCAGTGCCTATGTTGTTTATAAGATAAAGAACAGTTGCCTGACTATGACTGGCAGGAGACCAGAGGCTAAGAGCACGGAACTGGAGCTGGGCTCTCATCTTGGGTTTAAATCCCAACTTCATCACTCACTTAATCTGAGTGTGTGTGTGTGTGTTCAGTCATTTAGTCATGTCTGACTCTTTGTGACCCTATGACTATCGGCTGCCAGGCTCCTCTGTCCATGGGATTTCCCAGGCAAAAATTCTAGAGTGAGTTGCCACTTCCTGCTGCAAGGGATCTTCCTGACCCAGGGATAGAACCAGAATCTCTTACATATCCTGCATTGACAGGCAGATTCTTTACCACTGCTTCACCTGGGAAGCCAATCTGAGTGTGACTTGGTTATAATTTGTAAAATGGGGAGAAGTTAGATTTATTGTTAAGATTAAATGCAGTTATCCATACAAAGCGCTTTATACTTGGCCAGACATCTATGGGTAGTAGAGTCATTACCACTACTTCTACTACTGTGATTACTGTCTTTGTTCATGCAATTACTTCTCTTGTGTACCATCCCCCATTACTAGCCCTCCCAACGGGTCCTCCACCCCCATTTTCACTCTCTTTCCCTCTCTCTCTCTCTCACACACACACGCACACACACAATCAACTAACTTAGAGTTTAGAACCTCATCAATCCCCAGAAGCCTGCTTCAAAACTTGAAACTGGCCAAGAAACCCCTTCTATGCATTCTCATCATGTGCTTCACTCTATCAAAGCATTATGATTTCAACTCACTAGTTTATTTATGTCACCTATTGAATTGTGGGTAACCAGAGGAAAGATACTAGCACAGTTTCTGGTATAATGATGCTGCCCAATAAATTTTTTTTAATGAGTTGCTGTTTCTTTTATTATTAGTATTCGTTTATTTATTTGGTTGCACCGGGTCTCAGTTGCGGCCTGTGGTCTCTTTAGTTGCAGCCTGTGGGATCTAGTTCCCGTGCATGCTAAGTTGCTTCAGTTGTGTTGACTCTTTGTGACCCTTGGACTGTAACCTGCCAGATTCCTCTGTCCATGGGCTTCTCCAGGCAAGAATACTGGAGTGGGATTCCATGCCTTCCTCCAGGGGATCTTCTCGATCCAGGGATCAAACCCTTGTGTCAAGCCTCCTGCGTTGGCAGGCAGATTTTTACCTGGGAAGCCCCTAGGTCCCCGACCAAGGATCAGACCCAGGTGTCTTGCATTGGAAGCCTTAGCCACTGAACCACCAAAGAAGTACCCCCAATAGGTATTAAATAAATGAATAAGCGAATTCATTGCAAACTGTGTCTATGTTTCCTCAATATTGCAAAAACTCATTATTTTCTCTGCACTTACTTTTTTGTTTTTAATGTTGCACTGTGAGATAGGTGGGATCTTATTTCCCCAACCAGGGATCAAACCTGCACTCCCTGCAGTGGAAGCACAGAGTCTAACTATCGGACCACCAGGGAAGCCCCTCTACCTTCACTCTGGTAGGGGCCTATCTCCGTCACTGTCCCCCAGTCCCCAGCTCTAGATAACCAATGCTGGTGGCATCTCTTTGTCAGCTGGAGGGTGAAGAGTGACAACCAAGATACTCTGCTTTCTTTAAGTCTCTGAGGTCCCCTGTAGCCTCTTGGATGTAAGTGTGAACAAACCCCCACATTTTCCCATGAAGGAGAGGTCCCATTAATTCCGAGTACAGTTGGATACTGTTACATTAACTATTAATACTATGCCAAAGAAGAACAGGCTTGGGGATAAAAGAAAAAAAGTATAAACAGCCCTTCAAAGTGTTTTCTAATTTGCTACTAATCATTCAGAAATATTAACCTATCCCTGCCACCCCAACCAATCCTCTTTTCTCTTCATTAAAGGTACAAGGCCCACATCCAAATAAGAATCGGTCTTTGGTTTTACAAGAAAAGGGTAGATTCAGAGGCTGAGAGGAGCTAATCGTTTTCGATTAGTTCGTTTCAGACTTCACTGAGTTTTGTTTGGTAGATTATCTGAACCTTTATTAAGGGAGCTGGAATTGGCAGCAACAACTCCAGGAGCTGTAATGTGTATGAGCAGGTGCATTTATACAGAGGTGACCCCACGTGCACGTAGATGGTTCATGGCCACCTGTGCTCCTGCTCCCCACCCTCCCCGCCCCCAGCCCTGAGTGGGGGGATGCGGCATGGGACTGTAGTGTGTACCTGTGACGAAAACAGAAATGAAGTTTACCAAGGTACAGGCTCCCCTGAAACACCAGTGGCATCTTCCCAGGCCCTTTTCTTCTAGCCCAGCTCCTGTAAGTCTTGCCTGCCTGGAGGTAATTTTATTTTATCTTGGCAATCTTCTGGGATAGACTTAAGTAAACAAGGATCAAGCCACTCACAACCTTAATTAGGCTACACATAAATAATGGATTGCCGGATTAGCTGAGAATATACAGGAGGGATGTGAAAGCAATAAAACCAACTTTCCTTAAGTGGTCCCTTCCTTCAAGGAGCTGCTGTTTCTTCACACAGATATCTGGCTCAAGTGCCATGGAGACATTCTGGCAGTTCATTTCCCATTCATTTATTCATGTGTTTATTCATTCATCCCACAAATACTTACTGAAATTTCTGAAAGTAAGATGTGATGCTAGATGGTGTGGGGAGAGTACAGGTAAAATTGACAAGAACCCTTTCCCAGTTGCTCACAGTTTCAAGATGAGCTGATCACTGCCAATGAAAATCGACAAAAGGGTTTCCTGGTAGCACAGTACTGACAGATTGTCTTTCCCAAGAATGATAATGATAAAACTTCCCAGAATTCCACATTCTTTTCTTACAACATGACCCTAACATTCCTCCCAGTTTATAGACTCCAGTGGTGGAGTCTATGAACCTGACAGTCTATTGACCTTGAACAGTCCTTGGTGGCTGTCTTCACCAACAGAGTGCAGTGGAAGAGATAGTAAGTGACAGCCAAGCTAGGTAGAAAAGCCACGCACCTCACTCCCTCAGTACGCAGACACCATGTTGTGAGGAAGCCCAAGCCAGTCCAGACCACAAGGCACGGTCCACAGTTCAGCTAAGGTCTAGACTGATAGCCTGCAGTAACCACCAGACAAGCCAGTGAGGTAACTCCAGATGATTCCTGCCCCAGTTATCAAGTCATTCCAGCCTCTGAGTCTTCGCAGCTGAGGCCCCAGACATTGGGTAGAGCACCAAGCCACCCATTCTCTACCCTTTTCTGTTCCCAATCACAGAATCTGTGAGTATAATAAAATGGTTGTTTGGAGTTATTGAGTTAGGAGACTGTTACCCAGCAACAGTAACTGATATATGAACCTGGGGAAAACTTGGATTCTGAGACTTTCTTTCTCCCACTCAATGGCCCATAGTTAGCAAGTCTAGTCAATTCCATATAGAAAACTTGCCTTGTGTCTGTTCTCTCCTCTTCATTCTATAAACGTTGCGCTTCTTAGCCAATGCCACATCTTATCTGGTCGTCTCACCTCTGGCCTCATCCACCTCCTATCCAACCTGTCAACTTGGAGTAGGAGTACCCCACAAGGGACTTGCCAAGAGAAAGCACAAGATGAACAGGCAAGTCCTTGTTTTACTCACTGGAAACTGTTTGCAAATATTATTTTTATTTTAAAAGAGACACAGATAAGCTATAGCATAAAACTAAAATTGACAAGAATTTAAAAGATAAGACCAAGACTTCAAGGGTACTTCTCTTGCAGCAAGGACTTCCTAAAACTGTTAGTGGTTATACTACTAGCAGTAGTATACTTAGCAGTAGTATACTAGCAATAGTGGTATGGTTATACTCTCTTCCTTCTGATCATTGCAACATGCTTGTGGCAAAACTTGAAGAGGAGCTTCCTTCAGCTATGTCTTAGTGGTGGCTTGAGATGAAGCTCCCAGACTTCACACAGTATTCTAGGCTTGCCACAGTCCATCCTTAGCCCACAATTTCAGGCTGGCTTCTTACTAGTAGGCCTTCTACACAAACCAGTTGGTGGATGTCCTTGGCATATGCATAGACATCGACCTGGAGAAAGGAGAGAAAGTTGGAAGATATCTTAAGGAAACTATCACTCTAGTCAGCTAAATTATTATTATTTTTAGCTTTGTAGTCCAAAGTTGACCATACCCTTTAAGCCTCTATGTTATTGTACTTACTGCTTTCTCTCTCTGGAAAGACTGATTTCCTTCTTCCCATTCATTCTTTAGCATGAAGTTTCTCTTTTTAAAAAGAAACTCAACCTTTTAAATCAATTTATTTATTTTTGGCTGGTTGTGCTGAGTCTACGTTACTGTGTGAGCTTTTCGCTAGTTGCAGGGAGCAAGGGCTACTCTCTAGTTGTGCCTGGGCTTCTCATTGCGGTGGCTTCTGTTGCTGCAGAGCACAGGCTCTAGAGCACGTGGGCTTCGGTAGTTGCGGCTCCCCCAGGCTCCAGAGCACTGGCTCAGTGGTTGTGATGCAGGGGCCTGCTTGCTCCGCAGGATGTGGTGTCTTCCCAGACCAGGGATCAAACCTGAGTCTCCTGCATTGGCAGGTTGGGCTCCTTATCATGAAGCCACCAGGGAAACCCAGCATCAAGTTTCAGCGTCTCTTCAGATCTTCTCCTGGCACCCTTGTGGAATGAATTGCCCCCTTTCTGGGCTGCCATAGTACTCTGCCCAGGTCCCATGTAACGTGGAGTGTCATGGCATGCTGTGGATGTGGCCATCATGGCCACGAGACTTTGAGTTCCTCAAGAACAGTAGTAAAATTTTACTTTGTTTCTCAAAACTGTCCATGCCGCTCTGATCTCCACCTGACTTTCCACTCAGTGCCTCTTATGCAGTTGGATCTCAATTATTATTTGAAGGAGTTAGTTACTGTTTCCTTTTATTTGGATATATATGAAAAAAAATCTCCCAAAAGATTGGTACTCAGGCCAGATATGCCCCTGCCACCACCCTGCCCCCTCATCTAAATGGGCTTAGAGACTCTCAAAGGAGATGGTCCGTCACTGGCTGCAGAACTCAGGTTTGTCTTCATCAGGACAAGCTTTAGGTCTGACCCAGATCCTTTTCATTATAACAGAAGGGGTCAGTAGAATGGGGCACAGATAGTCCCTTTCTTTAGTGAGAATCAGCCTCAGTTTCTCCAAAGTTCCACAAGTGGGCCACATGCCTGTGTGGGGAGTAGATTGTGAAGACAGTGTCCTGGTCAGTCTCCCCTTGCCACAAAAGAACTCGCCCGTAGTCTGTCCTAATGTCTAAAATTCCACCACTAGAGATTCTTTCCTTGACTTGGAAGGTTTTCAGTGCTAAGCTTTTCCTGTTAAAATGCAGATGTTCCTGGTAAGGGGAAGAACTTGAGGTTGTTTAAAACTACCACCTCTGTGAAGATTCAATGATAGCTGGGCTGAGAGCATTGGCCCTGAAAGAATTGGGACAAAAGGTGGGAGCGATTCCATTGAAGAGAAAGAAAGAAATATGTTATGTTCACCAAATTGTGTCAGTGCATTAAAAACCCTCTGCTTGCATTGTGTGTGTTCGAGGCTGGCTGCTATGCAACATAATGGGGGTTAATTCCAGGGCTTAGAGCTCTGCCTGGGAATTGGAAGCTTCTACTAGGAGGGAGAAAGGGGGTGATGGTGGGTTTGATTCTCTTGTATAGCATCTTTTTCTTCCTGGAAGATAGAGGCTTCCCTCTCTCAGGATTCCAGGTCCTAGAAAACATGAAAAGGGGGTTAAAAGCTGTCTTTTGTCTTTGTAGAAAATAAGATCTTTTGTAAAATTTCAAAAATTGGCAAGTACCATACCTCGGAAACAGAGGGTAGAGAAAAACAATTGGGGAGGGGAGTAGAGAGTTACATTAATATGAGGATGATTTTCCACTCCGGCTGCTCAGCTTGTTAGTTTAAAAATTGCTTTAATATCTAGATGTTTAGTTAAGAGAAGCCCCACTCATAATTGGAACTTTTAGAACAAGATGGCTCCTTGGAGATCAACTGATTTAATCCTCACTCAGAGAGGTGAAGCGAGGTTTCCCAGATCACACAGCAAGGTTGTGGCCCTGGCTGGCACAAGCACCCCTCCACCCCTGTCTCCCAGCTGCGTGTGCTGTGTTCCACCGAGGAGGTGCTGGGCTTGCTCTGGGCTCCTTCTGTTGGAGTGGAGATACAGGTAGCTTCCTTTTTTTCAATGATCTCATCCCCTGTCACCCCCCTTCTCCTCCTGCACTCAATCTTCCCCAGCATCAGGGGCTTTTCCAGTGAGTCGACTGTTCGTATCTTTTTATGCTATAGACCTGAATTAAGGTTCTGCCTACCCTAGACCTCTGTTTCTGAGGATTGGCCAAAGAACCATCTGTAGGCACTTTCCAGGGCAGGCAGAGCATGGTCTGGAGGCAGAAAGTCTCAGGGTCTTTGGGGGGAGTCCCCATCCCTGGTCCACCAGTGCCCCGATCAAGTCTGCTACTCTGCCCTCAAAGGACTCAGTGACAAATGTCTCCCTCCCCCTGTCCAGTGTCTCTCTGTGAGCCCGGGGCTGGGCTGAGTCACATATAATTCTTTCGGTGGTGGCAGTTCGCCCTGGTTCAGCAGCCCGTGTGGTCAAGATCGATCAGCAAGCGTCCTTCTCCTAATGACGCGAGAGCTGTGAGGAGTTGAGCTGTTTACACAAGGTCACTTTATTAACAGGGAAATCGCTCTTATGATAAATGGGTCTTCTCATGCTGCTCTCCTCCCGCCCTCCCTCCCTCTCTCATCCTCTCTCCTTTCTGCTCCAAGAGCTTTGTGGAAGCAGCTTCTGCTTCCCTAGGAGACTCAGCCCTCCCTTGGAGCCCAATCACATGAGGCCAACGTCCCAGGAGAGAGGAGGGTAATTATGAGCCTCTTCACATAGCTTCCTCCAGAGAGCTTGGTAGCTGCTTCCAGAGAACCACATCCTTGTTACGGACCAACAGGCAGAATTTCAGATCAGTGATGGCCACTTCTTGAGTTTTCACAACATTTTACAGTTTATAAAGCTCTGCCCCCTCCCCCATTCTTTATAGTAAATCATGTTGTTGAAACACTTTGAGTAAGGTACCAGAGAAAGGTATTATTGTTTTTATACCCATTTTAGGGATGAGAAAATGGGAATTCAGATACAGCTGAAATTGAAGGCTTGCTGAGCCTGTTGACCTAAAATCTAGGGTTGTGAAATTGAAAACCAGGAAAGTCTAGGTTTAAATCTTGGCTGCCAACTTACTGAAAGTTTTGTTTTGTTTTGAATAATAGACTTTATTTTTTTAGAGCAGTTTTGTAGTTGTTTAGTTGCCAAGTCATGTCCGACTCTTTTGGGACCCCACAGATTGTAGCCTGCCAGTTTCCTCTGTCCATGAGATTTCCCTGGCAAGAATACTGGAGTGGGTTTCCATTTCCTTCCCCAGGTGATCTTCCTGACCCAGGGATAGAACCCATGTCTCCTGCTTGGCAGGCAGATTCATTACCACCAAGCTACCTGGGAAGCCTAGAGTGGTTTTTGATTTACAGAAGTACTGAGCAGAAAGCAGAGTGTTTGCATATACCCCTTGCATCCTGCCACACACACATCTTTCCTGTTAATAACATCTAACAGCCTTGGTATGGTACACTTATTATACTTGATGAACCAATATTGATACATTAGTACTAACTAAAGTTCAGAGTTTACTTTATAGATTCACTCCTTGTATTACACGTTCTATGGGTTTTGACAAATGTATGATGTCATGTATACAGCATTACAGTATGTTAGATTAGTTTCTCTGCCCCCCAAGTCCATGTGCTACCTCTATTCATTCCTCCTGTCTACCTTCTTTCTTTCTTCAGCCCCCGGCAACCACTTTTACTATCTCCATAGTTCTGCCTTTTCCAGAATTTACACAGTTGGAATCATACAGTAGACTTTTCGGATTGACTTCTTTCCCTTAGGAATATGCATTTAAGTTTCCTCCAGGTCTTTTCATGGCTTGAGAGCTCATTTCTTTCTTTTTTAATTTTAAAGATTACCAAGTTTTTATTTAACTTTAATTTTTTTTTATTTTGCATCTCTTTTGTTAGGGATCTTAAAAATAGACTTTATTTTTTAGGAGCAGTTTTAGATTCACGGAAAATTGGGCTGAAAATACAGAGTTCCCACATACCCCTGGCCCCACACACGCACAGCCTCCTCCACTATCGGCCTCCCCTGCTAGAATGGTACACTGGCTACAACTGATGAACCTACACCAAGGCGTCTTTATCACCCAGAAAGCCCCCAGTGTACACTGGTTCCGTACAGCCTGTGGGTTTTGACAAATGTGTAATGACAGGCATTCAACATTACAGTATGACATAGAATAGTTTCACTGCTCTACAAGTCCTCTGGGGCTCCACTAATTCATCCCTCCCCTCCCCCTCCTCCACCCCACTTTCTGGCAACCACTGATCTTTCACTGTCTCCATAGTTATGCCTTTTCCAGAATGTCATGTAGTCGGAACCCCACAGTATGTAGCCCCTTTAGACTGGCTTCTTTCACTTAGCAATATGCCTGTAAGTTTCTTCCATATCTTTTCATGGCTTGATAGCTTGTTTCTTTTTAGGGCTGAGTAGTATTCCATTGTCTGGATGTACTGCAGAATTATTTTTGTTTTCATTTTTTTTCAACTGTAAAAGGGGAATAAAGCATTGTTATTCCCAGAGTATGAAACATAGTGCCTGACACACAGCACCTGCCTTGTATTATTATTGTTGTTTTTAACTTCTGCTATTTACATTATTACTAAACACTGATTCCCAGGACTGCTTGTTTAGGTCTTGGATGGGGAGAGTTCACAGTACATTGGAAAGAATGAGACCAGTGTTCCAGGCTCAGGCCTTGGGGCTGAAACCATTTTGCATAAGTTCAAGCCACTTTAACTCTGTGGTTCTCCACCAAATGATCTGAAAAAGGAAAGGTAAACCTGGGTGATGTATTATAGAAGCACCTCTAGAAAGACCCTTGTCAGGATGATGCATCTACCTAATGCCTCTGCTATTGTTGAGACCCACAGCCTGGAGTGTTCTTGGGATCCTCTTCTGATTTCCCCAGGCAGGGATAGCTTGGTCTATGGGGGATGGGGTGAAACAGAGGATCAGTCTCAGTATGGTTCTTCAGGACAGATGGAGTAACCAGAGATCAGCTGAGCAGAAGAGTGATTGGCAGATAAAGGTAAGTGTTTACTTTACCTTTTTGACCTAAAGGAGTCCAGAGATCCCAAGGATTCACTGAATGTCTGAATTGAAGTGCTACTGAAGTGGTGAGAAAAACACAAAAATCTAGGCAATATGGCAGTATAGGCAAGTGGATGTATTTTTTTCTCTCATAATAATCCTCCTGCCTTTCCTCCTCGTACTGGCACAGGATCAGAGAAAAATGCCTTGTAAACAGATACCAAGTGAAAGCATTATTTTCTAAATACCTATAGTGCAAACCTAACCATCTTGGATAAACTATCTAATTCCTCAAGCCTCAGTTTCCTCATCTGTAGAATGAGAAGCACACTAGTACCAAGTCCATGGGATTGCAATGAGAGTTGATCAGATAATCCACCTAAAGTCCAAGCCCAGTGCCTGGTGTCTGATGTGTGTGTGTGTGTGTGTGTGTGTGCATATATAGTAAACAATCAGTTCCCACCATGATTTGATTACTACATTCACCTCATTAAAATTCTCTAAACTCTGTTTGACTAACCATTATTACCATCATCCCCATTTCATGGATGAGAAGACTGAGCCTTCAAAAGATTAAAAAACTTGTTCATTTTTTTCTCCAGGGATATTCCTGACCCAGGGATCAAACCCGCATCTCCTATGTCTCTTGCATTGGATTCTTTACCTGTTGAGCCATTGGGAAAACCAAGGATCCCCAACTAGTAAGAAAAAGGGTTGGTGTTTGAACACATGCCTTTTTGTTCCGCCTGCCCAAACCAATCCCCACCAAAGCCCCAACTTTAAAGAACTACACACGTGTAAGATTGTATTTCTATTTGAAAAATATCATACAGCCTGTTTCTGAGGCAGTTTTTTCATCCTTAGAGGTAAAGAACAGTGAATTTGTGGTTTAATAATGTTAAGAGGAATGGCTCCAGCCAAGCTGATCAGTTGGAGCTCTGCTTTCGCACCTGGGAGAATCTGTGTGTGTGTGTGTGTGTGTGTGTGTGTGCGCGCGCACGCGTGCTCATGCATGCATGCAGCTAAGGGGCACCATTTGTATTGAGGAGGTAAAGTCACAGTGGTTAGGAGAGAGAATGACTTAGGAGGAGCTGTCAAGACACTGGAACTCAACCTAGTGCTGATGTATGATAACCAGGGCACGTTACTGAAAAGCATAAAATAATACAAAAAGTTATTTTTCAGCCAATATGCTGACACAGCACCATTTTGGGTCCCTAACTGAAAATGATATATGAATTATCTCAACCTAAAGTCTAAAGTATAAATTATAGAATATATCTTTCACTGTTTTATTTGGGCTGTAAAGCGACACCTTATTATTTCTCCCTCCTGGGCTTCCTTTAATGAATTGGGATTCGAAAGTGAAATATTTATTATATTGCAGGGGAGAGATTACATCGTGCTTCCAAAAGGAGGGAGGAAGGGATATGGAAATCAGGTGGCATCTTGGAAACTGGTCTCTCTCTTGTTGGTGAGAAATGGCTGATGCAGGTGTTTCCCTGAGTTGTGAGAAGCTTACTGAAGAGGACCCCTCTGGGGTGCTGAACATGGGGGCACAGGATGCCAAGTCAGAGATCCAGGCCCCCAGCCTGCTCTCATCCATAAGCCCTTCTACTTTGATTGGGAACATCCAGTGGATAAGAGATGCTTGATGATGATGTTTTCATGCATGGAGATGGAGTATCATGAGCCTTCTTGTTAAATCTGGCTGGGGTGGAGGAAAACAAGGGAGGAAGGGGGAAGGAAATACCTTCATTTCCACTGGTTATTGGATGTTGGTAATGACGATTGATTATTCACACCATAGGGCAGTTACTGCGAGTCAGCACTGGCTTAATGGATATATTTCCTCTACTAGCTCCCAAATCAGTCCTGATGGATGATTATGGGAGTTTAGGATGTCATATAACTGCTCAGGGCCAGGCAAACCAGATTGTCTCACTGTTTAGAATGAGAGCAATTGTTCCTAGGATACTAGAGGATTCCTGGTGTCCCTGCTATAGATAATAGGAGAACAAATGTGTTAAAAGGTTGGGCCCACATTGTAAGACAAGGTTACCAAGCAGCGACACCACATTTCTTGTGACTGTGACCATAGCTCAGGGAGGAGTATCTGTGCAAGAGTTGAATTTACTCCTCATTCATTCATCCATCCATCTGTTCGTTTATTCCATAAATAGTCACGAGCACTTCTGTGTCCTGTGCCCTGTATTAAGCACTGCGGAAAAGAAAGAAGTAATATCCAGCCCCTGTGCTCAGTGACCTATGGGCTAGAGGGAAAGACAAACCATAAACAGGAATCCAAGAAGCATGTCAGGTTATATCATCGGATTATGTAAGGATACAATGTTGGCACAAAAAGGAGATGATCAACTTTGCTGGAAAGAGGAGGGTAGAGGGAAGGCTTCAAGTCCTCCACAGGCTGATTCACAGACAAAACACATCGAATGGATTCCTTCCTCATTATTGGGGGGGATAATATTTAAAAGCAACAGAAGGGCATACTAGAGAACACACGAAGGCAAAGAGATTTAAACAGGATGGCTGAAACAGAGTTGGAGACAGAATAGCCAAGCTCTCAGGGTGCTGTGTTTGTTGTGGAATCCTATTTTGTGGGTACAAACCTTGTATTCCCGCGATGAATTCTCTTTTCCTATCACCTCATTGTGATTATTCTGATCTTTATGTTGTCTGATCTATATGTCTTACTCCAAATCTGAAACTTGTCCCTTGACCCCTTAGATTATACACGCCATAATCAAGGCTGGCAAACATGGAGGTAAACTTTTCCCTGTCCAGCTCATGAAATATAGTGGGAAGAACGGGGCCCAGTGCCCCCAGCCCACACCTTTATTGCCTCTAACCCTCTGACCCAAGCCTTTCAGCTCTTGTCCTCCTCTGGTGGCATTCACTGATGGGTCTCTATATAAGCTGTTCATGGGGTGCGATGGGCATCTCTCTCCAGAAGCCAAGAGCCCTAAGCAATTTAGCCTGAGCAGCCAGAGGCTGCGCTGCAGGCAGGAGGTGTGTGAAATAGATCTGACTGGCACTCTGAGCCTGAGGGGCTGGAGAGGCTGAACTCCATTTGTCAGGGCAGTGTTTTTGTGTTGAATGCTGTTAGCACTGGGAAGGAGCATGTGGTTCGGGAGGCTGGCGCACCAGTGAAATGGCAGCAGCCCCTGTGGGGTCAGGCATAGGGGGCCCCTAGCAGGGATCTGCATCTTTCTTGTATTAGCAATTCAGAAGGGACTGGCAACAATGTGAAACTCTCCCCTGACAGCCCACTCCTGGGAGCTCTGAGTTAAGCGAAGGACCTGCCAATTGTGAAATTCCTCGTGTTCTCTGCGCACCCGAGGTGGTGGCGACAGCCCACATGAGGAGGCCATGGCACTTCTTCCTGACAGCGATGGCATAACCCAGTGATTGCAATGCATCTCATCTCCTTGTCATGGCAGTGCATACATATGGTTCATAGAAATACAGCTACGTGAGACTTAGACAAAACCCGATCCTGCCTCTCCATTCTTTGTCTGCAGACTCTGTGACATGATGCAGGTTACAGCGTGGGCAAGTTTAGACTTGAACTCAGGTTTCCTGACCCCTCCTCCTCTGACCTTGCCCTGCATCTCTGAATGTTCCTGGAGGAGGGCAGGGTCATCGGGAGAAAATCAGTTGAAACAGACAAACTAAGTAAGTGACAGATTGTCCCTGCATCTAATATCTGGCAGTCAACTTGTACATTGTTTCCAAACAAATTTGCCTTCTAACTTTTGCAAAGTTTAAAAAAGAAGATTCCTAGTCAATGACTGTATTTATCATTATATTTTACTTGTAGTGAAATGCATCTTTCTCCTTTGCCTCAGCACATATCAATTGACATCTCAGTTGGTGAAATTCAAGGAAACAGCATGAATGAAACTCACCACCAAGGGTGGCAGAGGCTGGATGGACCTTGGTTGGGGCTGAGTTTGGAGGAGCCTCTCTGGTGGCAAGGGGAGGGATAAGGTGATGACCACTAGAGGTCTCTTTCATTCCTGGGATGAGAACATTTCAAACATCTCCTGACAACAACACTGAGCTTGTTCAGGTGGGCGTGTTTGGGAGCTGTGGGCTACCAGAATTGATGGGTCTTGGTGGAAACCAGAGTATGAAGAAGGTTCTCAGTATTTACAAGGAAATACATGTCTTGAATGGAAAAGAAAGGGGATGTTTTTAGATGTGGGTAGGTAGTGTCTGTGCCTGTGTGTGTGTTGGGAAGGGCTGCAAAGTGGCATGGCAGAGTCTTTCCTCTACACCGTCTCCTCCCCAACCCCACCAATCTCCCTTCAATTTCTATCCCTTCTAGAAAAAAATCAGGGACTTCCTTTCCTGCTATGAGCTTAGATTTAAGGCTCTGTGATAATGAAATTGAATTAAAAAAAAAAAAAAACACTCCAGGATGCAGACATAGAGAACAAACTTATGGACACATGGTGGGAAGGGATGGGAGGTGGGTGGGAGGATCAAAAGGGAGGGGACATATGTATACTTACAGCTGATTCATGTTGATATATGGCAGAAGCCAACACAATATTGTAAAGTGATTTTCCTTCAATTAAAAATAAATGTTTGGAAAAAAAAACAAACACTCCAGAACTTTGACATATGAAAGGGTGTGTTTCTGCTTCCCTTAATTATCTTGACAGGTCCTGTCTGCCCTCTAAGCAATAATGAGGGTTTCCCTTGTGTATGCCATCCTTGGAACTCTCCTGGGCATCTTCAGCGTGGTCAAGTGAGTCTTTTCATTAGGTATATATTTTCATTTGTAACTTTGGGATTCAGTCAAGGTCATGCAGAGCCAAGTCTGAATTCAAGGAGGGAGATTTGCCAGGGATAGTGTTTTTTGGATCACAAACCAAGTGTGGCTATATGGTGGCTCATTAGACTGTCTCTTCTTATCTTTGTTTGTCAAACTTGCCTTTGTTTTCTGTAATGGGAGCATGCGTGACTATACCCTCCTCCTCCCAGTTGTGATATTGTTTAACTCTATTTTTAAACTCTGAATAACAACCACTACCACCACAACCAAACCCTTGTAATATTAACTCTTGGTCTGAGTAGACTGACATTCTTTCCTCTCCATCATCTTCAACCTTATAGCCTAGAAAGAGCTCTAAGGGGTCTTCAAAAGCTTAGGCTTAACTTTTGGTTCTGTTATCCACTAGCTGTGGAAACTCAAGCATGTCTTTGCATGTGTGCTAAGTCACTTCAGTTGTGTTGGATTCTGCGACCCTATGGACTGCAGCCTGCCAGGCTCCTCTGTCCATAGGATTCTCCAGGCTAGAATACTGGAATGGATTGCCATTTCCTCCTCTAGGGAATATTCCCAACCCAGGATCGAACCCAGGTCTCTTGTGTCTCCTGCATTGACAGGCAGGTTCTTTACCACTAGCACCACCTGGGAAGCCCAAGGATGTCCTTTGCTTTCTGTGAATTTCAATGAAAGTAAATAGAAGTATTTACCTGGGAAACTTGTGAAGATTAAATGAACAAATATGAGAAAGTTTTCAGTGAACAGGAGATATTTAATAAGTGTATCTTATCTTAAGGTAGCAGCTTGGGACGGTTCTCTTTCTATTCTCTTTTTAGTCTCTATTCTATTTCTCTGTCTAGTCCTGCCTTCCTAGTTTCCTTGATACTCATTGCCATGCCTTGGGATATCTTCTGGTCTCTCCCTCTTTCATCAAGAAGCCATTGGGAGCTGGAGAAGGTGCAGGATAGGGTAATGAAAGGGAATAGAGTTGGTCATGACTCCATACCCAGCTCAGGGATAACACTACACAGACCTCAGATTGTGGATCTCATTGAGCTGAAAATAGCCTCACAAGCCATTAGGCTCATGAGGCAGGGTCTTAACTGGACAGGAGGGCTGAAGTTCTTTTCTCCGGGCTCCCTGATAAGCCCTGGGGATGCAATGGTTAACAAGACACAGTCCTACCTGAGAAGACTTATTGTGTCCTATTTTCTGAAAATTGTTGAAGGAGGAGAAGGTATATAGTAGGAGCTTCCAAACTGGCCCTAAATAATCCCTGACCCCAGAAATTCTTCTTTGTGTGAGCTCCTCCCTTCTACTGTGGGCTGGGCCTAGTGACTTCTTTCCAACAATTAAAATGCAGCCCAAGTGGTAGGATGTCCCAGACTTCAAACAATACTACAGGAGAGCCACAATAATCAGAGCAGTGTTGGTATTACAGACATGGATCAATGGTACAGAAGAGAGTCCAGAAATGAACCTACATACCTACTGTTAATTAATCTTCTACAAAAGAGGTAAGGATATACATACAATGGAGAAAAGAAAATCTCTTGAGCTAGTGGTGTTTGGAAAGTTGGACAGTCTCTTGTAAATCAATGAAATTAGAGCACTCCCTCACACCATACACAAAAATAAATTCAAAATGGCTTAAAGACTTAGATATAAGATATGACACCATAAAACCCCTAGAAGAGAACATAAGCAAAATATTCTCTGACATTAATTGTAGCAATTAGGTCAGTGTCCCAAGGCTCCTAAAAGAAATAAAAATAAACACTTGGGACCTAATCAAATTTATAAGCTTTCACAGAGCAAAAGAAACCATAAACAAAATGAAAAAACAATCTATGATCTGAGAGAAAATATTTGCAAATGATGCAACTGACAAGGGCTTAATTTCCAAAATATAGAAGAAACTCATTAGCTCAATATTAAAAAAAAAACAAACCAAACAACCCAATCAAAAAATGGGCAGAAGACCTAAATAGACATGTCTCCAAAAAAGACATATAGATAGTTAACAGGCAAATAAAAAGATGCTTACCATTGTTATTTATTGAGAAATGCAAATCAAAATTACAATGACGTATATCACCTCACACCAGTCAGAAAGCCTATCATTAAAAAGTCTACAAAAAATGAATGCTGAGGAGGATATGAAGAAAAGGGAGCCCTCCTACACTGTTGGTGGGAATGTAAATTGGTATAGCCACTATGGAAAAAGGGGCTTCCTAGGTGGTACTAGTGGTAAAGAACCCACCTGCCAATGCAGGAAATGTAAGAGAGTCAGATTCTATCCTTGGGTCAAGAAAACCCTTGGAGGAGGGCATGGCAGTCCACTCTTGTATACTTGCCTGGAGAATCCCATGGACTGAAGAGCCTGGCAGGGTACAGACCATAGGGTTGCCAAGAGTTGGACATGACTGAAGCCACTCAGCACATAGCGCACACTATGGAAAACAGTATGGCTGTTCCTTAAGTTAAAAATAGTTACCATATGATCCAGCAATCCTACTCCTAGGCATATACTTGAAAAAAGACAAACCTCTAATTTGAAAAGATACATGCCTCCCCATGTTCATAGCAGCACTATTTATAGTAACCAAGACATGGAAACAACCTAAGTGTCCATCTACAGATGAAAACAGATGAATGGATAAAGAAGATATTATACACACACACACACACACACACACACACACACACAAAAACACATGATGGAATACTACTCAGCCATAAAAAAGAATGAATTAATGCCATTTGCAGCAACATGGATAGACCTAGAGATTATCATACTAAGCGAAGTAGGTCAGATAGACAAAGACAAATATCATAGACAAATATCATAATATGTCACTTATATGTGGAGTCTTAAAAATAATACAAATAAACTTACTTACAAAGCAGAAACAGACTCAGACATAGAAAACAAACTTATGGTTACCAAAGGGGAAAGGGGTTGGGGAGGGAAAAACTAGTTTCTTTGGATTAACAGATACACACAGCTATATACAAAATAGATAAACAACAAGGTTCTTCTGTGTAACACAGGGAACTATATCCAATGACTTGTAATAACCTATAATGAAAAAGACTTCCGAGATTAGGTCACCAATAAATTGACTCTGAGGGAAGTCATCTGGCACCTGCTATACAGAGAGCCTATGGAAGGAGTCCAGAGAGGCCTTCAGCCAATAGCCAGCCAGGAGCCGAGGCCGTCAGTCAAAAAGCCTGCAAGAACTGAGTCTTCCCAGTGAGATTTGTAAACAGATCTTTCCCTAGTTGAGCCTTTTGATGAGACAACAGCCCAGGCAACACAATAACTGCAGCCTTTTGAGAGACCTCGAGGTGGAGGTACACAGCTGAGATGTGCCGAGATGCCTGACCTTTAGAAACTGTGAACCAACATAGGTTTGCTGTTTTAAGCCATGAAGTGAGGTCTTTGTTATACAACAGTAGACAAATACTAAGAGGGGGGCAGAGATAGGGTGACTTTTCTTTAGTTTATTTTAAAACTTTCCAGCTTTATGGAGAGATAATTGACATGCAACAGTGTGCGAGTTTGGGCTTCCCAGATGGTGCAGTGGTAAAGAATCCACCTGCCAATACGGGAGACGTAGGAGATGCAGGTTTGATCCCTGGGGAGGAAAGATCCCCTGGAGGAGGAAATGGCAATCCACTCCAGTATTCCTGTCTGGAGAATTCCATGGACAGAGGAACCCGGCACATTACAGTTCATGGGGTTGCAAAAAGTCGGACACCACCGTGCGACTGAGAACACACACAGCACATTGTGTAAGCTTAACATACAACACGATAATTTGAATTATGTACATTGTAAAACGAGAATGACTTGGCCCTGATGTCTGCAGTGCCCATGCCACCTTGGTCACTGCTGTACTGCCAGGGCCTGGTCCACGGGATGTGCTCAGGAAGTGTCTGATGTATGAACCATCCCCAGAACATGGAGATATTCTCTGAGGTTTCACCTAGCACTGCGTCACACTGTGAATCACCAAATAAAACAGAGGACACCTGGCTGAGTTTGAATTTCAGATCAAAGAGGAATCATCTGTGGGATAAGTACGTCCTAGCTAGTGCTTAGGAGATACACACACTAAAAAAAATTTCTTTGTTGTTGTTGCTAAATCTGGTGACCTTAAAGCCCAGGAAGGACCTGAGTGAAACAGGACACAGGTGTATGCAATAAGGTGAGTAAACACAGTCAGTTCAGTTCAGTTCAGTCGCTCAGTCGTGTCCAACTCTTCGCGACCCCATGAATCGCAGCACGCCAGGCCTCCCTGTCCATCACCAACACCCAGAGTTTACCCAAACCCATGTCCATCGAGTCAGTGATGCCATCCAACCATCTCATCCTCTGTTGTCCCCTTCTCCTCCTGCCCCCAATCCTTCCCAACATTAGGGTCTTTTCCAATGAGTCAACTCTTTGCATGAGGTGGCCAAAGTATTGGAGTTTCAGCTTCAACATTACAGTCATCACCCCACAAAATTACAATGTTTATGTATGTGGTGAAAGCATTTATAGTCTACTCTCTTAGCTTCTTTCAAATACACAATACAGTATTGTTAACTACAGTCCAGGTATTTCTTGACTTCCTACCTTTGCATTCCAGTCACCTATAATGAAAAGGACATCTTTTTTGGGTGTTAGTTCTAGAAAGTCTTGTAGGTCTTTATAGAACCATTCAATTTCCACCTCTTCGGCATTAGTGGCTGGAGCATAGACTTGAATTACTGTGATATTGAATGGTTTGTCTTGGAAAGAAATAGAGGTCATTCTGTCATTTTTGAGATTGCATCCAAGTACTGCATTTCAGACTCTTTTGTTGACTATGAGGGCTACTCCATTTCTTCTAAGGGATTCTTGCCCACAATAGTAGATATAATGGTCATCTGAGTTAAATTCACCCATTCCAGTCCGTTTTAGTTCACTGATTCCTAAAATGTCAATGTTCACTCTTGCCATCTCCTGTTTGACCACTTCCAGTTTGCCTTGATTCATGGACCTAACATTCCAGGTTCCTATACAATATTGCATTTACAGCATTGGACTTTAATTCCATCACCAGTCACATACACAACTGGGTGTTGTTTTTGCTTTAGCTCCATCTCTTCATTCTTTCTGGAGTTATTTCTCCCTTGATGTCCAGTAGCATATTGGGCACCTACTGACCTGGGGAGTTCCTTTTTCAGTGTCCTATCTTTTTGCCTTTTCATACTGTTCATGGGGTTCTCAAGGCAAGAATACTGAAGTGATTTGCCATTCCCTTCTCCAGTGGACCACGTTTTGTCAGAACTCTCCACCATGACCCGTCCATCTTGGGAGGCCCTACACGGCATGGCTCATAATTTCATTGAGTTACACAAAGCTGTGGTCCATGGGATCAGATTGGTTAGTTTTCTGTGATTGTGGTTTTCATTCTGTCTGCCCTCTGATGGAGAAGATAAGAGGCTTATGGAAGCTCCCTGATGGGAGAGACTGACAGGGGTAAACTGGGTCTTGTTTTGATGGGCGGGGCCAAGCTCAGTAAATCTTTAACCCAATTTTCTCTTGATGGGTGGGGCTGTGTACCCTCCCTTTTATTTGACCTGAGGCCAAACTATGGTGGAGGTAGTGAAGATAATGGCAACCTCCTTCAAAATGTCCCATGAATGCACTGCTGCACTCAGTGCCCCCAACCCTGCAGCAGGCCACCACCGACCCACGCCTCTGCCAGAGACTCCTGGTCAAGTCTGGGTCAGTCTCTTGTAGGGTCACTGCTCCTTTATCCTGTGTCCTGGTGCACACAAAATTTTGTTTGTGCCCTCCAAGAGTCTGTTTCCTCAATCCTGTTCTAGTAGGGTTAATGGCAACCTCCTCCAAGAGGTCTTATGCCATACCCAGGTCTGCTGCACCCAAGGCCCCTACCCCTGCAGCAGTCCAATAAAGCAAAAAAGCATCTACTTCTGCTTTATTGACTATGCCAAAGCCTTTGACTGTGTGGACCACAACAAACTGTTGAAAATTCCTAAAGAGATGGGAATGCCTGACCACCTGACCTGCCTCCTAAGAAACATGAATGCAGGTCAAGAAGCAACAATTAGAACTGGACATGGAACAACACACTGGTTCCAAATCAGAAAAGGAGCACGTCAAGGCTGTATATTGTCACCTGCTTATCTAACTTCTATGCAGAGTACATCATGAGAAATGCTGGACTGGATGAAGCACAAGCTGAAATCAAGATTGCTGAGAGAAACATCAATAACCTTAGATATGCAGATGACACCATCCTTATGGCAGAAAGTGAAGAAGAACTAAACAGCCTCTTGATGAAAGTGAAAGAGGAGAGTGAAAAATTTGTCTTAAAACTCAACGTTCAGAAAACTAAGATCATGGCATCTGGTCCCATCACTTCATGGGAAATAGATGGGGAAACAATGGAAACAGTGACAGACTTCATTTTGGGAGGCTCTAAGATCACTGAAGATGGTGATTGCAGCCATGAAATTAAAAGACGCTTGCTCCTTGGAAGTAAGTTATGACCAACCTAGATAGCATATTGAAAAGCAGAGACATTACTTTGCCAACAAAGGTCCATCTAGTCAAAGCTATGGTTTTTCCAGTAGTCATGTATGGATGTGAGAGTTGGACTATAAAGAAAGTTGAGCGCCGAAGAGTTGATGCTTTTAAACTGTGGTGTTGGAGAAGACTCTTTAGAGTCCCTTGGACTACAAGGAGATCCAACCAGTCCATCCTAAAGGAGCTCGGTCCTGAATTTTCATTGGAAAGACTGATGCTGAAGCTGAAGCTCCAATACTTTGGCCACCTGATGCGAAGAGCTGACTCATTTGAAAAGACCCTGATGCTGGGAAAGATTGAAGGCAGGAGGAGAAGGGGACAACAGAGGATGAGATGGTTGGATGGCATCACTGACTCAATGAACATGAGTTTGAGAAAGCTCTGGGAGTTGGTAATGGACAGGAAGGCCTGGCGTGCTGCAGTCCAGGGGGTCACAAAGAGGTGGACACAACTGAGCGACTGAACTGAACTGAACTGAACTACAGTCACCATGCTATCCATTACATCCCCAGAAAACTCATCTACTTTTTAAAAAGCAGGATGTCTAGCCTCCTGAAAAGGAAGAAAAAAGGCCATCTCCTTTTGGAGGAGCTGCCTATTGGAGCTGTTGTTTTTAACTTTGAGTCCCATGCACTCAGGTGATGGAACTATTGGCCTAAGGGTTCTTTTTTAAATTTATTTTTATTTATTTATCTTTTGGCCACACTGCACAGCATGTGGGATCTTAGTTCCCTGACCTTGGATCAAACCCATGACCCCTGGAATGAAAGCATGGATTCTTAGCTATTGGACTACAAGGGAAGTCCCTGTGGCCTGCAGGCTGTTAATTCTCCTGGTCAGGTTCTCCAGGAGAGGTATCTTCCTTTTCTCTCATTAGCCTTTTATTCAAGTCCTCTTCTACACATCCCACTTTCTGCCTCTAAGGTCCCCTTACCCCATCTCAGTCTGCTGTTATGTTTCCAACTTGCAGCTGAGGAAGAGGCAATTTTATCAGGATCCCCAGGGGGCATCAAGGGCTCTGAGTCCACGATGTCCTGGCCCTGATCACCTCCTCAACATCCCCAGATACAGTGTTCGGTCTCAAGAAGCAGAGGGGCCCCTCTGAGCCTGGTGTGTGACTCTGTACCTGTTGCCTGGCAATTCCGTGTAAGGCTGCCAGAACACAGGGGAGGAGCCTGGGAGAGCTCTCATTGTTCCTGCCATTCTTCACTTGGGGAATGGGAATCCAGAGTTCCAGAATCTTCCACCTATTAGAGTACCAGAGCCTGGTCTATCCCTATTTAAGGGGACATTTCTTTAGCCATTACTGTCTCCATACCTGATCAAGATGGCTTCCTGCCTAGCCGTCACAGGCTCCCCTCCCAAACCTCCAAAAAAGCACAATTATTCTCCACATCTCAGCATGCCCCTGTCAGTGCAATCCCACCCTATGCTAAGATTGTGTCTGCCCCCTGAGTGCGCATGTGCCAGACACACACACACACACACACACACACACACACACACACACTCCCATCCCCTTCCTCTCAATATCAAAACTCTAAATCTTCTTTGAAAATGAAATCTATTATCCACTCAAATAATCATCCCACCACCCCTTCCCCCCAAGATGATTAGCATCTGTGAGCATTATTTAAAGTGCTGCTTGGTTCCCATTTTGAAAAGCTGTTTTCCCCCCTCCCTCTCTCGCTCAATCCCCAGTGTAGGCTCAATGCAGGCAGAAGCCTGGGCACGGCAAGAGAGGTCGGCTCTCATTAATACAGATCCCATTTATTTAAAAATAGCAATATTATGCCACTTTGAAATAGTCGGAGTGAGCTAAACCATTAAAGGATTGTGCATCGCCGACTTCGGACCTATTGTGAAGGCTTAATATTTCACAGCCCACTGACATATGGCGCATAACCCACGGAGCAGCACTATTGGTTTGGCTGTTCGGAAGCGAGGAGTAGGGAAATAACTGAAGACAATGTTTTATGACCCAACACGGAAGAAGGAAGAGAGCTGGGGCTTGGAGAAGCTGTTTAGGCCTCCCGAAGCTAAGGGTGGGACTGAGGCACAGATGGTATGGTTACACCAGTGATGTGTTGGTAGGTATTCAGGGGCTAAAAGGATGGGCGTGGATGGCTACTCCATGTCCGCAGTCCCCTTCGCAACGCTGTCGTTTTTGAGAATCATTGTTTCTAACATGGCTAGTGGGTTGGACTTCTGTGTGTTTCCACTCAGAACCCAGAAAACTACCAGCTTATGTGATGCTTGGAATAAAGTCACATGTGGAGGTTGGGGGGAATGAATTTGAGGAGGAATGGGGCAATGGCTAAAGAACCATGTACACTTGCTTTGGAATTAGGACAGATTTCAGTTCTGATCTTGATCCCATCTTTCATTATGGGACCTAGAGTAAATTCTTAGCTTCTGAAATCTCAGTCCCTTACTCACTGCAATAGGAATGACAAAAGCTACATTTTGAGGTTTGTGAAGAGGGCTGAGTATATGACAACCCTCAGTTAATTTTGGTTTCTTCCTTTTTATGTCTCTAGTCCCCTATCCTTCTCCCCTCTCCCTCCCTCCTCCTAACACACAGCACTCTCTTCCCCATCACTACGTTCTCTCTGAAGCCTTGGCCCCAGCCTGGGCTGTGGTCCCTCACTTGTGCACCTTGCTCCGTGGAAATGACCCCGTGTTATCCAGCTGTTATCCTTAGTCTCATTCTCTTCCTGCAGTCTTGAGCCTCCCAAGATTGCTTTGTTTAGATGTGCTCTTTCCAAAGAGGCCATGCAGGGGACTTTCAGAGGAGACCTGGGCTTCAAAGACACCGTGGTTTAAAGAGTAGATCTTGACATTAGAAGAGCCTGGCTAGATGCAAGCTCTAATGCCCCTCCAATTTTCCATGGCCTCTTCCCAAGGCTCTGGGTCCTCTTGGCTATGGCTCAGGACTGGGCAGCTTCCTCACAGTAGGCTGGTTAAACTCTCCCCAATGAGGGAGTAAACACAGCGTGTGTGCGAGAACCTCTGCAGCCCTGTTGGTGGACCCTGGTCCTCCTAGCTGCATCAGCTTAGATTTGCAAGAGGGGAGGAGATGAGCCTCTCTGTTCAGACCCAGCACCCACGGAGCCATGGAGACAGCCTGCTCTAGCCTGAGGAGCGGATGTTTTCACGAACATTAGAGAGAAAATAAGGACGAGTCTCCCGCCCATCTATCTCCCTCCTCTCTGCAGCCTGCACCCTGCTTGTCTTTTTATTTTCAAATTCTCCTTTCTCTCCTGACCCAGTCCTCTGCCTGTGGGTAACCAGCCTCCTCTTCCTTATCCTGTAGTTGTTTCTTAAAACAAAATTTTAAAAAATATTTTTGTTTTTTCTTTCTAATCAAAGGTAGCACAAACAGAACCTTCTGTTTTGTTTGTCTCTTGAGAAAAAATCCTTTCGTTTCCTTCTCTTTTAACCAATGGGAGCCTCTTGCCCTTTGCCATAGGTTATGAGTGTGAGGAGCTCAGTTGTAGCTCCACAGACATTTAATTAGACTGTGGGGGTGGGGGGTGGGGGGAAGGCAGAGAGTGAGCGTGTTCCTCCTGCAGCTACAGAGCCAAAGCTGCCTGTTGAGCTGAGGATGCAGAGCAGAGCTCCTGTGGGATGGCGGAGAAGCGTCAGGTTTCCTGCTTATGGAGGAGCTGGGCAGAGAGTGAAGGTGGGGATGGGGTCCAGCTATGCTACTCTCCCCTTCCTCAAATCCTGCTGAGTACCAGAAGAGCCCCTTGGGAAGATCTTTTCAAATCTAATGGAGTCTTCCAGAAATGAAATCATGCTTTATGGAATTGCAGTGACCTTCAGAGGTCATTCAACGCAGCCCCTTCCTGGCAGAAAGTGTGGATCCGGGGCCTGTCCTGACATCAAGGCTTGAGGCTGAAAGGCAACAGAATCCTAATTCTTGTAGTAGTAGATTTAATTTAGGTATCTTCTTTATTAGCGAGTATGTGTTCATGTGAGCTCAGTCGCTTCAGTCGTGTCCGACTCATTGTGACCCGACAGACAAGCCCAGCAGGCTCCTCTGTCCGTGGGATTTCTCCAGGCAAGAATACTGGAGTGGGTTGCTGTTTCCTCCTCCAGGGGATCTTCCTGACCCAGGGATCAAACCCGTGTCTCCTGTGTCTTCTGCATTGCAGGCAGACTGTTTACCCACTGAGCCACCTGGGAAGCCCATTAATGGATATACATGATTCAAAAGATTCCCTTAATCGCTTTACCTCCATTTTCCCCTTCCTTTCTCCCTTCCTTTCTCCCTTTCCTTTTGTTTCTTTCTGTCTTCATCTCTTTGAATTCTCCTTCAAAAATCTAAACCAGAACCTCCCTGGTGGTCCAGTGGTTAAGAATCCACCTGCCAATGCTGAGGACACGGGTTCGATCCTTGGTCTGGGAAGACTCCACATGCCACGGGGCAACCTAAGCCCGTGTGCCACAACTACTGAAACCCGCACCTGCAGTCCATACTCCACAAAAAGAGCAGCTGCCACAATGAGAAGCCTGGGCACCGCAACTAGAGAGTTGCCTCCTCTTACCGCAAGTAGGGAAAGCCCAGATGCAGCACTGAAGACCCAGAGCAGCCAAAATAAATAGATGAATACAATTAAAAAAAAATCTAAACCAGGCACTGTAAGATGGAGGATACAGAGTAGAGCAGCACATTCCAGGGTATTGTAGGGATACCGTTTCTGTTCCTGATTCTCTTGCCTTCAGCCCCACTTCACAGAACAAGTAGACCTATAAATGAGATGTGGCTCGTTCACGAATTGTTTGTGTATGACTTGGGAACACATTTTCCCATCAGAAATGATTGATGATTTGGTTCCCTTGCTGGCCCACAGATACCCATTGAACCAAATGGTGGCCTTGAAATACGAGTCTCCTCAAATTCCCTGAGCATTCTATGAGCAAAGAATCCTTAGCAGCCTAAATGTAGTCCCCCAGCTGAATTTTTGAGCCTTTAAGAGCGCTGAGCACCTGATTCAGCCTAGCTCCTTCTGAGACGATACTGAGGATGGAGGGACAATTGCTCAGAAGCCATTCACATTAGCTTTGAAATTAGGACAGACTTTGGTTTGGATCTTTATTCCAGAAACTCCAAAGGAGGAGTGGGTTGGGATAGAAGAGGGCAATGTCAGTCTTTCATGCATTCTCAAAAGGAAGGGCGGCTCGGTGGAAAACAGGGTTCGAATCCTTGGCTTCACCACTTTTTACTTTTACATCTTTGAGTGAGTCATTTAGTATCTCTGGCCCTCATTTTCCTTAAAGAGATCATAGACAAACATGAGGAAACACCTACAAAGAGATACAAAGTCTATTCAGAAATAAACATAAGTCTAAGAAAAAGAGACACAGATGCATAGAATGGTCTTGTGGACTCTAAGAGAAGATGAGGGTGGGACGTTCTGAGAGAATAATATTGAAACATGTGTGTTGTCATATGTGAAACAGAACACCATTCCAGGTTCGATGTGTGAGACAAATGCTCAGGGCTGGGGCAATGGGATGACCCAGAGGGATGGGGTGGGGAGGGAGTTGGGAGGGGGGTTCAGGATGGGGAGCACATGTAAACCCATGGCTGATTCATGTCAATGTATGGCAAAACCACTACAATATTTAAAAGTAATTAGCCCCGAACTAAAATAAATAAATTCATAAAATAAATAAACAAATAGTTATTTAAATAAAAACAAAAAAGAAATAAACATAAATCTATAAATATATTCAGATGAGAGCAAGCGTGTTGGTAGAATGTGATTAGAACTCATTGGTGGTGGCCTGGGAAGACTACAAAGAGCAGAAGAGGAAATAATATATACCAAACACTCACTCTGAATCAGGCACCATCTTGAGCGGTTTGCATAGAAAGAGCAAGCTGGGAAATATATGACTTAGATATATCATCCCAGCTTTCTTCTGAGGAAAGAAATTGTTTTTCTTTAGAAAACTACCTTCAATAAGCCACGTTGTGTATGGATGGTGAGAATGTCTTTTGGCAGGAGGCATAAAGAGAATGCCAAACTGTTCTGCACAAGAAATGGATAGAAGTTCTGGTTCAAAATGGCAGATTGAGGCATGAAATTTAACCTCTCCATTAAGATGACGTTACAGGAATAAAAAAATGAATAAATCTACAATAATCAAAGGAGTAAAAAGTAAAGTAAAAATAAACAAACCCTTGGAAAATGAAAACTAGATATAAGTGGGTTGATAAATGAAATGTACATGGAGCCTAAGTCCAGAATACATCCAGCTGGTGGCTGCGGAGGACATGGAAGCCAATCTTCACGGCAAAACTGGAAGGCTTTGGGCTCAGAGTCAATAGGTGTGGAAAAGGAGTGATACGTTTTCACCACACTCTCCCCTCAGCACAGGGCTCCTATCTTACAAAAGGAAGGTGATCTAGAGCTTCTAGTGTGGGCACCAGAGCCCCACCACCTCCTCATCCTAGCCCCAACCTTTTGACAATTTTTTTTTCTTTTTTATTGAGGTATAGTTGATTTACAGTGTTGTGTTGATTTCTGCTGTACAGCAAAGTGATTCAGTTATACATGTATATACATTATTTTTATACTCTTCCCCATTATGGTTTATCACAGGATATTGAATATGGTACAGTAGGACCTTGCTGTTCATCCATGCTATATACACTAGTTTGCATCTACTAACTCCAAACTCGCCAATTCATCCCTCCCCCCACCCCTCCTGCTGCCCCTCAGCAACCACAAGTCTGCTCTCTACGTCTCTGAGTCCGTTTTTGTTTCATAGATATGTTCATTTGTCATTTTTAAAAATTTTATTGAAGTATAGTTGATTTATATGTTAATTTCTGTTGTACAGCAAAGTGATTGAGTTATATACATATAGGCATTCTTTATTATATTATTTTCCATTATACTTTGTCATAGGATATTGATTATAGTTCCCTGTGCTATACAGTAGGATTTTGTTATTTATCCATTCTGTATATAACAGTTTGTATCTGCTAATCCCAACTCCCAATCCAATTCTCTTCCACTCTCTTTCCCCCTTGGCTTCACAAGTCTGTTCTCTATGTCTGTGAGTCTGTTTCTGTTCATTTGCATAGATAGGTTTATTTGCATCATATTTTAGATTCCACATATAGGTGATATCATATGGTATTTGTCTTTCTCTTTCTGAATTTCTTCACTTAGTTTGATCATCTCTAGGCCCATCCATGTTGTTGCAAATGGCATTATTTCATTTTTTATGGCTGAGTAATATCCCATTGTGTATATATATATTCCACATCTTCTATATTCACTCATCTGTCGATAGACAATTAGGTTGTTTACATGTCTCGACTGTTGTAAATAGTGCTTCTCTGAATATAGGGGTGCATATATCTTTTCAAATTATAGTTTGCCTGGATACATGCCCAGAAGTGAAATGGCTGGATCATATGGCAACTCTCTTTTTAGCTTTTTTGAGGAACCTCCGTACTGTTTTCCATAGTGGCTGCACCAGTTTACATTCCCACCAAAAGGGTAGGAGGGTACCTTTTACAGATAACTTTTCAGTCTGAATCCCCCTAAAGCAAAGCCTGCCCCTGGAAAAGCTCTGTCCTACAGCCTTATTCTCATTTGAAGAAACCCACCAGGGAAAGAGACTTACCTACACAATAGATACTTGGATAGTCAACCAGACCCTTATTTTTCAGTCCTAATGGACAACCAGATTGGCAAGTACACCAGGAAAATCCTCAGTGAAATATAAAGACTGATTTAAACAAAGAGAACAATAGAGCTAATTCAAGGAGTGGGAGAAAATTTTCTAAATGTGAAGTAATCACCCCAGAGAACTTCAATATAATATTATATCTGTCATCACCACCATCATCACCATCACCACTACCATCAACACCATCACCACCACCACCACCATCATCACCACCATCATCATTACCACGGTCATCACTGTCATCACCATAACTAACACTTCCTTAGCACTTCTCTGGAACAGGGACTCCTAAACAAGCATTTGCTGATTTAGTCCTCATATCATAGGAGGTACCCATTATAATCAGTTTATGTTGGAGGTGAGGGTACAGCATAGAGATGTTAAGTGACTTGTCCAAGTTCATGTGACCAAGAGGTGGCAGTTGAGATCTGAACTCAACCTATTTGACTTTTGAGTTCTTGCTTTTAACCACTAGATTTAATTTTCTCTCATTAAAAATAAAATAAAATAATTTTTTAATTTAAAAAACATAAAAAGCTCAAACCAAACAACCAGCATATGAAATAAAAATAACCGGAGAACAAGAAAATCTTTGTGGCAATTAAAAACATATGATTGTCAAATAAAAAGTTTAGTGGAAGAGCTGGAAGATAAGGTCAAAGATATCTCCCAGAGGAGAGGGGAGAGAAGAAAGAGGAGAGAGGACAGAGAGAGAGAGGGAAATGGGGGAAGAAAATGATCAAAGAAATTATCCAAGCGTATATCCTAGAGCCAAAGTCTATCACGAGTCCTGAGGCTAAAAGGGCGTATTAAGTGTCTAACACAAAGAATAAAAATGGTCCATACTGAGACTCACACTAGTGACATTTGAGAACCATGAAGATGAAAGAAAAGCATGCAACAAAACTGACTGGCCTCATTTTAAAATGATCGTCACCAGCCTCAAATGGGCCCCTACACTCCTCTACATCCCCCTACAATTTCCCAGTCCCTTCACTCCCAACTTGGCTGTTATTTTACATCATCATCATTTCCTCTCTTCTCAATCCTCTACAAATGCCCCCTCTACTCTGTCCCAGCTGACAACATGGAATTTACAAAAGGGAACTGTGCCATCCACCCACCCATCACATCTACCCATGTGCTTGCATCTCTGCCCAAATACTCTGCCTTCTCTGACACGGCCACACTAGATGGTCTGTGCATGCGTGCATGCTAAGTTGCTTCAGTCGTGTCCGACTCTTTGTGACTCTATGAACTGTAACCCGCCAGACTCCTTTGTCCATGGGATTCTCCAGGCACAAATACTGGAGTGGATTGCTGTGCCCTCCTTCAGGGGATCTTCCCAACCCAGGGATCAAACCCACGTCTCTTATATCTCTTGTATTGGAAGGCAAGTTCTTTACCACTAGCACCAGTGATGGTCTGTACTTAATCCTAAAACCAGCACAACTGTTATGATCCCAATTCCATCCTCTTCTCAATAATTTTTGCTAACATGGCTTATTAGCTCTTCCCTCTCTTGCTGATCATTCCCATCTGCATAGAAACAGCTTAAACAGAACACTTCCACTCCCCACCTCCCTCCCACTATGGCCTCTATTTTCTCTCTCTATAGAAAAAATATCTCCTTGAAAGAGTTGTTATACACCCTCTACAGCTTTTCTCTTCTTATCTTTTTCTTGAATACTCTTCAGTCAAGCCCCCACTCCTCAAAACTGATAGCCTCAAAGTCACCACTCTCTTGTATGTTATAAAAATGATCTGACGTTCAGTTCTCAGTCCTCAATCTATTTGACACATCAGCAGTGTTTGGTAGGCTTGATCACTGCCCCTTCCTTAAAACACTTTATCCACTTGATTTCTAGACACCACCGTTTTCTGCTTTTCTTCTGCTTCACTGGTCACTTCTCTCTCTCTTTTTCTGGCTATTTTCTGTCTCCTTGCTCTCTGAATTCTGGCCCTTTTGGAGTATTTCAGGGCTGACTGTTGAACTTTTCCTTTTCTCTGTCTACACTGATTGCCCTGATGATCTCAGTGCAGCAGTTCCATTTTAATGCCATCTATTCATGAACATGCCCCAATTCATCTTTCCAATCTCTACCCTGTCCCTGAATCCTAGGCTTGTATATCCAACTTCTTATTCAACAATATAAGCCTTTGTCTAATAAGCATTTCAACTTTAATAAGATATCAACCCAAAATCCTTATCTTCCCTCCACCACTCCAAACCTGCTCCTCCCACATTCTTCCCCACATCAGTAAATGTCAGTTCTATATTTTCAACTGCACATGCCCAAACCCCTGTAAAACCCAGAAACAGAGCAAAACAAACCTTGATATCTTTGAATTCTCTCATATTCCTAACCAAACCTGAGCAAATTCTGATGTGTCTGTCTACAAAGTTTCCAGAATCCTATCACTTCTCTCTAATTCCACTGCTAATAGTATCATCTAAGCTGTCATTGTCTCTCATCTGGATTATTATAATAATCTCTTATTTCCCTGCTTTTACTTTTGTCCTACTTCTGCCTCTAGGAGATGCCAGAGTAGCCCTCTTAAATCAGCCTGTTCTTCACGCTATGTTTCTCCTCTCATAAATGCTCCCATCTCACTCAGGGTAAAAACCAAAAGCTTTCTATTGACTTTGAAGGCCCTTTATCATCAGGTTCCCCCGGTCTGCTTTCCAGTTACTGTACCCCTATTCTGGGGTGATCTTACCTCTCTGGACTTTTCCTACTGCTGTACTTCCTCTCTTGAATAATCTGGCCCCAGATAATCCAATGGCTCACTCCTCCGTCTCCTTTGGGCCTTTGTTTAAATACAACCTTTTCAGTGGTGATGTTATAAGCATTAACCACATTTTAAAGAAATCAAGGAGGAGAAAAGTTAGTTATGTGTACACAAATACATGCCACTCCTGTGACTTTTTGTTTATTGCTGGTGTTCCAGATTTTCTGTAGGTGTTGTTTCCTTTCTACCTGAAGTATTCCTTTAGCAGTTCTCTGGGACCACGTCTGTTGACAAATGAATTCTTCTAGTTTTTCTTCATCTGCAAAACTATTCACTTTCATTCCTTAAGGATATTTTCACTGGAAATAGTTCTTCTACTTCAGCATTTAAAAAATATTATTCCACTTCCTTCAGACTTTCATGTTTTCTGTTGAAAAATCTGTGGGAATTAGAATCATTGTTTGATAAGTAGTACATCTTTCAGTTCTAGTTGCTATTAGGTTTTTTTTGTTTGTTGGGTTTTGTCATTCATTTTCAGCATTTTGATTATAATCTCTGCAGGAACGGATTTTTAGTGGACACGAGTTTGTGCAAACTCCAGGAGATAGTGAAAGATAGGGACCCTGGCATGCTGCAGTCCATGGGGTTACAAAGAGTCGGACATGACTTAGCAACTGAGCAAATGCTCCTGGGGGTTTGCTGACCTTCTTGAATCTACAGGTTTATGTCTTTCACCAGTTAGGGAAATTTTCAGTAATTATTTCTTCAAATAATTTTTCAGCACTGTATATTTCTTTTTCTTTTCTTTTTCTGTTATTTTTCTTTTTCTGGTACTCTGAAAGCATTTGAAATTTTTTATTGCCTCACAGGTACCTTAGGCTCCATTCATTTCCCCCCAAATCTTTTCTCTGAATGATTTCTAATGATAAATTTTAAAGTTCACTGAGTCTTTCCTCTGTGGTTTCCATTTCACTATTGAGCCCACCAAATGACTCTTAAATGTTCATTCCTGTATATTTTGGTTCTAGAAGTTTCCCTTGACTCTTTATAGCTTATATTTTTGCCAATACCATCTATCTTTCAAAAATGTTTTATTTATTGGAGTATTTTTATAATACATACTTCAAGTCTTTTCAAGGTAATTCCAACATCTGTGTGTCCTTGGGACTGGTGCCTATTAGTTGCCTTTTCCTGTGGGAGCATGGAAATTGAGATTTTCTTCATTATCACATGCTGAGGGATTTGGACTATATCCTGGGCATCTTGAATATTATGTTTTTGAGCCTCTGGCTCTTGTTTAAATCCTATGGAAAATCTTATTATTTTTGTTTTTTTTTAATTTATTTGTTCTTATTTTTAAATTAAATTTATTTATTTTAAATTGAAGGATAATTGCTTTACAGTATTGTGTTGATTTCTGCCGTGCATCACATGAATCAGCCAATATATATGTCCCCTCCCTCTGGAGCCTCCCTCCCATATTTTTGTTTTAACAAGCAGTTAACTTTGTTGGGTTCAGGCTATAAATTCCAACTGGTGCTAGGTGAGTTGTGGTTTTAATGCCAGGTTTATTTCAGAGTGTTTGCAGAGCCATTGGATCCTCTCTGTGTGCACACCCAGGGGCCAACATGGGGACCAGGGTATGGTGAACTGTTCCTGTAGTTCAGTTCTCAAAATCTAGGGTATGCTATTTAGGGTCCTGTCCATACATGCACAGCTCAGGGAGATCCCAGGAGTTGGGACATTGTTATGGGGTTGCTTTCTCGAGCTCCTTCTTTCTTACCATCTCTGGTACCTTCAGGTCCCTCAGCTTTCCCTCTTTGCTCTCCTGGCCAGGAAGCTGGGCTCTAGTTTCTCTACTCTCTTACATGCTTTACAGCTGTGCCTACTTCTGGAGTCAGCCAACAGGAGGACACAGAGAAAAAGAAACCCACGGGGGATTGATTGCCCCACTCTCATCTCTGATTGGAGAAGAAGATTCTGCTTCTTCAGAGTCTGGGGCTTCCTCAGTGGCTCAGTTGTAAAGAATCCACCTGTGATGCATGAGACACAGGAGACACAGTTTCTATCCCTAGGTAGGGAAGATCCCCTGGACGAGGGCATGGCAACCCACTCCAGTATTCTTCCCAGAAAAATCCCATGGACAGGGGAATCTGACTGGCTACAGTCCTTGGGGTCATAAAGAGTCGGACACGACTGAAGCAATGGAGCATGCACACATACACAGAAGTTAAACACCTTGTACTCTCGCTGTCACTGTTGATGCCACCAGATTGACACCACAGGGAATCTGAGCCTCTTGGAATAGAGAAAGGGGAAAAAAAAAAAAAAGAGAGAGAGAGAGAGAGAATATGCTCTCTTTGAATGTTAAGAATTCCCTTTCCGACTCCTGATCCCGAACTACATGGTGTCTCCTGGAGTTCTCTGCCCAGGTCTGTGGATATCAGAGGAAAACTGGGAACTGTACTGCTGACTCAGTGGTACTTCTCATTAGGGCCTGCTTTCCCGATCTGTCTGCTACTGTTCACTTCAGAGTCCTCAAGTATCTGCACCATTCATTCTCCATGGGTTTCATAGCTGTATTCGTCATGAGACGCAGGGCAGTGGTGATTACTTCATCAATCCAGGATAAAATCTGCTTTCAAACTTCAAAGGAAAACAAATTTGAGAGTCATATTAAGTATGGCTTTACTTACCTAGAGCCATTATTAAGTATAAAGGATAAATAGCATCATTTTCAGAAATCCAAATGAATATTTAGAATGTTTGCCTCCTAAATATTCTTCCTAAGAAGGTTACTTAAGGATATATTCCTGTAAAAGAAAGGTGAAATAAGAAAGAGTAGTATATGAGACCCAAGAAATTATAGAACTAACCTAGGAGAAAAGTGGGTATCCAAGAAAATAGTTATGTGATACACCTTAAAGTAACTGGTTCAGATTAGAGAATATGGTCCAGTGCCTCTGGAATTATATTTCTGTGAAGAAAATGATCCCATATAATAAATAATTGAGGACCTAATGATTTCAGGTTATACTAAAAGCACATTATTCTTTTCCCTAAAAAGGAAAGACAACTACAAAAATTCATGTGAGAAATTAATGGTCTATATTTGAAGCAAAATAAAGTTTATCATGTACATAAGTATAGTACTTGAGTGTGAAAAATGAACACATTTGACTTTAGTCACAGCAAGTATATCTTTCTAGTAGCAAACACTATAGCATTGAGTCCATTGAGAAAGAAATATAATTCTCACTTTTTGACTATGTGGTGAATAATATTCCTATGGAAATAGTAATTTAACTACCAGATGAGTAGCAATGGGCTAAGTTATGCTGAGGTTACAACCCCAAATGTCATTGACTTAACACATAAAAGTTGATTTCTTGGTCATCCTACATGACCCGAGCAGGTCAGCACAGGACTCTGCTCTCCCTGGTCGATAACCCGAGTCAGGGATGCTCTACCACCTTAGAGCTGCACCATCTAGAACATCTGGCTTCAGTTACAGCAGCAGAGAAAGAGAGATTTGTAAATCTCATTGGGTTTCCACTAGCTCAACCTGAAAATCACTCACAAGATTTCTCACATTTCTCTGCCTAGGCTAGTCATAGTTCTCTCTCCACTCAGCAGGGAGATGGATGGCAGGGGTAGGAGAGCAGATGGAGTATTTGGTGGTCATCCTGCTCACCATCAGTGTTCACTGACACTCAGCTTTTAGAGTGACTTACATGAGAGGTTATAAACCAGTCACCTTCAGTAAATGCCCACTGCAGATGAGCTTGAATATACAGATTTAAAAAAAAACACACGTGAATGTCTTTTTGAGTTGGACACTTTGTAGTTCACTGTAGTCTTCATTGATCTCCCTGCTATGACACCAGAACATGTTGACCCATAGACGTGGCCAGTCTGGTCCCTGAAGGCCCTTGTGATGCTCAGAACACAATGCAAGGCAGACCCAGGGCTGGACGGGACAATGTAAATGATGTCAGTGTGGATAATGATAGAGGTGCAACTGCGGAAGCGTGGAGCATGTGGAGTGCGGAAAAGGCGACAGAGGAGTAGAAAGAAAAATTGATGCCCGTGTATTCTTTTGGTGGAATATGAAGGAAGAAATATTACCTGACATAGAAGAAACAATACATATCTATCTGCGTGTATTATTTTAAATGATGAATGTCATTTTAGAACTCAGTGTAAAAGTTAAGAGGTGAAAAGAAAAGGACATTGATTGTGGTGTGAATATAAATCTCATATTTTGTAGTGGGTAATCAATAGACAGTATCTGTGGTCAATAAATCAAGAAATGGAGGCAAGAACCTACCATCTAGTGTGGGGAAGAAACCACCAGGAGCCCTCAAAACAGAAATGATTGGAAGTGGTTTCCTCTGGGGAGTGGGATTCAAGGTGGGGAGGGCTAGGAGAGGAGACTGTTGATGTCATTGTAAGAATGTCTGAACTATTTGATTTTAAAAATATTCAAGCATTGCTCCGATCAAAATTTTAAAAATTATTTTTAAAAAGAAGTGAACAGAAATTTGGGTGTGAGGTGGGGACAGAAGGAGAGATTTGAGACAAGTTGTTGTTGTTTGGTCACTGAGTCATATCTAACTCTTTGGGACCCCATGCACTGTAGCCCCCCAAGCTTCTTGTCCATTGATTTTCCAGGCAAGAATACTGGGGTTGCCATTTCCTTCTCCAGGAGATCTTCCCAACCAAGGGATCAAACTTGTATCCCCTGCACTGGCAGGTGAATTCTTTCCCACTGAGCCACCTGGGAGAGGAGGGAAAGTGTACAGGTGACATGGTGGCCAGCTGGAGCCCACAGAGAACGCAAAGGTGAGAAGGGCTCCACTAAAAGGCTCAAGGCCTTTCAAGGACACAAAGCCTAATTAATATTCAATTTTAGGTTGTCTTTATTGTTGAGATATAAACATTTGTCATTGCCACAAATCTTATAAGCATCTGCTATAAACTCAACTAGCTTATCTATTTAATTGGGAGGGAAATAAGAGAAAGGGACTGGGAACCAAATACAGTGCACTGATAAGTGGAAAGAACAGCAGTGAGATGGGAAAGAGACACAATGGAAGCAAGAATCCAGGACTGAAGGGCTCATGAGGACTTAAGCTCTCTGATGGTCACGGGATCTTGGGAAGATGTTTATTTCCTGTGGAATGTGAGATAGGAAGTTTGTCAATTTTATTTAAACTCAGAGGACAGAGTGACCTGAACTGACATCTGGAGTGTTTAAGTTATCTTATTTAATCCTCAAAGCAAACTTACGAGTTATTATTAGTTAATTCAACAAACATTTTATTAAATGTTTACCTATAGCACTGTTCAGTATTTCTTTATCCCTATTCCAAAGACCTTTATGGTCTAAAGAGGGAGATATTACAATACCAGGTGATAAATACAGGTACGTGTCTTATGAAAACATGGTGAAGGTGCAGTTAATTTGCCCTGGGGCTGGGAGAGGGTAGGAAACTCCATGAGAAGGTGACTCAGGCTGAAGTTTGAAAAATAAAAAGGAGTTTGCTTGGCAGGTAAAAGGGGTGGGGGTAAAAGAGAGCTCCAGGAAGGGGGACAGGGTAGGTAAGGCACTGAAGCAAGAAAGCCTGCGACTCGTTAGTTACCTCTGAATGCTGTGTGTCAAGGCGGGCAGGAGACAGACCAGGGGAGATTACGTGCTGAGCAGAGCTTCCCATCGGGTGAATGGGGGTCCAGCTATGTCAGCGGTCTGAGTCACCCCAAATCAGCCTGTCGACACCCAATCTCCTGCCATTCCACAAAAGAAACACTCTGCTGCTCAGGAGGAAAGATCTGTGAACCAGGACACTTTACTGGAATCTGACCCAGACCATGAAACCCAAGACAACTCCTCGAAGGAATCCCGAGCTTCTGTGATCATCTGATCTAGTACTTGTGTGAGGGAGAGTGTCAGGGAGAAAATGGAACCAGGGCCATGTGAGTCCTCATTTAGATCCCAAGCACCAAGAAATGTCCAGTGACTCACTGGAGTGGCACCTGTATTCTTTCCTTTTCCTATAAAATAGCAGCAACTCTGGTTCCTTACAATAATCAATATCAGGGAATTTTTTGCCCTGTGATCTACCAGCAGGAACAGCATAGAATCATCAGGCAATACTTAGAAGTTCAGACCTGGTGGGACCCTCACTGTTCCCTGACTGGGCACCAGGAACTCCAGTGCCACAGAACCTGGATTTGTAGGGACTCAAAACACAAATCTTGCAAGTAGTTCACCAGGAATGGTAATGAGAGGACCACAGCAACTTTTACTCTTGAGTTCCTGAACCTGTGTATCCCAGCTATTGAGGATACAGAAATTACATATCAGCTATTTTTCAGTACATCACAGAACAGCACTCCAAACCCATGCCTCTCAGATGGGGTTTTAGATGGTCTAGTAATGGTGCTGCATTGTTCTGGCTTGTTGCTTCAATGTAGGGCGGTATATGGCAGCATCAGTGGGTGCCATAGTCATGAGCCCATTTGCACACCTTCGTTGTTGTAAAATAGCTTCCTTGGTTTAAGACAATAGTTACAAGGGGTCTTGAGTCAGCAAATCTCCCTTCCTTCAACCTTCAGAGAACAGTGCTGACAAAGGTACTTTGGGTGATGAAGACAAACCTGTATCCAGAGTAGGTGTGAATTCTAGATAAGACAAATCATTTCTCCTTCTAGGGTAGAAGGGATCCCATGTAACCCACCTGCCACACATGGTCAGTTTGTCTCCTGAATATATGGTACCACTCTGAGATCATAGGATTGGTTTCTGCTCCTGACATTCAGTGATAGCAATAGCTGGATTAGCCTTGGGAGAAGGTGCCCATGGAGTTGGGCCCATGTAGAGCCTCCATCCCTGTGGCACTAGAGAAGCCCCAGGACAGAAGCAAAAGATGTGCAGAGAAGGATGTCAGCACAAAGTGGTCAAAGGCTGCCCTGAGCTGCCCACTGCAGCTGGAGTTGAAATCACAAGTGAGGTAAGGAGATATAACACAGAAGCATTGGATCTCATGGACTTCTCTCAATAAGGGAATTTAAAATATCTTACTTTTGAAACTTAGGGAGAAAATGGCCATATGAACATGTTGCCAGCTGCTGGAAAAGGCTTTCAGAGAGGTGCTGGTGTGGATGCTGAGATGAGCACAGGGGGCGGTTGGTAGGGGGCTTCCGATCCTGGTTTGGGTGCTTATCAGTCATCAGCGATCCCATCTGGAAAAGCCTTGGGCGGAAGCTGTGGGAACCTGGCAAGATGCCAATGTTGCTTGTTGCTCTGGGGTTTGCTAATGGTTTCCTGGCTTAGCAGCGAGACTGTCAGAGGTGGGCGGGATTGTTGGGACATCCTGGTCTCATCTCCATCATACACATAAAGAACTTGAGACCTGTAATCTGACAAGACAGCCCAAGGTCACTTAGGCAATTATTGGCAAAGATGGACTAAAATACCATGGCTTAAGGTTGAAGTTGGGGATCTTAAGCAAACATTTCTTGGTAGATCCCCTTGTATCATTTAATTAGAATATAAGCAGTTTTTCGGGCAAAGCCAAAGCCTATTCTTTTCTCTGCATAAAGAAGGGATGTACAGGAATACATAGCCAGACTTCATGTGGGCAGGCACTAGTCCCCCTTTGTCATCTCTCTGTCCCAGTGCCTAGTGGAATCTTCTATCTGGATTGTGACTTTGCTGTGCATCTATTCCTCCTATAAAAATTGCTTATGGTGATTTTTGTTTTTGCTTAAGATGATGTTTTGATTCTTAGATGCTACAAAGTTATAAAGTCATCTTTTCTCTTATCTTCTGCCTTCTTTTTAAAATCTTAGATATTAACCTACCATCCATCTAAGATAGGTATTCAGCTGATATCCATCAGCTGATATTGATCTAACTATTCAGCTATCCATCTGCCATCCATCCACTCACCTAACTATCTATCATCTATTTCTATCACCTCTGTTAAACATTTGTAAAAGAGTGTGACTTTGGAGGGACCCTGAATTACCTGAAACAGACAAATGTTCTCTAATGAGAATGTTCTGCTCAGAAATGTGTTCTGTTCTCCGGCTTTCAAAACAAGGTGTAAGAAAGGAGACTGTTCTTCAACCATCACCTACCTTGCTAGGCTGAGCTACTCCCTTCATCCCTCTGGGATACTCCTTTCTCCCAGCCCCTTATCATGTGCTGCCTGTAACATGGCAGAGTCCCACACATTGTCATTCTGATTCGCCTAGTCCAAGCTGATGGAGCAAAAGCTAAGAGACTCTAGAGATAAAAGTACACCAGGATAGAAGAACCAGGGGTGGTTTGGGTAATAGAGTTTTGCTTGTTTGTTTGTTGTTTTTGTTTTTTAAACATGGAGCAAAACCCATAAGTGATATGGTAAAAATAGCTTGCGGTTCTCTGCTCCTTCTATGGACACATCTGATCTGATCTCAAGTTTGGGTACTCTGTATAGGCTCCCACTGCATCCTGCATTTCTCCTTTGTAATTAAAATGATTCTGGTAATTATCTGTTCAAGGTTAACATGGATATACGTCACACAGTAGATGCTCAATACGTGTTATGTTGACTGACTGCCTGATTGAATGAATGAATGAGCTCCATTCAAGGCCCAGATCTTAGCCCAAGACCTTCCCACTTTTCCCCCCTTGTCATCTGCACTCTCTTAGAAATTGTGAAGATGCCATATTCGGGATGGCAGCTTCAGGAGGATGTAACTCAGCAGCGTTGGCAGGCTGTTATCTTCCCGCACCTTTCCTGCCCCACACCACCGTGTCTCTGGGGCTCACTCTCACTCCTGCTCCTCCTCCCTTCCCCTTCTGCTGCCTTTTTCCTACCTCTCTCCCTCCAGAGGCCCCAGACTCAAACTGCTGGGAAGTCTCTTCAAACAGGATTGAAATTGCTTTAAATATTAGAGGATTAGGGGAAGACAAACAGACATGGGGAAGGTCTGCGTTTGAAGGATTAGGATTAGATCTCCTCTGCTGTCCAAGCATTAGCAGAGGCCATGCTGCGTGCCTCCAGCTCTGTCCTCTGGAGCCCAAGCAGCTCACGGTTAGGCCTCCAGGGCATCCTGTATCGTTGGGCTGATCTCTCTGCCGTGTTCTATACTGGGATGTTTTAGATTAAGTCTCAGCTATGCAGCCTCTGCTATTTTTCAGCCTTAGTCCTTCCCTGCCGACAACCACCGCCAATTGAGTTAGCCTGAAATAAACCCTATTTTCCACCACTGCCTGTAAACTTAGCCAGCAGCACCAAATGACCACGCATGGACTGGGTACTCTGCTCTGAACTAGGTGCAGGCAAAGAGGCCAGAGAAGCCCTATGGCCAGGCAATAAAAGGTAAGACACAATGTTAAGACAGAAGAGTGGGGTACAGGCATTCATGTCTGTTTATTTAAATGAGCACTCAAGTGTATCATGACTTAACTTATGGCGTGGCTGAAGCCCTCTACTGGTTATAACTGAACATTTATCAAAGTAGATTTTATTTCTAATTAGAGCCTTAGAATCTTAGAGTTTGAATAGGCCATAGGGGTAGACCTCCCCTGTAGCAGCCCTGGGGGATTCTAACCCATTCTCTTCATGGCTCTCCATGAAATGTTAGAAATGTTACAGAAAATCTTCTCTACTTTGAGAATGTGCTTCCTCATAGCAGCAGATACATTAGTCTTGATTCTACTACTAGAGGTGTATATATATTCAGTTCAGTTCAGTTCAATTCAGTTCAGTTCAGTCGCTCTGTCGTGTCTGACTCTTTGCGACCCCATGAATCACAGCACACCAGGCCTCCCTGTCCATCACCAACTGCTGGAGTCCACCCAAACCCATGTCCATTGAGTCAGTAATGCCATCCAACCATCTCATCCTCTATACATGTGTGTCAAGCTCATATATATGTCAATGTAGAATCTGAAGTATATACAAAATAATTTCTTAAACAAGATACAAAAAGAATTACTTATAATAAAAATATTGATACATTTGACAATATTAAAATTATGAATCTGTTCTTCCAAAGTCTCCATTAAGACGTAGAATGCAAGCCACATACTAGGGTGAGCAGATGCATAAACATCTGACAGAGGAGTTTACTTTATAACATACCAGGAATTCCTCCAAACAATGAGAAGCAAAAAGGGACAACTGGATGAAGAAAATAGGCAGAAGATTACAATGGTATTACCAATGGCCAAGAAACACAGGGAAAGGTGCTAAACCTCACTAATAACCAGATGTATGCAAATTAAAGCCCCGTTGGAATGTCACTCTATACTCACCATAGTGGCAGGAAATATGAAGGTAGACAGTAGCAAGTGTCAAAAAAGATGTGCAAAGTGCACAGAAGTACAAAGTTTATCATTGTTAGTGGGATGGAAAGGAAGAAGCAATTTGAAAAGCAGTGTTTACTGTCGTCTGATGGAGTTAAAGTGATGCAAATTCAATGACCAAGAAATTCCCCTCCTAGGTATATACCCTCCGGATGCACACAGGTACAAGGAAACATAAATGAGGCTGTTCATAGCAGCACTGTCAACATGGAATTTCCCCAGATTGGAAACAGGCCAAATAGTCGCTAACATTAGGTCGCATTAGTATTATAGTATATTAATACAAGGGGACGCCATACACTACAAAGTGAACAAATCACAATTACAGGCAACAATATAGATGAATCTTAAAACACACACACACAGTGTTAAGCAAAGGAAGTTGGTTCCCTGCACATCTCCATTTATCTTAAGTTCAAAAAACAGGCAAAAAAAAAATGTCATATTGTTTGTGCTACATATTTAGATGACAAGCCATAAACAAAATTTTTAAAAAATGAATTGCCATAGAAGACAAATGTGAGGACTGTAATGACCTCTGAGAGCAGGAAGCAAGGAATGATTGGGAAGACGCCAGCAGTGGAGGAAGGGGGCTGGCATGGTCCAGATCTCAACCAGGGTGTGGGTACAAGATTTTTTAAAATGATGAGCTATATATTTATTTCTCATAGTTTTCTGCATGTGTACATGTCATACTTTAGAAGAATAGCTTTAAAAAGATAATTCTAATCTTGACAGTTATCATGTTCCGCTTAAACATTCTCTTTTCCAAGCCAAACATAAAATTCCTTCAATAAATGTGATTTCCGAAGCTTTTAGTACCCTAAAAACCCTTTTCCTCCTCCCTTCCTTCTTTCCCTCCTTCCTTTCTTTTTTCTTCCTCTATCCTTTCTTCTCTCCCTCCCTCCCTTTCTATCTACCTACCTACTATCCATGTACTTAAACAATGACTGCCACTTTCATTAGGGTCAATAGAAAATCAAGGACAGCAGAGGTAAGGAAAACCCAAAATAATGGTAAGTACAAGTCCAATTTGCACTTTGCAAGGTTCAAATGAGGACAGATGCCATCGGTAAAATAAACAAACCATTACATAATAAACAAACCATTAAATACACAAACCGTTAGTATGAGAACAGAAGTGTCTACACATTCATAATTTCTTAATTCCTTATCCTTGATGATAATTAGTCCATTGACAGACGTTAGTTGGTGTAAGCTGTGAACAGGTGCCAACATAGGCAAAACCAACTGCAGAGAGTCAGCCTGCCGACAGAGGCTGCCCCGGGCTGGAGGAAGAGTGCCATCTCATCATCTCCGCAGATGCGGCCACTGTCTTCCTGGAAGGCTTCTGCTCTGCAGCCTCGGGGATGAGGTGGAGCCCCACCTCTCCTTGCTGAGGGCTGGGCTGGAGGGGAGATGTCCGTCTCAATGCAAGGGGAACCTGGAGAGACTTCCCAGTCAGGCCTTATTGAGGGGTGACCAATCATATCTTCTCTTCCCTTCCACCTAGATACCCCAGGGAAGGGGTAAAGCTTGGGGACAGTGAGGTCTTCCTTGGTCACTTGCAAATGTTAATTAGCACAGTCTCCCTGGCAGCCCTAAGTCCTTTGGATTGCCTGGCAGTGAGAGGAATACAAAGCGCACAGATGAGGCTCTGCAGCTGACAGCCCCTGGGAGTGGAGCTGAAATACAATTCTCCCATCACCCACCATCTCTCAGGCACTGGAGACAGAGACACCTGTGTCTAGTCAGTCAAAACATCTGTCTACCTAAAGCTCCGCTACAGGTCTTTATTTACCATTATTACGACATCAGACTTCCCCGCTTTCATGATGCAGGTAGCCCTCCTGGGGCCAGGGTTTACCAATGAGTGTGCCTGCCATCTGATCAAGGGAAAAGTCTTGCTCTCCTGGGGGCAGAGGCGGGGGACGCTAAACCCCTTGACATTGGCTGAGGACCCGGAGAGGCTCTGCCTTTGGAATCACATTGACCTAAGTGTAAATGGATCTAGACAGGTCTGGAAATGTAATTCTGTTTTGCAATGAAACATACAGAGCTTGTTGATGCATATTTTCAGTTGAGAAGATGCATCTCAAATGGGAAAAGTCAGGTGTCTCCTGGGATGACAGCATCCTCTTAAAAGAGTTTATAAGGCAGCGTAATCAGAACAGGCATGGAGATTCACATGGAGGCCTCCTTTCTCCACGCTGTGCCACACGCCCACACTGTCCTTCCTCCTCCTTCCTCTGCGCTCCCCCACAAAAGTGCTCTTGGAGATGCGGGATGCCAACATGGAAGGTCTTGGGAGATAGGTAGGTTGTTTCGAGAGTGGTATGGGGTGGAGAAGGTGTCTACCTATAGCTCTGGGGGCTGAGTGTCTGTGCTGCCTGGTGAGTCTGAGTCCAATGAGCCGCTAACTCAGAATCACCATTAGAGAATGTTATTTGTTTGTTCAACTAATAGAGTGAGTTTTTACAAGGGCTCAGGAGCTGCATCTGAATTCCTCATAATTCGTTCATTTTTCTGTCCTCTGATAATCTCCAGGTTTCCTTCTCATGAAATTGTGGGATTTCTAGCTTGGGAAAGGGCCAGATAAACTCCCCTTCCTTTCTTGCCTAAGAGTCAGCAAGGGAAGCTGCTTTGCTTTGGGTGACTCACTGGTCCCTGGCAAATAAAGACTTGAACCTAGATCTCCTGATTCCAGGTTTGGTATTTTGGTATTTTTTTCCCATCACACCCGGGTTGAGCAGGCATCTTTGTGTGTCCTTGGGAATGCGCAAACACAGAATCTCAAGTATTTGGCAGAAACGGACAAACAGGTAAAATGACTTGCTTGAGGTCACACTGCAAGGTAGGGCAGAGGGAAATTAGATCCTTAACCTATGGGCTCCCAGGCCAATTTCATTTCCATTCAGCCTGTGGTTTTTCTGGGCTGGAATTTTCCTTTTGTTCCCTTTTTTCATTGTCTCCTTTCTGGATTCTGCCTTAGCCTTCTCTCCTCACACAGAAGGTTCCAAGTCACATGATGGAAATAACTACCCATCCAAGAGAAGGACACTCTCATCTCCCGATCCACCCACCCGGGGCTGCTGGCATCATGGCCAGGACAAACGTCTGCTTCGGAGATAGGATCTGAAGATGAGGAATAATAATGAAGTGAGAGTTGAACAGGATGGAGCATTGCACACACCTCCCCATCTGCTCTGGTGCAGGCAAGGATTTGCCTGAGATTAGGTCTCTGTTTCTGATCTGACGACAGATGCCCGAGCCATAAATAACTGTGTTTTTCCCTTGAACTTTCGCTGCCATCTCCCGATGTCTTGTGTCACATTGCATTCTGGGGAGAGGTGCAGTGGAGCATGCCACCCCCTCCCCGTCCTCACTCTGTCCCTCTTCTCTGAGTGCCACCACCTTGGTGGGTCCTACAGTGGGCGCTGCAGATTGAAAGGCTGCAGGCACTGGGGTGGGGGGGGCATTCCCATGGAAGCCAGCAATTAAAGACCCAGGAGTCTAGCCCCCCTTCCCCACACTCAGCTCGACCTGGCTTCTCTCAGGGAGACTGAAAGTTGTTTTGTTTGCATGGGCAGGGGTCATCAGTGTGAGCTCCTGGTAAAGCTAGATCTCTCTCTGCATTTGGCAGAAACAAAGCAGGTAGAAGAGAGATTTGCAGGTGGCAGGGCCGGCCCCGGGGCAACAGATGCCCTAATGTGGCTCCGAGTTTCCTGTCCCCAAGGAATGACACTAAGATGTAAGGAAGTGTCTCCTCCAGCCCTGCGGGGGTGTTACTAAATGACTCTCTTTTCCGTCCTTAGTGGTGTGGCAAGCATCTTCCCCACCCCCGACCTCCCTTCCTTCACGCTCTTTCTCTAACTGCATGTGGTTCATTTAGAAATCCAGGAAAGTTACCCTTGGTACAGATCAGAATGGAACATTTTATAATCAACAAAACCTGAAGCTTAGCTCTTTCAGCTTGTCTTAGTGACGGATGAAAAACTGATAGCAGAAGAGCAAGTTCAGATGTTGGCAAAGGTTCAAAATTAGGGCCCATTCCATTTTCTGCTGCTCCAGCTCCATGCTGTCTGTTTTCTAGCCCTGGCTCTTTTCTCTTTCCTCTACCTCAACCTCCTTTTTTCTCAATATCATCTCAATCTCATGACATCTCTCTCAGTTTGTCTCCCAGTCTTCCAATCATTACTGCTGCTTTCCCTTCCTTATCAACCTCTCTGTCATCTCTCTCGTCTCTGTTCTGCTGTTTTCTGTCTTGGTTTGGTACTGTCTCTCTCTCTCTCTCTCTCTCAGCACTTGCCTTTGTCTCTCTCTGTTCTCTTTCACTGCATCCTCATTTCCTCCCTCTTCTGGCATTTTTTCTTTTCTTTAATCCATATTTAACTGTATGGTTCAGTGGCACTAAGTACATTCATGTTATTGTGCAACTCTCACTATCATCTATCACCCACATTTTTCAACTTCCTAAAGGGAAACTCTGTCCCCTTTAAACACTAACTCCTCATTCCCCTTCCCCACTCATCCACATCCCTGCCTCTGGCACCTACTGATGTACTTTCTGACTCTATGAATTTCACTATTCTAGGTACCTTATATATGTGGAATCAATCAGTATTTGTCTGCACCTACTGCATACTGGGGGGCTTCCCTCACGGCTCAGACAGTGAAGAACCTGCCTGCAATGCAGGAGACCCAGGTTCAATCCCTGGATCAGGAAGATCTCCTGAAGAAGGAAATGGCAACCCACTCCAGTATTCTTGCCTGGAGCATCTCTCAGACAGAGGAGCCTGGCAGGCTACAGTCCATGGGGTCACAAAGAGTCAGGCATGACTGAGGGAATAACACTTTCAGTTTCACTGTATATCGGAATGCATTTTTAAGGTTGACTTAATAATGTCCTATAAACAGATTGTACCTTCTTCCCCCACCCCGCCGTGCCTGATACAGTAGGCCCTCACAGGCCGTCGACTTCATACACAGTCAGTCCCAATCTCCCAGTCATCTCTCCGGGGGTTTCTTACAGGAGAAGCTCATGAAACCTCCAAGCCCAAGTCAAGCCATGTCAGCACCTGGCCACCCATCATCCCAGGTGACAAGGGAGTTCCAGGCAGAGGACACGAGGGATCGCTCTTCCAGCTATTTGGCTGGGGTGATTCCCTGGCGATGGTCTCAACAGAGGATCAGCACGTGTCCCTGGGCAGACCAGGCTGAGCCATCCTCCCCTCACTCAGCCCAGCCATGGATTTGTGTGCCTTTTCAAGAGCTCACACGCCTTGCCCTCCTCTCTCTCTGGCCCCTGGCCTCTGGCCCCCTCTCTGGCTCAGACCTTGCTCTGGCTCCTCCATGGCTCCACACCTTCTTCCCAATGCCTTTTCCTCTCCTCTTCGCTCTGTCTCATGGCACAGGTCACTCCCTTCGTTCCTTTCCTTTTGTTTACCTTCCCCCTATTTTTCCAACTGTAGTCCATATCTTCCCCTTATCCAGTCCCATAGCCCAGATTTCCCTCTCCTCCAGAGAAACCCCTGCCTTCTCCCTGCTGAGTAACCAAACTTTCCTACTGTGGGCACTTGAGCTCCCCTCTGGGTCTTTCCATGGCACCGAGTCTCTGCTTGGGTGTGGCATCTCCATTCTCTTGGGCAGAGTGGCTGGGGCTCTCCACCATCTCTGTTGTCTTGAGCAGACAGAGTAGAACATGGCAGATCCTTTAACAATAAGATGCCAGAAACAACCAGCTGGAGGACAGTAATGAGAGATGCTCTCATGGAAGAGGTGGGGATTAACTAGAATCAAGAAGAGGAGACTAAGGTGAGATGGAGTGGAGTCTGCAAGTAGTGGAGGGGATGGTATATGAAATGAGGCAGCACAGGTGTTTCTCATCTCTGTTATGTACAGAAAAACAAAGAATGAAGGATTAGCTGAAGTCCTGAGGCTCCAGGTAGGAGATCCACAGGCCACTGGAGAACATCAGCCTGGGAAGCTGGAGAGCTGCTCTGAGATCGTTTGGGAGAAGGGTCAGTATATTCTGATGAAGTGGTTTGGTGCTTTTGGACCCCTGGGCAGAGAATGGAAAAGGTGACCTCCAGTTCTCTTTGTGTTTTTAGCTCAGGCTCCTTGCTTGCTCCTCCACCACGACAGCATTCAGACTCTGAGTGTGTGACTGCAGATGCCTCATTAGCCCCTGTAAATAGCGATGTCGCCTTGCTACGTGAGCCATCCCAGGCATGATTCATCATCCCAGTGCACTGAGTCAACACAGTCCACTCCTGCTTGATGCCACTCCCTCCGGAGATGCCTCTCTCCCTCCCTTCTCCTACCTCAGGGTACCAGTTTCATCCTCATTCCCAAATTCTCTCCCTGAGACCTGGCGGATGATTTGGAAGTCTTCAGGCACTTGGGGGTTTCATGCCTATGTCCCACTTCCTCAAGTCAGTTAAGTGGTCCGATTCCACCTCCTTGGACAGTTCCTACCTCCTTTCTCTGTGCTGCTTCAGTGTAATCTGGGCAGCAATGAGCAAGTTACAGAACAAGGCAGTGCAGCTGGCCAGCCAAGACCATTCTGTGCTCCCAAGCTTTGAGACAGAGTCATCAAGGTCTGAAGACCGCCAAAGGGCATCTTATTGAGTGAGACATGCATTTTTAATAAACCATATTTGACTTCCATGATAGGCAAGTTATTAAGTCGTTTGACAGCCAATGGCATGAGGAAATGAAAGAATACCTTGAAAGTAGACATTTCTTGGCAGATAAGGAAGAAATTCAGTGAGCTGGAGGCAATAGAAAAAGAAATGCAAATAAAGATATGATGCTTTTACCTATCTGCATATAGTGGAGAAGCCATTAATATAACAGTGAATAGTGGGATTTTTATCACTACTTGACTTGAATGTCTTGAAAAACTGGCTCAGCCTTGAAAGGATCAGTCTTTGTAGCTCTGGACCAAGCCCCAGTCCTTTGTCTCTGTGCCAAGAAGATGAATTTGTTTTCTGATGTGTTTTCCTGCTGCCTCCCCCTTTCCACATCCTTCTGAAATGAGCTTTGAGTTGGTTTTCCATCACCTCTTGATTTAGAATTATTAAGGATAATGATAAGGAGCAAACGGTTCTTTTTCACCCAGAGGCACACTACTGAATTGATAGATGCAAATCCATCCAGGTGACCTCCCTGTCCACTGTTCCAGGTGATGGAGCAGACACTCCTCATTCTTGGGGACCCCTCTGAGGCCCACCTTCCCTGTGAGCCTTTCCTGGCCACCCTGGCTGTCCAGTGGGCTTCCAGTTTCTCTAAACCCCTTCACACTCACAGCCTATTTGACCCATGTGTCGGGCTTCATCTTTCAGTTCCCAGTACTGATAGTTTTCTTTCCAAGTGCCTATGGCTTGTGATTCTTTTGTAAACTCTTTAGATTTCTGATTTTCTTTTCTTCAACCTCTGTCCTCAAGACATAGGGTAGAGCTTGAGATGACCACACTCCTTTCCCTAACCTGAGAAGGAGAGGCCACCCGCCTTAGGACATTTAGGAAGACAGATTAGTGAGAACAGAATATAGCTGTTATTAGCAGGACTTTTAATATCCAGTCAATGCTGGCATGACCTTGAGATACCCAGAACTTGTGCCCAGAAGTGGATCCTTGAGATTGTTTGGAGTCCTCACTCAGGGGCTTCTTCCTTATGTTGTTCTGCAATCACTTCCCCATGATCTGTGAAGAAACCAACTGCCTTAAAACTTCTACCTTATCCATGATCCTCTGAGGCTCACAGATTTCCTCTTGTCTATTACTCACAGTGATGCCCAAACTCTGAAGCTTTCCATGGAGCACTGTGGAGATGTGCCCCATCTTTGATAAAATTCCCTGCATCCTCAATCTCATGTCTGAGCAGCTCCATCACCTTCTTGCTCTAACTGAAACCAGCTCTTCCCGGATGGTTTTGTCTCCCCCTGAAATCCATTCAATGATGCTCCTTTTGCTCCTACTCTTCCCCACCCTCTTGGGGCTTGGGTGTGTGCTCTCCTTGGTACTCGGTACTCTATCCAAATTAATTCTTCCTCCTCTCTAAAATCACCCAACTTTTTGAAGTCATCAGTCCATACCTCCTTGACCTACTCAGTATTAGCTCTTGAATGCCTAATAGAAATTTCCCTTACCAAACTTGGTATTCACCAGCCCCAGCCCCAAATCTCCCCTCAGTCTTCAGATCTCATAAGTAACTCTTCTATTCACTCGGTTGTTTTGGTTAAAACCCTTGTCATCATCTTTGATTTTTATGTTTCTCCCATTCTTTGCATTCAATCCTTTAAATACGTCTTCTTGACCTGTCCACTAAAATATGTCTGTGACCACTTGTCACTACCTTCCACACCACCTCTCAAGTCTAAGTCACCACCATTTCTTGCTCAGTCTACTACATGAGCCTCCAAACCAGTCTCCTCTCTTGACTCTCTTCTGTGTATTCTGAACAAAGCAGCCGACATGACCCTATGAAGACATTCATTACGGCATGTTCCTCCACCGGTCAAAACTCTCCAAAACCACCTCCCCTCAACTAGCATAAAATCCTAAGTCTTTGTGCAGTCTGAAAGATCTAAATGACCTTGTCCCAGTGACTTGTTAGTGACCACTTTTTTCCTAGCTCACTCCACTCCAGCCACACTCTCTCCCTTTCTGTTCATCAAGTATTCTGAGAATAGTTGTGCTTTCCATCTCTCTGGCCTGGAATATCTTTCATTCTCTACTCTAATATCAGTTGCTGAGAGAGGTGTGCCTGACCTTAAACACCCTGCCCAGCATTTTGAATAGCCCCCTACTACACTGTTTTGCTTCCTAAGAACTTATGACTGCCTGACATTATATTAATATCTTTATTTGTTTAATTATGTATTGTCTAACTCTCCCACTGAACTGTAAAGTCCATAAGGACAAGGGCTTATTTTTTAACTGTTGTCTTCCTAGTGCCCAAACTAGGTGGATGGTTATATGTATGTATGTGTGTTAGTTTCTCAGTCATGTCCAACTCTTCGTGACCCCATGGACTGTAGCCCATCAGTCTCCTCAGTCCATGGAATTCTCCAGGCAAGAATATTGGAGTAGGTAGCCATTCCCTTCTCTAGGGCATCTTCCTGACCTAAGGACTGAACCAGGGTCTCCTTTATTGCAGGTATATTCTTTACCATCTGAGCCACCAGGGAACGGTTGGTATTCAATAAATATTTGGTGAGTGATCAAAAGAATGATGGGAAGCACAAGTCAAAAGGGATGCTGGAGAGATTTTGTGCACAGTTCCTGATGGTAACACCAGAGAGATGAAGGGAAAAAAATTTGTCCATTTGGGGGCCCCCAAAGAGGGATCAATTCAAATAACTTCCCTCCAAGCATAGGAAAGAGATATGATAATGTGGGACTCTAAGAAAAATAAGAGTGGAACTCCCCCTGCCACTCAGAGAGCCACACTTACTCAGGAAAAGTACAAACCTGGCTCTTTCCCTCTAGAAAGTTCAGTTACTGTCCAGGTCATTTGCAGGAGTGGCTTAAACCCTTGAGAGAAGAGAAAGCACTGCATTTTTATCCCAAATAGAACTTGCCTGGCAGGAGAACAGTGAACACATGCATATGGTAAAGCAAAGGGGATAGAGTGGGTCCACAGACCCTTCTCCATTTTACAAACTCTTATTAATTACTCAAATTCTTTAAGAACTAACTTAAATACCATTTCCTTTTCCTAACTGTCTCCAGCAGAATTACATGTCCTTTGTACACACCATGGGAATAGTACTTTTTTTGGCGGGTGATTGGTTGTTGTAGACACATCCACTTGCCCTGCTCGATTGTGTAGGTGATGCCATGTCTTATTTGTCTTTGCACACCAAACATGCATGCTACATGTTAAGTTGTTTCAGTCATGTCTGACTCTTTGAGATGCTATGGACTGTAGCCCACCAGCTCCTCTGTCTACAGGATTCTCCTGGTAAGAATACTGGAGTGGGTTGCCTTGCCCTCCTCCAGGGGATCTTCCTGACCCAGGGATTGAGACAGGGTCTCCTGAGACTTCTGCATTGCAGGTGGATTCTTTACTACTGAGTCACTGGGGAAGCCCACTGAACATGATGGTATTTAATAAGCATTGGTTAAATTAGGGGCCAGCTCTATCTAAGTCATGGAATTAAAAGAAGGGGCTCTTATCAATGTTCTTCTCTGAGTAGGATTTACAAGTTGGGGGTATAATGCAGAATTGTTTCTTTGTTACTTACATAAAGCCTGCATCTGTTGCTGCCTGTCTATGTAAAGCCCATTTCCACCCACAGCCCTTATTTCTGGCTCAACAAAGCTTCCTCTGCAAAGAAGATCCCCGTCCTTTTGACATCCGTCTCCACCACTTCCACCGTCTGCATGCCGTCCTGTAAACTGGCTCTCAGTTTGCTTACCTCTGTCCAAGCTACTCAGCCAACATTCAGAGCCCTCTATGATCTGTCCTGAACTACTCCAGATGGCTGGCTGAGGGAGCTGGGAAAAATGGGGTTGATACACTAATTCCTCCCTCACTCACAGGAGTCATTACTAAGCTCTGCAAGTAAACTTACTTGATAAGGTGCATTGATCAAAGGAGGACACTGAGACAGAGTTGCTCATTTCCTCTAATCTCTTATCCTTGGTCTCAAGACAAGATACTCTATCCGGGTATCCTTTCCTGGCCTGGATGTGGCTGCAACAAAAATGATTGTCAGGGGAGAAGTGGAGAAGAGATGGTGGCTCTTGGGCATCCTGTGAACAGGTAGGATGGGTTTTGGAGCAGCTCCAGGCTGTGACCAGGTTCTGTCTTCTCAGGTTTTCCATTTCTTTCTACGTCAACTTGAGACTTCATTCTCAGAGTGCATTTCTCCTAAGACTACTAGCTCAAAATTCGAGTTTACTTCTCAGTGACTTGTTCATGCACACTTTAGTCTCAGGGGCCTAATTGGTGAGTAAAAATCAGTTTTAATAATACAAGAAGTTAAATAATTTCTAGTCTGAGGACTATAGTTATCAAAGTGCTTATTCTAATTAAAATTTTACTATTGTCTTCCTCTCCTTATCTCCCAGACAAAAAGACCATGCTTCTCCCCAGAGACATATCTTTGCATGTGCAGTTCACCCATCCAGGTGTTCTTCCTTCTTCCTCTCTCCCCTTATGCAGCCTCCTCAGCTGGACTGACCTGTGAATGCAGACACCACATCACCCATCTCTCCACTTATAGGAACTGGTGTTGTATATTTGCAGAGTTGATGATTATGGCTCAAATTAGATTCCTCCTCATCTCCCGGGTAAGTGCATAAAAGAATTGGGTTGACCAAAATGTTCATTTGGGTTTTTTCAAAGCATCTTATGGAAAAACCCAAACAAAGTTTTTTGCCAACCCAATATAAAACCGTCTTTTCCAATGACATAAAATCATGCACATTGCTTCTTTCTCCCACCAGTTTTCTTTAGTTAAAGACCAATGAGTACAACTATAGCTCCATCTTTTTCAGATTTCCCATAGCACAACACTGTAGTGTTGGAGAAGACTCTTGAGAGTCTCTTGGACTGCAAGGAGATTAAACCAGTCAATTCTAAAGGAAACCAATCCTGAATATTCATTGGAAAGATTGATGCTGAAGCTGAAGGTTCAATACTTTGGCCACCTGATACAAAGAGCCAACTCATTAGAAAAGACCCTGATGCTGGGAAAGATTGAAGGCCGGAAGAGAAGGGGACGACAGAGAATGAGATGGTTGGATGGCATCACCAACTCGATGAGCATGAGTTTGAGCAGGCTCCAGGAGATGGTGAAAGACAGGAAAGCCTGGGGTGCTGCAGTCCATGGGGTCGCAAAGAGTCAGACACAACAAATAGCACAGCTCATCCACAGCTTTAGTAGAATGCCCCCTTATAATATTCATTGCAATTAGTAACAAGAATAATAAGAGTTCACTATGTGTAGGCATTGTTCCAAGGACTTTACAGACCTTATCTCATTTAATCCTCACTATAACCCTGAAAACATTGCCACTATCCCCACATTATAGAGGAGAAGGCTGAGACAGGGAATTTAGATGCTTGGCCTACCCATGAAACCGTAACATTTCCAGGGCAGAGACCAGACAACTTTGCATCCTCCCTGGTACATAGGAACACTCAATAAAGTATGACAAAGAGATTTTAAAAGGAATTATCAAACCAATCAGTGCTTGACCATAGTAGGAAAAGGCAGCAGGATCTAAAGAAAATTAATTTAGGTCCAACCTTCTGAGTCCTGGGGAAAGAGGAGGGATGGGGGTGGTAGGCAAGGTGTATATATGTGTGTAATTGAAAAGTCTGTTCCTCGTTCTCCCTATCTGTAAAATGGGGATAATAGCACCCGCCCTGTTTGTTTCATAGGGTAATAATGAGAATCTGATGCAGTAGTGTGTACATGGGAAAGACTGTATAAACACAAAGTGCTATACAAACCATAGTTGGTATGAATTAGTTGAACTTAGAGTAGTGATTTTACCCCTGAGGCTCAAAATTGTCTTTCTATATGACAAACATAAGTTTTATGAACCTTGCCACCTGCTTTTTCAAGATACTGGGATGAAGGGACCTGTGATACCGGGCCACAGCCTGTGCTGCTGGATCAGCTACGGACAAGTTGTGGACAGAAGTGTATGTAGGGTGCATGGGTGTCCTGTGGGTGTGTCTTGAATGGATGAGCAGAGTTATGAGAGATTAATTGGTACCCTTTGTCAATAGATTCAAAACTTGGATATCATGTTGCCTCCCCTTTTCTCCACAATTCTTGTCCAGTTACTACTGGTAGAGAAGTAAGTAGAATAATACTTTCCTCATTCCCACCGTAGTTTGTGTCTCACTATTGATGAAGACGGGGCTTCCCTGGTGGCTCAGATGGTAAGGAATCTGCCTGCAGTACGGGAGACCCAGGTTCGATTCCTGGGTTGGGAAGATCCCCTGGAGAAGGAAATCATAACCCACTCCAGTATTCTTGCCTGGGAAATCCCATGGATGGAGGAGCTTGGCAGGCTACAGTCTGTGGGGTCACAAAGAGTCAGACATGACTGAGCAGTTTAACACACACATTGATGAAAAGCAGGTGATTCTTTCCAAGGCTGATATAAGATTGAGGTTGGGGTTAGAGTTAGTTCCTTATCCTCCATCTCCCTACAGAGATTGGGAGCCTCTGGGTTTGGGCACACCAGCCCCAGCTATGCAGCCTGGCCTGCTCCCTGACGTTCTCATACTTTCTATCCATCTCACTCACTGATTGTCCTGGGCTCATGGGGTCAAGTGTGGGTTCTCGCATCACCATTTCCTCCTCCAAAGAAGCACTGCTCTCTCCCCTTTCTCCAGATAGAGATCACTGCATCTATCTCAGTGTCATTTCTTCAAGATGTGAGCTGGAACAAAGCTGGAGCAGCTGCTTCGTTTCTAAGTGCCCTTTAGGGACCCCCTCGGCAGACACTTTGTGGGGTATAATGATGACATTCTAACGAGCATTAATGTACATGTTGTCATTTTTCTATATTTACTCTTCCCACAGGAGGCATAGCTCTAAGAAGGCATCACAGAAAGCAGGGAGACAAGGAGAAAGTTCTGTGGGCAAACCTCACTGCCAACCCATTGGCTGAGGAGAGAAAAGCTTGGAGGGTGAGGGTCAGAGAAATGGAACATTTTGGAGGCCAAGAGGATGGGAAAGGGGAGCAAGAACGGTAAGACACCTGGAAGAAGAAGGAGACAGATTTGGGAGGAAATAAAGATTCCAAAGGGCTTCCCAGGTGGCGCTAGTGGTAAAGAACTCACCTGCCACTGCAGGAGATATAAGAGATCAGAGTTCGATCTCTGGGTCAGGAAGATTCCCTGGAGGAGGGCACAGCAACCCACTTCAGTATTCTTGCCTGGAGAAACACCTGGACAGAGGAGCCTGACAGTCCACAGGGTTGCAGAGTCGAGCATGACTGAAGTGACTTAGCATAGCACAAAGATTCAAAAATTGATTTAGGACTCAAGACTATCTTTCTAGATCAAGAATATTACGTACATTTTCTTCAGTTCACAACCCTGACTGCTGTGTATTGCATCTGTCCATCCATCAATCCATCCATTTGACAAGTACTGATTGAATTCTTCCAACATGGCAGACATGGTCCTAAGCACACCAAGAGTACAAGGGTTTCTAAAAAGAAGAGGACCTCTCTTAGAATTTAATTCACTGGTGGTGGATCGCTGAGGCTTGTAAGGGTAATATCACATATGCCACTGACCCCTCACAACAACTCCATGAGGTTAGTGCTAATATCCTCCTTTTACAGAGGAAGGATGAGGGTTAAAGCTCAGAAAAGTTAAGTAAATTCTTGTAGATTTCAGTGTGCCCACAGTCAAGATTTCAACTCAGTTCTGTCCAGTGTTCAAAGATCTTTCACCTTTGTAATTTTAGGAAACATGGGTAGGGTAAGGTGGACACTAAATCCCAGTTCTATAGTTCCTGGGAGCTCCAGAGATCTCTGGGAATGTCTGTTAGGGATAAATGCAAAAATAAGGAGTCTCCTTTTGACTAAGGCTAGCCTGGAGTATCTTTCAGCTGAGGTTGGAGATAGGTGTACAGAAAGCCCCATTGGTTACTCCCAGCTTTACTTCTCTCCAGGTTTTCCGAGTGGGTTCTGCAAATATCTCATCATGTATTTTCACTAATTAATGAATCGATTCATGATAATTATACACTTACGTATTTCATTGCTATTTGCAAAGTTTCCATAATCATTCCATTGTAATGATGCTATGAGCTGTTTTCGCAGTGGATGCATCAGAAAACAGAGGCTCAGAGATGGCAACTTGCTGAAGATCAGCCATCCGGGAAGCCAGTAGGCCAAAACTCCAGCTCCAGGCCTTCTGACTCAAGTCCTCTGTTCTTCCCAAAGCCTTGGGCCATCTCCACAGACCATGAAAGCTTGACAAGGTTGCAGAGATCCCCTTTCTCATTTTACAGATGAGGACACAAGGCCACCAGCCCAAGGCCACCAGCTGGTCCATACCAATCTTTTTTCTTCAACATGGAGCCACCCCAATCTGAGCTTGGAAAGGCCTTTGTTAAATGTCCCTCTGGTCTCTGTCACTAAGAAACAGATCAGAACAAGCATGAAACTCTTGAAAATCATCTCAAGGTCTAACACAAGCAAACGTGTAAGTGGGTGGTATGGATCTCAGGGGAAGAAAGCAAAGTCAAAGCCAGGTCTCTGTGGGGTGATAATCCCAGGGCTCTAAGGGAAGCTTAGGATTTTCCAAGGGCATGGAATTAAAGAGGGTTCCTCAAACAAGCAAAAGTGAAGACCCCTTACTTTCCCTTAGACAGAGGATAAGGTCAAACTTTGTCCTCTCCTGCCCATAGATCTTATCTGGTGGGATTGTATCGAATAAATAATGTATCAGAAGATTCCTCCCTTGTTACATTAGCCCCATCAGGAATGCGAGCACAGCCCGGCTGTGTGATAAGTGGTAATAAATGGCAGTGCTTGTCGGTGGAAATTTTTCTGGCAAATTTCCGAGCCAGATTAAAAAGTAAATTAGATTTCTTCTGAAGAGTTATTTTCAAGGGTTTTTATCCACTGACGTGTGTATGCAAGATTGCAGCTTTGCCAAGGGGGAGAGAACAAAGCTGAAAAAAATAAAATAAAATAAAAATCAGCACGCAATTATCTGTCTGAACAAGGCTATCGTTGGGAAGGCACCTAATCAGAGATGTCTCAAATTTGCTTCAAATACAATGTGAAGTATAAAATGTATTTATAATGTGCCTCCTATGCTCCAGTAAAATTGTTACCAGGACCAGACAATTGCAGGAGACAGGGGTTGTAAAATGGAATGGATAGAATGAAATCAGTTATTAATAATAGTTGAATAAAATGCAGCTTTGGGGGAAGAGTATATGGTTTTGTTGGTTTTTTACTTACTTGACCAAGTCTTTTAAGTCATGTGTGTGTCAAATGCCCACGACCTCAACCTTGCTCCCTCTCGCTGCATCCGTTTTGCCCTTGGCACTCTCTGCCTCTACCTGCACTGTTCAGCCTCCTCTTGACTGCTTCCCATTTTGCCATCCCCTTCCAGGCCACCTTCCACACTGAGCCCAGGATGATCTATTAAGCAAATTGACTGTGCCATCCCCCTCCTTCAAAATCTTCTGACATGCCTCACTGTCTATATAATGAGTCTAAACTCCTTATTTAGCCCTGTAAGAGCCTTTGCTATTTGAGTCCACTGGCTTCCCAGCCTCATTTTGTGTCCCTCATGCTTTCAGAAAGACAGGGACACTATAGCTCTGTTCTAAGTCTCCTGTGGCTCCCAACTACTCAGTGAATAATTGATAAGTAAGTGAATGGGCAGAAAGATGTAGTCTCTGGGTACGTGGTGCCTCCAGGAAAGAGGTAGGAGTGAGGGTAGTTTCAAGGAGAAACTTGGCAGCTAGAGACTAAGGAATTACAGTGACCATCCTCCATCACTGGACAAACCAACACTAATTTACAAGGCTATTCTCTTAAGAAAGAGAATGAAGGGAGAGGACCAGTGAACTAGGTTCATGCTGCATACCTGCTTGGACAAAACCCAAAAGACAGTATTTTGGTTAACTTCCAATTTTCATTAGGAATCATGGTTCTGTTTGGATTAGGGATTATTTGAGACTTTTTTTTGGTTCTTTCTCACTCACCTATTGCCCGTTTCAGGCCTTAGAAGCAAAAACAAGAGAGTTGAAATTCATTAGACTTCCAGTGAAGGTCAAGTTAGAAGAGATGGTGCAAGTTTAGATCTAGGCTAAAATGAGCCCTGTGAATTTACATTCTCCATTCCCCTTTCCAACAGATTCCATTGCTCCTGCTAGAAAGGAAGGGAAAAGTTGCTTCGATTTGTCTTCCAGAAGGATGGAGAACTCTATAGAACTTGTCCAAGTTTCCCTGCCATCTCTGCACACAGGTTGTTCACCTCTCCCTCCCACTAGACCCTTCTGGCCTGTGTGTGTTTAAGGAGAATACTACCTTTAAGAGCATCGCTTTCTCTCCCTTGCCCTCCACACACCCCCGCCCCCCAATATGTGTATACTTTCCCCTCATGGTTTAGAAAAGAAAGAGGAGCATTGGGGTCTCATGGTTTTACATGTGAAGATGAAGGCTAGTGAGGGAGAGGGCATCAGAGAGAAGATGCAAGGGACTGGGCTGAATCACGCAAATTAAGTGGGTCTTGGAATTTACTGAAGAATCACTTATTTTAGTGCAGCCCTCAATGGGCTCCCTTGGGAAGCTGAAAGATAAAGGTGCAGAGAGGCCTCCAGGCTCTTCCTTCTCTAATGATATTTACTTTAACCTCAAGTGATGTTGATTCATGTAATACCTGCATTCAGAGAAGCCAGTCTCTGATTACCCAGCACAGGTCCATTTCGATGTGGAGAAGATGGCCCAGCCCTCATCAGGGAACAGCCCCAGAACACTTGCGGGATTACTCCCATTGCAATGTACCCACAACACTACCCAGAGGCCTGTGTGCCTGGGTGGTCAAGTTAGCACCCCTGCTGTGTTTGCTTGAAATCGGGTGAGAGGTGGTACTTTGGGAGAGTCAGTGGAATTCAACCCAGGGAAGAGAGAAAGACCAGCTGAGTCTGGTTAAATCTAGCTGGGGATGAGTTGTCCCACAAAGTCTCCAGCTGATAGCTGTCCAGTGGAGTCTGTCCAAAATAGAGCTGGCTGGAGCAGGTGATGACAGGGAGGAAGGAGCAGGACTCTCCTTTGTAAGTGAGAGCTGTCCACACCAATCAACCTGCAAGGGGGCCCGCCTGTTTTTTTTTTTTTAATAAATTTATTTATTTTACTTGGGGGCTAATTACTTTACAATATTGTAGTAGTTTTTGCCATATATTGACATGAATCAGCCATGGGTTTACATGTGTTCCCCATCCTGAACCCTCCTCCCACCTCCATCCCCATCTCATCCCTGGTGCCTTGTGAGGATGCAAAAATGGGAAGCAGGTCCCAGGGGCCAGGCACTTGTTGCTGAGAAGTTCCCAGAGAGTCTCTGGAACCCATTTTCCTCTATCCCCCTTCAAACACCAGCCCTGTTCTTTATCTACTTTCTCTTCCCCTTTTATCCTCTTCACTTTCCTCTCTGCTTCACCTTTGTGTTTTCCTCCCTGCCTCCCTTCCTTTCTTCCTTCCCCTGCCCACTCCACTCCCCATTGGCATGCTCTTCTTCCGTCAGCTCTCTTCTCTCCTTCCCTCTTCTCCTTGGGCTCCTTTTCCCTCTTGTCTTCACCCTTTCTCCTCTCCCTCTTCCCCTGGCCCCTCCTGTCATTCCATGACCATTTCATGAACATGTTCCAGGCCCACAGCTCAAGCACCAGTGTAAAAAGATGAACAAGAGATACAGCCCACCTTCAAGGAGCTCCCCGCAGAGTGAAAGGCAGGCGAGGAAGCAAACAGACCTGGAAGTCTGCCCTTGAGGGAGGGAGGTACAGCTGCCCAGTGGAGGGAGAGACTAATTCTGCCTCAAGAACTCAGGAAAAGCTTCCCAGAGGAGGTGATACTTGAAGGAGGCCTGGTGGTTTTCTAAAATGAGGAAGAGCTGAAAGGCCATCTGCTCAGAGGACACCCCAAGGGCAAAGATGTGAAGATGCAACACCCAGTGCTTTGTTGGTGGCTGGAGCATGGAAGTGTGGAGACAGTGCAAGAGCTGGTCCCACCGAGCTGATCTTCAGGGCTGGTGCCTGAGCTGAGGGTCTTGGACTTACTCATGCAGATGAGGGATTCTTGGAAGGTTTTAAGAAGAGAAAGGGCAAGGTGGTCTTCCTCCTTCTTCTTTACTTCAACATCTTCCATGTCCTTTCTTCTCTTTCTCCTCTGCCTTTTCTCTCACTGAGGCTTCCCTCACTTCATCACTGTTCACCTTAGCTGTTCTCTAATGCCAGCTTCACCCTGGACCTGGGCTATCCATGTGCACAGATCCAATGTTGGAGGCCACAGCTTCGAGCACGCTTCTGGGCTAGATCTGCATGGCTAAGTTCTAGAAGGGATGGGAGTGGCCTAAGAACAGATTTGCCTCTCCGCCCCCTAAACAGTCTCCTCCTGTCCTTTTTAAGCAATGTCCTTGCCTCCTTTCCCTGTTTTTTCCATCCAAAGTCCCTTTCAGCTACTTTGTCAGTCACTTTCATCTTTGGGCAGACAGAGATCCACAATCTCCTGCATGGTGCTGGGGACACAGAGCAGAGTTGGGGATGCAAAGTCTTCCATCTTTCAGTCTATTAAACTGACTGATTATTAAGAACCAGTCTTTCTGTTTGGAGATCCTTGTCTTGAAAGGTTGAAGGATACCTTAGAGATAACAATCCCTCTCACCAGTACCAGCACAAATACTGACACGGATCCTTAGACTAATACCACATGCTAAGAGTCAACTTTGCATGGTGTCTTTCAGTTTAACAGCAATGCCTTGTTCAAAACTCACTGCCAAATCAGTAAACGCTGGCGGAACACCTATCCTCTACCAGATACTGCACTAAGCGCTTCTTATACATGTGCTTGGTTTTATGCTCACAAGAAACTCGTGAGAAATGCATTTGTTATTTCTCTTCGTTCTTGAGTAAGTGGAGGCTCAGAGAAGTCAGAAAACTAAAACCTGATTTTCATCTAAGTCTTCTGACTTCAAGGTTGGGACTCCCTCCACTAGGCCTACAATAATGGGTGTTTTCACTGAGCACAGTTTACAGATGAGGGAAACTACAGTCCCAGAAGTCAAAGTCTAAGTCTAACTGTCTCATGATGCAGATAAATAAAGTGGGTCCGAAGGGCTTATTGATGTGAGTTATAAAGCTAACACTCAAATAATGTCCCTCAAGACCGTTATGGTTTTTCCCTTTTTTCACTGGTTTCGTGGTCTCCTGCTCCTCTCTCTGACCACCCCACCATCCCTAATCAGCATCAAGAGACAGACAGACCTAGGGGCTGAGAGTAGAGGTTACTGGGGCAGTGTAGCAGGGAAAGGGCCTTTGGGTCCATCTGTCACTGTGACAGCCCCATATGTCTCCCAATCAGAAAATTCTCGCCTTCCCCAGAGCAGCTCATTATTCCTCCCGATGTTGTTGCCTGAGGAGCTGGAGCCCGGCCTCTCTCATGCTGGTGACTGACGATGTGGAGAAACAGCAGCGTCCAAATGCAGTCCCCAGCTCCCCAAGGCACCTTGGCGCTGGGGGGAGGCGGGGGTGGGACTGGCTAGTCATTGCTTTGAGAGTGGCATTGATCCATCCCCGTGCAGATGCAGCTAGAGGAGCAGGCTGCTTGCCTGACTGGCTTGTTAGTAGGACTCGTTCAGAAAACTCAGCTTGCGAGAATTTCCACATGTGTGAGTAAATATGGCACCACACTTGGGGAGAACCAGCTCAGATCAAGAATGCTTCCGAACTGGAACCTCATGGCTAAGAGCTAGAGGGAAAGGCAAATGGTCTAAGACACAGCCCCTGCCATCCAAAGGCTTATGACTGACGTGGGAGATGAGAAGGGAGATATGAAGGGCTTACTGTATCAATGATGCAGAGCTTTGTTTACATGGCGATTAGGAAGGATAAGGGAATGTTTATTTAAGAAAATCCATCGTTTTCATGACAGCATGGTGTACATATTAGAAGAACATGGGAAGCAATGTGTTAGGTTAAAACACAGCTTTTTCTAGACCTGGCTCAGTGGTCTTGAACAAGCCAGGTGACTTGTCTGAACTTCATTTTCCCCATCTGTAGAGTGAAGAGGCTAATAGCCGTATCTCAAAGGATTGTTGGGAGGATAATGCAAGATAAAACAAATCAAGGACTTAACCCCATGCTTGGCACACTGCAAGACTCAGGGGTGACGGCAAGCTACCATGGATGTTAGAGGAATTATCACGCTCCAGCTCGGCCCTCCTCTAAGAGTGACCTTGAACTCGTGGCATACTTTCTCTGAGTCTCATCTGTAAGATGTGGTGATTCCATCTCCCTAAGGAGGTCATCATCAGCATCATGCAAGAAAAACTGTGTAAATTGCTGGGTACATAGTAGGAACTCAATAAAATAGTCACTCCCATTAGATGTCAGCAGAAGCAAGAGTTGGATTAACCTCAATCCCGACAGGAAATGAAATCCTGTTACATTTGAATGTCCTTCTGGAAATTAATTTCTTTTTACTTATTCATGGCTATTACTTTAATCAAAATGAAATGTCTTACTTAAAGGCAAATGATTAGTTCGGCTAATAGAGAGGTAAAAAGAATCTTCATCTTTGAACTTTCTATTCTTTCTTCCTAAAATATGGGTGAGAGATGCGCATTGCTGGAAAGCTGACTGATCCCTTCTCCTATAGCTCAAAGTCAGGGAGAGAATCTTGGTCCTGCATCCTGCCCTTAAAGTGTAAGTAGCTGACAACCCTCTAATCCTGCCAGAGGTATCTGTGAATTTAAAATAGGACTTTATTCTTCCTGCTTCCCTTTCGTCTCCCTTAATCCATTCTCCATACTGCAGTCCAAGTGATCTTTCAGAAACATAGGCCTCATCATTCCTATCCCCCGCTTAAAATTCTTTAATGACTTCCCATTGCTCTTAGATAATGTCCAAATTCCTTATCAAGGTTTGCAAGGCCCTCAATTGTGTTGCCTGCCTAGCCCTGCAGCACTGTCTTCCTGCTCCTCCCTCAGCTCAAACTCTCTCCCACCTGACTCATTATTTCTCTTCCTGGAATATCCCAGGACCCTCATCTCTCAGAACATAAAAATATGTAAATAGCATCTCTCTTGAGAAGATTAATGGACCATATGGTAGATTGAGGATAAGATGGCTTTAGTACCCCTTCCTATATCCATGCCCTTGCAATGTGTCTTTGCAGCTATTCCCTTCTAAAGGCAGAGCCCATTTTGCTGCTCCTTAATTTTGGACTGGCCCTGTGACTTGCTTTGGCTAACAGAATGCAGCAGAAGTGACAATGTGCCAGTTCAGAGCCCAGGCCTTAGGAAACTTTGCACATTTTCATTAGTTTTCTGAAAACTCTGCCAAGTGGCCATGTGAACAAATCCCAGCCTACCTGCCAAAAGGTTAAAGACTATGTTGCCCAGTCACCTCTCACGTCTTAGTCAACATTCATTTAACCTCTAGAAATAGAGCTGCCTAGCACAGCAGCTTCAGACAGTAAATGCTTGAATGAACATATCCAAGACCAGAAGAGTCACCCAGCTGAGCCTAATCCAAATCACCAACTGAAAAAATCATGGAATAAATAAATGACTGAAAAGAGTTTTGCAATTATTTGTAAATAGCACAAACTAACTGATACAGGCCTTCTGTAGGATAAAAATAAATATATGCATAAGCAGATAACAATACCAGGTACTGTGTGCTAAGTCTGCCACAAGTGAACAGACTTATTTCCACAAGTGAACAGAGAGTACAAAGGAATGAAAAATCACTGAGGACTGCAGTTATTCAAGGAAGTGATTCATTCAGATACATCTTTATTACTTCCTCAGCAGATGGTAAGCTTCCTGGGACTACAGATTATGTCTTAAAATTATTTTGTATTTTTTGCAATACCTAGAACAATGTAAGCTATAGCATTTAGTTCAAAAAGTACTTGATGGGCAATTAAAACAAGGTAGAAACTATATCTATTTTGTCCACTTTTATGTTCCTAGTTTCTGTACAATGCCTGGAATATAGAAGGCCCCTAGTAAATACTTGTGAATGAATGAATAAGTGTCTGAGTTCATGACTTTTAAAAAGCTTATGTATTTGTGAATGTCTTTCCAGGTGATCCCAGGCAGTGTTTCTAGGTATGAAAAATGAAGAGAAAAAGGCAGAAACCTGGATGGTGATAGGACCAACCACCCCACCTAAATCCAACATTTGTAACTATTCCAAAGCGCAATAGATGGCACATTTGTCCATGGTTCTTTTCTTACACTCTTCTTTCAGCTTCTCACCATCTTTCTCTCTTTTCCTCCTTTTCTTCTTTCTTCCCTTTCAGTTCTCTGTTCTATCTGTCCTCTTGATCCTTTCTGAGTCAGCATCTTTAATAGACTGTCATCAAGTTCAAGGTTATGTCTTTGTGCTAGAAAGGGCTTGGGGAGATGAGGGTGGCAGGTGCAGGGTCTCTATGGCAGGTGCAGTGTCAAGATAAGCTCTGCATTTTTAATTATCTTTTCTTTTCCTCTCCCTAAAAAAAAGATATAAGGAAAAACATGGGATCAAAAGGAAAAGGAAAAAGTATACATGTGCCATCTATGAGTAGCTCTTCCAGATCTGAAATTCCCACCTGAGAGCAGTCTTCTTGATATACTGTGTGCACCTGCACGTTTCTAGAGTCTTGATAAATGTACCCCTTTCTGATGATATGGAGCCAAACTAAGGGTCAGAATACAGTGACTTCTGAAGGTTAATCTATAAGTCTACCCTCTAGTCATACACTCTTTACATGGATGCATCATTTATATTTGTCCCCTTCACCTTGACTCTGTTTCAGCTCTTCTCTTGAAAGACCTCTCCTTGTTCAGAAGTATCTGTCCCTGCTTCTAGAAACCTTCCTTGGTTTGTCTCCCCCAAGATGTCCTAGTGCTCACTGTATGCTATTCATTTGATAATTGCCATATAATAATCTCCTGACTATTATGGTTTCAGGAGAAAAATAATAGCCTTTATTTGCACTTCTCAAGGAAACAAGAACCACCCTATGGTTTTGTGGTTCCCTAGACACATTGTAGGAACTCAGAATTCATTTGCTGAGTGACTGTATAAGTGCATGTTCTCCTGGAAATGGCTGGTTTGCTTTGAAAGCCCCATAACATTAAAAATGGTTACTTTTCAATAAGCACTTACTATGTGCCAGGTACTGAACTAGGCACTTTACATGGGCTATGTCATCTCATCATCAGGTGAAGTGGGGACTGTTGTTACCTTCACAGCTAGTAAGTGAGGGCACAGACATTCAGCTCGGGCCAGTTGGGTTCCAAAGCGGGTACTCGCAGTCCCCCAACCAAAGATTCCTCCCTAGAGGAATCACATGAAAGTTGCAACAACAAGCTAACCACCCCAATTGAAGAAAGCGTGACCTCTTCAGGAAAAGAAATGAGGCATATTTCAAGGGGAAAAGTTTTCTTTCATGATGTCTCTGGGCACATCATGTCACTTGATTATTAGCTGTTTGCAATTATTTCACGTGTATTCATTTTGTTTACCCAAAAAAGACTACAGTAATTACTAGAGAATAATAATCTCCACATATTACAATGTATCACACTGTATGCTAGACACTTTACATTCTATATTTTCTTAAATCTGTGCAATATCCCTGAGCATTCATGTTCCTGTTATTCCTATTTTATAGGTGAGAAACTGAGAACTGGGAAGTTAAGTTCCCAGAGTCATTCAGTCAATGGGTACAAATCCTCTGATGGAACCCCAGTCTCTCCTACCCCAAAATATTTTCTTATATACTAAACCACTGACTTTCAAATTTCAGTGTGCACAAGGATCTCCTGGGGAGTTAGTTAAATGCAGATGTCCAGACCCCACCTTCAAAGATTCTCTAGTAGCTGTGAAGTGGTATCTAGGATCTACCTTTTCAAAAACAACTTGTGTAGATCTATTCAGCATGTCCATGACACACTCCACTGCCATCTTCCCTCCCTCATGAAAGGAGCTGGAAGTAAAGTCTTCTGTAGGCTGCTCCCAGATGTTGGTTTCACCACACTGCCCATGAGAGATGCGGGCAGTGCCCCATATGTAGCGTTCATAAGCTTGCCCTGCAGCCTCAATCATGATCAACATTTCAAAAGCCCATGGCTCTTTCTTAGGTATGGGTTCTGCCCTTAATGTTCCTTTGCTCTTCTGTTTTGGGAGGACTGGCTGAAAACAGTAAAATCCATTCTATCCTTATTATTTAAGGTATGATAGTCACTTAGTTGTGTCTGACTCTTTGTGACTCCATGCACTGTAGCCCACCAGGCTCCTCTGTGCATGGGATTCTCCAGGCAAGATTACTGGAGTGGGTAGCCACTTCCTTCTCCAGGGGATCTTCCTGACCCAGGGATTGATCCCTGATCTCCTGCATTTCAGGCAGATTCTTTACCATCTGAGCCACCAGGGAAGACCATTATTTAAGATAGAGCCTTATCTAAATATCTAGCTCCAGTTTCCCTCTCCCTGCATCCCACAATGCCTCCTTGCCCGCTTCTCTGAACCTGCCACCCAGACAAAAGACTGAGGGTCATAAAGCAAGCATGGAGAGCTTCACTACATCATAATTTCTTCCCTGAAACAATTGTTTCTTGGTTCTGAGAAGGTTATTCGTGAGGAATTTGCCCAGTGGCCCTACAATTTCCTTCTGTTCTTTACCAAATTTTAGAGAGATTATTTGCAAGAGTTCTATACTGTGTCTATTCTTTTGTTAATGAATTCAAGTCACTGTTGCTGTCTTTTTTCCCCAGGGGACATCATTGTAAATTTGGGGAATGTCCTGGCTGTTCCACCAAGAGGCTGCTTTTCTTATCCTTGCCTGTTTATCCTCTGGGGACCCATAAGATGGGTGGTTCCTTTCCTAAGGGTGCTTTGTGAATGTCTCTTTCAATATTAATGTGACACCTGCAGATGTAATACTGAGCAGCATGGTTTGTTACATGGCATCGAGGGTAGCAGGACTTCCTGTGAATAACAGGTCCAGGTATGAGGTGCCGTGTGAAGTTAAGCTGGTACCAAAGAAGGAGCATGTGTTTACTAACATGTGTGAGACCCCTGCTCCTCCAGGGAGAGCAGTCAAGTGTTTCTGCTCAATGAGGAATTCAATGGCTTTGGACACTTGTATAAAGATGGCGAGATGTGTTTGTACTAGAGTAGTGAATGCAACATAGGTTTTTGGTGACTGGCATGATATGGTCTTTTGAATAATTTAATTTCTTAAAATATTGCTCGGCCATCCCCAAGCCCCTAAATCGGGACACTATAAAATAGTGCATAACTTTACTAGATCAGATTCATAGTTCCGTGATCATTCATTTATCCATTCATTCAGAAATATTTACTTGACATCTATGATGTAACAAGCACCATGCTAGAAATTAAAGGAAAGTCTATGAGTAAAACAGAGTTCCTTCCCTTAAGGAACTTGCAGCCGGATGGAGGAGGCAGAGAGGTTATAATGCAGTGTGTTAAGTGCTATTTTTAAAATGAGCACAGTGTGCTCTGATAGCCCAGAGGAGAGGTTCTCAGCCCAAATGGAAGGTGAAAGAAGAGGAAAGAATTCAGGGAAGGTTTCCTAGAAGGTACATTGAAAATGAGTATTTGGAGACTAAAAGTATTTGGTGAGAAAGAGGGGGGATGATCAAAAAGGAGGCAGAAAAAGAAAGAATGAATGGCTTCATGTTCTCCAGTTGTCAGTCAATCCTTGCCAGTTGTCCAGGTTTTACCACCTGTCAACTAAAATTTAATTGAGAGAAATCTCTCATCAAGAGGTTAATTGTGACACAGATTCCTATATCTGGAGGAAAAATCTGTCACCTATGCAGACTGCTTCTTTTTTGGCATCTGGAACAATCCTGTCTGCTAGCAAAATGTAGATACTTGCAATCGAGTTATTTCCAGCACTCAGGTTCTTTCTAAGCTTCTTATCTTTCCCTGAATATCCTCACTCTATATTTAAAACCTCTTGGCATTCCATCCCAAATGGACTAGGATTGTGTCTGTCTCTATCGGACCCCTGTTTCCCTGACACTCCATTCCTGAATTAAAAGTGTTCCCAAGGAAAAGTCTCCATTCTTTCCTACGAACATGGTACAATTCTGAACCCAGGGACTTCCCTGGTGGACCAGTGGTTAAGAATCCACCTTGCATTGCAGGTGACTTGGGTTTGACTCCTGTTTGGGGCACGAAGATCTCATACGCTTTGGGGCAACTAAGCCTTTACACCAACAACTACTGAGCCTGAACACAGCTACGAGGTATCCCACATGATACAATGAAGATCCTGTGTGCTGCAACTAAGAGCCAATGCAGCCAATTATATATACATAAAATACTCAACCCCGGAAGTCAGAAACTCAAACACAAAAATTCATGACCTCCCACTAGCTGCAGTTGCAGCCTCTGGCGCTTTGTATATTTCTCCAATGCCAGAAGGATCCTAAGGAGCCTTTCTTTCATTCCCACTTCTTTGACCTTTGCTCGAGGCTCTTACCCTGGGATTCCTTCAACCTGTAGATCCACCCAGGATCTCCTTCTTCCTCTCTCTCTTGCCTAGCCTCTCTCATCCTCTCCCCTCCCCAGCCCTGTTCCTTTTTGCTCTCCCTCTATTCTCAAACGACGTGCGTGTGTGTATGTACGTCCACTGACTTTTGAGATTCCATAGGGAATGGATCAGGCAGCCCGGTGCCTGAAGAACGTGTGAACAGTGATAGTTTCTGGATGACTCCAAATTTAACATGAGTTAAGTTCTAAAAATATTCTATATATACTTTAAAGATGAAAGCATAAATAAATTAGTGAAGTGGTCAGCAGGAAGTAGATTAAATCAAAGTATCGGGGAATTCTATTGGGCGTTTCAAGCCTAGGATCTTCTAGAGCAACAGAGGTAAGATCTTCTCTTTGATCTCTGGAGATAATAGCAGAGGAATTTTGTCCTGGTTCTTTACTGCAGGCAGCTGTCATCTTTGTTTGTTATTATTATGTTTAAGCCACAAGAGTTCGGGAGGAACCAAGGACCAGAATCCAAGAGAAGGTCCATGTGAAATCCTGCAAAGCAGACAGGGGCAGCTTGAGCAGCAGTTCTCAGGCTCACCTGATTGGGGAGAGGAGGAGGGAGATGCTTTTAAAACAACAGGGACCATATGAAAAGGCAGATGTCCCTGGGAAATGAAGTTGTAAAGTCCAGTCTAGGTTGTATGTGGCTTTATGGCATCCCAGAAAGCTAGTCAATCCTAGAGGAAATCAACCCTGAATATTCATTGGAAGGACTGTTACTGAAGCTGAAGCTCCAATACTTTGGCCACTTGATGCAAAGAGCTGACTCACTGGAAAAGACCCTGATGCTGGGAAAGATTGAGGGCAGGAGGAGAAGAAGGTAATGGAGAATAAGAGGGTTAGATAGCATCACCAACTCAATGGACATGAATTTGAGTCAACTCCAGGAGATAGTGGAGGACAGAGGAGCCTGGTGTGCTATAGTCCATGGGATCACAAAGAGTTAGACGCAACTTTTAGCGACTGAACAACAACCACAGAAAACTAGTAAGTGAATCTGAGGTCATGAACAGTGTTGACAATCTCACACTGTGGGCACTGTGAACAGGACGGGCTGGGCCAGCAAAGTCAGGATGTGGCCTATGGAGGGGCCCAGTCTGTGGAGTCAGATAGACCAGTGCTCCAATCTAGCTTCTGTACCCACCATCTGTGACACCTTAGACCGGTCACTTAACCCCTCTGAACCTCAGTTTCTTCAGATGAAGATGAGCTCATAAGGCCTGCCCCTCAGGGCTGTGGTGCTGTATGTGAAGCCCTAGGCACAATGCCAGGGCAGACCTGGCTTCCTAGTAGCACCTACTCAACCCTTATGGGACAGAACCAGGTCAGCATCACAATAAGGGTAAGACTCTAGGAACTGGACTTGGATTTTACTTTGTGGTCAACATAGGTAATTACTTTGCACTGGACCTGTGCTAGTGCCAGAGACACAAAGACTAGGATGGCCTGGGCTCTTTCTCAAGAAGCTTTCAGGCCGGTGGGGGAGAAAATCACGGGAATAGAGTGGAAGTGCTGCAGAGTGAGGGCTGTGAGAGGGGTGTGCGCATGTTGAGAGCACGGGGACTGGGAAGCGGGTCAGGGAAGGCATCATGGGGAAGGAAGCCATTGAGCCAGACTGGAAAGCCCCAGGGAATGGCTATGAGTGAGCTGTCACCCAGTTGTTGCCATGGGAATGCAGGGCACTGAGCAAGGGGACTGAGCCAAGGGTGTCAGGATGCAGATGACCCAGTCTTACAGCTCCAGAACAGAATGACATGTCCCTTAAGACAGCTCACACAATTAAGACCCAACCACTTGCTGCTACTTCACCCTCACCTTGTCTGTCATTGACAGACCACTGGCAGCCCTTTCCATTGAGATAAATACAGTATGAGAGGGTAATTAGACTGACTAATTTCTCAGCCAGGGGAGCTCTCCCAGGCTCCAATTGCCCTATGGTCTTTGCATTCAAATTGCTTTACAAGTGAGAGTTAGAGGGAACCTGGAACTAAGGGAAGAGAGTGGAATTGAGGGTGAACACAAGTCACAGAAGGACCCAAATAGCGTATACTGAACTCACCAAGACTGAGCAGACAATCAACTTTCTTCCCCAGTCCCACCTCTACCAGTCCAACAATGATTAATTTACTAAAAAGCTTTAATACATTTTTTGGCTTAAATGTTAACAAACACACATGAGTCATCACACTGGTCCTTCCAGGAAAGTGTCTTCTGTCAGGTCATTTCTCTCTTTCTGCATATCAGTTTCTTCATCTTCAAGAATGGGAAATTTGTGTGACAACAATCCCTTTGGATCTGTCCAGTTCTAATATCAGGTAGCTGCAGATCCCAGGGGAACACAGATCTCAAAGTGAAGGATAGAGAATGAAAAATAGAAAGCACCTTTGGTACAAGGTGGAGAAGGCAATGGCACCCCACTCCAGTACTCTTGCCTGGAAAATCCCATGGACGGAGGGGCCTGGTAAGCTGCAGTCCGTGGGGTCGTGAAGAGTCGGACACGACTGAGTGACTTCACTTTCACTTTTCATTTTCGTGCATTGGAGAAGGAAATGACAACCCACTCCAGTATTCTTGGTACAAGGTAATTTGGCCACTAGGGAAGCCACTGAGCAACCTCCGTATTGTATCAAGACACCCTGTGGTTAAATCCTCATGGTGACTGCAGCCATGAAATTAAAAGACCCTTGCTCCTTGGAAGAAAAGCTATGACAAACCTAGACGGTGTTTTAAAAAGCAGAGACATCACTTTGCCAACAAAAATCCATGCTGTCAAAGCTTTGGTTTTTCCAGTAGTCATACAGAGATGTGAGATGTGGACCATGAAGAAGGTTAATGCCAAAGAATATATGCATTTGAACTGTGGTGTTGAAGAAGGTTCTTGTGAGTCTTTTAAACATCTAGGAGATCAAGTCAGTCAATCCTAAAGGAAATCAACCCTGAATATTCATTGGAAGGACTGATGCTGAAGCTGAAGCTCGAATACTTTGGACACCTGATGCAAAGAGTCAACTCATCAGAAAAGACCCTGATGCTGGGAAAGATTGAAGGCAGGAGGAGAAGGGGCCAACAGAGGATGAGATGGTTGAATGGCATCATCGACTCAATGGACATGAGTTTAGACAAACTCTGAGGGGCAGTGAAGGACAGGGAAGCCTAGAATGCTGTAGTCCATGGGTCACAAAGTGTTGAACAGACTTAGCAACAGAACAACAACAACCCCGTGGTTTAGCTGTAGCCACTTCCTATGATTGCAGAGTGCTTCATATATTCAGCCTGGGTGTGAGGGATATTGATCCTTCTTACTCATATATGTGTCCCCAGCATCTAGCACCATGCTTGTCACATAGTCTTTACTCAAAGGAAGTTTATTCTGCTAGCTGAACAGAAGACCCAGACCTCCCCAGGACCCAAGGAGAGAGATATTGAATGGTGACAGAGGACATTCTAATCCTGCTTTCTGGATTTCTCTATAGATAACTAATCATCTATTATGGTTGATTCTTATTAGCTTTTCTCTCAGAGATTTAATTTCTTTCTAGTCCTGTAGACATCCCCCTTTCCAGTTAAATCCTCCCTTTCCTGTTAAAGACCTCCACCCAAGCCAAGAGCAGGTCTTCTCCCTCTCCACACTACCTTCTGTCTTCTTTGTGTCCATAGCAAAGTAGAAAAGAGGATTCACAGTGTAAGTCAACTTGTTAGTATGTATCTTCATCTATTTTCATGCTTCTTAAGTTCAGGCAGGGCAGGCTCCAGAGGTTCAAAACTGTTGGGTGGTTGACAAATCTATTTAGAAGGTGAGATGCAAAAGTCAGCTTGGGGTCAGTCTCTCCAAGGAGGCTAATCTGACCCTCTGTTTATGGGAAGGAGATTTTTCATTCCTGGGCAGGGAAATAGAAGGATAACCACCAGCCCCTCTCCAGCACCACCATTACCAAGGAGACAAAGCATGTGGCTGAAGTTCTTTGTCAAGTACTTGAATTCAGGAAACCTTAATGGTGTCCAAGACAGCAACCCTGTCCTGACAGCAATGATGGCCACTGAACCCTCTTATTTGGAAAGTCCATAACCTCTATTACACTGAGGTAGCTTTTGGTAAATTTCACATAACATATACATCAGACTATATTCTTGAAAGGCAGCCAGGTATAGTAGGAAGAACGTGGAATTTGAAGACATAAATTTAACTCTGAGTCTCTTTCCTTCTCTGTCAAATGGGAGAAAACTGTATCTATGTTAAAGCCGTTGTGAGGATTAAAGGAGAATATTCATTTATTAACTCAACAAATGTTTATCAAGCACTTCATTTATTAATCAGGATAAATAATTTCTATGCCTCAGTAGATAAGCCTCTAAATCTCAGTGGTACAACACAATAGAAATCTGAAGAGTCTGATGTATGGCTGGGGTCCTCCCCTATCTACTGACCTGGGATCCAGGCTCCCTCCATCTTGCGATGGTTGCTGAGGTGGAAGAGAGAGATGGTGAGGTAAACTTTCTTTTCCATGCCTTGGGCCAGAAGTGACACATCTCTCTTACTCCTTTGTACGTATGTGCCAAAACTTAGTCATATGCTTCCAATTTCACTCCAAGAGAGGCTCAGAAATGTTTCTCCATTTTAGCCCAGGAAGAGGAAGTTGTGTGAAGAACAAATAGTGTTGTCTCTGCCACAGCATCTAACGTGTGTCAAGAACTATACTTAACAATGGAGACACAGAGATAAGCAAACAAAGTCCCTGTCCTCAAGGAGAACATAGTCCAGAGAAGCAAGTGTCAGCACTGTTAGCTCTTAGGATAATTCAATTCCCCTTTTCATTCTGTAATGACATTAATTCAATTCAATTCTGGCTTCAATTAATTCTGTAACTTCACTGTTTCCTGCTACCAGTGATTACTTATATCTGAAATAGTTTGTGTTCTTAAAACTTTATTTCATGCCTATAGGTGTCCTGCGAGTCATTCCCACCTCCCTCCATCCCTAGGGCTGAATCTATCTGACTATTCTAATCACCTGTCAGCCCCCTATGTAACCTGATGGGGTACCAGGCAAGTGGCGGAGCACCCTTACCCTATAGTTATTGAATATGAGTGTTACATTCGTATCTTTTTGTTTCTTTCCTCCAATTATATTTCTCTTCTCTCTGCTCAGGGCTTCACCCAGGCTCCATCTTTCCCAGACAGACTGCCACAGGCTAAAAGAGGAGACATCTTGCTCCTCAGCCCAGGCGGGGGGTGGGGGGGTCACCTTATCCTGGGCACAAAAGAGATGAATCACAGTCCCTCTCTTCTTTCTCCCCTCTCCCTGCTGGACTCTTTCCCCCAGGAAATAGATCACCCTTGGGAAAATTGCAGGGGCCTGCGGGAAAGGAACTGTCCACAGTGCTGACCGGCAGGGGCTGGATGAGAGATGCTAGCGGAGACGCTGGTCGCTCCAGCGAACCTCCTGAGGCGACCTCACTTGGGTCCTTCCTCGGAGGTCGCCGCCAACACCCGTCCCCCAGCCCCTACCCTCGCAGGGTGGGCGCAGCGCTCCAGACGCTGGTCCTGCCCCTCCTCCCGGACCGCGCCTGCGGTCCCAGCCATAGCTCACAGCTCTTATCGTCCCAGCTGCCGGGTCCTGCCATGTTGGTGAACAATAACGGATTCAGCCTCCCGTGTTCATCCTTACCCTGTACCTTTAATCAGGAGTGTTATCCGCGGTTCCTGCCCAGGCCTCATTTAGATTTCTTGTTTGTAGCAATAATACCCTTTTAATATGCTAAATGAGCGAGCAAATGAGCCTTCCTCCACTCACGAGGTTTTTAAAAACATCCCTTCTTTAGTGGATGAAGGTCATTCTTTTGGCAGATTAATACTTAACTAGGAGGCCCTGTTTATTGTCTGGGGTCACTTCAGCGGCTGTCACAGCATATTAAAGAGCGCAGGACTGCCGGTACTGGAACAATGCCGCTGGGTGGGGGCGCGGGAGGGGCGGCCCGCTCCTGATTCCCTTCCCTGGCTCTCATTTCAACTCCGCAGCCGTTATTAATACTTTAATTTGTAGTGCATTAATGAATTCTAATCCCCATTATGTGTGGAGCCAGTAGGCCTGCAGCAGGCTCTGTGCTACCCGAGTGAATCCATGGCTGTGGATATGCAGACTCAGGGATGGATGGCATTGACCAGGGGCAGGGTCCCGGCCTTTCAAAGGGGCCAGCCAAGATGGGGAGGAGGATGCTAGTTCTAGGAGGCTCAGCTGCAGAGGGAAAATGAACAGGTGAAGAGACAGTCTGGATGGCACTGTGTGAAACTTCAACCTGACTATGCCATTTCCAACTTTGAGCTTTCCAGTTACTGAGAACCAATTTTCCCCATTCCTACTTGAAAAATTTCCCTCCTCTGTATATAAGAATAATCTGCCTGCAATGTGGGAGACCGGGGTTCATTCCCTGGGTTGGGAAGATCCCCTGGAGAAGAGAACAGCTTCCCAGTCCAGTATTCTTGTCTGGAGAATTTCTTGGACAGAGGAGACTGCCGGGCTACAGTCCATGCGATCACAGAGTCAGACACAACTAAGCAACTGTCACTACTAAAGTATATAAGAATAGCACCCACTTTAAAGGACAGGCATGCTTACTAAATGGAGTAATATAAGTAGACTACTTAGGGCATGCAGTAAATGCTTCGTCAAGTTTAGTGGTCATCATGATTCCCTCACCAAACCTCCCCCTGCCCACAGTCCTACCTGGTGAGTTGAGGAGAACGACTCCTTCTCTTTTCTGTCACACTTGTACTCAAATCTATGGGCCCTTCTCTGCTTCCAAAAACATGAGCTTATGAGTCTGACTTTTCTAGGAGAGCATATCCCCTTGAGGACAGGGACTGTGTCATTCTTATTTTTATATGGTAGTTGTTCAGTTGCTAAGACTCTTTGTGACCCCATGGACTGCAGTGTGCCAGGCTTCCCTGTCTTCACTGTCTCCCGGAGTTTGCTTAAATTCATGTCCTTGTTTTTATATCCCCAGGGCATTTAATAGCAGTGCTTGTCAGAAAATACGTACTTCATAAAGGCTGGTTGTGTAAACAGTTGAATAAATGAAGAGTGTAGATTGCGCTCTCCCTGTTTCAGGACCTTACTCTTTCCATGAGCCCTGGGAAGAGAGTTGGCTAAGGCCACAAAACTCTTTTCTTGGCATGTCTAATTGTCACTGAACCAGACTTGGGTCCACTCCCCGTGTGCAGCAAAGCCAATGCATTGACACCAGCTTGTGATGAATGCAAGTGCAGCATTTATTGCAGGGCACCAGGCAAGGAGTTCAGGACAGCTAGTACTCAAAACACCTGAACTCCTTGATTGGTTTCCAGAAAGCATTTTTAAAGACCAGATGAGGGAGGAGCAGCCCAGAGTCTGTGATCAGCTCCTGCACAATTCGCTAAGAGATGGATAGTGAGGTAACAGGGTGGTGTCATAGGGGTTAATATTTATCAATTCTTAAGCACCAGTAGGTCTAAGGGCTACGTGCTCAAGGTCATCAGGTAGTTAATATCTTCCATTTGGTGGGGGTTTTAGCATCTGTAAAACAACTTGGGAAATGTGCATCAGATACTGTCATCTGGGTACTTCAGAGAGGAGCTAAAGCAGAGGCTATGGGGAAGGGTCTGTTCCTGGAAGGCACCTTAGGGAGATTTCCTGGGTGACTCCAGCCTGCCCTCTCTCCTCTGAACTCTGAGCCTGTTTCCTGAGCCACAGCGTGGTATCAGTTTGATCATAGCCTTCTCCTGGGCACACCTTGGTTCTCATCTTTTACTCATATGTCTGAGCCTAGTGACCTGGGCTCATTTTAGATGAGGACAGGGACTATATGTTGTACTCTTAATATATCTTTCACCCTAAGAAAACATACTAAGAGCCACTATTTATGAGGCTTTACACTGGATCAGGCCCTGTCATAGGCACTTTACTGCCTCACTCAGTATTCCAGAATCTTAGAGCCAGAAAAAAACCTTAAAGATCACTTGGAGCAAATACTCGGGTTTTTATTGAGATGCCTGATGCTCAGAGAGGTTTAGGATTGTCCAGGGTCACTTAGCTCATTTGTAACTCAGTCAAGGGCTCAAAGACAAACTCTTTCCCTCTCTCACTGCCCCCTTCCCCTGGGCCACTGGTTTGGTGGGTCAGGATGTGCTCCTACAGGAATGGAACAGATGGGACCAGAAGTTGATGCACGGGCCTCTGCTGGATGGACCAGGACTCTAAGGGCCAAGCCCTCCTGTCTCGGGGCCATGAGGAGTTGAGCCAGGATTGCTCTGTGCTCTGGTCTCCTTGGGAGATGTATTACACTATACAGCCTCCTAGGGCCTCAATTCAATTCATCAAGTACTTACTAAGTATCTGCTCAGAAGCAAAAAGCCCCCATCTAGAAGCCAGAGATCCTGATTCCAGCCCCATCTCAGTGATCGGCCGTCAAGTGTTCTCATACCTGAGTTGTGAGTTGCTCACTTGCAGCACACACTGACCCATTTAGGGGCTGATACTTGAACTGGAGGCCCCATGTGACTTTCTGACCACGCTGCCCAGCTCACCTGTGCCTGCAGGCTCCCCAACCCCCACCCAGGCCACTCAGAGACCCGTCCCCCCTGCCCCCGTGGAGTCTATCACACTCCTCTTCCTCCTCTTCTTTGTGTCTTCTCAGGACACAGGGTCCAGTTATTTGGAAGAGAAGCAAACATTACTGGTGTGTTACTTGCTCCTGATGCCTTGTACACCTGCATGAACCTCTAACCTGTGGAGACGATGAGCCGTGGGCTTCCACTCATGTGAGAATTTCGTCAGGCTCAGACTCTGCTTGCAATGGCACAGACTGGCAGCTTCCTAGGTCTTCTCTGCCCCTCTGCCTCACAGCCCCGTGTACCTCATTGCTCCTATTGGCAGAGACGTAATGGATGTGAAGCTCAGTGAATCAGAAATCAAAAGGAAAAGGAAGAGTCACTGATGGACCATGCTCCACAGAGGTGATGGTTTTTCTGGCCAAGCTGCTGTCTTGCTGTTTCCTGACATATCAGTGTGAGGTCACCCAGCCAGCCTGGCCTCTTCCTCGGCTCCTATGGTGCTCTGAGAGCCGACAGCAGCCTTGCCCTGAAAGAGATGCCAGGATTCAATCTGTGTGTTTGTGTGGGGGTGTTGGAGGAGCAGGAAGGTGTAAGAATATGAGAAAGGTGTGAGCTGTGTGTGTAGCTGACATGTGGGGATCTATATGCACCAGACCATATGGATAATACATGTGGTAGGTGGTCAAACATGATCATTATGAGTGGAGGTTAGTTGTGTGTTCACTATTGGGGGAGTAGGAAAATTGTGAGTATTTGAATGTGTGTAATGCACTGTTCTGGCTTCCCTGGTGATTCAGACAGTAAAGAAAGTGAAGTGAAGTTGCTCAGTCATGTCCGACTCTTTGCGACTCCATGAACTGTAGCCTACCAGGATCCTCCATCCATGGGATTTTCCAGGCAAGAGTACTGGAGTGGGTTGCCATTTCCTTCTCCAGGGGGTCTTCCTGACCCAGGGATCAAACCCAGGTCTCCCACATTGTAGGCAGATGCTTTACCGTCTGAGCCACCAGGGAAGTCTTAAAGAAGACAGTAAAGAATCTGCATGCATGCAATGTGGGAGACCTGGGTTTGATCCCCAGGTCAGGAAGATCCCCTGGAGGAAGGAATGGCTACCCACTCCAGTATTCTTGCCTTGAGAATTCCATGGACAGACGAGCCTGACAGGCTACAGTCCATGCGGTCTCAAAGAGTCAGACACTACTGAGCAACTAACACTTTCACACTAACAATGCACTGTTGGTGTTATATGAGTGCATGGTGAAGCTATGTACACTGACCTGTTTAAGAATCTTTGGAATGTATGTGAATGGCGAGTCAGTGTATGTGTTTTGATAAGGGGAATTTAGGGACTAAGGGAATGATATGTACATGAATATGTTACAACTGAGGATGAGTTGTGTTTGTATAAATGAGTGTGTTCTATTAGTCAGGGTTGGTTTATAAGTTTGAGGACTTCTATGGATTGTGGGTTTGTGAATGTGTATAAATAACAGTGTGTGCTATGCATATCAAGGGTGTATGCATATCTTAACTTGTGTGTTAAGATGGGCAGATACAAGTGCTGTGAATATGTGTACCAGTGAAAGTGTATGAAGGTGTTAGTAGAGTGTATGTTCACGAGTGGGGGTTCAGGAACATGAGAAAGAAGTGAGAGTGAAAGTGAAGTCACTCATCGTGTCTGACTCTTTACGACCCCATGGACAGTAGCCTACCAGGCCCCGCCGTCCATGGGATTTTCCAGGCAAGAATACCGGAGTGGGCTGCCATTTCCTTCGCAGGAACATGGGACACACATGAATAAATGGATGACTGGATCTGTGTGTGGAAAATACCTTGAGGGTTTGGTATATATACGAGTGTGAAAGCACAAGCAGCGTGTGCTGGAGCTGGCTTACACTGGCCTGTGAGAGCAACTGTTAAACTTAGGAATTGTGTAAGCCTGTTGTTAAAATCAACCAATATTAAAAATTAAATTGTATGCACTTACAATGACATAAATTATATAAGAATAAAAATAATAATTAAAACTCATGCATTTGTAATTATTTTACATCTCACTCTTGTTTGCATCTGGAGATTATTTACACCTAGTCTGTGTAGTAGAACAGGCTGTTGCCTGTCATCTCATCCAGCTTCAAGTTTCATGATATATATTGGTAACTTGAAATTAGTCATGGTGGGAGTATTCATCCCAGAGAAGATGCAAATGCTGCAAATCAGGACCTTTATTACCTGGAGAGCTGGTTGGTAAACATTTATCATCATACAACTGTATATGCATGGGAGTGTTGGTTGGTTATTATTGATACAAGATTTGGAAGGAGTGTGTGTGTGTGTGTGTGTGTGTGTGTGTGTGTGAGAGAGAGAGAGAGAGAGAGAGAGTGAGAGAGAGAGAGAGAGAGAGAATTGGTGGATAAGTGTAAGTGTAACGAATGAATGTATTTATTGCTAAGGAAGTGTAAGTATATACGATAGATAAGTCCAGGTAACTTTTAACCTGGGATCCATGAATCTTTAAGGTATCCATAGAAAGAATTCAGAGGGCCCAAGAACTTGAAGAGTAAAAAGAAAATTAAATCTTTATCTAATTCCAATTAAACTAACTTCTAGCTGAAATGTAGCATTTCCTCCAACATGAATGTAGGCAACAATCCATAGTAGTATCAGCAGTGTCGATGATTTTATTACCAATAGAAATCACAGATATTTCATATCATTTTACAGTTCTTATAGATGTAATCAAAATATCATTTATAGCCACTACAACATTAGTTATAAAATCCATCATTAGATGTTATTTAAAGTTTTAATAAGGGAGCACATATATTATCAAACCACGGATTCATTTCTAAAATATTTTGAAAACTAAACTTCAATATAATTATTTTCGTTTGTAATTCTATGTATTTTCTCTCACACAGTTAAAATGGTTTGGGGGGGGGGGGTGGGAGTTATGGGTTCCATCAGACTGCCAAAGGGATCTATGGTACAAAAACTCATTACATGGATGCTGTGCATGGATGTGGTCAGCAGACCAATGAGTAGGGTGCTTGTGTGTATGTGTAATTATGTATGTAGTTAAGAGTTGGCATGTGGGAATTTGACTTGTAGGCATGAAGAATGTGGGAAAGTGGGGAATGGAAGTGGTTTATGATTCAGTCCCTAGAAGCAGATTCCTGTTTTTTTCCACAGGGAAGACATAGGAAGCCTGGAGTGCTGGGTGAAGAGATCGGGAATGTTTAATTAACAGTGGACATGAGCTGATTTCTAAACCTTCTCCTTGTAAGATAGAATTACTCTTAGGTCCTTTTTTGCAATTATTGTTAGCAGAAAGATAGCTTTATTTTCTGAATGTTGACTGCCTTACTGAGTATAGATGGGATGACAATTCTCACCTGACTCATGGAAATTCTTGTCTCTGCTGACAGCCTCAGATCCCTGTGGACACAGAGCTTTGACCTCACCACTGACCTGTTATTTCACTTGCTTATCTCCAGACATGCGCACACACATCCTGACGTGCCATACTTAGACCTCTTTGGTGTAACTGAAGACTCCACTCTTCACCCCCAGCGTTGTGCACACTCCTGGGCTTTCCTTCACATGATCTCGTCTGTATTTGATCAACTCCACAGCCCTGCTTCCTGGCTGGTGTGTCTGCCAACGTGACTCAGCCAGGGGACAGCTTTAGGGTTCTGCCAGGGAACAGCCTTGCCAGGCCAGCAAAGGGGAGGAAGAGGCAAAGGGAGAAAGGGAAGGCAGGACAGAGGAGGAGCATGGACTGCATCAGGGGCTGCTCAAACTGTCCATGCCCAGAGTGAGGGCTCTCAGAGTCAGAGCCCTGGCAGGCTGCCCCTTTCCTTGACATTAAAATAAGTTAATTTCATCCTGGTATTTACTTGTCACAGATCTCCCGAGCTAAAGGGAGGGACAGAGATCTTCTCTGGACTCCCAATCTACCCACTTGCTCAGAGTGGGGTAAGATGCTCTCAGACTCTCCCAAAGGAAGCCAGTGGACCTGCCCAAAGCCCCTGGAGAAGACGAAGCTCTCTACCCTTTTTAAATCGAGTCTCACAAGGCTTCCTCAAAAGCTGTTTGAACCCCAAATCCTTCCTGCTTCAACTTAAGCCTCTTGATCGGCCCTTGGAGGAGAGAGAGCAAAGTTGTGTGATCTTTGAGTCCTTGGAGATAGCAACCAGGCTGTTTTGAAACAAGCCTGAGAGCAGCATGGAGGCTTGACCTTGAGCGGCCTCTGAAGCCTGAAATGGTCTGTGCTCACCTGCATGGGGAGAAGGATGTGTCTCCGAGGAGACACACAGTTTGGCTGCCCCCATGTGTGTGCCCTTTGTGAGAATGGGTATCTGATGACCCCAGGACTGTGAACCAAACTTGGGTGAGGATCCCATCGGTGGCCAAGCACAGAGCAATACTTCAGGCCTCTGGACATGATCTTATGTAGGAACAATTTTTGTTGTTGTTTGTTGCTAAATTGTGTCTAGTTCTATGAGATCCCATGGACTGTAGCCCACCAGGCTCCTCTGTTCATGAGATACCCCAGGCAAGAATACTGGAGTGGGTTGCTATTTCCTTCTCCAAGGAATCTTCCCCACCCAGGGATTGAACCCATGTCTCTTGCACTGGCAGGCAGATTCTTTACTGTTAAGCCACCAGGGGAGCCCAGGAACAAAACCAAATTTGACCTCACGCACTGACTATGGGACTCCTGGGAGTAACGCCGTCCTTTTTTGCATACAAAATTGCCCTCAGATTGAGATGTTTTCTGAAATCTATAAAAGGGACCTTTCTTGGGGACAAGAATTGCAGCCTGCTCTTGTCATCTACGTCTCCTTAGGTAGACCGTGATGCCAAGATCTGATTCATACACTTTTAAGTCTGTGACCCATACACGGTGAGGCTGAGAAGTTATGAGTGAATCACTGGAAGTCAGGACCATGTTTTCAGTTTTTGTCTCCATCTCAAGACTGAACTGGAGAAGGCCTGACTTCTTGTAACAATGCCTTCAGACTCATCAAGTATTGCTGGTTAGAAAGGATTTCTTGTTCTGAAAAATTCCATCGAGAAATGTTGGTGAATTCTCTGAGCATCCCATCTCAGGGTTGGAAGGACAAGTTTTGCTGAGTGGTCCTCATTCCTCTGAGATTCAGTGAGAAGGGGAAATGAGGCTCTGCGGTTTCTGATTGTTCAGCTTTGGACGGATGGAAATGGTAGGGAGATGGCTAGAGAGGCCAGAGTGCCAAAGACCGGGAGCCCAGCTGCCCAAGGTGATGGGAGGGGCACCTGGCGGCTGTGAGTGCTTCCCCATCAGAGGCACGCTTAAATTTGTGTTCCCAATTCCTGAGACGGCTTCCCTGCTGGTTCAGTGGTAAAGAATCTACCTGCAATGCAGGAGACACAGGAACCAAGGGTGTTATCCCTAGGTTGGGAAGATCCACTGTAGGAGGGCATGGCAACCCACTCCAGTATTCTTGCGGGGAGAATCCCATGGACAGAGGAGCCTGGTGGGCTACAGGCCATAGTGTGGCAAAGAGTCAGACACAACTAAAGTGACTAAGCAGACATGCACTTCCTGAGAAAAAAACACAACTCTGTGTTTTAAATGTGAAATTCCTCAAACGCTCACCTGTCTCCATCCTTTTTGGGACAGGTAGCCCCCCAACCTCTTAAACACAAGCTACAGCTACCAACTTCTTGCAACTTGCCTCATTCTAGCGGAGGCAAAAGTGAGGCAGAGCATGAAACTCCCCAACTTGAATTTTTCCAGGTCCTCATCCTCACAGCTGGGCTAGAATCAAGTCATCTCCTAGATCAAGGCAAGAGGTATCTACCTACCCGCCACCTATATGTTGTTCCTTTCTTGCTTACAAAGTAGCCATGCCAATTAGTTAAGAACATAGGCTTATAGGCTTCTAATACCAGTATCATCACTTATTGCTTGCATCACTTTGGCAAAGTAGCCAAACTTTCCAAGGTTTAATTTCATCTTTTCTACAGTGGGGATAATGACAGCACCTTTGTCAAGTGATTATCTCCCAAACTGAGGCAAGCCATGTAAGATCATCGCCTAGAATCTATACGCATTAGTCTACAAACATCACTGTTGGTGGTGTGCTGTTGTCATCCTCCACTCTTCTTGGACCTCAATCCTTTGTGCCACTGACTGTGTGAGGTTCCTCTAGGCTTCCATTCCATTCTGCGAACCCTCATTCTTTGGGGGGAAATGTGTAGAGACGGGAGCAGTGTGGGATAGCACCCCAACGGGTAGTCTGTGGAAAATGGCTACATTGTGCCTTGAGATATTTGTCTCATCAACCCTTGTGATAGTTGGGGAGGCTTGAGAACTGAGCTCCACTTTGAGCACCTACTTCTGGACTCCTCGGGTTGCTGCTGGAGCAATGGTGCCTGATATGAAAAGACATGGAAACGCTACCTGTATGATCACAAAATATTCACACCAGGCAAAAATTAGGGTCAAGGCAGCCTGAGCAGAGCTCAGTGTCTCAGGAGAGGGATCTTTTGGAGTATCCTGGGGTGAAAACTCATGGGTATATTCGTGTTAGGGGAGGAATCAGAACACCTGGAGAGAACACTCCCTGTTGAACTTGGATGTTACTAGTTTTCACTGGACAGAGTGTTGCCCTGACGTCACCTCTGCTTTGCCTACGTTATTACAGTCTCCTCTCCATTTTTTTACATTCTTCTTATTCCACAAAAGCTTCGATGTGCATAAACCATCCTCACATGGTTGTTAAAAACGTGGGGAATCCTGATTCTAAGCAGCTCACATTCTCTCAGATGACTAACTAGTCCTTGCAGGTGACCCTGAATTCCTGAGAAACATCTCTCACTACAAGCCACTTCAGGAGTCTGTGAGAACATCCTTAATGCCTTCAACAGCCCCTGCCGAGTGTTCTTGACTGTGTCTGCAGAGAGACATCAAACAAATCTCCTTCTAGTCACATGAGATTAATGGGGATGAAGAAATCACACTGGAATCCCCCTTACTGATCCTGTGGACGACTCTCTCTTGTACAACAAAGTGGGTCTACATGGGGTGTGGTCCTGTGTCTCTCTCTTCTTACACATCTAAGAAACATGTTCTGGGGTGAAACTTCACTAAAGGAAAGCAGGATCCCCAAATCTCCATCTCATAGCCATTGGGAGAAGAGGACTTTGCAGATGCAAAAACAAAAAGTTAAATCTAAAAATAAAGAGAAGGCATCCAATATGCAATAACTAATCACCAAGTTGAAATGAGGGTGAATTAATAATATTTTATGTTCTTAGAAAAAAGCAGGACTTTCCAGAGCTTGTTAGGATCTTCTCGAACTCCTTATCTCAGGGGCTGGCTTGCACTGAAAAATCTAAAGATGTTGCAGAAAGAGAAGTTGGTGAATTTTACCAGGTTATTAAGCAGAGCTGTTTTTCAGACAGCATTTAACATATAATATGTGTCAGATGATTTACTGGAAACACAGTATTCTTGGTTTGATTTCTTTTTCACAACAATTCTATAAGTTAGGAACTATTCTATCCCCATTTTATGGATAAGACTCACACAGTTTAAGGAATACATTTAAGTGAGATGCAACCTGGGAATCCAACTTATCTGTCCAAATCCAAAGCCTATGATACTTCAGCTATTATCTGTAAGATAGAAAAAGAACATAGAACAACTGCTTATCTTTGTAGGCTGGTATCAGATAGACGGTCAAGATTGTAATTCATTTATTCATGCTTTCTTGCATTCCTGTGTTCATTTCTGTAACAACTATTTAGGGAGAGACCGCACTGTTCTAGGCTCAGTGGGCTTGGTCAGAACATGTTCCTTGGGTCTATAGATTAACATAAGCCACTAGGTTAATACCTACTATGCAGGAAATATTTTGCTTCCGTGACTCATACCAAGATAATAGAAAGCAATAGATACCAGAAGCCCTGTGTCCTAAACTTATTTCTATCACCAGATTATTTCACATTGCAGCAGCTGTCCATCTTCTAATCAGTGGTGCTCCCTCTCCTCCCCTAGGGGATACTGGTGTGGTTGGCATGGTTTTTCAGTGGGCAAAGACTATTTGCAGTTGTCTGTCCCAGGAGCTGATCCTACTTTTCCAAGGCTTCCTGTGGATTCCAACTCATTTGCAAATAAATTGTCTTCCTTTTGTATAGTAAGAATCATGACCTCTTCATGACCCAAGCAAGGCCAGTAGCTTGTCCATGTACTGGAACCCATCTTCTTACTCCTATTCAAGAACATTTGTGCAGTAGCCAACCTCTCTTTCTCTTGAAACATCATCTTTCTCCTCTCTTCTGGATCATTTTTATCAGCATTCATCCATACCATGAATTCTTCTGTATATAAGGGGGAATAAAGCACCTCCCTTGACCTTACTCCTCTTACACGTGTGTGTGCTCAGCTGCTTCAGTTGTATCTGGAGTGGGTAGCCATTTCCTTCTCCAAGGAACCTTCCCGACCCAGGGATTGAACCTGCATCTCCTGAATTGCAGGCAGATTGTTTACCCCTGAGCCACTGGGGAAGCCTTACTCCTGGCACAGTCACCTCCACTTCTCCCTTTGTCTTTGTAAGAAAATTGGTCTGAAAAATTGCTGACATTCATTTTCTCTAATATTTTCTCCCCGTATCTCTGTTTAGTATGCTCCAGTCAGGATTTTTTTCGTGCCACTTTACCAAAACATCTTATCAAGATCACCCTAAACATAATGGCCATTTCCCACACCTTATACTATTTGACCTATTGACAGGAACATTGACCCAGTCAAAGCAAGTCTCACACTTCTGTTGCATGGCCATTGCTAAGCGAGACTGATTGGTTTTGTGGTTAAGCAAATTTATTTTCTTGATTGATCATTAACTTACAGGGGTCTCCATGCTTTTTCCTTCACTGTGATCCTTTAGTGGGATTAACTATTTAATCACCTACTTTGCCCCTTTACTCTGTCCCTATAACAATGAAGACAGGGATTTTATTCTTAACTGGAGGATAATTGCTTTACAATGTTGTGTTGGTTTCTGCCATACAACAACATGAATCAGTCATAAGTATACCTATGACCCCTCCCTCTTGAACCCCCCTCCCACCCCCTGAACCCCGTATCACCGCTTTAGGTTGTCATAGAACACTGGGTTGAGCTCCCTGTATCATACAGCAAATTCCCACTGGCTATCTATTTGACATATGGTGGTGTCTACGTTTCAATGCTACTCTCTCCATTCGTCCCACCCTCTCCTTCCCCTGCTGTGTCCACAAGTCTCCTCTCTATGTCTGCATCTCTTTTGTCGCCCTACAAATAGATTCATCAGTACCATTTTTCTAGATTCCGTATATGTGTTGAGGACAGGTATTTCTGATGGTTCTATTTATTACTATCGTTCAGCACTCAGAAGAGCATCTAGCATGTAGTATATTCTCAAATGTAGTGAGTGAATACGTTGGATATGGAGAAAAGGAAGAAAACCTAGACCAGAGAAACTGCCTAGCCCACAAAAGAAACCTGAAAAACACCAAACTATAGAAAAGCCACTTCCAAAACCCTAACACTGGGGAGTTACAAGATACCAGATCTTAAACCTCCGAATCTTGCCCATAAAGTGCTTAATAAAGTAAAATATTCACTATTCTCTTCTGAGAACTAGGAGGGGAAAAGTTGCAAATACTGCAAAAGTATAAGGTGAAGGCCAATGATAAATTAACTGGGATATTGCTTATCATGCTCTGAAATCAGCAATAATAAAACACAATACAAGCCTTGAGTCAAGTGTCATCAGGGACTCTCATCTACCCAAGCTCTTCCTGGAGGCAATTTAGCCCTGCTTCTTCTCCCATGAAAACGTGGGCAAGTGTTTCTGTGATAAACACTTCTCAGCAACCTGCCTAGGAAGCCTGTCTGTGGGATCACATGTGAGCAGGAGTGATAAAGCCTGAGGCTGCACCCAGCAAGGGAACTGATTTCTCTTCCTAAGGGTGCGTTTCACATCAAACAACACGACCATCTGCCAGCCAAGCAGATCTGAGAAGTGGGTGCTGACTGTAAAGACTTTTCAGCCACAAGGTGGGTCTTATGCGGGGAGCTGGGAGTACAGATGGTGAGAACATGAAATTTAAAAGTGTGTGGGGGGACTTCCCTGGTAGGCCAGCAGTTAAGACCCCGTGTTTCCAATGGAGAGGGCACAGGTTTGATCCCTGGTCAGGGAACTAAGATCCCAAATGCCATGTGGTGTGGCCAGAAAATAAAAAAAAAGCATGTAAGTGGTTTCAAGGGGGTGAGATGAGCCCTGACCCCCAGGCTTAGCTTTTAAGTCTCCCCTACATGACCCCACATCTTGGAACTGACAATCAACAAATGCAAGACTGGCATACTAGTCATGGTCTCCACACCATCTACACACATCATCTATACCTCTCCCCATTAGCTCTGTTTCTCAGCTTCAACTCAACATTTTAGCCCTGGTTCTATACTCTGGCTGCCCTTGATTTCCAGTTTCTGCTCTAGTGCTGCATAAGGACTTTAGTTCAGCCTTTCTAGCTGGATCTTTCCATGCTTGCCCCCTGAACCTAAGACACCCCCTTCCCTCCCCAGCCCCAGAACCCATATTCCTACAAGTCAAAGGAGAAGGAAGCCAGGCCAGGTGATTTTCTAGCAGGGTTTCTGTGTGTGCACCTTTAGCAGGGAGAATATGTAGCTCAGGCAGCCAGGGTCACCTCATCTTACGAGCATCTCCTTGTTCTGCGTCTAATTCAACAAACTCCATGGCAACGCGGGGCCTGCTCAGCTTACCTGACCTTCCCCGACCTCACTGTTAACAACTCTGTCACTTAGCTGACTGTGGTGTGAGCCAACAGCCTCCTTTGCTTCCTGCGTGGCGCGGCAGTGGGTGAGAGGAGCCTCCCTGCACAAGAGAATTGGGAGGAAAACAGAGGGAAGATTCAAGCCTGAGGGTAGAGCAGTGGGCCCCGAGTCTCTGCTCTTACAGGAGCTCTTTTCTAGGAAACTGTGACTTAAGTGGAAAAACTGTCTGCTTGTTGACTCTTGCATTCCATGAGAGGCTGACATAGAGCGTGTTCTGAGATTGTTGGATTTTCTTTTAGCTTTGGAGCACCTAGCACAGTGAGTTGATGTTCAGGTCACTCAGGATACATCCCGACAGCTCCGTGTGAGAACACACCCTCTATCTCTCCTGACCCATCACTCAGACGGACACTTATATGTGGTTTTGAGACTTTCCTCCCCAAACAAAGCCTTCTCTGGCCGTAACAAATGCCATAACATGCTAACTGGAAGATGGTAATCAGCTGTTTCATAGGCCCACTGATTTATGCTGAGTTTTTATCATTATTATTTTTGATAATAAACATTTTTATTGTTTCACTATCCTTTTTATTCTTATTTTATATGTGTAGAGTGTTAGATAACTTTCAAAGCATTTTCTCCTACACAATCCCATTTGACTCTCATGGAGCCAAAAAAGGGAAGGCAGTGAAGATATTGGTGGTGAAGATATGTGTCTTCCTGAAAGTAGTCAGACCAAGTGCCAGGAGGCTAGAGGACTTGGCTGGTGTCAGGATGTGAATCCAGGCCCTCGGCTCCAAGTCCAGGGCTTGCCCTCTTGACCAGCTGACTCAGTCTGGTTTAAGGCCCTTGCTGTGTTTCAGGAGGAGGGTTGATCTGTAGGACATGTGAATGTGTACAGTAACGAGACGAGTGGTAAGAGGCTGTGACTGCCATGCACAATGGTCAGTTGATCTCCAGGAGAACTGTTGTCACCACATCCCTACTCCTTTCTCCTGAACAACCTCCCCAGACAGAATCAATCTCTTCGGCCTCTATTCTCCTGCACTGTGTAATTCAAAAGTGCTAAGAACACACTTAAAAGATTGTAGTACAGATTGGTGTAAAAGGGTGGCTGGGCTGAGACTAGAATGCAACGACTTTGAGATTAAGCAACAGTGCCCTGGAGGCCTTCTCTGTACTCTGGGCAGAGAAAATCACTCACTGTCGTGAAACATTCAGGTACTTGTTTCCAGGTATCAAGCTCCATCCTGTGATTTCCTGGGACTTGGGCGTTCCAAGGGGAATCATCTGAAACTTTACCAGATTTGGAATGCAGAGCTCCATCAATGTTATTTGATGGACTGTATGGGGAGGGGTCCCCACAGAAAAGAGAGAGAATGGGAATCTGTGGAAAGAGGTCTCTGTATGTGAATAGTGAATCTGGCAGACAAGTTGGACTCAGATACAGGGTCTGAGAATGCGAGGGGCACAGAGCACCCTGGTGTAGAACTAGGCTTCCCTGGATACCATCTCCACTTCCTTTAGTGAATCTATGATCCCTGCTGGGGAAGGGAGCAAGTGGGAGGCCTGAGTGATTGCAGGTCTTGTCCCTCTGCTGTGAGCCCCTTCTAAAGGGTCTGGGCCCTAAGACAGTCTGTTTTCCTCACCAGTGACAGAGAGAGCTGATCAGTTGAGTTTGGCAGAAGGAGACATTAAGGAAACTCCTAACTGCAGTGCTGAAAAAGGTGCAGCTGCTCTTGGCTGTGCTTAGTCACTCAGTCGTGTCCGACTCTTTGCAACCCCATAGACTGTAGCCCGCCAAGTTCTGCTGGGGGAATTGTCCAGGCAAGAATACTGGAGTGGGTTGCCATGCTCTCCTTCAGGGGCTCTTCCCAACCCAGGGATCAAACCCAGGTCTCCTGCATTGCAGGCAGGTTCTTTACCATGCAATCTACCAGGGAAGCCCAAGAATACTGGAGTGGGTAGCCTATCCCCTCTCCAGGGGATCTTCCTCACCCAGGAATCAAACTGGGGTCTCCTGCACTGCAGGAAGATTCTTTACCAACTGAGCTATGGGAGAAACCCACAGCTGCCCTAGTGACAGTGAAAGTCACTCAGTCGTGTCCGACTCTTTGCAACCCCATGGACTGTACAGTCCATGGAATTCTCCAGGCCACAATACTGGAGTGGGTAGCTTTTCCCTTCTCCAGGGGATCTTCCCAACCCAAGGATCAAACCCAGGTCTCCTGCATTAGAACCATCCAAATCTGAGTGCAAGCTGGTGACTCATTCTGCTGGCATTCTAGTCAAGAATTGTTAGAGGCACCCAAGTTCTGAGATCCACAGAGAAGCAAGGGCAAGATTGCACCAAGAAACAGTCATCATTGTGACTGATTTGTGAAAGGCTCCAGCTCTTTTGAGGATACTCCTATAGACGCCAGGAACAAGGAAGGCTGAGGCTTGGTGGATGCAAGGGAAACTCTTACACTGGTAGAATGGAAGACAGCCAAGGACAGGAGACAGCCAAGCTACTCCAACGAAGTTGGTTCACATGATTGGCTCATTTGATCTCTCACTCATTAACTATGAAGCTTCCAAGGCAGGAAGCAGGTCTTTATAGGTAGAAGATGCTTAATAATGATTACGGATACTTGTGTACAGAAGTGAGAACCTCTGTGTTTTTTATTTTATTTAAAAATTTTTTTATTGGTGTATAGTTTCTTTACAATGTTGTTATAGTTTCTTCTGTACAGTAAAGTCAATCAGTTATAAGTATACATATATCTACTTTTTTAGATTTTCTTCCCTTTTAGGTCAACACAGATCACCGAGTAGAGTTCTCTGAGTAGGTTCTCACTGAGTAGAGTTCACGAAGCAGGTTCTCATTAGTTATCTATTTTGTTCATAATAGTGTATTTATGTCAATCCCAGTTTCCCAATTTATCCCACCCTCCCACCTTCCCCTTAGTAACCATAAGTCCGTTCTCTACATCTGTGGTTCTATTTATGCTTTGCCAATAAGTTCATCTGTACTATTTTTTGTTTTTATTTTAATGAATGTATTTTTTAATTGTAATGAAATATTTAAAATTAAGTGCTCCATTTTAACCTTTTAAAAATGTATAAAGTTAACATTAAGTACGTTCACCCTGTTGGACAACCATCACCATCATCTATCCACAGAACATTTTTTGATTTTGCAAAACTGAAATTCTGAGCCTGTTAAACAATAAACCCCACCCCTCCTTCCCCCAGCACCTGGCAACCACTATCCTGCTTTTCCTCTGTGTGAATATGACTAGTCTACTAAGTACCTCATATGAATAGAATTGTGCAAGATCTGTTCTTTTGGCCACTGACTTATTTCATATATCATAATTTCCTCAAGTTTCATTCATGTTGTAGTAGTGTCATTATTTCCTTCCTTTTAAAAAGACAATTATATTCCATTGTATGTGTATCGCACATTGTGTTTATTCACTCATACATCAATGAACACTTGGGTTGCTTCTGTCTTTTGGTCGCTGTGAATAATGCTGTCATGAACATCAGTGTCAAATCTCTTCCTCTGTGTTCTTCAGCACATTATTTTTATGCCCTCATCCCATCACACTCTCCACTCTCTCTGTGCTCTTACCCATCCTCCTGATCTCACCTTCAATGTCGCTTATTCTAGGAAGACTTCCTTGATTCTACAGTCTAATTAGTTGCTTCTGCCCAGCTCCCATAGCTTCCCAAGCACACAATTCACTGCTTATTGCCTATTTGTCCTTCCCACTCACCTGTGAACTTCCTGTAAAAGGAGCCCTACCTGTCTAGCTTACCATTATTTTTCTAAACCTCAAACAGTGCCTGGGCCACAGAAGCCCTAAGAAAGTTCTTGAATATAAGAGCTCAGGCCAGGCAGGGGTGCAATGGGCAGTGCTCCCACCCACTGGCTGCCTGGGGGGCTCCCATTCTTCCATGATGCTTCCCTTCATTTGACACGGTTCCTTGTCCAAATACTGATGGAGTGTGCAATATATGCTAAACCCTATGTTAAACTCCGAGGACAAGTACAAGCTATGTAAGTTGTGTTGCCTGAGTTTCGGGGCACATCCAGGCCAGCAGTTGAAGAGACAAGAAGTAGATCTGGGAACAATGAGAGTAAAAGGTGATGAAATAGCAAACTGAAGGGCAGAGGCAGGTTCAGAAAAGCGAGAATGCTCTAGCTTCCTATGGCTACTTAACAAATTGTTTCAAAATTAGTGGCTTAAAACAGTACCAATGTATTCTTTTACATTTCTGAGAGTCAGAAGTCTAAAATCAAGGTGTTGGTACAGCTGCATTCCTACTGGAGGCTTCAGTGGCACTTTCATTTCCTTAGCTCCCCGAGCACCTAGATGCTGCCTGCATTCCTTAGCTTGTGGTCCCTCCCTCCACCCACAAAGCACATCGTTTCCACCTCTGGTTCTGTTGCCACATCTCATTTTTCCAGATCTTATCCTCCCACATCCCTCTTACAAGGACAAGTGTGCTTACGTTGGACCCATCCAAACAATACAAATCGTCTCCCTGTCCAAAGATCCTTAACCTACTCACACCTTCAAAGTCCCTTTGGCCACGTAAGGTAACATAGTCACAGATTGGTGGAAATAGGATATGGGTGTCTTTGGGGTCCATTACAGGAAGTCTGGGCTATAGTTCATGGGGTTGCAAAGAGTCAGACACTACTGAGCCACTAACACTTTCACTTGGGGCTCCCCAGGTGATGCTAGTGGTAAAGAACCCGCCTTCCAATGTGGAGACATGGGTTTGATCCCTGGGTCAGGAAGACCCTTTGGAAGAGGATCTTGCAGCCCACTCCAGTAGTCTTGCCTGGAGAATCCCATGGACAGAAGAGCCTGGTGGGCTATAGTCCATGGGGTGGCAAAGAGTTGGACACGACTGAAGCGACTTAGCACACAGGCACAGTAAGTTTAACGTGAGCCAAACCAGGGAGGGCAGCTGCTAATGGTGGGATTGAGTGTGTGCCTTCAAGGATGGGGAAGATTTAGGAAGACTACGAGGACGCTTCAGGGGAGGGGAGGGGTGCAGGAAATGAGCGCGTCTGTGTGGGTAGAACGCGGAGGCCACGGCCGATTAGAAGAAAAAGGGTTTTGTGAAGTAGGTGTGTGAGGTAACGCTGGAAAGATGCTGGGGACATTTGCCCGGATTTCCTTGGGCCCTGGCTGCTGGGCAGTGGCGCCTTCTGGCCTTACTCTGACGGTCGTAAATACCCCTTGGCAGTTTCCGTGGAGGAGTCCTGCACTCTTTCAGCTAGGTCTGCTCTGGATCACCTCCCCGCAAACTTTTTTACATGCTTTTTTAACGAGCACTAAGATGAAAGTGGAATAAATCTCCTCACACCCTTACGTAGACGCTTTTGTTGCCGTTCCCCGGCGGCCCTCAGCAACGGCGAGTAAATAAAAATGGCACTCAGGAGCTGGGGGACGCGGCCCAGGGAGTGGGACTCAGCCCTGAGACTGGGTGCTCAGCACCGGGCCGACTTCCACACACACACTCAAAACCTGCACAGCCAGCTGTTGGTAGAGAGCCCAGGAGGCGGCAGAAGGTGTCCTCCTCCCCAAGAAAACCATGTTTCTGTGCCCATCAGCACGGGAGAACCAGACCTGGCTTGGGGCGGCGGCATTATCTCTGCTCTGACTTTCTGTCCTCTGGGGAGGAGGTCAGTGGAGACGCAGCAGCTGCTGGAGCTGAGGTGACGATCTCAGCACTTTTTGTTGCCAGAATCCCAGTCCCTTCTCCACCTGGTGGGACTTCGGGGAAAGTGTGCGGTGGGGCCCGGCTAAGCTGTCACGCTGCCCTCCAGCCCCCAGCCTTCTCTTCCTGCTTCAAGGAGGGAGCAGACAGCTAGGCTGATACGTTTGCTCTGATCATCGGACGCTGTTCATCTCTTGCCTTGCCCAGATTTCCATCATCATGCTGCAAACTGGACACTGTTGTTTTCAGCCCTAAACTCTCCTCCAGCTAAGAGCTTGCCTTCTTCCTGCAGCCTAAAAATAGTCAAATATATCCTGCACCTGACCATGCTCCTGTACTTGACCATGCTTCGTACCTGCACGGTCCAGGGCATGACCATCCAAGCAAATCCCTCAACATCTCTTTGGTCTAATAATCACCTCCTTGCTGCTCTCACTGCTTGTACCCTTGAACTTCTCCGATTAATTTCACAAAGCAATTTGCAACACTAATCAGATCACATCATTCACCTGCTCAGAAATCTCCAGTGGCTCATCTGCTCATCCAGGGTAGAATCCAGCCTCCTGTCTATGACCCTGCATCATCCGGCCCCCATGGGTCCCCTGAATCCTGCCTCCTAGCACTCACCCATTCCCTGTCCAGCCTTCTTGCTGGCCCCAGGAGACTTCAGGGTTATTCCCTGAAGTCCTTCTTGCTATTTCCTCTACTCAGGACACACTGCCTCAGCATCTACTCAAATATGACCACCTCACAGAGGCCTCTCTGGGCCACTCAATCTGAAGGAGTGCTCCCTTCCACCTGGCATCGTTTATCTTCCGGACATCCACTGATACTTGACAGTTATTGATGACGATGTGTTTGCATTCCCCTGTCATCCCCCACAGGAAGGTAAGTTCCGGGGAGGATGCTCTTTGTCTCATTCATCACCGTGTCCCAAGTGCCTTGTACAGCGCCTGGCCCAGCACAGATATGCAACACGTATTTGTTGAATGAAGAGATAAGGAAGTCATTTACTTCATGGACAGTGACTGAGGCTATTCCGTGCCAGGCACTGTGATGGGTGGACAGTGTTTATCCTCTGGGAGCCCACAGTCCTCTAAGCAAAGATAAATACATATGTATGTATACTTCCACAGAGTGTGATAAATGCTACAAATGAGGCATTCACAAAGCAGCATGAAACTGCAAGTAAGGTGACGATGAATGTTTCCCCAAGGTCTAGGGAACTATTCTACAAAGGAGATGGACTTGAGCTTGAGCTGAGCTGCCCGTACCCCAGTTGAAGATATCTGAAACCTCCTTAGAACTAGCTGGTTGCTTCTAAGTCTTTAATATAAGCCATCATGGATGAAGTTGTTCAGAGTTCTCAAGGCTGTTCATACCCCAAAATGTTGGTGGCAAGATTTCAGGGTCTGATAGTGGCTCCAAGAGGCTTGCTCCTATGAAGTCAGTGGCCCCCCAGGTCATCATCAGGAACCCCAAAGTAGGGCCCATTGTTCCCAGGACCTCATCAAAGGAACACACCCAGAAGGGTACCCTCTGCATGCTGAAAAGCCTTAAAGACTGACTGTTTGGCTATTTGCAGTGACCACTGCTGATTTGGCCTGGCCTTGTCATACAAAGAATTGTCCTTGCTATGTCGTCCTGGGTGCTGGATGCCAGAGAAGCCTGTCTTGGCTGAGTGGCTGTGGGAGGCTTCTGCAAGCTGCCGGGTGTCACTTTCAAGAGTAGGTAGGAGCATGCTGGTGTACATCCTGCAAGTAACAACAGTTACTCGGGGTAGGAGTACCCCCATCCTGTTTGCTTTATGACAGCACCTCTGGAAACAATGACAGTGCTGAGGAGGCAACAGAGCTTGGGAGGAGAATGGATAAAGCATCAAACCACCGCTACCCAGTCAATAAGGCTGTCCCTCTGCAACCTTGCATCCAGGATGGGCTCTGTAAACAGTGCCAGAACTGGACATAGAAAGAAGAGTTATGAATATTTTAGACATTATGTAATTTGGTCCTCACAGGAGTCACATGGGCTAAAAGGATCATGTATTTAATCATACTTTAAATACTATTTCTCCCATTATAGTTTATTGTTGAAAATTTGGAATTTATGAAAAGATGGAGCTAGTGTAAAGACCCTGCCTGCCAATGCAGGAGACATAAGAGATACAGGTTCGATCCCAGGGTCGGGATGATTTCCTGGAGAAGGGCATAGCAACCAATTCCAGTACTCTTGCCTGGAGAATCTCCATGGACAGGGAAGCCTGGCAGGTTTCAGTCCATAGGATCACAAAGAGTTGGACATGACTGAAGCAAATTAGCACACACACTAAATGAAATAAAAATCACACATAATCCCATCATGCAGTGTCTTCCATTAATGTTGGACGATGTTGTTGCATTGTCCACCAGGCTTTTCTTCTAAGTCACAGATATACTAAGAGATGTCAACTTGTGGGTCATTCTGTCCTCAGAAAGTCCAGTTAGGTTTGGGTCAGATTCCTATTCCGTTGCCCTTTAGAAGTATACTTGAAAATTCATAGAAAATTCATAGCTTACAGTCTTATGCTTCTCTCTGCCTCTCAGTTACCTATCTTTGAATTTCTCTCAGTTCCACACAAGTTGCAATTGTTTTATGCCAGGACAATGCAAATGTGGAACTCAAGCCTTTTGTCCATTTTAATTGCCCCACCCCCTCCATATACCCGAAAGTCTGTTCATATTCAGCATTGTCTAGTGTAGAAAAAGGCTTTGGAGACAAATGTATAGAGAGAGAGGAGGTCTTCTTTGCAGGAGTACAACAAACCTCACCATGTGGTTCAATTGAATTATCCCCTCTTCTGTTCTTTCCTAACTTTCCAATGCTTTATGGATTTTTAGTGTAGAACACTTTAAGGATAGAATTTGTTTACTAGTCTCCAGTTTCCTTTGCCCTTGAACTCTTACTTTTCTTTTAAATCTGCTATCAAAGACTTTGTTTAGCAAAAAAAATTGCTTCTTTCATCTCATAAAGTTTCTTAGTTGCAAGCCACCAGAGATCAACTTGGGCAAAAAATAAATTGTATTAGTGAATGTAGGGTATCTCATAGAATTGAGGGGGGGCAGAACCTCAGAAAGGACAGAAACCAAAGTATCTTAAAATAATGGATGGCTGAGAACCACTACCATGATGATAACTTGAGCCTTTCCCAGTCTCTTTTTCAATCCACTTAAGATTCAAATTCCAGGGAAAGTATCTGATTGGCCTAGATTGTCTCATCCGCTCACAACTTGGTAATGGAAGGGCAGGACACCTAGCCTGACAATCCCACCAAGACTGCATTCAACAGCAGACAAGTAGTTCTCCAAGGCAAATGGGGTTGGAAGTGGAGGAACAGAAACTTGACCCTCCACTCACTTCTCTGAACAATCTATCTTAACCACTAATTTATTTGGGGAAGAGATATCCTTATGCATATTTCTTTCCTTCTACGTGTGCATGTGTGCTAAGTCACTTCAGTTGTGTCCAACTCTTTGCGACCCTATGGACTGTAGCCTGCCAGAATTTTCTGTCCATGGGATTCTCCAGGCAAGAATACTGGAGTGGGTTGCCATGCCCTCCTCCAGGGGATCTTCCCAACCCAGGGATCAAACCCTGCTTTGGGAGATGGGTTCTTTACCACTAGCTTCACCCCTAGTGAAAGCTTCACCCCTTTCCTTCTATAGGTTATATTTTGCCTTAAGCCCATGTCACTTGGCTAACTCGCACACATCCTTTTTCATTTAGTTCTCAGTTTATACTTCCATTTTCAGAGACATCCTCTATGATCCTCAACTGAAATAAGGCTTTCATTTCTCTATTTGGTGTTGTCAGAGCACCACACAGGCTTTCCTAGGTGAACCATTAAGTCCTTTGATCTATAGGACCTAGCATAGGAACTAGCATGTAGATGGTATACCTAAAATATTGAGGATTGACTTGTCTGACATGAAAAAAATGTCCTCAGAGAACTTGCTCTTAGAAGAGTAGAAGGAAAGATCTGGAATTGATCCCAGAGAAGAAAAGATATCTGATTGAGGAGAGTATAGTAGATGGACACACAAAAGAAACACACACACACTCAAAGAAACATACATGCCTACACTGTCTCCCCTCAAAACACAAAGGACAAAATAATTGGAGATAACTTTGTGCACGCTCAGTTGTGTCTGATTCTTTGCAACCCAATGGACTGTAGCCCGCCAGTCTCCTCTGTCCATGGGATTATCCTGGCAAGAACAATGGAGTGGGTTGCCATTTCCTTCTCCAGGGGACCTTCCTGACCCAGCGATCAAGCCTACATCTCCTGCAGCTCCTGCATTGGCAGGCGGGTTCTTTACCACTGAGCCACCTGGGAAGTCCTTGAGATAACTGCCTCTTGAAGCAATTGACCAAACTGCACGTCCTTTGGATTCCAGGAGGGTGAGCTGTGGGGAAGCCCCCAGCAGGAGCACTGCAACATTTGGCCAGAAGACTGAAAAAAAAGGTTTTGCCTTCACTTTCAGTCATGTGAAGAGAGACAAGAATGTGAGGCATGGAGAAGTGTGTACAGATTCTGCTAATGTCCAGTACTAAAAAGCATAAAATAATTTTTTACAAGATTTACTCACTAAACTTGCTACTCAGTGCCTGTAGTGCTCACAAAATATGTATGAAGGATCACTATACAAGCCAATGTGACAGATCTTCTTGGGTAAAACAATAACAGCAAGTAACACTGAGTGAGTGCCCCTTATGTTCACGCACTCTGCTGAAGCCTCTACACTTACTGAAATCCTGTGGCGGGAAGGGGTGGGGAACCATAGCCTGGCTTGCTCAATGTCCACTGAACCCACTCCTAGGATTACTTCCTGTACTACAGTGGCTGAAAAGCTGAAGATAGATTTCCCAGGATGCTTTGCAGTCTGGATGCAGTTCTGGTTTATCCAATCAGATTTCTTGACACTTGAACTCCTTGATTTCTTGACACTTGAACTCCTTGATGAGACAAGGAGAGGTAAGTGAGCCGTTTATTCCCTGTGACAGATCCAGTTTGTATAATAGTTTGACCCTAAAACTTGCATTTGTAATGATTGCTTTAGATTGCTCCATCTCAGGTGACCTTGGGGCCAAGAATTCTGGTGACTTCCTGATTCTTGGAATTCATCTGTTAATAAGATGATCTGATCTTGAATTCAGAACTTAAGACAGCAACCTCTTGCTTCCCCAGCTTTCTGATGGCAGATGTGTGAGAGTTCTCTTAGTGGGTAAGTATCAGGTGGCTAACTGGGTAAACAATCCTCCTGCAATACAGGAGACAGCAGGAGACATGGGTTTGATCCCTGGGTCAGGAAGATCCCCTGGAGTGGGGCATGGCAACCCACTCCAGTATTCTTGCCTGGAGAATCCCACGGACAGAGGAGCCTGGAGGGCTATAGGCTATAGGGTCGAAAAAAGTTGGGGATGAGTAAAACGACCAAGCACACACAGTGGTGGTATTTTGGAACTTATTTGTAGAAGCTGAGCCTAGAGCCTGCTCCTCTCATCTTTCAACAATTTTGTAAGCACCTGATCCCTGTACTCAATCCTTTTCTGCTCAAAATACCTCGACTGTTTCATTTACCTGCAGCTAAACCCTGACTATGCCAAATGGTAATGTCCCATCTCACAGATAAGAAAATTGAGTTAGAAAAAAGTTACCGAGTGTGGAACTGTGTTTTGAACTCAGTAATTTTGCCCGGGTTCAGTGTCTGTTTTCACCACCATGCTATTTATTCATGCTTTCATCTACAATTATTTACTGGAGACCTTCTACGTGGCATAAAATTTGTTAATCTCTGGCCATACTACAGTAAAAACGCAAAGTGGAAAATTCTTCATTCTAGCTCTTCTGACTTGTAATAGAAAGTAAGATAGTTTTAGGTATATTTAAATAGTGATATATTTTGCTACAGGCTTGCATGGGAAAGAGACTTGGAGCTTTTAAAGGCAGGCACTCTGTATCAAAAGCAGGTTGTAAAAGAGCTGGTTGCTAAAGGGATTCAATTCAAATTTTGGTTTACACATAGTTCAGTCAAAATATTGATAAGAATAAAAGAAGGAAGTGAGGAAGAAAGGAAAGAAAAGATGAGTTAGTAAATAGGTTGGCAACCTTTTATTTTATGAAGCCCTTTGATCTTCCCCCTGGATCCCGCCACCCCAGACCAGCAGCCTTAAGTGTTTTACTCCCATTTGGGATTCTGCCCTATGGATAAAGAAGAAGGTAAGTTACATGTAGGGAACTTGAAAGGAGATAGCTTTCTCCCTCTGGAAATTTCTTTCTAGTGCTAAGATGGAAGAACTTGGTAGTTAGGTCATGTGAGACATTTGATCACTGCTGACTGAGGAAGAAAACTCTTGAGAAGCAAAAGACTCTCCCAACAGAGTCTTAATCTGCTGTTGGCAGAAGAAAGACTCCAGGGACACTCATATCTGGTAAAGACACAGAAGCATTGGAGCCATAAATATGCCCCAGGAAGGAATTTTGACTCTAAGTTTCAAGGCTGAAAGTGACTTGAAAGAAATGTACTCAAGGTTAGGGATAAAACCTGGGCAAGATAATCGATAATAATAAATAATTACAGAGGTACACAAAAATTCCTGGGGGATTTTATTTTCTTTAAAGACTTGTGCTTTTGCACTATCCACATCTCTCTGTAGCACTTATTTATTTAAATCGAGAATCATCTTTTATAAGAGCAGGAACCTATATGTACTGGGTGCCCATTTGTCTTGCCCACATGTTTATCTGAAGGTAACTTAAAGACATTGGATGCTAATTGCTGGCCAGGACTCAGGGAGAAATAAAAAATTTTGTGTGTCTTACACTTGTGGATCTAAATGTAAAAATGACAGCAACACCCCAGATTTTGCAGACAACTAATAAAAATGTATCCTAGTAAGAAATTTTGAGTAAAATGTGGTCTTGGACAGCTCTCAAGTTAAACATTTAAAAAAAAATTGTGCCAGGTGGATGGTTTCATTTGTTTTAGAGAAATGGGGATCTCTGATTCTTCACTGTCAATTCATCAGTTCACATTTTCAGACACTTGTTATGTATCACCGAGGAATTTCTCCTTCAATCATTCAGCTCAATTCAAAATGTAGAGACATGATGAACACCTACTATCCATCAAGAAAATATATACTTGCTTCCTACTATGTGCTCAATTCTAAGGGGCACAAAAGATGCGTCAGTCAAATAACTGCTGATGGAAAACTGAAATACATGAAAGCCTTAAAAGATAACTTTCTTCCTCTTCCCTTCCTGAGGGGAAATTATTCTTTTTAGCCCCATTGAAGTCAGACCCTACCTTGTGACTTGGCCAGTGAAATTTACAGGAAATTGTCCTGCGTCAATTTCAGGCAGAAGTTGTAGGAGCTAGTTGCTTAACCATAGGTTTCTTTCCTTTTGCTGTGATGACTGACAATGTTCCAACAACAACTCCTTTGTCAGCCTGGTTCCCAGAGCATAGCAATATGGAGTTTGACTCCTAACTGGGCTACAAGAGACGTGTAGCATAGGTGAGAAATAACTTTTTGTTTCTATGAGAAACAATGTTTTGAGGTTACTCGTTACCATAGTATAACTTAGCCTAATCTGATTTATACATAGCATCACTCTAAAATTAACATTTATTGAGTGTTTACTATATCCAGAGCATATGCTCAGGACTTTATATGCATTATCTCATTGAGTTCTCATAAAACACCATGAAGTAGGTGTTATATTACTTCTATTTTACAGATGTTGAACTGAGTCCCAGAGCTAAGATCAGCCATCCTGTTATGCAGTGTTAGGGTTGAGTTTTAGAACCTAGCTTGCTTGAATCTAGAGCCTGTAAACTTAATTATTATGCCATACTACTTATATAATATAATCACAGGTTAAAAAAGGAATCTTTGGAATAGACTGGAAGTGCCCTGGGCAGTTCAGAAGGGGAGAAATCAATGTACATAGAAATTCTCAGGAAGAGCTTCAAGAAAGAGGTGAGAATTTTAAAATGGTCAGGTTGTAGATAGGAGAAAAGGAAGCTGACTGTTCTCTGACTTTTCTGGGATGGGGAGGGAGAAGAAAGGGACCTCATCTGTCTGGGTAAAATATAGCAATACAATGGCTATGCCAAACCTGGAAATTGGTTTAGTCTACGCTTAAGAACTTCACAGTCAGAGAGAGACGATAAGGCATTTACCCAAATTGCTATCATAATTCAGGCAAGCTCCATTAGGAGACTTGCTGGAATTTTCCAAACTGTGTGTTAACATATCAAGTCAAGGCTAAGCAGAAACCACTTCACCAATGCAGGATAGAGTTTTGGAAAGAACAAGTCATCTGCAGAGAAGGAGCCAGGGACCTAGACAAAATACTCTCAAGCACATAATATTCCTTGTCTCAAATCCAGAAGGTGCTAGTGTAGACATAATCCAATTAAACTGATGGAAGATGGCAGGAGAAGTAATGTGTCCATGAAAATTCCTGGTCATATCAGACCAAAAGGGTTGGGAGTGGGGGAACCAAGGCTGTTTCTGTACATCCTGTGCATCTGTGATGCCAGCTCAGGGATAGGATGAGATTTCACGGGTAGTTCAATGGGGCAGCTTACAGCAAATTGTTTCTGGGTCCCTTGTCCATGGCATCTTAATTTAGGAGACCTAGAGCTGCACCCAGGTATCTCTTATGATTCTAATTTTGATAATCTTTGCATCTCATTAAATAGCACACATATATACACATAGTAATAACAACAATAAAGAAAGCATTTTTCTAGAAGTTAAGGAAAGCCAGTGTTGAAACTAACCAAAATACAGGGAATTACATGCTGAGTTCTATGAAAGAGATACATTATGCTTTAAGAATGTAGTAGTCAAAAAATACCACATAATTTTAAAATAAACTATAATTCAATGATCAGCAAAAAGGAATGGAGGAGAGGGTCTATGAACCTCTGAAATCATATGCAGATGTTCTGTTGGCTCATTTTCATCTTTCCTGAAGAAAATCTATACACTCATCAGATTTTTAAGGAGGTCGTAACTCAAAATGTTTAAGAATCACTAAGTTAGAGCTAATCCCATTTCACTTGAACTTCAAAGGGAGGCTGGAATTTTAGCAACCAGAAATGGCAGCATTGGGGACAGGACTCACAAAACCAAAGGTACAGGGTCAGAAAAGCAAGATAATTATTTGTGATGCAGTAAGTTTGGGTAGAGTATGAGATGTTTATAGGACAGATGTTGGAAATAATGCTGGGCAAGTAGGTTAAAAACAAAATCCTGGAGAGTTTTGAATGCCAATTATTCATTATATGATAAGAAGTCATTGAAGGTTTGGGTCAGAAAAATGGCACATTGAATCTGTTCTTCAAAAACAAAGGATGCAATGCAAGTGATGGAGAGAAAAAGGTGAAGATATTGGACAGCAAGCTGTAGCTGCTCCTAACAAAATAGCTGATCATGTGAAAAGCAGGAAATAGAAGCAAGACATGTTATTAATGAAGAATTTACAATACTTAACAACTGATTGGGTGTATGGTGATGTGAAGAATGACCAGCTGAGGTTGACTGACAAAAAGAAGAGTAAGTCAGGTGCAGTAACGGCACACATATTTATTGAACCATAATTATTTTCCAGGCACTAAGAATGACAATTTGGGTTCATTCTCTCTTGTGGAATGAACTCAAGAACTCTGTGGGGTAGGTACTGCTATTTTTCCGATCTCGTAGATGAGGAAATACAGACACAGAAGTAAATTTCTTTGGGTCATACAGCTAAAGTAGAGAAGCTGACACTGGAATGCAAGCCTTTAAAACTTGAAAAGCCACGTTCTTAATCATCACTCTGAACAGTTTTGAGAGAAGTGAACCTTAGTTCAGATTTTGACCTATTTCAGTATGTCATGTGAACATCCATGTGGAGATAACCACAATGCATTTGGAAAAGTGGAAATGGAAGTTGGGATAGTGGTCCGAAGTGGAGTTAGTAGCATGTGGATGATGGTGAGGTCACAAGGATAGAGGAGATTGCTCAAGGAGAAGGGATGGTGGGAGAAGAAGAGTGCGAAGTGCAGGACCTGGTGACCAGCCATAGCTGGGGACAAGGAGAAGAGGGAAAATCAAGAACAAAGGGCATAGAGGAAGAGTTTACAAATGTCGGAGAATAATCAGAATAGGGGACCGTCACCCAAACTAAAGGAGGTGATATTTACAAGGAGAGGCCAATTATGCACAGCAGAGAAGTCAGAAAAGTGAGAAATTTCAAGGGGCTTTGAAGGGATCAATTAAGAGAGGTTCAGTTGTGTAGTGTATAATTTGAGTTAATTGTTTATAATGGGAACCAGAAAGAAAGATATTCAAGGGTTCATAGATAGTAACATGAGGAAGTTGTGAGAGTAGACAGCATTTGGAGCAGTTGAGCAGTAAACGGAAGGAAGAAATAGAGCAGTGAGTAGTTCATAGAGGTAACATAGTTCCAAAAAACTGTTTCTTCTTTGTTTTCACTTGCTAGTGTATGGAGAGCTTGAGTGTGATCCATGTTCAATAATGCAAGGGAAAATGGGGAGAACTGATGGAGTAAAACATCTGGAACACAAGAGAAGGATTGGCCTTGGACAGGTAGCAGAATGTTATTATTCATAAAAACCTGCCATTATTATTACTACTATTGTTAATATCACAAAAATGACAATACTAGAAACCCAGGGTGTGCCTATAGGGCCTTTGTGATTAATCTAAGAGGATAGCTCAAAAAAGCAAAACTGAAACAGAGCAAACCTCTCATCTATCTTTCTGAAAATAATCACCTAGCTGTTGGGTCTTGGACCTGGTAGCATTGTTTGACTGGAGTAATTGCAGCATCTCCTCTGCAGAAAGAGGTCTCAAAGTTGCATAGCAGCTCTGTACCTTGAGTACCTCAGCTGTCTGTAAGACAGAGCAGCCCCTTGGGTTTCCTACTGGATAGCTTTATTGCAAACTTATAGTAAATGTCTTACTAAATCCAAATGAACAGAGGCTAGACTTGCCTCCTTGGGGCCAATTAAATGGGACTGGGTAGATCTCCTATACCCTTTGGAGCTGTAAGGCTCTACAGCCAAAGAGATTAAGTGACTTGTCCAAGGTCACATAGCAAATGACAGAGCTGGATCTTAAACCCACATCTCTAGGACCAATCGCTTTCCAATGCACCTTGAAAAATAGCTTAAATACAGAACGTCACTAGGAAATCTCTTCGTATAAACAAATACATGTTTCTAGGGTTTTTTCTCACCACCTACTTTAGATCGTCCTCTTCACTGGAGAATAAATTCTCAAAGCTGTGCTTGGGGACCAGCCGTGGCATCCAGAGATGGGTACAGAAATGTTTTTTGGTGTTTTAATCATTTAATATTTTCCATCACAGAGGGTCTTAGGTTCCTATTATTCCTGTACCAAATCAGCACACACTTCATGGCTTTAAACAACACAAACTTACTCTCTTACAGTTCATGAGGCCAAAATTCTGTATATATTTCACTGGGATGAAGTTAAAGTTCCAGCAGGCCTGGTTCTTATGAAGTCTCCAAGAGAGTATCTATTTTCTTGTCCCTTCCAGCTTCCAGAAGCAGCCTGTAGAGGCCCTTGACGCATGGCCCTTTTCCTCCGTCTTCAAAGCCAGTAGTAGAGCATTTTCAAATCACATTCTCTCTGTCTCTCTGCTTCTGACATCTGACTCCTCCTGCTTCACTTTTATAAGTACTCTTGTGATTACAAGGGGCCCACCCGGATAATCCAAGGTAATCTCATCTCAAGATTCTTAACTTCAGTTCAGTTCAGTTCAGTTCAGTCGCTCAGTGGTGTCTGACTCTTTGTGACCCCATGGACGGCAGCATGCCAGGCTTCCCTGTCCATCACCAACTCCTGAAGCTTTCTCAAACTCATGTCCATCGAGTTAGTGATGCCATCCCACCATCTCATCCTCTCTCCTCCCCTTCTCCTCCTGCCTTCAATCTTTCCCAGCATCAGGATCTTTTCCAGTGAGTCAGTTCTTTGCATCAGAGAGCCAAAGTATTGGAGTTTAAGCTTCAGCATCAGTCCTTCCAATGAATATTCAGGACTAATTCCCTTGGGATTAACTGGTTGGATCTCCTTGCAGTTCAGGGGACTCTCAAGAGTTTTCTAGTCCAACTCTCACATTCATTCATGACTACTAGAAAAACCATAGCTTTGACTAGATGGACTTTTGTCGGCAAAGTAATGTCTCTGCTTTCTAATGTGCTGTCTAGGTTTGTCATAGCTTTTCTTCTAAGGAGCAAGCGTCTTTTAATTTCATGGCTGCAGTCACCATCTGCAGTGATTTTGGAGCCTCCAAAAATAAAGTCTGTCACTGTTTCCATTGTTTCCCCATCTAATTGCCATGAAATGATGGGACCAAATGTCATGATCTTCGTTTTTTGCATGTTGAGTTATATTCTTAACATGTTATATTTTTAATTGTGGCAAAGTCTCTATCATGATGTAAGGTGACATCCATAGGTTACAAGGAGTGGGACAGGGACGTCTTGGGGGTGCCATTATGCAGCCTACTACACAGAGCAAGGAACAAATACGCACTGTTGTAGATGTAAGTCAACAAATCAATTAGTAAATATTTATCAAGCACTTATTATGTACCATGCTGTAAGAGGGGAGTTGAAGGAAACGTATATGAATGTAAGACTTGTTTTCTTCCCTCAAGCATCTACAGTATTCTTAGGAAGAGAAAATTAATTTTCATGAAACAACTATATTCTAAATTCTGGGGTACTAACACTAAATGCCACAGGGCTCCAGAAAACTCAGTTGAGTAGTATAGACTGGAGAAGCTGGTGAAGTTTTCATGGGGAAAATAAAGATACTCAAAATATAAATGTATCAGGAAAGGAGGTAGGGAGGAAAAGCAGTAATTCGCAAGTGAATTGGGCTGTAGGAGCCAAAGTGTGGCCACAAGAATGGAATAAGCCTAAAAAATGTACAAATACCCTGTACAAACTCAGGGGTCAAAAAACTGTGGGCCTCAGGTCCAATTCAGTCCTCCCCCTGTTTGTGTTGGTTTGTTTATGTTTGCTGTTTGGTTGTTTTCCCCCATTTTATTGGGATGTAATTGACACAAAGGACTGTATAAATTTAAGGTGTACAGCATAACGGTTTGACTTACATATATAATGAAATGATTATCACAAGAAGTTTAGTGAACATCCATCATCTCATATAGATACAAAATTAAAGATATAGAGAAAAACTTTTTCCTTGTGATGAGAACCCTTAGAATTGACCCTCTTAATAACTTTCATATATAATGCATGGTGGTGTTAATTTTATTTATCATGTTATACATTACATGGCTAGCATTCGTGTTGGCCAAAATTTCATTTGAGTTTTCTATAACATCTTATGGAAAAGCCAGAATGAGCTTTTGGTCAACCCAGTACTTATTTCTTATAACTGGGAGTTTATACTTTTGATTGCCTTCACACAGCTTCCCCTCCCCCAACTCCCCACCTCTGGTAGCCACAGATTTGATCTCTTTTCTTATGAGCTTGTTTTTTAGTATAATGAACTTATGTTTGTTCCTGTTGTACAAAGTAGTGATATTCGTATACATTTCAAAATGATCACCGTAAGTCTAGTTATGATATTCACCATACAAATATATTACATAGTTATTGACTGTATTCCACACTGCACATTTTATGCCATGACTCATTTTATGCCAAACTCGTGAGTTTCTACCGCTTAATGTCCCTTAACTATTTGTTTCCTCTCACCACCTACATCCCCTCTAGTAACCACCTGTTTGTTCTCTGTGTCTTTTACTCTGTTTTGTAATGTTTGTTCATTTGTTTTTTTTTCAGATTCCACATATAACTGATAACACACAATGTTTGTCTTGCTCTGTCTTACATATTTCATTTAGCACAATATACTCTAGGTTCATCCATGATGTTGCAAATGGTAAGATTTCATTATTTTTTTATATGGTTGAGCTACATGTATTGTTATACATATATACATGCAAAATATATATATTCTTTATTAATTCATCTATTGATGGACACAGGTTGCTTACATATCTTGGCTACTGTAAATAATGCTGCAATGAACATAGGGATGTGTATATCTTTTCAAATTAGTGTTTTCATTTTCTTTAGACAAATATTCAATGGTAGAATTGCTAGATCACATGGTAGTTCTATTTTTAATTTTTATCTCCAAAATGTTTTCCATAGCAAATGAGTCGGTTTACATTCCCACTAACAGTTCATGCAGGTTCCCTTTTCTCCACGTTCTAACCAATGCTTGTTATTTTTTGCCTTTTTGATGTCAGCTATTCTGACACATGTGAGGTAATATCTCATTGTGGTTTTGATCTTTATTTCTCTGGCAATTATCGATGTTGAGCATCTTTTTACGTGCATGTTAACCACCTGTATGTCTTCTTTGTTCAAATGTCTATTCAGGTCTTCTGCTCATACTTTAATTGGGTTGTTTGTTTTTTGATACTGTGTTGTATTGTTGTTGTTTAATCACTAAGTCATGTCCAACTGTCTTGCGATCCTGTAGATTGTAGCCCACCAGGCTCGTCTGTCCATGGGATTTCCCAGGCAAGAATACCAGGGTGGACAGCCATTTTCTTCTCCAAGGGATTGTCCCAACCCATGGATCAAACCTGTCTCTCCTACACTGGTAGGCAGATTCTTTACCTTTGAGCCATCAGGGAAGCCCAATATTGAATTGTATACGTTTATAGATTTTGGATATTAACCTCTTATCTGTTATATCATTTACAGATATTTTCTTCCCATTCAGTAGCTTGTCTTTTTGCTTCATCAGTGGTTCCATTGTTGTGCAAAATCTTTCAATTAAGTTCCATTTTAAAATTTTTGCTTCTGTTTCCTTTGCCTTAGGAGACTGATTCAAAAAATACTCTTTGATTTATGTAAAAGAATGTTCTGCCTATACTGTCTTCTAGTTTTATGCTATCCAGTCTTAAATTTAGGTCTTTAATTAATTTTGAGATTATTTTTGTATATGGTGTGAGAAAATGTTCTAATTTTATTCTTGTACATATAGCTGTCCAGTTTTCCCAGCACCACTTATTGAAGAGACTGTCTTTTCTTCCTTGAATATTCCTGCTTTTGTAATAGATTAATTAGAACTGGACATGGAACAACAGACTGGTTCCAAATAGGAAAAGGAGTACGTCAAGGCTATATATTGTCACCCTGCTGATTTAACTTATATGCACAGTACATCATGAGAAACGCTGGGCTGCAGGAAGCAGAAGCTGGAATCAAGATTGTCGGGAGAAATAACAACCTCAGATATTCAGATGACACCATGCTTATGGCAGAAAGTGAAGAAAAACTAAAAAGCCTCTTGATGAAAGTGAAAGAAGAGAGTGAAAAAGTTGGCTTAAAACTCAACATTCAGAAAACTAAGATCATGGCATCTGGTCCCATCACTTCATGGGAAATAGATGGGGAAACAGTGGAAACAGTGTCAGACTTTATTTTGGGGGGCTCCAAAATCACTGCAGATGGTGACTGCAGCCATGAGATTAAAAGACACTTACTCCTTGGAAGGAAAGTTCTGACCAACCTAGATAGCTTATTAAAAAGCAGAAACATTACTTTGCCAACCAAGGTCCGTCTAGTCAAGGCTATGGCTTTTCCAGTGGTCATGTATGGATGTAAAAGTTGGACTATAAAGAAAGCTGAGCACCGAAGAATTGATGCTTTTGAACTGTGGTGTTGGAGAAGACTCTTGAGAGTCCCTTGGACTGCAAGGAGATCCAACCAGTCCATCCTAAAGGAGATCAGCCCTGGGTGTTCATTGGAAGGATTGATGTTGAAGCTGAAACTCCAATACTTTGGCCACCTCATGCAAAGAGCTGACTCATTGGAAAAGACCCTGATGCTGGGAAAGATTGAGGGCAGGAGGAGAAGGGGATGACAGAGAATGAGATGGCTGGATGGCATCACTGACTCGATGGACATGAGTTTGGATAAACTCCAGGAGTTGGTGATGGACAGGGAGGCATGGTGTGCTGCGATTCATGGGGTTGCAAAGAGTTGGACATGACTGAGCGACTGAACTGAATTAACAATAGGTGGATGAGTTTATTTCTGGATTCTCTTCCATTGATCGGTGTGTTTGTTTATGTACCGGTACCCTACTATCCAGATTGCTATAGCTTTGTAGTATAGTCTGAAATCATAGAGCATGATACCTCCAACTCTGTTCTTTTTTCTCAAGGTTGCTTTGGCTATTCAGGGCCTTTTGTGATTCTACATAACTTTTCGGATTATTTGTTCTAGTTCAATGAACAGTGACATGGGTATTTTGATGGATTGATTAAATCAGCTTTGAGTGGTATGGACATTTTGACAATTTTAATTTTTCCAATCTATGAATATGGGTTATTGTTCAACTTATTTGTATCCTCTTCAGTTCCCTTCATCAATGTCTTATACTTTTCAAAGTATAGGTCTTTCACTTCTTTCGTTGAGTTTATTCCTAGGTATTTTATTCTCTTTAATGCAATTGTAAATCAGATTGCTTTCTTGAATTTTCTTTCTGTTAGTTCATTGTTCAAGTAGAGAAAAGCAACAGATTTCTAAATATTAATCTTATATCCTTTACTGATATTATGTGTTGATTCTAATAGCTTTTTGGTGAAAGACTTTAAGGTATTCTATATATTGTATCATGTCATCTGCAAACAGTGATAATTTTACTTCTTCCCTTCCAACTTGGATGCCTTTCATTTCTTTTTCTTACCTAATTGCTGTGACTAGGACTTCAAGTACTATTAAGTGCAGGTGATGTACAGGTGGTGAGAGTAGGCATTTTTGTCTTGTTCCTGATTTTAGAGGAAAAGCATTAGATTTTCATCTTTTTTTTTAGCTTTTCATCACTGAGTATGTTGTTAGTTGTAAGTCTATCATAAATGGCCTTTATTATGGTGAGATATACTCCCCCTATATCCACTTTGATGAGAGTTTTTATCATGAATAGATGTTGAATGTTGTCAAATGCTTTTTCTGCATCTATTGAGATGATCATGTGATTTTTATCCTTCCTTTGTTAATTAGATGTATCACATGGTTTGCTTTGTGGATACTAAGCCATGCTTGTATCCCTGGCATAAATTCCTCTTGACCAGGGTACATCCTTTTTATGTATTGTTGAATTCAGTGCGCTAATATTTTGTTGAGGATTTTTACATCTATATTCATCAGAGATATTCACCTATAATTTTCTTTCTTTGTAATGTTATTGTCTAGTTTTGTTATTAGGGTAACAGAGGCCTCATAGAATCAAATTGGGACAATTCTTTCCCTTTCAATTTTTTGGAATAATTTGAGAAGGATAGGTATTATCATTATCTCTTCTTTATATGTTTGGTACTTTCCCCTGTGAATCCATCTAGTCCTGGATTTCTGTTTACTGGAAATTTTTTAAATTACGAAATTCAATTTCACTACTGGTAATCAGTCTGTTCAGATTGTCTGTTTCTTCCTGATTCAGGTTGTATGTTTCTAGAAATTTGTCCATTTCCTCTAGGTGGTTGAATCTGCTTGTCTTCTCTTCTTTTCTTGATGAGCCTAGCTAAAGGCTTATCAATTAATTTTTTCAAGAAACTAGATCCTGGTTTCATTGATCTTTTCGATTTTTATCTCTCTCTTGTTTATTTACTGTATGATTTTATTATTTCTTTCCTTCTTCTGACTTTCAGGGTTTGTTCATCCTTCTTTTTCTAATTCTTTTGGATAATAGGTAGGGTTGTTTATTTGATACTTTTCTTGTTTCATGAGGTAGGTCTACGTTAATATAAACTTCCCTGTTAGAAGTGCTTTCACTGCGTCCTATAGATTTTGAGGTATTTTAAAATTTTCCTTTTGCTTTCTTCATTGCCTCATTGGTCATACTGGTTTTCTGTCTGTATGATTTTTCCATTGATGTGAGTGGGGTATTTAAGTCCCCTACAATTGTATTACTGTAATTTCTCCCTTCATATCTGTTAATATTCACTTTATACTTCAGTGTTCCACTGTGCTTAGTCACTCAGTCATGTCCGACTCTTTGTGACCCCATGAACTGTCACCAACCAGGCTCCTCTGTCCATGGGGATTCTCCAGGCAAGAATACTGGAGTGGATTGCTATGCCTTCCTCCAGGGGATCTTCCCAACCCAGGGATTGGACCTAGGTCTCCCACATTAAAGATGGATTCTTTACTGTCTGAGCCAGCAGGGAAGCATATAAGTTGCATATTTATTAAGAAGTATTATATCAGTTCAGTTCAGTACAGTCGCTCAGTCGTGTACCACTCTTTGCAACCCCATGGACTGCAGCATGCCACACTTCCCTATCTGTAACCAACTCCCGGAGCTTGCTCAAACTCATGTCCATCACGTTGATGATTCCATCCAACCATCTCATCCTCTATCCTCCCCTTCTCCTCCTGTCTTCGATCTTTCCCAGCGTCAGGGTCTTTTCAATCACTCAGTTCTTCCCATCAGGTGACCAAAGTATTGGAGCTTCAGCTTCAGCATCAGTCCTTCCAATGAATATTCAGGACTGATTTCCTTTAGGATTGATTGGTTTGATCTCCTTGCAGTCCAAGGGACTCTCAAGGGTCTTCTCCAACACCACAGTTCAAAAGCATCAATTCTTCAGCACTCAGCTTTCTTTATAGTCCAACTCTTAATCCATATATGACTACTGGAAAAACCATAGTTTTGACGAGACAGACCTCTGTCAGCAAAGTAATGTCTCTGCTTTTTAATAAGCTGTCTAGGTTGGTCATGGCTTTTCTTCCAAGGAGCAAGCATCCTTTAACTTCATGTCTGCAGTCACCATCTGCAGTGATTTTGGAGCCCAAAATATAAAGTCTCTCACTGTTTCCACTGTTTCCCCATCTATTTCCCATGAAGTGATGGGACCAGATGCCATGATCTTACTTTTCTGAATGTTGAGTTTTAAGCCAACTTTTTCACTCTGCTCTTTCACTTTCATCAAGAGGCTCTTTAGTTCTTCTTCACTTTCTGCCAAAAGGGCAGTATCATCTGCATATCAGACTTTATTGATATTTCTTCCAGCAATCTTGATTCCAACTTGTGCTTCATCCAGCTTGGTATTTTGCATGATGTACTCTGCATATAAGTTAAGTAAGCAGGGTGAAAATATACAGCCTTGACGTTCTCCTTTCCCTATTTGGAACCAGTCTGTTGTTCCATGTCCAGTTCTAACTGTTGCTTCTTGACCTGCATACAGATTTCTCAGGAGGCAGATCAGGTGGTCTGGTATTCCCATCTCTTGAAGAATTTTCCTCAGTTTATTGTGAGCCACACAGTCAAAGGCTTTGGCATAGTCAATAAAGCAGAAATAGATGTTTTTCTGGAACTCTATTGTTTTTTCGATGATCCAAATGATGTTGGCAGTTTGATCTCTCGTTCTTCTGCCTTTTCTAAATCCAGCTTGAACATCTAGAATTTCACAGTTCACATACTGTTGAAGCCTGGCTTGGAGGATTTTGAGCATTAATTTGCTAGCATGTGACATGAGTGCAATTGTTCAGTAGTTTGAACATTCTTTGGCATTGCCTTTCTTTGGGATTGGAATGACAACTGACCTTTTCCAGCCCTGTGGCCACTGCTGAGTTTTCCAAATTTGCTGGCATATTGAGTACAGCACTTTCAGAGCATCATCTTTTAGGATTCAAACTAGCTCAACTGGAATTCTATCACCTCCACTAGCTTTGTTCATAGTGATGCTTTCTAAGATCCACTTGACTTCACATTCCAGGATGTCTGGCTCTAGATGAGTGATCACACCATCATGGTTATGTGGGTCGCGAAGATCTTTTTTGTACAGTTCTTCTGTGTATTCTTGGATAAGGAAATGGCAACCCACTCTAGTACTCTTGCCTGGAAAATCCCATGGATGGGGGAGCCTGGTAGGCAACAGTCCATAGAGTCGCAAAGAGTCGGACACAACTGAGCGACTTCACTCCCTCTGTATATTCTTGCCACCTCTTCTTAATGTCTTCTGCTTCTGTTAGGTCCATACCATTTCTGTCCTTTATTGTGCCCATCTTTGCATGAAATGTTCCCTTTAATCTCTAATTTTCTTGAAGAGAGCTCTAGTCTTTCCCATTCTATTGTTTTCCTCTATTTTTTTGCATTGACCACTGAGGAAGGCTTTCTTATCTCTCCTTGCTATTCTTTGGAACTCTGCATTCGAATGGATATATCTTTCCTTTTTTCCTTTGCCTTTAGCTTCTCTTCTTTTCTCAGCTATTTGTAAGCCCTCCTCAGACAATTTGCATTTCTTTTTCTTGGGGATGGTCTTGATCACTGCCCCCTGTACAATGTCAGGAACCTCCACCCATAGTTCTTCAGGCACTCTATCAGATCTAATCCCTTGAATCTATTTGTCACTTCAACTGTATAATCCTGATTTAGGTCATACCTGAATGTCTAGTGGTTTTCCCTACTTTCTTCAATTTAAGTCTGAATTTGCCAATAAAGAGTTCATGATCTGAGCTACAGTCAGCTCCCGGTCTTGTTTTTGCTGACTGTATAGAGCTTCTCCATCTTTGGCTGCAAAGAATATAATTAATCTGATTTCGGCATTGACCACCTGGTGATGTCCATGTGTAGTCTTCTCGTGTTGTTGGAAGAGGTTGTTTGCTATGCCCAGTGCATTCTCTTGGCAAAACTCTGTTAGCCTTTGCCTTGCTTCATTTTGTACTCCAAGGCCAAACTTGCCTGTTACTCCAGGTATCTCTTGACCTCCTACTTTTGCATTCCAGTCTCCTATAGAGAAAAGGACAGCTTTTTTGGGTGTTAGTTCTAGAAGGTCTTGTAGGTCTTTATAGAACCATTCAACTTCAGCTTCTTTAGCATTACTGGTTGGGGCATAGGTTTGGATTACTCTGATATTGACTGGTTTGCCTTGGAAAGGAACAGAGATCTTTCTGTCATTTTTGAGATTTGCATCCAAGTACTGCATTTCAGACTCTTTTGTTGACTATGAGGGCTACTCCATTTCTTCTAAGGGATTCTTGCCCACAGTAGTAGATATAATGGTCATCTGAGTTAAATTCATCCATTCCAGTCCAATATTGCTCTTTACAGCATCGGACTTTACTTCCATCACCAGTCACATCCACAACTGGGTGTTGTTTTTGCTTTGGCTCCATCCCTTTATTCTTTCTGGAGTTATTTCTCCACTCTTCTCCAGTAGCATACTGGGCACCTACCAGCCTGGGGAGTTCATCTTTCAGTGTCCTATCTTTTGCCTTGTCATACTGTTCATGGGGTTCTCAAGGCAAGAACACTGAAGTGGTTTGCCATTCTGTTCTCCAGTGGACCGCGTTTTGTCAGAAATCTCCACCATGACCTATCCATCTTGGGTGGCCCTACACAGCATGGCTCATAGTTTCATTGAGTTAGACAAGGCTGTGGTCCATGTGATCAAATTGGTTAGTTTTCTGTGATTGTGGTTTTCAGTCTGTTTGCCCTCTGATGGATAAGTATAAGAAGCTTATGGAAGCTTCCTAATGGGAGAGACTGAGGGGGAAACTGGGTCTTATTCTGGTGAGGGGGGCCAAGCTCAGTAAATCTTTAATCTAATTTTCTGTTGATGGCTCTTCTGGTGGCTCAGATGGTAAAGCATCTGCCTGCAATATGGGAGATCCAGGTTCGATCCCTGGGTCAGGAAGACCCCCTGGAGAAGGGAATGGCAATCCACTCCAGTACCCTTGCCTGGAAAATCCCATGGATGGAGGAGCCTGGTAGGCTACAGTCCATAGGGTCGCAAAGAAGCAGACATGACTAAGTGACTTCACTTTCTTTTCTTTCCTTTTCTGTTGATGGGCAGGGCTGTGTTCCCTTCCTGCTGTTTGACCTGAGACCAAACTATGGTGAAGGTAATGAAGATAATGGCTACCTCCTTCAAAAGGCCCCATGCATGCACTGCTTCACTCAGTGCCCCTGACCCTTCAGCAGGCCACCGTTGACCCACTGCTGGAGACTCCTAAATACTCACAGCCAAGTCTGGGACAGTCTCTTGTGGGAACACTGCTCCTTTCTCCTTGGTCCTGGTGCATGCAAGGTTCTGTTTGTGCCCTCCAAGGGTCTGTTTCCCCAGTCCTGTGTAAGTTCTGGCAGCTTTATGGTGGGGTTAATGGCAACCTCTTCCAAGAGAGCTTGTGCCATACCTAGGTCTGCTGCATCCAGAGCCCCTGCCTCTTTGGCAGGCCACTTGTGACCTGCAATATGTGACCTCCACAGGAGACACTCAAACACAGTTCTGTCTCAGTCTCTGCAGGGTCTCTGGGTCCTGGTGCACACAAGGTTTATTTGAGCCCTCCAGGTATCTCTGGCAGGTATAGGGTTTGAGTCTAAACGCAATTCCACCCCTCCAACTATCTTGCTGGGGCTTCTCCTTTGCCCCTGGATGGGGGGTATCTTTTTTTTGGTGGAATCCAACATTCTCCTATTGACAGTTGCTTAGCAACAAGTTGTAATTTTGAAGTTCTCACAGGAGAAGATGAGTGCACGTCCCTCTACTCCACCATCTTGATACATTTTATATAATTGTATATATATATAAGTATTATATAATCTTATATTTATCCTTTTATCACTACACAATGCCTTCTTCATCTTTTGTTATAGACTTTATTGTAAAGTCTATTTTCTCTGATATGAGAATTGCTGCTCTCTTTCTTGATGATTCTATTTGCATAAAATCTTTTTCCAACCACTTACTTTCAGTCTGTATTTTTAGCTCTGAAGTGAAACTGAAAGTTGCTCAGTCATACCTGACTGTTTGCAACCCCATGGATTGTAGCCAACCAGGCTCCTCTGTTTATGGAATTCTTCAGGCCAGAATACTGGAGTGGGTAGCCATTCCTTTCTCCGGGGATCAAACCCAGGTCTCCTGCATTACAGGTGGATTCTTTGGCTTCTGAGCCACCAGGGAAACCCTGCAAGCTACAGGGAAGGTGAATCTCTTATAAACAGTATATAAATGGACCTCGTTTTTTTTATCCAATCAGCCACCCTATATCTTTTGATTAGAATATCTATTCCATTGACATTTCAAGTAATTATTGATAGGTATATACTTTTTTTCACTTTGTTATTTGTGTTTTGGTTGTTTTTATAGTACTTTTCTGTTTTGCAGTACTGTGTTTTCTGCTTTATAGTGCTTTTCTGTTCTTTACTCCTTTTAGCTTTCCCCCTTGTGTTTTGATGATTTTCCTTAGTGAAACGCATATTTTCCTTTCTCTCTAGTGTTTGTGTATCTGTTGCAAGTTTTTGATTTGTGATTAGCGTGGTATTCATATTTGTCAAACTATATTTCCTTGTTTTAAATGGATAGTCACTTAATTTCAAACATATTCTAAACAATCTACATTTTTTACTCCTCTCCCCCATGTTTTGTGCTTTTGACGTCACAGTTTGCATCTACATGTTTGTCCCTCAATGTTTATTGTACTTAATAGTTGATTTTACAACTTTTGTCATTTACTTTTGCTGTAAAGTGCTTGGCCCATAGCCTTTATTATATATTGGCCTTTATTATTGGGATATTTCCTTTCCTATAGATTCTCACTTCTTATTGTAACCTTTCCTTTTCCACTTACAGAAGCTCCTTTAACATTTCTTTTAGGGTAGCTTTAGTCTTTTAGTTTTTGCTTGTATGAAAAATTATTTATCTCTCCTTTAATTCTAAATATTAATAATAATCTTCCTGGGTAGAGTATCCTAGGTTGCATATTCCTCCCTTTCAGCACTCTGAATATATCATGCCACTCCCTTCTTGCCTGTGAAGTTTCTGTAGAGAAATCAGTCGATAACTCTATGGGGATTCGCTCATATATGACTTCTTTTTTCTCTTGCTGACTTTAGAATTCTTTAACTTTCGCCGTTTTACTTATATCCTGTTGTGGGTTTGTTTGGGCTCATGTTGGATTCCCAGTGCTTCCTGAAACTGAATTTTCTTTCCTTTCCTAAGTTAGGAAAGTTTTCAGTTATTGCTGAAACATATCAGATATGTTGTCTCAGAGGCCTCTTAAATTATCCTCAATTCTTTAATTCTTTTTTCTGTTTGGCTTCAGTGATTTCCACTGCTCTGTCTCACTTACCCTTTCTTCTGTACCATCTAATCTACTGTTGATTCCTTCTAGTGTATTTTTCATTTCAGTTATAGTATTCTTCAGCTCTGTTTTGTTCTTCTTTATATTCTCTAACTCTATTAAAATTCTCATTCTGTCCATCCATTCTTCTCCCTAGTTCTTCGAGTGTCTTTATGGTGATTACCTTGAACTCTCTTTTAGGTGGATTGTTTAATCTCTGCTCCACTGAATTCATCTTATGGAGTTTTGCCTTATTTCTTCATTGGGAACACATTCTCCTGTCACCTCATTTTGCTGTTTTTATTTCTATATATTTGGTAAGTGGATTACATTTCCTAACCTTGGAAAAGTGGCCTCTTGTAGGAGAAGGCCTATGTGTCTCAGCATCACACTCGCATCTGGTCACCAGAGCCACATACCCTAGGGTTTTCCCCATGTGGGCTGTGTGAGCAGTTTTAATTATCTTCCTGGTTTGGGATTGTCCACCCTGGGGTATGTGTGTCTACTATACTGTATCTGTATTTCTCCTACCTGTTTTGTTATGGTTTCTTTTTTTTTTATTTTATTTTAATAAATTTATTTATTTTAGTTGGGGGCTAATTACTTTACAATATTGTAGTAGTTTTTGCCATACATTGACATGAATCAGCCATGGGTTCACATGTGCTCCCCCTCCCGAACCCTCCTCCTACCTCCCTCCCCATCCCATCCCTCCAGGCCATCCCAATATTCTAGCCCTGAGCATCCGTCCCATGCATAGAACATGGAATGGTGTTCCGCTTCACATATGACAATATACATGTTTCAATGTCATTGTCCCAGAACGTCCCATCCTCACCTTCTTCCTCAGAGTCCACAGGACTGTTCTATGCATCTGTGTCTCTTATTCTGTCTCACATATAAGGTTATCGTTACCATCTTTCAAATTCCATATATATGCATTAGTATACTGTATTGGTGCTTTTCTTTCTGGCTTACTTCACTCTGTATAATGGGCTCCAGTTTCATCCATCTCAATAGAACCGATTCAAATGTATTTTTTTTAATGGCTGAGTAATATTCCATTGTGTATATGTACCACAGCTTCCTTATCCATTCATCTGCCAATGGACATCTAGGTTGCTTCCATGTCCTGGCTATTGTAAACAGTGCTGCGATGAACATTGGGGTACACGCGTCTCTTTCAATTCTGGCTTCCTCGGTGTGTATGCCCAGCAGTGGGATTGCTGGGTCATATGGCAGTTCTATTCCCAGTTTTTTAAGGAATCTCCACACTGTTCTCCATAGTGGCTGTACTAGTTTACATTCCCACCAACAGTGTAAGAGGGTTCCCTTTCCTCCACACCCTCTCCAGGAAGAAAAGGGAACCCTCTTACACTGTTTATGGTTTCTTTTTTATATCTTAAGTTGTAGAAAATCTTTTCTGCTAGTCTTAAGTCTTTTTCATCAATAGTTGCTCTGCAAATAGTTGTGATTTTGGAGTGCCTATAAGGGAGTGAGTTAAGTGTCTTCCTCCTCCATCATCTTGGTGACTCCTCTCTACCTGCTTTTATAAATAAAGTTTTCTTGGGACTCAACCACACTCATTTGATCTATGGCAGACATGAAAGGTTGTGACAGAGATTATATAGCTCACAAAACAGAGAATATTTACAGTTTGGTTCTTTACAGAAAAGAGAAAAAAATTATGCCAACTCTTTCCCTAGATAGAAGAATACAGCAGGAACGACTTTAGAAAGGACTCAAAGTAGAGACACAACAATGTTGAGACTGGTGTAACCCAGGCCTCTCTGTAGTTTAGCCCAACACAATGTTTTCTGTTCTCAAAGTTTCCACCTAGAAATACCATTTCCAGGCCTTCTCCTAAAGTTGTTCTGGGTCTCCTGGCACAGGGCCATTGACTAGTGGAGGTGTATTCAGGAGAAAAGGGGCCAGAAACAGGGACAAGCACAGGACAGTGACTTGGGAGGGTGGTCCTTGGGTTCCTGGGCAAATAACTCTTGGAATTTTATTTCTGTGTCTCCTTATGGAATATAAAATGGATCATCCCAGCCTTTTCACAAAAGTCTCTTATACGTCAGAAGAGGGACTGAGCAAGAGAAACTGTGTTAGTTGCTCAGTCGTGTCTGACTCTTTGTGATGCCATGGACTGTAGCCCACCAGACTTCTCTGTCCATGCAATTCTCCAGGCAAAAATACTGGAGTAGATTGTCATTTCCTTCTCCAAGGGATCTTCCCGACTCAGGGATCGAACCTGGATCTCCTGCATTACAGGCCGATTCTTTACCATCTAAACCACCAGGGAAGCTGAGTGAGAGAAACAGCATGGATCAATAAGCAAAAACTTCCTCACTCCTAACAAGAGAGCTTATTTGTATTTTTAACGAATACTTGTTTTGTTCATAGTCTGTAGAGGAAATAACAAAAAATGGTGTCTGCCCCCCCACCTTCCACAGGAGCCCTGAGCCTAAGAGAAGAAGGAACACAAACTCACAAGGAACAGACAAGTAAGAAGAGAAGGAAGAAAGTGATAAAAAGTGTCAAAGTGATAGAGACAGATGGTAAGTGTGATGGGAGGAATTTACAGAAGGATATGGATGTGAGTTAGCATAGAGCTGTTTGGGAAAGTCCTTGGAGAAAATGGCATTGCATCTGGTCTTGATGTGCCTGGGTCACATTTGGATTTGGAAAGTGGAAATGGAACACAGTTATGATGGAAAGAACAGAATGCTCAAAGCATGGCATTGCAATTATGAATAACAGTTCTTAAAATAAACTAATATCATTGGGAAGTTAGGCGGCTACGTTGTACATCCTAAGTACACAAAACTGTAGAGAGACCATCATAAGGAAGATAGAGTCTTCCTGTGTGTGTAAGAGAAGTTCATAATTAGACAAATACACATGAGGTGGAAAGCAATGATAGACAACAGAATGTATGGTAAGTGTCAAATGCATAGTTTGACAGTAACTGCCATGATCAGGTCATTCCTGATGGGGACAGTCAAGGCTCTCTGATGGAACATGATTCAAGAAAAGTCAGATAACCTTTGATAGGACAGTCCCTGATTGCTGATTATTACTTTTTGCTATCACTCAAAGGTGAAAAGGGAGATTATTACTCTTGATGTTTACAGCCTTGGAAACATAGACCTTACTTTTCAGTTCTTGCCAGAGTCCTTTCTCATTAGAGCTATTTTGGTTAAACCATAGATTCTATTCCAAATTCAAGAATAGGCCAGAATGCTGCCTTGTACTCAGTTCAAGATTGTTTTTATTTGGATTATTCCCAAAGCAGCAAAGTAGTGCAAATAATAAAAATAAGATAAGCCGAAAGATAAGTGCACATAGCTCTCAATTATTCCCCTTGATTGTGAATTTGTGTACCCAAAGTACAGTTGAACTAACCACGCACCAGAGTGAGATGGACTCTAGGCTGAAGAAAAACAGGGTTATGAATTCATTGTCTTCTTTAGCCACAGCCAGAGCATCATCACCAGAGTATGAATACTACTTATTTTACTAAGAGAACTGTGTCTCTCAGACTTAAGGACCAGAATCTGGAACTTGATACTCACTCTAAACCAACCATAGAATCATTCATTTCCCCTTAAATGCACCTGCGCTTCAAAGTGTGAGAATTTTTCATTTATGACCACTTTGGTTTTTCAGTGGAGTTGCCTAACTATGGCCTATTATATAAACTACCATCACACTCATTCTACTCTTTAGAATGTAAGAAGCCACGCCAATGTGAAAATTCTCTAAATGTAAATCACATATGGAGAACAGGGTTGAGAATATGACAGGTGAAGAGTTACAGCTTTGTCCTACTTGGAAGATGTCTCCATAGGGAGTTCCTCAATTCTGGGCTGCTTTTGCTCAGTGATCTCTGTTGGACACAGAGATTTGACACTGTTGATTTTTACTTCTCCAGATAATGACAGGTTCTATTTTTCAAAGATGCTACCACAATACTCTCCCATCCCACATCACTTTTTTCATGGAGACTTTGCAATTACCCTCACCAAGAGGTAACCAAGAGATTGCAATGGAAGCTGTGTTTTGTTACTTCCGAGATGAGGTCAGAAAAAAACATGCAGTGCCCTCCTGGTTCTCTTGGAAAGTTCATGCTGGGGACACTTCTCTTGATACCCAGCTGCCATGCTATGAGAAACCCTAGCTGCATGGAAAGGCCATGTGCTGATGTTTAAGTCAACAGTGACAGCTGAGCCCAGCATTCAAGCCAGCCACCTGCATGTCGGTCATGCTGTTCAGAGATGCTTTGGTCATCCTAGCTTTGGGGTCTTCCTACTTGAGGACCCAGACATAGAGGAGCAGAAACATCCCCACTGCTCCGGTTCAAATTTCTGACTCATAGGATCTGTTAAAATGAAATGTTACTGTTTTATACCACTAAGTTTGGGGTGGTTTGTTACACAGCAAGAATAACTGGAACACAGCCCCAACCATGGGTTTGGACTAAAATTAAAATCTCTTTGCTGCCTCCTTTTTCACATTTGTCCAAAGTCTAATTTATTCTCATTTAATCTTTCCAATTTTCCTTGGGCTTCCCAGGTGACTCAGTGGTAAAGAATCCGCCTGCCAATACAGAGACTCAGAAGATATGGGTTCAGTCCCTGGGTTGGGAAGATCCCCTGGAGAAAGGAATGGCTACCCACTCCAGTATTCTTGCCTGGAGAATCCCATGGACAGAGAAGCCTGGTGAGCTAGAGTCCATGGGGTTACAAAGACTCAGACATGACTGAGTAACTGAACATGCACGCAACTTTCCTGAGATACCTTAATGAATTCTTTTCTAGCTTCTTCACTTTCCCAGCAGTAGAATTTTGTGTTTTTACCCATCATTAAGTTCTCATTCACTGATGAAAAACTACTAGAAAACTTAGTTTTTAAAAAAAATTTTGGTATAGTCTAGTTCACTCTGTTCCTACTAGAATTGCTAGGAATGCTCTATATGCTTCTAGGGGCATACCATAGAATATATGTAACTTGGAATGTGTTCAACAGAGTGTAACAAAAATGTTTAAAGTCTTTAAATTTTGTTATGTGATGGCTAAAAACGTAAGGCTAGTTTAGGCTGGAGTAAAATATAAAAAACTTTTGGGGAGGTGGGGATGGAATGGTGATTTTGGAGCTCACTATTATTGGATGTGAGCACAGAAGAAGAGCAATGAATATTATTTATTGAGCTCTGAGGGCAAAACCACGACCAGTGGATACAATGACAGACACATTTCAACTCTGTTTAAAGATTTTTCTAACACTAGAAATGTCTAACAATAAAATGGACAGTTGTAAGAAGCAGTGAATTTCCCATCATTGTAGGTTTTAAAGCAGTGAGTAGATGTCTGCTTGTAAGATTAGTGTGGAGAAAATTCATGCATTGAAGAGGGGGAAGCGGAGGGTAGGGGATACTAGAAGAGATGACCTTTATGGTCTCTCCTAAACCCAGGATTCTATGTGTATTTTATTTTAGGTTCATGGGAAAATGGCAACATATATTTATAGAGTTATTGACATCAACAGCCATTTCTGCCAGAAGCATGAACCTTGCTAAACCAGTCAAGCTTTGTGGTGAGTAAACTGATCAATTCAGTGGAGAGGACCCATGAATTAGGATGAAGACAGCAGAAGGTAATTAAATGAGATGTGAATTAGTAGGAGGATTGCCAAATGTTGCTAAATCAGATTTTGATTGGAAGATGAGAAAAACATGATCCTTTGGTATAGTTTGAAATATGGAAATATGGTGGAATTGGGGAGGGACCTGTGAATCAACAAAGCTGCTCTGCCCGGAAGGGTTACCAGGTCTTACTTGGAGTAACTGTATCTTTAAGATCACTAAGGCTCTGGGACTTCCCTGGTGGTCCAGTGGTTAAGACTTCGCCTTACAATGCAGGAGGTATGGGTTCAATCCCATGTCAGGGAGCCAAGATCTCACATGCCTCATGGCCAAAAAACAAAACATGTAAAAAAAGCAACAAATTCAATAAAGACTTTTTTCAAAAGCAATGCTGGCTCTGATGGAAATAAGAAAATAAGGGAACCCATTTTTGCATGAGTCAATAAACAGCATCACCCACCCAAACCAAGTCTAAGAGACAGAACCATTTGGTATTATTAGTCCCCAGGGCGGCCGTTACACAGCACAATAAACTTCAGGGTTTAAAATAACAGAAATGTTATTACCTCACAGTCTGGAGACTACAAGTCTAAAATCAAGTGTTGGCAGAGCCATGCTCCCTCTGAGCGATCCAGGGAAGAATCCTTCCTGTACCTCTTCTAGCTTCTAGTGATTACAGGCAGTCCTTGGTGTTCCCTGACTTGTAGCTGCCTCACACCAACCTCTGCTTCATCTTTACTTGGCAGGTTTCCCTCTGTGTGTGTCTGCCTCTCACATCGCCTTCTTAAAAGGACACCCCAATCTAGACTTCCTGGGGGTTCAGACTGTGAAGAATCCCCCTGCAATGCAGGAGACTCGAGTTCAATCCCTGGGTTCAGAAAATTCCCTGGAAAAGGGAATGGTTACCCATGCCGGTATTCTTGCCTGGAGAATTCCAAGCACAGAGAAGCCTGGCGAGCTACAGTCCCTGGGGTCACAAAGAGTTGGACGTGACTTTCACTTTCACTGGGGTTCTGGGTGGAGATAAGTTTGGAGAGGTTGTTGTTTAACAGTGTTTGAAACGAATTGAAAATATAGTGAGAAGGGTACCAATCTGTGCCTATACATTAATCATTTAATTTTGTGACTTACCATTTTTCTCTTTCCAGCAACAGTTATAACTAAGTTTTGTTGAATTCTTCGTCTGTGCCTCTATTGCATGAATTTTTTCATGCACATTCTCTTGCTTAATGTTTATAAGGTAAGTGTGATTATTAGCCCCATTTTATGGAAGAGGTAACTGAGGCTTAGAGAGGCTAACTAACCTGCTGAAAGTCACTTCGCAGTAAAAGCCAGACCGAGGCTTCCAGCCAAGGTCTGTGTGACTGAAGAACAGTTCGAGATAAGGAAGTAGTTACTGATTAATACATATTTATATTGTTATCTTGCTAAAGTCATGTTTATATTAACATCATAACTGGGTGGAATATATGCATTAATCTCAAGATTCTCAGTTATCTCTGCTTGGGAAAGAACTTACTCTTCTGAACATTTGTTATCCATCCACCTTGTGGCAAGTATGTTGAACTAGAGGCAAACTGCCTGGGAGGAACCAATCAGACTATCCTGAGAGAAAAGCATCTCAGATTCCACAGAATGAAGGTAGTTTTGAAGCATCTGCATTTACATGCAGCCCATGGCAGATGCCCTCACGCCAATCAGAAGGAAATTGCAAATGATGAGTGGGCGATTCACCACACATGATTATTACTATCATTGATTTTTTAAAAATCATTATTGTCTAAGATAGTAGTTCTCAACCAGGGTGATTTTGCTTCTCAGGGGATACTCAACGATATCTGGAGACATGGGTTGTCCCCACTGGGGAAAAGTTCTCTTGCGTATAGTGAATAAAGTCCAGGGACATTGCAAAACTTTCTGCAAGGCCCAGAACAGTCCCCTGCAACAAAAAATGACCAGACCCTAAATATTCATACTGCTAGGTCTCAGAAACCCTGGTTTAAGTGATAGTGGTAAAAAAAAAAAAAAAAAAGGGTGTCACTTAGGGGTCTTATTCCTGAGTTATAGGGTCTTAGTGCTCTCCTCCAGCCTCTGAAACTTAATAGAGCTTTTCATGATCCCCAAATTAGTGACTTTTGTTTTGGCAGTGATGACAACTGATAATGAGAGTTAATATTTATTGAACACTTACTATGGGCCAGGCACTGTTCTAAGTGCTTTTCATGGATGGACTCAGTCAGTCCTCACTGTGACTCTTTTAGTAAAGTGCTATTATTGTACAAATGAGGAATTAAGACACAAAGGTTGGAGAAACTTGCCCTAGGCTACAGAGCCAGTGTAGTGCACAGGCAGGATGCTGCTACTTTAAACTTTCATTCCCCGCTTCCCTTCTCCTCCCTCCACTGGGGGATCAGACTGATTACCGGGGTGTATGTATTACAAAAGAATACAGTGTCTGGGAATGAGATTCTCATCTAACAAGTAGGGAACTGGAGGCATTAACAGAGAAGGAAACTGGCATATTGCCTGTGGGGATTAACCAAAAACACTGTTACAGAAAGCCCAGCCCTTGTCCTCTTCTAATTCATATGTCACACAAGGACTTCTTTTCCTCCAAAGAAGTCTTATCTGAGAGTAAGATGTGCCTGTAGAATTTGAGTAACTCTAGTAGTGCCAAATGTTTATTGCTGGCTGGCTGGCTGGCTGGTTGGCTGGCTGGATGAGTGGATGGGTGGATGGGTGGATGGGTGGATGAGTGGATGGAATGGAAGCATAGGCAAATGGTCAGATGGCCAAATACTGAGCTACCAGGAGGGTTCAAGGAATGATAGGTTAAAGGAGAGAAACTTCACTCCTAGGATGGCAACTATGATCAAGAGTCCCATGCTCTCAAAAGTGGCAGCAAAGCTGGAAGCCTGAAGAACTGAAAAGACCCAGAGTCCGGAGAGAGAATCAAGAACCGCAATTTATTAAGCCCAAAAAGATAGCACATATTGACACTTTTCTCCACATAGCCTGGAAGTGAATCACCTTTTAATATGTTTGCATTTTGTTTCTCTTTCTAGACTAGGCTCTTTCAGCCTCAGCACTATTGATATTTAGGGCAGGGTAATTCTGCTTTGGGGTCTTCCTTGTGTATTACTGGGGCTTCTCTGGTGGCTCAGGTGGTAAAGAATCTGCCTGCAATGCAGGAGACACTGGTTTGATCCCTGAGTCGGGAAGATCCCCTGGAGGAGGAAATGGTTACCCACTCCAATATTCTTGCCTGGAGAATTCCATGGACAGAGGAGCCTGGTGGGCTACATACAGTCCATGGGGTTGCAAAGAGTCAGACCTGACTGAGTAACTAACACTTATACTTTCACTGTGTATTTTAGGATGTTTAGCAGTATCCCTGGCCTCTATGCATTAATTCCAGGGACTGCCACCCCAAGCCACAACACTGGGTCTCCAGACACTGTCAAATGTCTCTTGGAGGGGCAGAATGACCCTCAATTGAGAAAAACTGCTTTAGATTTTGAGTTCTTACAGGACAGGGCTTGTGTTTCTTGACCTTGCTGGCAATTGTAAGCTTGTCATAGTGATGAAACATTCATAAATGTCTACGGATTAATAAATTGCTTACCTCCTTTGGCAGGAAAAAAGTCAAATTTCAGAAAACTGCACAAAAAATAAGGGAGAGTGAGAAGAAGAGATGGAGGGAGAGAAGAAGGACGGAGGAAGGGAGGGAGGTAGAGAAAGCAGAAGAGGAAAGGGGAGAAGAAGGCAGAAAAAGAGGCTGCTCACAGATGCCAGTGACACCCCACCCATGGCCCCTTCCTAAGCTGGTGGCTCCGCAACAGGTACGAAGTGAATTTAAACTCAGCAAGGAGCCTCAGATGACTTCATCTCCGTTTGAACCAGAAAATTCACACATTTTTTTGCATTCATGTTGCTTAGAGGGGCCCAGGGTTATCTTTCTGTGTATTTGGATATGTGTGTGTGTGTGTGTGTGAAAGTATAATTACCCATCACTGATTAATCTTCAGACTGAGTCAAGCATTCATTGCAAATCCTTGAAACAAACAAGTCTATTTATATTTTAATTTTATTTTTTGGATTTCAGGTTGATTTGTCTTTCTTCTGCATATTTATGAAGCTGTTGATCCTATGGTAACCTTATCCTTACCTCTTGTGGAGCAGGAGGAAAAGAGAGTGAGAAAAACAAAGAAACAGAGAAGCTGGTTTTACCCCTTCCCTTCCCCAGCATGCCATGGCATTCCCGTAGCTCTAGAGGACAGTGAGGGTGACACAGAACAGAGACAGTTTTTAAATTAAGGTGTAATTAATTAATTGGGACCCCCTGCCCATGGCTGTCACTCTTGTTTAAGGTGACCTCAGCTCTCTCTTGCTAGAGTCTAATTTTAGTCCTGGTTCCTTTTGCTTCCTGTTACCACTATACTCAATCCTCCTGCATTTTTTTTTTTTTTTTGTCACTTTACTTATTTTTTTAGTTGAAGGATAATTGCTTTACAGAAATTTGTGGTTTTCTGTCAAACAACAAGAATCAGCCATAGGTACACCCATGTCCCCTCCCTCCTGAGCCTCCCTCCCATCTCCCACCCCATCCCACTCTTCAGCCTGTCACAGAGCCCCTGTTTGAGTTCCATGAGTCATACAGCAAATTCCCATTGGCTCTCTATTTTACATATGGTGTTGTAAGTTTCCATGTTACTCTCTGCATACATCTCACCCCCTCTTTCTTCCCCTCCCCCCATGTCCATAGATCTGCTATGTCTGTTTCTCTGTTGCTGCCCTGAAAATAAATTCATTAGTGCCATCTTTCTAGATTCCATATGTATGTGTCAGTATATGACATTTATATTTCTCTTTCTGACTTACTTCACTCTGTACTCCTGCATCTTTATTATATTCACAGCTTCCAAATGACCCAAATTTATTCATAAAGAGTACAGATTTTCTTCTATAAAATTTGGTCAAAGAATTTCGGTTATTAGAGAAACTGTGCAGTTTCCTTTACTTGTTAGTCCATTGAATCTGGACATGAAAAATTTGAACGTGAGGATAAAAATAAATGGTTCAGATTAGCAGGTGAATTTCATTCCAGCAATAGTCCACCAACAACGTCAAAATGGCAGCACACTTAGACAACTGGATCCAGTAGCTTGGGGTACACTAGATTGGCTTAGCTAATGCTTTGACTTCTGTAATAGATTATCTGTCAACAAATATCTACTCCCTCCATCAGACCTCCGTGGAGGAGTATGCTCCCCCACCGAGGTGATGCTAGGTTTGATCTTTGACTTGCCTTGGCCTCATGCTGAGAAGAATGTGTTCTCCTGTTTCTCACTGTGACCAATGGGGTATTAAACAGATGTGATGCAAGTAGAAGCTTGGGCTCATGTACTCGTGACTATTACTGTGAAAAGAACATGCCTTGGGAAGCCACTTGTTCAAACAAGATGACATTGACCTTGAATCAGACCTACAAATTAGAGCCAAGTCCTGATGAACCTGGTTGGTTGGTTTGGTGAGCCATCCAACCATCTCATCCACTGTCGCCCTGGTTGGTTGGATGGCATCACTGATGCAATGGACATGAATTTGGACAAACTTGAGGAGATGGTGAGGGACAGGGAAGCCTGGCATGCTGCAGTCCATGGGGTTGTGAAGGGTCAGACATGACTTAGCAGCTGAACAACACCTACGAACCTATTCTAGATCGACTCAGCTCCAGGTGACTGGCAGATGTGTAAGCCAGAAATGAATGCTTGTGTTACACCCCTGGGTTTTTGGATGAATGTTACATACTTTCAAAGTCTGATTTTCCTGGACAGACCCAGCTTTACCAAAAATGCCTTTAAGACATGTGATCCCCTGTTAGAGGCAGACCTCGGGAGACCCACGCCTGCACTTGCAGGGCACAGAAACACGGGCTCATCCAGGCCCACCATTTTTGTTGTTGTTGTGTAGTCACTCAGTCACGTCCAATTTGGGGGGACCCCATTGACTGCAGCACGCCAGGGCTTCCCTGTCCTTCACCATCTCCCAGAGCGTGCTCAGACTCATGTCCATTGAATCAATGATGCCATCCAATCATCTCATCTCATCCTCACTCCCTTCTCCTCCTACCTTCAATCTTTCCCAGCATCAGGATCTTTTCCAGTGAGTCAGCTCTTACATCAGGGGGCCAAAGTATTGGAGTTTCAGCTTCAGCATCAGTCCTTCCAGTGAATATTCAGGGTTGATTTCCTTTAGAATTGACTGGTTTGAGCTCCATCATTACATAATATCTATTAAAATTATTTACATAAGAACTGCATGCTTTTCAAAGGACTATGACACACTTCACTCATCTCATACATACATCAAGAACAAGTTATCTTCTGTTCATCTCTATGTTATAAGTGAGAAGACTGGAGCTTAGGAAAGTTAAGTGATTTGACTACAATGATACTATCAGTAAAAGGAAAATCTTGGCTCTAAGTCTCCTCCTTCTAAATCTCATCCTTGCATCATGCTGTCTTGTTCGATGTACACAAATGTTAAATTAGGTGGTGACAACTGGTTAGGACACAGAATGGGTTTTTAGTTCCCAACTTTGCTTCTGCTGCAGACACTTTTAACCCCATGGACATCAGGCAACACAGAGCATCTCATTCTATCAGAACCTGTTTTCAGACTGATAAGACCAAAATTTAGATGCTCACCCTCTTTCATCCCTCCCCCTTCCCAGCACCGCCTCACTAAGAGGTACTTGTCTCGGCTTAAGTGTCTCTGAACATTATACAGGTGGGAAGTTCTATTCTGGAAAAGTCAGTTCCACTCGGCATGTCTTAACATCAAATCAAGTAGGATGCTTTCTCTCAAAAGATGATAGCAGAGGCTGGCAAACTTTTTCTGTAAGGTAGATATAGTCAGTTTTTAGGATTTGGGGGCCATAAAGTCTCTGTTGCAGCTACTCAAATATGCAGGTGTAGTATGCAAGCAGCTACAGGCAATATGTAAACATACAGGCCCCAAAACCTTATTTACAAAATCAAGTGGTGGACGGAACTAAACCCAGTGGCTGTACTTTGCCTACCTCTAGTTTATAGAATAACAGAAGAGAAGCTTGAACACAAATTATTGCATCAACCCTCCCTATCTTTGAAGTTGTATCTTATAGTAAGACAACGTGAGTGCTTTTCCTTCCTTTTCTTTCTGTATCTCTCTCTTTTCTTTTTTCCTTATTTTCTTTCTTCTGTTTTTTTCTTCCTTTCTTTGTTTCTCTTTCTCTTCTTTTTCTTGTCTATTTCTCTCTCTATTTTTTGTTTCTACTCTTCTATCCTTTTCCCCTTCCATCTGTTTTTTCTATCCTATCCACAAATATTTATTGAACTCTTTCGTGCCAGGCATGGGGCACTCAGGTCAGGAGTTTTAGCCTCTGCACCTGAGCTCTGCTGGTTCCTCCCACCTCTGCAAGCTCTAGGCATTGGGTTCCAGCAGTTCCCTGGAGAGCAAGGAGGGAGGAGGCACGGAGCAGGGAGGGTGAGGGGGGACAGTCCAGCTGGCAGAGGAGGATGGTAGAGCATTATCACCCTTGGCATGAGGCAGAAAGGTACAGTTTCTGCTCCCGAGTCTCCGTTTTGGCACTCCTTTCATCTGGAGTAAGACTCTTTAATTTGTAAACATTAATAACCATTATTATTATTAAAAAGGAAAGAAAGTGAGTAGCCCTGTAACTAATTACTTTAAGTGTTCTCAACAAGGCACAGTTCAGCTCCTTTATAAAACCTCCTGCTGTGAAGACCAGATTGTCATTATGATCAGATCCTTCCTTAGACCTATTAATTTTACCCAGAATAACAGCAGAACAGATGCAAGAAGAAGGCTAGTCTGATTAACATAATTCTTTTCAAAGACCATTTCCTCCCTAAGGGCCACCGTACTGAGTCTTCTATCTTGTCTCAGATCTAATTACATTCAGGAGAATTCAGACACTGACGGGCGATCTCAGCAGATGTCACTTCTCAGATTTGAAGCACACTTCAGGATATGAAACCTTATCAGAAAATCAATTGAAATTAACAATTCCCTCTTTCTCGCCATCTCTTCTCTCTGCCAACAATCCCTCTCCCTGTGTCTTTTCCTCCCTCCTTCCCTTTTCTTTGGCCAGATTAAAGTTGTTTCCAAACACTAGCCTTTCTCAGGAGAAGAGACAGCATTTCCGGGAATTCAATAAACCTGAAACTCAAGCCTATGCTTACCTTTTGAAGTGTTTCTCTGCTTCTCCCTGTCTCAGCATAATGAGTGTGTGTGTGTGTGTGTGTGTGTGTGTGTGTGTGCGCGCGCGTGCATGTGTGTGTGTGTGTGTGTGTTCTTGAGGGTCTCTATAGTATATAAAAATAAGGTAAAAACAGGAGAAACAGAGGGGGTTTTCTGCAGCACATTGAAAAGATACACACCACAAGCTACCTCTTAAGTATCTGATCTCTCATTGAAACCAGAACCGATTTGGATCCCGGTGTCTGATCTTTGATGGGCAAGAGCCGTGGGTTTACAATGGAGTGTCTTGCTGCTTTTAATGAAGTATTTGACTTTTCGCCTGCTGCTTTCAATTGAGCTGTGGGAGCTTTGGGTAGATGCTCTTGGGAGAGCGGCAAATGAGTGGGGGCTGGGCTTTTGGTGCCTAGGTCAAGATATGGCAGGCCTGGAGTTCCAGCAGCACACAGAGTCTCATTTCTTTACTCAGCCTCACCCTTAGCTCCAGTGCCTTTTGTTCTGGGGTCTCAGAACACAGAAAACGAGGAGGGGAAAACCACTTAGGAGAACCAACCACACTTTTTCCCCCACCGCCATGCTTAAGCTCCATCGAGGTGTGCATTGCCCTGCCTCTCCAAAGCTGCCTGAGTATGCGAAAATAATGCCACATACAGGAGGATTTGAGGACATGCCTGTAGGCAGAAACCATGGACAAGCCATCTATTTCACAGATCCTGGGAGAACAATGAAGAAGGAGGTAGAAAGCGGGAACTTGCAGTTCTGTATTATGCATTTGCTGTCTGCAGTTTGCAGATGCTGTTCAGTGCCTTGCTGACACGGAACATGAGCCGGCCTCTGGTCCCCAAAGTCCCATTGTAGCAGCTGCTCTTGCCTGGCTGGGCCTGGCTCTGCATCCCTGTGGTGATGTTCCTTGGGGTGGCCAGCTGGGTGTTCTCCCCAGATAGCCTGCGGTCTTGGCACTGGCCCTCTGGGAAGCTGCCAAAGCAAGAGCAGTGGAGTGGGATGGGCACAGAGCATCTCTTTGCGGGGACGCTGAAAAATCTCCTGATCTTTACACTGGTGGGTTTAGAGCTTGAGAGCGAGGCACTTGGAGTGGGAGAAGATGAGTAGAGGATTCTGGGGGCCAGGGCATCTTTGTCATTTTCTGGTTTGCATTGTACATCTTGCTCACTATCCCATAGAGAATCTGGGAGTATTTGACTTTTAAATATCTGTCCATGTTGTGTGGCCTTCCTAGGTTCTGGCCCTGAGAATGACACCAGTGTGTACATAATTGATGAGCGAAGGGCCTGTTGACTCCTGAGAGATTGCAGTGTCTCAGGTTTTACTCTCTGGAGATTCCTAAGAAGGTTGAGACTTATGAAGTAGTTGAGACAATAAAACATGCGGAAACCAAACCCTATTCTCTCGTAGCATTCACTGAGCGTAATGTCATCATTACACAGTCTGCTCTGGTGGGACAGAGGGGAAGCTCATTATGGTGGAAGGCAGGCCCATGGCATTTCGAGGGGTCCTTAGCAATGGGTGGTTTCTCACACCATCTGTGCTGTCACAAAGCCTGTAGGCGAGCGAATGCTTTAAGTTCAATGCCTGGGCCTGTTGTATTTTCTCAGTGCTCAACGTGCTGCTACCTTTGGTGATAGGGAGTCCATCTGGAGCTCAAGCGGAGGGGATGGGAGTGAGTCTTCGAAGCCCAGCTTCCACTTGGCCTTCTCTGAGTTAACACAAAGAGGGTAAGCACTGTCTGATATAGGTAGTCTGAAAGGAAATACATGGCAGTCTGTGACTGCGACTTCCTTACGGACAGTCCATTCAAAGGTTCAATGAAAAAGTAATTACTGAGTGTCTCCAAGGTGTGAATGCTTTCATTTACTCAGCACTTACTAAGCATCTACCATGTCAGCAGCAAGGTGAGAGCTACTAGGGAGAGGTGATAAGAACAGTCTTTAACACTGAAATACTTACAGTATTTTGGACATGTACCTATACAATACAGGGAAGTAAAAACAGAGAAGGATACTAGTTAATATGGAGCTAACTGGTTCAAGGTTTCAAAAGGAATTAGTTTTTGTGATATATGGAGGTTGCTTTTATTTTAAAATAACATTTTCCTTAGAAACAAATACAATACTTGCTTGATAGTGAAAATATGGGAAAAAAGAAAAATTCCTCCCTCACTCCCTGGGGTGTGGGATTTCACGCCCCAGAAATAATCACTATTAATGATGATGCTTAGATGTCTCATATAAATTTGAAACACTACCAGTTTATAACTGAACTCTTAATTACACACACACACACACACACACACACACACACACAACCCTGGCCCAAACTTGCGCTGCTCTTCTGTCCTATGACAGCCCCCTTCCCCGTCATCTGCATGGTTGTTTAAGGAAGAAACTGGGAGTCATGTTGGATGAATCCTTCTCCTCCTCCCCCAATAGCTAATTAGCCCCAAGTCCTTCTAACTATCTATTTCTCTCACTCTTTGTTGCTACACTTTAGCTCAAACCACATTCTCATGTAGATTACTCAATAATCTTTTATCAGCCCTACTGATTTCACTCCTGCCCCTTCTATTCCGTTATCCATATTGTGCTGTTATTTTTTTAAAATGTAAATTGGAACAAGTCATTCTTAAGCACAATAGCTTTAGTGGTTTCCAACTGCATTTAGAATAGACTTCTGTTTCTGAGAATAAGGAAGCTAGGTAGTTTGGAAAACTCATATTGAAAATGACTAAAAATGATGAATAATTTTTAAAAAAAATATTCTTAAAAGCAGCAAAAAAGAAAAAAAAAACCTGACCCAATGGTAAGAAATTGTCACATCAAAATCAACCTGAAATGAGGAGCCCAGAGAGTCAAGTAGGACATTTGCACCCTAATGCCATTTTCTGAATTAAATAAACTGATAACAGCCTTGTGGGTCAATGGAGACAAGAGTCAAACCCTCAAGCCTTCCCTAAGTGGGCAGGTGACAGGATACCTCCCACCATAAACCTGGGACACCAAATGGCTATACCTTCAGGTGTAGCCACCCCATCCCAGGAATTTCAAGGATGATTTCCTTAGCCTTGAGCATATTATAGGAGAGTTCTTGACCTCTCCTCTAGAATTCTCAAGAGCTCAATGGTCTTCCAGTAAATCTATAAACTAATCACAGGAACTGAAAGGCACATACACAGCTGTGGATTTGCTTTGCTATGATCAAGCTCTAGGAACAGGCATAGACAAAACCAAGACAAAGCAAAACAAAATTATAAATTCTCCTTGCGGGAAATTGTCCTAGGCTTAAAAATTGTCCCCAGAAGTAATTTTCCAATGGCAATGAATATCACACAGTAGAAAATACCAAGGTACACACAAAAAAGCATCATGTGGGAGAATTGGGAAAAAAGACAGAGAGTAAAAACAAACTCACAGAAATTTTAGACTGAATTAACAGAAATATTTTATAATTTACTATTTTTATTTATTTAGGGAAAAAAGGTAAATTTTAAAATATCCTCAGGAAACAAAAAACTACAAAAAGCAACAAAGATTGTATATGAAATAGAAACAGAATTTCTAGAAATGAAAAGTACAATAGTAGAGACTCAATTGATGAGTTTTATGGCAGACATGCTAATAAAAAATAATTTGTGAGCTAGAAAATAATTTGGACAGATATTAATGAGAGAGAAGCACCCAGAGAACAAGAATTAAAATATGAAAGAGATTAAGAGGATTGAATAAGATCTGAGATTCATTTAATTCAAGTTCTAGATGGAGAGAAGGTACAAAATTAGGTAAAGATAATGTTTGAAGAGATAGTGGCTGAGAATTTTCCAGAACTGTTTCAAGACAGATTCAGGAATTCTTATGAATCCAAGCGATGTAAACAAAAAGCAGCATACTGTTGCATACATCGTAGGGAATGTTAGAACACCAAAGATGGTGAGAAGATCTTAAAAGCAGTCAGAAGAAAAAGTGTAATTACCTCCAAAAAAAAAGAGGCAGTTATAATGGCAAGCGAACTCTCAAACACATTGCATTTTATCGTAAAATCTTCACCTCTTAAGACAGCTGGAGGGCTGTGTGCTCTGTACGGCCCTCCTTTCCTACCTCCTCTAGAGCTGGTCTCCCTCTCTCCCTTACTCCAATTCAGTGGTCTTCCCTCATTTCCATGAACATATCATACTTCCCTCACCTTTGCACATTCTGCTCATCTGACTGGGATTTTTATCAATTTCTTTCCATTTGATTGGCTCCTTATCATCTTTCAGATCTCAGCCTAAAGGTCATTTCTTCAACGAAGCCTTCCCTGAACACTCAGTCAAGAGTAAATAATTCTTATTTCTCTTTCTCATATAATTTTATTTTTTCTTTCTTCCCTTTGCACGTCTCTTACTAAGCTATGTGCCATGAATTCCAGAGCAACCACAATTTTGTTCCCCCTTTGTGCCTAGCATCCTGAAGAATTCCTCACTTTCAGTAAGAATTCAGTAAATAATTGTAAAAAGAACATTTTAGCATTGATACTTCTGGTCTTTTCCTTCCTAGATATGGTTTTGCTTGTATGGTTATATGATTTTTGATTTTTATTTTTACAAATATGTCAGCATTTCACTTTCTAGTCTACTTTAAAATTTTATCAATGTAATATTACCATTTTCCATGGCTGGTAAACTTCCTTCTACAACTTGATTTCTGGTAGCTGCATGATAATCCATCATAGAGATATCATCATTTATTTAGTCAATCACTATTGTTGAGTTTCTAGATTGTGCATCTAAATCATGATGAAAATAAATCATTGTAAATTTTGCTAATAATAGTAAATTTTGCTATTTACTCAGCAAGAGCACTTGGGTTGAAATGCAAAGGGGGCGAAAAAATATGTAAAGGGCTGAAAAGTATCTCATGTTTCTGTATCCCAGTCACCCAGTTCCACTATCCAGGGGTAACTACTGTTACCTATTAAAATGTCAATTTTGTAAAATTGTTCTTTCCTTTCCCACAAGGTGTACCATAATAAGCCCAATTTGCTGCATCTTGGGTTTTTTCACTTAACAACACATGTAGGATACTGTTTATATCACTACATAAAGATTTGTTACCTTCTTTATAACTATTATATAATTTTCTACCGCATATTATGTATCAGTTCAGTTCTGTTCAGTTGCTCAGTCGTGTCCAACTCTTTACAACCTCATGAACCGCAGCACGCCAGGCCTCCCTGTCCATCACCAACTCCCGGAGTTTACCCAAACTCATGTCCATCAAGTGGTGATGCCATCCAGCCACCTCATCCTCTGTTGTCCCCTTCTCCTCCTGCCCTCAATCTTTCCCAGAATCAGGGTCTTTTTAAATGAGTCAGCTCTTCACATCAGGTGGCCAAAGTATTGGAGCTTCAACTTCAACATCAGTCCTTCCAATGAACACCCAGGACCGATTTCCTTTAGGATGGACTGTTTGGATCTCCTTGTAGTCCAAGGGACTCTCAAGAGTCTTCTCCAACACCACAGTTCAAAAACATCAATTCTTCAATGCTCAGCTTTCTTTATAGTCCAACTCTCACATCCACACATGACTACTGGAAAAGCCATAGCTTTGACTAGACGGACCTTTTTGTAAATATTATGTCATAATGCATTTAATCAATGTCCTATTATTTGCACATCTAGAATAAATTCCAAGATATGAAATTGCATATTTAATTTAATTTAATTTTTATCAGTCTTGTTACATAGCTCTCTTTAGAAATTTTACTAAACAGGTGCTCCCTGGCAACATCTTTCCTCACACTTTCAACATCAATGTCTTATGCAACTTTCATATGTTTATATAGGTTACATGAAGATAACATCTTCAATTGTCTAACAGTCATTTGTATTTCCTTTTCTACAAACTTTCTGTTTATTTCTAATGGGTTGCTTTTTTCTTTATTGATTTGTAAACACTTTTTATATACTGACCCTCAATGTTTTTTCCACAACACTCTGAAAACAAAAATAGTTCTTACAAATTCAATACCAAAGTTCATTTGGTGGTAAAACTTGATCCAAGGACTAATGTGAAGTTTTTTCTAGCTCATCTAGTGTGTGAATATTCATCTGTTTACTGCAGAAATAATAATGTATTTTATTGTAGAATGCAGACTCACACTCCACTGGTGGTGTTAAATAGTATTCAATATATTTACAGTATTAGCCTTCTTAAAAAAATTTCAAGCCCAATGGTTTCAGATAAGAAGCTGTGGAAATTATTGGAAAAACAAACATTTCAATGCTTCTCTCTTTCCAAAATATTCAGAACCAGAAAATCTAGGAAAGAGGTAAAGTAAAAGCTTTTTTGCTTTCAATGTCTAATCCAGATTTTGCACCACTGGATCATAATTTCCCCGTTTTATGGGTATGCTTCTACTTGAATGGCATTTCAAAAATTATGATGGAATAAAAGTAGCCCATTGAAACTTCTTTATTTGAAAATCAAAGTTGGTGGATGAATCTGCTTGCAGAAATATTAGTCACAGTTATCACAAATATTGGCTGCATTTCACAATATTTTTTTCTTCTGTGGCTTAATAAATCCTATATTTATGGAAATAAATATTGAGACAACTTCATAGAAAGGAACACCTCAGTCTGAGGTTATAAATGCTTGCTCCCATGTTTCCACCTAGTATTTTATGGATTCCTTTTTTGTATTTTGTATTTGATTTACTCGGAATTTATTTTGGCAAAAGAGGTAAGATTTTACCTTAATATTTTATAAGATGGCTACCCTGTTGTCCCAACCAGATTTATTTATAATGCATCTTTACTCCATTAATTTGAAATGTCATCTTCATAATACACTAAATTCTTATGTGTACTAGAGTCTACTTCTGGGATTTTCTGTCTGTTCCTTTCATAAATGTATTTAGTACAAAGAGCGATGTTATGTTGCTCTCAGAGACGCTCTATCAGTTTATATTCCCATCAGTAGTGGGTGAGTATCTTGGCCCTCCGCATCCTTGACAGTGCTCATGTCATCGTATTTTAAATCCTTTTCATTTGGGAAGATAAAGAGTATAAATTAATTGTTTTTATTTGCATTTTTATTACTATCAAAGCTGAAGTGTTTTTTTTCCATTTATTGAACACTTAGGTTTCTTCTTTTATAAATTAGCTGTTTGTGACTTTTGCCCACATTCTAAAAGGACATTCAACTTTTTCTTGATGCTAAAGGCATCTTTAAAAAATATTTGTGAGAGGCATAGTCAATGCCAACAACTATGGTTAGAAGAGAATTGTAGATAGAGGAGGCTATTTTAAAACATATTTTCATCAGTCTGTCCAAAGGCAGAGGGTCTTAGCTGGGGAGGAAGAGGAGCTGGATAATAGCAATCCTTGCTATAGGCTGAATGTCTGTGTCTCCCTGAAATTCACAGTTGAGACCTAACTCCAATGTGATATTTGGAAGTGGGGTGTTGGGGAGTAAATTAAATCATGAAAGTAGAGCCCTCTTGAATGGAATTAGTGCCTTTAAAAGAAGATGCATGAAAAAGGGAGCCCTACTGCACTGTTGGTGGGACTTTAGATTGATACAGTCACTATGGAAAACTATGGAGCTTCCCTAAAAAACTAAAAATAGAGCTGCCATATGACCAGCAGTCCCAGCACTGGGCATCAAGTGAAGCGAAGTGGCTCAGTCGTGTCCGACTCTTTGTGACCCCATGGACTGTAGCCTACCAGGCGCCTCCATCCATGGGATTTTCCAGGCAAGAATACTGGAGTGGGTTGCCATTTCCTTATACCCAGAGGAAACTGTAATTCAAAAAGATATGTGGACCCCAATTTTCACAGCAGCACTATTTGCAGAATCCAGGACATGGAGGCAACCTAAATGTCCATCAGCAGAGGAATGGATAAAGAAGATGTGATACATATATACAAAGAAACATTACTCAGGCAGAAAAGGAACAAAATTGAGTTATTTAAAGAAATGTGGATGGACCTAGAACGTGTCATACAGAGTGAAGTCAGTCAGAAAGAGAAAAACAAATATCATTGATTAACATGTACATGTGGAATCTAGAAAAATTGTATAGATGATCTTATCTGCAAAGCAAAAATAAAGACCTAGATGTAAAGAACAAATGTGTGGATACCAAGGGAAAAAGGGGAGTGGAAGGAATTGGGAAATTGGGATTGACACATATACACTATTGATACCATGTATAAAATAGATACCAGGGCTTCCCTGGTTGCTCAAACAGTAAAGAATCCGCCTGCAATGCGGGAGACCTGGTTCGATCCCTGGGTTGGGAAGATCCCCTGGAGGAGGGCAACCCACTCCAGTATCCTTGCCTGGAGAATCCCCATGGACAGAGGAGCCTAGCAGGCTACAGTCCATGGGGTCGCAAAGAGTTAGACACGACTGAGCTTAGACTAAGCACAGCACATAAAATAGATGAATAATGAGAACCTGCTCTGCAGCACAGGGAGCTCTACTTAATGCAGCGTGATGACCTGAATGGAAAGGAGTCCAAAAGGGAGGGGATATATGTATATGCATGGCTGATTCACTTTGCTGTACAGTAGAAACTAACACAACATTATATAAAGCAATTATATTCCAATAAAAAGTTAATTATAAAAAGACACACAAGAGAGCTGGCTTCCTCGGCCTCTGGTCTCTGCCATATGAGGACACAGCAAGACAGGAGGAGGGTCCTCACTAAAACCAGCTTAGACTGGCACCCTGATTTCAAACTTCCTGGCTTCTAGGACTGTAAGAAATAAATGTCTGCTTTAAGCCACCTTGTCTATGGTAATCTATTGTAATAGCGTGGAATGACTAAGATGGCACCAAACATTTTCTAACCACTCATGTACCAGTACTTTTTCAAGTTTCCATTCATGGTATCGTCAGAATAACTGTACCAGCAGTTTCATATCATCATCACCTCCATTTCTTAGATAAGGTTACTATGGCTTGGCATTTTGAATAACAAACTCAAAGTCACTTAGAACATTCCAGAATCACAACTACAATCCACCTTTCTGACACCAAGTGAGTTCTAGTAATGCCTAACTCTATTGAATTCCAGCAGCTCCAGGCTAGTGGGACAGCCAGATCTATTCACACACCAAAGCATGATGTAGACAAAGTTGGTCTTCACCTGACTGCTTTCTGTGTCTCTCACGAGATGGACAGGTGTCTCAAGCACTGGGCCTGCCCGTTGCATCGTACCCTCTGTCCTGCCATCTCCAGATGATCAGAGTTCTTGACGATGGCACACATGGGGCCTGACCCCCACGTATCCCTGAACCCTTGCTTTTTTTTTCTCTTCAAAATGTCTCTGGCCTCTGAACTAAAAGCCATAGTTTCTGCTAATTTGCTCAACTAAATTGGACAGAGTTTTTAATGAATGTTAATGAGTTAATATATTATTCACAGAGAAGGCAGGAAGGAGAGAGAGAGAGAAAAGAAGAAACCAAGCAAAGTGTACCAAGTGACAAATGCAAATTTGGCTTTACTGGGTCGTGTAGGATCTCTTTCCCTGGGAATTCTTCTGAGGAGAAAAAGAAGCACAGACCCAAGGCTGAACTGGAGGAGGAAGACCATGAGGGGACCAGGTGGGCCTCAGTTGCCAGGCACACAGTGTGACCCTAACCTGGCTCCCTGGAAGCCACAAGGCTTGTGGTCCACCTTGTCACAGCAGCTCTTCCATTCCAAGAGTCCAGTTGCTGGTAGAGTGCGGGTTGAAGGTGATGTGAGGGAGACTGGCCTGGAGAGCTGGGAACAATGCTCCCACAGGCATATCCAAGACCATTCATTTCAGACCCAGGAAAGATTTTTTCCAGCCCCAACTGCTGCCGCTAAGTCGCTTCAGTCCAGCCCCTAAATTTCCCCTAATTGATCCAGAGGGTAAGAAAAAAGACTTGGATAACTGTGCATTCAAATCCATCTCCCAAAACCTTTTCAAACTTGAAGGCAGGTCCCATTTGCAAGAAATCTACCTTATTTGCCCCCTAGAGGACAGTCCCTGAAGCTTTGATATGAAAGACTGAGGCAAGAGGGCCAGACACGAGATAAGGAAGCACCTTTGTATCTCCCACCTCGGATTATACAAAGACCTTTGCTTTGGTAGAGGGCAAGGGATGGGCAAGTGGGAGGCAATCTATATCTTCTGCAATTAACAAGGGTCATAAAATATTTATATTTAAAATATTTGCTTGAGGCTCCAGGTTTTCTCTCTAGACTTTTTTTCCGTTGATGATAAGAGATGCTTATGTGGGATGTATGAGCAGAAGACCCGAGTCCATCACAGTGTTTCCCAGTCTGAGAGTGAGGAGCTGAACGAGATGGTTGCTCAAGTCCTCTGCATGCTGCATGCTAAGTCATTTCAGTCGTGTCTAACTCTATGGCACCCTATGGACCTTAGCTCGCCGGGCTCCTCTCTCCATGAGATTCTCCAGGCAAGAATACTGGAGTGAGTTGTCATACCCTCCTCTAGGGGGATCTTCCCTAAACCCAGGCATCGAACCTGCATCTCTTATGTCTCCTGTATTGGCAGGCAGGTTCTTTACCACTAGCACCACCTGGGAAGCCGAGGTCCTCTCCAGCCAGATGTTTCTGCGGTTGTGTCTGGCTTCATCTGAAGTGATGAACTGCTTTCTGAATAGGGAATGAGAAAGGATTAATTATACTAGCTCGAATAAAAACATTATTAATAATAACCCCTCACATTTTTCTTATTACTGTGCTTTTTTACTCTCTCGAGGCACTGTGATATTTCAAGGCTATCAGAGTTTAAAATAACCTTACCATTAGCCCTTTGAAATAGATAAGATGTGCATTACCCTCCCCTTTTCGTGGAAGAGGAAACTGAGGCCTGGGTAGGTCCAGGGACCCACCCAGAATCCCTCTGGGACCCCAGGCTCCTCTCTGCCAGCTGGAGCTGTTTCCACTGGTTGTGGCGCCTCCCCTGGCAACAGGCGCTCTACTGATCAGAGTGGTTTCTTTTTCCCAAGCCCCATTGCATCGGACAGACGCATTAAAAGCCTCCTGGGTAGACAAAACCTGGGGCCGACAGGTAGCTTTCCATTAATAAAGCAAAAATACAAATTAAGCAGTCCTCTTGGCGATGCTAGAACAGGCCTGGCCCCTCCTCCCTGCCCCCCAGGAATTCACAAACACATTTTTAAATAACAAAAGAAAATTGAGTACCTGATGCAGTTAGCCATGGCCCCATGGGGGCAACGGAGACCAGAAAAGAGTCTATTATTTTGCACCTGTCCTGCCCAATAGCTCGTTGTGCAGCAATATTTACTTAAAAAGCAGAGGAGGAAATCATTATTTGTTCTCAGTCCTGCAATTCCCATGGCTACACTCTTTGGAGGAAGTGCTTTATTTTATTTCTTTTTTTCCCCCTTCTCCCATGCCTGAGATGCAAGAGGTAAAAGTGACAGTGGCTGGCGCATACGATATGGAGAATCGGCACAGAGGCCAGCTTAGCGTTCGCCTGTCCTGCTTCCTTTCATGTCTGGACAGCGATGAAGAGGAATGAGCTCAAAGGGAGCTCTCTCTTTTCCTCTCTCTCCTTTCATTCTCTCTCTCCATTTACAAAAGCTTCAATACATTATAAATGCATCCTAAATATGTGTGCATACATTAAGTACATAAACATCTACACTTTGCATAGTACACATTACCCACACATGTGTGCACTATATCTGTGTCATCTAAACATTTTAAATGTATTTATCTAAACACTTATATATGTGTGTATCAAATACACACACACACACACACACACACACACACACACACTCCTATACAAATGCATTCCACATCCCTCCTCCCCAATAGAAATGCTAGTGGAACCCTGAAAAAAATTTTAAAATACACCACCTGGAGCAGAGAGAAAGAAAAAGCAAAGCCCCTGTTTTAAATGTTCTAAGTATCTTCTAGTTACTAATGACTCCCCCTCTTAATGGCTGTGTTTCTCCAGCTGAAAATTGGCAACAATCAGCTTTACAAGTGTTGGGGAAAGATTTACTCAGACAGATGAAAGAAAATCATTTCCTCCTAAATGCCAGCACCCACCACAGATAATGTGGCACTCCCCTTCTTGGCAGAGGGCAGCACGTTTTGAAGGAGCTTGTTTTCTTGGAAAATATAGTCATTGGGCCAGGAAGACAAAAATATGACTGGGCTGGTAAAAATGCTATTGTTAGAGTAATAAGGTGTTAAGGGCAGTGCTTTGCAAGTGGAAAGCATTTTCTAAAGCTTTGAGAGCAGGGGTGGGCAGAGGATAAATGGTACCAGGGAGAACTAGGCCCAGCAGGACTGGCTGACCTGTCTTTAGCAGCTTCTATGCCCTCTGCATTCCTGAGCAAGGTTAGTGCAGAAAGGGGCTGGCGCCATCACCTTGTCCCGCCTCCTCATCTCTTCCACCCAGAGAGGAGAGAAAGTAACTTGTTCCGTGTCACCAAGGAGATCAAGGTAGTGCTGGAGCTGGTGATCGTAAGACTTCCAAATGCATGCAGTATGTGTCCCATGAATTGCTTGAAGTCCAGTGTTTTCACACCACACCTGCGGCTTTCCATCTTTGTGTGTCTGGAGCATTCGGAGGGAGGAACGCCTTTTCGGTTCCAGCACAAACCTACTTCCATCAGAGCAGTTCAACCGGTGTTTGTTTTCACGATTATTCTTCCATGAGATGAAATTATATGAAGAAGATAAATTATATGACTGAAGAGAATGAATAGCAGTGTTTCTTCATGGACCCACCCCTGGGCTGCCTCTGAAGCCACCTCATCCCTTCTAAGACTTCACTCTGTGCTCTTGGTCCTAAACTTGAACATTCTCCTTGACTCATTTGTTGTGCCAAATTGCTAACTTATTTGGATTTTGATGTTTCTGCTAGTTCTTGCTTTCCTGCCCTAATCTTCCAACTTCCTTTTGCCCTTTGGGCATCACCTTCAACCCAGGTGAACCAAGGTCTCCCAAGGTGGTGTTAATTCCCTTAAACCATTATCCTAATCTCTTCCCCACCTCTTCCCCACTCACTGTGTAAGCTGTCATAGGATGCCTTGTGTGACTGTCCTTGCACTTGACTCTCATGGACACCTTTATACTCTTTATGCACCTGAATCCCAAATCTGTTTCTCCAGCCAGGATTGCCAGTCTAGACTTACATGTTCCAATATGTCCTGGTTGTCTTCACGTGAATGTTTCATGTCATAACCTTTCTGCACAAACCTATTCCTATATCTGTGTCTATAATCTCACACAGCAGGACCAGTGCATAAATTGGCATCTAAGCCAGAGGGGAGAGTCAGACAGGCAGCCTTTCCCCAAGCCAATCAATTGCTGAATCTTGCCAATATTCCTTTTATCTCAGTAATTTGGTCTCCTCTCCACTTGCACCATCTCCACCCTGTCGTGGGTCCTGGTCGTCTCGCACCTGACCCACTGCCATTACCTCCTTAACCACTGTTCTTGTCTCTGCTCTGTTTCCCACCTTTGTTCTCTGCAGGATCACAAGAATGACCTACGGGGAGGACAGATCCCGCCATGCCTGGCACCAAGATGATCCCCTTGCCTGGTCTGTTGGGCTAAAGTTATCCATGATTTCCCCCTGCCTACCTCTCCAGCCTCATCTCTTACTCTCTAGCCTTGAAACTTGCATTCCAGCAAATGTAATTGCATGCAGTTTCATGCATTTCAGTATTGTTTTCCTCCTAGTCCTTGCAACACTGTCCCCTCTGCTTGTCTTGCCCCACTCCCACCTGTTCTTCTCTCAGTCAATCAGAACTACTCTTTTAAGTCTCATTTGGGTGTTTCCTATGCCCATGAGTTTTCCCTATTGCCCTCCCCATCCTCCTCTCCCACCACTGCCACAGTATGGTCAGGTCACCCAAGATGGCTATTGTCTTGATCTCTGTACATCTCCTGCTCCACCAGTGCCTGTTTCACCTATACCTTACTCACATGACCGGCCTTCCCACCACCTTGCCCCCATCCCAGCTAGTGATTGTTCCAATCTTTAGATCAGAACATCTCTACCATAACAGCCAAAGCTCTTACGAATGTTTATGACTTTCCCTAATTCTCTTTCCTGAACTCCTGACCAGAAGCCTAGGATGCAAGGGAGGCCGAGAAATGTAGCCAATCAGTGTGCCAAGGCAGATTGTCTGTGAGCACCCACAGTCTATATCACAGTCTCCCAACGAGCCCCTGGAGTCCTTCTTACATTAAACTTAGCCCATTCTCCATTCAGTAGCCAAGATTATCTTCCTAAATCGCAGTATGGATTCCCCTGGATAAACACCTCCTCTACTCTATTTTTCTTTCATGTTTCATGGGAGAACACATGAGGCCTCCTTTCCAAGCTCACTTTTAGCATTCTTTACCATGCCCTCAACTTTGTATCATCTTGTGCTTTTATGGACACACCATGCTCTTTCTTCCTCTAGGCTTTTCCATAGGCTTTTCCCACTGTCTGGAAAGAACTTCTTTTCTCTGCTGGATGAGCCCTACTCATTCATCAACATCCCATGAAGACTTCATGCCTCTCTTGGCCAACTGTGTTGCTTCCTTCCCTGTCGTATCTTCACAGCTATATATGCTTTGTCTACATCTGTGCCATCCAATATGGTATCCACTAGCCATGCATGGCTCTTGTGTACTGGAAATAAATGTGTCCAGTGCCACAATTTGAAATGATAGTTCAGATTTATTGAGGTAAATAAAATTTACTATTAATTTTACCAGCTTCTTTTTACCTTTTTAAAATGTGACTCCTAGAAAATTTTAAATTACCTTTGTAGCTCACATTATGTTTCTGGACAGCACTGGCTGTAGTATTTTTCATACTGTAATGTAACTATTTGAATGCATGTCTGTCTCCAGCACTAGAGAATATGCTCCTCCACTGGGGAAAATTCTCACTCATCTTTGTGTCCTGAGGCCCTTGAATGAAACCTTGTCCATAATAGAATCTGCCCCTGCCCCACAAAGTGAGCTGAATAAATGAGTGAGCTCTGTAACAGAAACACAAGTAGGGCGGTAGACAGGGAAGATTTTGATTGATGGAAAAGAGGAAGGTAGAAGGAAGTAGTTTCATAGGAAAAGCTAGTGTGAATAATGCAGAGATTTCTGAAAGTTCGGGAGGAAGGTAGAGAATGTGAAGGAAATGATTTGTCTTGAATGCCGGGCTGCGGAAAATAAGAATGCGGAGACCTGGAATGAACATATTGAGAGGGCCTTCCAATGCCAGAATGAAAGGTCTGCATTTCCTCTAAAAGCCATGGGACAGGACTTCCTTGGCGATCTGGTGGTTAAGACCTCACCTTCCAATGCAGGGGTGCAGGTTTGATCCCTGGTCAGGGAGCTAAGATTTCACCTGCCTTCTGGCCAAAACCCCCCCAAAATACACAGAAGCAATGTTGCAACAAATTCAATAAAGACTGTAAAAATGGTCCACTTCAAAAAAGAATCTTTAGAAATGAAAATAAAAATAAAAGCCATGGGAATCACTGAGGATTTGTGAGCAGGGAGCAACTGCCACCATCACATATAACACCACTTTCATGAGTAGCTATAGCTTGGAGGGTCACAGCTGTCACGTTATTTGTCAGTATGAATTATTTGCATTTATGCACATGGTTTGCTTTTTTTAAATCTGAATGCTTCGGGGTTAAAGCCTCAATATCAGAATCCCTGAGGCAAACCCCTGCTCGAATTTCCATTCTCCATCTCAAATCCCCTAAGCCCAAACCTTTTTCAGGGAAGGGAGAAAACCCAGTTCCTATGAGGACCTTCCCTGAAGTTTATTGTTTGTTCCCTGGGAGGTGACTGAGGGAGCCCTAGGGAATCAGACTGGAGGATTTCAGAGTTGTTTCAGGCTTTGGATTCAGAGCTTTTGTTCTTTTGAACACAAATGCCTGGAAACAAGCGAGGAGTTGGCCAGAGTACCCAGCTCTGGACTTTGATCTAGGGATGCTGCGTCCTTTGATGAATGTGTACTGGAGCCAGCCTTGGGTATAAGTAAGGCTTTTCTTTTTCATAACGAGGGTCAATTGGCTCCTTAATTATATCTTTCCCCATCTTATATTGTTAAAAGAAAAAAAAGTGAATCACCTAGGTTGGTTGATCAAAACTTGTAAAATATGTGGTGAGAAGAAGGATAGAATCAGATTTCAATCTGAGCCCTCGATCTTTATTAGCAGATAAAAGCAGAAGCCTGGATAGTGAGACTGAAACCAGAGGTAGGATCAGAACAGAGGCTTGACAGCAGACTGCAACAGCTAATAAACGAGTCTCCTTGGGGACACAAAAGCCTTGAATCAGAACATCAAATCCCAGGACCTAAGCACAAGAAGAGACTGGAGGTATTTTGGCCCTGAGCTGTCACCCTGTAAATAATGGGAAGTCTCATGTCCAGAGAGGAACGGTCACTCATCTAGTATCGTCCCAAGCAGTGAGTTTCCTACTCTAGCCAAAATCATGATATAATCAGATTCCCCTTTGCATATTATTTTATGCTTTTAACAGCTCTTTTCTAGCCATTCTCTCACTTGATCCCTCATGATAGTCCCGTGAGCTAAGTTCAGCAGTATTAAGTGTTGCCTTTTTAGAAGAATCTGAATTTCAGAGTGCTTCAGCATTTGCCTGAAGCTACACAGTAAATGCGAGACCTGGGCAATTACACAAGTCCGTGCTCTTCTCTGCAGCACTTCCACACTCTCATCACTGACTGATTCATTCGTCAAAAATTCATTGAGAGCCCAGAGCCAGGATCTGTGCTACACAGCATATTTTGGCATCCTCTAGCCTCTTTCGTCCAAGCCCTATTTGCCTTCATGGAATAATATGGGTTTTAGCTATAGGAAGAACTTGATCTGTTTGAGTTGTAGGAAACTCTATTTCATGAAGTGTGAAAGATGGCAAGGGGAGTGTAGACTCAGGAAGCACAGAGACTAGAAACTAGAAGGCCAGCAGATGGGTGAAGAGACCTGGAATGCAGCAGGGTAATGAGAACCCACCATGGAAGGGCAGCTTTGAGAAAGATTTCAAAGTAGAATGTAGATGCTGAAAGAAAGAAAGCAATGAAAAGAAGTCTGAAGAAATCTGAAGATGGTATAGTTTTGTTGCTTGGTGGGTACAAATACACTAACCAGATCTGGGCACTAAAGTAAGAGCTGGGGTGTCTGTGGGTCATCTGATAAAAATGTCTTATAATTAATTACAAGCACCTATGAGTCTGGAACCCAGTGGCTCAGTGATAAAGAATCCACCTGCAATGCAGGAGACACAGGAGACACTGATTCGATCCCTGGGTGGGGAAGATCCCCTGGAGGAGGAAATGGCAACCCACTCCAGTATTCTTGCCTGGAAATTCCCATGGACAGAGGAGCTTGATGGGCTACAGTCCATGGGGTCACAAAGAGTCAGACACGACCGAGCACACACATACCCTAAGAGATCAAGTCTGGAAGTAGGATAGAAGGGAGGCCTGGAGTCCCATGTGTTGGAGACAGTGGCCCACAGCAGAGGGTATGACCATTGCAGAAAAATGTGGAAAACAAGAAGAAAGCTTGGGGTGGGTTCTAATCTGGGTTCTACTTCCAATAGACTCGTCTGCGCTGAGTCACTGACTTTAGTTCTCATCTGAAAAAGCTCGAGCAAGTGACCCACAAGCTGCTTTCAATGTCAACAGCCATCGCGGCTGCATCCTTCACACAAGGATGCAACAATACTACAGAGTCTGGCCCGCCTCCTAGCCAACTGGATCTCCTGGCTGGGGTGACGGCAGCTCTGCTGGCCTCGTAAAGCCACAAGACCAAGTGCCTCCCCAGCCTCCACTTCTCTGCTTCATTCTGTCCTCCGCCTCGGGTTTTATTACTTGGTGACTGATGTTTGCCTGGAAACACTTTCTTTATGACTTATTAATAAAAAGCAAGAAGGGAGGAATGGGAGAAACACAAGGTAAGAGACCAGGATCGAATCTAGTAAAACACTTTTCAAAGTGTCAAAAGGCCTTTGGGGAAATAGGAAAAATAAATGAGTCAAAGTGTGGAGTGAGAGAGAGAGAGACGGAAGACTCTGGCTCCGGGAAATAAGTCCTCAGCAACAGCAATTTGAACCAAAAACAAAACAAAATAAAACCTGACGCGATGAAAACTGATAATAATCTTTGCTGTATTCCTCATCATGGTTGCCCTCATCACAGACATCTATGGTGACGCATTGTATTGAGACTGATTTGATCTGAAAAATGACCAAGTCATGAGAGACTAAAATATAAAGCTGAGTGTGGTGGCAGGTGGATGCAGGAAGAAGAGGCTGCTTTTGCTGGCCTTACCCCTGCCTGGCCCCTGCATATGGTGGGCCTGAGTCCCACGTGGCTGGGGCTATCTCCAGGGATGGGGCAAGACCTTGGATCAGGCTTTGTTTCGGAACCCAGAGTCTCCAGCATTTCCAAACCTCCCTTGGAAGTATCTGCTCATTGACAAGGAGGAGGCAGCCGCCAGGACTGCAGATCCATGACTTGCACGTGAAGCGAGGGAACATGGGGGAAGGAGGGTGCATACTTTGTAAATCTCAGAGAGAAAGCGCAGCCTGCATCACATTTCAGTGGTGGCTCCTAGGCTGAACCTTCAGAAAAGGTTTCCAGGGAAGGAAAACAAGGCCACTCATCCTCTACAGCCTATTTCTGAAAGTTCCCAATTTCAGGAGGTTTCCCAGTCTTTCCAAGTGCTCTGTGGCCTTGGTGTCCAGGACACTGGCCAACCCGAAGGGGATATCTTCCAGTCATTTTGCTTTGCCGACACACACTTTCATGATTTCGTCCATGTTGATTATGTTGATTCTTCTACCTAGAAACACTCCCCATTTCCCATCCTAATTCCCCCTCTTAAAATCTTATCCTTCTGCACAAGGCACAACTTGATGCCTCCACACAAAAGTGATTTCTCTTCCTTTGCTCTACTTCTGGGGTGCATATCACATTCATACATGTTTTATAAAGATCTGTGCCCATCCAGAACTTACCCTTCCTACTAGACCACAGACTCCCTCAGAGATGGGACCTTGTCTTCTTTCTCTGAATAATCTTGGAACAGAGAGCCTAGGAAATTTTTCAGTTGCAAGAGTAGAGATTGAAAATGAAGAACGTTGCTTTCCCAACATATAGAATCAGAGCCCAGCAAACTGACCCAAGTGGCCCAAACACAACTCATCCTTCAAGGTCAAAGTCAAATGCCACCTTGTTCTTAAATCCTTATCAGATATTTCCATTTGGAAGTGGACTTTCTCTTCTTTGATTTCCTATAAAGGGCATTATGGCTATTCACCAAATACTTCTAGTCATCCTTCTGGGCCCACGGTCATACTGCATTTCCCTGGCCCCTTTGAAGTTCAGTATGGTTGTTGTGACTTGCTTTGGCCACCAAATAAGAACAGACATTGTTTGCATAATTTTTTTTTGTAACCATAAGCTTACTTTTTATGTCTGTAGGTCTATTTCTCTTTTGTAAACAAGTTCATTTGTATCAGATTTTTAAATTTCTTCTATAAATGATATCATACAGTATTTGTCTCTTTCTGACTTCCTTCAATTAATATGATAATCTCTAGATCCATCCATGTTGCTGTGAATGGCATTATTTCCTTCTTTTTATGGCTGAGTAATATTCCATTTTGTGTGTGTATATATATATATACACCAAATCTTTATCCACTCATCTGTCCATAGACATTAAAGTTGCTTCCATGTCTTGGCTATGGTAATATTTGTGTCTCTTAGGAGTGGAAACTTTCGGAGCCAATAAAATGTTCATTGTGTCTTCCTTCTCATGTCAGCTGTTGTGGAGGCACAGAGATGAGGCTTCCTTTTGTCTGGAGTTCTTAAGTGAGGACATCACAGAACAGAATGTCTCTGCCGACCCAGGGTAGAAATATAGTGGGACAAGAAATGATACTTTCACTTCTATAAACTACTGAGAATTGGGGATGCTTATTACTGCAGCATGACATAACCTATCCTATCTGACACACACCATAATCCTCTCCAATAGCCCACTACTTGTGGAAAGGTCTCATAAGTTGAGCATTAATTCATCTGTTGATTCATTTCCTCATTCCTTGACTCATCTGACAGCTCCTTGTAGAGCACCTCGCTATGTTAGGCACTGGGCTAGTTGTCCTGAGACAGTACAATAAGCACAGCATGGCATATGCCCTCCACAGGCTTTTGATCTAGGTGGGAGGGTAGAGAAGGAATCGGGCAGTGTCAGGGAAGTCTGATGCATATCATAGGGGGGGAATTCAGAATACTGTGAGAACACAGAGGTGGAACACCTCAACTCTTAGAAGTTTGGGTGGGTCAGGAAAGTATCGCTGGAGGAATTTCCATGTGGGACCTGAGAGACAAGTAGGAGCTATTGAGGAGAAGGGGTGAAGGCAAGAGGGGAAAAGAGGAATATAGGCAACTGGTGTGAAGCTTGCATGAGGCAGGGTGGAGGGGAGATTCAGAGAACTGGAGCACGGGGTCTGTGCCGGGCAGGATGAAGACAGAGAGATGAGGCCGGCTGGGTCAGCTGACTTCGGATCTAGAAGAGCCCTGGGCGCCAAGTTACCGACTTGAATTTGAACTTTTATCATAAAGGTAACAGGGAGCCATTGAAAGGGTTAAATGTAAGTGAGTAACATCATTTTTTTGTGTGCTGAAGGCCACCACAGTTACTGTGGGAAGGGACTGGAGCAGGACAGCACCTTGAAGCCCCTGAGAGTGGAGTCTGGCACCTTCTCTCACACCAAGGCCCCAGGACCCATAAACACTCCAGACATAGCTCACTGAAGGAGGGGATGACAAGAGGAAACACGTCCTCAGCCCTGCTGAGTCTTTGGATTTTTTGGCCGCACCGGGTCTTTGTTGTTGTGTGCAGGCTTTCTCTAGTTGTGGTGAGCAGGGGCTACTCTCTAGTTGGGGTGTGCGGGCTTCTCATTGTGGTGGCTTCTCTTGTTGCAGGGCATGCGCTCTCGTTGCAGGGGCTCAGTAGTTGTGGCACAAGGGCTTAGTTGCTCCGCAGCACATGGGATATTCTCAGACCCGGGGTCATACCCATGTCTCCTGCATTGCTGCAAATGGCAGCCACTTGGAGTTTGGAGGTGTGATGGTATTCGATACCAGGGTTCTCTTGTGTGCAAACTGGAGCAAGTCCTGCCCCCCAATACCAGCAAGCCTGTGTGGGGCAGTGGGGGCCAGCCCTCTTCCCTAGGAAACAAAAGCATCTGGGCATTTCCAGAGGAAAACCAGCCAAGTTGCTGATGGTTGCAGGGGTGGGAGTGTTACGAGTGCCCCACAGTGGACTTGTCCACATCACCCCCTCAATCTGGCTGCAGGCAGTGAGTGTCTACGTTCCTCCCAGATCCCTCCTACCCTGGAGGAAGCGAGCCTCAGGGAGGCTCCAAAGGTCACACAGAGGGAGGTGCTGTAACCCTTTGTAGGCCAGGGGCAAGGGGAGGGAGGTTGGGTGGAGGTGCCACAGCCCCGCAATTTCAGGCAGGAGAGCTGTGCTCTTCCCCAGGAGCTGGGCTGGGGGCCCAGCCAGGTGCTGCTGAGCAGGAGGACTGCTCACACTCCAAGAGCCAGGCCGACAATTCCAGAAGGCACAACTTCAGTGTATTCCAATTTTCCAAAATAGAGAGAATAAAACAAATCAGAGCAGATGTTCCAACATGTAATTATCAACTAATCAGTTTGGACTTTTTTTTTTTTTTTTTAAAGGGAAATTTCAAAATAGCTCCCAGATTTCATCAACTGCAGCCCGGGCGGAGGGCCGGCTGGGTTGGAGAGGAGTGACTGCAGAGGGCTGCAGGTGCCCAGGTTGGGGACGGGAGGGGGTGCGGAAAGGGGGCAGGTGCGGCCACTGTGCTGCTCCTGATGCTGAGCCTGCCCCTGCTTCCGGGAGCAGCCAGGGGAGGGGGAGCGGTGCCTGGCTGCAGGTGCCAGGTTGAGGCAGCTGGGCCTTGAGACAAGCAGTTTCCCTCATAGGAATGCCACAAGCTGGGATGAGTCAGCCCCATGCCTCATACGCCCTAGATCTCATCGTCTCTGACAGACTCATGGAATGGCTGGCCTGGGCAAACATAAGTTTTTATCCTTCAGCTTAAGGCCTTGGCCATCCCCTGATGCCCACTTTTTCTTTTTAAGCCAATCAGATGAAGGAAAGAAACAGGACATGTTCTTGGGTGATCAGCCATCCTTGAGCTGTGGACATCCTGGGCCCCTGGGTGGGAGTAAAGCCTGACATCTGCAAGGCTGAAGTTTCCCTTCAAATGCTGTCGGGACCTTTGAGTGATTCCCCAGCAGCAGAGAACAAGTGGAGATAGCAGAGGAAAGGAAGGAAGGGAAAAAGAAGGAGGAAGAAAAGTGTGGAGATGGAAGGGAGGAGAGAGGGAGGGCAGGAGAGAAGGATTGGGATTCCGTGGTGGAATCTACAATTGTATTAGATATTTACAGTAGAGTCGAAGATGTAAGACATTGTTTAGAAATGGACACGGTCTTTTTGCTGATCAACGCAGATATATGTATAACTAGAGCTCTGCAGATTATCTGCAGTTTAAGCAGGTTTGGTTTGCTGGAATGAGCACTCTGCCTCCCTAGAAACCTTTGGGAACAAAGTGTTATTAACACACAAACACACTTCACAGCTTCCTGCAGTAAGTGCTGGATCCCAGGTTTCCTAACCCAGCAGGCAGGCCACACTCCTCCCCTGCTTACTGCTATAATCTACCTCCACCCTGGTTCCCAGGTGAGGACTGAGCTGAGTCCACCTCCTGAGTACCTGCTTACTGGGAACCAGTTTCCCCACACAGGCGGCACATTGACACAGCACTCTCCAGAGCGGCCCATCTGACTGGTTGCGGGGGCAAGTCCTAGGCTCAACCCTTGGGAGCTGCATGTCATTGCTAAGCTGCTTAACCTTCCTCACTTCCACCCCTCATCTCTAAAGTGAGGATAATGATAGCATTTACTGCACAGGGTGGCTGCGAAGTTTACAGGAGAAAAGGCACGTGAAGTGTTGGCACACACTCAGTCAAATGCTGGCCCCTCTGAGCAGGATGCCTCCTGATGGCCTATTGGCCCAGGGACTGGACCTGAAAGGTCACTTGACTGCAAAGATATGGAAAGTGTTCTGTCAGAATGGCTACTTCCTTCCAGAGGAAGTTCCCCACCCCTGGAAGCTCCTTGAGATTCTGCATCTTTTGATTCTGAGCATTTGCACAAGCATTCCTTCTGTCGAGAACGTCCTTTGATCTTCCCGTCTTTGCTGAGTCAAATGGCATTGATCCTGTGAAGCCCAGCTCAAGGTCCACCTCCTCCAGGAAGATCTCCCGGGTGATACATCCCAAAACCATCTCTTGCTCCCCTAAACTCTCTTAGCACATGAAGATGTCAGCATATTCATGGTGTTATGCATGGCTCTCTAGCTTGTGGTGCCGTTATTTGTGTACACATCTTAGCTCTCCTCAGAGACTAAGACATCCTTGAGGAGAGAGTCTTGGCTGGGTCCATCTTGATGAGGACTCGGTCCCCTGTAGAGACCTTAGTGCTTGCCACAGGATGGGTGCTCAAGCCGTGCTTTTCCACGTGTTCATGAAGTCAGCTCACACTCTGCACAAAGTCTGAGTTGTCAGCAGTGCAGTGGAAAAGGGAGACATGACCAGCCTTCCACTGAGCATTGGCAAGGACCTACCTCCCAGGGAGAGGCAGCTGAGCAAGGAGATGCCAGGGAAGTCATGAAATGTCCTCTCTGCTGTCATACTCCAGGGGCTTTAGCGTGCAGGAAAGAAAATGATCTTTCTTTGGCCTTTTGGTGAGGAGAACTGCATGGACTTTGCTTATCTCACTTTTAATTTGAGCAGTGGCTTAGCAGAGTGGTGAGAAATAAGCCCTCGAATCAGATTGCCAGGGTTTGTATTCCAGCTCCACCACTTATCTGTGGTGCAACCTTGTACAATTTACTTGACCTCCTGGGCTGTTTTCTTAACTCTGCAATGTGGATAAGAATAGTACCTGCCTTTTATGGTTGTTGTCAAGATGGGAAGATACCATATGTAAAGTACTTGGGGCAAGGTAAGCACTGAATGATAGGGCTTCTCTGGTGGCTCAGATGGTAAAGAGGAGACTGAGTTCAATGCCTGGGTCAGGAAGATCCCTTGGAGGAGGGCATGCCAACCTTCTTCAGTATTCTTGCCTGGAGAATTCCATGGACAGAGGAGCCCGGCAGGCTACAGTCCATAGGATGGCAGAGTGGGACACGACTGAGGTGACTTAGCACACACACAACACAGGAACCGGGTGACAATCACTACTCCAGACTGTAGGTCAAACCACACAGACAGCTGGGCTTGGCTCTGAGGGCACAGATAAGACAGGCAAGAGATCTAGGTTCAAAGTCGAACCCTCTCCCATGAGTTCTAGAGAGGCTTACCTTCCATGAGCATCAGTGCCTCAGTTTTCTCGTCTATAAAATGAGTCGAATTTGTTCATTTCTAAAAGTTTCTTTGAGGCTCTATTTGAATGTGTGTATGAACACTTAGGAAACATCACTACAAACAAAGCTAGTGGAGGTGATGGAATTCCAGTTGAGCTATTTCAAATCCTAAAAGATGATGCTGTGGAAGTGCTGCACTCAATATGTCAGCAAATTTGGAAAACTCAGCAGTGGCCATAGGACTGGAAAAGGTCAGTTTTCATTCCAATCCCAAAGAAAGGAAATGCCAAAGAATGCTCAAACTACCGCACAGTTGCACTCATCTCACACGCTAGTAAAGTAATGCTCAAAATTCTCCAAGCCAGGCTTCAGCAATACATGAACTGGGAACTTCCAGATGTTCAAGCTGGTTTTAGAAAAGGCAGAGGAATCAGAGATCAAATTGCCAACATTCACTGGATCATCAAAAAAGCAAGAGAGTTCCAGAAAAACATCTATTTCTGCTTTATTGACTATGTCAAAGCCTTTGACTGTGTGAATCATTATAAACTGGAAAATTCTGAAAGAGATAGGAATACCAGACAACCTGACCTGCCTCTTGAGAAACCTGTATGCAGGTCAGGAAGCAACAGTTAGAACTGGACATGGAACAACAGACTGTTTCCAAATAGGAAAAGGAGTACGTCAAGGCTGTATATTGTCACCCTGCTTATTTAACTCATATGCAGAGTACATAATGAGAAACGCTGGGCTGGAGGAAGCACAAGCTGGAATCCAGATTGCCAGGAGAAATATCAATAACCTCAGATATGCAGATGACTCCACCCTTATGGCAGAAAGTGAAGAAGAACTAAAGAGCCTCTTGATGAAAGTGAAAGAGGAAAGTGAAAAAGTTGGCTTAAAGCTCAACATTCAGAAAACTAAGATCATGGCATCTGGTCCCATCACTTCATGGGAAATAGATGGGGAAACAGTGGAAACAGTGAGAGACTTTATTTTGGGGGGCTCCAAAATCACTGTAGATGGTGACTGCAGCCATGAAATTAAAAGACACTTACTCCTTGGAAGGAAAGGATGACCAACCTAGACAGCATATTAAAAAGCAGAGACATTACTTTGCCAATAAAGGTCCACCTAGTCAAGGCTATGGTTTTTCCAGTAGTCATGTAAGGATGTGAGAGTTGGACAGTGAAGAAAGCTGAGTGCCGAAGAATTGATGCTTTTGAACTGTGGTGTTGGAGAAGACTCTCGAAAGTCCCTTGGACTGCAAGGAGATACAAGCAGTCCATCCTAAAGGAGATCAGTCCTGGGTGTTCATTGGAAGGTCTGATGTTGAAGCTGAAACTCTAATACTTTGGCCACCTCATGCGAAGAGCTGACTCATTTGAAAAGACCCTGATGCTGGGTAAGATTGAGGGCAGGAGGAGAAGGGGACGACAGAGGATGAAATGGTTGGATGGCATCACCGACTCAGTGCACATGAGTTTGGGTGGGCTCCGGGAGTTGGTGATGGACAGGGAGGCCTGGCGTGCTGCAGCTCTTGGGGTCGCAAAGAGTCAGACACGACTGAGAGACTGAACTGAACTGATGAACATTTAGGAAGAGGCCAGGCACAGGAAGTGTTTCCCAGGGAGCAGGGTGGTAAAGAATTTGCCTGCCAGTGCAGAAGGTACAGGTCTGATCCCTGGGTTGAGAAGATCCCCTGAAGGAAGAAATGGCAACCCACTCCAGCCTGGAAAACCCCATGGACAGAGTGGCTTGGCAGGCTACAGTCCATGGGGTCACGAAGAGTCAGGCAGGACTAAGCACTCACACACACACACACACACACACACACACACACACACACACACACACACACACACACAGAGGCACAGGAAACAAAGGCTATATATTGTTAAAGGCTAACCTTTTCTCACCCTCTGTACCTTATTTCTTATCTCCTTTTTCCCATCTCTTTTTCACCATTTCTTACATAACCTCTAATCTATAATAGCTCTGCTTCTGTCTTTCTCAGGAAGCTGCATGCAAGCATTCATATTACTTCCTTTTTCTTATCACTGCATTTAATCTTGTTCCTTTCGGAATCAGGTAAAGAGGCCTGGGCAGAGGAGAGGCTGGTGAGTCTGGGCCCCTTGCTAAATGGGTCCCCTTCAACCTGAGGAGCCTGCAGGGGATTAGACTTTATTAGACATCAATGCCCTGGCTTTCCATGGGCTGAACGTTGCCCGATACATCAAGAACTGTGGGCTTGAGAAGTAGTCAGGACACAGAAGAAAAATGAAAAAAGGATTTTTAAAAACTTTTTAATAAATGATTTTTTATTTAAAGGAAGAGAAATGAATAAACTCCAGGCTCCTCCCTTGGCTTATGTGTCGCCATGGTGCAGGGCTGAGGGTAGGATGGGCACCCACGTGGAGGGGCCGTCCCGTCCTGAGTGGTGGTCTCTGCCCTCCTCACCCAGCTGGCAGCCTGCCTTAGTTGCAGATGCTCAGGGGTGCTGGCTGGGCCTGCTGGTGGGGTTTTCCTTCTGCAGAGGTCTCTTGCTGTCTCTTTCTCTCTCTCAGTGGTGTCTCTCTCCATCTCCTTCTCAGCTGCTGACTCTTTTCTCTCTCTACCACCCCCCTCTCCTGTCCTTCCCGAACCTTCACGGAGAAGCTCCAATTAAAGAAGAAATGGCAGTTTGGCTCCTGAGCTGACATCCTTGCTGCCTCAGAAGCTCTCACAATTGACAGAAATCCTTGCCTTCCTTACCTCCTTATGTGCTACGTGGAAATGAACAAAAATCATACAACCCCACCAACCCCGTCCTGGCCTCCCTCCTCTTGCCCTCTCCTTCCCCAGCTAGGCGTGCCCCCCCCCCAACTTCCCCTCCAAGCTCCTCTCCAAACCCAGGCAGAATGGCATTCAAATGGGCAGGGTGGGCACTACTGAACTTTGCTCTCAGCAATCATGGTCCTGGCTCCTCCACAGGTTGGAAGTGCCTTCCATGTCTCATTTCAATCAAGGTTTGAAGAAAGCAGCCCAGACGCCCAGCCTGATCTTGGGAACCCCCTCTTACCTGCCTGCTAAGAAATGTCAGCTTTTGTAATTTGGTTTTCCCAACACTAGCGATGTTCACTAGCGATTCCACTTGGTGAACATAACCCTGAAAGCTGGGCGAGAGGCCCCAGCGTGTAGAGCCCTGCATCTCCTTCCAGTCCCACATCCTCCACTATATCCCTTCCCAGAGATGCAAGCGCCAGGCTCAGGGGCCACATTACTGCTCTCTATGATTTCACCAACCCCTCACCTGTCTCCCTCTCAAGCCAGCTTTTCAGCTGTTTGCTACTGCCCAGACTTCTCACCCCCACCACCAAAGGGGCCAATGGTGAGTTCATTACCTGCTCCCCAAAAACACATCCAAACCCTACCACCACCTCCGCTGTCTCCTGCCAAGTGACAATGTCACCACTCTCTTGGTCCCTAAGCCGTCTTCACACTTGCCATCCTTACCCGCCCCCACCCCGCAGCCCAGCAGTCCCACAGCCCTGAAGCTACAGCCTTTGAAGCTTTCAAGTCCATCTCTCCCCACCTCTCCTTTCAGGCTGTCTATCTGTTACTGCTGCTGTGGCCTCTGCCAGTCCCCTTGACCCAAGTCCCATGCCACTTCAAGCCACTCTTGCCTCTACTCCTAGGGGTTCTATTTCTAAATCCAGGCTGTTTCTTGTCTAGCACATCCTCAAGAGCATGCAATGGCTCCCTATCGCTTATGGATTGGAGTCCAAATCGCTTTTCAATCTTCTCTCTCACTCCACCCACCCTAACTGCCTTCTCACCATCTCCCAAGCTCTTCATGCTCTTGTCTGGCTCCCCATCTGTCTCCAGGCTGTTTCCTCAGCCTGAGATTTCCTCCCCTTCCCGCCACCCCCCCCCCCCCGAGTCTGTCACTGTGTCTTGCCTGGCAATTCATGCTAATAGCATTTCTTGCCTGGAAAAGGCACATGATAAATATTTGTAGACTGCTAACTTCAAATTTTAAAACCTAAAAGTCATTTATTTATTTAATAGGTATGCCTTGAGTGGCTAACTGAGGGTCTGGCTGCCCTAGATGCTGAGCATACAAAGGTAAGGAAGAAGCAGCTCTGGTTCTTACATGTGCTCCTGCCTACAGGAAGGGGAGAAATGGAAACGAATTACAGTACAGTGTTAATTTGGTAAATACATCATCATTTACTAAAGGTCTATTCTGTCAGGACCTATGATGGATACTGAAAATAGGTGAATGAATAGGGCATAATCTTTACCATTGAGGAGTTTTTAATCTAGTAGAAGAGACTGAAAAGGAAGAGGGAAAGGGGATAAGTGGGAGTTTATCCATCCTTGCTCTGAAACGTGTAGCTGAATGCTCGATGCTGCCTTGGGCATTCAGGAGGTGATTCCCATCAGAGGTGTGGAGGTGAGCAGGGATGGCCAGGTGCAGGAGCAGTGGAGGGATGGAGGAACGGGGCAGGGGAGCCGCACATGAGCGAAAACCCAAGGGGAAGAAAGCAGTTCTGAGAAGAATGACTAGATGGGGGAAGGCCCGAGGAGTGACGAGCTTGGATATGAGGACAGAGAGGCTAGTAATGAGAGGAGAAGCTTAAAAACTGCATGAGGAGAGATCAAGAAAGTCTTCATTAAGGAGTGTGGCTTCTATCCTGAGCATCGAGGGGTTTAAGTAGTACAGAGTGAGGTAGTCAGATTTGAGCTTTAGAACCATTAACTCTATTGTGCTCCTTCATTCATTCAGTCAGTCACAGCCTCATTCAACACTTATGGAGCACCTACTGCATGCCCAGAGGGAAGCTGGGCCCTGTGGGGAAGATGAGCTTGGAGCCTGGGGTTCAGTTCAGAAGCTGTAGCAGAATTCAGGAGAGAAGAGACAGTGCCTAGAATAAAATCATGAGAGTGAGCATGGAACAGTTTCAGAGGTAGAAATTTTAAGGCCTGATGATAGTTTCAGTGAGCTATTGGGATGAGAGCTGGTAACAAGAATTGCAAACATTTTTTGAGTTTTTTCCTGGGCTTCCCAGGTGGCATTGTGGTAAAGAACTCACCTGCCCTTTCAGAAGACATAAGAGACTTGCGTTCAATCCCTAGGTTGGGAAGTTCCCCTGGAGGAGGGCATGGCAATCCACTCTAGTGTTCTAGCCTAGAGAATCCCATGGGCAGAGGAGCCTAGCATGATATAGGCCATAGGGTTGCACAGCATTGGAGATGACTGAAGAGATTTAGCAGGCATGCATTGAGCTTTTCCTATGTGGTAGGCACAATCATAAGTACTTATATTAGTTTCTTTAATTCTCAACAACCATATGAGGTGGGTTCTACTATTATCCTCATTTTCTGGTTAAGGAAATTGCAGCACAGAGAGGTTGACTGACTTTCCCAAAGTCAAACAGCTAGTAAAGTACAGAGGCAAGATTTAACCATGGGCAGAAGAAAAAAAGAGGCACATTCCTAAGATCGAAACAGCCTGAGTAGAATGGCAGGTATAGAGATGGACATGTCAGGTGGAAAAGAGCATAAAAATGCATGTATTTCATCAATTTTGACAATTCGAGAGAAATTAAAAGCAAAGTGACGTATTGCAGAACCTATGAGATTTGGAATGAAGCCATTGCAGGCTGCTTTCCCAAGGCAAGATTTCCAACAGTTATAGGAGAGTAAATTTGACCTGTGAAAATAAGGAGGAGCTTAGAATGTTCCCTGATCTAGGAACACCCAAAGCAGAAGGGCCGTTTTCTTTGTTAGGTTGCAGCAATCACCAGAAGTATTTTGGATTACTTTCCTGGTTTTTTTTTTTTTTTTTTTTTGATTGATTGATTGTTTTTGTTCTGTCTTTATTTAATACTTAATTATGGATTTGGCTTCATTAGGTCTTAGTTGTGGCAGAAGGGCCGTTTTCTTTGTTAGGTGGCAGCAATCACCAGAAGTATTTTAGATTACTTTCCTGTTTTTTTTTTTTTTTTTGATTGATTGATTGTTTTTGTTCTGTCTTTATTTAATACTTCCTTATGGATTTGGCTTCGTTAGGTCTTAGTTGTGGCATGCAGGATCTTTGTTGCGTCCTGTGGGATCTTTCCTTGTGGCGCACAGAGTCTAGTTGTGTCGTGGATGCTCCAGAGCACACGGGCTTCAGTAGTTGTGGTGCCCAGGCTTAGCTGCCCCAAGGCATGTGGGATCTTAGTTCCTGACCAGCGATCGAACCCTTGTCTTTTGTATTGCAAGGTGGATTCTTAACCACTGGGCCACCAGGGAAGTCTCTGGATTAATTGCTTTTGAATCCTTTCATTTCTTACCTCCTGTTCGGCCCAATAACCCCAGGAAAACCCTTTAAGTTTTATATTCCACCCCATTTCAGTGTGTCCCTGGATCCTGCCAACAAGGCAATTGCATGTATCAATATGTTCTTAAAGTGTGTGCATAAATCCAGGCTTGCTGCCTAAGTTGTGGACCCCAGTCAAGATTAAAATGAAGGGCCCCTTGCTCAGCAACTATTAAGAATTTCAAGACAGCAACAGCGGAATATTCAACTCCACATGGGGCCCTTCTGACAACAAGGTCGTTCACACACAAATCGCCAACCCATGAGGCTAACCCTGCATGGATCACTCAACAAATTGCATTATAAACTTTTTCTTAAGAGAAAGGACTATGATTTCTGTCCAAAAAGTACTTTGGAGTGCAAAAAGGATTCATCAAATTTAGAGAAAACAGACTACAAGAAGGAAGGAATTTTTATGTTACAATCCCAAGCCCTATAGTGGGAATGTTTTTTAGGTGAGTAAACAAAGACTCAGTGATTCGCTGAAGGTTAATTACTGTTGATGATGGACAACATCTAGATGGTATGCACATTTTTCTGTTCCAAATCCCATACATATTACAATATATCCCCTAGTAGAGAAATGATTTGTATGAAGGAAATCTAAGCCAAATCCCTTGAAATTTCTGTTTCCTTCATCAAACCATGAAGACCACTGAGATGCTCAGAAGGATAGAAAGCTTGAGACAAGATTTGATTCTTGCTAAAGCCCCAAGTTGATCTTACGTGGGTGACTTCCAGTGTTTACTGGAACCAGGAAAACTCAACTTAGAGATGCTCCAGGGCTCTGGGAGGGGCTGAACCAGCAAATATTGGCTGAAAACCTACTACGTACCTAGTCCTGAGCTGTGGGCTAGAAATGGAGAACACATACAGGATAGAGCAAGATGCAGGAACGAAGTTAAGGATCTCTCTGTGCATTTTGTTTGCTAATTTTGCAAGCTGCAAGTTTCATTTTTAGATCAAGTTTCTGAAAGGTCCATAGCATAAAAATAGCCTCAATTATGAGGGCTTTGTACGGACGTTTGTTTAGTAAAGCAGTGGTTCCTAGTGCGTTTGCTCCTTTCAGTGCTAAAAATACTTCGAAATCTCATCAAAGCAGTTTTTCTTTGAGTTATCTGTTCATCAGGAAACTGTGTGATGACAAAAAGCCATTCTTAAAAATGTGTTTTATTGGTCACAACATTGATAACATTTAACAAATAACTGCACATTCTGTATGTGGGAGCTATGTTATGAGTGGAGCCCAGGAACTGAGCTAGGTGCACGTTCTAGCTCTAGGATTCACTCATCCAAACATACTCAGGCCCACATACGTGCATGTGCCTTCATGCATACATACAGGAGAGAAGCCCACAGTGCTTGTGCAAAGAGGCTCAGAACTTGGAGCCTTGGCTTGATTTGTAGCTCTCAGATGCCCCCAGACAATGAGTCAGTTCCAAAGGTGTGTGTTTGAAGATTCTTGAGAGTCTGTTTGCAAATCCAGTCTGGCCTGGTCCCTCCTCAGGGCTCCTGAGGAGGTGGCAGAGGGATGAGCTGTCTGATTTGCTGGGAGGAAGCTGGGAGAAGCTAGCTACCTGGAGAGCAACCCAGGCAAACAGCTGAAGAAGGAGGAGATGACAAAGGATAGGTCTCCCGGAAGCTGCGGGGTGGAACCTGTGATTACACTTTTTTGATTCTAACCACTGGCTAGATACAGCAGCTTAGTCTAGTGTGGTTGTCTTCCTTCAGCAGGCTTTCCTGTAATGCATACAGCAGTTAAAATTGGGGGGATGGGGCATAAATAGCTATCCAGATGCTTCAGTCCTGAGAACAGACATTAATAGGGTGAGATGAGGGAGGGTGGCCCCAGCCCCCAAGCCCTCAGCAGGAGACCTCCCTGCTGGCCCCTCTCCCCAGGGTGCAGCCATAAGCTAGGAGCTTGGCTATTTATAGTCAGACTGCTATCTCAGATGATTACCTTTCAGATCGCAAGTGTGAGGTCTACTTTATGGAAATAGCATAGTACAAACTAATTGTTGGTTTCGTGATGCATCTATTTTTCCCCCCATTTTCTCTTCTCTTGCCATCACTTCCCTCCCTCCAATTCCCAAAAATCACCACTACCCCATTTTTTGCAAAGGTCAGAAGCAGCTCAGTGTAATTGGGAATCAAATAGCCCTGCAGAAGTCCTGCCATCTCTATGAACCCCTGGAAGGGGTGACTCTCTCAAGGGTGCCAAAATCTGCCAAACTAGATTTAATTCCTGAAACTTTTCTGGCCATTTATTGCTCAAAATCCAGCATAATTCCAATAGAGTGTGCTTCCTTAGCACCTCCACCTTTGACAGCACCTTGGAGGACAGCTAGTCCAATCTTCTAACCTGGGTTTCTCCTGTTAGAACATCTGTTTGTCCATCATTTACTTAATTAAAACATGAGCCCACACCTCTCCAATGCCATGTTCCCATATTTAAAGTAATTCTAATTGCTAGAAAGTTCTTATTTTGAACTATAATTTGTCTCTTTAGGTACGCTTGTGGAGAAAAAAGTGTGTAGAAGTTTTCTCCCTTTTTCACATGATATCCTGTTACATACTCCAAGACAGCTAAGCTACCGTTGTGCTTGGCCTGGCTCCCAGCCTCTGCCACATCCTTCTTCATCCTCAGCTGGGGCTACTTGATCCTCACCTCTGGACTCTATTCTACCATGGGGAGCTAAGACTAATCAAGGCCTTGGGCAAGAGGGATTTAAGGAGCTCAAACCCAACTGTGTGGTATTAAAAATCAATTTTCTTTCAGTGTTAATCTGGATAATGTGATTCTTGTATTGTGTCCTTTCTCCGATTAAACTGGGTTCTACTTATATTTGTGACAATAATGTCTAACTTTTTTATTTGTTATATGCTAGGTAATGTACTAAGCATGAATATATTAGTTTATTATTCCTACCAGAAATTCTCTAGGATTGTTATTATTACCAAACTCATGGTCAGTTGCTTTCCACTAGCAAGCCAATACACAAGAGACAAGGGCTGATAGGTACAGAAAGCTTGCTATATTCAGGAGACTAGCAACCTGGGGAGAAGGTGGACTCATGTCCAAAAGCCAACTCTGATGATTCTACTTGACCATGAAAGTTTTTAAACGGAGGATCATTTGGGGAGGGGGTGTCAGAGTCTTCCACCATATATAAATTTTCTTCTGATTGGTTGGGGGTGGGGTAACAGGGTGGTGTTCCAGGAATCAGTGGATCTGTGCTCAATCTGAGTATATCATGTGAAATGCCTGGCTGGATGAAGCACAAGCTGGAATCAAGATTGCCAGGAGAAATATCAATAACCTCAGATATGCAGATGAAAACCATCCTCAAGGCAGAAAGCTAAGAGGAACTAAAGAGCCTCTTGATGAAGGTGAAAGAGGAGAGTGAAAAAGCTAGATTAAAACTCAACATTCAAAAAACTAAGATCATGGCATCCAGTCCCATCACTTCATGGGAAATAGATGGGGAAACAATGGAAACAGTGACAGATTTTATTTTCTTGGGCTCCAAAATCACTGAAGATGGTGATTGCAGCCATGAAATTAAAAGGCACATGCTCCTTGGAAGAAAAGCTATGATCAACCTAGACAGAATATTAAAAGCAGAGACATTACTTTACCGACAAAGGTCCATATAGTCAAAGCTATGGTTTTTCCAGTAATCATGTATGGATGTGAGAGTTGGACCATAAAGAAGACTGAATGCCAAAGAATTGATACTTTTGAACTGTGATGTTGGAGAAGACTCTTCAGAGTCCCCTGGACTGCAAAGAGATCAAACCAATCAATCCTAAAGGAAATCAATCCTGATTCATTAGAAGAACTGATGCTGAAGCTGAAGTTTCAGTACTTTTGCCACCTGATGCAAAGTGCTAACTCATTAGAAAAGACCCTGATGCTGGGAAGGATTGAAGGCAGGAGGAGACAGGGATGATAGAGAATGAGATGGTTGAATAACATCACCGACTCAATGGCCATGAGTTTGAGCAAGCTGAAGGACAGGGAAGCCTGGTGTGCTGCAGTCCATGTGGTTGCAAACAGTCAGACATGACTGAGCAACTGAACAACAAAATCAATGGATCTGTGCTCATCCTGAAGTTACCACCCTCCATCCAGGTGAGGGTCTTAGTTGCCACAAAATAATTCAAAGAAATTGTATTGTATATTCCTTGAGGAGGAACAAGGACCATATCTCATGGCTGCACTATTATTTCTTGTCTACAATAGAATGGGAAAGACTAGAGATCTCTTCAAGAAAATTAGAGATACCAAGGGAATATTTCATGCAAAGATGAGCACAATAAAGGACAGAATTGGTATGGGCCTAACAGAAGCAGAAGATATTAAGAAGAGGTGGCAAAAATACACAGAAGAACTGTACAAAAAATATCTTCATGACCCAGATAACCACAATGGTGTGATCACTCACCTAGAGCCAGACATTCTGGAATGTGAAGTCAAGTGGGCCTTAGGAAGCATCACTACAAACAAAGCTAGTGGAGGTGATGGAACTCCAGTTGAGCTATTTCAAATCCTGAAAGATGATGCTGTGAAAGTGCTGCACTCAATATGCCAGCAAATTTGGAAAACTCAGCAGTGGCCACAGGGCTGGAAAAGGTCAGTTTTCATTCCAATTCCAAAGAAAGGCACTGCCAAAGAATGCTCAAACTACCACACAATTACACTCATCTCACACACTAGCAAAGTAATGCTCAAAATTCTCCAAGCCAGGCTTCAACGTTACGTGAACCATGAACTTCCAGATGCTCAAACTGGACTTAGAAGAGGCAGAGGGACCAGAGACCAAATTGCCAACATACTCTGGATCATCAAAAAAGCAAGAGAGTTCCAGAAATACATCTATTTTTGCTTTATTGACTATGCCAAAGCCTTTGACTATATGGATCACAACACACTGTGGAAAATTCTTAAAGAAATAAGAATACCAAACCACCTGACCTGCCTCCTGAGGAATCTGTATGCAGGTCAAGAAGCAACAGTTAGAACTAGACATAGAACAACAGACTGGTTCCAAATCAGGAAAGGAGTACGTCAAGGCTGCGTTTTATCACTCTGCTTATTTAACTTACATGTAGAGTGCATCATGTGAAATACCAAGCTGGATGAAGCACAAGCTGGAATCAAGATTGCTAGGAGAAATATCAATAAAGTCTGATATGCAGATGACACTGCCCTTATGGCAGAAAGCAAAGAAGAACTAAAGAGCCTCTTAATGAAAGTGAAAGAGGAGAGTGAAAAAGTTGGCTTAAAACTCAACATTCAGAAAACTAAGATCATGACATCCAGTCCCATCACTTCATGGCAAATAGATGGGGAAACAATGGAAACAGTGACAGACTTTATTTTGGGAGGCTTCAAAATCACTGCCATGAAATTAAAAGATGAAATTAAAATTAAATTAAAAGATGCTTGCTTCTTGGAAGAAAAGCTATGACAAATCTAGACAGCTTATTAAAAAGCAGAGACATTACTTTATCAACAAAGGCCCATCTAGTCAAAGCTATGGTTTTTCCAATAGTCATGTATGGATGTGAGAGTTGGACTATAAAGAAAGCTGAGTGCCAAAGAATTGATGTGTTTGAACTGTGGTGTTGGAGAAGACTCTTTAGAGTCCCTTGGACAGCAAGGAGATCCAACCAGTCAATTCTAAAGGAAATCAGTTCTGAATATTCATTGGAAGGACTGATGCTGAAGCTGAAATGCTAATACTTTGGCCACCTGATGCGAAGAATTGACTCATTTGAAAAGACTCTGATGCTGGGAAAGATTGAAGGCAGGAGGAGAAGGGGACGATAGAGGATGAGATGGTTGGGTGGCATCACCAACACGATGGACATGAGTTGAGTAGGCTCCGGGAGTTGGTGATGGACAGAGAAGCCTGGCGTGCTGAAGTCCATGGGATCGCAAAGAGTCAGACATGACTGAGCGACTGAACTGACTTCTCCTTTGTTTCTGCATCCCCTCCTTTCCCTGATAAACATCTGTTTGAATCTTCCCTGTGGGACTCAGGAAAGGTCAAGGAGGCTGAATGAAGTCTGTTTCCTACAAACAAGAAATGGGGGACATGGAAAGAATTTGTACCTAGGAGGGCCCCAGAGGGTCTTACTCCATTTCAGTATTATTGCCCTCAGTGTACAGATGAAAAAACTGAAGCTAAGTAAGTGCAGTGACTTTCCCACGGTCACAGAGGTGATGAATCAGAGAGCTAAAGATGGAACCCAAAGAGGCTTCACTCTGCAGCCTTGTGGTTAAGCCATTCTAATGCAATGCCTTCTAGCCTGGCCATTCTTGGCGCCTGTTGAAGGCTTGTGTCCCTTTTGGCACCTCTAAGCAGAGGGAGTGCCCAGACTGGAGTCTTACTTGAGTCCTGCTCAGGGGTAGGGCCCAGCCATCTGTTAGAGACTTCCCTGCCACTGCCTGTCCGCCCCCTTAGTCCCACCCATCCTGCATGCTTGAAACATTTCCCACCATTCTTTCTCTCCATCCTGGTTGTGCTATTTGGTGTTTTTATAGTTTCTTCTCTTTCTGATCGCAGTAGTGAGACTTTTAGAGAGCAGGTCTCTCCTCTTTTTAAACTTCTGGTGATCCCAAAATGTAACCTAAGGATTCTTACTTGGCCCCTGAGAGAGGCCTCTGGGAATCATATTGAGAGAGCCTCATCTCCTTTCATTAGGGAGATGGCTCTGACTGTGCCTAATCCTACTAACTCTTCAGTAGTCAGGAGAGACATGTGTTACTTGGCTCCCCATTCCAGAGGGAAAGGAAGTAGAGATTTATCATAGGGAGACACTCCTTGAGAGTTTCTTAAGAGAGGTCATATTTTCAAATTCTTTTGGCATTCATGGATCTAATCCATCAGGTCTGAAGACCATGCTCTAAAGAATTAGGAGTTGCCAAGGTCTGTGCTTCTCTCCAAGTGAAGCCTTTTCTCAGGAAGCCACGTCCCAAGGTCCAGAGAATTCTCCTGCCATGACACAACCATATCAAGCTCTTTGTGAAGGAAGGAGGAAAAGCCACATAGCAACTCACTCAGTAAGCGCCTTCACTGATCCCAATCTGAGGTGGTTCCTATTCATCCTGTTGATTCTACTATGTAGACAAAAGTTAAGACTTCTTTCTAAAAGCATATGTTTTAAAAGGTAAATTAAAAGTGACAATCTAGATATTCTTACTAAAAACAGAAGAAAAGAAAGAACATTAAAACCCCAAACAAACAAACAAAAACAGCATCTATGCTCATCCTACACATGATTGAGTTGTGATGAATAGCCAGCGACAGAGAATGGCAAATTAATTGTGTTTATCACTGTAGTCCTCTTCTGCCTCTTAGGAATGAAAGACTTGATCTTTTGTTCTTTTAAGACAGGGCTCCGGACCCTAGGATCTTACTGGAGCTGATAACATGGCTGAATGAAGGTTATAAAGGGTCAAAACCATAGACCTTGGCAAATCCCAGAGCAAATCTCTTAACCTTGAGGCCAGACTCTCCAGACCAGATCATGTGGATATGGCATATAGGGAATGAGGGTGGTAAGAAATCTTCCCTGAAACTTAATGAGCTTCTTTGGTCATATATTTAGGGTCACTCAGGAGGTTCCTCTTAACATGCTGACAGAGGACTCTTGGAGGCTGGAGACTGCAATCAGGTGCCTTGCATGGATACCCTTTAAGATATTTCTGAAATTGCCCTCTTATATAGTAGCCATAAGAGGGACTGAAATGTGCATCTTAAATAAGCCAATGAAGTAATGGTTTTGGGATATGCTATTTACCTCATCATTATTTGGTGAGCAAATTTTGGTTGTCACTTTTTCTTCATCCCCTGAAGTGTGTGGGCTTAGAAATAAAGTCTTCCTTTTTTTTTCCCTGCACAAGTGACTCAAAACAAAATCAGGAACAGGCCCAGACTAGAGTCAGAAAAATAATTACTGTTGCAGGGTAGCCAGTGTTTCAGGGTAGCCAATCCAGAATAATTGTCATGGGCCAGCTGGCCCCTGCCTCTGGCTATAGTTCAGCCTATTCTCAGGAGGGAGAACTCTGGGTAGGCAGGGTGGTGTAGAAGCTGTCATCCAACTTTGCATGTGATATACTATAGGGAAAACTATCTATAGGAAAACCCTCTGGTTCAGGAGGCCCAGCTTCACCAAGACCCCTCTGTGAATATACCACACCTCGAATCAGACAGTTCAGTGTCCAGAGAAGGTTCCTGATCCTCTTGTGTTCTTTCTTTTTCTTTTTTCTTCATGACTCACTTTACTTTCCAGTACAAATCTTGAGTACATCAATCTCGACTTCAGATAAGAGCAAATTTATTTATTTAAACTTGATTAGAGACATCAAACAAGAAGAATTAAAACCCAGGCCATCATGTCATACTATATTTGGAGATATAGACAGACACATCAAGTTTATAATTAGGAAGCAGATCCAAATTGAAAAGTTTGCCTAGCTCAGTGATTTCACCAGTAACCACAAATGTACTCCTCTTTTCCAAGAAAAAAAGTCCATACTTTTTCTCCAGGACACCAGGTAGGACCAGTCAGTAGAGTAACCCCCATTCTCCTGGCCTGGGATTGGTTCAAAAGGTGGACTCAAGACCTATGCCAGGCCACCTATGCCGCAAACTTCCTTAAGATATTTTAAATGAGGTTAGGAGAAAGAATTTTCTTTTTTTCTTGCATTGTGAAGATGGAGTTCAGATCTGTCTGTAGCTAGGTTTCCTTCAAACAGAAAAACTCCAGGATTACAGATGGAAATGGACTGAGTTGAAAGATTGAGGGAGGGAGAGAGGGAGAGAGAACCCAGAGTGGTGAAGACAGACAGAACCCCGATGGCATTAGGTCAGTCCCATTCTTCCCAAACTGGCTTGATTATCAAGCAAATAAATGCATGGATCTTCCTCTTCTGAATGACTTCTAAATCTTGGCCTCCCCAAGGTTCGGTCCCAAACCATTTTCTCATTTTTATCTATATTTACTCCCTTGGTGATCTCATCAGATTCCATGGCTTTGAGTGTGATTTATGTTGACACTGTCATTTTTAACTCTAGCCCTGATCTCTACACCCATACCTAAGCTGCCTATGGGTTGTCTGATAGTCCTTTTGATTAGACATATCCAACACACCCTCGCCCTGCTCCACCCCTTACCCAGTGTTCCTCATCCTGTTAATGGCACCACCAATTACATTTTTCAATTATTCAGATCAGAAAATCTGGCATCATCCTTGAGATCTCCCTATTTTGCACCTCTGACATCCAATCCATCACCAAATCCTACTGATTTTATATCTAAGATAAATTTTCCATCTGTCTACTTCATTCTTTCTCCTTTTCCCCAGCCTGGTCTACCACAATAGGTTTCTAACTGGCTTCCTGCTTTTACCTTTGGCCTCCTATGATATATTCGCCATCACCACGTAGCACATAGAGTATTTTTTAGAATTTGAATAAGTCACTCATGTACTTAGTCTCCTTGAATTACTTCCACAATAACAAATAAAACCCAGACTTCTTATCATGGCCCACAATACTCTATGATCTGGTCCCTTTCTATTTCTCCAACTCATCTTAAATAAGAAAGAAATAAACTTCTTTCCTTGAAACTGTCTAATTTGTTCTCTGCCTCAGGGCCCTTGCATTTGCTACTCTCTGCCAAGAATGTCTACATAATTGGATTCTTTTCATCACTTGAATGCTTCAGAGAAGCCTTCTCTATCCCCCAAATCCAAGTTATCTCTCCTCAGTAACACTCCATACGTTGTTATTTAAGTATTTAATCACAATCTGATATGCATTCTTTCTGTTTTGTCTCTCTCTTCTAGAATATAAGTATCATAAAACCTGGGACTTTGTCTTTTCACTACCCATCTCGGCATCTGAAACAGTTCCTGGCAAAGCGAAGTGCTCAGTAAGTGCTGGTTGACTGGGTGAACAAAGTTTGTTTAGCTGGGCTCCTCCACTTGTAAGTAAAGGAGATTTTGAAAGATACAAAGGATTTCCCCATAATTCCACACAAAGATCAATGATAATAAGTTTGATAGTTATGGAACTTAATAGGTTATAAAGCTGTATTGAATGTTATAACAACAACAGTAACAATAATGACACTATTTATTGAGCATTCACTATATCCCAGACATAGAATTTTATATTAGTCTAAATTAATCCTCAGCGAAATTCTGTAAGATAGGTATGTTAATCTTCTTTCCACAGTGTTAGAGACTGAGACCCAGAAAGATTACATGACTTGTCCAAGATTACATAGGAAGTAAAATTGTGGGTCTTGAATTTGAACTTGGGATTTCTGAATCCAAAGTCGGTATTCACCCATGACGTCATGCTGACTCTCTAAAGTAAATATAATAAAAGAGGATCGAGGATAAATATTTAACAAAGTCAACTCTTCATGAGCTATGAGGTTTATAGATACCTTGATAAACTTCACTGCTGAAAATGATAGAATAAAATGTGAGACAAAAAGCACTTGAAGGGAGAACCTAAGAAAATTAGTTTAACGATAATCAAAGAATACAAATATTATTTGATATTAAATAATCAAAGAACATAAAAAAAACTAAACTTCATTATCTAACTTCCGTCTTAACATAGTGTAGCTTTCGAATAGATAAAATGTAAATACTACCTACCCAAGCATCTCATAGTGATGTTGAGATACTGTGAAAGTTATTGTGAAAGTATTTTGAACAGGAAAATTGTGACAAGCACATGTGAAGTTTAACTACTTTTAAGTTGGCTAACACCCTAATCCCAGAGACAAATGTCTGCCCATCCAAGGAGCTTGCAACCTGAGAGGTAAAGATGCTTTTTACCAACAGAAATCTGTTGTCTTTCTTTAGAAACATTATGGAGAGAGACAAAGATAGAGAAAGAGGGAGACAAAGAGAGAGGGAGGGAAAAAATTGAAAGAAATAAAGAAAAAGAAGGAAGGAAGGAATGGGGAAGGAGAAGAAAAGAAAGAAAGGGGGAAGGAGGAGGGAGGGAAAGAGGAAGAAAAAAAAAAGAGCTCTGAACCTTGTCTGCCATGAGATAAACTCTCTGGGCTTATCACTGCGGACCCCTCTGTCCTCTCACTGTCTGTAGATTCTCCCTCTGGTTGCTGATGCCCGTGCTCCAGCTCTGGGACTCACAGGCTTGCCTCACATCTTCTTGTTGCTATTTACTTGGGTGAGCTTCTCCAATACCCCATCCTGTCTCAGAGATCTGGAAGGATGACTGTAAGCAGTGGGCAGAATACGCTGGCTAATTTCCTTCCCACCCAGGGAGACCCATCGGTGGACTGCCGTTCTGCCCTGATTTGGAATCTGAACGTTTTCTCCTTGGCTCTCTCTCCCCTCGAGGTGTCCATGAGTTTGTAATGGTCACACTTCATCACCGTCTCATTTATTCATGGCCTGCCTCCTCAGGACCACTCTATCCTCTGATATATTTGATGAAACTCTTATTTTCCTTAACTCCTCTCCAAACTATTAACTCAGCCAGGATTTTTGCCAACCTTATCTTCTCCCAGCAGTCTTAACTGATGCAGCCGATTTTTTGCCCTCTTCCCTCTCATCTCCTCCATTTCCAGGACAGATGTTTCCTCCTCTTCTTATTAATTATCACAAATACCCAAATAAAACCTAAATATAGGCTAACTTATTTTCTCTTCCCTATCAAGAGAAATTAAAGTACTGCTCCCCATTCCTTCCTGTTACTAAGAAAATCCCTGGGTAGAAAAAGAAAAATAAAAACACTGAAATTACCCATTTATTTAATTACAAGGCACTTGCTTTCATAAGCCACATTTTCACTGCTGAGAAGATTCTGATTTGGCAACAAAAGGCAAAAGCTATTTCTAGTGAGAGCGGCAAGGAGTCGACGTTAGCAGTGCAACAGTGTGAAGCGAGCATGGGGAGCCGCTTTAATGGCTTTCTACCTTTGAGGGCGGGGCAGCCAGGAGGAGGGAGGCAGGCTTGGGAAGGCGCAGACATGGAGAGATGGATCAAGTAAAGGCAGAAGATCAAGGCACCATACAAAATGTCAGAAAGGGAGAGAACAACAAAAAGGAACTTGAGACAGAATGTGGAGGCAAGGAAGAGATGTAGGAAGTAAATGATGCAAAGTGGTAATGGGCAGAAGAAGAGACCTGGAATGAGAGAAAGATGAAGGTTCCAAGGCAGGGTCATTAAAAGTTGGTCGCATTTTGCTGGGGACAGTGGCTGTGATTCAGGTCATTGTCCCCTGACAGGCAAGGCAATTTTAGGGCTTATCTGTGGCCATCTATCATTAGGAATCTCAGAGATAAACACACAAAATTCAAGTATTGTTTGATATTTCTCTAACGTGATAGCTTTTTGTTAAAGTAGGAATGTGTATGAGATTGGTAGTCCCTTTTAGAGGTAAATGAATAAGAGTAATATAAACAGAAGCAAGACTTAAAAAATTGAATGACGTAGGTACAATTGAGATGCTGTAGCCAATTTAACTTTGGATTTGATTAGTCTTCAGTTTTACTGTTTTCTGAAAAGACAGACCCCCAAATTGGCTTTTTTAGGCAGTAAAGAGCAGATCTAGAACTTAGGCTGGAAGCAGTTACTTTAAATGAGCTGTCTAGCTCTGAGAGCCTCAGAACTTCACATGAAACTTGATTGTTTCAGTATTAAAATCTTTCATCACAGTATTACCATATGAACATGATCCAAACCAAAGTTCATCTAATAAAGCGGCTGGAATAAAATGTCTTCTCTGTCTACGGCTCACTTGAAAGGTTCATAGGATTCATTCATCTCTGAAATGGTAAATAGATTTCATCTCAAGAGTAAACGCTGGTGAAGGTGCCAAGAAGCTTTGCTGAGAAGGGATGTGTCAAGAATGAGTGTGTGTTTGAACAGAAAGGAGGCTGAGCTGACTAACTCTGTGTGCCATTCGCGTGGGAGGGGGTGATGGCGAGATGCTTACTGTGAACTAACCAAGGGCCTCTTGGCCTGACAGGAGCTTCCTCACGAACCCTTGTATAAGTATCAGTTTGAGACGTGGGAGGCTGTGCTCATCCTCTGTAAGGCTGAGAGGAGAGAAAAATAGAAGATTATGGGAACTAGCCAGAAGAAACAAGGTAAGCCGCCTCCTAGTTTGCACTGCACTGGTTTCATCTTTGTAATTTCACACCAGTTTATCTCCAGGAGCAGTTACAGGAGGAAAAGAGGAAGGAACAGTAAGTTGCATTCATTTCTATCAACATTAATGTAGTGACTCCTACGGGCTTCCCTGGTGGCTCAGTGGTAAAGAATCAGCCTGCAAATCCAGGAGAAGCGGGTTCAATCCTTGGGTCAGGAAGATCCCCTGGAGAAGGGAAATGGCAACCCACTCCAGTATTCTTGCCTGGAGAAGCCCATGGACAGAGGAGCCTGAAGGGATACAGCCCATATGGTTGCAAAAGAATCAGACATGACCCTTAGCGACTAAACAACAACAGTGACTACTATAAGCCAAGCACTTGGGATACAGTGAATAGTATGACATTATCCAATTCTCATAGAGCTCACGTCTAGTTGGGTGGGCAGGGAGATCAGTCAGATGGAGAATTATCTTAATAAATTATGAATCATGCAATAGTGAATGCCAGTCTCCTACATAAAACCTTTCTGTGACCTCTTGCTTCCTGCCTAAAGGGGAAATTTCTTACTCTGGCACACAGATCCCTGTTCACACGGATTTCATTGACCTCTTCACCTTTCTCTCTGAATTCTGTGCTTCATCTGCACCGAACTACTCCAAATTTCTCAAACAAATCATATTTCAATCACCTCTAGACTCTCTCCAGACCATCCACTCCATCTAGAACACTCTTATCTCCTTTGCCATCCCATGCTCTGCCTGCTGTGATCACAAACTCAGGCAGCCTTCCTCCAGCAAATTTTCTTGGACTTTGCTTGTCTGGGAGATGCATTCTCTTACATGTCCTCACATCACTTTCAGCTCTTAACCTCCCTATAGCTGTTTGTTACCTGTCTGTTTCTGCCTACAGACTGTTTGCTCTGTGAGGGCAAGGACCAGGAATACTTATTCATCCTTGTCTTCCCAAAAAGCAGCACAACACTTGGCATAAATTAGGTTCTTGGTGGATATTTGTTAGATAAATAAACAAAACGGTGGTAGCAGTGATGGTTTAGTCACTAAGTCATGTCAGATTCTTGTGACCCTGTGGACAGTAACCCACCAGGCTCCTCTGTCCATGGGATTTCCTGAGCAAAGATACTGGGAATTTTATACAAGTAGGTGGTTCACTATGTCTTCAGGTTACTATGATTGGATATTGGACACAGAAAAGAGACACAAATTTATCTAAATCTCAGACAAAAGAGTTGACCATGTCTTCAACCAATTATCTTCTACATTTTACTACAAATTTCCTTCTAACTCATTTCTTGATCCTTATTTTCAGTTTCTAAGCTGGAAGGTGATGACTAATATGCATAAAACATTACCTCTCCCCTGGATATTTGAAATTAAAACTTAGTTCTGAAAGGTAAAACGTCTTCAAGGGCTGATTTAATGAAGAGCAATAATAATTAATATGTGTGCAGAGATTTAAGATTTTCAAAAAGGGTCCAAATTATTTTTATTTGCTTCCTACTATAAACTGAGATCCAGAAAGCTGAGTAAGCTGCCCAAGGTCACAAAAAGAAAGAACAGAGCTAGGAATCAAAGATGCGTGGATCTTTCCAAGACATCACAACTTCCTCTAGGCACTGAACAGAAATGTGAGAGAGTTATTTGGTAATAGGATAAGTCTGCCTAGTACCATCCACATCACACCATGTAAGTCACTTTCTCTTCTGCCTATTGTGAAGCTGTTGTGAAGCTGTATTTGGGGAAAAGATATGGCAATGACCCATCTTGAAAACCCATGAGTGAATCCCAATGTGGGTTCAATGCTAAGCTGTCTGAGAGAAAGTGGAAATTTGCATTGCAATCTTATGTCCTAAGATGAGTATAAGACATGCACAGGTATATGGTGGCCAGAGACAGAACAATTTCCATGACAGAGCACTATCCTAACTAGAAAAGAGTGATTTCACTCATGAGCTGCCGTAAATGCCAATTGGTGGCAGATATGAAATCATGTCCTGGCAGAATGGGGTCCCTTCAGGATATTCATACTGTCATGGTAGTGCCAAAGCTAAGTTGGCACTGGGGCCTAAAGAGATGGGGAGTGATGGATCAAGAGTTTAATCCAAAATTGGAAACTGGGTATTATTTGAATGTAAGTGTGTGCATGCATATTCAGTTGTGTCTGATTTTTTGCAACCCCATGGGCTATAACCCATCAGGCTCCTCTGTCCTTGGTATTTTCCAGGCAAGAATACTGAGTATTCATTCACTAAGCCCATGAGTGAAACCACTCTTTTCTAGTTAGGATAGTGCCCTGGTATGGAAATTGTTCTGTCTCTGGCTACCCTATACTTGTGCACGTCTTAAACTCATCTTAAGGTTGTAATTCCTTCCTCCAGGGGATCTTCCCAACCCAGGGATCAAACCTGTGTCTCCCATATTAGCAGGAGATCTCTTTACTGCTGAGCCACCCAGGAAGCCCATTATTTGAATGTAAGAGATGTGCTTAAATCTAAAAGACTGGGGCAAGGGAAGGAAGAGGATCTACAAAGTAGGCAAGCAAGGGCTAAATGAAGGTGTCCAGGCAGGATTGTGTTGTGCTAGGATTCTCTTGGAAAGTTTAAATATTATAACCCTGAAAGGATCCACTCTGATCTGAACCTTAGACAGTTGACTGGGAAACCAGATGAGGGACCAGAAAGCTGAATACAGAAGGAAGGTAGCCATTGTCATTGCTAATGACTCCCATCTCTAAAATTCCTAGAGTCTTTTCCTGGGGTCCCAGACACAGACTGAGTCTGGTCCTTCTCCACTTCACACACTTCCCATTTCCATCCATTCACAAGTCAGGATGGATTTCTCTGCCTTTGTTCAGCTCCTGGGATTGGCAACACACAAGAATTTGCCCTTCTCTCTGTCATTCAGCCTTCTCCCGCCTCAGGGAGAAAAATGCCATTGATCACAACCTTCCAAATTAAAGCTTCAGGAGATTGAAGTGAGCAATTATTATCAGCTACAAAATGTCCTGGAAATTGGTTATTAGGCAGCATCTCATTGTTTACTCTGACACCATATCAACTACTCTGTGAACATGGAGGACTGTTCCAAGGCAGTCTGATGGGTTTCCTGAGTTTTTAAGAGTTCATAGCTGAGATGAAATTACTCTTTACAATCCAGGGGAGTCAATTCTTTCATCCCTCTTTCAAAGTAAGCTTTAAATTAGGAAAGTAGGAGTCCGGAAAGGAAGAGAAGATGGAGATCTTTTAAATTAAAATTGCTCATGAATAGAGATGGTTGGATAGCATCACCAATTCAATGGACACGAACCTGGGCAAACTCCAGGAGACAGCACTACAGGGAGGCCTGGTGTGCTGCAGTCCAAGGGGTTGCAAAGAATCAGACATGACTTGGCGACTGAACAACAGTAACAATATGAACAGAAATTCCCAAATATCCCTGTGTCTTGGTGGGAACATTTGGAGATCAAGCCCATCTCTGTGACTACACATAGGACAGATTGTATCTATAGCATGACCTTTTCTGTGGTTCTTGCCATAAAACTCCTGGGTTTCACTGCATTCCTGCTTGTTTTCCCAACCTGGCTCTCCAGGTTGGATGCTGTGAGTCTCTGTCAGCTTTTCAATAAGGATGAGACAGCCTAGCTGACTTGCATTGCCTCTTGCCCAGTGTAGTCGGTACAACAGTCACACCCAGCATCCTGAGTGCTCATGAAATGCCCAAGATGCTCAATCAGCTCAGTGGACCAAGGAGGTGTCTTCAGATGACACTGGATCTTGAAAGATATTACTCTGAGGGGAATATGGAAGAACGGTGTCCAATGGAGAAGGGACAACAAGTGCAAAGCCAAGAAGAAGAAAGAATTCGGTGTGATGAAGCAATTAAAAGGTTTGGTGCACTCCTGAGCACAGGGCTCATAGGGGGAATAGTTGGAAATGAGGCTAGAAAAGTGGGCAGGAGGTGTGACTCCATTGAGATCCCATAGGAGGGACTAAGCAAGAAGTGCTGAGTTAGGTGCTCAGAAGTAGAGTCAGGAGGCGGGCAGGCATCTCAGAGCAGTCATCCCAGCAGGACGAAGGAGTCTAACTGCACAGAGACAGCACTTTGCAGGTGAAGTGGCGAAGGTAAAGGAGAAGGAACAGGCTCTGATTGAAATCATCAGGAACAGAGAAGCCAGTTGGGGATAAACTGGAATGGAGATAGAAATTAGCATAGATGCCCTGCAGAGAAATCCTGGGCCTGCAGAAGTGAGACATAGGAAAGCCTGGACTGAATGAAATGTCCTTAAAATAACCTCCTTCTCTCGCCCCGATTCCGTGTTTACATATTGGGTTGGCCAAAAAGTTCATTCGAATTTTCAGTAAGACAGTATGTTAAAACCTGAACGAACTTTTTGGCCACCTGATGCATGTAAATCCTGGACCTTAATAATCAAGATTTCCCCATCCCTAGCGTCATTCCCTATCCTCATTCCCCAAATTCTCTCTGCAGAGCAGTTCTCCCTCTTTCCTCCGACACACAACCTGTGATTTCTCCTTGCAGCTTACCACCTAGAATTCCCGCTGTTCTGTTGCTCTTCTAGTTTCTACTACTTCACCCAGGTGAAGCCACAAATGTTCCAGAAAGCCTTCCCCGAAGACTCCTGTCTCCTCCTCTCCCTCTTACTGGATTTTCTGCCCTGTCTACAGTCAGATCCACACAATACAATAAACAGTTACTAAATATACTGCCTTATTGTTTCTCAACCAAGAAAACAATAACATTTTAGCTTGAGGGCAAGGACTTTGTCTTATACATCTTTTGCTTAGCCTGTAAATTTAGCACAAGAGAGAAAAAATTGTAGTCACCCATAAAATGCAGTTGAATGTATCATTAGTGTCTACAATACAATTACTAGGGTTCTACCCAGGGTACCACAACTGAAGGCAAATTGGAGCAAATGTGCTTCATAAAAAAGTCATATGAGGACTTCCCTGGTGGTAGAGTGGTAAAGAATCCCCCTGTAGGGGACACTGATTCGATCCCTGGTCCAGAAAGATTCCACATGCCACAGGGCAACTAAGCCCATGCGCCACAATTACTGAGTCCACATGCCCTAGAACCCATGCTCTGCTACGAGAGAATCCACCACAAGAAGAAGACCGTGCACTGCAACTTGAGAGTAACCCCCACTCTCTGCAACTAGACAAAGCCGATGAGCAGCAATCAAGACCTACTGCAGCCAAACAAATACATAAACAATTTTTTTTAAGTCATATGAGAGCGAGTTGAATCTGGAGATGTTTTGCACATTTCAAGAGAAACACGCAGGATGTGGTATTTGGAAAACTGTCATGTGATGGAGGCATTTTGACTTGTTCTGCCTGCTGCTGCTGCTGCTGCTGCTAAGTCGCTTCAGTCATGTCCAACTCTCTGCAACCCCATAGACAGAAGCCCACCAGGCTCCCCCGTCCCTGGGATTCTCCAGGCAAGAACACTGGAGTGGGTTGCCATTTCCTTCTCCAATGCATGAAAGGGAAAAGTGAAAGTGAAGTCGCTCAGTCGTGTCCAACTCTTAGCGACCCCATGGACTGCAGCCTACCAGGCTCCTCCGTCCATGGAATTTGCCAGGCAAGAGTACTGGAGCGGAGTGCCACTGCCTTTGCCTTACTAAGGTGAAAACCAGGGCATGGGTGAAAATGATAGTTTTTAAGCTTCAAGTAAGGAAGTGCTTTCTCAAGGTCAGAGTTGTCAAAGGGAGCAAGATGCCTTGAGTGAGTTCCTCTTTACTGGAGGCTTCCAAGCAGAAGCTTCAGAACCAACAGGAAGGAGTGACAATGTAGAATAGTGGTTCAGAGCTTGGGCTTCGCTTCCTGAACTATATGATGAGGATGCCAACTTTTTCTTCACAGAATTGATGTCAGGATTAAGTGAGATAATACATGTAACATGTTTAGCAGAGTTCATTAATGATAGCTCTTCTTACTTTGAAATAATTAATATAGTAAGGAAATTTTCATGACAAATGGGGAGGAGTCAAATTAGATACCCTTGGGGACTTCTGTGGTGACCCAGCGGTTAGGACTCTGTGCTTCCACTGCAGGGGGCATGGGTTTGATCCCTGGTCAGGGAACTGAGATTCCCCCATGCTGAGGTACAGTTAAAAAAAAAAAAGATACCTTTGAAGTGTCTCCCAAACCCAAATGTCTATGACCATAAGATAAAGAGTACTTAGTGGTGAACTTGAATTCAGAGATGGTGCACCTTCAGTGGGGGATTGGCAACATATTTCCACTGAATGATCATTTTGGGTCCCCGAGTAGCAAGGCAAGAATCCTCAGAAATACACTAGACCTAGAGGACTGATTTGTAGCCAGGAATAGGGTTATTATAACACAGATACAGGTAAGAAATCAGAAATCAAGTTTACCAAGTCAAAAACCTAATGTCAGCAATGGTTGGAGGCTAGGGGGTGGGGTGCGGTGGGGAGGTCAGCATCCAGACTGGCAAGATACAGATTTAAGAGCATCTAAGAGTTTAGAGGAAGCCAAATGTAAAAACCAGGCAGATGGGGTTGGTGAACTCAGCCATGATCATTATTTTAAAACTTCATTACAAGCAAGATTTGCTTCCCCCAGGACCCAATGACATATTCCCAGTTGGAGCAGGGCTTGGGTACCCCTCTTTAATTTGCTGATATTCTTACTCTCCCTAGGCTTTGACCTTGACTCAGCCCCTGATTCTTGTTTTTCCACCCCCATGGCAGCACTGACATCTCGAAAGGGCATGACACCTGCCACTCTGCCTGAGTTACACCTACCAGTCCGGGGGCACAGAGTGCTCTTCCTACAGCAGTGTTTGGGTGGCCCCATCACCCAAGACAGTCCCCCAGAGGGGTCTCATTTCAGTCCAAGGAGTGACTTAGACACATGTGCATCCTGGACCTTCCTGTCCCATGGATGCAAACAGTGGGGTATTTGGAAGAGTTGATGAGAAGACATGGGAGCCCGTATCAGCTCAGTGAAATGGGAACACTGTTAACAGCCCAGGGTTTACTCCCGCCTTCTCTCACTCTTTTCTGAAGTGAAATCACCCTGTTGTCAACGTTGGGGAGGGTTAGCCTGTTTGACTGAAGCGGTAATTTGACAAGATGTGTCTTTGCTGTCATTCAAATTGTGAAATTGAGCTCTTAGCATATGCTGAGTTCATTCTCCCTGCCACCTCCATCTCTTTATGAAACTTTGCCTTTCCCTTGGAGATATGCCTCTTTAAAGATTAAGAAAAAAAGGGCATAATCCTGGGGGTCAAGAGAGCACGAGCTTAAATCTACAATGACTCGGTGAGTTCCTAGGAATCAAGATAATCTTCAGTGCTGGTGGGGCCTCTTTGGGGACAGGGAGAGGCAAGAAATCAAAACAGAGTATCACAGATTCTGCTGGCACTGTCCCCTGCCCATCTCTATAAATCAATTGCAAAGAGTTAATTCCTTGTAGAGAATGATGACTGAAAGCCTCCAAGACCTGGCACTGGCTGAACTGGCTTGGTGAGTGACCAAGTCTGCTAAAATGTCCATCTGATTTGTCTCAAAGGCTGAAAACAGGATCAAAACCAGGAAAGACTCCTGTGTGCACTTCTGGCTGTAGGTGCTGCCCTGGCCACTGAGACTCCAGACACACATATTGAACTCCAGACATTCTGGGAAATTGGGGCCAGCCAAAATCTGGATTGTGTACAAATAAAACTTAGTGATTAGAGTGTAAAGCTTAAGAAGATGTGGTATATATTAACATACAATGGAATTTTGCTCAGCCATTAAAAGGAATGTAATAATGCCATTTGCAACAATATAGATGGACCTGAAGATTATCATGCTAAGAGAAGTAAATCAAATACAAGTACCATATGATATCTCTTATATGTGGAATCTAAAACATTATACAAATGAACTTACTTAAAAAACAGAAATAGACTCACAGACATAGAAAACAAACTTATAGTTATCAAAGGGGAAGAAGGAAGAAGATAAATTAAGAGTTTGGGAGCAAGACATATGTATCCCATTTTTCGCTGCAGCACTATTTACAATAACTAGAACATGGAAGCAACCTAGATGCCCATCAACAGATGAATGGATAAAGAAGTTATGGTACATATACACAGTGGAATATTACTCAGCCATAAAAAGGAACACATTTGAGTCAATTCTGATGAGGTGGATGAACCTAGAACCTATTAAATAGAGTGAAGTGAGTCAGAAAGAGAAAGATAAATATCATATTCTAATGCACATATACATAATCTAAAAAAATGGTTCTGAAGAATTTATTTACATAGCAGGAGTGGAGAAACAGACATAGAGAATAGACTTATGGACCTGGGGAGAGGAGAGGAGAGGGTGAGATGTATGGAAAGAGTAAACATGGAAACTTACATTACCATATGTAAAATGGATAGCCAATGGGAATTTGCTGTATGGCTCAGTAAACTCAAACAGGGGCTCTGTATCAACCTAGAGGGGCGGGATGGGAGTTTCAAAAAGGAGGGGCTATATGTATACCTATGGCTAATTCATGTTGAAGTTTGGCAAAAAACAAAATTCTGTAAAGCAATTATCCTTCAATAAAAAAATAAATAAATAAAAACAGAAGTAGACTCACAGACATAGAAAACAAACTTATGGTTGTCAAAGGGGAAGAGGAGGAAGGATAAATTAGGGGTTTGGGAGTAATATGTACACAGTAGTTTGGCAGTAACGTATACACATTAGTAGACCAGAATTCTGGAGTGAGTAGCTGTTCCCTTCTCCAGGGGATCTTCCCAACCCAGGGATCAAACCCAGGTCTCCCGCATTACAGGCAGATTCTTTACCAGCTGAACCACCAGGGAAGCCCAAGAATACTGGAATGGGTAGCCTATCCCTTCTCCAGTGGATCTTGCCAAACCAGGAATCGAACTGGGGTCTCCTGCATCTCAGGCAGATTCCTTGCCAGCTGAGCCACCAGGGAAGCCGGATATAAAATAGATAACCTAGGCTTGTACTGGTGCTCAGTTGCTCAGTCGTGTCCGACTCTTTGCGACTCTGTGGACTGTAGCCCGCCAGGGTCCTCTGTCCATGGGATTTCCCAGGCAAGGTTACTGGAATGGGCTGCCATTTCCCCCTTCAGGGGATCTTCCCCACCCAGGGGTCAGACCTGCATCTCCGGTGTCTTCTGCATTGTTAGGAGGATTCTTTTACCCCCTGAGCGACCTGTATCAAAGAATCCACCTGCCAGTGTAGGAGACTTGGGTTTGATCCCTGGGTCGGAAAGATCCCCTAGAAGAGGAAATGGCAACTCATTCCAGTATTTTTGCCTGGAAAATCCCATAGACAGAGGAGTCTGGCAGGCTACAGCCTTTGGGGTTGCAAAGAATCAGGCACGACTTAGCGACTAAACAACAACAGCAAGGACCTACTACATAGCACAGGTAACTATACTCAATATCTTGTAATAATCTGTGAGAAAAGAATCTGAGAAAGAATATATACATAACAATTACTTTGCTGTACACGTGAAACTAACACAACATTGTAAATAAACTATAAGTCAATTTTTTTACAGTATGAATTTTTAACCAGAACCACCTGGAATCTCAGCTTGTAACCTTGGGCAAGGTATATGCCTTCTCCACCTATAGAATGGGGATGATAATACCCATCCTGGAGCACTCAGTGAATGGTAGCTGTTACTATCGGTATATCACACATCTTCCCAACGGTGCCTCTGGTCCCTGTGGGAGACAACTGCATGATCTGGAATTGAGGGTTTATGTAAGAATCGTGTTGGCCAGACTGGGAAGCAGGAAACGAGAAAGGGATGTGTCTATTAAATGCTTATTTGAAATCCTGATTCTCCTCCTGAGTCTTGGCTCAGCCATGTCGGGCCATATCCTCTAGAACACCTCGTAAGCTCACCCGCCGCTTGGTGGGCAGGCTGCATATCTGCCACCTCTGAGAATTCCTTGAGTTCCTTGTTGGAATTCCCAGCATGATCTTATCTGTGTACATTCCCAGCAAACATTTGAGTAAGCAGTGCACCAGGCATCACTATGGGCAGAAGGATACGAAAATGAAGGGGACGTGACCCCTGCCCTAAGGGACCTACCCAGGCTGCAGGATGGAAACAGATGGGGAAATGAACAGCAGAGAAGCCAGGCATGGAGGTAAGCAGAGTGAGTGCACCATGGGACCAAGGAGGGGTACCTCGTGTGATCGTGATGGAGGCTGACTGAAGCCCACTTGTGTTAAGAAGACTTCACCAGCCAAGCAAGTCTTTTCCCTCATCCCACTGTCCCATAATACTGCTCACCTCAGCATTTAAATATTTTATTTATTTTTCTTCTGAACCAGAATTAAATAAGGCATAAACTAAGCAAGATGAGACTCATAAAGTACCTGACACCCAGTAGATTTGCAACAAAATCTAGTTTTCTTTTATTTCTTCCCTCCATGAGGGAGGTGTTTATGGCATAGATTTGGTTGAAGCATATGAAATTACCATTTTTTGTAGGTAGTTGAATATTGGTAATTTCATATGGTCCAAGTTCATACTTTATTCAGTGACCCAAAGCTGCTTGATGGGTTAATGGATTTAGCTTAGAAGAAAAAAGTTTCTTCCCGGTGATGACTGAGGGGAGATGAGCAGCCTCGTTCTGTATATCCAGCATGTTTTGAACATCAAATATATGCAAGGTACCATACAAGGACCTGGGGTGTAGGGATAGAAGGTCTCTGTTCTGCAAAAGTTGGCCATCTCAAGAAGAGATAGACAAGTCATCAACACGATGACTAATGTATCAAAACTTCAAACAATGTGCTACAGAAATGCAAGAAGGGGAATGAGGAATGGGAATGAAGAGTTTGATCAGGGAAAACTCTTACAGGAGGGTCATGACACCTGTATCTAAGAGCTTCAGAGGCATCCTTTTTAACAAAGCTGGGCATCCATCCAGGCACAGAGAATAACAGAAAGTTGCACACAGCAAGGTTTTTGTGTTTTTGGAGGGGGGGTGGCCACACCACATGGCTTGCAGGATTTTATTAGTCCCCCAACTAATGAATTCCCCAACCAGGGATTAAACCTGCATCCTCAGCAGTGAAAGTCCTAACCACAGGACTGTCAGGGAATTCCCCCCCACACGGAGAGAGGCTTTAAGGAACAAATGGACTAATGCCTCCAAAACAAATATGAAATCACAAATGCAAGTATGCTTTTATAGATCTTTAAAAAGAAGCCAGTGCTTCTTTTTTAAATTCATTTATTTTTAATTGGAGGGCAATTTCTTTACAATAATTGTGTTGTTTTCTGCCATACATTAACATGATATATATATGTCCCCTCTCTCTTGAACCTCCTCCCACCTCCCACCCCATCCCATGCCTCTAGGCTGTCACACAGCACCAGAAACCTGAAACCAGTGCTTCTAACTGGAGAACCCTGTAATCCTCTTGTTAGGAAGGTGAACAAAAAAGTCCCCTCCCCCTCCCCTTGCAAGGGAGTTGGTGGACCCTCCCCTTGGGCAGAATGTCCAGTTCTGAGTGACTGGAATCTCCGTAGGTCTGGCCTTGCCCTCTACCCTCCTATTAACTGCAAGCAATAAGTTCTGCTCCTAAGGAATGAGGGAGTTTCTTTGTCCTTCTTCTCATGGCCACACTGCAAGCCCCAGCTCCATCTTATCGGTGCCTCCCTGAGTTGGGGAGGGGGCTGGTGGTGTTCTATCACAGGTGCTGGATAAACCATAAATTGCTTTGAGTCATTTGTATTGGCTTCTGACCCCACAGCATCTCACCTCCTGCCTCCAAGGCCTTTGTTAATTGGGGCAACCTACCCTTCATCCTGATTGTCCTTGGGCCAGGCTACCTTCCTCCAACAGGCTGAGGTTGCAGAAGCTCCAGAGTGTGACTGGAAGGGTACTAACATAGAGAGGAATGTAAAAAGTGGGAAGGAGCCCAAGTCCCAGGGAAGAGAGGCCCCCAGCAACTTCTGGAGAATATGCATTTCCTGGGTGAGGGGCAGAGCCAGGAAAGGGACCTGAGAAAAGGAGACAGGTATCTTTATAAGTTCCTCCTGTGTGGTTGATTCTTGGAATTTTTATATAAAATAAATGTGTGTGTGAGTGCTCAGTTGCTCAGTTGTGTCTGACTCTTTGCAACTCATGGATTTGTAGTCCTCCAGGCTCCTCTGTCCATGGGATTCTCCAGGCAAGAATATTGGAGTGGGTTGCCATTTCCTCCTCCAGGGGATCTTCCCGACCCAGGGATCCAACCTGCATCTCCTGCGTCTCCTGCCTTGGCAGGCAGTTTCTTTACCACTGAGCCACCTGGGAAGCCTATAGAATAAATACATATACACAAAATAGCATCTGTATTTCCCTAATGAAACATATTCTGTCAAAGGACTTTTAGGAAGAACGGGCAGCTGAATGTGTCTCAGCCCCTCCCCTCCCCCACCAGCCCCATTCCAAATGAATATTTCAGCAGGGTGGCCCTGGTGCTCTCAGTAAATAAACCAGGATCAATTGTTTGCTAGAGCCTCTGCTCAAATCCGCCTTAGATGGTAATATTTTAAAGTTGATTGGATCTTAAAATTGTAAGAGGTCTGTGGTGTCATGACTTTGCTGGCATTATCAGCTCAGCCATTGTCTTACCAAGCAATCTCTCACTGAAGCCCAGGGCTTCCCGCCCCCACCCCCAGTGAAGGCAGCTGGAGGCAGCTGCACCAGGCACCCACTGGGGATGCTCACTTAAGAATCAAGTGATGGTAAAGAATGAGGCTGCCTCTCCTCGCCCACCCGTGCGACCTTGGGAGTGCAGATCTCTCCTTGCAGCATCAAGGGAGGCTCCAGGCTTCCCCCACCCCGCCACCGCCCCGTCTTCCTCCTTTTTCCTTTTTTTTATTTTCATATGCCTGTTGACAGTGTCATCTCTCAACTTGATAAACTTGTCAGAGGGAGCTCCGAGAAAGTGTGACATGGAGGTTGAACTGATTGCTGAGTATGCAGGGAGAAGGGGCTGGGGAGACGTGGGAGGCACTGGGACATTAACCCTGGGGCAGGCAGCTGTTCTGGGGTGTTCTTGGGCTGGAGGGCAATGCACACCACACCCGTGGCTTACTCTTAGCAGACCAGGATCCTGGAGGAGGGAAAGTGGAGCTTCGGGGACAAAAATGTGTTGGGATTGAAGGTTGATGCGGATGGACAATACCCACCAAAAGGGTTTGAGGCTGCACGTGCATGCACCTGTGCATGACACTTTGCTACATGCATGGGACATGCATGAGACAGGCCATAGGAGGCTGCAGGGAGGAGGTATGGGTAGCCAAGCATAAAGACAGGATGGAGGGTGAAAGGCAAAGAGCAGTAGGCCTCTCTTGATAAAGCAAGCTGGAATCTAGGGCTTGGGTGCTTTCTGGAACCCTTCTACTAATTTCTTCCTGAGAGGTCTTTTCAGATCCCCACCTGGAATCCATAATCGTTCATAATCGTGGAAGTTTACACTAAAAATTCTTTGAGTCCGGAGGGTAAGTAAGCTAGTGATCGCTGTTGTTCTGAGACTTACGCCGTGTTTTATGTCATGTCATTTTGTTAATATTAATCAAACACACATTGAATCAATGAATGAAACAAAGAACCTCACTTTTGCCTGAACTAATTTGTCAGAATGTGAGGGAAATCCACATTAAATGAGTAATTTAGAGGTGGGAGTAGAAAGATCTGAATTTGAACACCAGCTTTGCCCATATTACCTCTCCTCTTCGGTCCTCAGTTTCCTCATCTGTACAATGCGAGGTATGAAATTTATCACAGGGAACATTATCCAGTATTCTAACTTTCAGGAAAAATCCCAGATGCTGTCCTGATGATCAGGGCAACAATGCAAATGAAAGATGCTTATGAATTGCAACACCACACAGATTCAAGAAGATGGTCTGATCTCCTCCATCGGGATGGATCCCCCTATTTTGTGGCAAGTTCTCTATACTAAACCCCTTATTGGGCTGATAACCCACCCCAACTTCATTTTTTTCTCTCTGGAGGGAAGGACCTGGCCATCTGCCAAAGGAACGGGTGTCCTTTTTTCCTGTACTATTTAATAGGACAATAAATTTCTGCCTCAGTGCCGCCCAGTGATTAGAACACATCTCAGGAGCTGCAGTGAAGAGTCAAGGCCAAGAAATTCACCTCACCTGGGGAAGTGCCATCATTGTTCTACGGTGCCCTGCCTGGAGTGAGATATTTATAAGATAGGATTTAGGTCTGAAAACAAGGGAAGTTGTCAGAGCTCAGGATTATTGATACAAGTGTGAGTGACAACACTGACAGCTAACGTGAAGAGTTTTAGTTGTGTCCAGGTTTCTAAATTGGGAGGGAGGTAAAATTAACAAGTTAGGTCATTGACAAAACCCCTGGAGGGAAGGAATCCTCATCTCAGCTCACTGGCTCACCTTTCTAGCCTTCACATAAAGAGAACTGCATTTGGGAAGCACCACGAAACTAAATACACACAGCAAACACACAGTGATAAAATAGCTACTGTCATTAACGTATTAAAAATCATAGAGGAGCACTACTTAATCAAATAACATGGTAGAAAAAAAAGGGGCCACATTATTCTCTGAAAGATGACCCATGTGCAAATCATTATAACACTACAGAGCCCGGGTTGTCCGTGTGCTATGATAGGAAACAGCGTCAGGACCGTGTTTCCAGTTTTGATCAACCAGTCTTGTGAACTCTGAGCCTCAGTTTCCTCAATTGCAAAATAAGGGAGTTGGGCCAGAAGACTTCTAAGGTCCCATCCAGTTTTGAGATTCTGAGGTTCTATTTTGAGTATGATTTCACTGGTCTTTTTGATGCAGAAGGTACTTGAGGATCCAGCCATGCGTGTGGTAGCCATTTTGAACATCAGTGGCCTTTGTCTGGGAGACTGTCAGCTGATGGAGAGGCCTGATTAATAGGATGGGAGATCATAGGGCTGACTGTTGTCACTTTCTTCTTTTCTGAAGCATTTCTCTCCTCGGAGAACTAAATAAAACTGGTCCTTTTTGCTTTCTTTTTTTTTCTCCTTATTTTCTGGTTTTTAGCCACACCTCCAGAAGAGATTTTGGTTTTTCATTTCCTTTCACTGCAGATTTCAATCTTCCCCACCCCCAAAACAATATCTCCTATCCTATGGCATTAACACACACACACACACACACACATAATGCTTCAAATTGGCTCTGCCTCCTTAAACTTTTGGAAAATCTTACTGTGCATGTTTACAAAACCTAAATTTGGGGCCTGCACTACTTGGTGGTATCTCTTTGCCTCAGAGAAATCTTCTAGCTTTTTTCCATTTCAAAGCCCTTGGGTCCATACAAATGCTCTTGGAGAGAGAGCTTTTTTCCCCCCTTAGCAAAAATTCAGGTTTGTCACCAGGAGAGAAGAGGTTTTTCTGTGGAAAATCTTCCTCATGCTGGTTATAAAGCCACTCACATCTCAGTGTGAACTCTGCAAACTCGCCCGTTGTCTTTGTGAGTGAGAAGTAAAATCCACACAAAGGTATAAAGAGCTGATCCATATAAAGATTGTTCTCCAGATTTCCATTGGGCAGCAGCTTTCTGATGACTGCATCTTTGCTGCAGACAGCTGTGCAATTGAGACAACAGCAGGGCTCCAGATGTGCTGGGACTTGCTAGGCAACAGACTTAGAAGTTTGGCCAAATCAGCCCCAGATCATCACCAGAGGAGGGGAAAATAGTACAGGGTTAGGCCAGAGTTTTCATGGCATTAGGGGGCTGGGGTATTAACCCAGTGGACAGAAAAGGAATGAGTTGGGATGGAAGGTCTATTTCTCATCTCACCTGTAAAGTCTTTCCTTTGCCTGTAAGAAATTCTCATGGGCTTCCCAGGTGGCTCAGTGATAAAGAATTTGCCTGCCAAGCAGGGGACTCAGGCTCAATCCCTGGGTTGGAAAGATCCCCTAGAGAAGGAAATGGCAACCCACTCCAGTATTCTTGCCTGGGAAATCCCATGGACAGAGGAGCCTGACTGGCTACAGTCACAAAAGAGTCAGACATGACTGCATGAATAAACAAAAAAAAACAAGAAACCCTGACGGGAGAACAGAACTGAGAGGGCCCACGTGAAGAGGGCATCACACTGTGGTTAGAAATCTGGGCACGTGAGCCCCACAGACCTCAGTTTGAATCTTGGTCCTGCCTCTGACTAGTTGTGTGACCTTGGGGTCCTCTACAGAGTTGATGCTTACAAGGCAATTAGATCATGCTTAACATGTTTAATTATAGTAGCTCCTTCTTTTACAAGGAGGAATTTAACAACCAGCAAGACATTGTGGTGATGAAGATCAGTTAGCAGGAAATAGATGGGTCGAAAATCCAGTTCTCCTAACTCCCCATTGAGTGTTCTCTCCACTATACTGCTGCTGCTGCTAAGTCGCTTCAGTCGTGTCCAACTCTGTGCGACCCCATAGACGGCAGCCCACCAGGCTCCGCCGTCCCTGGGATTCTCCAGGCAAGAACACTGGAGTGGGTTTCCATTTCCTTCTCCAGTGCATGAAAGGGAAAAGTGAAAGTGAAGTCGCTCAGTCGTGTCCGACTCTTAGCGACCTCATGGACTGTAGCCTACCAGGCTCCTCCATCCATGGGATTTTCCAGGCAAGAGTACTGGAGTGGGGTGCCATTGCCTTCTCCGCTCCACTATACTAGTGTCTCCAAATTTACCTGATCGTGACAATCACCTGGCTGAGTAACTCTGGAACTGGTCCCTGTTGAGTCTTAAGATGAACGAGACAAATTTGAGAAAGACCTTCTCTGCATCATGTTACCTAGGGTAGAATTTCTCAGAGAGATGCTGTCTTTCCTTCTATATCACTTCTATCCATACAGATGATGGGGCGGGGGAGGGAAATGAGTCACTCATCCCAAGAGGTAACAGGGAACCCAGAAAGAGTCCAAAACAGTTCTGAGTGGTGTTTTGGCATAAACAAACTGGCTAACTTTTCACAGAAATTCAGGAGAAAAAATATGTGTGCCCTTCTTACATGAGCTGTCTAAGAGGGGTATATGAGAAAATGCATAATAATTCTCTCTTGGGCATATTTTAGTGAGATCCATCTGCTTTGGGGTGACCTGGCTTTCCTTGGACTTTGCTAGAAATCAGGGAGCTATTTGGGGCTTGTACAATTCAGGCATTCAAAGCAGAACACAGGATAAGAGCCCCTCAGGTGGGAACAGTAGAGGAGCAGATGGTAAAAAGTGTTCTTGGTGTCTCTTGAACATTAACGCCCCGGAAACTTTGTTTTAAGTTGGATTTTTATGGTTACTTTGGGCAACCACAAAGTATAACAAAACCATGGCAGCAGCTATGCTTGGAGAGGAGAAGCACATGTCCTAAAGCACTTTAGGTACAAAGGCAGGTGGCTTCAGATAGACTGCAGGTTACGAAATGGAAAAGCCCATTGTCGTTTTGGACTTTGCGGGGAGCCAGGAGTAAATAATACTTCTCATATAGCTTTAGCCCCATGCTATCTTAATTGCAATCTCTGGTGAGATTTGGAGTTATGCGTTTTTAACAAGCAAACCATAAATAAGGTTTAATCTCCCCAGAGCCCCGGAGTTAATTTATCTGTCCACAGGCTAAGATCTTTTTAAAGGTTAAGAATGCTTGGGTTTTCTTTCTAGGTCTCTGGGTTGGCTGGAACCCCTGCAGGTTTCTCCTATGGCGGGCGGCTGGAATCTGGCTTTCATCAGCGCTCAAGACCCAAGCCCTTAGGAAACCCTGCAATAAGCATCAGATATTGGATCCTAGTATCCAAACTATCCTGCATCCAGATGGGGAGGAACTGGTATTCATCAGAACTGTGTCTGTGGCTGAAAATGCATTTGATTTAGCCTCAGAAGGCCAGGGATTATCTTTACTCTGTGATTAGGAGCTGTGGGATTTAGGGGAAATTACTTAACCTCTCTGAGCTTTAGTTTCCTCATCTGTAAAATGGGTATAATCATATCTACCTTGAAATATTCAAAGAATGCTGTGAACATTAAATGGAATGAATGGCTTTTTCTTTAAAAAGTAAAGCACAAAATAGCTGCTAAGCTAATTTTCTTACATAGCTATTCAAGCAAGTGGAATCTGCTGCTTTCATAAAGGAAAGTATTTTCCAGTGAGCCATGCTGTTGAAAGATGTTTCTGAGTATTCAGAAGACATCTAAAACCCAATCCTGGCTCTCAGCTCACCAGCATAGGTTCATTGCGAACATATAGAGAGCACAGGTTATCACACAGCTCTTGGGCCTAACCACAGACTAAATACACATATATTATCTCCATTACTCAGCTCAACAGGGCCATCTGCCCTGTTCAGAACACCTTTCCTGTCCTTGCCAACCATCCCAGGGGATGCAATAACTAATCTGTATCCATCAGTCGGGAGTCTACTCTCATCCATATGTAAGGCTGTGTCCCAAGGGAACAAAATCAAGGGGTTGACTGTACTCTGGGTGGAGGTGGAGGAGGAAGAACTCCGGAGGGTGGGTTGACGTGTCCCATTACTGACAAGCTGTTCTGGGATCCCCCATCACCCGGAACTCATATCCATGGAACATGGCATCTCCACCTTCAAGTGGAAAGGGAAGGAGGAAGGAGTGCTGTGTCCTCCCAGCACATCAAGTTCTCCCCTCCCCACCCACCAGTCACACCAACTGTCCTCAGCTCTGATGAGCCTTCTTCCTGAAATGCCTCTCTCTTTTACCTCCTGCTAAATTATTCGTCTGTGATGTTGTTTAGTTGCTAAGTCGTGTCTGATCCTTTTGTGATTCCGTGGACCGTAACTCACCAGGCTCCTCTGTCCTTGGGCTTCTCCAGGCAAGAATACTGGCGAGGGTTGCCATTTCCTCCTTCAGAAGATCTTTCCCACCCAGGGATGGAACCCGCATCTCCTGCATTGGCAGGTGAGTTCTTTACCTCTGAGCCACCTGGGAAGCTTCATCTATGATATCTCCATCACAAAGCCACAATGTCTGGAAGCCTTCCCAATTAACTACATACCTCTCTTGTCCTCATCACCCTTTACACGCAGGTTCCCTTGGCATGTGTGTATTTGGTTGGGTTATTATGAAACCCACGTAACTGAAAGTCAGCATGGCTGGGACAGGGATAGGATGGTGCTTGATCAAGCATCCTCAGGAAAAGCCGTTCTGTTGTCTGTGTCCCACTCGTTGGAGCTTTGCTGAAATTGCCCACCACAAGTCCAGGTGCAGGAAGTAAAGAGGTTCATGCCATGGCTCTGGATTTCTCCTAAGTCACACATGGTACTATGTTTGTGTTCCTAGCCTTTTTGCTGGCAAGCCACATGGTAGGGATAAAGAATTAGGGAGCACATGCCAAAAGGGAGCGGAATTGTCCTCTAAAATATCATTCTAATTCCATCACTCAACATCTTCTAGGTCTTTCCCAACTCCCCCCAGCACAAAAAAGAAAGGTAGTTCCTCAGCCTGGGGCACTAGGTCATGCTCAGCTGCTACAGCCTTTCTCCAAGGCCTCTCTATCTCTCTTCTCAGCCCCTCTTTGGCCCCCACAATATCTTCTGGGTTAAAGTACCCCAAACATGCCACTACACCAGGGGTGTCCCCCTCAGCACATTCCACCTGTTGCTTCTCTGTCTGGACCATTTGCCTTGCCATCTTTACCCCCAAGCAAATGTCATGCAGGAACGGCACATCCACAAGGCTTTCTTTTCCCAGACCTCCCCAGGCTAGAATCAAGTCTGCCTTCCCGAGGCTCCCAGAACGTGTGGTTTGTTCTCGTACATTTGGGCACCTCAGCCCAAGAGCCTGGGAACCTCTGGCATTCAGGGACTCCTTCCCACCTCCCAGTCTGAACCCCGGTGTCCAGGAGGAATCACTACCTCCCATACGGAGTTGAGTTAAAGTTATTGAATTAAGCTGCAGGGCATCAGGAACCCCCCCCCCCCACTACCTTCTCAACACTGTTCCACCACCCTGCCCCTCCTGTGCTTGTCTCCTGCCTGGTTTCAGCACCCACTGCCTGCAGGCGGGGCCCCAAGTCCGCAGGGATTTGCAGGCCAGGCGGGAAGTGGAGACCTCCTGTTGGGGGCCTGCTCTTGCCTCCTTGGCCCAAGACGAGAAGGGGGCGGCTGCTGCAGGAGGACCAGGAGAAGGGGACCTATGTCCTTCTCTGCTTCCTTCTGTGCCCCTTCCATTTGCCTTTGTCTGTGGCTTCAGAGCTATTTGAGAGACACCTTGAGACAGCTGGAGAAACAGCAATAATCCAATTAGAGTGTCTGACACTCTGGGCTGGTGGCATCTAGGTGGGGAGGAGGTGGACACACCGGGGCTGTTTCTGGTTCGGTCTGTGATATGTTTTCCTGGCTGTCGATACCTACAGGGAAAACACCGGCAGTCAGATTTGCAGATAAAAACTAGTGACCTCTGTTTCCTCCCTGGGATGTTTTCACTAGAAATTGGTTTCTGGGCAGGGAGGGGACAAAGACGCCTTCCTTTTCTTTCTCCACCTCGGTGGCATGCAGAGGGGCTTGAAAGAGAAAGTCTTGGACGGAGGGAAAGAGTAAACCAGAGGAGCCAGCGGGGTCTGAAAGTCAGAACTGTCTCCCCAGCTGAGGAGTTTTTCAGGGTGAGAAACTCACTCCCCCTTCCTTTCCTGACTTTCTCTCTCCACTGCTACTAACCCTAGCTGTGCTTTCTCACTTTTTTTCTCCCTTTCTCCTTTCATCTTTGGTCACTGTCCTGTCTCTGGGAATTTTAGGGAGTCCTTTGGGCCCAAACAAAGCACAGGAACTGTCCCCTGGAAATTAGAACAGAAGAACTCATGACCCAAGCACTCTGCCTTTCATTGCGGATATCAAAGCTCATGGCGAGAAGTTGTTGATGGATTTGTTATCTTGTGGGAGCAGGGTGCTGTTCCTCTCCCAGTCATCCCAAGAGACGTGGCTCCCAGCAGCCCTTCCAATCCGATTTCTGTCTCCCTCACCCACCTTCCAGCCTTGCCATCCCACCAACCCCTCCCAGATGCACCTGAGCTGTCACTCCCAGCCCCCTAACCTGCCGGCAGCCACGGTTCCCTCATGCCCCACGCCAGGCCAGATTGACTGCGTGGTGGCTGGGAAAAGTGAAACACTCTTCCCTTCATTATCAGAAAGAGTTTTATTCCGACTGAAGTGAACAATATGAAGAGACACTACAGAGCCCTGGCGGAGGATGAAAAGTTTCTTATATCCACAGAGCCGCACTTCAAAGTGTCCTGTGAGAAGGTTCCACTTTAATTAGGGGGTGGAAATTGCCATGTAACTTAATTAATATCAAAAACATTTTTCCCTTAAATACAAGGAAGAAAGATGGCTCCGTTGAGAAGGAGAAAGGACCTGACAGCAAATCTGGACAGGCCTGTTCACCTACAGAATAACAATAATCTTTGTTTTGAATGACTCTGCGTAAGTCTTGGGCTGATTAAGAACTTGAAAGCCACGGCGGGTTCTTCATGGAACAGAGGTTTTCATTTTCTATCCCAACACTGGCCTTTGTACAAAACAAAGTGAAGACCTGAGATAGTTAATCTGGATATCTCAGGAGAGAAACACAGAAATCCTATTTTATTTCAATGATCTAAGAAGTATTTGCAGAGCATGCTTTGGAGAGCTGGGTCATCTGGCTCCTTCACACCCTCCCAGGAGACTTTATGGGCACCATTCCTCCTGCAGGGCTCCCTGGCCCTGTTATCATGGCCCAAGTTCCTTCCACCCAACCCTTCTGGGAAGACTCCTAGGCATTTGCCTGGTTTCTCTTCTCTTTCCACAATCAAGCCATCATATCCGTTCTGCTTCCTAATTATTACCTCTTAAGTCTATCTGCTACTCTTCTGCCACCTTGGGCAGGGCCACCTCCTATTTCTCCCAAAGGATTCCCAAGTAGGCTCCTAGATGGTCTTTCTGATTTCCCTCTTGTCCTTTGGAGTCTATTCCCCACCCAACAGACAGGGAGATCTTTTATAAGACAAAGTTATGCTACTTCTCTGCTCAAAACTCTTCAATGCCTTCCTATTACTCTTAAGATTTCTTACCAAAGACCATAAGCCTTTTACCCTTGTTTTACCCTAGCCAGAGTCTCAGGGTCTTGGACACAGTGTTCTTCCTATTTGGAACACTTTCCATACCTCCTCTACCCACTGGACCTTGGCCTAACTCATTCCTATACATCTTTTGAGTCACAATGTAAACCTCATTTTCTCTGGGAAGAATTCTGAGATAACCACCCACCCCCAACACACACAGACATCAAAGTGAAATCCCATATGACATGCTCACATGGACTACTGCATTTCTTTGTAACCCATATCAAAGTTATAATCAACTAGTTGTTTGGGCAAACAAGGTTTTATATTTATCTTTTGCCCTGGACTATAAGCTGGGGAGAAGCAGAGATGAAGTCTATCTTGTTATAGCTGTTTGCTGAGTTGCCTGCATCTTATTGCAGCAGACACTGATCTAATCTCCATCAGGGCATTTCAATCTCATTACAAACCAAAAAAATACATCATTTTATTAAACCCATTTTATAGGAGTAAAATATGAAGCACAGAGGTTAGACGTTACCCCAAGTCCAGTAGTCATGTATGGATGTGAGAGCTGGACCAAAAGAAGGCTAAGTGCTAAAGAATTGATGCTTTTGAACTGTGGTGCTGGAGAAAACTCTTGAGAGTCCCTTGGACTGCAAGGAGACCAAGCCAATCAATCCTAAAGGAAATCAACTCTGAATATTCATTGGAAGGACTGATGCTGAAGCTGAAGCCCTAATACTTTGGCCACCTGATGCAAAGAACTGACTCATTGGAAAAGACCCTGATGTTGGGAAAGATTGAGGGCAGGAGAAGATGAAGGCAACAGAGGATGAGATGGTTGGATGGCATCACCGAATCAATGGACGTGCGTTTGAGCAGGCTCTGGGAGGTAGTGGAAGACAGGGAAGCCTGGTGTGCTGCAGTCCACGGGGTCCCAAAGAGTTGGAGATGACTTAGTGACTGAACAACAACAACCATGAAGTCACACAGGGTAGCAAAGGATGTGTAGTCTGGCTCCTGGGCCTTACTCTTTATCACTGGGGTAATGCTCATACAGAGGAAGGATAATATTCATTTGTGGAAATCAAGGAGGAGAGGAGGGAGGGAGAGAGGGAAGGAGGGAGTTAAAGAGGAAGCTGAAAGGAAGGAAGAAATAACCAGCCTAGAAATAGTTGCAGAATTAACCAGTAGCAGCAGGCATAATCCCATGGACCCAGTTCTCAACTCAGGTAGGTACCCATTCCTACTTAACGCAATGTCTTTAACATTCCCAGGAAAGATCCCAGCCTTGTGATTTTTCCTAGATATGCTTCTTTACAGAACGAGTATAATCTGAGGATGTGTCTTGAGAAAGTTAAGACAAATTTTCTCTCTCCATTCTATGCCTTTATCCCAACTTCTAGTCCCTTCCTCCAACATGAGGAAATGCAATAAACTTACAGAGTAGGGTCACAGCTCTCAAACTGTGCAGCATGATGTCCCAGTGAACAGTGAACCCACACAGAATATCTTAATTTGGGGAGGGTAACACAGAGATACCCAAAGACTGCCAGACACTGAGCAAATCACTATCTCAAAGAAGTTTATAGTTTTGACATTAGATCTCACTATTTCCTCTCATCTGAGTCATATCTTTATGAAAGTGGGTTTTCTGAAGTTGCTGTGATAAAAAGCAAGTACTACACAAAAATCAAGGTGGAATAAAAAGTGAAGGCAGCAGTGTCCAAGGTTTAAGAAGTTGGGCTGTGCGCAACAGGTACACTTTTCCCACTAGTAGATAATTACGAATATTTAAGAATGAAATAAAAATGTTTTCCCCTTTCATTTATGTGTATATTTTCAAATAGCTATTGAGTTGTTAGGACATTAATACTTACTACAGTGTTTGATCCTCGCTATTTTAAAGATTGAACTGTTAGTTCTCTTGGCCTCTGGGTACCATAAAAAACTACTGAGACCAAAGATATTGTGCATCAAGAAAATACTGGAACCTCTGAGGTAGGGGTTTCAAGGAATTGGTGTTGGGAGTGACATACTAATATGGCAGAGAGGGGAAAGACCTCTCCCCTTAAAGAGGACCACCTCGGATAGGACACAGTTGTCCTTCAAGGTGATGTCGTCTTGGCAGATGACAGTACTTTACAGTGAGTTAAAGGGGAAAGGAAGAAGCAGGCCAACTGGGGGCCATGCCCACCAGCTCTCCGCATCAGGCTCCTCCTTGGACGCTTGCACACCCATCGACAGGCAGACCCCTCGGCCACCTGGCCTGAGGCTTGAAGGACGGGTGTGTAATTGACAGTATCTCAGGCAATGGCACCCCACTCCAGTACTCCTTTGCCTGGAGGATCCCATGGACGGAGGAGCCTGGCAGGCTTCAGTCCACTGGGTCACTAGGAGTCGGACACGACTGAGCGACTTCACTTCCACTTTTCCCTTTCATGCACTGGAGAAGGAAATGGCAACCCACTCCAGTGTTCTTGCCTGGTGAATCCCAGGGATGGTGGAGCCTGGTGGGCTGCCGTCTATGGGGTCACACAGAGTCGGACACGACTGAAGTGACTTAGCAGCAGCAGCAGCAGCAGCAGCTGCCCTCGGAAAGCACTGCCTCCAGCCAGGGGTCTCTCCATCTCTCCACAACAGCAAAGAAAAGCCTCTTAACTCCTTGCTCTTCATGCAAGGCCTTCTGTTATCAGCACTGATGAGAGCTCAGCCGCCTCCCACTCCAGAGAGCTCAGTGGACACAGCCTTGGCAGGTGGACAAAATGGGCAAGATGACAAGTGCTGTTAAACTGCAGCATCAGGTTTGTGACATGTGCTTAGGACCTTCCTTGTTTTGGGTTCCCCGAGACGCTAGTGTGGCTGCCAGGGGGGCCACAGTGTGCCTCCCAAGTCCAGAGGCTGCCATGCGGTTCTGGTCTCCTGAGGCCTCCCCAGAACAGAGGCGAGAGATGGCGGGTACTCTGGGCCCTCCTAGTGGGTCTTCGCCTTCAAAGCCTGGGACCTCCCCGATAGGGAGACAAAAACTCACCAGAGGGGAAGCTTTGGGTTGATTTCAGGTGCCTAACCACTCACTCTTTCCCAGGTGCCAGGCACTGTTCACCTTTCTCAGCCCCTTCTTCCCGACAGCTCAGTGACACCCTGCCCCAGACGCCAGGTTTACAGCATTTGTAGTCTCTCAGTAGTTTCTCCTGGTGCCCTGCACACCTGAACAGCAATAAATGGAGAGAGCTGAGTGGTTGGGAGCCGGTGGAGATGTCTGCTCAGCCTCCTACAACAGCTTTCTCCCTTCTCCAACCCAGGAGGGCTTATAGAAGGCTGTTCAGCTCCTCATCCTCTCCTCCCCCACCTGAAGGCCCTGGGTCTAACCAAGGGAGGTAAGCCCAGGACAGCCTCTCACCCTGCACTGCCCCGAAGCTAAAAGCCAGCTCTGTTTTCCCACCTGGGAGGCACAGACCTAGAGGGAAGTGGAAAGGAAAGGAGAGACAGAAGGGGCAATAGCTGCTGGTGACTGCCCATTCCGGTGGCCCCAGCGGCCTACGTTCAGGAGACCTGTGGTTGGGCAGCTCCCCAGAGCAGACCTGCTACCCGGAGAATCTACCTCATTTCATCAGAGCCAGAGATGTCTGTCTCCAGCTGCCATATCGTCAACCCCCACCCCCCCGCCCCCAGGTGTAGGACTTACTATAATTTCATACAGTTCTGTAGACAGATATTGAAAAGGCATCTGGAAAAATTGATAGCATATCAAGGCAAAGATTTCATAAAAGTCATTTTTTAAATGTCCAGCCATACGTACTAGCATGCAGTCCTTGCAGACACATGTTCAAGGTCCCCAAAGGCCTTTTTCCTGATCTCAGAGCGCCCCCTTTGGAAATGAGGCCCCTACTGCAACTGGCCTGCAGCCTTCTCTGCACAAATTTGACCTGGGGGAAGGCAAAGGAGGGAGGGGGAAGGCAGAAGGGAGCAGGAGCAGGGAGAAGGGGGCAGGGGCAGAGGGACAGGGAGCTGACCTCCAGGGGTCACGTGGGTACACGTTCTCACGTGCTGAGAACACTCAACATATGTAACCTCATTTAAACTCGCACACAAAATAAGCCCCTGGCCCTACTTTAGTAACAGAGACACAGAGTCCAAAGGACACAGGAAGGGTGGCTGTTGGGGCCAGTGGTCCCCAAGATGACCAAGTACATGCTCTCCGGTTAGAGAAAACTGTGACTGGCTCCCTTCTCATTTCTCTCCACAGAGAGCTTTCAAATTCTTCACTGAAATCACAATGAGAAGAAACAATCATGTTCAAGGAACTAATGAGAAGTTTCAGGGGGTTTGACTGCAAGCGGAGAGAGCACTTGAGCTAACAATAGTCAAGGGCAGAACTCACAAATACACCCTTTTTCCTGCAGTTTCATCTTGTTTTGCTTCCTCCCGAGAGTCTCACAGGTGGCAGCCTCCAGGGCAAGAAAAGAGCCCTGGATTTGGAATCAGACACCTGCTCTGGCACATCGGCTTTGGCCTCAGCAGGGTTTGGTCAGTAAGGAGAGAAACTGGTAGGGTTCTGGTTTGGGGAGGGAGGCGGGCAGCCAGGAGGCTGTTTCAAGGGTTGTAGAAGCAGTATCTAGTGATCACACAAATAAGAGCAGGGAGCTAGTCCAAAGCACAGGGAGAAATCCAGGATCCTAGGGTAAGAGGCCAAGTCAGGAGCCAGAGGGTGGCCGATATTGGAGCTAGAAACAGGAGAAAAGAAAAAAAAGGGCAGTTCTCTGGAAGGGAGACCTCCGTTGAGTCAGGGGCAAAGGGGGAGCTCTTATCTGGAAGCATCTTAAAGATACGTTCCTTTGAGTGGGCCTGGGGATGCAGAGAGCCAGAGGAAGATCTGTGAGTGCTCAGGATGCAGTGGGGTACACAGGGTGTGAGCTTGACCTTGAACCCAAAGCTTTCTTTTGGAGTCTCTTTTGAAGGAGTCTGGGATGAGAACAGAGGAAGTCGTTCACTAAGGTATCTCTTTGGCAGGAGCGTTGCTTCCCCGTGGACCTGTGCTTGAGTAGAAGCCCGCTCCCCTATTTCTTTCATGGCAGGGAGCGAGTCTGCAGGGTTAGTGAGCCTGAGATCACTTTATTCATCCCTCTGCCTCCATGCCTCACTGCCTTCCAGTCCTTTCAACCACACCAGAGTCAATTCTGCTTTGAAAATGAGAGAGGGTTCGAAAGAGATTTCCGTGCTTGTCCTTCCCGAATAGCACTCTGGAGAATCAGGAGAAGAGGGAGAGAGGCCGGCTCTGGCTCAACGATGTTGTGATGAAGGGAGACAGGAGATTACACTCGCGTACAAGGGGTGAGCCTGGAGCTCGGCCTCTGCTCCTAAAAGCACTGAACCCCTGTTTCTGTCTGATGACTGTCTTCATGAGCAAGCATGTCAGTGGGGTTGTGCAGAGAAGGCAGGTCTGTTTTTATAGGGGCAAAGAAGTTGGGGGTACTTTTTCAGAAGGACTTTGTTGGGGAGTCAGACAAGATAAGAGTTTGGACCCTCCCTCTAGCCCTGCCTAAACCTGTGAGCTGATATGATCTCTTGTAATATAATAACTATGATAAAACTAAAGTCACTATTTGAACCCTAGGTGGGCAACTCAGTACTTCAAAGAAGAAAAACACTATTCCCAAGCCCTGGCCACTTAGAAACTTGCCTGTCAAATGCGAGACAATGTTGAAAACACTGTTTATCATCCAATGTCTCCTAAAAGAAGGGTCACATGAGGATTTCCTATTAGCATTTAGAACAAGGACATTCTTTATGCCCTAAGAATAGGGGCTAGTGGGGAAGTGTGTTTCTGTCTTTTAAATGTTGGAAACAATGGTAATTTGCCATGTTTCTTTTTTGCCTTAGCTACCAGGGAGCTCTGATTAGATTTTGTGTTAATTGTGATAAATATGCTAATTAATCCCTTGGCTGACTATGTTAACGTGCTTCTTCATCTTTGGTTTCCCTCTTTGAGTTCTGTTTCATTATTTTTGTAGGTGTCCTTTGTTTAAGCTGTTCAAACCATCTTTGGAAAGAGGTAGATATCTCCATAAGGGACAGCACACTGCTTAATGCACATTCACGGCCATAGCTGGGCAAGCCACGCAAAGAGTACGTTCTTTTGGCAGGAACCCACATTACATCAGCACTGTCTTCAGAGATAAAGGACAGTCTTCTGTGTTCCTCCCCTGCCTCTTCCCCTGCCACCACCCTCACAAGGACAAAGTGTCGAGGGCATTCTTTAATCTCCTCGCTTTTAATTGGTGAGAGAAAGTAGTACCACTCATCAGTGCTCTAAGTTGGAGGGATTTAATTAGATCTAATGACCAGATAAATGGAGAACTCTGAGTAAGGACCTTTGGGGACTGAATGGTGTGAAGAGGATTATGTTGTTATATTTCCCTGTACTCCTTCCTGTGGCCACGGCCACAACGGAAAGAGAAGCCGGGCACTAACAACAGTCAGATGTGGATGCTGTTGGCGGGGAGAAGGTCATCTCTGAGCCCTGGTGGAGAAGGCATTTGGAGCAAAGGGTGAGATAGGAGTGAGCTCTCAGGAGGATCCGACGTTTGACTGCCCTGCTTCAGTCGTTCTCACGCTCTGGCAGATCCTGTCTTCTACTTGACTTGTTTCCCGGGCTTTCTATCTGCCTGTGACCCTGGCATCTTTCTCACCCATGATAAGAGCCACAGCTTGGCCCTAGAATGTGTTCCCTTGTCAGACTGCCCATGTACAGCTGCTAAACCGACCTGTCCCCTTCTGACAAGTCGCCTTTATCTAGTCTGAGTGGGATCATTTTGAATATCTGTGTGCTGTCACTTAGGGCCTGGAGTGTCAGATTTCTCCCCCCTCCAAGATCATCTGTCACAGTGACTAGGGTATTCTGGTCCTAAGAGCCGCAAGGGAAAGTTCTTCGGGCTGAAGGGAAGCATGGGGGAGAAAGGGACTGAAGTCAGTCAGCAAATACTCCATATCTGACTCATTCTCAAATTGTGAGTGGGGGAAGGGATGGTGAATTCTTCCCTAGAGAAAGGTCAGTTGAAGCTGTGAGGCTTAAGAGGAAGAGAAAGACCTTTTATTGAGTTTTCATCGTAAGTTCAGCATTTGGTCAGATACTCACACCTGTCATATCACTTCGTTTCTATAAAAGTAGAGCCTGGTACATGATATGTCTTCGATAAGCATAAGATGAATAATGGAATTTTCCAGAGAGGTTACCACTGTCCTTATCAGACAGAAGAGAAAACCAAAGTTTCGGAAAAATGAGCAATTTGCTGAAGTTTACTCACCAGGGGAGCTGGAATTTGAGCCGAGGTCATTCTTTCTGATGTCAACATCACTCTCTTTCCAGTTTGACACGAGGGCAAGACATTGGCCACAGCCCTCTCTGGGCTGTCTCCAAACCACAGTCCCTTCCAACGAGGCTTATGTGTGGTTTGATGTCATTAGACCCCAATTTGCTCACTGATAAAGTGGACTGGCTGGGGCTTTGTGCCAATGCTTTGTGGCGAAGGAAATGGCCACTGTTTTTTGTTTGTTTGTTTTTTTCCCCAGAGATAAAGTAAAGCTGAGATAATTTGTATGGAGGCTGCCTCTCCTCTAAATCCAAACCCCACACTTGGTGATAAACAGCGTTAATGTGATAAGTCTATGTATTATATACGGCTCCCTGAGCCAGGAGATAGATTTACATATGTGCTAAATGTATTTCACCAGTACCTCAAAGTGATGCTTTATATCAATGGCTCTGGACACCTAGAAGCAGCAGCTCAGGTCATTAAGGAAACAAAACACACGCGCGCGCGCACACACACTGCAGCCACTCTAGGAACACAGAAACAACAGGAGACAGATGGGGAGGACTCTGGCAGGAAGGTCTCACTTACAAATATAAATGACAAATAACTTCTTGTTCCAACTCTGTAAGTTTCTTAGAGATAAAGGAGTTGTCAGGGTTATCTTAACCCTTTACTTCTTAGAATTATTCAAATGAAAGTAGAGTTCAAGGCCAAGTTATTTGAATTGGCTACATTTCTGGTTTAGTTTGGCCACGGAAAGACATCTGTGGTTTTGAAGTTGAAAACATGCCAGTTGGTGAGCCCCGTGCTATGGTCCAAGGGTTCCTAAAATACCGTGATCATCCTTCCTTAAGATAATTGTTACCTTTCATCAAGTATTATGTCCCAGGGCCTATATACCAAGGGCTTCAAATCAATGATCCCATTGACTTCCCACACCAATCTTACAAATTTTATTAGGTCCATTTTACAGATGAGAACATTGAAACTTAGGAAACTAATAACTTGTCCACAAACATTCAAGTAGCTAAAATCAGCAGAAAAAAGGTATGAACCCAAGACTGCCTGAGTCTTAACTACACAAGACTTCAGTGAGATGTGTGTGTTTAAGGATACTGGACTGCTGGAGCCAAAGCTAAGGAGATTTACAAAAAAAGAAATTTCACAATTTTTTTTACAATCATGTACAGTGTACTATGGAGAGTACATAGTCATGAAGGATCTTAGGCTAGGCTCTTTAAGAGGCAGACAGAAACAAGTGACAATTCTCTTTCATTCATGCATTTATTCATCTATGCTTTAATTCAGATGTTGAACCAACATATCCTGAACTATTCACTGGAAATTAATAACACCTGATCTCTACACCCAGCAAGCTCACAGTTTAATGGTGGGAGGGGGGTGGGAACCGACCTGTAAATTGATGACAACACTGCCATTACATGCTTTGGTGCATGGGAACTGTGCAAGCCCAGAGGAGGGTCATCCAGACCAGAATGGAGCAAAGGAGCAAAAGCCTTCAAATATAAAAGAAATTTTGAGTTCTGTCAGGGTGATCTTGAGCCAGTTCAAACTCTTTTTTGCTGGATGGCAAAAATATCAGTCTAATGATATTGCCAATCCTAAAAGAATCAGGTAGAGAATGAAATGAGTTAAAGTAAATGAAAACATTATTATTCATCACCATAATACAAAGATAGAAAGTATGGGAGAGGTAAGTATGAAATCGAAAAAGCAAGAGAGTTCCAGAAAAACATCTATTTCTGCTTTATTGATTATGCCAAAGCCTTTGACTGTGTGGATCACAATAAACTGTGGAAAATTCTGAAAGAGATGGGAATACCAGACCACCTGACCTGTCTCTTGAGAAACCTGTATGCAGGTCAGGAAGCAACAGTTAGAACTGGACATGGAACAACAGACTGGTTCCAAATAGGAAAAGAAGTACATCAAGGCTGTATATTGTCATCCTGCTTATTTAACTTCTATGCAGAGTACATCATGAGAAACGCTGGGCTGGAAGAAACATAAGCTGGAATCAAGATTGCCGGGAGAAATATCAATAACCTCAGATATGTGGATGACACCACCCTTATGGCAGAAAGTGAAGAAGAACTAAAGAGCCTCTTGATGAAGGTGAAAGAGGAGAGTGAAAAAGTTGGCTTAAAGCTCAATGTTCAGAAAACTAAGATCATGGCATCTGGTCCCATCACTTCATGGGAAATAGATGGGGAAACAGTGGAAACAGTGTCAGACTTTATTTTTTGGGCTCCAAAATCACTGCTGATGGTGATTGCAGCCATGAAATTAAAAGACGCTTACTCCTTGGAAGGAAGGTTATGGCCAACCTAGATAGCATATTTAAAAGCAGAGACATTACTTTGCCAACAAAAGTTCGTCTAGTCAAGGCTATGGTTTTTTCCAGTGGTCATGTATGGATGTGAGAGTTGGACGGTGAAGAAAGCTGAGCGCTAAAGAATTGATGCTTTTGAACTGTGGTGTTGGAGAAGACTCTTGAGAGTCCCTTGGACTGCAAGGAGATCCAATCAGTCCATCCTAAAAGAGATCAATCCTGGGTGTTCATTGGAAGGTCTGATGTTGAAGCTGAAACTCCAATCCTTTGGCCACCTCATGCGAAGAGTTGACTCATTGGAAAAGACCCTGATGCTGGGTAGGATTGGGGGCGGGAGGAGAAGGGGACGACAGAGGATGAGATGGTTGGATGGCATCACCGACTCGATGGACATGGGTTTGGGTGGACTCCGGGAGTTGGTGATGGACAGAGAGGCCTGGCGTGCTGCAATTCATGGGGTGACAAAGAGTCGGACACGACTGAGCGACTGAACTGAACTGAAGTATGAAAAGGCATAAAGGTAATGCAAATGTTCCTATAATATAGGATTAAGTAAGAGTACAGTAAAACAGGTATGGATGCACCAAAGAAATGACTTGATATCCCTGGAATTTTGAAATCACCAGCCTCAAATTTCTCCATTTGGGATTGAGGAAGAAAAATATTTTCAGAAACTGGCAGCTGTGGATTCTCCCTAGAGTATGAGAATAAAAAACATAATTAATACTTTCCATCAGACCTCACAGAAATCAAGTCCTAAGCATGTCCTCACCATAGCCATGTGCCCAGCACTGTGGGGATTTCTATGTAGAACTCCAAAGAGCTAATGACTTGGTTGGAAATAAATAAATACATATATTAAATACTTAACTACCAAACTGCAACCAACTCTGGTCACTGTGGGAGAAGGAAAACTTTAGTGTAAGCTCAAACACTGAGAGATGCTTTCATGGAAGTGATGGAAACTGAATTACATCTTAAAGAAAGGCTAAGATTTGGGGGCTTCCCTGGTGGCTCAGTGGTAAAGAATCTGCCTGCCAATGCAGGATACATGGGTTGCATCCCTGATCTGGGATGATCCCACCTGCCACAGAGCAACTAAACTCGTACGCTGCAACTAGTGAGCCTGTGCTCTAAGAGTCCAGAAGCCACAACTACTGAGCCCATGTGCTGCAGCTACTGACTGAAGTCTGCTCACTCCAGAGCCCATGCTCTACAACAAGAGAAGCCACCACAATGCGCAGCCCACGCACCACAAATAGAGAGTATCCCCCACTCACCACAACCAGAGAAGAGCCCACACAGCAACAAAGACCCAGCACAGACAAAAATAAGTAAATAATTTTTTTTTTTAAAAAGAGAGAGACTAAGATTTGGGAAAGAGACAGGAGAGTAAACGAGGAGAAAAAGAATGAAAGGGGAGAGGAGGAAGGGGTAGAATAATTGGAGAAAAATCATGAAGAGTGGAAACAAAGGGAGGGGAGGAGTAAAGAGAGAGAAGAGCTCAAATAGAAGATGTAGAGTATTTGCAGATGGGGAGGCTAGGGTGGGTCTGGAAGGACCTGGCTAGAGGGCTATAGAAGCAGAGTCAGTGACAGCAGAATAGGTCGGATGAAACCAAATTATATTCTGAGCTGCAAAGTCTAGATTTGATGCTTCTGCCAGGTTGACTCTTTAATCAGCTCATACCACGACTGTCATGATAGAAGTTTTGTTTTGTTACAGATTGAGGGGTGGCTTGGGGAAAAACCAAGAACGAGAAGTAGAAAGCCCAAAGCAGAGACTCTCTGTGATCTTTGCTCCATTAATGAGGATGCATTTGCAGAAACAAAGAAGAAAGGGCAGATCTGAGGGGAAATGATAGGGCTGGGAGTATTAGAAATAAAAATGAGAAATGGAGAAGAAGAAAAAGTCAAAGAATCCTGCCGAGAGTCTATGGGGCTGGGAAACCAGAAGAAAAATAGTGCCTCTGGAGGGGAAGCAAGCATTTGGAAAGAGGAAACATAGTGACTTTAAGTTTGAAAGTGTCAGTTTGAGGTGCTGGGAAAGTCATTCCAATGGGAAAAAGCATGTCATATAAACGCTCAGGATAATGAGGTTGAAATGGCAGCAGTGAGATCAGGGCTGGACATGCACACAAGAGAGATGTACTAGGGGTGACAGTCAAAGAGCTCTTGGAGGAAATAGTTAGGAGCACAAAGGGAGAAGGGCTTAAAAAAGGTTCCCAGAGAATCCTTACATTTAGGAAGGCAGGATGAAAATGAAAAATTAAAGAAGACAGCTAAGGAACAATTCAAAAGGATGGGAGAAGAATCCCCCCCAAAATCTGATATATGATGATCAATGTAGGTGAGACAACCACACATGAGGGGCTCGTCAGTGGTGCTACACAGCAGAGATCAAGAATAATAGAACAAAGGGCTGAAAAGGCTATTTGTTCTGCAAGAAGACATATCAGTCTAATTTGGGAACAAATACCAGCTTGTATGGGACTTCCCAGGTGGCTTTTCAGGAAAGAATCTGCCTGCAATTCAGAAGACATTCAGGAGACATGGGTTTGATCCCTGGGTCAGGAAGATCCCCTGAAGAAGGAAATGACAACCCACTCCAGTATTCTTGCCTGGGAAATCCAATGGACAGAGGAGCCTGACATGCTACAGGCCATGGGGTTGCAAGAGTCGGACATGACTGACTGGCTAAAAGACAACAACCAGCTTGTATGAAAACCAAGATTGGGATATCAGGAAGCGACATCTGCAAAGACCATAAGCTTGAAAAGTTAACCTGGAGAAAGGAAGAGAGGAAATTAGAAAGTATGATAGAATCAAACACAGGGCTTTCTGCAGTATAGAGACTGCAGCACATGGAGAGAAAGAGACTGAAGCTGGCAGAGATGGAGGAGATGGAGCAACTAGCTATATCTTGTGGAAGCAAACTTCCAGAGGAGACACAGGTTCAGAGTTCAAAGGAAGCAGTTAGCTTTAAATAAGAGGAGAGACACCTTTTCCTTTGAGAATAAAGGGAAAAAGTCCACCTCAGAGACAGAGTTTTTATGTTGTGAGAATGAGTATACGAGATGTTCCAAAAGATGGCTTTAGTCTCCCACCGATCTGAAATGGCCGTGTATCTATCACAAGTGAGGAAGAAATCTTTGAAGGCATAAGTCACCCAGATCTTTGGATTGTTACTGCAGCCTAACACAGCCCATCTTGGTTGAATGCAAGGAGAAAGCTGCCTCCTGAGATTAGAACAGCAGGAAGAACTGAGATTTTTAAGGGGAAAATAGTTATGAAATAATTGCAGTAGTATCCAAGTGATTCAAAAGATTCTTTTTCCGACCATATGTTTCTAAAATTTCAAACCTACAGAAAAGTAAAGAAACTAGTATAGTGACCACCTATAGACCTTTCACCCAGATTCACCAACTGCTCAACATTTTGCACATTTTTTTTTCTCTCTGAGTATAATGTACAGACACACACACACACACACACACCTTTTTTTTTCTTTAAAAAGAACATTTGAAAGTAAGTAGCAGGCATCACATCAGTTCACTCTGAGTGTTTCAGCGGATGTCTTTTAAGAATAAGGGTGTTCTGAACTTATGGTTGCTGGGGGGAAGGAGGAGGGGGTTAGTTAGGGAGTTTGGGATGGACATGTACACACTCCTATATTCAAAATGGATAAGCAACAAGGATCTACTGTGTAGCACAGGAAACTCTGCTCAAGGTTATGTGACAGGCTGGATGGGAGGGAAGCTTAGGGGAGGATGGGTACATATATACGTATAGCTGCGTCCCCTTGCTGTTCACCTGAAACTGTCCCAACATGGCTAATCGGCTATACTCTACTAAAAAATAAAAATAAAAAAAAAGAATAAGGATGTTCTCCTATAGAACTATAATAGCATTATTATACCAAAAAATTTCATAGTAATACACTAATTTTATCTCATATACTTGTGTGCTTAGTTGTGTCTGACACTTTGTGGCCCCATGGACTGTAGCCCACCAGGCTCCTCTGTTTATGGAATTTTCCAGGCAAGAATATTGGAGTGGGTTGCCATTTCCTTCTCCAGGGGGTCTTCCTGACCCAGGGATCAAACTCACATCTCTGGTGTCTCCTGCACTGGCAGGCCGGTTCTTTGCCACTAGCACCACCTAGGAAGCCCTTATCTAGTGTACATCCATATTCAAAACTCTCCATGTGTTCTTAAATTTATTTCACAGCTGTTTCCACCCGCCCCACCCCACCACCAATTACGATCCCAACAAAAATCACACACTGTATTTGGTACATATGTATTTACCCAAAAGCAGTAAGGTTGTCTAGGCAGAATTTGGATAGCCTGATCTTTTAATAAGCTAGATTTGCTCCATGGGAAAATGGGAGTTATAGCGTGTATGGAGATTGACTTGGTTGGAGAACACAAGCCTTTGCCTGAGGTTATCTGTCATGGTAATGGTGGTGGTGATGAGACGATGATGAGGAAGATGAAAAGGAAGATGAATGAGGCATAGCATCAAAGGAAAATGACAATTTTCAGATATTAAAGGACCAACAAAGAAAAAATTAGAAATATGATTTGGCAATATAAAAATTAATATTAATTAGACTCTTTATGCTCTACTAAAAATGCTTAATTATATGCATTAAATAAGAAATCATTAAATGTATGTGAAATTAATTTGTTCTAAGCTCTCTCAACATACATGCTCCATTTGCAAGTAGCAGCTCCTCCCAACTTAATTAATTCGAGTTGGCATTGATGATGGAATATTTATTTATGGACCAAGAGCCATGAAAGAGGAATGGTCTATGTACACTACAGGGAATGCCACAGGGGATTTAAGATATAAGAGACTGAGAAGCCTAGAATCTCAGAGCTGGTGTGACCTTTGTGGTTATTTATTTCAATACATCCCTTTATATCGTAGGGATCTATGATGGCTATAATACAAGGCTATGTGCTACTCTCAATATTTCAAGATGACTAACAGAGATGCTAGATTTACTCATGATAAGGCTACACAGACTAGATAAAATATCAACATTTTTAATTTTGTGTTTTATCTTTGCCTGTAATTAAATTAACTTTTTATAGTCCAATAGAAGTTAAATATGTCTTTGATGGATGGAAAAGAGATGAGTAACAAACTTTTCTTTAATCAGGGAGTTTATTTTGGTAGAAGAGATTTTTGAAGCTAGGGAAAAGGGCACGGCGCAGAGGAAACTAATAGTGTAAGTCCTCAGATTGAAAAGATGGAAAAATACTCTTCTTGCTACCAAACCCTCACTTTATAAGAAGCCTAGATTGCCCAAGTGACATACCTAAGTTCATGCAGTTATTTACCAGAAGCAATTAACAGCAATCTCCTAGCACATCAAAGGTTAGTTGAGGAATAAATTTAGTGAGCCACAAGTGAGATATCCCTGGTGACAGAAAGACTTGAGAAGGGAAGTCAGTCAGGAAAATGTTGCTTACAAACCAAGCAGGATGATGGTGTCCTGATGTCAAACAGTGGAAGGATGGGGGCATTTATGTAGGAGGTGCAATCAAGAGGCCTCAGTGACGGAGGAGCTCTTGGCTTGGAGACTTGAGTACACTGGGAAAGGAAAGGAAGCATCAGATACGTGGGTGGGTTGGGGAAGAAGAGGTTGGGACGGTTGGAGAGGGTAGCATGGAAACAAACACACTACTATATGTAAAACAGATAGCTGTGTGACTCCAGGAGCTCAAACCAGGGCTCTACGACAACCTAGAGGGGTGGGATGGGGTGCGAGGTGGGAGGGAGGTTCAAGAGGGAGAGCACATATGTACACCTATGGCTGATTCATGTTGATATATGGCAGAAACCAACACAATATTGTAGAGTAATTTATCCTTCAATTAAAAATGATTTTTTAAAAAAAGACATTCAGATTCTAAGTGGCAGCTTTTGTTGAGGGAGGGAGCGCGAGAAGGGAAATAGAATTAAAGGAAAATATTAGAAAATGACTTCAGAAGACCTAGGAAGGTGGAGATTCTAAGATCCACTTCTGGGCCTAAAGGGTTCTTGGGCCTTTCTGAAGCCAGGGACAGGAAGATTAAGAAGCCCAGTATCTAGTTCTGTGCCCGCAGTTAGAGGCCTCTGCTCAAGGCAGACACCAGGGGTCAGTGCAACCCTAGCTTCTCTATAAGGAGGCAAGAGTCCCTTTCCTTGAGCGTCTGTTCATTACCAAGAGAATTTAAGAGAACTCTAAAAGGCAGATTCGTTTACGATCGCAGCATTTACAAGCAGTTGTAATTATGGTGTATGGAAAACAATTATTCCCTTCTAAAATTGCTCTTTTAATTTTCTCTTATATTTCCCATAGTGAGCATTTAATAAGCCTCATTGCCTCACATACTACCTTGGATACGTGCACCGAGGCTCCTTAACATTAGGATAGGAAACAGACATCACACTCACACTTGCATTGCACAGACTGGCTCTGCAACTGCATGGTAGGCATCCCCGATGGAATCCCCAACCCAACCCCATCCTGGGCACAGCTCTGAGATGTATAACCCAACTTCTGCATAGCCACCTGGAGCACACCCAGTCCTCCCCCAAAAATCCACCTCAAGAGCCACCTCTGCTATGAAACCTTTCCCTATTGCACCCCCAAGACCTAGCCACCCCATTCTTTATGCCACCATGTTCCCTGAGCAGACATTTTTCACCTGAGAAACTTTCATCAACTTCTTTGTTTACATGTCACTCTTTACCTACAAAATCTTACATACCTTAAAGGCAAAGGCCTTACCTTCTGGGTTACCAGTCTCCAATGCCTGACACCCAGAAAAGCCTAATAAATCAGTTTGGGATTAAATAAATGAATGATTAAGTCTGAAAAGGACTGGCCAGTGGATATGGAGAGAAAAGGAAGAAGGCAAGGATATAGCACCAACGAGGACCTTTGACGCAAAGGAAAAAATATCACAAGAGGGGCCTGATTTGGTCTGAGGTCCTTCTAGAGACATAATAGACATGATGCACAAGATTGCATTGTGGGGTGCCCTGGATGTCAGGCAGAAAAATTTAGGCTTGATGAGACAAATGATAGAAGATCATAGTGGATTTGGATTCTGGTAATTGTGAAAAATAGCTGGCTTCTGATTTCTCTCTGAGGCCATAGCTGAACACACTGCTCTCCTAGCAAAGGTCACAAAACTGGCTGCTTTCCCAAAATGTCAGCTTGCAAACAGTTCAGTTTCCATATTTCCCACCTCTGCCAAGGAAAGTGGGAGAAGCGACAGGAGTCGGGAGCTCAGTGCACCTGCCTCCTGAGGACTTTCCTGGGAGCGCGGATGATTTTGCAGAAATGAATCCCATTTCAAAATGTCCTGATATCTTGATGGGGATGCAGAGAAACAATACACAGCAGGGTCTCTAAGTCTGCCTTTCAAGAGAATAGGTGTCCAGAGGAGATGGGCAGGGATGAGAAACAAACAATCTTCACAATCAGGAGCAATGACATTTAATAAAGTGATTAGTCAGTGACATTAAATAAGTTCTCAGGCCATCTCGGAGTGATTAATGTGGGTGGATGGAGGCCAGGATCTGTTAGGGGAGGGATGTGGAGGGCAGTTCTTTTGATTAAAAAGGGTGTTGTTGGGGTGAAATTTCAGGGAAGTGTTGTTATTAATTGGTTGTCCTTGGCCTTAAGATGGTCTTGACTATTAAATAGCTCTGTCTCTTTATAGTAGGAGAGTGAGTGGGAGGGAAGAGTCCCATATGAAGGATAGAAGGAAGGTGCTGGCGTCAAGAGTCCTTTGCCAGAATCAGACACTTTGCGATTTACAAACTTTTTGGACTCCTTATCCACTGATATTTCCTTGTTTTCACTAAAATGCTAAAGGAACTTCTGAATTCCTTCATTTTCCTTTTTCTACCAGTGGATGGATCGTCCTGAGAATCACGGTAGCTTCATATTTGAGTGCCTATCTATAAGCCCCTGCTGGTGAGAGTGGAGAAAAGGGACCAGAGTTTTTATTCTCCACCTGGTTTAGGAGCTTCATGGAAACATCAAGGGAGATAAAGGAAGATGGAGAGAACTTTTTGTTAGGCATAGCCCCCAGTACCTTGATGAAAGCAGTGACCCTCAGAAAAGTACTTACGTCTACAGAATTTCAGAATTAATGAGAAGTCAGTGACTCCCAGGATTTAGAATTTCATGAACCAGAGAAAGTTTTTGGATTTCATGGGCGAGTAGATTTTCTTTAAGAAGGAACATAATTCTTTACATCACCAAATAAAATAATAACAAATAAATTACCATTCACCAACAATTATATGAAATATATGAAATTATATGAAATATAAAAGGTAGGAAGGACATAAAATGATAAAAGAAAATTAAATATAATAGAATTTGCTTTATGAGAAACTTAGTTTTTATTGTAATTTTCCTCATTTTGTAGCTTACTTTTTGACCAACAAAATAGTCCATCCACGTAACTGGGAGAAGGTTTAGCATAAACAACCTCTAAGGCACCAGCAGAAACTGACTTGATATAGAGAATAGCAATAGCTGATACTCCATGAGCACTCACTAGCTGTTGATAAAATGGCAGTAATATAACTTACAATGGTTTGTTTTATATGGATTTTTACATCTCATCTTCACAACACCCCTAGAAAGGGCCTCTACTATTACCCTTATTTTACAGAGAAGAAACTGACATGCAGACACTTTAAGTGACTTACCCAAGTCTTACAGCAGGGCCCAGTGGAGCTAGAATTCAATCCCAGGCTCTCTGGAGGAGGCTTAGAGCACCGCCGCGGGTTACTTGGCTGAAATGGAAACAATCTACATGGGCAAAGCCAACTAATCCATGTGAATTCTAGGTTGGAATTCGAAAGAGGAGTGTGTGTTTTCTGTGTGTGTGTGTGTGTGTGTGTGTGTGTGTGTGTGTGTGTGTAGGAGGTGGGATGTTGGCCTGTGTACATGCCCTTCATTCAATGATTAAAAGGAAAAACTTATGCCTTCATAGCCATGTGAATATTATACCATTTGAGTCTTCAAAAACTCTTTCCAGTGTGGCAGAGTATATTTTATGATATCCATTTTAAAGATGCAACAATCTGTAGGAAAATAGGAAGTTGTATTAATAACTATAATACCTAATATTTACTACCCCTTTCACATGTATTAATCCTAGTCCTCACAATAACCTAAGGAGTTTCACGAGATTATTACACAGAGTAGTGTTGCTTTATTATTTAACAGATTGATGCTGTTTTACAGATTGAACTGGGACTCAGAGGGGTGAAGTGAATCGCCCAAGATCACAGAGTTAGGGAATGGTGCTAGGATTCCAATCAGAGACAGGTATGAGTTCCCTGGGGCTGGATCTTCTGGGGCTTTCTGGAAAAAAAAAAAAAAACAAATACATAATTAAAAAGACAAAATTAGGTGTCAAACTCACTTAGAAGGAGAAAGGAAATTGTAACAAATGTATACATTTTTAAAAGCTGATGCATACCAAATGTTACAAAATTCAGAAAAATAATTTATTATTATTAACTCCCTAACACATCTCTATCTCCTCCTTCCTCATGCTTTATGGAGTTATTATTCTTTGGTTTTTGAGTTTTGCTTTGTGTGTGTTTAACTATAACAGAGAGGCTTTATTCAAAGAAAAACAACGTATATATTTGATCTTACTCATTTGTGGAAGTTGACTAAGTAAGGTTCATTCTTCACATCTCTGGCTGGAGATTACAGACCACTAGGAAGACAGATGGGAAGGGACGATGGATGTAAAGAGAGAGATCCAGGACAAATCGGGGCCAATATCAGGAGGTGAAAATCCATAAGATGGACAGAAATATCATATTTGTTCTTGTCGCCTCTGACACAGTGGTACAGATATCTGGCAGAACTTAAGTCTTTCATCTTGGAGTTCATTATGCCTATCTGTCTCTAGGTGTTGTAGAAACTGGCAGTATATCCAGGGGATGCTGGAGTCATTGCAATCCACCTGCTGCCTTAATGCCAAGTTGATTCAGCCGATCAGCAAATGCTGCTGCTTCATTTCCACCTTCTAAGTCTTCTGCTAGAATCTCCCTGTGGCCTGTCACAATCAGAAATATAAAAGATTGAATATTCTGGGAAACGTATTTCAGCCTATCCAAGTTGACACATAACAAAGCAGTGTCGTGTTTTCTGCTGATATTGGTTAAGAGTTTAATAAATGTCAAATGTGTCTAGCTGGTTGACAGTGTTAAGTGCTTTATATCAACACTGATGATCTGTCTACAAGCGGTGTCAGTTTTTGAGAGGGGGTGTTGAGCTCTCTAACTATATTTGTATTTTTCTATTTCCCCTTTGCTGTACATTCCAAAATATTTCCCATAATGATATAAAATAGTGATTTCCCTTATATGTGGAGTCTAAACAATATGACAAATAAAACAGACTTAAAGATCTAGAGAGCAAACTGGTGGCTGCCAGAGGGGAGGGGGGTGGTGGGGCGGGGGTTCGGCAAAATAGGTGTTGGGGATCAAGAGACACGAATTTCCAGGTATAAAATGAATAAGTCACAGGGCTTAATCCACAGCGTAAGGAATATTGTCCGTTATTCTGTAATAATTGTGTGTGGTAACAGATGGTTACTGGACTCATGCTGAGCATTTTGTAATGTATTTGATTGTCAGGTCACTATATTGTACAGTTGAAACTAATTTAATATGTGTATTTTATATTTATATATATTTATATGTTAAACATATATATATATATATAGCCACTTAATCAATGTTTGTTGTTTTAGTGGTTGTTTACTCTTTGATTGCCTCATCACATAAAATCTGGGTGGAAAGAGCCCTTAGTCTTAACTAATTGCAATTTTATTTACAGTGGGGCTTCCCAGGTGGCGCTAGTGGTAAAGAACTCATTGCCAATGCAGGAGATGTGGGTTCGATCCCTGGGTCAGGAAGATCCCCTGGAGGAGGGCACGGCAACCCACTCCAGTATTCTTGCCTGGAGAATCCCATGGACAGAGGAGCCTGGTGGGCTACAGTCCATGGGGTCACAAAGAGTCAGACACGGCTGAAGTGACTGGGAGAGCGATGTATATATAGTAGAATAACAATAAAAATACATTTATAAAATATACATTTCTATATTTTGTATGTTTTGTATATATTTCTCTCTACATATAAATACATGTATAATATATACACTTTTTTCACTAAAATATATGACCATGGAAATATATTAGAAGGGCCCCACCCAGGGCCATAGAAGGAACCTATGCAAATGAAGGACCCTAGCTGACATTTTCTGCTCTGATTCTACCCCAGGTTTGTCTCCAAAACCCAACCTCTTAACTACTCTATTGCCTCTTCAATGAGAGAGTCAGGACCAGAATTCAGGTATGACTCAGAAACACTTGTTCTCTGCTCTGTTTAAAGAATAATTATGTATCCCAGACTCCTACTGTGATCCAGCTAAAGCCTCCACATATCTCAGTAATTTCACGCATGCTTGTCCAAGAACGTGTCCTGCTTCTTACTCAAGAAAAATGTGACCATTCAACCAAACCTCCCAATCCCATTTTAAAGGAAAAGCAGACGAACATTTGAAAGAAAGCTGAGATTGTGATTCCTGCTTTCAGTACGAAGCTGGATCAAATAATCCCAGATTGCCTTCCAGTGGAGTCATTCCACCTTCCTCTACCTTTCCCAGCAGCATGAATTCTGCCTGAGTGGAGTCTGTCCATCTAATTCTCATTCAGCAGCAAAGTCTGTACACCTCAGATTCATTTAACAAGCTTCTATTATACACTTGCTATAACAGTACATAAGACAAGTATGCTTGCTGACAAACTCAAGTGTGCTGGGCTAGAACAGAGACTGAGCCCTGTGGGCATAAGCTGTTGTTCAAGATTCTGCAGGACTCCTTCAGCATCGGAGCTGGTGTTAAAGAGAACACAATAATCCAAACAGCCATCATATCTTACATTGTTGAGTAGTGGCCATGTACCTTGTTCTCTGCCGAGCACGTTATACAATGTATCTCATCAAATATCCCCAAAACCCCTAAAGCAATACCCTTTTGCCAAATGACAACAGTAAAATTGACCTAGGAGATAGGAGAGGTTAATGGGTGGAGATGAGGAGATGAACTAAAAGTATCTTCAAATGATTCCAACACCAACCCAGAATCTGCTCACAAACATTTCCGTTTCTCCAGAGGCTGTTATCTTCACCATCCTGTGGCAGGGAAGGAGAGGAGACATTTTAATAATCAATGTCTTTTAATGACAAGGACAATTCACAAAACTTCCTATGAAATTTTTACCACCAATGCTTGCAATTTTTAATCAAGAAAGACACCCCTGTATTCCTTCCCCCAATGAATCCTGGCCTCCATCCACCCACATTAATCACTTCAAGATAGCCTGAGAACTTATTTAATGTCATTGATTAATCACTTTATTAAATGTCACTGCACCTGAGTGTGAATATTTGTTTTGGTCTTCAGTCTGACATCTTCCACAGGGCCCTAATCTAAGAACTCCAGCTCTTTTCCAAAACAATATGAGTTTCCCACTGTGTACCCCGTTTGTCACTTTTTTGCCATAAAGCCAAAATGGTACAATATGAGGTATATTAGAAAAACTGCTCTTTGTGACATATCTCTTCTTCGATCTTAGCGTCTGAAATCCTATCATAGAAAACTCTTGTCATAAATTAAGCAAAAAACCATAGATTAAGCATGGTCCTCTCCAAATCCCTCCCATATAGGGTAACAATATACATTTTTTTCATTTTAAATTAGCATTCTTTGGTCTGAGGAAAGAAAGGGGCATGAGAGTTCTGAAAGCTTCAGGAATGAGAGATTACTAAGAGAAAAAAGTGGAAAAGGGAGAAGAAACTTCTATCACCAATAGAAACATAATGAAACCAGAGTTTCTGCTCCATTGACTAAAACCAAAATATTGTTCCATGACTGGCATAAGACATGCCCTGCCCACACCCTGTGGAGGGACTGTAGAAGGACGACAGGTTATACAGTTGGTACCGGAAGATGTCTCTGGAGGGACGTGGTGGTTTCACTTTAGTTGATATTATCTTGGAGAAAAAGGAAACTAAATTCTACTAAGTGTAGAAATATTTTTAACTCTACAAATACTTTTATTCCAGGGTTGGAAAATTGATTTCCATGTGCATGCCAATGCCAAGTGATTGGTAATGTCTTGCTGCAGCATTACAATGAAAAGGATTCTGAGACCTCATCAAGTATAGCTAGAAAAAGGTGTGATGCATTAACAAGGTCTACTGTGGAGAGAAAAAATAATGACATACACACCAAGGAAACCAGAATTGGAAGAGACACATGTACCCCAATGTTCATTGCAGCATTGTTTACAATAGCTAGGACATGGAAGCAACCTAGATGTCCATTGGTAGACAAATGGATAAGGAAGTTGTGGTACATATACACAATGGAATATTATTCAGCCATAAAAAAGAATGCATTTGAGTCAGTTCTAATGGGGTGGATGAAACTGGAGCCTATTATACAGAGTGAAGTAAGCCAGAAAGAGAAACACCAGTACAGTATGTTAATGCATATGTGTGGAATTTAGAAAGATGGTAACAACGACCCCATATGTAAGAGAGCAAAAGAGACACCAATGTAAAGAACAGACTTTTGGCCTATGTGGGAGGAGGCGAGGGTGGGACGATATGAGAGAACAGCATTGAAACATGTATATTACCATGTATAAAATAGATGACCAGTGCAAGTTCGATGCATGAAGCAGGGCACTCAAAGCAGATGCTCTGAGACAACCCAGAGGGATGGGGTGGCGAGGGAGGTGGGAGGGTTCAGGATGGGGGGTCACATGTACACCCATGGCTGATTCATGTCCATGTATGGCAAAAACTACCAAAATATTGTAATTAGCCTCCAATTAAAATAAATAATTTTTTTTTTTTAAAAAGGAACGTCACAACTTCCTAGTACCTGCTAGCCCTGCATTGACATATTAGTTAATCCACCCAGTGCTGCCTTGAGGACAAGAAAATTGCACGCAGTAGACACTCTCCAAAGCCTCACTTTATATTTCATTCAATCCGGAAATCTCCTTCCTCACAAAAATCTGAAACTGATATTGTTGGTTGCATATATACTGTACTGTGCACGTTTTTCTTTTCACACTATAAGAGCTCTATTATTACAGAAATTGCCCCATATCTGATGTTGCCCACTCCCATCTCTCAAGTCACTCTCTATTATAAAATCTTATTTTCTCTGTAGTAATTACCACTACTTGAAATTATTTTTTAGTTGTTTCTTGATTGTCTCATTGAACAGAATATAATTCTGTGAAAGCACAAAAAAAATGAGGAGGAGTCTTAGAAATCCTCTTCCTCTCACTCCTCACTTTATGAATAAGGAAACTAAAAATGGGAGAAATGTTTTAGTTATTGTATCTTTAGGTTCCAGGATTTTTTTTTTAATGTACCATTCTACAAGTAGGGTCATTTCATTGTATAAAATAAAACAGATTTCTGAGAGGGTCACTACAAAATAAAGATTTCAGAATGGTAGGTTTTTCTGTTGACGTCTGTGATAGCAAGAAGAAAGCATTATGATTTCCTCTCCATTTAGCAGGGAGCGTGCTGCACAGAGCTAGTCAGTGCAGGGCTGACACTTGCATGCAGGCTTGTCTACTCAATAGTTTGGGCTCTTAAACTCCTCTGTTATTGCCTCCTTCTGTGACCTTTGCAAAAGAAGAAACATCTCATCCTCTGTGGGATAATAAAGAGAATTCACAAGTATTACAGAATCTGAGAAATCCACTCACTGGGCCCAGGAAAAAAGGAAACCATCAACTGGAGAGCATGGAGGAAACATTCAATGGTGGATATGAGAAGTCAAGAGGGGACTGGCTGTCTCTGGTGCAAAAGAATCAGGATGTGATGGATAATAGAATTTAACACTCTTTAATCCCCATCCACTTCACCTCATTCCTAGAAAGTTGGAGGTGTGGGGCATGGGGAAATACTCTAGAGAAAAGATGTCTTATGATAAAATTATAAAACTTGGGGTTCAGGTTAGTAATATTTTTTGTTTCAACTAAGATTGGGGTTTGAGGAAAGCAATCAGTTCAACGAATGGCCAAGTAGTGTAATTTCTTTCTAGAACTAGATGATAGATGGGAAATAGATAGATGTAGATAGATAGATAGATTTTGTTGTTATTGTTGTTTAGTTGCTAAGTTGTGTCTGACTCTTTTGCAACCACATGCACTGTAGCCTGCAAGGCTCCTCTCACCATGAGATTCTCCAGGCAAGAATACCGGAGAGAGTTAGCTTGCTCTCCTCCAGGGGGATCTTCCTGATTCAGGTGTCGAAACCATGTCTCTTGCATTGTGCTGTGCTTAGTCACTCAGTCATGTTCGACTCTTTGTGACCCCATGGACTGTAGCCCGCCAGGCTCCTCTGTCCATGAGGATTCTCCAGGCAAGAGTATTGGAGTGGGTTGCCATGCCCTCCTCCAAGCGATCTTCCCAACCCAGGGATTGAATCCACATTGTAGGTGGATTCTTTACCGTCTGAGCCACTAGGAAAGCCCATCTCTTCCATTAACAGGCAGATTCTTTACCACCAAGCCACCTGGGAAGCCCCCAGATATATAGATAGATAGATACATATTGATAGATATAGATAGACAGATGTTGATAGACAGACAGGTATAAGGCAACAAAATCTGTCTGCAAAGCTAGTATTACAGGATGACATTTGGTTTAAGCTTTCTAGATTCTGGTTTAAGATACTGAAGTATTGGGTCTCTTAGCAAAGAAAAGAGCACACATCTAGGATATGAAGGCTACCTAAGTGCTTATTGATTTATCAAGCAGACTTTACACTAAAAATAGAGGTAGAGAAAGAAAAATTCCCAGAAATGAACCAGGGCACTATCTATTACAAGAGAAGAAAAAATAACTTTGAGAGGGATGCCTGGTACTTCATAATGGCAATAATCAAAAGAAAAACCAAGAAAAATACACCCCCCCAAAAAAAATCTGTGTAGCCTTAGTACATCCCACACACAGCTCCTGGGTCATAAACAAAGGTAGGCATCATCTCTCTGCAACAGCTATCTCATCAACACACAAACATGCTATTAATTCTCTGATTTTAAAAAAGTTCTCTTTTCTTAAACTTTTTATTTTCTATTGGAGTGTAGCCAGTTAACAATGTTGTGATAGTTTCAAGTGGACAGCAAAGGGACTCAGTCATACATATACATATATATGTATCCATTCTCCCCCAAGGTCCTCCCAGGCGACGCAGTGGTAAAATATCTGCCTGCTAATGAGGGAGATGCAGGAGATTCACGTTCAATCCCTGGATGGGGAAGATCCTCTGAGTAGGAAATGGCAACCTCCTCCAGTATTCTTGCTGGGAAAATTCCATGGACAGAGGAGCTTGGCAGGCTCAAGTAGTAGTCCATGGGGTCTCACAGGTAGTAGTCCATGGGGTCTCACAGGTAGTAGTCCATGGGGTCGCAAAGAGTTGGACACAGCTGAGAGACTGAGCACACATTCTCCCCCAAACTCCTCCCATCCAGGCTTCCACATAACATTAAGCAGAGTTCCCTGTGCTATATAGTAAGACCTTGTTGGTTATCCATTTTTAAATATAGCAGTGTGCATATGTCAATCCAGAAGAGTCTCTTTTGATCCCCTTATCTCCAACCCCATTTCTTTGCTCCTCTTTACAGCAAGACCCCTTGAAAGAGTCACCAGTTTTCCTTGTATTTTTCCCTGTACCTATTCATTCAAACTCATACCCCTCATTGGATCACCAAAACACCAGCAACCTCCACGTTATAAAATCAATTTTCAGCTTACTTGAACTTAGAGTAGAGCAAATATCCAACCGTATGCACAGCTATAGCCATATCAGTTGTTAAAATGCTAAAATATTCCCACATCATTGATAAATAGCCACATTTTTGAGCCCTCTGAGTGCTCTTGCCAACCATTGCTACTCTCTGGAACCCATTTATTACCTTCTCAAAATCCAGAAATTAAAGGGTTAATCCTAGGCACTGCAGTGGGCTCCAGGTCCCTGCTTCAACACTGAGGTCAGATTCCCTTCTCACTGATGGACAGTGTAAGTGCCAGTTATATTCCCCAAGGGGACTGGCTCTCTGACACTGCCATCTGCCCATCCCCAAGCAGAGTAGACTGTGCCCTGCCCACACTGTTCACAGCCCTGAGGATCTCTGCTTGATAATGTTTGTGAGGCTCCTGGAATGTCAGCCTGGCCTCCATGGTTCCCATGAATGAACCTTAGGTCCAGGCTCTAGCAGACCCAGAGACTTGGAGGAAGTGTCCCTGGTGGCACTGGCATTCACAGAAGCAAATGCCTAAGCTCCATCTGGCCCCTAAAGCTCTGGTCAAGTCTGCTGGTGCTCGTCCTGGTGTCACTTTCACATGGCTGCTGGGACCGGAGCCTCCATGGGACCTCGCCTCAAAAAGGATCTTGGGTGCAAACAGTTATATGTAGGATGGATAAACCACATGGTCCTGCTGTACAGTGAGTGACTGAGCGGCTGAGCACACAGGGCTCTGTGTAGCACACGGAACTGTATACAAGCAGCATACAGAACAGGAAACTATGTATATATATATTCTTTTTTGTATTTTCCATTATGTTTTTTCACAGGATACATACACACACACACACACACACACATACATGTTTAGTCATTAAGTCATGTCCAATTCTTTGTGACCCCATGGACTGTAGCCCACCAGGCTCCTCTGTCCATGGGATTTCCCAGGCAAGAGCACTGGAGTAGGTTGCCATTTCCTTCTCTAGAGGATCTTCCCCATCCAGGGATCAAAACTTCATCTCCTGCATTGCAGGTGAATTCTTACTGTTGAGCCACCAGAATAATAAACCTGAAACTCTTTAAAAACAAAAGAAAAAAAGGATTTGGTAGATGCCGGGAGAACAGGTAAGCAGGATGCAATGGATGGGGCTCTTAGGCACAGTTTGTGGTCAAGGATACCCAGAGTGTAGATTACAGTTGAATTTCACTCCATCTAATTTTATCAGCTCATTAAAATCCATCAAACACTAACTCATCACAAGAATTAGCAGCAATAATTTTATTAATAAAAATGGGAGCACTTACAGTATTTGCTTTATCTGATAAATATCAACTCATTTAAACACTTTATGCTCATTAGCATCTCCATGTTTACAGATAAGAAAACTGAGACAAATAGGTTATTTAAAATTTAAACGGCAGAACTAAGATTCAAACTTCGCCTGGCACATGGCCAATGCTCGTAACTGCTACAGTGCTTTCCTCTAGTTTGGCCTGAAGGATTGTATTCTACCCAATTAACTATGACATTCCAAAATGCTTTTCTTGATTTAGTTGATAATAAAGATCTTTAATACACAAAATCTCAGTAATATAAGGGCTAAAACATTTGGGAGGATAGAACATCTTTTATAGAATTGCTTTTCAATAGAAACTGTGAGGATTTGGCATCATGATCTATACTGCTGATGTTAATTTGACACTAAGTCACCACGACTGTTAATTTAGTGTGGAAGTTTTTGTGTGTTTGATGCCATCTCTTTCATCAAAGCATAACTCACAGACAGAGGTATCACTTAGCTAGTGACAGCCTCTTCAATGAAAGATCACACAACAATTTCTAAAAATTAACAAGTGATTTGGAATTTATTGCAGTGATCTGATGAACAATTTACGCTATGACTATGGCACATTATGGAATTCTAATATATTTAGCTTAGCCTGTTTAAGGATAAAACAGGTTTTCTTTTTTGGTTGTTCTGTATGAACTTTTACACTGATTTATCTTACCAAGCTGATCACCTTAACTTCCACTAATATTTGACCCTCCCTCTTAATACTCATTTTCAGCTGACTTTAATGCAACATACTTCGCTTTCCTTTTAACTCACCATGGAACATCTCAGTTTCCTTTGCTGATTATTCCTCACCTCTCTGGTCTCCCAAACTTATACCATACTTGCATTCCTTGGATTCTGGCCCCTTCAAAGCCAGCCACGCATCATCTTCAAATCTCCCCTCCTCTAACCTCTGCTTCCATTGTTACCTTGTCTTTTCTGACTCTGACACTCCTTACCACCCTCTTATAAAGACCCTGTGATCACATTGATCCAAACAATTTAATCCATGATCATCTCTTTAACTTACGATCCTTAATCACCTCTGCAAAGTCCTTTATACCATAACAGGTAACATATTCAAAGGTTCTGGGGATTAGCTCATGGACATCTTTGGGTGCCATTATTTAGCCAACCACAGTGACTTTCTTATTAGACCTTTTCCAACTGAAATATTTAAGCTTACAGATCTCATTCCTCCACCAGAAAGCCGTAGCCTCCTTTTCTGCTTAATTTTTCTCCATGGCATTTATCACCACTGGACACACTGTATATTTAAAATGTGTCTATCTGGAATGAGGGTAGGGGGGCTTTGTCTCCTCAATTCACTGCTGTATGGCTAGTGCCTAGGAGAGTACCTAGAATGTAACAGATGTCTGCTGAAAGACTGTGAAAGACACTTCATAAGTAATAACCATGCTGGAATGAGACACAACTGGATTCTGCTAATGAAATGTATGCGCAGAAGATAATGTTGCTGTGCTCTGTCACGTCCAACTCTTTGCGGCCCTATGAACTGTAGCCCACCAGGCTCTTCTGTCCATGGAATTCTCCAGGCAAGGGTACTGGAGTGGTGCCATTTCCTACTCCAGGGGTTATCTCCTGACCCAGAGATCGAACCCACATCTCTTGTGTCTCCTGCATTGGTAGATAGATTCTTTATCACTAACACTACCTGGGATGCCCGCAGAATAACTAGTGTTTGCAAATATCTACTTCTGCCCCTGTTGACACATGGAAGACAACCTTCAGCTTCTTCAAGGTTGGTTGGGATCATGTGACTCTTAAAAATATTGGCCACTGAAATGTGATGTGTGTCATATCTGGTAAGACACAATGGAAAGTCCATGCACTGTTCATCAGTCCATTCCCCTGATGAGACAACTAAGAAACTGGCTGTTTTAGCTGGTGCAGATACTGATGGCAGAACCTCTGACAAACTGGGTTTCTGAGTGGCTATACCAAAAAAAGCCTTCCCTTTATCCCCACAGACCAGCACAGGACATAAAATGTGATGCTGGGAAAGAGATCAACTTTTGTTGTATTAAGACACTGAACCTTTGAATTTTTTGTTATCAGAACATAACCTCATCCATTCTTTGTTGTTGTTCAGTCACTCACTCATGTCCAACTCATTGCCACCCCATGGACTGCAGCATGCCAGGCTTCCTGTCCTTCACCGTCTCCCGGAGTCTGCTCAAACTCATGTCCATTGAGTTGGTGATGCCATCCAACCATCTCAAACTCTGTCGTCCCCTACTCGTCCTGCTTTTAATATTTCCCAGCATCAAGGTCTTTTCTAATGAGCTGGCACTTTGCATCAGGTGCCTAATGTATAGGAGCTTCAGCTTCAGCATCAGTCCTTCTAATGAATATTCAGGACTGATTTCATGGATTGACTGGTTTGATCTACTTGCAGTCCAAGGGACTCTCAAGAGTCTTCTCCAATACCACAGCTCAAACGCATCAATTCTTCAGCACTCAGCCTTGTTTATGGTCCAACTCTCACATCCATACATGATAACTGGAAAAACCATAGCTTTGACTAGATGGACCTTTGTTGGCAAAGTAATGTCTCTGCTTTTTAATATGCTGTCTAGGTTGGTCTTAGCTTTTCTTTCAAGGAGCAAGTGTCTTTTAATTTCGCGACCACAGTCACCATCTGCAGTGATTTTGGAGCCCAAGAAAATAAAACCTGTCACTGTTTCCACTGTTTCCTCATATATTTGCCACTAACTGATGGGACTGGATGCCATGATCTTCATTTTTTGAATGCTGAGTTTTAAGCCAGCTTCTTCATTCTCCTCTTTCACCTTCATCAGGAAGCTCTTCAGTTCCTTTTTGCTTTCTGCCATAAGGGTGTTGTCATCTGCATATCTGAGGTTATTGATATGTATTCTGGCAATCTTGATTCCAGCTTTTGCTTCATCCACCCTGGCATTTCACATGATGTACTCTGCATATAAGTTAAATAAGTAAGATGACAATATACAGCCTTGATGTACTCCTTTCCCAATTTTTAACCAGTTTGTTGTTCCATGTCCAGTTCTCACTGTTGCTTCTTGACAGACATACAGGTTTCTTAGGAGACAGGTCAAAGTGGTCTGGTATTCCCAACATTTTCAGAATTTTCCACAGTTTGTTGTGATCCACACAGTCATAGGCTTTAGCATAGTCAATGAAGCAGAAGTAGAGGTTTTTCTGGAATTACTTTGACTTTTCTATAATCCAACAGATGCTGGCGATTTGATCTCTGGTTCCTCTGCCTTTTCTAAATCCAGTTTGAACATCTGCAAGTTCTTGGTTCACTTATTTTTGAAGCCTAGCTTGGAGAATTTTGAGTATTACTTTGCTAGCGTGTGAAAGGAGTGCAATTGTGCAGTAGTTTGAACATAATTTGGCATTGTTCTTCTTTGGAATTAGAATGAAAACTGACCTTTTCCAGTCCTGTGGCCACTGCTGAGTTTTCCAGATTTGCAGGCATATTGAGTGCAGCACTTTCACAGCATCATCTTTTAGGATTTGAAATAACTCAGCTGGAATTCCATCACCTCCACTAGCTTTGTTCGTTGTGATGCTTCCTAAGGTCCACTTGACTTTGCACTCCAAGATGTCTGGCTATAGGTGAGTGGTTATGTGGGTCATGAGGATATTTTTTGTATAGTTCTTCTGTGTATGCTTGCTACCACTTCTTAATATCTTCTGTTTCTGTTATGCCCGTACACTTTCTATCCTTCATTGTGCCCATCTTTGCATGAAATATTCTCTTGGTATTTCTAATTTTCTTGAAGAGACCCCTGGTCTTTCCCATTCTATTGTTTTCCTCTATTTTTTTGCATTGTTCACATGGCATTGAAGCATGTAAATTATCATATGTGAAACGAATAGCCAGTCCAGGTTCAATGCATGATACAGGGCGCTCGGGGCTGGTGCACTGGGATGACCTGGAGGGATGGGATGGGAAGGGAGGTGGGAGAGGGGTTCTGGAAGGGGAAAACATGTACACCCATGGTGGATTCATGGCAATGTATGGCAAAACAAATACAATATTGTAAAGTTAAAAAATAGATAAATAAACTAATTTAGAAAAAAAAAAAGGCTTTCTTATCTCTCCTTGCTATTCTTTGGAACTCTGCATTCAGATGGGTAGATCTTTGCTCCTTTGCCTTTCACTTCTCTTCTTTTCTTAGCTATTTGTAAGGCCTCCTCAGACAGCCATTTTGCCCTTTTGCATTTCTTTTTCATGGGGATGGTCTTGATGACTGCCTCCTGTACAATGTCATGAACCTCCGTCCATAGTTCTTCAGGTACTCTGTCTATCAGATCTAATTCCTTGAATCTATTTGTGAATTCCACTATATAGTCATTAGGGATTTTATTTAGGTCGTATCTTAATGGCCTAGTGGTTTTCCCTACTTTTTTCAATTTAAGTCTAAATTTTGCAATAAGGAGTTCATGATCTGAGCCACTGTCAGCTTCCAGGCTTGTTCTTGCTGACTGTATAGAGCTTCTTCATCTTTAACTGCAAAGAATATAATCAATCTGATTTCGGTGTTGACCATCTGGTGATGTCCATGTGTAGAGTTGTCTCTTGTATTGTTGGAAGAGGGTGTTTGCTATGACCAGTGCGTTCTCTTGGCAAAACTCTGTTAGCCTTTGCCCTGCTTCATTCTGTACTCCAAGGCCAAACTTGCCTGGTACTTCAGATGTCTCTTGACTTCCTACTTTTGCATTCCAGTCCCCTGTGATGAAAAGGACATCTTTTCTTTGGTGTTAGTTCTAGAAGGTCTTGTAGATCTTTATAGAACCATTCAATTTCCACTTCCTCAGCATTAGTGGCTGGAGCATAGACTTGGATTACTGTGATACTGAATGGTTTGCCTTGGAAATGAACAGAGATCATTCTGTTGGTATTGAGATTGAGCCCAAGACCTGCATTTCGACTCTTTTGTTGACTATGAGGGCTACTCCATTTCTTCTAAGGGATTCTTGTCCATAGTAGTAGATATAATGGTCATCTGAATTAAATTCACCCATTGCAGTCCATTTCAGTTCACTGATTCCTAAAGTGTCAATGTTCACTCTTGCCATCTCCTGTTTGACCACTGCCAATTTACCTTGATTCATGGACCTAACATTTCAGGTTCCCATGCAATATTGTTCCTTACAGCATTAGACTTTGCTTTCACCACCAGAAACATCCACAACTGGGTGCTATTTCCTTATTTTGCTCAGCCTCTTCATTCCTTCTGGAGCTATTTCTCTGCCCTTCTCCAGTAGCATATTGGGCACCTGCCAACCTGGGGAGTTCATCTTTCAGTGTCATATCTTTTTGCCTTTTCATACTGTTCATGGGGTTCTCAAGGCAAAAACACTGAAGTGGTTTGCCATTCTCTTCTCCAGTGGACCGCGTTTTGTCAGAACTCTCCACTATGACCCGTCCATCTTTGGTGGCCTGACACAGCAAGGCTGATAGTTTCACTGAGTTAGACAAGGTTGTGATCCATGAGATCAGTTTGGTTAGTTTTCTGTGACTGTGGTTTTTATTCTGTCTGCCCTCTGATGGATGAGGATAAGAGGCTTATGGAAGCTTCCTGGTGGGAGGGACGGGCTGTGGGCAAAACTAGGTCTTGCTCTGGTGGGCAGGGCCATGCTCAGTAAATGTTCAACTTTCTGCTGATGGGTAGGGGTGTGTTCACTCCCTGTAATTTGGCCTGAGGCCAAACTATGGTAGGGGTGATGTTGGTAGTGGCAAACTCCTTCAGAAGGACTTATACCAGCATGCCACTGCCCCCAGGACTGTTGTAGTCAGTGCCCCTGACTCTGCAGCAGGCCACTGTCAACCACACCTCTGCCAGAGATTCCTGGACACTCATGGGCAAGTCTGGCTCAGTCTCTTGTGAGACTTATATTAATAAGCCTATTCTTATTAATATATAATTTCCTTCCAGAAATTGGGTGACATTGTGGAAAAGAAAAAAACAAAACATGTGGCACTGGTTTCATAGTTAGATGGTCATTGGAAAAAACACTGATGACAGAGGCTAGAAAGGCTGTGGTCCATGTGCTTAAGTGACCAAATATTCTGTAGAGCTGTCATTCATGTAATTTGAGAAATAGATCATGATTTGAGTGAACCTGAAGCACTAGGGGAAAATGTGTTAGAATGTTTGTTTAGTGATATTTATCGTGTTTGGCTAGATATTATAAGAAAGACATAAACCCAGGAGAAAATCACCTAATTTGAAAGCAGAAATGAAAGGAAACTGAGAGATTTAGGAGTTGGGGCTTTGCAAGGTTAATAAAAAAAAAAAAAAAAACTGCTTCTAGGTTCCAGATACTAAAATATAAAGTCAGAAAGCAATTTTAAGGAAGATGCTAATAAAATCTTTCAACAGATTATATTACCTAAGGGCAAGGATCAGATTAAGGGTATATTGCTCCGTAAATCTTTTTCAACTTTATAAAATTACTCGGGTTAGATATTAAGGGTACAAACTTGCCCACAGAAGTGGGATAGAGAAGGAGAGCTTTGGGAATGAAAATGCAAAGAAACATACCAGATATGAGAAATTTGTCCCGAAGGGAACTATGGGATCTTTCTCTTCTCCTCCCTTTCCTTTTTGAAGAATGTGGCCGTGAAGCCATTAGGTGGGCAGAGGAAGGTGGACCTCCATACCTGGTACCTAGTGTAGGGGTGGGCCAGCCACAACGGCCCAGAGGAGGGCACTGGAGTCTGAGCTGAATGATGTGGGCATCTGAATAGGACAGCTGCCCGGGTCTGAGCCCGACTGAGGCGAGGAGTGTGCCACCTGGAGGAGGGAGTGTAAGGGTCAGAGCTACAGAGGTGTGAGGAGGCATCCCTGTGGAGGGAAGTGTCCTGGAAGGTGGTGTCAGAGCCTGAGGAGGTGGAAGACTCCTGCTGGAGGAGTGGCCTGGCATGGGGTATCAGAGGGCATCCCTGTTAGGGGCATGCATTGGCATAGAGAGTCAGAGCCCCTTGTGAACCAAGGAGATCATCCATAGTGATGGGGTGGGGGAGTTGGCACATCAGGCACAAGGTGGCAAAGCCTGAGTGGGGTGCAGAAGACATCCTGTGAAGGGTGGCTTTGAGGAGCCCAGAGTGAAAAGGACATTCCAAGTATGGGAGTCAGAAAGCCAGCAGGGTGAAGAGGGGTCTTTGTGGAATGGCAACCTAGCATGGGTATCAGATCTTGAGTGAGCTGATGGTGGCATCCACACTAGAAAAGCAGATTGGGTCAGGCTGTCAGAGCCTGAGTGCAGTGAAGAAGGCATTTGCAGGGCAGAGACAGTACCAGTGGATGATTGTCAGGGCTGGATGGAATAAAGATAGTGGGAGGTGGGTTTCTCATTGTCTGAGATTGTTGTTGTTTGAGTTGCTGAGTCATGTCTGACTCTGAAACCTCATAGACTATAGCCCACCAGGCTCCTCTCTTCAGGCAAGAATATTGGAGTGCGTTGCCATTTTCTACTCAAGGGATTTTCCTGACCCAAGGATGGAATCCGCATCTCCTGCACTGGCAGGTGGATTCCTCACTACTGAGCCACCACATTGCAGAGAAGGGCACTTCAAATAAAAAGGGAAAAAATTAGAATCAGACTTATGATGCATCATATGAACACAATAGATGTAAATGTATATATATACATATATACATACATACACTGACTCTTTAACTCCATCCTCTGAGAGAGCTTAGGAAGGGTGGCACTGGACTAGCAGTGAGCACATGAGTGCCTAGATCATGGCTTCTGTAAACCCATTCTCTGCCAAAAGGAACCAGCGCTCCTCGGAGAAATGACTGGTTCCAGGGCTGAGGCAAGAAAAGTATAAAATAAACTTGGAATGCCTTCTTGTCCTAGAAAACAAGGAATAGCTTAAAGAATGATAAAGACATGTCAAAAGAACACAGATTAGCCTGCTCCAAGGGGCACTTGCTAATCAAATCTAGGACAATTCAATCATCAAAATAAATAATCATGGCAATGATTATAATCCATTAAAGTGGAAAACATATATATTCTAAATTTACAAATAAATTGAAAGTTTGATGACAAATGGAATGTTCTCACAGTTCGAAAGTAACTTCCCACAACAGCTATTAGTTAAAAATGAAAAAAGAATAACTTTGCAGTGGAGAAGCAATATGGCAGACATCATCTCATTCAAGTGATCAAAGTGAAAAAATCAAACTGTATCATCCAATGGCATGAACACAACATCATCTCTGTGATATTCTTGACAAAATGAACAGCTTGAATCTGATAATGGGGAGACATGAAACAAATGCATATCAAAGGACACAGTACAAAGTAATTGGTTTATAATCTTCAAAAGTGTCAAGGTAATGAAAGTAAAAGGAAGACTGAGGAACTGGGCCACAGTCAGGGACACCAAGAAGATGTGAGAATGAAAAGCAACTCAAGGCTCTGAGCTGAATTCTTTTGCTATAAAGGGCATTTTTGAAATATAAGGCAAAATGTGAATGTGTCTGAGGATTCAATGAGAGTAACATATCAGTGCTGACTCTGATTCTGATGATTCTATTTTGGTTACATAGGAGAGCATGCTTGTTAGTAGGAAATGCATACACTGGGGATCCTCAGATCAGCAACTTGCTGTCAAATGGCTCAGAGAAAAGAAAGTTCTTTTTGTGCCTACTTGCAGCTTTTCTATGCATTTGAGATTATTTTAAAATAAAATTGAATTGGAAATATTTGGTTCCAAGTCCTGGATCGTCTTACATGATTAAGATCTCAATCCCTTACTCTGCTATTTTGATGTTGCAGACCCAGTTGGAAGCAAGGAGTAGTGACAACTAGAACTTTAGTAGATGAAATAGATCTCATTTCCTTAGGAATTCAGGAAAAGAAGTCTGAAGCCCAGTCTGGAACTGGCATTTCAAAGAGACTTATTGTAGCCAGTTGTTTCCAAACTCTTCCCTATATGTGGAAAACCCATCGAGGCAATCCCAAAGACCTGGAAATAGGAAGTTGACCGCATCTCTAACAATTAGAATTATCAAAAGAATCAGCATATGAATAAGGTATGAGAAAGGATAAGAAAAAAACCTTTTATTCCACTTGTTGGGTTCCCAAAGGGTGAGCTGTTGGCCTAATTTGGTCAGCAGCCCCACCATATTGAAACTTTGCTGAAGAAAGAAGAATGCAAGCCTGTTGCTATGTTGATCCTTATCACATATCCCTGCCTGACTATATAACCTCTCCTGATTCACTGGGAGGGGGGCACAGTTCTTGAGGCACTAGCATACTATGTTCCCCCTTTGGCTGGTAAAGAAATAAAGCCAATCTTTCTTTCTCCTCCATAGAAAATAATAAAGGGGCTTCCCTGGTGGCTCAGTGGTAGAAAATCCCCTGCCAGGGGACATAGGTTAAATCCCTGAGCCAAAAAGATCTCACATGCCGCCGAGCAACTAAGCCCATGCACCGCAACTACTGAGCCTGTGCTCTAGAGGCAGGAAGCCACAACTACTGAGCCCATGTGCTGCAACTATCCTAGAGTTTGTGCACTACAATGAGAAGCCACTGCAATGAGAAGCCCACACACTGCAACTGTAGACTATCTCCCACTCTCTGCAACCAGAGAAAAGCCCATGCAGCAATGAAGACCCAGTGCAGCCAAAAATATAAACAAATAAATAAAATTATTTTTTAAAAATAATAACATTTAATAATTACCCCCCCCCCAAAAAAAAAGAATCGTGAATGTGAGTGTGGTTTACATGAAGATGACTGGAATCAAATGACAAGAGGCTTTCTATGTTTCTGAAAGATTAGGAGCTGTTGGCTTTCCACATTTTATAGCCATAACATGGGCTGTGAAATCTGCATGGTCCTCATAGAGGGCCTATTTCCCATAGTCATACAGTTGTGGCTGAAAAGGAAAACAGTAAAAGAAAAATCTCCCAAAGCCTGGGGCCTAGAAAACCAAGGACTAGGAGGATTTCAGGGAACAAGATCCCCACACCTGCCAGTGAGATGGAAGAATTTCCGTGGACCAGTGATCACTTCCCCTTCCTGGATGCTGGGCCCATGGCAGGCAGATAACCTGTCATTTTTGTTTATAGTTTCCAGATTAAGAGGAGCCAGACCTGGATCTGATGCAGAGACTATGATTCTTCCTGAGGAACCCCTGGGCTTCAAGCTCAATACCATGACTGGCCAGGATTTCAGGGTGTCTCCCTTGGGGAGGGTTGCTGGAGAAGAAGAACTGAATATTTGTGACTAGAAGAGAGAATGTGGTCATCATTATTTGCATCCACCAAAATCTGACTTTCCTCCCCTTCTATGTGCACAGAATACCACAACTATTAGCCCATATGACTTGTGACTATTTCAGGCCAAAAAAAGATGAACAGAAATAACATGTACCACTTTTGCACAGAAGCAGTGAGGAGTCCAGATGCTATGCCCCATCTCTCTTTCCCTGCTGTGGTGATGGAACAAGACATGTGCTCAGATGTGCAGCTACAAGATGACACATTCTCTATCAGCCTGCATCCCGAGCATCACCAAGGAGTCAGACACCTAATGGAACCTAGAAATAAAGAAGGCAGCCAAGCAAGTAAAAGGTTTTGGAGGGTATTAAACCATAAGTTTGGAGGTCATTTGTTACTGTAATGTAATTTAGCCTACAGAGATATTGAATTTCTAGAAAGAACCTGGGCAGAGGGAAAGGAAAAGACATGAGCATCAAATTGAAGATGAAAGAAGACGGATAAGAGTGATATCTTTGTGGATTATAACTATGAATTAACCAAAGAGACGGGATCTGGATTTCCTGATGGACATAACAATGCTAGCATAGCAACAAGACATAAAAAACTGCTTTATTTAGATGTGCGTGCATGCATGCTGAGTTGCTCAGTCGTGTCCAATTCTTTGTGACCCCATGGACTATAGTCCACCAGGCTCCTCTGTTCATAGGATTCTCCAGGCAAGAATACTGGAGTGAATTGCCATTTCCTTTTCCAGGGGATCTTCCTCACCCAGGAATCAAACCCGGGTCCTCTGAATTACAGGCAAATTCTTTACCACTGAGCCACCAGGGAAGCCCTTATGTAGACATAGGGGCTATAAAAGAAAAAGGCATTCTTTTGATTCCTGGTCCTTTAAATGTTTGGATTTCTGTCACCTGAAGTGGATCTCCTACTAGTTCTTGGTCTTAGGATTTCTGTCCCCTCGCCCACCTCTGGTCTTGGTTGTTGTTGTTCAGTTGCTCAGTCATGTCTGACTCTTTGCGACCCCATGGACTGCAGCACACCAGGCTTCCCTGTCTTTCACCATCCCCCAGAGCTTGCTCAAACTCATGTCCACTGAGTCAATGATGCCTTCCAACCATCTCATCCTCTGTCATCCCCTTCTCCTGCTGCCTTCAATCTTTCCCAGCATCAGGGTCTTTTCTAATGAGCTGGCTCTTCACATCAGGTAGCCAAAGTATCGGAGCTTCAGCTTCAGCATCAGTTCCTCCAATGAAAATTCAGGGTTGATTTCATTTAGGATTGACTGGTTTGATCTTGCAGTCCGAGAGACTCTCAAGAGTCTTCTCCAACACTACAGTCCAAAAGCATCAATTCCTCAGCGCTCAGCCTTCTTTATGGTCCAACTCTCACATCCTTACACTTGGTAGCAATCCTCAAATGGTTTATATCTCTGGATTTGGTGTACTGAACTTCTTGTAATACCTGAATTCTACTAGGCGTTTCAAGGTTTCTTTTGTTTTTGGTTTGTTTGATATTCTTGACAAAAAATCCTGGCTCAGTGAACAAAATTAAAGATACTATAATAATACCTATCATCATAACTAGTTACCCCACATGCTAGGAATACTCACTTAATGAGGGTCAACACCCCACTGCTAAGGGTACAACCTGATTGCCAAAATTATACAAGATAGCTTGCAGTAGAAGTTCACCAAATATAGATTTTGGCCAAATGTTCAAAGGGCAAGTATGAAAACCATTATTCAGCTAAAGCTAAGCCAAAGCTGGAAATAGCCATTAGAGAAGGCAGTTATGGGATATAAAATATATTATTTTATTTATATGTACATAATATGTATGTATATAAAATTTATTATTTATATTTTTGTAATATAGCAAAAATATTATTGTTGCAATTTTATCACTAAACTTCGAAGTAAAATTTGACATTTTAAACTTATCATGTGACCACATGAGCAATATTTGCTTAGCATTGTCCGTTCATACATATAGCACATTTGTGAGATAAAGTAACTCATTAAAATTGGTAAAAGAGCAAGAAATTGGGAGGCACCTAATTTTTCTCTAGTGTTTTCGCCTTGTATTCTAATAAAACTAGTATTATAACTAGCTTTTCGATGTGATTTTGTAGTCTTCTCTTCTCATAAAATTTGAAGGTCACAAATTTGACATTCTTACTTCATTCTCACAAGACATAAAGAATTCCCAAAAGAAACTTTCTTTGAGAGAATCATGGCCTAAATGGAATTACAAAACTAAGATTTAAATGTGGTTCTGAAAGCCTAATTTAATACCTAGTCATTTTATAAATATTAAAACTATGACATAATATTTTTATTATTATGCTTCGTATTATTTAAATTCTTATATTTATTTGCTGACAAAAGTTAATTTTCCAAAGTTACCCAGCTTCCTTTAATTTTTATATTAACTACTAACCTTATATTTACCTATTGTTGGGCTTCCCTGGTGGTTCAGTTGTTGAGAATCCACCAGCCAATGCAGAGGACATGGGTTCATTCCCTGGTCCAGGGAGACCCCACATGCCATGGGGCAACTAAACTCCTGTGACACAACTACTAAGTATACGAGCTGCAACTACTGAAGCCTGTGCACCTAGAGCCCGTGCTCCACAACAAGAGAAATTGCAGCAGAGAGAAGCCCTCGCACCACAGCAAAGAGCAGCCCATGCTCACCACAACCAGAGAAAGCCCGTGCGCAGCAACGGAGACCCAGTGCAGCCAAAACTAGATCAATTCAAAACTTTCAAAATCAATCAATAAACGTTCTTAATTATTTTTGTAAAAATTGAACATCTTTCATAACTGTTCATTTATAATTACAATAATAAGTATGCCTTCATAATTTTAATGGGCTGAGAATGTTCATTTTGAGCAGCATCTAGAATGCTCATATTTAAAGGTATCAATGATAAAGCTGAATAACATGTCATGTTTGTATTACTTATATTGCTAAAGCAGTTGGACATAATAGTAAACCACAGGATGAAGTTGTTACTGATCATGGACAGGTTAAAGGTGCCAAAAGTTATTTTAAACATGTCTAGGCTATTATGACACTCAAAGGCAAGACTAATGATGAAGCCACGGCTCAATATCAGGGTTTTTTGACCATATTTCAAAGGTGAAGTCAAATTTCGGTGTATCTCTAGTGTGTACAAATGACACTGTAAAGACAAAGTCTCCATCTAGAACAGGGCTTCCCAGGTGGTGCTAGTGGTGAAGAATCTGCCTGCCATTGCAGGAGACTTAAAAGACATGTGTTCCATCCCTTTAGTAGAAGGCTTCTTGGTTTGGGTATCCAGGTACTCACACAATTCAGTTTTGAATTTAAAACCAGAACACAGGTGGCTCAGCTGGTAAAGAATCCGCCTGCAGTGCAGGAGACACGGGAGACGCGAGTTTGAACCCTGCGCCGGGAAGATTCTCTGGAGGAAGACATGGCAACCCACTCCACTATTCTTGCCTAGAGAATCCCATGGACAGAGGAGCCTGGTGGGCTATGATCCATTGGGTCACAAAAGAATCAGACACAACTGAAGCGACTTGGCATGTCTGCATGCATGAATGCCAAAGACCACATCCACATGAGGCACAATTTAATAGGGAAAGCCATCATGCTCTCTCAGCCAATCAGCTCATGCACATGGGGCTGAGTTGCATTGTCATAGGGCTCCAGGGGTAACTAAGAAAGCAAAATCCACAGACACAAAAAAAGGATTGAGAAACACACTCCTAGCTTTAGTAAAGAATATTTACACCAAATAGAAAGCTCATCTAAAATGTCCAAACAAAAATAAAAAGGACTAGGAGGAAATTTCCTGGTGGTCCAGTGGTTAAGAATTCGCCTTCCAAGCAGGAGATGATCCCTGGTTGGGGAACTAAGGTCCCACAGGCCCTAGGGCAACTAAGCCTAAGCACCACAACAAAGATCCTGCATGCAGCAACTAAGATCGATGCAGTCAAATAAACAAATAAAACAAGAATCTTAAAAAAAATTTTTTTTTAAAAGGACTAGGAAATAGATGATGAGGCAAAGGTCTGGACTATCTCCCTCTTCCACTATGTATTGACTATTTCACTGTAACCCACCTAATCCATCAAAGCCTGACTTAACCATCAATAAAATGTAGGTAACACTTTAACCCACCTAATCCACCTAAGTTGGACTTCACCATCTATAAAATGTGGGTAACACTTTAACCAACTTAATCCACCTAAAGCTGAATTTTTCCATCTACATCACCAAATTGATTAGTATAGGAAAGATAAAGGTTTGTCAATTCTAGATTTCTACATAAAAATAAATGATTTTAAACATCTAAGTAAGCTCCTCATTTGAAAATCATATTCTATTCTGCTTAACTCCCTCACCTTTCCAGTGTGATTGGTACTATTTTGACCATGCTTACATGCTACATTATAAAAGCAACATTAGAAAATATGACTGTAATTCCCATCTTGAATATAAGGAAACCGGAGCACAGAGCTAAGATTACCTAGCTAAGAAGAATCATAACACACATAATTTACTGATAAGATCAAATTTTCTTTAGCAATATAAATAGTATACAAGAAGTGACTCTTTGTTTTTCCCATCTCCATCCTATAATGATATAAAGGAAGCAAGCTGGTTAGGTGTGTCTGCCCTATGGAATCAAACTTCCCAATGATTTTACTTGTAAAACACTGAGAAGTGAAAAGCCAATGGTTACTGCATGAGTCATGCCCTCCAGTACCATTTATATCAGTAAAAGTTTTCAAATTCAAGAGGGAAACAGGGGTGTCATTTATTAGGGCCCCTTAAACCCTAGACTTCTGTCCAAAATTTTCTGTTCAACAGATGTATGTGACCAAGAGTTAGTAATTTAATCCATCTGTATCTCTGTTTTCTCATCCATAAAATGGAGATAACAATAGAAACAACTTCAAGGATTGTTTGGCAGGATGACAGGGTATAATCCAAGGAAAGGGTTTAGCTGAATGACTGACACATTTTAAGTACTCAAGAAATTTGTCTGTTCACCTTCCAACGCAGGGGGTGCAGTTTCATTCCCTGGTTGGGGAGCTAGGATCCCACAGGCCTCGCAGCCAAAAAACTAAAACAAAAACAGGAGCCATATTGCAACAAATTCAATAAAGACTTTAAAAATGGTCTGCATCAAAAATGTCTTCAAAAAATAAAACCACAGCTCCTCTAGCACTGATATCAGCTGATGCCACAAACCTATCTCCACACAATCCATGTGGAAAGGGATTTGAGGCATTAGCTGGTATCGGTGAAGATGGGATTGGGGTATTACTGATATCAGCAGAGATGAGTTTGGGGCATTAGCTGATATCAGTGTTGAAAGAACTGGTTTAAAAGGAAAACACAGCGCTAAAATTCCAGGGCAAAGATCGAAATGGGACTATTGTCAGAACATAGAGAATAAGAGAAATCCGATTGTGCAAAGGAAGAAACAAGTTTTACAATGTGTGTGTGTGTTCTAGGAGGGAGTGCAAGAGTCAGGTAAATCAATACCTTGCAAATTGCTGGCACTCAGAGGTTGGCAGGTTATCACTTCCAGAGAGAGAAGGGAAGAGGCAGGCTTTAGAAGCATGATTTCCAAGAATACCACAAACAGATGCAGATGGTGCCCACACAGGACCACTTAGATAAAGCTTAAGTACAGAGAGACAGATACTTGTAGCAAAGGCCTATAGGACAGGGTGCCATGGATACTTTCCTGTTTTAGGTAATCATCCCAGATACCTCCTGCATGCTTCAACTGGAGTTTCTGCTTGATATCAGAGGAAAGCAATTGACATATAAATGGTGACAGTGGTGATGATGATGACGGACAGCACCACCTAATGTTCACTGACTCGTGTGCCAAGCTAAGCAATGTAGTTGATTATCTCATTTTATCTTCACAACAATCCTGCGAGAGGAAAATAATCTTAACTCTTCCATTTTTCTAGCAAAGACATTGTGGTCAGAGAAGTTAAGTGAGTTTGCTTACATTCACAAAGCTAGAAACTTGTAGATATGGGCTACAAACCTGGCTTATCAGTGAGGAAAAAAAATTCTCACATAAGATATAAGAAATCCTTTTGTAAAAAATACAGTGGTAGAAGGAAACGACTCGTAAGAAGTGGATTTTGAAAGATTCCAAACAGCAGAAATTTAAAAAAGAAAAAGAAAGAAAGACCTTTATATTCTTATAGAGTTGAGGCTCTTTTGTAGAAGATTATTCTGAATATGCTTAAAAAAAGAAAACCATAGTATGCTTTTAGAAATGTGAAGAAAAGAAGAAAAGTTCCCAAACACCACAGGAGGAAGAGACATGCAAAGGTTATTAAAGCTCCCTCCTACACTTCAGAGAAGTGACCACTGAATCACACAGAGACTTGGCCTTATTTTCCTGGAGTGTGTATCCTGGAGAAGCTGGAGAGTCTCAGCAACCCTATGAGGATACAGAAAACATATTAAAGAAATAATGCAATTGCGAAATGAAGTAAATTGAAGGTCATGCTAACTTTCATTGCTTTCTGCTGACAGCCATAGCTTTAAAGATGAATGGTGTATAGGAAAGTAAATTATTAGCCACACACCTGGCATTGGCCTAAGTCTTGGTCCCCTGGACCATAACCAATGCCAGTACAATGAGCACTTTGAAAGGAATTAAAAAGAAAACTAAACAAATATATAAAGCCTTGTGCTCACGCACTGTGGAGGAAACGAGATGAATTAGCTTTGCCCTAAAAGTTGTTCATTACACCAATAAGCAGTATTTGGAAGACATATCTGTTGATACATAGGATAGTTTTGAAGTTATAATAAGAATTTAGTATGTCAATTTGTATCAGATTAAAAGATCTATGTGAAAAAGATGATTTTAAAACAAAATACAAATAATCAAAATTGACCAAGATAATAATTACTATAGGTAGTCAAAACTCTACCACTAATCCAGGTCCAGAGGGTTCCTTTTAAGATAAGTTCTATCTCAACTTAAATAATTTTGGTGTTACTTAAACTATTCTGGAGCACAGAAAAAGATAAAAATTGGAAAATGGATTGACTACAAACTCCCATCTCCACTTCCTGACCTGAATCCTTAAAAATGGTATAAAAGAACTGTTTAAAGAAATAAATTCATAAACACACTATAAAACAAAAAATGTACACCAGTGATCATGAGGAATCCATGAAAGATAGGATATACATACACATGGGTTGGTTTAACTGGAGAAGGCAATGGCAACCCCTCTCCAGTACTCTTGGCTGGAGAATCCCATGGACAGAAGAGCCTGGGCTGCAGTCCATGGGGTCGCTAAGAGTCAGACACGACTGAGCGACTTCACTTTCACTTTTCACTTTCATGCACTGGAGAAGGAAATGGCAACCCACTCCAGTATTCTTGCCTGGAGAATTCCAGGGACGGGGGAGTCTCGTGGGCTGCCGTCTATGGGGTCGCACAGAGTCAGACACGACTGACATGATTTAGCAGCAGCAGCAGCAGCAGCAGGGTTGGTTTAACAGAAGAAATCATGGTTTAAAACATGTGGGAGCATGGCTACTAATGAGGGATGAGATAGTGAATTATTTGTAACAGGGCATCGTCATGACAGCATCAAAGATGTCAAGGACATCTTCATCAGAGATCCACTGTCCCCTACCTATAAAAGTGGGCTACTGCTTAGCTATTTGGATACTTCTGTGCAACAAACATTAAATGACAAGAAGATGATTGTTTTGTCTAATATTGTAGTTTAAAGGCCTCAAACATGCTTGGCACAAACTTGACACTCAATAAATATGTGCTAAATAAATTTTCATGTTAAAACAAAACAAATAAAAAAACACGTGAGAGGACTCTTAGCAAACGTGGCAATGACTTTGGAAGTACTTCAAGTTAAACGTGTAGACATAGAGGGTCAGGAAGGATCTCCAGAAAAACAACTAGGTGGTTAAAAATATACATTTTAAATGTCTAGATGAGTTGATCTCATAGGAAAATGACACCCCATGCCTATTTATACCATTTATATCAAGGAACAGTCTCTGGGCTAAAACTATGAATGAGTACTTCGCTAAGAGAGGAAAGGCAATGTACTGGGTGACTTGCAACACCCAGGAAGAAGCAAGAAACCCCTGCCCGCTAAATAACTATTACTGTCTCCCTGAATACATCCAACTTTTTAGTATTCACAATCATGGAGCCAGGGTTGTTCCCCCCCAAAATTAGCATCCACTGAAATTAGAATAGGGAAAATCTCTGCAGATGAGTATGCAGAAAGAAGCACTTAACATTTTGGAAATTCACTCCAAAAAGCAGCACCAAACTCAACAAACAGGACACTCAAGAAGATAATTCAAGGAACAGAACTTTTTTTTTTTTTTAAATCAAGGTAATATTCTCAGAAGCATAAGACAGAATATAATATCAATGAAATAAAAGCAGGATAAAATGAGGAACTAATAAGTAATATTATAGGATTGCTGTAAGGTCCTAATTGATGGGTAGCTTAAACAATAGAAATTTGTTTTCTCAAAATTCTGGAGGCTAGAAGTCAAAGGTCGAAATGTTGGTGGAACTGGTTTCCTCTGAGATCTCTGTTTGGCTTGAAGGTGGCCATCTTCTCTCTGACTCTTCAAATGGCTTTACCTCTGTACCTACTTGTGTCCTTTTGCTGTTGTTCAATCTTTAAATCATCTCTTTGTGACCTCATGGGCTGCAGCACACCAGGCTCCTCTGTCCTCCACTATCGCCTGGAGTTTGCTCAAATTCATGTCCATTGAGTCCTACTCCCCTTTTATAAAGACATCATTCTTCATTACTGAAAATAGAGTAAAATTAATGTCTTTAAATCTAATCACATCAGAGAATCGATTCCAGAAACCCCAGAACCAATTCGGAAAACTCATCCTTAATGTTCTGCTCCTCTAGAACCATTGTCGGTATCAAAGTCTCTATTAGTCAGTGTTCTCCAGAGAAACAGAACCAACTGGATGTGTATATAGCCTGAGAGAGATAGAGAGAGATTTATTGGCTCATAAGATTGTGCAGGCTTGGAACATCCAAAATCTGCAGGGTACACTGTAAGGCTGGAGACCCAGGGAAATGTTTCAGTTCAAGGCAAAAGGCAGTTTTCTAGGAAAACTCCCACTTTTTGAGGCAAACTCAGCCTTTTTCTATTAAGGCCTTCAAATAATTGGATGAAACCCTCCTGTACTATGAAAGGTTATCTGCTTTAATCAGTCCACTGATTCAAATATTTATCTCACATTTAAAAAATCACACCTAGAATAATGTTTGGCCAAATACCTGATTACTGTGGCCTAGCCAAGCTGACACATAAAATTGACCATCACAGGAACTAATAGTTTACCCAAAGTGTTTGACATATTAAGAAGAGTTTTATTATTCTAACATAGAGTATAGGAAAAAAAATGTGTAAGTACATAGAAAATTAAGCAAACAGCAAAAGATAATTTTCAACATCAAAGTAAATTATATAAGTAATGAAAATTTACTCAAGTATACTATGTGATTCAACTATAGAAAGATTTATGTAATCCTAGTGTGGAGAACGAAACGGCAACCCACTCCAGTATTCCTGCCTGGAGAATCCCAGGGACAGAGGAGCCTGGTGGGCTGCCATCTATGGGGTCACACAGAGTCGGACACGACTGAAGCGACTTAGCAGCAGCAGCAGCAGCAATGTGGTAGGCAAAATGATGCCAAGCTTCTGCCCCAGATGGCCACATCTTTTTATTTTTTTAACTTTTTATTTGTATTGGGGATTAGTGAATTAACAATGTTGTGATAGTTTCAGGTGAACAATGAAGGGTCTCAGCCATACATATACATATATCCATTCTCCCCCAAACTCCCTTCCCATCCAGGCTGCCACATAACATGGAGCAGAGTTCCACGTGCTATACAGTAGGTTCCTGGTTATCCATTTTAAATATAGCAATGTGTACCTGTCCATTCCCAACTCCCTAACTATCCCTCCCCCGAATCCTTCCCCCTGGCAACCATAAGTGAGGTTGCTAAGTCTGTGAGTCTGTTTCTGTTTGTAAGTAAGTTGTTTCATTTCTTTTTAGATTCCCGGGACCTGTGAGGATATTAACTTATTCGGCAAAGGGACTTGTAGATGTGATTAAGTTAAAATGGGAGATTTTCCAAGTGAGCCCAGTGTAATCAAAAGGATCCTTAAGAGAGAAGCAGGAGGGTTGGTGTGAGAGGGAGATGACCAGCTAAAGTAAAAGAGTCAGAGAGCTTTAAAAATGTTACACTGCTGGTTTGAAAAACGGAGGAAGGGGCCATGAACTAAGGAATGCAAGTGGGTCTCTAGAAGCTGGAAAACACAAGGAAATACTCTCCCCTAGAGCTTCCAGAAGGAACCAGCCCTGCTAGCATCTTGACTTTACACTTTCACTTCTGACCTATGGGATGTAAGGTAATATCTTTGTATGCATTTACACCGCTAATTTGTGGGAATCGGTTCCAGCAGTAATAGAAAACTAGTATACTTAGTGATGTGAAATCATGGATAATTAATCAAAATCATAGTCTTTTGAGAGGAAGAGAAGGGGAAAGATTGTATGTGTGTGTGGGGGGGGGTGTGTGTATGGATAGGGAATAAAGTAAGAGAAACAAACTTATCTTCCTATATAGCCAATGAATATATCAGAAATAGTTAATAGGTCTAGAAGGCAAAACTTAAGAAGTAAGAATATAGAGGGTTGCTCTTATTCATTACAAGCTTTGTCAGATAATATGCCATTAATCTGTGTAGCTACATAATTTTAATTTAAAAATTAAAATTAAACTAAAATCACAAAGGCTACCAATTCCATACTCTGAAAGAATTATTAGAGGATATACTCCAAAATGAGAAATAAACGAATTCAGAGAAGACACCAGTGATAAGAAACAAGGATAAGCAAGGAAACTAAACAAGTCTAAATTTAAAAATGTTAGTAGTTTGAAACTAGAATCCCAGATGATCTCAACATAGATGATGGCAAAGAAAAGATAGAAATAAGTCCTGCTAAGGTTCTTGGTGTGTGTTTGTTTGGGTTTTGGTAAGCCATAGGTATGATTAACTCAAGATATTAATGCCTAAATAAAAATTAAGGTACATTAACATTTTCAGTGTTACTATCAAAATGAGTAGCATGTATGTCTTTCAAATCACTAGAGGGGGTTCTGCTTTTACAATGGCTAAGTAAGCTTCTAATGAGCAAATTCTCCCACAAATAGTTATTATAGAATCTGGGGTGGAAGGGAGAGAAACTAAAAGTAGGCAGACTCTGGAAAGTGGTTGATATTTGAAAAACAAGAATGGTACCAATGTGTTTCTTGTTTTGAAAGCTTTGAGCCTGAGGAAAATTTTAGACTGTGCTATGCAGGGCATCTAAAACACCTAATGCAAATCTTCCACTTTTCTGACTTGAAGAACCAGAAAAGACAGCTAATAGAAAGAAACTGGAAAGTGAGAGGAGAACTCTAGAAATAAGAGAGAAAGAGAAAGGGAGGTATCTCCAAATGCTGTGTACAATCTTCAACAAAATCTCTGGCTGTCCCCAGACCATGAATGTATAATAGCGCAGATTCCAAGCTGCTTAGCAAAGGATAAAGAACTGAACTGAGATTTGAACTGCTTCTCGAGGAATAGGTTTGCATTTGAGTCCAATCATGTCAATGAGTGCTGAAACAATATGAATAAAAACAATACTTATCAGAGGAATATAACAGATTCCATAGTCTTTACAACATAATATTTACAGTATCTAGAATTTTTTTCTAGTTTTGAATAAACAGGAAACTATGTCCCATTTTTGGGAGAAAAGAAAATATTCAATGGACACTAACCCTAAGAAGACTCAGATGTTGAAATTAGAAGATTTTAAACTATTCTCAATGACATAAAGAAGAATATTCTTGCAATACATAAAATCATAGGAAATTCAGGCAGAAAAATATACACTACCTTTTTATGTAAATTTTAGAATGAAGATTTTTTTTTTAATTCATTGGATATACTCAACAGCAGAATGAAGATTATAGAGGCAAGTCAGTGAACTTAAAGATAAATCACAGTTATTATCCAGTGTTTTAAAAAAAATTTTTAGATGAGTCAATACTCAGGAACAGCATCAGAAAGTTTAATGTAGATGTAGTTGGGATCTGTCAAAGTAAAACCAATGAATCATCAAGTAGTAATTAGCAAAAGTTTATTATGTACACACCAAAAAGACAATTTGTGAACCTGGAGCATTCAGATTAAACATGGTATGAAGCTCCTGGGTAAGGAGACAATAACAGTTTATTCTTCACAGTGATTAATTATAATATTAGAATTTTCTTAAATGATAGGGAATTGGTCAGTGGTTACCTCATATCAACAGTTTAAATTTTGCTTATGATTTTCACAGTCAAAAACCAGAAATGACCCAGGTCAAGTTATTCTTGCAAAGTAAGCTAAATTAAGCTTTACTTGTCTGACTAAATTAGTTTTGTCTGCTCAGGGAATTTTCAAGGCTGGTCTCCATTTGTTTTTAGTTTTAACAAGTTCCAAAAGGAGAGAAGACAGAGAACAAAGAGAAAAAGGGAGGGGGTGATTTTAAAGAAATCACAGCGCCAAAATGCCCTAAGGTTGGAGAAAAGAATAAATTTATAGATTCGAGCATTTCATGGAGCCCCAGGCAGGATAGATTTGAAGAAAACCACTCCTAAGCACATTGTAGTTAAACTGCTGAAAACCAAATATAAATAGAACATCTTCAAAGTAAACAGAGGAAACTGACACAATACATAAAAAGTGAATGACTCAAATGATAGCTGACTTCTTATTGGAAATAATAGAGGCCAGTAAACAGAGAAAGGACATATTTAAAATGCTTATGAAAAATCTGTCAACACAGAATTCTATATGCAGCAAAAATATCCTTCAGCAATGAAGGTAAAATAAAACATATTCAGGTAAAGTAAGCTAAGAAAATTTGCTGTCAGTACACACTACAAGAAACACTTGTGACTTAACAAGCTTTCCAGGTGATGCTGACACATGTTAAAGTTGGAAAACCATTGATTACATGGGAATTTGGCACCATGTACAAGGTTAACAAAGGAGCTCTTCACCATCCCCTTTAACTATAAATGCCATGACTGAATGATCTAATAACATGAAGCAGGAAATTTTGGTTGGTTGAACTAAACAAACCTCACACGTTCTTAGTGTGGATAACATACTTTTATAAGCTATGGCACAAACAATGCTGCTGCAGGACTCCAGTGCAAAAATGTAGCATAGAGTGATGGTTGGATGGCATCAACAACTCAATGGACATGAGTTTGAGCAAACTCTGGGAAATAGTGAAGGACAGAGGAGACTGGTGTGCTGCAGTCCATGGGGTTGCAGAGGTGGACACAACTGAGTAACTGAACCACAACAACATGACCTCTATCTGAAATCTGGCACAATTGTGGCACCCCAAGGATCACCAGCACTAGGAAGAGATAGTTTCTGAAGGCAACATTATCCAAAGTGTAAGATAAAGCCATGGAAGTCTCAGTGAGGCTTCTTCAAGTAGCTTTGCGAGCATTACTTGTGAGCAAGCATGAACCAAAGCAGAGAGGGGCGAAAGAGAAACACAGCAAGGTCAGCAGATCGATAACATGAGGCATCTGTTTGGAGATGTTTAGAAACATCTGGGAAGACTTTTTGTTCAGGGGGAGTGTAATGGAAGATTGTAAAGTTCCTGCTTGGGCTAGTGAAATGTTCAGAGGCACTTAAATGTGGCAACATAATATGCAGATGTCTTCATTTGGTGTGCTGCTGCTGCTGCTAAGTCGCTTCAGTCGTGTCCGACTCTGTGCGACCCCACAGGTGGCAGCCCACCAGCCTCCCCCATCCCTGGGATTCCCCAGGCAAGAATACTGGGGTGGGTTGCCATTGCCTTCTCTGTCATTTGGTGTGACAAGGTAACATTTAGACTTGAACATATGTATATGACGAAGGACTGGCCAAGTGGTAGAAAAAAAGATGATGAAAAAAAGAATGTAAAGGCTGAGACACTAGCTACGGCTTTATCATTACAAGTAGAAGTGAATGTAATATTTTTGATGTCAACCTGTTAAAGCACTATGTTGTCACGCACTCTGGTGGTATATGGAAAAAGACTTCACTCTGCAGTTGACTTATGGTTGAGAGTCTACTTGGGAGGTGGGCTGTCCTAATGGCATGAGAAGCAGTATGGTGTTGTGGTTAGGATATGGGTTAGGAATTGTTCAGATCTGGGATTAAATCTCAGGTTATGGTTTGCCCTTTCTGTGACCTTGACTATTTTATTTATCCTCTTTGAATTTCAGGTTCCTCATCTGTCAAATGGAGATAATAATGGTCTCTCATCCTTAGGATTGTGCCTGTTGTTCTCTTCAACCACTTTGCCATTTTATTTTTCTAGAGGAAATTTAGGAAGGTTTCTCATTTCTGATTTTCCTCTTCTATGAAAGCATTGTTGATAAATTCTCAGCTATGAAGAGATGACAGCTGGGAAGAACTGAAGAACTTGGAACCGATCAAAAAAGGGTTCTGAGCACAAGGGATCAGTGGCGAGAGATCGCAGTCAGCACCAAGGGATGCTTCATGTTGCTTATGATTGTGCGTGAAATTTCTTCCATATTTATCTATAATAAAATACCTACCATGTATTGGATATTGGAGGGAAACACATGTTATTTTCCATACTGAAGTCTGTACTAGTTTCCTGGATCACTTTTGCAACCCCTTCCTTGCCCCACGCTGAAAGACTTTGTAAAGCTAGGAAATGTTTACTCACTCAGTACATTAGATAAAGAGGTTGCTTCATGACAGATTCTCTGGGCAGGCTAAAGTTAATCTACCTCCTTATGAAGATAACTCAGATATGAGGGTACGGCTGGTGCACGCCCAGGGGTATGCATATCTGCATACAAATCCCATCCTGAGGCTCATTCCTTCTGAAGACCTCAGGAAATCTTGCCATATGACATAACCTTGAGCTGTTTTCTCTCTTCCTGCCCAAATGGATCATTTATTACTGTGTTTTTGAAATACTTTTCCAACTCTATGCTTTCCACACTCTGGATTTCAAAAATTAATGACCTCTTATAGCACAGGGAGGACTTCCCTGGTGGCTCAATGGTAAAGAATCTACCTGCACTGCAGGAGACGCAGCTTCCATCCCTGGGCCAGGAAGATCCCCTGGAGAAGGAAATGGCAACGCACTCCAGTATTCTTGCCTGAGAAATCCAATGGATGGAGGAGCTTAGTGGGCTAAAGTCCATGGGGTTGCAAAAGAGTTGTGAAAGTTGTTCTGATTAAACAACAACATAGCACAGGGACCTCTGCTTAATGTTACATGGCAGCCTGGATGGGAGGGGAGTTTGGGGAAGAATGGATACAAGTATATGTATGGCTGAGTCCCTTTGCTGTCCACCTGGAACTGTCACAACATTGTTAATACTCCAATACAAAATAAGTTTTTTTTAAAAATTAGTAATCCTTCCCTTCCTCTCCCCTCCCTTCTAGGCTTTCCTTCCTTTTTTCTCTCCCCCTTTTCTTTCTTCTTTTCTCACTTCCTTCTTTCCTTTCTTTCCTCATTGCAATTTTTAGATAAATTGCAAATTTTCTGTAAAGTTTGGGGAATGATATATTGAATACCCAAGTACTCATTGCCCAGTTTAAGAGATAAAATAAAAATAAAGCTCCCTTTGTACCATCTCCAACCCAATTTTTCTTCTCCCCCACTTCCAGAGGCATTTACTACCCTGAATTTGGTGTTAATTATTTTACATGAATGATGTTACAAATTTTATCACATGTGCATATAACCTTATATAGGGTACTATTTTGTTAGTTTTAAAACTTTCAGTTTCATATAACTTTTTTCCTTCAACTTTCTTCTCAATAGAGATAGAATTTTCAATTTTTGGCTTGACAAAGGGGACACTTCAATGCCCAAATTAGAAATAATCTCCAAGTCCTATGTTAAATTATGTACATGTATTTTTATGTGAAGCACTGCATTGGTTTTGCTTTCCTAATTTTCCCTTGGACTGATCAAAATGTCCTCCCAAGCTGAGGGCAGTGTATGGTCCAGCCGGGCTCACATGCATCCCTGCTCATGGCTTTCCTAGCATCTCAGAGGGGAGGGAGTGTTATGTACCCTTTCAAGAGAAATGCAGGACAACATCCCAGAGCCCTGGCTTGGAGTTAACCTTAAAGGTACCTTCCGTCTTTATGGTTCTGCTGAGTCTCCATAGGAAAAACCCTCACATTCTCAAAAAGTACCTTTCCTCATCCTGCAGAACACCTTGCTCTAGCATCTATGTCATCCCTTCTGACAAAGGCTCCCTCTTCACAAGTTCCTGCACTGGGAAAAGTGGTTCCCATATAAACCATATCATAAATAGAGCCCTATAGAAAAAGTAAAGCTTAAATAGAAATTTTGCTGATGAACGTGAAAATAGGGATCTTCCAGTTATATAAACAAGGGTTGAAACTATAGTTTTTTTCCACTTCCTTCCTGTCTCCTACTAGTCAAACTTTTCTCTCTTCCTCTATGCTACTCACATTTCTAGGCTATCATTATTTTGTTCCATTTCCTTTTTCTCTTGACAAGTCTTTCTCTTTCCTACATAATCCCCTATCCTAATTCTACTCATGGGCAGGAAGTGCAATCATTAAGAACAAACACTCTAAAGTCAGATTGGGCTCAAATCCTAGTCTGGCAGATTATTTAACTTCACTCTGTGTCAGTTTTCTCATCTGTAAAATGGGATGATTTTACTACCTTCCTCAGGGGGTGATTATGGGAAGTAAGAGAAATAATATCGATACTAAAAATCTTTCATATGGGGTGGATACACAGTCAACTTCCCAAAGGTATTAAATATCACCCTCGTCTTTTTACTCTGTATTTTCCATTCTCTTCCATCTCTTGCCAACTAACCTTCACTTGTTTTTACTCACCTCACTTCCCCTGACTCCCACAATACTACCCCAGGTGTCCCAGGCTCTCTTTCTCCAACAGTGGGGATCTAGAAATGTGGCAGAATCCAGACAAGAGATAGCAGCAGGTTATATAACTCTAGTAATGAGCCCACCAACATAGATAATAATGTGAAGACAAGTCTGTAATTTTCACAAAGCACTAAACTATGTTCCTCATCATTCCTTTGGGATTATGCTCTGAAGTATCATTTATTGTGCCCTAAAGAACTCAGAGCAGCAATGACTAATTTGAGGATTTTTAAAAGTAAGCCAAATCCGATGATCTCATGCGTCCACGATTGCCAGCTCAGCTCTCGGTGTACACACAATCCTCAACCTCAGGATGGCCCACAAAAGAGTCATCTAACCTCCTGCTAGGAGTGAGAGAATACTTGGGGGAAAGGAAAAAGCACAGCGGGGGTTTTTCCTTAGGCCAAGACCTGAGAGCAGGTGCTTCAGGAAGGGTGACTGACTTCCTCACTGGGACCTCCCCTGTCAAGCTCACATGACTCTGAGAGGATCCCTTCACTGCGTCTCTTCTGCTCATCCACCCAAGAGAAAGCGAGGTGTGTCTGCTCTCTAGAGGACAAGAAACCCTTCCGCCAGATCCTCCCCAAATCCCCTCTCGGTGTGGTTTCAGGACAAAATAGCAAGTTCACCTGTGCCTGGAACTGGATGCTTTAAAGATAGGAATGAAGGAAATGGCAACTCACGCCAGTATTCTTGCCTGGACAGTGCCATGAACAGAGGAGCTCGGCGGGCTACAGTCCATGGCGTCTCAAAGAGTCGGAAACAAGTGAGCAGCTAACACAACGTAAGTTTCAATGCTATTCTCTCAAGTCATCCCACTTAGGGGGGGTGGCGTTCAGGAGGGAGGGAACATGTATGTCTATGGCCAATTCATACTGATGTATAGCAAAAATCATCATAATATTGTAAATTAATTATCCTTCAGTTAAAATAATTTTTTTTTAAAAAAAGAACATGTTAAAAAACAGGAATATATGAGTCATCCCTGTAATTTCAAATGCTGTATTTAAAAAGTCAAAAGAAGTAGGTGAAATTAATGTTAATAATACATGCATGCTCAATCACTTCAGTCCTGTCAGACTCTTTGTGACCCCATGGACTGTAGCCCTCCAGGCTCCTCTGTCCATGGGATTCTCCAGGCAAAAATACTGGAGTGGGTTGCCATTCCCTTCTCCAGGGAATCTTCCCAACCCAGGAATCAAGCCTGCATCTCTTGTCTACTTGCATTGGCAGGTGGGTTCTTTACTACTAGCACCACCTGGGAAGCCCAGTTTTAATAATACATTTTTTTTTAACACAACATATTAGCACTGTAACATATAATCAGTGTAAAAATTAAGATATTTTACACTCCAGGTTTCTTTTTTAATGCTAAGAATTTACAATCTGGAGTGTGTTTATACTTACCGTGCACCTCCATTTGCACCAGCCATATTTCAAGGGCTTAAGAGCCACGTGTGGCTGGTGGCTACCTGGACACAGCAGGCTTCAACCATGAAGACTTCTACTTCATGAAACCTGACGTATGCCCTGACCCACCTGAAGACCAGGTACAGCAAAGTGCCCTTAGTTTCAGAGAAAGACATTTGCTCTACAGATAAACAGGCCTTCATCAGCAGATGAACTAAGATGGGACCAGACTCGGATCAGACTCCCTCAGTAGGACTTTTCTCATTGGAGTCACCCGACTCTTCACAGCAAGTTCTGCAAACATCCATCCGCTCAGAGATCCATTCGCTCCTTTTCCCCAGATCCGCGGAACTCGGGAGTGTATTTACAGGAAACCATTTATTTTCCTTGCTCGGCTCTGATCTCATTTCCCTGAAAGAGTCTATAAAAGGAGAACAGCCAAAGAAGCGGCGTCCCTAGAAGACAAGTGGAGGGTGTCAAGGAGAGAGTGTCAAACTCGCACATTCTATTGAGAGGTAGGAAGAGAACTGAGAATGGATGATGGTGGCGCTCAGTGGTGACCCCAGCCATACCTGCGTTTGTGGGGCTGACACATGCCAGTTGCAGGCTGAGACAAATATATCCAGGGCCTAATAGCTCAGACAAGAGAGGGCACATGAACTTGATCTTAAGGAATGGGAATGGGACTAAGCAGGTGTTAGGAGGTGGTAAGTGTAACAGTGAGGGGAGTCAGGGCAAGATCTGCAGGGCTCTAAACACCAGTCAAAGTACCTAGCACACTTAGAAAGTGGGGACATTTGAAGTTTTCAAGAAAAGAAGGAACCTCTAAGACCACATGTATGTTGGCCAGGAGGAGGGAGATGGGAGAGCGGGTTCTGGCCACCCACGGCCGGAACTCACCCAGGGCACCATGGGTGGCCGCTGAGTCGGGCTTCCTCCTTTGTCAGGAACGGTGCAGAGCCATGGTCGGGGTCAGACTCGGGGCACAGGCTTCCTCATAGCTGTCCCAGCCAGGCTGTCACCTTCATGAGGGGTGTACCCATGAGAGTTGCAGGGCTTCCAGTGGTACCCGGGGAGGGAGCGGCATCAGAAAGGGCCAGAGCCCCATCCTACTTGTCTCCAGAGGCTCCCAACGGAGGAGCAAGGCCAGGAAACTGCTTGAGAGGAGACACACGCCACTCGTGCTGTGACCTGAGACCCTCAGCCACCACAGCCACCAAACGCAAGCTGAGCCCCTGGGTCTTGCCAGCACGTGAGGCTGGCTGCAGTCACTCTGCAGACCCTCCACCAGGCCTGGGGAGGCCGAGACTGTGTGTAAGTCTTCTAAACACTTCCCCTGACCAAATGGATCCACTGCCACCTCTGACTCGTACCAGGGGCCTGTAGTGAGAGCAGAATGGGCAACAGTTCATCCAAAGTAATGAGGAGAAGAGTAAAGGCACAAACAGGCGGCTCTCTCACCCCCAAGGTCCGTGGCATCCAACCTCTTGCTGCATTAAGCTGTGCTTCCCATTCTGCCCTCTCAGCAGTGACATTGTTTTCTGACTTCCAGAAACTGCTCCGAATTTCTCATTGGCCCTTGGTTCTCTTCCTTGTTTCTTAAAATTGTTATGCATTCATTCATAAAAGTATTATTCCTACCATTTCTTTGGTTGGGTTGGAAGAGAGGTGAAAAGCAGGAAGAAGTAGTGCAGTAGTATTATTTATTGTACCTGCCGGCAGTGAAGACACAGTGACTACAGGTGATCTAACATGAAATAAAGGTTTGACTGTATTAGCTAAAGCAATAAAAAACACAATCCACAGAAGCACTAAAAGTAGTAATATAAGGAGAAAATCTTACCATGGAGGAGAGAAGCTGGAAGTGATCTAGATTCCTCATCTTCCCCAATGACAACTCAATGAATTCCATCTAATGTCTGTATAGTCAATAAGAAGCATGAACTTAAATTTATAGCATACCACCTGCCGACCTAAAACAGAAATAACACTGGAGGGAGTGGTATTCCATGTGATATCATTCTATTGTACTTGGCCTTGCTTTTAACATGTGTGTGTGTGGCGGGGGCGGGGGGGTGCTTCCTTGTGGCTCATCTTGCAATGCAGGAGCTGCAGAAGACACAGATTCAATCCCTGGGTCAGGAAGATTCCCTGGAGGAGGAAATGGCAGCCCACTCCAGTATTCTTGCCTGGATAATACCATGGTTTGAGGAGCCTGGCCGTCTACAGTCTACAGAGTCACCAAGAGTTGGACATGACTGTACAACTGAGCACAAATGCGTGTGTGCGTGCTTAATCGCTTCAGTCTTTGCGACTGTATGAACTGTAGCCCACCAGGCTCCTCTGTCCATGGGGCTCTCCAGGCAAGAATACTGGAGTGGGAGGAGGGCCATGCCCTCCTCCAGGGGATCTTCCCAACCCAGGGATCGGACCCCCATTTCTTACTTCTCTTGAGTTGGCAGGCAGGTTCTTTACCACTAACACTGCCTGGAAAGCCCGAACACACACACACATATAAATTAATGTATGTTATATATATTTTACTTTACATATATCTTGTTATATATATGTATATATCTTATATGTTATGTTTTTTATTTCAAATTTTTAAAAATAGGATTTATGGTTTAATTTTTGTCACAGATAAATGAAGTCTCAACATATCAGTTGCACTAGTGACTATATGTACTTACATTCACAGCAGTTTCATTGAAAATTCTACCAGATTTACTATCCTTATTGTGGATTTCAACTGACCATGAGAAAAGAAGTGATGGTGGATGGATATGATTTCACCCATTTCTTTATTACAAAGGAATTCTGGACCCTCACCTCTTTTACACTTTTTATTGAATGTTTTCAAACATTTAAATCAGTAGGTGGACTGGACTAACATAATTAATCCTCAGTCATCTATCATCTGGTTTTAACAATGAGTAACATTTTACTATATTCTTTCCTTTTTTTTTTGACAGAGTATTTCAAGTAAATGTCAAACAAATGAAACTTTATCTCCAAATGTGTATATGCCTCTCTTTCTAAAACATGGCATTTCTTACTTAAGGTTTAATGCCATTATCATTTTCAACAAGATTTACAGTATTGTCTTAATTCCATCAAATATCCTGTTCACATCTTGTTCAAAATTTCCCAGTTGTACCCAAAACATCTTTTACAAGGTCAAACCAGGATTCAATAATCATGTTTTAATACTTGGATATTACATCTCTTAAGTCTTTCTTTTTAAAAAATAAACTTTATTGAGGTATAGTTGACATACAAAAATCTGTACGTATTTAATGTGTATAGTTTGAGCCTGACATACTGTGGCTGAATTCTCGTCTCTGTCCATCAGCACAAAATTGAATCTCTGAAATAGAGTTTTTGGTGAAGCAGAAAATAGCTTTACTGCTTTGCCAGGCAAAGAGGGCCACAGCAGGCTAATGCCCTCAAAGCTGTGTGTCCCAAACCAGGGTGGGACTGAGGAATCTTACTGTAATGGTTTAGGGAGCAGAGTTGTCAATAAGGATCTATGGCCAGGGCCTGCATTCCTTCCATCCAGATATCATCTGGAAACAGCAGTGTTGGCATCAGGTAGGCTTGCGATATGCTTCTGTGCTTCTGGAGGTTATAGAACTGTGATCTTCTCTCAGAAATGAAGAACACTTACAAAGAAGGGTGTGTAGAAGGAGTGTTCTCAACAGAGAAAAACACCAGGTGTGGATATGAAACTGAGCAGAAAAGCAAGTCATCTGTAAAATGCAAGTCAGAGTGAATTAAAACAGATTATCATTCCCAACAAGATTTACAGTATTGTCTTAATTCCACCAAATACCCTGTTCATATTCAAAATTCCCCAATTGTCCCCCAGACATCTTTTACAAGTTCAAAACAGTCTTCGATAAATAATCATAAATTTAATAATTGGATGAGACATCTCTTAAGTCTTTCTTTTTTAAAAACAGCTGTATTGAGATATAATTGACATACAAATATCTCTATGTATTTAATGTGCACAGTTTGGACATACTGTTGCTGAATTCTGGCCTCTATACACTAGTACTGAATTGAATCTCAGAGACAGAGTTTTGGGTGAAGCAGAAAAGACTAGCTTTATTGCTTTACAAGGCAAAGGGAGCCACAGCAGGCTCATGCTCTCAAAACTGTGTGTCCCAACCCAAGGAGGTTTTTTGTTTTTTAAAAAAATTAATTTATTTTTTATTGAAGGATAATTGCTTTACGAAATTTTACTGTTTTCTTCCAAGGAGGTTTTGAGGAGTCTTACAGTAATGGTTCCGGGAGCAGGTTTGCTGATAAGGATCAGGACACATGCAAGGCAAGGCCTGCATTCTTTTCATCTAGGAATCAACTGGAGACCAGCAGTGCTGGCCTGAGGTGGTCTTGTGATGGACTTCTGTGGTTCTGGAGGCTATTGAACTGGGATCTCTCAGGAATGAAGAATACTCACAGAATCACACACAAGTTACCTTTACAGTTCAATTTACTATATAGAAATCATTTGGATTTTATATTTTCAGTTAAATTCCTAACTTACAATATTGATTTTTTTTAAAAAAAAAGATTGTTACATTAATTCAGCACTTTTTTTAGCATACCAAATTGAAATACATTAAGATCAAACTTTAGATTTATGGCAAACAGTCTTCAAATACAACACAAACATTTTTTAAAGTTACCATATCGTTCACATGTGGTACTTGCAACTCTGAGCTGTTATACACAGAATAGCTCTCCTTTAAATATGGCAAAACTGACATGCCATGAAGCTCAAAGTTGTATAGTCAAGCCAAGGACTCAAAGTTGTACCATCTCTTAAAAGATTTGGCATTTCTGAACCAAAAAGCACAACATGTAAAGAAGGTTAGGGACAATTCCTCCTTGAGAGTTCTTAAAAGAGAAAAATACCAGGTATGGATATGCCACTAAGCGAAAAGCTCTGTAAAAAGCAAGTCAGAGTGAATTAAAAGAGATCAGAGCATGATGGGGGCTGTTTCAACTAAACTTTATAAATTTATCTGGAATGAAATGTGCAACACTCATGAAGACATCAGCACAATCATCATAATAAACATATCTAATCACTTCTAAAAGTTTCCTTGTGCAACTTGGCTATTTTTGTTTCATTTGTGCATGTGCTAACATGAGATCTGCTCTCTCAGTTTTTTTTTTAACTGCATGTTGTAGCATTAGCTATAGGCATGATATTGTACAGAAGTTCTCTGCAATTCATCTAGTATAACTGAAACTTGATACCCACTGAGGAGCTCCACGTTGCTGCTGACGACCACCATTCTACTTCATAAATCTCTTTTAGTCTGGAACAGTCATCTCACAACTCCCTTTGTTTTTTTGACATTGACTTGTTGAAAATTGAGGCAGTTGTTCTGCAGAATAACCCAACTTCTGAATTTTCTTCTTGCTTCCTCAGAGTGTTAGTTACCTTGTTCCACTACCCCTCTAGAAATAGATCTGAAGGCTCGATTAGATTCCGGTTCAACATTTCGGACAAAAAACAGTTCAGATTGAATCATGTCAGAAGGCATGTCGTTGCTGACCCTCCCACTTGTCGTGATTCTGAGTGGGTTCAGGTGGCGGTAGGCTGACTTCCCCATTGTGTAGTTAAACTTTCCTCTTAACATCCGGCAAGTAATCTGCAGGGCAATGTTTGAACACTTTGTGAATATCTATAATTACTCTAGCATCTATTAATGATTATTATCTAGATAGACAAATTCACTAGGATTGTTAAAACTGGTAATTTTTTCTAATTATTTCCACATTTATTCCCTGAAACACTTCTGTTAAGAAGAAGTTTCCTTCATCAGTTCAAGCTGTTTGATTTCCCTGAATATAATTCACACAGGACAAGCAAGGTGAATGCAAATTCTTTAACTTTAATTATCAACATTTAGAGCAAGGTGTTTCTGCACTTCTTGCCTCCAGTAATGATAAATGAGATTTCTTCTCTCTCGCAGTCCCTTGCCTTCTCTCCCATAAGCTTAGAGATTTTTATATATTCAACGTGTTTCAAACAATTGCAGTCTTTTTTTCAGTGTTCACATTGCCACATATTTGACCAGTAAGAGCCCCCTTGAGTTTCTTTTCAGACCCCTAAAAGGAAGGGGACCTCAGTTTTCATTCCACGATTTCTGTTTATAAAAAGAGTTAAGTATTACATGTGAAACTTTATCCATGGCTGCTAGAAGCCTGAAAAATAAAAAACCACCAGGACATAAATGAATTCAGAATTACCTTCCAATGTAAAAAGAAAAGTGTGTGATATTGAGTGTAGGGGTCTAAGGGAAAAATTGTTAAGAAATTTCCAACATTGCAGGGATGATGTAAGTAAATAAAAAAGCAACCACAAATAGCCTCAGGACCATTTTCAGATTGCAGATGAAATTTTGATGCAGTTATTCTTAAGCTACATTTTGCCATTTACATATCCCTGTCCACCAAAAGGGAGCAGAGAGTCAGAGAGACAGAGAGAAACAAAGAGAGGGTAAAGGGAGGAAGGGAAGAAATGGGGAGGGAGAAAGAAAAACAGAGGCAGACTAGCTTGGTTCTTCCAAAAGCTTTTAGATATGAGTAAAATTGCCACCTAGTCCATCCATCACCTGTACCCCATCTGCAAGTCCCACCTCTGCAAGTTACTTTGTCTTTACTTTAGTCCATGTCTGACTCTTGATTCCTTCGTTTTGAAAAGGTCTTTTTTTTTTTTTTTATGTTTTTTCTACCAGTGACATCAGCAAGGACTATTTCTTCTATTTGTATGGATAAACATTTGAAGGATTATGCCGCATTCCCCAGGATATTGTCTACCATTTTGCTAATGGAGCAAGGCAATTGTCCCAAGCTAAAGTGATTCAAAGGGCTTCCCTGGTGACTCAGTCAGTAAAGAATCCACCTGCAATGCAGGAGATCTGGGTTTGATCTCTGGGTCCGGAAGATATCCTGGAGAAGGGAATGGCAACCCACTCCAGTATTGTAGCCTTGAGAATCCCATAGGCAGAGGAGGGACTTGAAGGAGCCTGGAAGGCTACAGTCCATGGGGTCACAAGAGTCAGACACGACTTAGCAACTAAACCACAACAGCCCAAAAGTGATTCAAGACACGGGATATTTTAATGTTGATGGTTGTTACACAAGGTACAGCTCAACGCAAAAGCAAGAAAGCCAAAAATTTAAGCCCCAGTCTAAATCTGGCTACTTGATTTGAAACCAAAGATTAGTTGAAGTCCATAATAAAGTTGATACTAGTAAAATATGTGGACTACAGGTCAGGAATGAGATTATGTCCAGGAGTGGGGCAAAGGTTGGCCCTCATGGGAGAAGATTCATTTTTCACATTAGTTACTAAAAATAAAGGCTAAAAGGTGAATGCTACCCATACCACTGCTTCCACAAAGCATCAAAATGACCAAATCATATTAATTACAGAAAAACATTCAATTTCTTTTTTTTTTTTTTTTAACATTCAATTTCTTAACTGTTATCTCCCCTATATCTTATCCAAGGCATAAAATCTAAGACTTAAGCACAGTGACATAGATGAGATAGGAGTGGACACTTCCGTGAGGCAGAGAGCATTTCAGAGGCAAGAGGGAACAACAGTGCTTAACATCTTTCGCTGCTGTAATTTAGACTTGTTTTGATTTCATTGCAGCATTTGCATCTTTAATCTGATGAGCATGGGAGACCTAAAGAACAGAAATATTCAGCTATGATGAATTTGGTTTATTAAAACCAAGCATCTGATGAATGGAGAGAGTAGCATGGAAGCATGTACACTACCATATGTAAAATAGATAGCAAGTGGGAATTTGCTGTATGACTCAAGGAGCTCAAACCGAGGCTCTGTGACAACCTAGAGGGGTGGAATGGAGTGGGAGGGAGATTCAAGAGGGAGGGCATCTATGTATACCTATGACTGATGCATGTTGATGTATGGCAGAAACTAGCACAATATTGTAAAGCAATTATCCTTCAATTAAAAATAAGTCATTTAAAAAACTAAAACATTATACAAGTATAAAAATTTGTTTAAAAATAAAATTAAGCATCTTGTCATATTAGAGTGGTACTATTGTATTTTGGCTTCTTTTCCTTGAAATATTACACTAATTAATATCTTAAGAGCGTGAGGCATAGTGGGTATCAGTGAGTGTTAGTTGTTAACATTGACTTTGATGAAAACTGTAATAGGTATTAATAATAAATAAAAATAACAAATAAAAAACATCGTTGCATACTTATATTGTTCCAGACTTATTTTACTAAATATTTTAATAAATCAGTCCTAGAAAGTAGATACTATTATGTATTTTACATACGACGAAACTGAAGTCCAGAGAGGTTAAGTAAGTTGCTCAAAGATACACAGCTAATAAGGTAAAAAGCTGGGGTTCAAATTCAGGCTGTTCAGAGACCAATCTCTTAATCAATATTTGATCATGATTGCATTCATTTATAGGCAGATACAATCATTATTCATTCATTCATCCAGCAATTATACACTGAATGGTGCTATTTCCATACGACTGTGTCAGGCATGGTAGATACAGAGCAAAATAAGACCAGAACTCAGTTCTTAAAGCGGATTCCAGGGACTATCTTCTCTTTTGACAAACATCCTCAGAGCAACCCACCCAAACTTCTCTGTTTGTCCTGCTTGTAAGATCCCAGCCAACTCTCTCAGACCTCAGGCTTTTCCTGAGGTCCAAATACCTCAAACAAACTCAAAAGGAGGATCCCCTGGACTCCCATCCGGTCCTGACCTAAGAGAGAGGGCGGCAGAGACGATGGAGGAGAAAAGAGGGAACCCGCACCCTGCCTGCCATGGGGCCAGCGGAGAAAAGGTGGGGAAGGGGTGTCCTAAGCGCTGTGTGGTTTGTTTGCTTCTACCTGATCTCACTCTTCCCAGATCCCTCTTCTTGAGATAATAATGTAGCATTATTTCAAATTTATACATGAAAAAGCAAGATCATTGACATTAAGTGCTGCATTCAATATGCCAGCAAATTTGGAAAATTCAGCAGTGGCCCCAGGACTGGAAAAGGTCAGTTTTCATTCCAATCCCAAAGAAGGGTAATGTCAAAGAATGTTCAAACTACTGAACAGTCACACTCTTTTCACATGCTAGCAAGGTAATGCTCAAAATTCTTCAAGCTATGCTTCAACAGTACGTGAACCAAGAACTTCCAGATCTATAAGCTGGAGTTAGAAGAGGCAGAGGAACCATAGATCAAATTGCCAACATCCATTGGATCGTAGAAAAAGCAAGAGAATTCCAGAAAAAATATCTATGTCTGCTTCATTGATTATGCTAAAGCCTTTGTCTGTGTGCATCACAACAAACTGTGGAAAATTATTAAAGAGATGGGAATACCGAACAGGGAACAATGGACTAGTTCCAAATTGGGAAAGGAGTACGTCAAGGCTGTACGTTGTCACTCTGCTTATTTCACTTATATTAATTATTTCACTTATTTCACAGAGTACATCATGCGAAATGCCAGGCTGGATGAAGCTCAAGCTGGAATCAAGATTTCTGGGAGAAATATCGATAACCTCATATATGCAGATGACACCACCTTAATGGCAGAAAGTGAACAGGAACTAAAGAGCTTCTTGATGAAGGTGAAAGAGAAGAGTGAAAAAGTTGGCTTAAAACTCAACATTCAAAAAACTAATCATGGCATCTGGTCCCATCATTTTCTGACAAATAGATGGGGAAAAAATGGAAACAGTGACAGATTTTATTTTCTTGGGCTCCAAAATCCCTGTGGACAATGACTGCAGTGCTGAAATTAAAAGACACTTTCTCCTTGAAAGAAAAGCTATGATAAACCCAAACAGCATATTTAAAAGCAGAGACATCACTTTGCCAACAAAGGTCTGTATAGTCAAAGCTATGGTTTTTCCAGTAGTCATGTACAGATGTGAGAGTTGGACCATAAAGAAGGCTGAGAACTGAAGAACTGGTGCTTTGGAACTGAACTGTGGTGCTGGAGAAGACTCTTGAGAGTCCGTTGAACAGCAAGGAGATCAGACCAGTCAATCCTAAAAGAAATCAACCCTAAATATTTATTGGAAGAACTGATACTGAAGCTGAAGCTCCAATACTTCAGCCACATGATGTAAAGAGCTGGCTCATTAGACAAGACCCTGATGCTGGGAAAGATTGAGGGCAGGAGGAGAAGGGGACAATAGAGGATGAGATGGCTGGATGGCATCATCGACTCAATGGACATGGGTTTGGGTGGACTCCGGGAGTTGGTGATGGACAAGGAGGCCTGATGTGCTGCAGTTCATGGGGTCATGAGGAGTCAGACACAACTGAGCGACTGAACTGAGCTGAACTGATTCTCCTTAGAGAAAGTGCTCTTTGCAAGTAGAATGAATACTTTCATCAACTGCTTCAAGTATGGAATACTGAAACACCACCTGCCTCCTCCCTACAGTGTATAACCAAGGGACAATGGCCTGATACCAGATAACTTTCTGAGTAGGGCAGGTCCTTTCAATCACAGAGCTCTCATTTGGCTTAGTGGGATATGCAGCTTGGGGGTTGGAGCTGAATTACCCAAGACAATATAAGCAGCACTGATCATTCACTGCTTTGCCCTCGGCTTGCATCTCAATATACGCTGGCCAAATCCTTAAAAAGAGTCACACACTTATTTCAGGTCATACTTTGCAGGAAGGACATATTGTGTAATGCATCCAAGACCCAGATAATGGAGACAGAGATAAATAGAAGAGACAAGAAACATACCCACCTGTATTTCAGAGCATTTTTATTTCATCCCTCATCATGCCTCCCTTATTCCTAGGGTAACTTCTATGCCATAAATGGAGTGACCTTCCTTGAGCATTGGAATTCTTTTTTTCATAATGTAGAGTGGAAGTGGAGATGTAGACACTGAACTTTATTGGATCCAGAGCAGGTGAGGATACAGACAACCTACCTGGTAATCAGGTCCCATGAAGGCTGCTTTTCCTTGTCCTACCTGCTGATGAAACTTCCACAAGGATTATGAGTTACCTGTCTTGGGAGCTGCTCTCCATAGTATCTTGTGGTGAGGACTCAGCCATGTAATAGGTTTAGATGAGAACTGAGGGATATAAACAGGGCAAACGGACAAGTGTAAGATGCTTGACCTCAGGAAATAGAATAGAGAGAGAATACTATAGAATATGATTCCTAAATTGATCTTATTGCAAGATGCCAGGATGGGTATGTTAGAGTTACACTGGAAGACCATTTAAAATAGAGATTTCTGAGCATCACACAGGGAAGGTCGTATTTGGCTGGCCAGAATTTGGACGTGTCAATCAACGTCTTTTATAAGCTTCAGAGGTAGTTGTGGTACCCAGGCTTTTGGAGGAGCTGACTTTGAAAATACTCTTGCAGACACAGAGAACAGACTTGTGGAAACAGCAGGGGAAGGAGAGGGTGGGACAAACTGAGAGTAGCATGGAAACATATACCTTACCATATGTAAAATGGATAGTCAGTGGGAATTTTCTGTATGACTCAGGGAGTTCAAACCGGTTGGTATTGTTCAGTTGCTCAGTCATGTCCAACTCTTTGAAACCCCATAGACTACAGCATGCCAGGCTTCCCTGTCCTTCACTATCTCTCAAAGTTTGGTCAAACTCATGTCCATTGAATTGGTGATGCCATCCAACCATCTCATCCTCTGTTGTCTGTTTCTCCTCCTGTCCTCAATCTTTCCCAGCATCAGGGTCTTTTCTAATGAGTCAGCTCTTTGCATCAGGTGGCCAAAGTATTGGAGCTTCAGTTTCAGCATCAGTTCTTCCAATAAATATTCAGGGTTGATTTCCTTTAGGACTGACTGGTTTGATGTGCTTGCAGTCTAAAGGACTCTCAAGAGTCTTCGCCAGCACCACAATTTGAAAGCATAAGTTCTTCAGCACTCAGTGTTCTTATAGTCCAACTCTCACATCCATACATGACTACTGAAAAAAAAAATATAGCTGTGACAATACAGACCTTTGTTGGCAAAGTGATCTCTCTGCTTTTTAATATGCTGCCTAGGTTTGTTATAGCTTTTCTTCCAAGGAGCAAGCATCTTTTAATTGCAAGGCTACAGTCACTGTCTGCAATGATTTTGGAGCCCAAGAAAATAAAATCTGTCACTGTTTTCATTTTTTCCCCATCTATTTGAAGTGAAGTGATGAGACCAGATGCCATGATCTTAGTGTTTTGAATGTTGAGTTTTAAGCCAGCTTTGTCACTCTTCTCTTTCACTTTCATCAAGAGGCTCTTTAGTTCCTCGTCCCTTTCTACCATTAGGGTAGAGTCATCTGCCTATCTGAGGTTATTGATATTTTTCCCAGCAATCTTGATTCCAGCTTGAACTTCATCCAGCCTGGCATTTCACATGATTTACTCTGCATATAAGTGAAATAAACAGGATGATGATATACAGCCTTGATGTACTCCTTTCCCAATTTGGAACCAGTTCATTGCTCCATGTCTGGTTCTAACTGTTGCTTCTTGACCTGCATACAGAAGGTCTGGTATTTCCATCTCTTTCAGAATTTTCCACAGTTTGTTGTGATCCACACAGTCAAAGGCTTTAGCATACTCAATGAAGCAGATGTTTTTTCTGGAATTCTCTTGCTTTTTCTATCATCCAATAGATGTTGGCAATTTGATCTCTGGTTCCTATGCCTCTTCTTGCTCAAGCTTGTACATCTGGAATTTCTTGGTTCACATACTGTTGAAGCCTAGCTTAAAGGATTTTGAATATTACCCTGCTAGCATGTGAAATAAGTGCAATTGTACAGTAGTTTGAATATTCTTTGGCATTGCTCTTCTTTAGGGTTGGAATGGAAACTGACATTTTCCAGTCCTGTGGCCTGGAAAATGAGTACTCTGTGACAGCCTAGGGGAATGGGATGGGGTTGGAGGTCAGAGGGAGATTTAGGAGGGATAGGACATATGTATACCTATGACTGATTCATGTTGATGTGTGGCAGAAGCCAATACAGTACTGTAAAGCAATTATCCTCCAATTAAAAATAAATAAATTTTTAATTTTTTTTAAATTTCCCTTTTAGGAGAAAGCACTAATCCTCCGAGTGTGGCCTACAATAATTTATCAAGGGGTCAGGAGGTATTTGGGTAATTCTCAAAGAAAAACAAGTAAATATTTTGTTACTTATATTTCATAGAGTTGAAGTGAAATGTATTTCATCCTACCCCTTCTTAGGCTAGTCTGAGGTTGAGTTCTATCACCTGCTAAAAAAAGTCTCACCTAATACAGAGGACTAAACCATCAAAGATTTTATATAATTGTCAGAGAAATCACAGTAACCTCTCTGCTAAAGCAATCTACTTTTTTTTCAGAGCATGAACAAAAGATTTCCTTCTAGTACAAACTTGATGAATTCTATCAGTAAAGTCAAAGGAAATATTAGTATTACTAAGGTATCATTCAGCATTGCACTCCTGATAATGAAAAAAGGTACATGTCAAACCAAAAAGCCAACTACAAGTTAATGACAAATATGGTTAGTGATAAATCAGAAGGAACTGTTGGTAAAATTCCTTTATCAAATGATACTGTTGTGCAAACACAACATCAATAACATAGAATGTGAATTGAAAGGTGTGTGCTAGACTACATTTTGCTTTACAGTAGGTTGAAGTGATTGATATGTAGGCTATAAATAAGCTCTTGGCATCTGTGCAGCATTTTTAAGAAGCTGAAGCATTTGATTTTTTCTTCTGGTTGTCATTGAAAACTCATGATGTAGAGGAAGAATTTTCATAAAAGTTACTTTGTGTGCTATGGTGTAGAATGGAAAGGAGCATTGGGATTACTCTCACTAGGACAGCAGCTATGTGTGCAGCAAGACTTTTACCTGAAGCCAGTTCACATGCTGCTTACTAACAGAACAGTTAGGGTTTAAAAAAAAACAAAACAAAACAATATGCCTCCTAATGTTGACTCATTATGAAAGAAAATTAAGAATTCAAACACTAACAGCTACTGTGCAACTGAGGCTGTTTCATTTTATCATGTTGAGCAAAGAAATGAACTGCTCTGGATTTCAACACTGATGTTTATTTGCCATAAAATGGAAAGAACACACATCATGTAAAAAACACATAATACTAAATTTACCACGTTAACTATTTTTAATGCTCATCTCAGTAGCATTAAGTATACTCACATTGCTGTCCAACAGGTCTCTAGAACTTTTGTCTTGCAACATCAAAACGCCACACCTACTAAATACTTGTTCCCCTTCCCCCACATTGATAACCACGTTTGTACTTCTTGTTTTATGATTTTAACTACTTTAGAGACTTCCTATTAGTGGAATCATACACTATTTGTCCTTTTGTGACTGACTTATTTTGCTTAGCGTAATTTCCTTGAGGTTCATCCATGTTATAACACGTGACAGGATTTCCTTTTTTCCCTAATACTTCCATTATGTTCCATTACGTGTATATACCACATTTTCATCATTCATGCATTCATTCATTTTTCAGGGGGTATTTGGGTTGTTTCCATATCTTGGCTATTGTGAATCATGCTGCAGTGAATATGGGAGTGCACATAACTCTTGAGATCTTGATTTTAGTTCTCCTGAATATGCCCAGAAGCAGGATCTGTTGGTTATATGGTAATTCTATTTTTAACTTTTTGAGTAACCTCCATACTGTTTTCCACAATAACTGCACCATTTTACATTCCCACTAACGGTGCACAAGCGTTTCAACTTCTCTGCATCCTCACCAACATTGTTTTGATTGTGGCCCTTCTGATAGGCATGAAGCGATGTCTTATTTGGTTTTGATTTATATTTCCCTAATGATCAGTGATGTTGAACATCTTTTCATGTGCTTATTGACCATTTGATACACTCATTGGAGAAAATCTAATCAGTTTCTTTGCTCAGTTTTTTCCTCTGATGCATGTCACTAGCCTGGTGACTGACTATGCCACAGCCAGTGGATAAGGTCAGCAGTTACTCTTCAAGGACTCTAGCACACTAAATCAATAGCTGATACCCAGGTGGTTCAGATGGTAAAGAATCTTCCTGCAATGCAGGAGACCTGGGTTTGATCCCTGGGCCAGGAAAATCCCCTGGAGAAGGGAATGGCTACCTACTCCAGCATTCTTGCCTTGAGAATTCCACTAGAATTGACTCTAGCCTCAATCCTTTGCCCATTTTTTCAATCAGGTTGTTGTGTTATTGTTGTTGAGTTGTAGCTCTTCCTTATATATTGTGACTATTAAGCTTTACCAGATGTACAATTTACAATTATTTTCTCCCATTGTGTAGGCTGCCTTTCATGCATTTTTCCCTTTGACATGCATAAGTTTTTGAGTTCATGGTATAATCCTATTTGTCTTTATTTTGTTACTTGTGCTTTTGGTGTCATATCAAAGAAATCATTGACAAATCTAATGTCTTGAAGACTTTCCCTTATGTTTTCTTCTAGAAGTTTAGCAGTTTTAGGTCTTTTGTTTAGGTATTTAATAAATTTTGAGTGAATTTTTGTAGACAGTATAAGGTAAGGGTCCAACTTGATTGTGTTGTATGTGTGTACCCAGTTTTCCTGACATCATTTGTTGAAGAGACTGTTCTTTCCCCATTGATTAGGCTTAGCATCCTTGTTAAAAAATCATTTGACCATATATGCAAGGGGTTATTTCTATACTCGCTATCCTGTTCCATTGGCCTATATATCTATCTTTATGCCTGTACCATATCACATTAATTGGGCTTCCTAGATGGCTCAGTGATAAAGAATCCACCTGCCAATGCAGGAAATGTAGGAGATGCAGGAAATGTGAGTTCAATCCCTGGGTAGAGAAGATCCCCTCGAGAAGGAAATGGCAACACATTCCAGTATTCTTGCCTGGAAAATCCCATGGACAGAGGAGCCTGGCAGGTGACAGACAGTCCATGGGGTTGCAAAGAGTTGGAGACAACTGCGTGACTAAACAACAAGAACACCGCCTTAATTACTGTTACTTTGTAGTATCATTTTGAAATCAGGAAGTCTGAGTCTTCCAAATTTGTTCTTCTTCAAGATTGTTTTGGATATTCAGGTTCCCTTGAGAGTTCATATGTATTTTAGAATTTTTTTCTATTTTCACACAAAAAAATCCCACTAGAATTTTTATAAATATTGCATTGAGTCTGTAGATTGCTTTATTTGGTACCTATGAACATTCTGATAATATTAAGTCTTCCAGTCTATAAGTATGTGAATGTCTTTCCATTTATTTGTATCCTTTTTGATTTTAAAAGTATTTTGTATCATTTAGCGTACAAGTCTATAATCTACTTTATTAAGTTTATTACAAAATATTTTACCCTTTTTGAGGCCTGGTAAATAGGACTGCCGTTTTAATTTCTTTTTCAGGTTGGTCATCGTAAGTGTATAAAAATACAACTGAATTTTTTTAATCAAAGTACAGTTGATGTACAATACTGTGTAAGTTTCAGGTGTGTAGCATAGTGATTCAGTTATTTTTTTTCCGATTATATTCCCTGTAGTTTATTACAAGATTTAGAATATAATTCTCTGTGCTATACAATAAAGTCTTGTTGCCTACCTGTTTATGTATAGTGGTTTTTATCTGTTAATCCCACACTCCTAATTTTTCCCTTCTTCCCTTCCTCCCTCTCCCCTTTGGTAACCATAAGTTTGTTTTCTGTCTGTTTCTCTTTCGTAAGCAAATTTATTTGTATTATTTTTTACATTCCACATATAAGTGAAATCACACAGTATTTGTCTTTCTCTGCCTGACTTACTTTACTAAGTATAGTATTCTCTAGGTTTATCAATGCTATTGCAAATGGCATTATTTCATTCCCTTTTTACTGCTGAGTAATAGTCCGTTGTATATGTACCACATTTCTTAATCCAATTATCTGCTGTTTCCATGTCTTGGCTACTATAAATAATGCATCTATAAACATTGGGATGCATGTATCTTTTTGAATTAGAAGCTTTTTTTCTTGAGTATATATCTAGGAGTGGGGTTGCCAGATCATATAGTAGGTCAATTTTTTTGTTTTTTAAGGAACATCTATACTGTTTTCCATAGTAACTGCGCCAATTTTCATCCCTATCAGCAGTGTAGAAAGGTTTCCATTTCTCCACACCCACTTCAGCATTTATTATACGTAGATTCTTTAATAATAGGCATTCTGACCATTGTGAGGTGACACCTCATTGTGTTTTGTATTTAAAAAATGCAACTGATTTTTAAACACTGATTTTTTTTATGCAAATTTGCTGAATTTATTAGTTCGAACAGGTATTTTTGTAACATCCTTAGGATTTTCTAAATATAAGATCATGTCATCTGTAAATGGAAATAATTTTATTTCTTCTTTTTAAATTTCCATGCCTTTTGTTTATTTTTCTTATCTAATTGCTTTGATTAGAATATCTAGTACTATGTTGAATCTTTGCCTTGTTCCTGATTCTAGAAGCTAAGTTTTTAGTCTTTCTATGTTGAATAAAATGTTAGCTGTGGGCTTTTCAAATGGCAGTAAATATTGTACTGTCAGCACAGGGCCACTAGCCACATGTGGCCACTGAACACAAAATGTGATTAGTGCAACCAAGTAAATGATTTTCAATTTAATTTTAATTTAAACAGTGACATGTGACTAACAGCTATAATACTTACAATGCAGCTTTAGAACAAGTGAACAGACCCTTATTATCCAATGCTGATTAATCACATTTAAATTAGAGCATTGACTTTGTTGAAGTGAGAGATGGAGTAGAACACATGTTGTAGAATGACACAGACACAGTTCAGTGCAATCAGAGAAGAATAATCATAATAAAAGTGGAAACTCTATCATCTCAGAATTAGGTTAAAGGGACTTAAGATAACTTTGGTAGGACAACGATAACTCATATAAGCATTTAAGAGTGCAATGATTGGAAGAACAAATAGATTTATTTTGAAAGCTTTCTATCTGAAGATTTAGAATCAAAGGAAAAAACTTCTAATATGTGTTCTCTTATTTAAAGAAACCTGATCCTAAGCTGTATGGATTGACAATCATACTGATGTTACAGCACTATAATTTCACTTCCTCTCCCTAAAAAACATAGTCCAAAAAAGAAATCACCCTGGAATAATATTTCTACTCTTGTAACCTCAAGTGGTCTTCATAGAACCATTCAATTCCAGTTTCTTCAGCATTACTGGTTCAGGCATAGACTTGGATTACTGTGATATTGAATGGTTTGCCTTGGAAACGAACAGAGATCATTCTGTCATTTTTGAGATTGCACCCAAGTACTGCATTTCATACTGTTTTGTGGACTATGATGGCTACTCGATTTCTTCTAAGGGATTCTTGCCCACAGGAGTAGATATAATGGTCATCTGAATTAAATTCGCCCATTCCCGACCATTTTAGTTCACTGATTCCTAAAATGTCAGTGTTCACTCTTGCCATCTGCTGTTTGACCACTTCTAATTTACCTTGATTCATGGGCCTAACATTCTGAGTTCCTATGCAATAATGCATTTACAGCATCAGACCTGACTTCTATCACCTGTCACATCCACATATGGGCGTTGTTTTTGCTTTGGCTCCATCTCTTCATTCCTTCTGGAGTTATTCCCCTGATCTTCTCCAGTGGCATATTGGGCACCTATCGGCCTGGGGAGTTCATCTTTCAGTGTCCTATCATTTTGATTTTTCATACTGTTCATGGGGTTCTCAAGGCAAGACTACTGAAACGTTTCGCCATTCCTTTCTCCAGTGGACCACGTTTTGTCAGAACTCTCCACCATGACCCATCTGTCTTGGGTGGCCTGACACAGCATGGCTCATAGTTTCATTGAGCTAGACAAGGCTGTGGTCCATGTGATCAGTTTGGTTAGTTTTCTGTGATTGTGGTTTTCATTCTGTCTGCCCTCTGAAGGATAAGGATAAGAGGCTTATGGAAGCTTCCTGATGGGAGAGACTGACTGTGAGAGAAACTGGGTCTTGTTCTGATGGGCGGGGCCATGCTCAGTAACTCTTTAATCCAATTTTCTGTTTATGGGCAGGGCTGTGTCCCTTCCCTGCTGTTTGACCTGAGACCAAACTACGGTGGAGGTAATGAAGATAATGGCGACCTCCTTCAAAAGGTCCCATGCATACACTGCCATATTCAGTGCCCTTGACACTGCAACAGGCCACCACCAGCCCATGCCTCTGCTGGAGACTCCTGGAAACTCACAAACAACTCTGGGCGAGTCTCTTGTAGGGGCGTTACTCCTTTCCCCTGGGTCCTGGTGCACACAAGCGTTTGTTTGTGCCCTCCAATAGTCAGTTTCCCCAGTCCTGTGTAAGTTCTGTAATCAAACCCCACTGGCCTCCAAAGTCAAATACCCTGGGGGTTCTCAGTCCCTTTGCCAGATTCCCAGGTTGAGAAATCTGTTGTGGGTCCTAGAACTTTGTTAACAGTGCAATAATTTCTTTGGTATAATTGTTATGCAGTTTGTGGGTCATCTGCTCTGCGGCTCTGTGGTGGAGTTAATGGCAACCTCCAAGAGGGCTTATGCTACAGGCTGTGTGGCCAGGTAGCTGCACCCAGAGCCCCTGCCCCTGCGGCAGGCCATTGCTGACCTGTACCTCCACAGGAGACTCAAACACAGGCCTGGCTCAGCCTTCTGTGAATGATGTCCTTTTCATCATAGGGGAATGGAATGCAAAAGTAGGAAGTCAAGAGATAACTGGAGTAACAGGCAAATTTGCCCTTGGAGTACTAAACGAAGCAGGGCAAAGGCTAACAGAGTTTTGCCAAGAGAGAACTGATCATAGAAACACCCTCTTCCAACAACACAAGAGAAGACTCTACACGTGGACATCACCAGATGGTCAATACCAAAATCAGATTGATTATATTCTTTGCAGCCAAAGATGGATAAGATCTAGACAGTCAGCAAAAACAAGACGAGTAGCTGACTGTGGCTCAGATCGTGAACTCCTTATTGCCAAATTCAGACTTAAATTGAAGAAAGTAGGGAAAACCACTGGACCATTCAGGTATGACCTAAATCAGATCCCTTATGATTATACAGTGGAAGTGACAAATAGACTCAAGGGATTAGATCTGAGAGAGTGCCTGATGAACTATGGACAGGAGGCAGGAATCAAGACCATCCCCAAGAAAAAGAAATGCAAAAAGGCAACATGGCTGTCTGAGGAGACTGTACAAATAGCTGAGAAAACAAGAGATGCTAAAGGCAAAGGAGAAAAGGAAAGATATACCCATTTGAGTGCCGAGTTCCAAAGAATAGCAAGGAGAGATAAGAAAACTTTACTCAGTGATCAATGAAAGAAATAAGGGTTATAATAGAAAGGGAAAGACTAGAGATCTCTTCAAGAAAAATAGAGATTAAAGGGAATGTTTCATGCAAAGATGGGCATGATAAAGGACAGAAATGGCATGGACTTAACAGAGGCAGGAGATATTAAGAAGAGGTGGCAAGAATACACAGAAGAACTACCTAAAAAAGATTTTCACTACCCAGATAATCACGATGCTGTGATCACTCACCTAGAGTCAGACATCTTGGAATGTGAAGTCAAGTGGGCCTTAGGAAGCATCACTATGAACAAAGCTAGTGGAGGTGATGGAATTCCAGTTGAGTTATTTCAAATCCTAAAAGATGATGCTGTGAAAGTGCTGCATTCAATATGCTAGCAAGTCTGGAAAACTCAGCAGTGGCCATAGGACTGGAAAAGTCAGTTTTCACTCCAATCACAAAGAAGGACAATGCCAAAGAATGTTAAAACATGATGTACACACGATTACATTCATCTCACACATTAGCAAAGTCATGCTCAAAATTCTCCAAGCCATGCTTAAACAGTATGTGAACTGTGAACTTCCAGATGTTCAAGTTGGATTTAGAAAAGGCAGGGGAACCAGAGATCAAATTGTCAACATCTGTTGGATCATCAAAAAAGCAAGAGAGTTCCAGAAAAACATCTACTTTTGCTTTGTTGATTACACCAAAGCCTTTGACTGTGTAGATCACAACAAACAGTGGAAAATTCTTAAAAAGATGGGAATATGAGACCATCTTACCTGCTTCCTGAGAAATCTGTATGCAGGTCAAGAAGCAACAGTTAGAACTGGACATGGAATAACAGATTGGTTCCAAATCAGGAAAGGAGTATGTCAAGGCTGTATATTGTCAACCTGCTTATTTAACTTCTATGCAGAATACATCATGCGAAATGCCAGGCTGGATGAAGCACAAGCTAGAATCAAGATTGCCAGGAGAAATATCAGTAACCTCAGATATGCAGATGACACCACCCTTATGGCAGAAAGTGTAGATGAATTAAAGAGCCTCTTGATGAAAGTGAGAGAGGAGAGTGAAAAAGTTGGCTTAAAATTCAGCATTCAAAAAACTAAGATTATGGCATCCGGTCCCATCACTTCCTGACAAATAGATGGGGAAACAATGGAAACAGTGACAGACTTTATTTTCTTGGGCTCCAAAATCACTGCAGATGGTGACTGAAGCCATGAAATTAAAAGACACTTGCTCCTTGGAAGAAAAGCTATGACCAACCTAGACAGCATATTAAAAACCAAAGACATTACTTTGCTGACAAAGGTCCATCTAGTCAAAGCTATGGTTTTTCCAGTGGTCATGTATGGATGTGAGAACTGGACCATAAAGAAAGCTGAGCGCTGAAGAATTGATGCTTTTCAACTGTGGTGTTGGAGAAGACTCTTGAGAGTCCCCTGGACTGCAAGGGGACCCAACCAGTCCATCCTAAAGAAAATCAGTCCTGAATATTCATTGGAAGGACTGATGCTGAAGCTGAAACTCCAATACTTTGGCCACCTGATGCAAAGAACTGACGACTCATTGGAAAAGACCCTGATTCTGGGAAAGATTGAAGGCAGGAGGAGAAGGGGATGACAGAGGAGGAGATGGTCGGATGGCATCACCAACTCTATGGACGTGAGTTTGAGTCAACTCCAGGAGTTAGTGAAGGACAGGGAGGCCTGCGTGCTGCAATCCATGGGGTCGCAAAGAGTCAGACATGACTGAGTGACTGAACTGACTGAACCTCAAGTATGTTAATAGAAAGGGAGGATACTTTTATTTTGAGAGGACAATCGAGAGAAAAGCTTATAAAGTCATTTGAAGTCGTCTCAAGGAGATCTCATACTTTTAGGATCAGCAAGAACCAGGGCTGTAAGTTCTGTACACTGACATAATAATACTAGCTGGTTCCTCTCAATGAGTTTGCAGGTTTGGACTGTGATTCCTGATTCTTACTGAAATGTAGAGGACAATTGGTTAACAAATTTCGAATAATTATCTTAAGCACAAAGACCGCTATTACGATTCCACTAGGTTTTCTTCTATATTTCACATTGTCTCTAAATTTTAATCATTTAGACTGCTCATTTCCAGGCCTTATATTTCCTAAAATTAAACTATGAATGTCGATCTTTTGCTGTTCTGTCATCACACTCAGCACTAGAAACAATCCTTTAAATTTGGTTTCCTCTTCATAGCAGTATTATTGACAATACCCAAAAGATGGAAACAACCCAAATATCCCCATCAACAGATGCCTGGAAAGACAAAATGTGTATATACATAACATAATTGAATTTTCCATCTGCAAAAATGGAAGGAAATTCTGACACGTGCCAAAACATGGATGAAACTCAAAAGACATTTTACTAAATGAAATAAGCAAGTACAATGGAAAAATACTATGTAATTCCACTTACATGAGCTACCTAGAATGGTTTAATTCATAGAGACAGAAAGTAGAATGGTAGTTATCTGGGGGTAAGAGCAGTTGGGGAATTATTAATCAATGGATACAAAGTTTCTGTTTGGGATGATAAAAAATATCTGGGAATCATGATGGTGGTTGCACAATATTGTGAATGTAATTAATGCCATGGAATTGTACACGTAAAATAAGTGGTAAATTTTATATTATGTTTATTTTAACAGTAACTTTTTAATTTTGTTGCCTCCTACCTTGGATTGTATTAAACTACCCTTGCAGTATAAGTGAGGTCATCTATAGAGAATGGCTAGCACTGGGGTTTTGTTGTTGTTGCTGTATTTTTCCTCTAGCAAATGTAGTTTAAGAACATGTTAATCTGATTTCCAATCACATAATCAGGTGGATGGATATTATCAGTGCTATCAGCAATAGTCATGTCCCAGGCATCAATAATGCCCACATTGAGATCCACGAAAATATCCCTCATGATAAGATTCTGAATATGACCATGAAAGTCACTAAACTTCTCTGCATTATCAAACATCCACCTAGTGTTTTCAGTTTTCAGGATCACCTTGGTCTCTGGGCTTCGCAAGAATAGCCGTTCAATGGCGTTTTGAACGTTGATGGCCCTACGGATAAAAATTTTGATGGGGAAGGGTCTAAAGTGCTGACCGAGAGTGATGACAATGGAGGTGTCCTTGTCTCCTGCTATCCGGTCAATTTCCCGTGGGATATAATTATCATCCTTTACCGAGAACAGACTTTGGGTAATAAATGGATGACCATGCTTTTTCCACTGAATCAAAATATGTCTTTCAACATCCAGAAGCACATGTGTTTTAAAGGGCCCAGCTCCATGAAGATCAAAATATTTTAAGGCTGATGGGAAAAAAAAAATCAATAACTCTTTTAACAAAAGGAAAATAATAATATAATTTTTAGATGCACATATTTATAAAATTCTGACCAAGATCACTTCTAACTATAAAAGTATTGCTGCCTATGGGAAGAAGAGAACTTTACCAAATGTATTAAAATCTTAACAAAATTGTGAAATTACTACCAGCATAGAGAAAGAGGAAGAAAATGTTTATATTTGAGAATGAAAAGATAAAATTTAACTTTTGATTAAAAGCCCAAATCCAAATGTTTGACACGTTTTAAAAGATAATTAACATTAAAAAAGGAAAATGAAGACTTCTATTATAAAAATAACCTCTGAAGGCAACTATAATTTCAAAATAAAAATAAGATACATACTTTTTACCATTTTTGGTAAATATTGAATCCACTGACGCAGTGTTGAATCTCCCATTAGGTAAATAAGTTTCCTCTTCAAGCAGCCGTTTATAGTTTCCATTTCATTTAATTCTATCTGTTTACAAAATGCTGCAACCCACTTTCTCTTCACAGTATAACCACTGGGGAAAGGACTCTTCATGCCGAGCCGACATTTTGTTTCTATGTTCTTACTCTCTGGTGATAAAAATTCCCACAATCAGCAATTTTTATTATCACAAATTATTTCAAAGACAGTTTCCTCATTTTCTTCTTCTTTTCCCCCTTTTCCCTCCATCCTTCTCTATTGCTGCTCTCCTGTCTTCTTCCCAAATATTTACCTAACAAGATCATGTTAAAGGGATGACTTAAAACTTATCACTTTTGAATAATCTCAACAATGAATGGTATTCCCTAGAATGGGGTTGGGGCTTCCCAGGTGGCTCAGTGGTAAAGAATCTGCCTGCCAGTGCAGGAGACACAAGATACACAGGTTCAACCCCTGGGTTGGGAAGATCCCCTTGAGTAGAAAATGGCAATCCACTCCAGTATTCTTGCCTAGAAAATCCCGTGGACAGAGGAGCCTTGAGGGCTACAGTCCACAGGGTCGCAAAGAGTTAGACACGACTGGATGACTGAGCAGACACACACACAGAATGCGGTTAGATTTTTTCCGTGTGAGTTTTCAGTGTTTCCCAGGGCTTCATGTTGTTCCTAAGGCCACACAGCTGTGAGAAAGCTAGCCAAAGTTGGGGGAGAAATGCATGGTGGTAAAAAGCGGGAATCAGTAGCCCAGCTGAATGTCACTCCCATGACATTGGCCAGGCAGGACTGGACATCTCTTCCTCAAACTACTTACCCACGGAGAAAGTTTGAACACATTTACGAAACGACTACTGCTTGTTGTTCTGTATATATCAGAACCATGTTTCTAGCTCACAGGAAAACTCCTTCAGTGTTTCTTCCTTGTGCCTAGAACTGAACTTAATATCCTGTGTGGTCTGATTAGTGCAGAAAAAGAGAAGAACACTATCTGCTTTTTCTGAATATTCCACTTTGCTGTGCTTAGTCACTCAGTTATGTCCGACTCTGTCCTCTGTCACACTCCTCTGTCCATGGAGATTCTCCAGGCAAGGATACTGGTGTGGGCTGCCATGCCCTCCTCCAGGGGATCTTCCCAACCCAGAGATCGAACCCCAGTCTCCTGCGTTGCTGGTGGATTCTTTATCATCTGAGCCACCAGAGAAGCCCGAACATTCCACTTTAAAAGTGGCCTAAGCTGAACTCACTGACTCATAGCCAAAGCTTTCCATCCATGTGTGACTGAGCCATTTTTATCTTTTGCCACTTTAAAACCAGTCTTGGCATACATAAACATGAATCAGCCATATCACAATATCGTAATTATCCTCCAACTAAAATAAATAAATAAATAAATAATCGTGGGGCTTCTCTGGTGGTCCAGTGGTTAAGAATCCCCCTGCCGACGCAGGTGACAGTAGTTCAGTCCCTGGCCCGAGAAGATGCCACATGCCACGGAGCAACTAAGCCCAAGAGCCACAACTACTGATTTCTTGAGCCTATAGACTGTACAACAAGAGAAGCCACCACGATGAGAAACCCACACACTACAAGGAAGAGTAGCCCCTGCTCACCACAACTAGAGAAAGCCCGTGCGCAGCGACGAAGACCCAGTGCAGCCAATAAATAAATAAATACATAATTTTTTTTAAGCCACATCTTTTTGTTATCTACTTACATTGCTCGGATTTGGGATATATGTCTAGGAACACGCCATCTTATAAGACTTTACTAGAAATTACTATCTAGGCAAGAGGGAAACCAAGCAAGGGTGTTACAAATTAATTGGCCTCAAGAGTCAAAGCACTTTCATTGGTGTAAAAGCTAGGTATGGATGATGGTTGCCATGGCAGGGAAGGAATCTATCTTTCATCCATAGCCCGTGAGCTTTAGATCTGGGTTTCTGGTTTATTCATATCCCCACAGGGTTTAGCAAAGTTCTTTGCCTATAGTAGGTCCTCAATAAACATTTTCTGAATACATGAGGAAAGGGCAGTGGATAAATGTATACCCTATTGACTGTTAAAATGGAAGTAATTTGCTTCTTTGAAGTTCACTTTAATTTCAGTACAGCAGAAACATCACTTTGATAACTGAATGGCTTTGAATTGACCACCAAAGTTTATGTGATAAAACTGAAAGAAATCCACAGGAATTTTAGTTTATAGAACTTTAACTGAGATGGTTGGGCTGAAAGAGAGATTAGAAACAATCAAAGAAATTTCCAAGCTCTGTAGTTCATTTGAGACATTTTCACCAGTACCCAATTATTGGTTTTTCAGGAACAAATCCCAAGTTGAAATACAAATACAAATAACCTGCACATTTTGAGAGAAGGCAGCTGAAATAAAGGGTTGCCTAGCCTGTTATAGCTGACTCAAGATGAAAATTGGTTTAAATTTATATGAAAATAATTTCCAAGAATAAAACCCCTTCTGCAAAGCCCAAGATTATTAATACTATTTATCCCAGGAAATGAAAGATTGAAATGGTTAATGTTCAACAAATATCTCTTAAAGTAAGGATGTCCATTTAATGGATAAATTTTGAACACAGTAGACTTACTGCCACATGCTAAGACCCTGATGGAGGTAAAGTTCTTCATTATTTCAACCCCCACGTTGGACCTTCAAGAAATGAGAAAATAAATTAGCCTGATAACTATTGAGACATTAAAGTAAGAACAAATCATGGGGGACTTAGAAAGATCAAACTACTCTCAACTCTCTGTAAATACGTTTTTTCTTTATTATGATATATTTTAGATATTATGCAGAAAGTAAACAGACCGGGATTCTGTAAAACTGTTCTTCTGCTAATGATAGGAATCCAGAGATCCAGAGAGTCATTCACCTTGTATGTGCAATTAATCAAGTATAAATCTCTTCGATTTTACCATCCAAATTATTTTTGACCACATTCTACCACATTTAGCACTCATAGTAATTTAGTCCTTCACGGATATTTTCCTAGGTGAGTACTTCTCTAACTCAAGTTTGCATCAGAATCATCTAGAGTGCTTGTTATAACTCAGAACTCTTGGCTCCATCTTCAGAGCTCCTAATATGATAGTTCTGCAAACTTGAAGAGATATCTGTAGTTCTGTGGTCATAGTAGCATTATTGGCAATATCCATGATATGGGAACAACCTAAGTGTCTATCGGTGGATAAACAGATAAAGAAAAATATGGTTTATATGTACAGTGGAATATTGCTCAGCCTTAAGAAAGTCCTACCATTTGCAACAATATGGATGACTCTAGAGACCATTTTGCTGAACAAAATAAGCCAGATATGGAGAAGGAAATGGCAGCCCACTCTGGTATTCTTGCCTGTGAAATCCCGTGGACAGAGGAGGTCAGTGGGCTACAGTCTATGGGGTCACAAAGAGTCAGACACGGCTGAGTGACTAAGCACAGCACAGAGAGAATAGAAACAGAACGTAAAATGTTGAGGAGTTGAGGGTTGGGGAGGTGAGGAGATGTTGGTTAAGGGATACAAGCTTTCAGTTTTAAGATGACTAAGTTCTGGGGAGCTAATGTACAGAAGAGTGAGTATAGTTAATAACAGTGTGTACTTGAAATCTGCTAAGAAAGTAGACGTAAAGTGTTCTCACCATAGAGACACAAATGTAAACTATGTGAGGTGACGGATATGCTAATCAGCTTGAGTTTAGCAATCATTTTACAACATACGCTTGCATGCTGGCAAAGTCGCTTCAGCTGTGTCCAACTCTCTGGGACCCCATGGACTACATAGCCTGCCAGGCTCCTCTGTCCATGGGGTTCTCTAGGCAAGAATGTGGGAGTGGGTTGCCATGCCCTCCTCCAGGGGATCTTCCTGACACAGGGATGGAACCCACGTCTCTTATGTCTCCTGCATTGGCAGGCAGTTTCTTTACCACTAGCACCACCTGAGAAGTTTTACAATGTATACATGTATCAAAATGTCACATTGTATACCTTAAATATATACAATTTTTATTTATCAATCATAGCTCAATAAAGCTAGAGAAAAATTAGTCCTGGGGTGGGGTCCACAAATTTGGATTTCTACTAAAACTCTCAAGTGATGCAGATGCTGTTGATACAAAGACATTAGAGAACTACAGCCTAGATTGTTATAATATTGTCTTTATGCCCTTTGGGGTTATCCCACCTAAATACATCCTGTATGCTGCCTGTTTTACTCCCCTACACAAAATCTTTCCATGACTTTCCATCATCAACCTACAGGATAAGAACCAAGGTCGTCAACTGTAGGTTGATGATGGAAAGTCATGGAAAGATGACTCTTCCTTATCCAAAAGGAAAGATAAAACCTCCTTATCCAGCCTCTCCTCCATACACTCTTCTCCTCCAGGAAATTCTCTGTTCCCTTGCAAATAGGGCTTGTGCATGTATGCCAAGTCACTTCAGTCATGCTAACTCTTTGCAACCCTATGGACCATAGCCTGCCAGGCTCCTCTGTCCATGGGAATTCTCCAGGCAAGAATACTGGAGTGGATTGCCCTTGCCTTCTCCAGTGGATCTTTCCAACCCAGGGATTGGACCTGTGTCTCCTGCATCTCCTGCATTGGCAGGCAGATTCTTTTACCATTATGCCACCTGGGAAGTAAACAGAATAGGGTATATCGGGATTCCAATTCTGACTCTGCCACTTATTAGATGCAACCTACATTGGCCAAGCTCTCTAATATGTCTGTGATTAAATTCCACAAAAGTGAAATGGGCATAGTCACTCCAGAGTATCTTACTGAGGATCCTATGAGACTTACCTGTGGCACAAATTAAACTTTGTCTCAATGGGAAATTTGAAGTTGACAAAAGAGACCAGCATCTGGCTTGTAAATTTGGTTACCAAAGCCAAACTGTGATGGGCCATTAAAATTAGGATTAAAAATATGTACTCATGGTAAGAAGACATTCATTTCAGGGTGTCTTGTCTTAGTATTCTTGAGTGTGTCTGTGTATTACATTCCAGAAGGGAGTCTATAATCGTCCCTTCCACCCACAGATAGATTGAATGAATTTGATAGAAATATAGAAATATAACAGAAATGGAAAGAATTGTCAACAACTTGTTGCCTGTGTGATGTCTTCTCATACAATAACCCCTTTGCTTATATTTCCATCATGGTTATCAATAAAACTCTTAAATTAAGAAGAAAAACACAAGTTTTTTTAACTTTGAAGAATTCAGTATCTGAGGAGGTAGCATCTGATTCTGCAGCCAGGGTTGGGAGAGAGGACCTTGGTAGGAAAATGTATGTGTTAATACTATGTGACAAATGAAAGAGAAATAGGCTTAGTCCCTCGACTTCTGGAAAAGGAAGATGCCACAGAACCTAGCTTGGGCCTAAGAAGGGGCCCTTGAGCTTAGTGATAGAATGATGCATGAGAGTTCATGGATCCGGACTTACCTATGAACTCAACTACACCTGTGAGCAGATTCATATCTCTACTTCATACATTGATGGGAGAGGGAGGGGTTACAGGTGTGGAGTGAGGGAGGGAGGGATAAATGGTTTGAATAGAGCAGGGTATGGAGGAAGTAAATGTGTCTTTCGGGAAGTAAAATGGAGTCATGCAGATTATTGTCATGAACATAGCTCACTTGAGAAGTATGATTAGACCCAAAATACAGATCTGCAGACCTTCCAGACCCAGAACTTAGCATTCCTGAGAGCAGACAGGAGAATGTGCAAGGAGAGCTCCTCCATCCCAAACTACAAGGAGGACCATTTTCTCAAGAGGGAGCAGACGTGGTGAACAGGAAATATGGAATCAGCACAGGTAATCTCTGTGCGTAGAGTTAAGATGTAGTTTTGAGACCTTCAAGGTCTCTATGCTTTTGTGATTATTTAGGCCTTTATGTCTCCATGATTGTGTGTCCTTTAGTTATTAGCAAAATATTTATTTGAAAAAGTCCAGCCTTTTTTGGCTGAGCTATAAGATCAATGGATTTTTTTACACCTTGACCAGGAAAACAAAAAGAAGTAAAGGTGAACTAGGCATGGAAGGGAAATCTTATAGCCAGGTAAGGTCTGTTCTATCCTGCCCCCTCCCCTTGTGTCATCATAAGGTTTGAATTGGATTTGAACTTGAATTTCCAAGATATTATGCTATCCAACTTATTTTTCTGAACATGTTTTAGAAAACCAAGGCCATTCTGCAGCAGCATTTACTATAGAACCACAACCCCTTAAAATAATCCATTAAATAGGTGGTCCGTAGTCAAATAATTTTGGAAAGTGTTTTGTGTTCTATCTGACTTGAAGGAATAGATACTAAAGTTAATAGATATTGCAAGGCTCTACCTACTTGCTTTTTCCTTCATTCACTGCATTCCAGCCTCAATGGCCCCCTTCATGTTCCTGGAAGATTCCAGCACGCTGTTGCTTCAGGTTCTAGTCCCCTTCTTGAAAGTGTTCCCCTTAAATGCACGTGGCTCACTTCCTCACTTCATTCAGGTTGCTGTTTGAGTAACCCATTCTCAGGTTGCTGCTCAAGATACTTACCTGACCATGCTTTTAAAATAATATTCATTATCACATTCAAATCTTATTCTGATGACTTTATGTTACAAATCTCTTTGTTGTCTTTCTACCCCAGCCCAGAATGTTAAATTCTCAACACCTAGAGCTATGTCTAGAATATAGAAAGTGCGAACTATTTACGAATTGCATGAATGAATGTTGAAAAAAATGTGATTGGCCAAAAGGTTCATTTGGGTTTTTCCATAAAATGTTACAGAAAAACCCAAATGAACGTTTTAGCCAACCCACAGTTATTGGGTCACAGAGCTTACAGCTTGGCAGAGGATATAAAATATTTACCTGAAATTTAATAGTGTAATGGGTATTTTGATTGGGGGAGAATAGAATACAATGGAAGAATATGGGACTAGCAGTTTACCCAAACAAAGCGGAAATGATGTTTAGATGCAGGCTTGTGAAATGCCAGAGCTTAGAGACAGCGTGGTCCATTTGTATAATTAAAGGAGTTCAATTTGACTGACAGAGAGCAAGGTAGCAGAAAGGTGAGATAAGGGGCTTCAGAGAGAGACAAGCCCTTGTAAACATACTAAAGAGTTAGATCTCATCCTTAGAGGAATGGGATCATATTAAGCATTTTAGGCAAGGAAAAGTAAAACACTGGTCTGAGTGCGGTATGGATAGGAAGGAAACCAGGCTGTGAGCAAGGAAACATCTCTGGAGATTGTTGCAATAATCTGAGGTAGGATGATAGTTTATACAAGGACAGAGGAAACAGCAATGGAGTGAAATGGCTGGGTTCAGGAAATATTTGGAAGGCACACTTCATGGGATTTGGTGATTCATTTGATGTAAAGGGTGAGGTAGACCAAATAATGATAACAGTCACTCCCTGTGGGTTTTTTGTTGTTTTGTTTGGGGTTTTTTTGTCATTATTGTTCTGTTTTTTTGTTTTTGCATAACATCTATTAACACTCTGTAGGATTAGCATCCCATGGAATACATTATAGAAAATGTTGGTCTCCAGAAAATTACTGAATCTGAAAGTATTACAAGCCATGGAGAACTATAGACCTATAGAAGTTGCTTTATGGATTATACTCTTTTTACAAATAGTCAGGATGGCTAAAAGCACAGTTGAGAAGGTGATCTGTATGGGATCCTGCTAATATATTACCATCCCAACTGACTCTGATTATAGCCTAGTCAACATTATTGACTTAAGGGAGCTTGATTATGAAAAGTTATTAAGCAGAGTTGGTCTGAATCTAAGTCTCACTCTTTGCATCAATAATAGTATTTGAAGGCCTATTTACCTGTGGAAAAGGGCCCATTCTTTCTGTCTAATATAGGAAATGTTTGCATTCCTGGTGGTCACGTGGGTCAGCGCCTCACAGGGAACATGGGGAGGCTTCAAGCAGTAGAAGGCTTCCTGGTCGCGATAGTCCAGGTACTCGCACAGCTCAGCACTGGTGTGAAGGGTCAGGCCACATTTAGAGAAGACCGGGGAGGTGCCATTAGCAAACTGGCCTGTGAAGATCACCCTGTCATAGCCTTGGTTCCTGGCTCTCCAGAGAGCTGACACCCCTTCACTGGGGTGGATGAGCAGGACAGACAGGGACACCTGGCCCTCCCAGAACAGGGTGAAGCTCACAAGGTAGGTGCCATTGTTGAAGTCTGTCACCTTTCCCGAAGCACCTGCCTTCAGGGCCGGGGAAAATATCCTAGCCCTGAGGAAATCCCCGCCATACTCCTTCCTGCGTCCCAGGTGGTCCCTCATCTCCAGCAGGACGTCCAGCTGGTCTCCCTTGCAGTATGTGTTTCGAGGGCGGAGAAGGGTGGCTCGGCTGTGTGTGGCGCTGGTGGTAGAGCTCACGTTGGTGAAGGGTCTGGGTGGGATCAGCTGGTCTAGTTTCTCCATAATCCTTTTTATCCTCAGCTCAGTCTCTGTTGGTGAAATTTCTGGATTTGGTGCAGCTTCTGGGTAGGTGGAATTTCTGAATGTGTTCCAATGATTCAGAGAAATAGAATTTTTCAAGCTGAACAAGAACTGAAGTATTGAGGAAAAAAGGATATATTATCAGCAAATAATATGGCTTGTTTTTCAAAATAAACTATTATGGGTTAGTTTATATACATTTCAATTGATATAATCACACAGATAAAAAATGGATTCTAACTAGTTTTCAGTTTTGGAATCACAGGACTAATTTCCATGAAATGTGACTTCCTTAGCTGACAGCTGATAATTCCTTTTAGAAGTCACTGGCTTAAAAATTAAATATATGAAATAATTTTATACTACCAGATGATTGGCTGTTTAAGTGTTTCCCTTTGCCAACTCTTCACTTGGCCTACTTTTCTTTGTGAAAATCATATAGCCATATTATAGGCAATATGGAAAACAGCATGTTTTTTAAAAATATGATCTTACCCAAGCTTTGCTCTTTATGGTGTTTTTGAATTATTATGTCCACTCTTTCTTTTTCCTTCCATGCATATAATTCATTTAGTTGTAATCATACTAAATATATAGTTCTAATACTTATTTGCAGACAATACCATGAATTATAGACATTTTAATATTGTGAGATAATTTTCATGATCAGTTTTAATGGTTGCAAGATACTCTGTCAAGAGGATGCAAAATGAATTCTGTGGCCTGTGACACTGGACAATTGGATTATAGCTATTCACTTCCATTTGACATTACATTTGGGTATTTTCCAACTTTTCAAGCATAGGATACTTCCTTTGAAGGATTCCTAGAGATGGGCGTATCAGATCATGTATTACTGAATTATCTGTCAACCAAAGAATACAAACATTTCTATTCTTAACTGTCAAATATATATTCTCAAGATAAGAATTTACATTGCCACCAGCAATACGTAAGACTAGCTGGCATGCCACATTGCAGCAAAGTATGAGAGTTAAGTACAATGCTCCTTAACAAGAGTACTGAAAGACACATTTAATCAAATCGGAAGTTTGTTTAGCTGACAATGAATGCATGTTTTCTTCTGGACAATGAAGTAATTGGAGGAAACATCACCACCAGTTTAAAGTCTGTTCAGGTCCCAGGAATCTCTCAGGCCTCAAGGAGGTACATTTAGCTGTAGCCTAAAATGACATGGATAAAGCCAGGGTTGGAAACCACTCCTGTTTGCTTCTTAGTTGGCTTGTTTGTGTTTTGTTTTATTTTGTTTTGCTTTTTAAGTCAACTGCTGTTTAATATTTATACAGAAAAGCTTGAAGCTCAGATGTCTTATTTCCTCTGTCGTAAAGATGCAATGCAGGATATACAAGAGATGTGGGTTCGATTGCGGGGTCAGGAAAACCCCCTGGAGTAAGAAATGGCAACCTGCTCCAGTATTCTTGCTTGGAAAATTCCACAGACAGAGGAGCCTGTCAGGCTACAGTCCATGGGGTTGCAAAGAATCAGACATGATTGAGTGACTAAGCAGCCCTGCAACTACAGTCAAAGACTTTTCTGGAACAAGATATTTAGTTATGCCCTAACAATATATAACATCACATATATCATATTCTGCCTCCCAGGTGGCGCTAGTGGTAAAGAACCTGCCTGCCAATGCAGGAGGCACAAGAGATGTGGGTTTAATCCCTGGGTTGGGAAGATCTCCTAAAGGAGGGCATGGCAACTCCATTCTCCTGGCAAGAATATTGGAGAATCCCATGGACAAAGCAGTCTAGTGGGCTGCAGCCCATGGGGTTGCAAAAAGTCAGACATGAATGAAGCGACTTAGCACGCATGCATGCATTTCGTATTCTAATAATTGGATTGTGGACTGAATAAAAGAGTCATACAAAATCTATCTTTTGACTGAGGAGTTTGGATAGCTGTCTGCTCACCAAAAGAAAGGAGTTGAATATCTCAGTTAATTAAGTTTCCCTTACAAAATTCATCACTTTAAATACAGTTGGTTAAATTATAAAACATTGTCATTAAAACTATTTGCAAAGTTGATAGGTGAAAATGGAATATTGTTTTAAATTACATTTATTTTAATACTAGTGTGTTTCAACTTTATTTTCTGTCAAATATTGTATAAGAAATAATGTGTTTCTTCTCTTCCGTATAACCTATTTCCTTTGTTCAACTTTTTATTTTGATTTCATTGATTTCAATTTAATTTCTTGGTACATCAGTTCTTTATATAACAAACATTTTAACATTTAGTCTCTCAGTTTTTCAGAAAAAAATTTTATCTGCAAATGTCACTTCTTGACATTTTTAGAAGTATTTAATGTTTACTGTAAAAGCACTGAAAAATTCCTTTGTGATATACTTCTGTTGCTTCTAATCTTAGACTGTTCTCCATACATTAATTTTCTAAATATTCAATTCTATTTTCTAAACAAAATAAAATGTTTATTTAGTGAATAAAAATACCCTCTCAGTAGAGAGCAAAATTTTGAGAAAGTATTTGTTCTATAGGAATTAGCACTATTGGAAAATCATGAAAAATATGTCATTTCAAATTATAAACAAGTACCTTTATACTAAGTCTATCAGGTACTAAGTCAAAGAGAAAAATCGACTATTTTATTAAGGAAAAATCTAGTCAGCCAAACTAGATCACTTAGACTACCCATAACCATTATAATTAGATTTAGTTAAATTAGCAGGATTATTACCTGTTTTGAATTTATTTTTACATTTGATTGCATTATTTTCATTCTTTTTTATTACCATATATGATCGTAATTTCACTATCTGGTAAATAGTCGCTCCCCCCAATTTTTTACCTTAAATTGGATAACAACTTCATTACTTCTTATTAAGATTATAGCACTTTTTAAATATTTATTTTGTTTATTTATTTATTTGGCTGTGTTGGGTCTTAGTTGCAGCACACAGGATCTAGTTTCCTGGCCAAGGATCGAACTCATGTCCCCTGCATTGGGAGTTGTAGTCTTAGCCACTGGACCACCAAGGAAGTCCCAATTATAGCACTTTAAAAAAAAAAAAGAAATTTTTTTTATTTTGTACTGGGTTATAGTCAGTTAACAATATTGTGATAGTTCCAGGTGAACAGTGAAGGAACTCAGCCATACATAAACACGTATCCATTCTCCCCCAAACAGCCCTCACATCCAAGCTGCCATGTAACATACAGCACTTTTAAATTAACAAATTTAACACCTAATGGCTTGGTCAATATCTACTCATGGAAAAAAAAAATTTAATACCTGGGTTGCCAGTGTCCTTGATGAACTGAGTGACTTCAAGGCTGATGAAGCAGATGTGGTCAGAGCACTCATGAAGTTGACTGTTGACAAAGTGCTCAAAGGTAGACCCAGTAATATGATCATTGAGCCAGCTTGGAGGGTCCAGTAGTGAGACATCTAATGGCCTCAGGAGACTGTACACATAACTCAAGACTATTGGAACTACCTTGTTCTGACTAGAGCCGCTCAGAAATTCCAGAAGCTGCCTTGGGCCTCACCACCCCAACCAACCTGAAAGCTGAAGATGGGTTTCAAGGTAAATAAGTCTAAAAGCTAAACTTCGAATTAGCCTGTGTACATGAATTTATGGTTCATTCTGTGTTTTCCCTCATACCTTTCAGTGTGTGCGTATAAACCAAATGAATTAAATGCTTTAAAATATTTGGATACATTGGTTTTTTTTTATTTTTTGGAGGACAATTGCTCTACAATATAGCGTTGGCCTCTGCCACACAGCAACATAAGTGAGCCGCAGGTGATAACACATCTATAACGTATTCAAACAACTGTGATTGTACATACATATCAAAAGCATTAAATAAGTAGATTTAGATAAAGAACAATCAAGTTACCGGTGAAATTATTAAGAGAGTTCTACTGCGAATCATGAAACCATGCCGTATTATCACTGGTTTCTACTCCTGACCAAACGTTTTCACTTTTACTCCTTATTTTCTCTCCTTCCTCTCTTCTCTCCTCGCCTCCTCCTTTTCCCTCCTTCCCTTCCTCCCTACTTCATTTCTCTTTTTTCCTTCCCTCCCTCCCTTCTTCCATAAAATACGTAGTGAGTCCATGCTATGCACCCAACCTTGCGTTAACTATGGAGACACGTGGAAACATAAGCAAGACGCACCCAATCTCTCCTAAATGTTTTAAGTTGGAAGACTTAGATGGAAAATTAGAAAACAAAGTGAGAAATTACAATAGTGTTAACTAACATAAATAATAATAATAAGCAAATGTTTTCTATGTGTTGATGTTGTTCTAATTGTTTTAACTGGATTTTCTAATTTAGCCTCACGACAACCCTTTGAAACTAGTAGAACTGCTTCCCCTCTTCTCCAGAAAGTGAAACTGAGGCCCTGAGAAAGTTAAATAACTTGGCCAGAGATGCAGCTAGCAAGTGGTGGGAAGTATGATTCAAATGCGGGAAGGCAGACTCTAGAACCTGTAGTCTTAACCACTAAATTGTACTACACGCTGAAGAAATTCTTTGGTCGACAAGAAGGGAATAAATTAAAAAGCTTAGTTGGTTTATTTTTTACCATGAAGTCTTTTTTTAATGTATAGGTATTTTGTGCTTTTTATAAACAATTTTGACCTACTTTAGCAGTGAACATTTCATCTTGATGTGGTTACTGTGAGTTGTCTTACTAAGTTTTAGTTCATATTTATCTTTTAGTGTATGGAATCTGGTTCTGCTTGAAAATATGCTCCAAATTTTGATTACAGGGCTAGAAGATGTTTTGGCTACAAACTGGATTGATCAAATAAATGTTCCAAATAAATGGCTTTTCAAATGGGTTTGGCAAAGGATATGTGTGTAGTGAAGATAAATTTCATGCTTAAGCAATGGTAGAGTGTTCCCTTAGGAGAAGATGTTTACTATTGCCCAACAAGTAATGGCGATTTTGAGATAAATAAGAGGATCTTTCAGTTTGGAAACTGATGTGTTATCTACAGCTACAGCTTTATCTAAGGTTCATATTTCAAATTCTAAAGATTACGCTTCAGTTATTCTGTGCATGTATTATATATGTATCAAGTGGTTTCTAACTTTTTTCACGTGTAAATGTGCCAAATAATCCTAGAGGGGAAAAAAGGGTTCTTTGTGTATTTTGGGTAACATTTATTTATCAGATGTGTTTTATGCAAATATTTTCTCTGTCTGCAGCTTGTCATCTCATTCTCTTGCCTTTCATAAGGCATAGGTTTACTTTTAAAGAAGTTCAGTTTATGAATGATTTCCTTTATAGATTGTGCCTTTGGTATGCTATCTAAAATGTCATCTCCATATCCAAAGTCAGTATCATTTTCTCCTGTTATCTCCTGAAATTTTATAGTTTTACTTTTTACGTTTAGGTCAGTGATTCATTTTTAGAAAAGTTGTCTAGGTTTGTTTTTTTTTTTAACATAGATGGGCGACCAGTTGTTCCAGTACCATTTATTGAAAAGACTGTCTTTATGCCATTGTCAACCATTAGTTGACTTTATTTATGTGGGTCTGTTTCTGGAGTCTCTACTCTGTTCCACTGATTTGCTCATCATTCTTTCACTAATATCATTCTGTCTTGATCACCATACTATTTACAGTAAGTATAGTAAGCTTCATAGTAAGTCTGGAAGCCAGGTAGTGTCGGGCTTCTGACTCCGTTCTTTACTCTTGATTTGGCTACCCTGGGGGTTCTGCCTCTCCACACAAACTTTAGAGTCAGTTTTTTCATATTTTGTATGAGTGGATTTTTAAATTCTTTTGTCTATCTAGAATTCAAGTAAGTGGACAGAAAGATCTACCCCATTGGCTCTTTTTTTTAATTGGAAGATAATTTCTTTACAATATTATTTTGATTTCTGTCTACTGATTCTTATGGTATAGATATTCTTTGCCTTTACTGATTTTAATAATAATAATTTTAATTTAATTAATTATTTCTGACTAATTATGAGAGGATATGATTGTATATCCAGAAAAACCAATCTAGTGAAAAGAGCAAATATATAAACTTATTATTACAAAAAGAATAATTTCAAAGACATGTAAGTAGAACTGCAAGGGCATTTCAAAGAGATTGTTGCAAACTTGGCTCCAGACTTTTAAAAATGGCTTCTTGAGGGGAAAATGGGAATTGGGGTTAATGATCACAGAGTTTCTATTTGGAGCAATAAAAATGTTTTAGAAATAGATAGTGGTGATGGTTGCACAATATTATAAATTTTATTAATGCCATTGTGTTATACACATTAAAACTGTTAAAATGTTAAAGTTTTGTGTTATATTTAATCACAGTTTTTATAATTAGTAATGTAGTATACCCCAAATCATTGAATTATATATTTTAAATGGGTGAGTAGTATGTTATATGAGCTATATCCCAATAAAACTTTTTTTTTCCCTTAAAGAATGGCTTCACAGAGCTGATGACATATAGTTCTCAAAAGATAAGGGGAAGATTACCAGATAGAGAAGAGAAAAAAGACCTTTTAAGGAGAGGTATTTCTGCCACTGAGATTTTTATCTTTTCAGAAAAAGACTATCTTTACTACATATCTGTAAACTGTGGCCATAAATCCAGAACCATTAACCTTTCATCAAGAACAATTCTTTGAGTAAAGAAGGCAATTAGTGTCAAAAAAGAAAAGAAAAAAGAACAAAAAGTCTAACCTAAATATTAAAGGACTTGGAGGAGCTCAGGGGAACAAACTAATAAGGAGAATCAGCCATCTTGGTTTCCTTCTTTCTGACAATGGTCTTCATTAATTTTAACTATGCAATCCTGCTTCCTGATTTCTTTACAAAAACAAATATCCTATAGTTCTTATGATATAAAGATCCCAGTAACAACTAAATAAGAGTCTAAGCTAACAGATGATAAAGGTATGTGGAAGAGTGTACTTTCCATTGATTACGTATTTTATGGAAGAAGGAAGGGAGGGAAGGAAAAAAGAGAAATGAAGTAGGGAGGAAGGGAAGGAGGGAAAAGGAGGGGAGGAGAATAAACACATCTTGACCCTGAGTAATCAATGGAAAAAATTCAAGATGTGTTTATTCGTGGTTTTATTGGTGATGGCCTTTCTGACCAGTGTGGGGTAATAACTGATTGTAGTTTTGATTTGCATTTCTCAGATAATTAGTGATGTTGAGCATCTTTTTCATGGTGCTTTTCTGACTGTCTCTGAGGGACATTGTCACAACTGAAGCAGACTGGGGGTGTGTTGGGGGGTGGGGAGGCTGAAAGGTTGCTGCTAACATCTAGTGGGTAGAGGTCAAGGTGTATCATCTGACAATGCACAGGACAGCCCCCAACAACAAACAATTACTGGCCCAGTTGAGAGTTCTACAGTTGAGAGACCTGCCCCACAAAAAATACCTAAGAGTAGGAATTATAAAGGTATATGGTAAATGCATCTTTAACTTCACAAGAAACAACCAAATTGTTTTCCAGAACATGTGTATTTTTTGACATTCTCACCAGCAATGAAAGTTCCATGTTTTTACCAGCAGTTGAAATTGCAGGGTTTTCTTTAGTTGTATTTTTTTGCCATTCTAGTAGGTACATTGGGTCAGCTCATCAGAGTTTTAATTTGGATTTCTTTAGTGGCAAATCACATGGACTATATATTTTTATTTTGCTTAGTTGCCATCCATTATATCTTTTTGGTGAAGGATCTATCAAGTTTGAGGGCCTAATTTTTAATTGAATTATTTGCTTTGTTACTGTTGAATTTTGAGAGTTTTTTTTATACAATTGTCCCTTGGACAATGCGGAGGTTGGGCTACCAACCCTCCACACAATCAAAAATCCGAGTATAACTTATAGTCAGCTGTACTTATACTATATGTCAGTTATACTAGAAGTATAACTTATAGTCATTTACAATCAGTAAATGCAACTCCTCCACACACTTGATTTCACATCCATGGATTCAACCAGCTGCAGATCCTGTAAAACTGGCATGTTTACTGTTGAAAAAAATCCACATATAAGTGGACCTGTGCTGTTCAGACTCATGCTATTCAAGTGTTCACTGTATTTTATAGGTACAAGTGCTTTGTTGAACGTATAATTTGCAAATATTTTCTCCCATTCCATTCCTTGTCATTTCATTCTCTCAATAGTGTCTTTTGCAAAGAAGAATGTTTTAACTTTGATAGGTCCCTTATTATTATTTTTTAATTTTATGGAACATGTTTTTAGCATTATATGTCAGAAATCTGAGTAACCACAGGAGGTTAAGATAATCTTCTTTCCTTAAAACTTTTATGGGTTTACAGTTTATATTTAGATCTTTGATCCACTTGAGTTAATTTTTGTATAATTTGTGAGGTTTAGGTTGATATTCATTTTGTTACCATACAGATGGCTGATGGTTCTAACTACACTATAAAACTATCATTTTTCCGTTGAACTGCCTTTCTACATTCCTCAAAAATCAAGTCACCTTATTTGTATGGCTACATTCCTGGACTTTGTATTCTGTTTTACTCACCTTTGTGTCTATTCCTTCATTAATTCTGTACTGTGTCAGCTATTGTATCTTTATAATAAGTCTTGAATTATTTTAGTGTGGCCTCCAACTCTGTTCTTCTTTTTAAAACTTGCTTTGTCTATGCTACTTCCTTCCATATAAATTTTAGAATTATTTAGATCAAAAAAAATTCCTCTGAAGATTTTGTTTCAAATTGTGTTAAACCTATAGTTTGATGACAGTTATATTGAGTCTTCCAATCCATGAACATTGTAGTTCTCTCCATTTATATGTATATAATATTTTTTCAGCATTTTAAAGTTTTCAGACTATAGATTCTGCCCTATTTTGTTAAAATTTTATCATTTTTTAATCTCTAGTAAATGGTATTATGTGGGTTTTTATATCTGATTTTTCATTGCTAAAATTACAGTATATAGAAAAAAACTGAATTTTGTGTTACCCTTATATCCTATGACCTTGATAGAATTACATAATATTTCTGGGAGCATTTTTGTTGGTTCTTCAGGATTTTCTATGTAGACAGTCAAGTCATCCGGGACAAATAGGGCAAATAGGTTCAGTTTTATCTCCTCATTTCCAACCTACATGTGCTTTACTTCCTTTTCCTTCTCTTCTGCAATGGCCAGCCCTTCCAGCACGATGTTAAACAGAAGTGGTGAAAGTGGACATCCTTGCCTTCTTTACCATCTCAGGGATTGTGATTAAGTATTCAATCTTTCACCATTAAGAATTATGTTAGCTGTATATTTGCTATGGATGTACTTTATGGAGGTTCTCTTTCATTACTAACTTGCTAAAGGTTTTGTCATAAATGACATGTGAATTTTGTCATTTTTTTCTGTATAAATTGATATGATCAAGTATTTTTTTTTTAAGTAGCCTGTTGACATGGTTGCCTATATTGATTGATTTTTAAAAACACTGAACCAGCAATCGTATTCCTGGGATAAAACCCAGTTGGTTATGGTATATTATTCTTTTTATATATTGCTAGAGTTGATTTGTTAGTATTTTGTTGAGGATATTTGCACCTGTGTTCATAAAGGATATTGGTCTGTTACTTTATTTCCTCGTACTCTTTGGTTTGGGCATCAGCGTAATGCTGGCCTAAAAACATAATTTGGGAGTTTTCCTTTCTCTTCTATCCTTTGGAAAAAGAGACTGTGTAAAATTAGTGTTATTTATTTTTGAAGTATGTGGTAGAATTTTACCATGTGAAATAACTATCTGGGCCTAAATATTTCTTTTTCAGAAGAGTTTTAACTATGAATTTTATTTATTTAATTGAGCTAGAACTATTCAGAACATCTATTTGTTCTTGGGTGACTTTTGGTAGTTTATGGTTTTTAAGGTATTCATCCATGTTATCTAAGCTGTCAAATTTACCTTCATAGAGTAGTTTGTGGTTTTCCGTTATCACCCTTTAATGTCTGTAATTTCCTTAATAAGGTCTCTTTTGTCAATTCTGATATTGGTTATTTATGCCTACTCTTTCTTTTTTCATTATCAGTTTGGCTAAAGTTTGATCAATTCTATGAATCATTTTAAAGAACCAACTTTTGTTCTATTGATTTTCTCCATTGTATTTGTTTCCAATTTTAATGATTTCTGCTGTAATACTCATTATTTCCTTCTTTCTGCTTGCTTTTTCTTGTTCTTTCAGATGGAAATAAGATTATTGATTTGGTACCTTTCTTCTTTTTTAAAATAACCACTTAATTTATAAAAGAGTTATACATGAAAGAATAAAAGAACAAATTCAAAAGCATAGTTGTTGACTTTGGCACTCCTCTTCTTTCATTTATAAAGTTCACTCTAAGTACTGCCTTAGCTGTACTAGAAATACAACAAATATTAATGTTATGTTGCCATTTTTGTTTAGCTCAAAATGTTCTCTCATGTCCCTTGAAGCTTATTCTTTGATTCATGGGTTATGCAGAATTGTGTCACTTAATTTCCAAATGCTGAGAGATTTACCGGTTATTGTTCTGTTACTGATTTCCAGTATAATTTCATTATAGTCAGAGAACAAACTTCGTGTAACTTCAGTCACTTTAAAGTCTATTAAGGTTTGTTTCATGACTTTAGATATGTTCTATCTTGATGAATGTTTTACGTGCATTGAAAATATCATATATTCCGCTATTGCTGGGTGAAATGTTCTGTAAATGTCAGATTCAGTTACTTGTATTCTTTAGTTCTTCTATATTTTTCCTGACTGTTTTAGATTCCTAGGGCTGCCATTACAAATTGTCACTAATTTGGTGGCTTAAAATAGCATAAATTTATTCTCTCACAAGTATGCAGGCCAGAATTCTAAAATCAAGATGTCAACAGAAATGATTCCTTCTGGGGGTTCTGAGGGAGAGGATGCTCCATGCCTCTCTCCTAGCTTCTGGTGGATGCTAGCAGTCCTTGGTATTCTTGGCCTACAGAAGCATCACTGCCATCTCTGCCATCAGATTCATTTCACTGTACCCTACCCTGTGAATCTTCTCCCTTCTCCTCTTTTAAAAAGACACTTGTCATGGGCTTTAGGGTCCACCTAATCCAGGATGATTGCGTCTCAAGATTAGAATCAAAGATGCAATTAAATTTGCTAATCAGCTGACCTTAAAATAGGGAATATTGAATTATATTGAATTATCTAGGTGGGCCAAATGTAACAGGGGTCCTCAAAAGTAAAAGGAGGAAAAAAATAAAGGAGGAAGGCAGGGGAGAGAGAACCAGAGAGATGGCTAAGAAGAACTTGGCCCAAAGTTGCTGGCTTTCGTTGATGGAGGAGCCAAGAAAAGCAGACAAGTTCTAGAAGCTAGAAAAGGCAAGGGCATATACTCTCCCATAGAGTGTCCAGAAAGGTGTACATACTGCTAACACCTTGATTTTAGCCCAGCTGAACCTCATTCTGGAATTTTGACCTCAAGAAACATAACAAAATACATTTGTATCATGTAAGCCACAAAGTTGGTGATAATATGTCACAGCAGCAGAAGAAAACTAATACAATTATAACTACTGTCTTAAAGTTTTTGATAACTTCAACAGCTATGTGTAAGAGTTAGTAACTGCTTATTCTCCTGCAAGATATAGTTTTCCTGGTTCCTCATATGCTAGATCATTTTGGCTCATACCCTGGATATTTTGTGCTATGATATTCAGGTATTGCTTAAACCCTAAAGATAATGTTGATTTTTTTTTTTTAACCAGGCAATCAAACCTAGTTAGGTTAAAGCCACAAGTTCCACCCCATCTTTTACAAGCTCTAGTTTCAAGGTCTGTTCAATTCTCTCAGCCTTGGCCTATACTGTTTGAATCTGTCCCATGCATCTAACATCCAGTGGCCACCCTGGGACCTGGGCAATGGTCCAGCCTGTAATTCAATTCCCCCAAGCCCTTAGCATGCTATTTAGGATGAGGGTGACACAGGATAACCTCAGAGTTGAGCCTGAAAGTTCATCCACTGCTTTCTGGGATGAGCTTTGTCTTCTCTGCCCACTCTATGGAATCCCTACTTTGGCCCTTCAGCCAGACAAATGGGGCAAGAAGAAGGGTTCTTAGCCTGGATGAGAAACATAACATATTTCCCTAGAATTCCTGTAGCACCTGAATCAGGCAGGAATATTTGAACAAGGCCCGGGGGGCTCAGTAGTAAAGAATCTGACAAGCAGGAGACACGGGTTCAATCCCTGAGTCTGGGAAATCTCCTGGAGTAGGAAAATGGCACTCCAGCATTCTTGCCTGGGAAATCTCATGAACAGAGGAGCCTTGAGGGGCTACAGTCCATGGACTCACAAAGAATTGGACACATCTTAGCAACTGAACAACAACTGATAAAGGCAATCTGAGTACCACATGAGGATCTACTATTAAGGGATATACAGTTTGGGCAAGATAGGGTTTGTAATGAGATTTTTAATTTGAACAGTAGTATAGCAGTGAAGGAACAAAAACTAGTTTTAGACAATTGTAAATTCACACATATATAATAATAACAATAGAATAAAATAAATAAAAATACAATAGAATAAAATAAATAAAATACAAAAAAACAGTAAGAATAATAGAGAGACCTCATGTATCCTTTACCCAGTTTTAACAATAGCATCTTGTAAAACTGGAGTAAAATATCACAACCAGCATATCGACACTGAATATAATCAAGATGGGGCTCCCCTTGGTGGCTCAGACATTAAAGAATCTGCCTGCAATACAGGACACCTAGGTTGAATCCCAGGTCAGGAAGATCCCCTGGAGAAGAGAGCATTTATATTTCCCATATATAGGCCCTAATACTGTATTTTTCAGAAGACTCTAAGATCTTCTGAAAGATTTTAGAGTCTTCTAAGATATGTCTAACCAAATTTCACTAATATCACTACATAATCCTCCTATCATCCATCATGTTCTAATCATTGGTAGCTTCTATTCAACTCATTGACTGAAAATTTTGAAGAAATTGGCTTATAGTCTTTATCGTTAAAAATCCTGATAACTTCCAAGCAGCCCTCAACATCCAGGAGGCAACTCCTCCAATAACTGAAATTTTTTGTTCCTAAACTTTATAAAAATCTAAAAAAGTAGTGAGGGACTTCCTGGTGGTCCAGTGGCTAAGACTCCATTCTCCCAATGCAGGGGCGTGGATTCAATCCCTGGTCAGGGAACTAAATCCAAGATCCTGCATGCCACAATGAAGACCTGGTACAGCCAAATAAATAAATAAATATATTTGAAGAAAAGATCCAGGGCTTCCCTGGGGGTTCAGTGGTTAAAAATTCCACCCGTCAATGCAGGAGACACGGGTTTGATCCCTGTTCCAGGAAGATCCCACATGCCGCAGGGCAGCTTAGCCCATGCGCCACAACTACTAAGCCTGTGCTCTGGAGCCCAGGGACCTGCAGCTACTGAGCCGTCACACCACAGCTGCTGAAACCCACACATCCCAGAGCCCATGCTCAGCAAGAAGAGAAGCCACCGCAATGAGAAGCCCATGTCCTGCAACTAGAGAGTAGCCCCCACTCACCTCAGCTAGAGAAAAGCCCACACAGTAACAAAAACCCAGTACAGCCCAAAATAAATTAATTAATTAAAAAAAAATTCTAATCCAAGTAAATTTTTTTAAAGTAGTCAGATAGCAATTCAACTTTCTGTTACCCTTCCCTACTTAATTGGACCCACATTTTTTTCCTCTACTTCCTATTTACTTCTGTTTACTTCTTTCCATAAGAATTTAAATGTATTCACATATCTTCCATATTATACAAAGAACTGCTATACTAAAACTTTTGCTTATTCCCTAAACCTACCCAGTTAAACTTCTCAGGAGTTCTTGTCAGTCTCTTTCTCTCCTCCCACTCACTTCACAGACCAGTGCTTTTTTTGTTCCTAGGGGCAATAGCTTTAGCAACTTTTTTTTTCTTTTTTTAAATTTTTATTGGGGTATAGTAGATTGTGTTAGTTTCAGGTGTACAGCAAAGTGAATCAGTTCTACATATATCCAGAGCTGACTCATTTGAAAAGTCCCTGATGCTGGGAAAGATTGAGGACGGGAGGAGAGGGGACGACAGAGGATGAAATGGTTGGATGGCATCACCAACTCAATGGACATGAGTTTGGGTAAACTCCAGGAGTTGGTGATGGACAAGGAGGCCTGGTGTGCTGTGCTTCATGGGGTTGCAAAGAGTCAGACACGACCAAGCGACTGAACTGAACTGAACTGAACTCTTTCTTAGATTCTTTTCCCATATAGGCCATTACAGAGTATTGAGTAGAGTTCCTTGTGCTGTATAGTAGGTCCTTTTTTTTTCACTCTGTAGCTCACCTAAGGAATTGTCACCAACATCAATAAGCTAAGCTGCCATCTATATTCTGATGATTTTAAATCCATTTTTCTAAACCACATCTTTCTTAGCTTCAGATTTGTATATTCATGTCTACTGAAGCAACATCTCCATTTAGATAACCTAAAAGCACCTCCAACATAGACTGCTCATATCTAAACTTGTCTGTTTCCTTCCAAAACTATTTCTCTGACTCTATTCTATACTTCAACGAATGGCATCACCAGCCAGGCAGTTGTACATATCTGGAATAATTCCTACTTAATTCCACATCCTCACCCCTGCCCCACAGTCAATTTATTCCTATCAATTCTAACCCAAATTCCTTGACTTTTCTCCATCCTCATTGTTAGTACCTTATTTCAAGTCACCATTATATCTCACCAAGACAACTGAGCAGTCCTTATTATGTAATTTAAAGAAATTTATTTGTTAAGTGCCAACCACTTAGGTGCCAACCACTGTTCTGGGCACTTGGGATATACCAACAAATAAATAATGACAAAAATCCTTCTCTTTGGAGGTCACCTTACAGCAGGCCAAAAGAGACAATAATCAATGAACATAGTAAATAAGTAAATTATATAATATTTAAGAAAGTGAAAAGTATTATCATTATTTTTTAAAGTCAGAGTAAGGGAAACGCTAAGTGGTGGGGTGGGGGCCATTTCTATTCCTAAATAAAGATGACATCTGAGCAAAGATCTGGAGGAAGAGCATTAGCTACGTGAAAACCTGGAGGAAGAACAAGCAGAGGAATCGGCCAGTGCAAGAATGCCTTGGTCCAGGTTTTCTAAATCCTTTCATAAAAAAGCCTGACTAAGACACTGAGCCAGGAAATCTGAACCCTGCCACATTTCCCCTGAAGTTGGGAGCATGGCATTTTTCTTTTAGAAATACAATCTCAGGATTTTGAACACAAAGATTATGTCCTATATTTCTGTATCCCTAATACCCAGTTCAGCCCTGACACACAATCTATACCCAACAAAGGTTTGTTGAATGAATGTTTGGATCAGCTGAGACCAGAGGCAGGGAAATTAATGAGGGGACTGTTTCAAACCATAGATGAGAAATGACAAAGGACTTGACTAAATCAAGACCCTGGGGATGGAGATAAAAGGACAGATATGAGAGAAACAGGAGGTGGAATTTAGTGACTGATTGCTTGTGGAGAGAGAATTGGTTTAGTTGACTAATGGGCTGAGGCAACATAGGAGACATAGGAGAAAGTGCAGAGAATTTGTTTCCATATGATTCTGTTTTGCCAAGGAGGGAGGCGAGGAAGAAGATAACCTCTGTGTGCTTTGCGTTGGTAACACTAGTGAAACTGAGGTGGAGATAACCAAGGAATGAACTCAAGAGCGAGGCACAGAAAAGATCTCCGATCTGGAAATACGAAGGCAGTGATTCTCAAACTTCAGTGAGTGTGAGAATCTGCTGGGGGGGCTTGGTGAAACTTTATCATTTTGTTCATTTTTATTGCAGTACAGTTGATTTAGAATGTTGTATTAATTTTCTGGTGTACATCAAAGTGATTCAGTTATTTATATATATATATATATATATATATATATATATATATTCTTTTTTAGATTCTTTTCCATTATAGGTTATTATATGACATTGAATAAAGTTCCCTGTTCTATACAGTAGGTCCTGTTGCTTTTCTATTTTTTTTTTTTGGCTGTGCTGCACAGCATGTGGTATCTAAAGCTCCCCAAGGAGAAATCAGTTCCCCTGCAGTGGAATCAGAGTCTGAACTACTGGACCACCAGGGTCCCTCTATTTTATATACAGTAGTGCATATCTATTAATCCTAAACTCCTAATTTACCCCTCCCCCATCCCCTTTCCCTTTAGTAACCATAAGATTGTTTTCTATGTATGTGAGTCTATTTCTGTTCTGAAAATAACTTCACTTGTATCATTTATTATATTCCACAAATAAGTGATATCATACAACATTTGTCTTTCTCTGACTTGCTGAAGTGAACTTAGTATGATAAACTCTAGGTCCATCTATGTTGCTGCAAATGGCATTATTTCATTCTTTGGTATAGCTGAGTAATATCCCACTGAGCATGTATTCCACATCTTCTTTATCCATTCCTCTGTTGATGGACATTTAGGTTGTTTCCATGCCTTGGCTGTTGTAAATAGTGCTGTTATGAACATCGGTGTACTTGTATCTTTTCTGATTAGATTTTTCAAAACTTCATTTTAGAGATTTGTTTTTGGCAGCTTTGGGGTAGGGCTCAGGAATCTACATTTTACACACACATGCACAAACACAGGCATTTCAGTGCAGAGTGTCCAAGCCTCATTTTAAGAGACACAAATATTTGTGGATGGGACCTGAGCATATGAATTAAAGGGTACAAGCATGAACGAGAAGAGGATTGATAGAAGAAATCTAGAAAACACATATTTACAGAGAGGGTTCACAGAGAGGAAGTTTCTGAGCTGTGATTTGAGAGCTTTACAGTTTACCAGTTTCCATCATTGTCTGAACGTCCTAGATTTGTGGTCCTTATTTGGCGGTGAGGGTCTGTATTAGACGAAGGTGAAATAGATACTTTGAAAAGAAGCTGGGCTCAAGTTTAGAAGAAGCTTGGATGGTTAAGGAGTTGATCTTCTTCAGCACTGCCCTCTGAAAGCCATTGGTGAAAGTTTTTGATCAGGACAAGAAGATGATGAAAACAGAATTTTTGAAAGATCAGATTTGTACTGAATGGTTGAGAAGAAGAAAAAGTAAAGCAAAATCAGTTTTTTAAAAAGACTAAAGAAAAGGAAAATCAAGGAATATAAACTGAACTATGTAAAAAATTTAAAAAAAAACAACCAACTGTGAAAAGGGCAGGGGCTGACATGGAGAGTTAATTGGATTGGAGGCTCAGAGGCCACAGTTGGAGAAAACGCTTAGGCAGGATGGTTAGCAGTCCCAAACACTATATAGAGGCTGAAAATCTACCTGTCGCTCAAAAAATAATAATAATAGAATGCATATTGTCAAAGGAATTACTGCTGAACACAGGATACTCTCATCCACATCTATTGTTAAGATTACATGCTTTTAACATTTAATTCTTGTGTTAATCACAGTGAACATTCCAAGTCATTGTGACCTTTTCTGAAATTCTGAAAAAGGAAACAACTCCTACCTTTGTGTGGTCTTTGAGAGAGAAGTAAATAACCCAGAAAGCCAAGATAAACATCCACATCAGCAGTAATTTATGAGCTACGGTATTTGGAAACAAAGCAAGGATCCTGTAAGAGAGGACAGGAAAAGTAATCACATGCTGAATCAAATAAACATGACGTTGGTCTGCATACCTAGCTTCCTCCTCAGTTCAGTTAAGTTCAGTTCAGTCGCTCAGTCGTGTCTGACTCTTTGCGACCTCATGAATCACAGCATGCCAGCCTCCCTGTCCATCACCAACTCCCGGAGTTTACCCGAACCCATGTCCATCGAGTTAGTGATGCCATCCAACCATCTCATCCTCTGTCGTACCCTTCTCCTCCTGCCCCCAATCCTACCCAGCATTAGGATCTTTTCCAATGAGTCAACTCTTCACATGAGGTGGCCAGAGTATTGGAGTTTCAGCTTCAACATCAGTCCTTCCAATGAACACCCAGGATTAATCTCCTTTAGGATGGATTGATTGGATCTCCTTGCAGTCCAAGGGACTCTCAAGAGTCTTCTCCAACACCACAGTTCAAAAGCATCAATTCTGCATGCTCAGCCTTCTTCACCATCCAACTCTCACATCCATACATGACCACTGGAAAAACCATAGGCTTGACTACATGGACTTTTGTTGGCAAAGTAATGTCTCTGCTTTAAAATATGCTATCCAGTTTGGCCATAACCTTCCTTCCAAGGAGTAAGCGTCTTTCAATTTCATGGCTGCAATCACCATCAGCAGTGATTTTGGAGCCCCCCAAAATAAAATCTGACACTGTTTCCACTGTTTCCCCATCTATTTCCCATGAAGTGATGGGCCCAGATGCCATGATCTTAGTTTTCTGAACGTTGAGCTTTAAGCCAACTTTTTCACTCTCCTCTTTCACTTTCATCAAGAGGCTCTTTAGTTCTTCTTCACTTTCTGCCATAAGGGTGGTGTCATCTGCATATCTGAGGTTATTGATATTTCTCCCAGCAATCTTGATTCCAGCTTGTGCTTCTTCCAGCCCAGCGTTTCTCATGATGTACTCTGCATAGAAGTTAAATAAGCAGGATGACAATATACTGCCTTGATGTACTCCTTTTCCTATTTGGAACCAGTCTGTTGTTCCAAGTCCAGTTCTAACTGTTGCTTCCTGACCTGCATACAGGTTTCTCATACTTTTCCCAAATAGGTTATGTTCTAAACAGCTGCTCTCTTCTGGGTTTCCAGGATGTTCCATCATAAGTTCTATTAGAAATCAGAAACAATTGTCCTCCCCAAAGGAAAGAACTGAACTGGGTGAAACAGGAAAGAAGTCCTCGTTCCTAACTCTCAGATGAACTTTTTCATTTGAGTCATATCAGGGCTCTCGCATTAATGGCTCATCAGGTGTAGCAAGGTTTTACAGCTGTTTACCCTAAGGAACACATTTTTTTCTGGTGCCCTCTAATGAATTCTGGTCTCTAACTCTCTCTCTCTCTCTCTTACACACACACACACACACACACACACACACACACACACACACACACACGTACACACACACACACATCACACATATGCATTATCTGGTATCCTCTCTCCCTGGTGTTACCTGCTTCAGGAGGCTTCCTTCTAAATCTCCCTTTTGCTTTCTTAGGCAGTTTATTTCCACCTTGGGTTTTTAATTGCCTCATGTTGAAGCAGTTGAGAAACATTGCCATAAAGGGAAAGAATGTATTCTTTAGAGAAGGTCACTATTGAGTGGCCAGAATTTTAGTTTGTTTTGCAAACACAGAATGCCAAAATTATGTGGCAAAGAGCTAAATTATGGCAGCATTTCCCAAACTTCTTTTGCCTGAGACACACAGTAAGATCATATCAAATCTCATTTCAGGGCACACACATACACGTGCATACAGATATACAACACAAGTTTCATAAACAATCCTATTCTTACTGCATGCAGTGTACTATGATATTTTCTAGTTTTTATATTTTGTTCTATGTGACTATTTCATTTTAAAAGTATTTTTTCATGCCCCAATAAAACTCATTTTTATCCCCTACGGGGTTGCACCATCTGAAAATCACTGACGGGTCTATGGTTCTCCCTCCTGTTTCTGCCATTAAACTTACAAATAAGAGTTGGACGGTACCTATGAATGAATGTCTTCTCCATCATATTCTCTCACAGAAATTACAGCTGTCCAGACTTTCTTCAGATAAAGCAGTCTTTGCATTTATTTCGGAACGGGAGTTTCCCTATAAGCTTCATTGATCAAAAGCTGAAATACCATTGGTGGCTCAAGTGTGCCTCGTAGGATCACAGCCCTGCCTCTGCTCACTTCACAGAGCCAGAGAAAGAAGCCAGGAGGAGGAGGAAATTCACTTTAGAAAACAGACACATCTAATCCCAGCCCATGGTCACCTTTTATTGCAGTCTTACACTTTTTACGTATTTACATATTTACATAGTGAATTTCCCTTGCTTATGCCCTTATTTCCCTGTCACATGGAATTAGTTACTTCCACAATAGCAGAAGTATCTAAAAAACTGGAAAGAAAGAAAACAGCCTTTGACCACAGTTGCTGAATGACTAAAATTTGATTTGGCTGATTCTTCTCAATATTCAGGTTGTATTCTTTGTAAACTCTTCCCCTTGCTCTAAGCAACTACATCAGCTGAGCACTCCAACAGTGATGATCTAAATTAAATCTCAGGCCGTAAGAGGAGGAGGCATAGGTCTAAATCCCACTGTACCATGTGTCTGTAACAGGATAGGAGAGCATCCAAAAGAGAAAATTCTATGGACTGAGTCCATAGAATTCTATTAGCAAAGAGTCAGACACGATTGAGTGACTGAACATGCATGCACGTTTACATGAAGATAAGTATAGAGACAGATATCTAGGTAGAGATGTGTATATAGTTGTTGTTCTTTAGGCACTAAGTTGTGTCTGACTCTGCAACCCTATGTACTGTAGCCCACCAGGCTTCTCTGTCCATGGGATTTCCTAGGCAAGAATACTGGAGTGGGTTGCCATTTCCTTCTCCAGGGGATCTTCCCAATCCAGGGATCGAACCCAGGTCTCCTGCATTGCAGGCAATGCTTTAACCTCTGAGCCACCAGGGAAGCCTGGGTTTAACCCCTGGCTTGGGAAGATCCCCTGGAGAAGGAAATGGCAACCCACTCCAGTATTCTTGCCTGGAGAATCCCATGGGCAGAGGAGCCTGGTGGGCTACAGAGTCCACAGGGTTGCAAAGAGTCGGACACGACTGAGCGACTTCACTTTCTTTCACTTTCACTTTTCCTGCATTGGCAGGTGGATTCTTTACCATTGAACCACCAGAGAAGCCCATATATAGATAGACATATGTTTATTTCACACATATACTATATGTGTGTACATATAACGTGTGTGTTTGCATCTGTACCAATCTGTACATATAACAGTAAGAATATCAGGACTGTGATCACACAGCATGTAGAAGATTGGCACAGAGGTTGAGTAGATAATTTCCAAAGGAATATATTGAAAGAAAAGAGATCTAGATCCCACCAATTCTTCCCTGCCCCTTCTAAGGCATATTTCTGTCTATTGCCTTGTACTGCTCGGATCGTGACAATGATAATAGTGGGTCCAGGATTCTTAAAGTAAACCCTAACAGACTTCTTTCATGTATAAATAAGTGAAAATACTTGGCTCCCTAAATTTTTGATGATAAATTTATGCTCTGAGCTGCAGCATAATTACCACAGTCCCTTAGATAAGAGCATAGTAAACAGACAAATGCTTTGTACCCCTAAAGTGTGTAATTAACTCATTTTGTTTATATAAGAGTTGCCGAGCTAGTTGGGATAGTTACTACCACCCTGCGACACAGAGAGTAGCTACAAAACTGGCCTGAGGTCACTGCGTCAGCAACTGAGCTACGGTTAGAGTTGAGGTGAGGCTAGCTAGCCTTTGTTGTTGTTGTTGTTTGCACATTTCTGGTTTTTATTTCAAAATTTAAAATATTCACAGATACAGTATTATATTCATCAACATCCCCATGGAAGATGTACCAAACAAAGCAGACAGGTATTCCACAAGTACAGAATTATATATTTGTTAACCATGTGAATGCTTACCACTAGAGTTTATCTAGAAAAACACCACTTTATAAAAGAAAAAAAGCAAAAAGTGTTTGAGTGTTTCACTGAATTTCCATAAAAAGGGAGTTGCAGATAATTTCAGGAGACATCCTAAGTGTTAGCACTTTTAAATTTCAGAATTTTATAGTACTCGTCTAACACACCCCCATCAGGAATGCGTAATAATTAATACTCAGTTCTTTCACTTTTCCCCTCAATAGCCAAGCCATGATGTACACTTTTTTCCTGTTTTTCTTCCTAAACACATTATGTAGACTAGGCCGATCATCACAGCATCTTGACTGGCTAATGAGGTAGGAGCATTCTTTTTTCAAAAGAAGTTCTTAGGCATTTATGAAGCAAAACAAGAACAAAATTATAAGAGATTTTTTTCTAGTGGTTGTTCTTTAAATAAAATGCCAAGAGCCCTGGAAATTGGTCAGATGCTACTTGTAGTTTAAGAACACATAGAAGAAAATCTCATTAGAGAGCCCCTGCTACTACACACATTCAAGGACTGACGTGAATTCAATTAATTTTGGCATTACCAGGAAAGAAACCATTGCCCCAAAATGCCACACTTTCTTCCTGGAAGAAATCTTATCAAGAAGGTAAAGTTGAAACAGGAAACAGTACCCTATCTTTTCTTTCCAGCACAAGTTATTTTCTCCTCTTTTAACCCAGTTCTCTTCCCTTTCTAAACAAACAAGAGATTGGTGATTTCTGTATATTATATATTCAATAATATATCGAAATGAATTTACCAAGAACCTTGCCAAAAATCTGCCAGAGAAACACTCCTTAGGTGAAAGTGTTAATGACAATGTTTAACAGCTAGAAAATGCCCAGGTAACAGATTTCAGCACCATCTCTGAACTAGCAGATTTTTTCAAAATGCATGTACCTCCTAATTTCACATAAATGTAGGAGAGTTACCCATTATTCCCTTTCCATTTATACCAAGATCAGAGTTGTGTGTTCTAACTACCCTTTCTGTATATATGATAAGGAATCTTTACAAATCTACCCAATTCAGTTGCTATGTTCCTAAATGAGGGGGAAGTTTTCAAACAAGTATGATTTGTCTAAAATACGTATTCTGAACACTTTGGTACCTGTTATGTGATATAGGCTAAAATATCAGAAAGGAGGATTTATTTCCTCAATTGATGCATATATTAGGGTTACTGCTTAAAAATATTTCTAAAAAAATCTTAAAAATGGCAAAGACACATAGCTGCCAGAAAAAAAACTAGTAACTCCATGTGGCCTGGCAGATGGTTTTGAAATAAGTCCTTGACAATTCTACTATAAAAGGCTTTAGACATAGTAATCAAACTTGGTATTATAGTGCAACTCTCTGATACAGCAGTAACCATTTGCGATTTGCTACCAAATGTCAGAAACAATTTTTCGCATCTTTAAATCTTTCTTTTTACTGTTCTATCTAGAACTATGTCCTGTCAATGTGATTAAAATATCAGTATGTCATCATCTAGAGTGAACAGAATTCCTTCCTCTCCACTGCCGCCTTAATCTGTTACAGTTCCTTTAAATTCTAAGGCACACCATGCCCTACTTGTTGCTACAAAACCCCTGAAATCTGTGCCTCAGCCTATTTCTGCTTCATCATTATGGCTCAATGAAAATCAATTCAGAGTGCTAGCTAAAACTTAGTAACATTAAGTCTAGAATGCCACTGCCCAGTAGATGAACTGCAAAAGAGCCAAGTCTACTGAAGAAAGGCCAAAAATCACAAATATGTGCTCAATGTGCTCTTTCCTCTAAAAACTGACATTTACTATGACAGCTCAGCTCAGTGATATCTCTGGCGGCCATAATCCATACTAAATGTTAGAAGATAAAAGGTTAGGCCAGTGAGCTTTCATAATTTTTACTAAATGCTAGTCTAATGTACCAACATCTGATTTTATAGACATCATCCCATGGTGAGTATGTATAAGCGAAAGCAAATCAGACACCTAAGTTATTATTTTCTGCAGAATAAGCAATAAGATAACAACTACACAGAATACTACAGGTAATGACATACATTTACTTGCTTGGAGTTTTCAAACAAGCCATGTTGTTTATCAAACTATATCTCCTAATACTTAATACAGTAGAATTAGTGATTGTAGTTCTCATATACTTTACTTACGAGTATCTTATTGAGATAACTAACATTTTGACAGTTTCAGACTTTCCAAATTAGTACAACATATTCAAGAGCCAGGAGAAATATCAATAACCTCAGATATGCAGATGCTGCTGCTGCTGCTAGGTCGCTTCAGTCATGTCCAACTCTGTGCGATCCCATAGACGGCAGCCCACCAGGCTCCCCTGTCTCTGGGATTCTCCAGGCAAGAACACTGGAGTGGGTTGCCATTTCCTTCTCCAATGCATGAAAGTGAAAAGTGAAAGTGTAGTTGCTCAGTCGTGTCCAACTCTTGGCGACCCCATGGACTGCAGCCCACCAGGTTCCTCCGTCCGTGGGATTTTCCAGGCAAGAGTACTGCAGCGGGTTGCCATTGACAAGCAGATGACACCACCCTTACGACAGAAGGTGAAGAGGACTAAAAAGCCTCTTGATGTAAGTGAAAGAGGAGAGTGAAAATGTTGGCTTAAAGCTCAACATTCAGAAAACTAAGGTCATGGCATCTGGTTCCATCACTTCATGGGAAATAGATGGGGAAACAGTGGAAACAGTGTCAGGCTTTATTTTGGGGGGCTCCAAAATCACTGTAGATGGTGACCGCAGCCATGAAATTAAAAGACGCTTACTCCTTGGAAGGAAGGTTATGACCAACCTAGACAGCATATTTAAAAGCAGAGACATTACTTTGCCAACAAAGGTCTGTCTAGTCAAGGCTATGGTTATTCCAGTGGTCATGTATGGATGTGAGAGTTGGACTATAAAGAAAGCTGAGTGCTGAAGAATTGATGCTTTTGAACTGTGGTGTTAGAGAAGACTCTTGAGAGTCCCTTGGACTGCAAGGAGATCCAACCAGTCCATCCTAAAGGAGATCAGTCCTGGGTGTTCATTGGAAGGACTGATGCTGAAGCTGAAACTCCAATACTTTGGCCACCCCATGCGAAGAGTTGACTCATTGGAAAAGACCCTGATGCTATGAAGGATTGGGTGCAGGAGGAGAAGGGGACGACAGAGGATGAGATGGCTGGATGGCATCACCGATTTGATGGACATGAGTTTGGGTAAACTCCAAGAATTGGTGATGGACAGGGAGGCCTGGCGTGCTGCGATTCACGGGGTCACAAAGAGTCAGACATGACTGAGCGACTGAACTGAACTGATTGATCTTACAAATTGTTCTGCAATCCAAATATACAACAGCATGGAAAACAATGTTTAGAAAACAAAAGCCAATGTGAAAAGACAAATTAAAACAACTAGAACAGTACAGGTTTTATATGTCTCTGATTTTACAGTTTTCTTACTGCATCATCAATGTCAGAAATCTGTTCCTTCAGCTGGCTTCATTGTTCAGGATGTAAAGATATACCTTTTCTTCCTAGTTTCATTTCACCTTCTGGATCCCTCCAATATTCTCTAATATCAATTAAGACTTTCCCTTTAAAGTCCCGAACACTAACATACCTCTTTTTCCCAATCTGAAACATGTTATCATCTCCGCTGCTGCTGCTCAGAGGATGACAGCGCTCTGGAAGTTTCACCAGTTTTTTGCTTCTTTACAGGTTTTTCTGGAGCAACTTGCTTTTTCCTCTTTAGGCTCCGCTCCAGTAGCCGAACTGCCTCCTGCTTGCTCACTAGCAACTCTGAGGCTAGGCTCTGAGCTGAGTCTAGAGCTCCCAGCCCTTGACTTGTGCAAGCCTGCAGCCCACAGGAAAGGGTGCAGTGGGTTCAGGGTATCTTTCAACATCCTGGAGACCAATTTGAAAGGAAACTAACGTCATGAGAGAGAGCTGCTTTTGGTTGAAAAACAAGGCCTTGGCTTTTGCCTCTCAAATTAAAATTACTTTGCCCAATGGCAGGGATAGTATGAGGCCACATTAGAGGGGAAGAGGGTACTTATATACTCCAAACGCACACTTTTCCTGTAATGTTAATTTTACTCAATGATTTGGTGGGTGAGGGGGGATTACAAATGTTTAATTGGAAAATAACTTAGACAATTTTGTCAATTCATTATAGGGGACTGGAATGCCAAAGTAGGAAGTCGAGAAACACCTGGCGTAACAGGCAAGTTTGGCCTTGGAGTAGAGAATGAAGCAGGGCAAAGGCTAATAGAGTTTTGCCAAAAGAACACACTGGTCATAGCAAACACCCTCTTCCAACAACACAAGAGAAGATTTTACACATGGACATCACCAGATGGTCAACATTGAAATCAGATTGATTATATTCTTTGCAGCCAAAGATGGAGAAGCTCTATACAGTCAGCAAAAACAAGACCGGGAGTAGACTGTGGCTCAGATCATGAACTCCTTATTGCCAAATTCAGACTTAAATTGAAGAAAGTAGGGAAAACCACTATACCATTCAGGTATGACCTAAATCAAATCCCTTATAATTATACAGTGGAAGTGACAAATAGATTTAAGGGACTAGACCTGATAGAGTGCCTGATGAACTATGGACAGAGGTTTGTGACATTGTACAGGAGACAGGGATCAAGACCATCCCCATGGAAAAGAAATACAAAAAAAGCAAAATGGCTGTCTGAGGAGGCCTTACAAATAGCTGAGAAAAGAAGAGAAGCGAAAAGCAAAGGAGAAAAGGAAAGATATTCCCATCTGAATGCAGAGTTCTAAAGAATAGCACGGAGAGATAAGAAAGCCTTCCTCAGCGATCAATGCAAAGAAATAGAGGAAAACAACAGATTGGGAAAGACTAGAGATCTCTTCAAGAAAATTAGAGATGCCAAACGAACATTTCATGCAAAGATGAGCTTGATAAAGGACAGAAATGGTATGGACCTAACAGGAGCAGAAGATATTAAGAAGAGGTGGCAAGAATATACAGGAGAACTGTACAAAAAAGATCTTCACAACCCAGATAATCACAATGGTGTGATCACTAACCTAGAGCAGACATCCTGGAATGTGAAGTCAAGTGGGCCTTAGAAAGCATCACTACGAACAAAGCTAGTGGAGGTGAAGGAATTCCAGTGGAGCTATTTCAAATCCTGAAAGATGATGCTGTGAAAGTGCTGCACTCGATATGCCAGCAAATCTGGAAAACTCAGCAGTGGCCACAGGGCTGGAAAAGGTCAGTTTTTGTTCCAATCTCAAAGAAAGGCAATGCCAAAGAATGCTCAAACTACCACACAATTGCACTCATCTCACATGCTAGTAAAGTAATGCTCAAAATTCTCCAAGCCAGACTTCAGCAATACGTGAATCGTGAACTTCCAGATGTTCAAGCTGGATTTAGGAAAGGCAGAGGAACCAGAGATCAAATTGCCAACATCCGCTGGATCATCAAAAAAGCAAGAGAGTTCTAGAAAAACATCTATTTCTGCTTTATTGGCTATGCCAAGGCCTTTGACTGTGTGGATCACAATAAACTGTGGAAAATTCTGAAAGAGATGGAAATACAAGACCATCTGATCTGTCTCTTGAGAGAAAACCTGTATGCAGAGATCAGGAAGCAACAGTTAGAACTGGACTTGGAACAACAACAGACTGGTTCCAAATAGGAAAAAGGAGTACGTCAAGGCTGCATATTGTCACCCTGCTTATTTAACTTATATGCAGAGTACATCATGAGAAAACGCTGGGCTGGAAGAAAACACAAGCTGGAATCAAGATTTGCTGGGAGAAATATCAATAACCTCAGATATGCAGATGACACCACCCCTTATGGCAGAAAAGTGAAGAAGAACTAAAAAAGCCTCTTGATGAAAAAAAGTGAAAGAGGAGAGTGAAAAAAGTTGGCTTAAAAGCTCAACGTTCAGAAAAAACTAAGATCATGGCATCTGGGTCCCATCACTTCATGGGAAAAATAGATGGGGGAAACAGTGGAAACAGTGTCAGACTTTATTTTGGGGGGGCTCCAAAATCACTGCTGATGGTGATTGCAGCCATGAAATTGAAAGACGCTTACTCCCCTTGGAAGGAAAGGTTTATGACCCAACCTAGACAGCATATTTAAAAAGCAGAGACATTTACTTTTGCCAACAAAGGTCCGTCTAGTCAAGGCTATGGTTTTTTTCCAGTGGTCATATTATGGATGTGAGAGTTGGACGATGAAGAAAACTGAGCGCTGAAGAATTGATGCTTTTGAACTGTGGTGTTGGAGAAGACTCTTGAGAGTCCCTTGGCCTGCAAGGAGATCCAACCAGTCCGTCCTAAAGAAGATCAGTCCTGGGTGTTCATTGGAAGGACTGATGTTGAAGCTGAAACTCCAATACTTTGGCCACCTCATGCGAAGAGTTGACTCATTGGAAAAGACCCTAATGCTGGGAAGGATTGGGGGCAGGAGGAGAAGGGTACGACAGAGGATGAGATGGTTGGATGGCATCACTAACTCGATTGACATGGGTTTGGGTTAACTCCAAGAATTGGTGATGGAAAGGGAGGCCTGGCGTGCTGTGATTCATGGGGTTGCAAAGAGTCAAACACGATTGAGTGGCTGAACTGAACTGAACTGAACTGAAGGGAAATGAAACATTGGCATGAAAAGAAAAGATGGCCAAGCAATCTTACTCCCTTAGTGGGGTCTTTTTTAGTCACATCCAGAAGCCCTGGAAGCTTAAAGTCCCTTTTAGTCTGCTTTTGGAATACATTCACAGAGAAGTTTGAGCTAAACGCAGAAAAACTCCCTGGCAAACACTCAGGAAACTCTGACAATGTGTCAGCGTGTTGCCAGCATCCTTGTGGGAGAGGTGGCCTTGACCTCATAAACATAAACATCCAGCCTGGCAACAGTGGGAGAAGGGGGTGAATATTTGCCCTTGGCAGAACATTAAGAACCCATTTCTGATATTTCCATCCATTTGGACAGACCTTAATGATTTTTTATAAAAAGGTACCCAGTCTCCTCAACTTCTTCCTGTTCGAGAAGGCCTGGCTTGGTGTGGTGCTGCCTAGAAAATGTAGGTAAGCTTCTCTGATTCTGGGGTTCAGTATTAGAAAGGCCACTTACCTACAGATATAAGCCACCTTCTCCAATTCCAGCTTTCTGATAAGTAACAAGTGAATTTGAGAGTAGGGCACTGTTTGCCATTTGCCTTTTTCTAATTCCTCAGTTCAACTGTGTGCCATCAATTACATGATGCTGGTGATACATTTTCTTATTTAATTCTTTTTTTAATATTTATTCATTTCCTTGGCTGCACAGTTTTCACTGAGGCACACCAGATCTTCCATCTTTGTTGCAGTATATGAGATCTTTTTTAGTTGCAGTATGAGGGACCTTTAGTTGTGGCATATGAACTCTCAGTTGAGGTATGTGGGATCTAGTTCCCTGATCAGAGATCAAACCCAGATCCTCTGAACTGGGAGTGTGGAGTCTTAGCCATGGCACCATCAGGAAAGTTCCTTCATTTCATTCTTATAAACTTGGAGAGTTAGAAAGCATCATCCCCAATGCATAGACGGAGAAACAAGGCTCAGAAAAATAAAATAACTTGCATTTTCTTGCATAAGCCCATGTCTAGGTCTGAGTCTAAGCTCAAGGGAGGAGTATAAACTGTGGTCATGGATCATATCTGATCTGTGGCCTGTTTTTGTAGGTAAAGTGTTCCTTGGAAGACAGCCATTCCTATTTGCTTACATATTGTCTAGGACTGCTTTTTCCCCTGAAACAGCAGATTTGAATAATTGTGATAGAGATCATGTGACCCCAAAAGGCTAAAATTTTTACTATCTGGCCATTGACAGGAAAATTTGTCTTCGATCTTGGGTCTAAGCAGTCTAATAACTCATTAGATTAGTAAGAGTGAAAAATCCAGAAGGCTACAGGAAGAAAAGGAGGATGTACTCACTAAGAGGAGTGGTGGAGTGGCAGAGAAATTACAGCTAATGACAAGCTGTAATATATGCCCATGGGTCTGATTCTCTAAAGTGGTGAAAAGGGGAAGATCACTGGATTGAAAAGGCAAAAAACTATGAGTGTTTAGATGTCAGATGTGTCATCCAGATGACTGTTGAAAACACGCGGAATGAAAGCAAAATTTAGGGTGGAAAGAAGGTCACAAACTCAATACTAAACTCAATTACAATGTAAGGTAAAAATTGATAGATGGCAAATAAAGAAAGGTGTGATGGATATTAGCCGAAGAGAATGATCCTCAAAAATGAGGGGGAATTCTACGGAAGAAAATGGAGATTTAATTGTTTGAAAGCAGCTCTGTTGATGGCAACCCTCACTTTCCACAGGCTCCTTGCCACTTACATTGAAATATCTAGTACGCAGTAATCACCTAAGGCCATCACAGGTCATGGTGATCTACTAGCTGACATGTCCTTTTGTATCACTAACAAATTTCTGTAATGTGTGTGTGTGTGTGTAGTCACTCAGTTGTATCCAACTCTTTGCGACCCTTTGGACTGCAGCCCACCAGACTCTTGTCCTTGGGATTCTCCAGGCAAGAATACTGGAGTGGGTTGCCATGACTTCCTCCAGTGGATCTTCCTGATTCAGGAATCGAACCCATGTCTCCTGTGTCTCCTGCATTGCAGGTGGACTCTTTAACTGCTGAGCCATCAGGGAAGCCCCATAAATTTCTATGCATTTTTATTTGAATTGTTGTTAAAGGTTGCTTGCATATCTTGGCTATTGTAAATAGGGCTAAAATTTTGAAGTGACATCTACAGGAAGATTCTTTATCACTGAGCCACCAGGGAAGCCCCATAGTGGAATATTACTTGGCCATAAATAATGAATTTACAGCCACATGGATCGACCTAGATATTATCATACTAAGAGAAGTAAGGCAGAAAAAGACAAATATCAAATTATATCACTCATATGTGGAATATAATTTTTAAAATGATACAAATGAACTTATTTACAAAACAATCAGACTTACAGATGTGAAAAACAAGCTTATGGTTACCAAGGGGAAGCAGTGGGGGAGGGATAAATCAGGAGCTTAGGATGAATACACACACTACTATATACAAGATGGATGACTAATAAGGACATACTATAAAGCACAGGGAACTCTATTTAATACTGTGTGATCCCCTATATGGGAAAAGAATCTAATAACGAATGGAAACGTGCATAAATATAACTGATTCACTTTGCTATACATCTGAAACAAACCCAACATTGCAAATCAACCATACTCTAATAAAATTAAAATTTTGAAAACAATAACAACAACAAATAGTCATTTACCAAACATCACAGCATCTGCTGCTCCACCTGCATAGAATTCAATGAGGATCTGCAGGCAAATAAAAATGTGTCTAACTAAAAAAAACATTGTTGTTAAAGGGACTGTATAGGAGATCTCTGAGGTGACATTTTAAGAATCCCCCCATTTCAAATATTACTGCCACATTCAACTTTCTACATATAATATTCATATCACACTAGGAGAAAATAACAAAGCAGTGCTGAACTGTAGATTCTGCTCCCTTGGCTCCCACCACCAGTATCTATGTGAACTCATTCTCTGCACCAGTCTCATGGTGCACTGGCTTAAACTTTTTTTTTTCTTTTTTATTTATTTATTTATTTATTTATTTTGGTTTTTTTTTTTTTCTTTTTTATTTATTTATTTATTTATTTATTTTGGTTGGGGGCTAAGTACTTTACAATATTGTAGTAGTTTTTGCCATACATCGACATGAGTCAGCCATGGGTTCACATGTGCAATCAACGCTCTATCCCTGAGCATCCGTCCCATGCATAAAACATGGAATGGGTGTTCCGCTTCACATATGACAATATACATGTTTCAATGTTATTGTCCCAGAACGTCCCACCCTCACCTTCTCCCTCAGAGTCCACAGGACTGTTCTATGATGCATCTGTGTCTCTTATTCTGTCTCACATATAGGGTTACCATTACCATCTTTCAAATTCCATATACATGCATTAGTATCCTGTATTGGTGCTTTTCTTTCTGGCTCACTTCACTCTGTATAATGGGCTCCAGTTTCATCCATCTCAATAGAACCGATTCAAATGTATTTTTTTTAATGGCTGAGTAATATTCCATTGTGTATATGTGCCACAGCTTCCTTATCCATTCGTCTGCCAATGGACATCTAGGTTGCTTCCATGTCCTGGCTATTGTAAACAGTGCTGCGATGAACATTGGGGGGGTACACGCATCTCTTTCAATTCTGGTTTCCTCAGTGTGTATGCCTAGCAGTGGGATTGCTGGGTCATATGGCATATGGCAGTTTCTATTCCCAGTTTTTTAAGGAATCTCCACACTGTTCTCCATAGTGGCTGTACTAGTTTGCATTCGCACCAACAGTGTAAGAGGGTTCCCTTTTCTCCACACCCTCTCCAGCATTTATTGCTTGTAGACTTTTGGATAGCAGCCATTCTGACTGGTGTGTAATGGTACCTCATTGTGGTTTTGATTTGCATTTCTCTAATAATGAGTGATGTTGAGCATCTTTTCATGTGTTTGTTTGGCTTAAACTTTAACCTTAGAAAAGCCACAAGTGACTGTATTTAGTGGGTTTTGGGGTTGTTCAGGTACAGACAAAACCAAGAATGGTTTCCAATCTATGTTTCATGTTTAGTACCCTCCAACCCAAAACACAGTGATTGACTTTCCCTTAATTTGTTTCTAGTATGCGATGCCTTTTGCTATTTGGACATATATTCCACATAACTGTAAATTTTTTGTTTTAACAGCTTTATCAAGCTATAATATCCATTCAATAAAATTACCCACTTTGAGTGTTTAGTTCACCGACTTTTAATAAATGTACCTAATTATCAAACCATTACAAAAATCAATTTTAGAATATCTTTATCACCCCCAAAGACTCTTTGTCTCCATATTCACACCTCCAGCTCCAGGCAACCACTAATCTGCTTTCAGTCACTTGGCCTTTTCTGGATATTTCATATAAATATTAATAGTTCAATATATGGTATTTTATGCCTGGCTTTTTTTTTCTTAGCATAGTTCTTATATTTTTTATTATTATTGAACTATACTTGATTTACAATATTGTGCTAATTTCATGTGAACAACAAAGTGATTCCTATATAAATATTTCTTTTCATATTCTTTTCTGTTATATATTTTCTTTTCAAGAGTTTTGTAGATTTGCTGTAACAATGGGACTATAATCCATTTTGACTTCATCTTCACATAAGGTATGAGGAAGCGTTCCAACTTTATTTTTGCTTGTGGATATCCAGTTGTCCAGCACCATTTGTCAGATAAACTATGCAAACTACTCTTTCCCCACTGAATTGTCTTGGTTCCTGATGCTGCTAAGTTGCTTCAGTCGTGTCCGACTCTGTGCTACCCCATAGACAGCAGCCCACCAGGCTCCGCCGTCCCTGGGATTCTCCCAGGCAAGAATACTAGAGTGGGTTGCCATTTCCTTCTCCAATGCATGAAAATGAAAGGTGAAAGTGAAGCCATTCAGTCGTGTCCGACTCTTCGTGACCCCGTGGACTACAGCCTACCAGGCTCCTATGTCCATGGGATTTTCCAGGCAAGAGTCATGGAGTGGGGGTGCCATTGCCTTCTCCGGAATTGTCTTGGCACTCTGGCCAAAAAGAAATTGATTACACTTGTTAGGGTTTATTTCTGAACTTTGCCGCCGCTGCTGCTGCTAAGTTGCTTCAGTCGTGTCCGACTCTGTGCAACCCCATAGACGGCAGCCCATGCTATTATCTGAGTTTACTCCTATGCCCTTACCACACAGGCTGGATCACTGTTACTTTGTAGAAGGATTCAAATTGCGAAGTATGGATTATCTGAAATTGTTCTTTTTCAAAATCGTTTTGGCTATTCTGGGTCCCTTACATTTCCATATGAATTTTAGTATCAGTTTGTTAACTTCTGCAAAAAAGCTAGGTATGTGTTTGATAGCAATTGTGCTGAATCTGCAGATCAGTTTGGAAAGAACTGTCATTCTAACAATATTAAGTCCTCAGATCAATGAACATGGGCTATCTATAAGAATTTCGTTTATTTTATTAAATTCATTCACATTTTGTATGTTACTTTAAATAGAATTGAAGGAGGGAAGGGGACAGGGCACAACTTTTGAAAAAAATAACATAGCCTGAGGACACAAAAGAGCAAAATGTGTCATATCTTTTTGCCGTCCATGGGGTCGCAAAGAGTCGGACATGACTGAGCAATTGAACTAAACTGAACAGAGGACACAATGTAAACTGATTAGAATCAAATGGGTCCAAGATGGCAGACTAGCCAACGTTGATTAGACCTTGATCCTCAGTCAGCAAGCTAAATGACATACCCAGAGGCACCATGACAGTTCCAAGGCACCATCAAAAGACCAAAAGGGGGGCGATGGCCCAATTCCTGGAAATCTCCACCCCTTCACAAAATAGTTGGAATAATCCTCCTACTCGTTGTTGTTGTTTAGTTGCTCAGTCATGTTTGACTCTTTGCAACCCCATGGACCACAGTACGCCAGGCTTCCCTGGTCTTCACCATCTCCTGGAGCTTGCTCAAACTCATGTCCTTTGAGTCAGTGACACCATCCAACCATCTCATCCTCTGTCATCCCCTTCTCCTCCTGCCTTCAATCTTTCCCAGCATCAGGGCCTTTTCTAATGAGTTGGCTCTTTGCATCAGGTGGCCAGGGTATTGGAGCTTCAGCTTCAACATCAGGCCTTCCAATAAACATTCAGGATTGATTTCCTTTAGGATTGACTGGTTTGATCTCCTTGCAGTCCAAGGGACTCTCAAGAGTTTCTTCCAAAACCACAGCTCAAAAGCATCAATTCTTCAGTGCTCAGCTTTATCTATGGTCCAATTCTCACATTCAAACATGACTATTGGAAAAACCATAGCTTTGACTAGACAGACCTTTGTCAGCAAACTAATGTCTCTGCTTTTTAATATGCTATCTAGGTTGGTCATAGTTTTTCTTCCAAGGAGCAGTCATTTTTTAATTTCATGGCTGCAGTCACCATCTGCAATGATTTTGGAACCCGAGAAAATAAAATCTCTCACTGTTTCCATTGTTTCCCCATCTATTTGCCAGGAAGTGATGGGACCTGATGCCATGATCTTAGTTTTTTTGAATGCTGAGTTTTAAGCCAAATTTTTCACTCTCTTTTTTCACTTTCATCAAGAGGCTCTTCAGTTCCTCTTCACTTTCTGCCATAATGGTAGTTTTCATCTGCATATCTGAGGTTATTGTTATTTCTCCTGGCAATCTTGATTTCAGCTTATGCTTCATCCACCTTGGCATTTCGCATGATGTACTCTGAATATAAGTTAAATAAGCAGCATGACAATATATAGCCTTGACATACTTCTTTCCCCATTTTGAACCAGTCTGTTATTCCATGTTCAGTTCTAATTATTGTTTCTTGACCTGCATACAGTTTTGCAGGAGGCAGGTATGGTGTTCTGGTATTCCCATCTCTTTAAGAATTTTCCAGTTTGTTGTGATCCACATGGTCATTAACCTATGAAATTACCCAGCCCATAAAAACTAACCATGCCACATTTAAAGGCTGTTGCACTTGCCCTTTGCAATGGCCCACACTCTGTCTGTGGATTATGTTTCTGTCTAAATAAATACACTTCTTACATATCACTTTGTCTTTCACTGAATTCTTTCTGTGATGCGACATTAAGAACCTGAGCTTCACTAGGTCTTAAAACCAGGTCTGTGATCTCAGTTGGAAGACCATGGCTTTTGGCTAGATTTGAGTCCCAGCCATGTGGGTTAGAGTCCCAAACAGGATTTTAACTAGGTTCAAGCCCCAGCCATGTGGGTTCATGTCCCAAACTGGGTTTTGGTTGGGTTCAAGTCCCAGCACATGGGTTCAAGTCCCAATCTGAGGTAAATGGTTTCAGAATTTTTATTAATTTCACTTTCAGATTTTTCATTGGTAACTTATAGAAATATTATTGGTTTTGGTATATTGATCTTATACTCTGTAGCTTTGCTGAACTTATTTACTTTTTCTAATACTGTGGAAGTGGATTGCTTTATACCATCCTAGTTGGAGTTGGTTGAGCTTCTTGGATGTACAGATTAGTGTTTTTCATTAAATTTGAGAAAGTTCAAATTATTTCTTCTAATAGTTTTCCTATTTTTTTCTTTCCCCTCTCTTGTGGTCTGCCTATGATGTGTATGTTCACGTGCTTAAAACTGTGCCATATATCTATGAGAACACACCTATTTTTCTCAGGATCTTTCTCTCTGTTCCTCTATAATCTCTATCAATTTATCTACAAATATAATTTTCCCATTGAAATATACTATTGAGCTTTTCAAGTCAACTAGTGTACTTTTCAACTCTAAAATTTGTGTTTTATTATTTTTAAAATAAGTTCTCTTTATTGATGATCTCTTTGATGAGATATTGTCATGATATCTTTCTTTAATGTCTTTTAGCAGAATTTCCTATAGTTCTTTGAATATATAGGCATACCCCTACTAAATCTGATAACTTGGTCCTATCTAGGGCAGTTTCTGTCACTTGTCCTTTTTCCTTTTTCCTGTTTTAGGGTCATACTTTCCTTGTTTCTTTGCATGTCTCTTTTTGTTGTTGTTGCTGTTGTTGAAAACTGAACATTTTAGGTAATATACTGTAGTAACTCTATACATTGATCTCCCCCAGTGGAGCTGGATGTTGATGTTGTTTGCTTGTTTGTTTAGCTGTTTACGTGACTATTTTAGTAAAGATTATTTCTCCTGGAGATTGCAGCTTTTACTGTTACTCCTCAGAAGGTGTAACCCTGGGCATGCACACAATCACCCTGAATTGACATGATTTTATCAAAATCTCTTGACTCTTTGACTATCTCTTATCCTGATCTGTTAAAGTGTCTGCATCTATTGGCATAGCATCCCAACAGCTCCAGTAATTGCTGACTGATTACTCCATTATTTTTGACCAATCCAATTAAATGTAGGCCCCTTTACATGGGCAGTCTTTGAGACTAGTCATTGCAGTTTGTTCCAGCTCCAGAGGGCTCTTAGTTTCCTCTTTCCATGGGTTCTCTGTGGTAAACTAGTGAGTCTGTGGTTTAATTTGTCACTCTCAAGTAACTACCAGCCTCCTCCTAATTGCCTACCACCAGTTATCTCCACTGTTTTTGAAAGTGTCCTTAGGCTTGAACTTCCCAAATAAACTCAGTTCTCTCAGTGAGAACTTTGGAGCACTCTGTTCTATGTTCTGCCTTCCTGAAACCTCTGCAATTGCTCCAGAACTGAGGACAGGGACAGGGGCCCACTTTCCCCAGAGTGACGTGCTAGTTTTGCATATAGATTTTCTCAGCTTGTCTCTCCCAACAAAGAAGTTGGATGGGAACGATTTGGGCCCAGGATTACTAGTCTACCGCACCTGGAATGCAAATTCGTGCCCTACAAGTAGAGGCTAGGAGGAGGAAGGGAGTCCTCAATTTCTCAGTCATTCTGCCTGGAATAGAACTTCTGCAACATGGAGCTGGTGGGGGTGAGAAATGCTGATGCTTGACCCTTCTAGGGAAGATACCCTCTACTGGAAGTTGGGGAAACGGAAAGCCTGTGTTCTTGGTTGTGTCCACCAGAACAGAGTTTCCATCATTCTCATCTGGCGAGGGGGCAGATATGGGGGGCGTGGAGAAAAGAAGCATGTCATGTCTCAAATGCCATAAACTCTTGCTGTTCTAACCAAGATTTAGCATATTTTCTTTTTTAAATGTCTATTCATTTACTGTGTTCCCTTAGGATAACTTTCAGAGATGTTAAATCTGTGTTTTATAGTTTTCACCAAGTTACAGTTGTTGCACTGGGAAGAGGGTCCACACATTGCCCCTCAAACCACTGTTTCAGAAGTTGTCTCTGGATTGTTACTGTTTTGAAAAGCATCCCTGATGGTAGGGCTTTTCTGTGAATCTCGAAATCAGCTTAGCCCTGTCCAGCTGCCATTCTTCATGGCTACTGCTCCATGAAGCTGGGAATGGAATGAGCATCTCTGAGTTAAAATGTCAGAGATTTCACTCTTCTTATCAAGACCCAGTAGTTTTTCTCAAATAAATACTTTTCTATTTGTTGTATGCATTTGGTTAACTTCTGAGTTCAGAAATAGTTGCTTTTAATAATTTTGTCCAGTTGGTTTTGGGGGGAAGGATTTTCCAAGGTTCCAATTCCACTAATCCATCAGTCATGTCCTAGTAGTCTCATTTTATACCTGTAGTGTCATTAAAAGATTGACAAACTAATTACTGATATTTTGTAAAGAAAATACAAAAACAAGTCACAACCCCTATCCTCTCCCATTATCTTCCTATATTGTTCCTTCCCCCACTTGCCCTATATGTCTGACCAGGTTCTAAATTACCTTGTGCTCACTCAAGCCTTCATAGCTTTGTTCTTTCTCTTCCTTCTGTCTGGGATACCCTTCACTCTTTCACCTGGTTAATCCTTACCTGTATCAATCCGGGTCTATTCAAGAAAACAGAAACCATACACTAGTTATTTCAACAGAGAGAATTTCAATTAGAGAATAAGTTAAACAGATATTGGTGGATTCAAAAAAACCCAAGGGGAAGAACAGTGAGGTACATGAGACAGTAACTGCAGAAAGCAGTCATCACCCTAGGGCTGGGGGAGCCTATAAAAGGGGTGGGATTATCAAACCCCATAAGCTCCACAGAGGGTCCCAGTGAAGTAGGGCTCAAGAAACTAAAGGGGGAATTCCGTTATGGACGTTGGAAGTTAGAGAAGAGGGCAATAAGAGTCGTTCCTTTTTTTAAGATTTTATTATTTTTGTTGGAGGATAGTTGCTTTACACTATTGTGTTAGTCTCTGCTATGCAGCAGAGTGAATCAGCCATACATATATATATTCCCTGTTTTCTGAATTTCTTTCCCATTTAGGTCACCACACAGCACTGAGGAGAGCTCCCTTGTCTATGCAGTAGGTTCCCATTAGTTATCTGTTGTATACACTACCATGTATTTTTTAAAAAAGGGCTTGTCTTTTTACAAGAAACAGTATCAAAGAATTTGTAGACGTACTTTAAATCTGCCTTCTGCCTAATACGGTGACTGGCGTATAGTGTATACGTGTTTTCTTTTAATTGACGAATGAATGGCCTCCCACTGAATAAACACGTAGAAGTCTGTTACTTCATAGTGTCACTTCAAATCAGTGTTTTAAGAGAGACTTGTCTAGTTGCTAATTATAATTAGATTAATAAAGAAGCACTTTCTCCTTTTACCTTCACTCTGCTACTCTGTTTCTCAGTCTTCTGACTTGTAAACTGGAAAAAAAAAAAGAATTAGAAAAATACAGACATATTCCTTTAAGTTCTAGAAGAAAATAGCCAGCTCAATTGCTCTCTGTTGATCAGAATCTTGATCTTCATGAAAATACCTGTGGATACTTAGATAACTCACTGGCCCGTATGACTCTCATAACCCAGTGGAACAGCACCCAGCATGTAGTAGATGGTCAATAAAATTTTGTTGAAAAAATGAAAGAATGACCATTTTTATGGACTGAATGTGTGTGTTCCCTCCTCTCAAATTTACATGTTGAAATTCTAACCCTCAATGTGAGGGTATTAGTAGATGGGGCCTTTGCGAGTTGATAAGTTCATGAAAGTGGAATCCTTATGATGGAATGACTGCCCTCATGAAAGGGACTCCAGAGAGCTCTCTTGCCTTCTTTCTGCCATATGAGGACTCAGCGAGAAGTCAGTCTGTAGCCCAGCTGAGGGCTCTCACCAGAACCCAACCATGCTGGCACGCTGATAGCAGACTCCCAGCCTCCAGAACTGAAAAAATACGTTTAAAAACGTATGTTTAAAAGCTTCCCAGTCTATAGTAATTTGTTACAGCAGCTCAAATGAACTAAGGAAAGTCAGTGCATAGTTTAGAGGTGGAAAGCTTAGGTGTTCCTTAATGTTTGTCAGTTGAAAAAAGAATGCACAGTATGAGAGTTGTGAGTTAAGTTTTGTTTGGGGCAAAATATGAGGCCTATAGCCTGAGAGACAGACTCCCAGATAACTCTGAGGAACTGCTCCAAAGAGGTAGGGGACTGTCAATATACGTATGATTTTGGTGAAGTGGTACGGGCAGTCAAGCGCACATCTCCATAGAAGGTTCCGGCTAGTCAAGAGAAGCATATGTCTCTGTTAATGATTTTAGTATTTTCCTAGTTATAAGAAGATGTAAAAAATAGGGCTTATAAAATCTTTTCCTAAAAAATATCTAACTTTCTTAAAGCCTGTTCTGCCAGTTTTTCCCAGAGCATAGAGTGCCCCATTTCTGATCTGTGCCCTAAACTCCTTTTAGGATGTGTTGAAGGTCAGCACTTGCAATGGCTAGTGACTTTATCCTTGCAGAGGCAGATGGTGAGTGACAATTTTTAGTTGCCACTTTCAATGTTGCATTTGTGTGTCTGAGGCATGTACATATGGGGGTGTTTTCTGTGCCTGTCTCAGCCCATCAGTAACCAATGTTGTAGACAAGCCCTTGTGGTTCTTACTGTGAGCCCAAGTCACCCTTCAGCAATAACCATCAGGAAACTTTGGAAAAATAAAGCTTTATTACTTACAGGACCTGAAAATTACCCAGCACACCTGCAGTCAGGAGGTCATAGGCGGAGGGTGTGGTCCTGGAGTTCTGCTTTTATTGAGGTCAAGAGTGGGGGCCTAGTGTCTTGCAGGCTCCCCCTTTATTGTTAAATTTCAAACATAAAAGTGGTAATTTAAAATGTGAGAAGACAAAAAAAAAATGGCCCAAATGGTCAGTTTTCATAATCAACCAAAACCTTTAAAACAAAGGGGCCTAAGTTGGGGGAGGTGGCCTGGTTCTTTCCCTGGCTTTGTGCTGGCAACGTGTTTATTCAAGACGCCATCTGTAAAACTGGCTGTGTGTAGGTGTGTGTTTTATGTGTGCTTTCTATAGAGGTGTGTCTATTCTAAAGGAGGTGTTTGTTTTTCCTTTGGTCATTTTGTCCGTCATGACCAAACAAGAATTCTGTTCAAACGAAGGCTATAAATACAAAGAAAACACAATTACATTAAGAGAACACTCCAAGATAAGCTGTCTACGAGCTAGTACAAGTTTATCACGTGCATACTTTGGCAATCTAGAGTGAGGGTGGGGTCTCTAAGACCTATTTAGAAACTATTTGGCAAAACTATACCTGATCTTTCAGATGAAGAAGCCAAAGTTCAAATCAATGATATGATTTACTCAAGACCATATAGCTGTTTCAACAATGGATTTCAGATGGAACAAGTCTCTTAAATTACCAGTTCATCAACACAGCTGAGCCCGCACGCATGCACACAGTGTATTTCAGTTATACTATGTTACCATTTCTCGAAAGAAACAAAACAAAACCTGTCTTTTGTTTGAGAGTTCAGAGAAAACATTTTAAAACAAATCAGAACTGATCTGGGGATGCACCTTTTAAATCTTAATAATAATAATCAAATTGAATTTTTTTAGGGGAAAGATTTTTCCCCATCCCTTGATTAAGGATAATTATGATGCCATGAGGTTTTCACTATGAAGAAGACCTTGACATTGGCTCCAGGCTAGCAAGAAATGTTATAAAACTGAAAATGGTGATGCTTAAAATGAGAAAGGTGATCTTAGTAAAAAAAAAAAAAAAGTATCTCTCCTTTTCTACAGGAGAGAAAAGGTGTGCTCCTTTCAAAAAAGCAAAGAGTAGGAGCCTATGAGACAAGGCATGGGTTGGGAGTAGTCCTCTCTGATGTCTAGAAGGTGCCATAAATCATAAAGAAAGGACACAGTATCAGTGGAAAAGAGTGGCTTGGTTGTTCAGAGGTGTGGAAAGAGACTTCACAAATCTGGAAAATATGCGGTAGGGCCAGAAAGGCTGAATGGTGGGCATTTCCTTGTAAGATTCAGGATAGTGTGGAACACCAAGTAGGGTAGGGACATTGGAATCAAAAAGATATTCCTGACTTTGCTACAAGTGCAGTCTCTTCCTGTAAAATGAGAATGATAATAACTGCACACAGGTTTGTCATGAAGATTATTAATGTTTCAGTGCAAGAAAAGGTCCCAATGCAGTGTCCGTGTTCAAAACTAGTAGCTTTTCTTAGAATGAGGTGGCGTAGGAAGGGGAATTCCAAGGAGGAACTTCAAATTTTGATGGTCAGCCCTTCTCTGAATCCCTAGATCCTGAGCTTGACTTCGCCACCTACACACTCAGCCTTTCTGACTCCAAATTATAAATTCTTTCTAACATGTCAAACTATTTCCCACCTACACTGACTCAGCAATAGGTTCTTGCTGTAACTCTCAATGTTAACTACGTGGGCTTCAGAGAAGATGTTAAGTATTTTAAAAGCTACAAGTCTCTTTGCATGCTTTGAGATCTTCAGACTATACAAACCCTTATATTTTTAGAATTAACATATGAAGTACTGCCACGCGTGCATGCTCAGTTGTGTCTGACTCTTCGCGACCCCATGGACTATACCCGCCAGGCTCCTCTGTCCAACGGATTCTCCAGGCAAGAATACTGGAGTGGGTTACTATTTCCTCCTCGAGGAGATCTTCCTGACCCAGGGATCAAACCCACATCTCCTGCATTGGCAAGTCAATTCTTCATCACTGAGCCACCTGGAAGCCCAAATACTACCATAATCCCCAGTAAGTTATGACTACCAAAGGGGCCAAAGTCACATACTATGCCCATAAATTTTTCAAACTTTGAACAAGTTCGGGCCATACATTTTTTGTTAACAAATCATCAAGATGTGATACGATTACAGCATTCTAATTGGAGAGCTTGTTGGAGAAAAAAAATCAACATTTCAAATTAGTTGTGTAACTGATGAGAAAACCTTTTTTATCTAATCTTAAATAGATATGCTGTGTTTTACCAAGATAATAGCATTATCATAAAGAAAATGAGAATGACATTATATATCTATAATGAAACTCTGTGTTTTCATTGGAAAATGAAAGCTAACAAATAAGATAAAATAATGTATGATATCATGTATCTAAGTGTGTACAAAATTATATGCCTGTCCCTTTAAGGAATTTGTACCTTCAAGGAGCCCCTTTCTTCACGGTGTGCAGAACAGTCTGACAGGAGCAAATGTGGAAAATGACACTCCTACTGAGATTTTTTGAATTCAATTTATTGAGGCATAATTTATATACAGTAAAATTCGCCAATTTTAGTATGCAATTCTGTGAGTTTTGACAGTAATATGGCCATGATCACAAGCAAGATATGCAACAGTTCCATTACCCAAAACATCATCTCATGTCCCTTTGTGGCCAGTCCTTGCTCCAACCCCTGGTGGTGGTGGTGGTTTAGTCACTAAGTCGTGTCTGACTCTTGCAACCCCACGGACTGTAGCCCAGCAGGCTCCTCTATCCATGGGATTTTCCAGGCAAGAATACTGAAGTGGATTGCCATTTCCTTCTCCAGGGGATCTTCCTGACTCGAGGATCAAACTCCAGTCTCCTGCATTGCACACCTGTGACAACCTCTTAATCTATTTTCTATTCCTATCACTTTCCAGAATATCCTATAAGCCTTTTTAGTCTGGGTTCTTTTTCTTAGTATAATACATTTTAGATTCATACACTGTGTATCTCTCAGAAGTGTGTTCCTTTTCACTGCTGAGTAGCGTTCCATTATACAGATGTATCCCAGCTTGTTAACACAATTGAAGGACATTTGAATTATTTCCAGTTTTTTGACAGTTGTAAATAAACCTTCTATATACATTTACATACAGGTTTTCGTGTGAGCGTCAGTTTTCATTTCTCCTGGATAGTGGTCATTGTGAGTAACATGAGAGGTCTATCTTAACATTATAAGACATTTCCAAACTGTTTTTCACAGTGTGTTCACCATTTTTGCATACCCTATTAGCAATGTATGAAAGTTTCAGCTGCTCCACTTTCTTGTCAGCACTTGGTACTGTCAGGGTGTTTTTTAGACATTCTAATAGATGTATAGTCATATACCATTATACTGAGATTGGCCAAAAAGTTTGTTTGGGTTTTCCATAGGAGGGTATAGAAAAACCCAAATGAACTTTTTGGCCAACCCAATAATTTTAACTTTCACTTCCTAATATTTGGTGATGTTGAGCATCTTTTTATGTGTTCATTTATTTTCTGTATATGTTCTTTGGTGAAATGTTTAAACTTTTGCCAATTTTTAATTGAGTTGTTTATTTTCTTGTCATTGAGTTTTGGGAGATATCAGTTCAGTTGCTCAGTCGTGTCCGACTCTTTGTGACCCCATGGACCGCAGCACACCAGGCCTCCCTGTCCATCACCAACTCCCTGAGTCCATCCAAACCCATGTCCATTGAGTCAGTGACGCCATCCAACCATCTCATCCTCTGTCGTCCCCTTCTCCTCCTGCCCTCAATCTTTCCCAACATCAGGGTCTTTTCAAATGAGTCAGCTCTTTGCATCAGGTGGCCCAAGTATTGGAGTTTCAGCTTCAACATCAGTCCTTCCAATGAACACCCAGGACTGATCTCCTTTAGGATGGACTGGTTGGATCTCCTTGCAGTCCAAGGGACTCTCAAGAGTCTTCTCCAACACCATAGTTCAAAAGGATCAATTCTTCAGCACTCAGCTTTCTTTATAGTCCAACTCTCACATCCATACATGACCACTGAAAAAACCATAGCCTTGACTAGACAGACGTTTGTTGACCAAGTGATGTCTCTGCTTTTTAATATACTGTCTAGGTTGGTCATAACTTTTCTTCCAAGGAGTAAGCATCTTTTAATTTCATGGCTGCAGTCACCATCTGCAGTGATTTTGGGTATATATATATATATATATATATATATATATATATATATATATATACGTATGTAAGTTCTGGTCCAAGTCCAAAGGCTAGAGAACAAGAAGCACTGATGTCTAGGGGTAGAAAAATATAGGCGTCCTGTCTAAATTAGAAAGACCAAATTCACCCTCCCTTCACGTTCATATTCTCTCCCAGTCCTTGGTAGATTAGATGATGCCCACCCACATTGGTTAGGGATGAGGGCAATCTGCTTTACTCAGTCTGCCTTGAATCAGTAATCTCTTCTGGAAAAATCCTCACAAAATACATCCATAAGTAATGTTTTACCAGTTATCTGGGCATCCTTTAACTCAGTCAAATTAACACAAAATTAACCATCCCGGCCACCAAAGACATACTTCATCTCTATAACTACCCTTGTCATTTAACTCCAATATCCGGGTTATCGCTAAATCTGATTCTGTTGACTGCTTTGCTCTTTACCATGGGTTATTTTTTCTCACTTTTTCTGTATTTGCATCATATTTTATTCATTGTCATAAACAACATTTAGAAGAGTATAGACTGAAACAAATAGTGTTTGTGTATAGAAATGTTATACCTCTTCTAGGCCCTCAGGGTGTGTTGGAGGCCAGGGTTGGGTTAGGTTTAGTCAGTACTTGAGCTAAGTTTTGGCTTTTTGTTGCTATGGTGACTTGGGTTCACCATCAGCTTCAAATTTCCCTGGAAATTTAAGGTGGTAGGTATCATTTATTTTATTTTTTTTACTCACTTAAACATTATGACTTCACTTTTAATTAATTTTTATTGGAACATAGTAGCTTTACAATGTTGTGTTATCTTCAGCTGTACAGCAAAGCAAATCAGCCATACATATGCATGTATCCACTCATTTGGGATTTCCTTCCCATTTAGGTCACCGCAGAGCACTGATTAGCGGTCCTTGAGCTATATGCGCATGCTCAGTCATTCAGTTGTGTCCAACTCTTTGAGACCCCATGGACTGTAGCCCACCAGGGTCCTCTGTTCATGGGGTTGTCTGAGCAAGAATACTGGAAGGGGTTGCTATTTTCTCCTCCAGGGTTCCTTCTTGACCCAGGGAAGGAACCTGTGCAACCCATAGCTTCTGCATTGCAGGCTGATTCTTTACTGTTGAGCCCCCGGGGAAGCCCCCCTGAACTATATAGTAGGTTCTCACTATTTACCTATTTTATACACAGTATAGTGTATATATGTCAATCCCAATCTCCCAACTCATGGTGGGATGAATTAGGTATGGATTAGACAGAGGACTTTTCTTGGTGGCCCTATTTCACTCTTAGCTTCGCCCTTCCCTTTGTGCCTGTGTCTCCAAGTCACACTCTTCACCTGGCCCCTTCTCCTGTGGCCCACTGTGGGTGCCTCTCATTGGCCCTGCCCTGCCTGGTGGGGAGAAGAAATGGCACTTTCTGTTGCTCTGGCTCAGCCTCTATCTTAGGCAGCCCTGTGCCCCTGAATTGGTCCAGGGGTTGAAGGGCACCATTCTCAGTGATCCTGGCCCCTCCCCACAGCATCCCTTACATGTATGCTAAGTCACTTCAGTTGTGCCCAAGTCTGTGTGACCCTGTGGACTCTAGCCCACCAGGTTCGTCTGTCCATGGGACTCTACAGGCAAGAATACTGGAGTGGGATGTCATTTCCTTGTCCAGGAGATCTTCTCAACCCCGGGATCGAACCCATGTCTCTTATGTCTCTTGCACTGGCAGGCAGGTTCTTTAACACTAGTGTCACCTGGGAAGATCACAGCATTAGGAAATCTCTAATGGCCTGTGTCCTTCCCTCCACATTCCCCATAGGAGTCTGCAGTTTTCTTTCTTCTCTGCTTCCCCAGCCAGAGTCAGTCTTCACACATGCTCTGGGAAGGGTTCACTGTCCTCCCCCAGGGGCACAGGCTTTTGTTCTTAGGAGAGGAAGATGCAGGGGAGACTTGGTGCCTTTCCCATCAAGGGGTTGCCTTCTCCTCCAGGCCTGCGCCACCTAGAGAGACTTCATGCAGCCTCCTGCCCTGCCCCTCACCTTCCTCAGAAGTGCTTGGTGGAGGCCCACAGAAAAGAGCTGGCAGCTAGGTACAAACTCTCCTGTGTCTTCAGCCTCAGAAGTTCTCTACCTTTATACTAGCTCATACTCGGCTTTTAGGAATTTGTTAAAAAAGAAAATTTAAATTCTTACCCATCCTTCACTCCCCCACCCAACCGCCAAAAGTGAATCACTGTTTGTGTCCCTTCTGTTCTTGGACTTCTTTGCTTTTCTTAGATTTTTAAGTTAGATAATTGGCCTGTAGACCTGGTTTCTGAGAGTTATGCAAAAGCCGTCTTTCTGTAGATGATCTGGAATTTCCTATCACTGTGGGAGTGATGATGTTCCTGGTGGCCAACTCCACTGTAAGCTGACATTGTAAATCTTTTGGGGTTTATTTCAAAGGAAAAAAAGGGCTTTAGGAAGACAAAGATCCTTGGACCAGAGAAGAAAACCTTAATTTAAGACAAGCATGTGTTCAGTGTGCTGACTGGACATTAACTTTCTACCTTAATTTAAGAAAAGCATGTGTTCAGTGTGCTGATTGGACATTAACTTTCTACAACTAAAAGTAATCGTGTATTATATTCCCTTTTGATTGAGAAAGATGATATTAAAAGAGACTAAGAAGTTTTGCCCAGAATGCAAATTTGAGATGGTATTTTAACTGAAAATAGTATATTTATCTAAGTATGAGTCACTCAGTCATGTCCATCTCTTTGTGACCCTATGGACTGTGGCCTGCCAGGCTCCTTGGTCCATGGGATTTTCCAGGCAGGAATACTAGAGGGCATTGCCATTCTCTTCTCCAGGGGATCTTCCCAACCCAGGGATTAAAGCTAGTCTCCTGCATCGCAGGCAGATTCTTTACCATCTGAGCCACCAGGAAAGCTCATATTTATCTAAATTAGTGGGAAAATATACTATAGAAAGTATAAGAACAGGTTCTTAAGTTTATTTTTTTAATGCCATAGAAAGCTTTTACAATCTATGAACCTTTTCTCAAACAATGTTAAGTGCATGAGTGAAAATATACAGGATTAAAAAGAAATTAATTACACTGAATTTTAGTGTTCAGAGCATCTGAAAATACGATACAGAAATTTATGCCCTTCAAAGTTACCACATTAAACAACAACAGTTTATAATAATTTAAAAGTAGTAGTGTGTGTAAATGCTGTTTTGTGAAATCTGCAACAACTGGGATATGATATGAAATACTTGTCACTTGTAATGGCTTCAATATCAGATATTACTCATACTATTGAGCTTTATTGTCTCCATACAAAATTCTTTAAATGCGGACTTTCAGTGAGTTGTTAGTGAAAATAAAGATGTAACTTCTTCCCATCTAAATTCACAGATGCCTCTGATTTCCATCTATAGATCCCCCAAGGGGACTCTTGGATTAAGAAACATCTGTGCTGGAAACAGAAACCCATCAAAAACAATCAGAGATAGAGGGAGGAAAGTCAGAGAAGGCTTTTGGGAAACTCCAGTTAGAGATCACAGTATCTTCAAAAACATGTAGATGAGGATGAATGTAGTACATTCAGAGAACTGAAAGTAAATCAGTATTTTGGGACACAACCTTATTACTACTCCTAGTTACCACTTACTGAGGACTTTTTAGGTGCCAAATACATACTGTATTAGGTATGTTATAAACACTTTTCATGTAATTAGGTCCTCACAACATCTCTTTGAGATAAACATACTTAATTTTCCTTTTAGAGGTGAGGAAATTTTGGTCCAGAGATTTTAAACAATTTTCCAAACATCAGGTAGCTTGTATGTTGCAAAGCATGTATATAAACCCAGATTTATTTTATGAGGGGCTTTGGATGTGCCTTCATCTGTGTGAGAGGGAAGCATTTCAGTCTGCAAATTCTCTGGAATAAAAAGCCTTGAATGCCAAACTAAGGAGAGTGGCTGTGCCCTGAAAGCCAGTGGGGGCTGAAGAGTGGCCTCTTCTTTCAAGCTTCATCTTCTGCCTCTTCACATGCACCTTAGTCGCCTTGTACCACCACCAAGCCCAAACATAATTTAATCTTCCCATCTTTTTGCTTTGTCCATGCTTTCCCCTCTGCCTGGCATGCCCTCTTTCTGGGTATGCCTTTGTCTCCTGGATAATTAGGACTCATCTTTCAAGACTTCATGGGGATTTCCTCTCTAGTTCACAGACACAGGTACTATCCTTATTTAAGAAAGCTAGAATCATAAGCTTTCTAGAGACAGGTGGAAAGGAAACCAGGATAAGGGCAGCCCTAATAAGAAAAGAGAATTCAGTATGGTGTCATGAGCAGCAAAGGGTAAGACATGTTTAAAGATACTTTCTAGGTCAGAAAAAAAATGTGACATCAAATGAAGAAACAAGAGGAAAATTAAATGGTTTATTGCCTGTGTAAAAAGACTGTTGAGCTTACAGGGAAATAAAAGTAGCATATGCTGACTGAAGAGACTACCATTTCTTTGAACAACCCCGTCTGGAGTCAGCCCTACCGAATATGTTTATAATGTTTGCTCAAGATTCCTTTTGCATCTCTAATCTTCAAATGTTAAATCTTGAACAGCAGTGTTATATTTTAGCATCCATTTCTCTCAACTCTTCCATAAATTCAAAATTTATAAAACCAGGAAGTATTGGTATACATGCTTCCCAGAAAATATTTTATCAAAAATACAATTCATTTCACCTGCACTTAATGAGAACCTAAAAATATGCAGGGCACACATGGGACAGTCATTGATGAGTTCTACAACAGAGGAACCTCTGAGATCTTACACAGAAGTTGCAAATTTGTACCTTATGGTGATGCTTTATTCACTCTAGATTTTTAAGAATATAAAAATTCAGAAGATTTCACATAATCATCTGGATTTCTGGCTTCAGCTGAAAAATTGGTGAATTGACACCACTAGGCTTTCAGTGTTCAAGCTGGTTTTAGAAAAGGCAGAGGAAACAGAGATCAAATTGCCAACATCCACTGGATCATCAAAAAAGCAAGAGAGTTCCAGAAAAACATCTATTTCTGCTTTATTGACTATGCCAAAGCCTTTGACTGTGTGGATCACAATAAACTGTGGAAAATTCTGAAAGAGATGGCAATACCGGACCACCTGATCTGTCTCTTGAGAAACCTGTATGCAGATCAGGAAGCAACAGTTAGAACTGGACATGGAACAGCAGACTGGTTCCAAATAGGAAAAGGAGTACATCAAGGCTGTATATTGTCACCCTGCTTATTTAACTTATATGCAGAGTATATCATAAGAAACGCTGGGCTGGAAGAAGCACAAGCTGGAATGAAGATTGCCGGGAGAAATATCAATAACCTCAGATACGCAGATGACACCACCCTTATGGCAGAAAGTGAAGAAGAATTAAAGAGCCTCTTGATGAAAGTGAAAGAGGAGAGTGAAAAAGTTGGCTTAAAGCTCAATGTTCAGAAAACTAAGATCATGGCATCTGGTCCCATCACTTCATGGGAAATAGATGGGGAAACAGTGTCAGACTTTATTTTGGGGGGCTCCAAAATCACTGCAGATGGTGATTGCAGCCATGAAATTAAAAGACGTTTACTCCTTGGAAGGAAAGTTATGACCAACCTAGATAGCATATTAAAAAGCAGAGACATTACTTTGCCAACAAAGGTCCGTCTAGTCAAGGCTATGGTTTTTCCAGTGGTCATGTATGGATGCAAGAGTTGGACTATAAAGAAAGCTGAATGCCGAAGAATTGATGCTTTTGAACTGTGGTGTTGGAGAAGACTCTTGAGAGTCCCTTGGACTGCAAGGAGATCCAACCAGTCCATCCTAAAGGAGATCAATCCTGGGTGTTCATTGGAAGGACTGATGCTGAAGCTGAAACTCCAATACTTTGGCCACCTCATGCGAAGAGCTGACTCACTGGAAAAGACCCTGATGCTGGGAAGGATTGGGGACAGGAGGAGAAGGGGATGACAGAGGATGAGATGGCTGGATGGCATCACCAACTCAATGGACATGAGTTTGGGTAAACTCCAAGAGTTGGTGATGGACAGGGAGGCCTGGAGTGCTGCGATTCATGGAGTCACAAAGAGTTGGACACGACTGAGCAGCTGAACTGAACTGAGGCTTGCAGTCCTAAATGGAAGAGCCTGGAGCTGAATGGTCCACCTTTTACAGACGAGGCACATGGTTTTCAGTGTAACATGGGCACCACCATACTGCCAGCCTTGGGAGCTCAAAATGGAGCACCATTTTTGACATTGCCCTCTCTCTCATCCATCACATTTAATGAGGAAACACGTCAATTCAGTCTCTACAATATCCTTTTTCTTCCAGTCTTCCTTTTCACTCTAACATCAAGGACTTTATTACCCACCTTATGAGAATTATAATTATAATATCTAACAAACCTAAACAGCATATTAAAAATCAGAGATATTACTTTGCCTACAAAGGTCCATATAGTCAAATCTATGGTTTTTCCAGTAGTCACGTAGGAAGAATTGATGCCTTCGAATTGTGGTGTTGGAGAAGATTCTACAAATACTGTAAACCAAGAAGATAGCTTCAAGCTTGGGTACAAGGTGCCCTGGTACCTTGAAGCCTTTCCAAGATGTAGTAAGAAACAGAATGCTTTAAAAGTATCATTTACTATTCCAGATCCTCAACTGCCATAAATATTCTTTCCTAAAATAGGTCTCCTTGGAAGAAAAGCTATGACCAACTTAAACAGCATATTAAAAAGCAGAGACATTACTTCCCCAACAAAGGTTCATCTAGTCAAAGTTTTGGTTTTTCCAGTAGTCTTGTATGAGTGTGAGAGTTGGACTATAAAGAAAGCTGAGCACTGAAGAACGGATGCTTTTGAACCGTGGTGCTGGAGAAGACTCTTGAGAGTCCCTTGGACCGCAAGGAGATCAAACCAGTCGATCCTAAAGGAAATCAGTCCTGAATTTTCATTGGAAGGACTGATGCTGAACCTGAAACTCCAATACTCTGGCCGCCTGATTCAAAGAACTGACTCATTTGAAAAGATCCTGATGCTGGGAAAGATTGAAGGCAGGAGAAGGGGACGACAGAGGATGAGATGATTGGATGGCATCACCGACTCGATGGACACTGAGTTTGAGCAAGCTCCAAGAGTTGGTGAAACATAGGGAAGCCTGACATGCTACAACCCATGGGGTCACAAAGAATGAGACACAGTGACTGAAGCTGAACTGAACTGAAAATGAGTCTGCCTGGTAACTCAAGTGATGTCTCAGCATTCTCCTTAACCATCACCTTTCTCTCACTGACTGTCCCTCACCCATCCTCAATCTTATGAGGGTGCATGGCCCCAGAGTATAAAACACTCTAGAAAGTAAACAAAAGGACAATTTGAAATATTGGTGGAGGCGCTGGGAAGAGTCAATAGCTTTTTCAGCTGGGTAACAAACATTTTGAGGCCCAACCCAGTTCCAAGTTCTATTCCAACCGACAGAAAGATGGAGTGCCACTGCTGTCCTGACAACACCCTAATAACTCTTCCTTACTGTGATTGTAATTAATCTGCAGCGTACCACAGGCTTCAAGTTCTTTGTTGTCCTATACTTAGGTTAGGGGCTGAGATGCAGGAGGGTCTTTCTTCAGTGTCCCTTCCACCCTCTCTGCTGTCAGCAACCTCTGAGGCCAAGGTAACTGTGCTCTCCCTCCACTGGTTGTAGATGCTGCTGTGCCCTTGTTTCTGGGGACTAAGCCTAGGGTGGGCAAAGGAGAGAGTCTCTGTTTTCCTGGTCTAGCCTCTGTCTTAGGCAGGTCCTCTGTGCTTGGGTCTTTGAGAGAGCCTTTCTCAGAGTTCCTGCTCTTCCTTCCTGTAGCAACCACTCTCTGCCTTGTAACCATGATTGGTCTCACAGGGGTTCCTTCCCTGTTCCGGGTGGTAGCAGGCTTCTGCCTACTGTCAATATAAATCCTGAGTCCATGATGGCTTCCTTTATCTTCCCTAGATGTAGGGGTCTTATTCTCCTATCTCCTGTCTTTGCACGATTGGATCTTTGCTTGTGTTCTAGGAATGTGAACATTACAATTTATACTCTCAAAGCAGAACAGTTTGAATTTCTAAACTGTTTGCAGCTTCTCCTCAAGTGAATGAAAGCTTCTGCTTAAGAGCCTGGGGAAGTCTGCAGGGCTTAATGCCAATCCCTTAGTGGCTGCCAGTCCCTTCCTTCATGCCTGCACCAAACAAGGGTACTCTCTCAATCTCCTGCCTTGCCCCCAGTCTTCCTCATGAGCACTAGCGATGAGCCACGAGGAATAGTTTATAGGTGATTGTCCCCACTGTTTTCTGGAATGCTCATCTATTTCAAACCAGCACATAAGCCCCCACTTGTGTGTGCTCAGTCGCTCAGTCATGTCTGACTCTTTGCAACCCTATGGACTATCCTGCCAGTCTCCTCTGTCCATGGAGTTTTCCAGGCAAGAGTACTGGAGCAGGTTGCCAATTCCTCCTCCAGGCGATCATACAACTCAGGGATTCAGTCTCCTGCATCTCCTGCATTGGCAGGTAGATTCTTTACCACTGAGCCACCTGGGAAGCCCAAACCCACACTTGGCCTGTAACATTTCATTTACATTTTTGCTGGCTTCTTCTTTCCTTTTACTAATGCTCTCGCCTCTTTTTTCCTGTATGAAACCAAATATGAAAGGGTTTGTGTATCTCATCTCTTCTTGAAGGAGATTGTCCCTCCTTGGAAGTTGGATCATTTGGTTGTCTTGCTACTTGAGTTCTCTGATGTACTCAAGAAAATTACACTTTTGTAGATTATCTGACCTTTTCCCATTGTGAGGATAAGAGTGTTTTTTGCAGCTTGCAACATTTTCTGTAGAAACAGATGTCTTTGTTGACTTTTAAAAATAGTACTTTATTGAGGCATAAAAACATTACATATAATATAGCTCACTCATTTCGAGTGTACAGTTGAATCCTCTTTCCAAATGCACACGCCCATTCACTGCCCCACCTCAATTGCTGTAAAGGAGACAGTGTCATAACCTGCAGGAGTGTGTGAGAACATGGACATGACTTGTTAAACATTAGCCAGAGACAAAAGGTATTGTGTGCACCTGGATTCACCTCTCCCTTCAGTCAGTTCAGTTGCTCAGTCATGTCCGACTCTTTGTGACCCCAAGGACTACAGCATGCCAGGCTTCCCTGTCCAGCACCAACTCCTGGAGCTTGCTCAAACGCACATCCATTGAGTTGGTGATGCCACTCAACCATCTCATCCTTTGTCATTCCCTTCTCCTCCTGCCCTCAATCTTTCCCAGCATCAGGGTCTTTTCCATTGAGTCAGTTCTTTGCATCAGGCGGCCAGAGTATTGGAGTTTCAAGTTCAACATCAGTCCTTCCAATGAAAATTCAGGACTGATTTCCTTTAGGATCGACTGGTTTGATCTCCTTGCTGTCCAAGGGACACTCAAGAGTCTTCTCCAACACCATAGTTCAAAAGCATAGTTCAAAAGTTCTTCGGTGCTCAACTTTTCCTTTAGTCGAACTCTCACATCCATACATGACTACTGGAAAAACCGAAACTTTGACTAGATGGACCTTTGTTGGGAAAGTAATGTCTCTGCTTTTTAATATACTGTCTAGGTTGGTCATAGCTTTTCTTCCAAGGAGCAGGTGTCTTTTAATTTCATGGCTGCAGTCACCATCTGCAGTGATTTTGGAGCCCCCCCAAAATAAAGTCTGTCACTGTTTCCATTGTTTCTCCATCTATTTGCCATGAAGTGATGGGACCAGATGTCATGATCTTCATTTTTTGAATGTTGAGTTTTAAGCCAACTTTTTCACCCTCCTCTTTCACCTTCATCAAGAGGCTCTTTAGCTCTTCTTCACTTTACTTTGTCCCTCCCTTGGGATCCTCTAATTGTTTCCTCGTAGCTGCTTCCCTGCCTCCATTTCAACCTATTTTGCATTTCATAGCTGTGTGCAAATATCATCATAAATCAGTTTTAGAACATGTTCATCACCCCAAGATGGACTTCCCTGATATCTCAGTTGGTAAAGAATCCACCTGCAATGCAGGAGATTCCGGTTCAATTCCTGGGTTGGGAAGATCTGCTGGAGAAGGGATAGGCTACCCACTCCAGTATTCTTGGGCTTCCCTTGTGGCTCAGCTGGTAAAGAATCCACCTGCAATGCGGGAGACCTGGGTTTGATCCCTGGATTGGGAAGATCCTCTGGAGAAGGGAAAGGCTACCCACTCTGGTATTCTGGCCTGAGAATTCCATGGACTATAGTCCACGGGGTCACAAAGAATCAGACACAACTGAGCGACTTTCACACATCACCCCAAGATAATCCTTCATGCCGATTTACTCTTAATCCCTACTCTTGTCTCATCTTCATCCCAACCCCAAGCAACTATGGATCTAGTTTCTGTCTCTACAGCCTTGCCTTTTTTGAACATTTCAAATTTCATATTGCAAATAGAATCATCAAATACGTGGTCTCTTGTGTCCAAGTCTTTTATTGAGCATATTAGTTTTGAGGTTCATGTGTGTCCTGGCATGTGTTAATAGTTCATTCCTTTTTACTGCTAAATTCTATTTCATTGTAGAGCTATACCTCATTTTGTCTATATCATACTCACCAGTTAAAAGACATTCAGGTGTCTCCAATTTGGAAGCCACTATGAATATCGTCACTATGAATATTTATGTGCAAATCTCTGTGTAGTTCATTGAATTTTTTAGCTATACCTCTTCATTTTATTATCAGTGGTTGCTCAGCTCTAGTAAGCTATGGTTGGGCCAAAAATGAACCATAGCTTGTAATTTCTAAACAACAAATTTTGGAACACAGCCCTTCATAGGTTTACATGTGGTTTATGGCCAGTTTTACATTGCACAACAACAGCAAAGTTGAGTACCTTTGACAAGGACACCCTGGCCTACAAAGCCTTAAATATTTACCATATGGCCCTCTGTTGAAAAAAAAATTGCTCAGCCTGCTCTCAAGTTTATAATGTACATATTTAACTTATGATTCAAATAATATACTACTCCAAAACGAATGTAGGAACCAAACAACAGTATAATTCTACTACCTCTCTGCTATCCTTTGTACTCTTGTTATCTTATAGTTTTATCTCTATCTCTGCTACAAACTCAGCACTGTATAATAGATATACAACCTATAGGTTATGTTCCTCTGGAGAATCTTGACTAATACATCTTTTACGTCATGTATCTTTTTGTTGGGTTTCTTACAAGAGTTCTCATCTTCGATTCTTGTCAGTTTAATCAAGATATGAATAGCTGAGGAAGTCTGTTTTATTGCTTTAGGGATTCATTAAGCTTCTTAAATCTGTGAGTTGATATCTTTTCTCAGTTTGGGAATGGTAAATCATTATCTCTTCAAATATATCTACTACCTTGTTATCTCTCTTTTCCTTTCAGGTCTCTAATTACTTATACATTGGTCCAGTTGATATTGTCTCACATATTATAGACATTCTGGTCTTGGATTTTTGCTTTTTTCTTTTGGTTCTTCATTTCATACAAATGCTATTGGCCTGTTTTCCAGTTTGTTGTTCCCTTCTTCTTCTGAGTCCAAGTCTGTCATAATACAAATAAAATTTTCAGTTCTGCATTTTTTTTTCATTTTTAACATTTTCATCTTAAGCTCCATCAAAAGAGCTCTTTGAGTTTTTTAAATAATTTTTATCTCTGGTAAAATTCCTCTGTCTATTACATTGTCCAGTTTTTTCCAATAGAGCCTTTAATATGTTTGCCAAAGTTATGTTAAAGTCTCTATCTAATAACTCCAACAACAGGACCATTTTTGAGTCTTCCTTATGTAACTTGTAATTTTTGACTCTGTGTCAGACATACCATATAAACAAATAGTCAATATTGAAGGAAATACTACCACCCTCCCAAAGGGCATACTCCTTCTTTCAAGATACTAGAATGCAGGATTGAGTCAACTTAATCTCTCACTGAGATGCGTCTAGACTTTGTTCAGTTTTAGCTTGATTCAGTTCATCACTGGCTTTAAAAATTCTGAAGGCAGATTTGCAGCAACATGGATGGACCTGAAGATGGACCAGAGAAGACAAATATCATGACATCACTTAAATGCAGAATCAAAAAATATGATACAAATGAACTTATTTACAAAACAAATAGACTCACAGACTTAGAGAACAAACTTATGGTTACTGGGGTAAGGGTAGAGGGAGGGATAAATTGGGTGATTGGGATTGATATATACACACTGCTATATTTAAAATAGATAACCAACAAGGACTTACTGTATAACACAGGGAACACTGCTCAATATTCTGTAATAACTCAAATGGGGAAAGAATTTGAAAAAGAGCAGATACATGTATACAATTGAATCACTTTGCAGTACACCTGAAACTAACACAGCATCGTTAATCAACTATGTGCTAGGTCACTTCAGTTGTGACCAACTTGTGTGACCCTATGGACTGTAGTACCCCAAGCTCTTCTGTCCATGGGATTCTCCAGGCAAGAGTACTGAAGTGGGTTACCATGCCCTCCTCCAGGGCATCTTCCCAACCCAGGGATCGAACTCACATCTCATGCCTCTTGCCTTGGTAGGCAGACTCTTTACCACTAGCACCACCTAGGAAGCCCAAATCAACTATGTTCCAATATAAAATAAAAACTTAAAAATATTTTGGAAGGCAGGATCAGAGATTCCCTCCAGTAGAACTTAAGTCTGATCAAACATAAGACTCCATGGATCCTTTTAAGCTTAAGAGACCAGGCACCAGCTTTCCAACTTATGATGATAGCTTCTTTGGGTCTTGAGGGATTTTTATTTGCTCTCCAGTCTCACTTTCCACCTCAGTAGATTCCTTGTCTCTAACCTTTGGAAAGTGCTGCAGTACACCAGATGAAAGCAACCCAAAGTGCTTTGAAAAGATTTCTCTTAGGTCTCCCTTGTTTTCTCCCCTCTGGCTGGCCACTTCAATAAATGGTGAAAGCTCAAACTGTTTCAGAGTCATGTGGCACAGCTCTCCTACCCTGTCCCCAGCTTCAGCCGGACACTACCTTTCACTTGAAAGACACTGCTTATCTCAAGAGAATTCTCTTAGCCTTACTCTGAAACCTCAGGTGTAATGTAAGTAAGTATGATAAGAGCAGATATCCTTGATTTGCTCCTGATCTTAGAGTGAATGCATTCTATCTTGTTCCATCAATATGATGTTAATATTGCTTAGTAGAGGCAGACAGAAAAAGAGAAATATCATATGACATCCCTTATATATGGAATCTAAAAATAAATGATACAAATGAACTTACTTACAAAACAGAAACAGACTCACAGATTTACAGAATGAAATTATGGTTGCTAGGGGGCAAGGATGAGGGGAAGGGATAGTTAGGGAGTTTGGGATGGACATGTACACACTCCTATATTTAAAATGAATAACCAACAAGAACCTACTGTATAACACATGGAACTCGACTCAAAGTGATGTGGCAGCCTGGATGGGAGGGACGTTTGGGGGAGAATGGATACATGTATATGTATGGCTGAGTCCCTTCACTGTTCACCTGAAACTATCACAACATTGTTAATTGGTTATACTCCAATACGAAATAAAAAGTTTTAAAAAATATTGCTTAGTATAGATGACAGCAAGCTTTTTACATGTCAAAATTTGTAACATACATCCAAACAGAACTTGGGAAGAAATTTACTTTGAATGCATTTATTAAAGCAATAAAGTTTTAATTAGGTAAGTCTTGATCTTAAGAAACCAAAGGAGATAATCTCAACAAAAAAATCAACAAGGAATCAGAAAGTTTGAGAATCAAACAGCAATAGGAAGTGTGTGGTTTCATCCTGACACCAAACAGATGTCATTTATTCACATGCCAATCTGTTCTCCGTCTAGTTGTCCAACAATTCAGTTCAATTTTATCATTAATTGTCCAGAGGTAGCACAGACTCCACAGGTTAAAAGTTCAATCTCACAAGGCAGCCCCCACATCACACACTAGTTGAAAGTCCCAGGGGCCACTTGTACTTCTGATCAATCAGCTAGAAATATGGATTCCCACACCCTTTCTTCAGGCTTGCTCACTTACTAGAATGACTCACAGAACTCAGGAGAGCATTTTATTTAGTATTGCCTGTTTATTATAAAGGATGCATCTAAGGAAACATCAAATGATAGAGATGCATGGGGCAAGATATGGGGGTGGGGGAGGCACAGAGTTTCTGCGTCTGTTCTGGGCACATCATCCTCCCAGCACCCTGATGTGTTCACCAACCCAGAAGGTCTTCAAATCTTGCTGGTAAATCTCCAGCCACACTTGCCTCCCCAGGGGTTGGGAGATAGGACTAAAAGTTGCCACCTTTAATCACGTGTTTGGTCTTTCTGATGGCCAGCCCCCAGTCTAAGTCAAGTCACCTCATTAACTGAAACTCAGCTGAGGTCTAAAGGGGCTCATTATGAATAACAAAAGACACTCCTATCACTCAAAAATAATGTAAGAGTTTTAAGAGCTTTGTGTCAAAAACCAGGGACAAAACCCAAATATACTTTTTATTACATCACAAGGAGTATTGACACAACTAAAATCTAGTCTCTGAAAAGACAAGTCTCTTAAAGACTGATTGAGAGAGTCTTAATGAACAAAATAGAGAATGAGAATAAGTATATATACTCTAGAAGCTAACAGAAAGAATGATATAAAGATGATGGACCAAGAAATTCAAAAACTAAAAGAAATGAAGCATTTCTGAAAAAATAAAATGCCAAATTAGTTTAATAAGAAAAAGGAAACTCAGAGTGGTAAGCATTAAGGAAATAGAAATAGTCATTAAAGACTCCTCCTTTAAATAAGCACTGGATTTAGACGGTTTTACAAGAGCCAGTGGTTGAACTTTTATGGAAGAGATACCCTATGTTATGTAAGTTTTTCCAGAAAATAAAGGGATAGCCTACAATTCATTCTATGAAATCTTATGCCAAAGCTGATAAAGATAACAATCAGAAAAAATTACAGGCTCATTTAATTTAGGAATACAGATATGAAAGTCCTAAGTGGAACACTAGTCACCTAAATCTAACTGTGTATAAGGTAAATACAATACCTATCTTAGTGATCAGTAACCATTCGGGTTATGAGAACCCAATTAAAATAAGAGCTTATTTGATATCAATATTTCCACTTACATGACCTCATGTTTGTTTTATAAGGGTCATTTTTGACTTAGGGCACCTTGCCAGCAGGGGCACCCTATGAAATGAGACCCACCATGTAGCCTAGCTTTGCAGGTCTGCTATTGCTGCCTTTCCTCTTAGGGAACATGAGCTGATTTACAACACTAATAATCTAAGATTTAATGCCCATTTTTAATCAACTGTTGCAATGAGCATGGTATAAATTTGCTTTGTTTCCATCAAGTTCTTTTGCTCTATTTTTTCTTCCTGAATTTTGTTTTTTTTACCCTAAAGACTGAATCACACAAGCATCATATATAACACATCTTTGTGAGCATAGTCTTAGAGTAAGATGTGTCATTTCTTAAAAAGAAAACTCCTTAATGAGAGAAGATAAGACTTATCATACAATGTGATTAACAAAGAAAAATGCTTTGGCATGTTGTGTTCTCAAAAATCATTTTAAAGTAATTGTGCTTGAAGAAATTGTGCTTATTTTAATGGTATTTGGGGTTGTTATAGTAGAAATAGACGTTATTTTGATGCTGAGATTACTTATAATATTTTCCTATTGAAATTAATAGTAATCATATTTGACTTGATGAGAATTCACTTTTATAACTCAGGTATATTCCTCTTGTAAGGTGAAGTAATCTTAACCTCATGACCAATTCGATTTATCTCAGGAATGCCATTATCTTTTAAAAATAGAAAATCTGTAAATGTAATTAATGAAATCCATTAAGAAAAAAAATTAATGTTTATTTTCATAGGTGCACGGAAGTATTTGATAAAGTTATTTAGATTCATTTATAATAGATATTTATTTTTAAAACTCCAAAAAATGAGAAATAGGAGGGAGCATTCACTTTTTAAAAAAAGCTTTATTGGAGTATAGTTGATTTACAGTGTTGTGTTAGTTTCAGGTGTATGGCAAAGTAAATCAGTTATACATATATATACATCCACTTTTTTTTAGATTCTTTTCCCATGTAGGCCATTACAGAGTAATGAATAGAGTTTCCTATTCTATATAGCGGGTCCTTATTAGTTATATATTTTATATATAGTAGCATGTATATCTCAATCCCAATCTCCCTGTTTATCCCTCCCCCTTGTATCCCCTGGTAACCATTAGATTGTTTAAGTGGTTATCTGGAATCTGCACGGTGTAGGGTAGGACTCTTATTTTATAATGAATTCCTTTGTTTTCAGGACAAGAAGTTGTTCATTAAATTGTGTATCACGTTCATCAACTTGTAATGACAACTCTGCTATTCTTCAAGGTTTCTTAGCAGGTTGATTTATGGGCTTTTTATTCTATCTCAGTTATCACTCGGTTTATAGATGTGCAAATACCAGTTCAGTTCAGTCGCTCAGTCGTGTCCAACTCTTTGCAACCCCGTGAATTGCAGCACGTCAGGCCTCCCGGTCCATCACCAACTCCCGGAGCCTACCCAAACTCGTGTCTATTGAGTTGGTGATGCCATCCAACCATCTCATCCTCTGTCGTCCCCTTCTCCTCCTGCCCCCAATCTTTCCCAGCATCAGGGTCTTTTCCAATGAGTCAGTTCTTTGCATCAAGTGGCCAAAGTATTGGAGTTTCAGCTTCAACATCAGTCCTTCCAATGAACACCCAGGACTGATCTCCTTTAGGATGGACTGGTTGGATCTCCTTGCAGGCCAAGGGACTCTCAAGAGTCTTCTCCAACACCACAGTTCAAAAGCATCAATTCTTCGGCATTCAGCTTTCTTTATAGTCCAACTCTTGCATCCATACATGACCACTGGAAAAACCATAGCTTTGACTAGACGGACCTTTGTTGACAAAGTAGTGTCTCTGCTTTTTAATATGCTGTCTAGGTTGGTCATAACTTTCCTTCCAAGGAATAAGTGCCTTTTAATTTCATGGCTGCAATCACCATCTGCAGTGATTTTGGATCCCAGAAAAATAAAGTCAGCCACTGTTTCCACTGTTTCCCCACGTATTTGCCATGAAGTGATGGGACCGGATGACATAATTTTAGTTTTCTGAATGTTGAGCTTTAAGCCAACTCTTTCATTCTCCTCTTTCACTTTCATCAAGAGGCCCTTTAGTTCCTCTTCACTTTCTGCCATAAGGGTGGTGTCATCTGCATATCTGAGGTTATTTATATTTCTCCCAGCAATCTTGATTCCAGCTTCCGCTTCCTCCAGCCCAGCGTTTCTCATGATGTACTCTGCATATAAGTTAAATAAGCAGGGTGACAGTATACAGCCTTGAGGTACTCCTTTTCCTATTTGGAACCAGTCTGTTGTTCCATGTCCAATTCTAACTGTTGCTTCCTGACCTGCATACAGCTTTCTCAAGAGGCAGGTCAGGTGGTCTGGTATTCTCATCTCTTTAAGAATTTTCCACAGTTTATTGTGATCCACATAGTCAAAGGCTTTGGCATAGTCAATAAAACAGAAATAGATGTTTTTCTGGAACTCTCTTGCTTTTTTGATAATCCAGCAGATGTTGGCAATTTGATCTCTGGTTCCTCTGCCTTTTCTAAAACCAGCTTAAACATCTGGAAGTTCACTGTTCACGTATTGCTGAAGCTTGGCTTGGAGAATTTTGAGCATTATTTTACTAGCGTATGAGATGAGTGCAATTGTGCAGTAGTTTGAGCATTCTTTGGCATTGCCTTTCCTTGGGATTGAAATGAAAACTGACCTTTAACAGTCCTGTGGCCACTGCTGAGTTTCCAAATTTGCTGACATATTGAGTGCAGCACTTTCACAGCATCATCTTTTAGGATTTGAAAAAGCTCAACTGGAATTCCATCACCTCCATTAACATTGTTTCGTAGTGATGCTTTCTAAGGCCCATTTGACTTCCCATTCCAGGATGTCTGGCTGTAGGTGAGTGATCACACCATTGTGATTAACTGGGTCGTGAAGATCTTTTTTGTACAGTTCTTCTCTGTATTCTTGCCACCTCTTCTTAACATCTTCTGCTTCTGTCAGGTCCATGCCATTTCTGTCCTTTATTGAGCCCATCTTTGCATGAAATGTTCCCTTGGTGTATCTAATTTTCTTGAAGAGATCTCTGGTCTTTCCCATTCTGTTGTTTTCCTCTATTTCTTTGCACTGATCTCTGAGGAAGGCTTTCTTATCTCTCCTTGCTATTCTTTGGAACTCTGCATTCAAATGGGTATATCTTTCCTTTTCTTCTTTGCTTTTCGCTTCTCTTCTTTCCACAGCTATTTGTAAGGCCTTCTCAGACAGCTATTTTGTTTTTTTGCCTTTCTTTTTCTTGGGAATGGTCTTGATCCCTGTCTCCTGTACAATGTCACGAACCTCTGTCCATAGTTCATCAGAGACTCTGTCTATCAGATCTAGTCCCTTAAATCTATTGCTCACTTCTATTGTATTATCATAAAGGATTCGATTTAGGTCATACCTGAATGGTTTAGTGGTTTTCTCCACTTTCTTCAATTTAAGTCTGAATTTGGCAATAAGGAGTTCACGATCTGAGCCACAGTCCGCTCCTAGTCTTGTTTTTGCTGACTGTATAGAGCGTCTCCATCTTTGGCTGCAAAGGAATGTAATCAATCTGATTTCAGTGTTGGCCATCTGGTGCAAACACCAGACTATGTTAATTTCAATTGCTTTTTAATAAACTGATATCTGGTAGCGTAGACCCTTTATTTTGAGCTTCTTCTGCTGATTTGGTTACTTATTTTGGGCTGTTGCTCTTCCATATAATAATTAGAGTCAGCTGTTAGAGATCTGACAAAAGTGGGGGAGAGTTGCAATTGACATGCCATTAAACTTTTGTATTCATAAACATGACATACATTTCATTTATTCAGATCTTCTTTGATGTCCTTCAGTATTTTATAATGCTACCATAAAAATGTTTTATGTCCCATGTTAATTTTAGATGTTAATGCAAATGGAAATTTTTACTATTATATATTTAATTGGTCATTATTACTGCTTAGAAAGCAATTGATTTTTTTATGTTGATTAGTTTCCTAGGGGCTGCCATAACAAAGTGTAATAAACTATGTGGCTAAAACCACATGCATTTATTTGGTCACAGAGGCAAGAAGTCTGAAATCAAGGTGTCAGCACAATGACACCCGCTCTGAAGACTCCAGGAAAGAATCCTGGCTCGCCTGTCTCAGTTTCCAGTGACCCCGGGCGTTGCTTGGCTTGTGCCAGCATGACTCCAGTCTCTGCCTCCATCTCCACCTGCATTTTTGTCTCTGTGTCCTCTTTGTTTTCACAGGGACATCAGTCACTGAATTTAGGGTCTAACCTAAACTGAGAATGACTCCATCTTGAGACCCTTACTAGTTATATCTACAAGGACTCTCCTTCCAGATAAGGTCACAATCTGAGGGGCCAGGTGGACTTGAATTTTGGGTGGGCACTATTCAACTCACAATCTTATATCAAACAACTTGATCAAACTTTCTTATTATTTTTAATAGTTTGCAGCTTGTCTATGTGGTCTTGTGTGTCATCAAACAGAAAATTTTCTCATCTTATGTCATCCCCCCCCCCCAGATACCCACCCCCACCTTAGGTCTTCTTACTTTTGTTACAACTCTGGGACAATATTGAACAAAAGTTGCAATTTCAAGCAACTTTGTTCCTAACTTTAGCAAGAATTCATCTAAGATTTCACAGATAAGTGTAATGTACTTGATGCAGGGCTTTAATAAATATCCTGTGCTATACTAATTGTTTCCTTCCATTCCTCGTTCGCTGAGAAGTTGCTTTTATATTGGTTTGTTTTTAAGTTATGAATGAGTGCTGCATTTTGTTGGCTTTTCTTTTTAACATCAGTTGAAATGATCACATTTCTTTTATCTAAATGTTAATGGGTTGTCAGGGAGGAAAAAATTGTTCCTCTGTCCTCCCATGTTCAGCAGCTGGAGAGTCCTTTATAGTTTATCTTTTTCTCTTGATCACATTTACTAGAAAGCTGCTTGTTTTTAGTTTTGTTCTAAGAATTGGCTTCTTGTTCTGTTGATCGTTTCTATCATTTCTTTGTTTCACTTCCTATAGCATCTTGCTTCTAGATTTATGATTTCCTTACTTCTACTTTTTTCAGGTTTACTATGTTCCTTTTCGTCTGTTCTTGACTTGGACCTCTAACTCATCTAGTGTTAATTCTTATTGCTATTTAATAGCTGCATCTACAGTTAGATATTTCCCCCTTAGTACAACTTGGTGGCTTTCTATAACGTTTGATATGAAGTATCTTCATTGTTATTTACTTTTAAATATATTGTGATGTCATTGTGCTTTATGTATAAATGATGAATTTAAACATTATTGACATTTCCCTTGTGACCCAGTAATTTTGATTTTCACATGTACTTAAAAATAAAGACTTTGACTGTGTGGATCACAATAAACTGTGGAAAATTCTTAAAGAGATGGGAATACCAGACCAACTGACCTGTCTCTTGAGAAACCTGTATGCAGGTCAGGAAGCAACAGCTAGAACTGGACTTCGAACAACAGACTGGTTCTAAGTAGGAAAAGGAGCACATCAAGGCTGTATATTGTCACCCTGCTTATTTAACTTATATGCAGAGTACATCATGAGAAACGCTGGGCTGGAGGAAGCAGAAGCTGGAATCAGGATTGCCGGGAGAAGTATCAACAACCTCAGATATACAGATGACACCACCCTTATGGCAGAAAGTGAAGAAAAATTAAAAAGCCTCTTGATGAAAGTGAAAAGAGGAGAGTGAAAAAGTTGGCTTAAAGTTCAACATTCAGAAAACTAAGATCACGGCATCTGGTCCCATCACTTCATGGGAAATAGATGTGGAAACAGTGGAAACAGTGTCAGATTTTATTTTTTTGGACTCCAAAATCACTGCAGATGGTGATTGCAGCCATGAAATTAAAAGACGTTTACTCCTTAGAAGGAAAGTTATGACCAATATAGATAGCATATTAAAAAGCAGAGACATTACTTTGTCAACAAAGGTCTGTCTAGTCAAGGCTATGGTTTTTCCAGTGGTCATGTATGGATGCGAGAGTTGGGCTATAAAGAAAGCTGAGTGCAAAGAATTGATGCTTTTGAACTGTGGTGTTGGAAAAGACTCTTGAGAGTCCCTTGGACTGCAAGGAGATCCAACCAGTCCATCCTAAAGGAGATCAGTCCTGGGTGTTCATTGGAAGGACTGATGTTGAAGCTGAAACTCCAAAAGTTTGGCCACCTCATGCAAAGAGTTGACTCATTGGAAAATACCCTGACGCTGGGAAGGATTGGGGGCAGGAGGAGAAGGGGACGACAGAGGATGAGATGGCTGGATGGCATCACCAACTCAATGGACATGAGTTTGGGTAAACTCTGGGAGTTGGAGATGGACAGGGAGGCCTGGCGTGCTGTGGTTCATGGGGTTGCAGAGTTGGACACGACTGAGCGACTGAACTGAACTGAACTAAAAATAGTTTAGTGTCTCTGTTTCCTTAGTTTTTACCCTACTTTTCTGGGATTCTTATTAAGTATTGATATTGACATTTTTACTTCTTTGCTCCATATCTTTTAACTTGTCTTTCACATTCTTTCAACTCCTTCTTGGTGATTTCTGGAGAGTTCTTCAACCTGATCTTCAAATTGACCTGCCAGTTTACTAATTTGATTTTTGTATACATTCTGCTCTTTCACTCAATTATTATTTATTTTGGTTATTATATATTTTAGTTAAAATGTCTATATATTTTAGATCAAGACTCTTCCACTCATTCTTCTTAATGACTGCTCATTTCTGCTTCACAGTCAGGCAACTGGTATCTCTTCTTTCTCTCTCTCGAATGATATTTATTATGCTTAATTCTAATTCTTGCTCCTTGTGACCCATTACTTTTCTCCTTTTTTTATACAGGGATTGTGCTCTTCAGACGTCTCATTATTTTTTCCTGTGAGGTCACATTTCCCTGGGATTATTGGTATCAACAGCCATGTCTTCCTAGGAGAACAGGCCAAATTCCATGCCTTAGCTTGTGCCATTGGCAGTGAATTTGCAGGGGTTCTTAGAAGGGTTCTTTAGTGCTAAGAGCTTGTTTTGATCTGTCCTCAACAATTTCCCTTTCTGTTACTCATACATCCAGCCCTCAGTGGCTTTTCTGTAACTCCACCCAAGTGCCGCTTTCCCAAGGTCTGTGATCTAGTCAGGGATTTGGAAACATGTGAGGGGAATTCAGGGGTTGTTCTAATGACACTTGTTACCACAGGTGTTTAAGGCAAGGGATTGGGGATACTACGCATGCATTATTGTAATACATAGGAAAATCCCACGCAATGAAGTACTACCCGAAACGAAATGACAGGCGTGCCCCCATAGCGATGGGAAGAGGTTAAAGTTTAGGACTAGCTCATTCGTTTGCACAAGCAGGTTTCACCTCTCTGCAGACATCAGGGTCCCCTAGTGGTGCCGGATGTTACTACACTGCCTCCGCATGAGGTGCCGGGAGCAGTTGCTATTACTCGGCCCTGCAGTGACAAGATGGCAATCTATGTTCTAAGCAGGGCCTTGTAAGGAAATTAAGAGGAGTCAGAACGCTCACCTGAATCTTTACCCTGTCCATAGCTTCCGGCTCTTTTCTGCCCTAGGTTTGCTTCCTCTCCCTAGACCTTCACCTCCATCAGGCACATCAGAACCCAAATCCTAGGGCTATCTCACAGTTTTCATTAATATCTGAAATAGACCACCTCCTCTCACTTCTGTGGCATCTCCAGTGCTGAATCAAATGAGAGACTCAACATTCTCTGTTAGTACCCCATCTTCCTAACTCACAGGAACACTGATTATTAACAATGTGGGGGGCGGGGAGGAGGAGCACCTAGAAACCTAATTTTGAAAAGTGAGAGCAACAAAAGGAGAGTTATCCCAGCAGATAAGGTGTCTGCATCTTTATATTTGTATAGGGCCGTGTTTTTCTACAAGAAAAAAGGCAAAATATACCTCAAAGAATAACATTTGCAAATGAAAAATAGACCAAACATGATGAAATATACCAGGAAATACACCCCGAAATATACCAGGTATAGGTGGCAATGTGAAATGATAGAAGTGGCAGCAACAATCTGTGTGAACATGATAGATAGACTATTTGGTAAGTCATCTAGTAGATGACACGGGAGAGAATGAACCATTTCATGGAAGAATATATTATTTTCTCCACTTGAAAAAGTTTTTAAACTTTTAATTTTGAAATAATTTTATAATTACAGAAAAGTTTAAAAATAATACAGAGAGTTCTCATATACCCTTCAGCCAGCTTCTCTCAATGTTAACATCTGGTATAATCATTATAAAATGTTCAAAATCAAGAAATCAGCATTGGTACATGAGTGGCTAAACTAGACACTTTACTTGAATTTCACCAGCGTTTCCAGAAAAGTCCTTTTTCTGTTTCAGAACCCAATTTAAGAATCCCACATTGCACTCAGTCGTCATGTCTCCTTAGTCTCTTCCAACCTCTGAGAGCTGCTTAATTTCACATTATTTTTCATGATCATGACACTTCTGAAGAGTATTTGTGTGTTATTTTGTCAATTGTCCCTCCATTTTGTCCTATCCAATATTTTCTCATAATTAGATTGGGGTCATGCATTGCTGAGGACCTACCTGGAAGGACCTTTAGGACAGTGGTCCCCAACCTTTTTGGCACCAGGGACTGGTTTAATAGAAGACAATTTTTCCACAGACCAGGGGAACGGAGGAGAAAGAGGAGAGTTTGGGGCTGAGTCAAGTACATTACATTTATTGGGCACTTTATTCCTATTATTATTGCATTAGCTCCACGTCAGATCATCAGGTATTAGATCCTGGATGTTGGTGACCCCTGCTTTAGGACACAATGCAGGCCCTAGTAGTGGGCTGGGAGCAGCCTCATTAGCAGAAACAGGGTTTCCTTATGCGCCACCAGGTAGTGACTTTCTGTCTCTGCTTTTCTTACTGCTGTGAACATCTAGCTAATCTCTGCTTTCTCTCTCTGCTGCATGGATTCTGCTGTCTCATGTCTTCTATTTCATGACTGTCGGCCAGACCTTGGACTGAATAAAAAATGCAGCTCTGGAGATCTGGCTTCATGGCCTGCCTCTTCCATATACTGATTTTGTGATCTTAGCTAATGTTTAAGCATCCTGTGCCCCAATGTCCTCATCTGAAAATGGTGATGTCTTCATAGTGAAACTCTCAGAGTTAAGTGGATTAGTGCTTAAAGACAGGCTTCCCCAATGGCTCAGCAGGTAAAGAATCTGCTTGCAATGCGGTTTGATTCCTGAGTCAGGAAGAATCCCCTGCAGGAGGAAATGGCAACCCACTCCAGTTTCTTGCCTGGAAAATCCCATGGATAGAGGAGTCTGGTGGGCTAAGTCTATGGGAATACAAGGAATCAGACAAGACTGAGCACACATGCATGCTAGTGCATAAAGATCACTAGAAAAGTGCCTGATAGGTAACAATTCTTCAAATAAATGTTAGCCATTATTTGATCCATGAGTCTCTCACAGCTAACCCACCAACTGCTTCCTTCTCCTCATATATGTGTCTCTTTCAAACTGCAGCAAATAGGAGATCTGAATGCAGGCAGTGACCATCAAAAGGGAGCACTCATATTTGGCATGGTTCTCAAGCCAGGTTCTCAACCTGTTGCCTTTGAAACAAGTATCCATCTATGATACAGGTGGCCAGGTAGCAATGACTTAGGCATAATGAAGCAGCTTTATGCCACTATTTCACCACCTTTTTGGAGAAGGAAATGGCAACCTACTCCAGTATCCTTACCTGGAAAATCCCATGGCCAGAGGAACCTGCTGGGCTACAGTCCACAGAGGGGTCACAGAGTCAGATATGACTGCGTGACTGAGCATGCATGTATGCACCACCTTTTTAATTTTTTTTTTATTTTTATACAATTTTTAATGAATACTTTCCATTTACAGTTCCTCAAAAATATTCATTGTGTTATACAATACATCCTTGAGCCTATCTTATACCCAAGAGTGTGTACCTTCCACTCCTCTACCCCTATATTGCCCCTTCCCGCCCCTGGTAACCACTTGCTTGTTCTCTATATCTGTAAGTTTACTTCTTTTATGTTACATTCACTAGTTTAATTGTATTTTTTATATTCCACATATAAGTGATATCATACAGTATTTATCTTTGTCTGACTTATTTTACTTAGCATAATGTCCTCCAGGTCTATCCATTCCATCCATGTGGTAGCAAATGGCAAAATTTTGTTTTTTATTGTTGAGTAGTATTCCATTGTGTGTATGTATGTGTATGTGTGTGTGTGTGTGTGTGTGTACACAATTTATATCCTATTATACCAATTTACATCCCTACCAACCATGTAGGAAGCTTCCTTTTTTTCCACATTCTCACCAACATTTATAACTTGAAGACTTTTTGATGATAGCCATTCTGCAAAGTTGGAGGTGATATTGTGATTTTGATTTACATTTCCCTAGTGATTAGTAATGTTAGGTATCTTTTCATGTGCTCGTTGGTCATCTGCATTTCCTCTTTGGAAAAATATTTATTCAATTCTTTTGTCCATTTTTTAATAGAGTTGTTTGTTTTCTTTGATGTTGAGTTGCATGAGCTGCTTATATATGTTGGATAGTAATCACTTATTGGTCATATCAATTGCAAATAGTTTCTCCCATTCCATAGGTTGCCTTCTCATTTCATCAATGGTTTTCTTTGCTGTGCAAAAGCTTTTAAGTTTAATTAGATCCCATTTGTTTATTTTTGCTTTTATTTCCTTTACTTTAGGGGAAGGAGCCACAAAAAAAACATTGTTTTATGTCAAGAGTGTTCTGCTTGTGTTTTCCTCTAGTAGCCTTATAGTATCTGGTCTTACATTTAGGTCTTTAATCTATTTTGAGTTTATTTTTGTATATGGTATTAGAGAATGTTCTAATTTAATTTTTTTACATGTGACTGTTCAGTTTTCCCAGCACCACTTACCGAAGAGACTGTATTTTCTCCACTATATATTCTTGCCTCCTTTGTCACAGATTAATTGACCATAGTGTGTGGATTTATTTCTGGGCTGTCTATCCTATCCCATTGATCTGTGTCTGTTTTGTGCTGGTACCATACTGTTTTGATTACTGTAGCTTTGCAGTATAGTTTGAAGTCAGGGAGTCACCACCTTTTTCAAAGAGTGTTAGGTGCATAGCAGTCACTCTGAGCTTCACATAATTTTCCACAATACCTGAAAATGGAAGAGAGGCCATGACCATCTGTTACTAGTAAATCTGAGGTCATGGTGAACTGTCTACCCCTATATCTCCTTCAGCATTAACCTTTCCTCTCCATCAACATGGCTGAGCTGCAGTCTGTGCCCTCCACCATTACATTGTGACATGGAGTCCAATGTCAAGTACTCACTTCTGGAACCTTGAGACTTCTTGATATTGCATCTTTTATGATCCTTCCAGGCACAAGGACTCTCCCTTTGTACTCAGGTCCCATGGACGTGAGACTTCCCACCTTTCCGTGTGGGCTCCTTAGCAATGAGGTGCATCTTGTTTGATTCCTGAGGCCACAGCAGCCACTTCTCTAACTTATGGCTCAGTACTCACTACATGTTCCCTGGACATCTACTCTTTGCTCTGCATGATCCTGGACTGTCTACTCAGTTTTCTTGGGCTCCTTTAGACCCCAGTCAAGGTAAAACTACTCTTACCCTGCTCACACCTCCAACAAACTGATGCTTTCCTGGGATATACTTTATTGTATGAACTCATGGCTCCATGCTCCTACCTCTGACCAAGTTCTCATATTCTGGCTCCTCATTTAGACCCAAAAATGTAGGGGAAAGGAAACTATTCGAAGATGATGAGGAAACTACATAGTAACTGCAAAAAGAGCAATATATTGTGCTCACACCAGGTTTTCGAGCAAATTAAAAGGTGGTACAAAAAAAAAGAGAGACATTTCTTTGAAGCATAATGGAAAATAGACATTGAACCCCAGGATCTACCTGAACTTAGTTCTACTGTATGTGTTGGAGTCATGATGAGTATTGGAAAGGGCTCTGAATCAGAAGTTAAAGTGGCAGGAATCCTGGCCTCAACTCTGTTTCAAAGCTCATTAGATGACCTAGACAAACATTTAAACTCTCCTGACTGAGCTCCCCTCAAATCAAACATATCTATTATACCAACCTCAGCTTAACATTAAATACCAATATTGATGTGACTAAAGCAAATTAAAATCCATACATCTACGTGTCTCAGAGAAAGCCGGGAACTTGGATGGTTACTGGCACCAGTCTCCTATGGAGAAGCCAAATCAGATTGTTTGTAAATATTTATATCTTATTAAAGTCTTTATCTCTAAGAAAGAAGTGAGCAACCTGGACGCAGTCATACAAGGTTAAAACAGTGTCACTCATTAGGTAAAGCTATAAGAAGTATTGTTAAGGCCAGTTTCACAGAGTGTGATCAAGGATGTTGGGAGGATTATCAAAATCCTGAAGATCCTTGTGAAACAGGTCTTGATTTCTTGCTTATACGTAAGACTGAAAGGATGGAGTAGATTTTTAAAGAGGTTTAACTTCCTGGGTGTGACAGCATAAATGAAAATGTAGAGGGATCCACAGTGTAATTGGCTACTGCTTTTATGAGCACCAGTGCGTTTGTCCTGGGCGCCTGCTCTTTCTGGCACCATTTCTATCGGTTCAAGAATACAAACCCCAGGGACTTCCCCAGTGGTCCAGTGGCTAAGACTCTGCACTCCCAATGCAGGGGGCTCAGGTTCAATCTTTGGTCAGTGAAATAGATCCCACCATGCAACTAAGAGTTTGCATGCCACAACTAAAAGATTCTGTGTACTGCAACTAAGACCCAACACAGCCAAACATGTAAATAAATAATAGATTTTAAAAAGGAATACAAATCCCAGATGGATTCAAACCCATGACTGTAAGCTGTCACTCTGTTGGTCTGAGAGTGAGTCAATATCATTGTCTTGCTTGTGTTGTATGTGAGGTTCCTTCAAATTTATTCAGCAAATTTTACTGAGTTCCTCTTCTGTACTAGATAATATACACTTGAATCCTGGCAGCTGGATCTTGATGACAAGGCTCAGATGGAAACTAGGTGGTTCAGCTTCCTGGGGATGACTATTCATTCAAACTTCCATACTCACTCACACTTTTTCTTGTCGGATATTTATTGTACACTTACTAAGATTAGACTAATCAAGTCTAAGAACATGAAAACTGTCTCATCTAAGCATACTGAGAATTTCATTTCTCCTCCCCACCTCTGTGTGAACTGAGAACTGCAGTTGTGCTCTGCGTACTTCCTTAAGGTGGAGCTGGCAAATCACCTTACCTGAACTGAGAAGAGGGTTGTGGATCTAAGCTCAAAGCATGTAGATTGCAATGTATACCTGTGATTTGTCTTGGCACAGAGGAGAGGTACCCCAGTAATATACCAGTGGCTTCAGAACAAAGCCTTACCACCGTAGTTCCTGTGTATGGAGTTATGCAAAGTCTTCAAACTGAAGGTATGAAAATATTTGCAAAATTGGGGAGGTGAGGGAAAGGGGTAATATTTATTCTTGGGTGCAGAAACTTCTAACCTCTGTGGCTCAAATTGGGTATTAGTGTAGGAGTTGCTTCAAAGGCAGAGAAAATTTTGAGACATGGAAAATATTCAAAGGGCAGTATTTAAGCCAGTTGATATGAAAAGACAACTTGAAATTCCAGGGCAAAAACAGAAATGAAGATGTAACCATAGGAAAACATTGAGAAAGCCTGAAACATTTCTTAAAGAGAGAAATCTGAATTTTAAAATAAATCTTCTCAAGCTTGAAGGGTGCTAGAAAGGCTAGTAAGACAAGAAAGAAGGAACCTACTAACACATTAGTAAAAAGGAAGCTGGAAAAATAAAGTACTTTAAAATGGCCACAGAATAATGTGAATATCGCAGTCAGTATTTATTGGGATGTTTTATGTCTGCTCTTTGTTTTTAAGGGAAGAGAACAGGAAGCCTATTAGATGACACACAGCCTGGAAACTCCTCCTAAGAATGAGCACACTTGCGTCCATCAGGTTCTTAGTTCCTCAATTTCTAGACTCCATGATGGGCTCCGTTTCACAATACTGCTTCTCTTGAAGGTACAAGCCAATAAACAAAGGAAGCAGGGACACAGCATGAGCAGTGGGAGGACCAAGTGTCCATGCTGGGTGTAACTCATCTGAGGACAAAAAGAATCAGGAGAACTTTTCAAATATTTCTGCATTTCTTTTCTGTTGTTGTGCATTTGGGCCTGTTTTTGCATTGTCTCTTTTAGGACCCCAGTCATGACAAAGAGAATAGCAAATCACAAGTCAGTATCGGTGTTGCTGTTTATATTAGCCTCTGGGATCACTTTTGCAGTTATCCAAAACTCCACGAAGGTAGGAATTTCTTTCTTTTTGTGTTTCACAAAACTATATTTTTATGTGACACTTCACTCGTTCTAGAAAAGTCCAAACAAGCAGACTTATAGAGTCTAGAAGGGGAGTTTCAACAGCTGACACAACTTTTAAGAACCAACGTACTTGATAATCATTATGCAATATGGGAGAGGATAATATTGTGCGTGTGTGTGTACCTACACTCACACTCTTCATCACTTATATCTGCGTTGCAACTGTCTCCTCCCAATGTTTGGCTCGTCTGTACACCTTCTCTAAGGAAATTCTGTGGAGTAGGAAATGGCAACCCACTTCAGTATTCTTGCCTGGAAAATTCCATGGAGAGAGGAGCCTAGTGGGCTACAGTCCACCAGGTTGCAAAGAGCTGTACACAACTGAGCGTACATGCACGAGGAACTTCTAACAGAATATTTTCAGGTGTATATAGTAAAATTTATTTGTGTTTTTTCACTGTTAATGCTTTTTAAGTACTAATAAACCTCTCCCTACACCTGTGTCAAATTATTTATCTAAATATTCTACTTACAGTTTTAAAGTTTGCTTTATTTAGACACTGAACCCTTAATGTACCTGGATTTTTTTGGCTGATTTTTCTTTTATTTCTGTACGGATAACCACTTTTTCCAGATTTTTTCATCTTGTAATCCTTTCTTTCCAAGCTGATTTATCAGGTCATTTTTATTGTATATCAAAAATTTTAATAAGTACAGGTCCTTCTGTGGGTTCTTCATTCTATTCCATTGATCGATTTGCCTTCCCTGTATCAATAACACATGGCTATAATTAACAGAGCTTCATAATTAGTTTTGAAAACTTGGAGTTTCAAGTTACCCTTGCTTCACCTACTTTAGAAGGTTTTCAGCCAGTCTTACCCTCCCTCTTATATGTTTTAGAATCAGTCTGTCAAATTTAGTGAAAAATTCTACTTAAATTATATGTGCATTACATTAGCCATATAGATCAAATTGATAAAACTGACATGTTTATAATATTATTGTGCTGTTTATCAATATGTCGTCTCTTTCCACCTACATAGGTCTTCTTCAAGATCTTTCACTAAATTTTATAACTTTTGCATTCAGGTCTTAACACATCTTTTGTTAGATTGATACCTTGGTACTTCATAATTTTTTTGTTGCTGTTGTAATGACTGTTCTTTTAAACACATTTTCTAATTGCCTGCTTCTGGAATAAAGGAATCCTACTGATTTTGCATAAGGAACAGTAGGGTCTTACTTTCCAAGATCTCAAAAGACTTATTAGTTTGTAGATCCAATATTATCTAGATCTCTCTGAGGCCAGAAAGGATACTTGTTCTAAAGCTTTGTTTTTATTTTTGTATTAATTCTGTTCCTTGCCTTGGATTTCTTCGCTTTGCTGAACTTGATAATACCTGTCTTTCAGAGTTACTTTTATTTTTCGACCAAGCTGTTAGTTCTGCGACCAGGAATTTGGAACCTGTGCCCCCTGCAGTGGAATTGCGGAGTTTAAACCACTGGACAGCCAGGGAAGTCCCTCTCATGAGTTACCTTCGATGAAATTTTTTGCTAATTCTTGGTCGTGTGCATTCTTACACCTGAAGTTCTGTGGTGGCCAGTCTGGAGTGCCATTATCTGTTTCCTCCAGCATGTTTGTGGCATAAGTGCTCCCTGTTTGTCTAAAGTGTTGCCAGGCATACTGGGTCCTACTGACCTCCCCAACTTCAATATCTACAGTTTTTATTCTCATAAGAGTACAGAATTCCCCATTCCTAGCTGCCTGACCCAGCACAGGTGGGGAAATAGGAAGGTATCAGCCTGAGTTGTTTGTCCTCCTATGGGCCTCCCTGCAACCCCTCCTCCTCCAGTTACCAACTTCCTCATGTTGGCAACGTCCCTGGAGTGACTTCCTTCTTTACTGAAGCCTCATCTATATGCATTTGCAGCCATGGGTTCTTCCTTTATCTAATCTCATCTGCCTTTCAGTTTTCAGGAGATTGCTTGTAAGTTCTGGTCCATATAACATGTTTCTTCCTATTTCCCAGAATAGTTAGAAAATTGTTAAATTCTTTTCTGCCATTTATATGATCTTATGGTGGGAAATCGAGGCTAGGAAACAAAGGTGAAGTGTTAGTCACTCAGTCGTGTCTGACTCTTTGCGACCCTATGGACTGTAGCCCACCAGGCTCCTCTGTCCATGGGATTCTCCAGGCAAGAATACTGGAGTGGGTTACCATGTCCTTCTCCAGGGGGTCTTCCCGACCCAGGTCTCTGGCATTGCAGGCAGATTCTTTACCATCTGAGCCACCAGGGAAGCCCAATCAAGGTTATAATATGTGCTTATTCCTCCACTTTGAGTCAGAATTTTCCTGTTGTTTTTCTACCAAAAAAGTTTGCGCAGAGAATATTATTTTACTCTACTGAAAATCAATTACAATTTTCACATGAAGTTATAGCAATTTAAAAATGTCTGATAATGTGCTGTGATAGTTAAAAAATGTTACTATAATAATGTTCTTCAGATCCTCTAGGTACTTAGTCATTTTTTAATTTAGTTCCTATAGCATCTACAGAGAGAGATTTTTCTAATTTTTAATTATAATTGTGGCTTTTTCTATTTCTCCCTTTAGTTCTGACAGTTTTTGTTTCACATATAAATACAAACATATGTAGGCATGTACACGTTTAAGGTTGTTATGTTTTCAGACAAATTGACCCTCTTATCACTCTAGGATGTCCATCTTTGTCTGGTGATACTCTTTGCCTTGAAGTCTACTTTAACATTAATATCAGCTTTTTTATGCTTTAATGACATACTGGTTTTTTTATCCATTTACTTTCAAACCATAGGTATCTTAATACTTAACCTACATTCCTCCTAGATAGCAAGTAGTTGGGTCTTGCTGTTTTATCTCTGTTTTTTAAAAAAAATTTAACACTCCATTTATTATAAAGCATTCTAGTAAAACTTTTTTTCTAGAATGTATTACTAATCACATAGCTGGAAATATAACAGCTTCACCATTTTATAAATGAATTATCTCAAATACTGAAACATTGATCACAAATTTATTAAACAAAAATTCTTTCAAAATTTGATAATACCATAAATTTTAATGCTAAACTATAACTTTTAATATCAAAATATTTTAAATATTTCAAAATATTAAAATACATACAAATGAATGCGTTGATAACAAAGCATTATTTTATGCATACATACTGTCTTTTAAAAATCTGCAAACTCTGCTATTCCAAAGCAGTATGATTATCTCTGCCCTTTAATGAAGTGTTTAGTATACTTACTTTTAATGAAATGATTAATATGAGTGGATTTATGTCCACCATTTTGCTATTTATTTTCTGTTTGGCCATTCTGATTTTTATTCCTCTGTTCCCCGTTTCCTTCCTTCGGATTGATTTTTTTTAGTATGTCCTTTTAGTTTCTCTATTATTTTTATAGCTCTAAGTTTTTTTAAAAGTGGTTTCTCTAGAGATTACAATGTACATTCTTAAGTTTTAGAGTTAATATTGCACTACTTCACATAATCTGTAATAACTTTTTAATCCTTTATTCCCACTTTCTCCCCAACTCATTCATTATGCTATAGTTGTTATAATATTACAAAATTGTATTTTTTTAATAATTATATGCATTTTAAAGAAATTAGACGATAAACGCATAGTATTTTATGTTAATCCATGTATTTACCATTTCAGGGGCTTTTCCTTCCTTCCTGAAGACCTATGTGTCATTTTTGGTATAATTTCACTTCAGGTGAAGAAACTCAGTTGGCACATTTTTATTACGCAAATCCTGTGCAGTTCCTTTTTTCACTTTTCAACTCTCCTCTGCGTCTGTCAGTTTGTGGTCCCTCTCCAGTGCTTTTAAAAGAGATTTGCAGTGGGAGAGGGGAGTGTCTAGAATTTATCATTGTTATCTACAGAAAGTTAGCCCAATACAAGCTACTCTGCCTTTACTGGAAATTCAGAAGTATTACTATGATTCACTGAGTTCTCAGAAATCGAATTATTGGTAAATGCAGTGAACATTGTTAAAGGTCTTAGTATATGCTATAGACCTGTTTTCCAGACATGTGGTGCCAATTTACACCTAAACCAGCAGTGAAAGAGAATTCTTGCCTTATTGCATGCTTGCAATACTGGGCAGCTCATATGTATGTAGGCATGTGTGCATATATATATATATATATGTATGTAGGCATGTGTATATATATATATATATGTATGTAGGCATGTATATATATATATATATATATATATATATGTATGTATGTAGGCATGTGTGTATATATATATATATGTATGTAGACAGGTGTATATATATATATATATGTATGTAGGCATGTATATATATATATATATATGTATGTAGGCATGTGTGCATATATATATATATGTAAGTAGGCATGTGTATATATATATATGTATGTAGGCATGTGTGTGTGTATATATATATGTATGTAGGCATGTGTGTGTATATATATATATGTATGTAGGCATGTGTGTATATATATATATGTATGTAGGCATGTGTGTATATATATATATATGTATGTAGGCATGTGTGTATATATATATATGTATGTAGGCATGTGTGTGTGTATATATATATATATGTATGTAGGCATGTGTGTATATATATATGTATGTAGGCATGTGTGTGTATATATATATATATGTATGTAGGCATGTGTATATATATATATGTATGTAGGCATGTGTATATATATATATATATGTATGTAGGCATGTGTGCATATATATATATATATGTATGTAGGCATGTGTATATATATATATGTATGTAGGCATGTATATATATATATATATGTATGTAGGCATGTATATATATATATATATGTATGTAGGCATGTATATATATATATATATGTATGTAGGCATGTATATATATATATATGTATGTAGGCATGTGTGCATATATATATCTATATGTATGTAGGCATGTGTATATATATATGTATGTATGTAGGCATGTGTATATATATATATATATATATGTATGTATGTATGTATGTAGGCATGTGTATATATATATATATATGTATGTATGTATGTAGGCATGTGTGTATATATATATATGTATGTAGGCATGTATATATATATATATATATGTATGTATATATGTAGGCATGTGTATATATATATATATATGTAGGTAGGCATGTATATATATATATATATATATGTATGTAGGCATGTGTGTATATATATATGTATGTAGGTACGTGTATATATATATATATGTATGTAGGCATGTGTGTATATATATATATATGTATGTAGGCATGTGTGTATATATATATATATATGTATGTAGGCATGTGTGTGTATATATATATATATGTATGTATGTAGGCATGTGTGTATATATATATATGTATGTAGGCATGTGTGTATATATATATATATATATGTATGTAGGCATGTGTGTATATATATATGTATGTAGGCATGTGTGTATATATATATATGTATGTAGGCATGTGTGTGTATATATATATATATGTATGTAGGCATGTGTGTATATATATATATGTATGTAGGCATGTGTGTATATATATATATATATGTATGTAGGCATGTGTGTATATATATATATGTATGTAGGCAGGTGTATATATATATATATATATATGTATGTAGGCATGTATATATATATATATATATATGTATGTAGGCATGTGTGCATATATATATATATGTATGTAGGCATGTGTGTGTATATATATATGTATGTAGGCATGTGTGTGTGTATATATATATGTATGTAGGCATGTGTGTATATATATATATGTATGTAGGCATGTGTGTGTATATATATATGTATGTAGGCATGTGTGTATATATATATATGTATGTAGGCATGTGTGTATATATATATATGTATGTATGTAGGCATGTGTGTATATATATATGTATGTAGGCATGTGTGTATATATATATATATAATATATAATTTTTTTCATTTATTTCGTTGGCTGTGCTGGGTCTTAGTTGCGGTATGTGAGATCTTTTAGTTGCAGAATGTGAACTCCTTAGTTGTGGCATGTGGGATCTAGTTCCCTGACCAGGGATCGAACCCAGGCCCCTTGCATTGAGAGCATGGAATCTTAGCAAGTAGACCACCAGAGAAGTCCGTGGGTAGCTCATTTATAGAGATGCTTGCCTGGGGTTAAAACCTGACTCTCTTGTTGGCTAACTGTGCAGGTTTGGCTAAGTTTCTTAACTTTGAGGTGAACCACTTTCATCATCTGAAAATTGGGTCATAAAAATAAATACCTCATATATTATTGTGAGGATTAATGACCTAACATATGAAAAGCATTTAGAATGGTACCTGGCACATCCTGGTTGCTAATACCATCTCTGTAATTTGATAAATAAAAATGTTTTTATTTTTAAAAAATCAGAACATGTCAAATAATAAAAAGTTAACCACAGTAACCTAGTCCAACACAAGATACTCTGCCTTTATTGGAAATTCAGAGCTATTACTGGAAAGCTTTATACCAAAAAGTGTCCTTTACAGAATTATAAGTAACAGAGAAAAGCTGAATACAATAAATATCTAAAAATATAGGAGTAGGTGAAATATTAAACTATGTCCATAGGCTGGAATATTATTTGGACATAAGGTGGAAAGTGTTTAATGACACTATTTTTAATCAAAATTAATTGGTAAATATTCAGTGTGTTCACAATCACGTGAAATGGTTACACAGGATGAGAGAAAACCACCAAAACTGTTAAGAGTGGTTGCTATGATCATGACTGATTTTTATCTCCTATAGAGTTGTGGCATTCTCTCACTTTTAATAATGTCAGTGTTATTTTATGATTATAAAATAAATATTTTTATAAGCTTATGTCTCTTATGTCCTGTTAGCTAAAACAGTAATCTGAAAATTACTAGTAAATATCACAGACTGTTTAGTCAAAGTATAAAAAGTGAAATAGAAAAAATAGATAATTGTATATTACCTAAAATCTCCATGCTTCTTGAAAATTTTCTTAAAGATTTGTTTAAATGACTGAACTCTAATTTTAAGATAAAAATAATAGAACAAGAAGCATCTGTTCTCTGCTATGCAGTTAAAAAGCATTTTCTCATTTAGTCTTTACAATTGCCCGGTGAAAGTACGTTTTATGATCACCACTTTAAGAAAGATCCTAGGGTTCTTTGCAGTAGAATGGCTCACCCAAAATAGATTAGCCAGTGATGGGAATTCCCTGGCAGTCCAGTGGTTAGGACTTGGTGCTTTCACTGCCAAAAGCCCCGGAGTTCAGTCCCAGGTTGGGGAACAATCTCACAAGCTGCGTGGTGTAACAACACAACAACAAAGCAGATTAGCCGGTGAAAAGTGAAGTCCCACCATCAGATTTAGGAAAATCATTTTTCCTATGAAACATGGATGATGATGTAATCTCAATATCATTTTATTTTTAACTTTTCTACTGTTCATCATTTTATAATGTGATATCATAATTATTACATTAAATAGGCATACTTTCTATGTTCTCTATTGTATTCCTTGTCACTTCAGTTGTGGACTGTACTCAAGTTGCCCTTTTCCCTCCATCACTGGAATTTCGTCATGAAAACACATCCTGAAGCACCACCAAATCCAATAGTTTCACCAGCAGAGACGGAGCTGAGGATAAAGAGGACCATGGAGAAACTAGACCAACTGATCCCACCCAGACCCTTCACCCACGGGAGCTCCACCACCAGCGCCACACACAGCAGAGCCACCCTCCTCAGCCCTCGAGACACATACTGCAGGGGAGACCAGCTGGACGTCCTGCTGGAGATGAGGGACCACCTGGGACGCAGGAAGGAATACGGCGGGGATTTCCTCAGGGCCAGGATGTCCTCCCCAGCCCTGAAGGCGGGTGCTTCGGGAAAGGTGACAGACTTCAACAATGGCACCTACCTTGTGAGCTTCACCCTGTTCTGGGAGGGCCAGGTGTCCCTGTCTGTCCTGCTCATCCACCCCAGTGAAGGGGTGTCAGCTCTCTGGAGAGCCAGGAACCAAGGCTATGACAGGGTGATCTTCACAGGCCAGTTTAACAGAGGCACCTCCCAAGTCAATACTGACTGTGCCCTGGTTTTAAATTCAAGTGCTGAACTGTGTGAATACCTGGGTACCCGAGACCAAGAAGCCTTCTACTGCATGAAGCCTCCACACATTCCCTGTGCTGCACTCACCCACATGCATTCCAAAAATAAGGACGTATCTTATCTCAGCAAACAAGAAAGAAGCCTCTTTGAAAGGTAAATAATTATTTCTGGAGACTATCTGTGTAAATACAGTAATGATTTGGCCTATCTGTTGATCCAAAGGAAATAGCTATTAATTAATGGTGTATTAATATATCAACTTTGGGACTCTATGAAGAGCCATTTTAGAAAAGATATGTGAATTCATCTGGGGACAGCACCCACTCTCCAGTCATCCCTAAATATTCTGGATATTTAACCCTTACCATTGAAACAAAAAAAATATGACTAGAATAAAAATTAAAAGAGAAGGAGAAATATACATGTGTGAATATGCCTAGGTGCTAATATAGTCTTTCTGAATCTCAAAAAATTACCTTGTACACCTTCTGGGGATCTGTATTCCCTGGACTCATAGGCCAAGAAATGGAAATTTAATAAATGGTCTGGAACTGTGGCCAAAGTAGTCCGTTATTCTCATAAGAAATAACTGAAACGGTGGGTAATGTGGCTTCTTGTGTTTCCTGATCTTGGGGCCACTTGCCAATTAATTTTTATATTTGTCTCTTTAAGGTCAAATGTGGGTGTAGAGATGATGGCAAAGTTCGATGCCATTACTGTCTCCAAATGTAACTGTAAGTCCTCCTTTTATGTGACTGATGGCTGGGGTTTCCCAGGTGGCTCAGCAGTAAAGAATCCACCTGCCAATGCAGGAGACACGGGTTCGATTTCTGGGTCAGAAAGATCCCCCCTACAGTAGGAAATGGCAACCCACTCCAGTATTCTTGCCTGGAGAATTCCATGAACAGAGGAACCTGGTGGGCTACAGTCCATGGGGTCGCAAAGAGACAGAGACAGCTGTGCGACTGAGCACACACACACTTAGCACTCATCCCATTTAAAGAGTTTTCCTCCCTCGGAACTTGTCCACCACCACCAACCATATGTTACTCTGCTCATCAGGCTGGTCTGTGCTGGGCCAAGACACCACTTACCTAAGTGAGTAAATGACTGGAATCCTACACCTGATTTATAACCCTCATCACCAATCTCATCATTATCTATCAGGCCACGGATTACTTGCCCATCAGACACAACAACATTCAAATGTCAAAACTCTCTCCCAGTTTGCACCTAGGTCTTACCTCCCCCAGCCACCACCATTAGCACTTCCCTCATCACTACAAGTTTAATAATCACCATCTAGACATTTCTATATCTATAATTCAATTCATTCCAATTTCCCCCTCTTTTCTTTACCACCTTTTAAACCATTTGAACATATAAAATAGCACTTCATACTTTTATTAATTTCTCTTCAATTTCTTTGGCTCAAAGTGTTAGTTGTTGAGTCCAACTTTTTGCAACCCCATGGACTGTAGCCCACCAGGTTCCTCTGTCCTTAGAATTCCCCAGGCAAGAATGCTAGAGTGGGTTGCTATTTCCTACTCTAGGAGATCTTCCTGACCCCATCCACCCGGGTCTCCTGTACTGCAGGCAGATTCTTTTACCATCTAGCCACTAGGGAACAAACTAGGAAATCCCTGTCGAAAATGATTTAATCCAGGAACTTTTGTGTCCCTTTAAGTTCAGTATCAAGAGCTTGCTAATTGCTACTAAACTCATTGATGCTGAAGTGTGTTTATGTATCTACAGATGGAAATGGCATTTTTCACCCAGGGTACACAAAGATAATTATGCCAGTTATTAAAGTATTAAACCACTTCCTATGGTTGGTGAATAATCACAGCCCCAAGACTGCCAAGGGTAAACACCTCAGTCCATCATATTCCCAGATTCTTCAAAAACCTGTGACTAATGGTCAATACCCAACCTATCCTGGATTCCCACAAGTCTGCTCCGGCCTACAGCCATATCCATGTGGACTGTCCAGGACTCAAACCAAATTAATTGTTAATTTTTTTTATATCTCCTTGCACTTAAAGCATTAATAGTTTGAGGGTGTCATTTAAGACACTATGATAGTGTGTGATAAACTTTGAGGTAAATTGGGCTAAATGACACGGTAATTGAGTTTTCACTACTAAGTAAGAACTGATGTCTTTTCTTTGATAAGAAGGCAAACAAATACTTAAATTTTACACAGAAGGCCTTTTTCTCTGGGAGAAAACATGTTATCTATAATGAACATTAATGAGTATCACTTATAAAATTCTTATCAGAGAAAATTTTTTTCTGAAAACTAACTATTCCATTAAGAGAATGATGCTTCAATAAGGTTTTTCCTCCACCCTCACACTCTATTAAAAGGATACCTAAAAAAGACAATTGGTTCTTATTAAATACTCACGGATAAAGTGATACTTTAGAAGACCCTATCTTGTTGATTCTTTAGCAGAAAAGACAGTTCCAGTGAAAAGGCAATGCAAGTTTGGAATGGCATCCACAATTCCCAGTGGACATGTCTGGAAAGACACGTGGAATCCTGTCTCCTGTAGTTTGGCTGCAATCGAAATGAAAGAATGCCTGAGAGGAAAATTTATTTATCTATTGGGAGATTCCACGATCCGCCAGTGGATGGAGTACTTCAAAAGCAGTATCAACAGTATGCCTCTGAGCTTTTACTCACATCCCTTTCAGAAACATCTTTTTCATTTCAAGGGGAGAGAGGAATATGGGGAATGCCTCTTTCATATTTGTTAATCACAGCACACCAACACTTTTCACAAGGTATTATCTTCTCTTTAAAAAGATACATTTATTGACTAGAAGGGAGCCAGGATAGAAAAAGGTTTACTCCATTCATATTCCTGCAGAATTCACACTTCAGTATTTACCCAGGATACTCAGAAAATCATGATAACAAGATAACAAGATAGTATACTACCTACCTTCTATAGATGGCATGATGATTGTGGGTGTGGCTTCTACATCCAGATGTCATGGGGTCAAAATAGGGCCTCTACTGTCCTATCTGATAGCCTTGGCAAGTTACATAACTAGGATTTTGTCCTTAGTTTCCTCATCTGTAAAATGGAGATGAAAACAGTACCCACCTGGTAAAAGTGAAGTACTATACACAACGTGTTTAGAATACTGCTGGCTACATAGTTAGCTCTCTTTGCTGTGAGCCATCATCAAGATTATTGTTTCATGAAGGACAGATGCTACAGTTGAGGTAATAGCTTCATACCACGTAGGCATAATAGTTAAACACGGGGGCTTTGGAGCTTAACAAGCCTAGACTACGACCTTGGGCATACAGTGTATTTTCCACATCAGTGAACTAAAAATAACAACAGCATCTGGTGATGGTTATGAAGATTAAATGAAGTAATGGTTATAAAATATTTAACACATAGCGAGGCACATAGCGAGGCACTTAGAAAGCACCCAGAAAACAGTAGCTATTGCCTTATTATGATTGGTTCATATTAGAGTTGGGGCTAGAACCCATTTGCTAGAAGCCTAGTCCAGTTGCTCCTTTTACTAAGCAAAGAATGCATCAATAATAAGTCAGAATCCACTAGCAGATCTTAGCACTGTTATCTGGAAAACTGTCACTGCCAGCCCTCTGTGTTCTGGGCCCTAGCTCTTACCACTGGGGACAGTGTAGCTTTAGTGTGGCTCCCCACTGGCCTTCCTAACATGAGGCCACTCTTGTGATCTCCAACTTAAAAGAGTAAGATGATTCGCCCAGTAAAAAGGGAAAATCATTAGGACCTTGAACCCCCTGCAACAGAAGGGGAGAGTTTTTTCTTTTTTCTTTTTATTGGGGAATACTAGCTTTACAATATTGTGTTATTTTCTGCTGTGCAGCAAAGTGAATCAGCTATACATGTATCCCCTCTTTTCTGGATTTCCTTCCCACCTAGTTCACCACACAGCACTGAGTTCTGTAGGAACTCTAGGATAGTTCCCGGTGCTATACAGTAGGTTCTCATCAGTTATCTGTTTTATACATCGCAGTGTATATATGTCAATTCCAGTCTCAAAGGGGAGAGCTTTAAGTTGTGACCTCTGGTAAATGACTAATCTCCTCCAGATCTCAGTTTCCTCATCTATAAAATTTAGGATCTAGTGACAACTTCTAGCATCAAATTCTGCAATGGCGGGGTCAGGATGGGCTCTTAGTTTTTAACAGTATTGAATTATTGACTTGCCTACTTTCTTGACTGACCTTTGAAACTGTGATAACAAAACATCTGTCACACGTATTGTCAGAAGTTAAATTGTGTGGTTATTGTGTACTTTAGAAAACGAAATTGAAATATGTTAGAAACAGAATGAAGAAAAAATTCTGCCATTTTCTTCCACCCAACCCTCCAGCATCACCATTTTCAAACCTCATTGGGTTAAGACTTTAAATGTGGCCCTTTACTTCTAAGTTGGTACATGTTACAAAGCATTAATAATCATTTCCCACACATTTTCCTCAGATGTTCTAGCTATGAAGAAACTGGCCTTGATAGTCTAATTAATATAGTGAAAAATAAAGCAACTTCATTTTCTTCCATTCATATTATACTTTTCAAAAGTTTTAAGACTGGGTAGATTACTTTCATAAGAATTAGGAGGAACTTCAAGTTTAAGGTACAGAGTCTGTTACTTACTAGTTGTGTAATCTTGGCAGGAAGTTTCATCTCTTGGTTTTCTTTTCCAGAAGATGGCAATTATATATATAGGGTTTCCCTGGTAGCTCAGTCGGAAAGAATCTGCCTGCAATTCAGGAGACCAAGGTTCAATCCCTGGATGGGGAAGATCCCCTGGAGAAGGAAATGGCAACCCATTCTTGCCTAGAAAATCCCATGGACAGAGCAGCCTGGCAGGCTACAGTCCATGGGGTAGCCAAGAGTCAGACAGGACTTACCAAGTAAATCACCACCACCTTGCATATATATGGAGCTTTGAAGTAAATAAATATATCAGTCCTAATAAATGTTTTGTAAACTGTTAAGTCCTTCACGAATGAATAGTAATAATATTATTATAGATGATGTGTTCAGTACCACTTCATGCATATGTAAAAGAAACGCAGAAGTACAGAATACAATTCCAGTCTTAAGCGAACTTATTAAGAACTTGGGGAAGTAGGTTTACTTGCATTTTGAAATTTATAGACATCAACTGGCACCTTTCTCTATCTTCAAAGGAGCTTAGTCTATAGTTAACAAAGTATCAAAATTAATACCCATGAAAGTGACTCCATCAACCTCCAGTGAAGTGACTTCGATGGTCACTATCGGCAGTCCACTTAGTCCATTTGGTTCTACATGGCTCTACAGAGGGGCAGATATAATTTATTTGTATAAATAACACTTTTTGTTGCTCAATAATTTTCAAACTGGTCTCTCATTTAAACCTGTAATAAATTAGTCAGGATTAACATTTAATTATAAACATCAAAATCTTTCTTCTATTTTTATGAACTTTATAACTTTATTCTCTTTTCATTTTGGGATTTCCTATTTGTCATCAGCCCTGAAGTCAGTGGATCTGCACGAATCTGGAAAATTTCAAAAGCAACTTGCTGTGGACTTGAACAAGAATATCAATATCCAGTGGCAAAAACATGGTTACCCCTTGATTGGATCACTGACCTATTCAGTCAAAGAGATTGAGTACATTGCCCAGGTTATTGATAGAATTGGAGGAGAAAAAAATATTATCATTGTTATTTCTCTGGGCCAACACTTCAGACCCTTTCCCATTGATGTTTTTATCCGAAGGGCCCTCAGCATCCATGATGCAGTTCAACGCCTTCTTCTGAGAAGCCCAGACACTGTGGTTATCATCAAGGCAGAAAACATCAGGGAGATGAATGTTGATGTGGAGAGATTTAGTGACTTTCATGGTTATATCCAGTATCTTGCCTTGAAGGATATTTTCCAGGATCTCAATGTGGGCATTATTGATGCTTGGGATATAACAATTGCATATGGCACAAATAATGTCCACCCACCCCAGTCTGTAGTCAGAAATCAGATTAATATATTGTTAAACTTTATTTGCTAGATAACACATATCTCTGAAATTTATTCAGTTAATTAAAAACATCTATTAAGTGTTTGCTATCATGCCAGATGCTGTTGGCTCTGAACTCTCAATTAGCAAGAAAAAATCTGCACTATGGCTGATTTATTAACAGGCAATTCAGCCAAATCAGTTATTTCTAATTTGGGCTTCTACTTACAAATAAACACAAAAATACTTACGAAAAGGAGCTACCCTTCTTGATCAGAGTCAGGCCACTTTTCACAAACAGGAACTCAAGATGCCTAACGGTTAAAAGCTCTCTCTGATTAATGGAAATTCACAGCAATAAAGTCATTGTAAGATAAATATTTGGAGAAAGCAGTCTCATTTCCTTATTCCTCATAGCTCAGTTGGTAAAGAATGTTTCTGCAGTGCAGGAGACCCAGGTTCGATTCCTGAGTCGGGAAGATACCCTGGAGAAGGAAATGGCAATCCACTCCAGTATTCTTGCCTGGAAAATCCCATGGACAGAGGAGCCTGGCAGGTTACAGTCCATGGGGTCACAAGAGTTGGACACGACTTAGCGACTAAACCACCACCACCACCAAAACAAGTTCAAGATGATTTCTGGGACTTCCTTGGTGGTCCAGTGGCTAAGACTCTGCATTTCCAATGCAGGGGGCATGGGTTCAGTTCCTGGTTGGGGAACTAAGATCCCACAAACCATGAGGCGTGGCAAAAAAAAAAAAAAGGATGACTTCCAAGTAGAAGGGCAATTTCTTTGGTGGCTCAGTAGTAAAGAATCCACCTGCCAACGCAGGAGACACTGGAGACACAGGTTCAAGCCCTGGGTCAGGAAGATCCCCTGGAGAAGGAAATGACAACTTCCCCAATATTCTTGCCTGGGAAATCCCATGGACAGAGAAGTCTGGCAGGCTACAGTCTATGGTGTCTAAAAGGAGTAGGACAGAACTTAGTGACTTAATAACAATGAGTAGAAGAGAAATCGTATGAAGCCATGCCATGTGCACAGTCCTGAAGGAACAGAGGAACTGCCAATTTTGAAGTAAAGTCTCTGACTTTTCTCTCCCTAGAGGGACTCCCCTGGTAGGAATTAATCTATCTTATAGAGTCTATCCCTCAGAAATACAGGATAAAACAGTTGAAGGCACAGTGCTCTAGGATTCAGGGAGCTGGGCTTCAGTGTTTTCGTTGACAATAATTGGATAACTGTGGAAAACTCACTTCAGCTCTCTGGGCTCAGTTTCTCAAATGAAGGGGTTAATATGAGATTTGTGATTTTCAAACCTCGCTCTGTACGGCTCTGGGTACCATAGGTGGTCTTCAGGTGCTACCCGGAAGGACAGGAGTTAGGAGAAGTGCTTGGTGAGCAGGGTACCAGTCTTTCCATGCCACTTCAGTTGGAGCATCAGCCATTTTTACCAAGCTCTGTACTGGGCTTCTGGGTGGCCTGATTTGAAAAAAGTTCCACTACTTAAAATATGTTAGGAAACCATTATGGAGACAACACTGGCTTCTATAATCTATACATATAGGTTACTATATCAATCACTCTCACTTGCATTTTAATAGGCCTTCCCAAAATTTGACCCAAAAAGAATGATATTGATTTCAGTTGAATAGTATGCAGAGAATTTCAGTTGAATAGGGCAATAATATTATTACAAAGCAACTTGGTATTATATTCTTCCTTAATTTTTCCCTCTTAACCATGCCCCAGCTATCACTGGGCCCCTGACCTACTCTTGCTGCATCTAGGAAAAGACAATTATAATAGGAACATCTTAAATCCATTTATTCGGTTTCCTCCAGGAAAGGGATAATACTTTTTTTACTTGTTTGCCCATGAGCCACAATTCACAGTTCAGTGCACAGTAAACAGATGGTCAGAAATATTAAGTCTCTTATCATGTGCCAGGAACTATTCTAATCTTTAGGGATACACTAGCCAAAAGGCATGTGAATTCTCTGACATCAAAGAATCCTTATTGTGATAAAGGAAAAGACAAAAAAAAAGATATAAAAAGAATCCATAATACCACAGTAGTATGAACAAAGTATATAGTATACTATGAAGTGGTATAACAAAGTATATAAAAAGGGCAATATGATGGAGAGTGACTGTATGCTGGTGATGGAGATGACTAGTTAGAGCAGTTAGAAGAGGCAAGCCAGAGGAGAAGGCATTTCAAAATAATGGAAAAGAGGCATCCATGAGACAAAGTGGAAACAGTGATCTTTAAGAAAGAATGGCAAGTGCCAAACCCTTGAAACATGATAGAGCTTGGCTTATTAGAAGACCATTATGTCTGCAGTATTGTCAGTGGAGGGAAAAGAGGTTAGAGAGGAAGGCACAGGCCAGGTCACAGGTGGCCTTTGTAGCCTATGGCAAGGAGTTTGAATTCTATCCTAATTACAGTGGGCTTCCCAGGTGGTCCTAGTGGTAAAGAATCCACCTGCCAATGCAGGAGATTCAAGAGATGCAGGTTCAATCCCTGGGTTGAGTCAGGAAGATCCCATAGAGTAGGAAATGGCACCCCACTCAAGTATTCTTGCCTGAAAAATCCCAAGGGCAGAGGAGCATGGTGGGCTACAGTCCATGGGGCCACTAAGAGTCGGATGTGACTGAGCGCTCCTAATTATAATGGGAAGGCAGTTGATGGGGGGAGAAAAGGAAGGAGAATAAGAGACAGGGTGGGAAAGAGAGACGGGAGAAAAGAAGGAAAAAAGGAACAAAGAGAAGGAAAGAAAGAAAGGGAGGGAAGGAGGGAGAAAGCAAGAGATATAGGGAGAGAGGGAAGAAGGAAAGAAAGGAAGGAGGGGAGGGAGTGAGGGACTGGTAACACAACTCAGGCATCACCACAGACTGCTATAGTTGCCAAGGTCAGAATGAACAAGAGTTGCGAAACTATGGAACTTTGGAACAGCGTCTGTTTTCTTCTATTAATAAAGTGACTTTCCATTACCACTCTCCAACTGGGTAAGGCTGGATAAGGGTCACTGAAGGTCTTGCTAAAAGGGCAGATTTTTTTTTTTAAGAGCACAGAGGACTATCATTTTAGAAGAAGGACTAAAATAAGAAGGTGACCCACAGGTTTTTTTTTTTCAAAAATAAAAAAGGAGAAATATACGTTGTAATGTGTGAACCCTAAGAAGTGTAAGCTCAGGATAATGCATTTGGAATGACATCTCTCAGAAGTTGGCACTTTCTGGGGAAATCCATGAAGGGTGAATAGTTCTTCCCAAAATGAATCATTATAAACACAGAAGTAACTATTGCCATGTCTGCTTGATGTGTGATGGTCATTTCCTGTCTGAGATGATCACCCAGTCTGTTTATAGCAAGCTCAAGTTGATCTTCCAACAGGGCAAACAAGTAAAAATGACTGGCACACAGCCTCTTGGATAGAATGGACCCTTAGACAAGATAGATAAATATTCCTAAAGAAAACAAAGAGGTAAATCTTTCCAGGGGAAATTATTATCACGCAGCAAGGATGTTAAAGAGCAGACTGAGAAGAAACTGAGACAATTAAGAATTACATGTATGAGGATCTTTCCAAGGAGGAGGTTTCAAAAAGTGGTACATTCCAAGTATCCATGGGTGCTGAATTCTTGAAGTTATAATCTCTCATGTCATTGTATCCTATGGATTCAGATATGACATAGAAACCACATAGTGCGCTAAGCAGGGAAAGTCTGATATAAAAAACTAATACACTCAGATAAACAAGCGACTAAGATAGAAGGAATCTCTTTCTGGTGCCCTTAGGGAAGAAGGAGGGTATCCAAGGAAGGAGCAGCTTGGAAGGGGCTCTCCCCAAGGCTGGAGTTCAGACCTTGCTGGGGAAGGTGTAGTTTAGCCCAAAGGGCAGCAGAAGATGACTGGTTTATCCAGGTCACAGATGGTCTGCAATTGCTGGGCAAGCAGAAATCGACCCTCTGTGGCGTGAGTGGGGTACAGGTGACCAGCAAGCAGAGGTGTGGACATGCAGAGCCGGACCAGGACAGCCAAGCTGCCCAGTGACCTGCAGAGGGAACCAGTGTCTGTGCAAGCAGGAAGTTCCCACCAACAGGAAGCCACGAGATGTCATTTTCTATGTAGCAAAGGCCAGGGAAGGTTATCACAGGGCCAGAACAAGCCTACAAGGTCACCAAGAAATTGCTGGTTCTAGGAACAAGACAGGAAGTGCTCCACCAGAAGTCTCCACATCCACAACACCCACTCTCTGCACGGCCACCAAAAGAGGATAGCACCTTCCTCCCGCAACGTCCCTCCATCGCCCTCTGCTGACAGAGCTCGACCATGTGCTCACTGTAAGGAGAGATGCTGAGAAGAATTCTGTCTGTCATCGCAATACACTACCATGGGGGCTTCCCTGGTGGCTCAGAGGGTAAAGCATCTGCACACAATGTGGGAGACCCAGGTTCGATCCCTGGGTCGGGAAGATCCCCTGGAGAAGGAAATGGCAACCCACTCCAGTACTCTTGCCTGGAAAGTCCCATGGACAGAGGAACCTGGTGGGCTACATAGTCCATGAGGTCACAAAGAGTCTGACACGACTGAGTGACTTCACTTCACTTCATCATGTGTTACATAGATGACAACCCACTCCAGTACTCTTGCCTGGAAAATCCCATGGACGGAGGAGCCTGGTAGGCTGCAGTCCATGGGGTCGCTAAGAGTCGGACATGACTGAGCGACTTCACTTTCACTTTTCACTTTCATGCATTGGAGAAGGAAATGGCAACCCACTCCAGTATTCTTGCCTGGAGAATCCCAGGGACGGGGGAGCCTGGTGGGCTGCCGTCTATGGGGTTGCACAGAGTCGGAGACGACTGAGGTGACTTAGCAGTAGCAGTGGGAAGATGCTGTATAGCACAGCGAGCTCAGATGGGGCCTGGAAGGGGCTCTCCCCAAGGCTGAGATAACCTAGATGGGTGGGTGGGGTGGGGTGGGGGTGAAGGTGGTGGAGGGTGGGGGGGTGGGGTGGTGGGGGGTGGGGGTGGGGGGGGGTGGAGGGGGTGGGGGGGGGGGGGGGGGGGGTGGGGGGGGGGGGGGGTGGGAGGGGGAAGGGGGGGGGGGGAGTGAAGGGGGGGGGGGGGGTGAAGGGGGGTGAAGGGGGGGTGAGGGGGGGGTGAGGGTGGGACAGAGGATCAAGAGGGAGGGGATATATGTACACGTGTAGCTAGTTCACTTTATTGTACAGCAGAAATGAACACAACATTGTAAAGAAATTATACACCAATAAAAAAATATATATTGAGGGGAGGGGTGAATTTGGACTTGAGAGGCAACACATTGCTAACTGTCACAGTCATCAACCCACTCCTTTTTATTGAGCCATTTCCTTAGGAAACAAACATGACCATACTCTAATAACAGCTATACTAGTTTGCATCTTAAAAAAACAAAGGTAAATAGAAATTATACACATCCTCTGATATTATTTATCTCTTCAGAGATTGACACACGTATCTTCTTCTCTTTCCATAAAACCTTCTTGGAAATGTCCTCAATACCTCTTCTCTGTTGCAACACATCTGAGTTGGGCTTGTGTTCTACACTGCTAACTTATTTAGAATTAGGAAGATACATAAAATGACATGGGCTTCCCCCGTGGCTCGGCAGTAAAGAATCCACCTGCAAGGCAGGAGATGTAAGAGACGTGGGTTCCGTCCCTGGATCCGAAAGGTCCCCTGGAGATGGGAATGGCAATCCGCTCCAGCATTCTTGCCTGGAAAATGCCATGGACAGAGGACCTGGCAGGCTACAGCCCATGGAGTCACAAAAGAGTCAGACACGACATAGCGACTAAATAACCGCATAAATGAATGGCATGGAATAAAGACATATTTTCTTTTAGGACAAAGTATCCATGATATGACAGAGAGCCTCCAAGATTCATCATATCTGCCAAAGCCCACGATATTAGTGCATCACAAAGTATTTTGATGCTCTGACACAGAAATGAAGAATTTAGGGACCGAGACTGTATTTTCAATCTTTATCTACTGATGACTTCAGCTTTAAAAGAGAAGAGAGAATATGGACATATGAGTTGTACTCTTTGTGTTGCCAGAGAAGATTTGCTCCTTTGGAAAGTAAACAATGATATTAATACAAGTGGTTCCCGTAAAAGGCTTAACACACTTAGAGAAACAGGAAAGAATAAGATATGATCCCTGACCAGAAAGAACTCGTAATAGAACTACCTTACAAATGAGACATCAGGGTCTGCCAGCATAGCCTAACCTTCCATATCTCACAGTAAATCAAGCTCTACAAGTGGCCCTTTTTCATGGATTTCCCACTTCCAGAACTACATAAGGATCATATTGACTGTAATATATATTCCTGCCTTCACTTCATTGTGCAAACTATTCCTTTTAATGGAAAGAACAGCTTTCATAGCTTTCTCCAGTAAAGAGATCTCAGTCATCTTTCAAGCCCCAGATCCGCAGAGTTACACTCAATCGTTCCCTCTTCTGTACACTCATGGCATCATTCTCATAGCGCGACCATGTTAGATTATGTTAGAAATAATTCTGTATGTGTCTGATAACATACTGAAACTAAATCGTATATTTTCAATTCAGACCACACTGACACCAAATCGTATATTTTACAAGGGCAGGGAATAATATCTTTATCACCTACGAATAATCCCAGATCTTCAGAGCTGACGGACTATATGCGGACTCCCAGTTATTTCCAAGTTTGCAACTGTAGACATGTCATACATGAGTGGGGCCAAATAAATAAGCAAATGAGTGAATAAATAAGCACCCTATTTGACTCATATGGGGAGAAGGCAAATTTTCAGGCAAATCTTCCATCAAGATAAAGAGACAATGGATAAATGACAGAAAACATGATTCCCTCTCTTGTTGCCTTCATCTGTATTGTCTCTTGTACTGAAAATCTGCTATTTCTGTCCTGAACAATACTCCTCATAACAGAGCCCCTCTTTTCCAGGAGAATTGTAGCTTCCCAACTTTATATCCTATGAGTGAAACTGTCAACCACATGATTCTACCCCTCTGGACCGCACTCATCCAAAGGACTCTTCACCCTACTAAGTGACTGGTCCTAGTAGAGTCTAAGACTTGTTGTTTTTGGTGTGATTTAATATAAATTTTGAAGAGAGATGGGTGTCTCTCTCATTGTGACAGCTTGAACACTGAAGATCGTGGGTGGCTTGGTCCTCTTGGAAACAGTTTGGAAAGGATCAGTCTGAGAACAGATCCAAGAAAAGAGAACAGTAGAGCCTAGAGGCTTAGAGTGTTTGATTACCCTTATTTGAACCCCTAGATGAGTCATTAAATGTTTTTCTTCCTTGAGTTGGCATGGAAACGACTAGCATGAATTGGAAACTACAACTGGAAGAGTCTTGGATAATGCGTTTCTGTGAAGTCAACTTGCCCGTGGAGAGTAATAAATATGAGAGATCACAGATGCAGTTGTGAGTCATCACAACATAGGAAATTAGCAGAATTAAACAGTCCCAGGATTTATGTTTGACACCGAAGAGAACTTTCTGCATACCCTGATGGGGCGTAATTGAAATGAGAGTGTTTGTATCTTTTGCTGTGAATCTTATAGAAATGAGTAAAGATGGATACTGAGTTTGTAAGGAGACTCAGTGATTTTATTTCACAGATTTCTTCTGGCAGAAAGTTAACAAAACAGATTAAAGGAACTACTAAGCACCTGCATATATGTTTTTACATTTAATCCTCCCAAGGCCTAAAAAGTTTGTATTGTTAAAACATCCCACTTTATAGATGAGTAAATTCTGCATTGGCCTTCCCAGGTGGTTCAGTGGTAAAGAACCCACCTGCCAATTCAGGAGATGCAGAAGACATGGGTTCAATTCCCGGATCTGGAAGATCCCCTGGAGAAGGAAACGGCAACACTCTCTAGTATTTTTGCCTGGGAAATTCCATGGACAGAGGAGCCTGGAGGGCTACAGTCCATGGGTTCCCAAAGAGTTGGACACGACTGAGCGACTGAGCACACACACAGGTAAGTTCCCCTTTAGAACATTAAGATCTTGTCTAAGATTCTAAAGCCAATGGATTGAGAATATTGTTTATCAGCCATTGGGTAATAATATCAAAGAGACTCTAGTAATAAAAGATAAATAAGTGATTAACAGTACAAAGAGATAACAAGAGATTAACAGTACGAAGCAGAAAGTTAGGGGGGTGGGAAATGGAATTTATTCAAAACTGTAGAGCCTTACCTCTCAAATAAGTCCATAGAAATTTCTGGAAGGAGACTGATAAGACTTCATTACAGTGCTAAAATAGAAGTTCCTTTACCAGAGCAGGAAATGTGCATGCGTGCTCAGTCGTGTCTGACTCTTGCGACACCATGGATTATAGCCCACCAGTTTCTTCTGTCCACAGGATTTCCCAGGCAAGAATACTGGAGTGGCTTGCCATTTCCTACTCCAGGGGACCTTCTTGCCCCAGGGATCAAACCTGCATCTCTTGCACCCCCTGCACTGGCAGATGTATTCTTTACCACTGCGCCACCTGGGAAACCCACAGAGAACGTGAGAAAATCTTAAGAGACGGAAATTAGAAGAGATTAAAGTATGCAATTACAGTACAAGATGAATTCAGGACTGGACTGCCACAGAAATTTCATACACCAGGGTCAGGTGGATGACTGAGAAGCAAAGAAGTCTGACCCCTCTTCACATATCATATGAAAGCACTGAAGGTATGTGCTTGAGTCAGAAAGACGAAGCAGCATCATGCATGACATCTAAGAAGAAAAGGCAGCCTGGACTCTTTGAAAGACAAGGTGTTAGCACACAGCATCAGACAATATTTCTAACAACTCTCCCAGAGACAAACTGCAGTAAACAGAACATTTACCGGGAGGTTGGCCAGGGACCTCAATTTCAAAGATGAATACATAATCAAAAATAAATAATCATTTGAAAATGTCTAATATTTGAAAGAAAGGCATTAAGCACAACAATCAGAAGAAATTTATACACCTGGGAAACAAAGCAAGTCAAACAGGAATTTAAAATAAATATAATTAATTTCCAGAGTGACATGAGAAGATATTACAGCTATACTTAGAGTTAACCAGATGCTTGTTAAACTAAACACGGGATGGATGAAATAAGGAAAAACTTGAGGGACACATTGAAAATCAAAATGAAAACAATAGAGTAGTGAGATGAAATAATAACTCAAGATTTCCTCCAGAATATAGAATGAAACAGAAATGAACTCAAAACCATGAAAAAAAGTTCACAGATATTAGATCTCAGCTTTAAAGGGTCACGAGTCCTTAAAAGCATCAGGCAAGATGAAGATAAAAAGATCTACACACATTTTGTAAGATCAAGGATGCAGAGAAAATCCTGAAGAGTTCCAGAATGATGTTAACTTTGATATCTAATATTTTATCAGCCACTTTAGATCCAAGAGGAAACTGGAACGTTGTCTTCAAAGCTAGGAGAAAAATATTTTTCACATTAGAATTCCATACCACATAAACTTAACTATTTATGGAGGCAAAGCAAAACCATAGTCAGTCTATAGTGTCCCTTTCTGAAAGAATTACTAAAGAATTGACAAGATTAGAAATGAATCCAGTATGTACAAGTGGATTTTAGAAGCAATATTGGTTAAAGAAACTAGGAAAACAAAGAATATTGCTATAGGTGTGAGTGAGGAATACGCGAAACTCACTCTTAACTATATATAGTCATCGCATCAGTGGTGAATGTAGTAGGTGGTGATAACTGCTGAGCTTAAGCACAAGACACTGTTCTAAATGTATTCATTTCATCCTTATAACAACCCTATGAGCAATTGGAAATTCATGATACTAAAGCAAAGAGAAGTTGAGCAATTTGCATTTGTCACAGAGCTAGTAGGTGGGAGAGCCAATATGTGAAACTATAAATAGCACATCTATAAATAGAAACTCCAGATAATATTAGCATGTATTATAGACTCAACTGTATCCCCCTAAAATTCGTATGTTGAAGTCCCAGCTCCCAGGACCTTAGAACGTAGTACCTGGAAACAGAACTTTAAAGAGGTGATTAAGTTGAAATGAGACCCTCTGGGTGGGGCCGTAATCCTACAGAACTGCTGTCTTTATAAGAAGGGAAGAGATATCAGGAATGCACAGACACAGAGGAACACCATGGAAGGAAATGGTGAGGAGGTGGGCACCTACAAGCCAAGGAGAGAGAGAAACCAAGCCTGCTGAGATTTGATCTTGGACTTCTAGCCTCCAGAAATGTGAAAAAATATATTCCTGTTGTTAACACCACTTAGTCTACAGCATTTTGTAATGGAAGTTCTCGCAAAATAATACAGATTTGAGTGATAACAATGTAGCAACAGGAAAAGTGTACATACTATTAAGTTCTGTTGCTGTTGTTCAGTCACTCAGTTGTGTCTGACTCTTTGCAACCCCGTGAACTGCAGCACGCCAGGATTGCCTGTCCTTTACCATCTCTTGGAGTTTGCTCAAATTCATGTCCGTTGAGTCGGTGATGCCATCCAACCATCTCATCCTCTGTCGTCCCCTTTTCCTTCTGCCTTCAATCTTTCCCAGCATCAGGGTCTTTTCCAATGAGTCAGCTCTTCAGGTCTTTTACACCAGGTGGCCAAAGTATTGGAGCTTCAGCTTCATCATCAGTCCTTCCAATGTATATTCAGGGTTGGTTTCCTTTAGGATTGACTGGTTTGATCTCCTTGTAGTCCAAGGGACTCTCAAGAGTCTTTTCCAACACCACAGTTGAAAAGTATCAATTCTTTGGCGCTCAGCTTTCTTTATGGTCCAACTGTCACGTCCATACATGACTACTGAAAAAACCATAGCTTTGACTATTTGGACCTTTGTCAGCAAAGTAATGTCTCTGCTTTTTAATACACTGTCTAGGCTGGTCATAGCTTTTCTTCCAAGGAGCAAGCATTTTCTAATTTCATGGCTGCAGTCACCATCTGCAGTGATTTCAGAGCCCAAGGAAATAAAGTCCATCACTGTTTCCAGTGTTTCCCCATCTATTTGCCATGAAATGATGGGACCAGATGCCATGATCTTCATTTTTTGAATGTTGAGTTTTAAGCTAGCTTTTTCACTCTTCTCTTTCACCTTCATTAACAGGCTCTTTAAGTTCTTCTCTGCTTTCTGTGATAAGGGTGGTGTCATCTGTACTGAGTGGCATATGGTATCTTAGTTCCCTGACCAGGGACTGGCACGTGTATCTCTTGCAGTGGAAGTGCAAAGTCTTAACCACTGGATCGCCAGGGAAGTCCTATTAAGTTCTAGGTGTACCTTTTGAATTATAAGTTTAAACATACTGCTCATAAATAAATATTTAATTTTAAAACAAAAAAGAGAAAAATGTAACAAAGGAAACACAATCAATTTTTTAATGGGAAGAAACTAAGACTTACAAAATAAGATGGTAAAAGTAAGTTTATACATATCAGTGATCATATTATAAATTTTTCCTCTAAAGAGAGAGCAGTTTAAAATATAAAACTAAGCATGCATTTACTAAAAGTGAAGTCGCTCAGTCGTGTCCAACTCTTTGCGACCCCATGAAATGTAGCCTACCAGGCTCCTTTGTCCATGGGATTTTCCAGGCAAGAGTACTGGAGTGGGTTGCCATTTCCTTCTCCAAGCAACCCAATAATTGCCCTCTTGAGCATTTACCCCAGAGAAAGGAAATTTTATGTTTGCACAGAATCCTATATATGATTGTTCTTAGCAGCTTTATTTGCAACACCCCAAAACTGGAAAGAACCAAAATGATCCTCAATAGATTAATGGTTATGCTGTGGTACATCCATACAGCAGAATGCTGCTCAGTAATGCAAAGGAGCAAAGTACTGATATATATGACAGCTTGGATAGATCTCAAGGACAGCGTGTTGAGTGAAAAAGTCCATCTCCTAACAGCACATAGCATATGATTCCATTTATATATAGCAAGTTTGAAATGATAAAATTACAGAGACGGCAAACAGAGTTCTGCTCACCAGAGGTGAGGGATGCTGGGAGGATGAGTGGGATGATAAAGGGGTAGCACAAGGGAGATCTTTGTGGTGATGGAACAGTTCTATATCTTGGTTGTAGAGGTAGTTACACAAATCTACCTGTGATAAAATGACTTAGCTCTATACATCTGTACACTCAGTGTACTGATGTCAGGTTACTAGCTTTGATATTGTTATGGAAGCTGTAACTATTATGTAACAGTTATGTAACTATTATGTAACAGTTATGTAAGCTGTAACTATTAGGGAAAACTGGATGAAAGACATAGAGGACCTCTCTGTACTATTTTTACAACTTCCTATGAATCAGAGCTTAAACTAAGTGCAAGGCATTGTTCTAAATATTGTACATGTATTAATTCATTTAGCAACCCTATGAGTTATATAACCGGAAACTAATGACACTAGGACACAAAGAAGTTGTTTTCACATATGTATGAATAACGCCTGGCACTTGGCAAGTCTGTAAAAAACATTGAAATTAGAAAATTATAATAATAGTGAATAATTAGAATTTGAAACAAAGTTAAGTAAATACCTCAGATAAACAATAAAATGCAATATATATAAAATGTGAGCTAAGTGGTTTTTTTAGACAGAAGAAAGAGCAAATTTTAAGTTATGTTAAAATTTAAGATACAGATTTTAAGTTTTGTTAAATATGGATATTACATTTCAAAATTCCATTAACTATATACGTAAAATAAATATACATAATATTCCATTAACTGTATATGCATATAATAAATATATATGTAATATATAATAAATACATATAAAATAAAAACTTCTAAAACTATGAAGAAGATGAAAGGACAATGAAAACATAATCATCAAGAGAATAAGAAGATAAGCCACAGACTTAGAGAAAATATTTGCAAAAGATATATCTGATATAAGATTATTACCCAAAATATACAAATGATTCTTAAAATTTTAACAATAAGAAAAACACTCCTATTTTAAAAATGGATCAAAAAACCTGCACATACACCTCACTAACATATGAAAAGATGCTCAACGTGGTATGTTATCAGGAAATTGAAAATTAAAGACATAAGGAGACACCACAATATACCTATTAGAATGGCCAAAATGCAAAACATTGACAACATCAAATGCTAAGGAAACTGTGGAATAACAGGAACTCTCATTCATTGCTGGTAGAAATACAAAGTGGTATAGCCACTATGGAAAAGTTTAGTAGTTTCCTGAAAAACTAAACATACTCTTACCATATGATTCAGCAATTACACTCCTTGCTATTTACCCAAATTATCTGACAACATATGTCCACACAAAAATCTGCACATGGATGTTTATAGCAGTTTTATTCATAATTGCTAAAATCTGAAAGCAACCAAGATGTCCACCAGTAGGTGAATGGATGAATAAACTGTGGTGCATTCAAACAATAGAATATTATTCAGAGTTAAAAAGAAATGAGTTATGACAAGACATGGAGGAAACTTAAATGCAAATTGCTAAGTGAAAGAAGCCAATCTGAAAAGACTATATGATTTCAACTATGTGACATTCTGAAAAAGGCTTAACCATGGAGACAGTAAAATATATATATATATATATATTAGTGGTTATCAAGAGTTAAGGAGAAGTGGGTAATGGATAATTGGAACACAAAGGATTTTTAGGGCAGTGAAGCTATTTTGTGTGATATCATAATGATGGACATATGTCATTATATATTTGTCAAAACCCAGAGAATACACTATACCCTGATGAAAACTAATGTAAACTATGGACTTTGGGTGATAATGATGTGGCAATGCAGGCTTATCGTTTGTTACAATGTACCACTCTGGTGCATGATGTTGATAGTAGAGGAGGCTATCTATGCACATGTGTGGATATGAAGCATGTGGAAAATCTCTGTACTTTCTGCTCAGTTTTGCGAATATAAAACTGCTCTACTTTTTCAATCATTCCAGTAGGGCAGAAAAGAAGAGGAGAAAAGAGTAAGGTAAATATTTTTATTTATTTTTATTGGTGGAAATAAATTCAAATATATCAAAATCATAACTTTAAATGGACCAAATTTCTCATGCTAAATGTCAGTGATTTATAAATTAGAATTAAAAAAATAAAATTCTTTTTTAAGATGTTCAAAAGATACATCAGAAACTTAATGACACATAAAGGCAGAAAGCCAAGGAGTGGAAAACTAGTAAATATAAACAAAAGCAAGGCTGAAATATCTATTTCAACACAAGATGAAATAAATCTTGGGAGAACATAATTACTAATTAATTTTGCTGTCTTCTAACAGTTTGTTCTACTCAGACCATGTTCCTGGATCAAGAACCAAGACTAGAACATTTGCCATTCTGGATCTGGCATCTGAAAGATGAGTCACCAGAAGGGTACATTGTCCTCAGGAAATGTCTAGACACAAGAATACAGTGCCTAGGAGGCAGGTGAAGCTCTGGGTAAGATGGGATGTCTTAAGACAAACTTGTTAATACTGTAAAGATGACAACCTTGGGATCACTAGACTATGAGATTCTTAAGAGCAACAATAGTGTTTTACACACTTATGGTTGCAAGGGTGAAAAGATGGGGGGATGTGATAATTAGGGAGCTTGGAATGGACATGTACACACTGCTATATTTAAAACAGATAACCAACAAAGTCCTACTATATAGCACAGGGAACTCTGCTCAGTGTTATGTGGCAGCCTGGATGGGAGGGGAGTTTGGGAGAGAAAGGATACATGTACATGTATGGCTGAGTCCCTTTGCTGTCCACCTGAAACTATCACAACATTGTCACTCCAATATAAAATAAAAAGTTTTAAAATAAAAATACAAGAAAAAAGAACAGTGCTTTATTATTCATGCTTGAATCACTAGCACCTAAAACATCATGGGTACTTAGTATGTGTTGGATGAATAAATGAGTGAATTAATTCAGCACATAGTACAGTGTAATAATTTAACTCTTGATTATCATTATCAAATTCATCAATACAAAAAATATTGCTGTACTCTCTCTGTACCAAAAGCCTGTGACTGCCAAAGGAATATAAGGTTATCAGAGCACCCAGATAAGCGCTGCCCTGGCTTCTCATGTCTGCACTTGTTCATACTTCCTATTTTTCTACTGTCGTCCCTTTGCCTGAAATGTATTTCTACCACCTCTTTTCTTACATAGCCTTTTCTCTACAGCAGTGCTTCTCAAAGGATGTTCTACCGACATACACATACAGACCGTGTGCCAGAGCATGGCCTACTTTCTACCACTCCTCATCAAGATACATACAGAAATTAAGAGTAATAAGCATTTGAAACTTTCTAGACAGTTTCACATTGCCATAACGTTCATGCAGGTTTTTATTGTGTTTTTAAAAGTCATGGAAGGGACTTCCCTGGTGGTCCAGTGGTTAAGAGTCTGCCTTGCAATGTGAGGGATGTGAGTTTGATCCTTAAGATCCCACACGCCACGAAGCAGCTAAGCCTGTGGACCATACAACTAGAGCCCACATGCCACAGCTACTGAACCCACACTCTCTGGAGCCCACGAGCCACAAGTAGAGAGTCCACGTGCCGCAACAGCAAGATCCCGCATGCTGCAACAAAGATGCTGCTGCCACAACTAAGACCCAACACAGCCTAATTAATTAATTATAAAAAAATAAATCTTTTAAGTCATGGTGAACGACAGTTTGGAAATAAATAATTTGTCCTTCACCACAGGTAGTTTGAGAGGATTTACACCAAGGCTGTTTGCTAAATAAATGTCACTTGTGATCTTTGAAACCAAATCTTAGAAATGGGCATGTGGTTTAGGCACCCAGGCATAGAAAGAGAGTTGAAGTAATAATAGTCACATGACAAAACTGAAGGTGCTAAGGTAGGAAGGACCTGCTTAGAAGAAAAGTGAACTACACTCCCCCTTCACTAATCTACAGAGCAAATAATCCTTCCCCTTTTATTCGGTCCTTCTAAAACTGGTAGAAATATCTCAACCATCCATCAGCTTTCTGCATGGCCTCCATAGACAGTATGTTCTCTTATTTGGGGTTGTTTTAAGACTCAGGTTTTCAGGGGACTTCCCTGGCAGTCCAGTGGTTAAGACTCCATGCTTCCACTGCAGGGGCAGAGGTTCAATCCCTGGTTGGGGAACTAGTTCCTGCATGGCACGGCGCAGCCAAAGGAAAAAAAAATACCCCAGGTTTTCAGAGGAAAGTCTACTCACGCAGTAGAACCACTGGGAGTATTTTTACACTATGACCACAAGGACCTTAGCTGTCTTAGGACTAACAGATTTCCATTCTCAAGGGTGTCTGGTCATGAATGAGGAGAGAAACAGTAATCTCAAAGAATTTCTGGGAAAACACCCAGTTAGCAGAGCCTGTGGAATTCTACTGCCATCTATGTGTGACATTGTCTGGATGGAAAACATACGATTATGTCGCAGAAATTCACAATATGGGAGACATCAATGTGGTCTCAGGTTATTCTGGAAAGATTTTTGAGGAGATGGGTCCTAAGTTGGGACTGTGTGACTATAGAGTTTGGATGGGTGCAGGAAAAGCCACCCAGGTGGGAAGCTGGATACATCATAAACCAAGTCAGAAAAACAGGAAGATTTTTTCTATTTTCTTTGAATATGCATGTATCCTTAGAAGGCATTTTGTGTGTATGTTTTTCATTTATATAAATAGTTTTGTAATAAAGATTTGCAATATTTCTTACTTTCTTCACTTGGCACTGATTGTAAAACATCCCATCTAATTTTGTAAAACTACACATACAGATATACAATCCACTGAAAAAAATTCTGTGCATGATTCTTTGTAGACCTAAGAAGTTCTCTCCGATATGACCAAGCTGAACTGATTGAACTTAGGACATAGGTATACGTAATTTCAAATAGAAACAAAAACTACTGTCGTGTTGCCTTCAAAAATGATTCTGTGCATTTGTATTTTCATCAGCAGTATTACATATTACATATGTAACAGAATTACATATAAAAATGCAATATATATTATGACTCAGCTGGGTGTAAGCCAGCAAGGCAGTGTTGTTTATCTTTAAAAATATTTAAAGATGAAGGAGAAAAATTATATAACTGCAATAAATCATAAAAAGCCTTTGACATTTACTCAACTTGTATTAATGACAAAAAAAACACTTAGCAAACTGATTTTTAGAAGATAGCTTCCTGAATCTAATAGAAGGCATTAAAAAAACAGCAAATGAACATCATACATTCAATCAACACAGTGAAATACTAAAATTAACAATGAGAACAAATCAAAGCTGTCCAATACGGTCACTTCTAATCGTCTTTGTTCTCAATATAGTGCTGACACAAAAACACTATAAAAATAATAAAGCACAGTAGGTGGCAGGGAGGGGAACAGGTTGACTGGGAAATGGCACAAGGGAATTTGGGGGTTAATGGTAAAATTCTATATATTGATTCTATACAGGTGGATATATGTGTTAATACTCATAAAGCTATACATTTAAAATGCATGTACTCTTATTGTTTACAACAAATCATACTTCCATAAAGTTTAAGGAAAAAAATGTTACAAATTCATAAGTAAGACCTCAGAAATAACAGTACCAGGCAGCTATAGTAATGATGAAAAAAAGACTAAAAATTAAAAAAAATACTTAATAGTAGATGTAGACTAGCTAAGCTGCTGAGAAAAAACAAAAGAACCTTGCAATATACAATGACTTCCCTTGTGGCTTAGCTGGTAAAGAATCCTCCTGCAATGTGGGAGACCTGGATTCGATCCCTGGGTTGGGAAGATCCCCTGGAGAAGGGAAAGGGTAACCCACTCCAGTACTTTGGCCTAGAGAATTCCATGGATTGTCTAGTCCATGGGGTCACAAAGAGTTGGACACAACTGAGCAACTTTCACTTTCATTTTCAGACAAGATAGAGGTTAATTTCTCTCTCATGTGTTAAGTTGCTTCAGTCGTTTCTAACTCTGTGCAGTCCTATGGAATGTAGCCCACCAGGCTCCTCTGTGCATGGGATTCTCCAGGCAAGAATACTGAAGTGGGTTGCCATGCCCTCCTCTAGGGGATCTTCCCAACCCAAGGATCAAACCCAAGCCTCTTAAGTCCCCTGAGTTGGCAGGCTGGTTCCTTACCAATAGTGCCAGCTGGGAAGCCGTCTCTCCCATGTAACTGGGTTCTATTCCTTACAATTATGCAGGAAGCCGGGCATCCATCATGGAAGCTCTGTCATCCTCTGCCAGTGTTCATAATGTGGGGTCGAGGGACCCTCAAATGGACCTACGGACAGAATTTAGGAGGTCTGTGAACTTGAATGGCAAAAAAATTACACTTTTATGTTCACTAGCTCCTACATGAGGTTTAGTAATCTCTTCAATTATGAATAGTGACAGCAAATCACAGCTGCATTAACAGTTCCTGTAGCTCAATTAACACTACCTGTGGCTCAATAGTCAATTGAAATCATGTATTTTCATATCACAATACAGTCATTAACGAATCTGGAAATATCACTCATACTTAACATCACTTAAAATTATTATAAAATATTAGACCTGGCTGCTGAGCAACTGAACAACAACAAAAGACCAGCTTAAAAAAAAATGATAGAGAAAGAATAAATTGTTGTTGCTTAGTGGCTAAGTCATGTCCAAACTCTTTTCGATCCCGTAGACGATAGCCTACCAGGCTCCTCAGTCCATGGGATTTCCCAGGCAAGTGCACCAGAGTGGGTCGTCATTTCCTCCTCCAGGGGATCTCTGTGACCCAGGGATCGAACCCCCATCTCCTGCATTGGTAGGCAGGTTCTTTACCACTTCACCACCTGGGAAGCCCCACAAAACAAATTAGGTTATTTCAAATATTGATAACTATACTTTGACATAATTATTTTTTGTTTTAAGTCTACATAAACTTAATTACATTTTCAGCTCTCCCAGAAATGAAATCTTAAGCCAGTCAATCAGGAACCACCTGATTAGCACTGGTTAGGTAATATGCTTGGTAGACCCTGCCACCCCTAAAGAAAAGTAACCTTGCAATAACCAACCCGATTTTTTTGCCTAGTATAACTTCCTCTGTTCTTACTCCCTTCTGTCTGAAAATTTCGTTCGTTACTGCTGCTGCTGCTAAGTCACTTCAGTCGTGTCTGACTCTGTGCGACCCCATAGACGGCAGCCCACCAGGCTCCTCTGTCCCTGGGATTCTCCAGGCAAGAACACTGGAGTGGGCTGCCATTTCCTTCTCCAGTGCATGCATATGCTAAGTCAATTCAGTCGTGTCCGACTCTGTGCGACCCTATGGACAGCAGCCCACCAGGCTCCTCTGTCCACAGGATTCTCTAGGCAAGAATACAGCTCCTCAGAATTTCTATCTGCTAGATTGGATGTTCTCAACTCACAATTTTTGCTCAAATAAAATCTTAAAATTTGTAATATACCTCCTTTATCTTTCAACAGTTCTAGTGTCAGAAGAGGGAACCAAAGGAGACCCCCAATGGCCTCCAAGAGCAAGGAGCAGCTAGGCAAAGGCAAAGGTATCCATTGAGACCCTGGGGTTCATTACTTTCCTGCTGCCTCTGGAAGTGGAGGATGACATACCAAAAATTAGCATCCTAGCTCCCTGGCTTCTGTATGATGAATTTTTAGACTTTTTTGAGCATTTCCTCTTCCAGACTGGGTCCAAAAACTGACAAGAGTTAGACCAGGTCTGATTTAAAAACTGGGCTAGGTATGGGGTCGGATCGGGTTCAACTTAAACTAGATTGAGCCCTGTGTGAAGCCTCAGGTGAATAATATTTTGTTTTAAGGCTGATCAGGTTAACCCTACCAAGGATAATCTTGAATTACAGTGGCAACCATGGAAAACTTTTAATCTACATAAGTTTATTTATCAGGTACTCTAGATAAAAGGGGTCTCAGACAAGCAGTAAGCATAAAAAGGTAGAGGTGAAATTAGTTTTCCTCCTCCACAGTTTCTGATGGCCAGGACGAGACCTGCTGGAACACCCCACTCACTCTAGAGCCTGCAGACGGATAGGAAAACTGTCAGCCAGCAAAGGATGAGAATTCTTCCCAGAGTTAGCTCTCCCAGATTTCTATCTGTGGTGCCTGGTCAAGAGAAACATAAATTTTCACACTGTTCCTTTCTTTCCAAATTCAGATTGGAGGCAAAAAACATTTGTAATAATTAGATCTTTAGGGACTTCCCTGGTAGTCCGGTGGTTAGGACCTTGCTTTCCAGCACAGAGGGTCGCAAGTTTGATCCCTGGTCAGGGAGCTAAGACCCCACATGTCTTGCAGCCAAAAAGCCAAAACATAAAAGAGAAGCAATACTGAAACAAATTCAATAAAGCTTTTTTAAAAGGTCCACGTTAAAAAAAATCTTAAAAAAAAAAGAATTATATCTTTGGATTGTGGCTCATTAATTTAATTTCCTAAAGGAAATCAACCCTGAGTATTCATTGGAAGGACTGTTGCTAAAGCTGAAGCTCCAATACTTTGGCCACCTGATGTGAAGAACTGACTCATTTACAAAGCCAACTGGTAAAGACCCTGATACTGGGGAAAACTGAAGGCAAAAGGAGAAGGGGGAAGCAGAAAATGAGATGGTTAGACAGCATCACGGACTCAATGGACATGAATTTGAGCAAACTCTGGGAGGCAGTGGAAGACAGAGGAGCTGGGCATGCCACAGTCCTTGGGGTCGTAAAGCATCAGACGTGACTTAGCAACTGAACAATTTGTTCACTGTCTATTCTTTCTCTTCCAGGAACAGCTTGAGCCTTCATATCTGCTCTGTGTCATGAGCACCTGTCCTGTCCCTTGTTTTGTGTCCTGAGAACCTAGCTTAGCAACTGCCTGATTGGGGCCAAAAAAATATGGCCAGACAGAATTGTGGCTCACACTTCACTGAATAGAGATGACTGGACAGAAACATGGGTTTGCATTAGAGATAGGGTCCAACCAACTGCTGCCAGCTCTCAGGGCAGTTGTCTAAGTCTTTCTTTCTCTTGGTTATCTTTGGATATTGGGAAAGTAGTATCTTGCACCCTCTTTGGGGACATCACTTACATTCGTGGAGTTGTTCAGTACTGTCAGGAGTATTTACTATTTGTCCTGACTGAAATCTGACAAGTTATTTGAAAGAATTTTTTAAAGTAGCTTTATGGTCAGAAGTTGGCCAAATTAAAGGCTGATATTCAGAACCTAAGAGGAACTTTCTGTTTAGGCCATGCCACTAAGCTAAAATGAAACTACATGCCCAGAAAGAAAGAAGAACATTCTGAACCCTTTGTGGGAGGACTTACTGAAATACTCCAAAGACAAACACCTCTAAATCTAGAACACAGGAATCTTTTCACTTCTTTCTTAGCATATTATTTGTCAAGGACTTTTGCAGAAACTAATCTCTGTGGCTAACAATTTGCTACATAAGTGAATATTGAAATGTCTCCGGTGAATAAGGTTCAGGTAGCAAAAGATGTGTTAACATGTCTCTGGTCAATAATGAGTTCATAAAGACCTTCTCTGAGATACAGAAGTAAACTGAAGATAATGTTCTTATATGGGTAGGTTACCACGTTGATATCACTCAGTTTTCAACCCAAATCTTTGAGGAATTTAAAACAACTGTCCAACAAATTGAGGACAACTTGTCCTACAAACTGAGACTTTACAAGAACAAAAAAGATCACCTATCCTTTTTACCCATCCCCAAACCTCCCCTACTCATCTCAAAAGGCTTGTAGGTATTGAAAAACCTCTGCCTTTAGGAAACCAAAGTCCTTCTAGGAGGAACTTGTCTTCTTTCTCTGTTCCCTTGAGATATAAATATTCTACTTCGTCTTCTCTAAGAACTGAGGGTCATCTCTTTAAAATGCAAACTTCAGGGAGGTCATTCTTATCAGAAAGGAAAAAAAAGAGGGGAAAAAAGGTTATTTGTAAACTAAGTAAATGACAATCTTAAAAATCTTCACTACAAATGTTAGCAAAAAGTCTAAGCCTCTTGAACAAGTAATCTGAATTATTCCATCTGCCAGATACACATTTGGGATCTGTCCTTTTATAGACTAAAGTTTATAAAAATTTTGCATTATCATATCTGACTCATGGCTAAAATTTTAAAATGAAAGTGATACTGTGCAGGGCTCCTTGGGCCTCCTGGGCACAAAGGCTTTCTCTGTCCTCCCACTATAGAAAACAGCCTTCACTCAGCCTCCATGACCTTCCCTGATTTCCAATGGGCAGATTCAAGCAGTTGTTAACTAGGGAAGGGATGGGATACGAGACCAGGGAGAAACAGTCAAGAGCAGCCTTGGGGCAAGGTCCTATTTTCCCATCAATGTGTACACACAATATCTTTGAGCTACTTTCCAGAAACTGAAAGCTCCTCCGGGTGGGAGAAGCCAATGATTAATGATGGCATGCTGCCCAAAATCATGTAGACCCCAGATCAGTTAGATCTGAAAGCTGATGATTCTGACTCCTACTTACCTCACCACCAACCCATCAGAAGAATGTCCAGGAGCTGATCATACCTTCTTTAAACAACTACTATTAATATAAATATTTTAGCTCTCATAGCTCAGTTGGTAAAGAATCCATCTGAAATGCAGGAGACCCCGGTTCAATTCCTGGGTTGGGAAGATCCGCTGGAGAAGGGATAGGCTACTCACTCCAGTATTCTTGGGCTTCTCTTGTGGCTCAGCTGGTAAAGAATATGTCTGCAATGTGGGACACCTGGGTTTGATCCCTGGGTTGGGAAGATCCCCTGGAGAAGGGAAAGGCTACCTACTCCAGTATTCTGGCCTTGGACTGTATAGTCCATGGGGTCGCAAAGAATCGGACACAACTGAACAACTTTCACTTTCATTCTCATTAGTATAAAACTTCTCACTGTTTTCCCTAAGTTGGGACACATAGTTTTGAGGGCATTAGCCTATCGTATCCCCCTTTGCCTGGTCTCACATCCCCTTTCTCACATACCATTTTCTACTCACCCAAAACTCTGTCTGTGAGATTTGATTCAGCACTAGTGTACAGAGAAGCTGAGCCTTTGGCATCGAAAGCTGTAAGATCTCTGTTGGAATCTCTCTGTATGTTTATGTATGTCTATGTATGTCTATGTATACATATTATAGATATGTGATATTGTTTCTACTCTGGGATGTATTGCCAAACTTAATTTGTAAAGAGCTCTATTTAATTGACTTAAATTAAGTATACTCTCAGGAATATACAAACTAGAATGTTTTTCAAGTTCACAGGATCTAGGATAATCTTTAGTAAATAAAAGCTAGTTTAAGTGTTGGTTCAATTAAAATAGGACTATCTTTAGAGTTGTCAGTGTTCAAATATAATGCAGACATATAACTTTTATTCTACTTAAGTTTACTGAAAGCTAAATAAGCTCACATTATCTCTGTTACATAATTTGCCAGCAAGAAAGATAACTTAAGCTGATAGTTAGCATTTAATGTCTCATAAGGCTTGTATGAGTAATTTAAACATCACTGTCAAGAATAAGTAAGTTAAAAATATATAAGAAAGGGAAAACTTTATAAATGAACTTTTCAACAGTAATTATGCTTTATGATAAGTCTACATAAGAATGGTTTCTAAATCATTTTAAAAACTTGCAATCTTAAAGTTATATTGATATAAATTCAATGATGGCTATTCACTGAATAGCTATATCATTTTCAACTAAGATAAAATACTGAAATATTAATTATTGAACATAGATTTATTCATTTTGGCTTCATTTTATAGAGGAACTAAAGATATTTGAGCTTATTAGCAAACATGTTTTTGAGACATTAAAAAATTTACTATAAGGAAGAATATACTTCTAGAAATTATTAAATGTATCTATAAATTTGGCAATCAATAGAGTGCTAGTGTAACAGACAGTCCATAATTGCTAACTTCTTAGTTTCCAAGAGCACTTAAAGATTCTAAGGATTAAGAATTCTAATCAGGGGGAGATTAAGATGGCAGAATAGGAGGATGTGGGGTTCACCTCCCCCCCACAGACACATCAAAAATACCTCTACACATGGAGCAGTTCTCACTGAAAACAAACTGGAGACTGGCAGAAAGACTCTTGAACAATCAAGGCTGTAAGAAAGATCCATGTGGAGTCAGGTAGGGAGGGAAGAGAAGCGATCAAGTTGGGACTAGCACCCCTGGTAGAGGACACAGGTGAGGAGCGGGGTTACACAAGTTCAAAGATCCCCCTTGGGGGGGAAGCAAGTAGAGCCACATATCGGGCGACCCAGACCTAGGGTATGACACCAGGAAGACGAGTCCCCTTAGCTGGTCTGAAAACCAGTGGGACAAACGGGAGGACTGTAAGAAACCTAGACTGTTCGTAAAGAGCACACACGCATACACTTGCTTACTCCTGAAACTAGGCAGAGGAAGGAGGCTGAAACTGCCCGGGGATTCTGGCCAATGTCCAGCCATCACCCCAGCGTGAGCCCCAGACTGAGATGAGCACCCGTTCTAGCCATTCTTGCCCTCTGGCAAAGCTCCACGGTAGAGTGAGGCTGCAGCAGCTGAGGAGAGTGTGAAGAACAGAGCCAGCACAGACCCAGAATGCCATCTGAATGGGGCAGGGGTGGCCACTGCTGGCACTTGTGGAGGTAGTATATATGAAGCTGTGCAGAACTCTGACCGGGGCCAGGAGTACCACAGCCCATGCCCCTACCTACACCAGCTGCCTGCAATATCCCCTCACCTCTAGGGCAAGGGTGCGGAGAGTGGGAAGCACAGCCTTAGAGGGAATAGAGTCAGCTCACACGCCCAACCCTGAAAGCTTCTGCTCTAGCATCTCGAGACGAGACCACACACACAATAAGGAGGTGGTGGCCATGGAGCAGAGGAGAAACCCTGACTCACCAGGGCTCTGGCTCTAGCCCTGCCGTCTCTAGCCCCACCTCCTACCAAGGTGATAGCTGCCAGCAAACCCTGGGGGAAAACATGATTCATGCTTATGTCAGATCCAGCTCTCTGACCAGAGCCACTGGGAACACACAGACTATATAAGGATTACTTCCACAAAAGGACACTGCTTCAAGATTAAAATAGCTAACTGGTTCACCTAATTTCATAGAGATAAAGAAAGATAAGCAAAACAAGAAGACAAGGAATTTGTTTCAAATGAAAGAACAAGAGAAACTTGTTTCAAAAAAAATCTAATGAAACAGGGACTTCCCTGGTGATACAGTGGATAAGAATCTGCCTGCCAGTGTAGGAGACACAGGTTCAATCCCTGATCCTGGAAGATTCCACATGCTGTGGGCATCTAAGCCTGGGCAAGACAACTACTGAGCCCAAAGGCCACACCTACTGAAGCCTGCATGCCTAGAGCCTGTGCTCCGCAACAAGAGAAGACACCACATAAAGAAGCCTGTGCACTGTGACAAAGACCCAGTGCAACTAAAAATGTTTTTAAAAAGTAAATAAATAAACATTTTTTTAAAATATTTTTTAAAAATATAGGGAACAATGAAAAAAACTAATGAAACAGAAATAAATAATTCACCAATAAAGAAGCCAAAGAGTTAGTAATTAAAACACTAATAGAATTGGAGAATAAATGAGCACCAAACTGTAACAAGGAATTGTATTAAGAAAAAAGAACCAATCAAACTTGAAGAGTACAGTAACTAAAATGAAAACACACACACACACACACAATACAAGCAATTAACAGCAGGTGATACAGAAGAATGCATAGGTGATCTGGAAGACAGGATAATAGAAATAGCCCAATCAGAACAAGAAGAAAAGAAAAATTAAGAAAATGAGAACAGTTTAAGGAACTTGTGGTACGACACCAAGAATGTTAACATTGGTATTTTAAGGGGCCCAGAAAGAAGAGAGAGAAAAAAGGATCAAAAATGTATTTGATGAAATTATGGATGAAAACTTCCAAAATGTGAAGAGAAAAACATATCCAGGTACAGGAATCACAGAGGGTCCCAAACAAGACAAACCCAAACAGACTCACAAAAAGGCATATAATTAAAACAGTAGTTAAAAATAGAGAATTCTGAAGGCAGTAAGAGAAAAGCATATAATCACATACAAAGGAAGCCCCATACAGCTATCAGCTGATTTTTCTGTAGAAACATTGTAGGCCAAAAGGGAATGCCAGGATATATTCAAAGTACTAACAGGGAAAAACTTGCAACCTAAGATACTCTACCCAGGCATATTATTATTTAGAACTGAAAGAGAAAACTTCTCAGACAAGCAAAAACTAAGAGTTCATCAATACTAAACCTAACCTCAGAGTAATGTTAAAGGGTCATCTCTAAGTGGGAAAGAAAAGGCTACAACTAGTAGTTAAGAATCTATAGGAAAGAAAGATCCCACTAGTAAAGGCACATATATAGTAAAGGTTGTGGGTCAACCACTTAAATAAGCTAGTACAAAGGGTAAAAGACAAAAATTTATAGAATCAACTATAACTACAAGAGTTAAGGGGTAAACATGAAGCTTAAAATATGACATTAAAAACACAAAATGTGGTGGGAAGTAAAAACTGTAGATCTTCTACAATGTGCTTGAACTTAAATGACTCAGTTTTCAATTAGTAGGTAAAGCTATAGGTCAACACATATTAAACCCCATGCTAACCACAAATCAAAAATCTACAATAGGACATCCCTGGTGGTCCTGTGGTTAAGAATCTGCCTGCCAATGCAGGGGACACAGGTTTGATCCCTGATTCAGGAAGATTTCACATGCCACAGAGCAACTAAACCTGTATACCACAGCGACTGAGCCCACAGTCTAGAGCCCGTGCTCCACAATGAGAAGTCTGAGCACCACAAGTAGGGAGCAGCCTTCTCGGGTAACAACTAGAGAAAGCCCAAGCACAGCAATGAAGACCCAGTGCGTCCAAAAATTAATTTATTGCTTTTTTAAAAACCCATAATAAATACACAAATACTCGAGGGAAAGAAACACACTCATAGCACTACAGAAAATCAGCAAACTACCAAGGAAGAAATTAAAAGAAGAAGAAAAGAACACAGAAGAACTACAAGAACCACCAGAAAAAAGCAACAAAATGGAAGTAAGTACATACCTATCAATAATCACTTTAAATGTCAGTGGACTACAATCAAGAGAGATAAGGTGGCTGATTGGACAGAAAAAAAGAAAAACACAAGACCCAGCCGTATTCTGCTCAGAAGAAACTCGCTTCAGTGACACAGACTGAAAGCATGAGGATGGGGAAAGACATGTCATGCAAATGGAAACCACAAAGCAGGGGTAGCAATACGTGTATCAGACAAAATAGACTTTGAAAAGAAAGGCTATGAAAAAAGACAAAGAGGGAATTATATAATGATAAAGGCATCAACCCAAGAAGAAGATACTACACTCATTAACATATATGCACCTAACATAGGATTACCTAAATATACAAAGCAAATATTAACAGACATAATGAAAAAAATGACAAAAATGCAATAATAGTAGGGGACTTTAATGCCCCGCTTACATCAATGGATGGATCATCCAAGAGAAAGCCAAGAGGCAAACAGCAGTCTTAAATGACACATTTGCAACTATAGCAGGATGAAGCTAGAAATTAGTCATAGGAAGAAAAGTGGGGAAAACACAACATTGGGAGACTGAACAACATGCTACTTAAAACTAATGGATCAATGAAGAATCAAAATAAGAGTCAGAAAATATCTTCAGACAAATTAAAATAAAAGCACAACTTTTCAGATTCTATGGGATGCAGCAAAAGCAGTTCAATGAGGGAAGTTTATAGTGATACAGGCCTACATCAAGAAACAAGCAAAATCTCAAACAACCAAACCAAATCTAAAGTCATTCGAAAAGGGAAGACAAATGAAGCCCAAATCCAACAAAGGGAAAGAAATAATAAAGAGGGGAAATAAATAAGACAGAAACCAACAACATAAAAGAGAACATCAAAGAAACCAAGAGCTGATTTTTTTGAAAACATAAAAAAATGATAAAAATGATAAACCTTTACTCAGATTCATTAAGAAAAAAAGAGAGAAGACCCCCTAAAAAAAAAACAAGAAGAAAAAGACAATAAATAACAACCAATATCACAGACATACAATCCTAAGAGAATACAGTTATTTGTCAATAAATTGGAAAACCTAGGAAAAATTGACAAGTTTCTAGAAACATACAACCTTCAAGATTGAATCAGGAAGAAACAGACAATCGGAACAGACTGATCACTAACAGTCAAATTGAATTTTTAATTTAAAAAAAAACAAAAAACACCTCCCAGAAAACAAAAGTTCAGGACCAGACAGCTTCACAGGGGAAAATTTTACCAAACATATAAAGGAAAGATCATACCCATGCTTCTCAAACAATTCCATAAACTTGAAGCAGAAGGAAACACTCCCAATACATTCAACAAAGCCACTATTACCCTGATGTCAAAACCAGGCAAAGACCCTACAAAAAAGAAAATTACAGGCCAACATCTTTGATGCATAATGGATGCAATAATCCTGATCAAAATATTAACAAACCAAATTCAATAATATATAAAAAAGATAATACACCATGATCAAATGGGATATATTCCAAGGATTCAAGGAATAATAAATCAGTGTAACATGCCATATTAACAAATGGAAGCATAAAAATTCTATGATCATCTCAAAAGATGCAGAAAAAGCATTAGACAAAATTCAACATCCATTCATGATAAAAACTCTCACCATAGTTGGAATAGAAGGAACATATCTCACCATAATAAAGGACATTTATGACAAACCCACAGCTAACATTATATTCAGTGGTGAAAAGCTTCAACGTGTCCTCTAAATGAGGAATAAGATAAGAATGCTTCCCACCTATATTTAACAGAATATTGAAAGTCCTAGCCAGAGTAATCAAACAAGAAAAGGAAATAAAAGACATTGGGAAGGGAAGAAGTAAAACTACCACTTGCAGATGACATAATACAATACACAGAAAACATAAAGTCTCTACCAAAAAACTATTAGAACTGATAAATGAATTCAGTAAGATTACAGGATACAAGGTTAGTTAATATACAGAAATCTGTATACAGTAATACTGAACTACAGAAAGAAAATTCAATAAAACAATCCCATTTACAATTGCTTTGAAAAAAACTAAAATCCTTAGGAATAAACTTAACCAAGGAGGTGAAAGACCTACATCCTGAAAAACTATGACATAGATGAGGGAAATTGAAGACAATACAAATAAATGGAAATATATCCCATGGATTAGAAATGGAAATATATCTTCATGGATTAGAAGACTTAACATTGTTAAAATGGCCATACTACCCAAAACAATCTACAGATTTAATGCAACCCCTATCAAAATATAGGCTTCCCTTGTGGCTCAACTGGGAAAAATCTGCCTGCAATGAGGGAGACCTGGGTTCAATCTCTGGGTTGGGAAGATCCCCTGGAGAAGAGAAAGGCTACCCACTCCAGTATTCTGACCTGGATAATTCCATGAATGGTATAGTCCATGGGGTCAGAAAGAGTCAGACACAACTGAGTGACTTTCACTATCAAAATACCCAGACATTTTTCACAAAACTAGAACAAATAGTCCTAAAATTTATATGTAACCACAAAAGACCCAGAATTGCCAAAGCAATCTAGAGAAAAAAGAACAAAGCTGGAGTTATCACACTGGCTTCAGATTATACTACAAAGTACAGTCATCAAAACAGTATGGTACTGGCACAAAAACAGATATATAGATCAACGGAACAAAATAGAGAGCCCGTAAATAAACCCACACAGCAATGACCAGGTAGTCTAAAACAAAGGGGAAAAGAATATATAATGGAGAAAATACAATCTCTTCAATAAGTGGTGCTGGAAAAACTGGACAGCCATGTGAAAACAAATAAAATTAGAACATTTTTTCACACCATATACAAAAATAAACTCAAAATGGATTAAAGACCTAAATACAAGACAAGTAACCAAAAAATTTCTAGAAGAAAACATGGGCAGAACACTCTTTGACATAAAAACATTATTTTTTTGATCTGTCCCCTATGGTAAAGGAAACAAAAGCAAGCACAAACAGAACTAATCAAACTTAAAAGCAAAGGAAATCATCGACAAAACCAAAAGACAATCTACTGCATGGGAGAAAATATTTACAAAAATATTTACAAAGATATGAGTGATAAGGGGTTAATATCCAAAATATACAAACAGGTAATACAACTCAATATTTTTTTTAAAAAACCTTTTTTAAATGACAAAAAACGTGAACAGATATTATTCCAAAGAAGACTGATAGATGGCCAACAGGCACATGAAAAGATGCTCAATACCCACTAATCATCAAAGAAATAGAGATCAAAACCATGATGAAATATCTCCTCACACGTATCAGAAAGGCTATCATAAAAATGTCTACAAATAACAAATGTTGGTGAGGATTTAAGAAATGAGAACTCTAGTACACTGTTAGTGGGAACATAAATTGGTGCATCCACTATGAAAAACAGTACAGAGGTTCCTTAAAAAACTAATATAGAGTTACCATACAATCCAGCAACTCTACTCTTGGGCATATATCTTGAGAAAATTCTAATTAGAAAATGTTCATACCAACACTATTTACCATAGCCAAAACATAGAATTAAACCAAGCACCCATCAACAGATGAATGGATTAAGAAGAGGTGGAATATAAGTACACAGTAGAGTATTACTCAGCCATAAAAAAGAAGGGAATATTGCCACTTGCAGCAACATGGATGACATAGAGATTATACTTAGTGAGGTAAGTCAGATAAAGACAAATTTATATGATCTTACTCATATGTGGTATCTAAAAGCTAATACAAGCAAATCTATACACAAAACAGAAACAGACTTACAGACATATTATAGAACACAAACTATGGTTACCAAAAGGGAAAGAGGGATGGTGGCAGGATAAATTAGGAGTATGGTGTTAATAGATACAGATCAAATAGATAAGACACAAAGACTTATTGCACGTGCATGTGCTCAGTTGTGTCTGACTCTTTGCAGCTCCATGGACTATATATAGCCTGCCAGGCTCCTCTGGCCATGGGATTTTCTGTGCAAGAATACTGGAGTGGATTGCCATTTCCTCCTCCAAGAGTCTTCCCAATCCAGGGATTGAACCTGTCTCTCCTGTGCCTCCTGCATTGCTGGTGGATTCTTTACCCATTGAGCCATTGGGGAAGCCCCATTGTATAGCATAGGGAACATTATTCAATATAATGTAATAATCAATAGGGGAAAATAATCAGAAATATATATATATATGGATATAACCTAATCATTTTACTGTACACCTAATACAGTATCGTATTGAAGCAGTATCGTAATACAGTAATACAGTATCGTATCGTAATACAGTATTGAATTGAAACTAATACAATATTGTAAGTCAATTATAATTCAATTGAAAAGAAACACATAGAATTTTAAATTATTTGTAGGAAAATTAACAAATTTACAATATTAAGCTCTAATACTTTCAAAAATGTTAAAGTTTTTCACTCAAGGTCTTTAAAAATGTTCTTCAAAAGAGTTTTCAAAATGCCTTCATCACAGGCAGAGATTATCTTGTATTGTATTCTCTGATGATTATCACTGTTATAGACAAATCCTATTTTTACAAGTTTATTTTGTATCCAGCTCCTTGTTGACTCTTTTAATACTAATAATTTTCTAACTCTGGTGGGTAATTTTTTGGTGGACAATAACAACATCTGCAAAAGATAAAATTAAAAAGAGAAGAAAAATGAAAAATAAGATAGTTTGCTTCTTTCCTTACAATTCTCATACACTTAATTATTTGTTCGTTTCATTTTGTTTTATTGTTCAGGACTTCTAAGGTGGCAAACATGTTTGTCTTATTCCTGACCTTGAAAGGAACTTGGGCTCTATTAATCTTTATTTTTAATTATATCTTATTTTCTTGTTTCTTGTCCCTTTCGGTTTACTCTATTGCTTTGTACAAACCACAGGGGTTTCATTGATTGATGCTGGGGTGCAGTGGACCTATTTTTTTCTGTTTAAGCTTTATGTGTGTTCCAAAGTACAAGAGGGTTGACAACCATCAGTCTATAACCATTGTTCTCATCCTTATTGGACTTGATTGCAAGTGAGGCTTTTGAAAAAAAAAAAAAAAAACTCCTGGACAAGGCATTTAGTAATTATGATTCAGTTTATCTGGGCTGCAGCTTGAGAATCCATATTTTTTGAAGTTTGCAGGCACCTCTGACCATTAACAGGATTTAGAAATCACTGAATTTGAGTACCTATAAAAACATGGTCTAGTGTGAAAAGGATAAAAAGGAACCTCTAAGGTTCTAATGATTTCTCAGTAAGAAGTTGACAGATGTTTAGGTGGCTTGGGGGAAAATCTGTAGATGGTAAGTCATCCCAGAAGAGGAAATCATATTAGTAAAAACCAAGAGCTAAAGGAAAAGAAGGTCACTTCCTGAAAAATACAAACAGTTACTCATGGAAATGTAAAATGCAGAAAAGGAGTGGCAGGAACAAGAGAGTTAAAACAGAAGCCATAGAATAAAGCCATATGAAGACTGAACATTACCCCAAGAATAATGAGAAGCCATTGAAAGGGTCTCAGTAGGAAAGGACTTGAGTAGAGTCTTGCTGGAGAAAGACTGATTTAGTAACAATGCAGAAAATGAATTGGAGAGAAAGCAGGATGGAAGCCCTGACCCTTGGGATGACTACTACAATTCAGGCAATAAATGATGGTAACTTGAACTATAATACAGTTACAGATAGGTAAAAGATGTATATTAGTAGAACTAAGACAGTAATGATGATTGGTGATAAGATGTCTAAGAAGAGAAAGAGCAAATGCACTGGAATCAATTCACTACTCATAAGTATTATCTGAGCTCTGTATTTTGGATTTAATATATTTATATAAAACCGTTGAGGCATTCTCTAAAACAATGAGGTTAAAGATAAGTGTTTACTTCTTATTCAAAATTGCCAGAGTTTAAATAAAATTGATGATAATATGTACATAAATATTCAAATACATAATAAGTAAAAATGATTTGGACAGGTTCATTTCAGAGTATGTCACATTCCTTGCCATTTCAGTTTTGGTCCACTCTAACTTAGCCATTTCCCTCCACCACTGAAGTGAAAGTGTGAAAGTGTGAGTTGCTCAGTCATGTCCAACTCTTTGCAACCCCATGGACTTTGCCCACCATGCTCCTTTGTCCATGGAATTCTCTAGGCAAGAATACTGGAGTGGGTTTCCATGCCCTTCTTCAGGGGATCTTCCCAACCCAGGGATTGAACCCATGTCTCCTGCATTACAGACAGATTCTTTATAATCTGGACCCTCAGGGAAACCCTAGAACAGCTCCAATAAGTCCCCAGACCCTAAAATACCACCAAGCCTGTTAAAGTCACCAACAGAGACTGATTTGAGGATAAAGAGGACCATGGAGAAACTAGACCAGCTGATCCCACCCAGACCCTTCACCCACGGGAGCCCCACCACCAGCGCCACACACAGTAGAGCCACCCTCCTCTGCCCTCGAGACACATACTGCAGGGGGGACCCGCTGGACGTCCTGCTGGAGGTGAGGGACCACCTGGGACGCAGGAAGGAGTATGGCGGGGATTTCCTCAGGGCCAGGATGTCCTCCCCAGCCCTGAAGGCGGGTGCTTCGGGAAAGGTGACAGACTTCAACAATGGCACCTACCTTGTGAGCTTCACCCTGTTCTGGGAGGGCCAGGTGTCCCTGTCTGTCCTGCTCATCCACCCCAGTGAAGGGGTGTCAGCTCTCTGGAGGGCCAGGAACCAAGGCTGTGACAGGGTTATTTTCAAAGGCAGGGCTGTTAATAGCCCCACCCATGTCCTCCTTGAATGTGGCCTAACTCTAAGCCCAAGTGCTGAACTGTGACACTTGAGAGAAGAAGCCTTCCGCTGTCTGAGGCCTTAACATGGACCCTGTGAGGTCCTGACTGGTATGACCACCAGTAATTGAGAAATTTCTTATCTTACTCTCAAGGAAGAAAGCCCTTTCTTCACAGGTAAGCGTACATTTAGATACCTGAGAGGTGACAACAGGCACCGCTACATACAGTTCAGTTCAGTCACTCAATAGCATCTGACTCTGTGACACCACGGACTGCAGCATGCCAGGCTTCCCTGTCCATCGCCCACTCCTGGAGCTTGTTCAAACTCATGTCCGAGTCAATGATGCCATCCAACCATCTCATCCTCTGTCGTCCTCTTCTCCTCCTGCCTTAAATCTTTCCCAGCATCAGGGCCTTTTCCAATGAGTCAGTTCTTCACATCAGGTGGCCAAAGTATTGGAATTTCAGCTTCAGCATCAGTCCTTCCAATGAATATTCAGGACTGATTTCCTTTAGGATTGACTGGTTGGATCTCCTTGCAGTCCAAATTACTCTCAAGAATCTTCTCCAACACCACAGTTCAAAAGCATCAATTCTTTGGCATCAGTTTTCATTATAGTCCAACCCTCACATCCATACATGACTACTAGAAAAACCATAGCTTTGACTAGATGGCCTTTGTCAGTAAAGTAATGTCTCTGTTTTTTAACATGCTGTCTAGGTTGTCGTAGCTTTTCTTCCAAAGGGCAAACGACATTGCCCACCTCAATTAATAATGGGCATGACCCTCTCAGATGCCTCTGCTGTTCAAGGTCTGGCTAGGTATGTGGTGTCTTCCTGAGCCCCCTACTCATAACTCCCACCACCAAGGTTGGCATTCTCACTCAGATGTTCAATAAAAAAGGACTGCCCAAGGTGGAATTGTGTATTACATATGTCCTTTTTCCATCATGTCCTACGCATCTCAGATCTAGTCGTGTCTTTTACTGTGACCTAGGTTTTACAAAATATGTTCAGTGGAGAAGTATTCTGCTATGTGTTAATAGACTTTATACTGGAAAAATTCTCCTTGATAAGTGTATGACAACATCTATACTTCATCTCATATCATTTTCTGTAGACTACCTCTTAAGTATCTCTTGAATTTACCCATTTCTCTCCATGCCTAGTGTTCTTACCTCTGTTCAGGTCATCATGATCTCATCTAGATGATTCACAGCTTCCTTTCTGCCTCTCTTACCCTCTCTAATCCACTGTTCACACTGTAGCTTGAGTCATGTTTCCAAAAATTCAACTTCTTCCTACTATGTGTGTACTCACTCAGTTGAAGCCAACTCTTTTGACCCCATAGGCCGTAGCCCACCAGGCTCCACTCCCCATGGGATTCTCTAGGCAAGAATAATGGTGTGGGTTACCGGTTCTTTCTCTAGGGGATCTTCCCAACCCAGGGATCAAGCCTGCATCTCCTGAGTCTCCTGCATTGGCAGGTGGATGCTTTACCACTGGGGCCACCTGGGAAGACCATCTCAAACTGATCTCAAGATCAGTATTCTCAGCTATTCTCAGGTCTCTGGTTGGAGGAGTCCTTCATACTCCTTGAGTTGTGATCTAGCAATTCTCAGAAACCACAAGTTGAGCAGGCCTCCACAAACTGGGGTGTAAGCATGTTTCTCATCAATCACAGCAGTGTCAATGCCAAGGCTCTCTCCCCTTGCTCACAAAAAGATGCTCACTTCCTGGTCTGCCAGCTTTACACTAAGCTGCATAACACTTTCTGAGCCACTTTGGAATTTGCAAAGGGTAACTTACATGCCACCACAAAACCCAGAACCTGGAGGCCAATCCCTGAGACCACCTATCAGTTTCAGACTCTTTTGCTGCTTTGCTAATTTACTGTTAAGTCTTGGGGGCTCAATCCATTTCCTTTTCCCTTTCCACTCCTTTTTTCCCCTAGGGATCCATTTTTTTCCCATGGATTCGTTTTCTCTAAGCTTGGCCACAGAGTGGAATGCTAGGTTCCCAGCAGCAGCCCCTTTCTAAGCAGTTTTCTTATTTTAATTTTTAATTTTTTAATTTTGTTGGAGTATAGTTGATTTATAATGTTGTATTAATTTAAAATGTGCAGCAAAGTGAATCATACATATATATATATTCATATGTACATATATGTATATATATATGTGTGTATATGTACATATATATATATATATATATATATACACTCTTTTTTAGATTCTTTTCACATATAGGTCATTACAGAGTATTGAGTAGAATCATAGCAGTTTTCCAAGTCAAGCTTAGAGTTCTTTTCCTTTAAGTTTCCAAAAAAAATATGCCAAGAGGAAATAAAGTGTGGATAGCAAACATGGAGAAAAAAACATGCATTCCAGATCTTATATAGTTATCCAAATGTTGGCTCCTGATCCATAGTCCTTGATTCTCTTCTGAAACAAGTAAAAGCACAGTTGGGTTTCTGCTCTTTCCCTTTGATCTCTCATGGTACACCTCACCAGATCTCCTCCTGTCCACTAATTGTCCTTATGCCTGAGTCCCAGTAAGGGTGAAAACGTGCTGATCCCTTCCTTTCTCTGGAATGAACTTGAAGAGACATCCACAGCACAGAATCAGGTACCACTTATATCTGCTGTACTCGTGGGTCCCCATTCACCCATGTTCCCTTTCTCCCTGCTACCACTTACCTACATAGGATTGGAACAAAGAGTGAATCAAAGGGGAGATAAGAGCTTTGAAGCAGGAAGAGTCAGGAAGCCTTTCATCAACTGGAGGAAAGAAATGCAATATATATTTATTCGTGCATCAGACTGAGCAGGGTTTCCCAGGTGGTATTAGTGGTAAAGAACCTGCTTGTCAATGAAGGAGACATAAGAGACGTGGGGTCGGGAAGATGCCTTGGAGAAAGGCATGGCAACCCACTCCAGTATTCTTGCCTGGAGAATCCCACGGACAGAGGACCCTGGTGGGCTATAAACCATAGGGTTGCAATGAGTTGGACACAACTGAAGTGACTTAACAGGCACACACAGACTAAGCAGGACTTTCTGCCAGCTCTTTGAGAGGTATTAGGGACACAGTAGTGGACCAAGAAAATGTATTACCTTCCTTGAGGAAGCTTACAATCCTCAGAAAGCAAGTTTCTAGAAAAAATGAAAGGTAAACATAAAAAATAACATATATAAAGAGGGAACCCTGTGATAAGAGGTCTTCATGCCATGTTGAGGAGCCTGAACTCCTTCGTGAGGGGAATTTTAAATAAAGGACTTGAAAAGAAAGGATTTTAAGCAGTAATGAAGTTGCATTTGCAATTCAAAAGGATACTCTGGCAGTTGTGTTGAAGAATTTAGATGGATTAAAACAGAGACAATCTGGCTAGTGGCTTACAGTAATCTAAGAAAAAATATTATATGAACTTGAATAAATGATGCAAAAGTAGCAAAAGAGAAGAGAACTTGCAGGTTAGATAAATACTTTGAATCTAAAATTCCAGACACCGTGAATGCATGTGACAGAAGAGTAGAGCTGCCCTGAACTCAAGGCTGTCTCAGAAAGGTATTTTTCCTAAAGCATATACGGTGGATACACACACACACACACACAAGATCCCAGTTCATACAAACACACACAAAAGATGCCCAATAGAAACAAAATTTACAATAATACTTTTCAGTTATAGAAAATTTTAAATTATCCTTCACTCACAAGCAAGTAGTTTCCATTACCTATATTGTGTGAACAGTCACTGTTGTCTTGTGAAGGTCCAGTGTGGAGCTGAAATGATGATACATCTTAACCACATTGATCTCTCCTGATGTGACAGGAAGTTTGCTTTGTCCCGTGGTAGGTGGTGTGTAGCATGCATCTTCTAAGAGACATTCTGATGCAGAGGAAACTTCATCAGCATCAACCCTAGCAATCAGGATTTTCCAAGGGCACATTTCCTAGCAGGGGTCTCTGAGGTCAATCACCTTGAATTTTAAAGAGAAAAATCAATTCAAGGAAATTATTTCAAGCTCCTTTGATAACAGATTTCATCTCAATTTTTTCCAAAGGGGAAAGGATTCATATCCTATCTCCAGATTTAAACCCAGGTGTGTATGTCCTAGAGTCAATGATTCTATATGGGGAAAATTCTGGGCAAATCTTTGATGGATACCCACAGCTTTAGAGTAGGAACATTTTGATTTAGTTAGCCTAATTCTCTGTAGGCATAACTTCCTAACCTTTAGTGGATGCACTTAAAAGTTTTATATGGTGTTTTCCATTTCATTAAATGTGTTTTAGTGGCAAACACAAAGCCACGTTACTTAGGAAAGAACAATGTTTATACTTAGCTTTAATAGAACTTTCTTTAAAGCCTATGAGTTTACCAATAACAATCATTTTGAGATTTACTTCAACTGATTTATTGCCTAATATTTATTCATTTATTCAGCAAATGTTTATTGAGATTCTAACAGATATGAGGCATTAAGGGCAAATGGAGAAAAACAAATGTTCAGCACGGTTGCAATCTGAAAGACATTTAACCTACCAATTCTATGAAGGAAGTAAAAATGCAGAAGGGCTTATGATAAGGTGGTATTTGACTCAGCCCCTAAGGATATCTGTAGACAGGGAATGGAGTGAAAGAGAAAACTCATAAAGATCATGAATAAGGTTGCCAGGTTTAGCAAACAATAGTACAAAGTATCGGTTCAATTTCGGTAATTTCTAATTGCCTATGCATGTTACATGAGATAATGGGAAAATATTGCATAGGAACTACTGACACTAAAAAATTATTGCTCATTAGAAATAATTTAAATTTAATTTGGTATTCTGTATTTTTATTGATAACTCTAATCAGGAACAAAATTATCATAAACTTTGTTCAACAGTCCAAAGGAGTGAGAGCAACTAATGGAATGCAGGGAAGAATGAGGCTAAGAAGAGGAAGAAACTAAATGATGGAGGCTCTCGAGTATGAAACTGAGGATTTTGGTGTTTGTTCAGTAAGTTTTTGAAAGCTACAAAAGCCAATTAAAGGAAGAGAGAGATGCAATCCACTTTGTGCTCTAAAGAGCAAATTCACAATTTAACAAGATGTGCATGACCTATAGAAAGACAATTTAAAATGTTACTATGTGATATAAAATAAAATTTATATAAACAGAAGAAAAAATACTATTGTTTCTGGGTGGGATGACTTAATATTGAAAAAATGTCAACCATCTCTTTAATATTTTCTTATTGTTGCTGCAACAAAGTGGCTTGAACAACAAGTGGATCATCTTGCAGTTCTGTGGTTCAGTAGTTCAACCTCTGTCTCAATGAGCTAAAACCAATGTGTGGCAGGGGCCAAATTCCCTTCTGAAGGCTCTGGAGGAGCATCTGTTTCTTTGTCTTTTCAGGCTTCTGGAACTGCCCACATTCCTCAAAGCCCACTTCCTCCTGTTTTCAAAGCTGCAATGGTGGGTCAAGTCCTCACACCACGTGGTTCTGAACCATCCTTCTGCCTCCCTCTTCCACTTTTGAGAACTAAGGAGATTTAGATTGGGCCCACCCAGATAATCCAGGATATCTCCCACCTCAATACCCATACCCTTAATCACGGCTGGAAAGCCCCTTTGTCATGGAAGGTAACAGAGTCACAGGCCCCAGGGATTATAAAGAAACCTTTGGGGAACCATTAGTTTGCTTTCTGCAATCTCTAAACTAGTCAATAAATACAGTGGAATTTTAATAACATTATTAACATACTATTTAAAATACTCAAGCCTAGGACTTCCCTGGCGGCCCAGTGGTTAGGACTCTGAGCTTCCAGTGCAGGGGGCATTGGTTCAATCTCTGCTTGGGGAGCTAAAATCCTACAGGCTGTGTAGTGCAACCAATTTTTTTTTTTAATTTTTAAATAAAAATTAAAATTAGGACTTTCCTGGTGGCTCAGATGGTAAAGAATCTGCCTGCAGTACAGGAGACCCGAGTTCAATCCCTAGGTTGGGAAGATCCCCTGGAGAAGGGAATGGCAACCCACTCTAGTATTCTTGCCTGGAGAATCCCATGGACAGAGAAGCCTGGTGGGCTACAGTGCATGGGGTCACAAAACATCAGACACGACTGAGCAACTAACACTTTCACTATTCTAAAATGATCAAGTAAAATAAACATGTAAGACCGATCATAAGAGATTTGTCATATATTTGAAATAGTCCTGCAGAGCACTTCCTCCAACACTTAGCAAAATGAATATCCTGATACGTTACTATTATACAAGATATGGTTTATAATAATAAATTCAAAGACTGTATCCTCACCAAAGGATAGCAGTGCATTATTAGGATGGGTGTAGCAATGTTAAGTTTCCAGGGTCAGAATATTCAACCATCCAGGATGTGATGTTGTCAAACATCATAGAAGCTCAACCCTGTCACATGGAAATTCCAACATAATTATAGGATTATGAAAAACTCTTTAGCAGCCCAAAATGGCCAGGACTTAACAACTCCTCCAGGTCATCATGGAAGAGCTATTCCAGAATTTTTTCAATTCTGCCATCAGTGCCATTTTGCATTGTTTTTATTGGTTACACACAGAACAACCACTCTTCTGTGGACACAGACAACCAGGGGCTAAGCATGGAGAGTGAAGCAGAGACTGTGGGTGGTCTCCTAAAATCCATTCCCCTCTCCCTCTTTAGTAATTGAACACCATCATTTTAGCTGGGTCCAGTGTCACCAAACTAAAGGCCACAGCCTTCCTGCAGCTGGTTATGGCCATGATGAGATTTCTGCCAGGATTGTGAGTGGAAGTGATATGGGAAACTTCTAGGGCATGGCTTTAAAAGTGAAACAACTTGCTCCCCCCTTCCTATTGGCTGAACTGCAATATAATGATAAGAGGTGAAAAAGCCATGTTAGGCTGTGGGATTGAAGTCATATGTTAAGAATACATCTTAATTGTGGTGAAGAAATCAGGGGTTTATGCTCAGTCGTTCAGTCATGTCCAACTCTTTGCAACCCCATAGACTGTGGCCCGCCAGGCTCCTCTGTGCATGGGATTTCCCAAGCAAGAATACTGGAGTGGGCTGCCATTTCCTATTCCAGGGATCTTTCCGACCCAGGGTTTGAACTTGCATCTTTTGCGTTGGCAGGCGGATTCTTTACCACTGTGCCACCTGGGAAGCCCAGGGGTTTATGCATAATGCTCAAACTCATCAAACTGTACACATTAAGTGTATGGGGTTTTGCACACCAGTTAAATCCCAGGAAAGCTGTAAAAGAAATAATAAAATTAAGAGCATCACACTAGCTTCTCTTTTAAAAAGATAACAGCTGAACAAGCACATAGAAGGAACTAGAGTCCCTGACACCAAGTAACATCATATTAGCCCTGGCTTGCTCACCCTATGACTGTTATATGAGGGATAAATACATTTGCATTTTTTGGTCATTATTATTTTCTTCCTACCTAATACAGAATGTGATATTAGTACAGAAGTGCTAATGTAACCAAACCAAAATACAATGCATTGGTCTAATGGTAGGAGAGTGATATAGTGAGTGACAAGGGAGCTTGACAGGTGAGGAATTTGATGATTAAAGTTACCTCATAGCAAAAATCATGGTGCCTGCTACCTAGATACCTTGGAAAGAATACCTTGTGCCAAGAGAGCTTGTAATTCTAGTGGAACTCACTGAAAAAAATCTCAGAATAATGGTTTGCACTGGCTGCTGCATGTCACTTTTAGCAAAATCTTATTTAAAAACATGAATTCAAGTTAGATTTTAAACTTTTTCAAGTTTTTAAAATGTAGATGTGCTATTTTTAAGCTATTTTTTAAATTTTAAAAATTCCTATAAAAATGCTCATAGAAAAAATAAAATTATTGCTTCATTAATAAAACAAGGGTAAGCAATTTGATACAAGGACACCAACTGTCAGACCAGCGATACTCAGGTTAGAAACCAAGGCCTATGTCAGCACAGCATCAGCAGAGATACCAAAGAAAAGATAGAACCTCAGGACTCAGCTAATAAACAGATTTGGGAGAAAATGACCAGGAAGGAGTCAAGATGACTCAGAACCTCTCAAAAGAAAGACAGAGGAGAAGCGTCTAAAACAAATCGAATGATCAAAGACTAGTACTCGGAAGGGAGGAATTAGGAAGTAGGAGTCAGCAAAAGAGAGAAGCCTGTTCTATTTATGTGTGTCTCTTTTGATGTCTCGCATACAGGGTTATCTTTACCGATTGACTAAATACCATATAGGTGTGTTAGTATACTGTATTGGTGTTTTTCTTTCTGGCTTAGGCATTGAAGCATGTAAATCATCATATGTGAAAGGAATCGCCAGTCCAGGTTCGACACATGATACAGGGTGCTCAGGGCTGGTGCACCGGGATGACCCGGAGGGATGGGATGGGGAGGGAGGTGGAAGGGGGGTCTGGAAGGGGAAAACATGTACACCCATGGTGGATTCATGTCAATGTATGGCAAAACAAATGCAATACTGTAAAGTTAAAAAATAGAAAATAAACTAATTTAAAAAAAATAATAATAAAAAAAAAAGAGAGAGAAGCCTGGATATTTAACTTATCCCAATGGAATCACCTACCACCAGTTTGTCTGTTACCAGAGAGTGAAAAGGTGAAAGAGAAACGCCAAGTTGGAATGAAGACTTCTGTCCCTGGTGGTTATACTTTAGAAGGAAGTGGATTACATTTCACAACCAGATGCAGTTAACACAGTTAAGATAAATGACTGTTTGAAAGGAAAACTCATTTACCTCCTGGGAGACTCTATACTGAGGCAATAACTGCACTACTTAACTCCAAGTTGTCAAAAAGCATGTAATTATTTTATATTCTTACAGAAATCTAGGCTGATTTTAAAATAACTTTAATGAGGGCTCTATTCTCTCCTTTTGACTGTTTTCTTTTCAACTTCACTTATCTTTCTAGATTTGAGCCTTTTAATTTAAAATATATTGCATTCCTCTTTCACAAGAAAAGCTGTTCTTATTTATAAATCCCAATGAAAACTTTACATTTTGATTGATACTTCGCACATACGAACAGGTACTCTACCCTAGACGCTAGGGAAGATCCAGTCAGAAATAATCTTGATGGTTGAGCCTTTTAAATGATAGGATATACTTTTTAGAATATGAAATGCAAGAAGGCATAACGGCTGTCTGAGGAGCTTACAAATAGCTGAGAAAAGAAGAGAAGTGAAAGGCGAAGGAAAAAAGGAAAGATAAACCCATCTGAATGCAGAGTTCCCAAGACTAGCAAGGAGAGATAAGAAAGCCTTCCTCAGTGATCAGTGCAAAGAAATCGAGGAAAACAATAGAATGGGAAAGACTAGAGATCTCTTCAAGAAAATTAGAGATACCAAGAGAACATTTCATGCACAGATGGGCTCAATAAAGGACAGAAATGGCATGGACCTAGCAGAAGCAGAAGATATTAAGAAGAGGTGGCAAAAATACACAGAAAAACTATACAAAAAAGATCTTCACGACCCAGATAATCACGATGGTGTGATCACTCACCTAGAGCCAGACATCCTGGAATGTGAAGTCAAGTGGGCCTTAGAAAGCATCACTGCGAACAAAGCTAGTGGAGGTAATGGAATTCCAGTCGAGCTATTTCAAATCCTAAAAGATGATGCTGTGAAAGTGCTGCACTCAATATGTCAGCAAATCTGCAAAACTCAGCAGTGGTCACAGGAGGAAAAGATCAGTTTTCATTCCAATCCCAAAGAAAGGCAATGCCAAAGAATGTTCAAACTACCACATGATTACACTCATCTCACACGCTAGCAAAGTAATGCTCAAAATTCTTCAAGCCAGGCTTCAACAGTACATGAACCTTGAATTTCCAGATGTTCAAGTTGGATTTAGAAAAGGCAGAGGAACCAGAGATCATACTGCCAACATCCCTTGGATCATCGAAAAAGCAAGATGATTTCAAAAATAACATCTATTTCTGCTTCATTGACTACAGTAAAGGCTTAGGCTGTGTGGATTAAAACAAACTGGAAAATTCTTAAAGAGATGCAAGTACCAGCCCATCTAACCTGCCTCCTGAGAAATCTGTATGCAGAAAAAGAAGCAACAGTTAGAACCAGACATGGAACAACAGACTGGTTCCAAATTGGGAAAGGGGTATGTCAAGGCTGTATATTGTCACCCTGCTTATTTAACTTCTATGCAGAGTGCATCATGCTAAATGCCAGACTGGATGAAGCTCAAGCTGGAATCAAGATTGCCGGGAGAAATATCAATAACCTCAGATATGCATATGACACCACCCTGGGCAGAAAGTGAAGAGGAACTAAATAAAGAGCCTCTTGATGAAGGTGAAAGAGGAGAGTGAAAAAGCTGGCTTAAAACTCAACATTCAGAAAACTAAGATCATGGCATCCAGTCCCATCACTTCATGGCAAATAGATAGGGAAACAATGGAGACAGTGACAGACTTTATTTTCTTGGGCTCCAAAATCACTGCAGATGGTGACTGCAGCCATGAAAGCAAAAGATGCTTATTCCTTGGAAGAAAAGCTATGACCAACCTAGACAGCATATTAAAAAGTAGAGACACTACTTTGCTGACAAACGTCGATATAGTCAAAGCTATGGTTTTTCCAGTAGTCATGTACGGACATCAGAGTTGGACCATAACAAAAGTTGAGCACTGAAGAGTTGATGCTTCTGAGCTGTGGTGTTGGAGAAGACTCTTGAGATTTCCTTGGACTGCAAGGAGATCAAACCTGTCAATCCTAAAGGAAATCAGTCCTCAATATTCATTGATGCTGAAGCTGAAGCTCCAATACTTTGGCCACCTGAGGCAAAGAACTGACTCATTGGAAAAGACCCTGATGCTGGGCAAGATTGAAGGTAGGAGAAGGGGATGACAGAGATGGTTGGATGGCATCACCGACTCGATGGACACGAGTTTGAGCAAGCTCTTGGAGCTGGTGATGGACAGGGAAGCCTGGCGTGCTGCAGTACGTGGGGTCACAAAGAGTCAGACATGACTGAGTGACTGAACTGAAATGATTCTGTTTAGAAATATTCATCATTTCCTTCTAGTTAAAAGGTTTATTTATTTTTTAATTATTTATTTATTTAACTGCACCAGGTCTTAGTTTCAGCATGTGGGATCTAGTTCTCTGACCAGGGATTGAACCCAGGCACCCTGCATTGGGAACGTGTAGTCTTAGCCACTGGACCACCAGGGAAGTCTCAAGGTGTATTTACTTTTTATCAGCACTAAAATTTTTTATCTTCATGGAACTAAAGTTTTTAAGAAACAATTCCTTCTGGATGCAGAAAGACTAAGCATCAGTGGGGAAAATTCAGGTCCTCTTTTGTGACTTTCCTACTCTGTGATAGATGTAGATTATACCCCCCAGGCAATTGACCAAATGTCAGCCATCATCATCATACTTGGCAAGCATTTCAGACCCTTCCCCTTTGATGTTTTCATTCTCAGGTCATCAGGGTCAGAAAGGCTACAGAATGACTACTCCTAAGAGGCCCAGTCACTAAAACGACTCTTTAAGACAGAGAACATCAGGGAGATACATGTTGACACAGAGAAGTTTAGAGACTTTCACGGTTACATTCAACATCTTACCATGAAGGACATTTTTAAGTCTCAGTGTAGGTATCATTGATACCTGAGCCATAATCTTTGCACATGGCACCCAGAGTAACCACACACATGACCATGTGATTGAAAAGCAGATTAACATGTGTTCAAACTATATTTGCTAAAGCAGTTTACAAAATCCCTACAGACCAGTCTCTACAAATCATGCTAGTTGTACTGTCAGCGAAGTTTTATTTATTTTAGGGACTAAGAAAATCAAATTTAAAAGATTCCATCTGTGCAGGCAGGACACCTAAGAACAAAGACAACCAATATAAGATACAAAAGTGAGAGAATCAGATGTGAAGAATGATTATACTGTGTCCAGAGCTTGTCTACGTGTGAGTGCTTTTACTCTTTAGTTAATGCTTTTACTCTTTAGTAAACTACTCTTTAGTTTAGTTACTCAACCAGTTAAGTTTGGTTTGGGACTTCCCTGGTGGTCCAGTGGCTAAAACCACATGTCCCCAGTGGAGGGGGGGATGGGTTTGATCCCTGTTCAGGGAACTAGATTCCACATGCTACAACAAAAGAGTTTGCATGCTGTAACGAAAATGGAAGATCCCACATGCTGCAACTAAGATCTGGGGCAGCCAAATACATTTAAAAATTAGTTTTGTATTTTTTAAAATAAGCCCTTTGAGTCACGATTTCTGTTCCTTGAAAGCATCCTATTTTAGGGCAAAAGAGAATAAACGTGATCATAATGATGGTCTAAAACAGAAGTCATCAAAACTTTTTGAAAGTTAGCTGGGTTAGATGCAAATGTTTTAGGCTTTGCTGGCCATTTACCTCTGTCACAGCCGCTCAGTGCTCCCATGGTAGCCTGAAAATGGCCAAGACAATACATGAATGAAAGATATGGCTGTGTTTCAATAAAACTTCATTTATGGACATGGAATTTTGAATTTCATATAGTTTCACCCTTCTTTTGACTTTTTTAGCCAATGATTAAAAAGTGCAAAGTCCACTTTTAGTTGATGGGCCCTAAAAAAGAGGGGTGAACTACATTTGACCTCTAGGCCACAGTTTGCCAACACCTAGTTTAAAACAAAATCTTGATAGACTTGAACACAGCTTCTTTGGAGGGGAAAAGAAACAAACTCGGAAGAGAAGAAAGCTCCTATAACTTGAGAAAGTTTATCTACCAGAAGACTATAACAAATATCCTTTAATGAATGAAATATAATAAACATTTCTCACTAATATCAGGAAGAAAACCTGAATGCCTGTCACTACTTCTGTTCAGCAGTTTGTGGCAGAAAGAACAGAAGTAACTGTTCTGGTTATTTTGTCTTTCACTTTAAGAAACATTCTCTTTTTTAAAAATTTCTCATTTAAGAAATGTTCTCCTTATTTAAAAAAAGAGCTAAAATAAAAATTTAGAAGATGACCTAACATAAGCTCAACATACAACAATCAGTAGTTTTCCTCATAGTAGCAATAGGTGATTAGACAAGACATGGACAAGAGCATGCTTTGATGGAATGGAAAGTTCACTCATGAAGTTTTTTCTTTTTTTTTTTTTTAATAAATTTATTTATTTTAGTTGGGGGCTAATTACTTGACAATATTGTAGTGGTTTTTGCCCTACATCCTCTCATCCAGTGACTCCCAAAGAACCAAATGGAATATTTCACTGAAGAAAACTCCTATCTTTAAAGAAGATGCTGCCAGCTGCAACTTTCAAGGGAGACTGAAAAAAGTAAACCTTGATTTAAAAAAAGGAATGCTTTTTACTGCATATAAAGGTGACTTGTTCTTATGAATGTGTTTTCTTGTCTGTGTTTTTGAAGATCTCACAGGTGTATTTTCAAATTAAAAATGTGATTACTGGCTCTTTGGCTACATAGGTATGTTCAGGCTTTTACACTTTTCAGTATAAAACATAGAGCCAGGGCCCCACTGTTGTAGGGCTGAACGTGCTGAGCTACTCCCACAGTCCCTGTACTCTGGGCAGATCATGGCAAGCCGGCTGATATTGGGCAGCACAGTCATCCTCGCCACTGTCCTGGTAGCAAAGCCTCAATCATGCTGAGTGCAGTGCTTCCTAAGAGAAAGGATGTCGATGAGAAGATGCACACCAAATAGCAAAAAGCAACACTTAACCCAAAGATTTCCAACTGGAGTGCAGGAACACATGGGTTCCATCACTGCATACTAGCAGAGCCCATCTGGCCTCACAGGAGGTCTAAGGCTTTCAGATACCTACACACCCTGTGGCAAGGCACACCTATACACCTCACTCCTGGTATTCTTAAGGGCCACTCCCTAACCCAGTCTCCCTCATACAACCAACAGATGATTAGACAAGACAATGACAAGATAGACTTGACAGAATGGAACGTACACATCCCCACTCATGAACTATCCTTGTAATACCTTTTCCACGGTCTGGTCCTTCTCCTGGCACTTGTGTGGCTGCGACAAAGAGGATGAACAGAGACCAGGCTGCAGCAGAGCAGCCAGGAGTGCAGCTGGGGCCTCGGCCAGGGCCTGGCGTTCAGAGGCCCCTAAGTGCCCGCACGCTGCTCTGCTAACAACTTCTCCCCTGCCCCAGACGCCTTCTCTCCCATTGCCCCTCCCCATCCCCTGGTTTATGTGTTCTCCAGCCCTCCAGAACAGAGGGCACCCTCCACAGAGATGCCAGCCGTGACCCCAGTGCCTCCTTGGAACTCATCCCTAGTTTATCAAACAGGACCAGACACATGGTAGCATCCAAACCGTATTTGCCAAATGAATGGTGCTACATCCCTATATACGCAGACGTGACATAGAACAGGACCTAACTAGTCGTGTACACAGAAAAGGGACATAACACATTTTAAAAACTACTCAACACTTGCAGCAACATGGATGGCCTAGAGAACATTATGCTTAGTGAAATAAGCCGGACAGAGAAAGACAAATACTGTATGATATCACTTATATGTGGAATCTAAAAACTAATACAAATGAATATATATGTAAAACAGAAACAGACTCACAGATACAGAAAACAAACTTGCAGTTACCAAGAGGGAGAAGGAAGGTGGGGAGGGACAAATTAAGAGTATAGGACTAACAGATACAAACTACTATATATAAAGCTGATAAGCAATAGGGAATTATACCCATTGTCTTATCTTGTAATAACCTATAGTGGAATATAATATGCAAAAATACTGAATCAATACACTGTACACTTGAAACTAACACAATATTGTAAGTCAACTATACTTCAATTAAAACTAAAGCTGCAGATCAATCCCACATTAAAAAATATAAAATAAAATTATAGCAAGAATACAAAAAAATTAAAAATATAATCACTAAGAAATCTTCTATAAGCCTAGAAGAGGAAGAAACAAGATAAAACAAAGCACCATGATCATCTATGAAGATGAGTGAGTGTGGGTATGTGTGTGCGCTCAGTCATGTCCAACTCTTTGAGACCCCATGGATTGTAGCTTGGCTCCTCTGTCCAGGGAATTTTCCAGGCAAGAATACTGGAGTGGGTTGCCATTTCCTACTCCAGGGGATCTTCCCAACCCAGGGATCGAAACTGCCTCTGTTGCATCTCTTGCACTGGCCGGCAGATTCTTTACCACTAGCACCACCTGGGAAGCCTGAAGAAGGGGGTGAGGGTCAAAATTCTGTATTTACAATGAGAATAATTGTTGACACTTCTTTACGCCTGTTTTCTGGGTGAGGGGAGAGGGACATGGAGCTGACATTGTAATGTAGAATGCATAAAGAAGAAACAATCGAAGAAGGAGGAAGCCTGAGTCTCCAAAAAATGACATGCAACCACTCACCACCTTGTCTATGATCTCCTTCCTTTTTGTTTGTGCTAATGACACACTGAGAACCTCAAAGATCCCCACGGAGAAGATATGAAAGCAATTATAAGGAAGAAGGCTCTGTTCCGAGAATCATTCATTAAACAACACTTGCTCACTCAACAACTATTATGTGGTGACCTCAGGATGGGAACACAATGTCAAACAAGAGAGAATACCAATCGGTCTCAAACTACTGTAATACTCTGTGATACCTGCCGCGAAAGGATGCTGGGGCCCCAGCATGGAGTCCAGAGAAACCTTCTGAAGGAAGTGATATCTGAAGCAAGACAGAGAAAAATGAGTAGGATTCCAGGACACAACAGAGGATGTACAAAGGGAGCAACCTAGAGGTAACGTCTTCTGGAAGGCACAGCATGTACAAAAGGGCTCATTTTCCATGTGAGGAAATGGCACCCCACTCCAGTACTCTTGCCTGGAAAATCCCATGGATGAAGGAGCCTGGGGTCTTCCGTGGGGTCAAGAAGAGTCAGACACGACTGAGCGACTTCACTTCACTTTACTTTAGCAAGCAGACCCTCCTTAGTCTGCTCTCTTGTTTTCAAACAAGATGATTCATAAAACACTGCTAGCACCTATACTAAATGCATGGATTGTTTTTATAACTGCAAGTGTTCCACAATTTTTTTAAAATTTCAGTTCTCCGCTTATTCAATAAAACCTCTCTCAGAATTCAATCTATCGCAGGTCAGACTAAGAACATAGCATTAAATTACCTCAATAGAGGGTGGGAAAGTGTTTTTAATTGGGAAAGATTTAATATTTCCTCGGTTTAGCCATAACTTTATAACCCAAGAAACACAAGTAAATGAGATGGATAGAGTTAAACTTGCTTTGTCTTGTGTCCCCAACTACATTTAATGTTACTCTTGAGTAGAGATCTTGCTTTGAATGCCTCTTACTCTGCCTAGAGGGCTTCCTAGGCGGCTCAGTAGTGAAGAATCCGCTTGCCAATTCAGGAGGCCCAGGAAGACCCAGGTTTGATCCCTTGGTCGGGAAGGTACCCTGGAGAAGGAAACGGCAAACCGCTCCAGTATTCTCACCTGGAAAATCCCATGGGCAATGGAGCCAGATGGGCTACAGTCCATGGGGTCTCAAAGAGTCAGACACACACACACATACTCTGTCTAGTACAAGACAGATACTAAAGTGTGTGTTGAACAAATGGATAAATTGCTCAATATATTTTAAAGAAATATTATAGTTTCTGAAATGCTTAAAAGGTTTACTCTTTTTTTCTAATTAAGTCTCTTCTCCTTGGGAACCACCTCAGTCTTGGAGGATGCGGGTAACCATGGAATGGAAAATTCCCCTTCCATTCCACACTGCATTCCATTCCATTCTCCTATAGATGTGAAGTAGACTCCAGAGCTCCCTGAGCTGCCCCATAGGACAGGCTCTGAGTCCTGCTCATCCTCTGTACCATCCCCAAGGGTTGTAGTCACATAAACTAACAACCCAGCCCCACCACACACACATAAACCCTCCCCACCCAAACACCTTGAATGTGGAGTAACTCCTCTCGGCCCTCCAGTGTCCACGCAGCCCCTGCTCCTTGGGCCTTGGGTAACTCCTCTCGCTGCCGCCCCTGGCCCCTGGCCCGGCCTAGCCCCTGTCGGCCGCCGCCCCCGGCCCCCAGACAGGCCTAGTCCCCTCGGCTGCTGCCCGCGATGGTGTGCTCACTCACATAGAGCCAGACATCCTGGAATGTGAAGTCAAGTGGGCCTTAGAAAGCATCACTACAAACAAAGCTAGTGGAGATGATGGAATTCCAGTTGAGCTATTTCAAATCCTCAAAGGTGATGCTGTGAAAGTGCTGCACTCGATATGCCAGCAAATTTGGAAAACTCAGCAGTGGCCACAGGACTGGAAAAGGTCAGTTTTCATTCCAATTCCAAAGAAAGGCAATGCCAAAGCATGCACAAACTACCACACAATTGCACTCATCTCACATGCTAGTAAAGTAATGCTCAAAATTCTCCAAGCCAGGCTTCAGCAATACGTGAACCATGAACTTCCAGATGTTCAAACTGGTTTTAGAAAAGGCAGAGGAACCAGAGATCAAATTGCCAATATCCGCTGGATCATTGAAAAAGCAAGAGAGTTCCAGAAAAACATCTATTTCTGCTTTATTGACTATGCCAAAGCCTTTGACTGTGTGGATCATAATAAACTGTGGAAAATTTTGAAAGAGATAGGAATACCAGACCATCTGACCTGTCTCTTGAGAAACCTGTATGCAGGTCTGGAAACAACAGTTAGAACTGGACATGGAACAACAGACTGGTTCCAAATAGGAAAAGGAGTACATCAAGGCTGTATATTGTCACCCTGCTTATTTAACTTATATGCAGAGTACACCATGAGAAACCTGGGCTGGAAGAAACACAAGCTGGAATCAAGATTGCTGGAAGAAATATCAATAACCTCAGATATGCGGATGACACCACCCTTATGGCAGAAAGTGAAGAAGAACTAAAGAGCCTCTTGATGAAAGTGAAAGAGGAGAGTGAAAAAGTTGGCTTAAAGCTCAACGTTCAGAAAACTAAGATCATGGCATCTGGTCCCATCACTTCATGGGAAATAGATGGAGAAACAGTGGAAACAGTGTCAGACTTTATTTTGGGGGGCTCCAAAATCACTGCTGATGGTGATTGCAGCCATGAAATTAAAAGACACTTACTCCTTGGAAGGAAGGTTATGGCCAACCTAGATAGCATATTTAAAAGGAGAGACATTACTTTGCCAAAAAAAGTCTGTCTAGTCAAGGCTATGGTTTTTCCAGTGGTCATGTAATGATGTAAGAGTTGGACAGTGAAGAAAGCTGAGCGCCAAAGAATTGATGCTTTTGAACTGTGGTGTTGGAGAAGACTCTTGAGAATCCCTTGGACTGCAAGGAGATCCAATCAGTCCATCCTAAAAGAGATCAATCCTGGGTGTTCATTGAAAGGACTGACGTTGAAGCTGAAACTCCAATACTTTGACCACCTCATATGAAGAGTTGACTCATTGGAAAAGACCCTAATGCTGGTTAGGATTGGGGGCAGGAGGAGAAGGGGACGACAGAGGATGAGATGGCTGGATGGCATCACCAACTTGATGGACATGGGTTTGGGTAGACTCCGGGAGTTGGTGATGGACAGGGAGGCCTGGCGTGCTGCAGTTCATGAGGTCACAAGAGTCGGACACGACTGAGTGACTGAACTGAACTGAACCCAAACACCTGGAGGTGGGGCTACAGAATGGTCAGATAAGAAGCTTGAGAGCCAGACTGGCTGGACTTGAATCTTGACTCTGGCAGTTACTCATTCTATGGTGATAGGAAAATTATTTAATATCAATTAAGTAAAATTAGTAATATTGATATTATTTAATATCACTTCATTTCCTCATCTATGCAATAAACATAAGATAGGACCTACCTCATAAAGTTGATTGTTTCCCTGTATTCACAAAATGATTATGTAGCTGGTTAAGTCTTCATCTTCTCCCCCAAATCTTTCCATTGCCCAGAAACAATTTAGATTTCACATTCAAACCAATGCAAACTTCAAGCCTTCTGGCATTTTTTTCAAAGTACCAAGAAATTTCATGTCTAATATATTTCGACAACCCACTTTACAAGTCACACCTTGAACCTTCTTACCACCCAACCTACATCTCACACTTTTTAACCACAGCCACATGTCTTCCACATTCCACAAATCTCCCACATTTCTTACACAGGCATATCTTGTTTTATTGAACTTTGCTTTATCGCATTTTTTTAGATATTGCAAATACTGCATTTTCTAACGAATGGAAGGTTTGTGGCAACCCTGAGTTGAGCAAATCTATTTCTCCAAAAGCATTTGCTCACTTGTATCTCTATGTCACATCCTGTAATTCCTGCGATATTTCAAACGTTTACAAATTATTTTACTGGTTATGGTGATCTGTGACCAGTGATCTTTATACTACTCTTACAATTGTTTGCGGGCACCATGATAAATGTGTGTGTTCTGACTGCTCCACCAACCAGCTGTTTCCCTCTCATCCTCTCCTCAGACCTCTCAGTTCTGAGACACAACAGTATTGAAATTAGGACAATTAATAAGTCCACCTTGGGGATTCCCTGGTGGCTCAGTGGTGATCCTCTTGCCAATGCAGGAGACACAGTTTCAATCCCTGATCCAGGAGGATCCCATATACCTCACAGCAACTAAGCCCATGTGCCACAACTACTGAGCCTGTGCTCTAGAGCCCAGAAGCCACAACTACTGAGCCCGAGTACACGAGAGCCTGTGCTCTGCAACGAGAAGGCACCGCAACCAGAAGACCTCCCACCAAAACTAGAGGGAGCTCCTGCTCTCTGCAACTAGAGAAAAGTCCATGCTGCAATGAAGACCCAGTATGGCTAAAAATAAATAAAATAAAATAAAAAATAAGCCCACCCTCGTTAGTCCACAGATATCAACATCAAGGCAAAACCCTCCATCAGCCAAAAGATAACTCTCTGAAGGCTCAGATGATGGTCAGCATTTTCCAGCAATAAAGTATTTTTTAATTAAGGTATGGACATTGGTTTTTTAGACATAATGCTATTGCACACTTAATAGACTACACTATAGTGTAAAGATAACTTCATATGTGCTGGGAAAACAAAAAAATTCATGTGACTCACTTTAACATGATATTTGCTTATTGTGGTGATCTGGAATCAAACCCACAGTATCTCCAAAATATGTAGTATGCTTGTACTCAGGGCTTCCCTGGTGGCTCACAGGAGACGTTGGTTTGATCCCTGGGTCAGGAAGATCATCCACAGAAGGACCTAGTAACCCGCTCCAATATTCTTGCCTAGGAAATCTCAAGGAGAGAGGAGCCTGGCGGGCTGTAGTCCATGGGTCACAAAGGGCCAGACATGACTTAGCAACTAAATAACAACAATGTTTGTTCTCACTCTCATTCCACCTCCCCAAACCTTGAAATCACACGAATGCAGCAAACAGAAATGTTTTGAATGCCTTTTATGTCCCAGGCACTGCTTCCTTGATTTTTGCATTTTCTCTCAACTCATAAGACCCTATCTGGCCCCAATTTCCTTTTCTTCCCAACACAGGTTCTGTAGCTAATTACTTGAACTGTTTTCTTCCCTAAATCCTCAAAATCATTGAATACATGTTTTGCTGTTTGAAGTCTCAGTTTCCTAGAAGGAAAGCATATTTTAATTTTTCATTTGTCCCTTAGACAGTTTCATCTTTCTGAAGGTTACAGAAGTAATAAGCAAAATGGTTCAGCAGATATCATCCTGGAGGTTACAAGTTAATTTGTATTCTCACCTTGTACCACATATCAAATGAATCTCAAGTTATTTATAGATTCAAATTTTTTTTTAATCCAACTATTACAACAACACAGGGGATTTAGTCTCTATAAACCCTTCTTTATAAAATGTAGAAGACCAGCTTAAAAAAGAGACACATGATAAAATCTCTTACAAAAAGAATGACAATTACTGAATCCACTAAACTATAGTACCTGCCAAAAAAAGAAAAAAAACTACAGAAATTATGGTTGGGAAACCATAAATGTCGTGTGTGTTCTGACACACAAATATTATAAATAAACTGCGATAACACAGAAATGTTACAAATAGCAAAAGATGGAGAAGGACAGGTGAAGAGATTTCCTTATCATTTTTTAGCCTGGTATTGAAAGATACTTTTTAAAGCTAAGAAGTACATACACGTACACACACACATATACACATATATTAAAAATGTTTTAATAAACAAGTTATACATAATACATTTGTATATATTACATATGCTGCTGCTGCTGCTGCTGCTAAGTCGTTTCAGTCGTGTCCGACTCTGCGCGACCCCATAGACGGCAGCCCACCAGGCCCCGCCGTCCCTGGGATTCTCCAGGCAAGAATATTGGAGTGGGTGGCCATTTCCTTCTCCAGCGCATGAAAGTGAAAAGTGAAAGTAAAGTCGCTCAGTCGTGGCCGACTCTTAGCGACCCCATGGACTGCAGCCTACCAGGCCCCTCCATCCATGGGATTTTCCAGGCAAATATTACATATACTATTTATATATATTATACTACATACTATGTATGACAATACATAGTATACACTACATTATACCATAGTATAGACTTGGATTACTGTGATATTGAATGTTTTTTCTTGGAAACGAAGAGAGATCATTCTGTCATTTTTGAGATTGCACCCAAGTACTGAATTTAGGACTCTTTTGTTGACTATGATAGCTACTCCATTTCTTCTAAAGGATTCTTGACCACAGTAGTAGATATAATGGTCATCTGAGTTAAATTCACCCATTCCAGTCCATTTTAGTTCACTGATTCTGAAAATGTCAATGTTCACTCTTGCCATCTCCTGTTTGACCACTTACAATTTGCCTTGATTCATGGACCTAACATTCCTATGCAATATTGCTCTTTACAGCATTGGACTTTACTTCATCACCCGTCACACCCACAACTGGGTATTGTTTTTGCTTTGGCTCCATCCCTTCATTCTTTCTGGAGTTATTTCTCCACTCTTCTCCAGTAGCATATTGGGCACCTACCAACCTGGGGAGTTCATCTTTCAGTGTCACACCTTTTTGCCTTTTCATACTGTTCATGGGGTTCTCAAGGCAAGAATACTGAAGTGGTTGCCATTCCCTTCCCCAGTGGACCACGTTTTGTTAGAAATCTCCACCATGACCCATCTGTCTTGAGTAACCCTACATAGCATGGCTCATAGTTTCATTGAGCTAGAAAAGGCTGTGGTCCATGTGATCAGCTTGGTTAGTTTTCTGTGATTGTGCTCTTCATTCTGTCTGCCCTCTGATGAATAAGGATAAGATGCCCTCTTAACTGTAGGGGACTGGAATGCAAAAGTAGGAAGTCAAGAAATACCTGGAGTAACAGGCAAATTTGCCCTTGGAGTACAAAACAAAGCAGGTCAAAAACTAACAGAGTTTTGCAAAGAGAACAGACTGGTCATAGCAATCACCCTCTTCCAACAACATAAGAGAAGACTCTACACATGGACATCACCAGATGGTCAATCCCAAAATCAGATTGATTATATTCTTTGAAGTCAAAGATGGACCTCTATACAGACAGCAAAAACAAGACCAAGAACTGACTGTGGTTCACATCATAAACTCCTTATTGCCAAATTCAGACTTAAATTGAAGTAGGGAAAACCACTAGATCATTCTGGTATGACCTAAATCAAATCCCTTACAATTATACAGTGGAAGTGACAAATAGATTCAAGGGATTAGATCTGATAGACAGAGTGCCTGACCAACTATGGATGGAGGTTCGTGACACTGTACAGGAGACAGGGATCAAGACCATCCCCACGGAAAAGAAATACAAAAAGGCAAAATGGTTGTCTAATGAGGCCTTAAAAATAGCTGAGAAAAGAAGAGAAGTGAAAGGCAAAGGAAAAAAGGAAAGATATACCCATCTGAATTCAGAGTTCCAAAGAATAGCAAGGAGAGATAAGAAAGCCTTCCTCAGTGATCAGTGCAAAGAAATCAAGGAAAACAATAGAATGGGAAAGACTAGAGATCTCTTCAAGAAAATTAGAGATACCGAGGGAACATTTCATGCAAAGATGGGCACAATAAAGGACAGAAATTGTATGGACCTAACAGAAGTAGAAAATATAAAGAAGAGGTGGCAAGAATACACAGAAGAACTATACAAAAAAGATCTTCATGACCCAGATAACCACGATGGTATGATCAATCACCTAGAGCCAGACATCCTGGAATGTGAAGTCAAGTGGGCCTTAGGGAGCATCACCATGAACAAAGCTAATGAAGGTGATGGAATTCCAGTTGAGCTATTTCAAATCCTAAAAGATGATTCTGTGAAAGTGCTGCACTCAATATGCCAGCAAATTTGGAAAACTCAGCAGTGGCCACAGGACTGGAAAAGGTCAGTTTTCATTCCAGTCCCAAAGAAAGGCAATGCCACAGAGTGTTCAAAATCCGCACAATTGCACTCATCTCACACGCTAGCGAAGTAATGCTCAAAATTCTCCAAGCCAGGCTTTATCAGTACATGAGCCATGAACTTCCAGATGTTCAAGCTTGATTTAGAAAAGGCAGAGGAACCAGAGATCAAATTGCCAACATCTGTTGGATCATAGAAAAAGCAAGACAGTTCCAGAAAAACATCTACTTCTGCTTTATTGACTATGCCAAAGCCTTTGGACTGTGTGGATCACAACAAACTGTGGAAAATTCTTAGAGATGGGAGTATCAGCCCATCTGACCTGCCTCCTGAGAAATCTGCATGCAAGTCAAGAAGCAACAGTTAGAACTGGACATGGAACAACAGACTGGTTCCAAATTGGAAAAGGGGTACGTCAAGGCTGTATATTGTCACCCTGCTTATTTGACTTGTATGCAAAGTACACCATGCAAAATGCCAGGCTGGATGAAACACAAGCTAGAATCAAGGTTGCTGGCAGAAATATCAATAACCTCAGATAAGCAGGTGACACCACCCTTATGGCAGAAAGTGAAGAACTAAAGAGCCTCATGATGAAAGTGAAAGAGGAGAGTAAAAAAGTTGGCTTAAAACTCAATATTCAGAAAAATAAGATCATGGCATCTGGTCCCATCATTTCATGGGAAATAGATGGGGAAACAATGGAGACAGTGACAGACTTTATTTTCTTGGGCTCCAAAATCACTGCTGATGGTGATTGCAACCATGAAATTAAAAAACGCTTGCTCCTTGGAAGAAAAGCTATTACCAACCTAGACAGTATATTAAAAAACAGAGACATTACTGACAAAGGTCTGTGTAGTCAGAGCTACGGTTTTTCCAGTAGTTATGTACGGATGTGAGAGTTGGACTATTAAAGAAAGCTGAGTGCCGAAGAATTGATGCTTTTGAGCTGTGGTGTCAGAGAAGACTCTTGAGAGTAACTTGGACTGCAAGGAGATTCAACCTGTCAATCCTAAAGGAAATCAGTCCTGAATATTCATTGAAAGGACTGATGCTGAAGCTGAAACTCCAATACTTTGGCCACCTGATGAGAAGAACCGATTCATTGGAAAAGACCCTGATGCTGGGAAAGACTGAAGGAGGGAGAAGGGGATGACAGAGGATGAGATGGTTGGATGGCATCACCGACGCGATGGACATGAGTTTGAGTAGGCTCCGGGAGTTGGTGATGGACAGGAAGCCTGGCATGCTACAGTCCATGGGGTCGCAAAGAGTCAGACACTACTGAGTGACTGAACTGAACTGAACTATAGTATAATATGCTACACATTAGAGATAACATATAGGTGGCACAGCGGTGAAGAATCAGCCTGCCAATGCAGGAGATGTAAGAAACTGAAGTTTGATCCCTGGGTCAGGCAGATCCCCTGGAGTAGGAAATGCCAATTCACTTCAGTATTCTTGCCTAGAAAATTCCATGGACAGAGGAGCCTGGGAGTTTACAATCCCTGGGTTGCAAATCAAGAGATACTGCTGAAGATTAAATGTCTTACATAAATCTCCTGCATATATTTGTTAAAGACAATTACTAGAACCAAAGCATAAACCTTTCTATTTTTTAGTACATGTAAAAATGCCCTTAAATTTCAACCCAGTAACTCCATTTCCAGAAAATATATACAAGATTATTAATTTCAACACCGTATTAGTAGAATTTGGGGAAATCTATATGTCCACCAACAGGCAACTGGTTAAAGAAGGATACATCCATTCAATGAAATATTTTGTGTCCATCATCCATTCAATGAAAGATTTTGTGTCCATCTTAATGAATGAATGAAATATTTTGTGTCCATCTTACTGAATGAAGTATTTTGTGTACATCTTAATGAACATAGCTCAATATGTTCTGAAATGAAGAAAGATTCAGAATACATCCTGACATTAAAGCAAGGCACAGAACAATGCATATAATGCTACCATTTATTTAGAAAGAGAATATATGTAGTGTGCTTGCATGTGCACACATGTGTATATATACATAGGCCCTGGAAAGATATTTATAAGAGTGACTAATGCTGGGAGGAAGACTGTGTGACAGGAGACAGGAATGAAAGAGGAAGGCTTCTTTCATACTTCTTTCCACTTGGCATCTTTTTAATTTTGTACCATGTTTGGTGATGGGTTAGTCACTAAGTTGTGTCCAACTCTTGCGACCCCCCCTGGACTGTAGCCTGCCAGGTTCCTCGGTCCACAGGATTTCCCAGGCAAGTATACTGGAGTGGGTTGCCATTTCCTTCTCCAGGGGTTTCCCGACCCAGGAATCGAACCCAAGTCTCCTGCACTACAGGCAATTCTTTACCAACTGAGCTACCATGTTTACATGGTACCTATTTAAAAATTAGTAAATTTTTACAAAAAACTTGGTATTTCACTGTTAAAAATATTTATTTTTTATTATGATTTTTCCTTTCATTTTATTAGGACTTAGACACAGTAAAATATTTCTTAATATTTACTCTTTTCAATGTACAGTTGTAACCACCTCTTAATCAAAATGTCTCAGTCATATATTTTTTAGGATCATTATTTTTTAAATGTATTTATTTTTAATTGGAGTATAATTGCTGCACAATACTGTGTTGGTTTTTGCCATCCATCAACATGAATCAGCCATAGGTATACCTGTGTCCCCTCCCTCTTGACCTAGGAAGCTCCTCACCACTTTCTGAGTAGCATCTACTGTCTCCTGAGTTTACTGCTCATTTAGCTTTAGCATATCTTTCAAAAACTTTCTTAGAAAAGAAAAAGAAAATAAAAGTTTTACTTCCTGCATATCTAAAATAGCTTTCTTCTACATTGGCCTTAGTTGGATAGTTTGGCTGGATTTAAAATTCTGAGCTGACAGTGATCCTCCTTTAGGATTTTAAAGTCCATTACTTTTCAGTTTTCTCTAACTACAGAGTTTGGTGCCATTATGATTCATAATATTTGCTGTGTCATGTGTTTCTCTCTTCTCATCCCTTTTCTTCAAATCATCTCTATAACCTGCTGTTATGGTTATTTGATTTGAGGTGGGTAGGAGTAGGGAATATTTTCCATTTATTGTGCTAGACACACCCTGTATCTTTTCAAACTGGAGACAAGTGCTCTTTAATTTCAGAAATATTGTATTTCCCTGCTATTTTCTTTATATTCCTTCTACAATTTCTAGTAGTCTAATATTACATCTCAAGGATTTATCTTCTAAACATCTTAAATTTTCTATTTTATCCCACTATATCTGTTGCTGTATTTTTTGCAAGATTTTCTTGATTTTATCTTTTGGCACACCTATTGTTGATTTTTCTTTCAATCATCATATTTTATTTTTCCTTTTAGAGTTCCTAATTGTTCTCTCTGGATATGCTTTTTCACAGCCTCTCATTATTTCCTGGGTGCCATGTTTTCTCTTATATAATGGAAATATTCAGATTATTATTATGTGATCATTTTTTTCAAGTTTTAGTTCATTCTTCACATTGTCTCTGTTTCTTCTGGGTTTCTCTTATCTGTGCAATTATTCAGTCTCTCTTTTAAGTAGGAGGTATTCATCAAATGCCTGAAATTCTTAGATGTCTGATCGTATCTTTTCTTCGTGCACTTTAAAAATCGACATGGATGCTCTGGGTGCAGGGACGGGGCTGGTCAACAAGGCAATCTCACTGTGCAGTGATAAGGTAGCAAATAGGCCTATTCAATGAAACACACACACAGACAAATACCAGTATCTGAAAGCTTTTCTCTTGGCCTGTTCAGTTTCTCAAGAGAAAAACCTCCTCTAATCTCTGAGGAATCCAGCTCCTGTCCAAAATCCTATGTGTGATCTTTCAGGGCCAACCATAGTTAATTACAAAGACTTTATCTAATAGGTCTCACGGGGAAAGCTGCCCTCCTTCCCACACCAGAGTTGATGTATAGCCCATGTTTCACAGTTTCTGGAAGTAGTTACAGTCAAGGACTCAGACTTCCAGCCATGCTCTTTTGCATATCTTCACTTAGAAGGATGCCTGACCAATAGTGGGCACCCAATAATATCAGCTGAATAAATGAAATGTCTGCAAAATGGCACTATGCTAGGCAATGCAAATACAGCAGTGAGCCAGCACCTGGCCTCATGGAGTCTATATTCTAAAGGAGGAATCCAAGGCAAACAGAGGGACCCTAAGCTCATCAGGGTATGTGGGGGGGTGGAGGGGATGGTGGTGGGGTGGTGATTCATGGAAGCCTTCTTTGAGAAAGCATTATTTGAGCTGAGATAGGAAAGTTTGGTAGATGATAGAGATGGGACTAGGGCAGAGAAAAAGTAAAGCTGTAAAAACTCACGAAAAGGGGAGAGCATGGTTGTAGCTGTAACATAGTGCCATATTACAGGAGTGATATGAAATGAAGATAGAGGTCTGGGGGAAGGGTGTGGAATCAAAGCCACATCAAAGATTTTGGTCTACTGTAAGGAGATAGTAGACCACTGAAGGCTTTATATAGGGGAATGGGGAAAGGGAACATAATCAGATAAGCTTTTTTTTTAAAAAAAGATCAATCTAGCTACAAATTGGTTAACAGGTTAGAGGGGATCAAGAGTATTCGTGCTTTGGGGTTGAAGAAAAATGCTCTACAGTTAGAGTGTAGTGATGGCTGCATATAGTAAAAACCATTCAATTGTACACTTTTCTATATATATATTTTTTGGTCACACCTCTCAGTTCCTCAACCAGGGACTGAACTGAACCTGGGCCCTGCCAGTGAAAGCCCAGAATCTTAACCACTAGCCCCCCAGGGAACTCCTGAATTGTACACCTTAAATGGGTAAGTTTATGGCATGTGAATTATATCACAATATAGCTGTTTGCTTTCTTTTGTTAAGTACATGTGAGGAAATAAGTTTTTAGGCTATTCCTACAACCTGAATGACAATATAAGCCAGGATGACAGTGACAGAAGTAAAAAGAAACAGACAGATTCATAAGATATTTAGTAGGCAAAATAGAGCAAATGTAGTTAATGGAGAGTCAATGAGATGGAGGGCCCAAGAATATACTTCTAACCCTCACATATATAGTCAAATAATTTTTGACAGGGGTGCCAAGACAATTTAATGGATAAAGGGCAGTCTTTTCAACAAAAAGTGTTGAAAAAACTAGATATTAATATGCAAAAAAATGAAGTTATCTTACACCATGGAAAAAATTAACTCAAAATCAATCTAAGGCCTAAATATAAGATCTAAAATTATAAAACTCTTAGGAGAAAACAAGGAAAGTTTTATGCCATTGGATTTGGCAATGACATCTTGGATATAACACCCAAAGCTCAGGCAACAAAAGCAATAATAGGTGAATTTGACTATATCAAAATTTAAAACTTCTGTGCATCAAAAGATACAATCAACAGAGTAAGAGGGCAACCTTATGGAACCAGAGAAAATAATCGCAAATCAAATATCTGTTAATATCCAGAATATATAAAGAATTCCTATAGCTCAATAACAACATAAATCCAAAGAACCTAATTTTTAAAATGAACAAAGGACTTGAAAAGACATTTCTCTGAAGAAGATATGGCCAGCAAGCATATAAAAGATGCTCAATATCACTAAACATTGGAGAAATGCAAATCAAAACCACAATGATATCACCCATTAGGATGGCTGCCATTGAAAAAAAATTTTTAAAGAAAATAACACGTGTTCACAAGGCTGTGGAAAAATCTGAATCCTTGTACACAATGGATAGGAATGTAAAATAGCATAGCTGTGATAGAAAACAGTATGCTGGTTCCTCAAAAAATTAAAACTAGAATCACCAAATGACCCAGCAATACCTCTTTTACGTTTATATACCCAAAAGAACTGAAAACGCCTTCAAACCATACCCAGAATTTTGCCATTTCTGACCGTAACCACCCAAGTGCACACCATCGTCACCTCTCACCCACAATACTGCAACAGCCTTCAACTTTGTCTCCCTACTTTCATCCTTGGACCCCGTAGTTTATTTTCCAACTGCCACCAGACAAATCCATTTAAAGTATAAATCAAGTCACATTCTTGAATGTCATGCCTTTGCTCAAAACCCTCCAAAGATTTTTCATCTCAGTAAGAGTATAAGCCAAATATCTTGCCATGACTCACAAGGTTTTACAAGTTCCTGCCTCTCGTTACCTCTCTGGTTTCATGTTCTACCATCATTGCCCCTCATTCATTACCCTCCAGCCTCACCAGTTTCTTATTTTCTTTCAAACAGGAGACAAGGGGCCTGAAATTCCTGCATAAGCCTAACCTTCAAAGGGCTACTTCCAGAGAAATGGAGAACTAAAATATATATATATATCTCCCACTGATAATGAAAGATGACAGGGGGCTTTGTCCTGTTTGGGCTGTTTTGTCCCAGACTGATAAAGAAGGCGAAATCTCCCCTTAAGAGTTAGTAAGCACAGACCTGCCTTGATAAAGATATGAAATCCTAATCCATAATGCCTGCTCAATTCAGGAAACTTTAATCCAATAACTAAGTAAATAAACAAGCAAGCAAGCTGGAGCTAATTCCCTGGGGAAACTTGGCAGAAACAAATGTGCGCTCTTTCTGAGTTCACAAACAAACTAAACCACACAGAATTCCCACAGTAAAGTTCCCCATTCATAATGATTCACCATTCAGAATTATACAGCGACACAAGAAAACCATGTAACATTAGGAAGATAGCATGGGATTAGACCTCCAAGAACTTCAGATGAGAGTTACCTTTAAAGGCTATAAGCAGTTAAAATTATTAAAGGTGCACAAAACGGAATCAAATACATGAAAAAGGAAGAAGTCACTAACGAAAACATCACACTGATTTGTAAAAGAGCTAAACAATACCTCTAGACATGAAAAATATAAATACAGTCATTAAAATTGAAAACTCTGTGGATAAGTTAAACAGGAAATTAGACAGAGATAAAGACAGTAGCTGTGAAATGGGATATAGATCTGAAGATATTACCCAGGACACAGTAGAGAGAGGGGTGGAAATATGAGACAGAAAGTTAGAGACATGAAATACATAATGAAAAAATAGTATGAGGGTTTTTTTTTCCCTTTGTGGGAGAGAATTTGAAAAGATAATGGTTAAGAACTTCCTATAACAAGTGAAAGGTATGACTCCTCAGATTAAGATGCCTGGTGAATCCCATGCAGCATAAATAAAACTAGGTCTTCCCTGGTGGCTCAGTGGTGAAGAATCTGCCTGCCAATGCAGAAGATGCGGGTTTGATCCCTGATCCAGAAGGAGCCACATGTCAAGGAGCAACTAGGCCCATGTGCCTCAATTGTCGAGCCTATGCCCTGGAGCCCATGCTCTGCATCAAGGGAGGCCACCTCTATGAGAAGCCTGCACACCGCAGCTAGAGAGTGGTCCCCACCTCTCACAACTAAAGAAAAGCCTGCACAGCAACAAAGATACAGTAGAGCCAAAATTAAATAAATAAATAAAACTTTAAAACTTATACATAAATAATGCAAATCTTCATTTAAAGGAATAAAACTAAATCCACATCTCCGTAGCTATGACAGAACACCAAAGAGACATAAAGTGTTAGACCTAGATTTCTGGTTTGCCCAATAGAATGAATACTGGTAACATTTCCTGAGATAAAGAACACTGAAAGAAGCCCAAAATTTGGTGGAAAAAGGCATGAATTGGATTTTGGACACATTGGTTTGAGAAATCTTTGGACCATCAACATTAGCTGCCAAGTAGTCATTTGCAGGAAAATCTCTCTCGTTGTCTAAGACAGGGTTTCTCAATTATAGCACTATTGACATTTTGGGCTGGATAATTCTTTGCTGTGGAGTGCTGCCCTGTGCACTATAGAGGGTTTAGAAGCATCCCTGGGGGACTCCCCTGGTGGTCCTGTAGTTAAGAGTCCTCCTGCCAATGCAGGGGACACAGGTTCAATCTCTGGTCTGGGAAGTAAGATCCTACACGCCATGGAGCAACTAAGCCCATGAACCACAACTACTGAAGCCTACTTGTCCTAGAGCCTGCACGTCACAACAAGAGAGTAGCCCCCATTCTCTGCAACCAGAGAAAGCCCACACACAGCACTGAAGACCCCATGCACCACAATGAAAACTGCCAAAAACAAAATCAGTAAATAAACAAGCAAATACAAGAAGCATCCCTGGCCTTTACTCATTAGATGCCAACATCACCCCTTCCAGTTGTGACAATAAAAAATGTTTCTAGATACTACCAGAAGTCCCCTAGAACAAAAAACCATGCCCAGTTGAGAAGCTCCTATCTAAAGCAAGACTGTCATTTTTAAAATATAGCATCTACTGAGAAACTATTTTTTTTTAATATTCTCACCAATATTCTGAGATTGTAAGTCTCTCCAAAAGTGTTCCCTCTGGTCCTGAATGTAGTGCACTTCATCTGACAGTTCTCTCAGCTTTCTTGGAGCTTTCTTGATCCACTGGCTCTTGAGTAAATAAGGCACTTGTCTCCATGCACGAAAGATTCCTCCCTAAAACTTTAAGTTCCCATTCCTGAACAGCAAAACAGTCATCCAGAATCCAATAGTTTTTAACATGAAAAGTATTTTAAGTATACAACAATGATAATAGATATTATATACACTGAAAGATGATCTGAAGTTCTCATTTCAATGCCTGAAGAAATAACAGGCTAATTTTCTATCTCCCTTTTTTAGAAGGTCGAGTCTATACACTGAAATAATGGAACACATTGAACCCTCTGAGGGCTCAGTGTGTTACCATCAATCTGCTCTTTGCTGTAAGAGGCAATGCTTAGGGCAATGGTTCTCAAATTGACTGGATGTCTTAGAATCACCTGGAGGGCTTTTTAAATTTCCCAGTTTTTACACTGAAAATTAGGCCCGAGATAGAGTCCCAAAAACTATTCTTGTTTGTGAACTCCCTGTGTAACGCTGCTAAATTTGAGAACCACCATGTTATAGGATAAACAAACATTCTTAGGATTATAACCATTGAGCCTCAGTCCTGACCTGGCCCCAATGAAATGGTCTTCTAGGTCACAGTTAGAGTTGTTGTTAAAGATGGCAGCATATTCCTAAGCAACTCACAGGTCAAAGAGGATATCAAAATTGCAATTACAGAAACAGACTAGAAAGACTAGAAGTAGACCTACAAAATGCATTCAATTGATTTTCAGCAAAGGCACCAAAATAATTCAATAGGAAGTGGAGAGTTCTTCTACAAATGGTATGGAAACAATTGAATATTGAATAGCTAATGAGAAAAAAATAATGAATCCTGACCTCTATACTTCATCCCAAATGATAACTTAGGGTGAATGATAAGATCAAAAAAAGTTAAAACTGTAAAGCTTGTAGATGAAAATATAGAATATATTTGAAATATTTCAGATATGTAAAGACTGCTTAAATGAAACAAAAAAGCAATAACCATAAAAGAAGAAATTACAAGAATGGACTCCATTAAAACTAAAACCTCTTACTCTTCAGCTGCTGCTGCTGCTTAGTCGCTTCAGTCATGTCCGACTCTGTGCGACCCCATAGATGGAAGCCCACCAGGCTCCGCCGTCCCTGGGATTCTCCAGGCAAGAACACTGGAGTGGGTTGCCATTTCCTTCTCCAATGCATGAAAGTGAAAAGTGAAAGTGAAGTCGCTCAGTCGTGTCCGACTCTTTGCGACCCCATGGACTGCAGACTACCAGGCTCCGCCGTCCCTGGGATTCTTCAGGCAAGAACACTGGAGTGGGGTGCCATTGCCTTCTCCCCTACTCTTCAGAAGACACTGCAAAAAAGAAAAAAAAGATAAACCACAGACTAGAAGAAAATATTTATAATACATAAATCTGGCAAAGACCTTATATCCAGAATACATAAAGAATTCCTATAACTCAATAACAAAAAGACAACTCAGTTTAAAAACAGACAAAAGGCTTGAACAAACCTTAACAAAAACAGTTCTATAAATGGCCAAGAAGCACACCTAATAGTCACTGGCCATCAGAGAAATACAGATTAAAATCACATGAGATTCTGTTTTACAATCCCCCCAAAATGACAAAAATTAAAGACTGACAATGCCAATCATTAGCAAGGATGTAGAACAATGAAGTCTCGTGCATTTTTAGATGGAGTCTGTAATGGTACAACCACTGGAAAAACTGTTCAGCACTTTCTTTAAAATTAAGCACACATCTACCCCTTGAGGGGCTTCCCCAGGGGCTCAGCAGTCAAGAATTCACCTGCAATGCAGGAGATGCAGGAGGGGTGGGTTTGATCCCTGGGCTGGGAAGACGCCCTAGAGAAAGAAATGGCAAACCACTCCAGTATTTTTGCCTGGGAAATCCCGTGGACAGAGGAGCCTGGAGGACTATACGGCCCATGGGGTTGCAAAGAGATGGACACAACTTAGAGGCTGAGCATGCACAAACACTAGCCCTTGATCCTCCAATTCCATTAAGCACTAACCCAGGGGAAACAAAAACAGCTTTATTCATAATAGCTCAATATTGGAAACACCCCAAAAAGCCCTCCAGGAGAGATAGGATAACCAAACTGTGGTACAGTCATATGATACAAGTTCTAAAATTCAGCAATTTTAAAACTCAGCAGTTTAAAAAGAAAAGTGTGCCGTTGATACCAACAACAATATGAATTAATCTAAAAATCACTATGCTGAGGGAAAGAAGTCAGATACAGAGAGCACTACTGTATGATTTCATTCATATGAAATTCAAGAATCAACAAAATGACTCTGGTGACAGGACTCCGAACAGTGGTTGCCGGGTGGGGGACTGACTGGAAGGGGACAGAAGGAACATTCAGGGGACAGGAAAGTTCTGCATCTTACTTGGTGTATTGGTTACACAGACTTATGAAAATTCATCAATTAAGAAATGCATTTCACTGTGTGTAAAATTTGGGCTTCCCTAGTAGCTCAGCTGGAAAAGAATCCACCTGAAATACAGGAGACCCTAGTTCAATTCCTGGGTCGGGAAGATCCCCTGAAGAATGCATAGGCTACCCACTCCAGTATTGATGGGCTTCTCTGGTGGCTCAGATGGTAAAGGATCCACCGGCAATGCGGGAGACCCGGGTTCAATCCCTGGGTTGGGAATATCCCCTGGAGGAGGGCAAGGCTATCCACTGCAGTATTCTGGCCTGGAGAATCCCCACAGACAGAGGAGCCTGGAGGGCTACAGTCCATGGGATCACAAAGAGTTGGACACGACTGAATGACTAGGCACAGCACAGCACACAAAATATTTACTTCAATTAAAAAATTACCAAATTGTACTCTTCAAATATGTGCATTTCTCTCTCTCTCTTTTTTTTTTTTTGGCCTCCCCATGCCCTATGCAGTACTTCTCCAACCATGGATAGATCCCGTGCCACCTGCATTGGAAGCATGGAGTCTTAACCACTGGACCACCAGGGAAGTCTCAAATATGTGCATTTTAATGTTTGTAAATTATACTCAAACTTTACAAAAGCTAACAAAACAAAAAACAGTGCATCTATAGAACATTTAACATATAAAAGTAACAAAATCTACAAATCAAAATTGATATGATGGGGAGAATGGATACATGGTATATGGGTGGCTAAGTCCCTATGCTATGCACCTGAAACTATCACAACATTGTTAATCAACTATACTGCAATACAAAATAAAAAGATTTCTAAAATTGATATGATGAGGACAACTTCAGAAGAAATCTCACAGCCTTAAATATTTATTTTTAAAATCAGACAATGAAAATAAACTTGAAAAAATGTCAAAAAAAGAAGAGAAACCTAGGAGGTAAGTAGAAATGAATTGATAATAATATAAAAGTAAAAGTTATTAGAAAACAAAAACAGATTTGATAAATAATTCCTAGAAATAATTTCTTTAAAAATTTCAAAAAAAGTAGGCAAAGCTGTTACAGATTTAGACAACAGAAAACACATTCCAATCACTAAAACTGAGAATCAGGCTTTATTTACAGATAATACAAGTACTTTGTAATGCCATGAGAAATTTAAATGCACCACTCTAAGCTGAACATTCTGAAAATAAGGATGAAACACATGGTTTTCCATAAAACACATTAACTTCCAGAGATGATTTGAGAAAGTAGTTCATCTGGGTACTAATAACCATGGAAGAAATGGAAATACTGGCCTAGAAATAACTCCAAATGCTGTACCATGTCTGGACAATTTTACTACTAAGTTCTAGCAGAGCTTCAAGGAAAAATAATTCACATATAATTTAAATGGTTCCAGAGCACAGAGAAAGATGGCATACTTCCCAGTTCATTTTCCCCAACCAGTAATACTCTAATCCCCAAGTTCAACAAATAGAGCACAAAAAAGGAAATCACAAACCAATCTCCTATTAATATAAATAACATGCTAACCCAGTAGCATGTTAAATATACCAATCAATTAATTAGTCACTTCAGTACCTCAGAAGTTAAAAAATAATTCTTTTAATAAATGCAAAGACTAAAAATAATTAAAATATATAAAATATTAAAATAAATACAAAAGCCTCCTGACAATAGAAGAAAACCTTAATTTATTAGAGGATAGTTCTTGCATAAGGATAGCCAGTATTAGAGATAATGATGAAATACTAAAGTCCATTCCCATTAAATTTACCAACAAGAACAGCGTGCTGCTTATTATTTAGCACTTTTATGGAAGTTCTAGTCAATGCAATAAAGAGCAGAAGAATTTTTTTAGTTGGTAAATTTTAGAAACACGGGTCCAAATTAATCTCTATTTTCAGATCATGCTTCTCTAAATGCAAAAGCAAAGTAAATCAAAGGAAAATTGATTAGTAGAACTCAGCAAGATAATTAGTTTTAAAATATACCAAAAGTTCACAGTATTTTTTTTCTATTTACCACCAGTAATCAGTCAAGAAATTTAATAGGAAAAAAGTCCCATTTTCAACAAAAATCAGAAACATAAAAGGCCTAGGAAATGTCTTAATAAGAAATGTGAAACACCTTTTATGATGAAAACTACCAAATTTTATTTACCAAGGTCCAGAAAAGAAAACCTGTTTATATGAATGTTTAATATCATAAAGGGAATCTTAATGAAAATACATGTCCGATGCAATGGGCATGAACTGGGCAAACTTCAGGAGATGATAAGGGACAGACAGACAGACCTGGCTTGCTGCAGTCCCTGGGGTCACAAAGAGTCAGACACGACTGGGCAACTGAACAACGACAAATGAAAACACTAAAAAGTGCTTAAGAAGTCAACACAATAATTCCAATGTTCACTTTAAAAGGAACAAGTTTTAATCACAAAAATTATTTTTAAGGGTATGTAATAGGACAATAGTAAAAGATGTATAATACTTGTTTCACCAAGTATTAAAGTATACTATAAAGATAAAGAAATTTGAATAACAGAGCATTACAACAGGAAAAGATAGAAAGAATCAGAACCAATTATATATAATCATTTTCCTCTATGGTAAAAATGCCATCTTTAATCAAAACAATCCTCCATGGAAGGAAAATAAGGAATTAATCCCATTTAGCAGAGGAGGAAACAGGATCAGAAAGTAACTTGCTCTAAGTCACCCATTAAGTACCCAGCTAAAAACATTACTGTTATTGTTTTCTGGAGATGAGATTACAGATGATTATTTTTTCTACTTTGTGATGATCCCTTTCTATAACCCAATAATAAGAATGATATGTTTGAAATATTAAACTGATGTAAATTTCATTTCCCATTTGTTGCATTATCCTGGCTTATCAACAGCATTCATCATTCTGGGAAGAAAAAGTATTGCTCAGTTTTGATCTTCAAACCAGAATTCTAACACATTAGAATCAGGTGCTGAAAGCTAGGTTTGGTTCATTGTTTTCCGAGTAGACCCACAAAAGGGTATTTAATATCTTTCATGTTTCAATAGACTCAAGTCTAGCCAACTCGATCAGAGTCTTACAAAATCCATAGAATAGGCAAGAAAGAAGATACAGTATTCCTATCACCTAGAGAGGAAAAGTAGAAAGCCCTTTGGCCACTAGGAAAAACAGCTGGGAGAGAAGAGAAAGAGAAGTTATCAAGGAGAGAAATCAGTTCTGCCTCCATACCTCCCACAGTCAAACCCTGGATAAGGATAAGGTTTGCAATAAAAATACTCCAGATAGTTTGAGGTCACGCCAAAAGCAAAGGGGGGGACTCGAAATTCCCTTTCCATTTGGAACTCTGATAAAAGGATAGCTTGCAGGTATACTGTGCCAACATATAGTAGAATGAAAATGATGACATAGGCAAGCACCACCAAGGGATGGGGGAGGGAGAGGGGACCAATGTTGTGGGGTCACATAAGGGTAAGGGCATCAGCATCAATAGGAGTCAAGTAGGGGCTCAGGCATCAGTGAGACAAGATGGAGAACTTTCCCAAGAGCAACCATCTTGCATTTCCCTTGATAAAAAACAAGCTACACTGGCCACAAAGGCATCAGCAGCAGCAGCAGAAAGGACAGAAGCAGACACTCAGAGATTACATGGCATCTAGTTGTTTAACTCAGTTTGTTAAATCACAATTTTGATCAGGCCGGTGTCATGAGTGTGCAGGTCTGTTAACTGCCTTGTTTCAGAGCTAAAGGATGCTTTCCTAACCTCAGAGTCAGTGGTGAAGAATTTGGACAGTATTGTCTTTCATATTTGGAGTTACACTAGGCTGTGGTCTACTGAAAGGCAGGAGATACTTTTTTCATCTCTATGTTCATAGTCCTGCAGAGCGATGGGTCAGTCACTTGATAAACGGGTGAGGAAAGAGCAGGCTTGCAACCACCACTTGCCAATGAGCACAAATGGACATGTTCTTTAATGTGCCTTTCAGCTGAAATCTGTGCATAGATATTCTTAACACAATAGCTGTGCTACATGCCAAGGTAGGAGAAACACATCGTTAATGTTTCTGATACGTGCAAGTGTGTAGGAAGGTCTGTAACAAAAACAGCGGTGTTGAATATTGTTTATGATGGGTGTTTGTTTTACCAGAGAGTGAAAAGATGGGAGCAAGGAGATTGAGGTAAGTTACCAGCTCCCAGTGGCTGCTCTGTGGAAGCAAGGACAGATTTCAGAAATCTGCAAACAGATTGAATTAAATGCCATCAACAACCCTCTGAAAGAAAAATCAATTTATACCTCATGTGAGATTCTACCCCAGGGGATTGACTACTTCCAAAGAGTTTTTGAAAATACATTTCTTCTATCTTAACTTTAAAATTCAAGCATTTTTTTAAAAAATTTCTTTAAATGTGATTTTTCTATGCTATTTGTCTTATTTGGGCTCATCCACCTTTTCAACTTGTGACTTATTTTTATCACTTCTCCTGTCACAAGAAATATTAAATATATTCTTCCTCTTCAAGTGTTCTAACAAACATATCTGTCATTGCACTTTCAATTCTTCAGAGCTAGGGGTCTGCCCTGTTTAGGCAACATGCTCAAAATTTGATTATCTTATCATGTGTTTTAAAACCTTACCAAAATCTGAGATGAGTTCCTTTTCAGTGCTGGGCTTACTTTGAAATTTGTTAAGCAATGAGATGGAAATTTCAGGACACCAATCAAAGGTCAATGTTCATTCATTTCCAAGGCAGGACTAGGCAATAGTAAATATTACTTCACAGTTTTCAGCTGTCTGCCACAGTGATACCTTTCCCCCACCCCCACAGTAAGCTGGGAACTCACTTGGTACCGAGGGTCAGATATCCAAGTTCTGTGCACACTATAAGGTAAAGGTTCTGACTTTTTTGCTCATCCCCTGGGACAGAAATACATGGTCCTTGGTGAATCCAATCATAACTCTAGAATCTCATGTGAGGCAAGTTCAGTGGGCAGAGTTCCCTGTCTGATCTCTACTTAAACATTAAAACAGCAAGCTAACATCATCTCTAGAGAGAGATTTCTCAAAATAATTAGCAAATATTGTATATTCTCTTATTGTAATAAATATCATTTATTTTTCTGAAAAGTAGCATACTGTTCTTAAGTGACTTAAAGTTGTTATAATTTGATAATCCCTTTTTTGTTGTTGTTAAGTATAGGGGACTAGAGTAGTGGGCTTCAGGGCCATAAAGGATGTTTAATAAATACCTCTGAAAACATTAGAGTGAATACTTATCTACCAGGTCACTGAATTAATTAGGACTCTCAGTTGTTAATGACAACAGTCCACCTCCTATCAGTTTAAGGAAGGGTATTATCATGTTAAGTGGGATGCAGAAATTTAAAGCGAGTGCTGGACTCAAGGCTCACACTGTTTTCGAAGCTCATCTCTCTCCATCTCTCAATTTTGCTTCTGATTGTGAGTCAGTGTCCTTCAGAGAAGCCCCTCACCATGCATGCAGCAGGAAAGGTGGTTACCCACAGACCCAGATGCATCCTTCTAGCTTAGCAACCACAATAGGAGCAAAAGATGTTCTTCCTCTAACACCCATGGACCTGTTCTAGGAAGGAATCTATATAGGCCATGTATCCATCCCTAAACCAATTCTTGGCCCTATCCATGTGTCCACAACCCATGTGGTGGGGAGGCTGAGCACCAGGCCTGATGGACTGACAGTGTGACAGCTCACCTGGTGAAATAAGGAGGGACTGGTTCCTTGAGAAAGTCAGACTTGGTAGATATCAGGCTACTACAGTCAAATATTTTAAAGTGATAAATGCTATCCTAAAAAAAAAAAACTATTATCTACGATCAGCAACAGTTACTCATATGTGTGTGCTTCTACTGTCATGGAAGTGGATTACTTTAAGAAACATGTACTTCTGATAAGAAGCTGATATCCAAAATACATTTAAAAACCCAGGAAAAAAAAAGAGGAAAAAAAGAAAAGAAAACAACCTGGTTAAAAAATGAGCAGAGAATCTGAATAGACATTTTCCCAAAGACAACTTACAGATGGCCAACAGGTGCTGAACAGCACTGATCATCGAGAAAATGCAAATCAAAACCACAGTAAGGTATCACCTCACATCTGTTAGAGTAGCTATTACCAAGAAGACAAGCAACAACAAGCACTGGCAATAACAAGGATGTGAAGAAAAGGGAACCCTTGTGCACTGTTGGTGGGAATGTAAATTGTTGGTTCCTCAAAAACTAAAAAATGAGAATTTCCTGGCAGTGCAGTGGTTAGGATTCTGTTCTTTCACTGCCAATAGCTTAGACTCGATCCCTGGTAGGAGAACTAAGTCCCTGCAGGCCACATGGTATGATCAAATTAAAAACAAAAAATAAAAAAACAGAACTACCATATCACCCAGCAATTCCACTTCTGGGTATTTACCCAAACAAAACAAAAGTACTAATTTGAGGGGATATATACCTCCCTATGTTCACTGCAGCATTGCTTACAATAGCCAAGAAATGGAAACAACCTAAATGTCCACCAACAGGCGAATGGATAAAAAAAAATGTGGTATATAAATACAACGGAATCTTTTTCAGCCATTAAAATGAATGAAATCTTGCCATTTAGGACAACATGGATGGACTTTGACTGCATTATGCTAAGTGGAATAAGTGAGACAGAGAAAGACAAATACTATATGATCTCACTTACATGTATAATCCAAAACTAAAACAAGCAAGAAACAAACCAACCAACCCTGAGCTCATTTATAGATACACAGACTGGTAGTTGCCAGAAGTGGGTGGAGGTGGAGGGAGTTGGGAAAAATGGGTGAAGGGGGTCAAAAGGTACAAATTTCCAGTTGTAAAATACATAAGTCATGGGGATGTAATGTGTACCACAGTGACTATAGTTAAAAGTGTTACTATTTTGCTAATAGAGTAGATCTTAAAAGTTCTCATAGTAAGAAAAAAAAGATTTTTAACCATTTATGGGTACCAATATTAACTAGACTTACTGCAGTGATCATTTTGCCATATATATCAAATATCAAATCATTACATTGCACACCTGAAACTAATATAATGTTGTATGTCAAATATACCTCAGTTCTAAAATTAATTTAAAAAGAAAGGAAAAATGCCATTTCTCTGGTCCCACTCCAGACACTGGAAGTGTGGCCCACCAACCTGTACTGGACCAAACCTTCCAGGTGGTTCTGACCTACACTAAAGTTTGAGAATCACTGACCTAGCTGTCTTTCCCATTTGAGTAAAAAGATTTGTTTTTCAGTCTTCTGTAGTGAAGATCAGGGATTGCAAAATGTTTCCATAAAAGGCTAAATAGTTAACATTTTAGGTTTTGTGGGCCAAGAGGCAAAATCATGGTTAGGTAGGTATTTATGTAATCTCTTAAAACACAACCATTTAAAAGTGTAAAAACCATTCCTGGCTGGTGGGCTGTACCAGAGCAAGTGGTGGGCCTGGTCAAGAGTTTGGGGTCAGGCAGACTATAAAAATATAAAAAATGTTTTTAAAGAAGAAAGAGAAGAAATACATGCTTCTAGATGCAGGGGGGAAAAAATCCACGTGCAGGAGGAAAGATAAGGGCTTATCACCCTGAAGAATGTCTCAGGAAAGGATAAACACATCTCCCAGAAACAGACCCAAGAGCAGCAACAATGCAGTCATCATCATCCCCCTTGGCCAGCACTTCAGATCCTTTCCTATCAATGTTTTCATTCACAGGGTCAAAAAGCCACTGAACGTCTGCTCCTGAGAAGTCCAGACACCAAAGTGAGATGGAAAACATCAATGATGTGCATATGGCTTGAGACTTGGACTTCCGTGGCTGTGTTAACTCACTTATCCTGAAGGATATGTTTTAAGATCTCAATGTGAATGTGACTGATGCGTGGTGTCGACTTAAAAAATAATCACAACCTAAAAGTTGAGAGTTATGTTTTATCGAGTGGGAATTCTTAGGACTTCAAGCCCGGGAGACAGCATCTCAAGTAACCCTGAGAGAACAACTCCAAGGAGGCCGGGGAGGAGCAGGGTTATATAGAAGTTTTACAGCAAAGGGCAGGTAGTCTGCACATCAAAAGATTATGGTCAGCTAAAAGAAGCCAGATATCTCAAATTAAGGAATGTAGTGCTTTTCTATGTATGGGAAGATGGAAGAGTCTGGGCTCCCTGAAATCATTCCTTTCACATGCACCCTACCTACCTGGGGACGGAATCCTGTGTTTTGTCACATCCTGAGCTCCCTTGGGGCTTACCTTAGAGAGTGACTGCAATCTGATGGCTGGTAGATCACAGGTATTTTTCTCCTTTCTGAGTGCCCTTAGGGCTCACCATCTCACATTGAGAGCTGTAATCACTGATGACTATGACATCCTTGTTTACTGATATGGCATGCAATATTTCATTTCTCACTGGGATAAAAACCACTGTATGTGGAACTAAGAATATCGACCCTCTGGACTGTGTGATTGGAAATACGACTGAAATGTTTTTAAATTGCTTTTGCCAAATTACTAATAAAAACAATCACCGAGGGCTACTCTTCACAGACATCCACTTGGGAACCACATGCTCCCAGTTTCCCTGCTGTCACCTCGGCCGTTCCTTCCAGTATCAACTGCTGGGTCTTTTTCCTACCAAAATACACCCTGACATTGCTCGCGCTTTGTTCCAGACCTTCTTCCCTTCTCGTCTATAGCCTTTCTTTGGGTGATTTCATCCTTTCCATTCAATTACCATCTGTCACCTTGCTGTTGTTCAGTCATGCAGTTGTGTCTGACTCTTTGCCACCCTGTGGACTGCATTACTGCAGGCCTCCCTGCCCCTCACCACCTGGAGTTTGCCCAAGTTCATGTTCATTGCATCAGTGATGCCATCCAGCCATCTCATCCTCTGATGCCCTCTTCTCCTTCTACCCTCAATCTTTCCCACCATCAGGCACTTTTCCAATGAGCCGTCTGTTTGCATCAGATGACCAAAATACTGGAGCTAAGGGCTTTAGCATCAGTCCTTCCAGTGAGCATTCAAGGTTTATCTCCCTTAAGACTGACTGGTTTGATCTCCTTGCTGCCCAAGGGACTTCTGGGAGTCTTCTCCAACACCACAGTTCAAAGGCATCTGCCTTCTTTACAGTCCAGCTCTCACAACCATACGTGACCGCTGGGAAGACTATAGCCTTGCCTATCACCTGACCACACTCAAACCCCCAAAGAACTGCCAAGAGCTCCTGAACTCCAGACTACTGCATCCAACTGCCTTCTAAACACCTCCCTGCGCCTGTCTTTGGGTCCAAATAAACTTCTCAACACTACCCCTCAACTCCAATATGCTTTTCCTCCAATGTTCATTATCTCAAGTAATGATATGACCTTCCAGCCCATTACTGGAATATGAAATCTGGGAGTCAGCCTTGATACCTCCTTCTTCTGGTGCATCTCCTTTCACATTCAAACAATTAAAAAATCCTACTCCATCTTGCAAATTTCTCAAAACCATCCACTTCTCTATCCAAACCATCATTCTTTCCTTAACTACTGCAGCAGCCACCTAACTACTCTACAACCTTTCTTGTCCCCTCCCTCCACCAATCCATTCAAATCCAATTATATCAACCTCTGCCTTTAAATTTTTCAAAGGTGATGAAGCCTAGAGAGTCTCAAAGGCATGTGTTGGGATTCACTGCCCAAGAGTCCTATAGAAGAGCTTGTTAAAACACTGGCACTTGAGTTGCATCAAACCAAAAAAAAAAAAATCAAGATTTTGAGGGGGGCTTCCCTGGTGGCTCAGTGGTAAAGAATCCGCCTGCCAGTATAGGAGATATGGGCTCAATCCCTGGTCCAAGAAGATCCCACGTGCCATGGCCCAACTAAGCCCATGTGCTCAACTACTGAGCCCGTGCTTCCGAGAGCCTGTGCTCTGCAATAAGAGCAGCGGTCACAATGAGAAGCCTGCATACCCCAACCACAGAGTTTCCTCACCGCAACTAGAGAAAAGCCCATACAGCAACAAAGACCCAGCACAGCCAAAAATAAACAAATAAAAATTTCAAAATCTCTAGGGATAGGTCCAAGACGCTGAATTCTTAATCTCGAATCCTCACTAAAGTTTACAGGCCCTCTGTAATCGGACCCCTTGAGGTCTCAGGCTAAGACACACACTTTATTCACCAGCTACCCCGTACTTCTAGGGCTGTACTCAAGGGCATTGATCCCTACGTGTTAAACTGAGGCCCTGCCAGAGAGTAAGTTCCAGGAGGGAAAACACTGTGGTTGCTGTATTTACCATATATCCCTAGTGCCCGGGACAGTGGGGGCACAGCATCTGCTGTTTAATATTCATTGCCACTCAGAATCAAAGAGAATTTAATGTAAAGGACTTTCTCCTTAGCATGGTTAGTTAAACATGCCTGAAAACATCTTCATTTGTTGATCTAGTGCACAGACCAAGAAAAGAAAGGGCTCAGATAACAATGATTGGAGTAATTAATTAGTGGCCTAAAGGAGGAAGTTTAATCTTCGAAATCAAAGTAATTATTTGGAGGTTGATAACAAGCTCTCCTCCTGTCTCCAGTGAGATCAAATGAATAGAAAGAAGCTTTGGACTATGTTCAAAGACTTCCTGATCCTAAGTACTGTAACAGCACATAGGGAAAGACACCTCCCCCCTCCAGTTCCCTTTTAGAAAACCTGTAATCATAAATTCTTTCTCTGTCCTTTTGAGATATATGTAAATCCTTTTAAAAGCTAAATAAGCTTCTTGCCAGTTTTACAACTCTGGAATGTCTTTCTCAAGGACCTAGGAGCCACCTCGTTAAAGTGTGTAAACATCAAGGGAAAGAGGGGCCCCGTCTCCCAGTCTCCATGAGAGTTCAATTTAACCCTCTGGCTCCAAATTCTAACTACCTACCTGTCAGAGAGAGAAGAGAAACTTCATTATTCTTCCAGATGAAGACAATTAACAAACACAGGTGGCCACCCCCATTACCACGTGAATCTAGGATGAACGGCTGGTGATCAACAGTGCTGGCACATCCTCTTACCTGAGGACTGCTTACCGTTTATCTTGAGAACACGGATGTGGAGGGTTGTATCTGCCTGGCTAGATGAGAGGGTGAGACTTCCTTCGGCCTCTACTTTCTCTTTAGCTGACTGCCTGTGATGTGCATTCCATTCTGCTTAAACCCTCATTCAGTAATAAACTGGGGGTAGGAATGGAGACGCAGACATTGAGAATGGATTTGTGGACACTGTGAGGGAAGGAGAAGCTGGGATGAAAAAGAGAGTAGGACCAATAAATAACCACTATTATATACAAAATAGAGAGCTAGTGGGAAGCTACTTGTATAGCACAGGGAGCTCAGCTCTGTGCTTTGTGATGACCTAGAAAGGTGGGATGGGGGGTGCAGAGTGGAAGGGAGGCTCTCGAGGGAGTGGATATAGGTATATACATCGCTGACTAACATCAGCTTCCCTAGTGGCTCAGACGATAAAGAATCTGCCTGCAATGTAGGAGATCTGGGTTCAATTCCTAGGTAAGGAAGATTCCCTAGGGAAGGAAATGACCACCCACTCCCGTATTCTTGCCTGGAAAATTCCAAGGACAGAGTCGCCTGGCAGAGTATAGTCTATGGGGTTCACAAAGAGCTGAACACAACTGACCCACTAACACTTTCATGGCTGACTCGCACTGTCACACAGCAGAAACTAACACAACATTGTAAAGCAGTTAGACTTCAATTAAAAAATTAATTAAAAAACAAAATAATAAAACTTTTTCATCTTCAGCCTTTGTGGAACAGTTTCCTGGTGTGGCAAGAGATTTTGTTTTCAACTCTATTTTCCCAACAGTACCAACCACCAGCCAGACTGACCAAGTGAAAGATGGGGAATTTGTATCTGAAAAACTGTACACCAGCAGAGAAAGCAAACTGAAGCTGCTTACGGGCTTCATCAGCTCCTGTGCATCCTGAGGGCCCTGCACAGCTGAGTTCAGGTGAGACAGCCAGCCCTTAGGAACCAGTCTTTTCCACTGCAGGTTACTTGCCCGCTATACTCCTGTTCCACTGACTTCTCCCTCCTGGTCTCAGGGGGAAAAAAAAAAAATTTTTTTTTAAACTTTGGCATATAATAACAGGCAGGGCGCACTCAGACCCAGATCCACAGAGGAGCAGATAAGCAGCCTGAGGGACTTAGTGAAGGAAGTGGTTGTGAAGAAAAGGATAAGATGTCCCAGAGGGACTGATAACCACAAAAACTTCACATTAAATGAACCCTCAGAACTATTTCACAACATAGAAAGAGGAAAGGCTGGAAGGTTGGAAGCTAATCCACAAATGTAGAGAAGAAGGCAAGCACTGTTCAAACCAATCTTGGTACATTATGGTGAAACTAGCAAACACTTTCTTTCATCTTTAATGTTTCTAATGTTTTAAACTACAGTGTGCTATAAACATTAGCTTCACTCATTTATTTCACTTTCCCAATACATTAATAACTAACAGAGCTAGTTAAAATGTTGAATGTTTTGACAAAAACTTTAAAGGTCACAGAACATTATAATCTTTCCCATTGATTTTCAAGATTGCTTTACATGGTTTTAGCAGGTATGGTATTACATTATCATGCAAACCAAAGACCTGCTATATTTGCTGTTCCTCATTAAACAAGTTGGGCTTCTCCAGTGGCTCAGATGGTAAAGAGTCTGCCTACAATGCAGGAGACCCAGGTTCAATCTCTGGATCAGGAAGATCCCCTGGGGAAGGAAATGGCAACCCACTCCAGTATTCTTGCCTGGAAAAATCCCATGGAATCATGGGGTTGCAAACAGTCAACACAACTGAGCGACTAACATTTTCACTTCCACTTTTCAAACAAGTTAGTACAAGTGCCTAAAATACCATCTGTCACACAGTAAGTGCTCAATAAATGCAATCTATTATTTCAAAGACATTACATTCTGTTTATCACTTTTAATACAAAACATTTTAATGTCTCTATTTATTGATCCTATTTCTCTTCTTACCTCTTGAAACCATTCCAACCAAGCTTTTGTCCACACCCATCCACCAAAATTGCTGTCCTCAAAGTCACCAATCACTGCTGAATGGCTAAACCCAACAGCAATTGTAAATCTTACTTAATATACTAAACAGCAGTATTTAATTCAATTAATCACAAACTAATTTCTAAAGACCACACTCTACTGGTTTCCTCCTACCATGCAGACTGATTTCCTTTGCTAGTTCTCTCTCTCTCTCTCACACACACACACACCCCTTCTCAAAGCCACCAGCACATTGTGTCAAACTAGTACCTTCCAGCCATTAGAATGAATTATGCTTGTTTTACAGATGAAGAAACTGAGCCACAGAAAAGTTATGTACTTCTCCAAAGCCATGCAATTAATTACTTGTAGAAATGGGATTTATACCCAAGTAGGCTTCCCTAGTGGCTCAGTTGGTAAAGAATCAGTCTGCAATGCAGAAGACCCAGGTTCAGTCCCTGGGTTGGGAAGATCCCCTGAAGAAGCGAAAGGCTACCCACTTCAGTGTTCTTGCCTGGAAAATCCTATGGACAGAGGAGCCTGGTGGGTGACAGTCCATGGGGTCTCAACAACACCGACACAACCTAGTGACTAAGTCACCACCGCCAGGCTAGCTTTAAGAGTTTTAAAATGGGAAGTTTCCTCAACTCTAGACATCAAGATTTCCAAAAAAAAAAAACCCTGATGTCTAATTTCAAGAGTGTTTTGATAAAGACAAAAATCATCATTTTCTAAGTTTCTTCCAACTAGACAATTCAGAAAACAAATGTACACCCAACACAAGACATAGTTTTATAAACCAAAACATAGCTTTATAAACCAAAACATAGCTTTATAGGCCAAAGGCAGCTTTAACAGTCTGTAATGGAATTTCCCTTTCGCTTTTATAAACTTTGTGTTTGTATGTATAATTTTTAAAAATTAGAATATCTTTTGTTTTTTGAATTTGCTTTTTTAATTCAAATGTATTGAAATGTTTTACCCATCTTAATAAAGTGCCCTCAGTAAAATCAAACTTCAATTTTTTAGGAAATCTTAAGGACTAGGATTAAGAAAATTTGCCATTTTAAAACTGTGAGAAATTTTTCCATTTCTCCAGAAATAGAGGATTACTTCACTTTTAACACACTGGTTGTTTTGACAAAAACATTTTTGGTTTGCAAAGATGGGGCAAAGAGCCGACTCTGAAAAAGGAAATGTTGAGAAAATGAAAAGCTAAAATTGCTCAGTAAGGAAGCAAGAAAATGAGATATACCTGATCTAATCTGATTTAGTCACTGACCCATTATTTCTGGGTTTCCTTGGATGAGATTAGGATTTGAATCAGTAGCCTGAGTAAAGCAAGTTGCCCTCTTCAATGTGAGTAGGCATCATCCAATCTATTGAGGACCTGAATAAAATGAAAAGGCAGAGGAAGATACAATTGGCTCTCTGCTTGACTACTGATCTGGGGCATTGGTCTTCTCTGCACTCAGAACTTACTGGATTTACATTATCACTTCCCATGGTTCTTGGCCTACAGATTCCATCTGGGACATATACCACTGACTCCCTAGTTCTCAAGACTTTGCGCCTGGACTGGAACTACACCACTGACTTTCCTGGGTCTCCAGCTTTCAGATAATAGGATTTTTCAGTCTCCATAACTGCTTGAGCCAGTTCCTTATATCAATCTCAATCTCTCTGAGATTAAGGGGTCGTAAAAGAGTCAGACACAACTGTCTAAACAACAACAAAAATACATCTACGTATATGAACATAAATAACAGACTTGAACAGGCATTGCATGAAACAAGGTGTATCGACGATAAATTAGCATAGGACAAGATATTCAACATCGCCAGTTCCTTACGTTAGAGAATACAAGATACCACTCCTAGTACGGTCTGAATGTTTGTGTTCTCTCAGTATTCAGATGTTGAAATCCTAACCCTTAGGTAATGGTATTAGATAGTAGGGACTTTTTAGGTACTCAGGTCATGAGGGTAGAGTCCTCAAGAATGGCAATAGGGCTCTGAGACCCCAGAGAACTCCCTTACCCCTTTCACCATGTGAAGTTACAGTGAAAATACAGTCATCTATGAATCAGGAAGCAAGTCCTCACCAGAGCCCAAGACGTGATCTTAGACTTGCCAGCCTCCAGAACTGTGAGAAGTAAAATTTCTTTCGTTTATAAGCTACCCAGTCTATGGTATTTTGTTACAGCAGCCCAAACACATTGATAACTACACACCTATTAGAATGTCTGAAATTATAAAGACACACCATAACAAATACTGGAGAGGGTGTGGAGCAACTAGAACTCTCTAACAAAGCTGGTGGGAATGGAAAATAGAAAAATAACTTTGAAAAACAGTTTGGCAGTTTTTTTTTTAATATTAAACATATCCTTACCATATGATCCAGCCATTTCATTCCTAGATATTTACCCAAAAGAGACAAAAGCATCTGTTCATACAAAGACTTGTTCATGAATGTTTATAGCATCTTTATTTGTAATAGCCCAAAACTGGAAATAACCAAATGTCCATCAAAAGGTGAATGGGATAAACAAATTGTGTATTTACATAATGGAATACCATCGATCAATAAAAAGAAATAAACAGTTGATATATGCAATGACAAGGAAGAGTCATGAAATAAACAATGAAAGAAAACATGGATATGTTTTTTTCTCCAAAAAAGTAATTACTGTATGAGTTCACTTACAAAAAAACTCCAGAATATGCAAACTAATCTATAGTAATAGAAAGTAGATCAAAAGTTGACAAAGATTGGAAAAAGGACCAGCAAGTGAGTGAAAGGAAAAACTACACATTATAAAGGAAGGAAAAATCTTGGAGTGATAAATGTTCACTATCTTGACTGTGGTAAAGATTGCAGAGGTATAGACATATAGCAAAACTTATAAAATTATATTTTTTAATTTATGCAGTCTACTATATGTCAGCTATACTTTAATAAGGCTGTTTACAAAAAAAAAAAAACTACATTTCAATTACTTCCTACATGGCCAACAGTTTTTGCTGTATATGTTTCAGGATTCTATTATTTGGCGTCCAAAGTTTCATAACTAAAATATTTTCACTGGGGATTATACTTTTCCTTAAGAAAAAAATATATACATCCTCCTTATAAGTCATCTTACCTTAAATTTTATTTAGGTTAGTATTACTATAATAGCTCCTCTCTTTAACGCTTGCACTTATCTCCCTTTGGCCTAGCCTCTCTATCAGGTAGATAACATTGGACAAGTTACTTTTCTGACTGAAGGGTTGCCATGAGGGTTAAATGAGTTCATATTTGTTACATTATTTAAAACAGGGTTTCTCAATCTTGGCACTATCAACATTTGGGGCCTGATAATTCTCTACTGTGAGGGCTGTCCTGTGTATTTCAGCACATTGGCAGAATCCTTAGTCTCTACCACTAGATGCTGATAGGAGACTCTTCCTAGTTGCAATAACCGAAAACATCTCAGACCTCCAAATGTCCCCTCAGGGGACAAAATCACCCCCAGCTGAGAACCACCAATTTAAAACAATGCCTGGAAATAAAAAGGCTATATAATCTTCCCTGGTGAGTCAGCTGGTAAAGAACCCACCTGCCAATGCAAGAGAAGCAAGAGACAGGCGTTTGATCCCTTGGTTGGGAAGATCCCCTACAGAAGGAAATGGCAACCAAATCCAGTATTCTTGCCTGGAAAATTCCATGAGCAGAGGAGCCTGTTGGGCTGCTACAATCCAGGGGGTCACAAAGAGTCAGACACAACTGAGCATGCACACATGCGCTCACACACACACACACACACAAGTATTTCTTCAATAACTGTTTTGTGGCTTTAGCAGTGGCCCCCCTCCTTTCCAAGGACACAGGCCACTATACTATGGAAAAGCTCAGCTGTATCATTGCCCACATACTACTACTTCATGTGTCATGTTTATCCTGAGACCCCTTGGTTTAACTGCTTTAGATGCTGTTGATTCATAACACAGTGTTTACTCTTTGTCCCACAGCCCTCACCTCCAGCTCTCACCCCTCTAAATAAGGGCTATCAGTGAGGTTCTTCCATAATCTTCCTTCTCATTTCATGTGATAGTGATGACTTTTTAAAAAGCAATATTGAAGGACTTCCCTGGTGGTCCAATGGCTTAGACTCCTCACTCCAATGCAGGGGTCCTAGGTTCGATTCCTGATCAGGGAACTAGATCCCACATGCCACAACTAAGTGTTCACATGCTGCAACTAAGACCAGGTGCAGTCAAATAAATAAACATTTTTTAAAAAAAGCAATATCGCAGGCCAGTTCTAATGTTTCCTTCAACAAAGTGCCTCCTGTACTACAGTAGATGTTCTCTAGTACTAGGGCACAGGGGTGTCTATCTTCCCTACTTTCAGGGTTCTCTTGGATTTGTCCTATTTTGGGGTCATCTTAAGTCAATTTTGGGCATGTGGGTAAACCTGTGCTGACGTTTGTGTATTTCCTAGACCTCTAATCTCACATATATCTCCTTAAACACACACACTCTTTTTTGTTTTCCAAAGAGAAAAGATTTAGTTTATCAAAAATGTGGAACAGATTGAATTTTAGTAAAAAAAAAAAAATTCTTAGAAACTCTTGGTAGGAATTAAACATGTTTTTAAAAAATCCTGCAATATTCTTTTACCACCACAGTATAAACATACTAGCAGTTCACAGATGTATCAATAAGTTAAATTTATGGAGCTCTGACCTTTGCCAAATGTCAGCATTCTTTCACTGTAGACAGAAGAGATGTTTTCCCTGGGGTTGTTTGATAAAGTCTGCACAGTGTATTTATGAAGTCACTTATGATAAAATTTTGTCAAGGAGTAAGGTCATATTTTCTTGACATGCTTAAATCTGAGGTCACTATTGTATCATAAAGAAGATTATATTTCAGTTATCTATTACATAGAAGCTGTCTGAATAGGTGTGTGATATTCATTGACTTACGGAATTGGAGAGGATCAGTGGTCACATTATTTAACCTTCAACTCAGTTCTTCAATCTGGGCTACATTATCTCTGCCAAATGATCATCTTCTTCCTGTAATAAAAGAAGACTAAACTGCTCTACATTAAATAAGATGAAAAATCTGGGGAAATTTTTTCTTAATGAAGAGGAAGAAAGGAAAAAAGAACAAATGGGTACTAAAAAGCAAATACCAAATGGGGGGGGGGGGGGATTCCAACAAGAGATGATATCATCCTAAATAAACAGGTTTTAAAAATTAATTTAAAAATTGCTTCTACAATACAAAATTACACGAACAACTCACACAGAATGACAACTGGACAATGTATGGATATAAAAAAAGTTAAAGATTAATTAAAAGACTAAAATATAAGTGAAAGATACAGAATAAAATATGTGAATGATATACACAGAATAAATATAAGTGAAAGATGTATGTTTCAAATTGCCAAAAATTATTTTTGAAAGATATTATCCAGTACTACTGACCAAGGGACAAAGAAATGGGCCCTCCCATACATTGCTGGGGGTAGTCTAAATTGACACTAAACAATACATTAAAACACAAAAAAATACATAGTCTATTATGTATATGGCTACAGTACTAAGAAACCTCAGCGTAACAAAACTAGAGATTAAAATCAAGGCTCTAATGGGAAAAGCGTGGAAGGAGCAGAGAGTTTCAAACTGCAATACTAAAATTATTTTCACTGCATGAAATTTCAAAAGGTATTTTTATTCACCTAAGTACAATTTGTTATTTCAAGCTACAAATAAATGTATTCAATAAATGTCAAAAAGATTACCTTCATAGACTGTTTTATATGATGTAGCACTATCATAAAACAGAGAGAGAGGCTGAACAATCCCATGTGCCCAGAAACTATAGTCTACTAAATAACTTTCATTTTAAAGAGAATATCATTAGGGAATTTTAAAGACTTTAAGCTACATAAAAGCACTACGTGAAAAATTTGTGAGATGCAGCTACAGCTATATTTAGAAGGAAACATTTTGATATTAATAATAAAATAATAATGTTGAAAATTTTTATATGCCATGCATTTGTTAAAGTTTTTCTATTTAACTTTCTAATTATAGTTTTATTATAATACTATAAAATATATACCAGTGAAAATAAAACATATATACTTTTCAGAGAATATTCATTTTTAGGAAGCAAACACCTGGGCATAAAACACATCTTGTGAAAGAATGTTTTCCCAAAACCTTAGAAGCTTCCTGTGTGCCCTTCTTCCAATCACATCCCCTCCCCGCTCCATGAAAGGGGCCCACTGTCTTGATTCTGACTTCACAGTTGCTCCACATATGTATACGTTACACTGCTTACTTTTGGCTGCTCCTTTAACTTTACCTAAATGGAATCAAACTGCATGTATTCTTTTGTGGCCTGATTATTTTGTTCATCACTCTCTTCCAGTTCATCCATGTTGCTGCAAGTAGCTATATATGTTTTCACTGCAGTATCATCTAAACACACAATTATACATTCTACTGACGAGAAATACTTGAATCATTTTCATGAACACACTTATACTTGTCTTCTGGGGCACACGTGCAAGATTTTCTCCAGGTTAAATATCTAGAACCAGTGGATTTTAGAATTTTCACATATTTGAGTTTACTAAGTAATGCCGAATTACTCTCCAAAGTAGTTAAACCAATTTACATTCTCACCAGCAGTGCTTGAGAGTTCCTATCACACCATATTCCCTTTTGCCCCCAGTTTTATTTATTTAAAATGAATTCTGGGGACGTCCTTGGTGGTCCAGTGGTTAAGATTCCACATCTCCTTTGCAGTGGGCATGGGTTTGATCCCTAAGTTTCACATGCCCTGCATTGTGTCCAAAGAAAATACATTAAATTGTTTTTAAAAATACATTTTTATTGGGGTAACATTGATTTATAACATATGTTTCATGTACACATTATACTTCTATTTCTGTATATCCTATAACTGCATCATTCTTTTTATTTTATTGTGGGGTTTTTTTTGGTGGTGCTGGATATTCAATTGCTATGCATGCGCTTTCTCTAGTTGCAAGGGGCGGGTGCCATTCTTCATTCTGGTTCACGGGCTCTAGGCTTCTGGGCTTCAGTAGCTGCGGCACGTGGGCTCAGCAGTTGGTGACTCACGGTCTCTAGAGCACTGGTCCAGTAGTTGCAGAGCACAGGCTTAGTTGCTCCGAGGCATGTGGGGTCTTCCAGGATCAGGGATGGAACCCATGTTTCCTGTATTGGCAGGTAGATTCTCAACCACTAGACCACCAGGAAAGCAAGCCCTGCACCACATTCTTAATTCCAGGTATTATCAGACTTTATAATACTGCCAATCTCATAGGAATGTTTTTATTGTATTTTAAATTTGCTAATAATGAAGTTGAACATACTATCATGTTTACTGACATTCAGATTTCCTTTCACAAAGTACTACTTCTCCTGTTTTTCTCAGTTTTCTACTAGGTTCTTTCACTTTTGGCTATTCGGTAGGCATTCTCTCTATGTATACTGGATATCAGTTTTTGTAGGTCAGTTCAGTCACTCAGTCGTGTCTGACTCTTTGCGACCCCATGAATCACAGCATGCCAGGCCTTCCTGTCCATCACCAACTTTCGGAGTTTACCCAAACTCATGTCCATCAAGTCGGTGATGCCATCCAGCCATCTCATCCTCTGTCATCCCCTTCTCCTCCTGCCCCCAATGCTTCCCAGCATCAGGGTCTTTTCAAATGAGTCAGCTCTTCGCATCAGGCAGCCAAAGTATTGGAGTTTCAGCTTCAACATTAGTCCTTCCAATGAACACCCAGGATTGATCTCCTTTAGGATGGACTGGTTGGATCTCCTTGAAGTCCAAGGGACTCCAAGAGTCTTCTCCAACACCACAGTTCAAAAGCATCAATTCTTCGGTGCTCAGCTTTCTTCACCGTCCAACTCTCACATCCATACATGACCACTGGAAAAACCATAGCCTTGACTAGATGGACCTTTGTTGGCAAAGGAATGTCTCTGCTTTTTAATATGCTATCTAGGTTGGTCATAACTTTCCTTTCCAGGAGTAAGCATCTTTTAATTCCATGGCTGCAGTCACCATCTGCAGTGATTTTGGAGCCCAAGAAAATAAAGTCTGACACTGTTTCCATTGTTTCCCCATCTATTTCCCATGAAGTGATGGGACCAGATGTCATGATCTTAGTTTTCTGAATGTTGAGCTTTAAGCCAACTTTTTCACTCTCCTCTCTCACTTTCATCAAGAGGCTTTTTAGTTCTTCTTCACTTTCTGCCATACGGGTGGTGTTATCTGCATATCTGAGGTTATTGATATTTCTCCTGGCAATCTTGATTCCAGCTGGTGTTTCTTCCAGCCCAGCGTTTCTCATGATGTACTCTGCATAGAAGTTAAATAAGCAGGGTGACAATAAACAGCCTTGACGTACTCCTTTTCCTATTTGGAACCAGTCTGTTGTTCCATGGCCAGTTCTAACTGTTGCTTCCTGACCTGCATACAGGTTTCTCAAGAGGCAGGTCAGGTGGTCTGGTATTCCCATCTCTTTCAGAAGTTTCCACAGTTTATTGTGATCCACATAGTCAAAGGCTTTGGCATAGTCAATAAAGGAGAAACAGATGTTTTTCTGGAACTCTCTTGCTTTTTCAATGATCCAGCGGATATTGGCAATTTGATCTCTGGTTCCTCTGCCTTTTCTAAAACCAGCTTGAACATTTGGAAGTTCACGGTTCACGTATTGCTGAAGCCTGGCTTGGAGTTTTTGTCAATTATATGATTTGCAATTGTTTTCAACCAGTTTGTGACTTGTGTCTTTATGTTTTTATGGTAGCTGTTGAGAAAAGAAACTCATTTTAACAATCTTTTCTTTTATCCTATCTGTATGCATGTTTCGGCACGCAAACACACATGACTATGCTTTATTTTGCTTTTGGCATGTATGTTTGAGGGTGGTCTTAATTAGGAAATTCTTCCCTTTGTGGAAAATACAAAGATATTTTCTCTGGAATTTATTTGTGTATGGTATAAAGTAGGAGTCCTACTCCATTTGTTAAAATATGAGCACCTAACTATCTGGGCTTCCCAGGTGGCGCTAGTGCAGGAGACGTAAGAGATACAGGTTCCATGCCTGGGTCTGGAAAATCCCCTGGAGTAGGGCATGGCAACCCACTCCAGTATTCTTGCCTGGAGAATCCCATGGACAGAAGAGCCTGGTGGGCTACAGTCCCTGGGGCCACAAAAAGTCAGACACAACTGAAGTGACTTAGCACGCACCTAGTCGGACATGACTGGAACGACTTAGCAGCAGCAGCAGCATGCATCCAATTAATATTTATTGAAGGAAAAAACTATCCTTTCTCCACTGATTTGAAAACCATCTTGTTATATATGAAGAGTTGTGTGGTTTTGTTTCTGGATTCTCTATTTTGCTCTATTGGTCTATTTGTCTATCCCTGCAAGAATACCTCACTCACCTAAATTCAACAGCTTTACCAGTCATTACATCTATGAAGGCTATTTCCCCAAGCTTATCATTCTTCAAGAGTGGACCAAGGGCTTCCATGGCGTCTCAGTCATAAAGAATCAGCCTGCCGTTGCAGGAGACACAGGTTTATCACTGATCCAGAAGATCCCACAGGCCGAGGAGCAACTAAGCCTGTGTGCCACAACTATTGAGCCTGTACTCTAGAGCTGGGGAACCACAACTCCTGAGCCCACGCACCCTTCAGCCCATGCTCTGCAACTAGAGAGCAGTCCCTACTCACCGCAACTAGAGAAAAACCTGCACAGCCAAAAAACACACAAAAAGAGTGGACCAATAGTTAGGCCTTTGCTCAGTTGCTCAGTCATGTCCAGCTCTTTGCGGTCCCATGGACTGTAGCCCACCAGGCTCCTCCATCCATGGGATTCTCCAGGCAAGAACACTGGAATGGGTTGCCACTTCCTACTCAAGGCCTCTGAATCTCAATATATATTTAAGAAATCATTTTATCAAAGGTCTACAAAATAAAAAGGTTGGGATTTAATTTTTATTAGAATTACACCAACTCAATAAATAAAATTGGGGAAAACTAACATCCACATTATCCTTAGTCTCTCTTGTGTATTTCTCTTAAGGATCCTTTAATTTCTTTCAACATAGTTTTATCATTTTCTCCATTAGGGGCTTACAAAGCTGTTGTTAAATATATTCCTATGTATTTCGTATCTTTCTATGCTGTTGTAAATGGCATGTTCTTAAATTTTCATTTTCTAACTGACGTTTGCTGGTATATAAAAATGCAACGTGGGTTTTATAACTGGTTTTTTATATCTAGCCAACTTGCTAAATTCTTTTTTCTAAAGATGATTTGTACATTCTTTTTAGTCATCCATATAGACATTCAAGTTATCTATGGATAATCAGTTTTATTACTTGCCTCCGAACCCCAACCTGTTTTTATTTTACACTGACTTACAATGTTGGCAAGCTCGAGTATGATGATCAGTAGAATTGGTGGTGGACATGCTTGACAAGATCTCATTCTCAATGGGAATTTTTGAACTTTCAGCTAATATTAAGAATGATATTTTGGAAGCAACCAAGATGTCCTATAGTATGTGAATGGATAAATAAAAATTAGAAAAACTGTGAAAGATATCCAGTTCATTTTTCAGGGGAGTACAACCTAAAAAAAAAAAAAAAACACTTGAGAAAACCATAATTTAAAAAGACACATGTACACCAGTGTTCATTGCAGCACTATTTATAACAGCCAGGACATGGAAGCAACCTAGATGTCCACTGACAGACGAAGGATAAAGAAGTTGTGATACATATATACAGTGGAATATTGTTGTTGTTTAGTTGTTAAGTCATGTCTGATTCTTTGAAACTCATGGACTGTAGCCCTCCAGATTCCTCTGTCCATGGGATCTCCCTGGCAAGAATACTGGAGTGGACTGCCATTTCCCTCTCCAGGAGCTCTTTCAAACCTGAGTCTCCTATCCTGGTAGGCAGAGTTTTTACCAAGCCACCAGGGAAGCCCACAATGGAATACTATTCAGCCATAGAAAGGAATAAAACTGGGTCATTTGTGGTGATGTAGATGAACCTAGAGTCTGCCAAACAGAGTGAAGTAAATCAGAAAGAGAAGAACAAGCATTGTACATTAATGTAGATATACAGAATTTAGAAAAATGGTACTGATGGAACTCATTTGCAGGGCAAAAATAGAGACAGAGACATAGAGAACAAACTTGTGGACACAGTTGGGGAAGGAAAAGACGGGATGAACTGAGAGAGTAGCATTGATATATATACACTACAATGTGTAAGACAGATAGCTAGGGGGAAACTATCATAACACAGGGAGCTCAGCTTAGTGCTCCGTGATGACCTAGATGGGTAGGATGCAGGGGTGGGAGGGAGGTTCAGAGGGAGGGGAGATACGTATACTTACAGCTGATTCATGCTCTTGTACAGCAGAAACTCACACATTGTTAAAGCAATCATCCTCCAATTCAAATGTTAGAAACTGACAAGGACCATATTTAGAAGAAAATTACAGGTCAATTTCATGGATGGACAGAGATGCCAACTCCCTAAATACCAGTGAATAGACACCAACTGAGAGTTTGAAAAAGAACCCTAATAATACGTTTATTAAGTACTTTATCAAGGGATTATTCTAGAAATGCAAAGATAATTTAATACCAATAAATTTATTTCACCACAGCAATGAGGTAAAGAAGAACCATAAAGAATGCTGCTGCTGCTGCTGCTGCGAAGTCACTTCAGTCACGTCCAACTCTGTGCGACCCCATAGACGGCAGCCCACCAGGCTCCCCTGTCCCTGGGATTCTCCAGGTAAGAACACTGGAGTGGGTTGCCATTTCCTTCTCCAATGCATGAAAGTGAAAAGTGAAAGTGAAGTCGCTCAGTCGTGTCCGACTCCTAGTGACCCCATAGACTGCAGCCTACCAGGCTCTTCCATCCATGGGATTTTCCAGGCAAGAGTACTGGAGTGGGGTGCCATTGCCTTCTCCATAAAGAAGGCTGAGCACTGAAGAACTGATGCTTTTGAATTGTAGGGCTGAAGAAGACTCTTGAGAGCCCCTTGAACTGCAAGGAGATCAAACCAGTCAATCCAAAAGGAAATCAACCTTGAATATTCACTGGAAGGACTGATACCTTGGCCACCTGATGCGAACTGCCAACATTGGAAAAGAGCTTGATGCTAGGAAAGATTGAAGGCAAAAGGAGAAGAGGGCAGCAGAGGATGAGATGGCTAGACAGCATCACCAACTCAATAGATGTGAATCTGAGCAAACTCCAGGAGACAGTGAAGGACAGGCAAGCCTGGCATGCTGCAGTCCATGGAGTTGTAAAAAGTTAGACATGATTTTGTGACTCACAACAACAAGAAAATACATCTCAAAACACATGGGAAAGACATTTGATAAAGTTCAACATTCAATTCTAATTTCTTCCTAAAAATAAAAAATAAAACAAGGATAAAACAGAACTTACTTAACATTTTGAAGGCTATGTATTAATGCCCTATAGCAAACATCATAATTAATGAAAAAAATTTGATGCTTCCTTTTTAGGTCAATAACAAGATAAAAATATACCACCACAGATACTGTTCAACAAAGTATAGGATATTCTAGCCAATGTAATTAGACAGGAAAAAGAAATTATAAGCAAAACCACATTAAAAAAAAAAAGCCAATGATATAGGATAGACAAAGACTAATATAAAATTAAAAGCCCATAAACAAACTCACCTGCATAGGTAACTTGGTGGGTGATAGAGATGGTATCTTACATAAGTTAGTAGAAAAGGATAAATTATTTAGCGTACAGTGATGGAAAATTTGTACACTCTATGAAAAAAATAAAGTTGGATCCTTACCTCACATAATCTCCAGATGTGGACTCCAGATGTAATAATACTAAAAACCAAAATGTAAAAATCAAAACTAAAATATAAAGCTAATAAAAGGTTACATAGGAGAACGTCTTCACCATCTTGCCGTAGAGAACAATTTCTTACACAATATTCTCAAAAAACAAACCTTAAGGAGGAAAAGTGACAGATGTTACAATAATAAAACCAAAAGTCTCCATTTAAAGAAAGTCATCACAAAGTCAGCAGGTGGGTAACAGATTGGGAGTAAATAACTATCATTCGGATGAAAAAAAAATCCCACTGAAAAGCGGACAATGGATATAAATAGGCAATCTACAAAAGAAGCCAGACAGCAACACAAACACATGAAGACATACTCAAACTTGTATTCAAAAGAACCCAAATCAAATAAGGAAATACTATTTTATACACATATAAATGGCAAAATTATAAATCCATGCAATTCAAATTATTGACAAAGGCCTAAGGAAATGGTCACTCTGTATTTCTGGTCACAATTAAAACTGCTGCAGTCATTATGGAGAAAATACCACCAGTGCTTAGAGAAATTAAGTACAGGGAGATCCAATAAACCTGAACTCCTACTCCTGGCTCTATACTGCAGAGAAACCCCTGCCCAGACATACATACCAAGATATTCACGGCAGTATTGGTTGTGGTACCAATAAGGAAAATGAAAAATGTGCATATAAAGAAATACTTTAAAAGTGAGATTGTTATAGCCTCATAAAGAGCTTCCCAAGTGGCACTCGTGGTAAAGAACCACTAGTAAAGAACCAGCCTGCCAATGCAGGAGATGTAAGAGACACGGGTTCAATCCCTGGTTTGGGAAGATCGCCTGGAGGAGGGCAACCCACTCCAGTATTCTTGCCTGGAGAATCCCCATGCACAGAGAAGCCTGGTGGGCTACAGTCCATAGGGTGATACAGAGTCGGACACAGCGACTTAGCACGCACACACACATGCACACGCACATAAACAGAGTATGGCATTAAAAAAAAAACCATGAGCGCTGTATCATAATGCCGTCTATATCAAGTTAAACACATACATACAATATCATGTGCATTAAGAAAAAAAAGGTAGAGTGGAGAAACACAGAGTCAATAAAACAGAGATGAGAGGATATAAATGGAAGCAGAAATGGGGAAACTAATATATAAAACAAGAGGGCTTTTGCATTGGCCAATAATAATGTGCTGTGTGAATTAACCGAAAGGTGGAATTCAGTGACTAGAATGGGTGGAATTTAATTCAATTCAGTAAATGTGGGACCCAAAAAAGAATGTAAAAAAATTTTTTATAAAATCTAAGGGAAAAAAACAGATCTGATAAGCCTTTAAATGTATATACTTATGACCTTTTAAAAATTCATTACTATTGGTCTTGAACTAGCAATTTTGGTAACTCTGCCACTAAGAGTAAACACTGCCACTAGAATAAACAAAAGAATAAAAAGAACTAAATTTAATTTAAAAAACCTAAGTGGCTAGTCATTCAAATAGAGAGTAATCTGTTCCTATGAGTTACTACAGCTATTTTCCTATTAGGCTCCATGTTATATTCAAACCACTATCACTTTACAACAAATAGAGGTTCCTGTAATAAGACTCTCACACTGTAATCCCTAATCAATTCCTCATGTTATATCCATTTTGTTTTATGAAAACATGTATGTATCATGATTAACCCCAGAACTCCAGCCTTCTGGGGTCACATTTTCTTTAATATTTAAAGAAAGGAGGGACTTTCCTGGCCGTCCAGTGGTTAAGACCCTGTGCTCCCAATGCAGGGAACATGGGTTTGATCCCTGGTTCAGGAAACTAAGATCCCGCAGGCTGCCCAGCATGGCCAAAAAAAAAAAAAAAAAAAAAAACTAAAGAAAGGCATTCGAGCCTCTTCTTCTATGACAGGACATTGAGGTCCTCCTGAATGTTTGCGGATTCCCATGAGAGGCTTCTATGTCCTGGCTGTTGTCACTTGTCACATTTCACTGGTGACTGCTGTTCTATAGCTGCTCTTTGAGAATCAATGGCCAGCTTACTGCTACAGCTTTACCTTCTCATGTCTAACTAATGCTGATGCCAACTAATGCTAACTAATGCTGATGCTACACAGGTAGGAATTTAACAGATTTCACTGCAAGTATAAATTATAACACACAAAAAGAAAACCTAAAATTGTAAACTCATCATCACAGCTCCTACAGTTCATCAGCCCAGGGAGCTCCCTTTGGCCATATTTTTTTTCCTTCATAGTCTCCTGGAATATCTGTTCAGCTCTGAATCCTTTCTACTGTCTTCAGCTTCACACCCAAGGAGACTACCAGGGTTAAAAAAAAAAAAAAATATTTGACTTCAAAATAACTCTCTGAATTCCTCCCCCTTTCTCCAGAAGGTAGAGGTTCATCTTCTTCCTCCTGGAATGTGGGCTGCACTTAGCAACTAGCTTCAAAGAATTTTGAATATGGAAAGAGAAACAGTAAAAAAAAAAAAAAAAAAAACATCAAACCTAAGTCTCAACTACCCATTAGACACAGCTGCAAATGAGGCACATGCTTGCTATACGATACTAAGAAATCATTGTTAAAATTTTAGGTATAGTAATATCATGGTTACTGTTTTGGTTACTGTTTTAAGAGTCCTTACAGAGCTACATATCGAAATATTTACAGAAGAAATGACATGCTGTTTGGGGACGACTACAGAATAATCTGTGAGGGAAGAGACCAGATGGGGGTGCAGATGACATATGAGCAGAGTGACCTGTTCAAGCTGCATGAAAGTCTATGGGGGTTCATTATCCTAGCCTTTTAACTTGGACATATGTCTTAAATTTTCTATAAAAAATTTAAATTCCTGCTGAGATGTATCCTCCGTCAATGAGAACCATTTACATTATTAAATGTTAATCACTTTGTATCTCTATTTGATTTATTTGCATTCTGACTACTTTACCCACATTATTAAAAAATACAAGAATATTACAATTGTACCACCAAAGAGGCATTTTGATGATCTTACTAAAGCAGAAAGAAAGAAAGAGAGTGCTAAGTCGTGTCCGACCCTCGCGAGCCCATGAACTGTAGCCTGCCAGGATCCTCTGTCCATGGAATTCTCCAGGCAAGAATACTGGAGCACATTGCCATTTCCTTCTCCAGGGGTACTTCCCTACCCGGGAATTGAACCCAGGTCTCCCGCATTGCCGGCAGATGCTTTACCAACTAAGCTACACAGGAAGCTTACTAAAGCAGACATCTGTTCAAAGATGATCTGCTGTCACCTCTGACATAATCTGCTACCAACTTTAAATATTTATGGCAGGAGACATACATTTTAAAGTCTGCCTCACTGAGCGGCCTGCTACATATATTAATAAATACAAAGGAAAGGAGAGGCATCACTATATTAACAGTGGTCTTCTCTTTACAGTGTGGCTGTTTTCTACAGTATTCATTTGTTATTGTATAATCAGAAAAAAACTGTCATATAAAACAAAAAAATACAGATGAAACAAAAAAGAAAGATTGTGCAAAAGATGATGAGAAAGGAAGCCTAGAAAAAGCAAACCAGTGACTCCCAAATTAAACATAAATCCTGTCTTATTCTAAAAAGTGTTCTTCATTGTGAAGCAAAGATATTGCTTTATCAAGCCTCAGTTGAACCCATGCAGAACATTCCTTGAGACTTTCTCAAGAAAGCCTGTTGTAAATTTACTGAGTAGGATTTTGCTTACATACTTATTTTCCCAGTGCCTCATTGCTGGAAAAAGGGCTGCCCAATACAGCACACATTAATATGGTATTTTAGACATTAGGAAAGGAAACCACACGTAAATAGATCAGCATTTAGAATCACACATCCGTCCCACGTGTGTTTGCTGGGAATAAGTTCCTCCTTAAGGCACTGGTTTACTGCTGACCTATTGATGACCTCAAGTTTCTGGGCCAAGAACATGGAACCTAAACCTTGGGCACCCAACTGAGATCCTGCTCCAGACCCTCTGAGTTGATCAGCTGACCACCATTTCCAGCGACACCCACCTCTCAGTCGTGATCACCCTCTTTTAATCAACAATAAGGATGTGCTGGAAAAATCTTACTCTTTCATTCATTCAGCACTTACTAGAGCCCTATTGAGAAGGGCCTAGAATGCCTCCCTTAGCTCTCTAAGCTCCACTGACGCTGACTTTCAAAGACAAATCCAAGACGACACCAAGTTCTCTGCTTTCTCAAGGCCACAGTCTCGTGTGCCTCCTACAGCCTCCTTCCTCTCTTTCTGGACTAGACTGAAACGCTACCTGAGACTGGCGACCTGCACTAGCCATTCTAAGTAAAGTAGCCCCTTCTCCTCCCCAGCCCCACCACCATCTGTCTTCACATCAACACCTTCTCATTAAAGCACAATAATTTTTTTCTTATATATTATCTGTCTTGTTCTCTAGAACATAAACTCTATGAGGGCAGGGTTATGTCCAAGTCCTGACTGGACCCTCAATTTTTAAAACACTACACAGCACAAATCAGAATCTTCAATAAGTATGTACTGAAATAATAAGTGAAAAATGAAATCTTACTCATAAAATTGTTACTTTCTCATGATTAACTAAACAGTACCTAATTTCTCCAGATATCTGGACATATGCCATCACATTTAAGTACTTTGTTTTCAGAGAAGAAATTCCCAAGGCAATGACCATCCCCCCCATATAATTTTAGAACAGTTTTATCAAGGGGCTGTAATACTCCATTCCCACGGGCATTTCAGGAACTCAGTGTTTAAAAGTATTTGTCATGTTTTTCTCAAAAACCAGTGTTCACCTCGGGAAACACTTACCTATTATATATTCTTCAAACCTGAACTAGCTTTAGGACTTAATTCAAATGAAATCACTTGAAAATTTTCCACAGTTTCTGTATCTGAAACTCAAATAACTTTCAAACTCATACCTGATGCCTTCCCACTGCCCACCCATCCTCAGGAAACCAGTGTTCAAACATCAAACACTTTACAGCTAAAGGTCACACAAAAACAATTTCAAAACATCAAAACGGGAAAAACAAAAGTTTCAAATAACCAAGGAATTCGCAGCATTCCTAGAATTACTTGGAAAGGCTATCCAAGACCAACAGCAGTGTAAAACACAGGAAGCATCATCCTTTGATGCTCTGATCATGAACACACCACAGTTTTATCCCAACTAAACCACCTTGGGTAGCTAAACTGCTTGGGTAGCTTCCAAGTCTTTTCATTTAATAACTTGCAAAAAAAGAATAATTGGGTTATACAGAATGTAACTTCTCTCTCTCCTGCTCCTCCAGGTGAGTGTTCTGGCTAAAAGTCCCAGGCCGACACACACCAGTGATTCCCAAACTCCAGCCTGAACACTGACACAGGCCCAGGATAAAGTATGTTTTAATCAATATAAAACACAATAAAAAAAAATAATAATAAGGACATGATTGGATTTTTCACAAAGCTAAATATATTCAAGTGCCTGCCCTTTACTCTGAAATTAAGTTTTTTGTATGTTTTTAAATGTCTTTTATGAAATGATGGTGCAAAGAGATGGTATTTTTAATGTCCTTTTTTGGCAAAATAAAAGCTGACAATCTCTATAGAATATCCAAATAACTGAAAGTTTTTACTATGTGTAAAACCTGAAGCTATGAAAACAAATACTGGTCATCTGAGGACAAGGTTTGTCCCTGGTGCATGTAAAGTCAACCCCCACATTTCTGGAAGCTTGTATTTATCATAACTCATTCCAACAGGAGCAATGTTTACTCCTATCCCACTCGAGGGAGAGCTAGGAATTTTCCTCTGTGTTCCTTGCATCTGTCCTATTTTTCACTCTTCTAAAATTGCTTTCTGAAAAAAAAAATAAGAATAAAATTCCTTTCTGCTAGTTGTTAAACATGAACAAAAAAATGACCGGGCTATCATGCCAACCCATCTCATAGAAGACTGTAAGACAGCAAGAAGGCAGAGGGATATAACAAGGTACTTTAGAGCCCCTCGGATGGCAAAACGAGAGTGTGTCTAAGAGAAATGATTGGGACAGAGAGAACACAACCAAGACAAGTGAAAATATACAACGATACACAGTCTTGAGCGATGAATTCCATTGCTCAGTTTGAATTGTGAGCTGGTGAGATGGAATGCAAAGTGGAAAAAGTTTTTCCACAAAAACAAAATGGGCTTGGGTTCCAGGACAGCCTAGATTGGCCATTAACCTAGATTAACCAACAAGTACACTTAACTTAGAATTCAGAAACCTCTCCCCCACCCAACTCACGTGGCTAAATTTGGGGAGAAGGAAGCGACTAGATGCTCCTCCAGGATATTAATTTGTTAAATTTACTCTGTCTGTAAACAAAGCCAGCAATTCCTCCTACCACTCTGATGCTGACCTAACAGAAGACACCACCCTAACTGCCCACTTCCTGCTATTCCAAATCAAGGAAACAAAGGGAAGTTACTCCTCCCAAGGGCACAAGCAAGGGTCCCAGATTCAGTTCCTCCAAGTTGGCTGCCATTCTGAAAATGAGTCATGGTCAGTTTTGCATCTTTTTTTGTGGCAAAATATACACTACATAAAATGTACCAGTTTTGCCATTTTTAAGTGCACAGTTCCGTGGCATTAAGTACATTCATGTTGTGCAACCCAAATTCTGCAACTTATATGGGCCCCCCCCCGCCCCCAGGATTCTGCAGGACTGTGTGTTTTCATTTGCACAAGAATTTTTTTTGCTCCACACTCCCCAACCTTCCCATTTTCTAGTGCTCATTCATAACGTGAGACTCTGTTTTCGTACCATAGACTACCAGTGAATACCATTGTAATTTGGGTGCAAAATTAAACTTATTAAATTATCCTGAAGACCAAGTGAAGTTTCAGGTCCTAAGCATTCAACTTGGCAAGGCAGTTATGAAAGCAACTATTGCATCTGCCTGTATTCTAGTGGAATGAAAACTTTTAATCCCTTCTTTTCTGCAGACTTTTTAACGTATATCTTAACAACTTAGATATTGCTGACACGTAGAAATGATACATTTAAGGCATACAACTTAATGATTTCATATATATATACACACATATGTATATATGTGTGTGTATGTAAATAGTTTGTGTGTAACACATGTGTGTGTAAATATAGTGAAAAAAATCACCACCAGGCTAATGTATCAATCACCTCTATATTGTTGGCCTTGTGTGTATGTATGCTGATTTAAGATCTCTTCTCCTCGTGTATTCCAAGTATGTCTTTACCCAATAGAAAATACTCAACTAGGGAGGAACTCCTCATTTACATCACCATGGTCACTATGGTTTTTATCAGGAACCACATAAGGGAGGGTCAAAAGGTAAAAAGAAGAAGAAAAAAAAAAAACCACGTAAAATTAAAAAGACTTTGCTGGAACAACTAAAACTCATTAATTTTCACAGTAGATACACAGTATCTGTCAATAGATACAAAGCATAATAGCTTTTGCTTCATCAATAGATACAAAAGATAATAGCTTTTACATCAATCTGCTACATACAGCTTATCCTTGCAACAAGCAACTTTCCACTATCCTTGCTACTTATTAATTCTTCAAGACAGGCATTTGAGTGTACCTAGCACTTTCACACACTATGACAGGTGATCAATACGCCAAAATGTATTTAATGACAAAATTGCACTTGACCACTATAACTAGCTACTCATTTTTTTTAAGGCTTCCACATGTAAGAACACCAGTTGTGTCAAAGGAAACTATCAATTTCCTCAATGAACTTGTCAGCTGGTTTATTAATAAAGGGATACATAGTTTTTTAAGTGAGAAAACACAGGGGTCTCAAGTTCCATTCTTGTCTCCTACAGCTAAGCTGCACCAGAAAAGGGGGTCTCTCTTGCCCACACATTCAGTACAACGGCCAGATTACCATGAGCACTCAAGGAATACTGACTGGAGACTATTTTCATCGTCCTGATTCATTTACCTCCCAGGTTTAATGCAGGGGAAGCATACCTGGATGATCCTAAGAATACAGCTTGTAGGATAATTATAGCACACACAGAAGAAACCCCAAATGAAGAGCCCCAGGAGCTCTGGAGTGGCGAGCTCTGCTAAACAAACATACTGATGGCTGCAGTTATATTTAAGATAATTTGCACTGCAGTTCATTTCACAGAAATTACTTTCTAGCTTCAGGAATCCCTTGTGAAATCAGTTACCAGCACTACAAATTTAAATTTCTTATATTTAAGCAGACTAATAAATAATGAACTAATCACTGAGCCATCATGTCTTCATACAGACCTGCATCGAACCAGACTTGCTTATCTCACAGGCTGCCAATTATTTTACTAAAAATTAACACATGCTCCATTAGGAAATAGCAGAGAACTCTGTTACAGAATTAAGATACAGAACAGAGGATTAAATTAGGAAGCTGGCCATTCATGTGACAGAAGATTTAAGATGAACAGCAGGAGTTAAGAGTCTCAAGAAAACTAAATGGTAAGGCTTAAATAGTTAACCTGATGAATAAACAGGCCAGCTTGGTGGGAGAAACCCACGGCATTAAATAGTATCTGCTTCCCCTGAACCTTCTCAAGCCTAGAGTTTTCGTTATCTATTCTTGCATTAGAATTTATAACATTCCTCACAGCCAAGTAAAGACACAGACCATCTTGTCAAGTTTTAGTTAGAAGTGCTAGGCCAGGTCAAGGTCACCTTGTTAGTGAGGTCTGTGCACTCTTCAGCATCACGGTCCTGGGCATTAAGTGAACACAGACTTAAGATAAAGCCCCAGCCACCACAGCTACAGATCAGAGCAGCCTTCCCAGAGATCCCGGCCTGAGTCGATCCATCACTACCACAATCAGCCATCAGGGCACGGGGCCCGCTGTGGACCAAGCACTGAGCTCAAAACTATGGGTAGTATGTAATTTAATCCTGACAATTCTTTGACTTAGGTACTGTCCTTCTCACTTTAATGAGGCTTAGAAAAGAAAACTTGCCAAACTCACTCAAGACAGATGACTCTAACGTGCTCTCTGACTGAGGACTCACCTTACTACTGAACTCTAAAACACATAAACTTAGGAGTTAAGATATTCAAACGGAAATCCTTCCTCAAATATTTACTCACCATTATACCTAGGGCAGCCAGTTATTTACATCCTACAAACGTAGCAGTGTGGCTGCCTTGCACATAATATCTATTCAATAACCCTTGAATATAGTCAAGAGTAGCTATTCCAGAGCTCTGTTAGTTCGGCAACTATTACTAATCATGAGCCCAATTTGCTTCTCTGAATCTATCTCCAATTATTCTATTATTAACTTGTAAAGCAAGACAGAGTACTTCCTACTGAACTGAACTGAAACTTAGTTCACTCCTAATGGCACTATGAGAATGTAAACATTAGCCACACCACTTAAAAAACGAAAAAAAAACCCACATCATTTTCCAATCAAACTACTAAAGAATCGATAGTACAAAACGGATTGCATTTCAATAGAACTAGCTTTATTATTTTTTTTTTTTAAACAAAAGAAATGTCTAAAAGCAAATATAGGTATGTACCAACGGGTGGACGTGACCTGGTACTTACAAAGGAGTTGCTGTGTCATAAATGAAAACAGCATGTTAGGAGAAAAGTAATTTTCAGGTGCTGTCTGCTTGAAAAATCTGGAGATGCAAGTTAACTGAAGGAAGGTGATCGGCCAAGCAAACAGCGTGAGCCCAGGGAAAAAGAAAAAACCACCAGAAGTTGCTTCCAGAGAACTACGTGGTGGCGGCATGAGAATTGGCATCAACTCACAGTCTTCTCATTTTCCCCATTTTCTATAATTTTCCTCTTCTTCTCATCTGTTTTTTTCTTGAAGATGTTATTTCGGTAAAACTGAAGTTCTTTGATGCTTTCGCTAATGTCATCAAGTGCCCTACAAGCAAACACACCATGCTGAGTTGAAATGTCCAAAAGCCAGAGGAGATGATCACCATTCTTCAAAGGTGTAACTTTTTATAAATAACTCAAGAACAATGGGTACTACTATAAATGCAACTATCTGATATCATCAAGAAGTGGAACGCTTCAGTAAAGCAAATTTAAGTGCTTGTTTTTTTAAAAAACTGTTTGAAAAAAAAAAAAAAACTGTTTGATTTCAAAAAAAGATGTCTACAATTTAACAGATAAAGGTTCCCCAAACTGCTCCATAAGACAGTGAAGTGTTCTGCCGGGGGCGGGGGGTGGGGGGTAGTTCCAGGGTCAAATAATTTAGGGAAAACTAGATTAAACATTTCCTCTTTTGAAGTTTTTTGTAAAGTATTTAATGTACTGATGTGTATTTTGAATTCCCCAGAGGAGGTTGTACGGTAGACACGATATTTCTAAAACTTAAATTGACCACACTTGTGGGATTCCCAGCACATGGCATATAGTTTGGCAGACACTGTGCAATATTTAATGATGTCCTGCACAAAATATATTCACGTACTCAAACATAACTGGTGACTCAGCCATCATAATAAACATCCATAAACAGACAGCACCTAACCACAAAGGACTTCCCTCCTTTCTCGAGGTGATCTGTACTATCATCAGGGGCCGCCTGCCTCCTCCTAACAGCCTTCTTTCTTCTCTAACATGCTGTTTCTCACGTGCTGCAGTCTGAGAAATCAGGTACCCAAGATATTAGAACAGTGGGCAAGTAAATCAATTTGCTCTGAAGATGGGCCAAGGGCCGCTCCTAGAGATCAAACTGCACAAACTTTAGTGCAAGAGTTTTATGAGTTACTTTCATGATTAGGGCAACAGTCTTGCTTTCTTTCCAGGTCTTAGGTATATGGTGGAGAGCTGAAGCTCTCAAAAATACAGCCTCTGGTTAAATCAAGGGACATCACATCTTAGCCACAATAATGAAATTTAAAAAGAGCTGAAAACCCAAAGTCCTTCTATAGCCCACTTTGTGGCAAAACCTGACCCACTTGATGTGAGGCTATTTACAATCACTGGTTATGCCACGTGGTGTGAATATCTGTACATTTCACTGTAGAAACAGCCACATGTTTGAAGATGAGTGCTTCCCCGGACCTCATTAGGGCTATTACTCCCTTTCTAAAGCCTGAAAAATTCTGAAATCCAAAACACCTTGCGCCCCAACTCTTACACATGAGATATTCCAGACCTGTATTATTGTGCTGTAGTCCGTGAAAGTCCAATAAAAAAAAAAACATCAGAATGCCAGGCTCTTTAGAGCAAGGACTTGGTCTTCCTGTTTGGCTAGAACTATGCCTGGCACATAGTAGGGACTCGGTACATGGAGGAAACAAACGCTGCCCTTAGAAGCCAGATGCTACATCTCCCATCACATCTTATGTCCTTCCTGAAAGACCACAATGCCAACAAGTAAAAGAGGACTCTAGATACACAAGATCTTTAAATTCCCTGTGTACTTGGGCCTAAGGTTGCAGACACACAAAAAAACAATCTGAAAAACTAAAAAGTGTTGAAATTAGGCTAAATGCCTTGTACGACTGTACACAAAGTGCTCAAATTTTAAATAGTTACAAGCCCATATGCTTCCTGGGAAGAAAATTAATACTGCTCACTACTAGAAAAGTTACACCATTTCACATATGTTCCAGACCAAGTTATCCACAAGTTTCAAAACAGCAATTAAGACTTTAAGACCATACATTATCTCACAAGGGAATGTTAGAAAGCTGACCAGAATTCCTGATAATCTTAGCAAAACCAAGTTATCTTTATGTGGTTGTCCTTTACTTTTCCCCCAAGGGACAAGTGACATTATTTCAAACAGTCAGGAATTCAGGGGTTATGTATGTGGTCAGTTGGCCAAGCACTTAAAAGGACCCAAACTTACCTGTGAGAAGCAGCCTTCTTTGGTGCAAATTCGTATTCTTCAGGATACCAGCGTCTATACACAGCAAAAACGGAACTCTCAAAGGAAACTGTCTCAAATGCACTGAATAATTACGTCCTTCAAGTAACGTAGTAACACTGAAAAAGGCCTTTGGGTTGTGACTATGGAGTTGCCACCTTGTCTGGGACTCCATCTCCCTCCTTCACCTCTCTTCATTCTATAGCTTCTTTTGGGGCAAGATCATCACTATGTAAGATTCCCAAATCGTGCACTCCAGCCCTGCCCTCTCCCTCGCTTCTGTCACAGGTATCCATGACAACTCCACCTAAAATCCACCAGACATTTCCAACTCCCCACCCACAAGGTCACTCACCATCCTCAACACCTCCCTTCCCCTATCAGCCAAATCTACTCTTCCTCTTACATTCCCCTTTGTCTTTGAACAGTTCCATCACCCACCAAGCTGCCCAAACTAGAAACACTTTACACCTCCTCCCTGTCTTCACGCCCCCATTCAAGCACTCAAGGCCCTGCCACTGACCTTCTCAAACATGCTACATCCACACTGCTTCTGCCACCCACTGCCATTTCCCTAGCTCTTCTCTCCAAAATGGTGAGTCTTTCTCCCTCTTTTCTTATCACGTTCTAATCAGAATTATCTCATCGTATCACCCTTACCTTCCTGCTCCCCTATATCTTCGAACCTCTGCCCATTCTCTAGAATGCTCTCTCACCTTAAATACCTGGAAAATGCCCACTCTTCTTTAAATCTCAACTTGAAAGCCATTTTCGTTGTGAAGTTTCTGCTAACTCCCCACCCTCCTCACTCCTACAGTTGGGTGCTCCTTCTCTCATGCCTGCAAAATTCTGTACACACTTTTCCCTGAGTGACGTCACCACACAGTACACGTCCTAGGTGGATTTTAAAAAAAAAAAAAAAAAACATATCTGTCACTTCACTAGACTCTAAGCATTTAAGGGCTTTTCATCTATATGTTTCCAGCACATTGGCCAATATGCAGCACAGAGATGGGTGTTCAATAAATTTTCTGGATTAATGAGATTTATATGGAAGACTTTTGATGTTCTTTCCCCAGGGCTCACCAGTTCAAACAAGAATAGGATGCGGAAGTTATACACCCACTTGGCCCCCTCAGTTCTACAGCTCTATTCAATTACTCTGTACAAATTCTCAACGAAAACATGCTAAATGAGACAACTGAATGGATCCTAAATGTAGCCCTTACCTGCACAGCTCTTTAACAGTGCTCACATCAATTATTCTATAATGAAGATGTTTCATGAACTGGGGCATGTATTTGTCAAGAAACTTCTTATCTGCATGAACTGAATTTCCTAGAAAGACACGAAGCATACCGCATCTGTGTATTTCTAGTGGTACACAAGAGGACATAAAAATTCATAAACTGTATTTAACTGGAGATGATTTTTTTTAATAAATTCAAACAAATTGTAAAAGCATCTCAAAACTTCTAAAGCAGGTTTGAGTGTATCTGATTAGATTACAAGTGCAGATTTCAGCGTATTTAGTCAGTTTAGCTCGTAATAAATTTGTAAATGGCACTCTACAGACAAAAGGATGAATCTATCATTCCAAATACTTAATGCTCAAATCTGTTACTTTTTAAGCTAATACCAGATGTGCAAATTTTCTCCCAGTATCATAAAATCCACACCACTAACACTAAAAATTTAACTGAATCATATAAGTAGATAAGCCTTTATTCAAATTTCAGTTTTAATCATATCCACATTCATGTTTCACATAGTAATTTATATTTGAACACTAAATTTTTAATAAGAATTTTAAAATAGACTGCATTGGCTAGGGGGAAATTTTATACAACACATGCTCTAGTACTTAAGGTCAAAACTTTTTACGAATACTTAAGGAAAGTGTTAGTAACTATATCAGTTTACATTTACAAATACAAATATACCACCACAGGATATTAACCTCCCTTTGACAATGATAGTTGTTTCAAAATACTAGCAGAACTGGCCTATTTCTTTGAAAAGTCAGTGTCACAAGGAGAAAGACAGGTACACATTTTTAATTAAGAGACTAAAGAGACAGAATAACCAAATGGAATGCATGAGTCTTGACTAAATCCTGGTTGAAAAACAGACGTTTTAGATATGGACTCGATATCAGACTATGTTAATGAATTATTTTTAATCATCTTAAATGTGACAAGGATCTTGTGGTTACTTAAATGTAACAATGATCTTTTGGTCTGTATTCTTAGGAGATGCTGAGTGAATTTGTCATGATGCTTGAAATTTACTTTCACATGTCCACAAAAATAAGACAGATAAATATGGCACAAAGTTAACAACTATATCCAACTTTCCTGTATATTTAAAATTTTCCCATAATAAAAATATGTGGGAAAATGTTATTGAGCTAATCTGGGTATCCCAGAGCTCATGTCAGGTTTCAGGGCATTTTGCCTGATATTCATGTATAAATTATACAAGGAAATTTGAGCACCAAAGTAAGAGGCATAATCCAAATCAGGGTAAGTGGAAGACACAATGATCTGGGTGGATCTTTCTGGAACCACAGTCTCTTGAACCGCTACAATGGAAGACTATCTACAAGGCAGACATAGGACTGGATTTTACCTGCAAGTGGACAGAGCCCTGGAGGAGTCTGCTGTCGCACAAAGGAGAGAAATTCATACTCTGCCTGCTGCAGTGTCATCGTACTCTCCTTCACTGCTTTGGTTAGACCAGACTGCAAGAGAGAATCCCCAGCCCCACCAAGACATACGAAGTCAGTTTTCAAAGGCATCCAGATATGAAACTCCACTTCTAAAGAGGGCAAACATAATCAGAGATGGACCATTTACAGAGCTCAAGTTCAAACTGAAACTGCCATCTTTGCAGTGATTTTTTTTTTTTTAAAGAATCCAAGTCAAATAAGTTATGTTCCTGATGGTTAACTGCATTTCCCCATGGTCAGAAAACATGGTGCTCAAGGTCCAAGGATATAACCTCTGGGAAGAAACAACTAGTAACAGGAGAGCAGTATTCTCCTTTCTCTGAAAGTCGATGTCTAACCTTATCCAAAAGACTAACTCGAGCAACACTTGATAATCCGCAATGCACTCGCGACAGACTGAATGCAGAAGAGGCGAAAAAGAGGACATTCAGGAGAAGATGGTCTTGAGAGATCCCAAAGATGAAAAGTGAACAAGCAAGCAGTTTCCCAGGCTTGCCAAGCAATCTTCGTCTATCCCTTTTATAAATACCATCCAACAAGGGTCTAGGACTCAGATGTGGGGGCAACAAGCTTGTTACTGATCCCCAAAGCGGCAATCCTACTATGTGGCAACATTACCTTCCCATGATGCTCCTTACACCAGTCTGACATGCTGTCCAGTAACTCATCTGGCTGTTTTATAATCAGGTTAGGACCCTGTGGATAGGAAAAGCTGTCATCCACAATCAATGGGGATACACTTGGTTTCTGAGTTCAAGCTGCTTTAAGAAGTAAACATATATACCAGAGAAAGGAAGAAAGATGAGGGCACTTTGTTAACTCTAAAAGTGGTCCTCATTCATTCCAGCATTGTTTATGATAATAAAAAAATAATGAACGCACGTGTACACAACTGAAATGCCTATTAATGCCTGTTTTACAGAGTAAAGTAAATCAGAAAGAGAAAAAGCAAATATTGTATATTAACACATACATATGAGATCTAGAAAAATGGTAGTGATGAATCTATTTTCAGGGCAGGAATAGAGACACAGACATAGAGAACAGACTTCTGGACACAACAGGGGAAGGAGAGGGTGGGACGAATTGAGAGTAGTAGTGCTGAAAAATATCCGTTACCATATGTAAAGCAGATAGCTAGTGGGCAGTTGCTGTGTGACACAGGGAGCTCAATCTGGTGCTCTGTGACAGCCTACCGGGGTGGGACGGGGTAGGGCGCAGGAGGGAGGTTCAAGAGGGAGGGGACATATGTATACTCAGGGCTGATTCACATTGTTGTATGGCAGAGACCAACACAACATTGTAAAGCAATTATCCTCCAATTAAAAATGATTTTTTTTTTAAAATAAAAGACATAGATACCTATCAAGGGTCAGCAAACTATAGCCTCAGCTTCTGGCATTTTTAATTGCCAGCAAGCTAACAATGATTTTTACATTTGTAAAGGGGGTTGTAAAACAAACATGTGACAGAGAGATACGTGGTATCTAAGCCTAAAATATTTAATATTTGGTCTTTTTTAGAGAAGGCTTGCCAACCACTGACTATAAACAGTTCCTATCTTGCCAAGTGAAAAAAAAAAAAAGCAAATTGCAGAAGAGTATATATATGCGCTTATGAGTTCACTTACACTTGTTTAAAAGAAACGCACACATTTGTATAAGCATATAAAATACTAAAATACTACAAAAATACAAAAACACTGGGGAGTAAGATCAGGAAGAGAGGAATAGCTGTTGGAAAAACCAACAGCTCACAATAAATATGTTTTGCATAAAGCTACACTGTTTAACATTATTTTCACATTTAACAGTTGAAAAAGTCATTGGCGGCATCTGAAAGATTACAAAAAAAAAAACTGACCCTGAAATTCTCAGCTCCAGTTAACTGAACAATCACCTGGGAGTCAGAGTTCCAGCAGACACAGAAGCACAACTTGTGGCATTAAAGCAAGTCATCTCCTAGTCTCTCCTTCTGGGAGATAGAGATAACTAACCACCCCTCCCCCTTCCCTCACAGGGATGCTACCAGGATAGAAGAAATTATACATACGAATATTTGAACTGAGGGGGAAAAAAAAGACTCTAAATCCAAGGTATTATTACGACTAAGGTGGTAAAAGTAGTTTGCAGTTTCTGAGAGGAATGGCAAGAATTTGACTAAAATAGGCCTGACAGCTACAAGGAGTTTTAGCCAAACAAGAAAATGGGTGATGGCAATCTCCATGAAGAAGCAAAAACATGTGCTCTGATAACTTTTCTTTTTATTGAAGTATAGTGGATTTCCAGTGTTGTGTTAATTTCTGCTGCACAGCAAAGTGATTCAGTTATACATATATCCTTTCCCATTCTGGTTTATCTCAGGATATTGAATATAGTTCCCTGTGCTATTCAGTAGAACCTTGGTTTTTGGTTGATTTTTTTGGGGGGGGAGGGGAGGCTGTGCTACACAACATGTGGGATCTTAGTTCCCTGACCAGGGATCGAACCCACACCCCAACCCCCCCCCCCAACTCCCCTGCATTGGAAGCAGAAAATCTTAACCACTGGACCACCAGGGAAGTCCCCAGGACCCTGCTTTAGTAACACTTTTTTTTTTTTTTTTAACAAAACTAAAAATCTCATTATCACAAAACACAATTCTAAAAAACTATGTTGGAAAAAGCCAACGTCTATCAACTTAAGGCTATACGACTTACTCTAGATCACAATATGGCACACTAAGCTACCTACAGAAAAATTTCTGGGGTGGGATATCTGTTCTTCTAACATAAAACATTTTCCCCAGACTTGAATACAGAAATAAAACATTTTCCACAGAACTGACACTTCAGTGCCAATAGGCCCTTAGCAATTTCTTTTTTTTTTTAACATCCTTATCCTCATCCGACTGGGTCTATTTACAAATGCCACACTCATCTGCAGCTGTGAGACTACAGACCCAAATTTCCTCCGGGGTACATATCAAGTAACTGGTCCATTAAACTGTCAGTATTTCACATTATATCAACAGTCTGAGGGAAAAACTCTTCTCCAGCCAAGGGTAAGTAAGGTTGGTGAATAAAGACACTGCTCTTCACTCTTCATCTCTAGAAAATTCCAAGTGACAGGAAAAAACAACCAAACCTAAAACTCAAGATTTATATAAAGCTGAGGGGGGAGGGGCTGTTTAATCTGTTTAAAAAAAAAAAGAGATAGTTGCTACTATGAGAAATACAAAGTATCATGATTCTCCTGCAGCTGATATACCAGGAGGTACTTCAGAATGTCTGCCTGGTCCTCCACAAAAGTAACAATTCATCTAAAATGGCTCCTCCTCCCTTACCTCACCAAGAAAATTAGTGGAAGTCTTAAGGTTAGATCTGTAAAATGTATCCAGTGCCAGTAACACATCAATCAGGCCCTATGGAAACTTATTTTAACAAACCTGAGTTAGTTAAACTTGTGTTACTACTCTGGAGTTCCTCACTGCCTCTAATACAGCTGACAGTATGACAAGATTATTCAGGGCCCAGAACTTCACCCTCTACCAATCAGATGCTGTCATATACTTATTAAATGCTTTGTGAGTGGCTGAAAGGCAACCGGCAACAGGTGTGTTTTATTTGGATTGCTTAATGTTTCAGTTAAAAGCAGCATGTTAAAACCTTAATCATGCCCCTTATGTCAACAGGATGGCTCATGGCTCTGTATCAACAGAAATTCTACAATCCTAATAATGATCTAGATGAATCACATGCCCTGGATGAAAAGGTAGATACTGGATACATGAAGTCGAGTTAAAGCTAAGGTTATGATACGAAGAAGTCAACTTTGGCATGAGTCACCGATCCTGGCGTGACTGTAGCCGGTTGTCTTATTGGTTGGTAGTCCTTTACTCAGACTGCCTGGTTAAACTCTTGGCTTGCCCAATAACTAGCCAGGTGGCCTTGGGCAAATTACCCAACAACTCTGTACCAAAACTTCTCTCTCCATAAAATGAGTATAACAGTACTTACCTTATAGTTGCTTTAACGATTAAGGGTGAATACATGTAAAGCACTTAGAATTGTGCCTGGCATGCACTAAGCTCTTAGTAAATGATTGAATTTATAGTACTGAATTTTTGCCATAACTATTGAGAAATACTAGGCTCTGAGATGGATTACTTTGGTTCTAGTACCAAGCCCACCATGACCTAAAAATTATTTTGGACCTTAATCTATATCAGTTTTATTCTTCAAATAAAGAGATGAGGGGGGTGGGGAGAGACAATCGTTAGATTTCCAATACACTGTAAACAGTGGGCTGTAGTACAAGGCATCACCTACTTCAGCCAAAATGTTGAGATCAGAGTCAGTTATCAGACAGGCCATCTCAATAATCTGGTCCTTCTCAATGTCCAATCCTGTCATCTGCAATAAACAAACAAACAAAATATATATATATATACACACACAAAACCATCTTTATAGCCTACTGCACCCAAGTTTATTTAATAGGACATCCCTCAAGCATATTTAACTTATATTCCACAGCCAGGATAGAAGAGACAATACTGCTCCTTGGGAAAGTCCTCAAGGTACTCAATACGGGCTATTTATTCAATAACCATTTACCAAGGGCGGGCTACATGTCAGGCGTCACGGTCCTACTCTGGGGTAGATGCAAAGTTAGCAAAATTGAGTGCTGACAGCATTCAGTTTTGGAAGAGTTAGACAACTAACTTCACTACATCTCTGTAGAGTTTACAAAGTTTTCATATTAATTACAGCACTTGATCTTCTACCCTCACTAACTGCACGACCTTGAACGAGCTGAATCCTCTCTCTCTCTCTCCCTCCCTCCCTCTCTCGGCCTCAGTTTTCTCCTTTATGGAATGTGGGGTAAGGCTGAGTCATCTCCGGAGTCCCATCTGGCTCTAACAAACTAGGGTCCCGTGAGGCTGGGGAAGTGGGGTCTAGCAGAGCTGCTGCGCCCACCCCCTACCCCAGGGACCCGAAGCCCACCACCGCGTTAGGGAGGTCCACATCTGGGCAGAACTGGGGGTTAAGGGAAGCCATATGGATGACATCTCCCTTTGGAAAAGAAACCCCACAGTCCGGCACAGACTTCAACACCCGCAGGACTCCAGTCCCTCGACCTGCCCCGCGCCGCCCGCAGCCGGGAGGCGCTCACCTGCCACACCTGAGATCCAGACACCGCTGCTCTCCCCGGACACGCTCGGCTACTCGGTCCCACCCGAGAAATCTCACTCGTCTCCCCTCTCCCCCTGATCGACCTGACTCACCTCCAGGTCCACCCAGACCATCCGCTGACCCATGCTCTCCCCCGCCGCCATGGCTGCGCCACCTTCGCGGACACCCCGCGCCCCGAACTGCCCGCGAGTCCCACCCACACCTCGCAACAGCCTGGAGCCCAGGGAGCCGCCTAGCATCACCCGGCACGAGCAGCCACGGCCCCAGCCTCTCAGCCGGCGCTGGCGCAGGCGCGATAGTCGCTAAACGTCGCAAACCCGCGGGGAGGCGCAGGAGTGAAAACTACAAGTCCCAGCAGCCAGTGCACCGACTCTCCCTGAGCAGTCTGGCTCAGCTGCCGCATGGGCTTATGGGACTTAGAGTCTTGCCTGCTGTTGCGCCCGATTGCCCCGCCCCCGCCACGTGTTTTCGGATGTTACTGGACGCGCATGTTTTTCAGAACTAAGTTTATTCTTTTCCAAGAGTTATTTCCTGAATTTGGATGAGTTGCAAATCGCCTAGCTGAGAAAGAGCTCTCTTACTTTAACTCGAAAAAGACCTGGTTACTTATTTATTTCAAATGTATCCTTTTTTTTGCTGTGTTTTTCCCCCCTTATTTTTTTTACTTACCTGTCATTCCACACTTTCTTATTTACATGCGACAGCAGAGCGGTGTGCTTTTTAAGCCGGAAGACCATCTCCACCTTTAGAAATCCTTAAATGAGATCTTATCGGAGTGATCACTTAGCACGCTTTAGGTGCTGAGTAAAATCTCTTTCCTTCATTGGCAAAGGGTTACTTCTTATTCCTTACGGCGGGACTTGCCGCCGTGGTCTGTGTTTCAGTTCACCTGTTAGGTGTCAGTGGTAATGACTTCCTACTCCAACCTTACAAGTTCTCATAGTTAAATATTGTGCTTGTATAACGGATCTGTGCAGAAAATTACATTAAAAATGAATTAAAAACAGCTTTGCCTTGCTCTGCAGTGTGCTTTGGTTTTGATCAAAGTTTTTAATCTCCTCCACTAACACCTATAGTTTCCATTATTTCCATGAGTAGAGGTGGCCCCCAAAAGGATCTTTCGACACTGGAGTGTCAAATTGCATGAATCTCTTAAACCTTTGGCTATTCAGTAGCAAGTTGGAGTGCTGGGTACGACTTTGTCACAAGCATTGGTCTAGGCCTGGAATTATGTCTTCTGTATATTTTTCTGAAAGCCATATTGCCTCTAATTACAGAGTTGGTAGTCCATCACACAGTAATTCATACCCAGTGAGCTGGTTTTGTGAGACAGAAGACATGTAAGAAGAGCCATCAGTATAACATAGTGTCCTGGATTTCACCTTCAAGTTCTCTGTACACCCAACCCACCACCTGCCAGGGCACCCCAAAAATCTCTTCAAAAGATCATCATAGCATGTGCAGGTCATGTGTGTGTGTTCTAATAATGAGTCACATTGTTTTCCTGTAGCTTTTTACTCACTTGTAGCTTACTTTATAAGAAAGAGTGTACAAAAAGTAAAAACTAAAAAAAAAATTTTTTTTTAAAGAAATAGTCTACATTTCTTCTTCAGTTTTTTCTTCATTTTAAACTTGATTCATAGAAAGTAGTGGGGAAGGCAATGACACCCCACTCCAGTACTCTTGCCTGGCAAATCCCATGGACGGAGGAGCCTGGTAGGCTGCAGTCCATGGGGTCCCTCGAGTTGGACACGACTGAGCAACTTCACTTTCACTTTTCACTTTCATGCATTGGAGAAGGAAATGGCAACCCACTCCAGTGTTCTTGCCTGGAGAATCCCAGGGACGGTGGAGCCTGGTGGGCTGCCATCTATGGGGTTGCACAGGGTCGGACACGACTGAAGTGACTTAGCAGCAGCAGCAGCATAGAAAGTAGAATCAGGTGAAGTATGTAAACTTTTATCAATTTCAGTTTTTATCCTCCTGAAGTATTATTATATCCTTAACTTATCAAAGATCACCTTTTTTCTAATTTCCTACTTTAACATTGATCAGTTTTGTTACAAATCACAGTTTAAGAATTGCTATTCACATTTAAGAACTTGTATCCTGAAAACTTATGATCATAATCTTAAAATACTGGGTAGTTAAAATTATGTGTGGACATTTTTGAAACTTCACTTTTCATAGTAATGTACTTTCATCATAACAATAAAGACACACTTTAGATGATTGGTATTATAATGTAAGGAGATTTGTAGTTTATTGGGTTTTGTGTGTAATAAATAATATTAGATTGGTAATTGAAAAGGTTAATATCTCAAAGCAAAACAATGCATGCACCAAATTCACAAATCCAACCCATGTAAATAAGTAGGAGGGCAGGGAGTTCCCTGGTGGTCTAGAGGTTAGGATTTTGGGCTCTCATTGTTGTGGTCAATCCTTGGTCAAGGAATTGAAATCCCACAAGCTGTGAGGCTAAAAAAAAAAAAAGAGGGAGGGCAGACAGAAGAATATTGAGCCCTTGAATCTGAAATCAGCCTTGTCCCACAGTGGACTCAATCATTTCATTCCATTTTCATTTCATAACAATTTATCTCAAAGCCACACCACTCTGTTCAGAGATTATGCTTTTTCATGTCTGTCGTGAACCTGTAAGAACTGCTTTTGTTGTGTCGTTGTTAAGTTGCTAAAGTGAAAGTCACACAGTCGCACCCAACCCTTTGTGACCCCCATGGACTATACAGTCTAAGGAATTCTCCAGGCCAGAACACTGGAGTGGGTAGTTGCTCCTTCTCCAGGGGATCTTCCCAACCCAGGAATTGAACCCAGGTCTCCTGCATTGCAGGCAGATTCTTTACCAGGTGAGCCACCAGGGAAGCCCCAAAATACTAGAGTGGGTATCCTATCCCTTCTGCAGGGGATCTTCCCAACCCAGGAATCAAACTGGGGTCTCCTGCATAGCAGGTGGGGTAGATTCTTTACCAGGTACCAGGTAAGCCCTTTGCAACCTCATGTACTATAGCCTGCCAGGCTCCTCTATCCATGGAATTTCTCAGGCAAGAATACTGGAGTGGTTTGCCTTTTTCTTCTCTAGGGGTTCTTCCTAACCCAAGAATTGAACCCACATCTCCTGTGTCTCCTGCACTGCAGGTAGAATTTTTTTACAGCTGAGCCACCAGGGAAGCCAGCTTTTGTTAATTAACAAGGGTAAAATGCCAAGAAATCTAGTTCTCTAAAATCGTAGACTATGAGAAACTTTGCTCTTTGAATTAGTTTCAGAGAGAATGTAACAGCTCCTCTTAAAGAATCTGGGCCATGTGTGTCACTTTGACACAGAGAAACTGCCTCAATTTTCAATGCAGGGGCAGAGATTCAGATAAGAGTTTTCCAGATGCAGCATTCCACATTTATCTTAACTTTGTAGTTTCTAAGGAAACAGGACCTGAGTCAGCTTTTCAACAATGCTGGTAGTCAGACTGTAATGTTCCCATCCCTCTGGGCTTAAGGTCACAAGGGCAGGAGTGGGCACAGCGACTGTGCTAGACCCCACTTCCCCAGCCTCAGGAGGCCCAAGGTTGGTTGAGTTAGAGGGGACTCTGGCAGTGACTCACTCTCACCCCACATTCCATAAAGGAGAAAACTGAAAGCCAGAGAGGGAGAGAGGATTCAACTCATTCAAGATCGTGCTCTGTTAGTAAGGGTCTGAGCTGGGACTACAACCTAGTTCTGATCTAACAGGACATGGCCAAGACCGCACCAACCCTCTCCTTACTTAAAGATCACTACTTCTTTTTTAAGTGCTTTTTTATCTTCACTTTTTCAGTTGTGGTAAAATATCATAAAATTTCCCATTTTAACCATTTTTAAGTCTGCAGTTTAGTGGCATTAAATCCATTCATACTGTTATGCAACCATCACCACCATCCATCTCCAGAACTTTCTCATCTTCCCAAACTGAAAATTCTGTACCATTAAGTACTAATTCCCTGTTTTCACCCACACCCCTCTCAGCCCCAGGTCACCACTGTTTTACTTTCTGTCTCTAGTAATTTGACTATTCTAGGTACCTCATATAAGTGGAATCATACAGTATTTGTCCTTTTGTGTCTGGCTTTTATCACTTAATGTCCTCAAAATCCATCCAAGTTGTCGCATGTGTCAGAATGTCTTTCATTTTTAAGGCCAAATATTATTCTATTGTATGTATTTACATCTTGTTTATCCATTCATCAGTCGATGGACACTTAGGTTGCTTTTGCCCTTTGGATACTGTGAATATTTACACGGATTCTTTTTTTCTTTATTGCTGCTTTCTTACCAGGACTTCCGCAGCCCTGCTTTGATCTTCTCACCCACTGAGCAGAGTTTGCTATGATACTCAATCCAAAGGTAATCCCTACTTCTCCTGGTTCTTCTTTAGAATTATCCAGGCCCTATTTTTAAAAAGTCCTTCCATACTCCTTCTGAGAGACCCCTAGTTTCTCGTGTTAATTACTACAGTAAATTCATAAACCTAGCATTGTTACAGTTATGTCTCAGTGAGCTTTATCTGATATGCTTTATCACTATCCTAGCTACCTTGAGTTTAATTTCCAGAATACAATTATTTTTATATTTGTGTAGGACTAGCACAGAGCCATATAATAATGGTAGTAATACTAGTTAATAGTCACCGAAGTAATATGACTACCTCACAGCTGTAAATTGTCCTACTGTTCATAAAGCATTTTAAAATATACAGTAGATGCCTCATGAATAACTGTTTGGTGATAATATCTCTTATTTTCCTGCCTTGTGATACCTTGTCTTGAGAAATGTCGACGTCAGGTTTACTACTGATAACTGATAACTGCTGTTTATTTCCTTCTAGTGATTTTTGGGAGGAATAAAGGATGATAAATCTTTTGCCTTTTACACTCTACCACTGTAAAAAAATTCAAGCCAAATATAATCTTGCATAAAATGGACGTTCTATAGGTTTTCATGAAATTTAATTTGCATCTTATCTCACTTTAGTCCAAGAAACTTGTATGATACTTGATACTTAATATTGAATATTTAGTATGTATCAAACGCTATCCCAGAATGCCAAAGGAAAAATATATTTGTTAAGCTGAAATTATACCAGACACTAGAAGTATTTAAAATCTTGATGGTTCATTTTAGGTTTAGAGTTTATTTTTTTGTTTGTTTGTTTGCTTTTTGTTTGTTTCTTTGTTCTACAGATAATGAAACAGCTTTAATTTTTCCATCTGTAAAATAGATTATGTTATGACTACACAAAAACATAGAGCTTTCTAATACATTATATAGGAGCTGCTCATTTATTTCTGTACAAGAATCAGGAGATAAAATTTAATACAAGGGAGATGAAGCCAATGCTTTAAAGAATTACAGAGTGCTATGGGAATGTAGAGGGAAAGGGTCAACTTTGACCAAAGAGGTGCAGGATAGAAGCTGAATTAGATCCTGAGAGAAGAGAACTTTAACAACACATATTATGAGTAAGAATATCCCAGTTAGACAGAACATCTTGGATCTAAGCAGCTAGAATGATTAGTCTTTAAAATGACAGAGAGGGACTTCTCAGTGGTTAAAAGTCCACCTTCCAGTGCAAGGGACAGATGTGGGTTTGATCCCCGGTCGGTGAAGATCCCGCATTCCTCGGAGCAACTAAACACACGCACCACGACTACTGAGCCTGCAGGCTCTAGAGTCTGCGGTAGCCGCACAGTGCAACAAAGATCCAGAGCAGCCAAAAATAGAATAATAAAGTGAGAGAGAAACTAATAGGAAAGTACAAATCACAGAGAGAAAAAGTAAGAATTGGCGAGTCCCATTTTGGAATGGTTGAAGTTTCAATGTCCCTAGTGTGGACAGGATAAGTTGCACTTCAAAGGAAGCAACTAAATGGAGATATCTAACAAGGAGAGAGAGATATCTAGCAAGGGAGAGAAACCAATAGGAAAATACCAATCACAGAAAGAAAAAGTAAGAATTGGTGAGTTCCATTCCAAAATGGAACTTGAACAAGGGCAGGGATAGAGATGAGAACTTGGAGGTCATGTACATAGAGAGCATAGCTGAAGCTAGAGGAGAGGGATTGCAAGTTGTCTACAAAATACAACCATAGGCCCAGGCCAGCCTTGAGAATCGAGAGTTTGTGCAAATTGAAAAATCTAATTAGCATATAAAAAGGTTCCTCAGCTTGATTTGTACACGTTGGCACATACTAAATAAACTGGTGAAGCAAACCTACTGGAAGTCTGTTTCTGGGACTGGTAAGGACTATCCTGGGGGAGAAATCAGCTGAAGGAAGAAGCAGTCCAAAGCAAATAGCACAGGGTAGCGCAAAAGCTGACAAAGTCAGAGGGAGAAAAAGAAGGATTCTGACCGAACAGCAACAGTCAGTAGCAGATGTGTTTCCTGGTTTAGTCCCTACTGGAGTCATGTCTAAAGAACAATGAGGTATTGTAAATAGATTTTTTTAATAAAAAGCACGTTTAATAATGGTATCACACAACCCTACTTGAGTTCTCTGCTAGCCCACGGACACGCAAGAAGACAAACCTAAAGCAAGACAGTAACAGAGATGAGGAAGAGAGAGAAAAATTTCTTCTCACTCCTGATATTTCCTTTCGTATGGAGGAAGTGTCACTGGCAAATCAGTCCTGGCCTCTTGTATTAGGCCTCTCTTATTTCTCCATAGAAAGGTGGGGTAAGGGCTTCCCTGGTGGCCCAGGGGTTGAGAATTTGCCTGCTAATGCAGGGCGCACGGGTTTGATCCCTGCTCTGGGAAGATCCCACAGGCCTCAGAGCAATTACCGTGAGTCACAATTACTGAGTCCATGCTCTAGAGCCCAGGCACTGCAACTACTGAGCCAGAGAGCCCTAGAGCCCATGCTCTGCAATGAGAGACCACTGCAGTGAGAAGCCTGGGCACCTCAACTAGAGAGTAGCCCCCTCTCTCTGCAACTAGAGAAAGCCAGCTTGCAGCAACGAAGACCAGGCACAGCCAAAAATAAATCAATCTTTTTAAAAAAAGGATAAAGAAGATAGAGTAAACTTTCAAGATTTAGGACAGATATTAGTTGGACATGGAGAACCCAGCACAAAGGCAGTATTTTAGGAGTGGGTGAACCTGTTTAGGAAGCCCAGAAATAACCAGGTAGGAGGCTTTGCAGAGAGCTGAGGTCCTCTGTTATTCAGGCAGAGGGCAACAGAAAGTTAAGTTTTTGTCACTGTGATCTCCTTTGCACATGTATACTGTTGAGATTTAACCGTCTCCTATACTCTGAGTTTCCCTGGTGGTTTAGCTGGTTAAGAATCTGCCTGCAATGTGGAAGACCTGAGTTCAATCCCTGAGTTGGGAAGATCCCCTGGAGAAGGGAAAGGCTACCCATTCCAGTATTCTGGCCTGGAGAACTCCATGGACTATATAGTCCATGGGGTCACAAAGAGCTGGACACGACTGAGTGACTATGCTCCCAGTTTACTGGGTAATCTCTGTCTTGGTAAAAAGCTTAAATCAAGTAATAATTGCCATGGCAGCCAAACTTCAACAGTTCTTTAATTTTGAATAGTCCAAAGTCAATGCCACATTATTGGACAAAAGACTATGGGTATAAATATTCAGTGTGGGCCATGTATAATGGTGGCTCAGACAGTAAACAACCTGCCTGCAATACAAGAGACTCAGGTTCAATCCCTGGGTCAGGAAAATCCCCTGAAGAAGGGAATGGCTACCCATTCCACTATTCCTGCCTGGAGAATTCCATGAACAGAGAAGCCTGGCAAGCTACAGTCCATGGGGTCACAAAGAGTAACACAGCTGAGAACACAGCTGAGCAACTAAGCACACAGATGAATATTCACTGTGGGCCATGACAAAGAAAAAGAAAATGGGCTTTGGAACCATTCTAGCTGAATTCAAACCCAACCTCAGTTCATTTCTATTAATAAGTCATTAAACAAGTTGACTTTAATATCTTTAAAATTCATTTTCCTCCTCAATATAGTCATAGCATTTCTTCATTTGAAAAATTATTACAAGTTTGAGGTAATATACATAAAGGCAGCATGATTTCTGGTCCATGGCAGTTCAGTTCAGTCGCTCAGTCATGTCCGACTCTTTGCAACCCCATGAACTGCAGCACGCCGGACTTCCCCGTCCATCACAAACTCCTGGAGCTTGCTCAAATTCATGTCCATCAAGTTGATGATGCCATCCAACCATCTCATCCTCTGTCATCCTCTTCTCCTCCTGCCTTCAATCTTTCCCAGCATCAAAGTCAATGAAGCAGTTCTTTGCATCAGGGGCCAAAGTATTGGAGTTTCAGCTTCAGCATCAGTCCTTCCAATGAATATTCAGGGCTGATCTCATTTAGGATGGACTGGTTGGATCCCCTTGCCGTCCAAGGGACTCTCAAGAGTCTTCTCCAACATCACAGTTCAAAAGCATCAATTCTTTAGCACTCAGCTTTCTGTATAGTCCGACCCTCACATCTATACATAACTACTTGAAAAACCATAGCTTTGACTAGACAGACCTTTGTCAGCAAAGTAATGTCTCTGCTTTTTAATATGTTGTCTAGGTTGGTCATAGCTTTTCTTCCAAGGAGTAAGTGTCTTTTAATTTCATGGCCATAATCACCATCTGTGGAGAAGGCAATGGCAACCCACTCCAGTCCTCTTGCCTGGAAGATCCCATGGACGGAGGGGCCTGGTAGGCTGCTGTCCATGGGGTCACACAGAGTCGGACACGACTGAAGTGACTTAGCAATCACCATCTGCAGTGATTTTGGAGCCCCCCAAAATAAAGTCTGTCACTGTTACCACTGTTTCCCATATATTTGCTATGAAATGATGGGACCAGATGCCATGATCTTAGTTTTCTGAATTTTGAGTTTTACGCCAGCTTTTTCACTCTCCTTTTTCGCTTTCATCAAGAGGCTCTTTAGTCTTCTCCCTTTCTGAAATAAGGGTGGTGTCATCTGCGTGTCTGAGGATATCGATATTTCTCCCGGCAACCTTGATTCCAGCTTGTGCTTCATCCAGCCTGGCATTTCGCATGATGTACTCTGCATATAAGTTAAATAAGCAGGGTGACAATATACAGCCTTGATGCACTCCTTTCCTGATTTGGAACCAGTCTGTTGTTCCATGTCCAGTTCTAACTGTTGCTTCTTGACCTGCATACAGATTTCTCACGAGGCAGGTCAGGTGGTCTAGTATTCCCATCTCTTGAAGAATTTTCCACAGTTTGTCGTGATCCACACAGTCAAAGGCTTTGGTGTAGTCAATAAAGCAGAAACGGATGTTTTTCTTGAACTCTCTTGCCTTTTCAATGATCCAACAGATGTTGGCAATTTGATCTCTGGTTCCTCTGCCTTTTCTAAACCCAACTTGAACATCTGGAAGTTTGCAGTTCATGTACCATTGAAGCCTGGCTTGGAGAATTTTGAGCAATACTTTGCTGGCATGTGAGATGAGTACAATTGTGAAGTAATTTGAACATTTTTTGGCATTACCTTTCTTTGGGACTGGAATGAAAACTGACCTTTTCCAGTCCACTAGCCACTGCTGAGTTTTCCAGATTTGCTGGCATATTGAGTGCAGCACTTTCACAGAATCATCTTTGAGGATTTGAAATAGCTCAACTGGAATTCCATCACCTCTATTAGCTTTGTTCATAGTGATGCTTCCTAAGGCCCACTTAACTTTGCATTCCAGGATGCCTGGCTCTAGGTGGGTGATCACACCATCGTGCTTATCTGGGTCATGAAGTTCTTTTTGGTATAGTTATTCTGTGTATTCTTACCACCTCTTCTTAACATCTTCTGCTTCTGTTAGGTCCATACCATTTCTGTCCTTTATTGTGCCTATCTTTGCATGAAATTCTCCCTTGGTGTCTCTAATTTTCTTGAAGAGATCTCTAGGCTTTCCCATTCTATTGTTTTCCTCGATTTCCTTGCATTGATCACTGAGTAGCACCCATGGTAGGTGCTTAATAAATAGTATAAATAAATCATTTTATTCTTAATAAGCCCTCTCCACTCACTGTTTATAAACACCTATCATTTCTGATCATGAAAGCAGATTGTGGCAGAAACTGATCATTATCTAGCAAATATGTGTCTATCTTTAGAAGCATCATCACTAATAACATGTTTTTGAGTTTTAACAGGACACTTTGCCATTCATTCTTGTGGCTGGATGTGGACATGTGACTAAGTTTTGGCCAATGACATTATGAAATTTCCAAAAAATTTCTTAAAGAAATTGGTATAGCTGGGAGGTGTTATTTTACCCTTCCTGCTATCTAGAATTTTGGTGTGGTGGTGAAGCCCCAGTGTCTGTATTGGAATGTGATGTGATCTGGAGCCTGGAACTATTAGTAAGAATGGTGAAGTAGAAAGATGGGAAAAACCTTGGTCTCTCCATGCAGGGTGACTTAAGGGAACTTCCATACTAACTAGAAACTTGGTTAGGTGAAAAGAAAAATTCCTGCTCTGTTACACCATTATTTTTGAGTCTCTGTTCTGTTTTATGTGCTTTTGTTGTTTGTTTTTTAACAACTGAATGCAATCCCGAACTCTTACAGAACTCACTTTGGAAACTTCCTATATTTAATTGGTGGGTGAAGAAAGGAATTCAGAAAGACAAATAACTGTTGGTCAAAGTGATAGGAAGAAGTTCAAGAAAGTGCAGCATTATGGATAATGAAATAAAATTATTTTAAGGCAGAATAAAAAAAATTAACATAAAATTTTCTCTGCCATTTGAGCCATCCATTACCCTCTCCCCTTAAGTGTGCATTATGCATCTGTATTATATGTTAACCAGATCTCCTTAGGAGACACAGGAATGCCTTCTTATCAAAAAAAAAAAAAAAAAAAAGCAATTTTCTTCTAGTGCCAGCAAGGTTACTCCTTAGGAAATAACATTCCTTCCTTGATCCTATAAGGGATCACAATGACCACTACTCACCTTGCTGGACTATGTAAACTGTCAATATATTACTTTCACATATAGCCCTTTATGCATATCCCTTTGTCTCAAAAACTTATATGACTGTACATTGACCTCTAATAGATGGAACAGTCCTCAGACTGTCTCCATGGTTATAATCCTCAAATAAAATTCTTTCTTTCTTTCTTAGATTGATTATTGACTATTTTTTTTTTCTTTTTTTCTATCAAGACAGAAAATAAAGGAAGAAAAAAATTTGAACAAAGGTGTGAAGTCATTGGAAACAATCTCTGGATGAAGCCTGAAAGATGTCACTGTATTTGGTCATTAGAGAACAAAATTCTTCTGCAACTTAGAAACAAATAAGAGAATCTGCAAGTTGAGAAAGTAGGTAATAAAGACGCTTTCTTGGTATCTTGTAGAGAATGAAATAGAGAAAAGAGATTTGTTTAGAGTAAAAATTACGTTGTATTTGATAGGAAAAAACTCAAGAAGTTAAAGGGAAAGAGGTGAAGAAAGGCATGAAGCTAAGAAAAGGATACAGGCAAAGAATAAAACACAGCGGTTGAGACCAGGCTTAGAATTATCATTTTAACAAATAAAATCCTCTCCTTTGAATGAATACTGTTTGGTTAAAATAATTCAATTGTCCTGACAAAATTTTTCAAACCTAAGCTCTGACAACAATTTTATTTCTACATGGTAAATTAATTACCATCTCCAAACACTTAACATTAAATTTTAAACACATATAACAACACAGCATTTAATGTTGAAAGGGGAGAAATCTTGCAACAACAAAACTTCATGTGGAAACATAGTTTTTGGGAAAACTGCATCGTTATCTTAAATCAAATGGCCCTTCCATTTTTTAAAATTATCAGTAACAACAAATAAACTAAAAGTAAGCTAATAATGAATCAGAAGAGTGTCTATAAAATCAGACCCTCTTCAGAGCTTATCATTTACCTTTGAATTTTAGTCATCTTATGCCACAACTAAACATTTTAATGATCAATTTCTGTTTCATCTAATTGCACACATTTGATTTTATTTTACAAAAGTTATCAAAGTGATACTGCTAAATTTAAGGGGAACCACTGACCAAAACTACCTGTTCTGGCCAGGTACCATAGTAACCACTTGCCTGACTTATCTTAATTACAAGAGGTCCCAGTAAGGAGTGAGGAACTAACTAGCTACTATCAACTGAAATAATTCAGGAAAGGTCAAAGGGAGAGAGGAGATGCCATTCCCTATGTCCACCAACCTCCCAGAATCCTTCATGATGGAATCCATCTTTGTTGAACAACGCATGGGCAAGGAAGGACTCTGAGCCAGAATGATTGGCCAGAGACAACCCAGAAACTAACCCCATCACCATAAAATCCAAGACTGAACCACAGGCAGAGTGGTTCTCCTGGATTCCCTTTCCCTGCTGCTCTCAGTTCAAGCACTGTTTTCCAAAAAAGTCTCCAGCTTTATCAGCACATGTGTCTCTTCAGACAATTCATTTCCTAGTGTTAGACAAAAGTCCACTCTCAGGCCCTGGAAGGGGTCTCCCTTCTTGCAACACTCATTAACTGTAAACTCTATAAATTCCTCAGTACTATCTTGTTCTTGGAATTTATTGTACCTATTTTGCTTCCTATAAGAACCATAAGAAGTAAGTACTGTAGGTATGTACTTCACATCAGAGAACACTTTGATTACTAATTCCAAATATTCTGAACAGAAACACATCTTTCATCTTTCATTTTCTGGCATCTAATTTTGCACTGATCTTAAAGTTGTCTTTGAATTCCATTCTAAAGGGAAAAGAAAAGGACTAAAATAATTATTTTCACTTGTTTTGGCCCCATCTAAGCAGTTGTTTCCAAAGTCAAACACTTCATCTTGAGGGGGATAAAAAGAATACATGTGTCAACCGAAAAAAAGCAAACAAAAAGCACAACTTAAAAGTAGAGAATTATGTTTTATTTGGCCACTAAGACTCAAGTCTGGAAGACCGCTCTCAGATCGCTCTGAGAACTGTTCCAGAGAGACAGGGGAGGAGCCAGGATACATGGAAGTTTTTGCAACAAAAACCAGTAGTCAGAACATTGAAAAATTACTGTTAAAAACCAGGTATCTCAAGTTAATGAATTTAGCACTTTACTGTGTATGGGAAGATGCAAGAGTCTGGGCTCTTTGAAACCATTCCTTCGATATGCTCCATTACAATCTAGGACCATTATCTTGTTTTTTCCATCCTGAATCCCCTCAGGGTGCTCCATTAGGGGTGGGGTGGGGGAAATGGGAGCTAAGTGCAGTAGCTGATGGCTTGACGCCCTGACATCCTTTGTTTACCGGTAGGGCCAGCAATATTCTTTGTCCACATGTGGTACCACAGTTTTTAAAACTATGGGTAGGAAAGCCCTGAATTCAAATTCTGGCTGTACCAATCACTACCTTGTGTGACCTTGAGCTAGCAATGAAATTTGTCTAAATCACATTTTCTTCACTCATAAAAGGAACAACTATGCCCTACTTTTTGGAATTGCTGTAAAGATTAAATTAGCTCATGTGCCCACATCACAAACCCTTGATAAATGACTATCATTAGCAACTATGATATTAATTATAAATATTTGTTAATATTTGCTTTAACCTAAGAAAAGATATTTTGGCAGATATTTGAGAATTTTTGCTTAATAGAAACTATTTTTTTCTTCTTCTTGGACTTTTCTTAAGATTCCCTAAGAACATAGCAAACAGAGCACAGGACTGCTTTCAATTCAAAAACTACCATCTTCCCTATTCACTTTTGTATGGTTTCCAGAAAAGTCTCAGTTCAGTGAGACTAGAAACAGAACTATACATTATTCAAAGGACTTCTTCTTGGCACTGGGCTTCTTGAATTAACCTGTTTAAGTTGACTCTGTTTTTCAGGTTACTTGGTTTTAAGAGCTGCTCAAAAACTAATAATCTATTTCTTCCTTTAGAAAAAAATAAATGTGGGAGCTTTGGGGACAAATAGATTAAATATAGATTAAATGTGCATATATGTAGACAAACAGATTAAATATGATTAAAATGGAATTATCTCTATGCACAATAGCAATGGAAACAATCTAAGTGTCCATAAACAAGATGAATGGATAAATAAAATGTGGTTTTATGCACACACACACACACACACACACACACACACACACCAGGGACTATTATTCAGACAAAAAAGTAGCAAATCTCTGATACATATGACGATATGAATGAGCCTTGAAAATATTATGCTAAGTGAAATAAACCAGACATAAAAGGATGAATACTGCACGGATTTCACATATATGAAATATCTGTGCCAAGTCACTTCAGTCATGCCCTACTTTTTGTGACCCTATGGACTATAGCTTGCCAGGTTCCTCTGTCCATAGGATTCTCCAGGCAAGAATACTGGAGTTGCCATGCCCTCCTCCAGGGGCCCTTCCCGATCCAGGGATCAAACTTGTGTCTCCTGCATTGGCAGGAGTTCTTTACCACTAGCAGTCCTTTACCACTAGCGCCACCTGGGAAGCCCTGAAATATCTAGAACAGGCAAATTCATAGAGACAGAAGAGTAGATTAGAAATTACCGGGGTGGAGGGGGAGGGAAGAGCAAAATGAGATGTTATTAGGATGGAGGGGGAGGGAGGAGCAAAATGAGATGTTATTATTGATTATTGGGTAGAGTTTATTTTGAGTGATGAGAAAGTTTTGGAAATGCATAGGGTGATTGGTTGTACAATACCATGAATGTACTAAATGCCACTGAACTGCATATAAAATGCCAAATTTTATGTTAAATATATTTTATCACAATAAAAATTCAGTGGAATTTTTCCTTATGAATGCAATTATAACTTTTAATTTCAAACCAGCAAATTATCAAATTTGGGGGAAGGCCCACTCACCTTCTTAAAATATATACTAGAGGACCTTAAATCTGAGACTTGATGTGCTTATACTCTAGGAACAAATTATTTTACATTCAGACAACATAAGGCAAGTTCTTCCTATACTAGTTTACAGGTTTCACAGGATCACAGTCAAACCATACTTGAATTTTTCTTCAAACCTGAAAAACAATGTTTTCTTGATCATATTTTTAATTCTGAAAAAATATTTAAGTAAAGGCATTTGTAATAGTGCTGGTAAAACTCTAGGAAAAAAAAAGTTGAATCAGAACTTCATACATACACTATACTAAAATTTTAAATGGATTAAAGTTAAACATAAAAACAAACTAATTAAAAATTCCTGGAAACAATATGACTGCTTCATTTATTTGGGGTTGGGAAAGACTGTATGGCTCTCAAAATAACAAGTCATACAACAAAAGATGCTTAGCTTTTACTCCCCCAATCTACAGCCATGCATGCATGGACACAGATGCACAGAGAGACACACAGACACACACAGAGACACACACACACACATCTACTCTCTATTTCAAGACTTCAAAAAACATCAGAAGCATAATTGGCTAACTGGAGAAAACATTTACAAAAAGCATTTCAACAAAGCTATAGTATTCAATACAAAGCGCTTTCACAGATAAGAGGAATCAAAACTCTAATAAGAAAAGGTACAAAGGATATGAACAGAAATATGAAGAAATATAATTGGTTGATACAAAGAAGCAGAAACACTCAATCTTCTTAATAATAAAATTAATTTAAAAATCAATAATTACCATTTTGAAAGAAATACCAACAGACCGGCTTAAAACTAGAAAAGCTGATAATAGTGTTCACACAGAAAAATAAACACAGACGAATCAGCCCGCAAAATTCTGAAAAAGAAGAACTGTGGGGTGGATATGGGAGAAACCAGTCCTACAATAGTTGGGTTCTAGGACATAAATAGACATTTAACTATAAGCTATAGAAATAGATTTAATACAATAGGGGAAAATTTAGAATATGGTAACAATATCTTCTACAAAAATGGGGAAAAGATGGATTAATAATGTTGTTAGCAACTGGGAAGCTATCTGAATAGAAAAATTAAATTGGCTTTTGACTTTACAGTTTATACCAAAATAAAATTTAAATGAATTAAACATTTAAATGGAAAAAAATTAAATTGCTAGTGGTTGTGTTTAGTGGTATTGTTTGCAGAATTCAGGTCCTGGGAGAATGATGTGACAGGATGAATTTTTAAAAGATGGTCACAACAATAGCTTTTGTTCTACATTTTCTTATAATATAACCCTTCTCTTATAATAATCACTCTCTCATTTATCAGTGAACTGTGTGCCCCTCTTCTTATAATGCGGGTAGACCATTGTGACTGCTTTGACAACAAATGTGATTTCTAAAGCAAGATCATAAAACACCATGTACTTCCACTTTGCTCTCTTGGGATGCTAACTCTTGGAACCCAGCCACCATGCTGAAAGGAAGCGCAAGCAGGCCCACATGCAAAGAAACCAAAGTACCCAGCTCACAACCCTGGCTGAGTCTCCAGCCAAGAACCAGCGCTCGCTAGACAGCTATATGAGAAAGCCTTCTTCAAAGTGAATCTTCCAGCTCTCATATGAGTCACTTCACATGAAACTAAGTGAAACAGAGACTAGCCATCCCTGTTGAGTCTTAGGCAAATAATGGACTTTTTAGCCATTGAATTTTGAGTTGGTTTGTTAACTGTAACAAAATTGTACATTCATTTTTACCTTCACCAACAGGAACTCTTATTTCTTAGCAAAGAAATGTCAGTGCATCTGAGGAACATTATACTTACTATTAATTGCTTCAACAAAGAAATTATAAGATAGACTGCTATTGAAATAAAGCAAGGTAATAATGCACATAAAAGTGATAATTCTGAAAATTTGCTGAAGGATGATATTCTTTACCAGGTACATAAATGTGGTATTCAAATAATCACAAATCAGTATCTCTAGGTTACATTGTCATTGTTTAGTCACTCGGTCATGTCCAACTCTTTGACCCCATGGACTGTAGCCCACCAGGCTCCTCAGTCCACGGGATTTCCCAGGCAAAAATACTGGAGTGGGTTGCCATTTCCTTCTCCAGAGGATCTTCCTGACTAAGGGATCAAACCTGTGTCTCCTGCATTGGCAGATGATCTCTTTACCACTGAGCCACCTGGGAAGTCCAGCACAATCCTTAGACACAGTAAATCCTCGATAAATGGGAAAAAGTTATTCCCATCTCCACCTTAATATACCAAAGGCCAAACCAAATATGATTATTTATTCATTTTAAATTTCTCAATCTTGCTTTCTCCTTAGAAGTGTGAAACAAAAAATATTTTTCTCTGCATTCTAGTGATGAGAGAGAAAAACACCCAAGAAAGCGACAATGCATTAAAGGTGTTTTCTTGTTGGGGTGCATGGGAGTCAGAGATAATACTGTTGGGGCGGCTTTGTACTGCATCATCTAAGCTGGCGGTAAAGAACGCGCATGCCAATGCAGGAGACGTAAGAGACTCGAGTTCTATCCCTGGGTCAGGAAGATTCCATGGAGTAGGAAATGGCAACCCACTCCAGTCTTCTTGCCTGGGAAATCCCATGGACAGAGGAGTCTGGTGGGCTACAGTCCACAGGGTCACAAAGAGTCGGACATGACTGAAGCAACTTAGCATGCACACATCTAAGCTGGAACTCTGGTCCTCAGAATTCCCTTCCATATCTAGTTCCCATTTGGCTTTGGTGTTGTATAATCAAGAAGCTGACTGGCCTTGGTTCCTGGTTCCTGGGAGGGAATCTAACTTCTTGGAATTTCCCATGTGATAGTAGTGTCCTTGTTATTTATGGCTGGCAAGCCCCTAGTTGGTTGCTGGATGGGCCTGGCCATACTGGAAAGATCAACCATGTGGTTAGAGGGTTGGGATTTGAGCCAAGTGATATCAATCCAACCTCCTCAGGGTGGAGGGGAGGGGGTGGAGGAGGAGGGGTGGAAATTGGGATCATGGAGATTGAATTCAATCACATGGCCAAGAATTCAATCAGAAACCCAAAGAAACTCTGAATGCAAAGCTTGGATAAGCCTCCTGGCTGGTAACACACATGAATATGCCAGGAGTGTGATACTGCCTGATTCCATAGGGAGAGGACACAGAAACTTCCCATTTGAGACTCTCCCAAACCCCATCCTCTATGCCTCTCCTCTTCCATCCTGTTTTGATTTGTATCCTTTTGCTACAATAAAACTGTGACCATAAGTGTACTCTTTCTCGAGTTCTGTGAGTCATTTTAGTGAATTATCAAAACTGAGGGGCTTGTGGGAACCCCCAAATGTGGAGCCAGTTGTTCAGAAGTGCAGGCAGCCTGGCAATCCAGGAGCTGCAGCTGGTATCTGAAGTGAGGACACAGAGGACTAAGCCCTGAACCTGTGAAGTTTAGCCTGACCCCAAGTAGTTAGTGTCAGCATTACAATGTAGTTCACTACAAGAGAAATTTGCTTGAGGTCCAGAAGGGAAGCAGCAGGCATATTTTCTACACTGTGGAAGCCTGGAAGAGGCTGCCAGGCACTGTGGTCCCTCAAACACATTGCTGCTGATCTCCTGGCTCACCTTGTTGGCGTGGGGCGGCACCCACCCTGCAGGCTCCAGGTCGTACGAGTCATCTAAGGTAGAGAATCGGAGACAGATAGATGCAGGCTCCAATTCTTCCCCCCAGAAGTTTCCAGCTTGTCCCTGCTCCTGTTCTTGTTCAGCTTTCCTTCCCAATTGCTGGTGTAGCTAACTTATAAAGATTTCAGGCCAACACCAGATGCGTGTAACAAATTGTTTCACCAGCGACTGCATCAAGTTGAATCCTTATAATAAGTTTCTTTTTCAATGATACTCTTACTTCTGCCTCTCTGATTTTACCTTGACTGCCACAACTGGTTCAGTCTATCCACTGATAGAAAATTACAAATTTAAAAGTGATTGTTGAGAATTTAAGGGGAAGCGCTATAGGAGTAGAAACACAGGGGTTGCCAATCTCAATTTCATGCTAGAATCTTAGAAAAAAAATCTGATACCACGCTCCTCCCTGAGATTCTACAGTAGAGTTTAGACATTGAATCATTCTGTGAAAGTTTCCTGGGTGATCCTAGCATGCATCCAGTTTATGAAATGCTCCACTGGAAGGAAGAAAAAGAACAAAGAAAAGTTAATCAATCTTATACACACACAAGGAAGTATAACAGAACTTATCTTAATGCTAGTCACTTCTAACATCAAGAAGTTTTAAAAATTAACTAATAGACATAGCAAGCAAGTATCAGTAAAACTAAAGACATGAAATAGTCATACAGAAGTAGAATTCATAGTTAATAGCATGAAAATGGATCAAGAATATTTACATTGATAAAAGTTATAGTACATGTGAAGAAATGTCCCACAAAAACTGGGAGATACACTCAGAGAAAAGAACAAAATAAAATCACCTTTTTTAGAATGAAAAGGTCAAGAAGAAGAAAAAATACAAGGTTCAAAAAACATAATTAACAGGACTTACCTATCATACTAGAAGCATGCTTAACTCCATTCTTAATCTAACCCAATAAAATATGAATGTGAAAATTATGGTGGTTTCCAGTAAACTAGTTGAATATTTTGTAAAGATCCAGAAAGGATAAATCATTATAAAAATTTGCTGTCAGATTAAGTGTGGCCCAGATGGTAAAGAATCTGCCTGCAGTGCAGGATACCCAGGTTTGATCCCTGGGTTGGGAAGATCTCCTGGAGAAGGGAATGGCTACCCACTCCAGTATTCTTGCCTAGAGAATTCCGTGGACAGAGAAGATTGGCGGGCTACAGTCCATGGGGTCACAAAGAGTCAGACACGACTGAGTGACTAACACATAATGTTTGAAAGTAAGTGGACACTGTTGGTGTTAGTCACTCAGTTGTGTCCAACTCTTAGTGACCCTGTGGACTGTAGGCCACCAGGCTCCTCTGTCCATGGAATTTCCTAAGCAAGAATACTGGAGAGAGTTGTCATTCCCTTCTCCAAGGAATATTCCCAACCCAGGGATCGAACCCAGGTCTCCTGCATTGCAGGCAGAGTCTTTACTATCTGAGCCACTAGTCCACTTGTTGTCCATAAGAAAAAAAAAAATTGGATGTGAATCCTAGAAAATCTGGATACTTCACAAGTGTTTTTCAAACGTCTGTGGAGTGGTTATGAGAGTTGGGAAAAGAAACACCAGGTGGGTCTCACACTGTGCAGGATGAAACTCACAGGCAGGAGGGTCAGCTAAGAATGATGCATGTGGTTTCAGCTTCTCTCAGCAGCCTCTGCAGAGCTGTACTAGAGCTGTAGGTTCAGCCCTGCTAGCTCAGGCAGGCAGCCTAGAAAGATCCTGTGATCATCCAGCTCATGAACTGGTTTGTCTCTCTACAAGTTTTTTATCACATGGGCCACATTTCCTGTTCACAAGACTATAAAATCAGAAGTCACAATAGAAGCATGGAGTGGAAAAGTCATTTAGAAGTAACTAAATAGAATCTTTTCATACTGTTCGTGAGATTCTCAAGGCAAGAATACTAAAGTGTTTTGCCATTCCCTTCTCCAGTGGATCACATTTTGTCAGAACTCTCCGCCATGACCCATCCATCCTGGGTGGCCCTACAAGGCATGGCTCATAGTTTCCTTGAGTTACACAAGGCTGTGGTACATGTGACCAGTTTGATCAGTTTTCTGTGACTGTTCTTGTCATTCTATATGCCCTCTGACAGATAAGGATAAAATGCCGGGAGCCAGCACACGAGATCCCACCCATGACAATGTCATGAGGAGAAGACCTGACGAGCAAGGCAACTCAGGCCTCAGGGATTTCGATAAGCTGCCTCGGCGCTCACCTTAAAGATGATATCTTTCTGATGCTTGCTATAATAGACTGCTCCCTAATTTCTGTGACTTAGGCAGAAGGCCTTCCGGTGCTACATTGTTTCAGCCTGCCGCACCATGACTTTATGGGACATTTTTTTCCCTTAAGCTCAAGGCAAAAAATAGATTACAAAAAACAGGTTTTTCTTTGAAACTTTGAGTTAATAAATCCTTTCTTTGTCACAATCCACTGTGTCTGTATTCTTTTAAAAAAAAATGTAGCTCTGGCACATTCTGTGCCTGATACAAAAATACTTTTAGAAAAAGTGTTCTGGCTGATCAACTCTTATCAATAAAGAGTCATAAGATGTTAGCAGGCCTCCAGGCCAGAAGATGATGTAAACAACATGAGACTTTTGTAAATAAGATATACAAAAAAGTATCCTGGTTTCGATAAAGGTCAGAAACTTCTGACCTGAGGAGCTAATTTGGCATGATTCTACATTTTACATTTTCCTCTATGTACAACTTAAGACATGAAAAGCTCCCTTCGAAAAATAAAGCTCAGACGCTGCCTCACACCTGCCCAGTCTCGCTGTTTCTTCTCTCCGCCGACGCCGTCCATCCTGAGGGAACCCCTGGACCAGCTGGAGCAGGACTCCGGCAATAAAAGGCTTATGGAAGCTTCCTGTTGGGAGAGCCTGACTGTGGGGGAAACTGGGTCTTGTTCTAATGGGCGGGGTGGCCATGCTCAGTAAATCTTTAATCCAATTTTCTGTTGATGGGCAGGTCTGTGTTCGCTCCCTGTTGTTTGACCTGAGACCAAACTATGGTGGATGTAATAAAGATAATGACGACCTCCTTCAAAAGGTCCCATGCATGCACTACCGTACTCAGTGCCCTCAACCCTGCAGCAGGCCACTGCCAACCCATACCTCCACCAGAGACTCCTGGACACTCACAGGCAAGTCTGGGTCAGTCTCTTGTGGGGTCACTGCTCCTTTCTCCTGGGTCCTGGTGCACACAACATTTTGTTTGTGCCCTCCAAGAGTCTGTTTCTCCAGTCCTGTGTAAGTTCTGGCAGTTCTATGGTGGGTTTAATGGTGACCTTCTCTAAGAGGGCTTATGCCACACCCAGGTGTGCTGCATCCAGAGCCCCTGCTCCTGCTGCAGGCCACTTCAACCCAGACCTGCGCAGGAGACACTCAAATACTCAAAGGCAGTCCTGGCTCAGTCTCTGTGGGGTTTCCTGGTAAGCACAAGGTTTTGTTTGAGTGTCTCCAAGTGTCTCTGGCGGGTATGGGGTTTAATTCTAAACACAATTTTGTCCCTCCGACTGCCTTGCTGGGGCTTCTCCTTTACCCTTGGACATGGGGTATATTATTTTGGTGAGATCAAACATACTCCTGTCGATGGTTGGTCAGCAGCAAGTTGTAATTTTGGAGTTCTCACAGGAGAAGATGAGTGCACATCCTTCTACTCCGACATCTCGTAGTCTTTAAGTCAAAATTCAGACTTAAATTGAAGAAAGCAGGGAAAACCACTGGACCATTCAGGTATGACCTAAATCATATCCCTTATGATTATACAGTGGAAGTGACCAATAGATCCAAGGGATTAGATCTGATAGACAGAGTGCCTGAAGAACTATGGACAGAGGTTCGTGACATTGTACAGGAGGCAGGGATCAAGACCATCCCCAAGAAAAAGAAATGCAAAAAGGCAAAATGGCTGTCTGAGGAGGCCTTACAAATAGATGTTAATAGAAGAGAAGCAAAAAGCAAAGGAGAAAAGGAAGATATACCCATTTGAATTCAGAGTTCCAAAGAATAGCAAGGAGAGATAAGAAAGCCTTCTTCAGTGATCAACGCAAAGAAATTGAGGAAAACAATAGAATGGGAAAGACTATAGATATCTTAGAGAAAGTTAGAGATACCAAGGGAGTATTTCATGCAAAGATGGGCACAAAAAAGGACAGAAATAGTATGGATCTAACAGAAGCAGAAGATACTAAGAAGAGGTGACAAAAATACACAGAAGAACTATACAAAAAAATGCAGTTGGTGACCTGAAATTGAAGCCAATGCTTTTCTACCATTGTGGAAATCCTAAGGGCCTTAAGAATTAATTATTCTAAATCTACTCTGTCTATGCTCTATAAGTAGGACAATAAAGCCTGGACAATGGCTCACCTATTTATAACATGGCTTACTAAATATTTTAAGCCTACTGCGATCTGTTGTTCAGGTTAAAAAGATTTCTTTCAAAATGTTACTGCTTATTGACAAAATGACTGTTCACCCAAGAGCTCTGGTGGAGAGACAAGATTAATGTTTTCATGCCTGCTAACACAACATCCATTCTGCAACTCATGGATCAAGGAGTAATTTTGACTTTCAAGTCTTATTATTTAAAAAATACATTTCAGGGGCTTCCCTAGTGGCCCAGTGGTAAAGAGTCACCTGCCAATGCAGGAGACACGAGTTTGATCCCTGGTCTGAGAAGATCCCACATGCCACAGAGCAACGAGGCCCATGCACCACAACTAATGAACCCAGGAGCCACAAATACTGAAGCCTGTGCCCTGCAACAGGAGAAGCCACCACAATGAGAAGCATGTGCACCTCAACTAGAGAGTAGCCCCCTCTCATTGTAACTTAGAGAAAAAGCCCATGCAGCAATGAAGACCCAGCACAGACAAAAATAAATAAAATACATTTCGTAAGGTTACAGCTATTGTAGATACTGTGATTCCTCTGACGGGTCTGGGCAAAGTAGACTGAAAACTTAAAAAAGCTTCACCATTCTAGATGCCATTAACAACATTCATGATTCAGAGGAAGAGGTCAAAATATCAACATTAACAGGAGTTTGGAAAAAGTTGATTTCAACTCAAATGAATGAGGGGTTCAAAACTTCAGTGGAGAAAGTAACTGCAGATGTGGTAGAAACAGCAAGAGAACTAGAAATAGAAGCGGAACCTGAAGATGTGATTAAATTGCTGTGATATCATAATAAAACTTTCACAGATGAGGAGTTGCTTCTTATGGATGAGCAAAGAAAGTGGTTCTTGAGATGAAATCTACTACTGGTGAAGATAATGTGAAGATTGGTAAAATGACAACAAAGGATGTAAAATATTCCATAAACTTATTTGATAAAGCAGGAACAGGGTTTCAAAGGATTGGCTCCAGTTTTGGAAAAAATTCTACGCTGGGTAAAAGTGCTGTCAAACAGCACTGCACATTGCAGAGAAATTGTTCATGAAAAGAAGAGTCAATCACTGTAGCAAACTTTATTGTTGCTTATTTTTAGAAATTTCCACAGCCAGTCCAGCTTTTAGCAACCACCACCTCCATCAGTCAGCAGTCATCAACACTAAAGGAAGACCCTCTACCTGCAAAAAGATTATGACTTGATAAGGGTTCAGATGATTAGAATTTTTTAGTAATAAAAGATTTTTTAAATTAAGGTATATACATTGAGGTTTTTTTAGACATAATGCTATTAAACACTTAATGGGATACAATATAATGTAAATATAAATTTTGCACATACTGGGAAGCCAAAAATTTGTGACTCACTTACTATAATATTTAGTTTTTAGTGGTGATCTGGAAGCGAACCCACAGTATCTCCAAGGTATGCCTGCATTGAAAGGGAAAAGAAAAGTGTCAACTTATAATTCTATACTCACCCAAATTATATTTTAAAAGCAAAGGTGAAAGAGACTTCTCCAGTCATAGAAAAGCTAAAAGAGTTCATCACCAGCAAGACTGTACTGTAAGAGCTATCAAAACAAGTTCTTCAAGCAGGCAAATACCAGATGGATATTTGGAATTACACAAAGGATGAAGAGCTCCAGAAATAGTAACTTTCATAAAAATGTTAAGATTATTTTCTTATTTAAATCTTCTTAAAAGAAAATCTATTTAAAATAATGACAGCAATGACAACAAAGAACCCAAAACAACAAATAAAAACAAGTAAGTGTGGGGTATATATGTGTGTGTGTGTGTATATATATATATATATATGCGTGTGTGTGTTAGCTGCTCAGCCGTGTTCAACTCTACAACTCTTTGCAACCCCATGGACTGCCACCAGGCTGCTCTGTTCATGGGATTCTCCTGGCAAGAATACTGGAATAAGTTGCCATTTCCTTCTCCAGGAGATCTTGCTAACCAAGGGATCAAACTCAGATTTACCACATTGCAGGCAGATTCTTTACCGTCTGAGCCATCAGGGAAGCCCCATATGTGGATACACGTGCACAAATGTGAAATGAATAGCAGCAAAAGTGTCTAGCAAGCCTGAACAGGAAGTAAAATATTACTATATCAGGAGGTAAAACTGGACTATAAGTTGAGAACAAAGTTTACAAAAATTCTAGTATTCTATATCCATTAATTTGGAAAGACAGAGAAAATGTTATTTTTAATAAAAATATAAATTATCCAAACTGACTTTTGACAAAGCAGAAAATCTAAATAGATCAATAACCACAAAAGACACTGTTCTCAGTGTCAGTAAACTGATTACTTCTAAGACTCAGATAATTTTAATAAAGGAGTTTAACTAATTCTAAAGAAACAGGTAATTCTCATATTATTCAATTTTTTCCCAGGGCAAAGAAAAAATAAGCTTACTAATTCATTCTACAAAACACTAGGATCATAATTCTAAAACCAAACTAAATAATTATTTTAAGAAATCTCATGGATATAGATCCAGTAACTTAAAGTTTTGAAAAACAACATTCTAGAGTGTGTTAAAGGCACAGTATATTGTGATATAAATTTTATAATAGGATACAATGATGGTTCAGGGTTAGGAAATCAATACTAGAGAAGTTTTTGATGTTGAAGTCTCCCTTTTTTATTCAATTATTTGACCAATGTTCTTTATTCATTCATCAAAAATTTACCATGCATTGTATACATGGCAGGCACTGGATACTGGGAATTCAGTGGTGAAAATATGAGGTCCTGGCCTTCATGGAGATGTCTAGTGAGATACAAATAAAAAGAAAATTTTAATACAGTATAAGAAAGTGAAAGAAAGTGAAGTCACTCAGTTGTGTCTGACTCTTTGCGACTCTGTGGACTGTAGCCCACCAGGCTCCTCCGTCCATGGGATTCTCCAGGCAAGAATACTGGGGTGGGTTGCCATTTCCTTCTCCAGGGGATCGTCCCAACCCAGGGATTGAACCCAGGTCTCCCACATTGCAGGCAGACGCTTTAACTTCTGAGCCACCAGGGAAGCCCCCAATATAGTTTAAAGACTATGATAAAAGAAATGCAGGGTACTATGCAAACACATAAATTGATATGTAAACTTTAGGGTGCTGTTTGGACATCTCTGTTGAGATGATTGCCTACTCTAGGATGGTGGCAGTGGATACAGAGACGAAGGCCCTACACAACATAGAGTGCTATAAAATTTTCTGATGACTGATTGGATGGAGGAGGGTGGAGTCAAAAGATTCTTTGGGGGGAATCTTAAGGTATTCAGATTAATGTATTAATTTATACATTTATTGTGCATAAAAGGGTAAAATAAGGGTCAAGTTTGAAAAATACTGTTAGGTATAAACATCATTGCAGCAAGTTTTATGGCACTGCTCTGTCACTAAGAAAAAGTCACAGTGTTAGTACATCATGTTCATGAAACACGGGACTACAGATCCCTGTCGTTTTGCAGAACAACTTATGAGAGTAGTTTCATGGAACACACACTGGGAGAAATTGCTCTCCATAAAAACAGTTTCTTCCTTTCTGCAACTCTCAATACCTCAGTCTCACCAACTATATTCAATTCTTTACAGCTGTCTTCTTCTATCCCTTTACACCAGGGTTCCCAACCTCCTGCATATAATGCCTGATGATCTGAAGTGGAGCTGATGTATTAATAATAAAGTACACAGTAAATGTGATGAGCTTGAATCATCCTAAAACCATCTCCCCTACCCTCTCCAGTCTATGGAGAAACTGTCTTTCATGATACTAGTCCCTGGGGTCAAAAAGGTTAGGAACCACTGCCTTACACAGCACATGTATTTAGTTAGGTTCAACTGGGTGAAGCTGAAGTGAAAAAAGATTCACTGGGACCTCATAAGGGGTGTCCCAAAAACCATTAAAAGAAAAATTTTATTCTGAACCAGTAACTGGTGAATCAAGGTGAAGGGATCTGACCCACAGGTAAGTCACAATATAGTGTTAATCTTTGTTACTATCTACAAATGCTAATGAGTAAATTTCCATATAGGTAAGACAACTGAAGGAGAAGGCAATGGCACCCCACTCCAGTACTCTTGCCGGGAAAATCCCATGGACGGAGGAGCCTGATAGGCTGCAGTCCATGGGGTCGCGAACAGTTGGACACGACTGAGCGACTTCACTTTCACTTTTCACTTTCATGCATTGGAGAAGGAAATGGCAACCCACTCATGTTCTTGCCTGGAGAATCCCAGGGATGGGAGAGCCTGGTGGGTTGCCATCTATGGGGTTGCACAGAGTCGGACACGACTGAAGCGACTTAGCAGCAGCAGCAAGACAACTGAAAATAACAGGCTCATTAGAGATAATGACCTCGAGAATTCAATGGACTGTACAGTCCATGGGGGTCACAGTCGGACACGACTGAGCAACTTTCACTTTCATTAAAGACTTCTACTATTTTAAATTTATTTTTTAATTGAAGGATAATTGCTTTACAGAATTTTCTGTCAAACCTCAACATGAATCAGCCATAGGTATACATATGTCCCCTCCCTTTTGAACTGTTTTGTTGTTGTTTAGTTGCTAAGTTGTGTCTGACTCCTCTGCTACCCCAGGGACTGTACCCTGCCAGGCTCCCCTGTCCATGGAATTTCCCAGGCAAGAATACTGGAGTGGGTTGCCTTTTCTTCTCAAGAACTGCTTAAAAGGACAGAAACTTCTGATCTTAATGCTCTCTGTGCTAGTAACTGGATAGCTTCACATACCTAGGCACAGAAAAACTGTGCATATTTAAAAACAGAGAAAACCAAATGTACAAATTCCTAGACACCAGGGAGAGTAACCAAATTAGTTTACAGTGCTCAGAAACATAAACCATGCATTACTGAAAATCTGATTCTAAAATAGTAAGTTTGGTATGTTCAAAAGGTATATATCAGGATGCTCTAAGAACTGACATTTTTAACACCAGGCAATCACTGAATAAAAGTGTGCAATGTTTTTTGTGTGCAATGTCCCTAAAGTTAGTGATGTCAAAAAAAAGACATACTCTTTCTGTTTTCAATATATTAAAAAGCAACATAGTACAAATGTTGTAGTTAATATTAAAAAGGATCCAAATTTTACAAGGAATTAATTTTTATAAACAAGTTCTACAATGAAAGGGAAACAGCATCTTGATACATAAAAGTGTTGTTAAACAAGATTTAAAAATTTTTAAATCAGAAAATGTTGTAAATTCTTTCAAATGTTCAAACAAAAACAAAAAGCAACCTGTACAATCTCCATAATAAAATGTATCCCTGTACAACTGTCCTGGGTACAATGTTAAAATTTTCGAAGTTTGAGTCATAGAGGCAGTACTTTAAAAAGTACATTTTCAGTAAAACATTTTACCATTTATCGAACTATGCATTTATATTTTTGTTCTTCCAGAAATAGGGGATTTACATTAACACTGTATTTTTACTGTAAAAAATACATTTAGTGATATTTAACTTCCTGAATGGCTTCAGTCAAACATTGATTTAATGAGCAAATTCTAAAATTTTACAACGAAATAGCATGTGTAGATGTACACTTGTATGCTCAAGATCATGTCACAGAACTCACACTTAAGTTCTCTGAGGAGTTAAATATGGTTTATCCCCAAACTTTATCAAAAAGCTTTCTCATATGTTAGTAAAATGAATCACTGAAGTTAAACATTTTCTCATTTATTAACAAAATACTGAGTCAATTCTGACTATCAACTTGAATATTTTTCATTATATACACCAAAAATCTGATTCACCACCAAGAAGCTTCTTGCAATACAAAAAAAATAAGATAATTAAAATATTTTCTTCATAATACAACTAATCCATATAATACATCCTTTACTCAATTGTCTAAAATGATTAGGAATTGTGGCACTTTCTTCTGCATAAAACCCTTTCCTCTTTTTAAAACCCTGAGGTGAAAGGCTATGAATGTAATAAAACTAGAACCACAATTCTTCTCATGTCTGTACTGAATTGCTATTGGGTTTTAAAATTTTTACAAAGAAATGTGACAACTTCTAAAGCTGCTCTATAGTTTTTTAAGAAAACATTCCCAGAAACAACTTAACAAAAAGGACCTAAAATGACCCTATGAAAAATCCTTATAACACTTGTTAGTGTCGAGATGAGCGCCATTTTCCATCTCTACCACTGTCTCTTCTGTTATCATAGTCATGGCTCCAGCCATCGTGATTCCTGTCTTCATAGAAAAAATCGTCTCTGTTTCCTCTGTAATGATGGTCAGACCCGGGATCACTGTAACGCTGTTCACGGCTATAATGTCTATCCATCATGTAGGGATGAGAATTCAGTCTGACTTTTCTCTGTGATGATGGTGTATCTTGGCGCCACTGGGAGCTTGAAGACTGGTTAAAAGTATGATTATGTGACTGAACTGATGGGGAAAATCCTGACTGATCCAGATGTGGAGAACCAAATTTCCCTCCATATGACATCTGTCTCAAAACATTGTTCATCTGAGCAAAGAGAAAAAGAAGAAAATGTTAAGCACAAATATTTCTATGTATCCAAAGGCAACAGACATGTAGCCCATGGTTAAACACAATAATGGAAAAGCAAAATCATTCTTGCCCATCTGAATTTTAAGTTAAACACAACTAAAAATAGTAGAAACAGTGAGTGAGATGGACTAGTGAGGAGAAAAACAGAGATAAGTACTAAGTGACTAGATCACTAGTTCCCAAATTCTGCCTATGGGCAGACATTAGGCAATGATGATTTTTTTTTAACGGTTTATAGCAAAATGGAAAAAATATGTTTATAAAAGCCCATATCCCTTTATGCTAATTTCTCAATTTAATTTCACTCTTGTATTTTTATTCTGCAGACTGTGAAATACACAAGTCTAGGTACCATGAGCCAAGACTGATTTGGGCAAAGAAAATAAAAAGAAAGAAATGTAAGAAAAGAAAAAAAGATTTGGAGACGGATCAAAGACAAAAATGAAACAGCAAAGATATCTAAGGTTTTATCACTAGTGATATTATTACAGAAAAAAATGGAAAGTTCACAAGGAAGGGGGTCTAGAAGACTCCAGTATAGTAAGGTATTAAGTATCAAAGACAGTATATGATAGAAATTACTCAGCATAGGTTACAAGAACATCAGAGAATGAGTTTCCAATACGTGCAACACACACACACCAACAATGGTTAGAGAAAAATACAAATGTGAGAAGCAGCTCTTCTATTTATCTTTGATCTTATAAATATATCTTCAGCCCAGTGAAAACTGAAATCTGCAAAGATCATGCTAGTCTAACTAAAATTTAAGAAGTTAAAAAAGAATTTTAACTAGGTATGATTTTTTTCTTTTTTAGCAACTCAAGTTGAATAATCAGCTTACCACTGCTTGTCTCTGAAAATTTTCTGAAGATGAGAAAGATCTTTGAATTGTCTGTGCTGACTGAGTCATGTTATCCACCGTCCTTTCATGAAAAGTGAAAAATAAGAAAACCAATATATAATCATTCATTCAACAAATAAACATGTCAATCATGAGTAAGACACAGTCTTCAAAGATAGGAATCAGTAAGACCAACAAGGTATCTGCTCTCACGGAGCCAGGGATAAGGATTCAGACAATAAGAGAATTTCACATGGTTATAAAAACACAGTAATATACAACTACAGGGCAAGTTGAAGTGAGAGAGATAGGGGATTCTATTTTAGCCTGACTGGTCAGGAACGGCCTTTCTAAAAAGGAAATATTTGAAGTGAGAGCTGAACAAGATTACCTGAAGACAACACATTCCAGCTGAGGGAAGGACTAGCAGTGGTGAACAAACTAGTCTGTGGGCCAAACCCAGTTTGTGCAAAGCTTTATTGGAACACAGCCAACCTCTTTTGTTTTTGTGTGGTGCTACAATGTTAGAAGAAACAAGTTCTTTATAAAAAAAAAAAAAAACAACAACCTGTCAATTTACAGAAAAAAAAAATTGTCAATCTCTGGGCCAGTAGTGTGAAGGCCTAGACTGAGCACTAAAATGAAAAGGATTTGATCAATTAGACATAACAGGTGAGGGAAACAGAAGAAATAAAGGATAAAATCTAGGGCTATTCCCTGGTGGTCCACTGGTTAGGACTCCACGTTCTCACTGCCGAGGGCCTGGGTTCGATCCCTGGGTTGGGAAGATCCCTTGGAGAAGGGAACAGCTACTCACTCCAGTATTCTTGCCTGGAGAATTTCATGGACAGAGAAGCCTGGTAGGGACAGAGAAGCCTGGTAGGCTATAGTCCATTGGGTTATAAAGAGTCAGACATGACTGAGTGACTTTCAAAGAAAAGAATTACTGAGACAGGAAAGCATAATAGGCTTTGGGGAATAAAGAATTCTATAACATAAAGAGAATATTAATCTTAAGGACTTAAACCTTATTCCTCACTTCCTAAAGAGGTAACTTGCTCTACAGAAAAGATCAGAAAAGGTTTTAATTTTATTTTAAAATACACCATTGGAATCAAACCACCAACGGATTTATCTTATAGTTTAGATCTTTTTATTTAGGGTTCTTTTTTCTTACTTTTCTAAAGCAGAACTGATTTTACTTATACTCTACAAAGAAAGCAATTTACACATTTGTTCATTCATTCATTCCACTGAGCACGTGGGATCTCAGGTCCCTGATCAGGAATCAAACCCATGCCTGCTGCAGTGCAAGGGCAGAGTCTTAACCACTGGACCACCAGGCAAGTCTCATATTTTGTTTTCTTAAATCATATTATGTGTCTGCATGTCAAGGGGATAAAAAGTATAATTTTACTTGTAGAGAGTATAAAAATCAAGTACACACTAACACTTGATTGTAACTATTTACTTGTGTATTCTTCCCCCCAAGAATTTCTAAGATGGGTTAAAAACTTTTTTCCCCCTCCACCTAAGATAACTTACAAGTTTCTATCATAGTGGTTAGAGATGCTTCAAATTCCAACTGTACTGAAAAGCATTTAAACACAATTTCAGCTGGCAAGAAGAGCATACCCTTCCAGATTACTGCTTTCTTAGAATTTCACCTTCCAGATTCTTCATATTCATTCACCCACTTCTCTTCAGCTCCTGGTACCACCTTAATTCAAACTCTCAATCCAACCCCAACAGCTTCGTTGCTTCTAATACCAATACTTTGCTACCAACAGATTCCTAATTGGTCTATTCTCACCCTTGCCTCCTTCAATCCATTCTCTCCCAGTGCAACCAAGTAACTCATTAAAATACAAACCTGTTCCTTTTACTATCCTACCAAAAATGTTTTAATGTCTTCCTACTGTTCTTAAGGTGAAATTCCAAAATCCTAATTATGACATATAAGAAAGACTCTATGCCATCTGGCCTCTATTTACTCTGACAAGATCACCTACTACTCTCCATTTTTCATTCATTATGATCTAGGTACACTGGCCTCTTTCAGGTCCTAATTCACTTATCTCTCCTTATTAAAACTTTCTAAACACTTTCTACTCATATTATGGTGGGTGTGCTCAATCACACTGCCTGGGTTTGAAAACAGGCTCAATGCTTATGAGCAGTTCACACTTGAGCAAGTTAACCTCCAACCCTCATTTTCTTCATCAAGGTGGAGATGATTCTTACCTCATAAGACTGCTATGAGGGATAAATGAGATCATAAATACAAAGGACTTGGTGACAAATCTGACAGGTGACAGGATTTTTTAACTCTTTCTTGAATGAAGCCCATTACAATTGATAAACTGCTCTAAGGACACACCAGGAAAAAACTATCCCTAGTAAAATATCAGCCTCCCCAAAGAAAACTATTTAAGTAGACATGGTACCTTTTCTAATCCTTAGTAACTAAGAGGGATTTTAGAGATATCCGAATCAACTTTTTTCCTTACAAATGGAAAGATAGGGCCAGAGACTAGCTCAAGATTACACAATTATTAAGAGACATATTTAGAATCCAGCTTTATGAACTCTTGGTCTGTTTACTAATAGGTATTTTTAATCTGCAAGTAACAATCAATTAGTGGTCATAAAACTAATGTGAATTAAAAAAATAAAACAGAGGGTAATACAAATAGCAAGGGTTAAGAAATGTTTTGAGAAATTCTGTGTCAGTATATACATGTATGTGGGTTTGGGTCTATGTCTTTACAATTAACATAGTTACACATGTATTTATTTTAAGGGAACTATATACAATGGGCCTATAGTCCCCTTAGAATAGATACTATGTATAACTATCATCCAAAATAGCAAATATAGCAGCAGAAAAAAGAGGTAGGAGCATAATGAAGGAAGTGAATCACTCATTATGTGTTTTGAGATCACAACCTAAAAACAATTCCTGATAAATGATTTTTAAATTAGGTGCAAAACATTACCTGCTAGGAGATGTAGAAGTAGGGCTTGAATTTCCAACATGATGCTGGGGATATGACAAACTGACCTCCTGTGAGGCATGGCTACTTCCTAAATGAAACAATTTGAGAAATTCTTATTGTTAGAAAGTTTAACTTGAAGTTTTGTATTCCTCAGCCCAATCATTCCAAAAAAGGCAGACATAACTTAAAAGTGAAAACCTCAAATTTCAGTAAATCGCTTTATAGTTCATCAGAGTGAAAACTGTTTAATACCAGATATATTTAAAACAAAGGGTTACAAATAAGGTACTACCCAATGTATAACAGACAATGTATAAATACCCAATCTGGCCATAGTACTCTGATCCCCACACTAAATTATAAAACTGAATACAAGGAAAGTTTCATCCTCACATGATCACGCATCAAAATTTGTAAAAGTAAATTACAAAGCAGTCAGGAAGACTTTCAGGAAATAATCTTTGTGCTTTTAGAGCATGAACCCAAAATAAGTCATTCTAACAATGAAGGTTTATGTTCTTTTCACCAACCTAACCTGAAATTTTAACTCTTGAAAATTACCACTTTCAAAATCCATGTCAATATTACCTATTTTTAGCGATATACAGTTTACTGTTCATAAAGCTTAAAGCATTTTCACCCAAAAAGAGGTTCTCAAAAAAAGAGGTTCTCTAAAACTGAATAACAAAATTAAAAACAAAAAACAAAGCAGTGAACAATCTCTCTCCCCAAATCATCAGTGAATAGTTACCTGATCTAAACTGAATCTTGATCGGCCTTCCAAAAAGTTTGATTCCATTAAGTAGATTCATGGCGTAAGGAACAGATACTTCATGTTTGAAATTCACAAATGCAAACTGCTTCGGTTTACCATCCTTGTCTTTTGGAATTTTCACTTTAATTACTGGACCAGCCTACAGACACAAAAAAAAATGTTCAGAATTTCAGTAAGGCAGTTTCAGGAAAATATTCAAATTTTACAAAGTTTATAATGTAACCACGGACTCTTAAAAAACGGATACACACGGATTTCCCTTAGGGTTAAAGATCATATAGATACGACTGAAAATTAGGTTAACTTACTTCGGGGGAGGGAGCCCATAAGGAACTGGAAACTCAATCACTGAATTTACACTTCACTGCACTTTATGACTTTAACGTCGCGGCCAACACCCATCGTTTTCCCACTTTGTGGAAATTAACGTTTATCAAGAGCAAGAGAAAGTTTCCTTGGACTAAAAGTTCACTTTTGCATTGATCAATCACACCGTTACCAGCTGTTGGAGGGTACAAATGGAGGGAACACGTTTAACGCGTTTTAATACAGGTCTTAATACAGAAACACTGCTGCTGCTGCTAAGTCGCTTCAGTCGTGTCCGACTCTGTGCGACCCCATAGACGGCAGCCCACCAGGCTCTGCCGTCCCTGGGATTCTCCAGGCAAGAATACTGGAGTGGGTTGCCATTTCCTTCTCCAATGCATGAAAGTGAAAAGTAAAAGTGACGTCGCTCAGTCGTGCCTGACTCTTAGCGACCCCATGGACTGCAGCCTGCCAGGCTCCTCTGTCCATGGGATTTTCCAGGCAAGAGTACTGGAGTGGGTTGCCATTCATTTGCCTTCTCCGAAACACTACAATGCCGCTTTCCTACGGAGTCTGAGTCTGAGCTTTTTCTATGAAGTCTTTCACTTATGAGTTTGTCTTTGCTGCAACTTCGTACGAAACTTAAGTGGAAAATGGATACTGACAAAGAAATTGAAATAAAATTTACAAGCAGAAGATGAGAAAAGGAGGAAAAGTACAGCTCAACGAAGGACCCACACGTTTGAGGCCCCTTAAAGAGCCTGAATCTTTACCACAGGAATGCCCGATTGAGAAGCCACCACCACCTTTAGTCTTCACTTTGGCCTGAACTAATTAGGGCTCTTCTCAGAAAGCCACACGCAGCGAGCGCCTCCCTTTCTAAGCGTGACCCCCGCCTCCAGCACGCCCACCTGTCACCGTGCCGGGGCGCACCGTCCCGCTTCCGCCAAGGAAGCGCGGATCGCCGTTGGGCCGGACCCTAGGCGGGCCGGAAAACTAAAGGAATAGGCTTATCCCAGCCGCTTACCTGGTGGAAAAGCTCGAAGAGGAGCTCCTCTGTCACTTTCGTTTCAAGGTTGCCCACAAAGAGAGTGCGATCTGCTTCGGCTGCCGCCGCCCCCATCTCACCGTCGCCCCCTCCCGAAAAAAGCCGAAGGGTCGCCGCCGACACACGCACTGCGCACTCTCAGAAACCCCACGCCCTCGCGCACCCAGGCGTCACAGACGTAAACGTCAATCACGCCGACTCTCCGCGGCGTTGACGTGCGCTGACGGACTGCGCATGCTCCGAGGAGAGGGCTTGGGGAAGGCTCCTGTCCGCCGCTGCTGTAGTGATGGCGTCCTGTGGAGTCGGTCTCCGCTGTCGAGATCCGCTGAACTGATCTGCGGAGTCGCGAAGGGCCTACCTTGACCGAGAGACGTAACATTAGATATTCCGGGCAGTGTTTGAAGATGGCGCAGAACTCGGTGTCCCTGTCCGCCGGCGATCGAAGGAGCCGGGTGGCTTACCTTAGTTCTTCCCACGGTGACCTCAGCTCGTCGGCCTTAGCGTTGGCGATGATCTCCGGAGACAGCTTCCTGGTTACCAGGCCCGAGGCGATTCTTCCAGAACCTGTTCCTCGATCCTCCGTGCGGCTGAACTTCCGGACCGAGAGCCGTCGGGCTCCTGGTGGCGGCCGGAGCCCGACCCGCTTTAATGAGGGAAGGGAACTGCAGGCGCGGAGCCGGAGGCGAAGCCGCCAGGCCAGATTCTCGCCTTACCCGGCCCCTGCGGTGAAACTCGACCTTCTAAGAAGTGTCCTGCAACAGCGTCTGCTGGCACTTGGAGGGGTTATCGCAGCCCGTCTTTCGGCTTAAAACCAATACCTTCCTCGGCCCTTCAATTAGCGTGTAAACAAGGCCTCTCTCTCAAATACTTTCTTGGTGCAACCGAAGTCGTCTTTTTTAGAGGGGCGTCTTTTCTCTAGCCTAGCGCAAAAGAAAATGTTTGCAGTTACTTGATTCACACGGGTTTAAATAGCCATGATCATTAGGTCGGAAGGGAGGAGGAGGTAGTCACAAAGCTGAGCTGATTGTATCATCCTTCCCAGACGTCAATAGTCCCTTTATTCTCCCAACAAAGAATCACATTTTTCTCGCTTTCCGCAAGTCTTACGTCCCTCCCTGGCAGATTCTCCTACTTTGAGACTTGTAATTCCGAGCTTCCTTAACTGCCTGCCTTTCCACCTCGGGCTAACATTACCTTTACTTCTGCTGGTTTATTACCCTGGCATGTCCTCCCACCTGTGGTCCTACACTTAATCCTGTCATTTGGTCTCTAACACTTCCGTCCGCTTCCTGCATCTTTTCTTAAGGAATGTCAATAAACTTCAGTCTGTACTACACTAAAGCAACAAAAGCAAAACCTAAGCCTTGCTGCTCCTTCAAATTGTTAAGCGAATTACGCTTCTTTATTTGCCAAAGGTTCCAAATTATTTTTTACACTGTCATTTTATTACTTACAATCAATCCCAGCTTCCTTAATCTGAATCTTGTCCCCAAATAGGCAAAAATTGGAAAGCTTCATCCTACAGTCTACTACTGCTAGGAAGCTGATTATGTATTCACTCTAGCATCTTTCTTAAACTTTCCTGTTTGTCTTTTCCCATTCAAACATTAAATTACATTTGAAGATCTTCCCAGTGCTAAGCACTTTGGATGAACTTTTCCTAGCCCTGCTAACAAGGAGATCAAGCATACTTCGGATTTAGTGGCTAACAAATCACCAGGCTGGATTGTTCATTAGGTCAAGTGATGAAAATAACCCTGGTTGCCATGGCGTTCCATAATATTGCACTATCCTGGTTCTTCTCTTAACCTGGCTGACTGCTCTTTGAAAGTGAAAGTGTTGCTCAGCCACCCCGACTTTTTGCGACCCCATGAACTGTGTAACCTGCTGGGTTCCTCTGTCCATGGAATTCTCCAGGCAGGAATACTGGAGTGGGTAGCCATTCCCTTCTTCAGGGGATCTTCCTGACCTAGGAATTGACCTTCGTCTCCCACACTGTAGGCAGATTCTTTACCATCTGAGCCACCAGGGAAAACTACTCTTTAATCTGCTAATAATTTTGTCTTAATCATATATTCCCCAAGGTTCAAAAGGTGATATTGGGAGAAAATAAATGGGTTTTGTAAGTGGCAAATCTTCATGTTAAGCAGGTAGTCTAGCTTTTTCCCAGTGGACTCTGGTCTATAATTGTGTTAGATAAAGCAAAATTACCACACACAAAACGGAATTGAATTGTGAAAACTACATTCTAAGAAGAATTTTGACAAACCAAAAAGTGTCCATATGAGTGATTAATATAGTGAGAGGTCTAGAAACCACCTCTTAAGAAAAATGTTTGACAGGGTAATAATAGCTACATTTTATTGAGTACTGTGTGCAAGGCAATGTGCTAGGTGCTTTTATTGTTTATTCAGATATTTATTGAGAACTTATTCTGTGCCTGCTACTCCCTGTGTTAGGTATAGAATAAAGTGGTGAACAGGATAGATAAGGTCTCTGCTCTAATGGAGCTTTATATACGTCATTTAATTTTCGTAACAGCCCATAACAGAAGTATTATACTTCATTTCATTGCTGAGTAACCAAGGCATGAAGAAATGAAATAAACTTTCCAAGGTCATGCAGCTAGGTAGAACCTTGAAGCCATTCAACCCACGTTCCTCATTAGAATCCTGTAACACCAAAAAGGACTTGAGTGACTATTTTCTCAATTCTCCCAAAGATAGTATCTAACTAATGCTATTCTAGATAGCTGAAAAGAAGTTAGTTCATAATGTATGGATTCCTTAGGCTGGATGTGGTTAAGAAAGAATTCAAAACCTATATGTGAAGAGTTTGGGGAAGAATAGTAAAATTAAGACTGAAGATAAGAAGGATTTTCATAAAACTTAGAGATGCCTAATGGTGGAAAATACCACTTTACAAGGTAATGAATTAACTGCCCAAAGTTCTCATAGAGGCTAAATTGTGTCCGTTTTGAAATCGGACTAGACAACTTCTTCAGTTCTTTCCCGTTTGACCTCTAATTCTACACTTTAAATTAAAAACTTGATTAAAATTGAAAAGATAGAACGGGGCGGGGGGGCGGTGAGAAGAGAAAAATGAAGTATGATACATAGGATGACCATATTTACTGTGCAAACCAGGGCTCTTACGAGGGAAAGGGTGGTGGGTATCAATTGTTTTACTTGAGCAACAGGCATAAAAAAGGGCTGTCCTAGGCAGCCAGGTTGGATCACATCACACTAGGAGATGCTACAACATTAAATACACGTTTGAGGCATATTCCTTAGCTTCAGGGAAAGAAGGCTGAGATTTGTGAAGGAAGGGACAAAAATTTGGCATAAGTGTGCACAGAAGCATGCAAGAGGAAGAGAACCCAGTGGAAGTGACTTGGTTTCTGTTTGTTCTCACATAGGGTCATCAGAAGTAGGGCTTTGATTAAATAATAAATAGTGTACATCTGCCAGAAATAAAGAAAATGATACAAAAAAATTGTTTGATTAAAGGTAGAACCTTGTTCACATAAATTCTGCATCATTTTATTTTTTTGGCCACACCACCAGACTTAAGGGATCTGAATTCTATGACCAGAGATCAACCCTACACGCCCTGCAGTGGGAGTGCAGAGTCTTAACCCCTGGAGCACTGAGGAAGTCCCAATGCTTCATAATTTTAAATCTGAGCTGATGAATGTCTAATTTCTTCTTGTTCTTAACATTTGCAAGTGTCCAACTCACAACATCTTCCTAGAGTCACAAAGACTGTGTTGTGGAAGCAAGGACCGATAGAAACCTTGAAATAATCTAAAGCAGGAACAACTGTTTCCCAAAAGCGGTCCATGTTATTAAAAATCCATGTATTAGTATACAAAATGACTTTTAGTATCACTACCTGTGTAGCATGTTACCATTCTAAAATAGATGAATTTTCTAAGACAAAAAATAGCCCTTCAATACTCCATTGTAAGTTTCTAAAAAGCCATGGTAACTTTTTGTTTTTATAGACCTTTGTTTATTGTATCATACTAGGCAACTGACTAGTATGTGTTGAAGGTAAGTTCTATTAGTATATTTACTTCCTCTATTCATCAGCTCTAAAACTCTTGAAAAGAATGCCCGTTTGGGGTAGAGGAAAAAGGAGTCCAAGGAAGCTCCCTCAATAGTTGGATTTGGTGCTAAGCCTAATTTTGAGAGGGGTAACAGCAGAAAGGAAAGTCCTATGGGAGGGAAGAGTAGGTAGACTTTTAATTTTGAGGCTTAGCTGTATTTCAAACAAAATTATGTCTTTTATTCCTTTGGTGAATCTATCCAGATTACACTCAGGTGCAACTTTTTTCTTTCCAATTTCCACGAGTGTGCACGCTAAGTCCCTTCAGTTGTGTCCAACTCGTTGTGACTCTGTGGACTGTACCCACCAGGCTTCTCTTGTCCATGGGATTCTCCAAGCAAGAACACTGGATTGGGTTGCCATTTCCTCCCCCAGGGGATTTTCTCAGGGATTGAAACCGTGTCTCTTAAGTTTCCTGTGTTGGCAAGTCGGTTCTTTACCACTAACGCCACCTGGGAATCCCAGTTTCCATGAAAAGTACTCATTTCCCTAGCTAACCAATGCCTATGACTATGACTCATGACTAGTGTTTATCCATCCAGATTGGTTCAAGTTCTTTACTGTTGCAAAGGACACACCCTTTTAAACCAGGTTAAGCAAAACATGGACTGTATTGACTCACAAAACAGGAAAAGAGTGGTAACTTCTGATAGTCTACCTAACTAGCTATACATTGTCTATAGCAACACTTTGGTTCTTCCTTTCTTTGGAACCACCTCCCTCATCCTCTGTTCACATGTTTACAGTAAGGCTTCACACCTAGCTCCAGGGATAGAGGTGTAATCTAGGTCTTATTTCCCTTACTACATTGTCTCAGGGCAGACCACTTGTCTAAGTTAATCTTTATGTATGTTTGAACCTATTAAGTGCCCCCAAAGTAGAAATTTAATAAATGCCTGTTGAATGAATGAACTTCACAGATCGGCTATTTCTCCATGGATACAAAATCCAAAAATGGAACACTCCAGGAAGGGAAGCACAGGAACTGTAGTGTAAACTTAAAAACACACACACACACACATCATGATAGTTGAGAGTTAAGTTTTATTTGGGGGTGAAATGAGAACTGCAGCCTGGGAAACAGTACCTCAGGTAGCTCTGAGAAACTGCTCCAAAGAAGCAGGGGGAAGGTCAGTATATATGAGATTTTGGTGTAGGGGGAGTACGTGCAATCACGCACGTATTTTTCCTGAAGGTTTCTTCTGCTCTCATGAAGCCTTTGCTAGTCATGAAGAACAGTCACCACCATGAAGGATTTTAATACTTTTCTAGATATGAGAAGAGATAAGAATTGGGCTTATAAAATTGGCTCCTGAAAATATCTAACTATCTGAAGACCTGTCCTGCCAGTCCACCTCCTCCCCGGTATGGAGGGTGTCATTTCTGCTTTCCACCCTGAACTCCTTTCAGCAGCTGCAACAGCACATGATTTCATCTGGTCTAGGTATCCAGTTGCTTGAGCAAATTGGAGTAAAATGATAAGACAAAGTAAGTTTTCTTCAATTAAAAAAGTCATGACTTTGTAGCTTACTTGGTCTGTTCTTATAAGAGTGAGAACTATACTCTTCACTTTCTGTATTTTCATTAGAGGCCAAATGTGACTATTATTCTGATTATATAGCATGTATTTTATCATCCTTCAAGAGCTGGGTATTTAGAATTGTTTGAATTTTTCACTCTATTAAATAACTTAAACATCTCAGTTTATAAGTAAAAAAAATTAGTTTTGTTTGAAGATTTGCTTCAATTTAAAGTCAATTTGTCTGTAGGAACATAACGTAATCCAGTGAAAGTGAAAGTGTTAGTTTCTGTCTTGTCCAACTCTTTGCAACCCCATGGACTGTAGCCTGCCAGACTCCTCTGTCTATGGAATTCTTCAGGCAAGAATACTGGAGTGGGTTGCCGTTTCCTTCTCCAGGGGATCTTCCCGACCAAGGGGTCACACTTGAGTCTCCTACACTGCAGGCAGATTCTTTACCAATAACCTACAAAATCCTACACAAGATATGGACAAATATTTATGCACAAATATTTATGCAGATGGGCCTCCCAGGTGGATAGTTGGGTAAAGAATCTGCCTGCAGTGCAGGAGATAGAGGAGACTCAAGTTCAATCCATGGGTCTGGAAGATCCCCTGAAGGAGGGCATGGCAGCCCACTCCAGTATTCTTGCCTGGAAAATTCCATGGACAGAGGAGCCTGGTGGGCTACAGTCCATAGGGTTGCAAAGAGTCAGACATGACTGAAGCGACTGAGCACATGCATGCACATTTATGCACATAAATATTTAATTAAAAACTTCCTACTTATAATTTTAAAATATGAAAAAAGTTCCATCTAGTCAAAGCTACAGGTTTTCCAATAGTCATGTATGTATGTGAGAGTTGGACTATAAAGAAAGCTGAGCTTTTGAACTGCACTGTTGGAGACTCTTGAGAGTCCCTTGTACTGCAAGGAGATCCAATAAGTCAATCCTAAACTGATTGGATCTTAAAGAAATCCTAAAGAAATCAGTCCTGAATATTCATTGGAAGGACTGATGCTGAAGCTGAAACTCTAATACTTTGGCCACCTGATGCGAAGACTCATTGGAAATGATACTGATGCTGGGAAAGATTGAAGATAGGAGGAGAAAAGAATGACAGAGGATGAGATGGTTCAATGGCATCACCAACTCGATGGACTTGAGTTTGAGCAAGCTCCGGGAGTTGGTGATGGACAGGGTAGCCTGGGGCGCGGCAGTCCATGGGATCACAAAGAGTTGGACACGACTGAGCGACTGAACTGAAGTGTCTAAAATAGACGACAAATAAAGAAAAAAAAAAAGAAAACAGAGTACTTACTGTTTGCCAGGTCACTACTGTAACTAAGCAGGACCCTATGGTCAGTCCTTCCTCCACATCCTCTACTTTAGTTCCTTTCTGAAGTACTTGGATAACAGTATTGGATGCACATTTCCTGAGTTGTTTTATAGATGTGAACCTCCGCCCCCCATCAAGTGGAAGATGTTAACTACTTGACAACCATGAGCACAGAGCTCCAAGCCTACTGGAGCCTAAGGACTGATAATGTTAACCCCTGTGACACCACCCTTGTTACCTCACGATAAGCCAGTCAGAGAACTGTTCATGAGCTGATCGAGTAACCTGTGACCCCTCCTCCCTCACCTGGTCTTTGTTTTATTTTAGCTACATGACATTGTGCAGCTTTCTGGATCTCAGTTTCCCCACCAGGGGTTTAACCTGGACACGGGCATTGAAACCATCAAGTCCTAATCACTGGACTGCCTGGTAATTCCTTCACCTGGGCTTTAAAAATGCTTTGTTAAAAGTGTTTGAGGAGTTTGGGGTTTTAGAGCACCAGCCACTGTCCTCCTTGTATTAGTGTATTTACAATAAACATTGCACTTTGCATTACCACAACCAAGTATCAGTAGATTGGCTTTACTGCTCACAGGCAAGCGGACCCAAGTTTGGTTCAGTAACACTAATAATATTGAGAAGATGGAATTCTTTTTGCTTAACTGGAATTCAAAGTTGGTCTTCCCTATCATCAGAATCAAAAGCAAGTGCTCATCTGAAAATGCTGGTTTTTAATGAATTGTATATATTTTATCTTTGAAAATATCTTTGAAATTTTCTTTTCATATGTACCATCAAATACTGATATTAGCCTATGAGCATATGGTTTTAACTGAACATATTCATTGGAAAGCATTTATATAATTCTATTAAATTCTTCTTTTGATATTTGCCTTTTAGCATGTCATTGCATTGTAGATTAATTGAAGTTTAGGCGGAAGCTCCTCAATTGTATGAAAATTATCTTTGCACTTAGATCTAGATCCAAAAGACTGATGGAACTGTAGTTTGAACTCAGAAAATGTGTCTTCTACTAATTTGACTGATATGGAGAACTCACTTCTTAACTTATTAATAGCTTAGTAAAGTATATAAAGCAGCTTAAGATTGTTTGTGATTTGACTGATATGGAGAACTCACTTCTTAACTTATTAATAGCATAGTAAAGTATATAAAGCAGCTTGAAATTTTTGGTGATTCAAACAAGGTTAGTTGTTGAAATAACTCTACCACAGTATAGGTTTGGTGTATAAGCTCTGTTTTGCTTTATAACTTTAGGCTTGATTCACAGAGAAACATTATTAAGCCTGCAGCAAAAGCTTATTTCCAAAGTCATTCACAGTTCCATAACAGTGGTCTAGGGCAGTTCTTCTAACCACTTAAAAATATACAAACCCAGACTTCCCTGGCAGTCCAGTGGTTAGGACTCGATGCTTCCACTGCAGGGGGCTTGGATTTGATCCCAGGACAGGGAACAAAGATCCCACATGCTGCATGGCCATAAAAAAAAAAGCAAGTATGAACCATTCTTAGCTGGGAAGATGCCAGAGGCCTTTGAGCCTTAGTTTGCAGAGAATTTAAGCAACTACCTGTCAACCGAAAAAAAAACATGCAACCTAAAAGTTGAGTTGTTGTTCAATCACTCAGTTGTGTCTGACTCTTTGCCTCCCTACAGACTGCAGCACCTCAACGGATTGGTTTGATCTCCTTGCTTCAGCTTCAAGAGTCCTCTCAAGAGTGTTTTCTAACACCACAGTCCAAAGCCATCGATTCTTTGGCGCTCAGCCTTTGTCATTGTCCAGCTCTCACATCCATACATGACAACTGGAAAAACCGTCCCTTTGGCTCTACAGACATTTGTCAGCAAAGTAATGTCTCTGCTTTTTAATACACCATCTAAGTTGGTCATAACTTTTCTTCCAAGGAGCAAGTGTCTTTTAATTTCATGGCTGCAGTCACCATCTGCAGTGATTTTGGATCCCAAGAAAATAAATTCTGTCACTGTTACCACTGTTTCCCCATATATTTACCATGAAGTGATGGGACCAGATGCCATGATCTTCATTTTTTGAATGTTGAGTTGTAAGCCACTTTTTCATCTCCTCTTTCACCTTCATCAAGAGACTCTTTAGTTCCTCTTCGCTTTCTGCCATAAGGGTGCATATTTTAGGTTAAGGGTGCATATTTGAAGTTATTGATATTTCTCCTGGCAATCTTGGTTCTAGCTTGTGCTTCATCCAGCCTGGCATTTCGCATGATCTACTCTGCATGTAAGTTAAATACATAAATGTACACTGCATTAAAGTTGAGAGTTATGTTTATTTGGTGGGAATGGTTAGGACTTCAAGTCTGGGAGACAGCTTCTCAAGATACCCTGAGAAAATTGCTCCTAAGGGATTGCGGAGGAATCAGGTGATACAAAAGTTTGCAGCAAGGGTCAAATAGTCTGAACATCAATAAATTATTGTTAATTAAGGAAAACCAGATATCTCAAGTTAAGGACTTTAGCACTTTTCTATGCATGGGAAGATGCAAGAGTCTGGGCTCATTGAAATCATTCTTTTCATATGCATCTCAGCTATCTGGGGCTAGTATCCTGTCTTCTCATATTTCCCCTTTCCCCCTCCCACTCCTCTGTGCTCGCTGTAAGGAGTGGAGGCAGTTCAGTGGCCTTTAGCAGGTATTCTCCTTTCTGTATTCCCTTAGAGTTCACCAACTCACATCAGAGAGCTGCAATCGCTGTTGACTGTTACATCCTTGTTTACTGATATGGCCGGAAATACTGCATTTCCTACACCCAAGGGTGCAAAACTATTTAGTGGTGGAGTGGAGATTGAAGTTTGGCCAGGCAGCCTGGCCTCAGACTCTATACTCTTGGTGAATACACTATACAACTAGTACTGGGGTAGCCAGCTAGCGATTAGTGGCCAAATCCAAGCAGAAGTTTTCTTTAGCTAGCAGTTTGGGGGAGATGGTGGTTTTCCCCTTAAAAATACACAATGATATGTACAATACAGTGTAAGTAAAATGCAACCACTACTCACGTGAATGAAAAATGAATCCTTCCATATCAGTAAACAAAGGATGCTGCAGTCATCAAGCATGACAGCTGCTCCAATAACGAGCTCTTGGGGAACTCAGAATGTGGACCACTGGGCTGCCCACTGCCAAGCCTTCAGCCATTGCACCCTCCCAGGGGTCACCCAGAGGGGCCTCAGGATGGGAAAGCACAAGATACTGGCCCTAGATAGCCAAGGTGTCTATCAAAGGAATGATTTCAGTGAGCCCAGGCTCTTGAATCTTCCCATACATAGATAAGTGCTAAATCCCTTAACTTGACATATCTGGTTTCTTTAAGAGTAATCTTTTGATCCCTCCTATGTGCCCTTTGTTGCAAAACTCCTGTATATCCTATCCTAGCTCCTCCCGTTGCCTCCTTGGAGCAGTTTCTCAGAGCTATCTGAAACGTTCTCTCCTGGGCTGCAGTCCTCATTTTGCCCCACATAAAACTTAAATCATAATCTCAGGTTGTGCAAATTTTTTTCAACAGTATTATACTGAACATATTCTTCTGTGGCTTGCTTATTTTCTCCTCTCGATTTTGCCAGCACATATTTAAAAATAATAGTAAATTTGAATGCCTTTAGTAGGGCATATGTTTTCAGTTACCCCCTATGTTTTATACCCTTACATTTCTCATATTTTAGTTACCTACCTGGGTTCTTATTGACTATGCCAAAGCCTTTGACTGTGTGGATCACAATAAACTGTGGAAAATTCTTAAAGAGATGGGAATACCAGACCATTTGATCTGTCTCTTGAGAAACCTGTATGCAGGTCGGGAAGCAACAGTTAGAACTGGACATGGAACAACAGACTGGTTCCAAATAGGAAAAGGAGTACATCAAGGCTGTATATTGTCACCCTGCTTACTTAACTTCTATGCAGAGTACATCATGAGAAACGCTGGGCTGGAAGAAACACAGCTGGAATCAAGATTGCCAGGAGAAATATCAATAACCTCAGATATGCAGATGACACCACCCTTATGGCAGAAAGTGAAGAACTAAAAGAGCCTCTTGATGAAAGTGAAAGAGGAGAGTGAAAAAGTTGGCTTAAAGCTCAACGTTCAGAAAACTAAGATCATGGCATCTGGGCCCATCACTTCATGGCAAATAGATGGGGGGAAACAGTGGAAACAGTGTCAGACTTTATTTTTGGGGGCTCCAAAATCACTGCTGATGGTGATTGCAGCCATGAAATTAAAAGATGCTTACTCCTTGGAAGGAAGGTTATGGCCAACTTAGACAGTATATATTAAAAAGCAGAGACATTACTTTGCCAACAAAGGTCCGTCTGGCCAAGGCTATGGTTTTTCCAGTGGTCATGTATGGATGTGAGAGTTGGATGGTGAAGAAAGCTGAGCGCCGAAGAATTGATGCTTTTGAACTGTGGTGTTGGAGAAGACTCTTGAGAGTCCCTTGGACTTCAAGGAGATCCAACCAGTCCATCCTAAAGGAGATCAGCCCTGGGTGTTCATTAGAAGGACTGATGTTGAAGCTGAAACTCCAATACTTTGGCCACCTCATACGAAGAGTTGACTCATGGGAAAAGACCCTGATGCTGGGTAGGATTGGGGGCAGGAGGAGAAGGGGACGACAGAGGATGAGATGGTTGGATGGCATCACTGACTCGATGGACATGGGTTTGGGTAGATTCCGGGAATTGGTGATGGACAGAGAGGCCTGGCGTGCTTCAATTCATGGGGTCGCAAAGAGTCGGACACGACTGAACGACTGAACTGAACTGAACTGAACCTGGGTTCTGAAGCCATCTGAGCTTGCAATCCCTGATATAAGATGGAATTCCATTTAGCCATTCAAATATGAAGTTTTAGTATCATAAAAATTTCTTTGTGTTATAGTGTTATAATGTCAGTTATGTTATATATGATTAAAAATGGATATAAAAGTGTATATATGATATGCTCTAACCTATATAGAAAAAATATATATATAAAAAAGACTAGGAATAATTTTGCCAAAATGTTATTTTTGGGTGGTGACATTTTGTAAAATTTGTAATATCTGCTGATTACATTTTTTTATTTACAAAATAATTTTTATCAGAAAATATTTGTTTAAATTTAAATCATATGTAAAGTATGTTTTTAAAGATTTTATATATTTTTAGCTGCACTGGGTCTTGGTTTCTGCACATGGGCTTTCTTTAGTTGTGGCAAGCAGGGGGCTACTCTCTAGCTGTGGTACGTGGGCTTCTCATTGCGGTATCTTCCTTAATTGTACAGCATGGGCTCTAGAGCTCCTGGGCTCACTAGTTGTGGCTCACAGGCTCTAGAGCACACGTTCAATAGTTCGGCGCACAGGCTTAGTTGCCCCAAGACATGTGGGATCTTTCTGGAGCAGGGATCAAACTCATGTCCCCTGCATTGGCAGGTGGATTCTCAACTACTGGATGACTGGGGAAATCCCATCTGTAAAGTGTTTTAATAAAGACATTATTGTTCTCTTTATTCTTTAATCATGTTAACTTCAATTAGATTACGTTCATATTTTAAAAGACATAACATAAATCCATCAATGTCTGGTTGTTCTCTTAATAGATCCTTTCAAAATAATCATGGATGATAACCAGGTACAAGGTACAGTCTAGGCTAATGAACAATGATATCAGCTCTATTGAATCACTTGTCTTAAACTGTATCAAAAATTGCATTAATAGAAGGGACAGCCTATGTGGTACTTCTAAAAAAGCAGTCCAAGAGGAAAGAATTTAACAGGCTTTCTCCTGTTGAGGAGTATGCACCGATACAAGAACATGAACATCTAATCTGTAGAGGTGAATAAAAAGCCAGATAAAACTGACAAGTGAGATCCATCAGCTCTTCTTGCTCTGGCTCCAAGCTGACCAAGCAAACATCTGTGGAGCATGTCCTTAGAAAGGGAATGTACTCATCGACTTACTTGAGTTTGACAAGTCCCATGATTGTTGGTATTCTGCTTTATGCATTTACTTTTTATGAGTTTGGTCAGCATGAAACAGTCCAGAGAATCTGATGACTCTTGAAGTCCCTTACAGAGAGTTCCTTGGCTATGAACCTGAAGATTAGCTCCTAGAACATGGGGTCCATATCAATGTACCGCTGTGTCTAGGAAGTCTTATCTAGACAATTCTCTCAGTCAGCATCTCTTAGATCACATTCACTTCAGATCTTCTGTGCTTCACGGGTGTGACGACAAAGCTCAATTCAATTTCCATTTTTCAAATTATTAACAAGCCTATATGGCCAAAGTGAAGACTTGGCAATCACAGCTGCACTTTAAGTAAATTCCAATAAAATCCTACATTTACCTCATGTTAACTAGGTAAATGAACACAATGAGGTATTTTTTTTGCCTGGGATATCTGGCCTCTGACAGTATTTCACATATAAATTATTATTCATAGCCTACTTCATTTTAGGCAAAGCAAAAGATATTGCCATAGCACAGAGAATTTTAAGACTGTTGTGGGGCAATTCTGTAAAACTTGCCAAGTTAGGACATACCAGAAATTTTGAAAATAATCCAATACGTTGATGTGGGAAGACTGTGCATATAAATTCTTTAATTATCTCTTCTTTTGGCTAATTTTAAGCTGTGTGGTGTGACAGTGGTTCTGCATTTTACACTGCTGCCATAATATTGAATGGCAGTTCTGCTTGGCTCCTCTCTCGGCCTGAGTTCAGAGCAATACAGCAGCTCTGTGGTGTGGACACAGTTTCTATGCTAAAACCATCCATTTTAATAAAGTAAAGGTCTAGCCCATTGAGCCTAGTTGAATACAGCTGTTGCATTGATCTCTTTGGATGCTACAACCGTTGAGTTCATTTCCTTAATCACATTTTCCATACGGGTAAAAGCATGAAGCTGCTTGGTATCTTCCAGAGTGCATGCATTCTAATTTCAGAATTTAATCAAATGGAACTGGCTTCCTGACAGAGTAAACAGAGCAAAATACTGTATCCAGACCAGCTGCCAAGCTAGCAGCCTGAATTTATTTTTCCTTGCTTTGCTAAATGCATCTTGAATTTTAGAAAACATAGTCCAGGTTCAGGAAATTTAGCATTTTTGAACCAAGACCAGTCACCTTTAATATTCTTCCATAAATACATCCATTAAATTTCAAAAGTCAGGTAGCTGAGTTAATCCTTTCTCACATGTCTATGGTCAGAGAAGAAAACATATTCCTCTTTTCTATGGAACACAGGGATTGTGTACATAGACCTTTGCTATTTGGGCCAATCTAATAGTATAGGGTACTTGTAACTATCTATACATTTTTTCTGATTGCTACTTCTGTACTAACTTGAGTGTTATAATCTAACACATTTATAAAATCTTTCCAGGTATTTTCTATACCATTTTTAATATATCATTCCATACATAAACATGAAAACTTCATTTTAATACAGACTCAATGTAGCAACCAAGACTCATAGAAATGAACAAGTAATCCGGGTAGACTACATATTTCCCAAACCACGTGACTTGTGAAAAGGGGCTTGAGGAAGTACAGAATATATTACCAATTCCTTGTTATTGCCAATTCTAACTTTTCCATCTGCAGAACAGACTCCTTTGTTGCATGTGTGTCTTTTATTAACCACAAATATTTTATTTATATTTATGTTTCAATTTCATTTTTCCTTTACTAGTAAACCAGAAATGGCCTTTGGACGGGGTGCCTGTATGGACTGAGAAATTTGTTATCCACTCAGGAGATACTCAGAAATAGAAATGGCCTCAATTCAAACAGATTCCACTTTCCACAAGTAGTTTATTTACACCCCAAATTCCCGAAGGTCCTAGAATTCCTCCCCTCTCCCTCTGCCCAGTTCAGTTCACGTCCCCAGCTCCTTTTTCAGACTAACTCTTACTACTCTTACAGCAACATTTATTTCAGCTATCACTTCTTCCCAGAAGCCTGGTTCTCTTCTCTTCTGTTTCTTCGCACTTTTTCTTGGTTTCAAGTATCATCCATATGCTAAGGACTCCCATATTTAAATCTCTAGCCTGGCTCTCTTCTGAGCTTCAGGCACTGATGTGTTAATATAATTGTTTACTCAATATCTCCACTTAGATGGCATCTTAAAACATGCCCAAACCAAACATCACTCTTCCTTCAAAAAACCCCAATGGGGCATTAATGTTTAATTAGTTATCTATTGATGTGAAAAAAAATTACTGCAAAATCTAGTGGCTTAAAACAACAATAAACATTGATGATCTCACAGTTGCTGTGGGTCAGGGGTTTGGGCTTAGCTTAGCTAAGTTGTGTCCGACTCTTTGCAACTCCATGGATGTAGCCCAACAGACTCCTCTGCCCATGGAATTTTGCAGACAAGAATATGGAGTGGGTTGCCACGCCCTCCTCCAGGGGATCTTCCAGACCCAGGGATCGAACCCAGGTCTCTTGCGTCTCCTGCATTGGCAGGCGAATTCTTTACCACTGTACCACTGAGTCTGGCTCAAACTCGGTCATGAATTTTCAGTCAAGATGTTGGCCAGGGTTACAGTCATCTGAAGGTTTGAATGGAGATGGAAGATCACCTTCCAAGATGTTGTTACTGTTCAGTCCCTCAGTCATGTCTGACTCTTTGCAACTCCATAGACCACAACATGCCAGTCTTCCCTGTCCTTCACTAATTTGCTCAACTCTTGTTCCCAGAATTCGCTCAAGCTCATGTTCATTGAGCCAGTGAACCAACTATCTCATCCTGTCATCTTCTGTCTCCTGCCCTCAGTCTTTCCCAGCATCAGTGTCTTTTCCAATGAGTCTCCTCTTCACATCAGGCGGCCAAAGTATTAGAGCTTCAGCTTTAGCATCAGCCTTCCAATGAATATTCAGGGTTGATTTCCTATAAGATTGACTGATTTGATCTCCTTGCTGTCCAAAGGACTCTCCAGAGTCTTCTCCAGCACCACAGTTTGAAAGCATCAGTTCTTTGGCACTCAGCCTTCTTTATGGTCCACCTCTCACATCCATACATGACTACTGGAAATACCATAGCTTTGACTGTACAGACCTTTCCAAGATGGATCACTCATATGACAGGCAAGTTGATGGTATCTGCCTGTAGGAGGCCTCAGTTCCTCCCCATTGTAGGCTTTTCTATTAGGCTCCATAGAGAGGCTGGCTTCCTCCAGAGCTAGGTGATCCAAAGGAGAACAAGGAGAAAGATGTTATATCCATCACGACTCAGATTCACAAAGCAAATAGCATCAGGTTCTCAGTATTCTATTGGTCACCCTGACTAGCCACAATTCAGTGTGGAAGGGTACTACACAAGGGTGTCAATGCCAGGAGACAAGGATCACTAGGGCTGTCTTCAAGGCTGGTTACTGCCACCGTCTATCCCATTGCTCCTATCAGAAACCTAAGAGTCATGTTACTTTGTTTTATTTTATTTAGGCTGTGCTTGGTCTTCCTAGCTCACAGGATTCTCTAGTTCGGCATACAGGCTCAGTAGTTGTGGTATGTGAGATCTTAGTTCCCCAACCAGGGATCAAACCCATGCCCTCTACAGTGGAAGCACAGAATCTTAACCACTGGACCACCAAGGGAAGTCCCCTGGAAGTCATCTTTGATACCTTCTGTCCGTACTGCCTTCAGTCAAAACCAGGTCTATTTCCAGTTTTTTGAGGAATCTCCACACTGTTCTCCATAGTGGCTGTACTAGTTTGCATTCCCACCAACAGAAGCATGTAAATTATCATATGTGAAACGAATCGCCAGTCCAGGTTCAATGCATGATACAGGGTGCTCGGGGCTGGTGCACCAGGATGACCCAGAGGGATGGGATGGGGAGGGAGGTGGAAGGGGGGTTCTGGAAGGGGAAAACATGTACACCCATGGTGGATTCATGTCAATGTATGGCAAAACAAATACAATATTGTAAAGTTTAAAAATAGAAAATAAACTAATTAAAAAAAAAAGAAATATGAAACATAAAAAAAAAAAAAACAGGTCTAGTCTACTATGCTTTGACTCTGTTCTCCTGATATCACTATGTTGTTTTCATGTGACCAGATCCCCCGGAGACTACAGCATCCACTGCATGAAGCCAAGTGCTGAAGGGGAGTGTGGGAGAATGTGATCTCTTCTGTAAAGCCACCCTTTCCCCTCCTATCTCCTCCTGTGCCACAAGGCTATGGGATCTTAGTCCTTCAACCAGGGATTGAACCAGACCTTTGGCAGTTGAAACTGTGAAGTCCTAACCACTGGATCACCAGGGAATTCCCTGTAATGTCACTTTGTATTTTATAATGGAAACAGTCCTGGATGATACTTCAAGAAACCACAGTCTGAATGCTACGAACCCCTCCCATTTTTTAATCTACAGAATGTTTGAAAATGAGGGAATCAATAATTATTTAGCGTCAAGCACTTGGGCTTCCCTGGTGGCTTAGTGGTAAAGAACCCACTTATCAATGCAGGAGACTCAGGTTTGATCCCTGGTTTGGGAAGATCCCCTGGAGAAGGAAATGGCTACCCACTCCAGTATTCTTGCCTGGAAAATCCCATGGACAGAGGAGCCTGGCGGGCTATAGTCCATGGGGTCACAGAGTCAGGCATGACTTAGTGACTAAACAACAAGAGCCTAGCACTTAGCATGTGTTATTTCTCTTAATTATGACACCAAACCCCTGAGAAAGGGGTTTTTATCTCCACTTTACAGAGCAGGAGACTGAGTCATGAAGTAATTAGCCTGTATTGTTACAGCTAGTGAGTAGCCACGCTGGGCTCTGTCTCCAGGTCCACCTACTACTGATCTCATTTCAGGTTCTGCTTTCCCAGAATTTCTCCTTCAAAGCACCTACCTCAAGTCAAGGCAGGAGGCTGGCTGACTAATGTGGTCCTTTGATAAGGAAGTTTCTATCTTGATATGGAATAAGGTGAAAGTACAAGTTAGAAATAGGCTTTTAGATCTTCCTTTTGTCTCTGAAGAGGTAAATGACATTTTCCTCCAAGAAAGGTCAAATGATCATAGGCTGGGAGGAGAAACTGGTCTTCAGGAGAATCAAGGCCTACAGCAGGGGAAGAATTTAAAGAAAGATCAGAAACCAACCTAAGTGTGTCACATTGAAAGTTGGAGGGAAAGAAAAAGATTTCTGCTTCCAAAACTGGTCTAAAGCATTCAGACTGTGCCTTGTTTGGTATCAATTCATCAGTAGGTGGATGGCCTATGAATCAAAGGTGAAGTTTGTGTACAACTTCTTTGGACAGAGCCACAGTGGTGCTGTGCCCGGGTGAGAAACACACTGGTCTTTTACTGCATTCTGAGGTCTGAGCTCTTTTCTCTCTTCAGCATTTTCACATTGCCAGGGCTTGTACTGCTCAATGACAAAGAGGAATACCTGACGAGAAGACAGTAAACCAGGGGCAGACAGGCAGAGAAGGCCCTGAAGCAAAACTCAGTTTCTCAGGAGGTTAAATTACAGTAAACAAAGGGGGCTTCAGAAATAGGACCCAATTAATGTTCTTGACTTCTGTCCTTTTCAGCTCTGGGGACCAAGTGCAGTAAGATGGAAAGGGCCTGCCTGGGCTCTTCCCCCAGTTCTGTCAAGGGGCTTCCCCAGTGGCTCAGCAGTCAAGAATCCGCCTGCCAATGCAGGAGCTGCAGGAGATGCGGGTCAGATCCCTGGGTGGGGAAGATCCCCTGGAGGAGGGCATGGCAACCCACTCCAGTATTCTTGCCTAGAGAATCCCACGGACAGAGGAGCCTGGCGGGCTACAAATCCGTGAGGTCACAAAGAGTCAGATGCGACTGAGCACGCGCGCACCCACCCAGTTCTGTCATTTGTGGCTGGGGGCTCCGTGTGCCCCTCTGGGTGAGGGCTCAAAGCCTCCATTGTGACTCAGCAGCGCAAGTAATAATGAAACACGTGGGACCCCTCCCCAGGAGTTGTTGCATCTTCTGGAAAGATATTTCCTAGGAAATACAAAGAAATGAGTTTTTAATCTGCGACAGTCGAAACGCCAAGTGCCTTGGCCCGAGACGGGGCAGCAGTGACACTCTTTCTGGTTGGACAGTGGGCCTGGCAGCCCCGGTCAGATGCAGTTGCGGGGCAGCTGTGCTGAGTTCTGTTTTGTTCCCGTAGGTCCCCCCTGGGCTGGCTCATTCCGTCCTCAAACCCCTGTTTGCTGTCAGGTTAAGAGCGCTACACCTGCTTTCCGCTTTCTCACGGATGTTGAGGGAGTTGGTGAAGGGTTGTAATGAAGGGAACTGGGAGATTCTGGTGGTTGAGCTTGTTTAATTGCTTAAGTTGTGTCTGTGAGTGAGCTTGGAAGTGGAGAGCAGACGATCCCGCGGGGCCTCAGCCAAGGGCAGGCCCCAGGCACGATCCGGAGTCCTAAGACCACTTTGCAGAGTGATGGACGTGAACTCGGGCCAGCTTCCTATGAGCCTGAACATGCGCAGAAGTAGAGAGCCGGGATGTGGCTACTCAGGCTCTGTGGCCCCTACTTCCAAGACAGGATGGGTACCAAACACTCAGGCAGCAACACTGTGCCTGTTACCCTTGTTTAATTTGCTCCATGTAGGAAGATTAGGCTGGATAATGCAGTTTGGCAGTTTTTCCGAGTTTGGAGTATTCTTAGTTTTTCAGAATTCTTGCTTCCACTGATGGCTCATTCAATTATGTGGCTGCAGTAATCTCTCTGTAAACACTTGAGTTTACAAGGGGATGTCACATCCTTTATTTTCTTTGGCTTCTGACAGTTCTGTGAGATCCACCCAACTTGGATAAGGTTAAACTGTAAGGATCCCCAAAATGTGTAGCTCAAGCAAGACACCTTGTTTCTTTCTCACATAAACAGGCCAACTCAGTAGGCTGCTCTCCTCCCTGCAATTATTCTGGGCCCTGGATCCTCTCCAGCTTGTTTCTTTGTCCAGTTTTTTTTTAATATATCTATTAATTTAGATATATTAATTAATTATATATAATATATTAAAAATATATAAAATATATATTTATATATAATTTAATATATAAAATATATATTAAAATATATATATTATTTATATAATATAAAATATATAATATATAATATATAAAATTTATATATTTTATATTAAATATAAAATATTAAAATATATAAAATATATGTATATATAAATATAAAATATAATATATAAATTAATATAATTTAGATATATTAATTTAGATATATATTAATTTAGATAATATATATGCACCATGTCTCAGTTGCAGCACATGGGATCTTCAGTCTTTGTTGTGGTGGCATGTGAAATCTTTAATTGCTGCATGTGGGATCTAGTTCCCCGATCTGGGATCAAACCCAGACTCCCTGCTTTGGGAGCATGGAGTCTTAGTCACTGGACTGCCAGGGAAGTCTTCTTTGTCCAGTTTTGAGTGGATACCTTGTCTGGTGTGCAGCCAATGGAAAGGGGAAATGTGACCTCGCCTGGTCTGGTCTCAAGGCACCAGGGCGAGAAGGGGACTTGTCACTTCTGTTACACATCACTGGGGAGAATGCTGTCACATCTTCTGCATGGAAGGAAGTGAAAGGTCCACTAGCCAGTCAGCCCTGTGCGTTATCACACTTTGATTACTCTGGGGAAAAGCAAGACACGAAAGCCAGAAATCTGTGTCATTATTCCATACAGTTCATATTAGTTCCTTTTTCTACACAGGTTGACAGAAAGAAATGGACCTCCTCAAAGACACAGCTGGTTAGGAGTAGCACCGGAGCTATAGTACTGGTAGTTTTGGGGCTCCTCAGTTCTTTTCTTTATCCCCACTGCTCTCCTGGGACAGTGGGGCAGATCACTTGAAATTAGCACCGCCCTGAAAAAAAATTGGGTGTGTAATTAACATCAGTATGTGCAGCCAATGGGGAACATAACAAGGTAGTGACAGAACTGTGTCCAACTCCCCTGCCTTCCTTCCTGACTCTCAAGCACAAAAACACTGAGGTGATGAATATGCTGCCTGCTGTGGTCCCAGCCCCCAAGTGTGGATGTGATCAGACACAGAGAATCAGACAGTGGGAGTGATGACTGTCTCTTTACCTTCTCAGGTTCACTTAGGATGTCTTATATGTGTTCAGGTTTTAGGGCCAGCCTCTCTGATCTCTCTTGCTCTGACAAGCACTCTCTCTGGGAGCCTCTGCCCTGCCAAAGTAAAGATGCCCAGCTGGCATAGCTCCTGATCCTCTGAGCCTTTAAGCCCCCTGACCTGCCAAGAGTTGGGCTGTTTCACCACAACAGAGTTGTTTGGGCCCCAGTAAGGTTTGCTGAGTCCAGTAAGATGGTTTGTAGTTGTAAGCACTGCCCGGAGTATACATGCACTCCTAGAATGACAGGGCTCAGGTAAGACCAAGAACCAAGGGCTGTGTATCCCTGACATGCCTTGACAATGAGTTTTGTTCCCTCCCTTTATCTGGAAGTTGGCCCCCTTGGAGAGTCCTCTATGACTAGTTTGTCAGACAACTGAATGTACATCTGATTCCCAGGCACTGACGCGACTTAAGCTTTTGCTTTTTCTCCAGGAGGAACCTTGGCTACTAGAGATTAAGGAATAAGGTAAGGTTATAAAACCTCAGCCATAAATTTTAAAATATAAATAAATAAATAAATAAAACCTCACCCAAAGCTGTAATTTAAATCTCAGTTCCGGTTCATCAGTGCCCCCAGGAAACAAAAGTGCCACCCCCACCAGTCTCTGGGTACCACTGAGATGAATGCTTTGCCACAGTCCAGTGATTTATTAGTGTTTTAGCCATGTGACCTTTGGTCACTGTTACTGTTTTATTTCAGGCTTCCCAGGTAGCTCAGTTGAAAAGAATTTGCCTGCTGTGCAGGAGGCGTGGGTTCAATCCCTCAATCAGGAAGATCCCCTGGAGAAGGAAATGGCAACCTGCTGTAGAATTCTTGCCTTGGAAATCCCATGGACAGAGGAGCCTGGTGGGCTACGGTCCACGGGGTCACATAGAGTCAGACACGACTGAGCGACTAAACAACAACATTGCTCCATTGCCAGGCCCCACCCTCAGACACCCTGAGATAAAGGAAGGATTTACACACAAACTGTGTGCTACAGAAATTACCGAATAACCTAGACACCTGTCTTTATGCAAAACTATTAAATTCTGTCAATTCTCAAAAAGGCCACTGGAAAAAACCCCCGATTAAGCAAAATTAAGTTTACTGAACTCACTTCAATAAAGGGAAGTACCACCTTGAGTGTCTTAGTTGTATCTCAGAGCAAGGAGTCAGGGAAGGATATTTTGAGTGTTTCAGGGCCAGGGCTGGATGATTTAAGGCAGGTCTTGCAAGGCAGAGAACTAGTTAGGACTGAGGAGAGTTAATGACATGAGAGCTTTTGATTGATGACCCCACAAATCAAGAGTCTTAGAGTATCAACAAGCAAGCTGTTAATCTTGACAAGTGAGCTATTTTAGTTGTTCAGTGCTAACTTCCAGAAGCAAGTCTCTTCCAGAACAAATAGCCAAGTTGCTTTTGCCTAGTCCTAATTTTTTTTAATGTCTTATGTAGCACAGAGATAGGAAAATAAATTTCAGTTCCAAAAATTTCAATGCATTTGTATCATACATGTAACCATAGGTTGTTCTGTTTTTCATTTCATGCATGTTTATTTCCTTGGTTGGGTTCAGAATGTTTTCAGGACAGGAGCCATAACTTGACTGTACACAGCCCAGTGGTGAGCACAAGTATCCCACTCAACAAGCATCACCTCTTCCATGAAGTCTTCCATGATACTACCTCCAGGTTCTCAGTCATTTCCCAGGACTATATTCATACCACTATTCTGGTGCCTGTTATCTGTGGCAAGATGAGGCTTCTCTCATCTCTTGCCCCACCACGCTTTCTGGGGGAGAGGTCCTTCTGTAAAACTGAGTGAAGAGACAAGGATGTGGCTCGTAATAGTTCACTGAAAAGTTTTTAATTTATTTATTTTGATTGGAGGCTAATCACTTTACAATATTGTAGTGGTTTTGCCATACATTGACATGAATCAGCCACGGGTGTACACGTGTTCCCCATCCTGAGCCCCCCTCCCACCTCCCTTCCCATCCCATCCCTCTGGGTCATCCCAGTGCACCAACCCTAAGCACCCTGTCTCATGCATCAAATTATACAGAGTGAAGTAAGCCAGAAAGAAAAACACCAATACAGTATACTAACGCATACATATGGAATTTATAAAGATGGTAATGATAACCCTACATGCGAGACAGCAAAAGAGACAGAGATGTATAGAACAGTCTTTCGGACTCTGTGGGAGAAGGCAAGGATGGGATGATTTGAGAGAATAGCATTGAAACATGTATATTATCAAATGTGAAACAGTTCATTGAAATTAATCCATAGAAGTCATCATATTAGCAAGAGAAAGAAAAGTGTATTTATTTAAGAAAGTGAAGGAAGGAATGAATAAAAGCCTCTTCAGCAATTCCAAGACATGAAGGACTTGATGCTGCCTCTCCAGGAGGGGGAAATTGGAGAAACTGAACAAAATTGAGGATGCTGTAGGAAAGAAGGGTGAGGGAGACCAGAGGAAGAACAGTCACCCTGATACTGGCAGGTGACTCAGTGGGAAAAGCAGTCACTTTCATGCTTCATCCTTCACCCAATTAACCCATGTGGCTGCCTACTCCTTTGTTAGATTATGAGATCCAAGAAGGTGGGCCAGAACGATGTGGCCTCTTCACTTTCATGTCTCTACTGACTGATCACCCACACACGCACTGTCTACCAAGGTGACATCCCGTCACAGGGGTTTTGAACAGAATTGATCATAAGGCTGACTTCTTCCAGCTACAGAGGGAGAATCAGTCTACCTGTCAACTGCATCACAATTGGATGTATTCGTTGTTTCCTTGTCCAGATTTTTGTAAAAATGACTGTACCCCATTGTATCCATCTTCATGGTCCACATTTGGCAGTCATATACATTAGCCAGCCTATAACGCACCTCTCTTATGTCATTCATTCATTGTCTCTTTAAAACGGCTTCTTAAGTGTGGCATCATTATATCATTTTTACAGATACCAGTCTCAGGATCAGTTTTCCCTCTGGCAGTTTCCTTAATTGGTGATTTGGTAACATTGGGTTTTTTCTTCCAACCTGCCAGTTTCCTTCGTTTAAAGCAAATTCTGTCAAATGAATAAGCGCCCGTAGCACAATTACCGAGCACAAAACGAAACTGCAAATATGCATTAGCTGACCAGGGTAGTGTCAAGTATATTAAAAAGAAAGAGACAAGCATATGAGATTGACAAGAGAATGGAGCATTTCATTTTTTCATTCTGTTCTATTGCTGTAATATTCCATTTGATGGCCTCCTGCTTTCACAGCATCAGCTTCCTGCAATGACACTAATGAAGAAATGCTGCTTTTTGTTCATTTTTTAAACAACTATGTTGCTCTTTAATGGGACTGTAGCAGTTTCCCCCTGTTCACGCAGAGTTATGAACAGTTGAGTCTCTAGGGTACCTCTGATGTGTACAGCACTCTTTTCCCTTAAGAAAATCTCTGATTAGTTGGTAAGTACACTTTCCATCAATAAATTCAATGTTCTAGATATTTCAAAGTATGAGCAGAAGCAGGAATATTTTTCCAGCCTGGAAAAAAATATAAAAGCCCAAGGGGGAAGAGTGATCACTTAATTTTTCATCACATTTCTCTGCTTTGTAGAATATATTGTTTTCCTTTTAATTATTTGCTAATCATTTTCTTCCATCCTCATTAAGTGTTCTTAAGTCCTTATTAAATTTTCTTCTGTTCTTTATTAAAGCAGTCACATTTAGAACCATTTTGGTTCATCATCCACACGTGACTGACTGACTTCTAAATAGTTTTTCCTCTAAGCAGAAAGTTATTTCTGCCACTTGGACTGAATGTCCACTCTGGCTTGATTTCCCACGGGGCTCATCTAGTTTCTTCTCTGTTTTCTTCTTTGGTTCCTTCTGCTTGCCAAGAAGTATGGAATTTGATTTTATGTCAGTTCTCAAAGGCTCCAAAATAAGTAAGGGCTGAATTCAAGCTGCCCAAATGGTGAGGGCAGAGAGATGCACTTACTGATTCCCTATCATGAAATATAACTGAGTCCTAGGTTAGCTCCAAACTGGCCAGGACATCACCTAACATCTCTTAACAGAGTAGACCTGCTTCAAGATCCAGGAGCAAAGGGAATACCTTCTGGAGAGTAGAAAACAAAGTGATTGCCCTCCAACCCTACCCCGGCCTCCTTTGGAAGCATTTTATTTCTAACGGATAAGGGACAGATTTTGATGTTACCACAAAATAAATGAGTCTATCACACAGAGCATCAAGTTGAATAGAAATAGATATTTCAAATGAAGTTCTCATATCAGAATAAGTCAACAGATTAAGAAATACAATGTTATTAAATTGTATTAAATACAATATTAAAAAAACAGATTAAGCTGATACAACGTTTTTATTTATTTTTTGATACAATATTTTTAAATAAGAGACTTTAGTTTTCAAATATTGCTGAAACTGTTGTGTAATGGTAGCAAAGTTTTGTTAACATTCCTACCATAATTTATTTTTTTAATTTTACTTATTTATTTTTGGTGCGCTGGTCTCTGTTGTTGCCTGAGGGCTTTCTCTATTTTCAGAGAGTGGGGGCTACTCTTCATTGTAGCATGCTGGCTTCTCATTGCAGAGCACAGGTTCTAGAACTTGTGGGCTCAGTAGTTGTGGCACATGGGGTTGCCCTGCAGCATATGGGATCTTCCAGGAACAGGGATCAAACTGTGTCCCCTGCATTGGCAGGCAGATTCTTAACCACTGAACCACCAGGGAAGCCCCATTCCTTACTTACCATGATTACTATTGCAGCTGTTAGCAATTCAAATTAACATCACTGTTACAAAAGATGAGCCAAAAATAAAGGAAAAATTAAATGAAATGGCCCTTGAATTAAGAGATGACTATGTGGAAATAAACATGTAAATGGCTAGTTATAAAGCAGGGTAGAATAGTCTTACTTCTAAGTAAGCTACACAGAAGAAGGAATAGGTCATAATTTGGGGTATGGGTGAAAGAGGTCATTCTTAAACTTGGCACTGAGGTATGTAAAGGGTTTTCAGCAGTGAAAATTTGTTGGATTTTTAGACTGAGGGAACTGCAGGACCAAAGCCATCAGGGCAGGAAAGTAAAGCCAGAAAATGAGGAGTACCTGGAGCTGAGGGTTGTAGAGGAATGTGTAGGGAAACAAGGCTGGAGGAATAGCTTTGGGGCCTGAGTGCCACTCCAGTACTTTGTATTTTTAGGAAGTGCCATGATGGGCTACAAGGAGAATAGAAAACTGGTAAGAATTCATACCCCTGACATTGACAGCTGATATTTGATAGCTTTGTGCACTTGAGCACCTGGTTTTTAATCCATAAAATGAAGATAATGGAGGTCAGAGGTAAGACATACGGTTGAAAAATCATCATCTTTAAGGTGACAGTTGAAACATGGGAGCGATCGTATGAAATTGGTCAGAGAAAGAATATAGAGCAAAAAAAAAAAAAAGGAAAAGGATTCAACTTTGTTGAACTCTTCTCACAATTAATGTCAGCCTCTGTTTCAGAACAGCCCAAGAATTATTGAGGGTAAGTTTGGTGGTAGTTGTTGAGTACGGTAGTTGTTGAGTAAGGATTGAAGCAGAATTGGCATGAGTTAAAAGCTCACAAGAATAAGCCCTAAGTGGTCTAGCTAGGGATATGGGATTGGATATGGGATCAAGATTTCTGAGTAATAGCAAAGTCACATGTCATAGAAAATCATGTGTAGAACAGAAAGCCGATTTCTGCTTCCTGGAATGAGCAGGACTGATAGTTATCCAGAGCAGTGTTTCCATGGACCAGTAGCAGCAGCCCCATCTGGGTGGTCCCAGATATTAGAAATGCAAATTCTAAGGCCCCACCCCAGACCAGCTGAATGAGAAATTTAAGGCCAGAGCCCAGGAATCTGTGTTATAATAAGTCCTTCAGGTGATCCTGGTTTGCATGAAAATTTGGGAACCATTGATGTAGACAGTGGTAAGCATCAGGTCACAGACTGAGAAATTGAAAAGGAAAGAGGGATATTGCTGAATGGGATATTACACAATAAACTTTTGCCCTGCAGTGAAGTTCAGAGCTTTGAAGATTATTTTCTCTTTGAGTCCAGAGAAGCAGAGTTTTAAGTTTACAGAATGATTAAGAACAGCTAAAGATTAGTGCAATGACATCTAACTGTAACTTTGTATATCAAATAATTGTAATATAATGGCTATCATGGCTATTATAGATTAGTCTTCATTATGTTTATTAGCATAAACAAGATCAATATTTTATTAGGGACACAGTGTAATATAATTAAAACATCAAGTCAGTCTTTTAGGCAAGCCCAGATAGCATATTCCAGGAGGTGTGGAAGATCTTCCATTAAGGAATGGAAAGAATATGTTAGAACTTATATATCAAAAAAAAAAAAAAGAATTAATTCTTTATATGCAAATGGACAAGAGACATCACTTTGCCAACAAAGGTCCATATAGTCAAAGCTATGGTTTTTCCAGTAGTCATGTACGGATGTGAGAGTTGGAGCTTAAAGAAGTCTGAGCACGGAAGAATTGATGCTTCCAAATTGTGGTGCTGGAGAAGACTCTTGAGAGTCCCTTGGACTGCAAGGAGATCAAACCAGTAAATTCTAAAGGAAATCAACCCTTAATATTCATTGGAAGGAATGATGCTGAAGCTGAAGCTCCAATACTTTGGCCACCTGATTTGAAAAGCTGATTCATTGGAAAAGACGTTGATGCTGGGAGAGATTGAAGGCAAAAGGAAAAGGGGACAGCAGAGGACGAGATGGTTAAATGGCATCACTGGCTCAATGGACATGAATCTGAGCAAATTCTTGGAGATAGTGAAGGACAGGGAAGTCTGGCCTGTTGCAGTTCACGGGGTCGAAAAGAGTCGGACACAGTTTAGTGACTGAACACCACCACTAATTCAAATTAAACCTACCTTGGTTAGTCCATCTGTCAATAAACATATTTCTCTGGTTTTCCTAGAGGGAACGTAGGAATTCCTTAAGCTGAGGGATTCAACAGTGGAGCCCTCATTCATTCTGTCCCATTTATTAGATTACAATATACTCTAGTATATTGCATGTGTCTGATTAAGTGGATTTTTGGACTACATTGTCTAGTTTTAGCTAAGGTCACCATACCCTAAATAGACAAATAACTTTCAAGTATTCCTGAAACAAAGTGTGGACTGAAGTTTAATTGTAAAAGTGAAAGTTTAAGGGAACAGAGAAAAAGTGGGAGAGACAGCTTAGTTCAGTAGATAAGAACAAGGATTCTGGAGCCAGCCACCTAGCAAAAGTGTGACTTTGGGCAATTTACCTAAACTCTCTGTGCTATAGGTTTCAAAAGTGTAAATATGGGGTAAGAATAGTACTCACCCCCACAGGACTTTTATGACAAATAATATTTTTGGAACACAGTGCAAAAAATATGAGCTTGTTAAAATGAAAAATAATTTTAATTCTTTGCCTATAACACTACAAGATATAAATAAAGATCTGTTTGAATCTAATAAGTTAGCCAAACAATTTTGAAATTACCAGGAAGACCATTTAAATTATGGATTTAAGTCCACTGTCTGTCATTAACTATGAATCTAGCCCTCCATATATATTGTACTTTTAGATCTTGGGTAATAATATGTGGTCATCACAATTAAGCACTATTGTACTATATCTCATTTTTTAGAGTTCCATTTTTGTGTATGTTTTATAATATTCAAAATATGTTAGCACATTTGTCCTTATATATAATTTATACATAAATAAATATTTACTGTGGGTATATATTCTGAACTGTTTCAGGTTTGAATGAGTGTTTTGCTTTGTTTAAACTGATAGCAAACATAATCAAGAACATTAGAGACAACTTCTATAGACCTGGGACTGGTGAACCATCTCCCCTGGGCCCAATCCAGCTCACTGCCTGTTTCTGCAAATAAAATTAATCGCAATACAGCCACACTCATTCCTTGTCTGTAGCCACTTACATACTACAACAGCCAAATTGAGTAGCAGTGACAGAAGCTGTATGACCCACAGAGCTGAAAATATTTACTCTTAGGTCCTGTATAGAAAAAGTTTATTAAATTCTGGTCTAGACCACTCTTTGCCAACAGCTTGGTTGAATTGTGGACATCAAATCTAAGATGAATCAGATAACCTCATAAAATCAAGCCTTGCAAGGAAAAACGTCACAAACTTGAGGTGAACACCACACCCACTACAGGATAAGGCTGTGACACTGTGACCGGGAACACAAATTTCACTTGTCCCCAAGCATTGGCTTCTCCTTGAGGAGGAGAGTTACTCTAGCAACTGGTAAATTGCAGAGAGGGTTCTGCACCGACCCAGAATTTTCCCTGGGGCTGGGAAGGTTCTCCCTAAGGATGTCTTTCATATTCTGCCTGCAGGCTGTGAGTCACAGGCAGTGTTCTTCTGCCTGGACCACATGTAAGGAAGAGGTGGGGCAGATACGGACTGCTGACAGAAGGAAGGTTTGCTCCTGTCATCATGGTACTTGAGGTATCAGACTGGAAAAGAAACATGCCGCATCCTTTGGGTCATTATCTAATAGGGCAGTTCAGATCACAGATAAAAGTGTTCCACCACCACTTGTGCTGTGTTTAGTCACTCAGTCATGTCCAATTCTTTGCCACCCCATGAGTTGTAGCCCGCCAAACTTCTCTGACCATGGGATTTTCCAGGCAAGAATACTGGAGTGGGTTGCCATGCCCTCCTCCAGAGGATCTTCCCAACCACCATTTACAGATGATCAAAGTTAAACTGGAAAGATAGGAAGTGAGATTTTTTGCCACATCAGTATGTGTTTTGGGGAATCCACTGTTTTAGAAACTTTTTGTTTTATCACTGGCCTTGCCCTAAGAAATCAAAGACAAAGGAAACATGAGTTCGTTACCAAAAAGAGTTACAGTTCAGTAATTGATGGATTTCCAGGCAATGTGACTTTTGGGCAGTTGGGAAAGCGAACCAGCTGAAGGATTTCATTCACTGGTGCCATATCCATAGTCTGGGACTTCTCAGAAGTTCAGCACTCAGGTAAATAGAACCACAGGAAATTCACTTGAAAAGTAACTGCTTTTGGAATTGCTTTCAACTGCATATCTCAAATGTTAGCAATAGAGTGTTTTCATTTTTACCATCAAAATCCATCATTTATTAGACTACAGATCTGCAACAGGAGATCAATTTTTTAATGCATATGTCCTTTTTTTTAAAAAAAAATATAGCTGTATAAATGGAAATATTGAGAACCAAGGCTTTACTTAGTTTCAAGATGCCACAGGCAAGATTGTCCATGACACGATGACAACCCTATTCAGCTGAAAAGCACGAAAAGTAAAAACTCTGGGACATCCAGGGTACTGGTTATGACAAGGATACTGTTGGTGATTCTTATAAAAATCAACAACTCTTTCTCCACTGGTCTAGGTACTCGTTGTGTAAACTCGGGAGAATACACCAGAGCTAGAGTGAAAGCAAACTTGTGTACCAGGCATAAAGAGTATTCTAGAAGGGCTCTGTTTCTCAGGCTCTAGCTGTCTGGGCAGGAATGGGCTTTGCTCCTGAGAGAGGCTGTTTGCTGTTTGTTCCTAATGATGGTTAATGTATGAACAAACCCAACTCCCAGAGCTGTAACCGATAGCATCAATGATGCTGGGACACAAAGGCGCTAATGAAGCCGAGCCATGTGGCCCGTGCTTTGAAAATGCCCGTGGTGGAGGGAGGAGGGGGAGAGTTAGGTTAAATGAAGTCATTTCTAAGAGCAGTTGATGAAAAGGCAGGGCTAGAACAAAGCAGCTGAGAACAATTACATATTTAAATTTCCTTCACTCTATGTGGTAGGAAAATTTTATTTCATCACTTTCTCCTCTGACATGTCAAAACACATAAGCTTCTGCGCCCTTAGGGCCTCTGTTCTCTGGTGGAAGAAACAAGAGGCTGGGCAGCCGAGAGGGCATTTTGGTGCCGAGTGTTGGACAGGTGGACAGGTCAGACATGCAGCCAACAGCTCTGTCACTCACCTTTCCTCCGTCCGAGGAGCTGACTGCATATGTCATCTGCGCCTGTCTCTCTGCTGGGCTCCCCGTGTTTCCACATTGATGCTGCTGCCTCAGTGACTAATTCTGTCCAAAGACCACTAATGTTGTGAGGGCTACAGAAATGGAGCTGCTCTTTGGGGCAGAGGCTGGAGGGTGGGGAGAAAGAACAGGAAAACCTGAGTCTCTGCATGTTTTACCACCCTCAAGAAAATGGCTGTCCCTAATTATACAAAATGATAGAGCAGTTGACTGAAACCATTGAAAATGACAGTTATTTATCTGAATAGCCTAAAAGAACAGGTCACCCTAGTTAATACCCTAAGAGCACGCTTTTCTGTATGTGCAATTTCCATCACATTCTCTGAATGTTACGGTGCTGGCTGACATCTGCCCTGAGCAGGGAAACAGCTTTTTCTGTCTTTCTGTGGAAACCTCAAAGCAAAGCGTTTGTATACTGGTTCCATGATTTGTTCCAGCAAGTAAGTCATGCATGTGTGTTAGGAAGAAGAAAGATAGGTTTGAGGTAAAAAGTGAGGGGAACTTCCCTGGTGGTCCGGTGGTTAAGTGTCCACACTCCCAATGAAGTAGGACAGGGTTCGATCCCTGGTCAGGGAACTGGATTCCACATGCCACAGCTAAGACCTGGCATAGCCAGATAAATTTTAAAAAAAATTTAAATCATTAGAAAAAAAGAAAATGGGAGGTACATGGGCATAAACAGAGCTGCATCCATGTAACAAAATCTAAAGAGTTAAGAGGGGGAGGCACACACAGTCTCTCTGTTTGCACTCATGTAGAAGACAGTCTAGAACTTTCAATAAACATTGGTGTTTCAGACCTTTTCATTTTAATCCACTGGACAAGCAAGTAAAGATTGTGCTGAAAACTGGATAATTGATTGATTTCATGATCATCCTCATTACAGATGCCTTCAGTTCAGTTCAGTCGCTCAGTCGTGTCCGACTCTTTGTGACCCCATGGACTGCAGCACGCCAGGCTTCCCTGTCCATCACCACCTCCTGAAGCTGGCTCAAACTCATGTCCATAGAGTCGGTGATGCCATCCAACCATCTTATCCTCTGTCATCCCCTTCTCCTCTTGCCTTCAATCTTTCCCAGCATCAGGGTCTTTTCTGTCATCCCCTTCTCCTCCAAGATTTGCCTGGGTCAAATTTCTGAATGTACCACTAGTTCAGAACCTGGCTAGAATCAAATAGAAATCCAGGCCTGACTGTTAAAGAAAATGCAGTTGTGGTGAAGGGCTTAGACCCCTTACTCTTGTCCTCTTTGCATCAGTGGCTCCATCTCCAGGAGTAGCGGTGGTGGTCACTGTGGGCTGGCTGCCTTGGGTTAGCCCCTTTTGTCCCTGGCGACACAGGGCTGTGGTGACGGAGCAACTTCCTCTGTCCCTAGAAAAGGTGCTACAGAAACTACCTTAGGGGTGCAGCTATTGCCCTTCAGGGTGGCACGGTGGGATCCCTGGGGTGGTATTTACTACCAGCCAGTTCTGTTCAACATGTACTAGACATCTGTCATGGGCTAGGAATGGTGAGAGATTAGAACAATAAACATGTCCTTAAGACAGTGTGTGTCAAGTGTCACTCAACATTCTCCACTGTTAAGCAAGTGACACCTGTTACTGCCTCCAGGGGAAAGAGAAAGTCACTCAGTCGTGTCCAACTCTTTGAGACCCCATGGACTATAGAGTCCCTGGAATTCTCCAAGCCAAAATACTGGAGTGGGTAGCCTTTCCCTTCTCCAGGGGATCTTCCCAACACAGCGATCAAACCCAGGTCTCCCACACTGCAGGCAGATTCTTTACCAGTTGGGCCATGTCCCACTAAGTGGAGAATAGCAAAGAGCATAATGATCCCTGTCACTGGGGGCAGCAGTCCTGGATGTCTACCCACTGCATGGTTCACAGTTGTCAGTGTTGCCAAGAAAGACGACTCACACAGGCACTGGATGGAATGATGCTTTATTCACCTGGAGAGCAGACAGAGCAAGACCAGGTTCAGTAGTGTGGGTCAGTCTCCCGTGGTTGGCAGGTCTCATCCCATGGCAGGGAGATGGTCTGCATGCACCCCTCTTGTACTGCAGGCAAAGGACCCCATTTCCTCCCAATATAACACACATGCATGAGCAGAAAAAAGGGTACACATCCAGCCCAGAACAGGGAAAGATTCTTCCAAGTGAGCCTATGAGGGCTCCTTATCCCCATTTAAAGAAATGTTGTAGGCCCAAGGCACTCTTTTTTAAACATTTTGTATTGGAGTATAGCCAATTAACAATGTCGTGGTAGTTTCAGGTGAACGGTGAAGGGACTCAGCCATATATATACGTGTATCCATTCTCCCCCAAACTCCCCTCCCATCCCATTGCCACATAACATTAAGCAGAGTTCCCTGTGTTATATAGTAGGACCGTGTTGGTTATCCATTTTGAATATAGCAGTGTGGGCATTCCCTGGTGGTCCAGTGGTTAGGACTCAGAGCTTCCACTGCCAGAGCCTGGATTCAATTCCCTAGTTGTGGAACTAAGATCTAAAAAACCAAGAGATGTAGCAGTATATACATGTCCATGCCAAACTCCCTAACCATCCCTCCCACCCACCCTTCCTCACTGGTAACCATGAGTTTGTTCTTTAAGCCAAGGCATACTCTTATGCAGCCATGCGAGGGTGTAGCAAATCACACATGACTGCCTTTCCCATCATTCTCCCACAGCAATATGTGTTGGGTTGTTGGGAAAGATATATGTGGAAAAAAAAATACCTATTGTTTTTATAAGTTTAAACAACAGAAAGTGAAGGTCAATGTACATTTCCTCACTGGTGAGGACAGATGCAGTGATACTTAAGTGGTTTATCCAAAGCTGGAAGAGATACTCTCTACTGAAGGAATCTAATAAGTAAACCAGTGGAAGACAGATGAAAATCAAGGCAATAACTTGCCCTAGTAAAAATGTCCAATTAAGTATCAAAAATGCTTTTACAATGATTTCTTTTTACATATTAATGTATCAGTTCTTTTTTCAAATTCATCCTCATTTAGGTTGTTACATAATATATAGTGATTTTTAAAAAGTAAATTTTCTAACAATAATACTCATCAGGAAGGAAAAGAGAAAGAAATCGGTGTACCACAATATAAATATATGTAATTTTGACTAGCTTAAAATAATAATCATGAATCCTCTCTCATTAGTTTTAAAACACATCTGTAATCTCAAGGACTTTATCATTAGTGTCAAATTTCTGGGAAACTCTCACAGGCAGAAAGAACACAAGTGAGTGGAGAGACATAGCCTGGCGACGGTTTGTGAGTCCACAGTTCTAGTTCCTGCGGTCTCCAGTGCGTCCTTGAATCCAGAAATTGTGCTTTGATTCTGGGAACTACCTCAACATCCTTTCAATATACTCCATTTGAGGCTTAAGCTAGTTTGTATTGGGTTTCTTTTCTTTCAAACAACAAAAATTCCTGAATGATAGCACAACTTTATGGATAAGACTTTTAATTCCCGGATGGTAGTTAAGACATCCTAATTCCAGTTTTCCTTCCAGTTATAGATCATTACAAGTCACCCAACCTCTCTGCCAAAGTCTATTGGCTGAGGAGAAGTCCACTTTGTTTCTTAGGGTTCTATAATCCTATCATCTGGGAAGCCTTACCTATGTATTCAGTTAAGAAATTCTGACATTCTAGGATGGACCGTTTGGAGGCCTGTTTGCATAAGGACCTGAGGTAGGCACTTAAGCCTATTGGGAGAAATTATCAAAAGGACTTTGAGGCAGATGGTTAGGCCTTAGGGCCCCTGGATTAAGACTTTAAACCTAAAGGGAGATCACTGGGTTTGTTTTGGTGTTCTAGATTCCTTGCATTCCCATATGAGTTTTAGAGTGACCTTGTGAATGCCTATTGTTTATAAAACAGACTGCTGGAATGGTCTTTGTGGTTGCATTGGCTCTATAAATCAATATGTGAAGAACTGACTTGGTAACATTATTGTGTTTCTGCTCCATGAACATGCTATATCTCTTCATTTAGTTCTTTTTTAATTTCTCAGTCATGTCCTATAGTTTTCAACATAGATATTTCACATGCCTTTTATTACATTTATCCTTGAGTATTTTGTTAATTTTTGACACTGTTGTAAATAAATTAAAAATTTTCTCAATTATTTGCTGCTAGTGCATAGAAATACAATTGATTTTATGTGCTAACCTTGTTGTCTTAAGACCTTGCTTAACTAATGTTTTAGGTCTGAAAGTGAAAGTCACTCAGTCGTGTCTGACTGTTTGTGACGCCATGGACTATACAGTCCATGGAATTCTCCACGCTAGAATATTGGAGTGGATAGCCTTTCCCTTCTCCAGGGGATGTTCCCAACCCAGGGATCGAACCCAGGTCTTCTGCATTGCAGGCAGATTCTTGACCAACTGAGCTTTCAGGGAAGCCTATTTTAGGTCTAGTAGTTTTTAAGTTTTGAATCCTTAGAACTTTCTACATAAGCAATCATGTTGTCTGTAAATAGCAGATATTTCACTTCTTTTCCAATGTTTGTGTCTCTTCTTTCTTCTTCTTGACTTTTGGCACTGGTAAGAACCTCTGTTACAACGTTGAATGGAAGTGGTGAGAGCAGCCATCCTTGCCTTTCTTAGTCTTAGTGGGAATGTATTCAGAATTCAGCTAATTTGAGCTGTAGGTTTTTCACAGATGTCTTCCATAAGACTGATGAAGTTTCTTTCTATTCCCAGTTTTCTAGCAATTTTTATTTTTATCACAACTGGATATTAAGGGACTTCCCTGGTAGTCCAATGGTTAAGAATCTTCCTTCCATTGCAGGGGACATGGGTTTGATCCCTTGTCAGAGACCTAAGATCCCACATGCCTGCTGCTGCTGCTGCTGCTAAGTCGCTTCAGTCGTGTCCGACTCTGTGCGACCCCGTAGACGGCAGCCCACCAGGCTCCGCCGTCCCTGGGATTCTCTAGGCAAGAATACTGGAGTGGGTTGCCATTTCCTTCTCCAGAGCATGAAAGGGAAAAGTGAAAGTGAAGTCACTCAGTCATGTCCAACTCTTAGCGAACCCATGGACTGTAGCCTACCAGGCTCCTCCATCCATGGGATTTTCCAGGCAAGAGTACTGGAGTGGGGTGCCATTGTCAGATAGCTAAGATCCCACATGCCTAAGGGCAACCAAAGCAAGATGCAGCTAGAGAAGCCCTTGCACCTGGGCGAGGAGTCCACATGCCACAACGAAGTGCTCCCAAAATAAAAATAAATAACTGGATGCTGATTTTTGCTCATTGTTTTTTCTCTATCTACTGAGATAATCGTAATCCATCTTCTTTATTCTGGTAACATATTAACAGTTTACATTGGATTACACTGAGGATTTAAAATGTTAAACTTCAGTATTCTTTGACTGAACTTCCCTCTTTGTCTTTATATATTGTCCTTTATGTTTATTACCAGATCTGATTTGCTAACGTTTTTGAGGATTTTTGCATTTATCCATGAGGGATTTTAGTCTTTGGTTTTCTTTTCTTGGAATAAGGGCTACCTTTTTTGTGAATAAATAATGCAGACATGCCTGGGCCTGTGGGGAGGTATACTGAGGTTGGTGTGCTTTTTACTGATTCTCAAAGTATACCACTATACAATTAATCAATCACTCTACTCTGAGATGCATTTTATTTGTTTAAACATTGCTATAAAAACTAGGTGTGATGTCTTAGGTGATTTCAATGACTCACCCAATTTACTGAACAGAAGATTTGATAAATCAGACATAAACCTGTCAGTAAACTGGCAAAAGAAATGATTCAGCCAGATAGATGGATAGCTAGCTAGCTAGATTAATAGATAGGTGAACATCCTCCCCCATTTCATTATTACTTTGTTACATTTAGATTTCTAAATATCAAAATGAGGAAATTCACTTATTGAGATGGGGAGAGAAAGTTTTGGGGTCATCTCAGTAATCCATATGCAGAGAAGTATCTAAAACACTGGCACATTCTTGCTGGCAGGTCCTTATTAGTGACAAGTCTCGAGTTTCTTTGATTTTTTTTTTTTTGACAGTTTTCGGTCTAGTTTTCATTTGAGGACTTCCTTTGAAAGGTCGTTATTCTGCATCACTATCTTAACTAGGGAGGAAATATGCTTACATCTAGCTAAGAACTAGCAGAAGGATAAAAACAAAAAAATTGATGGAAAAGAGACAAGATAAATGTCTCATGTTGTTTCCAGAGGTGAAGACAGCGGGCAGAATATGGCACTAATGTGTTAAAAAACACACATATTTTGACAAAACTGACATGAAATCTTTGAAGAGGTCTGCCTTCTAAGACAAAAAGCAACCTTGTCCTTACTTAGGAGGAACAATTTTGAAATCAGCGATACAGGCAAAGATATATGTACAAGGCTACGCTTTGAGAATACAGTTATATTAGCAAATTTTCTAACTGCAGCAGAATTGTTAAATAATTATTGAGCCATATGATAGAGTATAATGCAACCACTGAAAGTCATATTCATGACGTATATGCAATGTCATAAGAAGCACCCATGATAAAAAGTGACCAAGTAATCCAGATATACATACATTCAACTGTGGCGGTTTGATGAAAAATAATTGAAAGTAGTTGAAATGAACAACCCTCAGATACTAGACATATAGATAGAATAAATAGTAGAAAGGAATTACTGAATTGGTAACAGAGGTTATCTTTGTGTAATAAAAATATACATGATTTGTTTTTCTACTTAGAAAATTTTATGTACTTTAAAATTTTTTAAACGTATATTATTTTTCTAATAAGAAAAAACATTTTAAAATAGACTTTTTAGACTTGTTTTGAGACGTGTGTCACACGTCAAACATTCTGCGCGCTGTGCGTGTTCATGCCCAGTCGTGTCTGCTTCTTTGTGACCCCGTGGACTGTATCCCACCTGGCTCCTCTGTCCTTGGGATTCCCCAGGCAAGAATACTGGAGTGGGCTGCCATTTCCTCCTCCAGGGGATCTTCCCGACCCAGGGGTAGAATCTGAGTCTCTGAAGTCTCCTGCACTGGCAGGCAGATTCTTTACCATTTACACCACCTGGGAAGCCCATCAAACATGCTACAAGAGAATATTTTTGACTCAGCTTTAGAGATATACTTGTGAAACAGCCAGGGATTTAAGATCAAGGGATAGCTGTGCTTCAGTATGGGCAACATACTTGGACTCTTAGTACTTCGGTGATAGTTCCCACAAACTAAGTTTGGTCTTTGAAGGAAGATTCAAACAGCCAGATCCTAATGGCTTGACCACTCTCATCCTGGCATGTAGGGCTGCCAACTTCCCCACTTCCCGCACTCTGAACGCTACCGAATCATTTCCTCAGTAGCTCTGCACTGTCAGTAGCTTTGTAAGCAGGAAGTTGTGTGGGAGACCTGTGCCCCTGATAAATACCAGGTACTGTTCTACACAGAGGCCAGGCATACTCTAGACAATCAGCTCGTTTTGAAGCCAGTACATACACACGCTTGATCCTGCTATCTAGACAGTATCTGTAAACAATATCTGTATAGTGAGAAAAACACTGGCAACATGGCAAAGGAAGACTGGATTTGAGTATCTACGTGACACTGGGCAAATTCCTAAATCCCCAGGACCTCACTCAGCTCAGCTTTGAGCCAATAAATTGAATGATCTTTTCCATACCTCTGTGACAGAATTGTGAATTTAAAAAGTATATGTGTGATATTGACAAAAGGATTCTCAATTTTATATGGAAAGGCAAAACACCCAGAATAGCCAACACAACACTGAAGCAGAAGAACACAGTCAGATGATTGACACTCCCTGATTTCAAGACTTCTATAGAACGAAATACTTAAGAGAGTATGACACTGGAGGAAGAATAGACAAGCAGGTCAATGGAACAGAACAGATTCACCAGAAACAGACCTGCACAAATAAGGCAACTGATTTTTGACAAAGAAGCAAAGTAAATACCATGGAGAATGGATATCTTTTCAACAAATGGTTCTGAGGCAAAATGAGTGTTGTCATGCAAACAGAAAAAGAATCCTGACACAGACCTCAACCTACACCAAAATTAACTCTAAATGAATCATAGACCTAACTGTAAATTTAAAAGTTATAAAACTACTAGAAAAAAAACAGAAGAGAAAACCTCAGTGACCTCGAGTTTGTCAACAATTTTTTAGATACAACAACAGAAGCAGGATCCATGAAATAAAAAAAAAAAAAAGAATGAGTTGGGCTTCATTAAAATGAAAACTTCTGCTCTGTGAAAGACACTACTATGAAATTGAAAGGATAAGCCTCAGAGAAGGAAAAAATATTTGCAAAATGCATAGCCAATAAAAGATTGTTATCCAAATTATACAAGTTCCAACAATAAGAAAACAAACCACTCAATTAAAAATGTGCAAAAGGTCTGAACAGGCACGACACCCAAAAAATGTACAAATGGCAAACGGCACATGAAAAGATGCTCAACGTCATATGCTATTAGGAAATGGCAAGTTAAGAAGAGCACTGAGATGTCACTAATCACCCATCACGATGGTGGAAATCCAAACACTGACAACAAACGCTGAGAGGAAATGGGGCAACGGGAGCCTGTGTTCATTGCTCGTGGGAGCACAAAACGGCACAGCCACTGTGAAAGACAGTTTGGTGTTTTGTTTTGTTTTTACAAGGCTAAACATACTGTTACTATATTATCCCACAGTTATGCTCCTTGGTATTCACCCAAAGGAGTTGAAAACATGTCCACACAAAATCCTGCACACAGATGTTTATAGCAGCTTTATTCATAATTGCCAAAACTTGGAAGCACCCAAGATGACTTCCAAAGGTGTACAGATAAACAAATTTGTACATCAATAGACAATAGAATACTAGACAGTAACATATTATTTCACATTTTTTTACTTCATTTTTTAAAATTTATTTTTAATTGGAAGATACTTGCTTTACAAGGTTGTATTGGTTTCTGCTGTACAACAATGTGAGTCAGCAATAAATATACATATATCCCCTCCCTCCTGAGCCTCCCTCCCACTCACCCCTCTAGGCTGTCACAGAGCGCCAAGCCGAGTTCCCTGCGTTATTATTAAATTATTATTAGCCAATAGGATATTACTATATATAGACCATAGGATATTATTCAGTGATGAAAAGAAATGAGCTATCAAGCCACAAAAAGACATGGAGAGACATAAGTGCATATTACTAAGTGAAAGAAGACATCTGAAAAGGCTACATACTTTGTGATTCTAACTACACGATATTTTGGTAAAGGCAAAACTATGGAGACAGTACACAGATTAGTGGTCACCAGTGATTAGGAGGGAGGGAAGAACAGGCAGAACACAGGAGAATTTTAAGGCAACGAAACTATTCTGTATGATACTATAACGGTGAATACATGCCATACATTTGTCAAAGTCCACAGACCATACAAAACAAAAAGTAAACCTTAATGTAAACTTTGCACTTTAATAGCAATGTATCAATATTGGCTTGTAACAAATACATCATAATAACGCAAGACATTCTAATAAGGAAAACTGAGTGGGATGGGAGATGTAAGAAGCTCTATAGGAATTCTCTGTAGTTTCGGTTCAATCTTTTGTAACTGAAAAACTGTTCTAGAAATAAAGTCTACTAATTTTTAAAAAGTGTATGCAAAAGCCATCAGAAATGGCTTCACTTGGAAAACAAAGCACTATCTGAGGCTACTTTGGCTGCAAATAAAGAGGATCTAATTAAAAGTAGCTTAAACCAGTGGTCATTTTATATATATCTTTTGATTATTCATGCCTAACAGTAAAAAATGTTGGAGAATGCACTCAACTTATACAAAGATATATATCTATTTATATATAAAGTATATACATTACCCATACCAACATATTCTACACATTTTATAAACGTGTACAAAGGTACAATTGCTAACAATGTCACTAAAAAATATAACAAATATTTTTAAAATAATTATATTTTATTACTAGTATTTTTGGCAGGAACAGTGCTTTATTATTTTTGAAACTTGAAAATATTATTTGAAAATTTGTGAAAAACTCAATGTGGATGTCTTATTTTGTTTGTTTTTACATTAGGTTCTGGTGGCTCTCAGTATAGACAACGATCTCTAACAAATGTTCATAGATGTTCATAACTGGCCGTGCTTTCTAAAGCATGAAAAACTATTCAAGTCCCAGACCCAAACTATGAAATTGGGCAATATATTACTGATGTACCTGATGAAAACTATTGTTCTTCTAAACCAAATGGAATTTTAGTTTCAATTTTTAACAAATGGATTCAAAACCTATTGAAAATTCTCCATTAAAGAGTTTTAGGATGGGTAACTATGTTCTTATTGGTGATAACACCCTGACATAACTTTTTAAAGGTTTAAAAAACTTATTTATTGATTTATTTATCGGCTGCACTGGGTCTTCATTGCTGCTTGGGCTTTTGTCTGGTTGTGGCAAGCAGGGGTGACCCTCTAGCCGTGGTTCACAGGCTTCTCAGAGCGGTGACTTCTCTTACAGCAGAGCACAGGCTTGAGAGTTGCTTGGGCTTCAGTAGCTGTACCTTGCAGGCTCCAGAGCTTGGGCTCAGTAGTTGTAGAACAACTCTCAGCTTAGTTGTTCTGCAACATGTGGGATCTTCCTGGATCAGGAATCGAACCAGTTTCCCTTGCATTGAAAGGCAGATTCTTAACCACTGGACCACCAGGGAAGCCCCACACTGAATGATTTTTATTAACAGAATACATAATAATTTAAACACTTCCAAACATTAATTTTAGAGAATACTTTCCCAAGGTTTTGTACAAGTTCTATTATTTAGAATAACACAATCCTTGAATCCATTTAACAGAGCAGTGTAAATTATAGTGTGTCACAGTATTCTGGAAGCAAAGAAGCAAAGAAAACGTGGAGGAAATCACCACTCTGCTTTGTATAACTCCCACTCCTGTCTCCAGGGTCTGTCTGGAGACACAGCCTCTGCCACATGATGGATTGAATAAAGTGACTAATTTCAAACTATCTATTTTAAATAAGTTTTTTTGTTTTCATGTGTGTGCTAAAATAGAAATAGATGTTCTGTTATTTTCTTCCTTCCATTTTGGAGACAACTAACTCAAATTATAGGGGATTTATTATCTCTAGTAAATTCAGAGAAATTCCAAGATGGTTAGTTCAGTGGTTAAAGGACACCACGAAGACCCAAGTTCTTTTCATTTTAATGTTCTGCTGTCCTCTATGTGGTTTTATTTTTTGTCCTTAGTCTGTCCTCTCATGTCTGCAACTATCAACTTCAAGCATCCCATCCTCATCTTATAATATTCAAAGGCAGGGGGGAAAAACGGGTTTCTTCTCATCCACCTCCTTTGAGAAGCCCTTCCCAGACGCCCCTATGCAGATTTCTCCTTATCTCTCATTGGCCAGATTACATCAAATATTCATGCCTAAACCAATCTCCCTGACTAATTAGGGTTCATCTTCTGAGTTCAGCCGGAACCACCCAAAGTAAATAATTCTGCTAGCAAAAAAGAATGAAGGGGATACTTTGAGTAAGGAACCAACAATGACCATCACAATGATGTAGATAGGATATTTTCACAGAAAGAATGCACGTGTTTACAAAAGGGAATAGCGCTCAGGCATTGAAGGAAAACTCTCGCTCGATCTTGCATGAAATCATGAAATCTTTCTTTTTTCTCATGAAATACATCTACCATGTGAGATGCATGGTTATTTCAAGAATAAGCATTTTCAAGGAAGACTTTCCAAACACTGTCAAATTACATTAAAAACTCATAATATTGCCTTGAAATCAAGATTATGCTTCCCACATGTCACCAAACAAAACCCTACTCGTGAATTCTGCCTTATTTTTTTGTTGTTGATAATCTCTTGCTGCCAAAGGGAAAAAAAATTAAATAGAAAATGCTCATATCAGATACTACAAAAGGAAACTATTTCTTTTCCATGAATGTGGTCCATGTCGAGGCCACCTCAAACTGGGGATAGTCATCCTCAAAAAGTGATCTCTGACATCATTTTGAGATGTCCTGACAAAAATCTCAGATCCAGTGAAAGCCAACAGTATGTTTCCTGAGGAAAATGAAACACAAAGTAAAAGCTCCTTGAGTACAGGAATCTTTAGTTTTCCATAATCATATCAGCAGTGCCTACAATAGTGTCTGATACATAAAGCAGCTCAATAAATACTTGCTACATGAATAGATGCATGAATATAAACAGAACAAAATTGTTTACAATATAAGCAGCATTAATCCAGTCAATTAATATTTCATCATTATTGGAATAATGAAGTTAGCTTTTATAAGAAAGGCAACTGAAGAGTAAGGTGTCACTGTTCATCTAGTACATTCCGAAGGAGAGTGACCATATCTGGTAGGCACAAATACTCCCATCACTCTTCTTTCTGCAGAGTGGGAATGGCCTCAGTAGGCCTTCATGATCTGAATGAGATCCCTTAAGATCATCCAAGCCATAAACTCTGATTATTTGCCCATGGAGCAGTCTTTTGACCACGGATATGGGTGTCCAGGTACTCAGTACTATGAGTGGGGAAATTAGTCACTTTCAGGCATGTGTGCTCAGTCGTGTCTGACTCTTTTCGACCCCATGGACTGTAGCCCACCAGGCTCCTTGTCCATGGAATTTTCCAGGCAAGAATACTGGAGTGGGATACCATTTCTGTCTCCATGGGATCTTCTCGACCTCCTTGTCCATGGAATTTTCCAGGCAAGAATACTGGAGTGGGATACCATTTCTGTCTCCATGGGATCTTCTCGACCCAAGAATCAAACACATGTCTGTTGCATTGCAAGCAGATTCTTTACCACTGCGCCACCTGGGAAGCTCCAGAAAAGTATAGTCACCACTGTAAGTTAATGTCAATATTCTGTGATACATAAGAATAATGGTGTGAATGCCTAAATCTCTAATTTTCAGGAGAGGGCCAGAAAAGTCCTTCCTGAGGTGCCAGTTAAGAAAAGGGCGATCATGCTCAGAGTCCTGGACTTGCTGGGCTCTCAGAATCCTCTTATCCTCAGAATTGTACCACGCAGATGGGACTTCTCTGGTTGTACAGTGGCTAAGACTCTATACTCCCATTGCAGGATGTTCGGGTTTGATCCCTGGTTAGGAAACTAGATCCCACATGAGGAACTAAAAGATCCTGCATGCTTCAACTGAGACCCGGCGCAGCCAAATAAATTTACATATATATAAATATACATATTTTTTAATTTCATTAAAAAAATTAAAATATACTGAAATTAAAAGATGCTTGCTCTTTGGAAGAAAAGCTATGACCAACCTAGGCAGCATATTAAAAAGCAGAGACATTACTTTGCCAACAAAGGTCCATCTGGTCAAAGCTATGGTTTTTCCAGTAGTCATGTATGGATGTGAGGGTTGGACCATAAAAAAGCTGAATGCCAAAGAATTGATGCTTTTGAACTGTGGTGTTGGAGAAGACTCTTGAGAGTCCCTTGGACTGCAAGGAGATCAAACCAGTCCATCCTGAAGTAAATCATTCCTGAATATTCATTTCAAGGACTGATGCTGAAGCTGAAACTTCAATACTTTGGCCACCTGATGTGAAGAACTGACTCATTAGAAAAGACCCTGATGCTGGGAAAGCTTGAAGGCAGGAGGAGAAGGGGATGACAGAGGATGAGATGGTTGGATGGCATACCGCCGCCATGGGCATGAGTTTGTGCAGGCTTCAGGAGTTGGTGGTGGACAGGAAAGCCTGGTGTGCTGCAGTCCATGGGGTCACAAAGAGCCGAATACGACTGACTGAACTGAAATATACATATACTGCACAGGTGAGATTTCCAGGACAGCTGCCAAAGGCAGCAGCCCCTAGTCAGTGGCTACGGTTACCTGGCCCCATCCCTGAGTGACCTTCTGGGTCACATACTGACTCATTTCTCAGGTGTGGGGCCCTCAGACCAACTGAAGTCCTGAAGTTCTAAGCAGCCAATTGATAGGATATTGCTGTATCTCAAACATGAAACAACCTATTTCTTCACTTTCCCCCCAAATAGGTCATAGGTCCTGGCTACAAATAATAAGATTTGTAGCTATAAGAGAAGGATAGGAAATTGTTCTAAACTCCTTTAAAATAGTTTGGGAGATAAGATTATCCAGAAGGCCTCCATAATGATGTGAGGAGGAGAACCAGAGAGTGCGGTGGGCAGTTCCTCACTTCCGCTAATCACCTAGTTACGATGGCACCTGCCCACCAAAGTGGCTTTCTCTGCTGCGCCCTGTTTATCAGGTACAGGGACTCCAGAACACCCAGATCCTTCACTGCTTCTGTGTAGGTGTGGCTCTGGAGTGGATATATGTAATAAATATCTGCAACCTCCCAGAACTCTCCTGGGAAGACACCCAAGGCTTCTTCCTGTGTGGGTTGCATCCCAAGGGACCCTATGAGTGTAATATCCTGACTGCAGAGGTCTAGAACGGGAAAGTCTGGGGTGGAGTCTGAACCGTTGTCCTTGAGGGAATCAGAATAGCAGCAAGTTGGGAAAAGTTGAGATAGCTTGGTTCATTGCTGTGAAAAGCACTGAGGGATGTTTACAACTTAACTTCATTGGTTGCCCAAGGCATGGAATATGGATGTGCTTATCCCACTTATAGATTCCAGTCTGGTTAAGTATTCTCAAACACCCTCTGCCTGGCAAGGTTTGAACATTGCCAGGCTCAACTAGTCAGTGCTTGAGATGCACTGTGAGGTGTTCTGAAAGCAGGTGCTGATCCCCAGGATCACTCTTTGGGTAAAACCCTCTCCAGAGCACCATGTGATGGAGCTGGTGCTTCTCTGGTAGGAATACAGTTCTATTCCGCTGCATGCATCTTGTACTGTAGAGACCAGCTGAGGTATGAAGAGGGGCATCTGCTTAGGCCAAACATTGCAGGAATGGTTGACTAATCAGGGTGAGCCTTCACAGATGGGAATAACTGGCAATTAAATAGATCAGAAAAAGGATGATCCTAGAGAACTTCTCCAATAGTGTTGGCAGTTGGACACTTACACTTACTGACCAGCTCCTCCAGAGCCTGGTCAACTCCAGATAAATTGATTATATGTATTTTGTGACTATTAAGAACTAGGACCATTCATGGATTACTTCCTGTATTTTGTGACTATCTAGAACCAGAACCATACCTGGATTACTTCCTGTGACACCATCAACATCCTGCCCTTTGAAAATCCTCCTGTATACTTAGTGGCATTCTTGGTTAGCAACATTGATATTTCCTATTTTCTTCCTGAAAAATTCCTGAAATTTCCTTTGATATCTTAGAACAATATTTTAAGAATGTTAGCTTTGCCAATCTTATATTTATTATTAAATGGTGCTTGAAAATTGACCTTGGGAGAAGGAAGAAAATCAGCAGTGAAACTACTAGGCATAGACCCATGAGAGCAGGAAATAATCAGAAAGCACAGCTGAGAAATTCTCCATGAGCAAAGCTAAAAATACACATAATATCTTAAAGCTAATAACCCAAGAGGGTAACTGCGAGAACAGCTTCATGCAAACTTTAAAACTTATCAAGTAGTAATAGGGGTGTTGCGTGAAGGATGGTTATAAGCAAAATTGAAAATTGAAGGCTTGGACATATAATTGGCTACACTAGTAAGAAGAGGAGGTAGAAGGGACATCATAGTTAGACATCTTGATAACTTGAAGAAATGATGCTCTGTGTGTTTCAAGAGCATTGCCTAGCAAAGGCAGTTGATTTCTACTATCAATTAATTAAAAGTTAGAAGTGAGTGTAACTGTCGCTGCACTGAGCTTGCACCCAAGTAAAAATGCATTAGGATTGAATTAAAATAGTGAATAAGCATCACCTGGAGGGCTTATTAGACCATAGATTACTCCCAGAGTTTCTATTCTATAGGTGTGGAAGGGGGCATAAGAATTCACATTTCTAACAAGTTCCTAGGTGATATGATGCTGTTGATCATATGATGCTATTGATGCCGCTGATGAGTACTTGGGACTACTCACTGAGAATGACTGATTTAGAAGAACGGCAAAAAGGCTGTAACAATTCTGCTCATGATGTACACCCTCACATGCCACAATAGTGAGGAACTTTTCATTCTATGTATGTAACATCAGAATTAAAAATCATATTACAAGAAATTAAGTAGAATGCTTTTTCTAAGTATAAGATGATCTTTTTATGAAAGGAGATTGTTTCTTTTTATGATCTAAATCATGGAAGAAATTCAAAAGAAAAAATAATGATTTATAGAATTACCTTATGATCTAAATCATGAAGCAATTCAAAGGAAAAAATAATGATGAATAGAATTATGTATATAAAAATGTAAAACTGTGATGTAAGGGAATGCTTCAAATTTAAAGCAAAAAGAGATGTAATGGAATAGGAAAAATGTTTGCTATAAAATTTCCCATAAATATGGCTGCATATTTAAAGTTTAAAATGTAATGAGTCATTCAAACAAGGTTCCCAGTGGAGACGAAGTCTGGGACACACATAGGCAGTATGTACATCAGGAATGCCAACATAAACCAACATTGAAACACTAAACCTCAAAAGTAATTAAGGAAATCCAAATGAAAACAATTATAAGGGACCGTTTAACACATATTAGATAACAGTATAAGGATAAATGATAACATTTAGTACCTGGGAGACTAGTGGGAAATGGTTGTTGGCAGAAGTGTAAATTGGTTGTTTTTTTCCTTTTTTTTCAGTAAGAGCCATAAAAATGAAGATAGCAGGAAATGGATCCCGTATAAGTAATTCATAACAGCAAGCCTATAATTATAAAAATATTCACGGCAGAATTATTTATAATCGCTAACAAATTAAATTACCAAAATACTCAATAGTAGGGGAATAGAAGGATAAAGTTATATTAACCCATTATTCAACTGTTAGAAGTGAAAATGCACAAAGAGTCTGCAGACCAAGGGAAGTGTATACTGCATTGAAATGTAACAGAGGATTTCCCTGGTGGTCCAGTGGCTAAGAATCCACCTGCCAGTGTAGGCAGGGGACACAGGTTCGAACCCCGGTCCAGGAAGACTCCACATACTGTGAGGCAACTAAGTCCATGCACCACAGCGCTCTAGAGCCCGAGAGATGCAACTATTGAAGCCCATGCACTCTAGAGCCTTTGGTCCACAACAAGAGAAGCCACCACAATAAGAAGCTTGAGCACAGCAATTGGAGAAAGCTCAAGTGCAGCGACAAAGACCCAGCACAACCAAAAATAATCTTTTCTTAATTTAAGAGAAAAAAAGCATTGGATTTGGAATCAAGAGGCCTGATATCGTGACCTTTGGCTAAGGATAAAAATCTTCTAAACTGTTGGTCTTTTATCAATGCACTTGTTCTCCAACCCAGCAGTTTTCCAACATTTTGACCACTACCAGAATTAAGAAATTTTACATCCCGACTCACTAGTCTCCCCTCCCTCCCTTTTGTTGTTCAGTTGCTAAGTCATGTCTGACTCTTCGACCCTATGAAGAGCAGCATACCTCCCTGACTGTGGTTAAAACGGTGATCTGTTCTAGTCTGTCCTATTCTGCATTTCATCCCTTTCCACCCTATTTTAAAATTCTGGCCACGGAATTGCTGTAAAACCCACCAGTCTATCACAACCAGCAGTTTATAAAACATCAGGCTGATTTATAGGTGTACTCAGTTTACTGCCTCTCTTCCCCACTCTTCCTTTCAACACCCCTACCCTCCCCCAACCAACACACATACACAACACACCTAAAGGAAGCTCCGATAAAGATCATGGCCAGAATGCAGCCAAACATGGCAGTAATATAGTAGGAATGCAAATTTTATACCCTGTTAGGTATTGGGCTTTGCTGGTGGCTCAGTGGTAAAGAATCCGCCTGAGAATGCAGGAGACCTGGGTTTGATTCCTGAGTCAGGAAGATCCCCTGAAGAAGGAAATGGCAACCCACTCCAGTATTCTTGCCTGGAAATCTCATAGAGGAGCCTGGTGGGCTACAGCCCATGTGGTCACAAGACTTAGCGACTATGCAACAACAAGGTCTTCATATATGTCAGGAGGTAGAGTGATTTTTAGTGCAACTGAACTGGGTAACTTGTTTCTCAGATAGTGTTAACAGCTATCTTGAACCTCTCTTAGGCCATTTCTTCTTTCCCTATAGCTCAAAACCCAGGAACCATGTGCTGCACGTACAGATAGTCACATGGACCAAATGCACCCATTTCTACCGGTTCGCTTGCAATAGGACAGGCCTGATGACATTTTCTGATCAGATCTGGCTGCTCATCCAGCTTCTATTCAGGGTAAAGTTTGTGCAGATCTAGCCCAGCTCAGAAGCCCTATTTTACAGTGCTGGACATTTTTTCTGTCTTCTATGACTTAAGCTTTCCAAAACAGAGGTTCTGAAATTTTAATATGCTTGAGAATTATCCAGATATTTGTTAAGGTTGCAAATGCTATGTCTCATCACTGGAGAGGCTGATTCAGACATGTGGTACGGTCCTGGAAGTTACATTTTTAACAGACACCCCAGGGGCTTTCTCCATACTTGGAGAAATCCTTCTCTGGGTCCTATTGCCAGGGTGAAGGGCCGACTGAGATTTGGGAATGGGTGGTCTTGGCTGCAGCTTTCTATCACAGATATGCAACAAACCTCAGTTTTCTCTTTGTAAAATACAGGAAATATGGCTTTCCAGGTGGCGCTAGTGGTAAAGAACCCGGCTGCCAATGAAGGAGACATAAAAGAAGCAAGTTTGATCCCTGGACGGGGAAGATCCCCTGGAGGAGGGCACCACAATCCATTCTAGTATTCTTGCCTGGAGAATCCCATGTACAGAGGAGCTTGGAATGATACAGTCCACGGGGTCGGAAAGAGTCAGACACCACTGAAACGATTTAGCACTCATGCATACTTTATCTGTAGGCCTTTTCCATTTACTCTTGTATGACCTGTCTATAAATAATATTAAATGGATATTATTTCCAACTTGGTTAAACTATACGAATGACAGATAGCTGACTAATCAAATGTGTGACACCTCCTTCCTTTGGGAGGGGCTAGTATGGAGGAAGAAAGAGAAGCCAACAGAGGTAGGCGTGGGGTGGAAGTTTCCAATTTTATGCGGTAGGACTAAACTATGGGACAAAGAGCAGAAATGTTCTGTCTTGAAATCCTCAACAGAAAATAAGCAAGGAGGTTACTAGGATCCCATTATCCTCATTTTACAAATGAAGAAAAGAAGGAACAGGGAAGTTCACTGATTGAGTTATTATCATAAAACTGGTGAATATTCGTATTGGTCTGTTGATGCTTCTTTCATGGTTAGTGATGATAAATGTGAAGGTGGCTGACATCCTGAATCTCCGATTCCTGCCGTACCTCCGTGCTTGATCATACTACTTGCGTGGGTGCTCAGTCATGCCTGACTCTGTGCGAGTCCATGGACTGTAGCCCATCAGGCTCCTCTGTCCATGGAATTTTCCTGGCAAGAATTCTGGAGCAGGTTGCCATTTCCTACACCAAGAGATCTTCCTGACCCAGGGATCAAATCTGCATCCCTTGAGTCACCTGCATTGGCAGGCAGATTCTTTATCACTGAATCAACTGGGAACCAGTTGCCTACCGCTCTGCTCTACATGAAGCCCTAAGCATGTGCAGACAGGAATTCTGGCCAAGGCACACTCTTCCTAGGGAGGGGCTTCTAACCAGGTGGGCTGGGAGGACACAGGTCAGTCGTTTGGTCTCTCCAAACCCTGGGCTAGACTAGAGGCTGGCTTACTTTGTGCTTCCTTTCCTCAGTGCCTCATTCCTGTCCTGACTGAGCCCCCAATTCTTTTGCCTCCAAGCTCAGAGAAGGGAGTGAAGATGTTTCTTTGCTGAAGAAATGTGCTGTTTGAGAACACGTGCTATCCAGTCCCTCTGAGTCAGTACCCTGATTTTATCTGGGTGGCCATCCCCTGCTTCGAGAGCTCGTGTCCTTGCAGGGAAGCTGACCACACGATTCCCAGGATGGGCCTCGGCAGACTGAAGGTCTCACTGCTCCCCATCACCATGACTGGTCCAGGGATGACCTAATTAGAGTCAGTCAAAACAAAGACACTTTTTCTGAAGGATTCTGGAGAAAATGGCTTCACTCTTCTTTTGAAACTACCCGAAGAGTCTCCTTTTTCTTTTGGATTTGAACAAAAAAGTCCTTAACCCTCAAAGCTACTTACAGCCATCTCGTGGCCACTCAAGGAAATACACTTTGAGGAAGGCAAAGAGGAGAAAAAAATGCCTCCGGGTCCTCCGTGTTAACATGAGTTGCTGTGGGTAAAGCCTTAACAGAAGCCTGGTGTTTTCAGGCTTTTCAGCATGTGAATCAATATATGCCCTTTAGTGTTTAAGCCGATTTGAGCTGCATTTTCAGCAATTTCAGGTTTATAATTAACATGAACAGCAACACACAAGCATGTAAGTTAAGGAGACCTAGTCCACTGCTTCCCCCTAATCCTGCTAAAGTTTTCCAAGGACAAGGTGATCACCAGAGGAGGAAGTCAGATTTTTCTGTATTAGTCAGCTGGGAGGTAAGAGAGAACCAAGCTTAAGAAAACAGAAAGACCTTTAATAACATTTCTCCAACTCACATATCCAATTACAATAGGATGAGTAAGGACTTGGTATGTAAACTCATAAACAAAGTCAAATACTGTTATTATAGTAGTATTAGTACCCTTGTAACACCTCTCACTGAATTTTCTATCCCCTCATATGGTGGCTCCATTGTGTGTCTTTGCAAATTCCATTTTAAGCTAGTTATGGTGCTTGGGGGAGGGGAAAGACAAACCTTCAACTGCTTTCATAAGAAGCTGTGGTACACATACACAATGGAATATTACTCAGCTATAAAAAAAGAATGCATTTGAGTCAGTTCTAATGAGGTGGATGAAACTGGAGCTTATTATACAGAGTCAAGTAAGTCAGAAAGAGAAACACCAATACAATGTGTTAATGCATATATATGGAATTTAGGAAGATGGCAACAACAATCCTATATGCAAGATAGCAAAAGAAACACAGATGTAAAGAACAGACTTTTGGACTATGTGGGAGAAGATGAGGGTGGGATGATTTCAGGGAATATCATTGAAATGTATATTACCATGTGTAAGATAGATGACCAGTACAAGTTCGATGCATGAAGCAGGGCACCCAAAGTCAGTGCTCTGGGGCAACCCAGAGGGATGGGGTGGGGAGGGGGTTGGGGATGGAGGGACACTTGTGCACCCATGGCTGATTCATGTCGATGCGTGGCAAGAACCACCACACTATTGTAAAGTAATTATCCTACAATTAAAAGAAATAAAGCTGATAACATTAAAAAAAAGTGATCAGGAGACCCCACTGATACTTTGGTTTCTTCACGAACAAGGATAGTCACAAAAGATACAGAACTCTGGCATAAGAGCTTGTGTCATCCAAGAAACTGCTCATTTTTTGAATCTTTGAAGATGAAACTAATGTGGAATGCCTTATACTAGGAACTTTCAAATTTCAAAACCATTGCCTCTTCAACTTGCTTTGAAACAGAAGTAGCCACCCCAAACCTGCTGGACATGGGAAGGAGGTGGCAGGAGTAATAAACATCCCAGTGATCCTTTGAAATGTAGGTCTGGGGCCTCTCCCCTCATAATCAGTGATTTTTCTTACTCTAATGAAACCCAGATGCTTCCAATAAAAAGAATGGCTGATGTTCAAGCCATTTGCTAATTCTGCCTAGAGGTAGAGAAAAAAAAAAGATGCTGTGCCCCACATCATAAATTTTAAATATCCTATTTTGTTTTATTTTCAGAATGAAATGGTATGGAACAGTGTAATGAGCAATAGAAATATAGAACCAAGATGCAATTATATCTTCAAAGGAGCAAAATGAGAGCAAATAAAAGGCCTTGCCCAAGTTAGCACACCACAGGCAGACTAGAACATCATTTTCAGAGTCCAAATACATGTCCTTTGGTTATGTCTGTAAATTATCTTCCACAAACATCATGTTCTATCAATGCAGACTCACTTCTGAGTTACAGTAAAAAAACCGGGTTTCTTAAGAGGCCCTGAAACCCCTCAAATTCAAGTTCACTCATCTACAGCCATTGTGCCAGGCACTGAACAGCAAGACAAATAGGGCGTAATCTTTACCTTCAAAGTGCTTACAGTCTTGTTAAGAAGACGGGGCTGAACATAAATGATCATAATATAATGTGTTCTCGGTAACAGATTATATATAATGTGGAGGGAATATAATGTGTTCCCTCCCCAGAAGAGGGAACATTTCATGGTGTTTGAGAAGATAGAGGAAGTCTTTAGAAAAAGGTAGGCAGGAGCTGAAGCTATGTAGTACAAGCAATACTGGGCCAGCAAGAAGGTGGGGAGGCCAGGTGTTCAATTCGATGAGAAAGGTGCCAAGAACATCCTCTGAGTTCAAGGGAATCAGAATCCATCTCCTGCCTGCAGCCTGGGGCCAAGCCAAAGGTACCTACCAGTGAAATGAGACTAAGATAGTACAACTAAATCTTTAGAACCTTTCTGTTTGGAGTGACAGGAAAGACAGAGTGCCTGAAGAACTACGGATGGAGGTTCGTGACATTGTACAAGAGGCAGTGATCAAGATCATCCCCAAGAAAAAGAAATGCAAAAAGGCAAAATGGTTGGCTGAGAAGGCCTTACAAAGAACTGAGAAAAGAAGAAAAGCAAAAGGCAAAGGAGAAAAGGAAAGATATACCCATTTGAACGCAGAGTTCCAAAGAACAGCAAGAAGAGATAAGAAAGCCTCCTACATGAATAATGCAAAGAAATAGAAGAAAACAATAGAATGAGAAAGACTAGAGATCTCTTCAAGAAAGTTAGAGATACCAAGGGAACATTTCATGCAAAGATGGGCACAGAAAAAGGACAGAAACAATATGGATCTAATAGAAGCAGAAGATATTACGAAGAGGTGGCAAGAATATACAGAAGAACTGTACAAAAAACATCTTCATGACCCAGATAAGCACGATGGTGTGACCACCCACCTAGAGCCAGACATCCTGGAATGTGAAGTCAAGTGGGCCTTAGGAAGCATCACTACAAACAAAGCTAGTGGAGGTGATGGAATTCCAGTTGAGCTATTTCAAACCCTAAAAGATGATGCTGTGAAAGTGCTGCACTCAATATGTCAGCAAATCTGGAAAACTCAGCAGTGGCCACAGGATTGGAAAGGGCCAGTTTTCATTCCAATCCCAAAGAAAGGCAATGCCAAAAAATGTTCAAACTACCATACAATTGCACTCACCTCACATGCTAGCAAAGTAATGCTCACAATTCTCCAAGCCAGGCTACAACAGTACGTGAACCGTGAACTTCCAGATGGTCAAGCTGGATTTAGAAAAGGCAGGGGAACCAGAGATCAAATTGCCAACATCCGTTGGATCATTGAAAAAGCAAGAGAGTTCCAGAAAAACGTCTATTTCTGCTTTATTGACTATGCCATCATGGTTATCTGGGTCATGAAGATCTTTTTTGTATAGTTCTTCTGTGTATTCTTGCCACCTCTTCTTAATATCTTCTGCTTCTGTTAGATCCATACCATTTCTGTCCTTTATTGTGCTCATCTTTGCATGAAACATTCCCTTGGTATCTCTAACTTTCTTGAAGAGATCTCTAGTTTTTCCCATTCTGTTGTTTTCCTCTATTTCTTTGCATTGATCGCTGAGGAAGAATTTCTTATCTCTCCTTGCTATTCTTTGGAACTCTGCATTCAAATGGGTATATCTTTCCTTTCCTCCTTTGCTTTTTGCTTGTCTTCTTTTCACAGGTATTTGTAAGGCCTCCTCGGACAACCATTTTGCCTTTTTGCATTTCTTTTTCTTGGGGATGATCTTGATCACTGCCTCCTGTACAGTGTCATGAACCTCCATCCATAGTTCTTCAGGAACTCTGTCAGTCAGATCTAATCCCTTGAATCTACTGGTCACTTCCACTGTATAATTGTAAGGGATTTGATTTAGGTCATACCTGAATGGTCTAGTGTTTTCCAGGGGCTTGGAAATGGGCTTGGAAATGGGCTTGGAAATTCCCCCGTGGGCTAGTGGTTCTTTCCAGGCAAAGAAACACATCCACCATAGAGTCACTTGGCTCCTCCCTGTTACAGCAGAAAAAGCTATCCCCACAGTGGGGTGGCTGGGCCAAGAGGCATGCGAGCCAGCCGCTTGGGGCAGAAAAGTTTGGGAAGATAAAGGAAGAGAGAGGAGAAAATATGCTCTCCTGAGGAATGGGACTGCAGGTTCAGTTCAGTTCAGTCTCTGTCGAGTCTGACTCTTTGCGACCCCATGAACCGCAGCATGCCAGGCCTCCCTGTCCATCACCAACTCCCAGAGTCTACCCAAACTCATGTCCATTGAGTCAGTGATGCCATCCAGCCATCTCATCCTCTGTCTTCCCCTTCTCTTCCTGCCCTCAATCTTTCCCAGCCTCAGGGTCTTTTCCAATGAGTCAGCTCTTCACATCAGGTGGCCAAAGTATTGGAGTTTCAGCTTCAACATTAGTCCTTCCAATGAACACCCAGGACTGATCTCCTTTAGGATGGATGGGTTGGAAGAGTCTTCTCCAATACCACAGTTCAAAAGCATCAATTCTTCGGTGCTCAGGTTTCTTTATACTCCAACTCTCACATCCATACATGACTACTGGAAAAACCATAGCTTTGACTAGATGGACCCTTGTTGGCAAAGTAATGTCTCTGCTTTTTATATGTTGTCTAGGTTGGTCATAACTTTCCTTCCAAGAAGTAAGTGTCTTTTAATTTCATGGCTGCAGTCACCATCTGCAGTGATTTTGGAGCCCCCCAAAATAAAGTCTCTCACTGTTTCCACTGTTTCCCCATCTATTTCCCATGAAGTGATGGGACTGGATCCCATGATCTTAGTTTTCTGAATGTTGAGCTTTAAGCCAACTTTTTCACTCTCACTTTCATCAAGAGGCTCTTTAGTTCTTCACTTTCTGCCATAAGGGTGGTGTCATCTGCATATCTGAGGTTATTGATATTTCCTCCGGCAATCTTGATTCCAGCTTGTGCTTCTTCAAGCCCAGCGTTTCTTATGATGTACTCTGCATATAAGTTAAATTAGCAGGGTGACAATATACAGCCTTGACGTACACCTTTTCCTATTTGGAACCAGTCTGTTGTTCCATGTCCAGTTCTAACTGTTGCTTCGTGACCTGCATACAGGTTTCTCAAGAGGCAGGTCAGGTGGTCTGGTATTCCCATCTCTTTCAGAATTTTCTAGTTTATTGTGATCCACACAGTCAAAGGCTTTGGCATAGTCAATAAATCAGAAATAGATGTTTTTCTGGAACTCTCTTGCTTTTTTGATGATCCAGAGGATGTTGGCAATTTCATCTCTTGTTCCTCTGCCTTTTCTAAATCCAGCTTGAACATCTGGAAGTTCACAGTTCACGTATTGCTAAAGCCTGGCTTGGAGAATTTTGAGCATTACTTTGCTAGCTTGTGGGATGCGTGCAATTGTGTGGTAATTTGAGCATTCTTTGGCATTGCCTTTCTTTGGGATTGAATGAAAACTGACCTTTTCCAGTCCTGTGGCCACTGCTGAGTTTTCCAAATTTGCTGACATATTGAGTGCAGCACTTTCACAGCATCACCTTTGAGGATTTGAAATAGCTCAACTGGAATTCCATCACTTCCACTAGTTTTGTTCGTAATGATGCTTCCTAAGGCCCACTTGACTTCCCATTCCAGGATGTCTGGCTCCAGGTGGGTTTTCACACCATCGTGATTATCTGGATCGTGAAGATTTTTTTTGTACAGTTCTTCTGTATATTCTTGCCACCTCTTCTTAATATCTTCTGCTTCTGTTAGGTCCATACCATTTCTGTCCTTTATCGAGCCCATCTTTGCATGAAATGTTCCCTTGGTATCTCTAATTTTCTTGAAGAGATCTCTTCAAGAAATTTTCTTGAAGAAAATTTTCTTTAAGGGACTGCAGGAGGAGATTCAAAAGGAGAATTCTTCGGAAATCTTTCTCCATGTGGTATTGTATAACACACAGCTGCTTCAGGACACCTCCGAACACACATGTGTTGCTTTTCAATACTTTTGGAGTCAGATTGGGTGTTTTGGGTTTTTTTTTGTGGTTTTTGTTTTCCATGTTCAGACAATATTAGAGGCTGGTCACACTCACACATTTTATTTTGGTTAAGCATTCGTATGTGTTCTTTCCTAATCCTGAAAGCCTCAAGGGTCCAGGACCAATAACAGCAAAAGGAAGCTGCAAGGGAGACAAGGAAGGCTTGGGGAACAGTAGATGAGGAGCAGGCAGTATTTGGAGAAGGAAGAGAACGGCATGGTGTGGGTTAAAGGAGACGGATTTCACCCACTTGTTCATTTGGACCAGATCCACTCTTGTTGTACAAAGGATCACAAGTCCACAGGCCAAGGCCCTGAAGAAACTAGATTAGACCTGGATAGTATAAGTTATGATCAAGGGAGAATTCATTAAAGATGGAAATGTCACCACCCAATGGAGTGATCCTGACCCTATCCTCAGATGCCCCCAACAGAAGGAGGGAGGGAGAGGAGTGATGTTCCTCGAGAGGGAGGGGTCCTTGAGAAGTGCTGGGGGTGGGGAGCAGGTTGGTTCTTCACCAAGATGAAGTCATCAGAGCAGTGGCAGGAGACGGGGAGCCACGGAGGAGAAGTCTGGGTGAGCCCGCACTTGATTCGTCTTGTAGGGTAGGGTGGGGAGTGGGGATGGAGGTAAAGCCCAGGTGTTCCCTCAGGCCCAAGGAGAATTTGTGCACAGGCAGCGGCTGCTGCTTTATTCTTTCTTTAGAGATCTTGGCCTTTCTGTCCCCAGAAAGGTTCCTGGAATTGCTCTGAAGTATGGAAATTGCTCTCACTGGAGCCATTTCAGAGTCTTCTTCCAGGCACGGTGCATCTAAGCTGGCTCCCGCGACCACTGAGAGGACTCACAGGAGGCCCGCAAATGGCAGCAGTGTGCACTGACAGCCGAGCGCAGTCACCCCCCAAATCAGAACCTCCAGGCCGCAAACAGGGCTTTGAGCGTAGTTCCCCTTCGAGAAGGAAGGTGTTATGGATGGCTCTGTACCTGATGTGGTATTTCTTCCCATACTCGTTTATTCCCTGAGCCATTTCCTCAAGGCCCAGCAGCCTGGCAACACTATCAGCCAGATAATGCCAATGACTCAATAGCTAGGACTCTGGCCTGGTCTGAGTAGCCACTTCTGACCCCAGAGAACATGAGAGGTGATTCCTAAGGTTTCTGCCCGACACATAGCCTTCTAGATCCTGGGTGGTGGGTGGTAGAAGAACCGCTTACCACTTTTGACATAACCAGGTGCCACTCTGCTACCTTAAAGACCCTCATACTCCAAGGTCACGTCCCCTCTGGGTCCCAAACTTTGCTTCTGGGTACCTCCCTTGTCATGCTGGTGCTGCCAAGTCCCTGGCAAGGCCCTGAAGCACCCTTGCCCCTGCCTTCAGGCAAATAGGTCCAAGCAGAACAATTCACCATAAGCAGAAACCTTTCCTTCTAGACGACTGCCTTGGTCATTTGTCTCCTCAAACTGAACCTGAGCATCATCCTGTGGGGCTCCTGGGCACAAAAGACTTTCTGTGTCCCCCATTTCTTCATTACAGGAAATATAGTCAGTTACCTACGTATATGAGTTCTGTTCTAAGAGCATGTTCGTAAGTCCAATTTGTTCGTTAAGTCCTACAAAGTTAGCCTAGGTACCCAACTAACATAATCAGCTATATGGTATTGTACCATAAGAGGTTTATAATACTCTTCACACAAATAATACACAAAAAACAAACATTTTTAATCTTACAGTACAGTATCTTGAAAAGTACAGTAGTACAGTACAACAGCTGCATACAGGGGTTGATATCAGTACCAGCTACATCCCCACTGCCTTTACACTTGCTTCGGGATATCCTGGGCTTGAAATAAAGATACTGTACTACTGTACTCTACAGAACTGTACAGTAAAGTACACAAAAGCATAGCCACCTGTACACAATACATGAACGTGACAATATTTGCCAGACACGTGATTGGACATGTGAACGCACGCTCGCATCTTTGAAAGTTTGCAACTTGAAGGTTTGTATCTAGAGTGCTTACTGTAAGCTTCATTCAGCCTCTGTGACCTTCCTTGAGTTCCAACGGGCAGATTTAAATAGCTGTTATTAGAGAAGGGAGGGGACCTGGAGACCGGGGAGGAACAGTCAAGAAACAATAGGGCAGCTTTAGGTCAGAGTCCTGGTTCCCCTTCAAGGGATACATATAACAATTTGTTTAAGCTAGTTTACAGATACTGAACCCCCACCAGGTGGGAGAAATTAACAGTATGCTGCCCACAAGCAGGTAGACTGCAGACTGGTTAGAATCAGAAGGTTGATGATGCTGACTTCCACTCACTAATCAGAAGAATTTCCCAGCTGATCATGCCCTTTTCTTTGAACCATTACTATTAAACTCCACACTACCCTCTCCAGGTTGGGACACACAGTTTTGGGGGCATTTGCCTCTGTAGCCCCTTTTGCCTGGCAAAGCAATAGAGCTATTCTTTTCTACTTCACCCAAGACTCTGTCTATGAGATTCAATTCAGTATTGGGGAACAGAGGCCAGATTCTGCATGAAAACCAATGAGTGAATTCAGCGACCTGGGGGACCACCTGTGAGTGCCCCTGCCATCAGCTCTGCTTCCTCCTAGAAGCCACTCCTACTTCCTCTCCAGCTGGATCGACTGCCACACTCAGGGGCTGAACAGCAGATTATGCTGAAGGTCTTGTATTTCCTTTCAAGATAATTCTTCACAAGAACTTAAATTCACAGGTAGGATAGCCCAGCTATTAAGCATGTGGGTTCTCGAGTCATATAGCCTGTGTACAAATCCAGCCTTTGTTACTTACTGTGTTACCATACTCATTACCATACTCACTTACTCACTGGAAAAGACCCTGATGCTGGGAGATTGAAGGCAGGAGGAGAAGGAGACGACAGAGGATGAGATGGTTGGATGGCATCACCGACACAATGAACATGAGTCTGAGTAAACTCTGGGTGTTGGTGATGGACAGGGAAGCCTGGCGTGCTGCAGTCCATGGGGTCGCAAAGAATCAGACACGACTGAGAGACTGAACTAAACTGAACTGAAAATCAGGACTTGCAGGGCTTCTGCAATCACTCTTAGACAGTGAAAAATTGAGTTGCCAACATGCACATATTAGCTGGGGATGAACTAGGCAAATTCTACCTTCTGGCTTCAGCAATCCTACTGTGTGTAGTATGCTTTTCAGGGTCCATTTGGTGCCTCTGTTTTTCATATTTTTGTGCTTTGTGTTGGTGATTTCACTATTTAAAATGGTCCACCATCGTGATGTTGAAGTGTTGTCTACTGTTCTTTAAGACAAGAAGGCTATGATATGCCATAAGTGGAAAATACGTATGTTACACACACTTCATTCAAGCGTAAGTTGTAGCTCTGTTGACTGTGAGTTCAATGTTAATGAATCAACATATGTATTATTGTTGTTTTTCAGTTACTAAGTCATGTCTGACTCTTTTCGACCCCATGAACTGCAGCACACCAGGCTTCCCTGTCCTTTACTCTCTCCCAGAGCTTGCTCAAACTCATATCCATTGAGTCAGTGATACCATCCCACCATGTCATCCTCTGTCGTCCCCTTCTCCTCCTGCCTTCAATCTTTCCCAGCATCAGGGTCTTTTAACAATATGTATTATATAAGGTACTTTTAAATAGAAACACGTAAAACAAAGTTATACATTGATCAGTTGATGAAGATGTTGTGATCAGAGGCTCACAGAAAACAGGCTATATTTTCCTTGAGAGCAATGGTTGGGTGTTCACTAATTCAGGGTTTGCAACATCTTTATAAAATCTAACTACTGCAAATAACAAGAATCTACTCAATGTAGAAAGAGCCCAGAGAACCCAGAGGAGGATCCATCAGCTCTGCCAGAGGAAAAGCCTTAGAGGACAGATTTCTGAGCTGACTTGAACAGTGAGAGCTCCTTTGAGTTGGAGGGCTGGTGTGATGTGAGAGAGGGCTCAACACAGACAAAGCTCTGAGCTCTTATAGAAGCCCAGAAGCAATTCACCCTCCTTTCATTTAACAAATATTTACTGAGCACCTCCTGAGTGTCAGCCTGCAGGGGCCAGGGCTAAGTGGTGGGGGTGGGGGCGGGCAGAGGTGGGTGAGGCCGCCCTGGATGCCACACCAAGGGGCTGGAACTAACCCCAGGTCTTTCAGTCGGGAGTGTGGAGTGACCCAGCATGGCTGAGAACAGATGTCTAGGGTGACGTTAAATGGTTCCTTTCAGTTGCGCAGTAGACTAAACAACCCAAGGAAGCGATGACATTTCCTTTCCTGGACATACTGGAGGACATTCGAGTCTCTACGTGTCTCAAAGCCAGCTTCTGTTATTTGCTTATGTAACGCCATCCAGGGTCTGTCATTGTGTTTGGAATTAAGGATTTGGACTTAATTTGTAATTCCCCTCCTTTGTCCCTCTCTGGACACTTCCTTCTCAAACCCCCATACCAGCCATCCCTTGATAAACTGTACTCTTTCTTGTCTCCAAGTTTTGCTGTGTTTTGCCTAGATTATGGTTCCCCCTCCTTCTGAGCCTCTGTCTGTAACATATGATTTGTTTTCTCTCTTCATCCTCTAGGTCTCAGATTAAAAGTCACTCTCTCTGGGAAACCCATTCACATATGCATTCCCTATATGTCACTTTCCACCCTGTCCAGTTTTGCTTGACTTATCGTCCATCCTGGCTAAATAGACCATGAGCTCGGAGGAGACAGGAACTGTGCATACCTGCTTTACTGTCTGTATGCCTGCTACCTAGTCCCTGGCACTTGGAAGGTGTCTGTGAGCCCAAAGGAAGGGAATGAGCATGTTTACCCTCGGGGACTTTGGCACCCAGCTCACGATGAATCACTGGGGTTTTCCACTACATTGAAGGCTGAATGTTCCATTCTCCACTATGAGGACAGCATGCGCCTCTGGGATCCAGCTTTCCTGAAGCCCGGTACACTTGTAATGATTATCAAGTTTTACTGGAGGTGCTGAGTTTACCCTCCAGCCAACAGGACCCTCTGTGAACTGTGAAACAATTGATTCTTTTCCAATGCACTAAGTGCATTTAAATGTCTATAATTACAGTTGCATTTTCTGGAAGGTCACTAATTATCTTTAATTCATGGCTTATACTGATTGCCTGGGAGCAAGAAACTAAAAAGCACATTGTATTCATGGGGAGATAGTCTGCTTCTTTGCTTGGAAGTGGGTCTTGTTGGAGTTCTTTCCACTCATCCTTCATGATCCAGCCCCCAACCTGCTCTGCTATGGCAGGTCACTGGCCCTGCTCTTGAGGGGATGGAGGGAGAGAGGGAAACAGAAGACTATTCCAGGTTAGTCTCTGAGAGTCTCAGCGTCTTGATTTAGTCTCTGCTTTTGTAGGTTCAGAAACTTCATTTGTCACTGCATGCATGGTTAGACACTCCACTGATTCACACTAATCAGACTCATAAGAGACTCAATCATAAGCAGAAAGCAAACTCTTCTCACTTGGCAGGAGGAAGATATTACCAGAACTTGGGAGATGGTGGTTGTAAGGCATTCCTGTCCTCATCTATCCCAGGAGGTCAAAGGATATGAGATATTCTTGAGGTATGTTTTATTCTAGCCATACTTCTTTCAAGAGCCTGAGGTTCAGAGAGATTTTACCCAAATGTCAGGATTTGCTGAGTCTTTGGTGTCCTTAATTACAAGTTCAAGAGGTTGAAGGAGATCAGGATCATGAACTGTGATCCTGGTCACCAGAAATCTATATGGGTATATCACATGAGAATTTTTTTACATTGAAAACAACAGTAACTTTAGTCAGTAGAGCCCTAACTTGCTAATGGTGGTAGGGATGGTTTAGTCCACTAAGTTGTGTCTGACTCTTTGTGATCCTATGGACTGTAGCTCACCAGGCTTTTCTGTCCATGGAATTTCCCAGGCAAGAATACTGGAGTGGGTTGCCATCTCCTTCTCCAGGGGATCTTCCCAACCCAGGGAGGGGACCTGTGTCTTCTGCATTGGCAAGCAGATTCTTTACTGACTGAGCCACCAGGGAAGCCCAACTTGCTAACATATGGGAGTCAAATTGAAACCAAGTATGTCTAGAGATTTCGGTCTCAAACATTTCCCTTTGTTGCTGTCTTAGTTCAAGCAGAACCCCCTCTCCCCACCCCACCCTCACCCTCAGGAGGCAAGAGGAGCCACCTTTGGAATCCTTGATTCAGCCATTCATGGCTGTGGCCACCCTGGGGTGCAGGAGGGGGCAGTGGCCGGTAACTTCCCAGATGAGGTGCCTCCTGTCAGCTAAGAGCAATTCCCCTGGGGAGGGGGCAGCTGAGCCCTCGGCAGCTGACACCGCAGTAGCAGCATTGGGGGTGTTGTCCTGCAGAAGAGGATCTGGGTACCCCAAGACAGCATCTGCCACAGTCTCTAATCCTGTGTCTTGTCCCTTTCACCCCCAGGCATTTCATCTTGGAGGCTCTTTCATCAGAGGCTCTTCTCTCTGTGCAGAACTTGTTTTCCTCCTTTTGGCTCAGATAAATCTTACTTCCCCTTTAAGCCTCGTGGTAGGTATCACTTCCTCCGGGAAGCCTTTGCCAACCCTTCAATACTAGCCCAGGCTCTGCTGTGTTTTCCCATTTACACCATGTTTTGCTTCAAAGCTGACCTCCTGCTTGGCCATGCCTACCTCGACTGCAAGCTCAGGAGGCCAGGGACCATCTCTGTCTTATGTTCTTCTCTAACCAGCATTATTCCTGGCACTCAATAAATGCCTGCACCCTATGGGATTAATAATGCTCTTCTAGAGGATTTAAACTTGAAAGTCACTAGCTGAGCTAGATGTACCATAGTAGAGGCAGGTAGTGGGAAGTGATATTTACACTATCCCCGCCGTTGTCATGAACGGCAGGAGAGTTTCCAGAGCCTGAAAAAGTTGCACTTATGCTAAACAACTGCTGATCTATTTCGAATTTATAAGCACAGTGAACTTTGTAATGGATATTTCCCCTCTTTGCTTTGGGTACCAGGAAGCTCAGAGCCCAAAGAGTGAATTTCCTAACTCTAAATACAAGGCAGCAAATTCCCTTTTAAGGAGAACACCTTGAAAACTAGAGGGACGTGAAGCTCCAGGGTGGGATCTGGACTTGAAGAAGGAAGCAAATGAAGAAAGGCGTCAGGCGTTTGGGAAGGGAGGAAAGAAGCCAATGAGGAGAGGGCTGGAGACTGGAAAAGGGAGGCGAGACAGAACGACAAGGTGAGGGGGTAGCTGGAGAAAGGGCGTCACTGAGACATCCCCCATAAGGTTGTAAGCAAGCATGCTGAGGGACTTCCCTGGTGGTCCAGTGGTTAAGACGCCTCACTTCCAATGCAGGGGGCACAGGTTCAATCCTGGACAAAGAACTAGGATCCGACGTGCCCCTCCACCTGAAAAAAAGCAAGGATGCCAAATATCTTAAGTTGCTGCAGTCCTGGGGCATGAACCACTTCCACTGTCTTGAAGCTTCCCCTACTCGTATATTTTAGGGCCAGTGGGATTTCAAAGATGAAGAGGATCAGGAAGATTCTGACCGGGGGTCGTGTGATTCAGAAAAGGATCAGAATATTCTTGAAGTGAGATGATTCACAAACTGCAGCTCAATGCCAACAGGAGCTCAGATCCAAGGATCACCAGGGGAAATATAGGACCCTGCCCCTCCAAATTCCCTGATATACTAGAGGAGGCATGGGTTGTGTGAAGGACAGAGGTTTGAGCCAGTTTCACTTAAAAGGGACTAACTCAGGTGACACCTCTATTAAAATTCTATTTTAGCAACTACTGTTCTTTAATTCAGAAATCATTAACTCTTTGCCCTCATGGCCACCTGATTCAACCTCTCACCTCACAGCAGAGACAGAGGCACGGAAAAAGGAAGTTTCTTGTCCCTTATCACTGTCGCAGTTTCTTCATCTATAAAATAGGAGGTTTTGACTTTTAATTTTGTAAAGTTTAACTCACAAGTACGATCATAAATTCTGCAAGGGCGAGGGCCCCATCAAATAATTGGGATTTCCATGGCATTTAATGAATAGTGGAAGGTGGGAAAAGGGGATAGAAATTGACCCTTGAGAAGAAAAGGAGTGATAAACTGACAGCTTGCCCTCCTCCTTCTAGAAGCATCTTCCGCCTCTTGTTGCACGTGGAGTGCTTGAGCTGCTCTTAAGGAGAACACCAGTCAATCGGGTGGTAGGTTGAGGATAAGTGAGTTGTTCCTGCTATCACTGATCTTTCTGAAGAGCAACCTAACTAGTGTTTACGATTCTTTAACTCCTCTTCTGTTTTAATGCTCAAGAGCTTTTCTCTGGGATGAGAGAGACAGAAACCTACCAGCAAAGAACTAGTCCTCAGCACTGATGTTGAAACAAAAGCAATATTAACTCATAATCATATGGAAAGATTTGATATTCAACCCCAGCCCTTCCCCAATTCGTCAGATGCTATTAAAATAAAAATTAAAGTTTTAAGTATCATGATGTGGCCAGGAAGGAAGACTTCTTCATTTTTTAAATATTAAAAAACTGGGTTCAGAAAAAGCACAAAAACTTATTTTTCCTTCTTTGAATGAATAGGAAATAGAAGGTGATGGTGAGTTTACCTTATAATCTAATATTTAACATTTCTTATGCTAATCTGGCCAAGAGCCTCTGTATGGATTATTAAAATTTGCATTTTGTGTACAGACTTAGAAGCGAAGAATTTTAATGTATGTATCTATAAAAATAATTATACGTATTTTTGTTAAAGAAAAATAGGCTGAATTCATCTTCCTGTTTCTCTAGCAACCTCATAAGTGGAGTGTACAAAAGGCAATACTGGGGAGAAGCTTCTTGTTTTGGAAGGTTTGACTCAATTTAAATTCCTTGCTGTATAAATTGGGCCTTTACTGGAATGGTCTCCAACAAGAGCCAAGTGCGCCCTCTGCTGGCAATCAGAGGACTAAGGAAAGCATTTCCAATTCCAGTGATTCAGGGCAAAAGTTTTGCCTGCAAGGAAGAGAGAAAGGAGAACTCAGAAATGTTACATCACCGCTTTCACTAGAAAATAGGAACACAGCATAGTGGGGTTTTTATTTGTGACAATCTTCCTTAAAAACCTTATCCATAGCTTAAAACACTTGAGCAAAGCTGATCTATAAATGGACAGGTACAGCTCTAAGAAAAGCTGGTTTGTCTCCTGTTGGCAGGCTCTATCAGAAAGGACAAAGGTCCTGACTGGCTGACCTGAAAATCAGAAAACCAAGAGCTTATTCTAAGGTTCCGTACGAATGCATTGCTTTCTGGTCTCCTCAGGGATATAAGTCCCCTGAGGCTAGGGGCTGTGTCACCTTCAGCATAGCATCCCCAGCCTACTTAAGCCTAGTGCATGGCCCAGAACAGGGGCATAAAAAAAATATCTGCCAAATGATTGAATAGCTGTGAAGAAGACTCTGGATTCAAGGTGCCTGTGCTGCTGACTTAGATATTGAGCACATGCAAGATGGGTTTCCCTAGACGTGGCTGGAACCTCTCCATGACATGGTTGAGAGTTTTTGAAGAGCTGTTTTTAAAAATTAATTATTTTTGGCTACACTGGGTCTTCATTGCTGTGCAAGGACTTTCTCTAGTTGCAGCAGTTGGAGGCTCATCTTCCTTGTGGAGCTCGGGCTTCCCATTGTGGTGGTTTCTCTTCTTGTAAAGCATGGGCTCAGTAGTTGAGGCACACGGGTTTAACTGCTTTCGAGGCACGTGGGATCCTCTCGGACCAGGGCTTGAACCTGTGTCCTACATTGGCAGGCAGATTCTTAACCACTAGAACACCAGGGAAGTCCCTGAAGAGCTCTTTAAAGAGCTTCCAAAGGCCACACAGCACCACGTGGCTCAGCAGCTGTCCTAAGAGGGGTTAATAATATCCAAGTCATCCGAAAGCTATGAATCACTATACAGGTCACACTACCCCTTCACAGGAATCTTATTTGATATCAATAGTCCTTCGAAATGGTTATCCTCCCCTCTTTTATGGAAGTAGCCCTGAGCCTGACAAAGGTGGACTGGTGGTTTCATGGTTTCAATTAAGTCACGAGATGGAAGTCCACCCTTGGCCTCTGTCCCCTAACCCAGAGCTTTCCCCACCTCCTCCTAGCCTCTGTAATACTTAATGTTCCCCTCGTGTTCTCCGAGTTGGCTGAGGCTAAAATTAGAGGAGGCAGTCACAACGTTTAAACATCAGCCATATCATGGACATCCCCTCTTACTACTGGTGACAGCCAGGTGATGGGAATTATAAAGGCTGGACTGGCCGGGCCGCCGGCACCAACTGGGTGGACAACTTTATAAGTGGCTTCCTCTTCCCTGGTCATCACCCAGGACATTACACACCAGCTGGTGTCATCCGGCATCATGCAAGTTTACTCACGGCAAGACTGTGGAACACCTCCCCAAAAAGTAGATGGAGAAACACCTGTGCTAGGTCAGCAGTCAAAGAGATTTGTATAACGAGGGACAAGAGTGACCCCTAGTCAGTGTTGGCTAGTGACTCGGTTGGTCTGTTTGATTTCAGGGAAAGCAAACATAAGCCCAAGCAGACAAATGTTTGCTTAGATCCCAGCCTCACTAGGAGAACAAACCCCTGAGGGGTGTGATAGCAGGGGGGGGTTGCTTTGCACGTTTGTACAGGATGTTCCTCACGTCTGCCAAACACACACCTACGCAGCCAGCAAGACCCAAAGCCAAAGCCAGCCTTCAAAGCACCCCAGGCTCACTCATCTCAGAGTCTTTACCACTCCGAATTTTAACTGTTTACGTGTCAATTCCCTCTAGTGACTCAGTTCTTTAAAAGCAGAGGCCATGGGAGACCTCCCTGGTGGTCCAGTGGCTAAGAATCCATGCTGCCAATGAGGGGCCTAGGTTTGATCCCTGGTCAGGGAAATAGATTCCACATGCTGCAACTAAAAATCCTGCATGCTGCAACTAAAGAACAAAGATCCCACATGCCACAACTGAGCCCTGGTGCAGCCAAATAAATAAATAGGTTAATTAACTAATTAATCAATCTAAAAAGAGAACAGGGGCCATGACTTTCATCTCTGTGTGAAAAGAAAAATGTTGGCTATCAAAGATGAGTTAGAACACAACCCAGTGGCTTTCAAAGATTTTGATGACAACCTACAGAAATGAATACATTTTACATCATGATCCAGGAGGAAATATATGTGTGTGTATATATATAAACGTTTTCCACAATGGCTCAGGGATAAATAATCCGCCTGCAATGCAGGAGCTGAAGGAGATGCAAGTTCGATCTCTGGGTGGGGAAAATTCCCTGGAGGAGGGCATAGCAACCCACTCCAGTATTCTTGCCTGGAGAATCCCATGAACAGATGAGCCTGGCGAACTTCAGTCCATGGGGTCACAGAGTCAAATGCAAATAAAGCGACTTAGCACACATGCCCCATATATGTAAACATGAATTTCTGTATCTATGGATATACATGTAGCTTTTTAAAAACTAACACAGACAAGATCAGGCATGTTTAGGGTGGTATGGCCGTAGACTAAAAAACTAAAACAAACCTTCACAAAATAAGACTATACAAAGTGCTGCTATCTTGAGTTTTGTTTTCTAGTTTATTCTGTAGTATTTTTCCAAATGTTTATTGTGATGCACTAATTTGACTTTATGATACACTAATGAAAATTGAAATACATTATTTTGAGACAAAGAGAATTGCAGTAAGAGAGACCTATAAGAAACATAAAATTCCCACAAAAGTAGGTCTTGAGACTTTTATTGATGGCTGGGATGTAGTGACTTATGGAAGGCAAAAACTTCCTAAAGAGAAACTTAAAAAGCTGGATTAAATAAAAAAAAAAAAAAAGATATCTGTAAAACGATATCAGAGACCTGCTGAATTCTCTTGAACTAATTAGAATTAATGGTCTTCCAGGGTGGCTCAGACGGTAAAGAATCAGCCTGCAGTGCGGGAGACCTGGGTTCGATCCAGTATTCAATCCACTACCCAGTATTCTTGCCTGGAGAATTCCATGGACAGAGGAGCCTGGAGGACTACAGTCCATGGGGTCGCAAAGAGCTGGAAACGACCGAGCGACTAACACAATGTATATTGACTTGCAGTTTGAGAACTATAGGTGTAGTTTGATTTCATCTGCCCTCCCCTGGCCCCACCCTCACTTCCATGTTCTGTCGTTCTGTATGGAATGCGCCCCCCTGGGGGAGGAGGAAGAACTTCTGACTGGGGGAGGTAGCAGGGAGGAGAGACAGAGCATGGATGGAGCAAGCAGGAAACTGTTCCGCATATTTCCATTTCAGCCCCTTGGACTGGGTTTGAGCTCCTATAAGCAGAATGGAGTGTACAAAATTAACTAGAGGAAACTGAGCGTAAGCAAGGCTGCTTCAGGGTTTAGATCAGAAATCGGTACACTATAACCTTTGAGCCAAATCCACCTGTCCATCTGCTTTTGTAAATAAAGTTTTTGTTCTCTTTTTTGTTTTGTTTTGACTGCATCGGGTCTTACTTGCTCCACAGCATGTGGGATCTTAATTCACTGACCATTGTGGGGAACTCTCCTCCCCTGAATTGCAAGGGGAATTCTTAACCACTGGACCACCAGGGAGTCTCTGTAAATAAAGTTTTATTGGAACACAGCCACATACATTAATTTGCTTATTGTCTCAGGCTGCTTTCCCTATAATTGCAGACTCAGAGTAGTTGTGATCAAGATCCTCTGACCTACAAAGTCAAAAATATTTACTATCTGGCCCTTTGCAGGGGACGTTTGCTGACCCCTGGAGCAGATGGAAAGAGCTCTCTACCTCTCCTGGAGGAAGCCGGTATGGCTCTGAGCCAGCCAGCGCAGAACCCTGGGCATGCGCAGTATCTTTCTCAGGACAGCCATGTCGTTCCTCCCCCAGCGTTTGCCGGCTACGGACGTGGATCACCAACAGCACAATCTGAGCAGGAGAGGCTGATCCAGGCCGACTCTGGGTGGGGACCGCTCCTGAGGCTGCAGTGCAGCCTTCAGAAGTACCTGGAAGCACGAGGGGTATCACTGTGACTACAAAGATGAGAACATGTGAGCCAACATGTGGGGAGGCATTTGCATTCTCAGCGCCTGGAGTAGGGAAGGGACTTGGAGGGTGCTAAGCAAATGTTGCCTGGATATTTTCTCTTTTCAGCCGCCCTGGGTCTTCGTTGTGGTGCGCAGGCTTCTCTTGTTGCAAGTCACGGGCTCTAGAGCTCCGGCTCAGGATTTGTGGTTCATGGGCCTAGTTAGTTGCCCGTGATGTGGAATCTTCTCAGATCGAGGATCAAACCTGCGTCCCCTGCATTGGAAGGCAGATTCTTAACCAGTGAACAGCCAGGGAAGTCCTTTGAATATTTCTTCAGTGAGAAAGGAATTAGTGGCATGCAGTGTAGAAACGGAGTTTTACCACAACCCCTCTGGAAGGCAATGCCAGTAAAGAGCCCGGAGGACAGCATCCCAGAACTGTGATCATCTCTCCTGCTTAAAGGTGAAGACATCTTTTCTCAGCTACCTTGGCAACTAATATCGAAGATAATGATGATTATAGCTAACAATAAATAAATATTGTGTGCTTATCAAGTGCCAAGCATTTATTCCATCTCTTTTATATGTACCAGCTCATTTTTATTCTTTTGATAAGAAATTCTATTTTCATCTCTTTTACAGATTAAGAAACAGACACGGAGAGATTATGTAACTTGTCCAAGGAGAAACAGCTAATAGGTAGCAGAGCCAGAATTTGAAAATGGGATGATCTTTGTAAAAAAAAAAAAAAATTGAATGCTGAGATTATCAGAGACGCTGGCTCATTCATTGAACTCAGTGAGTTTTCTTCTTTCTTTTCTGATGTCACCTAAGAATTTATTTGCTCATTTAGTAAATCTTTAGGAGTGTGCTCTGTGTCTTCTCTGTTTTGTCTGTAATTGGTCTAGAGGTGGCATGTTAGTCTGGTCAATAAGATGTGGGAAGCCTGCTGGGGTTTCTGAAACAGATTCCTTCCCATGAAAACCCCACTCACAGGCACGGGCAGAGGATAAAAAGATAGATGTGACAGAATGCTTGACCATGCTGTAAAGCCACCACTTTCTCTTGTGTTTATTTGTGAGATTAATAACCCCTTATTGTTTAAGCCATTTTTAGTCAGATGTTGTCACTGAGACAGTCTCCATTCCATTATCCTGTGATAGTGCCTCCATAGCGCTTATCACTATCAGACAGTATCTCATTCGTTGATTAGTTTCCTTATCTTCCTGTCCTACAACTTCCTCTTCTAGAACACAAACTCCCAGAACAGAGCTCTTCCCTCTGCTGTTCACTACTCTGTGCCTAGAGCCTAGATCATGTCTGGCCAAAGAGTAAGGGAATCCACACATAAACCAAGAAAGAGGCTCGCAGTTCAGTGGAAGAGACAGACAAGCATTACAATAAATGTCATCTTAGGGGCAGAGTCACAGAAGACCCATCTGTTCAGGGACTGGGCCTCACAGAGCCTTTGTGGCCAGTCTGGTCTCAGCATTTCTCCCCCCAGACTTGCATAGATCAAAATAGAAAGCCTATCATTTGAAAACTGAAATTGCTGGGGACTTCCCTGGTGGTCCAGAGGATGAGACTCCGTGCTCCCAGTGCAGGGGGCCTGGGTTCGATTAACAAACTAAGGTCCCGCATTCCACAATCAAGCCCGCACGCTGCAATGAAGACTCAGTGCAGCCAAAATAAATGATAAAGGAAAGAAAGTGCTGTTTTTAAAAAGAGATTGAAACTAGGAAACCCTAGTTTCAATCAATTTAAATTAAATTGATTTAAGTTTCAATCAATTTAAAGCCAGGCTTATGTTTTTGCTTGCAGTTAGCTGGAATCAAGATTGCTGGGAGAAATATCAATAACCTCAGATATGCAGATGACACCACCCTTACAGCAGAAAGTGAAGAAGAACTAAAGAGCCTCTTGATGAAAGTGAAAGAAGAGAGTGAAAAAGTTGGCTTAAAGCTCAACATTGAGAAAACTAAGATCATTGCATCCAGTCTCATCACTTCATGGCAAATAGACGGGGAAACAGTGGAAACAGTGGCAGGTTTTATTTTGGGGGCTCCAAAATCACTGCAGATGGTGATTGCAGCCATGAAATTAAAAGACGCTTACTCCTTGGAAGGAAAGTTATGACCAACCTAGGCAGCATATTAAAAAGCAGAGATATTACTTTGTCAACAAAGATCTGTCTCGTCAAGGTTATGGTTTTTCCAGTAGTCATGTATGGATGTGAGAGTTGGACTATAAAGAAAGCTGAGCACCGAAGAATTGATGCTTTTGAACTGTGGTATTGGAGAAGACTCTTGAGAGTCCCTTGGACTGCAAGGAGATCCAACCAGTCCATTCTAAAGGAGATCAGTCCTGGGTGTTCATTGGAAGGACTGATGTTGAAGCTGAAACTCCAATACTTTGGCCACCTGATGCAAAGAGCTGACTCATTTGAAAAGACCCTGATGCTGGGCAAGCTTGAAGGCGGGAGGAGAAGGGGATGACAGAGGATGAGATGGTTGGATGGCATCACCGACTCAATGGACGTGAGTTTGGGTAGACTCTGGGAGTTGGTGATGGATGGGGAGGCCTGGCGTGCTGCAGTTCATGGGGTTGCAAAGAGTTGGATATGACTGAGCAACTGGACTGAACTGATGCAGATTGAAGCAAGGGCCATTGCTTTGCTTAGGGGAGAAGGTAACCAGATGCAGATGTTTCAGGAGAAGCCTTGACTTCTATTCTGGGTGGAGGCAGATGGCATGGGTTTGGGAGAGCCCAGTATCCACAGATTTGGTCGTTTCTTTGGGGCCCGGGGTGACTGGTGCTGGCTTCTAAGCGTGTTGCCTTCTGGGAGTAGTTATGCGCAGAAAGGATGAGCAGGCCTGATCCTCCCTACATGATTATAGGAACAGAGCTGGACTTGGCTTTCTAGATGCAGCCTGGACTGGCCTTCAGGAGGGAATCTCTGGAAGTCATAATCAGGTTAGAATGTTTTAACATGAATGTCGTATACGATTGAACAATTGGAAATGGACCCATTATTTACAACCAAGTAAATAAAAATGTTTGCTTGGGCTTCCCTGATGACTCAGACGGTACTGCAGGAGAGTTGGGTTCAATCCCTGGGTCAGGAAGATGTCCCGGAGAAGGGAATGGCAACTCACTCCAGTTTTCTGGAGAATCCCATGGACAGAGGAGCCCGGCGGGCTACAGTTCATGGGGTGGCAAAGAATTGAGCATGACTGAGTGACTAACACACACAAATAAAAATGTGCTGGTGTTGGACCCTTGTGCCCTGATGTGCTTGTCAGTGCACATAGGGGCATGGGGGGAAGAACTTTCCTTTGTGGGAAGCAGAAATGTTCACAGTCAGTAATCCTAGGAAGAGGGAAATCTTGGGATGAGAAATGAAGATGAAAGAAAGGGGCCTCAGACTGGGGGAGGAATAAGCTCCTTCTATCTCTCCCTTTGGTAGGAGAAGGCAAACTTTTTCTACAAAGATCCAAATAATAGATACTTTAGGCTTTGCAGGCTATATCTGCAGCAGGTATGTCACAGCAGGAAAACAACCATAGTAAACTTTTCTTCAGATAAAAGTTACAGTGTTGGCTTAGGCTTAATTAAGGGAATTAATGAAGGGTCTACCCCATCCTTGGGACCAAGAGGTGAAAGTGGCAGCTGTTCTCTGACCCTGGGTGGTGGTGGCTCCAGAGGACCCTAGAGAAGGACAGGGTCCCCAGAGAAGGCAAGAATTGAAGAACAGGAGAAGTCTGTTCCCAGAAGAGAAGACGGCATCAGGAAATGAAGAGTGAATAACCGCAGATATTTCTCTGTAAGCAGGTGTGGACTTAAGCCATCATAACTGGGAAGATCAAGGAAAATGAGGTCTTCTTTTGTAACCACACGCGGTGAAGACTGGGCATGCTCATTTGTCAGGCTGGGTCCTCATAATACCAATACACATGGGGGGCACAGAGCAGGTGGTCAGCCAACGGTTGTCAGGGAGACTGACCTCTCCAATCCTGTCCAAGGTGAACCATTGGGCCTTAGCCATTAGCCTCTATGCAGCACAATGACTGTGGCAAGGACTGAAGTTGACTGGGCACACCAGAGGAATTGCTTTAACGGTGATCCCAAGCTATCATACCGACGTGCTCAGCTTCTGCCCCACCAAGAAGAAAAGCCCTTTGTTGTCAGCCATGGTGGAAGAGTAACTCTGGGAGATCACTTCAAACTGTTGGATGGTGTAGCCAGCCTCCCTGACAGCAGCCTCCACTGCCTCCGAGCCCAGGCAGAGGCTGGAGAACCTCTGCTCCCCAATCAGGTAGTAGCGGCTCTTTAGGGCATCCGCGAGCCCCAGGAAGCCTCCCGGCTTCAGCAGGCTGCCGCAGTTCTTAAGGGCCATGCGGTAGGTAGGGAGGTCCAGCCAGGCGGCATCTAGGCACAGCGTGCTGAGCAGGCCGTCGGCCAGGGGCAGGGGCAGGGCCCCCAGCGGCCAGCTCTGAGTCACATCACACTTCAGGACTTGCTCAACTGTCCGCCTCAATTTCTCCTTCTCTCTTGACTCTGAAACACACAAACCAACATACATGGGTGGCTACTCCACTCATGGGGACCCCAGATATCTCAAGTTAGGTACAAAAACGGTGATGCTATCCCAAATGTTATATCCTTAGGAGCACCCCTGTTGTAAAAACAGAGAAAGAAGACATGAGGGACCATTTTGGTGTCTGAATGTGACCATGTTACCTTGTGGTGGGTTAAATCTTTTTAGGAAGTGAATGACAATATGGAAATGATAATCAAAATACCTAGCTGCTTGCTTCTACAATGAACTGTGCCCATGAAATCATTCTTCTTCCACTGCCTAGAATAATGCCTGGATCATTTTATTATTATTATCATCATCATCATCATCATTATTACGCTTGTCCCCTTGGCCAAACTGTAAGGTAGTGGCTGTTTGACCCACACATATCAGATTGTTGTTGTTCAGTCGCTCAGTTATGTCAGACTCTTTGCAACCCCATGGACTGTAGCACACCAGGCTACCCTGTCCTTCACCATCTGTTGGAGCCTGCTCAAACATCACGTTGGGTGGTGATGCCATCCAACCATCTCGTCCTCTGTCATCCCCTTCTCCTCCCGCCTTCAATCTTTCCCAGAATCAGGGTCTTTTCTAATGAGTCAGCTCTTTGCATCAGGTGGCCAAAGTGTAGGAGCTTCAGCTTTAGCATCAGTCCTTCCAATGAATATTCAGGACTGATTTCCTTTAGGATGGACTGGTTTGACCTCCTTGCAGTCCAAGGGACTCTCAAGAGTCTTCTCTGACACCACAGTTCAAAAGCATCAATTCTTTGGCATTCAGCCTTCTTTTTGGTCCAACTCTCACATCCATTCATGACTACTGGAAAAACCATAGCTTTGACTATATTGCTGACAAAGCAATGTCTCTGCTTTTTAATACGCTGTCTAGGTTTGTCATAGCTTTTCTTCCAAGAAGCAAGCTTCTCTTAATTTCATGGCTGCAGTCAACATCTGCAGTGATTTTAGAGCCCCCCAAAATAAAGTCTGTCACTGTTTCCATTGTTTCCCCATCTATTTGCCATCAAGTGATGGGACCGGACACCACGATCTTAGTTTTTTGAATGTCAAGTTTTAAGTCAGCTTTTTCACTCTCATCAAGGGGCTCTTTACTTTCTCTTCACTTTCTGCCATAAGGGTAGTGTCATCTGTATATCTGAGGTTATTGATATTTCTCCTTGTAATCTTGATTCCAACTTGGCCTTCATCCAACCCAGCATTTTGCATGATGTACTCTAAATATAAGTTAAATAAGCAGTGTGACAACATACAGCCTTGACATACTCCTTTCCCAATTTGGAACCAGTCTGTTGTTCCATGTCCAGTTCTAACTGTTGCTTCTTGACCTGCATACAGGTTTCGCAGGAGACAGGCAAGATGGTCTGGTATTCCCATCTCTTTAAGAATTTTCCACAGTTTATTGTGATCCACACAGTCAAAGGCTTTAATGTAGTCAATGAAGCAGAAGTAGGTGTTTTTCTGGAATTCTCTTGCTTTTCTTTTGATCCAACAGATGTTGGCAATTTGATCTCTGGTTCCTCTGCCTTTTCTAAATCCAGCTTGAACACCTGGAAGTTCTCAGTTCATGTACCGTTGAAGCCTAACTTGAAGAATTTTGAGCATGGCTTTGCTAGCATGTGAAATGAGTTCAATTGTGCAGTAGTTTGAACATCCTTTGGCATTGCCTTTTTTTGGGACTGGAATGAAAACTGACCTTTTCTAGTCCTGTGACCACTGCTGAGTTTTCCAAATTTGCTGGCATATTGAGTGCAGCACTTTCACAGCATTATCTTTTAGGATTTGAAATAGCTCAACTGAAATTCCATCACCTCCACTAGCTTTGTTTGTAGTGATGTTTCCTAAGGCTCACTTGACTTCACACTCCAAGATGTCTGGCTCTGGGTGAGTGATCACACCATCATGATTATCTGGGTCATGAAGATCTTTTTTGCAAAGTTCTTCTGTGTATTCTTGAACTTCCCTGGTGGCTCAGATGGTAAAAGCATCTGCTTGCAATGCAGGAGACCAGGTTCGATCCCTGGGTTGGGAAGATCCCCTGGAGAAGGAAATGACAACCCACTCCAGTACTCTTGTCTGAAAAATTCCATGGATGGAGGAACCTTGTAGGCTACAGTCCATGGGGTCGCAAAGAGTCGGACAAGACTGAGCAACTTCACTTTTTTCTGTGTATTCTTACCACCCCTTCTTAATATCTTCTGCTTCTGTTAGGCCCATAGAGTTCCTGTCCTTTATTGTGCCCATCTTTGCATGAAGTGTACCCTTGGTATCTCTAATTTTCTTGCAGAGATCTCTAGTCTTTCCCATTCTATTGTTTTCCTCTATTTCTTTGCATTGATTACTGTGGAAGGCTTTCTTATCTCTCCTTGCTCTTCTCAGGAACTCTGCATTCAGATGGGTATATCTTTCCTTTTCTCCTTTGTCTTTTGCCTTTCTTCCTTTCTCAGTTACTTGTAAGGGCTTCTCAGACAACCATTTTGCCTTTTTTCTTTTCTTTTTCTTGGAGGTGGTTTTGATCACCATCTCCTATACAGTGTTACAAACCTCCATCCATAGTTCTTCAGGCACTCTGTCTATCAGATCTAATCCCTTGAATCTATTTGTCACTTCCACTGTATAATCGTAAGGGATTTGATTTAGGTCATACCCAAATGGCCTATTGTTTTTTCCTACTTTCTTCAACTTAAGTCTGAATTTTGCAATAACAAATTCACGGTCCGAGCCACAATCAGCTGCCTGTCTTGTCTTTGCTGACTGTAGAGAGCGTTTCCATCTTCGGCTGCAAAGAATATAATCAATCTGATTTTGGTATTGAAAATCTGGTGATGTCCATGTGTAGAGTCATCTCTTGTGTTGTTGGAAGAGGGTGTCTGCTGTGACCAGTGTGCTCTTTGGGAAAACTCCCTTAGCTTTTGTCCTGCTTCATTTTGTACTCCAAGGCCAAGCTTGCCTGTTACTCCAGGTATCTCTTGACTTCCTACTTTTGCATTCCGGAAAATAATGGATTTAAACGCTGAAACAGTACCTTTGTAGTACTGTTTGATCCATGTGGGAGTCATCCATAGCCATTTGTAGAAACTGTTGATCATACCACACAGCTGTGGCCGGGGCCCTTTTAGAGAGATGAGAATGCCTGGTTTCCATTCTCAGGATCCCAACAATACTGCAGATAGGGAGTGTGTTTCCTGAGGAAGATAGTTTTCTTAGCCTTGTGAAGAATCCTTCCTTTTCTGCCAAGTCAATGGGGTTTCTTGAGAGAAAATTCATTAATGAAAGGAGAAAGGCAAGGGCAGGAGGTAGAACTGGTGCCTCAGATCCCTTTGCAATTTATTAGTGGAGGAACCAAGGAACAAGCTAACCAATGAACGACATTAAATAAAACAGCATGCACAAGAGAAGCTCGAGACAGGGAACCGACAAAGCAGAAAGAAGTAGCAGAAAATCAGAGGTAAGAGAAAGAAAAGAAACTCTGAGTATGTCAAGTGCCCAGAAGGCCTCTGAGCGCAAACAGTAGGAGCGATGCCTGGGTATCCAACCCTTTGAGGAAGTTAATCAAGAAAGCCCTGGGTGCACATCCAGGCTTACAGGCAAAGAACACACGGTCACTGGCTCCAGGAGAAGCTGGCCACCAGGGAAACGAGACTTGCTGGAGAGAACAGAGGATGGCCCAAGGTAAAAGTGAGAGAGAGATTTACAATGGGATCAGTTTTCAGGAGGAAAAGTTGATTGTTTAAATAAAACTTGGAAATATACCTCCAGTGAGAATGATTTCAGATAATAGCAATTAGTTATGGACATCGTATTTAAATACTTAGTTAAGATCCTAGTCCCAGCATGTATAATCAGTTATTTACAAGCATCCTTTAATTGTGTTATAATTTTCCATTTAAGAAGATAAAATTTTCTTAAATTTTCCATTTAAGAAGGTTAATAACAAGCATGTGAAAAGATGCTCAATATTGTTGACATCAGAGAAACAAAAATCAAACCATTAGCTATCACTTCACACCCATTAGGATAGCTGTAATAAGAATGATCAGTAATAGCTAAGTGTTGGCAAGGTTATGGAGAAACTGAAAAGTAAGCACACTGCTGGTGAGATGGTAAAGTGGTTCATTTTATATGTGACTGTTTTTACTTTGGAAAACAGTGGAATTTCCAAAATAATTGTCTTAACATAAAGATTTAACTTGACCCAGGATTTCTACTCATAGAATTATTCCCGAAAGAAATGAAAACATGTCCACACAAAATCTTGTCTATGAGTATGATTTAGCAGCATTATTCATAATAGTCAAAAGATGGAAACAACTGAAACGTCCATCAACTTATGAAGAGATAAATAAAATGTGGTCTGTCTACACAATGCAGTATTATTCAGTGTACTCAGCTATGTTCGACTCTTTGCAGCCCCATAGACTGTAGCCTGCCACGGACCCATAGACTGTAGCCTGCCAGGCTTCTCTGTCCATGAGATTTCCAAGAATGCTTGCCATTTTGTCCTCCAGGGGATCTTCCTGACCCAGGGATCGAACCTGTGCTTCTGCCTTGGTAGGTGAATTCTTTACCACTAGTGCCACCAGAGAAGCCATATATATACCCTTACAATGGTATGTTATTCAGTATAAAAAGGAATTGAATGACCAACTGACACAGGCTACAACATGGAAGAACCTTGAAAACATTATGCTCAGTGACGAAGTCAGACACAAAAGGCCAACTGTTGTACAATTCTTTTTATATGAAACATCTAGAAAAGGCAAATCCGTAGAGACTGAAAGCAGGCCAGGGATTGCTAGGCACTGAGAGGACTCAAGGAAAAGGGGAGTGATTGCTGATGTGTATAGGGTTTCTTTGGGGAGTTATGAAACGTTCCAAAATTTTGCTGAGGATCATGCAATTCTGCAAACATACTAAGAACGATTGAATTGCACACTTTGCAAAGGTGAATTATATCTTATGTGAATTTTACCTCAATAGAGCTGTTCTATTAAAAGAGAGAGTGGAGAGGACTTTCCTGGTGGTCCAGTGGTTAAGAATCTGCCTTCCAATGCAAGGGATGCTGGTTCGATCCCTGGTCTGGGAACTAAGATCCCACATGCCATGGGGCAACTAAGCCCACATGCTGTAACTACTGAGCCCATGTGCTCTAGAGCCCGAGAGCCTCAACTAGAGAGAAGTCCATGAGCCTTTAGGAAGAGCTTGTGAGCTGGAACAAAATATCCGACATGCCACCACTAAGACCCAGTACAGCCAAATACATTTAAAAAAATATTTTTATAAAGAGAGAGAGAAAGAGAGAAGCTTAGCAAGATATTACTTTCAGGGAATTCCTACCAACCAACAAACTGAGATATACAGGGAATGATAATTAACTGTGATTGGGTCTACCAATGGGTGGAAATGGTAGTAGGGTGACCAGTTTTCCCCAACGGGTCTAGATTTATCTGTGTTTTTTTTGAACTGAAAATCCCATGTCCTGGGAACCTGTCTTTAGTCCTGGGCAAACCAGGAAGGTTTATCATTCCAAAACTAAGGAAACCAGTTACAAAGCTGCCACCCCACCTGATAAAATGTGGATGATTTGACAGAGCATTTTAAGAATAAAAAAAAAATTCCAAAAGTATGGAAGTCTGTGTGAAACATGGCTTTGAAGAGGTAGATTAATCTAGAATAGAAAAAACTCAAATAACCTATCTGCACCTACGGATAACTTAAGTGTATGCAAAAAGATGTGACAATGCAGTGTTCTTTTGAATGGGTCTAAAGATGATGCTGTCTATTAGAAATGATTTGGTAATTTGTATTTAAGTGATTACGTCAGAGGCAGGTTGGACCTCTGGGCCCTGTTGTGTATGAAGCTATTTTAAAAACACAAGTTGCCACAGAACTGGTACTTGCCAGTCAGATGATGATGGAAATTGTTCCCAAACTGTGAGACACACTGTGAAGTCTGGAAAGCTCACAGAGAAGGTACCAATTTGAGAGGGAAATTTGTTAGGAACACCCACTGTCGTGGATACCTGCTTGTCCTCGGATGTACTGCAAACACTGCTGAACTCAGTTGCCAAGGCAGCCATGTAAAGATTACACCTCAGGGCTCCTCGGGGCTGGCGATCCACCTGCAGTGAAATGGACTCGCCTGGAGACGCAGGCAATTACCGCTCAGCCTCACATTTAGCTCAAGGGGTGGGGAATAAACACACCAGGAAAACATGAGGCAGTTTTACAGAAAGCTAACAGCCACATGACCATTTCTCTAGTTCTAAAGATCTAGTCTTTCAAAGGATTCAGTATGCAAAGAAAAAAAAAAAAAGCACCAATTTCCTCTGTTAGTATGCTGCCTATAAAAGCCTGAAGGAATTGGGGAAGAAGCAGGGAGGAAAGGATAAATCGGGGACTCCTGGGAAGAGCACTTTGCAAGAATGTCTTTCCAGACCCCAGGTAGTTATCCTGAGATTTAGAGCAGGTTCCTCCTGCCTCGACTCTGCAAGGCAAGAGGTGAATCAGAATGCCCTCGACAAACTGTTTTTTGTTTCATTTACCTCCCCAAACCCCATCCCCAGAGATTCCAGCAGGCCCTCCTAAGGGGAAGTCATCAAGGCGTGTAAAGGAAATAAAAAGCTAAATCAGCTTAGATGTCAATGTGAGAATTGTAAGAGCAAGGACTAACCACCAGGAACCCTTCAGTACGGGCCTCGGCTGCATGACATGGCAGGAGGAAGCCTCCAGAAAGCAAAATACACGCAGTCACTTCATTTATCAATATGTTTTGACCTCCTATTGTGTGCCAGGGAAGAGCGCTGGGCAGAGGGGACCGAGGGTGGAATGAATGAGAAACAAATCTTATCCTCAGGGAGATTATAGTCTAGCAGGAAGAAGTCATCCAATGATCTTCCACAAAACTGAATCATTGTGTTTGTGGTAAGTGCTAGGTAGGAGCGACACAAGGCAGTAAGAGAAGAAGGTTGGGAGCTTGACTCCGTCTGGAGCATCAGGCAGAGCTCTGCCTGGAAGGAATCAGGTGAGCAGAGAAACAGAGGACAAATAAATAGGGATGAAAGGGGCAAAAGAGAGCAGGGATGGAGGAGGATATTCCAGTGAGGAAACAGCAAGTGTAAAGGCCCTGGGGTGGGAGGAGACACAGAGATGAGACCACCAGGTATGGCTGAACCTCAGGAAACAGAGCAGAAAGAAAGGGAGGCCAGACAGTGAGCTCCTAGGTGATACGGGAGCTGCTAGTCTGGGCATCACAAGGCATGTGCCAGACTAGACAAGGCTTCACGGACCATGTTAACAGTTTTGCTTTTTATCCTAAAAGCCATGGGGAGATGTTAAGGGGTGCTAAGGAAGGGAGTGATGTGATCAGATTTACATTTTGAGGCAATCGATTTGGGACAAGAGTAGAGGTGGGAGGTCAATTAGGAAGAAGAGGATGGTAGTGCAGACCAAGAAAACAGCCTGCATTGCAAAATATTGGGGGGGAAATGTACTGGTTTGAGAGGAACTCAGGAAGTGAAGCGGACAGAGCTTGGTGCTGGTCATAAAACATGACTGACGGGAAAAGGACAGGATTGGCCTCCAGGCTTCCGGCTTCTCCAATTAATTATCTGATGGGGCCATTCATAGAGCTAATACCAGGGATGAAACAGACTTGGGGACAATCACAGCTCTATTTGGGCACACTGAGTTTGAGATATTTTGACATACATGAGTAGAAATAGTTTACCTTTGAAGGAAATGGCCAGTTGAAGGTTTTTCAACCTGTCCTGTTAATTTCCCCCAAGAGAGAATGCAGTGAGTCCTCATTCAAGACAAAGACAAACTTATAAAAGGCAGAAGCTTTTCCTAGACATCCCTGAGACGATTGTCATGACCATCAAGATCTTGATTTTGAGAAGAATGTCAGTCTTTTACGAGATATTAAAATACAGAGATGCTTTGGGATAGAGGCAGTTTGAGTTTCCCTGGTGGCTCAGACGGTAAAGAATCTGTCTGCAATGCGGGAGACCCGGGTTTGATCGCTGGGTTTGGGAAGATCCCCTAGAGAAGGAAATCACAACTCACTCCAGTATTCTTGCCTGGAGAACCCCAGAGAGGAGCCTGGCGGGCTACTGTCCATAGGGTTGCAAAGAGTTCACATGACTGAGTGACTCACACACACACACACACACACACACACACACACAGAGGCTGTTGACTAGTTCACAGAACAAATTTGGCACAGCTGTGTCTATTTGGGGCAGTAGACAAACATCTTTTTCAATAGCTATGAAAATCTTTGTATGTAGAGCATTTATTTCAGAGAACCGCCACCTCTACAGCTGCTCAAGCTTTCTCCTGTCAGGTACAAGGAGGTGAGTGAAGGAGCTGCTCCCTGCAGAGGCAACTAGCAGGGGCTCCAGCCTCCAGACCCCTCCCGGCTGCCCCGAAGGCGGAGGACGGCTGAGGGCTGGTTTCCAGAGCACACCTGGAAATCATCCCCACCCCAGCTTGTCCTGACATACCTGCTGGGAAGTTCTGTTCTAGACATCGGTGCTTCTCAGGCTGTAAAATGCATTCAATCCCCTGCAGATCTTGTTGAAATACAGATTCTGATTCTGTAGGTAAACCTGAGAATCTGCGTTCCTAGTAAGTTCCCAAATAATGTGGAAGCTGCTAGTCTGGGGACCACAAAGCCACATGTTCCAAGCTCCAGGAACCAGAGGTTAATTAATGGTTGTTTCTAGGTTTTCTTAAGGTAAAAGCTCATTTTCCTTGGTTCATGCTTGAGTAGTTAGTATTTGACTTTCTGACTTGATAAATGAATAGTGTGAGGCAAGAGTTTGATACCAGTGTTTTACAACTTTAAGGATAATTGTAAAAACGAGTGGCATCTAAGTGTCTGAGTCACACTCTAAAGGCAGAGAAACGGGAGACAGCTCAACTTGTCTTCAGCATCAGTCAGCACAAGAAATAGCTTCAGATAAAGGAGAAATAATCTCAGGGGGAATAGGCTGTGGGTTGATAGAGGGACTTGGAGATGCAAGAAAGACGTAAGTTGAATGGGATCACTATCATTCTCAAAATGGTTGAAGCCTAGGATCTAGCAAAAGGATAAGGGTGCGAATGCAGAATTTTACTGCCAAAAATACAGTTCCTTAGTCTAACAGAGTGATTGGGAAGGGACAGTGTCTCAGGAGCAATTGTTATAAGCTGATGATTCTGGTTTGAGATAAGTAATGCTTTTAATAGCCTGCTAGATGTTAAGGATTCATTTCTGAATAAGATGGCAAGACTTGTGATAGCTAGGGAAATTGAGAACAAAGTTCTAAAAGCCTTCTTGACACATGATTTGGACTTTGGAAAGGTGCACTGTCTGACAATGACTAAAAACTTTTTGATAAACTTTCTCTGAAATTCTATAAATCCTGGGAAATTCCATATTTATTTAATAATTTTGAATATCATTTAAGTTCTCATAGCTGCAGCTTTCTTCTAGTTAATGTCCATTTCATTCTGTGAAATCACAGTGTCAATTTAAAAAGTTTGAAATTACTTTTATTTTGAAGAACATATCTTTAGTTTGAAGGCTCTAGCCAGTATAAGTAATGCTTTTAGTACTTAATTCTAAGAAAAGGGTTTACAGGTCTAAATGGCATAAGAAAACAGTTTTTCTTGATTTCTTATTTAATGCCAAGAGAAAAACATGGAGCAATATTCAAGTGTTGTTAAATAATTTTACAGTTTTGTTCATGAGTATGGACAACAAAAATACCTTCCCAATATTCCTGGGCTTAGACAATGTATCACTTTTTACTGCAACATCAGTGAACCTTGAAAATATTACAGCATTGAAAGAAGCCCACAAAAGGCCACATGGTGAATGATTCCATTTCCAGAATAGGCAAATTCAAAGAGATAGAAAGTAGATTAGGGATTGTCTAGAGTTGAGAAGGGGGTTTAGGATTTCTTTCAGGGGTGTTAAAAATGTTCTAAGATTGTGGTAATGGCTGCACAGCTCTTTAAATATACTAAAACCCACCAAACTATACACTTTTAAGTGAGTGAACTGTGTGATATATACATGCATTATGTCTCAATAAAGCTGTTATATACATGAAAGAAAAGAAAACATGTCACTTTTGTATTCTTGAAAAAGGTCCAAAGACCTGTTCAGTTGACTAAGAGATGAATCAGAATTTTAAAAGTCAACAACTAAAAAAATCATATATAATGAGCATGAAATACATCCACATAATTGCGAATATGATTCCAAGCTGAGAGCATATGATTTTGAAAGAAAATATAAAAATAAACTTTCAATGAAAACATTTGGATTTAAAATCTCAATAGTTTAACACCAGGAAGGAAGATGCCAGAAAGACTTAAGGGCATCAAAATGTATTAAATTCCTCATAATATGAGAAAGAAAAGAATTGCTTATTCTTACCTGATGTTGATAAGCTGAGCAAATTTCTCCAACAGAAATGCACTATAAAAACACTAAAGGAAGTTCTCCAGGTGAAGGGAATTGATGGCAGATAGAAGCCTAGATCTTCAGAAATAAGTGAAGGATGCTAGACAGGACAGATCTGAGGATAAACACAGGAGACTTTATATTTGTTGAAATTACTGCTGACTGATGTGAATATACTTAAAACTACTAACTGTACACTTAAAAAGTTAAGGTGATAAACTTTATGATATGTGCTTTTTAACCACAATTAAAAATAAAGCAGTAAAAACAGACAAAAGCACTGCTGATTGCTTAAAGCAAAAGTAGTAACAATATGTGTGCGTGCATGCGTGCTCAGTCATATCCGACTCTGCCACCCCATGGACTATAGCACACCAAGCTCCTCTGTTCATGGAATTTTCCAAGCAAGATTACTGGAGTGGGTTGCCATTTCCTTTTCCAAGGGATCTTCCAGACCCGGGGATCGAACCCAAGTCTCTTGCATTGGTAGGTGGAATCTTTACCACTGCACCACCTGGGAAGCCCCAGTAGCAATATATTATAGTGTTATAGTATATATAGAATAAACATACAACAACAATTGTATAAGGGGCAGGAGAGTGGGTTAAAGGAATTAAACTATTGTAATATCTTACATTGCTCATGAGATGTTATGAATATATTATATAATTTCTAGAAAAATCACACACGTGTAAACACACACAAAACACAAAAGAAGTCAATAGAGGAGGTAAAAGTCAATGGAGGAGATAAAAAAAGAACACTAAAAATATGTATTATTATACGAGATGGAAAGACAAATATTATTTCATTCACCATAAGAAGCAGAAAGAAAGGCACAAATGAACACCAAACAGATGGGACAAATAGAAAATATATACCGAGATGGTATATTTAGACTCAACCGTACATTATCAGTAACTACAGTAAGTGTAAATTGACTAAACAATTCAGTTAAAAGGCAGAAATTGTTAGGTTGGATTGAAAAGCAAGACCCACTACATGCTACTTGGAAAAAAAAGTAGTTACTTTAAATATAAAAACATAGGTTGAAAACAAAAGGGTAGAAAAAGATTTATCTTGTATATTATTTATCTATTGCTACATGATAAATTACCCCCAAACTTAGCAATCTAAAATGACAAACATTTATCTCACAGTTTCTACAGGTCAGATATCTGGGTGCAGATCAGCTGAGAGTCTCGGGTGGAAGGTTCCTCATGAGACTGCAGTGCTGGCTACTCTCAGAGTCGTCCAGTCTCATCCGAAGGCCCACCTGGGGACAAGTTTGGTTCCAAGCTGACTCCTCAGGACAAGCGAGTGAGTGTAAGAGAGAGTGCCCAATAGTCTCTTTGTACACTAATCTCAGAATTGATGTCCCATCACTCTGCTGCACGACATTTGTTAGACTCCGGTCACTAACTCTAGTGGACACTCAAGGGGAGAGAATTAAGCAACAGCATGAATACTTGAAGTGAAGATTAGTGGGGACCATCTTAGCCAAATTCAAGAATAAGAAGCCTGGTGTGGCCATATTAATATCAAAGTAGACTTCAAGACAAAGTGTATTACTGGGGGTAAAGGGAAATATTTCTTAATGATAAAATGGTCAATTCATCAAAAAGACATAACAATCCTAAAAATGTATGCCACTAGTAACAAAGCCTGAAAATGCATGAAGCAAATGTTGACAGAACTATGAGGAGCATGAGATGGATCCACAATCATAGTTTGAGATTTTCACACCTCTCTCTCCCAGTAATTATAGGACAAGTAAAGAAAAACTCATGTCGAATGTTTGAACAGTATTATCGAGTTACCTGATTGAATATACATCTATGGAAACTACACCAACAACTGGACAATAAACATTCTATTCAATGTAAAAGCACATAGAATGTTCACTAAATAGACCATATGCTGGGCCACAAAATAAATCTCTGATTACAATGAAATTTAATTAGAAATCATAACAAAATCTAGGAAAAATCCCAACAATCTTGGAAATTAACCCCCCCAAATTGCAAGTAATTTATAGTCAAAGAAGAAATCACAAAGAAAATTATAAAATATGCTGAATTGGATAATAAAAATATAACTTATCAAATATCATGGGATGAAGCTAAAACAATGCTGAAGAGTGAAGTTAAATGATCTAAGCTTCCACCTTAAGAAGCTAAAAAGAGAAGAGAACATTAACACTAAGTGAGGATGTCCCTCGTGGTCCAATGGTTAAGACTCCACCTTCCAATGAGGTGGTTGAGGGTTTGATCCCTGGTTGGGGAACTAAGATCCCACATTTGCCAAAATAATCTTGAAAAAGAACAAAGTTGGAATACTCATACTATCTGATTTCCATACTACCTGATATCTACCTGATTTCAGACTTAGTATCCCTGGTAAATGGAATAAAAGGCTAGCTTAAACCCAGTGGAACGTTAGAGACTCTGCATGACACCAAAAAGGTTAATTGGGAACAAAATGTTAAACTCCTGTGTGTGCTAAGTCACTTCAGTCGTGTCCGACTCCTTGGGATTCTATGGACTGTAGCCCACCAGGCTCCTCTGTCCATGGGATTTTCCAGGCTAGAATACTGGACTGGGTTGCCATGCTCTCCTCTGGGAGATCTTTACTTCATGCATATTAACAGCATTCCTTTGAGCTAGGAATAGAATAAGTACTAGAATCTCCATTTCTTTAAAAAAAAAATATTTCTTTATTTGACTGCCCTGGGTATTAGTTGTGGCTTGTGGGATCTAGTTCCCTGATCAGAGATAGAACCCAGGCCCCCTGCTGTGGGAGTGCAGAGTCTTAGCCACTGGACCACCAGGGACATCCCAGAATCTCCACTTCTTAAGTGAAATGGCTGGCTGTGATGGTTTAGTCACTAAGTCACATCTTTTGAGACCCTATAGACTGTAGCACCTCAGACTCCTCTGTCCATCGTATTTCCCAGACAGAAATATTGGAATGGGCTGCCATTTCCTTCTCCAGGGGGTCTTCTCAACCCAGGGATTGAATCTGCGTCTTCTGCATTGCAGGCATATTCTTGGACAGAACTTCCGCTTTGGGGTTTCCCTTTTGTATGAATAAAGGAGATAATGTACATGAAAGTAAATTGTAAACTATCCACCCCAATGTTAGTTTTTATCCTAGTTAAACAAACAGGTGATGCTGAAAGTGCTGTCAAATAACAAGGACTAGACACAACATAGTCATGCCCGAAGACTCGCACTATATGACACATTTGGAGGGGAGACAACCAGACAACAGACAAACTTACCTAGGCAAAATATCTGGAAAAGATTTTTCAGAAGATGCCTAAGAATCTGGTTTTCTGCAGAGTGTCTGGACCCAAAGTTATAATATTTTTCTAGACAAGCTGAGGGTTAAAACGGCTCAGATAAATGTCTTTGGAGGTGAAGCCAGATTCCATGGTGTCTCCCTCCTGTGCTACGGGGCCTCTGCCAGGGAGGCACAAGCAGAAATTGTCTTCCTGAGTCTCTGACTATCAGTATTTTTTTCATGAGTCCAGCCCATCCCTTAGAGATAGGTGTTTGGTTAAACACTAGCTGAGAGAAATAACCAAAACTGTTTGGCTATTCTAGAAAGTGATGATATTCCTGGGGAACGGAGCCTAGAAGAAGCGGGAAGGGGGAGGTCTGTGAGCTGCAAGCAACACTGGGCTAAGGGAAGAAGTTCAGCTGCAGGGAACTAGAAACAGGAAGGCTCGCCTGGGCTCATCGAGGAAGTCATTTAACTCATAGAAGATCCTCTAAGCCCGGAGAGAAAGGTCTTCTCCCCCTGGTACCACCATTCTCCCCCTTTCAGCGATTCTCCCAGGAAAGAGAGTCGCAAATAATGGTTTAAATTTAAACTTCTTAAAGAAATAAAGAAAAGAAGGGAAAGATGAGGGGAGGAAACGTGTTCAGGGCTAAGGAATGTTGGCCGAGGAAGGAATCTCAGATGAAGTTTAGAAAGGGAGTAGAAGAGTAATTTTTAAAATCTAGGTGAGTTAACCTCTCCTTGCTCTCCACACACCCCTTCATCCCCCCTCTGAAGTCTGAAGCTTCACCCCCTCCCTGACTGCCGTTTCTCCGCATCCAGCAAGCCCCTCCTCCTCAACCCCATGCTCTTTTATGCTAATCCACATCCTGACAGTTCTAGCAAAGTGAACTTTAAGCATCCGCTGTACACATGTCTCCATTCTGGCCATTCCATACGGTGGCCCCGGCCTCTGAACTTACAGAACCTTCTAACTCATTTCCCCACAGTTGGCTGCCTAGGTCTGCATGGTGATGGAAGGTAAAGGATCTCTTCACGGCTCACTGCAGCAATGGAGATGGGACAGACAGATTGTCTAAGGTTACTGTCACTGTTGGATCTTCAAAAGTCACATCACAGACTTGAACGATGTAGGATCAAAGCAAAGTGTCTATGGGAGTGGTTCTGAGATGCTGCTGCTGCACCCCTGATACTTCCTGCTTTTCCTGTCTACTCTGGAGATGGGATACAGCAGGAAGCATCCAGAATGCAGCCAAAAGACACAAATTGCCATCCTGATTTGCTACCAACAATTTGTATGAAAATGGCAGTTAGAAAAGCTAATTTTGAGATTCTTTTTGTTTGTTTGATTGATGTTTGGCTGTGCTGGGTCTTTCATTGCTGTGTGGGCTTGTCTCTAGTTGCGGCGAGCGGGGGCTATTTTCTAGTTGTTCAGACTTCTCGTTGGGGTGGCTTTTCTTGTTGTGGAGCACGGGCTCTAGAGCGCTTCAGTAGCTGTGGCTCCCAGGCTCTAGAGCTCAGGCTCAATAGTTGTGGTGCACGAGCTTAGCTGATCTGTGGTATGTGGGATCTTCCTGGATCAGGGATCTGTGTCCTCTGCGTTGGCAGGTGGATCCTTTACCACTGAGCCATCAGGGAAACCCAACTTCTGAGACTCTTACGCCTCAGTTTTGGTGTGTAAAATGGGAGTAGTAGGGAAAGAAAAAGTTCTCCTCTACCCACTTAGGATCTCTGTCTGGACTTAAGAATTAAATGGACACAAGACAGATTAACGGAAAAAAATATACATTTAATTAATTTTTTTTTTATGTATACAAGGGTGTCTTCACAACAGAAGGAAGACCTGAAGATGTGACTGGAGGAGGAAGCTTTTAGACCTTTTAGATGAAGAAATAAAATTGTGAGGAATTGTCAAGACAAAGGGATTTGGGGGTGAGGATGCTAAATGGTAAAGAAATAACTAGGAAGATCGGGGTTGGTTCAACAGGGTTTGTTTGTACAAATTTCTCAGCCCCAAATTCCCTGTCTCCAGTGACTGGAATGTCTTCTTTCCTCCTGGGACAGGGAGGGTATCTTTCATATGAGATTTTTATCTCCTGTTTTCAGGAAGAAAAAGAAGGGTCAGAGTAACCCTGTACCTGCTATTTCTTATGTGCCTTCAATTCACAATAATGAATATGCCAAAGTGGCATATTATAGGGGTGATATATTTTGGTTTATTTTGATAATCTCTGTTCTATTCAAAGTTCTCTGTTCAAGGTATTGAGAAATTTGAATCATCTTCCCTTACATTGAATCCTTACCTTGGGAAATGCACACTATTCCCACTGGTGGATCAATTTACCAGGGAACTTTAAAAATAGTGCTTATATGTGGCCTTGATACTGTCGTACTCCTTTTCTCTTCACCTAATAATTCATTTTTCCCACCCTTTTCAGAAGCCATCAAGATTGATAGTCAGAATAAGATATCATTATAGATAGGCTTCCCTGGTAGCTCAGATGGTAAAGAATCTGCCTGCAATGCAGGAGACCAGGGTTCGATCCCTGGGTTGGGAAGATCCCCTGGAGAAGAGAATGGCAACCCATTCCAGTATTTTTGCCTGGAGAATCTCATGGACAGAGGAGGCTGGTGGTCTACAGTCTATGGAGTTTCAAAGAGTCAGGCATGATGAGCAACTAACACACACATAGGAGTACACACTGAAGGCAAAAGGAAAAGAGGGTGGCAGAGGATGAGGTGGTTAGGTAGCATCACTCAATGGACATAAATTTGAGCAAACTCTGGGAGATGATGGAGGACAGAGGAGCCTGCTGGGCTACAGTCCATTAGGTCACAAAGAGCCAGACCCAGCTGAGCAACTGAACAACAACAACAACAGAGATAAAAATCTGCTTCCTCACAATGGCCCTCGACCCACTCTTACATGGCAAAGGACAATTATGTTTGTAGAATCCAGCTCTTACATCACATAATACAGAAGGGTGGGCCAGAGCTGTGAAGCAATGAATAACAGGTACAGATATCAATACACACAAGTAATAACAGGTAATATTTATGAAATACTTATATTGTGCAGCTACTGTTCCGTGTACTTTACAAATATTAACTCATTTAATCCGTGTAATGATTCTATGAAGAACCATATTTAGAAGTCCAGTGACTCCCAAGAAAGATACGTAAAAGCCACCTATCACTAGACATTCTATTGCTAAAACTACAGAACACCAAGGACTATGAGAAGATGCTGAAAACACCCAGAGGAAAACCACAGATTATCTTCAAAGAGTGATAGTTACACTGAGAAATGACATTGCAGGGCACAAAAGGAAGGCTGAAGACAAGAGACCAGTGCTGTCAATGGGGCTGAAAAGAGTCCCTGTCAGATTAGAATCTTTAACAAGAAAAAGTCTTTCAAGAATTCAAGCAAAATAAAAACATTTTCAGACAAAAAAAGGAAGTTTGCCACTAGTAGGTCCTATCAAATGGAAATCCTAAATAAAGTCTCTCAGATAGACAGAATGTGAACCCAGAGGGAAGGTCTGAGATGCAAGAAAGAATGAAGAATGACAATTTGTGGGCAATTCTAACAAACATATACAAAAATGATGTCAGTGTGGTTATAAATAAGCAGTGCAAAGAGAACGTCGTGACAGATGCTACGTACCTTTCAAAGATAATAACTCGATATTATGAATAACCTTATTTTAAAATTTTGTATTTGCCTAAGTCAGTATACACTTAAGTAAGTATGCAACACATACAAAACTTGGACTTATAACCAGCAATGAACTTAAAAGTTTTTCCTACACAAGACCTTCAGGGCGGATGGCTTCACAAATGAGTTCTATCATATATTCAAGGAACATTGTAATCTCACACAAACTCAGAGAACAGAAGAAGAACAAAACACTCCTCAAGTAATTCGATAACTTGAGCAAACCCATGATACCAAGGTTATTTATGAGAAAAATGACAAGCTAAAATCACTCACGAATACAAATACAAAAATCCTACATGATTATTGTCTGGCCAATAAAACAGCAAAAACTTAGAGGATGCGTACTATGTTCCAGGTACTGGTTTAAGCGTTTTGAACATATTACTAAACTTTACAGTAGTTCTGTGAGTCAGTACTATTTTTATCCCCATTTCATATATGGGGAGATAAAGACACAGAGATGTTAAATAACTTGCCGGGGTCACTCCCAGATAATGGTACAGCCAGGTTTCAGACCTAAGCCTGAAACATGCATTCTTTTAGGAGTTGTACTGTAAACAAGGTGGGCTTATTCCCCAAACACAAGTCAATTTAACATTCAAAAAATAAATTTATGTAGATAATTACATTTACATATCAAAGGGAAATATAACATCTGATCCAGTCAATAGCGAGGGAAAAAAGCTTAAATTCAACATCCATGCACGATAAAAACAGGTCTTGGCAAACTAGGAATAAAAAGCAACTTCCTTAATGTGATAAGGATTATTTACAAAAACTTCAACAAACATCATACTTAATCATGACAGTTTAAAATCTTTCCCTTTGACTTGAGAACAAAGACAAGATTGCTAACAATTATCAATTTTATTCAAGATTCTTCTAGGGGATCTTAGCACAGTAGATAAGAAAAACGTGTACAAGGATTAGAAATAAGATAAGCCGATGATGATATATATAGAAAGTGAAAAATAATCTATGAATAAATTACTAGGATTAATACAAGAGTTTAGCAAAGTTTCTGGATACCAAGTCAATGAAAAAAAATTAATTTCTAACCAGCAGCAGTTATAAAATGAAGTTTAAAACAGACTTCATTCACAATGGCATTAAAAAATGTGAAGTACTGAGGAATAAATCCAACAAAACATGTACAAGAAATTAATGGAGAAAATTATAAAATTTTATTGAGAGGCATAAAAGAAGACCTAAATAAATGGAGAAATATACCAGTTCACGGATTGGAGGACTCAACATTGTAAAGATGTCATTTCTCTCCAAATTGATTTATAGACTCGGTAAAATCACAATTAAGATCCCAATAGGTTTTTGTTGGAACTTGACAAGCCAGCTCTAAAATTTATATGACAGTGCCAAGGGCCAGGAGTGGCTACTCTTGAAGAAGAATAAAGTAGAAGGACTTGCTCGACCAGATGTAATACTCATAATAAAGCTGTAGTAATTAAGACGGCGTGGTATTGGGAGGAGGATTGACAAATAGACCAATGAGACAGAGTACAGAACCCATAGAGGGACCAATGCCCCTATGAACATTTGATGCATGACAGAGGTGACAGCCCAGGTCAATAGCAAAAACACAGACTTCTCAGTAAATAATGCTGGCATAAATGAGTATTCACGGGGGATAAAATGGAATTAGAATCTCTCTTGACAATACAATACAGAGAAATTAACTCAGGTGGATTCAAAAACTATATATAAAGAATATACATGGGCTTCCTTGGTGGCTCAGTGGTAAAGAATCCACCTGCCAATGCAGGAGACACAGGTTCGATCCCTGGGTTGGCAAGATCCCCTGGAGAAGGAAATGGCAACTCACGCCAGTATTCTTGCTTGGGAAACCCCATGGACAGAGGAGCCTGCTAGGCTACATCTGTGGGATCACAAAAGAGTCAGACAGGACTTAGCAACTAAACAACAAAATATATATAACTATAGCTACAGGTATCAACAGTGATGCTTCTTCAAATGCTACAGAGTGAAAGATGCAAGTCATAAAAAAAGACTGATGTTTTTACCAGATTTATACAAAGTTCAAAACAGGCTAGAGTAAACAATATCATTTAGTGATGCCTAAAAGCATGAAAGCCAGTGAAATGATTGCTTTAGATGTCAGGATAGTGGTTCCCTCTGGAGGGAAAGGAAGGGACTGTGACGAGGCGAAGGAAGATTCTTCAGTCTTCTACTTCTTGACTCACGGGTGATCACCAAGTGTTCATTTTATATGAATCTTTACACTGATGTAAATGTTTTGTGAACATTTTTCTATATATACTGTATCTCACAATTAAAAAAAAAAAAGTATCCTGCACATCTAGACGCAGAGCCGCTTTTAAAACAAGCCCAGATTGAGAGACCAAGGGTACTAGATCATGTAGGTTTTCCCAAGTTTCCTCTGTAAGGCAGGTCCTCAGTCAGTCTCTTTTTACTCAGTTTTATCCAATGCGGTTAAATCACTCAGGGGCACTAAAGGATAAAGGACTATCTCAACAAAAATAGGGCAGGATGGCGGGGAACATTACAGAAGCTGCCATTCAAGTTTCCTTCCAAGCTTCTCTTTCCAATTCTGGAAGAAGTCCTTCTGTGCTTCAGACATCAAGGCTTACTTTAGATCAGCAGCCTGATATGATGATCAGACCCCAGTCAGCAGTGATCTCTCCTATTATACTCCGTGGCTTCTGCTGATATCCAAGAAAGCAATGGGCGCCCAGGCATGCCGCAGCAATTAGGAGCCTGCTCCCATCGCCTCTGCCTGCTGCAGCGGTGTGTGTCAGGGATGGGGGGTGGGGGCGGCTCATTAATACCGCAGAGAAGTGGGTCTACTGAGCCTCTTTCCGGGTTCTTTGCTCAAACCACACCTGAGGCCAGGTGTGAGCCCCAGATCAGAGTCCCAGGCAGAGCCAAATGAAGCAACTCTTACAGTCAGAGGGAGGAACCAGCAATCTGGGGGCCTTTCAAGTTCTTGGTAATTAACAAGAAATAAACAAAATTACAAGCAAAATGATAACTCATTGAATTTGATGTTGTCCCACAGGGCCTGCTTGAGAGTTTAATGAATGCATATGGTGAGTCCAGGGATGATTAATCTGAGCCTTAATTTCGGGGAGTGGGGAGGTTTTTCTTAAAGTCCACAACCTCTCAGCTTCCCTCTTTGGTTAAGAGTCCTGCTTACCTGTGGGGAAGAAAGGACAGCTGTCCCCTCAGACCACGAGAAGGGCAGTGTGAGTGCAAAGAGCTACCTTTTGTTCCCTGTGCCTCTAACAATGCTCTTCCCACAGAGCCTTGAGTTGAAAAACCCATAGCCGCGCTGACACTGGTTCGGCCAGAAACTCTGCTTATCTAGTTGTCTCTCTGGTTAACTATACTCATGAGTCTCCACACTTTAACCTGGCCACTGAATCCATTGCCCAGGTTGCAGAAAGTTTTTAGAAGGGTGTCAAGGACAAGAAGGAGAGGAAGATGTGAGTGGCGAGCTGCTTGGCCACAGGAAGAAGGGTGAGGGGAGACAAAAGATATTGGTGGGGTGGGAGAGGGCTGCTCAGGAAAGAATAAAGTGCTTGAGCCTCAGCCTTGGTCAATGTCATCATCCAGCCAAGAGGTGCCCAGCCCCCACCCAACCCCATTGCACGCAAGGTTTTGAACTTCAGGGAGATGGCATTCCGGGCTTCTGGGAGAGCCCAGGATCAGCAGCTTTGCTGTGGCAGGGGGCCTGCTTGCTGGAGATCAGTGTGTGCCCAGCAGATGTCGTGCTGATCAAAGTGCAGTGAGGCCAGAGATCAGGGTGCTGATCCCACAACACCCACCTGGCAAAGGCTGACACCTTTAGTGGCTTCTGTGCTCTTTGGATTATTTTGCTTTGCTTCCTTTCCTCCCTGGTTATGTCTCTACTTGCAATACTTACGTGCATGCGTGCTCAGTCGCTTCAGTCATGTCCAACTCTTTGTAACCCCATGGACTGCAGCCCGCCAGGCTCCTCTGTCCATGGGATTCTCCAGGCAAGAATACTGGAGTGGGTTGTCATGCCCTCTTGCAGGGGATCTTCCCAACCCAGGGATTGAACCCACATCTTCTGTGTTGCAGACATGTTCTTTACCTTTGAACCAGCAAGGAAGAACTTAAAATACTTACTAAGACCTAACTAGAGCTATCTTCTCTTTTCCACTGATTTTTTTTCTTGTTTCCTACTTATCACTGTAATATTATAGTATATTAAGGACACCTGTCCTGTCATTAATAATGCTATACAAATATAAACATGATGTATTTCATTCTTTTTTCCCTCTGTTTATTGTAAAAACACATTTCATGTTCTCAGTAAAATCTCTTTGGACTTTGATTGGGTCTTGTAATTCTGTTTCTCTTTGTTTAGTTTTGGAAAACGAATGAGGTCAGGTGATTTAAAGAGAATGTTGTGAAATTGGAAAAAACAGCGGAGGCTGACTGTGGGCTTTTTTAAAAAATTGGAGAAAGCTGTAATAACTTCATGAAAACCAGATTCCGTAAAGGAAGCCAAGTCTCAGAAGCAAAAAGCTGTGATTGTCAGTCTTCAATCTCTTGTCGGGAAGCTTTTGAAAGGAAGAATCTGTGTGGTGCGAGTGAATTCACCCGTTCAATTCTACTTTCTTTTCTCCCTCCCATTTTCCAACTATTCCCAAGTGTTTATTATATATTTTTAATGTGTATTTTTGTAAAATACCTACTTTGCTCCATTACTGTTGTTGTTTAATCACTAAGTTATGTTCAGCTCTGCACAACCCCGTGGACTATAGCCCACCAGGCTCTTGTCCGTGGAATTCTCCGGGCAAGAATACTGGAGTGGGTTGCCATTCCCTTCTCCAGGGGATCTTCTCGACCCAGGGATTGAACCGGTGTCTCCTGCATTGGCGGGCGGGTTCTGTACCCCTGAGCCACGAGGGACTGCATACATAGTTTGGGAAATACTGATTTACGGCTGTGTCAGGTCTGCTGTGGAGCGTGGGATCTTCGTCGCGCATGGTCTTCACCGTGGCCTGCAGGATCTTCTGTTTTAGCACTCAGGCTCAGTAGCTGCAGGGCCCAGGCTTACTTGCCTGGCGGCATATGGAATCTTAGTTCCTCAACCAGTGGCTGAACATGAGTCCCCTGCGTGGAAGGTGGATTCCTAATCCCTGGATCACTGGGGAAGTCCCTGCATGTGTATTTATCTATGCCATTTCCACTCTGCTTTGAAGGCCATCCTCATGGCTGGCTGTGCATTTGGCCCATTACCTCTGACCACGGCTCCATTTGTTATCTGCTCCCCCGTAATGGACACCCAAGTTGCCGCTAACTCCCAGCACAACACTCTATAGATATCTAGGTCTCTCTGTGGACCCGTGTGAGCCTTTTCACGGAGTATATTCCCAGGATTAGAAATGCTGAGTCATAAGGTAACCATATATTTAATTTCACTAAGAACCACCAGATTGCCCCCAGCAAGGCTGTACCAGTCTACATCTCCACCAGCAGTGCATGCGAGTTGCTGTGTTACCAGACACACATGCATACCTCCAACCCCTACCACACTTCTTGGAATGATTGGTCTACCATACCAGTTTTTGCCAGTCTCATGAAAATAAGTGAACAGGTGTATATATATATATTTTTTATTTTGCCTTTCTCCGGTGAGCTTGGGTATATCTAAACATGTGTATGAGTAAGTAAGCTTAGCAACATAACAAACCCCAGATCTCAATGGCTTAACAAAACAAATGCTTATTTTTTGTTCACATCACAGTGCAGTGTAGCAAGGGTCAGGGGCAGAGTACCACTCCAGGTGGTCAGGCTTTTATTGCATAGCTCTGTCATCTTCTAGGGCCTCAGGGTCCTCTGTTGGATTCTCCACATACAGCCAACAGGGGCGGAAAGAGAGAGCCCTCAGAGAATGGAACACATGGTGTGTTGTGTCACACACAGATGCAGCCACATTCCTTGGTCCAGAACTCAGCCAAGGGAAACGGCCTGGGAAATGCAAGGCACTGTGTGCCAAGGAAGAGAAGACATGGAAACTGGTGAAGAATTAGACAATCTCTGCCATAGATGTTTATTACTGTGGGGCTTTCCACATCTGTAAATTCTCTCATCATGTCCCTGTCCTTTTTCCCCTTGGACTTCTTGTTGTTGTTGTTGTCCATCTGTATATTCTAGAAGGCATCAGTTTCTGGTTGGTTTTACCGTTGCAAATATTTCTTCCAATCTGTCTGCCTGATCACCTTGACTATCGGGGCCTTTCAGCACTCAGGAATCTGATTTTTCTATAACCTAGTTAACCAATTTTTAGCCTTACAGTTTTCATTTTTGCAATTGTGTTTGTTATTTATTTAGTCAATATCCGGATTCCTCTCTTTTTCTAAATAATTTTATTTATTTTTGGATGTGCTGGATCTTCATTGCTGTGCAGGTTTTTCTCTAGTTGCAGGGAACAGGGTGTGGGGTGTGGGTGGCTTCTCTTGTTGCAGGAAGCGTGGGCTCTAGGGTGTGAGGGTGTCTGTAGTTTCAGCACGTGGGCTCAGTAGTTGCAGCTCCCGAGCTCTAGAGCACAGGCTCAATAGTTGTGGCTCATGAGCTTAGCTGCTCTGCAGCATGTGGGATCTTCCCAGACCAGGGATCAAACCCTTGTCTCCTGCACTGGTAAGCAGAATCTGTACCATCGAGCCCCTGAGGAAGCCCAGGTTCCTCTCTTGAAAGCACTCTGTCACTACTTCCTTTGCCAGTTTCCCCATTAGTCCCCAGTTTGCAGGAAGGTCACCTGTTAAGAACAGGGACATGGAAGGTCCCCCAGGGAAAGGATCACCCAGAGGCTTATTTCCCAGCCTTCTTGACTCTTTCCAGCATCCTGTTTTCCCTAAACCTGTAGGCTCTGGCCTAGAAAACTTAGTTCCCCAAAGCGCCTGTGGAAATGTACAAAACAGTTCCAGAAACTGTTTCAAGTGGAGGGAGAGGTAGGCAAGAGACAGATCTGGAGCCTGAGCCTGTTAAGATGGTTGCAGCGTTAAAGGGTGTGAAGTTAGAACGCTCTCAGACACACCGGCACTTCTTTTAACCTCCCTCCCATGTCATTTCTTTTTATTATGTTTTTAAATATTTTATTTATTTATTTATTTATTTTTGTCTGCCCTGGGTCTTCGTTGCTGAGTGCGGGCTTTCTCCAGTTGCGGCAAGTGGGGCTCCTCTCTTGTTGTGACACAGGCTCTATGGTTGTGGCTCAAAGGGTTAGTTGCTCCGAGACATGTGGCTTGCCCCAGAACCAGGGATAGATCCCATGTCGTGTCCCCTGCACTGGCAGACCGACACTCAACCACCGAGCCACCAAGAAAGCCTCCCATGTTGATTCTTGACTTCTGTCTCCTGCTTATCATTTTCCCTTGCCTGAAAAGCCCTCTTTACCTTAGCTTGGTTAAACCTTCTTATCCGAACCTGGGTGTTACTTCCAGGAAACCTTCTCTGGAAGGCTCCACCCCACCACCAGGTCTAGGTGAAGGCACTTCTGGGTCTTGCACAACGGTCACTGAACTTACCATACTACATTACAATGGCCATTTGTCTATGCAATTGTGAACTTTGGGGAAGAATCTGAATTCAGTTCTGGGTCCAATTCCCCTTTGTACTCCTAGCACTAGAGGGAGGCCCAACACATGCAGTAACAGCTGTTGGATGGATGTGATGGGCTTACTGTGTCCTGTCCACTGAACTTGGCTCTCCTGTCCCAGCTTTGTGGGCTTCGGGGAGGTTTTCATTACTGCAGAGATGCCCCAGAAGAATTTCCTTCCAGAGGCCAGCTGGGGTTCCTCTCCCTTGGTGTGCCATCCTGGCTACTTATGGGCCGTCTCTAGTTGGGCTCTGACGGAGCAGATCTGATCAGCTCTCCTGGACCTTAGCCTCAGCTCTGGGTGAGGTGGGGCAGTGGGAGAGGGGTGGAGGGGGAGGGCTGTCATAATTATATAGGGTTCAGTGAAGGCGGTGAAAGTCAGGGTGCTCTGTCTTGGGAGTGGCCTCCTCTTCCTGATTCCCCCATTCAGCGTGCAGGTTGGACCGGAGAGCAAGCTGAGACAATGAGGGGGCGGTGGACAAGCAAGAGTGAAGTAAGAGAGTCCTCCAGCCCCACTGGCCCTGCTGCCTGCCAAGCTCAAGTCTCGGCTGCCCCCTTGTGTCCACAGAGTGAAGGACACAGGAAATTTTATCCAAAGCTGGGCTAGGACTGATCCACAGGGAGCCACCCAGCTGCCCTGCCTCCTTCTCCCCAAGGGCACCCCCACACACAGGGACTCCCATTCAGCAGGGCCACCTGCCCTGTCCTCCCCTAACATCCTCTGCTCCAGTTACTCTCCACAGCATCGCCCTGTTTATTTCCTTCTCAGAGTTTCTTACACCATTGTTTTGGCCCACTCTTTTGTTGCCTGCCTCCCTGGTGGCTCAGAGGCTAAAGCATCTGCCCGCAATGCGGGAGACCAGGGTTTCCTGATCAAAGGTTCCCCAAAGATGCCTGATGTCCACCCATGGTTCCCATCAGGGCCAAGCTGCCTCCTCCTCCTGAAACGCCTTCAACACCCCAGCCCACCTCCACTTCCACCTCACTATCTTCCTGGCAACATGGTATTTACCGTTAGTCCAAGGCTCCTGGTGGCTCAGACGGTAAAGCATCTGCCCGCGATGCGGGAGACCAGGGTTCGATCCCTGGGTTGGAAGATCTCCTGGAGAAGGAAATGGCAATCCACTCCAGTACTCTTGCCTAGAAAATTCCATGGATGGAGGAGCCTGGTGGGCTACAGTTCATGGGGTCGCAAAGAGTCGGACACAACTGAGCAACTTCACTCACTCACTCACTCATTCACTCTTTGGGACAAACGTATGGACACCTAGGTGGAAGGTGGGGAGGGTGGGATGAATTGGGAAACTGGGATTGACATACACACACTATTGATACTATGTGTAAAATAGGTAACTGATGAGAATCTGCTGTGTAGCTCCGGGAACCCTACTCAGTGCTCTGTGGTGACCTAAATGGGAAGGAAATCCAAAAAAGTGGGGATATGTGTAGACGTATGGGCTTCCCTGATAACTCAGTTGGTAAAGAATCTGCCTGCAGTGCAGGAGATCCCGGTTCAACTCCTGGGTCCAGAAGATCTGCTGGAGAATGGATAGGCTACCCACTGCAGTATTCTTGGGCTTCCCTTGTGGCTCAGCTGGTAAAGAATCTACCTGCAATGTGGGAGACCTGAGTTCCATCCCTGGGTTGGGAAGATCCCCTGGAGAAGGGAAAGGCTACCACTCCAGTATTCTGGCCTTGGGGAATTCCATGGACTGTATATAGTCCATGGGGTCGCAAAAAGTCAGACACGACTGAGCGACTTCCACTTTCATTTCCTGGGCTTCCCAGGTGGCGCTAGTGGTAAAGAACTCGCTTGCCAATGCAGGAGATGTGAGAACTGCGGGTTCAATCCCTGGATCGGGAAGATCCCCTGGAAGAGGAAATGGCAACCCACTCCAGTATTCTCGCCTGGAGAATCCCACGGACGGAGAAGCCTGGCAGGCTACAGTCTATAGGGTCTCAAAGAGTCAGACATGTCTGAAGCAACTTAGCATGCACGCATGTATACATGTAGCTGACTCACTTTGCCGTGCAGCAGAAACTAATGCAACATTGTAAAGCAACTTTACTCCAATACATTTTTTAAATATTTATGTATTTATTTGGCTGTGTTGGGTCTTAGTTGCAGCATGTGGGATCTAGTTCCCTGACCAGGGATCGAACCTGAGCCTCCTGCATTGGGAGCATGGAGTCTTCATCAGTGGACCACCGTAAAAATATTTTTAAAACATAAACATTACCTCTTCGTGATGCTTCCCTGGTCTCCCCTAAACTGGGCATTTCCTTCTGTGTGCCTTCATGTCCTGTAATGGGGTCATAACTGTCTGTGAGCCCGGCAAGGGCAAGAATTGTATCAAGTTTGTTCTCACATTCTCAGTGCCTGGCGGATGGCAGATGCTAAATAAATATTTATTGATGAACTCTGATTACCTCTGGAGAGACTCACAGAGCCCAAGGCCCGGAACTGCCCTCCTGGCCTCACCTCCCTCTGCTCTCTCAGAGAGAGCCCACCCTGTAGGCAGCAAAAACATCACATCATTCACCCAGCATCTTCCCAAGGCCAGGTTTTGTAACAGGATTGTTTCCTCCAGGGGAAATGCCTTTCCAACCATCACCCTCCTTCATAATGCATCTTGGCTGCACCTCCTCCTGAAACTTTCCTCAGTTCCAGAGCAGGAACTAAGCCTTCCCTCAGCTCTGCTTCTCATCACTATTCCTCTTCCCAGTTAATGCTGCCTTGTCCTAGGGCCCTGTGTCAGCTCAATGGGTGCTGAACAGAAGTGTGAGGCCTGTTGTCTGAGTGAATTGTAAACCCTCCAGGGTCACTAGTCATGCCTCACACACATTAAGTAAAAAACATTAGTCATTCAGTCGTGTTTGACTCTTAGCCACCCCATGGACCGTAGCCCACCAGGCTCCTCTGTCCATGGAATTCTCCAGGCAAGAATGCAGGAGTGGGATGCCATTCTCTTCTTCAGGGGATCTTCCCAACCCAGGGATGGAACTGGGTCTCCTGTTTTGTAGACAGATTCTTTACCATATGAGCCACCAGGGAAGTCATGAAGCCACTCAAATGCCCACTCGCAGGCAACCCATGAAGCATACATAGTAACTTGATTGTCATGTCAAGAAGCCAACAGCTCCTGATGTGAAAGCTCATGTTAACTGACACCAGGGCCCCAGAAGAATGTTGCCCAGGTACATGCCCACACTTCCTACCGGGAGGCAGAGACTGGGCACCTCAGTCCCGCCGAGGACACCCACCGCAGACACTCTCCCCATATGCCCACCCATCTGCTGTTTGCCTGATGCTCTCCCAGCCCAGCTCAGCTTTCTGGCCGCACACCCCAATGGATACTTGGGGCTCGCCCTGCATGGGGTGTTAGCACTCAGCCTCTGGGTCCGTCGACTTGCAGGCAAGTCCCGGAGCTAGTCTTGATCTAAACCCAGCCTCTGGAGTCATCCTCACTGATCACTCCTGTGGTGGTTCCTTGGATAGATGTGACCCACCTCTACTACCATGATCAGCACACAAACAGATACATGCATATACACACACACACATGTGCACATGCCCACATACACAAAAAATATACCCCAGATACACACACATGGGATAGAATGTTATCAAGGGCTTCGATGTTGCAACCATGTTTAGTGTGAGGATCTGCCCCAGGCAAAGGTTCTGCCACGTTACACAGTGTCCAGCTGGACACAGGCAATCGACAAATATTTGTTGAATGACTAAATTGTTTGCTTGCCCACCTCCAATGCCACCCGTCATCACGGATTTGACACTCCTCTCCCCACTCTAAGCACTGGCCTGTTCTACCATACCACGTGTATTATCAGTCCCTCAAGAGATAGAGCCCCAATCTTGGGACCCGAGTGTCTTCAATTTTTCTTTTTTTTTTAAATTAATTAATTAATTAGGCTGCCTGAGGTCTTAGTTGCAGGATGTGGGATCTTAAATCTTCATTGCAACATGCAGGATCTTCAGGTGGGGCATGTGGGATCTAGTTCCCTAACCAGGGATTGAACCCAGACCCTCTGCTTTGGGAATGCAGAGTCTTAGCCACTGGATCACCAGGGAAGTCCCTGTCTTCAGTTTTTCTTGAAGTTCGCCCAGCACAGTATGTTGTCTCCCCTCTGGGTCTCAGATTCTGTACCAGAAGTTCCTGCCCTTCACCCTGACTCCTTCACTTGGCTTACTCTTGGTCACCCTTTCACCGATTTGCTCCCTACTTCCCTCAAAAAGTCTTTCCCATGTGTCCCATCCCTGCCCCAGACAGGGTTAGGTGGGGTTCCCTAGAGAGAGAAGGAAAACAACTTCTCTAGCTCTCTTTAGAACTCCTTATGCCATCTTGTCACATCTTATGACAAGGTCTCTATAAGGTCAGCCAAACTTAAAAAACACACAAGCTTGCTCACATGGTTATTTACCAAGGGTATTCATGTTATAACTTTTGGGCATCACAGAAAGCCTGGGGAGAGGTGTGATGCTTTCCATTTCAGAGATGGGGAAAGTGAGGTTCTAAGATATTATGTGCCCACCTAAAGTCACAAGAGCAAGTTGAATCAGAGAGCCAAGGATCAAAATCCATCCATGTGCTTTCCATTTCAAGGGGCAGGACTTCAGGATTAGCAGGCATGGGGAGGGAGGTGGAGACTGAGCTCAGAAGGCGTGCGGTCCAAATTGCCTAAAATCAGAGAGCGGGAAGGGACCTTCCCACTTCATTCCACGCAACCATGAAGGAGCCATCATAAGGAAGGAGGAGCAGCTTTATTTCTCAGGTCCAATTCTTTTTCCCAGCCCGGGGCTATTAGTGGGATACATTATACACCTCTGTGGGAGAAGCCTCCCGATTGACCTGGAGATCATTTGCCAGCAAGCGTTAGAAGTGAAGCTAGCGAAATGGAGAGGGACACAAACGAGGTGGCAGAGGGATGGTCCCAAGCCCGCCCCACGCCTGCCCGCTCCTCCAAGCCGCTGCCTCTAGTCCCCTCTATGGGCCACCAGGAAGAACAGCCCTGCGTAGCCAGAGCGGTTATCCAAGTGGGTCTCAGCGGCCCGAGGGACCGTCTCCAGCTTCTCGATGATGAAGCCGGCCTCTTGCAGGGCCTCCTGCAGGAATTTCTCACTCAGGGGCAGAGTGGAGAACCTCTTGTCCCCCATCATGTAGAAGGTGCTCTCGATGGTCCCGCTCAGCACCAGATGGCCCCCGGGCCGGAGCAGGGTCCTGAGGTGGCGCAGGGCATCCCGGAAGGCCTGCGGGGTGAGGCAGGCAGCCTCAAGACACAGGGAGGAGGTGAGGCCATCGGCGGGAGGCAGGACCACGGGCTCCAGGGGCCATTCTTTCAGGACGTCACACTTGAGGACCCAGCTGACGGCTCTCCTCACCCGCTCCTCCTTCTCGGCCCACTTGTCTCTGGACGGGAGGGAAGAAAAAGAGAGGCCGGCTGGGTCCTGCTCATCACCTGGACCACTCACGTCACTCCCGGCCATTCTCTGCCAGCCCAATGGGCCCCCAGAGCAGCAGGCTGTCAGTTCTACAGATGAGAAAACTGAGTCCCATAGAGAGACCAGCTGGGGACAAAGCGAAGCCCAGCACCTGCCGACCCTGCGGTCACGGGTCAGGGCCCTCTTCCAGCCCTGCACCCCTGGCGGTTAGCCCATCTTCTCTCTTTCTGCTCGTATCTCACATGACCAGGCAAGTGCCCCCAGAAACAGAATGTCTGCCTGGAATCAGCAGAGCCAAACTACAGTGTGAGCTTGGGGGACATTGTGGGGGCCCCTGGCCACTCCATTCAACCTCCTCCTCGACTCACAGATTCCCTTCTTACCTTTACCTGTTCTCAGGGTGTGGGCCACATGCATTCTGCACTATGAATAAGTACTAGCACTTAAAGGCCTATTCTTTCCAGCTCTGTATTTTTAAAAAAATCATAGTCTTAACATATACACACTACTATATATAAAATAGGTAAAAAACAAAGGCCTACTTAGAGCACAGGGAACTATACTCAGTATCTTTTAATAACCTAAATAACCCATAATAGAAAAGAATCTGAAAAGGAATATATATATATACACATACATACATACATATGAGTATATGTGTATGGAATCATATTTTTGTTCAGTCACTAATTCGTGTCTGACTCTTTGTGACCTCATGAACTGCAGCACACCAGGCCTCCCTGTCCTTCACTATCTCCCAGGGTTTGCTCAAACTCATGTCTGTTGGGTCAGTGATGTCATCCAATCATCTTATCCTCTGTTGCCCCCTCTCCTCCTGCCCTCAATCTTTCCCAGCATCAGGGTCTTTTCCAATGAGTTGGCTGTTTGCATGGGGTGGCCAAAGTATTGGAGTTTCAGCTTCAGCATCAGTCCTTTGTTATATACTTGAAACTAACACAACACTCCTCAATTTTTAAAAGGTAAAAAAGAAATCATAGTTTTAAGCAGAAGGAATAAGAAACTAATGTACAACTTCAACTATCTTAACTAGGGAGGGTGATATTTGGGGAGTGGAAGGGCTATGGTGGACCTTCCTGGTGCCTTGAAATTAAATGAAAATACATAAGGTAAATAAATTCTGTTCCACTTGCCATGCAAGATTGTCTTAATTCTAACCCTTATCTCCTGGGATCCACAAAAAGATTCCACAAGTTTAGAGCTCCCTGGAGGTTGTAACTGGGACAACAGGGCACAAGCCAATCAGAAAGGAGGCAGCTGAGAGGGTTCTCCTGCTTGGGCTCAGACCTTGGCTTCCTTGCGGACCTTGGTGATATTTCTTCCTGGCTCCAGGTTTGTCTCTAGCTGGCTCTTCCTATTCCCTCTTTTGGTCTTTATAGGATTCATATCTCACTCTTCCTCCTTTCTTCTTGGGGGTCCACTGACTTCCTTCCTTCTCAGTCTCCATCTGCCTTGCCATTTGTACACAAACTCCATGGAAAATTCTTGATTAGGAGCTAAGTGAAGATCCTGAAACAGATCCTGAAACAGCAGATCTGAAAACAAGCAACGACCCCCTTAGCTGTTTCCCTCAATTTCACCCACGTATTTCACCGCTGGGGACCAGTCAAACGCCCCTGGCATCTTCTTCAGCCACTTCTCCAGCTCCTGGAGGTTCTTGTCTGTGTAGTCAGTGGCGATGATCTCTTGGAAAGACTCACAGGCTGAGAGGAACTGGTAGATGGTGGGCCCAGAGCCGGGCCCTGTCAATCAGGAGTTTTCCTTCCAGCCCACCTGTTTTAGAATAGGAGTATTCCTTCTGAATCATTAGTACCTAGGTAGGGCTCCAAGGTCCACACTTCCCAAACAGTTCTACTCTTCTTGCTCCACTGGGAGAGGCTACAGGGAGTTGAGCATCTGGGGATGTAAACTCCAGGACTGGGGATTTGCTGCACTAACAGCTCCTACACACTGAGCATGGAGAGTTTTTGCAGGAGGGGAGTGTTAGGAACCAGGGAGCTTGTTTGGGGGTAGGGTTTTATAGAACCAGCTTTGACATTTTGCCTACCAATTTACCACTGTAAAGTGTCCAGGACTTCCCTGGTGGTCCAGTAGTTAAGAATCCATCTGCCAATGCAGGGGACACGGTTTGATAGCTGGTTCCGCAAGATTTCACATATTATGGGCAACTAAGCCCGCGAGCCACAGCGACTGAGCCTGTGTGCCCTCGAGCCTGTGCTGCACCAGAGAAGCCCACACATGACAATTGGAGAGTAGCCCCTGCTCTCTGCAACTGAGATGGCTGAAGTTGTACATTAGCTTCTTATTCCTTCTGCTTAAAACTATGATTTCTTTTTTACTTTTTAAAAATTGAGGTATAGTTAATTTACAATGTGTTATGGAGAAGGCAATGGCACCCCACTCCAGTACTCTTCCCTGGAAAATCCCATGGACAGAGGAGCCTGGGGGGCTACAGTCCATGGGGTCGCACAGAGTTGGACATGACTGAGCAACTGAGCAAGCATGCCAAGGGGCTTCCAAGATAAACAACAAGGCCAAGAGGAGAGAAAACTAGCTGGTCCTGATTGACTGCTGAGATTAGCCTGCTAATCTGCTGCTACATTTGTTTGACTTTATGTTGTTGTATCTGTAGGGTACAGTAGCAAATAAATTGAAGTAGGCATCAAAGGTTTAAGAAAATTTGATGGCAGAAAAATTTAATTAGAGAAATTCTGGCTGTTGGGTTATGCTTTCTTCTCACGTGAATGATGAAAAGATACCCAGTATTTGATTTTAGTGGTCCAGCCAGCCTAGCACTATACTTCCCTGGGGGTAGCGGTAAGGGGGGGCAGTGCAAATCTGAGAGCCAACCACCCACAATGTTTGCATGGGCCACAGTGGTGATCAGGCAGAAGGGCAAAGCCCACCCTAAAAGAGAAGCAAAGCTTCCCTACACTTTTGGATGCCCTTTAGGTTTCCCCTGCAAGGGATAGGGAGAAGACAGGCCTACTCAGGATTATCAAAGACCACAGCTCTCAGGCTTTATGGGAAGAGAAAAGCTGACCTCAGAAACTTTGAGAGGATGCCACCATGTACCATACATCAAATGTATCTAAACTCTTCTTAACTTCTTTGGTAGTCCAGTCATTAAGAATCTGCCTGCCAATGCAGGGGACATGGGTTCAGTCTATGACCAGGGAAGATTCCACATGCTGAGGAGCATCTAAACCCTTGAGCTGCAACTGCTGAGCCCACATGCCTAGACCCCATGCTCTGCAACAACAGTAGCCACCGCAGTGAGAAGCCTGTGCACCTCAATGAAGAGTAGCCCCAGCTCCTTGCAACTAGAGGAAACCTGCATGCCACAAGGAAGAACCAGTGCAGCCAAAAAATAAATAATAAATAAATAATTTTTTTTTAAAAATAAAATCTTCCTGTAGAGTAGAGCCACACCCTCCGAAGATCCCAAGTTGCTATTAATGGTCTGGCCATCCTTTCCCACTCCCACTCGAAGACTGCCCCACAATTAAAGAAAACCAGCATCTGATTTAAAATTTGCATGGCCACCCTTCCTCCCACAAACCTCCCCCAGGGCTGAAGAAGACCAGCACCTGGTTTAAAAGTGGCATTGTAATGCTTTAGCAGGAAATGGAGGATTTCATCAGCAATGGGATCCTGGTTCATCTTGTAGTACTCCAGGTAGACTGTGGGCTCAAAATTCTCCTGGTAGACATCAGGTTCCTTGGGTTCCTGAAGAGCCATGGAGAGCAGTGAGTTTTGTCCGGGAAGGAGCAGCAGGCAATCTGATTCCCTGGGCCCTTCTTCACGGGGCTCAGACTTTATCCTCTCCCAGCCCTCAGAACAAACACTGGGATGAAGACCAGAACACCCAACAAAAGATGTTTCCTGAACCTGCCTCCTTTTGGCCATTCACCTCTCCAGTTCCCTTCCCCAGCCCCCAGGCTTTTCAGTGGCTTTGGCTTGTTTGGAAGTGTTGGTCTCTTTTGCTCCATTTATTGCATCCTCTTCTACAGTGATTTTTCAATCTATTTAAAAAGCACGCATGATTTTTAAACGAAATCTCCAGCGAAGCCCCAGTATAGATGAGTGATCCTAGGATGAGATGTCTTGTGCTTGGTCACTCAGTCATGTCCAACTCTTTGTGGCCCCATGGACTGTAGCCCGCCAGGCTCCTCTGTCCATGGGGATTCTCCAGGCAGGAATACTGGAGTGGGTTGCCATGCCCTCCTCCAGGGGATCTTCCCAATGCGGGGATTGATCCCAGGTCTCCCGCATTGCAGGCAGATTCTTTACCTTCTGAGCCACTAAGGAAGCTCCGGATGAGATGTCTTAGTTAGCTTTTAATGTTTAGTGTTTCCCGAAGTACACCCCCCAGCACAGCACCCTGGTTTCTGTCCTAGACAACTGAGTAAACGTTGATAGTATTTAGTAAAACAGGAAAGACAAGAAGAATAGGTTTTAGTTGGGGAGTGAGGAGGGAGAGACGATGAGAGGAGATGGGTTTTGTTTTGAGCATGCTCAACTTGAAACTGAAAAATCTAATCTAACCTGGATAAAGTTCTAGTTACTCATAGAGAGATCTCAGTGGAAGCTGCAGATGTTGTGGGACAAGTGTACAAAATTGTTCTATGACTGGACTAAATTTCTTCTCGAAGCCCCATGCAAATGGGTGGTAGACATTTGATCTCAATTATGTAGTCTTCCTTTACCAGGGGTGAGGGTGAGGAACTTACTTGGTGCCAGACACGGGGGCTGGCACTTTTTTTTCATCCATGCTGTTGGCACCAAACGAGATTTTGTTGCATAATCTGGTGCCAGCTCACTGATTAACAAGGGTTGCAACATCTTTTCCCAACCTCCATGCCTGTATCTCTCTCTCTTTTCTGCCCTGTTTCCACTGCCCACTCAGGAGCAAGGGAAATCACTCTTCTGCTCGTCAGGATGTTCTGGGCTGTGAAGCTATCACATCTGTGTGGGCTCAGTAGTTGGGGCGCATAGGCTTATTTACTCCAAGGCATGTAGCATCCTCCGGTGTCCCCTACATTGGCAGGCAGAGTCTTTCCCACTGAGCCACCAGGGAAGCCCCAGAAAATTTAAACCCTTCTGTGTGGTAGAGTCTCTTGTTTTCTGATTTTATAATTGGTATCTATGTTACGGCGTTTTGAACAGAGTATATTCCTTTATATTATTTCTACTTTGGGGAAATTTTATAATTCTCTGGCGCAACCAAGCTGTGTGCCATAGCTATTGAGCCTGCACACTCTAGGGCTGGGGGGGGTCACAACTACTGAACCCCTGAGCTCCCTAGAGCCCATGGTCTGCGATAAGAGAAGCCACCACAATGAGAAGCCCGGGCATGGCCACTAGAGAGTAGCCCCAGCTCGCCACCATTAGAGAAAAGCCCACGCAGCAACAAAGATCCAGCACAGCCAAAAACAAATAAATAAAAATTATTTTAAAAATTTGTTTTAATTTTCTGATAAACACTTTTGGATCAATGAGAAAACCAAAACAAAAATTTTAAACTCTATAGGAAAAAAAGAAGCTATTTAGGAAGGAATTCTGCAGATAAGTATCTATAAGACACAGATAAAACGGGAAATTTCGTGATCCTAAATACTGACGTTAATACACAGAACAAATAATGAATGAAGCATTCGAGTCAAGGAATGAGAAAAGATTCAACACATTTAAAGAGAGCGAAAGGATGAAATTGGCAAAAATAAAAGCTGACATTAATAAATGCATGAAGTTATAAGTACAGCGACCGGATTGAGTTGGGTGAAAGGAAGATGAAGAAATGTAGACAGAGGGTGTAAACAACACTTCCAGAGCTTGGCTGTGAAGGGGAAGAAAGATGTAGGGCAGTAGCTACAAGTGGATAAGCCTTAGACAGGCATAGAAACACTCAATATTTTGACAGTAGAGGAAAAGATAAGAATGGGTGCCAATACAAGTCAGATTGATAGGAACGAGTGAGAATCTGAGTTCACAGCTGGAAATTGTGTTTTTCTTGAAAATAACAAGTACAGAGGTACAGATGTTTGAAATTTGAGGTGAGAATAAACAGCAAATGGAGGGCAAACACTGGGGACATACAGAATTATTAGGTATTTTCAAAGACCTGGGTAACTGGATAAGAGTTTATTCTTGATAAAAGTTTATTCTTCCCAGAAGTTTTTTTTTTTTTTTTTTTTTTTTTTCCCCAGCGTTCTTTAAAGTCTGGTTCCAGGAAAAGTGAAGATACTGGGCTGATGTAATGTTGGAATTTTCCTAAACAGGTGGAACAGAAGGCAAATGGGTAAAAGGTAAAAGAGAGAGCTATCTATTCACTTATTCAAAATAGGTGCACTCACTGAGCACCTACTATGTCAGGTAATAGGCTGATGTTTAAGGGCATAGACTTGGCAGCTAAACTGCGTATATTCAGACTCTAGCTCCACCACTTATAAGATATAGTCTCGGACAAGTTATTTAATCTTCTTTCTTTTTGCCTTTGTTTTGCTTTTTTTTTTTTTAAATCTAGAACTCATGAGGATAGTAACTTACTCCCACAGAGTTGTTGAGAAGATTAAATGAATAGATTCAAAGAACTTAGAACAGAAATTTCACTTCTGGCCAGTAACAAATATTGGAGCTGCCTTTCACCATAAACAGCTACAGAGCTAGACAAAATGACACAACTGTTTTCAGGTGCTGGACTGTAGGTAGTGCACAGCCACAATTCCTCCGAGAGGGAAACACATAAAGTGAGCCCAGCTCTCACCAGCTGTCTGCCTGGGACAATGTCCTGACTGCAGCACAGAGGAGTGGGGACCAGGAGCAGTCCAGGTGTCCTGCTGAGCTGAAGAAGCCAAGAGCAGAGTTTGGAGCTGCTGGAGCAGATGGAACTTGTAGGGTTAGTGGCCAGTGGGAAGGGAGTCACATAAAGGGGGCTCCCAAATGCTATGTGGACACATATTCATTTGCTGGAGCTGCCTTAACAAAGGACCACTAACTGGATGGCTTAAATAACAGAAATTCATCCTCTCATAACTCTGGAGGCTTGAAGCCTGAAATCAAGGTGTCATCAGGGTTGATGGCTTCTGAGAGTTGTCAGGGAGAATCTCTCACACCTCCTACCGGTCACTAGTTGACATCCACTGGCTTCAAGATCTCTTCCTTGATCTCGTCCTTCATCCTTTGTGTGGCTTTCTCACTGTGCACGTGTCTCTGTGTCTGATATCCTTTTTGAAAAGATTTTATTTATTGATTTATTTTTGGCTGTGCTGGGTCTTCGTTGCTGTGCGGAGTTTTCTCTAGTTGTGGTGAGGGGGGCTCCTCTCTGGCTGTGGTATGCAGGCTTCTCACTGTGGTGGCTTCTCTTGTTGCAGAACACGGGCTCCGGAGCACGGGCTCAACAGCTGTGGCACACGGGAGGCAGTTGCTCCAAGGCATGTGGGATCTTCCCAGACCAGGGATCAAACCCATGTCCCCCACATTGACAAGTGGATTCTTTACCACTGCCCCATCAAGGACGCCCCCAATATCCTTTTTTATAAGGGGCACTAGTTCTGTTGGACTAAGACCCACTCTGATGACCTCCTTTTAGCTTAACTACCTTTATGAAGGATGAAATGATTGGATAGCATCACCAAGTCAAAGGACATGGACTTGGGTGAACTCCAGGAGACAGTGAGGGACAGGGAGGCCTGGCAAGCTGCAGTCCATAGGGCTGGAAAGACATGACTTAGCAGCTGAACAACAACAACCAGCTTTATGAAAACCTCATCTCCAAAACTTATTTGGAGATAAGTCACATTTTAAAGTATTAGGGGCCAAGAGTTCAGTGTATCTTTTGGGGGGAACACGACTTCACCCGTAACAGGGGTTCCCTGTCAGTTTTGGTCAAGCACTGGGCTGCCCATGGCAGGCTGAGACTATAACAACCTAGCTGCTATGGAGTTGAGAGCTAAATGGAAATACTAGAGGTCATGATGTAGGAGATAGATGGGCCCCTGGGCCAGACAGCTGTTGTTTATCAAGTGGAGTAGAACTCAAGCTTTATTCTCACCCAGACACTCCAAGGACAAAGCTAGTGGCGAAAGCTGGACTCTGCTAAAGCAAAGAGATAAAGTGCCTTCTCCCGAGGTCAAGAAAGACTTTCCTGTCTACACATGAGTAGGAAGCCTTCTTGGTGGCCAAAATGGGAGGGACCCACCCCATAATAAGTGTGGCTATGCACTCACAGGCCTCTGTGGTGAGATCCATCTTAGAAAAAAGTTGCGCACATATCTTGCAGAGTGTCCAAGGACCAGATGTGAAGAAAGAAACAAGATAATTAGCCAATGGGAAACAAAGGCCTGGAAAGACTGTCCTATATAAGTGATTTACGTTACCTCTTTATTATACTCCTCCTCATTAGAGAGGACACCCATACCCTTTTTCTCCGGATGTGTTATCTCTGCCTACTTTCTGACTTCCTACACCTCTCCTCATTACAGAGGATGCCCATACCCTTTCTCTCTGGGTGTGTGTCTCTGCCCTGTTTCCAACCTAAATAAACTGTTTTTCTGTGTGCTCTCCCATACATTGTGCTGTGCCCTCTAATAATAAATTTTGTACCTGTTTTTACAGTTTCTGCCTCCTTGAAACATTCTTTTTTTCAAACAGGGGTAAGAGCCAGGGTCACTTTGCTTCTAGCCTCTAGCCCCTTGTGGTCTAGTGACTAGGATTCTTGGTTGTCATCCAGGTTACCCAGGTCCAGTTCCTGGGCAGGGAACTAAGATCTCTCTTCAGGACCACTCGCTGCTCTCACTCAGATCAGTCACACAGTGCCGGGAGTCTGTGTTCCAGCCAGAGTGCAGAGGGCCTCTTGTTACAGGATGTACTATCTCAGCATCCAGTTGAGACACCAGAAAGTTATGCTTTGGGAAGAAGGATTATGCCCTGGAATAAAGGCTAATTTAGATGCACCCTGCTGCTGCTGCTGCTGCTGCTGCTGCTGCTAAATCACTTCAGTCGTATCTGACTCTGTGTGACCCCATAGACTGCAGCCCACCAGGCTCCGCCGTCCCTGGGATTCTCCAGGCAAGAACACTGGAGTGGGTTGCCATTTCCTTCTCCAATGCATGAAATTGAAAAGTGAAAGAGAAGTTGCTCAGTCGTGTCCGACTCTTAGTGACCCCGTGGACTGCAGCCTACCAGGCTCCTCCGTCCATGGGATTTTCCAGGCAAGAGTACTGGAGTGGGGTGCCATTGCCTTCTCCATAGATGCACCCTAACAAAGCCTAAAACCAAGCCTTGACAGGGTCAAGGAAAGCCTCTGATAAATTAATTACCTGTCAAAACAAAACACAACACTCTTTCAAGGAGAACAACATAATGCAGGCTCATTCTGAAAGATTACCCACAAAATCTAGCCTACAATAAAAAATCACCAGATGATGAATGACCAAAAAGCAGAAAAATGTTATCCATAAAAATCAACGCTGTCAATGGAAACAGACTCTGAAATGGTCTAGCAATTGAAATTAGCAGACCAGGACATTTTAAAGCAGTTATAATTGTTAGGGAAATTAAAATGGATGAAGTCTTGTTCAGGCTTCAGAAGCCTCTGATCTGCTTCTGATCTGCCTGGATACTGTCCAGAATCCATGCCTGCCTGTAAGCACAGCAAGTCAGGCAGCACTTTAGACAAGAAAAGGAGTGTGTCTTGGAACTCTTGAGCCCCTAAGGGTCTGGCCAACCCCAGGGTCTAACGAAATCCTGTGACTTACAAGGTGAAACAAACAGCATTGTAAAACTTAAAGTAAAACCAGAGATGCATTTTTGCACATGAATTGATGATGATATCACTTTGTGGCTTGTGATTATAAGCAGGAGCCCCAGAACTGCAATTTGAAGTCTGACTCATGGGGTGGAAGTACTGCCCAAGACACTTTCCCAACTGGGACTCCAGATTGCTTTTAACAAAGGACTTCCCAGCCCACTGTCTAAGTCTGGATTTAGCTTGGCCCAATTTGGTGATGTATCCACTGTTACTTCTGTCTATTGTTTCTATTTCTTTTCTTTTAATGGCTGTATATTGAAATAGAGTCAGGTAATCTTCTATAAAAAATTGAAATTATTTATGTGTGTACTGAGTGGTTTCTTTTGTTAATGAATCCTTCAAGGCTAAAACAAAAGTAAAACTTTCAGCAAAACAGTAATAAATTTATTCAAGGAGGTAAAGGAAAACACAGTCTTGATGAATAGCAAACAAGGAATCTCAAAGAGAAGATTTTTTTAAAAGAAATTCTAAAGAGAAAATATAATATCTAAAGTGAAGAATTCACTGAATTGTTTTAACAGCAGATTGAAGATGGCAGGAATAAGAGTCCCTGAACTTGGAGAAGGAGCTGTAAAAATGACCCAACTCAAAGAAAAGAGAGAAAAAAAGGTTGAAACAAAATGAACAGAGCCTCAGTAGCCTGTTGGAAAATATAAAGCTAACATTTACATAATTAGAATCCCTGAAGGAAAAGAGGGAGAGAATAGGATAGGAAAAGATATATGAATAAAAATGATAAAACCTCCATAAATTTGATGTGATATATCAACCTACATATCCAAAAGCTCAGCAAACTCCCAAGTCACAACAAGGCATATCATAGTTGCTTGCTTGCTTGCTTCTTTAGTTGCCAAGTCATGTCTGACTCTTTGCAACCCCATGAACTGCAGCATGCCAGGCTTCCCTGTCCTTCACCATCTCCCAGAGTTTGCTCAAACTCACGTCCATTGAATCAGTGATGCTATCCAACCATCTCATCCTCTGTCGCCCTCTTCTCCTCTTGCCCTCAATCTTTCCCGGCATCAGGGTCTTTTCTAATGAGCCAAGTCTTTGCATGGGATGGCCATAGTATTGGAGCTTCAGCTTCAGCATCAGCCTTTCCAATGAATATTCAGGGTGAATGTCCTTTAGGATTGACAGGTTTGATCACCTTGCTGTTCAAGGGGCTCTCAAGAGTCTTCTCCAGCACCACAGTTCAAAAGCATCAATTTTTCTAGGCTGACAGACTATAGTCCATGGAGTTGCAAAAGAGCCAGATACAACTTAGCAACTAAACCACCATCATGGTTAAATGAAGCAGAAATATCATAGTTAGACTTGTGCAGATTGTGAAATCATCCAAGGAAAATGACATATTACACACAGGAGAACAAGGAGACAATAAATGGCTGAGTTCTCATCAGAAAGAGTGGAGGTCAGGAGATAAAAGATAATGTCCTTAAAGCCCAAAACAAACAAATAAAATAACTGTCAACACAGAATTCCATTCCCAGCAAAAATATCCTTCAAAAATGAGGGCGGAATAAAGGTATTTTCATATAAATGAAAGCTGAGAGGATTTGTTATCAATAAAACTGTAGCATAAGAAATACTGAAGGAAGATTTTCAGGCTAATAAAAAATGATACTGATAGACTCTTAGATCTACAGGAAGGAAGGAGGAGCTCTAAAATGGCAAATTCTAGTCTTCCTTACCCCAATGTACCTTCTTTTTCTTCTAGACCCTTAATCACCTTTTCTCCTTCTTTAGGCTTAGGTACATCCATTAGGAAATTTTTGTGTCCTGAGCCCCCACAGATCCAAGAGGTGACAGGAAGAATGGAAGATTTGGGTCCGATTAAACCTGGAGAGCTGACATGATTTTTTTTTGTCTGCTCAGCAACAAATTTGAAAAGTTTCCATGGTCCAACAGTAGAGAAAAAAAAATTGACCAAGGTGAACCAGACACACCTCTCTCCAAGCAGGATTCAAAGTTATGACAAGGACTGTTATAAAAAGAAGAGCTTTTCAATGATATCTGGAAGCTCATCAAATGGGCCCCTTGGAGGAAGACTTGGGCAAATAAAAATTGGCTGAAAATATCCCAGAGCAGTAGTTCATAGATGGGCAGGCATCCAAGAAAAGTTACTGGGCTTCAACAAGCAAATATTAGAACTTCTATTTACTTTAAAGTAAAAAAAAATTTTTTTTACTTTAGTGTGTTCTATACTTAATATGGTAGTACAGTAGTACATGTATATAATGTGTGTTAGTTGCTCGGTGTGTCTAACTCTTTGCAACCCCATGGACTGTAGCCTGCCAGGCTCCTCTGTCCCTGGTATTCTCCAGGCAAGAATACTGGACTGGATGGCCATTTCCTTCCCGGGGGTTCATCCTGACCCAGGGATTGAACCAGGTCTCCTGCATTACAGGCAGATTCTTTACCATCTGAGCCAAATATTGAGGTATATGATTAAAATTTAAATGAAAATTTTCATATCATTTTTTTAACAAAAAATATGGGAGATGATTGACCCCAGAGGAACTGTGACTTTGCTGGCAGAAATTGCCTTATGGATTTCATCTTAGGACTCACATCATTGGTATATTCTACAAAGTTTCTGATCCAGGTCTATAAATTAATTACATCATGATCATCCAGAAAGTGGCTTTAAAATACATATTCCTAGGTACCATGGTCAAAAGTGGTCATTCCAATGGCCTGGGATAGGTAATCAGATATTTGAGTATAATTTTACGGAAGCAGAAGAAACTCCCTGAGTTCTGGTGCACAGTTGGTGTGAGAACCATGGTAAGTACAGTGAGTGGGGACTGACCCTTTCCCAACAAGCTTCAGAGGCTGCAAGATAAAGAGGGAATTTTGTGAAGAAGTGGGAGGATTGTACAGATGTTCTGTCCAGCTGGGAGAGGCTGAGCAAAGGACTAAAACAAGAGATACAATTAGCTGATCTGAGGGTTCCATTCAGCTGTCACATCAGGGACCCTCTAAGGGGGAGCAATGCGATTGTTGTTCTCACAGCTCCTGAGTGCTTCCACGTGGGCAGTGATGTCTCTACTCTATGGACCCAAGTCAGTGTCAATCAGATGACCCTACTCCACATGGTCTCTTCAGAACAATTCCTTCTTTTCATCTCTATTAGCCAGCCCCATTTCCAGCCTTCATGATCTCATAGCTGAAAAGTTTGTAATAATAACCACTTTCTTCAAGAGTCAGCAGTATGGGAGATAGGGAGAAAGAGATTTAGGAGAAATAACAAATGGATACAACGTGCAGACCTAGCTTGGTTCCTAGTTCAAACAGGTCAACATTAAAAAGTTATTTTTGAGGTAATCAAGGAAATATGAATATGGACTGAGTGATGATACTAAGAAATCATTTCTAATTTTCTGAGGTGTATGAATGGCATTGAAATTCTATAGGAAAAATTAACTTTTTTTAAAAATGAAGGATATAGTGGGGTGGGGGAGGAGTGACATAATGCCTGGGATTTTCTATAGAAAACTTCAACAGAAGCAAGGGAAGGGAAAGAGAAATGAAGGAAGGAAGAAAAGAAGGATAGATAAAGCAAGGTTTTCTTGATAATGTTGAATCTGGGTGATGGGCTTTGTGAGGTTCATCATATTATTCTACTTGTGTGTATCTTGAAAATTTTCATTAAAAAAGTTTTCAGTAAAAAACTAAACCAGTGTCTGGCACATACGGTATATTAATATGGGCATTGTCATCATAGCAGCTGTATAGCAAGCCCAGTTCTTAACACCAGCAGCGGTAAACACAGCCAACAGGATCCTGGTTTTCACACAGCCCATGCTCAAGGGGAGTGAGGCCTGGACCATGAAGAGTAAGCAAATAAAGAAGATAATATTTAGTTCAGTTCAGTTCAGTCGTTCAGTCATGTCCGACTCTTTGCAACCCCGTGAATCGCAGCACGCCAGGCCTCTCTGTCCATCACCAACTCCCGGAGTCTACCCAAACCCATGTCCATCGAGTCGGTGATGCCATCCAACCATCTCATCCTCTGTCGTCCCCTTCTCCTCCTGCCGCCAATCCTTCCCAGCATTAGGGTCTTTTCCAATGAGTCAACTCTTCGCATGAGGTGGCCAAAGTATTGGAGTTTCAGCTTCAACATCAGTCCTTCCAATGAACACCCAGGATTGATCTCCTTTAGGATGGCTTGATTGGATCTCCTTGCAGTCCAAGGGACTCTCAAGAGTCTTCTCCAATACCACAGTTCAAAAGCATCAAATCTGCGGCACTCAGCTTTCTTCACCATCCAACTCTTACATCCATACATGACCACTGGAAAAACCATAGCCTTGACTAGATGGACTTTTGTTGGCAAAGTAATGTCTCTGCTTTTAAATATGCTATCTAGGTAGGCTATAACCTTCCTTCCAAGGAGTAAGCATCTTTTAATTTCATGCCTGCAATCACCATCAGCAGTGATTTTGGAGCCCCCAAAAAATAAAGCCTGCCACTGTTTCCACTGTTTCCCCATCTATTTCCCAGGAAGTGATGGGATCAGATGCCATGATCTTAGTTTTCTGAATGTTGAGCTTTAAGCCAACTTTTTCACTCTCCTCTTTCACTTTCATCAAGAGGCTCTTTAGTTCTTCTTCACTTTCTGCCATAAGGGTGGTGTCATCTGCATATCTGAGGTTATTGATATTTCTCCCGGCAATCTTGATTCCAGCTTGTGTTTCTTCCAGCCCAGCATTTCTCATGATGTACTCTGCATATAAGTTAAATAAGCAGGGTGACAATATACAGCCTTGACGTACTCCTTTTCCTATTTGGAACCAGTCTGTTGTTCCATGTCCAGTTCTAACTGTTGCTTCCTGACCTGCATACAGGTTTCTCAAGAGACAGGTCAGATGGTCTGGTATTCCCATCTCTTTCAGAATTTTCCAGTTTATTGTGATCCACACAGTCAAAGGCTCTGGCATAGTCAATAAAGCAGAAATAGATGTTTTTCTGGAACTCTCTTGCTTTTTTGATGATCCAGCGGATGTTGGCAATTTGATCTCTGGTTCCTCTGCCTTTTCTAAAACTAGCTTGAACATCTGGAAGTTCACGGTTCACGTGAATTGCTGAAGCCTGGCTTGGAGAATTTTGAGCATTACTTTACTAGCGTGTGAGATGAGTGCAATTGTGTGGTAGTTTTAGCATTCTTTGGCATTGCCTTTCTTTGGGATTGGAACAAAAACTGACCTTTTCCAGTCCTGTGGCCACTGCTGAGTTTTCCAAATTTGCTGGCATATCGAGTGCAGCACTTTTCACAGCATCATCTTTCAGGATTTGAAATAGCTCAACTGGAATTCTATCACCTCCACTAGCTTTGTTCATAGTGATGCTTTCTAAGGCCCACTTGACTTCACATTCCAGGATGTCTGGCTCTAGGTTAGTGATCACACCATCGTGATTATCTGGGTTGTAAAGATCTTTTTCGTACAGTTCTTCTGTATATTCTTGCCACCTCTTCTTAATATCTTCTGCTCCTGTTAGGTCCATACCATTTCTGTCCTTTATCGAGCCCGTCTTTGCATGAAATGTTCGTTTGGCATCTCTAATTTTCTTGAAGAGATCTCTAGTCTTTCCCAATCTGTTGTTTTCCTCTATTTCTTTGCACTGATCGCTGAGGAAGGCTTTCTTATCTCTCCTTGCTATTCTTTGGAACTCTGCATTAGATGGGAATATGTTTCCTTTTCTCCTTTGCTTTTCACTTCTCTTCTCTTCCCAGCTATCTGTAAGGCCTCCTCAGACAGCCATTTTGCTTTTTTGCATTTCTTTTCCATGGAATTTGTCTTGATCCCTGTCTCCTGTACAGTGACACGAACCTCTATCCATAGTTCATCAGGCACTCTGTCTATCAGATCTAGTCCCTTAAATCTATTTGCCACTTCTACTGTATAATCATAAGGGATTTGATCTAGGTCATATTGGATGGTGGTAAATGCTGTGAAGACACACACTTGAATGGGATGGTCAGGGAAGACTCCACCAAGAAGGAATGCCTGAGCTGAGACCTCAATTTTATGTGCAGGAGGCAGCCTGGCAAAGGCTTAGACAGAGGGACCAGCATAAACAAAAGCCTGCTCTGTCTGGGAAGAGATGGAAGGCAGTGAGGCAGGGAACACAGGTAAAGGAGAGTGGGAAAGAGGGGACAGGGAGATAGACAGTGGCCAACAAGGAGAGAGGCTGGCTAGACAGATGGGGTCCCTTGGTAGGCAGAAATAATACAATTAGGAAAACTGTTGCCTGACAGCTTGAAAGACAGACCAAATATGTATTGAGTCTACAGCTCTAAGAGAAACTTTGGGGGAAGGATGCAGAGTGTATGTTAGAGTCTGTTAGTTGTTCTCTAGTGTTTACAGCAAAATATTATTATTGACAACTTTCTAAGAAGAAATACAAGAAAATAGGGTGTATCTAGATAGTTGCATGTTTTTGGATGCAGGTAAGCTGACTGTTTCTATGCCCTATGTAATTACAGGAAATAAGACTGAAAAAGGCTTCAAGCAATAAAGGATCGTTATTTAAAATTCTCATACAAAGGGATTCAGCTCCATGGCAAACATCAAATTAAGAGTGTTATGATTCCACCCAAGCCAGCTTTCTCAGGTAGCCACCAGGAAGTTCACAAGGAGGCCTGGATTTGAGGAAGAAAAATAATTACTAATAACAGTAATAACACCAGTGATAAAAGCAGTTTTGACAACTATGTGTCAGAAGGAAGTCTGGGTGTGTCACTAGCACGAGGAATTGATTAGAAGTAAATAGATCTAAAGGTTGTTTCTCAAGAAAATGAATTGCTAAAACAAAAAAATCCATGAACCTAGCCTAATAAAGGCCTTGGAAGTTTAGACCTTAAAATCATACTCAGTCCCCCTGAACTTGTACTGCTGGTGGTGCTGGTTGGGAAAGTGGTGCTGTCCTAAGGGAGGCCCACCTCCCAGGACCACTTGAGATGGGCCAGGACAGAGAACAGTCAAGAAATGATTCCTCAGAGGCTGGAATCAGGGCAAGGCGACACCTCCCAGACTAGAGATTCAGAACATTCCCCACTGCTGGGGCTGGCGTCCTTCACATGTACCTGTGTACAGGGCCTCCACCATCCTTGCGGTCTTGAGACTTGGATGAGCCCCTGCTTCCCATTGCAGAAGGGGATTTTTATTATAAAGTGGGCTGTAGTGGATTGGATGGTTTCTTCCCAAAATTCATGTCCACTGTAACCTCAGCATATGACTTTACTTGGAAATGGGGTCTTAAATGTGGTTAAGATAAGGATGGTGATGAGCTCATATTGGATTAGGGGTGGTAGTTCAGCTGGTAAAGAATCTGCCTGCAATGCAGGAGACTCTGATTTGATTCCTGGGTCGGGGAGATCTGGAGAAGGGATAGGCTACCCACTCCAGTATTCTTGGGCTTCCCTGGTGGCTCAGCTGGTAAAGAATCCAGCTGCAATGCAGGAGACCTGGGTTCCATCCCTGGGTTGGGAAGATGCCCTGGAGAAGGGAATGGCAACCCACTCCACTATTCTGGCCTGGAGAATTCCATGACTGTATAGTCCATCGGGTGGCAAAGAGTCAGACATGACTGAGTGACTTTCACTTTCCAAATCCAATTAGCGTGTCCTTAAAAGAGACAGAAACAAAATAAGGACACAGGGGAAAAGGTCATGTACAGACAGGGTCAGGGATGCTGCCAGAAGCCAGAGAATGCCGGGCACCTCAGGAGCTAGAAGAAATAAAAAACATTCTCTCCTAGAGTCTTAAGTGGAGAAGGCAATGGCACCCCACTCCAGTACTCTTGCCTGGAAAATCCCATGGACAGAGGAGCCTGGTAGGCTATAATCCATGGGGTTTCTAAGAGTCGGACACGACTGAGCAACTTCACTTTCACTTTCCACTTTCATGCACTGGAGAAGGCAATGGCAACCCGCTCCAGTGTTCTTGCCCAGAGAATCCCAGGGACGGCGGAGCCTGGTGGGCTGCCGTCTATGGGGTCGCGCAGAGTCGGACACGACTGAAGAGACTTAGCAGCAGCAGCAGCAGGGTCTTAAGAGAGAATGTGTCCATCTGACACCTTGGTCTTGGATTTCTGTCTTCCACAACTGTGGGAAAACTAGTTTCTCTTGGTTTAAGCCATCAAGTTGTGGTTATTTGTCATGATAGCTTTAGGAAACTTCAGCAGGGGGTACTGTCTTGAAAATCCTCTTCCTGACAGTAACACAAATGATTCCTACCCACATGATTGTTAGACATCAGTCATCTGGCCACACCTAACTGCAGGGGAGCTATAACCTTAATTTAAACCAAGAAGGGGAGAAAACCGATTACTGCATAGCGCGGGCAGTTGTCATTTATTTTAGCCATGTACCCGTAGATGTGGGTTGGATACACATAACTTGCTTTTAGTTCACAGAGCTAATGGTGAGGACTGAACATCAACCAGAGACCCCACATTTTGAAATGGGTACAATGATAGGATAGAATTCGGGGTTATTTCTCTTTGGCAATGTTTTACGTATGGGAAGAAGAGAGTAAACAGACTAGTAGGACAATTGCAGAAGGAATCTCTAGCTTTTCACCAAAGCTCACTCTCCTCCCTCAGAATGTAGCTGAAAGGTATTTTCCTGTTCCCCTTGCCCTTAGATGTAGCCATGTGACAGAGTACAATCCAACGGAATGAAAGCAGGAAAGATATGTATCAACGCTGCGTCAAGGTTTTTAAAAAGTGGAAAACTCCCTTCAGACTCTGTTTTCCCTTCTTCTAGAAGATGAAGATGACAAGACCTCCAGGGATGGCAGAACCACAGGACTGTAGAGAAGGGCCACCTGCCAACCACAATTATCCACCTTCGGAGAGCTAAAGGAGTGAGAAATAAACTTATATTGGAGGCCCCTGGAGTAGGAAACAGCACCCTACTCCAGCATTCTTGCCTGGAAAATTCCATGGGCAGAGGAGCCTAGCAGTCCACAGTCCATGGGGTCACAAAGAGTCGGGCATGACTGAGGGAGCATGCAAAGACACACTGGAGGCATTGCGTGTTTTGGATCTATTTGTTATCGCAGCTAGTGTTATCCTATTTAATATATACCCAATGGAAGAAACAGGCATGGATATGTACGGACAGGCTTTCTGATAAGGACATGGTAAGTTTGAGATACCTGTTTGATTTTAAAATGTTTGTGTCAATTAAGTAACTGAGTCTGGAACTCAATGGAAAATTAAAGACAAGAGAGAAAGATCTGGGAGTCATGAGCAAGTATAAAAGTGACAGAAGTGGATGCCACAGGGAAAAGTCGATAGTTAATGTAAGAGGGTCAGGGGAGCAGTAAGAGATAGTCTAATATAATATCCAAAATTCCAGAAGAGGAGTCAATGAGACTGAGAAGCAGCAGACTGTGGGGTAGAGGCTAAAGCCAGGAGAGTAAGTATTTCCAAAGGGAGCTGGGACATAGAAAGCTGCTGAGAGATCAAGCAAGATGAAGACAGCAGAGTAGCCTTAGTCTCTTGGAAGCCACTGATGACCTTGACAAGACAATTTCAATGAAGTAAAATTGAGATAAAACTCAGATCAGAAAAGGTTGCAAGAAAAATGACAGAAGGCATTGTGTATAGGCAAAATTCTCTCCAGAATTTTGCTGTTCAAAGGAGGAGGATTCGGGTGGTAACTAAAGAGGGACTGTGGGTCAGGAGAAGTTTTGATAAAATAGCAGATATTTGTAATGCTGACGGGAATAATCTGGTTACAATGGGGAAATGGGTGCAGCAAAGGGTTTGGAAGAAACAGGGAGGAAGAGACCCAGAGCCCAGGAGGAGGGGCTGATCTTCGATAGGATGGACACGTGATCCATTGGACGCCTCACTCTGGGTCTCACTTTATTGGGTTTCTTGGTCCTAGGGATTAAAGATGGCATGGTCTCATGAAGGCAGGCAGGCAGAGAGCTGGGCTAATGTTGTGTTGTTCTTGGCGCTTATTTTCTGTTGCTGTCCTTGAGACTTCAGAGAAATCTAATTTAAATGTTACAGGCTGGTCTCAGCTGTGCTCTGGGGAGTTAAGGGAAAGGTCAAGTGCAGCCACTTGCGATAACTGGTGTTAAGGGGGAATGCTAAACGGCAAGAGATTTCTGAGAATAAGGTGGGTACCAGTCAAATCTAACTTGCGTGGTCCACCCCCAGCCCCGTTCCTGCTCCCCTCCTTTTGACTCCCTCCCTTCCCTTTTCCTTTCTCTGCCCATCAGACCAGCCATCAAACGTGCATTTCCCCTTCTCACCACCTGGTGTCACGAGATGCTCGCTCTAAACTGAGGCTCACCCAGGTGGAGGGAGAAACAAGTGCTAACAGGTGATGTGGGGTCACAGGCATCCTTTGCTCCGAGGATCTTCATAGTTGGCATGAGTCATAGAATCTCAGAAGTTTAGCGTTGGGAAGGGTCTTCTAAACCATTCAGTTGAATCCGTTTGAGAGGGTCGGAGGTGCCAAGAGTTAAGAAGAGAGACAAAATGACCCAACCTAAGATCACTTCCAATCAAATACCCTGCAGACCCAAATGTCCAAGGAGAGTCCACTACCTCCCAGAGAACTCAGTGTTAAGCAGCCAGAGAGGGCCTGTGGAGGGTTTGGGGACAGGCACAGGTCAACCAGTGTATGAGAAGGGCAGTTCTATTTAGAGGCAGGACCTTAGCCACCTACCACGACAGCTCTCCTAGGCTCTCTGAAGGTTCTTAGGAAGTAAGAGTTGGTTCAGGGCCTCGTGAGTGGAACTGGGGACCTCTGAGCTCCTGTGCAGCCCTCTGGCCTGCCTGCTTCTCTCCCAGCAGCAAAGCTTTTGAGGGGCTGGATCCCCTCAAGGCTGATCTTCCCTCAGTGTCAGATGAGGCCGCCTGAATCCCTGGGGTGTGGGCTAGCTGACGGCAGCGTTTGGGTACGGGAGGGGCTGGATTTGACAAGGCCAGTTGCTCAGCTGGCAGAAAAAGGATCAGGGTACAAATACTGACTTGGGCAAACTTCTGGAAAATCCAACTGCACCGTCTCCCAAAAAGTTTAGCATTTCCCTTCTGGTGTAAAACTGGACCACTTTCTCCCCTTACGAATCCCGACCTGGTCCATGGACTGTAGCCCGCCAGGCTCCTCTGTCCATGGGGATTCTCCAGGCAAGAAGACTGGAGTGGGTTGCCATGCCCTCCTCCAGGGGTTCTTCCCAACCTGGGGATCGAACCCACGTCTCTTGTGTTTCCTGCATTGGCTGGCGTGTTCTTCACCACTACAGTCCACAGTGTTGCAAAGAGTCGGACACGACTGAGCGACTTCACTCTTTCTTTCTTCACCACTAGCGCCACCTGGGGAGGCGTGCCTCAGACACGGTATAGCAGAGGGTGCCCCAAAAGAACCGAAGTTCCTTACAAGGGGATGTGCTTTTCCCAGTCTCTTGCCAGACCTGCCTGCCCAGTAGAGGCACCTTCAGTCAGTGTCCACTAGGTGGCGACAGAATCCTAGTGATGCAAGTAGAGCCCCGGAATCCACCCCGAGTCTCCTGGGTCCTGGCTACAGGGCTCCAGCTCTGTAAAGGAAATGTCTAGGCCATTAGCACCACTGCCCCCTCCCCCAGCTCAGGCTGGCCCTGAGCCTGCCCTTCTCCCCCACTATTTTATAACTTTCATTTTATAGCACCGGGATGTTTAGAAAGCTGATTCACATGCCTTGCTTCAGTTGACAATGTCCTGAACGTAGACACGGCAAGTATTTCCGTACCCCAGTTTACAGCTGAGGACACAGAACTTTAGAGTGGCTTGGAGTTATGGTCAAGGTCACACGATGAATGGCAGAGCTGGCCTCAGACCTAGGTCCTCTTGACTCTGGACACTAGGTTCTTTCAGGCAGGACTCAGCTGCCCCTGTTCCTTAGTACTGGCGGGGGAAGGAGGGGGAGCCCAGAATAGCAGCCACCACACAACATCAGTCGGAGTGGAGCTGGGTGCTGGATTCCGTGGGTCCATATGCTATACCCTGATGGGACCCATCTGGGCTTCGGTTGCGGCCAGGCCCCCAAGCCGGGGCTCAGCTCTGCCTCATGGGGCCTGAGGGCACTCAGTGAAGCAGACAGTGCCAGGCAGCCTGGTGACACCACTCTGCAGAAGCCCGCAGCTGGTCTTGCTCTCCAGACCTGCCCAGGGGTGAGTGGTGGAGGGACGTGGTCCTCTGGCTAAGGCTGGATGTAGGTCTGTCCTGGGACAGGGCTACTGAGAGTGAAGGAAAGGCTCTAGGGCTCGAGTTTTCAGCAAATTCTGGGCAGGTATGTGAATGAGGTGGAAAAAGATGGGAGATAAAGGCCTTGATTCAACACAGAAGTAGAATCTGTGAAAACATATCACTAAATGGAAATGGCCAAACCTGGATTGATCGGGCCAGGAGTGGGAGGGTGTCGCCTAGGCAGGTGGCCTGGCGGACAGAAGAGATGGCGCTGATGGAATGACAGATCTTGACTTCCAGCCTCACCTTCACTGGCCACCACCACGAGTCATAGTCTCCGTTTACCCATCGGTAAAATGCAGCCAGCACTCAGCACCTCACAGGAGCTATGAAGAAAGGGAGGCTTCCAAGAGTCCCCCAAATAGCAGATCCCCCTGGGGATGTGGGGTGTCGTGTGCTCCTGCTCTTTTGAAGATCCAGAACAAGAGAAGCCGCCCCCAGCTTGGGTCAGGGAGTATGAGGGCGAAGGCCATGACTTTCACATTATGGGTTTTCCAGACTGTATCTCTGCACCACAAGCCCCTCCCCCCACCCCCATTCCCCGGGAGAGGCAGCAGCGGAAGAACAGGGTGCAGCCAGCCGGGTACAGTTGTGAGCTGCAGAAAGCAGCGGCTTTGCTATTAATGTAGTCAGTAAATAAATAAAGGAGGGCTTAAGCGTAGTGTACAGCAATCAGTTTAGAACTACAGGGTAATTAGCGCTGCAGGGGGCTGCAAGGTTGCAGAGTCAGGTTTAAATGAGTGAGTTCACTTTCACTGAAACGCCCCCCGGAGAGCAGAAAACACAGCCCAGAGAGGAGCCTGCCCTCCTGCCAGCCCACGCGAGGGGCAGGGGCTGGGGGTGGGGCGGATGGCGGGCCTGGGTCTGAGCCACGGCCAGAGCTGGGGGATAACCCCTCCCCAAAGTGCCCAGGGACCAGGTGTCTACACCCACGTGCTCATGTGCGCACACACACCCAGAGCGATGTCCAGGCTGAGGTGCACCGCTGTCCTGGGCTGACTGCTCCTCCCTTGCACATGGCAACGAGCTGACTCTTCAGGTGTCTCTCTGAACTGATGTGGGCACGTGTGAGGGGAGGCACGGTTGCCTCCACTGAAGTCTGCACGTGGTGACACGCACGCTCGTGGAGGTGCCTGGGTGGCATGGGTGTGCACCTGCTGACCCTAGCAACTCCGACCTCAGCCCCTGATGCTTCCCCTCTTCCCCCCTCTCCTTCCCTCCTTCTCTCATCCGTTTATCCAGCAAAGGTTTACTGGGTGCCTTCTACCTGCCGGACAGTGTCAGGCTCTGGGAATATGAAGACACACAATGCCCACTCTCCAGGAACTTAGCGTTGGGGCAACGGTGACAGTTAAGGAAGTGAATGATCGAAACGCATGAGGACAGTGGGACCAGGGAGGGAAGGGGTGACTCTGAATTCAGTATCAGTGGCCCCTTGGAGAGCTTTTCTGGGAAACTAGGATTTGCCCGGGACCTGAGCCGAGACTAAATGGAGGCCACTGTGTGTGTGGGTGATGCAGTTCCCAGAAGAGGACACAGCACAAGCAAAGGCCTACGGGGGACAGGGCTCAGTGTCTTCAGGAAACCCTCTGCAGTCTGGAGCACAGGGTAGGGGCAGGGGAGGTGGGGACAAGGGCAGGGCAGGGCAGGGTGTGATGCTGAGATGAGTCTGGGAGGGCTGGCAGGGGTTCTCTCATGGAGGGTCTTGTAAACCTTGTTAAGGAAGGAATCAGAACTCCACCTGCAGAGTAACGAGGGACTTTAATCAAAGGAGTGATGCGATGCTGTTTGCATTTTTGGGAAATCCATCTGGCTGCTGCAAACTCGAGGGTGGATGGAGAGAGGAAGAGCTCGTGCGGTCAGTACTCCTCAGTTCTCTGCCTTCCTGGTGGGGACGAGGGGCTCCGGAGCGGCCAGGCAGGAGCCCTGGCAATGTAGACCTGGGTGCAGAATGCCCGGGCCTCGGACTCAGCTGGACAGCTCTGTCTGCTCCCCTGGCACAACCTGAGTCTTCAGCAAGGCTCTGCTGGCTCTACCTCTGGCAGGAGGGGGGCCCCTCAGAGTGGCTGAAAGGAGAGCCATTAAGGTTGATTCGTGTGACCCCAGCACCCACCAGAAAACTAGCAGCCTCAACCAAGAAGGGACAGTGTGCCTGTGTGCGGGGAGGGGCAGGCTCCCACCTAGTGTCCTTGGAGACACAGTCAGGAGGAATGGAGCCCCCACCCAGCCCTGCCAGCAACCCAGCCCCTTCTCCGAGCCCAGCAGAGCATCCTCTGGGCAAGTCCGGTCCTGGAGGAGGTGGCCCCGGGCTGAAGGCTGGAGCCAAGGGTGGCTGCACCTGGGCTGGCCACGGGCGGGGGGCCCCCTGCCCTGGGGAGGGAGGCTGGGGCGGTGGGGAGGGGGGCGTTGAGTCAGGCCATGGAGCGTTTTCAGGCTGGCCACGGCCAGGGCCCCTTTCTCTCCATGAGATCATATCTGGGTCAAAGAGCATGTAAAGCAGGCAGACCCCAGCGGCCACACAAAGCCCATTCAGTCCGGCCCTATTCACTCACCTCCTCTCCCCCAGAGCCCGCGCACTGCGACCCCAGCACAGCGCCTAAGCCCCAGCTTTGATGTCCAAGAACAGAAAACGGCGATTAAATGTTGTTTTAAAGAGGGAGCGCTCACTGCCCTCCCATCTGTCAAGAGAACGCTGAGGCCTGGGAGGGGGGCAGGGAGGAGAGAGGGGGTAGGGGAGGGGCGGGGAGGCCTGGAGGGGGGCTTGGGTTGGGTGGGGGGGGCATGGGAATGAGCAGAGACCTGGAGAAGAAAGGCCCGGCCCAAGGGCTCCGAGGAACGGGGCAGGGGCTCGGAATCAAGGGGCAAAGGGTTATTTTCCAAGATGAGAACCACGGGGAAGGGAAAAGAGTATGGGACCCAAAGGAAGCTCAAGAGAAAGGAGAGAGAGAGAGAGAGAAGGGGAGAGGGGAGACGGATGGGAGGAGAGGTAAAGAGAGATGAGGAGGTGAAGGAAAACAACCAGAGAGGAGCACAGAGGCCGGGAGGGGAGAAAGGACGGACAGACAGAGCGGCCACCCACCAGAGGGGCTGCCACCCACCCAGGCAGGTGAGTGCGGCTTCAGGTGGTCTGCAGCTCGCAACCCCAGGATCACACCGACGCCGCACCGGACTGGGGGTGCTGAAAGGACGGCGCCCGGAGCTGGCAGGTGAGGCCGGAGATCAGGCCCCACTGCCCGGCTGCTGCTGGGCGGGTATCTCGTGGAGGACGCTTCCCAGTGACACCCAGATGCCCCTGAGGCCTGGCACTGGTTTCACACCCAGGGGGGCGGCCTGCTGTGTTCTTAGCTAGGTCTTGGTGACCAGACGGATTCTCCTCCTCATTATCTGGTCCGGGTCAGGCAGGTAGGTGGCCTCGGGCAGAGGTGTTGAGCCAGTGTGTCTGGGATTGGGTGACACTGGCTTTCTGGCTTACACTTACCAGCGGGGCAAACACTCCTGTCCCCAAGGAGAGGAAAGCAGACAGACCCCGAGACAGGGCACCGTGGGAGGAGCCATGCCATCCCAGTTTGTACAAAGGCTTTATTCTGCGAGTGGGGGTGCTGGGCTTGCACTCCCCTCCACCACCCTGCCCCCCCCCCCCAGCTCCAAAATCCTTTCTCCACTAGGCCTGGCTGCCAGACCTAGGGACCTTTAACTGAGGGGCAGCTTCTTGTTGAGAAACAGATGAAACTCACTGGGCTATGAGCAAAAAGTAGAAAATATCTCTATAATAAAGACCGGATAGGAGCCCCCCTGCTTCTGCCATCAGGAAAAAAGGAACCTGATTTGGAACAGAGAGTTCTAGATGCAGGTTGTGACTGCCACTCACCAGCTGTGGGATCAGGACAAGTTGTAATCTAAGAATATTCCAACCCAGCAGCTTAGAATATAGGCTCCTGAGGGGAGGGGTCTGTCTGCTCCCTTCTCACTATATTCCCAAGGTCTATGACAATAACTGTGCAAATTACCAGATGAACACTTATGTTGAAGCGATAAATGGACAAGTATCTGCTTCACAGATCCTGCGTGCTCAGTCTCTTCAGTCGCGTCCAACTCTTTGCGACCCCATGGACTGTAGCCCACCAGGCTCCTCTGTCCATGGGATTCTCCAGGCACGGATACTGGAGTGGGTGGCCATGCCCTCCTCCAGGGGATCTTTCTGACCCAGGGATCGAACCTGCGTCTTCTGCACTGCAGGCAGATTCTTTGCCCACTGAGCAACCCTGGAAGCCTGCTTCACATATCGTACACCAAGGGTTGAATGCTATTCATGTATTTAATGCTATTTTTTTAAATGAAAACTTATCAGGTAAGTATGTCATGAGGTGGGTATGAACCTCTCAAATATGCATAAAAGTGCCACGTAAGTGAGGCTGAGGTGTAATGCACTCTTTCCCATCCCCAGACAGAAATCTCAGTTCCTTCCCACCCAGGAAAAGGCAGAAAAGGCAAAGCATGTTTTAAAAAAGGGGGGACACTTCAAGCCAGAGACAACTGAATTAACTTTATTCTCTTCTAACTGCAGATTCAAGGTATACAACTGAACATTGCTATTTTTCTTATGAGACTTATAAATAAAAATACAAAAAATGTTCACTACAAAAAAATCTACTGTTAGTAGGATGTAAAAAATATTCTCTTTGCTATAGAAGGCACAAACTTCACTTAGTGACACATGGAGAGAGAGAAAAAAACCTGCAGCAGTAAATTCATTTTTTTCTTTTTTTTTTTTTCCTTTTTCTTTTTAAATCTCGTCAGAAACACTGAAATTACAAAGAAACGCGTCCATCTACACGAAACGAAGGCAGATGCGGCAAGCTGCAACCAGGACCGCACAAGTTCGGGTGAACTGCTTCGGGCTTAGAACAGATAGGGGCTGGCAAGCACAACGTCGTCGGGGTGGCAGGGCTGGGGGGCGGGCAGCGGGGGCAAGAAGGGGAGAGTGAGAGAGAAAGTGAAACAAACAGAGTGAGAGGGGAGGGAAGGGAAAGGGGATGGAGGGAGGGAGGGGAGAGAAGTGGGGAAGAGAGGAGAGGGAGGGCTAGAGAGATTGGTACAAAAAGTAACCAGTAAAATTGAAGAAACAAAATTGGGCAACCTCCTAAAAGTAGGCTAAGAGGAGGTGCTGAGGTAGACATGAACTAGAACATCAATTAATTAAAAACACTATTCTGTAATACAGCGCGATCGGACTGGCACTTGTGCTGTCATGACAGAAGACAAGCCACACACACACAAAAAAACAAACAAGTAACAAAACAAAACAATACCCAAACCAAAAGGCTTAGTTTTGCTTGGTCCAGCAGGGCAGCAGAGCCCTCAGTGCTATAATTTACATACATATATATATATATTTATCTTTATATATATGGGTCGGATGTCATGGTGCACCACCACGGCGTCTTAACCTTACAAAGATCATGCATAACACTATGTGAACAACTCTTATGACACACACCAGGAGGCCGGTACCCTGTCTGCAAAGTGGGATGCCAAGGACTCAGGGAGGCAGGGCTGTGGGGCCTGAAGCCCCTCTCCCCCAGCCCTTTTCCCCTGACCCAGCTCCCCTGGTCTGTCTTGCACACCTTCTCCTGGTTGGCTGTGCCTTTCCCTTCCACCCAAGAGTCCCACCGTATAGGCCTGGTCTGGCCTTTTCCCCGCCTACTGAAATATCAGGTTAAGTGCCACCAACGAAGCTCCAAGATGGAGGGAAAAAAGATGGGAGGAGGAAAACAGATTTGACATAGGCCTAGGAAAAAACGAACACAGTCTGCTCGCTTTCCACTTTTCTGTCTTAACGTCCAGTGCCCCCAGCTTTTGCCCTCATGGAGTTTGCAGGGAATTGGCCACCAATCTCCCCCAGCACCCCCCAGAGTCGGAAGGCTGCCCCCCACCACCGTTCACTCCTCTGTAAGGAGGTGAGCCAATCAGCTCTGTCCCTCCAAGGCCTTGACACCCCAGCAGCTGGTTGTACCAACAGCATCCAGAAGGGTACCATACACTTGTGAAAAATTGCAGCAGTTTTTTTTTTTTTTCCTTTTTTTTTTCTTTTCTACACATGGAAAAACTGTTCAGGCACAAAGATTAAACAAGCCCGCGTTGCATCCCTGGATTGTACTGAATCACTGGGTCCCCCAGCCTCCCTTCCCACCCTTACATCCCACATCCCCCTTCCCCGTATTCGTGGCCTCCTCCAAAGCAGCCCAAAGCAGCAATGATATTTACTATTTTATATCTCTCTCTTGCTATATATATCTCTCTCTATATATTTGTCTATCCTATATACACATAGGATTTTAATGCTTTGAATGAGTGAAGGAGTGAACAGGGAAAGAGCGGATGAGTGAGGGGGGAAATGTCACCAAAAGCATTAAGGGGGCACAGTTACAGGAGCTGAACACAGGAAAGGGACTGTTAGTCAACTTGGACTTCCCAGACTGGACAAGCTCACTGTGCTGGATAAGGCAGTAGCAAGTCAGGTTGTCAGCAGTACCACAGCCAGAGGCGAGGGGTGGCCAAGGAGCCAGGTGGCAACGAAGAGGGAAGTAAGAACGCTGGGGTCTCACCTGGGCAAAGAGTGGCCTCCACCCTCCTCGTCTCCTTAGCCCTCTTTGTGCAGACACGTCTAACGCCTCCAGATCATCTCTGACCTTCACCTTGGCCATCAGCCCGACCACCTTGGCAAGGTCAGAATCATTTTTGTCTTTGTGAGCAGGAAGCTGGGGCAAGAGGCATGCTGGAGTCTCTTCAGGGAGTCTGGGGCTTCGTGGGAGAGGAGGGGAGAGCCAGGTACAGAGATCTCCCCGCTCAGCATCCTTCAGAGACCCCACGCCCAAATCCTCTCTCTCCCCATCTCTCGACCAGGGGATGGTGGGGGCTGGCAGGGGCTGATTAAGTACCATCCAGCGCTGCAACACCAGATTACGACAATACTGCGTGACTGAACACACAACCGCACACAACAAGCACACGCACGCACACGCATGTACAAAGGGACATTTTGGTGGTGGTGGTGGTGAATTTTTTTTGTCTTTTTTTTTTTTCCTCCTATTCACATTACAAAGGAAAAGGGCAAGGTCTGGTAGAACTGATGAAGGAATAAACAAATATTACAAAAATATTACAATTTGTAAATATTAGCTCAACCCTCTCAGCTTTTACGAACAGGGGAGGAGACCCAGGCTGTGTAGGAAGGGTAGCGGAGAGGGAGAGGGGCCAGCTGGGTCTATGGAATAGTTTGATTTGTTTTTTTTCCCTTCCCCACCTAAGGTGAATGATATCTTGCTGTTCAAACACTGTTTTCTGGGATTTATCGATCCCCTGAGGGCCAGCCTGTCCCCCCTTCTTCCAGGACTGGGGGAGGCCACAATAGTGCACAGAGATTTCCTACGGACTGCCCCTCCCCCAACGGTTCCACTCTTTTCACATTATAAACACGACAACTGTTCTAGTTACATATTTCAAGTTTAACTTTTTTCCTTTCCAAAGCACTACATCATTATTATAGTTGCAAAACAGCATCCTCCCTACGTTATCATCCCCAGTCAACGGTCTAGTGACACAGTCCTCCCAATCCGTATCCCCCAACACACCACGTTTAAGGCCTTCAGATTCGGTGGGCGAGACTGCAGGGGAGAACAGAAGGGATGGGGCCTAGGAACAGGGGGCGGTCACAGCAGCACGCACCCCTCTGACTTCCCTGTATGCCTCACAACCCTTCTCCCCTAAACCACTTCCCTAAACCTCTTTTTAAAACCTAAAGATAAAAACGCAGCCACAATTTTCTCAGAGAGAGAAAGGAAAGAAGAAAAAAAAAAAAACAAAAACCCACAAACAACTCTTACAAATCAAGCATGAGATGAAACGGAAGACCCGTCCCAAAGCAAACACAAATACTGCAAATGTGCTTTCCAAAAATTCAGGGCGGGGAGGTTGGGGAGAAGTGGGGGACTCAGAGCAGCAGGATGGGAGGCGTGAAGGGGAACAAAAGAACTGGACAAACATAAGAGGTAGCTTTGAGAAAAACAACACCCCCGCCCCATCGCAACAACACATGGGCCGTCTCGTCCCCAACCAGCCCTGCAAAGAGACCAGAGGCCAGTTTTGGCAGTGATAATGCACATGGAGGTGGGGCCATACGCATGAAAAAGGATTTAAAGAACACAGGCCCCCAGACCCGGAGGACCCAGCAAATTGTAAGAAAGGTGGCATTAGCTCCAGAGTGTTTTAGGCCTGATGACGTCATGCCTGGTCGGAGCCAGCTGTGGTTCCGCGGTGCCCCCAGTACCCCGTCCCCGGCGGGCACCCACCTCCTGCCCCGGCCTCCCATTCAGATCCTGAGTACTCAGCTCCTTCTGCACGGCTCCCTCCATCTGGGAGGCTCGTTCCGAGGGGATGGGGAGGGCCTTGGCCAGCTGAAGTCTATTAAACCAGCTATTAATTTACACAAGAAACTGAAAAGAACACTCTCCCCATTCCTCCAACCCCCAACCAAAACAGAGATACAGGGGTCAAAAAAGCTCATGAGGTCACAAAAAACTGAGGTAATTCAAGTACAATGTGCTAACAGGTGAACAGAGGACACAGAAAAGAAGCAAAACATAACACAAGGCAAGCGCTTTCAACTCCTCCTCTCGGTGGCCTGGGGGCCCCTGGGAGTCAGGAATTCTGCACAGCCCTCTGGACCTGGGTCTTCCCGCAGAGAGCACCAGGTCTGGGGGGTCCCCTGAGTTCCAAGGGTCCCCAGCATGGCTCCCCAACTCCCTCCCAGGACAGGGGTTCCCCTCCAGGTGTAGGGCACCTCTGGAGAAGGACATCACGTCCCTCCACGGGCAACAAGTTCACAGACCGAGCCCACCTCCTAGGGGCTGTGTTTGTTTGGTGGGACAGCATGTATTTAGTTGTTACATTTTTCCATTTTGGAAGCAAAAGCAGCTCAGCAGGAATCTTGCTCAGGATGGCTGGATTGGGATGGGCTATTCCACTGAATTTGCCCGCATTTTTTCAGAAAGCGAAGGGTGCAAGTCGGGGGTGGCTCTCGAGTCAGACCCAGCTTCCCCACCAGGGAGCTGGAGGAGGCAGGAGACACTCCGATCCGTGGGGGGCTGGGAGGACAGGAGTCAAGGGGAGCAGGGGAGTGGGCAAGAGCCTCGAGGCTCCTAAAAGACTGTGAAGGGACACCCGGGTGTGGCGGAGGAAGAAAGCAACAGATGAACCCAGCAAACTAGAGCTGCCCTCGTGAGTGTCAACCAGTGACCCAGCCCAGCCCCACCCTCTGCAGGCCCCCCTTGCGTACCCCACCCATCCCTCAGCCCCCCACCTTCCGAGGAGTCAGTGAGAGGATGGCAGGCAGGGATGGTCTGACTCTGCCCAGAGGACCCCTCAGCCCCTTCCTAGTCTCTATTTCCGGACACAAACAGAGGATCTGGGTGGAGGGAAGAGAGAAACATCCCACCATCTGAGCTCAACAAACCCCCCCTCCGCCCCCACCCAAAAAGAGCAGGCCGACCCCCAGCCAGAAAGGGGGGACAGAGGCCTGGGTGGAGGGGCTGGGCCAGGCATCCGAGTCACCTGGAGCCCCAGACAGAACCAGAGCCAGACAGCTCTGAGACTTCCTTTTCCTCCTTTCTCTCTTTTTCCTTTCTGCTTTTTGTTTGTTTGTTTGCTTTTTGTTTTTTGCTGTGTTTTTTTTTCCCCCTGCACAGTCCTCCTGGATTCCACCCAGCTCCCATCTCTTCTCCTCCTGCTCCTCGCTCCCCCGCTGCGGCCACAGGCCGGCCTCACACGTAGCACAGGTAGAGGTAAGTCTTCTCTATCCTCCAGTCGGGCGGGATCTCCTCGGGCTTGTGGCCCTTCATGTGCTTCTGCATGGAGGACAGGCTGGGGCAGTACTCCGTGCAGATGGTGCACTGGTAGGGCGATGCGCCGTTGTGCGTTCGCAGGTGCTTGATCATGGCCGAGTAGTCCCTGGAGCGCTGGTGACACAGCTTACACTCGAAGGGCTTCTCACCTGTGGGGGGAGGGGGGGTGGGGGAAGCCAGGAGAGAGGGAGAGGGCTGTGAGGACCCCCACGCAGGCTTGCTGGAGACTTTCAGTCCCTCTAGGTTGGCACTTTTCCATGGTGATGGGTGCACCACCCAGTGTGGCGGCCACAAGTCACAGCTGGCTCCCAAGTGCCTGAAATGTGGCCCATGCGACTGCGACCCTCTGTTCTTTTTGTTTTTAATTTACGTGTAGTTTATTTACAATGGTGTGTTAGTTTTCCAGTATGTTACATTCTTAATCTTATTCACCGTAACTAATGTATTATGTGTGTGTGTGTGTGTGCAAAAGTCGCTCAGTCGTGTCCGACTCTGCGACCCCATGGACTGTACAGTCCATGGATTTCTCCTGGCTAGAATACAGGAGGGGGTAGCCTTTCCTTTCTCCAGGGGATCTTCCCAACCCAGGGATCGAACCCAGGTCTCCTGCATTGCAGGCGGATTCTTTACCAGCTGAGCCACCAGGGAACTCTTGGGTATTGGGACCCTGAATGAAATTTTTGGCCAACCCAATAAATAGCCACACGGAGGTAGTGGTCATGTGTGGGCCAGCTCCAGCCCCTGGACTTACTCTTAACTCTCTCTAGCGGGTGGACTCTCCCCCTCCTAAGAGAGGAAACAGAAGTCTAGAAAAGTGCCCTCGAAGCCTCTAAAGTCCTTAGGGATGGCTCTTTAGCACATAGCTCCTTCTAGGGAAGCAAGGAGATAGAGTTCTTTCAGGGCTACAGATGGCGGGGAGCTGGGGGTGGTGAAAGTGAGAGGACCCCAGTCTGCCAAGCATGCTACCCCTGGGGATGGCTCCTCCTCTAAGACTCGAAGAATCTGCCCTGGACCCTGCTTTCCCTCTCGAGCTAGAATGGGGGAGGGACGGAGACCCTGGGAGCCCGTGGCCCACGCCCTAGCTGTGACCACCCACCCCTCTGTTACAGTCCCCTGGAGCTGAGCAGAGGACGCAGGAGAACCTTGTTTCGATACAGTAATTAACTGGCCAGCCAGCTCACTATCGATACTCCTCTGTGCAGAGGCCCCTGCAAATAATGAAGTAATGAACAGCCAAAGTGATCTAACTATCGACCGGCTATTTACGATAGTCAGTGCCAATGCATTTAATGATCCAACCGCCAGGTCACATCTCCCACAAGGGGCTAAGGAAGCCCCTGAGGCTCTGCGAAATCCTGGGGGTCACTCCAGTTGTCAGCAACGACCATCCCATCCTCTCCCTGTGGCCCAACGCAGACCTGTGAGAACACGTATCCTGTGCTTACTGCCCCCTCCATCCACCTCCCCTCCCAGAAACTCACACCCTCCCCTGCCAGCGGAATCACCTCTCCCTTCTAACTCTGCTCAGGCAGCTATTTCCCCTGATGAGGGGAGGCTTTCTTTATGGCCAGATTCCACTACCTTCCACCACTTCTTATCCTCAGAGGAAGTTCTTCTGAATATCTACCCTCCAACCAAGCAGTGTGTTGGTGGTAAGTGTTTAACAACGGGCTCTCCACAAAGCCCTGATTTTGTAGCATTTGCCGATGGTCATGCTACGAATACTCCCACGTGGCTGATTTTAAGCAAACAAGGTGATAACAATGAACACGGGGGAGGGGGGGCGCTGGAAAGACATGTGAATGGTGGCTCTTCCAGGCAGGCTGGGGCCGGCTCCAGCTTCCCACTGCCCCCAGCTCTGGGAGCGCTGGACATCAGGACCACTTTCACCTGTTCTGTGTTCAGGCCCTAAGAAAACAGTTGCTCACATTTACGTAAAAAGGAAGGGGAAGGCCCTTTGAAATAGTAAAACATTATACACGTGGAGGGGTTAGTAAAAACATTGGTTTTTCTAATCTTTGAACTCAACCTAACTTACAGTTTTTCCCAACTCTCATCATAAATCCCAACTTAATGTCCCCTAGGGTCTTATTCTAACCCTCAAGTCACATGAAATCATCCTAGCCTTCATTTTCAGCTAATCAGGCCAAGTGAACCCCAATTAAGGATTCATGAATGGACATCATCTGCGAGCTATTGGTATGGCTGCCTGGAAGGCTACTCTGGGCTCCTGGAAAGTGTGCTCTGATCGATTAGCGATGTCTCCCTCATCCTGTCCAGGAGGTAGTGGCACGCAGGTCACCATACTAAGCCTCAACAGGAGCCATTCCACCCTGGTTCAGCCTGGGACCATCCTGGCCTGGGCTTCTCTGGGGAGCCATCTGCCCCCGCCCCCAGCCCGGAGCCGGCTGTTTGTCCCCGGTACCTGTGTGCACTCGGTAGTGCGTCTCCAGCTGGTGCTTGAGGCTGAACTTCTTGCCGCAGCCATTGCACTCATAGGGCTTCTCGCCTGTGTGGATGCGCTTGTGGCTCTTGAGTGTGCTCTCATCCCGGAAGCAGCTGCCACAGAACTCACACTCGTACGGGTGGTCACCTGTGGGGACAAGGGGCTGCATCAGGCTCTCGCCTCCACCCGCCCTCTCTTTAGGGGACATCAGAGCAGGATCGGAGCACCAGGAGGACGAGACTGCTTGTACTCACCACCCCTAGAGATGACCGAGGAGCCCCCATCCCTGCCGGCCCCTCAGCATTAACGGGGAGCACACACGGCCCCACGGTCATCCATGCCTCAAGGGCCAGTCCTGGGAAAAGAGAGCCCATCTAACTCAGAAAGCAGGTGCCTGGGGGCAGAGCAGACCCAGGGGCTTCTAGACCCTTCTCCCAGCTTCCTTTCTTCTAGGTCAAGTGTGCAAGCCATTCCAGCCTGACTCCACTACCCTCAAAAAATCCTCCAGTGTTCTCAGTCGCTCTGCTCTTTCCTTCCTCCATAGTCTCATGCAGTTGTTCTTTCTGTATGATACTCTCTTCTTAACGAACTCCTAGTCACCCGTCAAAACCCAGATCACGTGTCACCACGGTTCAGAAGTTTCCCTTTAGCGCTACCCCCCATCACCCCAGCCCAGGCAAATTGAGTCACTTTCTCCTCTGTCTCCAGAGAGAAGAAATGTCCAGCATTCTGTCCCTTTTGTAGTAGTAGTACAATTTTCATGGCACTTTCTAATTAAAATGGCCCACGTTTTTTGAGTGCTCACCATTGTGCTGAGAACCTCACACAGATCATATCATGTAATCATTTCAACAACCTTACCAGAAAGATATATCATTCTCATTTTACAGATGAGAAAAATGAGATGTTTAGAGACACTTAAACACGGTCCCTGAGGTCAAAGAACTGGTAAGGAGCTGAGCTGGGATTCAGATCCAGTTCCAGGGTCTGGACACTGGACAGTTAGCAGGATACTAACTGACATGCCATGTTGTATCTGCTGTGACACCCACTGTGCCCATAGAACAGAAGCACCACGAGGGCCAGAAGGAAGCCTCGCTCATCCCTGTGGCCTCAGTACGTAGCACACAGTCAAATCCAATCAAGTTGCTCAGAAAATGTCAGCACATGAAACTGGGGGAGAATGGCCTTTCCCTTTCCCTGGTCTGGCATCTATGCCCATCAGCATCCTGTTGGTAATGCACCCTGAAGTCCCCTACCAGGTCAGAGGCTGGGGCGTGGGGATTAACCATCCTTCCCTTTGTACCCAAAGTGGGGGCTTCAGTGGCGGTGGGGCGGGGGGGATGAAAGGTGAAGACTTCAGCTACTTATTTATTACAGGAGTGAAGGCACAGACAATAAAGATAGATTGATCACCCCAGACTTTGTTCATGAATATTTAAATATCGCTGATTCGTCTTGTCACTGTAATTACAATTTCTCTGGGCTGCATCTCCAACAACCACAGTTTATGGTAAAGAATGGCCCACTGTATTTCACTTGTCCCTCTGCAGATGTGCGAGGCTGCCAACCGTGTAATGTCCTCTGCATTTCATACATTTTCTTCAGCCGCTGAAGGTTTAAGTCATCCACAATGACCTACGTTTTTTCATTATCCCCATGTCAAACTGCGCTCGTGCCTGGGCATAAATTGTCCTTCTCGTTATAGACTTGCATGCCTGCGCCTTCACTTCCTCTTTAAAATGATATTTTACTCTCTTCTCTCTCTCCCCTCCTCAGGCTGCTAACCAAACCTCCTCATTCTCGAAGGCAGGCCTCTGTACCCACATAAATTCTCATCTCTTTCGATGGCTCTGAAGGGTTTTTAAGGCTCTGTGGGGAGAGGACGCTGGGGTCTGCTGGCTGGCAGGCTCTCTCATGGGAGGAAGACTTGCAAGATGCTCTGAGGGTCTAGAGGGGTGGGTGGGAACACATCCATTGAGGTGTCGGATGGAAGAAGCTCAAAGAGGAGAGCTATCCTTCCACGCCAGTCCCCACCACCCTAGGGGCCCTGCCCTGGGCTCAGAGGAGAGCCCACCCAACGTGCAGATTGGGGGATGAGCAGAGGTCTGGGTTCCTGGCACCTGGCTGCCCTCTTGCTGCAGGGCTGTGCAGACTGCCCGGTCCCCCAGATGCCAGCCTCATCCAACCCCAGGGGAGACGAGGCCTAGGCAGACCCTGGTCCTAATTAGCTGTGTGTCTAACAGAGTGAGGGTTGATCTGTGCGTGCCTGGCCCCGCATGCCACTCTGTGTGTGCAGACGTCTGTGCTCAACACTGTCTGACATCCACCACCACCCCCTTACTGAATCGGCAACGATTACGACTTTAATCAAGGATTCAGTTTCCTCATTAAGATATAAATAAATAAATAAGGCAGGGCCCACGTGAGACTTCAGCCGGAGCCGGTAATTAAAACGTACATCGGCAGCCACTCGGCGGGTGGGCGGGGGGCACTGCCGTCTGTCTGTGTCTTTCCCTCTCCAGAGGGGGCCCCGAGAGTTTAAAAAACAAAGGGTTAAGGCAGAGAGGTTGGTTTGATCAGATTTTTATGAATTTAATTATGAAGTGGATCACATTAAATGAGTTTAAATAGGAAATCTCTAGAGGCAGTCCAGGGAAAGGGATAAAAAAATTTAGGAAGAAAAACTCAGCAACGCACCAACACGCACACACAGCAGCGCGCGCGCGCGCGCACACACACACACACACACACACGGATTTTGAAGCACCTGGCCTAAAATCCTCACCCTGAGAGTTAATCGTGTCAGTGTTGCCATAATGTACACAAAACTGGCTGCAGAACTCAAAATCCAATTTGTGGTATGTTGATTAACTCTGTAGCCTCTTTAATGAGCTTGACATTAAGTGCAGGACAAACGAGACTAATTAGAGCCCCCTACGGCCCGCCCAGTGCACCTGTGACCCCAGTGGTCCATCCTTACCTGGTTGGTTTCCCCAGCACCGGCCAAGCCCAATGTCCTCTTCCCCACCCCAGCCCCATCCCGTCAGACCCTCAGCCACCCCGACAACACAGCTGAGAGTTTATTATATGATGAGCCGTGTGAATCAGGGATCCATCAATGCCAAGAGCGCGGCTGGACTAACCTACCAAACACAGCTGCCGATGCTAAACACCCGGCCCCAGCAGCAAATGGGCCAAGAACAACGGAATATTAATGAGGCATTGTGTGGGGGTGTGCTTGGCCTGTGAGGGCTGTGTGCACAGGGCCTGGCTGGTGTGAAATTGATGGGTGTTGGTCCGTGTGTGCACAAGCAGGGCACACGCTCCATGTTTCCTGGATAAGCAAGTACTTCTCCCAACGATGTCTGGAAACAGTCCCTCTCAATGGATCCGAGCCATGACTCACACAGGGACCCATGACATTGCTGTATCTGAGCTCTGAGAAGATAGCATGGGCAGAGCAGGGCTCTGAGAAGCTAGCATGGGCAGAGCAGGGCGACCGTAGGGGGCATCATCCCAGTCCCATGAATCCAGCTGATGGGACCCAGCAGCGTGCTCAGAAGTGGCTGAAAGGGGACTTCCCTGATGATCCAGTGGTTAAGAATTCTCTTGCCAATGCAGGGGACATGGGTTCAATCCCTGCTCTGAGAAGACCCAATTGCTGCAGGGCAATTGAGCCTGTGCACCACGACTGAGCCCACGTGCTGTGGAGCCCATGCTCGGCAACGAGAGGGCCCACTGTGATGAGAAGCCACGACTGGAGAGCAGCCCCCGCTTGCTGCCACTAGAGAAAAGCCCACGTGCAGCAACGAAGACCCCACCGCGGCCAAAAATAAAGAAAAAATTAAAACAAAGAAGTGTCTGAAAGCTAACTGGCCATCTTCGATAAGCCGAGCTTAGGGACCCAGTGGGGCAGGTGCTGACAGGAAGGTGCTGATACCTGCTGGGGATGCTTAGGCAGTCACTGCAGACAAAGTTCTTGTCAGCATCCTCTCCTCCTTCATCCTTCTTGTCGGGCCTTACCCTCCGGGACCTCCCCTCGTCCTAAGCCAGCAAGTCTAAGTTCTAAGCAAATCTGGTGATGCTAAGGCAACATGCTCCCCCGAACAGAATGGCATCCAGAGGCAAGAGCCTGGGAGGCTCCTCGGTGAGGACGCCTACTGCCATCAGGACAGGCCAGCTTGTGATGCATAACCACCACTCCCATATTCAGCAAAGCCTGCCACTTAATCCTGGGGCTGTGACAAGACCCAAGAGTGAGGAAAGGGTCCTGCCAAGTCTGTCATGAGGCATGCAGACTTTTTATACCCTCTCCAGCAGCCAGGAGAACATACCCTGTTACACCCCCAGAAAGAGAATTTGCCTCTCTATCTCCTCAGCCCCATCACCCACCTCTCGCCCCAAACCCAGGACAGAACATACAAAAGCAGAGACACATGCAGATTTATAAACGGGCAATCCTTTATCCACGTACAGTCAGAGAAATGGAAGTTTCAAGTCACCTACGACATTGCTGGGGGTCAGGGGATAATGCAAGGAAGCCAATGCCCCTTGGGTCTCAGAAGCAAGTACCCCACCCTCTACCCCTGACTCACAGCTACTCTCCTCCCCCAGCATCTGTGACTGGCTAAGCATGGCTCACAGTTTATATACCCGTACTGTCTCCCCTAAACAGGGTAAGGCCCAATACAGAACATGTGCTTCTGTTAACTGGTAAGCAGGACCACTTCTGCCACATTCCCTTAAGACCTCAAGGCTGACCTCAAAAATGTATATGCACAGGCTGTGTATGTATGTGCGTATGCTGTGTGTATGCACAGGGTGCAGTGTGTGCACAGCATGTGTGCACAGTGTGTGCACAATGTGTGTGTACAGCATGTGTATGTATGCACAGTGTGTGCACAATGTGTGTGTACAGTGTGTGTATAGCATGTGTGTGCACAGTGTGCACAGTGTGTGTGTGCACAGTGTGTGTGTACAGTGTGTGTGTACAGTGTGTGTGTGTGCAGTGTGTGTGTGTGTGTGTGTGGAGTAGGACCAGCAGTGGGAAACAGAGACCAAGCTGGCAGATTTTTCTCAAAATTCACTTCAGGTCCACCTGTATCAGAATCTTTGGGAGGGAATACTTACTAACCATGTTGAGTCTTAGATCCCACCCACGCCCACTAAATGGAAGCTTCTGGGATGGGGGGACCCACGAGCCTACATTTCTAATGAGAGCCGTCTCTGTTGGGCACAGAGATATTGAGAACTAAATGCCCCCAAGGTGGGACGGGATAACTGTCCACACCGGCCTGCACCTCGGAGGCCCCTGCACCCTGGACCCTTGAGCAGAGAAGGGCCGAAGTCTCCCCCACTGGATGAGTCTGGAGGTAAACCATTCGGACAGCAGTTCCCAGAGACCCCGCCCGCCCACGCGTGGCCAGCCTACCTGTGTGTGAGCGCAGGTGGCGTTTCAGGGCGGTATGGCTGGGGAAGGTGCGGTTGCACTCGCTGCAGATGTAGCTGCGCACACCCGCGTGGACCTCCATGTGCTGCTGGAGTGCACTCTGTGCCTGGAAACGCTTCCCACACAGCAGACAGAAGACAGCCATGTCCGTGCCTGCGGGAGAGGGGGCAGAGCCTCAGCTCGGCTGGAGCACGAGCCAGTGTCAGGACAGCACCCCCTGGCCACATGCTCAGCAGCAAACCGCGGGCCACGTGATGCTGATGGAGCCCCCAGTACACGGCTCCACCGGTGGACAAAATCCACTCACTTCCCATCCTCATGGAACCTAAAGTCTAGTGGGAGAAACAGAGATATTAATCAAAAACATCATGACAGCAAATGACTCTGCAATTATCTGGAGTACTGTGTCAAAGGAAAGGTACCAAGAAGCCTTCTATCAGAGGGACTTTCCGAGCCTGGGCAGGAGATAGGGTGTCCGGGGCCCTCTGTGAGGAACCATTGAGCAAAGATGAAAGCCTTCATTGGAATGTAACACTTAAAACATCCCATCTGCAAAACGGGGCCTCTACAGCCTCACCCTTCAGATAAGGAAAAGGAGACACAAAGAGAGTGAGTAACTTATCCAAAGCAGCGGAGTTCACAAGCAAACAGAGCTGGGATTCAAGCCCAGGGAGCCTGGATCTGATGCTGCCCTGACACTACAGACCCGATTCTCTTAACCACATCTCCACTCATGAATGCATACATCCTAAGGGTCCGTTCTTTGAACAAATACTATTTTAGTATCTACTACAAGTAGGGCTCTCTTTTTGGCCCTTGGGGTGTAGCCATGGAAAACTGTACAAAGTGCCTGCCCTCATCACAGATGTTACCCAGCACACTGGGGACATGGGGACAGCATTTCAGGAAGAGAATAAATAGTATCTGTGAACTGGAGAAAAACATGGCAGGTAGCAGGATCAGACAGAATAGTGCAGCTAGGGAGGCAGAGAGAAAACAGGGAGGAAGTCAAATATGTGGGCGGGGCCAGCTTGTACGGGGTCTTGAAAATCGTGTTAAGAGCTTTAGGCTTCATCCCAAGACCAATGTGCAACTGTCAAGGGATTTTTTTTTTTTAAGATTTTTTTTGATGTGAACCATTTTTAAAGTCTTTATTGAATTTGTTACAGTATTGCTTCTGTTTTATGTTTTGGTATTTTGGCCATGAGGAATGTGGGATCTTAGATTCCCAATCAGGGATTGAACCCATACTCTGTGCATTGGAAAATGAAGTCTTAACCACTGGACCACCAGGGAAGTCTTCTGTCAAGAGATTTTAAGCCAATGAGGGACACGAGATTTTCATTTAACTCTGGTTGTTTTCTGTGCTTATCAGAAGTAGAGGTAGGTAGCCCATGATATCCTACAAAGTTGTTGTTGCTGTTCAGTTGCTAAGTTGTGTCTGACTCTTTGCAATTCCATGGACTGTAGCCCACCAGGCTCCTCTATCCATGGGAGCTCCCAGGCAAGAATCCTGGAGTGGGCTACCATTTCCTTCTCCAGGGGATCTTCCTGACCCAAGGATCGAACTGACATCTCCTGCGTTGGCAGGCAGATTCTTTACCATTGAGCTACCAGGAAAGCCCTACAAAGACAGGCTGCTATTTTCTGTTCGTCAACACTCTTTCTGGCACTGCTGTGGAGCCATGCCTTTCCCGGGTTCAGTAGCACAGGAGAAAGCATCTAAATCCTCCATCCGAGCCCCAGCTGGTCACCTTGACCACTATTTTGGGTTCCATTTTCTTAAGCATGTCAGCTTCCCCTGGAAGCTCCCCATATACTCACCTCTCTTTGAGGGCATCTGGGTTTTGTCACTTGTGCTCAGCCCAGAGTGGAAGATGGGGCAGAGCTTTGGCTACTGCAAGTCAAGGTCTGCTCAGTGTGGCATCAGGGAGCTCCCAGTGGAAAGGGGGGTGGGTACAAGAAAGATAGCATGGAGAGCCTGCTGTCTCGCAGGTCCCTCAGAGGAGACAGCAAACGAGAGGTCTCTTCTGGCTGCCTCAGTCCCATTCATGGCTGGGTCTGCGATGGACTAGCAGGAAGGCAAGGACGGCTTCTCATTTCCCCACATCCCCACCCCTCAAGGCACTTGTAGCCATGCTCCATTCCACCCGTGGGCATTGCCTGCATCCAGGTCCAGGGAAGGCTGGGCAGGGGAGATGAGTACCAGCCAGGGCACCGACTTCCTCCTGGCCTCAAAGAGCAGAGGGAAGGGAAACCACTCTAGGCCTTGTGCTGGGCGCTTTATCTATGCCATCATCTCATTTAAAACTTGCAACTGTACCCGGCAGGATATTCATGCCCCTTTTCACAAATGGCAAAACAGAGTGGTTAAATAACTTGCCTAAGGTCACACAGTCAGAAAGAAGAGGAGCTGGGATTTATAAATGCCTCAGTTTGTCTGATTTCAGAAACCACAGAGTTGGGTTGATGCCTCCCTGTCTGCCTGGGCTTCTCTGGGAAGAGGCACAGTGATGACACAGCGAGCCAGCTCTAACCCGGCTGGCTCAGGAGCCCCCATACATCCAAGGTCCACCCTAGCAACAGACAGCCCAGGCCAGGAGGGGCGCCCTAGGAGCCGAGTCACGAGGTAGGGCTCTCTGAAGCCTTCCAACTCTGCTGGGAGCCAGCGAGGCCTCTGCAATAAGAACTGAAGTGCTCACTCCATTTGATGGAGGAGGGCACAGTGAGAGGTGTGGTCTGTCCAGTAGACGCAGACAACAGTTGACAGTGAGTCCTCAAAGCCCAGTCTGGCCTGGCCAGCACTCCCCAGCGTGGAGTCCTTCTGCAACACATCCAGGGGAATGGCAGCTCTGGCTGCTTCATCCCACAAGCCCCCTGCATCAGCCCCATCTCTGGCTTGAACCTCAATCTATAGAGAGTCCCAACGAAGCCAGACTTGAAACATCTGCCTTTCACTGCTAAGAGGGAACAAGCTTCCTGGGCAAGCCATGCCCTTTAAGAGCCCAGGCTTCTCCTTATGGATCCCCCAGATCCCCAGTGTGGAAGGAGCCTGGGTCAGAGGGAACATGAATGACATTCCCAGTAGGAGATCCTGAGCCTAAAAAGCCAAGCCCAGAGGAGTTCTGAGGGTCAGTCCCAGCCCAGGGAAGACTGAGAACCCTGGCAGCCTCACCCTCCGGGTCTTCCCAGGGCCCCAGAGCTGCCCCACTGTGCGGCCCCTTCTTCTCAGGGTCACCTGAGCCCATTTCTTGTCCATTCAGTCAACTCTGTGACTATCACCTAGCTCAGGCACTGTGACAAGAGGGATGCTGAGATCAACCAGAGACACAGGGTCCCGGCCGAGTGGAGAACACAGACAAGCCAACCACCAGCTAGAGGATAAGACAGGCTGATCCCGAGAGGGCTTTGGAGATTCTTTCTTAGGCTTTAAGAAATGAAGTGTACTGAGGAGCTAAGGACCAGAGCAGGCACAGGAGCCAAGCTAGAAATGACGCAATCAAATGTCAAAGCGGGCACGAAGAGAGGACAGAACCCCCGCCAAGGATGAAGACAAGCAGAGACAGTTATTGGGGGTCGGATGGCAGAGGGCTGTATCGCCAGGCGGGACAGGTTAGATTTCATTCCTCAGGGGTGTCAGGAAAAGATGCGGGGGGCGGGAGGCTAGCATGTTCCGACCAGTACATGAAGGCATTGCCCCTGGGGGCTGAGTGGGGACCAATGGCATTGGCAAAGTGGCTGAAATCAGGGACAGAGGTGACGGCTTTTGTGCTACCACTGGAGGAGTGTTGGGACCAGTCTAAGGTTCAGTTCAGTTCAGTCGCTCAGTCGTGTCTGACTCTTTGCGACCCCATGAACCGCAGCACACCAGGCCTCCCTGTCCATCACCAGCTCCCGGAGTCCACCCAAACCCATGTCCATTGAGTTGGTGATGCCATCCAACCATCTCATCCTCTGTCGTCCCCTTCTCCTCCTGCCTTCAATCTTTCCCAGCATCAGGGGCTTTTCAAATGAGTCAGCTCTTGGCATCAGGTAGCCAAAGTATTGGAGTTTCAGCTTCAACATCAGTCCTTCCAATGAGTATTCAGGACTGATTTCCTTTAGGATGGACTGGTTGGATCTCCTTGCAGTCCAAGGGACTCTCAAGAGTCTTCTCCAATACCACAGCTCAAAAGCATCAATTCTTTGGTGCTCAGCTTTCTTTATAGTCCAACTCTCACATCCATACATGACCACTGGAAAAACCATAGCTTTGACTAGACAGAACTTTGTTGGCAAAGTAATGTCTCTGCTTTTCAATATGCTGTCTAGGTCGGTCATAACTTTCCTTCCAAGGAGTAAGTGTCTTTTAATTTCATGGCTGCAATCACCATTTGCAGTGATTTCGGAGCCCAGAAAAATAAAGTCAGCCACTGTTTCCACTGTTTCCCCATCTATCTGCCACGAAGTGATGGGACCGGATCCCATGATTTTAGTTTTCTGAATGTTGAGCTTTAAGCCAACTTTTTCACTCTCCTCTTTCACTTTCATCAAGAGGCCCTTTAGTTCCTCTTCACTTTTTGCCATAAGGGTGGTGTCATCTGCATATCCGAGGTTATTGATATTTCTCCTGGCAATCTTGATTCCAGCTTGTGCTTCCTCCAGCCCAGCGTTTCTCATGATGTACTCTGCATAGAAGTTAAATAAGCAGGGTGACAATATACAGCCTTGATGTATTCCTTTTCCTATTTGGAACCAGTCTGTTGTTCCATGTCCAGTTCTAACTGTTGCTTCGTGACCTGCATACAGCTTTCTCAAGAGGCAGCTCAGGTGGTCTGGTATTCCCATCTCTTTCAGGATTTTCCAGTTTATTGTGATCCACACAGTCAAAGGCTTTGGCATAGTCAATAAAGCAGAAATAGATGTTTTTCTGAAATTCTCTTGCTTTTTTGATGATCCATTGGACACTGGGGGCTGGGAAGACAGGAGAAGGACTGGAGAAGTGGAATCCCGGGGCAATGGCAGGACAGGACCCTCAGCCTGGGCTCAAGTCAGGAAGCCTCATGCATCTGAAGTTCTGGACATCGGCTCTGCGTCTCGGTGACAAGTGTAAAGTCATGCAGGGACCACCTGAAAAGGATGTATTACAGTGTCCCCACGGTGGTCTCTGTTTTCTAGGCATTCCACAGGGCACAGGGGTTCCCCCGGTCACTGATAACACTGCCTGAGGCTCAGAGATGAACAAAGGAGGACTCCTAGGGCCCCCCGTCCACTCCCCATTCTTCTGTTTGGAGACCAGCTGCTGAGAGGGTAGATAATATCTTTAAAGGAAAAATGAAAGGACGAGGGGTAGAAATGGATGAGACACAAGAAAAGCTATCAGTGCATGTAAGTTAAAAATCCAGAGACTAGATTTGACTTATTAAACAATTTGCTGTAGTTTCTGCCTAGCTGATTGTTCACATGTATGATGAGTCAGGGCAGATTCTATTGGGAGATTAAGCAAATAAATGCTAGCTTTTGGAAACACATTAAAATGTGGGACTATGGAAATAAAATTATCTAGAAAATTGTATTAGCAATTCATTAGCTGCAGTGAGATGTAGGGCGAAGCAAGAGAGCCTGGCAACGTTAGAAATCTGCTCCCTTCCATGCCTGAGCCCCTGAGATGCTCACTGCTCCTTCCTCTGCTGTCAGGGGAACCTCATGCCTGATACCACTGAGGAGAGGCAAGGAGCCTCCACTGGTTGCAAAAGACTTTCAGAAATCAGAGGGCCAGCAGGACACGAGGGAGACCAAAGAAGTACGTGGGTCCTGCCTCAGCCACTCACTTGCCTTGCAACCCAGAGTAAGTCACTCAGCTTCTCTGGACCAGAGTCTGCTCACCCTTTGCCACACTGCTTGTGGCTGTTGAGAGCATCCAATGAGATACCCAAGTGGAAAAGCTTCTTAGCTATGAAGTGGTAGCAGAACTAATGCCAGCCCAGAGGATGCCTTTGTCTGAATTAGAAAATAATGCCTCTTTCTCTAGCCCAACACAGATCCTCTCCTGGGCACACAGCTCTGGCATGGAAAGACAGCTGGACTCCAGCCTCTGTTTCTCCCTCAGCTGGGCAACCTCCTGCAGTGAACAACCTGGATACAGACCATGGCCGCTCTGCACGATACACAAGCCGATGTTGTTTTATTGACTCTGGGCTGCTTCTTCCAGGAAACTGACCCTAGAGAAGGCATCTTGGATGAGAGACAGTGTCTAGGACTCAGTGCCAAGAACACCTTCTTCCTCTGAGCCCTCACAATCCCAGCACAACTATTAAACCCTTTGTTGTACTTATGTTTGACATGTAGCTCTGTCCAGTAAATGGTAAGAGATGGTAAGCCCTCCAAAGCAAGAAGCACTTTCTTTATCATTATATCCCCCAACATAAATCACAGGGCCTGGCATACAGTAAGCGCTCAATAGCTGCATGTTGCATTCAACAATAAATAAGGACAGACCTGGCAGTCCAGTGATTAAGACTCCAATGCAAGGGAGCAGGTTCAATCCCTGGTCAGGGAACTAAGATTCCCACATGCCACACAGCACAGCCAAGAAAGTGTAAAATAATAGTAATCAATAAAGAGCTGGCTTTTTAAAAGAATAAATAAGAGGTTGTGGGACAATCACAAAGAGCACAGGGGGTCACAGGATAGGGAAAGTCATGGTACGGAGCAATGGATGGCTAGAGCTGGGGAAAGCCCAGACTGAATGCAGAGCTTCCAATAAGATGCTCCTCGGGAATGAGTAATGCCCAGTGACCCCTAGAGAGCTGATATCTTTGGGGCCTCTCATGTCTGTCTAGTGGGCTGAATAGGACACCCTGGTTCTGCCTCCATGTCTCAGCTCTGCTGCTCAGAAGCAGAGACCCAGCCCACAGAAGGGTCAGTTTTGCCACTTCATGCAGTGATACAGTCAGCAGACCCTGGTTCTCGCCCAAAGGTGAAGCCCTTCCTGCCTCTGTGCCCCTGGGCCAGGTACCTGCTGCCCTTGGCCTCATATCTTCATCTAGGAAATGGTATTCACGACTCAGCTGCCCTTTCCAACACCAACTTCACAACGCTGTTAATAGGCAACTGGCCAAAATTATTGAGTATGTAAATCATAACAAAGGTATTGTTTTCAATCAATCTGTAAATTTAAATGTAAATCGGATACATAAATTAGGCTTGGCCCAAAGAAATCCTTTATCAGGTCAAAGAATAGTACCCGCTCTGCCCTTATGAATGGGTCTCCATCTTTGGCTGGACCCCAAGGATGTCTGCCTGGCCCGAAGGGAATATGAACTAGGAAGAGGGAATGGGTGTGGTGGGGTTGATGGAGAGAGGCCTGAGGTAAGGTGGGGAAGAGCATGCAAATATCTGTACCCTCATTTGCATCAGTTCTACCCGGAGATGGTGGCCCCCCCCACACCCGCCTTCTACCCTCAAGGGCAGCGCAGCCAATCTGGCTGCAGGGCATGTGCGACTCACAGATTCCCAATTTAAAACAAGTTTAATTTTAGCAAAAAAAAAAAAAAAAAAGAATGGGAGAAAGCCAAGGCTAGGATGGAACAGGAGACAGGAGGGGTGACACTGACCCAGGGTATTTATTTCACCCCGGTGATGACTCGGTCTGAAATTATGAGACACAAAAACCCTCATGTTTACACCTGTGCCATTTCCATACCAATTAGCTCTTTAATAGAAAGGCAGGAACGGGATCAGAGGGGCACACAGCTGTAGAAGATGTTCAGGTGCTGCACCTTCTTAGAGCAAGGCTCTTATTATCCCTAGACATAAGCAGTTTCTTAATCAAAAGAGCAGAGGGATCTAAATATATTTGGGCTTTTTTTGGTAAGCCGGCTGTGCCTGTTACATGTCTGTGCGTGTGTATAAGCATGTGCTTGCACATGGACCAAGGATGGGCTTCTCATGTGCAACTCCACCCAACCTCACCCAAGAAAGGAAGAGCTGCTTCCCCACCCCCTGCCACTTCTCTTTTCCAGAGGAAAGAAAAGAGCAAATTGGGGTGGGGGGGGAACATTTGAAAATCTTGATTTAAACTGGAGCCACCTCCCACCCTCCACCCCCCACCCCCAGCCTTATCCCCAAGTCCTCAGACAGGCCTACCTACTTTACTTCCTCTGCCCTCCAGGAATGCTCTTTCCTAAGACACCATTTCCAGTCCTGTGAAGCCTTGTAATCACACACCAAAACTGTCACAGAAACTGCCACCTCTCCCTCTTCCCCATCTTTCTCCTCCTTCCACCCTGCCCCAGGTCACTGCTAAAAAAGTGGCAGACCTGCGTCATCCACGGTGCAGGAGGAAAAGACAGAGACAAGCAGCCCAGGGCTGACTCACACGGAAGGCAGGAAGGCTCTGTCTGCATCTCAAGAGGCTGGAGGTAGGCGGTGGGGGGGAACAGGACCAGGAGCAGACAGAAAGGAAGCAAAAGCCCAGCTCGTGACATGGGCAGGGGTGCCTCCCTTTTTTACCCCCCCCCCCCACCCCCCGAGCCATCATTAGGGCTTGGCTCCTTTTCAAGAAATCTACTGAAGAAAGTACCAAACGGTCCTCCTCTAGCTCTCCTCCTAGGCATAAGCTGAAGCATCATTTGGGATGAATCCTCAACTCCCAGCCTTCCTGAGAAGGCTAGCTATGTGCACAAAGAGGGCCCAGTCCACCCAGCCCAAGAAAATGTCAGCCCACCAACCCCCCACTCCCGCACTGGGAGTGACAGCTGCTGGAGAGTGGGAGACAAGGCCCACTGTTTCCTTTACTGCCTACAGCTTCTCTCCCAGGAAGGGTAGGGAAGGCTGAAAAAACATCTTTGGTAGGCTTGCCTCAAACCAAATTAGCCACAAGTCTGTGCACCAGTGCTTGTCTCCTACATATAGTCACTTCCTTCTAGGACACCTTTAATCATCAGCTTCCTTACATCTTTTCAAACCAAGCCAGGAGCTAAAAACCATAGCATCTTAACCTTCTTGTCAATTTCAGTCTTGTCAATTTCAGTCTCCTTATCCAGCCCTCCCTGCCACTTTTTCCTTTATTTCTTATCTGCTTAGAATCTGGGGAAGCACCCATATATCAACATAACCTTCCATCTCAAGGAAAGGGGGAATGTTGGGGTTTCCTATCATTAGCCCAGAGAGTAGAGTTCTCAATGAATAACCAAAGGGGGAGGAGCTGGAGCTGCTGATTAAAATTTGTTTTGGAACTAAGACATGGGTTGGTGAGTGCTTACAAGTCTCAGAGCATGTGTGTGCTCTCCATACACACACACGAAGGCACACACTCACTCACACACCCCTCTCAGTCTCTTGGGGAGTGTGGCCGCATCCTCAAGCAGCAGCAGGCAATGCTGGCTCCCAGAAAACTGTATTTGTTTAGCAGTGAGCCGCAGACACAAATGCATTTCATTACTCGGCACCTCCAGCTACAGTAAACAAATTTGTCAGCTCACTAGCTCATTAAGGTGCACCCCGGACACAGGGGGATTTATTGAGACCTGCACAATAAAAGTAACATGAATGGATTTACTAATTTTGTCAATCATTCCAACAAACAGAGCCACAGAGTGGGAGAAACTGGGGGAAGGGGATGAGGACGGGGGAGGGGAGTGGAAAAGAAAGGAAAAGTAGTAAAAAGGAAGAGCAAAGTTGGATTTGGTTGGCAAGCGAGTCCATGGGTTAGGAGGGAGTCAGATCTGTGCTCTGCTGCCTGGTTACATGATCGCCTCCAGATCCCTTATGTTGGGCTGCTCTGTCCAGGATGCATGGGCCCCAGGCAGAAAGGTGGTGAGAGCAAACTCAACTGCAAAATGTCAAACCAAGTCCCAGGGTCCCTGGCAGCGCTGCACCAATGTGAACACACTCCCCCTGCCCTGCATCAGAGAGGGAACGAAGGAATCAAGGATGAAGAGCCCCCGTGGAGGAAGCAGCAGCCACCGCCTCCCCGTCAGACCGGTTGCCTCTCCTAGAACCTCCCACCTGCCCCTCATCCCCTTCGCAGCCCAGCTCCTGGACCCTTCCAGACGTTCTAGAAGGAGCCCAGACTGCCACCGCCAAGAGCAAAGGGAGGAAGAAGGGAAGGGACACGGTGCGTGTGGAGTAGGGGGAGGAAAATAAATCCGGAGAGGTATGCGGCCCTCTGGTCTGTAACTTTCAAAATGACAGCAGGACTGGGGCAGAGGTCAGGGGGTCCGAGGCCTTAAGCACCTCGGCCAGCTGTGGTGGTGCGGCCCGGAGCCTGCAGGACGCCTGCCCGTATAAATCAGCCGTAAGCAGCCCCCGCTGGGGGCGCGGACAATGGGCCCCCACAGGGGTGGGAGGCAGGACAATGGGGCCCGGCCAGTGCGCAGGCCCGGAACAAATGCGCCCTGGCACCACGGGGGCCCCCATTTGTGAAACTAATTGGCCCACGATTGAAAAATTGGACCAACTTCAACAGCCCTGAGTGAAGAGGGGTGGCCAGCAGTCCCTTAAACCAAGCCCAGCCCCGCAGAGCCTGCCTGGCCCAGGAGCAGGGGTCGGAAAAGGGAGCAGCTCCCGGGTGCTGCCCACTCTGGCAGTGGGAGATGGGCCTCTGAGACAAGGCCGTCTGGGAGAGGAGGGGCCTCGAGCTGTCTAGAAGGACCAGTTCCCGGCTTCTCCTCCCAAGAGACAGAGAAGGACCGACTTCCTCCATTTCTCTATGCTGTCTCTTCTGCAGGACTGAAGATCAAAGGAGACAGGCAAGGCACCTGTCTGCCCAGAGGCTTGCTGAAACCCAAAGGCTCCCAACTTCCTTCCTTTGGTGGGTAGATGGGTGCAAATAAACCCAGAGCTGCAATGGGCTCCTTCCTCAATCCAACCTCCCTGGCATGTATTCAGCTCTGCACCTGTGGCCTATAACCCCACCGAGAAGCCTGCTGCTGTCTACCAGGCTGTACAAGAGCTGGCCTGGAAGAAGCCAGGAGCCCCCGGTCCTGAGATTCCTGGGAAAGAAGCCCTGAAACGTGCAATGGGAAGCCAGGATAACATATGACAGAACATGCCAGGGCAATCGTCCTGCCACAGTCCTCTTGCCCTTCCCTTTCTGGTGACTTCTCACTACCGGCTCCCAGTTGAAGAGGACCAGAAGGGTAGAAAGCACTGGAAGGCCCATCCTCAAGTCCTGGCTCAGCAGCTAACTTGCTGTGCATGCTCAGGTAGGTTCCTGGACCTCTCTGGGCCTCGAGTTCCTCATCATAAAAATGCAGGTAGAAGTCAGTAATCTTCAAGTTTCCCCTCACTCTGTGTATTCAGTCGCTCGGTTGTGTCCAACTCTTTGTGACCCCATGGGCTGCAGCACACCACACTTCCCTGTCCTTCACCCTCTCCCAGAGTTTGCTCAAACTCAGGTCCACTGAGTCAGTGATGCCATCCAACCATCTCATCCTCTGTCGACCATTTCTCCTCCTGCCTTCACTCTAATAGTCAGTAATCCTAGGCCTATAAGAGGGTGCTGGAAGCTGAAAGGCCTTTCTCTCGGTAAAATGCATTCCAGACATTTCTCCTTCAAAGTCCCCCTTGACAGTTTTTCTTTGGTTAGAGAGAATCTCAGGGCTTCACTGGGAAGCCACCATCTTTGGCTTACAGCGGGGCAGTTCCAGGAGAGGCAGAGAAGAGAGCTAAGCTTGACTTAGCACTAGCTTTGGGCGATCCAGGTCTCTCCCTCCAATCTTCCACCAGTCCTGAGAGACAGGGGTGTTTAGGAAGATGGGGTAAGCAAGACTCGGGAGACCCTGCTAGGTCCTTTCTCTCAAGGGGCCACCTGTTACTTAGTACCTCCGAGAATTAGCCCTACGCCCAGAAGGGCAATTCGTGAGCTACTGGGTCTGAGAGTACCTGCCAGCCTCTCTGTGCAGGGCAAGGGCCAGGCTGATGGGGAGGGGAGAAGAGGAGAAGGGGCTTTCTCTCTCAGGTCCCCAGCACTGGGGGACAGAAAACACAACCAAGATGGTGGGTCAGAGAACTAGACCCTCTGATTCCAGTGGCCTCATTTCCTTAGCATTTTGCCCAACACACAGTAGGCACTTCAGTGTTCAGCTGTGTATCCAAGGCTTCATGGGAGGGTGCTGCGGTTCCACCTGAAGATGAGACCCAGTTTCCTTATTGCAGTGATACAAAAACGTATCCCCAGGCAGCTTTCCCCTCTCATCTTCTTCAGATGTACAAGATGTTTTTCAACAGAGCCCATCTCCCTAGATCCAAGCATCCCGAAAACCATCTTGAGGCCCCCCAGGCTAGAATTGGGCCCCAGAGGAGGGATCAATGGAAAAAAAGATATCAGCTCAGCTGGGGTCTTATCTAAACGGTCCTGTAAATCCCAGTGCATTTCAGAGATGATGAGGACGAGCCAGCAGGGAGGCCCACCTAGAAAAGAAGGGACAGACAAGGAGACAGGCCTCTGCAGACAAAGACCCAGGGACAGAATAGGGTGGGGAGGCGAGCACGGACTGGGGGAGATGGAAATTCAAAATCAAATGAAGTACTGGTTGTTTCAGACAAACATTGGGCACTGCAAAATAAAACTACCCCATATAAATAAACAAAACCAAACCAAAAAGACAGAGAGAGAGAGAGATGGATGTATTCATTTTACTGACATTTTAATGGTTCCTCTCCTTCCCCCCAACCCCCCAGAAGATGATTACAAATTAAGCAGCATTTAAACGCTTTTTACTGTCAACAATTAGAAGGAGGGCTGTGAGTCTGAGAGTGTGGTGGCCATTCATTCCCACGGTAACCAGGCTATCAGAGGCACTGCCAGGCCTGCCTGTACTGTACTGCACACAATGGCCAAAGAGGGAAAAGTCCGCACACCGTTAATTTTGCAGGACATTCAGAAGCAAATTAAAATACAAAAAGCTTCTGGTGCACAGACAGAGAGTGAGGGCAGGGCAGGCAGGTCTAGCTTGTGGAGTCAAGTCAGCAACAGGAGAGTTTAAGCACAAACTGATTACACCTTATTCAGGGCTGCCTTGTGTTCAGTTTATGTAGCATGTGTGTGTGTGTGTGTGTGTGTGTGTGTGTGTGTGTGTGTGTGTGTGTGTGTGTGTGTGTGTGTGTGTGTGTGTGTGTGTGACGGAAAGGATGAAGGAGTCTCCTGCATTGCGCAGATTCTTCACCATCTGAACCACCAGGGAAGCCCTCTGGGGACAGAGGAATAAACAATTAAAGAGAGACCAGGAGCTCAAGGCCAGACTCCAGTCACCACTAAATCCTGACCCAGGCTACACAGTGAGCACTGGTCCACAACACCCACTCCTCCAGTGCCTGAGCCATAGCTTCTCTGCTGGACCACAGGGAGGAACCTTGGGATCTGAATTTCACTCTGGTGAGAAGAAAGGTTTTCATTCCAGGGTGGACTGAAGAACAAATTTAAGTTTTCAGAAATTGGCTCTTTCATCACCCACATTGTCACTACCAACTCAGGCCCACCCACCCAATGCCACCAATATTCACGTCTTTCAGAAAAGTTAAACCCTAGTCCACGTTGGGTATCAGCAAATTTTATTGCTAGAACTCTGTGTTATCCAACTCAAAATGAATTCTAAGAACCCATATCATCACAGGACCTTTTAGAATAATGAAATAATGAAAACTCACCCCTAGAATAAAGGGAAGAAATGCAAGGATTAAAAAAGAAAAGGAGTGTGGGAGCGAAATAAAGGATGTAGCCACCAATTTCCTTTCCAGTCCTTCGGAGAGGGAGATGGAAAGCAACAGAAGTGAGCTGGCTACTAGGTGGAGGGCGCGAGGAGGCTGGATTTAGAAGGAGCCAGGTACATTTCTGTGCTGTAAGGTTTAATATGCAGAAGGGGCGCCACAGAAATAAAAGAGACACGTCCCCTTTAAAAGGAAATATAATTTACAGTGTGCAGCCAGGCGGCCCATAGTTTCAATCTCGTTTACTATAGAGAAAACTCTGCTAGCTGTTCTCTATCCCACAAATCCGATTTAATCAGACAAGCCAGCCAGCGTGGCTTGGAGTAAAAACGGATAATTAGTAAACAGAGAGCTACTCCAGTGCTTCATTGGCATTCGAGTTGGGCTACTGTGTCGCATTTAAAATGCAGTCTGATGAAGTTTACAAAATCAAACCATTTGTTACTCCTATTGAAGAGGCTTCAGGCCACTTGCAATTAAATTGGAATTAGTGCTCAGAATGAGACACAGCAAATTCATACTAAAAAGGGATCTGACTTTGAGACATTTGACTTCAACAGTTTCTGTGTGAGTGTGTGTGGTTGGGTGTTACTAAAAAGATGCCTCACTCACCCTGACTCTGCAGGGCTCCCCAACTCGGTGAGCTTGCCCCCCACAACCTGCTATGCTCTGGGCTGGTGATGGGAGATGGGGCATCGTGGGGGGAGGGGACGGACAGCTGACACTGGGGAGCCAGGCCCTTGCAGTCACACCAGGAAGATACTGTACTGGGGAAAATGTGTCCACAAAGGACCATATGGCTCCCTTCTGCACTGAGCCTTTGGACAAGGAGGGTAGAAGGGGGGTGGGGAAGCTGCCAGAAGGCACACTTCCAGAGGGCGCTGGCCCCGCCCACCTCAGACAGCAGGCTGGCAGCTTGGGGAGAATGGGGGCACCTCTTCCCCTGTTGGCTGGGTTCCTGTGATGTTCCCGCCATCCTTCTCTCAAGAGCCGGTGCCCAGGGAGGGTTTCTGTCACGTGTCCTGCCCATCAGCACACTCCTGGCCCCGGGCACTGCCCTCCTAGGCAGAAAACATGGAGCAAACTGGCTCTGCAAGCCCTCTCTGAACCTCCAGGCCAAGAAACCCTGACACAACTCAGGGACAGAATTCAGGAGGCTGGTGATCATGGAGGAGAAAATATTCCTTTTATTTTTACCAACCTCTTACCGATGCTGGGAAAGATTGAAGGTGAAAGGAGAAAGTGGCGGCAGAGGATGAGATGATCAGATAGCATCACTGACTCAACGGACGTGAAACTGAACAAACTCCCACAGTGGAGGAGGCTGGTATCTTGCAGCCCACGGTGTCAGCAAAGAGTCGGATGCGACTTAGCGACCGAAAAATAACAACAACAACAAACTGAAATTCAGCAGTTCCTTCAATGGGGGAATGAAAGCAACAAATCAGTCAGATGAACTGTACTTGTGACCTGTTCATGCACAGACAGCTAGATATTTTCACACCACGTTAGAAGAAATGTTGCAGTTACTTTGAACTATTTATGCCAACTTCAGATGCCCAACCACTGCTTGAGCTTGTTAACAGGATGACAAAGGATCACACATATTAACTGCATTACAAATGGTTTAAAAATATTTTGCTATCTGTATTTAAAGTTTCCCTTTGTAATCTTAGGTATTTCATTCTATGCAACTAGAGACATTATTCTGAGGCAGGGTTCCTAGGTTTCACCAGATTTCCCAAGGGGCCCATGGCATGAAATGTGAAGAATTCCTGGTGCAAGGGCTCGGGGGAATTAGAGGGAATTACTGTTCAATGGAAACAGAGTTTCGGTTTGGGAAGATGAAAAAGTTCTGTGGACTGACTGTGGTGATGACTGCACAACAATGCGATTGTACTTAATGCCACTGAGTACTGTGCGTGCGTACTCAGTCATGTCCAACTCTGTGACCCTACGGACTGTGTAGCCCACCAGGCTCCTCCGTCCATGGGATTCTCCAGGCAAGAATACTGAAGTGGGTGCCATTTCCTAATGCCACTGAACAGCACTCTTAAAAATGGTTAAAACGCTAAATCCTAAGTTAGATACGTTTTACCAAAATAACGAAAAGAATCCTCCGTCTCGATTGGTCAAAAGTTACGTGGCCTTTTATGACCTTCTGCTGCTCAGAAGTATCAAGGCTAAAATCCAGTTTCATTCCTTCTAAATGTTTCCATCTGCTTTTTAGAGAGAACTGAAGCTCAGGCTCCAAGGAACGTGGGGAGTCATCACGCACGGGTCCCGGAAAGGGCACTGCAGAAGGTCCAGGCTCAGCTCTGTGCCCGCCAACTAGCCTTGGTAGAGCTGCTTGAAGTTCAAGGTTTATGGTGTCTCCCTCCCCATCAGAACAAAAGTTGCGTGAGAGCAGGGGACCTTGTTGCTCTTCTACATGGCTGTGTCTCTTGGACCTGACAGGCGTTTGATGAATCTTTATTGGACGGAGGGAAGGATGGACCAGCAGATGAAAGACTAAACAGGTGAATTTTCTCTCTCTGACCCTCGATCTCATCTGAGACTCTGTGATCCTTTAAGGCGCCAACAGTCCCCACAGGGCTCCATCTGCTTACCAGGTTCCCCTGCCTACTGCCCACACCTCGCCTCCAGCACGCAGCCCTCGGAAGTAGACGGCAGGTGGTGTGGAGAGTTCGTGTGCACAGGTTTGGGGGGACAGGCTGTGGCAGGAGCGTGCCTGACGTGGAGACTGAGGGCGAGGGGCTGCCGCCCCCAGGCCCCACCAGTCTCCCCTGGACCCCGGGCCCTGCCCCGTGGAGAGGAAATGGGCTGGTAATGATGGTGGGAGACGATGAATGTATAGACCTGCTGAACAGACAGGTGACGAGAGGGAGGCACGGAGGCCTAAGGACCAGGCCCTGAGGTAGCGTCAGGCAGCTCACAGTGGCTTTTAAAGCCTGGAAGGAGGAAACTGTCCTTTCTGCTACTCAGGGAGGGTAGGAGAGAAGTATGCGGTCAAGAACAAAAACCAAACAACAAGGTCCACCAGCCTTCCCCACTTCCCCCAAATGTGGAAGTCCCCTCCCTTCAAGCAGACTGCAAACCTGACTCACTAAATCTTTCCCAGGGGAAAGGGATGGGGTGGCCACCCAGCAGACATCAGCCAGGGCCTTAAGCCTGTACCAGGGAGTGTGGATGCTCTTCAGACAACTGGTGAGGAACCTGGGCCTCCCTTGCCCATGCCCTCACACGCACGCGTGCACACACACACACACACACACACACACACACACACACATGCCCCTTGACAACATGATGGAAGGTCTGCAGAGAAGCACCAGCCTCACATTCTAAAAAGGAAACACAGGGGAGTGTCGGGGAGTGGTCAGGGCTTCTCATTTCTCCCCTGCGGGTTCTATTTCCTAGGTCCCTCCCCTCTCAGTTCCGTCTCTGGAGGCTCCAGGCCACTCCCTGCCAGGACTGAACTTGAGGCTGGCCCCAGCGCAGATGGGAAAGCTGACAGTCGACTCTCCCATGCCACAGCCAAGTGCCCAGCACCCTGGTCACAAAAGAGCCCGAGAAGACACCTCTGTTCTATTCATCCAACACTAGCGCCACTTGATTGCCAAAGCTGCCCCTCCTTCTTCTTTCCAACGATCTTCATGTCTCTCTTGGGGTGGCAGTACTTTTATTTCCTTTGGGAGATAGCATTGGAGCATCACTCTTAGCACCATTCACTCCTTTTCTCATGCACCCTGGCACCCAGCATTTCTTGAGCTCCAATTCTGCACAGGCATCAAATACCAAGGCTTTAGCCCTAAGAAGACACTTCTTGCCCTCACTAAGCTTGCAGTACAAGAAATGGAGAGCAAGAAGCCTAGACTCTGGAGTCAGATAGAACCTGGCTCTGCCATTTCCTTACTAGCTAGAGAGTCATAGACAAATTTCCTAATATCTCTGGGTCTTGGTTTATCTTTGTTAGAGTGATAACATCCACAGTGCAAGCTCGTTGGGAGGGTTGGAGGTAATATATGAGTCTACCACAGTGTGAGAGCTTCTGTCGTAGCTAAGTCGGTAGAGAAACTGCCTACAATGCAGAAGACCCAGGTTCGATTCCTGGCTTGGGAAGATCCCCTGGAGAAGGAAATGGCAACCCACTCCAATATTCTTGCCTGGTGAATCTCTTGAACAAGGGAGCCTGGCAGGCTACAGTCTATGGGGTCATGGACTAAGTCAGACACGACTTAGCAACTAAAACCAACAACAACCACCACAGTGTGAGATGGTAGGGAGTGAGAATTAGTTGCTGATTAGAACAGGGATCCAGGGACCTGGTTGAATGCCATAGGGAGACAGGTATGTAAGTAATGGATTTGGTGTTTAAACTTAGGTACCCTCAACTGAGGGTTTCCCTGATGGCTCATATGGTAAAGAATCTGTCTGCAATGCAGGAAACCCGGGTTCAATCCCTGGGTCGGGAAGATCCCCTTGAGAAGGAAATGACAACCCACTCTACTCTTCTTGCCTGGAGAATTCCATGGACAGAGGAGGCTGGTGAACTACAGTCCATGGGGTTGCAAAGAGTTGGACACGACTGAACGACTAACACCTTCACCTTCACCCTGAACTGTGCAGGCCCACTCTGGGAGATGCTGACAGAGAACACTCCAGGCCTTTTATCACCAGTAAGAGCTATTCCTCTGAAGTATTACATCGAAGCCTCCTTCCCTCCCGTTAGCTTTCCCATCCAGTTACTCTCACCAGAACTGTTCTCGGAGCCCCAGTGATCCCCAGCATGTCCTTCCTTTCTGCTTTCTTTTTCCATCAGCCCCTACTTCAGGGCCCATGCTTCAATTCCCATCTGATTCCTGGCCAATCCCTGAACTCCCTTGCCCATTATCCTTCCACTGTACCACCCCCGCCCCCGCCAAATGCTACCCTTGGATCAGTCTAACTCCTTGCCTCCTCCACTCCTAGAGCTGCCTACACATGCCGCCTCCCCTTCCCATGTGCTCATTCACTCCTCAACCCACCAAGATCTCAGCCCTGCTTCCGTCATTCCGTGAAGACCAAGACTGTTCGCCTCTGATAACCAATGACCTCCATGCCACTAAATCCAACAGATGTTTCTAGTCTTCCTCTTAGGGGGCTTAATGGCAACATTAAGACTGATGACTACTTTTTCCTTTTAGAAACCTCTCCTTTAGCTCCATGACACCACACTCTCCTGGTCTCCATCCTGTTTCTTCCAGCAACTCTGTTTTAATCTCCATGATGGGTTGTGACTATCCTCGAGGGCACAGTGCATTGGGAGTTCCTCTGGATTCTGTTCCAAGCTCTCCTCTCTCGTTTTGTAAACTCACTGGCTTCAAGGATCATTTATACGCTGATGACGTCAACAGATACATGGCCAGCAAGTCTCTCTCTTTTCCGAATTCCACACATAACAATGAATCCAAGTGCCTCTTGGATGGGTCCCCACTGGATGTCACACAGGCCTCACTACTGTGACACTAAAACGGTTCATCATCTTAACAACAGCAGCAACAAAGTTCTTCTCCTCCTTCTCCTTCACCCCCATTTCAGTAAAGGGCTCCACTGTCTCCCACTGGGCCCCAAATAAGAAAAGGGGCCATCATCTTGGATTCCGTTCTCTCTCACCTTCCACAACAGATCAGTTATCAAATTTCTTCAGCCTCCTAAATATCATGAACTTTTCTGACTTCTTATCTATCCTACACTGGTTCAAGCTACCACAGTTTCTCGCCTGGATTATGGCAATACTATCCTTACTAATATCCTTGCCTTCAGTGTAAACCCCTCCAGTCTATTCACAACTGTGTAGTCCAAGTCATTTTTCTAAAACATAATTTGATGTCACTCTCCGAGGACCTTTTAATGGCTCCCCATCACCCTCAGGGAAAACACACAGTTACTTAAAGTGGTTTTTAGGGGTCTTTCACAGTTAATGTCCATCATCTCTCCACACTCAGGCCTCAGTCCTACTCCCCACTCCTGTTTTTCAGTTCATGAATCTGCCTAACTTGTCTCCAACTCTGGACGTTGACCTCAGTCTAGCATTCTTCCCTTTCTCCCCCAGTAACCTATCTTCTTTACTTAGTAACTTCTCATCCTGCAGAAGACACCACCTCCAAGAAGCCTTCCTGATTCCCCAGCCACGTGGAGGCCTTCATGTGTCCTCTTATAACATCTTTTGCCTCCACTGTAGCAATATTTATCCTGAATGTGACTTGCTTACTTACCTATCTGTCTCTCCGTAAGACATGAGCCCCAGGAGGACAGGAATTCTGTTTTTCACTCACCACTGTATTCCCAAAGCCTAATATACTATTAGGAACATAACAGGTGTTGATAAATATTTACTGAATGGATAAATAAACAAGCGATACATAAAGTTTTAACCTATTAATTCTCTGTGGGTTTGGTCCACGGTCCTTGGCAAGTTATGATTTCTAAAGTCCAAGCCATTAATATTTGATTCTTACTGACTTCAAGTAAAACATGCCTCCTTAACCCTCTTCAGCCATTCCACCACCAGCCCACATTCCCTGTGAGTTTCAGGCTTCTGGGCTTGTCTGTTTCTATGATTAGTTTTCCTGACTGTAGAATAATCTTTAGCAAGATGTCTGCAGTCTTTTTGTTGTGGTGTTCCAGGAACAGTGTATTTTGGTTTAGCGATCATCTGAAAGCTGATAAATTGAGATTAAAAAAAACAAACCCAAAAAGTGTGTTGTAAACAGATCCCTTATAAGCTTGAATATTTGTTAGAATATACTTAATAGTATGACTGACAAGTGTGAACTCGTATCCATATGCTCTAGAATCTGGGCATGGACTCTCCTGGGCTTGGATTCTCCTCCCAACCTGGAAGCCCTCCTGTGCAAAACTACCCAGGGGGTACATGTGGTACCCAGTGCAGAACTGCCCAGATGTCTCTCCAAGATGGAAAGTCATCTGCATCAAAGGAGGATCCAGCTCTTTGAATGAAAGGACTGTAGAATGGAGTTACCGTATATTACTTTCTGGCCAAAGCTGTGAGCTGGCAGCCAACAAGTCACTAACAGTTTGGAACCTGATGTTAAAACTGGCAACTCCTCCTGGCCCCTGGCAGGACATGGACCCAAGGCTATACATGCGCCTGGTGCCCACTTGCTACCTCCTTCTCCTCTAAGATCAGAGCAGGCCCTCAGCTCTCCCCGCAGGACTTGCTCTGAGCTGCCCAGGGGACAGAGCCCTTTACACTCAGGCAACGTGCTTCCCCAAATCACACTCTGGGTGGGCTGCTTTCATCCTTCTTCAGAGGGCGATGATGTATACTATACTATTCTGAGATTCCATCTCTACAGTAGATGGAAAATCCCTAAAACAGAGCTGCTAATGGAAATACCCAAAGCTGTGTCACTATCACACACATAAGTTGTGACCTCCAATACTATCCTGCTTGGAAACTCAAGATTGATTTTTCTTCAAGAGTTCAACAGGCTTTTGCAGATTTGAGTCCAGGGTTGCTCTCTGACCTGGTCAAAGACCCAGTTCCTGTGGCTCTATGGGTGACCTGCCAGTGGTTGAGTGTAGTACCCAGTGTCCTTGTAAGCAAATGTGACAACACAGGGAGCCCCTGGGAGAGACCAGGTCCCAGGCAAAGGGGCCCTGGCCTTGCCCACATCCATTCAGGTCCCTTTGTTTCTCCAGACAGCTTGTCTACAACTATTTCCCTATCCCCCACTTCCCAAAACCCTTGGAAATGAGAAAGCAGTATTTACTCATTTGTCTTTAAACCTCTTTCCTCACTTTTTTTTGGGAGGGGGGTGGAGAAGGTGGGAAGCTTATGAATTTTTAGACTAGTGCTAGGGGCCTTTGAGAATTGGCAAATACTGAGGACGCTTTCTGTTTATTTGCGTTAGAGTAATTGTTCATTTGGAGTATTTTCACAAAGGTCATTGAAAGGAGTGAGGAATTGTCAAAATGTTCCCATCTGAACTCAAACAGAAGTACTGTGGAGCTTTTGAAGTCTCTGGGATCAGCGGCAAAGATCAGCAAAAGACCTTATCCTTCCAAAGGACTTCAAGACAGGTTCCCCACCACCACTGGCGCAGGATGTCTGGTTCCAGGAGGGTTTTCCACACAGGGAACACCAGTGACAAGCCCCAGTGGACATCGTGTGGTCACACCCACTCCTTTTCACAGCCTGAGTCTTCTCTTTGGACGGACCAGTTTCTTATTCCTCCCTGGCTCCTCCATTCTCCAAATGCTCCCCAGGTCATACATCCTACTTCCTCTCCCTGCTCTTCCCTTCCTCCTCCTCATGTCAGCTGTTTTTTTGGAAACAACGGCCTATTGAGATAAGACTAGTTCCTTAGTAATACCAGCACAGAGAAAGCTTACACCACCTCTTGATCTGAGGGGCCTGGAGAACAAACAGAGCACTGGGGAGGTGGCCGTGCAGACTATACAAGGCCTCAGATACAGACAGCACAGACACAGCCCTCAAATCTTTCAGCTCTGACAACCTGGGCAGGTCGTGAGCTTTGAGTTTTCTGAAACAGTGAGGGCAGTGCACAAGCAGGATAGGCTGAGAGGAGGCTGGGGACGCACGTGGACTCCCTGCGACATTTTCTAACAACTCAGCTGCACTGAGGGTTAAGGTGTCTTTTTCCTCTTTCCACTGTGATTTTTTTTTTTTATGATGTGCTTAACTTCAGACAAAGCAACTTCCATCATGGAACAGACGGAATCTGGCTTGATTCCCCCCAAGAAGTTCATTCTCCAAAAGTCGAAGAACCCCAAAGAGTCGGTTTACTCAGGGCTGGATGGGCGGTCGTGTACCATTTGCACAGAAGACTGCCTCTGCACGAGACCAGAATGCTCATATTAATTAACATCTTCATAGAAAGAAACCTCTCCAGGGAGTATCTGTTTGATTATTCTTATTTACTCAGTGATTTTGCCACGTGGTTCTTCCCTTCCCTAAATCCTAAGGAGCCTAAACAGATTCTGTGAAAGGAAAGGAATCTGTGTAGCATGTGGATGGAGACTCTAGGGCCAGAGAAGGGAGCAGGTTGACTTTTCTGTTGCCTGTGGGCCTCCAGGCTGGAAAAGCTGCCACCAAGCATCAGGACACTTTCGTATATTCTACATCCGTGTATGCCTGCAAATCGTCAACACAGGAGCCTGTGGAGACATCTACCTAGAGAATGTTTATGACAGAAAGCCCTGCATCACCCCAAACCTTCTAAGTGACAGCTCTGGTGGGTGTCCTGCCCATCTCATTCAGTCCTCATACTATCCCCAGATGGGAACCATGTGAGGAATGCCAGGATCAGTGTTGGGCCACTGGACTCAGGTACCAATTCCTAGGTGGCACAGAGGGTAAACAGTCGGCCTGCAATGTGGGAGACCTGGGTTTGATTCCTAGGTTACTGAAGAAGAAAATGGCTATCCACTCCAGTATTCCTGCCTGGAAAATTCCATAGTTGGACAAGCCTGGCGGTCTACAGCCCACAGGGGTCACAAAGAGTTGGACACAACTGAGCGACTAACACTTTCACTTTCAATTATTAGTTTAATAAATGAATGGGTGGCTACCACGAGGCAACAGAGGAAAATAAGAATGCTGTTAATGGGACTTCCCTGGTGGTCCAGTGGCTAAGATGCCCTGCTCCCAATGCAGGGAGCCCAGGCTTGATTCCGGATCAGGGGACTAGATCTCACATACCGTAACTAATCAAGACCTCTTATGCCACAGTAAAGATCCCACGAGATGTAACGAAGACGTGGTGCAGCCAAAAAAAAAAAAAAGAGAGAATGCTGCCAGAACATTCCCTGTGTTTCTATTTATTAGGCACCTTGTAGGAAGCAGCTGCTGTGCAATGCGGGTCTTAGGGACACGCTGATGAATCAGACACATACAGTCCATGCCCTTGGACAGCTTCCTGTCTATGGAAGGAAACAAACCAGCGTGACTACTTATAAAACTCTCAAGGGTTGGAATCTGAAGTCGGGTCTAGGTGAAGTCTCCTGATGTCTAGCCCTCACAACATGGACTCATACACTCTTCTTTAAGAGGCTATAAAAGGACATATTTTCTCTCTCTCACACATACACACACCCCTCTATTCCAACACCCACAGTACAGATATGATTGTCTGCTCTTCTGGGCCGGGCTGGGTTATGTGGCTGGAGAATAGCAGACAAGCAGTTGCTCCAACGTCCTTGCACTGGAAGTCTGTTTCTGCCTGAGCTGATTTATTCCAAGGACCATCTGGGCACAGAGAACAATGTGCTTTCCTATCTGAATGACCGGCCGTATTAGTCATACCCTCTTAACTCGACCCCTCTGTCCCCTAATCTTCACACTTCCCTTCATTCCCTTTGACGGAGGCCAAGGACTGGCTCTCTTTTCTCACCTCTCCCCAGGCTGAAGAAGTTCGTCCAGGACAAAGAGCTCTGCCCTCGTGCCTGTGGGTCCAGCAGTCAAACTGGGACAGGCTGGATGAAAACCAACCCCCTCTACTCTCCTGTTTGAATATGGGGATAAAGCCCCCCAACAATGCTCACCCCAGGCTTCCCAGGCACCAGACCCGGATGGACTTGAGAATCAGCTCTCAAGTCCATTAGTGACTCACATCCTAAAAGCTCTCCCTGAACTGGCCTCACTTCACTCTGATAATCCACACGCTCCCCAGACCGTGGACATGTGACTTGTCCAACAGCGTCGCATCCTTACCCACATCTGCCTTAAGTTGTCCTCTAGCGGTTTAACATAGGAATTGTCATATCTATTTTTTCTTTTGTTTAAAAAAAAAAAGTTTTGTTGAAATGTAATTGATTACAATGTTGTGCTAATTTCTGCTGTACAGCAAAGTGAGTGCTCACTTAGTTATATCCAACTATTTGTGACCCCGTGGACTGCAGCCCACGAGGCTACTCTGTCCGTGGGATTTTCCAGGCAAGAATACTGGAGTGGGTTCCCGTTCCCTTCTCAAGGGGATCTTCCCAACCTGGGGATCAAACCCACGTCTGCATCTCTCGCACTGGCAAGCAGGTTCTTTACCACTGAGCCACCTGGGAAGCCCATAGCAATGTGACTCAGTTATAAATACATATATATGTGTGTGTGTATATACATATATTATTTTTAATACTCTTTTCCATTATTGTTTTAAGCTACAGTTCTTCCAGAGCAGGGGGAAAAAAAAAACAATCTTCTACTTTGATCTCCCTCATAGCCTAGCAATAGCTAAGTCAGGCGTCACAACTCGATTTTGTAATAAGAATGAGTGACCCCAGCACAGAAAACCTCAATCTTCCAGCCAGATTAAAGATTTTCAAATGCAGCCTCATCTCCCACCCTGGCCCTGTACCCAAGGGAGAGCCAGGGTTTCTCTGGGATGGAAAAGAGCCAGAACTTGTTCAGACCCCTAATCCAAGATCATATACCTGCTAAGGAAACTCCCTTTAAGCATTTCACTTGGATGCTACAAGATGCTGTTTAGGTCTGTGACCTGTGGGTTTTGGCATGGTGATTTTGCTATATTTTGGCATACGTGCTTAACTAGAAACAGTACATTACAAAGAGAATTCTGATTCATGGGGACAAGCAAACCTTCATGCCTCTTCCCTCGCCCTGGTTTCCACAGCATTCACCCCCTGTTCTCGTCTGTACCATTCAGATGAGGGGGTCTCAGTCAATCTTCCCCTTGCCCCAACTCCACTCCACACACACACACACACAAAGACACACACACACACGGCTTTCACTTGATGTCTCGCCTTGTGCCAAGGCAGAATTGATGGTGATGAGCGAAGGAGACAGGAAAAAACTCAAGCGGACGATTAGCTGGGTTAGGTTTATGGCAACAGGCAGCAAACTCATTCATTTCATGTTTTGCAGAATATAAAAGCGCTGAAACATTTTAATTTTAAATTCTTATCATTGGATTTACTGCTTTTCTCCTGCAATGATTTGTGTTGCTTTTTAATTTTTACAGTCTCTACAGAAGCCAGATGCTACTGCCTAAGGACAAAATAATAAAAACCTACTGCAGTCATGAGTTACAGAACAAAAAAGAAACAAGCAGTTGACAGAAGTTAATATCTCAATTTAACAGTGCTGCTCTGCTAATGATCCTTTGATATGTGTTTATTTAGAAAGGTCTGATCTTGACCTTGAAGGCAAACTCAACCACAAAGTCTTTATGAGAAAAGAAAAAGACTTTATTTATAGATTGGCTTTATGTCAATCACTCTAGCAGCCGGTCCCAAAATGCCAAGCCACCAGAGAAGGGCATCAGGGAGAGTGGGACCCACATGCCCAGAGAAGTGTTCATTTGGGGACCAGGGTGAGAGCGGGAAAGTGGGGGGTGGGGTTTAAGAGAAGGTCAAACCCAAATGGGGCCATGATCCCAGCTTCCTCTGGAAGGAAGCGGGGGTGCTTATATTCCCTCCAGAATATGTGACATAACCCAGCACCATAAACCTCAGAAAAGAGGCACACGTGCAAAAAGATGGGGCGGCGGGAAGCGGGACCAGCCCTAAGTGCTCACTGGACGAGACTCCCAGGAAGGGCTGTGCCGCAGGGCAGGGTCGGGTATTCGAACCGTCTAGAACAGCCCAGAGGACTGACCGTTCCATCCCAGAAGAGGAAGGGAGATCTGACACCCCTTAAGGCCCCAGCAGTTCTGAAATAATTCCTTCAGCCTGTCTTCTCTCCTACCCCAGACCAGGGCACTGGTCAAAGGAGCTCTCTGGGGTTCAAGAACAACAGCCGCTGAGACCCTGGAGCTCCTCCTCAGTGTTCATCTGTGGGTGTCTCTACATAAGGCACGCCTGTGGGGGGGGGCCCTCCAGAGACAGCCCTCTGCACCCCAGACCTGTGCTTCTTTCTGCAAAGTCTGAGGCTGATGAGGGCTGAAGCCTTGCTCAGCTTTTGCCCCTGCAGTGTTCAGCTCACGATGTTCCCCGCACCCCATGGTCTGTACCAGTGAACTCTCCTCTCCTGGTCTCACTGGCCCTCAGAGGCTAACAACCACGCCTCTATCCCAGACCTCTGAGCGCAAAACCCATAAATGCAAGTGCCGCAGCATGCTCCACAGGCACCCTAGACTCAGCGTGTCCAAGCCTGAAACCTACGTCTTCTGCTTCCAATCCCGCCCCCGTTCCTGGATCTCTGTCTCAACTGTCAGCACTGTCACCCATGCTGTCACTCAGGCTACATGCCTGGATGTCATCCCCAAGGCCCTCAACCTCCGCCCCCGCATCACAATTTGGCTAATGTTTTAGGACCTAACACCTTGCCAAGCGTGTTCCTTCCTTCTCCTACCAGGAAGGCACAGCCTGGTCCCAGCCACCAGTGTCCCCACCAGGATTCCTGAAAGAGGCTCCTGAGCACTGAAAATCTTCCCCAGCGCATCTCACACAACCACCAATGTGGCCTCTTGGAAACTGATCTGATGTTGCAGCTTCCTTTTAAAGGCTTCCCAGGACTCTCCATCACCTAGAGAGAATTTCTAGGCTCCTTAAGACAGTCTGGGGACCTCCCTGGTGGTCCAGGTGTTAAGAATCTGCCTGCCAATGCAGGGGACACGGGTTTGATCCCTGGTCTGGGAAGATCCCATATGCTGCAGAGCAACTAAGCTCAGCTGCACAACTACTGAAGCCCAGGACCCTGGAGCCCATGCCCCAAAAGGAGAGAAGCCCACTCTCTCCAACAAAAAGTAGCCCCGATTTGCTGCAACTAGAGAAAGCCTGAGCACAGCAATGAAGACCCAGCACAACCATAAATAAATAAATTAATAAAAAAAAAACAGACGGCCTAGCGAGACCTCTGTAGTCTGGGCCTGCTTTTCCCTCCATCCTTATCTGACACATCTATCTCAGACATGATGCTTAAGCTACCCCACTGCCATTTCTAAGCACACAAAGGTCTGTTCCTTTTGTCCAGCTCTCCCTTCATCTTGGCTAATTTCTGTGTCTTCTTTCAATCCTATGATGTCTTCTCCAGGATGTCTTATCTGTCCCCTGAGTATCCACTGTGCATACTTCCTCTGAGTGCCCACAGTACCAAGTACAAACATCTCCATTAACCAGCACTCTCTGTTATAACCACCTGCTTACTGTCTGTCTTCTCGACTCTTGAGTCTCGGGAATCAAGACACTAAGACTTACTGACCCTTGTATCCCTAGCATTTAGCACACAATAGACATCCATGAGGGCTTCCCAAGTGGTACTAATGGTAAAGAACCTGCCTGCCAATGAAGGAGAGGTAAGAGACGCGGGTTCAATCCCTGGGTTGGGAAGATCCCCTAGAGGAGGGCATGGCAACCCACTCCAGTATTCTTGCCTGGAGAATCCCATGGACAGAAGAGCCTAGTGGGCTACAGTCCAAAGGGTGCACAGAGTCGGACACAACTAAAGTGACTTAGCACAAAAACATGCAGACACTCGATGAATGTTGAATGAATGAATGTTGAAGCAGGGGGTCCTTTAGGAACATGCCAGCACAGTGAGAATCTGGATTTGGTTCAAGGAAGGGGCAGTGAGGCCTCACACATCCTTTGTCTCCAGCCATTCATCAGCGGATGGAATGTGTGTGCTCTCGGTTGCCTTCGGTATACATGGTTTTAGGCTGATAGCACCTAGTTTTCTCAGGTTCTCTGGGGCCCAAACAAGTTTTTCCAGACCAGCTAGGTGGGCATTCCCCTGCCAAAGTTCATCAGCCTCCAAACGTGGTGCTGGAGCAATAGTTCTCCCTGTTCTTTTCACCCAGGCTCCTTCTGATCGAAGATAACAGCCAAGTCAGAGCCCCGGTGGATTCCAAGAGCATGTCATCAGCCTGGTGAGGGTGCGACAAGGGAGAGACGGTGGGGACAAGAGGAAGGAAGGCCCACCAGACAGTCTGGGCACAAGGCCAGCTAAGGTAAGACTCAAACCATGGCCACAAATGTCCCAGCCCACCACTCTGCCAGGAAGTCATCAGTGCCCAGATCAGGGACTTTCTTGTATTTGTCCCCACCCACCACACGTACCAAAGCTGCAGCCTTTACCGATGGTGCAATGTGTACAAGGGAGAAGGGTGTGGGGAGACAGGGCGGGGCGTCCTCTTCCCCACTCAGCAGCCCCAAGGAAAGGTTCACTCAGGGCCGCAGGGCCTGTTCTTACCTTGTTCTTACCCCAGATAAAGTGGGAAAGGTGATAACCCATGGAAATCACAGCTTTATCTTGGCCTTCCTTCATGACGCTCCCACACCCCCACCTTGGCTTCCCGGTTCACAGTTTCCCTCCCCAAAGCCCTTCCTGTCCTGGGTGAGCACCATGGGCAGGATCCTGATCACAGAGTCCAGCCCCCTGCATCTGACTTTCCAGATGGGGAGTTCAGCCAACTTTTCTTCAATGGTCTTCATGAATGATGCTTGAATTGTATAACTAAGCTCTATTACTTTTAAGGTGTGTGATCACCAAACCATTTAAATTCAACTTCTAAAAGATTAAAAATAAAAAAACCTAAGAGCACATGTATGTGTGCATACTCTAGTGATGGACATGCCTCAGTTTCGCTTAAGAATAGCTCTTCAATTCAGGAAGTTCTCATCAGCGTCTCACCCAGATTTCTTTTCCTTTTTTTTTTTTTTTTCAAAAGCTCACTGTCTTCGTCGTAGGGTATAGATAAAAGAAACTCCTTTAGAGCCCTTGTATCTCTTTCTCTATGCTTCCCTTCTCTTCCCTAGCTGGCCACATCTAGGTGGAACTCAGTATTCTCCAGCAGAGAGAGACTGGGATGAGCTGCTATGTTTTCCCTTCCCCTTCTGCTGCTGCTGCTGCTGCTGCTAAGTCGCTTCAGTCGTGTCCGACTGTGCGACCCCATAGATGGAAGCCCACCAGGCTCCCCCATCCCTGGGATTCTCCTTCTGGGTAGGAGTCAGTTATGAGAGGCGAGAGTTCTTGGTCGTCGCGGGCTGGCAGGCCAGGTGACCCTTTTCCGCAATCCCGCTTGAATGAGGAGCCTGATCGTGGACGAGGGAACAGCTGAATGCCTCAGGCACTCGAGACAAACAAGATGGCAACTTTAAAACAAGTTCTTTTACTTCAGGCAGCCAGCTTACGCCCAGACTGAGTTATGAGTCCTTCGTGTTGAACAACTACTAGTTATCAGGTAAGTCATAAAGGATCATTCATAAAATTAGATTCACCACTTGTTTTTATAGCAGTCATTAAGGAACATAAAAGACGATTCTTTTCAGCATTTGGGGGGCTGAATTATAAATTCAATTAACTGGAGACAGTTAACTTCATAGATCCAGATATCCTTATATCAAAGAGGCAACTCCCAACTACAAGCAGAAGAAAAGAGGACACGCTCTCCTCCTTGGTTTTCCAGGCCCCGGTGCCAACTGAGCAGTCTCTCTGCAGTCTACCTCTGTCACCTGTACTCTTTTTACCCTTTACTTGTGCCTTTTTCTTGGCCTTGGGGAAAGGAAATGGATTTTGAAATCATGGGGAGAATTCTTGGTCAAGATACAGAGCTTCTTCTCAGTTTCAGCTTCCTCTAGGGATAATAACAGCCATAGGGCTGACGTATAAGGGTTAAAGTATAGCATAAATAGGTGCTTCCCAAGTGGCATTAGTGGTAAACAACCCACCTGCCAGTGCAGGAGAGATAAGAGATGCAGGTTCAATCCCTGGGTCAGGGAGATTCCCTGGAGGAGAGCACGACAACCCATTCCAGTATTCTTGCCTAGAGAATCCCCATGGACAGAGGAGCCTGGTGGGCTACAGTCCACAGGATCGCAAAGAGTCAGACATGTCTGAAGCAACTTAGCGCACACACGCACGTATGCAGCATAAATAACATACCTAGCAGAGGACTGGCACCTGATCAGCACCCCATGAAAGGGAGATAGCTAAAAATACCATTTTCACAAAACAAATTTTAGTTAAAAACACCATTTTTCTAAAACAAATTCACTTCACTCCACCTCCCCGACTCAATCCTTCCTAGTACTTTAATCAGCATAGAAGAGCTAACGTGTACCAGTCCTGGGTGAGGTCTAGTGATGGAGAGTGAGGCATAGTGTCCTTACTGTGGGAGCTTAGAGATGGGGCTGGGTGATGTCCTCGTTAACATATTGCTCCTCTAAATTCCTCTCCATGCACCACCCAGGTTGGCATCTGATTACACAGTGACCTTTTGCTGGTCTCGGGTTGATTTATATACGTCTATATATAGTGTCTCCCAGCAAATTTATGTTAGGATAGTGAGAAAAAACAACATGAGCACTGATGTCTGAAACTCTTGAGTTCCAGCCCAGCTCTGAAACCTAAAGAGACAGAGTGGTGATGCAGCTTAAGGGGAAACCCTGTAGTCCATCGCTGGGACCCAGATCCAGCTTCACTTACTTTCGCTGTGTGATCTCGGGAAAGTTACCTAACTCCTCTGTGCCTGTTTCAGGCTCTGTCAAACCCGGATGATAACAGTACCTACTTCATGGGGGTTTCGTACAGATTCAGGAAGATCATGTGTTTTAAAAGTTTAGCACTACCCAGCATGGAACAAATGTTCAATCAGTTTTCACTATAACGGTTATCAGATTTATCTCCAGGGAAAGCGGCTCATGCCTCCCTCATCTGGAGATAAGAATGTTCACTTTGAAAAGCTGATATAAGGACTACATAAAATTATTACAATTAAGCATTAGAACAGTGTCTGACACTCCGCAAATTCTATAAGAACTCGGTAAATGCTGGTTTCTTCTCTCACCAGCAAGACCCAGGTCTCACACAATTTCAGTCTCTTCGGCCCAAATTAGCATTCACTCATTTAACTGGAACAGGAATGAGGGAATAGAAGGAATTGGGATTTCTAAAGCAATTCCCGAGAAGACAATTTTTTGTACTGTATCTTCTCAAGTCGCGGCAAGAAGGACAAAATCAGGAATATGGCCAACAGGAATTTCATGTGACTCCCATAGACATGTAACTGTAGGCAAAGAATTTCTCTGCCCGGGTTTCCACCGGTCTCAACGAGCTGAGAGGCACGACTGGGGTGTCCCTTTGCTATCCTGGGGTGTCACCAGGTAAGTCAGCTGGGTAAGATGTAGGGGGTTAAACGTCCCCCTGTGGTGCTGAGGCCACGGCAGAGAAGAACTGTACACAATGAGGTGCCCTGCGATGTCCCAGCTCCGGGTGGCCCCTTTCACACCGGTGGACAGACAGACAGCCTCCACTCAGGCCACTCCTGAGCTCCAGGCCAGGGGACGCTTACTGTCCAGAAGAACGTCCAGACCATCAGAGTGACAAAGACTGGGAGAGGGGTGCTGCTATTTTCTGCCAAGCAGAGGACACGGAGCCCGCCCCCCACCCCCAGTAGATGTTTAGGAAGGGGGCACAGAGTGATTCCTCTGGGCCATGTGAGCACACACTGTCTATACAGAGATGGAGGAGGGTCCTTCCCTCCCAAGAAACCTAGGAGAGGTCTCCAAGGCTCAAACATCTAGGGTTTAAAAGCAACAAAATCGTGGGTTGGCCGAAAAAGTTCGTTTGGTTTGTGGAACACACCTGAACGAACATTCTGGCCAACCTGATACCATCACTTTATCTCCACTTGGCATCCAAAACTTTCAGAAACAATTTCATGTGCTCAGAGGAGCAGCGGAAGGAGGGTCAAGAGAACAAAATCCAGCGCCTGCCTCTATAACCAACCAGCTACGTGACTCCGAATAAGTTTTTCCACCTGCCAAAGCTCTGTTTCCTCATCTAAAACAGGGGGACGCTGGAGTGGAGAGACCCTTTCTGGGTTTTTAAGGTTATGCTATGCTGAAGTATCACCTCTGTCTTTCCTGCTTTCCCAAGCTGGGGCCACACTTAGGGACGGAGGGCAGGGACCTCCAGGGATCCTCAAACATGTCTGGGGGGGGGGCAAGAGACACAACAGAACCTCTTCCCTTCTTTTCTTTTTTTTTTAAATCGAAAATCACTCCCAGCTTTTGGGACACAAAAGTTATCTGTTAAGGTAAGTTAAACCTTCTCAAGATGAATTTTCCTGCTACTTTTAATTAAAAGTTCTTTAGAATTAAAAGGGCACTATTCAGAAAAGGTTGAAAAAATTTTCATCGACACTCCCTCCCCACCCCCTCCCCCTTTTCCCAAGGCAAAGAAAAAGCTGTTTTGTGCACCGCTCACCCGGTCCGCACTGTACAAAAGGAGGTGGATTGGCGGCAAGACACATGAGATGACCCTTTGACCCCAAACCGCTGACAAGTCCTCAATGGCATAAATACCAGATAATCAATCACATGCCAGGAGGGCGAGTCCCCCTGCCCTCGCCCCAGCGTTGGGGTTTATGAGAGATACACTGTAAATAGACACTGGCTTCTTAAGAGAGGCCCCCTCTGCATTCCAGGGGCCGGCCATAATCCTGAACCAGGCCTGGCCAGACCCTTGACCATCTCGTTTTACAGCTTTCATCGCGAGCTTATAAAGCGAGCTTATAAAGCGCTCTTCCCTCCCAGTCCCCCTCTGCACGCTGGACTTTCTGGTATGGAATGAAGACAGTCCTCACCCAGCCACCCCCACCCCCCATCCAAGAGGGGACTCCAAAAATCACTGCAAAGAAAGCTAGGCTAGGAGGAGCCAGAGATGGGGCAATTCACCCAGAAAACTTGTGCGGTGCCAATGTGATGGGGACTGGGAGGGATGGGGGGTGTAGCCAAAGCCACACAGGACCTGGGGAAGTAATAAAGAATCAATAATGATACTGATGACAACAGGAATGACAATAGCTAATATCTGCTAAACAGTGAGTACACTGATGTAAGTGCCATGCACCATTCTAGGCTCTTCCCGTGCTATCCTATTACATACAATATCCTATTATGTCTTGTCATGAATGTGCCCATTTTACAGATGAGGAAGTGAGGCTCAGAGTTCACACAAATTGCCCATTTAGTGACTAAATGACAGGGGAGGGATTTATACCCAGAGAACTGACTCAGGTCCAGATAACCGCCCTGCTCCATCCTCCAAGTCCACAGATTTCTGCCTGGAGGGGGAAAATGTCGGAAATCAATCCTTTGGATCAACCAGTACTTTGAGATCACATAGCAACCGGGTGGAAGGAGGCATTAAAAAGTTCTGACGAACGTGGGTCTAAAAATCAACGTACCATCTGACTAGTGTCCATTTTCCAAGCTAGCCGAGAACTAGGCCGGTTCCAGGAGAGAAAGAGTGTTAAAAGGAAGCCCATAAATTCTGACGCCCACTGCAGTGCAAGACTCTCACTCTGCCCTTTAGCTCACCTTGGACCCCAGGAGCTCGGACAGCTAGCGCCAGGCCCAGACATCTCTAAGGCAACAATGGTCTTCTGAACCTTTGCTCTTGCTCAGAAGTTTACCAAGGTCCTAAACCAGTCCAGGCAAAAAGGGACATGGGGGGCAGGGAGAGGAAGACAGAGCCTCTTGGCAACTAATTTTGATAATGCTTTTGTGTCGAGGTCAAAGGTTAAATATGGCCACACTAATCCGCTTCTTCCAGAATTAAAGCACAAGGGAGATTTTTCTGTAGCTTAGCAAGACGGCTTTTCTCATGGCTGGAGAAATGGTCCCGAGCAAGCCCACTGAATGGGGACGCCTGGCTACTGCAGACATTCTTGCATTTATTTGGACAGACCATCCCAGGCCCTGGTCACTCGGTCAGAGTTATTTATTATTAAGACGAAGGTGAAAGGAATGCAAAGTGGCACTTAAAAAATGTAAGAGTCCCTCTCTCCAGCTCCACCCACTTCTAAATAATGTTTTCTGAGATGCTGGAGAAAGAAGGGGGGAGAAAATACGGGGGAACCTTGCCCACACACACAGAAACTGTAAGAATCATATATGTCAACTGCCAGCAAACGGTGGTTCTCAAAGAAACTCTAATTACCCACCATGCATTGGCTTCACAGGGTGCAGGGCGCTCCATACCTATTATTCCCTGAGCCTCACAGCAGGCCCGTCAGGTAAGTGAGCTTTTTGGACCCCTTTCTACCAATGCAGAAACTGAGCTTCTAAAAGGGCAAGCGACTGACTGATCCAGAGTCTTGCTTCTAATAAGCGACAGCACCAAGGCCAAAAACAGTCTTTGTTGCTGTGACTGCAGGAGACAGACAGACAGACATCCTCCATGCAGAAATACGGGACTCCCCCACAAGCAGGAGACCCATGATAAGAAGGCCAGAGGGAATGTGGGCCGGAAATGTCTCCTGGATTCATTTTGTTGAAGCTCTCCCCACCCGGGGATGGGGGGTGCCACTGAACTGTCAGGTGAGAGAGGAAAGTACACGGACACAACTTGGGGGGGGGCTGCTGTGGAGGCACCCCCTCTGTTCCTCCCATTCTGGGAGCAAACTTCTCTTTCGTCACCCCCCTTCCCATCTGGGGGAGCAGTCACCACCCCAAGGCAGACAGGAGAGCTCCCGTGGGAGGCAGTGGTCCTGCGAGAAATGATTGTCCAAGTGTCAACAACCTGCTGCTTCTCTGAGCCGTGGGGTCAGAGGCCAGGACGGAGCACAATGGCTTTCTCGGGCTGAAGGGTCCAGGGAGCGGGGCCTCTGGGGGGTCCCGGAATGCAGAGGCTCTGAATCCAGGCACCAGGGTCTCCTGTCTTGCCCTTTTATATCCTTCCTCCCTGCACAAATGCCAGACACTGCCAGCCTCAGAAACAGGAGACTAAGAAAGGAAAGGGATTAGCGACAGCCTCCATCTGCAAGCCTAAACACGCAGGTTTTACTCTGCAAGATACAGGGAGTAACTCAGTCACTATCCCCATGAGATAAATTTACCCTAAGGCGGCATGAGAAGAAAACTCAGCCTGAGGGTCTCCTCCTGCCTCCAAGCCCTTCCTGGCCCCATCATGGCTGGGCACCCACCCGTCTTGCTCCCAAGCATGCTGGACACAGACGTCCTCTCATCTGCAAGCTCCTCAGTGGGGGTGGGGGGCAGGTGAGGTAGGCTACCCTCAGATGCTGGCAGGTGGGCACCTGCCATGTGCCCATGGTTGGTGCTCCAATCACACAGGATGAATGAGGAACGAATGACTGAGCTCAGGTTGCTTCTGGAACTTTCTCCATACTAGAAATTATGGATCTGGAAATGGATAGCATGCAGGATCTGACCTGTTCAGGTCATATTCAGTCAAAAACCCTAGGACACCTCTCCCTCTAACGTCTGTCCATCATGTTACACTGAATACTTAATTTCCGGATGGACCAGCCTGCTTCCCTCTTACTTTCTGTGTAATTCAAAATATATGGTAAATAGTATTTGACTTGTTTTTTCATGCAGCATTCATGTATGTGCAGGGGACACGATGGCAGGTGCAACAGAGCAAGCCAGGGAAGGAAAGGGCCAGGAAGAGCTGGGAGGGGTGTGGTACAGAGCGTACAGACTGGGTATCTGAAGGGCAGAAACCAAGGGTCTCCCAAGGGTCTCCAGAGCTGGTACAATTAGAACAATAACTTTACATTTGAATTTGCTTTTCACCTCACAAGGCCATTACTGCTAAGATTATTCTAGTTGTGACATCCACCTTTGGCGTGATTGGGGCAAGCATGAAGTTCTAGTTTTTCAGGTAAGGAATCTGAGACTTACAAAGGTTGAGAGACTTGTCCAAGGCCATACAGCTGGCAAGTGAAGAGCAAAAATCTGAATTCAGACAAGAACAGGTTCCCTTTTCCTGCTTTTCACCAGGAAGCTCCCCTTACTGCTTTTGGTTAACCACACAACAAATACTGATTGGGTGGCTACTCTTCTAAAACAGTCAAAGGGTCCAGGGACCCAAAGATGGTTCAGACACTGCCCCTCCCCAACACATGGAGTAATAAGATGGCCAAGTGGTACAAGTGGAAGTATGCCCATGGTGCAGGAGATGAAAAGGAGGGCATGCTTTCCACTGCTTATTTGGAGAAAAAGGGGTGACAGAGGAGGACCCTGTCTTAGTCTGCTTGGGCTGCTCTAGCAAAATGCTACGACTGAGCGGCTTAACCATCATTTATTTCTCATAGTTCTAGAAGCTAGAAGTCCTAGATCAGGGTGCTGATGTGGCTGGATTCCTGGTGAGGGTTCTTCTTGACTTGCAGATGGCCACCTTGGAGCTGTGTCCTTACATGGAAGTGAGAGCTCCAGTCTCTTCTGCTTCTTCTGTTGTTAATAAGTCACTAAGTCCTGTCCGACTCTTTGCAACCCCAGGGACTGCAGCACGTCAGGCTCCTATGTCCGTCACTATCGCCCAGAGTTTGCTCAAATTTATGTCCATTGAGTTGGCGATGCTATCTAACCATCTCATCCTCTGCTGTTCCCTTCTCCTTTTGCCTTCCATCTTTCCTAACATCAGGGTCTTTTCCAACAAATCAGCTCTTTATATCAGGTGGCCAAAGTATTAGAGCTTCAGTTACAGCATCAGTCCTTACAACAAATATTGAGAGTTGATTTCCTTTTAGGATTGACTGGTTTAATCTCCTTGCAGTCCAAGGGACTCTCAAGCATCTTCTTTAGCACCACAATCCAAAAGCATCAATTCTTTGGCACTCAGCCTCCTTTATGGTCCAACTCTCACACCCATACATGACTACTGGAAAAACCAAAGCTTTGACTAGACAGATCTTTGCTGGCGAAGTGATGTCTTTGCTTCCGCTTCCTATAAGGACACTAATCCCATTATGGGGGTTCCATCATCCTTATGATCTCATTTAAACCTGCCAAGGCTCTACCTCCAAATACCTTCACCTTGGAGGTAAGGGCTTCAAGACATGAATCGGGGCAGGGAACAGGGGTGGAGGGCCGACACAAACATTTATATAACATAAACAATGGAGCTGTGAAGAAATAGTCTACGAAAACAAGACACAGGGAAATGAGGGAGTCGGGAAGATACAAGGAGAAGAAAAGCAGCAAGGAGAGACAGGAAATTACAAGTGACTCAGGATGAACACTGTAGGTGGTAGCATGAGATGGCCTGAAATTCTGATTGGAGGCATTTTCTGGGCCATGCAGTGGAGTCTGATCTTATCTCATCTAGAAGTCCTCAACCCTGGTTTTACATGTGAGCCTCCTGGGGAGCTTTAGAAAACATCCATGCCTGAGCCCCTCACTGGCACCCACACTGGAGATTCTGATTCAGCTGGTTTGTGGTGGGAATCCTTGCTTGCTATTTTCTTTTTTTTTTTTAAAAGCTCCCCCCAAGTGATTTTGATGTGTAGCTGATAAAAGACAATGAGGATCTTCTAAAGGATGAACATGGGCGTGGGCTGCCATTTCCTCCTGCAGATTCAGGGATCAAATCCACATCTCTTGCATCTCCTGCATGGAGAGACAACACCAGTAAGGATGCCAGAGCCATCCTTAGCTAAGGTAAGTGCATGAGGCCATGCCCTAAACCCAGGCTGGATCCATCAACTCCACACCCATCCTCCACTGCCATCTCTATCTGACAGAACTGGGCAGGAATGTGAAGACAACGGGGCTCTACATGCCACCATCCCGGGTCTTATGTGATAAGACCATCACCTGGGGTCCTTTCCCAGAGTCAGCTGCCTTCAGACCAGTGACTGCAGTCTAATCACGTGCTCCTGAGCAATCAGGCAGAGACATAATGTGGGGGATACTGTGGGCAGGAACTATGGGTTTCTGGCTGCGGCAGAAAGAATTTCAGGCAGACGAAGGGATGAGAGACACTCCAACCACCACCCCTGGATCCCCACAGCATGCATCTGATTCAAGTGCCTTGTATCACTGATTACCTTTTTAGATATGTCTGTGTTTTTTCCTCCCTAGCAATGATTCGCCTTCTGAAGGTAGGATTCTGATCTGATTTTTCTATTTTGAAAAAAATTGATAGAGTAATTCAAACAGTACAGCCGGTGGGCAAGTGAGGTCTGAAGAAGTTCAGAACATCTGCATCATTTTCGCTCTGGGCTTCTCAGACCCCTAGGGGCCCTGGCAGCTCTCAGTGCAGACCCTGATGCACAGATAATCAAGGAAGGCCACGTGGACAGACTCTCCTACCCTGGAAATTTCCAGGAAAGGGGCTGAGGATTATTTCCATATGGAAGAGTTGTGGGAATCCCAGGGGACAGGAAAAGTGGTCCAAGATCAGGATTCTTGGGTTGTATACCACAGTGTATGCATGCAAGCTAGGTCGTGTCCGACTCTTTTCAACTCCACGGACTGTAGCCCACCAGGCTCCTCTGTCTCTGCGATTTTCCAGGCAAGAAAGTGGGTTGCCATTCCCCTCTCCAGTGTATCTTCTTGACCCAGGGATTGAACCCACATTTTCTACATCTCTTGCATTGCAGGTGGATTCTTTACCACTAAGCCACCTGGGAAGCCCCCTAGACTACAGTATGTCTCTCTAACTTGCTGTGTGATCCTGGGCAAATCACTGAACCTCCCTGAGGCTCAGGATCACACTCCTTAATGCCTCCTGCTCCAGTTCTGAAGTCTAGGATTCTAAAAATGTTTAAATTCGAGATCTGGAACTAGCCTCTTCCAATGTGAGTACACCCCAAAGCTGGGCTAATAAATGTAAATGGTGATTCCAGGCTCTATTTTGGAAGGTGGGTCTGAAATACTATGACTCACTGTTGGATGAGGCAAGTCCTCTTTCTGAGCAGAAGCCAGGCCTCCTTCCATCACCCAGGAGCTTAAGATGTTGTTGTTGTTCAGTCGCTAAATCATCTCACACTCTTTGCGACCCCATGGACTGTAGCATGCCAGGCTCCCCTGTCCTTCAACTATCTCCTGGAGTTTGCTCAAATTCATGTCCACTGAGCTTAAGATGGGGAGGCCAGAAGGCATCCCAGGACAGGGGGTCCAAGCTTGGGAGCCAGATGAGAGCAGTGGGCAAGACACTGCCTTCTGGACTACCTCCCTGGAGACAGGGGTTCCCAAGTCATTTCAAAACAGAGAAACACTTGGTGCTCCTTCATTTGTCAAAAACCTCAAGTGTGTTTCCCAGAGGAGAGAAGTCAGAGTGACTCTAGGGCCCAAGGGGCAGCTTTCTGATGCAAAGTCTCCCCCTTTTCAATTCCTGTAACTAAAATGAATATGGAAAAGATAATTACCTTTAAAACATACTTAATACTTGAACACATTATCTCTACCTGCAGCAAAAGAATGTTATCTAATGGGATCTTCCCCATAAGCTTAATCAAATTGCTATCTTAAAACTCTCTGGAGTCCTGTGAAACAGTAATAGAAAATCTGAGGCAGAGGCTGGAAGCATTTTATATTTGTTTGGTGGAGGGGAATGTGTATTCCATCTAACAATGGGCACTTAGAGACAAAGTCATTTCCAATCTGTAATGGATCTTCTCTGAACGGGGGCAGGGAACACTTCATCTGACCCAAACCTGCAATCCCCCTGTTAGGTAACTTTTCCTAATGTTCAGAGAAAGAAATGCCAAAAGAAAAGCCTTTTTCTTAATACCTGTTTGGGGTGCTTTTTTGGTAGAAAGTCTCCTCTAGTTGGGCCTGGGACACTTAACACATGGAGATGCTTACCTTGCTACTTAACTCTGGGCTTTAACTTGGCAAATAAATTGATGCCTATATTTTCCTTGGTCTGCCCAGCCCCCAGGCAGTGCCATCCGTTAAGTTAGTGGAGAAGGTAAATTACCTGCCCAGATTGTGCCCAGGGCGAGTGGCCATTTGCAAGGCTGGAGAAAACCAAAGGCAAACAGCTTCTGAGAAGATCGAATGTGAGAACTGGCTGTGTTCCCAGCATCTCAAGCTTGCCTGGAATGACCAAGTAAACAGCTGCCGCAGAAGTGCCTGGCCAGCCCAGTTCATCTTGTTGACAGAAGAAGCGATAGGTAGGAGGTGATAACGTGCTGTATCTGTTAGTCATTTCTCCTGCCCGCAGCCCCCCGGGAAGGTCCTTCATGTGTGGGGACTGGTTCCCCAACCCCCACCAAAGCATGGAGAGCAAAGGGGGCATCCCAGTGCACAAAGTAAGGCAATCAGAGGCTTACAGAAAAAAAATATATGGGGAGCAGGAGACAATACTAGGGAAGCATTACAATGATCATCAAGACACAGGTTTGCTGGCATGCGAGCAACAGATTACAAAACAGCATGCACTGCCTATTATCGCACCAATGTTGTTTAAAAGACAACAGAGAAAGATGGTGGAACTACAGGAGACACATTTCTTTTGTTTACATGTATTTTCTAATTTCCCCACATGGAGCGCATATTACTTGTGTGATTCTTTTCTTAAAACGGGCTGCCTGGGTCCACGCTGTTCATGCACGCCCTCTGGTCAGGGTGACTCCTCTCGGGCATGAGAAGACCTGGCTGTTTTTCTGAAGATGCGCAGCACAAGGCAACTGCCAGTCTCCTCTGACTGCACATGTCAGATTCACATTCTTCTCCTACTGAGGGTCCTGACCTGATCCCTTCTTTCCTTCTTCCTGGTAGTGGATACGGAGGAAGGACAGGAGGAGGTCTCTGAGCCATCCTACTCCCCACTGCCTTCCAAGAACAGAACAAATCCGAAGGCACCAGAGCCTCCTGCATTGTCTGAATGGTCCCCATTCTGCAAACTGCTAGCTATCTAAAAAAAATCCTGAGTTGCAGCAGGTAGAGGGGATTGGGCTGAGCGTGTAAAAACCAAGGCCTGGAAGCTACTTTTCATTTCAGTGAAGATACAATCCACAAACCATGAAATACACCCTTTAAAATACACAGTTCAGTGGTTTTCAGTGTACTCAGAAAGTTGTACAACCATCACCAACACTAACTCCAGAACCTTTTCATCACCCCTCAAAAGAAGCTCTAACTCATTAGTGTCACTCCCCATTTTCTGCTCCCCTCAGCCTCTGGCAACTACTAATCTGCTCTGTTCCTATAGATTTGCCTATTCTGAATATTTCACATAAATGGAATCATACAATATGTAGCCTTTTGTGCCCAACTTCTTTCATGTTGGTTTTAACATTCATCCATGGTGCGGCATGCAAGTGTATTTACTCCTTTTTATGGCTGGATAATGATATAGATATATCACGTTTTGCTCATCTATCCCTCAGCCAAAGGACATGTGGGTTCCAGTTTCTATGTTGAGGGTATAAATGAAGTGGCTATGAACAACTTTTTGTGTGGATGGATGTTTTTCAATTCTCCTGGGCTAGAAGTTGCTTTTTAAAAGTAAATGCTTGTTATTAGGTTGTCATCTGTGTCTCTCACACATCAACAACAACAACAAAAAGCACAGGATATTTAAAAGATAGTTTGAAACATCTGCGACTTTCAACTACATACCTGGGTTCCAAGAAACTGACAGCTGTGGGTCCTTGTTGTTCCCCAATCCCACACACGTATTTTTATTGCAATTCCTCTGCCCCTCCACCCCAGGGGCCACTGTGTCGCCATCCTTACCTCATGGGTTTCACCAGTCCAGTTCATCCTCTAAGAAAAAAATCTGCGCTGCAGCATATGAAATATTTAAGCTGTTTTTCTAAATATATACATTATTTAGCTTACAGTCTATAAAATATTTACATTGCTTGTCCCTCCCATCCCCAAATATCTGCATTATTTACAGTATAATCAGGAAAACAGTAACCCTTGTAGGGATTTTTGTTGTTGCTTTTAACTTTTAATTTATATTGGAGTACAGCCAATTAACAATGTTGTGATAGCTTCAGGTGGACAGCAAAGAGGCTCAGCCAAACATATACGTGTATCCAGTCTCCCCTAAACTCCCCTCCCATCCAGGTTGCCACATAGCATGGAGCAGAGTCCCCTGTGATATCCAGTAGGTCCTTGTTGGTTATCTATTTTACAAGGCATCCATTTTACATGGCAGTGTGTACAGGTCCATTCCAACCTTCGTTTTGTGACTTTCACAGTTTTCCTAGGTGTCACTGGGTGCACACAGCCGTGAGAGGCAACAGTGAGTTCTCCGGCCCAAGTCACAGAGCAAGAGCTGGGGACGCAGGAGCTAACACAGTGTTCAAAGCCAGACAGACAGAACGGGTCACACCTGTCACTCCCATGGGACCAGAAGGCACAGACCACAGAATTCCTAGGGAGGCAGTTCTGGATGCCAAGCTCGGTACCCCACCGTGTTGACATTTAGTTGGTCTCTGAAAAATGGGAGCTCATTCCTATTGAGCCCTAGCCTGGGTCACCCCTCCAGGTGTGATGTCAGTCCTCACTTAATTTTAAGGAAATTCCTCCCTGCTGCCTACGTGCTCTATCTGGCCATTGTGAACACAGACAGTGGTTGTGATCCCTGAGCGCTGGCACAAGCCCCTCCCAGGTCCTGAGGTCTCCATCTGGCAGTCACCTGCCTTATGAGTGGGAAACTGAGGTCTACCAGTGCAGAGGAGACAGGAACATCCTACATCTGCCTCAAAAACCCATTTACTTGCACATGTAGCCTTTTATTTTTAGAAATCCTCCTCCATGGAAAGAATAAGGCTCAAAGGTGATATTTTTTATTATTTATAATGTGACCTTAATTTTTAAAATCAAATGAGGGACTTCACTGGAGGTCTGTGGCTAAGACTCTGTGCTTCCACTGCAGGGGTCATGGGTTCGATTTCTGGTTGGGGAACTAAGATCCCACATGCCATGTGGCATGGCCAAAAAATAAATAAATAAAGTAAAATTATATAAGTAAAACATGCCAATAAATCATTATTATTATATAATAATAAAGAAAATACATACTAATTATTATTCAGATATAGATAATGCAGAAAGTAAAACCTACTTTGCTCTATAATCCTATCCTCTAAAGACAATCACTATTAACAGGTAGACTGTAGAGCCTTATAGAATCTTATAAGATGGCTTCTGTATTTTACATGAAATGATCACACTAAACCACCTCCTCCTCTAATCACCTTTTATTGCACAAAACATCACGGCGATTTTTCCATGCAGGTGCCATAATTAACACAGTCCCTACTTTTGGATATGTAGGTTGGTCTCAGGCTTTGTAATTACATATAATGCTGTAATCAGCATCTCTAAGGGAAGCTAAAAAACTGATCTTTGTGACGTAAAGGCCAAAGCTGGGCATGAACCACCAAGGGTCCCTGAGTATCTGTAGCACTGTAATAGGGGTGGCCTGTCCTGGGTTTCCAGCCCAGCTCTGCCACACGCCCCCCCCCCCCCCGACTCAGGCACCTCTGACAAAATGTCAGGAGTGTGAAATCAACTCTCTCATCTCCTGGTTGTTCAACTCAGGAGAGATTTCCTCTTCCTCCTCCTCCTCCCCCCCTTCCCCCGCCCGCCTTGGTACCTCTACTTACCCTGCTTCTGTTTTGAATCTCTAAAATAATGTGACAAGTTAATGATGGTACAATTATCTAAATGTTTAACAGACATGTTATCTAAGTGAGTCAGATTGAGATTCCATCCCGCTGACAATAAACATCAATGGTGGAGCAGAAAGCGATAGGCAAATTATAGCAAACCCTGCAATTTCAATGCTATTAAATTTGGAGGAATAACAGCCTTGAGGCCTGTAAACTCTGAATAAAATAGGCCCTTGTGTTTGTCCAACTATTAAATCAAAATGCTACCAACATCCTAGAAAAAACCAGGCGATTTATGGCTTTTCAAGTTTCAGTTACACATTGGTTTTTATTAACTCCTTTCTGTCATCAGGCAGCAGTGGTATGACAGGGGGAGAAGGGAGCACAGCCAGAGAGGAAGGGGTAGGAGCTGTAAGGATGGAGAGGAACCATGGGGCCGGCGGGAGTGGGGGGCAGAGAGGTGAGCGGGAGCCTGGGGCCGGGGCTGAGGCTGACCATGGGGACTCTGGCGTGAGGACCGCGTGAAAGGAAAGGGGCCATTCTGAACACAGGCAATTCTGAATCCAGTTAAGTCCTCTCTGCATATGAACCTTCGAGTTGCAAACTTTCAAAGATGCGAGCCTGTGTCTTGTTCCACCAAGGAACCAGATCCCGTGCTACCCACGTCAGGCGTGAGTGAAACTGCAGCTCGCCCTCCATCTCTTGCTGCTGACGATCCACCAGCTCTACCATCTCCCATCTCCTCTCCCTCCTCCAGTCAGTAACGCTTCTTGCCTGTTCACTCAATGCCCCCCCCCCCCGAAGACAGCTGTTGTATTATACTTTTCAAGGTACTGCACGGTAAGATGTTTTACTTTTTATGTTTGCTAGGTATTATGTGTGTGAGAAGTTATCGTAAACCTATTACAGTACAGTACTATGGAGCCAATTGTGTTAGTTGGGTACCTAGGCTAACTTCAATCGACTTATGAACAAACTGGACTTACCAACCCACTCATGGAACAGAACTTGTTCATATGCAGGGGACTTACCACCGTAGGGGAATGACACGTACCCTGGAAGTTCCATCAGACTCACAGCTGGGGGCCCTGAACTTGAATCCCAGTCCTTCCACTGAACGAGTCATGTTACTTAAACCTCTCTGAGCCCGCAGCTTCTCAGCAGTGATATGGGCAGTGAACCTGCCTCTTAGTGGGCTCTAGCAGATAATATATAAAAGCACCAGAGCCAGGCACAGTCCAAGCTCTGAACAACAGTCCTCAAAGACCAAAATAGTTTCAATCCCCTCAAACTTCTGGAATAGTTTTTAAAAGACAAAAGATCTTCACCTTTAATTTCTTCTTCAGACACAGTATGCATTTAATTTTTTATTGAATATGCATCTGAATAAAATGAAAGAAGCGGTTGTCTACTGGTGAGACAGAAACTGTAAACATCTAATGTGCTTAGTTATGTCCAGCTCTTTGTGACCCCATAAACTGTAGACTGCCAGGCTCCTCTGTCCATGGGATTCTCCAGGCAAGAATACTGGAATGGGTTGCTATTTCCTACTCCAAAGGATCTTCCCCACCTAGGGATCAAACCTACGTCTCCTGTACCTGCAGACGGATTCCTTACCATTGGGCCACCTAGGAAGCCCCTATAATAGTCATAGGTTACAAATGTGCTGAAGTGGAGAAAAATGTAGACCATCCATCCAAGATCAGAACTTTAGGCTGTGCTTGGAACCATGCAACCTCTCAAACAGCAATTTTTTTCTTACCTAATTCCCACTCCCGCTATTTGAGAGAGGCAGAGAAACAAAGCAATTTGTCCCATGTCATAAAGCAAGCCTGTAACAGAGCCAGGATAAGAACTCAGTTCTCCTTTCTCCTAATTCATTCTTGTTTTCCCTAATACCAAGCTACCCCCACAAGACAATGATGTTCACCATATCCACTATGATGGGAGATTGCTGGAGGTGGGGACCAAGTCCTCACTGCTGTATCTTTATCCCAGGGCCCAGCATCAATGTCCAACACAGAACAGATGCTCAAGACGTCTTCTGAATGAATGAGCTTTAACCTCTTCTAACCCAAATCAATCTCAGTTCAATTTTCCTCTCCAATCCCAAGAGAGCTAAACACCACCAATCCCCTCAAAGCATTAATGCTTCATGCAAAAGTATTGGGGTGACGGATGGGCAGAGCTCAGAGTTCTGAAGGGCAGTGAAACTCTTCTGTATGATACAATGGTGAATACACATCATTATACATTTATCAAAACCCAGAGGATTTACAATGCCGAGAGTGACCCACTAACATAAACTTTACAGGATAATGATGTATCAACCTGGGTTCATCAGGGGTAACAAATGCACCATTCTGATGAGGGATGTTGACAGTGAGGGAGTTGTGTTGGGGTGAGAAGTAGAGGGTATATGGGATACTCTGTGCTTTCCACTCTATTTTGTGGTAAATCTAAAATCACTAAAAAAAAACCCACAAAACATCAAAATCTATTCGTAAGAAGCAGCACTGGAGGTCAGTCCAGAAGGAGCCAGAGGGACCCTAGCACCGCTAGGGTGAGTGGTGCAGAAGGAAGGCGTGTCTGGGCAGCAGGTGACAGCCAGGCTGTCATTCCCTATGCCACAGCAAGCAGCTCCAACAGAGCTGAGAGCCCTGGGCTTGGAAAATAAAACTCTATATTAGGCTTCAAACATGCCTTGATAGTAATAGCACAAAACGAGCTCAAGAGTAAGTCTATGCTGGAGCACTGACTGTACAAACAGGAGCACATGACTCTCCCTCCCCAAGTGCCCATGACGTTCTGCAGCCGTCCCGAGCTCGGGCTTTCTTGGGTTCAATTCCCTGGCACACCATGTGAAACACTATACCAATCACCCCCTGATATTTATAAAAGTCAAAAGCTATTATGCTTTCAATGGGGAGGTCACGTCAATCCAAGTGGAGCCCACGTGCCATCCAATGACTCCCCGCTGCCCTCCAGCCTGGGCCGGGGTGGGAGGCTCGTTCTGCCTTTTTTCCACGTCAAGTTTTGGGGAGAGGAAGTTCTTTCTCATCTGCTGGCCCTTCTCTCTTTCCCTCCCCCAATCTCTGCGGGCCAGGAAGGGAGAGAGACTGCTCTTGGGAGGAGGAGCCAGAACAGTTGCTGGTTTTCCTACTTCGGGAGGACAGGAGCCAGCTGCCCTGACAGGGCTCCTCCATGCCCAGCACCACCCCTTGTGCCAGGCCCAGGGCAGGAAGGGGGGGCCAGGCCGGCAGCCACCCCCAGGGAAGGAATGTAGCTGCTCACCCTCTTCGATTCTCTGCCCCGCCTGCTCATCCACCACCGAAAGTCCTCCAAACAAGGACTTCATTTTCTCCTCTGGAGTTCAGGGCCAGAGACAGTCCCCGAAGCTCTTTCCAAGCATCCTTAATATATCAGGAAGGACAGAGGGGCCAGTTCAAGCAGGCAGCCGACAACACCAAGGTGGGGGCACAGCTCTGCACGATCAAAAGGTGTGCATGTGTGTGCACATGTGTTTGTGTGTTGTCACTGCCTTCTCCTCCCAAAGCCACGACAAGGTGCCTCCGAGCCTCTTTCACACTGAGGAGGAGAGGGCCCTGGGGCAGGGTGCCTCCAGCGCCTGCTCCATGATACCAGGGGCGGGCAGGTCCAGCAGCACCGTTGCCCTTGGCCGCCAGGTGTGTTAGCTGTTCTGGACCGCACGACCCTCCTGAGGCTGACATGGAGAAGCTGAGAACAAGCATCCCAACATTTGCATCCACTTGAATGGTTTTCTCTGTGACGCAGGAAGGTGGAAATGAAGCAAGTTTTTCTAGGCCAGCAAAATAAAGTCCTTATTTTGTAGTCAAGAGTGGAGAGTACTTTGGCCTGGAAATAAGAACTCGTGGGTCCTAATCCTGGTTTGGCTTGTTTGTTCTCAACTGACCCCCCTTTGCAAATATAGGCTTTTGAGCCCTAGTTTTTTAGGCTGTTGAATGGGCAGAGCTGAGCCCCCAGCTCTGCACATTAGATGTGATGCCCAGGCCTGCACAGGGAGGGGAAGCAGCATTAAAACACAGGCTTTAGGGTGCAGGAGCCCAAAGCACACATTCTAGCCATCCTGAACAGGTCATCCTTAACTTTCCTAAGTTTTCATTTTCTCTAGCAAAGAACTGGGAAGGAAAATGTCTTATGTTTTAGGATGGTAATAAGGACTTAATAAAATCATATCCCCAAAATATCCAATAGAGTACAGCTACTATATTATCTGTGTGTGCATGCTAGGTTGCTTCAGTCATCTCCGACTCTTTGCGACCTCATGGACTGTAGTCTGCCAGGCTTCTCTGTCCATGGGATTCTCCAGGCAAGATACTGCCCTCCTCCAGGGGATCTTCCTGAGCCAGGGATTGAACCCACATCTCTTATGTCTCCTGCATTGGCAGGCAGGTTTTTTTATTTTTTTTTCTGTTTTACCACTAGCGCCACCTGGGAAGACGATATTATCTGTAACCAAAACAAATTCACCCTACTTGTTCATTTCCTCCACAATACACTGTAGCCTTCAGGAAGGCAGGGACCGCCCCTTGCACACAGTAGGTACTTCAAAACTTAGCAGATAAATGAATGAACGAAGGATGGGACAAATCAGCTGCACAGGCTACTCTGGTATGTAGCGAACACAAGTCACTAGCCTGGCCGACCTCGTGGGGCAGGGCGTGGGCTGGAGGAGAGAATGGAACTACTTTGGAGCAAGTCTGGAGATCGAGTGTCCTGGGCTCTAAGGCGTCCATGAAGCTTCCTAGCCCCAGAACTCCTAAGCTCAGGAATGACTTTAGACATCTAGTATCTGTCTCTTTTCCTTACCAGGGCACTACGAGGGCATAAGGTGGGGTGACACAGGTCTGACTGATATTTCCATAATACCCAGCTTCCTAATGGTAACAGACATGGGCCAGGACACCAGTGGGAGACTCAAGCTCCTGGAAGGGGGAACACAAGACCTTGCTCTGTGCTAATCCCAGCTCTGCAGCCTGTCCGGCCTAGGTGGATATGTCATCGGTTTAAACATCAGAAGAGGGCAGTCCCCCCGGGAAGCTTCGGGCATTCTAGGAACTATAGCCTTAAATAAAAGCCACGAAATCTGCCGAGAGGCTGTTCCACATGCACAACTTCAGTCTGCCCTCGCCTCTTCCCGCTGCACATACAGCAGGGGCTGTTGGCTCTACAGGTTCACTGGAAACATCCTCTTGACCAAAGGACACATCAGGGATCCTCAAAGATCCCATCAGCTCGGCAAAGCAGCTGCACCCCATTCTTATTCCTTTCTGACCACTACCTGCCCCTCCCCCTCTCACCTACCTAGTCAGGGGAAAGGATGCCCTCCAAGGGCATGGCGAAGACCGTGATGGAGCAGTGTTGGTAACCACCATCGCCGCTGACTGAGCGCTTACTCCATGCAAGGCCTATGCTGAGTGCTCTCCATGGATCATCAAATTAAATCCTCACAACATCCCTTGTACGACAGCATCGTTGCTGTCACGTTATCAAGGAGGAAATGGGCTTAGGGAAAGTTAAGCAATCTGCCCAAGCTTATAAAACGTGGAAGTGATGGGACTAGACAGGACTTGAATCTAGACGGTCTGACATCAGATCCCAAGTGCTCCAAATACCCTGAATGTCACACTCAAGACTTTGGGTTCCAAGGGTCCCACTTCCTTGAAACCTGCAAGACAAACGAGAACCACGCTATCAGGGCCCCAACTAGCCTGGTGAATAAAGCCATGGAGAGGTCATCTTCCCCGAGTAGCCATCTGCACATCTGCCTTTCCTGCTGTGGGGGTCTCACAGTCTCTCTGGCGTGGCCCCCAAACACCAGCATTGGCCCCATTCTCTTACGTTCAGATCACACACAGGGAGCTGTTCTGAGTCCCCTATGTGCAAACGTGTTAAGTCACTTCAGTCATGTCCGACTGTGCAACCCTATGGACTGCAGCCCGCCAGGCTCCTCTGTCCATGGGATTTTTTAGGCAAGAATACTGGAATGGGTTGCCGTGCCCTCCTCCAGGAGATCTTCTCGACCCAGGGATTGAAGCTGCATCTCTTGTGTCTCCTGCACTGGCAGGCGGCTTCTTTACCACTACAATGCCACCTGTGAAGCCTCTGACTCTCCCACATATGGATTAAAAGAGCTGAAGCTTCCTTCAGCTCAACTCCAAGGCTGCCGCACTGAGATCTCCCCCCTCCCCAACAGGGCCTGCTGGAAACTGCCCCAGCCCCCTCGCCCTCAGCTCAGCAGCTGAGGTATCTCCCCTGCCCTCTAATTAATGCCACCCGATCCCATCTGTTGCCCCCAGGCCTGTTCACGTCCCAAACGGGGATGTACAGTGGCTCGGACAACATTATGATTTGTAAAACCCACTCCTAATTAGTTTGACTTTGAATGAAGAGGGTAATTATTTTTAAATTTATTAACTGCTGCCTGGCCGGAGAAGTTTCCAGATCAAATGACATAGGGAAGCTATTTCTGTTCAGTGATGCAGCAATTTATATTACTGATCGGTCATTAAAACCTCTGGCACAAAACCACTTGTGTTTCCTGAGCCAAGATACTGTCCGTGTGTCAAATTTCAAACCCGGAGTATAAATTAAGCCATTAATGGTATTTATCAATTTATCTGGACTTTAAGAGAACTACTTACTAATTTAAGACATTCCTGATATAGAACCCAAGTGGTGCGCTGGGCGCATGCGTGTACGTGCATGTATGTGTGTTATCTCGCTTTTTATTTTACTGAACGGTGTAAAAAAAATTCTGATGTGTAAATGAAGTACAGGCATCTTGGGGAGCTGCAGAGCTGTTAATTCCTGACTGCTCTGCAACCCAAACATTTTGGAAGCAGCAGTGTTTTGCAATATGTATTTGTCATAATATAAAAGGTGTAAAGTGATCTCTGTTTATCTCCTCAAAGTCTTAGCTGTAGCAAAACAGAAAACTGAAGTGTGACAACGAAGCCTGAGCCCAGCCCAACCGTAAGTGTGTTGTCCCTGAGCACCAGCTGGAGCCCACCAAGATCCTGGAGGGAGGGGACAAGGAAGGGTCACTCCCACGGGGACAGAAGTCCTCCAGGGTAAGTGGAGGAGATGAAAGGGTGAGACCTGCAGATGATGTGTGTTTGGCGAAAATGGGATTAGAAATACTTTCTACTAAATTCATTCTGCAGTGTCAAGAATATCTGAGAAGCACCCCGATCACCCATCCGATGCCATGCTACATGCCAGCTCTGTGAATTACCCATGTGGTGGGGCGGCCTTGGGCATGGAACTCCCAGACCCTATCTATTTCAGGGATATTGTATACTATTTCTTGAGGGGCACACGGTCATCAGGGTATTGAGGATGCTTAGTTAAATAGGTCACAGGGATCCTAAAGAGCTCTGCCCTGGACACGGCCATGAGCTATACAAGCTCTCCCTAAACTGTTCAGCCACATAGCCATGGACAATAGTAAGTCAATGAGCCATCCAACCATCTCATCCTCTGGGGATTGGTAGAAAAGAGCACTGAAGTCAGAGTTGGGTCAAGTTCCAGCTCTTCACTTCCTAGTGCTGGGTTTCTAGGCCTCCATGTTCTCATCTGTGAAATGGGTATAGGGAAAGAAAGTGTTCGATAAACAAAGGCATCAGAAACATGAGATGGCAACACCATGACTTTACTTTCCCAGGCTCTCTTCCTTCTCAGAGCTTCCTCCCTGCTCTCCTGTTCGCTCTCTTAAAGCCTATCTGGTACCCACCCCCAGCTTCCCCCAGTCCAACAGGTTTAGCATCACTTTCAGCATTCCTTATAACCAGGCCTCTCTCTTCCTCAGAGGCCCCCTTTCTTATAATAGAGATGGCATCTAGATGTCACATTGTATTTTCTCATTGATTATTAGGGAAGTCTGAAAACCCATCTGGGTTCTGCAGGTTCTATAGGTGATAACCCAGTTGTGCCTGTCAGAAGAACTGCCTCATTGCCAACCTGACGCTGACGATATGGCCACCACCACCTCTCTCCCCAGCCAAGGACAGCCTGCTCAACACCAAATGCTTCTCATGGCAAGGCAGCTTGCCCCTCGCTCACAGCCAGGTGGGAAAGGAGCCCTTCTTAGAGCATCCACCCTGGTCTCTTCTGCACAATTTGGATTCAACTTGGCGATAAAGCAGAAGTTAGTCTGAAGGTTAAGACTCCAGTGGTTAAGACTTACTTCTAATGTAAGGGGCACAGGCTTGATCCCTGGTCAGGGAACTAAGATTCTCACATGCCTGCTCCAGAGTACTGTCCCCTGCCCCCAAACAGGTCTGAAGGAACTGGGCTCCACCTCTGCTACAGGAAGGATGGGCACTATACCCCTTTGCAGGTGAGGAGATTTGAAGGGCAGAAAGGATGAGGAACAAGGTTATCCACCTGCTAGACAGTGAAGTTAGATCCCACCCCCTCCTCAGCTTCTGACTCAAACTTCAGGTTCTTTCCAATTCCTGTTGTTCAGTCTCTCAGTCATGTCTGACATGCCAGGCTTCCCCATCCTCCACTATCTCCCAGAGTTTTCTCACACTCATACCCATTGAGTCGGTGATGCCATCCAATCATCTCATCCTCTGCTACCCCGTTCTCCTCCTGCCCTCAGTCTTTCCCAGCATCAGGGTCTTTTCCAATGAGTTGACCCTTTGCATCAGGTGGCCAAAGTACTTGGAACTACTATTCTTTTCTGGAAAACACCGATCACTTTCAAGTCTTCACTAACTTAATAAATCCTGGAAGGGCAATGGTCCTAAGACACCTCCTCGTTTTCAAAGCCCAATCAATACCAAACTCTAAAAACAGGTTGCAGTGTCATTTACACCACTGAATTATACACTTTAAAGTTAAAATGGCAAATTTATATATCTTTTATGACAGTCTTAAATACACTAATATATCACTATACACTATACGCTAATATATCAAAAACTACGGAACTGGATCCTTTAAGCCAGTGACCAGGATGTGAATTACATCTCACTAAAGCTGTCGGAAAAACAATACAGTAAGCACGTCTGCGTTGCTCACTACCGTATCCCCAGTGGGTGCCAGGCACACAGAAGGTGCTCAATAAGTGTGTGGGGTCCTGTCTGTGAATGACATCCCCATCCGCTCACCCGGCAGGGACTCAGTCTCTTGCCCTGGTCCTGGCAGTTAGGGCAGCTTGCTCCCTGCTGCTGCAAATTTAATCTGGATGGACAGAATTTAGCTGCTTCACAAAGCTGGCTCAGAGTTCGGTGTCCTCAGCCCCCGATCAGAATTCTCAGAGCAGGAGTCTCAGTTACATGTGTGGTCCAGAGGCAACAATAAATGGCCGGGAGCCTGGGAGATATGCGTCCTTCCCCGACTTTTAAGAAAACCAGCTCTGGGATCCTGGGCAAAATCTTCTGGCTAAGTCCCCTTCTCTAGAACCGAGCCAGGGAGACACTGATTGGTATGACAGCTCACCTAGAAAGTTCTGCTTAATGCCACAGGTCAGGGCAACAACAGCCCAGAGTGCATGATACCAGGGCCATGACATATGTCTTCCACGTGGAGAGGCTGACTTTGAGGGGCAGGAAGACGAGAAAATACTGATGGCGATCACGAACAGCAGCAGCAGCTGACTGGTCTTCCTTCTTCCCTTCCGGCCCCTGTAGCAGCTCAGGGGCTTGTTTCCACAGAGGGCTGCCACCAGTTCCTCCTTCCCTGTGTGTCCGTCAGTCTCCACTAAGAGAGGGAATCTACTCTTCCATCCTTTGAATCTGGGCTTGACCTGTGCCTGCTGAGAGCAATGAAATATGGTGGAAGTGATGCTACATGTTTCCAGCCTAGCTTTTAAGAAGGCTGGCAGTTTCTGCTTCCTGACTCTTGGAGCCCTGAGTGAGAGGTCCAGGCTGCGCTGCTGGAGAGAGAGGCCACCAGGAGGAGGACTGGGAGGCAGATACAAGGGGGAGGGCACCATCGTGGACACCCAGGCCCACACACCACCCGGTGCCACCACGTGAGAGACCCCCAGTGAAAACTGCTCAGCTGAGCACAGTCACCTACAGAAACGTCTGCTATGTTAACACATCGTGGCTTCAATCTACTGTTAGAGTGGTTTTCCTTGCATAGCAATTGGTAACAAACACTCCTGCAGTCAATTATCAACACAGGAACCGGGGTGATATTTTAAACCCATAAATCAAGTCATGACATCCTCCCATTCAGCACCCTCCAATGGACTGTTTTCCCCCTTTTCTATAAATGTTTGTATGCATAGGTGTGTGTATGTGTGTGTATGCAGTTTTACTGAGTCGTAATTCACATACCATATGATACACAAGTCATGCTTTTAAAGGGCAAAGTCGGTATTTTTTAATGTATTCAGAGATGCACAACCATCATCACAATCAATTGTAGAACATTTTAATCACCCCAAAAAGAAACTCCATACCCATTAGCATTTACCATTTCCCCCCAAATCTCCCAGCCCCTTACTAATTTACTTTCTGTCTAGAGATTTGCCCATTCTGGGTGTTTCATATAAGCAGAACCATACAACACATGGCCTTTGTGACTAGATTCTTCCACTGAGCATAACGTTTTTAGGATTCGTCTTTAAAATGTTATAGAATGTATCAGCTGCTGCTGCTAAGTTGCTTCAGTCATGTCCGACTCTGTGCGACCCCATAGACGGCGCCCACCAGGCTCCTCCATCCCTGGGATTCTCCAGGCAAGAATACTGGAGTGGGTTGCCATTTCCTTCTCCATTGCATGAAAGGGAAAAGTGAAAGTGAAGTTGCTCAGTCGTATCCGACTCTTAGCGACCCCATGGGCTGCAGCCTACCAGGCTCCTCCGTCCATGGGATTTTCCAGGCAAGAGAACTGGAGTGGCATGCCATTGCCTTCTCTGAATGTATCAGCATTTCATTCCTTTTTATAGATGAGTAATACTCCATTGTATAAACTACTCCATTGGATAAACTATATTTTGTGTATCCATTCATCCGTAGGTGGACACTGAGTTATCTCTACCTTTTCGGCTGTTATAAAAATGCTGTTATGAACACTTATGTGCAAGTTTTTGTGCAGATATATGCAGGAGTGGATATTCATATACGCAGGAGTGGAATTACTGGGTCACAGTATCTATTTACCTTTTTGAGGAACTGCCTATTTTCCAAAGTGGCTGCACCATTTTACACTTCCACCAGCAGTGCGTGAGGGTTCTGATTTTTCCACAATCTCAACAACACTTCTCACTGCCTGCATTTTTATTAAGCTACATCTTGGTGGGTGTAAAGCATTTAGTATCTCACTGTGATTTTGATTTGTAGTTCCCTGATGGCTAATGATGTCAAGCATCTTTTCATGTGCTCATTGACTATTTGTTCATTTTGGAGACATGTCTATTCAGTCAGATCCTCTGCACAGTTTTTGCTTTGGTTATTTGTATTTTTATTAGAGTCCTAAGAGTTCCTTATATTTTCAAACAGAAGGTTTCTAATCAGATGTATGATTTGCAAATATTTTATCCCCCCCCACAATGGACTCTCGGCACATGCAGAATAAAATCCAAATTCCATGCCAGGATTGAGAGATCCACCTGATTTCTGACCTCATTTCCCACCACTCTCTGCACCTCACTTCCTGCCCCCTACCACCACACTGCTCTTCCATGAGCCTGTCAAGTTCAACCCACATGCAGGAGTGCTACAAGTATTTGTTCCCTTTACTCAGATCTTCTTCCCTGAAACCTTTAAGTAACTAACTCACTTTTCAACTTTAGGGCTGGGCTCAGATGTCACCTTCTCAGAGAAGACTGACCATCTGATCTAAAATACCACTTTCCTCCCTTAGCCTGCTCTATTTTTTCTCACTAGTGCTTATTGCAGCCTGGCATTATACTACACAATCATTTTCCTATCCTATTGCCCTATTGGAATCTCAGTTCCATGAAGAATGCTATCTGTCTCACATGTCACTAGACCTTAAAGACCCCAACAGTCCCCAGCATATTATAGGAACTCAATAAATATTTATTCAATTAAATGCATCTACTACTATTTACTGAATGCTTATTATGAGCCAAGTATTCCCCTAAACACTTCAAATAAAATATCTTATTTAATCCCCCCAACAAATCTATGCTGCAAGATAGACACTAGTATTACTCTACTTTTCCAACAGGTGAGGAAACCCAAATTAAGAGAGCTTAAGTAACTGATTCATGGCTCCACAAACAGTAAATGGCAGTGTCAGGATCAAACCTGTACCATTCCTGTCCCTGCTATTCACTTCAGCAAGTCACTTACCCTCCTTTGAATCTCAGTGTCCTTATCAATGACACGGAAGTAGCTTTCTACTTTACAGAGTAATGGAAAGATTGGCTAAATGAGATCAGGTAAAGCACTGAGAACAGGGCCTGACATGTTGTGAACATTAAGTAAGCGTGAGCTACAATGATGAGGATGACGCCAAGTACCATGATGAGATGACGCTGATGCTATGAAATCAATGCTTTGAAATCACAGCAATATCACTGTTGGATAATATTGTTCAAACGCATGCCTGTGGACAGACTGCTTTCTTTTAGACAATGACTAGACTCCTGCCAGCCCACTGGGCTGCACGAGGGCTTCAGAGTTAGACAATATCACTGACTTTCTAAAGCCTCTGAAAGTACCAGCGTCTCCATGGAGATGGGCTCCAAATGGCCTGTTAGAGACAGAGACCTTGGCCTGATCCAGGGCAGCTGTTCTTCTGGGGCAAAGTCACACTTATAAGTTCCTGCCCAGCCAGCTCCACAAGCAAGGGTAGCTGATGGCACAAACCACCCACTCACAGCTCCTCAGGGAAACATGGGCCAAGATACTCACATCCATGCGCCATCACAATGGAGGACCTGGAGGATGGGATCGGTCACTCACCAGTATGGGTCTGCCTGTGCGTCTCCAGGGCTTCCTCCTTCGAGAACTGGGCACCACACTGATCACAGACAAAGGCTTTGGCACCCGCTGAAAGAAAGGGAAGGCAGTTACCTTATTATTAAGAGTGACACTGCATTAGGAAAAGGGGTCCCGGGCTAAAATTGTGCAGGTTGACCCTGTGGGAAAGGGCTGAACACCTGTGAAGATCTCAAGTCAGGGATAACCCATGACCCCAGAGCCAACCTGGACCCACCTCCAAGATGTGACCACCCACCCAAATGAGCTCCCAAATGCACCAAGGGCTCTCCCAGATGGAAGAGGGAACAGAACCAGAAGAGCCATAACGAACAGCAAAGGGATCCAGGAGAGATGTGCAAGAAGAAGGAGGATCCTGAGGGGCTGGTGCCCAGTGAAGGATGGAAAGGAGGCCCTGATACTGTGAGGGGAAACATGCCCTGCTGCCCAGACTATACAGTATGGGAAAAAAGAAACTGCTGACACATCAGTACCTGGATAATTCCCTAACTGAGTATGCCTGGGGGCTTCCCTGGTGGCGCAGATGGTAAAGAATCTACCTGCAATACAGGAGACCCAGATTCCATCCCTGGGGAAGGAAGATCCCCTAGAGAAGGAAATGGCAACTCACTCCAGGACTCTTGCCTGGGAAATCTCACGGACAGAGGAGACTGGAGGGCTACAGTCCGTGGGAATGCAAAGAGTTGGACACACCTGAGCAACTAACGCTTTCACTTTCCGTGTGTCTAAAACCAAACTGTCAGGACTTTCCTGGTGGCCCAGTGCCTAAGGCTCCATGCTCCCAATGCAGGGGGCTTGGGTTCAATCCCTGGTCAAGGAACTAGATCCCATATGTCACAACTAAGAGTTTGACTGTCTCAAAGAAGTTCGAAGATCTGCAGCTAAGACCTGGAGCAGCCAAATAAATAAATAAACATAGGTATTTTTAAAAAGTCAAACTATATCTAACAAAAACTAAACTTAAAAATATTTAACTGTCTACCCCCCAGGCACCACCTGCAGCTGACCATTTAAAATCTCTGAATGACTCTCCTTCAGAATAAAGTCCACAGTCCACAAGGTAACTCACAAAGCCCTTCCTGCGCTTCTCTCTCCTGCTTCTTCTCTCGCTCCTCACCCTCCTTCCCTGGTCTCCAGCCCTCCTGAGAGGCTCTGGGCCCTGGAGGAGCCCGGCACTTCCTTGCTGTGAGCTCTCTGGGCATTCTTCTGTACCTCCTCTGGCTCTGACAGTCCACCCGTCTCCCCGGCCCCACAGTACATCATCATCACGCCTCAGCTCCCACCCTTGCCCCAGGTCTGGTGAGGGGGCCCCTCTCCATGCTCCCACGGCACCCTGTTTGTTCCAGGTCACGGTCTCACCAGGCTCTCTCCTAAATGCCTGTGGACCCGTCTCCAGCTCCCTGAGGGAGGAAGCATGTCATCACATGCACAGTTGTATCTGCCTAACACCCAGTGGGAAAGAATGACTGTACGTATCTGTGGAATAAACAAAATCAGTTCAGTGCAATTCAATTGGATCAGCTTTTTTGGAACCAGTTTTACAAGCATCAAAAGAACAGTGCCACAATGTGATGATGACTTTCTACAACTTGCTAATGGCTTTCAAGGCTCTGTTACTTCATCTAGGGGGCACCCGTCACAAGCTTTGGCAGGTTTCCCTCCAAATGTCTTCTAGATGCATCTCGCCCCCTGCGTGTTGATAACCACTGGCCCTACCGAGGCCCTTGTGGGTCGTGCCCAGACCACTGGATGACTCAAGGAGGACTCCCACACCACCAGCGACCCTCTGATCTACCCAACAGAGGCAGGTTCCTGATTCCTCACACTTCCTTGTTAAAAAATATACAACAGCTCACAATTTGCACTGATTCTAGACTCCTCCTTGGACTTCCCTGGTGGATCAGCTGGTAAAGAATCTGCCTGCAATGAGGGAGACCTGGGTTCGATCCCTGGGTTGGGAAGATCCCCTGGAGAAGGGAATGGTCACCCACTCCAGTATTCTGGCCTGGAGTCCATGGGGTCACAAACAGTAGGACACGACTGAGCAACTTTCACTATACTCCTCTACTTGGCTTCAAGGTGTTCCATCACCTCACCTGGTCAGCTGTCCAGCTCCACCGGGAACTGTCCTTGCCAGCCCTCTCTGGGTGCCGTGGGGCCCTCCTGGGTCACAGTGACCCAGCAATGCCCCTCCTCATTCCTGTCCATTCCAGTCCTAGTCCATTTCCAAGACCAAAGTACACATGTGCCAAACACACCACCCCTCGCGGCTCTGCCCTTTCCAATCTGCTATCTGCTGCTGTGCTTTGTTCCTTTTGACAAGTCTGAGCACTTCCTTAAGTGTGCCTGTGTTTTAGTTTTGTATTCGAGTAGCATAAGAGACACAACTATTGCTTTCACATATTTATAGTAGAAAGCAGTCTAGTGCTGTCTGAAACCACCTTGGATTTCCTGGTGGGATATAGTTCATGGGGTTGCAAGAGTCACACATGACTTAAGCAACTAAACAACAACATAGCGTATACCAGGCATAAGACTGACTATTTAGTGTGTATCATTTCATTTAATCCTAACAAGCTTTTAAAGGACATGGTGTGATTACACCCATTTAGTGGATGACTCAACTCAAGTTCAGAGAGCTTAAGTAGCTTCCTCAATGTCACACAGTGGCTAACTGCAGAGGTGGACTCAAATGCAGGCAGCCTGACTTCAGAGCCTTTCCTCTTAGTCCTTGTACCCTTCAGCCTCCCCAGGGGTCCATCTGCAAAGATGCTTCATGAATATGAAGCTGGGCTCTAGAATTCCGCCCCCCACAAAAAATCCAACTTATCCCTTTTATACCTTAACGTTTTGTGTAAAATTATAGTTCGAAAGAAAAAGTTCCACTGCTTTTCATTTCAGTTGCTCAGTCGTGTCTGACTCTTTGCGACCCCATGAACCGCAGCACACCAGACCTCCCTGTCCATCACCAACTCCCGGAGTTTACCCAAACTCTTCATTGAGTTGGTGATGCCATCCAACTATCTCATCCTCTGTAGTCCCCTTCTCCTCCTGCCCTCAATCTTTCCCAGCATCAGGGGCTTTTCAAATGAGTCAGTTCTTCGCATCAGGTGGCCAAAGTACTGGAGTTTCAGCTTCAACATCAGTCCTTCCAATGAACACCCAGGACTGACTTCCTTTAGGATGGACTGGTTGGATCTCCTTGCAGTCCAAGGGACTCTTCAAGAGTCTTCTCCAACACCACATTGCAAAAGCATCAATTCGTCAGCTTTCTTTAGAGTTCAACTCTCACATCCATACATGACTACTGGAAAAACCATAGCCTTGACTAGACGGACCTTTGTTGGCAAAGTAATGTCTCTGCTTTTTAATATGGTGTCTAGGTTGGTCATAACTTTCCTTTCAAGGAGTAAGCATCTTTTAATTTCATGGCTGCAATCACCATCAGCAGTGATTTTGGAGCCCCAAAAAATAAAGTCAGCCACTGTTTCCCCATCTATTTGCCATGAAGTGATAGGACTGGATGCCATGAAGATCATTTTTGTACAGTTCTTCTGTGTATTATTGCCACCTCTCCTTAATATCTTCTGCTTCTATTAGGTCCATATCATTTCTGTCCTTTATTGAGCCCATCTTTGCATGAAATGTTCCCTTAGTATCTCTAATTTTCTTGAAGAGATCTCTAGTCTTTCCCATTCTATTGTTTTCCTCTAATTCTTTGCTTTGATCACTGGGGAAGACTTTCTTATCTCTCCTTGCTATTCTTTGGAACTCAAATGGGTTCCAAATGGGTATTCAAATGGGTATGTCTTTCCTTTTCTCCTTTGCTTTTTTCTTCTCTTCTTTTCACAGCTATTTGTAAGGCCTCCTCAGACAGCCATTTTTCTTTTTTGCATTTCTTTTTCTTGGGGATGGTCTTGATCCTGTCTCCTGTACAATGTCATGAACCTCCGTCCATAGTTCATCAGGCACTCTATCAGATCTAGTCCCTTAAATCTATTTCTCACTTCCAGCGTATAATAGTTAGGGATTTGATTTAGGTCATACTTGAATGGTCTAGTGGTTTTCCCCACTTTCTTCAATTTAGGTCTGAATTTGGCAATAAGGAGTTCATTATCTGAGCCACAGTCAGCTCCCAGTCTTGTTTTTGCTAATTGTATAGAGCTTCTCCATCTTTGGCTGCAAAGAATATAACCAATCTGATTTCGGTGTTAACCATTTGGTGATGTCTATGTGTAGAGTCTTCTCTTGTGTTGTCTGAAGAGGGTGTTTGCTGTGACCAGTGCGTTCTCTTGGCAGAACTCTATTAGCCTTTCCCCTGCTTCATTCTGTACTCCAAGGCCAAATCTGCCTGTTACTCCAGGTGTTTCACTGCTTTTAACTAATTTTAAAATCTTTATTATTCAGTCACTAAGTCACGTCCAACTCTTTGCACTCCATAAACTGCAGCATGCCAGGCTTCCCTGTCCTTCACTATCTCCTATGGTTTGCTCAAACTCATGCCCATTGAGCTGGTGAGGTTATCCAACCATCTGATCCTCTGTCGCCCTCTTCTCCTCTTGCCCTCAATCTTCCCCAGCATCAGGGTCTTTTCCAATGAGTCGACTCCTGACATTAGGTGGCCAAAGTATTGGAGCTTCAGCTTCAGCATCAATCCTCCCAATGACCATTCAGGATTGATTTCCTTTAGGATTGACTGGTTTGATCTCCTTCCAGTCCAAGGGACTCTTAAGAGTCTTCTCCAGCACCACAGTTAGAAAGCATCAATTCTTTGGTGCTCAGCCTTCTTTGTGATCCTCACTGTTCATCCTCACACGTGGATGAACTCTCACATTCGTCCAAGACCACTGGAAAAGCCATAGCTTTGACTATATGGACCTTTGTCAGCAAAGTGATGTTTCTGCTTTTTAATATACTGGCTAGGTTTGTCATAGCTTTTCTTCCAAGGAGCAAGCATCTTATAATTGTCTTGGAGTATTTAGCACACTAAGGGTGAGAACTCAAAATACAAGTTATACTAGTATAGACTTAAGTACTAATAAACATTTAGGGCATTGATCTTGTCTACATTCCTGACAAGGAGCAGTATATACCCTCTATTAGGGGCTCAATAAATATTACACAGCTGACTAAATAAATGAATGATAAAGTGCCCCAGGAAAAATATAAAATTACTTTTCCTTAAGAGTTTCAAAAATAAATATTGTCATTTGTCTTCGGTGGCTGGAGTAGAATTTTGGCTCGAAGCAGGGAGAATACCATGATCCCCTCCGGGTGTCCCTACAAGTTGCAGGGTGTCCTAGGGCCAAGCATCTGTAAGCGGTTTCAAGAGCTTCTAAGAAAGAGCCAGGGAACTTGATGGCAAATAAGTCACCATGTGCATCCACCCTGGAGGCAGCCAGGCCACTTTTCACCCATTCATCCTGGAAATTCAGCAAGTACTTCAAAGGGCAGAGGTGGGAAGACTCAGGGCAGAGGAAACCATCCCCGCTTACAGTGAGAAACTCCCTCCAGCTCCAAATCATCAGCCAGCAATGAATTTCTGCAGACCTGTAAGGAACTGGACTTTAACCCTAATTTTTCCTTAGATCCTACCAGTTCTCATAGCTCCCTAAAGGACTTACAGGTTTTGTTGGCCATGCCTCATGGCATGTGGGATCTTAGTTCCCTGACCAGGGATTGAACCTGTGCTCCCGGCAATGGATAGGTGCCCACTCAGTCTGCAGCTTCAAAGTGTCTGAAGCAACTATGACTTAGAGGCCGGATGTGTGACATGGCCATTCCCAAAATGCATTACGGTGACATCACCCAGCCACTAATATATTTATAAAGCATCAAGGCAAAGGGGTGGGGGGGCCATGCCAGTTGAACACAATGGGCACATAAGGACATAGCAGCATTTACACCCCCCACCCCCACAAAATTTCTTGGGGCTCATGCAGGGCAGGGCTCAGGGACAGACATTCCTTTCCATCCCCTCCCTACACAAAGGGGATATCCTCTGGATGTCTGTTAAATAGATGCCAAGAGGGGTAATTATAGCACATGGACAAAAGAACACATCCTGGCCCTCAAGGAACTTATATTCAAGAGGGGAAAGCACACTGTTAAAAGTCAAGCAGATATAAAATAGGTGGCAATAAGCCATAAAGAGAGAATGAAATACATGAAGAGAAGGCGGGGGCTATTTTTATGGGATGAGCTGACATTTGAGGAGGTGAGCCCACAGTCTTAAGAGAGTCCGTTCCAAAGGAAGAGCGAGGAGGCTGGCTGGCTGGCATGCATCAGAGAGCAGAGTGGGACAGGTAGGGTTTGGATCACAGGAGGATAAATTCAACAGCAAAGAGGCAGAGCCACACAGTGATCAAGCGGGCTAGACCCTCACTGTGCTCCCCAGCAATTACAGATCAGGGTGAACCAGAGGCGAGAATGGCAGGACCCAGAGTGGGGAGAACGGGTTCCAGGCCCGCCTCAGCCACGCCCCGCCGTGGACCTCACACTCCTCATCACACCTCAGTGCGCCTGCATCTCCGTCTATAAAATGGGAATGATCGGATCCATCTGCCTCACTTGAAGCTATGAGAACCCAAGGAGATCATGGATGTTAATGACTACAAATCTCTAGTTGATCACCAGGCACTCTGCGGACAGGAGATTACTGATGTTCTTTATACCTTGGTGGGTGGGAGGGGCACAGCAGAATGTGGTTAGGAGCACAGGATTCGGGTCAGACAGATCAGAGTTCAAATCCCAGCTAAGCGAATCACCAGCTGTGACCCTCGGCGAGTTGCCTAATCTCAGTGAGACTGTCGCTCCCTCTGTAAAATGGGAACAGCAAGAGACAGTCCCAAAGGGGTTGTGAGAAGCTGGACAAAGTGCTGGGCCCCACGGGCCGGGGCAGAGCCACAGAACCGGTCAGTGACACCGACCACCAGCCCAGCCAGGCTCGGGGCCAGGACTCCTTTCAAGAACTCCTTTGTGCAAAGTATGATTGATTTTACTGAAATTCAATGTACAGCTATTTGGGGGCCATTTATCTTATGTTAAGTTAGCTCACATTTGTAAAGACATATTTCACTATAATCACACACACTCACACACGCACACACACATCCCTTGTCGTGCTAATTTAAAAGGTGAGGGATTGTCTTATTGAGGCAGCAGAGCAATCTATCAGAGGACCAACATGTCAGTATTGACAGCTCTCCGTATCCCGCCCCTTTCCCCACACACCCCTGCAGCTCCTACATCATTGCCCGAGGAGCTCCATTCACAGGTCCTGTGCTGCCTGCTGGACTCCTTTCCTCTCTATATCTCTCCAGCAGACTACAAGCTCCATGAGAGCAGGGCTGGCATCTGGCTTGTCCTCTCTCCAGGGGTCCCCAACCTCTGGGATCTAATGCTTGATGATCTGAGGTGGAACTTATGTAACTAACAATAACAGAAATAAAGTACATAGTAAACGTAATCGACTCAAATCATCCCCAAACCAGCTCTCCGCCCCCTTGAATCATCCCCCAAAACCGGTCCCTGGTGCCAAAAATGTCGGGGACCACCACTCTACTCCATCCCCATTTCTCTCCGCAGTACCTGACACGTGGGTGGTGCTCACTAATTGCCCCATAAACAAAGAAACCCTCAGGCAGGTTCCTGGTTTGCAGAACTGGCCTGTGAAGGGGGCACTGGCCACTCAGGGCACTTCCAGGCCGTCCCCTAGGGGGTGGCAGAGTCCTTGGTCTACACGTGCTGGGTTGTCTGCTGTCCCTTTTTCAAAACTCAAGGACACGGTCTCTGCCTGGAACTCAGGCAGTCTGGAGGAGAAGGAAAGGGAAACTTAGGAAGTGGAGCTGTCTGCTTCCCCTGGAACAAGATGTCCCCCTCCTCTGCCCGCCCTCTGCTCCCCATCCAGCTGCCCAGGACTCACCCCGCTGCAGCAAACAAGCAAGCCCTCCCCCCCCCCCCCAGCCCACTCGGGAGCCTCTGGTCGGCCTGAGTGGACCCTCCACAGGCTGGCAGAGATCTGCTGAGCAAACCCACTCCCAGTCCAGACGCTGAGTTTAGCTGAGAGAAATGGTGCTATGTTAGCCCCTCAGTCATGTCCGACTCTTTGGGGCCCCACAGATTGTAGCCTGCCAGGCTCCTCTGTCCATGGGATTCTCCAGGCAAGAATTCTGGAATGGGTTGCCATTCCCTTCTCCAGGGGATCTTCCCGACCCAGGGATCGAACAGGAGGTGGGGGGTGGGGAGGTGTGGGGGGGAGGAGCCGCCTGACCATTCTGAATTCTCCCCTTTCTCCCTGGTGCCTTCAGAAAGTGAAACAAGGGCCAGAGGAAGGAGGGGGGCTCACAGAGGGTTAAGACTGGGTGAAAAGAAAGGAGGCAGTTGCCACAGCTCGCATGGAGGCTGGAGGCAGACTGAGGCCTCTGTGTGTGGGAGCCACTTCACTCTGGGCTAAGGATCACCCCGACTCGCAGGAATCAAAGGAGAGACATGCCAGAAAAGCACTTTCAGAACCATAAAGCTTTCTATCAATGCCCAGCATTCCAACAACAACAGAGCTGAAATCCAGTAGAGCATGTCAGGCAGGCTGCCCGCAGCCGCCCTCCTCTCCTGCCACCCCCTCGGGCCGCCCCTCCTTGGCAAAGCACAGAGCCTTCTTGCCCAGAAATGGGGTTGGGGGTCCCAAGCACCTAAGGAAGGGGACGAGAAGGCACTGCGCACAATCCAATGTGGCCTGGAGTCTCTCTGAAGCAAATAAGGCACAAGCCAATGATAAAAGGAAAAAATTTCAAAATCCCTCGTTTCCCAAACCTCTCCCACCCCCGTGCTAACAAGAAGTGGGGGGGGGGGCAGGGGAGGAACCACTGAAAAAACACCTAACGTTTGCCAGCATCTAATGTTGAGTACTGTGTCCTTTTTCTTTTAATTCCTTGAGATTTTAAAATAAACATCTTGACTGTTCTGATGAGATATGCATGCCTGCTTACATAAGGAAGTACAGAGTGTACCAAAACAGCAGACCCAAAAAAAGCATAAGCTGTCAGAACAATGAGTACAGACTCCGGGCATTTTACAACGGGCCATGGTGTACAGTTTTATTTACAGTACCTCTTATCTGACAGAGAACAGTACACTGGCTGCCAATTCCAAAGGCCAGCACTGCGTGTTCTTTCACTCAAGGAGATGTGTACTCCCTAAGAGGAGCTGGAAAGCCTGCTCTCTCTCTCTCTCTAGCTCGCTCGCTCACTCTCTCTCTCTCACCTTTATCAACAAAACAAAAACTGATACAGAGCCAGCATCTCTTAAGATACACAGATTTAGGGGAGAGGGAACAGGAAAAGCAGGTGGGCAGATGTGGGCTGCCTGGAAAACAACCAGCCCTATCGATTGGCTCAGAATATGGTTCAAGGGTAGTTCTCCGTGACAACCAAGTAGGAGAAAGGTCCTCCGGGCCTGGCCCTGCTTACAAGATGGGGGTGGCAGGATGAACTAATAACACTGGGCCTCAATCAAAGGTAGGACTCAGAAAGTCACCAGGACAGACTCCCTGGCCAGGTGACAGAGATCACGGAATGACCGGGGATTTTGGGCGGCAGGCTCTCCGATCTCTAGACGTCAATTTCCCATCAATGCACCGCTAAGTGCCAAACACCGTGTCCTTCATTCCTATCACTCAGCTCTCAGCCTGGAGAGGCTTAGAAAAGCTCCTTTGTTACCACTTTTAACTCCAGCAGATAACCCAACGGGCTTAGAAACAAAGTCCACGGCCCGTAGAAACACGTACACTAAAGACACAGGGGCATAGCAGGGAAGAACCCTCGCTCTGGAATCAGAACACACACAAGTTCAAGTCCTGCATTCTACAATTTCTAGCTACCACCCCCAAGTAAGCTAATTATCTTCTCTGGACCTGTTTCTTCACCTCTAAAACTGGGCACAGAGTATCTACTTCACAGAATTGACTGGTGACTCATTTAAATACTATATGTAAAGTCTTTATCACCATGCCCAGTATCCAGTAACTGCTCAGTAAAAGCTGGTTGTCATTAACACCCTCATCACTACCATCACTTCCTCCCCTTCCCCCGGGGTCAATGTCTGAGACCCACACAGACATCAAATGAATGTAATACACATCTCATAACATTTAAAATATTCTTAACCACCCCAGACCAAAGCACAAGAAATAAAGGAGGAGCGACTCCCTCTCTGGACCAGTCTCTAGGAGACTTTCTCTGGAGAGTGGAAGATAAAGAAAGGCGGGTGACACCGATGATTATGTACCCCCAAGGAGCCCCCATAGAAACCAAGAACGCACGTTTCCAGCCACGACCCCATGTCCCAGGATGAAGGGCTCTCCGCACCAGACCCTGGTCCCCACACACTGCGGGGCACGCCGCCAGCCATAGCACTGTCATCCTGCTACTGAGATGAGTATATACTTGTTTAAGGTGAATTACTTTAAGTAAAATACAAGTGGGATGGTAAATCTGTTGCAGTAAAAACAACATACAAATCTCTCTGAGATCTCAGGGCACTGATATGGGGGTTCACCTTCCCATTGCTTTTAACCCCTTTCTCTCCTGGGCAACTTCCATGTCTGGCTAATCCAGGTATGGTGGGAACTGGCGCAATGGCACCAACACCTCTCTTACCACGGGAACACCAGCCTCTGTTGTGATGGAGCAGACTGCCTTCCAGACGGGCCGTGCCAACTTGGAGATTTCCCTGAGGTGCAGCCCTACAGGGGCCACTGGCCAGACACAGCTCTGGGGTTCTGCCATCCATTGGCGGTATGGGCCTGGCATCAACTTTGTGGCCTTACTTCCCTCCTTAAAATGCGGTTGTCTATCCTCATTAGATAGCAGGAACAAGAACCTGTATCAAGCACCAGGCACACAGTAAGTACCTAGATAGTTATTATGATGACAGAATAATTTCACTTCATCAAGCTGATGAGCTCCAGGAGACCAGACTTTGGACAGAGTCTTCAGGAACTCCAGTCCGTAATACTGTAGCCCCATAGTTTCCACCTGTGATGAGCAAGCGGCTCAGAAAGGAGAGACACTGCATTCTCTGGGGCCCTCGAATGCACGGTCTTCAGCTGTTTAGGATGAGAGAGGGGCACTCTCAGATGAGGCAGGTGAACTGGCCCTGTCTGAGCTGTGTAGCCGTGGGTGAATCATTTCATCCTTCCATCTGTAAATGACTAGTTTTAAGTGGAAACCCAAGGGAGGAGAAAAGACGAAGGGACATTGCTGGGGAAGAAGCTGGAAAAACAGGGCAAAGGAGGCTTAAAGTGGCTGTAAAGGGGCCCAAATGCTTACAACCCTTGGCAATGGGACAGTGGTGCTGGATCAAGTTGGGGCTGGGTTCTCTGGTTCCACTAGGGGATTCCTTCCCCAGGGGAAGACTTTGCTCCATCAGGCAGGCAAAGTGGGGCAGACAGTCCAGACACTGAGAGAATCATTAGCCAGACAGAGCTGGGCTGAGCCAGTGAGGCCGAGGTGGAGGCTGACCCGAGTTCCAGGGAACACCCAAGCTTTCAGGTATCCACGGCTTCGTCCTGCTTAAAAGAGGTGGCACTGTGCTCTTGGTATTTGTAAAGGACGAGGTAAAAAGGCCACAAAAACTCTGGGGGGGGGGGGGGGCTTCTGCTATGATTTCACTGGACATCCCCTCAACCAACCCCTGGTCACCAGCAAGGATCTTCCTCCCTGGTTCCCACTCGGCGATTCTCAGATGAGAGGTTCCCAAAGGACAGAGGGCTCTCTGCTGGTATCCAGCAGCCTCGAAGCCCTGTTTGTGGTCTGAGCCTCTGGCTTCCTCCTCCTCTCAGCCTCAACCACTCTGCTCCTTCTACTGGAGTTCCCCGTCAGGGTCTGCACCCGAAAATCCGGCATGGAGTGGGCCCACCCCCCACCCACCTCCAAGGGGAAGAGCATAAGCGCTACCTAGACAATGCATGCTAAGTCAGTTCAGGCATATCCGACTCTGTGACCCCAAGGACTGCAGCCCGCCAGCTGTCCATGGGATTCTCCAGGCAAGAATACTAGAGTGGGCTGTCATTTCCTTCTCCAGGGGATCTTCCCAACCCGGGAATCAAACCTGCATTTCCCGTGTCTCCTGCATTGGCAGGCAGGTTCTTTACCACTAGTGCCACCTGAATAATAGAGAAAAGCAAAACCAGGCTACTCCAGGGGAGACAGCCAGAATCAAAACCCCACCTGTCCACAACATCACAAGCTGATGGTTGCCAGCACCCTAGTCCCCCAACACCCCCTGATGCCCTCTCCAATTAAATTTTCCCTTGAGGTACTTTCAGAGAAGAGGGAAGGCCGACTCGCTCATCCCTGACTGCATTCTGGCCCTCCCTGTCTCCTGGCAGGATCCTTCCTCCCTCACTTCTCACTGACTGCAAAGTACACCAAGGTCTCTCACAACCTTGAAAGCTCTTTGAGATGCCGACAGAGGGAATGCCCTCATCCCCACTCCTCTCAGACTCTCCTGCTCTCTCCCTACAATCAGCATCTCTCTCCCATTCCACCTCCAATCATGCATGTGTTCTTTGTTTTTAAGCTAAAATACCTGTGTGTATTGTGTGTGTTCAGTTGCTCAGTTGTGTCTGACTCTTTTGTGACCCCATGGACTGTAGCCCGCCAGGCTCCTCTGTCCATGGGATTCTCCAGGCAAGAATACTGAAGTGGGTTGCCATGCCCTCCTCCGGGGGAATCTACCAGACCCAGGAACGGAACCCACGTCTACTGTGTCTCCTACAAAGCAGGTGGATTCTTTACCACTGAGACCCTGAGAAAGCCTAGAACACTCATAGGTAATTCTATCCCAACAAGTTACAAGGAACAAAGCATTTCAGAGGGTTTTAAATGCTGTCACAGCATAATAACCGCTGCACTCTCTAAGAGACCAGTGGGCAGGGGTCTGCAGTATGAGCGTCTGTTGACTATTCCCTTTGCTATGACCTGTAAGAGCCCTGCAGACAGGAACATACCCCCTCCTGAGAGCCCCACCAGGACTCCATGCCACAGCCCCTGAAGACACCCTGCCAGATTAGCAGGGAGAGGCAGGATTCACCCATTGTCAAGTCTATCCCTGGCTTTGACACTGACATATTTCAGCTCAGGTGCCCACCAGCTGCATCAAGAGCAGAAGCTGTTTAACCTTCCAGAGCTCGGTTTCCTCACTGGCTAAAGAGGTAATATTAGTAATACACCTGTCATATCCTGTAGTCTGAAACTGTACAACTCCAGGGGCACCACACCAGAAATGAGGCCACAAGCTTGGTAGGATGTTCAGATGAGATGATGCACGTGAAGGTGCCCAGCAACAGGAACTGGCGCTTGGCAACTGCACCCTAACTCTTCCCTTCCCAGGATGCTAGGAGTCCTTCCTGCAAGGGCTGCCCTGCAACAGTGCTGCTGCAGCCTTGAGAATAATAATAAGGATACTGATAACATTATTTTTAATGGATTTATTTTATTTATTTGGCTGCATCGGGTCTTAGTTGCAGCATGCAGGATCTTTCACTGGGGCTCAGGCTTAATTGCCCCAATGTGGGATCTTAGTTCCCTGACCACGGATCAAATTCCCACCTGCTGCATTGCAAGGCAGATTCTTAACCTCTGGATCACCAGAGAAGTCCCTGATAACTCAATGATTGAATATTTATTACAAGATAAATACCATACTAACTTCTTTACATGCCACAGAGCATTTAACTCTACCATCAATTCTAAGATTACTCCCATTTTACAGAGGTGAAAATTGAGGTCTGAAAAGCTTAGTTCACATACCATTTAATTCTGCCATCAATTCTAAGCTTCTTCCCATCTTATAGAGGTAAGAATTGAGGCTGACTCCAATTATAAATAAATAATTTATTAATTATAATTTATATTTATTGGCTGACTCCAATAATAAATAAATAATTTCAAAAAAAAAACAATCAAGGCTGAAAAGCTTAGGTTTGTGGCCCAAGGTCTCACAGTCAGTAAGTGAAAAGAAAAAGAAACAAACTCAATCAGGGTGACAGCATGGGAAGCCCACCTAAACTTCAGGGCCTCTGATTATGTAAAAGGTTATCAAGGAAGAAGTTCACATCAAGGGGAGCAGAAAAGACACTCAGAGGCAGCAGGCTCTCGGCCTCTGCTGTTCTCCACACTCGGGCTCATTCCTGGAAGGAGGTCTTCTCACAATCTCCAAGGCCACCTCCCTAGTTTATATTCTCTTGTCTGAAGAACAGCTCTCTTCTCTGTGTCCAGGGATGTACCATGCCCACCGCACAGCCTGGACTGATCTAGCCCTGCTGTGGACTCCGCTGCAGTACTCTGCCTCCGATTTCTCCACCTGTAAGATGCACAGCATGTTCCCAGACCCTCACCTTCTACCTAAACGTGGAGGAATGAATTCAAGGTGAGAAAACATGTCGGACCTGACAGAAGAAAAGGTACCACCGATCTGTAAGACTGACTTCCCATGAAATCACAGTTGGGGATATCCCTCCAAGACTGGCTCCCTTCCTGGGTATTACCTTTTGACTTCTAAGCCAGCAAGATATTTTATCATGAAAAGATAGTTAACTGCATTCATTTAAAGCAGAAAAAAAATGGCCTCTCACATTAATGAATGACAGTAAACTACAAAGAATAAAACAGACAAGGCTTTCAAGATTGACCTTCAGTTAACCAAAAAGTTCCTTTCTTTCACCTTCCGTGAGGCTTCTAGTAACCCCAGCTTGACAGAGCAGACACTCTGTGGTCTCTCCCCTTCCCCAGCTCTGTCTGCAAGTAACCCTTAGTATCTGCCCTTCGCTCACTGCCCAAACTGGATTCCTCACCCATCCCCACCGCTCCCAACCCCCCACTGCAGCAGCAGGTAAATCCAACTAGTTCAGGGCTGAACTATGTAAATTTTAGGTCAAGGTGTCCATCCTAGACTCAAGCATTGTCAGTTACTTTAATACACAGACACATGGGGGGCGAGGGTGGTCTTCAAAACCAAGGCAGAAGCAACCAAGCCACAGCTTTCTATTCTTGTTTTTATTATTTTTTATTAGAGTGTAATTGCTTTACAAAGCTGTGTTAGTTTCTGTTGTACAATGAAGCAAACCAGCTACATGTATATGCATATCCCCTCTCTCTTGAGCCTGCCTCCCACATCCCCATCCCACCCCTGCAGGATATCACAGAACACCGAGCTGAGCTCCCTGTGTTACAGAGCAGCTTCTCACTAGCTGTCTGTTTCACACATGGTAGTGTGCACAAGTCAGTGGTAGTCTCCACTTTATCCCACTCTCCCCTTCCCCACTTCGTGTCCACAAGTCCACTCTCTATTCCTGCCCTGCAAATGTTAAGGAATGGCTACCCACTCCAGTATTCTTGCCTGGAGAATCCCATGGACAGAGGAGCCTGGCAGGCTACAGTCCATGGGGTTGCAGACAGTCACACACGACTGAGCAACTGACACCACATTTCTAGATTCCATATACATATGTAAGATAATATACAATATTTGTTTTTCTCTTTCTGACTTACTTACTTCACTCTGTATGGCAGACTCTAGGTCCATCCGCATCACTGCAAATGACCCAGTTTCATTCCTTTTTCTGGCTGTTCTTGATGACAGTTGGGAAAGAGGCCCACCGCCCAGCTAGCCCATCACAACACCCACCACCCCATCTCAGTCTGGGGGCCTTGGGAACTGCCACCCTCTCTCCCCTTCCTCAGGCCCCTCAGTGGCACCTCCAGGCTGCCAGTCTCTCCAGGCCTGCTGTGGCTTTCAGAAAACAGAGCATTTCTATTTTTAGCGCTTCTCAGCCTAATAATACTCCCCAACACCCATTCAGCTTAATCACTTTATTGAGGACAAGAAGCAGGCTCTCTAGCCCGAGTGCTTCTGATGTTAGGAAGTAGTAAAATGTTCAAACTGGTTAAAAATGACACTCATTGGCTTGCCTTTGGTGTTTCTGAAACCTTAATTGTGGCTCAGGCTGTGGATCTAAAGAAGCTTGCAGGTTTCAGAGTCTTTCTTCCTTACCCCCTGCACCATAATTGAGGTGTTACATTACAACCGCCGCATTGACATTTCCAGGCTCAAAATTCAGGAGCCTTAAGACTCCACACTTTTCCAAACGGAAATATTGCTTGTCATACCTAATGCCCATTCTTAGTGTGAACGATCACCCCTCCATACCAGCCAAAAAGAAAAAAAGAAACTTTTCCTTTTCTGGCTGATCTCATGCAAAAGGCCCAAGCAGGGTAACTGTTTCTCACATTAACTCTTATGAAAATGCATCTGACAACTAAAGTGACAGACAGCTGCCGCTTAAAAACTGGAGGGTTTGTCGGGCTTGTCCGGTGTCATTAGAGGACCTGAGAATTTGGTGAGTGCAGAAGATAGGCTGTGGGCAACTCTTCTGCAGGCACCGTTGAGACAGTGACTTCCAAAATTTCAGGGGGGGTTTTGCAAGCTTGTAGTCTGTGCCATGTGAGCTAGAGGCTGGGAAAAGCAGGCAGCCTGGAAAGGAACTGGAAAAGATTTTTGCCTCCAGGGTTAAGACCAGGGGCATGGGAGGCAGGCAGACCTGCATTTATAACCCCATGCTGCCTCTTCCTCGCTGACTGATCCTGGGCAAGTAAACTCAGTTTCCTCATCCATAAAGTGGACATAATAACAGAGGCTATCCCAGGGATCTTGTGGGGACCACAGGAGGTGACGAATAAAGCTTCTGGCATAGTAACAGGCACCTGTTGGGTCTCAGTAAATGTCAGTCACCATTGTAACTGTTGCTTTTGCCTTCCCCCTTCTGCTGTGGACACACTTGAAGACAAAGTGTTTGGTCTTTGTCTCTTCAGCCTTGCACAACCACAAAAAAGGAACGTGGCACTAAAATAGCTAACCATAGGCAGTGTGCGGCCTTGGGAGTCCTTAGACAAGAGGGAGGGAGTCTCTACGGTTCACAGTGGCTGCTGGAGGCTGTCCCAAAGCTGAAGCTTGGAGGGATGGCTTCTCAGGCCCCTCCAAGCTAAACAGGCCACAGCCAGGTGGCTGCAGGAATTGGCTGCAGATTCACCTGGACAAGGCTATTCCACATTCCTGGCCCACTCCCTCCTTTCTTTCTCTCCCTCCTAGGCGAGGGACTCGAGGCACCTCCATAAACTTCCTGCTCTTCAGAAGGCAGAGGCAGAATGCCTCATTAACTTTCCTAGCTAATTTTACAATTTAACCAAACAACACATTCCTGCCTCGATGCAGCCAGCTTCTGACTGGGACAAATCTATAACTGTGAGATGGAGGAAGATGACAGTCCAGGCCAGAGAGTGAAGGTAGTGTCCTGAAAACTGAAGTGGGAGATGGAAAAGAGAAGAAAATGGATGGACTACTTAAAAAAAAAAAAATAGCTCCACGTTTGCTCACAGAGCAGAATTCTAGGCTGCGCCAGGCTGAGAAGGGAGGGAAGAAAGCCACACGGGTCACGCAGCATCAGAAAGATGCTGAGCTCCGTTAACAATGACCCTCCCTGTCCCCCTGGAGGGTGGGGGCTGTATCTGGAAGCAGAGCTACACGCTGTCCTCTGAGGGGCATGACTCAATGTAGGTGGGCGGCGGGCCAGAGGCCGGGCAAGGCCACCCAGAGGACAAGGTCGGCTTGGCAAGTCCCCAGGTCCCCTGCCAAAGGGTGCTGAAAAGTCCTCCCCAAGCCACTTAGCCCAGGCCTGCAGGTGGCAGGTTCAGGCCCCGACCTCCTGATTACATCTCTGGCCGGGGGTGCGGCACCAGGGAGCATATAGCTTATCTAAGACAGTTTTACCATAAAGAATTCTCTGGGACAGAAAAGACCATATTTATGCAGGCCCACACCTCGCCCACCCAAGACAGACAGATCCCAGTTGAGACAGAGGGTACAATGCCAGCCTCGTTACCTGTTGTCAGGCATGTTCTCAGCACACACATCAGCAAACAAGATGCTGGCCTGTGAGGCTCCCTGACCCTGGCCAGCTGTTCCCAGGCTCCCAATGCCTGCCCTCATTCCTCTCCAGCCTGTATCCCAGAGCATCTGACTCTGGACCCCAAATCTCAATCCACATACACCCGGCCCATCAGGGGCCACGTGTGCAGGGCGGCTCCTAACAGGCCCTCACAAAGGGACCACGTGATCAGGGCAGGGATGTTCACGCAGAAATCCCCAGTGAGCAGCAGCCTCTCAGAAGAGCTGGTCTCCGGGCCTCTATCTCTCCTGAGCTCATCTTAATGAAGAAATAAAATGAGGAGGATTCCAGCAAATCAAAAGTTTCAGAGAGTTCTCTCCTTACCTAGAGTTACCTTGTTACTACAGCGACTGTGGCCTTTGCATAATTACTCCGGCAAAATGCTCATTGCAACCGCCAATGAGCTCCTGGCGCTCAATTAGCTTGTAATAGTCAGTGAGAGCCACCGAGCTCTAATCCGACTACCCCAGAAGACTTCTTATCCCAACTACCTAATGAAAAGTTTAGAACTTAGTGGTTTTTTTTTTCCTTTCCCTGGCAAGCAAAAGAATTCCAATCAAAATAGGATGGTTAGTAGGGAGGAGGAAGGAGCGTGTTAAAGGCCAGGGAGAAGTCTAGAAGAGATGTCTCCATCAGGATGAATGAGGACGGGCCCCAGGGAAGAAGCGCCAACCTTCACCTCCAGGAGACACACAGGCAGGGGTCTTGGAAGGAGGGTGGGGCCTGGGGGCCTCAGCCTAAGGAATTCCTCTCCCTTGCACTGTACCCTCCAGGGCTCTGAGTCTGTCCTCCACCTCCAAGGTGCAGCCCTCTAAGGTACGGGTTCTCAGCCTGGGCTTCGTGGAGCCTGGACACTCATGACATATTCTGGGGGTCATCCAGTCTTGCGTGAGAAACACAGAACATTCCGGATCTGTGTCCAATCTGAAAGCCCACGTCCACACGTGTGCTTATTCTGTGGACACCGTGGGACCGCGTGAAGTGCCAGCTTTTCATTTTTAATGCAGTCGTTCTCAACCCGCAGCCCAAGGTGGGTCATAATATCCTTAGACCTCTTGAGGATTCTCCAGTATGAGAAGCTGGGCTTTAAAGTCTCTTCAAGACTGCTATGAAGAGAAGGAGGAGACGGGACAGGAGGAAGAGAAAGGAGACATCTGCCCGGTTGGCTGTTGCTCACGGAAGCTCTTGCTTCCTCTTGTCCAGAGACACAGATCCACTGCCCACCTCGTGGCTCCACGTGGACACTCCAGTGGAAACACTCCATCAAAATCCCAGGGACCTCCTTCCTTATCACCCTGGTCCCTGGGACTTCTCCCTTCTGTGAACTGCCACACTCACTCTTCCCCGCTTGCAGGGATGGGGGCACACCCAGCCTCGCTGGGGTCTCACATTACCCTCTCAGCCAGACCAATGGCCCCTGGCCAGGTGAGGACCCTGACCTCAGCCCTTCTGTCTGTCCTGCCAGGTGCTGCAGCGATGGGCCCTCCCTGGCCATCAGCTAACTGATGAACTCATTCACAAACGATTTCCACCCACCCCACCTACCCCCCTGCAAAGACAGCCACATCTAGTGACCCAGAATAGTCACTGAGGCTTCTCTGCTTCCCCAAGCTTCACCATCTGGTTCCCATTTGGTTGATGCTTTGGTCCCCAGAGAAGGCTCCAGCATCCCCAGCGCGTGCCTGGGGAAGATGAGGTTGCTGGAGAACAGACAGAAGGAGCCTCATGCCAAGTGGTCCAGCTCCACTGGACAGAATCCGAAAGACCGGGGAGGCAGGGACCTTCCTGCAGCGAGTCTCACTCCCAAGATGGAAAGTCTGAAGAGCTAGAGACACCCCGAGTCATTGCAGCTCCCACGTGTGGGGATGAACAGCTGCCCCCTTCACTTCTGATTCAGCATCACAGAGCAGAGGGCCTCCGCTGAGCAGCAGAGCGCCCCGCTGGGTCTCCTTTCAAGGGAGACCACCGGCAACAGCTCTCTGGACCTGCCACTCCTCTCTGTGTGGGACAGTGGTGGGAAGTAGGAATGGGCAGAGGACACTGCCAAGCTCTCACCCAGGTGGGAGGACCATATCCTCACCCACAGACCCCCCAGCAAGGTTCCCAGAACCACCCTGTCCGTTGCACTGCAGGGGGATGGCCAGGGGCCACCGCAGCATCCACAAGTGAACACATGAGACTCAGGAAGAGCAGGAAGCACCCCTGCTCCTGGTGGCCCCCCCCAAGCAAGGGCCGGTGACCCCCTCCCACCCCCAGGACCCCTGGGTACAGGGCCTTACTGGCTCTTCCTGTCTCGGCCCCCCAGTCACTGAGACCCTGGTTATCTTTACAAACAGGAAAGCAAGCCCTTGGGTCAGCACTGCAGTGAGGTCTGGGGGTGTGGAAGGCAGAGAACCCTGGCAAGGAATCTAGCTTCGCCACTCCTGGCTGTGTAACCTTCCACGAGTGACTCTGGCTCTTTAAGCCCTAGTGTCCTCACCTGTAAAGCAGCATCAGAATAACTACCCTCCAAGGTCAGCATTAGATAAGTGAGTTCAGACATGCAGAATGCCAAGCACCAAGTCTAGAACACGGGAGGCATCCAATACATGTACTGGAAGGATTTCTCTCTCCTCCCCTCCGCTCAGCGTGCATCCAGAGCCATTCATTTATTCTACAGGATTTCCTGAGGGTCTGCTGGGTGTCGGGCTGTGGGGAGGCTGTGGAGCACGCCCCGGATAAGGTCCTGCCTCTGTTCCCATCTTCCCGTCCAGACGGCTGACCCCCAGGGCTGGCAGGATGCAGGGCAGCGCTTTGGGGGTGTCCCCCGCCTCGCCACACGCACGCGTCCACTCACCCACTAGTTCATTCAAAAAGCAACTGAGGTATACCCACCTTGCGGGTCACTCTGCTAGGTAGTATGGGAGACATGGAAATAAATCACGTGTTCTGAAGAAGCTCAAGAGTCTGGTAGGCGAAAAAGGACAAGCAAACAAACAGCAATGACACAAACAAGGTGACAGGTGCCATAAGAGGGGACAGATAAATGGCCATGAGCAATTAGATGGGGGGGTGGGGGCGCGGCCTCACGTCCTGCCCAGATGGACACAGCCCATGGCTAAGCCGGCTGACTAAAAAGAGAAGAGGAAAAAGATCACTGGCCCACTGGCACTGTTCCTCACACGGGAAGCAGGCAGGATCTATTTAAAAACGGCTAGAGGCAGGTTAGCGCCTTTTCTGGCAATTCCCAAAACTCGTGCTTCCTCGAGCTGACTGGATAGCGGGACGGAACCAATCCTGTCAAAATCCTACAGATCTTAAAAAAGAAAAATCATTTAGCTGTCACAGCCGGGATGATAAAAGAGCCCTGCCATTCAAAGGGAGGGTCAGCATGGGGAGGAAGGCGGGACTCGGGGGGTGGAGAAACAAGTGGGGGATTGAGAAAAAAGGGGAACGCCCCCCAAATATGGATCAGGGCAACAGGCAAAGGAAATGTATGCATTGTAGTGGCTTTACTACCTAATTAATGCGGTAATTTCAAAAACAATTTTATTTATGTTCCATTTACCACATCAAAAGTTAAAAAAAACACCATACTGATGCTAAAATAATACCTCAAGGCGTCTATTTTTAATCAGTTAAAAAAAATAGGGAGGGTGAAAAAAAAAAGCAGTTCTGGGTTTCTATACAATCTCTCCCGGGCAGACCACCAACCCTCAGAGAGAGAGAGGGAGAGAACATAGCCAAGCCCTCTCTGAGAGCCTTCCTGGCTGCCGAACACCGAGCTTGTCAAAAAAAACAAATCCATAATGGCCTGAGGCTCCTCTCCAATCTATTTTCTGCTCAGCTGGTTTTAAATGAAGTTATTATGAGTCATTAAAACACCCGCAAGCCAGTGGAAGTCAGCCAATTACAATTTTAAATTTAGCCTGTTCTCTGCCCCATTCTCTTGTTTTCTTCCTTTGCCCACAGACTACTGCTGCTGTTATTTCTTCCCTCCCTTCCTCTGCCCAAAGTGGAAGAGACAGTTATGAAAATGCAAGAGTACTGCATGGAACGCACAACCATTCACAGGAAACCCAAGTTATTAAATTAAAACATGTAAAAACTTCTGCCCCCTCCAAAGTCAACCCCTCAGCCCAAAGTACCACCTCAGCCCACTGGATTCCTTGGAAACCCTAGACTCCATCCTAGAGATCACGGGGCTATTTTTTAAATGAAAAGCTTCTCGAGAACCTACCGGATAGCACTCTATTTGGTGCTCTGCAGTGACCTAAATGGGAAGGAAATCCAAAAAAGAGGGGACATATGTATCTCCAACCTCTGGGATCTAAGGCCTGATGATCTGAGGTGGAGCTGATGCAATAATAGAAATAAAGTTCACAATAAATGTAACACACTTGAATCATCCTGAAACCATCCCCCTCACCTCCAATGGTGGAAAAACTCTCTTCCACAAAACGGGTCCCTGAAGGCAAAAAGGTTGAAGACTGCTGGATATGTATGGCTGATTCACTCTGCTGTACAGCAGAAAATAATGCGACACTGTAATGCAACTATACTCCAATACAATTTTTTTAAAAGAAAAGGTTCTTGAGTGGGATCCTGTTGAGAAACATTTCCATTCATCACACCAAATCAACATGTCCATGGTAGAATCCAAGAGAGGGAAACATACCACCCATATCTAAGAATGAATAACAAACAACGAAGTTGAAATTCAAAGGTAACGCAGGCTTTGCAATCATGCATGAATGTCGAGGGAAGTCACTAGATATGATGAGCTCATTTAGTTTTTAAATCTGCAAGGTAATGGTCTGCGCGGAGCCATTACAGCAAAGGAACAATTTTGAGTATTTCATGTAAACGCTTCTTCTTAATCTCTTTTTCTTACGTGTGCACACACAAACATGCACATGCACACACAGAGCTGCCCTCATTACTGGGAACATAACTGTAGCTTTTCAACATCTTCCAAGAAGTAACGAGTGTCCTTCCCAAAAGATGGTCCAGTCCTACTTCCGCCCCGACCCTAATTAATGGATGAGTCTGGAAGCACAGCAGAATAGACCCCTAGACCTCTAGGTACACTTCTCATCACCTCCAGGGCCACTCACCTTCCTGGTTCCCCTCCAAGACACACACACACATACACACATACATGCACAGACCATGAAAGGACCAGCGCTTTGCTCCAGTCAGACATGGCCCAGGCAGATGGAGCACCTAAGAAAGGGGCGGCTCCCATGTTCCTTCACTGAGAGTCACCGAAGCCCAGGGTGGAGGCAGGATACTGCCGCGTACATTGATCTACCTGGCAGCTCTGGGTGAGATGGGACTTAGGGTCAGTCTGCAGCTCCCAACCAGGCTCACTGAGAAGAGGGCAACTGAAATACAGAGGTGTCCACCAAGTCCACTGGGACCAATGGCAGTTTACCAAAGGCAGGAGAATCTGTCCTGCCCCTTGCAGAATGCAAACCTGAGGCCTGCAAACATGGCTGCTCCCACGTTCTGAGGGTCTCCAGCATGCATGCTAAGTCACTTCAGTCATGTCCAACTCTTTGCAACCCCATGGACTGTGGCCCGCCAGGCTCCTCTGTCCATGGGGATTCTCCAGGCAAGAACACTGAAGTGGGTTGTCATTTCCTTCTCCAGGCGATCTTTCCCAATCCTGGGATTGAACCTGCGTCTCTTATGTCTCCTGCACTGGCAGGCCGGTTCTTTACCACTAGCGCCACCTGGGAAGCCCAGGGTCCCCAGAGCACAGCAGATGTCACCATCCTATCCTTAAACTTGAAACTCCCCACTCGGTCACTCCAACTCTAGGAGCCCCAACTGGTAGCTCTTCATGGTATGTAGGGAGGCCCCTTCCTTCTGAAGTTCAAAAAGCAGAAGCTTCATCAATACCCCCAACCCTTTCCACTGCATGGGCCCATTCCTCAGGAGGCGCTCTAACATTTGATATTCATCATCTTTTTCTGAGAGAGGGTACCCCAAATTGTAAAGCTTCACCAAACCCAGATCTGCACCCAGAAGTACAAACTCTTTAGTAACAGGGTATTATCCCTTATTCAACAAGTCCTCATCAAAAGCCTTCTGTGAGCCGGGTACTCTGCCAGGCCACAGGGACGTGAAGGTGAGCACATTCCCAGGTGCCCGATGGGCTCTGCACTCAGGGGCATGGTACAGACCTCTGGGAGCACGGTACCAGCAAGATGCACTTTTTTAGCAGCAAAGTCCAACAAGGATCTTACCAGACCTAACCCTGCTCATCCACTTGCCCACACTCAGTTCAACATAAGAAAACATCTAGGGACCTAGGAAAAGCAGGAACCAAGCCAGAGGAGCCCCACTCTGTCCCCAAGAGGTATGGGGCAGGAATCCACAAGGCTAAGGTACCGGGAGCACTCTGGGGTCCTCCCCAGACCTTCCGGGCCAGAGTAACAATTTATTCCACACCCCAACCACCCTCAACTTCCCAGTGAAAAACCTTCGAACTTTGTGAGACAGCAAAGGCCACCCCTGCATGGTGGGAGACCAAGTCTCATGAAGACCTAAGAAAGAAGCTAGGAGACTCACAGGAGCACTGAGAAAGGGCTGAGCCCAACACAGATGCAAAAACAGAGACAACGAGGTGAAGGGAGATGAAAGGAGATGGGGGAAAAAATGGAAGCAAGGAGAAGGGCAGAGCTGAAAAATAAACACCTGCCACCAGAGAGAGTTCAGAGGACCACATGGAGAAGGACAGCTGGCAGAGAGAACCATCACTCCTGGGTCTGGTGGCAGCTGGTCTCTTGGGTACAGCCCTGGACACTGGAACCCACGACAGCCTGGGAAGAGAGCAAGGCCAAGGGCTGAGGGCGAAGAGGGCAGCGGAGGACCACCCAGCAATCCTGGCAGGGTGCACAGCCGGAAAGGTGAAAAGAACCCCGGAAGTAAGAACATGGCATCGTCTTTGGGCAGATTCCACACCAACATCCTACCCTGCAACGCCATCAGCCAGCCAGCCCCAGACAAACACAAGGGCCAGCAAGGCAGCCCAGAATGCGGCAGGGTGGCGGGAGCAAGGGAGGGGGAAGGACAGAACAGGAGAACAGACAGACAGACGAGATGTCCCGGCATCCATCTCTCGAGGGCCATCATTTCCTGATACACACGTCATTATCTCACCCCGACAGAATCAGATGGCACGAAAGGGAGTGTGTGTTGGGGTGGTGGGGGAGAAACCACCCTATTTTGGGATAGAAAAATCAGAGAGAGACACACACACACATGCAGTGAAACAGAGAGAGAAAGAAGGTTATTACATAATTTCCACTTTCTTCCCTCCACCCTTAAAGTAATGTTCTATCTGACAGGCTCCTCTCCGAGGGGGGAAAAATGACAAATCCAATCCAAAATTCAACAGCCTGTGTTCTGTTCGGAGAGCACACAGTGTACTGTACAGCCCATAAAACTCCAAACAGCCTCCAGACACTGCCGCAATCGTCCTCCATCAAAACACTTTGTCTTGCATACAAAAATAAGATACAGCGCTGAACAGAATACAAAATCAACCCATTACAGTACAGGGAGACTGCTACTTAGCAACGAGGGGGCTCTAAAGCCTCGATGCTCTACAGGAAGCAAAATCTGTCGAGCCTGTTGGGCAAATGATAAACATTAGCGGTATTAAAAAACACAAAAGCCATGTAAATGGATAGACATAATGTGGAAACGAATTTATAGAATAAATTGGGATGGGGGAATCGAGCATAGGGGAGAGGCTGGGCTCCAGAGGGGTAGATGCATGCGCTTCCCAAACCCCTGCTAAGGCACCATATGGAGAGAGAGACGTGTGTGTGTTGGTGGGGGGTGCTAAGTGAACCCCTTTTTCCACACAGGGGCTGCAGGTGAAGGGGCGGAAGGGAAGTGGTGAAAACACTGTGTAATACAGTGACCTGCCATGAACTTTCTGAACTTTCTCTGTTCAGCTGGTCCAACGTGACATCTGGGGGACCCAGGCAAACACCTCCAGCAGTACTACAGTGGGGAGATGGGGGGCTTTATCTACACCGGGGCCACCATTGCACCCAACGCCACCACAGGACCTGCCACTTGCTGTAAACAACATCCCTGGCCAAAAAAAAAACAACAACAACAGAAAACAAAACCGAAAACACCCCATCTGGGCTGGAAAAATCAGTATATTTCATCAGGTAAAGGGGAAAAATACCCTGGCTGTGAGTCAGCAGTGGGGTTTCGGATCCCAGCCAAAACAGGAGCTAAAAGGCAAAACCATATTCTTCTGGTCTCCGTTTAGGCTCTGAGGCAGAAAGGGAGAAGGGGCGGGGGTGGGGGGCAGCGAGGAGCGGGGAGGAATACGGGGGTGGGGGGGGAAGAAATGTATTTTTCATCAGCCAGTGTATAATTTATAAACAGCATTAAACAGTTTTTGTTTTCTTTTTCCTCTCTCCCGTGTATGGGCTTGGACGGCAGTCAAGCCTGCATTAATTTCTGCTTTGGGTACAGTGTGTTCTTGGAGGCACATCTGCAAGTGATCATAAACTCTCTGGAATGCTGGCAGAGCCGGGGAAAGTGGCTTCTCCTCAGCCCTGCACCCCCTCGACCAAAGGGAAGGCGAAGGCAGTTTCCGAGCCACTCACACCCCAGCTTAACCCTCCATCGGGGCCACCTCTGCAGATCCAGGACCTGGGAAGTCTCTTCTTGGTTATCTCTTGCTTAGAAGCTGCAGGTCAGGAGAAGCTGCAGCCATCCATCTTTGCATCCTAAGATGCCTCTCCATCATCAGTGTGGGACCAGGTCATAAGCTCCGCCTCACAGTCACAGCTCCTCTGCCCCCTCCCCACATTCTCTGTCTTTGCAAAGAAGGACCCAGAACCTCCAAAGCTTAGTGTTCTCAAAAGAAAAAAAAAAGAGGCCAAGTACACAATCCACAGATCTTTGACATCTAGTAAAATTTTGTGTCTTCCATCCAATCAGGACAGGGGAAAGCATGAAAGGAAACAATCTCATTTCTGACCCCAACCCCTCCTTCCCTTTGCCCTGCCAGCCGGTGACCCAGCCCCAGATGAAACGCCCCGGCCACACCACGCTGCTGCTGCAATCACAAAATCTGTTGGCCGAAGACCACGCTCTTTCCTGGAGCTTCTAACTATGGGGAAGAGTTTGCTGTCAGGGTGGTCCTCAATGGCCATGGCTCACAGAGCCCGGAGAAGGGCAAGGAGGAGGGAGCATGCAGACAGGATCCCCAAAAACAAGCTGCATGCCCCCAACCAGTGCAAGAGGCACAGGCCACACCACACTCCAGCCATGCCTCAGGACCGTCTGTCAGTTGCACCATTTCTCCTAAGAATCTTATGAACCCTATACTCCAGTCTAGAGGACATCAAAAAGACCAACAGTCCTTTCTATTCCAGAGGAATAAAAGTGTCCCTGCCTTATCCAATCTTCCAATGGTTTCTGAGTGCCCTAGGTAAAGTGCAACCCACTTTGCAACTCGAGGCCCCTGCAATCGTGCCCCTCTGCTGCCCCACGCCCAGCCTGTACTCCCCAGCTACACTGCGCATCACCCCAGGAGGCATGAGCCGCCTCCATCAGGTCCTCTCATAAATCCATTCTACCACCTTCTCCAGGAGCCCCCTTCCTCTTCTGAATTCCTCCGAGAACTCTTTCTTAGCACTCTGCATATATCACCTTCTTTTTTACCATAACTTCACAGTATCAGACATCCTTCCTACTAGACATAAGCACCCAGAGGGCAGGGGCGCTGCCTGTTCTCCCGGGTTAAGTACACAGAGCCTGAAGCATCTGCTGGCTCCAAAAATGAACGACACTCCCAGAATAGAAGCAGGCCACAGAAATATGCAAGCCTCTAAATAGTATGCAGCCAAGGCAAAAATAGGGGCAAGCAGCGCTGGGTGTGCTCAGTTATAATCCACTAGGACATTAGGCCAAGCTGTGGGAAACACTACCTAATGGGAAAACTTACCCCAGCACATCGCAGGATCAACTCGAGTCATCGCTCGAGTCTGTGGTTTCTGCACGGACATCCCAGAGCTAGGATGTTCTCTTAAGAGAGAACAGGAGTGGCAAAGAGACAGCAGGTCACAGATGCTCCCACAAGGGAAGGGGCAGCAAAGGGTGGGTGGGAGACTTCAGAGAGATCTGGGTGCACACAGGGTCTGGGACCCCTGTTCCCTCTACCTGAGATTCACGTTCCACAAGGAGCAGCTTTGCAAAGCACTCCAGTGGTCACTCTTCTCACCCCAAGTCTCTTTCTCAATGCTCAAAACCTCCTGATCGCCAAACCATGTCTGAGAATGCCAGGTCTTGCCAGATCAATCTCATTACTGAATGAGTTAGGTTATTGTTTGTTAATTTAAACTTATTGTTATCATCAGGTATAACTCACAAACACTTGGTTAGTTAACGCATTCAAATCGAAATCAAAACTTCAATTAAACTGAACGTTCACTACCACCATTTAGGATCTTAAAAAAGAAAAAAGAAAGAGACAGAGAGAGAGAGAGAGAAAGAATTGTCTCTAAGAAGGGCCTCCTACAGGGCAAACTTCTAATTAAACAAATTGTCAATTTCAACACAATGCAAACTGATTTAGGAGTATAAATTTGGTATTCCAGTCACTGAAAATAAGACCTCACAGTGTTGATCTCACACAGGCTGATTTCCTCGGGTAGGGAAATGCAGAGGAGAGGAGGAAGATAATTCGAGAAAGAGGAACGCTGGGGAGGAAGGGTGAGCCAGAGCGCTTTATCTTTTCAGAAATAATATCTCTGCAGAATTCAATGAGGCCTGTTCTCAAGCACTGGAGAAACTCCTTCTTGCCTCCTCCTTCACCCCACCCCTACCAGATGAGAAAAAAAAAAAAAATTAATCGTGTATGATGACAAACTTGGCTCAGCACTCACTGTACACACTGTACCCACAAGGCTGGCACCCAGCCAGGCCTGGCCCAGCGCCAGAACTACAATAACAAACACAGGCCACGCTCGCCAAGAGGGGGTGGGGCGGCGCACGCAGGGCCTGCAAGGAAGGGAGCCTGTGCAGCTCCGAGGAGGAGAGGCAGTGGGGATGAGCCTTTTCTGGGCAAAGATGGCCTTCAGGGGAAGTCAGGAGCTCCCTGACCTCGACCCAGAGCCCAGACTCCCTTCTCCTACGCCTGCCCTCTTTTGAAAACATGGTCCCCAGGGCAACTCTAGTCCCGTGCCGCTCCGCACTGCTGCTGCAGCGCCTGGTGGGCTCCTCTAAGGTGGGGGTAGCCCCCCAGATGCTCAGGGGCCATCCTGGCTGTCTGCTCCCTGCACGGAGCCTTCAAAACACAGCAGCAAGAAAATCTCACGTCATCTAATTAAACGTCTCCTCGAAGACCGCACATAGTTCTGTTATGGGGCAACTGTGGGGAGGAATTGGAATGAAGAAAGTACAACTTCTGCTACTGGAATCTGGGAGAAGACCTGGCACCCGGGCCCAGCCCTCCCACCCCACCTCCGCAACACGGCCAGGTCTCTCTAGAGGCCTCAGGGCCTTCACTGTTTAAAGGGGGGGACGAACAATTCATGATCTAGACTCACGAAGCCCTTGTCACTGTTTTATTCTCAAGCCATCCTGACACAAGGGTGAGAGGTATGTAGGGCCAGAGAAAGAAAAAACAGAAGAGAAAAATCAGAGTCAAAGCAAGCTCTGAGCTATCTGCAAGGGTGAACTAAGGCCCTGCTGTGACCTCCCCCATCACCAAATCCTCTTTTACAAGGGCAGTGGCAAGTGAATTTCAGAGGGACAAATCATTTGCACAGACTCCAGAGACAGAGAGGAAAACCTAGGAGAACAGGCCCCAGGGTATGCACGAGACTGTGGGACCCTGAACTAGCACTCAGTCATGGGGTGATGCATTACTCATCCTGTCGGACCTGTGGCCCCTGGACCCACCTCAATGTGTGTAAGCAGCTCCTCCTCTTTCTGCCACTCCACCCACCCTACCCACACTCCTGAAGAACTGGGTTCACAACAGAGACCTCAGCTAACTCACACGTAGCCAGTGCCCTGCAGTGAATCCTAGGGACACAGTCTAAACTCCTTCTATTGCAGGAGAGACCCAGTGAGAGATTGGAGCTTTCTTAAGTTGCCTGGCTTCCCAGGTTGTAGTAATCCATTCAACCAGTATCTACAGACTCCAGCACTGTACCAGATAACGTGCTGCACGTTATGGGGACAGACCCTGTCCCCAAGGAGCTTATTCCAGTCTATTAGGGGAAAACTGAGGGAAAGGGAAGTTACATTTCTTGAGAACCTATCATGTGCCAGGCAGAGTGCTAAGTATCTAATGGAGCCTTGCGTTCAGAGGTTCAGATGGTTTACATTTCTTGCCCAAGGTCACGTGGTTAGGAAGAAGATGCCCAAATTCCTAACCCTGACTCCCAAGTAGGAGGAGATAAGGCAAGTCCATTAATAACAATAATACAGAGAAGAAAGACTGTACCCAGAGACAGCTTCAGATAAAGAAATATGGACTTGAGAAGAAAGCTTGATCGCTTCTGGCTGGATGTGACGGACAGTCAAGGATGGGATCATTCTAGAGACCTTGGAAGACCTGGGAAGACCGGGGACGAGTTATTCCACGCACAGGGATGAGGTAAACAAAGCCACAGAGCTCAGCGAGCAAGCTGTGCTGGTCGTCACACCAGCACCAGAGCACATCGACCAGCACATGAGTCTGGTTAGCACACTAGACTCCAGGAATCAGTAAGGACGAAGGGAGCTTACTGGACTGAGTTACAGAGTGTGCAAGGAACCCGTATCCGCAGGCTGCATCTCCCCCCATGGAAGTGCCCAACAGCATGTGGGGTAGAGGCCAACAGAGGTGCCAAGAAGCAGGGAACAAATGAAATGGAAGACCAGGGGAGGATGGCCAACCTGTGGGCAGACAGCTCACGGGACCCCTCACTAAACCCTGAACAACCTGCAAAGAGAAGGGCAGCAAGAAGATTGCAGGTGCAAGTTACAAAAAAAAAAAAAACAGAAAGCACACGGGTACCCAGCAGATGCCAAGCTCAGGATGGCCTGGGCTCAGAGGACTCCGGGCCAACGTGGGGCAGGTAGGGGATGAGGATGGTGCCCTGGGGCCAAGTGTGGGGGAGAGGAGGCCCCAGGAGAAGGAGGAAAGGAACACAAAGACACAGGGACAGGGCGGACACAGACACATCCAATTGCCTGGCGTGGCCCAGTTCCTGGATCTGGAAGAGGGAAGAATGGGAAGGAGTTAGAGCACCTGATGCAGGGCCATGAAGGCCTGCGAGAGGGACAGCATCCCACACATCACAGAGGCACCGGGGCTGTGCGGGAAGGCTGTGCAAGTGGACGCATATAAAGCTACCAGCAGCACGACCAAGGCAATGAAGACAGTGAGGACAGACCACAGACACTCAGACTATCCTCCAGGAGCCTGGTGATGGCAACGCTCCAGAACGACAGCTTCAGAACCGAGGTAAAGGGGGGAAGGTGGAAGCAACCGACATCTCTTAAACACCAACTGTAGGTTAAGAAGGGCATGATGCCTTCATCATACATTCTGGTACCTAACTGATAGGAGTTAGCAACAGCTGGCCCTTTACAGATACAGAAACTGGGACTCAGGAGACAAACCTGCCCGAGGTCACAGAGATGCGGATCTGGCCAACCCCAAAGTCCAGACTCACTTCACAAACACTCAACTGCCAACTGCTGGGAGGGCCCCGCGAGGGAGGCAACGTGGAAAAGGATAGCAGATGCTGACCGTGGACAAGATGGGAGAGAGTAAGACCAGATGAGAAGACAGCCGGCTCTTTTCCCCTAAAATGTGACTCCAGAGCCGACAGGCAAGGAAATTAGAGAGAAAAGAGCACTGGCCCCAGTAGGGAAGTGTGGCGGCCTCTCCCACTGAACCCAGGCAACCCCCTGGCCTCGAGGTAGCAGTCTTGGGCCTGCCGTATCCGCCCCTCCACCAAGAATGCCGGGGCACACTGCCTGCCTGCTTCTCCTCCCTTCACGCCTCGTGGGGCAGAGAAGCTCTGCCCAAACACGAGCAAAAACACCAGCAGCCGCAGAGTCGACCCCGCCAGAATTGGATTAAAATTAACTTGCAAAAGACAGCACGCTGTAACTAGCTTTGTGTTCCAACCTTTCTATATCTATTTAATTAAAGGCTCCTGTATAATGTGAACCCAATAGTCAGATTCATTAGACAGCGAGAACCTAATTCCACAACTGTTCTGCTAATGAAACTGCAGTCTACTTGGGAAGGTGGATCACACAGGGCACTAGGTACCCACGATGCCCCAGGAAGCCCGGGAGGGCAGAGGATGGACCCATCCAGATGGTCATGTGGTCAGGATGGACTTCTCACTCCAGGAGCCTGGAGGGAGCATCCGCGGGACAGGGCAGACCAAGGCCCACCGGTGATGGGGACATTCGCGCTCTGGGTGGGGGAAAGGCAGGCAGGCAGGAGGTGAGCGTCCGTGCTCAGGCAGGCTGGTCAGGGCATCTGCGCCTACCTGAATGAGCCAGTAAGTGCATTCTCAGTCGCAGACTGTCCAGGAACCGCTTTCCGCACAGCTCACACCCGTACGTCTTCATCCCGCTATGCAGTTTCCTGCAGGAAAGGAAAAGACAGGTTGCTGCTGCTCTGGTTGCACACAAAGCAGGCCCACCCCCACTGGGGGAATTCGCAGCTATTCCTCCAGCAGATGGACAGGAGGAAGGGAGACAGAGGGCGCGGGAGCTGGAGGTGGACCCTGACACATCCGCAATCCCACAGGCGGCCGAGAGCCCCCTTACCCGTGGACGGCTGCCAAGGTGGCATCTATGCCTGGTCTTGTCCAAGGCCTAGAAGGAGAGGGCGTGCCCTAGTGCTTTGCCCCGTGGCACAGAGACCAAGGGAAAAAGTCAGATTCAACTGTGGAGGGAGGAAGGAGGAAGCCCCAGGACAGTGAGACAGACACAACCTTCACAGCCAAACCAGCATAGGCCACACGTGCAGGCCGAGGTGCCTCTGCTTACTTCACTCACAGCACGGCCCACTCTGCACTCCCCTGTGAGAGCCCCCGGCTCCCCCAGGAGACCACAGACCCCGGAGGGCGCCCTGTACCTTCTCTCTCTTTCAGAGCCCAGTGCCCAGCCAGCGATGGGCACAGAGCAGGCTCTGAATAAGCGTTCTTAGTGAACCGAGGCCTTCAGGGACATCAGATGCTCCTCTGAGAGTATCCAGGTGTTCTCAGACCCGCTGTCAGTCCCCAACACACAAAACCTCCCCAAAGGCCCAGCTTTTGACGTGCTTTCCCTCTGCTTCCCACCAGAGGTTGAACCCGGATGAACAGAAAGGCTTGAAGAAACCAGATAACATCATTCTATAAATGGAAGGTGGGAGCCATCGGTGCTGGCTTTCCAAAGTACTTTCACGCACATTGTCTCCTTTTACCATCACTGCCATGCTGTGAGGTGGGCCAGCCACCCGTGACCACCCCAGCACCCCAAGAAGACAAGGGGTCCTTGGTAACCACTGTTTACAGGTCCAGCTTGTGACCCTGGTCCTTACCCACCAGACCCCACCGCTCAGGCAGGAGCCAGCGATGGAGCCGGCGAGAGGCAGGGAGGCGGGTGGCTAGCGGGGAAGGTCTAGAGAGTCGGCTGCCGGCTGGCATGGGGGCTGTTTGGCCCGGAACTCCGCCTCTCCTCCCACCCACACTCCTGTTCTCAGGCCTCTCTGTGCCTCTGCCGGATACGGGATCCACCCCCGCCTCGCCCGCCACCTCCCCAGGGGCCTCAGCCCCGAGGAACCAGGCAGGTACTGCAGCCAAAGGTAGGAGCCGAGGGCAGTGGGGCGGCAGGCGGGCACTCTTAGGCGAACCACCCATCGCAGTTGGGACGCTGATGTGTTAGGCCCACAGTCAAAGGTTGGAGGGCTGCTGATACAGAATACTAGATAAATGCAGGTGGGGAGGGGAAGGACTGTACATTCTAGTCAGGGGTGCCCAGATCGTGATACTCAGGCCAGCCACCCACTGCCAGCACCTTCCGAGTCCCATGAGAGCCCAGAATATGTCACCACCCTGTGGGCCCCAGGGTGGGTATGAGCCCAGGCTGGTGGCTTGAAGACCGTATCTGGGGTCCAGTGTGTGCAGCTTCTGTCGGTGATGATGCCCAGGCCCCTTCGCAGAACTCTTTCTCAATCACAGTTGTGTTTGCTTGCTTTCCCTTTACCCGCGTGCCAAAGACAACACATGATTTCTCAATCACAAGTACACACACACCCTCATCCGTGACACGGTCGTGCACCCCACCCCCATGTTATCTGATTCGTGGCCGGGGCCGATCCATCCCAATTGAGAAATAGTAACAGTACAGAACATTTCCACCGAACAGTCTCAACTCTAAATATATTTCACAATGCTGGGCACTGGGACATGTCTTAATAGCATTCTGGGCAAAGCGGGTTTTAAAATATGCACCCAGGCGTGTGTGTGTGTGTGTGTGTGTGTGTGTGTGTGTGTGTGTGTGCACCCATGCGTGTGCACACGTGGCTGCTGACTGTGCCTGTCACTTGCCTGGGCAGGACAGGGGTTTGCTTTCCCAAGAGCTGTTCTGTGAAGCAGCAGAAGCTTTGTTCACAGGTGGTCCTCCAGGTGACTCTGGTGCACACGTTCATGGTCTGATCACCTTTGCCTGCACTAATGCTTTCCTAGCTTCCAGGAGTGCCCACCTCCAGGGTGGCTGTCAGGAGGAAGAGGAGGACAACACCCTTTTGGGCTGGCTTTCCCAAAGGACACTGGAGTGTCCAAGCCTTGGGTTTCAGCAGCCACCACCAGGAAAGCATCCCGACCCCACCCTCAGACTTTTGTTTCTTCCCCCTGCAGGTTCCAGATCAAGTCTCTCACTCCAACAAACACCTTCAGGGTTACCCCATTGCCTTGTTTGGTGCCAATGGACTTGCCTGGACACTGGTGTCAGTGGCTTTCTTGACCAACAGGAACGGTGTGGTGTGTAAGGTGATGCCCTCTTGCCCTCTACTACAGGGGGAGCAGGATGAAGGGAAGGATGGCAGGGGAGCAGCCAGGAGACCTGGATTCTGGTCCTAACTTGGTCATTAACTTGCCTTATGACCTTGCCAAATCCTGCTATCACGATCTCTCTGCATTTTTTTTTTCACATGTAAAGTGATGATGTCTAGTGAAAGTCATTCGGTCGTGTCGACTCTTTGCAACCCCAGGGACTGTAACCCACCAGGCTCCTCTGTCTTCAGGCAAGAATACCAGAGGGGGTTGTCATTCCCTTCTCCAGAATATTTTCCCAACCCAGGGATCAAACCCAGGTCTCCCGCATTGCAGGCAGATTCTTTACCATCTGAGTCTCATGGAGTCAAAATTTTATTATTCCAAAGTCTTACCCATACCCTTGTACCTAGCCTCCAAGGGATTCCTCTGAGGGGTATTATTACCTCTCTGGTTAGGAAGATCCCCTGGAGGAGGGAATGGCAACCCACTCCAGTATTCCTGCCTGGAGAATCCCATGGACAGAGGCACATGGTGGGCTACAGTCCATGGGGTCACAAAGAGTCGGACATGACTGAGCGAGCACATACATTCCCTCTCTGAGCCATATTCCATTTGTGTAATGTCTCATGACACCTAGGAGGTGAGGCTAGGACAACCCAAGCAAAAAACTGACACCCATTCCCAGAAATCTATTCATTTTCAATCCTTCTAATCCAGACGACCTAAGTTCCCTCCTTTACCCACTTGCAGTCTATCTTTCAGTGAAAGAAACTTCCAGAACTCATGACCAGCCTTTCTTTGGAACCATTCTGCCGCCATGCACTTTCCAGCCTCCAGAGACACGGGTGTCCTCTCCTGCCCAAGCCTCGGGGTAAGGAAACTGCCCTGCTTCTGACCCACTAACTCAGCGCCCCCACACAAGTGCCGAGGGTGGCGTCCAAGTGATCCCAGGTGGAGTACAAGGACCAAGGTCCTGCCTCACTGGCAGAGAGACTAGGACAAAGCACACAAAGTCCAAAAGAGAAAAGGAGGCACCTCACAGGCCCGGAGCTCAGCTTAGCCCAGAGCCGCTTTGCCCATCTCCTTTGTTACTGTTTAGACATCAAGAGATGGCTATAACGAGGCAGCCACCTCTCCTAATTCAAAGAAAAGGGAAATGGCAGAGAAGAATCTGAGTGTATTCAAGGGTCACCAATAGATTCTCCATGGCACCATCTGTGGGAATGATCAACATGGAAACAAAGTCCCAACTGGTTTCTAGAGTAAAAGAACAAACTGCCAGAACTCAGGGTCTGTCTCTCTAGAGCAATGGTCCCCAACATTTTGGGCACCAGAGACCTGTTTCTTGGAAGACAAATTTTCCATGGACCACGAGGTAGGGTGGGGAGAATGGTTTGGGGATGATTCAAGTGCATTACAATTATCGTGCACTTTATGTCTATTATTGTTACATCAGCTCCACACCAGATCATCAAGCCTTAGATCCCAGAGGCTGGGGACCCCTGCTCTAGACCACAACCCCTATCACCTCTGTCCCTCACTGTGCCGCTTCAAAGTATTTGATGAAAGTGGAAAGTCTGTCCGCCTCTCTCTTCCTGAACCACACACACCTATATTCTCCCAGGCCGGCCATGCCTTCTCACAAGGTCAAACTGCTCGTGGCCATCTGAGGTCATCAGCTTCCACTGTAACACAGGAAAGGACAGCTAGGGACATCTTTGCACCTTTCTACACCTGTTGCCTTGGTTTTCACACTCTCTTCTCTGAGAAGCAATATCACCAAGCACGGTTTTGAAAGTAACCCAGTTCAAGACGGCCCAAGCATCTCCACACTCTAGTCGGCGGAGAGTCCATTCCCCCGTAGGCTTCAGGGCCCCACCACCCACTCTTGGGGAGCGGGCTCAGATGCTCCCCCATCTCCGCTGCTGCCCCAGCACATTCACACCTGACTCATTGGGTAAACGCACTCTGAAGGTAAGAGATTTTCAATTCGGTCCAAGAAGACAAAAAAAATTAACCTCTAACAGGTTTCTAGCTATTTTCTCAAGAGAGCTGAATCATTATGAGAAATCAGAGGTAAGCTAAGACGAACTTTGTAATGAGTAACTGGAGGGAACGACACACTCCTCACTGATTCTCAACCACACAATTCTCTCCCAGTAAAACCAAGTCATCAAGCTGCATGCTCATTCAAACCACTTTCGTGCTATTGTGAGCCTGAACGTTCATACTCATCTGCTTTAGACTGTAACTATGTAATGGCAGAAGCCATGCTTCGCTTTCCTTCTATTTGTAGGGCCTAGTTTAGAAGCGACTGCTCAGTGCTGCCAAAGAAATTCCAGACAGCCTCCTCTCATCTGAACACTGCGCCAAGCACAAGAGCTTCATGGGCACCTCCAACCCAGAGCTGGACCTTCACTTGTGCCCCTGAAGTCCACGCATGGAAGGCCAATGGTGACATCACAGCTGCACAGAGCCTGAGCTTCAGACCAACCTCACCTCGGGATAGGGCTTCACCTCCCCACTAGAACACAACAGGAGAGTAAGTGGCATCAGGGAGAGACCGATGCTAGACGCCATCCTCACCCGCCTGGCCTCCAAGGACAGCGGTCCATACTGGCGGCTCCCTAAGGGGCGCCCTCTGCATCTATGCCCTGCAGGAGAAGCTCAACCCTCCTTCATCCCACACAACCGAGGACCAAGGGGGGAACGCTAGAAGCAGAGCCAGTAGCACCGCTTGCCTGAGACAGAGGGATTCCAGGCCCAGCACCACTGATATTCCATTTCTTCCCAAGCTCCTCTGCCGGAGACAAACAGCAGTGAGAACAGACCAGCAAGTGGGGAATTCTGTCCCAATAACCCAAGGGAGTTTGAGTAAACTATGGGAGTTGGTGATGGACAGGGAGGCCTGGCGTGCTGCAGTCCATGTGGTCGCAAAGAGTCGGACACGACTGAGCGACTGAACTGCCCTTCTTCGCTATCCTCCTGGGAAGGTGAAGCTGCCCTGTGACCTTGCTGGTCACACCACACCAGCACTGAAAACCAAGATCTGTCCCGAGGGTTAAGTGAGTGGGGGAACCACCAACTCACCTTTGTCTGAGAAAAGATGCAGTGGGGAAGCCATCCTAGAAGGGCCTTTATAAGATGATGCTTTCTTTGTTTTCACCCTACGTGACTCCATCCCCTGCTCCACCAACACCCCAGCTTCAGCAGCTCTGAAGTTCCTTCCAACTCACCCCTCTACCTGGTCTGAGCCACCCCACGTGCAGCAGTCAGCCCAATGCTTGATCTTTTGCTTTCTGATCCCGTGACCACCAACTTACACAGTGCTTCTAGGGGTACTCAGAAGAGAGGAGGACAAGACAGAAGGTTCTATGACTCAGCTCCCCATGATGAGTTCAATGATCCCTTTCTCTCAAAAGCCTGCTGCCTCCCGGGAGTCAATACTGTGCAAGGCTCTCTACTGACCATGGCAAGTCAGCCCCATGTAAACCTCCCGCTCCCCTCTTTAGCAGGACCTGCCCACTGGCCCTGACTGGCAGCCATGTCTCCCCACATGGGCACCCTGTGACCTGGGTCCCTTCAGGAGCTCTGAGAAGGCTCTCAGTCTGCAAAGCAGCAAACGGCCCTTACACCCAGTGGTAAGAGAACCTCCTCGGCCTGCTTCACCTCTCCGAGTAGAAACAGAACTGACAGAGGAAAAGAGTTTATGTACTTCAGCAACGGGCTTACTCTTCTTACCCAGACCATTAAATTCACAATGTGCCTTCAATGTCCACTTGCCTTCAATTCAAATGCTAAGAGAAGGCTAAACAGTCAACGCCATTCTGGGCTTAAATTTTAAGAAGAGAGGAGTGAAGAGTGATTGGATTACGGGGGATTTACTCCCAAAAGCAACTTCTAGGGAGACTGCAGGGTGTTTCTGCACATGGCCCAGCCTCCCGCTCTCTCTCCACGTGCCTTTCTGTGGGGAAAGAACATGCTGAGCAGAACTGTCCCACTAGCAGCCTCCATCCTAAGCCAGAGCAGGTCATCCACAGGACACCTGGGATGCTCACGGAATGCTCTCTACTTTGTAAGGGTGACAGGGTATCTTCTCAAGGGACATCTCTGTCTCCTTTTTTGGCCATATCATGCAGCATGCAAGCAGGATCTTAGTTCCTCAGCCACAGACTGAAACCGCCTTGGGAGTGCAAAGTCTTTAACTACTGGACTACCAGGGAAGTCCCATGAGGACATCTTTCAGTGCTGTCAATAGTGAGTGATCCATTTCAGTCCCCAAAGGTCAACAGTCACGTCCAGGATCATTCTCCTTGTGTACTTTCTTGGAGTATCAAGTCCACAATTCTAGACTAAGCCATTTGCAAGGTCTTCAAATCTCCAAGCTTCTGGAGGACAGGAACCAAGACTCCATCTCTCCCTCCAATTCCTCAGCACAGACACGGGCGGCCAGAGCAGACCTTTGAGAGGCTGCAGCTCCTGAAGCAGCTGCCAAGCGCCCAAGACCAAGGGATACATGACCCTGAAAGCCAGCCCTGGAGCTGCCTGGGTTCAGACAGGAGGCCTGGTAGAAAAAGAAAGCACAGTTCTAATCTCAGCTAGGGAATGGGTCACGTTCATTTTCTCAAGGCATAAATAAGGGAAATTGTCCTTTTACCCACTCTTTTAAAATGCTGAGATTAGACAGTCATTTGACAAGCTGTGAATGCTTAGCTGGTATTACTGCAAATTATGCTTCTAGCAATAGAGTTCGTTGCTCTCTGACTAGTCAATATTAATAAACATTAGTGAATGCTTTTACAACACAATTTATTTTTTAATACAGCTCTTTATGTATGCCATAAAGTAAATATACCAATAAAAGGCAAGGATTTCAAACAACAGATTAAAAAAAGCAACCAAGAACTAACAGAGTGCTAGTTAACACCTTCTGTGCTGCTAAATGGAGGGCAGGCCGACGGCAAGTGTCCCTCTGCTGGGAATCCAGGCTATGGGCCATGGAAGATGGAGGCCATTTGGTTGTCTCAGAGCCTTTTAAAGAGGCATGTTTTCTCAAAAACCTAGATTAGAAGTGTGGTATTTTGACCACTAGCAGTAAAGAACCCGTCTGCCAATTCAGGAGACATAATGAGACACGAGTTTGATTGCTGGGTCAGAAAGATCCACTGGAGAAGGGAATGACAACCTACTTCACTGTTCTTGCCTAGAGAATTCCACAGACAGAGGAGCCTGGTGGGCCATAGTCCACAGGGTCACAAAGAGTCAGACACGACTGAGCAAGTAACACCATATTGACCAAAAAACTGGACTGGGGATGGGGGACACAGTGTTCACTCTAGCTCTTCCGGGAACCATCCCAACGACCTTGGTCACATCACTTACCCTCTCCAGATTTCACTCTGCAGCTTTGCAACAGAGCAAGAATTGAGTTAGATGATTTCCTAGGCCCTTTCCAATCAGGTTTATGACATTAAAAGGCTGGGGGGTTGACAGGGGCCTGTGCTGGCCAGACTACAATCTTCTTTGTGAAGAGTCCATACCAGTAACATCCCCTCAATCTTTGTCATTGAGCCCAGAACATAGGAGGGACTCAGTGCATCTTTGCTGAATGAACAGACAAACATGAAAGGGAATTCAAGGAGAAAAAATGTAGAAGTTAAAAAACGCCACTGCCTTCTACACATGCGTGCATGCATGCACACACACACACACACACACACACACACACCAGTACAAGAACAGTTGTCCCTATAAATGGCCAACAGGCACATGAAAAGATGCTCAGCATGGGTAATTATTAGAGAAATACAAATCAAAACTACAATGAGGTATCACCTTGCAAAAAGTCAGAATGATCATCATTAAAAAGTCTACAATTAACAGATGCTGGAGAAGGTGTGGAGAAAAGGAAACTCTCCTACACTCTCAGTGGGAATGTGAATTGGTGCAGCCACTATGGAAAACAATATTTTGTTTTCAGAAAATTAAAAACAGAATTACCATATGATCGAGCAGTACCACTCCTGGGCATATATCCAGAGAAAACTATTTAATTTGAAAAGATATATGCAACCCAATGTTCAAAGCAGCACTATTCATAATAGCCAAGAGATGGAAACAACCTAAATACCTAAATGTCCATCAACAGATGAATGGATAAAGAAGATATGATATACAGATACAGATAAAGATATATACATACACACACACACAATGGAATACTACTCAGACATAAAAAAGAATGAGATAATGCCATTTGCAGCAACATGAATGGACCTAGAGATTATCATACTAAGTGAAGAAAGAGGAAAACAAATACCATATGATATCAGCTATATGTGGAATCCAAAATATGACACAAATGAACTTATCTATAAGACAGAAACAGACACACAGACACATAGAACAGACTGGTGGTTGCCAAGGGGAAGAAGGGAGAGGGGTGAACTGAGAGTTTTGGATTTGCAGATGCAAACTATTATATATAGAATGGATAAACAAAAAGGTCCTACTGTATAGCACGGAGAACTCTATTCAAAATTCTGTGATAAAGCATAATGAAAGTGAATATATAAAAGAATGTATGTAAAACTGAACCACTTTTCTATACAGAAGTTAACACAATGTTTTAAATCAACTATATTTCAGTAAGATAAATTTTTAAAATAGAACAGTTGTCCCTGTTGTCCAAAAGAGAAGACCTCCCTGGGCTTCTTGGAAAGAAAACCATGCATTCTGCCTTGGCCCGGGATCAAGGCCAATCTGGGGCTGACTGAAGAGTGAGTGGCAGGGGCTGTCCTGAGCCTCGAAAATATGAGGAAGGACAATGTCATTCCCTGCGGCATAACCACACAAAGTACAGTGCTTCCAGATAAGGCTGCCCCGGAGTGTGAAAACACAACGTCAAAAATGACAAAGGGCCATGCTAATCTCCCCGCAGCAACTGCTCAAAGAAGGATCTTCGCAGCGGCCCAGCACCGGGAGGCCTAGGCTTCTGGCTGTTATGTAACCGGCCCTTTGTTTTAAAGCACCAAGTTCTCCCAAGTCATCTATTTGAAATATCTCTATCAACAAATTTCACCCAGAACAAAAGTTTTTCATTTGTGCACCAGGCTATAGGATGATCTTATCGCACACAATCTCATACAGTCTTCTTTCAACAAGGTCTTAGCGTGCTTATCTGCGAAGTTCCTGGTAGCCAAATATGATTGAAATGTTCTATTTATGCTCACTGGATTAAGGAGATGTTGCAAAACTGCACAAAAACCTGGCAGATGTAAGCAAGGTATTACAGCCGGGCCAGTTAAGATCTGAGGGAAAAGGATCAATACACACTTTTGTAGTTTCCTTTCTTTTTTTTTTTATATTTTTTTTAAAGAAACCAGAAAAGTTGTGCTTTCAGAAAAGAGAAGAGGAAAAAGAGTAAAATGCCTTAAGATTTATAGCTTCTCGGAGCTTTTTCCAAACCCAAAACAGGGTACCATGAGGCATGCTTGATGATGTCAGCCCAAGGGAAACAAAAATAAACCCAAAATATTCTCTCCAGATCCCAAAAGGCCCTATAAGGGAACTGAACTATGATTACGGATGAGCAGCGCTTTTTGCTCCGTCACTCCTATATGAAGCTTTCAACCAGTGCAAATAGCCAATTTCTAGGAAAATCCTTTCAGAAAGCTACAGATTCCCCCTTAATCTTCCTGTTCTGCCTGGGTGTGCAGAGGAAATGTCATTCTTGTAGTTATCTAGGCTCATTCTGATATGCTCTCACGTTAGCCAGGCAGCCAAAATTCTACCGCCTTCCCATCCCACAGACCAGCCGTGGATCCTCAGAGACTTGAAAATAACTGAGGTTTATTAAGGGCCTGAGGAGAAAGTTCCTGTGGAATTAAACCCTTCTGAAAATCTTCTTAATGTATATTGCCTCATTCTTTCTGCTTTAGTACACCGAAAATTGAATTACTTTTCTATGAGGATGCTGGGCTTTGGAGCCATCATTCTGAACATCCGTCTCAAAACACAGGATAAGGGAGTGCACAGATGAACCTGTATGGACATCCAATCACACTGCAAAAGCCATTGTCATTTTAATGAAGGAAAAAGGCAAAACCCCAATAGATAGCCACTTTTCTGCTAGTTCTTTTTTTCTTCTAGAACAGTGGGAAAAAAAAATCTAGTAAACGGAGATTTAATAATAATACAGCTAGTGCGTTTATAAATCACATCCGAGCCCGAAAGGGTTTGCTGAGGACCGTCTCAGCCACCTTGTGTCGAGAGAAGGCAGCACAGTCCCCTTTCCGTAGAGGACACCGAGGGTGAGTCACTGATCTTTCCGTAAAGCAGGGAGAAGTCTCCATATCACTCACCTCCCGACCCACATTCACATTTGCCCACCTGAGAGAATATGCACTCCGCCCGTAACATCCTTTCACGGCCCTAAAGGCACCAGAAAACAACCAGCAAGAGAGGAGACACTGAGCACACGCCCAGGACTCACCGAATGCAAATCGGGAAGAAAATGGAGCCACTGAGCGCAGGTGAGTCAGATGATGACACCCATCATCCATGGCAGGCTGGCTCTTGAAGGGACTTCATCACCTCCTACCAGGAAGACCTCAGGGAACACTTGCAGCCTCACGCTCGACAGCTGTTTAATATTGGTTAAGCACCTTCTGGGTGCCCAGTCCTGGGAAAGTTAAGACTGCACTGGAGCCGAAGTTCATATGGGTAGGTTCTCCATCAGCGTTATTCTCCATCATTGCACTCCACTGATCTCCTGCATAGTGCTTGCCACAACTGACAGATATACACTGTGTTTTTGCTGCTATTCCTTATCTCTACTAGACTGTCAGCTCCCTGAAAGCAGAAACTAGCTGCTGTAGCTTCAGAGTCTGGCGCAGTGCCTGGTACAGAGTAAGCATTCAGTACATTTTTTAAATAACGGCTTTATTGAGATCATTTACATACATACCATAAAATTTACCCCTTTAAAGCATACCTTTTGATGGTTTTTAGCATATTCACAGAGCTGTGCGACTATCGCCATTATTTCCATTCCCAGAACATTTCCATCACCCCCAAAAGAAACTCTCTACCTATTAACAGTCATTCCCTATTCTTCTGTGCCCCCGTCTCTGGCAACCACCCATCTATCTTCTCAACGGATTTGCCTATTCTGAACATTCATGAAATGGAATCATACAGGAAGCCTCTTTTGTCTGGCTTCTTTCACTTGGCATAATGTTTTTAAGGTTCATCCTTCTAGTAGCATGCATCAATACTTCATTCCTTTTGATTCCATGGGATGTATATATGTGTGTGCATGCTCATGACTAACTCTTTGCAACCCCATAGACTGTAGCCCACGAGGCTCCTCTGTCCAAGGGATTCTCCAGGCAAGAATACTGGAGTGGGTCGCTGTGCCCTCCTCCAGGGGATCTTCCTGACCCAGGGAACGAATCTCAGTCTCTTATGTCTCCTGCATTGGCAGGTGGGTTCTTTACCACCACTGCCACCTGTGATGGCCATATGTATGTATGTGAAAGTGAAGTTTTAGTCGCTTAGTCATGTCTGACTCTTCTATGATTCCATGGACTGTAGCCTGCCAGGCTCCTCTGTCCATGAATTCTCCAGGCAAGAATACTGGAGTAGGTTGCCATTTCCTTCTCCAGGGGATCTTCCCAACCCAGGGATTGAACCTGGGCCTCTCGCATTGCAGGCAGATTCTTTACCATCTGAGCCACCAGGGAAGCCCTGTATGTATGCACATATAGAGGGTTAATTTACACATCTAATTTATCCCCTCATCAGCGGATGAACTTTTGTTTTTTTCCCCCTTTTGACTATTATAAATAATGCTTCAGTTATGTCCGCGTGTGTACAAGTCTTATCTGTGGACATCTGCTTTCACTGCTCCTGGGTATTCACCTAGGAACAGACTTGCTGGTACCTCTATGTGTAACCTTTTGAGGACCCTACCAAGGCCAGACTCTTCCAAGGCAGCTGCACCATTTTACATTCCCATCAACAATGTATGAGGTTTCCAATTTCTCAGTACACTTTTGGGCTAAATGAATAAATGAATGAAGATTCTTTCTGCTCTAAAAGCCTGCGGAGAAGGGGATACATTTCCAAGGCTCCAGCACTAAGCTCGCATCTTCATCTGCAGACATGACATGCCACACTCGTGTTTAACAGAAACCCCCAAGAAGGCTATTTATATTTAGCTCATTCTAGAGAGAGAGAGAATCGAATGAAAAAACGAAGACAAGGAAAACAAAACCCCAGACAGCTCAAAGTGGGTTCTACCTTCGCATATGATTTCAACCCCCACTCTCCACCCCACGTCCAGACTCAATAATTTAATAATACACACGCCTTAAACAGATTAGTTGAAAAAAATATGACCAGGATCCCAGCTCAACTGCAGCTGACTCTGATTTGGTCAGCAAGGAGAGCAGCTTTCTTTGATAGCCCTGCTTATCTAAGACGGGAAGTTCGAAAATATACTTAAAATCAACACATACAATCAAAACTATCCTAGGAAAAGGCTATGAGAGAGACCAACAGAGATGAGGACGCAGGCAAGCCAAGAGCAAGGCTGGCTTCTCTTCCCAAAGTGTGGGGGTTGGGGGAGAAGCTTCGAGAAGGGCTCCTCAAACTTCTTTTGCTCCTCTTGTCTCTCTTTGTAAAAGAAGGCAGCTCTATGCTTGCTGCACAGACTCCTTGCAAAGAACAAACAAACAAAGGCTGGGACAGAGCAAGGCCCCTTGCAAGCTGCAGGTAATTAAAACAGCCTGTAAATGCCCCAGCAGAAAGCACTTCAAAGAGACAGTAATTCCAGCAATGGCCAGTCAAGACTGTGTGGTGTAAAAATTATGAGTTTTCCCAACGGGGAGCTTTGTGTGAAAAGGACAAGGGTTGGTGGCAAAGGGAGGGCGAGCCACACAGAGGAGGCTGACAACAGCGTCCATGCCGGGTGTGCACAGAACTGTGTGTGTGAGCATGCATCTGGGTGTCATACATGAGGGCGAGAGAAAGGAGGGTTGTGTATGTATACGAGAGTGCACATTTATCGACACTGAGATGGTCCAAGCATGTGAGCATGAGATAAAAGGGAAAACAAAATAAAAGCAATAATGCATCCTCTCCCCGTGCTGGGCCTCATTTTCACAGGGAGGAGTACCGGGCAGCCTGCTTGCTCCTCCAGCTCCTAACCTGTAAGCCCGCCAAGCCAGGCATGCAGGAAATGCGTAATACCCAGGACCCTGGGCACAGCCGACAGCCATCACACAGCCGGTTCTCTGGGTATGCTTGTACTTTCCATCTCACAGACACGCACTCAGGGCCGCAGACCACAAGCTATGTTACCATAAAACAGGATGGAGAAAAGAGCTTCTTAACCATGACTCTGACCACATTCACTAAATCTTCCGCTTTACCTGCCTGGTGGCCCCGCACTCAGGGGATGCGGTGACCAGTCCATGACACGGAGCCAATGCACATGGCAGTGGAGGTGGCAGCCTCGATGCACAGGGGCCCTGGCCTCACTTTTACAGTACACGGCACAGAAAACCCACACCAACACACCTCGGTGATCACCTGACCACAGCATCGCACACCACTTTTAAAAAGCCTATCACTAGGGTATTATTTTTCCCGTGTTCTCCCTACGGGATCTAATAGCCACAAAGGGACATTTCTCCTCGTAGGAAAGCTAGCATCACCTCTAGGGAGCTTCCACGGTCCTTCCACTCCCAAAGCTGACGAGCATCCATTTCACCCCATCCTTTGCCTGTGCACCTACTGTGGCACCAATAGCGCTTGGGGCTGCATCGCGTGCTTGTCTGACTCTCCCACTAGATGGAAAACGACCCAAAGACAGACGCAGCCTCACTTCTCCATAACCTCCAGCCTCACAAAGGGGCTGGATCTGTGGGTGCTCAGGACATGTTCTGGGGAGGAGTGAGTAGGCAGAAGCGTCTTGGCCAGCCTGTGGGTAATAAATAAGCAGAAGACGGCTGGGGTACATAGAGCATAGTGTGCAGAGCCTGGTACCCAACTATTCTTAACCTGCATCAGGTGGTTGAGGGGTCACATGGCCCGCGGGAGCCCCGGAGCCCATGGAAGGAAGGTGACAGCAAGCCGGTGCTCGCCAGGGTGGCAGGGAAACGGAGGCCGAAGCGAGCCAGTGGCTTTATTTCCTCATAAACAAAATCACACTCTGCCTCCCTCCCCATCCCACTCACTAACTCCTCCCTGACATCCCTGGCTTTAAGCCCACACATAAAAGTGTCCTTTACTATTTTTATTTAATGAGCTTTCATTTTCCTCCCCTTCTTTGTAAATGAGAAAGGAAAGTCCACCTCCTAATGGGGATGGGGGAGAGGAAGCCAAGTGGAATCTTTTTAAAATAGGCCGTAACTTCACCAAAAGCTTTCTCCTGGACAGCACCCCCAACGCACCCCCGGCCCTCTCCCAGCCCCCGCACCCCACCACACTCTGCCTTCTCACCACTCAAAACAAGATGCATGGATTTTGGATATTTGATTACTTTTAAGTATATATTTTCCCCTCAAATAGACTGAATACAATGGTTAGGAAATGTGACAGAAAACTATTCTGAGCCATTTATTGCCTTAATACCCACCTTTGTCCAACAGGCAGTTTTGACAACAGCGATAAATTCCAAATTTATGTCAACAGAGCATATGTTGAACACCTCATTTCTGAGCTAAAGCGGCATGCTGCCCTATAAATCACGGTTCTGTTTGAAATGAAAGTAGATTACAGGCCTGTGTTATTGAGCAGTTAGAGCTATAGTCATATAAATCAGAACTTTTAACTCTAGGCAATCCGTTGTGCAATTAACTAAAGGGTACTTTGTCATTTCAAGGCTTGTGCACAGACTTGGCAGGGCTCAGAGCTACTGGGGAAGGGGGTGGGAAGGAGAAAAAGTTTTCAGACTGCAGGAAGGTTCTCGCTACAGCGTCCATCATACCCCTACCACCCACGTCCCCCAGCCCCCCGCCACCCCAACCCCCACCTCCACAACAACCTGCCAAGATTGAACGCTGGCAAAGACAATCTTGCAATCAGTATCCGTCACGAAGACAACATCATACCGAGCATTTGTCACTAAGCCACCTCTGGAAACCAAAGTCTCTTCTCATTCATTAATTAAGCATTTCCCTGAGCACAAGCCACATGCATAACCTTGTGCTAGGCGCTAAGGTGAGACCTGAGACCTGAGAGGTGATAATGTGACACAGAAAACAATACTAAGATGATGTTGATAATGAAGAAGGATTAGGAAAATGGTATCCAAGACATATGTGAGCACTTGCAGTGGGCACTGTCTCATTCAACCCTCAGAACAACTCCACTGGGCAAGTGTATTTGCATTTCTGTTCTACCATGAGGAAACTGAGGCACAGGAAGAAAACAGCTTGTCTGAGGCTATCAAGTTTGTAGGTGGCAAAGCCTATTACATTTCTAGTTGGCAGAACAAACAGGTTAAAAACTCAAACTCTGATACCAGCCCTCACTGTAAATTTCAGGTTGACAACTGACTAGCTTTAAGATGCTGTGATTCTCTAAGCCTTGGTTTTCTCATCTGTCAAGTGGGATAATGACATCATTACCCCAGAGGACAGAAAAATGAGACTGTGCATATAAAAAGACACAACAAAGTGTTGAGGACATGTGCTAAATAAATCAGCTAGTAGAAGGCTGTAGAAGAAAGATAGACCCAGGTCCTCCAGTTGGTTCATCACACAGCTGGTGAGAAAGAGACAAAGAATCCCAAGTGGAAGATGTGGTTATGAATAGAATGCTGACAAATAATCCATGTTTCAGATGTGCAGAAGAGGAGCAGCTGAAAGGTGAGTGGTGTGGCGAGAGATGGTTTGAGGGCATGGTGAGACTGAGCTAGTCCTTTCAGGGGCTTTGTAAGCTCTGAAGCTCTACCAACCCATGTTAGGGACTATTAAGAATGGAAAGGCGTAGGATAAGGGAGAAAGTTCCATGTGATAAGTGGCATCACATGAGCCAAGACTTGCCAAGTCATGATGGACCAGCCTCTGGGAGTCTGGCTGGCTATCCAGAGGGGTCAGGTGAAGAAGTGGGTTGTAGAGGTCGTAGCAAGGGCTGGATTGTGCAGAGTCCTAAGACAGAGATGGACTTTGATTTGAGCACTGCAGTCATTGACCAGCCACCAAAACCCTCCCTGAAACAAACAATGGAGCTGGCTTGGAGTGGAAGGCTTGGTGTGGGCAGGAACCATGTAAGGAGAAGGACAGAAAGAAGTACCCAAATTCTGTATTGAGAACGAGGATATTTTCAAAAATGGTAGTTAGATCAGCCTCCCAGAACAAAATGCTAACAAAGCATTCCAGCTACGCATGTATAAGATACTTCAGTCCCCTAAGAAGGTACAAGCAGAGAGCGATTAGAATAAGCCACCTGTCTTGAAGCTACTTCAGTCCCCCAAGAAGGTACAAGAAGAAAGAGATTAGAATAAGCCACCTGTTTCGATGCCAGGCGCCTCGCTCCATGGAGTCCTTGTTACCAAGGCAGGGAACTCAGCAGAGCCACTGCTTCTGTTTGTTACCTGGCAGCAATGTCCATGCAATTAAACAGACCATCATCTCCTGATGGGAATGTAGAACAAGAACATGCAACGGAGGAGCTACACTGTGCTACTTCCTCTTAGTCATCTTGGGCTGGTCACCAACTCAGTGTGGCGGGAAGCAAAAATATCCAAGTCGCTTTTCTCTCTCGCCGGCCCAGACAGGTTGAGAATCAATCAGGTATGGGCACAGTGAAAGGTACAACAAAAGCACAGGACAACACCTGCCTCCCTGAAGCTTGCCGTCCAGCTGAGAAGACAATTCACGGAAGAATGTAAACTAGTTCTTACTTCCATGCTTAGGCATCAGGTCCTCATTTCAACTGCCACACCCAGATTCAGTGGGAATCAAAAACTGAAGGACTCCCCTGAGGATGGACTTCCTAGAAGGCAACAAGGATGTGTAGTAGGTAGAGAAGAGGAAAGGCATTTCAGATGAGGGCAAAGCAAGCCTGAGAACTGCATGTTTCCCGAGCAAAGGGTGGTGCTTTCCCGAGCAAAGCCAGAAGCCAGGCGAGGGGGAGCTGAGAGCCATGGAGCAGTGTGGGAGGAGTGTAGACCAGATACTAAAGGGGAACAAGGTGGGATTGGGAAGCAAGAACACAGGGCACCATCGCAGCCTCCTGACACGGGGGAGGGGACACAGGATGAGGGTGGTTCAACAGCAGAGGTCTGCCGTGCCCTAGAAGCCCTCCTACCATGACATACGGCACTAAAGAACATCTGGCCTTGGAGACTGGCCAGACACTTGCTCTGCGACCTCCTGCACAGCCGCCCCTTCGCAGACAAGTGGATTCCTCACAGGAATATCAGGGTGACAGGGCCTTCTTGCCACCCACTCTGTCTTGGTCACTTGCCAAGGGTGCTCTATCTTGCTCCCTAGCTGGATGCCAGAGAGCCAAGCAAAGAGTGAGCAGAAACCACACCCTCCCCAAGAATCCCCTACTACACGGCACGCACGAGCGGGCACGTCCCCACAACACACCCCATCTCTCACCATCTGGCTGAGCAAACTGCTGGCCTCTGAGAAAAAAAAAGGTAAAAAAAGAAAGGAAACCTCTTAGAGATTATTTGTTTAATATCTGAAAAGTGAGGAAGCAGATGAAGTATGCAAGTTTCATTTAGAAAATCATTAAGGAACTATTATAGTAAAATGAGGCTTCCCATTTCCAAATAAAGCTGAAACAATCACACTGAACACATTGGCAGAGCTGGCAGATAAAGGAGCCTGGAGAGGAGCAGGAAGGAAGGAAGGACGGTAAAAATAATAACTGGAGATGTCAGGGAATTTCAGGCCGCCCCCTTTCCCCTTCAGGGGAGAGAATCAGCTTGATCGACGAGCTGAGAGATCCACAAATCAACAGCAACAGTCTGGAGAAGGGTCTCCATCAGGTTTCAGGAGTGTGGTTCCAGGCACCCCACTGTTAGGTGGCTGCCATTTGCATCACACGATGTTCGTCTTACAAACTCTCACAAAAGCACCTCTGGAGGAGGAAGAGACTGGCATCAGCTTCTTTTTGAGACAGAAAGCTGGCTGGGGGACAGGTGATGACTGAGACCATGGGAATATGAGCAACTAGCTCCCCTAGGAGGAAGGGAACAGGGAGGGGCAGTCCCATTCACTCAAAGTTGACAGATATTTATTGCCCACTAAATGCAAAGCATGGTGTTAGCCACTGTGGAAAAGGTTCAAAGAAATGTAATACACAGGCTACACCCTCAAGGACCTTAAAACATAGTAGGGAACATAAGCGTGCAAAAAGCTAACAACACATGACAAGAACAGGGGAGAGGAGATGCAAGGCTGAGCGTCAGATGGAGGGTGCTACAAGTTTTGCATATAGGCTCCAAGCAACAAGGCAAAAGAGAGCGCACCTTCTCTGTCTAAGGTTTATCACTGTATAGAAATACCACACCCATATCTAAACCCCCATGCATCCCTCCCTCAGCTCTTACATCCTCTCCTGGCTCCAGATTCTGTGGTCTGTCAAGCTGGGGACACTAACCCTGGCCACTCTTCAATCACATGGCCTGCTACGCTCTAAATGGGCAGCTCCCAGGGTTAGAACCTATCACATGGCTCTGAGAGTTGCTTCTTGCTCTCCCTGCCACCTGCTTTTCTTTCCAGCTTAGGAACAGAGTACTTGCAGGTGGTCCTGTCAACAGCCCCTGAGCATCTTTTCATCCTGATCCTCGCCAAGCTCCTCTCTAGGGCCCCACAAGCAACTCCTCACTTGCTGCCTTCTCTGTGACTCAACTAGGAGGTCAGTGCTCACCCGAGTGGTTCCCTCTGCACCTATCCCATTCAGAGCCCAGGACTTGCTGCATTCATCACCCAGATAGGGGGATGTGCTCAAAGCAGCCAGGTAGGATTTGTCCCCAACTCTGCACCATCCACTGGGGGCAGAAGGAGACTCCATCAGGGTCTCAGAAAGCCCCTACCATCCACAGAGTCATTCTCCAATGCTACTGCTTCACTGTCTTCTCCGTGGAACCCATCTTCACTCTCTCTGCCCAAAGAGAAGGACATGGTCAGCCTTAATGAAATCAACTATACCACAGTGGGCGGGGAACTATGGCTCCCTTCCAGGAGACATAATTTAATTCATGTGCTAATTGTCTTGCTGGAAGCCTCCAGGACTCTCACTGTGAGAAGGATGGAAGGATTTGGAAATGCCTGGAAATCCTTGGGTCTGGTCATATAAATACTTAATTGCCATCTGAACATCCACATCATGTCACCTCCCTATACCCAACAAGTGTGTGGCCAAGTTCCTTCTCCAGTGAGGCTGAGAGATGGAAAGGACCACAGGTAGCCTTTTCATCTTTCTTGCTTACACTCCACTTTCTTTCTTTCCCAAGACACTTGCATCGTGGAGAGGATGGGAGAGCTGGGGAACGGGGAAGCACTGTGAGTGGGGAGCATTGACTTCTTTACCTAGCTGTCAGCTGTGACCTTAATCATGACAATAAGGTTTAGTTTCTCTTTTGGTAGAGAGATGAAGAGTAGCAGACTTCAAATGGGAGAGATAATGGTTGGTCTAAACAATGTGCCCCCAAAGGTCACCCCTGCACGCAGGAAATAAGAGAAGACACAGATGCAGTTTCCATAATAGTTTAACCTTCCAAGAATCAGAGGGCTTAGAGAGCCTGGGAGGTCCTTGGGCTTTCTGTGTATCCAAGAATAAAGGTACCTGAGCATTACAGGCAGAAAACCTAGAATATTTTTAAAGACTTCCAGGAAAGAAATATCACACAGAATATGGGACCGTTGTGGAGATTTGGAGGCAGGAGAACAGGACAATAAGAGACAATACTAAACATATCATCCAGCAAAAAGAGCTAAGTCACAAACCCCAGAGACAGTACGATATAACCTTCAAGGAGGCTGATGCCCTTCACTTAAACCTACACTTGAATCTTAAAAAATAAAACTGAAACACCCAAGACAAAGTCATCCTCAGTAGACGTTAGTCTCAGGTTCCGTGATGGATAGTAATACCTCGCCCACCAAACCCTTTGGCAGGCAATATTCTATCTGATTAGTTTCATTCATCTCTTGGGGGAACATTAAAAAGCCAATCTCTGTCTCTCCCACCACAATTCACCCACCGCCCTCAGATTGGCAATATCAGGAGGCAAAAACCTTAAAACACAGCAGAGCCAGAAAAAGGAAAAGCTCTCAGATGGCCACAAACTTAAAGATTTTCCATGGGTCATGTAAGCTCTCTAAGCCTCAGTTTCCCCCCTCTGTAAAATGAGGATGCGCCCCCCAACTCTGACAGCCTCTGGACAGGTTTGTGGTTGATGAGCTCATGAGACCCTCTCACCTATGGGGGCAAGACGTCATTTCCACAGCTGCTCCTAGATGGCACCTTACCTTTCAAACGGCAGCCAATAACCTTCACAAAATGCCAAGACTTGAAAACAAATGCTATTTTTAGCCCTTCCCAGGAGAACCTACTTATTTCTGAAAAACTTCAGGTTGTTCACACAAGGAAGATAAGTTCAAAAGAGAACCTGAGTGAAGGAAGGTGGAGAAAGGCATCGGAACCCGCTGGCCAGGGTCCAAGCCTATCCCTCAAGGCAGAAAAATGTCAACCTAATTTCACTCAACCCTCTTCCTGTCTTTAGCCAGAGCCCCACCTCAAGAATCTGTACCCAGTCAGTGAGTACATAGCAGGGGACAGAGGAGACATCCCACGGAACGAAGGGAGGTACAGACAAGGGTGGGGTTGTTTTGCTTCGAGAATCTCTGGGTGGGATAAGGGTCAGTCCTGTCTGGCTCTCCAGAAAGGGATGAAAAAAATCACTTGTGTTGCAGGAACTTCCGAGAACAGTCAAGAGCACTGGTTGCCTTTCCCCAGTCATTCACATTTCCTCCACCTGGCTGTACTACTCTCTTTTTGCTGCTATAACAAGTTACCACCACGTTAGCAGCTTAAAATAAAACAAATGTATAATCTCACAGTTCTACAGGTAGGGAGTTCAAAGTGGGTTCCCCTGGGCTAAAATCACGGTGTTGGGGGGCTGGTGTTCCTCCTGGAGAATCTAGGGGAGAGTCTGTTCCCCCACCTTTCTCAGCTTCCAGGGGCAGCTCTCACTCCCTGACCAGTGGCCCCTTCCTCCATCCTCAAGGCTAACAACTCCAGGCTGAGTTTCTCCCAGGCTGCCATCTCTCTAGCTCTCTGCTTCCGTCTCCATATCTCCTTTTCTGACTCCTCTGACACCGACTCTTCTGCCTCCCTTTCCGACAATGTTAAGGCCTTTGTGATTACACTGATTATCTTGGACCCACTTGGATAATCCAAGATACCTCTCTGTCTCAAAGTCAGTTGATTAGCAATCCTAGTTCCCCACTGCCAGTAACATCTTCACAGTCCCCAGGGAGGACACAGACATCTTGGAGGGTGGGGGAGGGGGGGCACTATTCTGCCTACCACATTCATTAACCATACAACTTCAAGAGTGAGTTTTTGTCTGACACCATGATCTTCTGCTGGTGCCCACACTTGCCATCACATCAGCCCATAAGGCTTTGCTAAGGAGGAGGAGTGTCTCATATCACCTTATCGATACCCCAGACAACACCTGGTGAATTTCTGGAGCACTGGAATGCAAGCTGAACTAACAGGGTCCAGAGGCTACATCTACCTCTGTGTACACACATGTGCATGTACATGTGTGTGTGTGTAGTGTGTGGCCTTAACCCCTGAGAGAAGGGATTATAGCATATACATCTTTGAATCTTCCACAGTATCCAGCACATCTCTAGATACAGAATAAGACACTCAATACTGGTGCCTTATCTGACCCCTGGACTGATGATCCCATGAGTAATATGGATTACTCAAATCCCAGAATCAGGGAACTTCTAAATCTTAAGCTTTAGAATTAACCTGAAAGGTATTCATTCAAAAACACAAGGCAGTGTTTATTATAAAACAAATACTTAGTAAAAGTTTTCTCTCTTAATTTTCTCTCTGGTTACATTTCTTTGTTTACTTCCCAGAGGGAGGAAGTGTTAGTAGCTCAGTCGTGTCTCACTCTTTGTAACCCCATGGACTGTAGCCCGCCAGGGTCCTCTGTCCATGGGATTCTCCAGGAAAGAATACTGGAGTCAGTTGCCATTCCCTTCTCCAGGAGATCTTTCCGACTCAGGGATCAAACCCAGGTATCTTGCACTGCAGGCAGATTCTTTACCATTTGAGCCACGGGAGGGCTAATCAAAATACAAGACCAATAATGATGCTTTAAGAACATTTGAGGATTTCAGTTCTTCTGGCCTTGCCTATATCCATCCCACCCAACAACCTGGTGAACCGTAAATGCTGACATGTTAAATACCTTCATCATGTAGCCAATCCCAGGTAGAAAACACAGTGCTCAGTTTCTCTGGAGGGCCATCAGCTGGGCCCATTCCCATCTGTTAAAAATAAGAAATAATCCTCTCCTCATCTTCATAACTGAAGACACAGCTGAGCTTGTGAGCCTACAAGCCCAGAAGCCCTCTACGCTTTGCCCGCCCTGTGCCACCACAGAGTCTGAAGATGGAAAAAGAGGAAAGATGAGGGGGAAAGGAGCACAGAGGAAGACCCAATGCAAAGCTGTAGTGAGGAAATACAGCTCTATTTGGCGGTAATGCAACCAGAGTTGGGAGAACAAATCAAAGCCACTGGAGGTTTGCAAATCACTCTCTCCCTGGACCTCCTTTGGCAGCAAGACAAACACCAGGCACAGAGCAGAAGGCAGATACAGTGAAATGCCATGCTCCCAGAGCCCCGCTGATGAAGCGTGAGGTCCACTTGCAGAAGTGGCTTTCACAGATCCACCCCGATCAAGGGAAAGCTGTCCTGAGCCCGTGGTGGGGCCCAGACAGGCCTGCTCCTGTGTCTCAGAAGCTGCACACAACCCCACCATGCTCTCCACACCGGAGCTCTCTGGGCACTGGCAAAAAGACTCAGGCTGCTCTCCCCATACCCATGGGAGACCTAAGTACTTTGCCAGCTTGTGGGGGCCTCTGGGGAGAGTTCCGTGGGCCAACTACCCCAGACACCATAATAATATGGCCAGAAATCTGGTCTCCGATGCTGCTGTAATCATGACACGTGTCTGAGGACCACCAGACCAATCCAGCCAAACATCTGTGCCAGAGGAGCAATTTCCATGGACGCTGACCTGCCGAGAGACCCATTTCCCCTACTTACAGGCCTGGACCTAACAAGCCAGGGCCAAGGCCGCCCAGGCCCCATTTCCCAGCCTCACACTTGGGGTCACTGAAGGGACCACAGTAAGAAGGCCTGGGAGGAAAATACCATCAACCTGATGGCTCCTCACAGGAAGACCTTCAGCCCTGAGCTCAGGCCTTGAAAGGCAAGAGCCCCTGGGGCTCTCTGCTGGACCTCAAACTCATGATTGCCTTTCGAAATCCAAGATAAGAGTAGACTTTGAAAAGACTGGGCCACATCCTCTGGTGGGTGCTCAGCAAAGGCAGCATGGCAGGAAATGCAGATGGAGGCCTTCAAGTGGAGAGCCCAGAGGGCACCCTGCCAGCACACCTCCCCTGGGGCTGACCAGAGCGACCCAGTGCCAGGAGGGGTGGGGCGGAGCTGGTGAGCAGCCAATTCCTCTGGTTCAGGGCATTAATTAGGATCGGAACGCGTACCCCACACATCGTGTAAATGGACCCATTCACCAAGAGAGCATGAACACCTCATCAAGGCAGGGCAGTGATGGGCTTTGTGAAGAAAGGAGACGAGAGATGGACAGGCAATGCTTTTGATTTTGGAGAGATCTGGAAGGTTACCAGCCCTGTGCGTAGCTGCACTATAAAAAGAGTCAGACACTAAGTATTTCCTTTCCCATAAAATATTCATTGCCGCATGGAAGAGCCAAGAAGCCGAAACCTCAAGCATGTCTAACTTTGTGCTGCAGTAATAACAGAGTTTTATAGGAACCTTCTGATTGTATTTATACCAGGCTATAAATACAGTTCCATCTGAGAGAGAGGAGAGGAGACACAGCTAGCCCCCCACCGAGGATGCACTGGAATGAGAAAGACCCCTGGTACAACCACAACTCCAATGAGCATCTCAGCTAGAATACGTCAGATGGAGAGATCTGTGGTACCCATCCTCCTTAAAGAAGTATGTGCAGAGAAGCCCAGACTCCTCTCACAAAAAATGCTTGGGATGTACTCAAAACCTGGGTTAAAAATGGCACTGCTCTTGCTTAACAATGGAACAATGTCCCAAATGCCTGATGTTTACTCAGCTCTTTGTAATTTACAGAGTGCTTTCCCATCCCTTGATCCCTCCAAATAAGCCTGCATAGAGCAGTATGGGTGCTGTTGTCTCTATGAGCCTCAGCAAGGTTAAGCAACTTGTCCAAGGTCACACAGCTAGAAGGTAGCAAACCCAGATGAGATGCTGGGCACCTGACTCTACCTCCAGCTGTCTTTCCTGCAGTCACCCCTTCTGATGGACACTAGAAGGCAAATCTCTGAAAATTCCACTTGATGACCCCATGCTTCGGCTGCACGACTTCACCCCCTGAGTCTTACAGGGACAACTTTTTCCTTTCTAGTTTATATGAAATAATGAACCCCTGCCAGAGGGTGCTATGGATTGACAAATTGCACATTAAACCAGCGATGAACATCTCTTCTTCAACTACTCATATGTATTCACCAGACATACAACACACAGACTTCATTTAACTAGACTCTTACAGGGTGTGGTATGTTCTAGACATGCAGGGCGTGGCTTAATAAAATGACACGTAACAATTTTAGAACATTTGACACTGAAGTTTGAGTTGAGCTTAAGTTCACAGTAAATGAATTTATTCTAATAAGACAGGCCCCAAAGTCTTCCTAACGCCCCCAAACCAGTTGGATTTTGCTCAAAAGACTTTTTAGTATATGAATCCATTGACTTCCAGGGATGTCCTCAGAGAGTCAAAGATGCAGAGTATGCAAAATTCCCATCATTTGCCCTTGGGTACATCCACCAAACCCAGACCAGACAGACACTGCCAAAGGCTTGCTCGGGGCCATTCAAAACCAATGAATATGTTTGCCTACTCCAGAAGCACTTTAATGTGTTCCAAGGCCAGATTATCCGTGACCTGCAATAAGTATAATAAACTCTGCCTCATCAGAAAGTTCTGGAAAGTCTCTGAGAATTTAGTTTGGGTTGTAAAGACAAAGAGAAAGGAGTAAACTGCGGCCCCCTCTGCTTAGTTCAATCTAAAGCTAGTGTGGCCCTAATGGTTTTTAATGGTCCTAAATGATTCAATGAATCTGGGCATTCATTGGCAGGCCATCTGGGGACAGGCCTGCCTATCTGCAAACTGGCAGGCTTCCCTATTTGTTCTGTGGAACAATAAATGTCAATGAATTAGAGGCTTCAATAATTCAGTACATTTCCAGCACCTGATTCTTCGGAAAAACCAGACCCATGAAAACAAAATATTTTGTGTGCAAGAAGTTAGCAAGACTTTTTGGACAAAAGTGTTTAAAGATGTATCTTAAATTAGCACCTCTCAATTTCAGCACTATGGACACTTTAGACCAAATAATTACTTGTATTTATGGGGTGGGGGGTGAGGAGGAAGACTGCCCTGATTGTTGTAGGGAGCTCTGAAGTGGCCATGGTCTCTACCCACTTGCATACCAGTAACAGCTTCCCTCAGTTGCAAGAACCAAAAATGTCTCCATACATTGCCTGGTATGCCCTGGGAGACAAAATTGTCCTTGGGTGAGAACTACCTTCTTGGAGCACATGTTAATTCAAACCAGTTCTACACCTTCCATATGACATGTACAATCATAGGTAATAACCAAAGGCTAGCTCTCATATGCTGCAAGATCATGAAATGTCAAAGGATTTAAATACCTCACTACATGGTACTTACAAAAGAAAATGTACTACTTCAGTTTTGCAAAGCATTTCAGCAGAACTTATAACCAAAAGGATTTTCTAGTTAAGCCTCAGTTAGCCAAAAAATGTAATGAAGAGCCATAGTTTCATCCCCAAATATTCCAGTTAACTGTGTCTTATTACACAAGTATACACATGCACGCAGAGTATCACCTTAAGCTATGCTTATTTAGCCTCATAAAAAGATTCAACTACCATCTCACTTCTAGGATCGAATAGAGGGGCTGAACACATCTATTTTATTTAGGAGCAGGAACTGGGAAGGCAGTTGCAGAGAAGAGAAAATGAAGTTTTGATCACCTCACTGGATACTGTCCTTTCGGTTGTCCAGAGCTCACTAATAAAACCCACTGCAAGCCTGGAGACTGTTGTATATCTGAGTCCACACTCAGCCCCAACACAGGCTCACACAGCTCTTTATATGCATATACGTAAAAGCACACACACGGATGCACACCCATGCACTGATGCTGACACATATGAATGACACCTGGTCAAGCACAACTTCATGATTCCTTTGGGCCACAGCATCAGTCCTGGATTCAAAAGGGCCACATCTCAACTAACCTGACAAATGAAAGTGGAAGTGGCCAGGGGGGCAAGTATAAAGATCACATACAAATGCATCGGCCCACCCAAGACCTTCCATCCTGCTGGGCCTCCGATAGGGCTGGACAGTTTCTCAGCTCTCTTCAGGGACAAACCAGCTGGGGACATCCAGATGCTTGCTCACCCCAAAGACCCAGGCAGTCACTAAGATGGAATGGTCCTCTCTGGGATCCAGCCACGCCCTGGTGACATTTACTTTTTCCCCCTACAGAGAGGGTGAGCTGACAAAGCCAAGAGGCCTCTCTCCCAGGCTAACAAGCAGAAACTTTTCGTAAGTGAGAGAAAAACAAAGCCTGCCCTTTCTGCGGCATCCTGCCTCTCTCCAGGACTACCGTTAAGAGACATGATTTCCACACACACCTTGCTCGTCCGAGGAAATCAATATGAAAATCAATTCATCCACTGATACAGTTTATCAAGATACACGTGGCGATGCCACATTTCATTTACAGTGCAGCCCTCGGGAAGGCCAAGGTCACTGGCGAGAAAGCCGGCTGCAAATAGAGAAGTGAATGAAATAGGAACAGAGATAGAACAGGGAGCCTGGGGATGCAACAATTACTGTATAGAGCAGGCGCAGCGCCGGGGCCAGCTTGTTTAAATGTGAAATAGTTGGCAGATTCAGAATTCTGAGTAATTTTTCTTCTGACCGTGGCAAACGCAAATGATTTCATGGGTGTGCCAGTCAGTAGAATATAAAATATTTGCGAGCAGGAAATGAAGAGGGAGGAAGAAAAAGCAGGTGAGCTGGGGGGAGGGGAGGCGCAAGGGAGACCGACAGAATCTGGCCAAGAGGGCCAAGACAAAGAATGAGAAGGAGCAGGCAGGAGGGCCACAGAACACGTGCTGGGCACGAGCGAATGGCAGGAAGCGAACAGGAATTTCAATAAGCCTCAGGGAAGAAAATTATGATATCTGCATGGCTGCAAAGGGGCATATTTTTAGTAAATTTGAAAGTGATTTGCCACACACGGCACCATCCCACTCGGAGGGCTCTCTCCGCCGGCTCCGGTAGCTGCGCCCTGGATCAAATGTACTCGGTAATTGCAGAGTCACTGCTACCCTCTTACCTCTAAACAGAGCAGATTAAAATAGCATGAACAGCTATAATAACAGGTTTGGGATTCAGCTTTTTACAGCCAGAAAAATGCTTATGGAAATAAGGATTTTGCTGACTCTCTTCAAAGTGAAGTAAAGAAGAGAGACGTGAGCGGTCCCGGAGCCGCAGAGTGAACGGTACGGATGGACCTGGTCCAAACGGGCTGGGGCGGTGCAACGTACCACCTCCCGAGCAGACCCCAGGCTCAAAGTCAAGGCTGTAGGACAGATTCTCGGCACCAGTACAGGGAAAATGGCACATCAAGGGCAGACGGCAGGTGCGTGCCCATTTCTGGGGAAGGCAAACTGCACTAACTCAGGTGCCTTCTAAAGCAGCCCAAGGTTCCACCGGCCAGAGCCCCAAACCAGATGCTGGTTATCCTTGAGGAACTGAGCTTCATGTTACAAGCTCATGAGTGTCTCGGAACACACCCAGGGTCCCAACTGCTGCTAACCCTCACTGAAGGCTGACTGTGGGCCAGGCGCTAAGAAGGGTTTCGCGGCTTCACCTCACCAAACCCTCATAATACCACATATCCTAGGAACTAGCTGCTGTACCTTCCTCCCTTTTTATAGGTGAGAAAACTAAGGGTCAGGAGTTTGACTAATCTGCCCGAGACTTCACAACTAAAAGCATCAGAGCTGAGATTCAAAGCCAGGACTGTCTGAGTCCAGGGGCTGGCATCTTCATCCCTCCCACTGCAATCATGTGGGTGGCGTCCCCATTCCCCAGAACCAGGGCTGTCAACATTCACGTGGCCTCCACAGAAGCAGCTGGGGGTCTGGACATCTAGCTTGCCTGCTGATAAGACAAGCACAAGCTAAGCTGCAGACTTCCTGGCCTTGGTCTGGGAGGGACTGCCCCTCCCCAACCCCCGAAGAGCTGTTTCTGGGTGTTCCCGTTGGCATAGGGCAGGCGTGAGGGCAAGCTGATGCCATAGCTCCCAGGAGCACTGCGCCCCCAAATCACTAACATCTCAGGATCCTCCAGCATTCCTAAGAAAGGCATGAGGCTCTACAAGTGTCTCACTCCTTGCTGCAGCCATGGACACTGAGTTAAGAAAGCAAGAGGCCAGATGGGGTGGGAACAGGGGACAGGAAATTAAGCTACCAGAAAGTGAAAGAAATTGTCCAAAGTCCTATGAGAACTAGGCAAGAAAGACTTAGATCCAGACAGGTTTGAGTCCCAGTCCTGCACCCTTGCAATCGGATCTTTATTAACTTGCCTCATACCACTAGCGATAGAGTCGAGAGGCAGGGGGTGAAGGGAGGACCCTCAGCCTCTAGTCTCCAGGCTTTAGAGAGGTGACAGCACTGCGATTCTGCATCTCTAAGACATGTGCTCAGCTGCCTTGTCCAGGGCTCAAGATTAATCACATAACCCTTCCCCAACCCACTTCAGGACTGCCCCGGGGGGCGCCGTGACACCTCATGAGAGAGTCAGCCAGACTTCTGTGTGTCCAAGGGGTCGCCACGTGGGTGGCAGCTCCAGACTTCTTCAGTGATGGAGCAGGCCCCTCCCTGAGCCCTCCTGGCTCCCCAGCAACCCCAAAGAACCCCATTCTGAGACCCCCATTCTGACCCTTCCTTCCTCTAGTCCCTGACATGAGTCCGAATGAAGAACCCTCCCAACTCCATACCCAGGCACTGCCACCCAGCCACCCACATACCTCTCTGTCTGTGTCTGTGTCTGTGATAACAGGGGTGGGGTGGGGGCTTCAGACCACTCCAGCGGTTCTCTAACTCCAGTGCACAGGGAACTTATTGAACATGGATTTCTACTCCCACTCCAGGGTTCTGATTCCAGCGCATCCCTGTGGGCCAAAAGGCTTTAACACCTGCCCCGTGGGCTTCCAACACAGGTGGGTCAACGGGTCACCTTGAGAACCCCATGATCTACGGGTTGCAGTGGAGGAGAAGGACCACCTCGGGCAGCTATGCTCATGAGAGGAGCTGCACCAAGAGAATGCATCAACGTCCCCTCATCCCAGGAGGCCCTGACCCCGGGAAGATGCTGTCACGAGGATGCATGACTCCGAGATGGGGGGTTTCAGGGAAGCGGGCAGGGAAGAAAACGCAGTGCATCCCAGAGCCAGGAGCCCAGGTGGGGTCCAAGAGCCAGCACTCCCCACCTCTGTCCCACTACAAGAAGAGAGACAAGTTCTTGGCCTTTGGGATGCTTATGACCCACAGAGGGAGACGATGCTGTCATACCCGGAACCGTCGAGGATGCCACAGCTGGCGGTAAAGTGAGTGAGTGTGGTTTTGTGGAGCCAGGACTCTGCTGTGGATTGGAAGGTGGAGAGACTATGGCGGCCTCTCACAGGCACAGGAATTGATGGGCCAGGAGTGGCTTCCCTGCTTCCACTGAGGACACACAGAGGGCCTTGCTCCAGTCTGTGAAAATCTCTGGGGCATGAGCTCTCAGACCCTCCCTCACAAGGCAGGAGTGTCTGCCCACTGCCCCAGCTCTCATTCCCCTGCAGCCCAGGGGCACAACCCCACTCCTTTCTTTCTTTTTTTTTTTTTGCTGTACCAGGTCTTAGTTGCGGCATGTGGGATCTAGTTCCCTGACCAAGGATCAAACCTGGGCTCCCTGCATTGGAAGCACAGAGTCTTAGACATCGGACCACCAAGGAAGTATTCCAACCCCACTCTTGATGAAGACAAAGCCAGGACCACTCTCAGTGATAACACTGGGCTCTCTGAATCAGACAGGAAGGGCCTCACTTCCTTGTCTGTCCAGCTGCTCTGTGGGCAGATTTCTGGGATCATCCACACAGAACTCAGTTGAGCTGGCCGGCCCTCATCCTGAGAAGGCCTTGACCCTGCGAAGACCTATGTTGACACCCACGGCCACCACCACCCCAGTAACCTGACCTGTCCCCATGGGGAGGAGCAAGGCCAGAGGGACAGCTGCCAGGAAAACTCAGCGTGGATCGGACCAGGGAGGCTGGGGTCTCGAGGCTGCTGGTTTGTGGCCGCCTTCTAGGTATTTCAGGGCAGAGCAGTGGATTCACCTGGTTTTAAGAGCAGCTAAGGCAGACATGGCGTTAGATGAAGGCACCATCCACGCCTGGGCAGAAGGAAGGGATTCTACAAGACCTCACAGAAGCAACAGTTCAGAGCCAGAAAGATCCTCAAAATGGCAGCAGGTCGGGGTACAACCTGTGCAAGCTTTCCATCACACTGTGAGGTCACAGTGAGCAGGGGGGGCGGGACGGCAGCGCGCCACGGTCCTCTCCTGTCAATCGAAGGACAAGTGTTTGTGCAAACCCGGGTCCAGCCAAAAGGCTGTGGCAAAGTCTCTCTCCGTGAAAGGCATACCTCATTCATTTTGTTCTTCTGTTGTCTCTTCTGGAGAAGGAAATGGCAACCCACTCCAGTACTCTTGCCTGGAAAATCCCATGGACGGAGGCGCCTGGTAGGCTACAGTCCACGGGGTCGCAAAGAGTCAGACACAACTGAGCAACTTCACTCCACTCATTTCACCCACTTCATATTTTATCACTGGAGAAGGAAATGGCAACCCACTCCACTCACTATTCTTGCCTGGAGAATCCCATGGATGGAGGAGCCTGGCGGGCCATGGTCCGTGGGGTCGCAGAGAGTGGGACACAACTGAAGTGACTGAGCACTGAGCACATTGCTTCTTCATAAGAAACAAATGCATTTGTGGAGTGAATTTCCTTGATTTCGGGTTTGGCCCTGAAAGACCTCGTTTATCTGTCTGAAGCCCCAAGGGTCTGAAGCAAGGAGCCACTTCGGCAGCATGCCACTCGCACCCTGGACGCTTCCCATCGCCCAAAACCAGAACAGGGGAGGGGAGGTCACTGGTCTGGGGAGGACCAAGGAAGGCGGGGTTTTTCACCTCCTACTTCCCGACCATCTCCTTCCTGCAAAGCGAATGGATTCACTTTCCGCAGTCTTGACTGAAAACAAAGTCCTGGGAGAAACGACAAAAATGCAAACACGGGTGACATCATGGGGGAATGGTGGGAATCCTGGCGGCGCCATATGACAGCTATGCGACCTTGGGGGCATTGCTCAACGACTTTGGGCTGTGGCTTCCTCATGTCCAAAAACAGTAATCCCACCTACCTCCCGCTGCCAAAGGCTGCTGCTGCATGATTCCATGAGATCAGGAAAGAAACCCAGGGGCGAGAAGTTAAAAACTGGTAAACTCCAAATTGGAACAGGTGATATGGAAGTTCTCTGTGTCATTCTTGAAACTTGTCTGCAAGTTTGAAATTATTTCATAAAAATAAAACACAGATTAGTCTCCTTAGAGGAGGAACTCTTCATATATCTTTATATCTTTGTATTGTTTCATTTTCTTAAATAGAGTGGGTGTGTTCCTGTCATTTTTACTTTAACGCAGACAAAATTTTCAAGGACAATAGGCAGATGGGGAGGGAGGGGGTTCAGGATTTGTGCCTGGCGCCGAGCGTGGTCAGGAAGGGTTAGTGCCCTCCGGTCCCCTCCTCTCAGCCATCCCCTGGGCACCGGATGAGCCTGAACACGCCCCCAGACACGTGCAAGCTCCCTGAGGACAAGAGACCCAGCCTCCCTCTCACTCACGACCCCCCTCGGCCACGGTCCCTCAAGCCACTCTGCACTGGGGTGGTCATTCAATACCTGGGTCCATCTGACAATGAGAGCAAGTGAGAGGCTGGAGCAGGTGTGCCCGGCAGAGTCATTAAGGACAGAGAGATTTTCATCAGCCTGGCTTGGCTTAACTGTCTCCTTCTGGTGCACGCATCTCAGGTTTCAGGGATGTGGCCAAGACACGCAGATTTGCCCATGGCTGAAATGGTGAGGCCTCTCAGCGCTGTGGGCTCAAGGGGTTAATGTTTGGGTATTCTTTCCTCTCCCTCCATTCCCTTTCCCAAATGACCGGCCCTAATCCCAGAGCTTAGCAAGGGCGGCATTCCAGAACACCTCAGTTCCGGACCTTGTTTGGTAGGAGGCTGGGGGAGAGATGCCGGGAGGGAGGGGAGAAGCATCGGGGACAAGCCTGAGAACTCTGTTGCAGGCTGCTGCCTCCTCAATCATCACGGCCGTGAACACACGGCTGCCAGAGCCCACCTTCTCACAACTCTGCTGTATGCGCTGGTGACACTGATGTATTAAAAAATAAAGAAGGCTGTGTGCTTCCCCGCGTTACCTGACCCCGCAGCAATGTGCCTCGCTTAACACTCACGGTGCCTGGGGAACTGAGCAGACATGACACGGATTCCTGGGGGTCACAGACAGAACCAAGCCAGACCTCACTCCCCCATCAGTCCCAACATTGCCCCCAAATAAGTGACTGAATACATCTGCAGAAACCCTGTTGAGATTATTCACATGTTTTGTGATTCCTAATTCAGAAATAATCAGTGGTTCCGGGTTCCAAGTTTAAAAATATATTCATCATCTGGTCTCTGCAGAAGCATGTTATCTCACTGGCTTGGGAGGCTCCCTGCACTGGTCCGGCAACCGCAGGTCTGTTTAGCCATAGGTGACAAGATGTGTGGCCCCACATCACCTTTCTTATTTTATTAAAAACTCTTATTTTAAGGGCATTGTCAGTAAGAGAGTCTGAATGCCTCTGGATCATAGAGCTAAGAGGCTGGCAAACTGTAAACCCAGCTCTTTCTTCACAGCTCCTCTGAGGGACAGAGAACCCATGAGCATGAGAAATGGGAATTTATCCTTCATTCAAACTCTGTGTGTAAACCAGTATGGACAGCAGCTGATTACAGTGTGATGAGGGATGACAGGGACCCAAGGCCATCCTCAAACATCCCTGCATTCCTTCTCCAGAAAGTCCTCTCTAGCTTTATAGAGAGATGTATACGTGTGTATATGCATGCACACACACAAGTACATCCATGCACATGTATACACACACAGCAGAGTCATCCACCCCAAAGGCAGCATGTTGACAATGAGGTTCAGATTCTAATACGGCATGTGGGGTTGCCTCTCCATCTATAGCAGTCTCCTTCTAGGAGCCTGATAAAAGCTCCCTTCCAATCCGCTGGGCTCAAGGGTAGACTCTGAAAGCCATACTATACTTAGATGACTGCCATGGACTGACCTGCATCTCCCTCCCCACCCCAAGTGCACATGTTGAAGCTCTAGCCCTCAGTTTGACTGTATTTAGAGATGGGACCTTAAAGAGGTAATGAAGGTTAAATTAGGTCATGCAGGTGGGGCCTTCATCCCACAGGATTAGCGCCCTTATAAGAAGAAATATGAGAGAGCAGCTCCCTTTCTCTCTCTTCCCTCTCTCCCTCTCCCCCATCTCCTCCTCTGCCTTCCCTTCTCTCTCTTCCCTCTCTCCCTCTCTCTCTCTGCCGTGTGAGGACACAGCAAGGAGGTGGCCATCCGAAAGCCAGGAAGAGGGCCTTCACCAGAACCTGACCATGCTGGACCTTGACCTTGGACTTTCCAGCCTCCAGAACTGTGAGACAATAAATTCTGGTCAAAACACCCCAGTCTGTGGTATTCTGTCATGGCGGCCCGAGCAGGCTCAGACAGGATCCTTACCACGAGGCCTTCAGTGAGTGAGCGGCTGCGGGCAGACACCTATGCAAGATGCAGCAACAGATTCCCTCTCTAGAGCCTGGGACACAGACAGGAAAGTTCAATTAAGTGCTGTTACAGGTAAACCTGGATGGGAGTCCTGGGATGGTCATCTTTAGACCACCCTGAGGGCTACAGAGAGAAAAAAATGCAACTAGGTGCTTGGGCTGAATGAGGCTGAGAAAGAGAACACTGCCCGGTTTCCGACAGCGACTTTTCAGTTCTGCTCACTTGCCTTTCAAAGGTGGGCTGTATCCCTACCCTCAGGCACCATGGAACACTCCCGTATTATGACAACAAATAGTCTTGTTTATTTTAAGCCGGCACAAATCTTTTTTTAAAGCTACAACCCAAAAAAAGCCCTAAGTAATAAACACGAACATAGACACTGAGATCTTTAAGAGCCAAAGCAATGTCTTCTAGGTGTTTATTTAACTGCCCCACCCCCACAGTAAATGCCCACATTCTACAGTAACCAAAGTGACAAGTATCCATTGAACTGAAACCAGGTCCATCTGCCAAAAAAACGCTCCTTAAAGAACCAGAAACCAAAGATGGCCCAACGCAAGCTTCAGACAAAAGTCAGTCTTAAACAACAATTGCCTCTTTGCTCGGCCACACATCTTACACAGACTCTAAGGATGCCATATTTTCCCGTCTCGTGCCTTACACACAGGGTGTGCATTCAGTAAACGAAGAATAAAAGGCCGTTTCCATTTCTGATCCCACCCTCTGCCAACCATACCAGGCACACATCTGCTAGAATAAATGGTTGCTATAGAAATCACCATTTTTGGAACAGGCAAACCCACTGTCTATGAAGAACGCAGCCATCTCAGCCCTCGGTGAAATCTGTGGTCTTGGGGCTCGGAAGAGTCTTAGAGGACAGCCAGTACCTTGCAACCAAACTGACCAAAGCCAAGGTCATGACACCTCACGTCTCTGAGAATCTATCTTGATAGCCCAAAGTGAAGAGTTGCCAACAGGAGCTGAGATTGTGTTCGAGGACCCTCCCTTGGGAGTAGAGCCAAATCCAGAGATGTCTGTGAAATGCTATAAAACTGGAAACATGATATAGTGGGTGAAGGCTTGGAATCTGGGATCAGACAGTCTTGGTTTCAAATTCAGGCTTGACCACTTAGAGACCTCATAGCCTTGAGCAAGTGACTTAACCATTCCATGTCTCAGTTTCCTCATCTGTAAAATGGAGATAATAACAGTCCATAGTTCATGGGATCATATCGTTATGATTGATTAAATGTGATAGTGTATGTGTGTGTGTACGTGTGCATGCTAAGTTGCTTCAGTTGTGTACAGCTTTTTGCAACCCTATGAACTGTAGCTCGCCAGGCTCCTCTGTCCATGAGATTTTCCAGGCAAGAATACTGGAGTGGGTTGCCATTTCCTTCTCCAGGGGATCTTCCGGAACCAGGGATCAAACTCATGTCTCCTGCCTCTCCTCCACTGGCAGGTGGATTCTTTACCAGAATCACCTAGGAAGCTCAGCAATGTCTACAGTATGCTTGCTAAATAGCCATGGTGCCGGCCAGAATCAAGAACCAAACATAGGAACAATCAAGACAAAGAGCAGAGTCATGGATTTCATGTTCTGATTTGGTGAGGAACTACCCTCCCCATCTTATCTCCAATCTGGAAGCTGACTAGGGTTGCCAGGACATGGATGCTTACATCAGAAGCGGTGATCTTCTGTGGCCAGCTCACACCACCGTGCACCTCTCCTCCCAACTCTGCCTCCATGACTCCACATGAGCAGCTTGAAATCAGTCAGAGTGGGAGGATTTCTACCACAAAAGTTAGCAAACGCTACAAATCAGGTGTTTTTCATCTTGTAGAATTAGTTGTTAAACATTTCCTAGCCTGGGGGCTGCTGTCTATGGGGTCGCACAAAGTCGGACACGACTGAAGCGACTTAGCAGCAGCAGCAGCAGCAGCAGCAGCATGTCAATGAAAAACCTCCCTCACCAGACAAGTGGGATCTGAGATTTTGTACCTAAGATTCTGTGCAGTCCTAAGGTTTCTCGGGCAGGATGTCACAGGACACAAGAACTGCAACTGGGCATCCCTGAGAGGGGGTCTAGTTTTCCTAGTTTCCTAGTTTCATCTAGTTTTCCTCCATCCATCTGACTGCGGGGACTGGCTCCCTGACAAGGCCCTGCAGATGAGACGCCGTCTTGGAGGGGCTGAGGTTACACGGGTTCTCAGGAAAGAGAAGAAGAGCCCTGAAGGATGGGCAGAAGATTTAGAGATGAGGGCTGACAAGGAGAAAAGACCCTATGGCCCCTGCTGGTCCTTTCCTTTCTCATCTTGTTCAATTCCTACACTTCACCAGAGCTCCAGCTACCATCCCCATAGTCCACCGACTCTGTCTATCAAAGGTTCTCAGGTCCCAGAGAAGGCCCTGACTTGGTTCCTAGCACGACACTGCCACCCTTTAGAGCTTGTGATCAGGATGAATTAAGAACTCATCCAAAGAGAGGCCAAGGAAGAATGCCGAGGAATGCAAACTTGGTGGTTTCTAGGCGTGAATATGTAGTGGGCATCAAGAGGGTACTACTGCAGTCCATGGGATTGCAAAGAGTTAGAAACAACTTAGCTACAGAACAACAACACACCAAGAGGGAGAGGAGTTGAAGAAAGTGGGACAAATCAGAAGGGATTCTCCCATTTCAGAGTATAGCAACTTGTAGACACAAAGAGAATTCCGTTTTAAAGGATGAGATAAAGAAGGAGACAGCGTGACATGGGAAGAAGAGACCTAGGTTCAAGGTGAATGAAGCTGCAGGGACCCTAAGGAAGTCTGGTGGGGGACAGCCTCTCCATCACCTGTGCCCCACCAGATGCTCTGCACCTCAGCCCCACTCATTAGCAAGTGCTGGCTCCACCCCCAGAGTCCTGAGAGAACCCTGGAAACAGAGGGGTTTGGGGGTGACTCCAACGGCCTCTCTGGTCCCCAGGAAATTAGAGAAAGTCTCTGCTGGTCTCTCAGCAGCTCCCCTCCTGGAAAGGCCCCAGAAAGCCACCTAGCTCCTTCCACTCCCTCCAGCTCTGTTCACAGAACTCTACCCTTCATATTGTTGTGAGAGAAGACTCTCATCTTTCTTCTGAGAAATCCCTCCTCCAAGGAGAGCTGCTCCTCCCTCCAGAAGGAACAGTCCGGGGCGATAAAGAGCGATCCTCACCAGCGGCAGGCGTGGCAGCGGGAAGGCTGGGTGTCAGTCAAGGTCCCGCTGGGTGACATCAGGCCAGGCACGTAACCACTCTGAGCTTCACATTACTGTCTGTACCCCGACAAAACAACACTTACCACAGACCTCTCGTGACAATTAAATAAAGTACCCGCTTTTAAAGTAGCCGCCCAGGGTCTGACACAAGCAGCAGAGGAGAGGCGGTGCTTTGGCTTCTGTTGAAACCCACACTCCACATCACTGGAGAGACCCAGGCGGGACAGACAGGAGCCCCCTCCTCATGCTGTCCAACCCGAAACTCCTGTGGCCCCACACCCCCCTCCATGCACATAGCCCTGTGCAAGCTCTCTCTGGTTTTGCGGGAAGAGAGACTTCTGCACCATGCAGAGACACAGCAGAGACTGAATTAGCAGGCCCCTAGTAGGAATCCTTCCCAGGAAATCCTACAAGAAAGACCAAGCTTCCCAGAGGAGAAGGCAGTGATGGAGCGTGAACACGCATGTGCGTGCACACACTTGCTCTCATATACTCTCTCTCACACACACCCTCTGTCACTCATTCACTCACATATATGACCCCCTGCATCCTTCATCACAAAGGTCAACCTGAAATGTCCACTGAACTCCAAGTCACTGTCCAAGTGATCCATGATCTCCTTCACTGCTCCAACCTGGAGGCAAGCAATATCACGAGAGCTCAAAAACACACTACAGACACATGCCTCAGGCTTTTTTTTTTTAAGAAACACTATTCTCTTCCTCTTCCTAACCCCTCACTCAAGACTGACTCCTCAGTCGGTGAACTATGAACGATGAACTTCAATGAACTATGAAGCAGGAGGTCAAGCTTCTGGTCACTTCCTATCTCGGGGCCTAAGTTCCTTCAGGGAAGATAACAGCATGGTCTCCAAGTTCTAAGATTCCATGATACACATTCAAGAATTAGTCAAGATTACCACAATAATTGCTTCCCCAGTGGCTCAGGGGTAAAGAATCCGCCTGCCATGCAGGAGACACAGGAGACAGGGGTTCAGTCCCTGAGTTGGGAAGATCCTCTGGAGGAGGGCACAGTAACCCACTCCAGTATTCGTGCCTGGAGAATCCCATGGACAGAGGAGCCTGGTGGGCTACGATCCAGTGGGTCACAAAGAGTCAGACACGACTGAAATGACTGAGCACACACAAGCACCATAATAATAATAATAAACCTTACCAAAACTCTAGTCTCTCTTCTCCAGAATCTGTGGATTTTATAAAGTCATCAAATATGCAAGAGATTCAACACTAATTTCAGACACACACCTGGGGTCCTGTGATAAAGTCTGCTGTGTCTATACAGCCAAGGATTAGAATTTCAGAGTCGTGATTTCATCAGTCACTAACTATAAAGGATTAATTAGGAGCGAGGGAAGAGCCCATGGCTCGGGAATCCAGACCTAAGGAAAATATCTATCTCTGTTCTCCAGATGTCAGCACACACACGAACAAAGGTCTTTGATGAAAACACTTCTCATTATTCAGGGGACTCCAAAAATACTGTTTTCTGCCATGGAATTGAGATACTTCTGATTCTTATGCACTCTAAAGCATCATCAAAAGTCAATAAACACAACTGAATTCATACACAGAAAACTCTGACTTGTCAAAATATCTTTCCTTCAAGACCCGCTGCAAATAAACAGACAACTTCTATGTGTTTTTTCCCAAGATCTCCTCCAAGAGCACGTCCAAAACATCAACTTAATTTTTCCACCCAGAATTTCTTTTATATTCCCACCATCCACCAGTTATCCAAGCCAAAACTCAGGGGTCTCTCCCAACTCCCTCCTCACAATCCTGCCCAACCAAGACCTGTCCATCTCATCCACCAGTTGCCCTGATCCCTCCATCTCCCTTGCTTCTGTCATAATTCAGCCTGCATTACCTTGCCAAAAACCACTCAACAGGCTCCTAAGTGGTGCCCCTGACTCTAAGCTAACACCCACAAATCCATCCTCAATTCCACACTTGACAGACTCTTGCTAAAATGTATTTCCTATTATTTCACTCTTCTGATTGAACGCTTTTCAACACTTTGCCCCACACATACAGAATAAAGTGCACGTCCTTTTGCTGACAAAGTCCTTCCTAGTAGACTCAGTATCGCCTGCAACCACAGCCTCTACCTACCTCATCACACATCTCAAGCTCCAGTGAAATCCAGTGGCCTGCAGTTTCTCTGCTCCTTCCTCCCCTGGGCCTTTGCACATGCTGTTTCTTCCACCTGGAATGCCCTGCCCTCTTGCCTAACTAGTGATCTTTCTCTTGTCTTCCCAAACTCCGCTCAGATGTCACATCCTCTGCAAAGTCTTACCTGCAGCCTGTCACAAAGCACAGTCACGGCTGGCCTCCATTCCCTCTATACTGTGTCCTTCACTTTATCACCATTTCTATTATACTCTAAGGGATTGGTGTGCACCCCTACTAACTTACAAGATTCCTGGCAACAAGGACCATTTCCTAGGATGCCTGTATCCCCACCGTCTGTTATGGAGCAAAACTCAATAAATACCTGTTGAAAGAATGAGTCAGATGGGGCCATGCTGGTCTTGGAGTTTCCAACACCATTTCCTAATATTCTTAGGGAAAGTGGTTTTACTCTGTCTTCTATTACAGCCATTTTTGTACTAGTTCTAACCCCAAATTATGAGCGAGGAAAAGGCTTATGCTTCCCCATTACCTCTCCAACAGAGCCAAACACATCTAGTAGGTATTCAGTAAATATTTGATGAATTGAATAAAGTGAGTTCAAAGCAACTCGCCAGTGGAGATGTAACTTTAAAACACACACACACACACACACACACACACAATGTTCAATCACCTACTTAGGAGGCCCTGAGAGGTTTCCAAAGGTCCAAATATCCATCTTCTGAACGGAGGGTTACAGAGGGTCAGATTCCAACCTGAGAACGAGGAGTAATTCAGCAAAGCTGAAAAGGAAGACTGTATGTTGCAGGTCAATAGCTCCCAGGTATTAACACCTCCCTCTACCCCTCACTTAAACACATGCATGGAGACTCTTGTTTATTTCTTCTAGGTCTTTCTGCCCCCAATTTCAGCAAACACACACTTGCATACACCACCCGGAAGTTGGAAGTGAAAACGTCCCGGGCAAATAAAAAAGAAGACCATGTAAACCCATCTCCAGAATATTCCCAGTATTTGCGATCCCGCAGCACACGGGCAGGGCGGGGAGGGGATGCAGCCTGAGGCCCAGCGCTCTGCACACACATGTGAAAAACCAGCATGTGCCCACACGTGTGCACCCTGGGAGCCTGCATGGTCAGCCCCCGCCTGCCTCCCCGCCTTTCACCCTCCCTTCCTCCGGGAAAGATAAATTAGCGGCCTGTCAGTAGAGGACAGCCACAGCAGTTGTGTTTCTGTAAAGGGGCAGTGGAAGTGTCTTTGATTAATGAAACCCTAATACGCGCCAGTTAGACAATGTCTCTTCAGCAGCTTTGAAGGAAGACAGATCCTTTCCAACAGGCTTTAAAAATAAGAGGAGAAAGTCCTGGTGTGCACCCACCACCCTATCAGGTACGGGACCCCCGTTCCCATCTCCAGCTTCCCGTAGTGCAGCCTGGGGCTGCCCCGGGGAAAGGGCATCGAAAGGAATGGGTGGGACCCACTTCTCTCCCCGCAACAGAAGAACGTGGGACTCGCGCCTGCTCACTAAAACCAAGACCTGCCCATGTGCTGAGAGTCCTCTTGAAGTCCCAACAATAGACATCAAAGCTGATGGTCGGGAGCTGATATAACAAGGAAAGGGAATAAAAAGTCTACCTCACCTTTGACCCCCCAAGAGGTGGCAGACCCCAAACACTTTCAGCTGGGCTGTAGGGCGCACCCGCTCTCCACTCTGGTCACATCCACATAAAAATGCAACCGCCCCTTTTTCTGGAAGGTCTTTTCTAGAGACAGTAATACAGAGCTTCAGCTCCTTGGATGAGGGTACAGAAATTAAAGAGGTCCTTCAGGCTTTCATCGATATTCCACCCTTATACAGCCTGGTCCTGCCTCCCCTTTAACAAAAGAAGGAAAGGAAAAGGAAGAGGGGAGGAATAAATGAATGCATGAATCTGTGCTCCTGAGATCTTTATTTCTGTGTCCCTCTAGCCCGTCAATGGGGAATGATCAGCAGGGCTTCTATGAAACGCAGTTCAGGACCAGAACATTCTAGGGAATACATTAATATCCACCCTGACTTACATCCTAAGTCTTGAAAAATAGCATATCTTCTGTAAAATAACATATGTTCTGTTTCTGGAAAGAACTCTGATAAGAACTGAAGCAAATGTTTTTTATAAACACTACCGCTTAACTCATCTCCTTGCACCTTCTATAGCACTAGGGCTGGAACTTGGCAGCAAAGACACAGATCAATCAGATGAGAGAATAGAACTTTTTTTAATATTCCAAATATTCCAAGGTCTAAAGAATGATATAATAAGCCACCCATATGCAATGAAGTCCCCCGTGGGTCTTTTCCCAATCGGATTTTCCCTCCCAAACCCACAACCCAAAGTAGCTTCTCTCATCAATTTCCTGCCTTCAGTCTTCATTATTCTGTCTTCCAACAAACATTTATAGGTTCCCTACTTCGTGACAAACACCGTGCCAAGTATTAGGAACACATTCTCCAGAAATCATCTCCAATTAGAATATCAGGTTAGTCTAGACTCATAAGAGTATTTATAGTATGTTCTACTCATGGTATTTCTACTTATTTCCTGAAAGTATGTCATGGAGACAGAAATAGTATTCTTTCTACTGAATCACCTGGAGGTTATAAGACAGCTGACAGGGAGAGTTTTTCAGTAACAATTTTATCCCTACCATCCATTACTTCCACTAATAAATCAGCTTTTTAATAGAAAGAGAGTAGGAGCTTAGTCGCTTCAAGTACTTAAAACTAGACTAATCTAATATTGATTAAACAACGTTTTGTTGAATGACTAATTGAATGAATAAATGAATATACAAGTAAAAGAATAAACGCCAGGTTTCAAGTGAAGATTATCTGGGCAACAAGATAGCTGACTCTGGCTGCCCCCAAGAACCTCAACAGAGTTGGCTCTGAAAAAGACACCCCCAATCAGCTTCATTTAGGATGAGGAAATGAAAGGATGGGGAATAAAAACAGAATGAGGGTTAACTCAGAAGAGTCATTTCATAGAATGTCTGCATTTTGTAACCCCTTTTCCCAAACAGATCTCAAACTAGAGAATACTTCACGAGGGCAAAGATCATGACATTTCTATTTGCCCTCCATCACTTCACTCAAAGCAAAACACTTGTCTGGTGCTCTGGGAGAATAAAAGGTCATGATTAGACGGGTTTGAGATTGGGAGTATCCTGAGGTCAACGTGAGCAGCTCTGAAATTCCTTCTTCGCTTCCTTTTTTCCTTCCCAAAACTCCAACCAGTTTCCAAGTCAACACCTCAACCTTACTTACGCAAAATACATGCGATGTTAAACCTCCAAGCCCCAGAAGCCTTTTGGGAAGGCTACCCTGGTCTCAGAAGAGAGCTTAGGAAAAAGGAATGGATGAAAGTTGATCTGTCTGGTAAATTGCTTACTCATAAATAATTACTGTACAGTGACTGCTGAAGAAAGTGAAGAATTTGAAGACAAGACAGGACAACAGAAAAACGAGGTCTCTGCTCTCAAGTAAAAGTCTAAAAAGGAAGGTTAGAGAGACTTCCCTGGTGGTCCAGTGGTTAAGACTGCACTGCCAATGTAGGGGGCGCAGGTTTGGTCCCTGGTTGGGGAGCTAAGATCTCACATGCCACAGGGCTTGGCCAAAAAAAATAAAATAAAATAAAATAATTATAAAAATCAAAGTTAGAAAAGAAAGCAGCCTGCCCTTCTGCCTCAAGTACCAAAAAAAAAAAAGGAAGGTTAGATATGCAGAAGTATTTCTGTCATAACCTAGAAAGCAGTAGGTCCTTTGAGAGGTCAAAATAAAGTGTATGGAAACAGAGGTGGCTTTATGGAGTTTTTATTTCAAAAGCCTCAGTAGGAGAGAAGACCAGGAGAGAGAATGGGGTGAGGCTGCCTTCTGCGGACGGACAACTCGTACGTAGGAGTCTCTTCAGAACAGGGAAACTTTCAAGAGGCAAGTACATGCTGAAATCGCCAGAACAACACTCCCCTCAGAGAAACGGGGCCTCAGATCACCATGGATTTCTTTGCAGGAAAAAAATCAACCTTTGGTCTTCACCCTCTCTTCTTCCCTTTCTTCCCCTTCCCTCTTTCCCTCCCTCTCTGTTTCAGTATCTGAATACTCTACAAATCCAAACTTTAAAACACGACCATTGAAGGCTTTATACTCTCTGTTCTATAGACATCATGGTGACATTTTAAAATTAGATAAATTACAGGGATTTCCCTGGTGGTCCAGTGGTTAAAACTCTGCCCTTTCAATGCAGGGAGTGTGGGTTCAATCCCTGGTGAGGGAATTAAGATCCCACATGCTGTGCAGTGTGGCCAAGAAATAAAAAAAAAATTTTAATTAAATTAGATAAATTATAAAAATGGTATATGATATAAAAGGAACCATAATCAGAATTACAGGACAAATGATAAACTGGAAAAATATCTGCTACGCCTTCAACAAATAAAGGATGAACATTTCTGATTTATATAGAAAAAGAACCAACAAATATATAAGGAAAAGACAAAAACCCAATAGAAAAACACACAGAATGTTTAAAATTTTGATGTAGTCAAGTACATAAAGATAAAACTCTATATATTTCGGGTTTTGTATATGACCTGTTAAATATATATATACAATTAAAAATGTACCTCCCCCAACACTGAAGAAAACATATCTGAAAAGTGCTCACAAAACAGAAATTCTTTACTGATGTGGGTCTAGAAGCCTTCAAAAAGAGTTAGGGTAAAGAGAAGAGGAAAAAATGTGTCTCAACAGCAGCCAACAAAAACATTAGAGATAAATAAATTCAGCATTCTGGCATCTGCAGACCCAGAAAAACTAGACTACAGATTAAATTAATTAGGAAAACCACCCACAACAAACCAACAGCACCAGGAAAGGGAGACGAAAGGGGAAGGATGGGCTGAGCGCTGTCAAAACAGAGGTGTCAGAAAAGCCTGGGCACAGTAACTCCTTGGGAACTTCAGTCCATCAGAGGGCATGGCCATCTTGGTCCCATTCATAATGTTTGCCTTGGCTGAGATTCTAAACCACAAAAACATCTGTACAGAAGGAAGCAACTGATTTCAGTGAAATCATTCTGGAAACTTTTCACATGTTGAGAGTCATTTCAGGAAAAGACAATGTGGTTCATGGTATGCACTGGACACAAGAATGATGTTGTCAACAGCACTGGCCAACTTCTCTCTTCTCTTTTGGTATGAAAGTAAAAGTGGGGGGTAGTGTTCAGAGATGGAGAGGGGAGGAGAGAAACAATTTAAGGAGCATAGGCAATTATATAGGTTGGTTTTAATTTTGAAACTAGTGCTTAAACACCAATGGTATTGCCTTCAGCTCTCTAGAAACAACAGTGTAATTAGGTTCACTCAACTTAACTTAAAACATGTCCAGTCATTAAAATTTTTCTTGATCCAGCCAAGTTATTGCACATACACACACAGATCTCTAAGCCAAAAGTACATCAAGTCCCATCAAGAAACAGCAAAACATGTCATTGCTTTTCAGAAACCATATTGGCGTGTCATGACCTTCCTTAAAGATAACGTTCTCACAACTAATTAATTTATGAATTGCCCCTCCCTCAACATGCACAACAGGTTCTATGCAAATTCTTGAGCTTTTAAATTATACTGTTAGTGAAAGCAAATAAAGGCAGTTAAAAGGCAATTTGCTCAATTGGTGTTAATATTTAAGCACAGCATGTGTAAAAACAAGATCACAGAATTCAGTTTTTACCAAGAAAACTTTAACCCAACTTCATTTCCAACAGATCAGACAAGTTACCAAGAATCAGTTTTTTTCCCCTACCCTTCAGCATCAGGTAATGAAGCTTTTTATTAAGTAAATATTTCACATTAACCTCATCAGTTTCTATCACTTAGAAATTCCAATCTATAAAATCAAATCAGCTTAATCATGTTTAGCTTAGAGCCTATGTCCCGAAGGCAAACTGAATCTTTTACATCTCCGGTCTCCTCGACACACTCAGGCACCAAGATTCCAAGGTGTGGGAACAGGAACTTTCCCACCACCTCACAGATCCTGAGGTCTCTCCTGTTGCCTGAGTCTTATTCCTAGAATCTAAACCAGTGAAACCAACCCATCGGTCTTGGCATCTCTGCCAACTGTTTAAAACCAGCCTCACACAGAAGTCCTAAAAGTTTACCAGCCAGGAAAGAGCAGCTGCTGTGACGTTGCCCAGAGTGCACCTAGACTCTCCCACAAAAGAGAAAACTATCCAGGTCAGATTTCTAACGTCTAATGTCCCCTGGGGACCCCAGATGACTGCTCTGGGGGGTTTCCGCCCACAGGTTGCTACAGAGGACTGTTTTATGACCAATCTTCCACTTCAAGGTCTGAGTGAGGTACATGGATCTCCCAGAAAGCCTGAGCCCCCCAAAGGGAGAGGAAAAAGAGGTACGTGGGATGCAGTAAAGAGGGTCAGCCTCTCTGGGATGTGGAGGCTCCCTGCCAAGAGCCCTGAGACCACCCCCAGTTCACACATATTCACATAACTGCTATACTCTCCACACTCCTTCTCCAGGAGTCTAGTGCCCATAGAATATAGCACTTCAAAGAGTACAATTCTGAATATGACGTTGCAGGCCTTTAAAGTACTTGAGGGACTTCCCTGGTGGTCCAGTAGTTAAGAATCCACCTTCCAATGCAGGGAACAAGGGTTTGATCCCTGGTCGGGGAACTAGATCCCACATGCCATGGGGCAACTAAGACCTGATGCAGTCAAATGAATGAATAAATAAATACTTTTTTAAAATAATAAGGTATTTGAATTAGCAGGCTCCCCTAGAAGTCCTCGTGGGGCCCCCGCCAGCTCCTGCCCCTAGTCCTGGCTCATCCGGTGCACCTCTGTACGCCTCACTGCTCCACCCAGCTGGTCAACTGAACCGACGTGGCCTGAACGTTTTATCCCATTGCCTAAGAGAACCGGCCAGGTCCGCCCTGCACCAGCTCCAGGGAGGCTGGTCCTGCTTTGCATCAGCCTGGAACCCACTGGGAGAACAGCCTCCGACAGACAGTCTTGTCTCTGAATTCAGTCACTAAATCTCTCCCCTCCCCTCCTTCCCTTCCCTCCTTCCCCTAAGCCCGCTTATCCCCAAACCATTTCTATTCGATTAAGGGGACTGGCCACAGCAAGGATGTTTACATTAGGCTCACTTCCAGGCCATAACCCGTCCTGAGGGAACACATTCCTAATGGGGCAATGGAAAAAACTATGCAAAACATCTGGACCTCTCTGTGCTCCCAACCCCAGCCTTGGGGAATCAACCTCCAGGTCTCTCCAAGAGTGAGTGCCACGGCCCGGGCAGCGGGGGACAGGGCCTGGCATCAGGGCCTGGGAGGCCAGGGAAGCTGCAGACATTTTCAATCTAGCAAAGACTTGACCCAGCCAAAGATGTCCCTCCTCAACGCACAAAGAACTAATCTCACTCACCACAGCATTATTTCTGGAGAAGATAGCATTTTCCAGAAGGCCAGTTCAGGACTGGGACAAAGTTCCTTAGAAAACTGCCACTTTCAAATGGAGAGCTAATGAAAAGACAAAGCTAAATCCACTAGAAGAAGGAGCAACAGTGTTTCCCAAGGATAAGGACATGCCCCGTACTCTTCCTGCCTCTGCCTGTGTGGGTGTGTGTTCAGTCACTCAGTCATGTTCGACTCTTTTTGACCCATGGACTGTAGCCCCCCAGGTTCCTCTGTCCATGGGATTCTCCAGGCAAGAATACTGGAGTGGGTTGCCAAGCCCTTCTCCAGGGGATCTTCCCAACCCAGGGATCAAACCCAGGTCTCCTGCACTGCAGGCAGATTCTCTACCGTCTGAGCCACCAGGTAAGCCCAACATGGGGTAGGATGACCCATATGCCCCATCCACAGTCCCCACAGGGGACAGGGGACAGACTCACTAGAGAAGCAAACACAGAAGGTGCATAATCACAGCTTGGCAAAGCCAATTCCACCCGGATGCCCACGTCTAACCATCAACTCTGAAGCCAGCCTATCCCAGTAGTCACAGAGAAAATCCAAGGCATTAGGAGCACAGGCTAAGCAATTAGACAGACCTGGGTTTGATTTCCAGACACCCAACTTAAAAGAATGGGTTAAACAGCCTAATCTCTTTGAACATCTCATGTGTACACATGAGGTTTCTCATCAGTAACACCAGGATGCCAAAGGTCTGTCGTGGGGACTGAATGAGGTAATGTGATGTGGACCCAACACTGAACTCAGAGCCCATTGCACCCCAGGTGGTCAACCCAGGGGAGCCGCCTCCATCATGCCTAGGGAAATCAGTCACCACTACCAGCTACCCTCCTCGACCCTCCTGGCCATTCCTTAATCACTGAGGTGTCCTATAGAGTGCTGAGTGGGGAAGGAGTGGGCGGAGGGGGAAGGAGAGGGATGAGCTCAAAGGTTCACCATGATGTTAAAGTGAACTCCTTCCAGGACAGAAGGCAGGGAGCTATGACGGAGGAAATCCGTGAATAAACACATGGACCTCAATTCCATTCTAAAAATCAGAGATGTACTGTGATCACTTCTGTAATAATAAAATCTGGCTCACTGATTCATGCTGGGTTTTTTTTAAAAATGGAAAAAGTAAAGAAAAAAAAGATTCCTAAGATGCTGGAGATGCTAGGTGTTGTAGCTAGCTCTAGAACATACTTCCTAATGGCCGCAGATATTTTGTACACTCAGCTGTTCTTTGTACCCTCTTTTGTCAAGAGCCTGGGGTCTCGGAGCTAAAGTTGGCACCAAAAGACCATCTGTGGCTTACACACAGAGGTTTAAATAGCTCAGTGAATGAACCCTAGAATTAATGAATGAGAAAGCCGTATGGTCGCTATCTGCCTGTCCTCTCTCGAGCAGCACTCAAGCCCTCCCAGTATCTTTTACAATGAATGCTTCCTAAGTACAAACCAATAATAATAAAGGTAGGAGTTGGAAAAGGGATCCCATTACAAGGAAGGGCAACTTAAAAAAAAAAAAAAAACTTAGCCCCAAATCTGCTGAATTATTCTATTCACTCCAGGTTAATTAGAAAAATCTCTCTTCCCAAATAGGACAGGAAAAAAAAGTGGAAGTGCACACTGGCGCCAAGCTCTAGCCATTTCAGTCCAACACACCACTCCTCTTTGAAAAACATCTATCTCTAAGGTCAGTTTGACCAACCTTTTCTGGAATCAAGAGTCTATAGCTCTCCCAAGGTGCATATGTATATACATTCACAACACACAGTGGAGAAAAAGTCAGGGCTATGTACCTAACCCCAGGGAAAGAAATAACCTTTGGGTCACTTGTAAAGCTTTACAACTGTTCTTCTGAGGTGGAAAATTTAGCACTCACTTTAATAGGCTCAAATATCATGTTCTTTTGGAAAAGAGACACCATGGGAGAAAAGATCTCTCTCCAAAGCAACCTGCACTGCCACCCTTGGCAGTAGCTGGATTTATTCACTCTCAACGACCAAGCGTTTCATCACCAGGGAGGCCAGGGCATGAGAAAGCAGGGCTAATGTGAGAAAGTTAAATTAGATCTAAACACAAAGTGTTTTATGTAGGGTGCTGTTACAAGGTCTAAAGAGCTCTTCTCTGGACATTATCAGAACCAAAATAGGAGGGATACCCAAGCAGGTGTCCAGGTAGGTGAGTCACGTGATGCCTGAGGTCCCTTTCAGGACCCGGATCGTAATGCAACAGAGAAAAATCCAAAAAGACAGTAGGCAGACAGACTGAGCAATCAGCCAAGCAAGGCGACCTCATTCAGGCTTGACCCTCGTTGACAAGGGGACCTCGGACAAGTCGTTGAACCCTCAGGGGCTCCACTCTCTTATCTCAGCTACAAAATCAAAGGGATCACCAGGATCCCTCCCACCTCGCAGCTGGGTTTGCTGTACCAGGTAAGACTGTCTTTCTCGGGGCGTACGGATGTGTGGAATTCCTACGTGTACTCCTAACCCTTCCCAAGCCCAACTGGTGAAAATACAACTGTGTCACAAATAGGGTTACCATTACCATCTTTCAAATTGTGAAGCAGAACACCATTCCATGTTCTATGCATGGGATGGATGCTCAGGGATGGAGCGTTGGGATGACACTGAGGGATGGGAGGGGGAGGGAGGTGGGAGGAGGGTTTTGGGAGGGGGAGCACATGTGAATCCATGGCTGATTCATGTCGATGTATGGCAAAAACTACTACAATATTGTAAAGTAATTAGCCCCCAACTAAAATAAATAAAAAAAAAAATTAAAAAAAAAAAAAAAAGAAAAAGAAAATACAACTGTGCTTTCAAACCACCATCGCGTGGGGACTAGGCTGTGAGGGCTGGTCCAAGTGGAAAAGTCTGGGCTCCGAGGAACCAGGATCAGAAAAGCAGACAGACCAAAGACACAGGGAACTCACATGGTAAGAGAGGAAGAAGAGAGGAGAAAGAGCTAGCCTTCTTTGAGAAATCAGAAAACAGAAGACGGTGAAATCGTTAACCCGCAGGCCAATTTTCACAGGCTTCTTTTAATGAAATGACTAAAGAAACCAAGGTCAAGCATTAGGATTTTATTTCCTTTTTCTATATAATCCACCATGACTTTTTTTTTTAAAGTCAGGAACAGAAGCAAGGTTCTTGTGACCTCAAAAGACGGTAAATACAGCCCCAAAATGAGCCCAGGCAGAAGGGATGAGCTGCCTTCTTTTCACAGAAGAGACAGAACGCTTCATAAAGGGGCAGCCATCCTATCACAGATAAGAGTACTTCTTCCATGGGATGTGGAGGCAGACACATTGCCAAGACCCGGCACTTTCTTCCTAACAACCCTCGGCTATTAAAGGTTAAGCCGGACTGGAGGGAAGGTGGGGGGAGGGGAGGAGAGAGTAAGGGGAGAGGAAAACATTATGCAATATTAGAATGCTACTTTTATTTTAAAAGCCATCATGTGTAAAGCATTAGTGTTTTTGAAATTGCATTCTTGAGTTAATTAAATGGACAATCTTTTATACATAAAAGCGAAAGAAAGCAATTAAAAGCTAAATGAAGAAAAACTGCCTTTCCCTGGTGATCTGGGCTACCCTGATCCCTTTGTATTAACAGGGAGCCAAGACAAGGGTCTCCAACACCACTGTCCAAATGTCTCTTTTATGGCCCTCTCGGTGACAGTTTCAGAAGTATTTGTCTTCCTTCTAAGTTTACCTACGAGACTGTTAGGATAAGAGAAGGAAAGAGCAGTGGGAGGGTGGAAAAAAAAAACAGAAAACCTCATCTAAGCACAGCCAGCAAGCAAGGGAACCCAGAGACAGGCCAGCTCTCTCTGCCTCCAAGGAAGCCTTAGTAGATACCTCATCTCTCTTTTGTCACCTCCACCAAAAAACAGCCACACCCAACGTTTCAGCCTGAAGAATTAATTCAGAGTTTCGGGCTGCCTGACTAGTCTCAGCTCACAGGCTTGTTGCAAGAATCAGAGACTATTCAGATCACAAGAGAAACTAAGATGAGTTACCATGTGCTGCTATGTCCATGTCTCAGGTGCCAAATACCAACTGGTCTAATTTTTCACAGACATATCTTGCCCAGGTGGGTGGGCTGCTGTTGTTCAGTCACTCAGTTGTGTCTGACCCTTTGTGACCCCAAAGACAGCAGCATGCCAGGCCTCCCTGTCCTTCACTATCTTCCAAAGTTCAAACTCATGTCCACTGAGTCAGTGATGCCATCTCATCCTCGTTTGCCCCCTTCTCTCCCCGCCCTCAATTTTTCCCAGTATCAGGGTCTTTTCCAACGAGTCAGCTCTTCATATCAGGTAGCCAAAGTATTGGAGCTCTATGGCTAAAACTGTTAATTTGCCTGCCAATATGGGTCAGGAAAAGGCAAGTCTAGTTTGCAGTCTGGTGACCAATCTTGACCTCAGGGAAGACAGGAATGGCAAACTCCCCTTCTGATGGCCAAATGAATTCAATCCTGCTACTCAGAGTGGTGGAGAACACTCTGGTGCCTCTACAAGAGTGTCCCAGTGATGAAAGGAGCTACTTTTCTCTTTCGTACAGTGAGAAGAAACGCAAGAATGAGTCAATATCCATTCAACAGGATGGCTGGTTTTCCAATGCAAACATGCTGCAGAAGCTAAACGGATGCTCTCTGTTTTGGAGGCTGGTGAGCTGAATGCTATGATGAGATGCCTCCAGAGCCCAGATCTTCTGATTCCCAGGCCACAAGATCTCCTACTTCATGGCTTCTGGGAGGTCCATCATCTTCCCTGAATCTGACAATCATACCCAGAAACATTTTGGAACATGCATGCAAACCACCACAAAACAGCACCAATTCACTCTCTCATCCCTGCTCGCCCTCCGACCTGGTATTACAGAGCATTTTAAGAACAGGGTTGATGGCTAGCTATCCTGGGGTACTTTCTTCTCCCTTCCTACTATGGAAAAAGAGGGGTATATTGGAAGAAAAGGCGACCAAGAGATGGCCAGGTCCAGAAAGAGTGAGAAATGTTCAGTCTTAGGTGAGTAGCAGGACTGAGTTCTGATATCTTTCATCAGCGGTGTCCTTCGCCAGCTAGCAGGCCATGTTAACAGGCTAGCACATGCTTGCGAGGTTCTTACAGAGCTATGCTAAACCACTCCCTCATCTGTTTCCATCCTTTCTGCCTCCAAAGTAGGAACTCTTGCGAGGCAGAAGACGAGAACGTAGCCAGTTGCCAGTTTTCCACACATGTTCAACATTAGAAAAAAATCTCCACCTCTATATAATCCAAACGCATCCATGTAAAAAGAGCCTCCATGGCTTCAGAGGTGCTTGCTTTGGTTTCTGCTCCCTCCCCTGCTCCTCTTTGGCCAATGATCTCAGACTGGGCACCTTGACCAAAATGCTGGTCTGAGTAGGAAGGAAGGAAGATGAGACCAGAGAAGAAACTGGCACAGATAACCCACAAATTCAATTATTCAGCCCACACACAAGAAAGAATAACTTGTTAGATTTCTCTTTGATTCCCTGGGCTCCAAACCCACACACTGATGTCAGGGAGGGGTGCTAAATAAGACACTGAAATGAAGCTCCTTTGTGCCGTAACCCCACAGGCACCCACACCTCCCTCTGAGATAGAAAGCTCAGCACCATTCACTCCAGCCAAACCCCACTCTATTCTGCGGCTGAGTTGATCTTGGGCCCCAACTTGTGAAAGGAATTCAGGATGGGTGATACGTTACCTGTATCTCCACCCCACATCTCCTAAACCATCTGATAAGAGCTAGAGAAAACATCCTGTGTACAGAGCTGGAGATGCTGACGCAGGGTGGGGGAGCACCAACGACACAGGGCCAACGAGGAGTTAACCCCCCAAGAGTTAGGGGCCCACTCTTTGAAAGTTCAGAGAAAGCAAAGAGAAGAAAGATTCCACCGGCTGTTACATGTGGTTACCAACACACAAATGCAAGCAGAGACTTCTGTGTCCCAAAGTTAAAAAAAAAAACAACAAAAAAAACCCCAAACCTCTTCAGTCCTAGCAGACGGTACATGCTAAAAAAGGAATGAAAAAAAAAAACTAAAAGTGTGTTTAAGCAGAATGTTCAGCCGCGTCTCAGAGCTGGTACAGCCCCTGCCCTCTCAGTTCATCTCCGGGTTAAATGGTGCTTTGGACCCAGGCTGAGGGAGAAGGTCTGCCTCCCGAATCCCAGTTATTTTCTGATCCTCCTCCCTGCCTTCAACATAAAGTGTCAGTAGCTCAGTCGTGTCCAACTCTTTGCGACCCCGTGGACTGCAGCCCGTCAGGCTCCTCTGTCCATGGGATTCTTCAGGCAAGAACTATGGGGTGGGTTGCCATGACCTCCTCCAGGGGATCTTCCTGACCCAGGGATCAAACCCAGGTCTCCTGAATTTCAGGCATAAGAGGGCCCAGTCTAAAGGCAGGAGACTACTCTCAATGACCTCAAGGCTCTCCTGGCCCCAACATTTTAACCTCAGTGATCACAGCATTAGGGCTCAAAGCAGGAATAATCACCAATGAAACGAAGTGTTGTTTTACAGACCTCTGCTTCCAGCATCCTTGGTACAGTCATGTTTGTTTTCAAATACGGTCTTTTAATGTTCCCAGCAGCTGAGAGGGGCAAAACATAATGGTTTGGAAGGACACTCACTTTTGATTGGATTTGGTTCCTCGGGACACACAAAACGACCTAGCTCCGGCCGACTCTACTGTCCCCACCCGACACTCAGCTGGCGCTGGGGTCCATGATGGGTATCGGGGAGCATTAAAGGCTTCAAGGCCAAGGAGGGAGCTGCACAGAAAGCTCCAGGATTGGCCTTTTTTCTATAATTGCCCTAGGCTCTCCTGCCTATAAAATTTTGTAGGCACCTAATAAATAATTAAGTGACTGTTTACCTCTTACTAAACCACACCTCAGGGATATGGGACTGATCCCAGGGCTATCTGCAAAAAGCACCCCTCTTCCTTCGTATGTTAGGATCATCCCAGAAACACTGGCCCAAGCATTTCCCAACTGGTTCATTTCCAGAAGGTGCGGGGGAGGGGAGTTATCAGGAAGAAGGAAAAATCTGAACAACTGATTCCACCCTGTCCCTGAAACCACTCTCACTGCAGTCATGATGGATGAGGAGCGTGATGACAGATGACAAACCTCTCTCCTGAAAGCCCCACAGTGAAACGTTCACTGAGGATCCCAAGCTCGGTCCATGCATAAAAAGGCAAGAGCACGTCAGGAACAGCCGCTGAGCATCCTCAAATCCCAGGGAGATCCAAACCCAAACTTGGCTGCCAACAAAGCACCAGCACCTTACAGCTACAGTAAGAAAGCCTTCCCAAAGCATTTTTTAAGGATTTTTTTTCCCTTATAAAGGGTAAATTGCAAGTCTGCAGAGCGAAGCAGCTGAGGCCCATGGCTCAGTGGCCTGTGAATGAGGACATGCAGCCGTTGGTGATGTGTCTAGTGCCAACCCCAATATACCAGACAAGACCCATGAGACCAGACACAGACCACCAAGCCAAGGAGGTCCCAGGTGCGGAGGCCAAAGGCAGGGGAACACATGTCTGCCCCAGGACTTCTGTTCCTTGGAGCAGGGCCCAACTTCCCACGGAAGAGAAATGAAAAGCCACTGGGAAAACCCTGCCTGTTCTCTCCCCATTTTGGACACCACCAGTTCCTTTATCACCACCATGATGGATACAAAACAGAGCCACAGTACATGAAAGTATCTCCATTGTGTACCATGACATCAAAAAACAAAGAAATACAAGCAGGTCCCCTGCTCTCATGGAGAGAAAGGAGGACAAGGGAACTAACATTTATAGGGCACTGCAATCAAAGCAAGGAGAACGACATGTGTTTTTCCATTTGGTCCTCACAATAACCTTACAAGCTAGGCGACATCATCCCCATCTTACAAGTGGCTAGGAATGTGTGCATGACGTGTCTAAGGACACACAATTTAAACAGTGGACAAACTCTCTCTCTCAATCTTGGTCTATCCTGGTTCTAAAATTTGGGCTCTTTCTACCATATCATGTTTCTCTCTTCAGTCATGCAAGGCTCTGAAAACCCCTCAAATAGATCTGGTTAAGTAGATGAATTACACACAGTCCTAGGAAAATATGCTTCCACGGCTCAAAAAAACAACAATGCTGAGCTGGAGGATATGGGGAGGGCTGGGTCATAACTGAGTGGATATTCTACATCCTTTTACAGGTGGTAACTGTCCAAAATAAACACTCACCAAAAAACCCCAAAACCCAGACTACAATGTTCCTGGCCTTAAAAGCCCCTCTGGATCTCCCGAGAAGCTTGCCATGTGACTACATCCTCATTAAAACTCCTCTAGGGTCTCTCCCCACCCCAAAGGTCCTCCTGGATTCCCAAACCAGCACTAACTTTTGTGAAGGCAGTAAACACCTGATCTTTCCAACTGAGGAATCCAACAGCCATTGTCTGGTCTCTCTCTGCATTTATAATCATCCCAGTCTTATAAACGATTAATAATTTCATAAAGCTAGAAGTGCCACCTCTCACAAAAGGATCTATCAGAAAGGTCAGAGTCACTTCAGTTCCCAGCACTGCTCAGTGATTAAAAATCTCTGGAAAACTAAAATCACCAGAAGGGTCCTCATTGAGTTTCCTCTCTTTCCATCAGTGGCTGAGCAAATTCAAGAGAAGAGAGGCCAGCTTGCCAACCCCCAATCCCCTCCCCCACCCTCACCACCAAATTCTCACATATGCTCTATGACCACATCCCATTACCAGCAGGATAAAATGCTTCCTAGAATCAGTTTTGGTTTCAACACTTTTGTCATCCAACCAAGCCAGGACTACAAAAATTAAATAAATCTCAAATATGTTCCAGCCTCCTCAGGATAAGTCACCTATCATGTCTACCATATTATTAGACACTAAGGGTGTGGGGGCAGTGGAGAAATAATTTTTTGACTTTGACACCTGGGTCACCGGCCTTTCAATCAGTTGCACAGGTCCAGCTTCATTCACTTTTCCCAGGTTTGAGCTGGTACTCAACTCACCAAGCCCTCCTGTCCATCACCTCCATCTAACGTTAAGTGTCACCTTGGGCTGAACACAGCAGAGAGAGAGATGATTGGATAAGCCATTTACCCTCCCGTGGAAAACAGAAAGGAAAGCGACGTTTGCCACTGCTGATTAAGGAGGACCTGACAATCTGGGGTTAAAAAACACACAAAACAAACAAAAATCAGGGCTCAGAATATCTCAGTGTCGCTAAGAGATCAGCTCCCCCGTCTTCGGGACCCCGGTGCAGGGCAGCAGCTCAGTGGTGGTGACTCCAGGGTGCTCAATAAGGAGCTTGTGTTTCCTTTCAGATCTTTAACTCACTTTCTGGCAAAACAAAGCCGAACTGACTGTTTACATGTAAGTGCATTTTAAGTCACAGAACACTCACTGGGCTGGAGACAGAAGAATGCTTCTTAGGTGCAGGAACACTGGGAGGGCGTGTGCCATTGGCAACCCAACTGCACCAACACAATATGCGTTTTACACCCTGACAACCAAATGTATTTGAAATATATTTTATAACCACTGAATCCCTAAGGCAAGGAGAGAAGCTGTGTTACTGTTGCTCTTTTCCAAAATGGAAGACCACGTGAAAGATCCAGACTGCCTCCCTACTCTCTCCAAAGCTGACCCCTTACCCTAACACACGCGTGCACACACACACACACACTCATTCACTCACTTGAGTTGACAATGCACAGCTCTAAGAACCATTAACTCACCAGCAGGCTGGGTCACAAGACAATAGTATTATCCATTAGTTAAAATACAACCCCACTGGAGACTGAGATTAAAATGCTTATTTACTGTCGGCCACAGATATGTTTCTTGTTGCATTTTGCTCTTATTGTTGGAAAAGCATTTATCAGGGAGGATCAGGAGTCTGGAGAGAACAGAACTGGTGTGAGCCAGGTACCTGGAGAAGAGATAAACTAAAGAACACCTACACTTCCTTATTATAAGCTACACTCCTTCCTTTAACTGACCACATCATAAACATTCTAAAATAGATTTATGATCTACATGTTCAGAGGATCGGAGTTATCTACCTCCCCTCTTCAACGGGGGGAAGAAAAAAGCAGCCTGTGAGACCACTGTTTAGAAGGGCAATTCCATACTTAGAAAAACTAAAATCAATATCTGTTGTAGCCCTGCTCTCTCCCCCTCAGTAAGATCATGGTTGTTTTAGGAGGATACAAGCTTCTGAAATGCAGCCTTAACAAACAAAACATTGCTCAACTGTTCCAGAGGCAGGTGTCATAAACAAGCAGCCACATGGCAAACATATTGATTTCCCAGTCCTTATCTCACGGCAACCAGTGTTCAGTTACCAGGCTTCTTTAATATGTAATTTACTGCAGGGGAAGGAGAGCAGGGCCCAGGATGTCTGAAATATTTACTGGAGAATTCGGTGGTGGCATGGAGGCGTCCCACAAGGGGTGGCGACGTGCAAGCAACTATGAATCCTGGCTTGAAAACCACAGTTGATCATTAGCATTTCCAAACTGTTGAACGAAAAGGCTTGACCCCACCCCTCTCGTCCTAGCCAACAACCCATGACTCTGGCACCATTGATCTGCATCAACTATGTTCAGGCTCTGAAAACCTAGCTCCCCGCCGCTGTTATTTACATACGGACATTTAATTTCTGCCAAAACACTACCAGTAAATTACCTTTTATCTGTTGCATGGGTTATACTGGTCCCTTCACTTGCTTCGCAGCCCACCTGACTCAAGACAAAAATAAAGAGGACCCCAGCAGGGTGCGGATTTCAAAAGCTCCCATGCCTCGTGAGAGTGTCGGAGTTGGGTATTTTTTTTCCCTTTTAATTTAAGTCAGACTTCTTACATATCCCAAGCTGCAAAGCACCAAAAAAGATCCAACGCTAATTAAAAGCAATCAATGTATGGTTACATTAAGTGGGAAAGCAGTTCTGTGTCTGGCGTTAAAGGTTGTAGGTTTAAAATAAACCTAGAAATGCCAAAGTTAAGCATTTTCAGATCAGCGCCAAGGCACCCACACGCCTGGTACTATATATACGGCGAGGCCCATACCTACACATGCTCGCCATTAAACCCTCAGACACACATAACGAGGCTGCTGGCTGCAACGCCACCACGGGGTAGAGGAAACTTCCATTTCCAGAACTGATATTTTCATCTTGAGATGCTAACTTATTTGGGCATAGATTTTTCACTGTGAATTTCCTTAGGAGTTTTAGATTTTTCATTTAACTAAAAATCCAACTAAGAGGAGCTGAAAAGTTTCTGCTAAGAAGCTCACAAAAATCTCTGGCTATGTCTACAACCCTTGGTGGGGGACGAGACTCACCACAGATGGGGAACAGAAAGCTTCTAAAAACCTGACCACACAGGTACAAAGTCAGAAAGCATAAACACCTCTTCCACAATTTTCAGAAATTTTGCAAACCCAGAATGAATTTCCTTCCTCACTGAAACCTCCCTGTGTTTGTAAAACCACAGACATTTTTAAAAATTATTGACGTAGAATAAAAATCAGGGGGGCAGATTTTCCTCAGCCTTCTCTCTGGGAAGAGGTCAACCAGAGAATGTATCAGAGCCAAAAAAGGGAGACTTTTCTAGAACCACATGAGTAATAAGAACACAGGGCCTCAGCAAGTAATCGTACCACCTGAGAGGTAGATGTAAGTATTTTATCCTGCTGATAACAAACAATACTGATGGTTTAAGGGTGCCGGGCTAGTGGCTGATAATCAATACTAAATCTAGGTAACTGTTTTAACATTTTTAGCAGAGGGCTTTTAACAGTATGATAACCTAAGTGTTTTCCAAGAAATTTTGTTTCAAAAGCCAGGTATCAAAATTCATGCAATTTTTTATCGTGGTAAAACAGACATTACATTAAAAGGTACTATTTTAGCTATTTTTAAGTGTATAAATCAGTGGCAGTAAGTACACGCACACTGTTGGGCAACCACCACCATCATCCATCCACAGAATGTTTTCATCATTCCAAACTGAAACTCTGTCCCCATTAAACACTAACTCCCTATTCCTACCCGCCACCAGCCCTTGGTAACCTCTATTCTACTTTCTGTTTCTATGAATATGCTTCTTATAAACATAGATACTTATAAACATAGAAACGGAACCACACAAGACTTACCTTTTATGTCTGGCTTATTTCACGTAGAATAATGTCTTCAAGGATCAGCCATGCTATATCAAGTGTGTGTGTCAGAACTTCCTTCCTTTTTAAGGCTGAATAATATTCCATTGTATGTATTTACCACATTTTTATCTATCAACTCATCTGTCAATGGACACTTAGGTTCTTTCCACTCTTGTTATTGTGAATAATGCTGCTATGAACATGGTTGTACCAGTTATCTGTTTAAGTCCCTGCTTGCCATTCTTTTGGGTCCATACCCAGAAATGGAACTGCTCATGAAACACATTTTTGTTCCCTTAAAATGAATCTGTTGTTTGTGTTTTGGCCTCCAACACCTTCTTCAGAACCAAAAAAAAAAAGTCAGAATCAATTTGAAAAACTGCAGTCAACAATGTTGCCGAAGCAGAAGGCCATGCAGAGAGTGCCTCTGAGGTCACAAAAGTGCCAGTGAAGTGTGACCCCAGGCACAAACTGGGAGCTGCAGCTGAAACCTTCCACTTCCTCGCTTGAGGGGTAAGAGTTTCACGTTCAACACCAGAAGTGCACCTGAATAGAGGAAGGATTTGTAGGGTACAAGGATTGTAACTAAACACTTAATGAATGACCTGAATATGCCATTACTGCCTGGCACCCTCATGAGCTAACAGTGTTAAAAACTCAGGCATATTTTTCTGACACGACCTTATTTAAACCTGCTGGAGACTTACTGTACTAAGCAGCATGTGAAAACTAGCATGCTGACATTTCAGGTCATGCAAACATGCAGGAGACTTCCGAGGTCTGTTCTCCCAGCTCCCAACAGCTTAATAACTTAAAATGCCAAGGTAAAAAATTACATGTATATCTTTTAGGATACACATGTTTAGAGGTTTGTCTCACCACAAATCAAAAAACCATAGACAATCCAAACCCTCCAAATTTTAATGAAAACCCGGACGTTAGCTTTCCACCATCCAAAGCCTGGCAACATATTTCAGCTCCACTGGAGATAAAATGAGAGACAAAAGAAAAGGCAATTTTAGGTTCCTCCAAGGGAAGTCGCAGCTTTAATATTAAAATGGCCCTGGGATGTTCAGACTATGAGGAATTTACTTTTTCATAGAATAAACTTTTCTTTTAAACTCCTTTTTTTTTTTTTAAATACAGTGTCTTAAGTAGATCTTTTGGAATTTACAAGATAAATACTGGTAATTTGATTCTTATCTTCTCTAAATCCAATTCTAAGCCAATTTTGTGTAAAGGACACTAATTATAGCCTACAGGGAGAGAAAAGGTAACCTATCAGAGAGAATACATTTGAAACATTTAAAAGGCTATGGGACCCTGAAAAGTTAAATAGATTTCAAATCTATCGGAGAAAGAATAATAATTAGTTAAATGGAAATTATTCTCAGGCCCTGGTCTACTTACCATGGGCCCTTCAGAGTCTTGTTAATACAGCACCCAAGGGCGCTCAGGCTAAAGGGAACCTGGGGTTACTCTACCACTGACCTAGGCCTGGCAGTGGCTTTTTAAAGACCCAGCCTTGATGAGCAACACTACGAGGAATGAGGTGAGCAAATAGGATCTTCCTGCAAAGGGCTGAACTCTGCCTTGTTAACCGGTCTCCCCAGCCAGCTCCATATCCATGCTGAAGAAACTGGTTGCGTAAGATGCTGTGCTTTTCCAAACTCAACCCTACAGACGGCAACGCCAGGGACTGGGGGCTGCGTGCCTGCACGTGGCCACTCCTATCCCTTCCTGTTGTTTTTCTTGGCCTTGGTCACCAGAGACAGTCATGCTATGAGGATGCCATAAACCCCACCTGACGTTTCTGGCAGCTTTAAGGACGCCAGAGCAGGCAGAGAGGCCCCCGGCTCCTGTGGAGTTGAGCCACAGTGGCCCGCAGCCTGGTGTGGTCGCTGTAGGGCCCTGACCGGTTCTGGGCTGAAGGAACCCAGACCAGTTGCGGGGTCAGTGAAACCCTCGGGAGGCCTTGGCTTTGGGAAACTCTGGCTCCCACTGACTTGACACTCAATGAGCAGATGGCTCAAAACACCTCCCTAGAATAGCTTTCATTTCAGGACCCCTCCAAGCACAGAAGCCTCCTTGGACCAGGAGCCTTGTGTACCCTACTGAGGGCTGAGCAGGTGCGAAATTCCACCCCATCCGACCCAACGAAAAAGGGGCACCTTTTCTAACTCAGAAAAGCACTGTGTGGAGTGCTGGCAGCCAAGTTTGAGCCCACACAGAAACTTCCTGAGCAGCAATGGCTCTCGGGAGGCCCCTTTCCATTGTCTGCACACCCAAGTTCGCCCTCTGACTCCCAGCAGCTGGGTGCCCAATCAGTCACAACACTGCAATTCATGGGGTGGCCTGTGCTCTCACCAACTGCAAAGGAGCGTAAACCTTTCTGAGAGGCCTGCGTGAATGAACCAACATCTCAGACTACTGGTGGACTAATCAGGTATGCTCTACTGAAAAGTCCAAAAATATATTTTTAAGGGCCAATATGGAAGAATTTAACCAGAGAAGGGCTTCAAGTCTGAATCAGTGATATCATCACTATTTCAAATGCAGCAAGACAGAAAGAAAAAGTGTCTCTTGACAGTGCAAGAATCATTCAGAACCATTCCTAATGTATGACAGATAGTCCCAAAGAGCTAGTGTGAGCCCTTTTTTATAAACCATCTAGAAAGTGGATGTGGGTTATGTGGCAGAAATAAGGTTCTCCAGTTTTCTTTCAGATTAGTCCCTCAGAGAAACCAGGCAGCAGAGAAATCAGCACTGGCTAAGAGGGAAAACCCCCTTGGCTGTGTCCTTCCAATCTTTTTCTCCTTTCAGCTGGACAGGACACAGAAATGGCCTGAAGGGTGAGCACACAGTAAGGAGATTTTTCTGAGGCTCTTTATAATTCTGTATTTCAGGTCAAGGCTCCACCACCCTTATCCAGGCCTTTCGCTCACTCCCTCGAGGTTATTTTCTTGCTTCTGCTGGTGGCTGTTTATTAACCGCCTCTTGGGAAAATGGGCAAGAACATGAGGGGGTTGCCCCCAAAAGAGAAAACAGGGTGGTAAGTGTAAGCGGGGAGGTGGTGCAGAAGACAAAAGCTGAAAGGAAGATGGCCCCTCTGTAGCTGGGGAATACCAGCTTCCCCACTGCACAGACCACCCAGGGCTTCTAAATGTCCTGAGGCTCTCTAAACAGGCTTGAATTTAACCATTCTGTGCCACTGCTAATCTGTGGCCCTGATTTTTGGTTCTGGACATTCAAAGATAGAATTAAAGGGCAAAGGTAAAAACACTTGAGGCTTCCACACCCATCTGGACTCAACCACTGGAGTCACAGCAGGTCAATGAAGAAAACACTGTCAGGCTTCCAGAATTTACCAATGCAGGGTAGGTATTTGTGGTTTTTTTAATCTCCTTTTAACGGGTAATTTTGGGGTGGGGTGTGGTATATGTGTGCTTTCATCTGTTCTACAATCTCAAACCTTAATGCTTTGAATGTTCTTCTGGAAAACTTCTCTTTCCTTGATCAGGTAACGCAGACCAGAGGGTGACAAGTATGAAGAACCCCAAGAGCCAGGGAGGATGAAAGGAAGGTTGGGGTCACTACAAAGTGGGGTCCCCAACCTGGCTCCTAAGACTGAGAAAGGGACTGTAGCTGGTTAGTTTGAAAGAAAAGAACCCTATGTGAGCCAATCCCACGTGTTATCTTACCCAGTCCTTAACAACAGTCCTATATATATCATGTGGATGCTATCACTGCCTCCATTTTACAGATGGGCAAACTAAGGATCACGGGGACCACATGAGGGGAGGCAGAATCAGGAAACAGCAGCTACAAGAATGCAAGCGCTCACGGAAGTTGATCACTGCCCATGAAATTGCTCTTTGGAGAGAGGAGAGTCGGGGAGGAGACTGGGGTCCCCTCTACACTTCACTCCCAACCATGGCTCCTGTGAGACGAGGGGACCACTAGGAGAAACCCTGAGGAGAAAGGAAGGCTTTGCTACAATAAAATCGAGAGGATCAAGATGTACAGTGCCCACCCCTGCCCCCACCCCCAGACCACAGAATTAGCCCTAAGGAGCAGCCCAGAACTGTCTACACATGCACAGGCACAGAATCCCAGCGGCGACCCTCGCCCTCTCGCCCTCGGTGAGCCCAGGCCAAACTGCTGGTGACAAAAAGCCCTTCAGAGCCCCGGGTGCCCCCACATTTTGTAGCAAGCCCTGGAAGGCCTGAGTGCACAAACACAGTGCCCTTTCACTGCAGCCTCTCGGGGCTCCCGTTTCACTGGGGCCGTGAAAGAGAGTACTGTAAATAAAAAAGGCCTGGCTGACCTGTCCCAGCCCCGGCCCTCCGGCTCCTCGACTGTAACAGAGCTGCTGGTTAGCAGAGCCTGAGGGGCTCTGCACGGCCCCACACCCACTGGCTACCACGGGGCAGGAAGACCCTGGCTGGTCTGGGGGTGTCATGGAGGAGGGGTGCACCGGCCTGGCCAGTCCCAGTGACTCTGAGGCATTTAAGCACGTGTTTCAAAGGCTGCAGGAAGATCAAGCTCAGAACACCAGTGCATGACTGGTTGGGGAGAGGGGGAGGGGAAGCCATTTGGTTTTGTTCTCTTTGTCCACTCAACTGGACAAAAGCAAGGAGAAGGGGAGTGGGCGGAGAGACTGGAGTCCACCCTGATCACAGCCACAGGACACCATCCCGGGAAGCCTGAGAAGCAGAAAGGAACTGTATCACACTGGGTGCAGTCACATAATTACAAGAAAACATCAAGCAAAGAAAGAAAGATAAGATTAGGAAAAAGGAAAAAGGCACAAGGAAGTACAGAAGTAGCAACCCAACTCTCATACACAGAAACCCAGGCCAAACCCCACGGGAGACGCTCAGCCCAGAGCCAGTCGGCAAGGCACTTACAGAAGCTGGCACAAACAGACTAGGAGAATTCACATCTATTCGCTATTTGACTGAGCTTAGGGGTTGGCAGTGGAGAAGGCAATAGCAACCCACTCCAGTACTCTTGCCTGGAGAATCACATGGACGGAGGAGCCTGGTAGGCTGCAGTCCCTGGGGTGGCGAAGAGTCGGACACAACTGAGCGGCTGCGTTTTTACTTTTCACTTTCATGCATTAGAGAAGGAAATGGCAACCCACTCCAGTGTTCTTGCCTGGAGAGTCCCAGGGACGGGGGAGCCAGGTGGGCTGCCGTCTATGGGGTCGCACAGAGTCGGACACGACTGAAGCGACTTAGCAGCAGCAGCAGCAGCAGGGTTTGGCAGGAAAAGACACAAGAATATGGTGAAAGGTTCTTCATTAAATGCCTGTAGCTTGTCTTCTCTGCAGCCAGGTAGGAGGACAAAGACGTAAGGACCTTTAACCACCCCATGACACCCACTATAATTTCCACTAACTCCACCTTGGGAGGGAGGCGGGATAGAACCAGAAACTTTGAGGACAAAACAAATATGCAGAAACAACAAGGTCAAATACATTTTGCTTAAACTTCCCACAAAGATAAAATGCTGCAGGGGAAAAAAAAAAAAAAAAAAAGGCAGAAACAATCTGAGAGTTTGGTAGAGATCTTAGTTATCTTACGAGAAAGGGCAGACAGCCATGGGGCACACAACCCTATCTCAGCCAGGAAAGCCAAGGTCTCAGACTTTTCTCACTGACAGCCCAGGGCTGGTCCACATGACATCTAAGAAAACGAAGTCCTTTTTTTAAGTTTGCAAATGAGCTTCCCAGGATTAAGGGACCATAAAGCCTGAGTCTCTAAGCCATGGACAGGGAAGTTCTTACCCAGACCTCAGACAAACCCCAGACAAGGCCTCAACCACACAGGCTCTCCAAAACTACCTTCTGACCACCAGAAAGTCCAGGCATTTCTGTGATGTGGGGCTGGCGGACAGGAGCCCGGGAGCTCTCTGGCTAGGCCACGCTTCCCTCCTTCGCTTCCCAAACCACCAACAGCCTCCCAGGGCCAGCGAGGCAAGGCCTCAACTCAAGGGAAACCCCAAAGTTCAAGAGGCCACCCTGTCTTCCCACCCCCTCTTTTGCATCAGGCCCCTAGAAATAAAGCAAGGGCGTTCTTCCTGGCCCTCTCAGGCATTGAATGAAAAGAATGGCTTCACCCCACAGAAAATATACCTCACCAGGGAGACAGTACCTCATCCACAACCATCCACAGCATGTCACGGCACGGGTCGGTAGAGAAGATCAGAGGGAGACATGCTGAATGACCTAAGGGCACTCCGTCACTCTGGGCTTTCAGGTACCTGCCCGTGAAACGGGCACGAGACTGTCAGCACCACTTTTCAGGCCCGAAGGCCACGAGCTGAACTAGATCATCTCTTCGTGTCCCTTCCAGATCTAAGATTTTGATTACAGGAACAATCTCAGCAGCAAACAAGAGCCGCCAAGTGACCCAGAATCAGCCGTTTCCTGCCCTGAGCCTGGCCGGCTGCCCCAGGGAGGCCCCGAGTGGAGTTACAGACCTGCACCTGCCATCTGGGTGCCTATAAAACCCGTGGACCTTTACAATGCAAACACTCTGGGACTTACTTGCCAAGTCAAAAAGGACAGAAAAGGGAAGGAGCCGTCCAGCCTCCCTGCCCCTCTCATCTCCGGATCTAGCTCATACCTACACCAGGTTTGCCAGGCCGGCAGAGAACACACAGCACTCGAGCAAATTCAGGTGCAAAAGGACGACTCCCCAGCGAGCCCTTCAGGGCGGGAGCCAGACTGTCCTCCCCTCTGCCTCCTCACCAGCTAGCTCAGTGGCCTCTGCCTCTCCCCATCTAGGCCTAGTCTGGAGTGGGGACGATTTCTAGGAGCCAAGAGAAGGCTGATCCCCTCCCCAGGTCTTGGGCAACAGAGGCGCCCTCTATAACTCAACCCACTGAACACATCACAGGTTACCACCTTGGGCCAGGCTGGGCACTGGGAGAAAGAAAAGAAAAAGCAACAATCTCAGCCCTCTTACTGGAGCGATGGTATGGAATCCAGTGCAGTGGTACCAGCGCGCTCACCGGGCGAGCAGGCGCAGATGAGAAGTCCTTGTACGAGTCCTTCCCTTCAAAATCAGCCCCTCCCAGTTTCCCTTAACCCACAGGGAATCCCGGGCGGAACCAGCGAATGTCCACCCCCTGGGCCCTTCCACTCCTCCCAGCAAAGCTCTCCCTGACACCTTTGCTCCAAGGACTGCTGCTCATTGGAATGTGGGTCCCCTCTGGGGGTGCTGGAGGGCGAGGAAAGGGGAGGGAGGATCCAGTTGCAGGGACTCATGGTTCTTGGCCCCCAAGGCCTGCTCATTGTCACCTGGCGGGTAAAGGCAGGCGGCTGTACACTGTATACCTGCGCTTGCACAACAAGGCACTGTGTCTACAGTCCTGGCCACCTCCCTTCTTCACACAGTGTTTGCACACCCTAGCCCTTGCTGCTGCCTGGCTGACTCCTGCCATAATAAAGATGCCAATTAGGACAAATCTGGCACTGATCAAAAAAGGGGTGAGGGGAAGCAGACAGAAAAAAGAAAAGATGAAAGAAAAAGCTCCAAGCAAAGATAGTTCTGTTTAGACAGTCCCCAAGCCTGGGCCCACTTTCTGGGTTCTCTTTTTACTACCAGCTTTGCCTGGATGGCTAACCCTTAGTTGCTGTTGTGATTGTTCAGTCTCTAAGTCGTGTCCGACTCTTTGTGAGCCCATGGGCTGCAGCACGTCAGGTTCCTCAGTCCCCCTCTTTCTCCCGGAGTTTGTTCAAATTCATGTCCATTGAGTGATGGACATGCTATTTAACTATCTCTAACTCCTATGGTTTTTCCAGTGGTCATGTATGGATGTGAGGGTTGAACTATAACAAAAGCTGAGCACCGAAGAACTGATGTTTTTAAACTGTGGTGTTGGAGAAGACTCTTGAGAGTCCCTTGAACTGCAAAGAGATCCAACCAGTCCATCCTAAAGGAGATCAGTCTTGAGTGTTCGTTGGAAGGACTGATTATAAAGCTGAAACTCCAATACTTTGGCCACCTGATGTGAAGAGCTGACTCATTTGAAAAGACCCTGATGCTGGGAAAGATTGAAGGCAGGAGGAGAAGGGGACGACAGAGGATGAGATGGTTGGCTGGCATCATCGACTCAATGGACATGAGTTTGAGTAAACTCTGGGAGTTGGTGATGGACAGGGAAGCCTGGCGTGCTGTATCCACGGGGTTGCAAAGAGTCGGATGTGACTGAGAGACTGAACTAAACTGAACTGAACCCTTAGTACTACACTGCAGATATTCAGCAAGTTCAGCCCACCCATTTCATAATAATGCCACCATCCATCAAACAACCTCCAGTTCACTATGCAACAAGATTCATGGAACACTTACAATATCCAGGGCATGGCACTGGACTTGGGGGAAAGAGGAGAGGAGGAGCGATGGCTATGGAACTGAAGAGCACCCAGATCGTACTTAGAAAGGCTGTCAGAGGGAAGAAATGAACACAAATGGTGATAATAAGGGTCAAGTTTTATCTATACCCCTTTGCATGGGAGGTTAAAGGAGGGCATCTTATTTCCCACTGGCAGCCAAGGGGAGGATGCACCAAGAAAGGCTGTGAGGAGACAGCATTTGTGCTTGAACTTGAAGTCTCTGGCCCTGCTGTGATGAGTGGAGAAGTTATAGCAATTAAAGGAACGAGTCTGATGCAACAGTAATGTGTACTGAGCCTCCATGTGCTGGATGATGGGCTAGAAGGTTATAACTCAGACATGAAAAAAGATGGTCCCTCCACCTGAGGGGCATATGTCCTAAGGCACGTGCTGAGAAAGGGAAGGAGCATAGAAACATGTCTGGAATCCAGGACCCTCGATGGCTCTGAACACCAAGCTAGGAATTCTCCAGTTGATTCTCTAGAAAGAAGTAATGGCCACTGTGGGTTTTGAGCAGGGCAGCAGCATGATCAGAGCTCTGCTTCGGGAGGATGTGGTGATAAGCCACAGCCGGGAGCACTGCAGGAAGGCTGGTTAGGAGGCTGGGATATCCATCCGATTGAGTGAGAGGGAGGAGATGAGCCAGAGAGGCAAAGGGAAGGCAGGGGACACAGACAATGCCATGGTCTAAAGAAGGGGGCAGAGCCTCTGGCAGAACTTGAGGACACAGAGGAGAAGATCCAAGAGGGATAGTGCTGAACTCAGCCTGCACACACCAAGTTCTAGGTTCTGGCAGGACTGGTGTACCCAGCAGGCAGCTAGAAAGGCAGGTGTGTAACATAGGGAAGACAAAAACACTAGTGACAGAGATCTGGAAGTCTTCCACAGAGAGCAGAGCACAGAAACCACGAGATGACCAAGGAGGAGACTGGAGAGAGGAGAAACAGCAGGGACATCATCTCAGGAAGCACCTCCACTGTGGCATGACAGGGCCACCTTCAGCCACCGCGGACACACACTGACAGCCCGTCTCTGCCTCTGCTGTGAAGGGGAGAAGCGACCAGCACTTGGCAGATGAGGAAGCAGACTATAGGGACCAAAGTGTCTGCCCCTCAACAAGAGGCAAAGACGTATAGAAAACAGATAACCAACAAGGATCTACTGTACAGCACAGGGAACTGTATTGAGTATCATGTAACAATTGAAAAGAATCTGAAAAAGAACATATATATGTGTCTGTGTGTGTGTGTGTGTGTGTGTATAACTGAATCACCTTGCTGTAAAAAAGTGCAGCAAAGTAACACAACAGTGTAAATCAACTACAATTCAGTTTCCTCAAAAAAAAGATTTAATAAAAAAGTTCACCAATGAAAAATATTTTTAAAAAAGGCAAGCACAGATCCTGCAGAAGTCCATGTACTGATCAGACTGCCTCTAGGGAGGGAGCTTCAGGAATCTTGAGGGGGATGGGCAGGGGGGTTGATGTTAAAGAGTCCAGGAAGGTACACTGCTTTCGAGAACTAGGAGGTCACAGGCAGCCTTTGAAATAAGAGTGTCAACACAGTCACCCTGATGAAGGCTGGACAGAGATAAACCAAGCAGCATCCTGGGGCAGGAGAACCTAAGTCCAAAGCTGGGGAGAGTGAACCTGGAAGCCCAAGGATTTCTGCAACAGCACCTGGGACTTCCGTGGTAGCACAGTGGACAAGAATCCACCTGTCAATGCAGGGGACGTGAGTCTGACCCCTGGTGCAGGAAGATTCCACATGCCGAGAAGCAACTGAGCCCATGAGCCCCATCCACTGAAGTCCCTGCATTCACAGCCCATGCTCCACAAGAGAAGCCCATGCACCACAACCAAGAGTAGCCCCCCACTCACCCCAACTAGAGAAAGCCCCAGAGCAGCAACGAAGACTCAGTACAACCAAAAATAAACAAAATTATTTCTTAAAAAAAACCCAGCACCCACCCCCATGGGTGGTTGTGAGGATGAAGGGCTTACTCCAGAGCAGGTATCCACTTAGCTGTAATTTATGGAATAGCTGCTGCGTGTTCAGCAAGGTGTCAGGTAGTCGAGGGAGAGAGGATGGATAAACCACGATCACCACCCTCACAGAACCTGTGTGGTAGCTGGGGAGACAAAACGCGAGCCCAAACAGCCTGGTAAGAAGGCCATGAAGCTTATCATGAAATGGTGTATATTTAGAAATGCTTAGAAACACTTGTCAGGGCAAGCTGCTGCTGCTGCTGCTCCTAAGTCGCTTCGGTCGTGTCCAATTCTGTGCGACCCCACAGACGGCAGCCCACCAGGCTCCCCTGTCCCTGGGATTCTCCAGGCAAGAACACTGGAGTAGGTTGCCATTTCCTTCTCCAATGCATGAAAGTGAAAAGTGAAAGTGAAGTCGCTCAGTCGTGTCCGACTCTTCGCGACCCCATGAACTGCAGCCTACCAGCCTCCTCCATCCAAAGGATTTTCCAGGCAAGAGTACTAGAGTGGGGTGCCATTGCCTTCTCCATCAGGGCAAGCTGCTGGGGGGGTGCAAACAGTGAGATGGAGCTTCCACAGAGGCCTGACTTGGCGACCACAGAGAAAGAGAAGGACAACTCAGGTGTGGCAGGGGTGGGGGTGGGGGAGTAGAAAACACCCCAAACAAAAGCACTTTCATTCCAAACCCTGCTCTCCTGGAAGTGGCCTGACTTCTGGGAGGCCTAGGGCTGAGTTTGAGCTGCTGCGTCATGTTTGCCAAGGGTAGTGATTGAATGTGAGAAAGGACAGGTGTGCGCCAGGTCTAAGGGGGCCCATTCAAATGTCACTGACCAGGGGGCTCCATGAAGCAGTGAGTGTCACTCAGTTTTGTCTGACTCTGCAACCCCATGGACTGTAGCCCACCAGGCTCCTCTGTCCATGGGACCCTCCAGGCAAGGATACTGGAGTGGGCAGCTATTCCCTTCTTGGTGATCTTCCTAACCCAGGGATCAAACCCAGATCTCCCATATTGTAGGCAGCTTCTTAACCATCTGAGCCACCAGGGAAGCCCCAAAGAGGCAGTTCTCTCTCCCAAAGTGGGCTGTGGACTGTGGAAAGGAGTTAGGATGGGAAAGAACTTTGACGGAAAGCCAGCATCCAATCCAGGCTGCTTATAAAGCTGTACACCACTTCCATCCCACTCCTAAATACTCAGAGAAGGCTGGATAGCAACAGAGCGGGGTTAGCAGTCTGAGCGACTTCATGGCCTCTCCTCTCCCAGGTCTGTCTTCTATGAAAATCTCCGTTACCCAACCTCCAACCAACTCAGCCTTGCCCAGAACTGCTAGCATGGCATTCAGAGAGCTCCAAGACCTGGCCCCGATCAATTTCTTCTGCCTGCTCTCCCATTCATCCCACGTCCATCCCCTAGTCCGGCACACTGAGCTGCCTGCGGGCCATCTGCCCAAACACATACACGGTCACCTTTTCTCACTTCCCAGCTAGAAATGACAATACCTATCTCTACTTCTCCAAATCCTTGCCATCATCCAAGACCAGCCAAACACCTCCTCCATGAATCCCTCCTGAAGCTTCGATCAGAACTGTTCAATTCCTCTCCTGTGCTCCCCTAGTATCTCACTAATACAATAATTGAGCATAGGTCTGATTAACACACACACACAGAGCCATATACATGTGTATGGCTATCATGTGTTTTACTGTGAGCTCTTAACAGGCTTTATTAACAGCTGTGTGCTACCTCACAGCACTTGGTAAGCACCCAGCACACAGTATGTGCTCAGCAAATGTCTTTTGAATTAAATACCCATGGCTAAATCCTCACTTTATTAGGGTGTTCTTTAAACTATGGGTAACAATCCATTAGGGGGTCTTGATTAACAAATGTTAAATGAAACAGGAAAGATAAACAGAAGAGAAAATATCAGAGCCCGTAACATATAATACAGATAAATAAAGTTCTGCTGAACCGTCAGTTTTAGTGTACTTGTGTAAGGCCTGGGCCGAGATGAAAAATGTACTGTTCTGTGGGCCACAGCCTCCGTTCTAGGATAAACCAGCAAAGAAAAAAGCTAGCTATCACAGGTTTCATCCAAAACACAACTTTCGGATAATTCCTGGGGGGAGAGGGGTCACACATTCACTCGCCCTTGACTCCACAGCTTCAGAACAGAATCATCATGGTAGGGTTTTGGAATTCAGACAAGAGTCACTGATAATTCTGGTAGGTCCTCTAGACTCATCCACCAAGGCAGGAGGACCTGGGTCCAGGGCAGATCTGTAACCGGCTTTATGACTAAAAGGGGGAAATGTACAATTTAACCCTTGGCTAGCCAGACCACGTGCCAGAGCTAATCTAAACACTGTATTTTAAACCCAGAAAGCAACATTTCTAGAAGATCCAGGATCAGCCTGCTCCTAGGGCTGTTAACTTGGGCCCCCTTGGAGAAGGGCGTCTGATCCCTGCTAGGCTGCACAGGGCTCTGGATGCCTCCCCTTCCTGACCCTTCACCCCTCCTTCTGCCCACTCATGTCTCGTCAACTCTCCCACCTTCATCTCCACTTGCTGCCTGGGAATCCCGCAGTCTGGCCACAGATCTCTAAACTGGTTCAAAAGTCTCCCTCCTCAGAAGCGCTTATCCCTCTAAATAATGAATTTCCCAGTCCTAATTAATGCAAAGAAAGGGATGATATACGTTTCTCTGTTGCTTAAAGTTACAGCTAGTAAGACACTTTGAGGGAAGAGCAGCCTCTAACTAAAGGGTCAGATAAGCTAAAATCAATATAAGCCACCACCTCGAATCTTTTAAATCACCACCTGCCCTCCCCTGACTATCCCTGAGCCAGACCCCTGCAGTGGGCATGCAGCAACCACCAAGCCTGCAAATGACCATCCATTCTAGCTAATAGTCAGAGAGATCATCTCCCATCCAACCCCTCATTCCTGCTACCCCCAGTGACCTTCCCCACAAAAAGAAAAATCACTGCAGTCTCTAGGAGCAATCAGACAGCCAAGATCAAGGGAAATAACCTCAGGGCAGCCAGAGGAAAGAGCAGAAGGCAGACACTCGGAAGACCCATTAGCAGAAGTATAACATCTCAAACAACAGAGGTGAGTGTCTGGTTCTTCACCTGCTCATGTCAGTGTACACGATCCTTCTGATGTCTGCAGTGATATAAAATTGACAAATCTGGAAGAACCTAAAACAGTATTATGAGAATGGTGAATTGAACTAGAATCATGATATACGGTAAACCACTGCCTAAGTAAGGAAGACACATAGCTATCCTACAAAGATTTCAAAGGCTGTGGCCCAGAGTCTCTGTGACTCCAAAGAGCAGAAGTAGTGGTGGGGCTGTAAGAACTCCCTGGAAGAACTGGCTGCTCAGGGAACAGCAACATCCCTCTCCTGAGGGGTCCACGGAGAGACTCGGTGGCATGGAACACACGAGAGCCTCAGAATGGGGGCTGGCCACCGAAGTCCCTTCCGGCCCATCACCCATCACAACAGGGCAAGGCCAGAAGCCAGGACGCTAGACTCCATCATCCTTTGAAGACCGCGGAACACACACTATGGCTCACTTACCCATCTTGAAAGTGGCTGGGGAAGATGGAAAGAAGAAAGTAAGCAAAGTGCAATATATTTTCTACCGCGGCTCCCTGGACCCAGCCACTGGGATGTTAGAAAAGCTGGCCTGGGGTCAAAGTTCCAGGACAGGCTCTTCTAGCCAAGTTGTCACTGTTGTTTAGTTGCCAAGTTGTGTCCTACTCTTCCACAACCCCATGGACTGTATCCCACCGGGTTCCTCTGTCCATGGGATTTCCCAGGCAAGAAGACTGGAGTGGGTTGCCATTTCCTCCTCCAGGGGATCTTCTCCACCCAGGGATTGAACCTGATTCTCCTGCACTGGCAGCTGGATTCTTGACCGCTGAGCCACCAAGAAAGGCCGCTCTAGTCAAGCCCCCAAACCAAATTCTCCTAGCTGGCCTCTGGGGACCCGGGGATACCAGGCAGAGAAAGAGGATGTTTTTCTCGCCTGGTTTAGGAACTGCTTGTTTTCTGTCGTTTCGGGCTATGGGCGGTAGGTGCCAAGCAAGACTGTCCCCCTTTTAGCTTCTCTTTTTTAAGAAAGACAAAGGAGAAAAACAAAACAAGCAAACAGCCGTAGCCCAAGCCCAAGTGTGCACTGTGGGCGGCCTACATGAGCTTCCTTTATCCAACCACAAAAAGGCATCAGTGGAACCAGCGAGGGGCCCTGGAACGGCCCTTCCCAGCAAGGGCCCACTCCTCCGTTGAGGTTAGCAGTTAACCAGGGGCCGGGAGCCGTGGGGCCAACAGACCGAGCCCCTCTTACACAATGCGGCCCTTATCTCCCCCAGCCGCTGTCGCTCTGCAGACGCGGGCTTCGGCTGCAACCACAGCCCAGACTGGCCCACGGGAGATACCGGCCCTCCGCGCGCTATCAGGCAGGCAAGCGGGGCGACAGACGGTTAGGCTGAGCTCAGACCTTCAGGTTTCTATTAAAAGAGCATCAGACTGCCGGTAACAGTCCGGCTGGCCAGCTTCGTGGTGTCGTTTCCTCTGATCCCAGGGCTGCAGTCCCCTCTCCCCACTGCCTCTCCCTCTCCCAGGCCCTCCACCCACCGAGAAGAGGTGGCAACGGTCCATTTCATGTCACGTCATTCCATCTTGGTAGATGCTGGGTGCAAGACGCAGGGAGAGAGGCTGATGATTAACCGCTAAACAAACTGCTTTGCAGACCTGAAGGCAGAAACAGAATCGGGGTAGCCTGGGAGCCAGGACACTAGGGGACAAGATGACCAGTGTGGACAGCTTGAACCTTGTCCCTTTCCTGCTCAAACACCTTCAGAGGCTCCCAACTGTCCCAGGATAAAGTCCCCAAACTAACAACAGTTACGTTTATTGAGCAACTACCTTGGTCCAGGTCCCGAGCAGAATGTGTTAACTGCATTATCTGAAATCCTCAGGCGAGCTCCCATGATATCCCACATGATAACCCCACCGTAGGATGAGGAAACCACAGTTGACAGTGTTTCGGGCATGTGGCCAAGATCAGAGTCTACAAGTGGCAGCATGACAATCTGTCCTCAGGCCACTCATGCTCTCCACACCCTTCCACCCTGCCTTGTCCCCTCCCTGGCCTGGCACTTTCTGGCACCCCCACCTAACCCCAACCTATCACTCCAGTATTAATCACCCTCATTCCAGCCAAAGGGAGTTGTATTATCCAGGATCCCAGCATTTACCACGATTGCAATCCCACAGTTTTTCAGAAGAACACTAGCTACATTTCTCCCCCATCCAGAAAGCCCCACAAGGCCAGACACTCTGTTGTCTTGTGCACCACTGAATCCCAGGGGCCTAATCTGGGGCCCCACACACAGTAAGTGTGCAACAACAAAAAAAAATTAATTAAAAATGAATCCCTCCAGGTGGAAGGCATCTCATCTCTGAATTGCCTTGTGTTTTTTTCTCCTGTATATCTGCCATAATCTTTTCATTTTCTAATTTCTCTCATAGTTATCATCAACCTGCTCGTACACATTTGCAGTATTTTAACTCATTTGCTCAAGTTACAAGCTCCTCAAGGGCAAGTTCCAGGTTTTACCAATACTCAAAACCCCAGAGCAGTGCACTGCCTGCAAATCTAAAGAATTTAATGCACACTAGTCCACTCGGCCTGAGCAGGAGAGAGGTTAATGAGCACCCCACGAGGCCAGTCACCATGCCAAAAATCCACCCCTCACAGCCAAAGATGTGAAACTGCCCTTAAGTCAGATGCTCTTCTTATCCTACTTTAATTCCTCCTTGGTGGTGGAAGCAGGGAGCAGAACCCGACAGTCACAGGGAGGTTTGTGAAGAAGGAATTAAAGTAGGCAGGGATATGGATTCTAGTCCTTACTAATTTGCTATGTGACCTTGGGTGAATCACAAAGCCTCTCTGAACCTCCGTATTTTACATCCTAAATGAGCATGCTGAAATAAACAATGTATGCGTCCTTCCAGGTCTATCAGTCTATGATTACTGGTCACCTTGAGAACCCACAGCTGGGAGGCAGGTGAGGGTTCTGAGAGCTTTCCCTCAACAGGGGGTGAGAAGAGGGGTGAAGACTGGGGGCACCCAGAACCCCCCTTGCACCATTCCCCAACCTTCCAAAAATAAACAAATCCTAGCGAGAGAAGAAGCCAGTCCCTCTCATTAGGAAGGATGACAACCAGGATTTGAATATGGACCGGATGTAAATAAAAGGGAGAAAGTAGACACCGAAATAGATTTTCAATAAGTAACTTTCCTCTGGTTAAACCTGAATTTTTTCCCACATATGTATACTTTCACAGATCCAGTCAGGGAGCGTTCAAATTAGCACAACCTGGCCTTAAATACTGCGCAAAACACACAGTAAGCATTTTGCTTTTATTTATGTCATCAATGGTCTCAATGGAATGACTCATCCTTCCTCTTTAACACTCGGTCCTAATATGTTTTACCACAAATAACATAGAGATCGAGGAGAGAGAAGGAGAGAGTCTGAGCGTTGGCCCCTCCCCGACCCTCCGCACAGCCAGGTCACAAAAGATTCAGGTCTGACGGACAATCCCAAGGTGAATGGGATTGACTGACAGCCCAGTGGCGGTTCCCACGGAGAGGAAAGTCAAATATTCCTCCCTCGAGCCTCGCAGTGTTGAGGACAAGTAAGGATGTCAGAAAAGGGGACTAGCCACGCTGAGGACGTGCCGGGCACCAGGATAGGATTTTAACACACGAGCTCCTTTAACCTTCCCAGGAGATGGAACTCGGGAGTCACTGGGGCCCCTAAAGCCTCCTGTGCCCATTCCCGTGGAGAATATATGTCCGAACTCAATCCATTCTTCCTGACTCCAAGCAAAACCGACTCATGATGGGCAAGATTTTTTTTTAACACCGGAAGTGCCTCTTGGGAGCCCAAACTCACAGGAGGCCAAACCACAAATGCAGAAACACCCCAGCAATGAGACGAGTCTGCCCCAGGCCTGAGGGGCTGGGTGGGGGTGGGGGCGCAGTCAGCGGCAGCGAATCCTTCAGTGTCATCAGTTGGAAATCACAAGTCCCTTGGCCCTGTTCAACTCCCACCCAAGAAGTAAGGCCCCATGCACCCTGGGCTGAGCTGACATGCCCTCCCTACATACTCTCTCCAAAAATCTGCCTTCAGAGTCAGCCACAGTCACCAATGTCATCACATACTATACTCACCAGATTTGTCACTGAATTATTTCGACCATTTCCAAAAGTCAAATCTACCCTCCCAGAAGACAAGGCAAAAGAATGCGGCACAGGCTTCAGAAAGGATTCCGAAAGATTTCCAAAATGCTTGGGGCCTGGGCCACATCAGAGGATTAAGTGATCACTTATTAGATACAGAAGCTTCTTTACAACAGCAAGTAGCACTTCACAAATGGAGACCTTCATATTCACTATGCACTCAAATTTGTTTGTTTGCTTAATTACTAAGTCGCGTTCAACTCTTTTGCGACCCCCTGGACTGCAGCCCATGAGGCTCCTCCATCCATGGGATTTCCCAGGGAATAATACTGGAGTGAGTTACCATTTCCTTCTCCAGGGGTTCTTCCCGACCCAGGGATCAAACCTGCGTCTCCTGCATTGGCAGGCGGATTCTTTACCAATGAGCCACCTGGGAAGCACTCAAATTATTCATCTATTATTTCACCTGCTGACTGCTAGCACAAGATCAGTCAGTACTACCTTCCACTTAGCAGTGCCCAAAACAAAAGATTTCACCGGTTTCTTTCATAGTTGCTCCCCTGCCAAAATAGAAGGCTTCTAAGGACCTAGTTCCGGAGAAGGCAATGGCACCCTACTCCAGTACTCTTGCCTGGAAAATCCCATGGACGGAGGAGCCTGGTAGGCTACAGTCCATGGGGTTGCTAAGAGTTGGACACAACTGAGCAACTTCACTTTCACTTTTCCCTTTCATGCACTTGAGAAGGAAATGGCAACCCACTCCAGTATTCTTGCCTGGAGAATCCCATGGACGGCGGAGCCTGGTGGGCTGCCGTCTATGGGGTCGCAGAGAGTCGGACACGACTGAAGCGACTTAGCAGCAGCAGCAGCAGCAGCAAGGACCTAGTTCTAAGGCTCAGTAGTGCCTATTTACACAGTGCCTTCCCTCTGTTATACCTGCTTTTTTCTTTGGCCATACTACGCAGCTTGTAGAATCTTAGTTCCCTGACCAGGGATGGAAGCCAGGCCCACAGCAGTGAAAGCATCAAGTCTTATCCACTGAACCGCCAGGGAATTTCCTCTTTAAACATTATTTTATCCACATAACTACCTAAAAGGTATACCTGCCACATTTTTTTTTAAGAGAACAAGGAAATAAGGGCACAGAAAGGCTAAGTAACTTCTTCAAAGCATCCAGCTAGTAAATCTGGAGTCAGGGTTTTCATCCAGGATGTCTTACTCTGAACTTTGCATTCTTCCCATCACTACATATCATCCCTAGAAAACACCACTCCCATCACCTCCCAGAGAGCCTCTTTCCTGCCGCCCCCAACCCGATTCCTGGGCTGTATTTCACTATCTTCAGCATCTCCTGGACTTTGTGTTCACTGTTTCAACTTCCCAGTAAGTCTGTCCCCGTAGATACCCCTGCTCTAAATAGCACCCTCTGTGATCTGCAAACATTACAAGGACATCAAAACAAAGCTATCAGTTGGGTTCCAAGCTTTAGCAGCCAGTCCAAACTCTTTTGTTTGATTCTCAGACAGCTTATTGACTAGGCGGTGGGGTCAGAAGTTTTCACCTCGCTTCTTCCCCAACCAGGCACTCTGCTTAAAGAAGCAAATTCAGGGCAGGTAGGAAAAGTCTATCCCTTGAAGATTTCAGATTTACATATTTTTAGTAAGCATGCATTACTTATCATCCTACAACTTGTGTGAGGGGGAGAGGATGAAGGCAGAAAAAGACAGGAACTAAAGAGGCAAAGAATACCTACACCCTCTCCCATCTTGTATGAACACGGGCCTCGACAGCCCACTCAGTGAAACGTTCTCAGAGGCTGCCTGTCCACACGGAGGGGGAGAAAGGCAGAGGAGGGCAGGAAGCTGATAAACTGTGTGATAAATGCAGCGGCTGTTTTACAAGATACATGTTTTCTGCCGTCAGGTGCCGTCACATGTTTCCACCCTGATCTGAAAGAGGGTCCGAGCTCCCCACCTGGTCTCTCCTTCCTCATTCCACCCCTCACCCTGACCCCAACAGTTTATCTCTGCATATTGGAAAAACTGGCATTTATCAAGTAATCTGCTCCTCATAGACTGTTAAACAGACCACAGGGGTTATCAGTGGAGTTGATATAGGAAGATAAACAGCAATCTCTTATGCAAATAGCACTAAGAATGTAGGACTGGCCACAGGACAAAATCGGAATTTAGGAGAACATGAATCTTAACACTTTTCCCTCAGTTTCAACCCTGGAAACCCACAGGAACATGGAGAAGATTCCCTGGATGCATTTGCCTCTCCTGTTTTGCAGGTAGGGGCAGGTGTGCGTATGTGTTGGTCCAACCTGCTTTGCAAGAGTGGTGGCTTCGTACCTAAGAGAACCTTCCATGGCTAGATTCCATGGCCCAAACTTTCTCCTCCTTGAAACAGCCATTTCATTTTTCTGGGATTCAGAACCATTGGAGTTGCTTTGTTCAGAAAGATTGAAAAAGGTATTCTCCAAGGTGAGAGTAGGGGTCAGCAGGCAGCAGGGGAAAAAAAAAAAAATCAAGGAAAACCAGGAGTTGTGGATTCTGGACACCATCCATGTGACCAGCAGATACGGACTACCTGCTCCCGGGTTTGGCAGATCTGCCTTTCCCCAGAAAGAAGCAGGCCCGGCTGGCATCTTTTCAAACCCTTCTCATTATTTTAAGGGCAAATTTGCATCAAGCACCAAGAGGTGAGTGGCTCCAAGTGACAAAAGAATTGCACTCGGACGGATGGACAGACGGAGCAAGCTGCTTCTCACACCAGGCTGTGGGCTGGGGAGGGGGAAATGGGAGAATGACAGAATCCAGGGCTGGCCAGAATGAAAGCCTGAATGGAATAGGCTAATTTACACAGGAAGTAAGCACTTACCAGACCCTTCATCTCAACACACAAAACCCTCCGCCATATCTGGAAGCAATTACATCCAGTTAACATGATCTGCTTGCCACTAAAATTAACTGCAAACAGAAATATTTTTCACTTTTTGCAACAGGAGATGCCAAGATTTGGCCTATCCCCTCCCTCGAGCCATTGAATCTGGCTTCTGGGGAATATTTAGCAGCTACTCAGCTCAAAACACAAAACCCACTCTGTAGCTGTCAGGACACAAAAAGTAAAATTGTGGATAATTATGAAGTGGGGAAGGAAGGGGGGGGGGCGCCGGTGGCAATGAAAACCATTGTGCTAGGAATTGAGGAAGGGGCCAGCCCTGGGCCCTAAACGGGTCTGCAGAGCTCGGGAGTCCAGCCCTGGTTTTCCACGCTCAACTTCAAGGAAAGAAAAATGTTTTTAGAGTCACTCGATTTAGCAGCGGCTTCATATTGTTTTTAGGTACCGGCTTTATCCCTTCTGCCAAGGGGACGGGGGTGGGGGTATATAAGGAGGTAGACTCAGAAATGTTAGCGGGTCCTTAATTTAGCAGAGAATCGAGGGGACAACTGTCACGATTTCACTTTTGCATCGAACATTTCCAATCCCTACTCTGCGAATGCCCTCAAAGCAGCTTTCACCTGCTCCAAGAGGGGCAGGAGCTGCTGTTGACGTAAAAGGATGGAGAGAGGGCTGAGGGGAGTAAGAATGCGCCTCCCAGGGTGTGTGCGCCCCGCAACAATCCAGGGTCCCACTCCCCAAAACTCTGGGTCTGGTTGCCGCCACCGGTGACCACGCCTGTCCTTCACTTTTTGCACCCAACCACACAGTTGGTAAGAACTTATTTTTGTTTTTCCTTGAACTACTGTCAACGATGCCATAAATGCCAGAGACAGAGGGACAGGTCTGTTTTGCAGTTCCGGAGGCGTCCCATCCCAGCCTTCCCTCCCCCGCAAGGCCCACCCTTTCCTAGCGACCCTGGTGCTGCTGCTGCTGCAGCTAAGTCACTTCAGTCGTGTCCGACTCTGTGCGACCTCACAGACGGCAGCCCACCAGGCTCCTCTGTCCCTGGGATTCTCCAGGCAAGAGTACTGGAGTGGGTTGCCATTGCCTTCTCCAGACCCTGGTGCAGTTCACCCCTTTGTCACCAGGGGCCTTTAACAAGGCAGCGGCCGCAGCAAAAGTGACACATCCTTTTGCCAGACAACTCACAAACGCCTCTTCTCAAAGAGTCAGGCCAGCGTTCCCCTCGAGAATGAGGTCAAACGCTGCTGTTCTCCACAAAAGTCACATTTCTAAACGTTACTCACAGGTCGAAAGAGACAGAAGGAGAAGCCACCTAAGCAGTCTTTCCGTAAAGATTTTAGCCTGTGATGAGGGGGAGAAACGGTCTTGATACTCAAAAAAGAAAAAAGTGGTCTGCCATCCTCTTCTGTTTTTCAAACCATTTTTCGATGAGCAAAAAGAAAACACGTACGTCCCTCCCAACACTGTGCCCTGAGACCATGCCACATCCCTGGCCCCTGGGGTCCCGTGTGCACCGTCCTACAAACATCATCATGGGAGCACGCATGAAATTGACATTATTAACTTCCTGGCGCAGATGAGGAAGCAGGTGGCTAGGTATCTATCGCGGAGCTCCAAACAGGCAGAGAATGGATTCAAACCCAGGTTCACTCACAGACTCAAAGTGTCCCAGGTTTCCACCCTTCCGCGGGCAACAAGCACCCCTGAACATCCAGGCACTCCGAGAAGGAAAAGAAAGCAAAGCGTCCTCCTGAGGTCCTAGCAGCCACTCCACTGACCAGCATGAGGGCTCTGTCCTCCGCCCCCCAACACCTAGGCGGACACCCTGAGCTCTGTCACCACACGGCAGTCCAGGCATGGAAACGGTTAAGTCGCCCTCACTGCATAAATCAAAAGTTCAAGGCTGCAACATACCACAATGATTCCTTCTTTACATATGACAAGAACCAGAGAGGGGCTGAAATCCCAAGCATCCTGAGCGGGGTCTCCCCAGCCCGCACAGGTTACGCCGCCAGGGTCAGGGCTGAGGACCTTTAGCGGCAACATTCATTTCCTGAACAGGACAAGTTCTCCTGACCATAAAGCTAATAGGAACTTCCTCGCACGGCGAGCTCTGGCTGACAGGGCTACTTGTCACTGGCCACGCAGGAGGAGAGCGCTGGTTCCCATTAGTGGGTTATGATGCCAGGTGCTACTAATAAGGTACATCGGCAAGAAACAAGAGCCTGCTAAGCTGTCTCTCCAACTCTGGAAGCAATCAGGCCTGGGCTGCAGGGCTGGGGAGGGGCCTTCTTTAAAGGAGGGGTTGGGGGGGGTGGGTGGAGGGAGGTGGGAGCTTCAGCCACCGTAGACCCCCAACAGCATCTAACCTGCTGAACGGCTTAAATAAATACATTTCCAACAATCCCTCCACATTTCCCCCAGCTACCATAAAAAGACTCCCCCAAATTAACACTCATAATGTTTCCCCCAGCGCTCCAGGCCTGATGGATCACCGAGGGCCATTACGCTCGGCCACATCTGCTTCTCACTATGGCAAGGAGAGTTGTGCCAACAGGCCTAATGGCATTAAGATCACAACGCTCGGCTAATCCACTTAGAGACCAACGGCAGGAGAGGGTGGCTGGGGGCTTGGAGTGAGAGGCTCCCTTGTCAGGCTGGGGTCACGGGAGAAGCGGGAAGTGTCGGGGGGTGGGGGCAGCCTCACATGTGAGTCCTTGCTGTGTGCTTCATGATACATGGTACCCCATCTAACATGTTTGCACCACATTGAGAGGTAAGGGGCTACAACCTCGCTTTACAGAAGGGGCGCCTGACTGTTCAGACAGGTGAAGCCATCTACTCAAATCTGCCCAGATCCACCATGAGGCATTCAAACCCAAGTTTGAGATCAGTCTTTATGCCCCTGCCCTGCACATCTTGTCTGCCTGCAGAGTCAGGGGTGGTGTGGTGCCTGTCTCATTCTTGGCATGCCTGGTGTATACACCCTTACTCATCACCTAGGAGGATCTAAATGACCCTAAAGAGGGGAGACCTCAAAACACTCCTTCCAACTGGCCCACGACTCCTCCTGCTCTCATCAAAATTTCTGTAACTGCACGCTCTAATAGAATCGCCAGTAATGTCCCCACTGTTTCAGGAAGTTCTTTCTCTCATCTAACCTGGATTCTTCCTACTACAAAGCTGGACACATCCTGTCCCTGCCGAAGAACGTCATGTCTTGAGGACAAGAGTTGAAAGAGGGCAAGAAATTTAGAACCAAGTAGGTTTCTTTGAGTTGTCAGCCAAAGTTTCCATGCTGACGATCAAGTACTGGATTCCCTCCTGGCAGCTGCAGAGATAAGCCTCACATAGGCAAAACCCAACCAGAGTTTTTTCAGACTGAGCCAGCATAATAAGGACACGGGGGCTTTTAAGGGGAAACAGTAGAAAGGGGTATTTCTGATTATGCTAGCATGAAATTAACGGCACGGGATTTTTATTTTTGTAAGTGGGTTTCTTTTTCTCTCCTTTTTTTCCTGTTTTTGAAGTCAGCATAAAACCCCTTTATCGCTAGAAGCTGGCCTCTCCCTGTGTCTGTAAGAGATGATGGACTCCTGTGACCCCAGGCCCCCAAGACACAAACCCTTCCAGGTAATCAGTACTCTCCCTCCCTCTTCTCAAGCCACTGGACAAAGCCAGGAGGCCAGAACTGGCCAAGCGATGAGCCTCCTGGTCAGCAACTTCAGGGAACATAGAGCTGGTCTTTCCTGTATCCCCTCTTCCCTTCTGATTCCATCAGGGGCTGAAGATCCAAACGGGACATTGTGGAAACAAGCATGAACATGAAGCCAGAAGACCTGGGCACAAACCCTTGTGCCACCCTTCACCGTCTCACCAGGGAACAGTCCATTAACCTCTCAGGCTTCCCTCAGTCCATCAGGGAATGGGAAACAAATATCTAATAACCTCTCAGGCTTCCCTCAGTCCATCAGGGAATGGGAAAGGAATATCTAACCCCGGCAGGTGGCTAGAGGTTTTGAGAAGATACTGACTACAAATGCAGTTAGCATATGTATCAAGCACTCAAGGCGATATTCGCTGAATCTGCCCTTAGAAGCATCCTGCACTGTAGGGTGGGGATGGGAAGGGGTTCTGCAGCATGCCACCCCCAAAAGCCCAGACTTCTCTAGGTGAGGAGGCGTCTGTGCTCCCATCACAGTGATTTGCTGGCCTGGCCACGTGCACACGCAACAGGACCCGGCGTCGGTGAGCGGCCTCAGCATTCGTAACTGATGACAGTGGAATGCTGCCCAGCTAAATTTAAAAAAAGGCTGCAATGACTCATCAGGCTTCAGGTCAATGGGACAAAGAGTACCCTGGCCACCGTGCCTCAAGAGATCAGCTTTTTGGGGGGAAATGCGGGTGCTCACTGTGAACCAGCTGCAAAAACACCAGCGGTTCTCAGGTGTTAGATAAATGGACACCTCTGAGGGCAAACAGGACCTCAACCAACAAGAACACAGATTTCACCCTGCACTGCCAGCTTCACACCAACAATGGCGACAAAAATACAACAGCAAACATTTGCTTTCTGCTATTCTTCCCTGCTCATGGCAAATATTGAGTGATCAATTTCTGCAACAACCCAGTGAGTAGGTACTGGGTTATTATTTCCATCTTACAGACAAAACAAGCAAAGAGAGGTTAAGTAACGTAACCACAGTCACACAGCGGGTAAGTGGTGAAATCGAGATTCTGACCCAGATAGTGTAAGTTGCTCAAAATGTCCATCACTAAGTGAAAAATGTGATGCTGGAGGTTGGGGAGCGGGGATGCAGTGGTAGATTTTCCTTACTAACAAAATAAATGCCACTGAGTCAGAGTTTTCACTTAAAACCGCCAAAACAGAATTTGACTACAAAAACCTTTACTTATCGTGGAAAATTCCAGAACCTTCCAATGGGCAAATTGAGGAATGCCTGTATTCATTTAGCAAGACTTTTTATGCCTCACACGTGGGTCGGTTGGACTTGTTTTAAAGTCATTAATTTTTTTGAATTAAAATAACTGGAAATGTTTTTCCCCTGAATTAGCAAGAAATCTGAGCTGTGAATGGAGTTTTGATTTTAACAGTTTAGGATAATCACTATTTTAAAGATTCATAAATAGCTTTCCTAGAACAAGCAGGAGGGAAAAGTACTGCTGAACTAAAGCTTTCTTCCCCTCTCCTTGTAGCAATTAGCAGCTCCAACCAATGGTGACAGCAAGTTAAAATGGGACTTTTCACTGAGATGAAAGAGTAGGCAACTTTCTTCCATTAGAAAGAAAATTAAAGAACTCATCTTCAAACTTCCCAAGAGTTCAGTCTAGATTCCAGATGACTCAGTAACCCTAAGCAGGTTGAAGCATTAAAAAACAAAGTCAGAGCAGACAGAATCAAATCAAACTGACTCCCTATTTTAGCTGGCTGACTGCCAAACCAGATTCCAAAACAGAGCAGAATTCAAATAACCAAAATGACTTCATGAAGATATAAGTGAGTGCCGAAGGAGCAAAGGAGAAGTTTTTTTGAGTTCAACAAACCAGAAATATCTCATCCAAGGACCTGGTTTTACAAATGAAGACGTTAAACTCCAGATTAAAAAAGAGTCTGACAATATTGACGGAAATGAAAAGCAAAAAATACAGAACCAGCCTCCAAAAATGGCAGGACACACCACAAAGCCATCTTCCCATCTTCACAACCAGTGACCTCTTGAACAGACCAGATTTCCAGAAGCCTAGGAGCTTATAAACTTAAGTCATTCATCATCCCCCAAAGGATACTTCCTGGAAACAGAAATGGTTTCAGAAAGGATTTGGGCAAATCTGTGAATGACAGAGCAGCCATAAATAGCTATTAAGAGAAGCCGGGCTCCACCTGACCTTTAGGATTGACGTCAAGGAAGAGAGATGCAGCCTCCAATGGTGGTATCTTAGGGATGGTATTGGCGCCCAAAGACTAGGTCAGATGGATCTGACCTAGAATGGCAGTGCCCATGTGCTTATATGGCCCGGCGCAGAGCACCCGGGACTGCAAATTAGAAGGCTAGCCGAGCTCCTGTCTCTAGCCATTTATAGATAGCTATGTGACCTTGGGCATGTCACTTACTCACTCAAAGCCCATTTTCCTCATCTGTAAGTTGGAGCTGATGATGGTGACAATCCCTTAGCCAAACCTTTGGTGCTTTGGAAATTCAAACTGTTCGGATTTTAAAAAGGTACTATGGGGCCTTGAGTGTTCACCAGGCCCAGAGTAGTCTAGGGAACCACTCTGTAATCAAACACATTAATATTTTTGCAGCACAACATATGAATATTCAAAATAGGTGATATAAATATAGCCTCACATCAGTTCAGATCAGGTTTTGCCACTAAATGAGTTTGCTGCAAACTTACACAAAGCCTTTTAGCTCTCAGAGGTTTTCAGACATCATCACAGGTACAGAATGAGAGACCTGCTCCCCCTGAGGGGAGGCTGGGCGATTAAGAGAGATAAAGTCATTAAAAGCGCTTTGCAGGGGCTTCCCTGGTGGCTCAGGAGTTAAGAATCCGCCTGCCGACGCAGTAGACACAGGTTCGATCCCTGGTACGGGAAGATCCCACATGCCGCAGAGAAACTAAGCCCACGTGCCACAACTATTGAGCCTATGCTCTAGAGCCCGGGAACCACAACCACCGAACCCATGTGCTGCAACTATGGAAGCCCGTGAGCCCTACAGACCATGCTGCACAACTAGAGAAGCCACCACGATGAGAAGCCTGTGCACTGCAACAAAGAGCAGCTCCCGCTCACCGCAGCTAGAGAAAAGTCCACACAGCAGTGAAGACCCAGGAGAGCCAAAAATCAATAAATATAACATTATTTTTAAAACAGGTGCTTTGCAAAGGAAAAAGTAGGACAACTGATAAAAGGCATTATTAATATTACTGCTGGGACTTCCCGGGTAGTCCAGTGGTTAAGAATCTGCGCTTCCATTGCAGAGGGCATGAGTTCAGTCCCGGGTTGGGGAACTAAAATCCTGCATACTGCATGGCATGGTCAAAAAATAAATAAAAATAAATTTAAGTACCTTTTAAGAAAAATACTACTACTGTTGCTATCATTATCACACTGGATGCTCTTTTCCAAATAGAAACTGGTATGACCTCAGAGGTGCCTAAAGCTGGCAGAATGATGAGACGGGACCAAGAGTTCAGGGCAACATCTAAATTCTCCAAGTGGCCTAAACCGAGGTCAACAGTTACTGGCCCTCTACATGGTCAACCACTGAAAATCGTGCAGCTAGCCACCTAAAAGAGGCCAAGGCAAGGGCCAGGCAGGACCTGATGGCTCAGTGACACAGTCATGCACTCTAGACCTGGCCTGGGGAGCCTCTGAACAGGGCTGCACTCCTGAGTGCAGAGACAGGGCTGGGACCACCTCTGGGGTTCCTGGGCATGCTTGTAAGAACCAGACAAGAGCTCCTCCTGTGTTTATGCAGGACACACAGTGCTGATCTTAGGGCTTGTCTACATGAGATCCAGAGGTTCCTGGGAAGCCAGATCTCACTCTGAGTCTATGGCACTTTAATTTAGAAACATATTGAGACCAGGCTGGGAATTCCCTGGCAGTCCAGCGTGTCAGGACTACTCGCTTCCACTGTAGGAGGCAGGAGGGTTCAATCCATGGTCAGGGAACTAAGATACTTCAAGCCACACAGCATGACCATAAAAAAGAAAAAAGACTTAGGCTCATGAGCCTGGGGAGACTGAGGCCCAGGAAGACTGTGTTGACTCCTAAGTCAATCACATTATTCCCGATAATCTTATCATATGTATATAACTCTGAGAAGGAGACTGTGCACCTGGTCTAGTTCAACTGGTCCCCAGATCAGATCCAGACAAGGTGACATGCAGAACAGGCCCAGCCTTTCAGGGAGAGAAGGAGACAGAACAGAGATCAAGTTTAAACAAAGTGTTAGTTCACTCAGTTGTGTCCGACTCTTGAGACCCCATGGACTGGGGCCCGCCAGGCTCCTCTGTCCACAGAATCCTCCAGGCAAGAATACTGGAGTGGGTTGCCATTCCCTTCTCCAGGGGATCTTCCTAGCCCCGGGATTGAACCCAGGTCTCCTGCATTGCAGGCAGATTATCATCTAAGCCACCAGGGAAATTTAGAGAAGGAGAGTCCAACCTTCCAAGACCTCAGACATTATCTTCTGCTATGTGAGCCTGCTGGGGAGGTTTTAGAATCCAGCACTTACTCCTGCCATCTGCCTGGAGACAGATTTGCTTATCCAGCAGGCCCTCTGATTGTTCTGACTTCCTTCCGGATCCTTTAGGCAGGTAAGCCCCATTTGATTTACCCCGGTAGCATCTCTGTGTGGGCTTTCCATCAATCCATCAGGCTACATCTGACACTGCTTTTACATCTCACCATGCACTGCAGGGACCATAACTTTACAAAGTTTCACTCCAACTGTCTGTCACCCCCACAGGCTCCCCTCTCCCCAGCTTGGAACCAAGTCACAAGGAAAGCACACTGATGTGATTTTATCGCACACACCTTCCTGCCTGCCTCCCTTCCCTGCACTCTCTCCCTCCTTCCTCTTCGTGCCCTTCTGCCCATCACCTGCCGCCCCCACCCCACAAGAATAAAAGTGACTGCCGCGAGCAGGTACCTAACCTTTACCAACACTCTAGCCTACTGGGTTACCAACAAAATAAAATAAGTCCTGTAGCCTGTTATTTCATCATGTTCGTCACTATCACATCCACAGCCTCCTGACACCAACATCTTCCACTCTGATTGTTTTGTCTTGACTTTTTTGTTTGTGTTGTGCTGGCAGCTGGGACGTGTGTGTGGGGAGGAACAGAGAACAGGAGGAAATCGGGAAGCAGCACCTTCATCCTGGAGGTCTGAAACAGAGAGAGAGGTGAAGCCTCCTGAAAGCACATCAGATCAGGAGCCGGGGCTACCATTCAGAGCGAGGGAGGAAACATTCTCTCCGGATGTTCATGTGAGAATGTTCTCTCCACCCCTGATCTGCTCGGACCCCACAGCTTTCCACCCAGGGCACAGCCCCAGGCTCCAGCCTCTGGGGCACCGGCAGCCCACTTTCCACCCTCAGTCACTAGCACATTCTCCCGTGTCAGCAGCCCAGGGCACGATGCCGAGGATGCCAGGACCAGCGTCTCACCATCACAAGCTCATAAGGATGGCGACATCCTTTGCACCACCTCCCAGCCAACTCAACCCTTCGATGGCAGGGCCGTGGACACTACACCGTAGAACTCAGAGCCGTGGGGGCAAAGCAGAGACGAGACCCGAGCAAGGCGTGGGACTGAGGGTCCAGCCCTCACCCTCTTGGTTACTAAGTGCCAGCCACGGCTCCAAGGATTTCTGGATGTTACTTTGTTAATTCAGCACCCCACCCTGCCGAACACCTCCATTTTAAAGAAAGTAAAGCAAGACTCAGAAAGGTTACATGACGTTGCCAAGCTTTCAGTGCTAGACATGGCTAGTTCTGTTACCCATGCTCTGGGGTGGGGGTGTAGAACACAGCCAACCCGCCAGAAACCTCTCCCCAAAGGAACAAGGGTCCCACAGAAAACTCCTGGGAGAGTAATATCTTTTGCAGCCCTCTCAGGTGAAGAGCAGCAAAAAGGAACCAGGAAGAAGCCAGGGAAAAAAACCCTGCTTTCCAGGGAACAGGGGTTGGGGGAAATGGGAAAAGACAGTCAAAGGTAGTCAAAAAATAAATGAGTCCTGGGATTATAAGACACAACATGATGACTATAGTTAACAACACTGCATTACGTAATGAAAGTTGCTAAAAGAGTAGATCTTAGAAGTGCTCAAGAAAAAAAATTCTCTATCTAGAGTGATGGATTTTAACTAAGTCGACTTATCACAGTGATCATTTCATAAAATATTCAAATACCGAATCATTATATACCTGAAACCGTTATACATCAATAATGTCTCCATTTTAAAATTACTTTCCACTATACCCCATTTCTCATAGCACATAACTGAAATAATTCACATCCGGAGAAGGCGATCAACGTATCTGGTCAAGTTTGGGGAGAGGGTTTCCTCTTTAGGAAAGTGTGAGCAAAATCAAACAGAACCTCGGTCTGTTTCTGAGCAGTACAAGCATCATGAAGACACATCTTAGTGGCGGTTATTTTTCACACCCGACCGGAAGAGAATTGGCTGCGTGGAGCTCACACGCACTTTCCACAAGGTAAGTCTCAGAAGACAGGATTAAGCAGTGTTGGAGGAGGTTCCGACTCAGCTTGGTGGAATCAGATGACCTCCAGGTGCCTCCAACTCCATGCCCCCACCTCCTTTCCCCCACACCCCCTCCTGAATGGTCATCAGAAGAACTGGGCAGGGGGCAGTGAGGAGAAGAGTGCAAAACTGAAGAATCCACCCAAGATCTGCAGCACAGCATGTGAGAGAGTGTGCAGGGAAATGTTATCACAGATGACAAAAAGAAACTGGATTTCTTGACACCCCTCTCCTGACCCAGGCTGGAGGGTAATATGATGGACACATCAAACTCACTACAGATTCCCTCTGTGTTTACTCCACTTCTGATGAGCAATTTCAAAACCCTCTGTTCTGCAGACAAGACACTCTTCCGGACTGAATAACTCCGAGAGGCAGCAAAGTGCAAGAAGGTTAAGATCTGAATTTGAATCCAGCTCTGCCTCTCAGTACCTACATGACCCTGGGAAAATCTCCCCATGGACAAGAGCATCATCTATCTGGGAAAACTGCCGTTAACAAAAATATGACTCCACGAAAAGCGCTCGAACCAGGCACATCATAAAAGCTGTTTCACAGAGAAGGAAACAGAAGCCAGAGGGAAACCAATGCTGGCCCAAAGTGGTATTTAATTCAATGTGAGTAGGGATGGGTTAAGAATAAGACTGCAAGCTGCAAAACCAATGTGTCTCATACCCATCCTTCTCCCTTGAATTTAAATCAGCTTCCCCGAAATGTGTTTACAGGGACAGAGAACGAAAAGGGAGAGGAAGCAACATTCCTGATGATGAACGTTCACCAGGAACAACGTTCGGAACCTGCAGCTGCTCTTGGGTCTAAGCAGACTCCAGCCCCTCCCCACTTCCCGAGCTGCAGACACACAGGCCCTGGCAGGAACCACCGCAGGGGAACTCAGGTACCTGAACCCTGGCAGAGTGGCCAGACCCCGGCCGTGGGCCCTTCCTCCTCACCCCACCTTTCCCTCCCTCCACTTTAGGAGTCTCTCCAGGCAGAGGAGAAGAGACCCAACAGCAGGAAAAGCAAAACAGGAGCCCAAATGCAAAAAGAGTGCAAAGAGCTTAGTAAAGACTCTGGGCGAAAGGAATTCCCTGGCAGTCCAAGTTTTCACTACCGAGGGCCGGGGAACTAAGATTCTGTAAGCCACTTGACATGATCAAAAAATAAACAAAAATCATAATTTTTTTTTAAAAGAAACTGAGCACATAAGTTGCCCCTTGTTTAGGAAAGACCCGAAGTTCTCTCAACACACCTGGGAAGTGATTCCCCCCAGGTGGCTTTTCACAAATAGCGAAGAGAACAAGGGAGCCAGGCCCCAGGACTAGGGGACAGCTAGGAACGAAGGTGGGGCTGAGGCCAGAAGTTCAGGCTGGGGGTGATGGGCACAGAGGGGCCTACCTGTGCTGCTCCACGGCCTCGTTGTCAGGAAGCTCCACGCCGCACACACTGCACTGCTCCCCAACAGTGCGGCTCTCGGCCTTCATGCCCACAGCCAGCTCCCCCAGCTTGCTGAACAGCTCCCGCTGGATGAAGCCCTGGGGCAGCAGACCCCCGTAGGTGCTGAAGTCCATGGAGACAGCCAGGGTGGGCTGCACGTGGAGGCCCGAGGTCACCGAGGACGGCATGCTCAGCACGGCATCGGCCTTGTGGTTGGGCAACACGGAGTAGAGGCCCAGGTGCTTCTCAGCTGGGGGTGCAGGGGGCTCCAGTCGGCCGGGGGGGCCCTGGCCAGCCTCGACCGGAGGTGGCAGCTGCTCAGCGCTCTCCTCACGTCCGTAGTGCAGCTCCCTGGCGCTGGTGATGACGCTGCTCCGAGTAGGGGTCCCAGGCCCCTCCTTGCCCCTTTCCTCCACCTTGTCCCCCATCCCAGCTGAGATGCTAGACTCCGCGGCCGCAGGGCTTTCCTGGCCGGGAACCTCATCCACCTGCATCATCTCCGGCTTCACCTCGGCCACAGCGAGGTGTCGCCCACCCCCAGCCAGGGTCGGCTCCTCAGGCCCAGCGGGCGGCTGAAGAGCCCCCTGCAGCAGAGACTGTCCTATGGTCATCAGACTGTCCACCGCTGCCTTGGTGGGACTCATGGCTGAAAGGCCAAATGAGGTGGAGACGGAAGGGCTCTGGTCCACCATGGGCCCAGGGAGGCTCTGGGCCGCCACGCTGGCATAGCCACTCTCCTCGCTGGAATGCTTCGAGATGAAGATGTTCTTCAGGTAGCGTGCCTTGCGGTCCTCTTCCTCCTCGGCCCCGCCTTCTGCCATGGTGGCCTCCGTGTCATTGTCATCTGAGGCCTGGATGGTCTCCAGGATCTTCAGGCACTGCTCCTCCAGGTACTCGATCTCCAGGATCTCGGCGGCGTACAGCAGGTCATCCAAGTCCTCTGCCTTGGCTTGCAGCGTGGCCGTGTATGCATACTCCAGAATCTGCTGGAAGGTCTTAGGAGACAGGAAGTCCAGAGTATAGTGCTGGCTGTTGCGGTGGAAGAGGATCTCAAACATCTTGCTGGTGCAGGCCAGCACAGTCCGGTGGGCGTGGAACTCCTGGCTGTCCACCATGATGACCACATCACACAATGTCCCGGCCAGCCGCATCTGGTTGGCCTTGCACAGGAGCCCCGTGGGGTGGCTGGGGTTCTGCAGCTGGATCATGCCCATCTTTGTCAGATCCATGGTGCTCCCCGAGGCTTAGGCATGAGGCTCTCTTTCCTTCCTGGCTCTGCGTGGCGGGGCAGGGTGCGTTTCCTGGGCCAATGGCTAGGGCTAGAGGGGAAAAATGGGGAAAGAGGCAAAAGAGATGCAAGAACAAAAGATAGGTTAGTTACTGTCCCTAAACGGAAGAATTCAATCGATAGCCCCTGCCCCAAACCTGCAGCAAGACAGTCCTGGAGATTTTAATAGAGGGGAAGGGCTTCCTAGAAATCTACATGACTGCCTTTACAGGTCCAAGGATGATGGGAGTAAAGAGAAGTTTCTGCTATATAGCACATGCCTAATTCACTGGTCTATGACATGTGTTAGAAGAAGTAAAATGAAAATTACAGTGGAGTCTTGTGAGTCCTGAGCTTTCTTTAAGTCTGAGGGTGGGGGGCTCCTGTGCAAAGTCAACATTGATTGTGAGATGCCCAGTGCTTAAATGATTAAGAATTTAACCCCCTCTTCTAGTCAGTGTAAGCACTCAATTTCACTTTCAACCCCTCGTGCAGCAAATCTCATCTTCAAAACGAAGTTTCTCTAAACCCTGCCTCATTGTGGTAGCCCCAGGAACAACACCCAGCCTAGCTGGGGCTAGCAGCCTAGAGTCGCAGCTCAAAGAAATCTACAGGCAAGGTTCTCCTCCTCCAGCCCACCTTTCACCCTCAGTTAATGCCTTCCTGGGCCTCTGCCCTTCCACTCTTCTCAGGGTTGCAAAGGGCTGATGAACCCATGCCCTGACCCTCTCCTTAGGCATGAAGAGAAATATACACACGTAAGTCTATGTACCAGCTTGGCTCACTTCCAATTATGGGTACCTCAAAGTGATTGTGTAAGTAATCCAAAATCTCAACTGTATAGTGTGCATGTGTGTGTGCGTGCACCAGCCAGAGAAGTAGAAACAGTTAACACACTTGTGTGCGTGTATGCTCAGTCATGTCCGACTCTTTGCAACTCCATGACTATAGCCTGCCAGGTTTCTGACCAAGGAGTTTTCCAGGCAAGACTACTGGAGTGCGTTGCCATTTCTCCCTCCAGTGGGTTTTCCCCACCCAGGGGTTGAGCCCATGTCCCCTGCATCTCCTGCATTGGCAGGCAGATTCTTTACCACTGCACCACCTGGGAAGCCCCAAGCACACATGTGCACACTTATATAATGTGTCACACTTATATAATGTGCTGCACTTATCTTCTGCCCACAAGTGCCCAGTAGTGAGGAGGATCTGTAATATGCAGCCTGGGTATTGAAGGACCTACAGAGAGATCCTAGGAAACAGGCACCCCTAAAGCCAGGAGTGCATGTGCTGGGAACACAAACTCCCAGTGTGTCCCACAGGTCCCAGGAGTGGGCAAGTCCCATGACCCGGAAAGGAATTGATGCTGGACTGCTAGACCTGGCTCGGAAGGGTGAGAGGTGATATTGGCACCAGCATCTATGGTGTGAGTTACCAGCATGAAGGGAAGACTGGGCTGGAGACAAAGGCCTCTCTCCAAGTGCTCTTTGGGATCAGTAACAGGGCTCTGGATCTCCCAAACCTGTCTAAAGCGTGTCTCAAAGACCTCACAAGCCCAGGTCCCTCCCAGCCTCGGCCTTGCTGTGGCCAATACTGCTGTGAAATCAATTGGGAGCAACGCAGAGCAAGGGATCTTCCTCTCGGAACACTGCTGGGCTCCGCCCCCAAAAGGAACCCTATTGACTCCAGAGCCACAAATCTTACTTAGAAAGGGTTAACAAGACGGTCAATCAAGAAGACACTTTTGCTCCCCACCCTGGGGTGGGAACGGAGGCCGTGGTGGGAGGGCGGTGACCATTCACAAGCGCCTTGCCACCATGCGCTTTCCCCGCAGACTTCGGGTTTCAGAGAACTAGGGGGCAGGAATCGAAAGAATGGAAGCTGGTCTACCCGAATTCCTTCCCCAAAGCAAGCACCGTGGGTCCTGAGGGAAATCAGGGTGCCCTGTTCAGCCGTCCACGAAACCCGCGGCTCAGCGCCCAGGAGCCGACTGGTGCTGGCTGCAGCGCCGTGCCCCTCGTCGCGGCGGAAAGCCAGCGCTAACCAGCTCGAGCTCCAGGGATCGATCGCGCGCTCACACCTTCCCGCCCCCCACCCCCCACCCAGTTCCCCGCCTCCCCCTACGGAGACTTGAAGACGACTTCAGCAAACTTGGGGAAGCAACTTTTCCGGGGAAGCCAGATGGCAAGGAGAAAGGGAACCGGGTTAGGAAAGAAGAAAAGCGAAAGAGACCCGGGCGAAAGGCAAGAGTCCAGGCGGGCCGGACGCCGGGCGAGAGAGGCAAGAAGGCGGACCCGCCTTGAGACGAAGAGGAAGCACAAAAGCCCTACAACGAGTTGTGGGAGGAAAAGCGAGAAGGGATCTGAGGGCCCTCTCTCTTCGCCCCAGGGCGGGGATCCCCGGAGCGACGGGCAAGGTCCCCGGCCTCGGGCGGGTGGCGCCAGCAGCAGGCGCGCCCGGCCCAGGCACGTTGCGAGTGTTCCGGGGAGCGGCCAGCGAGTCGGTGCTGAGCGCGTCTGTGCGTTCCAGCAGGTCCGCGGGCCGGCGAGACCGTGCGCATTTCGAGCGCGTGCGAGAGTGTTCGAGGGGCTGTGAGAGCGAGCTGCCGGCGCGCCGGGGTGGGAAAGGCATCCCGAACGCATCAGGTGCAGAGCGGAGCACCCACCGAGCGCGGCCGGGAGCGCACAGCGAGCTCCGGCGCCACGGCCGGTCCCGCCGAGAGCCGAGGAGGGCCCGGAGCGCTGGAGACACTCCAGCGCTCCGCCACCGAGCCCCTCCCCCCCTAAAACCGGGGGGATCAAGTCCAATCAAGAAAAAGGAGCCCACCACGTTTTCCAAAGAGAAACAAAACCCAAGTGAGTCCCAGTCCGGCTCCCCCTCCGCCCCCAAAACCATTCCTCCGATCCTCCGATTCTAGCTTTCCAGCTGGCGGGCGAATAAACACACAAATAAACCACAGCCCTATCTCGCGCCCGCGCACCGGTCGGCATACATATGAGCACCCACAGCTTCCCGGCTCCTCCGCCGGCCCCTAGTGGTACAAAGCCTCCGATTCCCAGCCCTCCGCTTGTGCCCCCCGGCCCCGCAGACCGCTCTGGCCCCCACCTCTCACCCCGACTGTGCCCTGGAGAGGAAGGGTTTGGGGAGGCAACTGCGCCCAAGCTGACAGCCAGGGCTCCCCCTTCCAGCCGACCCCCAAACGCCGAGGCGACGGCTGCAGCAGCAGGAAGGGAACAAGCCGAATAAAATAAGGCACAAGCCCAGCGGTCGAGTGGCCGAAGCGAGCGCGCCCCCCCCCCCACCCCAGACCTCTCCAGCCCTGGGGCGCCCGGACGCACAGCTATCTCTGGGCGGTGCGCCTCTCCCTGGCCCCCAACTCACCACTGCCGAGCCGGGTGCCGTGGGGTGGGTGTGCGTGCCTCTTGGGGGTGTGTGCCTCTGTCGGGGAGGGGTGTTGCTGGGGAACTGTTGCTCTCGGTATCACGGCGGTAGCGGCGGCATCGCCCGGCAGTTCGCAGTACCCGCTCTCATCGCCCTCAACTCCTCTGTGCTGCGAGGTTAGCAAATCACCACCGGCTGCGGCGCCTCCGCCGCGTCCCACGTCAACGCCGAGCCCCCTCCCCTGCGAGGCCCCGGCGCCTCTCCATCTTTAGTGCTGGCGGCCGAGCCCGGCTCCCTGCCCACAGCTGCCCCCCCCTCCCCTCCCCCCCCCCCCCCCTCCCGCGCCGTCCCCCAGCTCAGCCCGCCCACCCCCCCGCACTGGCCGAGCCCGCGCGCGCGCTCTCCGCCCCACCCCTCTCCTCCCCTGCGGTCCCCTCCCTTCCCCGCGCGCCGCGCTCTCGGGCTTCGCCTGACATCTAGCTGCTGCTGGGGCGCTGGCGGCCGCCGCTCACCGGCCAAGCGGAGAGGAGAGGAGGAGCTCGTGGAGAGGCGCACCAGGGACTTGGGCGCCTCAATGGGGACAATGGAGATGAGGGGCGAGGAGCTGCCCCTATCTTCAACCCCCAGAATTTTAATCTCCAGTGGGAACAGGTTTTGTGTTTCCCTGCTGCTTCCAGGCTCGGAATTTTGGTCTCCCGCTTCAACGTTTGCCCCAGGAGTGCGTGTCATCTCGCCTTTCACTTTTTTCTCGGGGTTCTGGACGGCACCCCTGGACCCCGGCGTCGGCTTTAGAAGGTCGTTTTCATGGTGCCCAAGCCCAGCGCTTTGGGGCCTCCAGGCCTTCTGAGCATCCAGACTGCGATTCGCCTCCAGGCGCAGAGTTCGCGGGCCTGGGTGAACCGAGTGCCAGAGGCTCCCGCAGGGATTTGTCGTCGAGGGGAGACTTCCCCATTTTAGTTGTCACGACCCCTGGAGGCCAAGGTCGAGGCGCGAAGGAAACTTTTCTTCCGAGTCTTGAGCATCCCCTGGGCTTCCCCCCCACCCCCCTTTCTCCGCCGCCCCCCTTCCCCGCGCCCCCGTCGCCCAGGGAACCTTGGCTGGGAGCAGTTCCGCAAGAACTGCGCTCAGTTCGGGACAAAATCTTTAGGGGGCTAGTGAGAGCATGGAGAAGCCCCAGGCTCCCCAAAGTGCCTCCTCTCTGCTGACCGCTCCACTTTAGAGGGTGGAGCTGAGGTCAGGAACCCCGCGGTGAAGCAACCAGAAGAAATGCGCCCTTCCGCGGGCTGCGGAGAGACCCCGTCTTCACCCTTTCCTTGGAACTTGGCGAAGGTGGTGGACGAGAGGTGGAAAACGCCCTTCTTCTGGCACACACCTTGACCTCGGGCCAGGGTGAGGGTGGTGGTGGAGAGCGCCCTCGCTGGGTCTCCAGACAGTCTGCCCTGGAGGTCATACAGTCTTCACAACGCGGGGCTTCAATCACTGAATCCGGAGTCCCCACACTCTGTCCCTGACAAGCGGGTACGTCAAAGGTTTCCCACCGGACTCACGCATGAGCATATCCCGATGCGCCCTCTGGCACTGCCCCAAACCGAGGGTCAGGCCCCAAGATTTGAAGCGTGTTGGAAGGTGGTAGAGGCCCACTAGAGGCAAAAATCCACTTCCGGTCTGGCAAGGCCAGTTGGCCGGAGTTTCCACCAGAACTGTTCCGGGTTCACAAGAGCTGCTAACGGAGCAGTCCCGAGAACAGACAGCTCCATCGCAGCAAGCCCGCCCCTGTCTCCTGCTCACAGAAGTGCTCAGACCTGCCTGCAGGAGTCAGCGGAGAGAAGACCAGCGAGAAGCCACTTGAAAGTGAAGGAAGGGAGTTAGTTATCCTCTGAGAGCAGACAACACCGCAGTGTCTGATGGATGCCAGGGAAAACCCAGTCCCTGGGTATTGTGATGAACAATGAAGAGCAATCTATGATAGGGCTACTTTTCTAGCTAAGGTCTACTACAGTCTGTAAGAAGAAAGAAATTTAAGGAAAGTTGAGGAAGAACTGGTGTGATAAACAACAAGGATTTACTGTATAGTACAGGAAACTGTAGGGCTTCCCGGTTGGCTCAGACGGTAAAGAATCTGCCTGCAGTGCAGGAGACCCAGGCTGGATCCCCGGGTAGGGAAGATCCCCTGGAGAAGGGAATGGCTCCCCACCCCAGTATTCTTGCCTGGAGAATTCCATGGACAGAGGAGCCTGGCAGGCTACAGTCCATGGGGTTGCAGAGTCGGACACAACTGAGCGACTAACACACACACACACACACAGGGAACTATATTAAGTATCTTGTAAGGACCTATAATGGAAAAAATCTAAATATATGTATAACTGAATCACTTTGCTATGCACCTGAAGCTAAAACAATATTGTAAATCAACTATAATTCAAAGAAAAGAACTGATCCGCAAGGAGAACAAGAGGAGAGAGATGGAAGAAAAGAGGATGGTCCTAAGGTCTCACCAGGGAAACAGAAGGAAGCATTTAACTGAAGCATTTAGCTTCTGCCTAGATAGCACCTTCTGAAGGTTGCTACCTCTCTCCACGTCCACCTACCAGCCCCTCCTGAGTGCCGTAAGAGACGAAGCACACAAGTAACTCCTGATCTAATCTATTAATCCTCAATCAGAGGCAGGGAGACTCTCTGGGGAAACAATGGGAAAGAGGAAATCCTCTGTGGCCCTGGACCCCTCCCCCCCAACCTCCATGCCATACTCATGCCATGTGAAAATCTCCCTTGCTTCATAAACTCGACCCATTAAAAAGCCCGACCCTTGTTAGTAAGTGTTAAAGAGAGATTAATGCCCGAATTTAAGAGGTGGAGAAGGTAACAAAAAAAGAGGAAGGCAGGCGAGGTTTTGGGCTGAGTGCCAGCGTTGGACTCCAAGCATTTCCACTTAGCGCTGAAGGCTGGCTGCACAGCAGTTTGATAAGGTTTATTGGGCCCAGATAAAGTGGCAGCAGCTCCCCCACCAAAACTGGCACCATTTATAGCCAGAGCTGTGTGTCCTTGGGCCCCAGGAAGGCTGATGAGAATCTCCAGTTCAGAGATTTCATATGGCAGCACCTAAAAACCAGCAGGATGGAAAATTACAGCAGAAAACTCACATTCTCTCTCTCTCTCATGTTCATGTATCTGTAGTAGATTTTTTTTTAACTTTTTTTTTCTTGGGTGTGGTAAGAGAAACTGGGACATCAGTTTTGACAGATCCTAAAAATAGGAGAGACTTCAGTCTTCCGGGGACATCATCCTGCTGGAAACAGAGGAACAGATGATTTGACCTTTGGGTGGAATTCCATCGCTAAAACATCTTATCCCTTCATCTCTTCCTTTACTCATGTACCTCCCTCTGGTAGCAGCCCTTTAGAACTCAGGTTGTGGAAGAGAAGGGTACTGTCAGGTCTAAGTGATCTTACAGAAGGGAGACTGGGGGGATTATACCTCGTTCTGAGCACTGTCTATAAATCTTAACACATTTCCTGTATTGTTTTATTTAATCCTCATAACAACTCTCATTATACAAGTGTTGTTCTTTCCCCCATTTCTATGGATGGGAAACCTGAGGCTCAGAGGGGTTAAGCACTTTATCCAAGACCACAGAGCTGTTAAATAACAGAGCCAAGACTTAAATCAGACCATTCCAACTTCAAAGCTCATGATCATAATTTCTAAATTATATAGCCTCTGTGCTGTGCAGTGCTTAGTCGCTCAGTCATGTCCAACTCTTTGCAACCACATGGACCATAGCCTGCTAGGCACCTCTGTCCATGGGGATTCTCCAGGAAAGAATCCTGGACTGATTGCCATACGTTCGTCTAAGGGATCTTCCCCCGCCAGGGATCAAACCCAGGTCTCCTGTATTGGCAGGCGAGATCTTTAGGCCGTCACGCGTACTCTCAGATCTTTACCCCACTGGGGACTTTTGAGGGAAAAAACACAGCAAGCCTATTGTGTCCATTTTGGGAGTCAAATGATCTTATGATGCTTCATGGCCAGCATTGAGATATCCTCCAGATAGATACTGATAATGTCAAAAACAAGCTGAGTCGGGAATTCTCTGACCATCCAGTGGTTAGAACTCCACACTTCTACTGCAGGAGGCCCAGGTTCAATCCTTGGTCAGGGAACTAAGATCCCAAAAGCCACGAGACTCAACCAAAACAAAAAAGAAAGCTAAGCAGAGTCATATTTGCCCTCAGTGCATATGTTGATAGTTTTCTTTTGTTTGTTTGTTTTCTTAATTTAATTATTTCATCCCACTTCCTTTCATCCCCCCCCTCTAAAACGCAGAGGAAAAAAAAATCAGGTGAGGTGTAGCTTCTGGTTATTTGAAGTCTAGAAAAGAAAATAAGAAGATAGTTTCTTTGACTAGTAATTGTCATCTTTTCCCAGTGGACGTCTGGTTAGTGATATTTATACCTAGGCTTCTCTTCCAGGTACTAAGAATGCCATTCTTTTCTGTAAGGCAGAGTGTTTCAAAGGGAGGAGATGAGGGGTTATTTCTTTTAGCCTCAGAGGCTTTGGGCCACTGTGACCCCAAGATCTTTGTGACTGAGGAAGAGAAAGCTTTTTCTTCTCTCTCTCCCACCAGCATATTGCGAATGGTGTTGGAACCTAATGTTGTCAACTCAAATAGCAAATCTGAGTTGTTATTAGTGCAAAGATGCCCTGAGGGGATAGGCAGTGTGGATGAAATCTGCAACGGATGTTATGGGGAAGTGTGCTTATAATTATAATGGGATTTAATGTACACTGGGACCAGATGATGGCAGCCATTTAAAAAAGAGACGCTTAATAAGAGAGGTCCCTTAATGACAGGCAGCAGGGCTCCGGTTATTAGGGAGAAGCCTTGTGTTTCACTGGGTGTCACAAACCATGTGCCAGGTTTTATGGGGTTCCAAACAAAGCTTTGGGGTGAGGCACACAACCATGGCTGTCAGCTCTTGGGCATAATGTTTTAATGTTGTCTCTGAAAGGGGCATTTGCACGCCAGGGAAAGGCAGTTCTCCCCTTCAGATACACACAAGCACAAACCCTGGCCCCAGGCCAACAGAGAGTAGTTTTGGCGTTTTCTTGTAATCTGATTTGCTCTGAAAAAGACGGCCTCAATTTCAAAACTAAAATTTTGTGGCTGTCGAGGGGGGCATACAGTATGCGTGAGATGAAGCAACAAGACTCCAATTATAAGTAACGAAAGTCCCACAATGAAATCCCCAGTGTTGTGCTTAGTCGCTCAGTCGTGTCCGACTCTTTGCAGCCCCATGGACTGCAGCCCAGCAGGCTCCTCTGTCCATGGGGATTTTCCAGGCAAGAATGCTGGAGTAGGTTGCCATGCCCTGCCTCCAAGAGATCTTCCCAACCCAGAGATCGAACCCAGGTCTCCCGTATTGCAGGCGGGTTCTTTACCAGTTGAGCCACAAGGGAAGCCTGAAATCCCCAGGCACCATGCTGAAAATTAACCCCTGAGTCCTTATTAGAAACAGGATTTTTTGTTTTTCTAACACTTGGGTGTTTCTTTGTGGGGAGGTCAGGAAGAAGGGAAATATGTAACATTTTCTTGTGCTTTTAAACTTGAGTCAGTTGTTTACATTGTGAGGTGTTTAACTTTGCACATTGGACTCCAGGGCAGCTGTTTTACAGCAGGAGCAACTACAGTTACCTGCACGACCTGGAAGGACCTGTAAGAGGAGCGTCATGCTCCTTGAAGGTGTCCCCAGAAGCACCACCATCCAGAAACAACAACTCGTGTCCAAGTTGTATTATTTTGTATATTTCTTACCAGACATGAGAGAAGTGTATGAAAACTAGCCTGTTTATCTAATACAAAATTCATCAATGGTTATTGTGTTATGTGTTCACAAAGCATATGGCTAGTCTCAGAATCCTTAAAGCAGAGTCTTTCCTATATCCTGAAGGAGAAAAGAGAAGAGATAAAATAAATGCAAACAATTTCCAGTCCTATGCTTGCAGAAGCTAAATTTCTGGAAAATGCATCCATTCATGCTCAGTCTCTCTTTGTGACCCCATGGACTGTAACCCACCAGGCTCCTCTGTCCATGGGGTTTCCCAGGCAAGAATGCTGGAGTGGTTTGCCATTTCCTTCTCCAGGTGATCTTCCTCACTCAGGGATCGAAACTGCATCTCCTGTGTCTCCTGCACTGGCAAGCGAATTCTTTACCGCTGAACCACCTGGGAAGCCAAATTTCCCGAAAAGTTACTCTTCAAACAGAAGTGGTATGTTGAGGGTACATAAGCCACAAGATGAAATGATTTTACTCAATGACAGGTGATTTAAGCCAATTATGTTAAAATTATCACAGCAAAACAAACGTTAGTATCCTGTGGAGTGGAATTCAAATTTTGTGTGAATTTTTAAGATAAAATGAGAGACTGTCTTGGAGTTCTCCCTTGAGGAGAGCTCACTGCCTTTTTCCCATTGGGCCTGAGTGGGTGGGAGACAGGCGGATGCCCAGTGGGTGAGGGGGGTTGTGGACACTTTGCCTGAGGTTCTGTCTGCAGGGAAGGTTCATTTGTCTCTGGGAAGTTCATTGTTGGATCTTCGGGCTTTTTTTCTTTTTGGTCCTGCCATGTGGCCTGTGGGATCAAGCATGAGCCCCCTTCACTGGAAGCATGGACTTAACCACTGCACCACCAGTTAAGTCCCCCTTGTTGGATCTTTGATGCAGTCTTCTCCACTCCACCCTCCAGTTAGAATTGATTTCTCCTTCCTCTCCATGTTGACCACCGACTGCCTTGTATCTGGCTGAATTATGTGCATTCTGATCACTCCTTTTGAGAGTTTCTGGAAGGCTTGGTCTCAGTCTTGTTCAACTTAGATTCCCCATCCCCATCCTCAGAGCCTGCACACTGTCAAGCAGAAGAGGTCTCCATCAATGTTCACGAATGAACTCATTGAATGAATGCATATATGCATGGATGAATGAATGAATAAATGAACATAGACGCCAAAAGTTTTAGGAATTTAGGAGAGGAGGAACCATTCTGTACCCTAACATTTAGGGCAGAATTCTTTGTACCTATGGGTTTTTCATCAGCTTTTGAAAAATCCAAAGGATATAGATAAGGGTGGAGGATAGCTGTTGAATTTAATTGTAAACAGCTTCTTAAGGATATAACTGGGTTCTAGATCAGTTTATATCTCCCTTGGGGGCCTAGAACCAAGCTTTTCTCAGTATCCTAAGAGCATTAATAAATATTTATTAAATTGCATTGGATCAAAATGAATTGATATGAATTCATAGTAACACTTATTACTCCCATAGTGGCCTTGTACCCCTAATCCCAGTGGCTATTAGTTAACCAATCCAGGGCTGATCTCCTGCTGGGGACCTCAGTGGGTGGAGGACTGCTGACCAAGCCTGAAACTAGCACAGGAAATAAGGCACCAGTACTGACAGGTTAGTTCTGCGATTACCCAGTGTGGCAGAGACTGGCTAGCTGTTTTCCAAATGTCTTCCTGAGCACACATTGGATTACATCTTTCAGCTTACCCTGCTGCCAGGTACAGGCCATGTGATTGAGCTCTGGCCAATGAATGGATTGTGATCAGAAGTCCGTTGTGCCGCTACCAGGACCAACCCATAAAGACTCCCACATGGAATTCTGCAAGCCTTTCCCCCTTCTGTGACTTGGCCCCATGAGCCTACAGATACCTTGAAAACTGAGTGACGAAAATGGTAGAGCCAAGATGGAAGGAGCCTTGGAGGGCGGCTACCTGAGACCTCCCAATGTGGACTTTATATAAACAAGAAATAAAGCTTTGATGTCAGGAACTTCCCTAGTGGTCCAGACGCTAGAACTCCCCATTCCCAAGGCAGGAGGCTGGGGTTCAATCTCTGGCCGGGGAACTTGAACCCAAATGCTGCAACTAAGACCTGGCACAGCCAAATAAATAAATAAATATAAAAAACAAACAAGGCAAAAAACCTTTGATGGCTTGAGTAGGCTTGGCAAATAAAATGCAAGACACTCAGTTAAATTTGAATTTCAGATAAATAATGAACAATTTTTAATATAAGTGTGTCCCAAATATTGCACAGCACATAGTTATGTTAAAACTATTTGAAATTCAAATTTAAATTGATATCTTTCAGCTATTATGTATTTTACAGTTTGTTTAGTATAGTAACTAGCATTACCTTAATACATACACCTAGTTTCATTTGTCAGAGCAGCAGGGCCATGGCGCCTGAGCTGGGATCCTGGCCTGGGACAAGGGGCTGACCTCAGGCCCTCTTGACAATTTAGGTTACAAATAGAGCAGGTCCACTGAGAATGGAGCATCTTGTATGGACAGGGTCACGGGGAAAACTAAGAAAGATTCCAACAGCTTTTAGTTCACCCTTTTTCCTATGAACCTACTTTTCTTAGCTGCCTCTCCACTAGACTGTAAGCCTGGGGACAAAGCTGATTGTGAGTTTTACCTCTATATCTGCGGTACTTGGCACATGGTAAAGTCAAGTCCTTATTTGTGGTGGAAGTGCAGATGGGAAGGCATCATAATGTGGACCTATCTGTGCTTCTGAGGGATAAAACTAGGACTAGCTGAGAACACTGTTAAGCCAATCATCATTCCTCCACTTTCTCCTTTGTCCCTTAAATAGCTAGTGCAGCAAAAAGGCTGAGAACTTGGGCTCTCATTTACTCGCATGGATCTGCGTTTAAATACCACGTCCCATTTCCTAGATCCTGGGTGATTTGGGGTCTGTTATTTAAACTCTGAGTTGTACTGTACTCACCAGCTAAATCAAGGCCAAATAATGGTGCCCATCTGATTGAGTGGCTGGGAACATGCACCAGGGGTGCTTGGCCACAATGAAAGTTCTGAAAATGTTAGCTATTGTTAGCGATGATGTCAGATACTCTTTCTTTTCTCTCTTCCCCTTACAAAATGCCTGATTATAAATATTTGGGGTAAGGTCTCATGAGATATAAAATTCAAAGCTCTTTGAAAGAATGAAGGATGACCTGTGATTCTTGACATAATGCTATCTGTAAGCATTGGTTTGCAGCCCCGTTCTCCCAGTCTTGTCCCATTTATTCAGTTGGGATGAGACAAGCGGGCAAATGGAGAGCGAAGTGGGGAGTGCAGGTACAAAGTATAAAGTATAAAGTGCAGGGGGCAGTGTTAATTTTCACCTTGGAGCATGACGTGTTTATTAACGTGTACCTAGACTCCGCTGCAGCAGCCCAGTTTCCTTGAGTTAAATAGCAGTCATGCCCAACTGACTTTCCATGTACCATTACTCCAAGTGATTGAGCCAATTTCTCCCTCTGCCATGAGTTTAAGTTGTAAACCTCTCAGCCAGACAGGTAGGCAACGATGGGCTGCCTGTTGTGATTATTATTAACCTTTAGGATTACGTTTGCAAGACCAGGATGAGGCAGGGCACAGACTGCAGACACCCACTCACCTCTGCCCAGTCTGCACACCGTTGTTCATTTTCCTTACAAAGAGGCTGCTGTCCACCAGCCTGGCGGGGTGGCGGGGTGGCGGGATGGGGGGGTGGGGGGTGGTGGTGAGTAATCTCTGGTGCTGGGTGCATGTGTGCTAACTTGCTTCCGATGTGTCTCAGTCTTTGCAACCCTACAGACCGTAGCCCACCAGGCTCCTCTGTCCATGGGCTTCTCCAGGCAAGAACTGGAGTGGGTTGCCATGCCCTCCTCCAGGGGATCTTCCCCCACCAGGGATCGAATCCCTGTCTCTTTGGTCTCCTGCACTGGCAGGCGAGTTCTTTACCACTAGCGCCATCTGGGAAGCCCCTTGTACTGGGGGAAATGGTGAAATGTTGAGTGTTTTCTGTTGCATCTGGCCAAGGATTGTGGGAAAATTGTAAAGGAGGGGAAAGAGTTGTTCTAGAGGTGCCTCTTCTTCAAAATTTTTACCCATTTGTTTATTTTTGGCTGCACTGGGTCCCCGTTGCTGTGCACAGGCTTGCTGTCGTTGTGGAAGCAGGGGCGACTCTCAAGCTGTGGTGCTCGGGCTTCTCAGTGCCATGGATTCTAGGACACTCAGACTTCAGTAGTCATGGTGCGTGGGCTTAGTTGCCCCATGGCATGTGGAATCTTGCTGGACCAGGGATTGAACCCTTGTCCCCTGGATTGGCAGGCGGATTCTTAACCTTGAAATTCAGATTTTTTTTTTTCTCTTGGCCATGTATTTATTATTCAGAGACTAAGTTATCCAGTGGTTCCCTGCCGGGTCCATTGCTAGCTAGTTCGCCTGGACCAGGTCTATTTAGCCATAATTGTACTGGAGACCAAGCGTTACAGAGGGTGGCAGGGCTGGAGGAGAGTGATAAGCAAGCTCTCTCTCTCTTCTGGTCCCTATTTCTTTTCCTTCAAGGAAATTTCTTCCTTGTTGATTAATCAGGAATTGGCAGGGATGGCAGACCCTTGAGTGTGGGTAGCTTATTTTGCTTTTCTGAATAATTTCGTCTCTGCAAAATCTCTTTAAAAAGAAAGGAGGCCATCCCGGAGCCTTGGGGTGTTTGTGTTGCTTCTTTGTTAAAAATCCAAGTGTACCTGTGATCCCTTACTGGGTGAAGGATGCAGTCAAAAAAAAACAATTCTTCCCTCAGAAAGTTACAGTCTAATAAGTAAGGCTGAAGTCAAACAGGACAGGTGGTGGCAGGGGGTGGGGTAGGGTGTTATAGTATTGCTTCTTTTATTTTTCCTTTCAAAATAAAAGTGAATGGGACCTCCTGGGCCATCCAGTGGTTAAGACTACGCTTCCGATGCAGCAGGAAAGGGTTTGATCCTTGGTCAGGGAACTAGGAGCCCACATGCCAGAGGCATGGCCAAAAAAAAAAAAGTGAATGGTTGGGGGGAGGCATTTGACTAGACAAGCACAGCACAGGACCTTCTTGTGAATGAAGATAACAGAGTAACCAAAGAAGCCTGAATCTGACCTCTCATTTCCTCTGATTTTGTTAAGCCCCTTCCCACAGTCTCTTGGGGGAGGGGGGGGGCACAGGATGATAAACACTGTAGTTTATGTAGAATGAATATTATTTGATAAGTTTAAACAAATTTAAGTCATGCCTTCAATTTATTTTTTTCCATGATATGTATTGAATACTGCTTCCGAGGTAATAACCATGGCTAATAAGCAAGCACATTGACCCTTGACACAGGTCATTTCCGTTACTCCCCTAGATAATCCCTTGAGGTGGTACTCTTGTTATTCCCATTCTACAGCTAAAGAAACTAAGATGGAGCGAGAAAACAGCCTCCCTTTTGTCACACGGGTAACAGGAGAAAACAGCCAGCTCCCAGCCTCCCAAAGCCACCTATGGAACCACTGCCGTATTCTCCTCCTCTCTGGTTAATTTCCATTCCTGGTGGCAGAGTCATCGGGTCCTTCATCAACAGCAGGGAAGGAGGCGGACTGAACCAATCTGCAAAGCTCCGCGCTTTCCCATTCTAATCACCAGGCCGTGAGATGCTTCCGTTTCTCAGGGACCCTTACCCTTTCACTGGGGAGCAAGAGGGCAGGTCTTTTTATTAACAACAAGCTGTTCTGAGTTTCTTCGCAATTCTCTATAAACAATGAGGGAAAAGCAATTTCCCAGCATAAACAACTGGGGAAGCAGAGGAGGAAACGTTGGGGAAGATCCTACCAAGGATCATCCTTACTAGTGAGAGAATTCGGGGACAGATACTCTTGGTGCTAGAGTAACACCGCAGGAATCAAGAGAAGGGAGCCAAGGTGTCTAAAGGAAGTAGTGAATGGACTCTGAAGGTGCTGGTTGTAAGGAGATGGTACATCTAATATTTTTCTTTTGCACCCTGTATTCTCTAGGGTGAAGGGAGGAAATGGGCTAATATGAAAAATGGATAGGCTAGTGGAGCTGTCACATTTGCTTCTAAATGAGGACTATGAGGTCCTCCCGACCATTCATTAGGGCCATTAGGCATGACAAGAAGGCAAGGCAGTCCACTTTTTGATGAGCATGCTAGGGCTTAGACGACCTTGTAGACTCAAACCTCAAAGGGACTGAAAACACTATCTCGTCCAATCTCACCATTTTACAAGAGAAGAAACAGAGCTCAGAGGCCAAGCAGTGTTCCCAAAGTTATGTGGTCAGTTAGAGCCAAGACTTGGGGCCAGAGCTTTTTGGGGGGCCATCACGAGAAACGTCATCAGAGCCATTCAATCCTTCATGGAAAGTTTTGTGAAATTACCTTTAAAGTCTCTCTTTCAGTTTCTTTAGCTGTAAGGGGAATAACAATGGCACCCGCCTCATGGGGATTCATAGCAGTAATCTTTTGAGTCTTTGGTTGTAGTATAACTTGCCCATAAAAGGGAAGATTTGATTTTTTTAAAAGTTCAAGAAGGTGATGAAGTTGGATAAGAAAATTTGAGGGACTGGAGAGCAGTGAGGCTGAGATTCTTCTATGGATCCAGATGCACCAATAATAGCCATACAGTTGTAAAAAGGAAGTCATCTTTCCCAAGGTGATAAGTTAAAACATGTAATATATATTTGGAGATACATTATCTATCTATATCTGTGTGTATGTACATATATATATATATATATATATATATATATATATACACACACACACACACACACACACACACATATATATCCATTCTGACATATTAGCTTAAAATTGAATCTGTTATTTGATAGCCATGTTTCCTATGTGCACAATCCACGAATGTGTTCCTTTGGGGGTTAGTAATGGTGACGATCTTTTGGAGAAGCAGCAGGCCATACCGTCTCGGCTGTAGAATCAGACCCCATAGGTCTCAAACACAGATCTGTCATTTAATAGTGATGTAAAATTTGGCAGATTTCTTGACTCAAGTCTCGGTTTCCTCCTCTGTATATTGAGGCTGTCTAAGATCTCTCTAACCTTAAAGAAGTTAATGAGTTTGGCCATGATCACACACTTTGTAAGGGACTGAGCTGGGACAGACCTTGGTTTACTGGATTCCCCAAACTGCCTCAGTCCTGGACTCTGCTCTGCCTGCTCCCCGCACTTAGGGAAGCAAAGGGTGAATTCCCATGAGGAAGCTGGCCAGTAAGATTGGAGAGGAGGTCTGTACCCTGCCCAGTCTTTTCAAATCTATCTCTTACACCCTACATGAAAGAAGCAGGTAGTTTAAGATCAGACATGATTCTAGCGATGTATTGGGTTGGCCAAAAAGTTTGAGTTTGGGTTTTTCTGTATGAGTGTATGGAAAAACCCAAATGAACTTTCTGGCCAACACAATATATGTTACACAAGTTAAAAAAAAAAAAAAAAAGCCTCTCCCACTCCCTCACCAGTGTCTAAAATTAAAATGCCAAAAATACTACCAGGAAAAGAAGTTTGGTGAAGAAGCAGGAAAAACTATAAATTGGCTGCAGAGTCTACTGCAAGACATGGATTTCTCTGGTTTTTTGAAGTCCCATTCATTTGGTAGGAGCTCTTTTCAAGGAGAATCATTCGAATAAATAAGCACCAATATTTGACTATGTGGAACTTCTCATCAAAGACTTTACATCCTATCTTTGATAGGACAGTCATGTTTCCCAAAAAGAGAGAAAGAGAATTTCCCTCCTTTTGAGTTTCCTGCCTATTGAGTGCCTTTAGTAGTAACAAAGAAAAAAAGTAATTGTAAATGATGGCAATTTTTTTCTCCCCTAATATTTCTTTGGAACATTCTGGAATGTTTACTTATTGATTTTCAGTTAAGCAGATTGGAGAGAGCATGGTGAAATTATAAGAACGATGATTTCAAGAACTGAATTCAATGCCAGCTTTGCCAAACACCTCCTGTGTCACCTTATGCAAGGTACTCTCTTTGTGCTTCAATATTTTCCTCTGTAAGAACAGAGGTATTGATGGAAAATGTCTGTGAGCATTTAAAAGTGCTGCCCAGTTCTCTGAGAACAGCCTAAGACCTGTCCTTAATTTACTGTCTGCCTTTGAGCAACTTACTTCCCCCTCCTTGGGGCATCAGTTTCCTTGTGGATAACATGAAAATCGCCAGCTCGAGCTATGAAATCCTATAATACTCTGTGAACTCTCTCAGATACAGTGAAATCAGGTGCCAGCACCTTCTGATGGAGAGAAGGAATGATGAGGGTGTCTTTAAGGGAAAACATCTCTCTTAATCATAACTTTGAGTCCCAGCATGAAGGGACCCAGGTGCCGGGGAGCCGTCCACCTGTACACAGAAGCAGGCAAAACACAGGAGGGCGAGCTGGGCTTCAGCTTGTGCAGGAAATGCTTCTGTCAGTGATGGCTGCCTGTGGTTCTAGAAAGGAAAGGAAATATCAGTGGTGAAGCCATAAGCCAGGTCATAGAGGAAGGAGGGGGGCAGGGTAGCTCTAGTTAAGGGAGTGTTCAGCTGTGACCCAAATAAGGTGTGCTTGGTACAGAGAAGGGGATGGAGAACTAGATAGAAATACAGATACACTACTTTGAATCAGGTCTAGAAACACATTTTTTTTCTTCCCTTGTTCCCAACTCAGGGATCGAACCCGTGTCTCTTATGTCTCCTGCATTGGCAGCTGGGTTCTTTACCACTAGCACCACCTGGGAAGCCCCTTGTTCAGAAATCATGCCCCAAACCTTATACATCTGACTCAAAGCAGACGACATCACTAAAGGCTGCTAGTTCGCACCTCAGGGCCTTTGCACTTAAGGTCTCCCTTCCATCCACCATGGGGACCCCCATCCCAGCTCCTGGTACACCTTCCTCCCACCACCAACACACTTGTTGCCAAGTTCGGAACTCAACAAGTGCCTTATCACGAGCAGCGCCCTGCCCCCAGGCCCCCTGCCCTGCTTTTATTGTTTTTGTAGCACTTGTTACTACCGGAAATTGTTTCCTGTGTTTATAGGCCTGCTTGTTTATTTCCTGGCTTCTCTCCCGGAGCCTCCCTGCTGCCCCCTCCTACCTAATGTAAGCTCTGTGAGGGCAGAGGGCTGGACTCGCTTGCAGGTTGTTGTGTGCAGAGCTCGACTTAGCTGCTAAACCACCACCACCGCATCCAGCGCACCAGGACAATGCTAGCACATAGTAGGCTTCTCATAAATATTTGTTCAAAAGGTGAAAGAACAAAGCAAGAAATGTGGGGCTTTTTTTTTTCCTCTCCCCAGGAGGACTTTTTTTTTTTTTTTTTTTTTTTACAAAAAGGCAGCATGTTCTTGAGACCGAGAGACTCGGGCCCAAATCGTTACCAGCCAGGGAAGTAAGAGGACTCTGTCCTTCCATGGGCTCTGAGGTAACAAGGCTGATGAGGCTAGTTATTTTTACTTATACTGTTTCCAAAAGAAACCTCCTCATGCATCACGATGTCCCCGTTCTCTGAGGCTGTGCCAGCCAAGGAGAAGGCAGGCTGAGTGACAACGCCTGCAATGTAGACAGCAGTGTCCTCAGAACTGGCACATCATTTGACCGGTTCTTTCTCTCTCTTTTTTTTTTGGCTAATGCCTGTGCACGCATGCAAGCAAGCATCGCAAAGCATGTGAGATCTTAGTTCCCCAACCAGGGACAGAACACTGCTGCCTGCAGTGAAGTGTGGATTCTTAACCACTGGACTGCAAGGGAAGTCTCTTTTGACTGTTTCATAAAGACACCCAAGCTCATGAGGCTCATCCTTCTGATGAAGATCAAGTGTAGAGTCAGGACTTGAATCCAGGTCTGTCTCCATTGGGTGCTCTGGGCTCTGCATTTCAGCATCGACAAATGAACACAGGCTGGCTGGCTCCCCATTACCCACCCCCGTAGGAGAGATCACGAGTGACCAGCCACAAATGGGGTTGGTAATAATAGGCTCTTTAGAAGGGACAGGACGAGGGGGCAAATAAGGCATGGAAAACAGGGACAGAATGGAAGGAGGCATCACTCTCCAGGTCCTTGCATGATTCTGAGAAATGCCTGGTTAAATTTTGTATCTCAGGCACCAGGCTTGCCTCACCTCATCCTGGTCCTGCTCATTGGAGTTTTCTTTGTCTGTCCTTTTCTCTCATGTCATACGATCCTTCTTTGTCTAGAAATATCATCAAAATGACTAGATGGCTCTTGGGAAGGACTTGGCTCTCATTGCCGACTAGCTTCTAGCCACCTCTTGGCTACCTTCCCTCCAAATGGCCACTGGAATTATTTATCTAAAGGACTAATCTGTCATTGCCCCACTGCAAACCCTTCAGTGCCTCTTCCCGTGTCTACATTGTTTTAAGACCTAAACTACCTGGCATGGCCTTTAAGATTTTGACACATTGGCACCTTTCTGCCTCCAGAACATAATCATGCTTCCACAACTTTAGACAGGCTATGCCTTCTGCCCAGGGGACCCCCTCCCTGTCTGTCTGGGTCAGAATCATTTGCCCTTCAAAGTCTAACTCCAAAGCCACTACAACATTCAGGAAGGCTCAAGACAGAGCAAAGCTGATGTAAAGCCAGCTCGCCAGGGATGGGCAGAGGAGTAACTAATCTAGGAGGTGAGTGACAGGCAGAGGGTTGAGACCCAACAGGCCAGGGAGTCAGGGCCTCTGAGGTCTCCTTCCCACATTCTTTGCACAGATGGGGTCATGCCAGGAAGGTTACCCCCAGCACTCAGCCTAGGCAGTGCTGACTTTATAGACAGGCTCGGCGTGACTCCAGTCTTTGAACTAACTATATTTTCCTTTGATAATGTGGATCCTAGTTGTTGGCAATGAAAAGAAACTAGGCTCTCAGGTACCCTGGAAACTCCTCATTCAGTTCAGTTCAGTTCAGTCACTCAGTCGTGTCCAGCTCTTTGCGACCCCATGGACTGCAGCATACGAGGCCTCCCTGTCCATCACCAACTCCTGGAGTTTACTCAAACTCATGTCCATTGAGTTGGTGATGCCATCCAACCATCTCATCTTCTGTCATCTCCTTTTCCTCTCGCCTTCAATCTTTCCCAGCATCAGGGTCTTTTCAAATGAGTCAGCTCTTCACATCAGGTGGCCAAAGTATTGGAGTTTCAGCTTCAGCATCAGTCCTGCCAATGAACATTCAGGACTGATCTCCTTTAGGATGGACTAGTTGGATATTCTTACAGTCCAAGGGACTCTCAAGAGTCTTCTCCAACACCACAGTTCAAAAGCATCAATTCTTTGGTGCTCAGCTTTCTTCACCGTCCAACTCTTAAAACCATACACGACTACTGGAAAAATCATAGCCTTGACTAGACGGACCTTTGTTGGCAAAGTAACGTCTCTGCTTTTTAATATGATGTCTAGGTTAGTCATAACTTTTCTTCCAAGGAGTAAGTGTCGTTTTATTTCATGGCTGCAGTCATCATCTGCAGTGATTTTGGAGCCCAAAAAAATAAAGTCTGACACTGTTTCCACTGTTTCCCCATCTATTTGCCATGAAGTGATGGGACCGGATGCCATGATCTGTGTTTTCTGAATGTTGAGCTTTAGGCCAACATTTTCACACTCCTCATTCACTCAGGGCCTATTTTTAGACTTTGCCCTTTGGCATCAGCTTCCCAAGCTGTCAGGGTCAAGGATGTTTAACAGGTTTGTAGCTTCAACACACGGGCACTGCAGAGCCCAGCTCCTGCCTGGTTCCCTCACCGCCACTTTCTAAGTTTTCATCTATTTGTTTTCCTTCCTCCTCCATGTCTAACTCTTCTATCTGTTTTGCATGATCTTGAGAATCAATCCAAAGTCAGGCTGACATTTTGGCCCAGTCTCCCCAAGGAGTTCAGATCTGAGAACTTTTTCTCCTAGAAAGAAAGTTAATGTGTGTGTTGGTTTGGGGGAGGCCTAGAGAAGCAAGGCTATCCATGCAGGCTGGATAATAATAATGGCAGTAATAATAAATAATAATGATACCTACATTTGCTGAGCACTAACGACAAGGAGATCCAACCAGTCCATCCTAAAGGAGATCAGCCCTTGGTATTCATTGGAAGGACTGATGTTGAAGCTGAAATTCCAATACTTTGGCCACCTCATGCAAAGACCCTGATGCTGGGAGAGACCCTGATGCTGGGAAGGATTGGGGGCAGGAGGAGAAGGGGACGACAGAGGATGAGATGGCTGGATGGCATCACTGACTCGATGGACATGAGTTTGGGTAACCTCCGGGAGTTGGTGATGGACAGGGAGGCCTGGCGTGCTGCAATTCACGGGGTCACAAAGAGTCGGACACAACTGAGTGACTGAACTGAACTGAACTACGTAGTAACTGGGTTGAGTGATTTTTTTAATGCTTTTACTCATTTAACCTCCTAGGTGTGACTGCTGTGTACCCATTTTAAAGATGATTCGTGGGACTTCCTTGGTGGTCCAGTGGTTAAGAATCTGCCTTGCAATGTAGTGGACATGGGTTCGACCGCTGGTTGGGGAAATAAGGTCCCACAGACGCGGGAAACCCATACACCACAACTGAAGAGCCTGCATGCCACAACGAAAGATCTTGCATGACGCACGGTAGATTCCGTGTACTGAAACTAAGACCTGATGGAGCCAACTAAATAAGTATAAAAAAGATGGTTCCTATTGTGCCCATTTCTAAATGAGAAGGTCAAGCCCCAGTTACATAAAGTTAAAGTGTTAGTCACTTAGTTGTGTCTAACTCTTTGTGACCTCATGGACTGTAGCCCGCCAGGCTCCTATGTCCATGAGATTTCCCAGGCAAGAACACTGGAGTGAGTAGCCATTCCCTTCCCCAGGGGATCTTCCTGAACCCAGAATTGAACCTGAGTCTGCTCAGGTTCTGCTGCATTGCATGCAGATTCTTTACCATCTGAATCACCAGGGAAGCTCACCTACAGTTAACCCAGGGTCAAATAGTAAGGAATGTTAACGTCTAGACTGACCCCAAAGACTTTAGGTCTTTACTAACTGGGAGACGCTGAACACATCACCTCACCTCTTTGCTTCTCAGTTAAATTGCATCTGTGACAAAGAAATAAGGAGAACATGTCCTCCTTACTTTGCAAGCCAGTTAGGATGGTTGAATGGGATAAGCAATGTGAGGTGCTATGTAAGTGTTAGTAATTGTCTTTATGAAATCTGAGACACCCCCCCCCCGAGATCTGGGATCAAACAGAATTACTGGGAATTGCTTTTCACATATGAAAATTATTTTTCTGTTTCTTGCTGTGATTGGAAACTGTGTCTTCTATTTTGAGAGATGATCATCCTTTACCATCCAGGCTCTTTGAACAGACTGTGGGACCTCATGCTTTTCAAAAGATGGTCTTATTTGAGCCTGATGACTATTAGGGAGTTAGGCAGGACAAATATCCCCCCTCTGCAGGCAGGAAAACAGAAATCAGAGTAGCTGTCAGGAGATGGTCAGAGCAGGAGCTCCTGCCATCCACTCTGGTCATCTTTGTGTTCCTTCCTTTTCTATTCCAGGATCCTGGGCAGGTGACAGTTCTGACAGATGAGTAGGGCCCTGCAGGTGGGGGAGGAGGCTTTGGCGGCGGGGATGGAGGGCAGCCCCCGGGGTTTTCTCCTTTAGGACATCAGAATGTGCACAGGCCCCTCATGAACATCATTTGTATAAAACTCTACCTGATGTGAGCTGCGGTTAACTACTGTTGTTTTGTTGTCACTTAAATAGTGTTTTTAAACACTTAAAGTTTGTCATTTTCCTTTTGTGTTTTGGAGTCAGTGCAGGTTTCGGGGTGTCAAGCAATTGCTGAGTTTTGTGCGCCCAGGCACTTAGCCTGGAAACCTCTGCACAAACAGCCTGGGCAGAGTAACCAGAAGAGCTACCTCTCCCTTTTTTTTTTTTTTTTTTTTTTTTGAGGTATAGCCTTGACCGGACACATCAGAGTTTAGATCTGGTCTCTGCCACTTACAAGCTGTGTCCTGGGCAAGTTATTTTAACTCTCAGTGTCATCTGTAAAGTGAAAAGTTGTTATATGAGTTTCACTCTAATATCTAGTAAGGTGCCTAGTCCAGTGCTGTCAGTGCCCAATACTGTGGCTGTTTTCACTATAGTTTCTTTTTTTCTCTCTAACCTACTTGGACTCATGGAGATGGCTCCCTGCAAAGTGACCCTTCTGACATTGTCTTTGTGAGAAGGGAGAGTGGACCGTATAACTCCTCCTAATTATGTCTCTTGAGCACTCATGAATAGGGTTTTGGTGGAGGTCCAGGCAGTGACCAGGTGGGAACCAGGTTGATCTAGTCCCTCAGGCCCCTTTATCCTCTGACTGCTCTAAATTCTTTCCTTCCATTAGGGACCAGGTTAAGATGCAGAACATAGGAATACAAGTTCCTAAGTATACAAGGGTCCACAAGGGTCCCAAGTGTAGTTTTCCAGGACCCCCCAACAGTTACCCCATGCTGGGGTGGCGGCCTGGCATGTTTGTCCTACCCCAGCTGCTGGGGTTGATAAATGAATCCAAGGAAAGGGGCAATATATAATAGGACTAAAGAAAGAACCTGTGCTGGTAAAAGTGAACAGACCAGGTGGAAGAGAAAACAGAAGCTGAGGTTCTCTTTGCTAATGAGGATGGCACTCCACAGTTCTCCCTGCTGGCTGAATGGAAGGCTGAAATCCCTGTTATTCTGTCGCTCAGTCATCTCCAACTCTTTGTGAATCCATGAACTGCAGTATGCCAGGCTTTCCTGTCCTTCACTGTCTCCAGAGTTTGCTCAAACTCACGTCCATTGAGTCAGTGATGCCAACCAACCGTCTCATCCTCTGTTGCCCACTTCTCCTCCTGCCCTCAGTCTTTCCCAGCATCGGGGTCTTTTCCAATGAGTCAGCACTTCACATCAGGTGCCAAAGTATTGGAGCTTCAGCTTCAGCATCAGTCCTTCCAATGAATATTCAGTGTTGATTTCCTTTAGGATTGACTAGTTCGATCTCCTTGAAGTCCAAGGGACTCTAAAGGGTCTTCTCCAACACCACAGTTTGAAAGCATCAATTCTTTGGTGCTCAGCCTTCTTTATGGTCCAACTCTCACATTTGTATATGACTGTTGGAAAAACCATAGCTTTGACTATACACACCTTTGTCAGCAAAGTGATGTCTCTGCTTTTTAATATGCTGTCTAGGTTTGTCACAACTTTTCTACCAAGGTAGCAAATGTCTTTTAATTTCATGGCTGCAGTCACTGTCCATAGTGATTTTGGAGCCCAAGAAAAGAGTCTGTCACTGTTTGCATTGTTTCCCCATCTATTTGCCATGAAGTGATGGGACTAGATGCCATGATCTTAGTTTTTTGAATGTTCAAATCTCTGTGGGATCATAAAACCCATCCTGGATCAGCCTGAAGTCAAGGTTGGCTAAAGAGCCCAGCCAGGAACTGGGCGGATGGGAGAGGGAAGAGCTCACCCGCCTGACAATTTCAGAATCACCTGAGGCTTTTGCCAAAAATGCGTGTCCCTGAACTCTACCCTAAAACACACCCACTCATCGTTTCTTAGGAGCATGAGACTTAGAAACTTGTATACTTAAACTTCCCACAAATGTTTCAGGGTCTTTAGGGTTGAACAGAAAAAAAAGATCTAGAACATTTTCCCTGTATATTGATTTTAAAATACCATGCAAGTTAGACTGAAGACAAGACTGGCAACAAACATTTTGGTCTGACAAATGTTTACTGTACACCTGCTCTGTGCCAGGAACGTATTCTGCCCTCAAGCTGCCTCTCAGCTTATAGGGCCAGGTGGACTTCGTAAAGAGTTATTACCACAGCGACTTGTGGTAGAAGCTCAGGAGGAGGCATGAGCAGTGTGCCAGGGGGGTGTCCAGGAGCAGGAAGAGGAAGGAGGAACTGGAAGCAAAGCAAGGGGATCTCCAAAGTTTTCATTTCTGAGACGGAATATTGTCAACAGAAGGTGGTATTACCTTAGCTTTCTCTTCTCTTAGGGGGATATGTGTCCACCCTTGACATTATCCTTGGACATGATGAAAGAAGATTGAACCACAGGTTTATGTCTGGTTGTTCATCTGAAATTCGGGCTCTGTGCGGTTCTGCATGCCACATCTTTAGCCAAAGTAAAGGGACTTTCGGCTTTGCTCTTCTCCAGCAAAAGCAACCGTGAATCAAAATAAACAACCTCTGGAATCCAAACGCTGACTCCTCCTACCAAAAAAGTAAAATAATTTCTCTTAATTGATAGAGGCTCTCTCGGTGTGCAGAGCACCCCGGTGACCAGGTGGAGAGGCGCTTGCTCCGGGATTGAGAGCTTTTAATCGGAACACTTTTTGAAAAATCTTATAAGTGAAGTTGACCTTCCCTGGCTCACAGGCCTTGATCCTGCCAGCAGACCGCCTCCGCCCCCTCGCGGTGTCGGCTCTCAGTCGGGGACCGGACCTCCATTAGCTCCAGGCCGCGGGGGCGAGAAGGCTGGACGGCGCTCGGGCGAGAGCCCAGAGCCGGCCGAGGCTTGGCCGGCCCCCCGCGGCCGCTTCCTCCAAGCCCTGCTGACCTCTAGTGGTCACACGGTGGAACTGACAGGACGCTGGGCCAGAGTGGGCAGCCGGGGTTTGTTTTCAACCTAGGTGTTCTCATCCTTGTTTCGCGCGGTAGACTTGGAAGCTTTGAAAATACCCGTGGGGGGTCCCTGTGCGTGAGCATGTGGCCGCATGAGGTGAGAGATCTGGGTGGGACTCAGACCCTAGGAAAAGACTCAAGAAGCGAAGGGTCCTGTCAATTTGTCCTTAAGAGTCAGTGAAGATGGTTTACAGCCTTTCCTGTAGTCACATAGTTCACACTCTTTGCTCCTGGGAGGTTCTTCCTGTGGTCTCACCTTGTCCCCTCTTAAGAAGAGAAAAGTCTCGAATAAAAAAAAAACAAAATGCCAGTTTACCCATCAGTTGTGGTAGCAGCTGCAGTGTAGGGAGTCGGCCTGAGGCTGCAGAGCTCGCGGCTGCCTGGATGGGCTGGGTGGTTTTCTCCAGGCTCCAAACTCCATCAGGCCCTCAGTGAAATGGGTTAGAAGGGAGAAGAGCCAGCCCCAGCACAATTAATTTCCAGCAGCTGCATGGGATTAAAATTACTCACTTCTCGCTGGTCTCTGTGTAATGTCCCTGAAAACGATCTCCTGATCCTCCACTTCTACTCTTTTCTCTTCCTCATGGTCTCAGCTTTTGGTAAATTACTCCTGGTCTTCTGCCCTCCCTCCCTGTAGGTGTGACTGGAGGGCACAGCCCCTGGGAGACCCATCCCTTCCCAGACTGGCCCAGGGAGCTGTGCTGGGGTGATATCGGGGGTGCAGTGTGACCCTCAGGAGTTGGACAGGCTGTGGCGGTGACTCAGCCCTCACGGAGTTCCCAGGGAAGTGGGACTTTGCATGTCCCGTGCCTGTCCTTCCAGGGAGCAGAGGAAAGCAAACCCTTCCTTACAACAAGCACCAGACGGGGTGGAGGGCGTGCGCTCACGTGCTGTGGTTGCATTCGCCAGCTCGTCTCCCTCCGAGCCTTAGTCGTGTCTTCTGTAAAATGGAGGAGAGACTGTTCTCCAGGTTGTTGTGAAGACTAAATGAGATAATATGTAGACAAAAATATGTTTATGACATGTAGATATAAAATGGGTAGAACCATTAGATGATCATACATAATGTTAATGATTATAGTAATAGCTGTATAAATACATAATAAATAGGGTTTCTTGAAGGCACATTATAGGATCATGTTTTAAGCTTTCTTCATGTATCATTTAACCATCACAGCGATGTGCTGAGGCAAATCCTTTTATTATCTCCATTTACAAATGAGGAAAATGAGATAAGAAGGTATTGGGAGATGTGCCCAAAGGCACACAGTAGGTAGGAGACCTAGAACGTGAAATATGAGCCCTGGAAATCTGATGATGTTCCCTGGGAGAATATATCACTGGGTTGTGCCCAAACTGAGGTATAGTGCTTGCTTGTCTCTGCATGTGAGACTGTGTGCACACCCCTACACATGCAAACACACAGGCACACATGGATACATGCACACATGCACACATACACACATGCAAACGTATCACATATGCATACAGTATACACATAACAATACATACAGTGCACATGTGTGCATGCATATACACACACATGCACACATACATACATGTCTTTGCATGTTGTCAGTGCATAACCAGAGACCCTGCACCTTTCTTCCTAGAAGAGTTTCCCTCAGGGGGCCACCTCTTGGAGAAGTAAAGAGGAAGCCAGCTAGCCACTGGAGCTAGTAGGAGAAAACTAGCAGGAAGGGAAGCCAAGTGCCTTTGGACAGAAGGAGAGATTATCCAGGAACCAACTGGGCCACCCACACCTCAGATTGTGAAGCCAACTCACGGGAACAGAACCAGGCTTCCTGTGATGCTATCCTTACCCAGATGAGCCTGCTTCTTTCCAGGGACTCCAGGGCCCAGCTGTTTGAGGGACAGCGCTCATGGCATTGCCATGTGCAGTCAGCTCATCCCAGAGCTTCATGCACTCATTCCAACAAGGGGCCTGATCCTTTCTGTGCTTTGCATGTAACTGACACTTAATGGAATTTGTTCAGTTTCGAGTTCTCCTCTGCTGCACTCTGGTCCCTTCCTCACCGGTCTGCGGCATGGAGCTGGGGGTGGGGACTTAGACTAGGAGCTTGCTTGCACTCTTTTCTAGCTGTGCAACTGTGGCCATGTCGTTACCTTCTCTGGTCAGCTCTAACGTCCCATCCGGCCTGACATTCTCAGTCTAATAAGATTCTAATCAGGTCTCCATCAGCCGTGGTCCACTGTGGTTGGTAGCGGGTAATGTGAGCAGGGTGTTCAGGCAGGTCACTGCATTTGTGAGCCTCAGATGACATTGTGTCATCACAGCAGAGGAAATGGTGTGTGAATGGAAACAAATGCCATCCTGGCAATGCCCCTGTCCACATGACTTGATCTCAGGGTCAGAATCAGGCTTTGGGGATAATGCAGTGTGGCTGTGGAGTTACTTTCTTTCTAATACCTCAAAGGAGTAAAAGGAAATATGAGAACAAAGAATGAGGATAGATAAACCAAGAGAATGGTTCCAAATCACAGCTGCCCCTGCATAACACTTCGGTGCCAGCCACTGTCCTGACCCTTCGAGAAACCAACTCATTGAGTTTTTTGGAGCAACACCATGGGGGTGGGTACTAATATAACCCCCATTTTACAGATGAAGGCACTGAGCCCAGAAAGGTTTACGCAGCTGGTCGATGGCCACACTAGGATTCAAAACTTAGGGAATCTGGCTCCAGTGTATATATTAGTCACTAAATTATATTGCTTCCCAAGGAACATCTTCATCCAGGATGAAGGAGCCTTTGGGGAGAAGGTAAATCACCAAGTCATCTCTGGAACCCCAGTTGGATGCTGCCCACTTCAGAGACAGACGAAGGCCAGGAAGAGGGAGCCCCTCACCGCTGAGCGCCTGCTTTGTGCACACTGAAGAATGGGCAGGGAGTTTCTCCTCTGATTTTTGCTAGTCGCCCGCAGGCATCTGCCTTGCACTTCCACATCCAGAGGATAAGGAACAGCAGAATGCTTTGCCCTCTGAGGCACCTCTCTCCTATCTTCCTGAGGTTTCACTTCCTGCTCCGGCCACCCCCGTGCCCGCCCACCTTCCCCAGAGGGATGACTGGCAAGACCTCGACGTCGACCGCAGAACGTTTTTGCATAAGGGGCCAACACTGGCCCGTGCGTCAACTTCCCTATTTCTGCTGAAAACACTCGCTGAAGTTAGAACTGGGAGATGAAGCCCCAAGATGGGGTTCGAGCAGAAAAGGCAGCCACATCGAGGTGGCTGAGCTTCATTGGAGCGTGAAATCAGGTGAGTCATGGGAGAATCCCGTGGACAGCCCTCACCGCAAGGGCAGCTCACCCCCTCGCCTTGGGGGAGCCAGCTGGAGCTGGCTTCATGCCACGGAAGTAGAGAAAGAAGAAGGGGAACCACGGAAGGGAAGAACAGCCCCAAAAGAGAGTGGAGAGGAAGATGAGTGAAAGTCCCAGCCAAGGCAAATATTGACTTAACCATTACGGGAGTAAATAAAACTCCCATTTATGTTATGCAAGTGCTATATTCTTTGAATACTTCTGTCTGGAGGAATTTTTTATTTCACCATAGAAGAAAAATGTTTTCATATTCTCTCCCGCCGCTCAGACCCACAACCCAGCAAGGCCTCGTGCCCCCGAGAGCCATAATATTATTTGTTAACATTTTTATGATGCCAAATGGTCTGTAGGAGAACGGGCGCCATTCTTTAGCTGGGAAACCATATGGCACGACGAGTAATAAATAAGGTATTGTGATAGTTAATGAACCTAATTGCCAGCAAAGGCTTTAATACAGAGACTGTGCTGCTGAGAATTTAGCACCACATTAGGGATGCTACGGAGCTCCCCTGACTTCTGAGGCTTAATTTAAGTTCTATATTGCAAACTCCAGAAAATAATTCCAAACCCTCCTGCTGGAAAAGCAACCTGCTGGTAGACTGTGATTATACCGAATTACTAAAATCGCAATCAATTTTATACACACATTAACTCTTACCAGGAAGGACGCACAGGGAGAAGAGGGATCAAGATTGCAACCCATTCTACCTGTGGCTCTGGATGGAGGAAGACGGCAAGAGGCAGGAAACGGGTGGTACCCAGAGGAAGGATCCAGGTCCACGAAGACAGGAAGCCGGGGAGATGCTGCGAGGAGACCTGGGCACAGGCTCAGGGTGTTGGAACTCTCTAGTCTTGCAGGGTCCCCTTCCCTGTGGGACAAGAAGACAGAGGGTCATGGAGAGAGGGGTCTGTGCTCACCAGCAGCGGGAATCCTGGCAGGAAAAGGGGCTGAGCCATTGCTGCTGTTATTCCATAAGTCAAGGTTATTAACTAGAAAAGATCAAATCGTGGCAGTCAAATAACCTTGCATTGTGGAAAATGTAAATGCCGAACAGCTGCCGCTGAACTTTCAGTTGTGTCTGGTCCCTGGGCGAGAGAGGCACACGGCAACAGGAGAGGAGCTGGAGGAGAGGCGCCCACTCACTCCAAACCGCCGCCCACCTGCCCCTGCTTTTTGGAGCTTGCAACAACCTCGCCCACCCACCAACCCTGGCCAGGATGGAGGAGAAGGATCAGGCACAGAAAGAGTCTCCCAGAGCAGGTCAAGCCAGGTGTGCAGGGAGAGAACGCTCCGAGGCTGCGGTCCACCCATCCATAGCCTACATCCCACTGTAGATGCCCAGGCTATGGTTTGGAGAGCAGCTTAGAAATGTCCTTTCCAGGAGAGCACTCTGACAGAGAGGAGAAACCTGGCACAGCTCTATGTGCCAGGCCCTCCTGTGTTCAGAGAGAGTGAACGTGGCAGGCTGAGAGGTGGGAGTAGGTATTAGGAATAAGGAGTCTTCCCATAAATCAAGAAGACAATGGAGGGCTTCCTTGGAGGTCCAAGGGTTAAGAATCTGCCTGCCAGTGCAAGGGACATGTGTTCGATCCCTGGTCTGGGAAGATCCCTCATGCCGCAGGGCAACTAAGCCTGTGTGCCACAATTACTGAGCCCGTGCACCATGACTACTGAAGCTCTCCCACCTTAGGACCAAGAGAAGCCACCGCAATGAGAAGCCTGCGCAACACATCTAGGAAGTACTCCCCACTCGCCGCAACTAGAGAAAGCCCACACACAGAAATGAAGATCCAGCACAGCCAAAAATAAATAAATAAACAAATAAGGAAACAATGGAAGAAGCTTGAGTCAGTGAAGCTGGGAAAACCAAAAATGTACCAAAGAATCTGGAAGGTCATTAAGACCAACCAGGAGGCAGAGGCAGGCCTGGCCACAGATGTGAGACTTCTCAAGCAATGACCATGGATGGCCATGTGGATCCTTCCCAAGGAGCTTAGGACAAAGCCCATTTTCCTGCAGAGAAGGCAATGGCACCCCACTCCAGTACTCTTGCCTGGGAAAGCGCATGGACAGAGGAGCCTGGTAGGCTGCAGTCCATGGGGTCGCTAAGAGTCGGACACGACCGAACGACTTCACTTTCACTTTTCAACTTCATGCATTGGAGAAGGAAATGGCAACCCACTCCAATGTTCTTGCCTGGAGAATCCCAGGGACGAGGGACCCTGGTGGGCTGCCATCTACGGGGTCGCACAGAGTCGGACACGACTGAAACGACTTAGTAGGGCAGCAGCAGCATTTTCCTGCTGTGAGCTAAACTAGCTTCAGCCTCCTCTGGGTTGTTGGGTGGGCTCTGGAATCCCAGAGACAGGGCTTGTGGGACAAGTCTCCTGAGCTGTGGCTTCAGGAAATTCTGAACATGCGGCAGAGTTCATGGCTTGTGGGTGACATGGAGGATGAGGCATTACCATCAGGGTTAAGTTCCTGGAGGGCAAGAAACTGATCTTCGCAGCACCCTGCACACATTTAGGAAGCTGAGTGAGTTGATTCTCAGAGGAATAAACTGCACGAGTGACCAGGAGAGAAAGTACACGTGTCCATCCACCAGCCAGGCGGTCAGTGTGGATGACAGGTCCTCCAGGCAGCACTGGTAGGGTCTGAGACCCTCACAATCTGCTGGAGAGGGAAGGACCAGCCTCACGTTCAGCCCTTCTCCTGGTGCGGACCTCCTGTACTGTCCTGGCTTGTCTTGAATCTGTGATGTTCAACCATGGTTGTGGTCCTGAAGTGGATGCTGTCAGCTGCTTTATCTATGAATCCTGCCTCCTGGGTTCAGTGGTAGAAGCTGAACCCCCAGAGGTTTTCACCTGTAGGGGTAAGGAATTGAGGCCACAGGAACCCCGTAGGCCTTCCCTAACCCTGATGGAACTTCAGAATCAACTGGGGAGACCCCACCATAAAGACCCTAATCTGGCAGATCTAAGAGTAGGTGTTGAAATTGCTCAGGGGATCCTGACACAGTAGTGAGTAGAAAACTATTTCCCTGGATGGCTCTGCACCCTGCCTTTACGCTCGCTATAACCTCCCTACTCAGTTCCAGACTGTGGAAGGAGAAATACCCACACTGTTCTTGGGAAACAGTTGACGGAACACTTGAGAATCTGCTTAAACCGTGAGCAAGACGAAGAAGCAGCAGGAAGGTATTCTTAGCTTTGGGGTGGTTAACCAACCCCTGGGTCAAGGGCCCAAGAAGGCTGTTGAATTTCCATCCCTGGTGGCCTCTTCAGTTAGACAGATATGCATCTGGAGGCAGAGAGACGACAGTGGCCTTCGGATCTTTCGTTTCTGTAACCTGATGGCATTTCCATATTTATAGATGAGGAAAATGAAGGCCAGAAAGGTTCTGTGACTCTTCCTCAGAAGGGTGGTATCAAAACTGACTGGAACCCAGGTGTCTTGACTGTGTGTATTCTTTCTAGAGAAAACTTTCTTTTAAATTTCAGCTTATATATTCTGGGCACTGGAAGATAAAGCAAGAGCTAAAGAAGATCTAGGATTTGTGTTCATATAGTGGATACTAAGGGGCTGGGGGGCCCCGGAGGAGACTCACATTTCTGAAGGTATAAGATGCTACAGGAGCTTGCCATCTAGTTGGAGAGATTCTCAAAAAATTATAAAGCCGTTTATTAAAGTTATCATAGCATAAGTTTCGTGGAAGAAAGGACCTTATCAGAGAACGTTTCCTAGAAAAGGGCTGGAAGCAATGATTGCTTCCTGTTAATTGTGAGCTGATCACCCAGCTCTGTGCTAGAGGCTTGGGGAAAAAACAAGGATATTGCGCCTGCCCGCAGGGAGCTTCCAGATGAGTTAAAGAAGCGGTGTGCACCCGAGAGGCGTGGAGAGCCCCAGGGCAAGCGGGCCCCTGAACCCTAGCAGGGGACCCAGGCACTCAGCTACAGTGGTCTCCCAGTGAGCTTCGCTTTCTCTAGACTCTGAGAAGTGGGGAAAGTTGGACCAAGGTTCCCAGTGGCAAAGGGGACTCCCTAGGGGTCCTGGGCAAAGATCCATAGGCCCTGGGGGAAGGGCTGCATCCTCCAGGTCAGGGGTTGCAGCTGAACATAGGCTCATTTTTTAAAAATATCTGTTCATTTATTTATTTATTTGGCTGTGCCAGGTTGTAGCTGCAGCAAGCAGGATCCTTGATTGATTTTCATTGTGCCCTGGGGATCTTTAGAATGGGCATGTGAACTCTTAGCTGCAGCTTGTGGGATCTAGTTCCCTAACCAGGGATTGAGCCTGGGTCCCCTGCCATGGGAGCATGGAGTCTTAGCCACTGGACCACCAGGGAAGTCCCTGGATATAAGCTCTTGACCTGGCTTCTCCATGCTACTGCGGCAGGTAGGCAGAGCCCCAGTCTTCTCCCAACAGAAGGTGATGGGAACCCACCTCAGACCCTGAGCCCTGTCCAACCCGACAAGTGCTGAGATGAAGAGCTGCCGGGTACAGATTTATCACTGTACATAAATACACTTTACAATCACAGGGAAGGCTTTCTGAGGAGGCCATCGAATATTTTATAGTGATGCAGATCCAGTGAAAAGAAGGAGAATAAAGAAAAGGGAAGATAATTATTTGATGGAGTTCTCTTAGGATATGCCACAGCAGGGAATACTCACAAAGAATACAGATGACTAGAGAGACACAGCTATGCAAGAATGAGACTAACCTATAAATTGTCAGGAGCAAGGATGGGAGGAAAGGAATGGGCGCACTCTGGGTTCCCATCACGCCATCAGCAATGGGTACCTCACTCCACCTTGCTGGCAGCAGTCTGTGTGCCAGCCACAGCACAGGCCTGCAGAAGGGAGACGCCACCTAATAAATGTCTCTGGAAAATTACGACTGTACTGCTACAGTAAAAAGATGGCGCCGTTTATCTCAGCGCCATCTGCACAGGCTCATTTGTTGCTCCCGAGGCAGCCCACATGCACCCAGCAAGTTTGCAACTCTCCACCACTTGGAGTGCTTTCCTCACGAGGATGCTTGGGGACCCGGGATGCTCATTCCTCTTCCGGCTCTTGGTGGTCAGCAGGAGCGGCGCTGAAAGAGGCATGCAAGTGGAAGCTGCAGCGTCAGATCTGGACCTCAGGGTGGGGACCTGGAGTCCAGCACCCTTCCCACGCAGGGGAAGAGATGCACTGAGCATCGTTCATTGCTCATCCATCCATTCATCTATTCAGCAAACCATACGGAGGGTCTGCCTTCTGCCAGGTGTTGTGATGGACATTAGGGCCACCTGAGTAGTTTGCTTGCACTTCCTGAAGAATGTGATTCAAATGTCATTTTCTCAGTGAAGTCATCCCTGGGCTTTTCCTCTAAAAGGCACCCCCCCTTTGGTAGTGGACTCAGAGCCCAGTAGGGTTAGCCCTTAACCGATGACTGATGAACACAAACCCATGAACCCTCTGGCTTCCTTGCCTCCAGTGGCTACCACATTGGGATGTGTTTGGTGTTGTTGAAACATAAAACCTTGAGGATGGAGGAGGTTGCTCTAAAGCCAGGAATATGCACATACTTGGTGCTTCCCTGGTGGTTCAGAGAGTAAAGAATCAGCCTGCAATGCAGGAGACCTGAGTTCAGTCCCTGGGTTGGGAAGATCCCCTGGAGAAGGGAATGGCTACCCACTCTAGTATTCTTGCCTGGAAAATTCAATGGACAGAGGAGCTTGGTGGGCTACTGTCTGTGGGGTCACAAAGAGTCGGACACAGGCTAATGACTTTCACCATCATCATGCACATACTGCAGGATCTGTGGGCTTTTAAAGTGTGTGTTGAGCTGGTTCCAATGGGTTGGAGGTGGCTTTGCTGAAAGCTTGTGAATGAAAAGGACAATATACAGACATGGAAGGATGTGGTTGTGGTCTTTGCTTGGATCCCGGTCCATGTTTTTATCCATCTGAAGATAGGGTGCTCTGGCATCTCTGGGAATCTCAGCACAGCCCCAGCCAAGCCCATCAAGACTGTGATTCTGAGAAGGTTTGAAATGCCTCCCTTCCCTCCTGCCTCAAGGTCCTCTACTGGCACTGAAACGGAAAACCTCTCTCTTCTCCTTCCTCCCTCTCCTCATGTCTCTGTACAACCAGCCCAGGAATCTCAACTTCACATGTAATAACCCTCCTTTACTCAGGATAAAGCATCACTGTTCTTTCTGTTGTGTGCAGAAGCACCTGTCAGACTTTGAATTGGGACTTAGTGAAACCACTGGTGGGGAATTGAAGTTGAGGAAATAGGGACCAGAGTATGATGAGGCTTTAGTTGGGTTTTTTTTCAGTAGGTGATGCAGATACAGTGATGGTGTGAATCAGGGGCTGGAGTGAATCAGAGCTGCCCAGTGAGGCGAATGAACCAGCTGGAGCCCATCCCTGATGTGGCAAGTCCAACGAGGGGGCCCTTGGAATAATCAGGGTGTGGGTGGTGATGGTGCAACCCAGGAGCCTTGGAAGCCACACCGGAGAGGAGGGAATTGCTGACGGATATTCAGGAAGTTTAATTAAGAGAATTCAGTGACTGATTAGGTGTTTACATGTGAGGAGGAGAAATCTGGAAGGAGAGCAGACTTTTTGTGGGAAGGAGAAATGAAGGGCAGAAGCAGAGACTGAGAAAGGGAAACGGGCAGAGAGGGAAGGCAGGGAGATAGTGAAAAAGGACCATAGAAAGACATAGAAAATGACAGAGGCCAAAAGAGAGATGGAAAAGAAGCAATCAGTGAAACTCCTATTGAGACTTCCTTATTTTTTAAACTTATTTCCAACCAACATTAGACTTACAGAAAAATTGAAAAAAAATAGTACAAAGACTTCCCACATACCAACTTCCCCTAAAGTTAACCTTTTATACAACCATGGCATAGCTATGCAGGACAGGACTTAACACTGTTGCTGTTGCTACTTACCATTGTTGTTCAGTCACTCAGTCGAGTTCACCTCTTTGTGAGCCTGTGGACTGCAGCACTCCAGGGTTCTCTGTCCTTCACTGTCTCCTGGAGTTTGCTAAAACTCACGTCCACTGAGTCGATGATGCCATCCAACTATCTCATCTCTGTTGCCCACTTCTCCTCCTGCCCTCAGTCTTTCCCAGCATCAGGGTCTTTTCCAATGATTCGGCTCTTCAGATCAGGTGGCCAAAGTATGGACTTAACATTGGTACACTGCTAATTGCTAAACTGTAGACTTTATTGGAATTTCGCCAATTTCCTAGTGATATCTGGAAAGGGAGAAGCATTAGCCACAGAACCAGAGAGGGAGATGGGTTTAGACAAAAGAACCCAAAGTCTTCCTAGAAAAAGTTTAGAGGGTGGCCCCATCAGATCTCAGAGGCATGGACTATCTTAGGGACATGTATTTGGTGCCTCATAAGTGGTTGCTTAATGAATGGATTCAAGTGTCCTAGGCACAGACCAGTCATTGTACCAACTATCCACACAATCAACCAGTCCTGTTTCTTTGAAGCTTCTGCAGTGACCAGGATCTGTGGCTTCCACCATAGGCATTTTTAAGGAGCCAAATGCTGAGGGCTTCTTCTAATGTCAGGTTCCTAGCTTCACCCTCCAGAGAGAGGTTCCTCGACTAATGCCCTCTGCTCATCTCTTTCCTTAAATCTTCCATTGGGGCACAATCATGACACCCAGGATCTCAATCTTATTCCTTTTGAACTTATAATTTAGGGGCTTAGGGAAGTTTATTACTGTTATGGAGCAAAGAAAGGAGTCTTTTACCCTTCACTGGGGTCCAAAGTAAAGTCACCCCCTTCATTTGGGAGCCAGGCAGCCTAGGAATGGGTGGCTGTCAATCACCAGAAGGTTCTCCCCTCCTGGGCTCCTCAGACATGGAGGGAAGCCAGCCTCAGCGGACAGCAGCTGTGTGAAATGGCAACCCAAACGGGGCTCCCAGAACCCTCTTCTCCACCAACTCCAAAAGCCTGTGAAACTGCCCATGGCCAAGCAGCCTGTTCCATAACAATGGCACGTTTGAAGTCTCTGCAAGGCCTATTGCTATAGTTCTTTTTGCATTAAAGGAGACAAATCTGCCATGCTGTCTCCTCTTGATTTACTTATTTTTACCCGAGGTAACCGAGAAGACCTTAGAGTTTCTCGAAGGTCAAGGACAACCCTTATGGGGTGGTGCCAGGGAAATGAAAACTTGGATTGGCAGCACGTATCAGGGAAAGCTGTCACTTGTCTCCAGCACCAAGAGACCAGCGACTGCAGGCAGGTATTGACAGCCCATGTGGAAGTTCCAGTCCATCTCAGAACAAACTCTCTCCATCTTTCTCTCTTTCTTTCTTTTGCAGGATCCAGAAAGGGGAGGGATTGGGAACACCTATTAGTTGAGGAATATTTAGATAAACTTAGATAACCATCCAGATATTCCACATGTTCAAGCTGGATTTAGAAAAGGCAGAGGAATCAGAAATCGAACAACTGTTGGATCGTAGAAAAAACAAGAGAGTTCCAGAAAAACATCTACTTCTGCTTTATTGACTATGCCAAAGCCTTTGATTGTGTGAATCACAACAAACTGTGGAAAATTCTTAAAGAGAAGGGGAATACCAGACCACCTGACCTGCCTCCTGAGAAATCTGTATGCAGGTCAAGAAGCAACAGTTAGAACTGGACATGAAACAATGGACTAGTTCCACATTGGGAAAGGAGTACATCAAGGCTGTATATTGTCACCCTGCTTATTTAACGTATATGCAGAGTACATCATGTGAAATGCCAGACTGGTTGAAGCACAAGCTGGAATCAAGACGGCCAGGAGAAATATCAATAACCTCAGAATCGCAGATCACCACCCTTTTGGCAGAAAGCGAAGAAGAACTAAAGAGCCTCTTGATGAAAGTGAATAAAGGGAGTGAAAAAGGTGGCTTAAAACTCAACATTCAAAAAACTAAGATCATGGCATCTGGTCCCATCACTTCATGGCAAATAGAAGGGGAAACAATAGAAATAATGAGAGACTTTATTTTCTTGGGCTCCAAAATCACTGCAGATTGTGGCTGCAGCATGAAATTAAAGGACGCTTGCTCCTTGGGAGAAAAGCTATGACCAACCTAGACAGCATATTAAAAAGCAGAGATATCACTTTGCTGACAAAGGTCCATCTAGTCAAAGCTGTGGTTTTTCCAGTAGTCATGTGAGAGTTGGACCATTAAGAAAGCTGAGCGCCGAAGAATTGATGCTTTTGAACTGTGGTGTTGGAGAAGACTCTTGAGAGTCCCTTCTACTGCAAGGAGATCAAACCAGTCCATCCTAAAGGAAACCAGTCCTGAATATTCATTGGAAGAACTGATGCTGAAGCTGAAGCTCCAATACTTTGGTCACCTGATGTGAAGAACTGACTCATTGGAAAAGCCCCTGATGCTGGTAAAGATTGAAGGCAAGAGAAGGGGTTGACAGAGGATGAGCTGGTTGGATGGCATTACCTACTCGAAGGACATGAATTTGAGCAAGCTCCGGGAGTTGGTGATGGACAGGGAGGCCTGGCGTGCTGCAGTCCATGGGATCGCAAAGAGTCGGACACGACTGAGTGATGGAACTGACTGAACTGAGATGACCATCTCATTTCCAAACACTAGGAATGTGCCTTGTACAGGACCCTCTCATCCTTGCCCTTGAAGCCCTTCCCATGGTTCCCCCTTCTATTCATAAATAACTCTGATCTGCCTCTCAAGCTGGTGGAAAGGTGTGTGGGAGCAACAAACAAGGGAGAATTAAGGGCCTAAAGCACCTTATTTGGATTTGTCATGTTCCCATGTTTGCTGGGGAAGATTGAAGGCAAAAGGAGAAGGGGGTGGCAGAGGATGAAATGGTTAGATAGCATCACCAACTCAGTGGACATGGATTTGAGCAAACTCTGGGAGATAGTGGAGGACAGAGGAGCCTGGTGTGCTGCAGTCCATGGGGTCGCAAAGAGCCGGACAGGACTTAGCGACTGAACAACAACAGCGGCATGTTTGACTCAATCCCCCAAATAATCACTCGTTGATCAACCTGCATCTTTTTCCCTACTAACAACGGTAAATAAGAGTTAGTTTATATAAAAATAGAAGGAATTCCATTTGGCTGTTCTGTTGGCACAATGCTTGGCATAAAGCAGGTGCTCAAAAATATATGTTAACTGAATGAGTTCATGAGTGATAACGCAGGGAAAGTTTTACAGCTGGGCAATACTGTGGAAAGAGCATTGAAATTAGAGAGAACCAGGTTCAAACTCTGAACCTACTCCTTCTCATGTGCCCTTGGGCAGGTAATGTGACCTCTCTCAGCTTTAGTTTTTCTCACTAAGAAAAACAAAGATGAAAACTCCACTCTTCAGTGCAATGGTGAAAACAACAGATAATGTGTGTGCAAGACCATACACGCAGCTCAGCGGATTAAAAATAGTAGCAACTTTTATGATTATTTTCTGGTAACATGGACCACTCAAATTCAGAAGGTTTATGGAAAACATTAACAAAAAGAATGGACAGTTCTCTCTTAGGATTGTTTGATGACTGTCCTGCCTAGAGGCAAAAGGATGGATAGACTAAGATGTAAGTAGCTTGCCTGCCCTGGGATCCTAGAATTCTGGATTCCCACTGCCTCTGAAATGTGGCTGTTACCTGATGTCTGAGACAGCCAGGTGTGTGTGTGTGCTAAGTCGCTTCAGTCGTGTCCAACTCTTTGCGACCCCATGGACTATGGCCCACCAGACTCCTCTGTCTGTGGGATTCTCCAGGCAAGAATCCTGGAGTGGGTTGCCATGCCCTCCTCCGGGGGATCTTCCTGACCCAGGGATCGAACCTGTGGCTCTTGCACCCCCTCATTGGCAGCGGGTCCTTTACCACTGCACCAGGTGCTGAAGCTAAGAGAAGCAGACGTGTCACACGGTCTTCCAGGAGAGGTGGGGTCTGCAGCCCACCCGCTTCTCTCCTCCTCTCACTTTCTTTCTCACAAAAGTATAAAGACAGTCCCGCAGGACCACACTTAACCCAACAGACACTCTGTGGCCAGTGCAGCTTCTGGTAAGGGCTATGGATTGTCTTAGATGACAGAACATATTTTTCTTCCAAAGTTACCAGACAAGCAGTCCCTTAGAGGGCAGGAAACGTGTCCCCCCCCTTAGAGAAGATGCCTAGTGAGCACTTTCCTGATGACAAAGTTGGGGAGCAGGGTGTTTCAACCCAGGGGCAGGCAAGATGGGAGACTGTGGCAGGACAGGATACACATTGGGCAACGACATGCGAGGCCTTTCTCCTTGGTGACAACTCTAGGACCACAAGTGTTTTTATTTTTTAAAAAAATTTTTATTGGCTGAGCCAGGTCTTAGTTGCAGCACACAGGATCATCGATGACCATTGCAGCATTCAGGAGATTTAATTGTGACATGTGGGATCCAGTTCCCTGATCAGGGATCGAACCTGGGGCATCTGCATTCAGAGTGCAGAGTCTTAGACACTGGACCACCAGGGAAGTTCCCCACAAGTATTTTTCCAAATGAGTGACCACTGGCACAAAAGCCAACCAAATGAGTGTGACATCTCACACTTACCAGCACGACTTCTCCATTTTAGTGGCACCTCTTCTTGTTTTCTTTTGATCTCTAACTCTGTTGTATCTCTTCTTCTGCCTTCTTGCTCTTTCCAGCCTGTAACTTTGCTAGACCCTTGGTGTCACCTGCTCACTCAGTCCCTCTGATGGGGTCTGACTTGAGAATCCCTCAGAGCCAAGGCCAAGTGAGAGGCCGCCTCCTGCATTGAGTGTGAATGGGGGCTCGGATGCCAGCAACAACTTGCATCCTCAGCCCTCCAGCAGCAACGCTTGTGGGCGTCTCCTCTGTGACAAGGTGATGCTTGTCTCTCATGTACTATAATCTCATTAAATGCAACACCTGGAAAATGTATGTCTTCTTCCCATTTTCCAGACTAGGAAAGTGAGTCTCAGACAAGGGAAATGAGTTAAGACAGTGGCTGGAGCTTCAGCGAGTACCAGCATCACTTGGAGGGCTTGTTAAAACTCAGATGGTGGGGCTCCAGCTTAAGTTTCTGACTCAGTGGGTCTGGAGTGGGGCCTGTTCACTGGTATTTCAAGAAGTTCCTAAGCGATGCAGATGCTGCTGCTCAGGCACCAGAGTTTGAGGACCATTGATTTCCAGGGTCGTGGCCAGGAGGCAGCAGGCCCGGGATTGAAACCCGAGGCTTCTGATCCCAAGTGTGTCCTTTCCTGTCCACCTCAGCTGGCTTCTCTCTGCCCAGTGTCTGGGTAGGATCTCCATCAGCACCCTGAGATCACTCTACCCGAAAGTCGAGTAAACCATCTGGGTCCACCATAAATCTATCAGGCTCCCGGGAAATGGCGTGAGGCAAAAGCAAGCTCCCATGAAAGGGAGAAGGTCTGAGAACAGGACGCGGTGCTGGTCGTGATCCTGGCCCACTGGCACCTGGAACTTCTTTCACAGGGTGTTTTATGGGCCAGTTTTCAGTGCCAGCATCAGGCTAGGTGGGGAGCCCAGGCCTGCCAGAGCCAACAGCAGCCTGGGCAGGCAGGAAGGGTGGTTTTAAACTGCTGTTGTATTTAATTGTTAGCTAAGCTCTTCCGTTGGCTGAGTGATGGAGAAGGGGCAGGCAGGCAGGGCTGAGAATGAGCTGTGAGAAGTTGTATTTCTCTGCATTTGGGGCTCACTGGGGATTCTGCACAGAGTGGCACCTTGGGGCTCAGCCCTGGAGTTTATGTCAACCCCTGTGCTTGATGGGTTCGAGGTTCGTGCCTCATGGTTAGTGGGACCCAGGAGGCTGGAGAACCCAGCTGCTCCTGGCACGTGTCTCATCATTCCTGCAGGCAGGGATTGACTTTGACCTTTGTGGGTCCCGAAATAGAAGTCACAGATAGTATGAGGCACCATAAAGCTTTTTGGCAGCCACACACTGTCACCCAGCTCTTCAAGGCCTCGTCCTAGCAGAGGATATACAAAAGGGCTGCCTGGAGGCAGAGGGATGGCCACAGAGATCTCTGCAGGGCACTGCCAGCTGGAAACCCCAAGGCCCTTGTGTCTCTTGGCTCTATGGTGAGGGCAAGCATCATTACGCCTGAGATCAGGGCGTAATCCAGACACCCATCCATCTCAGCCTCTGCTTTCCCTCCCACAAGCCTCCAACAGGAATCCAGACCCACTTCTGCCTCAGAGCAATGTCACTCAACAGAGCATGGAGAATACCAGACCGAGGAAACCTCATCCCTAGCAAATGATAGTCATGATCATCATTGCTGTCACTCATTCACAGCGTACTAAGTGCTGGCTGCTGTTCACATACTGACTCATCTAATCGACTCAGTAAATGATGATGTGGGTACGGTTATTATCACCATTTTACAGATGGGAAAACTGAGGCACTGAGGGGTTGAGTCACTTGCCCGAGACCACAGGGTTAGAGAATGAGTGAACCTGGATTTAAACCTAGGTGGTTTGGCTCCAAGAGCCGGACGCTTGGCCTCTCCTTTATCCTGCAGCCTCACCTCCGGCCCCAGTCTATGCCAGCTCTGATGCAGCAGCTCTCACAGTAACAGAAAGTTATTTAATCCCTTTGGGTATCAGTTTCCTTATACATAAAATGAAGAAAACTCTGTTACGTGGCTGAATAATGCCCCTCCCACCAAAGTCATATGTTGAATTCCTAATCCCTAGTACCTCAGAATGTTACTTTACTTGATGGGTTTGTAAATGGGGACCTTTAAAGAGATAATTATAGTCAAATGAGCCCTAAGCCAGTATGACTGGCATAAGAAGAAAGATTAAGACGCAGACATGCACAGAGGGAGGAGCATATAAAGACACAGGGAGGAGAATTCGGCATCTGTAAGCCAAGGACAGAGGCCTCAGAAGAAATCAACCTTGCTGACATCTTGACCTTGAACTTCTAGTCTCCAGAACTGTAAATAAACTTCAGTTGTTTGGGTCACCCAGTCTGTGGCACTTGGTTCTGGCAGCTCTAGCAAACAAACACAACTCTAGTGAAAAAAAAAAAATACACGTCATGGAGGTGCTGGGCGACCTGGATGGCAGACAGGAAGTGAAGTCTCCTGCCAAAGTAAGTGCCCAGGTCAGGAGCTGTAAGAGAGGAGGTCAAGTATGAAAACAGAAAAGAAACCACTTTTGTCTGGAGGCATCAGGAATGGGAAATGCAGGATGCTGGGTGAGGAGCAATCCAGGAAGCAGAGGAATAGGGGCGTTGCTGGAGATGGAAGGCCTGGATTCCATAGGAGCCAACAAAAAAGGACATATTTTTCTAGGACCAGAGAGGGATCATTTGGTGGATCAGCTTCATTCATTTATTCATTCATTCGTTCAGCTAGCCATAATTGAAGGTCTACAGTGAGTGGGCACCCAGCCTACCCTGAGAGCATCAGGGAAGTCTCCCAGGAGACAGCGACTCCTGATCTGAATCCAAGAGAACAAGAAGGAGGAAGCCAGATGAAAGAAGTGGGTGACAACTGTTTTGGACTGAGAGGAAGACCAGGTGCAGACCCCGCTTGGGTAGATAAATCAAACAGGGTGTCCTTACTCATCAACTAGGAAGGAAGTCAGGACACATGGCAGAGATACCAATAACCTTCCGTAGGACAGTGGCCCATAGTTATAGGTGAGGACTTCTGTGTAAATAAAGGTTCCATTGGATCTGGAAGCCTGTCTCCTTCCAGACTAGTGCATATCTCTAGGTTTTGTGGGTTTGAAACTTGGAAGTTTGGAAGGGCTCTCTTTAAGAAAAATAATGCATTTATAAATACATGATTAGATGCACAGTGAATATTAGAATGAAAAAAATCAGAGAAAATTATGCATTTAAAAAAGCTAGCATATTAAGCAAACATTAATCTTTGCCTGGTTCTTGTGCAAAAATGAAGTCCTGGAATTCAGCTTCCAGTAAGTCACATATCCATATCTAGACCCAAGACTAGAGCATCGGCTTGTAACCTACACAGCATTCTCACAGGAGATTCCCTTTGCCTGGACCAAGTGCATCTCAAACAGTGGCTACTACGTGTACATAGTACATTGAGGCACAATCTACACTTGATTGAGATTCTCCAGCATAGCCTAGTCATGTGTATTCCTGGGCTCTGTGCGTGGAACTGGAGCAGCAGTAGTTACCTAGCAGGCCCTGAATGAGCTATCAAGCCTTAGACCTGCAAGGCATTTGGGGAAGTTTGTGCAAAGACCTAGGGAGGTGGTGGCACAGTCCTTTTGAAGGACTACCTGGGCAAAGAGGTAAGAGAAGGTATGACGAAGTAATGGAGGGGTTACTCGTAAAGGATTTTGAGTAAATACTAAAGAGTTTTAATTTTATCCTGAAGACAATGGGAAGTTATTGAAGAAAGCTAAACATGTAAAAGACATACTCAGATTATGTTTTGGGAAAATCACTCTGAAAGTAGTATGGAAGGTTAAGGAAGTAATCAAAGTTCTCCAGATAACTCTCCCTCTATCTATAAACTCTTTCTGTGTAAAGAGGCTTATCTTAAGGTGTTAGTTGACAGGATTAGAGAGGCTGAGAATTTCTAACATCTACAGCTGCCATGCTGGAGATCCAGAAGAGTCAGTGTGTAGATCTGACTGGAAAGCCAGCAGACTTAAGATCCAGGAAGAGCTGATGTTTCAGTCTGAGTTCTGAAGACCAGACAAAACAATATCCCAGCTCATGCACTCAGGCAGGAGGAGTTCCCTTTTACCCATGGAAGTGTCGGCCTTTTGGTCTACTCAAACCTTCAACTGATTGGATGAGGCTCACCCACAGTAGGGAAGGCAATCTGCTTTACTCAGTTCTAACAATTCAAAAGTTAATCTCATCCAGAAGCACCTTCACAGACACACCCAGCGTAGTATTTGCCCAAATGTATAGGCACTCTGTGATCCAGTTCATTGACACATAAAATTAATCATCACACAAAGAGAAATGACAGAGGCTTGGATGAGAACAGTGGATACAGCAATACAGAGGAAATTATGGATCAGAAAATTGTTAACAAATTGGATGGGATTTGGTGGCCAATTAGTTTTGAAAGATGGAGGAGAGGGTCTGTAATAACACCTGGGTTTTGATTTGGGGAGACTAAGTGAAAGGCAGTTCTTTTTACTGTGACAATGTCATCTGGTTGTCCCTTAGCTTCACCAGTTCATGGGGACAAACGCTATCACATTAACAGGATAACTATCAGTTTTACTAACTCAAAGCCCCACCTACAGATGGTTGCAAAGTTTTCCCAAAGAACTACTGGCATCTTAAAAAGTCTGACCCACATTCACGAATCCATCTGAGTCATTAGACATGGACGCTACCTCTGCAGGACAGAGACCCAGTGGGCCTGCCCTCCCACTGGCACCGGCAGCCTCATGGAGCTCTGCCCGGGTGTGCAGGAGCTGTAGGGGGTTCACAGGCATGTGGCCCCTTGCGGGGAGATCAGAGGGGAGAGCTCCTTCCCCTTTGGCAATGAGACTGTCATAGACCATGCAGCTTTCACAGTGAGATTCTTTTTTTAAAAAAAGGACTTCCATAGCAGATTTATTCATAGCTCAGAGTGGATATAGCCCAATGTTCATCACCAGAAGAATGGAGAAGCAAATCATGGCATGTCCTTCCAATGGAATACACTGTTTTACATACAAAAGTACAAATTGCTGGGAGTCCCCGGTAGTCTAGTGGTTAAGATTTCAGGCTTTCACTGCCATGGCCTGGGTTCAATCCCTGGTCGGGGAACTGAGATTCTGCAGGCTGTGTGGTGCAGCATAAGAAAAAAAAGTACAAGTTGCTGACACACGTGATGCTATAGATTACAGTCACATATGGTGGACTAAAAGAGTCCAGACATAAAAACAGCTCATATTGTATGATTCCATTCATAGAAATTTCAAGGGCAGGCAAAACTAATCTATGGTTCTAGAAATCAGAATAGTAGTCACCTGGGTCAGAGGAGGCAAAGTGATGGAGAGGAGAAAGACGGACTTTTCTGGGATGCTGGAAAAGTTCTGTATCTTAGTCTGCTTGGTGATTACATGGTAAAAATTCAAGCTGTGCCTTAAGATTAGAGAATTTTACGTACTTTGTGTATGTTATACCCTGAGAAAAATAACACCCTTGGAGCCCTTGTTCCCCTGGTAGATACCCGCCATCCCCTAGCTTCTGGGGGCTCCTCCAAACCAGCTGCCCTGCAGCACCCAGATCAGTACCTAGATCACTGCCCTCCTATGACCACTGGGCACTTTTGGTGGATGTCCCTTATATGTGGTAAATTCTTTCCCAGAGGACCAGAAGTTCTTCTAATTTGGCCTCTGCTGGCTGCCCCCAACCTCACACCCAACCCCACCCACTTCACCTGACATGCCTCTATGTGGATAGAATCCAAATGTGGGTGGATTCTCTGTCCACACTCACAAGTGGTCCCCAACCCAGTGAGTCAGCGCACAGACGGAGATGCTCAAAGACACAAGTCTTGTTCAAAGCCTAGGGTGGTACTTTTGGGGTCTGGATTTTTTGTTTGCTTGCTTGCTTTGTTGTGGTTGTTTACTCTTTGATTTTGCTTTGGGATCTTAGATGTGGGGGCTCGAGGTAACCACAGTCCTCATTCTGTGTTATCACCACCAAATCTGCATACGATCTCACTCTTATTTATTTCTTCCCCTTATTTCCATACCTAGAGTGACCGTTTATCACATAAGCAAGAACACTTTCGAGAAGAAAAAGTGAGACTTTAACAGTCATTATGCTGGGACCGCAGGGGTAAACCAGGATGACTGCAGGCAAACCAAGACATGTGGTCCATGCTTATTCCTGTGTCCATTCTTGTATCCCTCTAACTACCATTCTGTTTTGTTTAATTTGTGTTTCGCTTTGATATGTTTCTACACAATATGTATTTTTGTTTTGCGAGCACTCATCTTTGATTTATATAACTGATACTTTGCTATAGATCTATTTTGGTCTCTTACCTTTTTCACTGAGCACCGTTCATGTCGACCTCGACTCTGTTGCTTCTAGTGAATGCGATAATCCTCCATGCCCTGCAGCCTCCACAGGTACCCATGCACCCAGCTGGTGATGGACATCCAGGTGCCCAGCCTCACCCCATCACAGGACATGATGTCATGATTCCCCTCATTCAGGAAGCCTCAGGAGCTGCTGGGAGAATTACTTTTGGATCTCAGGAACAGAATTGTCAGGTTGTTATTTAAGTAAGTGGTACCAGATTGCTTTCCAAAATTTGTCTGGCTCTTCGTGACTGACATATACATTTCAGCTCCAGCCCAGCTGGGACGTCCCTGGGGAGAGAAGGCTGAGAACTGAAACCAAAGAAGCACCAGAATTTGAGGAGTGAGCAGAAGGGGTGGATATGATGGTGAAGACTGTGACCAAAGTGGTCATAGAGGAAGGAGGAAGGCAGAAAATGAGATGGGGTGTCATGGTGACAGGGTGTCATGGGACGGGGTGTCGTGGTGGCCTGGAACTCTGGCTCTGAGGACAGACACACTTGACTTTGACCTCAGCTCAGCCACCAGCTAGTTATGTGACTTTGGATTTCTCATATGCACTCAGCCTTGGTTTCTCCACAAGTCAACTGGGTATGACAAGTCCCTGCTTTGATGGATTGTAACTTAGCTCTATATATGGCACATAAGCATCTAGGAATTGTTAAGAATGTGATCTTCTAACAGTTTCTCATCCAAACACTTATCAGAGTTTGTGGCTATGTTGTCATTTGTAGGATTATTTGATTAATATCTATACTCAGCGCTCCGTCACTTCAGTCGTGTCCAACTCTCTGTGACCCCATGGACTGTAGCCTGCCAGGCTTCTCTGTCCATGGGATTCTCCAGGCAAGAATACTGGAGTGGGTTACCATTCCCTTCTCCAATTAATATCTTTATCTTCTACTAAATTGTATGCTGCCTTGGGACTGGAACCCTGTCTATTTGATGATGACTTTATCCTTAGCAGTGCCACAGTAGCTGGTGGGGTTTCCCCAGTGGCTCAGGAGCAAAGAATCTACCTGCCAATGCAGGAGACACAGGTTCACTCCCTGGGTTGGGACTATCTCCTGGATAAGGAAATGGCAACCCATTCCAGTATTCTTCCCTAGAAAATTCCATGGACAGAGGAGTCTGGTGGGCTACAGTCCATGGGGTCGCAAAGAGTCAGACATGACTGAATGACTAATCAACAAGAAACAGTGCCTGGTACAGAGGAGGCACGATAGATATTTATTGCATTGATGAACCAATGCAAGTAAAACACAGAAGTTAATTACTGGTTGTGGTAAGTGCCACGAAGGAAAAGACATCACGAATATTAGAGAATAATTGGACTGAGGGAAGAACACAGATAGTGTAGGGAAATCTCCCCTGAGGAGCTGACATGAGCTGAGGGAGAAAGGTAGAGAATGGATGGTCCATATGGAGAGTTGAGGGACGAGCATTTCAGGCGGAGGGACAGCATGTTCAAAGGTCCTGAGGCAGGTCAGGCTTGCCGTGTGTTGGGAAGTCAGTGAGGGATTTTAATTGGGAAAGTAACATATTGAGTGAGCACACAGTGAAGAGTTAGGAAGCTGTTGCCATGGAAAGATTATGGTGACTTTAGGGTGGATAGATGAAAAAGAGTGTGTGGGTTTGGGAGCATTTTGGAAGTAGAAGATACTGAATGATCAGGTATAGGGCAGGAGGAAAATACGTACATTAAGGTTGACTTGGGCAATTGTGTGACTGGGGTGTCATTTACTGGGACTAGAAAACCTGGGAGGAAATAGGATTGGTGGTAGAGTGGGAAACTGAGAATATAAAGCTTATATTTCAACATACTAAGTTTGAGATAACTTCAGATCACCAAAGGGAAATACTGGATAATCAGTTAGAGAAATCTGGGGAGAGGTTCTGATTTATTTGGAGTCATGAGCCAATGAGATGGCATTTAAAGTCATGCCATGGTCATTTAAAGTCATGGGAGAGACCTCCCTGGTGGTCCAGTGGTTAAGATTCTGTGCTTCCAAGGCAGGGGTCACAGGCTCCATCCCAGGTCGGGGAACGAAGATCCCACATGCTGCGAGGCTTGGCCAAAAAGTAAAAATTAATAAAATAAAATAAATTTATGGGAGAGGATTGAATAAACTCCAAAAGGAATAAAGTATCAATAGAGATGGTGAGATGGCCCAACACAAAGCCTTGGGCCCTCCAGCATTCAGAGGCTGGCGGAGGAGCCAGCAAAGGAGACTGAGCAGGTGTGGTGAGCGAGAGAACCCGAAGGGGGTGATGTCATGAAAGGCAAGAGGAGGGAATGGGCAGCTGTCGGGCTGCTGAGAGGTCAAGGAAGAGTGGGAGAGGGAATAGCGGCCTTTGGAATTGGCATCTTGAAGGCTGACAATAGGTTTTGCAGCATGCGGGACCTTTAGTTCCTTGACCAGGTGGAGTCTTAACCACTGAACGGCCAGAGAAGTCCCTGACAATATGGTTTTTAATGACTTTTAAAAAAAACAGGTTTATTGAGATACCATTCACATGCCACAAAAATTGTCCCATTTTAAGTATACAGGGCAGATTTTTCCTACAGTCACAGAACGGAGCAACCACCACCATGATCTAATTTTTGAACGCTTCCATCACACCTGTTAGCAGTCGCTTTTCTTTCCCCTTCCTACCCCCTACCCAATCCTAACTCCAAGCAGCAACTAATCTACTTTCTATAGATTTTTCTGTTCTGGATGTTTCATGTAAATGGAATCAAACAAATGTGGTCTTTGTCACTGGCTCGTTTCACTTAGTGTAATGTTTCCAAGTTTCATCTATGTTGTAGCATGTGTCAATACTTCATTCCTTTTTTTGGGGGGGCCACCTCATGAACCATGTGGGATCTTAGTTCCCTGACCAGGGATCGAACCAGTGCCCTCTGCAGTGGAAGCACAGAGTCTTAACCACTGGACCACCAGGGAAATTCTCCATATATCATTCCTTTTATGACTAATATTCATATTATTTGCTTATATGGATAGGCCATCTTTACTGATCATGCATCGGTTGATTGAAATTTGGGTTGTTTCCACTTTTTAGCTATTATAAATAAGGCTACTGTGAACATTGTGTACTAATTTTTCTATGAACATATATTTTCATCTCTCTTGGGTATATACCTAGAGTAGAATTTCTAGGTCACGTTAAACCTAAGTCATACTATGTTTAACATCATGAGAAGCTTTCAAACCACTTTCCAAAGTGGCTGCACCATTTTATATCTTCACCAACAGTGTCTGAAGGCTCTAATTTTGCCAGATCCTCACCATCGCTCGCTTGTTACTGTCTTTCTTTTATTTTAGCCATCCCGGTGGAGGTAACATGGCATTTCATTGTGGTTTTTTAAAACTTTGTTTTATTGACGTGTAATTGATTTATTGTTGTTGTTGCTCAGTTGCCCAGTCATGTCCCACTCTTTGCGACTCCATGGACTGCAGCACGCCAGGCCTCCCTCATCTGTCCCCCATCATATCCCGGAGTTTGCCCAAGTTCGTGTTCATTGCATCGGTGATGCCATCCAGCCATCTCATCCCCTGACACCCTCTTCTCCTTCTGCCCTCAATCTTTCCCAGCATCAAGGACCTTTCCAATGAGTCATCTGTTCGCATCAGATTACCAAAATACTGGACCTTCAGCTTCAGTATCAGTCCTTCCAGTGAATATTCAGGGTTGATCTCCCTTAAAATTAACTGGTTGATCTCCTTGCTGTCCAAGGGACTTTCAGGAGTCTTCTCCAGCACCACAGTTCAAAGTTGATTTATAATGTTGTGTTAATTTTTGCTCTACAGCAAAATGATTCAGCTATATATGTATGTATACATTCTTTTTCATATTTTTTCCATTATGATTTATCACAGGATATTGAATATAGTTCCCTGTGCTAGGATCTTGTTGTTTATCCATCCTGTATATAATATAGGTTTGCTTCTGCTAATCCTAAACTTCCAATCCACCCCTCCCCTCCTGCTCCCCCTTGGCAACCACAAAGATCCTTCTTTTACCATTGCTTTGCAGTGTCATCTTTGTCATAAACCAAGTATCCATATATGTTTGTATTTATTTCTGGAGTTTCTATTTTGTTCTGTTAGTCTATGTTCCTATGGTTGCCCTTATTCCAATCTGTCTTTATTACTGTAATTATGTAAGAAATCTTGAAAAAAAAACCAGTAATGGAAATCTTCCAATTTTGTTATTCTTGTAAGATTTTCTTCGCTTTTAGCATTTTTTACAAGTGCATTAAAATATAATCAGATATTAAAAGGATGGGGACTTCCCTATCCTTAACCTGGTCCGTGGTTAAGACTCTGATGCTGCCAGTGCAGGGGGCACAGGTTCAGTTCCTGGTTGGGGGACTAAGATCCCACATGCCATGCAGCTTGGCTAGAACATTTTTTAAAAAGTAAAATAAAAATAATAGGATAATTAGTCTACTATGGACTGAATTATGCCCTCTCCCAATTACATGTAGAAGTTCTAACTCCCAGTGCCTCAGAATCTGACCTTATTTAGAAATAGGGTCTTGGCAGATGTAATCAGGTTAAGATAAGTTTATATTGGAGTAGGGTGCGCCAATATGTTGGGTGGGTTCTATTCCAAAATGGGTAGGGTTCTTATAAGAAGAGAAAGCAGACACTCAGAAAGGGATGGTCATGTGACAGTGGAGGCAGAGACTAGAGTGATGCTGTGGCAAGTCAAGGGACACCAAAGGGCAATGACCACCACCATAAACTAGGAAGGGTAAGAAAGGAGTCTCTTCTATGGGTTTCAGAGGCGCATGGACCTGTTGACACCTTGATTTCCAACTTCCAGCCTCCAGACTGCGAGACAGTAAATTTCTGTTGTTTCAAGCCACCCAGTTTGTGAGATTTTGGTAGAGTAGCCCCAGGAAACTAACACAAAGATGTTATAACCAACAATTTTATTCTAATACATTCAAAAATTTAAATGAAATAGACAAATACCTAGGGAAACACACTTAGAAAATTGACAAAAAAGAAATAAATATTTTGAAATCCTCGTATCTATTAAAGAAATTGAATCTGTAATTTAAAAAAATTTTCTCCACAAAAAAATAACCATAGCCCCAGATGACTTCACTAGGGATTTTACCAAACTTTGAAAGATGCATTTTAAACCCTTGGTAACGTGCAGAATTGGCCAACGTTATAAATAGATATTATAAGATCCCAGGGGAAAATGATGGAGACTTAACATTCTTTCAGTGAAAACAGGATGGCAAAGAGAGAATGGATATAAGAGATTTTAGGGAGAAAAGGCAGAAGCAACAGAATTTGTGGATGTTCCAGACATGAAGGGAAGATGATGGACTGACATCCTCGCTCGGGTGTCTTGCTTGGATATCTGAGTCAACAGTCGTGACATTCGCTGAAACAGAGAACACAGAAGGTACAACTGAAGGAGGGGGTTGGTAGGAATCAAAACTTGGCCCCTTGAGTTTGAGGAGAATGTCTGAGGATGGATGTTAGATAGATACTGGATATGTAGTTCAGGAGTGCAGTGTGGGTTGGGGGATACAGAGTTAGGAGCCCACTGTGTGATATTTGAAGCTGTGCGAGTGGCTGAGGCCTCCCCAGGAAGGAGTGTTGTCCGGACAGCAGCTGAGGAGTGTAAAGACCTAACGGTTGTCAGTCCAGAAACTATTGTAGTTAAAAATCAAAGCCAGGACTTCCCAGGTGGTACAGTGGATAATAATCCACCTGCCAGTGTAGGGGACATGGGTTCAATCCCTGATCTGGGAACATTCCACATGCCTCAGGGCGACTAAGCCAGTGCACCACAGCTTCTGAGTCCGTGTTCTAGAGCCTGTGCTCTGCAAGAGAAGACGCTGCAATGAGAAGCCTATGCGCGGCAGCTAGAGAGCAAGCCCTGCTCACCACAACCAAAGAAAGCCCGCGCGCAACAGTGAAGACCCAGAGAAACCAAAAATAAATAAATAAAATGGAAAAGGCCAAAAACAAAACAAAAAGGCCTCTCCAACTAGATGGGATGATAAAGAAAAAATGCAATTATGTATAACGCATAACAAGTGGTCTCAAGGTAGACCTGGTGGATAGGTGGAAAGGACCTGGATTCATTTCCTAGGGCTGTCATTAAAACATCGCACCCATTGGATGGCTTCAAAGAATAGAAACTTATTGTCTTATAGTTCTGGAGTCTAGAAGTCCAAAATCAGTTGTCAGCAGGACCATGTTCCACTGAGGCCACAGGAGGGACACCAGTCTCTGCCTCCATCATCACATGGCCATCTTCTTTCTGTGTCTCCTCTTCTTACAAGGACACCAGTCAGACTGGATTAAGGGTGCATCCTATTTGAGTATGACCTTAACTAATTACATCTGCAACCCATGACAGACCCTTTCCATCTTTCTGCTTTGCCTTTCTCAACCTACTGGCTTGGCTTGAGTCTGCTTTCCTCATGATCAAACCTGTCAACAACAGCCCCAGGCTTCACCTCCAGCACAATAGTCAATTCCTAGAGTTGGCTGGTTTTCCTAGAATCCAGGTAACTAGGTGAGTGACAAGAGGGGGCAGTGGGTTTTGATTTACTGCTGAGCAGTGAAAACAGGTTTACCGAGACAGAACTCAGTGTTGGAGCTCAAGTTCAAACCCAGCCACATCCTGAGCTCTGAGTTACAGATAAGAGGCCGTGACTGTGGGGGAAAGCTTAGTACATCCTCATGTATTTGCTGGTCCACACATCTGTCTCCCCATATGTTCAGACGTGCCTGTGGACCATCCCTTTCCACCTACTTCTCTCTCTGCACATTTATCGTGTAGCTTCACGTATACACATAGCGATCTAGAGACAAGTCCAGGTTCTGGCATTTGCTACTGGAAGACTTTGCTTGGCCCCCATTGTCACAGCCGTGAAACAGAGATAGCAATTGCACCTCTCACAGGATTGTTGTGAGACTTGAGATCATTGTATAAATAAAAACAGGAGTATGGAATTGTTATTATGGCTACACTCTCTCTACACATCACATCGTCAGCCAACAGACAGTGATTCCCAAGTGTTGGATGAGTGCAGTTTTAAAGGTATATTTATATTGTATGCTTCCCTCTATATGACATTCTGGAAAAGACAAAATTATGGACACATTAAAAAATCAGTGGTTGCCAGGGCTTGTGGAGGGACAGGGGTGCGGGGGATGAACAGGCAGAATGCTGAGGGTTTTTAGGACAGTGAAACTACTCTGTAGGACATTTGGTGATGGGTACATCTGTCCAAACCCATAGAAGGTACAACAGCAAGAGTGAAGCCTGATGCAAACTATGGGCTGTGGGTAAGGGATGTGCCAATGTAAGTTCATCATTTGTAACAAACATACCAATCTGATGGGGGATGTTGATCATGGGAAGGTTGTGTCTGGGGGTGGTTAGGGGGGTACATGGGAAATCTGTGCCTTCTACTTAATTTCACCATGAATCTAAAACTGCTCTAAAATGTCTTTTTTTTTTTAAAGTATATTTATAGCCTTCAACTTATACCTACCTACATATGTCTATACCTAGAGAAACACTTGCTTCTAGCATTGCATATAAACATACACACATCTTTCTACTTGTCTACCTGTCTTTCTAGCAGCTACTGCATAAACAACAGAGAGGCACAGAATCTCCATCCGACATGGATATACACAACTTTCTCTCCTTATGTAAATGAGAGGTGTGCTAGTCCTGGGCCTCTGAGAATCAGATGTCCATGTGGGATTAAATGGGCAAGCATTTTACTAACGGGAATGCCTGTGATGGGGTCTGGAGAGGGAGACAGGCAGGGTAGGGAGAGCTGTCAGGCTGCTCAGTGGGAAGTTTGGTCTGAAGTGAAGGAGACGGAAGGAGTCTTCCTGGACTGCCATGCAGTGGAGAAAAGCCTTGGCAAGGCTGTCGGGTAGTCCAACAGCTGGTCGTTCATCAGAGGGGTCCCCGCCTCCCAGGAACAGGTCTTTCTTAGCATCCCTGCCACGTTCAGTCCCTGGTCAGGAGCAGTCCTTGGGAGATGCGGCCTCGACACCAGCCTCCTCCTCCCCCCACCCCAGCCTGGGGATTTCAGAGCAGGGTCTGGAGCCCTTGATCAGTTACCCTCAGGGCAGCCCGGGGACAGGGTGTTCTCGTGGCCGCCCCAGGAGGTGCCGTTTACCTTTGCAGTTGATCCAAACACTCCAGAATAAAAAACAGATCAAACAGCTCAAACGTGGAGAATTCACCTGGGGACAGAATCACCGGTGTGGCTTTTCTAGATGGAGCCTCTGCTCAGGGAGGCTCTTCCGGCTGGCTTCCGGAGGGCCAGGGCTGTCCAAGAACTAGGCTTGTGCTCTGCTCCAGGCATGCCTTGGGGAGCTCTGACTGAGCGTACCCCTGCTGCTTCCTGGCTCCCTTCGGGGGAAGATTCCTTACCCAGGCAGGGCAGAGGCCAGGACACTCTTGGCTGGTTTCTGCCAGGATCCAAACTTCAGATCAGGAACAGGGGGAATGGGTAGCTCCCCCTAAGGGATTCCCCATCATGTTTCCCTTTCCCTGGGGTCTATGCCCTCCTTTGAGGCCGGGCTACCCATCCAGCCCTGATCAGAGGACAAGGGGCCAGGGGAGGCCGGCCAGGCCAGTGACTTGGTGTGAATCACCTTGCGTCCAAGGCTGGGTCCCACTGATGAAAGTGCAGAGCCACAGTGGCCCAAGCCCGGTACTGTACAGATCAAAGTCTTATTTATGTGAAAGATATATCTATAGAGGGAGCAATAAACTGTGAAGCGAAGTATGAAGGTTTGCAGCAAATGCTGTAAAGTTTTATATTCCTGAAAACTAGGGATAAAAGATATAACCATTTAAAGCAAAGTGGATGAAAGGGGCTTCCATGCCATTGTAAAGCATCCTTATAATAGTTAATTGCTAGTTTCTTATTACAGCAGAGAAAGTCAAAATAACCTTTAAAATAGCCATCATTGGAAAGTGAGAGGGAGAGGGGACAAGGACAGGAGGGAGTGCTCTGCCAGAAAGAGGGTTGGGTCCCCAAGTGGTCTCAGAGGAAGGACCACTGTCATTCCTGCGAGGCGGTCCTATCCCCAGTTCTAAGGAACTGGTCGCGGCTCACTCACTGCCGCAGAGAACTTGAGTCACCGTGGACAAGTCATTTCACTGCCCTGGACCACAGCATGCTCTTCAGAAGGAAAAGAGTGCATAGTGACCTCCTGGGTCCTTCCAGCTCCAGCACTGTCCACCAGTGCCCCCGTATTCCAGGCACTGTGTTAGGAAGGTGGAGGGAGGAAGGCTAAGATTCTGAGAATGGTGGCAATCACTGCAATTCCCATGTAATATGCTGTGGAACAGGGGTATGCGTGGGTGTTACGGACACTCGGAGACCTCACAGAGAAGACGACATCTGAGCTGCACCTTGGGTTGGGTAGGAACTTGCCAGAATGACATCTTAGGCAGGGGGACTAGCATGTGTAAAAGGCCCAGGATCAGAGCTTCCTGAGTAGTACTTGGGTCTGTGTAAATGTTCCTTCTGGGGTTGTACAGTGCAAACCTGTGCAGCCTAACACAGCCACCCCGTGAAGCTGGGGTCCAGGTGCCTGCCGGGGACAGTGAGGCTGGACCCAAACCCCTGCATGCACCACAGCAGATCTTCGGAGTTGGACCTCTCACCTCCACCCCATTTCCCACCAGTTCCCTTATATCAGGCCCCTTAGGGGTGCTACTGCTTAAATGTGGGCTGGTCCCAGGGGATTTCTGCTTTACTCCCAAACTCTGGGGAACCCCCAGTGAACTGTCAGGAAGCTAGGGAAAAGCCCAAAACCATTTTTCCCTTTAGCAGTACAATTGCCCTTTCTCTCTACTCTGTGGGAGGGCATATGGGTTTCCTCCTCCACAAAAGGGATTATTAACAAAAAGTAAACTTTTAAGACAATGGTTTGCCTTGGGATTCCTTGTCAATCCAGCCCCAACTTTCAACCCTATGGGGCACATTTCCTGCTAGCAGTCCACACTGCACCCTACCCCCACGTTCAAACTCAGGCATCCCTGAAGGAGAGGGAGCCCCCAGGACCTTGTCCTTCGGATGGTGGGGAGCAGGGAATGGGTGCCTCAGAGCCCCTCCCTGCCTGCCTCCCCCATCCCCCACACCACTTCCTGCTCCAGAATCAGCCCATCCTTCTTCCTGGGAGCAGAGGGGCAGAGGCCCAGAGAGGAGGACTCTGTGCTGCTAGCTCTACTGAGAACATGCGGCATTTGACCTGTGACCCCTACAGGAAATCTTTCCAACCTCTGAGACAAACCTCAGGAGGGAAACCATGACCCCAGAATGGACAGAGGGCAGTGCTGAGACCTCTTCTCCCCTCCCCCAGCCCACGATGGCTCAACTCTCGAATCTGCAGGCATGGAGGCTCTCACAGCCAACCAGCCTGCTTAGGTCTCAGCCTTGACAGAGGGCCAGGGGAACCAGAAAGGGGTAGTAAGTTGCCTGCACACTGCCTGCTCGGGACAGCCCATGTGTAATTATTAATGTCGTGGTCTGCGTGCGGGTTGGAAAAGAATTCCCAGAGATGGGGCAGAAGGAGAGGAGAATAAAGTTTATTAGAGAGGGAGATGCTGTTAGACTAGCGGGCTGGCTCAAGGGAGAGCCAAACCCTTTCACAGGCTAGTAGCCAATTTTTATAGCTTTAAGACAGAGACAATTCCTACTAGAACAGTGGCATTAAGTGGTGGTTAGGATGCTGTAGGCTGGGCTTATTACCTAGTATGGGGTCAGGGAACTGGCCGGTTTAGATCCAAGGCTCATGGCAACAGTTGCTATGATGCTTGGTCAGTTCCAGAGACTTTTATCCTGTGACCTTGGTACAGGGCTCCACATCTGTGACCTTGATATGCATGCTGTGCTTAGTTGCTCAGTCATGTCCAGCTCTTTGCGACCCCATGGACTGTAGCCCACCAGGGGCTCCATAATTAATTATGCCTCCATTTCCAGGACAGAAATACTCTGGTCTGGCTGGTAATTACAGGATCATCCTGGCAGAAGGGGACTCACATGGAATCCACATCACCAGCTCCTTCATTCATTCGAATATTGAGCTCCTGCCCTGAGCCTGACACAGGTCTGGTCCTGGAGACGCAGAGCTGAGTAAGAGGCAGACAGTCCTGATCTCAGGTGCCCTCAGCCTGCAACAGCTTGGAGCAGGGCTTGGGTTCCCAGCCAGAGATTGAGGCCCAGTTAATGGCAGTGAAAGTACCAGATCCTAGCCCCTAGACCAGTGGTCGGTGACAAGGGCCTGGCCCTTTGGCTTTGCGGAAAAGAATTTCCACAAAGATGGAAAGTAGTGAAGCAAGTAAACTATTTGGTAAAAGGATAAGAGAGTACAGTACGTGTGGATAGGCACACAGGCAGACTCAGATGCAGAGTCCCTGAGTCGTGCCCTAGTGGTAGTTTAAATCACTTATATGAGGCATTTCTTCTGGTTTTTCTTTGGCCAATCATTTTGATTTCCCTGGTTCACAGTCCCTATTTGGTATATCTTAGGATCCTTCCAATTGTGTGTGCACATCTCTTAGCCAAGATGGATCCTACCGCTAAGATCTGTGGGTAGCTCACCTTTCACCTGCAAGGAGCCTTTCTGCACATGTGTGGTCAGAGAGGTCTCCTGACTTTGAGAATGAGAAATACGTGGTCTGGGCAGGGCCCAGTTTCCTCCCTTAATTGTCTTGCTGTTCTCATCTTGGAGTTTCTCAGTCCATGGGGAATGAATTTCCAATTGCTTTAGCCTAGGGGGGCCCACCTGCCTCTGCCTGAGTCCCGGCTATGGGAGCTCACAGATTTTGGCTGCTACAGCCCCAAACCGACTATGGCACAGCATGGAGGTTCTGGGGGAAAGTGCTTCATTCTCTTCATCCCCCACCTCCAGATTCCCCAGTGCTGTTTTGGCTGCCTGGGTCTCTCTTCTACCTTACTCCCTGCTCCCCACCCCAACGGGCAGTGCCGGGAGGTGAAGAGCAGATTAGAGAAGGGGTTGCAGATAAGGGCTCCCCTTTGCACGCCAGATGTCTCTTTCTCCAACCATAGCTCATTCTCTCATTTGCCCACTAAATGCCATGCATGGACTATGTGCCAGCCCTGTGTGAGTGGTGAACAAAATGAGAAATAACCTGCCTTGGGGACCTTATGGGCTGGGAGTCAGGATAAATGCTAAAGAAATCACCCAGTAATAAATAAATGAATTACAGTCCTGGAGCGAGTAAAGAAACAGGGTGGGTGTTGAAAGAGACATACTGAGTGAGGCTAAAGCAGTGAGAGAAACACACCGCTCACCTTCACGTGACTTTTGAAGGGCGAACTTCACGTGGGAATTTGAAGCCCAGTGACACACCCATCCGATGGCTAGATTCAAGTTTCATGAGTGAGAGCAGAAAGATGAATCCTTGGGTGGAAAGGGCAGGGGGTGGATATGCCAGCAAAAAGAAAAGGGTAGAGCACAGAGCTGGAGCCTTGGGCCGTGATGAAGTGCCACCTAGGTGGAAAGGCACCGTTTCCGGGCCCTAACCTCAGAACATCCTCCAGAGGTTGTTCTATCCATCCCCTTGCCTGTATTGCTTTCTCAAAGAGGATGGATCAGGAGAAGGAGGTGTTTGTCTCTATGAAAGTCTTAGGAGGGAGGTGATTTTGTACCCCATTCTATGTTAACACCTGTTGCCTCAAAAAGCCCTAGGGAGACTACCTTGGTGGTCCAATGGTTAAGACTTTGCCTTCCAATGCTGGGGGTGCAGCTTCGATTCCTGGTCGGGGAACTAAGATCCCACATGATTCTTGGCCATAAAACCAAAACATAAAACAGAAACAATACTGTAACAGATTCAATAAAGACTTTAAAAATGGCAGCATGATGCCCTTCCTCCAAGATAACTCCTTCCTAATACCCAGAACCTGTGATTATGTTGCATTACAAGTCAAAGAGTCTTTGCAGATGTGATTAATTTAAAGATCTTGAGGTGGGGCTTAATTCTGGATCATCTGGGTGAGCTCATTGTATTCACAAAGGTCATTATAAGTGAAGAGGGAGGCAAAACAGAGAGAGACATGTGAGAAAGAAAGATCTGAAAGATATTATACTCCTGGCTTTGAGACTGGGGGAAGGGGCCATGAGCCAAGGAATAGAGGCAACCTCTAGAATATAGAAAAGGCCAGGAAACACATTCTTTCCTGGAACTTCTAGAAAGAACAGAGCCCTGCCAATTCACTTTGGACTTCTGACTCCCAGAACTGTAAGGTAAGAAATTTGTGTTTTTAAATTGGCAATTTGTTCTTTGCAAAACAGAAACAGAGATACAGACATAGAGAATAAATGTATTGACACCAAGTGGGGGAAAGGGATTGGGATGAATTTGGAGATGGGGACTGACATATATACACTATTGATGCTATGTATAAACTCGATAACTGATGAGAACCTATGGTATAGCTCAGGGAACTCGAGTGCTCTGTGGTGACCGAAATGGAAAGGAAATCTGAAAAAGAAGGGATATACGTACATGTGTCGGGGATCCACTTTGCTGTACAGTAGAAACTAACACAGCATTGTAAAGCAACTATATTACAATAAAAATTAATTTAAAAAAGAATCAACAGGGGAAATGAATAAATAAATTGGTAATCTGTTACAGCAGCAGCAGCAGCAGACTAATACATACAGCTATCATGCTGCAAGAGCAAAAAGCTATGGTTGTTGCCCTGGGATAGGTGAAGAAATCATGCCATTAACTCTGCTTAGGACCAATATCATCTCTGGTCCTTACCCCAGAGCCACTGGATGAGTGTCTCCCAGGGTGCACCTTCTCTAACTACTGACCTCCACCCCCACCCCCACCCCCACCCCCACCCACACCTTCCCGGCTCCCGCTCTAGGCAGCCCCTCGCTCTCACTTTTCCTAGGACCATCGAGGACCATCTCAGAGCCTGTGTGAAGCGGGCTGGAGTTGGGGCCCTAGAGACACGTGCAGAGGAGAAACGTGCGGAGTCCTCCATGGACGGCTCCTTTCACTATTAGGCGTTGATATCTTCATCACACAAGCAGAGAGGGGGAAATAAACTAGGTGTGCAGCATGGTGCGGGCTCGAGGCCCAGGCACAGAAACAAAAGAGGCAGCTGCTGAGGGATCAGTTATGGGCACAGCCTCTGCCCAGAGCATCGGAGCCTTGAGAAGAGGGGACTCAGAGACTCCTGAGGAGATGGGGCATCTGGGGGGAAGTGGCATGAGGTGGGGCAAAAAGTGTTTCGTAGGCCCACCATAGAACTTTTGGACTTTGCCGCCACCTTGTGGACAAGTGACATCCTAGTTTGAAGTCTTCTGTGTACTTCTTTCTGAGGGATGTCATACTCATGATGTGTCCCTCTGCCAAGAATCTAGTTATCTTTGCAGACAGGGACACAGGAGGTGGAATTGAAGGGAAGAGATCCAACTCGAATCAGGGTAATCCACCCAAGTGTTGCCCAGTATCCACAGGCTTTCCCAGAGAACTTGAAACTGTGGTTTTAGGAAAGAATTCTGTACAAAGGAGCCTGGGAGTGCTCAGGGGCAAGGCAGAGGGGGTAATAGTAGGAGAAAAAGGGACAGGAAGGAATGGGACCTAGAGATCTGGATTCAGCCTGGTGTGGACAGAGCTGGCCTTATAGTGAGTAAGTGACCAGCTCACTTCCTCCTGCCCATTTCTAAAATGGGGACAACAAGGAAATGGGAGAAGTTCTCACCCACTCAGAATGTGATGTGAGCTGATCGAAGAAGGGTCCATATGCCACTCAACATCCCTCTACTCCAGCCTCACGATCTCCCTGGGCTTTTTCTCCAAGCTGGGAGTGTGAAAATCAGCTTTCTCCACAGCCCCTATGAGCTGGTACTAATGTGTGCCCATTTTTCAGATGAGAAGATTGAGGCACGAAAGAGTGAAGTGCTTAGCCAAGGTTTCACAGCGAGCATGTGATGGGGCCAAAATTCCAATGTGGAATAGTCCACTCCATATACCATGCTCATATTGTAGCAAATAAATGTACTGCAAAAGGAATTGGGTGACCACATTTCTGGTGTCCTAGCTCTGGGTCTCTCCCAACTTGAGCTCTGACAGGAAAATGATGCAGTTTTCTCCCTGATTTGCCCCTTCCCAACCTAGAAAAAGGTCTCTCCTTCAAAGGCTTCTAGGAAACGAGGTTCCATTCTTCCCTTTCAGACTCCCAGTCTCATGCATGTCAGGAATATGGCTCTCAGGAAGTTCTTCCTGCAGTCTAACCTCCACCCATCTTCCTTCAGGTCGAGTCCAGATAGAAGGTCCCAGATAGGAAAGAGAGAGCATGTGGACAGGTTTCTGTCTCAGAGAAGGGTATTCTTGGTCTCTAACAGCAGGGTTTATTTCTCTAACCGTGACAGTCAGGGCCGGCCAATCACAGGCCTTAATGGGAGAGTTTAAATTACAGAGGACCAAGTTAGAGGAAAGGAAAAAAAAACCCAAAACCAACAAAACCCACCCAACTCCCAGCCCCTGGTACTGCAGCTGATAGGTAATTATCTGCTGTTTGTGCGCGCTGTTCGGGCTCCAGCCCTGACTACTCGGGATGGACAGTGTGGGGACCAGGCCACTGGGTTGGTGGCAGGCCAAGACAATTGAGAGGGGCCCCTGCCAGACCCTTCTGGACGTCTTCCCCCCTCTCCCACCCCTCCACTCCCCTCCAATCAGGGGAGAAACTGCCCTCTCTTGCCCAACACCCTCCCCCAAACCCTGGGAGGAGAGAGGGAGTGATTAGCATGGGGCATTGTCCCCAGATAATGGGCCCCAGCTGCCGCTTGCAAGAAGAGACAAAGCGCCCGGCCGCTCCACAAGCATTATCCCCTCGTTAAATCTCTGTTATTAGATTAGATTCAAAATGTATTGATTCAGAGTCTGGTGAAGGGGGAGGACGGGGACGTGGCTGGGAGTGCGGAACCACACCTCCCCGAGGGCGCGCCTTCCCCCCACCCCAGCAGGCAACTTTCCCTCCTGGTCTCTGAGCGGAATCGCCCCTAAGCCCAAACCCTGACTCTGAGTCCGCTGCTCGCCTGGACCCTCGCCAGAACCGCGGAATGTCCACGCTTGCTGGGGCGGGGGGATGGGGTGAGGGGGCTGGGGTCGTGGAGCACAGGTGAACCCCGGCGTGTGGGAAAGGCAGCCTCGCTGAGATGCAGGCAGTGAGCTCCACAGCTGGGAGCCCCATACAGGGCTGGGTCGCTCAGGCTGGGCGCTTTCAAGTCCTTTAAGGCAATCTTTTGGGTAGAAATGACAGGTTTGGAAAGCAGTGTGGATGGGAAAGGAGGTGAGAACTGGGACTCTTGGAAGGTAAGTGGCAAAGGCTGCAGCAGAGGAGTGGAGATCAGCTATAGAGAACCTGTCTAGTCAAAGCTCTGGTTTTTCCAGTAGTCATGTATGGATGTGACAGTTGGACTATAAAGAAATCTGAACACCGAAGAACTGATGCTTTTGAACTGTGGTGTTGAAGACTTTTGAGAGTCCCTTGGACTGCAAGGAGATCCAACCAGTCCATCCTAAAGGAAATCAGTCCTGAATATTCATTGGAAGGACTGATCCTGAAACTGAAACTCCAATAGTTTGGCCACCTGATGCGGAGAACTGGCTCATTTGAAAAGACCCTGATGCTGGGAAAGATTGAAGGCAGGAGGAGAAGGGGACGACAGAGGATGAGATGGTTGGATGGCATCACCGACTCAATGGACATGAGTTTGAGTAAACTCCGGGAGTTGGTGATGGACAGGGAGGCCTGGCATGCTACAGTCCATGGGGTTGCAAAGAGTCGGACACAACTGAGCGGCTGAACTGAACTGGGTGCTTCTCAGAAGCACTTGTTTTTAAAGACTTGGGTGGAGAATGAGAAATATCATATGATATCAAATATCATATGATATCGCTTATATGTGCAATCTAGAAACAAATGATACAAATGAACTTATTTATAAAATAGAAACAGACTTACAGACTTAAGAGAAGGAACATTGTGGTTACTGGGGGAAGAGATAGTTAGGGATTTGGGGACGGACATGTACACGTTGCTATATTTAAAAATGGATAAACACCAGGGACCTACCGTATAGCACAGGGAACTCTGCTCAATATTATGCGGCAGCCTGGGTGGCAGGAGAGTTTGGGGGAGAAAGCATACATGTATATGTATGGCTGAGTCCCTTTGCTGTTCACCTGAAACTATCACATCATTGTTAATCGACTGTACTCCAATATAAAATTAAAAGTTTAAAAAAAAGAGAAAATTGGCTTAAATAAGAAAAAATAAATTAAAAATAAAAATAGAAGGATAAGAGGAAAAAAAAAAAAGACACGGGTAGTTTCTGGTTTTCTCTCTCTGCCTAGGACAGAAAAAGAGGGAAGCAGCAGAAGTGGCCAAGGAAGGAAGAAGGGAAGTCCTGGGAGAGATACAGGTGGAGGGAGCTTCTGCGTGTTCACATATTCCGGGGTAAAGGTCTGCTTGGGCAGCGCCCGAGATCGAGATCCATACTGATGGACAGGAGTGAGTAAACCAGGGGATTCTCGCCCGGGGCCTCAGTTTCCCAGCCCTGGGCAGCACAGCCTGGTTGCTGGATCGATGAGCTGATTGGCTGGGGCTAGTAGAGCGGAGGATGTTACACGTGGCGGCTCATTCTCCAGGTGGTTAATTGGCTGCCTCAATGCTGGGCTCTGTTGCCCCATTGATTGTGGGTGGAGAGCGGGGAGGGGGAGATGAGGAATCAATAGGTTGATGAGTGTCTTACTAGCTCTTTGGTTGGACACTTTGTCAATAGCCACCCACTTACTGATCAGCTGTGCATGGACAGTGCCAGACCATCCAGCTTGCTTTCTCTCTCTCTGGCCTGAGACATGAGACCCATGACTGGCCCATGACTGCATGAATTGGCCCAGCAAGTCCAAGTGGAGAGTGGAGTGGAACAGCTTTGATCTCAAGACCAGGCTCACAAGCATGGGCTACCAGGATCATCCTGAGAAAGTCGGGATAAATAGGATAATCGGGATCAAGATAAACATCTTTGGCCCAGTCTTTGCTCAGCAGGAGGTGACTATTGCGTGCTTGTGCATGTGCTTAATCATGGCCCACTCTTTACGACCCCTTGGACTGTAGCCCACCAGGCTTCTCTGTACATGGAATTCTCCAGGTAAGAATACTGGACCGGGTCGTCATTTCCTCCTCCAGGGGATCTTCCCAACCCAGGGATCCAACCAGCGTCTCTTACTTCTCCTGCACTGGCAGGCAGATTCTTTACCGCTGCATCACCTGGGAAGCCCATTGTGAATGGGAGCCAATCTCCAGCCCCACAGTCTCCTGCTTTTTTTCTGGAAAACCTACACATCAACAAAACAAAGTAAAATCCTTTACTAATATCAAGAGCACATATGCCTGAGGTGGAAGTAGCAGATGAAACTCATCCCAGCTTATATTAGGAACCAGCAGCTGGTTAGATAATATTTCACAAGTTCCTTCTGCTGGGGAAGCTGGGTGAGAAGCAGCTCTGGGAATCTAAACCAGACAAGCCTGCTTCCTCAGCCTCTAGGCTTTTTCAGACATGAAGTTCTCAAGGCTCTGCCTTCCATCCAGCCTCCTTGGATGGTCTGAAAATTGGAGATGCAAGAGCTTGGGGTCAAGGGAAGGTGTTGGTTCAGGTATTCCACACTGAACCCCTTATAGCTGGTCAGCCTGGAACAGCTCATCCTAGATATTTTAAGAAGTCCTTTTTATTTAGCCTGGAAGACTTCATTTCCTAAGAGACAGGCAGGCCAAGACAAGGAGACTGATAAGACTGGAATGAGAAAGGAAGAACCAGAGAAAGTCTCAGGCACACAAACACAGCAGACTCTAAGTCATCATTCTTAGTGGGTTCTAACATTCCTTTCCACTGAATACTTGTTAGGTGGAGGGCCTGATGGAGTTTGGATGTTCCTTGTGCATGCCTGCATGCTCAGCTGCTTCAGTTGTGTCTGCCTCTTTGCGACCCAATGGACTGTAGCCCGCCAGGCTCCTCAGTCCATGGGATTCTCCAGGCAAGAATACTGGAGTGGGTTACCATGCCCTTCTCCAGGGGATCTTCCTTGCCCAGTGATCGAACCCATGTCTCCTGCATTACAGGTGGTTTCTTTACTGCTGAGCCACTGAGGAAGCCTGTGATGTTCCTTAGCGTATCTTTAAACCCTGATGTGTGAGAGAGGGGCCAGGATCTGATATGTAAGATCAGAGACCATGCCTTGGACTCTCCCTCCCTCATGGTCCTGCTTTCTGGTAGATATGCCAGGGGCCGGCTGCTAAGAGTTCCCAAAGGAGCTAGATCAACGCAAGATTTAGCATTCTCTTTCAAACACCAAACCAGTGGGTGCTGGCCGTGGTGCTGATGTTCTCGCTGGAAGAGAGCGGGCTCCCAGCTTCCCCAAGAAGCCGTGAGCCCACAATGATAACAGGACTATGTAGCCCCTTCCATCATCTTTCCAGGGGATTACAGAACTGAGCATCATTCTCCCTACCTCCCCACTGCTAAGTGTTCATGGTTCTGATCCTCACTACTTGAATCCCACCTCCGATTGTCTCCTTCAGAACAGCCACCATTTGCTCACCTCGTAATTCCTTGGACCAGAAAGCACCAAACATCTGAAACCACAGATAGTTCCCCAACCTCATTACCACCAGTAACTTCAGACCTCATCTTCCATCTGCTCAGATGCTGACAAAGGGTCAATAAGAGAGTTTAGGGCTTCATCACATTTTATTACCTCCTTCATCTGATAGGTGTTCAGGGAAGCGGTCACCAGTGAGCAGGGAGACCTTAGGGTTGGATGAACCTAATGAAGAGTAATCAGGCCTGTGTGGCAGAGAGCTGGCTTACCCTCCACCTCAAAACAAGGCTGAGGGGGTGAGCAGAATTCCAAAGTGCCAGTTCAGGGAAATGCCCTTGGGGAAACTGAGGCTTGATGTTTAGATAGAGTAAAGTCAGGCCACGTGTGTGTTTCTCCTGATCCAAGAGTGTGTTTTAAAGCCATAATGGACCTGTAGGGGAATGGATGAGGGTGGAAGAATCTTAAACACTGAGTTTGGGGGAGGGAGAGTGAAGGCCCTGGTTTGGGACTGCTGAGATGCATTGGCATCGGAAACAGGCAGGAACTGTATATGTGCTTTGAGAACATCACTGGTGCCCCTTGGCCCTGAAATTCCCCCGTCCCCATCCTAACAAGCGCTATCTCCCCCTCCCCACTCCCCCGTAGCCGGGCGCTGGGCTGGACCCACTCAGGAATACTGCCAGATGGACCAGAGTGTGACCAGGGTGATGCTGTAGGCCAGCACCGCCAGCAGGTAGATGCGGAAGAGCAGTCGGTCCAGCACGGAGCCCACGCGCAGCCAGTCCCGGGCCACCTCTCGGCTCCCCTCCCGCTTCTCCAGGAAGTGCCGGATGGAGGTCAGCTCCTGCAGCACCCCGCGCACTGCCAGGGAGGCCTCCCGAGGCGGCGGGGGAGGGCTGCCTCTGCCCCTCGGGGTCTTCTCCAAGTCCCGGGGTCCCCCCACATGGCTGCAGTGGTTTCCCATGTCTAGAAGAAGGACAGAGCATTGGCAAAGGAGGGAGGCCCAGCAGGCTCGTGTGAACATTGACCTTTCGTTTCTAAGGCCTCAAACATTTTTACGATGTATGATTTCAGACCTAAAGAGTGCGGAGAATAACTTACATCTTTGGGTACCACCGTCCAACTTAAGCAACTAAAGAAAGCCGATGCAGTTGAAGATCGCTGTATATCCTCCCTCTTTAGTCACATCCTTCATCCCTCCCCAGGTCAGCAAGACCATGAATTTGATGTTTATCCTTTGGGCACACATTTTTTTTAACCCAAGGGCTTTCCCCAGCCATTTGATATCCATTATATCATTTGAACTTCCCAGCAGCCCCATGGAGAGGCAGACTAAGAGTGATTACTAACCACACTCTTCATATGAAGATGTGAAAGTTCAGAGAGGTTAAGGGACTAGCCTGTGGTGACACAGCCAGAGCATCATTTAACGGTGAGGCCACCGAGATCCAGATATCCGGACTCCAAATCCACTGCTTTGTCCACTACATCATATTATCTCTCTGCACTCCTCTCCATGACTTGAAATCCTTCTGGACCAGAAAATACTCCTTCAGATCACTGCCTTCACCAAGTGAGCAGGAGAATTAGGCATTAGTCTATCGCACGAGCTCATGATGAGATGGTCTTAGGTTAACCAAACATCTTCTACAAAAGGCCAGGCCCCAGCAAGGAGGAGGACACAAAGGAGGGGAGACGGGTGGAGGGTTTAAATCACCAGCTTGGAGTCAGATGAGCCTGGGTTCCAATCATGGCCTTGCCAGGTTCTGGCTCTGTGACCAAGCTGTTTGGCCTCTCTATGCTTCTGTTTCCTCATTTGAAAAATGAGGATCCTATTGGGTCACCATGAGAATCACCTATGATAATGCACAGAAAATGCTTCGCACACCCCTGGTAAAGTGCTCAAGAAATTAACAAACCAATCACTACCACCACCACCGTCAGAAGCATGAGGAATTTAGTATCCCTCTGTGCCCTGTCTTTCTGCCTCATAGGTGTTTGAAATTCTAGAGGGCCTGGTCTTTGGCTGATTCTAATGAGAGAGTGTTAGGAACCAGGCTGCCGTGCTGAACCACAGGAGGGTGGTTGTCCCATAAGTGCCTGTTGTTGTCATTGTTTACTTGCTAAGTCATGTCCAACTCTTTTGGTACCCAAGGGACTGTAGCCCACCAGGTTCCTCTGTAGACCCCATGGAATTTCCCAGGTAAGAATACTGGAGTGGGTTGCCATTTCCTTCTCCAGGGAATCTTCCCGACCCAGGGATCAGACTCGCATCTCCTGCATTGCAGGCAGATTCGTTACTACTGAGCCACCAGGGAAGTCCTAAGTGCCTGAGGGGCATCCACTTGACCTCCCTTGGGATCCATCTCATGCGAGGTCACCCTCAGCCCAGAGGTCTTGGGTCCTGACATGCTCAGTCTCTGGGACTCCTAAACCCTCTTCCCCTCCACCCAGGCTGATGAGTGAATACTAAGTGAGGAAGGAGTTTGATTGATGCCTTTGGCTGAAGCCTGCCATGAGTTCTTAGTGCAGGATGGTACCCAGTTCCCAGGCCCTGCCCAGGCTCTCTGGCCTGGCGAGCCCTCCAGAGCCTCCCCTACCCCAAGTCCCTGCCTCCAGGCCAGAAGCTCCCCTCTCACCTGAGCAGTCATCAGTCTTGGCGGCTTGGGAGGTGGCTGCAGGCCTCCGGGCAGTCGACTGCTCCCCTAGGCAGAGGAGCAGGGCGACTCTCTCAAGAACCAGGTGGCGCAGCCAGGCGGGAACCGGCTGCTGCAGGTCCTGTTTGTGTACCAGCCGCACGATGAGGATTGTCTCGGCCAAGCTGATCACCAGGAGAGCCATGCACACGACGAAGTAGACACCTATGTGCCCCGGGATGGGGCGGGGCGGGGGACACACACAGGAGGTAGGAGAGCGGCACCGGTCCTCGGTCCCACCGAGCTCTCCCCCGGGAGCGGGCCTTACCGATGAGGGGCGTGCCGATGGCCGTGGCCGGCAGTGTGTCAGACACGATGATCAGGAAGACCGAGTATCCCAGGAGGAGCGTGATCTTGAAGGAAACTCTCTCGCCACTGTCCGGAGGCAGGTAGAAGCCCACGATGTCCACGACCATGAGGAAGATACTGGGTAGAAGCAGGCTGACCGCATAGAAGAGGGGCCGTCGGCGGATGACCACCTGGATGGAGAGAGGAGCTCGGGGGAGTGAGGGCAGACAGGTTCTGGGCCCAGGAACCCCCCTCCCCATCCCAGATCCTCTTGCTTCATGGAGCTTTCAGCCTGGACTGCTGAAAGATGTAGACAAACCCCATATACTGTCTCTGGATCCAAGCTCGTGGCTGTTCAGAAAAAGTTAAGAGACAACACAGCTGTGTTTCCCCAACCACTTCGCTGAGGCTGCAGGGCACCCAGGAGTTGGGAAAGGGCTACGGAGGTTCTTCCCCATATGCCTCCTGAAGTCTGCCAGGGTGTGCCCCACTCACATAGAACTTCATCTCTGCGTAGCTGTCACTGCTTTCTATACTGAACTCCTGAAACTGGGTCAGCACCCCCAGCAGCTCCCACTCGCCCTGGTTCATGAAGACACTCCTGTCGAACTTCACTTTTTCAGGCAGGCGCCACAGGGAGATGTTGATGTCCTGGACTGAGACAGGAGAAACCGGGCAGCTTTGGAGCCCAGGCCAGGAGCATGGCAGACCCTGTGATGGCGGGGCAGCACCCTCGTGGCGTGGCTCAAGCCTCAGCTCTTAATCTTCAGCCTGTTTCTTGGCTGTAAGATGAGGTCATAGTGCTCCCTGTACCTGTCTGTGCAGTGGGGCTGTACAGAGGGGATGGGTCCTGGATGGTGACACAGCAAAATGCAAACAACCGGGCAAACTATTTATTAGAATGCCTTCTCTTTCTGTCTCTGTCTCCCTCTCTATCTCTCAGTGCACGCACACACACACACACACACACACACACACACACACACTCATACCTTCAAGCACTCCTCTAAGTTTCCTGTTAGAATTTCTCATTTAGGCAATGAGCAAGAGGCAGCTTTCCTCATCTTTGCCTTGATAGAGATGCCTGCCTTCATATTTATTTATTTATGCAGCTATGCTGTGTCTTTGTTTTGGCATGTGAGAGATCTTACACATGGTTGTGGCATGCAGGATCTAGTTCCCTGATCAGGGATCAAACCCAGGCCTCCTGCTTTCAGAGCATGAAGTCTTAGCCAGTGGCCCACCAGAGAAGTCCCTGAGCTGCCTGTCTTTAAAGGTGAATTAGGAAAATAAGCAAAATCCTCCCTTACTAGTAGTTACACTTCTCCGCATCTATACTAGTGAAACAGATACACACGTGCAGCAGAAGACAGCAGTATCCGTTGCAGCAAAATACTGGGAAAGATATAAATTCCCACCAATCAGGGAAATGCTTAATAAAGTTTATGCAGTCCAAACTATGAACTATTCTACAGCAGTCAACATTGATGAGGAAGAGCTAAATCTGCACTAACTGGAAAAATGCCCAAGACCAGTTGTTAAGTAAAAAGACTTAGGTACAAGTATATATTGGAACACAAAACATTTTACATTTATGTAAAATAAAAACCCATATCTGGACACTTTCTATAGATGTGTATGTATGTGTATGTATTCAAAGGTTGGAGAAGGATCTGGAAGGACATATTATATCAAGTATTTATCAGTATAGATATATACATCATTATACTGATAAAAATTAAGTCTTGGTGTAGGGAGTTGTTGGTAAGAGTTTGGGATTGAGAGTAGAGGTCAAAGGTCAAAGATTATTTGCAATTATGACTTTTGTTCAAGGGAGTTACGTATTACCTCTGTCATTTACAGTTAACAGAATAAAATCAGGATAGAACTGGAGGATGCTTTTATGCAGTAGAGAGATGCTCACTTCACTAGACCTTGGAGGGCACCTAGCATGCATCTACTCAGTGGAAGTTTGCCAAGCATCTTCCTTTGTGCTAGGCACTGCCCTGGGGAGCTAATCATGGCCAGAAATTATGTCCCTGCCCTCTCTAAGTTTCCATCTGGTGGAGGAGTAGACGTTGAAATAAGTCTTTACAATGAACAGAAGTAGAGAGGAAACAAGAGCCTATAAAATTGGGTGATGGAGGTGCCTTGTTTGGGGGACCAGAGGGGGTTTACTGAGTAACTGACATGGACACTGTGATTAGAAGTTGTGTAGAGGGACTTTGGGCTTCCCTGTGGTTCAGACGGCAAAGAATCGCCTGTACTGTGGGAGACCTGGGTTCAATCCCTGGATTGGGAAGATATTCTGGAGAAAGGAATGGACAGAAGGGAATGGTTACCCACTCCAGGACTCTTGCCTGGAGAATTCCATGGACAGAGGAGCCTGGTGGGCTACGGTTCATGGGGTTGCAGAGAGTCAGAGATGACTGAGCAACTACACTTTCACTTTCTTTCGCTGAGGGACTTCACTGGAGGTCTGGTGGTTAAGACGCCATGCCTCCAATGCAGGGGCCATGGGTTCCATCCTTGGTTGGGGAACTAAGATCCTACATGCCACCGGTGTCAGAGGGCAGGAGTGGGGCCAGAAGGGGAAAAGGAGAGGGAGGGGCAAGGTGTCCAAGGAGAGGAAGCGGCGTGTGAGTAAGGGAAAGAACAAGGGGCACTGGGGCCGGGAAGGCAGGCAGCTGAGCTGGGGGCTGAGTAGCAGGGGAAGCCCGAGTGGTGTCTGTGCGCAGAGGCCCGTAGACCAGGAAAGAGAATTAGATCATGTCTCAGGAGTGCTGGGAAAACACTGAGAGTTTTAAGTAGATAGAGACATGATCAGATTTGCATGACTTCTCAATTAAAAAAAATGGGGAGAGGGGGGCCACACTCATGGGATATTACTTCCCCAACAAGGGATGGAACCTGAGTTCCCTGCATTGGAAGCTCTGAGCTTTAACCACGAGACTGCCAGGGAAGTCCCCAGATTTTCGTTTGCATAAGATCTCTCTGGCTGCTGTGAGGAGCATGAATTGGTGTGGGGGTGGGGACTGGAGGGGATGAGAATGAATGGGGACCGACTGCTAGGAGCTACTGCAGTAACCTGGGCGGGAGATGAGGGTAGCTGGCACTGCGGGGGAGGGTCCATCAGTGAAGAAGTGGGTAGATTTGAAAGACACTTCATGCCAGATCCTACTCGTGATTTGGGAAAAGCATCATCCCTGACCGAGCATCTTGCCCTCAGTTTACACCGTCTCATTCCATCCTTAGGACACCTGAGGGAGGCAACGAGGGTGACACGGTCAGTGCCATTTAGGGGATGAGGAAACAGAGGCTGAGCAAATAAGTGGTGAGCGAATTGGAGAAGGGAGACTACATCCCTGGGGTGCTCCTCAGGCAGGTATCCCTGGGCCCCCACCTGTGCTCCCGCCTCCCAAAGCCCCTGGACTCACTGGTGTGCAGCCAGCTAGTGAAGGTCAACGAGCAGTTCTGTACGTCGAAGGGGAAGTTGTAGATGTCCAGGGTACAGGCGGTCATCACCTGGAGGGGCTTGTAGTTCTGGACCTCGCCGTGATGCCGGACATACACGTACGGGATGTTTGGAGACTTCCCCACGTCCACACTGGCCAGGGAAGAGGGGTGGGTTTGGGCCTCAAGAAGCAGGTCAAGCCCTGGATGTCAGAAGATCTCTGAGCAGCTTGGCAGGGAAAGAAATGCAGAGAGGGTCTGGACAACAGGACAACCTGGCAGTTTTGTCTGGCCTCGGCTTGTCCAAGCTTCTTATCTTAGGCTTCCCTTACCAGCCGTCACCAAGGCCACTTTTCAAGCAGTTAAAGAGCATTTCTCCTTTATCCACCTGGCAACCTAGCCACAAAATGCAAGCCAGGAGTCCATGGGCCCCAAAGCCCCGGGCCGTAAGGAGAACACCCAGCTGTCCCCCATGTACCGCCCACCTGGGCTGGGCAGAGCTCAGCTCTCAGGATCCACAACCTGGTGGCAACAGGCAGGCTTGGTAGGAGAGCAGACCTTTGGGTTCCATCCCTAGGAATCCTTGAAATGAAAATAATCATTTCCAGGGGTGGGTGGTAAGGACAGAACTGGAGATATCATTGAGAAGAATTAGGGCAAGTAGAAAAGTCCTGTAAGAGCTCATCCCACTCTCTTTGGGCAGACCCCAGGCCAAGCTCCACCAAGGGAGCCCTGGAGCTAAGCCTGGGGTCCTGGGCCTGTGGCCTTCTGTGGCATCAGGCTGAGAGACAAGAAGTCAAGACCAAGGCTCCTTCAGTGTTGAAAATGGAGATCCAGCCTGAAACTGGAGATCCCCGGTCCCTCCAGCCTCAGCTCTGCAGGGAGTGAGGCTCTGAGTCAGCTGCCTCCTTGAATCGTGAGCGGCACCCCTGGACGTGGGCGATGCAGTGGGTACTGGGTGGAGGACAGCTGGCCCCCGCCACATTCTCCTCCCATCTGTCTCCCAAGCCATCTTCCCAGCCCTTGGATTCAGAAGCCCAGGCAGTGGAGCCTGAAGGATGGGGAGAAGGAATGTTGGCTGCTGGGAATAAAGGCTGGTGGGACCCACTTCACCCCAGGGTGCAATTTGTGCCCACTCAGGCACATGTGTGGGTTAAAAGTTTGAGTGTCTTCTGGCCCCAAGTCTCCTCTGGGGCCAGGAGCAGTAACCATCGCTGGCACTTTATTCCTTTCAGAAATATTCCTGTCCCCTTTAAAAACACTCCTCCTCATTAGAGTATTATGACAATGTGGATTCATTCACTGGCCTCCTTTCTCCCTGGAAAGGGATCCTTGGGTCAAGGAGAAGAGCAAAGTTTCAGCATCAGACACAGAAAAAGAGGAGTTTTTAAAAGAAAAGAAAGGGAGAAAAAGATAAAGGGGAATGAGGTCCCAATGCAACTTTACCTCCATTTCTGCAGGTCTGGTGGAGCATCTCAAATACAACAGCAGTGATCTTGTCTCCTGTCCCCCTGCCGACCCCAGCCCCCACGCCCCTGGCTGCCAAGTGTCTGATGACAGTACTCACAACTCATTGATTAGGATGTCCGGGACCCAGATGCTGTCTGTGGGGATGGACAATTTGGTGATGTTGTCAAACTCCTCGGGGTTCCACTGGAGAAACTCATCGGTCCAGTACTAGGGGAGGAGCAGGAATGATCACGGGTGACCCAGTCCATCATGGGTGGGGTCGTCTGCAACTCAGGCCAACTTCACCGCTCAGAGCCCAAGAAACAGGGGTGGGGGAGCATCTTCTTGGGAGAATTTGGGTGTCAGTGGCACCCAGATTCCTCAGTGGTACCCAAGGGTCTCTTCCCCTCTGCATTCACACATCCCTACATGTGAATATACACAACACAGACAGATGTAACCTCTCCCTGGGGAAGGTATCCAATCATTTTTAATGTTATAGACCACCTAGCCATTAACTGAGGTATGTGGGCTAAGTCACTTCAGTCATATCTGACTCCTTGCAACCCTATGGACTGTAGCCCACCAGACTTCCTCTCCATGGGGCTTTCCAGGCAAGAATACTGGAGTGGGTTGTCATTTCCTCTTAGACAAATCCCTCCTTGGGTCTTGATCTGCACATACGTAAACAGGGATAAGAGTATGCACCTCACAGGGTAAAATACAGCTATTGCTAAATTTTGATCAATGCCTCCTCCACTACCCTGCCAGAATGGCTGGTCTAAAATGTAAATGCCACCGTGTCGCTCCTTTGCCTCCAAGTCCTCCTCGCACCTTGCCTGAGCGGCGCCCATCAGAAGCTGGAAGAATGGGGAAATGGCTGGGGATGGGAAGACTAAGTGATGGGATCATCCTGTTTCAATCACCCGTTTGGTCATCATCCAATTTGGCTTTCATAGAGGGAAGAACTTTCTAGCAGTTAGAGCCGTTTGAAAGCAAAGTGGCTGCCTTCTGAGCTGCCAGTCACCAAGGTGTTTGATCAGCAGAAGTGGGACAAGAACTTGTGAGAGATGCTCTGAAAAACCTCAGAAACCAGAGGGGAGGTTGGGGGATTTCTCCTCCGCTGATCTTTAAGCTGCCTCCATTTCCCAGTCCTGAGGTTAGAGGGGCGCAGATCCAGGAGACCCCAGATCTCATGAGCATGCCTCTCCCCTCCTCTCCTCTCCCCTTTCTTCCCCTCCTTCCTTTGCCCAAGGCCGCTGAGATTCCCAGCTCCTCTGAGACAGAGGAGCACCCTCAGGGAGGGTTGCCCACCCCCCAGTCCCAGGAAATGGGGGTGGGGGAGGGGCTGGTTGGCTCACCTGCCGATACCAGATGTAGGTGGTCAGGACCTGATTCTTCTCATCCTGTGGAGGGAACGGGAGCTCAGCAAAGGCGGCCCTGTGGGCTTGGAGCCCACTTTGCACACCCCAGTCCCAACAGGAGCTACTCTGTGTCCCTGCTCCCTCGAGAATGAGGAAATGGGGTGGGGAAAGGGGCCAGTCAGGAAAAAATGGGTCTTTTACTAGGAGACACCTAGGAAGAAGTTCAAGGATTTCTTTTTTAACATATGTGTGTGAGTGTTCACACATACATGTCTTCTATTATCTTCTATTCTATTGTGTAAATTTCACATAAACATATATAATAACATAATAAAATATAATAATAGAAGACATATAACAACCATAAAGAAGGCTGAGCATCAAAGAATTGATGCTTTTGAACTGTGATGCTAGAGAAGACTCCTGAGAGTCCCTTGGACGGCAAGGAGATCCAACCAGTCCATCCTAAAAGAGATCAGTCCTGAATATTCATTGGAAGGACTGATGCTGAAGCTGAAGCTTCAACACTTTAGCAACCTGATGCAAACAGCCAACTCATTGGAAGACACCCTGATGCTGGGAAAGATTGAAGGCAGGAGGAGAAGGGGGCGACAGAGGATGAGATGGTTGGATGGCATCACCGACTCAATGGACATGAGTTTGAGCAAACTCTGGGAGGTGGTGAAGGATGGGGAAGCCTGGTGTGCTGCAGTCCATGGGGTCGCAGAGTCGGACACAACTTAGCGACTAAACAACAACATAACAACATCATATAGATGTATATATGTACAATTATATCTGTATGTACGTATCTACACCTATTTCCTACCTTAGCATGAAGTCAAAAGGTACAGACCCACATAGAATGAAAAATTCATCACTCTCCCTCCCTTCCATCCAATTCCCAATTTCCCTCCTGAAACAGCTAGTTGAGTCTAGTAGAGATGGCCAGAGAAGTCAGTTCTGCCCACCCTACCCCAGTGCAGCACCTGCATCTCTGCAGTTGCCTTCTTATTTATCTGTGCCCAGCGTCCAACCTCCTCTGCTGGGCAGTACACTCCACCCTACTTCAGTAATTGATTAATTGCTTTATTTATGATTAATTCTTCAACTACAGTTTAGTAACACCCGCCTTGTACCAGGGACGTGTGTAAGCCAGTGAGGGTGTAGAGGTGAATAGGACAGTCTGAATCCTCATCCAGGTCACACAGGGAGGTGCGATGTGTGAAGAACCACACGTACACACAACCCGCAGGCCGTAGGGTGTGGGAGAGGCAGCCACGCAGGTGACCCCAGTTTTCAATTTGGGGAGCATCCTGAGCTGTGGTATCAGGGCTCAGGAGCTATAGGCACCCAAAAGCCCACCCTGGACTTGGTCTCACATGATCTCCCACTCAGAAGGTCCACCTTGGAGCAGGGCAGTGGGGCCGGGCACTCACCACACTGAGGATGGCGTAGAGGATGACATCGATGGATACGGTGGTCGGTGTCCTCCAGTCCCGCACGGGCCGCACGCCCTTCTTGTAGTTGGCCAGCAGGTGATCTGACAGCCGCAGAAGAGCTGGCCTGGAGGCGTTGGGGGGCTGGGGGTCCCCTCTGTGCTTGGCTGGGAAGAACAGTTCAAGTCAGACAACAAAGCCTGAGTCTGCCCCAGATCTCTGGCCCTGGTTTCAAAGCTAGTAAATGTGTCCCCACTTAATCCCACCTCCCAGGACTCCCAGATACCCCCACAGACTGAAATTCCCACCTCCGGAGCACTACAGAGGTTCTTGCCAAAACCCAAAGGTATTCATAAGGGTAGCCCCAGCCCCCGTTTATATGAGAAAGGAAGCTGAGCTGTGAGAGCAGGTGGCACAAGGCAGGTGAGGTCTTGAGTCGGCCAAGGATGAAGGGTTGAGAGTCGCTGCCCACCCAGAGGAGGTGGGCCTGTGGGGCCTGGATGAGGGGCTCTGGGAGCCAAGGGAAGCTGGCCCTGGCATGTGATCCTAGAGAGTGTGGCCCTAAGTGCACAGATTCTAAGTCCAGCAGCCTGCAGGGTGTCAGCCTCAGCGGAGGTCAGAGCTCAGTGTCTGCATAGCTCTCAGTCCCCGGGACCCCAGCCCACAGCTGACAAGGAGAGAAGGGTGGGCACCCAGCGAACACGCACATTCCCTCTCCATCCTGCAAAGCCCACCGCAGGGAGAGCCAGCCCCGTCTCCACGCTCACGCAAACTCCCGAGGAGTCCTTGCCGGGCCTCCTTCTTAGTCTAGCTTTCTGGGCTGGTTTGATAGGGTTGGGAAGAGGGCTGGGGTGGGGTGTGGAGGAAGCCAGTAGAAACCAAACTGCTTTCAGAGCCAGAGGCCTGCAAGGATAAAATCGTGAAACCCAAGACCTAGTCCCTCGCCCCATTCTGCGGGCATTTCACATGAGCACCTCAGCTGTCCCTCTGGGAAACAGTAAGAGCATTTCCTGAAAGATGCCAGAAACAAGAAGGTGAAAGATAGGGTGGGGGAGGGGACACCCTGGAGGGCACAGGGCTGTGAGTAACTGCTGAGGGTGGTGGGGTGCAGGGCCTTTCACAGCCCAGGGCCCAGCAGGTTGGGCTTTCTCCAGACAAGGCTGCCTCTTCTCCCACCTCATCTACCGTGCGTGCAATCCCTACAGCAAATTGGTCCTGCAGGTTCCCTTTCCTGCCCCGCCCCCACTCCCCAATAAACTTTCAGAAAAACAACAGCAGAGAGAGAGGAAGAGGAGAGGATGTTTACTGAGCATCCCCTTTGGGAATAATATCAAAAAGCATATCGTTCATTTCCGTATCAGCCCCCTGGGCTGGCTGTCACCAGAGCCCACGTTACAGATAAAGATGCCCAAGGCTCAGACAGGTGAGTACCGTGCCCTGCAGGCAAAGGAACGGGGATTCAGACCCAGGTCCCTGCATATCTCACTGCACCAGCAACAGCTCAGGTCTTATCATCTGGGATTCGGACCAGACTGGGTGCCGCAGACCTCAGAGCCAAGGACCAATGCTGGGAGGGACAGAGCTCCCCCTCAACCAGAGAAGCCCCAGACTACAGTCTTAACTCACAGCCCGGGCCTGCTTATCCCACTGAGCTACCCCCAACGACATGAGGAAAACCATCGTGCCCCTAAGCCCCTCAGAGCTGTGCATTTAAGCACATCCTAACTGTGCCCGCCCTGGCTTCAAAGAGCTCTGGCTGGAGAGAAAACCTTCCCATGGGGGAGGGAATGAATATTGTCTGCAACAAAGGAAATGGATTCTTTTGTGACTAAAACCCCTTGTATCCCCAGGAGTCGGGAAAGGATGGATGAGGGAATGCAGAGACAAGTTTGGTGCTATCTGAGTTGAGTCCTGGAAGGAACTTTTCTAGAAGACGAAGTCCCAGGGGGCTCGTGCAGTGAACGCAGTGCAGTCAGGGAAGATGACATTTGTCCTGATCTCTACTGCTGCGGAGCTGTGTGACCCTGGGTGAATTCCTTCCTCCCCCTCTTTGGACCACAGCATTCCCGTTTATAACAAGAGAGAGGGGATCAAGAGAGCTCTAACTTCCCTTACAGCTGCCCTTCGATGAGTCTGGGGGCCCGAGCGGAGAGGAGAGGAGCCCGCTAAGCGTTTCCCACACAGCAGGCTGTGCCGTGCCCTACTCTGCAAACTCTGATCTCACCCTTCGCTGGAGATGCCCAACTTTCTAGCTGTATCCCCCCTGCCCCGGGGCGTGGAAATCCCCTCTTGCCCACATGCAGTAAGGTCCCTGACTTTGCTACTGCCTCACCCGCTCCAAAACCCTCCTTCCCTCAACTTTTGGAGGCGCTAAGCGTCCCCTGCCCCCCCTCTGTCTGCTGCCGCCCAGGTGCTGCGTGCTGTCCCACCGTCTCCTTACCTTCTCCCCGTGGTGCCAGCAGCGTGGGCAGAAGCAAGCCGAGCAGCGCCCGCGGCACCCAGGGCAGCATAGTCGCTTCTCTCGGAGCGGCCTTCAGGGTCAGCGCTGTGGAGGACCAGCCTGCCCGCGCTCCGCCAGCCTCATGTCAGCCAGCTCCCCGCACTCCTGAGGCTGCAGCCTCACGCTGCCCCTGGCCACCAGGGCTGGGAAGCCGCCAAGTTTTCCTGCAATCAATCCTTCCGTTGGATCAGGTTTCAGGGCGGGGAGGGAAGGGGAGGAAGCCCGCCAGGCTGATGTCACGGGGCCAATGGAGCTTAGTCCTCCCGTTCAGCCAGGTGGCCTGGCCAAGTTCCCCAAGGAGTAACTTGGGGACAGAGGGCTGCAGGAGCCCCTGGAGCAAGGGGGCAGCCTGTCTGCTGAGAGGCGCTCCGGCTGCTGCCTTCGCTTATGCCCCTCGCTAGCATTGAGCCGGGGCTTTTCTGGTGGCTCAGCTGTAAAGAATCCACCCGCAGTGCGGGAGACCCGGGTTCGATCCCTGGGTTGGGAAGATCCCCTGGAGGAGGGCATGGCAACCCACTCCAGTGTTCTTGCCTGGGAAATCCCATGGACAGAGAAGCCTGGTGGGCTACAGTCCATAGGGTCACACAGAGTTGGACACGACTGAAGCGACTTAGCAGCAGCACCAGCATTGAACTGGGGCAGAGTGGAGTGGGGTTGGAGAAGCAAGAGGACCATGTTCTCACACAGGTGACACTGCGTCCCCAGCTAAACAGGTGACTGGGCATCATCAGTAAAGAGCAAATACACATTTAACTGCTCCCCAGACACACCTAACCACTGCCCCTAAATGTCCCATTCTGTGTCCTTGGGGGTCCCTGTATGAATCCGTGAGGCACCCCCACTCCGCTGTTTCTTGCTCCAAGTCCTGGCCTGTGTGGCCTGGGGTCCTATGCCTTCCACTGAGCCAGCCCCCCTCCCAGAGACAGAGCCAGGAAGGTAGGAGCATCAGACACTAAACTTGTTGTACAAGGGGCAGCGCCAAAGCTGGAGGGAAAATGCGGCAAGAGGAAGATGAAAAGAAGCAGAAGGTAAAACTGTAGAAAAGACCTGGAGAAGAAGGGGGACAGTGAAAAACATAAAAGGAAGGAGAAAAGGAAAAGATGGGAAACTTCGTAGAGAACTGAGAAGAAAGAGGAAAATAGAAGTACAGGGCAAGAGGGACGGGGACAAAAAGAGAAAAAGAAGAAGAGAAGGAGGAGGAAGCAGACCCGGCAGGAGGATGCTGAGCCCTGAGCCCAGGGGGCCTGAGTGTGGCTACTCCTTCTGAAGTGGGACCCTGGCTCGTGGGGGGTTGGTAGATCACCTCAGAACAGTGAGGAAGCCTGGAGACCCCAGGCTTCACATTGCTGCAGTGAGCTCCTGGGACCCTCTGAGACTGCCTGATTGTGTTGGGGGGCGGGGGACAGCATGTCATCGGCACAGTGTGTGCATTTGAGAATTAGCTTCTTAGGTAACAGGATTAGAGCGAGCCGGGCAGGCCACGGCCTCCAATGGAGATGTATTGCCTGTGTGTCTCTCTCTGATGGAGCAGCAATCAGGTTTCCCCTGAAGAAATTTCCTATTAATGGATTTGATGGCGCACCAGACAAGGGGAGTTGGAGCCGTGGCCAGTGGCGGGGTGTAAATTGCCTCCAATGAAACTGTGGAGTCACTTTTGCCCCTTTTAAACAAGATAAGAATTAGTGCGAGTCCTTGATGAACTCTCCTTGGCCAGTGGGGATGAGGGAAAAGCAGAGGCCTGGCTAATTTGATTCCTGAGCTCTGCCTGCAGACGGCCAGGCTCCTCCCAGGGAGCGGAGGCAGACACGCAGATGGCAGCCGGCCAGCGTGGGTCATGAAAAGCTCGGAGGCTGCAGGGCCCGAAGCCCCGGGCTTCCTTTGAGTCCAGCAGCTCCAGGCGCCATGGGAAGGCGGATTGTTTTGCACACATGTGTCTGGAGCTTCCCACCCTTTGTGGTGCTGTCTCATGACATACCCCTGATCGCTTTTCTTGCTCCCATTTTCCAGGTTCAAACACTCCAGAGCCCAGAGTGCCTCCAAGACTTGCCTCAGCTCCCAAAGCTAGTTATGGATGGAGCTGAGATTCTCCAGCCTCCTGGTTCCAGCCTTTCCCATTACAGCTGCATGCTTCCCATCTTCCTCAGTAGATTTTTACTGGTCTGTAAAACTTTTACCACCAAAGAGCCTGATCTTTTAATACCCATAAACCTATAAAAATTCTGCAACCCATCATAACATCTGGCCCCATTAGAGGCCCACCTGCTAGAGAAGGGCTGGGGAAGTCGTGTGGCTTCTCGCCATCATCCTAAGTGGGAGATACAGCTTCTTATGCCCCATGGCCTTGAGGAGAGGGATTCAGGAAGCCCAGCGGTTGGTTGGACACTCCGGCTTGGCACTTGCTCTCTGAGTCCCTAGGAGACCCACCCGTCTCTCCTCTGGGGGCGGCACTGAAATGAGCAGCACCCTATGGGCCTTGCCCACTGTGTCCTCAGCCTGCATTTTGTCTGTGAAAAAGCTTCAGCCAAAGAATAAATTTAATCCAAAAAGTGAGAAAATGCAGAAACAAGGGAAAATAGTCCAACAAGACTAAGTAATCGTAGCTTAGTCATCAAGCATAGTCAGGGACCTTTAGTTCCTCCTCAAGGGCTATAGCAACTGAACAGTAACAACAGCAACAAGGGCTACAGATAGTGTTCTGAGCCATATCCCACGAGCTGTCTTATAGATACTGACACCGCCTCCAGGTGGAAGAGTTAACTACATGATGACCAGACTGCAGCTGTCCTGCCACAGCTCTGAGAACTGGCCTCAAGGAAATGGGAACAGACCCTGGAACTGAAGACTAATTGTACTTAAAACAATCAAGATGACGCTGGTCAGACTACCAATGACCGATTTCAAGATGACTGTCAGAACTGGCTGTGCTGTTTCTACCTGTAGCCCCCTCCCTAGCCTATAAAAACTCTTGCCCATTGGTTGTGGTGATTGTGGGGGGGTGGGGGGTGGTGATCAGCCTTTGAACAGAAGTCTGCCCTTCTCCCCAGGTGCCACATCCAAAATAAAGCAAACTTTCCTCTCCACCAGTGTTGGCTCTTTATTGGCTTTTGAGCAGTGAACAGCTGGATCTCACTTTTGGTTATAGCATGGGGGCCGCCTTTCTCCTACCCAGTTCTGGGGACCTGACACACTTTGGTGTGGAGGTTGAACCACTTAGGGGTTGTCAGCTCATGGGAAGGGTGGAAGGCAGGAGGATGGGAAGATGCCTGCCTCAGTTTCCCTAGTCCCCCTGCTCAAAGAGGCAGCAGTGGCCTTTATAGGGAGGAGAATAGAGGAATAGTGTCCTCAGACACTGGATGATCTCTTCTGTCTTGGTCTTTCTTTCCTCGATGTCCCATCATGTCCTGCCATGACCTATTGCCTAATAAGGACACTGTCTGATCTTTGGAATGGCCTGGACCTGGCTGCCACAAACAGTACCTGCTATTTATCAATCATTCTCTGCGCCAGGCATTGTGCTAAGCTCTTTATCATATTTAATCCTTCCTTCCTGTGAAGAAGATATTACTCCGATATGGCAGGTGAGGAAATTGAGGCACAGAGAAGTTAAGCAACCTTACATAGCCAGTAAGTGGAGAGTGTGGTATTAAGTCTTATAGACTCAAAAGCCTGGGCTTTTAACCACCTGCTTGCACCGAGTCCCAGAGCATCTCTTTGAGATCCAGGCTGATGGGACTCTGGCTCCAATCCCCGGAATGGATAGGGGTCCTCATTCTTACCTTGATGAGTTTTGTTGAAAAGCTAAGCTCCAGAGTCTACTAATTAAAGATATTTTTACTGAGGAGTATCATAAGTAAGAATATATGATGACTTAATGGACTGTTAAGTGTACTATCTTCCCCACTACACAATAGATTCAGAAATATCCCACTCTACCATTCAGGTCCCGGCAGAGCCCATTTCTGCAAATGTCAGATATGGGCTGCACAGTAAATGTGGGACTAGCGACCTCTGCAGTCCCTCCTCATGGTATGAATGTGATGCCAGAGAGTTTTACATGTATATAACTTTAGTTATTTAGGCTGTGCTGGGGCTTCGTTGCCGCTTGGGCTTTTCTCCAGTTGTGGAGAGCCAGGGCTACTCTCTAGTTGCGGTGTGTGGGTTTCTCATTGTGGTGGCTTCTCTTGATGCGGAGCATGGGCTCTGGGGCTTGTGGGGTTCAGTGGTTGGGGCACACGGTCTCAGTACCTGCAGCTCCCTTGCTCTAGAGCACAGGCTCAACAGTTGTGGTGCATGGGCTTAGTTGCTCTGCAGCATGGGAGATCTTCCTGGAACAGGAAGCTGCAGGCAGATTCTTTACCACTGAGCCTCCCAGGAAGCCCAATGCTAGAGTTTTTGAATTTATTTTTACTTATGTATTTGGTCAAGCCACATGGCATGGGGGAGTTTAGTTCCCTGACCAGAGGTCAAACCTGCGCCCCCTTCACTGGAAGCGCAGATTCATAACCATTGGACCTCCAGGGAAGTCTCTAGAGTTCTTAGAGTCCCATATTATTCTGTGGAGTATGGGTGTATGGGGGTGAGGCTTCATTAGAAGGATGAGGTTATTACTTGGGTACTGCCACCTGGGGAAGAGGCTTTTTGTAGCCCTACAATCAGACAGGATGGAGATATTGAAGTAAATGACACACTGGGGATTTTTTCTCAGTCTTGATCCCCAAAGTCAAAATGAACGAGGGTTTGTTCCTAGGAGGTGGCTGCTTATATTGCCACCTTCCACATGCAGGTGGGCAAGAAATAGGAATGAAGAAACCAGGCAAGAGGCCTGTGAAGTTATAATGTTTCTTTGGGACTCTGTGAAGCTACTGCGGGACACTAGGTCTGGGAGGACTGAGCACTCTGTGCCCTACAGCAAAGTGTCTCAGTCTTCACGTACCCCTTTGCTCACCTCCCTCATCTCTTCCCTTAATATACACTCATCTGGGATTCCTCCATGCTCCGTGTGTGCGGTGGCAGCAGCAATGGTCTGAGAAAGAAGCAGTGAAACCCAAGGGACCACAATGGACTGCTTGATTCCCCTGCCTGGAGATCTTTCTGCTTCTTATCTTCTGAGATCAATGATTCATTTTCACAAGGGAGCTGGTAACCCTACCAACAAGCCATGGTGGGGGAGTGGGTCGTGGGAGTGAGAAACAGCAGAGCAGGCAGGGTCGTCTGGCACAGAAAGATGGAGGTCTCATTCAAGTCCTTGCAAGGATCCAAGTAGGGGATGGTCCAGCCTCTTGAATATGTCTCCTTTCTAAAGATGAAACTTTCTCACTTCTCCTCTCCCCAAACCTCCATCAAATTCCAGCCTTTTTATGTCCTTGAGATCAAAGCTCTTCTTCTGTACCCGCCCCCTGCAAATAAAGTCAATTCTACGGTGATCTTCAGGGTAGAAGGTCATCCTAGAAAGGGAATCTAGTATTAGCAAGCTGGTAGCAAAGGCAAGCCTTAATGGGGCTGGTGATGGGTCATTAGTCCTCCTGGCCATCCTAGAACCAGACCTGGGGACAGATGCTTAAGTTTGGCTTTGATTTCTCTCTACCTTGAAAGAAGGAATAATTCCAGGGAGGAAGGAACCAGAGAGCACATCTTATTCCTAGTGAATGGCCATTCATCCATCTGCCCACCCCAGAGCTGGACCTGGGGACAAAAGATGGTTTGGCTTAAATTTCTCCCTTACTTGAATTCCTATCCAGGAAGGAACTGGATAGGAGTGGCCAGGAGTGGCCTTTTTATCCATGCCCTTGTTTTTGGAAAATTAGAGCCTTAATATGTTGTTATTAGCATTTTCTGAGAAATTTTCAAAGAAATCTCACAAGCCCCTTTGGGATTCCGAAACTTAGTTTCCTCCAATATCTTACTTTAATTTCACTTGGTACAATTTGTATCATTTCCTTCCATCCTGTAGAAATGAGTTGCATTTCTATCCATCCTCTCCATTGTTTCTGAGAGGTGGTGAGAACACAGTGGTCATTTCCGGACTCTTCCAGAGAAAAGAGAGCAGAAGGGGAGAATACCAGCGTTTGTACCACACTGCATGGATTACAATGCACTTGCATGCACAGCCTCGTTCCCTTTGAAACGCAGTAGATCTCTCTGGAAGAGGTGACATTATCCCCATTTAATAAATGGAGAACTACCATACCGAGAGATTTAGTAATTTGCCGAAGATCACACAGCTAATAGACAGCCAGTCCTGCTTGGGAACCTAAGCCAAGCTAGGGCAACACTCATGAAAAATGGATGCTGTCTTGTACCTTCTCTACTGAGGTAAGAAGCAAAGAAGGAACCCCAACACACTGTAATGCTTGTCGCCTCTGGGGCATGTGGAATGTGGATCTAGAAATAGAGTAGCCTGGGTGGGGAGGCAGATTTTTCTGTATCTACATGTTATGCCATTAAATTTTGTACTATGTAAATATATTACCTATTAAAAAATTGAGGTTTTAAAAAGAAGCTATGGGAAGAATGGAATATAAGCTGCGTAGTCATGGCTTCATCATAACCTATCTGTGTGACCTTGGGTAAGCCAGCTAAACTGTCTATACTTTAGTTTCAGCACCTATCAATAAGGATAAGGAATAATTGTTCTGACTACTACATTCACCAGTCTATCAAGTTCACAGGCTTTTTTTTATTGGTGTATAGTTGCTTTACAAAGTTGCATTAGTTTCTGCTGTAAAGCAAAGGGAATCAGCCACATGCATACATATATCCCCTCTTTCTTGGATTTCCTGCCCATTTAGATCACCACTGAGCATTGAGCAGAGTTCCCTGGGTTATAGAGAAGGTCCTCATTAGCTATATATTTTATACATAGTAGTGTATATATAGCAGAGAAGGCAATGGCACCCCACTCCAGTATTCTTGCCTGGAGAATCCCAGGGACGGCGGAGCCTGGCAGGCTGCCATCTGTGGGGTCGCGCAGAGTCGGACACGACTGAAGCAACTTAGCAGCAGCAGTGTATATATGTCATTCCCAACCTCCCAATCCATCCCACTCCCCCTTCCCTCGCCTTGGTTCTGTATGAATGTGACTCTATTTCTACTTTGCAAATAAGTTCATCTATACAATTTTTCTAGATTCCACATATATGCATTAATTCATATTATTTTTCTCTTTCTTACTTACTTCACTCTATGTGACAGTCTCTAGGTCCATCCACCTCTCTGTAAATGACACAATTTTGTTCCTTTTCATGGCTGAGTAATATTTCACTGTATATATGTGCCACATCTTCTTTATCTATTCCTATGTTGATGGACATTTAAGTTGCTTCTGCGTCCACACAGGACTTTTTGGGAGAATATCATAGTTCAGTAACTATTAACCTGGAACGGGAAAGGCAGTATCAGCATCATCTGGCTGAAATTATGCATGCCTCCTCTCCCAGATATTCTGATACCTGCTCCTCCTTCCCCATTACACAATCAGGAAAACGATAATTTGTAACCAGTCTGAGTTTGAAAAACCACAGATGCTAAAGTCAGGTTCATCTTGAGCTCAAATCTCAGTTGCTTAGCTGACTAGTTGTATGATCCTGGTCAAGATACCTAAACCTCGTTTTTCTCATATCTAACTTAGGCGCAACCATATTATCCTCATACGTTGTTGTGAGGATTAAATGAGATGGTGGATGTAAAGCATGTAGTACAGTGCCCAGGACCTAATATATACTCAAAAGCTGTGTTAGTTTCCCTCTCATTACAAACAAAATGGATCAATAGCCGGCAGGTTCTTTACCACTAGTGCCACCTGTGAAGCCCCAGATCTTACTATTCAGTTCAGTTCAGTTCAGTTGCTCAGTCATGTCCAACTCTTTGTGACCCCATGGACTGCAGCACACCAGACTTCCCTATCCATCACCAATTCCTGGAGCTTACTCAAACTCATGTCCATTGAGTCAATGATGCCATCCAACCACCTCATCCTCTGTCGTCTCCTTCTCCTCCTGCCTTCAATCTTTCCCAGCATCAGGGTCTTTTCAAATAAGTCAGTTCTTCACATCCAGAGGCCAAACTATTGAAGTTTAAGCTTCACCATCAGTCCTTCCAATGAGTAATCAGGACTGATATCCTTTAGGATGGACTGGTTGGATCTCCTTGCTGTCCAAGGTTTACTGTAGTTGTTTTAATTTTTTCCCCCCATGGACTGTAGCATGCCAGGCTTCCCTATCCTTCACCATCTCCCAGAGCTTGCTCAATCTCATGTTCATTGAGTCAGTGATGCCGTGGACATGAGTTTGAGCAAGCTATTCTAATTTTTAAAAGAACCTCTGTAATGTTTTCCATAGTGACTATAACAGTGTACAAGGGTTCCCTTCTCTCTACATTTGCACCAACACGTCATTCTTATCTTTTGATAGTAGCCATCTTAACAGGTATGTTGTGAAGTGATGTCTCATTGTGGTTTGATTTTCATTTCCTTGATGATTAGTCAGGTTGAGCACATTTTCATGGACCTGTTGGCCATTTGTATATCTTCTTTAGAAAAATGTCCACTCAAGACCTTTGCCCATTTTTCATCAGATTATTTGTTGTTTTACCAAGTTCTATGAATTTCTCATATATTTTAGATATGAATCCCTTATCAGATATGTGGCTTGCAAATATTTTCTCCCATTTCATAAGTTGTCTTTTCATTTTGTTGTTTCCTTTGCTGTGCAGAATATTTTTACTTTGATGTAGTCCCACTTGTTCATTTTTGTTTTTGTTACTTGTGCTGTTGGTGTCATATATAAAAAAAAATCATCACCAAAACCAATGTCAAGGAGCTTTTTCCCTGAGAGTTTTATGGTATCAAGCCTTATATTTAAGTCCTTAATTTTAGGTTAATTTTTGTGAGTGGTATAAGATAGGAGTCCAATTTCATCCTTTTGCATGTAAATATCCAGTTTTCTCAACACCATTTATTGAAGATACTATTTTTTATAGGCACTTCCCAGGTGACTGACTTCCCAGGTGGCCCAGTGGTAAAGAACACACCTGCCAATGCAGGAGTCCCAGGTTCAATCCCTGGTCAGGAAGATCCCCTGGAGGAGGAAATGGCAACCCACTCCAGTATTCTTGCCTGGGAAATCCCATGGACAGCAGAGCCTGCAGTCTACAGTCTATGGGGTCACAAAGCGTTGGACATGACTGAGCGACTAAATGGGAGAAGGCAATGGCACCGCACTCCAGTACTCTTGCCTGGAAAGTTCCATGGACAGAGGGGCCTGGTAGGCTGCAGTCCATGCAGTCTCTAAGAGTCGGACACGACTGAGTGACTTTACTTTCACTTTTCACTTTCATGCACTGGAGAAGGAAACAGCAACCCACTCCAGTGTTCTTGCCTGGAGAATCCCAAGGATGGGGGAGCCTGGTGGTCTGCCGTCTATGGGGTTGCACAGAGTCGGACATGATTGAAGTGACAGCAGCAGCAGCAGCAGAGCGACTAGATAACAATCCTTTACAGGCAGAGATTTTTTTCCATCTGTTTTGTTGATTGTTGAATTCCCAGAACCTAGAAGGCTGCCTGTGACATAGTAGATGCTTAATAAATATTTGTTGGGTGAATAAGTTAATGGCATTAGCAGAAGGGAAGAAAAGTAGGACTATCTAGGAAATTCCTCCAGTGCTCGTTAGCCCTCCTGGCCTTCTTGGACAGGAGGGTGGGGGCCCTACCAGCTGAGATAGGATGTGTCACCAGCCCTGGAGCTGGGGTCTTGGCAGCCTCCTCTGGTTCTGGGGATGTTCTGCTCAGACTGTCATGGTCTAACTGTTGCCATGACTCTGGTCTGCTCCTCGCTTGGACACATGGGATTCAACTGGCTACTGAGCAGCTTGTATTGACACAATAATGCATTTATTGGAATGGAGAACATTTGGGCCCCCTGACCTGCCATTATCTGGAAGAAGGAAACACTCTGGGCCCCAGAGCCTGGAGTCCTGTGTGAGAACATAGAGAGATGGACAATGGGGTGCGGCCAGGCCCAGAGCAATCCCAGGCTCACCCCCGACAAGGGGAGGCAGTGAGGCCTTGAAGAGGACTCAGTTAAGGAACATTCTGCCCACATCACCCAGTAGAGAAGTAAGACCCACCAAGAAGCTTGCATGCCCCCCTGCTTTAGAGGCCACCGTCTGATTCACCTCGGTGTTCATCGGGAGAGCAGTCTGTCCCTCAGACCAAAGCAAGAGTCTCAACACAACCCAACAGCCTCCAGAGTGGCAGATATCTGAGAGAATTCCCTCAGGCCTTAAAAACCATCTAATCCAGCCTCCATCCAGCAGCCAAATCTCTATGACATCTCCAGCAAATGGTCTTCCAGCCTTTGCTTGAAGACATCCAATGAGTAGAGCCCATCGCATTTTTGCAGAAGCCTTCCTTCTCTTGTTTCCCAGATATATTTTCGCAAAACCATCCACCCATCCAGTGCCTTCCTTTGGGACTGCTCAGAGGAAGCCGAATTCCATTTCAAGGTCAGAGTCGTCCCATCATCACGCCTTCTCGTCTCTAGGCCCCTCCCCTCGCTTCTTTCAGCAGAGTGTAGAGCAGGAAGGACCCAGCACAGGGAGGGCTGAGGCCATGCGTGACCCAGCTTAGAGTCTGCAGGGCTGTGCCATGCTGTGTGCCTGGGCCCCCGTGGGTCCCTGACAGTGTCCCTTGAATGAGTGGATGAGGCAAAGAATTGGTGTCAGTTTCTCAATGTAAGAGCAAGGAAATACACCTTGGCGAGGACGTGACGTCATCAAGGCCAACACCTGTTCACACCAGAACTAGCGCTAGTTCAGGGGATTTTTTCCAGAGTCCCTTATCAGAGGGTTTAGAGAACTTGCTTCAGTTTGTCTTCTCTCTTCTTTCTGGGTTTGGCCTCAAGCCCATCTGGCCCCTGTTCCCTCTGTCCCTACTTCTCCGTCCCTCTTTCTGTGACCCTCCCCCCCATCATCCTGTCCACTCTGCCTTAGACCCCATCATCCTGTCCACTCTGCCTTAGACCCCATCATCCTGTCCACTCTGCCTTAGACCCTTTGCTCTAGTTCTCTCTGCCCAGGGCTCTCTCCCCCTCAACATGCCCACTTGGCTAATTCCTCCTTCCTTCCTTCAAGCTTTTGCCTTAATCTTACCTGCTTGGTGAGACCAATCATGACTATTTCATTTAATACCTTCACCTGCTCCCATCCTGCCCTGGCACACCTGATCCCTCTCACCCTGCCGTACGTTTTCTTTCTCTTTTTCCCATAGCCCCATCACCTCCTAATATTCTACAGGATTGACTCATGTTGATTCTTTATTTTCTGTCTCCACTGATAGAATGTTACCTCCTTGAGGGAAGGGACCTTTGGGGGCTTTATCAGCTGATATGTCCAAAATACCTAGAACAGTGCCTGATACCTAATAGGGGCTCAATAAATATTTGTTGGATGAATCTCCTACTCAGATAACCCAGCAAGGCCCCAGGTCTGAACTGTCTACCATATGGCACAATAGGGGCTGAGTACATATTTGTTAATAGTTGGATTGACTGATTACACGACACAGCTTTGCTGCTCTATAGCACATGCACTGGGTAGGCAGCTGAAGCGAACCATGTGTACACAGGCTCTCTTGCAGTCACCACAGAGGTTGCCTCCATGGATACGGGTGCCCCCCATGCCAGTCCCCAGCAGATCTGTGCAGTACCCCTGGGTTCATGGTTACCCCCTTTGCTTTCCAACCCATCTCACATGCTCCACGTGGCAAACTGAATAATAGCCCCAAAGATACTCAGGGACTAATCCCTGAATCTTTTGAATGTTACTTTATATGGCAAAGGAAGTTTGCAGGTATGATTAAAGATCTTGAGAGGGTAAGATCATCCCGGTCTGCCTTAAATGTAATTATAAGTGTCCTTGTAAGAAGGAGGCATAGGAGATGCGATGACAGAAAAGGCCATGTGATATCAGAGGCAGAAACCAGAGTGGTGAGCCTTGAAGGAGGAGGAAAGGGATGCAAACTGAGGAATACAGGCAGCCATGAGAAGCTGAAAAAGGCGAGGAAACAGATTCTTCCCTCCAAGCCTCCAGAGGAGCCAGTCCTGCCCAGACACCTTGCCTTTAACCCTGTGAAACTGATTTTGGATTTCTGACCTCCGGAGCTGTAAGAGCACATACCTGCATTGTCTTAAGCCACTAAATCTGTGGTAACTTGTTACAACAGCCATAGGAAACCACTACAGGCCATTCCACAGGCACTTTCCCTTCACAACCACCAGCACAAACCCCAGGTATGTTTTCTCACGATACACAGAACCTCAGACTCGCACAGACCCACATTTGGGCAGGAGGATGCTGCAGTGTCCTGGGTGATGGCAGCCCTGATAGCCTTGTGTTGTTCCCAGTTGATTCATCTCATCCCTCCCTTCTCTCTCCTCCTCTGGAGCTTTCCAATTGCTTTCCAAAGGTTTTGCTGCCCTGGAGTAGCTTCCCTGAGCAGACCCTCTCCCTCTTCCTGCTTTGAGTATCTAATTAGTCCTAAATGAAGAGTCTTCCAAAAATGTACAGCACTTTGCACATTTGATGATATAATCACATTTATATGCTTGCTGTTGCTGGTGATTGTCAGCCTGGAAATTTTCCTCCCCTCTGGGTCCCCATAGGTGATTTCAGGCATGCTGAGAGCAGCAGTACTTTCCATAGCATGTCCCCTCATTTTCTGGGAACTTTCCAAATTATAAAGCTCCATTTGTCATTCCACCAAACAAAGGTTGAGGTGACCAACCCCTGAGTATTCCTGACTCCCCCATGGACACGGATCACCATGATGCAGGGTTCCCAGGATTGGGCTTTTTATACAGTACTTAGCACAACAGTCCTGAAAGGTAGAAGTATTATTCCCTCCTTACAGATGAGGAAACTGAGGTTCAGGATACTGTGGAATGTGATTGGATACTGGATATGGTGACCATACTATGATCCAAATATTCCAATTGTCTCCTTTTCTGGGCACTTGGAAGAACAAATGAGTCAGTTCTTCACATCAGTATTGGAGCTTCAGCTTCAGCATCAGTCCTTCCAATGAATATTTAGGGTTGATTTCCTTTAGGATTGACTGGTTTGATCTCCTTGCAGTCCAAGGGACTCTCAAGAGTCTTCAACACCACAGTTTGAAAGCATCAATTCTTTGGCGCTCAGCCTTTTTCATGGTCCAACTCTCATATTCATACATGACTACTGGAAAAACCATAGCTTTGACTATCCAGACTTTTGTAGGCAAAGTAGTCTCTGATTTTTAATACACTGTTTAGGTTTGTCACAGCTTTTCTTCCAACGAATGTCTTTTAATTTCATGGCTGCAGTCACCATCCACAATTTGAGTGACCCCCCCCCCAACACACACACACCCTCTACTGTTCAAAGAAGTGGCACGGGCGACCCCAGACCTACATAGCCAAAAGCCTGAGCTGCACTCGGTGACCTTCAGTCGTCAAGTTCAGGGAGCAGGGAGAGTGTGAAGGCGGCTGATAGACGACACGGCAGAGGGGGTAGGGGAGACAGGCCAAATGATCAAAAGGATCAGCAGGCTGTTGGGAGCCCTAAAGGCCTGGATCGCAGTCCCAGAGCCATCTCTTGTAGCATCAGAAGCAGTGCCTCATAAAACCGAATGGGTGTTTGAAGCCAGAGAAAGTCAGGGAGACAAGAGAGCTCTCATCTCTCCCGGGACTGGGGCGGAGACATGGTGGCGGGAGACGCGGGTGGGGAGACAGAGCGTCGCCTCCACTTAAGTGCCTCCTCCCAGCACTGGCACCTCTGGAAGGCAGGCAGTGAGGGGGTGACGGTGGCACGGCGCACCCTCTCACCTTGGGTTCTTCCGCTCCCCAACCCCCATACCCAGAGCTTTGATCAGGGGTGGCAGCAAAGCGCTTGTCCCACTGCAGCTTGGCGGGCGGCCTTCCGGGGAAACCAGCGCAGGTTAGCGCCTTCACCGCGAGCTCCCAGTGCGCATGCTCTGTGCGGGCTTGTGCTACAAGCCGGCCTGAAGCTCGCGTCTCAGGTGTGCCTCCACCTCATGTTCTGATGCGCCAAACTCGGGGGAGTGGCGAGGATGTGGGTGCACAAACTTGCTACCTGCGTCAGAAGGCCAGTCCCTTAGAGGAAGCCCCTCCCACGAGGGGAGAGTTTCACACTATAGAGGTGCGTGGAGACACACCGACCACGACCTGGCTGGCGGGAGGGCTCAGGAGTTTGCTGCACTCAGTTTGCTCCAGGGCAAGTGTGCTCTGGAGGAAAGGCGGGGGAGCGCCCGATGGCTGGGGCTGGAAGACTGGTTTTCCAAAAACGAGAGTGTCTGCTGTCAGGGGAAGGAGGCAAGTGGAAGGGGCTTCACTCCCCTCTCTCTTTGGACGGCACACACAGAGCCATCTCCGCCATCTGCCCACAGCCTATAATTCAGCCACCCAGCTGCACTGCTCTGATTGTGGGGAGGGCAGATTACCGAGTGGAGCGCGATGACTGGCAGGTGCCCGGGGGCCCAGCTGTCCTGGTAGCAAAAACGGGCTCCACGTGACACTGTATCTTCCGAGAAGCATCAGCTCCCGGGACTCCTGTGCATCTCCTTCCCAAAACCCAGACTGGCCCCCTTTGCCTTCATCGTTCTTTAGACCCAGGCTTCTCCAACTGTCAAGTGAAAGTGAATGGTCTGGAATCTGGTTAGAATTCAGATTCCAGTTTAGAGCCTAAGATTTTGTATTTCTAGCTAGTTTCCCCATGCCTCTGCTGCTGCTGCTGATCCAGACACCACATTTTGAGTAGGGAATCTTTAGAGTTTACACACCTTTTTTATGTATATGATCTCTGGGCTCGCCTAACAACCAACCCTGTGGAAAGATGGTGATAATATTTATTAATTGGTATCATTCTCAATGCCTCTAATGCATGGCACTTAACTCGGCACTTCATAAACGGTATCTCAGTCCTCACAGCACCTCAGCAAAAGAGTTCTTTCTCAGAATTTGCAGATGAGAAAAAAAAAACTGATGTTTTGAGATAATTCAGTAACTTACGCAGAGTCATAAACCCCATGAGGGGTAGAATTAGAATTCAAATTCCCATCTTCTAATGCTGGGTCCCTCTAATTATATACAATGTTGGCAAGTTTAAGCTTCTTTTAAAAACTAATGGTCAGGGATGTACACTCTGGAGACAGTGTGCCTGAGTTTAGCAGAGATCCCAAGAGTCTGGACCCAGACTCAGATTTGAATGCTAGCTTTGTCACTTGCTGCCCTGGTGGCTCAGATTCTTTAAATCAGCCTGCAGTGCAGGAGAGCTGGGTTCGATCCCTAGGTCGGGAAGATTCCCTGGAGAAGGGAATGGCTACCCACTTTAGTATTCTTACCTAGAGAATTCCATGGACAGAGGAGCCTGGTGGGCCATAGTCCATGGAGGTGCAAAGAGTTGGACACGACTGAGTGACTAACACTTTTTTCACTTTTTCCTTTGTCACTTGCTAGTTTGGTGATTTTAGGCAACCTACTTAACCTCTTTGTGCCTATTTCTTTAACTAAAATGGGGATGATAATCCTACACTCTAGATAATCCTAGAGTTATTATGAGGATTATGCAGTCAGCTTTCTGTCTCTGTGGTTGTGGAACCTGCAGATTTGGAGAGCTGACTATAAGAATCTCGAGTATTTACCGATTTGGGTATCCATGAGGGGTCCTGAAGCCAATCCTCTTCAGATACCATGGGACAGATACTATGATATCTCATGATATATGCATATCTCATATGTACATATAATCTTCATAATAACCACAGTATTATCTATCTATTGCTGACCTTAAACAAATAGATAGTTACTTCTTCAGCAGTGATGGGTTTTTTCATGATCAGCAAAGAATTGCAATCTGGGGTCTACAACTATGGCGAGTGCAAATCTCTAGCAGCAAGGAGAAAAGTACCCTTTTATAGAAAAGGAAGCTGCGGGAGCTATAGTGAGCAAAGAGTCCACCTCGGAAATTGAGAGGTCTAAGCAGAGTGGCTTTTCATTGGTTGAGCTCTTGCCAGGCTAGAAGAGAATGTTTTTTCTTCTTTCTGTTGGACTCTGCTGTCATCTCGGGTGTGAGAACTCCCCCTTCTGACCTCCCTATTTTAATTGAGGTTCCTGTTTATTAATGTTTATATTATCTGTCTAAAGAGATTATAGAGAGAGAGCACTTAGAGAAGTGTCTCGCACTGAAATCAGTGATATTAATTACTTGTGAAATGGGGATATGGATACCAAGGATAAAAACTGTCATTTAATCAAGGCCTTAGCTTGTGTCAGACCCTTTTCTAAGCATCTTAATGTAGTAACTAATTTAATTCTCTTAATAACTCTATAATCTAGGTGTAATATTCATCACACTGTATAGAAGAGAAAACTGATGCCCAGAGTTTTCACGACTTGCCCCAAATCACATAGCTAATAAGTGATGGAGCTGGAATTTGAACCCATTGAGGTTCATACAACACATCTTGACAGTGATTGAGTGTTTCCAGTGTGTCAGGCACTGAAAATACAGCAGGGAACACAATGACACCCCTGCTCTCCCAGGACTGACGTGCTCGGGGTCCTAGAATAATACCCGCTGAACACTCAGCACAGTGATGGGCACGTGGCAGAGCATTAGCTCTGCTTGTTCTCTTCCTCTTCTCTTGCCTGTGGCAGACATCACTAATTGATCACAGCATAGCTGTGGTTCTTTTCTGCAGAGCTGGCCTGTGGTCCAAAAATCAGTCTCAAGACAGCCCTCCAGGCAGCCTCTGCCTAACCCTCAGGTTTGCACTGAGACCAAAGCTATGTCAGTTCTGAGTCACTGTGCTGCAGTGGGACAAATGAGCATTTCTGCCCCCAAAGCCCGTGGTGTCAGCACCAGGAGGAGGCAGTTGGGACAGAGATAGACAGGGAGGCGTATATGGGAAAGAGCAGAGAAGCTAAGACTGACCGGGGAGGGGAGCATAAAAAGAATGGCCCACAGCCCCTCAATCCCTGGTTCTTGGCCTGGAGCTCTCCAGAGAGGATGAGCAGGGTGACGGGAGTGGACTCTGATCATGGGCTGGTCATCTATCTGAGGTCTGTCCCTCGTGGCAACAATTAGGACTGAAAACCCAACAAGGCTCAAGTGGGCCCCAGGTCTTGGGAGCCTGGTGCTAGGCTCGGGGAGAAGTAGAAGGCGAGGTAAGGGGTGAGCAAGGGGCTCCCTGACCCTGGCTCTGGAGTCCGTTGCCTGCCACCCAGCCCATCCACTGCCCAGCAGTCGCTTCCCAGCCAGCAGAAAGCCGGGTTGCAATCCCCACTTTTCGGTCTCTGCTAAATGAAGCACAAACTTAACTACATCACCCCCCCCATCACCCACCCCTGATAGGATGGGGAGGGGTTGAAGTGGCATGCTGGGCTGCTTCAGCCCCTAATCTAATCACCGGTGTGGGTCATTTCAATTCCGCACACCGGAGTGCGCTGGGGGCGTGGTAGCTCATAAAAGCCTCCATGCTGGTGCTCAGCTAATTGTGAAGTGCTTACTGTCTTGCAGGTGAATAACTCAGGACTGAGAGCTTCTGGCTGCTGAGATGGCGTGTGAGCCGGGAACGGGACAGGGAGATGCCTGAGATGGGCCCTGTGGCAGGGAGAGAGGCATCGCCTTCTTGGAGGGGACACAGGAACTTGGGTCTCTGCCCCGGGGTGACCACTCACCATCTGGCAGTTGGCAGAGAAACTCTTTACTTTAAATCCGAAGACCTGAAGTTTTCTGGAACCTCAGAACCACCAACTAGGGTACATATTTAAGCCCCGCCCCTTTTTACTAACCTTGCTTTAGATGTATAATTAGATCCCTGAGAAGTGAGAGGGCCTGGGAGCCCTTAGGGCTGTACCCAGGGGAGGGCTGATGCCTTCAGGGGCAGCTTTGTGCTGGTGGCTCACAGGGCCGCTCTTTGGTTCACTTGAGGGTCTAAACCGACTGGCTGAGTCATGGAGACATAAGAGGCCAAGGGCTCAGCATCCTTAACTACAGGGCTCCTCTCCTGTAGCACAACTGGTGGGAGAAGTGGGGATGTCCTGGGGGGAAAGTGAGACCCCTGAAGAGGCTGCGGGGATCATAGCAGAAGCCCTTGGAAGTTCTCCTGAGATAGAATGACAAATGGAGGGCCACCTGCCTAGCCAGGGGCTGTGCTCCACCAACTCTTTATTCTAGACATCAGTGAAGTCTCCAAGAGCTGGAGCTGTGATTTCTTGGTGAGTGCTGAAAAGACTTGAGATTCTGGGAAACAGCAGATGGTAGGAGCAATCACAGCTGGGAAAATCCCATTTTTGCTCTGTTCCTCAGCTTCCTTCCTCTGTGAAACAGGAATCATGAAATTGATAAACACTTGGAGAGGCTGAGCTAACAATGCTTTGTAAGTAAGGGCTGCTGGTGCCCTGTCTTCCTCCCGCTGCAGAGGGGCCCTCTTCCGGGAGGGGGGCTCTACTGCCACTTGCTAATGATGGCTTTGGTTCAGGATGCTGACCTGACCCAGGGCTTAGAATGCGTCCCCGGCTGCCATGTTGCGATCAGGGCCACTTGGCAGTTGGACAGAGGAGATCCACACACTGGGGCCACACTCAGCATCCAGGCTTCACTCCTGAAGGGCTGCTTCTTTGAGGCTGACCTTGAGAACCTAGGAGCTATTCCCTGGGCAGGGGAAGCCAAGGCGAACTACATGGGAAATGAAATGGGAAGTCCCTTGGGTAGCATCCCCCCAACCCGAGTTCCCCACAAGGAGGCATATAGTGGCTTCAGCCCTTGGCCTTTGGATTCTGGAACAAGGGTACTTCTATGAAATCCAGCCTATAACTGTATTCTGATTGAGACTGCTAGAAGAGAACCTCACGCCAAAGACTCAAGATTGGAATCCATCTGCTGATAGCAGGCAGGCCTTTTTATTTCATAATACATGGCTTATTTTTCAAAGTGTGCTTAAGTACATTGCTTCATTCTCATCCTCAAAATTCTGTGATATGGGCAGAATAAATACACACAGTCCTGATGTCAAACAGGGTAGGCTGAAGCTCTGAGAGGTCAGTCTCAAGGTCCCCTGGCTTGGTAGTGACAGAGCCAGGAGCAAAGTCAGGTGCTTTCTCCAAGACAGAGGTGGCAAGGGTGGAGACTCCGTGGTGGGGACTTACTGCAAGCCTTTGCCTCCTCTAATAACCAAGGAAGTGAAGAGAGATTTAGGGACCAATTTAGAGGCTAACAGAGCAGGTCAAGGCAGAGGAGGCCAGGAACAGGAAGTAGGAAGCGAGGAGAGAAACAGGTGGAGGTTTGCATGGACACTTCCTGTTCACAAACTTCTTCTGCTCCTCATTTCACTAACAGCAGCAGTGGAATTTCATGGACAATTGGCGTTGAGCACTAACTGGGAGGTAATGAGAGAGGGAGGAGGCAGGTAAAGGCTGTTTGAATTTAAATTCTCTTTCTTCGGGGGGATGGGGGGCAGATTTTTTTTTTTTAAAGGCAATTTCAGTGCTGGAAAAAGTTCCTAGCAAACAGCAGTCCTCTGTCAGCAGTGTTGGGAGTGATGCTTGTCTCTCGGTCCTCTGTGTTCTACCCACCAGCTCCTAGTGGCTGTTCTGAGTGGGGGATGCTGAGGGCCTGGGTGTCTGACCCTTGGGAGACTCAGTCCCTCAGACTTGCAAGAACACACTAGGAATCTGTCCACCATCAGTGGTGAGCTACAATGTGTATCTCTGTACTAGTTATGGCAGAATTACCATGAAAAAAAAATTCTGTATGGATCTGGGATGAGATGGGAATGAGTTAGAAACAGAAAACAAGATTTCTGTTCTAGGAGTGTGTGACTGATCTGACAAGCGATGCATGCGTGCACGTACACACACACATACAAGGCCATGAAACATCCAAAGAGAGGAGGATGAGATGAGGTACGTCTAAAGTTAGAGGAGAGGGGACAGAGTCATGGGGCGATCAGGTGGGAGAAGGCTAGTGTTTGAGCAACGTCTTCACACAGGGACATAGATGGATGGAACGGAAGACTAGAAGTACAGGCTTAGGTGGCAGGAAACCCTTTCCTGAGGAGGCTGGCAGGCAGGCTGGCTTGGCTAGCTTGAAGACTCTGTGATGGAAAACAAGAGGGACTTCCCTGGCTGTCCAGTGATTAAGACTCCATGCATCCACTGCAGAGGGCATGTGTTTGATCCCTAGCTGGGGAGCAAAGATTCCACATGCCATGCGATGTGGCCAAAAAATAATAAAAAAAAATTTTTTTTTAAAGAAAGCAATGAGAAATGAAAAAGTCAAACATTGTGGAAGGCTTGAGTTCTAATCTTAATCTTCAGGTTATGAGGTCATAGGAAATGGCATAAGATCGGTTCGTCAATCCAGAATTGACTACTGAGGAGAATGAACCAGAAGTTGGTTAGTTACCCGAGGGCAAGGTGATCAGGGCTCTTTTATCTAGACAAGTGGCTGTGAACACAGGTGGGAAGCTAAGGGACCATCGAGACTCTGATGGCTAATTTTAAGTGTCACCTTAGCTGGGCCACAGATTGGTTCAAAGATTATTCTTGATGTTTCTTTGAAGGTATTTCTTAGATGTTTAAAGTCTTAAACAGAAGACTTGGAGTTAAACAGATTAACCTTCTGAATGTGGGTGGGCTTCATCCAGTCACTTGAAAGCCTTATAGAGAAACACCAACCTTCCCAGAAGCCGAGAGAATCCTGCTAGAAGACCAACTTCGGGCTTCAACTGCAATTCTTGTTTGGGTCTCTAGCCTGCCAGAATACTCTCTGGATTATGGACCTGGCAAGTCTCCACAGTCCAGTGAGGGTTATGGGCTGAACTGTGTCTCACTCAGATCCATGTGTTGAAGTCCTAATTCCTAGCACCTCACAAATGGGAATGCATATAGAAAAAAGGGCTTTTAAAGAAGTAGTTAGGATTAAATGAGTTCATTAGGGTGGGCCACTGCAATATGACTAGTGTCCTTAGAAGAAGAGGAAAGTTGGACACACATGTGCACACACAGAAGAAAGACCATATGAGAACCCAGGGAGAAGGCAGCCACCTACAAGCCCAGGAAGAGGCCTCAGAAGACACTAACCCTGTCAACACCTCGACCTTGGACTTCTAGCCTCCAGAAGTGTGAGAAAATCCATCTGTTTAAGCCCTCACGGGTCTGCGGTATTTTGCTATGACAGAGCAGACTAATGCAAGGATAGCGGATTACAAACTCCTTGAAACTCCCAAGGGCCATGCATTAAGCTTGTCCTCCCAGCTCAGCGCCTCACGCATGGTGTATGTTTATGAGATGTGCTAGGTCTGGATCCCTTCCAACAGGAACACGCTGCTGAGAAGGCACAGGGGAGATGGACTCACCAGGGAAGGAGGGAACCAGAGCTCCAGGATACAGACATGGCTCCAGGATACAGAACTTTGTGTTCTGGTTGGAACAAGGTTCTTCAGGAATCAGGTCAAGTGAAGAATGATCTGAAGTTGACTTATTCGGTATTCTCTGGTATGCCTAACATAATGCCTGGGGCTTCATGGCCACTCAATACAAGTTTCGCTGAATGACTAACTGAATAAGTAACCACGACAGGACTGGGAGATGGAGTGCGTTCTTAACACCTTTTAAAAACCAGTTTAAACATACGCATATGTTTGTATGTGCTTAGAAATTTTCTGAAAGAGGCTGCTAATGGTGGTCCCTTCTGGGGTGTGAACTGGGTAGGAAGGCAGGCTTACTTTTCACTGGATACCTCACACTGTTTATGCATTTTCATCATGAGTGTATTACTCCTGGGTCATCCAGTAGCTCATTAGATGATGTGTGTTCTGGGGTAAGTGAAAAGAAGAAACGGGCTGGAGAGCTTTTTAACTCCCCATTGCTCTCCTTCCAATATCCCCCGAAAAAATGTTCAGCCTTTCCCAAGTGCCAGGAGAGCGCATGGATGGGCACTAGTGAACCTGGTCTTCACTAGCCGCTCCACGACACCCAGAGGGAGCACAGGGTGACGGCATAGAGCCCCAGCACAACAAGGTAGCTTTGGAAGAGCAGTCGGTCAAAGCGTGCTAGGAGGGCCAGCCACCCAAGCTCCTGTCGGTCCACCTGGTCCTGGGTTTGGAAGTGGCTGCTGATGGATCGAAGCTGGGACCAGACTTCCTTCAGGGTCCCTGATGGGGCCTGGTACTCTTCACAGACGGGGGGCTCTGCACGAGAGGAAGACACTGTAGGTGAGCCAGGGGACACCATGGCTCCCCCTGCCTTCCCACTGAAGCCAGTGGCCTTATCCTTCAAGGAAGGTTGTGGGAAAAAGTGGCCGGTGGGCTGAAAGATTGGGGATTCTCTCCCTGCCCACTGAGGGGAGGCAAGGCTGTGCTGAAGGAACCTCTGAGAACATGGCAACTAGGGGCATGAGTCTAGGTTACATCCTTCTGGGAGATTTTTCTGAGGTAGCAGCCAGCCCATGTTGATTTAGAGCTTTAGGGCAGGAATGATTCTTCTTTAAATTGAGGTATAATTGATATGTATCATTATATTAGTTTCAAGCATACAACATAATGATTCAATATTTGTATACACTGTGAGATGATCACCATAATAAGCCTAGGTAACACCCATCACCTCACACAGTTGCAGATTTTTGTTCTTGTGATGAGAACTTTTGGAATATAGTCTCTTGTTGACTTTCAAGAATACAGTAAAGTTAATGGGAAGTTGCTGTATAACAGGGAGCTCAACCTGGTGCTCTGTGACAACCTAGAGGGGTGGGTTGGGGTGGGGTGGGAGGTGGGAAGGAGGTTCAAGAGGGAGGGGACATATGTATACTTATGGCTGATTCACATTGTTGTATGGCAGAAACCAACACAACATTGTAAAGCAATTATTCTCCTTAAAAATAAATAATTAAAAAAACACAGTAAAAATATGGACCACTTCATGACTTTGCATGTCATCCTTGCCCAGGGGCCATACTCACCTTTGGATCACTCCAGTTTTAGGGTAACTGCTGCCAAAGAGAGCACTGGGATGACCTGTATATTTCTGCACATTTGGCAACTAGAACCCAAATGTATACAAACTATTTGCACATGTGTGTGTGTGTGTGCATGTGTGTTTGCAGGAACTCTGCTATTCTGAGGTCGGTGGCTCCAAATTGGTAAATAAAACTAGCTAAGGGGACTGAGGGGCTGGTCTCTAGGCTAACATGAGGCTTTCCGAAGAGCCAGCCGAAGACTGTCTTGTCTCCAGAGAGTTGATGTAAAATGCAGGGCAGAGGCTAAGAAGCAGATGTTTCCATTTTTTCACACATCGATGTGTGGCCTACTGCTCCACCTGTGGGCACTGGGGCTGAGTGATCAAGCAAGACAAAACAGGGACCTCAAGGCTGCTCACAAACCTGTTACCCCAGCAAGCTGGTCCCCAGGATCCATTCGAGGCTGGTCAGTATCTGTGTCCCCTCGAAGACACAGGAGGGTCTGCTCCTGCTGGCTGCATCGCTCATCATAGAGGAATTTGACCAGCAGGATGGACTTAGATAAGCTGAGAACCAAGAAGGCCATGCAGACTGTGAAGAAGACCCCTGAGGGAAGGAGACGGAGGAGGTGGGGTTAGCAGGAGTCTCTGGATCCTTTGCTTCCCTGTCTGAAAGGCAACATCAAATCTTGGACAGAAGTAATGCCAGACGGGTGCCTGGACTTCCCTGGTGGTCCAGTGGTTAAGAATCCACCTGCCAATGCAGTGGACATGGGCTCCATCCCTGGTTTGGGATGATCCTACATGCCATGAGGCAACTAAGCCCAGCACTGCAGCTCCAGAACCCACCTGCCTAGAGCCCATGCTCTGCGGCTAGAGAGGAGCCCCTGCTCCCCTCAACTAAACAAAGCCCGTGCGAAGCAGTGAATGTCCAGCACAGTGAAAAATAAATGAATAATTTTTTAAAATGCCTGGTGACCCCGGGGCTGCTCACCAATCAGAGGGGTGCTCCCTGCGCTCCTCGGCACCTCATCAGACATGTTGACTCTGAAGACGGTGTAGCCCACCAGCACGCTGGTCTTGAACAGAATCCTGGCTTGGCAGGTGGGTGGGAGGTAGAAGCTGCCCAGGTCCACGAGCATCAGGAAGATGCTGGGGATCAGCAGGCTCACCACATAGACCAGAGGGTGCCTGCGAATCACCACCTGGACAGGGACAAGCAGTCTGTTGACAAGAGGGTCCAAGCCGATGGACTAGCCAAGAACACTGCTGTCCCAGCATTTTTACATAATATGAAAAGTCTACATAATTTATTTTTAGCTTTTAAAAACTTATTTATTTAGCCGTGTTGGATCTTAGCTGCAGCATGTGTGATCTTCATTACATCATGCGTGATCTTTCGTTGTAGCACATGAAGTCTCTAGTTGTGTGTGGGGTCAGTATTTGCAGCCCACTGGTTCCAGAGAGCATGGATTCAGGAGTTGAGGTGCATGGGCTTAGTTGCTCCAAGGCATGTGGGATCTTAGCTCCTCCACCAGGGACGGAACCTGTGTCCCCTGCATTACAAGGCAGATTCTTGATCACTGGCCCATCAGGGAAGTCCCTTTATGTCGTTTAGAAATAGGAGGTTATTTTGTGGTTTGGAAAATAGAGGGGGGAAATCCTTTAAGCTTTTCTATATAACTAATATTAATATTATTCATAATTATAAGAAGAAGCCACCATTTATTTATCACTTGCTGTGTGCCAGGCACTGGACTAAGCGTTCAACCTGATTTGCCTTATTTAGTCCTCACAGCAACTCTGGGGGCTGAGTATTATAACCTCCATTTTAACCAGGAGACAGAGGATCCTAGAGACTAACTGGCTTGTCCAAATTCACATAGCTGGAGAGTGAGAAACTGTTTTAAAATCAGGTCTCACACCAAAAATCTTTCCTCTTAAAACCACTTGGTTTGCAAAATATTACACCGGTTTTGGTTTAGTCTCTCTTCTTACTTGGAATGCACACACTTTAGTACCTGTGTATGAGTCAGAGACTGGCTAGGAACAAATAGCACAATGACACTGGGAAAGCTGAGGCGGGCTTGACAAGAGGTGGGCGGGACATAAAGAAATCACAGGAGGAGGGCAGTCCCCCGGGGGTTGGGGGACTGGGTGAGTTTCCCTACCTGTAGGCCTGAAGGGGCCCAGGGCCAGCAATGCGGTTGGAACCTGAGGGGAGAGGAAGCTGGATGGACCTGTGGCTTCCTCTTAGGAGCACGGCCCACGGGTGGAGGCTCCTTGGGGTGGGGGGAAATGGAAAGATAAACACCTCACTCAGTCTCTCCCTCCCTCCAACCTCCGGCCACTGCTCCCCCTGCCTGCTACTCCCAAACAGGACCAGGGCTCCCATCTCTGCAGTCCACAGTCCAGCCTTCAGGAGCAAAAGTAGCTGTGAAGTGGGGCAACTGCAGGGATCCACCAGGGCCCACAGCATGGCTGGGCAGAGAGCTGCTGAGTGGGTCCGGTAACCAGGAATTGTTTTTTTTCTTTTTTAATTAATTAATTAATTTTTTTGGCTGTGCTAATTTTTTTTTTTTTTTTTTCGTGGCTGCCCACAGGCTTTCTGTAGTTGCGGAGAGTTGGGGCTACTCTCTGGTCGCGTTGTGTGGGCTTCTCATTGCAGTGGCTTCTCTCGTTGCGGAGCTCAGGTTCTAGGGTGAGCGAGCTTCGTTAGCTGCAGCATGCAGGGTCTAGAGCGCAGGCTCGGTGGTTGTGCTGCAGGGGCTCAGGTGCCCTGTGGCATGTGGGATCTTCCTAGGCAAGGAAACAAACCTCTGCCCCCTGCATTGGCTGGTGGATTCTTAACCACGGGGCCGTGAGAGAAGTCTTACAGCTGGGAATTTAAGTCTCATAAAATTACAGTGAGAGCTGCTGCCATTTTGTTATACCAAGCTTCTCTGGGATGGTCATAGGACGTGTCTATAATGAACACAAAATCTGTTCTCATCCTTCCTGGAGAGAAACAGGATATGACAGGGCTGCTTTCCCCAGCAGACTATGGACCCTGTGAGGGTGAGAACAGTAATTTTTGATCCCTCATGGGGTCAAAAATAATGCCTATTTTATGACAGAGGATGGGATGGTTTGATGGCATCACTGACTTGATGGACATGAGTTTGAGCAAGCTCCGGGAGTTGGTGATGGACAGGGAAGCCTGGCATGCTGCAGTCCACGGGCTCGCAAAGAGTCAGACACAACTGAGTGACTGAACTGAACTGATTAGTGGCTCAGTGGTAAAGAACCACCTGCCAATGCAGGAGACATGGGTTTGATCCTGGATTTGGGAAGATCCCCTGGAGAAGGAAATGACAACCCACTCCAGAATTCTTGCCTGGAGAACCCCATGGATAATGGAGCCTGGTGGGCTATAGTCCATGGGGTCATGAAGAGTTGGACATGACTCAGGGACTGAAAACACACACACACACACATTCAATAAATGTTCACTAAATGAATGTTCTGGGCCCTGTGCTGTTAGATTTGAAAAAAAAAAAACAATGTCTGAAATCTCCCATTTCTCTGATTCACCAAACAACTGAACAATTTCTACATATCAGAAAGTATGCTAGAAGCTTTTTCACATGGGATGTGATTTATTTAATCTTCAGTGTGTGAGTTTGTTGGCAGGTAATATGGCTTAAGTAAGTTGAATAAGTGGGATGTGCCCCTGTACTTTCTGGTTCCAAGCTCTGAGCTCTTTCCCAGACAGCCTCCTCTCAGTTTGATCAGACCTCTGAGCTGAGTTCAGGGTCTTCTCTCTCACCTCAGCCTCCCTGCCTGGAAATAATTGCATAGACAGGAGATGGAGCAGAAGGTCATAGGGGAAGAGCCTGGCTAGGTGAGATAAGATGTCACCTTGCTGCTAAGGGTCAGGGCTCTTCAGCCTTTGGGTCTGGAAGCATATCCTCCCTCAGTGGAGCTCAGCAGACCAGGGCCATTTGGCCAATTATAGTCTGTCTGTGGTCTTCCGCATTAAACTTAATTGCCTGCAAACATCTAAACCAGAGTGACACTCACTGTTTTGCCATCATTTGGTTAAAATACATTTTTACCAAAGTGCAGTCAACAAGAAAAACCATGAACTGTCAACACCCTGCATCTCTTTCCTTGCTTTGTTGTGCTGTGACAGACGCGGCCATGGTAGGTGGGTTGGGGAGAAGGGAGTTCAGGGCCAGAGTCCACATGAGGTCTTGTGTTGTGGCCCCACCTGGTATGTGGGGATTGGGGGAGACCGAGTCTGCTGTCTCTGGAGGGTAGAAGCAAGAAGACCCCTCGAGACTTCGTGGTGGATGTTACATAAAGGAGATAAAGAGAATAAGAATGCTACCCCAAAGAAAAGCACAAGTAGGCATGTTGGTTAAGCAGAGAGAGCCCAGACTTAGAGTCCAAGGAACAGGAGATTCCTGAGCCCCTCCATTCCATGTGCTGGTTTAGGGACTCTGGATGGTATCCAACCTCTCCATGCCTTGATTTTTCCCCTGTTTTTAAAAAGCAGTTTACTTTTGCCTCGCCAAGCATCTTGGGTACAACTGAGATCAGCTGCTGTACTCTTTAAATAAAGTTCCCACGTAAATAGCACATGCTGAGATGATTCCTCTCCACCCAGAGGCTGATGCTGAGAGTTAATAGAAATCTGGGTCAGAACCAAAGATGAGCAGCGTGGTTCCTTAGGGTTCCTAGTTCCCAAGAAAGTGCAATTTCACCAAACCTCATGTTTTGCAAGGTGTCAGGGCAGAGGTGTGGCAAGAACTGAGAGGCTGGGAGGCAGGCTGGCTTCATGCAGTCACAGGGAGTCCGGCACTTCGAAGGGCCCCATGCTTGGCTTGATGTCATTTTGAAGTTCTCAATAATTTTTAAGCAAGGGACCCTGCATTTCCACTTTGCATGAGGCCCCACGATTTATGTAGCCACTTCCGTTATGAGGATATTCCTCACTGGATATCGAGAGTAGTTGAAAGTAGAGAGGAAACAGGTAGGTACAAGGGTAGACAATTAGCTTGGGCTGTGACATAAAGCAGAAAGTTCTCCAACTCAAAAAATTGTATAAGTTATAAGCTGACATAAAATCGTAAACTTAGACAGGCTTCCAAAACCACTTCATCCATTCTTCTGCCTTTTACCAAGGATGAGCCAGTTCTTAAGATGGATCAAACAGTACCTATAGTTTTGCTTTTCTTCAAGAACAAAGGACCCACCTTTTCCTTTAGGATGATTTGGGGGCAATACTACCTATGGACTAGTCTAATTTTCTCTACAAGCCCAGTGCAGCCTAAAGAAACTCTAATTTTATCCCACAGTTTTGAGAAATGTTTTGTTCTCATGATCTCATTTGATCCTCGAAGCCCTTTATGCCCATGTTAAAGAAACATGAATTGAGCATGAACAGAGGTCAGGCACAATCCTAAATCCTAAATCCTAGAGCTAGAACTGCTGACAGGACAGGTCCCCGCTCTTGCCCCTGACTCCTGACCCCATGTCTTATGAGACCAGGAACCAGATTCTGACAGTTAGATGTTTCACAGGTCTGCAGACAGAAGTTTGCCCTGGAATGGACCATACCCAGAGTCTATGCTTCATTTGATGATAACACTTGGGACTTTCTGAATTCATGTTTAGATGATGTTTTCATCTTAGAGGGCTCCCCTGGTGGCTCAGACTGTAAAGAATCTGCCTGCAATGCCGGAGATCCGGGTTCCATCCCTGGGTCAGGAAGATCCCCAGGAGGAAGGAATGGCTACCCACTCCACTATTCGTGCCTGGGAAATCCCATAAACAGAGGAGCCTGGCGGGCTGCACTCCATGGGGTCACAAAGAGTCAGACATAACTTAGCGACTAACACTTTCACTACTTTTTGGTCTTAGAATCAGTACTGAAATGGGTTAAGACATTTGGGAATGTTGTGATAGAGTGACTATATTTTGCACATGGGACAGATACGAATTTGAGGGAGTCAGAAGGTGGCAGACTCTAGTGGGTTGAATGTTGTTGCTTATCACTAGTTGTGTCCGACTCTTTTGTGACCCCCATGGACTACAGCCCACTAGGCTCCTCTGTCCGTGGGATTTTCCAGGCAAGAATATTGGAATAGGTTGCCATTTCCTTCCGCAAGGGATGTTCCCAACCTAGGGATTGAACCTGTGTCTCCTGCATTGGGAGGCAGATTTTTTACCACTGAGCCTCTTGGGAAGCTCCACTGGGTTGAATAAAGCTCCCTAAAATTCATGTCCTTCCAGAAGCTCAGAATACGACCTTATTTGGAAATGAGATCATTGCAAATGAAATGAGTTAAGATGAGGTCTTACAGAACAGAGTGAGCCCTCAAGCCAATATGACTGGTGTCCCTGTAAGAAGAAGAGAAGAGACATACAAAGGATAAAACCTTTGTAGGCATGGGAAGATGGAGGCAGGCATTGGAGTGATATATCCTACAAGCCCAGGAAAGCCAAGATTGTTAGCAACCACCAAAAGTTAACGGAGAAGCAAGAAGCAGACTGTCCTTCAGAGTGCCCAAAGGAACCAACCCTGCCTACACTTTGATTACAGGCTTCTGACCTCCAGAACTATGAGAGAAGAAAGTTCTATTGTCTTAAAGTGGTACTTTGTTATAGCAACCCGAAGAAACTAATACAGGTGGGACTTCCCTGGTGGTCCAGTGGCTAAGAGGCCAGGCTCCCAATGCAGGGGGCCCAGGTTCGATCCCTGGTCAGGAAACTAGATCTGGCATGCTATAACTAAAGGATCCTGCATGCTGCAACTAAGACCCGGTGCAGCCAAATAAATAAAATAGATAAATAATTGTTTTAAAAAACTGATACAGGCGACTTGGCCAGTAACACACAGTGGGAAAATGCCACAAAATGGACTGAAATATACTGGTTCTCTTTAGTCGTGTGTCAGCATCATACAGGATGAGGCATGCAGTGTTGAGTCAAGTCCTGGCTCCACCAGTCACCTGTTAACCTTGGTTAAGTTGCTTAACTTCTCTGCACCCCAATTCAACCACTTGTAAAAATGTGGATACACGGAGTCCCCATCTCCTAGAGATGTAAGGGTTTTATATATGCAAACTTTAAAAATGGTGCCTAATATAGACTCAGTGCTTGGTTTTGTGGTCATTGTTATCATGTCTCCTTGGGCAGATTTTGAGGCCCATGATAGGAACCTAGAGTCTTGTTTTATTCATGCTGGTGTCCTTGGTGCTTAGCAATGAGCTTGGCACAGGATAAGAACTCAAAAGAGGTGCATCGAGTTGTATTGGAGTCTGCTAATAATGGTTCTTTTAGTTCCAATGGGTGAGAGAGTGGAGTGAACCCAAAGTGGGGCTCCCCTCTTGAAGTCAGCCTTCTGGGGGCCACTTCTCTGCAGCTCATGTCAGAGACAGTGACCCCCGTATGCCAGGGGGACGTTACGTTACCAGCTCAGCAAGACACTGCTCTCTGCAGGACTGCCCCTACCTAGAGCCCATCATTTCTAATGGACTAAAGGAGCTGGTGCCTTTAAATTCCACAGAAAGGGAAGAAAAAGCACTTTAGTTTCAGTCCGTGTTCTCCATTAGACACCCTTCAGGTGTTAGCAATATTATGCCACAATTTCATTATCCATTAAAGCCAGGTAATAATAAGTACACAAAGGTATTTGGAGCCTATTGATGTTAATGAAAGAGATCAATCTAATTCAGAATGTGTGTGTGGAGAGCTCCTTGGAGATGGAATAGGCCCCAAGGTTAGCCTCTAATTGCCTTCTTGATGGTAGACCCCACCAGTACTCAATTTTGCATGACCGTCTTTATGACATAGTCGGAATTTTGACGCCCAGACTCACGCTTCATACAGAAGCCCATTTGCCTCCTCTCCCAAGCCCCTCCCAACATTCCCAATTCAGAAAGAATGGGAAAGTTGCTGCCATTTAAGTAAGATCCTTGTGCAAGAGCGACAGCTTCTTGGATCTAGACCATGGGTCGAGTTGGATTAGCAGAAAGTCCATGATTCCAGGGTTACTCGAATGACCCTGGAGGGTTTCCAGGGATCCAAATTCTCTTTCTCTTTCTCTCTCTCTCTCTGGAGTGACCTGTAGAGCTTAGAAGGATCTTCCATCAAATTTATGAACTGCATTCAATCAATATCTCAACAAAATTAATCTACTCTAATCTAGAAAGGAAAATTACATCTGAAAAATAGGATACATGAGGCATGCTTCTTTCACAAACGCCCCTCTTCATTTTTCTCGGAGTCCCCTTGTAGGTCCCCCAATTCCTCCTCACATGAGCATTTACTCTGTGAGAGGATACCTGGGGTCGGGGCTCACTTTAGTTCCCATAACTGTCTGCCCGTTTGTATCCAATGTGTGCGTGCTAAGTCACTTCAGTCATGTCCAACTCTTTGCAACCCCATGAAGTGTAGCCTGCAGAGTCTGCTGTCCAAGAATACTGGAGTGGGTTGCCATGCCCTCTTCCAGGGGATCTTCCTGACTCAGGGATCAAAATGGCCTCTCTTATGTCTCCTGCATTGGCAGATGGCTTCTTTACCACTAGCACCACTCGGGAAGCCCTTGCATCCAACAAGAGTTCTCAAGTATCATTTCTACCTCCTCACACTTCTACCGTCACTCTTAAAAAACAAAAAAGAAACAAAACACTGCCATACATGGGCTTCCCTGGTGGCTCAGTGGTAAAGAATCCGCCTGCCAATGCAGGAGACACAGGTTTGATCCCCAATCTGGGAAGATCCCACATGCCACAGAGCAATGAAGCCCATTCACCACAACTATTGAAACTGTGCTCTAGAACCCATGAACTGCAACTTTGGAAGCCTGAGCACCCTAGAGCCCGTGCTCCACAACAAGAGAAGCCACAGCAATGAGAAGCCCGAGCGCACACCAAGCAGAGAGTAGCCACCACTCACTGAAACTAGAGAAAAGCTCACACAGCAACAGAGACCCAGCACAGCTATAAATAAATGAAATTATTTTTTTAAAAAAGCACTGCCGTACAGAAGTGGAATGCTCATCCTGCTTCTGGGAACCAACAGTGTACTGAAGGACACCTCCCCTCCCGGGGCCGCTGGCTCGGGCACCAGGCTGCACACAGACGTGCCTCTGCTCTGGGCTCCCTGTGGAATGCAGCCTGACTCCAAGGTGTCAGCGGTGTTCTCTGATCAACAATACATGTCCTGGAGCCACAGATATCACTGCACGTTAGCAGGAACCAACGGGCACCCGGAGCATTTGATTTAGCGTCAGTGGCAGTGTGTACATCAGGCCCAGGCGGAAGATGTATTTAGATCTTTGTTCCTCCTTCTGCCGTATCTGCCCCCAACCCTGTTCTGGGCAGCCTGGATGGGGACAGAGCAGGTGATTAGATTAAGAGGAAGCTGACCTTTTGGTGTCAGCACCCTGGTGGGTCCAATGTGGGCAGGGAACTGGGCTCTGAATTTCACATCATTGCCTAAAGGTTGTTGAAGGACACCAGGGTGACTTGACTGCTCAATTCAGAGTTGGATGTCTGGCACGGAGTAAGAGAACATGAGCCATCATTGTACAATAGTGGGAATGGGGGAGTCGTGGAGGCTGAGAGAGGTCAAGGGGGCAAAGAACTGGCCTGTGGAGTCACTCAGTCTACTTTGTCTTCCAGGGTTGCAGGACTGTTCCTGAGTTCGGCTCCCTGCCCCACTAAACACGATCTGTGACTCTTCTCAGGATTCTTTCCCTACTCTGCTCCCGAGGGTGAGGGGGAAGGCAGCCCTCACCCCCAGGCAACCCACTGTAGCCCCCAGGGCACCAGAACCCTGGGAGAAGCTCCCAGAGCAAGAAATCGGCTCACTGCCTTCTCCGGCTGCCCTCAGCGTAAACCCTGAATGGAGAAGTGTGGCAGGCAAGACAGCAAAGAAACGCGGACCTGTTCCCTGTGATTCAGGGAAGCCTCTCCTCCCTTTAACGATATTTTATGCCTGTGTCCATCATATTTAAAATGGAGCTAGGACACAGAAAAACTTGACCACCGTTGAGAAGACAGTATTTAGGGTAGAGGGTGACATGTAACTACAAACAGTGGCTGCTCCATGGAGAGAGAGTGAGCAAGTGTGTGTGCGCGCACCCCCACCCTCCGGTTTACCTGCCCCATCTCCCGTCTTTGTTTTCCTCCTCCGTGCAGTGTAGGTAATGGTGTGTGCAGCGTTCTCCGGAGTGCTTGGTAGGTGACTGTGTTCCACCTTGCACGTGCTACTCCCTCACATTTCCCTTTAATGCTCTCCATTATTCGGGCTGCATTAATAATGTTTGCAGGCTGATATCTTTAAAATTAATGAGGTGTTTACTCTGAGCCAAGAAACTCATTGAAATTAAAAAAGCTTTCTTCCCCCCCCCCCGCCCCACTCCCTTTCCCTCGGTAAAAAAGTGGACAAACAAGCCACAATGTAAGCTTTGCTAAAAAACCAAGTAGAAGAGGCAAGGACTCAAGCCCTACTGCAAGGAAGGCGTGAATTGGGATTAGCTGGTGCCCAGTATTATACATCAGTCAGGTTCAAATCACAGCTGTATTTAAGAGGCCTTGATTTAACAAGTGCTTTACTAGAAAACTGCAAACCACATACCAGTGGAGGGCTTCTGTGCCCTCAGTAATCGCTTATTTCACCACCACCATCCTCCTTAGCAGGTAATTATCTACTGTAACCATAGCACCTTAGTGTAGTCTAATTTTTTCCTTCTTATTCAAAAGGTTTGTTTCTAGGAGAATTTAGCTGTGCTTAATCCTGACCTGTCTGTAGTCACTAGCTTTCAATCAGCTTACCTGGCCTGAAGGACCCTCCCACCCGCCAGCTACCACCATCACTAGCTGACTTTGTGCAGAAAAGCAGTGTTGAACACTAATGACAAGTCTACTGGCTGCAGAAACTTGCTGCAGACCACATGTCAGGATGGTTTGCCAGGAGGGAAGGAGGAGTGGTGCCCCTGGGCTGCAAAGGATCAGGCTTCACTGTCCTGCTCCCCACTGGCCCCTCCAGGCACCAGCTGGACGCATTTCCCCAGGAACAATGCAGCCAAAAGCATTCCTGGTGGCGCATCTGAGAAGTTTGAGTTCTTATCAGGTCCTTGCAGAGCAGTTGTACTTCTCAGATCTGGAAACAACTAGTGGTCTCTGAGGATCCTGCTGGTGACAGGTTAGCTAATCCCTCAAGATACTTAAGTTAATAATATGATAATTTTATGCATTTGCATCTGGAATAATTAATAATTTACTTAATGTCACACAGGACATTCATATTGAAGAGACACTTTTCTCCTAATTTTGGTTGCTGTTGTGTGTGGGTTTCTTTTTCTTTCTCAGTAGCAATTAGAAGTGAGAATGTTAGATGTGCTGAAAGGCTTGAGGATTCCTGCTGCAGTGGCTGGTTCAGGGCTCTGTGCCTGAAAACCATCCTCTTTATATTCATGTAAGGGAATCGCTACAGCAGGAGTCCAGGATCTATGGCTGAACCTCTGGTCTCAGATGCAAACGGATGTCTGGAGCCATCCGAATCAGCTGTGCTTAGGTGATATGTATGAGAAGATGCAGGAGAGCAGAGATTGCTCAGCCTGATAGGGAAGGTGAAAGACTGCAGAGAAGTGGGCAACAGGGACAGGAAGAGGGGTGGAACCTACATTGAACTGAATCTGTGCAAAATCTCCAGCGCTGTTCTGCAGGATGCGGTAGGCTGAGGACACAGAAAGAAGTTCCCACTCACTGTCATTCAAAAATGCCTTTTGGTCATGTGTGATGTCTTCTGTGCTCCTCAGGAAGGCCAGGTCTATATCTTCCACTGAAAATAACAGAAACAGTTGATTTCCCACAGAAACAGGCACCAAAGACAACCCACTTTTCTAATTCCCAATTAAAACCTTTCCTTTTTATTCTTGCTCCCATATGGACAGTCTTACTGAGATGGGGTTCAATATACCATTTTGAATTAGGGGTAACGATGAGGAACAAAAACTTTCTGGTCATGAAAAAAAAAGCAGGTATGAACTTAGGGTTTGCACTCCATTGTCTATAGAATGAAAATTCTGTAACATTCTCAATGGCAATGGAGGCCTAATATTGTATTTTCAAACCAACAGCAGCAAAGGGCACTATCTCTGGGCACAATACTGTGCTTAGTCTGAATTGCAGCAGGAGCCAAATAACTTCAAGAAGATTTTAGATTTATAAAAAGTCAGTTATGTGCAAAAATAAAATCAACTGAGGGACCACATAATATAATTTCATCTCTGTGTACTCACCCAGCACAACTGTGTTTGCCCACTAGCAGACTACACCTTTCATGACTTACCTGTGTGCAGAATGCTACTGAAGGTTAGGCTGCAATTCTGGACATCAAATGGAAAAGCATACGTCTCCAAACTGCATGCAGAGACCACTTGGATGGGCTTGGAGTGTTTAATGGTCCCAGATGAGTTCACATAGACATAGGGAAGGTCAGGTGATCTTTCAATGTCCACACTGTGTGAAACACAAGACATCTTGTTGTTACACAGTGAGCTTTCCTCATTCTAATACATAAACAGAACTGATTATGAGATGGTGGTGACCATATATCATCCCAGACTAGCCCAGAAGTGCAAAGACTGAGTCACATTTTCCATGAGACAGTCACCTGGCAAACATGGGTTCAGCGATGACAGCTTCATGAGCCAACTCACTTGCTACTGTTAAAACACAGACATAATCCATGGGTAACATCAAGCATTAGCGATCAAACCTTTATCTTAAAGGGCTTCCCAGGTGGCGCTAGTGGTAAAGAACCTGCTTGCCAATGCAGGAGATGGAAGAGATGCAGGTTCAATCTCTGGGTTGGAAAGATTCCCTGGAGGAGGGCATGGCAACCCACTCCAGTACTCTTGCATGGAGAATTACATGGACAGAGGAGCCTGGTGGGCTACAGTCCATGGGACTGGGAAGAGTTGGACACGACTGAAGGGACTTAGCATGCACACACACACTGTATCTTAAATGTCAACTCATGGTTTTGATACTGCTAACCTGAATGCTCCCAACAATACAGCTCCTCTTCAAATTGAGAAACAAAAAACAGTAACAATGTCTGAAAGGAAGCAGCAACTGGCTTGAGTATTCTAAGCAGTCTACACCCCACAGAAACACACCCCACACACTTACTACTCATTTATGATGATATCAGGGGCCCAGATGGCACTTAGAGGTAGAGAGATCTCTCTAATCTCATCAAACATGCTGGAGTTCCAGGATAAAAACTCATCATCCCAAACCTGTAGCCAAAAAGCAAATGTCACAAAAAGACAATGTCAGCCCCAACAAAGAACTGAAGAGGAATTTGGGTGAATAACTCAATTGATCAGCCTGTTGCTACTATCTGTTAGGGGAGAGGACTTCTCATCCAACTCCTAAAGATGTTTGCCCTAATCAGAAACAAAAGCCATATATCTTACTCAGGTTCTAATAAATCAGGTCTGCTGCAGATGTAAAGAACTATAAAAGGAAAGATAATATCTATTCCTGGGACTTCCCTGGCAACCCAGTGGTTAAGACTTAGAGCTTTCACTGCAGGGGGCATGAGTTTGATCCCTGGTCAGGGAAATAAGATCCCACATGCCACATGGTGCAGCCAAAAAAAGAAAAAAAAAGATAATATCTATTCTTTCAAATAATTACATTTTTCAGCAGATCAATTTCAGGAGTCCAGCATGCATAGAAAGAAAAAAAATAATCATTTACCTCACGATACCATATGCTTGTCTTTAATTTTTGATTCTGTGTATCCTGCAAAGCAAAAATTAAACACACACCAAATCTTAGAGAGTCAGTAAATCAAAGCCCAATTCAACAGTATGACAATTCAGAGGAAGAAAATCGCATCCAAGTAAATAGTGCTGATTTTAAAAACATTACCTTGACTCTTTAAGATCTGAGTATTCCCAGTTATTTGTTACATACACCTGTCGCTATAAGCTTTACTGTATTATCTATGACAAAATGATGCTTTAACTGCACTTGACATCTTAAATGATTTGCTAATCTCTTTCCTATTTTACTAGTTATTCTGCCATTAATCAGACTAAAAGATGATATATAGTCATAGCCAATTCTGGACTAAAAAGATGAGACCAAGCTCTTATCTGTAATTAAGATGTTATTCCTAATCTTTGAATGAGTATTATTAATATTTCAATTGCCATTGGCAGCCTTTCCTGTTGTTACCTAATGTTTGGATTTCTCTGCTTATAAAACAGACTGAATGAGCTTAATCCAGGTGAGGTATATTTTTGATGATATAAATACATGTGGTTGCCCATTCTGCAATGAATCAGTGATTAAAAAAGCAAAGACCCCCCAAAACAAAAAAAAATCCTCTTCATTAAATTTTTTTTTCATTTGAATCTAGTAAAAAAACAAAAACATTCTATAGTTACTATGTTCTTAGGGATTAAAAGAAAAGGAATATTTAATACCACATACAAACATTAGCTCAAAATGGATCATAAACCTAAACATAAGAGCTAAAACTACAAAACTCTTAGGACAAAACATAGGAGTAAATCTTCATGACTTTGATTTAGGCAATAATTTCTTAGATAAGACACCATAAGCACAAGCAACAAAAGAAGAAGTAAATGGTCCTTCATCAAAATTTAAAAATTTTGTGCTTTAAAGTCAAATGACAGGAAGTCAATGACAATCCACAGTGTGGGAGAAAATATTTGCAAATCACATAGCTAGTAAGAGGTTTGTATCCAGAATATATAAAGAACTCTTACAACTCAACAATAAAAAGATAAGTAACCCAAATTTAAAACAAGCATCACAGAACATAACATAGTGAGAAGGCAACTCATGGAATGTGAGAAAATATTTGTGGATCATATATCTGACAAAGGGTTATTATCCCGAATATTAAAGAACTTTTACAGCTCAAAACCAAAATCCTTATTTAAGAATGGACAAAAGACTTGAACAGACATTTGTCCAAAGTAGATATTCAAATGCCAATAAACACATGGAAATACGCTCATCGTCATGGCTATGGACCAAACTGTGTTCTTCCAAAATTCATATGTGGCTGTATTTGGAGATAGGACTTTTAGGAGATAACTAAGGTAAAATGAGGTTGCAAGGGTGGGCCCTCATCCGATAGGATTGGTGGCCTTAGAAAAAGAGGAAGAGAGAATGATTTCTCTTTCTCCTCCATATGAAGACACAGTGAGAAGGCAGCCATCTGCAAGTTGGGAAGACAGCTCTTACTAAGAACCAAATTGTCCAGAACTTTGATCTTGAACTTCCCAGATTCCAGAATTGTGAGAAATAAATTTCTGTTGTTTCAGTCACCATGTCTATGATATTTGTTACAGCAGTCAGAGTCAGAGCTGGCTTATATAATCTCTAATCACTAGGGAAATACAAATCAAAACCCATAATGAAATACCATTTCACTCTCATTAGGATGGCTACTTTTTTTTTAAGCAGAAAATAAGCATTGGTGAGGATAATTGGAATTCTTGTGCACTATTGTTGGGAATGTAAAATGGTGCAGCTGCTATGGAAAACAGTGTGGCTGTTCCTAAAAACTTAAAAATAGAACTACTACATGGTCCAGCAATTCCACTCCTTGGCATTTACCCAAAAGAACTGAAAACAAGGACTAGGACAGATATTTGTACACCCATGTTCACAGCAGCATTATTCACAGTAGCTAAGGGGTGGAAACAACCCAAGTATCCATCAATAGAGGAATGGGTGAACAAAATGCGGTATATACATACAATGTAATATTACTCAGTCTTTAAAAGAAAGGAAATTCTGACACATGCTACAATATGGATGAAACTTTATGCTAAGTCACAAAGTAAGCCAGTCACAGAAGGACAGGTGATTCCACTATACACTAAGTCTAGGTACTTAAACCAGTCAAATTCAGAGAGATAGAAAGTAGAATGATGGTTGCCAGGGCTGGGAAATGGGGAGTCAGTGTTGAACGGGTATAGAGTTTCAGTTTTGGAAGATAGAAGAGTTCTGGAGATGGACAGTGGTGATAATTGCATGACAATGAGCATGTACTAAATGCCATTGAACTGTGCACTAAAAAATGGTTAAGATGGTAAATTTTATGTGTATTTTACCACAGCAAAAATAATAATTTAGGGACTTCTCTAGCAGCCTAGTGATTAAGACCCCGAACTTCCAATGAAGGAGGTATGGGTTTGAATGGTCAGGGAACTAAGATCCCACATACTGTGCAGCCAGAAAATTTTTTTTAAATGACTACTCAATATTCTGTAATAACCTAAATGGGAAAAGAATCAGAAAAAGAATAGGTATGTATATGTATAACTGAATCATTTTGCTGTATACCTGAAACTAATACAATATTGTAAATCAACTATACTCCAATACAAATTTAAAAAAATAAATGAGCAAAGGACTTGAATAGATATTTCTCTAAAAGAGATATACATATGTGGCCAATTAGCACTTGAAAAGATGCTCAACATCATTAGTTATTAGATAAATGCAAATCAAAACCACAATGAGATACCACTCTACCCCACTAGGATGAATAAAATTAAAATAAGAAGTGTTAGGAAGAATATTGAAAGTTGGAGCCCTCATACACTGTTAGTGGGATTTTAAAATTGTGCAGCCACTTTGCAAAACAGTATGGTAGTTGCTTAAAATGTTAAATACAGAGTTACCATATGACCTAGAAATTCCACTCCTAAGTGAATAATCAAGAGACTTGAAAACAAGTCCACACACTCAAAAAAACCTGTACAGAAAAAAAAAACAAAAGCTAACCTGTACAGGAATGTTCAAAGCAGTTAAAAAGTAGAAATAAGCCAATGCCCATCAACTGATGAATGGATTAACAAAATTAGTATATATCCATTCAATAGAATATTTTCCAGCACTAAAAAGTAATGAAATATAATATACGCTATGATATAGATGAACCTTGAAGGCATTATGCTAACTGAAAGAATTCAGTCACAAGAGGCTATTTATTGTAAGATACCATTTATATGAAATGTCTAGAATAGGCAGATCTATAGAGGTAAAAATTAGATTAGTGTTTGCCTAGGGCTGGTGGGGGTGGGGTGCAGGATGTGACTGCTAACAGTATGAAGGCTCTTTTTGAAGTGATGAAACGCTCTGAAATTAGATAGTGGTAATGGTTGCACAACTCTGTGAATATACTGAAACCACTGAATTGTATACTTTAAATGGATGAATTTTGTAGTTGGGTTATACATCAATAGAGCTGCCATTTAAAAAATGTATTAATAGAGAAAAAAGAAACCATTTTTGAAAATATTTCCAGGGAATGTATGAGTAAGAAGGCTGATACAGACTACAGATAAATCCATTTCTTCCCACGGGCTTCCCTGGTAGCTCAGTTGGTAAAGAATCTGCCTGCAATGTAGGAGACACCAGTTTGATTCCTGGGTCAGGTAGATCCCTGGAGACGGGATAGGGTACCCACTCCAGTATTCTTGGGCTTCCCTTGTGCTGGTAAAGAAGCAGCCTGCAAGCCTGAGACCTGGGTTCAATCCCTGGGTTGGGAAGATCCCCTGGAGAAGGGAAAGGGTACCCACTCCATTATTCTGGCCTGGAGAATTCCATGAATTGTATAGTCCATGGGGTCGCAAAGAGTCGGACACAACTGAGCAACTTTTTCACTTTCATAATCCATCACTAAAAGTTGCATCATTCAAAGAGAATAGAGATATAGAAAATCCAAGATGAAAATATGTAAAATAAAATGTGAAACGCTTCTCCTGCTGATTTTGGTTCAAAGGTAAAGAGTCATTTAAGTAACCTTTGTACTTCTGTAATATTAAGTATAAAACCAATTTCAGTAAAGCGATGGAGCTGGGGAGTTATGACATGAAAGCAAATAACAGGTCCATTTTATTCCCTAGAACAAGATACATTAAATTAATTATCCAGTGAATTATCCAACCACATCAAAAATATATGATGTTTGTGCATAGGGTCAAGACTACCACTGTCTTCAATCCAGGTTGAGTGGGGCTAGGGAGGTGCTATTGATATTTGCTCTTGGAGGGGGTGCACCTAGAACTGTGCAGTACTCAAGACTATACAGGTGTGCACAGGGGGTGGCATAGTTTGAAAGAGAAACAATAAACTTTTCAAGTTCCCCCTTTCTGCAATCAAGAAAGCAAGTTGTTATTGCATGAATATTTCTAGGTACCTTGAGGAAAAAAGGAAGGTTCACAGATAGAGTAATCCTATTATAGATGTTCAACAAAGGCTAGCCTGAGTGAACTTGCCCTACAGATTTATATCAACTTCAAACAGATACTTGGGAAAGGCAGGTTTTAAAATGGTATACAGTTGTCCCTCAGTATCCATGGGGGATTGGCTCCAGATGCTCTAAAACCTTCTTGGTTTCCAAAATCTACAGATACTCAAGTTCCTTATGTATACAATAGAGAAGGATTTGCATACAACCTGCACACATTCTCCTGTATACTTTAAATCATCTCTGTGCTGGAATGTTTATTTGCTTTGGTTGTGTCCGACTCTTTGCGACCCCAGGGACTGTAGCTTGCCAAGCTCCTCTGTCCGTGAGATTCTCCAGACAGGAATACTGGCGTGGGTTGCCATGCTCTCCTCCAGGGGATCTTCCTGACCCAGGGATCGAACCCACATCTCTTGTGTCTCCTGCACTGGCAGGCAGGTTCTTTACCATTAGCACCACCTGGGAAGCCCAAATCATCTCTAGAATACTCATAATTACCCGATACAGTATAAATGGCAAGTAAATAAGTCCAACCTGGATTGAATGCTTGTGCATGGCAAATTCAAGTTTTATTTTTTGGAACTTTCTGGAATTTAAAACATATATATTTGGTCTAATGGTTAGGACTCCATGCTTTCACTTTGGAGGACCCAGGTTCAATCCCTGTCAGGGGACTAAGATCCCACAAGCTGCTGGGCACGACTAAACAAATAAAAATATTTTCGATTCAGAGTTGGCTCAATCTGCAGATATCTGCAGTCTCCAAGAATATGGAGGACTGATGGTACCAAGTGAAAACATTGAATTCACCAGTATTTCCCCAAGAAACAGCTTGGAAGAGGGACAGAGGGGACCCCCAGCCAATATCAGCTCTGCGGGGCTCAGGGCAGGAAGCACACCTGTGGCCAAAGAATCAAAACATAAAACAGAAGCAACACTGAAACAAGTTCAATAAAGACTTAAAAAAATAAGACCTCTAGTGAGAGCTCCAGGTTGGGCACACCTCTTTCTTCCAAGTTTCACTGGCTGAGACAGCCTGAAATAGATCATGTCTCACCCACAAAAGCACAAAAAGACTCCCTTCTAGGCTTAGTAGCTTCCCAGGTGGCTCAGTGGTCAAGAATCCTCTTGCCAATCCAGGAGATACAGGTTTGATCCCTGGGTCGGAAAGATCCCCTGGAGGAGAAAAATGGCAACCCACTCCAGTATTCTTGCCGAGGGAGTCTCAAAGAGTTGGATACGACTGAACGTCTGAGAGTATATAGGCTTAGTTCCAATCAACAGGGGTCCCCTCGTCATAGGGAGAAAAAGTCCGAAATGTAGTTTCCATTACCAAGTAATACAGCTTTTCACTACTCTCTCCTAACAAACATACTTCTACATCTATCAAGTGTCCGGACCAGTTTCTTCCCCGCTGTGTAACTTGTTGACTCAGTCATCTGGCTGGAGAGGAAGGTCTCTATATCCTAATGTTTCCTTTTCACCGTCATTGTATCCAGTGTGGTTCTTATTAACTGCCATGTTGATGCTTTTGCTTGTTTTTCTCTTCCTGCTCAGCCCTTTGTCATGTTACATATAATAATAGTGTTAAGGATTTTTTCCCTAACATCTTAGAGGGGGTGTCTGGGAGGATTGGTTATTCAGCCCTAAAGAACACAATGTCAAAAAGAAGTTTGAGGCTAAAACTGAAGTCTTTTTTTTTTTTTTTTTTTTGTCAAGAGAAACAAGTTTCTCAATGCCAGCTGGTGAACATAATTGGTTCTCTGGTGGCATTATTCACAGCTTTTCCCTCTGTGTATCTCTCTCTCTTTTTTTTCTTTAGATACCTTCCATCCTGCTTGTTAAAAGCAAAGGATATTTCAGAGAATTGGAATTCATTAGTCTTCCTAACAGAGGGAGTCTATTTAGATCTAAATTGGTGGTTAGCAAATATACAGATAATTCCCGCACATTCTTATTTATCTTTCCCAGTTCTGAAGACTATAGAAACAGATGCCTCAACGTCTGGCTGGGAGGCTCTAGTCAATGGACTGGAATACAAAGGTATCTGTGATTCGGAATTGAAAAAACTCAATAGAAACAAATGGAAACTCTTCACTGTTGAGTAGATTATCTCTATAATCAGATTTCCCTAAGGTACTCATAATACCCAGAAATTCTAAGACGAGACTGTAGTCTTTCATGTAAATAAAACAGGAGGCAAAACATTATAATGGAAGCGAGGTGCCGTGATGAAAGCTGGGCTGAAAGCTCTTCACTCTAAACAAAAGTTGCCAGCAGTTCAGCTGCTGGCAGATGCATCCAGCAAGTTATCTATTCACATTGGGAATGTCCTTGTCTGAGCAGAATCTGTGAGCGATTTTCATCAAGTTCTTCAAACCAGTTGTGCCTCTGGAACGAACCTTAGGATCAGCCCACCTGAATGTAATACAGACATTTGCAAAGCATGTTAGACTAAGTCATTCATAAAGATGATTCTAGAATTAAATCACATATCCTAATTAATTGATTAGGCAAATATCTACACAGCTAGCTTTGAAGGAAGATGTGTGTGTATGTGTGTGTGTGTGCATGTGTCTGTGTGTTAAGTCGCTTCAGTCATTTCCAACTCTTTGCAACCCTGTAGACTGTAGCCCACCAGGCTCCTCTGTCCATGGGATTTTCCAGGCACAATACTAGAGTGGCCATGCCCTTCTCCAGGGGATCTTCCTGACCCAGGGATTGAACTGACATCTCTATGTCTCCTGCATTGGCAGGCAGGCTCTTTACCACTGAGCCACCTGGGAAGCCCGAAATAAGATATACTGTCCTGAATACTGTGGTAAATAGGATCATGAGTTAGAAAACCCTTCCCTTCAGTAGCTATTTTTAAATAGTGTTTCCTTTATTATTATTATTATTACTATTGATATAGGTTATGTTTAAAATCTTGATTGAATTTGCTACAATATTGCTTCTGGTTTATGTCTTTTTTTGGCCACAAGACACGTGGATCTTAGCTCCCCCAGGGATTGAACTGGCACCCCTGCATTGGAAGGTGAAGTCTTAACCACTGGATCACCAGGGAAGTCCTTCAAGTAGCTATTAATACATTAGGGTGTGAGGCATTTGGGGCTTGCCAGATGGCTCAGTGGTGAAGAATCCGCCTGCCACGCAGGAGATGGAGTTTCAATCCCTGGGTTGATAAGATTCCCTGGAGAAGGAAATGGCAACCCACTCCAGTGTTCTTGCCTGGAAAATTCCGTGGACAGAGGAGCCTGGCGGGCTGCAGTTCATGGGTCGCAAAGAGTTGGACACAACTTAGTGACTAAACAACAACAGCACAGCATGTGTCATTTTAACAGTCAGCTATGCGCATGAAGAAATATACATGCTTCATTGCATTCAAAGGAAGGAGACATTGCTGCCAGGTTGGAGAATTGAGTAAAATTTCTTTTAGGAGCTGAGAGTTGAGGGCTATAATCTTTTGTAGATGGAGAATGATAAAGAAGACACATTCAGTTGAGGAAACAGCAGAATGAATAGTACACAGGCAGGACCCAAGAAGATCAGGTTCATTGTAACATTGAGTACACGTAGAAGATAAAGTCAAGACAGGAGATAGGAATGAAACTAGAAGGATAGAATGTAAGATTTTTCCATGTTTCAGAAGACAAGTTTTCCATATCCGATAAAATTATATGTCTAACATATTCTTGTAAAAATTAGTATATTTCACAACAGTGGAGAAAAGCATTATCTTTGAAAAAATAATAGTGTTCTCCTTACCTATCATAATGGATATGATTTTGTTTTCTCTTATTAGGGTACCAAGAGTTAGATCAAACATTCCAATTCGATATCTTCAACTAGTTCAGACAAGTGAAACATTTTTTGAAAACACTGTTTCAAAAGATATTAATAATTCTCATCTCTTGGTGTGATTGTCAGGTAACCGATCTAAAACTGTCAGTTGCCCTGAGGTGTTGGGTAGGGAACAGGGAGTGGAGTGGCATGAATTGTATTGTTCTCGAAGCTTTGGCCTACAGGGCATTTCTTTGCACTTATGTGGACAGATTCGGATTTCAGGTGTCATATGGGCAACTAAGCATTGCCAAACCAGAAGCTCCAAGTTCACTGTCATTGATTGAGTGGTGCGTTAAGTTCTTGCAGAGGCCTAGTGTTTTATAGTTTACAGCAATGATAATCTCAAGCTTTAAGGGTGTCAAATTATTTGGTGAATGTGAACTAATTTGCCCTAGTTTTCAGTAGTTCTTTTGGTGATTATTGTTTTTTTGTAATAAAGACTAAACTTCTAAAAAAAAAACAACTTAACTTGATATGGTTGTTCCAAGGGAAAATATTAATATAAAGACTTTACTCCTTTCCCTTATCTCCAAATAAGCCTGTAAAGGAAAGTCTGAGCAATTCTACTTTACCTTCATCAATATGAAGTCAGAAAGTAGAGGGATCAGGAGAGACCTAGAAAGCTGTCTTTATCTCTTACTCAAAGCTGATGTTATCCCCGTGTTGGAGTTTCATGTAACATGGTTCATATCATGTCTTTTTCAAATCATGTTTTTCCCATTGGACAATGTCCAATAAACAATACAGACATAATAACCTGCTGACAACTAAATAGCAAGTACTAATATCTCTTAAGTAGGTGAAGATGCAGCCCCAGAAAATTGTCTCCAAAATTCCAGATCAACATCAAAATAGAAAAGAGATTTAAAGGAGTTTTCTATTGGACCATTGTGTAAAACTACGATTGTTGACAGTTAAGAGTGGACATTTTCTGCCATTTGATTAAAAAGTGTTTTCTAGGATCCTGGATATAGTGCTTTTACTAGTGTGAGTGGGGAAGTAAAGCTGGGAAAAGTGAAACTGTTTGCTAAATGGGGGATTTTTGTGTGTGTGTGCTCCATTTAAATGCACCTGCTTATGAGGAAATAATGAGTAGGGGTTTATCTAAGCTAGAGGAAAATTATGCTAAAATAACTTACATCAGATAAAAAATAATTTGAACCCTGTTATCACTGGCGACCCACTCCAGTACTCTTGCCTGGAAAATCCCATGGATGGAAGAGCCTGGTAGGCTACAGTCCATGGGGTCGCTAAGAGTCGGACACGACTGAGCGACTTCACTTTCACTTTTCACTTTCATGCATTGGAGAAGGAAATGGCAACCCACTCCAGTGTTCTTGCCTGGAGAATCCCAGGGACAGGAGAGCCTGGTGGGCTGCCGTCTCTGGGGTCACACAGAGTCGGACATGACTGACGCGACTTAGCAGCAGCAGCAGCATAACAGATAATTTATACTTTTACTTTAAGCTATTTTACATCAATTTCAATACCTGAATCTCAGTCAAAAAATCAGAGTCTGTAATTCATAGCACAGCACTCAAATATTAATGTAGAAAACCACCTCCATTAAAATAAATTAAAGAGAAATTATTGAATTATTTTAACAAAGTACATTAAAATAATAACATTGTATTGTAGGATATATTATGTATGCAAATGTAAAGGGAGCAGGTATGTGGAATTTTACTGTTGTAAGTTTTGTATATTTTATATGAACTATAATAACATTAATTCTAAGTACATTATATTAAGTTAATGATGGGTATGGAAACCCCTAAAATAACATCTAAAAATAATACACAGAGGGACTGCAAAAAAGTCAATTTGATTTTAGAGGAACTAAAATCAAATATTAAAAAATATTTAATTTATCCCAAATAAGGCAAGATAAGAGGAGCAGAAAACAGATGAGACATCCAGAAAACAAATAGCAAGACGGTATTCATAAATGGATAAAACACTTCAGTTAAAATGCACAGGCTGACAGGTTAAAACAGCAGTACCCTGGAACACTACTCAGCAACAAAAAGGAGTGAGCAATTGATACACACAGCGACTTGGGTGAACCTGAAGGGAACTACACTGAATGAAAGAAGGCAGCCTCAAAGGTAACATACTATATGGTTCCACTTATATAATACTCTTCAAATAACACAATTATAAAGATGGAGAAGAGATTTATTGATTGCCAGGAGTTGTCAGAAGAAAGGATTGTGTCTGTAAGTGAACAGTCTCAGGGAACCCTGTGGTGATGATTGTGTAGATCTATGTGGTGGTGGTGGTGGTTACACAAAGCTACACATATAATAAAATTATAGAGAAACACACACAAATACACATACACACAAATAAGTATATGCGAAACTAGAGAAATCGGAATAAGCGCCAGTGTCAATTTTCTAGTATTGCTGCTATACCAAATTTATGCAAGATAAATACAGGGGGCATTGGGTGAAGGGTGAACAGACCTCTCTATAAATTTACTTGCAACTTCCAATAAATTGATAATTATTTAAAAATGAAAAGTTGGGAAAAAGCAAGACCAAACTACTTGCTCTCTCTAAGAAACGACTTTGAATACAATGCCACAGATATTGAAAATAAAAAGAAGGCAAAATATATACCATTCAAAAAGTAAGCATAAAAAAAACCTTCAAGAAAAAGAGTATTACCAGAGGTAAAGAAGTGTATTTCATAACGGTAAAAGGTTCTGTTTGTCAAGAAGGCATATAATCTTAAATGTATATGCATCTAATAACATGACAGAGAAAGAGACAAACCACAATTATAGTTGGGGATTTTTATGCACCTCTCCATGAATTAATAGAAAACAACAACAAAAATTGAAGTTGTAAGAACCCTTAGCAATACTATAAACATGTTTATTGAATTTATATTTATGGAACAGTGTACCATTCTATTCAACACTGTACTAGAGGTTTGAGCCAGTGCAATAAGCAATAAAAGAAAAGTTACAAAGATTGGAAAGAAAGAAGTACAACTTTCACTATCTACAGGCAACATGATCTTCTACATAGGAAATCTGAAAAAATCTACAAAAAAGGCTCAAAAATTAATGTAATGGCAGGGTAAAGGCCAATATATACAGATCATTTGTATTTTGTATGCTAGCAAGAAACAGAAACCTAAAATTAAAATACCATTTATGATAGCATCAAAAATGTGCATTACTTAGAGATTAAATTTAACCAGATATGTGCAAAATGGAAAAATTCTAAACATTACACAAAGAATTAAAGAACTAAACAAATGGAGAGATACAGTGTTGTCATGGGTTAGAAGTTAAAATGTTGACTCTCCTTTAATTGATCTATAGATTTAATGTAATCTCAATAAAAAATAAGTCAGTCTTAAAAATAGAAATGACTGAACTAATTCTTATGTGTGTATGGAAATGCAAAGTACCTTGAAGAGTTAAAACAATTTTAAAACAGAAAATTATGTTTGGAAGACTCACACCATCTGATTTCAAGACTTCTGTAATGCACAGTAATTGACACAGTATATTGATGTAAGGAGAAATATATTGATTAGCTGGACAGAATAGAATCCAGAAATAGACTAAAACTGTACAAAGAACTCTTGCAACTCAATAATAAGATAGCAAACAACCCTATTTCTTAAAAAGTAAAAGATTTGAAAAAAGGTAAAAGATTTGAGTGAATACTTCATTTTAAAAGATACATAATTGACAAATAAGCACACAGAGAGATGTTCAACATCATTAGTCTTTAGTGAAATGAGTTTACAACCACATTGAGGTATCACCACAAACCTAACAGAATGGTTAACATTGAAAGAAATTGACAATATCAAGTGTGATAATCATGTGGAGGAACTGAAACTCTCATAATTTGCAGGTGGAATGTCAAATGCTACGGCCACTGTGGAAAGCAGTTTGACAGTTTCTTGTAAAGTTACAATTGCCTTATGCAACTCAACAATCCCACTCGCAAGTATTTATCCAACAGAAGTAAAAACATATGCAAATATTTATAGTGATTTTATTCAAAATTGCTCGAACTCAGAAATAGCTCACATGTCCAACAACTGGTAAATACATAAACAAATTGCTGTACGTTTGCACAATGGAATACTACTACTGATACATGCAACAACACAACATGGATGGATCTCAAAGGCATTATTCTAAGTGAAAGAAGCCAAAAAAGAGGAAAATGCAATATGATTCCATTTATATGAGAAAGGCAAAACCGTAGGGAGAAAAATAAAATCTGTGGCTGCCAGAGACTGGGGTTGGAGGGGAAGGGATTGGCTTTAAAAAGATGGGTTTCAGTCTGTATAATTTATAACTCAAATTTAAAAATGCATCAAAATTTCATAGGATGCAGTTACATTAGTGTTTGGAGGAAAATTTATAACTTTAAATGCTAAAATTAGAAAAGAAAATAGGTTTAAACTCAATAATACAACTTTCCATTTTAAGAAACTAGACAAAGAAGGACAAATTAAGTGCAGTAAGCAGAAGAAAGGAAATAAACATAAGAGTAGGTATCAGTGAAATAGAAACTGTAAGGGAAATTCAAAAGCAACCTTTGGTTCTTTAAAGAAATAAATTAAATTGATAAACGATTTGGCAATATTGGTCAAGGGAAATAAGAGAAAACATAAATTACTAATATGAGGAATGAAAAAGGTAGCATCACTGGTGATCCTTTGGACATTAAAAGAATTAAAAGGGAATATTATAAAAAGAAATAAATTTGCAACTCTGATAAAACAGACATATTCCTTGAAAAATATAAATTCCCAAAGTGACACAAGAATAGAAAATTTGAAAAATCGTATATGTGTTAGTGATATTGAATTTATATTTAAAAACCTTCCCACAAAGAAAACTCCAGCCCTAGATAGTTTTACTAGTGAATTCTATCAAACATTAGGGAAGAAAATTATCCATATTACACAACTCCTTCAGGAAATTGAGGAGGGAACACTTTTCATCTGGTTTTATAAAACCAACACCAAAACCAGACAACTACGTTACAAGAAATAAAACTGTAGCCCAATACTCCTCATTAACATAGATGCAACCTATCATAAGTAGGAATTCAAATTCAGAAATACATAAAAAGGGTAACATATCAGGATCAAGTACAGTTTATTCTGGGAATGCAGGAGTGGCTTAACATTTGAAAATCAATCAAAAATAATTTACCGTATTAACTGCATAAAACAAAAATCATATGACCATTCAAACTGATTGAGAAAAATATTTGGTGTAATTCATAACATTCATGATTTTTAAAATATCTCTCAGTATACGAAAATAGGAGGGGACTTGTTCAACTTGATAAAGATCATTTATGAAAAATCTATAGCTGACACCATATTTAACAGTGAAAGATTTTTCCCTGAGGATGGAACAAATATTTGCTCTTGCCACTCCCATTAACACTGATAGAGATCTTAGACAATGCAGTAAGACAAGACAAGAAGAATAAAGGGCACACAGATTAAAAAAGGAAGTAGTAAAACTATTTGCAAATGAAATGATTGTATATGTAGAAAATATTAAATTTAAAAGAACTACTGGAATTAGTAAGTGAATTTTGCAAGGTCACAGGATACAAAGTCAACATACAAAATCCAGTTTCTTTATAATAACAACAAATAAATAGAACATTTAAAATTTTAAGTAATATTTATAAGAGCATCAAAAATACTATGGAATAAGTTTAATAAAAACATGTATGAAACTTCTCCATTAAAAATAATACACTGCTGAAGACCCAAATAAATGGAGAGAAATACCATATTCAACAATTGGAAAACTCAATATTGTTAAAATATCAATTCTCCCCCTAAATTTCTCTGTGGATCTCACAGCATTCCAAACAAACTCCCAGCGGGTTTTTTTAAGTAAAATGTGATAAGTTGAATATAAAATTTATTTGGAAGTACAAAGGTCCTAAAAAGTCAAACTATCTTAAAAATGAAGAATAAAATTCAAGGACATATATTATCTGATTTCAAGATAACAAATAGTCTGACTCTTCTCAGTTAACTTAATTTTCAGTCAAGATACCAAAGCAATTCAGTCGAAAAAGGAAAACTTAAAAAAAACTGGTGCTGGAACAAATTCTTTCTAAATGCAAAAACAAAACACAAACCAGCAACAATAAAAGCCTTGACCTATACTTCATACCATTATAAAAATTAATTCTCAACAGATCATATAATTAAATATAAGGAACTAAAAACCATAAATCTTCAGAAAGAAAATACAGGAAACGTTTTGATGAACGTGGAGTAGATTTCTTAAGACAATATCCAGAAAATACTACCATAAATAAAGAAACTGGTAAAATTGGATTCCTTAAATTTGAAAATTTTGTTCACCATAAGCTCCATTAGGGAAATGTGTAGGCAAGCCACAGAGTGAGAATAAACATTCACAATACACAGATGATAAAGGACTTGTATTCAGAATATACAAGCAATTCCTATAAATCTATAATAAAAAAAAAAACAACCAACACTATAAAAAATAGGTAAAGACTTAAACAGATACTTCACAAGGAAAGATACATAAGTGGTCAATAAGCATGTTAGAAAAGAGTCCCTGTTTATTAGTCATGGGATGTATAAAAAAAACACGATGAAATACTCCTACACGTTTACCATAATGGCTAAAATTAAAAAGACTGATAATAACTAATATTGGTGAAGATGTGGGGAAATGGGACTCTCATAGCTGATGGGTGAGAGTTACAATGTACAATCACTTTCTAAAACAATCTGGAAGTTTCTCATTAAATATATATCTATTCTATGAGAAGTGGTGGTTATTCCACTTCTAGGTTTTACATATGTACAGCACATGTGCAGCAAAATACTTGTACAGAAATGTTCATAGCTTTATTCATAATATATATACTAAAACTGGAAACAACACAAATGCTTATCAACAGGAGAGTGGATATACAAATCATGGTATGCTGCTGCTGCTGCTAGGTCGCTTCAGTCGTGTCCGACTCTGTGTGACCCCATAGATGGCAGCCTACCAGGCTCCCCCGTCCCTGGGATTCTCCAGGCAAGAACACTGGAGTGGGTTGCCATTTCCTTCTCCAATGCATGAAAGGGAAAAGTGGAAGTGAAGTCGCTCAGTCGTGTCCGACTCTTAGTGACCCCATGGACTGTAACCTGCCAGGCTCCTCTGTCCATGGGATTTTCCAGGCAAGAGGACTGGAGTGGGGTGCCATGGTATAGCCATAACCAAATACTACCTATCAATAAAAAAGAAAAACTACTATGTACAACATGAATGAACCTCAAAAAACATTTCAATATACATTAGGTGCAGACAAATACTGTTTGATTCCACTTATATGAGGTACCTAGAATAGTCAAATTCAGAGTCAAAAAGTACATTGGTAGATGCTAGGGGCCAGGAGATGGAGTGGGGTGGAGAAGGTGTATGGGGAGTTAGTGTTTGATGGGGACAGAGTTCCAGTTTAGGAAGGTGAAAAATTTCAGAGATGGATGATGATGAAAGTTGCATAACAGTGTGAATGTCTTTAGTGCAACTGAACTGTAGGGTTAAATATCATTAAAATGGTATGTTTTATATTACGTGGCTTCTACCACAATAAAAAATATGAAAAAATAAATAAATACAGGGAAAAAATTATGCTGAGTGAAAAATCCAGACACAATAAAGTACATACAGTAAATTTTCATTCTTATGAAGTTCCAGAACTGGCAAAAATCATCTATGATGACAGAAATCAGAATGGCGATTTTCCCCGTGGGTAGAGGGGATGGTGATTGGAAAAGAAATGGCGGATCTTTGTCAGGTGAGGGAAATGTTTAATATATGGATAGGGATATGAATTATGTGAGTGCATGCAATTATGAAAACTCATTGAACTGTACACTTAACATCTGTGCATTTCAATATCTGTATATTACTTCTCAACTGGAAAAAGGTTTTGAAAAGTAAATTGAAAAAAAATTCTTAAACTATGTTAACAAACAAGCTCAGTAAAGTCTGCTTTTAAAAGAAATAAAAGTAAATCTAGAATCTATTAATATTGAAGACTTTGTAATTAAGAACAAGGAGAAAGAAGAAGCAGAGATAATTATACAGTCTATTGTCTACTGAGGGTTTACTAAGATCTCTAGTAACTACATGCATTTTCTCATTTAATTCCCACAATAACCCATTTTTTGGCCATAGTGGGAAAGACACACTTTAATAAACAAATCTTCCTACCACCCTTAGCAACTATCTTAGATATAAAGTCCCTTAAAAACTCAGGAAACCAAGATTTTTTTTTTTCATTTTAAAATTGCAAGCAGTAAGTTGTAGAAGTTATTTCATAAACCTACTGTTACCACTAAGAAATGCAAACCACAGAAAATAATATCTATTACCATTTCTGGTGGCAGCAATACTCATAAAACATGTGTGTGACCTATGCCCACAATTCTGAAAGCATCTTAGTTCTGTGAAATTCCTATTTCTAGACTATCTGCCCCTCACAGTGTAAGTTGGGGGCTAGTTAGCATGATTTGCCTAATAAATAGGTACCCCAGGCTCACTGCTAAGATGAATCTAATACCAACTTCTCTATCGGCTCAATGAGAGTCTCAAGAAAAAAACTTCTCTTGCATAAATAGCAAGTAGTTTTACAAAAGAATCATGGGACTAGGAGACAGCAGGATGTTCCTTACCACATCCAGCACAGCGTGAACAAACACGTCCAAGTATACAGTGGTGGCCTGGGTCCAGTTGTGAACTGGCCTTACTTCCTTCCGATACGTCTGTAATAGATGTTTGGTGAGATGATGCAGAGCAGGACTCCTGGAACGAGGTGTATCTATGGCCAGGATTCCTGAAAGAGACAGCTATCACTGTGAGGGTGAAAATAAAAACTTAGCATCTTCAGGAGACTTCAGACTGCTCAGGACTCGGTCGCTCCTGCAAGAATACAATTTTTAGCTCACCCCAATCTGCTGAAGTTCACAACCAACTCATGGACATTTTGTCAGACACATTTAAAGTATGCTGATGATACAGAAGATAAATTTACGGTGACCAAACGGGAAAGACGGGGTTGGGATACATTGGGAATTAGGGATTAACAGATACAAAGTATATAAAATAGGTTAAAAAAAAAAAAAACCCGAGGACCTACTCTACAGCACAGGGAACTATATTCAACATCTTATCGTAACCTACAATGGAAAAGAAACTGAAAAAGAATATATATGTGTAAGTGAAAGTGCTCAGTCATGTCCAACTCTTTACAGCTTCATGGACTGTAGCCTGCCAGGCTCCTCTGTCCACAGAATTTTCCAAGCAAGAATACTGGAGTGAGTTGCTATTCCCTACTCCAGGGGATCTTCCCAACCCAGGGATCAAATCTCTTGTGTCCACTGCAGTGGCAGATGGATTCTTTACCACTAGCACCACCTGGGAAGCTCATACGTGTGTGTGTGTGTGTGTGTGTGTGTGTGTGTGTGTGTGTGTGTGTAAATGAGTCACTTTGCTGCACACCTGAACACTGTAAATCAACTACCCTTCAATAAAGAATAAAAAAATTAAGTCAGCTGATGGCCTAAATGCCCAATGTAGAAATATCATTGTAAAGATAAATAAATCAACTCCATTTCTGAGGATGCAAACTTGTACTACATTTCCATTTTTACAGCTATCTTACATCTTGAAGACAGCATCTTTTCTTTATTCCTGTATCACCCCCTCCTGGTACACAGGAGAAAGCTTCCAATGCACTTAGCCAACTTCCTCCTTGGATTTTTCTTTCGATTTTTCTATTTATAATTCAAAAATAACATAGAAAACCGAAGCAGAAACATGGACAAACCACTTGAATCCAAAGAGCTGTGTGGATTTCTAAATAATGGAATCAAGGAAAATCCAATTCATATTTTTCTACTCAAAAATCATATTTGTTCTCTCACTCAGTCTGTCTTAAAATGCACTTGTCAGAAAACGAGATCTTCATTTTGGGAAAATTCCCTGTGGTTCCAGGGAACAACCATTTCCTGTGACCCAGGAATCTTGATTTGTGGAGGAGCCGTGATGAGTGTTGAGGCCGGAGAGACCAGTGGAAAGCAAGCAAGAGAAATGAGCACCAGCAATTGAAAGTGACAAATCTGTGAGGGCTTTCTCGAAATTGCAAAAAGATATTTCGTTCACCAGCTTTGCCGGCCCCTGGGGGATTCAAAGCTTCCCTCAGTCATTGGACTGAAGCAAATTGCACATCGCCCGCCACAGCTCAGGCAAACTCTATCCGTGGCGTCCTGCGCGTGAATTCACCGTGGCTCTCAGCGTTTTTGATGGTTATTTTGATGAGCTGCTGAAGGTACGCAGGCTCCAGCAGGAAACTGTAAATGAGGTACCTTCCCCCTGTGCGACAATCCTGTTTATACCCATCTCTTTATGAATGATGCCGTGTCACTTGCTGCCACAGGCAGCAATTTCTATGATTTATCAATGTCAGTGTGACCAAAATGCTAACGATGGTGCTGGAGGGGCTGTTCTAGACTCATTGTGGGCAGTGGAATATTCACTTTCATTACCATCTGAGCTGGGAATCTAATGAGCGTTTTAAACTCCCTAACTATTCATCCAACAAGACGCCAGAAGAGGCAGCCGCTCTTCAGGCCTGCGGGGACTAAGGTGGGTGTCTCACATCAGACCTCATCTTTAGTTTTTGTGAACTGCGATTGTCAAAGATGTGGCATGAATCTCTGTTTTGTTGTTGTTCAGTAGCTAAGTTGTGTCTGGCTCCCTGTGACCTCATGGACTGCAGCACGCCAGGCTTGTCTGTCCTTCACTATCTCCTGGAGTTTGCTCAAACTCCTGTCCATTGAGTCGGTGATGCCATCCAACCATCTTATCTTCTGCTGCCCCGTTCTCCTTGAATCTCTCTACTTGGGACTGTTTCTTGCTGGCCGACCCCATGGGAGACAATTCTGGACCCCAAAGCAAAATTAGTCTGGTGTTTTTCCTGTGAATTTCACTTTGGGCAACTTCAGTTTTATCTCGCTTGGAATCTCCCAAGTCCCAGCTGGGAAAACACTGAAATGTGTGTGTTTCAATACAGGAAACCACCTGAGACAGAGTTAATAATTCTGAGAAATGAATGTGTGTTCTCTACACCCTCTGCTCATAGGGCCTCAAATTCCCCTCTGATATCTTTCCTGTGGATATAGGTCCCCTATGGATAAACATATTTTCAAGAATGAGTCAAAGTCTTTGGGTAAAAAGAGAAAGTTCTGGAAGCTGGAAATAAGAACAAAAGAGAAACAGGGAGTGATAGGAGAAAAATAAGAAGTAAATGGAAGCATGCTTAAATAAACTGTAGGGGGAAATAGTTCTTTGTTTAAAATGGGAAGAAATAATAAATTACATTTCTACTATGAATGCAAATTTGCCTGAGGAGAAAGATCAGTTACAGGAGAGAGATTAAGGATTTAAGTGACCATTAATTAACAGTAAATTATGCCCCTTGAAAGCTAATGTGACATTCACACAAGCACTAAATGACTCACAGTTCAGTGATGTTTCAACAGACACTGATGGAAGCTATCAACAGACCCAGAAAAGATACCACACTAGCACTGCCTCCTTGAATGCTAATAATCAGCATCAAATAATGCACTTGTAAGATTTCTGGAAAGTAGAATGTGTTACAAACTGAGTTGTGAAGCACTTCTAGGTGAAGAGAGGTTTAAAAAAAATAAGACTACAATAGAATTATTCCTTTGCTTTCCTTATTTCAATGAGTTACATACACACCTATCTTAAAGTGTTCTGGGCACTTTGATGAAAAGAGTTGTTTCTGGTTTAGTGAGTATACCACCTTTAGGATTATAAGAGACTAGTACTGCAACAGGCTGGGACCTGGGACCTAGGGCCCTTTGCTGCAACGTTTGCACCTGGACAAATATCTCCTGGAGAAACAGAATACAAAGAAGCTATAAGGGACTAAAAATAACTGTGTGCATGTGCAGTTGGGGAAAATTATGAACAAGATACAAAAAGACCAAAATGCCACTTCTGAAGAGTGGGGAGCACAAGCAGGGTACTATGTTTGCCCCCTGCATACAAGACTACTGAAGTGGTGGGCAAAATACCTAAGCTACGCCTCTGGCTCGATCACAGACCCACCCCTACCTTCATTCCTTGTAAAGAGCCAGCTCAGCTCTGAGAGTGAGCAAGGGAACCTGTTACTTGTGTTAACTTCCCTGCTACAGCAGGGGCCCCAATAAAGACTTGCCTGAATTTCCTGTCTAGTCTCTGATCAATTTCTATTGAACAATAGATAACAATACATATATCTGAGAGGTTACAGTATATCTGAGAAGTTACAGGGAAATAGTGGTTTAGGTGTGTGGTATTGTTAAATACCTAATACTGATTAAATGACTTGCTGTGTGCCAGGAACTGGGCTAAGAGCCCTTTACATAAATGATCTCATTTAACTTCTACAAGAGGTTTATGAGATATGTGCTCTACAACCCTGTTAGGACTCACTTACAGGTGAGGGACTCTAGGCTTGGTGAGGTTAGTTCTGCTGAAGATCACACAGCTTGCAAGAGGATGGAATTTAAACAAGGTGGACCTGGAGCAAAGACTGAGCTCTTACTCTAACACTACACCGACCTGGCTCCCTGAGAATACTGGGAAGAGCAGTGAGTAACCCTTCAAAAGGAAGAGCTGCATATGTTCACTACCATGTTTAAAACAGACAGCCACTGGGAACCTGCTGTTTAGCACAGGGAGCCCAGCTCATGCTCTGTGATGACCTAGAGAGGTGGGCTGGTGGTGGGAGGGAAGACTAAGAGGGAGGGGATGTATGTATACATATGGCTGATTCACTTTCTTCTACAGCAGAAACTAACACAACATTGTAAAGCAGTTCTACTCCAATAAAATAAATGAATAAATAAAATTTAAAACAAAAAGGAAGAGTTGCACAGTGTACATTTTTGGAAAGAAACAGCTCATTGTTATTGTCTGTGTTTGTGTGTTTTTGGGTCAACAATACCTTACATTTGCATTGCACTTTACGATTTCATAATGCTTTCTTATTTGGTCTTCATGAATATGCAAAATAAAAAGTTAACTTACAGGGAAACAGAATTTCTAAGAGGTACATGGACTCACCCAGGGTCACATGGCTGGTGAGCAGTGTGGTAGGACTCCATGGTTCTGATTCAGGCCTCCTATCCTATTCCAGCACACCGCCTCTGGGTTCAGCTCTAAATTGGTGGTTTGTTAAGTGCTCTTATATTTATAAATCAACCTGATATGAACCCAGTAAAATTTCAAAGGGTAAATTTTTCTGCAACGAACGTGCTCAGTATGATTTATGGTGAAGTGCTGACTATGAGACGTTATTAAAACACTTTCTCTGCTACATTTAGAACAAAAATCAAGCGTAATACAAAACATTAAAAAGAGAAATCATTAAGAAGAATTTCTTATATTTTCAAACCTTCATTTTTCTATTGTATATTGCTTTGTTTAATGTTGACAATTATTTTCTGCTAAGAAACCCATTTGGTATTTAATGAAATTTCCTCTGTTTTCATTTTTATAATTAAGATATGCTTTTATCCTTTAAGTTCAACATCTAGGATTTTTAAACTTTAATGATAAGTGGCTATTTTTGTTCTCTATCCAATAAAAAATCATTTCCAGCTGCTTGGCTACCAAATTCCTTCCTCATCTCTGTAATTGACTCATTCCACTTTCAGTTAAAACATGGAAATTCAGATACGAGCTCTAGGAGAACCCTCAGGAACAAGGGATGTTAGGAAGCACTAGCATGAACATAAATTTTTGATTTGTGTATGTTTTCTAGGAACCAATTTTATCCTAACTCAAATGGTTCAATACGGTAGAGTTAATACTGGCAACATGGAAGTTAAATTCCAGAAATGTAGGGGGAAAATATATATATACAACATATATGTATTAGTTTCTTAAGTATTTTTTTAGGGGAATTGTACATTCAAAACATGCAAGTTTGTAGAGCTCATCTTTAGAGAAACACTCCACATCTATACAGACTTTGTAGGACTGGATGTAAAGCCCTAACACAAAAATGACACTCAGGTGTCTGTAGCTATGATGGATCCAAGGGACTCTCTTCATGGGCTTCTAAATACCAAAACTATTTTGGATAATAAAAATATACTCTTCAGACATAAAAGTAAATCTGAAAAAGAATGCCCCAAACTCTCAACATCAATTGTTGTAAAGAGAGCTCGATTTCTAAGGAAGGAGAAATTTATCAAATAATTATAACATTTCAGAGCATACTGTTAACTTTGTGGAAAGCCCCATTGTGTGGCCGTATGGATACATGCACCTATAATTGTAGGAGCAAAGTCATAACAAAGTGTTGGGCTCCTTGTAGATTCACAGGACTGGCATTTTTACAGATGGTAAATAAAAGCAAACACTTGTGAGGAGTTACACAGCACAACATAGAAAGGCTTGCTCTAGGTTCTAGGTGTTAATATTCAATACCTAGTAAAACCACTGAAGCACTCACCTGAGGCAGCTGCCAGGACGAAGGGCCACAGAGGACCCATTATACCTGCCCGTGTTCCCCAGGCACGTCCTGAAGATGAGAAACACAACTTGCCTCCTGGAGAGAGTGTCACTCTGTCTTTCCTAGAAGAGCTCCTCTCTACCCCATGCTTCTCTGTTTGCCAGTTTATGCTGCCCTTGCTGACGCTACTTAGTAAACACTGAAAAGGACCAAAGGCAATACCAACACCACACAAATGTTTGGAATTGATGCCATTGCAATACCCCTTAACTTCTCCATTTGGTTCTGCCCCAGGATCAGATCATGGCCAACATTTCAATTTCCCTGACAGGAGATAGCTAAGTGAATAATGTAATCTAAGAGGAGCCCCTAAGGAGGGGAAATTCCACACTAATATGATTTCCTTTACAGCCCTTACCTAAGGCAGTGCTCTTGCTGACATTCAGGGCACTAATTTCATTAATAATTGAGATCCAAATAGCTGTTCTAAGTCAGACTTAGGCAGAACATCTTCAGCATTTGACAATGATTATTGGACTCTTGAATTACACTAAGCTAATGGAAACCTGGTATCATCAAATGAACAGCAACTGCAAACAGTACAGTGGGAAGAGTGTGTTTTGTTTTTCCCAATCCTCTTTCATTAAAAGAAACATTGATTTTTTTGATAAACAGAAATGCTTCTTAAGTTCTCACTGCCCACAATTCAGAAAGTAACTACATAAGAGAGAATGTGTATAGGCTTGTTAAAGGTGAAATTACAAAAGTTTAATATTCATAAAAAAGTGATTTTTTTCAGTTTTTGATTGAGCCCCATTCACTCTTAATTATTAAGGAAAAAGATGCATCATTCCACATAAATTTATTTTCCATTAGTCGACTCCTAGATGCTCTAGAAACAAAAGTTAAATTTCATACCATTTCCAGCACCTGCCTGCTTTTTATTCTAAATCAAATGTAGAGGCACTGGTTTGAGGTAAGTTTTCACAGAACAAATTGAGGGGGGAAGTATATACCTGATCCCTGTTCTCCTAATTATTTGACCCCTTTGTTTAGAATCACGAAGCTCTCTCTCAGTGTAGCCTGATAGGTTTCCCACCGTTGGTGAAAGGCGTTGCAAACACGGAAAGGGAGAAACAAGGATGAATCCTGTAGTGTTGAGTTGGTTTGGGAAGTATTAGACTGAACTCTTGGTTTTCAACACATGTAGCTAAATACAGAAATAAATACAAATGCAAAGGTGTACGTGTACCTCTGTGCATAAATGTATATGTTCCTAGCTCTGTCCACTAGAGGGCCTGGGAGCAGGGACACCCCAACAGCAGTGAGCACACCTAACACCCAGATCTTGGTCTCTAAACAGCACACCTACCTACAAGGAAGAAACGGAGAAATGTGTGATTCAGGGCTGGGACAGGAAAGTATAATATAAGATCCTAGAACACCTCCTTGTATCATAAAGTAGTGCTAAAGAAATTATGGGAATGGGATACATGGACACAGCCAGCTTGAAGGGGCTCTCTCTGGCCCAGTCTTTGACGATTTGAGCCTCAAAACCAATAATGATGGCAAAGAATTATAACCTACAAAATAGGATAACAAATATTCCACAAGTATATCCTGATTTAAATAAAGAGATGAATGGGAAGAAGGGAAAGCTTTTCCTTTAAATTAGAATGCCAGCTAATAAATGTAGAAGAAATAATGGAATCTTTATAGTGATAACTAATCTACAGAAGAAATATCAATGGGTGATGAAAACTAGTTGGTGAAAGTTTGATGAGGAACAGGACATTGACACAAAATACTTATTAATTACAAAGATTAAAAAAATCTACTAGTGGAGAAGGCTGGCAGACAACACCTCAATCAAATAATGAAAATTAGCATCACCAGTTATGAGTTGTGTACCATGAGATAGGATCTGAGAAGATGCAACAGCCCTTCTGTCTTCATCCTGCCAAAAATTCATAACTTGAACGTGTCTTGGAGGAAACTCCATATGGAGGGACATTCTACAAAAGAGCAGGCATGTAATCTTCAAAAGAGTCAAGGTTATGAAAGTTAAAGAAAGACTGAGAAACAGTATCAAACAAAAGGAGATTAAAGAGACCTGACAGTTCAATGCCATGTGTGGTTCTAGAGTGGATACTTTTGTTACAAAGAACATTTTGGGGTGAACTAGTGAAACTCAACAGGGTCTGTGGATTAGATGGTAGTGATACAGCGTTGTTAATTTCCTGATTTTGATTGTATTGAGATTATGTAAATTAATGTCCTTGTTAGTAAGAATAACTCTCTAAGTACTCACAGGTGAAAGGTTATCACGTTTGCAAAGAATTCTCAAATGGCTAGGGGGGAGAGGGCAGTGAATTATTTCTATTATGCTTCTAATTTTGCTGTGGATTTGAACATATTTCAGGAAACAAAAAAAAAAGGAAATGTAACCTAGCAGAGGAAACAGAATACAAAGTTAAGGAAAGTTTCAGAAATAACCTTGAGAGAGTGTTCGGTGCAGAGGTAAAGAATCTGCCTGCAATGCAGGAGACTCGGGTTCGATCCCTGGGTTGGGAAGATCCCCTGGAGGAGGAAATGACAACCCACTCCAGTATTCTTGCCTGGAGAATCCCATGGACAGAGGAGTCTGGAGGGCTAGAGTCCATGGGGTCACAAAGAGCAAGACACAACTGAGAGACTGAGCAGGCATGCACAAAAGATCGCCAAGGACTGATCAGGGCCTCACAGTCCCATCACTTTCCATAGATGCTCTGAATTGTTGGTTTCCACCTAAGAGATGGGACAGGAGAAAGGCAAGCTGCATGCAGCAGTGCACTTCATTATGGGCAGGGAACACAGAAGCTTGCCTTTATGTAAAGGTTTAATTGAGACGGTAATCAACATTATCTTCCTGCCACACACTTTAGTTAGCCGCGGCTCTAAGTCAACCCCCCGGGACATGCTCGCCCTCCCTTCTGTCTCGCTTTTTCATATACCCATCTGTTACTGGAAGGCCATTGCTAATGATGTGTAATACAGGTACATTATGACCTTCATTAGCTAATTTAACAACAGTCTGGTGATCCTGCCCATTACAGCTCTTTATTGGCTGATGAATTCTGCCGAGACAGGAAAGGTTTGTATGAGTGACTTGTCTTCGAAGTAGTTTGCATCCAAATCCTTCCTGATCTTCCCTTGATCCCCCTGCTCTGCACCACCAGATGGCTCAGAGCTTTCTTTCCCCAACCTTACTGTCCCATCTGGGTTTAGTTTATATATTCGGTGGCTTTACATTTGGTGTCTGTCCCTTGCTCAATCTTTAATTTTCCAAGAAAACTGTCCCTTCTCACTGCCTAAATTCAGCACTTTTTACTCACATTGTTTCTTACAACCCATTAGTCAAAGATTTCACTCTCCTTCAGTTCAAATCAGTCACTCAGTCGTGTCCAACTCTTTGTGACCCCATGGACTGCAGCACGCCAGGCTTCCCTGTCCATCACCAACTCCCAGAGCTTGCTCAAACTCACGTCCATTGTGATGCCATCCAACCATCTTATCCCCTGTCATCCCCTTCTCCTCCTGCTTTCAATCTTTCCCAGCATCAGGGTCTTTTCCAATGAGTCAGCCCTTCACATCCCGTGGCCAAAGTATTGGAGTTTCAGCTTCAGCATCAGTCCTTCCAATGAATATTCAGGACTGATTTCCTTTAGGACTGACTGGTTTGATCTCCTTGCAGTTCAAGGGACTCTCAAGAGTCTTCACCAACCCCACAGTTCAAAAGCATCCTTAGACATCTCTTAAGGGGGCTTCCCAGGTGACTCAAGTGGTAAAGAATCTGCTTGCCAATGCAGGAGACATAGGTCTGATCCCTAGGTCAGGAAGATCTCCTGGAGGAGGAAATGGCAACCCACTCCAGTATTCTTTTCTGGAAAATCCCATGCACAGAGCAGCCTGGTGGGCTACAGTCCATGGGGTCACAAAGAGTCAGACACAACTGAGCGCACACACACAAGACATCTCTTTAGGAAGGATGAGTACACGGTGAACCCTATTCAGGCACTTGAAACAAATCAGTGTATTAAAGTAAAAAAAGTGGAATTGTCAGGGGATATGCAGTAAGGCTCCTTAAATATCACCTGGGAAAAAGAAAGACAATCTGAGGTTTAAATCTGCCATTCTCTAATAGCAGTTCAGGCCAGGTCAACCATTAAGAGAGCACCTAGAATATATTTATTTCAGAGGTCCCCTCTCCACATTCCCATGAGCCCTTGCACACTTTGTTTTCCATTATTTCCAAGTAAGATATGACACCCTTTAGATGGGCCAGTCTTTTGGAAGAAGCAGGGGGAGATGGTTTATTATGCAAACATAATAAGGAAGTGTTTATTATGCAAACAGCAACTGAGTTATGTGTCCTTTAAGACTACTAAATAGTTTTTAATTACTGCTATATCAGTAAATCCCATAAATATGCAAATGCAATTAGTTCACAAAATAGGCCTTAAATATCTTTATTCCTCTCCAACAAAGTTCTTTGAAGTTAATCGCTAACTCTCTTTGTTCACTCCCTTGGCAGTCGTGCTAAAATTGACAGGAATTTTGACAGATGTACATATTCAGGGGGAACCAAATTTTCTGAGCACATCTGGTCAGGCTGGAGGAGGAAAGCAGAAATGGTCACTGAAGCCAAACTCAGATATTTAATGAGCAGAGTCCCACATGAAATTTCTTCTGCTCCATAGCATTGTCCTCTGAAATAAATATCAAGGTAACCACTTGGGTTCCACTTCAAGTTCAAGGCTACATTCAACATTTGATTTTTTTCCTCGCACAAGATTTCATTTTTTAATAATAATGTGCATTTTCTGGTCCCTAAAAATAAACAAATAAAGAAATAGGGTGACCCCTCATGACCCTAACCTTTTGTGGTTATGTGACATGGTTTTCTATGAGAACATAGGAGCTAAGGTTCCAGACTTTGGAGTCAGACATGCCTTATTTTGGCCTCCCAACTCCATCATTTGTTAGCTGCTCATGGCCTTGGTCAAACTGCTTATTGCTTCTAAGCCTCATTCTTCATATCTGTAAAAAGGATACAATAGGCTCTCTTTAGTTTTCTATGGTTGCACAAGAAATTACCACACACTTAGCAACTTAAAACAAAGCTCATTTGTGAGCTCAAAGTTCTCTAGGTCAGAAGCCCAGGCACAGCAAGGAATAAAATTCTCTGCTCAGAATCTCACAAGGCAGAAATCATGGTGGTCTACTGAAACGGGCTCTCACTGCATCAAAAGGGCCAACAGTGGGGACTTCCCTGGTGGTCCAGTGGTTAGGACTCCATGCTCCCACTGCAGGGGCCATGGGTTCGATCCCTGGTTGGGGAACTAAGATCCTGCAAGCTTCCGGAGTGACCAAAAAAAAAAGGGGGGGGGTTCGGTGGAACTGTGTCCATCCCTTCCAAACTCTGCATTCAGTGATATTAGTTAGTAGCTTGAAATTAGCCATGCTGGGAGTATTTGACACATGGGAACCAGCAAACACTAAAAATCAAGGTACCTCCCACCAGCTGGTTACTAAACACCCACTAACACACTAGGGCCCAATACCTTGAACTTACAAGGCTTCACAGACCCCTCCATTACAGCACTTATTCAAGTGTATTATCATTATCAAGTGTATCATCATTATCATTGTTTACTCTCCTATCTCTTTCAGGATTCTGTGGATTCCTTGTAGGCAGAGCACTGTATCTTATTCATCTTTCTGTCTCCAGCACAGAGCTTGGTACCTAGTGAGTGCTCATTAAATGTTTGAGAAGGATAGAAAGAGGAGAGGAAGGAAGGAATTAATAAATAGAAAAGAATTTTGGTTTATGCAAGAAAGATGGTACCAAGAAGGGCCTAGCTTTTTCACAACCACATCCAATATGCTCATCTTTCACTATCCATCTCATGAAGGATGGGGGGAGAAGATGACTTGGGTTTAGATCAAGATTGCTTTTATTTGGTTTGCTCCAGAACCTGCCAGCAAGTCATGCAAAGGATAAACATGGGACACAAATGCAGGAAGTTCATGCCTCTCTTTGAATCTCTCAGAGGCGGCTTAAAATTCAGGGGTCTTGTGGTCACCAGGAGCAAGGTGTCCCCCCAAAAGACAGAGGAATATAGAACTGTGCGCTTGCTGTTTCTGTGTATGCTCCCCACAAGAGCAGTTCCAGGAAACTAGTTAGGCTGCAGCATCAGGCAAAGAGCCTTACTCAGCGTGCCATGCTGGCCAGGCCTTATGCACAGGTCGTGAGCCTTGAAGTCTTGCTGTGCCCGCACTGGGGAATTTCCCATGACCTGTGGCTCACCACAGAGCCCAGGACTCTCCGTTTAGGTTCATTCAGGAGTGGAGAGGCCTGGAAATGGTCAACAACAGTGGCCAGTAAGATTTTTCTGGTTTGAGTCTAAATTTATGGATATTTCAGTCTCTGCTGTAGAGTCAAGATGGGCAAGGGATTTGACCTTCTAGAGCTTGTTTTATTTGTTCATTCATTCACTGTATGGAGAACTGTGGTAGACACTGGAGACCTAAAGATAAGAGAGTTCAAGGATCTTGGGGTGGAGGCAATAGATAAGAAACACCTCGAATACAAGGAGATAAATGCCAGCAGATGGGTGAACTGGGGAAGATGGAATAAAAAAAGAACTTCTCTGGTGGTCCAGCTAAGACTCCATGCTTCCACTGCAGGGGGCACAGGTTTGATCCCTGATCAGGAAGCTAAGATCCCACATGCCTGTTTGGTTCGGGGAGGGGCGGGTAGGGAGGATGGGGGAAGTGCCTGGATTTGGGGTAGGTGAGGAGAGGATTTTCACAAATGGCATTTGTTCTGGGTGAAGATCATCGTCAGTTGGGGAGGAGAGACCTTGGAGAGAAGAAAGAATAGCACATGAAAAGGCTGGCTAGTGAGATGAAAGAGCATGGTAGAACTAAAGAACACCGTTTGTAGCAACGTGGGTGGACCTAGGGATTATCATGCTAAGTGAAGTAAAACAGAGAAAGACAAATATCATATGATACTGCTTAAATGTGGAAGCTAAAAAAAAATTGATACAAATGAACTCATTTACAAAACAGAAATAGACTCAAAGACATAGAAAACAAACTTATGGTTCCCAAAGGAGAAAGGAGGAAGAGGGATAAACTGGGAGTTTGGAATTAACAGATACACGCTGCTATACAGATGGTGCTAGTAGCAAAGAACCCACTTGTCAATGCAGGATCCATAAGAGACATGGGTTTAAATCCCTGGGTGGGGAAGATCCCCTGGAGGAAGGCATGGTAATCCACTCTAGTATTCTTGCCTGGAAGAATCTCATGGACAGAGGAGCCTGGTGAGCTACAGTCCATAGGGTCGAAAAGAGTCGGACACAATTGAGTGACTAAGAACTTGCACACACACACATATATAAAGTAGATAATCAATAAGAACTTAGTGTATAGCACCCGGAAACCTACTCAATACTCTGTAATAACCTATATGGGAAAAGAATCTTAAAATATGTACATTCACCTGAAACTAATACAACACTGTAAATCAACTGTACTCCAATTAAAAAAAATTTTTTTTTAAAAAAGGGAAGAAAAAAAAAATAAAGAGCATATACTTTCCAGGGGGCTGCAAGCCTCACTTTGTAAAACTAGGAGCAGAGAATTCCAGATTCACATGAGTTGAGTGGATTAACAAGTTCCTGTTAAAAAGTGTCAAGGGGGAAAATAAAACAGAAAAGTGAAATATTGTATAAGTCGATGTTAAGTGCTGTTATTATAAAGCCGTCTCCAAATGGCCTGTAGCAATTATCCTAAAACTCACAGCAGCTGTATTTGTCTCTTCTGCCACTGCTGAAATTTACACTGTCACTGCTCCAGGAGGAAGACTTGGCACTAATAACAGGCTGGCTGACTATGGCTGGAGTGTGACAGACCTCTCGTTAGAGCCCTGGAAGATTGCAGAGCGGGAAAATGGAGCGCTCCGAGGAAAGCAAAGTGAGTGTGGTCAGAGCGCGCCTCCTTGTGGCATAAGTCATAACTGCAGCCTCAGGAAACACTACGCTGTCTTCCATTTTGTTACGCGGTGCACTTTTAAGTGATTGTCAAGTCCTGTCTGGCCTCTGATCCTGTCACCACTCTTTTCTTTGTTCTGACTATCCCTCTTTATATTCCTCAACATCAACTCACACCAACCTATCTAATCTACTTCCACTCTGTTTACAAATGTCAACCAATCCCTCCCTGCTCGTTTACTTACTCTCCTTCCTCCAAACCCTTTGTTCATGGGAATTTCCCAATGACTCAGTGACTTCTCAAGGGATGACTTCCCTACTCTGTTCCTAAGAGCAGGAAGAAGTAAAGCCTTGATGCTCTTCATCTGGAAGATTATAAATAGTATTACTGAATGCACATTAGTAATTGTCCTCCACTCTTTTTCCCTTGTAGCCCAGTCGGTAAAGAATCTGCCTGCAGTGCAGCAGACCCATGTTCAATCCCTGGGTTGGGAAGATCCCCTGGAGAAGGAAATGGCAACCCACTCCAGTATCCTTGCCTGGAGAATCCCATGGACAGAGGAGCCTGGTGGCCTGCAGTCCATGGGTTCGCAAAGAGTCGGACACGACTGAGCGACTAACACTTACTTACTTACTTTTCCAGTAGCATATTGGACACCTTCCGATCCAGGGGCTCATCTTCCGGTGTCATATCTTTTTGTCTTTTCATACTGTCCATGGGGTTCTTGAGGCAAGAATACTGGAGTGGCTTGCCACTCCCTCCTCCAGTGGACCACGTTTGGTCAGAACTCTTCACTATGACCCGTCTGTCTTGGGTGGCCCTGCACAGTATCGCTCACAGCTTCAATGAGTTATGCAACCCCCTTCGCCACGACAAGAATGTGATTCATGAAGGGGATAATATTAGACAGAAAGAATACAATTCCGTAAAGCTGACTGTCTTAAATTGTTTTTTATTAATATATCCGAGATAAGGATTTGTGAACTCATATTTATTATAGAAGTACTCACAATAGAAATAACTAAGGAGAAACAATGGCTTTAGCTTGACAAGGCAGTGAAAACTATACGAAAAGACTGTTCATTAGTAAGGGAGCCTGGCTGGCATACCACACCTGTCAGTCATTGGCTTTGAGCGGGGGTGGGGGTGGGGTGGGGAGGTCAGGGGTGAACTCCCAGGCATTTCCTGCTCTTTTCTTGGGCAGACAAACTTCAATAGTCCAAGGGAAGTTCTATGAAAGTTCTGACTGACTGTGTGCATGCTCAGTCGTGTCCAACTCTTTGTGACTCCATGGACTGTAGCCTGCCAGGCTCCTCTGTCCTTGGGATTTCCCATGCAAGAATACTGGATTGGGTTGACATTGCCTCCCCCAGGGGATCTTCCTGACTCAGGGATTGAACCCCAGTCTTCTATGGCTCCTGCATTGGCAGGCAGATTCTTTACCACTGAGTCAGCTGGGAAGCCCCTTTTAATTAAATGTTTACGTGTGTGTGTGTGTGTGTGTGTGTGTGTGTGTGTGTGTGTGTATGTGTGTGTGTGCTCAGTCCCATATGACTCTTTGTGACCCATGGACTGTAGCCCACAAGGCTCCTCTATTCATGGGATTTCCCAGGCAAGAAGACAGGAGTAGGTTGCCATTTCCTACTCCCAGGGGTCTCACAATAGAAATAACTAAGGAGAAACAATGCCTTTAGCTTGACGAGGCAGTGAAAACTATACGAAAAGACTGTTCATTAGTAAGGGACCAGGGATCGAACCCACGTCTCTAGTGTCTCCTGCATTGGCAGGGGGATTTTTTGCCACTAGCGCCACCTGCGAAGCCTATGAAAGTTCCAGGTATTGGCATTTGGAAGCAATAGCACGCAGAAGTTGAGAGAGGGAGCACAGAAACAGTAAAGAGAAATCTGAGATCTGGGAAGACTGCTGAAGGTTTCCACTGCAGAGTCCTCGAAGATTTGTGGGAGGCACTAATTTTATTGTTTCTCCAGAAGACTATTACCTTCCAAAGAAACTGATAATCAACTTTTCCAGAACCTAAGCCTGGCAGGCTATACTCCATGGGGTCACAAAAGAGTCAGACACAACTTAGCAATTAAAAAACAACAACAAATCGTATAGAAATATAAAAAGCTACCTTCAAATTAATACTGGTAGTGGGTTAGTCTCTAAGTTGTGTCCAACTCTTGCGACCCCATGGACTGTAGCCCACCAGGCTCCTCTGTTCATGGGATTCTCCAGGCAAGAATACTGGAGTGGGTTGCCATTTCCTTCTCCAGGGGATCTTCCTGACCAAGGAATTGAACCCAGGTCTCCTGCTTTGCATGCAGATTCTTTACTGACTGAGCTACTAGCCCCTTCCAAAGAAAGCTCTTCTTGCCCCCAAAATACTCAATGATGATTTTGCTATAAATTTCAGCAGTTGTTGTTGTTGTTCAGCCGCTCAGTCGTGTCTGATTCTTTGTGACCCCATGGACTGCAGCATGCCAGATTTATGCGTCCTTCACCATCTCCCAGAGCTTGCTCAAACTCATGTCCATTGAGTCAGTGATGCCATCCAACCATCTCATCCTCTGCTGTCCCTTTCTCCTCCTGCCTTCAATCTTTCCCAGCATCAGGGTCTTTTTCAGTGAGTTGGCACTTCACATCAGGTGAGCTTCAGCATCAGTCCTTCCAATGAATATTCAGGATTGATTTCCTTTAGGATTGACTGGTTTGACCTCCTTGAAATCCAACGGATTCTCAAGAGTCTTCTCCAATACCACAGTTCACAAGCATCAATTCTTTGGCGCACATCTTTCTTTATGTTCCAGCTCTCACATCCATACATGACTACTGGAAAAACCATAGCTTTGACTATACGCACCTTTGTTGGCAGAGTAATGTCTCTGCTTTTTAATATGCTGTTTAGGTGAGCCATAGCTTCTCTTCCAAGGAGCAAACATCTTTTAATTTCATGGCTGCAGTCACCATCTGCAGTGACTGATTTTGGAGCCCAAGAAAGTAAAGTCTCTCACTGTTTCCATTATTTCCCCATCTATATGCCATGAAGTGATGGAACTGGATGCCATGATCTTGGTTTTTTGAATGGTGAGTTTTAAGTCAGCTTTTTCAGTCTCCTCTTTCTCTTTCATCAAGAGGCTCTTTAGCTTCTCTTTGCTTTCTGCCATAAGGGTAGTGTCATCTGCATATCTGATGAAATTTTAGCAGAGGTTCAGGTCAGGTCAGTCGCTCAGTCGTGTCTGACTCTTTGCGACCCCATGAATTGCAGCACGCCAGGCCTCCCTGTCCGTCACTAACTCCCTGAGTCTACCCAAACCCATGTCCTTTGAGTCGGTGATGCCATCCAGCTACCTCATCTCGTCGTCCCCTTCTCCTCCTGCCCCCAATCCTTCCCAGCATCAGGGTCTTTTCCAATGAGTCAACTCTTTGCATGAGGTGGCCAAAGTATTGGAGTTCCAGCTTCAACATCAGTCCTTCCAATGAACACCCAGGACTGATCTTCTTTAGGATGGACTGGTTGGATCTTCTTGCAGTCCAAGGGACTCTCAAGAGTCTTCTCCAACACCACAGTTCAAAAGCATCAATTCTGTGGCGCTCAGCTTTCTTCACCGTCCAACTCTCACATCCATACATGACCACTGGAAAAACCGTAGCCTTGACTAGATGGGTGTTCATTGGAAGGACTGATGTTGAAGCTGAAACTCCAATACTTTGGCCACCTCATGTGAAGAGTTGACTCGTTGGAAAAGACCCTAATGCTGGGTAGGATTGGGGGCAGGAGGAGAAGGGGATGACAGAGGATGAGCTGGTGGGATGGCATCACTGACTCGATGGACATGACTTTGGGTAGACTCCAGGAGTTGGTGATGGACAGAGAGGCCTGGTGTGCTGCAATTCATGGGGTCGCAAAGAGTTGGACACAACTGATCGACTGAACTGAACTGAACTGACTAGACGGACCTTTGTTGGCAAAGTAATGTCTCTGCTTTTAAATATGCTGTCTAGGTTGGTCATAATTTTCCTTCCAAGGAGTAAACGTCTTTCAATTTCATGGCTGCAATCACCATCAGCAGTGATTTTGGACACCAAAAAAATAAAGTCTGACACTTCCCACTGTTTCCCCATCTATTTGCCATGAAGTGATGGGACCAGATGCCATGATCTTAGTTTTCTGAATGTGGAGCTTTAAGCCAAATTTTTCACTCTCCTCTTTCACTTTCATCAAGAGGCTCTTTAGTTCTTCTTCACTTTCTGCCATAAGGGTGGTGTCATCTGCATATCTGAGGTTATTGATATTTCTCCCGGCAATCTTGATTCCAGCTTGTGTATCTTCCAGCCCAGCATTTCTCATGATGTACTCTGCATATAAGTTAAATAAGCAGGGTGACAATATACAGCCTTGATGTACTCCTTTTCCTATTTGGAACTAGTCTATTGTTTCATCTCGAGTTCTAACTGTTGCTTCCTGATCTGCATACAGGTTTCTCAAGAGACAGGTCAGATGGTCTGGTATTCCCATCTCTTTCAGAGTTTTCCACGGTTTATTGTGATCCACACAGTCAAAGGCTTTGGCACAGTCAATAAAGCAGAAATAGATGTTTTTCTGGAACCCTCTTGCCCTTTTGATGATCCAGCAGATGTTGGCAATTTGATCTCTGGTTCCTCTGCCTTTTCTAAAACCAGCTTGAACATCTGGAAGTTCACGGTTCACGTATTGCTGAAGCCTGGCTTGGAGAATTTTGAGCATTACTTTATTAGCGTGTGAGATGAGTGCAATTGTGCGGCAGTTCGAGCATTCTTTGGCATTGCCTTTCTTTGGGATTGGAATGCAACTGACCTTTTCCAGTCCTGTGGCCACTGCTGAGTTTTCCAGATTTGCTGGCATATCGAGTACAGCACTTTCACAGCATCGTCTTTCAGGATTTGAAATAGCTCAACTGGAATTCCATCACCTCCACTAGCTTTGTTCGTAGTGATGCTTTCTAAGGTCCACCTGACTTCACATTCCAGGATGTCTGGCTCTAGGTGAGTGATCACACCATCGTGATTATCTGGGTCGTGAAGATCTTTTTTGTACAGTTCTTCTGTATATTCTTGCCACCTCTTCTTAATATCTTCTGCTTCTGTTAGGTCCATACCATTTCTGTCCTTTATCGAGCCCATCTTTGCATGAAATGTTCCCTTGGTATCTCTAATTTTCTTGAAGACATCTCTAGTCTTTCCCATTCTGTTGTTTTCCTCTATTTCTTTGCATTGATCGCTAAGGAAGGCTTTCTTATCTCTCCTTGCTATTCTTTGGAGCTCTGCATTCAGATGGGAATATCTTTCCTTTTCTCCTTTGCCTTTTGCTTCTCTTCTTTTCCCAGCTATTTGTAAGGCCTCCTCAGACAGCCATTTTGCTTTTTTGCGTTTCTTTTCCATGGGGATGGTTTTGATCCCTGTCTCCTGTACAATGTCATGAACCTCTGTCCATAGTTCATCAGGTACTCTGTCTATCAGATCTACCCTTAAATCTATTTGTCACTTCCACTGTATAATTGTAGGGGATTTGATTTAGGTCATACCTGAATGGCCTAGAGGTTTTCCCCACTTTCTTCAATTTAAGTCTGAATTTGGCAATAAGGAGTTCATGATCTGAGCCACAGTCCGCTCCTGGTCTTGTTTTTGCTGACTGTATAGAGCTTCTCCAACTTTGGCTGCAAAGAATATAATCAATATGATTTCAGTGTTGACCATCTGGTGATGTCCAGGTGTAGAGTCTTCTCTTGTGTTCTTGGAAGAGGGTGTTTGCTATGACCAGTGCGTTCTCTTGGCAAAACTCTATTAGCCTTTGCCCTGCTTCATTCTGTACTCCAAGGCCAAATTTGCCTGTTATGCCAGGTGTTTTCTGATTTCCTACTTTTGCATTCCAGTCCCCTATAATGAAAAGGACATCTTTTTTGGGTGTTAGTTCTAAAAGATCTTGTAGGTCTTCATAGAACCGTTCAAGTTCAGCTTCTTCAGCGTTACTGGTCGGGGCATAGACTTGGATTACTGTGATATTGAATGGTTTGCCTTGGAAACGAACAGAGATCATTCTGTCGTTTTTGAGATTGCATCCAAGTACTGCATTTCAGACTCTTTTGTTGACCATGATGGCTACTCCATTTCTTCTAAGGGATTCTTGCCCACAGTAGTAGATATAATGGTCATCTGAGTTAAATTCACCCATTCCAGTCCCTCTTAGTTCGCTGTTTCCTAGAATGTTGACGATCACTCTTGCCATCTCCTGTTTGACCACTTCCAATTTGCCTTGATTCATGGACCTAACATTCCAGGTTCCTATGCAATATTGCTCTTTACAGCATCAGACTTTGCTTCTATCACCAGTCACATCCACAGCTGGGTATAGTTTTTGCTTTGGCTCCATCCCTTCATTCTTTCTGGAGTTATTTCTCCACTGATCTCCAGTAGCATATTGGGCACCTAACGACCTGGGGAGTTCCTCTCTCAGTGTCCTATCTTTGCCTTTTCATACTGTTCATGGAATTCTCAAGGCAAGTATACTGAAGTGGTTTGCCATGCCCTTCTCCAGTGGACCTCTTTAGCAAAGGTAAATGATTTCTAACTTGATCACATCATTTAAGAATAAGATATGAAATCCTAAAATCTGAAGTCTAAATTATAACGGCATCAAGTCTAAACCAGAAGTTTACATCCCCGCAGCACACTGGGATCACTGGAGTGTTTAAAAACTTAAAAAAAATTTACATGAGCCCCACCTGCACAGATTCCAATATTATGGTAAAAGGTGGGAACCAGGCACTGGCATGTTTTTGAAACTCCACAGATGACTCTGATGTGCATTAAATCAAGGCAAATAGATTCACTTGCAGATGGATGGAATGAATTTCCCTTCATTCAATAATTATTGAATTCCACTCTGATTCTTGTAAACAGAAACTGTCGACATGTTTGCCCTGTCTCACTTCCCTTCGAGGATGGCCTTCTTCTCCAGTTCCAATGGCCGTGCGTGGACTATTCTCCCACCCACTCTGATCCAAGCCAATAGGACAAGGGATGGTCCAAGTGGACCACTAGACTCTCTCCCAGAACTTGGGCAATAAGTTACCAGCCAATTGGTTAGTGGTTCTGGGACTGGAAAAATGTCATGGACCCAGGGCTGGGGGGGAATGTCCATTTCCACAGAGAAGCAAGGAATGCTGAACAACAGAGACTGAGAAGAAAACAGTTCTGTAGAGACATCAAGGATGAGAAGCCAGCGTGGCAGCAAAGAGAGGAATGACCTTGATTGCTGACGTGTCTCCAAGAACTGGTTTCAGTGCTCGTGTGGCCCGGCTACAGCACCAGGATGTTGTTGCCTGTGGTCTTCAAAAAAAAGCCCTCCCTGCTCCTTTTCACTGGGAGCTTTTTCTGCTAGTTTCTCTTGCTTGGAACTAAAAAGCCTCTGTTAAAACTATGATAGGGACTTCCTTGGTAGTCCAGTGATTAAGACTCTGCACCCGTGGTGCAGGGGGCCGAGGTTTTATCCTTGGTCAGGAACTAAATCCCACATGCCGCAACTAAAGGTATGGCACAGAAAAAATTTAAAAAAACCTATGGTAGTTTGGCAAGGTGCTAAGTTTATGCCCCAAATATCTTTCAGTTAGGTAAAGGATGTGAGCTGATAGTGCATATACATTTCTGAGCCTGTGTGAAATTATTCTTCATCACCATGTTTGTCTGCCTCACTGAACTAGAGGCCCCTTAAGGGAAGAGGCCATGCCTTCATCATCCAGCCGGCACCGGGCATAGTCAAATGGTACAGTGGATATTCAATAAATGATTGTTGGATTCAACTCTGAGCCTTGTCAAATAATATATGTATAGTCTGCTAGGACTGTCAAAACACATTACTACAGACCAGGTCGGGGGAACACTTAAACGATAGGAATTTATTTTCTCGCAGTTCTGGAGACTGGAAGTGCAAAGTCAAAGTGTCAGTAGAGTTGGTTTCTTCTGGGTCCTCTCTCCTTGGCTTGCAGGGAGCTACATTCTCACTGTGTCTTCACATTGCTGCCCCTTGGCCTTTTTTTCTGTGTCCTCATCTTCTCTTTTTATAAAGATTCCAGTCATATTGGACTAACAGCCACCCTAATGACCCAATTTTAACTTAATTACCTCTTGAAAGGCGCTGGCTCCACATATTCTCCATGTAGTAGCATTTTGAGGTACTGGAGGTTAGGGCCTCCACATGCAAAGTTGGTGGGGATGGAGGGGTACACAAGTCAGCTCATAACAATGTCTGCTCCTTTATTTATTTATGCAACTCTCTTTTATCGACTGTGATGAAACAAGCCTAGTGGTCCTTCAAACTAAAGACTCTTGGGTGCTCCATCACTGCTAAATATGCCAACCCTGCATATCCTTAGTCTGTAACTTTCAAAGACTCTTAGAGACTGAATTTGCTCCAAATTATATAATTAGCCCTCAAAGGAAATCTAAAGCTACAAACTTCAGAAAAATAAGTAAGTTCCTAGCAAAAGATCTTATTTATTAAAATTAGTATGGATTCAGGTTGGGGTTTTTGGTTTTTTTGGTTTTATAAAAAAAAATTCAAAGATTTTTTTATGTAGACCACTTTTAAAGTCTTTATTGAATTTATTGCAGTCTTGCTTCTGTTTTTCATGTTTTGCTTTTTTGGTCGCAAGGCATGTGGAATCTTAGCTCCCCAACCAGGGATCCAACCCATTCTCCCTGCACTGGAACTAAGCATAATATTCTACAGGTCCATCCATGTTGTCGCAAATGGCAAATTTTCATTCTTTTTTTGTGGCTGAGTAGTATTCCATTGTATGTGTCTTTATCTATTCATATGTTGATGGGCATTTAGGTTGTTTCCATATCTTGGCTATTGTAAATAATGTTGTTATGAACACAGGGATGCATGTATCTTTTTGAATTCATTTTCTTTCTTTTGGTTATACACCCAGGAGTGAAATTGCTGGATCATATGGTAGTTCTATTTTTAGGTTTTAGAGGCACCACCATACTGCTTTTCAAAGTGACTGCATCAATTTATATTCCTACCAATGGTTTATGAGAGCTCCCTTTTCTCCACATCCTCACCAACATTTGCTATTCGTGGTCTTTATGGTAATAGTCATTCTGACAGATGTGAAGTGATATCTCATTGTGATTTTGATTTGCATTTACCTGGTAACTGGTAAAACTGAGCAATTTTTCTTTTGCTTGTTGGCCATATGTATGACTTCTTTGGAAAAATACCTATTCAGATCTTCTCCCTATTTTCTGACCATGTTCTTAGTTTTTTTATTATTGAGTTATATGAGTTGTTTATATACTTTGGATATTTACCCCTTATCGGACATATCATTTGAAAATATTTCTCCCATTCAGTAGATTGTCTTTTAATTTTGCTGATGATATCCTTTGCTGTGCAACAGCTTTTAAGTTTAATTAAGTCCCATTTTATTTTTGCTTTTTTCTCCCTTTGCCTGAGGAGTCAGATCCCCCCAAAAAATTGTTATGAATTTTGATTTACATTTGCATTGAAATTTGCTATGAAATCTGATTTGCATTATCATATCAAAAGTATTTGCCTATGCTTTCTTTTAGGAGTTTCTTCTAGACTCATGCCCATTGAGATGATGATGCCATCCAACCATCTCATCCTCTGTTGCCCCCTTCCCTTCATGCCTTCAGTCTTTCCCAGCATGTAACTAATATCCCAACCAAGCACATTTCCAGAATTTTTCTTCATGTTCTTTTTCTATTCTGTCTGACACATCTTTGCCTTCAGAATTTTATATAATTAGAATCACATACAGTGTATTCTTTTGTGCCAGTATTCTTTTTCACAGTTAAATGTTTTTGAAATCCATTTACATTTTGTTTTTGAAATTCAAATATATTGTTTTATATTATATTACAATATAAATGTTGTTATGTATAACAATAATTCTTTGACTTTTATTGCTGAGCACTATTTTATTACCTGGATATTACACAATTTGTTTATCTAATCTCCTATCAATAAACATTTCAGTTATTTCCAATCTGGGACTATTACGAATAAAGATACTATGAACATTCTTGTTCAAGTCTTTTTACGGATGCACACTTATTTCTCCCAGGTAAAAACCTGGGATTGGATTGCTAGTTATTTAGAATATGTGTATGTTTAAAACAGAAGAAACTCTCAGTTTTCCATTGTGGTTTTACCACCTTTTATTTCCACCAGTAATGTATATGAGTTTGAGCTTCATATCTTTCCAACACTTAATAAAGTCTTTTAAATTTTAGTCATTCTAGTGGGTGGGTAGTAATATCATACTGCAGTTTTAATTTGTATTTCCCTGGTGACTAATGATATATTGGACATTCATATATCTTACTTTGTAAAGTATGTGTTCAAGTATCTTGCTCATTTTAAAATTGAGCTCTTTTTCTTAATAATCTGCAGGCATTCCTTATATATCAGGTTATAAATAATTTTATAAGATATGTGTATTGTAAATATGTTCTCCAACTTTTAGCTTTTCTTAATAGTTTTTTGAGGAACAGAAAATTTTCATTTTGATGAAGCCAATTATCAATTTCTTCTTTTATGTTAAATGTACTTTATGTTCTGTCAAACAAATATTTGCCTGTGTCTAGGTAGAAAAGATTCCTTATACTTCTTACATTGTCCCCTCTCTAGAAGCATTGAAATTTTAGTTTTACATTAAAAATAATTTTATTTATTTATTTTTGGCTGTGCTGAGTCTTCATTGCTGTGCAAGCATCTCATTGCGATGGCTTCTCTTGTTGTGGAGCATAGGCTTCAGTAGTTATACACATGGGCTCAGCAGTTGCAGTTTCCCAGCTCTAAAGCACAGACTCAATAGCTGTGGTGCACAGGCTAAGTTATTCCACAGCATGTGGGATCTTTCCGGACCAAGGATCAAACCTGTGTCTCCTGCATTGGCAAGCAGATTCTTTACTACTGAGCCCCCATAGTGGTTTTACATTTAGATCTTTGGCCAATATGGAATTAGTTGTTGTATATAATATTAAGTATAATACAATAATATTAATGTTATGTATATAATATAATATTATTTGTTTTTATACAAATATCAAGTTTTAATCATCATTTACTGAAAATACTTTTTCAGTGAATTGCATCAGCACTTTTCTGAAAATCAGTTGACTCTGTAGATTTATTTCTGGACTCTTTTGCCCTGTTGCATTGATATATTTGTCTATCACAAGGTTTCTCAATTTCAGCACTGTTGATGTCTTGAGCCAAATAATTCTTTCTTGTGGAGAGGTTTGTTGTCCAGTGCATTATGCGTGCGTGCTAAGTCACTTCAGATGTGTCCAACTTTCTGTGACCCCATGGACCTGCCAGGTTTCTCTGTCCATGGAATTTTCCAGGCAAGAATACTGGAGCAGGTTGCCATTTCCTACTCCAGGGGAGTTTCCCAACCCAGGAATCAAACTCACATCTCTTATGTCTCTTGCACTGGCAGGCAGATTCTTTACCCCTGTACCACCCACCTGACTCCCCCTCAAACCACTCCTCCACAGTGCCAGGTCTCAAGAAGCCACATTTCAGAGAGCCTGGCTCTCACTATGAAGGAAAATGTTTATAAGTAATCCACCCCACACAACAGGGACTTGTAATTTTTGCCCAACTTTCCTGCGATGCCAGTGTTTTCCTACTCCTTACCCAACCATTCAGCTCTTTGCATAGACTTGCACTATCCCATGTGGTGGCCACTAACTAACATGGCTATTTAAATTTAAATTCACTAAGATGAAATAAAATTTAAAAGTCAGGTCCCTGTACTAGTCACACTTCAAGTGTGACATGTAGCTACTGTGTGTGAGCACATGCAAGGTTGTGGCTGACTCTTTGCAACACCATGGACTACAGCCAGCCAGGCTCCTCTGTCCGAGTGGGATTTTCCAGGCAAGAATACTGGAGTGGGTTGCCATGCCGTCCTCCAGGGGATCTTCCAAACCTAGGGATCAAACCTCCATCTCTTGCATCTCCTGCATTGGCAGGCGGGTTCTTTACCACTAACATCACCTGGGAAGGCCGCTGTGCATTATATAATAGGATATTTAGCAGTGTCCCTGACCTCTCTGCTCATTAGATGCCTGTAGTACCCATTCGCTAATTGTGACAAATAAAAATGTCTCCACGTATTGTAAAATGTTTCCTGGGGGACAAAATTGTCCCTGGGGAGAGTCACTGGCTTATCCTTTTGCCAACATCACATGACTTGAAATTACATAGTATAACATCTCCAATTTGTTCTTCTTTTTCAAGATCGTATTAGGTATTCTAGCTCCTTCACATTTCTATATAGGCATAACTCAGAGATATGTGGCTTTAGTTCCAGACCACTGCAACAAAGTGACTATCATAATAAAGAAAGCCACATGAATTTTTTGGTTTCCCAGGGCACATGCAAGCTATGTTTACACTATGTGATAGACCATTAAGTGTGCAGTAGTATTATTTCTAAAAAAATGTATACATATTAATTTTAAAATTCTTAATTGCTAAAAAAAATTGGTAACCATCATCTCAATTTTCAGTTAGTAGTAATCTTTTTGCAATAGTAACATCAGAGATCACATAACAAATATAATAATAATGAAAAACCTTGCAATGTTGTGAGAATTACCAAAATGTGACACAGAGACGTGAAGGGAGCCAACGCTGTTGGAAAAATGGCATCAATAGATTTGCTGGATGCAGGTTGCCACAAATTCAATTTATATAAAAACACAATATGGTCTGAAAAGCACAATAAAGGTAAGTGCAATAAAATAAGGTATGCTTGTGTAAGTTTTAGAATCAGCTTATCAATTTCTACCAAAAAATACCTGCAGAGATTTTGATGAAATTATGTTGAATCCATAGATCAATTTGGAAAGAATTAATAACATAACAATTACTGAATCTTCCTATCTGTCTTAGCTTAGGCTGACTTTATTATTTCATGATGTAATAAAAATATCACGGACTTGGTGACTGAAACAGAGGTTTATTTCTCATAACTCTAGAGGCTGCGAAATCCAAGATCAAAGTGATTTATTCCTGGCACTCACTTCCTGGATTGCATATAACCACTGTCTCACTGTCATTATATAGCCCTTATTACAGACCGGGTGGTTTAAACAACAGAAATTTATTTTCTTATGTTTTTGTAATCTGCAGCATCAAGGTACGCCTAGTGTGTTTCTCCTAAGGACCCACTCCCTGGTTTGTAGATTGCCTCCTTCCTACTCTGTTTTCACATGACCTTTTCTTTGGACATGTCATTGGTGTCTCTTCCTCTTCTTATGAGGATACCAGTCATATAGGATTAGGGCTCCAATCTTAGGACCTCATTTATCTTAATTATGTCCTTCAATGCCCTATCTTCAAATACAGTCACACTACAGATTAGAGCCTCAATGTGTAAATTTGAGGGGAACAGAATTCATGAGGGTTATCAAATTTCCAAAGTATGCTTCATTTTTTTTTCCAAAAAAAAATTTGTTTATTTTAATTGGAGGCTAATTACTTTACAATATTGTGTTGGTTTTTGCCATATATTGACATGAATCAGCCACAGGTATACATGTGTTCCTCCACCCTGAACCCCCCTCTTACCTCCCTCCCTACCCCTTCCCTCTGGGTTGTCCCAGAGCACCAGCTTTGAGTGCCCTGCTTCATGTATCGAACTTGCCCTGGTTATCTATTTTACCTACGGTAACATACACATTTCAATGCTAATCTCTCATATCGTCCCACCCTCGTCTTCTCCCACATAGTCCAAAAGTCTGTTCTTTACATCTGTGTCTCTTTTGCTGTCTCGCATATAGGGTCGTCATTACCATCTTTCTAAATTCCATATATATGGGTTAATATACTGTATTGGTGTTTCTCTTTATGACTTACTTCACTCTGTATAATAGGCTCCAGTTTCATCCACCTCATTAGAACTGACTCAAACGTGTTATTTTTTATAGCTGAGTAATATTCCACTGTGTATATGTACCATAACTTCCTTATCCATTTGCCTGCTGATGGACATCTAGGTTGCTTTCATGTCCTAGTTATTGTAAACAGTGCTGCAGTGAACATTGGGGTGCACGTGTCTCTTTCAGTTCTGGTTTCCTTGTTGTGTGTCCCCAGCAGTGGGATTGCTGGGTCATATGGCAGTTTGAAATTGACGCTTTTGAACTGTGGTGTTGGAGAAGACTCTTGAGAGTCCCTTGGACTGCAAGGAGATCAAACCAGTCAATTCTAAAGGAAATTAGTCCTGAATATTCACTGAAAGGACTGATGCTGAAGCTGAAACTCCAATACTTTGGCCACCTGATGTGAAGAACTGACTCACTGGAAAAGCCCCTGATGCTGGGAAAGATTGAGGGCAGGAGAAGAAGGGGATGACAGAGGATGAGATGGTTGGATGGCATCACCGACTCAAGGGGCATGAATTTGAGCAAGCTTTGGGAGTTGGTGATGGACAGGGAAGCTTGGTGTGCTGCAGTCCATGGGGTCACAAAGAGTCGGACATGACTGATCAACTGAACTGAACTGATGGTAGTTCTAGTTCCAGTGTTTTAAGGAATCTCCACAGTTTTCTCCATTGTGGCTATACTGCTTTGCATTCCCACCAACAGTGTAAGAGGATTCCTTTTTCTCCACAACCTCTCCAGCATTTATTGTTTGTAGACTTTCTGATGGCAGCCATTCTAACCAGCCTGAGATGGTACCTCATTGTGGTTTTGATTTGCATTTCTCTGATAATGAGTGATGTTGAGAATCTTCTCATGTGTTTGTTAGCCATCTGTATGTCTTCTTTGGAGAAATGTTTGTTTAGTTCTTTGGCCCATTTTTTGATTGGGTCATTTATTTTTCTGGTATTGAGCTGCATGAGCTACTTGTATATTAATTGGAGACTAATTAATTGGAGCTGCTTGGAGATTAATTCTTTGTCAGCTGTTTCATTTGTTATTATTTTCTCCCATTCTGATGACTGCCTTTTCACCTTGCTTATAGTTTCCTTTGTTGTGCAAAAGCTTTTAAGTTTAATTAGGTCCCATTTATTTATTTTTGTTTTTATTTCCATTACTCTAGGAGGTGGGTCATAGATGATCTTGCTGTGATTTATGTCAAAGAGTGTTCTGCCTATGTTTTCCTCTAAGAGTTTTATAGTTTCTGGTCTTACATTTACATCTTTCTTCCATTTTGAGTTTATTTTTGTGTATGGTGTTAGAAAGTGTTCTAGTTTCATTCTTTTATAGGTGATTGACCAGTTTTCTCCATTGTACATTTTTGCTTCTTTTGTCAAAGATAAGGTGTCTTTAGGTTTGTGGATTTATCTCTGGGCTTTCTGTTTTGTTCCATTGATCTATATTTCTATCTTTGTGCCAGTACCATGCTGTCTTGATGATTGTAACTTTGTAGTATAGTCTGTAGTCAGGTGGGTTGATTTCCCCAGTTCCATTCTTTTTTCTCAAGATTGCTTTGGCTATTCAAGGTTTTTTGTGTTTCCATACAAATTGTGAAAATATTCGTTCTAGTTCTGTGAAAATACCATTGGTAGCTTGATAGGGATTGCATTGAATCTAGCTTTGGTGGTATTCTCATTTTCACTGTATTGATTATTCCAATCCACAAACATGGTATATTTCTCCATCTAATTGTGTCATCTTTGATTTCTTTCATCAGTGTTTTATAGTTTTCTATATATAGGTCTTTTGTTTCTTTAGGTAGATTTATTCCCAAGTATTTTATTCTTTTTGTCGCAATGGTGAATGGGATTGTTTCCTTAATTTCTCTTTCTGTTTTCACATTGTTAGTGTATAGGAATGTGAGGGATTTCTGTGTGTTAATTTTATATCCTGCAACTTTACTATATTCATTGATTAGCTCTAGTAATTTTCTGGTGGTGTCTTTGGGGTTTTCTATGTTGAAGATCATGTCATCTGCAAACAGTGAGGGTTTTACTTCTTCTTTTCCAATCTGCATTCCTTTTATTTTTTTCTTCTCTGAGTGCTGTGCCTCGGACTTCCAAAACTATGTTTAATAGTAGTGGTGAGTGTGGGCACCTTTGTCTTGTTCCTGATTTTAGAAGAAATGCTTTCAGTTTTTCACCATTGAGGATAATGTTTGCTGTGGGTTTGTCATATACGGCTTTTATTATGTTGAGGTATGTTTCCTCTATGCCTGGTTTCAATGAGCCCGAGTTTTGGCTTTGCTATTTTCTTTCTTTTGTCTGTTTTCTATTTCACTGTTTTATCCTCTTATCTTTATCATTTCCTTCCTTACACTTACTTTCAGTTTATTTTGCTCTTCTTTGTTGACTGTCTTACAGTCTTACAGTGGAACATTAGGTCATTGATTTAAGACCTTTTTCCTTTTTCTAACATGAGCATTTAAAACCATACATTTCCTCTTGGCACAGTATAAACGACATTGTACAAATTTTTATATACTGTGGATTTACTGTTTTTCAGTTTTAAATATTTTCTAATTTCTCTTGTGATTTCTTTCTTGAGCCATGTATCATTTAAAATGAGTTGCTAGTTTAAAATTTTTGGATGTTTTCTAAACTTTTTACTGCTTTTGATTTCTAGTTTTTGTTTTGGTCAAAGAACTTACCTTGTATGATTGTAATAATTTCATTTTAATTGAGAGTTTTTTTTAATGCATAGCATATGATTTATTGTTGTGAAAGCACCTCTAGAAAGGAATGTGTATTCTCTGGTTGGATGTAGCATTCTATGAACATCAATTAGATCAAGGTGGTTGACAGTATGTTCAGATTATATTTTTGCTGATTTTTGGGGGGAGTCTCTTGTTCTGCCTCTTCCTGCAAGATGTTAAAATCTCCTACCACTATTGTAGAATTGTCTGTTTCTCCATTTTGTTCTTTCAATTTTTGTTTCATGTATTTCTGAAGCTCTGTTATTAGGCACATATCCATTTATGATTATTATATGTTTCCCTGATGACTCAGATGGTAAAGAATCCGCCTGCAATGCAGGAAACCTGGGTTCAATCCCTGGGTTAGGAAGATCCCCCGGAGAAGGGAATGGCTACCCACCCTGGTATTCTTGCCTGGAGAATTCCATGGACAGAGGAGCCTGGTGGGTTACAGTCCAGGGGTGGCAAAGAATCAGACATGACTGAGTAACTCACACTTTCATGGCTTCCTGATTAGTTGATGCTTTCACCAGTATAAAATGACCCTCTGTGTTATAAGATCTATTTTTTCCAATATTAATAGCCACTCTAGCCTTCCTATGGTTATTTTGCAGGATGTCTTTCATCATTTTGGGCTGCTATAATAGAATATCATAGACTAGATGGCTTATAAACAACTGAAACCTATTTCTCAGTTTTAAAGGATCGATGTCCAGATCAGGGTGCCAACATGGTCAAGTTTTGGTGAAGGCCCTCTTCTGGGTGGCAGACTACTTGTATCCTTATATAGTTGAAAGAGGACTAGAAAGTGCTCTACAGCCTCTTTTATAAGGGCATTAATTTCATTCATGACAGCACTACCCTCATGACTTAATTACTTTCCCAGGGGTCCCACTTCCCAACACCATTACACTGGGGGTTAAGATTTCAACACATGAATTTTAAAGGGGACAAAACATTTAGTCCATTGCACATGGTATATTGTGTAAAGCTTATCTCTTCGAGAAACCAAGCACCGCACTTGGGAGAGTTGGAGAACTCAGGTTTATTACGCCGGTGGGCCCAGAGGAGTTAACACTTTCAGCTCTGAGCCCGGAACAAAGGAGTTACAGTTTTAATAGATAGTGCATGATACCAGACTTTAGTGGGCAGTGCTGACTCTTAATAGGCTAGTTCAAACTAAGGGTTTCATGCACGCGGAAACAGCAGGTTAGGACACAGCAGAGGGAATGCTTGACCTTCACACGAACAAACATTGTTAAGCAGGATTACAGGGGCTTGGTAATTGAAAAGGGTGAGTGAGGTAAGGTTCAGCTCCTAGTACTGTTGTAAGTTTCTGTTTTCCCCAAAACTATGTAACTTACATGACTTTGCAAGGAGTTAGCTGAGTTGCAGATGCAGAAGGAGCATGAGATTATTTGTAGCGGGGTGCTGGCACCCCACTCCAGTACTCTTGCCTGGAAAATCCCATGGATAGAGAAGCCGGGTAGGCTGCAGTCCATGGGGTCGCTAGGAGTCAGAGATGACTGAGCGACTTCATTTTCACTTTTCACTTTCATGCATTGGAGAAGGAAATGGCAACCCACTCCAGTGTTCTTGCCTGGAGAATCCCAGGGACGGCAGAGCCCGGTGGGCTGCCATCTATGGGGTCGCGCAGAGTTGGACACGACTGAAGTGACTTAGCAGCAGCAGCAAGCTTTTAAATATTCCTCTTCACCACTACTTCATGGCAAATAGAAGGGGAAAAAGTGGAAGCAGTGACAGATTTCCTCTTCTTGGGCTCTGAAATCACTGTGGATGGTGACTGCAGCCATAAAATCAGAAGACGATTTCTTCTTGGCAGGAAAGCTGTGACAAACCTAGACAACGTGTTGAAAAGCAGAGACATCACTCTGCCGACAAAGGTTCGTATAGTCAAGGCTATAGTCAAAGGCCCGTATAGGTCATAGCCTATAGCCTTGACTATATACGTATTATATACATTATAATAAAATATTATACTTTTTCCTTTACATAAATATGTAGCATGTTATAAAGCCAATTCAATTACTCTTTTATTTCAAATACTGAATGTTTTAAATTCTAAATTTTTCATTTTGGTCTTATATTTTGTGAGAGCTGGACCACAAAAAAGGCAGAGCACCAAAGAATTGATGCCTTTGAACTGTGGTGCTGGAGAAGACTCCTAAAAGTCCCTTGGACAACAAGGAGATCAAACCAGTCAATCTTAAAGGAAATCTTCCTTGAATACTCATTGGAAGGATTGATGCTGAAGCTGAAGCTACAGCATTTTGGTCTCCTGATTTGAACAGCCGACTCATTGGAAAAGTCCCTGATGCTGGGAAAGACTGAGAGAAGAAGAGGGCGTCAGAGGATGAGATGGCTGGATGGTATCACCAATGCAGTGGACATGAACTTGGGAAAACTCTGGGAGATGGTGAGGGACAGGGAGGCCTGGCATGCTGCAGTCCATGGGGTCACAGAGTGGGACATGACTGAGCAACTGAACAACAATTGACATTTTAGCTATGCCTTTTACATAATTTTCTTCGTGATTGCACTAGGGATTAAAATATCCATTCTTAACTTTCCACAGTCCACTTTTAGAGTTAGGACTGTTTCTTCCCATGACATGTAGTAACTTTGTAATCACTTAGTTCAATTTATTAGCTCCTGTTACTGTCATATGTATTCTATTTACATGTATTATATACACTATAATAAAATATTATACTTTTTCCTTTACATAAATATATAGCATGTTATAAAGCCAATTCAATTGCTCTTTTATTTCAAATATTATTTCAAATATTGAATGTTTTAAATTCTAAATTTTTCATTTTGGTCTTGTTTATATTTTGTTATCTGTTGGGGTTTTCTAATTTTTTATTTATTACGTGTTTGTTTTCCTTTACTTCATTGAACATTTATCTGATAATTCTAACATCTTGATCTGAACTGATTGTCTTTTGAGAATGGGTCACATTTTCCTGGTTCTGTATATGTTGAGTAATTTTTTATTGCATGCTGCACATTGTTAGTTTGTTCAGACTAGATTCTGTTACATCTGAAAGGAAGAAAAGATGTGTATGTGTGTGTGTTAATGTTTTTGTTTTAGCAGTGAAATTAATTTGATTATATTCAAACTGTAAACTATTTCCTCTAGGGTGGGTAACAGCTCAAAGCTCAGCTGATTTTCTTTGTCCTTTTTGAGGTGCTTTGTGTCTATGGTAGAAGAGTCAGCCAGAGACTTGGGCAGAATCTACACAAGAACCTAGGAATACTCTACTCTACTTTTCTCCTTTTCGCAATTCCCTTCCTCACTTCTGAGTGGCTGTATTTAAACATCCCAAGCTCTAGTTTAGGGTTCATCAGTCCAGAAATCTGATTGGTTTTTCTCTAAGTGTTTCAACCGCCCTATGTCATGCTGAAATTATAGCCTGTTGTTAGAATAATGCTTCCTAAATGGGGCACACACCCTTTCTCAGAACTTTCTTTCACGTTTTGATTCCTTTTTAAGACCTGTATTTAATGCTCAGATCCTTCAAGTGGTTGTTTTTTATCCAGAGTTTATAGTTGTTATCTGTTGGGGGGTAGGTTTGTTAAGATTTTATTCCTCCGTGTCAAAAGCAGTCCTCTTGATTGCTACAGTTTTATTTAGGTTTATTTTAAAAGTCAAGGACTTCTCTAGTGGTTCAGTGGTTAAGAATCCATCTGCCAATGCAAGAGACACAGGTTGGATCTCTGGTGCAGGGAGACCCCACATGCCAGAGGGCAACTAAGTCATGCAGCACAACTCCAGAGACCATGTCCCAAAAGCCTAGAATCTTTTCTCCCTAACAACGGAAGCAACCACAATGAGAGGCTGATGCACTGCAACTGGAGAAAGCCTGCACCCAGCCACGAAGATCCGGTGCAGCCAAAAAATAAAAAAGTCAACGCTGTATCAGTAATACAGAAGGAAAGTATCAGTTGCTGTGAAATGAATATAATCATAAAATAATGATTCATTATTATTAATTTTTCAAAACTTAAAGTAAAAATAGATAAGAACTATAACAATAAATAAAAATTTAAAATATAAATTCTTTGGTGAGAAAAATAAAACTACTTTTAATGTGATTTTATAAAAGAGACAATAGCTCTAGTAGCTTAGTTTAAGATAAAGATATCTTACATCCTTGAATGGTTCAGTTTTTTAGATTTTACCAATAGAGATTCCCAAATAAAGATGTACCCTAGTTTTTCTAGTATGACTAAATAGAGCTAACCAAGAAAGGAAACAAAAATGTCACTCTAACAAACTTCTGCTTCAAGAAATCTCTACAATCTGCTCTGAATGTGCAGACTTACTTGGTAATGTCTGCAGGCTAATGGAGTCCGGGCTCTTTACCCTATCTAGGTTGAACAATGCATATTTAGCATTTGTAACAATCAAAAACTTTTTCAAGTGTCAGTTCATGTCACAGTATTTTCATGTTCACCAGATGAGCTCAGAACCAGTTCATTCAGAAACAAATCACAGCATTGGTTTGCCCTCAGCCCATTCTCCTTGACTTGCCATCAAAATAATGAGACTTAGCATAAAATAAGTTACTAGGATCACTGCTCATCTTTTCATGAAGTTGAGGGAACCAAAATTGAGAATCCTCTTCTTCAAATAACAAGACTGACAATTTTGTCTTTAATTTTGCCTGCATGGGTGGGCTCTCTACTTGCGGCACACTAGCCGAGTTACCCCCTGGCCTGTGGGATCTTAGTTCCCCGACGAGGGACTGAACTTGCATCCCCTGCACTGAAGGCAGATTCCTAACCTGAGCACCACTAAGGTCCCAACATGACTAACAATCATAAGCGGAAATACTTTCCCAAAGCTTTTTACTCCTTGGTACAAGAGCTCCTTGATTTGCAGAGACCATCTCTCTAATCTGCTGGCCCCAGGAAGACAATACCTGAACTCCCTGAAGTCGCTGACACCCATTCGATAGTGCTGCAGTGCCTCACAAAAACGGCTGGGTTCCAGTCTATTCAGTACCCGTTCCTTTGGTTTTAAGCTGCTTGCTATGAATTACTCTGAAGAAGTGTTAGAGACAATAAGTACAACAAACAATTGTTTCAGAGCTTCCAGTGTTCTCACTTTTGCCTCCTCAGGTCTGAAATTCTAAACTTTCCTCTCCAATGGGAGCTGAAAAAGTGTTATTTGCTCAGTTGTGTCCAACTCTTTGCGACCCTATGGACTGTAGTCCTCCAAGCTCCTCAGTCCATGGGATTCTCTAGGCAAGAATACTGGAATGGGTTGTCATGCCCTCCTCCAGGGGATTTTCCTGACCCAGGGATCAAACCCAGGTCTTCTGCATTGCAGGCAGATTCCTTACTGTCTGAGCCACCAGTGAACCTCTGGGGCTGAAAGCCCCATTTAATTTCTGCCCTTAGCTTTTACCCCTGAGGCAGAGACCATTTATTTATCCACCCTCCCCCCAACTCCACAATGTCTCCATCTCTTCAGGGATGTCCTTGAGGCCATCTAGGCCTTGCCAATAAAGGTTAGTTTACAAAAGTGAAAGAGTTACAGCCCCTTAAGGGCATGGGACTCCAGGCAGGGAATTCATTCACTCTAGGCTACCCTCTATTTCTTCTAGCTGTGTTCCTTAGATATAAAACTAATACTTGTGAATGATACATGCTCAGAAATACTTCGGGAAATACTATGGTTAAGAGTCTCTAGGATCACTGCTTAAATTAAGTTCAAGTTAAAATGCTCCATAAGTAGACAGAATATATAATTTTCACCCAAACCTATACATTTGAGAAAGGTGGAGCTACTAACAATCATGCTTGGAAAATAGGGTTAAACTAGAATTGCACCAGCAATCTGGGACCTGTGGTTACCCCAACAGTAAATGGTCTTCTGCGTGCCAAGATCCCCATTGTCTTTCTCAACTCAAATAGCACCTTCTCAGAGAAGTCTTTGAAGGCTTTTCGTTCTCTTAATTGTTCATCTTTCCCAGCTAGGGTTTCTCTAAACCAGAATCCTCTTATATCTCACCTCAGGCTATAGAAAGAGAGACAGATTGCTTAGCTTAGAATCCTGTCTCCACCTTTATTAGTAGAGTCTTTGGGCAAATAAACCTTCTGTGGTGGTTTACTCACTTGTGAAGCAGGTATTAAAAAAAAAAAAAAAAACAATCGAACTTACTTGGGAGGATAAAATGAGTAATACATGCAAAGCACTCAGAACATCACCTAGTCCATAAGTGCTCAGTAAAGTTAGCTATCACTTCCTCTAAAAATGTCCCCCACTTCAAGAGTCAAGTATCTGATCATTTAAAAAATACAAGCAAAATTGTATTTGTCACTTGTGCCTCATCCTTTCTTTCCATTCTGATATTTTGAGGAGGAATATTTTTTACTTTAATAGTGATCCTGAGTGAAAAAAAATTAAGTCACCTGGAGCCCAAATTTATGTCGCAGTACTTGCTGCATTACAGAAGTTTCTATTTGCTTTTCCTGGGTGGTAGCTTTCTGGTTTTTATCTCAAGTCATGTTTTTATTTTCTGTAGCAAGGTCCCAGCTATGACACATGTGGACCAAGTAGGGCGCGCCTGCCATTTCAGTAAACAAAGTATGTAGCAGCCATAAAGCCATCTGTTGTGCCGAGGGGAATTTTGGGCAGAGAAAAGATTCTGGCCCTCGATAGTACACATGTTGTTGTTCAGTCCATAAGTGGTGTCTGACTCGTTTGTGACCCCATGGACTGTAGCACACCAGGCTTCTCGCTCTTCCACTATTTCCAGAGTTTGTTCAAATTCATGTCCACTGAGTGAATTGGTGATACTATCTAACCATCTCAATCTCTGCTGCCCCCTTCTCTTTCTGCCTTCAGTCTTTCCTAGCATCATTTCCTAGGGTCTTTTCCAATGTGTTGGCTCTTTGCATCAGGTGGCCAAAGTATTGGAGCTTCAGCTTCAGCACCAGTCCTGCCAAAGAATATTCAGGGTTGATTTCCTTTAGGATTGACTGGTTTGATCTCCTTGCAGTCCAAGAGACTCTAAAGAGTCTTCTACAGCACCACAATTGGAAAGCATCAGTTTTTTGGCACTCAGTCTTCATGGTCCAACTCTCACATCTGTACATTACTGGAAAAACCATAGCTTTCACTATATGGACATTTGTCAGCAAAGTGATGTCTCTGCTTTTATAATACAGTCTAGGCTTGTCATAGCTTTCCTTCCAAGGAGCAAGTGTCCTAATTTCATGGCTGTAGTCATTATCCACAATGATTTTGGAGCCCAAGAAAATAAAATATCACTGCTTCCACTTTTTCCTCTTCTATTTGCCATGAAGTGACGGAATTGGGTGCCATGATCTTAGTTTTTTGAATGTTGAGTTTCAAGCCAGCTTTTTCACTCTCCTCTTTCACCCTCATCAAGGGGTAAGTTAGTACCTCACTTCCTGCCATTAGACTGGTGTCATCTGCATATTTGAGACTGTTGATAAGATGCATATCAAAGGAATAATTTCAGTAAGTCCAGACTCTTACATCTTTCCATACATAGAAAAATACTAAAATCATCTTGAGATGTCTTTTTCTGTGATTAGCAGTAATCTTTCAATGCTTGACTACTTTTTCCTTTTCACAAAAACTCCTATATATCCTTTTCCTTTACGTCCTCGGAACAATTCCTCAGAACATGGCTGTATCCTAGGCTATAGTCCTCATTAAAGCTACAGAATTAAACACAATTCTCAACTGCACCTGTGTGTTTTGTTTTTCAGTCAATACACAGAAGTCTTTCGCAAAGAGTTGGGAGCTAAAAGGGAAAATATTTTGCAATGTAGACTTGCTAAAATCTAAAATCTGGATTTTTGGCACATCCTACATAAAATGGAATGGTAATTTTTGTTTGTTTTATCTTGAAGATAGTCAACTTACAATTTCTACTTATTAGGAAAGTATGCCTTATCAATCACATAATAGGGTTTTCTTCTGTAAACTAGAGACTTTTGTCAGAGGTTTTTGAGGACACAGAAATGCTATTAGAGAATGAGGATGGTATGCTTTTGATCTTTATTTTTTAATTAGTGTACTTCTGATCTTTTGTTATAGAACACATACAAAATAATTTAATGAATACTCACGTGTCTACCAACTGACTTATGAAAATAGAACATTATCAGTATCTTTAAAGGCCCTTATATGACTCTTCCCCATCCCATCTCTTCCGTCATAGCTTCTATTCTGAATTTTGGGTTTATAGTGTTCTTTTATTTGTAGTTTAATCATGTTTGTCTCCATAGACAAAACATTAACATTTTAAAAATATGTATAAATGGAGTCATATTGTATGTCATCATCTGTGCTTTGCTTTTTTTTTTTTTTGATATTTTTATTTTTTAAATTAGTTTATTTTCTGTTTTTTAACTTTACAATATTGTATTTTTTTTGCCATACATTGACATGAATCCACCATGGGTTACATGTTTTTTGCTTTTCATCCCACAAGACTATGATCCTGAGCTTCACTCATGTTATTGCATGGCTATCATTCATTCCTTTTTGATGTTGTATAATGTTCCACTGAATGTCTATACAAGATTTGAGCAATTTATATACTTATATACTATTGATTTATTTAGGTTGTTTCCTGTTTTGTCTGCTGTTCAAAGTGTTATGAACATTTCTGTACATATATCTTGGTAAAAATGTTCAAGAATCTTTCTAGGATACTTACTTAGGGGAGGAATTGTTGGCCATGAGCCACACATGACTTCAAAGTTTAGTTGTTGTTATTTATCGCTAAGTTGTGTACAACTCTCTGCCACCCCATGGACTGTAGCCTGCCAGGCTCCTCTGTCCATGGGATTTCCCAGGCAAGAATACTGGAGTGGGATGATGTTTTCTTCCCCAAGGGATCCTTCTGACCCAGAGATCAAACCTGTGACTCCTGCGTCGGCAGGTGGATTCTTTACCACTGAGCCACTAGGGAAGTCCAATTTTAGTAGCTAATGTCAAAGTGTTTTCCAAAGTGGTTGTGCTATTTTACACTACCAAACAGTGTAAAGTGTTCTTCCATTGCTCTGCATTCTCACCAACACTTGTTAATGTGGACTTCAAGTATTTTGTCAGTTGAATGCATGAAATGATGTATTTATGGTTTTAATTCATGTGCTCCTGATTACCAGTGAGTTTAGCACCTTTAAAAATTTATTTATTTTTGGTGACGCCCTGCACGGCATGCAGGATCTTAGTTATTCAATCAGAGATGGAATTTGCACCCCCTGCAGTAGAAGCACCCACCAGGAAGTCCTCAGCACCTTTTTGTATGCTTGTATTTCCTTTTCTGTGAAATGCCTTGCTTAGGCCTTTAGCATTTTTTTTCTATTGCACTGTCTTTTAATTTGTAAGAGTTTTTCACTTAATTTACTTATCTTCATTTTTAATTAAAATATAGTTGATTTACAATATTATATTAGTTTCAGGTTTACAACATAGTAATTCAATATTTTAATAGACTGCACTCCATTTAAAGTTATTACAACAAAGGATTAATCTCCAAAATATACAAGCAGCTCATTCAATCAAAAGGTGGGCAGAAGACCTGAACAGACATTTCTCCAAAGACATACAAATGGCTAACACATGAAAAGATGCTCAGTATCACTCATTATTAGGGAAATGCAAATCTAAACTACAGTGGTGTCACCTCACACTGGTCAGAATGGTCATCATCAAAAATTCTACAAACAATAAATGCTGGAGAGGGTGTGGAATAAAGGCAACACTTTTGCACTGTTGGTGGGAATGTAAATTGATACAGCCACTATAGAGAACACTATGGAGATTCCTTAAAAACTAGGAATAAAACTACCATATGATCCACCAATCCCACTACTAGGTATATACCCTGCTGCTGCAGCTGCTAAGTTGCTTCAGTCGTATCCGACTCTGTGCGACCCCATAGACGGCAGCCCACCAGGCTCCGCTGTCCCTGGGATTCTCCAGGCAAGAATACTGGAGTGGGTTGCCATTTCCTTCTCCAGTGCATGAAAGGGAAAAATGAAACTGAAGTTGCTCAGTCGTGTCCAACTCTTAGTCCCCCATGGACTGTAGCCTACCAGGCTCCTCTGTCCATGGGATTTTCCAGGCAAGAGTACTGGAGTGGGGTGCCATGAGGAAATCATAAACGAAAAAGACACGTACCGCAATGTTCACGGCAGCACTATTTACAATAGCTAGGACATGGAAGCAACCTAGATGTCCATCAACAGATGAATGAATAAAGAAGTTGTGATGCTTATGTACAATGGAATATTACTTAGCCATAAAAAGGAACGCATTTGAGTCAGTTATAATAAGGTAGATGAACCTATTATACAGTGTGAATGAATTCAGAGAAACAAATATCTGTAAAAGCATATATATGGAATCTAGAAAGATGGTGCTGATGAACCTATTTGCATGGCAGCAATGGAGACGCAGACATAGAGAACAGACTTGTGGACACTGTGGGGGAAGGAGAGGGAAGGACTAATTGACAGAGTAACAGTGAAACAAATACATTCAGTTCAGTCCAGTCGCTCAGTCGTGTCCAACTCTTTGCGCCCCATGAATTGCAGCACACCAGGCCTCTCTGTCCATCACCAACTCCCAGAGTCTACCCAAACCCATGTTCATCGAGACGGTGATGCCATCCAACCATTTCATCCTCTGTTGTCCCCTTCTCCTCCTGCTCCCAATCCTACCCAGCATTAGGGTCTTTTCCAATGAGTCAACTCTTCGCATGAGGTGGCCAAAGTATTGGAATTTCAACTTCAACATCAGTCCTTCCAATGAACACCCAGGATTGATCTCTTTTAGGATGGATTGATTGGATCTCCTTGCAGTCCAAGGGACTCTCAAGAGCCTTCTCCAACACCACAGTTCAAAAGCATCAATTCTGCGGCGCTCAGCTTTCTTCACCGTCCAACTCTCACATCCATACATGACCACTGGAAAAACCATAGCCTTGACTAGACAGACTTTTGTTGGCAAAGTAATGTCTCTGCTTTTAAATATGCTATCTAGGTTGGCCATAACCTCCAAGGAGTAAGCATCTTTTAATTTCATGCCTGCAATCACCATCAGCAGTGATTTTGGAGCCCCCAAAAATAAAGTGTGACACTGTTTCCACCGTTTCCCCATCTATTTCCCATGAAGTGATGGGACCAGATGCCATGATCTTAGTTTTCTGAACGTTGAGCTTTAAGCCAACTTTTCCACTCTTCTCTTTCACTTTCATCAAGAGGCTCTTTAGTTCTTCTTCACTTTCTGCCATAAGGGTGGTGTCATTTGCATATCTGAGGTTATTGATATTTCTCCCAGCAATCTTGATTCCAGCTTGTGTTTCTTCCAGCCCAGCGTTTCTCATGATGTACTCTGCATATAAGTTAAACAAGCAGGGAGACAGTATCCAGCTTTGACGTACTCCTTTTCCTATTTGGAACCAGTCTGTTGTTCCATGTCCAGTTCTAACTGTTGCTTCCTGACCTGCCTACAGGTTTCTCAAGAGACAGGTCAGATGGTCTAGTATTCCTATCTCTTTCAGAATTTTCCACAGTTTATTGTGACCCACACAGTCAAAGGCTTTGGCATAGTCAATAAAGCAGAAATAGATGTTTTTCTGGAACGCTCTTGCTTTTTTGATGATCCAGGGATGTTGGCAATTTGATGTCTGGTTCCTCTGCCTTTTCTAAAACCAGCTTGAACATCTGGAAGTTCACGGTTCACGTATTGCTGAAGCCTGGCTTGCAGAATTTTGAGCATTACTTTACTAGCATGTGAGATGAGTGCAATTGTGCAGTAGTTTGAGCATTCTTTGGCATTGCCTTTCTTTGGGATTGGAATGAAAACTGACCTTCTCCAGTCCTGTGGCCACTGCTGAGTTTTCCAAATTTGCTGGCATATTGAGTGCAGCACTTTTAACAACATCATCTTTCAGGATTTGAAATAGCTCAACTGGAATTCCATCACCTCCACTAGCTTTGTTCGTAGTGATGCTTCCTAAGGCCCACTTGACTTCACATTCCAGGATGTCTGGCTCTAGGTGAGTGATCACACCATCGTGATTATCTGGGTCGTGAAGATCTTTTTTGTACAGTTATTCTGTGTATTCTTGCCACCTCTTCTTAATATCTTCTGCTTCTGTTAGGTCCATACCATTTCTGTCCTTTATCGAGCCTATCTTTCCATGAAAATAGCCATGGGAATTTGAATATGATGCAGGGATCTCAAACCTGGTGTTCTGTGACAACCTAGAGGGGTGGGATGGGATGACAGGTGGAAAGGAGGTTCAAGAGTGAGGAGACACATGTACACCTATGACTGATTCATGTCAATGTATGGCAGAAATACAATATTGCAATTATCCTCCAATTAAAAATATAATTAAAAAACTATTAAAAAGTCAGTACAAAATAATGGCTATATTTCCCTATTGTATAATATATCCTTGTTGCTTATTTATTTTATACATAGTAGTCTTTATCTCTTAATCCCCTACCCCTATCTTGGCCCTCTTTTCTTCCCTCTCTCCACTGGCAACACTAGATTTGTTCTCTATATCTGAATCTGTTTGTCATATTCATTCATTTTTTAGATTCCACATTATGTAGAATATTTATCTTTGTCTGACATATCATTTTTCATGTAGTTTAAATATATGATTCTCAAATGGAGGAGAAATTGCCGCTTAGGAAACATCTGGCAATGTCTGGAGACATTTTTAATGGTCACACAACTTGGCAGGGCAAGCATCTAATAGGTTGAGATCAGAGATGATGCTAAAACATCTTATAAAGCACAGCCTCCACAGTAAAGAATTATTGGGCCCAATATGTTAACCATGTCAAATGAAACTAGAGATTTGTCCTAGATACTAATATGTTATCAACTGTATGTGTTGTAAATATTTTTCCCAGTTTATTGGTATCTTCATTTTTCCTGTCATACTTTTTGATGATAAGAAATTCTTAATTTTAATATATTTAAGCTATCAACCTTTTCTTTTGTGGACTATGCTTTTGTCTCTAATTTAAGAAAATTCTCCATGCCTTAAGGATAGAGATTTTCCAATGAAATGTTTCCTAAGCTTTAAATTTTGCTTTTTTATATTTAAGCCTTTGATTACATTTGTTTATAACCTAAGAGTCCAAAACTAACGTTTATATGAAGAAATGAGGACTATTTATTTAAAATCCATCTTATCCCCACTGGGTTACAATGCTGTCAAAACTGAAGTTTGCAAAAATGGGCTTATTTCTAACTGTCTATTTTTACCTTTTTATATGGAGGCTAAAGTTGTTTTCACTTTCTTATAAAAGAAAAATTGAATCCCAAGAGTTTAAGGTTTTCATGAATTTCATGAAAATAGATTTTAGAAGCTTTTTTTAAAGGTGTTTCTCTGTCTTTTCTAGAGATACAGATACTTCTCAAATTATTATAAAATGAACTCCTTAATTTCACTGAAAGCTGTTTCACTTCTCCACAAACTACACTGCCTATAGTATACATTTCACAAAGGTTGGAAACTCATTTATTGACTGGCAAAATGAAAGCCTTTCCTCAAACATTTTTTAACATCCGTATTTAACCTTATATATCATCCAACTCTTTTATTTAGGGGTTGTAACAGAAATAAATAACCATATTCTTTCCTCTGTAGTAAGAAAGACCATTTCCTAACTGCTGAGAAGCTGGCTCTTAAGGACATTCCCGACTAGATCATTCCTGGAAAGGAATCCATAGCTCAAAGAACATTCACACCTGTCAATCAGCCTCAGCCATCTTTCAAACCCAGTTGCTCTGAAGCCAGTGGCGAAAGTATTCACCGGGTGAAGCAGAGAAGAAAATACATGTAAACATCTTTGTTTCCTTTTCTCTTTTCCTTTTCTAACATTTCCCCTTCATTCTCATTTAGCCCACAGAAGCTCCAAACTAGTATTCAATAACAATGAAGTGGAATCGTTTTATTAAAAGAAACTATACCTTGGAATTGAGGTAAATCAGAAGCAGAAATATAAATCCATTGATTCAGAAAATAATTCAGCATTGGGACAAAAACTTTTCCAGGAGAGGAGCATTTTTTTTCAATTTTTTCCTTTAGGAAAATACTCTGGAAATGATTCCCTTTCTAAACAAGTATTTGCTACTGCTTCTTCTTATTTCTTTTTTTCCTGAATATTCTTGAAATGATTATCAACTAATAATGCAATTAATCTGGAGCTTCAAGTATGGGTTTAAGGGAAAATGAGAAGGGGTTTGCTGTAGTGACAGCACTTTCCATGATACCTACTTCTGATATCTGATCACCATGAAGATTGACAACTCATGGCAAAGCAATGATGTACAGTGGTCATTAAATTCTCTGGTTGGAAAGGGTGTCTCTAGCTGATTACCATGTCTGGGATCAGGTGGCAGCTAAACCCAAGAGGGCTAAGAGGATTTACCACATATACAGCTCTCAGATTCTATCAAATTTATTACATCTGGAGCACTGTTTAGAGCCATATAGCAGAAAGATGTTTACTCAAAACTCAAAAGACACCTCTATTTACCAAATGGCTGTACATACGTCTTTCAGATATAGGAGTATAGATCTCTGGTGGTCTTTTAAGGAAATTTTCACAAACAAGATTTATAAGTTTCCAGCTCACTTAAACACACTAAACAAGCAATTTCCTAAAAATTGCAAAGGCAAATAGGAGCTGCTTTAGGAGCAATGTAGAAGTATGCAATGCTGCAAATAAACTGGACTGAGAAATCAGTTTGTTTTGCAATGACCCCCTCCCCTCCAAGTTGAGGCCAGGAACACAGGATTACACATGAGGGGAAAAAAAAGACAAAGCCACAAGTATAAAAAGTCCTACAACCATCAGACATAAACACAAACCCTGTTTTATGTGGAAGATTATGATCACGCTGCGAGTTTACCTGCCAGGCAAAGGGAGGGCCCTGAATCTCCAGGTGAAGGAAGTAGCAGCAGTCATGGCCCAGGCTCCTGAGAATGAACGGGTCTCCCATGGGAGCTGCACCTGATGTGTACCTGTTTCCTTTTGCCTCAAACTGCTCACATGCAGACTAGGAAGGCCTATCGGTGAAACATCACAATCACATGGACAACAATGCCAGCAGCATAGGAAAGGCCACTATCCACATAAAATTCACACTGAAGGTGCTACCCAAGGGCTTAGACCAGGGCAAGGATATAAGCTGTACACCCGAAAAGAGATCCTTCCCTACCCAGCCTCCACACAGATTTGGAACAGCCAAGTGGATTGTCACTGTGGTACATGTGAAAGTGAAGTAGGGTTTAGCAGTTACCATTTCCGCCAAATTGTTGAAAATAAATTGAGGGCACCTTAGCTCTCTTATGCCATCGTATGCATCCAGCTCAAGCTTAACAAAATACTATGAAATTTTAGTTTGAACGTCAGAAAATCTAAAATGGGACAACGTGGCGATTCTTGCTCCCCACACCCAGGTCGGTGTCAGGGTACCTCCCCGATCATCAGTGAACACAAGTTCTGGTCCGTCTGGTTAGCTTTAGACGTCGGTCCACTCCATCGAGTCTCCGTCTTCCCTTTTTGTTCAAGACGAAACATTTTTCGCGTCACTGGACTTGGAAATGACTCCACTGTGAGGTGGGACATCCTCTATTACCCGTTTCCTAAGACAGGTTCCCAAAACAGGGATTAGCTTTAACTCGTCTGTGAGTAGTCTTGAGCCGGCGCTGAGTCCAAGAAATTACTAGGTTTTGAGGGCAGACGTCGGAAACACAGACTTAGGGAAAGCAGGGTCCCGGCTCGGCAACACCACTTCCGGGCCGCAGATGTTCCGACTGACGTACAAGCTGACCGTTAGGCGCGGGCGGGGCCGGGGTCACGTGGCCTGCGCGGGGTCAGAGCCCGGCGTACGCGGGAGCACGCAGAGCGGCTCGGCCCGCGGCCACGCGCCTGGCGTGCGCGCGCAGGCCGGGGGCGGAGCGTGTAGGCTGAGCCTCCGGCGCGCGGCGGGGCGGAGGCGGGGCTCGAGCGGGGTGGAGGGCGGAGGCGGGGTCTTCTCCTTCACCTCCACCTCCTTCTCCTCCTCCGGCGAGGCTGGGCCGGCGGCGGCGGCGGGGGGTAGGCGGGTGACCCGCGGAGGGGCGTCTCGGCCATGACTGCGGAGCTGCAGCAGGACGACGCGGCCGGAGCGACCGACCGCCACGGCTCGGTGGGCCTCGCAGCGGCGGGCACGGACCGGGGGGCGGGCTCCGGGTCCCATGGGGTAGGGGTGCGGGGCCCAGGCGGGAGCCGCGCGGGGCGCGGGCGGGCCTGCGGAGATGGGGCGCGGGGCTGCGGAGGGCGCCCGGGCCCAGCGGGGACGAGGGCAGCGCGCCGGCCGGGGTGAGCACCGGGGCTCCGGGAGGAAGCTGAAGTCTCTGCAAGGCTCGCTCGCAGAGATTGAGGACTCTTCTTGGGGTCCGGAGACGGGGTGAAGTTCGAGGGAGACTGCCTAATTTGGTATATCAAAAATAAAGGGCTGGACGTGGGCTGCTGTCTGCATCAGGGATCTCTAAAGAGAGCGCTCCTGGCCCGCGACCAGGGGTGAGAAACTTCGGAAAGGGGCAACTTGGCTGGATTTTGCTTTTTTTGTTTTTGTTTTCGAATCCCTTTTAGGGCAGTGCTGTTTTAAGTCTAAAGCAGACCGAAGTTATCTTAAGTTAAAGCGAGGATTTTATCTACACCGTGAAAGACCAAGGGTCCTTGTTACCACTTCCTACCTTCTACATTCCACCTACCTCCCGCCCCCATATTTTTAAGCAGAAAGCAGCATCCCCAGTTACTGCATTCATCACTGTAGATTTTTAAGGAAGGGGGAGGAACACCGTGATGAATAGAAAGTATGCTGATAATGCTTTCCCAGTCCTAGTATCTAAGAAGATTGAAATCAATACAGGGATTTCTGGGCTAAGAAGGTGAGAGGAAAAGAACACTGGTTTGAGAGAAAAAAAAGCTAATGTCTGTGCAAAAAAAAAAAAAACTTGGGAAGTGGGCAATTTGAGAATGTCTTCTAACGTTACTTTGGAATGTTCTAACTTAACACTACCCCTTCACCCCTCAAGTGGTGCGCTTTTTCAAGACAGAATGGGGAACCTGTACCAAGTATTTAAATGCGAGTTTGGAAGTGAGGAATTTCATAAACTATTTATTTACAGTACAGAGCTGTCAGATACTTCCACGTGAGAAACCTTTTATGCCCTTTTTTTCCCCCCTCAGACACTCAAGAGACAATAGAGTATAAAGTGACTGCACTTCCTTTTTAAATTCCTGTAGTAAAAGATACCTCCAGGTCCTGGGCTCCAAAATGAAAGTAGGCAAATGGTGTTTCATGTGCTGACTTCTAATAGAAATATTGTTATGTGTTTACAAATGACCCTTGGAATGTGAGTTAGGATTTTATTTCATTTCACCTATCAGTTCTGTTTGTTTAAAGGACAGTGAATTAAAAGCAGGTGGGAAAATCTTAGTTTTGAGATTGTCATGTTGATTTAGAGAAGAGACTATTTTAAGGGAGAGCAAGTCATATTTAAATTTGTTGGTTGAGACCATGTGCCTTTTTGTCAGCAGCAACTGCATTTACCTCTGCCGCAGTTTGAGAGATGACCACTGTCTCAGCCTTCTCCGTTTAAGCGTTCATGTGTGAGGTGTTTAATGAACACTTGTATGTAAGTCATAGCTATTTTTGGAAAGCTTTGGAACTCCAGTGGCTGTGGCTGGCTGGAGGACCTGATTCCTGGCAACCTGCAGAGTGATGACATTTACTGTTCTTCCCAGCATTCACCCCATACAGACAGATGATAAGCTTGGAATGCTTGATAATGTTTGCCCTTTTGGTTTTTTCTAATGTAAAATGCCTGAAGTTAGCAGGCTAGAATGAAGGAGTCTTATATGAGAAGTACCTTGCCCATCTCAGAGGAAATATTTTGGTATTTTCTTCTTCATCTTAAGTTTCATGTTAGAATGAACTCTATTTTAAATTCTCTGAGGCAATTCTTCATTGCCATTAAAGAATCTTGAATTGTTCTAATTGAGGGGAGCTCTCCTCCCCTGACACTCGACAGCTATTTAAAACTTCGAGTGCTTCCTTTCCCTTATTGGTCAGCATACATGGTACAGGCAGAATCTGTTATAGCCCCGAAGAACTTGAGTGGGACGAAAACACAATACTCTTGAAATCTGTTCTCAGTCTGCACTTGAGTCTAAAAGAGGGTAGGTACCATTTAAATCGAAGCTTCCCAGGTGCCGCTAGTGGTAAAAAATCCACCTGCTAATGCAGGAGACACGAGAGATGCAGGTTCGATCCCTGGGTTGGGAAAATTCCCTGGAGGAGGGCACAGCAGCCCACTCCAGTATTCTTGCCTGGAGAATCTCATGGACAGAGGAGCCTGGTGAGCTACAGTCCATGGGATTGCAAAGAGTCGGACGAGACTGAAGCGACTTAGCACGCACCATTTAAATCAGTTCTTGACTTAGATGAAAACCCAGCAGCAGTATTTACTGTTACTGTAGTGCTCTCGGAGGGAGAGCATCGAGCAGTCCTGAAGAGAGATCTTAGTTCCCTGCTCAGGAATTAAACCTGGGTAACCTGGATGAAAACCATGAGTCCTAGCCACTGGACCACCAAGGGCTAGAGGCTGGAGGCAAAGTGGCCTTGGCTCTTGCCCGTGTTTGAAGCAAGAATATTTCAAGGAGGCAAAAAAAGTGTAAAAACAGATACAAAGTTTATTATTAGAGACACAGCACAATATATGGGAGAGCACACAGGAAAACAGTTTGTTTATCCAACTCAGAATCAGGGCAGAGAAGATACACACCTGGACAGGGCATCCTCTCTATCGAGGAGTGCTGCAGTAAGTCAGAAGCTAGGCAGAGACACACCCCCGGAGAGGAGTGCAGGCGTTGAGAGACACACCCAGAAAGAAGCGCGGATGTCCTGGATGAGGAGGAGCAGTAAGGAGGTGTGATGTAAATCGTTTATATAGGACAGTCCTTCCCGGTCTATTTACCTTTGACCAGTTACCTTGTTTCTCTCTTCATGCCTGACTGGCCCATGGATCCTCCCCAAGATGTGTGTGCAACTTTTTGGTGAGACGGTTTCCACTGAAGAGGCCTGTGGGTGCGTGTCCACACTTATTAGGGGGTGGGGTCCCCTCCCTTTTCAACCCGCAAAAGCATTCCTTCGCATGGGCAGACAGGAAAGTCTTCTTTGACCTCGAGAGTGGGCACCTTATCTCTTTGCTTTAGCAGAGCTCAGCTTTTACCACTAGCTTTGAACTTAAGAGTGTCTGGTTGAGAACAAACGCTTAGTTTTACTCCACCTGACAACCACCAGGTGTCCGGTCCAGAGACCCACTGTCTCCTACCTCAGTAGGGCAAGCAATTTGAAGTCAGGTTGGCTCTTACAAACCTGTCAACCTTGGCAGCTATACTAAGGCTCATCACACATCCTGCTAACAGAAGCCCTGTGAAAACCTGTTTCTGAGAAAATTTAGTGCCACCTTTTGATTTATTGGTTTGACACTCTCATTTATCTTGTCTCATTACTTGTAACTTTTGGAACATTAGTAAGTCAGTGCTTGGTTGGCATCCACAACTCTCATGCCTCCAGCTACAAACTATTCCCACTCACAAAGTACCTTTAGTAAATTTATAAAACACATTGACAAGTAACACCTCACCAGACAAGATCTTGCCATGTGTTTTCTTTCATCAAAGAAATTGAAAGCAATAGCCAAGTAAAACATATTTTTTAAGGAGAATAATGATGCTGATAATAGTAGTAGATAACCTTGATTGATCATGTATTGTATGCCAGACTGTGCTCACAACCTAACATATTATCTCAGTACTTAGGACAGCTTCAGGAAGTTTTCTTATTTCTTGTTAAATAATTTGCACAAGGTCACTTACCTAGTAAAGGGTATAGCCAGGGTTGAACCCAGGGACTTCTAACTCCACAGAGCTCAAGAAATCTCTGATCCTACATCTTAGTTGATGGACCCATAGTCTTGGCTCAGAACCTATTACTCTCTAGAACTCTCTTGCTGATGTTTTAAACTTTCAGTCCTCACTGCACTCTTTCTCAATAGATCACCTTCCTTTCTACTTGAATGAGCTGACTGATACCTGACAGCTCTCTGTCTCATGCTTGGGGTCTTCCCCCTTCAGAATCGTTTTTCTCTTGGTGGAAGATGTACCCTTCCCTTCTCCCATCAATCTCTTAGAGATGAATCTAAGTCAGTGGTGTCTAGAAACCTTTTTGATTGTGACTCCTAGGGGAGAATACTCCTGTCATCTGGGGAGTGGAAGCCAAGAATGCTGCTAAACATCCTGCAGTGTACAGAGAGCCCCCCTTCCCCAAAACAAGAAGTTATCTGGCTCAAAATGTCAGTGGAGCTTAAGAAACCCTGGTTTAGATGATGTCTCTCCTCGTTCTAAGTTTTCTTTCATCTTCTTTATCCTAGCCTAGCTCCCAGGTACCTTCACTGCCTTCTCTCTTGAGATTCAGGATATAGTCCGGGGACTAGTAACATCCATATTACCTAAGAGTTTGTTAGAAATGTAGAAATTTGGGTGTGCTGAAGCTGGCTTGTACTAGTATTGCCTCTCCAGGTGACTGTATACATTTCTTCCCAGCTCTCTGTTCAGTGACCTCATGTTAGTAGCTTGAAATCTCAGTGAAAATATTTCTACTAAGACAATAAGCAGGCTGGACAAATCAACATAACCACTGTTTAGGCCTCCACCCTAGACCTACAGAATTAGAATGGCCTTTTGACAAGATCCCTGGGTGATAAACTTTTTGAGAAAGTGATCAATTTTCTGCTCCGAAGGATTCCCGTTTTCCATTCAGCTACACATTCTGTTTTCAATCCTCAAGCAAAATAGCAACAATAGCAAAATTGTCTTCTGCCTTGTTCTTTAATTTTTACTGTGTTTCCTTTCATTTTGTTAACTTTCTTCCAAGTCCACCTGTTTCTTCTCTAAAACAGTTTTTCAGTTACAATGTAATTCCAACTCATTGTGGAAAATTTGAAAAATACAGATCCAGGCAAGGTTTAGCTCTTGGCTGGTAGGTGGCCCCCCTCCCCAGGCCGAAGTGAGTTGGTTCCCAGATTTTACTTGAGGTGCAGCAGCAACTTTGCAAAAGCCCAGTTAGGAGGTGACTTTGGGGATCACTTAGGCTCCAGCAAGATGAGGGCTGATTGCCCACAGGTCTACAGAGAGACTGACCGGGCAACAGAAGATTAGATTGTAGGGCAGTGCGTGGTTTTATGTGATCAGCATCTCCCAGGCCACCCAACAAGAGCCTTGCCAGCAGTAGGCTTTTAGTATTTGTAGCAAATGAAATGGATCTCTTGGAGGTGACCAGTGACTAATCACCTTCTGGTCAGGTCAGTGACCTTTCAGTACTAGTTCTTTCTACATCCTTGCTTATTCAAATACTTTCTCAAGTCCCATTTTCATGTTTTGATTTGTGATGATTTCTGATTGCCACTTTTTTGTTGATATTTATTTTGGCATTTGATTTTGTTGCTACTTATTATCAACTGTTCTGCTTTTTACAAAAAAATTCCAGCGTGTTTTCTTGAATCATTCACCATGGTCTCATCACAGACCTACCACAGTAAGCCCTCACTTCTGAATTGATGACATCATTTTACAACTTTGTTATGAAAACTAGCCCTGGAAAAGATGTTTGAATTTATGTGCTACAGCTTTCTTTTTTGGGGGTGGGGGTAGAGAGATGGAGTCGTGCTGCACAGCTTTATAGGATCTTAGTTCCCAACCAAGGATTGAATCTGTGCCCTTAACTGTGAAAGTGCCAAATCCTCACCGTTGGACCACCAAGGAATTCCATACTGCGCCTTTGCCCTAGAGTGCGAGGGCTTCAGTAGTTGTGGCACATGGGCTCAGCTACTCTGTGGCTTGTGGGATCTTGCTGAGCCAAGGATCAAACCTGTGTCCCCTGCATTGGCAGGGGATTCTTATCCACTGCGTCACCAGGGAAATCCCCCACTACAGCTTTCTTGGTTTTGCAAATATAGTAACTGGTTTAGGGAGCTGATTTACTCATGATCACAGTCTGTGGCAGAACCCTGGCCTCTGACTTCGGTTCCGTGTCCTGTTAGTGTGCCCAGAGTTGCTGCTACTGTACTTCTGAGCCCTCTCCCCTGGGACCTTTGGGCCCTGTGTTTTATGTATGTTTGTATGGATGTATGTGTGTATGTATTTGGCTTCACTGGGTCTTAGGTGCATGCAGGATCTTTAGTTGCAACATGCTAACTCTTAGTTGTGGCATGTGGGATCTAGTTCTCTGACCAAGGGTGGGACCTGGGCCACTTGCATTGGAAGCTCAGAGTCCCAGCCACTGCACCACCAGGAAGGCCCTGAGGCCTTTATTTTTCTGGCTCTTCTACGTTTCTTCTCTGCAAGGGCGAACCTTTGCTTTCTTCGTTGTTACTGTCCTTTTATTAACTGCTTCCAGATCTGCATGTCTGATCCCAAATTGCAGATGATTTCAACTCTTTTTCCAAATGCTTTTTGAGCATTTCTACTTGCAATAAACATTTGCTACCTCGCTCCTTTTCCCACAGTTACTATAGCAGGCCTGCAAATACATACTTGTGATCATAGTGTTAGGGGAAGCACACTGATTGAAACCGCCCACCCTGGCCAGGCACCATAGTAACCATTTGCATGAGTTGTTTTATGACAGGAGATCTTGTTAAGGAATACGGAACTAATAAGCCACCACCAACTGGAAGAGTTTGGGAAAGGTCAAAAAGAGGCACCCCGTGTCTGTCCACTTCCCAGAATCCCTCGCGCTAGCATCTATCTTGGCTGAGCGATGCATGTGCCACAAGGAAAGACTCTAAATTAAAATGATTGGCCAAAGACCACCTGGAAACTAATCCCATCACCATAAAACCTGAGACTGGGAGCCACGCGGCTGAGCTGTTCTCCTGGGTTCCCTTTCCCTGCTGCCCTCCACCCGGGTGCCCTTCCCAATAAAATCTCTTGCTTTGTCAGCACGTGTCTCCTCGGACAATTCTTTTCCAAGTGTTAGACAAGAGCCCACTCTTGGGGCCCTGCAGGGGCAGCCTCCCTCTTCCTACAACAATAGCATCTGCCATATGCCAGTTTTTTGTACATTTTTAATCTTTATAAAAACCCTACAAGGTATGAATTATTATGTCTTATTACTGTGGGAAAACTCAGCCTCAGATATTAATATAGCTTACAAGGTCCTAATAAGAAATTTTAAGCCAAAGTCTGTCTCTATATTGCGTTTGAAAAAATGACTTACTCAAGAACACATTCTAAGTAGCACAGTTGAGGGGCTTCCCAGGTGGCTCAGGTGGTAGAGAATCCACCTGCGAATGCAGGAGTCGAAGGCGGAAGCAGCAGATTCTCCCCCCCCCCCCCCCGGGGTTGGGAAGATCCCTTGAAGAAGGTAATGGCTACCCAGTCCAGTATTCTTGCCTGAAAAGTCCTGCGGACAGAGGAGCCTGGCGGGACTACAGGCTACAGCCCATAGGGTGGCAGAGAGTCAGGTGACTTAGCAGCTGAGCGCACGAAGCATAGTACAGTTGAGACTTCATGCCCTTCTGACTTTGCCTGCTGCAGTACATGCCTTTCTAGAACCAAACTTTTTTACTAATTTGACAATTTATGGAGCACTTTAACGTATATTTCTCATTGAGCCCATATAGCAACCCTATGAAATAAAATTTAGTGTGAAGCAGAATTTGCAAAGTGACACAACTAGTAAGAAAACTAAAACCCTGGCAAAGGCAATTATTTTTCTAGGATATCATTATTTTTATTACAGTCTGTAGATGAGTTTTGTTAGATGGACAGGTCACAGTATTTTACATTTAAATCATTTTTTCATTTTAATAATAATTCCTGTATGCATTACTTCATTTCATAGTCACACCTGTGCTGTCAAAGCTTATGGTATACTTTATTTTCCAACTGTAGAAATTGATGCTCAAGAAAGTTGAAATTTGCCCAGAGGCTAATGTGTGGTGGAGTCGGGGCTACCTGGTGCTATTTCCACCATCAAAGCTTTCTAATAAAAACAGAGGTCAAAATGCCAGACATTCAAAGCCAGGTTAAAGATCTGCATGAATAGATGCTAGCAGCTGCTACATGATGGTTGGTAGGTTAAATTTGAGATATCCTAAGAAAATATTTCCTTTTTCCAATATTCCTGCCCACATTAGTACTTTCCTGGTATCTCTTTTCTTTTTTGTTGTGTGTATGCACGTACATATGCAAAGCTCAATTTTTATTCAGTTGAGGTGGAAATTCGTATAATGTAAATTACCTATTTTAAAGTATACATTTAGTATATCATAACATTGCACAACCACCACTTCTGTCTAGGTCCAAAATATTTTTATCATCCCAAAAGAAAACCAAATTCTACTAAGCAGTCCCTCCCCATTTCCCCTCCAGTCTCCCCCCTGGCCACACTGATCTGCTTTCTGTCTCTGCATTTTACCTGTTCTGGATAGTTCATGTAAATGGAATCGTATAATATGTGACCTTTTGTGTCTTGTGTCTTTCACTTAGTTTTTTGAAGTTTATCCAAGTTATAGCATGTATCAGTACTTCATTCCTTTCAATAATGGCTAATATTCAGCTCTAGAACCAAACATGGAACAACGGACTGGTTCCAAATTGCGAAAGGAGTATATCAAGGCTGTATATTGTCACCCTGCTTATTTAACTTATATGAAGAGTACATCATGTGAAATGCTGGGCTGGATGAGGCACAAACTGGAATCAAGAGTGCCAGGAGTAATATCAATAACCTCAGATATACCTGCAGATGACACCACCCTAATGGCAGAAAGTGAAGAGGAACTCTTTAAAGAGCCTTTTGATAAGGTGAAAGAGGAGAGTAAAAAGCTAGCTTAAAACTCAACATTCTAAAGACTAAAATCATAGCATCCGGTCCTGTCATTTCATGGCAGATAGAAAGGGAAGTGAAAATGGTGACAGACTTATTTTCTTAGGCTCCAAAATCACTGTGGATGGTAACTGCAGCCGTGAAATTAAAAGACACTTGCTCCTTGGTAAAAAAGCTATGACAGATCTAGACAGTGTATTAAAAACTGAGACATCACTTTGCTGACAGAGGTCCATATAGTCAAAGCTGTGGTTTTTCCAGTAGTCATGTACAGATGTGAGAGTTGGACCGTAAGAAAGACTGAGCACTAAAGAATTGATGCTTTTGCACCGTGGTACCAGAGAAGACTCTTAAGAGTCCCTAGGATAGAATTGATGCTTTTGAACTGTGGTGCTGGAGAAGATCTTGAGAGTCCCTCAGATAGCATAGAGATCAAACCAGACAGTCCTAAAGGAAATCAACCCTGAATATTCATTGGAAGGACTGATGCTGAAGCTCTAATACTTTGTCCACCTGATGCGAATAGCTAACTCATTGGAAAAGACCATGATGCTGGGAAAGATTGAAAGCAGGAGGAGAAGGGGTCGGCAGAGAAAGAGATGGGTTGGATGGCATCACCGACTCAATGGACATGAGTTTGAGTGAATTCCAGGAGATAGTGAAGGACAGGAGAGCCTGGCATGCTGCAGTCCATGGGGTCGCAAAGAATTGGACACGACTGAATGACTGAATAACAGATATATCTATTACATCTTATCTGATGTAAGATGTAATTTTTCCATTGGTGGACATTTGAGTTTCCCACCTTTTGGCTTTTGGGAATAGTACTTCTGTGAACATTCATGTGCAAATATTTGACTGCGTGCTAAGTCACTTCAGTCATGCCTCGTTTCGACTCTGTGGTCTGTAGCCCACCAGACTCCTCTGTCCTTGGGATTCTCCAGCCAAGAGTACTGGAGTGGGTTGCCATGCTCTCCTCCAGGGCATCTCCCTGACCCAGGGGTCAAACCTGTGGCTTCTGCATTGCAAGTGGATTCTTTATCACTGAGCTACACGTAAAGCCCTAAATATTTGACTACCTGCTTCCAATTATTTTGGGTATATACCTAAGTATAGAATTGCTGGATCATAGGGTACTTCTATGTATAGCGTTTTGAAGAACCGTCAGACTTTTCTGCAGCATCTTTACTGTTTTACATTCCCACCAGCAGCACACAAAGATTACAGTTTCTCCATATCCTCCCCAAACTTGTAACTTTCCATTTTTGCTTTGCTTTATTTTATAGGAGTCATCTTTGCCTATGAAGTGGTATCTCATTTAGTTTTGATTTGCATTTTCCTAATGGCAGTTGTTGTTAAGTTATCTTTTCTTATGCTTATTGATCATTCGTATCTCTTCTTTGGGGAAATGTCTGTTTCAGTCCTTTGCTCGTTTTTGAATCAGGCTTATTTGTCTTTGGTTTTTGAATTATAAGTATTTTAATATAATCTGAAATACTAGACCCTTACCAGATTTATGTTTTGAAAATATTACTCCCATCTTGTAGGTTGTCATTTCACTTTCTTGATAATGTCCTTTGTTGCATAAAAGTGAATTTTGATGAAGTGCTACTTTTCTGTTTTTCTTCTGTCACTTGTGCTTTTGGGATAATATAAAAAGAATCCATTGTCAAATTCAAGATCCTGAAGATTCACCTCTTAACTTTCTTGTTAGAGTTTTATAATTTTAGCTCTTATACTTTAGATGTTGATCCATTTTGAGTTAGTTTTTGAATATTGTGTGAAATAGGGGTCAAACTTCATTCTTCTGCAAATGTATATCTCGTTGTTCTACCACCATTTTTGTTTGTGGAGTGTGTAAATTTAAGGTGTATATCATTTTGCTTCGGTAAGTGTATATATTACAATATGTTTTCTCTTCTGATGTTTATCACATCACATACCTATAGTGCATTATTATTATGTTCAGTAAACCTTACAATAAATCTCTATGGCTGTTTTAGTACTTGTTGCAAATTTGTGCTCTTGAATACTGTCAATCTTATCCCTGTACCTAATACCGTTTTTTGAAGAGGCTTTTTTTCTCCCCATCAAATAGTCTTGACATCCTTATCAAAAAATCAGTTGACCAGGACTTACCTGGTTGTCCAGTTGTTAACAGTCTGCCTGCCAGTGCAGGGGACAGAGGTCCCATCTGTGGTCCTGGAAGATCCCATATATTACAGGGCAACTAAGCCCATGTGCCACAACTACTGAGGCCCCTGCGCCTAGAGCCCATGCTCTGCAGCAAGAGAAGCCACTGCAGCAAGAAGCTTGCACGCTGCAACGAAGAGCACCCCCACTTGCCGCAACTAGAGAAAGCCTGTGTGCAGCAAGAAGACCCAGCACAGCCAAAGATTAAATAAATAGATAGATAATAAAATTTAAAAAAATTTTTTTAAATCAGTTGACCAGAGATTATGACTCTTTTCTGGACTCCCAATTCCAACTCATTTGCCTATCTGCTTATACTTACGCCAGTACTATACTGTCGTGATTACTATAGTTTCACAGTAAGTTTTGAAATCTTAGACTGTGAGTTCTCTTTGTTCAATATCGTTTTGGCTATTCAGCATCTATTGAAATTCCATATGGATTTGACAGTCAGCAGTTTCATTTCTGTAAAAATGATCTCTGGAATTGATCTTTTTACCATTGCATTGAATCTGTAGATCACTTTGGGTAGTATTGACGTATTAATATTAAATCTTTGTTATGGTTCGTTTTCTGTGTCAGCTTGACTAGACCAGGAGGTGTCCAGACATTTTGTCAAACATTCTGGTTCTGTCTGTGAGGGTGCTTCTGGGTGAGATTAGCATTTGAATCGGTAGGGTGAATAAAGCTGATTGCTCTCTCTGATGTCTTTGGACCTCATCCCATCTACCAGAAGCCTAAATAGAAAAGGCCGATAAAGAGGAAACTTTACCTACCTAATTGGGTACAGGTCTTCTCTTGCCCTCGGACTGAAAGTTATGTCATCAGCTTTCCTGGTTCTCAGGCCTCCAGCTCAGGTTAAAATGACCCCATTGACTGGTTCTCCAGCCAGTGTAGATCTTGGAACTTCTCAGCTTCCAAAATCCCAAGAGCCAATTTGTAATAATAAATTTCTTAAATCACATATACTGGAAACTATGAATATAGGATTTCTTCACACACACATGCATGCCCTGTTGGTTCTGTTTTTCTGGAGAATCTTAATACGGTCTTCCAGTCCATGAACTTGGATGTTTTTCCATTTATGAAAGTTTCCTTTAAGTTTTTTCTCAGTGTTACATAGTTTTTAGTATACAGATCTTTCACCTTCTTGGTTAAATTTATTCCTAAGTATTTTATTCTTTTGGATACTATTATGAATGGAGTTGTTAATTTCCTGTTTCGATTGTACACTGTTACTGTGTAGAAACACAGCTGATTTTTTCCTGTTGATCCTGTGCTCTTCAACTTTGCTGAATTTATTTATTAGTTCTAGTGACTTTTTTGTGGAGTTTTTGGTGTTTTATATATCGTCATCTGTAAATAGAGATAGTTTTGCTTTTTCCTTTCTGATGTAGGTGCCTTTTATTTATTTTTCTTGCCTAATTGTTCTGGCTAGAACTTCTAGTATAATGTTGAATAATTGGTGAAAATGGGCTTCTTTGTATTAATACTGATTTTAAGGGAGACTCTTTCAGTCTTGCACTATTGTGTATGATGTTAACTGAGTTATTTTTTTAAATACAGGCCCTTCATCACATTGAGGAAATGCCCTTCTTTTCCTAGTTTCTCAGTTATTTATATCATCAAATGTGTTGTATTTTTTCTGCGTTGATCAAGATGACTTTTTTCCCCCTTCTTTCTGTTATGGTGTACTACATTTTCTTTTTTATGGTTTCTTTTTATGTCTTTGTCAGTGACATCCTCTTAGGCATCCATTTTCAAATACTTGACTAAGCTTCATCTCTTCATTCTTTGAGATGTGCAGAGTATACTCTTAGTGCTTAGTCGCTCAGTAGTGTCTAGCCCTGTGACCCCATGGCCTGTAGCCTGCCAGGCTCGTCTGTCCATTGGATTTTTCGGCAAGAATACTGGAGGGGGTTGCCGTTTCCTCCTCCAGGGGATCTTCCCAACCCAGGGATCGAACCTGCATCTCCTGTGTCTCCAGCATTGCAGGTGTACTCTTTACCCACTGAGCCATTGGGAAAACTCGTAGACTCTTCTCTAGCATTCCAGTTTTCCTACCAGCTTCCCACTGCTTTCATCATCCTTGGGTTAGTCAGTAGCTCCCTAACTCATGGTTAATCTTTCTTTACCTAGTTTTAACCCACTTTAAACTGTTAATATGTGCTAGATTAATCTCTTTAAAATACCTTTTTTCCCCCTCAAGTTTCTTCCCTGCTGAAGAGCCTGTAATGATTTTATGTTGTTGATTAGATCAAGTGTAAACTCATCTTGACATTTAGAACTGTTCATAATCCCATCCCACGTCACCTTCTGGCCCCTGTTATTTATAAAAGATGGAAACTACACAATGAGGCCCATCTAATAATAACAGAATTTTGCTCTTAGGTTTCTAAAACTATAAGCATGTAAACTTGGTTTCTAAATCTTTTCCTGTATTTTCTTAGTTTCTCATTTGGCGAATAGATTGCTAAATGGCGTTTTCTTAAATTTTTGAAGATGCATTTCATAAGACCTTGTCATGTTAGTTTCCTGGACCCATTTCTTGTATTTGGTCGAGGCATATATGTATTTAAAGAAATGAAAAAATACTGTCTTAGTGTATTCTAAAGTAAGAAAAAAACAAGGTGCAGGACATCGTGTATAGTACGAAAGAAGACGTTCACGTGCATAGACCATTTCTGAAAGATGTCGGAAACTGTTCATAGTGATTACTCCTGGGACATGGAACTGGATGGAGGGAACAGGGAAATTTCCCTTTCATTTTATATTGTTTTGTGGTGTTAGGATTTTCTACTCAGTGAATGTGGACAAAAGAGATGAAAAAGTTTGAGTAAATAATGATGACTTCTTTTTCCTTGCTTTTAATTTTAGTTCAGACCCCTCTGTACCATTTAGGATTGACTAACTTTTAAAAGCTTTTAATGCTTTTTAAAAACATTAAGCCAGTTGATGAACTGAAACAGTGATTTTCATCATGTACCTAATTTTGGCATCATTAAAATAGGTTATCGATTTCAGGGGAGTCAGTTCTATCCAGAAAAAATTGCTATTTGTCATTTGTAGAGTCATAAAGCACTTTAGATTTCCATATTATGAGTAAATTGTACCAACATAGAGTTTTTGCTGGAATAAAAACTGAAAAAATAGCAGGGCTTTTGTGGACTTTTTCCATGGAAGTTGGAAAAGTTAGCAGCAGTCTCAGACTGTGTTAAGACTCTGTTATATAGCCTGGGTTTCTGGAGTTGCTGCTGTGTACTTTCTTTGACTCCTAGAGTTACCCTTTGCTTTCCTTGGATATTTAAGGTTTATTTTAAAATTAGAAACCCAGATCTTTAACTTTGGAGAGAATTTTATTAGGCACACCTTGGTATTTCTTTGGAGTAAAGTAGCGTTTATCAGTTACTTAGTTTTAAATTAAGAAATGTCTTTGTAAAAATAGACAATCAAGATCAGTAAATGTGTGCATCAGAATGGTGAAAATAGCATTCCTGTGTGAAGGGATGGAATCATCTAGAAAGCACCCTTGTCACAGTGCTAAACTGGGTATTTTGAAGATTGTGAGATTAGTAATTGCAGTAGTTGGCTCATCAGGGAGTTTTAATTTAGTTGCAGTAGGATTAGGCCAGTTGTTTATTACAAAAACTTGATAACTTAATGTTTTTACCATGCAAATAATCCTGTTTATTGTTTATGATGAGGTGAGTTGCCGTCTTTGCTTTAAGAGAACCTCAGTACCGAGAAGCTTTGCATCAAAACCTTGGAGTAGCTGAGCTCTTTCTAGAGATGTGTGTGTGCCTGTCTTTCTTGACTGCCTCTGGGCAAGAAAAGAGAGTGCTCTTTGTTTTATGAAAATAATGTGTATTTAGTTAAGGAAATGCAAACCTGTTGGCTCTTGCCAGTTATTTGACTTCATTATGACTAGAGCACAGGCTTTGTCTTGTCTCTTGTTGGGTGTGTACCTTATTTGTAGCATCATAGTTATGGTGAAGTTAATATTTAAATCAATTTCATGTGAAGTTGAGGAGAAACTGTGAGTGGACGAAGCACTAAGAGCCTGATGAGCTTAGCTTGTTTGTTGTTGTAAAATTAACATGTCAGATACACCCACCAGGCTCCTCTCTACATGGAATTCTACAGGCAAGAATACTGGAGTGGGTTGCCTTTTCCTACTCCAGCAGATCTTCCTGACCCAGGGATCGAACCTGAGTCTCCTGCATTGCAGACGGATTCCTTACTGTCTGTACCCAGGAAGCCCTGATCAGGATTTGGGTTGTGGGTACTACTGAGAATTTAGGTTTAGCTAAATATTTGTAAGACTGAGTCATGTAATAGCAGTTGTTCATGTGTGCCAATAGCATAGCTTATTCCTTGTGAAATGTGTTGTTCAGACTCTTAATGGTTATTTTTGATTAATCATTTAATTCAAGACATTTGATGACAAAACTGGTTTTGTAAACCTTAGTTTTCTAATTTGCACAATGAAGATGATCCTTGACTATTTTAGGTTTGTTCCAGGGATTACAGGATGTATGAGGCATCCAAAGTTCCTGACAGAAAGGTGTTCGGTAAGTGTTAGTTACAATTGTGAACAGCACTGTCCTGTGGATAATTCACATTAAGTAGTGTGTTGTGTGATTCTTGTCCTTATGGAGGCAGGAATTTCACACTTAAAACAGAGATCCACATGGTGAGAAATATCACGTAAAGATAGTAAGTCCCATTCCTTTGCAGCCTCATTTGTTCCGTCAGCATGGGAGATTAGACAGGGCAGAGAAGAGTGAGGGGCTGGAGTCCTTGAATAGTATGGGGCTTCCCAGGTGGCACTAGTGGTAAAGAACCTGCCTGCCAATGCAGGAGATGTGAGAGACGTGGGTTTGATCCCTGGGTCAGAAAGATCCCCTGGAGGAGGGCAGAGCAACCCACGCCAGTGTTCTTGCCTGGAGAATCCCCAAGGACAGAGGCGCCTGGCGGGCTACAGCCCATAGGGTTGCACAGAGTCAGACTGAAGGGACTTCGCACACACACCGAGTTCTTGAGGGAGATGAGTGTAACACTGTTGTTGGGGCTGCACAGAGTGATTTTATATCGTTGTTGTCTCTCCCCAATAGCTTTAAAAAAAGGGAATCTGAGAGTTTGTTTTCCTTTCCTGAGTGTATTATTCTAGATGTGTTAATGTCTGCTGCTACCTGTTACAACGTGGAGACAGAGGAGTGGGACTTTAACCTATGGCCACATGTAATGGTTAGTAAGTTACTTATCATTTGAATACCATATTTCATTGATTAGCATTTATTTGGCATTCTGAGATCTCTGAAATTGAGATGCTCCTTTATTTACTATCTTCCACGTAGCACGTGTGGTGTAGTTACCGTGGTCTACACACGTGGGCTGGTTCATAGCTGTTGCTGCCACTATGGCAGCCAAGTTACATGCCCTGTTGGTACCGCATGGTTAGTTTACTTGCCATCTAAAACGACTTTAAAAAGATCACACTATGATTCAACAGTGAAACAAACAAGGACTATGAAGAAAAGCATAGAAACAGAACAACAGGGTACAGATTTGATTTTATGTGAAGTGAAATATTTCTCTTTGGAAGAATGATTGCAGTTTCAGATTTTCTTGCAAAACTACAATCAAATGCATCATGGGACCTCAGAAAGGAAGATACTAGAAGTGTTTTAAGCTTTTTTTGTTGTTGTTGCTGAGAAATATGCAAAAGAATTACCTAATGCATGCCAGGCTGTGCACCTGGAAACAGAGTGAATTGTTCTGTTTCTCAGCATAAATGAGACATTTTGGAGCTACAAGAAGCTGATGTGACCGATTCATGTGTCTCCTAGGACTGTCGTGAAGGTATTGTGTCATAGTTTAAGTAGCAGCAGTTTTTCTCTTTGGTGGTACATAAAATGTACCACCATTTTATAACTTAGGACACCCAAAATTCAGTCTCTTCTAGTGTTTACCTCTCTAGCTTCTGATGGTACTTATTTGGAACTGATTGTTCTACTAAGTAATCAAAACTGGACTTATATAAAGGCAGCTAAAATAAAAATAGGAAACTTGCTAAGATCCAGGTCAAAATTTAAGAATAAAATATTTGCATTGTTTTGCATTAAATAGGCATTCTTACCTGCTTTCTTTGTCTTCTCGGATACAGCATGGCACAGAGGTTAGGGTGCAGACTCTGGAGTCAGGCAGCCTGGGGTGCAATCCCAGCCCCAACCCTTAGTAGCAGGAACTTTCTGTAAGTTACTCAACCTCTCTGTCCTCAGTCTTCTGTCAGGTGGGCGCAGTGTCTCTCTCACGGGTTTGTTCTGAGAGGTAAATGAGTTAATACCTCTGAAGTGTTCTGAACAGCACCTGGCGGGCAGTAAGCAGTGTGTGAGAGCTGTTACTCCATCTGGCATTGTCTTTTGCTGATACACTGAGTGGTCTGAGGTGAAGGTGTGTTTGTCTAGCCCACTGTTCCCTTCTTGGTTCCAGTTCAGGACTGATACGCTACCCATTTCCCCTTCCCAGGTGTTATTCCATCCTTTTTTGGGTACGGCAGTTTGGACTTTTTAGAAAATTGGGTATGACTGAGCTATATAGATTCACATTCTTTTACATAGTGTGAACAGAATTAGGATTCGTTTGGAAACAGACTTTTTGATGCTTTCCTATTCTAAACATCACATGCTGCATGTTTTCAGTGTTTTCCAAGGTTAGCTCTGGACACTTCGTAGTGCGCGAGTCCCTCTCCCAGTGCCCAGGCAGTGACTGCCCGAGACAGATGCCCAGCCTCCAGGACTGCTGGGCTCAGCAGGGTAGGGTTCCATTTCGAGCCTATGACCACGGCCTGTGACTAGAACAGAAAGACTGTTGATGCTTTTCTGAGGACTGTACAGGGGTGTTTCATTTTTTTTTTTTCTAATGCGTGATACTTGAGTGTTGCATTGGGCCCTCAGCTGTTGAAGAACAGAGGATACTGTTTCTCTTACAGCTGGCAGGGAACTAGACTGCCTCTTGGAGACACAGCACTAACTGAAAGATAGTTAGTGGTCAAACATCAGCTGTTGAATCAGGGCTTCATTCTAGGATAACCTTAAGAATAGTATAAATTAGATTTCTGCTGGCTGGATTAAATTTGAACTATTTCGTTTTCAGTATTCATCTGAAAGGTCACTGTGTCTTCACTTGGGCCAACCGACTGTTTAAGTTGAGCTTACTTGTAAATAGGTGTTTTGTGTTAACTTTTGTCTTTGTGCAAAACAGGACAAAATGCTTAGTGGAGACTTTGAAGCAGAAAGGGGTTATAAACTGATCTTGTAGCACGGAGGTTTTGCCATGATTCAGATTAATGAAGAGAAAACACTCCCTACTTTATTCTCTCTGGAATTTTATTTATAATTCAGAAAATTCTGGCTTTATCTATACTTCTTTTTAAGCAATCAGACCTAAAGTTTCAAATGTGACGTTGGTGATATCGTTTGTTAATTACATGATGGGAAACTTATTGTCAGTGAAAAATGACACACACAAATGGCATGTGCAGTGAAGCTTAAAATAGCACGTCTTCGCATCCATGCAAATTCCCTGGACTCCTTATAGTGACCTACTTACGCACTGCTCACAGAGAGAAACATGAGGCACTTTAAGTGTCCATTAAGGCTAGAATATTACATTTAAATGTTTTATGTATTTGTAGTTTTACTATTTACTTGTATTTCTTCCACAAGTGCCAAAAGCATTTTCTATGATTAAGCTTTTAAAAGAGTAATGCATTTGACATTTCACAATGTGTCTGACAGTCGGTAGCTTGTTGCTTGGAGCTTTTTGGTTTTTTAAAGTAAGAAATGCAATTCTCAAGCCTGTTTACCCTAGATGTTTATGTCTCTTCTTTACATGTATCCAGGTTTACTTTCTGATTGACACATGTCTTGTGTTCATTTTGTTTCTCAAATACAGAGCTGCCAAATGCTGTTAAATCAACTGAGAGAAATCACAGGCATTCAGGACCCTTCTTTTCTTCATGAAGCTCTGAAGGTTAGTTTCAAGGCCTCTATGAGTCAACAGGTTTTAGAACAGTTGTTCATATCATAGTTATGTCAGTTCAAGCTATTTTTATGCCAAAATGAAAGTGCATATGTATAGGGACAGAATTCTAGAGGTCAAATGACTCAGTATCTTCAACCTGTAAATTATAAGAGCAGGAAAAAGTTGGGGATGGAAGAGACTCACAGTGCAGGGAACTCTGCAGAGATTTAAGATACATATCAACTAACTGCCCTGTATCGACCTCTTATGGATCCTGATTCAAACTAAAAAATACTTGAGTCATGGCAATTTAAACTGGTTATTTGTGTGAGGACAGCACTGTGGGTTGTATATTTTTTTCAAGATACATTCTGAAATGTTGAATGATGATGTAATAAGACGCTTAGGATTTGCTTCAGAATATCTGGGGGAGGGGAGGCAGAAGAGATAAAATAAGATTGACTGTGGCTTGGTGACTATCGAAGTCGAGTGACGGGCACTTGGGATTCAGTTATATGTTCCCACTTCTGTTGTATACGTTAGAATTTTTCCCTAAGGAAAGTTTAAAAAGTTAAAACAGAAGTATGGTCACCACTAGAGAATATGATGACTGTTTGGCACCTTTATTGTAGGGGCTGACTTCATTTGGAGTCTGATACATCATGCCTTAGCCATTGTGCAATCAGGAGTAGTATCCAAAGCAATGAGGTTTCATTCTTGTTCGCATATTGTGGGAAATCAGCACATGGCACTCCCTTCCTGTACCTGGGAGTGTGATACCATCACTTCAAGTTTCCTACCGTATATTCTAGAATTATGCCTAGATTTAGTATGACACCAGGGTAGTAAGGAGTTATAACCCCCAAAATCACTTGCTGCTGATTTTAAATGCCGTGATGTTTGACTTTTGAAATTTGTTGTTTTTCCTCCTCTTAGGCCAGTAATGGTGACATCACCCAGGCAGTCAGCCTTCTCACTGATGAAAGAGTTAAAGAGCCCAGCCAAGAGACTGCTGCAGAGCCATCTGAAGAAGAGGGGAGTGCTGCCAGCAAAGAGGAATTAGCAAGTAGGTATATCCTGGCCGGGCCCATTTCTGAACTAGCAGAAAGTAAGAGATGAGTTTCTGCGAGTGTCCTTTCCATCACATCAACCCTTCGGAAGTAATGGTAATCATGGCTAATTACTGAGCCATAATGAGGTGCCAGGCACAATTCTCAGCACTTAAATGGTTCCATTCATTCAGCAGTTATTTAATGAGCCCCTTATAGGTGCCAAGCACTCTTTTAGGCACTGGAGATGAACAAAAGGAACAAGAATTGCTGCCTTGTGAGAGATGAGGCCATGGAGGGAGCAAACGGGAGGCAGATCATGCAGAGGCTTCATAGCTGCTTGGCTTGTACTCTGAGCTGGAGGACCAGCCATTGGAGAGTTTGCTGCAGAGGAATGCTGTAAACTGGTTTCCACTTCCTAAAGGTCATTCTGACTGCTCTGTTGAGAACAGAATTGTGGGAGGCAGTAGTGAGCACGGGGCAGAGAAGGGAGCCCAGCGCCATTCAGGAAGCTGTTGCTGGTGAGGGCAGTATGGGCCAGGGCACAGCGGTGGAAGGGTGACAAGTGCTTGCTGCACAGGATCTGCTTGCAAAGGAGATGAGGGCTGTGACAAAAAAGAGAAGGGTTAAAGATGACTTCAGGTTTTTTTCCTAAGCAGCTGAAAGGGTGGATTTGTACTTAACTGATGTGGGAATAATTACCGATGGAGCAGATTTGGGGTGGAAAATGAGAAGATCGATTTTGGCAATATTAAATTTGAGATGCCTGTTAGACATCAAGGTGGAGTGTCAAAAAAACAGTGGAGATCCAAGTGTGCCATTCAGGGGAGAGAGCTGGACCGGACATGGATAAAACTTGAAATCATAAACTTGTAAATGGTACATAAAGTTATCTGCTCCTAGGAAACGGATATAGAAAAAAGGTTTCGTGTCTCAGCAGTAGGTCCTTCCAGTGTTGAGATGTCTGGGGGAGGTGGAGGGGACAATGAAGAGTGTATAGAGGCATAGCAGGAAGACCTAGAGAGTGGTACTCTGGAGACCAGAGAGGCTTCTAGAAGGAGGATCTGTCAGCTGGGTCAGGTGGTGTTAATGGATACTTGGGCAGTTTCGAGCTATTCTGAGTGCTGCTGCTGTGAATATTCTTGTATATGTCTTTTAGTGCCCAGTGACTTATTTGAATCCATATTTTTCTTTTTGAGATGCATCCATATTGGCTATACCTGTAGTTATTTCTTTTCGTGTGTAGTATTTCTTGGTCTGAATACACAAGAGAATTGATATATTGGTTGATTGACTTTGGAGTTGTTTTGAATTTTTTTTGCCATCATGAACAAATCTACTGTGAGCTATTTTAATTCACATTTTTTCATGCATGTATGCAAGAGTTTTTAAAAACTCGCGATGTAATCGGAGAGCAGTGAAACATGCCCAACTTCATCTTAGTAGGTACTAGGCGTCTCAGACGGTAGAGAATCCATCTACAGTGCGGGAATCCTGAGTTCAATCCCTGGGTTGGGAAGATCCCCTGGAGGAGGGAAAGGCTACCCACTCCAGTATTCTTACCTGGAGAATCCCCGTGGACAGAGGGGCCTGGTAGGCTACAGTCTGTGGGGTCACAAAGGGTCGGACACAGCTGAGTGACTAAGCACACAGCATTAGTGACATTAATTTCTGAAATGATTTTTTTTACCTATGTATACTCCCACTAATAGAGTTTGAGGGTAGCTCTTGCTCTTAAAACTGTTAGATTGCAAAGTTGTTGCTTGTGTTTTTGATATAAAATGATCATCTTGTTTTTAACTAGAATTTTAAAAACTTAAATAATGATACTAATTATCTTTTCCCTTTTGACCGTTAGTGTTTCTTCATGTGACATTTCTCTTAGTATCTTCTGCTGGTTTTTCTGTTTGTGTCTTTGTATTGATTCTTGATATTCTTACTGATAGTGACCTTATTTTCTTGATACGAATCCATTTTTCTGGAGTTGGGCATTGCAAATATCTTCTTGTTGATGACCTGTGTTTTTCCTCTGTGATGATGAGCTAATAAATAGCTTTCATTTATTAATCTTCTGCTGTGGCTTGTGCTTTTTTGTTTACGAACTCCTATACCATGACGTCATAGGATATTCTATTTTCTTCTAAAATTGTAATGTTTTGCTTTTCACATTTAAATATTTAATTCATCTGAAATGGATTATTTTGGTAAGACATAAGATAGAAATATAGTTAGATCCATCACTGCCCCCCAGTGCTTCCCCTAGCTACCCAGGACCCTTTATTGAAAAGGCAGTACTTACCCACTGATCTGCAGTATTAGCTCTGTTACACTATTTTCATGTTTTCCATTTTATTTCATTATCTGTTTTTAATTCTTTGCAATATATACCTAGGAGTGGAATTGCTAGATCATATAAAAATTTGTGCTTAAGTTAAAAAAATTCTAGAATACCTTTTTTTCGTAACTGCAGCATTATCACACCTAAAAATTAATTACAATTTCTTAATCTCATCAAATACTATTGTAGAAATTTCCCTGATTGTCTCACGAACAATGTGTTGGTCATTGGTTTGAGAGTATAATGACCCACATAAAATAAAGCATTAAACTATGTTTGAAGTCTGGTTCAAGATGGCAGATAATAGAAGGATGTGCACTCGTCTCCTCCTGCGAGAGGACCAAACTTGCAACTTGCTTTGTGGGAGGACAGCCTGCAGAAATTTGCAGCCAGACAGGACGACACTGGAGCCCACCAGAAGAAGACACTCCACAGCCAAAGAAAAAGAAGAAGCCACAGTTAGACAGCAGGAGGCATACAGGCATGAAAACAATCAAATCCCATACACACTGGGTGGGTGACCCACAGGCTGGAGAACAATAATGCCAAAGAAGTTCTCACACTGTTGTGAAGGTTCTGAACCCCATGTCAGGCTTCCCAGCCTTGGGATCCGACAAAGGAACTGGGAATCCCCAGGGAATCTGTCCTTGAAGGCCAGCTGGATTTGATTATAGGACTTCCAGAGGACTGGGGGAAACAGAGACTGCAGTCTTGGAGGGCACAAACAAAATTTTGTGCGCACCAAGACCCAGAGGAGAGGAACAATGACCCCACAGGAGGCTGAACCAAAACTACGTGCTAGGGTTGGAGGGCCTCCTGTGGAGGCATGGGTCGTCAGGGGCTCACCAGAGATACGGGGGCACTGGAAGGTCCCCCTTGGCATAAACCCCCTCTTGGAGGTTGCCATTAACCCTATCATAGAGCCTGTAGACCCCAGGGCTGGGTTGCCTCAGGCCAAACAACTACAAGGGAGGGAGTGCAACCCCATCTATCAGCAGCTAATTGGATTAAAGCTTTACTGAGCAAGGCCCTGCCCAGCAGAGCAAGACCCAGTTTTTCCTGTCACCAGTCTCCCATCAAGAAGCTTACACAAGGCTCTTAGCCTCAGCCATCAGAGGGCGGACAGAAGAAGCAAGAAGCAGCACACTCTCACAGCAGCTAAAACAAAAACCGTATTACAGAAAGTTATGTCCTAGGTGAAGGGACAAGAAAAAATCCCAGAAAAACAGCTAAATGAAGTGGAGATAGACAAGCTTCCAGAAAAAGAATTAAGAATAATGATAATGAAGATAATCCAGGATCTCAGAAAAGAGTAGAAGCAAAGATTGAGAAGATGCAAGAAATGTTTACCAGAGACCTAGAAGAACTAAAGAGCAAACAAACAGAGATGAATAATACACTAGATGGAATCAGCAGCAGAATAACTGAGGCAGAAGAAGGGATAAAAGACCTGGAGGACAGAGTTGTGGAAATCACTGCCACAGAACAGAATATAGAAAAAAGAAAGAAAAGAAATGAAGATAGCCTAAGAGACCTCTGGGACAATGTTAAACACACCAACATTCACATTATAGGGGTCCCGAAGGAGAAAAGACAGAAAGGATCTGAGAAAATATTTAAAGAGATAATAGCAGAAAACTTCCTGCACATGGAAAAGGAAATAGCTAAGCCCAGGAAGCACAAAGAGTCCCAGGAAAGATAAACCCAAGGAGGAACACACCAAGACACATATAATCAAACTGACAGAAATTAAAGACAAATAAAATATTACAAGGGAACTCTCATCAGGCTGTCAGCTGATTTCTCAACAGAAGCTCTGCAAGCCAAAAGGGAATGGCATGATGATACATTTAAAGTGATGAAAGGGAAGAACCTACAACCAAGAATACTCGACTCATCAAGACTGCCCTTCAGATTTAATAGAGAAATCAAAAGCTTTCCAAACAAGCAAAAGTTAGGAAAATTCAGCACCACCAAACCAGCTTTACAACAAATGCTAAAGGAACTTCTCTAGGCAAGAAACACAAAAGAAGCAAAAGACCTACAGAAAATAAACCCCAAACAATTAAGAAAACGGTAATAGGGTCATACATATCGATAATTACCTTAAATGTAAACATTATGTCCTCTGTCTTTCCTGTTAATTTAGGTGCTTGTCTGGCATGACAGTGTCATAGGTAGTATTGTGTATATTTCTCCTGTTTTGTCATATCAAGATGCAAATAATGTCTGGTCACCCCCTTTTTGTATTGTTAAAATTGTTAGTGTGTTCAGGTTGTCAGCTTGATTCATTTAACATAAAATTCCCCACCTAGTGTTTCCAGCCAGCATTGGTGATTATTGCTTAGATTCTTTATTTTATTGGAGATTTCAAAATGATAATATTTAATATATCATTACCTTGTAATTTATTAGTTAGAATTCTTTTTTTCAGTTGTGGTAAAAACACATTAACAAAATTTACATTTTAACCATTTTTAAGTGTATATTTCAGTAACGTATATTTGCATTGTTGTGTAAAAGATCTCCACAACTATCTTGTAAATCTGACGCTTCATTCCCATTAGGCAGCCCTTTTCGCCCTCTACCCCACCCCTGGTAACAGCCTTCTGCTTTCTACTTCTATGAATTTGACTACTTTAAATACCTCATATAAGTGGAACCATATAGTATTTATGTTTTCATGACTAGCTTATCTCATTTAACATAATGTCCTCAATGTTTATCGATGTAGTGGCATGTGACAGGATTTCCTTTCTTTTCTTTCCAATTTTTTTCCTTATGGTAAATTACACATAACAATGAAAGTTACTATCAGAACGGTTTTTAAGCATACAATTCACTGGTATTATGTACATTCATGTCATTGTGCAACTATCATCACCATCCATCCCCAGAACTCTTTCTTTGTCTTATGAGACTGAAACCTGTACCCATTAAACAGTAATTCCCTATTACTCCCTCTCCTAGCAACCACCATTCTTTCTGTTTTCCATGATTTTGACTACTCTAAGTACCTTTTATAAGTGGGATCATAGAGTATTTGTCCTTTTGTGCCTGGCTTGTTTCACTTAGTATAAGGTCTTTAATGCTCATTCAGATTGTAGCATGTTAGAATTTCCTTTCTGTTTAAGGTTGAAAAATACTCCGTTGTATGTATATACCAAATTTTGTTTATCCATTTATCTGTCAATAGATAATGGGGGTTGCTTCTACCTCTTGACTCTTGTGAATAGAGCCATTTGAACTTGGATGTGCAGATACCTCTTTGAGACCCTGATATATACCCAGAAGTGAGATTGCTAGATCATATGGGAGTTCTACTTTTAATTTTTTGAGGAGCTTCTATACTGTTTCCCATAGCATTGCACCATTTTATAATCCTACCAACAACGCAAAAGAGTTCCAGTTTCTCCAAATCCTCGCTAATACTTGTTATTTTCTGGTTTTTGCTGTTTTGATGGGCATTCTAATGTATGTGAGGCGATAGCAGCACATTGTGGTTTTACTTTGCGCTTTCTCTGGTGATTAGTGACACTGAGCATGTTTTCATATGCCTGTTAGCCATGTTATTTCATCTTTGGAGAAATGTCTTTTCAAGTCTTTTGCCTATTTTAAAATCAGATTAGTTCAGTTTTTATTGTTGTTCAGTTGTAGAAGTTCTTTATATATTCTGGATATTAACCCTTTATCAGATATACGATTGGCAAATATTTTCTTCCATTCTGTAGATTATCTTTTCACTCTTTTGATTGTGTCCTTTCATGCTTTTAAAAGTTTTTAAAAAGCTTGATTTAGCTGTATTTGTTGAATTTTGTTTTTGTCTATGCTTTTGGTATCATACTCAAAAAATCACTGTCATGAAACTTTCTGTGTTCAACATTTTGAAGAACTGCCAAATTCTATTCCTCTAGCTTCCCCAGCAACTGCACCAATTTACATTCCCACTAGCACTACACAAGGTTCTAATTTCTCTACATCTTCACTAACACTTGTTATTTAGCCATCCAAGTGGTTGTGAAATGTTAATCTCATTGTGGTTTTGATTTGAATTTTTTAATGGGTAATGATGAGAAACGCTGGGCTGGATGAAGCACAAGCTGGAATCAAGATTGCCGGGAGAAATATCAATAACCTCAGATATGCAGATGACACCACCCTTATGGCAGAAAGCGGAGAACTAATAAAGAGCCTCTTGATGAAAGTGAAAGAGGAGAGTGAGAAAGTTGGCTTAAAGCTCAACATTCAGAAAACTAAGATCATGGCACACGGTCCCATCACTTCATGGCAAATAGATGGGGAAACAGTGACTGACTTTAATTTTTTAGGCTCCAAAATCACAGCAGATGGTGACTGCAGTCATGAAATTAAAAGACGCTTACTCCTTGGAAGGAAAGTTATGACCAACCTAGATAGCATATTAAAAAGCAGAGACATTACTTTGCCAACAAAGGTCTGTCTAGTCAAGGCTATGGTTTTTCCAGTGGTCATGTATGGATGTGAGAGTTGGACAGTGAAGAAAGCTGAGCGCCGCAGAATTGATGCTTTTGAAATGTGGTGTTGGAGAAGACTCTTGAGAGTCCCTTGGACTGCAAGGAGATCCAACCAGTCCATCCTAAAGGAGATCAGTCCTGGGTGTTCATTGGAAGGACTGATGTTGAAGCTGAAACTCCAATAATTTGGCCACCTCATGCGAAGAGTTGACTCATTGGAAAAGACCCTAATGCTGGGAAAGATTGAGGACAGGAGGAGAAGGGGACGACAGAGGATGAGATGGTTGGATGGCATCACTGACTTCAATGGACATGAGTTTGGGTAATCTCCGGGAGTTGGTGATGGACAGAAAGGCCTAGTGTGCTGCAGTTCATGGGGTCGTAAAGAGTCGGACACGACTGAGCGACTGAACTGAACTGAACTGAGTGATGTGAAAGATCTTTTCATGTGCTTATTGGCCATTTGTGTATCTCCTTTGGAGAACTGTCCATTGAAATTCTTCACCTGTTTTTAAAGTTGTTTTTTTTAATTTTTTTAATTTTATTATATTGTTTTATTATATTAAAGTTGGTCTTTTTATTTTTCAGTTGCAGAAATTAATATATTCTGTATGTAGTTCCCTTACCAGATACATGATTTGCAAAATTTTTCTCTCATTATGTGGGTTGTCTTTTCACTATCCTGATGGTATCCTTTGAAGCCCAAAGATATTTATTTGATGATGTCAAATTTATCAGTTTTTTTCTTTAACTCTTGTACTTTTAGTGTCATCTGGAAGATGCCATTGTCTAATGCAAGGTCATGAAGATTTACCTATTTTACGAGTTTTGTTTTACCTCTTATCTTGAGGGCTTGATCCACTTTGAGTTCTTTTTTGTAAATGATGTGAGAAAGGAGTTAAAAGTCATCTTTTGCCTGTGGATATCCAATTGTCCCAGCACCTTTTGTTGAAAAGATATTCTTTCTCTGTTGAATTGTCTTGATACTTGTGTTGAAAATCAGTTGACTACAACCATGAGGTTTATTCCTGGACCCTCAGTTCATTTCCACTGATTCTATTCCATTGATCCATACACTTATCCTTAGGCTGGTAGACAAGGTCTTGATTATTAGTTTTGTGTTCTTTGTGATTTTTTTCTTTATAAATTATCTCATTGCTCATGTATAGCAATTCATTTAACTTTTGTTCATCAATTATTTAATCTAACCACCTCCTATTCATTATGCCCATTTTCCATAGATTATTTTGGGCTTCATTGTATCTATGAATTATGAGTTTTGTTTCTTACTTTGCAATCTTTATTTTTTAAACTTTTATCTTTTTTTCTTATCACACTACCTGGAACTTTCAGAGCCAGGGTGAGTTAAAGAAAGCCCTCACAAGAGTCTTTATCTTACTCTTGGTTTTAAAGGAAATTTCACAAGTCAGTGTCAAGACTGCTGTGGGTTTTCCATGGATAACTCTTTTACAGCCTAAAAATACTCTTTTTCTCTTCCTCCTTGGCTTGGAGTTTTTATTCCTTAATAGAGGTTGAATGTTATCCAATACTTTTTCTGTATCTATTGAGATGATCGTTTTTTCCTTTAGTTGTTTAGGTAATGAATTTTACTGGTCTGTTTTCTAACATTAACTCAGTATTTCATTCCTACAATGAATTCAGCTTGGTCTTAATATATAATCTTTTGTGGTGTGTTAGCAGGATTCTGTTTGCTTATATTTAAGCTTTTTACATCTGTGATCATGCGTGAGTTTGTCGTTTTGCCTTTCTCTTACTGTCCTTGATTAGCTTGGGATGTAGCAAGGTGTTATGCTAACCATAAAATGAGTTGAGGAGTATATTCCCTATTCTCTAGAATAGTTTGTGTGAGATTGAAAGTACCATTTTTTGAATGTTCAACTTTTAGCTGCTATTTTATAATAAATAAATGTACTATTTAACCTACAGGTATGGGATATATTTCTGACTGTGAAGTAAGACCTGCAAAAGTGGGTATTTGATTCACTGCAGTTTAGCAGCTTGTTTGGAGAAGGAAATGGCAACTCACTCCAGTATTCTTGCCTGGAGAATCCCAGGGACAGAGGAGCCTGGTGGGCTGCCGTCTATGGGTTCTCACAGAGTCAGACATGACTGAAGCGACTTAGCAGCAGCAGCAGCTTGTTACTGCTGTATTATTAGCTAATCTTAATGTTACAGTGTGGCAGTAAGTTATTACTTTGACTCTGGCACAGAGTAATAAAGTTGTTTTTGCACAGATGAGCCATTGTAGTGAGAACTAGGGAGTGTATCTAATTTTGTGACTCTTTTTACCTTTTTGCCTTCAATATAGACAAAAAGACAATGTTTCCTGCATGTAGACTAATTAAATTTCCGTTTATCTTACAGAAGTGATAGACCTTACTCATGATAGCAAGGATGATCTTCAGGCTGCCATCGCTTTGAGTCTGCTGGAGTCCCCCAAAATTCAAGCTGATGGAAGAGATCTTGACAGGTTATTGACTTAATTTATAATCTTTGTGCCACACCTTAGTGTGTAGGTCAAAGGCAGTATCTCTGTGAAACAGTTTGCCAGGCTTCTTTAATTGCACCTGAATGGAACTTCTTTTATGAGAAAATTTAAATTCACGTTAGCTTACTTACTCTTTGGTTCACTTTCAAAGAAGCTAAATATGATAAGAGTCTTATTGCAGCCTGCTGTCTTTGAGTTGAGTAGAAACTGCAAGGTTTTGTAGTTTTCAGTTGCTGGGATGAAAACCAGACTAGTGCAAATATCTGATAAATACATATTCTCTTTTTTTTAAGATGTCTATGAGTTTGTATTCTCTTTATAAACCTTGAGCCTTTGTAAACTTTGAGAGTTACGTGTTTGGCTATTTGAAAATAAAAGTTATAATTAACTCCCCTGTCTCAGATGTGACTAGGGGGATATATTTTTTGAACTGGTACTGATTTAGTGATTGGTGTTGTTCACAAATACCCAGTTCCAGGGGTGGCCTGTTAGTCTGTAGACACGTTGATTCCCTCCTATTGCTGAGTTGCTTAGGACCATGGTATGTGTGTTAAACAATTTGGAGGCTCTTATCTTTAGCAGAGTGTCTCTCTTGCCTCTTTCAGTGGCAAGTCTGAAATAAGGCACTCTTGTTGAAATGTAAAACTTTTAATAGTCTTGAGTCTTAACTTGTTCCATCAGGGGCCTCACTGGTAATAATCTCTGTTAGGAAGGATTTTAACAACTTTATGTTTAAACCTTACTTTTCATTTATATTAAAACTTAAAGTTATGATATGGCCAGTGATAACCCAGTTAGTAGTTTGCCTGGCATTTTGAATTACCTATGAAAGGTTACCTACAGCCTCCTTATAGTATATTGTTGTTTAACTCTTTTCTTTTTTGATGTCTGGTATGTTGGCACAATGTAGGATGCATGAGGCAACCTCTGCAGAAACTAAACGCTCCAAGAGAAAACGTTGTGAAGTCTGGGGAGAAAATCCCAATCCCAATGACTGGAGACGAGTTGATGGTTGGCCAGTTGGGCTGAAAAACGTTGGCAACACATGTTGGTTTAGTGCTGTTATTCAGGTATGAAATTTTTAAGAGACAACTGTGTCTTCTGGAGACAGTTTTGTAGTGTATTAAGCTGAAATATGAGAAACACAGCTTTGGAAAAAAATGGAGCAGATAAATAAAACTGGAGAGTTTTCCCCATGGTATTACTGTATTTCGGTTACTTTCTTATGTTTCGGACCTAGACGCTCTGATGTCTAAAGTGGGCAGTACTGAAAACAAAACTTTCTGTGTTTTTAAATAGGTTGAGTGAGGGGTGTATTATAGCAGAGCACGAGTTAATTAACAAGGAGAAATCAGTCTTTGAGAGGCTATTGTAAGGGACCAAGCAGGAAGGAAATAGTGGCGGCCTGGAATGGAAAAGTGGCATAAACCGTGGAAGGTGGGAGTAAAAACATTCTCAAGGTGTTCAGGAGATCAGATGTATAGGGCATGGCAGGAACATAGTTGAGATATGTGCAGGAAGGGCTGAGGAAGACCAGATTTCTGACTTAAGGTACCAGGTGGACAACAGTGCCATTTGACACCAGAGGAGGAATAATTTGCACGTCGGTTAAACGTGGGATTTGGTTAGTTTTAAAACATGCTGAGTTGTAGGGTCCACATAGAACTACTGGGTAGGCAGTTATCTTTGTGAATCTTTTGTTCAGTGAAAAGACCTGGGCTGCAGATAAAATTCTGGGAATCAGTAGCCTGTAGTTGGTGATCACCCCACGTGGGTGGATGGATGAATTACCCTGGGGAGCGTGTTGCCTCTTAAACTTAACATGGTTGCAGTGTAGCACTTTACCCTATCCTGCAAGCTTCTCCTTCATGGTACTTGACAGCGACCCAACCGCTCAGCCAAAAACTGAATCCTTTGTTTCCATGTGTAAAATCCATGCATTCCTTCAGCTCACTCCTTGCCTGGCACTGTTTTAGCACTGGGGAAACAGCAGTAGATAAAACAAGGCCCACACTCCCATGGAGTTTACTTTGAAAAGAATGGGACATACAGGATACAAATTACATGTCAGGTGGTGCTAAGGACCATAAAGACGAAAGGGTAAGAGGGACTAGAGAGGGGAGCGGTGCTGTGTATTCAGGGGAGTTGGGTGCGGCCTTCTGCCACGGTGAGCGTCTGAGCAGAGGCTGGACCACATGAGGGGTTGGATGGGCCGTGTTGTCCAAGAAGAACGTTTCATGTGATCACATAAAGAACGCTGCGACAGAGGGGACGGCAGGTACAGAGACTCAGAGTCAGGAGCTTAGTTCGTTGAGAAATAGGGAGAAAGCTGGGACTGAGCGACCAAGGAGGGGGAGTCGACAGCAGTGACGACAGAGGTGGGGGGGGACGGGGGAACCCGAGGGTCATGATGAGGATTCAGAAATTGTGAGAGGTGCTAAGTGTTGGAAGGTTTGGAGCAGACAAGTCCTGTGATTCTGCTTCCACTGTAAGAGGCTCACTGGCTTCTGGGTTGAGAGTAGGATCTAGGAGGTTCATCAGGAATTAGGGACGTCAGTCAGTTCTTTCCTTTTGAGAGAGAGGGAGAGAGATTGACGGAGACTGAGACCCCGCCCTGAGTTGAGAGAAAGCATGGGAGGATGGGACAGAGAGCATGTGGGGCGGGCTCGGCCTCTAGGAGCGGGAGGGCAGGAGAGTAACAGGAGACGACACGGAAGAAGTGATGACGCTAACTCACGTTGAAATGGTTCCTAATAGTCATTTTTTCCTCTGAAATAGACACCACTTTCTGAGACAGCGTGGAAAAGTTGACAGAATCTCTTTAAGAGGGTGAAAGTTTAAAACAGTTGTCAACAGCGGGAAACCAGTTGGCACCAGACCACAGTAGTAGAATTTCTAAAAATATGAAGCTCTGCTTGAGCTTCTAGACTTAAATGCGTGGTGGTATCAGTGTGCCCTGCTTTATCGAGACTTTTTTCTCTTGGCAGTGCTCCACAATGCTTAAGTGGAAAATTAAGTTCATCTAAGTTGGAGGACTTGCTGGGTAAGATGGCAGAACGAAAGGGCACTTTGAGAATTTAATGAAGGGTGGTTAGAGATCATGGGATCAAAGCTGGGGAGAGGGCGAAATGAAGACAGGAAGGAGGTAGTGACTGGGGAGACAGGGAGGATACTCGTGTGCTTGGGTTCCTGATGACGTCAAAGCACAGGTGTCCTGTGAGCCCCTGAACACAAGAGCCAGAGGACAGGTTATGGTTCTGGAGGGGAGTTTTCTGAATCTGTGGTCTGAGTGCTGGCAGTTGTTTCAGGCATTGACGTATCCTGGGTGTGGATGGGGGTGTAGAGATGGGGCCGAGGAGGAGGTCATGAGAGGTAGGATGCTCAGGGAGCTAGAGGTCCCTGGGCTGAACAAAAGTACCTGTGTTCCCTCCATGAATATAAGCCAGACAGCTGCCTGGTGCTGTTCTGAGCCCTTGAGATACAGAAGTGAACCAAACCCAGACTGAGCCTTGCCCTTAAGAAGGTAGATTCTTGTGAGGCAAGATGGACAAGGAACAGTAAATAGAAAATAATAAAAACCTTTCTAGTTAACTGGAGAAGGAAATGGCAACCCACTCCAGTATTCTTGCCTGGAGAATCCCAGGGACAGGGGAGCCTGGTGGGCTGCCATCTCTGGGGTCGCACAGAGTCGGACACGACTGAAGCGACTTAGCAGCAGCAGCAGTTAACTAGATAGCTAAGTTTCTATACTATGTTAAACTGTGGTCAGTGTGGTGGAAGAGAGAGGAGGGTGAGGGAGACTGGAGCTGCCTCGGGAGGGCCGGAGGAGTTTCCCACATCGACCGCAAGGTCAGGCCGGGACTTTTGAGGGGCTGAGACTGGAGCACAGGCCTGAGGAGCAGCAGGCAAGGGAGCGAGCCCATAGCTGCTGAGGATGCAAGTGTTGAGACGTGTGAAGGGGGCTGCCGGGGTTGTCACCGAGAGGCGTGCTGGCCTGGGCCAGGCTGGTGGCCGTGGGAGTGGAGGAGAGGTTGCAACCTTGATTGATACCCAGGGCAGAGCTGAGAGGGTGTCCCATGGGTTGGATGTTGACCGAAGTCACCCAGGAAGGATGGTGGACTTGGGGTGGTCAGAAGAGCTCTCACCACATGACAGTCTTCAGTGACTCAGGAACTCTATTTTGGTCACACGTATTAGAAAGATAGTGAGAAGGACCTGTGTGGAGAGTGGGCTGGTAGAGAGAAGGTTCTGGAGGCAGGGAGACGATGTGTGCAGAGGAGGGAGTTGGATTAGGTGCTCGGAACTGAGGGAGGGGAGGTGGTTATGAATAAAATAGTGCCCCAGAGGCAGAGTGCAAGGGGCTTCTTGCTGGATGTCAGTGGTTAGTAAAAGGAAAGGAGTCAAAAGATTATTCTGAAGTTCTAAACTCTGATGCCTGGAGGAGGATGGAATTAGTGCTAGAGAGACTTCAGGAGAAGAAGCAGATGGTGGAGGGCCAGTCGGTACTGGATTGGGAAATGTGAGTAATGTTAACTCACACTGTTGTCGTTTTTAAGAATCACAGCATCTTTGGGGGAAGCCAGACTTTGGTGAAGCTGCAGAGGTGCAGTGAAGGGACTTGAGAATGTAAGACCATTTTTCTCATGGTGGAAGAGAAGTCCTGGAGCTTTCCTGTTAGCAGAGCAGGGATGAAGCTGAGAGGAGTGGGGATGGGCTAGGGAGACAGGGAAGGTGGGAAGAGAAGACAGCAGGCGGCAGGCAGAGCCGAGCATCCCAGCCCTGGCTCCACACAGAACTCGGCTCTCCTAGCCACACCTGACTGAAGTTGCCAGGCCAGGTGTCCACTCCTCCTGTTGGCTGAATCCCAGTAGAGCTTGTGATGTTCCCAGTCCAGGTGTACTGTTGGCTGAAACTTGTAGAGCTTGTGATGGAGTGTGGAAGGTCGGAGGCCCCTTTGTCCACCCAGGCTGCCGCTTCAAGAGTTCCAGTCTATGGGCTGGAAGGCTTTTTCACTGGAGGAGTATGTTGGGATGAGGAATTAGAGTCATACAAGAGATTTTTTTTAAAACATCAGCTTTCAAAAGAGAGCTAGTCATAGTTGGAAAAATGTGTAATGTACAAGCAATAAAAAGGAATTCCTTTCCCTAATTCTGCCAGTCAGAGATATCTGCCGTTATAATTTCTTAAAATACATACAGTACTTACGACAAAGAGTGGAGAGTAATGAACACAGTTTTAGAAAGAAATGTTTCAGATCCCTGTGCTATTGAGTCCCTGTTATGCCCATTGCCTGTTATGTGCCCCGCCTTCCTAGATTCACCCACAGGTGTATGTAACCCTAAATAGGTGTATGTACCATGTTGTTTTATATGATTAAACTTCATACACACAGCATAGTTCTCTTATTTTTCTACACAGAATGTTTCTGAGATGCATCCATGTTGATATATGTAACTCTTGACCATTCATTTTTACTGTGTAGTTGTCCATTTTATGAAGACATTGTTTCTGCAGTATTAATGACTGTATAATAATCTGCTGTACAGGTGCACTATAGTTTATTTAATCTTTCCCTGTTAGTCATTAGGTTGTTTCTAGTTTTTCCCTGAAAAGGATTAACATTCTTTCTGCTAAATTTTTATACATAGCCATTATTTCCTTAGAATAGAATTACTAAGTTAATGGTTATACACATATTTTTAAGATAAAAAATATTTTTTTGCTGCAGTTATTTTGAAAGAAAGGCTATTAATCCATTTCCTTCTGTATTTCAGTCTCTGTTTCAATTGCCTGAATTCCGAAGACTTGTCCTCAGCTATAGTCTACCACAGAACGTACTTGAAAATTGTCCAAGTCACACGGTAAATTGGTGTTGAGTCTTCACTGTTCAGCCCCTTTCATCCCAAAGGCGTTTAGATTTTGGTTCAAGCTGGTGACTGTGATGTTCTCTGGCTTCTGCAACATTTGTTTCCATTTCCTGATGACCCCTTTTATTTCTTTGTGACAAGAAATAAGGATTTACAAAAATATGAAGTTAAGCAAGGGTAAAATGAGAAAAGCAGCTCTAAAAAAGCGACAAGTCACTCTGGTGGCCTCAGCTTTTCTGCCGCTGGGCCTCCTTCAGACACTCGCATGCAGAGTGATGCAGAATGGATGATGTGACGCTGGAGGCCTGGACCTTCATAGAAGAGACTTCAGCTCATTCTTGCCAGAGGGGGTAGCCTCCTGCCCAGATCAACCCTTCCCCGCCAAGATTTCACCTTGGTGATGCTGTTCCCGCAGGAGGGAAGGCAGCGGCTTTAGAAAGGGAACACTTTTGCTTTCTGACAGTATTCTCTCTGGCTCTGTCAATACACAGGTAGTCTTGAGTTTAGGGCAGTCCCGACCACAACCCTTATCAGAATCTACCTGTAATAGTTTGAGACCTGACTCCAATCTAGATCTTCATAAATGTAAATTAGGGAGTGATCGTTAACAGCTTTTCTCTTTACGCGTTCTAATTTTCCAAATACGAGGTTATAAGAGTACACATGGCTATCTTTCCTTCAGGAAAAGAGAAATATCGTGTTTATGCAGGAACTTCAGTATTTGTTCGCTCTGATGATGGGATCAAATCGCAAGTTTGTAGACCCTTCAGCAGCCCTGGACCTCTTAAAGGGAGCGTTCCGATCACCTGAGGAACAGCAGGTACAGGAAGCCTATAGTCCTGGAGCTTGCAGTGATGCCTTGTGACTATTGCTATGATGCTGCTTTGTTTCAGCTGTATAATAAGCTGTGAACATGACGGTATAGGACTTTAGTGCCTGCTTTTGCCCTTTCTAATTCTTAAGGAACAGGTGGTAAAAAGAATGTGCATGCATATGTGTGTTGTGTAGAGGAGGCTGGCAGTTGTAAAGGAAAGAAGTAGTAGAAAGGATAGAATTTTCCAGGGACTGTTGAAGTAGAAAGAAGGAGGTTGGAAGATACCTCAGTGAATCATGGCAAAGGGTCACTGAGGAAAAGAAAGTCCATCCTTTTTCTGCACCTTTGTCTTGCAATGGCCCAGATCGAAATCCTAATTTTAAAACTGTCTAAACCTGAGTTCAGTAGCTTTTCTGAGCAATCTTTCTTTTCTAGTCACAAGTCTGTTCCTTTCCCTATTTCCTATTAAAATCAAAACTAGCACTGTTCATACAATTACTTTTTTTTCTCTGTCTAAAGGTCCTATAGTTCTACAGAATTCTCAGAACATTTCAAAAAGTTTCCTTTCTCCCTACAGATCTCCTATTCTAGAGGACTATAGTCTGTTCTTTGAACCTTTCTGAAAGGCCTAGCTGGAAGACGTGTTTGATATCTTGTTACAAATAGATGTGGCTGGAAGCGGCAGCATTCCATTTCCTCTAGTCAGAGATCCGCTAGTGCACCTTGTGTGTTGTCTGCAGCTGTTGGGCTCCAGTGTTCCTTGTATCTTCATGATACTTGGACCTGAAAAAGAAGTCTTGCCCAGTAATAGAGCCTTACTCATTGGTGGATTAAGGGCAGAGTTTCATTTGCCCCCATACAGTGTTGCATCTAACTCTTCTGCACTTTGTGCCTCTCTTACAGCAAGATGTGAGTGAGTTCACACACAAGCTCCTGGATTGGCTGGAGGACGCCTTCCAGCTAGCTGTTAATGTTAAGTGAGTGCTGCGGATTTGTGCATTCTCCTACTCATAGCAGTTCCCTGAGAATGATGATACAGGAGAAGATTATTCTTCTCAAGTATAAATTACTGATTTTTACCAAACCCCATGGGGTAACCACTCATATTATTCATTGTTTATCCCCCTTGCCTTTGATTTTCCCCTTTTTAGATAATCACATTAACCTGTAACTTTTTACTAAAAGGGCCATAGCTATTTACTTTTAAAAGGCAACACCTGTGCTATAAAATGTATTGACAGGTCAAATCAATCCTTGATGTGAAAATGGGAGGTATAATATGAATATATTGAATTTAATTGTTTCAGTCACTGACAGAAGTAAAATTCAAGGCAAAGAATATAAATACCTCTTAACCAAATACAGATGCAGAGGTATTTGTTTCCTAAGCTTCTTTTTTTAACTCTAGATGGAAGAAGTATGTATCATAAAACAGCTTTCCAATACATTTAAGAAGGGATTATAGAAATAAACTGTTTTCTTTCCATTTCTGTTGTGCCACCAGGAAAACTTTTTCATTTGAAAAACTGCACAAGAGGGCTCATTCTTGCGTTTATACGACTTCTATACTTATATACTTCTGTCACTGGATATGGATGTTATCTATTGAATAGACACACATACATGTATTTGCATGTATGACTTCCTTATTAGACTTTAAGCTCCTTAAGGCCAGGGATCATGCCTGTTGCCTTTGTGTCTCCAGAATTTAGTACAGTGCTGGGCATATACTTGATCAGTGAGTTTTTGAACTAAACTTGTTCAGTGAGTAACTAATCCTTTACTTTAGACCATACCTGGCTCTTAATGAAAATGTTTTATTTTTGCTTTTGAATGATGGTTTGGTCTAGTGTATTGCTTGCCTCATCCAAATGATACAGAACTGTTTCCTTGTTTTAAAAGTAGCAATCCCAGGAACAAATCTGAAAACCCAATGGTGCAGCTGTTCTATGGTACTTTCCTCACTGAAGGGATTCGTGAAGGTAAACCCTCTGCTCTAAATGTTCATTCTCGACTTGTGACCACATGTGTATTTACTGTGAAGAGGCTTGGGAGTCAGACAGATGCAGGTCTGAATACCAGTTCTGCCTCTTTGATGTCTGTGATCATGGACAAGCTCCATGATCCTGGATCATGGATCTTCAGTCTCTTCATCTGTAAAATGGGCACAGTGTTTGTCACAGAGCTGTTATATTGAATTGTATGTTATTGCCCAGCCCAAACCTGATATTAATATCAGACGCATACTGATATTTATCAGTTTTCTCAGTTTTTTTCAGGCGTAATATCTAAGCTCAAAGTTTTGTTGAGTCAGACTGCCAAAATATGTGTGTCTCCTCTAGTGGCTTATCTAGCTGTGTATCAGACACACGGCCAGTCATTCCCTGTCTAACCCTTGTCATCTTTTACCCTTTCTGATAGCCTCCTTAAAACAATCTCATCCACTATCACTTCCCCAAAACAGCATTTCTTACTGTCGTATACAACTAGCCAAGTGTTCAAATACCCTATTTGTTTTATAATTTTTTGTATATGTAAATAAATAATTTTATGTATGTAAAGATAAGTGCACTTCCCTATGTGTATACGTTTTTACAGTTTGTGTTAATCAGGATCAAATGTGCTTTATTTGTGACTGGTTGATACGTCTTTTCAGTTTTTTCCAGAATCTTCAGACTATCCCATCCCCACATTCTTTCTTCCTTGAAATACATTTTTTTTTTTTAAAGAAATTAGGTTGTTCTCTTATATTCTCTACAGTCTAAAATTTTGCTGCTCACTTATCTGTGATATAGTTTAACATACTCCTGTCTGCTCATCATTTCATAAATTGATAGTTGGATCTAGACTGGCCAGATTCAGGTAAGGCTTTATAATTAGTCGAGACTAATCTGTAGATGGTGGGACAGTCTTTGATTAGGAGGCATGTTACCTCTGGTTGTCTTTCTTTTTTGTGAGGTTAGCAGTTGTCAGTGATTTGTGCATGGATCCACTGGTTCATCAAGGCCATGTACACTTCTAACCTGTTTTCAGCAAATTGCTGAATTAAGAAGATACTGTTTCTGTGGTGCCAGGAAAAAAGCTTTAGAAAGCAGTAGTGATGCCTTTACAACAGCAATCTGTCTCTTTGCCTAGGAAAGCCCTTTTGTAACAACGAGACCTTCGGCCAGTACCCGCTTCAGGTAAACGGGTATCGTAACTTAGACGAATGTTTAGAAGGGGCCATGGTGGAGGGTGACGTTGAGCTGCTTCCTTCCGATCATTCAGTGAAATATGGACAAGAGGTGAGTTGGATATTTTTGCTTTTGCCAATGACAAAGCCAGTTAAATAGGACTGAGCTTTTGGGCAAACTGTTTTCACATCACGTATTAAATAACTTTTTACACTTAGCAGGACTTGTACTAGTCTGAAGTGTCTCATGAGTTGGTAAGAGTAGTGAGTCTTAGTGTTTGATAATTAAATTCTTGTATGATTTGAGTTAATCATATAAAGGTTGTATGCTGCCTCTGATGTTTTAAGTATGATCAAGTTTCTCTCTTTCTGTTGAAGCCTACCTGTACCTGAGTAGGGAGAACCCACTGCCTCCATATTTTCGGAGGGTAAAAATACAATGATTTATTCCTATGGTATGCTTTTAGAATATCTTCCCTATTATAGTATTACTGTTCTCAGTTGTAAATTCTGCCTTTGCTTTAAATTTTTTAAAATTTAAGGTTCATTTATTTGTTTTGGTGGGATGGAAAGAAAGGGGGAAGGTGAAGGGCGAGTAAGGGTAATTAATATCTCAACATTCCCACTGGGTTCAGAATTAGTGACTTATATTGTAGCATAATTAGCAGCACCACACAGCTTGAATTATTCTCCTTTCATGATACGTTTTGGAACAAAATTGTGCTTTTTATGAGCCCAATCCAGTAATTACTTATAAGAGAAAGAAAACCTTTCTTGAATTAAACAGGGAGCCTGACGTGAGCCTTGTTGAAGTGCATTAGCTGTAGAGCAGTGTTAGAACAGGGAGAGAACTATTGCCTCCCTAGCTTTTCAAGGAACGTGTTAATTCCTGATTGGGAGGCATAACATCTGTGCCACCTGTACAGAGCTGATGCATGCTCTTACAAAAGAGAAAGAGTGTTTATTCGCAACTAGGACCTCTGGAGGCTTTTAGTCAAGAATCGGACCAATCTATTAAAAAAAAAAAAGAAAATAGTGCCTGTTTACATTTAGCTCTGAGGTGGTCAGGCAGACTATCTGGATTCACCTCATGCTGACAAGGGTATGTGGAGGGAATATAGCCATTTGCATCTTTGGTAAAAGGAACGTTTTAAACTTGTTGATATGAACCTCTGCCACACAGGTGAATTGAACAGAAATGCTTTTCCTGGTTTAGTCGTTCCTCATCTATGATCAGTGACAGTTGAGATCTTTTTTTTTTTTAATAACTCAGTACTTTCTTTTCTTGAAACTCAAGGTAACTTAATAGGTTGATTTGATGAAATCCTTTGTGAGATCCATCCATTCTTGGAAATCAGAGATTTTTTTCAGAACCCTCAGAATCATGAGGCTATTTCAAGTTTCGTCTTTAGTAGTAGAGGGGATTCAAACTGTGTGTGAATAAGTAGTATAGAGGATGTGTACACGTATTAATCTTTTTAGACAATTTCTAATTTGTTGGTTGGGCTATTTTCTCCAGGTTTGAAGCTTCTTAAATGCTGATGATGTAGTGAATGATACGTAGATTTTTGGTGCAGTTCACATATTTAAAGCTCATTATTTCTGACGATGATAGTTGAATAAAAATGTTCACTGGCTTGTAAGTTTGGAGTCTTGAGGAGTTTTTAACCATATTCTGTAAGAAGGCATGATTCTTTGTGGTCATTTTAACTATTTGGGATTAAAAAAATTTTTCAGTATGAATTTGATTTGAATATAAATTCTATACCAAAAGAGGAGAGTCTAATGAGGGATAGTTTAAATCTGACTATTGCTGTTTGCTAATCTTAACTTTTCTTTCTTGTATTTCTACTCTTGATTTAGCGTTGGTTTACAAAGCTACCTCCAGTGTTGACCTTTGAACTCTCAAGATTTGAGTTCAATCAATCCCTGGGTCAGCCAGAGAAAATTCACAATAAGCTTGAATTTCCTCAGATCATTTATATGGACAGGTGAGTTCTGTGGTTGATTGTCTTCTTGATGTTCTGTAGCAGAAGTAAGCTTGTACTAAGTGTATTGTCCGTAGTACTCTTCTGGAGGTCTTGATAATATGCAAATTTGGATTCAGTGGATCTAGGTGGGGGTCCAAGAGGTTGCATTTCTAAGAAGTTCTCTGGGTGATGCTATTTTCTGATCTTTGGACCACAATTTGAGTAGCTGGGCTTTAGGTGAAAGCTCTCCTCTCTGCGATGATGAACAGTATGTGGAGTAGCTGCCGAGTATTTCTTTTTCTTCTGAATACTATTTGTATACCTGGAAAAAAATCCTAGACAGACTTACAGAATTTTAAGTCTGTTTTAGCAACATATAGTTTACATACAAAGAAATGTTACCATTCTTAAGTGTATAGCCAATGAGTTTTGATGAATATATGCGGTCAAGTAACCACTACCACAGTCAAGATACAGAATATTTCCATCACCCATGCCCCTTTACAGTCAGTCCCTTCCCTGCACCCTCAGGCAACCACTTATTTTCTGGCCCTCTAGTTTTGTCATTTATAAAGTATTATAATTAGGAACATTAATATTCATTATGCACCCTGCTGTGGTCACCATCTTTCACTTTGAATAATGTTTTTGGAATTCATGTATGTTGTTGCATATATCTGTGATTTCTTTCTTAATATTGAGTAGTATTACATTGTATGGATGTACCACAGTATTTTTTCCATTAACTAGTTTAGGGACATTTCAGATGTATCCAGTTTTAGGCTATGATGAATATGAATTTTCACATAAAAGTTTTGGTGTGGCTTTTAGTACTTCTGGGTAAGATACCTGGGAGTGAGATTGCAGGTTATTGTATAAAAAGTATGTTTTTAACTTTACAAGAAGTTTCTAAACTGTTCCCTAAAGTGGCTATGCAATTTTGTGTTCCTATTATCAGTGTATGAAAGCTACATTTGCTCTTAAGTCCTCACCAGTGTTTGAAATTATCAGTCTTCTAAACTTTAGCCATTCTGTTGGGTTTATTAGGGCTTTTCTTGGTGGCTCAGATAGTAAAGAATCCACCTGCAGTGTGAGAGCCCTGGATTCAATCCCTGGGTTGGGAAGATCCCCTAGAGAAGGGAATGGCTAGCACACACTCCAGTATTCTGGCCTGGAGAACTCCATGCACAGAGGAGCCTGGCAGGCTAGTCCATGGGGTTGCACAGAGTTGGACATGACTGAGCAACTTTCATTTTCACTGTTCATTGGGTTTATAGGAATATCTGTATTTTTCTTTTGACTTGTATTTCCGTGATAACTACTGACACTGAGCATCTTTTTGTGCGCTTAATTAATGGTCATTTGTAAATTTTTTTAGGGCGAGAGTCTTTTGTCCACTTTATAGTTTGGTTGATTGTGTTCATACTGAGTTGTAAGAGTTCTTTATATATTTTAGATACGAATCTATATCTATCTTTGTTTGTCTCTTCCATTTCTTTACTAGTATTTTTAGAAGAGCAGGAGTTTTGATGAAGTCTAATGTATCAGTTGCCCTTTCATAGTTTGTGCTTTTTGTATTCTAGTTAAGAAATCTTCCACCCAAGGTCACAAAGATCTTTGTTATTTTTTTCTAGAAATTTTGTGATTTTTACTCTTATATTCATATCTATGACCATTTAAAGTTTATTTTCATATATGCTATGAGGTAAGGGGATATTTTTGCAGGAGGCAGTAAGGCAGCATGTGGATATCCAGTTGTTTCAGCATCATATGTTTAAACAGCTCCTTTTTCCCCACTGAATTACCTTGATACTTTTTTAAAAAATTAGTTGAACTTACATTTGTGGGTCTTTTTCTGGAGATTTTATTCTGTCTGTTGTGTAGTCTTGTGACAGTGCCACACTCTCTTAACTACTGTGATTTTATTATAAATCTTGACATCAGATAGTATAAATCTTCTACTGTATTACTCTTTTTTAAAAGTGTTTTGGCTATTCTCATTGATTTGTATCGAAATATTAAAATCATCTTGTCAAAACTCCTCATAGCTACTGGGATTCTGATTGGGACTGTGTTGAATGTATAGATCAATTTGGGGAAATTGACATCTTAACAATTTTTAGTCCTTTAGTCCATGAGCATGGTATAGCTTCATTTATTCAACTCTGCTAATTTCTCTCATCAGTGATTTATAATTTTTTGTGTACAGTTCTTGCACATATCTGGTTGTTTATTCCTAAATAATTATTGCTTTTGATGTTATAAGGCTTTAAAAAAAAAAAAAAAAACTTATCTTTTCATTTGTTCCTTACAAGTATACAGAAAAGTTCAGTAGATTTTTTTCCTCTTTCTTTTTTAATTGACTTTGTATCTTTTGACATTACTAATAAATTCACTTATTAGTTCTGATACATTTTTGTAGATTTCTTGAGATTTCCTATGTACATGATCCTGTTATCTGCAAATGTAGGCAGTTTTATTTCCTTTTCTATCTATATGACTTTTATTTCTTTTTTTTACCTTATTGCACTGACTGTGCCTCCAGTAAAAACACTGAATAGAAGAGGCAAGAGTGAGCATTCTTGGATTGTTGCTGATCTTAGGGGGGAAAACTTTCAGTCTTTCATCATTAAATATGATGTTACTCTGGTTTTCATAGAGCTAACATAGAACTAAACCTGTGTCTGATTAAGGTAGGTTCCTTGTATCCAAAGTTTGCTGAAACTTTGTGTTATTAATGTTTATAAATATAAATTGTTATGTTTGTGGGATTATTATTTGCTTAGGTATATGTACAGGAGCAAAGAGCTTGTTCGAAGTAAGAGAGAGTGTATTCGAAAACTCAAAGAAGAAATAAAAATTCTGCAGCAAAAACTGGAAAGGTGAGTCGTAGACAACCTTTGTACTTAGAAATGTGAAAGATAGAATGGGATATTAAAATTGGATAATTTGCTTTTATCTAAAAATTAATTCAGAGTTTAAGTGTTAACTAGTATAGTTTATAAAATGGATAAAGAAACTGTGAAACAGTCTTTAAGATGGGCAGTGGTGGTCCCAGGGCACCTTTGACCCAAGTCACACGGCGAGTTATTGACAGTGTACTGAAGAGAAGCCAAGTTCTGGTTTCATAGCTCTTTACTTTTTCTGCTCTCCTTGCCATTTTGTTCACAAACACAGGAGAGGTAACTATCACAAAACTCTAATCCCTTTGTCTTGGGAAAGCGGTTTTTGAAGTGCCTGGTAAAGGTAAAACAAGTCAGCAGTGCTGACTCAAAGAGAAGGCTTGTATTTTTGACGCATAGAAATCCTTTCTCCTGTGGAGAAATCGTTTGTTCATCTCTTCTTGGACTGCTTCTGTGAAGCCACCCTGTGACTGCCCAAGAAGGAATCAGTGTGACTTCTCTCTAGTCAGAGACTGTTAATTTAGTTTTTAGGAAGGAGATTCCATAATGTCAGTGGCTTTTTTTTGCCTTTATCTACTTACTATTTTTGCTGCTACCACTACTCCACTTCTGACTACTTCATTGCTAGCTCAGTAATTTCCCTGAGAGGCAAAACCCACTATACCAGCCTGAGAAAGACCCTGCACCTGTGGGTGCCCCTTCCCAGCTCCCTCCCTCTCACTTAGGAAGAATTTATCCAACAGTTGTTATGATCCGTCATCTCATTGTCTTAATATAGACTTAAGCTGGAGATTGGGTCCTCAGATACTCCTGAAAGTGATTTAGAGGACTTTATACCTATGGCAATATTTTACTTTAAAAATTTGAGTGATACTTTATAAGATTGGAAAGTTACAATTGTTTTTATACAATATAAAAACATTTTATACCTAGTATACCTGATGTATTTTATTTTAGCTGAAAAATACTCAATTTGCCAGTAACCAGCTAGGCATTCTGACTTACTTAGATTTTAAATAGAGTACAGGAGTATTTTCTGTAGTATGAATATGACTTTCTTTTTAAAATAAAGTGACTTAAATTTTTGGATAATTTTACTCAGGTAATTATTTTTGAAAAGTTGCTTGTCTATGTGTGACATAGTTCTGGGAGTCTTTGCAATGAACTTGTTAATGGATACCATTAGGTGGTAGAACTGAGATGGGAATGGATGGCTTTTATGGTTTGTTTTATCCTTTTTTGAATTTGAGTTTTCTTACCAGGTATATGTATTACTTTTATTATTTAAAAAAAAGTTCACCGTTTCTTCTGTAAAAGTACCTTGATATCATATTAAAAATAAAATTTCTTGTGTACAGTGTAGACATCTTTGCTGAAACCACTTTCATTCTAATTCTACTAAAGTAATACATTATATGAAGTAGTTGGTCTAAAGGAATTCAATAGAAGAACAGGAAAATGATTATGTCATAAAATTGAAGATAAGTTTCTTAGAGAAATTTTTTTCCTGAAATTTTGTATAAATATCATGTTAAAATACAGCAGACTTGGGAAGAGTTACAGATGTAAAATGATGGCTTAAAATCTTATGACAGATTATCAGTGCTGCAGTGCTACTAGAAAGATGTTTCCTTTGGTCCAAGGCAGTCATGCATTAATAAATTCTTTCAACAAACAGTGCTTAAGAAGACATTCACCATGTCTGTGGGATAGACAAGGAGTTCAGAGATGGGAGATGTTCCTTCAGTGTTAACGGGAATGACATACTGAAAAAAGACCATGGAGAAAATAGATCTTGAAAGATCAATCAAGTTTAGATAAGTTGATAGCTGAAAGTAAGCCAAAGATATAGATCTAAGGACTAGAAACAGTTATTTAAAGTTCCTCTAGCTTTATATATTTAACATCCTTTTCTTTGAAAGGCGAAACACTCTGTGGCAGGCAAATCCACAGGAGAAATCATTCTGTTTCTCTTTTAAATTAGAGGATGAAGTGTCTTTGCTACATATCCTCTAACATGTGGTTGATTTTGAGTTGCATTATATTTTATTTTTCATTTCATAATGTCCTTTTTGATATAGAAACAGACAATTTTTTTTCTCCCTAGTTCTGTGGCTGTTTTTTTCACTTTATATGAAGTGACTCTCTCCTTTTGTAAATGGAATCCCAGAATTATAGTTTACCTGTACCAGTGAGTCAGCTTACGTACCACTTAGACTGTCCACTGCAGTGAACTGTAGAATTCACTAAAGTGAATCTCTTCTCTTAGGGTAGCATGTGCTGGTAATGGCAGAACATTGGGTATTATTAAAATAATTAATTTGTTATTTTGATTACATATTGAAGACATTTATTATTTACTGATCCCAAAGAAATCTTCAGTAATTTATGCCTGGCCTGCACTGTTCAATGAGTACATGAGTCACAGTGTACATAGGACTTGAACTCTGACCTTTGTCAAGACCTACTTCCCGTTTCCAGCTTTCTTGCTCTCATTTTTCCTAATTGCAGATTACTTGATCTAAAAGGCAGCAAAGAAAAAAAACCTTGGGTACGTTATATTGATACAAAAGTATTTGTGGTTTCAGACTCTGAATTTTAAATCAGTATAACTAGTCTCAAACACATCTTTATTAATCAAAGTAGGAACCATTACAATCAACACATTTTTGCCAACGAGAAAAAAGTATGCTTATTCCTGTAGCATAAAAATCTGTGCCTTGGGATTTGATGAACTCTTGGAAAGCATTTTCTGCATCCTGCTGGTTGTGGAAGCGTTTTCCCTGCAAAATGTTATTGAGATGCTTGAAGAAGTGGTAGTCAGTTGGCGAGAGGTCAGGGAGATGAGGGAAAACTTTGTAGCCCAATTTGTTCAGCCTTTGAAGCAGTGTTTGTGTGACATTTGGTTGGGCATTGTCATGGAGAAGAATTGGGCCCATTCTGTTGACCAGTGCTGGCTGCAGACGTTGCAGTTTTCAGTGCATCTCATCCATTTGCTGAGCATACTTCTCAGATGTAATGGTTCCACTGGGATTCAGAAGGCTATAGTGGATCAGACCGGCAGCAGACCACCAAACAGTGACCATGACCTTTTTTGGTGCAAGTTTGGCTTTGGAAAGTGCTTTGGAGCTGCTTCTCTGTCCAGCCACTGAGCTGGTCGTCGCTGGTTGTCATGTATGATCCACTTTTTGTTGCACATCACAAACCGTAAGAAATGGTTTGTTGTTGTGCAGAATAAGAGAAGATGACACTTGAGAGTGACAGGTTTTTTTATGTTCGGTCAGCTCATGAGGGCACCCACTTTCTGAGCGTTTTCACCGTTTTAATTTGCTTCAAATGTCAAACAGTCATAGAATGGTCAACACTGAGTTCTTGGGCAACTTATCCTGTAGCTGTAAGAGGATCAGCTTCAGTGATTGTCTCAGTTGGTCGTTGTCAGCTTCTGGTGGCCGGCACTATGTTCTTCATCTTTCAGGCTCTCGTTTCCTTTGCCAGACTTCCAGAACCACCACTGCACTGTACTTTAGCTAGCAGTTCCTGGGCCAAATGCATTGTTGGTGTTGTGAGTTGTCTCAGCTGCTTTGTGACCCATTTTGAACTCAAATGAGAAAATCACTTGAGTTTGCTTTCTGACTAACATCATTTCTGTAGTCTAAAACGCATATAAACAGCAGGTAATAAGCCATTAGCAAAAAAACATAAAGCAAGAAATGCACGTTAAAATGTATAACATAACCACGTTTATTTAAGAATATGTTCCAACATCAAATGGCAAATTTCAGCAATGCAAAACTGCAATTACTTTTGCACCAACCTAATAGTTCAACAGCATTATTTTCAGATTTGAATAATGATAATGTATCTCTCTTCCTTTAAAAAATAGAGTTTACTTTTATGAGTAGAGCCTAAATGTGATATGAATCAAGAAAAAGCACCACTAGTGTGACTTTGAATAGAAGCCCACTTGAAATGCTTTCTGTCAAGTGTGAAGATTGAGATTGTTATCAGTTTTCACTTTCATAGTTAGAAAACTTTTACTCTGTAGATTAATGTATTAAATATTGTATAGCCTTTAGGGATAAACATTTCCATTGGCTCTCCATATAATAATGCAGTGAGCCTGAAAGTACAAGAAGTGTTGGCACTAGAGTACCATTTTCTCTGCCTCGTAGGTATGTGAAGTATGGCTCGGGCCCAGCCCGGTTCCCGCTTCCGGACATGTTGAAATACGTAATTGAATTTGCTAGTACAAAACCTGCCTCAGAGAGCTCTGCGTCTCAAAGTGATACATGCATGACAGAACCACTTTCTTCAGCACACTGCCTGACTTCTGACCTGACATCCAAGGAAAGGTAACGGAAATAAGTTTTAAAAATAGCATACATTGGGGTGTTTGGCTTAGTCTGAGCTGTGTGCCACGTTTCCACCTGATGAACACTCGCCCCATGAGAGCTCATGGGCTGTGAACTCTTTGTCTTACCGGATTTTGCCACTAAGTGAATCGTTTGTAATTCCCACCCATGCATTTGTCTCACCCAAGGGATAGTTGGGGTATTACAGAGACGTCTTGAACTGTCTAGAACATGGTTCATTCTCTGCCAGGCCCACCTGGCTCTGAGGTCGCTATAAGCTAACTGCCTGAAAGGCCTTCCCCAGGGGAAAACTCAGCCGCTGATTTGCTAAAACATTGCCTTCACTCGTCTGCTGAAGGAGTCTGCATGGCTAAGTAAACATCAAGCAAAGGGAAACTTACTTACAAGTAGAAAATTAAAATAAGAGAAAGAACTGGCTGGGAATTGAAGAGGACAACCTACAGGGGTTGATCTGGCAAAGAGCCAGAGAGGCCATGTCACAGGAGCCCTTGATTCTCTTCTAGCTCAACTGTGTGCAGCAGCCTTTGTGGTCTGGAGGAGCCACTGGGGCCAGCTCGGATCAAACATGATCTGTGTGTCCTGGCTGACAAAAACACCCGAGCCTATAGAAGAGTTTAGACATTTTTATGTTTTTAAAAGAAACCAAATCATTCCTTCGCTGCCCGCCCCCCGCCCCCGCCACATATTACTATTCATTCATTCATGTGTGTGCAGGGTGCCTGTCTGGACAGAACATACCAAATGGTAATCGCGGTTATCTCTAGGGGGTGGCACGAGGCATGGGCTGGAGGGAGGGTTCATTTACTTTTATACTCTACCTGTGTGTGTGTGTTTGGATTTTTGTAGAATGTTTTCATGTCCTTTGTAAAATATAAATGATTTTAATTTTTAAAAAGTGGTTTTGTCTGTTTAGTAATATGAAATAGTACTGACGGATATTAGATTTTAAAGTTGATCTGTGTGTGTGTGTGTAATCTTTTTTGAGATTGAGACATCTCCTCTCGCTTACATTGGCCTTGTTTTCCCATATGTATGGGTCTTCAGGGAAAAGAGGTTTGCTTCATTATTTTGTATATGGGAGAGAGGCAGGTAGGAAGGGGAGTGAGAGTTTAAGTCAGAACTGGGAAGTTTATGTTCTTCAGTTTTGGTGTGAAACAGTAACCTAGGTACAGTTAGATTCGTTTATATTCCTGCTGATTTGTCTGTGTGCAGTTTTTTTGACTGTAGTTAATTAGTAGATAAATTAACAGTTACTTTACATACCTTATTCTCAGTTTAGAACAATGATGTAAAGTGGTTGACATCCACCTCTTACAGCTGAGGTGTTAGATTCCTTACCCGAGGCTACTAAGTTCTCCTTGGGTTTAGCTGAGATGTGGTAGAGCTGGAGTTGTCTGCCTGTAAGTTCTGCACCCTGCGCTCTCCCAGAGTGCCACCTAGTTTGCATTCCTGCCTGTTGGGTATATAGCTGATACTATTTTTCTTCTGTGTATTTTGTTCCTGGATCTACCTGTCTATCTCACTTGGGTCAGTTACATCTTGGAAACACGATAGTCGACCCCTTGACTACTCCACTCCCCATCTCCTCTTTTGCATGTTCCTTCTCATCCTTTCTTCTTGAGAAGAAGGTTCGTTGTTACAAGTGGTTAGAGAGCAGGCACCATAGACTTGTAAACTCTAGGCAGATGTGAGTGTAATCCCTCCCTGTCCTTTATTAGCTGGGTGAACTTGGGGACGCTGCTTTATTTCTCTGAATCTTAGGTTTGAAAGTTGGTAAAATAGAAATGGTGATAGTACCTGCCTCATCAGCAAGCTGTGTTAAATGAGATGATGCCTGTAAAGGAAAGGTTTGGCTCAGTAACTTGATAGAGTAAACACTCACTAAATTGTAGCTGTGCTTTCCCACAGAGCAGCTTGCCTTTCAGAGTGCATTAATTTAGGCAAAGACGTATGTTGGAAATGGAAGAGAAAATAACAACCTGCTCCTGTATTCTTGCCTGGGAAACCCCATGGACAGAGGAGCCAGGCAGGCTACAGTCCATGCGTGTATGCTAAGTCGCTTCAGTCATATCCAACCAACTCTTTGCGACCATACAGACTGTAGCCCGCCAGGCTCCTCTGTCCATGGATGCTCCAGGCAAGAATACTGGAGTGGGTTGCCATGCCCTCCTCCAGAGCTACAGTCCATGAGATCCCAAAGAGTCGAACATGATTTAGCAACTGAGCACACATGCATAGTTTGGAAATTATCATCTGAGCATTTTTTTTTTAAATCTTCCTTCAGTACAAGTAAAGAGAGCACGTCTCCGGAAGCTGAAGGAGCCTTTTCTTCTTCTGAAGATTCTGTTCACGAGTCTAAGATGGCAGAGCAGCCACTTACACCTCCCCGTTCTTCCGTGGAAATGCCCGCACACCCAGCTCCTCGAACAGTCACAGATGAGGAGATAAACTTTGTGAAGACCTGCCTGCAGAGGTGGAGGAACGAGATTGAACAGGATATACAAGGTTGGCTCATTCTTCCCAGATGGTTACTCTCTGCCTTTTCTGTTTGTGTGAATGTGTGGAAATTTGGCACCTTGGAGACACGTCCTGTCATTGCCATATATTCTGTTGAATTTGAGGAATCGTGACCTCTTTGGTACTTTTTGTTCCCTGGGAGATTGGGTCAGACACTTCGCTTTAGTAATATAACCATGAAAAGTTCTTCCCTAGATTCCCTCCTCAAATTTTCTGGGAATTCCTGGTTATCTAGGATACACAGTGCCACTCACCTTAGAGAATTTTCTGCGTCTGCTGGGTTTCTTTTCCTGTAGTTTATCTGAACTCTGACTTCAGTTGACTTAAACTTAGAATTTCAGTTTCCTGAATTTCCACTTTTAAAGTTTTTTCTGCATACAGTATGCTTTATTGGCAGTTAAGGAGGCAAAACCTATTTGAGTAATGCATGCAGTGTAAAATCACATTATTCAGCATTTTTTCCCTAAAATCCTTTGGCCTTGTCTTGTTTTTCGTCCTCCCCTTCTTTCTCCTTTTATCTAGGGAGCAATAAATAAGTAAATGATACAAATCTAGATTCCTCCCAAGTTCTTATTGACAGAAATCTGGCCCTGCCTGTTGCTTTGCCTTCCCTTTTCAGGTGTCTCTGGGACATGTAGTTTACACCCAAGTGACCCATTAAAGTCTGTTTTTAGAGACTGTTTCCTAAGAAATTTTGGTGCTCATTATAAGACTTTTTTTTTTTTTTTAGAAATCTTAATGTAGTTAAATTAAACTAAAAGCCTTTGTAACCTAAAGCACTAGCTGCTTTAAAACTGCATGCTTCCTTATGGTTCATAGAGAGAAGTTGAAAGGGTGAAACCTCAGGTACAGAGAAGCTGTAGTCTTTGCAGAGCTAAAGCTGCCTGTGTGTGATGTGGGATGAAATCATTATAACTGAGTGTTCTTTTTTAACAGACTTAAAGAACTGTATTGCAAGCACTACCCAGACTATTGAGCAGATGTACTGTGATCCTCTTCTCCGTCAGGTAGAATGAAAATTGATGGGAAAGTAGTCAAGACATGTTCTAATGGTGCTAATGGGCAGATACAGAAAGAGAAGTTGATGGTTTTCTTTGAAACTGAATGGAAGCTTCCCTAAGATATAAAAATTAATTTTGGAAAGAAATATGTATTATTCTATACTTGAGGCTAAAAAAGAGTAGTGTATCTTCCTTCTACCACCAACAGGATGTAAAACATATTTGTCTTGAGTCTGCCACATGGTATTTTTTCCATATATTGGAAAGGTTTGTTGTTAAATATTAATAAAATTTCTCATAAAATGGTAATTAAGCAGTACAGTGGAGGAAAACTGACCAGGGACTGGTTCCCCATCCTTTCCAAAGTACCGTGATCCTTCATGATCCTTCATTTAGCAGTATGATTTGTAACCTTTATGTCTCTAGTAAATTCCAAAAGAGAGGTAGGCAGGGCAGAAATTCTTACTTTCCACATATGTTTTTGTTTAGAATAACATTCTGGGCATAGACAGGGAAGAGGCTGCAGTTAGGGGGCTGTCCTCCACGGGCTTCTGTGTAACTGAAAGACTGTGGGAGGAGAGCCCTGTTTCTAGGGTCGTGGGAAACCACAGTTGTGTTGTGTAGCAAGAATGCACCATGTGAATCTTGGGTGTTGACCATTTTCTCTTTTCTATTCTTTAAAAAAATTTACCACCGTAAAAACATATCAAGGTACTGATTAAATGTAATTTTACTTTACTGACTCGCCTGTCTTTCACCAGTACTTAACTTGGCACTTAAGCATTACTCTTACTTTCACCATATTGCCGGTAGGGGCGGCAGGGCGGGGAAAGCTTTTCACATTTTGAAACAAACAAGTATGTAGTTAAAAGGGTCTTCACCCCAGATAAGTGGATGATTACCTGCAAGAAGAAATATAAAGACCATATGACTGATTCATAATGAAACATGCTAAGTTAGATTTTAGTTAATAGAAAATTTATTAATTTTAGTTAGTAAAACTTAGTCATAGAACAGCATAACTGCTAAAGGTCCCAGATGTGGTAAGCATCTTCTCAACATGAATGGTCATGGTGCTTCTATGTTTAGATAGACTGAACTAACTGGGGGAATTAATAGGAACTGGGGGAATTAATAGGTCTCAGTTATCTTTTGTTTTAGATCTATAATCATAGGAGTTTATAGAATTGAAAGAGGTCTCAAAGAGGTCATCTAGTTTAACTGTCTGATTTTGAAGATTCAGGAATGGAGGCATAATTGGGAGATTCCAAGGCTGTGTTTTTTTAGTTCATCTTGAATCAACAAGATGTTTTGTTGATGTGAACCCTACATCAAACACACATGTAAATGGGCAGTTTTCGTAGGTCTTATGGTTGGTTATACTTTGGAATTTTCATCAGCTAAACTCCTGTCAGATGACTTTGCTTTAACCTAACACAGGGAACGTTTTCTGAATTGCAGGTGCCTTATCGCTTGCATGCAGTCCTTGTTCATGAAGGACAGGCAAACGCAGGACACTACTGGGCCTACATCTATAATCAGCTGCGACAAGTCTGGCTCAAGTACAACGACATCTCTGTTACCGAGTCTTCCTGGGAAGAACTTGAAAGAGATTCCTATGGGGGCCAGAGAAATGTTAGTGCTTACTGCCTGATGTACATTAATGACAAGCTACCCCACTTCAATGCAGGTAAAAACACTATGAGCAGAGGGAGGCTTGGGGAGGTTTTGTACTTCTCAGGGAAGGGCTCAATCTTGCAGTTTAGAGAAAACAACAACTCGGATTTATTAGAAAGTAATGATGTGTTTAAGAAATACAAATAGTACAAAAGAGAAGAAAAAGGAAAAATAAGTTTGCTTTCCTACTTCCTTGAGCCCAACAAGTATCCATTCTTAGGCTCCTAATGTAGTCTTCTAGAAATGTTCTGTGCAAATGCTAGGTTTTATTTATTGATATCTCACCTACACCCCATTTTTTCCCACCAAATGGGATATTTTTCCATTCTGTTCGGCATCTTTTTCATTGTTTTTCTTAGCAATCTCTCTTTTTATAAATAGAACCAACTTATTCCTATTAACAATTGTAAAATAATTCCATTGCATGGAATGTATATATAATTTATTAAACCAGCCTCCTGTTGATAGACTTTTAAGTTGCCTCTAGTTTTTCCCTTTTTTAGTGACATCCTTGTGCGCGTATTTTTTGCACCTTTTGGAGAATAGCTAGATTTTACAAGTGGATTTGCCTCAATGGTTTCAGACTTCTCATAATACTGCTACTAATGCTAACAATAATCATAATTATCATTTATGCTGGTACTTTCCTCCTAACTGCATGCTTTCAAGCTTTATTTCTCTAATAACTTATTAACGGAGGAGGAGGCAGGGCATAAATTCTTATCACCCACATTTTCCAGCTGAGGTTCTGTACTTGTCATACAGCCAGTAAATATTCTGGTTCCAGATTCTATGCTATTTTCCATATATCTTACTCTTTCTTTCTTCTTTCACATCTGAGATTATACAAAGCATCTTCTTTTAATGTTCAGACTTTACTGTGTTGCATAAGTAAGGAAACATATAAGGCATTTTGTCTGGGCAGCAAATGATCTTTCTCCTATGCTTGGTGGGTAGGGGATGGAGAGAATGCTCACTTCACAGTAACTGATCATCCTAATTGCATGTTTGCAGTGTGAGGGCAGGAACAGCTGCTCGTGGGAGTTTCTGTACAAACCATTGTGCTGGCTGTGGGTGGTATATAGGAGACTTGTTATAACGGGTATGGCTCATCTATAGAAATAGACAAAAAGTGGGAACTGTCATTTAGTGAAAAGACTAGTTAACAGCAACCAGTATGTGGATTTGCTACTCTTTTGTAAGTTTTTATGATTTGTTTCGGTTGTAGGATTGGAAATGAGATTGAATATATCACTGATAGCCTTGTCATTTTTCATCATAGCCGTTAGTGAACCCCAGGTATTACTGACCATCTAACTTTTGTATCCCTTTGCTTTCTGGTAGCACTTGATTATGTGAAACTTAAGGCAGTATAAATGTCTTGGTTTTCATTTTCAACCGTCTTGAGATGGATATACTTTGTTATTTAATTCAATTTATTATTATTATTTTTTGACCACACTATATTGCATGTGGGATCTTATTTCCCTGACCAGGGATCAAACCCATGTCCCCTACAGTGGAAGCTCAGAGTCCCAACCACTGGACCACCAGGGAAGTCCTGGAGATGGATATTCTTATCAGTAATAGGGGCATTGTTTACACTGATAAACTGTTTATCTTGAAATTCCATTGAATCGAATGATTTTCTGAATTCCCAAGAAATGTTTGGTTTGTTCTGGCTACTTTGTCTGTGATTGGCCTCTACTCCAGGTCCTCACTTGTTACCATTGATTGATTCATTTAACAAATATTCAATGTCCCTCCCTTCCAATATGCCAGCCACTATTACTGGGGTACCATGACTATTGGCCTGATACTGTCGGTACTTCGGACAATGGATGGATTATGTGTGTATTTTTCATTAAAAGTAAGAAAAAAGACAAAGTGTCTTTCTTTTTTTCTGGAAAGGAGCTTTGGTTTCCTTGAGACGTTTTGCTTGGTGGGACTCTGTTTTAACTGTGTCTTTGTTCTTCCTCAGAGGCAGCCCCAAATGAATTAGATCAGATGTCAGGAGAAGTGGAAGCCCTGTCTGTTGAACTTAAGCATTACATTCAGGAAGATAACTGGAGGTTTGAGCAGGAAGTGGAGGAATGGGAAGAAGAGCAGTCTTGCAAAATTCCTCAGATGGAATCTTCCACCAGCTCAGCATCACAGGACTTCTCTCCCTCACAAGGTATTTGATCAGGGCATTTATGCGAGTGACTTGGGGGAGTTCACGCTGCACTCCCGTAGCCAGCCCCATGCACTTCCTCTGAGTGAGCCATGCCACGCTTTGCACAGTGGAATTAGAGTTGGTGTCGCACAACCTGACAGCCTAGTTTGTGGCTGTAGACAGTCAGTTCTGCTGAGCAGAAGTAATAGCAGAAAGATTAGCAGCTTGCTACCTGTACTTTCACTCTGTTTAGTGCTTGCTTATTTCCCAGGTTTCAGGAGAAACTGTGGTAAGATTAATAGGTAGATTTTATGAAAACTGTTCTGTAAAGGTGATCTTCCTAACAGATAGTTGTTTATAGGAAGCCTTTTTGCCATGAAGAAATACATTGGGAGCACATTAAACTTTACAGAATCATCAATGACTCCTTGCTGAAGTAGCTATTTCTTTCAGCCACTAATGTCTAGAGGAAATTTACATAATTTTTTCAAAAGCTGGTTAGAAGGTTTGCACATCAAACTTTGTATCCAGTCCTGCTTGCCCTGTACAGAGTGTTCTAGCGGTTTTATTACCAGATGCTGATTCCTACCTGCTGTTCTTTCTCAGACTCTTCAGTAGCATCTTCCCATGGTGCTCGATGCCTGTCCTCCGAGCACGCTGTGATTGTGAAGGAGCAGACTGCCCAGGCGATTGCAAACACAGCACATGCCTATGAGAACAGTGGCGTAGAAGCTGCACTGAGTGAGGTGAGAGGGGCCTGGAAGTCCAAAGTCCGGAGGGGTGGGCTTTCGGCAACAATTGCCACAGTTTTCTCGCATTTCTATTATTCTGTGTCTGCTGCATTTAACCAATCCCTCTTTATTTCTGTTTTTTTCTTACTCTTTCTCTCCATTCTGCTGCCACAGCTTAAGGAAGCTGAACCCAAGAAGCCCATGCCCCCGGAAACAAACCTTGCAGAGCAGTCAGAGCAGCCCCCACAGGCTCGTGACGCAGAGTCTGCTGCCCAGCCTAATGCTGAGGTCTCTGAAGTCGAGATTCCCAGTGTGGGAAGGATTCTGGTTAGATCTGATGCAGATGGATATGATGAGGAGGTACAGAGATGAGTCAGGGTCTAGCTGTCTGTTGTCAGTCTTGTATTTCCTTCTCATGTGACTGAGTATAGCTGTGTAAGGTGTTCAGCAGCAGTATTTTCTCCTTGATACAGGTGGTGGACGAGAGGGCCTTAGTCACCATCCTACACTGCTGCCAGCAGGTCTCTACTCAGACCTGTCCTTACGAGGCCACTGTAGAGTCAGGTGGCTAAGAAAAGTAGAATTTAGTTCCATGTGTTGTATTCTGAACAAAAAAATTGCCTTTTAAATTAGGAGTCTTTGGTAATATTAGTCCATTGCATTTCTCCAAATATGAAAATTTCAGTTGTCTAGTGAGCAGGTCAAACGTGAGTTGACCTTGTTTTAACTTGGAAGCTTCAGGGAGAAGCTGTAGACTTCCAGGTTGTTCGCTGTCCGCCTCCTTTGCAGTTGTCACCACACACTCACAGTCATGAATCCTGTCCTCAGGTTTCTGTGGGATGTTTTTTTTTTTTAATCACTGCAAGGTTTTCACTTTATAAAGTACTATTTGTGTACCTGCTAGTTTCAGACTGTTTCAAATGTGCTGTTCACCCAGGTAAAACTCTGAAAGACTGGTGTATTTAGGATGGACACCCGAACCTCAGAACTCAGTTGGAATTCTCACCTCAGACCTTTCCCCTCAGAGAGCTGTAATTCACCTTGATTGTGTAGCAGTGCCATATCGTAGGTATTTTTAGACATACATCTTTATTAATCTGCTAAATTAGAGAGAGCCTATAGGAACAGCTTGTCATGGGCAGGGTCTTGTGGTCCTGCAGAGCGCCAGGGGCTGTCCGTGTTGATCGGGGTGTGTGGGCCTGCCCCGGTAGTGGCTGCTGGCCAGGGAGCACGCCGCTCTGCTTCCCTGCGGCAGTCTGTACACCTTTCTTTCACAGTCTTCTTTTGAACCTTTCTTCTCTGCTTTCTCTCTGTGTTTTGTGCCCTCTTGTGGTAGGTGATGCTGAGCCCTGCCATGCAAGGGGTCATCCTGGCCATAGCTAAAGCCCGTCAGACCTTTGACCGAGATGGGTCTGAAGCAGGGCTTATTAAGGTATCTCTGTTTTGTTTTTTAAATTCTAATTAAATTAGAATTAGGATTAAATTCTAATCCTTATACCACAGGGATCATAATCATGGGGCAGTAATTATATCAGATGCTAAAAAAGTGTTTTTCATTGAAGTAAAACGTAAAACTCCCTTCGCTGCCCGACTAACAGCCCAGCTGTTCCACGGCACTGATGGCTCCTCCTCTCGTGGCACTAAGGCAGCCTCGGTGCTCTGTGTCACACCTGGCCTGGAGTAACCTCCTTGTTCTTAGGAGATGCCTGTTAATAAAGCTGTGAATGAGACCGTGCCTGTGTAATTTGGAGGCCATGGTATAAGAAAGTAGGCCATGCTTTTTAAGGTGCTTGAATAAAATTTAAGATTCTTAAAGAAATTGCATTTATTTGGATTTTTAAATTTCAGGTCCTTGGTATTCAAAGATACACCTGAAACAATTAAAACTTTTGTTTTTCTGAGCGCTATATGAGGAAAATGATTTTCTTGTGAGTACAGGATGTCTTTGGTGCCAGAGGAGTTTTGTCCTTTTTGAAAGGCAAAGAGATGATAGGTTCCAGTTGCCTCTGTCATTCCTCAGTAAGAGCTTCTTAGAAGTCTTCTTAGAGTGATGAAAACCTCCTTAGCCCTAAGGCAGCGGGTTCTGTGTGTACAAGCCCACCATGCACCCTTTTCTGACTACCGATTCTGTCTGCAATAGGCATTCCATGAAGAGTACTCCAGGCTCTATCAGCTCGCCAAGGAGACCCCCACCTCTCACAGTGATCCTCGTCTTCAGCACGTGCTCGTCTACTTCTTCCAAAATGAAGCACCTAAAAGGGTAGTAGAGCGGACCCTTCTGGAACAATTTGCCGATAAAAATCTTAGCTATGATGAAAGGTGAGGAGGGAGTACTTCGGTGAACCACCCTTCCTTCTATCTTGACTAAGTCCTCCGAAGGGGAAACTGTCATTGCTTTCTTAACTTCGTCCACAGATCGATCAGTATTATGAAGGTGGCTCAAGCAAAACTGAAGGAGATTGGTCCAGATGACATGAATATGGAAGAGTACAAGGTGAGGTCTTCTCTTTACATCTACAAAGCAAACATATTAATTTCTAAGGCAACCCTGACAATTAAAAACCAAATAAAAATGTAAGGAGGCCAGCTATTGAAACATTTGGGGCTGTCATTTATATGTTCTTTTTGTGCGTGCTTAGTCACTTCAGTCGTGTCCAACTCTTTGTGACCGTGTGGACTGTAGCCTGCCAGACTCCTCTGTCCATGGGATTCTTCAGGCCAGAATACTGGAGTGGGTTGCCATTTCCTTCTCCAATATGTTCCTCCTCGTATAGTAAATTATACATATGCACAAATACATTTATAGTCCAATTTGTACAACTTGTAGTAATACTAATAAATTTTATATATAAGCTATAAAGCGAACAATTTTATATTATCGCCAAGTGACTCCCACCCCCTCTCAAAAAAAGCTGAGTCAGAATGAATGATCTTTTCTTACTCTTTGAATGGCCAGTGTCTTTATTCCATTATTCTCTTCAGCTGATCAGCACTTCATTCCCCTTAAATACTCACTTTAGCCTTGTCCTAGGCAGTACAATTTGTGACTTCATGGTTTTGGTTTGCTTTAAAGAATTCAGTTTTCTAATATTTCTGTATTCAAACCTAAATTTTTATGCATTAAAATGCACGCATGACTACAAATTTCTAAAAACGAAACGCATCATGTAGGTACAACACTTGTGCGCCACCTCGGTGTGCCCTACCTGCCGCCCCTGGCCCCCACCCCCCTCCCCCGCAGGCAAGCTTAGTGTTGTTCCTGAGATTGGAGCGGCCTTGACCTTCCGTCTTCCCTCGTCTGAATGGTTTCCTCAGAACTTGGGAGGCCATTCATTCAGACCAGAGCTGAATGACTTTGACGTGGGTGTTGGAGGTTAAGATCCGAAATTCTAAAGCTCATGTGAAATGAATATTTCTGTTCCTCGGCAGCAGGAACAGGACATGGAAAATTAAGGTCAGCGGTAGACTTTTAGCATAAATGTCCAGTACTTTATTACCTGAAAGCTTTTGTGTGTCCTGTTTTTGTGCCGGGCCATATGAGCTCCGTAAGTATTAGTACTGAGTTTGAAGCTTGCTATGGGGAAAATGGTAGAAGTAGTTGCGGTCACAATCATGAATGGCTGTCATTGCTTTTCAGAAGTGGCATGAAGATTACAGTTTGTTCCGAAAGGTGTCTGTGTATCTCCTGACAGGCCTGGAACTCTATCAGAAAGGAAAGTAAGTGGCATCTCATGTTACCGAGCTCACTGGTTGTGGATGCCCACCAGGAACTCCGAGGACCACAGCCCCTTCCACACACAGCCTGTGTCTCTACCTTTTTCAGTGTGCTACTTCACTTTTGCACTGAACATCACGCGTGTGTCTTCATCTTTTATATAATGATAAGTTTATTGGTTGAGAGAGATAATGGCCAATTTTCTTTGTGATAAATGAAGATGAACTCAGAAAATGAATTTTTGAGTCAGTATGGACCGTAGTGAGCCTCTCGTCCACTTCCTTGTTGGGAGAAACAGAAGTCCAAGGAAGTGCTACGAGCCTTGAGCTTCTCGGCCAGTTTGCAAAGGAGCTGAGGCTGGCTGTGGTCTTTGGCCCTCAGGCTTTTCCATGTGCACCATGCTGCCTCCATGCTTAATTAAGACTTTTCCATCCCTGCAGCTGGTTACATTCTTGTATGAGAGAGTGGTGAGGACTAAGCCCTGGGTTTGGGAAAGGAGCACTGAGATGTTTTTCATCAATAACTTTCTCAGGTACCAAGAGGCGCTTTCCTACCTGGTGTACGCCTACCAAAGCAATGCTGCTCTGCTGATGAAGGGGCCCCAGCGGGGCGTGAAGGAGTCGGTGATCGCTTTATACCGAAGAAAATGCCTTCTGGTGTGTACTCTTTATAAAGCCTAACGATTTTTGTGTTTTATTGTGTTGACCTCTGTTCCTAGAAGCCAGGAAGAAACATAACATAAAACAAACAAAAAAAACCCCTGCAGGTTTTAGATTTTTCTAAACCCTCAAGAGTAGTTTTACATTGAAACCCATTAAGTTACTACAGTGAATATCATTCTTCTTCCACCCCTGATAGAAGTTAGGTGAGAACTGCGTCTCCCCTGTTTGGTGCCCTTCCTGTGTACTGCATTACAGCTTTTATCACACACCTCTGTGCCCGATTGTGAGTTCTGTGAGCACAGATCCTGTTCTTAGTCAACCTTTTTCTCTGTACCTGGCACATAGTAAGCATCTAATAAGCATGTGTTTTATAACTAATAAGCATTAATAATAATATTAAATTAATAATAATAATAATAATAATACTAAACTAATAAATATTCTAACTAATGTTCCCTAACTAATAAGCTAGTAGATGAGAAGCTTTAGTGATGTCTAAAGAGACTCCAGTGTTTAAAAGGTTTGAACCATAAGAATTGGTCCCGCTGTTCTGTTAACATCCTTGTCATAAACCACAGGAGATACAGCCCAGTCGTTTTGCACTTGGCTGCTGCGTGGGAAGGTGCACCCGTAGTCTGTCTGCCTCCCCAGGGGTCTCTCCAGGTGCTTGTCCTTCAGAAAACTGCAGAAGCGGCATCCAGGCTAAGCTTGCATTGGGCCTCCCTGCCACCCAGCAGGATCACCCTCCACCAAGGAGGAGTCGGGCCCGCATTTCTGCCACTACCTCTTGTTAATACCAAATGGAAGAGATTAAGTTGTGACATGTATGTATCTTAGAAGCTTCATTTTCTGATTATACTTGGATTCCTGTGTCAGTTGAAGATATGGCAGGGCACTTAGAAGCTGAAAAGGGAGCCTTGTAGATTTGATGGACTGCAAATGCTTTTATTTTTTAAATCACCAAGTAGAGATTACGTTTTGAATGTCCAGCTCAGCTGCCACAGGAAGGCAGTAATCAGGATTTGGCTTCTTTCCGTCTCTGGCTCTCAACTCCCAGTGTGTGTCAGAATCACCTAAGGGGCTTTCACATGTTGGTGGCCCAGGCCTCTCCCCAGATGGTTAAACCAGTCTCCTGGTGAGGGGCCTGGGCACCACCTTGTCTTCTGCAGGTGATTTTTGATTTTTGGTGAAGATTGAGAACTATTGAATAGGTCTTTTGATAGAAGAAGTGAAGTGAAGTCGCTCAGTCGTGTCTGACTCTTTGCGACCCCATGGACTGTAGCCTAACAGGCTCCTCTGTCGGTGGGATTTCCCAGGCAAGAATACTGGAGTGGGTTGCCATTTCCTTCTCCAGGAGATCTTCCTGACCCAGGGATTAAACCCGGGTCTCCCACATTGTAGGCAGACCCTTTACCATCTGAGCCACCAGGGAAATGTGACCCTCAAATGTATGGCCAGCTGACTTTCAACAACCATCCTTAGGTGTTAAAATATGACCTTGACTTATAAGTTTAGGCCACTTGGTCAGAGGCTTTGCTGCGTTCAGATCACCTTGGCGGTGTTAAAAAAAAAAATCACAGTGCCTAGGTCAGCCAAATACCAGTCAAATCGGCATGTCTGGGTTGGGGTATCTGTGGTTTTTAAGGATCCCCAGTCAATTCCAGTGTACAGTGAAGTTTGGGAACTACTTGTTTAAATATTTATCTTTTTGAGACTTTTTTTCCCACTGTTTTTTATCTATAGGAGCTGAATGCCAAAGCAGCTTCTCTCTTTGAAACAAACGATGAGCACTCTGTAACAGAGGGTATTAATGTGATGAATGAGTTGATCATTCCCTGCATTCACCTTATCATTAATAATGACATCTCCAAGGATGACCTGGATGCCATTGAGGTCATGAGAAACCACTGGTGCTCTTACCTTGGGCAAGATATAGCAGGTGTGTTGTTTGTTGCTGTTGTAATAATTTCTAAGACCCTTGAGAGTTCTAGAAATGACAGTAGACTCACTCTGTAGTACCGGTTGTCAAACCTTTTTAAGGGATTGGAATCCCCGAGCATATAAATGCGTGAAAGTACATCTGCTGTATTGAAACAAGGAACGGGACCCTGAACCCCTGTCCTTAGCCTCCCCTTACCTCCTCTGTGGTTGCTGAATCACCTCCACAGCCAGCCACACAGTGCTATTTGAAAAAAAATCACTGCTCTCCAGCAGTGTTAGACTGCTGTTACTTTTCCATCTGCCAAAATCTGAACTTGAACTTGTAGTTTAAATATAAAAAAATCTGTATATGCAGCTTGATTACCTATCAGTGCCATAATTAAATTTTCCTGTGACTTGAAGTTGCAAGACATAAACATTTTATTAACTATGGTGCCTTCATGGTTAATAAATTAAATGGGATGTTTGTGCCTGTCCAAAGCATTTTGGAAAGGGAGCCTAAAACTAGATATTTTTAGGTGAGTTTGGTTGACTTAGAAAGTTGTTATGTATCCTGATATGAAGCCTCTCTGTTGCTCACAGATGTAAAGATATTCTGTTGATTTGTCAAAGTGTTCAAGTTTGTGATATTTATTGAAAAATTCTATAATAATTAGTAGCTAAGAATTTCATTTTAATGTTTTCAGTTTTTGTTTAAACTATGTGTGATGTTACAGCTTTACTTAATGCCGTGTGTACACACTGGTATATTTTAATTGAAGCATAAGACTAGCATTATCTTTATGGCAGTTAGTATGTTTATAGCACATTATATTTATGGTACTTTCTCAAATTTTAAAGGATGATTGAATAGAAGACATGTCCATAATGAAGTGAATATGTAGTGTTATCCTGCTGCATGTCAGATGACTTAAAACAATGACCTAAAACTTTGCTATAGTTGGCAAATAGGTCTTTGCTCTTGATTTGGTCTGAAGGAATCGTCATTTGTCATTAGCTGGCCAGAACAATGCTTTTAACTTGGAGGTTGTTGCAGACTTACTAGTTTTAACTCAGATTTATGTAGCTGTATAGTAACCATCCATTTTCCCTCCACAGAAAATCTGCAACTGTGCTTAGGGGAGTTTCTACCCAGACTTCTAGATCCTTCTGCAGAAATCATTGTCTTAAAGGAGCCTCCAACTATTCGGCCCAATTCTCCCTATGACCTTTGTAGCCGATTTGCAGCTGTCATGGAGTCAATTCAAGGAGTGTCAACTGTGACAGTGAAATAAGCCCCCCACGTGTTCAAGACCCAGCCTGGTCTTTGGTTGACCGTCTGTTGCACAGAAGTGTTGTCACAGTGTTTACCCTGGGAAAGGGATTAGGTGGGAAAGTGAGACTCAGATCCAGATCCTAACTATGCTGTGTGTTTAAAGAAGGATTGAAAATAAAACTGCACTTTTTAGGTACAGAATCATAGAAGCGATTTCACAAGAAAAGGCAGGAACCAGTGTATTAAGGCGAAGATTTGTGGCAGAAACCCTGAAATGTCTCTTGTCCCTACAAGACAGCCTGGGCTTTTCTGAGCCTCAGAGTATCCTTCAGGCATAAGTGTTTTGATAGCAGACTAGAAGCATGATTCATCAGGACCTGAGCTGTATGAACAGCTACTCCTTATTTTATCAGATACAGATGACATTAAAAAAAATTAACTGCAAGGGAAGAGATGAAAACATGGGTTGTTGCCTGGCTCTTGACAGGAGATGAAAAAATAGGTTGTTGATGAGCCACCACCCTTTCACATGTGGGTAGAACATAAGGTCATGTGGCAGTAAGATGCTGAAAAGTCAAAAGAAAGCTGCCTCTCCTTTTCTTTCTTCTATTTTATTTTATATGTTTAAATAAACCAGAAAACCTCATACTCAGTCCTGAGTGAAAGAAAGGAGAAAGCATTAAGGACATCAGATGGAATAGCAGCATTGTGAAACTTGACTAAAGATCACATTTTCATAGTTGTTAACTGTTTAAAGGTAAAATTTTCTAGCATCTGAAAATGGCTAAAACACATGGCTAAGGCTGCTGCTGGTCCAGAAGAACATTGTGACGCCCTGCCCCTTTTTTCCTTTTGAAAAACGGGGATGTGGGGTTGTAAAAAGAAAAAGAATATATATATATGTATATGTAGAGAGAGAAGTATCCCATCGACCATTTTTAAAAGGCTCCAGATTGGGTATTGTGTTTTATCCAAATTTTAAAGATTACCAAGGGAATTGTGGGAGGGTCAAAGACTTGCTACAACTATGCAGATTTTATAAATGTGCAATAAAAGTATTTGTTTTACCTTTGGTGTGCAGTATGGCCTTTGTTTATATATGTTCTATTTTGGAAATGGGTGGACTCAGTAAGCATTTCTCATGTTTCAGTTTTTCTTCTTGAAAAGGGCAGATTAAAGGGTTAAGAAGCTTGATGGGAATGAAAAGTATCAACTAAAAATAGGCACAACCTGAAAGCAGAGAGTGGTTTTATTTGGTGGGAATTTTTAGAACTTCAAGCCTGGGAGGCAGCCTCTCAAGTAGCCCTGAGAAACTGCTCCAAGGAGGCGATGGGGGAAGGAGTCAGGTTATATAGAAGTTTGTACCAAAGAGAGGCAGATTGTCTGAACATCAAAGATTACTGTTAATTAAGGAAAACCAGCTATCACAAGGAGTTTAGTGCTCTTCTCTGTATGGGAAGATGCAAGCATCTGGGCTCACTGAACTCATTCCTTTCGTATGCATCTCAGCTATCTGGGGGCATTGTTCTCCCTTTTCAGGCCCTCTGGGCTCAGAAATGAACATTTGGAGGGCCTGAAGCACAGATGGCTGTGACCTCCTTTCTAGATAAGGCAGGAGATACTCCATTTCACAAAGGCAAGTCACTTCTTGAGCAGCACCTAGTGGTGTCTGATCTGTTTTCATCTCATTTGTGCTAGTCGCATTGCATGTAAGTGTATCCACATTGTAATTTAATTTAGAAGGCAAAAAAGTTATTTTCTTGAAGCTGGATTTTTTATATTTTGGTCAAATGAATGGTTAAGCCATCTTTTACAGATACTCAGAAGTGCTTTTGTGTTTTCAAGCTCACTGCAAAGATTTTTCATGGGGAATTGATTAATTTTCTTATTCATTGATTGTGTGCTAAGTCGCTTCAGTCATGTCTGACTCTTTGCGACCCCATGGACTTAACCCTCCAGACTCCTCTGTCCATGGGATTCTCCAGGCAAGAATACTGAAGTGGGTTGCCATTTCCTCCTCCAGGGGATCTTCCTGATACAGGGAGCAAACCCATGTCTCTTGGCATTGGTAGGTGGGTTCTTTACCATTAGTGCCACTTGGGAAGCCTTTTACTATTTACCATTTGCCTTTTGCTTTTAAATCCCTGTCATTACTGAGTGCTGTGCACAGTTATGTAACAACCCTGGGATGATAATGAGGACTGTTGGCTTGCCCAAGGTCACAGGTGTCCTAGGTAGTGGAGCCAGGACTCTTGTCCTTGGTGTGTCTCACTTCATAACCTGTGCTATTAACAACTACTTGACTGCCCTTGGAAGTCTTGTAAGATCTTTTGCTTTGTGCCTTTTCACATTAGTTATTTCCTGATCAGCTTTTGAAAATCTACAGTTGGTGAAGAAAGGAACAGCTGGACATCTGTAGTGGAGGATCTGCTCAGACCACCTAGCGGGGTTCCGGGGCTGCCTTAGGTACTGCTTGATTTCTTTTAGGGTCAGGAAAGTGCCTCAGGCTAAGAAGGGTTTTACAAATTTTAGGGGTTGTGGAAAAGAAGGATGAGCAGAAGGGATGTTGGGGACAAGGTGGGGAAAGAACCAACCTGACCATTAACCTGGGATGATTCAAGAGTTTGGGCAGGTTACATGACTTCTGCATGACTACCCTGGAGACTAGGATTCGCCTCTCCCTGGTTAACTGGCATTGCAATCCTTTTCTGTTGGGGTTTGTTAGCTCTTTTAAGAACTATTGTTCAGCCGCTCAGTCATGTTTGACTCTGCAACTCCATGGACTGCACACACCAGGCTTCCCTGTCCTTCACCATCTCCCGGAGTTTGCTCAAACTCATGTCCATTGAGTTGGGGGTGCCATCCAACCATCTCATCCTCTGTCATCTCCTTCTGCCTTCAATCTTTCCCATCATCAGGGTCTTTTCCAGTGAGTCAGCTCTTTGCATCAGGTGGCCAAAGTATTGGAGCTTCAGCATCAGCCCTTCCAATGAATATTCAGGGTTGATTTCCTTTAGGATGGACTGGTTTGATCTCTGTGCAGTCCAAGGGACTCCCCAGAATCTTCTCCAGTGTCACAGTTCGAAAACACCAATTCCCTGATTGGGTTGGACAATTAGTGCCCACATGCCACAACCAAGACCCACTACAGCAAATAAATCAATATTAAAAAAAATAATCTTGGTTCTTTGTTACGGCAGGAATCCAATTACTAGCTGTTGTGTGGGGTATTTTACGGTTCTTCAGAGAACCCTGTGCAAAACCTCCACATCATTCCCTGATGCAGCTTTGGGACTTTCTGACCACTCCCAGTCCTCTCAGCTCCTGCTCTCACCACTCCCACCTTCCAGCAGTGCTCCGGACAGTGCCCCCTAGACTGCCTTCCCCACCACCCGTTCAGGTGACAGAAAACATAACCATCTACACACCAGTAAAAGGCAGGAGGACTGGTGCTGCTGCCGCTCCCCACCCAAGCCAGCCCCCTGCCTCGGGCTGCTCCAGTGGTGGTCAGGCACCCTCCTCTGTGCCTCCGTCACCCAGGAGTTTCCGCCGCTCAGCAGGGAGGGATGGGTACGTTTCAGATACCGTCTTCCTTGCTGGAAACAGCTGCATCTGTGAGTGGTTCTGTGGTCCATCTCCCCGCCGCCCCTCTCACAGAGAAGGGTGGAGACATCACAGTGCTCCTGACTGTTGTGAATTCCTTTCCAGGAATCCTCCCTGATGAGTCTGGGTGCTTCTCTTAGGCGGGCTATGTGAAGGCTGACCACCACTTTACTTCTTAGCAGCAGAGTGGTGAGCCCCTGTCTTTAGAGTGAGTACTAGTGCTAAGTCAATTCACTTGTGTCCAGCTCTTTGCAGCCCTTAAGGACTGTAGCCCGCCAGGCTCTTATGTCCAGAAGACAGGGCTTCCTGAAGAACCAAAGGCATATTTCACCCATGGGATCTGGCTTTGAGGTACCATTCAAAATTCTGGGCAACCAAACCGTCTGTACACATCCGATAAATATGGACGAGGTAGCAAGAACACCTGGCTTTAAAAATAAATCCGTCAGGTGGTAGAGTGGAATGTGATTCCAGTAGCTCTCAGTTCTGTATCAGAGGCCGGTGACTGCAAACATTTTCCTACCTCTGAGTTTTGTATTACCCTAACCCTGGCTGCTAAGGCACACCTCCAGTCCAGAAGCCCATGAAACTATTTCTGAGTTTCCTGCCATTCCAAAACGGGTCTAACCCTTGCGACTTTCCCCTTAGAGCTAGTCCCAGAGGCTCAGAAGGGTAACAGATGAATATTTTAACAGGAACTTTCTGGAATGCCTTCTTTGCAAATGGTGCAATGTTCAGATTCAAAGGAAGGCCAGTGGAGAAGATAGCACGGAACTCATCAAATTCTATCTGCATCAGATCTGGCAAGTCCCTGAGTTATTTTCTTACAATGCTTTGCACATAATAAAAGCTTTTGGCTTGAAACCTTGATTGATTGATGTCCCCTTCTGTTTCTCATACATATGACAACACAATTCTGCATGTGTAACCACAATAAAGAAATGTTTTTAATGCTAATTTGCCACAAATGTACGAGAAAAGACTGAGCTGAAGTTAAGATTTAATGAGCTCTATTTTTATTTCTCATTATTTTCCCTACAAAGCAGGTAGATAAGCACGGTGGCAGTTTTAGGTGAAAAGCATCTTCTTCCTCAGATTCTTTCTCGAAAAGTATATTCTGTCCAGAATGCAGATTACTTCCTTCAGGAGATCACATGCTGTTGACTGCTTGGGAATCAATCAACAGTGCCTGCTCCACTCCCGATTTTTTTTTTAATGCCTTTGTGTCCTTTTTAAAGAATTAGGAAGACAGACTTTTTTTTCTTAACAGATGTTTAGTTTGTGCCCTTTCTTTGCAGAGGAAGTCATAATCACATGCTGATGGAAAACATCATCAGCACCTGCATCCTGGGGATTAGGATGAGGGCTGCAAGCCACCAGCAGGAGCAGGTGAGCCATCTGACAACAAAGACCCTGTTTAGACCCCAACAAATGCACAGAGCACGAAATTTTTCTTATAGGTCTTTTTTTTTTCTTCTGCTTGGGTGCTAGTTTTTCCTTTGGTCTGGTGGATTGTCAGCAGCCCATCCCCATGAAGCAACCAGTTGGGGTAATGAAAGAATGCCACAGCATCCAAACCTTGGATTCAAGTCTCTGCCAGCTAATTACTCACTGTGGGTGTGTTGCCTAAATTCTTCATTTCCTCATTAGGAAAACTAATAATACCTGTTCTCCCAGCTCAAAAAACGAAAAACCAACCCTCAAAATAACAGTAAAGAAAGCACAAGATATGTGAAAGTGCATTGTCATTCTTAAACGCCACCCAGCTGTGTGGCAGGGATATGGCACAGGGACACGGTGTTTGGAAAGTGGGGTGGGCTCCTGCTGCAGGTTAGCTGAGCTCCTATTCCTGGCCCCACGCTTGGCTTCCTGTGGTTCTAAGAACACAGATAACGTTCTTCAGGGCTTACAGGCCCTGCAAGATCTGGTTCCATCCTACTTCACCAGCCTTGCCTTACACTTTCTTCTCTCTCCATCTAGAACTGCTATCTACCCTTTAGCTTTTAGCCAGTTACCACTTCCTTAGGGTACCCACTCATCCAACCTGACTAGGTTAAACTCCTCCTATTGCATGATCTTATAGAACTACGTGTTTTTGTTGTTTAGTCACTCGGTCGTGTCCGAGTCTCTGGCAACACCATGGATTGTGGCCCGCTGGGCTCCTCTGTCCATGGGATTTCCCAGGCAAGAATACTGGAGTGGGTTGCCATTTCCTTCTCTAGGGGATCTTCCCCACCCAGGGATCAAACCCATGTCTGCTGCATTGGCAGGTGGATTCTTTATCACTGAGCTACCAGGGAAGCCCATGAAACCATGTACCTTTCCAAATTTGTAAAGTTTGTCAGAATTAGAATTTGCACTGATGTGACTCCCTGTCAATATTTGTCTCCCCTAATTGCCTAGGTGAGGAGGCAGTGACAAGTTTTGTCTTACTCCTGGTTGCTAGCACCATGCCTGGCATGTGGTAGGTGGACAATAATACTTGTTCAAAGAGTGAATGAATGACCAGATGGATGAATGATGACATGGCTCCTCCTTGTAGATCCTATGGGATCCAAGGATAACTCTTGGTTATTTGAGCTTCACTCCTGATTGAAACTTGGCCTTGAGATCTTTGAAATGTAATCGAGAAAGGATAGTTGATAAAAAGGGCATCAAAACCAGAGAAAGCCAGAATACAAATTTGATGCAATCCCCTCTTATATTCAAAAATTATTTACCTAAGGCTTTTGGATCTGTGTGTGTGAAATGAACATATACAAAAGGATATATGTAAAAGGGAAAAGAGCTTTCTGGAGAAACCAATCCCTACAGGGTGCTATTCTGGGTGAGAAGGAAAGTGAGTCAGGTACTGCAGACAAAGTTGCACCCGGGCAGACTCATTACCTCAGAAAAAAATAAAGGGAACTGCTATGGGCTACGCTGGCAAATGGTTTATTCTTGCGTTGGTATGTGCAAATTCTTGCTTGAGTGATGGCTACCTCAAGATGCCAGGGCTAGGCCAGGGCTCTTCAGTTGAGAAGGAGAGGCATCTGAACACAAGCAGTACAGCCTCAGGGCAAAGCACACCAGCGTGTGGAGGGAGGGTCTCCTCGGTCCTGCGAGAAAAGGTGCCCCTGAACTTGGAGAAGGGACCTGAGGACATTGGGAACCATCACCCTTCATTGTTCTCCTGCGGGAATTGTCAATGGGGTCAGTGGTGACTCTTAACCGATTAGGGGAGTGGAAGGCAGACTGTAGTGAAAAGAAGAGGGCAGATTTGCAGGGTAATTTCAGCTAATGAGCAGGTTTACAAGCAAGCAGGAGGCTTCCTCTTGAGGACTGCAGAAATTCCTAGGGCAGATCTGAAGCGGGTGGTCAGGAAAGGCGGACAAGGAAAGGAACTGGGGTCATTGTTGTGAAAGGGACTTTATTGGTAGCTACAGCCTAGGTAGGTCTTCTGACATTTGGATTAAAATGTAAGGGATTTATGATGTGAGTTTGCATATGGTAAAAGGTATTTCCAGGGAGCTGACAATTCTTTCCACGTATATGCCCATGTTGGGCAGTCCTTGGGCCCAGCCACGCCAGGGATCTTCCTAGTGTCAGTGCTAAAAGTGCCCTGTTCTGGGCAAACCAGGATTGTTGGTCACCCTATCACTCACTCACACCATTTCTTACCTTCATGTTCGGGAGACAGAGCAGATCACATACAGCCTCCTAACATAGCAGAAATAAGAATATGTCTTCCCTTTGGAATATTAAGAATCTACAAAACAGCAAAGATATATTGTGACGCTCCCTTTCAAATCATGTACCTGAGGCTGAAAATGAAGGCAAGGAGGGTTCCTATCCCGAGGTGCTATTCTAGGCCAATATTTCATTTTCAGTTGCCAAGGTATATTCTTAAGCTTTTCTATCTACATGTATAGTAGACTAGTTTTTCTAGGATGGATGCAATTCTGTAATGTTTTCCTTGGTAATAAAAGAATCAAGTATATAATTCATAAGTTTAAAAGCATTTTATGTAAATAAAATCTAAATCAGATAAATATGTTTTTAGAAACGGTGCTTTTTCATTCTGAAATTAGGATCATCATATCACCAAGATAGTCAAATTCCTGAGCAAACGGGACAGTGACCACCACCCCTAAAATGAGGCAAAAAAATATACAGTGATGAGGGTAAGGAAGAAAAAGGATTCTACTGACATTCCTCTGTCCCAGAGATTCCTTGGCAGAAGCTTGTCCTAGATGAGCAGGGTCCGAGGTCTTGGCATTAGGTGGAACGACCCATCAGACACCTCTGCTGGAGCACAGGAGGGTGGGACTGTTGTAGGAACAGCCATGTGGGGAGAAGACACATCTTCTTTTCCCAGGCAGGCTGAGAAGATGAGGAGTAACCCACCAAGGGCCAGGAAAACACCAGCAGCCCAACCCAGGTAGAGGGCATCTCCAAACTCCCACCGAGGCACAATCTCAGGGATGCTGTCATCCCAGAAGTCTTGGATTGTGGTGTAGGCCACCCAGGAGACTGGAAGGAGGGTAGTGGCTGCAGCTGATGCCTCCAAAGTCCCTCCCAGAAGGCAAAGCCTCCTTTTAAGCACCCGTCTGATCCTGTGAAACTGGAAGCATTCGGCCCCAAAGCCGGAGAGCAGAAGCCCCACGAGTCCGAGCCCATGGGAGGCCACCATGAGGATGCGGGATGCCTGGAGCTCCCGGGGCAGAGACAGGAAGGACTCAAAGGACTTGCACACAGTGGCGACTTCCTCCTGATCCACGCAGACCTCCCAGAGCCCCATGGTCCAGGTCTCCATTTCGTTCAGCTCCAGACTGAGAGTCTTCCACTGGGGAAGGACGGTGGTGATACATAAGCAGACCCAGCCAAGGAGAGAAAGGAGAAGTCCCCCTAGCTGGGTTTTCCTGTGGAAACTCCAGGACATGGTTGCTCCCACCAGAGAATAAAGGCAGAAAGCAAAGGAGGAGAGGCTGCTCAGTGACTGCGTCAGGCAGGACTTTTGGGAAGTTGAGTGGGAGGTCTTTCACGTTTGGAGAGGGTTCCTGTTTCAGTTTTTTAGGCAGCTGGTGCCAGGAACTTGGCAATGTTTGGGTTTAGGGGGTGTGCCCAAGATTGGATGTGGGGGTGGATCCTGGAGGAGGGGCCCATGAGAGGCAAAATAGTCAGATAGTAAACCATCAATACATATTTGATGGGTAAATTAATAAACTTAAATTTACTCCCCAGGTCCAAGAAGACAAGAATGATGTTCTGGGAATACACATTTATATAATCTTTCTGGAGGGTAACATGACTCCATGTTTTACACTTTTTGTTGTTGTTTTTGGTTAGTGGCTAAGTTGTGTCCGACTCTTTTGCGACCGCATGGACTGTAGCCCACCAGTCTCCTCTATCCATGGGATTTTCCAGGCAAGAATACTGGAGTTGGTTGTCATTTTCTTCTCCAGATCTTCCTGACCCAGAGATGGAACCCATGTCTCCTGCATCTCCTGCACTGGCAGGCAGATTCTTTACCTCTGAGTCACCAGGGACGCCTTTTACACTTTAAAATATATACATGGGTGCATGCATGTCAGTCGCTTCAATCGTGTCTGACTCTGGGACCCTATAGACTATCACCCGTCAGGCTCCTCTGTCCATGAGATTCTCCAGGAAAGAATACTGGAGTGGGTTGCCATGCCCTTCTCCAGGAAATAAATGTGTACTTTGTCCCAACACCCTACCTCCAAGAATTTACCTTAATTTATTGTGAATATATACAAAGATGTATGAAAGTATCCTTTGAACTAGTGTTGATCATTGTGTATTATTATGTACAGTTTAGGCAGCTGTTTGAAATTTATGTAGAAGAAATTTTAATGACATGAAAAATGTTTTTGATATGTTAGGTGACAAAAACAGTCACCAAGCAATATACGGGTTCACTTTCAGGTTCACTTTCACAAAAAAGTGCATATATCTGTACCTATATGTATTAATATGTATGTGTGTGTGTATATATATATATGTATGTGTGTGTGTGTGTGTATGTATATATATATCATATACCACAACTGTTAACCATGGTTATTTTTAGTGGAAAGAGCATGGATAGTTTTTTCTTATTTGTGCCTATGTATTGAGTTGGCCAAAAAATTCGTTCGGCTTTTTCATATAATGGAAAAACCCAAATGAACTTTTCGGCCAGCCCAACATTTTATAGATTTTACAGATTTAATCATTTAGTGATTTCGTAGGCAGAAAGAAAAAAATTCTCCTACCCACGCAGTTTATCCAGACCCAGAATACAGCAGGAGGTAAGCGCTTCCACCTCGGTCTCCGGCAGACAGCAGCTATAAATAGATGGTAGTCACACCAGCTTCCATTCCTATTTGTTGCTGCTGACAAGAGGCAGGTTCCGACAGGAAAGGAAACAATTCGCATTTACTGAGTGTGGCTAAATACCAGACTTTTGGCCAGAGTCTTTATCCTTACTTAACGTTCACACCTCCGCTGCGAGATACAGGTTAGGTGGCTTGCCAATGTCCCCGAGCTGGTAAGCAGCAGACCCAAGTCCTGAGCCCGCGGCTGGGACTCGGATGTTTCCTGTTTGTCTCCCGCCCGCACAGAGACGCTGCCTGCGCTGCGCCTGCGCACTGGAGACACAGCGCGCCGCTGTGGGCTCATCTTTATGGCAAAATACGAAAGAAAACTGGGATTTATTATATTGAAGACGTGAGTGTTGACCAACGTATTCCCCTATTTACATTTTAACCTGAGTGCCCTGTAAGCACACTAGGAAGTGAAAAGGGGGCGTGGGATAGTAAGGGGGAAGCATCTGAAAAAACAGTGTCTTGACTTAACCTGAATGACACCTCAACACTTAAGCAGCCTGATTAACTTTTCAGTCTTGTATGGGTGGACAGAGGTGAGCAGAATCTTCTGGAATGTCTCTTTCTTTTCTTTCATGTTTTATTGTGGAGAATTTCAAGCATATACAAAAGTAGAGCAGATGGCATAAAGAAATCTCGTGCACTCTCAGCTTCAGAAATTATTCACTGATAGCAATCTTGTTTCATCCATACCTGCAGCCACCACTCCCCGTCCCTCCTTTAATCCTGCCTTGAAACAAATGGGATGCTCTTTTAAATTGTAGACTCCTGCTGCTGCTTTTATAGCAACCACATGTTCTAATCAAAGCGATGGCAAAATATTATGCTTCCCTGGAAACACTGTCTGCTTGTACTATATCCGTCCAGATTTGTGTTTGACACTTTGCTTCCTGAAACCAGGCATGCTACACGTGTGTGAGACATGTTATGTCAGGAGGAATTTCAGACACTGTTCCTTATTTCTTTGGCTTTTCTTCAGAGCCCTTTCTTGGTGATTTGTGAAAATCTGTGAGTTGGGAGATATACAAACCAGGATGTAAGTGTGAATTATAAAAGAGATCAGGTGAGGGAAAACAGAACCCATTCATTTGTTAATTTCTTATTCATTTGTTAATTTATTTAAATTTTTTTAAATAAATATTTATTTCTTTGGCTGCACGAGGTCTTAGTTGTGGCATGTGGGATCTAGTTCCCTGACCAGGGATCGAACCCTGGCCCCCTGCACTGGGAGCATGGAATCTTAGCCACTGGACCACCAGGGAAGTCCCCTAATTTCTCTAAAATTTTTTAAAATTTATTTTTTATTGAAGTATAGTTGATTTACAATGTTGTGTTAGTTTCTGGTGTACAGCAAAGTGATTCAGTTATATAAATATATATATATACACACACTGTAAATTATTTTTCAGATTCTTGTTTATTGTAAGATGTTAAATATAGTTCTCTGTGCTATACAGTAGGACCTTGTTGTTTATCTGTTTTGTATGTAGTGATGTGTATCTGCTAAACCCAAACTTCTAATTTATCCCTCTCCCCCTTCCCCCTTTGGTAACCTAAGTTTGTTTTCTGTCTGTGAGTCTATTTCTATCTTGTCAATAAATTCATTCGTATCATTTTTTTTTAGATTTCACATATAAGTGATATTATATATTTGTCTTTCTCTGATTTATTTCACTTAGTATGATAATCTCTAGGTCCATTTGTATTGCTGCAAATGTCATTATTTCATTCCTTTTTAAGGCTGGGTAATATCCCATTGTATATATACCACATCTTTTTTAATCCAGTCATCTGTCAATAGACATATAGGTTGCTTCCATGTCTTGGTCATTGTAAATAGTGCTGCTGTCAACATTGAGGTGCATGTATATTTTTGAATTAGTTTTCTCCAGATATATGCCTAGGAGAGGGATTGGTAGATCATGTGGTAACTCTATTTTTAGTTTTTTAAGAAATTTCCATACTGTTTTCCATAGTGGCTGCATCAATTTACATTCCCATCAAGAGCATAGAAGGGTTCCCTTTTCTTCACACCGTCTCCAGCATTTCTTATTTGTAGCCTTTTTGATGATGGCCATTCTAAGTGGTATGAGGTCAAACCTCATTGAACTACTTTTGATTTGCATTTCTCTAATAATTAGTGATTTTGAGCATCTTTTGACCTACTTTTTGGCCATCTGTATGCCTTCTTTGGAGAAATATCTATGTCTTCTGCCCATTTTTTTGATAGGGGTGTTTGATTTTTTTGTTATTGAGTTGTATGAGTTGTCTGCATATTTTTTAAATTATCCCCTGTTGGTTGCATCATTTGCAAATATTTTCTCTCAGTTTGTAGCTTGACTTTTCGTTTTGTTTATGGTTTACTTAGCTGTGCAAAAACTTATAAGTTTGATTAGGTCCTATTTGCATATTTTTGCTTTTGTTTCTATTGCTTTGGGAGACTGACCTAAGAAGACATTGTTATGATTTCTGTCAGAGAATGTTTTGCCTATGTTTTCATCTAGAAATTTTATGGCATCATGTTTTACACTTAAGTCTTTAAGCCATTTTGAGTTTATTTTTGTGTATGGTATGATGGAGTGTTCGAACTACATTGATTTACATGGCAGTCCAGCTTTCCCAATATCACTTGCTGAAGAGATACACCCCCCACCCCCGCCCCCTGCCACATTGTATATTCTTGCCTTCTTTGTCCAAGATTTGTTGCTGGTAAGTGTGTGGATTTATTTATGGGGTCTCTATTTTGTCACCTTGCTTATTTAACTTCTATGCAGAGTACATCATGAGAAACGCTGGGCTGAAAGAAACACAAGCTGGAATTAAGATTGCTGGGAGAAATATCGATAACCTCAGATATGCAGATGACACCACCCTTATGGCAGAAAGTGAAGAAGCACTAAAGAGGCTCTTGATGAAAGAGAAAGAGGAGAGTGAAAAAGTTGGCTTAAAGCTCAACGTTCAGAAAACTAAGATCATGGCATCTGGCCCCATCGCTTCATGGGAAATAGATGGGGAAACAGTGGAAACAGTGTCAGACTTTATTTTTGGGGGCTCCAAAATCACTGCTGATGGTGATTGCTGCAATGAAATTAAAACATGCTTACTCCTTGGAAGGAAGGTTATGACCAACCTAGATAGCATATTTAAAAGCAGAGACATTACTCTGCCAACAAAGGTCCATCTAGTCAAGGCTATGATCTTTCCAGTGGTCATGTATGGATATGAGAGTTGGACAGTGAGGAAAGCTGAGCGCCGAACAATTGATGCTTTTGAACTGTGGTGTTGGAAAAGACTCTTGAGAGTCCCTTGGACTGCAAGGAGATCCAACCAGTCCGTCCTAAAGGAGATCAGTCCTAGGTGTTCACTGGAAGGACCGATGTTGAAGCTGAAACTCCAATACTTTGGGCACCTCATGCGAAGAGTTGACTCATTGGAAAAGACCCTAATGCTGGGAAGGATTGAGGGCAGGAGGAGAAGGGGACGACAGAGGATGAGATGGTTGGATGGCATCACCGACTCGATGGACATGGGTTTGGGTAGACTCTGGGAGTTGGTGATGGACAGGGAGGCCTGGCGTGCTGCGATTCATGGAGTCGCAAAGAGTTGGACACGACTGAGTGACTGAACTGAACTGAACTGATTTTGTTCCGTCAATCCGTATGTCTGTTTTTGTGCCAGTATCATGTTGTTTTAATTACAGTAGCTCTGTAGTACTGTCTGAGGTCTGGGAGGGTTATGCCTCCAGTTTTTCTCTTTTTCATCAGTATTGCTTTGGCAATTCTGAGTCTTTTATTGTTCCATATAAACTTGAGCGTTATTTGTTCTAGTTCTGTGAAAAAAATTTCATGGGTAATTGGAAAGAAATTTCATTAAGTCTATAGATTGCTTTGGGTAGTATGGCCATTTTAACAATATTAATTCTTCTAATCTGAGAGCTGTTAATTTCTTTTTCTTAACTCAAATGTTCATTTGTACTTGGTTACATTGTCTGTGTGTAGTAATCCCATTCCATTCCCTATGCTCTTTCCTGTTCTTCCTAAGTCTGACTCTTCCTAGTCTTTTGTTGGAAATTTGAAGAACAGTCTTCAGCTTATCCAGTGCTCAGGGAGAGGTGGAACTTCTACAGTTTAGTTTCTTAGAAGAAGATTCCAGAACCTCAACCTGATAACTCTTTCCATTCTTAGTTCAGATTCCTTCTTACTGTGAAACCTCCCTGATTCAGCCTGAGACTGGGTACTCCTCCAATATTTCTTCTGCCCTTTGTATCTTCCTTAGAGGTAGATTAAGCTTCCAGGGCTGTTACTTGTACAGATCCCTTCCAAGGCTTGCACTTGGTTTTGTACTTTTATTTTACATTCTTTTCCTTAAAGAGTCCTCCCCCTCCTGACAATTGTGTAAGATTTAGGTCCCACAACATCTGGATCAATCTCTCAACTACCTCCAAGATAGTAGTGACCTTATTTTCCTGAGATTATTTATTCACATATTTAGGATTCCCAGCCTAGCACAGTGTCTGTCGTATAGTAGTTGCTCAATAAATATTGTTACAAGTTTTCAGGAATTTCATCTGCAGGTCCTCCTTTCCTCACTGGGCATTTGTTAGTAATAATATTTAGATTTCAAGGAGAGGCTGACAGGTCCACCAAACAAAAGTTGGCTAATTTTCTAGAGAGAGGCACTTCTCAAGATACTATGGCTTCCTGTCTCAACCCCAAATTCATTTCCTTTGCTTATATCACAGGAAGATGCCCCTGCCTTGCTAGTATAAGTAGATTGTTCCATGGACACTTAAAAATGACAAGGACCTTTAGCTCAGCATCCACTGGGGGTCTACCCTCACAATGTACCTTTAAAATTTTTTTTAGAAGCATTTTAATCAATGCAATATATGTTTATTGTAGAAAAATAGAAAAATCAGGGGAAGGAAGAGAATAAATACCAACAATTCATCACTAAAAGAGTTAATTTGGTGTACATACTTTATATATTTATTTGTATCTATTTATTATTTTTAATACTGTAAGCTTATAAGCATGAGCAGAAATGAGAATATCAGGACTCCTTGCAGTTGGCCACAAACTAGAGTAGGCGGGTCACACATGTTCACACCGTGGCGCTTTGCAGTTACAAGTGGGAGACACTGCTCTCATCAACTTTGTACGTGGCAGCCGAGTGCTGGCAATTTTAATCAGGTCATTTCATAATTGACTCTGTGTACTTGTTCTGAGAACACCTCCCAAATTAATTACTCTTCTACACCTTTCCCAATAAGGACCTTATTTTTGTTTGAACAAAGGTTACATATATGTTCATGTTTTTTAGAGCTTTATAGCTTATAAAGCTTTATAATTAACGCTGTGCTCAGATCCGTGGGTCGAGAAGATCCCCTGGAGAAAGAAATAGCAACCCACTCCAGCATTCTTACCTGGAGAATCCCCATAGACAGAGGAGCCAGGTGGGTTACAGTCCATGGGGTGGCAAAGAGTCGGATGCGACTGAAGCAACAGCACGCAGGCACGTACTCACATAGTATATTGCAAGCATCTTTTAGTATGTAACACACTTGAAAAATGAAACAAATTTCTTAAAGTTTTGATAAAATTGATTTGTAACCTCTGACAGAAAGTGCTAAGTATCATGTTCCACTCCATGGACTGCAGCCCACCAGGCCTCCCTGTCCATCACCAACTCCTGGAGTTTACCCAAACTCAAGTCCATCGAGTAGGTGATGCCATTCAACCATCTCATCCTCTGTCGTCCCCTTCTCCTCCTGCCCTCAATCTTTCCCAGCATCAGGGTTTTTTCAAATGAGTCAGGTCTTCACATCAGGTGGCCAAAGTATTGGAGGTTCAGCTTCAACATCAGTCCTTCCAGTGAACACCCAGGGCTGATCTCCTTTAGGATGGATTGATTGGATCTCCTTGCAGTCCAAGGGACTCTCAAGAGTCTTCTCCAACACCACAGTTCAAAAGCATCAATTCTTCTGTGCTCAGCTTTCTTTATAGTCCAACTCTCACATCCATACAAGACCACTGGAAAAACCATAGCCTTGATTAGACGGGCCTTTGCTGACAAAGTAATGTCTCTGCTTTTTAAGATGCTGTGTAGGTTGGTCATAACTTTCCTTCCAAAGAGTAAGCATCTTTTAATTTCATTGCTTCAGTCACCATCTGCAGTGATTTTGGAGCCCCCAAAAATAAAGTCTGACACTGTTTCCACTGTTTCCCCATCTATTTCCCATGAAGTGATGGGACCAGATGCCATGATCTTAGTTTTCTGAATGTGGAGCTTTAAGCCAACTTTTTCACTCTCCTCTTTCACTTTCATCAAGAGGCTCTTTAGTTCTTCTTCACTTTCTGCCATAAGGGTGGTGTCATCTGCATATCTGAGGTTATTGATATTTCTCCTGGCAATCTTGATTCCAGCTTGTGCTTCCTCCAGCCCAGCGTTTCTCATGGTGTACTCTGCATATAAGTCAAATAAGCAGGGTGACAATATACAGCCTTGACATACTCCTTTTCCTATTTGGAACCAATCTGTTGTTCCATGTCCAGTTCTAACTGTTGCTTCCTGACCTGCATACAGCTTTCTCAGGAGGCAGGTCAGGTGGTCTGGTATGCCCATCTCTTTCAGAATTTTCCACAGTTTATTGTGATCCTCACAGTCAAAGGCTTTGTCATAGTGAATAAAGCAGAAATAGATGTTTTTATGGAACTATCTTGCTTTCTTGATGATTCAGCGGATGTTGGCAATTTGATCTCTGGTTCCTCTGCCTTTTCTACTTAGGTAATATAAATAATATAGATGTATATTTAATAGATGTTACACATACTTATGGGGCTTCCTAGGTGGCGCTAGTGGTGAAGCATCCGCTTGCCAATGCAGGAGAGAGGGGAGATTCAGGTTCCATCCCTGGGTCAGGAAGATCCCCTGGAGGAGGGCATGGCAACCCACTTCGGTATTCTTGCCTGGAGAATTCCATGGATAGAGGAGACTGGTGGGGTATGGTCCATAGGGTCGCTGAGAGTCGACAGGACTGAAGCGATTTAGCACGCACACACACACACACATATAAATAAATAAATATACATACATACATATAAACTATGCAATATGAAAGGAGTGCAATTATGGGCATACTTTTATTTATGAGGTGATGCCACGTCCTTGCACAACTGCAGAGGGTACCATTCATATAAATTCTGATGGTCACTGCAGTCCATGAGAATGAATACTTAACGAAAAAAGATCATAGTGGGCTCCTTGGGTCGTCAGGCTACATAAATTTCACAGGGAAGCGTTTTTCAACTGAGAAAGGTTCACTTGGGACTGGCTATTAAATAAAACCATTTCACTTCTAGTGAAAAACCGGCGGGAAAAGACCCAACTATTTCAAAATGAACTAGTAAACGCGACTACGCACAGTTTGCCAACTACGGGACACCGTGGAAAGTCCCCGCCAGGATGGCCGCGATGCCTGCTGGGAGTCGTAGTGCGGCTATCGCTTTTCGTGAGGAGATCTGGGCCCCGCGAGACTCCGTTTCCCGGCAGGCCGCGCGCCAAGGCAGCCGGCGGGACGGGAGCTGCCGCGCTGGCTGCGAGTGACCCTGTCAGTTTTGATTCTTGTGGTGGCGATGGCCTCGTTCGTGACGGAAGTCCTGGCACACTCGGGGAGGCTGGAGAAGGAGGATCTGGGCACTCGGATCAGTCGCCTGACCCAGCGGGTGGAGGAAATCAAGGTGAAGCCGGAGCAGCGGGCGGCTGACTGTAAAGGGACGGAGGGAGGAGCCAGAGTGGGTGCAAGTATGTGGGGTGAGAAGGGGGCTTAGAGGGGAGTCCAGACTGGGGCTGGGGACTGCGGAGCCGAGGAGGCTGGGACGGGGGGAGGAGGCGGTGGCTGGGGCAGTATTGGGAGTGGGGTTAATGGAGTGGAGGTATGGGACAGGGGGACGAGGGGAAGGCGGAGGAGACCAGCGGAGCAGGGAATCGGGGGCTGGAAGCCAGAGGCGTCTAGGGAGCGGCGGAGAGCAGCTGGATAGAAACGAGGGCAGGGTCACCCCACCCCTCTTCGGTGTGTAGTTTCCTCCTCTGTATGATTCGTGGATGAATGTGATAGCTTTGGGAGGATTGTACCGTTCTCCTCCCTGAATTTTTGTTATTAAAAACCTATCAGTAATTAAACTCAGCTCTCTTCTCCACTCCCAGGCCTTTGAGACTATGCTGAGTGTTATAAAACAGGTGAATAGCACTTCTTTGGACCCTGCTGTCTTGCGATTGATACAAAAACAAAAGGCACCTAACCACACGCCGTTTCTCTTTGTACTACTGTCATTACCTTACATTTGTATTTGCCCACATCTTTGTTGCTTTCCTTTAAAAAGATGTGTACCCTGTGGATTTAAGGGAGCAAGTTTGGCACTGAACCATAAAGGCACAAAGATGGTTTTATTTTGCCAAAATGATTTCCTAAGTGTTAAGTATTCATGTCACTGGCGTCTCTCCTAGAATATGGCTTTAGGATTTTTCATTGCTTTTTATATGATGGAAAGAGGACAGACGATTAAGCTACTTTAGCGTGGCGCTCAAGGCTCCTCCCTGTTCTGGACCTAACTTGCCTTTCACCAGTTTATTTTCCCATGCAGACAGATGAGAATCACTTTCTATTCTCCAGGCAAGCCTACTTTTCCCCTAGTTCCCAGATTTTATTTATGTTGCCATCTCTCCATCTTTTACCTGTTAGTGTTTCTACTCATTCTTCAAGTTCCATCTCAAATGTAGTTTCGTGTATGAAAAATATCCCCATTTTCCCTCAGGCAAAGGTGCTCTGTTTCTCAGTTGTGCTTCTGGAGTACTTGAACTCTTGTTATATTGCATTTCTGTATTCTGATTACTTAAGTGTATACTATCTTTCCTACCTAAAAGGAATTTATTTGTGGACAAGCATAATTTCCCTGGTTCAGTGGTAAAAAATCTACCTGCAATGCAGGAGATACAGGAAACGTGGGTTCAATCCCTGGATTGTGAAGCTCCCCTGGAGGAGGAAATGGCAACTCACTCCAGTATTCTTGCCAGAAAAATCCCACGGACAGAAGAGCCTGGTGGTCTACGCTCTGTGGGGTTCAAAAGAGTCAGAAGTGACTGAGCAACTGAGCATGCACGCAAGCATAGTTTATTCTTGTCTCCCAAACATTGACTAATTCAGTGAAAAATATTCAGCAATTTATTAAATTATTTTGTGTTAAAGGAGATAATGGAACTCAGATCAACTTAGGGTTTTAAGATTGTGTGTGCTCAGTCGTTCTGTCATGTCCAACTCCATATCCCCGTGGACTGTAGCCTGCCAGGCTCCTTTGTCTAGGGAATTCTCCAGGTGAGAATACTGGGGCAGGTTGTCATTTCCTACTCTAGAGGATCTTCCCAACCCAGAGATCGAACCTGCGTCTCTTGTGTCTCCTGCATTGGCAGGAGGATCCTTTGCCAGTAGTGCCACCTGGGAAGCCTGAATTAATTAAGATTAGGTCTTGCAATTTTATAAGCAAGAGAATAGAAATTCACAAATCAATTGAGGTATACAGATTATGGTTTTAATTTATTCATTTACTTTTTTTCCTATTAGATATATGATTAAAATTAGTGACTATAGTCTGAACTGATTTGATTCAAAATGAGAATTTCTGGCTCTGCCTTTCTCTTTTTCAGTGTTTGTACAACTCTTGGGCACTGTTGGGATTTGTTGATCATTGTCTTCTTGTACCCTTGTGTTATGGGACTCTTAACGGTAGGAGAAATGTTTTTTCAGAGAAACCCATTGGCTTGAAGGGAAAGTGAAAGGGTATGGGTTACCTGGCAAAAAGGCTCTGACTTGGAAGATACCTAACAGAAGACGAGCTGTATATTTTAAGAGTTCCCTACTCATCTCATTGTAATTTTTGTCTTGTATAATAGGGCGAGGTGTGCAGTATGATCAGCAAGAAGTACAGTGAATTCCTGCCTAGCATGCAGAGCGCACAGGACCTGGTTACCCAAGTGGATAAGCTATCTGATGACATTGGCATGCTGAAATCTAGGATAGAGAATGAGGTAAGAACAGTTTGTTATGTTGGATAAGTTTGTAGGGAGAAAGTTCAGCTTCCTGATTCCAAAGACAACTCAGTTTACAACTTTTTTTTTAATCTTCATTTTTTTTAAAAAAAAGAAAAATTATTTATTTGGCTGCACCGGGTCTTAATTGTGGCATGTGGGACCTAGTTCCTGACCAAGGATTGAACCCTGGCCCCCTGCATTGGCCCTCTTAGCCACTGCAGGGAAGTCCACCAAGGAAGCTACCACCAGGGAAGTCCTTAATACAACTTTTAAAGACCTCACTTTCCTTATTGGTGAATAGAAGTTGAATTAGATGACCTTAAGGTAACTTCCAGTTTTAAAATACAAATGTTTTCCAAAACTATAAACAATTTCTTTTTTATGGTAAAAAATTTTAAGCTATACTAATAATGTCTTGCATTTTAGTTCACTTTATAAATTAAAAAAATAGCCTCAAGATTTTAATGTCTTCGTAATAAAAACAGATAAAGCATATAAGTGAATCGTTTGGTCTTGTCTCTTACCATCTCCTACTTTAAAATGCTTGTATATCTTAATGGCACGCATTCTCTTATATCTGCAGCTGGCCTCAACATATTAAAGCTTCAGCACAATCTTTGTCTTTTGGCTTTCCTGTGGAAAATTGGCTTGGATTGCCAGTCACAACCACTCTATTTCCTGTCATAAGGCCACTTTCCTTGGACATGCAGGGAATCGCTGCCCATCTTGTACTGTGTCACTTTGCACTTTATGGGGCTAGTGCTTACTGTACTTCTTGTGGAAAGTCTGGCAGTTTTTAAGAATGTTCACCATGTTTGCCAGAGTGCTGTCATCACAAAGGAGTAAGCCAGTGTTGAAACAGGAATATCCACTTCATAATTTAAAAAATGCTTTTCATATATATTATCTCACTAGGATTTTCCCCTTACAGTTTCCTTTTAGGAAAAATAAGCAGTTGAAAAAAATCAAGCTGATATTAGAGGTTTAAACTGAGTAGGTGTCTTGTACATCTATTTATAAATTTTCACTCAGGGTGCATTGATATCCAAAATCAAGATGTCGAGATATTCTCAAGTTCCTAAAGGAAAGACATCAAGTCTCTTCTCTGTGTGGCAGTTACTAAAGAAGGAAAGGGAACAGATGTGTTTTTAAAAGTTCTGTATAAAACTTGAATTGCAAGTGGGGAAACCACTAGCTATTTGGAAAATCTATTTAACAGTGAGTTTACCTGTCATTCTGGTTAGAGGTTTTAATAAAAATAAATCCATTACTCTGCAACTCTGGCACAGTTCAAATAATATATTCAAAGTGTATTTGTCAGACAAATAAGTCAATAGTGCAATCATAGACTGTGTTATTAGAAATGAAGTATCTGGAACAAGAGCATAATGGACTATGTACATTTTCCTGGCCAGATTATGACTGGCCAGGATTTATTCAGTTCTGATCATTGTATTTTTAAAGATGACTGGTCTTGATGAGAGGGTCCAGACCTGACCGCCATACCATATGAAGAACAGTGAAGAAACTGGCAGTATTTAGCTGTGAGAAACACTTTCAATATTTGGAATCTTATTATTTGGGAGAAAGAGTCAAATTTATGGCTAGAGAGGAGGAATTCTATTCAATAGGTGGACTAAAGGGTTTATTCAGTCATTTGATGTATTTACTGAGCATCTGTAAGGTGCCAGATACTATGGTAGTTGGTGAACTAAATAGCTTTTTATTTCAAAATGTGAATCTTGTGCCTATTATAGAGGAATAAAGTAATGTGATACACACTAAAAAGGAATAATTCAGTTAGAGGAGATGTTGCTAAAGATGGCTTCCTGTACGAATTAGTGTCCAAACCAAAGTCTGAAGTGATAGGTAATTAAGCAAAAGAAGAAGGAGGAATGTTTAGGCAGGCACAGGGGACAGCATGATGGAAGCATGGAGGTAGTGGAGAGAGATCACTTTTGGAAAGCTGCAAGTATTTCGTATGACAGATGTTTATAGAATGTGATGGGATGGGCCTTGAGATTAAAAAGGTAACCCAGAACCATGTGTTGCAGTTGAAGTAGTAATGACTTTCTTGCTTGTCCTGTAGAAGCTGTAGAGGCGTTTAAGTAGGGGAGTGATGTCAGATTTGAATTTTAGGAATCCCATTCTGCTTGCAGTTTGAAGAAAGGACTTGAGGGAAAAGAGACTGGGAAATGAGAAGGCAGTTGAAGCATTAGGAGGCAGCTAAAGTAATCAGGCAAGACAGGCTGCAACCTGCACCATAGTCAGTGGCAATGGGCATAGAGAAAAGTGGATGAATCCTGGGGACTTTCAAAAGATATAGGATCTTTGGGAGTTGCTGATGTGGGGAGTGAAAGATGGAGGAATTACAGGTAACTGTGAAACTAGGTTATTGATGTGCCATCCATTGAAATAGAGAATCTGGAGAAGGAGTAGGTTTTGGTTGAGTTGGCTGGATCTGCCCGTACGAGATCCAAATGGAGCTGCACAGTTGGCTTGTATGAAGATGGAGGCTAGACTATTGTAAAGAAAGATGGGTCAGGGCCAGGAACTTGAAATGCAATGGCTCAAACAAGATACATATTTTTGAATCATGGTCTCCAGGCTAGCAGGCTGATTCTACAACCCAGGGCCTGGCTATTCTAGTGCATTCTGAGTCAAGAACTGTGGTGGATAGTCTTCCCTACAGTGGTAGCCAGTGGATGAACGTTTTTGCACAGCACCCTGAGCTCCAGTTTCTACAGGGCAGTGTGCAGTGGGCTGCGTGATAGAAGAAAGCTCCTGAGCTTAGAGAGCGTAAACGTCTTCTAGTGGGTAGTAAGCATGCTGGATTTTTGTCATGAAGGGAAATACTATTTCTGTTTTTCAAATGTTTGTTTACTACACAAATATTTTTGAAAAGATAGTTCAGAACAAAAGACAGTCCATTGCTTCACTTGCAAGATGGTGCTGAAGTGTGAGAAAAATCCTAAAAAATTGTCTTCCAACAGTCTGTAGAGCAGTGGAACTGGCAACATTTGGTGGTTTGGTAGACTCGGAGGATTTCAGACCCCATCTCAGGCCTACTGAATTTGGATCTGCAATTTAATAAGATTCAGCAAGCAATATGTATATATGCATGTTATAGTTTGAGAAGCACTGCTCTAAGATTTTGTTATTGTTTGCGTGGTTGCAGTTGTTCTCTCCCCATGTCCAGTGATATCTGGAGGTTAAGGGAAAATAGAGGGCAGAGAGAAGATGCATCTGTTTTAAGACCCAGATTTGGAAATGGTAGACATCACTTCTGCTTATATTCCACTGGCGGAATCTTAGTCACATGGTCACACCTGACTGAGAGGGACACTGAAAACAGATAGTATAGTTGGGTAGCTACATGCTGTTCTTATGAGAGAGTGGATTTTAGAGGACAGTTTGCACATCACCCCCTCCATATACATATTTGGATTTTAGGAAAATGGTGTGGACTTGAGAGAGCCGCACTTAGAAGGTGAAATGGGAGTGGAGAGTAGATAGAGCTGGGTTTTTCAGTCTAGACACTGTTGAATACCTGGGTTGGGGCTGGATATTATACTTTGTTGTGGGCAGCGATCCTGTACATTGTAAGATGTTTAGGTGTTGAGTATCCCTGGCCTCTGCTCACTAGATGCCAGTAGAACTCGCTCACTTGTGACAAGCTGAAATATCTCTAGACATTGCCAAATGTCCCTGGATGGGGGTGGGCAAAAAGTATTTAATCTTTTGAGAACCATTGGTTCAGAGTAATAAGAAGGCCAGGGAGAAAGGAATATCAGTATGTGTGAAGTGATCGGAGGGAAAATGAAGCTCCCAAAGGAAAATGAAAAGAAATGGCCAAAGAACTAGGAGAAAAATAAGTAGAAATTGGTGTCATAGATCTAAGGGAAGGAGAATGACAGTCTACTGATGAATGGTTAAGTACTGGTGATACATACTTTGGACATAGCAACAAGGATTTAATGAATATTTTTTTCTTAAAGATGGGGAACACTTAACATATTTAAATCTGATGGAAGGAGCCATCCTCTAGTAGATATTGAATCAGTATGTAATTCATGAATGAAGAATGAATTAGTAAGAGGTAAAAGAGCAAAAAGAGGAAACAATTGATAGTGCAAAGTCTCTGAAAAGGTGGGACAGAATAGGAGGTGGATCCTCACTTAACCTAAGAAAATCTTCCTATTGGTTAGAACTATTCAACTGTAGAGTGAATTACCACTTGGCTGTGGGGATACCCTTCTGGTAATCCAGGTGGGTGAGTTCTCTGATGTGAGGTAACTGCTTAAACTAAGACGCGTTGCTGACAAGAGGACATTATGTTGATGACAATGGATGTTTCTGCATAAGACAAGGATTTGGGCCATTTGGACCACTTCAGGTCTCTTCCTACTACATTGTATGATTTTTATTCCATCTTCACCAGCATTTAAATTTAATCGTGAGTTATATTCAGCTAATAAGGCTTACTGGTTATAATAAGTGTTTTATTTTTTAGGTATAGTATAACTAAAAAGTGCTTGTCTTTGATTGTGACTTAGGTCCGCCAGGATCTTCATGTATCAACTGCTGAATTTACAGACTTGAAGCAACAGTTGGAAAGAGACTCAGTAGTCCTATGTTTGCTTAGACAGCTACGAGAGGTCAGTAAATTCAAACCAAACTTGAGTGTTTTGGTGGTGAGAAAGTTATTATTATTTTTTTTTCCAGTTGGTCTTATCGTTCAATGAGTATCCCTTGACTATGTGCTATTTTTTTCATATTTTAAAAATAAACAAGCAGACAGACTTAAAATAATAAGGTGTATCAGATAAAATACCTAATAACTATACTTATCTTTTCAGTTTTCTACTGCTATTGAGGAATATAACTGTGCATTAGCAGAAAAGAAGTATATTTCTGCTGCTCAGCATCTAGAAGAGGTATTAAACACTTTCTCTAAAGCATGAACAAGTAATGCTACTCTTGTTTTAAGTAAATTTTGTGTCACATGTGTTTCTTATCATTATACAAATATATTCGAATTGCCTAGAGTACAGATGAAATGTTTAATAGTGATTCCATTTCACTGCCAGGCACAGAAATGCTTGAAGTTATTAAAATCCAGAAAATGCTTTGACTTAAAAATATTGAAATCTCTCAGCATGGAGCTTACAATACAGAAACAGAACATACTTTATCACCTCGGAGAAGAGTGGCAGAAGCTGATTGTATGGAAGTTCCCACCATCAAAAGGTGCTGCTGACCTCAGTGAACTGCTTTGCTTAATCTGCCGGGACCAGTTTGGCTTCTGAATGTATTCCAAATATTTTATATTGAGAGAGAAGAAGACTTCATTTGTTAATCTCCCAATTCTACATTGAGTTCTCATTTAAGCAGAGTGCTTGTTAGGACCAAAATGCTTGTTACTTCCTTCACACTTCTCTTTCTGTCCCTTTCGCTAGGAAGGAGCAGAGAAGAGGGGAGATGACTGGGAGGGGTCCATGAGGTGAGGGTGTGCTGGAGGAGGTGCTAACGCTAAGCCCACGGTTCCATTCCATTGTAGGTGTGCTCATTCCCAGAGCCCTCATCCCAACAGTTTATCTTTCTAAAACGCTTAAAGAAACTTCGACCTTTCTTTCTCTTGCTAAGGAAGACAGGGGATCGATGGGATAGGAGTTTGACCTAATTTTTTCAGTCCTTGGGGAAAATTGGTGACAGAATCATGAGAAATGGGATAACTCTAGCCCTGGCTTTTATTTATACTACTTGGCTCTCAGCCCCTCTGCCCACCTCTGGGTGTGAACCCTCTTTGATATCTTGTTTACACGAAGTAAAGTCTCTGAAGGTATATTGAAAGACATGCCATTAAATCCAGTATATTTTCCAACATTCAATCTTGAAATTTAGTCTGTTTCAGAGGAAACCTCAGAGTCTCCCTTTTCTTCCTTCCCCTTATCCACTTTGGCCTTCAAATGCAGTGTATGTGTATGTATGTGTCCGCACCTCCCCCACCCCATGTATATTTTCAAGGAAGTCATCCAGAAGTTTTAGATTCTATTTCCAAGCAGATTATAAAACTAAAAGAAAATGGCAGTTCTCTGTTGTAACACACCCTTCTTGTTAAACTTGTTTGGCAGGCTGTTCTCTTTACTTCATAAGAGGGAACATAGAAGAGGAGGCCTTCCCTGAAACTAGGATCTCACTTTTGATTCTTTGCCTTCATTCAGTCATTCAATATATTTTTTGTTGTTGAGGTGTAGTTGATTTACAGTGGTATGTTAATTTCCTCTGGACAGCAAAGTGATGCAGTTATACATACATATATGTATATATATATATACACACACACATATATGTATATATACACACACATTTTAAAATTTTCTGTTATGATTTATCACAGGGTATTGAATATAGTTCCCTGTGCTGTACAGTAGGACCTTGTTTATCCATTCTCAACACATATTTAATATGCATTTATTGTAGGTGCATCATCTTTTGCACTCAGTTTGATTTTTTGAGCATACCAAAGGAAGTAATTTCTTGTTTTAAAGTGATGCCAAGGACTTGTATGCAATAATTCCTACTTGCTTGCATTAGAAGTGTAATGTACTAAAACCACGTTTTTAGGACTCTTAGTAGACAGTGGGGTCTCAGGAATGGAAATGGGAGCATCTTGTATTGCTGAGACAGCTGATATTTTTTTCCCTCTCCATAGATATCAGCAACTTGGAATCTTGCCTGCAAACAGAGCTGCATTTATGCACTGAACAATCTCAGAAAGAAGAGAAGAACCCCGTGCCACCAATCAGTTCTGTCCTCTTGGCATTTTCTCTTCTTGGAGAGCTACATACCAAGCTTAAGTCATTTGGTAAGACATACTACTTTGTTTCGTTTACATGACATTTTCAGAAATTAACAAATATTCTCTGAATGATACTGGTGATGGATCATAAGGTTTGGCTTCATGATTCATTAAGTAGAATTGTTATAAATATTACCCTTTTCATTAACAGCTTAGATCCTTTCCTTGTTTCTTTTCTCTCTCTTCTTTTCTCAAACTAGCTGCTGGTGTTTTTTATTTTTTGATAATTTAAATAAAAATCTGTAGACAATCTGGGAAACTTCAGTGGGAAAACTTGCAGTGCATATGGGTGTTGTGTAATGTCATGGTATATGTTTTTTTGTTGTTAGGCTCAAAGATCTGTTTTTTTTTTTCTCAAGTGTCTTCAAGTGATTTTTTTTTTATGGGTGTTCATATAAATTTCAGGTCAGCTGTTGCTGAAGTATATCCTTAAGCCTCTGGCATCTTGCCCATCCCTTTATGCTGTGATAGAAAGCCAAGCTAACATCACCATCATTCGTTTTGAATCTGTGATGACTGACTTGGAACATCCATCACCATCTGAAGTTTTTGCCAAGATCAGACTGGTACTGGAAGTGGTCCAGAAACAACTTCTAGGTGTGTATCCCCAAGGCCATGCTTTCATATTTTGGAAAAGTTGATGTGGTATTTGAAAGTAAATATTATTTTAAAAAGTGGATAAAAATGCCGCCATTCTGAGTGAATGGAGAATGGAGGTGAGTAAATTATGTCTTGGGAAGAAAGTAGTTACCTTTCTATCTTTTGCTTTGTTTTGCTTTCCTTCTCTGCCTAGTGTTGACAGGTAAGGTCATCAGTGGTACCCCATATTCTTTGTAATATATAGTTGGATTTTGGGATGCATTTCTCTCATGGGACTTCTAGGGACATCATATTTTGGGACTCTTGATTAATTATAGGAAAAGCAGAAATGAACTGAGTGCTGTTTTATGTCTCTCAGTGGGAAAATCCCCATCAATCTAGTTGATGTAAACAAACTGAGCTTAATATAGGACATGAGAGGGGGGTTCAGGATGGGGAACACATGTAAACCCATGGCTGATTCATGTCAATGTATGGCAAAAACCACTACAATATTGTAAAGTAATTATCCCCCAACTAAAATAAATAAATTTATTAAAAAAAAATATATAGGACATGAATTTCATTCCAACTCAGCCTACTGGTTAAATCTTTATATATTCATCCTTGAAACAACCAGTTTCTGTGTTGCTTGAATTATTTTTTGGCTGTCACACTATTAAAAGTAAAATTTCTTCTGTTTTTTAATTATAATACTGTCATTTTAGTCTATTTGACTTACCTTCTTTTTGCTTTTCTCAGATGTCTTATTGAATAGTCAAATTAAGCACTCTTGATGTGGAAAAAATAAAAAAAAGAAATGCTGCTATTGTTTGTAAGCCTTCCTGGCAGTCACAAAATTTATTTATAGATAAATAATTTATTATTTTTTTATTAAAGTATAGTTAATTTACAGTTTTGTGCCAATCTCTGCTATACAGCAAAGTGATTCATTTGAATACATATAGACATTCTTTATTTATTTATAAATAATTTATATATAAAGCAAGGAATTCTTTCTAGTTTTGATAGCAGAGAATAAAAAATTTCAAGACTTTCATGAACTGCAAAAATCCAAGGTAGTTTTATTCTTGTTCCTTTACTTAGGGAGATAATATACTCTTGTTTTTATTAGATATAACAAAAAGTTGTAAACAAAGAGTCCAAGGATTGGAAGGAACTAGAAAGGTGATCAATCCAGATATCTCTGATGCTTGACTCTCCTCTGTAACACTCCCATCAACTGGTCACAGCAAACCTGAGCACCTTTTGAGAGTCCGTCCTACCTCTGGGCAGCTCTGAGGACTGTCAAGTTTTTGTTTGTTGGTTTTTTTAAAAAAAAAAAAAACTGTATCTCCTCTCTGTATTAAATACTCTTGCCAAAATGCCCATTTTAGAAATTAAATCTTTGGGGTAGTTGTTTAAAAAATATGTTCAAAATATATTGCACTGTAATATCTGCTTTACTGATGCTGTTTCTACTATGTGGAGCTGTATAGAAGTCTAATTCTATGAAATTGGACTTTGGAATTCTTTCCAGTCTCTGTAATTATGTCCCCTACGTCTTACCACCATCTTTACTTTTTTTTTAAAATGAAATAATGTTAGATCTTCTTATCTTCAGTGATCTTCTATGGATATATTCCATTTTTTATTAGTCCTTTTTATTACAGTATGGTGTTCAAAACAGAGTAAAGTATTCTAGATATAGTCTGAACCAATTCAGATTAGTACAGGAACATTCACTCCTTCCTTCTCAGTTTCAGGTTTCTGTTAGTATAGCCAAGGGCTGTTACACGGTTAACTTACTGAGCTTGATGTAAATGAAAATCCCACGTCATACTCAGTGCAAATGGCTGCTTTCCTATCTTACACCTGACTTTTTACAGTTAACATTAATCTTTGTTAAATTTTACTTGATAAAATTTTACAGTGTGTTAACTATCCTTTCTACTTCATGTTGAATGCACATTTGATATTCATGTTTTCTTGTAGCTTAAGTCAGTGATGGTACTATTAACCTAGGACAGGGCTAGATTGGAGGGTGCTCTGGGGAATTCCAGGAGCACGCTGGAATGTCTTTCCAGTTTGACATTGGTCCTTTAAGTGCTCAGTCCACTGTGTTTGTAAGTTTTCTTTGTACCTAGGATATTCAGAGCAGAAGACAACTCACTGTTGCTAGGTTCTCTTCTCATCTCTTTAATATCTTTCAGTCAATATTCCCTTCCTTCATCTTCTTTCCCTAAATATAACCTGAGGATCATACTTTGTAGCCTTAGTTCTTTTTGGACTCCTCTGCTTTCTTTGCATTTTAGTTATTCTGAAACTTCATAAAGGTTTTTACCTTCCCTCTTATGTTTGTCTTTGGTTATATGCTCCTTTCATCTTTTAAATATGTGTTTTTTACTCCCAAGTTTTCTTTATTACTAAGCGTCATTGTACCAACAGCAAAGGAATTTTTAAAAAGAGGATAAAAAATTCTTTGGGGAATAATTTGGCAAAATATATAAAAAGCCTTAAAATGTTTGTGTCTTTAAACCAAGATTTCAACTTCTAGGAATCTTCCCAGAAGAAATAATCTTAAATATATGAAACCATTAAAAAAAAAAAAAAGCCCCATTTATTTCCATTAAAATCAGTTTTAAGTCAGGGATGCACATTGTCATTAATATTTGTTAACATTGTTTTAAGTGTTATAGCTGATGCAAAGAAGAGAAAATAAATATGAATATTAAAATAAAGAGAAGTATTTATCTTTGCTTATAAATGATGTGACTGTATACCTAAAAAACCAAAAGACTGTACTGAAACTTCTATAATTAGTAAGAAATTTACTAAGTTGTCTAGGTACAGTATAAATTTATAAAAATCAGATTTCTTCTCTCTAGCAACAATCAGTTATAAATTAAAATACAAAGATATCTTATTTATAACGGCAACAGAATCTATTAAATTCTTAAAGATAAATTTAATAGGAAGAATATTTGTAAAGGAAAGCATAAAACTTATTGAGGACATAAAGGGAAGGGAGGCTATCATGGATTAGAGGACAATCTCAAAAACTTGTCAACTCATTCCAAAATAACATAAATGTAATACATTTCCAGTCAGATGCCTGTTGTATATTTTTTGAACTGGACAGATGAAGTACTCTAGAGTTTACATCAAAAAATATGAGACTTGCCAGTAAAGATTTGAAAGACACTAGTTGGAGGATTTTATAATTAAAACTATGTTTTTGACATAAGATCAGTGGAATGAAAAAGAGTCCAGAAGTAGAGTCAAGAATAAAAGAGAATTTATTATTTGATCAGTCACATGTTAGTTTAGTGGGGCAGACAGTTTATTAAATAATAGTGCTAGCAAAATTGGCTATGTGAAATGAGACAAAGTTAGATTCCTGCTTTGTACTTCAGAGATACATTCCAGGTGAATTAAAACCTTATATGCAAAAAGTAGAACAATAAAAATGTTGGAAGAAAATTTACAAGAATACTTAAATATTATCAGGAAGCTCTGAATGCATAAAGGAAATGATTGACAAATTTGACTGCGTGTAAATGTCAAATTCTGAATGGTAAAGAATACCATAAACAAAGATTATATTGTACCTGGAAAAAATATCTGCAGTGCATTTGACAGACAGGAGTTGATAAAAAGATTTTTTTCCAAAGAAAGAGAGAACATAGTAACAGAAAAAGGGTAAAAAATATGAAGAGGCAATTTTTGGAAGAAAAGGTTCAAATTATTAATAAACATAAAATAGGTGTTGCTTAATCTCCCTAATAGTGAAATGGAAATCACACCATCAGAGTAGAACTTTCCACCTTTAAGGTTGACAAAATTCAGAGATCTGTGTAAGACACTTTTGGTAAGAAAAGGGAAAGGTAGGCTCCTTCATTGCTTTTATGGGTGTTTTTTAGCAAGTAATCTGAAGCTCTGTAGTTATGCTAAGATATTCATCCCTTTGACCCAGGTAGACTACTTTTTAATTCCTTACAGACATCATATCAACAGTATGTATGTTTGCATGTGTAAATACTGTGTATACTTGCATACTGGAGTGGGTATCATCTGAAGAATGGTTGTATAACTTACAGTTGAGCCATACTGTGGGGTACTATGCAGCTACTAAAAAGTGAAGTAGAGCTAGATGTAGTGACCTCAGAGATGGCCACAATCTATTTTTAAGGGATAAAAAGTTAAGTGTAAAATCTATGGCATGAACCCATTTTATAAAAATGGAAGTAGCCTCTTATTTGAGTATTAGTTTACTAGGGCTTCCATAACAAAATACCACAGGCTGTGTGACTTAAAAAGCAGAAATTTATTTTCTCAGTTTTGAAGGCCGGAAGTCCAACATCAAAGTGTTGGTAGATTTGGTTTCTCCTGAGCCCTCTCTCCTTGCTTAGCAGACAGTCTGCTCACTGTCCTTAGGTGGCCTTTCCTCTCTGCATGCTCATCCCTGATGTCTCTCCTTTGCTTAGAAGGACATTAGTCATAGTGGATTAAGGGTAGGGCTCCACCCTTATGACCTGTTTAAATGTGAGTCCTGTCTCCAAATGCAGTCACTTTGGGGACTAGGGCTTCAACATATGAATTGTGGGGGACACAGTTTGATCTATATCAAGTGTATGTGTGTGTGTGTGTATTATTAATGTAAGAGAGGAAGAATACAAACCAAACTCTTAACATTGGTTACTTGGGCACAGAGAGACAGAGAAGCTTGTGGATACGGAGAGGGAAAATTACCCTTTTTCTTTAGAAATGTTAGTGGTGTTGATTTTCTATAAAGTATAAATTACTAAAATTTACCGAGAAGTAGAGACTCTGAATGTACAAATAGTTGTAGAAGAAATTTGAAAGGTTGTTCAAGATATCCTGTACCATCAGGCACAGAAAGTTAATGGCTAAATTTTAGGTACTCTTCAAATTACACATAATCCTTTTGATAATCAAGCTCTTTTGGTCAATAGAAAAGGATAGATAAGTACCCTGATTAATTTTCTAAAAACAAGCATAAATTTGATATCAAAATGTACAGTCAGAGAAAACATAGAATGATTTTATCAAGTCATTTTATTGCTAGCTTAATGTACAAGCTCAGTTCAGTTCAGTCACTCAGTTGTGTCCGACTCTTTGCGACCCCATGGACGGCAGCACGCCAGGCCTCCCTGTCCATCACCAACTCCTGGAGCTTACTCAAACTCATGTCCATTGCGTCGGTGATGCCATCCAACCATCCCATCCTCTGTCATCCCCTTCTCTTCCTGCCTTCAATCTTTCCCAGCATCAGGGTCTTTTCCATGAGCTCAGATACCATTAAAATCACATTTTTGGTTGGACATTTAATTGTGATTTCAGCTGACTAATTTTGTCAATTCTTTTTTGAGAGGAAACTTGACAAATTCCTAATATATTTGCTGAAAATGTCTCTTAATATTGTCTGCTTTATCATCTTAAAATTTTTTTTGCATAGCAATATTTTGTCTTGCTGTGTTTTAGCAAGTTGCACTGCCGTTCGCTGTAAAATTCGTGGCATATTTTCTTCCAGTCTCTTTTTTCCTTTACTGTTTCTATCAGTTCCTCCAACTTTTGCATCTTCACTTGATTCTGCATCAATAGTATATTTTAGTTTTAAATTTGAAGGTTTGTTTATAATTATTTTCTTAAATAAGAAAAATATATCATAATGAAAATAATAAGCACTTCAATTTAACTCCTTTTTTCAGTTTATATAGTTATCACTATAACCTGTGCTGTATGCACAGAATATTCAAGGACACATATTACAGTGTTACATTGATGCATAAGAAAACAAAGTCATTGGAATGGAGTAAATCTGTTTACTCTGACTACATTGAAAATGTGTTTATATGAAATACTAGAAGTAGTATACGTGCCTGAAGTGAACACTATAGTACACATACGTGATACTATGGTTAAAGTGAGATGTGGTCTTATCAAAGCAACAAAATTGTGTTTAGCAGAAAAGTATTTTGTGCTACTTTCTTGGTTTTTTTTTTTTTAGTTTAAAATTTTTATTCAAAAAGTGTATAGAGATCCCATATACCCTTCACCCAGTTTTCCCCAATGTCAGCATCTTATATAACCATAGTATAGGATCAAAACCAGGAAATGGACTGTGGTACGATTCACAGAGCTTATCCAGATTTCTCCAGTTTTCCTTGTACTCATTTGTGTGTGTAAATAGTTCTGTGCAATTTTATTACCTGTGTAGGTTCATGTACCTGCCAGTATAATCAAGATACAAAACTAGCCTATCACCACAAGGCTCCCTTAGGCTACCCATTATAACCACACACCTTTGCTTCCAGTTTTAAACTTTAAGTTGAAATTACTTAAAATTAAAAAATCATTGAGTTCGTCCGTCACACTAGCCCCATGTCATGTGCTCAGTAGCAAAATGTTGCTGATTGCCATCATATCAAACAGTGCAGGCCTAGACTTCTGATATTATAAGATAGCTCAAGGCTTTGAGGTAGTATGGTCACTTTCTTTTAAGGTTCTCTTATACTATTTAGTTAATTAATAGTGAAAGTTGCTCAGTCATGTCCAGTTCTTTGTGACCCCATGGCCTATATGGTCCCTGGAATTCTCCAGGCCAGAATACTGGAGTGGGTAGCCTTTCCCTTCTGCACGGGGTCTTCCCAACCCAGGGATTGAACCCAGGTCTTCCACATTGCAGGTGAATTCTTTACCAGCTGAGCCACAAGGGAAGCAGTTAATTAATTAACGTCCTCAAAATGTGTTAGAAAAGCCACCATAAAATATACCATGGAAGATATATTGAAGTATTCCGTTTGACAGACTTGATATTACACGATTAATGTATGGCATTTACTGATATTTTACTTAGAATAAACACTCTGATCCTTTGCAGAGATGAAAAATTATGTTTATTTATTATTGGAGAAATGGGATTTTATTTTAAACTAGTTTCAACTTGGTATGCAGAACTTCTGAGTGCTTGTCATATAATCAGATCTGTGGATTAGCAGTAGATGATTATCATGTAGATAGCTTACTACCTAATTGTTACAGAGAACAGGCGGGCAGTCTTATAGTGCAGATGATTCATCTGAGCAGTGAAAATACAATAATAATTGTGTGTCATGATTTTCCCACATAGTTAGTTGAAGTAGGGTAGAATTACTTGTGCTGTTTTCTTCCCTGTCATCTTCAAATTGAAGAGTTCTAGAAAAGTAGGGAATTTGAGAATATATCTGGTGTGTAAACAGCTTCTTGTTTAAAACTTTTTCTTTTGATTTCAGATTTACCTCTTGATGCTGACCCAGAAAATTTAAAGACGTCTAAGATCACATTGGCTGAGATGCTTGGTAACATGATCTGGGAGGACCTATCTGAGTGCCTTATTAAAGATTGTTTGGTTTATTCTATTCCAACAAATAGCAGCAAGTTACAGCAGTATGAAGAGGTAAGAGCAGAGGTGTCACCGAAGATTTGGAGAGACCACAGGTTCTTGTCAGTGTCCTTTGTTTATCTTAGAGATCGTTTGTTCTTTAAGAAAATTATTCATAAGGTGTGGATGCAAATTCCCTATAACTTCATTTCTCTTCTGGCTTGCTACCATTTGATTGGGAAATATGCTTTCTTATTCAGTATTAATATGTTTTCATCAGTAAGGTACTTTTGAAAAACAATTGTTTTTATATTTGTATCAGTTTTCGTAGCTACTAGGCGATACTTTACTTTTTGGCTTCTTTCTGGTGTTTCCTCAAACACTAAAATAAGTACAGAAGTGCCCCCTTAGGTTTGGGGTATGTTCTAAGACCCTCAGTGAAGACCTGCACCCGTGGCTAGTATTGAACTGTAGATATATGTGCAATGTTTCTTCTGTACTAATGGGCAGGTAGTATATATAACACAGATATGCTTTATAAATGGATGACTCATATCCTGTGGGTAAAACACAGCAGGACAGTGCGATATTTCATCACGCTACTCAGAACAGCGCACAATTTAAAACTTGGAAATTGTTTGTTTCTGGAATTTTTCATTCAGTATTTTCAGACCATAGCTGACTGTGGGTAACTGAAACCGAGGATAAGGGAGGGGGATTACTGGATATTTACTAAAAAATTTGTTGCACTTTTGCTAAGCAGAGTCAGAAACTCCTCATGAAGATGCTCTTCCTGATGAATTTAAATGTGTAATATTTTCTACCTAGTAATGGATGGTGTGTTTTAAAACTTAAATAACCATCTGCTCCTTGTTCTTTTCTGTACATTGGATTTGAAATTTTAATATTGAAAAGGAATATATGTATATAATTCTTTCTTTCTTTTTCTTGCATTTCTTTCTCAGATCATACAATCCACTGAAGAATTTGAAAAGGCCTTAAAGGAGATGAGGTTTTTAAAAGGAGATACTACTGATTTGCTGAAATATGCCCGTAATATCAATTCTCATTTTGCTAACAAGAAGTGTCAGGATGTGATTGTGGCGGCTAGAAACCTAATGACTTCTGAAATTCACAACACTGTGAAGGTATGGGGGGGATGGTTATAATTTATTACATTGCATTAGGAAGCAGCTTAATTTTGAAATGATTGTAGTAGAGTGGAAGAGCATGTGGCATTTGCTGAGATCATTGAGGTGAGTTATTAATTTTCTTAAACATTAGTTTTCTCATTTTGAAAGGGGTCCTAAGACCTACCTCTTTCATAGGGTATTGTGGGATCCAGATAAGATAATGTACATAAAAGCATTGTATAAATTGAAAAAGTTTACATGAATTTAATGGATTACTGTTGTTGAAATCATAGAATATATCAACCTATAGTTTTCTTGACTTTATCACTTGAATTTTTAGTACGCAATTTTGTGACAGGTACTGTTATATCCAGAGATTATATCCTGTTGTGAAAATGTTGACTTCATTGTGTAGGCTAATAGAGGTGCTAGCTTTGAAGTTAATAAAAGGAAACAAAAAGATATGATCTTTGTATGGTATAAAAATTATCTGTAAAATCTGTGGACAGATTATAATTTGCAGTGAGGGTAATTTACTCCTTTGACCTTAGATAATTCTGTGTATTTTTTTTGTTGTTTTTTAAAATATCTTACATATATAAAATAATATTTGGCGTATATAAGTGTTATTTAGATTAGAAGAAGACATAGACTAAACTAATCCTTAGAAAATTCCTCAGCTGCTTTTCTGTTACCACTGAGAGGACCCTGCTTTTCTCCCCTTTGTGCTTTCTGCATGCCCCTTTCTCCTGGGGGTGCCCTGTTGTAGTGTCCACTTCAGTAAAATATTTAATTAGCCATTTGAGCTCCACAGATATTAACACATTTTGGTGTAATCTGGGGAAATCAGGGGAACTGAAATGCACTCAGTACTGGGAACTGGGCTGCAGGGTTTTTACATGAATGTCGCTACATTACTCTTGCGCACAAAGCCCAGTGGCTTCCTGTCTCATTCAGAGAAAGACCCCGTCGGCGTACCGTGGCCTGCAAGGCCCTGGGTGACGTGTCCCCTGTTGCCGCCCTGACTGCCTCTCCTACGGCATTCCTCTTCAGTCACTCTCTTTGTTTGCCAGGACAGCTTGGCTACAGAACTTTTAAACCTCTTTGCCCCTCTGCTTGGAATATTGCTATAGACTTGCTCCCTTTCCTGATCACTATTTTACTTTTTTTAAAAAAATCATTATTTTTAAAACTATTTCCTTGGCTGCGCCACTCAGCATGTGGGATCTTAGTTCCCCAAGCAGGGATCAAACACACGCCCCTCCCCCCCCCCACACCTCCACCTTGCATTGGAAGCATGGAGTCTTAACCACTGGACCACCAGGGAAGTTACCTGATCACTATTAAAACTATTACCTCCTCCTATTTCTTTTTTTTTTTTTAATTTATTTATATATTTACTTTTGGCTGTGCTGGGTCTTCTTTGCTGTGTGGGCTTTTCTTTGGTTGCAGTGAGTGGGGGCTGCCCTCTAGTTACAGTGTGCGGGCTCCTCACTGCAGTGGCTTCTCTTGTTTCAGAGCACAGGCTCTAGGCCTGCAGGCTTCAGTAGTTGTGGCTTCCAGGCTCTAGAGTCCAGACTAAATACTTGTGGTGCATAGGCTTAGTTGCTCTGCAGCACGTGGGATCTTTGTGGATCAGGGATCGAACCCGTGTCTCCTGCATTGGCAGGTGGATTCTTTACCACTGAGCCACCAGGGAAGTGGTAGTCACTCAGTTGTATCTGACTCTTTGTGACCCCATAAACTAGCTCGCTGGGCTCCTCTGTTCATGGAATTCTTCAGACAAGAATACTGGATTGGGTAGCCATTCCCTTCTCCAGGCAATCTTCCTGACCGAGGGATTGAACCAGGGTCTCCCACGTTGTGGGCAGATTCTTTACCATCTGAGCCATCAGGGAAGCCTTCCCCTATTCCTTATACTCTTTCCCTGCTTTGTTTTTCTTCCCTGATAGCTCAGTTGGTAAAAAATCTGCCTGCAATGCAGGAGACCCCAGTTCGATTCCTGGGTTGGGAAGAGTTGCTAGAGAAGGGATAGGCTACCCACTCCAGTATTCTTGGGCTTCTCCTGTGGCTCAGCTGGTAAAGAATCTGCCTGCAATGCAGGAGACCTGGGTTCGATCCCTGGATTGGGAAGATCCCCTGGAGAAGGGAAGGGCCATGCACTCCGGTATTCTGGCCTGGAGAATTCCATGGACTGTATAGTCCAAGGGGTCGCAAAGAGTCGGACACGACTGAGTGACTTTCACTTTCATGTTACTTATTATAAATAAATATTTTGTCTGAATTATTTATTGTTTTTCCCTGCTAGAAAATATGCTCTACGTGGGGAGGGTTGGTTTCTTTCTTTCCGGTTTGTTTTGTTCTTTACTGTTTTGTTTACTGTTGTACCTCTAGCATCAAGAATATACCTGGTGCATACTACTGTGTACTTAGTGCTCAGTAAATATTTGGTAAATGGGTTAATATATATCCTACTAGCTCTGTCATAACTCCTTGCTATAAATATGATTGTTACTAGATTGCTTTGTGACTCTGGGCTGAATCTTTTAGCCTTGTTGGACCTCAGTTTCCTTTTATATAACATGACAATTCAACTAGATAATCTCTGAGCTCCCTATTCAACTAGTTCTGATGTTCTGTAAGACTGTATTTTCCTCCCAAATATCCAAATCCTAATGATGGAGCCTCCTCTAGATCGGAGTTTCTTAGCATTGCCACTGTTGACATTTGGGACCAGATAATTCTTTGCTCTGGGGCCTGTCCTGTAGGATGTTCAGTAGCATCACTAGCCTCTACCCACTCGATGCCAGTAGCATCTCCCCTGATTGTGATATTTGTATTCTCATTGAAACGTTATAACAGCCCTATGAAATAGATGTTATTATACAAATTTTATATATAGATGGCAAGTCTGATGACTTTAATGTTTTTTTAAGACTTGAAAAAAACTTCAAACATTTCCTATCAGAAATTTTCCATAGAGGTCCAGTATGTGCTGAGCAGAGCTGCTCTTCTTGAGGAAGGAACCTGCTGCTTCCACCTGCTTAATCTCCACCCCCCTCCAACTTTTTTTTGGCTCCTGAGGCATTTCTGGGAAGCAAGATTTGAAAACCATTATTTTAGTACAATTTCTTCATATTGCAATGAGAAAATTGAGGTTAAGAGAGGTTAAATGACTTTGTTTAAAGTTAGGGTGGACAGTATCACCGCCGTTTCCAGATAGAGGCCTGGTATTCTTCCCTTCGTTTGTGTGTGCTCAGTCGCTTTAGTCGTGTCCGACTCTTTGCGACCCTGTGGACTGTCACCTGCCAGCCTTCTCTGTCCATGGGATTCTCCAGGCAAGAATACTGGAGTGGGTTCCCATGCCCTCCTCCAGGGGGTCTTCACAGCCCAGGGATCAAACCAGCGTCTCCTGCATTGCATGCCATATTCTTTACCGCTGAGCCACCGGGGAAGCCCCGTTCTTCCCTTTAGTTTTCACCAAATCTGGGAATTCTCATTCAGTGTAAATGTAGGGAACGTTTTTGGATTTTGTTTGAAATTTTGTTTTTAAGAGCAGCATAAGCTAGCTTGAATGTGTTGTTTCTTTGGCTAAGCCAAGACATGTTTCTGATGGGAAATAATTTAATGACAGTGGAACACAAAGTCATACTGGTGTGCATTAATCCAATAGTCTAATCTGAGAAAGAGGATTTTTTGAAGGTCCTTTCATTTACCTAAAATCTTGGGTCAGTTTCACAGCTTTGTTTCCACCAAGAGTAAGAATGCACAGAATTTAAAGAATGGCACAGTAAAGAGGATTGCCTATTCCTTATGACATCCTTTCACCCAAGATTACTGCCATATTCACTCATATCTTGTAATTATTCTGTAGATCCGCAGCTTAATTGTGGTGGAAGCGGTCAGTATCTTATTCCTCACCATCTGCGTGCATCTGGATTATTCTGAGGACAATGCATTTTCTGTGTTTGACTCTTAGATTACTCCTGCTTCTAAGATAAGTGTGCCAGACTTACCTCGTCCTAATGAGGACGACAAGCTCCAAGTACAGAAAGTGTCCACAGCTCAGTACAATGAAGTGGTGAATTTAGAGCCTGAGAATACATTGGACCAACATTCCTTTTCTTTGCCCACATGTCGCATCAGTGAATCTGTGAAGAAATTAATGGAACTTGCCTATCAGACTTTACTGGAGGCAACAACCAGCAGTGATCAATGGTATGAGTTCTGAGTTATCTGAAAATGGCAATGACTTGGTTAAATCTGTATCTAAACTAGACAGACATTTATTAAGAAATTAACTGGAATTCTTTGGGTTTTCTTATCCTATTAGTTAATATTTTTTTCCCTAGAGAATCAGTATAGCACACAGGTATGTATTGGTAATTAACTTTTACTTATAACAACATATAGTCTTACAGCAAAGTATGAGAAATAAAATCATATATGTGGATGGACAAATGGGTTTGATATTAAAAATTGTTAATCACTTTTTAACAAAAAGCTCTTTAATTTTTTACTTTCAACTTTTTATTTGACTTGAATGGTGTTACATGAGAAAGCGCTTGTGAAGAACTTAGAATGCTCCCTGGGAAATAATTAATACTCAGGTGTTAATTAGTATTGGTGGTGGTGGTCATAGTGATAGCTGTACAATCTGCTTCAGCATGCTCTGGCTTTTTAGCCTAACATTCATTTTACCTTTTGAAATCTAGGTCCTAATTAATTTATATTTTAAATACTAATTTTAAGCAATAATAGTTTGTTGGGCAGCCAAAGGTAGAAGGAAAAGAATGAAATGCACCAAAGTTCTGATTTCTCCCTTTCCAGAAGATTTCTTCTAATCAACAGTATATTCAAGATACCTAAACTCGATCCCACGTACTTCCGTATTTGAATCTCTTTTTGTTTAGTAGGCTCCTTCCCTTACTCCTAAACCAGACTGAGGAGACGACAGTAGGCTGTAGCCCAAGTTGATCGTAGAGTGGGTTTTCCAAAGCCTCTTTAGTTTGAATCTGTGTGTCGCAGTTTTTTATTTCACATTCTCATAAGAAAACAGTTTCAGTTAGAGCTTGACTTAATCAAATTGCATCTTCCAAGGGGCTTCTGAAGTTTTAATCTCCATGTATAAACAAACCCCTTTATTCTGTTCCAGAAAGAACATGCATACTAAAATACTTCCATGACTTTGATGAATCATTATATTCACAAACCCATCCAATTTTAAATATAAGGAGGAAGAAAAATATAATACATGTAAAGGGAATTATATACTCCTTTGGCAGAATAAGGGCTTCCCTTGGGCTCAGCTGGTAAAGAATCCACCTGCAATGCGGGAGATCTGGGTTTAATCCCTGGGTTGGGAAGATCCCCTGGAGAAGGGAAAGGCTACCCACTCCAGTATTCTGGCCTGGAGAATTCCAGGGACTGTATAGGTCATGGGGTCACAAGAGTCAGACACGACTGAGCCACTTTCACTTTCACTTGGCAGAATAAGTTTAGGAGCAAATAGGGCTTCCTAGGTGGCCCAGTGGTAAAGAATCCACTTGCCAATGCACGAGACATAGGAGACGTGGGTTTGATCCCTGGGTCAGGAAGATCCCCTGGAGTAGGAAATGGCAACCCACTCCAGTACTTTTGCCTGGAAAATTCCACAGACAGAGGAGCCTGGCAGACTACAGTCCATGGTGTCGCAAAGAGTTGGACATGACTGAGTGACTGAGTATGCATGCAGGTTTTTTACATGGCATTCACCTGAAATATACCCGAGCAGAAGTTAGGGATGCAAGGCAATTTTTCATAAGATAATACCAAGCTACATGTGTGTGTGTGTGTGTGTGTGTGTATTTTTAAATTTACTTATTTGGCTGCACCGGGTCTTAGTTGCAGCTTGTGGGGTCTTTAATTGCAGCATGCGAACTCTTAGTTGCAGACTGTGGGATCTGGTTCCCTGACCAGGGATCTTACCCACATCCCCTGCATTGGGAGTGCAGAGCCTTAGCCACTGAACCACCAGGGAAGTCCCACCAAACACCAGTTTTGTATACTGGATGTCTACGGACATCCTTCTCACCAAAAATTAGTTTTAATAGGACAGACAAAAACACAGCTACAACAACCCACTTTCCTATTATCAAAACTTCAAACAGCAACAATGCAATGAAAATAAAATGAAATAATTTAGTCAGGTATCATAGTCATCAAGTTTTAACAGTGTTTTGGGGTATAGTGAACCATGACTAATTTTTCATAATCATTGGTGGAATTCCTGTAACTTACTCAGGGTACATAGTTTTAGTTAGTCTTAGGTAGAAGTAAGCTCCATGAGCCTTTTATTTGCTCTGAGAGCTTTTTAATAATAATCTTTAGGTGTTCTAAGACCAGACTTAAAGGGCAAGAAATCTTGAGGTTGGATTCTCTCCTAGAAATGTTGATTCATGTCCTTGCATTGGGGTGAGAAGGAGAAAAGGTGGAGGCTGAAGGCAGACTGGCCCTGACAGCAGCAGTGAGTGCCTTTATTGATGCCTTGCCCTTTGCAGAGTGTGCCAGTGAGCAGGTGACATTTGCTGAGGCTTAGCTCCATTTGTTACTGAAGGGATACTCGGGGTCCTGGCAGAACACAAACTGATAAATGGAAAAGAGGCTTTGGGCTGAACGTCACTGCTCTTAACACTGTGAATGGGCCCAGGTTTTCAGACCTGCAGTCCAGTTGGTAACTCCTGGCTGAGAATTCATGCCATCCAGAGGAACGGTATTCTCAGCAGTGACCAAGGCAGCTGTAGTCTTAGCTGTAGACTTAGCTTAGTCTCTCCAGCTGTAGTCTTAGTGGGGGACTCTCACTGAAAGTACGCTGACTTTGAATTTTTTTTCTCATTGCCTTTATATCCTTAGCGTTTCTCTTGAAATTGTGTTTTCTTTTTAGCGCTGTTCAACTTTTCTACTCAGTGAGGAATATCTTCCATTTGTTCCATGATGTTGTACCAACATATCACAAGTAAGTGCAACTGTCTGACTTCTGTATAATAGTGTAGGCTTAAAATGTTTGAGTCGGAATAAAGCAGTAACTTTATATTCCCACCTAAGATAATTGGCTGCTAAAATTCACAATATAGTGCAATAAACCATTTACAATAGATGTTTAAAAAATATCAGTCGTTTAATAATAAATTAATAAGGGTACTATAATCTGCAGGAAGTAGGTGAGACAGATTTGAAAACTCAAGAGAACTATTACTGATGGTAGATATTTTCAAAACTGTCTCACTTTACTTGGTTGCAAAACAAAAAGATCATCCATCACTTCATATTGCTGTCTAATAAACATCCCACATTTTTTCCTTGGCATTCATAGCTTTGCAGACTTAATACCAGGTGGCACTAGTGGTAAAGAACCTGCCTGCCAATTCAGGATACTTAAGAGATGCCGGTTTGATCCCTGGGTCGGGAAGATCACCTGGAGGAGGATATGGCAACTCACTCCAGTATTCTTGCCTGGAGAATCCCATAGACAGAGGAGCCTGGTGGGCTATGGTCCATAGGGTTGCAGAGAGTTGGACATAACTGAAGTGACTTAGCACATACACACAGCTGCTCTTCTTAGTGATCTTAGGCTATATTTACCTCATATCTTGGATTTTTAAAGTTTCTTTTGATATTAATCTGATAAGTTAATATTTAAGCCTCCAGGAGTTCTCTCCATCATCCAAATAAACTGTTTTGGATGACTTTGTAAATACTTTAAGTAATATGTCAGCAAAGCTATTCCTTAAGTCAAGAGCTCTGGTTTCAAAGAAAAGGTCAGTTTAATGTTTATGGTGTTTTTTAGTTCAGATTTTTGAACAATTGAGATGTTTTTAAGTAGGCCCAGTTATTTTGTTCTAAAAGACTACTTATTTATTATAAACTTATTATTTTTATTGTATTCTTTTTGCTGTGGCTTAAAACTTTTATTTCACTTTCTACTTAGGTAAAGGAAAAGAGAAAACATCTTAAGGTCATTTAATAGCCATGTCCTTGGGGATTCAAAGACAGTTGGCTTAGGGCTTTTTGTGCTTAGGAACATTTTTCACACTGGGGTGGAGTTAGATTTGCTGTTTCCCCCCTTTGTATGATCTGAGAACTTTATGCTAGACCAGTGGTTTACAAACTTTAGTGTGTTTCAGAATCACCAGGAAACTTTGGTAAAGTATAGATTACCAGATTTCATTTCCAGATATCTGATTCAGAAGGACTGGAGTAATGTTGTTTGGTCACTGAGTTATGTCCATCTCTCTGAGACTCCGTGGACTGCAGCACGCCAGGCTTCCTGGTCCTTCACTATCTCCCAGAGTTTGCTCAAATTCATATCCATTGAGTCAGTGATGTTGTCCAACCATCTCATCCTCTGCCACACCCTTCTCCTGCCCTCAGTCTTTCCCAGCATCAGGGTCTTTTTCAGTGAATCGGCTCTGCATATCAGGTGGCCAAAGTATTGGAACTTAAGCTTCAGCAGCAGGGTTGGGATAAAGCCTAGACTTTTTAACAGATTTCCAGGTGATGCTGCTATTTTCTTGCCAGGGGACCACACTTTGAGAACCACTGTTCTAGATTAGTGTTCTCAGCTTTGGCAGTATTTTAGACTCTTTCATAGACCTTTGAGAATATATATATTTGCTTAGGCCCTAATTCTGGAGATTTTGATGTATAGGTGTGATTTAAGACTCAGACATCTGTTTTCTAAAGTCCTGTGATGGTTCTGACATGTAGCCCAAAGTGAGGACAGCTGTCTTAGGTTGTTAGTTTCCAACTTTGTATACATTCTAGCCTGACATGGAATGGCCAAACCAGGACGTTTAATTGAATGACTGCAAGTGGATATGTAGCAGAGGTTTAAGACAAGCTCTCTTCCCAAGCTAGGAAGATAGACTGATATGTGCAGACAAATTAAAACAGTGATTTTTAATCTTTTATGAAAACTTAAAATCACCTGGGGGGATTTAAAAACATATAAATACCCTGATTTCACTCAGAGATTGTGTTTTGTTTGGAGAGTGAAGTCTAAGCATCTATATATTTAAACTTTCTCAGATGACTCTAATCTACAGCCAGCTTTGAAAACTAATGAATTGGAAAATAGTTAAGTGCTTCATTGTATAAATGAAATAGGAGTTTGGAGAAAGAGGAAACAAACCTGTATTTCCACAGACTTATCAGTGTTAAATTTTAAGGGAATTATGTATAGTTATTCTAGGTTTTTAGTACAAAGAGTTGACAGAGGTAAACATCCATTCCCTTGCTTTCTTGTTAATCAGTGGGCTAGTTTTATCAGATAAGGTCTCATGCAGGCAGAACAAACTCACTGCGTGGGAGTGGGAGCAATGAGTTTATAGCATTTATACAGTAGACAATGATTAATACTGAGAAAGTCATTAAAAGAGTCAACTTCAATAACAGGTGATTTCTTTTTTCCCCTTCGCTTCCTCCTGACCTAGGGAGAACCTTCAAAAACTGCCACAGTTGGCTGCCATTCACCACAACAACTGTATGTATATTGCTCATCACTTGCTAACCCTCGGGCATCAGTTCAGATTGCGTCTTGCCCCCATTCTGTGCGATGGCACTACTACTTTTGTGGACCTTGTACCTGGCTTCCGGAGACTTGGTAATGATGCCTCAAATGTAGGAAAGCATCTTGATAATGCAGTTTATCAGACTATTATCTTTGTAATTTACAAATGAGACCTGTTTGAAATTAGATGGTGGTCCCTGAGCTATATTGGAAGAGACAGGGCATTTAATTTGCAGGTATTCCCAGTTATTTAGCTTTATGAAGTGAATGCAATCTTTTGAAAGCATTACTTTTTCATGACATGATTCTGTGGTACAGTAGAGTTCCAAACTGCATTGCTGATGTGTGGTGAATTCACCAAATTGGAGTTATGTCAGGAGAGTGACATGTCCTAAGAGGTGTAGTGTGACAGTCCTGTTAGCATTGTTTGTAAACAGAGTCACTAATGTCAGTGCTTATTCGTTTGAAAAACCTCAAACTAGCTCCCTTCTATCCTACCTCCCTTAGCTTTACTACTGATTATTAAAAATCAAAAGAAATATGGGATATCAGTATGTTTACTATAATGATAGCCTAAGAAAAGCAGAGAAGCTGTATCATTTACTTAGCTTTTCAATTCCTGACTTCCCCCTGAGGTAGTGTAGATATTGGAGAAGGAAATGGCAACCCACTCCAGTGTTCTTGCCTGGAGAATCCCAGGAACGGAGGAGCCTGGTGGGCTGCTGTCTATGGGGTCGCACAGAATCGTACACGACTGAAGCGGTTTAGCAGCAGTAGCTGCAGCAGTGTAGATATATCAGAAAAATAAGCAGTGGCTTCTACTGTATATGTAGTCTTTCTTATCTGATTCTGGACAGACTGTTGAAAAAAGCTCACTATTCTGAGGCTGAGTTTGGAGGGACTGGCTAATGTACTAGAAGTGGTGTTTCTATTAATCGTAACCTTAGGGCCACCTTATGTTAACTAACAAGCAATTATTTTCAAATAGGCAAAAACAGATATTAGGTTCCTGCTTGTCTCTCCTCTTCCACCCTGTGTGTAACTGAACAACGCTCAAAATTCTTTATTCTCTTTTCTCGTCATAGGGACAGAGTGTTTTTTGGCCCAGATGCGGGCACAGAAAGGAGAACTCCTGGAAAGATTATCAAGTGCTAGAAACTTTTCAAACATGGATGATGAGGACAGTTATTCTGCAGCAAGTAAAGCTGTGCGGCAGGTGGGGAGCTGTTGTTAGCTCTGCAGTTCGTGCTCTTTCTTTAGATGCTTCCTGCTTGTTTTTAAGCAGCAAAGCATACGTGGCAGGTAGCTCAGTTGATTCCCCACAACTCCCTGTGGAAATGTGGCCACCTTTTCCAGTCACGTTGATGACCTTTCCTTTCCTTTCCCCTGCCCCACCAAGTCAATAGGAGGCTGTCTTCCCATTAAGCCAATAGTGCGACTAGTTACCTAATCAAGTCTGCCATCACAAGGATTGGGTTGGCCGAAAAGTTCGTTTGGGTTTTCCCGTAAGATGTTGCAAAAAACCCAAATGAGCTTTTTGACCAACCCAGTGTTTTAACCCATAAACTTTGAGAAGTTTGAAATACTAACTTTCATCTTAAAAAAAAATGCTTCTCTCTCTTAAGTGACTTACCTTTTTACTCCAGTTTTCCTGTCAAAAGGGTCAGTATTTTTCATCAAGCTAGGGTATCACTAAGGTGAAATATTCGAAAAACATGTTCTGAATGGCTTTACATCACTTTTATATAACACCTCTTCTTCCACACACACAGAAATGGTAAATGTAAATCTAGGAAAATGTGAGTTGTAACAACGTCTGTTCCATGTAAAGATCTGTGTTTTTCTGACAGGTACTGCACCAGCTAAAGAGACTCGGAGTTGTGTGGCAGGATGTCCTGCCGGTGAACATATATTGCAAGGCTATGGGGACTTTACTCAACACGGCGGTTTCTGAGATCATTGGCAGGATCACTGCCCTGGAGGTAAGGGCCATTAGATGCCTCTCCAGACTTGAGCTGCAGTTGTTCTTCCAGGTGATGATGATGTCTCATTTTTAGTCAACACAGATGGTAGAAGAAATTGTTCATGTTTCATGGCTAAGTCATTATACTGTTATTTTCTCACTTTTGTCTTAATTCTGTTTTGCTGGAGTCTTGCTAATCTCTGTCCTTCATACCTGTCTAAGAAAGTAGGATTATACGGCTTACGTACCTGGCATCTGTGTAAATTATGAGTGAGGAGCCTGGAAATGGGGCAGTGCTCCCAAAATACAGTGTGAAGTTGTATACGTAACAGTAAGTGGACTGAATACTTTAATTTAGTAAGATAAAATGCAGCCTTGTGGTACCACTTTACCAGCACCCTGTTGACATCGGGACTATATGTGTGATCCTGCAGGAGAGTTGCCTGGACTCTGTGAGCTGATTCCTCTAAAGTACAGATTGGCTAAACCCTTGTAATAAGATTCCCTGTTTTGCAGCATGCTGCACCACTTTCTACTGGAGAAATGGATTCTTTTATGCAGGCAAATGAAATTATGACAATCTGTTGAAACCTAATGCGTGTCATTCTAGCTTTGGGAGTATTGTCAGAACTGATGAGATCAGTAAGGTCTGCTAAATTGGTTGGAAAACATCTTGCTGCCACTGACCCCCTGAATAGCTTGCACCAAAGATCTGCTTTTTTCTTACCACTAAACTGGTCCAATTCTGTTCTGTCGTGTTCCCTTTGTGCAAAATCAGGACATCTCTACCGAAGACGGTGACAGATTGTATTCCTTGTGCAAAACAGTGGTGGATGAAGGACCTCAAGTATTTGCACCTCTGTCTGAAGAAAACAGGAATAAGAAATACCAAGAAGAGGTTCCAGTCTACGTGTCAAAATGGATGCCATTCAAAGAACTGATGATGATGCTACAAGCCAGTTTGCAAGAAATTGGGGATCGGTGGGTAAAACCCTTCTGTAGGATTTATTTATGTCTTCACAACTATAAAAGAATATTACTGCCTTCGAAGGCAGTGCTTTTCTCTGTTTCTTTGTGTTACTCAGGAAAGTTTCTTATTGAGTAGCAGTAACTGGGGCCCTTGCATGGCCTGTTGTAGGGTGGATCTCATGACCACTGTCTCATATTTGATAGTGTAAGGACTTCTTGCTTCTGTTATTTTTGTCTTGAGCATGTTGTTTTGTCATGCTCTACAGATAGATGATCTTGTACTATGTGCACTTACAAGAAGTACAACCTTCTGACACCTAGATGGAAATTCTTGCCCATTTTAACCAATAGTGGATTCATTTTAAGATTGATTTTGATATGTTAATAGAGAAGGGACTTTTACCTGTAAGAATAGTCAGCATCAAACCATTGTTTGATTGAGCAGCAGTTTTTCTACAGGGACTCAGTGCCACACACATAGAAAGGACTCATCTTTTCTTAAACAGAGTGGATGTTGTTTTCTCTCCGCACTATCAGTTGATGTTGCTGAGCTCTGTAGTTGCGTGCTTTGTTGTATCCTGTTGAGTGTGTGAAGGTCATTGATACTGTGCAAAACAGGATAGATGTTGGCTAGTTGCATATCCATGGATGCTTTAATTATTGTCTTGGTATATGATTAAAAAGGACACATGACCTTGCATACAGAATGCACTGAATAGGCGTTAAGGTCCCTGTCCATCTCTATAGCTACTTGTCTAGCTGCTTTAGGTTGGTTTATTACAGATGCCCAAGTATATTAGTCTAGCTATCCTCGATGTGTCTGAGTTGTTCCCAGCAAATACTATTCACTGTTAAACAAGGTAAATGAGATTTTTGCTTGAAAAAACAAAATCACCTCAAAAGACTTCTAACTGCTTTTAGTACAAACTTCAATTGATTCATCTGTTATTTACAAATCCTTGGTGGGCTATGTCTTCAGATAAGACTCCAGAGGGCAGCAGATGAGAAATTTTGTTTCTGCTGTTAAAAGGGCCCTCTTGCAGCCCAAGAATGATCATTAATTCTTTGTTATGAGAACACTTATAATACTGATATATCTCAGCTTCTTTTCTTCTGCCTAGATATTTTTCCTCCCAGAGATTTCAGTAGATGTAAGGATAAAAACTAATTGAGAAAATATTTTTTTACCAAAGAAACTATCTCCAGTTGTGTAGTTTAAACATTTAAAAATTAAAAAATACACCTGTGAAGGCGTACAGTATATATAACATATTCACAAGTCTAAAGAAAAAAAGAGTAAAATAAATGTTCACGTACGTATTACCCAACTTAAGAAAAATAGTATCATTATATTTGAAGACACTTATGTGCTGTTCTCCAAATAGTCCTCCCACCCCCAGAGGTAATTGTCTTGAATTTTGTGTTATCTCCTTGCTTTTCTTTATAGTTTTACCACATTTGTACATATCCCTAAATATAAACTTTAGACTTGCCTATTTTTGAACTTCCTGTTAATAGAATCTTCTATAACTTGCTTCTTTTGATTAAAAAATTCATTCATGAAAGTATGTTTAGCTACAGTTCATATTCATTGCTATATCATATTCTGATAATAGTCATAGTTTTTTTTAAAAAGAGTTATAATTAACATATTATATTACTTTCAGGTTTAAACCATAGTGATTTGATATTTTTATGCATTATGAAATGATCACCACAGTAATAGCAATTACCATCCATCACCAAAGTTGTTATAATATTGACTGTATTCCTTATGGGCACGTTATATCCCTGTGACTTATTTATCTTATAGCTGCATATTTCACAGTTTATTTATTCTGTTGTTTCACATTTTCACCAGTATTTGGTATTATCAGACTTTAAAATTTTTCCTAGTCTGGTTGCTATGAAATGGTAGCTCATTGTCCTCTCAATTTATATCTCCCTAAATTCTAATGATGTTGAGCATCTTTTTAGTGATAATTTTTTTTTCTATTGTAAAATGCCTATTTTTTTTTATATTGGAAAATCTGTGCTTTTTTGAGGAAAAAAGCATTTTGATGCATAATATTATTAAGTTCAGAGAAGGCAATGGCACCTCACTCCAGTACTTTTGCCTGGAAAATCCCATGGACAGAGAGGCCTGGTAGGCTGCAGTCCATGGGGTCGCTAAGAGTCGGATATGACTGAGTGACTTCACTTTCACTTTTCACTTTCATGCACTGGAGAAGGAAATGGCAACCCACTCCAGTGTTCTTGCCTGGAGAATCCCAGGGACGGGGGAGCCTGGTGGGGCTGCCGTCTATGGGGTCGCACAGAGTCGGACACAACTGAAGCGACTTAGCAGCAGCAGCAGCAGCATTATTAAGTTACAGGTGCACAATATGGTGATTCAGTTTTTAAAGGTTATACTCCCTTTATAGTTATTATTGGCTATATTCCCTGTGTTGTACAATATATCCTTGTAATTTATTTTATTAGTTTGTACCTCTTAATCCCCTACCTCTAAATTCCCTCTCCCCACCGGTAACAATTAGTTTTTGTTCTTTCTGTCTGTGAGCTGTTCATGTTTTTTACCTTTTATTCTACTGACTTTTTGGGATTTTATACATATTATTTTGTGCCTATTCTTCGTCAGTTAAAATGTGCTGCCTGTGGTTCACTTTTTAAGTAGTTACAGATCCCATTTCTCTATATAACCCTGTGAGCATGTGGTCATAATTGTCAAGTTTAAACTGGCTTAGTGAGTATAGAATAAGGGAGAAGAGTTTTTATCTTTCTAATTGGTCTCTTCATCTGTCTATGCTTATACCAGAATGCAGCCAAGAAGCAGAAGATGTTTAAGATACTGAGTGGTAGACTCATAAAGAAGGGGGAAAATGCCAGAGTTTATTTTCATCTTAACACATTGTTGAATCAATGTCACTTATATAACAAATCACCGGCCACAGGCATTAGTTTCTGCAAAAATCCCCTGGTCAGTAATGAGTTAAACAAATACATGTTTGGAATCAAGTAAGCAATTTAAAAACTTTGCTTATACTTAATAGGAAATAGAAATTGTTTATTTTTATTTTGCAGGTGGGCAGATGGAAAAGGGCCCTTGGCAACTGCATTCTCTTCCAGTGAAGTAAAAGCTTTAATTCGTGCCTTGTTCCAGAACACAGAAAGAAGAGCAGCCACCCTTGCTAAGATTAAATAGCTCCATGTTCCTGAGAAGTCCATGTCTTGACCAGGTGGATTCCTCTTGGCGTAGTCACTCCTTTAAAGACTTCTTGGAATCACTGATATGTTGTGGAAGTTTGATATCACCCAAGAACGCCTTACCTCCTGGCCTGTATGATAAAATGTCAAATGAAGTACCTCAAGTTGTTGACTTTTCAGCCACCCTCCCATGATAAGAAACTCTAGGGTGACATTATTTCATGTTGCTCCCAGAGTCTAGGGACTGTACCCATTGAAAATAAAAGCCTTGGCCTTGGATCAAGGAATCCAGGACATTCCAAGAGTCGGGATAAAGAATTTGTGAGGGATGGGAGATTTATTTTGGAGGGCAAGGGAACTATATTTAGTCTCGTGGGAATAAAAGAGACTTCCTTTAATATTTCTTTCCAATAAAAAATGCTTTTCAGAGTTACGGGTGAGTGTCTTTAATAGTATGGGAGCTTAACAAAGGCCATCAAGTTTTCCTGTCTTTCGTGCCATTCTTTTTATTGACATTTATGATCCTCACAGAGGATTCACTGACTTATCTTCTTTCTTCATGACACTATCTGATAATTTCTCAACATTCTTAGGACCCCTAAGACTTTCTTTTAGTATAAATTTTTGGTACTTTTTGCTGTTTCAACTAAATGCTTTTTTTTGTTGTTTTCTGATCTTGCACACGCCTTGTAGGATCTTAGTTCCCTGACCAGGGATTGAACCCAGGCCCTAGGCAGTGAGAGTACAGTCCTAACCTGTGGACTGCCAGGGAATTCCCAGACTAAATTCTATTTTTTTTAATTGGATTTTCTTTTCTTCTTTTTTTTGTCTTCTCAAATTCCACTGTTTCTGTACCTATCAGATGGCAAAGGTTTTAAACTGCCAGTGTGCCTTCGGTATGTACGTGCTGTGACGCGCGGACGCTGAGTTCTACAGACTAATCCTTTATTTGGTGAACGTGGTTAATCCTACAGCTCAACTTTCTATGTTTGTAACTCTCTGCAGCCATTGGAGGTTTATATTATATTGAAGTTATTCTCTGTAGAACTCTGGATTATATCTCTTCATGCAGAACTATGATTTCCTCTTGTGAAAATAGGGAGAAGAGTGTCACCTGTGCGCCCCTCGGAGAAAGTGTTGTCTGGAGGAAGTTTTCAGTGTAGTGGTCTGCTTCCTCAGGCTTCAGCCCCGAGGCCCCGGCCCGCATAGAACAAACTGCCTTCAATTATTCCAGCTTCCCTTTGTTCCGGCTCAGCCCCTAGACATTCCGGTTGCTTAGTTTTCCTTTTACCTAATTAGAGGTCATAGAAGAATGAAGTAGAAAGAAGGCTGGTGTTTTTTTTATCGGAGAACTCAGCTGTGGTTAATGACAACCTATTTATTTATACTCAACATACCCTATTATGACAAAGCACAGAAAAAAGACGCCTGAAGCAACTTTAGTTTTTTTGAGAACAAAGAAGTTGTCTTCCTTGAGAGAGGGGGAGGGGACCGTTTTCACAAGTGAAGAAAATAACTGTTTTTGAAAATCCACACAGTTTGAGGTAGCATTCTTTTTTTTCAGCGATGGAGAGAATGGGGAACTAAGGATAGAACTGAAATACATGAATTACAGGACTGTTAACACACAATAGCAGATTTCTTTTGTTCATAGAAGTTATTCCTGTTGCTTGACAGGTGTAGCAATTGAGGGGTGGGATCTCTTATAACTGAATAGTGTGCTCCTCTTCCCTTCCCTCCCCCCCATTAGCACAAAAAACTGCATCACAATTCTGAGGCTGGGTAGACTCCATCCCTCAGCACTTGTTCCTCTGATGAATACTCTGTATATTATAGCACAGAGAGCAGGCTTGCTCCAATCGCCAAGGCAATGAACAACTGGTGTTTAAGTGAAGATTCGTTCTGGTCAGAGATGAGCCATCTGGCTGAGCAACATGGGTGTAAGGTCTTGCAGCTCTTACTGAGACCTTGAAGGTAACTATTCTGATCGGGAACCTAGGTGGACTGGGAGGGGAACCTTCTTCCTCTAGAGAGTGTGGATTATGGGAGTAGGGGATTTTTTTTTTTTTTTTTTTTTGATGTGGACCAGTTTTAAAGTCTTTATTCAACTTGTTACAGTATCAAACTTCTGTTTTATGTTTTGGGGTTTTTTGGCCAGGAGGCATGTGGGATTTTAGTTCCCCTACCAGGAGTCAAACCTGCACCCCCTGCATTAGAAGGCAAAGTCTTAACCACTGGACTGCCCGGGAAGTCCCGGGGGTAAAGAAATTTTAAGAGGCTTGACCCATGTGTCTGTAGGTCAACCAGGAGAAGCCTCTTCCTAGATTACACCCAGAACTATACAAATGACAGGGGAATGAAATTCCAGAAAGCGTCCCCAAAGTTTTAGTAAAAAGGAAACTTTTTGTTAAAAAGGCAAACCCCCGAGGTAACTCTACAGTGGTTCTGTTGCAGCGTGGATTCTGAATCGTTGGTGACCATGCCTGGTCACTTTTGCGCTGGATTCTCTCTGAAATGGGGATCCTCCAGATGGCAGTCTCTGCTCAGGCCTACGAGCAGCACAGGCATCTAGGCCTGGTCCGTGGGAATCGAGACCGAGGAGCTTGTCCATTTCACCCTGGGTTTACTTTCTGGCCTTGGTCAGCCCAGGAAGGTGGTCCAGACTCTACATGCATCTGTATTATAAACAGTGACATACCACTGAACAATCACTTGTGAATAGATCAAACAGTATTTTCTTGATTAATAACATTGTTAAAAAAAGATGTGGGCTTCCCTAGTGGCTCAGCAGTAAAGAATCTGCCTGCAATGCAGGAGACACAGGTTTGATCTGTGTGTCAGGAAGATCCCCTGGAGGAGGAAATGGCAACCCACTCCAGTATTCTTGCCTAGAAAAATCCCATGGACAGAGGAGCCTGGTGGGCTGCAGTCCAGGGGATCGCAAAGAGTCAGACATGACTGAGGGAGCATGCACGCATTCTATTGTTTATTTGATTTCCTATGATTATGTCTATCTTCTGAAAGTTCTGAGAGGTACACGTACATCCTCTGGGGATGTTCTTGTTATAAGAAAACTGGCCCAAAGGAGTAATTTGCCCAAGTTCCACAGCTAGTTTGTGCCATATAAAAATGAAGGCGTGTACAGGACTGACTTCTTAGCAAAGGGGGGTAGCTGTAAATTCAGGAAGAAATAAGACTGTTGAAAATTGCCTCACACACAAAAAGTCATGGCACAATGTAGTCTTTTTAAATTGGGTTTTGGTTTTGCGATAACTTCCTCCTAAAAATCGACATTTTGCTAAAGCCTAAAATTTCCTGAAAGTTACAAAGCCTCAATTTTGAGAAGTTTTTCAATTATATGGTTTAGACAGACATTCCCCTCCTTGTCATGAGGAGTTTGGTTGAGAAGTTTGTGATGTCACATAATATAACTGAAGCTAGCCTTAGATGTCTCGAAACCATGTTATGAAATCTCTGCCTTGAGTTTGGGGAGGAGGGCAATGATGCTGATGAGCTATGTATAAGTTCTGCACTCCTCCTCAGGAATCAGAGTGCCCCAGATTTCTTGTGTAGTGTGAGAGAGTGGGGTGGCAGTGGATAGGTCTTAGCTACACCTGCTATTGAAGAAGCCCTGCTACCAGGGCTGAAGACACCTACTCCCTCCCTTGCCTCAGCTTTACAAGTGGTCCTAAAACTCCCTACATTGATTCTCCTTACATTTACTGGGTGCAGGCATTACTCAAGTCACTGAACAATGCTCCCCTCAGAAAAACCCCACAAAAATTCCCTGTTTCTCTGGTGTTTCAAATTCTGGTGCTAAAGAGATAGATTTATTCGTAATGATACCTTAGGAAGCACCACTATGAACAAAGCTAATGGAGGTGATGGAATTCCATCTGAGCTAGTTCAAATCCTAAAAGATGATGCTATGAAAGTGCTGCATTCAATATGCCAGAAAATTTGGAAAACTCAGCAGTGGACACAGGACTGGAAAATTTCAGTTTTCATTCCAATCTGTAAGAAAGGTAATACCAAAGAATGTTCAAACTACTGCACAGTTGCACTCATCTCACATACCGGCAAAGTTATGCTCAAAATTCACCAAGTCAGGCTTCAACAGTACATGAACCGAGAACTTCCAGATGTTCGAGCTTGGTTTAGAAAAGTTAGAGGAACCAGAGATCAAATTGCCAACATCCGTTGGATCATAGAAAAAGCAAAAGAATTCCAGAAAAACATCGACTTCTGCTTTATTGATTACAGCAAAGACTTTGACTGTGTAGATCACAACAAACTGTGGAAAATTCTTAAAGAGATGGGAATACCAGACCACCTTACCTGCCTCCTGAGAAATCTGTATGCAGGTCAAGAAGCAACAGTTAGAACCGGACATGGAACAACGGACTGGTTCCAAATTGGGAAAGGAGTACGTCAAGGCTGTATATTGTCACCCTGCCTATTTAACTTATAAGCAGAGTACATCATGTGAAATGCTGGGCTGGATGAAGCACAAGCTGGAATCAAGATTGGGAGAAATATCAATAACCTCTGATATGCAGATGACACCACCCTTATGGCAGAGAGTGAAGAAGAACTAAAGAGCCTCTTGATGAAAGTGAAAAAGCTAGCTTAAAACTCAACATTCAAAAAACTAAGATCATGGCATCTGGTCCCATCACTTCATGGCAAATAGATGGGGAAACAATGGAAACAGTGATGACAGACTTTATTTTCTTGGGCTCCAAAATCACTGCAGATGGTGACTGCAACCATGAAATTAAAAGATGCTTGCTCCTTGGAAGAAAAGCTGTGACCAACCTAGACAGCATATTAAAAAGCAGAGACATTACTTTGCCAACAAAGGTTCATCTAGTCAAAGATATTGTTTTTCCAGTAGTCTCGTATGGATTGAGAGTTGGACCATAAAGAAAGCTGAGCGCCGGAGAATTGATGCTTTTGAACTGTGGTGTTGGAGAAGACTCTTGAGAGTCCTTTGGACTGCAGGAGATCAAACCAGTCCATCCTAAAGGAAATCAGTTCTGAATAATATTCATTGGAAGGACTGATGCTGAGGCTCCAATACTTTGGCCACCTGATGGGAAGAACTGACTCCTTAGAAAAGACCCTGATGCTGGGGAAGATTGAAGGAAAGAATAGGGGACGACAGAAGATGAGATGGTTGGATGGCATCACCAACTCAATGGACATGAGTCTGAGTAAACTCCGGGAGTCGGTGATGGACAGGGAAGTCTGGTGTGCTGCAGTCCATGGGTTCCCAAGGAATCAGATACAACTGAGCGACTGAACTGAACTGAACTGAACTGAAAGAGAAAATAAACACATGAAATAAGTAAATTAGGTAACATGTTTGAAGATTTTAAATGTGTGGAAAAAATAAACTTGGGGTGATAAATCTGAATTCCTTTGTCCTTCCAGGGATGGGGGAAAGGGGAGAGAGCTGACATTCTGAATAGGATGGTTAGGGGACGCCTCCCCGAGGAGGTGGGCAAGCTATGTGGGTATCTGAGTGCAGACAACTGTGAGCAGAGAGACCAGCCCTTGCAAAGCCCTAAGGTGGGAGGAGTGTGTCTGGTGAAGAAACAGCAGAGAGTGAGGGAGAGAGGGGAATGAAAGGTGGTTAGAGAAGTGATGGGGGTGGGGGTGGGGTGAGATTGTGCAGGTCATTAAAAGGATTTAGGCTTTTAAATTTTTTTTAAACAAAGTCAAATCGGAAACTTTTAGTAGCTTCCAAAAAAGGGAAAATATATATAAAAGTAGAGAAAATAGTGTGGTGAAGCCCTAGGTAGCTGCCCTCCTTCTTCAGCAATTGTGATCATACAGCCAATCTTGTTTCATCTGTGCCCCCCCCACCCCCACCCTCATTGCTCCCGAAAACACACATTGAATTGTTGAAGCAAATGCCAGACAGCATTATCATTTTAAACCCAGGGCTCATTCTTGTGAGAAGTCTGAATGCTGTTTCTTGCGAAGCTTTCTCTTTTTCCGTCTCTCCGCCCCTGTCATTCCTCTCCTCTGCCCACAGGAAGTGTCTTTTAGCTGACAGCCTCTCCCTTTTATCCCAGCTTCAGTTCCTCACTCAGGTTCAGCGTATCCACCCCGCTCCCTTACCCTGAGCACTGGCTATTAAATAACAGACGCCTCAAGTGCCGTTGACAGCTGACTCGCCACTTGCCCTTTGCTTCGTCCTCCTCTCTGCCTAGCCACTCGCTCCAGTTAACCCAGTTGCACGGTTTCTGCGTGTTCAAAGGTCTGCCAGAAAAGAGTCTTCTCGCTGATCATCTCATCAGAGAGGATGTCTCCTGATGAGAGCCATCCCTTAGAACCAGGGTCTCCTGGCTTCCTCTCACAGACAATCCCAGTAGACTCTGCGTCCCAGCCCCAGCTCTTGGGTGTTGGCTGGAGTCTGGGACTGGTGTGGTTTCAGGCAGAGTGACTCCCTCCCCTCAGGCCTGTCTGGGTGGGGCGGTGTCAGGAGTGGAGCAGCTGCTGGCTGGCTTCTGTCTCCCATTCCCATTCTCTGACTTCAGAAATGCTGCCTGAAAGAGTATTAATTGTTTTCATGTGCATGAAGGGCTCCATTTATGCTTGATGCAGCATGATAAAAATTATGCACAGCTTTAAATATCTCAGATTAACCTTGTTGTACATTTCATTTAATTTCCATGTTAAGTTCCGTTCCTAAAGGCATAGTCTAAATAGTTTGCCGTATCTGTATCTACCTTAGTATGACTTAAAACTAAAAAATTAGGGCTCCTTGCTCACCTTCTCTTTAGTTATCTTTTCTTTTGTAAAATTGACTTTAATCGCAGTAGGTCTTTTGCCCCCTTTTTGAAAATTGGGACACTTTTGCATTTCAAGAATGATGTAACCTGGATTTGTGATTACATCTGAAGTTTCTTTTAAGTCCCATAATTCACCTGAGTCTAGAACTGTGAACTCACTCAAAACCCAGGTTTTCTTTTTCTGTCTTTTCACCTAACTTAGCCTTCATTTTCCTCTCAAGTGCATTTGTTCTAGCCTTCCCAGGTTGAAGATAATTCTCCTTGATAGGAACTGGGGAGCAAAATAGTGTTTGAGTTGTTCAATTCTCTGTGTCACTTTTCTTACATCACATGATCACATATGCATGCCTGCATGCTCAGTCCTTTCAGGCATGTCTGACTCTTTGCGACCCCATGGACTGTGCCTTGCCAGGCTCCTCTGTCCATGGAATTTCCCAGGCAAGACTACTATATCCAGTTGCCATGCCATCCTCCAGGGGATCTTCCCAACTCAGGGATCAAACCCTAGTCTCCTGCATCTCCTGCACTGCAGGCGGAGTCTTTACTGCTGAGCCACCGGGGAAGCCCCATTATCAAGTATAGCAGAACCCTTTTTTTCTTTTTCTTTCAGTGACCATCCTCTTTTGCTGCCCCCCATCCGCTGTCAAATTCCTTGAAATAATGTTTTTCATAAACTTCGGCATATTCTGGGCTTTGATCTTACTGACACTATCTTTTCACGCCCAGCCCATTCTTCTATTTTTGCTTATAAAGGGCCTGTTTTTGTTGCTGTTGTGTTGAACTCATCACTGGGTTTTCACTTGTAGACCCCTGTTTTTTATTGTATTGTCATATTTATTATACAGTCAGATTTTCAGTTTTGAAATACCTTCTCCTCTTTCTTTTTTAAGAAATTTTTGGCCACACCTCAAGGCATGAGGGATCTTAGTTCCCCAACCAGGAATAGATCCTGTGCCCTACAGTGGAAGCATGGAGTCTTAACACTGGGCCACCAGGGAAGTCCTTCCCCTCCTCTCTCACTCAGAGTATGAAGTATTTTTAATTTTACTTATTAAGCTATAATTGATCTATAATATTGTATTAATTTCAACTTTACAGCTTCAGATTCTTTTCCATTATGGCTTATTAAAAGATACTGAATATAGTTCCCTATGCTATAAAGTAAACCCCTGTTATTTATCTATTTTATATACAGTGGTGTGTATCTATTAATCCCATGCTACTAATTTAATCCCTCCCCTTCCCTTTTCTTCCTTGGTAATAGTAAATTTGTGTTCTATGCCTGTGAGTTTGTTTCTATTTTGTAAGTAAGTTAATTTTTTTGTAAGTTGCATTAAAAAAATTCTACATATAAACATTATGTCTTTTTTAAAAAAGTCTATAGCCTTGAGATTATTTCTGGCACCTTTCTGTGCTCTTTTTTCTTTTTGGCTTCGCCATGTGGTTTGTGAGATCTTAGTTCCCTGATGAAGGATTGAACCTGCACTTTGCAGTGGAAGTTCATAGTCCTAAGCACTGGACTGTCAGGGAATTCCTTTTCTGTGAGTAGGTGGGAATGAAAAAGAAGAGATAAGAAGAAAGAGCTTTGGAGGATCATTGCGGCGGCCAGCTGGTCTACCCAGACTTAGGTGTGAGAAAGGGAAAAGAGGCAGGGTTGGATGTGGGGGGTAAAGTGCCACATGGGCTGTGGAGTCACACTGACCTGGGTTTCATATCTGAGTCTACATTTACTTAGTTCTGTGACCTTGGACAAGTTTTTTATGCTCTCTCAGACTCAGCATCTTCATTTGTAAAATGAAGTTAATGACTGAGATCATGGGTTTGCTGAGAAGATTCAGTGAGATGATTTATGTAAAACACACAGCACAGGGGCTTCCACAGAGTGATGACCACACGTACGGTAGCTTTAGCACTTCAACCCTCAGTGAACTCAACTTAGAGTTTAGTTATGTAGGGGTTTCTCCAACTAAACTGGAACTCTTTGAGGTCGAGAATGGTGTCTAATGCTCTTCTTGGGCAGAGAATACTTAATAGATAATCATGGACTGATTTGAGGTCAGCCCCACACAATGTGTGACAGCTTGGCCCAAATAAAAAGCAGGGCACATTTGTGGCGTGACCTGGAGTGTCCTTGTATGTAGTCCTTGTGACCTCTTACGTGGGAAGGGTTTGAAGTTGTTTTCCTTGGCTGTGTGCAGATATTTGTACTTATGTATATGTGTATAGGTGCATATGTATATGTTTATGCAGATGCATACAAACATATTTGTTTAGAATTTATGCCACCTGGAAGTGCAAGTTTATTGATAATTTCAGCTCTTGTTATCAGGACTCTTCAGCGCTAACTGAAGGCCTAACAGTGTCCCTGAAACACTGACAAATTCTATAAGGCTTCTGAACTAGGCAAGAGCAAGTCATCCCAGTGCACTTGGAATTTAGCATATTTGATTTATATTCTAACTCTTTGGAAGTTGTTCTCTAGCTTTGATAGGTAACTTTTGATCTTTATTTTATGTATTTATTACATTATTTTATTTTTGGTTGCACTGGGTCTTTGTTGCTGCGCAAGGGCTTTCTCTAGCTTCAAGGAGCAGGGGCTGCCCTTCCTTGCAGCACTTGGGTTTCTCAATCCAGTGGCTTTTCTGGTTTTGGAGCACAGGCTCGAGGCGTACAGGCTTCAGTAGTTGCAGCTCGTGGTCTCAGCAGTTGGGGCTCTCAGGCTGTAGAGCATGGGCTCGGTAGTTGCGGCACCCAGGCTTAGTTGCTCTGAGGCATATGGAATCTTCCTGGACCAAGGATTGAATCCATGTCCCCTGTATTGGCAGGCAGATTCTTATCCACTCTGCCACCAGGGAAATCCTGATAAGATAATTTTTAAGTAGAATGGAAAGTTAACCAAAGTAGTCAATCTCCCAACAAATCTGGACAAATAGAGCTTTCCTATATGACTTTATTGTTACAGGAAGTGGTTTTCCATTTGGTTTTGTTATGATAATTATTTTGGGGTGGAGGTGGAAGGGTTTTAAGTAACAAGATTTTTTTTTTTTTAAAGCAGGCAAAGAAAAAGAAGAATCAAAGTGCATTTTTTTTTTCCTCAAAGTCTATTTGGCTGTCTCCAGGAGTGAGTTGGAGTGACATAGTGAGAGGCAAGCCCTGGAGACTGCTAAATGAGCTCTCCCTTCTGGCTCAGGTCTGGCAAGACAAATGAAGGAGAATTTCTGAGCATTAAGCTGAAATCTCAGGACTTGCCTGGTGACCTAGTGGTTAAGAATCTGTGGGTTTGATCCCTGGTTGGGGAACTCAGATCCCATACGCTACGGGGCAAATAAACTCACTTGCCACATCTACTGAGCCTGCACGTTATGGAGCTCTAGATACTGCAACAAAAACCCAGCGCAGCTGAGGGAAAATAAGAAAAGAAAAGCTGAAGTAGCCAGTCTGATAGAGGGAGAAAGAGCAAATGTGTGATAAATTCAGTGGGGCCAAAAGAACGGAGAAGGGACACAATCATCATAATGTTCACAGAATCCCATGGAAGGTGTGGTAACATCAGACTCTTGTGCACTTTGTAGTTATCTTTCAAATATTACTCATATCCATTACATCAGTGTTGTTAAATGGTCATAATTTACATTGATGACTGCGCCTAGTTGCTGAGGGGTCATGTGTGACCTGGATCAACAGAAGCCAAAGACTGTGTGTTTTCACGTTTGATCCTAAGAACAACTCTTTTGAGAAAGAAGGATATTACCATCCCAATTTTACAGACTAGGAATCAAGGCACAGAGAGGCGAAGTGTCTTGACCAAGGACACACAGTGGATAATACAAAGTCAGGGTTCCATCCCAGGTTGGTTTGATTTCAGAGCTTGTGCTCTTTTCACTGTTGTCCTGAAAATTCCTTCTCACCCAGGGGTCTTTCTGGCTCTCATGTGTCCCCAGATGTGTTAATTGGTGAGGTCTGCTATAACAAAGCACCAGAAGTTGGGTGACTTAAGTAACAGAAGTGTATCATCTCACAGTTCTGAACGCTAGAAATATAAAATTAAGGTGTTGGCAGAATTGGTACCTTCTGAAGGATCTGTTCCAGGTCTCTCTCCTTGGCCGTCTTCTCTCTGTATCTCTTCATCTTCCCTCTGTTCAAATTCCCCCTCTTTTAAGGACACCGGTCAGTCCTTCTGGATTGGATTCATATTGGATCAGGGCCCATCCTAATGACCTCATTTTAACTTGGTTACCTCTATAAAGACACTATCTGCAAATAAGATCATGGTCTAAGGCAACTGGAGTTAGGATCTCAACACATGAATTCCGTGGAGGGAGGGGAATTCAACCTGTGTGTGTGTTAGTCACTCAGTCATGTCTGACTCTTTGCGACCCCATGAACTGTAGCCTGCCAGGCTTCTCTGTCCATGGAATTCTCCAGGCAAGAATACTGGAGTAGGTTGCCATTCCCTTCTCCAGAGGACCTTCCTGACCCAGGGACTGAACCCTGGTCTCCTGCATCGCAGGCAGATTCCTTACCACTTAAGCTACAAGGAAGTCCTAATTCAACCCATAACATCGGATGAATCACCTATAGGTCACTCTCTAGCAGCTGCACTTCAGATGATTTGTTTGCAGTGAGGGGACTTTTCCCATCACTCCTTATTTTCCGCGACCATTCTACTTAATCTGTTAACCAGTGAACATAGTCACCTTCCAAGTGGGCCTGCTCACCGGAGTGAGCTTTAGGTCAATAAGGCATTCAGTGGGCTCTAATTTAATTAGCCAAGTTACTGGGACAGCTGCTGTGTAACTCTGGTTTGCAGACTGCCAGAGTTCACTGCTGATCCCAGGCATTCCTGATGTAGCCTCAGACCCCGGGGAACTTTGCTCCTGTTTTGGCAGAAAAAGAGAGGAAAGCTGAACAGGCATCTAGAATTTCCTACCCTCAATGTGTCTTTCGAAAGTATATGGGAGGGAGGAGAAGGTGAGGTGTATGGAAAGAGTAACATGGAAACTTACATTATCATATGTAAAATAGATAGCCAATGGGAATTTGTTGTATGGCTCAGGAAACTCAAACAGAGGCTCTGTATCAACCTAGAGGGTTGGTATGGAGAGGGAGATAGGAGGGAGCTTCAAGAGGGGATATATGTATACTTATGGCTGATTCATGTTGAGGTTTGACAGAAAACAGCAAAGTTCTATAAAGCAATTATCCTTCAATAAAAAATAAATAAATTTAAAAATATTCCCATAGGCAAAAAAAAAAAAAGTATATGGGAACCACTGTAAAAGTCAAAGCCCTGCATTTTCATCTACCTCTTTTCTCATTTTACAGCAAATCAAGTCAGTTCTCTCCCATAATTTTAAAAGGTTCCCTGCTGGCTCAGTGATAGAGAGTCTGCCTGCCAATGCAGGAGACCCGGGTTTGATCCCTGGTCTGGGAAGATCCCGCACACTGTGGAGCATCTAAACACGTGTGCCAACTGCTAGCCTGTGCTCTAGAGCCTGGGGACTGCAACTGCTGAGCTCACGTGCTGCAGCTAGTGAAGCCAGGGCACTCTAGAGCCTGCGCTCCACAAGAGAAGCCGCTGCAATGAGAAGTCCACACATTGCAACTGGAAGGTAGCCCCCACTTGCAGCAACTAGAGAAAAAGCCCACACAGCGACAAAGACCCAGCACAGCCATAAAAAAATAAAAATAAATAAAGGTTTCCAAAAATCTCCCTCAGCTGGATTTGTCAGCTGCTTGCATCCCACCTGTCCAAGCTGGCTTAGTTCCTCAAACTTCTTCCTGTCTCCCCCACCTAAACACTAGCTCTAGATCTCTCTCTTCTTCCAAGGGCACCAACGTTGTCCGTCTTTCTCTGATCTTCTCAGGTCTGTGGGAGGCAGCCCTGGAGAGGGGGAGAGAGCTCTGGATTTAAAGTCAGAAGATTCAGATGTCCTTTTTGCCCTTGTCACTGGACTCACCAGCATGAAACTGGGCATAGCTTTTAGCCCCTCTGCTCTCAGTGTGATTATTAATCAAGTGGAGATAGAAGTCTCCTGCCTAGTGTCTCTCCCAGGGTGGTCATGAAAACAGAGTAAACTTCAAAGGAGCTGTCCCCACACAGGATGATGTGAAAATGAAGAGAAATCTGATTTTGCTTATGTTGTATGTACCATGCAACATCTTACTGGGGCCATTTTGTTGCCTCTGTTTTGCATGTGTGTGTCTGTGTTGGACTCTGAATTCCAAGACAGCAGAGAACTTCGTGCAGTGCCCCAATCCCGCCATATGCCATCAGCCATCGATGCGCTTTGGATAATTGATGAAAGTCGGTCTTGGAGAAGAAAGAAGACACCGGCGAGTGACCAAAAAAAGTGAAAGTTAGTTGCTCAGTCGTATCTGACTGTTTGCGACCCCATGGACTGTAGCCTGCCAGGCTTCTTTGTCCATGGGATTCTCCAGGCAAGAATACTGGAGTGGGTTGCCATTTCCTTCTCCAGGGGATCCTCCCGATCCAGAGATTGAACCCCGGTCTCCAGCACTGCAGGCAGGTTCTTTACTGTTTGAGCTACCAGGGAAGCCTGGTGAGTGCCAAAGTGGATATCAAAAAAATTTGTACATGGAGAGACTGACTGACTTTCTCTGAGTGCAAAGCTTTTATAGTCACATCAGTGGTTTAACATTGATTTAAGGTGTTTGCTATTGCTGACCTGGAGCAGATGTTTAGGAAGATACTTTTAATCAAACACATGATTGATTTGTTTTGCTACTCCTTTGTGTCTTGATTAAGGCAGCTGAAAAATGTTCTTTGTGTCCAATAGTGACACCACTGACTCACCATGTGGGGAATTCATCCTACAGTTTATATTCCACCAAGCATTCCGTACGTTTATGTCTTTAGATATAAATTTGAACGGCTCCCAAAGCAAATGGCTTTTAAGCACAGTGAGAAAGAGGTCTTTGATGAACAAAATGAGCGATTTGGGGAGGTCACTTTTATTTATAGTATGTAAATCATGGGCATGATATTTTATTTTTGAGCTTAAGAAATCTTCCAGAAACAATGGATGCTTCTTTGTAGGCTTAGAAACCATTTCCTAGAATACGGGTCAGGTTGTTTCTTGGTCTGAAGATTTGAACAAGCGTGGCTTTGTTTCCCTTTCCTCCTGGGAATGCAGGCTCCCACGTGGGGAGAGGGAGCTGCTTTCCCGTCCCTCCCACTCTTTTTTTTTAAAATTTATTTATTTTTAATTGGAGGGTAATTGCCTTACAATATTGTGCTGGTTTCTGTGATACATTCCACTTTTCATGGCTCCCTCAGTGGCTGATGAGGGACAGCGCAGGGCAGGGACAGGATGGGACTAGGATGTGCTGGCTACTGGGCAAGGTGCTAGGAATAGCTATGTATTAACACAAAGAAAAGAAGTTCCTAATCTTGGATTTGGGGGCTGAGAGGAGAAGTTTTGTGATGGGTTAGCAGTTGAGCCATATCTTGAAGCACCAGCAGTTTCCCAATTGTGAAAACATGAGGGAACCAGAGCCTAAGTAGAGGCATGGAGGTGGGAATGGAAGTCTGCTGGAGGAATATTCTAGGGCTTTGACTGTAGATGGAACAAAGCGTCCAGGGAAGGAAGGATCCAGTGAAACCTGAGAAAGATTAGTTTGGATTGTGAAGTGCATTGAATAGGTAGCCTCCAGAATGTGCATTTGATCCTGCAGGCTTTGGGGAGTACGTGAAAGCTTATGTAAGTAGCAGAGTGGCCTGGTCTGACCTTTGTTTAGGAAGGAAATCTGGTAGGCATGTGGAGCATGGATTATGAGGGCAAAGAAGGGAGGCAAAATACGGAATCTAGAAAGATGATGCCGATGAACCTATTTGCAGGGCAGCACTGGAGATGAAGACACAGGGAACAGACTTGTGGACGCAGTAAGGGAAGGAGAGGGTGGGAGGCATTGAGAGAGTCGCACCGAAACATACGCACTACCATGTGTGAAATTTGATAGCCAGTGGAAATTTGCTGTATGATGCAGGGAACTCAAATCTGGTGCTCTGTGACCCCCTAGATGGGTGGGATAGCGTGCGATGGATGGGAGGTTCAAGAGGGAAGGGACATGTATACTTATGGCTGATTCATGTTGATATATGGCAGAAACCAATACAATATTGTAAAGCAATTATCTTCCAATTAAAAATAAGTTTAGAAAAAAAGAAGGGAGGGAGAGATATTGCTTAGAAGCCAAGGGGTGATAGGCGTCTGAACCAACGCAGTAGGGTGGACGTTTCCTGACTGGGCAGGATGGTGGGGAGGAAGTAAAACTGACAACTGCAGGTGTTGATTGAGTGGCTGCTGCGAAAACTCTTTACTGAGCACTTACCACATGCCAGACACTGTGCCACTGAGGGGACAGATTCTCTGCTGTTGAGGACCTACCTGTCACCTTGCTCGTCACCCATGTGCAGGGTGCCTGGGCTGCTGGAGGGAGCTCTCGGGGACAGGGACTGTCTGGGGTATTGGGAAGGCAGAGGGACATTTGACTTGGGTCTTAAAAGATGGTGGCAAGCTGATCACATCCCTGGGCTGCTTTTTTAAAAAAAAAAATTTAAGAGATTTATTAAAGCATCTTATCTCAAAGATGGAAACACATACAAATTAGAAACATGCAACCATCATCTTCCACAGTCAAATTAAAATGTTACATATTTTTCCTGTTTTCATAGCTGAAAACTTCAGATCTTACACTGAACTCATTCACCCTGAATATTTAATCCCTTCTTCCTGGAAGTATCCAGGGCAGCAAATAACCAAAATGCAAACTATCATATAAAGAAAATGCAAAGTTAGAAAAGAATATGTGTAGAGAATGCCCCCTTTCCACCCACCCCCAATCAAAGGCAGACAATGGCACTTTGCTCTTGCTTAACCTAGATTATCTCCAAAAACCACTAAAACGTAACATTCTTAATGACAGCAACAGCAAAATCTGATATTTAGTACATATCCAAATAGCTTGTGAGTGTTTGAAAATGAATGCTTGAACAAAGGAAAATGTACTTTGTATCAAACAAGTATGAAGAGCTCTGTGTTGCAGCATTCTGTAAAATAAACAGAACAAAAAGCTGGTACAGGGTTTATTGACAAAGGCAGAATTTCTTCAGGCAGGTATATAAGGAGGCGTTAGTTCTTTCCCAGGCATCTTCACTGCCATTTCATAGGTTGGCAAAACATACTGTGGAGGTGCTTCAAAGGCCGGGTACACAGAAATCTCTGGCATGTTGCTTTTGATATATACGTAACAGTTCCAAACACAGTTGATCAGATAAGCCTTAAAGTGATGAACAAGGCAAAGAACACAAGAACAATGAACAGGAGGCAGCTGGAGTCCAATTCCAGGAGGTCATCTTTATAGGGAAAATCAGGTAATTGATCCAGATATTCTTTGATTCTTGGCAAATAAGTGAAAGAACTGATAGCAACCAGGCAGCTGAGAAAAAAGTCAAAAAGCCAGTAGCACAAGAACGGAATCAACCAGCCCAATTGATAAGAAATTGCTCCGTATACCAGCATTAAACTGATTATAAATATAAGAACAGAGACAGCAAAAAAGAACACAGGCATTATCAGCCATTCTCTCAGACGAATAGTAATTGCCAATGACTTCATGCTGAATGTTGACAGCTGGCATTGAGTTTGGGTGTGTTACCTCCACGGTCAGTGGAATTGCCATCAACAGGTTGACCACCATGTATCAGGTCCCCAGGATGATCGTCCCGGTGCGGACATGGCAATAGTCACAGCACCGGGTGCTGGAGAACTGGTCACTGAGGCTCCGCTTCAGAGTCATGGACACCATTGGGAATCCTGAGGGCTTCTTTCTTGGCCAGGCCCCTAACAAATGCCTTCCACCCCATGGTTGAATATCGATGGCTCCGTCACTTTGTACAAGCCAAACGACGTGTCTTCCTGGGCTGCATTTTAAAAATGATTGCCATTACTCTAGGGATAAGGCCCAGTCTTTACCTTGGCTCTAAAGGCTCTGCCTAGGACTTCCCTGGTGGTCCAATGGTTAAGAATCCATCTGCCAATGCAGAGGACGCAGGTTCAGACTCAGTCTTTGTCTGTTACAAGCTCTCTTTCACACCTGGTACTTCTCAGAGCACTTCCTCAGAGAAGTAACTGAGCACCTTCTGTGGTCCTTTGGTTCGTGTGTGTTTCTTCCCATTAACCAGGACAAGATCTTTGGAGCAGGGATTGAGGGTGAGTTTTGCTCAGCATTGTATCTTTGGTGCTCGCACAGTGCTCGGCACATAGTATGTTCTCAACAAATATATACTGGCTGACTGGTGGACTAAAACAATTAGTAAAAGGGGGAATGGTCTTTCAGGAATAGAGGACAGCAGGAACACAGGTGCTGTGGTTTAGTGTAGGAAAGACTGGTGACTGGCTTATGCGAAAGGGGTTAAGGGAAGAAAAATATTAGGCTAGAAAAGTATGTTGGATATACTTGGAAAAAACCATCTGTGCCCTGCTAAGAACACCCTGGATTCACGTTCGGTGCTCCCGTTACATCCTGTTCTTCCCTGCCAGAGACTTCACTCTAATTGTTGGCTTGACCCAACTAAACTATAAATTCCTTGAGGGCAGGGGCTCTGCCTGACTCATTTTTTAAGGTAACTCCAGAATCTAGAATGGTGTATCTGCTACTTGGTAGGAAGCCACAAAAACTTAATGAATGAATGAATGCATAAATGAATGAATGCTTTTTATCATGGGAGCTTGAGAGCCATGGTAGGTTTTTAATCTGTTTAGATTTGCTCTAGAAAATGCTGCTTTGGCAGCATGGTAGAAAAAAGAAGGGTACATTTTCATTTATTTTATCCTTTCATGTTGATACTTGAGCATCTAGATTTCCTGAAAAAGAAGGAGTAAAGGTACAGACTGATTAGAATGGAATAGATGAGATGCAGGAGATAAACTGGGTGGGTATTAGAGTCATTCTGGGGGAGAGGCTGGTGGATGGTTGGGGGGTAGCTGTGGGTAGTTGGAAAAAGAGGTAGACTTGAGAGATGATCAATCTGAATGACTGATGGAAGGTGAGGAGTTGGGAGCAGGCAAAGATGATCCCGAGGTATTCCTGATTTCCATTTGCCAAAGATAAGTCAAATTTCTTGCTGAGGAGAAAAGGGGGTAGTGAGGGGAGAAGACCGAGTGGGAGTCACCTCTCATTCCAGTATTCTTGCCTGGAGAATCCCATGGACAGAGGAGCCTGGCAGGCTGCAGTCCATAGGGTTGCACAAAGTTGGACGCGATAGAAGAGACTTAGCAAACACACACGCCAGGCCCTGCAGGACCGTTCTGAGGGGCTGCCTCTCCCCTCTTGGAAACGCTTGGGCATCCCCTATTCTAGACTTCAGGCAAAATAACAAAACAGAAGGGAGTGCTCTGAGACAATATGCTGATGAAAGTAAGCAGCTCATTACCATATGAGACCACACAGATTTCTTTTCCTTCTAAATACGTGTTCATCCAATTCTTTGTATTCAAAGCAAGCAAGACTCAGTGAGGTTGATTGGCTCATTGCTGATAGACGAAGCTAAAGAGGGGGGATGGATGGGACTAAGGGGGATGTACAGAGTGTTCCAGAATCTCAAGCCAGCATTACATCAGACATGCTTTCCTCCTGGAGCACCAACCTTTCCCTCTCCAGAGGATAAAGTGAGAGCAATGATGGAGGCTGTCTAAGCAAGTCTGAAATCCACAGGGGAGGCAGTCAGAGAAGATCATGGGCAGGCTTAAATCCACAAAGGCTGAAGCTGTCCTTCACTGGCAGACGCGAAGGGGAGATAATGATCAAGCTGGAACTCCATAGGCACTGGCCGGAGCTGTGGTCACAGGCGGGATTTCTTCTCTTGGAGCCTGCCCATTCAGTGAATATGGGGCTTGTGGGGCATGTTTGGGAGTGGGGAAGACCCTGGGCCAAATGTCTCTTTTAAAAAACGTTATATGTATGAGAAGAAAACGCAGGGAGTGAGCTCCTTGACCTTGGTCCTAAGTATAAAGTTTTTTAAAAGAGACCATTGAATCTACCATCTCTCTTATCAAAGGAGAAAACTGATGCTCTGAAAGGCGAGTAAGTCATAGCACATGGGAGGCCATCCAGGCCCAGGTCTCCTGACATGTTGACTCTGGATTGATTTGGGTAGTATGGACATTTTAACAATATTAATTCTTCCAATCCATGAGCACAAATTTTGTGTCTTTTACAAATTTTTTTTAATCAATGTCTTATGGATTTCCAGTGTACAGATATTTCACCTCCTTGGTTAAATTTATTCCTAGGCATTTTATTCTTTTTGATGCAACTGTAAATGGGATCATTTTCCTAATTTATCTTTCTGATAGTTAATTATTAGCATGTAGAAACACAATAGATTTTTGTTTATTGATTTTGTATACTGAAACTTTACTAAACTCATTTGTTTCCAGGCCAGTCTTTACTGGGGCTCTTGTTGCAGCAGCGGGGAGCAGGAACAAATGGCAGTTTCCCAAGCTTGCTTGCTCCGTGAGGGGCAGTGTTTCTTATATGGGGTGAGGGTAGGGGTGTGTCCAGGAGTCGGGTTGGAGGGGTGGCTTAGGTGTTTGGCTTACCCCTTAGGGGCATGGTGTGTGCAGGGGGCAGCTCTTCAGAAGTGGCAGTTGCATTTTTGGTTTCTTTGTATCTTTTGTCCAGAATTTTCCCTAACTGCACATCCATGCCATTATTTTTTGTTCTAATAGCGTTTTGATGGAGTCTTTAGGATTATCTGCAAATAAGGAGAGTTTTACTTCTTCCTTTTCAGTTTGGATGCCTTTTATTATTTATTTCTTGCCTAATATGACTTTTGTTGGCAAAGTAATGTCTCTGCTTTTTAATATGCTGTCTAGGTTGGTCATAGCTTTTGCCTTTGATTATTTTCCAGAGTTCTAAAAAAGTTGATTCTGACGAATTTTTGGCCAGTTTTCTCATTGTTATGGAGGAGACAATTTTTGAGAGCCTTTACCCTGCCATTTCACTGATATCCCTTGGACTGTACTTGAAAAGCTCTTCTATATGATTGCCTTCTCGTTTCTCAGAAATTCAGCTCAAATATCTCCTCCATTGTGAAGCCATCTCTGGGTCCTCTGGGTAAGGAGTAAGCTAACCCTTTATTCTCCTCTACCTCTGTGTTCATGCCTCTGTTATTTCGTTTTTCACAAAAACAATTCTTTATATCTGTTCACATCTCTCCTCACAGCCTACAAGCTCCTAACCTGTCACTTATCATTCCCCAGGCCCAGGTTAGTTCCTGACACACAGTAAGTATTCAGATATGTAGGCTGAAGAGTATTGTCCGGAGACCTCAGTGGCTGGCCAAGGGCTTCTCAGCTCCAGCCATCATGTTCTCCTCCTGCTTCTGTGACTGACTCATAGCTGACCTCTGTCTCTTCATTGTATTGTGTGTGGAGATTTCTGTGTGATGATGAGAATGATGATAACATAATAGGAGCTAATGTTTACACAGAGACTATGTTAGACACTAGATATAAAGCTAAAAGGTTTTTTAAAATATATTTAAAAGATCAAGTATTTATGTATGTTGGTTGTACTGGATCTTCGTTGCTACTCCTGGGCTTTCTCTAGTTATAGTGATTGTGGTGGGTAGGCTTCTCATTGTGGGGAGCACAGGCTCTGGCCACAAGGGCTTCAGTAGCTGCAGCACGTGGGTTCAGTAGTTGTGGCACATGGGCTTAGTTATTCTGCAGCACGTGGGATCTTCCCTGTCCAGGGATTGAACCCATCTCCCCTGCATTGACAGGCTGGATTCCTATCCACTGTACCTCCAGGGAAGTCTGCTAAAAGTTTTATCTTCAATAACTAAGAGTTTGATACCCAGTAACTCATTTAATTCCAGCATCAGCTCTATGAGGCAGGTACTATGATCATAACTTTACAGGCGAGGCTGGGTAAGGGAAGTGGCAGACCTGGGGTTGGATGAAGGCTGACTGTAAAGCCCATCTTCTTAACTGTCCCATCTGAGGAATCTCTGAGCGGCACTGGAGGAGGAGGAGCCACACTAGCCCTTCCCTCCCCTGGGGCCTCTTCTGTCTCCTTGGCTGAAGAGATGTGGCTCCCAGGTGTGTTTAGCCCATCCTCATGCTTTGAAACAACACGGCCCTGAGGTCTCCTCTAGCAGCTGGTTCCCAGGGCAGTGAGGCAGAGAGGGCCCATTTCCCTGGCATTGGGGTGACAAGCGCAGCCTGGAGAAGAGAGGTGACAGAGATCCCTCGTCATCACCCCAACTGCAGCACGGAGACAGCCCCAGACTGCTGGGGAAGCCAGCCCACACAGAGGTGAGAGCTCCTCCACAGGGCTCAGAAACATTTCAACAAATGCTAATGTCAGTCTCCTGAATACAGCCCTGTCAGCAGGAAGGGGGGTGCTGTATTATGCCAGCATGCATGGGGCACACTTTTTGGCACAAGGGACCTGGTTGCTAAGCAACAGGAGCTGGCTTCCCCTCCTCCGTGTAACCTTTTTCTCTGTTTCTAAGCTTCCAGTTAGCAGACGGGAGGGGCTGGGCCTGTCCAGCCCAGCCTAGCCCTTGGCCCCCTTTCCTGCAACAAGGGGTCTATTCATGGTTTCTGAGCAGAGTTCATTGTCTCTCTGGGGTGTGTGTGTGTGTGTGTGTGTGTGTGTGTGTGTGTGTGTGTAGAGCGATGAAGGGAGGAGCCATGTGTGAAGCAGGGAGACCTCAGCCTCCAACCAAGCTGGCCAGGCTATTTAATCAATGCTGATCCAAGAATAGAGCCAGGACATTGCCTAGCAGACCTCCAGGCTTTCATCGGTGCCACTGACCCACATGGTAAGGCCAAACCCTGTTCTGGCCTCTCTCTCTTTCAACCCCACCCTTGACCCCACCCTTGGGCTTCTTTGTTGTTATTGTTCAGTGGCTAAGTCGAGTCTGATTTCTTGCGACTCCATGGACTGCAGCATGCCAGGCCTACCTGTCCCTCACCATCTCCCAGTTTGCCCAATTTCATGTCCACTGAATCGGTGATGCCATCCAACCATCTTATCCTCTGCCACCCTCTTTTCCTTTGCCTCTGGCAGCTCTGGTGCACAGGCTGGATCCTAGAGGGGGGCCCTGTGTGGCCAACTTCTGGTTTCATTTTCCCTGGGGGCTGACATCTATTTTCCTCTCTTGTCCCCCATATGTCTAGCCAGGTGCTTTGCCCATAGGTGACTCTTAGTAAATCATTATTACTCAAAAGGAGGACCTGTGTCATTAAAGACCATTTTTGCAGGCTACCACAGGAGCCTGGACAAGTGAGTGTTGAGTTGGGGCAGTGTCCCAGGTGAGGCCAGTTTGTTCAGAGGCTGAAATGTCAAGCCAGGCTCCCTTGATCTGAGACAGGAAGAAAGGCTGAGAGTGCCCTGGAATTCTCTCCAGACAAAGCCTGTTGACATGGGAAGGCGGTCTGCAGGGGAGATGGGTGTCATTTCAACTTTAGGGACTATTTCAACTTGACTGGAGTATAATTTCATTGAAGAAAGGATCCATAGCTTTTACGTATTTCTAATTAATATATTGGGCTTCCCTGGTGGCTCTAACGGTAAAGAATCTGCCTGCAATGCAGGAGACCTGGATTTGATCCCTGGGTCAGGAAGATCCCCTGCAGTAGGAAATGGCAACCCACTCCAGTATTCTTGCCTGGAGAATTCCATGGACAGAGGAGCCTGATGGGTTATAGTCTATGGCATCACAAGAGTCAGACATCACTGAGCAATAACACTAACTAACACTAACAACTAACACTATTAATAAATTATTATATTTAATATTTGTGTTTTACTTTATAAAACCCTTTCAGCTACATAATCTGTTTAGTTTCTTCCTTCTTCCTTCCCTTCCTCTTTCTTTCCCTGTCTTCCTTTCTTCTTTCTTTCCTTCCTTCTATTCAATGTGCATTAACCGAATTCCCACTTTGTGCTAGGACTTGAGCCAGACCCTGGGATCCTGGACCAGAGAGAAAGGGGAGAGAGAAAGACAAGTAAAGGAGCATAATATAGGGTCACAATAGGTGCCCTATGGGTTGAAGAAAGCTTCCTGGAAAGATGGCACTTAAGCTGAGTCTTGAAGGGGGCCCTAGGGGTCAGTGTGTGCAGAAGGGGAGAGCAGGCGCTATGCCTTCGTGGAGTGAGAGAGTGTGAAGGTGTGAGGATGGGTATGTGTGTTAACATGACCCCGAGTCCTGCTGTGGAGGAGTTAGCACTGGCAGGTGAGGATGGAGAGCTAAGGAGGGGTGAGATCACAGAAGATGCTGTGAGTCATGCCAGGGTGCTTCTCCTGAAGGGTACAAAGACCTACTGGGTGCTATGAAGATGAGGTTAACGTAATCATGTTCGCATTTTAGAAAGATCACTCTGGCTTGGAGAAGGAATGGAGACAAGTTAGAGAGGGGAGGCTAGTCAACAGGAAGCAGGGGTTATCACTCATTTCATAAATGAGAAAATTAAAATTTGGAGGGCTGATGAGTTACCATGTTCACACAGTAGGCTGTAGACCTGGCTTTGAACTGCTGGTCTGCTGTTTTTTGCCGAGATCGTATTCTCCATTACTCTTCTTCACGGCTAATGAACTTCAGACAAATGTCTGACCTACCTCCCTCTAAGCTTTCTTACTCCCATTCCTTTGCCTCCTCAGTACCTTTTTCCTGGAACACCCAATACTCATATATGTCATTTCAAACCCTGTTCATCTATGAGGGCCTGTCTCAAAGGCTGCCTCTTCCAGGAAGCCTTTCTTGATCTTCCCAATCAGAAGAAAGCTGCCCTTTTGAATCCCAGTGGTAGCTGAACGGAACTTCCCTTTTGTCACTGAACACAACTTACCTTCAGGACTTACATGCAGATTCTTTGAGTTGGTGGTGGTGGAGGTCCACATTCATTTATCTTGAACTCCTTATAGCATCCCCCACTGTGGCCTGTCCACTTGGGCTAAATACTAGTTTACTGGGTGAGTGGCTGTACGGTTCACTGGAGAGGGGCTCTTTTTCCTCTGAGATAGGAGGGAATGATGAAGGTTGGATCTTAGGATCTGATGAGGGATGTTGAGGGATTCAGTGGATGCCCTCCATGCTGGCGATGGGTTGGTGAGAAGTGTGGGCTTCGGAGTCAGCCCAGTCTAGGCTTGGGTGTCTGCTGTGACACTTACTGGGTGGGTGAGAGTAAGATGGGTGGGCTAGGGGTTCCAGGAGAGCTGGGAGGCCTGAGGGGCCTCTATGGAGACACACACAGAGTCCCCAGGGTGGAAAAAGACCCGCAGGTGGCAGCGAGGGCATGGCTAGAGTTAGAGTGGGGATTTGTGCTGGGTGGAGATTTTCTTTTTGGTGAGTGACTGACAGCTGTCTCCACAGAGCCCGATGCTGGATGGCCAAGCCCCCACAGAGGCTCAGGATGGTCCAGGATCTGCAGAGCCAGGAGACCCGCTACGGACGCCTGAGACCCAGCAGCAACCCAGTAGGCCAGACTGGGCCATCGGGGAATGACAGGGTGGGGGCAGTGAAGGGACGATCTTCCCACATCCCCCAGCTTCTTTCTCCCCAGATCTTCCTAGGTCGGCCTTAAATGACTGATGGCCAGAGGCTTTCTCACTATCCGTCCTAGACCTGCTTTCGCTCTGTTTCCCATTTGGGGGCTTGAGTGGGCTCTGAGGCTCCAGTGATCAGAGCTCTGCACCCCCCCACCCATCCCATGATAATTGGGCAGGGGGAGGTGGGCAGGTGCAGTGGGGCAAACTCCTGCCGCCGCTTGCTGGCTGTCTGGCCCCAGGGTGGTGCCTCGGGGTGCAGTGGGCTAGTGGGCAGGGGCAGGGTCCTCAGACACTCCTCTGCCCTCCCCACAGTCTCTGGGGCAGGGCGCTGGTGTGCTGGGTGGCGCGGCTGGGCGGTGCTAGGAGCCCTGGGGCTGCTGGCTGGTGCAGGCGTCGGCTCCTGGCTTCTAGGTCAGTGCTGGGACATTCAGTGGCTGGGGGAGGGACAAAGAATGGACTCTGGGGTGCTGGGAGAGAGGAGCAGGTAGTGAGCAGGTGTCTAGGGCAGGTGGGATGACTGTCTTTTCCATCTACTCTGACAGCAAGTGGAGACGGGATGCAGGTCCAGCCGGAGGGACTCGGGCTCTATGCAGAGGAATGTTTTCATCCTATAGTGAGAAATGTGCTTGAGTGGGTGATGCAGGGAGGCCCTGGTCAAGCTTTCCCTGGAGATCTTTCTCAGTGCGAGAGACAGCTAGACAGAGACGAGACAGAGAGCAGGATGCCTCTCTGCATGTTGGGAGGGACCTGCCTAAAGCAGGGTGGTAATGAGGAGTCCCTGGAGGCTGCCTTGCCTCCCTCTGCAGCAGGTGTCTTGTTCTGCGCCTGGGCCACCTCCTGGGGGAATCCCTTCCTTTCCCAGCCTCTTCTCTGTGACCCTCTCCTTGTCTTTGCCCTCTGAAGTGCTGTATCTGTGGCCAACTGCCTCTCAGCCCATTCCTGGAACCCTGCAGGATGAGATGACTTTGAACTGCTCCGAGGCCAGCAGTGAGGAAGCCCTGCTCCCCTTGATTCCCAGAATAGGTGAGCCACACCCCCAAGGTGGGGAGACTCCCCTCCCCATCCCCCAGGCCCAGGGCCTCTGCACAGCTCTGGGATCCTTCCTTCTGGCTGGGGGCAAGAGAACCAAAACGAAGGGGCACAAGTTTGCAGTCATCCACCTGCGTCTCCTGTGCTGTGAGGGTGGGGCCCTGGTCCAGCCTCGAGGAGCTGATCTCTGATTCAGGGCTTTCAGCACTCCCTGGGGGCTGTTTTGATCCCTAGCTGGGGCACGGCTAAGAACCCAGGCTGCCGGGAGAGGTGGCAACTTGCCATTTGGACACAGGGAGCCTGCTGTGTGGGGGAAGAGGAGCCAGCTGTGTGTGGGGAGCCACAGCGTGGTGGACAGGGGTCTTGGCCTAGTGGCAAAGAAGGCATAGAGGGCTGGAAACATCACACCACACTGTCTCCCCATCCTCCCGCCCCCTCAATCTTGTCCCCTCCTCTCCAGGTAAGGGTGGAGGGTCAGAAGATATGGTGCTGCCAAGGCTGGGGTTAGAATCAGTTACAGAAATTATTTAGGATCAGCTTGCCTGCCTTTGCTAGCTATGTGTGCCTCTGAATACATTATTTCTTTGAGCTTCCATGTCCTTCTCCATGAAGTGGAGATAAAAATATTTACTGCGCGAAGCTGTAAGCATAATAAAAGCATAAAATAAAGGAGCTTACTATAGAGCCTGGAAAAAGCAGATGCTCAATAAGTGGGCACCATCACCAGTACCGTCACAAGATTTGAAATCAGATGACCTGGCTCCGTCACTTGCAGATCCTGTGACCTAGGGCAGGTCGCTTGACCTTCGTGCCTTCCTTCCTGCTGCAGAATGGGGAAGATGGACATTCTCACGCCTTTGGCGGCTATGACCCTTGGTAATGGAGCTCGTGTGAAAGCACTTGATTAAACACAAACCTGAAGGGCTGCACAGAAAGGGGTGCTTTTGTTCTCAGCACCAGCTGGCTCCTGGGGAACAGGGAGCCCAACATTGGGTGAGCCAGGCAATCATGAAGGCCTCTTCAGGCCCCACGGTGAGGGGTCCAGCTCCCCCGGCCCACACCACTTCTCCATCCTGCTGCAGATGGGAAGGGGCTTTCATGCCGTGGTCTCAGTATCTTTCAGAATAAACACTTCTGAGGACTTCTTGCTGGAAGTACAGGTGAGGGCCCGGCCAAACTGGCTGCTGGTCTGCTACGAGGGCTGGAGCTCTGCCCTGGGGGCGCGGGTCTGCAGGAGCCTCGGACATCTCAGGTAACTGGGGCAGGACCTGGGGCCTGGGCAGGGTGGAGGGTGGGTGGGTCGGGGAGGGGCTTTGGAGACCCTGCCTGCTACCATCAGAGTACTCAGGAAATGGCAAGAGGTCATTTTGGTCATCTCCTGGCCTCTGTGCATGTTGGTGCCCCAGCCTGTTTCTCTCCTTTGGGCATCCTTGTTTTTCTACAAAATATAAACCCCAGCAGAAGTCATTCATTGTCAAAGTCTTGCTCAGTCACTACACTGGTGCAGCATCTCCTGTACATTCTGTTATACTAACCCCCCTGTCTCTTGTATTGCCATTTAAAGCCAATTTCCTCCCATTTTATTCCCCTTTCCTATCAAGACTCACTCACCACAAGGCAGTGAATCTGTCTGACATCAGGCTCAACAGTTCCAGGGAGTTTGCTCAGCTCTCTCCTAGACTGGAAGGCTTCCCGGAGGAGGTGTGGCAGCCTAGGTAGGGCTTCTCCAGAAGGGGTGGGCTTGGGGGGGGGACTGAGTGGTGCCCCTCACTTCCATGAACAACCCAACAAAAATCTTCTTATCATGGGAGCCTAGCGGTGAGGGCACCAGAGGCGTGAGATAGGACGACAGAGAGGAATACGAGTCTGCCCATATACATTATTTATTTGCCCCTCACAAAAACAGCAGGAGTGGGTGTTACTGTCAGAGGATTTGAAATGGTACTCTTATTCCCATTTCACAGATGGGGAAACTGAGACTCAGTGAGGTAAAGGGCCTTGTGTAAGGTACAGAACTGATAATCGGCCAAACCTTGTCTTAAAACCAGGCTCTTGCCTCCAAACTAGTCCCCCTTACCCCTGCCATACTTTATTTGGATGATTCTGGTATCTCAGGAGAGAGATAGTGGACTGCTTGGAACCCAGAGACTCCAGAGAAGAGAGGACCCTGGGATGGACCTTCCCCCGATCCTGGGGATGGGAGTCCTCAAGTTTCCCAGCAATCCTCTTATCCCTGCTCTGAAGCTTCCTCACCTCTGCAGCCACTGTGCTCCATCAGGGGAACACAGCGCTCCTGCCTTAGATATCTGAACAGGCAAAGGGAAATAGCAGTGGACAGACTTGGCCAGGAGAGCCGGAGAGCTGTGGGTTTGGGAAACCAGTAGAAACCGCGGATCCAGGTGTTGGATGCTGGGGGCAAAGAGATGAGCAAAGAAAAGAGAGCTTTGGTCCAAAAGGAGTGGAGGTTTATGCTAAGAAAGAGGAGGGGAGAGGAGGGTGAGCATATGAGTACACAGCACTGGGCAGAGGGCTTGGATTAAGTGGAGTCAGCTTGGGCTGGAACAGGAGATGAAGGACCGTGTTCGTTCACTCACTCGCCTCTCCACTGTGAGCACACTTGGGGCTTCAGTGGGAACAACTGAATTTTTACATCCATCAATGCTCCATTTGTAATTCTGGGCTCTGCCCAGATTGACCCTATGAATGGCCAGGCAGAGCCTGCTTACTGCCCAGGAGACCTGCTACGAGGAGGGGTCTGAAGGCTGGGGTGGGGGTGGGAAGCGGGCAGCTGTGGCCACAGAGAGACCCTGTCTGCTCTCCCCCAACAACGCCCCCTCCTACAGGCCCCGAGGGGTGTTGGGCCGGGGGTGGGCCCCTGTCCAGCTCCTTGCTGTCACTGCCTCTGTTTTGCAGGGACCGCTGTGCTTCTGGTCAAATCGTCTCCCTCAAGTGCTCCGGTGAGTCCCCTCCCGGGTCTGGGAAGGAGGCAGTGGGAGAAGGGGGTCTCCCCTATGCCCCTAGGGTGGGAGAGCCCCAGTGGGAGTCTCGCCTGGGTCTGGGGGTTTTCTTGCCTACCCACCCACTGGGCCCTTCCTGCAGACACAGTTTTGCCAGAACAGAGCCCCATGGATGCCTCTTGTTCTGTCCCCCACCAGCCACTGATCTGGGCAGGCGACCTCCTTGTCTCACTGCCTGCCCTGGCCTCTGACACCCCCTCCCCTTCTTCTGGAGCGCCTCAAAGGGGGAGCAGCAGCTTTTGGAGTCTAAGGGGAAGGCCAAGTGGGAGACAGTCCATGGAGGTCTTCCCAGTCATCTAGCTGTCTTCGCGTGTCATCTTCATCTGTCCTTCCTCACGACGGGCCCCCATTTGACCTCTCCTATGGCCCAGGCGTTTTCTTAGGTCCTGAGGCTCCATGGACGATGCAGTCACAGTCCCTCCCTTAGCGAGACGGCCTTTTGGCTCCATACTTAGGACTAGGAATGATAAACAGGAGCGGTCCACCCTCCCTGGCAGACCGCCACCTCTGTGTCCATCTCACGGGTGCTTGTCTGTTTGCAGAGTGTGGGGTCAGGCCCCTGGCTTCCCGGATCGTGGGTGGGCAGGCGGCGGCTCCCGGGCGCTGGCCCTGGCAGGCCAGCGTGACCCTGGGCTCCCGGCACATGTGCGGGGCCTCGGTGCTGGGCCCGCACTGGGTGGTGACTGCGGCGCACTGCATGCACAGGCAAGTCTGGGGCCCCCCGACACGGGAGGAGGGCGCCTCTGGGGCCTTTTCTGTTGGCCGTCGGTATGTCCTGTATAAGATGTCCAACTGTCTGCCTGCCTTGTCCGCTGCGAGTGGGCCCCGGGGTGTTTGTGAAATTCCCCCTGTTCGGTGCTAAGCACAGTCCTGCCGGAACGGCAGTAATAATATGAACATTGGTTCTTGGGCTTCATTTGGTTTTTAAGGTTTTAAAATGCTTTCCCGCTCACAGCCCTCGGTACTTCTTAATGTTTATCAACACCGTAATCAAATGAGTTTCCATGTGATTCTTTATGTCTTTCCTCCTCTTCAGACTGGAAGCTCCATGGGGGCAGGCAAGAGTCTTGCTTACCATTGAGTCCCTTAGTGGATTTCCCTTGCCTTTTTCCCATGGCCTACAAAAGTCCTGAAATACTGTAGGTACTTAATAAGTACTGGTTGGAAGGAAGGAAGGGTTCTCCGGCCCTCTTCTTGGGCGGCAGGCAGGGCAGGTCGTGTAACCCTCATGTTACAGCCAGGAAGCCAAGGCCAGGAGAGGGGAAGTGGGGAGACCACACCTAGGAAGCGGGGAGACAGTGCTGAGGGCAGCCTCGCTGACTTAGCTTAGAGCTCTCATACCACATGAAGCTCTTCCTCATCTGTTGTAAAACCTGGAGGGGGTGATACTGGGAAGGAGGCAGTGGTGGCTGATGACCATAGCATCTCACTTCTCAGTCCATCAGGGCCTGAGCATTTATTAAGCACCTACTGCATGCTCAGTGTCTTACCAAATGCTGGGGCAGATTCTAAAAGGCCTGGGTCCTAGGAACTTGCAGGCTGGTGATGGGGCCGCATGAACAGCCTCGCTGGTGGCTTCTTCCACCTGCCCCCTCACCTATGTCAGCGTCTCCTGCCTCTCCCTCCCCCGGGCTCAGCGCGGCCTCCGTGTGCAGTTTCAGGTTGTCCCCCCTGTCCAGCTGGCGGGTCCACGTGGGGCTGGTCAGCCACAGCACGGCCAGGCCACACCAGGGGGCTGTGGTGGAGCAGATCATTGCCCACCCTCTGTACAGCGCCCAGAACCACGACTATGACGTGGCCCTCCTGCAGCTCCGCACCCCACTGCACTTCTCAGGTGAGGCTGCGGTGAGGGGCGGTGCCTGGAGGGTGGGAGCCACGAGGTGAACCTTACAATGGTCACTTCATTTGGGGACCGTCATGGACTCTGGCATCACGGGGACCTTGGGTTGCATCAACTCTTCCACATGCTCTTTTGGGGACAAAGGTTCTGGCCCTTTTCATAGCTGGGCAGCAGATGGGATCTGCCTCAAGGTCCCCAGAGGAGCTTCCCAGTGGCTCCATCTCCAGCAGGCTGCTCCACCCAGTTCCCAGGCTAGCGCCAGGTCCCAGCCGGGTTAGGATGGATAATAGTTAACTATATAGTTACTGGGCTTCTTACATGGCGCTAGTAGTAAAGAACCCGCCTGCCAGCGCAGGAGATGTAAGAGACACAGGTTCGATCCCTGGGTCGGAAAGATCCCCTGGAGGAGGGAATGGCTACCTACTCCAGTATCCTTGCCTGGAGAAGGGACAGAGGAGCCTGGTGGGCTACAATCCATAGGGTTGCAAAGAGTCAGACACGACTGAAGCGACTTAGCACACAGCATGTGTAGTTAATCGGATAACAGTTAATAAGTAGCACCATGTCATGGTTAATAAGACTTATTTTACCAAATATCCTTTCACCCAACTCCCCATCCTTGTAACAACCCTTTCACCTCCCCATCCTCATATCAAGCCTGACAGGGAGCTGAGGCATGTGTGTACAGATGAGGGAAGTGACTCTCTTCCAGTTCAGGAGGCAAACAGTTCCCAGGCAGGGCGTCTCCTCCACAGCGTCTGCCCTCAAAGGGTAGCTCTCTCTTCTACATGCATGTGCCAGGCACAAACACGCACCTGTGCATGCCCTCACACACTCGTGCAAGGCTCACATAAGTACACACACACACCTACTCCTGTGCATGCCTACTCTCACACCACACACACACACACACACACACACACACTCATACACACTCAGCACTCCTCCCTTCCATTGTTTCCTGTTGGGGTATCCCCAGCAATAGGTGTTGCTCTATGCTGTTTACAGAGTCTACCATATGTGAGTGCTCTCTGCACTGTTGTTCAACAGCTAATGCTGCTAAATTGACTTAAATATACTTAAAGGGAAATTTGAGGTTTCTACCAAACTGAAGACCTTATGACTTAGAGTGAATATAACAACCACAAAAATGTACAGACTGGAAGCAAAACAGTGCTCAAGTCCCAGCTTGGCACTGAGCTCTGCGAACTGCTGAGTCGGGCCACTCTCTCTGTGCTTAGAAGGGCTGGACAGAAGTCCAGAGAGGCACAGAGCAGCCCAGACAGCCTCTCTCTTCTCAGTGCAGAGGGGCTGAAAGAGAACTGAAGAGGAAATACTTTCTCCGAGCAAAGTGGTGTTTATCTAATGGCAGGTCTATACACTCTGTAAAATCAGGTTCGGGCTCACCCATAGCTTTGGAACCATGTCTCAGGAGGGTCCAGACACCCTGGGGAAAATCCAAACTGGGTCCTTATTAGGAGAGGTTAGGTACAAGCGCCCAGCACAAGTTCCCACCCCTCATGGGTCCCAGGTTGGGGGTATCACATGTACCCCGCCCACAGAAGTTTCCACACAGTCCTCTGCGTGGATGGTGACCCCCAGGTGGTAGAGAGCCTGGCCCGCACAGCCACGCAGGAAGCTGGAACTAGGACTGTTTGAAGAAGGGGCGAGGAGGACTGGTGGGCCCTGGTCCTTGCGCCCAGGCTCGGGGGTAGGGAGGAGGATTCTGAGCGGGGCCCAGGACCGCTGCCTCTCCGCAGACACCGTGGGCGCCGTGTGCCTGCCGGCCGAAGAGCAGGCTTTGCCGAGGGCCTCGGAGTGCTGGGTGTCTGGCTGGGGCCACACTGACCCCAGCCACAGTGAGTCAGCTCCCAGGGCCCCGGGTGCACGGGATGGAGGGGTGGGGGGTGGGGGGTGGGAGGGGAGGCATCTTTCCCCAGAAGGGAGGCTCCTCGGCCTCCTCCTCCCTGGCCACAGGGCAGCACGAGCCGCCGTCTCCTCTGGCATCACCCTAGGTTGGACCGAGGGGCCCCCAGGGTCCTTCTGGGAAAATAATCTGGTATTTCCCCTGAAACCCAGGCCCTGTCTTCTCCCTCCCCACCTCCCAGGAGTGCCAGGGCCCCAGCATCAGGGTGTATGTGTGATGCATAGCCCTCCCCTCCACGTCTAATGGACCCTCCTGGCCAGAGGCCTGGGCTTCCATGTCCCTGGGGTCCCTAAGGCCCTCTAGCGCCTCGGCCTCCCCCGTCTCCATCTGTGACTCTCGCATCTCCCATCTACCTTCCACAGCCCGCAGCTCCGACGTGCTCCAGGACGCTGTGGTGCCTCTGCTCAGCACCCAGCTCTGCAACAGCTCTTGCGTGTACAGCGGGGCCCTGACGCCCCGCATGCTGTGCGCCGGCTACCTCGACGGGAGGGCGGATGCATGCCAGGTGCGGCGGCCAAGGGCCTGGTGTGGGGCGGGGGTGGGGGGCTACGGGCTGGGCGCCTGGCCGATGTCCGCTCTGGTAGCAGAGAAGGAGCCCAGGCAAGTGAGCAGCGCAGTGAGGGTCGAGGAGGGGCAAGGCGAGACGGGATTCATCCTGGAAGCAGGACGGCTTGGAGTGCAGGGTGCGCGCCCAGCCTGGGGTGGGGGCGGGGAGCACGCTGGCGCCCCTCCACCAGGAGGGACTTAACTGCTCGCTTTCTTCTCTGTGTCCGGCGGTTGGACCCCTCAGGGGGACAGCGGGGGTCCTCTGGTGTGCCTGGACGAGGGCACGTGGCGCCTGGTGGGGGTGGCCAGCTGGGGACACGGCTGCGCAGAACCCAGCCACCCCGGAGTCTACGCCAAGGTTGCCGAGTTCCTGGACTGGATTCAGGACACCGCAGCGCAGGTGAGTGGGGGCAAGTGGAGAAGGCCGGTTTGTGACAGACTCAACGCTCGGAAACCGTGACCCTCACCCCTTAGGCCTGGGCCCTGCTGGGGGCGGGAAGGTTTCAGACTGCGGGGAGGAAGTGATGCTTATGATGGCTGAATCCATTCTATCAGTTTAAGCATTCACTCGGGAAGAATCGACCCGAGTTTGTAGCCTAGATTCCTAAGCTTGGTAAACTTCAGTGTCCTGGTTGTAACCATCCAGTCTATCTTATATGCTGCGATATGTGAAGATTACATGAAGTAAGGCCTGCCCAGCTCTAGGCTTGGAGTGAGAGACCCAAGTGTTATGATGCGTTTATTTATGACCATTACTCTTCCCTGGTCCTGCCTGCCCTCCCTGTACTAGGGAGAGAGCTCAGCATCTAGCAGTCTGGTTTCAGCAACTAATTCATTCTGTGCGGTCCTGAGCTGACCTCTCCACTTCATCCTTATAGTGGGAGAGGCAAGTGAGAGAACAAGAGCACGTGATTTGTATAAAGTCCTTTACAAATGCAGGGCGTCTTTCTGCAAAGCTGGGCTCAGGGCAGGTGGTGGAGAATACACTTTTTAGAGTTTACAGGACACCTATGTATCCATCTTCTCATTCAAACCTTACAAAAACCCTAGAGAAACGGATATACCAGTCCCGTTTGATAGAAGTGGAAATGAAGGTTCTGCGTGGTTAAGTGATGTTTAAAAAAATTGTTTTTGGGATATAGTTGATTTACAGTAGTGTGTTGGTTTCGAGTGTACAACAAAGTAAATCTGTTATACAGACATATATATTCATTCTTTTTAAGATTCTTTTGGACATATACACACTGCTATATATAAAATAAGTGATCTATTAAAATGCTAGCTGCTTGGCTCATGGAGGGAGGAGCCACGCTGTGAATCAGCAACTTTCTCTTTCAGCCCAGGACTGCCTCCCCCAGTCCTATTGATTTGTTTTCTCCATCTCACTACACACCAGCCTCATGTTTCCTGGGCTCTCTGGCAGGTCCACTAGATGGAGGAGAAGCAGCCCCAGATGCAGAAGGCATGGATCTCTTTTCAGTGCACAGGAGACCGTCACCACCCAGCAGCCAGCCTCCAGGCCACTGTGCCTCTCTCCTTGGGCCCTGATTTCCAGTCTCTATCTCAGCGGAGAGCCTCAATGATGGGAGAGAAGCTGGGACTGGGCTGGGAAGCTGGGGGAGCGGAGGGCTGGGACAGGGGGAGCCCTTGTGTCTCCTCCCCTCTGTGGCCCTGTGCGAGTCTGGGAGGACACCCAGGCCTGCCTTCTCTGCACTCTCAGGCTGGGGAAGTGCCTCCCCAGAGACCCAGACTGGGAAGCTCCTGGGCAGATGGGGTCAAGACTGGGTCAGCCCAGGTTAAGCCCACGGAGTCAGGATTCTCCCCACTCTTCTGTGGATCTCACCTACTTCCTGCTCTCACTTGGTTCTGGCTGGCTCTGCTGTGGTGAGGCAGGAGACCACTGTAAGGATACTCTGGTCGGTATTGGAATACCGGGGAGGTTTTAAAATGACAGTTCTGTGATCTGGTCCAGGACTTCCGGTATTTAAGTGAAGTAGGGTCTTGGTCTCCTCCTCCCCTTCCCCCATTCTCTCTCTCACACGCCCACATGAAGATGGTAGTAGAATAATTTCCTCCCATGCATGTTTCTTTTTTTTAATTTTATTTTATTTTTTTCTTCTTTTTTTTTAATTTATTTATTTATTTTAGTTGGGGGCTAATTACTTTACAATATTGTAGTAGTTTTTGCCATACATCGACATGAATCAGCCATGGGTTCACATGTGCTCCCCCTCCCGAACCCTCCTCCCACCTCCCTCCCCCTCCCATCCCTCTGTGTCATCCCAACGCTCCATCCCTGAGCATCCGTCCCATGCATAGAACATGGAATGGTGTTCTGCTTCACATCTGACAATATACATGTTTCAATGTTATTGTCTCAGAACGTCCAACCCTCACCTTCTCCCTCAGAGTCCACAGGACTGTTCTATGCATCTGTGTCTCTTATTCTGTCTCACATATAGGGTTACCATTACCATCTTTCAAATTCCATATACACCATGCATGTTTCTTAAAGCTCTGGAGCTGACTCCTGCTCGTCTCTCTAGTACTTATATATGTACTTCTTTACATTTGGTAGGACTTGCCTAGTAGCTTCGAAGGTAAAGAATCTGGCTGTAATGCAGGAGACCCAAGTTTGATCCTTGGGTCGGGAAGATCCCCTAGAGAAGGGAATGGCAACCCACTCCAGTATTCTTGCCTGGAAAATTCCATAAACAGAGGAGCCCGGAGGGCTACAGTCCATGGAGTTGCAAAGAGCTGGACATGACTGAGTGACTACATTTGTTAAATTTACATGTCATGATTGGCAACAAACAGAAAGCTCCAGATATCCAGGTGTTCTGATGCTGCATGTCTGAGGGCCACCCAGTCAGTGCTCCCTCAGGGAGGGTCTGGCTGCCCACAAGACCCATCTCTCCTCAGCTCTTGTTCCAGGACTAGGTTTTCTGGCTTAGGGAGATGTCTTTCTGAGTTTCTGCCCAGTTAGCATTTTGCTGGTTAAGCTTCTCCCTGACTCTCTCCTCTCTAGCAATTAAAATGCAGTTGGCATCTTGTTTCTAAAAACTGCAATGAATTTTTTATGGTGCTTACCCAAGGAAATGCAATTAGCATTTAGCAATAACACAACTTTTTCGTGAGTTTATCAGCATTTTTTGAGGGGTAGTACAAATGAAGATTCGTTTCTGGAGGGTCTGCTTCCTTTGCAGAAAGTGCATTAAAAAATAAGGGCCACAATTTACTGTGGTATCATCACCTGGGGAAGTGGTTGCTGGGAGTCTGCTACCAAATTGCAGAAGCAATGTGGGGGGCCCCAGCAGGTGGTAGGTAGCCTCACTCTGTGTTCTGAGAGCCCTAACTTCCAGCCTCCATCCTGAGATCAGCATTTACTCCTCTGCTCTAAGTCTCCACTTCAATTGGCAGTTCCAGGACAGCCTATCTCCCTGGGAAGGGAAGAGTTACCAGCAAATCCATCAGCAATGGTCTTTTTTGTGTTTCTGTTGTCCCCTGCACACACTTGCTTATTTAGAAAGAGGTTTTTCTTTACCATAGTCATTATGATCTGTTAATAATCAGTAACATTTGGATACTGCTTTACAGTTTAGCAATCCTGCTCACACATGGTATCTCATTTAAATCTCACACCATCTATGTGGTGAAGATATTATTGTGCCCATTTCACAGGTGGGAATATTAGTTCAGAAAGATGAAGTGACTTGCCAGCACCAACCAGCTATCAAGTGCCAAAGTCAGGATGGGAACCTTGAGTCTTTTTATGCCAAATCCACCTCACTGATTTGCACACAGATGAACGAGATGGTCCAATATTGCACAGAAGTGTAGAATGGAGGGCTGGTTTAGTCACCTGTCCACAGTAATGCATAGCTAGCTCTACTTTTTATACGTGAGGAAATCAAAACCAGGGAAGTTGAGTGGCTCCTGCTAGAGTCCCTGAGCAAGGTTCTTACAGTCAGTTCTGCATGATCTGACTCAAAATGTTACAAATGCGTATCTTCCACAAGAGGACAATAAAGAGAACACTAGTTAGAGAATTTGCTAATAGCAATTCCCTCTTTGCCTATAGATGGCCCTGGTAGATTTCACCAGGCTACCAGTCAGATAAACAGACTCAGAGGCTCTCATCTGCCCTTCTGGCACTGGCACCTGGCACTCCAGCCCTTTAAAAAGTGAGGAGAAGTGAATGTCCTGGGCCGGCTGCTTGAGAGCAGGGCTGGAGATGGGAGCGAGGGAGGGTGGGAAGATTCAGGGCTGCAAGGGTTTTAATGAGGACCAGCTGGGGTGCCCAGCTGTGTTACACTCTGCAGGGAATTCAGAGGTAGAGAAGTGGCTGCCTTATTGGAGCAATGAGACATTTGCAATAAATTATTAGTGGCCAGCCACAAAGCTGAGTGCTGAGGCAGTAATTGCTAAGGGAGCTCCAAGAGCCTGCTGTTGACTAAGTCAGGGCAGTTCCGTGTGCAGGAAACCTGTCTCTCTCCCCAGGGATTCAGCTTCCCACCTGCCTGGGGAGAGCTTGCAGCCTTCTGAGGCTTCCCAGGAAGGGGGTTCCTCGCTGTCAGGCCCAGGGCAGAGCTCTGCTCTCATCACTCCTTCTCTGTGCTTTGGGGGTCAGGAGGGTACTTCGGGGTGCAGGCTGTCTTCTTGTTAGGCTTTCCATGGAGTCCTGCTTCTCCTAGGAAGACTTGCCATGAACAAGGGGGCAGCCCTGTCATTCCTTGGGAACATTTCTCAGGCTGTTTCCTGCATTTTATTTTTGGAATTGTTGGGTTCACCCACAATAGGAGGAAACTGGAAATGTTATAAATGCTAAAAGCTGGTGTATCGGCTGTCAGGAGATGCTTTTCCCGAGTCTCTTCCTTGTTTCCTCTTGTCTCCCTTCTCTGCCTTCTCCTGACCACACACTTAGGTCCCTCCTGGCTGCTCCAAAGAGAACCCACCTACACCTGACCCCAACTATTTCGCCTCCCTCGGCATCCTGGGTCTGGATCCCTCTCCACCTCCCTCCTTAGACACACCAGAATGCGTCTTTGGGTTTGCGTCACCCCGGGGCCCAGCTTCCTACTAAACTCACAGGAGCCCAGTGTGGTTGATGGCCCTTTAAGCTGTGTCTTAAACACCTCCACCCCTAGGAAGGCTCCTCATAGTAGGTGGGGAGCCGCTTCCTGCTGAGAGGTGAGGCTGGCATTTCTTACACATTCCAAGGCCAGGAAAGGGAGACGTGGAACCTGCAGGCACTCTCTGTAGGTTTCCAGTGCCCTGGAAGCCCCGGGGCTGAGCAGTGTAGGGAAATCTGCTGAGGGTTTTCTCCTGGGGTTGGTACTGGGGTGGACCATGCTGGGGACTCAAACAGAATGGAGAGAGGAGTTGTGGCTCCAGGAGGGGCCATCTTCCACTAATGTGATAGGAAGGCCGGGGCTTCCACAGGAATAGACTTATTTTCTGAGCGTCTTCTCTTCTGGGAAAGCTCTGGCTCTGGCATCTGGTGGTGGACAGTCCTGTCTGCCTCTCTAACCACTTGAGAATGTGCTGTCCTGAGCTCGCGACTCAGCCTCCCTGGGGTTTGGTCTCCCATCTATTAAATAAGGAGTCTGGGCAAGGGGGTCTCCATGGGATCTGCCTTGTCAGGCTGGCTGTAACACAAACCTCTGTTGCCTCTGGAGACATCTATCTGTCCACAGCGTCCACTTGGGACCCCCATGGAGAAGGGCCCTCTGCCTGGAACAGATTTAAAGGAACAAGCTTGCTCTGGCTTCTTAGGCTCATGCCAGGGCTGTGCTCCCACTGCCCTCTGGGTCCCTGGGAGGCTGAGGCCTCAGGTGGAAGATTTTAAAGCCAGCTTTCTCCTTGTCCCATGTGCCCTGGTGAAGGGCTCAAGGGCATGTTTTCTCAGGGGCTCCCCAGCTCACTCCCCAACACCCCAGGCTCTGGGTGGGGTTCCATGGTGCCAGCTCCCTAAAGACAGTGAGGGAATTTCCTCCCTGCCCTGAAGACCATGGACACTTTCCTTCTGCCTACTTTCCCTTGGCATTGCCTGAGCTGCCCACAGGATGCCCGGCTCTCCAGCCTTTCCTCCTCCATGAGGCCCAGTAGCGGAGAAAGTTCTCGGCCTGCAGAACCATGACCAGGAAGCTTGGGTCTGAGCCGTCCTCTTTCCAGTGCCATGTGCCAGGCACACCGAGGGCAGAGTCTTTCCCACGGCCCCTCAGTTAGGTGACCCCATCTTCCCAGATTGCTCAGGACTGAGAACGCCATCAATAACCTCAGATATGTAGATGACACCACCCTTATGGCAGAAAGTGAAGAAGTAAAGAGCCTCTTGATGAAAGTGAAAGAGGAGAGTGAAAAAGCTGGCTTAAAGCTCAACATTCAGAAAACTAAGATCATGGCATCTGGTCCCATCACTTCATGGCAAATAGATGGGAAAACAGTGGAAACAGTGGCTGACTTTATTTTTCTGGGCTCCAAAATCACTGCAGATGGTGATTGTAGCCATGAAATTAAAAGACGGTTACTTCTTGGAAGGAAAGTTATGACCAACCTAGACAACATATTATAAAGCAGAGACATTACTTTGTCAACAAAGTTCCGTCTAGTCATGGCTATGGTTTTTCCAGTGGTTATGTATGGATGGATGTGAGAGTTGGACTATAAAGAAAGCTGAGCGCCGAAGAATTGATGCTTTTAAGCTGTGGTATTGGAGAAGACTCTTGAGAGTCCTTTGGACTGCAAGGAGATCAAACCAGTCCATTCTAAAGGAAATCAGTCCTGAATATTCATTGGAAGGACTGATGTTGAAGCTGAAACTCCAATACTTTGGCCACCTGATGCGAAGAGTGGACTAGTTTGAAAAGACCCTGATGCTGGGAAGGATTAGGGGCAGGAGGAGAAGGGGATGACAGAGGATGAGATGGTTGGATGGCGTCACTGACTCAATGGACATGGGTTTGGGTGGACTCCGGGAGTTGGTGATGGATAGGGAGGCCTGGTGTGCCGCGGTTCATGGGGTCACGAAGAGTCGGACACGACTGAGCGACTGAACTGAACTGAACTGAGGGCGCCATGTCTCCAGGAACCTGCAGTCCTGGGCAAAGCAGGACAGTCACGCCAAGTCTGTTGCCACTTTTCTGTATAAAAGGCAAGATCTAGGGCCCTTCAGCCTCCTCCAATCCCTCTTTGGTCTGTTTGAGCTTAAAAGAAGCCCTCCCTGGTGGCCCAGGAAGAGAAGGCTCCTTGGAATTCTCGAGATCTGGACTCTTTTACAAAGACGGTCACATCAGCAGATGCTACATTGGCCCAGAGGCTATCAGCCTGCGAGTCCCTCCTTCCATGGGGTCCGCAGCTCACCTGACTGCCCCTCCTTTCTCTCGGTGGTCTCTCAGCTGCCACCCAGGGCAGCCACACCTCATCTGGCTTAGTGTTTGGATAAATAGCCTGGCTCCTCCAGGCCCAGAAGCCCTGCCGTCTGGGGGAGGCGGGGAAGGTGAGGCAGAAACACGACTGCTCCCAGAAGCCAGGGGCACTGATGGCCGGGTTTCCCCTGGTCTCACTGAGGTCTGGTCCCCAGAGCCTGGACCGGGGCTCTGCCTGTGACAGGAGCTGGCTGAGCTCTCGCGGGGGGAAGAGGACAAGGGAGGGGGCTGCCACCCCCATCTGAGATGGGGGCTCTCTGCTCCTGGCCTGTGGCTCCTGGAGGGGATTGGGGAGGAGCAGAGAAGAGACTGCCAGACTGCTGGAGCCCATGGGGATTTGGCGGGGTTTGTTTTTCCTCCGCACTGTCTGCAGAGGTGAGGGCATGAATAAAAGAATGAGGAAGATTTACTGTTCCCACCGCTTGGCAGTAGCCCTGTATTTGTACAGGGGATCCAAGGCGGGAGCAGGTAGGGGTGAGGCTGGCACTCAGAGAAAGCCGGAGCCTTGTCAGGCTTTCTGCCAGCACCCTGGGGTGAAGATGAAGATGAGGCTGGGCACACTTCAGCCTTCCCCCTGCAGGAACCCAGAACAGACAGCTTGAGTCCTTGAGTCTCTAAGTCCGGGTGCATGTGCTGGACCTGAGGGGGTGCTGCAAGTGGGGATCCTGAAAGAAAGGGCCTGAGGCTGGGCTCGTCTGTCACACGTTGTATCTGGTAATGGACACAATCAGGAAATGACTTTCCTCATGGCCTTGCCTGGCCTGGCACTGGGATCCAGAACCTTTCAGCTGAAAGTGACTGTGGACAGGGTCCACTGTCACTTCTGTGGGTATGTGTTTGTGTTAGTCATGTCTGACTCTTTGTGACCCCATGGACTGTAGCCCACCAGGCTCCTCTGTCCATGGGATTCTCCAGGCAAGAATACTGGAGAGGGTAGCCATTCCCTTTTCCGGGGATATTCTCAACTTGGGGATTGAACCCGGGTCTCCTGCATTGCAAGCATATTCTTTACCATCTCAGCCACCACGGAAGCCCTTTGCATGTATGTCCATGGCTATACAAGAGTGTCTTGATGACATTGTCCCTTCCTGGGGTCAACAAAAGTTGGGTCACTTTTTGAACCAAGTCACTTTTTATGGGTCACTCTGGTGTTGGGAGGGAACAGAAGAGAGGAAAATCTGAGTGACTCGGGGTGGCCTCTGGGGGGCAATATGTCTAGATGTCTGTGTGCCTTTGTGTTTCTCTATCTGAGTGTGTCTAATGTGCATCTATGAATGTGTTTGTGTGTATCTGTGTCTGGGTATTTGTGCATCTCTATGAGTGCATGTGTTCTGTGGGAAACTTGGGGGGACTTGAGAGGAGAAGAGGGAAGGGGAGAAATGTGAGGAGTCTGGGGAAGCCTCGGCTGGATAAATTCCCTAACCCTGAAGAGGCAGATCTGATTCTGGGCAGTTTCCTAATGAAAGGCCCCACCTCCTTTATTGCCTCCTGCATGGTCGATGTCCAAGAGGACTTCTCTGGTCCAGTCTCCATGGGAGTTGAAATTCATTCCTGTCCATTCATCAATGCAGGAGTAAGATACCAGAAGGGGATGGCCTCACTGTACACCCCCACTCCTCTGAAGTGGGGAGCCTGGCCACATTTCAGGGAGCCTCATTTTCATCAGCTCAGCCCCCATGATGGTCCCTGGGCTCCTACCCAGTGGAAAAATACCCAGAGTGATTCTTCAGGATTCCCATTCACGAGGTCTCTCAGAAATTAATTGAGATAAACATGGGGAAAAAGACTAGTGTACAAATAGCTTGTGCTCCAGAACTCTCTTACAGAATTCAATAAAAACTGAAGAAAGTCAAAGCTAATTAGGAAAAATGGATGTATAGGGTCAAGGAAAGGCAGTGGGAGAGGAGCAGGGATATGGATCTGTATGTGCTTTGGAGAGATCTGAATTGAAGAAGCCCTGGACTGAAGTATGTCCCCATTTCCTTATTCCTGATGTGCATGTTGAAGCCCTAAGCCTTTGTGTGACTGTATTTGGAGAAGGGCCTTTAGGGAGGTAATTTAGGTTAAATGAAGTCTTAAGGGTGGGGCCCTAATCCCGTAGGATTGGTGTCCTTAGAAGAAGAGGAAGAGACATTGGAGCTCTCTCTGCTTTTCTCATTCACGGGGAGAAGAGGCCATGTGAGGACACAGCGAGAAGGTGGCCATCCACCCTCCAGGAGGGGAGTTCTCACCAGAAACCCACCCTGGTGATGGCATCTTGATCTTGGACTTCCAGGCTCCAGAACTGTGAGAAATAGATTTGTTCTTTGAGCTACCCAGTCTTGGTTTTCTGTTATGGCACCCCAGCAGACTCATGGGGAGCCCAGGTGGCTCCGTGGTAAAGAATCTGCCTGCCAATGCAGGAGATGTGGGTTGGATCTCTGGGTCAGGAAGATCCCCTGGAGAAGGGAATGGCAACCCACTCCAGTATTCTTGCCTGGAAACTCCCAGGGATGGAGGAGCCTGGTGGGCTATGGTCCATGTTGCAAAGAGTCAGACACAGCTGAGCAGGAGCATGAGCAGACTAATAGAAAACTGAATCACCATGGGATATACTCATAAACCAGTAGAATCAACACCAGAGCAGCCCAGGGTGTTCCAGCCTGAGGTGGAGCCTGTGGCTCCAGTATTCCTCTTACCATGTGTGGGAAGCATTTAGAGGAGGCTGGGGGGGGGGGGAGGGGAGAAGCATGCTGGCCCTGGAGCCCTGAAGTCTGGGTCCTAATCTGGCTTCTATGTCTTGTTAACCAAGCCCAGCTGTCACTGGTCCTTGCTGAGTTTCTATTTTCTCCTCTAAGTAATGGGACTAATAACATATGTCCTGTGAAACTCACAGGGCAGATGGGAATACCAGTAAAACTAAATAATGAGAAGGCTCTGGAGATTGCGTAGAGCTAGGCAAATGCGAAAGGTTATTGTTCCCAACCTGTAGGGGCAAACCTACCAGAAGTCACATCTGTTCAGTCAAACCCAATTTATTGAAGATCATCTTGGTACCATGTCCCCTCTAAGCCTGGAGTACCCAGAACTGAATAAAGCAGCACTACCTTCAAGGAGTTTGTGATCTAGCTGGAGACAGTCACTAAAAACAGGTTGTAATTATTATTTGCTAAACAACACAAATATGGAATATTTTGAAAAAATTTGCTATAACTACCTTACAACCTTTATAGATAGATGCCCTCTGTCCCCCTCACCCCCAGTGCCCATGCCTGGCCGTGGTGTGTGTGCTCCCAAACATGTATACATGAACACAACGGTGGGTAAAGGGGGGCCTCTGAGGGGTCAGATCAGGCTCTTCTTGGGATCCTGGATGCTAACCCTGGCCCATCACTTTATGTCCCTGAGTCTCAATTTCCTCGTCTGTATAATAGGAACAATACTGCCTTAAAAGATTTATTGTCTTGCACCTGAAATGATATCAAAGGTATTATTATCTTGAAAGAGCGAGTAGCATTGTAGTCACACAGGTAGTAGTCCACAACACAGCTCAGTGTGGAAAGGCTTTCCCATGCCTGTAGGAGCCAGGCCAGCAAGGCTGTGGAGGCTGCCTGGAGTTTGACCCCTGCCTCTAGCTCTCTGCCTGGCTTGTCACAGCATCTCCCTTGCTGGCCTCTGACCATCCCTTGCTCTCTTCCTTCTCTCCTCCCTTCTCACCTCTTCCCTTTCCTCTTCCCCTCCCTGTCTTCCTTTCCTTCACTGTTACTGAATACCTGTGGTGTGCCCGATGTAATAAAGATAAATATCTCACAATTCCAGTAGAAGCTCGACGTCATGTGGGCACTTGGAAATGTGCACCAGTCATTTCAGGACAGGGTCAGGAATAGGGAGCCTGGATTGGGCATGGTGTTAGATAGGAGATTCTGCTTGAGTTGGACCTGGACTGATGAGACATTAGCTGAACTGGGGCAGGACTGAGGGAGTGTGACTGGGAAGGGAAGAGAGAATGAGGGCATCTTGGGACAAGGGAAGGGCATGAAATACCTGATGTTTCTGGGCAATGCCAAGTAGTTCTGTGCAAGTGGTCCTATGGTGATGGAGCCAGAGCAGGTATGATGCCAGTGAACACTGCATGGGGATGAGCCAGGGAGTACTCACTTTGTTCTATGGGAAATGGGGAGGAGCCTGAAAGTGTTAAAGCTGGGGCGACTTGTAGTCAAGTCTTGTGAGAACCTGTGACTGTAAAATGGAGAGGTTGCTCTGGAAGAGGCACGCACGGGGGCTCTGAGAGGGCACTGGCACCCCATTATAAGCAATTGAGTTGGACTCCAAACTTCTTCTAAAGATAAAATCTTTATTTGGAACACTTAAATATACGAGGCAAAAGCAGTGTTTTGTTAGTATGCATTTATAGTTCCAAACTGGTGATACTTACTTAGTTTAAAATCAGTGTGAGCGATACCGTTTTGATGAGCATAGGAATTTTTAGTCAGGGGCATGCATCAAATTGCAGAGTAATATCAGTTTCCAGAATTGGTTAACTTCCAGGGTTTGGTTTCGTTGCAAAGCACCAGGAAGCCCTGACTTACACATTTGTGTGCATGCTTAGTCGTTCAGTCATGTCTGACTCTTTGCGACCCTTTGGACTGTAACCCAGCAGGCTCCCCTGTCCATGGGATTCTCCAGGCAAGGACACTGGAGTGGGTTGCCATTTCCCTCTCCAGACTTACACATTTAAGTAGTGGATAATAGCAATGGGTTCTTCACAACTTCACTTTTAGTCTCAATAGACTGTTTAACTAAAGGGAAAACTTGGCTCAGAGACTTGCATAAAAATGCGTTCATTTTGTATTCTAAATTAACAGGATGAGGGTCTCCATGTGCCTAAAATGGTGTAAAACATATTTTAATTATGATTTAATTCGTTAAAATGTCTTAACTTTGCTACCATAACAAAATACTATAGACTAGGTGGCTTAAATGACACAAATTAATTTTCTCACACTTCTGGATGGAAAGTCCCAAGATTAAGGCCTAGAAGGGTTTGGTTTCCTGTGAGACCTCTCTTCCTGTCTTCAAAATGGCCATCTTCTCACTGTCCTCACATGATGGAGAGAGAGAAAAAGCTCTAGTTTCTCTTCTTCTGAGGACACCAAGGGACTTCCCTGGTGGTGGGAAGGCTAAGGCTCCATGATTCCAAAGCAGGGGGCCTGGGTTTGATCCCTGGTCAAGGAACTGGATCCCATAGGCTGCAACTAAGAGTTTGCATGCTGAAGGCAAAAGGAGAAGGGGGCAGCAGAGGATGAGATGATTAGCTAGCATCACTAACTCAATGGACATGAATTTGAAAAAACTCCAGGAGACAATGGAGGACAGAGGAGCCTGGTGTGCTGGAGTCCATGGGGTTGCAAAGAGTGTATAAGACTTGGCCACTTAACAGCAAGGACACCAGTTCCATCATGAGGCCCTATCCTTGTTACCTTGTCTAAACCTAAACACCTCCCAAAGGCCATCACATTGGGGATTAGGGCTTCAACATGTAAGTTTTGAGGGAACACAAACATTTAGTCCGTAACAGTCTTATAGCACCAAGAAATCTTGATTTTCACAGTTAAATAGTTGCGAACAGCAATAGGTTTTCTACAGCTTGCGTTTTAGTTTCAGGACAGTCTCTAATTAAGAAGGGAAAACTTAACTCAAAGGCCTGTGCACCAAGGAGAAATTTTAGCATCCTAAGTAAATGGGCTGGTGTTCTCCATGTACCCCAACTGGGCATATCATATTCTCATTGTGCTTTATATGGTTTTAATATATTTTAAATGAAATTTAGGGCTTCCCAGGTTGCTCAGTGAGTAAAGAATCTGCCTGCAGTCCAGGAGACGTGGGTTTGATCCCTGGGTTGAGAACATTCCCTGGAGGAGGGCATGGCAACCCACTCCAGTATTCTTGCCTGGAGAATTTCATGGACAGAGGAGCCTGGTGGGCTACGGTCCATGGGGTCGAAAAGAGTCAGATATGACTGAAGTGACTGAGCAGGCATGCATGCAAGTGAAATTTAAATTGGTTATTTAAGAAATCTTGAGCCACATATGGAAACTGAAGAGACATGAGATTATTCCTACCTTGAGAGTGAAGGGTGTTGCTTGACTTGTGTGTGTTGGTCATTCCCTGGGGGACACCAGGTGACCCTTACCATGGCCAAAGTTGAACACGTAGGTTTGCACTAACACCCACTTCTTCAGGGTCGGCATTGAGAGACTTTTCTCAAAACTGGCAGGAGTGTGTGTGTGTGTGTGTGTGTGTGTGTGTGTGTGTGTGTGCACGTGCCCAGGGGTGGCTACACAGGGTCTGTCTTTCCCATGGATAGCATGTAGCGTTTGTGTAATCTTGGTCCCTATCTGATCTGTGGGCTTTGGGAGAGCCCAGCAAACTGTCAGGCTATTGAGAGAGCTTGTGTCTGTCCTGTGTACACTCGTGGTGATTCCAAGGACTACAAAAGCCCACCAACAGGAGAGTGACAGCAGCTCCATTTACTGAGTACCTCCTATGTGCTGGCCATGGTTTGATGCACTCTGTATGCACTGACATTTAAAATCTTTGCAACAACCCTGTGAGATGACTGCTATTATTATCACCATTTTACAGATGAGAATATAGAGGCAGCAGGAGGTTAAGCATCTTCTTGCTCCAAATCACACAGCTAATAAGTGATGGGGCTGGGATTTGAATCACCATGCCCTTTAATGTCTCTTGAAGATAAGAATTCACATGAGACCTCTGAGGTCAACTATCTTATCATTGGGAATCAATACAGCATTTCTTGATTTTCCCTACTAATGCCCTCAGTGTTAGTCATAGAAAGTGTGTTCCTCTGATGATGTTCAGGAGGGGGTTCCAGTAGTGATTTGCAACATGCAGTACAACTGGAGAGGAGGACTCAGCATATGTGTGAACTTTTTTTAAAGGTATAGATATTTTTTATTATGGAATAAGATTCTTTTTTTGACTGTGCTGAGTCTTCCATGCTGTGCAGGCTTTTCTTTAGTTGTGGTGAGTGGGGGCTACCCTGTAGTTGCAGCGTGCAGGCTTCTCATTGCAGAGGCTTCTCTTGTTGTGGAGCGAGGGCTCTAGGCACTCGGGCTCAGGAGTTGTGGCTCCCGGGCTCTAGAGCACAGGCTCAATAGTTGCTCTCCGGCCTGTGGGATCTTCCCAGATCAGGGGTTGAACCTGTGTCTCCTGCATTGGCAGGCGGATTCTCTACCAATGAGCCACCAGGGAAGCCCTGAACTTTTTTGAAGCGTGCTTTTTGGAGCTGGGCTTGAATCCCTGGTCTGGATTCACAAGGCTATCGGAAAGTATTATGGATCATGAAGTCAGTAAACTGTCCTGGTGGGTCTGTGAGCCAGGAAGTCTCTGTTTCTCTTTTAATTGCATGATCCAAGATACAGAAGGAAGGGACAGGCCTGGTGCAGAGAACTGGCCGGATCCTGAGGCTGTGGGTGCGACGTGGTCCTGGCTCCCGGATCCTCTGCACTGCCTTTTTTTTTTTTTCCTGGTCTTGGTCCTTCCAAGTAATGAGAAACAGCTCATTAAGGTTCCACCAAAGAGAGGGGGTTGAAACGCTCGAGAGGAGCCTGGAATGAAAGTGAATCGACAAAGCAACTAAATTGATAGGAAACCGCAGAATGTGTGTGTGTTGTGGGGCGGGGGCAGCCATTGCAAGCTCAGTCTATTACGGAAAGATCCCACAAGGCCAGGCTGGATTTTCTCGAGAATGAAAACTAAGCTGAGCAGACTGAGTAAATGAAGACGCCGAGTGAACACAGGCAGTCAGAGCTGCACCGATCGGCAGGACCAGCGCCTTCTAGAATAGGTCATGGTCCAGGTGGCAGCTGACCTGTTTGCCAAGGTCTCAGAGTGGCCACTACACCTTGAAGTTGGAAAGAGTTTATTTCAGGATTAACGAAAGGAATCTCCTGCTGCGAGCAATTCTATGGAGCTTGCTATCTCTGTGTCCACGCCAAAGGAGGAGAACAGCATCAAGGAAGGACTTAATGAGTTCTTGGGGAGTGGAGGGGAAAAGGCTGTTAAAGGGGGTTAGGGAGGTGCAGAGAAGCTGACTGAGATCTTGGGATTGTTTCCGTGAAGGTCAGCAGCCCCTCTGCCCCCTGGTGCCCCTGCACACCCGAGTGGACACAAGTCATGATGCCAAGTGACCCTTGAGGGCTTCTGCACAGTTTCCAGTGTGCAATACCCACTCCCAGGCTTAGTTGAACATCATGTTCAGAGATCGAGCACCCCTGACTCACAGCCCAGAAAACTCAAGGGGTCAGCTCCCTAAGTCACGCTGAGCTCAGGCTTCTCTACGAGCAAGGACCTGGCTCCAACCTAACCATGGCTTCTCTGTGAATTGAGTGTGTGGCCCCCTTTCCCTGTGGCCAGACGATTGCCCCTGGCCCAGAAGAGCAAGGAGGGAACCAGAGCTTTGGAAACACCTCCCTTGTAACAGGCTCTTGAACCACACATGTTAACTACATTGGTTCACTGGATCCTTATAGAAACCCTGCCAGGGGATCATCGGTTCTTTTTTGTGTAAATGGGGAAATAAGCTCAGAGAGGCTAAGGAACACATCCAAGATCACAGAGCTGGTGAGGCATAGGGACGGGGATCAAGTACACATTTTGTGGGGGGAATCCCAAACCCCCAAATGCAATGTGTTCTTTGCATTACCCCTGCCTCCTGAGCAGAAGGCCAGAAGCTCACCTCTTTCCCGAAGCCTGGGAGCAGGTGGCACAGTGCCTCCCAGCAGGGCTTGGGCCAGAGTGGTCCCCTCGGGACTCAGATGCTCTCAGTCCTTGCTCTGACCTTGGACAAGTCTTTTGACTGTTCTGGGCCTCAGTTTCCCACATGGCACTCCCCGTTCCCTTGTAGGACTGTGAATATAAGATGAGAACAGATGTACAGAAGCCCTTTGTCACTGTCAGGGACAGGTTTGTACATGGAGCTTTTGGATGACAGATTTACCAGCATTAAGCTACCCAGTGCGGTCACTCCTCTCTTCTGGAACTTGCACACTTGGGGGTCTTGGGGAGAATGTTGGTGATGCGTAGACATTCTGGGCTTGAACGATGAAGATCTCACTATTCAACCAAGAGGAAAGTCATTTACAGTTCCTTTCAGAGTCTGCTCTGGTCGCTGTGGGAAAGAGCGGGGAAAATTCCATCTAAGAGGCAAAACTTTTGTGCCAGCACAAGAAAAGAAGTAATTTTTCGACTGAAGGCCTGGGCAGCCTGCCAAGCTCCAGGGAACAATGGAAGGCGCTCCAGCTCAAGGGGAGGGCAGGCCACGGGTCAATTCTCTGGGGTGAGGGCAGCAGCTCCAGCCAGAATCTCAGGCATTGGAGGGAGGAGGGAGGCGGTGTTGGTAAATGCAGGAGATGAAGGGTCCATGTGGACCTTGGGAGGCCCTGTGGGGCTCAGCTCAGCGGGCTTGGCTCCCTGCTATTGTGAAGGAGCCCTCCCAGGTCCCTGGCTGTCCCATTTATTTCCTAGTGGTGAGATCCCACTGAAGTTACAACCGTGAGCGCTCAGTCGTGTCTGACTCTTTGCGACCCCATGGACTGCTGTCTGCCAGGCTCCTCTGTTCTTAGAATTTCCCAGGCAAGAATACTGGAGTGGGTTGCCATTCTTTCTCCAGGAGATCCTCCCGACCCAGGGATTGAACCTGCTTCTCCCGTGTCTCCCGCATCGGCAAGCACAGTCTTTAGCACGTGCCACCTGAAATTGAAATTGCCCGCTGAAATTGCCCCTCTCTTAAAACACTGTCTCTAAAGAGACTTCATCCCTTCCCAGACCACTCCCTTTGTTGCCACGTGTCCCTCAGCTTATTCTTTGCAGACTGTCCAGAACAGACACAATCTGGTCAACACCTCCCACTCTCAGTTTTGATCCTCCAGAGACATAAGGGCTTTTATTGTGCTGTTCTTCTTTATTTTCTGTGAGCATCCACTGAACTACTGCTCTGTGCCAGGCTCACAGGATTGGGATAAATAAATGGGCACTTGTATTAATCATACCTTTTCATTTTCTGGTGTTTTAACCTCTGGGCCTCGCTGACTCTGGAGGGGTCACTTGGGACACTATAGAGTATATATATATATATATATATATATATATATATATATGTACACACACACACACACATACATATATAAGTATAGTTGCTGTAGAATATAAGTTACAAGTGCATAATATAGTGACTCACATTTTTAAAAGGCTATGGTCTATTTAGAGTTATTTTGAAATATATTGGGCTTCCTCAGTGGCTCAGAAGTAAAGAATTCGCCTGCAATTCAGGAGACACAGGAGATGTGGGTTTTATCCCCGGGTCAGGAAGATCCCCTGGAGAAGAGCATGGCAGCTCCCTCCAATATTCTTGCCTGGAGAATCCCATCGACAGAGGAACCTGGCAGGCTATAGTCCATGTAGTCTCAAACAGTTGGACACAACTGAAGCAAGTGAGCACACATAAAATATGTTACTAATTCTATACAATATATCCTTGTAGCTTATAGTTGTATCTTATAGTTATACCTTAGTTTATAGCCTCATAGTTATACCTTAGACCTATAGTTTGTACCTCTGACTCCATTATCCCTATATTGCCCCTCCCCCTTCCCTTTCCCCATTAGTAACCACTAGTTTGTTCTCTGTGAGTGTGCTGCTTTTTTGTTATATATACTAGTTAGTTGTATTTTTTAGATTCCACATACAAGTGATATCATATAGTATTTGTCTTTCTCTGTTTGACTTCAAGTAGCATGATGCCCTCCAAGTCCATCCGGGTTGGTGCAAATGGGAAAAATTCCATTCTTTTTATGGAAGAATAGTATTCCATTGTATATATGTACCACATCTTCTTTGGCCTTCCCAGGTGGCACTAAAGGTAAAGAACTCACCTGCCAATGCAGGAGATGTAAGAGACTCGAGTTCGCCCCCTAAGTCGGGAAGATCCCCTGGAGGAGGGCATGGCAACACACTCCAGTATTCTTGCCTGGACCACCCCATGGACAGAGGAGCCTGGCAGGCTATAGTGCACAGGGTTGCAGAGAGTTGGACACGACTGAAGTGACTTAGCGCGGACATGCACACCATATCTTTATCCGTTCATCTGTTGATGGACGCTTAAGTTGCTTCCTCGTATCGGCTGTTGTAAATAATAATGGTGTTGTGAACATTAGGGTGCATGTATCTTTTCAAATTACTGTTTTTGTTTTTTTCAGAGAGATATATTTTGGAGGTAGAAAATTCTAGGCTTGGTGAAAGAATTGATGAGGGGGAAGGATGTAGAAGGATGGGTGGCAATGTATACAAACCCTGAGGTATGCTGGGTTTCTAGCTTGAGCACCTGGAGAATGGGAACATCATTCTTAAGTTGGGCAGACCATGGGAAGAAGAGATTGGAAGGGAAGTTGACACATTCTGATTTGGACTTGCTAGAGGTGAGGTGTTTTCATGATAGGAAACGGCCTTGGTGGAGCAGCTGGAAATCAGACTCTGGGAGCCCAAGTAGGTAAGGCTGAAATGTTTCTGGCATGGGGTTGGCACTCCCAGAGACCTTGGTGTTCTGCACTCTTTGTGGGACTACGTGGGCTGCTTCCCTGTGTGCACTAAGAGTTTCTGCAAAAGTTTATTTGTATCATCCAGCAACTCCAGAGATTCTATGGGGAAGGCTGGGGAGGGCTTGACAGTAGGGAGTGGGCTCAAGTCCCTCCCCCCAGGCTGACTACATCCCGTCGGAGGTTCTGGGCACCCTGGAAGGACTCAGAGGGGAAAAGGGAGCTTGGATAGGACAGACCCACTTCATCTAACCATAACAATGTTAAAAACTAATGACTCAGCATCCTAGACTCTGCTTAGAAGTGAGCTAGATCTGCATCCCTCTCCCCCAAATCTCCTGTTTTTCATATCAGTTACAGTGTTTTTCAGAAATCCCAAACAAAGCCTGAGTGTTACTGCTCAAACACCCCGAGCCAAAATGCAAGGAAAGACAAATAAGTCTAAAACTTTGGCAGAACAGCTGAGACCAATAGAGCAGGAGAGAGAGAGCTGGCAAAACATCAAAGTAAAGCCAGTTTTCTTCTGCAACTCAAGGATTGTTCCAAAGGCAGTAATCAAGTATCTGGAGAAGCAGAGAATTTGTCCTGGGCTGAGGCTGTGATGAGAGGTTCCCGCTGATACATGTGCTCTTGTTTAACCCTTTTCCACATGTTTCTGATGCTGGGTGAGGTGATGTCTAGCTTGGGCCAGTGGTCAAAACCCCCAAACCCAAACCAGCCCCAAAGAGAGGGGAGTGATGTAGGGGTGGAGCTGGGGATGGGGTGAGTTTGGAGTGTGGCTTCCCAGGTGGCTCAGTAGTAAAGAATCTGCCTGCCAATGCAGGAGATTCAGGAGGTGTGGGTTTGATCCCCGGTTTGGGAATACTCCCTGGAGAAAAAAATGGCAATCCATGCTGGTATTCTTGCCTGGAAATTCCCATGGACAGAGGAGCCTGGCGGGCTACAGTCAATGGGGTCTCAAAGAATTAGTCACGACTTAGTGACTAAACAACAATGGAGGAATATTAGCTGAAGCAGATATGCTGGTCCATGAGCACTTAGATGTCTTTAATGAAATTCTTTGGCATGTAAATGTGTCTTATTTGTCTCCATATACTCAGCCTAATGCTAGCTGGTGCAGGCAGCTACTACTCGGTAAATATTGGAGGGGATGAAACACTCCAGACTGGTAGGAGGAAGAGTCTCCATGGAGCCAGCAGTGGAAGAGGCTGGAATCTCCCCAGAGGACTTGTTGTGGAAGGTGAGGCTATTAGAGGAATTAAGGGGAGAGAGGAGGACAGACAGAACAAGGGGATAAGGGCTGACATAGGAGAGCAAAGGTAGAGATGAAAGATGGATGATGGAGATCAAAATGCAGGGTCGGATGGAGGTCCTTGCAGGACTTCTGCATGCCAGAAGAAGTAGACATGGCAGTTCCCAGGCCCAGGCTCCTTTGCCTGCCAAGTCCTTGGATGGAGGCCTCGGACACTAGAGCAGAGACTGTACACTAAGTGGGCAACTTTGCCAGCAAGACCACTGAGCAAACCCTGGTTCTAATGCCCTTTCTCAGAAAATATCCCCAGATATCATTGTCATGTCATTTATCAACTCAGTGGCTCCCCAATGCTTGCAGCTTTAAGTCTCACCTTTACTCCCCATCTCCTATCTGTTTACATTAATTAATTCAAAAATATTTATTGAGTGCCTCCTTTATGCCAGGTACACACTGGGCACAAGGATTAAAATAGTTCAATCATTCTCAAAGTGTGGTTCCTGGACCAGCCTCATCAGCCTCATCTAGTGTATTAGTTATCTGTGGCTTCCTGACAAGTCACTCAAGATTTAGTGGCCTAAAACAACAAGAACAATTTGCTGTCCCTCATAGCTTCCGTAGGTTCTGACTTAGGGTTTATTGTGAAGTAGCAGTCAAAATATTGGCTGAAGCTGCAGTCATCTGAAGGCTTGACCAGGACTGGAGGATCGGCTCCCAACAGTGACTCATTCACATGACTGTTAAGGAGGTGTTGATTGTTGGTTGGAGGCTTTGGTTCCAAACCCTGTGATTAAGCAGGTTTGCAGGGGCTGGGTGATTGCAAAGAGCAGGACAGGGTGAGTGAGATAAATTCCAGTTGCTAGTATTACAAGTCCCCACTTTCTGAGACAATGTGACCTACGTGATCCAGACTTTGCAAGGGGCAAGCTGAGTTACAGAGGCAGAAGGAGAAGGAGGTTATGTAAAATTTTAACTTTTCCTCTTCACTGTCATCTGCCCTCTTTCTTGTCCCCATGCCCCCACATGGTGCTATTCCCTCTTCTGTATGTGTGTGACAGCATCCGGCATGCTGCCTGACACATAGTAGTCATTTTATAAATCTGACCTTGCTTCCTTTGTTCTGGATTTCACATGTCAACTAAAATTTGCACTTGCCAAGGGCTTTGCCATCTGCTGCTACAAAGATTGAACCCTGTGCTGCTGCAGCTCCTGACCTCCAATACCCCCTGAGGGGGATTCAGGGTGGAGAGTGAGGCACTCTGTGTTCCAGGGAAACTGGTGGAACCAGTCTTTAGACAATTAGATATTTTCAGGAACTGATTTCATGATTCCAATCCTTGCATCTTCTCATATCTAGAAAAGCACTAAATTCCTTCTAGAAAAGCACTAAATTCCTCCATAGTGATGTCACCTCCTTGTGATTAGCAGAACACTTTTGTAAAATGAGTGCTTGATTGCACGGAACTCCCCCTTCAGCAGAATCCTATATACTGACCTTCCCGCACTGCCTCTCTGGAGCAGTCTCTCAGAGCTATCCTAGGTGCTGCCTCCCGGGCTGCAGTCCTCATTTTGCCCCCAAATAAAACTTAAATCACAACTCTCTGGTTGTACATCTTTTTTCACCTGACACACATTTGGAGGATCCATCTCTTGTGCCTTCCATCCAATCAGATTCTAACCTTTGTTCAAAGCCTGATGCTGGCTTCCATATCCACGAAGCATTTCAGACATCTCTAGTTTTTCTCTTCTCTGGATCTCTGGGCACTTAGAGTCTGACTCATACAGTCTAAACCTTGTTTCCACTGATGCATTTTGTCCTGTATTTTTCTCCTAAGATTCTCCATTTGTGACCATCTTTTCAGCCCTAATCGCTGTCTGAAATTGCTTTATTATTCTGCTTTCTTGCTGCTTCCTATCATCATCACCTAGGCCTCAGCCCTTGCCTCCACCAATAGGCTTAAATCACTGCCCCTCCCAGTGGCCCCTGGGAGAGAAGAGCCGCCAAGGTCAAAAAACTCTAAAGTGGTTTGTCTTTGCTAATGTGCTCCTACTACATGCAAGGCCCCAAGGTAGAACCTGGACTATTGGAGAGAGTTCCCTCATATCTAGGCTGGTAAAGAATCTGCCTGCCATGCAGGAGACCCCAGTTTGGTTCCTGGGTCTAGAAGACCCACTGGAGAAGGGATAGACTACCCACTCCAGTATTTCATGGGCTTCCCTGGTGGCTCAGCTGGTAAACAATCCGCCAGCAATGTGGGAGATACGGGTTCGATCCCTGGGTTGGGAAGATCCCCTGGAGAAGGGAATGGCTACCCATTCCAGTGTTCTAGCCTGGAGAATTCCACGGACTGTATAGTCTATGGGGTGGCAAAGACATGACTGAGCAACTTTCTCTTTCACTTGTGGAGCACTCACACCCCAAGGCAGACAGACACCTACTGTGGCTGAAAGAGCCCAGGGCAAGAGACCTGCTGGATTCCTGGCTCTTCCTGCTGCATAATCCTGGGCAAGCTCTCCTCATTTGTTCCGACTTTTTCTCATCTTTGACACAATGCCCACAGCCACCCCCATCCAAAGGGTCATAAATACCTAAGGAAAGAATGGATATGGAAGAATGAAACTATAAAATTGCCAAAGAAATGAATGCTAATACTGAAAAGAGTTATCAGTTGTTTATTACCTACATATAAAATGTTTACTACACGTTAGGACTTGCGTCAGGTCCTGGATATGGCATGGTGAAAGATCTCCCTTAATTATCACTTGAGAGTTTGGACTGGTTATCAGGGAGAACAAGGCAGAGCTAGATAGCTCTTATAAATTAATTATATGCGGTGTAATTAGAATTTAGCTATTTTAAAAATTGAAGTATAGTTGACTTATGGGCTTCCCTGGTGGCTCAGCTGGTAAAGAAACCGCCTGCAATGCAGGAGATCTGGGTTCAATCCCTGGGTTAGGAAGATCCCCTGGAGAAGGAAAAGCCTACCCACTGCTGTATTCTGGCCTGGAGAATTCATGGACTGTATATAGTCCATGGGGTTCAAAGAGTCGGACATGAACGAGCAACTCTCTCTTTCACTTGTCTTTTACAATGTCGTGTTAGCTTCAGGGGTACAGCACAGTGATTTAGATACCTACACGCTGCTACTGCTGCTAAGTCGCTTCAGTTGTGTCCGACTCTGTGCGACCCCATAGACGGCAGCCCACCAGGCTCCTCCGTCCCTGGGATTCTTCAGGCAAGAACACTGGAGTGGGTTGCCATTTCCTTCTCCAGTGCATGAAAGGGAAAAGTGAAAGTGAAGCCGCTCAGTCATGTCTGACTCTTCGCGACCCCATGGGCTGCAGCCTACCAGGCTCCTCTGTCCATGGGGTTTCCCAGGCAAGAGTACTGGAGTGGGGTGCCATTGCCTTCTCCGCTTAGTCACTCAGTCATGTCCAACTCTTTGTGACCCCATGATCTGTAACCCACCAGGCTCCTCTGTCCATAGGATTCTCCAGGCAAGAATACTGGAGTGGGTTGCCATGTCCTTCTCCAGGGGATCTTCCCAACTCAGGGATCGAACCCAGGTCTCCCACAATGCAGGTGGATTCTTTTCACCATCTGAGCCACCAGGGAAGCCCATAAGAGAGAGAGAGAGACTACTACAGCAATCATATGCCAACAAAATGGACAACCTAGACGAAATGGACAAATTCTTAGAAAGGTACAACCTTCCAAGACTGAACCAGGAAGAAATAGAAAATATGAACAGACCAGTCACAAGTACTGAAATTGAAAATGATTAAACGACTTTTAATATGGGACTTCCTGGTGGTCCAGTGGTTAAGAACCCTCCTTGCAATGCAGGGGACATGAGTTCGATCCCTGGTCAGGGAACGAAGATCCCACATGTTGCAGGGCAACTGAGCCCTGGAGCTGCAACCACAGAGTCCTGTGCTCTGGAGCCTGCGGGTTACAACTAGAGTCTGTGAGTTGCAATGAAGATCCCGCATGCTGCAACTAAGCGAAAGTGAAAAAGTGAAAGTGGAGTCGCTCAGTCATGTCCAACTCTTAGCGACCCCGTGGACTGTAGCCTACCAGGCTCCTCTGTCCATGGGATTTTCCAGGCAAGAGTACTGGAGTGGGTTGCCATTGCCTTCTCCTACATATATCTATATAAAATACATATTTTTCTGAGTTTTTCCCTTTATAGTTATTACAAAATATCGAGTATAGTTGCCTGTGCTATACAGTAGATCCTTGCTGTTTATCTATTTTATATATAGTAGTGTGTATATGTTAACCCCAGTCTCCTAATTTATTCTTCCCTGTCTGCCCCCTCTTCCCCTTTGGTAGCCAGAAGTTTGTTTTCTAGGTCTGTAGGTCTATTTCTGTTTTGTAAATAAGTTCATTTGTATCTTTTTTTTTAAATTCCACATATAAGTGATAGCACGTGATACTTTTCTTCCTCTGTCTGTACTTCGTGCATGTGTGCATGTGTGCTCAGTTGCTTCCGTCATGTTTGACTCTGCAACCCAACCAGTAGTCCAACTATTATGGACTGTGGCCGCCAGGCTCCTCTGTCCATGGGATTCGCCAGGTGAGAATACTGGAGTGGGTTGCCATGGCCTCCTCCAGGGAATATGCCTGACCCAGGGATCAAACCCGTGTCTCCTGCTTCTCCTGCATCGCAGGCAGATTCTTACCACTGAGCGACTGGGGAAGCCCCTGACGTACTTCACTTTGCATGATAATCTCTAGGTTCATCTGTGTTGCTGCAAATGGCATTATGTCATTCTATTTTATGGCTGAGCACTATTCCTCTGTGTATATATACCACACCTTCTTTGTCCGCTCATCAGTAAGTGAACACTTAGGCTGCTTCCATGTCTTGGCTATTGTGAATAGTGCTGCAGTGAACACAGAGGTGCACCTAGGTTTTCGAATTACCGTTTTCTCCTGATACATGCCCAGGAGTGGGATTGCAGGATAGCTCTTTGAACAGGTGAGCAGACACTGTGTGTGAGCACAGGAAGGAGGAATAGGAGCAACAGGACCCTGACAGGCTGGCAGGGACCAGTTGAAATGGTACCAGTTTACAGGCAGCTTCCTAAGACCTTCACCTTCCTTTCTTCCTGCCCCCAAGGGCCGCAGAACAGTCCTCAGTTTTGCTATAGGACGTGGCTGCCTTGTGTCTTCCCAGTGGGCTGGGCCAAGGAGCGGAGAGGAGGTGGGTCTCTGTGGATTCCTCTGAGTTGGGCTTCATTTGGAAGAGGCCCCTTTGGAGAGCCTTGCCTCACGGGGCTATCCATCTGGCCCCTACCTTTTTAAAATTATGACAGCTGAACTGTAACTCATGTAATTATTTCTCAGATTGTTTTCAATATCAAAAGCAGGTGTCAGTTCTAATTGCCTTGAGGACTGATTCCTCTGTACAACTGACTTAATTGCAGACATAGACATGTTTACCCACACCACAGGGGGGTGTGTGGGATAGAGAACATACTCCCATGGTTGGCTTCTAATAAGGAGCCATGCTTGGGCCTCTCTCACTAACATGAGGCTCTTGGGGCCCCTCTGGCCTGCTTGGGATGGAAGGCAGTCATCTGCTTGCCTCTGATGAATTCATGTTCAGAGAAGATGACAGCTAGGTATAGTGGGAAGATCATTAAAGTGGAGTCAGGAGAATGCTCTTGGTCCCAGCCCTGTCACTAACTAGCTGGTGGCCTTGGTCCAGTCACAGAGCCTCCTCTGTCAGATGGGTGGGAAGGATGGGGGTGACCCCTAAAATCCCTTGCTGCTTTCATAGTCTGGGATTGTAGGAGGAGCCTCCAAGCTTGTTTCATGATCTCTGATTTTATAACTTCTGTCTGCCTCTCTGCAGTACCTTTCTCCTCCTCACAAGCTGGTATTTCTGTGCACGTCAGCATCCCACCAGAAAGGACTCGGTATTATACACAGATCAGAGATGAGTGTTGCAGTATGAATACCCTACCCAGCAGCCTATATGTAATGTGGTACGTCCTCCCTCAAGAAGAATGAAAAGGGAACACCATAGAGGTGAGCTCAGGAGACTGTCTGATTGTAAATTTTATGACTAGTCTAAATTTGTGTCTTTGTCATTTCCAAGAGTGAATTGTCACCTCTCCAAGCCCAAAACCCCGGTATAAGGTAATAGTCTCCAATATCAGTTATTGCTGAAATAGTTTATCTTTGGTCATTAAGGAACTTACCTCCATTTTTCAAGAAGCTACTGAGCTCCTATCATGTGCAAAATCATGGATACTGTAGGCAATGAAAAAGACAGAACAATCTCTTTTGGGGGGACGTGTAATATATGCTAGTCACTGACTATCTAAGAGGATAATCGTATATTTAGAACATCTTAAGGTCTCAACACACTGACCTCATAATAACAGCAGTGACTAACTTTTTTTAGTTAATGCAAAACTATGCACTAGGCACCATGCTAAGCACTATGTAGTTATTTTCTCATGTAATCTTTACAACAATCCCATTCCAGAGATGTGGAAACTGAGGCCCAGAGACTTCCAGTCACTAGCCAAAGTCATATAACCAGTAATGACAGCATAGGGGCTCCAGTCAGGTGGCCTACCTCTAAAACCCATGATATTTATTGTATGAATGGTCTGCTTGGTGTGAAGTTGACAATACGCAAATATCACTTGGATGATTGATCAGAGAAGAGTGGGACCTTGGAAGAATAAATAAGTGGAAAGCCTTGCAGGGCAGCCCGAGCTGCTTGGGGTGTTCCATGCTGCCCCCTCAACCTCAGTGAATGGGGCTCAGGCCCTGCAGTCGATGAATGGCCTCTGGGTCCCTTTTAGTTCTCACCTGCTCTTGCCTCATGAAGGACCCACCCTGACTCCCAACATATATTCACCCATATTTATGTTTTAATTTGAGGGCAGCCTGTGCTTTGAGTCCCTCAGATGACTCCTTTTCACACTGTCTTCACTCCTACCTCTACCCAGGACTACTTTCAGCTGAGCTGTTATGTAATGTAGTCCATTTCCTGGCCTGAGATCCCGAGATAGCCTGGGATGTGCTCTCAGGGTTCTTCCCTTATCTCCTTTCCAGACGCCCAGGATGGAGACGGGCCAGAGGAGCCGGGAGACAGCCTGATTTATTGCCCTCAGCACCCTCGTCCACATTCAGAGACTGCCGAGCTGAGAGACACCCAGAGGCTGGGAGTCACCGGCCGGTGACAGCCCTTCCACTGGGCCTCCACATTTGTGGTATCAGTCCCTGAAGGTTCAGGGAGCGGGGAATGCCCTCGAGGGCTGGCCAAGAAGTCTGACCTCACCATGAACCGTGGGGCCCGGCCGGGGTGTTCTCTACCCTCGCTCAGCCCTTGTGCTTGCTTTGTGCTCCTATCAGAAGCCTGGTCCCTTGGGCCCCTCAGCCTCCCTGCGGTGTCAGCCCTGCCTCAGGAAAGGCTGAAGGTCTCGCTCCCACTGGAATGCAGAGGCTCCCCGGAGATGGGACGAGGCAGGGGAGGGAAGGAGAGGGCTGGCTGCCCCGAGGGATGATGCTGTAGAGTGGGGAGAATGGGGCAACTCCTAGAGGGTGAGCAGGGTTCTTAGGCCCTGGTATTACAAGCTGTCCCTCAATGCCAACTGAGGGAGAGAAAGGCGAGAGGGAATACATCCATTGAGAGCTTGCTCCCGGGAGCCCAGGCTGTGCCAGTGCCTTTCCACATGGTCTCACCTTTGATGCTTACGATGATCTTCTGGGTTGGGTTTGACCATTCCCGTCTCACAGATGAGGAAACTGAGGCTCAGAGAGGCTAAGTAACTCAACCATATTTTGACAGCAATTGGTGGATCTGAAGCTTCCTGTCTGCCCCCCTGCAGTTGGCTCAGATGGGCACTTCTAGGGTTGGAGGCGAACTCCATACTTCTGTGAGTGTGTGTGTGTGTGTGTGTGTGTGTGTGTGTGTGTGTGTAAATGCACATGTGTCCTAACATATGGATATGGATGGTGTGGGAAGTACAGAGAGAAGGAGGAAGGCTTATCCTTCTCAGATTTGCGGATTCTGCCCAAATGTAGTGTCCGTGGGGTCTGCAGAGGTGCCTTCTCGCCCCACCCCAGCTCCTGTTGCTGCCCACCGGCTCTTCTCCTCCTCAAGCTCCAACTGCCAGGACCACTGTCCCCAGGCTGCCCCAGGGCTTTGGTGTTGCATGGCAGGCTCTGGTCTCATTCCCTAAGTGGGGGGTAATTGCCGACGACGGTCATGTGGAGCAGTGTCAAAATCAACTTTATTTTACTTAATTCCCCCCTTCTTCTAGGTGCTAAAAAGCTTTAGGGGGAAAAAAGCCTCTTCTAGAAAATTACACCCTGCATCTCTCTTTCTGCTGCTCCTAGGAAGTCATTTAAGATGGAAATTAGAGCCCATTATTGCACATTTAATTACCCACCAAATGAATGGCATATTTAATAGAAATGGCAAAATCCTCCAACATGTGTAAGATTTCTAGTTCACACCTCTGCAGACATGTTGCAAAATAATTCATAAACTGGGAGATGTGAGTTGCTGGGGCTTTCTTGGGGGAAAAGCCAAGGAATAGGGCTGAGGATCCGATGAACTAACATCTGTGCCCTTGGGATGGAGGAAATACAGAATTTGTTCCTAATGTGCTTGGAGGTGGAGGTCCTTCCTTTTTGTTGGTGGGACAGGAAAGCCAGCTCTAGGTGGGGGCCTGGGCAGGCTGCTTCTCGGCTGAGTGGGGAGAAGGAGGGGTGGCTTGCCCATCTCCAGTCCCCTACCCAGCCCCAGGTTCCCATATCACCCATGGTAATGCACATGTTGCAGCCCAGGCAGTCTGCAGAAGCAGCTGTGGAGGGGAAGCCTCTAGAAACGGCAGGGAAAAGCAGAGTCTCTGTGATAGTTACTGCGTGGCCGGCTTCATCATCCAGCTCCCCCACCACTACTCCAGCTGTGTCCTCTCTGGGTTTGGCTCTAAGCTATTGTTGTATTTCAGGATGTTTGTTCATTCACTTACCCAGGCAGCATTTATGGAACATCTGCTATTTGTGGAAAATCTGTTTGCTCATTCAACCATGCAAATAGGCAACCCTCTTATTAAATACTATTATTCATTCCTCATTCACTCATTTGTTTTAAGCAAAGAACTAACCAGCCAACACATATTGAATACCTACTGATTCACTTATTTATGTAACCAGTTGGCAACACTAGACCTACTGTTTGACCAGCCATCTATCTACCCACCCATCAACCAACAAACCAGCCAACCACCCAACCAATATTTGTTGAATGCCCATTCGTTCATACAATGAACATATACTTTATACTGGACATTGTACAGACACTAGGGAAACAAAGATCAAGACACAGGTCCTGCCTTCAGGAAGCTTAGAGTCAAGTAATAATATTAATAGCTGACATTTTTTTCAGCATTTAATATATCTGCCCTGCACTGTGCTAAATGATTTACATATACTATCTTATTTGCTATGCTAGGCGCCATGAAGAAAAGAGCATAGAGAATTTAAATAAATTTCTCAAGATTACACAACTTTTGAGTGATGGAGTTGCAGAGTTTGAACCCATGCAGATAGATTGGAGAATACGCGCTCCTAACCATGAGCATGGCTCAGTGTATGGGATATACATGTGGGGTAAGATATATATTGAATATCTTATGGAGGAGAAGGAGAAGATGAATTGGCTCTGCCTGGAGGAAACAGAGGCATCGGCATCTGATCTGGATATTTTGGCCCAGCCAGGTGGCTTCTGAAATTTTAGATCCCCTATAGGGATTGAACCTGGGACCTCGGCAATGAGCATGCAGAGTCCTAACCACTGGACTGCCAGAGAATTTGATGTGCATCTCAAAGGAGTCCATGAGCTCAGGAAAGGCAGAGACATCCCAAATAGGACAGTGTTGGGAACTGGAGAAGGCAAACACATGAAGACACAGTTTCTACTGTGGAACCTTCAATATAATAGGAGAAGTGGTACACAGACACAACTTCAGCACATGATCGGTGGGAATGGATGACAAGTGTGAGATGGTATGTAATGAATCAGACAGGTGGTCCAAATTAAGTTGTTAGGGGAGGAGAGGGAAGGAAGACATCCCCCCGGTTGGAGATAATCGGAGATGAGAGTATGGCGGAGACAGAGTTTAAGACAGACCATGAACTGAGGCTAAGTAGAATCTCCAAAGCCAGAGATGGGGCTGGGGAAAAGTGGAATGGCATGAGACGATGCAATGGGCTGGAAAACAAGTGGTGCCATTTCAGGCTTCGGCGTGTGAGCCGTGAGTGAAGAAGAGTCTGGAAAGATGGTGTAGATTGTAGAAGGACTTGAATGGCCATTTGGGGAGATTAGGCTTTATTTAGTAGGCAATGGGGAGCCACTGGAAGTTTTGAGAGGGGAGAGTGCTAATTATTCTGTTTCTTCCCTAATTTGTATGTACCAGGAGAAGGATTCCCATAAGCTGTATCACCCAGCTCCCCTGCTGGCCAGCTTCTGTTAGGCTTGGTCAATGGGGCCCTGGCAATAGATCCAAGTGTGGGAGAGAGAGAGGTCAGAAACCATCTCTGCTCTGTCCTGCTAGTCCTGCTGTGTCCCTCCAGAAATCTGTATTTTTAGCATTCACCCCAGGTAACTAATATTCTAGTGGGCCTGGGAATCATTGATCTATACTGTGTACAGGTCACTTTCTCACTAAATCTTGCAACTGAAAACAAGATTCTTATCCATATTTTACAGGTGAGAAAATTGAGACTCAAAAGGGTTGTGATGTGTCCCGTGTCACCAGCTTTTAAGCAGAATAGATGGGATTACAATCCACATTTCTGACTCCATTTTCATTTGTGGGAGAACCAGTACCAAGTTAGAAGAACCCTGCAAAGATTGAGTCATCATATCCTTTTCTCGAACCCGTTTCCTTTAATATCTGCATTGCCAAACATTGCTCATGTATTCTCTAATGTGCATTTTCTCCTCCATATGGCCTTATATGGTCCCTAGATACTCATAACCTCATAATCTTGCGGCTAAACCTAGTTGGTATATATACGCGTCTTCTCTCTTTGGTTTTCTCTGAACTTTAAGGGGCAGTATGGAGTAGTGGTTAGTGCGTGGCTTCTGGAATCTTTGATCTCTTGGATTCAATAATCTCACTCACACCCTCACTCAACTTTTGCATCTCATCGTCAGCTAGATGATGAGTGATTCCATTTATGAAGCACCAGGGTATCATCCTCTGACCACAACTCTGCCTACCCAACCCCTCCCGGCTTATCACTCACCATTTACGAATTCCTTGTTAGTAATTGCCCAATTTTGCCATTTTCTTATTAGGGTGAGGAGGAAGAAGACAAACCAGTCAAGTAGAGATAATTACTGGGGGGAAGAAAGAGCCTGAGGGTAGAGTTTATTATATCTTATGTCAGGATGAGGCCAGGAAGGACCATTATTTCATACCTAGTACCTAACAGCTACTTAGTAATATGATCGAATTTCACCCTCAGGACAAAATCCTATGAATTTGTGTCTATTTCCATTTTGCTTAAATAAACTAAAGTTCAGAGAGGTAAAGTAAATTTCTCTAGGTCTCTCAACTCATGGTTGCAAAGCCAGGACTGGAGTTCATATCTGGGTGACTCAGGAGTCCAGGTTCTATCTGCCGTGCCTGTGACCTCTGACATAGGCGTGCTGAGATGGAGTCCAAGGCAAAGGGACCGCTGCAGGACAAGCGGGTCTCAGGCCCCAAGCTGTGCCCAAGGATCTCAATTCCCCTTTCCAGGTTGCCAGGGACTCGCTCTGGTCCTGCCCCATTGCTGATTTCTTCCCAGAGACCCTGGCATTGACTCAGCTGGGAGCTGTCCAGCCCCAACTTCCAGACCTAGTAGGAGAGACTTCTGAGGGAGATAATGGCTTTCAAAATGTAATTTGAACTTAATGCACTGCTGTATTGTTACCACTGTAAGCCCCATTGTGTGTGTGTCTTTGAGGCAGCCAATTAAAGAAACTTACAGAAGAGAATGTATAAGCCCAGGCAACTGTTACTTTTCTGAACAAATGGGACAGAGTTTCAGCCACCTGGCCAAGCGCTGACATTTGTGGCCTCAGTAACTGTATTTGAAATCCCAGGCTTGATCCCCTCCAGAGTGGCATAGAGTCCTGGGCTGAGGGTCCCTCTGTCCCCATGCCACCCACCCATGCCCAGCCTATCATGATGGAACAAGGCTGCCAATATCTGCATGGGGATTTTTGTGTGCATGTGAGCTGAATGCTTCACGTGAATAAAAAGGCATCTCAGAAGAAAGGAAAAAGGACTTGTAATACACGTTCTTCAGGTTAAGTGATCAGACATAGTCAGATTGCCAGCATCTGGGGACATTGAGTCAAGTCACAATTCAACGCTCGTCTGACTGGTATACAAAGAAAATGCTTGAAATACACTGAGATAGGGACTCCGCTTACCTCCCTTCCAATTTCTGACATGAATCGCCCCTCCCCTTTCCTCCCGCACCAAAGCTGTCACCGTGGGGTGGGGTTCCTCTGGGCTCCCTGCAGGAAGCCACCTTCCATCCTCCTGTCACTCAAGCCACACTTCAACACTCCTGCTCTGGAGGTAAGTTTCAAGGGCCCGTGACCTGGAGGCCAGTATGTGACCCACTTCCCAGGGAAATGTCTGCCTCGTCACATCCAGGCTGCAGCCCCATGTGCCTCTGAGGTTTCTGAGGGCCGCAAACTGAATTTCAAAGCAGCTTGTATGGAATACTCATCATTTAATATGATGCTGAGAGCAAAGTCATCTGTGCTATCCAATGTTGAGAAACTCTCTGTTGGAGGATGTCAGCTTGGAGAGGTCCTTTCTCTTGGGGGTTTTGGAGGTCAAGGGCTTTTAGTGCCGTTGTGTGACATGGGACCTTTCGGGGGGGGGTATGTATCTGTGTGAAGTGACTAGACCAGGTGAGAAGTGTTGGGTGGACAACGAGAGCCTCTCTGTGTCCCCAGAATTGGTATACACAGTGGGGCGAGCACTGGGTCTTGGATTTAGTCTCTGCTTTGCCAGCCCTGCTTTTCCAGGACTTGGGAATCAGAAGCAGAACAAAGCCTCATCACCCTAGTGGAGCCCATGTTGCAGTTTTGCTGGAGACCTAGCTGTGATACCCAAGACCTACCCACCCATCACCACTCCATCAATCTGTCAGTGTGTCCATCTTTCCATCTTTCCAGGCTTGTTGCCACATTAGTCAAAAACATCTTTTTCAGGAGATTCTTTGATTCAGGAGAAACTTTGATGAAGTTTACAGTGCTCTTCAGCCTGGCCACTGCCTACCCTCCAACCTTGTCTCTCCTGACCCTCTGCTCATGGTCTCCATACCCTGCTGAACTGGTCACACTCTCACCTCCCATCTATGGCACATTTTGTCCCCTCACCTCATGTTCTACCCTTCAGACTTGAATTCACATGTCACTTCTTCCAGGAAATCTTCCCTCACATCTTCCCTGTTACCCACATCTGGGTAAATATCCCTCCTCATCTGTGCTTCCCCATGAGGACACCTGTCACCTCTAGGGGAGGCCATGAGTGTCATCTCAGGGTGGACAGATCTGTTCATGGTCCGTGTCTATGGGTGTTAGCCCAGGGGCAGCAAGCTGCTAGATGTGGCTGAGGCCGGTTCTTGGCTTCCACCTTGGGGTCGTCCAGGTGACTGAAACCTCACAGGGTGGTCCTCATCAGTGGGTCTCCCTAGAAAAGCAGCTTCTAGTCATGAAGAGAGCCTCAGATTTTAATCTGAGGTTGGTCCTGGGTATCACAGGGGCCAGGGGGTTAGGGGCAAGGGGAGGGGTGATGATTCATTTTATGTATGAACTTGATTGGGCCAGGGAGCCCGGAGAGCCAGATGGTGCAGTGACAGAGAATCCACCTGCCAGGGCAGGAGATGCAAGAGATACAGATTCGATTCCTAGATTGCGAAGATCCCCTGGAGGAGGAAATGGCAACCCACTCCAGAATTCTTCCCTGGAAAATTCCATGGACAGAGGAGCCTGTCCATGGGGTTGCAAAGATTCGGACACAACTGAGTGACTAAGCACACACATACCAAGATTGCTGGTAGAACGTTTTTTCTGAGTCTGTCCGTGAGAATGCCAAGATATTGAATTTTGAATTTAGATTGACTAAAGAAGATTGCACTCATCTACACAGGTAAGCATCATCCAGTCCATTGAGGGCCTGAATGGAACAAAAAGACAATGAAAGCTCAGATTCACTCTCTGTTTGAACTCAGCCATCTGTCTTCTCCTGCCCTTGGACATCACTGCTCCTGGTCCTCAGGCTTTCAGACTCAGAGCAGGACTTACAGTATCAATGCCCCAATTCTCAGGCCTTCAGATGTGGCCTGAATTGCTCCACTAACTTTCCTAGTTCTCCTGCTTGCAGATGGCAGATCGTAGGACTTCTTGGCCTCCATAATTGACTGTGCCAACTTCAATATGGCTCAATAAATCTCAATCTCTCTCGATATTTACCTAACATGCTACAGTCCATGAGGTTGCAGAGTCAGACATGATTTAGCAAATGAATAAAAACAACATCTATCTATCATCTATTATCTATCTATCTATCAGTCTATTTATTATCTCCCATTGGTTGTGTTTCTATGGAGAACTCTGATGCATGCAGAATATATACATATATATATATGCTCATCCTTTTGTGCATGTCTTGGGTCTGATATCAAGGGCAGTCCAATCCACTCTGAGCCCTGCACTGAGCAGGGGAGGCAGGGAGAGTTATCTATCTATCAATCCATCTATCTATCATCTCCCACTGGTTCTGTTCCTCTGGAGAACCCTGACGAAGGCAGAAGGTATATATATATATTCATCCTTTTGTGTATGTCTTGGGTCTGATGTCAAGGGCAGTCCAATCCACTCTGAGCCCTACATTGAGTGGGGGAGGCAGGTAGAGTTACAATATAGCCCTGATTCAGCCATCCAGCACCTTGAAATTCCTTTCAGACGGGGAAGAATGTGAAAGTGGGAAATCCCAAGGAGGTATTTTGGGTAGGATGAGGTGCGGCAGGCAATCCCACTGCCAGGTAGCCTGTTTGTTGGTAAATGCACCCTCCCGTTACACGTTGCCTGGGTCTTGGGGCTTCTCTTCTCTGTCCAGGTGGAATTTCAAAGCCACCTGGAGCAGAGAATCCTGGGACAGAAGCAGGAACATGTCACCAGTTTTTATGAGAGTCATCCCTGGAATTTTAATTACCTTATCTTCACACTATTATATATTTACATATCCTAATGATGAGATTACACATTTCAATTAGTATGTAATTATGAGTTCTATTACTTAAAGAAAAATACTTGGGGATAATTACACAATTATGAAGTACAATTAGAAAATGATGTATAATTAAATTTAGAAAAGCTTTTGAAACACTTCTGCTACCCTCCCAGCCCGCCCACCTGTACAAAGATTTCTTGTATTTTTTTCTCTCTCTTCTTTCTCTTCTTCAAGACCAAGTGCAGCCCAGTCCAGTCTGGTATTAAATAGGGATGGATATTCCCCAGGAGGGTGCAGGGACATGGTATCCTGGGGATACAAGCCTTCATGACCTCATGGGGGTTTAGGAATAACACCTGACGTTGAAAGTTTACCTGAGGTTGTGGGTGGGGGCATTTTTTTTCCAGGCCCTTCCTTGCTATTCCATCTGTGGGGAGTGCAGGAAAGGAGGGAGTAGGGTGGGAGCTGGCAATTCCAGGGACTGTGAATGTTGCAGGCAAAACTAGGCTTGCAGATAGGTTTTGGGCAGGCATCTCTTACGTGGCTTGCCATGGTGAAAATGCTTCCACTTTCCCCAGCTCATTCAACCCCCAGCACCATCCGATGAAACAAGAAAATGAATTAGGTGTTCTTGCCTCCCTTTTGGACCTCCTTCCTTTGATCTCAATGTCTCTACGCTCCTGGCTTTTGTCTTTTGTTCTCTGATTTCCCTTCTCAGTCTTCTTCATTGCTGTTTTTCTCCTTGGCTCTCAGATTAAATTTTGTTGCTCTCCAGAGTTCCATTCTCTCTCCTATTCTTTTTTCTCTCTTTGGCAATTCAAATGGGATAGAGGGTGAGGTTGAGTGGTAGCAGAGATACTAGATAGCAGATGGTGCTAGGAAGCTTCCTTCCCTGGGGGTCCATCTTTCCCAGTTATTACGTGTGGCATGTAACTGTGGGCAGAAGTAAGGTGCCCTACTTCCAGGCTTGGTCCAGTAAACTTCTCTCTCAATCCTGTTCTTTCTGTTCCATCATCTGCAGGCTGAGTGTTGACGCCCCAAATTGCCTTCAAAGTCACCTTGAAGAAGGTCTGGACCCCAGCATCTCTAGAGCACAACACTCATATCATTTTCCTCTTGCTTTTCTCTAGTGTTTGAACAAGAAAACCTTTTGTTCCACAAAATTATTGAAATATCCAGGTTTATCTGTTATAGCAGCTGCTTATAAACTAACACATATGAATATGAAATACAGCTTGAGCCCAAATATTTATATTGGCAGTATTTTTGTTCTCTTTTCTGATAGGTCTATACAGGAAGCAACTTAATTCAGAAGTTGGTAAAAGATGAAGCTCTATATGAGTATGAGTTACTATACTTCTACATGAGTCTAAGGAGCCTTATTTAGCATCTGTTTTTGTCTAAAATGAGGCATGTCTTACAGCTTTTCATCCTCCAGAATTTCTGAATTGCACAAGAAAATGCTATTGCTCTGAGGGAATCAAAGGTCACTGGTTACTTCTTGATTTTCCTGGCACCTGAGGCATGGATCATTTCTAGTTAAGTGGATCATTTACCTTTGTGTGTAGAGTTTTAGTCTCCTCTTGTCTCACCACTGTAGGCACCTCCAAAGTCTTCCATCTCTCCTTCAGGCTCAATGATCCCAACCCCTTAATTCCACATTCTTGCAGCCCCAGCCCACAGAAGCTGAGATGTGCTGGATATTGACCAGAAGTTCCTAAGTTGGGCCAGACCTGGAGCTGGCTCCTTAAGATGTCTTAGTCTCAGGGTAGAAACCCCCCTGGGCACAGCGGCAGGGCCTTGCCTTTCCTGGTTGGCAGAGTGGACAGGAGAGAAGTCCTGCAGGAAAGGTATTGACGGCAACTCATGCCACTTGCTCCCCAGGGATGCCTAGAGCACCCCGGCCCCCTTTCTCTGGCCATGTGCTGACTGTGGGCAGGAGAGATGGGCTGGCATCTTGGGATAGGGGGATGGTGGTGGAGCAGTGTGGAGAGAGGGGTTCTTGTCGTCTTTTGTAAGCCCAAACTCAACCTTAGCTGATGGCGTTCAGTTTGACACAGGCTCAGCCTGGGGGCGGCTGCAGGAGGAAGCCTGGTCTGTGTGCAGGGTCACCCCTTCTTTCCAGGGAAGGCTTGGAAGCTGGGCCTTACCCTGAAATTGGAGGAGGTGAGGGCATTCCCTTCACTTGTGGAGTTTAGGGAGCCTTGGGCTTTGCAGAACTTCAGCTGGCTTCCTATAATGACACTCAGAGAATATGAAAGAACTCTCCTGTCTACAGTCTATTACTTTTGGTTTTTTCTTTTAAAAATTTTTATATTTTATCAATTACCATGATACCAGTGCTGTAAGTCAGAGATAACAAAGGGTCCAAGGTCAAGGTGATGTTTCTAAGAGAAATGATCTAAACTGCAGGTCTGATTGGATCATTTGTTCCTCAATTCCATCTTCTTCTTCCCACCTCAGACTCTCCAGATCCTTTTAGGAAAAGGTCCAGACTCTGTCATGCCCCTATTGAAAGGTTGTTGCTGAACCATGATACCACGACGGAATTCTTCTCCTTAGGAGGAGAAGAATTCAATCTGGGGCCAGTGACGAGGCTTGATCGCTCAGAGCTTTTGTGTAATAAAGTTTTATTAAAGTATAAAAGAGATAGAGAAAGCTTCTGACATAGACATCCGAAGGGGGCAGAAAGAGTGCCCCCTTGCTAGTCTTTAGCTGGATGTTATATAGCTGCTAGCAGTCTGCTAATTAGAGAAAGGAAACGTCTCAAAACTCAGAGACTGGCACCAGGCCCCTCACACACAACATGCATTGAGATAACATTTGCACCAGGTGAGTCATCCTGGGCCACAAAATGATGGGCATGAATCTTGAAGAAAGGCAGGTTTCTAAACAAATATGTAGTTTCATTGACATAGGTTAGAACAATGTATGAGTGTAACATACTGGTTTGTCAAGTTGGCTCTGAGCCTTTAGTCAGAACCAACTTGAAGTCAGAGTCTAGGGTAAATACACAGTACATTAACATAGCTTAAGATAAACATTTCCATAAGAAAAATGCATGGGTTAGCTCAAGGTTTGAGAAAAGTTAAGTTCAAGTGGAACCAGGTGTCATTACGGCAACACAGAATTTTAAGAGAAAACCTCTTTTTAAATTTGTATAGAGAAGGGGAAAAAGTATAACATTAGTTTGTTTCCTCCTGCTGCTTAAGAGAGAGATAAAAATATCTGGCACTTTCAGCCTATTTCCTCTGTTTGGAGACCCTTGGCCTTCCTGTCTGTTATCCTCTCAATATGACCCCTGCCCAGCTTCTGCTTCCTTCTCTAGACTCATCTCTCATCAACCTGCTTCCTCCTTCCTTTCTTCCCAGGCTAACCTGAGTTTCTTTTAATGTCACAGACTACGGCAAGAATCTTGTCACCCTCAGGCCTCAGGACAAGTTGTCGGGGGCACCCACTCTTCCCGCTTTCCTCCACCAGTTCCTTCTCCTCCTTCGGCTCTCAGTTTAGACCTGACTTTCCCCACATTCTTCATGACCACCTCCTGCCTTGGGCCTTAGGTCTTCCTCCTCTTGTGTGCACTCCACACCTCAACCTGCATGTCTCTGAAATGACACAGCAGATGTTTTATGATCACAAGCAGCAGTATTTCCCTATTAAAACAGTTCTAATATGACAAGGACTGCTGTAACCCTTGACGTATCTTAGGATCTGAAAGAAAGAATGAATGAGTGAATGAGTGCAAACTTGTCCAATCCAGAGTGATCCAGCTTTTAAGAAACCCAAGAGGTGATGTTGACTAACATCTGTACTTCCTGGTGGCACTGTTTGTAGATTTCACCTCCCTTCCTCTGCCATTGACCTACCATCTCTCGTCCACTGTGCCACTGGAGCCTCTTCAAGGGCTCTTGGAAGCTCTGAAATGGAGTGTTCTTTTAATTTGGCCTTTTAGAATTTGTGGAAGCAAGGCACCCCTTGGGAGGGCATTGCTTTTAGGCTTCAGAATAATGACTTGCAGAGATTCCGCAGGGCAGAACAGAATAGCTCCTTGAATTTTTCTCCCCCATTTGATATTTTTCTGCTTCTTACCAGTTGATGAAATCTTTTGAATTCTGCTGCAAGCTGCAGGAGGAGAGTGGTCCTGTCTCTTTCCCTAGGGTTGCCCTGCAGGCTGAGCTTTTGAGCAGGAAAGGGGTGAGCTGAGAGGAGATTCAGTATTGATTCTGTAGCTCTCAGTCCTGCCACTGTGGTGGGGGTGAAAGAGCTGTTCCCCTGAGGGTGGTTGGAAAAGAAAACACAGTTGACATTCTGATGAAGACTAAGGTAATGGGCCACTGCAGAAATTTCAAAACCAGCCCAAGAGGGAAGGAGGGAAGATAGTCATAGGATGATAGTTATTTGAAGCACTTGATCCCCCCAAATTCACAGTGCTGGCCTTGCCTCTGGACTTATCCTTCAGGATAACAATCTGACTACATCTTGGCTCCAGTCTCCTGCAGGCAGCAGGCTTACACCATGCTTGATTTTGAGCTTAACAGTCAGTCTAATGTTTGAGCTTCATGTTTGGTGGAGAAAATACTGAGCATGTACAAGTTTGTCTGCTTTTTAATGAATTTCATTATGGCATGATGTGATCTGAGTGCACACAACCAGTGCCTATGAAGACAAAACATAAGCTACAGGAGTAATGGTTGTCAATCTCCTCTTCATCTCCATCTTTTTGGTTTAATGGGCACTTTTTCTTATCCAGCATGACTAGGTACTTATTGTTGGTTGGGAACCATCTGCCACTTCTCACAAGGAGGCATAGAAACCCCACAGCGAGTTCTTTCTCCGATACTCACTTTCTGGCTGGTAATGTGATGTGATAAATTCCAAATGTTAGTATTTGCAACCAAGCTTTCATGGTGCTTTGCCCAGAGTGCCCAAGTCCTCTGTGTATCTTTATTAAGTAATAATAATAAGGTCTGTTACTGGGGAGGAAACAGGAATTGAATAAAGAGTAAAGGATTTTTCTCCAGCATCTTCAGAGGAGATGGAAGAACTCTGGGAGGGAGAGTAAGAAGTGAGGGGTCCTGCCTGGAGATAAAGATCTATTTGAGGTAGCAGAGATTTTTGGTGGAGAAGATGAATAAGATCAGTCTTGGAGAGAGCCCTTTGGAGGCAGGAGAATAGGACAAACTTGGCTTGTATTGAGAAAAATGAAATACTAGTCCCTGAACAGAGGGGACCAGATGGAGGCTTTGCAGCAGAGACGGTGGTTTCCAGGCTGAACAACTTCAACTCCGTGGTTAGAATTTAGGGACCTTCAAGGTCAAACTGGCTGTCTTCTTTCCCCTCACACTGAGGAGGAAAAGAGGCCTAGAGAGTTGAAACGAATACCCTGACGTCACATAGCTGGTTAATCAAGGTCAACAGAAGGTCAACTGCACCTTGGTGGGATTGTGAGTAGGGGCGGATGAGAAAGTGATTTAAAGGGGGCTTCAGAGAATGGCACTGGGCTTCGTGAGGATCCCAGGCTGGCAGAGAAGAGCGAGGTTTGCAGGATGAGGAAATGTGTGGCTTGTTTTTCATCATCCTGGCCTCTGCTAGGTGCTGGGGGGTTTCTAGAAAAGATAAAAAGATTCTTTTGTTGTTGTCATTGATGAAAACTTGGAAAGTTTTCTTAAGTAGGTACAACTAAGGAACTGTGCAGGGAAGAATAAAATGACTTAAGACAGGCTTAAAGGAATACATCCACTCAATGTATTAGGTTTATACAGATTATAGGAACTATACCTCTTTCTCTCACAATGCATGTCAGGAGGTATAGTGGGTTGAATGGTGCCTCCCGGCTCCCAACTTATCCGTGTTCTAATCCCTGGAACCTGTGAATTTGAGCCTGTGGAAAAATGGTCTTTGGAGATGTGATTAAGTTCAAGAGCTTGAGATGATCATCTTGGATTTAAAGGCCCTAAATCCAATGACGAGGATCCTTTTAAGAGAAGGAAGAGGGAGATTTGAGACACAGACGCATACAAGAGGCTTCTTGTGAAGACAGGGCAGAGATCACAGTGATGTTACCATTTGACAAAGAACACCTGGAACCATCAGATGCTAAAGGGTTAAGGAAGAGTTCTCCCCTAGAGCAGAGGGGGCATGGCCCTGCTGACACTTTGATTTCAGACATCTGGCCTCCTGACTGTCAAAGAATTAATTTCTATTGTCATAAGCCACAAATTTCTTACAGCAGACTTTGCGGAGTCACTGAGTCGTGTCCGACTCTTTGTGACCCCATGGAGTGCAGCACGCCTGTCCTTCACCATCTCCTGGAGCTTGTTCAAACTCATGTCCATCAAGTCAGTGATGCCATCCAACCATCTCATCATCTGTCACCCCCTTCTCTTGCCCTCAATCTTTCCCAGCATCAGGGTCTTTTCCAATGAGTCTTTGGAAACTAATTTAGGGTGCTGGGGTAGGTGGATACCTTCTGATTTATTCATTTCTTCTGAGGCCTTAATCTCTTTTTGTTTCTGTAGACTTCAGCACCACCAAGTCTAAATCAGACTATCTCTGACCATCAAGATTATCCAGAAAGATTCAGCACCTCAGGGGGCAGTAATTGGCAGTGGTTAAGAGTACAAGTTCTAAGTAAGATTGTATAATCTTGAGGAAGTTATTTAATCCTGTGCCTTGATTTCTCATATGTTAAATGGAAACGGTAATTTTATTTAACAACATAGAGAGTTGGTGAGGGTTGAAGAGATTTATATATTTAGAATCTAAACATATATATTTACAATCATGTGCAGCATACAGTATGCACGCATGCTCAGCCACTCAGTCGTGTCTGACTCTTTGCAACCCCATGGACTGCAGCCCACCAGGCTCCTCTGTCCATGGGATTCTCCAGGCAAGAATACTGGAGTGGGTAGCCATTCCCTTCTCCAGGGGATCTTCCTGACCCAGAGATCAAACCTGCGTCTCCTGCATTGGCAGGTGGATTTTTTACCACTGAGCCACCTGGGAAGCCTCATAGCATATAGTTCCTCTTTGAAAATGTCAGATAGGTGGTGTGACCAAATAATTTATTGCTCAAACTGAACCAGTTTAAGAGTGAAAAATAAGCTATTAATAATTAGATCAGAAACAGACTCCCAAGGAGAGCAAGGAGATGTGGTCACCCTGTGAGACTGTTTTTCAGATCAGGATATAGGTGACAGTTTCAGACTCTTATCCTATCGGGAAGCCTATTATGAAGGGCTTTAGCCAAGAAGCATGTGGATGACTCACTGGGATCTTTAAAAACAACTAGCTGGAAGAAAAATAAACCAACGAAAAATATATGTGCATATATTTGGCCATTCAAGCCCTCCTTCTGTAAGGAAATAATAAAATTTCCAAACTGAAGGGTGAGAGAGTTCCCATGTGCACATATGGTTTACTCCTGTCTGCTCAGTGTTAAGCCACCGTCACCTTAATGCCTGTGAACAAACAGCATGGGGCAGACGTTGGGAGGAATCAGAGCATGGGGCAGTCTACAGCAGGAAGTGGAGCCCAGGAGCGCTGTCTGTGAAAGTGTGAGTGGGGTTGTCCTTGGAACACACTCCCCCCACGCCTCCACACGCTGGCTCGGCCACAGGAAGGATACAGGCAGTTTTCAGGGATGGCCTGTCCTCCAGCCTTGGGCCAGTCAGGCAGATACCCTGCCCTTTGATTTTCCAGGAGCCCTTTTCCTCTGCAGGAAATACCCAGAGAACTCTGAGTGTTGAAAGTCAAATGTCCTATTGATGGTTCCTCCAGCCCCGGATTCCTTTTCAAAGTGAATATGAAAAGACTCATGCATTTAACTTCAAGGATTTGTCTCAACCTCTCAGAATTTTGATTCTGAGTGGAGGTAACTCCCTGACCTCTTCCAAGTGCTTGGTCCCCAATAAGCCCTTTTCTGTATTTCCCATATTCGGGAGGTCCTGAGCTTACACAGCTTGTTTCAATGAAAACAAACTGACATTCTAAGAGCGGAGGGGCATGGGTCCCTGCCTTCCTTGTTGAAAGTCCTTTGCAATGATCACAAGGAAATCTAGTGATTACGCAAAACTGGGCTTATTAATTATGCTGAGAAAGAGGAGCTTTATTGTGACACAGTCTCTACAGTGGCTCCAAAGGGGGAAGTTAGTGGGCTTTTGTGATAGGATAGTAAGTTAGTTAGTAAGTAAGTTCTGGGCAAGGATTGGTCAGAATTAGTAAACCAAGTGAATTGTGGCAATAGTCAGTGGCTTTGTCTTTGGAACTTGAATGCCTATGGAATTACTTTTTAACCTTTCCCCTCATGATCTTATTATGAAACTTGTGGCTCTATATGAGCTTATGTTAAAATATTTTGATCTTATTTTGTACTTTAAGCCATAAGTTCATGGAATTGATCTATTTTGCAAGTCACAGTACAGTTTTGAAGTTTGTGATTTGAGTTTTAGTTCTTACCTCTAAGGACAGGGGAATGTGATTTTCAAAGAGCTGTCTCATTTTTGATTCAATCCAGAAAGAAATGCCTAATAGAAGTGAAAATGAATGTTCATTCCCATTGGAAGCCTCCATCCACTGCCTCCTTTTGCTCTACCAGGAAAAGTCTAACTCTTGCTGAATTAGGGGCCTCCAAGAATTTGACTTCCACCATCCACCAGCCACTATCATCACCCACCACCTCCACTGGCACAGCCCACCCTCCCTGACCATCACCCACCACCACCCTGCCCTGCTCCCACTACTCAGCTCCATCACTAACCTACCATCTCAACCAGTACCACTTATGAAGCAAGCACTCTGTGCCATGAACTGTGCCATGTGGGTTGGTCAACATTACTGTATTCCATCACCACTGTAGCTTTTGATATGGATTAGTGGTTCTCAGCTAAAAGATACTGATGCTTAGATTCTAGCCCAGAAGAATTGATTCAGAAGTTCTAGGAGGGGGCTCAGGAATCTGTATTTTAAAACTATTCCATGGGTGATTTTATTGCATACATAATATTCAAGCACCACAGATGTAAACCACGTTAACCTTGTTTTAGAGCTAGGCCAAGGGAGAGGGCATTAAATAACAATTTCCCATGGTCCCAGGAATGCCTGCATCCGAGATGAGTTTGGGAAACAGTCTTAAAGAATCAAGAATAAAGAATGACTTCTATTTAATGATCCATTGTTTGTCTCATTTTATGGAGGAGGAAACTGAAGGCCAGAAATGCCAAGTAAACTGCCCAAGATCACCTAGCTCACAAGGGCAGAATCAGGATTCAGAAGCAGACACACCCCATCTCATGTACCAAGGTCTTTCCTGCATCCCAGGGCTGTCTCCGGAAGATTATCTCAGGCTGGCCTGGGTGTTTCTTTGTTTTAGACACATACTGCTCATGTTTCTGTCTATGCAGCTGTGGAGACACAGGTTCCCATCTGAGAATGGCCTCCCTGCTATCCTCGCCTTTATGAGCAGACATCTCGCCGTCATCACCTTCCTTCCTCCTCCAGCTGCGCCTCCCAAAACCCTTGTCAGGCTCTGTCCTTCTCCCTGACACTTGAGTGTAAGACTTTAATATTTTTTCTCCTTAACCTCTACCCAGTTATCACCTTTGTCTATATTGCCCCCAACATATTTCTTTCTTCTTCAATTCCACAGCTATTTTTCCAGGTCTTCACACTCTCTGAATCCTCATAAATCTCTGAAACTGCCTTAGTGACACTGTCATTTTCTTCCTCATGTCACCTACTGAGAGATTCTAGAGAATATGTACATTGGTCTCTGCCCCTGGTTCCTGGCACAAAACTCCTAAAACCCTTGTAAATTCCTAAGTGATATGATCGACAGGAACATCTTTTGTCCTAATGAGAAGAGTCTCAGTGGGCTCTGTGATGGCTCCTGGATGGGGGCTGGTCACCAGACAGACCAAGCTGGTGGTTAGAAGCTTGGCATTTTCAACCCTGCACTGCCCCTGGCCCACATTTGTAGCAAGTGGATGGAAATGGAAATGGAGTTAATAATAGATCACAAAGTGCCAGTTAAGTAATGTGATAGTAAAGGAGAAACTCACAGGAGAACTGGGTTTTCCTCTTCTCAGAAGGAAAGGGCTGATGTTGTTCCAATACATCTACCCTGCACTCAATAAGGGCTTTATCTTCCAAAAATAATTTTGCTGTCACTCCAGGGCACCCAATGGAGCCCAAATTGTTCATGCCAAGTTCTGCCAATGGGAACCCCACTGAGTCCACAGTTTTGTTAAAATAACAAATGATAACAAACCCATTTTTGTTTAAAAATTACTGTGCAAACAAGTAACTAAGCTATTTGGACATTCCGTTCAATATTTGGACTCTTACTGACACTTTAACAGATTGCCTCCAATATAAAGTCGATGTTGACAAAAATCAGAGTGAATTTGGACATAAACACTTCCCTAAGTTTCATATAACACAACACTTTAATATTTATTCAGTTCTGTTGTTAGTAACCATTTTTTTTTCTGTGTAATTCTGGCTCTTGTAATGTTCAATATCCAGCTCTCACTAGTGTCTTTCATAGTCAGTCTTTTCTATTTCAAGAAATGGTTGCTTTTCACTTTATATTCCACTTGAGATAAGATTTCCAACCTAGTACAATGGTATTTAGTAAGGATAAAAAATAGGGGCATTAATTCTAACAACAAATCTATAATCAGCATTTATATTAAAAAAAAATCTTTGGCTGTTTCAGGAATTGTCTGAATACTGAATATATCACTACCTCTCCCACCAACGCTTGCAAATAATTACTTATTGGATTACCGTGACAATTCTCTAATCTCAGATTCAATTTTCTTCTCTATTGTAATGCAGAACTTTAATTCACCAGTTGTGAAACTAGTTTATACACATCACATAGAATCATGGCATGAAGTATTATTTTCTGGCAAAAAGTCCTTCTGTGCATGGAGTGACCCTGAGTAATATACAAGCAATGACATTCTCTTACTCTTATTTCAAGTGCTCAGAAAATCTCAACTTTTTGGCTTCTTGGGCTAGATTCTAGCTTGGATTTTGTGTTAGTTAGAGGTATCTAGCCACTATAAGTAGTAATAGTCACTGTAACTAGGACTAGCCACTGTAACTAGGATTAGCCACTGGAACTACAACCCTCACATCTCAGAGACTTGCAGGAAAAATTTATGTTGATGGGGTTGAGTTTGCAATTGTGCAGCTCCCCTCCAGGTGGTGACTCATGGACCCAGCCAAGCTCCTTCCGTTTTGTGGTTCCACCGGGTGGCATATTTGGTGTGGGATTTGCTGGGGGCTGAGTCTGGAATTGGTACACACTTTCTCCCACCCCCTGCTGGCCGGAACTCTGACACCTGAGTGATCTACAGCAAGGGGTCTGGGACCTGAGGAGGAGGACACAAATTAAAAACCTGTCAGCTTCTGAAATTGGGCAAACAAGTTCACCTTGGGTGGATTTAAAGAGTTGGACATCATAGAATCAGGAAGCTATGGGAGCTAAGGTGAGAAACTAAGTAAGAGTCACTTTCTGAGTCTTAATTAGAGGACTGAATTCCCTGAAGGTTCAAGAGGAGGTCGGAAGCCTGATTTTTTTGTTTAGTTGGCAGCCTGTGGGTCCAGGTGCGTGCATGTGTGTGCTCAGTTGCTCAGTTGTGTCTTACTCTTTGCAACTCCATGGACTGTAGTTCGCAAGGCTCCTCTGTCCAAGGGGTTCTCCAGGCAAGAATACAGGAATGGGTTGCCATGCCCTCCTCCAGGGGACCTTCTTGACCCAGGGATTGAACCCACATGTCCTGTATCTCTTGCACTGCAGGCAGATTCTTTCCCACTGAGCCACCTGGGAGGCCCAGGTCCAGATGAGATCTACCTAAAGGTTTTTGACAAACTTTAAAAAAAAATTTTAATTAACCAATGCAAAATTCCTCAACAGGAAAATAAGGTGCACTGTTTATGCTAAGAGACTTATATCAATAATTTTTAAATGTATTTATTTAAAATTGAATACAATCAATTATGCCATTTTGAACTCCTCATGTTTTCAATCTGCTAAACTGTCCCTCTCTGTAAATTTAATGTGCATAACAATCACATGCTGCTGCTGCTAAGTCGCTTCAGTCGAGTCCGACTCTGTGCGACCCCATAGACAGCAGCCCACCAGGCTCTGCCGTCCCTGGGATTCTCCAGGCAAGAACACTGGAGTGGGTTGCCATTTCCTTCTCCAATACAGGAAAGTGAAAGGTGAAAGTGAAGTCGCTCAGTCGAGTCCGACTCTTAGCGACCACATGGACTGCAGCCTACCAGGCTCCTCTGTCCATGGGATTTTCCAGGCAAGAGTACTGGCGTGGGTCGCCATATCTTGTTAAAGTGTGGATTCTGACTTAGAAGGGTCTATATTTTTTTTAAATTGAAGAGTAATTACTTTACAATGCTAGGTGGTCTCTGCCATATGTCAGTGCTAGCCAGTCATAATAATATACATGTAATATATATATCCCCACCCTCTGGAGCCTCCCTTCTCTGCCCTTCCACGCCTCTAGGTCATCACAGAGTGCCAGGCTGGGGTCCCTGTGTTATGTAGCAGCTTCCTGTAGGTTTTATGTATTTATGTCTTGCCGTGCTGCTGATTGGAGGAGAGCACCGAGTAACACGGCACCAAAGTAGAACAGGGAACAGGGCTTTGTAAGAGTTCATTGACAAAAAGAAAGTAGTTATGGATGTTCTTGACTCGCTTTTGAGTCATGTTCCACTTTAGTTCATATGCACATGCCAATAGCCTAATTGTATAAAAATAAGTGCTTTGGAATTGGTAAGATTTGGGTGTAAATCCTGGCACATTTACTGGCTCTGTGAACCTGAGTCACTGAACTCTCTGAGTTTTGGACTCCTCCATGAAGACTGATGAAACAATATGGGGTCAAATAGTTGTTGTGAGATTTACATGAAAGTCTTGGTAGAATCTCTGGCACAGAATTGGCAATGAACTAGTGAGATTATTAATCTCAGCTCATCTTTGATGTCAACAAAACAGTTACACGCCTGGCATGCAGAAACTGTTCTGATCCTTGCCCTAGATGAAAAAAAATTAAACCCATCATGTGCCTGATCAGAATGTTTTTTGGTCTTTCTGGACTTTTGTACTTGAGTCAACTTCTCCCATCCCCAGAATGCAAGATTCTGTTTTGAGTTCTGGGAGAGATTTTGATTGAAGCATCCAGAACTTCTGGGCTTTGCTTCTTTCAGCCTGAATCACATTAAAATTAATCTTTCATAGACGGTATTTGACTGACAGCTGTGCCTCTGAGAATAGTCCTTGAGTCTCCTTTCTGGGATCACATGTTACAAGTTTACTGCTTTTTATGCAAGTCTCCATATACTCACCGCTTGGGTTTTATAACCCACTTGTCCAATTAAAACTTTCATTTTTTATTTTTTAAGTAATACAAATATATATTTTTCTTACCAACACCCCCCCCACCAAGAATATTTCTGAAAGGGCTAAAGTCTCTTTCAACCAGTTTCTTCATCCCACATGCTTCTCCCCTAAAGGGACTGGGGTTATGAGTCTGACCTCTCTCTTCTCAATTTTTTAGATTTCATTTTTATTAACATACAGCACTGCATAAGTTTTAGATGTACATCATAATGATTTGACTTATATCATGAAAGGATTATCACAGTAAGTTTTGTGAATATTCATTTTCTCATATAGATACAATGGAAGAAATAGGACATTTTTTTGTGTGTGAGATGAAAACTCTTGGGATGAAATCTCTTAATGATTTTTACATATAATACACGGCAGTGTTAATTATATTTATCATGTTGTGTCATCACTAGTACTTTTAATCTTATAACTGGAAGTTTGTGGTCACTTTTGACTTCTTTTATCCAATCCCTCTTCCTCCTACCCTTACCTCTGGTAACCTCAAACATAACTTCTTTTTATATGAGCTTGTCAATATAAACATGTTTGTTTTTTAGTATAATTGACCTACAACTCTGGGTTTGTTCCTGTCACACAACATAGTGATTTTTTTCTATGTATTTCAAAATGATCGTCATAATAAGTCTAGTTACAATATGTCATCATACAAAGGTATTAATGAATCATTGACCATATTCCCAGCCCTGTACATTTCATACCTATAACTCATTTATTTTGCAAGTGGAAATTTGTACCTGTTCATTTCCCTCACCTATTTCTTTCCTCTTCCCACTTCCCTCTCTTATGGCAATCATCAATTTGTTCTTTGTATCTATAACTCTATCTCTCTTTTGTTATATTTGTTCACTAGTTTTATTTTTTAGGTTCCTTATAAAAGTGCAGTTATACAGTATTTGTCTTTTTCTCTGTGACTTATTTCACTTTGCATTATGCCCTCTAAGTCCATCCATGCTGTTGCAAATGGCAAGGTTTCATTCTTTTTTATGGCTAAGTAATATTCCATAGACACTGGAAGATGAGCCCCCTGCAGGTCAGAAGGTGTCCAATATGCTACTGGGGAAGAGCAGAGGGCAATTGCTAATAACTCCGGAAAGAATGAAGTGGCTGGGCCAAAGTTGAAATGACACTCATTTGTGGATGTGACTGGTGGTGAAAGTAAAGATGTTATAAAGAACAATATTGCTTAGGAACCTAGAATGTTAGGCCCATGAATCAAGGTATGTGGTCAAGCAGGAGACGGCAAGATTGAACATCAACATCTCAGAAGTCAGTGAACTAAAATGGTCAGAAATAGACAAATTTAAATCAGATGACCATTTTATCCACTACTCTGGGCAAGAATCCCTTAGAAGAAATGGAATAACCCTCACAGTCAACAAAAGAGTCCGAAATGCAGTACTTTGGTGCAATCTCAAAAACAACAGAATGATCTTGGTTCATTTCTAAGGCAAACCAACATCACAGTAATCCAAGTCTGTGCCCCCAACCACTGATGCCAAAGAAGATGAGGTTGATGAGTTCTTTGAAGACCTACATCACCTTCTAGAACTAACACCAAAAAAAGATGTCCTTTTCATCACAGGGATTGGAATGCAAAAGTAGGAATTCACAAGACACCCAGAATAATAGGCAAGTTTGGCCTTGGAGTACAAAATGAAGTGGGGCAAAGGCTAACAGAGTTTCACCAGGAGAACACGCTGGTCATAGCAAACACCCTTTGCCAAGACAACTCTACATGTGGACATCACTAGATGATCAGCACCCAAACCAGATTGATTACGTTCTTTGGAGCCAAAGATGGAGAAGCTCTATTCAGCCAGTAAAAACAAGACCTGGAGCTGACAGTAGCTCAGATGATGAGCTCCTTATTGCAAAATTCAGGCTTAAATAGAAGAAATTAGGGAAGATCACTAGGTCATTAAGGCATGGACTAAATCAAATCCCTTAAACAGTGGAGGTGACAAATAGATTTAAGGGATATGATCCGGTAGACAAAGTGCCTGAAGAACTATATGTGGAGGTTTGTAACATTGTACATGAGGCAGTGACCAAAATCACCCCAAAGAAAAAGAAATACAAGAAGGCAAAGTGGTTGTCTGAGAAGCTTTATAAATAACTGGGGAGAGAAGAGAAGGCAAAGGCAAGGGAGAAAGGGAAAGATATGCCCAACTGGATGCAGAGTTTCAGAGAACAGCAAAGAAATATAAGAAGGCCTTCTTAAATGGACAATGCAAAGAAATAGAGGATAACAATAGACTGGGGAAGACTAAAGGTCTTATCAAGAAAATTGGAGATATCAAAGGAACATCTCATGCAAGAATGGGTACTATAAAGGACAGAAATGATAGGGACCTAACAGAACAGAAGAGATTAAGAAAAGATGGCAAAAATACAAATAAAAACTATACAATAGAGGTCTTACTGACCTGGATAATTGCAATGGTGTGGTCACTCACTTAGAAGCAGATATCCTCGAGTGTGAAGTCAGGTGGGCCTTAGGAAACATTATACAAACAAAGCTAGTGGAGGTGATGGAATTTCAGCTGAGCTATTTAAAATCCTAAAAGATGATGCTGTTAAAGAGCTGGACTCAGCATGTCAGCAAATTTGAAAAACATAGCAGTGGCCACAGGACTGGGAAAGGTCAGTTTTCATTCCAATCCTAAAGAAAGGCAATGCCAAAGAATGCTCAAGCTACCTGTACAACTGCACTCATTCAACATACTAGCAAGGTTATGCTCAAAATCCTTCAGGCTAGGCTTCAGCAGTATGTGATCCTAGAACTTCCAGATGGACAAGCTGCATTTCAAAGAGACAGAGGAACCAGATATCAAATTTCCAACATTTGTCGGATCATGGAGAAAACAAAGGAATTCCAGTAAAACATATACTTCTGATTTATTGACTATGTGAAATCCTTTGACTGTGGGGATCACAGCAAACATAGGTGTGTACAGTTGAAGCTATGGTTTTTCCAGTAGTCATGTACAGATGTGAGAGAGAATTGGACCATCAAGGTTGAGCACCGAAGAATTGATGCTTTCAAATTGTGGTGCTGGAGAAGATTCTTGAGAGTCTCTTGGACTGCAAGGAGATCAAACCAGTCAATCCAAAAGAAAATAAACCCTGAGTGTTCATTGGAAGGACTGTTGCTGAAGCTGATACTCCAATATTTTGGCCACCTGATGGGAAGAGCCGACTCTTTGGAAAAGACCCTGATGCTTGGAAAGACTGAGGGCAGGAGGAGAAGCGGGCAGCAGAAGATGAGATGGTTAGATAGCACCACTGATTCAAAGGGCATGAATTTGAGCAAACTCAGGGAGGTATTGAAGGACAGAGGAGTCTGGTATGCTACAGTCCGTGGGGTCTCAAACAGTCTGACACAACTTAGCGACTGAACAACAACAGCAATTTCCCATTGTATATATATATACACATATGTATATATATATATGTATATATATACACACACCAAATCTTTATCCATTCATCTGTTGATGGTCACCTGAGTGGCTTCCATATCTTTCATTCTTATGAATAACACTGCAATGAATACAGGATTGCAGATATCTCTTCAGTATCTTGTTTTCATTTCCTGTGGGTCTATACCCAGAAGTGGGTTGTGTCTGCTCCAATTTACGTTCTCATCAACATTTTATGAGGGTTCTCTTTTTCACATCCTCAACAACATTAGCAATTCATTGTACTTTCTTTAATAACCATTCTGACAGGTGTGAGGTGATATCTCATTGTGGTTTTGATTTGCATTCCCCTGATGATTAGTGGTGTAGAGCATCTCTTCATGTGCCTGTTTTTTGGAAAAGTATCTATTCAGGTCTTCTGCCCATTTTTTTGATTGCTTGTTTGTATTTTTGATATTGAGTTGTAAGTGCTGTTTATATACGTATATATTTAAAAGATTTATTTATTAACTTTGCCTGTGCTGGTCTTTGTTGCTGAACATGGGCTTTCTCTAGTTGCAGTGAGCAGGGTCTACTCCTTGTTGTGGTGCATGGGCTTCTCATTGTCGTGGCTTCTCCTGCTTGTGACTCACAGTCTCTAGAGTGCTGGCTGGCTCAGTGGTTGTGGTGCAAAGACTTACTTGCTCCGTGGCACAGGGGATCTTACCAGACCAGGGATCGAATCCATGTCCCCTGCATTGGCAGGTGGATTCTTAACCGCTAGACCACCAGGAAAGCCCCTGTTTATATATTTTGACTACTAACCCCTTATCTGAAAAATTATTTACAAATATCTTCTCCCATTAAGTAGGTTGTCTTTTTGTCTTGTCAGTGGTGTGATCCCCTTTGAGATGATCCTTTTGGGGACTCTCTCTGCTTCCCAGGTAGCACAGTGGTAAAGAATCTGCCTGCCAGCGCAGAAGATGAAGAAGACTTGGGTTTGATCCCTGGGTCAGGAAGATGCCCTAGAGTAGGAAATGGCAACCTACTCCAGTATTCTGGCCTGGAAAATTCCATGGACAGAGGAGCCTGGCTGGCTACAATCCATGGGGTTGAAAAAGAGTCAGACACAGCACCCACGTACATGTGCATCTTCCTGAACCTAGATGCCTGTTTCCTTTCCCAGGTTAGGAAAGTTTTCAGCTACTCTGCTTCTCTGGTGGCTCAGTTGGTAAAGAGTCTGCCTGCAATGCAGGAGACCCAAGTTTGAGCTCTAGGCCAGGAAGATCTCCTGGAGAAAGAAATGGCAACCTACTCCAGTATTCTTGCCTGGAAAATTCAATGGACAAAGGAGCCTGGCAGGCTACAGTCCCTGGGTTCGCAAGAATCGGACACGACTGAGCAACTAAACCTACCTACCTACTGTGTCTTCAAATAGACTTCCCAGGTGGCTCAGTGGTAAAGAATCTGCCTGCCAATGCAGGAGACACAGGAGATGAAGTTTTGATCCCTGGGTCGGGAAGATCCCCAGGAGGACAAAATGGCAACCCACTCCAGTATTCTTACCTGGGAAATCCCATGGACAGAGGAGCTTGGTGAGTGAGCTCAGTCTGTGGGGTTGCAAAGAGTTGGTCATGATGAACACTCACTCACTCTCACAAACATGTCTTCAAGTACATTCTCTGTCCCCTTTTCTCTCTCTTCTCCTTCTGGAGTCCTATATTATGAATAGTAGTATGCTTGGTGTTGTTCCAGAGGCCTCTTAAACTGTCCTCATGTCTTTTTATATTTTTTCTTTTTCCTGCTGTGCTTCAGTGATTCCCACTACTCTGTCTTCCAGCTCACGGATCCATTTCTGTGTATCATCAAATCTACTGTTGGTTCCTTCTAGTGTATTTAAAAATTTCAGTTATTATATCCTTCAGCACTGTTTGGTTCTTCTTTAAATATTCTTAGCTTTTGTTAAACTTCTTTCTGTGTTCATCCTATCTTCTCTTAAGTTCTTTAAACATCTTTCCAAATATTATCTTGAACTCTTTATTGGGTAGATTGACTATCTCAATTTCACTTAGTTCTTCTTCTGGGGTTTTATCTTGTTCCTTCCTTTGGGGCCTCATTTTGCCCAGTTTGCTGTTTTTATTTCTATGTGTTTGGTGGGTTGGTCATGTCTCCTGACCTTGGATAAGTGACTTTTCATAAGACACTTGTGAATCTTCACTCTCTTCTGGTCACTAGAGCAAAATGCTATAGTGTCGTGCTTAGTCATTCAGTCCCATCCAACTCTTTGAGACTCATGGACTGTAGCTTCTCTGTCCATGGAATTTTTTAGACAAGAATACTGAAGTGGGTTGCCTTGCCTTCCTCCAGGAGATCTTCCTAACTCAGGGCTGTAGGGCTACCTGTATTTTGGCTGCAGAGTCCTTCCTTTGTGGTAGGCTGACTATTGTGGGCATTCTATCAGGGGTAGACTGGTCCCTGGTCTGGTTGGTTGATAGATTCTGCCTTATGTAGAGGCTACAGGCTGCTAGTACATGACACTGGGCCACGAAATTGCTGACTGTGGGGCCCTGGCGGATCCCAGGGCTAGTTACAGCTCATTGGGAGGTGGAGCTGGGCTCTCAGGTCTCTGGTTGCAGGGTCCTCAGGATACTGTAGCTGGTGATGGCCTGCTGGTGTTTGGGTGGTTCCTGACATAGCTGGATGCGGGGTCCAGCATGTCCTGAGGCATATTGATGCGGGGCCAGATCCTGCTGTGGCTGACTGAGGGGCTGCGATGGTCCTAGGGCTGATGTCTATAAGTAAGTGAGCTGGATCAAGTCCCATGGGTGCCAGTGCTAGTACTGGCCACCGGTGAGCAGAGCCAGGTCCCTGGCTGTAAGGCCTTGGGGGTACTGGAGTTGATGTTTCATTCCGCTGGTGGGCAAAGCTAGGGCCAGGGGGTCTTGAGGCTGGTGTCTACCCACTGGTGGGTGAGGCTGTTCCCAGGGCTACTGCTGGCACACTGATGTTTCTGTCTGAGTCCTGGACCCTCTGGTGGACATGGCCAGGTCCTGGGGCAGCTGTGGGCTTAGGGAGTCTTAGGACAGGAGGTGTCCTCGTGGGTGGGGCTGTGTCTCGCCCCAGCTATTTCCTTGGCCTAAGGTGTCCCAGGAATGGTATAGCTGACAAGATGGTGGGGAGGCCTGGGTCCTGGTACTAATAAGCTAGCATGTAGATTCCAAAATGGTGCTCATCAGCACCAGTGTCTATGTGATAGAATGCGTTCCCCAAAATGGCTGCTGCCAATTTGTGTCTCCAGGGTGAGCCCCAGCTGCTTTCTGCCTCTCCAGGAGGCTCTCTAAGATCAAGCAGTGGGTCTGATCCAGGCTCCTTTCAAACTCTTGCTTCTGCCCTGGGTCCTAAAGCTTGTGAGTTTTGTGTGCACAATTTTGGAATGAATTCTCTATTTCTCACAGACCCCTGGCTCTCTTGAAAATAAGCCCCACTGGCCTTCAAAGTTAAATGGTATGGGGGCTTGTCATTCCAGTGCAGGATGCTGGGCTGGGGGTCCTTATGTAGGGCTCAGATCCCTCGCTCATTGGGGAAAACCTCTGCAATTATAATTATCTTCCCATTTTGGATCACCCACCCAGGGGTGCGGTTCTTGACTATTGTGTCATCACTCCTCCCCTCCTGTCTATGTTGTTGTGGTTCCTTCTGTGTATCTTTAGCTGCAGATCTTTTCTCTGCTTGTCTTCTAGCTTTTCCCGTCAATAGTTTCTTTGTAAATAGTTGTAGTTTTGGCGTGTCTGTGGAAGGAGGTGAGCTCAGGCCCTTCCGCCTCTGCCAGGTTAGCCACTCCTCTCCCTTCAAATTTTTTTTTTTTTTTGCTATGCTGCACAGCTTGCAGGATCTTAGTTCCCCAACCGGGATTCGAACCTGGGCCCTGAAAGTGAAAGCACAGAGTCCTAACCACTGGACCCCCAGAGAATTCCCTCTCCCCTCAATTTGTAAGACAAGCTTTTGTAGTTTGAAATTCTGCAGACCCCTAAAAGTGTTTGCTATGAATGTAAGGGTTTGTTCTACTCTTTGTTTCTCTTCACTAAAAATGGACCTCCTAGGCAATCTCATCTAGACTCACAGTTTCCACTATGACTAACACTAACTTCAGAATTTTTACCTGGATGTGTCTACTGAGCTCTATAACTATATATTCACGTCTCTTCTGGTTGCCGGGAGAAATATCAATAACCTTGGATATGCGGATGACACCACCCTTATGGCAGAAAGTGAAGAAGAACTAAAGAGCCTCTTGATGAAGGTGAAAGAGGAGAGTGAAAAAGTTGGCTTAAAGCTCAACGTTCAGAAAACTAAGATCATGGCATCTGGTCCCATCACTTCATGGGAAATAGATGGGGAAACAGTGGAAACAGTGTCAGACTTTATTTTTTTGGGCTCCAAAATCACTGCAGATGGTGATTGCACCCATGAAATTAAAAGACGCTTACTCCTTGGAAGGAAGGTTATGGCCAACTTAGATAGCATATTTAAAAGCAGAGACATTACTTTGCCAACAAAAGTCCATCTAGTCAAGGCTATGGTTTTTCCAGTGGTCATGTACGGACGTGAGAGTTGGACAGTGAAGAAAGCTGAGCGCCGAAGAATTGATGCTTTTGAACTGTGGTGTTGGAGAAGACTCTTGAGAGTCCCTTGGACTGCAAGGAGATCCAATCAATCCATCCTAAAAGAGATCAGTCCTGGGTGTTCATTGGAAGGACTGGTGTTGAAGCTGAAACTCCAATACTTTGGCCACCTCATGTGAAGAGTTGACTCATTGGAAAAGACCCTAATGCTGGGTAGGATTGGGGGCGGGAGGAGAAGGGGACGACAGAGGATGAAATGGTTGGATGGCATCACCAACTCGATGGACATGGGTTTGGGTGGACTCTGGGAGTCGGTGATGGACAGAGAGGCCTGGCGTGCTGCAATTCATGGGGTCGCAAAGAGTCGGACACGACTGAACTGAATTGAACTGAACTTGTTCTACTGTGAGGACCCCGGCTTTGGAAACATATCTGCTTTGGCTCTTGGCCATTATTTGCTGAGGTCATCTGAGTAGGCCAGTGCTGTCATGGGCCACCAGTCTGGGAGGGCCTGTCCTGGGGCTTTTCCAAGCCCCAGCTCCTGGAGGCAACTGCAGAGGGTTCTTCTATTTTTAGATCCTGGTGCATTGCCCGTGGAGCCAGTGACCTGGAAGAGCCAATTATCCCTCCACTCTCTGTTTCTGACTCCCTCATTTCCCTTCATTGTTCTGCCAGAATTTGCCTCCGTCTATGGGACTGGGATGAAATGACCCAGAGTTAACTGAGCTGGGTTCTGGTCTGCGGACCCAGATCCTGATGTTTCATGTACCTCCTAAGACTGTCGCTACCAAGACTCATTTTAAGCGTAAAACAATGGACTGCATGTTACATCAGGGTCTCCAAAATTTTTCAGCATGCTTTCTTATTAGTAAAACATTTAAAAATATACACTTTCTTTGCTTGTGTATTTATTCATAAATACTCTATGTATGCATTTATAATTATATGTGTACCTGTTATAAAGCTTATGTAGAAAATAGGAAATTTATAGACTGAGATCATACTGATGGATTAGAAGTTCTCAAATTCTTCTGTTGTACCGCATAGGACTTCTGGCACATTCTCACTGCAGAAATCACTGCTTTAGGTAATGAAATAAGAACACGTCTTTTGGAGACATTTGTTTTGAGCTGCGATGCTAGCTATCATCAATTTGAGAAATAATGGAAAAAGTTTTTCTTCGCCAAGGTGTTTTCTCTTTCCTAATAAATAACTATATCTGAAAATTCTATCACCTTTTGGCTATTAGGAATAACGCTGTTACGAACATAGATATATAAATACCTGTTACAGCCCCACTTTCAGTATTCCTGGGTGTATATCTAGAAGTAGAATTATTGGATCATATGATAATCTAAAGTTTGACTTTTTGAGGAAATGCCAAAATGTTTTCCACAGCAGATGCACCATTATACATTCCCACCAGCAACGCACAGGGTTCCATTTTCTCCATATCCTTGCCGACATTGTTTTCCATTTTAAAAAAATGGAAGCCATCCTAGTGGGTGTGAAATGGCATCTTATGGTGGCTTGGATTTGCTTTCCCCTACTGACCAATGATGTGATGTACTGTATTTTTAATTGATTTGTCTAGTTGGCATCCTTGTGTTTTCCAAATAGTTTACAGAATTATTTGTCAATTCCTCAAAACAAATTCAACTGACATTTTAATTGGATTGTATTGATTTTATAGATTAATTTGGGAAAAATAGAGCTCTCTATTTATTCCTCTTTTTTGTATCTTTTAAATAAGCTTTAAAAAATTTAATAGCATTTGAAACTTAAGTCCATAGAAGTGTGCACATTTTTTATTGGTTTTTTCTTAGATATGTTAGAGATTTTGTTGCTATTGTGAACAATATCTTATGTTTTATTTTCTAGGTAGTTATTATCAGTCTTCAGAAATGCTAGTGATTTTTGTAGACTGATTTTGTATCCAGCCCCCATACTGAACTCTTATCAGATCTCAGTCTATCTTTGGATCTATTGGCATTCCTCAAAGATGAGCACACAGGTTGCAATATTTGCAAATTTATTACTTCCTATTTGATTCTCACAAATTCTTATTATTGTTGCTGTTATTATGATTATTGAAAATCTTTCAGAAGCATTAGCCAGTATACCCACAAACAGAGATAGTAAACACTCTGTCTAATGTCTGATCTTCTCCATTGAGTGTGATGTTTCCTGTGTATTTTGGATTTAGATCTTTCATTAAAGTAAGAGAGTTTCCTTTTATTCCTATTTTTTCCTGAGGGTATTTAATCCTAAAAATATATATGTGCAATTTTTATTAAATCTTTTTCCTATCTGTTGAGATATCGTTTGATTTTTTTCTTTAGTATGTAAATATATTCAATGATTTCTGTTGTCAAATGATTCTTACATTACTGAAATAAACCTTACTTAATCATGATCTATTACATTTTATTTAATAATTTGGGATCTATAATTGAAAAAGAGCTGTTCTTTTTACTTTCTTCTATTCTTTTTAGCATTTGGAAATTACACTAATGCTACCCTAGAAGAGGGGCTTCCCAGGTGGCTCAATGACAAAGAATCTACCTGCCAATGCAGAAGACCCTGGTTTTATTCCTGGGTTGGACAGATCCCCTGGCAGAGGAAATGGCAACCCACTCTAGTATACTTTGCTGGAGAATCTAGGACAGAGGAGCCTGGTGGTCTCTAGTCCATAGGATCGCAAAGAGTTGGACAAGACTGAGCGACTGAGCATGCACACGCATACCTTAATAGAATGAATTGGATAGATTTCACTGTTTTTCTACTTTATGAAGCAAGTTGTTCCAGATATTTTTGATATTTCAAAAAACAGGTACTCATCTGTCCTAAGGCCTTTTTCTCTTTATAGGTAGGGTTGTGTATCCTTTATTTGTTGTTGTTGATCTTTTCACTATCTTTGCTTGTTATTGATTTTTCAAATTTCCCAATTTTTACTGGGCCAGTTTTATATTTTATATGCATTTAAAATATCTAGCTTAATATATTCTATCTTGATTATTACTTTCTTAGTGAATGACTATTAATAATATTATTTTATGGATATTTTCATCACTTTTGTGTCTATAAGTATTTTATTTAATTCTGAATTTTATATATCTGTAGGGGCTTCCCTTGTGGCTCAGCTGGTAAAGAATCTGCCTGCAATGTGGGAGACCTGGGTTCGATCCCTGGGCTGGGAAGATCCTCTGGAGAACGGAAAGGCTACCCACTCCAGTCTGTAAGTATTTTATTTAATTCTGAATTTTATATATCTGTGTCTTTTTCTCCCTTGATAAGCTTTCTTTAAAAATTTATTTTATTGAAGCATACTTGATATACAATGTTGTGTTAATTACTGCTGTACAGCAAAGTGATTCAGTTATGTGTATATATACATACTTTTTCATATTCTTTTCCATTATGGCTTATCACAGGATATTGAAATAGTTTCCTGTGCTATACAGTAGGACCTGTTGTTTGTCCATTTTATATACAATAGCTTTCGTCTGCTGATCCCAAAATCCCAATCTATGTCTCTCTCAATCCTCCTCCCCTTTGGCAACCACAATCTGTTCTCTGTGTGGGTCTGTTTCTGTGTCATAGATAAGTCCCCTTGATAAACTTTTGATGGAGGTTAGTACATTGAGGAATCTTTCAAAGGCTCAGCTTTCGGTTTGGTTATTCTTATCTATTTTATAGTTGCTATTGTTGCTATAGTCCAATTGTTTATTGAATTCTGAACTTATTTTTTCTTTTTGATTGTCTCTTTGTATTTGGTCTATTCACTTCCTAAACTCTTGAGTTACAGACTTTCTCTCTTTATGATCTGGTAAATGGTGTATTATTTGCATGTTTCATGTGTGCTCAGAAAACGTGCTTTCTCTACTTGGTTGATGTTGTAAAGTTCTTCCCGCTTCCCGTGTAATTATTTCAAATTTATGAATCATTTTATTTGAATATTTTCTATGATTGCTTATTATCTGCTTGTTCTATCAGTCACTCAGATAGTTACAGAAAAGTTGCTTTTTTCTTTTTCAGGCCAGGCTTTATCGGGCCCCCTGCTGCAACTGGGGGGAGTGAGAACAAACAAGTTCTCTTGCTTGCCCACTCCATGGGGCGGGGGGCGAGCTGGTTCCTCATATGAGGCGAGGAGAGGTGTGTGTCCAGGGGTTGGGTCAGAGGGGTGGCTTAGGTGTTTGGCCCATCCCTTAGGTGGTGTTGAGTGCAGGGGCATGTGGACTTACATGCTTTTGCTCCTGACCCACTGCTTTTGCTTCAGGCTCCTCAAAATGGCAGATTTTTTGGTCTCTTTGTATCTTTTGTCCAGAATTTGCCCAGCTGTTCATGCACACAGCTATCTTTAATCCCATACAGTTTCTTTGTATTCTATTGCTCAAGGAGAGGTATGTCCAGGTGCAAGCATTGCAGCACTGCAGCAAAAGGTTCCAGATCCCAGCCTGTCTCATTCCCCCATGACAGACTATACACCCTTATTCTTAAGGAGTAAGGGGCTGAAGGTCTTCTGAAACTTCTTCCTTCTGCACAGTGGCCTCAGAGCCTAGCCTAGCCTACCCTAGAGGTGTAGAAGTCCCTCACTGGCTGTTCCAAGAACTTGTAGGGACCTGGGCCACTTTTCACTGGAATGGGCTGAATTCTATGACCCATTATGAGCCTTACTTCAAATGTTGGATCCTGAAAAATACAAACATAACCCAAAGGTTAAACAAACAAGGGCTAAAAAGAGAACAATAGCCATTAAAGGGCCTAGAAAGGGAAGGAACCAGGTTAACTTTGGGCTTCCTTAACTGTTGACCAGACAAGGGAGGTGATATTGTCCTTGCCAAAGTCATGAAGCCACTCTGTCTGGGCATGTATTTCCTTGATATTAACTTTTACATGTCCTGTCGCAGTGATCCGAGTACAACAGGAAGTGTTAATTATTGCACAAATTCTGCCAGAAAGTAATCAGATGACTGTCAAGAGCTCCTATTCTAAAAGACTTCTAAATACAATTCCTGTGTTTTTCTCTGTAGTTATGTTGTTGAGTTTTATATCTTGAAGCTATGGTTTGAAGGGCATGTAAGTCCACAGTTGTTAGATCTTCCTGATTTTGTTTTGTTTAATAACATCTCTCTTTAAATTTTTTTTTCCTGGAATTCAGTTTTGTTATTTGCTCCCCAGTTTTAGTTGGTTCAAAATTGCCTCATAAACATTTCCATCCTTTTATTGGTGACTTTCCTATGACTCTTTGTTTTACAAATATTCCTCTTAGAATATTGTTTAAAAATCCAATTTGTGAGTGTTTATCTTTTGATTAGTAAGTTTAATTCTTTACAAATTGTATTAGTTTTTTAAGACTCTGATAACAAAGTACCACAAACTGCATGGCTGGAAACAACAGAAATATGTTTTTTCATGGTATTGGTGGCTAGAGACACAAAATTAAGGTGTCAGCAGCGCCATGAACTCTCTGAAATCTGTGGGCAAATCCTTTCTAGTCTCTTCTTAGCTTCTGGTGCTTTGCTGGTGATCTTCAACTTTTCTTGGCTTGTAGCTGGATAACGCCAGTCTCCGCCTTTGCTGTTATGCGGCGTTCTCCCCATGTGTCTCTGTGTTCCCATGGCGTCTTTTTATAAGGCCATTAGTTTTATTGGATTAGGGTCCTACCCTACTTCAGTATGACCTCATCTTAATTTAGCTAATTACATCTACAATAGCCCTATTTCCAAATAAGTTTACATTGAGAGGAACTGGGATTTAGAAATTTAATATATCTTTTTGGGGGGACACAATTCAATATATAACACAAATTATGTAATTAATTTTATATTTAGCATTTATTTCAGTAATCTTGGGGCTTCCCCTGTGGCTCAGTGGTAAAGAATCTGCCTGCCAACGCAGGAATACAAGAGACTCAGGTTCGATCCCTGGGTTGGGAAGATCTCCTGAAGTAGGAAATAGCAGCCCCCTCCAGTGTTCTTGCCTGGGAAATCCCATGGACAGAGGAGCCTGGTGGGCTACAGTCCATGGAGTCGCAAGGAGTCACATGGCTGAGCACACATGTATTCAGCCATCATATTTCTAATTTTTGCTTACCATATATTACTTTCTTCTTTTTTCCTTTCTTATCTTGCATTGAATAGAATGTCCTTCTACTGGTTTGAAAATTCTGAATTCTACTTTTGTGCTTTTTAGTAGTTATATTTAATTTATTAAAAGTCATATCTATGTTTAGTTTTTCTTATTAATTCTATCTTACTAGCCATGAGCCCTTTTAGTCTATCTTTTATCTTTCTTTAATTTTGGAAAACCCTTGTTTTTTTTTAGACCTTCAACTGGTAGTCAGATGCGAATGTGAGAGTTGGACCATAAAGAAGGTTGAGCACTAAAGAATTGAAGCTTTTGAACTGTGGTGCTGGAGAAGACTCTTGAGAGTCGCTTGTACTTCAAAGAGATCAAGCCAGTCAATCTTAAAGGAAATCCTCTTTTTTACATTTCTTTCTTTTCTTCAAGGCTTCTTATTGTACAGATGGCTATACTGGTACTTTTCTTGGCTTATTTTTATTTTCATTAGCTTCAAATTATATTTTCCTACTTTTCATTACTTCTCAATGCCTTCTGGGAGAACCCATCAATCTGATCATTCATCTCACTTGTCTCTACTCCAATGTAATTCATTTTTATTATTCATGTCATTTATTAAGTTCTTTATAAATTGAAGAATTGAATTTGTGAGGTTATGATTGAATTTTCACATCCAGTGTTTCTATTTGATCCTTTTTCATAACTACTTTTTTTGCTTCATCTTAGCATTATCCTTCCAGGCCATATAAGCCTCACAAAGAGCCTGTGATGTAGGCATTATCTCCACTTTCTGAGTAAAAAAACTAAGATGTGAAGACAATCCGTTCTTCTTACCCAGGATCACCTCGCAGGTAGGTTGTTGTTATTCAGCTGCTAAGTCGTGTCCAACTCTTTGTGACCCCATGGACTGCAGCACGCCAGGCTTCACTGTCTCCTGGAGTTTGCTCAAATTCATGTCCATTGAGATGGTGATGCTATCTAACCATCTCATCCTCTGCTGCTCCCTTCTCCTTTTGCCTTCAATCTTTCGCAGCATTAGAGTCTTTTCCAATGAGTTGGCTCTTTACATCAGGGGGCCAAAATACTGTAACTTCAGCATTAGTCCTTCCAATGAATATTCAGGGTTGATTCCCTTTAGGATTGACTGGTTTGATCTCTTTGGAGTACAAGGGACTCTCGTCTTCTCCAACACCACAGTTTGAAAGCATCAATTCTTTGGTGCTCAGCCTTCTTTATAGTCTACCTGTCACATTCGTACCTGACTATCAATTGAAGGCCTACAGGGCAAAAACAGGTTTTGCGGAGAAGAAGGTGACTTTTAGGAAGCACCTAAGAATGGGGGCTGATTGCCAGGAAAATCAACCATGTGATTATCGGAATGGAATTTTCACTTCTATTCCCTGACTCTGGGGCAAGGGAGAGGATCTGGAGGTTGGCCAGTGACCAATTATTACATCAATCATATCTGTGTAATAAAGCTTCCATAAGTCCCCCAAAGACAGGATTTGGAGAGCTTCTGGGCTGGTGAACACGTGGAGATTTGGGAAGACTGGTGTGCTCAAAGTCAGCATGGAAGCTCCATGCCTTCCCCGTAACTCACCCTGTACATCTCTTCCATCCAGCTGTTCCTTAGTTATATCCTTTTATAAAAATAAACTGGTAATCTAGTAAATAAAATGTTTCTCTGAGTTCTGCCAGCCCCTCTGGCAAATTAACCAAACCTAAGAGGGGGTTATAGAAACCTCTGATTTATAGCCACTCAGCATGAAGCACCAGTGACAATCTAGACTTGCAGTTGGCTTGTGAAGGGGGTGAGGGGCAGTCTTACAGGACTAAGCTCTTAACTTGTAACATAAGAAGGGGATCATTGGAACCTCCAATCTATAGTTAGTTGGTTAGAAACACAGGTGAGAACCTGGACTTCCTACTGGCCTCTGAAGTTGAGGACAATCTTGCAGAACTGAGCCCTTAACCTTGGAATTCGATGCTATCTCCAGGTAGATGTTATCAGAATTGAATTGAATGGTAGGACGCACAACTGGTGTTGGAGAATTGCTTGGTTGGAAGGACCTCACTACTGGTCTGAATTGGTGACTAGAACTTATTTAATGTGTATATTTTGTTTTCTAGAAAGCTGATTGCTAAATATTTCAGTTCAGTCTCTCAGTTGTGTCCAATTCTTTGCGACCTCATGGACTGCAGCCTGCTAGGCTTCCCTGTCCATCACCAAACTCCCGGAGCTTACTCAAACTCATGTCCATCTAGTTGGTGATGCCATCCAGCCATCTCATCCTCTGTTGTCCCCTCTCCTCCTACCCCCAATCCTCCGCAACATCAGCGTCTTTTTCAGTGAGTCAGTTCTTCACATCAGATGGCCCAAATATTGGAGTTTCAGCTTCAGCATCAGTCCTTCCAATGAATATTCAGGACTGATTTCCTTTAGGATGGACTGGTTGGATCTCCTTGCAGTCCAAGGGACTCTCAAGAGTCTTCTCCAACACCACAGTTCAAAAGCATCAATTCTTCAATGCTCAGCTTTCTTTATGATCCAACTCTGACATCCATACATGAGTACTGGGAAAACCATAGCTTTGACTAGACAGACCTTTGTTGGCCAACAGAGGTTAAACATTTACTGGGACAAAAATGCCTATGAATTAAATTTAATGTTAACTACCAACAACACGTTAATATGAATAGGTCTTTTTAAATATGAGTAAAAAGCAAATCCCAAAAGATTAGATACAAGATGATAGTCTTTTAATAAAGTTAGCAGTCATTTAAAAACACTTTTGAAAGAAAACATATACTGATGTCTATTCATATTAAAACAACTTTTTTCTTGAGTCGTAAGAGCTCTTTATATATTCAAGATGCTAGACTCTTAGCAGATTTGCAAACATTGTCTCCCATCCTGAGTTGTCTTTTCACGTCCTCCACACCTTGATATTTTGCCTTGTGCTCTTTGAAACTTAACAAGGAATCTCCCTGAAAGGAGATTTTTTTTTCAAGTTTCATGGCTCAGGGAAGCCAAGAGTCTCAGTGGGGAGGAAATGGTTAACCACTTAGTCTGAGGGTAGCAGTAGTTTTCAGGTGAATTATAATTAATTAAACAAAAGTTCTGAATTCAATCAGGAGCCAATTTTGAATTTGCAGAGATTCAATTAGCTGTGATTACAGCTAGAGACTGGAAATGCTGTGCCCTCAGGGCCCTCGGTCTCCTGCACTTAGGGTCCAACAGCAGTGTCTGGGGTGCCTGGTGTGGGCAAGGGGCCTTTGCCAACAGCTCAAGTGGTGCTGCTGCAGGAGCAGCAGGAGCCCCAGGGCCACAGTAATACTGCTGCAGGCTGTATCTCAACCCTGAAAAGGTTACCACTTTCCTTTTTTTTCCAGTCTGAGTAAGTCTTTGAACTGCGGCCAAGGTTTTTCCTTGGATTTGCCGAAGGAATTCTTCTGCTAAGCATGATCAATCTATTTTCCTTTGGCAGACTGTGTTTTTTAACACCTACCAGCTTCTCCTGGGTGAGTGGGAGTTTCAGGAGGGTTTCCTTTTAATGGATTATCTTGAAAACACCAGAAAGTGCAGGGCAGAGCTGGAGGGGAGTGGAACCCTGGAGAGGGGGTGCTAGAGGGTCTTTTTGTGTCCATGCTTCTGTTTTGTTTTTGTTTAAAATTAACTGACTAATTTTTGTTTGCGCTGGGTCTTTCTTGCTGCGTGAGGGCATTCTCTAGTGTGGTGCGTGGGCTTTTCATTGATGTGGCTTCTCTTGTTGCTGAGCCCAGGCTCTAGGCATGTGGACTTCAGTAGTTGCGGTTCGCGGGCTCTAGGGTGCAGGCTCAGTAGTTGTGGCCTATGGTTTAGTTGCTCCGCAGCACAAGGAATCTTCCTGAACCAGGGATCGAACCTGCCTCCCCTGCACTGGCAGGCAGATTCTTATTGACTGTACAACCAGGGAAGTCCCTTCAAGCTTCTTTTTTTAAAACATGCCTTGAGTACCATGTATCATGGCATCTCATAGAGTAGGTACATATATATTGAACAAATGAATGATTCCTTAGATGGTGACTATCACAGTCTCCATTTTATATATGAGGAAGCTGAGGCTCAGAAATCTTAAAACCACATGGATGCTAAGCAAAGGAGCTAGGACTGTTTGATTTTAAATCTTGCGCTTTTTCCATAAAAAGCCTCCTTGTAGAGTAAGGTGAGCTTGTGAGGCTCATGTGGGAATCATGCTTGAAGCACAACACTGCTCACCCTCCCCTGACAGTCCAGTCTATATTCAAGCAAGTATCGATAAGGCAAGTTTGATCTTTCTCAGTCAGCTTGGAATACCTTCTCTTTATTTCTTACTTTCTACCCCTCAGCCCTTCTCACTTTGCTTCTCTCCTTCTCATTTTGCTTCTCTCCTCCCTTTATCCAAACAGAGCTTTTAAAAATAGCACAAATGTTGCCTCCTCCAGGAAGTCTTCCCTGACTGATCCCCTAATCTCCCCTGTCCCCTAGCTTCCTGTCAGTCCTGCTGTGCCCGTTGCAGGGCTGTGATATAAGCATATGGTCTCTGTCATAGTACTCCTATGCACACCCAAATATGAATGTTCATAGCAGTGTTATTCGTAAGTGGAACAACCCAAATATCCATCAACTGATGAATGGATAAACAAAATCCAGCATACCCATAAAATGGATGTTCTTTGACCACAGATAGAAATGAAATATTGATTCATATGTGGGGATATTGCATTTCATCCCTACTGTGAGAGCCCCAGGAGCAGGGCCTGAGACTTCTTTGTCTGTGTTTCCCTTCTATTCCCAGCTCTGCTGCCCATGAAGTCTGGGGGACAAGAGTCAATCACTAGGGAAATCCCTTCTGACTTGGCCACCTGTAAGATCTACCACAATATAGTTGGTACAGGAACAGCAAGAGTCCTCCTCAAACAGAACTTAGGTCCTCAAAGAGGTTTAGCAATCATGTCCACAAAATACCTCAGGAAAGGGAAGTCCTGGTGCAGCTTGTGTGGGAACCCTCTTCACCATAAAGTCTAGCCGAGCGTCAGTGCGACATGCTTACCTCTCTCCATTGTCTTTCCTCATTCTCTTCCCTCTTTTGCCTCCCAGTCAAATCCCTTTTAGACAGAGCTCCTGAGAACCTGTGACTCTCTGGGAACAGTGTGCGTATGGAGGGGACACTGGAGGGGGAGGGTGACGACCTGAGTTCTAATTCCCACTCTGTCACCTCTCAGTGTGTGCCGTTTCGCAGGAACTTCAGTCTCCGCATCAAAACCCTAGAATGTAGGATCTCTCAGGGTCTGTCTTACAGTACTTAACAGGGTACCTGGACCTAGCAGGTGATTAGCAGGTTCTCACCTATTTAAATGGTGCCTAAAACCCACCTTACCTACCTTATAGGGTTGTATTGAATATCTAATGAGGTCATGCCAGTGAGACCTTGAGAAATCAAAAGCCTTGCAAAGAAAGGCTTTACAGTTGTCTTGGATGGAAGAGATCATCCCTGACCTGGTCAAAGAATAGTCAAAGAGCGGCCTAGTTTTACATACTCCAGTAAGTGTTCATAGCAGCTTTATATGTCTTTTATATCTCAATTTCTGTAGTCACCAAAAATTGAAAACAACCCAATAGCCATCAATCAGTGAATGGATAAACAAAATGTGGTATATCCATACAATTGTGGTGTTGGATGCTACTCAGTAATTAGAGGAAAAAACTACTGATTCTGAATACATACTCAATAATTTCATTCATATAAAATTCTAGAAAAAGGAAACTCTTCTGTAGTGACATAGGATACATCAATGGTTGCCTGGTGGAGGCAGAAGATGGAGGTAGAAGAAAGAAGAATTACAAAGGGGCATGAAGAAAGTTTTAGGGAGCTGCACCCTAATAAGTAGGGTATGAGTAGCCCTCATAATCAACAAAAGAGTCTGAAATATAGTACTTGGGTGCAACCTCAAAAATGACAGAATGATCTCGGTTCATTTCCAAGGCAAGTCATTCAACATCAGAGTAATCCAAGTCTTGCCCCAATCCAAAAATCCAGTTCAATCCAAGCTGAAGTTGATCAGTTCTATGAAGACCTAAAAGACCTCCTAGAACTAACACCTAAAAAAATGTTTTATTCATCATCAGGGACTTGAATTCAAAAGTAGGAAGTCAAGACACACCTGGAGTAAGAGGCAAGTTCAGCCTTGGAGAACAAAATGAAGGGCAAAGGCTAACTGAATTCTGCCAAGAGAAGGCACTACTACTAAGTCGCTTCAGTTGTCTCCAACTCTGTGCGACCCCATAGACGGCAGCCCACCAGGCTCCGTGGTCCCTGGGATTCTCCAGGCAAGAATACTGGAGTGGGTTGCCATTTCCTTCTCCAGTACATAAAAGGGAAAAGTGAAAATGAAGTCTCTCAGTCGTGTCCGACTCTTAGCAACCCCATGGACTATAGCCTACCAGGCTCCTCCGTCCATGGGATTTTCCAGGCAAGAGTACTGGAGTGGGGTGCCATTGCCTTCTCCGCTTTGTCACTCAGTCATGTCCAACTCTTTGTGACCCCATGATCTGTAACCCACCAGGCTCCTCTGTCCATAGGATTCTACAGGCAAGAATACTGGAGTGGGTTGCCATTTCCTTCTCCAGTGCATAAAAGGGAAAAGTGAAAATGAAGTCGCTCAGTCGTGTCCGACTCTTAGCGACCCCATGGACTGTAGCCTACCAGGCCCCTCCATCCGTGGGATTTTCCAGGCAAGAGGACTGGAGTGTGGTGCCATTGCTCATAGCAAAGACCCTTTTTCAACAACACAGGAGACAACTTTACACATGGACATCATCAAATCGTCAGTACTGAAATCAAATTGATTATATTCTTTGTAGTCGAAGATGGAGAAGCTGTATACAGTCAGCAAAAACAAGACCTGGAGCCGACTGTGGCTCAGATCATGAGCTTCTCATAGCAAGATTCAGGCTTAAACTAAAGAAAATTGAGAAAAACACTAGGCCAGTCAGGTATGAATTAAATCAAATCCCATATGAATTCACAATAGAAGTAATGAATAGATTCAAGGGACCCAGTTCAGTTCAGTGGCTCAGTTGTGTCTGATTCTGCAAACCCATGGATGCTGGTCCATCACCAACTCCCAGAGCTTACTCAAACTCATGTCCATCGAGTTGGTGATGCCATCCCAACCATCTCACCCTCTGTCATCCCCTTCTCCTCCTGCCTCTATCTTTCCCAGCATCAGGGTCTTTTCCAATGATTCAGTTCTTTGCATCAGGTGGCCAAAATATTGGAGTTTCAGCTTCAGCATCAGTCCTTCCAATGAATATTCAGGACTGATTTCCATTAGGATTGACTGGTTTCATCTTGCAGTCAAAGGGACTCTTAAGAGTCTTCTCCAACACCACAGTTCAAAAGCATCAATTCTTTGGTGCTCAGCTTTCACATTCATACATGACTACTGGAAAAACCATAGCTTTGACTAGACAGACCTTTGTCTGAAAAGTAATGTCTCTGCTTTTTAATATGCTGTCTAGGTTGGTCATAACTTTTCTTCCAAGGAGCAAGCGTCTTTTAATTTCATGGCCACAGTCACCATCTGCAGTGATTTTGGAGCCTAAGAAAACAAAGTCTGTCACTGTTTCCACTGTTTCTCCATCTATTTGCATGGAATGATGGGACTGGATGCCACGATCTTACTTTTTTGAATGTTGAGTTTTAAGCCAACTTTTTCACTCTCCTCTTTCACTTTCATCAAGAGGCTCTTTAGTTCTTCTTCACTTTCTGCCATAAGGGTGGTGTCATCTGCATATCTGAGGTTTTTGATATTTCTCCTGGCAAACTTGATTCTAGTTTGTGCTTCATCCAGTCCAGCATTTTGCATGATATACTCTGCATATCAGTTAAATAAGCAGGGTGACAATATACAGCCTTGACATACTCCTTTCCCAATTTGTAACCAGTCTGTTGTTCCATGTCCAGTTCTAACTGTTGCTTCTTGACCTGCATACAGATTTCTCAGGAGGAAGGTAAGGTGGTCTGGTATTCCCATCTCTTGAAGAATTTTCCACAGTTTGTTGTGATCTACACAGTCAAAGGCTTTGGCGTAATCAATAAAGCAGATGTTTTTCTGGAATTTTCTTGCTTTTTCTATGATTCAACAGATGTTGGCAATTTGATCTCTGGTTCCTCTACCTTTTCTAAATCCAATTAGTTAACAGTGTGCCTGAAGAACTATGGACAGAGGTTCCTTTGTACAGGAAGCAGTGAACAAAACCATCCCAAAGAAAAAGACAAGCAAGAAGGCAAAGTGGTTATCTGAGGAGGCTTTAAAAATAGTGGAAAAATGAAAAGAAGAGAAAAGGGAGAGAGGGAAATGTACTTCCAATTAAAGCAGAGTTTCAAAGAATAGCTAGAAGAGACAAGAAGACCTTCTTCAATGAACAGTGCTTAACAATAGAAGATAACAACAAAAGGGGAAAGATTAGAGATCTCTTCAGGAAAAATGGAAACATCGAGGGAGCATTCCATCCAAAGATGGGTACAATAAAGGATAAAGATGGTAGCGATCGGGTATACACTGAAGATATCAAGATAAGATGGAAAGAATATATGGAAGAACTGTATAAAACAGATCTTAATGAACCAGATTACTACAGTGATGTGGTTAGTCACCTGTAATGCGAAGTCAAGTGGGCCTTAAGAAGCACTGCTGTTAATAAAACTAGTGGATGTGATGAAATTCCAGCAGAACTATTCAAATCCCTAAAGGATGATGCCATCAAGGTTTTGCATTATGTCAGCAAATCAGGAAGACCGAGAAGTGGCCACAGGACTGGAAAAGGTCAATCCTCATCCCAATTCCCAAGAAAGGTAGTACCAAAGAATGTGCTAACCATTGGACAATTTCACTCATCTCCCATGCTAGTTGGATGGCATCACCAACTTGATGGACATGAGTTTGAGCAAGTGCCAGGAGTTGGTGATGGACAGGGAAGCCTGGTGTGCTGTAGTACATGGGGTCACAAAGAGTCAGACAAGACTGAGTGACTGAACTTAACTGAACTGAACCCATGTTAGTAAGGCCATGCTTAAAATCTTGCATGCTAGGCTTCAGCATTATGTGAAGCAAGAAATTCCAGATGTCCAAGCTGGGTTTAGAAAAGAATGAGGATCTAGAGATCAAAATGCCAACATTCACTGTATTATAGAGAAAGCAAGGGACTTTCAGAAAAACATCTTTCTCTGCTTCATTGACTACACTGAAGCCTTTGACTGTGTGGGTCATGACAAACTGTGGAAAGCTCTTAGAAGGGTGGGAATGCCAGACTATTTTACCTGTCTCCTGAGAAACCTGTATGCTGGTCAAGAAGAAACAGTTAGAACCCTGTATGGAACAACTGATTGGTTCAAGATCAAGAAAGGAGTATGACAGGGCTGTCTGCTATCACCCTGTTTGTTTAACCTATACAGTAAGCACATCATGAGAAATGCCAGACTGGGTGAATTACAAGCTGGAATCAAGATAGGCAGGAGAAACTTCAACAACCTCAGATATGCAACTGATACCACTCTAATGGCAGAAAGTGAACAGGAACTAAAGAGCCTCTTGATGAGGGTAAAGGAGGAGAGTAGAAGTGCTGGCTTAAGATTAAATATTAAAAAAACTAAGATCATGGCATCTGGTCCCATTACTGCATGGCAAATAGAAGGGGAAAATGTGGAAGTAGCGACAGATTTCCTTTTCTTGTGCTCCAAAATCACTGCTGATGGTGACTCTAGCCATGAAATCATAAGACAATTGTTTCTTGGCAGGAAAGTGATGACAAACCTAGACAGTGTGTTGAAAAGCAGAGATATTACTCTGCTGACAAAGGTCCATTTAGTCTAGGCTATGGTCTTCCCAGGGGTCACCTATGCTTGTGAGAGCTGGACCATAAAGAAGGCAGAATGCCAAAGAACTGATGCCTTCAAACTGTGGTGCTGGAGAAGACTCCTGAAAGTCCCTTGGACAGAAAGGAGATCAAACCAGTCAATCTTAGGGGAGGTCAACCCTGAATATTCACTGTAAGGACTGATGCTGAAGCTGAAGCTCCAGTACTTTGGTCATCTGATGCGAACAGATGACTCATTGGAAAAGTCCCTGATGCTGGGAAAGATTGAGGGCAGAAGGAGAAGAGGGCATCAGAGGATGAGATGGCTGGATGGCATCACTGATACAATGAACGTGAACTTGGCAAACTCTGCGAGATGGTAAGGGACAGGGAGGCCTGGTGTGCTGCAGTCTATGGGGTTGCAAACAGTTGGACATGACTGGGTGACTGAACAACAATAACAACAACCCTAATAAGACATCCCTAAGATAGAAAAGAGGTGGAGAAAGGTCTCTAAGGTGACTCAGCAATGAGGAGGGTCTAGTGTCAGAACAGAGTCTAAGATGGTAGGGATTTGATCTTGGGTCTGGAGGGCACCCTTTGCCTGTCAATGAAGGGGCAGCAGAGGAAATGCTATTTTGTGCAGTGACTCAGAACAAGTGGATCTTCTCACTGTGATTTTTGTGCGGGCTGAAGATATAGTCAAAGCCCAAGAATCTTAGACCTGGGTGGGCCTTCTGGACTTAATTAGAGGTCAGATGAATTGTGCATGGGAGGTGAAGTAGCTGAAGGGATATTGTTTAAGTTGGCTGGTGGGAGAAGGACCCCACTTATTCAACAAAAATGATCAGATCTGGATACCAGAACCTGCTCTGACCTTAACTTGCTGTGTGATCTCAATGAAGTCACTTATACCCTAGTTTCCTTCTATGCAAAGTGAGGGTGTTAACTGCACACTGTTTAAGGGGATTTCAACTCTAAGAGTCTGTGGTGCACAGGCAAAGAGAGGCAATCAGAGGGGCCAGGGTGGCTGATAAAGGATGTGAGTGATGTCAGAAACAGTTTAGAGAATATCTTTCATGAGAGTACCTTCTTCATACAATAACCATTGGGGTGATCTCCAGATCATTTTTCCCAAATGATCTTGAAATCATTTGGGAAAGACCAGGGTCTGATCCAGTATAGTCCTTTATAGGCCTATTTAGTGGTACAGATCGGAAAGCAAAATGGAAGGTTACCAGTGGAATAAATAAACTTTGGAACAAGACAAATCTGTGTTTGAATCCCAGCTCTGAAATTTCCTCATAGTGTATCTTTGGGTAAGTTACATAATATTTCTGTTTTCAGATTCCTCACCAGTAAAACTGGGATAATATACATGCCTCCCAGAGTTGATGCAAGAAAGAAACCAGATAGTATATATAAGGCACTCAGAATATTTTCTGGTAAGTTATAAATTCTCATATCTGGTTATTTCTCCTCCTCCTCTGTCTTCTTCTTCTTCTTCTTCTTACTTCACAGCAGGTATGGTGAGAAGAGGAGACAGTCCAGCTCAGCCAGGCCAGGCTGTGTGATGCTCCCTCTCCAGCTTGGCCAGTCTCCCTGGACATTGTAGGTTTCTATCAAACTAGAATCCAAAGCCTGTCAAGTAGCAAGATGGTTATTTGGCTAATTAACTGTCTACAAAAGAGCTGAGAGGCAGAGACAGGCATTCCAGAATAGGAGAACTTTCCAACTAAATCCAGGTAAATCTGTGGAGCACTTGAAATGTAATTATATTTTTTACTGCAATATTTATGGAGACCTTCCTTCTTGCACAAGGGAGATATCTTGGGCGAGGCTGAGTATTTCTGGGCTCCAGAATCCCAGGTCCTAGGAAGTCCCTTCCTCCCTGTGGGTTGTAGTTTGGAGTGACCATCAATCAACCCTGGTGACCTGCATCTCAAGACGGGCAGAGGAAACTCTGAGAGAGGCCCAGTCCTCAGAGGCCCTGCCAGTCTGAGATTTTTGAAGGCTGTGGCCTGCAACATCCTGGAAGGTGACCTATCTTTTGGTAAGAGCACAGGTTTCGATTCCAACTCTCAGTTTGAATCCTGATGATCATATTACTTGACTCAGGCTCAGTTGCTTCATTTGTAGAATGAACACAATGTCACTGAGTCCAAGACAGGCCAACAAAACCAGAGATGAGGTGCCGAGGCAAGGAATATAACCAGAGAGCCAGCAGACCAAGAAAAAGGCAGACTAATGTCTTAAAATAACCATATTGTTGGGGGTCTGGATGTCAGATTCTTTTACAGAACAGAGATGAGGGGGGAGGTGAGGAAACAAAGTAAAAAAGCCATTAATCTTGTAAATTTCTCTTAGAATGGCAAGCCTCAGGGAGTTCAGTTCAGTTGCTCAGTCATGTCCGACTCTTTGCGAGCCCATGAACCGCAGCACACCAGGTCTCCCTGTCCATCACCAACTCCTGGAGTCCACCCAAACCCATGTCAATCGAGTCGGTGATGCCACCCAACCATCTCATCTTCTGTCATCCCCTTCTCCTCCTGCCCTCAATCTTTCCCAGCATCAGGGTCTTTTCAAATGAGTCAGGTCTTCGCATCAGGTGGCCAAAGCATTGGAGTTTCAGCTTCAACATCAGTCCTTCCAATGAACACCTAGGACTGATCTCCCTTAGGATGGACTGGTTGGATCTCCTTGCAGTCCAAGGGACTCTCAAGAGTCCCTCAGGGAGGGGATGTGTTAATTTCTTCCTTCCTGCCATCCACAGGCGATAGAGTCCTGAAGAAAGACACTTAAAGGGTCAGGTAGACAGGCAGTGTTTTCTGAGGCAGGTCATTGCTACTGCTGCTAAGTCACTTCAGTCGTGTCCAGCTCTGTGCGACCCCATAGACGGCAGCCCACCAGGCTCTGCCATCCCTGGGATTCTCCAGGCAAGAACACTGGAGTGGGTTGCCATTTCCTTCTCCAATGCATGAAAGTGAAAAGAGAAAGTGAAGTCACTCAGTCGTGTCCGACTCTTAGCGATCCCATGGACAGAAAATCCTCCGTCCATGGGATTTTCCAGGCAAGAGTTCTGGAGTGGGGTGCCTTTGCCTTCTCCGGAGGCAGGTCATTATATACAATTATAATCACAAAAGCTACAAAAAAGCAAGTCAAAGAAACAGTTCCAACACATAGTCAGAATTGGTTCTTCCCTGCAACAATTGATTCTTCTCCTTCCAGGATTGTGGGAGGAGACAGTGGGGTCATCTCTATGCAGTCCCCAGCTCACAGTGAATGCTTATCATAGGGTATCAATTGCTATTATTACCCATCTAATCTACCCAGCATCCTGTGTAGTACCTGGTACATAATCAACTGTCAAGGTATGTTGGCTCATTCCTGGGACTCAGGGTACATTGTGGGGAGAATGGTGGTGGGACATGGGCATCAGGATAATGGAGGAGGAGCAGGCTCTGTGTAGAGCCAAGAAATCCATTCCTGCCTGAAGCTGCCAGCTAGAAGAGGCTGGCAGTCTTAATGGATACAGGTGTAACTTTCCCTGAGAGATGCGCTGGAATAATAGCTGGAAGGGAGTATATCAGCATCCACTTAGGTTACAGATGAGAAAACAAAGGCTCAGGGCTTCATGGGTCAGTGTCAGATAGCAAGGGAATGGTAATTTCAGAGCGAGGTTCTCACTCAGTTTATTGCCCATGGTGTGGCTCATTAAGGTGTAGGACAACCCTTGAACTCGAGGTCTGAACAGCTTTAGTTGTTCATCTGACCCAATCTGCTGACTGCCTTAGTCCCAAAATTCTCCCAGATCTCTAGCACCTCTTCCCAGCATATTCCAGAACCTCTCTGAAGCAGAGCTTTCCATGCTGCAGGCTCCTACAGGGGCAGTGCAAGGCAGCCCTGGGTCTGGGTGCAGCATCCTTAAATGTGCTCTCTTGCCCTTCCCCAGTCTCCCCATTTGGGCTGTCCTGGTATGTCTTGCTGAGCACGTGAGGTGCTGCTGAGGCTGTAATGTGAGTTCTTTAAAGTTCACTTTGGAAACAAGGACATGAAGTTCTTGGGAATGTTGGCTCCCAGCTTGCTGAGCTCTGCAGCTCTCTGTGGGACTGGCTGCTGCCGTCAAAAAGAATAGAGCCGTCATTCTGCAGGAAGGTTTCTATGATAATAGGGTTTTGCCTCCCAGTAACTGGAAAGGTGCTAATCTAGTGACTCATGAGCTACTTATAAGAAAAAAACCCACCTGGAAATGAAACTGCATCATGTTTCCTGAGTGCTTCATCTCCTTATTTCACTGCAGAGGGCAAGCTGGGGCTTAGCTGTAGGGAGCAGAGCCTGGTCGTCCTGGCAACCCTGCTGGAGCAACCTTATACTCCTACCTCCCATCTAGGTAGTCCAGTGAGACAGAAATCAGAGGAGTGATGGACCTAGCACCAGGCCATTGGGAAAGGAGCTGGCATGTGCCTGGGTTTGCAAAGGAGATAGTCATTGACAAACTAGTGTTAGAACCTCCCAAGTTCTGGTGCGTGTGCAAGCATGAGGGCACATGTGTGCATTTGAGTGTGGGTCTGTGTGCACACGTGGGCTGGTTGACGGTGTGGGCTTGTAGTGAGTGTGTGAGAGCAAGTATGTGTGTGTGCAGCTGTGCCCGGCCTGAATGCTGCTGTTTTCGAGGGGCTTGGGCTCTAATGCTTTTTGCTTTCTCCATCCATGTCTCTGTCCAGCTTTGGGGACCTGAGATCCAGCTCTCTGTGTCTTGGTACCTGGGCATAGATGACAACTTTGCTGTGTAGTTGGAGTTTCAGTTGGGCTCCACTTGGAGAAATGCAACCGCTTTACTCTCAGTGGGGCAGGCAGTTGGACTCTGACCCTGCTTAGAAGGCATCTGGGCCTGCCCAGTACCTGGACCCCTCTCCAGGGCCTCAGGGGTAAGGCACCTACTCCATACTCAGCCTTGCATCCCCCTCTATCACCCTACTGCACTCCTTTTGCTTGGGGACGTCCCACTCCTACTTCAGATTCCTGTTCTCTTCCCATGGGATCCTGCCTTGGTGGAGACCCTGACTTTGGGGCAACCCCCAGATGGGAGCCCTGAAGGGCCAAGAGTCCTTCCAGCCATGGCAGCTCCTCCCTGCACCCTCCCAGCCTCCTCCCAGCCTCCTCCCAGCCGGCAGCTCCCAGCCTTAGTCACAGCCCTCCTGAGGCTCTCAACTCCTCCCACCTCCCACTTCTTTCATTAACTTCATTGAAGCTAATAATCCTGCCAGCAATTCCGTTGTCTCTTCTTAATTCCAATTTCCTTTTGTCTCTAGGGGCAAATCAGCAGAGTGTAATGGTGAAGTGGTAGGCACATTCTCCCAGTATTAATTAGAGGAACATTAACAATGTGAAATAAACACGCCTTCAGCATCAGGGAGCTGCCCCTGGCTCTCCTCACCCCCTTACCTCTCCCCTTGCTTCCTCCCTTCCTGAGCTCAAGGCAGATCTAGAAGAGTCTCCCAGGGTTGGAAACCTGCCAGTTGTCCCACCTCCACTCTCTCCCTCACCCTCTTATCAAATCAGTCACCATGTCACATAGGTTTACCTCCCGAATATGCCTCAAATCCTTCCAGAGTTCCTCTCTGCCTCCACCTTGGGCCACTGCTGCAGTCCATGCTGAAACTGAGCCCCCCCCCCCACTAGCCCCCATGGGGCTCGTGGCCAGGGAAGCCTTTCTGTGTCCCCTGTTTCTTGTTTGTAGGGCATAGGTTCCAGCATCCATGACCTTCCCTGAGTTCCAAAGGGCAGGTTCAAACAGTTGCTAATTAGGGAAGGGAGGGAATGCAGAGATAAGAAGTCGTCAAGAGACCATCAAGAAAGGAGACTGCAGACTTGGGGAAGGGTCCTTTTCCACCTCAAGGGATACACAAAACAATATCTTTGAGTTCTTCTGTAGAACTAACCACCCTCCCCCCCCTCCCCCCCAACCCAAACGGAAGATGGACTGCTTGATGAAGCACCCTTCATTCCAGAGAGAAGGTCATAGTCTGATAACCTTGAGAACCACAAAAGCTCACCTGAGCCCACATTAAAGGAGTGAAGGCCCTGAACACACCCTGATCCTTATGACCAATCCCACTCCTGAACCATGGCTATAAAGCTTCTCACCAAATCACTCCCACCACCCTGCCCTCCATTGGTACACTCAATTTTTGTGGGCACAAGCCTGCTGTGGTCCTCTTTGCCTGGTAAAGCAATAAAGCTGTTCATTTCTACCTCACCCAAAACTCTGTCTCTAAGAGTTGATTTGGCACTGCTGCACAGAGGCCAAATTTTCAGCATCAACACCACCATTGGCTCCCACCCAGGTAATGGTGACAGCCTCCTATCTGGCCTTGCTTCCTCCTGGCTTGGCCTCATCAAATCCTTTCTCCATCCTACAACCAGATGCAACACAGGCTGTTCCTTCCTGGGTACTCATCCTGAGGGGGCACCCTGCAGCCATCCCCCAAACCTTCTCCTTGTCATCTGCTGAGCTCCTGCTCCCCCTCCCATTTCTTGAGCATCCTTTCTTCCAGGAAGCCTTCTCCGCCCTGTAGGACCGGGCTGTGTTTGCACAGTGGGCTGATTCCCACCATCCCATTGGTTCTGCCGGATGACAACCGCCTGGGGCTGATCTGGCTTTCCCACCAGCCTGCATTCCAGGGGAAGGAAGACTTTTGGAAAGGGAGGTGAGGTTGGTGGCGATGATGATGATTTAGGCCCTCTAGCTTGGAGTTTTGAATTGAGAAATAAGCGTAAGAGTCAGTTAGGCTCTTATTAATTACTAGGCGTTTTATTACTGCTAATCAAACTATTCTAGAGAAATTTAAAAATTTTCTCTTTTTGAAGAGAGTGATATGGCCCAGAGACAAATGAGCTTTCTACCCCTTCCTTCCTGGGTAGAGACCACCCTCCTGTCAGAGCGGCACAGCAGGACAACCATGGGTCTCGATGCAGAGCAGCTGGCTGGGAAGATCTTACTAAAAGGAGGAAGGAAGGGTGTTCCTGTCCAGCAGCAGCGTCCCCAAAGGAGCAGCAGAAATGGACGGTCACGTATCTGTTTGACCCTTTCCCAGTCCAACAATCATAATCACTGCTTCTTCTGAAGGTGAAATAAGTTAAGGGGGCAAACAGCGGTTTCTGGCCAATGTTAAAAGGTAAAGGGAGGCATATTAAAAATTGTAAGAGTTTATGTAGGCAAACACTGATTAGAATTGGGCAGTGCCCAACTGGAAGTGGTTAGGAGCTCCACTGGCATAAACTGGGGCAAGACTTCTACATAGAAGAGGCAGGAGCAAAGCAAGGAAATGATTTGATAGGCTCATAGCTTAAGTATTGCATTGTTTAGGAAAGCCCAGGTGGCTGTTGGTGATTGGTTGGTTATCCTTAGGATTCCCAGGTGGCGCTAGTGGTTAAGAACCCGCCTGCTGATGCAGGAGATGTGAGAGATGCAGTTTCCACCCCTGGGCTGGGAAGATCTGCTGCCTGTTCCTCCCTGTTGCCACTTTCCCTGAACTGGAAGTAGAGCTTGGCTGCCTGCACGTCTCTCTTCTCCTTTCCCTGCAGTTCCCAGAGGCCCTTCATCCCAGCAGTCCTTAGAGCAGTGCACTCAGGGGATGATGGAGAATGAAATCTGAAAAGGCTGCATACTGTACGATTCCAACTACACGACACTCAAGAAAAGGCAAATGTATGGAGACAGTGAACAGTTCAATGGTTCCCAGGAGTTGGGGACTGGGAGAGATGAATAAGTGGAGCACAGAGGATTGTTTGGACAGCTACTCTGTAAGATACTATAATGCTGGATGCACATCATTTTGTGCTGTGCCATGCTAAGTAGCTTCAGTCGTGTCCGACTCTTTGCAACCCTATAAACTGCAGCCCGCCAGGCTCCTCTGTCCATGGGATTCTCCAGGCAAGAATACTGGAGTGGGTGGCCTTGCCCTCCTCCAAGGAATTTTCCTGACCCAGGGATCGAATCCATGTCTCTATGTCTCCTGCATTGGCACATGGGTCCTTTACTTCTAGTGCTATCTGTCCAAATCCATAGAATATGCAACACCCAGAGTGAGCCCTAATGAGAACTGTGGACTTTTGGTGATTATGGTACATCAGTGTAGGTTCATCCTTGTTAACTAAGGTACCATTCTGATGACTGATGTTGATAATAGGCAGGCTATGCGTGAGTAGGGGCAAGGGTTATATTAGAAAAATATCTATACCTTCCCCTCAGTTTTGCTGTTAGCCTAAAACTGCTCTGAAAAATAAAGTTTGCCTTTTTTAAAATAGCCTCAAATTCTTATACACTCTTTCCATTGAGAAGTAGTCTCCCTGCCTTGAATCTGGGTGGGATTTTTGATGGCTTTGGCTCATATAATACAGAGGAAGAGATGCTTCTGAGTCTTCTGAGACTAGGTCATAGAAGGGCTTGCACCTGGTTCTCATGCAACATTCACTCTCTGGATGCTCTCTCTGGGAACCCAGCTAACATGCTTCAGGAAGTCCAAGCCAGATGGACCCAGGCAGGAACCTGGTTGGTGGGCCCAGCTGGGCCCAGCTGAGCCCAGCTTCACGTCATCCCAGCCCAAGTATCAGACATGAGAGAAGAAGCATCCAGATGATTTAACCTTTGCTGTTTGAATTTCTCAGATAAGGCCCCAGACATCACAGAGCAGAGATAAGCCATTTATGCTGTTCTCCACCCCAATTCCCATCTATAGAATCTGTGAGCATAGAAAATAATTTTGTCTTATTCTACCTAGTTTGGAGTGGTTTGTTACACAGCAACAGATAACCAGGACATCACACCAGACCAAAAGGTTATGAGAACTCACTTTCTCAGACTCTCCCCATATTAAGTTTCTATTTCCTTGCAGGCAGACAAACAAGGCATAGGCTGCTGGCGAGTAGGCACAGGCTGGTTGGTACATCGATCGCCAGGCTTGTATGTGATGTCCAGGACACTTTACCCTTTCTTCCTGCCACTCACTTGGCTAAACAGGGAAGTAGACAGTGACGTTAATCACCTGTTAGCCTCCTTTCCCCCTCCTGTCTGAAGGGAGCTGCTCACAGGTCTGGGAGCTCAGCTGTGAGCCGCATGGGGAGGACTTTGGTCTCCAGGGCTGAATCAATATCTGCCTCAGAGACAGCTCTTAGGGGCTATTAGTATGTCATTTACAAAATGACTGTATCGACCACAGGAGAAGGATAATTGCCAGAGACAAATGCCCACTTGGACACGTAGCTCTCTCTAGGGCCCTGGAAGGGCTACTGAGCTTCTTGCGCGGGTGTGGAAGCGATGTGTCTGGCTGTGGGGAGGGGCTGGTATACAGCAGTCCGGGACTGGATGGGGGAATGCCAAAAGGTGCCTCTGTGTGTGTGTGTGTGTGTGTGTGTGTGTGTGTGTGTGTGTGTGTGTGAAAGAGAGAGAGATTGGGCTCTGAGCTACTAGGCCATCCCACCTCTAAGTCTTGTGTGGGCATCAGATGAAGCTATGAAATATGGACAAGGTCAGGGCTGCTTTGGGATGCTGGCTTTTTTCCTTTGCCTCTTTTTCCTGAGTCCTGGGGATGATGGAGAGGCTTCCTTCCAGTTCCTTTCTTTAGCCATTTCCTCCAGGAGCTGATTAAGATGAAAATGAATGGTCAGTGCCGACCACAAGCACCAGGGAATGTGAAGGAGGAAGATAACTGACCTCATTCGTACAAGAGTAGAGTCTGGGAGACCAGTTAGGTCACCAGTTAGGTTGTGGCTGCGTAGTGCATTTTCAAAATAAAGTACAAACGGGAGCATATCGCAGTGCTATTCTGCCCCACTTTGGTTGGTTTTTTTTCTCTTTTTTCATTTTACATTAAGTCTTGTGGATTGTTCTGTGTTGGCACATACAGAGGGCCCTCATTTTTTAATGAGCGTATATAGCATTTTATTTTATAGATATACTATCATTGATTCAATTAGCTTCCTGTTGATGGATATTTAGACAAGCATTTCTCACACTTTAAAGTGCCTGTGACCCAGTCATCTGGCGATCATGTGGAAGTGTAGATTCTGAATCCATAGGTCTAAGATGGGACCCTAGAGTCTATGTATTTGACAAGCTCCTGGGTGGTGCTGATGCTTCTGTTGCATTGACCACCCTTTGCATAGAGAGGATTCAGACAGTATTCAATATTTTGTCATTATAAACAATAGGCAATAAATATTTTTTTTTAAAAAATATTTATTTAATTATTTATTTCTGGCTGCACTGGGTCTTCATTGCTGTGCACAGACTTTCTCTCGTTGTGGCAAGAGGGGGCTACTCTTCACTGAGGTGTGTGGGCTTCTCATTACAGTGGCTTCTCTTGTGGAGAGCAGACTCTAGGGCATGCTGGCTTCAGTAGTTGCAGCACATGGGCTTGGCTGTCCCATGGCATGTGGGATCCTTGCAGACCAGGGATTGAGCCTATGTCCCTTTGCATTGGCATGTGGGTTCTTAACTACTGGACCACCAGGGAAATCCTGCAATAAATATTTTCCTAGGTGCCTTTCATAATGTGCAATTCTATCTGTAGGATAAATGGATAGAAATAGAATTTCTGGACCAAACATATAGATGTGGCCTGGTGATATGTTAAATTTTGCAAGTTGCCCTTCATAGGATGTCCACTCTGACAGCCTGCAGGAGTTGCCCCTACACCTTTGCCAATAGGAAGTATTATTACACAAATGTGCTTCCATTTCTCATTCATGTCTTGAGTTTTTATTTTATCAATTTAGATGTTATATTATTAGTGTGTAGATGGTGACTCAGTGGAAAGAATCTGCCTGCACTGCAGCAGACGTGGGTTCGATTTCTGGGTCGGGATCTCCTGGAGGAGGAAATGGCAACCCACTCCAGTATCCTTGCCTGGGACACTCCATGGACAGAGGAGCCTCGCGAGCTGCAGTCCAGGGTGTCACAGAGAGTCGGACATGCCCGAGCACGCAGGTGCCCGCATTCAGGACTGTTAGAACTTTTGGTGAATTGCGCCCTTTTTTGTTTTAGCACGTTGTCCTTCATCCCAACTTCAAATCTGCATGTGTCTGCTGTGTCTCTGCTCTCGCTCTCTTGTACATTCCTGTGTATTGTTAAGATTTTCCAAACTTAATTTATCAATTAGTTCACTTGCTTGTGCATATTAAAATGTTACATATTATGCATAATCTTCATTTAGAAGCACCGTTTCCTCCACCCTCATTATTTCATGAAATCATTTTGTTCAGACTCTTCACATGCATTTTTAAGATTATGGTTCTCTTCTCCATCATTAAAGATAATGTTCTCAGTCATTTATCCCAATTTTCCAGAGCACATCATTTTCTCCTCCTTCTGAAAGTTGGCACGTCACAATTTTTGTATCTGTGTGTGCCAATGTCACTGACAAGGTTATTCCGAGCTATTTGCTCTTTAATTGTCATTTGCTTTGTCTGTTCGGCCTGTGGGTGTCTATTTATGAATTCTGCAGTGGAGCTATTTACTGTTTTCTTTTCCCCTTTCATTGATGTTTTTTTTACAAAATCGCATTGAAATAGATGCAAATGCACAGATACAGATGTCAAATGTTCTATGAAGCTTATATTTTTAAATATTGATAGAAAAATTTCTCAGTCCTTTGCATCCACAGCTTCTGCACTCAGATAAGGCAACTGCTTTAAATTCTTTTGACTTTCTTGGCATTTTCTCTATATTTCTAAGTAACACACATATGACTATTTTTTTAATGTTGTAAAGTTTTAGATACTATTGACTTCCTATGACAGAAGAGTTGGCTCTAACCCTTTCACTCTGATCATCCCCATTTCCCCCTCAATTCTTTTAATATGGCTATAGCACAATTTTTTTTAACGAAATAAATAATGTACATTGTATTGTGGTTATATGACTGTTATTTAGAGTTGAGGCCCGTGGTGAATCATGTTAAGTTTCCTTTTTGCACAACATTCTATTTCTTTTGCAGTTCCTATTCAGCTTTTTCTTTGTGGCCATTCCTCTGTATGGATCATTAATTGACTCTCAGCTCTCTGAACAGAAGCATAATTCTCATCTTAGTATTCACAGCCTCAGTAAGAGCCCCTCCTGGAGGCCCCTGGCCTCTTGTTTCTCATCCCGATTAGTTCCTCTCTTAGCCCCCTTCACCACCCCCTGGGGACTCCCTCTGTGCTCTCCTGTGTTGGGTCCTCTACTTTCTGGTTTTCTCCTTGTTTACTGTCATTTTGGTGGAACCATCTTTTAATAATTTGCAGAGAAAAGATGCATGGGGGATCAAATTTAGGAGGATTTTCAGCTCTGAGAACGTTCTTACTCTACCTTTTATCTCTCCATAGCTAAATGATAGTTTCACTAGATACAGAATCCTGGGATGGATGTAGTTTTCCCTTAGAATGTGAAGGGCCTTTGTCTCCTAGCTTCCGGTATTGATGAGAACTGTTTTGATACTGGATCCTTTGGAGGTGACCCCGACTTGCCTGCTTCCCTTCCCACCTCTCTGGATGCACATCACCTCTCTGGATGCCTCTCAATCACCTCTTAATCCTGGTGTTCCCAGGTTTCCTGAGAGTGTGCTTAGAAATCCATTGTGCATTATGTGGGGCTCTTGATGATAGGGCTCTTCAGTATGGAAGCACCACCTTCAAATCTAGGAAATTAGCTTGCACAATGTTACATTTAAAACATCCCTTCCTTTTGTTGTCTCTTATCCCTTTCCAAAACTTGTTTCCTGATTATTGGACATTTGACCTCCAGGGGGAAAAAATCCTTAAATATTTTTTCTTTCCTGTTTTCTAATCTCTTTAACTATTTTTTTCTTCCTTCTTCTAAGGCTTCTATTGATTTTTTAGTTCATGCTATTTTATGTTTTCTTGTTTCCTCAATCCTTCTCCCACCCCAATATACATTTTTTGGGGGGAGGGCATCCTGTTCTAATTTCCATGGAGGCAATATCTTCTTCTTGTTTTTTTTTTAATCTCTTTGAGGATATTAACTATAATATTTGCTCCCTACCTTAATTCATTTTTTGTTTCAAGTTGTTTTTCTATTTGTTTCATGTCTGCGTTTCATATTTGGAGACTGTCTGGTATGTGTTGATCTTTGGATAACTCTTAATGTTTAAGAGTGAAGCATTACAACGTGACTTGGAAGTTCTGGTACATGGGCCCGATTGCCCAGAGGTGGGGTTCACTGGGGGCTTGCTGGGCAGGGACCAGTTTGAGCCACTGAGGACTCTCCATCCTCCTGCCGTGACATCCTCCTTTCTCTTGACCAGTTTCCACAGCGGGGAATCTGCCTGTCTCCTGAGCTAGGTGGTGGGGTAGGAGTCGGGAAACACATCTAGATGCCCCCACTCCTGGGAGCTAAGTGGTGAAGAAGGGTCAGGGAAACAGGGGTGGGTGACTGGGGGGGAGTCTCATCACTTGTAGATCTTCAGCTGGGCCATACACAGTGTGGCACCCCCACTTTCAGGGTGCCTGTTCAGAACCTAGACCTCCTCCCTATCTGCCTGTCGTGGTGGGGGAAGCTACTGCTGCTTACACAGACTCAGGGATAGTCCCGCTGTTTTTAGCCACAGCCACACGCTGCGGTGAAGGTCCTCGGCACCTCTCCCCTCTGAGCCTTCCTGGACTCCGTGCACTAAAGCAATTGCTTCTGTGTCTTCACTTCACTGCTCTCCATGCGGGCAGTTTGGACCCAGCTCTTTTGAGTCTGCTAAGTTTCTTTATGCCTCTGCTTTTTTACCCCCCTGCCCAAGAATTCTAAACTTCTGTTTGCACCTGCTCTGATCTCCGCCCTGTTGTCTTTGTTGTGGTTTTGTGATCTGCTCTCTTTTATGTGGTTTTCATCTTGTGGCTGTCACATTTTTAGCCACAACCAGAAAGAAACAGAGATAAATGTTGGATTGACCCAAAAGTTCCTTTGGGTTTTTCCATAAGCTCTTGAGGGCCAACCCACTAGGTCTGTAACTCCATGTTTCGCTGGAACCAGTCTGCCCTCTCCTTTCTACTTTCTCTGAATCCTTTTGTTTTAGGGTGTCTTAGAGTAATCATTCCAAATAACAAATCTGCTCTTGTGTGTGCACGTGTTAAGTCGCTTCAGTCATGTCCAACTCTTTGCAACCCTATAGACTATAGCCCACCCACAGGGCTCTTCTGTCTGTGGGATTCTCCAGGCAAGAATCCTGGAGTGGGTTGCCATGCCTTCCTCCAAGGTCTTCCCATTCCAGGGATCAAACCTGCATCCCTTACGTCTCCAGCATTGGCAGAGGGTTTTTTACCACTAGCGCCACCTGAGAAGCCCTAAACCTGCTCTTACCTTTCTTTAATTTAAAATCAAGGTACCCGATGTTTTCTAGGAGGACGGCCCAAAGTCTTTGACACGGCTTGAAAGCCTTCCTGCTCTGTCTCCAGCCTTACCTCCAAGATCTCACTTCACTAATGTGCTGTTGTTCCCTCTGCCTGCATGCTTGTCCCTCAACCGCCCTTCCCTGGTTAGTGTCCGTGGCCCTTCAGTGCTCATCTCAAATCTCCCTTCTTCACAGAAGCCTCTCTTGCTTCTAGCTAGGTCAGGCTCCCTGTTATACCCCCTAGAAGTCCTCTGTACCAAAGTTTAAGTGCCCAAGGACTTGCTGGATTTCTGTGCTCTTCACTAAGCTGTAAGCTTATAGCTTTAGTGGTGAGTTTAGCTGGGAGGTGGGGGTTGAGGGTGGGGGAGCAGGTAGAGCTGGGTTCTGTGAGGCCAGGAATTGCCTGTGTCTTTTTCAATATTGTATCCCCATGGCCAAGCACAGTATTTGCACCGAAAGGCTGCTCAGGGTACAGCTGTTGGATGGATGAATGAATGAATGAGAAGGTACCTGGGCCTTAGAGATGGACTGACTCAGCATCTGCTTGTTACAGCTCTAGCACAGGTGCTTGCGTTTTCATGTGTAATGCTAATTACAGTCTTCCGAGGTGGTTCCTGTCAGTATCGTCTTATACAGGGAGACGTTGGGGTTCAGAGAGTGAAGGTAACCTGCCTAACATCACACAGCTAAGTGATAGAGCTGAGATTAGCACTCATGTCCATCTGCCTCTAAAGCCCATCAGTTTCTTCGCTTTGTATGCCCTGGATGATGACATTTGGCTCACGTTGCCAGGAGTCAGGGGAGTGAGCGGGTGAGTCAGCCTGTGCTATTGTAACAGCCCCTAAACCTCGCGGCTTACAACATGTACTGGTGGTCCTTATAGATCTGCGGGGTGGCTGTGTTTCTTTCAGGGCTGGCTGTGCTTGGCTCTGGATGGACAGTCAAGTTTAGGTCAGCTCCTGCTTCTCCTTCTAAGATTGTGCACAAGAAGCCTCCATGCTCTGTGGCATTTTGTTCTCATGGCAGAGAGAAGAAGCTCAAGAGGGCTGCCGTAAACGTACAGACCTTCTAGAAACTTTGAACCCGTGTGCCACATCCACTCACACTCCACTGGTCAAAGCAAGTTGGCAAAGCCCAACATCCAAGGTGTGGGAGGTGTCTCCTTCCATGGGGGTGGGGGCTCTAGAGAATGAACATTTGCTGAACAATAGTACAACCTTGCACAGTAGTAGACGGAGTGACCTCCATGGACAATGACAACTTTGGAACCCATCTCCTAGGGGCTTCCAGCCCGACAGTGATGCCCCTTGAGAAGATCTTTGACAGCAGTCCACAGGTTAAGCCCCCACCATGTCTAAATGCATCTTGTCCTTGCAGGCACCCAAACCTCACTGGTGAGGAGGGAGGGAATGTTAGAGTGGGCATCTGTTTTGGTTGGTTGGTGCTCACGCAGTTATGAAATATACATGTAAATGTAAGTGACATATTTAAGCCTTTTTCTGACCTGGCCCCTCACCGTCTTCTCCAGGACTGGATGCTTCTGTAAACAGGATCTGTTTTGTCCACTGAGAACTCCAAAGGGGAAAAAAGCACGAAATAAAAGCAGTAGAGTTCAGTTAAACATGGGGAAGGACTTCCTGTCTGTCTAGGTCTCAGATTAAAAAGGGAAGTTCCTTTATTAATTTCATAAACATTTTTTAGATACCTTACAATGCTGGGCAATTGAAATGCTGGAGGCAAGTGGGGTGGGGCAGGTGATGTAATACTGCACAGCCCCTGGTTGGGTTTTTGAGAAGTCTGCTTTCTGTCTGAGCAAATGTTGCAGTTGATGAAGCCCTTAGGGGCCTTGCAGGTCAACCCTTCAGACAGCCCCTCTGCCACTTCTGAACAGCCAGTCCTGCAGGACCAGTGCCCAGCGTCCTGCTCTACAGTCCATCCCCAGGACCCCACATTAGCCCACCATCATGGGCTTAGTGGAGGGGTAGAGCTGGGGATGAATTTCTGAGCAAGGTGCTCGTTACTGCCTTCAGAAGACAGAAAATCAGTTTTGAGGGTAAACCCCTAGATGGTGAGCAGACAGATGGTCGGTGGCTGCTCTGGAGTTGACATTGTCTGTCCCTGGTTGAGCATCTGTGGGTCGGCCTCCCTGGGGCCCGGAGGAGGCCTGGACTCTGAGCCCCTGTGCAGAGGCTGGACTCACCACCCGCCCCACTGATGCCCGGCCTGGGAGCTGAGAGGTGGGGCGGGGGAGTGGGACCAGCCGACTGTGTGGCTGGTTTAATCACACCAGGGTGTGTGTGTGAGGGAGCCCGTGTTCCTTCTCTCTGCTTAATCCAAACCATATTAAACACAAGCCTCTCTCGGGGCATCTGTTAATAATAAGTGGCTGATGCTGCTGCCTTGAGTGGGGGGATTTGCTCGCCTTTCATTCATTCCTCCTCTGCCTTATCCCTCCTCCCCTGCTCCCGCGCCTGTGGATGGCAGGAGGAGGAAACAGAAAGCTGGTGAATGTGCTTTAAAATGGATGATTAAAATCAGGATCTGGCTTAAGAGGAGCTCCTTGCCTGGGTGTCTGTATGACCCTGAACCTGGTGCTTGGGCTTCCCAGGGAGGAGGAAGTGTTTGCGGGCCTGGTGAGAGGTTCTTGGTGGGAGACTGGGAGAATCCAGCGTGCCAGGGCCCTGGGTCTGAGTACAGGCATGGCTCTGGAGATGGCGGCCCCGCTCTGCTCTGTCAGTTGCGCTGGTTGAGCTTAGATGGGTCCCATCACCTCTGGACCTGGATTTTCTTTGCTGCACAGTGGGTCTGTTCTCAGAGGCAGTAATGAGGATGAGGAGAGGGAAGCGCTGGGAAAGCACTTTGAGAACCGGGAACAGCAGGGAACAGGGGTTGGGTGTGCTGAGGATCATTATTGTGCCAGCCCTGCTCCTCTGGAGATGAAGGGAGTGGGCACTGGGAGGGGGACCCCCCTCCTCCTTTCCACATGGTGCTGGGCTAATGTGGGGCCCTGGGGACAGACTGGAGGTGGGCAGGACACTGGGCCCCATGTCCTGCAGGAGCGGCTGTTCAGTGATGACGCTCCATGTGGGTGCAGAGCCCTGGGCTGTCTGTCTTCAGGCCTCTCCAGGCAGAGAACATTAGTAAAACCTCCGCGTGGTGCCAGCTCTCTGCGGGGCCCTTGATGAGGTTAATGAGACTGCATCTCTGGGCCAGGAATGCAAACAGGCCGTGCAAGGAGCCGGGTCTGGGCTCTCAGGCCAGGTGAGGACACCTCCCGGTCATGTGTGACCCCAGGGGTGGAGCTGTCAATTGCCGCAGCCTCAGCCATGCTGGACTGGGCTTCTGAGCCATCTGCCACCTAATGCCCTTGCTCAGATGGAATTTGAGACCTGGTCCCTCCCACCCCTACCCCAAGCAAGGGGTCCTTCCTTTCTGGCACCTTCTTTTTTCTGCTCTGGACACGAGGAAGATGTGGATGTCTTGTGACTCCTCCACTTCTTAGACCCCACCCCTCCTCTCAGCATCCCCGAAGTTTTGAATTCAGGGTGAGGAGGACTAGAGAGGTCAGGCAGTTCAGCCCCTGCGTCCCAGGCCTCCCCCGGTCACCCGGCTCCTGTTATCAGCTTGGAAACCAGGGTTGAGCTGTTGAGAGGCTGGGTTTGGGAAAAGGAGAAATTCAACAACTCCAGAATAGAAACACCCCATTCAAGTGGGTTAAACTCCAGCCCTGACATTTAATTAGCATCTTTTTCAGCTCCCACACTTGAAGAATACCTGTTATTTCTTTTTTTTTTTTACTCACAGTACACGGTAAGCCAGGAGCATTTTCCTGAGCTCCTGAACCTCTCATCAGACGTCAGTCACGTTGGAGGCATGATAAATCCCCCTGCTCTCCTGCTGCGGATCGTGGCTCCGGGAGTCAGGAGCTTCCTGGTAGTGGGTGAGGAGACGTCCCCACACAAGCTCCCAGGTTTTAATCTGTCCACCTCCGGCCCCACCACCCTGAACACGTTGCCTCTCCGCATCAGCAGGGGCAGCTAATGAACTCCTAGACCACTTGGCTTTTGGCTTTGACTGCGGAAGGACAGAGCCTAGTGCAGCCCTGCCGACCTGGGCTGTGCAGGGGTGGGGTTGGGGGTAGGGGGGCGGGATGCTGGGAGAGCAGCGGTGAAGTAGACGGTGTGGGCGCAACTGGAGGGATGCCCCCAGCCCCGCACACAGACTCTCCCACACATGCAATGACAATTAGGAACGCGAAGGGGGTGGGGTGTAAAACCAGGGCCTGGACTAGTCTGGGAGGTCAGAGAGTCAGGTCTAGGCAGAGACCGTGATGGACGATGAGGTAGAGAATCTGCCCTGTGCTAAACCCTGAGGCAGGAGGGAGCTGGGAGCTTCTGATGGATGGAACTGAGCGTTTCTCACATCCATTCCTTTCTCTCTTGCCATGGTCCTGCCTCAGGTCTGGTCATAGCATTGGTGGATGCTTTTTTTCCTCCTGTTTATATTATTTTATTTAATTTTGTATTTTAACGCACATGCATTTGTTTCTTATTGAACCTCTTGGCTCCTTCCCTCAACCCCTTTCACCTCCTGTACTGGGTGCCACCACGTTAATTTGGGGAAAGCATAGCTTTGATCAGGGTGCATGTGTGCTCAGTCGTGTGACTCTTGGCAATAGGCTCCTCTGTCCATAGGGTTTTCTCTCAAGAGCACTGGAATGTGTTGCTATTTCCTTTTCCAGGGGATCTTCTGGACCCAGGGATTGATCCACCATCTCTGGCACTGGCAGGTGGATTCTTTACCTCTGTGCCACCTGAGAAGCCCAGCTTTGACGATAATACCCACTTGTCCAGAAGCAGCTGGTGTCTCCCACCGAACCATGTAAGGCCTTGCACACTCTGGTCCCTACTGCTCCTTTGTTTCCCATCACTTGCCTGCTTGTGGTCTCAGTTCAGCCACATGGGCCCCTCACTCTCCCGCAAACATACCCTGTGCTCTCCTGCCCCCGTCTGTGCTCTTGCCCGCAGGTGCCCCCTTGCATTCCTATGAAGGCCGGTAAGCACCCTGCCCAAGCTTCAAGCTCCTTCCCAGGAAGCTGTTTGACACCAGCACCATGACTTCACCTGCGTGTGTGCTCACCTGGGACCCCAACCCTGTGCAGTGGTCTTAAGGACGTGCCCAGGAGTGGCCTGGGTGGGAGGCTGGGGGAATGCATCTGAGGCCCAGTGGCAGGCCTTCCACAGGGAGGTCTAAGAAGGCTGGCTTATTAATTTTGCCTGAAGATCATCACTCCATCTTGACTTGCCTCCCCCACCTCTTGAGTGAGGGACAGGATTGCTCTTGCTTTGCTGAGCTGAGTGAGTGCCTGGAGGCCCTAGTGCTTATCAAGGTTACATGTTTGCTGCTTTATTCCTGACTGGCCAGAAGGAAGGGGGTATATGTGCAATGTGAAATTGTAGGAAGAACATGGGCTTGGGTTTGGAGACACTTGAGTTCAAATCCAGCTCTGCCCTGTTGACTCTCAGGCACGTGATCTGATCTTTCTATTCCCTGGAGACAATAAGGCTCCCTTGTAAGTATGTTGTGGGATAAATAAGATCATGTGATGGGCTAGAGGGCTTCCCACGTGGTGCTAGTGGTAAAGAACCTGCTTACCAATGCAGGAGACATAAGAGACACAGGTTTGATCCATGGAATGGGAAGATCCCCTGCAGAAGGGAATGGTAACCCACTCCAGTATTCTGGCCTGGAGAATTCCATGGACAGAGGAGCCTGGTGAGCTACAGTCCATGGGGTCACAAAGAGTCGGACATGACTGAAGTGACTTAGCACACAAGCATGCATGACAGACCAGAAGCATAGCAGTTACTCATTTTAGGACCTGCCAAGAGAGTGCTGACATTCCTCTCTGAAATAAGCCTCAAGTTGATTATTTTAATCACATTGGGATAGAAGTCAGGGGCCCTAAGAAATAGAGGCCTGACATTCAAAGTCTTCTTTTCCCCAACTCCCTTACTCTCCTTCCAAGACAATCAAGCACTATTTTGGCATTGCCTATGCTGTTACTCCTCTGCTGAAGGCAGGATTATGTCACGTGTGACCCTGGATCCCAGATCCTCAGCTGCTCCGGCTCACTTTCTGATGGGGTGTGCCCACCACCCACAGCTGTCCTCCGAGGGTCCACCTTGGGGAGGACGGACACTTTGTCCCTTCTTTTATGCACCTGGGGTAGGACTGTGGGCACTGGGCAACATCCCTCACTAGGGTTTGTAAAATTTCTGAGAAAAGTCTCTTTTTGTTCAGAAATTAGGCTTGCTATTTGATGTTCTGAAATCAGACAGGCCTGCATGCACATTTTGACCCTACAGTTTATCAACTGTGAAATGCTGGGCAAGTTGGGCTTCCCTGGTGGCTCAGATGGTAAAGAATCTGCCTACAATGCAGGAGACCCGGGCTCGATCCCTGGGTCAGAAGCATCTCTTGGAGAAGGGCATGTCCACCCCACCCCACAGGGTACTTCCAACAGAGGGATGAGCCAGTGCCAAGTCTCTGAGCAGGGATGGGCCTTGGGGATCTAGAAGGCAACAAGGAGCGTATAGGGCAGGAGCAGAGGGAGGGAAATGGAAGTCGGGGGAGCACAGGAGAGCACAGAGCGCCGGGGGTGGGTGCAGACTCCGTGGGGCGCCGCAAGCCATTGTAAGGGTTTGGCTCTTTGTCCTAGAGGCATGGGGGCCATTTGGAGGGCTTTGGGCAGAAAGGTGACATGATCTGACTGACATTTTCACAAGTGCTCTGCTGAGACTATTCTCTGCAGGAACATGGGAGGAAACAGTGATGCTTATTAGAAGCATCTACAATGACTCAAGTGAAAGAGTCTGGAGACTTGGAAGGAGTGGGCAGTGGAACTGGTGAGAGAGGTTGGATTCTGGATGTATTTTGAAGCTAGAACTCCCCAGGACTTCTCGACAGGTTTGAAGTGGGAGTGAATAAGGGATATTGAGGGGGACTCCAAAGTGTTTGGCCAGAGCAATTGGAAGAATAGGATGTGGAAGGCTGTGGGCCTGAAGTAGGTCTATGGGGTGAGATTGTTGTACATTCACTCAGTCAAGTCTGACTCTTTGCAGCCCCATGGACTGAAGCATGTCAGGCCTTCCTGTCCTTTACCATCTCCCGGAACTTGCTCAAACTCATGTCCATTGAGTCAGTGATGCCATCCAACCATCTAATCTTCTGTCATCCCCTTCTCCTCCTGCCTTCAATCTTTCCCAGCATCAGGATCTTTTCTAATGAGTTTGCTCTTTGCATCAGGTGGCCAAAGTACTGGAGTTTCAGCTTCAGCATCAGTCCTTCCGATGAATATTCAGGATTGATTTCCTTTAGAATTGACTGGTTTGATCTCCTTGCAGTCCAAGGGACTATCAAGAGTATTCTCCAACATCACAGTTCAGAAGCATCAAAAACATGGGAGTTCTGTTTTGGACACATCACCTTTGAGAAGCCTGGTAGACCCTCAAGTAGAAATGTTAGGAGACCGTAGTGGGAGTCTGGAGCTCAGAAGAAGGAGCTGAGCTGGAGACATAAACGGGGAGACATAGCATGGGGATGGGATTTAAAGCTGAGAGGATGAGAGAGATGCCCAAGGGATTCAGTGTGGACCCCTGGATTCTCCAGCCAAAATTTAAGAGTAAATAAGTGTTAGAGTTTGGGATTAATAGATACACACTACTGTATTTAAAATAGATGAGAAACAAGGATTTACTATATATCACAGAAAACTATATTCAGTATCTTATAATAACCTACAGTGGAAAAGAATCTGAAAAAAATACACACACATGCATACACACACACACACCTATATATAAATCACTTTGCTATACACCTAAAATAATCACAACATTGTAATTCAACTATGCTTCAGTAACAAAGCAAAAAACTACCAAAAAATGAGTAAATAAGTGTTACACACTCAAGTAACAGATATCACAATGTTTTATTCTCGGAATGTCAAATTTCCTCTTTGTTCTTCTGGAAGAATACCATGACCTTCTCTCTTTTCAGATCATCTGTCTATCTACCTGTCTACCTTTCTATCTGTCTGTCTGTCTATCTGTCTATCCATCTATTATCTCTGAATCTTCTTTCAGAGATATTCTTTGTATCTTAAGATTCTGATTTGCTTTAAAACATAGGCTTAAATCTCATTTCAAATACATGTATTTGCGTTGTTTACTATCACTCCAGATGAAAAAAATGTATACTAGCAATCTTTTGCAGTTTGTCTACGTAGAATACAAGACTGGTCTCCCCTGTCCAGCCCCAGACAATCCCTGGAAAAATGCACCTGGGGGGAATTGTAGGCAGTTCCCACGGATGAAAGAGATCTCATGCAACTGAGGACAACAGGACTGAAGCCGCGACTCTGACTTCAAGTGAAGTTAAAATCTTACTCGTTTCATTCTGCGTGCAGATTTAAGTAAATTATAAAAAGCAAAGATAAACTAAAATCAACAACAGGAAGAAAAAAACCATTTAAATTCTGAGTCTGAAATCTTATTTCCACAACAGTTAGTGACTAGGGGAGCCCGCCCCAGTCTCTGGGTTCCTCTTGCCACTCTGCCCTCACCCTCTGTCTCCCTGGGGACACCCTGGGGAGATGTCACCTGATTCTTCTGTATGCAAAAACCTGGGCTTTGGGTAAAACATGATTTAGGAAGTTACATTCCCTGAAAGGAACATGTTCTTCAGAAAGGAGTGCAGTTTTTACCAGGTACTGGGCTGTCGGGAGGTGTCGTGGCTTAGAGTTTAATGAGTAAATTTAAATGTTGGATGCGAATTGGGCTTACTATTAATTCTAGCTTCAAAGAGCAAAGAGCAGAGGAGATAGTTAAATAATCACGAGGCTGTTTTTCTGAGTAGGCAAGCCTATTACCAGCACACAGACATAATGTGATAGCTTTTTGATGCCTTCTGCCAAGCCACATGGAAGTAAAAACATAATGGTTTAAAGAGAAAGGAGTTCTTCTCCATGTGGTCTGAGGCAGACTATCAGTGTCTTTGCAGTAATCCACAATCCTCTGGTACTCCTCTTGTCTGTTCATGCTTAGGTGATTGGATGTTCCAAACCAGAAGGATTTCTGAGCTCACCTCATAACAGCTCCTCATTTTCTGTTGGGGAGGCTGAGACCCTGAATGGAGAGATGAGTTGTCCAAAGTGACACTGATATTGGTTAGCGGTAGAGCAGGGCCTAGAGTTATGCTCTCCCTGAGAAAGTGCCCAGAGACCAGCGAGGTGGTCCCTCAGGGATGTTTCCTTCCCCTAGTCATCACTTAACAGTGGTCACTATGTCACTATGGACTCCGTGCTGTGAGCCTCTTTCCTGAGAGATGCTTGATCTTGACTCACAGATTAAAGAGTGAAAAAGTGAAAGTGTTAGTTGTTAAGTTATGTCTTTGTGACCCCATGGACTGTGGCCCACCAGGCTCCTCTGTCCATAGAATTCTCCAGGCAAGAGCACTGGAGTGTTGCCATTCCCTTTTCCAGAGGATCTTCCTGATCTAGGGATTGAACCCGTCTTCTGCACTGCAGGCAGATTCTTTACCATCTGAGACACCAGGGAAGCCCAGCTCAGTTGCTATTTGCCAAGTGAGGGCTGGAGAGTTCCAGAGCCTAGAAAAGGCATAGCTCCTGCCCTAAGGGATCCTGTAATGGAAATTGCTAACCTTTGTTTGTTTGTTTATAAGAACCCTTTCAGGGACTTCCCTCATAGTCCACTGCTTCAGAATCCACCTTGCTGCAGGAGACACAGGTTCAATCCCTGATTGGGAAACTAAGATTCCACATGCCATAGGGTAACAAAACCTGCACTGCAACTAAGACGTGACACAGCCAAATAAATGAATAAATATTAAAAATAAAGAAACTTTTACCTCAGAAAAAAATTTAGGTCTTTTCTTCACACAGCTGAAATTATGTGAAAGTATATAACTGAAGATAAAAATAACAGTACTGAAAATCTAGTACATATCTCTCAAAAACAGCCTATATACGTGGTAACATTTTTTATGCCCTAAGCAATGCTTCGTGTGCTTTTGGATTTGTGCACTCCTCAGTGACTCTACTGTTCCCAGAAGGGCATGGTTTAGAGTTACTAGGGAAGTGCTCTTTTGTCTTGGAGTCTGCAGTTCTTGGAATGGAGCCTGTTGTGTGGTTTTTACAGAGGCTGAGGCAGGTGGTGACCTTCAAAGCTGTCTTCCTTCCAGTAATCCTGAAGCAAGGCGAGACTTGAGTGGACCAGAGACTGGAGAGATGCAGGGAAAGGAGAGGTATAAAATATCAAGTCGTTTCTCAGAAGGACGTGGGTCTGAGGCCCAAAGCTTAAGGAGGCAAGGGACTAATAATAATTATAAGGGCTTCCCTAATAGCTCCGTTGGTAAAGAATTTGCCTGCAATGCAGGAGACCCTGTTTCGATTCCTGGGTCAGGAAGATCTTCTGGAGAAGGGATAGGCTATCCACTCCAGTATTCTTGGGCTTCCCTGTTTGCTCAGCTGGTAAAGAGTCACCTGCAATGCAGGAGACCTGGGTTCGATCCCTGAGTTGGGAAGATCCCCTGGAGAAGGGAAAGGCTACCCACTCCAGTATTCTGGCCTGGAGAATTCCATGGACTGTATAATTCATGGGATCACAAAGATAATAATTGTAAGCTACCATTTATTAATGAACTACTAAGTTGCAGAAACTGTGCAAAAGGAGATCAGATAGATACAGATATGGATATGGTTATAGACGTATCTTCCCTACATAAGACCCAGGGCTCATGTTCACCAGTTCCTGCATTGAGTCATGATTTAGGAAGCAAAGTCTAGTGGCTCAGAGTAATTAAACAGGAGGTCCAATCTTTACTGGCATCTCTCAAAGAGCATTAAAATGATTGAATTCAAGCCTCATAACATAATCTCTCAGTTTCCTTTCTATCTGAAATTCCCTACATCTGCAGCCTAGTGTAGAAGCTCTCACTTGCCGAATACTCGAAAATGTTTCGATACTTAAGTGTCCTTGCTGCTGTTTCCTCCTCTCTTACCTCTCCTCTGCCTGGGATTTTTCCCAGGCAGAGAGTTCTAATCATGAGTTTTAGATTCTCCTCTGCTAGGCAGTTACTCTGGATGCTGCTGGACTCATGAGTGTTCAATCGGCTGCAGACCAGAAGAGTGGCTGTGCTTCCAAGGGATGTTGCTAGGTCAAGCAGGAAGTGTGGGACTAGGCTCTGTTTCTTTTGCAGTCCGTAAGGTTAGCCTAGGCTGGTTCACACGGCAGTGAGATGCGGAGGGTGAGAGAGGTCTAGGATTAGAACTAACACCATGCTGCTTCTGTCATTTTCTGTTGGTCAGCTCAGATTCCACTTACGGATGGGAATAGCTACAGTCATATTACAATAAGGCTCAGGGAAGGGTGGAGAAGCATGGCAATCTCTGCGGTCTGCCGTATTGGACTGATAAGGACTTACTCCTGAACCAAACTTTTTTTTTTTCTTTTGCTGTGAACCTGGGCCCCAGGGATGAAAGCATAGGGTCTTAACCACTAGACCACCAGGGACTACCCTCCTGAACCAAACTTTAGGCAGTCTCTTTGGAACCCTCTTTTCAACTCTTCCCTGTCCTTGGCTTGGTTCTTGGCCTTCTGCGTCCAGTTTTAGCAAGAATCCTCCTACCTGAGTTTTTAACCCTTGATATTCAGTCCAGTTCCTCATTCCACTATCCCTGATAACTAACCAAGTTGCTCTCGGTAGTTTTCCATCTTCTCTCTCACCCTGTTGTTTGGCAATCAGTCTCCAGTAGCCCCTGTTGTTTTCAGAGTTGAGTTCCATCCCTCTCCTCTATTGCAGTAGTCTTGAATGAAGTCTTCCTGACAATGATTGAGATTTGTCCGGTACAATTTCCCTTTAGCAGGACCACTGAGGTCTTAAGTGTGCTCTTCAGCTCCCCCCCCCCCACCACCACCCACAGACACTCTGACCGACCTGAACTCACTCCAGGTATTACTAGTGATTTGGAGGTTAAAGTTGCCTTTTGGGGAAAACAGACTAAGGCAATTTGCTGCGTGGAGCATCCTAAGTAACTTGTGTTGAAATCCCAGAGGTCGACTTGTGATCTCAAACAAAAAGATTGTTCCATTGACTTCTCTTTGGCTGAAGTGTCTCATCTTAAAAATGAGGATAATAATGTCTACCTGGCAGGGTTGTGAAGCTTAAGTAAAATAGCTGTGAAAGCTTCTAGCTCACAAGCAGTCAGTCAATTTGTTTTTCTTATCCTACAGACAAATCTCAGTGGTTAGGATTAACCAGGACAAAGACCAGTCTGAATGAACAAAAACTCTAACTGTATAATTCCCCTCTCAAAAGTAGTTGTATTCTCTCAACCACAGAGTAACCACATGAAATATTCCCTGCAAGAGGGTGCTCCTTACAGGTAGGTCTGCAAGAATAAATAGCATCGCAGCAGTGGTTGTAAATGGAGATTCTAATTGGTTTCTTCTCTTTTTGATCTTGCGTGCACCTTATTGTCTATCTCAACTACGCAGTAGGCTTTTTAACACATTTAATGAAAATGGGAGTATTGGTGCAATTCCTTTCCCAAGGATAATACTAATAACTGCAATAGTACCAGCTGCCATTCACCGAGGGCTTACTAGATTCCTAGTTCTTTATATAGATTTCTTCATTTAATGCTTAACTCCAGAGATAAGAATTATCCACCTTTAACTTGGCCTCAAAAAGTGAAGTGACCTTCTAAGGTCTGTAAGTGAAGCCTCGTGGAGCTGGATGCTAACCCAGGCACCTATCTGACTTTAGACACCTCTCCTGGGTGGTTCTAGGGAACCTTTCAGTGGGACCCTTATCTGAACTCACAGGGTGGCTAACTAGGAGCCCCAAATGAAATGAGACTCATGGTCATGGCTAGAGATGGTCAGGCCTGCTCACAACAGCCTTTTGGTGCACAGAAGAGATGTGGATCCTGACATTAAGGGAGGGCATTAGCATAAGGGGAGGGTCCCTAGACTTGCCCTCTGGGGTCTTTGCGGCTTTGTCAAGGGGCCTGTTACTTCAAGCCCCTGGACGCCTTCCCCACCAGCCCTGGCGCTTCTTGCCTCTGACTCAATTTTCTCCCTGTGGTCCAGTTAATGCCTCCGAACTGAGAGAGGTTTCCAATAGTCTGGCTCTGACATTCTGAAAGTCTGAGGTTGGTAATTGGGCTTCTGTTCTGCTAGACTCAGGCTGTGCTGAGATAATTTCTCCTCAGCTTGATTAGTTCTGCTCAATTCCAAGGCTCCTCTGGATCCCTGGGTCCGCCAAAATTTTGTATCTGAGGTCACTTCAGGGCAGGCAGGTCCCTGTCAGAAACCAGATCCTTCCAGATAAGACTGCTTCTGGGGTGCTGCTCATGAGTTGGTGGGAGGAAGTGGGGGAGTTCTCAAAACTGAAGTTTCCTGCTGGGGGTCCTTGTACTTTCTGAGGGGCACGTGGATGGGTTTGGGGAAGTTCTTGAACCGCTTGAAACTGTGCACAAAATCTTCCTGATAAACTTCTGGGTGAAGAGGGTTTGAAATTTTCATTGGATTCTCAGGAAGGCTAGGATGGTGACATCAAAATTTGAATATGATTTTGCTTACTCCCAGCAGACAAGTAAGATGTGCAATAGGAGAAGATAATTAGAAGTGAGTATAAACTTTCTCCACATGGTTGACTCTATGCTGAGATAGTAATGAAGAAGTTGTAAAATTTTACTACTCCTAGAGATTTTAAACTATTTCTTTATTTTTTAAAAAATTTTATTTTATATTGGAGTATAGCATTTTCTTGGGCTCCAAAATCACTGCAGATGGTGACTGCAGCCATGAAATTAAAAGATGCTTGCTCCTTGGAAGAAAAGCTATGACAAACCTAGACAGCATATTAAAAAGCAGAGACATAACTTCACCAACAAAGGTCTGTCTAGTCAAAACTATGGTTTTTCCAGTAGTCATGTATGGATGTGAAAGTTGGACCATAAAGGAAGTTGAGCGCTGAATAATTGATGCTTTTGAACTATGGTGTTGGAGAAGACTCTTGAGAGTCCCTTGGATTGCAAGGAGATCAAACCCAGTTCATCCTAAAGGAAATCAGTCCTCAATATTCACTGGAAAGACTGATGCTGAAGCTGAAGTTCCAATACTTTGGCCATGCAGGGAACTGATTCATTGGAAAAGACCCTGGTGCCGGGCAAGATTGAAGGCAGGAGGAGAAGGGGACGAAAGAGGATGAGATGGTTGGATGGCATCACTGACTTGATGGACATGAATTTGAGCAAGCTCTGGGAGTTGGTGATGGACAGGGAAACCTGGCATGCTGCAGTCCATGGGTTCAGAAAGAGTCAGACACGACTGAGCAACTGAACTGAACTGAACTGACAGTTGATTCCCAGCTAGCATTAGTGGTAAAGAACCTGCGTGCCAATCTAGGACACATAGGACACGTGGGTTCAATCCCTAGGTCAGGAAGATCTCCTGGAGGAGAGCATGGCAACCCGCTCCAGTATTCTTCCCTGAAGAATCCCATGGACAGAGGAGCCTGGCTGGCCATAGTCTGTAGGGTTGCACAGAGTTGTACATGACTGAAGTGACTGAGCGCGCATATGCACATAGTTGATTAACATTTATGTGTTTCGGGTGTATTGCAAAGTGATTCAGTTATAACCATACAAGTATCCATTCTATTCTAATTCTTTTCCCATTTGGGTTATTACAGAGTATTGAACTGAGTTCCATGTGCTACACAGTAGGTCCTTGTTTTTTGTTTATTTTACATGTAGTCCTGTGTACATGCCAATCTCAAACTCCCAATCTATCCCTTCCTTTTACCTCTTCTCCCTGGCAACCATAAACTTGGTTTTCTAAGTCTGTGAGTGTTTCCGTTTTGTAAGTAAGTTCATTTGTATCCTTTTTTGGACTCACCATATAAGCAATATCATATGATGTGATATGGGAAAAGAATCTCAAAAGGATGGAAATATGTATATGAAAAACTGAATCACTTTGCTGTACACTTGAAATGAATACAACATTATAAATCAACTATAATCTCATACAAAATAAAAATTAAATAAAAAATGGAAGATTCTCAGGAATTTCAAAGAGATAAAAATTTTTTAAAAAAGCTGCTTGAGGTCATTGGAGAGTTTTGGCAATCGGTGATGTCTGTTCAGTTTTTTTTTGTTATGTCCTGTGCATGTACCGTTTATTAAATCACATTAACTAAAATGTTAAAACAATCTAACTAATAAAGCAACCAAGTAATGGCACCATAATGAAATAGTCATGTGATAAAAATAAAACATATGAATAAAAATACTTAGCAGGGAAAAATGTTAAATAAAAAAATAAAACTGTTTCTTTCTTACAGTTCCTAGAGTTCTCTTAACTAAGATTCCCTTTTTTGTCTTATAGTCTGATTCAGATCAACAGAGTGGATCAGGCCCCTGCGTTAACACACTGAACTCTGAACCTATGAGGTGGATGCTATTATCATCATGTAAAAAACCTGCCTGCCAATGCAAGAGATGCAGGAGACGTGGGTTCAATTCCTGGGTCAGGAAGTTCCCCCGGAGAAGGAAATGGCACCCCACTCCAGTATTCTTGCCTGGAAAATTCCATGGACAGAAAATCTTGGAGGGCTACAGTCCATGGGGTCGCAAAGAGTCAGACAAGACTGCATGCACAGATGAAGTAACTGATGCACAGACAAGTTATCTAACTTTTTGAGGTCCGCATGTCTGTTGTTTTGTGTTTCCTCCAAAGTCCTTTTCTTTCTAAAAGAAGAAAGAAAAAATTTCTGAAAAAAAAAGTCTTTGCTCCAACCCAAGTTATTATAAAAAAAAAAACAGATCCTCAGACCCAACTCAGAGAGACAGAGTTGGAGGTGCCAAGTGCAAGCCAACACAAGCCAAGTGGCACTGCCTGTTGGCACAAACCCTGACCCAGACCCAGTAAGTTAATGAAGGTTAATTTTGGGAGGTTTTAGGATCTAGGAAGAGAGGTAGTATTTTCCTGACTGCTGATTCATGGAAAAGTTGAGTTCCAGTGTGTATGTGTGTCTGTGTGTGTGTGTGTGTGTGTGTCTATGTGTGTGTGTTCCAGCCCATGCCCAGGGGAAGGCCAGAGGGCAGGAAGGGTGCCGAACAGAAGGAAGCCCCCCTTTCCTCCACCAGAATTGTGCAAGTGCCTGACCGCCTCCTTCTGATCTCCCCTCACTGCCCTCCAGAAGCCCCACTTTCCTCCCTGCTGGGTCCTGTGCCTGCATGGTGGGCGGTCTTCTCCCAGGTCTCTGTCTCCAGTGGTGGCTCACAACAGTCCAGCAACAGAGTGAGTATTTAAACCTCTTTTCCCTCTAAGAGGAGCAGCTGGGGAGCAGGGTGCATGTGGAGGAGCAGGTGCAGGGGGAGCTCTGGTGGGCGTGTGCACGTCACATGGATGAAACCATTCCCACCACGAGTCATATTCCGTTTCGCTTTCACTCCTAATGGACCTCTGGTTGAAGACAGGAAGCGTAAAGAACACTTGTGTTGGAATTGGAAAAGATAATGAGAATGATTTGACCCATGATCGTCTTGATCAAATCAGCAAGCTGCGTTTAGTGAATCAAAATTCTGAGATAGCACTTTGAGGCTTCTCTGGTACTTCAAACACCAATATTAAAAAGAAAAAAAAAGCATTTCATTTTGGCTTTCGTTTGTTGGGAATAAATATTATTCATGAAGGTTTTGTTTGCAGAGAGATGCTTGAAAGTAACAACCTGAAACCTTCTCTCTTATCTTGTTTAGAAACAAAATGTGAAAGAATTTTTAAAAAACCTTGTTTAATGTTTAAGGTGCAAAATGTGGTAATTTCAAGCATCAGGTCATCAAAGCAGTTTTTGATGTTGTAATACCTTGTTAAAATTTAATCTGCCTTTTAATACAAGTTCGGGCCCCAAATCAAGTGTGTGAGACAGAGATGCTTTAAATTTCTGAGGCGATTCCTAAGTCATCTTACTATGTAATGGCCGAGAAACTTTGCTGTGAGAGGAAGAGTCCAGCCTTTGGAGCCAGATGCAACCGGCTTGCAGATCCTTCTGGGCTCCTCCAAGGGCAAGCTACTCAGCTGTTAGCCTCAGTTTTTTCAACTAGAATAACAGGGCTGAGAAGATTAAATAAGTGTATATATAAAGTGGGTGCTTAATAGATGTGATCTTTTCATGGGTGGCTCAACCGTCTTCCTTGACAACCAATTTAATTGTCTCTCCTTTTACCTATTTCTGTATCTAAACTGCCTCTTCATACATTATCTTGTTTCCACTGCATCCATATAGCTTACTGCTATGTGACCTGATCTCTTTCATCTATTTGTCTTACTGTCTGCTGTCTGTATTGGCTTGTGAGGTCCGAGAGAGCAGGGATTTCTTCTGTTTTCTCTGTCTTTGCCTCTCCTGTATTTAAACAAGCCTGATGTGTAATACGGGATTCCCAGGTGGCTCAGTGGTGAAGAATCTGCCTGCTAATGCAGGAGATTCAGGAGAGACCGGTTTGATCCTTGGGTCAAGAAGATGCCCTGGAGGAGGAAATGGCAACTCACTCCAGTATTCTTGCCTGTAAAATCCTATGGACAGAGGAACCTGGCTGGCTACAATCCATGGGGGTCGAAGAATTGGACATGCCTGAGCACATACGCACGATGTGTAATACAAGCTCAACAGACATTTGTTAAGACTTTCTCTTTTCCCTCTTTCATAACTGAGTGTGACCATCACTTTATCTCTTCATATCTCACTTTCTTAATTTGTCACAGAAGCATACAGGTAGCTTCTGGCAGCTGCCAGTGGGTAGCAGCTGGCAAACTACAGCTCATGGGCCAATCTGGCCCTACACCCATTTTGTAAATAAAATTTTATTGGAACACAGCTATGCCCACTTGTTTACATATTGTCTGTGGCTGTGTTGGGGCTACATCAGCAGATCTGAGTGGTTGCAGAGATGGTACAGCTCACAAGTCTAAAATAGTTATTAACTGACCCTTCATAGAAAAGTGTGCTAATTGCTGGTCTCTTGGAACTCTAAGATCTTTATACTCCTGATGTTCTTAATCTTCTGGGAAACACCCACACAGTGTTCACTGCTCTGTGTAATAAGAAGTAGCCAATTGATTTTCTCTAATTTCTTTGAAGTTTCATAATAGGCCATGAAATGACTATGGTTGTGGAGTTTATACTAATGGTTTATTAATTTCCCCATGACTTTTCAGCCTTCTCTTCCAAAGTATTTAAGCCCTAAAGGGTGTAATTGCTGTCACCCACCTTGAGATTTGCTGTAACTTTTCCTTGACATCAGTTCTAGGAGGGGACTGCCTTAACACTGCACTTCAAGCACTCTTGGCTTTGGAATCGAATGTTTCCAGCTGGTATTGCTCTAGCTTCAATGTCACAAAACATCAGCTGAGAACCGGAGGTGGAGAAAGAGGGCGGCAGGTTCCTTATTTCTCCAAGGAGTCTCTTTCCTTTTTAAGCTCCCTGCCCACACGATTCCACAAAGGACCGTGTTTCAGAAGTGAGGCAACGTGGTATAACTGAGAGAACATAGAGTTTGGCTCCAGGGAGAATTTGGTTCATGTTCCATACCTGCCAATTACTAGTTTCATGACTTTGGATGAGTAACATAATCTTTCTGCACCTCAGTTTCCTCATCTGTGAAGGGGAGCTATTGATTACCACCTCATAAAGGAGAGTGAATAACAGTGGCCCTTTAATACCTATTATTTGAATACCTGTTACATACCAGGTATTATTCTAGATCCTGGGAAAACAGTAGTAAACAAAAATAGAAACAAAAAAATAAAGAAAAAAAGCCTCTTTTCTTATGGATCTTATGTCCTATGGTAGGATAGACAAGTAAATATCTAATGTGGTGATGAATGCAATGAGGAAAAATAAAGGATGTAAAGGGGTAGAGAGTGATGGAAGGGTGACATTTTATTTCGTAGAATGGTCACGGACATCCTCTTTAGGGAGATGCTAGCTGGATAAGCCCTGGAGGAAGTGAGAGAGAGAGACAAGGGGATGTTTGGGAGAACAATATACTGAGTCAAAGCAGCCTCTTGTGCTAAGTCCAGGAAGCAAGGTCTGCCTGGTGTTGAAACAGAGCATGTGGGCCAGGATGGCTGGAGCTGAGGTGGAGTGCTGGTGCTCAGACCTGAGGTTGAGGGAGCAGGCAGGGCATGAGTCATTTAGGGCCCCAGGGCCATGAAGAAGCTCAGGATTCTATTCTACAGGGAGTGGGAAGTCAAAGGAGGGTTTTGACCGGGGATGTGACATGCTCTGACTTATGTTATAAAATAATCCTGGCTGTTGTAATGGAGCACAGACTGTGAACTATTGTTTAAAGACTTGTTATCATTTATTGTCCACAATACACACTGAATCCCCAGTACGGTACGTGTGTGCCTGCTTAGTCACTTCAGTCATGTCCGACTCTTTGTGACCCCATGGACTGTAGCCCTCCAGGCTCCTCTGTCCATGGGGATTCTCCAGGCAAGAATACGGGAGTGGGTTGCCATGCCCTCCTCCAGGGGATCTTCCCCACCCAGGGATTGATCTCACTTCTTCTGCATTGCAGGCAGAAACTTTGCTGACTGAACCACCAAGGAAGCTCACCTACTATGATATCAGGGCCTATTTAGAGGGAATTACCTACAGCTATAGCAAGATGAAGTGAGGTTAGTCGGACAAACAGTCTAAATGCTGGAGGGTGACAGGCGAGCTGCTTCCTGCTGGAGAAGTGATTCACACCCAGCAGGTCCGGGTGAGGACACCTTGATGTCTGGCCAGCGCTCTGTCTCCTGGCTGATGAGGTTATCCAGTCGTCCCTCTTGGTCAGTCTTCAGCGGCAATTAGAGCCACGTGGGCTGGGTTGAACTATTTGCCATGTTTGAGATTGGCTCATAAAAATGAGAGATGATTACAAGTGCTTTAGAAAGACCAAACATCGTTAAGCCTCCCAGACCTGCTCTCTGGAAAGCTTTCCACCCGGGCCACTCAGCTGAGCCACCTGGCAGTACAGAGTGGTGTCGGTAGCACCTTGGTGGGGAGGAGAGTTCTCACGGGAGGGACTTGGGGGTGACGGAGCAGTGTGTGGGATTAAAAACCGGGACCCAGAGTGTGGATCAGCTGCCCTGAGTTTGCAGTTACGCCAGTCCCCAAGGGTGAGCAGGGCTGGGGTGAGGCAAGCCTGGCTTGGTGGCCACAAGCTCACTCTAAGTGACTGGCCTCCTGTGAGGTCAAGTTTGTCAGCCCAGGTCCCTGAGGAGTCACCCCACCTCCACTCCACCCCAGAGGATTCCCCGCTCAGCCTCCCACCTCCCTACCATAAGTGTCATTTCTACATCCGACTTTGGGGCCCCAGGCCTGCAAATGGGGAAGCTGCTCTGTTTGCTGCCGATGAGATCAGGTGGGGATTCCAGTAGGGTGACCCGTCACCCTGGTTTTTCTGGGGTTGAGGGGTTTCCCTGGATGTGGGACTTTCTGTTCTAAAACTGGGAAAGTGAAAAAAAAGTGAAAATGTTAACTTTGCAGTGGTGTCCGACTCTTTGCCACCCTATGGATTGTAGCCCGCCAGGCTCTTCTCTATATGGAATTCTCCAGGGAAGAATACTGGACTGGGTAGCCATTCCCTTCTCCAGGGAGTATTCCTGACCCTGAGATTGAACCCAGGTCTCCTGCATTGCAGGTGGACTCTTTACTGAGCCACCAGAGAAACCCCAACAAAAATGGGGAAGCCCCAGGATAACCAGAACAAGATGGCCACCCTAGAGTGCTGTCTAGACTATGGGTTCCTTGAGAGCAGGGGCTGTGTTTTATTGCTGGTTTGCTAACTGTTTTATTGAGATATGATTATATGCCATCAACTGGCCTATTTAAAATATACTCTTCAGTGATTTTTAGCACATTTACAGTTGTGCCACTATCATCATAATCCATTTTAGAACATTGTCATCACCCTCAAAAGTAACCCCATTCCCATTAGCAATTATTCCCAATTTCTGCCCCTAAATCTTACTCGCACCCTGTGGCCCCAGCCTTGGACCAAGTTAATCTACTTCATCTCTACAGATTTGTCTATCCTGGGCATTTCATAAAAATGGAACCATATAATATGTGACCTTTTGTGTCTGGCTTCTTTCACTTATCATAATGTTTTCAAAAGCATCAATGATGCTTTTGAACTGTGCTGTTGGAGAAGACTCTTGGACTGCAAGGAGATTAAACCAGTCGATCCTAAAGGAAATCAGTCCTGAATATTCATGGGAAGAACTGATGCTGAAGCTGAAACTCTAATACTTTGGCCACCTGATGCGAAGAACTGACTCATTGCAAAAGACCCTGATGCTCGGAAAGATTGAGGGCAGGAGGAGAAGGGGACAACAGAGGATGAGATGGTTGGATGGGATCACTGACTCAATGAACATGAGTTTGAGTAAGCTCTGGGAGTTGGTGATGGACAGGGAGGCCTGGCGTGCTGCAGTCCACGGGGTCAGAAAGAGTTGAACATGACTGAGCGATCAAACTGAACTGAACTGAATGTTTTCAAGGTCCATTCATGTTGTAACATGTGTCAATACTTCATTCCATTTTATTACTGAATAATATTCCATTGTATGGAGATACCACATCTATTCATCTATCCATCAGTTGTTGGACATTTGGGTTGTTTCTACTTCTTGGTTATTAGGAATAATGCTGAGATGATTCTTCAAGTATGAGTGTATGTGTGAACATCTGTTTTCATTTTTCTTGTGTGGATATCTGAGAGTGGGACTGCTGGGTCCTGTGGTGATTCTGCTTAATCAAGTGAGAAACGTTCGGATGTTTTCTAAAGCAGCAGCTCCAGTTTACATTCTTACAGCAGTGTGTGAAGGTTCAGATGTCTCTACACTGTCAACAGCTCTGGTGTTGTTCTGTCCTTTTATTGTAGCCATCCTAGTGGGCGTGAGGAGTATTTCATGGTGTTTTGGTTTGCATTTTCCTGATGGTTAATAATTGGGAGCTGTGTTTTATTCTCTCTTATATCTAAGCACCTGGCACATTGACTGGGGAAAAATTGGTGCTGAATATGAGATAACTGAATTCTAAGTGCTAGAATGAATCCCACCAGACTCCCACGGCTAAAGGGTGCTCAAACAGATGGCCAGAATGGGTGGGTCTTAGGTGGATTTAAGAAAGCTCCTAATGCATATATAAGGCAGTCAAGACACATGAAGGGGTCTTTCTCCCTGCTACTGGACAAGGTCTTGTCATCCAAAGACTGTGTGCTTTGCTTCCAGAGAGATGTGTGTTCAAGACTCCTGCTGAGGCCTCCATCCTCACTGTGCTGGGAAAGCAGCAAAATAGTTTCGAGACTAGAGAGACAGCAAAGGGACAGCTCAAGGAGGAGCTTATGGGACACCCTCTGTTTAGATTTTTATCCTGATGATCCATGTGAACCACTGTGGTCCTATGGGCAGGGCTGTGATGGAGGTAGGTTTGCATTTTAGGAAGAGCCGTCTAGCAGCAGCATGGAGAACAGATTACACCCAGAGCCAGCATGTCTCGTGGAAGAGTGTTGTAAGAAGACAGGTTACATGTGATGGAGGCTGGACAGAGGCAGTGAGAAGCGGGGCTCCAGGGTGATGGGGAGTTAGACTCCTCTCGTGGAAGAGTTGTAAGGAGACAGGTTACATGTGATGGAGGCTGGACAGAGGCAGTGAGAGGCGGGGCTCCAGGGTGATGGGGAGTCAGAATCCTCCGCCAAGTGATGCATAACACTCTGAGGCCACGGACGCCTCTGCAAATATGATGAAACCCGAAGGCCTTTCCCCTAGAAATAAAGCGCTCAGGAGTCAGTGTAGAGTCTTTCAGGTGGGAAGAGAACTGCTTAGTGCCCAAGACGTCCTCATCTCATCTTGCCGGGGGCGGCCAGCAGGTCACTTTCTCTCTCCAAGCTTTGCTTTTCCACTCTGTAAGTAAGGAGGCCATGCCAGATAATCTTACAACTTTTTCCTGTCCTGAGGACCTCTGCTGGAATGGGAAATGGCAAGCCACTCCAGTATTCTTGCCTGGAAAATTCCATGGACAGAGGAGCCTGGTGGGTCCATGGGGTTGCAAAGAGTTGGACACGACTGAGCACAGCATGCCACGGAGGATGTCTGCTTCCTAACAGTCCTCAAGAGTATCCCCTGAAGGGGTCAGGTTTGGAAGTCTTCCACCCAGGGCAGGACCCAGGGAAGTGAGTCAGTGTGTGAGTGTCAGTAAGTGAGTCAGTAAGCATGACAGTGTCAGAAACTGAGTGTCAGGAGCTGCTTTGTTTTTATTGCATATTTATAAAGAAAAAAGGCATAAAAATGTATTTCCCACCTTATAAATAATGCGTCTGTCGGAAGTGGCCTGGAGAATTACTGCCTGTTGTCTGGCTTCATGTGTGTTTATAACTTTCTCAAGGGTTTGAATTATTTCAGAACTCAGAGTCAAGCATTTGGCTGGAAAATTTGGTTTGATTTATAGTCATCATGTTCCTCCAAAAGTAACTGTTCTCAGCATGCTGCTATTATCCCTGCTGCTGGGATGGTGAGAATTTCTTCAGTGTTCTGAAGCTTCTCCTCTGTGGGGCTGGGGCAGGGGCAAAGTGTCAGGTGGACACGGATCCTCTGGGTTCCAGCTCCTGTTCGAGACTAGCCAGGGTGACCTAAAGTGCTTCAGGCAAAGCAGTTTACCTTTAGGAAGTTTCACTCACTGAAAAATGTAGTTGTGGAATAGATTTTTAGAATGTCTTTAGCACCAACATTTTATAATAGAGGGGGGCTTTGCTGCAGCTTGTGTTTGTTACTTATAGGCAATGATTCTCCAAACTGATCATCAGCCCATGCTAAGCTGGCTGGATAATAATCAATTGTTGCTGCTGCTGTTAGTCGCTAAGTCATGTCCAACTCTTTCGCGACCCCATGGACTGTAGCCCACCAGGCTCCTCTGCCCATGGGATTTCCCAGGCAAGAATACTGGAGTGGGATGCCATTTCCTTCTCCAGGGGATATTCCTGACCTAGGGATCGAACTCAAGTGGATTCAATCCACTTGGCAGGTGGATTCTTTACTCCTGAGCCACCTGGGAGGCCCTAAGAGCTAATTAAAAATATAAATTCCAGGCTTTCAGGAGCTGAGATTCTAATTTATAGGGTCTGGGATGAGTAGGACGTATGTATCCTTAAAAATTTCATCTACTAATTTTAAAAATCTGTTTAAAAATATATTTTTGCTTCCACGCTTTTGTTGTTCAGTTGCTCAGTCATGTCTGACTCTTTGCAACCCCATGGACTGCAGCACACCAGGCTTCCCTGTCCTTCACTATCTCCCAGAGTTTTTTCAAACTCATGTCCATTGAGTCGATAATGCCATCCAACCATCTCATCCTCTGTGCCCATTTCTCTTCCTATCCTCAATCTTTCCCAGCATCAGGGTTTTTCCAATGAGTCAGCTTTTCACATCAGTTGGCCAAAGTATTGTAGCTTTAGCTTCAGCATCAGTCCTTCCAATAAATATTTAGGGTTGATTTCCTTTAGGATTGACTGGTTTGATCTCCTTGCAGTCCAAGGGACTCTCGAGTCTTCTCCAGCACCATAGTTCAAAAGCATCAATTCTTTGGTGCTCAGCCTTCTTTATGTTGCAACTCTCACATTTGTCCCTGACTACTGGGAAAACCACAGCTTCCACACTGCCTCTCTGTAACTCACTAAGGTGATCCTAATGTTTGTCCAGGTTTGGAAACTATGCTTTCAGTAAACATTACTGTATTTCAATTCAATTTAATAAGACTTTATGAAGTATCTAATATGTGTGAGGTGTTTTGCCCCAAAAGATTAAACAGAAACAATTTCTGCTTTAATTCACTGTCGGGTTGTGAAGGAAAACAGGTAAAAATGAATCTCTAGTGTGAGAAATGTCATAACAAACATATGTAACAGATGCAGAGGAGGGAACGATTAAAGTGGGCTGGAAATGAGAAGACAGGAGACAGGGCTGGTGAGTCGACAAATCCAGGTTTAGAAAGAAGATGCTACTTGGTCACAGAACTTGTTCTCTGTGTTTCACATCCTGGTTCTGGGTAACAGCTGATGTCCCCTTTAAATAATGACCCAAGGACTGCAGTCATTCTAACAAAAATCAGAGATGATGCAAGAATTGGCTGATGTAACTTCACATCATTTTGGAAATTCTTGCTGATTTACTATGTATGAACTAGAACTAGGTAATATAAATGTGGGAAGGAGGAAATAAACTTGCTGTATATTGATGATCTGCTTGTGTATTAGAACACTCAAAAGAATAACCTGAAAAACTATGGAAAGTAACATGACAATTTAATAGCTGAAAACACAATACAAAATACAAAAATCTCTAGTGTCACAAAACAGATCAGTGGTTGCCTTGGAATGTGCCGGAAGGGTTAGGAGGCAGATTACAAAAGGGCACAAGGAAATTTGGGAGGGCGATGGATATGCTCGTTCACTGACTTAGTTGTGATGGAAGTAGACATGTAAAATATGTCAAAGTCTCAGCTTAAATATCTGCAGTTCACTGGATCTCAATAAAACTGCAAAAGAAAATGCAGTTCCTATTTATCAGTAACAATTATTAACATAGAAAATACAGGGGAAATCCATTTGTGATAGCAATAAAACCCATAAAGTATCTGGAATGACCACAACAAAAAGGTGAGAGTTTATGTTACTGAACACAAGTTCATGTGCCAGATGCATAGTGAGGCCAAACAAACCTAAACTTTGGAGTTTGGAGTAGAGAAAGTCTTGTTGCAGGGCCACGCAAGGAGACAGGTGGCTCATGCTCAAAAAACCCAATTCCCCAAAGGGTTTCAGCAAAGCATTTTTAAAGGCAAGGTGAGCCAGGGGTGTGGTTGGTTGATGCAGACTTCTTGGTGTCAGAACCCTTTGTTCTTGCAACTGTCCCCATGGGTCAGATTATGATATTTCTCTAACCATCTAAAACAAGTACTATTCTCTGTTCTGCAACTTTTTATCTCTGTATGAATGGACTCCTAAAGGTCAGAGCCCTGAGAAAGGGCTCTCCTGTATATTTCAGGCTATAGTCAACATTGTTTTACAAAAGGTGCAGGGCCAGCATGACTAAGCACAGACAACAATAGCACAAGGAACAGATCTAATAACAAGTCAAATTTGTTCTTCCCTATTGCATTTATATAAAGAAAAGTACAAAACTTTCCTGAAGGTCAAAAAAGAAGACTGGAATGAATGGAGAGGTATATATGCTATGTTTCTGGGTGGAAAGACTGCCCCAAAGGAGTCCTTCTTCTTAAACTGCCATGCAAATTTGAAACAATGTCAATCAAAAGGGCTTCCCTGGTAGCTCAGCTGGTAAACAATCTGCCTACAATGCAGGAGATTTGGATTTGATTCCTGGGTTAGGAAGGTCAATCAAAAGAAGAGACTTGTTTTCTTATCTGGAGGGTGGGGCTGGGGGGTGGTAAGGAGCAGAGGACTTGAGCAAATGAGGCAGCTGTGTGCACTCCCAGCTCTCCTGTTTTCTGTGTTCTGATGCTTTGATAGCCAAGGCCTTGCTGGCCCAGGAGAGACTGCCTTTTGCAGGGTTAGCCAGTTCCTAGAGCTTTCCCAGGGGTGTGTCTTTCAAATGCAAACCAACCAACCTCCCCCTTTGCCTGTCACCTCTATTATTGGGTTCTCACTTTTCAGGCTTCTATCTCCCTTCTATAATCACCCCAGGGCCAGGGCCAGGCACCAGACAACTGTCTGGGACAGTTCTGAAGTCCCAGAGCCTACTGAAATTATTCAAACTAGCCAATCAGAAACGTGCTTACCTGCCTTACCTGATCCCAGCACACACGCGCACACACACACACACCCCCACCCAACACACCCCTCCCCTGACCAAGAGGTCACAGTAAAAGCTCTTGACCTTAGTGTCCCCAGTTCTCTCTGCTTCCTGACTGATGCCAATGCTTCCCCCTATGTGGCCTCCCATTGCCTTGGGTTCTCTGAATATCTCAAAAAATCTTTAAAAAAAATTTTTAATTGGAGGATAATTACAATATTGTGATGGCCTCTGCCATACATCAACATGAATCAGTCATGGGTATACATATATGCCCTCCCTCATAAACCCCCTCCCACTCCCCTCCCCATTCCACGTCTCTAGGCCGTCACAGAACACCAGCTTTGGGTTCCTTGTGTCATACAGCAGGGCTTCCCTGGTGGCTCAGATGGTAAAGAACCTGCCTGCAATGTGGGAGAGCTGGGTTCTCTCCCTGGGTTGGGAAGACAGCAAATTCCCACTGGCTGCTACTGAAAAGATCAGTAGCAGTTGTTTCCTGATCCTGGACTTAACAGTACCTAAACAATAACCAAATATAGCTTAAAAGTCTGTGGTGGGTAGAATTCTAAAGATGGGTTCCTTGAGATCCCTGCCCAGATTATTCAATCAGACACTAATTTAGCTACTGCTGTGAAAGGAATTTGCAGACACAAATAAAGTCCTGAGTTGGTTGGTCTTAAGACAGAGACATTATTTGAGGGGCCTGATGCAATCAGGGGAGACTTTTAAAAACAGAGTTTTCTCTGGCAAGTGGCAGGAGAGGAAGTCGTGGGGAGACAGATTCCTGTTCGCTTTGAGGAGGAAGCAGTAAGCTGTTACACTGCAAGATACTGTGGAGGACACGTGCCAACAAACCAGGAAAGGGACCCTAGCCTCAGATAAAAACTGCAGCTCCACTGACACTATGATTTCAGCCCCTGAGACCTGAGCAGAGGATTCAGGTCAGCTGTACCCTAGCCTCCTTATCCACAGCGACAATAAATGTGTGTTGTTTTACAGCAGCTGAGTTCATGGTGACTTGTTATGACAGCAAAAAATGATGGTTAGGAGGATGCCTCCTACAGCCAGTCTGGGTTCAAATATCCATTCTGGTACCTCCTAGCTATGTGAGCTTGACGAAATTACTTAGCCTAAGTTCCTTCTTCTGGAAAGTAGGGGTAAGTATAGAACCTGCCTCATAGTTTAGTTGAAAGTTAGATTGTATGAGTTAATGCATGGAAAGTGCTTAGACTACATCTGGTATAGAGTAAATGCTCTATAACTGTTAGTAATTTTTATTTAAATTTAGCCTCTAAATTTAGATGGAAAAGTAATCAGTTGAAAATAACCAAAGTGAAAGTGAAAGTGTCAGTCATTTGTGTCCGACTCTTTGCACCCCCATGGACTGCAGCCTGACAGGCTCTTCTGTCCATGGAATTCTCCAGGGAAGAATACTGGAGTGGGTTGCCATTCCCTTCTCCAAGGGATCTTCCTGACCCAGGGATTGAACCTGGGTCTCCTGCATTGCAGGCAGATTCTTTACTGTCTGAGCCACCAGGGAAGTAACTAACCAAGGAGAAGTAGAAAAAGAAGATGAAGGAGAGGGTTGACTCTGTCAGATTTTTTTTATTAATAAAAAGCAAACTTATGAAGCTATGATAATTAAATCAATATGATAATGATTCAAGAGAATAGAATTGATAACCAAATACACACATGCACACACATGTATTCATTCATTTAATGAATATTTATCAAATGGGTGCTATTCTATACACTGGGGATATGACAATAAAAGAAAACTAAAACATAACAGATAAAGTTCTTTTTCTTAAGGATTTTTAGTCTAATAGATGGAGCCAGACAATAAACAAGTATATAACATTATGGTGGTGGATGAACATTATATAAAGAACCAGTTAGAATGAGGCCTGGGGAGAGATGGACTATTGTTCTAGATAGAATAGTGGGAGGCAGGAGGGGCTTTTAATAAGTGAATAAGGAGTCATGCAAATCACAGGGGAGGAGTGTCCAGGTAGAAGGAGAAGGAACAAGGGCTGAGGCTGTGGCAGGCACAGGTGACCTGTGCAAGGTTGATATGTTTGCAGCAGAACAAAGGAAGGAAGCCAGTGGCTAAAATGAGACTTGCCTGAGTTTTTAACCAGAGAGTTGCCAGATAAAATATAACACACCACTTATATTTTAATTTCAGAGAAACAACGAATAATTTTTTTTAGTATAAGTGTGCCCCATGAAGTACTTGGGAAATACTTATGCTACAAATTTATTTACTTGTCTCCAAAATTCAATTTTGACTGGGTGTCCTGAATTTTCGTTTGCTAAATTTGTCAACCTTATCTAAGGAAGATGGTTATGATATAATATTACATTTAAAAATCACTGTTATAGACCGAATGTTTGCATGCCTCCCCCTAGTTCATATGTTAAAATCCTAACCTCTCAGTGTGATAGATTTAGGAGGTGAGGACTTTGGAAGGTGATTAGGTCATGAGGGTGGCGCTCTCATGAATGAGATTAGTGTCCTTATAAAAGAGATTTCAGAGTGCTGCCTTACCTCTTCTTCCATGTAAGGACACAATGAGATGAGCAGGAGGTGAGCTCTCACCAAACACCAAATCTACTGGCGCCTTGATCTTGGACTTTCCAGCCTCCAAACTGTGAGAAATAAATGTTTGTTTTTTCAGGAACTCTTGTCTTTTGTCGTATAAGCCTAAATGGACGAAGACAATCATGATACAAAATTAGGTTTGTCCAATTTGTTCAAATCGGTATTCTAAACACCTAGAAGAAAGCCCTTGGTAGATACTGAATAATTGTTGAATTATTGAGTTAATTCTACAATGTGTTGCTTTTAAATCAGGACGTCTTCAATTCAACCATGGGGAGAAGTTGCTGTAGGTAAGTTCACAATCTATGCGGCTTAGAAGGGAGAGAGAAGAGATTTTCCCGGAGGACCTCTGGGTGCTGACTGCCATGTCTGTCCCAGCAGGAAGAGGCTGGGTGCTTATCTGAGGCTTCCATATGGTGGGTGCAGGTTCTGTGAGGTTTGGCTTGGATGGTGTGATTCTGAGACCACGAAGTGTAAAGGACCATAGCGACAGGACTGGATGACTGTGGACCCTGTGAGATGAATAAGGGCCTCTAAAACTGGGTAGGTCTGGGACTTGCAGGAGTCTGCTTCAGGCTGCAAGTGGCCTGCCTAGGGACCTACAATGTCTTAAAGACAGTCTGAGTCGCTTGCATCTCCCCATGCCCCTGGGTTAAGTATTTAGGGGAAATGGGGCATTTTAATTCTTTCAAAAGCATCATAATGGATTCTGGATTAGTCCCTAAAAAGCATTTGCTTTGAATGGGCTGACCCCCTCATGGCCTGCAATCTTATAATCGCCAGAGATTTGGAGTGTCCTATTAGCAAGGATAACACTTCAATAATGCATCCTCCTGTTGGCAACCACCGCTTTCAGAATTCCAAACCTCAGTGCCTGTGTTCTAGCTCATGTTAGAAAGCAAACAAAAGAGCAAGAAGCAACAGTGGGAGAGCGCCACTGAAACCCTCTTGACATCCTTTTCTGTGGCTTTGTGGGGGCAAAGCCCTGGACAGTTATTGATCAGCCTGACAGAGTGGGTGGGTCTTTGTGTTCTGTTTATGAGCCTGTCTTTTGCTCAAGGCTACTCCTCATTCATCCTCAAATCCCCAGGCCTGTCCACTGCCCAGCATTTAGCAGACCAGGACCACGCAGGTTTGTCAATCTCAGCTGAACGCTGCAGGCAGTCCTGCCAACTGACAAGTGGAAGCCATGCCTAAAACACCTTTCCTTAGAAAATAAACTCCTCTGCCCCACAGAGTGAATGGCACCAGCATGGGGAGTTCTGAAGGCCCTGTCCCCAGCCTGGGTCTTTGGGGGTGAACCCAGGAGAAGCTCCATGCAGTGACAGGGCCTCAGAGTCCCTGAGTGTCTAAGGCATCCTTCGTGGAAAGAGGGTCTAGCTGGTGGCTCAAATGGAAGCATCCCTTTTTTCCATATAGCGGTTGATTTCAGCATCGCAGAGACAAGCTTTTTCTGCCAAGAAGAGGGACTAAAGTCAGCTTTAGGGTCTCCCAGCTCAGAGATCCTCATTTTGATCTATCCCTTTCTGCTTTAGTGATGGGTTCCTGCCCAGGAGAACCACATGGTGGGGGGTGGGGTGGGGGATTTGGACTTGGAGGGCTGGAGGAGATCTGTAATGGGAAAGCCATCAGCCACCACTTTCATCCCCCCAGGGCCACCCCTCACTGATGAATCTGGGCGCTGTCTCACGTATGTCTTCATTCAGCAGATGCTTATTAAGCATGCATTCTCTGAGAACTCAGCTAGGCTCGGGAGCACAGGAAAGAAGTGAGGTTCTCCAGGGGCTCCCCTTGCTGACTGAGCCTGCCAGCTACTTTGCCTTCAGCTTGCACCCCAGCCCCTCCCTCCGTTCACCAGGTGCTAACCACGCTCACCTCCGGCCGTCTCTCCAGCACACCAAATTTCAGTCTATCTCGGAGCTTTTGTGTGTGCTGTGCTGTCTACCTAGGACCTCGCAAGATGGATTCCTTCTCTTCATACTGCTCTCAGATACCTCATTACCATCTTGGAGAGGTACCCACAGAAACACTTGTATGCCCTGATTATTCCGCATTCACTTCCTAGCATTTGTTCAGCACTGTGCTGTTTGCTCCCCTCCCTCTGAAAGTTAGTTCCGTCGGAGCAGAGGCCCTTTCGGCTCTGCCTGTGCTTTCTACCTGCAACATGGAACAGGATGTGGCAAACGGCAGGTGCCGGGGAGGAACGCATTGGCTGGCTGGCCTCACCTCATTACCTCACCTGGCCTCTAGGGGCGCTCTGCTCAGCCAGAGGGATAAGCATTTTAACCCAGCCTTGCAATGTGGGACACCAGGGTTTGAACCCTGGGTGGGGAAGATCTGGAGAAGGCGACCCACTCCAGTATTCTTGCCTGGAGTACTCCAGGACAGGGGAGTCTGGTGGGCTGCCATCCATGGGGTTGCAAAGAGTAAGGCATGACTGAATGACTAACATTTTCACTTTGGCCCATACAGGCTGATGTGTTTGGAAAGAAAAATTACGAAGGAAAGATAGAAAACTCAGTTCATTTCAAAAGCTGACTGGTTAATCAAATGTGTATCCTAAGGTGACCTAAAGCCTCATGGGTGTCTTGACTGCCACTGATACTGGCTGATCCTGCTTTCACTGGACATCAGGCAGCTGTGCCTCTTCACTGCCGGATAAGGGACTTCCAGGCCTGCTGCCCAGCTCCTCTCTGGATGAGTGTTCTCCATGTGCTTCTTGGCCCTGAGTTGCCATGTGCATCCCTCTGCAGCTGTCCTGGCCTCTGGGGTCGATGTGGGCTTTTGCTGTGGCACAGTCACTTTACAGAAAGTGTCTTGGGCTCTAGCTATGCTACACAGAACAGCAGGCATGTCCACTGCATATTCTGCAGAAAAGCCTCTCGCTTTGATCCTTTTAGTCTCCTCCTCTGTAGCATGATCACTAATTGACTTATGGATGGTTTCCTTCGTCTCACTATCTCATCTAACCCAGGGCCTGCCTCAGCTGCACCTGGGGCCTCATGGCCTTGAAATGAAAGATGTCCACTCCCTATGTGGAATCTTGGGATGTTTGTTATAGAACTTCTGAGTTTTATTGTCCTCAGTATACAAAGTAGAGGTGATAAGACCTGGATCATTAAATGTTTTGAGGTCCAAAGAGATAATAAATGTACAGACATTGCAAAAAGTGGGGAAAAGTTAGAGATGATTATCTTTGTTACCATCACCAGGTCTTTAGCCCCATTACCTGCTGAGCTCCTGATTGGCTGGTAGGGTTTCAGGACTCCCTGAAAAATGGGTGATTTTCTGCCCTTTCTTAGGGGGAGGGCACTCCCAAGTGCCCCCCAGGCAGGCAGTGTGGTGAAAAGCGAGGACATTAGACTGGGAGTCAGGACCTGGTATGAGCCTGAGTCTGGGTGACTATAACCAAGTATCCCCCCATGTGATCAAGCATTTCCTCTTCAGATCTGCTGCGCCGGGTTTTGCAGCCTGTGTGTTCTGGAAACTACAGGAAGCTGCAGAGCTGCTTTCAAGGACTGAGGAGGGGGATGTCGAGCCTTGCAGGGTGAGCGAGGGCTGCAGGCGGTGCTTGCCCTGACCTGTAGGTGGATTTTTAGAGATGAGGGGATCATTTGGATTCATGAAACCAATTTTGAGTGATCTCTGAAGCTGAATCCCTATTGCCAGTAAGATCCACAGGAGTTTTCCAAGCTCCTGAGAAAGCAGAAGTGGTTCTTTGCTTTGGTTATATTTGAGGCACGGGACAACAGACTGGTTCAAAATTGGCAAAGGAGTATGTCTAGGCTGCATATTGTCACCCTGCTTATTGAAGCAGAGTACATCAAATGAAATGCCGGGCTGGATGAAGCACAAGTTGGAATCAAGATTACCAGGAGAAATATCAATAACCTCAGATATGCAGATACCACTCTAATGACAGGAAATGAAGAGGAAGTAAAGAGCCTCTTGATAAGGGTGAAAGAGAAGAGTGAGAAAGCTGGTTTAAAACTCAACATTCAAAAAACAAAGATGATGGCATTCTGTCCCATCACTTCATGGCAAATAGAAGGGGAAAAAGTGGAAACAGTGCCAGATTTTATTTTCTTGGGCTCCAAAATCACTGCAGCAATGAATTAAAAAATGCTTGCTCCTTGGAAGGAAAGCGATGACAAACCTAGACAGCGTATTAAAAAGCAGAGACATCACTGCAGAGAAAGGTCCGTATAGTCAAAGCTATGGTTTATCCGTAGTCATGTACGGATGTGAGAGTCAGACCGTAAGGCTGAGCACTGAAGAACTGATTCTTTTGAACTGTGGTGCTGGAGAAGATTCTTGAGAGAGTCCCTTGAACCGCAAGGAAATCAAACCAATCAATCCTAAAGGAAATCAATCCTGAATATTCATTAGAAGGACTGATGCTGAAGCTGAAACTCTAAAACTTTGGCCACCTGCTGGGAAGAACTGATCATTAGAAAAGACCCTGATGCTGGGAAAGATTGAGGGCAGGAGGAAAAGGGGATGACAGAGGATGAGATGGTTGGATGGCATCACCGACTCAATGGACATGAGTTTGAGCAAGCTCTGGGAGATGGTGAAGGACAGGGAAGCCTGGTGTAATGCAGTCCACGGGGTCGCAAAGAGTCAGACATGTGCAACAACAAATGATCGAGGCAGCGGGCTCCACAGCCCTGGCACAGAAACACCTAAGGAATGTCCCTCAGGCATGAGAGAGAGAGGCTGGGCTGCTTTGCTGGAGATGGTCCAGGCGGTCCTATGCCTCTCTGCTGTCACAAGCCATGAGCATAAGTCTCTGTCCGGGTCCTCAGGAAGCAGAGTGTAAACAAGTGGGTTTAACCTCATTTAAGGCCAGGTGCTGCAGGTGCCCTACTGGGGCACTTTGGGGAAAGCATCTAACCTCTGAGCCCCACTCCCTTCCTCCTTCTGTGAACCAGAGATAAGTACTGTGGTGTGATGATCTTTGCCTTGCCAGGATGCAGTGCAGTCAGTGAGACTGAGAAAGTGACTTCCTCACTTGGAAGATGTGTGACTACTGATAAAACTCCTGGAGGAAGGGTGTCCGTGTTATTTCAGGAGAAGGGACCTGAAACTGACTGACTGATTTATTATTTATTTCCATGCTTCACCTCAAGTTAGCAAGCATTTACTATGTTCTACTCTTGGTGATGCAAAAATGAATTGAACATGGCTTCTGCCTGTAGAACTCACATTGTGAGTCCCCACTCTCTCCCCTTGGATATTGTCACCCTTCATATGAAAGGCTCTGAGCCTGTCAGCATTCTGCTTGCCTTCCAGTCTCCTAGATGTGCTATGTGTTTTACTTCACTTAAGTCTCATAGTGACACCCGCTGCAGTTGATATTTAAGCATCGCTTTGCAGGTGTGGCACAGAGGCTCTGAGATGTTTCTAGTGAGGTGGAGCCCATGTGAGTGTGAGGAAGGGGCAGGGCTCCTCCAGAGAACCTGGAGGGCTTCATGGAGGATGTGACACCTGCCTGGATTTTCATGGACAAGCTGAAGGTCACTGCATGGACAAGATGGCAAGAGGATTGTAGGCAAAGGGGAAAAGTTCACTCAAAAGCTTAGAGATGGGAACCAGCTGCCCATGTAATGCAAAGAGCAGGCAGTTACAGCAGCAGTTTTTCTAAGTCAGGAAGACCCTTGTGTACCAGGTTGAGGAACTGGGACTTCATCCTGGGGCAGTGCTGTGTTTGTGTAACATTGTGTGTATGTGTGTGTGCACGTGTGTGTGTGTGTGTGATGTTTACACTGCACAGAATCATCGCTTGGTTGTAGATCTGATGCTGCTCTGATGAGAGGCAGATGATGCAGACAGAGATGGGGCTGGTGGTGGACAGACCAGTTGAGAGGTTCTCACAACCGCCCAGTATGTTAGCTAATGTTTACTGAATACTCTTCCCACGCCAGGCATGGTGCTCAGTGCTTGCAGAATTTATCTCAGAAATCTTACAACAGCCCCTGAGATGGTACAGTAATTCTCCCCAACATTACCTAAATGGAAACCAAAATTTTGAAAGGTTCAATAATTTGCCTGAGATCACACAGCTACCTGCATAAACTGGGATGTGAACACAGCTCTCTCTGATCAGATTCAAAACTCTTGGCCAATATGACCTACTATGAACCTATGTTTGGGCAGAGACAGTGGGACTGACAGTAGAGGAAAAGTCTAAGGAACATTCGGGAGGCAAAGCCATTGAATTTGGCGAGTGGATGGATGTGGGGAATGAGTGAGAGGGAGACTCCTCTGGCTCAGATGACTCTGGAGTCTGAAGAATAAAAAGAAATTATGGAAACAGTGTTGCCTTTTTTGACCCCAGATTCAGTTGGCACAGGTGTAGTTGGACCTGACTCTGCTCCCCAACACATGAGCTGCCTCTTCTAGTTTTGTTTATAAACTGATTAGCAATCCATCTATGCTGTCCTCCAACTGATAAGAAACCTGTTGACCAAGATGCGCGCCCTGCCTGAGGACTCCAGGGCTTCCTCACCAGATTGGTTATGACCCAGCTAATCTAATCTCTTTGGTATGGTCAACCCGTCCATCACTAAGCCCCTGACTGCATTATCATCCAAGCCATATTTCTCCACTTGGGACCATGACCCCCAAGACATTGCACTTTGGCTATTCGTTTATCAACTCTATCAGGAAAGGAAATGAAGTATGTCAGTTGTGATGTGTTCTTGCTGGACCCACGTTGGGGATCACAGCATCTCTGCCTGAGGGTTCAAAAGCCACCTGTTGAAAGCAGTTCTGGAGTTGCATCTGGAAGACCATGCAAGTGTGCTGTTTATCCCTTTGAGAAAATCAAGGCATTTGTTAGTCTCTCAACACTTTTCAGCCACATCAGCAAATTCTAACTTAGCACTTGCTATGTCCCAGGTTTGTCTTTTGTTTCCTTTTCCATTCCATGGGATTCTCTGAGGATTCACAGCAGCAAGTCAGCGCTCTGCATGTTATCCTCAGACAATGGCATGTAACTCTTCTGGGACAAGAAGCTTGACCTCATTTTAACAATCTATATGATGCTGGATGCATCAATTCTCCTCGAGTGTCCATTCTAGATGTGCTAATCTGAGGACTCTTGTCCTCAACAGGAAGATGGAATCTGAAGAGTGCTGCTTGGGGTTAATTTTAAACCATTAGTCATAGAAGGATGGGAGGACACTGATAACCAGTACTTTTTGAGAGCTTTCCCCTATGCTAGGGTTTAAACATTTTTTTTTTTTTTACAATGTATCATTCCATGTAATCCTCACAACAAACCCACAGTGTCAGAACTATTATTTCCATCTTACAGATGGGAAACTGAAGTTCTGAGAGGTTAGGAAAGTCACCCAAGGTCATCCAGCCAGTACTTGTGAGAAGGATGTAGCCCTTCTCTGCTCCTGTTGCTCTGACTGTATCCAGGGAAGCCTTTGTGATGTGGATTCCTCAGCTCATTCTGGCTTTAGCCTTGCTGGCATAATACTTAAAAGTCTACATCACTCCTTTGTATTCATCCTGTGCAACCACGTTTCTCCCATAGTAGAGTCATTTGCAATTGTATTGTCAGAATTTCAGTTTTGAAAGTCATCCCTCCAGAGCTGTCTTTCTCAAGAGTGTAAGGTCATGAGATCAGCCGATCTTGTCCTCCAAAGGTTTTGCAATCTGCCTTCATAAAGACTAAAGTACATGTCAGACCATGCCCAGCTTTATTCTCTGTGAATAGTATGACCTTTGAGATGACCTGGATACTGTTTCTCAGGATTTCTCTCCCTGTTCCTTCTCCAGGCCGTTCACCCTTGTTGGAGCTGAATTAAGTGCAAAAAGGATGTCTTGCCCTGTCCCCAACCTCTGCTTTGTGAGATATTAAATTGCCATGGCAGAATAAGAAGGTATTGAATGTTTCCTGTTTTTACCTGTGGTGATAGTTTCTGTAATGAAACGTAGTTGTAAATAGAATTGATTAGGTAACTCAGACTGGGAAATGATATTTTTGTGGGGTTTTTCAAAATAGAAATTTGATTTGTCTGTATGTCAGCTTACAGCAATTTACTGAGTAAATTATCTATCTGTACTTACGTAATATGAACACGTGACTCTAAGAAGAGCTATATTGGAGTGCATGTTCTATTTTAGGGAAAACAACATTAAGTGACTTTCTATGAAGTAGACAATATAGAGGAGTGGTTAAGAGCATTAATTTTTGGAGACACAGATTTCAGTGCTTTCTCAGCACTTCATTAGCTCTGAGACTCAGTGGATTCCTAATATTTTTAATCTTTAGTTGTCTTATCTGTAAAGTGATGATGAAACAAGGTCTCTATCAATCTCTCAAGGGTGTGTGAAGACTAAAGGAGATAATGTACGTAAATGCTTAGCACAATGCTGACACAATAAACTATACAATTCGCTTAGGATATCATTATTATGCATAACCACACCTGTTCTTATGGGACTTTGTTTTGGTTTGTGTCAGTGGGTGTGAATCTTAATGTGAACATCTGATATGCTTCTGGAATATTTTAGTCTTATTGCTACTAATTAACCTTTACAGACACATTACAGTGTGCCCTAGAGACAGGGAAACCTTAAGAGTGAGGAGACTGGAATCTGAAGTCCTTATATATATATATATATATTATATTCCTTTTTAATATATAGATTATACTCCATTTATATATACTATAAAATGTTGACTATATTCCTTGTACTATGCAGTATATTCTTATAGCTAATTTATTTTATACATGGAAATCTGTACCTGTTAATCCATGACCTCTCTCTTGCCCCTCCTCACTTCCCTCTCACTGGTAACCACTAGTACGTTCTCATATCTGGAGTCTGTTTGTGTTTTGTTATAGTCTCTAGTTTGTTTTAGTTGTTAGATTTCACATACAAGTGATAGCACACAATTTGTCTTTCTCTGTCTGACTTATTTCACTAAGCATAATACCCTCCAGGTCTATCCATTTTGTTGTAAATGACAAAATTTCATTCTTTTTTATGGCTCAGTAATATTCCATCATATGCATATACATATATATGTGTATATATGCTACTCTTCTTTATCCATTCGTTCCTTGATGCGCACTTAGGTTGCTTTCATATATTTGCTATTGTAAATAATGCTGCTATGAACATTTAGGTACATATATCCTTTTTGAACTACCATTTTTGTTTTCTTCAGATATATACCCAGAAGTGGAATTGCTGGATCATATGGTAGATCTATTTTTAGTTTTTTGAAGAATCTCCATATTTTTGTCCACAGTGGCTGCAAAAATTTACATGCCCACCAACCGTGTATGAGGGTTCCTCTTCCTCCACACCCTCACCAGTGTTTGCTATTTGTGCTCATTTTGATCACGGCCATTCTGATAGATGTGAGATTATCTCTTGTGGTTTTGATTTGCATTTCCCTGAGGCTTACCGATGTTGAGCATCTTCTCATGTGGCTGTTGGCCATCTGTATGAAACTATTGTTGCTCAGTTGCTCAGTCATGTCCGACTCTTGTGACCCCACGGACTACAGCACGCCAGGCTTCCCTGTCCTTCACTATCTCCCAAAGATTGCTCAAACTCATGTCCATTGAGTCAGTCACGCCATCCAACCATTTCATCCTTGGTTGCCCCCTTCTCCTCCTGCCCTCAATCTTTCCCAGCATCAGGGTCTTTTTCAATAAGCTGGCTCTTTGCATCAGGTGGCCAGAGGATTGGAGCCTCAGCTTTAGCATCAGTGCTTCCAGTGAATAGTCAGGGTTGATTTCCTTTAGGATTGACTGGTTTGGTCTCCTCACTGTCCAAGGAACTCTCAAGAGTTTTCTCCAGCACCACAGTTCAAAAGCATCAATTCTTTGGCACTCAGCCTTCTTTCTGATTCAATTCTCACATCGATACATGACTACTAGAAAAACCACAGCTTTGGCTTATATGGACCGTTGTTGGCAAAATGATGTCTCTGCTTTTTCATATGCCGTCTAGGTGTTTCATACCTTTTTCCTAGGAGCAAGCGTCTTTCGATTTCATGGCTGCAGTCACTGTCTGCAGTGATTCTGGAGCCCAAGAAAATAAAACTGAAATCTTTATGAGCCCAGGGTCAGAAGACCCGGGGAGCATTTAGTTGGAGAAGAGAGTTGGTCTCAGAAGTACAGGGGCCAGAACTTGAAAGAGCCTCAGCAGGGAAGGAAGCTGAGACATGTGCGTTTTCTGCAAAGGGCAGAAGGAAGTTCCGTAGGTGAAGGTGGTGTTCGATTCAACTAGAGGCTCGTGGAGCTCTGACAGCCAAGCTGGCTGTGGGGTGGGGCGCCGTTGCCCAGGGCAGTGCTCACACTGGGGCCAGCCAGCTGTCCTCACTCAGCCTCTTTCCCCGGACAAGAGGCCAGACTAGGCTCTCCTGCCTGTGCTCGTGAGAGAGTGCAGACTGCATGTGTGTACTTCCCCAGCTGAAACTCCAACTTTGGTTTCCAGGCAGCACAACATTTGTTTTTAGAGGAAAAAAACACACCCAGCCAGCTCAGAGGTGACGAGGGTGACAGGGCTACAATTATCACCTGCTCCTCAGCACCTAGCGTATTGTGAGAAAGGCGCTGACAGCTCTGAACTCTCTGTGTGGGGAGCTGAAGCCCCCAACCTCTGCACAGAACATTTGACACAGACAGACAGCTGTGGGACCGGCGTGGGGGTGCGTAGAGGTGGTGGGTGCGGTCACCGCCTCCCGTTCTCTTTCTGCGGCGGGAGGGGGTTCAACAGCCCTCCACGCGATTCCATTTTTGGACGTACTTTTTTATGATACTCAACTAGCCTTTGCTTAAGAGTTTCCTCTGGGTGCTGGACTTTACAAAAAAAAGAGAGAGAGAGAGAGAGAGAAGGAAACCAATGGGTATTAATTTGAAAGCTCACTGGTAAAGAATCTGCCTGCCAATGCAGGAGATGCAGGTTCAATCCCTGGGTCGGGAAGAACCCCTGGAGAAGGAAATGGCAACCCACTCTAGTATCCTTGCCTGGAGAATCCCATGGACAGAGGAGTTTGTGGGCTACAGTCCATGGGGTCACAAAGAGTGGGACATGGCTGAGCGACTGAGCGTGAGCAGGAGCCAGACCTTTTAAGGGGGCAGGATGGAGGAGTGACCTGCAGAGGGCGCCAGAGTGATTCAGTGTTAACTAGCTGCTAGAGAAGTCCTTCCTGCCACACCACCCTGGTTAAAAATTGATTATGCTTCTTATTTAACATGTGACCTTGTGTAACTTATTGAACGTCTTAGAGCCTCAACTTTCTTATCTGTAAAACGGAGGTCGGCATATCTACCTTGTGTGTGAAAGTCGCTCAGTCGTGTCCGACTCTTTGCGACCCCATGGACTGTAGCCTGCCAGGCTCCTCTGTCCACGGAATTCTCCAGGCAAGAATACTGGAGTGGGTAGCCGTTCCCTTCTCCAGGAGATCTTCCTGACCCAGGAATCAAATCAGGGTCTCCTGCATTGCAGGTGCATTCTTTACCAGCTGAGCTACCAGGGAAGCCCATCTACCACGCAGGGGTGTTATGAGGACTGTGTGTGTGTGCTCAGTCCTCGGTCCTGTCCAACTCTTTGCAACCCCATGGACTGTAGCCCACCAGGCTCCTCTGTCCATGGGATTTTCCAGGCAAGAACACTGGAGTGGGTTGCCATTTCCTCCTCCAGGAGATCTTCTCTATTCAGAGATAGAACCCGCATCTCTTGCATCTCCTGCATTGGCAAGTGGATTCTTTACTACTAGTGCTGCCTCGTCATCTGAATGCTTGTTAGAAATGTAAAATCTTACATTTTACATTTACCTCCTCCCCTCCCCAGATCTGCTGAATTAGAGCCTGCACTTGAACAAGATCCCCAGGTGATAGGAACATGCATTGAAGTCTGAGAATCATGCATTTAATTCACATATGGGCTTCCATCTCCGCCCAATTACTTTATGATAAGGACAACTCAAAGCATTACTTGTAGCTACTCAGCACCAGGGGCAGAGGACACAGTACTGAGAAATGGTCATAGACATCTTGGCTGGAAGGCAGAGTGAGCCAGTGAGCATCATTAAGCCCTGTGTGCCAGGCCTGTTATAGGCATGATCTAATCTTATCCTTACATTTTCTCTTCAAGGCATCATGTTCCCCATACATGAAGGAGCAAACTGAGGATTGAGGGGGTTTGAAACTAGCTCACCGTTCCAGAGCTAGTAAGAAGGCTGAGTGCCAGTTAGACTTGGAGAAAGAGGGAATTCCAGACAGAGAAACAGCCTATAGAGAGGCATAGTGATGGGAAGCATCACTGGCATCATTGTTAAGAAATCCTATGTGCATGGCACTGGGCTGGATGTTCATTCATTTATTCATTTGTTCACACCATAGCTACTTACCAAGTATCCATTCTGTGCCATGCTCTGTGCTGGGCAAGGAAGTTACAGTGCGAAATAACACAGACATAGTCTCTACTCTTTAGGAGCTCACTTTCTGCTGGGGAAATAGTGATTCACCAAAAAGGATTTAATTGAAATCCATTGAATTAATTGAAATAAGAGCCATAAAGCACCAGCTTTACGCTTAACCAGCTTAGTTTTGGAAGAGGAGATACTCTATATAATCTTTCAACTGAAAGGCATTGCTTCTTTTAGGGCTCTCAGATTTTTCAAGACTCCTGAGGGCTGCTATATTTTCTCTGACTGACGGTTTATCTCCTTTTGTTCATAAGTCAAAATCATGGGTTTGTACACAGTGACTGGCACAAGGGATTCTGGACAAAGGGAGCAGGAGCAGGCACCCACCCTGCTGGAGAAAGGGGACAGAGCGCAGAATTCCCTTTGGGTGGTGCAAGGAGGTGGTGTTGAACATGACTGTTTTTTCTAACAGCAAAAGTCCTGGAAGGCTGGAGTTCCATGCATGTTTTGCTGCCAAGTGTGCTTGTGGAGAAGTGCCAGACAAAGGCAGCATCAAACCTCGGCCTGACCTTCCTTTCTCCTCCCTGACAAAGGTCACTCATACTCAGACACAGCTGTGGCTCTTCCCCAGGTATTTCTGTTTTATGGTTGTGCTTTGATTTGGGGTGGGGGCTCTCTTTTTCTCACTTGGGTTTGCAGCTCTGGTCCTAGCAAATGACCTTGGCACATAGGGCAGCTGCAGTGATCAGCCAGGGTTACCAGGGAGACTGTATTGCTACACTAGAAGTCAGGAATATGGGAATTTCCAAGTGGGCCTGTTTCAGTTGTCTGTTGCTACAGAACAAATCACCTCAAAGCTATCATAACCAATAGTGGCTGAAAGGAACAATGACATTATTTCTTACAGTTCTGAACCCCAAGGAAGCCCCAAGGCAAGGGTGTCACTATTCAGAGATGTGGTATAACGAGGACCACTAATGCAGCAGTCTAACATGTGGCCTATGGAACTGCAGTTGTGCCCATAAATGCTTAGGAAAGTAATTCAGGGTTTGATTGATAAGTCTTGAAAGTGGAAAAGTGGTCCTTGGAGGTGCACATGGCTTCAACATATTTCATTCAATCAGTGCTCAATAAGTAGTAAACCGCTCAAACAAGTACCAGGCACCGTGCCGCCTACTGGGCATACCGAGATGACTAAGGCACTGTCCCTACTTTCAGGGAGCTCACAGATCATTGTCTACAGACAGATAAGGATCTTGTATGTATGATATGTACTGAGACCGAGTTTTGCCTCAGATCCTATAGCGTCAAAGAGGAGAGGAATTTACATCAGACTGAGAGAGATGGCTTTCCTAGGGAAGGAATAACTGAGCTACATTTCAGGGCAACAGTGGGAGCTGGCCCTGTGGATTTACAGTTGGGCATTCTGAGCACAGAAGATAGTGTATATGAAGGTCCAGGGATTAGAGATGCCTTGAAACTATGAGAAAGTTAGATGTAGCTCCTTGTTCCCCATATCTAGAAGGAAGAAATGGTGTGGGAGATGATCCCAGAAAGCATGTAAGTTCTTGTATTTTTCATACTCCAAGCCTTTGAAACCAAGGGAGAGAATTAGAAAGACATCTTTTTTGTGCATAATATCATTTAAATAGTTTACTATAATAAACACATTTACTTGTGTAGAATACAATATAAATGGTAAATCATTATTCTGGCCACCACCCACTGAACGAGGAGGTTGATGCCAAAATGTAGTTATCATTTGATGGCAGTCTGAACCGAGTCAGAGCCTGATGGAAGGAGGAAGAAGGGAGACACAGAGAGCCCCTTAAGGAGTCATAAATGTGAGATTTGCTGCAGTGAGGGCTGAAGACAAGGAGCTATACATAATACCATCTCCTAAAAGCACCCCGACCCCCCATTCACACATCTATCTCCACAGGGTGCAGAAAGTCTAGCACTGACCCACGAAATTGCTTTGTAGGCTGGGGGTCTGAAAGGACATGACTCTGAAAGCAGGAACTTCTCAGAAGGGACAGAGCTTATCTATATTAATACACTGTCCACCTTGCGGGCAACCCACGAGTAGACATGCAGAGTGTGTATCGAAGGGAGGGGCATCTGGGGCTTCTGAGTATCCTTACTAAAACTACCTGGGTTAGTCCTGGCTTGAATGCTGGGTATTTTCTAGTTCTGTGATTTTTAGATAAGTTTACCTAAACTCTGTGCCTTAGTTTCCTCACCTATGGAAAGTACTACTCACTTCACCTATGGAAACCTACTATATAAGGTTATTGCAAGAATTACATGGAATCATGCTTGTAAAATCTTAGAAGCATGCTGGGAAGTAGAAAGCAATTGATAAATGCAGGCTATAATAATTATTTAAACAGTTTTTTCAGCTCTCGCACACTCTGGACACTGTAGCCAGAGATCCTGCTGCCCAGCTCTGCCCACCAGTGAGGCAGTACCAGCTCTAGGGGCTCCTTGGCTTTGACTCCACTCACCAGTGGTCTGATACTGACTCTGAGACACCTGGTTCCTGTAGCCAGAGACCCCAGGATCTGGCTCTACCCACCAGTGGCCAGCACTAGCCCTAGGACCTGGCTTCACCCACCAGCAGATGGACACCAACCCAAGGACCACCACAGTAACATACCATGACTTGTCAGAACCCAGCCAATACACTAGCAGGCTGGCATAAGCCCCAGGACTCCTGGGTCCTAAACCTACCACCAGCCCAGGTTGACACCAGCTCTAAAGTGTGTTGAACCCCTCAGCCAGCCACCCCAGGATTCAGCCCCACCCACCTTTAGACCAGTACTAGCTTTGGGACACCTCAGAAGCTGCAGCAAGCTGTGTCAGGAACTAGCCCAATGCACCAGCAGGCTGACACTAGCTCTGGAAACTTTGGACCACAGCCACCCACCCCAGAACCTGGCTCTGCCCATCTGTGAGCCAGAACTAGCCCTGGGACCACTTGGGGTTCCACTGCCAGCTGCCTTGTGAACTGACCCTTTCAACCAGCGGTTGCAGTCTCTGCCCAAGTCAGGGCCTCACATCCAACCATACTGCCGACAGTAGTCAGACCACCAAAGCAGACAACCACACAACCCACATAGGGAGCACCTGTGGAGCATATAGCTCCAGTGACAAGAGGGAAGTTTGCTGCTGGGATGCATAGGATGTCTCCTATAATAGGCCACTTCTCTAAGATCAGGAAATGTAACCAACCTACCAAACACACAGAAATAAAAACTGCAAATTAGGTGATAGAAGAACATGTTCCAAATGAAGGAATAAGATGAACACCCCAGAAGAACTGAGTGAGAGTGGAGACAGGCAATCTACCTGATAAAGAGTTCAAGGTAATGATCATAAAGACGATCGCAGAACTCAAGAAAGAATCGATTAACAGAGTGAGAAATGAGAAGTTTTTAATAAAGTTAGAAAACATAAAGAAGACCAAACATAGATGAAGAATATGATAACTGAAATGAAAAACTACACTAGAGGAATAAACAGCAGGTTAAGTGACAGAGAGGAATAAATCAGCTAGCTGAAGAGAGAGCGGTGGAAATCACTGAAGCTAAATAAAAAAAAAGAACAAGAGGAGGCAAGGACAGACCTCTGAGCCATCAAGTATGCTAATGTTCACATTATAGGGGTCTCAGGAGCAGAAGGGAGAAAAGGGGGCAGAAAACATATTCGAAGACGTAAGAGCTGAAAACATCCCTAAACTGAAAAAAGAGACAGATATCCAGGTATAGGAAGCATATAGAGTTCCAAACAGGATCAATTCAAAGAGGACCACACCAAGACACACTGTAATTAAAACAGTAGAAATTAAAGATAAAGACAGAATATTAAAAACAGCAAAGGAAAAGCAACATTACGTACAAGGGAACTCCCATAAGGCTATCAGCTGACTTTTCAATGAAAACTTTGCAGGACAAATGGGAATGGTGTGAAACATTTAAAGTGATGAAAGGGAAAAACCTACAGCTGAAAATAAAACAACAAAAAACAACCTGGTGACAAATGCAAACAAAAGCACAATGATCCACAATCTGTGTGACACAGCAAAAGCTGTTCTGAGAGGGAAGTTTATAATGATACAAATCTACATCAGGAAATAAGAAAAAATATTAAATGAACAACATAAGCTTACACCTGAAGGAACTTGAGAGAGAACAAACAAAATCCAAGGTTAATAGAAGGAAAGAAGTCATGAAGATCAGAGCAGAAATAAATGAAATAGAGATCAAAATACAGTAGAAAAGATCAAGGAAACTAACAGGTTCTTTGAAAAGATAAACAAGTGATAAAATTTCAGCAACCTTCAGGCTCATCGAGGTAAAAAGAGAGGGAGCCCAAATCAATAAGATCAGAAATGAAAATAGAGAAATTGCAACAGACGCCACAAAAATACAAAGGGTCATAAAAGATTACTATAAACAACTATACACCAATAAAATGGACAACCTAGAAGAAACAAATTCCTAGATATGTACAATATCCCATGACTGAACCAGAAAGAAATAGAAAATACAAATAGGCCAAACACTAGTAACGAAACTTAATCATTAATTAAAAAAAAAACTCCCCCAAAATAAGGTCTAGGATTAGATGACTTCACAGGTGAATTCTACCAAACATTTAGAAAAGAGTTAACTATCCTTCACAAACTATTTCACAAAATTTAAGAGGAAGGAATGCCTTTGAACTCATTCTATGAGGCCAATCTTATCCTGATACCAAAAACCAGACAGTTATCACAAGAAAAGTAAAGTTCAGGCCAACATCACTGATGAACATAGATGCAAAAATCCTCAACAAAATATTGGAAAGCCAAATTTAACAATATATTAATAGGATCATATGTATGACCAAGTGGGATTTATCTCAGGGATGCAAAGATGGCTCAGTATCCACAAATCAATATGATATACCACATTAATGAACTGAAGAATAAAAATCAGATGATCATTACAATAGATGTAGATAAAGCTTTTGATTTTCATTTATGATAAAAACTCTCAACAAAATCAGTATAGAGGGAGCATACTTCAATATAACAAACATCATATGTGACACACCCTATTAAAATAATGACATTTTTCACAGAACTGGAACAAATAATTCTAAATTTGTATGAAAACACAAAAGACTCCAAATAGCCAAAACAGTTTTGAGAAAGAACAAAGCTGGAGTTATGATCCTGGACTTCAGATAATACTGCAAAGCTACAGCCATCAAAACAATATGTGAAAGTGAAAGTGAAATTCACTCAGTCGTGTCCGACTCTTTGTGACCCCATGGACTGTAGTCCACAAGGCTCCTCTGTCCATGGGATTCTCCAGGCAGGAGTACTGGAGTGGGTTGCCATTTCCTTCTCCAGGGGATCTTCCCGACCCAAGGATCAAACGGAACTGGTACAAATAAAGACACATATATTACTGGAGCAGAAAAGATAGTTCAGAAATAAACCTACACACTTGTGGTCAATTAATCTATGACAAAGTGAGCAAAATCCACAACAGAGAAAAGATAGAATCTTCAGTAAGTGGTGGTGGGAAAACTGGACAGCTGCATGTAAAATAAAGAAATTAGAACGTCTGGTCTTACCATATACAAACATAAACTCACAGTGGATTAAAGACCTAAACATAAGATTGTAAACCATAAAACTCCTAGAAGAGAACATAGGCAGAAGGCTCCTTGCCATACAATGTAGCAATAATTTTTTGGGATCTGTCTCCTAAGGCAAAGGAAACAAAAGCAAAAGTAAACAAGGGGACCTAATTAAACTTAAAAGCTTTTGACTAGCAAAGGAAACTATTGACAAAACCAAAAATACAACCTACTGAATAGGAAAAAGTATTTGCAAATGATGTGAACAATAAGGGGTTAATATTCAAAACATATAAAGAGCTCATACAACTGAATATTCAAAAACTAAGCAATTCAATTAAAAAATGGGCTGAAGACCCTTATAGGCATTTTTCTAAAGAAGATATACAGATGGCCAACAGGCAAATGAAGAGATGCTCAACTAATCATCAATCATTGCTAATCATCACGTAAATCAAAATGAGAATGAGGTGCCCTACACCTGTCAGAATGGCCATTATTAAAAGATCTACAAATAACAAATGTTGGTGGAAGTTGTGGAGAAAAGAGAACTCTAGTACACTGTTGGTGGGAATGTAAATTTTTGCATCTTCTGTGAAAAAAACAGTATGAAGCTTCTTCAAAAAACTGAAACTAGAACTAGCGTATGATCCAACCATTCCACTCCTGGCTAAAAATCTGAAGACAGTGGAAACACTAATTTGAAAAGAAACACTCTCAGTGTTCATTGAAGCATTATTTACAATAGCCAAGCTATGAACACAATCTAAGCGTCCATCAACAGATAAATGGATAAAGAAGATGTGGTAAATGGCAGAAATAGAGGAGGAACTAAAGAGCCTCTTAATGAAAGTGAAAGAGGAGAGTGAAAAAACTGGCTTAAAACTCAACATTCAAAAAATGAAAATCATGGCATTCAATTCTGTCACTTTATGGCAAATGAAAGTGAAAGTGAATGTCGCTCAGTCGTGTCCGACTCTTTGCGACCCCATGGACTATACAGTCCATGGAATTCTCCAGGCCAGAATACTGGAGTGAGTAGCCTTTCCCTTCTTCAAGGGATCTTCCCAACCCAAGAATTGAACCCAGGTCTCCTGCATTGCAGGCGGATTCTTTACCAACTGAGCTATGAGGGAAGCCCTCATGGCAAATAGATGGGGAAAATGTGAAACAGTGTCAGATTTCATTTTCTTGGGCTCCAAAATCAATGTGGATGGTGACTGCAGCTATGAAATTAAAAGACGCTTGCTCCTTGGAAGAATAACTATGCCAAACCTAGACAGAGTATTAAAAAGCAGAGATGTCACTTTGCTGACAAAGATCCATATAGTTAAAGCTATAGTTTTTCCAGTAGTCAAGTATGGAGGTGTTGCTGTTGTTCAGTTGCTCAGTTGTGTCCGACTCTTTGTGATCCCATGGACTGCAGCGTGGCAAGCTCCTCTGTCCATGGCATTTCCCAGGCAAGAATTCTGGAGTGGGTTGCCATTTCCTTCTCCAGAGGATCTTCCTGACCCAGGGATCGAATCCGTGTCTCCTGCATTGGCAGGTGGATTCTTGACCACCGAACCACCAAGGAAGCCCTACATTTATGGGAGATCTTCCAAATAATTCAGAATTCAAAAAGTACAAGATTATATGTGTGTGAAAAGTCTTCCTCTTACCACTGTTCCCTAGGCATTTAGGTCTTCTCCCTGACAATGACAAATGTTACTAGCTTCTTAGGCATTCTTTTAAGATAGAGCTTAAAGATTATAAATCTCCAAAAAAAAAATATATATATATATATGTATTTTCCCCCTCTTTTTCTTCTCTTTCTTTTTACAACATAAGCAGTGCTATACTTTATAACATTCTATTGCAACCCCTTGCACTTTTGGCCACAATTTCTTTTAAGTACTTTCTTTAACTAGTTAACTACTATCTAACCTTTTGCATTACAGTGGTGATGGGAAGGACAAATGACTTTATTTCACTCATGCTGGAATCCATCTAAGTATAAATTTTTGGAAGTAGAATTTCTGGATCAAGAGTGTTCATGCATTTTAAATTTCACTGATGTCTAAATTACATAGATGTTATACCAATTTACACCTCCATCAACAATGTATGAGCACAAAGAGTGTATAGGGATATATGTTATAGTGCATTGTTAAAGGGAGTGTAAATTGGTATCACCTCTATGGAAAGTAATTTAGCAATATCTAACATTTTGATAATTGCCAATTTAATAGGTGACAAAGGATAAAAGCGTAATTTTATTTTGTAGATCTCATCGTCTTTGGAGTTAATTATTTTTTCCCTATGCTTAAAACCTGTTTGCATTTTCTATTTAATAAACTGTTCCAAATGTTTTGTGCCTTTTTCTATTGTTCTGTTAGATTCCTTTTCTTATTGATTTGTGAACTCTTTATATGTTAGAGAAACTGTGATATGACTTGCAGATATTTTCTCAGTTTTTAGTTTATCTTTTTATCTTATACATGGTTGCTTTTGTTGTGCAGGTCTTTAAAAACGTTTATGTTGACAATCTTTTTGGTGTTTCTTTTGTGGCCTTTGCGGTTGGATCGTATTTAGGTCATTTATACTCTGAGGTGATAAAAAAGTATTCTCCCGTGTTTTCTTCTGATATTACTATGGTATCACTTTTGCATTTGCAACTGTTATTCAACATCTGGAATTTCTTCCTGTAGAGGTGCTGTATGAACAAAAATTAATTTCTTTGGGGGGTTTTCTTCCCATTTCCTCAGAATTAATTTTTTTTTAAAGAATCCATTTATCCCTTCTGATTTCAGATGGTTTCTTTATAATGTACTCATTTCACAGGTTATTTGGATTTATTTCTGTTTTTTTTTCTTCTGTGCCAATGATCTGTCAGTCTAGTCATATGCCATATCACACTGTTTTAACTTTTGTAGCATTATAATATATTTGAATATACTTTTATACTTGAATATGCTTAAGTGTATAGTTTACATTAATTATATGCATACAGAGAGGAGACTTTATTTCTTCGTAATGTTAAGTGTTGTCAAGACCATTATACGCCTTTTCGTTGGTTCGTCGTCTTCTGTATTTTTAGTTTTCTTCACATCAATCTTGCACATTTACCATTAATTTTCATTGCTTAGTATTTTATCTTTATTTGTATGTGTATTTTTGCTGTTGCAAATGGAATCTATTTTCTTTATGCCTTCAAATTGTCACTGGTTGTTTGCTTACGTGAAGCTCTTAAGTTCTATAAACTAATTTCGCATCTAGCCAATGCAGTGAAATCTCCCACTGCTTGTAGTAGTTTATTTGGAGTTTATTCCTCCTTGTTTTATTTTTAGGGTTTCCCAAATGAAAATACTGATAAATTTTCCTCCTCCTTTCTAATGTTTGTAACTCCAATTTCTTTCTGTGTCTAACTGCATTGGCTAGTACTCTAGCACAGCTTAATACCAGCGATAGTGAGCATTTTTTTCTGAATTCCTACCATTAATGAAAATGCTTCCAATGTTTCCTTATTAAACTCTGGGGTTCAGAGAGATATATCTTATCATGTTGAGGGAGTTGTCATTAAAACCTCTTAATTAAGAGATTCTAATGAATGAATGTGACTATGGTATGATTCAATTTATATGAAAATTCCTAAGAGACAAAAGAGTAATACATGGTTAAAAGAAAAAAAAGTGAGGACAGTTTCCCTTGGTGGAGAGATTATTGACTGAGAAGGCGGATTGAGGGAGTTCTCTGGAGAGCTGGAAATATCCCATTTTAGGATCAGGATGATGACTGAAAAGTGAAAGTGTTAGTTGCCCAGTCATGTTTGACTCTTTGTGACGTCATGGACTGTAGCCCGCCAGGTTCTTCTGTCCATGGAATTCTCCAGGCAAGAATCCCGGAGTGAGGTGCCATCTCCTACTCCTCCTTCCTGATCCAGGGATTGAACCTGTGTCTCTTATGTCTCCTGCATTGGCAGGCACTTCTTTACCACTAGCGCCACCTGGGAAGCCCCCACATACACAGTAAAGAGCACAATTTGCTAAGTATACAGCTCAATAATGGTTTACACACACACACACGTAAAATCATCACCCAGTATTCTTGATTGGAAAATGTCACGGGCAGAGGAGCCTGGCTGGCTATTGGCCATGGGGCTGCACAGAGCAGGACACATCTGAGCATCTGAACACTAGTGCATACAAATTAAAAAGAAAAGAGTGATTGCTGAGTTCTATCATAGGCCCTTTTAGCATCTGTGCAGACAATCATATCATTTTTCTTTTTCTATCTGTTAATACAGTAAATGCGTTAATGAATTCCCTAATATTGACTCTTCCTGGCATTACTGGGAAAAAAAATCTCACCCAGAGTTAGTGTGTCACTTTAGTTAGAATTTTGCTAATAATGTTTATAAGACTGTTAGTTTATGGTTAGGTTTTGGAATCAGTTTTATGCTTTATTCAAAAGAATTTGGAAGAATTATTTTCTTCTATGCTCTAAAAAATTTTCAGGGCTATTAGAAACCACTATTTTCTTTTTCTTCTTTTAAAAATAGGTATAGAAAATTATCTTATAAAAATTTCCCAGTTGGTAGTTTTATGGGGAGAAAACTTGCCAACATTTTCTATTTATTCTTTTGTAGTTTTTCTGTTTAGGTTTCTATCTTTTATAGTCAGTTTAGAAAATTATACAATGCATGCAATTATTCATTTTCTTGAATTTTCAGATGTATTTATGTAGAGTTAAATGTTTTAATTTCCTCTATATCTGTGGTTCTCCCCCTCCATATGCCTTATTTAGTAGTTTTGCTTTCTCCCCCTTTCATTAATTAGATTACTTATTTATTTTCCTAAAAGTCAGTGCCTAGATTTATCCGAACATTTTCCTTTTCAAATTAATATATTTATTTCTACCTCCAGCTATTACATCTTTCCTTATGCTTTCCTAAGTCTTGTTTTATTACTTTTATAGCTTCCAGAACTGAATTTTAACCCATTTATTTTATAGACTTTTGATTATTATTACTATTTACTGAAATAAATTTCTCTCTTGATATTACTTTAGCTGCATTTTGTAGAACTTTTATATATTGTCTCAATTATCATGTTCTAGCTATTCTACCATATTTATTTGTATATATTTTTGACCTAAGTGTTGTTTTAGAAAGTCTTTAAATGTTTTCCCCAGTGTACAAATTTTTTGGTTTTGGTTTTATTATATATTTCTAGTTTTAGTGCAGTATGACCAGAGAATAAATTTTATACTAAAATGTACTTTGAGTACATTTAAGATGAAGACATTTTGAGGATCAGTTCAGTTCAGTTCCGTCGCTCAGTCGTGTCTGATTCTTTGCGACCCCATGAATTGCAGCACACCAGGCCTCCCTGTCCATCACCAACTCCCGGAGTCTACCCAAACTCATGCCCTTTGAGTCGGTGATGCCATCCAGCCATCTCATCCTCTGTCGTCCCCTTCTCCTCCTTCCCCCAATCCTTCCCAGCATCAGGGTCTTTTCCAATGAGTCAACTTTTCGCATCAGGTGGCCAAAGTATTGGAGTTTCAGCTTCAACATCAGTCCTTCCAATGAACACCCAGGACTGATCTCCTTTAGGATGGACTGGTTGGATCTTCTTGCAGTCCAAGGGACTCTCAAGAGTCTTCTCCAACACCACAGTTCAAAAGCATCAATTCTTCAGCGCTCAGCTTTCTTCACCGTCCAACTCTCACATCCATACATGACTACTGGAAAAACCATAGCCTTGACTAGATGGACCTTTGTTGGCAAAGTAATGTCTCTGCTTTTAAATATGCTGTCTATGTTGGTCATAACTTTCCTTCCAAGGAGTAAGCGTCTTTTAATTTCATGGCTGCAAGCACCATCTGTAGTGATTTTGGAGCTCAAAAAAATAAAGTCTGACACTGTTTCCCCATCTATTTGCCATGAAGTGATGGAACCAGATGCCATGATCTTAGTTTTCTGAATGTTGAGCTTTAAGCCAACTTTTTCACTCTCCTCTTTCACTTTCATCAAGAGGCTCTTTAGCTCTTCACTTTCTGCCACAAGGGTGATGTCATCTGCATATCTGAGGTGATTGATATTTCTCCCGGCAATCTTGATTCTAGCTTGTGCTTCCTCCAGCCCAGAGTTTCTCATGATGTACTCTGCATATAAGTTAAATAAGCAGGGTGACAATATACAGCCTTGACGTACTCCTTTTCCTATTTGGAACCAGTCTGTTGTTCCATGTCCAGTTCTAACTGTTGCTTCCCGACCTGCATACAGGTTTCTCAAGAGACAGGTCAGGTGGTCTGGTGTTCCCATCTCTTTCAGAATTTTCCACAGTTTATTGTGATCCACACAGTCAAAGGCTTTGGCATAGTCAATAAAGCAGAAATAGATGTTTTTCTGGAACTCTCTTGCTTTTTTGATGATCCAGCAGATGTTGGCAATTTGATCTCTGGTTCCTCTGCCTTTTCTAAAACCATCTTGAACATCTGGAAGTTCACAGTTCATGTACTGCTGAAGCCTGGCTTAGAGAATTTTGAGCATTACTTTACTAGCGTGTGAGATGAGGGCAATTGTGAGGTAGTTCGAGCATTCTTTGGCATTTTGAGGATACAGAGTTGGAAATATATGAGCTAAATGTACTTATTGAGCTATGTTATTTTGGTGTTCTATAAGCGTAATCTTATCCACTTGACCTGTGATCATATATAGCTGAATTAAAACCGTTTACTACTGGCATCCGGTCACATCGCTTCATGGGAAATAGATGGGGAAATAGTGGCTGACTTTATTTTTGGGGGCTTGAAAATCACTGCAGATGGTGATTGCAGCTATGAAATTAAAAGATGCTTACTCCTTGGAAGGAAAGTTATGACCAACCTAGACAGCATATTAAAAAGCAGAGACATTACTTTATCAACAAAGGTCCATCTAGTCAAGGCTATGGTTTCTCCAGTAGTCATGTATGGATGTGAGAGTTGGACTATAAAGAAAGCTGAGCGCTGAAGAATATCAATTCTTTTGAATTGATATTCAATCAGTTTCAATGTTTTTGAACTGTGGTGTTGGAGAATACTCTTGAGAGTCCCTTGGACTGCAAGAAGATCCAACCAGTCCATCCTAAGGGAGATCAGTCCTGGGTGTTCATTGGAAGGACTGATGTTGAAGCTGAAACGCCAATACTTTGGCCACCTGATGCCAAGGGCTGACTTATTTGAAAAGACCCTGATGCTGGGAAAGATTGAGAGCAGGAGGAGAAGGGGACGACAGAGGATGAGATGGTTGGATGGCATCACCGGCTCAAGGGACATGAGTTTGGGTAAACTCCTGGAGTTGGTGATGGACAGGGAGGCCTGGCGTGCTGCGGTTCATGGGGTCGCAAAGAGTTGGACACGACTGAGCAACTGAACTGAACTGAACTACTGAAAAATTTTCATCTGTTTATCCTTGTGTTTTCTTTTATTTTTGTTTTGTAAATATTGATAATATGAGATTAATATTTATCCATAGGTAGTTATAACCTTAATTTCAAATTTATCCATAGGTAGTTTAACTTTAATTTGAGCTTATCATTTAGCATTATAAAGTGTTATTCTTTGTCTTGCTGAGTACTTTCATACAAAGTCAACCTATCTGATATTTAGCTGACGACCCATTCTATTTTCCTGTGCAAGTTCCTGGTATACCATTGTCTACCCGTTTGTTTTCAACCTTTTAAATGCCTTTGTTTTAGGTGGCTTTTATATGCAGCAGAGTTGGTTTTGCTTTGTGATACAGTCTGATATCTTTTTCTTTTAATAAGTGAGTTTAGGTAATTACATGGATTTATATGATGTATATGTTTGATCTTTCTTCTGTCATTGTATAGTCAAAGCTATGGTCTTTCCAGTAGTCATGTACGAATGTGACAGTTGGATCATAAAGAAGGCTGAGCGCTGAAGAATTGATACTTTCCAACTGTGGTGCTGGAGAAGACTCTTGAGAGTCCCTTGAACAACACGGAGATTAAAAACAGTCAATCCTAGAAGAAATCAACCCTGAATATTCATTGGAAGGACTGAGGCTGAAGCTCCAGTACTTCTGCCACCTGATGCGAAGAGCTGACTCATTGGAAAAGACTCTGATACTAGGAAAGATTGAAGGCAGAAGGAGCAGAGGGTGACAGAGGATGAGACAGTTGGATGGCATTACTGATTCTGTGGACATGAACTTGGGCAAACTCCTGGAGATGGTGAGGGAGAGGGAGGCCTGGCGTGCTACAGTCTGTGGGGTCACAAAGAGTCAGACACGACTTGGCGACTGAACAAGAACAAACATGTTTGGTCTACATTCTGTCATTGTTTTATCATGTTTTCTGGTTTGTTATTTAAGAAATTTCAGCCTTGTGAACCATTTTCCTCCTTTTTCTTGTGTGTGTAATTTGGAAGATTTGTGTTTTTCTGGCAGTTACCTTCATAACTATAACTTTATATAACATGCTTAATCCTCTATTTCTTTAGACAGTCTGTTAATTATATAATGCATTCAATTCTCTATTTCCTTAGATAATAGGTAGTAATTTCTTTCATATCTTTGTTCAGTGCTTTTGCTTCACTGAGATAATTGCCTCATTACTTTCTTTTTACAAAATCATAGTGAAATATTTAGTCACAATTTGTTCAGCTCTATGAAAACTGTTTCATGTTGACTCTTTTTCGTCTGCTATTTGTTTTCACTGTTTCTTTCCTCCTTTATTCTTGCTTTTTGTGCATAGACCTTGTTTTGGTTCCTTTTCAAATACTTTTGATGGAGGAGAGTTTTTCCGTGAAGCAGCTCTTTCTGGTGGGTTTGTGTGGGGCGGGGTGGGTGGGTGAGTCTGTGTTCTAGGTAACCAGAATTTCTCGCTAGTACTCAGAGTTTTGTATATGAGTGGCTGGAGCTTTACTTCTCTCTAGCCAGAGAGGACAGGCAGTTGTCCTGTGAATCCCAGGGGAAAACCTCTCTCCTCCCCACTGTCACAGAAATGGTCGGTTTCTCACAACTATGGCTTGTTTGTGTGTCACCTGGTCTTGCCCCACTTTCTCTGCTTCATGGAACGGGGGACACGGACTCTCCTGACTCCACCCCATGTACTCCATTCCTGCTTTTGAAATTACAGGGTTTATGTTTTACATCTTGAGGAGGGCTGGCTTCTCGCCTTTCAGAAATGTACTTTGACAGTTCTTTCTGAGCTCTGCTGCGAGGACTTCCTCTCCCAACTTCTTCCACCTGGATCTTCACTGTGGATGACACTTTTCTCTTTCTGTGGTTCTAAAACTCAGGTCTCTCCTACTTTGCAAAGATGGTGTTTGTGCTCCAGCCTGTCATTTGCCTTGTGGCTTGGAGGTGATTTCTCATAGAAGAAAGGGATGCTAGCTTCATGTCACACTAGTCATTCTGGGAGCTGACTGTCCTAACTAACATTATCATGACAACTCTGTTGCTGGGGAGTGGGTCACAGTAAGGGGTGGCCCTGCCAGATGTCAAGAAGGTCTGCATTTCCAGGCTTAGAGGAGGCCAGATGTGTATGAAAACGGTCTTACTGACAAGAGGGGCCCCAGCTTCTGACGACCAACCATAGGGGCAGGAGCTGAGGAAGTAAATTCAGCTCTGCCTCCTGAGGACCCAGAATCCCTCCACATGGCAGGGGCACCATGACCTTCCACATGTTCAGTGGACAGAGGAGCAAGAATTCATCTTGCATGTACAGATGGTGCAACCAGGGGCTAGAGGGTAAAAAACATCTCCGCAAATGAGCCTTCCAGTTTCCAGCCAGGAGCTCGCTCTCATTTTGAACTTCCTGCTTCACAAATCATCCTGAGAGCCTTGCTCTTTAAGGAAGAGAATACTTTCAGTGCCCAGAAGGCTCTCTGCTCTGTCAACCTCAGGTCCTGGTGTATCTGGCCCCTGGATGTGACTTCTTCCTCCAACTCCATTCCCAAGCCCTGACAGGCACAGTCCTCTTATGCATCTCTCAGAGGTCAGCCCTCCTTGACTCTTGCCTTTTCTCTAGCTTTGGTCTAATTAGGTAACTTGGCCTTGAACTCCCTTTGTATCTCTCACTTGACCCATTGTTTGGAAAGATCCCATGCTTGTTCCTTTGCCTTCACTCTTTCCTATGCTTACAGCTCTCTTTCCTTCCATTTTCCATTGTTTATTCCTTCATCTTCCTTAGGTCTTTGCTCAAAAGTTATCTGTTCAGAGAGACTGTCCCTCTGAACAGAAGTGCATAAAATAGCACCCCTGATTACCTTCTAACAAACTTGCTTCACTCATAGAAAAATAATTTTATAGATGTTTTGTTTGTTACTTGTCTATCTTCCTCATTAGACCATAAGCTTCATGAAAGCAAGGATTTTATTTGTTATATGTGGCACGATGTTCTCAGAAACTAAATAAGGGATGGTACATAATAGTCATTACATAAACATTTTAGGGGGCTTCCCCTGTGGCTCAGGGGGTGAAGAATCTGCCTGCGATGCAGGAGACACAGGACACCCAGGTTCAATCCATGGGTTGGGAAGATTCCCCTGGAGGAGGAAAATGGCAACCCACTCCAGTGTTCTTGCCTGGAGAATTCCATGGACAGAGGAGCCTGGTAGCACACAGGTACTCACTGAGGGAGCTGGGAAACAGTGGCGTCTAGTCCTCGCAAGAATTCTGGGGATTCACCGACAGAAAGGAGAATTCAGATTGAAGAGACTCACTGGGATTGGGAGTGCCTTGCTTTATTCACCCCTTACAGGAAATTGTTTGCTTCTCCTCCTGGTCCTTTCACTCACCCTTGCTGTTGTTATGAAGTCACTAAGTTGTGCCTGACTCTTTGCAACCCCTTGGACTGCAGCACGCCAGGCTCCCCTGTCCTTCACTATCTCCCAGAGTGTGCTCAAAATTCGTGTCCAATGAGTTGGTGATCACCATCACTGCATCATCGACTCACTCACCCTTAGCTACTCCCCGAAGAAATCACTGCTCTGAAGCCACATTCTGAGAGCATTTCTACAGAGGATCCATCTAGTGCTACCCAGCTGCGCTCCTCTGTAGGAGCCTGCGGTGCTCAAAACCAGATTGTTCAAGCTCGAATAATTAATTGTGATGTTTAGTTCACATGGAAGAACATGAAATTGCTCAACATGCCGAGCAAGCAATTTGCCAAAAGAGGAAGAGGCACCCTCAGGTTGTGGGAGCTAGGTCCCATGCACGACACCCTGGCCTGTCCACCCGCTGGAGCTGGTGACACAGGACAGGCCCTCAGAGGGCAACTGGCTCTGAAGTTTCCAACCAGGGGGCTGGGAACAGCTGATGTGTTTGCTGGAGCTTGGAGTGTGTGCTGCACATAGCTGGGGACAAACAGCCAAGTAATAAACACTGCAAATGATTTATTGCATCAAAAAAAGCATACATTATAATGGATCTTCAGTTATAGTTTATGACTTAATTGCATTTTGATAGCCTTCCCGGGAGAACAGAAAGAGCTGGGGGTTATACTCATATGAGTGCCTTAGAAATCTCTATAGAAAAGGACTGAAAATTGCTGAGCTTGTCCAAACTTCTTATCAATGATGGAATCCCTTCTGTACATCCTTGACATATTATCCGGCCTCTGTTTGAAAACTGCTTGATTAGACAGAAAGCTTTTATTGCTATTGAACTGTCTGTGGTTTCCACCCATCGCCCTAGTTTTCCCTCTTAGAGAGAAAAGATCTCTCCTGCAAGCTGCCGAAAGCAGATGCTGTGCTAATACCACCTTTGTTGCCATCATCATTTCTTTGTGACACCAGCTACTGCTGGCAGGGCTACTAGAAGCTACTTGCCTGCATGACTGAGACAGAAATACCTCGGAATTAATATCTTCTCAAAGGCAGCCTTTCGCTGATAAGTGTTGCAAGGAGGGGTCCCTTGTCCCTTGGCTGAGCTAACTCTGAGGCATGGTTATTGATCTGATTTTCCAGAGTTTTCCTGCAGGATTTGGCTCCAGTCACCTATATGGAAGCTGGCTAATTTATGCAGGCTTTATTGGCTACCTTCCCTGGTGGCTCAGATGGTAAAGAATCTGCCCACAAAACGGGAAACCTGGGTTTGATCTCTGGGTCGGGAAGATCCCCTGGAAAAGGGAATGGCTACTCACTCCAGTATTCTTGCCTGGAGAAATTCATGGACAAAAGAGCCTGGCTGGCTAGAGTGCATGGTATTGCAAAGAGTTGGACTCAACTGAGCAACTAACACTTTTATTCCCCACCCCCTGAATTTCTTGTACCTTTCAATAAACTCTTCACAATTGAATCTTTAGCTCAGAGACTGCTTCTGGGGAATCCCAAACCAACCTAACCACAAAAGTACAAGACCTTTTGGGAGAAAATTGTATGAAAGCAAACAAACAGAGAGATGTAACATATTCATTAACATGAAGACTTAGCACTATAAGGTGACCCTTTCTCCCCAGTTAATCTTTACATCTGATGAATTTGACTCAGACTCCCAGGAGGATATTTCAGAAATTTGATGAAATGATCCCAAAATTCACACGGTAGAATCAAGGGCACAAATAACTAAAACAATTTTGAGAAAGAAGAACAAACAAGGGGACCTCACTTGGCCATCTATCAGGATGAATTTAAAGCTGTAGAAATAAAATCAGCATGGCCCTGGCCGGGAATGGACAAGTTGACCGTGAGGAGGATGGGCTTCCCTGGTGGTTCAGATTGTAAAGAATCTGCCTGCAAAGTGGGAAACCTTGGTTCAATCCCTGGGTCAGGAAGAGTCCCTGGAGAAGGGAATGGCTACTATCTACTCCAGTACTCTTACCTGGAGAATTCCATGGACAGATGAATCTGGTGGGCTACAGTCCATGGGATTGCAGAGTTGGACACAACTGAAGCTACTTAACACTTTCACTTTAAAGATGGTAACCAAAGCTAAGAATGTGGGTGTAATGGAGGTGGTGGCAGCAGTCAGGAGGGTGGGGGGGACCTTGCATGGGGGGGTGGGGGTGACTGGCTATTGTCCATTTCTACAGAGACCAGAATAAAGGAAATGGGTTTGAACTCTGAGAGGGTTGTGGTTTAGACAAAAGGGAGAGGGTCAGGCCCCAGACCAGATGGATAAAGCAAACAGTGGCATATCTCACCAGATAATTGGGAGCACCTATTTTGAGGACACCAGAGTTTGTCCATCTCTCTGTGTTCTGCGTGACATTTCCTGGTTTGATAAACACATACCACAGGCTTCTTGGGACAGGTGATTGCTGTATCAGCCAAGCCCCGAGCTCTTTGACATGACACTTCCCACTTAGTGCTGTTGTGGTCTTGCAAAGAAAGGCCTGCACAGCAGGTAATGGGAAACTCTCTGGACAGTGATGTGTCATTATCTCTGGGAAACAGCATGGCTGTGAAGAACAGGTGCTCATTTCCCTGGCCCTCACTGAGTGCCACAGGCTTCCTGTCACTAGTTTCTGGTCACTTCCAGATACTGACCTCCAGACCTGGACACAGAGTTGACACACCACTCCTGCAGATGGGGACCCCCACCAAGAGACACACAGTGCCACACTGGCCCGGGAACATGCCCATCCTCACAGGCCTGAGCGTGACCCTCCCAGACTTACTGAGAGGCCATCTGGGTGAGATTCGGTTTCTCATCACTGAATTCCATGGGAAGGACACTTCCTGGTGCAGGGAGCTGGCTTGGGTGTGGGAGGCACTATGCCTTCCACTCTTCCCCCAAACACCATGCAAACACATGCTCTGTGACATGGTTAGTTTTATGTGTCAGCTCAGCTGGGCCATGGGGTGCCCAGGATATTTAGTCAAATGTTACTCTGGGTGTTCTGTGAGGGTGGCATTGGATGAGATCAATATTTATATCTGTGGACTCTGAATAAAGCAGATTGCCCTCTCTAATGTGGGTGGGCCTCATCTAATCAGTTGAAGGCTTGAAGAGAGGAAAAAAAAAGCCAGCTTCCCTTGAGTGAGAGAGATTTCTCCTGCAGATAGCCTTTGGATTTCATCTGCAACACTAGTTTTTCTTGTTCTGCAGTAGATGGCCTTTGGATTCAAACTATATCATCAACTCTCTGAGGTCTCCAACCTGCCAGATTCTGGCAAACTACAGATTCTGGATTTGCCAGCTCCATAACTGCATGAGCCTAAGACCTGAAGCCTTATAATAAATCTCTTTATTATATATATATATATATATAATACACACACAATATATATATATATAATTATATATAATAGATTATATACATATATATATTTATGTATAGGATATGCATGCGTGCTAAGTTGCTTCAGTCGTGTCTGACTCTTTGAGACCCTATGGACTATAGCCTGCCAGGCTACTCTGTCCATAGGATTCTCCAGGCAAGAATACTGGAGTGGATGGCCATGCCCTTCTCCAGGGGATCTCCCCAACCCAGAGATCAAATACGCATCCCTTGTCTCTTGCATTGTCAGGCGGGTTCTTTACCACTTGTGCCACCTGGGAAGCCCATATATGTGTAAATGTATTCTATATAGTATCATAGTCACATCCCATTGGCTCCTTTTCTCTAGAAAACTCAGACCAGCACATGTGCATGCATGTGCGTGCACACAGACACACAGACACACACACACACAAGTTGAATTTGCCCCTGAGGCTGTAGTTTAGGATGCAGTTTGGCCACACAAATGTCTCTCTCTCCACCCATTCCCTGCTTGCATTTCTCTGCCTCACAGCCCACACAGCCCATCCACACAGCCCCTGCAGAGCCCAAGGATAGATAAGGATGGAGGTAGGAACTCTAGACCCACCATCTCAAGAGCAGACAGGGGACCCTGGGGCTGACCCTGGGAGACCCATCTGGAGGAGCTTGGCCCCCTCTCTGTTTCCGTAATTTCTTCAGCTTTACCCAGACCTTCTGGAAAGTTCCCAGAAGACACTGCAGAATTACCTCTCCTGCCTGGGGGACAATAGGGCCTTAACAAGCTCCCATTTCTCTAGCTGATTCTCTTCTCCACTGTCTCCCTCTCTCCTTCTCCCCTCCCCCAATCCCTCTTCATTTCCACTCCCCATACACCTGGGAGATGCAATCACTGCTGTTCACTAAAGCTCAGGAACGGACCCCTGGTCTCAGTGTCAGGGAGGAGCCAGACCAGGAGTCAGAAAGCAGGTCCCCCAGCTCAGATCACTACGTTCTATTCAGTGACCTTGTGCCTGTCACCAGGCAGTGCCCTTTCCCTCATCTGTGAGAGGAGGAGGGTGGGTAAGATGGTCTCCAAGGCTGGGCTTTGAGGGGGGCCACTCTGTCCTGTCCAAGCTGGGGTATTGTGGAGAGAATGGCGGTGTGCCCAGCACTGGTGGCGGCCCAGTGAATTTTTGTTGAATGTCTCTGATGATGGAGTGACAAAAAACCTAGATTTGAGGTCGCCGGTGTGACTTTTGCCAAACCCTAGGCTTCCTTTAAGTCTCAGTTTCAGCAGAGATCAGTATCTCTGAAATGACCATCATGGGAAGCCACATCTGGGAAAGGAATGTTCCCCCTCAAGGTCATCTAATTTCCAACACAGGGCACAATCCTTCTAAAAAATCTTACACGTTCAGAGACATATTCTCTCAAGAACTTTCTAACATTTCCTGAGCTTCAGGCATTGTACTAGCCTCATAGCCACCACACGTCCTCATCTCAGCAATTCTATGCAGGATGCTTTGTAATCAGTATTCACAGATGTGGAAGCTGAGACTCAGGTGGTGAAGCGACCCTTCCAAAGTCCTAGAGCTAGAAAGTGCCTGAGCTGGGATCTGAACACTCACTCACTCACTCACTCATTTATTCACTCACAATTCCTCTGCGCCCTGTGCTGACATGGGCATGCAGCAGGGAGTCAGGATCGCAGGGCTCCTGCATCCTTGGAACTTGACTCTCAGAATCCTGCCCAGAGCCGTTCCACCGTCCCTTGTCACATAGGCTCTAGGACGCCCCAGTCCCAACACTGATTCTAGATCTCCTGATGGTTCTTGGTCTGGGGTGGCTGCCCTCTACCCCAGGGCAGTGGGGCCTTAGTAGCCCTTTGGAGTCAGGTGGGAGAAACAAGAGTGTCATTAGTCCACGCGGTATGATTCCCATTGGTCGTCCTGCCTTCAAACATTTGTCCAGTTGCTGGACACACCAATTCCATAAGTCCAGGGTGGGTAGCATCCTGGCATCATTATCCCCAAGGAGCTGGAATCCAGAATAGGCATGGTTGAAGGAGACAAGAGAAAAGGCAGGAGGCAGCCAGGAGTGCTGGGCACCCTGTGGTGAGACGGAGCAGATGTGACCATGTGACACCCTGTCTTGATCCTTCCAGTGGCTCCCCTTGCAGGAAAGTTAAAGAACCAGCGCCTTACATGGCTCACAAGGGTCCCCAGATAATTCCTCCAATCCAGGCCACCCCCAACTAGGTTAGGAGCCCATGCTTTGGGTGAGTGTATCCCAGAAGAATTTATTCTTAAGTGTCTGACTGTATACCTGTCCCCAACAGTCACCAGATTTCTAGGTTCTCCCAGGCACAGACCTCCAGGCCTTAATGCAGGGGCCTGGCACACACAGACGGTATTTAAGAAATAGTTGCTGAGTGAATGAATGAACCCAGAGTTGAGCAAACGTTCCTCGAGGGGCTGAGTGTGAGCCCTGGAGGCTGGGCTCAAAGTCATGGGCCCTTCCTCCCGCCACCTCTTCCAGATGGTCCCCGAGCACAGCTTCCTTCTTCCTTCCAGAGTCCATAATAAATGCAGCACCCTCAGTAATAAACATGCACCTCGCGGCTCCCAATCTTTCTCATTAGGGGCTGAGGCAGATTGCTCATCTTCTCTTCCTGGTGCTAATGAATGAATCATGCTGCCCAGCAGATGGCCCTGTGCCGCCCTGGGGTGAAAGCGCTCTCATCCTCTCAGGATCTGAAGCTGGCGGCCAACACAGCCCTGACACTGAAGGGACACAGGCCCAGAGTTGGGGTCTTTAGGTGGAAGGTGGTCTGGTTGGCACCCAGCCCTAAGGGGCTTCAGGATAAAGCCACAACTTCAGCCTGACACTCAAGACCCCCCACAGCCTTAGTTTCCACCTGCCGGGTTGGACCTTTTGTTCTCCAAATGCATCCCTGCAGAGCACTCCTTCCTCCTCCAGGAGCTACTCATGAAGTTCCCTGTTATTGATACCTCTTCCTTATGTGTCTCTCTGAAGTTCATTCTTTGCAAAAAAGCCTATGAAAGTGACACCTCTTCCATGAAGCCCTCCTTGATCAGCTCAGTGCAGAATTCCCAGGTCCTCCTTATGTACTTGGCATACAATGTCTTCTAGCCTCAGCTCTGTCACTGACTATGTGTCACTTTCCCTACCTGTACCTCAGATTCCTTGTCTTTAGAGGAAAGAAAATCCCTCCAGAGACTTTTTGTGAAGTTTAAATGACCTTCATTCATTGACCATTTACAAACATTTATTCTGTATTTAGTTCAAAACATGCAGGACTGGGTGCAGAGGACAAAAATGTGAATAAAATATAGCTTCACCCTCAAGTAGCTTGTAATTCAGTGTAAAATAAGGTAATAATAACAACAACAGTAACTACATTTATGCTTTCCAGAACACATGGGACTAAATGCTTTATATAAAGACAAATATAAAGATCATAATATCAAGTACTAAAATGCTTTGAATTAAAGTTGCAAGAAAGTTGAAGATGATCTTGTTGTCACGACTCATCTTTAGAAGTCCGTCTTTCTTAGTCTCCTATTTAGACTGTAAGCCCCATGAATCAGGACAGGACTCACGCTTCTTTGTGGTTTCCGTGGTGCCATCAGCAAAGTGTGTCTCCATCCATGACTGTCTGCTGGCTGGTTACTCTCCTTCCAGAACCAGAAGACCAGAGGACATGCTACCCAGGCGGAGGTAAATGCCGTTGAAGCCCAGTCAACAGGGCCTTAGAGAGGTTGTTTTGTCCAGTTCTGCCCTCCACCAGGCCTGACCGGCGAGGAGCAGTTGCCCTTCCTTGAAAAGCTTCCGAGTAGAAATGTCTGTTTCTCCCAGTAGGTCCTGAGTTCTGACTTGTTCATTATTCTTTGAAAATTCTTCTCCTTGTCTTATGTCCCTCACCCAGATCTTCTCTGCTCAACATCCCTCAACTGCTAGAACACAGTCATGCCCTCACGTCCTCTGTCCTCGTTTGCCCCCCACTTGGCAACGTCTCCTCCTCCCCAGCTCAACAGGTGCCCGATGTTGTCAGCCACTCCAGGTCCCACCTGGCGGGAAACGCATCCACGCTAGGTTGGTGGGAAGGAATGAGCATCAGAAGGCCTGGCTGGGGTCTGCCTCTGGAACGGTCCCACGCCCCCACCCCGGTTCTGCCTCAGGAACCATGAAGAACATCTCCTGTCCTTCCTCACTTAGGGTCACTGGGAGAATCACGCGGTCCTGTGTTTATGGGCTTTCCCACCTGGATCATGTGAAACAGAGTTGACAGGTCGTGATTACCTGCATTTTAAAGAGAAACATGCAGGTTTTTTGTTTTAAAGTGGCTTTGCTAAACACACTGATGGAAGTTCAGACCAAGATCAGACCTCTCGTCCTTTCTGGGGAGAAAAGTAATACAGGGACACCAGGATTGCTCAGGCCCCAACAGGGGACACCATACAAGTAAGCGCACACCTTTGGTCACCTGTCTCCCGTCACCATCACCCCGGGGTAGGGGTAGGCATTGGGGGAGAGTGGGGATGGGCGGTGAACTCGTGTTGCCCTGAGCAGGAAGTGGGGCAGGTGGGGAGATGGCCGCAGTGTCCAGCTAGGTGCACGATGCTCCTTAGGGTCGAGCCAGTCTCTAGGCCACTTCACAAAAGGTTACTGCACCTGCATGGAGAATTTTCCAGCTTTTAATGAAGCCGCCAAGGCAATGCATCAGTAAAGATCAGTCGCTAATCCCCAATTAAGACGCTGGGCCTTAGCCGCATCCGGCATCTGGTTGCTGATGGTGACAGTAATTGTGTTTCTCACCGTCTCTCTCACAATCCCCGGTACAGTTTCCAGTGGGAGGGGGTCCTACCTTCCGGCTGCTGAAGACCAGAGACGTCTGGTCTCAAGGTGGTCTCAAGGTGACGTTTCAGTGTGTGAGTGGGGAAACGGCTGGGCTCGGCCCTGTCTCCAGCTCCCCCACTCCCCCGTCCCCCAGAGCTCCTCCCCCACTCCCTTCATTGTCCACGTCCAGTGTCCCTAGCGGCCTGGATCTGTTTATTAAGAACCTACTCTGTGCCAGGCAGGGCTTCCCAGGTGGCTCTAGTGGTAAAGAACCTGTCTGCCAATGTAGGGGACATAAGAGACACGGGTTCAATCCCTGGGTTAGGAAGATCCCCGGGAGGAGGGTCTGGCCACCCATTGCAGTACTCTTGCCTGGAGAATCCCATGGGCAGAGGAGCCTGATGGGCTACAGTCCATGGGATCGCAAAGAGCCAGACACGACTGAAGTGACTCAGCACACACACACACACACGCATGCACTGTGCCAGGCACTTTGCGTCTGTAATCATGTAATCTGTAAAATGAGCTTTTGAGAAAGACTGACCCCCCCACCCCACTTTCAGCAGAGGGAGAGCTGAGAGCCTTAGCATGATTTACTGCAGCCCCACAGGTGGGAGAGGACAGAGCTCAGACTTACTCTGGGTCAGTGTGACCCCACCAGTTCGTTTCCATTGTTAATGTGACGTGGACTCTGCAGGGGCCTGGGGCTTAGGACAAAGAAGGATGACCAGATTGCTATCAAACAGCCTACGGCAGTAGCAATGGTTGCCAATTTTGAGCGAGTGGCCAGGCATTTAGTAGATGGAGAGTATTCAGTTTTTACATGAAAACAGTATATTCAGGTACTTTCCCAGCACATTTTTACCCATCTCATTTAGCTTCACTGAAATGCTGCCAGAGAAGTAAATTTATCCCCATTTTACAGATGAACAAACTGAGACACAAAGAGATTAAATTCTTTCTCAGCTTTAATACTTTTAATTGAAGTATAGTTGATTTACAGTGTTGTGTTCATGTCTGCTGTATAGTAGAGTGATTCAGATATCTACATATATATAGACACATATATGCACAATGTTTTAAAATTTTCTTTCCATTATGGTTTATCACAGGACATTGAATAAAGTTCTCTGTGCTATATAAGACCTTGTTGTTTATCCATTCTAGACATAAAATCTTACATCTGCTAGCCCCAACCTCCTACTCCACCCCTCCTACAACCTGCTCCCCCCCCAACTTGGCAACCACCAGTCTACTATCTATGTCCGTGATTCTGTTTCTGTTTCATAGATATGTTCGTTTGCGTCATATTTTAGACTCCATATAAAAGTGATTTCATAAGGTATTTGTCTTTATTGTTCTGACTTACTTCACTTGTATGATAATCTCTAGTTATATCCATGTTGCTGCAAATGGCATTATTTCATTTTTATGGCTAACTAATATTCTATATATTAGGGGAATATATTCTGTATCCATTCATATTCTGTATCCATTCATCTGTTGATGGGCACTTAGGTTGTTTCCATGTCTTGGCTATTGTAAATAGCGCTGCTACAGATATTGGCATGCATATATCTGTTTGAATTACAGTTCTGTCTGGATATATGCCCAGGAATGGGATTTCTGGTAATTCTATTTATGGTTTTCTGAGGAACCTCCATTCTGTTATCCATAGTAGCTGCACCAACTTATATTCCTACCAACAGCATAGGAGCATTCTATTTTCTCCATACCCTCTAGCCTTTTCTCTTTGGGTTCCAATTTGCAGGTCACCATGGTTGCTGTCTTGTTGTTAGCATGTAGATTGGATTCGAAATTGAGGTCATGGTGAGGGAGGGAGCTACAAATGGGAGGAGGAATGAGCCAGTTCGAAATCTGGTGATTAATGCATCGTGCTCAGCTCAATCCAGCAGGACCCTGGAGTCTGAGGAACCATTCAAGTTATTTAACCTGGGGAGTAACAGAGAAAGTCAGGGATGAGGGTGAGAAAGAAGGAGACTAGCCAGTCAGCCCTGCAGGCAGTGAGGAGGGGACCCCTCTTGACTCACCTGCTAACAGGAGGAGGCACAGCAGCTGCTCTGCTCTGGGAGAACACATCTTCTTCTCGGCCTTCAGGGCCCTCAACAGTTGGGCAGCGGGCAGCAAGGGGTGTGAATCAGGAACATGAACCAAGTTCAGGAATCTGCAAATCACCAATGGCTGGGCTTAGAGTAATATTTATTAGAAATAGCAAGATAGTACACACAAGAATAACAAAACCCCAGAAGTGGTTTTGGCTATCAGTATCCAATGATATTTTCTGCAGTGGTGGAAATGTTCTACAGTGGGCTGTCCAACAGGTCAGCCAATAGCTGCATGGCTTCCCAGGTGGTGCTGTGGTAAAGAATCCACCTGCCAATGCAGGAGACCCCAGAGGCGTGGGTTCGATCCCTGGGTCAGGAAGATTCCCTGGAGAAGGAAATGGCAACACATTCCAGTATTCTTGCCTGGAAAAGTCCATGGACAGAGGAGCCTGATTGGCTATAGTCCATGGGTCCCAAAGAGTTGGCCACAACTGAGCATATGCACACACACACTAGCTAGTGTGTCTGTGTATAAAGTGATTAGAACAGGAACTGATTTAAATTTCATTTCATGTTATTGAATTTAAATTTAAATAGCCATAGTAGTCAGAGAGCTGAATGGGTGGGCAAGGAGTAGGAAAGCACTGTCACGGAAGTTGGGCAAAAATTACAAGTCCCTGTTGTGTGGGGTGGATTACTTTATAAAACATTGACCCTCATAGTGACAGCAAGGCTCTCTGAGCTGTGGCTTCTTGAGATCTTGGCCTAATGCTGAGAATTCTCATTTTCATGGCACCATAAGGGGAGGCTACCACTGCATCTTGAAGCATTCAAGGGAGAAATGAATCTGTTCTTCCACAGCAACTGTTCTCAAAACACTTGCCTTAAGTTGGTGCAGCCATTACAGAGAACAGTATGGAGTCTCCTAAAAAACTAAAAATTAGGGCTACCATATGATTCTGCAATCTCAGTCCTGAACGTATATCTGGAAAAGACAAAGACTCTAACTCAGAGAGATACATGTACCTTAATGTTCATAGCAGCACTATTTACAATGCCCAAGATGCGAAGCGACCTAAATGCCCATCAGATGAATAGATAAAGAAGACATGGCATATAAACACAATGGAATGTTATCCATAAAAGGCTTCTGAGGTGGGGCTAGTAGTAAAGAATCCGCCTGCCAATACAGAAGACTCAAGAGACATGGGTTTGCTCTGGGTCAGGAAGATCCCCTGGAGTAGGAGATGGCAACCCATTCCAGTATTCTTGCCTGGAAAATTCCACAGGCAGAGGAGCCTGGTGGGCTACAGTTCATGGGGCCACAAAAAGTCTGGACATGACTGAACGACTGAGCACTCAACCGTAATGAAGAATGAGACAATGCTGTTTGCAGCAACAAGGATGGGCTTAGAGATTATCATACTAAGTATAGTAAGTCAGACAGAGAAAGGCAAATATCTTATGATACCACTTATATGTGAAATCTAAAAAAATGATACAAAAAACACAGAGTTTGGAAACAAACTTATGGTTACCAAAGGCGGGGAAGGGGGCAGTATAGTATAGCATAAAGAATTCTATTCAATATTTTGTAATAACCTAGAATGGAAAAGAATCTGAAATATGTATGTATAACTGAATTACTTTGCTATATACTTGAAACTGGAATTCCCAGGTGGCGCTAGTGGTAAAGAACCTGCCTGCCAATGCAGGAGATATGAGAGACACGGGTTTGATCCCTGGGTCCAGAAGATCCTCTGGAGAAAGGAATGGCAGCCCACTCCAGTATTTTCACCTGGAGAATCCCATGGGCAGAGGAGCCTGGTGGGCTACAGTCCATGGGGTCACAGAGTCAGACATACTGAAGCAACTTAACACACATACTTGAAATGAACACATCATTGTAAATTAACTATACTTCAATTTAAAAAAGAAAAAAAAAGCCTTAACATGGAGTCACTAGAAGAAAAAGCCTCTCCTGCTGGACCAAGGGCAGAGCTGGGACTAGAGCTCAGAGCTCTCTGGCTCCAGAGTCCCAGCCACTCAACTCTGTGCAGCCACCTCTCAGATGGGCATCCAGACCTCCCTGAATCAGAACAGGTTATTAACTTGCTGAGGGGCATTAAGAAAAATCATTTGATTTATCTGAACCTTATCTATAAAATGAGGGAGTTGACAGCCCCTAAGATGCCCAAGGTTCTTTATGGTTGAAAAATACTGTTTCTAAAGCATTTAAAATCCCCCCACTAGATCTCAGTTGAAATCAAATGGGCAGAGGAATGGCTTGTCTTACCACAGTGAGCTTTCCTTTCAATGCTAAATAGCCTCGACATTAACTGTTTTATTTATTAATATTATCATTACTATTAGAACAGATCCTATTTTCTGCAGTTCAGCCTGGATCACTCCCAGGAAAACCACTGTCAGCTGGAAACTTGTGCAGTCTGGCCCTGAAACCAGTGGGGTTCACATGGCAAGCTCTGTAATTCTGCCCTTCTCTCCCTCCCTTCTCTGTTTTTAATCATTCCCCCACTTCTCTTTTTCTGTTTCCTCTCTTCTGTTTCTCCACTTTTTCTTTGTTGAAGTGTAATGCTTTACAAAGTTGTGTTAATTTTTTCTGTACAGTGATGTGAATCATATGCATACACACAAACACACACACACACAAACACACACACACACACACATATATATATACACACACACACATATCCCCTCCCTCTTAAATCTCCCTTCCACTCTCCCCCATCCTACCCACCTAGGTCATCACAGAGCATGGGTGGAGCCTTCATGAATGGGATTAGTGCCCTTATAGGAGTTAAGAGAAAACTTGCTTTTTTTTCTCTCTTTCTGCCACATGAGATTATAAAGAAAACTGGCTGTTTGCAACCTGGAAGAGAGTTCTCGATAAGGCCCCCTTTTAAGCCTTTCCCTCTTTGTCAGTGTAGCTGAGAAGCAGGGGAGGGGAAGACCTGTTGTCTCTAAGTCTGCAGAGTCAGTCTGGAGGAGTGAAAAGAGCCCTAAGTCTGGGCTCTTGGCCAGAGCTACCACTTGGTTAAGATAAAGGATCAGGTAAGTCTCAATGATCAAGGGTGATGAAGATACCAGGAGGCCAGAGCTCACAGTCCCAGTGAACAGGAGGCACCTCCCCACGGAAGCTCCCTGCTCTCCCCTCACTATCATCTCTGCAGGATTAGTCAAGTTGAAGGAAGCTGGAGCCAGAGGCAGAATGCAGAAACTTGCTTAGGACCAGGGCAGAGCTATTAGGTGTCCCTTCAGGTTGGGACTCTCTTGTGGAAAAAGAAAAGACATCCCACATTCTGTGATGGGTGATTTATTTAAAGAAGGGTGACAGGTGGTGCTAGTGGTAATGAACCTACCTGCCAATGCAGGAGACATAAGAGACACAGGTTCGATCCCTGGGTTGGGAAGATCCCCTGGAGGAGGGCATGGCAACCCACTCCAGGATTCTTGCCTGGAAAATCCCATGGAAGAGGGGAGGGACGGGCGCTGGCAGCTTGCAGTCCATAGGGCTGCACAGAGTTGGACATGACTGAGTGACTTAACATTCATGCACGCACGCATGCAAGACGTCCTGGCATCTGTATCTGTCAAGGAAAGAGAGTCTAATGGAGCAGCAAGACTGCCAGTGAAATCAGAGGAAGAGTTTCCTGATTATGAAGATGGTGAGCATGTGAGCAGAAAGTTGAGAGATTTCTTTTGAAAGAGACAGGGTGGCAAGCAGTATGGGAGGGGTTTCAAGGAGACTTTCTTTCCATCTGGGATGGTTAGGGATAGGTCATCTTATAGGAAAGGGCATGCAAATCACCTCTCTGATTGTCAGGTTCTACAATCTTCTGATCCACCTGTACGGTTCCCCTTGCTGCCCAAACCATCTAACAAGACTCAACGTATATGATAGGGGTGGGTGACTTAGCAGCCATACAGCTCATCACAGCAGATCATGTTCCATCTAAATACCCACCAGGACCCAGCTGCATGAATAGGAGGGCTATCATTTTTTGATTTCCATGAATAATATTTCAAATATCTTGATATTACGTCCTTCTTCAGTGTGCTGCTGTGTAAAAGAAGTCAGCCTCCTCTACCTCTTTTGTCTCTATTTCTGTCTCTGTCTGTCTGTCTCTCTCACACACACATGCCCCGATCAGAATCCAACCCTGGACCAGACATCTTAAGTTGGTCTGCAAATCCTGATGTATTCATTGGCAGAGGGCACACACGGGCCATTTGCATAAGTGAATTGAGACTAGTTATTACCAGGAAACTGTTGTGATGGTTCTTGCCTTGGCTTCCTGCCATTCAAGTTGCCTAAGGACTGCATTCCTCAACTGCATGCGGAGATAACCAAAGAAGAAACACAAGGAGGTTCCGGAGTTATGGAGCAGAGAGCAAGGAGGGGAGAAGCAATTTTCTTGCCTTCTTTTCATCTCCAGGGGAGACTGGGAAACACTGCAGCCATGATGATAATGGTCACTGTTGCTGAGCCCCTGCTGTGAGTGGATACATACACAGAGATGCCGATAATGACATGTGTCAGTCTTGGGTATCTGTCACTAAGATGTATGTCTCTTACATACATCAGTGCATTTACTCCTCTCATCAAACTCAGGAGCAAAACATCATTATTCTCATTTTACAATTTTTCCATTTTACCACAGATATCTTCTATGTAGGATGAGGCATCTGTCCAGCCTCACAGGCAATAGAACAGTCAGAATTTCCAAACCTAGGTTACTCTGGCCCTAGAGTCTCCGTACTCAGCTACCCACTGCTGCTTCCTGTTCACACATATATATGAACATACATATTCTTTTCCGGATTCTTTCACATTATAGTTTGTTACAAGGTACTGGATATAGTTCCTTGAGCTATGCAACAGGTCCTTGTTGTTATCTATTTTATATGTAGTAGTGTGTATCTGTTAATTCCAAACTCCTAATCTAGCCCTCCCCCACCCTTTCCCTTTGGTAACCATATGTTTGCTTTCTACGTCTGTGAGTCTGTTTCTGTTTTGTAAATAAGTTCATTTGTATCTTATCTTATTCAATTTTTTTGACAGCACAGCACAGCTTGTGGGATCTCAGCTCCCTGAATGCGTATTGCTACCAGGGCCCTCGACAGTGAAAATGCTGAGTCCTAACTATTGGACTACCAGGGAATTTCCTGTATCGTATTTTAGATTCCACATATAAGTGATATCAAATGATATTTGTCTTTCTCTGTCTGATTTACTTTACTTAATATGATAATCTCTAGGTGCATCCATGTTGCTGCAATTGGCATTATTTCATTCTTTATTTTTTTTTAAATAAATTTACTTATTTTAGTTGGGGGCTAATTACTTTACAATATTGTAGTGGTTTTTGCCATACATTGACATGAATCAGCCATGGGTTTGCATGTGTTCCCCATCCTGAACCCCCCTCCCACCTCCCTCCCCATCCCATGACCCACCTCCCTCCCCATCCCATGACCCACCTCCCAGAATATTGGAAATAAAAGCAAAAATAAACAAATGGGACCTAATTAAAATTAAAAGCTTTTGCACAACAAAGGAAACTATAAGCAAGGTGAAAAGACAGCCTTCAGAATGGGAGAAAATAATAGCAAACGAACCAACAGACAAACAATTAATCTCAAAAATATACAAGCAACTCCTACAGCTGAATTCCAGAAAAATAAACGACCCAATCAAAAAATGGGCCAAAGAACTAAACAGACATTTCTCCAAAGACATACAGATGGCTAACAAACACATGAAAAGATGCTCAACATCACTCATTATTAGAGAAATGCAAATCAAAACCACAATGAGGTACCATTTCACACCAGTCAGAATGACTGCTATCCAAAAGTCTACAAGCAATAAATGCTGGAGAGGGTGTGGAGAAAAGGGAACCCTATGTCATTCTTTTTTTTAATGGCTAATATTACATTCTATATATCTACTACATCATCTTTATCCATTCATCTGTCAATGGACATTTGGGTTGCTTCAAATACAAAAGTTGCTTGACTATTGTAAACAGTGTTTCCATGAACATTATTGGTCTGAAACAGTCTGAAATCAACACCAAGACAGCTAAAAATGTTCATACTTTGTGACCCAGTAATTCCGCTTACAATAATTTCTTATAAAAATGTTTATAATGTAAAGGCAAGTAAACTTGCAAAATACTTGTATAAATGGATGTGTGTATCTTTTTGAATTACAGTTTTACCTGAATATACATATAAAACTAATTTTAATTTGTAGTAAATGTGAATCACTTATTTTTTTTTCCAAGAAAAGTCAATAAACTGCAAGCACCTATTAAAACTCTTAAATGATAATAGTAATAATAAAAAGAAAACACCCTATTTCTATTCAGCTAAAGGATCTTGTTTAAAATTATAAATGAATGTTGTATTTCATCAAAAGACATTCCCACAACTATTGGGATAGTCATATAATTTTTCTCCTTATCCTATAATAAGGTAAGTGAACTTGGTCGATTTTTCTAATGTTGAATCAGCTTTGCATTTCAACATTAAATCCAACTTACTCATGTTTTCAACAAGATAAATTATTATAAGGGGAATTTCTGGATACACACAAGTATGAATCCATTTCTAGACTCACTGCCTTGGTGAATATTATATTCAGAAATGATTTCAGACCAATTTCTTTTTGCTGAAGGGGCATTGCATTGGAAATGAGAGTTTTCAATGATACCCTCTGTATTTTAGTTGTGTCTTTTTATTTTGTGGGAATTTCTAACAAAGTGAACATTTGCTGCCATTTCAACCATTTCTTTGCTGAAGGGGCAGCATTGGAGAGAGCAATGCCCTCTGTATTAGTTATTTATTGTGGGTAACAAATGACTGCAAAACCTGATGGTTTAAAACAATAATAGAAAAAAAATTAAAATAAAAAAATTGATAAAACAATAATAGACAATGATTATCCTCACAGTTTCTATGATTCAGAAGTTGGGAGTGGGTTAGCTGAGTGGTTCTGACGTGAGATGGTCACCAGGGTGTTAGCCAGGACTGCAGCATATGCAGGTTTGTTGGAGGCTGGAGCACTCCTTTCCAGGTGGCTCACGCGTGTAGCTGGAAGTTGCTGCCAGTCCTCGCCGGGTGGCCGCAGTCTCTTCCCCAGTATGGCCTTGTCACATGGTTCCTGAGTATCACAGCATGGCAGTCGAGTTCCCCAGAACAAGCTATCCCAGAGGGAGAGGCAGACACACACACACACACACACACACACACACACACACACAGAAGGAGAAGGGGGATGGGAGCAGCAGTAGCTTTCGAGCAAACTTTAGAAATCACACATCATCACTTCTGCTCTACTCTATTCCTTAGAAACGTACCATGGACTGTAGCCTACATTGAAAGGATGGGGAATTAGACTCCACCTTTTGAAGCAATAAGTGTCAAAGAAGCTGTAAGTGTGTTTTGAAACCATCACAGCCTCTCTGTACGCCTAGTTTAAGTGGATCGATCTCCTTGCATGAACCTTCAGAAATGTGTTTCATTTCAATGGGACTTCAGCCATTGAAGTCTCCGAGGCAAACAGCATCAGCTGGTGAGAGTGTAAAATTGGAGCTATAAGCTGTCAAGCACCTGCTGGCCTTGGTGTCCAGTGTCTTTAGTGTCCTGGCTACTATCCAGCCTCAAGATTCATGTCTTAATTATGTAAATAGAGCAATTATGCCGTCAGGGGCTCTGGTAAGCTAATTACTAAACAAGAAATCAATGCTGCTGAAGTCAGGCTTAATGAATCCCAAGGCACCCAACACTCTGACTGTAACCACAATATTGGGGATCTTATTTCAATAGACGTTGCTAGAGAGCTTGGAGGGACGAGGGCCCTTCTTGCCATGACCAATGCACTGAGACCCTATCCAAGCTTCCTTTTCTTACGGATATTGGGGCCTGGAACCAACCCCTGGTCTCCCTCTCCCATCCCAAGGCCACCTCTACACATACCCAATCAGAGCTGAGGCTCTGGGAAGTGACCATATGGATGATTAAACAGTGCCAGTGTGGAGGGAGAGGCTCCAAGCAGAGCATTGGCTCAGCTGGATGTGACATTTACATTGAAACAGAGAGAGAGGGTTTCAGTGGCACCCCTTTATCCCCAACTCTCTGCCTTGCATGAGATATTTGATTGCCCCTGACAATGGACAAGACCAGACAGACAGGTCTCCCGACCCTAAAGGTCCCTGGAGGCACAAGAGTACTTACTCTCCTCATCCAACACTTTGTCCTCCCCTACTCCCAAATCACAGGGCCTGGGCTCTGTCTCTCTTGCTTTATGTAGCAACTTTCCAAACTGCCTTGTCTCACCCTCAGCTTTTATCCAGTGCTACTACAAGGAATAGCCACATGCAATCTGGTTCTGCAATTATTATAAAAATACTATTGAGGACCCTGACTTGTACATCTGTAACAGATGATGGGGGAGGGTGTTGTCTTCTGTCCCAGAATTGTGAACAATGTCCAAACCAAAGCAGCTGACAAGAAGCACTGAGGAACTCCGCATTCTATACAGTGCTGCCCAGGGACTTCCCAGGTGGTCCGGCAGTTAAGACCTTCCTATGCAGGCAATGCAGGTTCGATCCCAAGTGTGGGTTGGGGAGCTAAGATGCCACATACCTCGCGGCCAAAAAAACAAAACAGAAAAGAAGCAATATTGTAGCAAATTCAATGAAGAGTTTAAAGATGGTCCACATCAAAACACAATCTTAAAGAGCACTGCCCAGGAGCAGAACCCGTGCATTCTGGCAACGACAATGTAGTTTGAACACAGGCTGCAGAATCAGCCTGCCCCCTTCCAGCCACACTCCATCCTGACCCTTGTCCCTCCACTCATGTTTATATGAAAAGAGGGTCAGGGAATGTGGGGAGATGGCATCAGAGCTGCCAGCCTTAAGGTGCTCCTGATGAGGGGCGATTCTGTTTTCTCCCCATGGGAAGACATATGTGATAACAGAGACCACTGGCTACTTCTGGTCCAGAAGCTTCTGTACGGTTTCTGTGGAGGTGGCCCGTGCCAGCAGAGGGAGAAGGGACTGCGGAGGACCTGGGAAGGAAGAACTGGAGGAATCCACATCCCAGATCCCCTTGCCCTTGGAGAACATAAAGGAAGTCCACAGTCTTTCCTGGGGTCCCACCACAGGAAGGCGAGTGGAATGAGGGGAGTCAGTTGCTGTGACAAGTGACGAGAGCCTCCATCCAGAGGAGGTTGGGGACCATAATCCAGGCTGAAGGAGGACTCTGCCATCTCCACTGTGAGTGAGTCCTCCTATGAGAAGAGACCCAGGTTGAGTTGAGCATTTCTCCAAAATACACTCCCCTCCCACTTTCTGTGTAGAATCCACCAGCCTCACAGGGATCAGACTGAACCAGGCCAAGGTTGAAGATGCTTCCTCCCTCCCACTGGCCCTCAATCATGCTGAGATGCTTCCTGCCTACCCATCCCTCCGTCCTGCCTCTAAACCTAGAAAGCAAGACCCAGGAGAGGGAGGAACAGCCTAGAGGAAAGAAGAGACAGTGCTTCTCCTTCCTCCGGGTCCTTGGAGCCATGATCTTCCTGGCCTTTGAGGGGGAGGAAGAGCTTTGAATCAGATACAAATGAGCAGTTTTAATTTGGACTGAGTTTTTAATAACTGAAAGTGACAGGAACATTCACTTTCTCCCCAAAATTTCATTAAGTGATGAGGAAAAGGGATTTGACAGAACACAGCAGAAGGCAGTGACTGGAAAAAATTAACTTTTGCGTTTATACCCCGCTGAGTTGAGACTCTTCAATAACCCACTGCACATCATTCCAGTCAGTGCTCCCTAAATAAAGCCCCGTGGAGGGAAATTATTTTCAGAATTTTTTGCAAGCCTCCCCAGGCTGTGAGGAAGTGAACGCTTGCACACACTATGGGAGTTAAGGTAAACTGGGAAGGTCTTTGAGGAGGACAATTTGGAAATGTATATCATAAGCCTTGGAAAGTGCATACCTTTGACCCAGCAGCTTTATTCTTAGGAATATAGTTATTTATTCAGCAGAGTTTCACAGAGTCCCAATTATGTGCAGAGCACCGTTCAGGTACATTGAACAAGACAGGCATGATCCCTATTCTACAGACCTTACAATTTACTGAAGCAGAGACAGAGAAACAGGATATTGCAGTATAGCCTGAATGATGCTCCAGCAGAATGAAGGGCAGGTGACGGTGGCCAGGGTGACAGGGGAGGTTCATCTGAGGAAGTGATGTCCGAACAATGAAGAGGGTGAGCTAGACATGGGATCACAGGTGATGAGAGAATGCTCTAGCATGGAAGAGTACGTACGAGGTCACAAAGGCAGAGAGCATGGCGTGCTTCAGGAACCTAAGGAAGTTTGGTTTGGCCAGAAAGAGAAGCAAGAGTGAGAGGACGAAAGCAAGGGAGGATGGAAAGGGAGGCAAGGGACCCCAAGGAAATAACTGAGGGTGCGTACAAAAACTCACTGCAGCATCAGTGATGGTTATACAGCTGAAGCCCGAAGACAACTTAGATGGCAAATAATTGGTTCTCAGTAACACCAGTACCGCAGAACACTGCACAGCTACAAAGGATGCTGTGGAGGAATAATTGACACAGAAAGTGTTCAGTGCTATATTGTCAAATCAAAAAATAACGATATACAATCGTATGTATAGTCTGGTCTTATTTTTATGTTTAAAATTATACAAAGATTCCGGCGGGGGCAGGGGGAACGTAAGTTATTAACACTTACCTCTGGGTGCTGGGGTCATAGGTAAATTTCATTCCTTCCTTTTGCTCAACTGTAGTAGTTACTGTAGTTTGTCTGTATGCAGGTACTGCCATGGAAATAAAGCACTGAAAGTCACAAGACGCAAAATCACTGAGATGTGAGCTGAAACAATCAGATGCCAGGGAAATCTTGGTCTTCCTGTTAAGCATGAAGAAATCATTCAAAATTGAGAAGGGGAAGTTGGTGTAAGAGCAACTGACATGGGACATTAATTTTAGCATTTACGAGCTTCAGTCGACTCTGCGGGCACATTCAGACTGCCCACCCCCATGCATGCTGCCACTCCCAGCCTCACGCAGGAGTGGCGGGGCCCCCAGGCAGCAGCCACCAATTCTGGCTTCGTGGTCCTTGAACAACAAAACTACATTCTCTAGTTTCATCTCAGATGTTTCCTTTAATTTTTTTTAGGCAGCTTTGTTGAGTTATAATTTATATGCCAAAAAACCCCACGCTTATTTAATGGATACAATTTGATGAGTTTGGACATATGCATACACCTCAATCAAAGTAACAGACGTGTTGTCACCTCCAAAAGTTTCCTGCTGCCTCTTTGTGGTTTATGTGTGTGCCTGTGTGTTAATAACACTTTACATGGACTCTACCTTCTTAACAAAATTTTAAGTTCACAAGACATTATTGTTCACTATAGGCTCTATGTGGTATAGTGAATCTCTAGAATGAATTGATCTTGTATACTTGAAACTCTAAACCCACTGAAAGATTTGCAAGCAGATAAATTCACTGTGAATTCCAGTGAACTCAAATGGGTCATGTAGCTTTGTCTAAGAAATAAGCATCTTTTGCTGCTCTTGTACCCACTTTGGAACCCCCCCCAACACACACACACATCTAGCAATTATGAATATATATGTACATTCTAGGGTAGAGGAGATTTTGGTGTGTTTCTCCCATTGGATAACAATTCTTTGTTAGCTATCATGATTCCTTTTTTCCCTGGACGCGTGTAGTTCTCAGTTATTAGGATGAAAAGGAGCTATTTAAAGTCAGCGCTTTTTATTTAAAGTCAGCTATTTAAAGTCAATCTGATCCTTGTATGTGGCGTTGCTCCAGCCCTGTGGTCCTTCCGACTCAAGCAGACCAATCTCCTCTCTGTCCATTGAAAGAAGCATGCTTTCCTCATCCCCATTCCTGTGTTCACAGTGGTCCCCTCACCACGGATTCCTTCTCTGTACCACTTACAGTCTAGCCAAATGCTACTGATCTGCCGCAATCAACTTGAGTCTCACCTGTGGGTCAGCCTCCCTGATGCCACAATTTACGTGTACCTGGAGTCTACATTCTCATAGAAAGAGCATAGATTTTACCACTAGAAGCCCTAAGATCCAATTGCGACTTCACTACGTACAAGTTGAGTGATCTTGGGAGGTTTACTTAACCTTTGAGAAATTCAATTTTTCACAGAAATGTCACAAGGATTATGAGATAATTTAAGTCCCTTAAATTACCAAACACTACATGTGTTCAACAAGCATTTATTGAGCACCAACTATGCAACCAACATTAAACTAGACATTACACATGTGCCAGTTTTGTTATAAGACTCAATAATCAATAATAGTCTTTCAGGGAATCTAGCAACTAATATTCTGCTTTGTGCTTTTCATGTTTCACCTATGAATATCTCACTAACTCTTTTGCATTTTTCAAGTTAACTATTTTGTGTTATGAAATAGTTATCAAATTTCATCTGTGAGCCTAGTGGGAATAAAATGGTGAACAAGAACCTGTCCTCCTGCAGTGACTTGAGTACAAAGATGAACTTTTGAAGGCTCTAAGGAGGCAGTGATTTGATGTGATTTATATCTTCAAAAACATAGTTTTACCTACTTTATTTGGAACTGTCTTCTCTTTGTTGCCTGGCTAAGTCTTAATGTTTGTTGTTTCTCAAATTTGATGTCACCTACCCTCCATGAAATTCCAGATGTTCAAGCTGGTTTTAGAAAAGGCAGAGGAACCAGAGATCAAATTGCTGACATCTGATGGATCATCAAAAAAGGAAGAGAGTTCCAGAAAAACATCTATTTCTGCTTTATTGACTATGCCAAAGCCTTTGACTTTATTATTTTCCACAATAAACTGTGGAAAATTCTGAAAGAGATGGGAATACCAGGCCACCTGACCTGCCTCTTGAGAAACCTGTATGCAGGTCAGGAAGCAACAGTTAGAACTGGACATGGAACAACAGACTGGTTCCAAATAGGAAAAGGAGTATGTCAAGGCTGTGTATTGTCACCCTGCTTATTTAACTTATATGCAGAGTACCTCATGAGAAATGCTGGGCTGGAAGAAACACAAGCTGGAATCAAGATTGCTGGGAGAAATATCAATAACCTCAGATATGCAGATGACACCACCCTTATGGCAGAAAGTGAAGAAGAACTAAAGAGCCTCTTGATGAAAGTGAAAGAGGAAGTGAAAAAGTTGGCTTAAAGCTCAACATTTGGAAAACTAAGATCTTGGCATCCAGTCCCATCACTTCATGGCAAATAAATGGGGAAACAGTGGAAACAGTGGCTGACTTTATTTTGGGGGGCTCCAAAATCACTGCAGATGGTGATTGCATCCATGAAATTAAAAGACACCTACTACTTGGAAGGAAAGTTATGACCAACCTAGACAGCATATTAAAAAGCAGAGACATTACTTTGTCAACAAAGGTCCATCTAGTCAAGGCTATGGTTTTTCCAGTGGTCATGTATGGATGTGAGAATTGGACTATGAAGAAAGCTGAGTGCCGAAGAATTGATGCTTTTGAACTGTGGTGTTGGAGAAGACTCTTGAGAGTCCCTTGGACTGCAAGGAGATCCAACCAGTCCATCCTAGGGGAGATCAGTCCTGGGTGTTCATTGGAAGGACTGATGTTGAGGCTGAAACTCCAATACTTTGGCCACCTGATGCAAAGAGCTGACTCATTGGAAAAGACCCTGATGCTGGGAAAGATTGAGGGCGGGAGGAGAAGGGGGCGACAGAGGATGAGATGATTGGATGGCATCACCGACTCAATGGACATGAGTTTGGGTAGGCTCCGGGAGTTGGTGAATGACAGGGAGGCCTGGTGTGCTGCGGTTCATGGGGTCACAAAGAGCTGGACATGACTGAGCGACTGAACTGAACTGAACTCCAAGGATGGGCTTCCTAGGTGGCGCTAGTGACAAAGAACCTGCCTGCCAATGCAGGAGACATAAGAGACTAGGGTTCTATCTCTGGATGGGGAAGATCCCCTGGAGGAGGGCATGGCAACCCACTCCATTATTCTTGCCTGTAGAATCCCATTGACAGAGGAGCCTGCTGGGCTACAGTCCATGGAATCACTCACAGTCAGACACGACTGAGTGACTTAGCACATACACTCCAAGAATACTTTTCTGACCTCCCATCCTGGGTTTGTGCCCTCCCACATGTACATTTTTTTTTAAATGCGAGTATAGTTGATGAACAATGTTGTGTTAATTTCTGCTGTACAGCAAAATATATATATATATATATATATATATATATATATATATACCTTCTTTTTAAAAATATTCTTTTCCATTATGGTTTATCATAGGATATTGAAAATAGTTCTCTGTGCTTTACAGTAGGACCTTGTTGTTTATCCATTCTAGATATAAAAACTTACATCTAACCCTAATCTCTCACTCCATCCTTCCCCCAACCCCTTCCCCCTAGGCCAGCACTAGTCTGTTCTCTACATCTCTGATTCTGTTTCATAGGCAGGTTCATTTGTCTCATATTTTAGATTCCACATAGAAGTGATATCACATGGCATTTGTCTTTCTGACTTATTTCACTTAGAATGATAATTGATAATCTCTAGTTGCATCCATGATGCTGCAAATGGCATTATTTCATTCTTTTTTATGGCTGAGTAATATTCTATTGTATATATGTATCACATCTTCTTTATCAGTTCATCTGTTGATGGACATTTAGGCTGCTTCCCTGTCTTGGCTTTTGTAAATAGTGCTGTGAACACAGGAGCGCATGTATTTTTTAAATTTTGGCTTTGTCTGGATGTATGTCCAGGAGTGGGATTGCTAGATCACATGATAAGCCTATTTTTAGTTTTCTGAGGGAACTCCATACTGTTTTCCACAGTGGTTGCATCAACTTACATTCCTACTAAAAGTGTAGGAGAGTTCCCTTTTCTTCACACCCTCTCCAGCATTTGTTATTTGTAGACTGTTTAATGATGGCCATTCTGACTATTGTGAGGTGATATTTCATTGCAGTTTTGATTTTCCACGTGCACTCTTCATGTCTCCATACAGCTCTCAGCACACTCTCTTGTAATTATTTAGTTACCTGTCTAGGTAGCCCTAGATCATGAGCTCCATGGGCCGACAGAGGTCCTGGGTGTATTTTAATATCTGTATTTTCAATATCCAGCCAGAGCACAGAGTACATGTTTGATAAACACTGCTGAAAAAATAGTGACCCTGGCGAGAGCAGTTTCAAGGAAGTAGTGGAGCGAAGTCAGACTACAGCAAGATGAAGCAAGAATGAAGGTCAATGAGATGAGACACTTCTTTTGAGGATCTTACTTGAGAAGAATATGAGTGAGCAAGGCAATAGCTAGAAAAACACATGTGGAGATGGAGGGTATGTTTTGTAAGATAGAAGAGACTTAGACTGTATTATTTAAATACAGATGGGGACTATTTGGAAGGAGATTCAGATATCAGAAGCTATATTAGTCAATACTAATAATGCAATAATGCTGAGTAACAAGCGAGCCCCAGTCCAAGCCATTTATGGTGAGAATGAAGATTTAATTGACTCACCTGTGTGTTTGCAGGTTGATTCTGCACTTGTTGCAGGTCTGCGTATCTTGGGCTGCTCCATATGCCTTCCATCCTTGGGCCAGTGAGATAGCCAGGCATGTTCTTCTCATCATGTTGGCAGAGGCTGAAGAGAGAGGGTGAGAAAGAGGTAAGGCTCTTAAGGTCTTGACCCAGAACAGACACACGGTCCCTTCTGCTCACATTCTGCTATGCAAAATAAGTCAGGTGGCAGTCTCAATGTGGACATCGATCAGGCAGCAAAAAGTGCTTTGCCTACTAGAGAACCATAGCAAACATGGGAAGAAAGAATTGTGATCTAAGAATAGAGAGGTTTGCATGCCTGGGAGAGGGAGAAAGAGACAGAGACAGAGAGACAGAAAGGAAACACAGAACCAGCTGGTGTAGATAACCTGAGGATGGAAGATGGCAAGAGAAAAATATATTGGAAATAGAGTAGCTCAAATAATAAACCATGCGGTCCAGGCTAGAGGGAGAAGAATGGAAAGAAAGTGGAGGCTGAGAGGGTGAGTGAGTACAGGGAATGAGAGGGGGTGGTAAGGCTGAGAATGAGATGGGTCCAAGTACTTGAGTCAGAGATGGGAAGATAAGAGGCTAAAGGAAGAGAGTGAGGCCTCTGAATGTGAGCTTTTTGAAAGTGCTGTAGTCCAAGCCTCTGACCAGACTCAAGCTGTGACTGTAAATAGCTGAAGTGGAAGGGAGGTCAAGGTAGTCAGAGCTAAGGCCATCAAGGAACTGGGAGGCCCAGAGCTTGGATGAGTGGTCCACGCAGATGATGAAAACCTGAGGGTTATGGCAGCACTGGGTTGGAGAACTAAAGAGCTTCTTGATGAAAGTGAAAGAGGAGAGTGAAAAAGTTGACTTAAAACTCAACATTCAGAAAACTATGATCATGGCATCTGGTCCCATTACTTCATGGCAAATAGATGGGGAAACAATGGAAACAGTGAGAGACTTAATTTTTTTGGACTCCAAAGTCACTGCATATGGTGACTGCAGCCATGAAATTAAAAGATGCTTGCTCCTTGGGAGAAAAGCTATGACCAACCTAGATTGGTCATAAAAAAGCAGAGATATTACTTTACCAACAAAGATCTGTCTAGTTAAAGCTATGGTTTTTTCAGTAGTCATGTTTGGATGTGAGAGTTGGACCATGAAGAATGCTGAGCGCTAAAGAATTGATGCTTTTGAACTGTGGTGTTGCAGAAGACTCTTAAGAGTCCCTTGGGCTGCAAAGAGATCCAACCAGTCCATCCTAAAGGAAATCAGTCCTGAATATTCATTGGAAGGACTGATGCTGAAGCTGAAACTCCAAATACTTTGGCCACTTGGTGCGAAGAACAGACTCATTGCAAAAGACCCTGATGCTGGGAAAGATTGAAGGCGGGAGAAGGGGAGGACAGAGGATGAGATGGTTGGATGGCATCATCGACGTGATGGACATGAGTTTGAGTAGGCTCTGGGAGTTGGTGATGGACAGGGAGGCCTGGCGTGCTGCAGTCCATAGCGTCACAAAGAGTTGGACACGACTGAGCAACTGAACTGAACTGAACTGAACTGAGTTGGAGGAGACTGTGAGGCAGGTTGTCTCCAGGGAACCTGGAGAAGATAGAAGTGGAGCGGGGAGGGACAATGGCCTCTGGAAGGCAGGGCCTTACATGGAAGCAAAGGCACAATTTGTGAAAGCTGCATCAGGGAGCTTGAAGGATGTCATTCCCGGCTCCTGACAGAGACATCTACGGGTGGTGGAAGAAAGAGCAATTCCTCATTGAGAAGCCTGCAGGGGAAACAGCATTTAAAGGAGGTGCCAGTTAAGCTAGAATGAGAAGAGCCATTCAGTTGAAGAGTCTAGGGGATGGGAAAGTCTTTACTGAAAAGTTGGTTCTACGGGAAACCATGGGGTCTGGCATTGTGGTGGAGGAAGCCCAAGGCAGTGGGACAGGACTGAGACATCAGAGGAAAGAGTGTGAATGTGAGGCACGGCGGGGTCAGTGGGGGAAAGAAGGTCCCAGGTACTTCTGGAAAGAAGGAATCCAAAGCCAGGGAGTTAGATCCTGGTACTCTTTCTCATCATGTGGGGAAAACCACAGATGTCCTCGAGGATGAGGCAGCCCTAACTCACTAGAAAAGTACCAGGCGCTTGAGAGACACTTAATAGAATGAATACATGTCCAGAGAAAATGCTGGATCCATGGGCCACCTTCTCCTCTGCCAGAAAGGGCAAGGGCTCTCACCTTGTCCCGAACAGGGAAAAGTCAGCAGCCTGCTGTGCTGTAGGAACCTGGCCCCTGTAGCTCCCAAACTTGAGAATTTCCTGTCCAGAAATTTCAAAACCTTTGATTATGGGTTTTGATTTCTCATTCACGTTATGGGGTTTACCTTAGCAATTAAATTACATGTGTTATTTACCAGGTCATCTTCTCCAATTGAGATGATAATGAGCTTCTGTGTTCTGCCAGATATGTATCAGCCTCTCTATGAAAAAGAGCTTAATGAAACACTCAGGACAGGTAATCACGTTAACAAGGGGGAGCCCCTGGGGAGGATTTGACAGTAGAGTGGACAGTAATGGGACTTCATGGTAAACAGTACTGACAGTCACAGACCCAGTGGCCCTGGAGGAGAGTCTGGGCCAGCTGGGAAGACTGGGTGCTTCTTCCCTTGGCTGGTCATAGAAACAGGAAGCTGGTGCAACAATGTGGGCAACAGGTCTTGACAGAATGAAGGCCAATGACAGCTTCTACTGCTGCTAAAATTCGTCAAATGCCTACCGTGTATAAGGTATTGTGCCAGGGGCTCGAAAAGCATTATGCCAAGTCAGACTTGCTGAAAGCTTCTAAGTACTACACTAAGCTGTGTTTTCCTGACAAAGCAACTGAGGCCCAAGGGATGAAGTAACTTGCCTGAGGTCATATCACAGATAAGTAGCAAAACAAATATGTATTAATGCACATATGTGCATTTTTTCTCTTGGAAAACTGACACAACTGAGTGACTGAACTGAACTGACTGAGTATATATATATATCAGTACTACTCTCCCCGTTCATCCAGCCCCTCCTTCCCCACCCCTTGTCCACAAGTCTATTCTCTATGTCTGCGTCTCTATTCCTGCCCTAGAAACAGGTTCATCTGTACCAGTTTTCTAGATTCCACATATGTGCATTAATACATATTTGTTTTTCTCTCTTGGAAAAATGCACAAATGTGCATGGGATCAGACTCTTTGTGTCAGACTCTTTGTGATCCCATGGAGCGCAGCATGCCAGGCTTCCCTGTCCATCACCAGTTCCCAGAGCGTGCTCAAACTCACGTCCATCGAGTCAGTGAAGCCATCCAACCATCTCATCCTCTGTCCTCCCCTTCTCCTCCCACCTTCAATCTTTCCCAGCATCAGGGTCTTTTCCAATGAGTCAGTTCTTCGCATCAGGTGGCCAAAGTATTGGAGTTTCAGCTTCAGCATCAGTCCTTCCCATGAATATTCATTTCCTTTAGGATTGACTGGTTGGATCTCCTCACACTCCAAGGGACTCTCAAGAGTCATATACTACCATGTGTAAAATAGATAACGAGCGGGATATAGCTGCTATATAGCACAGGGAGCTCAACTTGGTGCTTTATGACGACCTAGATAAACGGGATGGGGGTGAGGGGAGGTACAAGAGGGAGAGGATATATGTATACATACAGCTGATTCACTTCATTGCACAGCAGACACTAACACAATATTGTAAAGCAACTATACCCTAATTTAAAAAAGAAAAGGAAAAAAAGGTAGTAAAGCTGAAACTTGAATTCTGGTTGACAGTCCTCCATGTGGCAGGAGAGCAACATAAAGCAGAGAAGTTCTGGTTCCGACAGTGCCTGCCCCTATGCCCGTGTGGCTGCCACAAAAATGGCTTTGACCAAAGGCGGCAAATATGTGACACATGTACTGCCTGTCACTCCCTCCGGTTCTCCCCGCGCCAGACATCTCTAATTTATCATGATACTCTCTCCCATGGAGCACAGATGTGGCCTCGTAATCCTTCTCACCACAGCACTCCAGGCAGTGACTAAGTCAATCAGAACTGACAGGTGAGATGAAATCTCTTTGCCATCCCTGGTGTAGATGCTCCATGAAAACACGAGGGACCAAGCACTGGGGCTTGGAGTTCGAGGGACCCAGCTTTGAATCCTGCTTCTCGCTCTTTGAACAGTCACAGAGCTCACCTTGCCATCTGTGACATCCGAGGGCTGTAGGGATTCAACACCAACATAGGAAGGACAGAGCCCGCGGCAGAGTAAGCCCCAGGGAGGCGTCGTTTCCTTTTCGTTTCCTTTTTCTGTAAACATTCAGATTTGGATCAGAGGCAAGGATGTGTTTTCAGATCCATAGAAAACTCCCTGGAGACACAGGCAGTGAGAGAATAACCTGGATCCCAGGGAAGGCATGGAGAGTGTCAGGGTCCCGGGGTGAGGACCTATAGTGATGAGAGTGACTGAGGTGTTCCAGAGCAGTCTCTGCAGGTTGGCAGAAAGGCTGCCAGGGAGCAGAGAGGCAAGGAAGCTACCAACTGAGGACCAATTCGGACTTCATTCTCTTCTGATTTCTTTCCATTGGTCCCAGAGTGCAGGGGACCTTCATGCAGTCCATGCAATTGAACTCCAGGGCACACCACAGATGGAGAAGCCTAGAGAGCAGGCTTTTAAGCTTTTCCCTTCTCCAGGAGATCTTCCCGACCTAGGGATCGAACCCAGATCTCCCACACTGCAGGCGGATTCTTTACGAGCTGAGCCACAAGGGAAGCCCAAGAATACTGGAGCGGGTAGCTTATCCCTTCTCCAGCGGATCCTCCCAATCCAGTAACCGCACCAGGGTCTCCTGCATTGCAGGTGGATTCTTTATCAACTTTCTGGCTATCAGGGAAGCCAGAAAGCAGGCTAGGAAGGCAAAATCTGATATATCCAACATGGAGATGTTTGTTTTTTCTTTAAAGATGTTTTATGTGGACCATTTTTAAAGTCTTTATTGAATTTGTTACAATGTTGCCTCTGTTGTTAATGTTCTGCTTTTTTGGCCATGAGGCATGTGGGATCTTAGCTTTCTGACCAGGGATGGAACCCTCACCCCCTGCATTGGAAAGTAAAGTCTTACCCCCTGGACCACCAGGGAAATCCCTGAAGATGGTTTTAAATTGAGAACTTGATCACTGTTCTGTGGTTCCTTCATTTCCTGATTTGAGTTTAGCCGATCTATTACACTGTGGCTAGCAGAGAACCAGTCAAAGGAGAAGGAAGCCAAAGTAGCAGTAAAGACCACCTGCTGTTGAAAGAGCAGGCCCCAGAAAACAGAGCCCTGTAGGCCAGGAGGGCTGGCCCGTCTGGTAGGTGGATGTCTAGGGGACGGGGTAACAAGCGGCAGGGCACAGGGGGTCCCCATGGAGGCTCACAGATGGTCCATCCAGCTGGTTGAGCACAGCTATGTGGATGCTCAGGCTGGCTTGAGACCTCAGCAGATAAACTCAGCTCAACGCTGAGTCGTTTTCTCTATTTCTGGCCCCATGGTAGGCACTGAGAAAACTAAAGATGGGTGAAATAATCCTTCCTAGTAATTCTAATATAATGGGAAGTGTGATTAGATAGAGGTACACAGTGTGCTCTGGGGGCCCCACTGGGGACCTGCTGGAGAGAAGGATGCCTGGGGAGAGAAAATCATTCCAACAGAGGGAAGAGTATGAGCAAACACCTGTGGACGTGAGAGCCTATGGCACGGTTGGGCACTGCTGCAGAGTAAAGTGGGAGAGGAGGAGGGGCGAGAGGTGTGGCTGCAGACTGCCACAGCACATTGGGAGCAGACATGGAGGACCACGCTCCCTCGTAGCCGATGGGCAGCCCTTGAAGGGCTTAGCAGAGGGGCAACGTGGTTACATCCGCCATGGGATGGCTCTCTCTGGACCCTGAGCCAAAGTTGGATCTAGGGGTAAGTTAGGAGGCAGAGAGAGCAGTGAGGAGGCAGTTATAATGGTCCAGATGGGAGGGGACCAGGGCCTGAGCTAGACAAGTGTGCCAGCGAGAACTGGTCCTGAAGAACTCCCATCAGAGTTCAGCTACCGGCCCTGTGCCCATCGTACCTGACGTGGTTCTGGGAACCCTCTCCCAAAGGACTGAAAAGTATTACTGCTGCTGCCTCCTCCTTGCAGGTGGCTTTCCCCAGCTGTCTGAGTGAACAGTAATTTCCTCTAAACCATCCTTAGGATTGTCATAGTCCCCAGCAAATTATATTGCCTATACATAATTATGGGATTATTTATGAGGCTAAGGGAAACCTGGGCAGTTCTTAGGTTTCCAGGCTGAGTGGCAAAGAGGGAAGTCAATGCCCTCTAGGAGGGCCTGATGGATGCTGCTGGGAGCTAGGCAGGACGGGGAAAGATGAGGAAGGATGCCGCCCTCTCACTGGAGAAGATATTCCCCAGGAGAGTCACAAGAGAGAATGGGATGCCTCTGAAAGTAGACATGTTTACTCTGTAATTCCTACTAAGTCAGTTGCCATCACTAAAAAACAGTCAATCCCATATAAAGATCCCTTCCTATGGGTCAAACATTCTTTCTCAGGAAACTCCGACATACAGGATCACATCTAATTTTCATAAAACTTTTAAAAATAAATTATTATATCCATTTTACAGGTAAGGAAACTATGACTCATTCAAAGCCACAGAGCTAGGCAGAAGCACACAACTTTTGGGGCCCTTCATGGGTGTGGTCATCTCAGCGCAGACCCCTGTAGTGAGTGCGTGATGGAACTAGGGGAGGGAGAATCAAACAGGAAACCTGGTTGCTTGGCTCTGAGGGAAGGTCAGGACACGGGCAAGGGACCTCTGCTCCGAGAACCCAAGCACACGAGGGGCTCAGTCGGGCCTGGGAGACTGGTGCGGTGCCTCCTTTCTGTACTAGCTCCTTGCAGAGGAGAAGGGGCTACACCCAAAACAAGAATATGTCACACAACAAAGGGCAGGTATGTCTTTGGTCTCATCGTTCTCCTCACCTTTCTCCTCTCTCTGCTACCTCTCACCTCTCCCCACGTTTCCCTCCCCCTTTCTCCCATATTCTCCTTCCCTGGGACCTCAGAGTCAATTCAATACCCAGCTACTGTCTCGAAAACCCTGACAATTAAACCCACTTGTCCAGCCACCCTCTGTCCACACTCTGGGCATCTGGATCTCTCTCCTTAGCTCCCAGCTCTTCCCATTCCTATCCCCATCAAAGCTTCCACATCTCCAGAGACTCTTGGCTACAAAGTTAGGAAGCAATGAAATAAAGCAACTCACAGTAAATTGGGCACAACAGACAACTCTCCTTTAAGCCCTCAGGGGTGTCTGTTCATTAAGCCAAATGGATGACTAATTGGGGAGATTTCTCTTGATAAATATTACTGCGAGTCTGCTTTGTGCTGGGGGATGGAGCGAGGGACACAGGGGAGCCAGGGGATTTCACTGCTTAGTCAAGAAGACAAGAACACCAATAATCATGCCATGAATGTCACGAAAAGGTGCATGAGTTTATTAAAACTGGGGAGGGGCATTATGTCTGGGTAGGGTGAGGGAGACAAGGAAAGGCCTGTGGAGCACAGCTATTTGAGCTAGGGTTTCAAGACCAGTGGGAATCAGCCATACAGATGGTGGCAGGGTGGTGGGGGCGTGGGGGGGGCTGGTCAGTCATTTCAGACAAAGAGAGCACTGTGGACACAGCCCTGGAGATGGGCCTGGAACATGACTCAGTGGGCAATTCCAGTGTGTAAGAAGCAGGCTTCTGCTTGAAAGTAGGCGGAGAAAGGGATTTCTTTAAGTCCCATCCCCTGGCTTGTTACTGCAATGGAAGGACCCAAGATCTAGGCTCCCTCTTCCTCTCTCTTCCCATGACGCCCCGCCCAGTCAGCTCCCTTCCTCACTGGGGGGAGGGGCCAGGGGCCAGGGGCTGTTTTGTCTCTCTCCAGTCTTTTTTTTTTTTTTTTTTTGATATTTTTTCATTTACTTGGCTGCTCCAGGTCTTATTTGTGGCATGTGGGATCTAGTTCCCTGACCAGGGATCAAACAAAGGCCCCCTGGATTGGGAGTGTGGAGTTTAAGCAACTGGACCCCCAGGGAAGATCCCTCTCTCCAGTCTTATCTAAGGGTTTGCCTTGAATCACCTCCCATTAACTCACCTCCCAAATTACTCCAAATCTGTGGGCAACCTCACCTGCCATCAGACCTGCTGGAGCCCAGATGATAGACCTGGGGGCCCTTTATGGAGCCTTAGAGCTGCACCCCAATCTTTCCCAATGCCTCCTTTCCCTCTCCCCATCAAGTTGACCCTCCCCAAATACTTAGTTTCTATTCAGCTCAGTCACTCAGTCGTGTCTGACTCTGCAACTCCATGGACTGCAGCATGCCAGGCTTCCCTGTCCATCACCAACTCCCAGAGCCTACTCAAACTCATGTCCATCATGATGGTGATGCCATCCGACCATCTCATCCTCTGTCATCCCCTTCTCCTGCTGCTTTCAATCTTTCCCAGAATCAGGGTCTTTTCCACTGAGTCAGTTCTTTGCATCAGGTGGCCAAAGTATTGGAGTTTCAGCTTCAGCATTAGTCCTTCCAATGAATATTTAGGACTGATTTCCTTTAGGATGGACTGGTTTGATCTCCTTGCAGTCCAAGGGACTCTCAAGAGTCTTCTGCAACACCACAGTTCAAAAGCATCAATTCTTCAGAGCTCAGCTTTCTTTATAGTCTAACTCTCACATCCATACATGACTACTGGAAAAACCATAGCTTTGACTAGATGAAACTTTGTTGGTAAAGTAATGTCTCTGCTTTTTAATATGCTGTCTAGGTTGGTCATAGCTTTTCTTCCAAGGACCAAGTGTCTTTTAATTCCATGGCTGTGTCACCATCTGCAGTGATTTTGGAGCCCCCCAAAATAAAGTCTCTCACTGTTTCCATTGTTTCCCCATCTATTTGCCGTGAAGTAATGGGACCAGATGCCATGATCTTAGTTTTCTGAATGTTGAGTTTTAAGCCAACTTTTTCACTCTCCTCTTTCACATTCATCAAGAGGCTCTTTAGTTCTTCTTCACTTTCTGCCATAAGGGTGGTGTCATCTGCATATCTGAGGTTATTGATATTTCTCCCAGCAATCTTGATTCCAGCTTGTGCTTCATCCGACCTGGCATTTCGCATGATGTACTCTGAATATAAGTTTCTATAACTGCAATTATAGTCCTCCCTCTGAGGGAGGACTTACTCCTCTGTAAACTTACTCCCTCTGTAAGTTTACCCACTTATTCTTTAGTCACTGTGTCTGACGCTATGCAACCCTAGGGACTGTAGCCTGCCAGGATCCTCTGTCCATAAAATTTCCCAGGCAGGAATACTGGAATGGTTGGCCATTTCCTCCTCCAAATTACCATGCTCTACATGCCCAATAATAACATGTCGAGAACTAAAGGGGCCCAAACAACTTTGCCCAAAGTTTTGCTTCATTGCAGCATGAAAACTGATTCATATACACTGAGTATTTAACCTACCCAGGCCTTGGCTCACATGTCTATAAAGTGAGGGGGGTGGATTAGACAGTGTTTGCTCACCTGGCTGGTGCTCAGAACCACTGGTTGACTTTTTAGAAATATTGGAACCCCCATCCCCTGAATTCTGATCTGGTAGGTCTGACATTGGGCTCCCATACCTGTATTTCTCTATTAGTTTCCCAGGCATTTCTGTTGCATCTAACCCAAGGACTGACATTTGGGAAACTCGGGGGTAGCTCATCTCTGTGACTCTTCCTGACACTCGTTGATTCATTCTCTGCAGAGGGGACACCAGCAGAGATGAGACTGGAGAGAGGCAAGGGACAGATGTGGCAGATTTAATCCATTTTAACAAGGTTAGAATTTATCTCAAAGGCAAGGGAAAGACTTTGCAGGGTTTTCAGCAGGGGTGACATGATCAAAAATATGTTTTAGAAACAGCCTTCTTACGCAGTGTGTAAGATGGGCTAGAGGTGGGGGACCTGAGAAAAGGTTTTGGTAATAACTGTCTGAGATGCTGCTGCTGAGCTGGATTGCACTGGTGGAAGCAAGGGTGCGTTCAGAAAGTAGAGTGGATGGAACTGGGTTGTCTCTTGTTTCCTTTGGATCTGGGATGGGGTGGGTCATTGCTGTTCGGCTCTGCAGCCTCCTTCCCAAACTGGAGAGCCCCTCACTGTGTGGTTCTCGGTCAGCTCAATGAGAGACAAATGCCCCAGATTTTACCTAGGTGCTGATGACTCAGAGAGGCAGAGACCACAGAGCATCCAGTTCAGAGGCACACAAGCAGCCACAGCTTTCAGTTTTAGGCAGCAGCAGGACAGCGTGTTGGGGAAGGCCAGAGTCTGATGCTGTCTGGTGCCCTGGGTTTACCTGCAAAAACTGAATTCTTCCTGGACCACTAGGTGGGCTTGATTTTAGTTGCAGATCTAACATCATCAGGCTGTTTTGTGGCTGCCTATTTTATAAGGCTGATGTTCTCACCTCCCTGGTGATTCTGTGAGCCTTACAATATTTTCAGTGACTTTCTTTTCTGCTTAAACTGTCCAAGTTGTTTGTTTCTTGCATCCATTTTCCCTGATTGATACCCTGACTACATTGGAGGCAGCAAGGGCATGAGCAGCTTGGTAGGGTTCTCAGACAAGGCAAACGTGTAAAGGGGCAGGGCATGAGAAAGAATTCCGAATGCTGCCGGTTGGCTTACAGACTAAAAATACCTCTGCTTCTGATTTGTTCACCCTCATTAAGGAAAGTTCGAATTGAGCTTTTCTTCACTATTAGAACTTTCTCTGAACTGTACCACTCTATTCAAAACCTGAGTGCTTGATTATGAGTTTGGGATTAACATATATACACTACTGTATATAAAACATAACCAACAAAGACCTACTGTGCAGCACAACGGACTATACTCAATATCTTGCAATAACCTATAATGGAAGATAATTTAAAAAAAGAATACATACGTGTGTGTATATATATATATATATATATGTACACATACACACATACATAAAATGAATCACTTTGGTGTTCATCTGAAACTAACACAACATTGTAAATAAACTATATTTGATAGAAATTGAACAAACAAACAAAGCTGAATGCTTGAATGTGCAAACTGTCAGCAAACTATCACCCTTGTCTGTTCCCATGTTCTAGAAGGGGAAGCCCATTAACCTTTCCCATGCTCACTCCAAATCATGACATTTTTGACATCACAGAGCTACTGGAAGGTGGATGAATCACAGAGAGGGCTCAGGAAATCTAAGGCAGTACTGACTGAATTTCCCTAAATACAGCTTCCCAAGTTAGATATAAATTGACCACTTTTAAAATTCAGTCACTTTTCTACCTATTTAATATATGGTAATTTCCAAGATGTTTTATTTTGTTTTCACATATATGGTGACTTCAGTGGCTACTGAAATACAAGATTTATATATTTTATGTATGTATAGTATACATACTATATACAGTAAAATATAGATAACACATAATTTACCATCTTAATGATTTTTAAGCATACAGTTTCATGACATCAAGTACATTTGTATTGTTGTGCAACTATGACCACCATCCATCTCCAGAATGGCTTCATCTTCTGCAGCAGAAACTCTATACCTTTTAAACACTAGCTCCCTATTCACCACTCCCTTCAGCCCCTGGCAACTGCGACTCGAATCTCCTCCTTCTCTAGGTACCTCATGTAAGTGGGATCATACAGCAGTTGTCCTCTGCGACTGGCTTATTTCACTTAGCTTAATGTCCTAAGTTTCATCCATCTTGGAGCATGTGACAGAAATTCCTGCCTTTTAAGACTGGATAATATCCCATTGTATATACAAACTTTGTTCATCTGTTCATCAGTTGATAGACACTTGGGTTGCTTCTACATTCTGGCTGTTGTGAATAATGCTACTGTGAACATGGGTGTACAAATAAGGCATATATTTTTATGACCTCTTCCCATCAAGCATTAAGTAAATTTTTCATGTGAATAATTGCATTTTAATTTATCTGTTTTGTAACTCTGAAGTGTTGTATAATAGGTGTTCTTAAAGTGGGTCACACCTGTATTCTTTACTGTTCCCAAACAGGAGGATGCAAAGAGCATCTACAAATGTCCATTTCACACTGATGTGAGAAATCCCCATGAGGAAATGAGTCTCTAAGGGTGAACTGCACATGCAGACGTCAAAACTCTCAGGTAACTCTCTCTGCTCTCCTGTCTTGGTCAAGGAGTGTGCCCTGAACCTCGCCTTTTACAAGAATCCTCTCCTTCCCCACCCCTTCCTTGGGAAGCCCAGCCCCGCCCCCCTCTTCTTCAGTCCCTTCACTAGACTATTCTGACATGGGGCCGTGGATCTCTCAGCAACATTGGTAACCAAGAACTCTCTATTCTGCACTTTGATAAAAATAATGAAGGCTAAAAAGGACAAGTGCATTTTCTTTGTGCCCCACACCTCCTCTGATCCAGACAGATTGCCACCTTAGCATTCTCAGAGTCGTCTGCAACTGGGATAAGCGCAAAATGACAAAAGGGAAGAGGGCAAGAAAAGAAGCATTCCCAGAGCTTGAAAGTAAGGACTCCGCTTTCATCTGGTAGGTAGGTTAAGAAATCTGAAAAGTAGGTTGGGACACCACAAAGAGTTGTGTGCATTTCTGTCAGGGCTTCTCTGGTTGAAGTTTTCAAGGAGAACAGAAAACAGGCAAAACATATTGACTGAGCACCGATATGCCGGTGGTTGTTCCCACTTAATTTCCACAATAACGCTGCGATAGGACCAGCATCGACGTTTCCCAAATGAGGAAGTGAAGCAGGGGCTGGGAGACATTCAGAACTTCCCCAAGGGCGTGGAATATGGCCACAAACTTGTGTGACTCCAGCGATGCAGCTTCCCTGGTCTGGCTCTGCTTCCAACCCCTCCAGTGAGGGCACGGCCCCCATCTCCTGTGGAATGATTTCCAGAAGGGGCCCTGTGACAGCCTGTGTGTGTCTCTCTCTGTGGGTGCAGGGTTTGACAGAGACCAGCAAGGGACTCGCCCTTCCAAGCCCCAGCCATGCCTCCTCCTCTGGCTCAGAAGCCATTCTTGGAGCACAGAGGGAGTTCTAGATTTTCCTTCCTGTTTGTTGGATCCATCCTCTGCTTCCTCGTTACCATGGGCCAGCAAAATTTCTACCTGCCTCAACCCATCCTCTGCCCCTAATACCCATTGCTAAACATTGCTTTACCATTCTCAAGGATAAAGAGTAGAAATAAAGGTATAGGTAGCACACCAGGAACAACTTCTTGACTCTGAGGTTCTGGAACATACAGAAACTCAAGGAGGCTCCTGTGGCCCCCTTACCAGGAAAACTATAAGGAAAAGGGCCAACCTGCCCCCTGCCCGGCCTACTTGGATTTGGGACAGTTCTGCCCGGAAGGGAGGGGAGGCACCCAATGACCTCCAGAGGGCCCTGCCAGTCCGGGAAGCCTGAGTCTCCTGTACAGCCACCCGCTTGGCCACAGATGTTCCCTGTCATCAATCATTCAGGGCATCTGTTTGCTGTGCCGCTTGTTTAAAGAGCGAGGCGTTTGCTAATTGAAAACTAAAAGATCCATCCGTCTCACTCAGAGCCAGCATGAAATCCACTCAGCCATGCAAGATCAGGGTGGAAAAGGCAGCACAGAGCTACTGCTCGCGGATCTTTGGGCTGGCGCACCCCACGGAGGTCATCTCCTATTTCCTGAGCAAGCCTGGCTCCCCTCCCCACCTCGAAGCAGCCAGGGGCTGCCCGTGTTATTGTTTATCTAATACTTCCTCATCTATCATCCCCAGTGTAGTCCAGAGAGAAAGATATTTTTAGCCCCAATTTACAGATGGGGGATCTGAGGCTTAGAGAGATTGAACTATTTATCCAAGGTCACACAACTGGTAGGTGACAGAAGCAGGACATCAATCCAGGTCTTCTGACTGGTCAGGAGAGGGGTGGCCTGTCCACTGAGTAGCTGTGTCCCTCAATTGATGTACAGGTGCTGAGCCGGGAGGCACCAACTGCTTCCTTATGTGGATGTTAAACCTTGGGAAGAGTGATGTGAGGCTATGCAAGGCAGAACCCTGAGATTTCAACTATGTCTGCAATGTTTTATTGCTTTAAAAGCAAATATGGCAAAACATTAGGATTCCTGATTGTTATAGTATCTCCCCATCAAGGCTGCAGGGAGACGGGAATGGTCCAGATCCACGTATGGTGCCAAAGGCATAGAGCAGGGGAAGAGACATGTCACGCCCACTGACATCTCCTTCCCTTCCTCCAGTTTGCCTCCAGAGATGGTAGATGTGCTGGTCTGAGCCCCCAGAGATGGGGGACTGATCCAGAGCTGGATCTCTGTGGTATCTGGAAGGGATTCCATTTCTTTGTACCTCAGTTCTTTCTTGCAGAGTGATAAGAGTGGGATTTAGATGAATGCTAATTTGTTTTTCCAGCTCTAACTTCTGATAATTGTGTGTGTCATTGGAGGAAATGCTGAGTCAGATTTAACCTTTAGGGCCTAGAGCCTCAAAGTCCTGGAGCGGCTTGACTCCAACCACAATGGACTGACTCCCTGATATATAGGTCTAACTCTGTCCTTGCTGTTCCCCCCTGCCTGGAACACTGCCTTCTTCCCCCAGGGAACTGGTATTTGCTTCTTCAATGCCTAGCTCCTGTCAGGCTTCCCTTTTTGTGTGTTCCATGGCACTAGTTTAAGCTACAGTTATGTTGGCTTAAACTGGCAGGAGGTGAGAGCAGGAGCCTGGTTTCATTCCTTTTTGTGACCCTTGAATCTGACACAGAGCCTGGCAAAGAAAGGACAGTCAGTAACTACAGGTAACCCTTGAACAATGTGGGGGCTAGGGGTGCCAGCCCTCAAAAATCAGCATTTAATATACAGACCGCCCTCCTTACCCACCTTCTGCATGAGTGGTTTGAAGCAACCCCAGATATATTGTAGGTGGTTTAGTAACTAAGTCATAACCCACTCTTGGACCCAATGGACTGTATAGCCCATCAGGCTCCTCTGTCCATGTAGTAGTATATTATTTACTGTTGAAAAATATCTCAGTATAAGTGGACCTGTGATGTTCAAATTCCTGCTGTTCAAGGGCCAGTTCCTTGAAGTAAAGGGAAGGGGGAAAGGTGAGGGGAAGGTGGTTCCTCTGCCGACAAAGACCAGGGGCAGAGGGCCAGCAGCAGACAGCCCTCGCCACCGTCTCCCTTCCTCTCACTCCAGCCCCTCACTGCTCCTGGAATCAAAGGCGAGCTGGCATCTCTGGGCCTCCTTTTGAGTTCCCATGTCAAGTCAGCTTCAAGCAGGCTCCCCCCGGAAACGAGCTAAGCAACAGAACTCAGCACACCTCTGACCAGAGCTTTGAAGAGGTCCTGGATCTCCCCTTCTTCGACTCCCTGGATGGGAAGTGCCTCCCGCAAACCTTGTCCTCTGACTCCTTAAAGGACGGAACAGACAGGCGTCGAGAACACCTGTCCCCGCCGCCGGGCATATGCAGATTGTTACTTTGGGGGTGTGGTGGGACGGCTCAGTTCCTGCCTGGGCTCCATTTGCCTCAAAGCCAAGGATGGCGGCAATCCCCAACTCTTAGTCCCCTCGAGCGTTGCAGGCGCTGGAGGCTCGCTTGCCAGCGCGCAGGGGGCGGGGCGGGGCGGGGCCTGTCCATGGGCGGGGCCTGTCCCAGGGGCGGGGCTCGAGGCGCCCCGTGGTCCAGGCGGCCCCGCCCCGCCCTCCCTCGCTCCCCGCGCTCTCCGCGCCGGAGCGCCGCGGAGCTGTCCAGCTTTTTAGTGCCGGAGCCGGTCGCCTGCCGCGCGCACCGCGCCGCCTCCGGGCCAGGTCTCTGCGCTGCTCTCCCGCCCCGCGCCCGGCCGGCCCCGCCCCGCCCCGCCCCGCCGCGGCCCGTCCACTGCTCCCCGCGGGCCGAAGCCGGCCAAGCGGCTGCCCGCCGGGGCTCTGAACGGCGCGGCGGGGCCGGGAGCCAGGGACCCGCCGAGCAGAGCGGCGGCCCCGGACGGCTGCCAGAGGGGCGGCCGCGCGCGTGGATGCGGCGGGAGCCGGAAGCCTCGAGCAGCCGGCGCCGTCTCTGCCCCTGGGCGCCCTATGGCTTGAAGGTAAGCGCCGACAGGGTGCAGAACAGGCCGCCCGGGACCAGGCAGGTTTAGTGGGAGAGGAGGGGGGAGCTCGAAGGGCGACGCGGCTGGGACCAGAAGTTTGTCCAGCCACTCTGGCGCTCGTCTGATCAGGGGCCGCCCTGCCCTGCTCTTCCCGGACTCTCCGTCGGGCCGCTTCCCCGGGGGCGAACGGAACATCGGCGGCTGTTCCCTCTCCCATCCTCTGGGCATCCTTCGCGCCGCCCTGGTGCGAATCCTCGGTCCGGACACGGGCGGGCAGTGCCGTGCAGCCTCCGGCGGAGCGCCTAGAGCGAGCCCCGCGGAGCCGCAGCTTCGCGGGCGGCCGGCTCCCGGACCATCTCCTGAGGGCACTTTTCGCCCGGCACCCAGGCCGGGGGCCGCCCCTGCGTGCGGCCCGAGTTCCGATCGCCCTGGAGGGAAAAGGGTTGTTCTTGGCAGCTCTGCATTTGTGCGACCTGAGACTTTTCAGTTTCTAAGGACCGAAGCCAGGGGTGGGGGAGAGGCTGGTTCTAACTAATTGCTCTCACGGCTAATATGCCGCTGTCCTTGGTTCTGAATTTACGTTCCTGGCCGTCTCTCCGTTTGCGATTCAGTCGAGGAAGGAGGTTGGGGTTTCAGACCCATCTCAACCTGGGAATGGGGGTGACGATAGGCGCAGAGGCAAAGGGTGACTCTCCTACTTTGGAATGGACCAAAAGCCCCGGTAGGGCGGTGTACAGAGACAAGAGGCAGCTGTTAAGCGCCAGACAGAGAGCGTGTCCATCCCTGGCTGCCGCCGGTAGCCTGTGAGCCGTTCCTTTTGAAGAGCAGAGGTAAGAGAGTGCCTGTGCGTCTACACAACAGGCTTCTCCATGGACACAAGTCACAGCACTGCGGCTCGCTAGGGACAGGCCCTTTCTCTCAGCCACAGAGAAGCTATCTGAGTGAATGAGTCATACTGTTCGCTCACCTAGCACCCCACTACTTTTTGTCCTGGGGGATCCTGAGGCTGGTGAGGCTCAAGACACTTTGTGAATCCCTCTCTAGTTCCTTCCTCAGATCCAACCATTTCTGGATTTTGACCAGGCTACAAACCTTTCAGGCTAATTCTTGCTCCTCCCCAGGACGACATGATCAGTGATTCTTACCCCCACTGGATGCAAATGCTCCTCTTACCCCTGATTCATCCTGTGGCATTAGGACCACTTGAAAAAGAAATCATTTTTTGTTTCATTTTTCTCCCTGTTGCTGCTATTTAATGAGGGTGGGCAGAAAGAGAGGCTTGTGGTGAATGTGACCAATTGCAGGAGAATTAGTGAGCTGATTTGTTGTGTCCCAGTCCCCTGCCTTTGACTTGTCTGCTTAGTATTCAGGATTCCTGGCATATTTGGCTGGGAGGGGGCTGCTGATTCCATCTCTGAAATCAGACATCTGGTGGGGAAGACATTTGAGATGGTTAGACTGAGAGGCAAGTGAGGGCCACCATGGTTCCAGCCTTGGCCTCTTGAAGAACATTCTGAGTTCCTTCCGTCTTACCTGTACATCCTGGGGGGAGGAAGGTGCCTGGAACATGGGAGATTCTGAATTATGATAGAGGTCTGGGACAGCATTTCTCTAAGGGCTGGGTTTTGTTTTAATAAACTCTCTGTATCTGAATCACCAGAGAAGCTAGTTTAAAATGCATGATTTTGTTTCTTGTCTGAGGAACTGCCGAATGAGAGTCTCAAGCTGAGGCCCACAAATGTATATTTTAACAATATTTCTGGGTGATTCATATGTACACTGGGTTAAGAAATCATCTCTCATACAAGTTATTACTTCCTTAACTAGAGAGAACATGATTAAGGTCTTGAGTCAACCCCTTGCCTTCTGCAGTTTCACGTGTTAAATTCTTCAGATGTGGGGTTGTGGATGAACCATCCTCCTGGTTCAGTCCCTTTGCTGTGATAGAGGATGCAGCCCAGTCTCCTCCCACAGGATCTGCCTGGGCTTCCCTTTTTTTCTAAAACAGATTTTTGGTCTCTCTAAGAATCACCAATATGGTTTTACATTGACCTGTGTAAATACTAAGTCTCCTCTGGGGGCCAACCCAGTGTGTCTTCCCTCCCCTCCCCTTCTAGGGGAATCATCGTCATTCAGTATGCTTATGCCATGATCTGCTAACCCAACTGCTCCTGAAATGCCAAGGAGTGATTAATTCAGCTTAGTAGCACACCATGTTCCCCAAGGCTGGTAGCCACTTGTGCCCTATTGGCAGTGACACATTGACTGTATCGATTTGGTTCTTGTGCTCTATTAAACCTGGGAAGCTTGTAGGGGTGAATAAGGCCAGTGATAATGCTTGTGGGCTAGTCAGTTTTTTTCCTTCACCTGCAAGGTTGAATTATTTCTGTCTAGAATGTGCAATGATGTAGGAGAATCTGAACTTGAGAGAAAGCCTGTTTTTTCCTCCTACCAGTGGAAACAAAGGGAGCTCAGGATCTCATAAAAATCTGGCCTCACACATACCTGGGGCTGACCTGCTGAAGCTAGACTGGTCTAAGGCCCTTGTTCTCTGTATAAACATGTATCGGGGAAAGGACCTGTGGACTTGGTCTGGAGGACGCTGTCTCCATCTTCCCTGTATGTGGAAGTTGTATTTCGGTGTTGAGGAAGAAGCTATGAAGATAGCACAGGTGATGTGTGTGGTGGAGGTGGGGGGCAGAGGATGATGAGACTTTCTTGAGCCAGTCCTTCCCCTTCCAGTGACTCATACGTTCTGACCTGCCACCCCTCATTTCATCCTCCCGGGTGGTGTAATACCCATGAATCTCCAACTCCCAGAATCAAGTTGTGTATCACAGGTCACAGCAACCTAAGATATGAGGGCTTGAAAAGAACAGGATAACTGCCCAGTCTGTCCATTTCCCCTCAGACATATTTACCAGGACTTTAAAATCCTTAGATTATTTGCACTTCCTCAGAAGTCATTCTGGATGTTCCTGACTCCAAACATGGCAGCTTTTTCTTTAGTCCAGAAATATGGTTTCTGTCTCCTGTTATGAAAGTTCTTCAAAAATTGAGTGATGCAGACTTAGAGAAAGAACTTGGATTGCCAGGAGGAAGGGATAGTTAGGGAGTTTGGGATGGACATGTACACATTGCTGTATTTAAAATAGATAACCAGCAAAGAGCTAATGTATATCACAGGAAGCTCTGCTCAATGTTATGTGGCAGCCTGGATGGGAGGGGAATTTGGGAGAGAATGGATGCACGTATATATGTAGTGGAGTCCCTTCTGCTGTCTACCTGAAACTGAAGCTCTCACAACATTGTTAATCAGCTACACCCCAATACAAAATTAAAAGTTTAAAAAAATAAAATAAAGTAGGAGGTCAATTTTAAAAATGTAGCCTATAAATAAGTTTCTTTTAAAAAAAAAAGAGTGGTGTAAACTTTGCAGTTTCAGTGCACCAGGATTGAGCTTGGTGATCAAGGCTTCTCTGTCTTCTCAGGAGCTCTGCTAGCAGGAGAGCACCCGGCATCTAAGAAGTACTTGGAAACCACTGGCAGCAGGAAGGGCTCAGCTTCCCAGTAGGCATCCTCCCCTGTGTGTGGCCTCTCACTTAGATGACCCCCAGTGTCATAGTTCCTTCCTTTCACTCCCCAGTAGGGCCTCTTACAGCCCTGGGAAGACTCCAGCATTTGCTTTAGGATTCTGTATGAGCTCTCCAGGTTGCTAAGTAGAACCGCTAAGCAAGTTGCTTATTTACCAATTCTGGGTGGTAGACTGATATTGTCTCCAGCCTATTTAATTATTGCAGCAGTGTTGGAATCCGATGTTAGTATACCGCTGCCTCTAACCTGTCCCCATCACCAATGTAATGGAAGATTTCTTTCTTGTTGTTTTTTTTTAAACAATAGAATCATATTATCTAAATGCATAGGCTTGGAAAATAGCTTGATTATAGTGTCAGTACATGTGGGTGGAGGAGTAAAACTCCGTGATTCAGCCACTTGGTTTGTTCCTGTTTGGGTCCAGAGAAAGGAGAGAAATTTGCCCTTCTGGTCTTGTACATTTCCCCTCTTCTTCTCCCTTTCACATAAATCTGATGAATGAGGTAAATCAACACCCTTGGCAGGTGGGAAGCCCCCTGAGAGGGTGCAGCCTCCTCTCTCCCTAGGAGACCTGGGAATGTGTCTCTGGAGGAGCAGAGGCCCCTGCTGTCTTCAGCGAACAGAGAGGAGACAGAGACGATGCCCTTGGGCCTGGGGACTCCCCCCCCCAGGGATGGAAAAGGCTGTGCCCATGCAGGGTCCCAAACTCAGAGCCCTGGAAGCCGTGGGGACCTCTGAGAGTGTGGGGCCAGTGTCATGGATGTGGGAGCTGAGGAGAAGTGAACTCTTGAGGGCCCTTGGAAGCAGTTGATGTTCAATATGCATGTGTAAGACATCAGTGTGGTGCAGATGGGCGATTTATCGTAATCTGATGGCACCTGTGAGGATTTGCACTTTTTCCAGGAACAGACGGGAAATTCTTTACTGTCTCCAGTGATGGGGGAGGAAAAGGAGGGAGGACCCCTGGCTTTCCCCGGAGCCCTCTGAGTGATGTCAGCGTGTTCCCAGACAGAGGATGATGGTTGAGGGAAGTCAGACAGGCTCAGCCCCGAGGGGCCTTGTCGATTAGCCCGCAGTCAGCCCAAGCAGACCCAGCTTCCAGGGCGCTGAGGCTCAGCACACAGAATGGCAGCCACAGTCCCCAAGGACTTCCCCCCACAGACGTCTGGGAGACAAAGTGAGTCATGGGGCCCGTGCATTTGTCGCTGGGCTCCTTCAGAACGTGCCTCATTTGCACCCCCACCTTGTTGTTATTGTTTAGAGTCTAAGTGGCCCAGCAGGGGAAAGGCATTAGAAATGAAATTATTTTTGTTACACGCTGTATAATTGCCTCCTCTCCTTCCTGTTACCCCAGGCAGCAACATCACTAGCAATTCCCAGGAACCTTTGGTCTGGGAAAGTGGCTTACTCACAGGCTTCCTTAGAAGGGCTGCTCTGAACAAGTGGCCCTGCTCACCAGTCCCTCTGTCACTGACCTAATCATCATAACAGACACCATTTGTTGTGCATTTGTTATGTGCAGGACACTGTGCTGAGTACATGACATGTGTTTTTTATTTCAACTCCCATTCCTGCAACAACTCTAGAAAACAGGCATTATTATTATCCCCATTTTACAGAGAAGAAGTATGGGCTTAGAGAGGTAGGTAGCTTGCACAAGGTCATGGATAATAAAGGGATTCAAAGCCAGACCGTCTGATGCTAAAACAGTGCTTCTCTCTGACCTATGTAAGTGGCATACAGAATGAGGGAAGAGAATATGGATAAGAAAGCATTTTCTTCGATAAACTGAAGTGACTGTTACCTTTGCATATGAAGGCAGGAAAGGAGGAGACAGCAGAGGGGAAAGTAAGGATGAAATAACTTCTTGGGATTCTGAAAGCTGAGGACCATCTAGGAAGTAGTTTGGCAACTGGATCTAGGAGTTTTTGGATGAAATGCACTGGGAATGAACCTCAGCAAGTCCTGGGGGCAGAGGTGGGGGAGGTAGGAGCAGAAGGAGGCCTGGGAGTGGAGGAGCAGGAGAGTATGGACTGATACACGCTTTCCTGAAAAACACTGATAATATCACCTCCTGTTTCACACCTCTTCAAGGTGAACTGAACTGTCCAAATGGTAAAACCCAGATTTCTTCCAACCTTTAGGCCTTTGGTGTTGCTTTCTTGTTATCACAGGATGAAAACTTGTTACATCTCCAAGACTAAACTCCTAGATTTTCCAGAAGCAGCGGGGGAGTGGGGTGGGGGAGTGGCATGGCCTGGGACCCTGCACAGATGCAGGAGTAACTCATGGGAGCTTGGTTGAAAGTCAATGCTTTTCTGTTGGACAGAGGCAGTAGAGGCCCAGTAGTCCTGAGAAGGGTACTTGACCACATTGATTTCTTCAGGAATAAAATTAAGGGGTTGAAATTCAGCAGCACAGAAAGCTCCACTGAAGTGACGAGATAATGGTGTTCACCTCGTAATGAGCTGGAAGACTTCTAGACCATCGTGTTGAATCTCTCCATGAATTCTATGAATGATACTCACCAGCATTTGTTCCCTTTTTTAAACCCTTTAAAAACAATATAGCGTGGTGGTCACAGCTGTGGGCTCTGGGGTAAGACTGCCAGAGTCAAAATCCTGACTCTAAATACTGAACTGAACTGATGTTACCTTAGACAAGTTGGTTAACCTCTGTCATCTTGAGTTTCTCATCTATAAGTGGGTATATTAATACTGACTTCATTGGGTTGTGGTGATTGATTAAGGCATTTAGATGTAAGACATTTGAGAGTCCCTGACAAAAGAAACACTCTATAAATGTTAACTCCAATGACTGTTGGTTATTATTAAGAAACTTCAGGAGGAACATTTTCAGCTGTTTTTCTTCTGCACGAATTCAGCCTCTGATTTTACATGTCTGAAATTAAGCATGTTTTTAGAACTTTCACAGAATTCAAACTTACATTTCTTTCTTCCTTTCTATTTATCTGCACCGCAATTCTTTGGCACTTGCCTGTCGAAAGCTCTTACTCATCTTGAGCAGGAGGGGTTCAAGTTGCTTGTCATCCCTTTGAATTAGGTTCCGCTGAGCTCCCATCTTACCACGCACAAGCCGGGAGGAGGCGTTGGTCTTCGTGGTGATGCCTTGGCACAGCCTCAGTTTTCTTCCTGGCTTCTCAGGCCCTTATCTGCCTCCTCATGATTGGAGTCTTCTTCATCGTCATTGTCACATGGTATGGTGCACTCTGGCACAGACCACTTTTTATTCAAAATGAAAAACAAGGAGAATATATTGGTGCCCAAGGACAAGGAGATTTTTCTTTTTCTAAGATCTTTGAAGCTGGTGGGAATGCACACTCTCCATCTTTTGGAGTCATTAATGGCAGGAGCAAATGCTACCCATTTTTTTAGATGAAGTATGGGACCTGCCTGAGAAAGGAGGATGGAACACGATAGCTGCAGCCTTAAGAGTCTCCAATCATGAAAGAAACATCCTCTTTGGGGCTTTTTCTTTTCTCATGAAGCCTTCCTTGGGTAGGACTCTTTCTTAATTGACGCATATACTTCTGGCCAATTAGAAAGGCTTACTGTTTAACCATGGTGGGAGATTTCTGAGGCCACACTGGTATTCTCTTCCCTGATCCTCCTCCTTAGGTCATGTGGCCACTCCTTTCTTGCATTCTGGGCTCCCTCTCCTCTTTCATTTATTAATGGCAGGATCAACAACAGAAATGGGTTAGCAAGCAGAAGCCAGCATCCAGGGTCCCAAATGGAAGAAGTCAGACCCCCTAAAATGGGTCCATGTTTCCATACATTGCCCTGAGCAGTGTGTACAGTGGAAGGCCTGGAATTGCTGTCAATGACTTGTGCCACAAAGTCTGCCCTCTGGCCAGTCGTCTCTGGTGAGCCAAAGGCGGTGAGGGGAGATGATGACTGCTCTCCGTAGATCCATGCTGCTGCCACACTTTCTGCATCCTTCCTGAGTTTCATTCTGTGGTAACCAGCCTCCAAGATGACCCTCAGTACTCCCTGCCTTCTGGTATTCGTGTTATTTTGTGATCTTCTCTTATATTAAGTAGGGCAGGCCTGTGTAGCAATAGAATAATACGTCAATGACAGATTGTGACTTCAGAGGATAGATCATAAAAGATATCATGATTTCCACCTTCTTCTGCTTTTGGATCACTTACTCTAAGGAAAGTTGGCTGCCATGTCATCAGGATGCTCAAGCAGCTCTGTGGAAGGGTCTTCATGGTAAGGAACTGAAGCCTCCTGCCAACAGCCACATGAATGAACCATCTTGGAAGCCCATCTTCCCTCCCCAGACAAGCCTTCAGATGCCCGTGGCCACTGCCAAGGTCTTTACCACAACATTTTGAAAGACCCTGAGCAAGAACCACCGGACTGAGCTACCTGAATTCCTGAGCCACAGGAGCTATGAGATAATAAATTTTTGTTGTTTTTAAATTGCTAAGATTTGGAGTAATTTATTATACCTAGTAGAAAACTAATACACACTCTGAAATTATTCAAACTTTTCTCCTACAATGACATGGAGTCTCTTTGCTCAGTCGTGTCCGACTCTTTGTGACTCCATGAACTGTAGCCTGCCAGACTCCTGTCCATGGGGTTCTCCATGTAAGAATACTGGAGTGGGTTGCCATTTCCTTCTTCAGGGGATCTACCCAACCCAGGGACTGAACCCAGGTTTCCCACATTGCAGGTGAATCCTTTACCATCTGAGTCACTGGGGAAGCCCTTTAAATTACCAAGATTTGGAATAATTTATTATGCATAGTAGGAAACTAATACACACTTGGAAATTATTCAAGCTTTTCTTCTACATGGAGTCTCCTCATTCTCCATGTATAAAGACGGATTCCTCTTATTGGATTAAAACTGCCTCTGTGAGTTCTAAGGGGTACTCTCTGGTTTTTTATTTTAGGATTCTAAATCACTCATGTTTCACACATTATGGTAGTGAACTTCTCAGCCACCATCTTCCCAGGACCAGGCTGCTGATTTCTGTATTCTGCCTTCCTGTACTCAGTCTTGCATGAATGTCTTCTGATGTGGCAGCCATACATTTCACTTTTCATTCTTTCCTTGAGCAAAATCATTGAGAAGCTACTACATACTAGGTACACATTTTGGTTGCAAATACACCAATGAAGAAACAAAGATTCCTGCCCACATTCTGGTGGGAGAAGAAAAATGATAAACAATAAATATAAAGAGTGAATTCATGAATGTGTTAGAAGGTAATAAGTACTTGGAAAAAGACAAAATTTATTAGGGTTATGTGATGTGGAGTCCTGAAGGGTGGGAGGAAAGGAAGGTTTGCATTATTAAATAGGTGGTTGGGATGGGCATCATTGAGAAAGTGACATGTGAAAAATGACAAAGGATATGGAAAAGAGAACTATGTATATATCAGAAGGAAGAGCATTCAAAGCAGAGGGATTCTACAGTCTACATGGATTTTTAAACATTTTAAGTAATTGTCTTATTCCCTAAAGAGCAACGGTAATAATAAGCTGCATTTGGAACTTCATTTTCATTTTTAAAACCCATGAGACAATAGTAATCTCTTTCATTTATAACTCACTTTCACATATTGTTGTTGTTCAGTCACTAAGTCACATCTAGCTCTTTGTGAATCCATGGACTGAAGCATGCCAGGCTTTCCTGTCCTTCACTATCTCCCAAAGCTTGCTCAAATTCATGTCTATTGGGTTGGTGATGCTATCTAATCATCTCATCCTCTGCCACCCTCTTCTCCTTTTGCCTTCAGTCTTTCCCAGCATCAGGATCTTTTCTAATCAGTTGGCTCTCTGCATCAGGTGGCCAAAGTATTGAAGCTTCAGCTTCAGCATCAGTCCTTCCAATGAATATTCAGGGTTGATTTCCATTATAATTGACTGATTTAATCTCCTTGCAGTCCAAGGGATTCTTAGGAGTCTTCTCCAGCACTACTTTCACAGACATTAACCTTATTGATCTTTGCAAACCACTGAGATAGCTATTATGACCCCCATTTTGCAGATGTGGCCACTGAAGCTCAGAGAGGGTAAGTGAAACTTGCTCAGACTTGCACAGCTAGGGGGTATTGGAGTTACTGCCTTCAGTTCAGTTCAGTTCAGTTCCTCAGTCATGTTCAACTCTTTGCAACCCATGGACTGCAGCACACCAAACTTCCCTGTCCTTCACCATCTCCTGGAGCTTGCTGAAACTCATGTCCATTGAGTCGGTGATGCCATCCAACCATCTCATCCTCTGTCGTCCCCTTCTCCTTCTGCCTTCAATCTTTCCCAGCATCAGGGTCTTTTCTAGTGACTCCGCTCTTCACATCAGGTGGCCAAAGTACTGGAGCTTCATCTTTAGCATCAGTCCTTCCAATGAATATTTAGGACTGATTTCCTTTAAGATTGACTGGTTTGATCTCCTTGCAGTCCAAGGGACTCTTCAAGACCACAATTCAAAAACATCTGTTTTTCAGCGCTCAGCTTTCTGTATGGTCCAACTCTCACATCCATGCATGACTACTGGAAAAACCATAGTTTTGACCAGATGGATCTTTGTTGACAAAGTAATGTCTCTGCTTTTTAATATGCTGTCTGTTTGTCATAGCTTTCCTTCCAAGGAGCAAGTGTCTTTTAATTTCATGGCTGCAGTCACAGTGTACAGTGATTTTGGACCCCAGGAAAATAAAGTCTGTCACTGTGTCCATTGTTTCCCCATCTATTTGCCATAAAGTGATGGGGCTGGATGCCATGATCTTAGTTTTCTGAATGTTGAATTTTAAGTCAGCTTTTTCACTCTCTTTCACTTTCATCAAGAGACTCTTCAGTTCCTCTTCACTTTCTGCCATAAGGGTGGTATCATCTGCATATCTGACGTTATTGATATTTCTCCCTGCAGTCTTGATTCCCACGTGTGCTTCATCTAGCCTGGTATTTCTCATGATATACTCTGCATATAAGTTAAATAAGTATGGTAACAATATACAGCCTTGACATACTCCTTTCTAAATTTGGAACCAGTCCGTTTGTTCCATGTCCGGTTCTAACTGTTGCTTCTTGACCTGCATACAGGTTTCTCAGGAGGCAGGTATTCCCATCTCTTGAATAATTTCCCAGTTTGTTGTGGTCCACACAGTCAAAGGCTTTAGCATAGTCAATGAAGCAGAAGTACATGGTTTTTTGGAATTCTCTTGCTTTTTTTATGATCCATTGGATGTTGGCAATTTGATCTCTGGTTCCTCTGCCTTTTCTAAATCCAGCTTGAACAACTGAAAGTTCTCAGTTCATGAGATCATAAAATCTGTTCCTAAAAACATACAAGTATCTAAAGACCTGTCCACCAGATTCCCTGGAGCACAGAGTGCCTCACTCCACCCTGCATTCCCTCAGGGGTTGTTGAAGGTCAACCACTATAGCAGCGTGGGGTTCAGTCTCTGTAGAGGCAGATGGCAAAGCCTTTGTTGTTCACTCGTTGGCAATGCTCTTGGTAAGTGCCAATTTATGGTTGACAGACCCTTATTTATTAAGGAATAATAGTTTAAACCTATCCCCTAAAATCACTTCTAAAAAATGAGATACCTACCCCCTGCCCATCTAACTATTCAATATAACAAAGTGATTCAGAAGATGAACTTAGAAGCCAGACTGATTCAGGCTCAGACCTGTGTTCAAATTACTGTAACCCCTTTGAGATTCAGCATTTTTCCTTCATAGACTAGGGATGACCGTGACACTCGCTTCATAAGGTTTTATAGGAAGTGAATGAATCACATATATAAAGTACTTAGCCTAGTGCCTGACATGTGGCAAACTTTTAGTAAACATTCACTATCATTATTTTATCATAATTAGTAGGAAGCATTTAAATGTCCACAGGATCCTTCCCAATCTCCAAGTTTTATTTTCTCTCTGCAGGAGGGAAGAAGGATGTCATTGCAGATGAGGAAATTAGACAGATCTGACTCACAGAGTTATCCTCGAAGGACCCACTGTCACACAGCTAGAGGGCAGGGCAGGGCTAGGACTCGCCTCTGCCCCCCCCACCAGGCCTTTTCTGCCACACCCTGCTGTCTCCAACCTCAGGGTAGAGCATTCACAGAACTCAGTGAAACTAAGGGCTGAAGAGTGGAGTTTGAGCTGTGCCCAGTAGATCCCCTGGAGAAGCGAATGGCTACCCACTACAGTATTCTTGCCTGGAGAATTCCATGGACCAGGGAGCCTGGCAGGCTACAGTCCATGGGGTTGCAAAGAGAATGGACCTGACTAGAGTGACTAAAAGCAACAGTCCCAGGTGAGGCCAGAAGCTGGGGCAAGGGCCAGACTAGGAACCCTGAAGCTTTTGTGAAGGAGACTGGGCTTCATCCTGAGGGCAACAAGAAGTCATCTCAATGGGTTGGGTTTTAGACAGTAGAATAACTCAATTGATTTTATTTGCATTAAAATAAAAATCACAGAGTCTGGCCAGTGGGAGACCTGATGGTAGAGAAGGAAGCTGGAAGCAGAGCGGTGAGGAGGGATAGTCATGCTGGAGGCTGGTGGGCAGTGGAGATGGAAAGACAGGGGTGATTTGAAAAATTATTTAAAATTCAATAGAACTTGATGATTGATGGACCAAGAAAGATGAAAGCAAGGGAGAAGACAAGGATGATTTAAGGACGATGAAGCAAGGAAATTAAGGATATTTGTGTAAGTGTCTGAATGTTGGGCAAGAAATCTGATTCAGCTAGAAAGGAAAGTAAAAACAGTCTGTGGATATTAAAGGGAAATTAGAATCGGTGGACTGATGGCATGGATGAGGTCAGAGACTCGCTATACTCGGAGTAATTGATTGGCTGAACTGGGATGCAGAGAGAGAGAACGAAATTGTGGTCACAGAGGGAGAGAACAAAGTTTCTGACTCCAGAGAGGAGCAGTCCTGGTGGATGACAAGGTCCAGGATGCAATCATGGAAACAGGTGAACTGAAGTGGAGCGTGTACTTGGAGATGGTGTGTCAAGGAGCTGAGAGGCCAAGGTATTTGGAGCTGATTCCACCCAGGCAGTGGCGGGACGTGGGCGGGAGTGGAAGATGTTGAGCTACATGCCAGTCTTCAGTGAAGTAAGGGATGTGACTGGGAATCTGTGGGTGACCCTGACAGAGAGGGATGGAGGGGTCATGGAGGGTTGGCATATTCCTCAAGAGAACAGGGTCTTAAGAGAGGGTGGGTGAGGTGGTCATGAGTCACAGGGAAACGATGCAGGGGAAGAAGTCCCCTGGTGGAGGCCAGGAGGGGAGGAGGCCCCTGCTGGGACCCAGTACACAACTTTCCAGACCTCAACCAGATTTCTCCTCACTTCCTCACTGGCTCATGAACTCATTAGATTACATTCTTCTCTTTATCTAAAGAGAATGGAAGAGAAAGATGAGAAGAAAAGAAAAAAAAAAGGGTGGTGTGACAGTATAAAGCTGTGGATTAGAGAGGTGAAAGGGTTGGAGATTACAAGGAAGAGGAACAAAAAGGATCTGTGAACACTCGTTCCTCTGTGCTCGCTGTCCCACACTCAGCCCCTGAGTATGTTGTTTTCTCTGCCTGACTGCTCCAGCCCTTGACTTGAAAGGCTAACTTCTAGTCAGCCTTTAAACTGAGCAGAGACGTCACCTCTTCCAGGCAGTCTTCAATGATTTCCCCTACACTGTTCCACCAGCCTGGGCTAGAGACCCTCCTTTATATTACAATAGGAAGAAGTGTAAGATTTATTATGGTGTACTGTAATTGTCTCTTTACTTGTCCATTTCCCCACTAGATAATAAATTCCTCAAAGGCAAAAATGCAGTCCTTACTTTTCCAGGCTTAAGTACCAGCTTCACTGAGTTCCGCATGGCAAGACTGTGATCAGGGGAATTCCCCCACACCCCATGTACATACAATAATAAGACAGGAGGGCATGCTGTCTTCTGCTCATCCTTAAATTCCCCCACATTATTAAGGTAGGCTGGAATGTTCCTCCAGCAAGAGATTTAGATAGGAGAGCTCCCAGCGTGTCAAGGCTGTAAATAACCTTAGGAACCTCAAATAACTCTTCACGCGTGCATGAGAAAAATTGTGCCCAGAGACGTATTGAGTGATGCATCCAGAGTGTTGTTGCAGAAAGGGGAACCCCCTTCCAGGGCCCAGAAGTGGGCTCTTGTCTAACACTCAGAAATGAATTGTCTGAGGAGACACACATGATGACAAAGCAAGAGACTTTATTGGGAAGGGGCGCCTGGGTGGAGAGCAGTAGGGTAAGGGAACCCAGGAGAACTGCTCTGCCACGTGGCTTGCAGTCTCGGGTTTTATGGTGATGGGATTAGTTTCTGGGTTTTCTTTGGCCAGTCATCTGACTCAGAATCCTTCCTGGTGGCACATGCATTGCTCAGCCAAGATGGATGCCAGCGAGAAGGATTCTGGGAGGTGGTCAGACACGTGGTGTCTCCTTTTGACCTTTCCTGAACTCCTTTGGTTGATGGTGGCTTGTTAGTTCCATGTTCCTTACTAGGACTTCCTGTTGTAAAATAACTCACGCAAATGGTTACTATGGTGCCTGGCCAGGGTGGGTGGTTTCAGTTAGTGTGCTTCCTCTAACAGTCTCAAGGCCACTAAGACCAGACCAAACCCAGATCCGAGAACTGCCAGTGACCGACCCATTTGCCACCACACCAAGCCTGTGTCCTGTACTGTGCCTGATAGACAGAGATGGTGTTTGCCACACAGTTTGGCCTCAGGCAGCCAGAGCAAAAGTTTCCTCAATGTAACCAAGCTCCAAAAATCATCCCCTGTCCTTTCTTCCTATTTCTAGGTCCAGAATTGTTGAGTCGATGACCCTTATTACTCAGATCTACTCTGTTGCCTGGAAAATACAGATAAGTGAAATGAAGTAGGACCAAGTGGGCACGTCACGTATTTTGAGGGGCTTACAGCTTTGAGTGATGGGGTTGCCTTAATGGCTATTAATGTTCCCCTTTTCTCATAAAGAAGACTGCAGGCAAGCTAGTGCTTGCTCTATATAGCATATGACATGCGAAGGCCTTTGAATGCTATGTTACTATCATTCACAATAACATAATAAGGCACACTGGTCACTCCTTGGTCGTCAGTCAGATCTTAGGGCTGGGCAGCAGGGAAAGAACAGAAGAAAGAGGGGTTTCCGGGCCCTCCCTTGAGCATATGCTTGGTGGTTGGTAGGATATCAATAAACGATTGTTGTATGAGTGAATGAAGACTGTTCTCATGCAGAGCAGACTGAGATTTGCTCAAAATTGATCTGATTCACCACATCTTGAAGAAGCTGGATAAAACCCAGGAAACCAGGCTGGAAAAGCCAAACGTCTGCTGTCTTCATTCTAATTACTTTTTCTTGGCTCCCAAATGTGATAAGAAAAGAATGTGAAAAGAGATGGCTGCAAATCTGTGTGGGTTCCCTGAGCTCCAGGGCATCAAGAAACCCCAAATTAAGGTGCCAGTAAGGCTTTAGGTGATTAAGGTGCTCTGAGGCTCTAGGCTCTCATTGCCTCTTGCAGCTTCTCATGGCTCCTGGCTTCCTTGGCTTGTGGCAGCATAACTCCAATCTCTGCCCCCATCTACACATTCTCTTTGTCTTCCCGTGTCTGTCTGTCTCCTCTTCTCTTAGAAGGGTACGGCTTTTTGATTTAGGACCCACCCTAATCCCATATAATCCTTTCTAGATCCTTAACTGATTTTCTTTGCAAAGACTTATTTGCAAGTAAGGTCAGACGCTGAGGTTCTGGATAGACCTGATTTTGGGGAACACTGTTCAACCCACTACCAGGAGCTTTCTGCCTCCCTGGTTCCTGGTCCCTAGAGACATCCTTTGCTTCCTCCCAGGCAGGGCCACTTTCCTTCCAGACACCTGTTCTTAGAACAGCTGCTTTCTTATCTGATTGAAACCTCATCTCCTGGGTTAGAAAGCAAATAAGGACAAGAAAAAAAGCAATTAGTAAGACTGGGAATTCAGGATAAAAAGGAACCTACTGAACTGCTGGCTAGGTGGTTAGTAAGGAGGAAGCTAGGGGAAAAGTTTAGAGGGTGAGAGGAGAAGGAAGGGGGTCCCCCGAATGCTTCAGAAAGGAGAAGGAATGTGGGAACCTGAATTCCTGCAGCAATTTGACTGAGGCCCCATGAGGGTGGTGGTGGTTGTTGTTGAGTTGCTAAATCGTATCCGATTCTGTGACCCCATGGACCACAGCATACCAGGCTTCCCTGTCCTCTATTATCTCTCAGAGTTTGCTCAAGTTCATGTCCATTGAGTTGGTGATGCCATCTAACCATTTATCTTCTGCCACTCTCTTCTCCTTTCACCTTTTTCACCATGATGCTTGTGGCTGGGTGCAAATATTAAGTGCCTGATGTAGCTGGAAGGAGCACAGAGATATGGAGTTGCTCACTCAACATTCATCCTACAGATATTTACTAAATGTCTCCTATGTGCCCAGGTCCCCAGTCTAACACACTCATTTCACAGGTGGAAACACTGAGGCTCCAGTGGGCCAAGGGAATCATCCAAGGTCTCTTGGGGGCAGAGTCGGGACCAAAAGCCAAGTCTTCTGACTCAATACTTTGTACCTTGTACAAAGCATTGTTCTTCTCTCATGTGTTCCAGTCTGCCGTGGAATCTCTGGACTCCACCAGGGAATAGTAGTAATAGTAGCAGCCTGTGCGTGTGGACAGGGCTTGACGATGTGTAGGGTGTGTCCCTGGAACTCATTTTACTGCTGCTCCTTGAGGCAGTGGGACTGGAGGCAACAGCGCGGAGAGCTTCCTGGCTCCTGCCCTGGAGCTCAGCTTCGCTGGGAGTAGAGGAAGGGAGAAATGAGATCCCTATGGAGGGAAGAAGATGCAGAGAGAAGCAGGGACCATAGACAGAGGCTTGCAGACTCTGCGTTGTAAACCACAGATCCCGAGGGAACCCCATTGTCAAGTTTGTCCAGCTGGCCAGTCCTCCAGAACCTGGGAGGTGCTGAAGGTGCTAAGGAACCTTCTGGGCCCTTGGCATGGATTATATGCCCGCAAATAAGGAATCCAAAGCCTTGCAGATGCACTTTCTTGGAGTCTTGCCTCAGAAGTCAGCGTGGCAGCTGCTTATAGTGTCTCCCAGTGGGCCTACCTCCTTCTGAACCTTCCCCCCTGGACTTTTCAGTCTGGATGCTGGTCTTTAATGACCTGGTCCATATAGTAGAAGCTCAGTAATTATGTGTTAAGTGAGTGAATCCCCTCACTGTGATAGGCGTGTGTGTGTGTGTGTGTGTGTGTGTGTGTGTGGCAGAGGAGGGTGGGGAGTGGAGGGTGAGGGTAGCTGTAATCAGGGAGGGAGCTGCCCTGAACCCAGCTTTGGGATTTGAAGTCTTAGAGGTTCAACCTGAGGCCTGGCTTGGGACCTACACCAGCATCCTGAGCACCAGAATGCCAGGGCCCAGCTTCTCTGATTTCCCGAGCGGTTACCTGCTCTCCATAGCATTTCCCTACTCTGTCTCCATGGCAATGTCATAGCCCAGGGGTCCATGGTCCTACTGAGGGGAGAGGCGGAAGAGGGCAAGAGCAGGAGGACATGTGGCCGGCGCTGTCCATGCACCTCTTCTGAGCAGTGAGACTCCAACAGGCAAGGGAGGGGGCCCCCATCCAGGCTGGCAGCGAGGCAGGCCTCACAGCAGTGCCCCTGGACATTTCAGAAAAGGAGCTTGGAGCTCTGGAGCAGCAGGTGGAGGGGGTTTCTGGAGGCTGATGGTTCAAGGATCTTTTTGGATCCCCACAGGGTCCTCAGCTACCAGTACTAGCAGCTTGGGCCCTGGGAGCAGCTGGATAAACTAGGGTAATGGTCAAAACGTGCAACTTGTCTGAAGACAGCAGATCGGATGGTGCTTCTCAGCATATCCTCTGAGTTTCAGTCCACCAGAAAGAGACCCAGGAAAACCTAACAAGGGACACAAAAAGCAAAGAAATACAAGGCAGAGTTGGACTCCAGTATGTTTCTGTCAGATTATGGTGCTGCCTTTTGGAGCCCATTGCCCAGTTTCTTGGTGATCCCATCTGGCAATCTGCTAATTTGCTTTCCGTTTATGCAACCAAGACCCACATGGGCCTTTATAGGGGTCTAGGGAGACAGGAGTCTTCGGTTATAGTCGCAGAAAGCATTATTCTGACATTTGTGAAGACAGTAGGGGAGACTTGATTCAGGACTGTGATCATAGGTGTCAAAATGATCACAAGACAGGCTGGAGGGCTGCCTCAACTCCAAATAAACAAAGGTGGGGAGTGGATTACAACCAGTGGGTAGAATGGGAGTAAGGGTGGGGAGTCAGGAGCAGCAGATGAAATATTGCCAAGCAGAGACATCAGGGAGAGGGGAATTCTTGCTGAAGGCAAAGCTGTGTGATCAGGTACCAGGGATGGGGAATTCCCTCTAAACTGACAGCAGGGTTCTTGCTAAACCTGGGCTGGGCCAAGACAGGTCCCAAGGACAGAGTCTAGTAGAAAAAAGTTCTCCGAAGAGCCTGAGTAACGCTTGATCAACCCTAGCCGGGTGGCCTAGGGATATCTAACCTCTTTTGTCCTCTGATTCCTATTTCTGAAGATGGGATTGGATGAGGTCTCTTGCAGTGCAAACAGACCATGGCCAGAAGCAGCTGCTCTAATCCTGCCTCCCTTCACCCAGAGAGGCATTTGAGTCACAAACATTGCTTTGAAACACACCTACTATTGAGGTGTTAATTTTATAATCAGATGCCTTCTGACCAATGGTAGTATTCAAATTACAAGTGAATAATATCTACCAGTTTAAAATCCTGACTTTACTACATATGCTACGTATCTCATACACATTGTCTTTAATCCTTGTGAGAGCCCTTGAAAGATAGGAACCATGATCCTCATTTTACAGATGAGAAAACTGACTTTCAGAGATATTAAGTAAATTTTGTATTCAAGGCCGCACAGGTACTAGGAAGTGAAGCTGTACTGAGCACAGGTCTGGCTGGTATGGCTGCCCCCATGCTGCCCCTGGGCCACCTTAAGTTCTCCCATGTGCTTGGTTTATTTCCTTCACTTTTATTACAGTACCTGCCACAATGTATCATAATGACTCACCTCCCAGACTTCACCCCTGTAAATTAGGGCAACTTCCTGTCCTTGGTGTTTAGTGGACCCTCATGAATGATGTAGAGTGAATATATGAATGAAGGAGAATGTGTATTCCAAAAATTTGGAACTTGGGGAAATTGGAGAATATATGTATATGTATTCCATAGTGTTATGCACTGTAATGGAAATTCAATGAATTCTAACTCATATGCACACACACATACACACACACAGACACACACACCCACAAGTAATCAGTGCTTGTTTGTGGTGGTATCCACAGAGCCTAAGTTGTGATGGACCAGCATATTTTTTTCCAGATCACAAATGATACATGTCCTTTCAAATAAATTAGTTCATTAATCTTGGCTGACATATTTGGATGAAGAGTACACCTGCCCACCAGTGCTAGGGTAACCCCCATGGCCTTTCCATCAAAATCCATCCAGCGCTGTCTCTCCACATGGCAAAAACATCGAGAAGCAGTAAACACAACCTTTTTCTCATTTTTTTTCCTAGTGATATTTGTAGGCCTGCACCTGGCATTCTGTGTCACACATGTGGGCCAGGGATTATAAATGCAGGAAAGTCAAGTCATGAAATAAGGAAATTGGAGAGAGAAGCGTTTATCAAAATATGAAGGAAGCCTGGAAAATGATCATATAATTTGAAAAATTACATTTGTGTGTTTATATACAAAAATTACTAAATACTCAGGTTAGTTACAATTAACCAGCTGAGCTATTGCCTCGGGCTGTTGTTTTTCTAATTACAGGTCTCCCTGTGTCACCAGCAAGCTAGGAGCCCCAGGGGGAGCTAAGAAAATCTCATTTTGTCCTTTTAATCCCTTTTTTAATCCCTTTTAGAGAGTCTTTGGAACCCCTCCCCAGCCCAGGTGGTCCCGGGGGGCTCTGCCCCGTGGGCAGCCCTGGGAACCAGTGGTTCCTGGCAAGTCTTGCTTCCAGGGCCAAGCGGTAATTGGCCCAGGCTCTATTGAACAGGGCCAAGGTGACAAAGCCCATCAGCTGCTTAGAACTGCTACCTACAGAGGGACCAGGCCAAGCATCAAACCAGCTGCCTGGAGAGCTGCCACTTGGATGGCGCACATAATTTCCAAATTAGATATTTCTGAGGCTTGGATTTTGTGGTGCAGACAGCGCTCAGAGGTGGCTCTGGCTGAAGCTGCAGAAAGCAAACAAATGGAAATCTTATGCAGAAAGTGATTTCATTCACAGTCCACACACTCGGGTTTCCCTCTCCCTCTCCACCTTCTTCATTAAATCCAAATGGAGCTTTTGTTGCCAGGAAGTTCCGCTGCTCTTGTCCTGGTCCTGGGGGCGGTGGTGATGGCATGAGATTCCAGCTCTGGTTCCTGAGGACCCAGTTACCCAGTTACAGGAGGGAAAGTCTTCCCTGGTGGTTCAGACAGTGCAGAATCCACCTGCAATGCAGGAGACCGGTGTTTGATCCCCGGGTCGGGAAGATCCCCTGGAGAAGGGAATGGCAACCCACTGCAGTATTCTTGCCTGGGAAATCCCATGGATGGAGGAGGAGCCTGGCGGGCTCCAGTCCAGAGGAGGGAAAGGAGGTGTTGGAGTCAGCGAAGCTGGAGCTGGCTAAGAGCCATTTCTACCGCACAACTTCGGTTCAGTGGAAGCAGAAGTGCTGTCAGCCCTATAGATTAATCCTCAAGTCCCCTGCCTAGAATGATACAGACATAGACCACCAAGAAGTGCTTTATGAGAGCGCAGGGTCACCGTTTCTGTTGCTGAGAGCTGTCCTTCTTGCTGTTTACTTGTATCTCTCTCTGATAGAAAGGATGGATATTCATTGAACAAAGCAATGCATTGTACGAGGCTTATATCCTTTAATCCACTTTTATCCAGACCCACTGAGGAAAGAGATACCATCTCCATTTTACAGATGGGTCTGCTGAGCCTCAGAGAGGTGGCATGACTGATCCAAGAAAGAGGTACAATCAGGATTCAAAAGCAGCTCCATGTGACCTTTCCAACAGCTCCCCTGCACTGGCCTGCCTCTCCTGCACACATGTGAGATTTGAGAAGGAGCGTGCTGTCTCTTTAATCACCCTTCAGGGCCTAGCAAAGTGCTTTGCCTCCAGTAGGCACTGCTGCTGCTGCTAAGTCGCTTTAGTCGTGTCCGACTCTGTGCGACCCCATAGACGGCAGCCCACCAGGCTCTGCCGTCCCTGGGATTCTCTAGGCAAGAATACTGGAGTGGGTTGCCATTTCCTTCTCCAGTGCATGAAAGGGAAAAGTGAAAGTGAAGTCGCTCAGTCGTGTCCGACTCTTAGCGACCCCATGGACTACAGCCTACCAGGCTCCTCCATCCGTGGGATTTTCCAGGCAAGAGTACTGGAGTGGGGTGCCATTGCCTCCTCCACCAGTAGGCACAGATGCATATGTGTTGAAATGAATGCATACATTTTTAGAATTCTTCTCAAACTACTGAAACTCAGTTAGCTACCGAGACTTGCGCAAGTTACAGACATTTAGTGTCTCCGATTCCTCCTGGGAATATCTTAGATGACAGTCACCTCCAGAGCTGGTTGGACACTGGATTGTCTGAGGTCCGTCTCTCAGCACAGTGGCTCTGAAGATGAAGTCTGCGTCTCAGACGATGCACCGGAAGACGCATGGTGAGCCCCATGGTGCATCCATACTTTTTCAGGGAAGGTGAATTCCATTCTGAATCACTATTAATTTCTTTAAAATATATATATATATATATGTTTATTTGACTGAGCTGAGTCTTAGTTGTGGCATGTGAACTCTCAGTTGTAGCATATGAGATCTAGTTCCCTGATGGAACTAAATCCAACTGGGGCTCCCAGCATTAGGAGACTGGAGTCTTAGCCACTGGACCACCAGGGAAGTCCCTTAATTTCTTTTTTTTTTCTTTTTTTATGGTGGCAGAAAAACCCATATCACATAAAATTCACCATCTTAACTGTTTTTTTTAATTGATTTTTATTGGATTGTAGTTGCTTTATAATGATGTGTTAGTTTCTACTCTACAACAATCCACCATGTGTATACACATGTCCCCTCTTTTTTCGGGTTTCCTTCCCATTTAGATCACCATAGAGGACCGAGTAGGTTTCCCCGAGCTACACAGTAGGTTCTCATCAGTTCCCTATTTTATACGTGGTATCAATCGTGTACAGATGTCAATCCCAATCTCCCAGTTCATCCCACCGTCCCCCCGGATGTCCATAGGTTTGCTCTCTATGTCTATGTCTCTATTTCTGTTTTGCAGATAAGATTAACATCCCAGGTGGCGCTAGTGGTAAAGAACCCACCTGCCAAAGCAGGAGACCTTAAGAGATGCTGGTTCGATCCCTGGGTCGGGAAATCCCCTGGAGGAGGGCATGGCAACCCACTCCAGTATTCTTGCCTGGAGAATTCCATGGACAGAGGAGCCTGGTGGTCACAAAGAGTCGGACACGATTGAGTGACTAACACTTTCATACTATCACCATCTTAACCACTTTTAAAGTGTACAGTTCAATGGTGTTAAGGGTATTCACATTGTTACATAACAGTTCTTCAGAACTTTCTCCTTTTGCAACACTGAAACTCTATACCCCATAAACACTAATTCCGTATTTGCCCCTCTTCTCAGCCCCTGGCAACCACCATTTCACTTTCTGTTTCCATGAATTTGACTACTTACATTCCTCCTGTAAGTGAAATCACAATATTTGTCCTTTCATGATGGGCTTATTTCACTTAGCATAATGTCTTCAAGGTTCATCTATGTTGTAGCACATGTGAGAATTTCCTGCCTTTTCAAGACTGGATAGTCTTCCATTGTATGTATATATCAAATTGAGATCCTGTTTCAATACGTTTAGGTTTAAAGTAGGATTGGTGGTAACTAATTTTTTTGAGGAATCTTCATACTATTTTTCATTGAGGTTCCAGCATTTTACATTTCTACCATCTGTGCACAAGGGTTCCAATTTCTTCAAATCCCTGCCAATGCCTATTATTTTCTGTTTTTTAAACAGTGGCCACTTTAATGGTATGATGTGATGTCTCACTGTGGTTTTGATTTGCATTTTTCGAATGACTGGTGAGGGCTTCCCTGGTGGCTCAGTGGTAAGAAGTCTAGTGAGGGCTTCACTGGTGGCTCAGTGGTACAAAGTCTGCCTGCCAATGCAAGAGACATGGGTTCAATTCCTGGGTTGGTAAAACCCCCTGGAGAAGGAAATGGCAACCCACTCCAGTGTTCTTGCCCGGGAAATCCCATGGACAGAGGAGCCTGGTGGGCTACAGTCCGTGGGGTTGCAAAAGAGTCAGATATGACTTAGCAACTAAAACAACAATAATGACCAGTGAGATTGAGCATCTTCATGGGTTCATTCATTTTGGTGGAACTGAACAAGAATCTTCACAGGGGATAATAAAAAGGCAGATATCACAGGCCTTGGGTCCAGGGAGCCCTATTTGCACAAAGAGACTGAATAGAGGGTGAAACTTTTCTGCTCTGCCCTTCAGCCAGGACAAGGTATAGAGATGCACTAATCGGCTATTGATCAAGCCCACGAGGGCCTGACAAGGGAGGAGGGCAGTTGTAATTTACAAAGAGAAAACCCAGGGTTTTAGAATGAGAGCAGTTCAAACCCTAAGTCTGCTTTCTATGGCCTGTGTGATCTGGAGGAAATTACTTAACATCTCTAAACCTTAACGTCTTCATCTTAAAATAGATTATTGTGGGAGATCCATGTGGTTTTGTGTGGTTAATGTTTAGACAACGAGCTTTCCAAGAGAAAATAATGCTCTGGTTTGTAGCATTTACTGATTTTGTTATGTAAGTACTCAGACCGTGGCTAATTTCAAGCCGCCAACTTGGTGTCTTTGGATGGCGTCGGGAGGAGGGATCCGCAGACCGGCTCCAGCACATCACTGGTCCTCCCATGAGATGCCTCACACAGGATTTGGCAGGCATCAGGGTCTCAACAAAGTTCCCTTCTTCACCTCCTTCCACCGCAGGGACTCTGTATGACCCGAGGAAGAATTCTTGGGTTTATTTAACATGTTTATTCAACTATGTATTCATATGTATTGAGCTCCTATTACATACAAAATCCTGTCCTTGGAGCAGAGTATAAGCGCAAGAAGAACAGGCAGGAGATCTGCTTTGAGTCTGTTGTTGTCAGAGACTCCAGCTTGGTTAGATGATCCTCCCGTAGGCCGTAATCTCTCTCATGTAGCATTTTAACCACCTTTGTGCTTGTCTTTCCTGCTGAGCTGTGATCTCCTTGAAGACAATGACTGTGTGTTTGTTTGGTATCCATGTTTTTGGCACCTTGAAGGTCTCCAACAAGTATTTGTCAGGTGATTTCTGAAGCTCGAAAGCTATCTAAGGAGGATATGAAGCTAACGCATCTGAAACATTCAGAGAGTAATACAAGACCCATAATTACAAAATTTTCTATTTGATAAGAATCCTAGTGCTTCAAAACACTTTCAGTTCAAACAGTTAATGCTTATTGAATGCTTATGGTATGTCAGGTATCAACAATCATTCAATATGTTATCTCACCTAATCTTTGCAACAACCCAGTGGAGTTGGTGCTGTTATTACCATTATCCCCATTTCATATATGAGTAAACTGAACAACAGCAGTTAAATATTTGGGAATGGACCAACCCAGTGGATTTCGCAATGGTTTTGATTATATGTGTAGAGCCAGGATTTGAACCTCAAACTTGATCATGACTGCCCCAAGAAGTGGAGAAAGGGGTTATGTTGTTATTTCTATCAATATTACAAAATCTGTCCTCCATAAAGGTGAGAAAAAAGGCTTCAAGAGGGAGAGAGAGATTCAGTGACTTGTCCAAAGTCACACCGCTAACAGGATGTGGAACCAGGATTAGGGCCTAGGCTTTCTAACAGGATAATAAAGTACAGTATGAGGGGCTGCACGCAACAAATGCTCTTTCAGAGGAAGGTGGCACTACTGGATGTCAAGTGGTCAGGGAAGCTTCCAGAAGACGTTGGGCTCGAGTTGGAGCCTGGGGAGCTGGAGGTGGACCTGGATCCTCAGATGTCATCCTCCTGTCCTCAAACATGAACAAAGACACAGACACACACACACACACACACACACACACACACACACACACACACACACACACACATACACACAGACACAGACACACACACAGCCCAGTGGCCCTGACCCCCGGTATCCAATGTGGAAAGCAAGGGGATAGCGTTCCGACAAGCTCACCCCATCTCATGGAGACTCCACAGGAGATGTGCCTGGCAGCAGCTGCTGTTTCTCCCATGTGGATGTTTGTTATTTATATTAAGGATCCACCAGCCCCTAGGTTGCTTAGATGGCATTGACCTTTCTCATGGCCTTCATCTCTGACTCCAGGAGAGGCTATCATGCTTCCAATCACTTAGAAAGTGCCTGTCTCCTACACATAATCTAGAGTCAGCCCCTCTCACTTTGAGGGCAGGGTGCAACTACAAGGGCAGAGCCTGAAGCCATGAATCACCGCTCGAGGAGGCAGTGGGGACACTGTCCCCCAGGCAGGCAGAGTGTGAACCGCGCTCTGGGCTGGCAGGAAGCCAGGTGAGGGAGAGAGAAACGAGACAGCGAAGTTCATTGCTCCATCCCCAGATGCTGGAATCCCTGTCAGTGCTTAATTTGTGAGTCATGTGAACTGTTAAATACTTTTCAAAAGGTTAAAAATGTATTAATCAAACAATTACATGTCAACAATTTATTTACCTTACTAATGAAGCAACCGAAGAGATGACAAAGGTAGATTCGAAAGAGGATAAAGGAAGAAAAAATCAGTGAAAAAAAGGAAGCAAGCTGGAATAAGATTGCTAAATTTGATAAAGGACGTTAATGTCTTATAGGCAATAAAATCATAGAATTTGGGACTATCATCTCTACTGGATGGAAGACATTTGCATATTACCAGTTTCTCTCTGTTAATATCTATCTTACAGGGTTGGACCCCTAATGGATAGTGAACAGCAAATAAACAAAGGACACTCCCCTCCAGTGGCCTTGTTGCCTTATTTCCACATTTTCTTAACAGCTCAGAGGAACCCAGCTGGTCCTGTGCTACTCGAGATTCTGGTTCAAAAATGCATTCCTGGACTGGGTACAGAACCACAGCGCGAGTTCAGTGACCCATTGGACCTATTGTGAGAAGCACTGAGCTCAACGACCCACTGACCAAGTGTCCTCCATAAGCTCCTGTGAGGACTGGTGGGTCGCAGTGATGTTTGCATTTCCTGGCATTGGTGCCTGTTCACAGCCAGAGTACAGTATACGCAGAGCTCAGAGAGGTAGCAGGTTCAGTTCCAGACCGCCCTCAAAAAGCAAATATCTCAATAAAGTGAATCACATGAATTTTTTGGATTCCCAGTACATATAAAAGTTATGTTTACACTATACTGTAGTTTATATGCCCCTCCAAAGTACATACCTTAATTAAAAAATACTTTCTCGCTCAAAAATGCTAACCATGACCTGACAATACAGGGTTGCCACAAACCTTCAGATTTGTGAAAAATGTAACATCTTTGAAGTGCAATAAAATAGGGTAGGCTGCAGTCCCAGAAAAGTCAGATTATTTCCTTTTCTCCAGTGCACGGTCACCCTGGTAACAGACTGAAGATCCCTTTGGGGAAGGCTGGGAGAAAGATTAACTATTAATTTTTCACCATGTAGTAAGGATCTTCCTCAAGGGGCCCTGGCATCCCCTTCATTCAAGGGATTCTGGGTAAATGAATTCAGTCTGGGAATTGACTGAGGGGTGATGACCCCTTTTTGGTTATTCAAGTTAGACTTCTGCTCGCTTGATCTAGAACTCTTCCACTTAAACACAGCAGGTAAGCATTGAGAAGATGACCATTCTCGTCTCTTCTGGGAACACCACGGTCAACCAGCTGGTTCAACAGATCCCTGTGAGTCAGACTTTTCTGACTGCTGCTTTGACTCTGCTGTCCATTAGGGCCTGGAGACAACGTGGGCTCTGGGGAGAGAGCCCATGAGAGAGAATAAGATGTGAGCTATGGTTCTGCCTTTGCTACTAACTAGCTGGGTGACCTTGGGCAAATTAATAAGCCTCTCTGAGTCATCTTCCTTAACCTTTAAAAAGGGAGTACTAACCCTGCCCTGCTGGGAAAGAAGGCTGTTGTGAAGCCTTTGAAAAATATAACCATGTCTTTATTATTTTTTTTTAATTGGAGTATGGTTGATTTACAATGTTGTGTTAGTTTCAAGTGTATAACAAAGTGATCCAGTTAAACACAATGTCTTTAGACTGTGGCTACTTGTGTAGCTTTGGTGTTTTAGATGGTGTGAGTGGAGGATGCAAGCTGCATCTGATCTATCAAACTGCTTTGGCTCAAATGATGTGATGAATTTGTTGCCAGCATTTTAAAATAAAGGGATTTCAAATAAACGTCTCAATTCTGGTTGTTTTTGAAGCACTGGAAGTTCTGGCACATTCTCATATGAGGGTGATAGACTGTAAGGCATACTTTAAGAGCTGTTCTTTCCAGTTTACCTGCCCTGCCCACTACTTCACTCCCAAGCACTGAGTTTATGGAGGGAGCCTGCAGGTGCCTGGTATGATGCTGGGAAGAGATGCTTACCAAATGCAAACGTTGGGTTAACAGTTCAGTGTGATAAGTGCCACACGTGGGTCGGTGCCAGTATGAGTGGGAGCTAAGGAAGCCATCAGTTCTCCCACATGGGGATGGACCTCTGCTCCCTCAACACCACCCCCAGACTCCTTCCTGGTTTTCAGCCATCTTGCTCTGACTTTGGGGGTGATTTTCACTTCTCTGATCATCTCTCTAGTTCCAGTTCTTAGAAGACCCATCTGACTTGTCTGAGCTGATTCACTTGCCAGATACTAAGGCTAGTTCTGTTCTTTTTCAACTATGACTCCAGCTTGAAATCTTGGCTTTGAACTTCCCATTGCTGTGCCCCTGGCCAATGCCATCTCGTTGGGAACAGCTCCAGGTCACCTTGCTACTCTGCCAGCAGAGCGTTTACTAATTCAGCACATTTTCCTGAGCATCTGCTATGGGTGTGTGCCCTGTGGGAGAAGCCTTGCACTCTTCGACCTGCCCTTGGCCGTGGTGACCTGTGCCCCGGCGGGGGCAACAGCCACCTCTCACCTCTCAGGGCATGGCACACACCTGCCTCACCTGAGCCTCGTGAATTCTGAGTTCTTGCCGTCTGGCCTGCCCACCTTCCCACCTGCCCAAGTCATCTTGGGTACCCCCTCCCCAGGGATCTAGGCTGCTTCTCAGCCTTATAATGAAAGCTAGTTAAGAATGTCGCCTTGTCTGAGCCTCATGTCACTGCTCTGAGGGAATCGGGGTGCCAAGTCCAGTGGTCAGGGAAGGTCTCCTTTAGGAGGTGGGCTTTGCCCTCGAACGGTCCGTGGGATGTGGAGAGTGGCGAGGCAGGTGGACAGATGGCAGCTTTCAGAGTTGAGGGAACGGGGAGGGTGAGGCAAGAGGAGGACGGAAAAGCACAGATCAGCTCCAACTTGAGTCTCCTTCCCACAGCAGAGCAGCAGGTTTCATTTAGGGAGGTCAAAAATAGAAGAATCTAGACTGCCTCCTTTGGGAGAAGTGGTTGGTTGGAGGTATTTTGAGCGAGGTGGTGACGGCAGCCAAAAGCCATGGCTTGAAGAGGTGATCTCAGGAGAACTTTCAGGCAGGCTGGATGTGAGGCTGGAGATGGGGTTCGGGGGAGAGACTCTGGGTTCTGGCTCCCCCATCATGCCGCCTTCATCCACTCGTGGCCTCTGGGCCTGGTCTCACCCCACGGATCACGCTTGGCTCAGCTCCTTGGGGGCGGCCGAGGACTGCTGCCTGCTCCTTGTTGCCCCTTCCCACCTCAGGAGGACCCGAATGAAGTCCAATCTGTCATTTATCAGCCTCTAGGCGAAGCGGGATGAGGCTTGAGGGAGGCACTGGGCAGATTGCATTGCCCTTGCCCTTGGGTGGGGCAGTCAGTGGCAGGCCCCTCTGCTTCAGCCCCTCCCAGGTTCCTTCTCTCTTGGCTGGACTGGGCCTGGGAGAGGTGATTAATACTGCTGCCAGGAAGTACCATGTGGCAATTACTGAGACACCAGCTCCTTCCAAGGGGAAAATATTGTGGCAGGAACTCCTGGGCTTATTAGAATGGGGAGCAGCTCTGGGAGGGTGCCAGGAGTCCCTGTGTTTCCAGGAATAAGCAGAGCAGGGAGTGTGGTCTCCAGCCACAGCTCCTCTGGGCAACGGTGGCCAGCCAGTTGCCTCCATGGCTGGTTTGCCCCGTTGCTCTGGGTTCCCCTCTGGGCACGAGTGCTCTGCTGCCCCGTGGACCCGAGATCTCATCAGGACTTTGAGAAGGGTGTCAGAAGACGGCTGAGCCTTCTTGTCTCAGAGCTCATTATCCCTGTGACTCACCCAGCACTGTTTCCGGGCCCCATCTCACTGAGTGATGGTGACTTCTCGCCTGAAGGTCTTCTGAGTGTGTTCTATTGCTGGGCCCCTCTCAGAGACCTCTTGGGGTCCTTTATGGGATCTTGCCCTCATCACGACCACAGACATCTGCTTTAGTGGGCAGTAACTGCAGCAGACAGCTGTCCCCAGACTGATGAGGTGGACGGAGGACTGCCTAGGCCCTCTGATTACCCTCTTTCCACCCCGAGCCCTCAGCCCTGGCTGGGCTGGAGCTCGCATCGTGGCAGGTGGGAGGACACTGAGGGAAAGAAGCCTTGGAGCTCTCCAGGGTGGCCACACGTCCTTGTTAGAAAAGGAGACTGAGGCTCAGAGGTCACACGGCTGGAGGTGCAGGGCACAGCTGGCCTCCTGGGTCCATTCCTCTGTCTTGTCCCCAGGTATTTACCCAGCTCCGGAGCTCTGCCTGGGCGCCAGGTGATGATAGCAGCATGGCTGGTTGACCTGTGTGTTCTCGGAATGTTGAGAAAGCTGCATCTTTTCTATCTTTTTTCCCCCCAGAGTGTGATAGGGGAGTCTTGAAAAGTGGTAAAGTTTTCTTTGTCTTGTTCTCACAGCCACTTCTATCACCCAGGCCAGGCCTCCTGTGCAACAGGGATGCAAATTCAACAGGAAACCTGGGAGATTGGGCCAGGAAAGGTGCAGGAGTGGGAGACGATTTTATGATCGTTAAAAACAGCCTCTCAAAGCCATGCAATTGCCAGCGCAGAGCAGTGGGCACAGACACAGGGACAGAGGAACAGAACGTTCCTGAGCAGGGAGTGGGTCTCCGGCCCTCGGCCCATGCCGCTCCTGGTTCAGGCCCCTTGTGTGGGGGAAGGGCTGCTATCTTGGAAGTTGGAGCAGAGTTTGGACTTTCAAGGGCTGTGACACGCTACAGGCTCTAAGAGCTTCTGCACAGATCTGTATCAGCTCAGCGTTCTCGGGCGAGTCCTAGCTCTGCTGCAGTCAAGGCTGTCATGAGATCACAGGAGGCAAATTGGAGTTCTGTGACCCCAGCCTGTCAGCATGGGCGGCAGGCAGGCAGGCAGAGGAGACAGTGTGGATGGTTCCGTGAAGCTTCTCCCACTTTGGAACTCAGAAAGCATGGCTCACTGTGGTGGCAGCATCACCTTCATCGGCCACAGACACCCACTTTCTGAACGGTACCCCCATGACGACACAGCTCCCTGGGCTTCCTTCGGTTTGGTTGTGCATTACCAACTAGTGGCCTGAGGCCACAGGGACCTGGGTTTGGTGATGGCAGAAGAACTGTGGGCTTTGTTGGCTTTGAGGGAGACCAAGGGACCTGGCTATGAACCCCAGATCTGTCATTTACCAGCTGTGTGGTGGTCAGGAAGCTTCTGGGTGGAATGACAGGTGGGAACCGTGTATGTGTACATGCTAAGTCACTTCAGTCATGTCCAACTCTTTGCAACCCCATGCACTGTAGCTTGCCAGGCTCCTCTGTCCATGGGATTCTCCAGGCAAGAATACTGGAGTGGGATGCCATGTCCTTCTCCAAGGGATCTCCCTGACCCAGGGATCGAACCCACGTCTCTTAAGTCTCCTGCATCGGCAGGTGAGTTCTTTACCCCTAGTGCCACCAGCAGCGCCTTATTCCGGGAGAGATGACATTCTGCTTTCTGTCTTCACACATCAGCATGATAAATGCTACCTGATTCTTCTTATTTTCACAATGACTTGCCTAAACCTATGTTTTGAAATGGAGTTGTTGTACTGACTCTGGAGGACTGCTGTGAGGCTGAGTGGTGAGACTGGTAAAATCTTTGAGTGTCTTGCTTTCCAAGCACTTGGTAGGAGCTTCACAGCCCAGTGGACAAGAGGGACTGTGCTACTAGGCACACCCAGGCTTCAGTTACCCACCGTGCTAAGTTATGACCCCCCTAGACCCCCCTGCTTTGTCTGTAATGAAAGGATTAATAGTATTTACTTCTTAAGGTGATTTTAAGTATTAGGATAAAGGAGTGTGAAGTGCGCAACACGGTACTGAGTACACAGCCAACGGTCAAGAAACTGTAGCTGCTATTACTATGACTGTTGTTGTTGTAAATGAGAATGTTTTCTCTAGCACTTTCAGCGGTCGCATTCCTGACCCTGTGTCACAGGGGTAGAAAATGGTTTTCTCAGCAGAAATGATTGGAGAAGGCAATGGCACCCCACTCCAGTACTCTTGCCTGGAAAAATCCCGTGGACGGAGGAGCCTGGTAGGCTGCAGTCCATGGGGTCACTAAGAGTCGGACACGACTGAGCGACTTCACTCTCACTTTTCACTTTCATGCATTGGAGAAGGAAATGGCAACCCACTCCAGTGTTCTTGCCTGGAGAATCCCAGGGACGGCGGAGCCTGGTGGGCTGCCGTCTATGGGGTCACACAGAGTCAGACATGACTGAAGCGACGCAGCAGCAGCAGCAGCAGCAGCAGAAATGATTATAAGAAACACTTGGATGGCGACAGTGCCTGGGTAATTAAGGGTAGGATCCGTGGACCTCAAACTCAGAGAGCAGTTCCAGGGGGAACTGGAGCTAATACTGTGCATTTGCTTCCCGTTTGTGAAGCAGAGTCCACGTGTCCCAGAAGGAGTGATGCAGGCCCTGTGGCCTGCCAGGAAGCCCCAGGAGGAGGGACGCAGGACAGGCAGAGAGAAAAACTTCTTGGATCAGGACAATGGGCAACTTACTGGTACTCACAGACTCAGGCCCCTGGAAGGGGACCAGAGCCTTGGCTGAGAAACACCTCCAAGCCAGGCAACTCTTAGCAACTCTATATCCAGCACGGGCTCTGGGGACAGGCTGACCTTGGGTAGAGACCTGCTTCCGCCGCCTTCCAGTTGGGACTGTGCGTATGTTGTTGTCCCTCTCTGGGCCTCAGTCTCCTGAAAAATGGGGACATTATGAGAATTAAAGTAGCGCAAATAAGGAATATTGCTATGTCCAGAACACATTAGGTGATCAAAATGACTGGTATTGATCAATTGGCAGATAGTAATATTAATTAGCCTCTTTCTCCTTCACCTCCTGCCTTTGCACTGGAAGCTTGATGCCTACCTGACACTCTGTCTGTGCTCCATCCAAGGAGGAATGGATGGGGGACCTCCTCTTTGCTTAGGAGGAGTTCTGGCCTCTTGTCTGCTGGTGGGAGCTGTGGCCCTGCCCCTTCACCCAGACACTTGAGTACTGGAGATGCCACCCACCTGACCATGCAACACTCCATGCCTGGATGCCTGTTTTTGTTTGAGATAATTTTAAACTTTCCGAAGAGTTGCAGAAGTAGAACAGAGAGTTCTTGTCTACCTTCCACCTGGCTTCCCCTAATGTTAGCATCCTATCTAGCCACAGCACAATGATCAAAACTAAGACAGTAAGGTTTGTTCAATGCTGTAATTAAATAACAGGCTCCGTGTGGCACAGCGGTAAAGAGTCCGCCTGCCAGTGCAGGGGATGCACGAGATGTGAGTTTGTTCCTGGTTTGGGAAGATTCCCCTGGAGAAAGAAATGGCAACCCACTCCAGTATTCTTACCTGGAAAATCCCATGGACAGAGGAGCCTGGCGGGCTACAGTCCATGGGGTTGCAAAGAGTCGGACACGACTGAGCGACTAACACTACTACTACTAGCACCCATTTATGATTAAGAAAAAAAAAACTCTCCAGAGTTTTTTATGGGCATAGAGGGAATCTACCTCAACATCATAAAGGCCACATACAAAAAACCTACAGCTAGCATCATTCTCAATGGTGAAAAGCTGAAAGCATTTCCTCTAAGATCAGGAACAAGTCAAGGATGTCCATTCTTACCACTTTACACAGTAGAAGCCCGCTTGCCCAGCATGGTTGATTGACCAATGAAAAATTTCATTAAAGAGAAGATGCATTAAAAAAGATACTTCAAACATTTCATTGTGCCTTAGAATATTTATGTCCATTAATTTACCAAACTTTTGGTATATATTTTGTTTTTTCTTTGAGTATGAATCCACCTACTAGAGTTTTACCTCATCTTATTTGCATTAGAATCCCCACAACGCTTTAGCTACAACTTCCAGTATTTTCACTTTTATTTTTAAAAGCAGAGCACAGACTTAAACTTACAAAAGAATTTAAATGTAGACTCCTGGATTTCAGAATTTTTTGCGTTATCTTATTCACACATAGCTAGTCAGGATTTTTTAAAGCAATTTTTCTTTATCAAAAAATGTCCCCAGTCCATTCAAATTAGTTTTTATGGAATCAGTATTTTAATTTGGTATTCATATTTTATTGTTTATTAAACAGTGAACTAAATTAATGGCAATTAGAAGGAAAACTAGCCTGGAAGGATTTGGGGACAGATGTGACAGGAAAGCAGACAGCTCTCCAGGTGTGCAGGGAGAGTAGCAGAGTGTGGGTTCCTACAGCGGATGCGCTGTGTGCCATGGGGACAGGCAGCATCTTTTCCTGAGAGAACTAATTCAATGGGCCAGCAACGTGGAGGATCTTGGAGAGCTTTCAAAGTATACAATCTTTCTGGCCCTCCTCCCATCAGGAGGTGGAATCCACGACCTTCCTCTTGGAGCTTGGTGGGGCTTTGCGACTGCCCTGATGAGTAGAATGCAGTAGAAGTGGTCCTATGTGAGGTCCAAGGCAGCATTTGGAAAGTCCCTGCAGTATCTGCAGGTTTCCCTTAGGACAGTCCCTCGAGGAGGGAGAGAACAGAAATGCCCTAGAAGCCCCAGCTGCTCGAATCTTCCCAGCTCCAGCACCAGACCTGTAAGTGAAGAAAACTTTGAGACGACCCACATCTAGACACTTTCTGACAGTAACTGCATGAGAGACCCTGAAGGAGAACTAACCCACGGACTCACCAGCTTCGTTAGTAACTAATGACATCATTACTGTTTTTTTTTTTTAATAAGTCTGTTTATTTATTTATTTTTGGCTGTGCTGAGTCTTCCTTGCTGTGCAGGCTTTTCTCGAGTTGCTACGAGCAGGAGCTGCTCTAGAGTTACAATGCTTGGGCTTCTCATTATGGTGGCTTCTCTTGTTGCAGAGCATAGGCTCTAGGGCACCCAGGCTTCTGGAATTCAGTAGTTGTGGTCCCTGGACTCTAAGGCACAGGCTCAATAGTTGTGGCACATAGGCTTAGTTGTTCCTTGTTATGTGGGATCATCCCCAACTAGGGATAGAACCTGTGACTCCTGCATTGGCAGGTGGATTCTTTACCATGGAGCCATCAGGGAAGCTCCATCATTACTGTTTTAAGCCACTATTTTGGAGTGGTTTGTTAGGCAGTGAGAGAGAACTGGACCAGAGGCCTTTCACTGTTAATCTTATACATTTTGAACTTTGAATCATATCAATGTATTTCTTATTTAAAAAGTAAATGAAACTAAAATTATCCCCCCCTCAGATAAAGCACACAATCTTTCATCTTAATTTCATTGTTATTTGTGGGGTTCCCATTTTATAACTAGCATGTCCTAGATGCTGGAGGTACAAAAGAGGAATAAGATATAGACCTTGCCTTGAAAGAGCACAGGAGATGGGAAGACAAAGACTTGCAGGTTTTGATACCACAGGTGCCAAAAAGAAAAAAAAAATCCTATTTATGAAATGGAAGAGGAATAAACAAGTAACCCTCCCTTGAAGCAGATCATGGAAGGCTTCTTGGAGGAGGTGGCATCAGAGACCACAGGTGAGAATGGAGTTTGGAAGAAGCAGGGATCACTGAGCATCATCCTCTCAAGGAACTCAAGATGGTGGTGGTCTCTGAAAAGGAAGCAGAAGGTACCAGCTCTTCATTGTCATTAGCATCCTCCCTGGAGGGGACAGGATCCTTGGACCTCCCCTCCAACAAGTAAACCCTGGTGTATTTGTTAGAATTAACAGGTAAGGGAGGAGAGTGGGGTGACAGAACTAGTCTTCCCTTGGGGAAGCCCAGCACTTCACAGAGTGAAGAAGGCAGCGGAGATATCTTGCAGGCACCTCTCCTAGCTCAGTAGTGGCCTGCCTATCATGCTGGTACACAAGGCAAACTCTAGACCTCGGTTTGCCACATGCCAGGAAGATGGAATGTTTTGTCTCAGCCTGCAATGTGCACCCCATTTGCTGAAGAGATTACTGCTTCCTGGGCTGCAACTGTAATTAGATGATCAATCATAGAAAGTCTAAAGCCAAGGCAGACTTGGGGGAGAGATATTTGTTTTATGGCGTCAGTTCGAATATCAGCTGGGCAGAAAGGGCCCCAAGAGAGGCTGTGCTTCAGACACAAGGGCCTCCAGCAAGAGTGCTGAAGCCTTCAGACAGGGCTAGGAGTGGTAGGAAAATCTCGGCTTTGTCCAAATGGCACTGGTGTTTTCTAAAGCCTCCCCAGCCCTGAGGGTTCCCATCTCCTGTGGCCACCAGGCTTAAGAGTGAGGATCAGGTGGGGAGACCCTAGAGTACTGTTCAGAGCAGTCTTTGTAGTTCAGCAATGTCTCTGTAGCTTGGTTACCCCGGATACTGTTATAAAACAGGGGCTATAAACTTAAATGTATGCGGGGCCTGGAAAGAAACGTAACCTGAGTGACACCAGCTGGGTTGGTGCAGGATTGTAAGGATTGGTGAGGGGGTTTCCCTGATGGTCCAGTGGCTAAGCAAAACCTGTCTGCAAACTAAATGTGGCCCAAGGCTGCCAGTTGGCAACTTCTCGTATGAAAGGGCTAGCTAGCCAGTGCTGGGTCTCTGTTGCTGGGCTGGCAGAAAACATAACCAAGGAGTCAGCAAACTTGTGAATAGAAAGGATTTTACCAGCCTACCATCGCCAACATTCACTTTTCCCATACAACCAAATGGATCGATCCCATGTTCTGGCATGTTCTGGTGTGTTCTGGCATGTTCTGGTATGTTCTGGTGTGTTCTGGACCCTTTGGTGGGCTAATGGGCTGTCTCCTTCCTTTCACAGAGGATGATGGCTTAGCTGGTAGTGACAGGAAGTGAGGGTGGATGCCTACTTTAATGACAGACATAACCACTACTGAATTCCTATTTCATGCCAGTCACCGTGTGAAGTGCCAACCACATGCATTCATTTAATCCACACAGCAGCCCTGTGAGATTAGATCCTATTTCTGTGTTACAGACCAAGAAACAGGCACAGAGAGAGTAACTCACCCAAAGTCACCCAACTGCAGTGACTTATGCACACAGGTGTGTCTGCCTACAAGACCCAGGCTCCTCTCCTTATACCAGGGGGTGAGTCTGAGTCTAGAACAAGGAGTGAGGTCTGTGGGACCCAGCCCTAGAGGCACCCAGGAGACAGGCGCCTTTATTTCCCTGCAGACAAGGTTCCTGCATGAGTGTGTCTAGAGCCTTACTTCACCAGGCTCTTAGGGCTCAGGCTAAAGCCCACAGGAGGCCCTCGGACCCTTCACAGCCTGCTAAAGAGGGAAGATGCAGTCCAGGCCATACCTGTGTTTCCTCAGAGTCCTGGGTGCCCTTAGGCAACCGGACGTTCTGGCATGTTCTGGCCTGCCCAAAGTTGTTCCTGCCTTGGGGCTTATGGCATGTGGCTCATTTGGGGAAGACAGCCAACTCTGTTTCTCGGATACCCAGTGGGTTAGAATTCTTGGACAGCGACTTTGTGTGTGGCAGCACGTGGCTTGCGGGGAGAAGCTGAGGTGCCTTGGCATCAGTGGGTTATTTTCACAAACTTGGCAGCTCCAACTAATCCCCGAGAAGAGCTTCCCCTCCCTCCTGCCACAGCCATCAGAGCTCTCCATCAGCCTGTGCCTCAGGGAGCTGTCACAGCCTCATTACTGCTAATTCATCTTCACTTAGTGCATCAGAAGGCTGGCAGATTTATCAAATAGGGTGGGCGCACGGGAAGTTTGATTAGCGACGTTATGTTGTTTGCTCTGTCAGGCTGAGAAAACTTAGCTGCTTTGTGCCCAGGAGTCCCAGGCCAAGACCGAAAGTATTTGTGTTCTGCCTCAGATACTCTCAGGATTAGAAGCTAGTGTGAGAACTCCAGCCAGAGGTGTTTCCTTAGTGACATCCCCGAGGGGCACCTTTTCCGTGTGTCTCTCCTTCGCTCACTTCCTCTGTCTCCTGACTCCATAGGTGGGTTCCCAGCTGAGCAGGGTTTCTGGTCACATCCCTCATCCTCTGTGGCTGAGCATCTCTGCCCCCTGGGCATCCTCTGTCTCATACATCCCTCTTGGACTCAGATTATTAGCTTCTGCTATTGTCTCCAGCCTTGTCCTTGTCAGGCTGCTGAGCAGCAAAGCCAGAGATTCAGCCCTTTCCTTGGACTCCTGGGGAAGAATGTATGTGTGGGTGTGTGTGTGCGCATGCTCTCAATTGTGTCCCACTATTTGATAACCCATGGACTGTAACCCATCAGGCTCCTCTGTCCACCGAGTTTAGGACAGAAAAGCCTCCCCCAAAAGTTGTCTCAAGGAGCAGCATCACACAAAGAAACCTAACAGACCCTGTGGCCCCAGGGCTGCTCCCTGAACATGTTCAGGACACAGTCCACGAGCATGTCACCTGTGATGTACACGGCCTCATCAATATCCAGGGGAAAGCGAGAGAAGAATGTCAGGTTTAGAGAGCAACGCTTATAAAGAAAGGATTATTTCCAGGGTGAACAGGCTGAGTGGGGACTGGATGTATAGACAGCTCCTGGATGCCTGCTGTTGCCCATCTCTGTTGACATATCTCTGGGAGAGATGAGCATATATAAGAAATTGGATGAATTCAGGTTAGACTGAGGAGAGATACAGAGCCTCCAGAATCACCCTGTCTTTAGCTGACTTAATAGCTTTGAAGATGCAGCTGATGATGACGATCATAGAGGCCATGATGGTAGCTAATACCTGCTATTTATTGAGCCCTTTGTAGGAGCCACAGAGGCCATGTAAGGTCAAGCTGGGGGCCCATCTAGAGACCTTAATTGCAATCCCAGTAATGAAAACCACCAGCTACGTGAACTTGGGTGCATTTTTTTACTTTTCTGGGTTTTAGTTTTTTGATCTGCAAAATAAAGAGACTATATTAGATAAGATTTCTTTGACAAGCAAAATTCAATATTCTACAATTTTTTCCCCATCAAGAGAATAAGAACAACTGAATGTCTCCTCTGGGCCAGAGACTGTGCTAAGGGCTTGATATATCTCATTTAACCTTCAAAATAACCCCACAATGAAGGTGGTCTCACCGTGTTTTAGAGCTGCACTATTGCTCTCAACACCCACTAGCACTACCGACACACGTTAGCTCTTAGCAAGCTGGCATCCTTCTCAATAGGGGCTTCCCAAGTGGTGCAGTGGTGCAGAATCCGCCTACCAATGCAGGAGACTCAGGAGACCCGAGTTCAATCCTTGGGTCAGGAAGACCACTAGGAGAGGGAAATGGCAACCCTCTCCAGTATTCCTGCCTGGGAAATCCTATCGACAGTAGCCTGGAGGGCTACTGATGATGGAGTTGCAGAGAGTCAGATACAACTGAATGACTGAGCAGGACCTGAGGAGATGCTAAGGATACAAATGGGTTTAAGACAATCTCTGCCCAACAGGCTTCACAGACAACCCATCATCACAGAGACAGGACAGACACTGAAGCCAGGAAGTACCAAAGAACATGTACAAACAGCCGGTGAATGGCACCAGCCCCCAAACTCTAGTGAGGATGTCTGTAGGATCAATTTACAGATGACAAAGGAAGGTCTAGGTTGAAGTGCTAATAGCACACTAACATTTTATAGGACTTTAGACTTTGTAGTGGAGAAGGAAATGGCAACCCACTCCAGTATTCTTGCCTAGATAATCCGGTGGACAGGGGAGACTGGTGGGCTGCTGTACATGGGGTCGCAGAGTTGGATACGACTGAAGCGACTTAGCATGCATGCATGAATTGGAGAAGGAAATGGCAGCTCACTCCAGTGTTTTTGCCTGGAGAATCCAGGGGATAGAGGAGCCTGGTGGGCTGCTGTCTGTGGGGTCACACAGAGTCGGACATGACTGAAGTGACTTAGCAGCAGCAGCAGCAGCAGCAGACTTTGTAGGGCACTTTGAAATATATCAATTTACATGATTATTTCAGGTAGGACTGCTCTCATTAAATTATTATCAGTTATTAAATTGAGAATTAGGGAAGTAGCTCATCTAAGGGAACTGGATTATTCTTCTGCCTGTCAGACTCCAGCAGGTGGATGAAATAATCTAGTGCTGATGGTGGATTCTCAGAGTCCCTAAGGTCTCATTGGATGCCTGGCCAACCTCTGCCTTAGCGAGTAGAGACATTCCATAGCTGTTTTATCCATAGTATTTATCAGGAAGGTTCCTGGCCAATTAGAGTTTTTCCTTGAAGTCAAGGTGGCTGCAGGTCTGTGTGGGACACCCCGAGAAGATCATAACCAAGGTCACCTGCCAGGTGTCCCTAACGTCTCATGGCTTTTAGCTCAGGGCTGGTTGGTGGGAGCTAAATGTTGGCTGTGACTGGAGTCCCTCCAGAGTGTTCAGAGGATTGGGGGCCACGGAGAAGTAGGAGGTCTCTTTCTCGCAAGGGCACTCATCCCAGCATGGGTCTTTTGCTAGTGGTACTGGTGGGCACTGACAGCAACAGTGTTGCTCTGCGTGGCTCTGAAACAGGGTGAGACCACCTTTCTCATGGATTATGTTGAAGGTTAAACAAGACGCATCAAGCCTTTAATATATTCTTTGGCCCAGAGGAGACCCTTTTGCTGGGACTTGGCAGAGCTCCACACCCCCTACCCCTGCACCCAACAGTGATATAGTTTCTGATTATTGAGCATCTTATTGACCCCTTCATTTTGCATTTTCTACATTAATTTCACAACCGCTGCAGTGAGGAGGGATTTATTGTCCCCATTTTACAGATGAGAAAACTGAGGCCCAGCACTATTACATTGTCAAGGCCACAGTGCTCACAGGTATTGGAAATGAGACTGAAACCCAGGTCTATCTGTTTGATTAAAAACAACCGGGCCAATCTGGCTGCTCTCCTTCAATTCTCAGGACAGAAGGAAGCCCCTCCTCTTTCTTTTCTGGTCATCACTGCTTAAAAAAACCTTAATATCGAGGACAGGGATGGGGGAGGGTAATGCAGTGCCAGTGGGCACACAGCTCACCATCAAGGCTCTGTGCCCATCACTGACACTGCCCTTCTGATCTACTTCTGTCCTGGGGGAGAGGAAGGTGAGGCTCTATTTGAGACCCCCAGCCTTTCGCTGCAGCAGGGAAACTGCCCCCCACTGCCTTCTGTGCCTGTGTGATGCGCCCTTCCCCTGAGTGAGGTACCAGCAGCCCAGGGCAGGGTTGGGGGGAGCAGAAGTGGGTGCTGGAGGCCTGGGCCCACAGCACCCCCACCCCATGGAAGGAAAGGAAATAGGAAGGACAGGAGGAAGGCGGGCTGAACTGGCCCAGAGGGATGAGCCTGGAGGCAGTCTACACTCTTCCTCTCCATGCAGTATCCAGCGTGTCTGTTCTCCTCTGCCTCACTTGATCCAGGCAGCCTAATGCTCTGGAGACCTCTAGAGTGTCGTTTTCTGGAAAGCATCCAGTTGCCTAAGGGCAGTCAGGACTCTGAGGAAACACAGGTGTGGCTGGGACCGCATCTTCCCTCTTTGTAAGGCTGAGAGGGGTCCGAGGGGCTCCTGTGGGCTTCAGTCTGAGCCCTAATAGCCTGGTGAAGTTATTGACCCAGACTCATCCCCTGGTATAAGCAGTGGAGCCTGGGTCCTGTAGACAGATGCACCTGTGTTCATAAGCCACTGCACTTGGGTGAACTTGGCAAATTACCCTCTCTGTGCCTGTTTCTTGGTCTGCAACATGGAAATAGTATCTAATCTCTTAGGGCTGCTATGCGGGTTAAATGAATGCATGTGGTTGGTGCTTCACACGGTGACTGGCATAGAATAGGAGTTCAGTAGTGGTTATGTTTGTCATTAAAGTGGGCGTCCACTGCTACCTCCTGTCCCTACCAGCAGAGTCACTGTACTCTGTGAAAAGGAGGAGATAGCCCATTAGATCAAGGAAGGGTCCCAGGGCTCCAGCTGTCCTGGACAGGGCACAGCAGTTATGCAGACAAGGAGATGGTCTATTGGGCACCCCCCAACCCTGTCCCCCGGCAAGAAAGGAAGTCAGCCTTTATAATAAGGGAGCAGGATGGGAAGGTTGCCTTGAAGCCTGGTTTATATCCATGTTGTTTTGGGGGGAGAGTAGGTGATGAGAGCTAAAGAGAAAGTTAGATTTTTAAAAAACAGTTATAGAATATTGTAAACATGCACACAATTAGAAAGAATAATATAACGAACCTCAATGTATCCATCACCCAGCTTTAACCATAATCAGCTTACAGCGGATTTTGTTTCATCTGTTCCATCTCATATTATTTTCAGATAAATCCCAGGCATCATATAATTTCAACTGTAAATATTTCAAGTGGGTTTCTCTAAAAGATAAGGACTCTAAAACGATGAACCGGAATGCCATTGCCACACCTAAAACTTGTTATCAGTAACTCCTTAATATCATCCAAAATGTACTCTTTAAATATTCAATTGTCTCATGAATGTCACGAAAAGTTGGTTTCTTTTGAATCAAGATTCCAGTAAGGTCCACACAATGCAATTGGCTGATAGGTGTTTAAGTTTCTGTTATTATGAAGGCTCTCTCCCCACCCTCATCTTTTTCTATTGTGTCCTTGCAACTTTATTTTGGAAGAAACCATACCATTTGTTCTGGTTCATTTTCCACAATCTGGATTTTGCTGATTGCATTCCTGTGGTGAAGTTTTACCCTCAATTCGTCTTTGAAATACAGACACCAAACAGCTATTTGCATTGCAGTCCTGAAGTTACAGCTTGCTTGCCACCACCCCCACCCCTTCAGAAAGGGCTTTACCCTTTGTGGCAAAGAAATGTCCCCGGTGTCGCCTGAGCCAGCCTGCTGGGACTGAAGGATCGGGGGAGTCAGGAGAGGGGCTTCCCAGTGGTCCCCAGCACATGATGGATGTGGGCTCTTATTTGGACTGGCCGCTCTCTCTGTTTTTACAAACAGGGTCAGCTTTTCATAAAGCAGAACAATTTTCTGCCAGATAGCGAGGATTGTTTTTCATCCTTCTAGAGCAATAAGGTTCAGGATTTGTCTCCCTCTTGACTTTCAAGAGCGTGTTTTCTCAATTCTTTCCTGAAATTAAAGTAAAGGTCAAGGAGGCTGGTCTGAGGCCCGGTCCTCCCTCCTCTACAGTTCCTGCTGGTGAGTTTGGCAGCTAAGTGGGGTCCTGCCCCCTGGACTTGGGTGACACAGCCCGGCCCCCGTGGCAAAGGGAGCTCCACTTCCCAATTCTTTTCTTCCTGGGGGAAGCTTGAGGAGGAAGAGGAAGGAAAACAGAAAAGAGAGCCAGCCTGTGGATTGCCTTCTGACTTCAGATTTCCTGAGCAGCTTCTGGAGGTTTCGTCCCCACAGGGTCCCCTTCCTCGGGGAAGGGACCCCGAGCCCCACGCCCTCTGCCCTGCTTCCCACCCGCCCTTCTGCACTTGAGCTCCCCCAGGGATCCGCACTGTGCTGAGCCCTGAGGAGTTTTTTCATCAAGAGGCAGAGCAGGCAGAGAACGGTGCCGCCGCCCCCCACTCCCCACCCCCTCCCCACACTGAGTCACTCCAGCTAACAGTTAATTAATTTGTGACATTTTGACAGTTTGTGAGGAGACATTTTTTTACGGAGCCATCAAAATCCACAGGGACGGGGTTGTCAGGCAGAGACCCGTTCCCGCAAGCACCCTTCCCTCTTCTGTTAGACGTAGGGACGGGGAGACCTGGGGCGAGCCCACGAGGCCCTGATGTCCTCTCCCAGCACTTCAGACCCAGGGACGCTGGCCGCCTTGGGGAGAAGCAGAACCTCAGAGGGGGCATCTGGGATGAAGCCTCAGAGGGGAAGAGGCTGGTTGCATTCTACTCTGGTCTCCTGCTTTTACTCAAAAGCCCCCTTTCCCCAGCTGGCCCGCGAGCGGTGGGTGCCTCTCCCTGGGACCCCTCACCCACTGCAGTTCCTCAGATGGGCTAGCTCACAGCCACGCCCAGTCTGCCCTGGGAACTTCAGAGCTACCGGCTGGTGCTCACCGCCTTGGTCGGCTATGACTTCACACCCACAGTGGGCGCTAGTCTGGATGCTGCAGCCAAACCCTGGGTCCCCAGGCCTTCCGGTAGACCAGAAGCCCTCCCCTCCAACCTCTGTGCTTCCCTTTCTACAGAATTCGAGTTATCTCCCCACCCACCTCCAGACACACCTACACTCACCTTCTTGGGGCGTTCTCTTTCTTCTTTCAACGCTTCGTAACCCTGTGTGCCCAGGGATGGCCTACACAGATGACTCCCCAACCATCTGGACATCTGACCCCAGCTACCCCGTGACTGGGACCCAGGGGGCCAGGGAGAGATCTCAAAGGAGGCTCATGGGTACTCCTTGAGGAGGATCCAGGGGAGAAACAGCATCCAGGGTAGAGACAGACCAACGGGCTGACTCCTTCACACCGGAGTGAAGTACTACCTCCCATGGACACCTCCCAGACATTTAAGGAGCACCTGCTATAGACAGGCGCCGTGCTGGGAGGTGAAAAATCCATGCAGAGTTGAGACAAGTGTGAGTTGTACACTGGTGAAGCCCACACTTTGGCAAAAACAGACACTAAATAAATAATTAGACAAGTAACAGCTTAATTTTACCTGTGATAATGCCACCAAGGAGCATGTGCACCAGGAGAGCTTGAAGTAAGAGGACAGCTCTGTGCTGGAGCATCAGGGACCCTTCCTGGGGAGGGGCTGTCCTGAAGGGTGAGAAGGAGGAGGACGTGAGCCAAGAAGGGGTCCTGAGCCTGGGCGGGAGGGCTGGGTTGGGAAGGGTGGGAGACACTGCAAGTTCAGTCTGAGGCTCTGGTGAGCTGATGCTGAGTGAGCGTCCTGGGGTAGCTTCTGTTGGCCCTGAGGTGGGAAACGATGCCTGACCACATGTACCTCCAGGGCAGAGTGGGACCAGCTCACCAACTTTAGAGGTTGGGTAACTGAAGGCCCTCAAAGGCCCACCCTCCTGGCTCCAGCTGGGTGGGACCAGACACAGTGGGACAGCAGGAATGGGAGGGCTTCACCCAAGTTGCTGCACACACTCTGAGGAGACCTGGGCAGTTCTCCCCACAGATAAGCGGTCTGAGTTCTGCTGCCGAGCTGCCCTGTGGAACTCTGGGTTGGGCCAGGGAAGCTTGAAGGCCTGGAGGAGCACTAGGGGGTGGTGTCAGTGTGGCCTCTGCTCCCCCCAGGCTACCGCAGACAGGTTTCCCTACCAGCCTAGGTTCTTTGTTTGTTATTGTTCAGTTGCTCAGTCGCATGTAACTTTGTGACCCCATGGACTGCAACACACCAAGCTTCCCTGTGCTTCACTATCTCCTGGAGTTTGCTCAAACTCATGTCCAGTGAGTCGGTGATGCCATCCAATCATCTCATCCTCCATCGCCCCCTTCTCCTGCCCTCAGTCTTTCATCTGGGTCTTTTCCAATGAGTCAGTTCTTCACATCAGGTGGCCAAAGTATTTAGTTTCAGCACCAGTCCTTCCAGTGAATATTCAGGGTTGATTTCCTTTAGGATTGACTGGTTTGATCTTGCAGTCCAAGGGACTCTCAAGAGTCTTCTCTGGCACCACCATTCAAAAGCATCTATTCTTTGGTGCTCAGCCTTCTTTATGGCTCCTTACAGCAGTCCAGATCTGCCCCCCAACAAGCAGTATTGAGGTTCTGGGAGGAGAGAGGCAGCCATGTGGGCAGCCATGGGGAGAACTTAGGAATTTCTGGGAACTGGACCTTTGTCTGATCCCTGGAGGGTCTCTCTCCAACAACTGCAGAAAATTATCTGGGATTCTTCCTTCCAGCTGCTGCTGCCTGACAGACTCACAGCCTCACCACCCAGCTCCTCTGTGCATGTGGGCCTGGGCCGCTTGGAAAGATGCTCAAGGCCGGGAGAGGGTGAGCCCTGGGGCAGCATTCACCCATTGCACCAGCCCCACAACCCAGTCTCCCCCCTTCTCCTCTCTGTATGCCTCCGTCTCCACTCCTCCTGCCTCTCCCCCATTCCAAAGACCTTTCCCCACCATCCCACCCTCTCCCCCAGCTCAGCAGCCTTTCTGCTCCTTAGCCTTTCCAGGTAAGACGTGACTGCACCCGTCAATGCCCCATGCCAGCTTTCCCAAGATCTGGGCACAGAAGGCTCTTGAGGCTGCCTGGCCTTGGGCCCTGGGCACCTCCTGCTCTGATGAGGCCACCCTCCAGGGTCAGTAAGTGAGGTCTTGTTCAGGAACTCTTCTCCTTTTTCCTTTGGAGAAGGAAGGAATGGAGTTGGGGTAGGGGCTTCTCCTCCCTCCCCCTCCCACCCTTCCTTCCCAGAGCTGCCTGAGGAGCTGAGAAGTGCCCACCCCAAGTCATAGCCTGGACCTCGGTCTGGAGGCGCAGAGGGTGACCTGAGTCACTGCGGTTGTGGGGAGGAGCCCCCTTACCACTCACTCCCAATTCCCACCGAGCGCCAGCAAGCTGCTTTTGAAATGCAAATGCGAAGCGCCTCCCGCCCCCCTTCTTTTTCATTGAAATGCTTCAAGTCTCAGAAAAGAGGGAAAAATGATGTGTTTAAGACAGCAGTGTCTCACCCGCCATCGAGCCCGATAAGGGATTGTTAAATTTTAATTAGACAATTTGACTCCTTCAAATGCCAGCCTCCCAGGGGAGGGAGGCAGCAGCAGGGAGACAGGTTGCTGAAGTCGCTTCTGTGCCAAGGGTTCCTTACCCCTTCCCCCCAGCCCGCGCCCTGGAGTTTCACTGGTGGATGGAATCCAAACCAGAGAACAGGATCCTCGCCCCCTCCTCCCCGACGCCTCCAGCTCCCCTCCAGGGTCCCAGGCACCCTAGCAGATTGACCCTTTTGCCCTCACCTTGCCGGGCTAGGGACCAGGGTGACCACAGCCTCTCTGTCCTTCCTGAGAGGAAAATATCAGGCTGAGGTGTCAGCTTCGGACTGTGGAGCTTCAGAGGAGTTTTCCCTCTTCCGACAGACCTGTTAGAAGCTGTTTCTGTTTACAGGCTGGAAAGTGACCTGTAGCTCAGCCCTCCTCCCAGCTGCCTTGTCTGCCCATTCCCCACCCACTGGGCAGGGCTGGTCGGAGCCTGGTGGGCTGCTGGCCTGGGCCGGCTCAGTGGGCCAGTTCAGCCCCAGGTGGCTGTCTGGGCTCACAGAGCACTTCTCAGCTTGAGAGCTAGCATATTTTCAAATTAGAGCACACACACAAAATGCTAACAGTCAGAAAGCAGGTAGTGTAATGGTAGAGGCCCAGGGGGCTGGACGCGCCCAGGTCCACAGTCCACTTGCCCTGATCACCCCACACAGCTCCACCCTCCTAGACATCTCCTGAGGAAGCTCTGCCTCGGAGACTCTGAAGACAACATGTGTTACACCAGGCTGGAGTCAGACTGGCCATTAGGGAGAACTTGACGGAGGGGTCCTGCCTGCCGATGCAGGAGACATAAGATACGCGGGTTTGATCCTGGATTGGGAAGATCCCCTGGAATAGGAAACAGCAACCCACTCTAGTATTCTTGCCCAGAGAATCCCATGGACAGAGGAGGCTGGCGGGCTACAGTCCATGGGGTCTCAAAGAGTCAGACACGGCTGAAGCGACATAGCATGTGCTCACGATAGCGGGGTACTGACCACCAGCGTGGATGATTCTGGAAGATCTTTCAGTAAGTCTTTGGCCTTCTGCGAGGGGTGAGGCAGTGAGTGCTGAAGACACACGAGGCCTGGGTGAGCTCTGGTACTCTGATGGCCAGAGGCTTGCAGGCACCTGCACAGATGGGGTCTCCCCTCACTCCTAGCTCCCCCCAGGTTCCCCCACACTAAGGCAGTTAAGGAAGAAGAGCCCAGGTGATGCCAGAGCACACCCGGAAGCCTCTGCGGATGAGGTTGGGGGTCAGGGCATGGTTGCCCCACCCCGCAGTTGCCCCTCTGCTGATGAGGCTGCAGTCGGGAGCAGTGGTTGCCCCCTTTGCTGCCCAGGTGAGGATGGTACTCAGGGGAAGAGACTGCCATTCTGTGAGCAAGGCCTGGCATTGGCATGTGTCTTTGTCAGCTCGCTTGGGCTGCCTTCATAAAACACCTAGACTAGGGGGCTTCAACGAGAGAAGTTACTTTTCTCATAGTTCTGGAGGCTGGGAGTCTGAGCTCAGGGGGCTAGGATGGGCAGGCTGTGCTGAGAGCACCTTTCCTGGCTGGCAGATGGCTGTTCCTCACTGTGTGCTCACGTGGCAGGGAGAAAGAGAAGTCAAGCTCTCTGGTGTTGTTCCTTATAAGGGCAGCCACCCCTACCCTCAAGCTTCCTTGTTGGCTCAGAGTCTGAGAAAAAATCTTGGCAAAGAACCTGCCTGCCATGCAGGAGACCCGGGTTCAATCCCTGGGTCGGGAAGATCCCTGGAGAAGGGGTTAGCAACCCACTCCCATATTTTTGCTGGGAAGCCCCTGGACCGTGGAACCTGGCAGGCTACGGTCCATGGGATGGCAATGAGTCAGACATGACTGAGCAACTAACACACACATCCCTACCCTTATGAGGACCCTACCCCCATGACCTCATGACCTCATGGCCCCATCTCCAAACAGGATCACGCTGAGGGTTAGGACCTCATATGAATTTTGTATGAACACGTTTCAGTCCATCGCAGCAGGCTCAGATCATCCATCCCTCTCCCAGGAGACAGAGCCAGATAGTTAACCCCTCCGAGAGCTTAGAAGCGGCCATGACCAAGCGTGTGTTTGGAGCTCACTGAGTGACATTGACTGGGGACTGCGACTTGGAGCTTTTATGCATGTGGCAAGAGCCACCTGGGAGGAAGACGGAGGTGGTGTGTGGAGGCTGGTGAGCAAGTTGATCATATTCTTATAATCCCAAATCAAAATGCTTGTTCTGACAAAAAAAAATTTTTTTCAATAATATGCGATATTATTTATCCAAGGTCTTTTAACTGTAAGAATAATTCTCCTTGGGTTATACATAAAGCCTAACCCTTTTTTAAAAAGAGCAAGAAATGTGGACCATCCTGGCATATCCTGTGAGCCAGCTTTGTGTGGTATTTCCCACCTATAGGAGCCCCTGATCTCACCTGGCTGGTCTCACCTGGCTTCTCCAGACCCAGGGCCAGACCAGACTTACCTAGAGCTCTCCTCTCCCCCGACAGGCACAGGCTCTGACACAGATGAACTCTGAGGGGCAGGGCAGGAGCAGGAATTGGAGGGGTGCCTCTGGAGTGAGAAAGACCACAGCCTGGCTTCTCCTTTGTTCTATGTTCTGAGGGATGCCCCCCCCCCCCCCCCCGGGAGCCCTGGGAAGAAGGAAAAGAGGAAGGGCTGGGGCTGGGGCTGGAGCAGTGGGAGCCTGGGGACCAGCAGGTTTTCTTAGAAAAGTCTTCCTGAGAAAATGCCAGCAGAGAAATGCCTGCAGGTCACTTTATCTTATGCATTCTAAGATGCGGATCCTCTCAGACATTTTAAAGTCTCTGAAGTCAAAATGCTTTTTACAATCAATGCCGTCTAAGAGCTGTATTGGAGTTGCTGGCATTTCTTCTTTCTGAGTGGTACATAAGACGACGATGCACCTTACCTTTAATTCTGTCTTAAAACCTAAGAAATTACGGCAGTCTCCAGGGAGGAGCAAGTGGGCTGGGAGAGCTGGTCCTTCCAGGCCAGCTGCTACCCCGTCCCGAGGGTCTTTCAGATTCATCCAGCAACCACAGTCCGGGAATACACTTTACCTTTTCTTTCCTTCACTCCTTCCCAAGGGCTCAACTGCTGCATCTTGGAATTCTCTCCTCGTCTAGAGCCCACTTTCCGAGGACGAGTAGCCAGGTGTCACAGGAGGAGCCCAGCAGGTCCTCTGACCTTCATGGGCTGCATTTGGACAGTGCCTATCACTTCATCTCTTGGGGGTCTTAGGCTTGTTGTCTGATTGCTTGTTTCTTTGGATTATTTTGCCAGGTTTGTTTTCTCAAAGGTTTGATTTTTCCATGAGGGTTTACCCATCCTGGCCACATATACATCACCTTACTCAATCCTCACAACAATAATTACTGTCCCTATTTTGCAGATGGGAAAATTGAGGCTCAGGAAAGCCAAATAATCTGGCCAAGACCCCCGAGTTAGGAGGGCTACAGTTGGTATTTAACCCAGGTGTTCTGGTCTCCAGCCCCTATGTTATAGCAGTGTCTCTCATGCCAGTAAACCCCATCTGTGGGGGTGGATTTGCTGATGTCCAGATCCTAGATCAGTCTGAGAGCCAGCTGGGCAGCCCCTGTGGGTAAGAAATGTCAGCCCTAATTAGGAAGGTTGCTGAGGACATGGGAGAATCTGGAACTCACTCTGAGCTCTGGTTAATAGGGTCTACAGGTAATTAGGCATGTTCCATATTTTCCCATTTTTTTCTACAATGTAATTATGTTACATTTGTACCAGCAAAAAGCTACAAGAACAATTAAGAATAAATGTTCAATTTGAAAATTAAATGCATGAGGCCTTTCCAGCCTTTGGCAAGACTTACTCTGTGGAGTAACCAGCAGGGAAGGGAAATAATTGTTACCCCCAGCCACCACCCCCGCCCCCCATCTCGCCCATCAGCACTCACATTTGCCATCAAAACTGCACCCATAATGTAAGTCTCAGTTGAAGTTCTCCGATCTCCAGGAAGCCTTCCATGAACACCCTGGCTTTGCCCACCCACACATGCTCTCTGGGGCCTGAGCATCACTGTATCCCCAGTAGATCTGCATGTTGCCCTCCTCCTCCGTCTTCTTTCTGGGGACCAATGTGTAACACCCATGATATTCTTGGGTTGCATCTCCCCTTTGTCACTTGTTGATCTGATGGTTTATGCCAGCAGTTACATTTTAAGTATGGAGGGGTTTTCTTCCCATTTGGACTCACCTTTTGATTCAGTTCTGCAAACATCTGTTAAACACTTACTGCCTGACGATCTTAACATTAAGAGTCAGAAGGGAAAAACAAGATAGTATGTTTTTTTGTTTATCCCACGAATAAGATGAGGCATGAGCAAGACATGGTATAACTCTGAAGATGCTTACACACACGAGTGAACTGAACCGACACCCGAATGGAGAATGTTCCAGAACAAAACCATGAGGCAATGCCTTGGGAGCCCCCAGGAAGGAGGGAGATGGTCCAGCCAGGAAAACTTGGGACAGATTCCAGGACAGGAGGATTCTGGGAGGGGCTTGCTTTGCAAGACATGTAGGACTGGCCAGTAGGGGCAAGGGAAAGAAGTTTTCCAGGTACTTTTCTGATTCATAGAGTGAGGATGAGAACTACAAGCCTTAGAGGTTATTTTGAAGGTAAATGAGATAGTATATCTAAAAAAGAAAAATACTTGGAAAACGATCACATCCTTTGCAGGCAGATGAAGCTGTCATCATATGTAGGGTCAGAATCATGCTGCAGAAATGAAAGTCTGGTTGGGCATGGAGAATGGGTGGGATGGAAGGGACAGGGGCCTGAGAGTCCCCAGCAGATGCCGCTGGCTCTACCGAGAGAGGAACCAGAGAGGTGGGAGCAGGGCAGAGAGGTGCAGTCAGGATCGTGGGGGAAGGAAGTGTGTCTCTGACTTCTCAGGCCCCTGACAGTGCTCGGCACAGTGCTCTCTGCCCGGCAAGCTCGATAGATGCTGATGGACTAAATGATTGATACAGACATGCAGGTCTCCTGCTGTGTGCTCCAAATGGGAAGAGGAGCCAGTGGGATTTGCAGAGGGCAGCCTCCACGTGGCACAGTGCTTCACTCCCTTGGAAGTGGAAGACTTGTTGCAAGGGTGGCATTCCATGTCACTCCACGTGGAATTAGGCATTTTGCTTTCCCCTAAGAGGCTCCAGAGTGGTGGTGCTGGGTTGGACATCATCTATACTCCTTTGCTGAGAGCTGGCAGAGCAGATGTGTTAGTGAGGTGAAGCTGGGCAGACCCTTCTCCAGGGCTCCCCTCTGACCCGTTGAGGCTGGTGTGCCCTCCTCCCTGATTTGGATATGGTACCATGTTCAGATCGATTGGAATAAACTGCTGGGTTTCAAACCCGTTCAGGTAGCAAAACACCTGGAAGTTGTGGAGCGCTGTATGGAATGCCTTGAAGTACTGTTCACTTAGTTCATTGTGTGAAATTGGAACACTTTTGTTAGCAGGAGAGCCAACTGTATTATGTGTGCATTATGTTTCAATCACAACCAAAACACAGGCTGTCAAGCTCATCCATGCCTGCTGCCTCTGAGCCCCTCCGCTTTCTTTTTTCAGTAAGAAGCATCTCCAAGCCTCTCAGAGCCCAATGCCGAAATCTGGAGTTATCTCGTCTCCTTCTCTCCTGGCTTGCCTACCCCAACTCCCACCCCACATCTATCCAGTGACCAAATTCCATGAAATCAACAGGTTAGCTACTGATTCTGAACATGTCTCTCCATGTTCATCCCCACACCATTATTCAGAAGACCACCATCCTTTACCTGAATTACAGTCATAGCCTTACTTCCCGCTAACATCCCTGCTGACTGCAGTCAGCAACCTTTCCTAAACACTAATCCAATGGAGTCATTCCTCTGCACCTGGACTTTCAGGGACTCCAAGCTTATAAGACCCATTCTGGCCCATGAAGAGCCCTCTGGTTTAATTTCCCCCAGCTTCTCCATCATGCTCTACAGTTTTAGCCAAACAGAATTAATTGCTATTTGGGACCGTGTCGTGTTCCCTCCGGCCTGGATGTATCCCCTGGACTCAGTTGCCCAGCTCACTCCTCTGTCTACTTCATCTCCGATAATGCCTCCCTCAGGAAGTCTTTTCCCTCTGAGATGAGATGCCCATTTCTCAGGGCTCTCAGCACACAAAGGCACTCACCGGCTCTTCCTGGGGTCCCTGCAGCCTCTCAGCTGGTGACCTCCCTCTCCGCTTAGCAGCACCCTTCTATTCTCTGCATGGCAGTCAGATTCTTCTCAAAGGCAAATCTCATCATGCGGCTCCTGCTGCCCTTGAGGTCAAGTCTAAAATCCTAGAGTGATTTATACAACCTTCTAGGATCAAGCCCGTTGCAGCCTCCAGTTCAACTCATTCCAAGCTCTCTGTGCTTCAGCTGCCCCAGATCCCCCGCTATCCCTCTCACATGGCACCCACTCTCCAGCTCCATCATTTGTTTACCTGCTTCCTATGTCTGGACCCCTCCCCTGGCTCCCAACTGTTTACCTGACATCCTGCAGGTGTCTGTTGAACATCACTTCCTTAGGAAAGCCTTCTTTGAATCCCTAAACTAGGTTGTGTCTCTCTCCTCATTCCATTTTCTAATGCCTACCACTCAGACATTTAATTGCTTGGTTAATTGGCTATTGTTTCTTTTAGAATGTGAGCTGTAGAACTATGTATATTTTGTTTCTGGCATTATGTAGAACAATGTTCAATAAACAGTTACAGAACCAAGAGGGAATGAATACATATATGTGTTCTTACCACTAGAAGCTAGAACTCCTTGCAGATGTGTGTGTGGCATGGGATGTGCTTAATTGTTTGTTGAATAAGTGGGTGAATAAATGATCAGCTCTTTTCAAGCTCATTGATTTTATTATACTTTAAAAAATGGTACTTTCTCATTTGTTTTACCATCAGCAAGCACTTGCTAGCAGATGAGTGGAAGCAGGCTGCAATATTTCAAGATAATTTTTGGATGCAAACTTAAAATCCTGAGGCTGGAGAATTCTCTTTTAACCTCCCATGGTGGGTGTTAGCCCCGAGCCTCCCATGGGTAACAGCATGCTTTGGGAGGTCCTCCTACTCACTCCCTGTGTCTGTTTTGTCCTGGCCAGAGCCTGGCCACCCAGTGGCCCTACTGCCCCCATGGATCCGCTGAACTTGTCCTGGTATGATGATGATCCAGAGAGCCGGAACTGGAGCCGGCCCTTCAACGGGTCCGAAGGGAAAGCCGACAGGCCCCACTACAACTACTATGCCATGCTGCTCACCCTGCTCATCTTCATCATCGTCTTCGGCAACGTGCTGGTGTGCATGGCTGTGTCCCGCGAGAAAGCGCTACAGACCACCACCAACTACCTGATCGTCAGCCTTGCTGTGGCTGACCTCCTGGTGGCCACGCTGGTCATGCCCTGGGTGGTGTACCTGGAGGTAGGTCTGGGCCCCTGCGTGCTCTGGCACCTCCCCCGGAGACGCTCCTCACTGGTTCCCATCCAGTGAGGAATCCAGGCTCCTCACTGGTTCCCATCAAGAGTGTGCCTTTTCAGGTCGGCGCTCTCTCCACTCTGGGCTCAGTTTCATAAAAATGGGTGGATCATCTCCTTAACGGTCCTGACTATGGGTGATAAGGTGCTTACTAAGTAAATGCCAGGGGCTTCCCAGGTGGTGCTAGTGGTAAAAACCTGCCTGCCGGTGCAGAAGATGAAAGCAATGCGGGCTCGATCCCTGGGTCAAGATGATCCCCTGGAGGAGGAAATGGCAACCCACTCCCGTATTCTTGCCTGGAGAATCCCATGGACAGAGGAGCCTGGCCTGTTGCAGTCCATAGGGTTGCTCAGAGTCGGACATGACCGAAGCGACTGAGCACGCGTGAACGCGCTAAGTGTCAGGCCTCACATTAGTCCTTCAAAAGCAGCATCTCCCCACTGAGTCTTCACAGCATCTTCTAGATGGTGAGCTGGGTGGTCAGAGAAGTTAGATGACTTCTCCAGCCTCACATGGTGACTGGAGCCAGGGCCCCAGAGTAGGTGTGTTGGGTCACGTGGAGAATGGGAGTCACTGACAAGGATCCCTGAGGATGGCAGAGGCTCGTGCTCCCAGGCCTGAGTCTTCATTCCTCTTCCCCTGACTTCAGAATGGGGGCTGCGGCTCCACACTCTCCTCTGCCTCCCCACCACACTGTGTGTCCGGAACCTCGAGGCTGAGGTGGCCGTGAACTGCGCTCCAGCTCCTTTCTTGAGGAAGGACCACACAGCGACCCACTGCTTGGCTGGGGACAGAGCCCACCCAGCCCGAAGCCCCTGCTGGGGGCCAGGAGCTACCAGGCTCTTTACAGACTCACTCTCAGCAAATACTCCTGCTGCTCCTGAGTTGATACCATTCTTTGCACTTTAAGGAAGAGGAAACAGAAGCTGTGAGAAGTTGCCTGTCTGTATCCAGATCACACAGCACAGGGGAAACCTCTGGGATTCCCAAAGTGGGGCCCTGCTTCCAGGAGGACACTGTCCAGAGCTGACAGGTGGGAGGGCCTAGGGCAGTGGCATGGGCACAGGCTGGATGCCCTTTTCTCTTCCCAGGGTTCTGGGGTGGTGTCTGGCTGCATGGGAAGCTGGGCAGGTATTCAGACGCCAAGGTCACTAAGATCTCTGTGTCATGACCTTCCTGCCCTGGATGCGAGGGGAATTTACATGTGCTGTAGAAGCAAGCCCCTACCTGTGAGGGAAAGGCTTCCACCTTTCAAAGAAAATGAGAAACGTTTTCGGTTGAAGCTGAGCATAGGAGACATCTAGGAGAAGCAGCAGAGGTGGGGAGGGGAGGTTGGTCCCTCTGTCTCATGTCCCTAGGGCCTCCTGTTGTCACGACCACAGGGAGCTCTGGGCCATCACTCCCCTGGTTTCCTCTGGCATGACCCAGACAGGTTGCAACTTTCAAAGTGACCGGAATGTTAAGAGAGAACCAGCAAGAAACAAACAATAGAAATAGCACAACCTAAAAACACACAGGTACCACGGGCCAGGCATCCAGTTCCTCCATGATGGCACATTTACGGGGACCCCGAGCCTCGGTCTGTCCCACGTCCTATCTGAGGGCATCTCCCTCCGGATCACCTTTCTGTTTCTTAGGGCTATTCCCCTCCTGCTCCCTTGTAAAGTGGGTTCCCAGGCCACAGGCCGGTAGGAAAAAAATGATGGGTGGCTGGCTAAGCAAGCGACTTCTCTGTGCATGGTCTTCTCATCTACAGAATGGAGATAATCACAGTACTGACGTCATAAGCGTTGTTTGAGAATCACATGGATTAATATACCTAGAGTACTTAGAATGGCAGCAGGCACATAGTAAGCAGCATGTGAAAGTAACCATGACGACGGTGATGAAGATGAAGGTGACGATAAATCATCACACCCCCTCCACACTGAAGGACCCTCCTCGTGGCCAGGCAAAAAGATGCCCTCTTCCAGAGGAAGGCATGCTTTGCCCAGGGCTCTGGGCGTGGGTTCTGGAGCTTTCAGACCCACCACCCCTACCTAGACCCTCTAAGGCAAGGCCCAATGTGTGCGTTAGGGCACCTAGGAATCTTTAAGTCCTTCACACGGATATTTTAAACATATCTGTTCACATTAATTTAAAAGTGAAGCTCAGTGTTTCACGGGAGAGTGGAGAGTGGTGGTTCAGATGGCAGTGCTCAACTCTTCCATCAAAACAAGAGCTGGACAGTGGGCCTTGCTTACATGACACCATCTCAGCTACTTATTGTCCCTAGAGAGTGTCCCAAGTGGAGTGTCACCCTATCCCAACATCCTGCTAAAGCATCCTCCCAGCCTATACTGTGTTCTCTCCAGGAGATGCTCTAGTTGTCCAGAATTTTCCATCCGGTTCCATTTCCAGTGATGTTAAATCCTCTGATAACATCAACTATCACCCGGATAGGTGGGACTGGATGCGGATTCTGCTCAGAATAGGGAAAGCACACTGGTTTTGCAGTGAGAGGACCAGGTTCCAGTCGTGACCGTACCGCTTTCCATCTGGAGAAGTTGAGAGAAGAGAGCCGGGGCTCAGTTGCCAGCATGTGCTATTTTGGCCTCAGAGCCCTTTGAAGGGAGGGTTTGCTGGGTGCATTTTCCAGAAGAGCGGATGTAACAGACTCAGATCACAGTTACTGACTTAGTCAACAGCCATGAGTGTCCTCGGGGCTGGGGTCTGAGGCCCCGGCAGGACCATTACAGTGGAGTCTGATGGAGATGACAAAGCCCATTCTGCAGATCTCAGCGTCATGTGAGCAAGGATGTTGATGAATGTTGTCAAAGGCTCCAAGGAAACAGCCCTGGTGTGGGACTAGCAAACTTGAGGGCCAGTCCTCCCTCTGCTACTAAATCACCAGGAGATCCTGGACAAATCTTTTTCCTCCCTGACCTCGAGTTAGTCTACCTGTGCCGTTATAATCGCTCCTTTCCCACTTTATGCTTATCTAGTGCTTGTGCTTAGTTAGCCGTGTCCGACTCTATGACTGTAGCCCGCCAGGCTCCTCTATCCATGGAGTTTTCCAGGCAAGAATACTATAGGAGTGGGTTGCCATGTCCTCCTCCAGGGGATCTTCCTGCTCCAGGAATCAAACCTGTGTCTCTTGCCTCTCCTGCATTGGTAGGCAGATTCTTTACCACTAGCGCCACCTGGAAAGCCCTGTTTATCCAAGGACTTTTTACATAACTGTCTCCTCTTTTCACAAACTAGATGGCCCCTTCCAAGGCAGCTCAGGAGAGAGCATAGGATGTGCTTCCCCCAAAAAACTTGCTTCAAATCCTGGCCCTGCTGCACACGATCTGGGTGTACTCCAGAGCTTCACCCCTCATCCAGGAGTGGGCATAAGCAGCGCCCTCTTGTATGAGCTTTAAGTTACAATAAGTGAGGTGAAGTGCTTGCAAGAGATGTTCTATAAACAGTGACTACTGACACACTTTCTTGAGCCTTTGATTCAGAAGCCTCAGTCTGCGTTCTAGAGCAGCTGTTCCTGGGAACTTGCAGGAAGCCTGCCTCCCACTTCTTCTGTGCTCTGGGAAACCCTTTAGGGAGAGGGGTTGAGAGCTCCCTAAAGACTTTGTCAGAATAGTTCACCACTGTGCCCCAGAGTCTAGGACAGAGCTGGACACATAATAAGATGCTCAGTAAGTGTCTATTAGGAGTAAGGAAGGCAGGGAAGAGGGAAGGAAGCAAGGAGGATGGAGGAGACGACCCTGATATCTCAGACCTAGGTTGCCAGGTGGGTGAGAGCAGCTTGGAAATACTGGTCCTACCCTAGGAGGATGTCAAGGTGGAGCACAGAGCAGGTATGCCTGGGACTCTCCCAGGGGTGCCTTAAAGGTAGACTCTGTTGAAGCCAGGGAAGCCCTTCCTATCCTATGCCCTCCACCTTGGCCTTGTGCCTGCCTGTACAGTGCTAGATACCACTGCCCCACATGAGCCCCAGAGAGGGCAGTGCCACCCAAGAGGCTTCCTGTCTTCCAGGAAAAGCTACAGTTTCCTCCATGCACTGCCCATCACTGTCCTTAATGCCAGCAATTGGTGTTATGCCTGCGAGCAGCTAAGAGGGCAGTGCTGAGAATGAGTTTGTAACTAGTCCTGCTGTGCCCCACAGAGCAGCTACTGCTCTGCTCCCATCGCCAGGCCGGGCTTTCCTGCTCCTCTTTCTCCCGTAGGTAGCGGCCCAAGTTGTATCTCCCTGTCTTGACTCTGTCCCCAGGGATGGGGCTGCTCCAAGCTTCCACAGCTGCCAGGGTAGCCTGCTAAGTGAGTGTGTGTGTGTCTGTATGTGTGTGTAAAGGGGAGTTGTGGGGTGGGGGTGTGCATGTGGGGTATGCGTGTGTGTGTCAGGGGAAAGAAGGGTGCAAAATGCTTGTGTCATAAGCTGGGCTCCTGGTTCTGCACTGAACCAGGAATGATTTATTACACATCTTCCCCAGCCCGTTCTGTTCTTCCTAAAGCTTCCCCCTCTTTCATTCTCCAAGTGCAGCGAGGAGCAGAAATGTCTTCACTGTTTCATAATCACATCCCCACCATTGTTCTTCACAGACACTTACTGAGTCCCAGCTCTGTGTCATACCCCATGCTGGGCACTGAAGGAGCAGCCCACCCTCCCACCTCCAGACACCTGGGCCAGGGCTGGGTCAGAAACTGAGCTGGAAGGCTTTAGGCGAGTACCCACCCTTTTCTGGGGCAGTTTCCCCATTGGTAAATTGAGGGTCGTAAGGTATTCACACAAAGGTTTTACAGATGAAGGTTCAAAGCTGAAGCACTCGTGTAGTTTTATCATTTCTCTTCTACCAAATTTCTTGGCACAGAGTGAGTGGCCTTACATGCCTAGGAGGAGGGGTGACCCAGGCAAGGACCTCAGACACCCACGAGCACAACTCCCCATGGCTTCCCCTTTCCTCCCCAGGCTGGAGACCCAGGAGACCTCAGCCGAGCCCGTCACCCCAGGAGACCTGCCCCAGGACACCAAGCTCTGTTGCATGAGCCAGTAGCCTCTGCTGTCCACCCATTATGTTGCTTTGTCTCCAGGTGGTGGGTGAGTGGAAATTCAGCAGGATTCACTGTGACATCTTTGTCACCCTGGACGTCATGATGTGCACAGCCAGCATCCTGAACCTGTGTGCCATCAGCATCGACAGGTGAGCCCAGCCAGGGTGGGAGAGGTGACCCAGACCATTCACCCTGTGGGCTTCCCTGCCTCTCCTGCAGGGTCAGGCTCTATCCATGATGCTGTACAGCTGGCTGTGTGCCTGAGTCCATGTGTTTGTATGCATGTGTGTGTGCATGTGTGTCTGTCTGGGAGAGGATAGACCCCACAAAGGGAGGTGTCTGTGGACAATAATGCTACCAAGAATCCCTGGAAAGAGACCAGCAGAGAAGAGAAAGCGCTTGGCACGACTGCAGGAGGCCCTATCACTTCTTGCTTACATGACCTTGGGCAGATTGTGGATGTTCTTAGAACCCAAGTTTAACTGTCTAGAAACCAAGATAATGACACCTGCCCATGTGTGACTCTATAGTCAGTTGATCATTTTCTGTCCCGCACAGGCACCTGGCCAAGGGGACTCAGACTCTGCTTACTTTGCTAAGTTCTACATTTGGAGCCTTTTACTAATTTGCACACACAAGTTATATGGGCTTCCAGAAGCCCTGGCTCTCCGCCCTTCACAGGATTCTTGGAAGATGAATAGAGCTGATGTCTGAGAAGTGCTGAGTAGAACCATGTGGCATCATAAACAATTACCATTGTTATTCTTTTCTGCTGAATGAGACCTAATCCTTGCTTTATAGGTCCCAGGTACCAATCCATCAATAAACACTTCTACCCTCCATGGGCCCAGCACAAGTGCAGCAAGTACAGTTTCAAAGGTGCAAAGACCCAGGCCATGGCCCCTTAAGAAACCTAAACTCCAAGCAGGGAGACTGGAGTGGTAGACAGTCCAGGATTGAATGGTAGCCTGTCGGTCATTAAGCACTTGATGAGTGTCACCAACTTCCTTGCTAAGTCCGGGACAAGAAAGGGTTGATTTAGGAAGGAGACCAATTTTCCATCCTCCCAAAGTGGGGTGTCTCTGTGCAGTGAGGAGTCCCTGGGCCAGAAGCCCAGACTCAGGGTCCACTCCCTACGCCCTTGCAGGTACACAGCCGTGGCCATGCCCATGCTGTACAACACACGTTACAGCTCCAAGCGCCGAGTCACGGTTATGATCGCCATTGTTTGGGTCCTGTCCTTCACAATCTCCTGCCCTATGCTCTTCGGACTCAACAACACAGGTGAGTCCTGCCTCTGTCCTCCTGGGGCTCAGCTGGCCCCTGAGGGAGCTGAACCCTGGTGTGGACATGCGTGGTAGCCCACCAAGAGACTGTTCACCACCTTGGACTGAAGCCAGGCTGAGGGGTCAAGGTGACTCAGGTCACCTGGATTGTTCCTGGTAAGATCAGAGAGGAAAAATGGTTTGGAGCACAATGGTATTGGGTGAGGAATGGGGATAATGTTTCAGGAGGATGCCTGGCGATTTTCAACTTTATTAAATTGGAGCCAACCAGACAGCCTGGTAGACTGCATGTCTGTGCCTGTCTGTATGTGTGCACCCAGGGTGGGAGGCTGTTGGGCCTCCATCACCCTTGATAATGAAGCTGCAGCCCCAAGGGCTGGCCAAATCCAGGCCAGGCCTGAGCCACCTGGAGCAGAAAAGGTAAAAGAAAGTAAGAGGCTAGCCCATTGTGACCAGGTCCTGCGTGAGGCAGTCAGGAGCATCTCAGACGGAGAAGGCACAGCCCCCATGAGGGAGATGACATAATGCCAGCGTGCCTCTGGAGACCATTACTGGACAGGACACAAGGAAGACTCAAAAGCATGTGGTTCAAAATCTAAGTGTCATGGAAATTTCAAGAAGTAGGAATGGGGCTAAACATGCTTGAATTAATCTGGAAAGGCCCTGGGAAAGAGCACAGTCATCTGCTAGATCTGACAGGGAACTTGGAAAGACAGTGGAACACAGGTTGAGTTCAGCAAAGAGGACCAAGTTGTTTTGTTCCTAAAATTAAAAGGTGTCAGATCTCCCCCCGAATACACGGGAAAAGCTAAAATAATAATCTACTTTTTAAAAATTATTTTCTCCCATTATTTTTTCCAAAAAAAAAAAAAACCCCATAGCCCCACTTGTGGACTCCTGGATGACAAAACCAATGGGGAAGCAACGAGGGGTTATTAATGAAAACCCTTGGAAGCAGCTTTTTGTTCATGGTTGTTTTTAATACTCTGATCTGCGCATTTGTTTACATCTAACGCTTCCAGGCCACCTTAGGCATCTATTTGTACTCTCTGTAACATTGCTCCTTGGTGGCAGGAAGGCACTGTGGCCCCAGGTAGGGGGGCCTCGCTGACGCACCCACCCCACCCCCGGGGCTTTCTTCCCCCCGCCCCAGACCAGAATGAGTGCATCATCGCCAACCCCGCCTTCGTGGTCTACTCCTCCATCGTCTCCTTCTACGTGCCCTTCATCGTCACCCTGCTGGTCTACATCAAGATCTACATCGTCCTCCGCAGGCGGCGCAAGCGTGTCAACACGAAGCGCAGCAGCCGGGCTTTCCGGGCCAACCTGAAGGCCCCGCTCAAGGTCCGGAGACCCCTCGCCCCACGTCTCTGCCTCACCGTGACCCAGGGGGTGGGGGGTGGTGCCTGGGGTTCAGGCTGAAGGAGCCACGAGGAGGGCACGTTTCCCAGCTGGGACTTCAGTGGGCAGCTTGAGTCTCCAGGACGGGAAGTGGGGAAGCGGTGGAGACCATCTGGGAGGAAACCGCTGTCTGAGCGCAGCAGCTCTTGGCACCCTCCTTGCTCCTCTCCTTTGCTTTCCTTCCTCTTCCTTTGCTCACTCTAGCCATCCATCTCCCTTTCTGCCCCTCTGATGCCTGCATCCCATCTTCTTTCTTTCCTGTGCTCTGTCCTCTTCTGCTCAAACCTCCTCCTTCTGCTCACCTACTCTCACCTACTTCCCTCCTCTACCCCCTTTTCATTTCCACCTTTGTGTCTTGTGACTTCTTTCCCTCCTCCCTCCCGACTCAGCCCTGCCAGAGGCAGATGTTATGTGGGCACAGAAGGAATAAGAGCTTGGGGCTTAGATACATAATGTTCAAATCCTGGCACTGCCGCTTTTTTGCTGAGTGACCTTGGGCAAGTTGCTTAACCTCTCTGAGCATCGGTTTTCTCCTCTGTTATATGTGAATCAGAATACCAATCTCACGGGGTGGTCTTGAGGATTCAGTGTGAGAGGGACTGGGCATGCCCAGTAAGGTGCCAGATCCTTAGCAGGTGCCATTGAAAAGTCAGAGTCCTGTTGTCCCTCCTCCTGCCCACTTTGTTGCATCACAGTACTGACCTTCAACTGTGCCTCAGTTGCCTCCTCATGCCCCACCCTCCTAATCTCTGCCCTTCTCTGAGCTCCCGTGCCCAGTCTGACTACCCTGCATTGAGGTTCTGTCCCCACCCCCCTCTCCATCATGACCCATGTGCTGGCTCACTCCACAGGGCAACTGTACTCACCCTGAGGACATGAAACTCTGCACCGTTATCATGAAGTCTAATGGGAGTTTCCCAGTGAACAGGCGGAGAGTGGTAAGTGTTCAGGTCAGGGACCCAGAGCCCGGTCTGTCTGCCTCCAGGGAAATGACCTGCTATGATTCTCAGAGTCCTCACCAGCTGGTCCAAGGGATAAGCCCCTTCCAGGACCCCCCACTTTGCCTCAGCTGAGGCCAGGCTCACCACACACACTTGTAAGCAGGCGTGGAGCATGACAGCTCCACTAATTCTACAGGGCACAGAGAAGTACCCTTAGTGCAAGGAGGTGGGTGGGAGAAAGCGCTTGGCCATATAACAATAATATTAACGGCTATGACCACTAATTGAACACCTACTATCTTCCTAGTTTCTCACCAAATCCTCACAGCGACCCTGAGAGGTAAGTCTTATTGATCTTATGGATCCTCATTTTACAGAAGACGAAACAGAGGCTCAGAGAGGATAGGTAACTCACCCAAGGCTAAACAGTTAGCGAGAGAGTGAATAGCTGAGCCCAGACCTAAGTGACTCTCTGAAACCCATGCCCATGTTCTTTTGCTTGCACATACCACCTGACAGACAGGCAGGTTTGGGGGGCCGGAGGCTGGGAGCTGGTGGAGGGATGGAGCAGAGCACTCAGGGCTCACAGTACAGTGCAGCCTGTGTCTAGAGCCCAGAAACCCAGAATCCCAGCAGATCGCAGGCTTTGCCCAGGGATAGTAGCACTGGGATCCAAGCAGATGTTCCCTTCCCCCAGCACGAGCAGAGGATGGGCCAGGGAACACACGGAGGACTGGACACCAAGTCCAGGTCAGGTGTCTTCAGCAAGCAGGGCCCCTGCTTGTCACCTGAACAGTCAATCTTCACCCGCAAGGGCAGGACTCCAAGGAGCCATTTGAGAGCAAGGATCAGGGCATAGTGAGGCTGCATTTCAGAGGCTCAGGCTGAGACCCCAAAGCCTGGAATAACGGGGCATGGGGACGGACCTGGAAGGCTGTGAAGACCTGAGGTCAGGGCCCTCCAGATCAGCCCAGCAGGGAAGATGTGGGGATAGAGGGGTGTACTCTTTGGCACCTCCAGCAGTCTGGCAAGAGAAGTGGGGCTCACCTGTGAGTGCTGGTGCAAATGCCTCAGGTCAGCCGGGGCAGGAAGAACAGGGTGCCCTCTCTGTGGTTAGAACATGAGCTCCTGGAGAGGCAGGCCCAAAATGTCAATCACTAACTCACTCTCAGCATCCAGCTTGGCTCCTGGCACTCAGCCTGGCACTCAGCATGTGTTGCTCAGCTCCTGGAAGAGAAGTGCCGGGTATGAAGCCCCCACAGAGTGGTGGCTGCTTGAGGATTGCTCCAGGAAGGGGCTGGGGGTGACCCGGCAGGCAGGGGCTGCTGTGGGCCCTGGGTCCTGTACCCACACAGTCCTTGCCTCCCAGTGACCATCCCCCTTGCCTCTCTGGCAGAGGGACCCTGAGGTGCTTTCAGGAGTCTCCAGAGGGAGATAAGAGAGCCTGGGTGAGGCCAGGGAGGCCAGGGAGGCCAAGAAAGGCTGGGTGGCCAAGGGCTGAGAGCTTGCCTGGCTCCACCCAGAGCTCTCTGCCTCTGTGCAGGAGGCTGCCCGCCGAGCCCAGGAGCTAGAGATGGAGATGCTCTCCAGCACCAGCCCGCCTGAGAGGACCCGGTACAGCCCCATCCCCCCCAGCCACCACCAGCTGACTCTCCCCGACCCATCCCACCATGGCCTCCACAGCACACCCGACAGCCCTGCCAAGCCAGAGAAGAATGGGCATGCCAAAGACCACCCCAAGATTGCCAAGATCTTTGAGATCCAGTCCATGCCCAATGGCAAAACCCGGACCTCTCTCAAGACCATGAGCCGCAGGAAGCTCTCCCAGCAGAAGGAGAAGAAGGCCACCCAGATGCTCGCCATTGTTCTTGGTGAGTCGGCCCTGGCCGCTGGCCACAGCCCGGCACTGCCCAACCCTGGCTGGGCGATGGACCCAGCAATGTAGGCCCCCTTATCTGCCATCACTCCCTAACCAGGGCTGGTAGGTCACAGGACTGGCACTTTTCAGGCACAGGTCAAACCCATTGACATACCTGACTAGGTAGATGCTATAATTATGCTCATTTTAAAGATGGGGAAACTGAGGTTCAGAAAGCTTGTGTAACTTGATCAAAGAGGATGCGTGGTTTAATATCAGGCAGCATTCTTGCCTGGAGAATCCCGTGGACAGAAGAGCCTGGCAGGCTACAGTCCATAGGGTTGCACAGAGTCGGGACACCAGTGAAACAACTTATCACACATGCAAGCACATGCCGATTCTAGAATCTGAACCTGACCAGTGTACCATCGTGGCTCTGAGAACCTGGTGACCCTGAGCAAGTCACTTCTCTCAATCTCCTTGTCAGCAGAGTAGATTACCTGTCAGGGTTGTTGTGGTCATCAAGTGATGCACGGTGGTGAAAGCATTTTACAGCTGCAAGTCAGTGCCGTGCACTGTTAATGCTGCTATTGTTGAGGAATCAGGAAGTTTGCTTACCTCAACCAAGACCCAGTGGGACCAACGCTGTGAACAATTAAAGGGGCAATGAGGAACCCCCTACCCCCACCCTCAACCCTGAGCTAAATGAGGGTGAGCGAGACAAGGCTTTTGGGCTTGCGCCTTGGTGCCTGGGCGGGGCTGCAGCAAGGGATCCGGGTCCCCCTGCCCCCCACCCACCTGGTGCACCCTCGGGCCCCGCCCCTCCCGGCCCCTGACGGCCACCTTCTCTCCCAGGCGTGTTCATCATCTGCTGGCTGCCCTTCTTCATCACCCACATCCTGAACATACACTGTGACTGCAACATCCCGCCCGTGCTGTACAGCGCCTTCACGTGGCTGGGCTACGTCAACAGCGCCGTGAACCCCATCATCTACACCACCTTCAACATTGAGTTCCGCAAGGCCTTCCTGAAGATCCTACACTGCTGACCCTGCTGCCTACCTGCACAGCAGCCCGCCGCCCCCCTCCCCGCCCGGCGGCCCCGCCTGGGGCCCTGGGAGCCGCGGGCAAGCGGGGCGCAGAGCAGCCTCGGCCATGTCCTCGCCCTCGGGCCCTGCAGTGTTAGCTTGCCTCCCGCCCCGCACCGCCCCCGCACCTTGGAGCGGCGGAGGGGCAGCGCTAGAGAGCGAGGCACCACGGACGGCGGACCCCGAGCTCAGGGGCAGCTCGCGGGCCCCCCAGCCCACTCCCAGACCCTCTCTCCTTGGCACCAAAGACGCAGCTGCCTTCTCCGACCTTTCTCTGGGGCTCTGGGGTTGTGGGGCCAGTATCGAGGCTCGGAGGCCTGGTTTTCACAGGACGGGCTGAGCGGGCGGTGGGGAGGGGTGGACAATCACAGCCCCCCAGGGCCCACACCTGAGAAGCCAGAGCTCTGGCCACGGCCCCAGGCAGCGTCAGGCCTGGGAGACCCCTGTACACCCCAGGTCTGGACGGACCCCAGAGAAGCCCAAGTCCAAACTCCTCACCCCTTCTCCCACCTGGCCTGGCAGGAGCTGCTCAGTTATCCACAGCAGTGGTCCTGACCCACCCCTGCTCACCACGAGGTTTCCACGCCCCTGAGATGGAGGAGCCCCGGTCTCCAAGGGCCTGGGTGGGGGGGGGGTCAGGACCCCCCCACCCCAAGCCCGCTTTGCTGACAGACATGGGTACAGCCCTTTTCTTAGCAAATGTTGGGCCAGCTGGGGCTCTGGCAGAGAAGGCGGGCTCGTCACACGTCTGGGGCTGGGGTTGGAGGCGTCTGGGGTCCTTGGTGGGGGGACTGCCACCCTCTGCCACAAGCCACTGTCCTTTTCTCTTCCTCTCGCCTCTTTGCAGTCCCGTCCCATCTCTCTGTGGCCTCTGCCTTAGAGGAGCCCACGGCTGAGCGGCTGCTGAGGGAGAGGGAAAGCCTCTCCTCTTGGGGGAGCCCCCAGGCCCCATACTCTGTAACATCACCACACATGCTCCACACTAATAAAACTTTGACAAGAGTCCCCTCCAGGCTCCCTCGGGCGGGGGTGCATGTCCCCTCCATCCTCCGCATCGGGTGTCGCCAGGGCTCTGTGTGTGGGGGACTGCGAGCTGGAGAGACCCCAGAGGTGGGGCCCCTGACACCGTCAGAGGGACAGGGCTGGGTGCGGGAGTGGTGGGGAGGAGCACAGGGGCTGTGCCGGGAGGACCAGGAGAAGAGGCATGTGCCTGTGTGTGTCCCCCTCATCCCGGCCCCTCCTCCCCAGTGGGCCTGAGCGCTCAGTGCTGCTGTGGGGTGGCCTTGAGCTTCAACTGTCAGCCAGGATGGGGGACAGAACATTTCCATTGGGAATCCTGCGGAGTCCCCAGGGCTCCCTAATCACCAGAGCCGCAGGGCCAGCCAGGCTGCCCCCTGCCCTTCGCCTCCTCTCTCCAGGTCCGAGCACCTCTGCAGGCCCAGTCTTCAGCCCTGCTCACCCACCAGGGCAGATGAGGCTCCTGGAAACAGTGGCCTTCGAGGTGCGGCCCTGCCCAGGTCCATGTCTGCCCCTTGCCCTGTCTGGTGTCAGCACCCGCTTCCTCCGGGGCAGGCAGGAGGCCCTGTGCGACGTGGCCTGGTGTCCTCCTGCCTCCTGGCCTCCAGACCAGTCACAGCTCCGAGCCTTCTGGGGCCATGACTTGGCACTGACCCAACAACAGAAGTTTGGCTTTTTAAAAATGAAATATAAATCAAACCGGTGAAGGAAGAATATTCTTACCACCTTGAGAATAACAGCGGTGGTAACAAACAAGGTGCTGGCACCCACGGGCTCAGGCTCCTGGGAGCTGTCAGGGCATAATTTGCATGCTAAATACAATATTTTTAGCACCAAAAGTTTGGAGCACTTGACTTGCCCGGAACACTTAATTATGGACTTTGATCTTCTCCCTGAAACTGAACATAGTGCTAAGCCCTGGGAGAGGCTCCTGTCCCCAGAACCCCCGATTCCAGATGATGGGCAGAGCAGGCTCCTGGTCTAGCTCAGGGGAGGGGGTCGATAACCCAGCCACCCCCTCCCGGGAAAGGCATTAGGCCCCCCAAGGGGGCTAGAACCCCCAGGGACCTCTCAGCTCTGTTACCCACCCGGGAGCCAAGGCACATGCACGAGGGCGTGTGCACGCACACACACACACGTGCACACACACACACGCACACAGTCTATGAACGATCTTGACCTGGAACGAGAGCTTAAAAACTCCTGTTATCATTAGAAATCTTAGGGGGTCACACAGGGTGGAAAAGATGACAAAAGTTTGGAGAGAGAAAGAGAGAAGGGAGGGAGAAAGGAAGGAGGGAGAGAGGGAAGGGAGGGAGGGCAGGTGGCCTGAGAGCAGGTTGGGAAGAGCACTGACAGGAGAAGAGGGGAAGAGGGCAGGTGGGGGTGGGAGGCGGGGCAGGGAAAGCTGCCCACAGCTGTCACGAAGCTTCAAATCTTTGTGCCAGACAACAGATTGACAGCTGGAGTGGGCAGGGGGAGGGCTGGGCTCCACCTCCTCCCCCCTCAGTGCTTCGGGGGCAAAGGGATGGCGGGGGACCCAGGAACACCAAGGTGGAAGGGGGTGCCCAGGCTCTGGCTCTCTCCCCAGAGGGCCCGACAGCCCACGTTTTCCCCGATCAGCGAGGGCAGAAGGCAGCCCCAGGCTGGGAGTGGCAGCCCTCTGATTTTCTCTTTCCTGGCCATTCCCCTGTGCTTCTGCCTCCATGCCCATCTTTGTCTGTAGAACACCTTTTAATCAAAGGATCATTGATCTGCCTTTATGGAACACGGAGTCTGCACCCCGGGCACCCTCCCCCAGAGTGCAGCCAGGAGGCACCACTTAAGGGAGGAGCCGTCCTGGTCGGGCATGGTGGGGCGCCGTGCAGCCATCCTCTCAGATGTCTGCTTGTGGCCACGAGTCTCCAAAGCTTCAGTCCCTTATTCATTCCCTGTTGGGCTCTGGAGAGGTTCCAGGTGGCCGCGGGCTCAGGAGATGTCCCAGGAATTGAGAAGGCGGTAGTGCAGGGCAACCTGCATCCATTCATCCATCCATCCACCCAGCATGGTCTTATTCGGGGAATATTCACTGAGCAACTGTTTATGATACTCCAGACCCTGAGCGAAGCGCTAGAAATGAGCAGTGAAGAAGGGGGTTACCATCCCTGCTTTTGCAGAGTTCCCAATCCAGTGGACATCGGGCATTAGCCCAATCACATGACAGTGGTGAAAGCTCTGGGCAGAGTCCTGGCTGGGTGCGGCGACCACTGTCACGGGCAAGCGATGCCCAGCCCCATGGCACTCTTTACCTAGATGATGAGGGTGACTCAGGAGGTAGCAGCCTTAGTGTGCCTTGACCCGGGAGCAAATAGGTAGGGACCTGGTGAGGGCAGGAAGTCTGATGGCAGACGACTTCCTCGATGGTGGGGTGAAGGCCCCCAGAAGCAACTGCACGTTCTGGTCTGGGTGGGCTCAGAACAGGGCAGTCAGCTGCCTGCACCCAGGGACTTTGAGGACTGGCGTGCCTTGGGGGTCTTGCCGGCATGCCCACCTACCTGGGTTGCCTTCCCACACCACCCCTGTCCTGGGGATGTGTGGCCCGGCCTGTGCCCCCCTGCCCCTCCGCCCTCCTGGGCCCCAGGACCCAGGCTGTGTCCGTGGCATTAGCAGACACCTCTGCCTCCCATGCTGTCCTGTCCTCCTCGTGACCCCCAGTGGTCAGTCCATATGACCCCCCATTACAGAGGAGAGACCTTTCAAGTAGGGAGGGTGGTTGTCGGGCCTTTGAGCCCAGGCCTTTCAACTCTGCTTCTGATGTTATTCATCCAGCCCCTTCCCTGACCAGCCCTGAGTGAAGCTAGGATAGGGCACTGTAGTCAGGAAAAAAATTTTTTAAACCGGAGAGAGAAAAAGAAAACCATTTGGGACCAGCCTTTTAGGATGTGGCCCATGCGGTGACTATAAATAGAACAATGACCATTTGGGCAGCTGGACCACATGAGTATGTGCTGGGGGTGGGCGTGCAGGTTAGGAGGAGCTGGTTTTAGTGGGTTTTCAGTAGCAGTAGGCAGGAGTCTGGGCATCCACATGACTGAAGGTCCCCTCCTGCCAACCAGGCATCCCTCCCTGCCTCCGGTTCTGGGGGGATCAAAGGAAGTAGGGAGCTGGCGGGGAGAGAGTAGACCCTCTTTGCAGAGGGAGACCACGCTGGCTTAGTGGATCTCTGGGGGGGGGCGGGGGGGGAGAAGGGGGCACTTGGTAGGATCAGCTTCCCACTCCCTCTCCCACCCCAGCTTCGCTCCTTGGCAAACAAAGCAGGGTGAGCATTGCTGGGCCCAGCCCCCGGCCTGCAGGGCATCTGGAAAGGACTTTACGTGGTTGGAGCCGTGCAGCTCCGGGTCCACAGAAAATGCTGCGCACCTACCACACTCGATGTACTTTCTGCCATCTTCACCCAGGGCTCTGTCTGGAGATGTGTGTGTGAGGCTGGAGAGAGGAAGGCAGCCCCCTCCGCGCGCCCCCAGTCTCAGGGGCAGTGGGAGTCAGATGCGGAGGAAGAAGGTGGGAGTTGGGGGGAGGGAGGTGGTACCACCTGGGACATGGGAGAGGCAGGGGCGTTTCTTTCATAGGGTTTTCCTGACCAGGTCCCACTGCAAACACTGTCCTATTGGCCTCATGAGTGTATTCTACGGAGGCCAGGCTCTGAGCTGCATCCAAGACGCAGGAAGGATGGCGTGGGCAAGAGAGAAAGGAAATTGCCTGGAGGAGACAAGTTTTGTGATCTAGTTCTTCCTACAGCAGGTGCTGCTCTGGGTTACAGAGCCAAAAAGCCCAAAGCAGGGACACGCCTGCCGGGGCCGTTCTCAGTCTCAAGTCCAAATCGCTTCCCCCGCCCCATCCCTCTGCAATTCTCTCTTCATCTTCAGAGCAGGTTGAGCCCTCATGCTGTGCCTCTGCCCACTGGAACGTCAGCCCTGGACCCTTCCCTCTCCTGGTAGATGCAGGCACGGCCACCTTACTTTGCTGACATGGAAGCCCTTGTACGTCTCCTGGGGCCTTGCAGCTGTGTATCAGCGGGCACGACCCACTGACGGGGCTTGCCCTGACCTCCAGCTGACCTGACACTACAAGAGGTCTCAGGGTCACAGCCCACCCCAAGGTACTGAAGGAGGAGGTACTTCCTCCTCTGGATGGGCTGGCAAAGAAAAATAGTCAGCTCCTTCCAAGAGTATCCTTGACAAAAGACTGCAGAAGGCTGGGTTGTCGGTGACCTCTTCCAAGAGAAAAATTCCTCTGACTCGGTAGAAACTGCAAGAAAATAATCTATTGAGTGCTTACTAACAGATCTGCCCTTTGACCACAGGGCACCTGATTATTATCACAAGCCAGTTAGATAAGCAGTAGATAAGCTGTTAGATGATGCAACTAAGTCTAACAAAGTTTCAGCAGCCTAAGGTCACACACTGGTGTGATCCCCTGGAGGAGGGCATGGCAACCCACTGCAGTATTCTTGCCTATGAAATCAATGGACACAGGAGCCTGGCTGGCTACAGTCCATAGCATCGCAAAGAGTCAGGTACGACTGAGTGACTAACACACACACAAAATCATATGCTAGTGGATGGCTCAGCTTTAAAGCCCATGGTCTTTCCACTACCCAGTCCCCCAGAGCTTCCCTCCCTACCTCAGCTCTGCCTGGCAGCTACTGCCATCCCTTAAGTTACAGTAACAACCCCGCTGCCTGTATCTGATCCAGCCGGCCTGGATGGAGTGTGGAGGAAGGACCAGGTATTAACAGAATGCAGAAATAAGCAGATGCAGTGATGGGCTCAGACCCAGGCAGGAACCTCCCTGTAGGGAGTGTTGGGACAGAGTGACTGTCTCCAGCCAGGCAATCGGAGAAGTCTTCGTGGGCAGGGACAGGTGAGTTGGGTCTTGAAAGATGGTCGGTCGGACTCTGACCCACACTGGGAGCATGAAGGGAAGGGGCGTGGAGTGGACCTGGGCTTGTGAGCACGGTGGCAGGACCAGCTGGAGGGCCAGAGGCACACGGGCCTGGGGGTGCTGGAGCCGCCTCTGGAGGCCGGAACAAGAAGGGAGTTGTATCCTGTGGGTGCTGGTGGGGGCGGGAAGGCAGCGCATGGTCTTGAACAGAGGACCGGAGCTGCTGTTCCTGTGCTCAGGGAGCCCCGAGGCCCCTATGGTGCTCTGCCCACTGGCTGTCCCTCCCCCACTCCCGGCCACAGGCTGGAGACCAGCCCCGTCCTCCGTCCAGCCAATGCGGCTCCACCCTCCCTGGCTGGCTTTGGTGGGACAGTCTCCCAGTCCCCTCATTTCTTTGATACTTCTAGGGTGTCTTTTCAGTCCTAGGCTTTTTCTGTTGGTCCCTGGGGGAACCCCCGTGACTGCAGGGGGTGAGGTTACACAGGTGCTGTCCCTGAGGACTGGTTCCCAGGGCCGGACTGGACTTCCTTGCCCTTTAACTCCTGTTAATACAGCTTGCCAACCTCTCTGCTCCTTCTGGGCTCCTGGCCCCACAACCAGGTGAAGCCCCCTGAGGGACCACTCTTCCCAGCACAGGAGGCCTCCCAGGCAGAACGGAGCCATCAGCATCTCTGGGACAAGTAGACTGGTATGGCATCTCCCAGAGCGGAACTTCCCTCATAGCTCAGCTCGTAAAGAATCCGCCTGCAATGCAGGAGACCCCATTTCGATTCCTGGGTTGGGAAGATCCCCTGGAGAAGGGATAGGGTACCCACTCCAGTATTCTTGGGCTTCCCTCATAGCTCAGCTGGTAAAGAATCCACCTTCAATGCAGGAAACCCCATTTCAATTCCTGGGTTGGGAAGATCCCCTGGAGAAGGGATAGGGTACCCACTCCAGTATTCTTGGGCTTCCCTGGTGGCTCAGCTGGTAAAGAATCCACCTGCAATTTGGGAGACCTGGCTTCAATCCCTGGGTTGGGAAGATCCCCTGGAGAAGGGAAAGGCTGCCCACTCCAGTATTCTGGCCTGGAGAATTCCACGGACTGTATAGTCCATGGGGCTGCAAAGAGTCAGACACGACTGAGAGCCTTTCACTTTTCATCTCCCAGGGCTCTCCTTGGTGGGTAGGGGGGTGGGAGTGGGATGTATTGGCTTAAACAGAGGTGTTGAGCTGTCTAGACAGAGGGTCGTGAGTAGGTGAACAAAATGTTGGTGAAAAAAGGTGGGACCGGAGCAATGGAGGAGAGGCAAGTGAGGGGAGGGCCTGTACACCCCGGTGACGTGCGGCATCTCATTTCATCCCCTCAACAATACGCGTTACACAGAGGGAGGCGGCGCTCAGAGTCTAGGTAAAGAATCCACCCCAGGGACTCCCCTGGTGGCCCAGTGGCTAAGACTCTATGCTCCTAATGCAGAGGGCCCGGGTTCAATCCCTGCTCAGGGAACTAGATCACACGCTGCAACTAAGACCCAGTGCAGTCAAACAAATATTAAAAAAAAAAGAAAAAAAGAATCCACCGCAGCTCTGCCTGACTCCAAGGCCCCCCACAGGAGGTCTCCCTTCTCCATCACCCTTTCCTCCTCCTACATGTGGTGAGGGGTCTTTGGAAGACACAGTTCGTTCTGACGGCATCCTCCTCGGTGGAGTGACAGCAGCTCCCAACTCCCCTACACGCTGAGTCCAAGCTCTGGAATTAGGAAGGGTGTCAAGGCCTCCCTGTGAAGTGCCCACCCTCTCGTCCGCCATCTGCTCTTCCACTGGGCTGTCCACACCCACAAACAGGTTCTTTGCTCGTCCACATTCCCCAGCCTCTGGGGTCCCCACCCCTTCCACCTAGTCCAGATCTTGCCCCTTGTCTGCTATGTCCTTGTCATCCTCTGACACTGCAGCTCCTGGAAAGCCCTTCCGGGTGAGCCCCGCTCAGCTTAGTAACTGACTGGATGGGGGGGGCGAGGGGAGAGGGAGAAGAGGAAGGCAGACCCCACTGTCTGTGCACCAGCCACCTGTGGCTGCTCACATTTAACAGATCGAAATTCAAAATCGGATCTGTCTGTTGCATCAGCCACATTTCAAGTGCTCGCAGCACGTGGAGTTAGTGGCAGACACGGAATATTTCCATCCTCCTGGAAAGTTCTATTGGACAGTGCTGGTCTAGAAAGACTCCTAGAGTAGGGGCTGGGGTCCCCACAACTAAAGACTCAATGGCACGTCCATCTAATGGACATGAGTTTGAGCAAACTCTGGGAGACAGTGAAGGATGGGGAAGCCTGGTGTGCTGCAGTCCATGGGTTGCAAAGAGTCAGACACGACTTAGTGACTGAACAACAACAATTAAGTGAGGGAGAAGGGCAAGGAGTAGGGCTTGTTGGGGTTCAATTTGGGACACTGAGTTTAAGGGGCTGTAGGACCCCCACGTGGAAATATCCAGTAGGAAATCAAAGGTTCCTATCCTCCTCCACCCCAATCTTCCCTAAAAAGGTTTGAAATTCAACTGAGATCCTCTCCTTGAGAATTTCAAGGGCCTTAGTAAAATCCAATTCTAAATATCCCTAGGAAACCTCTAGAAGGCAGCTGTGCTGAAATGGCACTCAGGGTAGAAGCTGTGTGTGTTTGTAGGGTCTGTGTCTGTGTCTGGCTTGGGATGGCTCAGGAAGGGAGAGGAAGGTGCTAGTAGGCAACGAGAGGGCTGTGTTGGCTGGAGCTGGCCTGACACTGCGAACTCCATTATCTCTTGGAGGAAGACAGCAGAGAAAGCAAGGTTCTGGGGAATCTTCATGTAGACCCTGGGATCATCGGAGCTGAAGTGAATCGTAGGGATAGTCCTGTTTGCGTCTCTGTAGGATCCTCACCATTTATGGGACAATAGGTGCAAAAAAAAAAAAATTTACTTTTTCTAACTCGGTTCTTCAAAGTCTCTCCTCAAACTCTTCCTGATAGGATAGTGAAAGTGAAAGTTGCTCAGCTGTGTCTGACTCTTTGTGACCCCATGGACTATATAGTCCATGGAATTCTCCAGGCCAGAATACTGGAGTGGGTAGCCTTTCCCTTCTCCAGGGAATCTTCCCAACCCAACCCAGGGATCGAAGCCAGGTCTCCTGCATTGCAGGTGGATTCTTTACCAACTGAGCCACAAAGGAAGCCCTTATCTCAATAGGATAAGTCAGACACTATTGCCCTTCCGTGGTTCTCTCCTGACTATTGATCTGAGCTCACTTGGCTTTGAACATGAAGCCCACACCCCTTCTCTGGCTGGTGCAGGATTCTAGGCGTGAAGCTAAACTCAGATCTCAGGGTTTAAGGAGAAACAAACACCATCATGTCCCCTCTTTCCCTCTTCTTGCTCTAGCATGTTCTAGAAGAGACACAAGTCCCAGGGGCGTTTGGAACTACAAGTTTTGCCCAAGGAGGATGGGCCAGGCAGCCAGCAGGAAGCCGGCGGATGGAACAGTCCACTGAGTGCACCCTGACCCAGTCCCCAGGGTCCCCACTTATCCAACCAGGAGAGGAAAAGACCACCATCCTGGGCTGCTGGCCAGTGACGGTCTTCACGGTGATGCTAAGAAGGGCCCAGAGAGAAAAACCACAGGACGCCCCCTGGCGGTTATCCTCAGCCTTGGCTGTTCTCCAGCTAATACCAGGATCTAAGGGCATAGCTCAGTCAGTAAAGAATCTGCCTGCAATTCAGGAGACCCGGGTTCGATTCTTGGGTGGGGAAGGTCTTCTCTAGAATGAAATGGCAACCCACTCCAGTATTCTCATCTGGAGAATCCCATAGACAGAGGAGCCTGGCAGGCTACAGTCCATGGGATCCCAAGAATTGACATGACTCAACCACTACCACCCTGCTTTAGGTTTAACTGGCTTAGGGGGTGGGGTCAGTTCTGGTTTAACTGCTCAAGGGTGGGGCCAGGTTTTTTAAAAACTCTTACATTCCTCCTCACCCTGCCATACCTCACCCAGGAGGTCCTAATATGCAGGCTTGATTTATAGCCTGTGTTCTAGGGCACGACCCCTTTCAAAGCTGATCCCAGGGCTCTCTGCGGTAGATTGTGGTTTGTGTGGGGTGAAGTGTCTAGGGCCCATGAGGCTGGCACCATGATCCAGAGGTCATAGCTTAGGAGACAAACTGCTGCCAGCATTGCTAGAAAGGACTCCTGCACTCGGCATGTATGTGGGATAAACAGGTGTCTTCTGCTCCACCTCTGGAACAGAGGCTGGTGCCAATGGCTCTGCAGCAGCCCATGAGGGGGACACTCAAAGGCAGGCCTTGGGTTGTAACTTTTTAGGGGCTGTGAAACCCACTGGGCCCATTTATACTCCATAGACAGAGTGTGGGTCATCTCTGAAGGTGAGAGTGGCCTCAAAATATGGCATGGTTAGTTTTAAGCGCTGGGTAATTTCATAGGCTAATGAGTGGGAGGAGTATTCCAGCTATTTTGGGGAAGGAGTGGGGGGGTGATTTCCAGGAATTGGGCCACTACCTGCTCTTTGATGTTTGGCCTCAGAACATCAGGGTACGTCAAGTGGGTATGTCACTTAGCTTGCTGATGTGTTACCATAAGCCTATATTGAGGCTCAAGGTCTAGCGGAAGTTGGCTCTTCTGTCATCTTGGTTTCAATGTTGATGGCATGTCCTCAGGTTTTGTCATTCTTTTAAATGTTGTGCCCTGCTCTCTTCCTTCCTGTTTCAGTTGAGGCAGAAAGATTCAGAAAGATTCCTCTTCTCTGACAATTGCAAATATCCTTGAGTTGGAGGGTGCTTCCTCTGTGGCTCAGACAGTAAAGAGCCTGCCTGCAATGCAGGAGCCCCGGGTTCCATCCCTGGGTCAGGAAGATCCCCTGGAGAAGGAAACGGCAACCCACTCCGGTATTCTTGCCTGGGAAAATCCCATGGATGGATGAGCCTGGCAGGCTACAGCCCATGGGGTTGCAAAGAGCCAGACACGACTGAACGACTAACACTTTTCAAGTTGGAGGGGCTTCTCCAGCATCATGAAGAGGGAGAAAGGAGCTGGATAGGACCCCTAGGGCACTCCTAACCCCACCCACAGTCCTGCCTCACCCCCTTCCAACAGTGGGCCAGCTCTAGCAGAGCCAGAGAGGAAACAGAAGCCACTGGCTGCAGGCCTAGGCTGAGTCACACAAGGCTAGTGTGAGCAGCCCCAGTCCTGCTCCCACTAGCAGACCAGGCCAGGCAGCTGACAGCGGCAGGACAGAGCTCCCTGAGCCACTTCCCAGGAGGAAGTCCCTGCCAGCGAGCGCCACACAGGTGGAGTGGGGCCCACTCCTTGTGCTCCTGGGCATCCACGTGGGCCCCATGGTCCACGAGCAGATGGGCAGAGCGGTGGGCCCAATTCTGGGCTACAAAGTGCAAGGGGGCCCAGCCGTCCTCATCCACCAGGTTGGCATCGGCGCCATGCTCCAGGAGCAGGGCACAGAAGTCGGCCTGCTGGTCCTGGGCAGCAATGAGGAGGGGTGTGGAGCCGCAGGCTGTCTGGCAGTCCACGTCCACCTCGTGGGCCAGCAGCAGCCTCACCTCCTCCAGGTGGCCCTGGGCTACCTGGAAGTGGAGGGGGGTGACCCTGTTCTCATAGATGCACACCTGCTTATCGCTAGGGACCAGGATCTCACTGAGAGATGCAGGAACCCGCTTCAAATAGTCTCCTGAGTCTGCTGGGAGGAAGATGAGATTGAGAAAAGGACCTCTGATTTTGTCCAGGGGTCATCTCAGCCATCCCCCTACCTCCTGGAAGACCATCCAGGAACAGAGTTTCCTGGATGGGGTGAGTGCGGGTCCTTTCCCTAGATCCCGGATCTCTACTCAGGCTCCACCACCCTAGACAGCTGAGTCTGGCACTTCTTCCTGTAAGGATGAGGCAGAAAGGGGCCAGGGTCCAGAAGCAAACCCTGCCTCCACCCCTTAGCACCGTGTGCTGCTGCCTCTTTGAGCCTAGGGGTCCTGATCCCTAAGTAGGACACAAACAATGCCCACCTCGTGCTACCATCGTGAAGACCAATCCTGTAGGTAAGAACTTCCGGAGAAGTGCCTGGCACAAAGTAAATAAATACAAATTGAAGATCAATTTGTGGTGGAGCTCTGTGATGTGAACTCCTCCCGAGGCACTCAGGGACCCATTTCCTTCTGCTCTACCCAGTGGTGTATTAGAATTAAAAGCAACAATTTCCAACATGGAACACACACACACACACACACACACACACACACACACACACACACACACAAATGGAAATCACTGCTCAGACCAAACCCCAAGAGATTCTGAGTCAATTATTCTAGGGTGGCTCAGGCATCGGATACTCTTTCATCCCCTCAAGATATTCCATTATGCCACCAGGATTGAAAACTGATGCTCCCCTTTCCCGGGCCAGGGAGGGAGGAGTCCAGCCTCAAAAGACCACAGTCCTGAGGGGGAAGCAGAGCCAGGCCCCCCAGGGGCATGGGCATTTCTGGAACTCAGGGCTGGGTACCCAGAAAAGGAACACAGACTCCAGGCCTGGGGAGGAGGGTAGGCCAGGGAGGATGGCAGGCCAGGGAGGATGGCAGAGGATATGGTTTGAGTCCCCTTTCTCCTCTGCTGTGTGTTCTGGGGTTCCAGCTGAGACGTGTCTGGAGTCACTGCTGTGTGTTCAGTTTAGTTGCTCAGTCGTGCCCGACTCTTTGCGACCCCCGTGGACCACAGCACACCAGGCCTCCCTGCCCATCACCAACTCCCAGAGTCCACCCAAACTCATGTCCTTGAGTCGGTGATGCCATCCAACCACCTCATTCTCTGTCGTCCCCTTCTCCTCCTGCCCTTAATCTTTCCCAGCATCAGGGTCTTTTCAAATAAGTCAGCTCTTCGCATCAGGTGGCCAAAGTACTGGCGTTTCAGCTTCAGCATCAGTCCTTCCAATGAACACTCAGGACTGATCTCCTTTAGGATGGACTCCTTGCAGTCCAAGGGACTCTCAAGAGTCTGTTAGCTCCTGGGAGATCTCCTCACTGACCTGGGGAACCGGAAGACACAGGGTGGATCAGATGAGCGCAGGGCGGTTCTGGTCTATGCCGGCCTCGCCTCCTCCCTTCGCCTCTCAGGACTCTCCTCCCACCCTGTGCCGGGAGACCCCTCCTCGCTCATGCCTGCCACCAGCTGCATCTAGGGGAAGGCCCTGAGCTGGGAATGCCCTGCCCAAGAAAGAGTGGCCCAGAGCCTCGGCTGGGCTGCAGGGAAGGCAGGGTGGTGGCCCTGTGGGTTCAGCCCAGAGCCCTGCACTAGCTCACAGCTGGTTCCCAGGTGAGGGGGATAAGGACAGCGGAGCAGGGATGATGCTGACGGGCAGGGCGGGAAAGCAGGGGCAAGCCGCGGGTGCCCTCCGCAGGACGGGCCCTGTTTAACCCCACACACATCAGGGAGGGCATGTCCTTCTCAGGGGTTCTGGGCCACGGCCACCACCAGCCCTCAGAGTACCCTCGAGCAAATTAGCAAAAGGTATCCCTGAGTGCCTGCGCGGCTTGGCCAGCAGAGCATGCACTGACTCTGGTCCCCACATGCCCCTCAGCCAGGCGGCCTCCTGAGGAGCGCACACCTGCGTGCATCCTCAGTGCCCGCCACAGACGAGTCCCAGCGCGCACGTACGCACCTCCCGGGGGCCGGCACACTGCGCGGGACACCTTCCCGGCCAAGGCCTCGCTCTCACGGTGGGTCACTGGACTCTGAAGCAGCGAAAGCAGCATGTCTGTCTCCGCTATGATGTCTGCTCCAAGAAACAGTAGTAGTGTAGTGTTAGACCCTCAGTTGTATCCCAATCTTTGCAACCCCGTGGACTGTAGCCTGCCAGGCTCCTCTGTCCATGGGATTCTCCAGGCAAGAATACTGGGGTGGGTTGCCATTTCCTTCTCCAGAGAATCTTCCCAAACCAGGGATCGAACCCTGGTCTTCTGCATTGCAGGCAGATTCTTTACCATCTAAGCTATAGGGAAGTCCCCAAGAAACAGAGAGACAGCAAAAGAAGCCACAGGTTGGCCTGAAGTTCCTCCCCATTTTAAATGTTTTTCCCTCTACCATGTCCCCTGTGCCCCCTCCCAAAACCCAGCCCTGGGCTTAGAGGCACCCACACATGAGCATCAGGAAGCAGGCAATTTGGGACCCTGCCTTGGAGGTGTGTGTGTGTGTGTGTGTGTGTGTGTGTGTGTTTGTGTGAGCGTGCTCACAAACATTGCTTCAGTCATGGCTGACTCTTTGAGACTCTATGGACTGTAGCCCACCAGGATCCTCTGTCCATGGGATTCTCCCGGCAAGAATATTGGAGTGGGTTGCCATGTCCTCCTCCAGGAGATCTTCCTGGCCCAGGGATCAAGCCCACGTCTGGTATGTCTCCTGCATTGACAGGCAAGTTCTTTACCACTAATGCCACCTGGGAAACCCTTTGAGGGTAGACATTTTCCATAAAACATGAGGGCAAGACTAGGTAATCTCTAAGATGCTCACACTTACACGCAAGTGTGTGGTTACATCATCCCTAGAGGAGTGGATGATTGCAACGTCCATCCATGCCTGTGAGCTTATGGTCTGGGAACATTTTACAAATGAGGACAGTGTAGCCTGAGAGGACCCAGGCCAACTGGAGACTAAGAAGCAGCAGAGCCAGGCCCAGTTAGCTTCTGGCAACGAGGGTTTTCTATTTTACCTCCCACAGGGTACATATTAAGCCAAAGAGACCAGACCACAGTCCTGAGCTGCCCCTGGCCCCTCTGCCATCCCCTCATCCCACACCACACTATGGCACAGACTCTGCCCTAGTGCCATGCAGGGCTCTCCCTGAGTCTTGGATGTGGCCTGGGGCTTCAGTCATCTCTCCTGGCCCGTGGGCACCCCAGCTCTCCCATCCTCGTGTAGGTCAGTCTGGTGAGAACCTGGAAAGCAGGGCCTCTTCTTGAGCTCCTGGTCCCAGCAGCGCCTCATCAGGTCCACCATCTGCTGGGTCTCAGCCGGCCACTCATCTGAGACAGGCTGCAGGGAGGGCCACACGCCTGTGGCCACTCGGATGATGAGGGTCATCCTGTTGAAGCCTGTGAGAGGAGGCCCAGACTGTGCAGGTGAGGGAAGGCAGGGGCAGAGGGGCTGTGCAGGAGGTTGGGGCTCTGCCCACGCACACAGCAGGGGCTCCATAAATGCACAGTGAGCTAATACCGAGATTGCAGGCTGACTTGAGGCTTAGATTTGAGCAGCCAGGTCTCTGGACCAGCTCCAGATCTTCCCAGGCCAAGACCGGCCATGGCCCCTCCCTGTGGGCCTTTGCTGTCCAAAGGCAGCCGGACTGACTGGCAGGCCTAGTTATATGCTTTGATTTTGAACTTTGTGGATTATCCAAGTTCCCTGACCATCTGTTTACCTGAAACCGTGCCAGGGCTGGGGGTGGGAGAGACAGGAAAGAATATTTTGAAGCAAAAGAATCAGAGGCAGAAAGCATGGTCTGCGCTGAAGTTTGCCCTTTCTTTCACTGTCGTGTGAGCTCTAGAAAGCAGGGGGAGGAAGGTAGGAGGGTTAGGTCCTCAACATAAACCTGCCACCTGCCCCACCCCCACCAAGCCCCAGCCTCCCACAGTCCCTTCCAGGTCCCCATCTGACGGCACCACTGTCACCTGCTACCTGAATACAGCTTCTTCTGAGTGAGGATCTCCCAGATCACGATCCCAAAGCTGCAGACAGGGCAAGTGCGCCCTGAGTGGCTTCCTCGGATATCCAGCCAGAGGGGCCCCGTGGACCACAAAATCCCAGGCAAAGCCTCTTTGGCCGGAGTCCCGCCGCACCCTTCCTCCTCCCACATGGGCAGGGCGGTGCCAGACACCACCTCTGTCCTGCCCTCTGCGCCTTGGGGTCCAGGCAGGGTAGTGACAACAAGCTGCTTGCTGGGTGTGTGGCCTGGAGCCCTGCCTCCAGCTCACCTATACACATCGTATTTGGGTTCTGGACCCTTGTTACTCTCCAGGAACATCTCATGGGGGATGTAGCTGAGGGTGCCCTGCAGACCTGATCTCTTGATGCACTGCATCTGGGTCGACTGTTCCATCCTCTTGGACAGGCCAAAGTCTGAAACCTGGAAGGAAGCCCAGGGTGGGGATGGGGGCAATACGGTCTTGCCTCCAGAAACCTGCCTGGGTCCCTCATCCCTCCCGCCTTCCTCATTTCCAGTGTTATGTAGCCACTGAGAGCACAGGCTCTCTCCCATAGCTACCATGGACAACAGGATGACCTTGGACAGGTTACTCACCTTCTCAGAGCCTTCATTTCCTCATATATAAAATGGAAGTAATACTAGAACTTAACTCGTGGTGCTATTATGAGCACTGAATGAGGAAACTTACAAAAAGCACTTAGAACAGTGCCTGGTGCACAGTAAGTACTTGGTAGGTGTGGCCATTACCCAAAGGACCCGTGGATAAAGTTGCTGCCTTTGGTGAGCTTCTGTTTATCCCACTTCCACGGGCCCCGAAGCATTGACAGCATGTATATTTATCCCACACTCTGCTTCCATCCATTGATTCACTCATATACCAATTGCCAATTCACTGAACTCCAACTAGGCTGGGTATTGAGAATCAGGCAGCAGATAAGAAAGATGAAACCGGGACTCCCCTGGTGGTCCAGTGGGTGAGAATCCACCTTCCAATGCACGAGACATGAACTTAACCTCTAGTTGGGGAACCAAGATCCCACATGCTGTGGGGAAAGTAAGCCCACGAACTGCAACTACTGAGCCTGTGTGCTCTAGAGTCCGTGGTCCCCAACGAGAAGCCGCACCCCACAACTAAAGAAAGCCCCCACCTCCGGGCCACAAAAAAAAGCCCGCAAACCACAATGAAGACACAATGTGGCCAAAAAAACCCCAATTTCTTCTATGAAAGATGAACCCCCTCACCCATTACTCTCCTAAGTGGTTATTAAAATAGGGAGTAGAGTTACTAATGAAATAGTTTTGTAAATGACTATATACTTATAATTGGGGTTAGCAATGTGAAGAGACAGATACAGTGAGGATATGTAACAGAGGCATGTGGGGGTGGATCAAGGAAAACTTCCCTGAGGAGGTGTTATTTAAGTTGAGAGCTGAAAGATGAGTAGACCTTTGCTAGACAAGGAGGGACTGGGGGAGCACTGTTCTTGACAGTGGAAACAGAATGTGCAAAGGTTCCAGGGCAGAAATGAAAGTTTAACATGTCCTAGGAACTGAAAAAAAAAATTGTCATCATGACCCTTTTAAAAACATCTCACTTACACACATCCTTACTTGAATCAAAGAATGGGATAGAGATTATTCTGTCCACATTAGAAATGGAAGACTGAGGTCCAAAGATGGTTATTGCAGACATCCTGACACACAGTTTCAGGCACCAAATTTCACTATGCATCCGTTTTAGGTGTGATCCCTGCTTTTAGTATTTGTCCGTGAAGGGAGCTGCTTAGAACTCTTTGACAGGCTAGCCAGACAGTAGATAATCCAGCTCATGTGGAGAAGACTCTGGAGTGACAGGGGACAGACAGGGTCCTCACCTTGACATGCATGCGGCTGTCCAGGAGGATGTTGCCTGGCTTGAGGTCCAGGTGGAGCAGCGGTGTCTTAATGCTGTGGAGGAAGTTCATGCCCAGGCTAGTCTCATGGATGGTGTAGACTTTGAGCTGCCAGCTGAGGCTGTGAGTGGGAAGCATCTTCTCCACGGAGCTGCTGGCCATGAATTCCATCACAACACCCAGCGGCTGCCTGCAAACCCCATAGATGGATGCAATGTGCTGAAACTTGATCTTCTCTATTTTGGCTGCTTCTTCAATGAGGCAGTTCACATCGGAGCTATGGAGAAGGGGGAGTGAGAGATGGAAGTTGGTGACCCTTGAATTACAAGACGAACTAGCAGGACACGAAAACTAGACTTCATGCCATGCTGCACAGACCCAGAGACCCTTTGGGAGCTTGTAAGGTGGCGGAGGAGGAAAGAGAGATACGAAAGGATGCCCAGCTGGAGCACAGATTAGGGTCCAGCAACAAAACAGGAAGCGAAGGAGTCTGCGAATTTAGGAGTCAGCCCATTCTACAAAAGCAGCCACAAAAAGCCTGCTGTTTATTCTGGCTACCTATATATGCCTATCTTCCACAGTTTGGCCCATGGAGGACCAAACTTATGCCTCTTGCTTCTGTTTTAAAATATTTATCGAGGTACCAGCTCACACTAATCAGAATGACCATCATTAAAATGTCTACAAATAGCAAATGCTGGAGAGGATGTGGAAAAAAAGAGAACCCTCCTACACTGCTGGTGGGAATGTAAGTTGGAGCACCACTGTGGAAAGCAGTATGGAGGTTCCGCAAAAAGCTAAAAACTACCAAACAATCTGGCAATCCCACTCCTGGGCATATATTCAGACAAAACTATAACTCAGATACATGCACCTCTATGTTCATATCAGCGCTATCCACAATAGGCAAGATACGGAAACAACCTAAATACCCATCAACAGATGAGTGGATAAAGAAGCTGTGGTACATATATACAGTGGAATATTACTCAGCCATAAAAATGAGATAATGCCATTTGCAGCAACATGGCATAGAGGGATGGAGTGGAAGGCTGGGTTAGCAGATGTAAGCATTGGTAGACAATAAGGTCCTACTGTATACCACAGAGAACTATATTCAATATCCTATGATAAACCATAATGGCAAAGAATATTTAGAAAAGACAGAAGAATATCATTTATTGCTTTTTTGACTTTATACAGAAGAATATCATTTATTGCTTTTTTTATTATGGAAGTAATATATATATATGTATATATATATACACACACACACATACCTTGTAGAACATCAAGGGGCTAGAAAAGAAAATTAGGGAATTCCCTGGTGGTCCAGCGGTTAGCACTCAGCGCTTTCACCGTGGGACCTCGGTTCAATCCCTGATCAGGGAACTAAGATCCTACAAGCAGCATGGCATGCCCTCCTCCCCCCACCAATTAAATCATCAGTAACCCAACCTTCTAGAGCTAGCCTCTATTAATAACTTACTATATTCTTTTACAATACATTTCAAGGAGCCGCTCTCCTCCTCTCCCTCCCTGTCCCTCCTTCCTCCTCCACTCTCCCTTGCCATCATCACATAGTGTGGGCTGTTTTTGACCTGCTTTTCCCTGTCAGAGTAGCAGGAGAGTGTTCTGAATCATTATTCTCCCAAAGCGAGCTCTGTAATGGCTGTATGGGATTCCATTTTGGAGATGAACTATAATTATTCATCTTTGTACTCGTCACAGCACACAGCCACGCATAGCACAAGGCATCTTTGCTGAATTGAAGTCAAGACTGAAGGGAAATCCTTACAGAATAAGCATTTGCAAAACCTTTCATTCTTTTCACTGTCCATGCCCACAGAACAGTGAATATGCAAATTGTTATAGATTGTTCTGGGATGGTGGGATGAAGATTAAGGAGAAATGACATTTTTTTTGAAAAGCAAGGTATTTGCAAAGCTGCACTGACATTACAGTCAGAGGCTGCTGGAGATGTGTTCATAGGGCCTCCCTGGGAAGCCAGCCAGAGACGCCTCACCTCCAGGAAAAGGCACCTGCTCCTCCCCACCCCCCGCAACTGGACAGGTTGGCTGGTCCAGATTTAGGTCTTCTTGTCTTCTCTACTATTCAAGAGAGCTCCCCGCCCCTCCCCCAACCTCTGCAATGTATTTTTTTAATCTGTCGTCTCTTGTCCTTTTGTGATCATAAGAATTGAGAAGACATCCATCACGAAGTGGAAAAAACACGGGATCTGGGCCACATGGCCTTGCTTTCTGATCTCAATTTCATCTCTGTATGACCTTGAACAAGCAAACTCTCCGGGCCTCAGTCTGTTAACTGTAAAATGGAAACAACAGGGACGGGGCACAACTCCCCTTGACACCTAGACTGCTTGAAAGTGTTTGCCATACCTATTCTCTCTCTCTCTTCCTCACCTCCCCCACCCTCCAGTCCTAATATCTCACTGATCAGTTATTACTGTAGCCTGCAGGCAATTTTCTGTTCTTGGTGTGGGATTGGTCCCTCCTTTGCAGGCTCCTGTTCTGTTACTTTATCATTAGACCCAGTCCCAGTGTCTACAGGCAACCTCAGCATCTCCAACTAAGTGTCTAAAACTAAACTCCCGATTCTCTCTTCAAACCCGCTTCCCGCTCAGCCTTCCCCATCTCAGTGAATGGGCTCCATCCCTCTAGTCTTCAAAGATCTTGATTATCCTGGACTCCTCTCTTCCTCTCCTTCCCACAACCTGCTCCTCGGCACATCCCGTCAGTGCTACCTTCAAAATACAGTGAGAATCTGGGGGAAGGGGGGAGGAATTAATTGGGAGTTTAGGATGGACATATACACAGTGCATGTTTGCATGCTAATTTGCTTCATTCATGTCCAACTCTTTGCAACCCCATGAACTGTAGCCCGCCAGGCTCCCCTGTCCATGGGATTCTCCAGGCAAGAACACTGCAGTGGGTTGCTGTGCCCTCCTCCAGGGGATCTTCCCGACCCAGGGATCAAACCCGTGTCTCTTACATCTCCTGTATTGGCAGGCAAGTTCTTTACCACTAGCGCCATCTGGGAAGCCCCATATACACACTACTACATTTAAAATAGTGGGCTTCCCAGGTGGCACTAGTGGTAAAGAACCCTCCTGCCAATACAGAAGACCTAAAAGATGCAGGTTTGATCCCTGGGTCGGAAAGATCCCCTTGGAGGAATGCATGGCTACTCACACCAGTATTCTTGCCTGGAGAATCTCGCATGGACAAAGGAGCCTGTGGGCTATGGTCCATAAGTTCGCATACAGTCGGACATGACTGAAGTGACTTAGCATACACAACACACACACATTTAAAATAGATAACCAAAATACCCAAGCATAAAACAGAGGCAATATTGTAACCAATTCTATAAAGATTTTTAAAATGGTCCACATCCGAAAAAATTTTTTAAAAAAGATAAAAAGATTTTTTTTAAAATCTTAAAAAAAAAAAAAGATAAACAAAGAAGACCTATTATATAGCTCAGGGAACTCTCCTCAATATTCATATCTGTAATAATCTAAATGGAAAAAGAATTTGAAAAAGAAGATATATGTACATGTATAAGTGAATTACTTTGCCATACACATGAAACTAACACAACACTGTTAATCAACTATGTGTGTGCTGTTTGTTTAGTTGCTCAGTTGTGTCTGACTCTTTGTGACCCCGTAGACTGTAGCCCACCAGGCTCCTCTGTCCATGGGAGTCTCCAGGCAAGAATACTGGAGTGGGTTCCCATGCCCTTCTCCAGCAATAAAACCCTACCTTGCTTTAATTTTTCGTGAGTTCAGTATAAGATGGACTGCTCAAACGGATTTGGTAGTTTGTTTTTTAAAGGTATCTGGGTACAAACCCTAGGATATCGACCCACACAAAGAGCAGGAGAGTTCCTGTGGCATTCTGCTTATCAATTTGTTATAAGGATTATAACAAATGTATAAGCAAAATCAAAATTATAAGCATTGTTAGATTTTCATGTAAGTCTCCTGCAGCTCCTGCTTTGGCAGGTGGCTGTGTCTTCTTGGGAGCTTGCGTAGTGACCATAGAGAATGTCCAGAAAAGATGACAGATTCTAGAATGATTCGACCACACTGTCCCCCACTTTGCCCCTGAAGGACCTCTGGCTGATATCCTATGGGAGCTGTGTCTTGGGAGGAGGACATGAATGTCCAGAAAAGATCACTGTCCCCCACTCAGACTTCACATCCCAAAGTGTCTCCTCCATGGCTGCACCAGGGGCTAGGGCACAGCCAAGTCCTGGCAAATCTGGTAAGAATGGGACTGGAGCTGCATCTCTGTGGGAAGGCAGAGATGGGTGGAAGCATTGCAGGAGAGGTAGCACCAGGGAAAAGGAGGCCTGCCAGGGATGTATCATGAGACTTGGGAGGAGCCAGAGACAAAAATGACAGAGACCGTAGCATGCCTTCCAGGCTTGAGCAGCTGGCAGTGCTGGTGTGAGGGCCGGCAGATGAGTGGGCTGGGCAGGTTCTCAGGCCAGTAGGCTGGCAGCCTCCACCTTCCAAGCCCCCTCCAGCCTGCACTGGCTGGTCTAGGGCCACACCAGAGGGGATAAGGCACTTGCCCCCAGGTCACCGAGCATCACTGAGCCAAGTGCCACAGCTCCTCAGCAAGCCCAGCCCTGCCTGCCCGCCCTATGGGTTTAGGGGTGGGTAGGAGGGTGGCAGAGGGCCATCCAGCTCACCAGGCTGACACCCCAAAGGAAGGTGAGGCTGGAAAACAGGAGGCCTGACCCAATCGGGAGGTCGGATTGAACAAAGGCATCTTGCCGGTAGTTCCTGTTCACTTTTGACCTGCGTGGATTTCAACTAACAGGTCTGGGTCCACAGACAGAGCTGAGCGTATTTCAGAGACGGAAACAGACAGGCTTCACCTGGGGGACCTCAGGCCACTGGACAGAGTTTCCAGAGGTGGAGAGGGCCACACTCAGTGTCAGGCCTGCTGCCCGGTCCTCGGGCCCCAGGCCTCAGTTTCTCCTCCCCTAAAGGAACTGAAAGAGCTCAGCGAAAGGAGCGGGGCGGGGCGGGAGAGTTTTTGTTGGTCTGATTTGTTTGTCACCCTGAAGCTTCCCAGGTGGCGCTAGTGGTAAAGTGAAGTGAAAGTGAAGTCGCTCAGTCGTGTCCGACTCTGCGATCCCATGGACTGTAGCCTACCAGGCTCCTCCGTCTATGGGATTTTCCAGGCAAGAATACTGGAGTGGGTTGCTATTTCCTTCTCCAGGAGATCTTCCCAACCCAGGGATTGAACCCGGATCTCCTGCATTGTAGGCAGACGCTTTACTGTCTGAGCCACCAGGGAAGTCCCGCTAGTGGTAAAGAACCTATCTACCAATGCAGGAGATGCAGGAGATGTGAGTTCATCCCTGGGTTAGGAAGATCCCCCAGAGAAGGGATCTGGGCTACTTGCTCCAGTATTCTTGCCTGGAAAATTCTGTGGACAGAGGAGCCTGAGGCAGACACAACTGAGCGACTGAGCACCCACTGAGAATGCCCTGCTATAATTATCAAAGTAATTAATGAGGAAGTATCATCTATTTCATCCAAAGTCATCTGATACTGTCTAGCACAGTGCTTCCCTGGTGGCTCAGATGGTAAAGAATCTGCCTTCAGTGCAGGAGACCTGGGTTTGATCCCTGGGTTGGGAAAATCTCCTGGAGGAGGGCATGGCAACCCACTCCAGTATTCTTGCCTGGACAATCCCCATGGACAGGGGAGCCTGGCGGGCCACAGTCCATGGGGTCGCAAAGAGTCGGACACGACTGAGTGACTAAGCACAGCACAGTACACAGCACAGTGCTTAGCTCATAGAAGGTGTTTGAGAAATACTTATTGAATGAATGAGGAGTTTCTCAGGATCAGGCTGTTATTTAAGTGACCTTGGCTGAGGAGTTGCTTCATGTAAGGACAGACCCTGGGCTCCCCCCGCCCTGTCTGGGGGGCACAGCGGTGTCTGGAAATCTGAAAACCTCCGTTTCTCAAGACAGTGCCCCAGCCTCCGTGCTGACGCCGCCTCACGCCTCCTCTAATGTGTTTGCGAATCAGATGGAAGCTAATCCTTATCGGTGGGGAGATTTAAGCTGTTATCTAACAGACTGCTGATGGATTAGCAAGGCTTTCAGATAAAACCTTCAAGGGGTTAGAGTTTCATTTCCCCCTCACACCTGGGGAGAAGAACTGCTGCTTCACAGTTGCCATGTTGCCATGGGTCGTGTCCACCAGTGAATGGGAGGAGAGGCAGGGCTGGGGGCTGGGCAGCGAGGTTCGAGGGAAAGGCCACATTCCGGTCCTGGCCCAGCCACAGTTTCCCCAGGAAATTCTGGATGAGACATCGCATCTCTGGGCTTCTCTTTCCTTTGCTTCAAATGGTAGATCACAATATCTACCTGACAGGTGCATTATGCTCATGAGATGAGAGTAGTGACATGAAAGCCCTTTAAAGAAGTTAAAAGTACTTCCCTGTGTGAGGCTATTATTTTCCTGTCATGGGAAACAGACTGCAGGGCTGAAGCTGCTGCTGGAGACACAGGACTGTTGGGTGGGACATTTGAATAGGGCTCTGGCCTACATTTGCTTAGAGTGCAACAGGGAAGAACCTGTCTGACTCTATATTGGAATGTGTGTCTTTTAATTTAATCTTCATAGTCTATCATTTTTGCTACAGGTTAACCACTAAAGGGAGAAGGCAATGGCACCCCACTCCAATACTCTTGCCTAGAAAATCCCATGGAGGAGCCTGGTAGGCTACAGTCCACGGGGTCGCTAAGAGTCGGACACGACTGAGCGACTTCACTTTCACTTTTCCCTTTCATGCACTGGAGAAGGAAATGGCACCCCACTCCAGTATTCTTGCCTGGCAAATCCCAGGGACGGCGGAGCCTGGTGGGCTGCCGTCTATGGGGTCGCACAGAGTTGGGCATGACTGAAGCGACTTAGCAGCAGCAGCAGCCACTAAAGGGATATTGCCAATAGCTTCAAGTATACATAATGGCCCATCTCTGGGAACCTTGCCTCCCATGCCTGAGCATGAAGCTAAAATACTTTTGTTTAGCTCACAGGAAACATCCTGATCAGGCTTACCTGAGAATGAATGCAGGCAACAAGAAATTAATACATGCCCACTGAAGTCTGGCTGGAACCAGGAAATATTTGCGACAGCCTTTTAAACTTTATCTCCTCACCTCCTCCTCTCTGTTTCATAAAAGAAACTAACATCCAAACCTGGGCAAGATGTTTCTTTGGAACACTAGTCTACTATCTTCTTGGTCTGCTGGATTTCCAAATAAAGTTGCTATTCTTTGCCCCAATAACTCATTTCTCAATTTATTGGCTTGTCTTGCGGTGAAGAGATGAGCTTGGGCTCAGTAACAAGAAGAAACACAAAGTGGGACCTTTGCATTCTATCTTTGAATATTATGGTGAAGAAATGTGCAGCATACACTCCTCTGAGGAGTGGAGGACTCAGTGGCTTGACATCCAGACAAGATAATGTCGTGACCGACAGGCCTGGGAGACTAAAGCAAAAGTCCTTTACTTCAAAGGACAGGGACACAGGGGTGTGTATAGGTTTCAATCTCCCCTTTTCTTTGATATGCCTCAATCTTTAGGGGAACACATTCAGGAAAAGAAAGGAAATAAAGTTTTGGATAGAAAGGTTAATCATAAACTCAACAGAGGAACTCAGTTTTAGGGGAAATCGACTTCAGGGGTAGATCTTCCACCAGTTTTTTGACCTCTCTGTGCCACAGTTTCCTCACTTGTAAAGGGAGAATAAGTATAATACCACCTCATTAGGCAGGATCTGAAACCTGTATTTAATGAAAGGTATCTGCCATTTTTATTATGTCAAGACTTTGAGGATGTCAAGGTTATAAGGAAAGGGGAGAAGGTCTTTTATGGGGAGGAACAGTAGGAGCAGAATCAAGAAGATGGGAATGAACTGAATATATGCAGATAAAACAAATGAGGGGCTGGCCTAAGAGAAGAGAGGCCATGGTGGGGTGCTACCACTCAGCAAATCTTCCTCAGGCTTCTCTGAGGTGCTGGAGCACCACAGTGAACCACCAAGGCATGGGAGTCACAGTCAGTGCTGTAACCCAGCAGGAACCTATGGGGCCTTCATGGAAAAGATGCCCCCACCCCCACCATGTTCTCTGCTGGCTTCTGGTCTGTAGGAAAACTTTAGCCTCCTAGGCCTTCCCTGAGTTCCAAAGAATACATTCATCAGACAAGTGAGAAAATGCAGAAAGGAAAACAGTCAAGCAAGACAAAATAATAGTAAGTTAGCCATTAAGCAAAGTCAAGGTGCCTTAGTTCCTCCTCTGAAGTCATGTGCTGTGCTTAGTTGCTCAGTCATGTCTGACTCTTTGCAACCCCATGGACTATAACGCGCCAGGCTCCTCTGTCCATGGGGATTCTCCAGACAAGAATACTGGAGTGGGCTGCCATGCCCTCCTCCAGGGGATCTTCCCACCCCAGGGATCAAACTCAGGTCTCCTTCATTGTGGGTGGATTCTTTACTGTCTGAGCCACCAGGGAACCCCAAGAATACTGGAGTGGGTAGCCTATCCCTTCTCCAGGGGAACTTTCCAATACAGGTATCAAACCGGGGTCTCCTGCCCTGCAGGTGGATTCTTTACCAGCTGAGCTACAAGGGAAGCTCTCTGCTGAGGCCATATTCTGAGTTCTATCCTTTGAGCTGTTTTGCAGAAACTGAAACTCCTACCAGGTGGGAGAAGTTAACTGTGTGTTGACCACAGCAGGTAGACCCCAGACTGGTTGGAACGAGAAGGTGGATGATGTTGACTCCAATTACCTCACCACCAACCAATTAGAATGTCCACAAGTTGGTCACATACCTCCTAACTCCCCAACTTCACCCTTTCCCTGAAAGCCATTGGGGAGTTGGGGTCTTTTGAGCACGAGCTTCCTGAACTCCTTGCTTCAGTTCAGTTCAGTCGCTCAATTGCGTCCATCTCTTTGCAACCCCATGGACTGCAGCATGCCAGGTATCCCTGTCCATCACCAACTCCTGGAGCTTGCTCAAACTCAAGTCCATTGAGTTGGTAATGCCAGCCAACCATCTCATCCTCTTTTGTCCCCTTCTCTTCTTGCCTTTACTCTTTCCCAGCATCGTGGTCTTTTCTAATGAGGCAGCTCTTTGCATCAGGTGGCCAAAGTATTGGAGTTTCAGCTTCAACATCAGTGCTTCCAAAGAATATTCAGGACTGATTTCCTTTAGGATTGACTGGTTGGATCTCCTTGCAGTCCAAGGGACTCTCAAGAGTCTTCTCCAACACCACAGTTCAAAAGCATCAATTCTTCAATGCTCAGCTTTCTTTATGGTCCAACTCTCACATCCACGCATGACTACTGGAAAAACCGTAGCTTTGACCAGATGGACCTTTGTCGGTAATGTCTTTGGTTTTTAATACGCTGTCTAGGTTGGTCATAGCTTTTCTTCCAAGGAGCAAGTGTCTTTTGATTTCATGGCTGCAGTCACCATCTGCAATGATTTTGGAGCCCCCAAAATAAAGTCTCTCACTGTTTCCATTGTTTCCCCATCTATTAGCCATGAAGCCATGAAGTGATGGGGCCAAATGGAATGATCTTCATTATTTGAATGTTGAGTTTTGAGCCAACTTTTTCACTCTCCTCTTTCACTTTCATCAAGAGGCTCTTTTTTTCTGCCATAAGGGTGGTGTCATCTGAATATCTGAGGTTATTGACATTTCTCTCAGCAATCCTTGCTTGATGCCCTGTGATAAATGCTGCACTTTTCCTCATCACAACCTGGTGTCACTGGATTAGCTTTACTGCACACTGGGGAGAAGACCCAAGTCTGATTTGGTGACAGTACCAGGGTATGACCCTGAAACCAAGCCAACTTTGTGGCTCAGTGAGATCACACCGCATGGGTCATGTGGTAAGGCCATGTGTAACATGGTAATATTTTGGTAATATTTAAGGGGTAATTTTTAAATTGTACCTAAAACTTATGAATCATGGCTCTTACTCATATCTAGTGCTAGGAATGTATATAAACCATATAGTAGTTTAGAGAAAATAATGTGAGTGCTTTATAAGCAAATTTTCTGAAAATTAAAAAAGCCCTATGTTCATCTTCCTCCCCCTTTACCCATATACATACATGTACACCTAGCACACACACCCATGCACACATCCACAGGCAGACACAGTGAAGAAGTCTGTCCTTCACTCTGCAGGCAGTTGTGAGAAGGTGCCTGAAAAGGGGCATGGCGTAATGAAATGATCTTTAAGAGGATTACTCTGGCTGCACTGTGCAGGCTGGCTTAGAAGACAGAATGAGACAGGCAGATCAGCAAGGCGGCTATTACTATCATTCAAGTTAACCAAATACAGTGCCTGTCTTTTTCTTATTTTCCTCAAGACTGATAATGTAGTGCGGAGCGCAGCAAAGTCTTTTCCTACTGAATGCGTGTCTCAGTCCTTGACGCTCTCTGGTGCGTGCTTCCCACCCCATCTTGATTCCCCACCAGCTGTCCACACCAGCCCCGTCCTCCCAGTCAGTCTACATCCCAGATAACACTGAATCTGGAAGCCCTTCTGATAAAGGTCCTCACATTTAAGAACCCAGGAAAAGAGCACACATGACTGGCAAGGCAGGGGGCATCTGTGGAAGCAACTGATGCCAGTATAATGACAACGGCGATGGGAGTAACCATTTCCTGAAGGCTTACTGTGTGCTCAGCCCAGCGCTGAGAACTCTGCAGAAGTCATCTCATTTAATCACCATAAACTCATGAGAGAGCTATCATACCTTCCCCACCCTACATCTGCAGACAAGGCAATTGAAGGCATGACAGTATAAAGGTGAAGCTGGGCTTTGAACCTGGCATCAGGACACGGGGCACCTGCACTCCAGCCATTGCATACATATCCTGTTTGCCAGAAGACCCGATGGGTCCCTGCCCGTCCCTGCACCTTGGTTCAGAGGCTTCTCACACATGGAGGACAGCTCACTGGGTATTTTGGAGTCTTGATTTCCTCATTTTTAAAATGGGGGACAGTGGCCTGGGCAACACATTTTGAACAGTGAATTGTATTTAGCAATTGAAGTCAGATGGCTTCCAATAAAGTTGACAGTGGATTAGATGGTCCCTGAGTTGTTTTCAGCTTGGACATTCTAGGAGCCTTTGTCCTCGTCACTCACTCTAATATTTCCCCCTCTCTTAACGTGCCTTTGATCACCCTAAATCCTCGCTGCATGTAAACTCATCCTTTTTTATTTGGAAATTCATCTCTCAGCTGCAGAGATGAAGTCCGCCTTTGCATGCATGTGTCTGGGTGGACTTGTGGCTTGAGGGGACGTGAGGGATCTAAATGAGCAGATGGAGCTGCTGAAGATTAAAAGCACAGTGTGAAGTTGGAGACGGACGTGTGACAGGGGAGTGAGGCTTGGGCTGAGAGGAAGCAGCACAGCTGGCAGACAGCCACCCTCACTCAGGGACAGGAGCCCAGCTCCGGAACTGGGCTGACCTGGGGCTGGGGTGGCTGGCAGGGCACAGAAGCAGGTGCTGCTCCCACGCTCTGTTGGCACCCAAGGGCCCTCCCTCACCCCTTGCAGGAGCTGAGACAAGAAAGCAGTCAGAGAAATGGGATCGTGGCCTCAGGGCAAATTCAGACCAAAGGCCAGGCTGGCTCCAGGGAGAACCCATTCTTAATTTTGCCTTTTTGAAATTGAGATTAAATTAGAGGTCTTGACAGAATGTCATTCAGCAGGGCTTCAGATCACAGCAGCTCAGCGCTTCCCTGGCATGTGGCGGACAGCAGTGGGAGTGGGAGTGGTCACCTGTGGGTTCTGCTGTGACCCGCGCCTCCTTTCTGGGTGCTCAGCACCGGGGGCGAGGTGGAAAGAACAACCCCTATCCTGATGACTGGGGCCCTGGAGGCATAGCCGTTGGAATCAATGGGCTTTCTGGATTCTAATTGAGGTCCGATAGCAAGTGGCAGGGAGCATCTGTCTGGTGAGGGGGTTTGGGGCATTGATCCCAGCATCCACGGCCCTTCCCGCACAGGGCTCCCAGCCCACTGCACATGGGGTCCGGCCCATGTAAACGCAGCCTGGCTCCAGGCCAGGGAAGCCCTGGGCACCTTGTTCCTGGCAAGGAGCATTGTTGAACCTCGGGGAGCCCTGTTCAGAACCCCACCCCACCCACGCCTGGTGCCTTCAGACCTCGCTGCCCACTGACAAGTCTTGAGGGATCCTTGTGTTTGCCATCGGGCACAGGAGGGAGGGCAGAGCAGACGTAAGAGCCACATAGCTGCTTGCGTGCCTAGAGGTGAGTACCTAGGAGGGTGAGCAGATTGCTGAGGGTGGGAGGGGGCAGAAAATAAGATCATGGCAATTTCTGGCTTAAAAATAATAGTCTCTCTTTAGAGAATGCCTTCTATTTACCAGTCACCTGTGCCAGGCCCTGCATATGGGTTGTATCCAAACCCAAGAACAGTATAAGTTGGGACTGTTTCTCTCATTTTACAGAGAGGAAACTGAGGCTTGGAGAAACTAGGTAATTTTTCCCTCAGGCCATGTTTAGTAAACAGAAGTGTGTTTTTTACTCAGAAGGGGTTAAACTTCAGGCTGAGGTCAAATTCTGACTCCCTAACCTACCTGCTAGGTGGTCCTGGGTAAGAAGTACTGATTGTCTTCACGTATTAGTTTCTTTACCCACAAAGTGAGATAATGCCCACCTCACTGGGTCTTTGTGAGGTTTACAGGGGCTGGATCTTCAGACACTCGTGACAGTGCCTGGAGCAGACCTCAGGCAGGACTTTCTTTCTTTGCAGGCTGGCCAGTCACAGGCCCAGGAGGACTAAGAGTCTCTCGCCTTGAGAAAGGGAGTGACCTGTAAATGTTTTCCTCATCTCCGATTACTCTCTCCTCTTCCTGGGCCTTGTGGAACCCGCCTTTTCAAGGCATTCAGAAAATGAGAACTTTTGCTGAAAAAGTCACCTGGCCTCAGGATAGCACTCTCTTCTTTCAGTTCTCCAGCCAGGAAGCTCTCGTCCTAACAGATCCTCAGGAAAGTGCCTACGATAGCATGTTCTGCTCTTTCCTGTCACTTTTTCCGGAATCTATTAACCTCAGTCTGGCCTTGCTACCTTCTCGCACCGCTGGCATCAGCTAGTCTAGGACAGCAGTTCACCATCCAGGGCTTGACACCTCTGCAGTGGCTTCAGGGTGGTTACTAATCTCCATCTCGGTCGCATGTCCTGCTTTGGCAGGTGGGTCGTTTACCACTGGAGCCACCTCGGAAGCCCTGTCCCACCTCTTTAGGATGGACAATCCCACTGCCCGTGGAACCAACAGACCGCTTCCCCAGAATAAGCCATGATCCTGACGGTGGTTATGACGGTGCTCGTGTCTCCTGGCACTAGGAGAGGTGCCCCTCCTTCAACATGGAGATCGTTTTTCCCAGGCTGCCTGGGAGCCCCGCGTGGTAGCGTTGTGTGAGAGGTGATGGGACCAGGGAGGGCTGGCTCCGCAGAGATGGAGACTCCAGTGCGTAAACCATTTCTCTCCCCCTGCGAGAGGAGGGCGCACCTCAGGTACTGCCAGACATTCCTGCAGAGCAGAGATGATGGCACTTGGCAGCTTCTCTGAAGCAAAGATAATAATATAATTTGACTTTCCCCACTCTTTGGGGAAAGAGATTACATGGATAATAGCCGTTTTCAAGAGCAGGGGAGGAGGAGGAGGAAGTGCCTGAACTTCAGATCGGAGAAGACAGGTCTGCTGGTTAGGGGCACAGGCAGCCTTCTCCATTTTCAAGCCTGCTCCCTTGAATTCTCTCCCAACACAGCAAATTTTGCAGCCTCTAATTTTCTTCTCTGTGCTGTTTAGCACCAAGCTGTCTCCCTCTGTGATTCAGGGGCCTCTTGAAGAGTGTTTGTTTGCACGGTGGGTAAGTCCCAGCCTCTCTAACGCACCTGTCACTAACTGGCCACCCAGGGACAGCGCTAGGGCAGCAACACTAAGTGCTCCAGTGAGCCTGACCCAGAGGGAGATTCTTGGGGCTACTCATTTCCTTCCAGCCCCCAAGGTGCTAATCATCTCTCGTGGTTCCAGGAGCAAAGTTCTTCATTGAAGCCAAGGGCTGTCTCACTTGTGAAGACCTATTTGTTTGGGTGCATTGCATCATCCAAATCCTCCTCAGAAGGAGGATCTCCTTTCCTACACGGTCTAAAAACGTCCGATGATGGACTTCCCTGGTGGTCCAGTGGTCAGGAATCCGTCTGCCAGGGGTTCGATGGGTTCAATCCCTGGTCTGGGAAGATTCCACATGATGTGGGTCAACTAAGCCAGTGCGTCACTACTACTGAAGCCCCTGTGGTCAAAGCCCGTGCTCTGCAATGAGAAGCCACCTCAATGAGAAACCCACACACTGCATTGAAGAGCAGCCCCTGCTTGCCATAACCAGAGAAAGCCCAAAGGCCGGTGCACGGCAACCAAGATCCACCACGGCCAAATAAATCAATTATTTTCTTTTTAAAAAGTCCAGTTCTGATTCCTTAAAGGACACGTGCTTACCCTTCCCCAGGTCCTTCAAATTTGACTCAACTGACATCATAGTCAACTCCCCCCATCTCAAGAGAGAGCCTGGAACTCTCATATACTTGTGTACTATTTTGCAATTCCTTGTGCCTTTACCTCCAAAAGTTCATTTAATCTTCACAGTAATGTTGGAGATAGGTTGGACAGGTATTACTCCAGCTTTTCCAAACGATGTAACCAGGGCTCAGAGAGGTTATGGGACTCGTTCAGTCACAGAGCTGCCAGGTAGCAGGGTAAGTAGGACCACAGATATTTGGAACTTTGGAACTTTTGTCTGGGAGTCTTTGACGTTCGCTATACCATGAAGGTCCTGCCTCTGACCCTAAAAGAGTCAAGTGATTGTACTGAGAAGTGGAAGAGCAGCGGCACTTACTGGACTTTTTGCTTCGGGACTTGGGGTTCAGAGGTGACCGGTCAGTTTCAGAGTGGACTTGGGGCAACTAAGAGAGCAGTGCCTTTCGGGGGTGAGGCTGGGAGAGCAAGATGGGTTAGAGAAATAGATTACATTTGTGTTTGTGAGAGTTCAGCGCAGAAAGAGATTCCCCCTGCTTTGGCACTTGAAGACCGTTTGAGAGAGGGCGTGTTACAGCATCCTTGCCCAGGGTTCATGAAGGCACCAGGAGGTGCTTGCAGGAATGATTCCCCTGAACCTTACAGAACTCCCTGCCAGGGAGCTTACCACCCACCGCTCACCCTACTGAATTAAAGACTTCGTGCCACAATGGCAGGCCAGGCTCGAAGAGACTACTGCCTCGCAGATGTCACTAGGGCTGTGTCTTGGCACTTCAGAGCTGGAAAAGAGAGGTTGAAGTCACTGCTGAAAAACCTCATGGTTCTAGTGCAGTGCCAGCAGAAAACAACAAAAGGGCCAAGGCAGGTATTAGGCAAAATCTAGTTCCCAACTAGACCCATTACTTATCAGAGCCTGGCAAAGTCTCATGACTAATGAAAACTAACTGATGAGCACTCTGAAAATCCACATTCAGGTCTGGAGTGGATATTCAAAAAGTCTTTATTAGCATAGGAACAACTAGAGTGAACAGTTAAAGGCAAAACCCACATGTACGCCACGTCTCTCAAGAATTCTCCACGTACTTCATGGTCGAGTTGAGAATTTCCATCCCATGAAGCTCTCTCAGCAGAGCAGCAAACCTGTCATTATCAAAGCACAAACTCCAGATGTAAATGCCAAGGCACAGACATCTGGCGCCCCGAGGCATCCCCCTGGCTCAGGAAGAAGCTGGCTGGGAAGGCGGGATGGGGCAGATGCTGTTTCCCTGAAGATCAAAGTGGGGAGCCCTCAGGAGGCCCAGGGAACACAGCAACGCCCGCTGCGTGAGTGGCAGATGTGCCAGGGACCCGTCGGGCTCCGCTCTCAGGGACTGCCCGGCAGGCTGCCACAGTGAGCCCATCCTAGTTAATGTGCCTTGCTTTCTGTAGAAGAAAGCTTTCATCCATTCTTTCCATTTGAACAATCAGAACTTGGAAGGACCTTAGGTGTGACCCAGGCCAGCTGGAGGGATCCAGAGGAGGGATCGGAGGGTGAGGCTGGGCGAGAAGGAAGCGAGCTGGCCACAGCCCCTCCCTGGCTGTGGAAGGCACACCTCGGGGGCCAGGGCTCCACGCTCAGGCACATGGGCGCCTTCCAGGAGCATGAGAACCAGGTGTTCCCGCGCCTCAGATCAGGACGGAGCAGAGTGGGAGCCCGAGCTGAGATGGGCATGGTCACGCAGAGGCTCCTGGCCTGCCTTGTCGGGTGCTCTTCATCGGCCTGCCCCCTACCCAGCTCACCTGTTTTCTCCAGCTCAAGAACGTACCCTACAGGGCACTCTTCCATATGCTTAGGCCCCAAGTTAAAAAAAAAAAATGAAGTTAGAGGTTTAATTGTTTCTGGAAAAGCAGAGGAGACAGAAAGGCAGGAGAGAGAGGTGGGGATTGTGTGAGGAGAGGGAGGAGGAGAGGGAAGAGGAGACTGCGGGAGCTGAGCAGAGAGAACACTATGGCTGGTGGTGCCAGGAAAGACCCCAGTCCCATGCTGTGTCCCCTTGCGGGCTTCAGCCTGAGGGCTCCCCAGTGTTCTGGGTGGGGTGGGGGGGTTCCTGCAGAGAAGGAGCTGGCTCCCCTTGGCCCCGCGCACCTGGGCTCCGCTGTGCACAGCTTCCCCAGGGCGATGCCTGCGTTCAGCTGCACGGCTGTCTGCTGGGCATTGCCGCCTGCCAGCTTCAGGAGGATGGGCACGATGTCTGTGGACAGCAGGGACGAGGCCGCGTGCGGCACCTCCATGCAGTTCCCCAGGCAGAGGGCGGCGTTGCCCACCAGGACCTCATCCTCCGAGTCCAGCAGCTGCATCAGAACCCCGAGCTCTACGGGGCGGAGGAGAACAGGCAGGGAGGCTGGCAGGGGGACACGGTGGGCACAGAGGGGGGTGGTGGAAGGCCGGCCGTGTCACCCACTCGATGAATCCCTACTGAGTGCGCCAAAGCTCCTCGGCTCCTGGCTGTGTCTCTGAGGGGCCTCAGGAGCTCACAGCACTCAGCCGTCCCAGAAATGCCGACTCGGCGTCAGACAGGTCTGTCCTCTCTACCTCCCCATGCTGAACCTCTCTGCTCCTCTCGACAGCCCCTGCCTGAGCGGGAGGCCGTGAGCCGGCGCCCTGGACCTGCAGGGCCAGGGACAGTCTCCACAGGGAAGGGTCCTGCTCCCCACTCGGTGGGCCCTCCTCAGTTCCCACTCACAAGGGGTGGGAAGGTGAGTGGCAGCAGGCCCTGCCCCCTGTGACGGGGGCAGTTTGGTGATTAGACCACAGCCACGCTGGACTCTCTATCGCACGTGGTCACTGAGGTGTTTCTGCCGGGAAGGGAGAGGACCCATGTTAGGTTGTCTGAGGAGAGTGCTTTGGAATGGAAACAGTCTTAGTTTCCTTGGAGCTGGGAGATTCTGTTCTCTTCGAGCTGTTTCCCCGCTGAGTCTCTAGCACAGGCGCAGTGCCCGTGAGTTTCTGAAGGCTAACTAAAGGCATTCTGAGCTGGAGGTGAGGTGACAGTGTCCCCGAACACACTGCAGGAGTGCGGGGAGGCATGGCGCAGCCTCCTCAGTCTCTCCTCCTTCCTCGCCCACAGCTCCCTCTGCAGCTTCGAGGCTAGATTAACCTCTGGGTTAATGAAACGATCACTTACTTTTATCCAGTCTTACCACTTCTTCTCGCGCTTCCTGATAACTGTTTGTGCAGATGGCAAGTATCTTTACTGCGTAACGTGATGCAGTCTGGCCTCCTGCCTAGATTTCAGAGTGCAGTGAGAACAAGAAAATCAATGCAATGGTTGCTCCTGGCCGGAAACGACAGTGGGCAGCTGGGCTTATGCTTGTGGCTTCTTTAACTTCTGAGAGAGCACTGCTGACAATATGTGTGCTTCTGGGCAAGGGGGGCCTGGTCCCTGCCGGGGTGCACTGTCACTCACATTCTCCATAGAATGGCCCGCAGCCCCACTATGAATGGAGGCCTGTTGTGTACACCCGAGTAATTAATTATCTGTGGAAGGCTTTAGGAGTGAGGGGCTGAGAAAAGAATGATGCTGTCAACCAGAAGATCTACCAAGAAGGGAGGCAAAGGCCCTCCCATGTCATTTCACCATTTGAGAATGAGGACTGACTTGCTAGGGCTCCCAGGCTGACAGGTCTGCATAGAGAACATCAGGGACCCAGATCATTTTAAGAGGTGATAACTGTCAAATCATAACCCTTAAAATCACCCTATGCAGGGGTCTTTAAAATGCGTGTGTGAGGAAACGCATGCATAATGCACACACGTGTGTACATGCAATCAGCAGGCTCCGGTGGGTATGCAAGAGTTACACAGAGTAAATGATGACCATCAACCATGTGGCAGCCTAAACTCAGACCCACCATTCTGCCCCCTCGATATTACCCCTGCCCCAGCAGTAGCCCCCTCACAGAGCAAGCACCCTTCTTGATGCTGCTCAGCCTAGGGGTTTATGAATAAATCTCCTGTGGGGTCATCAAGCTAATTCAGGTGAGTGAACCTCACTGGGCATGTATATTGCAACTGGGATCCAGAGATGCCACCTAGTAACTGATCTCCTGGTTCAGGAGAACCTAGCTAACTCTTGTGTTTCTGTGCGTGTGCTCAGTCCCTCAGTAGTGTCTGACTCTTTGGATCCCATGGACTGTAGCCTGGCAGACTCCTCTGTTCATGGGGTTTTCCACTGCACTCATATTGCAGGGAAAATCTAAACACCCTTTTAAAAATCACATGGTTACTCTGAAACCTACATATTTTATAAATGGAGTCACCCCCCAACCTTTCCAGGAAACTGGAAAGAACATCGTGAGCAGGAAAACATGAACAGAACCAGGGGCTGAGAAACCTTGTTGAAGCCACTCAGACCATCTTTTCTGGAGACAGAGGCCATACATTTTTAAAGTTAGGCTTGAGTGGTAAGCATTTTTATGGATTTACCTAAAGAACAATCATTTGTCCAACAATCTTACATTGCTGGTCAGAGTAGTCTAGGTGACCAGGCAGAAGGGACTCCCCATTCAAGAAGGTTAAAAACTAGCAGAGGGGAAATGGCAGGACCTTTGCTGGACAAAGCCCTCCTTAATTCTGGTCCCCAAATAAAAGATGACACTCCTGGAAATTCAGGGGGTTATAACTAATGAAGTTATTTTACCTTCAGGAATTTAATCATCTTCTTCACCACTCCTGCTCTGAGGGCCTCCTCAACAATTTTCAGAGAGGAAGAAAGGGTGCGGCTGAGAACGCCAGCAGCTCTCTGAGTGAAGCAGAAAGGAAAGGATGATTAAATGTTGGCACGGGGAGAGGGGCAAGAAAAGGGTAGGGCATTAACGGGTGCAAACTACTATGTACAAAATAAATAAGCTACAAGCTTACGCTGTACACTACAGGGAATACAGCCAATATTTTATGACTATAAATGGAACATCACCTTTAAAAATTATGAATCACTATGCCATACACCTGAAATTGTATACTAACTAGCCAATGGGAATTTTCTGTATGGCTCAGGAGACTCAAACAGGGACTCTGTCTCAACCTAGAGGGGTGGGATGGGGAGGGAGATGGGAGGGAGGTTCAAAAGGGAGGGGATATATGTACACCTATGGCTGACTCACGTTGAGGTTTGACAGAAAACAACAAAATTCCAAAAAGCAATTATCCATCAATAAAAAATAAATTAAAAAAAAAAATTGTATTATCAACTATACCTTAACAAAATTCTTTTTTCTTAAAATGTTGATGATGTTTTAAAGTTAACAAGTAGTTTGGTGAGGCAAGAATCATTAGTGTTAGATGCAAAACATGTACCTTGATTTTAAAAATACAATGGTTGAGTAATTGATAGCAAGTACTGATGTTTACAGTAAAGCTACTGGGTAATCAATTCAAATTGAAGGGCTGCCAACATGGCCCCTGGGCGCACAAAGGCTCAGCTTATTCCAGCTTCACAAAGGACCAGGGTTCACCCCTGAGCAAGAAAGTCCTGCCCTGTATCCCTGTGGGGCTCTGATACCAGCAGGACACTATCACATGGTAGACTTCCTGGATTGATCCTCTGGGACTTTTATCTTTCCTGAATCTTTTTATTCTAATTTCTGGGAGACTTTATTGATTTTATTTTCCAGTTCTGGATTTTTTTTTTTAAATAGCAAGTTGTTACTGTTTTATGGCCATAACACCATTTTGAATCTTTCTGAAGATACAAATGATAGCTATTAGTTTTTTCCTCTCTTTCCTATTTCATCTCTACTTTTTTTGCTGGACTCAAATTTTCTGCTTACTCTGCTTTGTCTATTTATTTGCATGGCCTTCCTGAAATGCCTTGTGACTCTCAGCTTGCAAGTCACATTTATGAGAAAAGCAGTATGTCTGAGTATGTTGTGTTTATGGGGAATCTGTCCACTCACAGGTGGAGAGGTGGCATTCTCAACTACTAGAAAGTAAATATTTTTTCTCTGGTCTTTCAATTCCTTAAGGAAAAAAAAAGTTCATATTTTATGCTTGAGGAATAGATGCCTGGCTACCAAATGTAGCCCCCTTGCCTCCTACTTCTGTCTTCTGCTCTATGTAGCTGGCAGTTTGAATTCTGTCTTCTCCATAGAACTGCAAGACACACTGGCCACCTGCCAGCTGTGCTCCCCTCATCTGCCCTCTACACGAAGGTGTCTCCCGTGCTGCCTCATTAATTATCAGTCTTGCTGCCTCATTAATTATCAGTCTTGCAGCTGTTCTCCATCATCCAGAAACTGGCTATAATAACTTACCATCAGTGAGATAACTTACCCGCTAGGTCCACCAGCCAGAAGACCCCAAGTCCCCAAGAACAGCAATGCTTACCGCTTTTGGGGTTATGCAACTTTTTTTGAGGATGTGATGAAAACCGTGGTGGCACCCTTCAAGCCCCATGAAAATGCAGATACACGCAGAATTTTCTATACAGTTGCTGGAGGGTCTCAGGGAACCTAAAGCCCACCACCTCTTCTAGGAGCCCAGGTTAAACACTTTGCCCTGTAAGTCTGGATTGACTGAAGGGAAGTTGTCAGCTTGCTGGTCACACACAGGATTCGCTGGACCTACTTGGAACCTTTTCACAATCCTTGAACCAGTCCCCAGGATGTGACCCCAATTGTTTCTCCAGGTTTAGAGACCTAATAGGCAGACCTAATAGGCAGAAAAGTTGGGGTAATTCCTAATGTGAGTGAAGAACACATCCCAGGATGATAGCAAACAGCCTCTTGAATCATATCAATAGTCTCCTCCTGATCTCCTGTGCTAACCACAGGCCGTAGTTTTCTTATCCAAATGTCAGAAACAGAAGCAAGAAAGCCATTCCAGCATTTATCTCCAAGGCGGCTAAAACTATTGTGCACAAACTCTTCCATAATCACTGGCTTTAAAATATGTGCCCAACTTTTTTGACTATGGAGAAAAGATTCTAAATAAAATCATTTGGCTTGTCCTATTCCACAAGGATGGTTTGATATGGGACAAATCAGATAGATGACCTGGTGTCAGCTGTTAAGCTCCACACCTTCAAGAAAAAGGATTCTTAACTGGAGTTCCTAGACTCTAGCGCATCCACAGATGGGCACTGTGGGGGCAGGGTCACCAAATCCCCTGAACCTGTAGGCAAATTCAGTATTTCTGTGCTTATGGGCATCGTTTTGAGGAGTATGTCTGCCCCATGCCTGAGAGAGTCAGAAGAAGCTCAAAGGCATGGTGACTGCAGAACAAAACAGAACGAGAATAACAAAGAAAGCGGTTTCTGGGTTTCCCTGGGGGGAGCTTACTGTGAGGATTCCTCCATCCTGGCTGTTCAGCAGAGACAGGCACTTCTTGCTCACCTCCACGGCCCAAACCTATAACAACAGGGAGTGCGAGAAGGAGCTTGCCTGTCCTGGTCACGGTCATCTGCAGATTCCTTCTGGGCGCTCATGTAGAACCGACCACTCTCCACTCTCTCCTTCTCGCCACTGCCAGGTCGGTCCCCATTTCCTTCACAACACCTGCCATTGCTCTCCTTTCTTTCCCACATCCATCTCTCCCAACTGCGAGGGCCACATCATATTTGACTGTGTAAATGCGGAACTTAGCACCATGCACAGCGCCCTGGACACTCAGCTGCTTTGCAGAATGAATAACTGACAGGGTGACTCATCCATCCCTGAGCGGAGCAGGGGCGTAACCTCACCCCACCGTTCCCCATTCCCACTGCCAGGGTGTGAGTCCCCTGCTTCTAGCCTCTTCAGGGCAATGAGAGCAGTTCTAAACAACAGAATGTGTTAAGGGAGGGAGAAAAGAATCCGGTACCTCGGAGACAAAGGGGGACTGAAGACACAAGTTCATCACGAGTCCCAGGAGGGCGTACATGACGTCTCTGAACAGGTCCGCATCCTCCTCACACTTGGCCTTGGGAAACAAAACAATGTGATCAGGTATCTTCCTGCACCTTGCCATGGTCACCTGTTCCCCTTGGCGATGGTCCTAGATCTCTCACACTCCCTAAATGGCCAGTGTCATGAACTGAAGTGATGCAGGAAAATCAGAGACCGATTTACAGCACAGAGTGTCTGGCGCCTCTGCTGTATGGCTCTGGCCCTGGGTTCAAATCGCAGGGGGAGCTGCTGAAATGGGTGCTCAAGCCAGCTCCACAGGGCACCCTCCAGACGTCTCCGGGGTGGAGGAGACTTGATCTGGAGAATTCTTTAAGGCCAGCTGTCCATCAAATCTAGGGTTATAGAAGGGGTGAGCAACTGGCCCCTGCACTCTCAAACAGAATTTTTAGAAAAGTCAGATAATTAAGAAGAAATCCATGGCCCCAAAGCAGGTAGAAGACTAGCTGTGAACAGAAAAGCTGAAATACCATGAGGCCCAAGCAGGCAGCCCCGAAGTCTTCAGAGGCAGCCATCTGTCTTCGGGCGGCGGCCTCAGCGCTGAAGCTCCCCATGATGGCAAGACACTGGCAGAGAGCTGGCATGTTGGTGACCTTGGGATCTCTTTTCTGAAAGGGAAGGAAGAGAAAGCGAATCTGCAGAGAGCAGAGGAATAATGCCGGAATCATCTCCAGGGGTGTCCTTTACTCTCCAAAATGTCTGAGAACCAGACGGCCTGCTGTCACATGGGGATGTCGGTGGGGTCACGCTGGCAGAAAGGAAGGAGGCACACAGGGGCAGACCCCAAAGCACCTCGGCCTGGTCCCAGTCACTCCGCCAACCAGCTGGGGGCACCGGGGCAAGTCCTGTCTCTTCTCAGAGCTCCCATTTCCACATCTGTGAAATACCGGGTGCTGATGCACCCTCCAAGGACCCCGGAGAATTCTAAGGGTCACTGGGAACAGGTCTCGTCACAGCACGCTCTTCTGGAGGACTCCCCTGCTACCCCCAACACTTGAACCCTTCTCTCTCATCGACTCCAACCACCACACCTGCTCTCCTGATCAGGACGACAATTCAGGCGACAGGGTTGCATGTGGTACTTATGACACCAGCGACCTGATGCAAAGAGCCAACTAACTGGAAAAGACTGATGCTGGGAAAGATTGAAGGCAGGAGGAGAAGGGGGTGGCAGAGGATGAGATGGTTGGATGGCATCACCGACTCAATAGACACAAGTTTGAGCAAGCTCCGGGAGCTGGTGATGGACAGGGAAGCCTGGCGTGCTGCAGTCCATGGGGTCACAAAGAGTCGGACATGACTGAGTGGCTGAACAGCAGCAGCAACAACAACTTATGACAGGACTTGGGTCAGAAGGGGACTGGTGGAGACCGACAAACTCTCCACCTTCACCGCCTACAGGCTTCCTCCCTGGCAACCAGCCCTGACCATGAACTGGCCCCACAGCAACTGTTCCAATAACCAAGACTTGTGTAAATTCCAGCTGTGAAAAAATGACCAATCAACCCGAGAGGCAACGGGAGTTCTAGGAGGCAAATCTCTGTTGAAACAGCCCTGTGCACACTCCCGAAAGGGTCTGTCGCAGGTGACAAGGCAAGGGTTTGCTCACCAGCACGCCCGTCAGCACTGGAAGGACATCTGGAAGGCTGGTCTGGAACCAGACTTGAAATCTGTCAAGAGAACATCAGCCATGACTTATTTCTACACCATGCAAAGTAAAGCATAAGTGCAGTGTCTCAGGTAATGGAGCCGATTGTCCAGCTATGGGCCTTTGTGATTTGCTCCTGCATAAAGGAGTTGTTCAGAAGCAGAAAAGGTCATCACTGGGTAGGTCATGTGGCTTTACTCTATTTCTAAGCCTGGAGATTGGCCTTTGATGTGAAACAACACATCTCAGAGGTCGACTCTCTTCTGCAGAAGCTGCTGGAATCCTGAGGTTTCTGCAAATTGACTTCGCACCACCCCTGCCCTCCCCTTGCTCTGAGTTACATGGCGTAAGCATATTTACATGTCACAGCTGTCAGGAGGGCCCCAGGGCACATACCCCTCCACCTGATATTCAGGCTAGTACTGTCCCCAGCCCCTGCCGATGGCCAGCTACCTGCACGAGGAGCTCTCTCGCTACATGACCATTTCTAAGTAAGATGCCCTAATGTGGGTGAGGAAACTAAAAACAAAACAAGATGCATTAAAAAAAATGAAAAGTTATGAAAATCTAAGATCTTTACTGTCTTCTCCAGCATCAGCTAAAGAAAAAAATGAAAAAAAAAAAAAAAGGCACGAGGCTGGCTACCCATTATGCCACTGGCAGCCCAGGAGGGCTTCCCTGTGTTTCCATGTTTCTCCTCCCTCCCCATCCCTTTCTTTTTCCTCCCTCCTTCTTTTTCCTATTTATTCAACACTCGTCCACCAGGCAGTTCCTATTAGACACTGATTAGGTGAAGAAGCTTCACCAGCACACAATAAGAGTAGGTTTGCTTACTATGAGATGTGCTGTTCTAAGTACATGATGGCTTCCAAGTCTGTTGAGGGCCAGGTCCCCCAGCACGCGGAGGGATTGGGACAGAAGTGACGACAACAGCCCCTGGGGACATCAGCTCTCCTACGCAGGGAATCCTGTGATGCTCTGTTGGCCCAACCTCCCGTGTGCTGCACATTTTAGAAGATCAGACGGTGCAGTGAAGGCTGAAGAGGACATGTCAATTTCTGGCAAGAAAAATTACCTTTCTTGCAGAGCTAAGTCTGTGAGCAGTCCCATGGCTGAGTTGGCCTTTTTATCTGAGAAGTCAAGGAACGACACCAGAGCTTCCAACAACCTGCAAACATACGTAACACCTTCAGGGTTGGCTGACCTCCAGCTCACAGCACCCCCAACGAGGGGGCCTGGTGTGGAGACCAGGGAGGAGTCAGCCCCTGATCAAAGTGACCTGAGAGGGCTGGTCACACCCCCAGGAAACCCAGCCCCTTGCCCACCACAATGAGGCAGGTACTCTGCCATGAGAACAGTTCTACCAGTTAATGCGTGGTTCCAGGGGGGTGAACAGTTTTCACCTGCATTCACTGATCATCAGATGCAGACTTGGAAGGCCTCTGGTGCCTTTACCGTGTGACTCTGGCTCAGCCAAGCTGAATCACACAGATGACATCTAAGTGGCACGCTTACTAATGGGCTGATGACTAAGTGGGAGGCCCCCTAATTAAGCAGGGGATGGATTAAAGATTTAACAAGATTTTGACAAGTTGCTGAATACATGAGATGAAGTTTCAGAGAGTTAAACTCAAAGTCCTTCACTGAGAGCTGGGAAATCTGTTTAAGTAACAGAATTGGGAGACCTGGTTGATAACTGACTCATGTGAAAAAGACTTAGATTTTTAGCCAATTGCAAACCCAAGATATGAGCAAACAGTCTGGTGCAGCTGCCACAAAATGTAATGGAGTATCAGGCTGGCTGACCGGCACCAGGACAATGGGAGTAGAATTAACGTGTCCATCCAACAAACCCATACTGAGCACCTACAGTGGGCTGAGTGCTGTGCTTGGTTCCGGGACACTGTGCTGAGTGCCTGGCCTCCTATGGTGACATGTGTCAGGTGATAGATAGAAACAGGCACATGTCAAGCGGGCACAGAGCCCACCTGGCAAGAGCTGCGGGAGGATGGAGATGAGGAGGACATTCCCACATCACTTGAAAGTGGAGCGTTGGCTATTTATCCCTTTGTCCAGGCAGCCAACAGCATTCACTGGCACTGACTCTGTGCCAACTGGAAAAAGACAAGGTCCCAGCTCCAAGGAGCCTGCCGGCCCAGGTCAGGCATATGGGCACAGGAGCTGAGCATCTGAGGCAGAGGGCGCAGCAGTCACAGAGAAGATGAGGCGTGAAACGGCAGAGACACACTTGGGGACTGCTAGTGGTTCCTCACAGCTAGTGCGTAGGGTATGCTGCTAGTGGACAAGGAGCAGCCAGCCTGGGTCACAATGGACTGTCTACGGCCTTCTGGAATGTCTGTACTTCCCCTGGGCGTCCTGAGTCCCGGGCTTCCCCTGTAGCTCAGTCGGTAAAGAATCTGCCTGCAATGCAGGAGACCCGAGTTTGATCCCTGGGTCAGGAAGATCCCCTGGAGAAGGAAATGGCAACCCACTCCAGTATACTTGCTTGGAAAATCCCATGGACAGAGGAGCCTTGTGGGCTGCAGTCCATGGGGTCGCAAAGAGTCGGACACGACTGAGCAACTAACACTTAACACTTCCCTGAGTCCCAAGTGTGGGCGGTGGATGACCTGCTTGGTGGGGGCATATGGATGGGGGTGGGCTGCAGGCTCTTGAGCCCCTCTCTGTCTCTGAGTGAGCGGAAGTTCCGGGAAGTTGCATTTTATAATTTTATTTATTTTTGGGGGCTGTGCTGGGTCATCATTGCTGTGTGGGCTTTTCTCTAGTTGTGGCGCAAGGGCTTCTCATTGCAGCAGCTTCTCTCATTGCGGAGCACAGGCTCTAGGCCGTGTGGGTTCAGCAGCTGCAGCTCCCGGGCTCGAGAGCACAGGCTCAATAGTAGTGGCACACGCTTGGGTGCTCTGCGCATGTGGGATCTTCCTGGACCAGGCATGAAGCCCATGTCTCCTGCATAGGCAGGTGGATTCTTTACTGCTGAGCTACCAGGGAAGTCCCAAAGCTGCATTTAAATAAAGTCCCCAGGTGATTCCTAGACACTCTATTTCTCAGAAGTTCAAGAACTAGTCTAGCAGGCAGTAGAAAGTTCTTTCAGCATTTTAAGTAGGAAAATAACAGGACAGATGTGCATTTAGGATAAATCCCTTTGGTGGTGCAGCAGAGGTGGATTAGAGCAGGTGGCACAGGAGGCAGGGAATCCAGTGGGGGAGAGCTGGGACTGTTCAGACAATCAAGGTCACAGGACTGAGCTGGGACAGGACAGAGTAAGACGTACATTCGAGAAGAACAAGCCCTCATGATGACCTAGAGGGAATGCCTGAGACGCTGCAGGAGAGAGAGAGGAAATGCGTCCAGGAGATGCTGAGGAGGTAGGACTGACAAATACCATCTCCTGAGGGATACGGGGAGGCAGCCATCCAGGGAGCTCCCAGGATTCTGGCCCAGGCAGCAAGGCAGATGGAGATGCCATATACGAAGACAGGAAGTTCAGCTAGGTGGTGTGGGTTTGAAAAACTACTTCTGAATCACTAAGTTTATGATAAAATTACTAAGTTTATGATACTTGGGATGTTGTGATGGAGATGCCTAGTGACAGAAGGATGCTTCCTTCTAACATCTGAGAGAGAGACTTAGACGTGATAATTGGGGTCATGGATGAGAAGGGGGCCAAGGATAGGACGTTGGAGGCCCTGACCTGGAAAGATGACAGCAAAAAGGGGGCTTGCCAAGGGAGTCGAGAAGGAATAACAGAGGGTAGGAGGAGGGCCGGAAAGAATGATATCATTATGAGCAAATGCCATGAGGCTACAATGGGAGATAAAGAGAGAAAAGAGCCCATCGGACTGGGTTTTTATATTCAGGAGCATGGCTTCCAGTCACCCACATGTATGGTACTGGGTTTATTTAGCAGCTTGTTCTGGGAGGGGTCTTGAAGCCAAACCACTTGAGGAATGGTTGAGGAAACAAGGATGCTTGGGCTAGAAAATGCCAGTGTCTTCAGACACATTAAGCAACGGAGAGAGGGAGAGTGGATACAACCCATAGCCTTTCGACAGACAGAACCAAGGCCTCAGTACAGATGGCAGACCTGCCCTGGGGCGGGGGAGCAGGCAGCTTGTGTTTGGTGTAAGGAGATCATCTTATATCAATCAGAACTCTTCCGGAACAGGGCGCGCTCCTCTCCTTAGCTGGGGAGAGACTCCCAACCTATGAGCGGTTGTGGCGCCCATCCCAGTCAAATGGAGAAGAGGAGAATGCAAATGCTGGAATATTCCCTGCAGGGCCTCACACACAGGCCTATTGGGAAACCCCATAGGGGACACTGTGCTGGGTGGGGCTGGATTGGATTGCTGCTATGGTCCCTCCACACTGGGGGTTCTGCAAAACCCCAACTTCCTCAGAACATCCAGTGTTCCTGTTGTCAGAAATCATTTATTTCCCTCAGTTCAGATTCTTCCCTTACCAAAGCAAACCTGTCTTTTTTAGTCTTGCGATGAATGCTAATTAACCTGAATAGCACAGAAGTGGAGCCGGGGGTCTAAGATTCTCTGGGTTTTGTACTTGAGACATAAATGAGACAAAATGCACTCCCTAACTGGACACAGATGACAGGTGTGTCCTTTTTTGGTGACAGATGTTCTGCTCTGCTGACCTGCAGCTGATAGACAAAGTAGAGGGACGATAGGTCAGAAAATGGCCTAAATAACCAATAAGTGCACTTTCACGTTAGTTTAGGACCCTGAGCAACAGACCCAGAAAACAGAAAGTGATGTAAAAGTCATTATTGAGTCCAAACCACATGCCAGGCATGATATTAGTTGCTTTCTTTGATGTGGCAGATGCTATTTTATGGTGAACCAGACATCCCTTTATCCCCTTTCTGTCCTGCCTGCCTCTGCCTCAAAGCTGAAACCATCTCCCCTTCAGGGTGGCATGTGACAAAATCCTGACCAAAGAGGACCAAAAGCAGTAGCTCCTCTTGATAAAAGGGACAGACCCAGTTGGTGCTAACCTGCCTTAAAGAGGGATGTGATGCTTGGAGTTGCAGCAGCCTTATGTGACCAGGAGGGACAGGTCAAGAGAGGGAGAGACCTGCCATCATTAAACCACCAAACCAGTTATTACTATCTTTAGTCTTTTGGTTTATAGAAAAACAAGACGAGTTCTCCTGGTTAAGTCAAGAGACTAAGCTGTCAAATGTGGCATAAAAAAGTTTACCTGGCATATAGGCATCATCTCTCTGAAGTTTCACCATAAATCTCTGATACAGATGAGATACCAGGCGCATCAGGGCTAAGCAGTTTCCTGGGTCACACAAGCAGAAAGACACGTGGAGGGCTGAGGCTCATGACTGCTTCAACCTAAACCCCAGCACCTCTCACAAAGGGACACTGGCCCCCATGCACTTTTGTCTCTTCACTTTCTCACACGGGGAGGAATGCGAGGGTCATGGGACCTGGGCTGTTTCAAACTGTCTCGTTTCAGAGAACATGTTCCACCTCTTTCCAGGTTACCTGGAGATAGATATTAATAAGAAGAGTGGGCACAAGGGTGATAAACAGAGGTTTCTTCGTCTAAAGCAAGTAGGCAGTACTGCACAAGATGATGACAAATGCCAAGACACTAGAAAAATTCAAATGAAACTCAAGCAATTCAAAAACAAGCTTGGGCGGGGGGTGGGGAAAGCTTATGATAACTGTGGCTGTATTTACTCAAAAAGACCAAAACCAAATGAAAAAAAACTATGATGAAGGTACTGAGGAAATGACTGCGGAGTCATTTGAAACGTGAAATGCGCTTTTGATGACTTAACTCTGCTAACGACCCATCTGCCTGTGTGCACTGAGCTTCAGGGGCTGCCAAGGCTTGTCCTGTGAGCCACAGGGCTGGGCTGGGCTGAGAAGGGGAGACCCAGAATCCAGGCTCATCTCCACATCGCCCTCAGCACCCATGGGCCTCCTCACCAACATGGGACAGGCACCAGAGCTCTCAGCATGGTCCAAGCAGGTCTGACAGGGCTTCAGATTTGGCTGCCTTTCTAACGGGGAGCAGAGACTAGAAGCAAGCTCCACGGCCTGGGAGACAGCTGGCTGAGATGACCTGAGTCACTCTCCTACCCCATCTGTGAAATGGGTGAAGGACACTTATCTTGTCTCCTTCCCAATGAGATAACAGTCAACAGAATTGGAAGCCAAATTCTGTTTTTAGATTATATAGGAAGCATTTATAAAGAAAAGGTATAACCATGGCTGGGCTTCCCAGGTGGTGCAGTGGTAAAGAACCACCTGCCTATGCAGGAGACGCAAGGGACTTGGGTTCAATCCCTGGGTTGGGAGTCCTCTAGAGGAGGAAGTGGCACCCCACTCCAGTATTCTTGCCTGGAGAATCCCATGGACAGAGGGGCCTGGCGGGCTACAGTCTATGGGTTTGCAAGAGTTGGATACGACTGAGCACACACACAGATGCACGCACACACACAGACATGATCACAGCTACTATTTCTTTTAGATTGAACCACATGAAATTGCCAACATGCAACCTTTTCTTGACATAAAGAGTGGCAATTTCACATATTCAAACTAATAATCTATAGATGGAAAAGCACCAGGCAGAATCACTATGGCTCATTTAAAAACAAAAAAATGTCTACTTAGGAAAGAGGCACATTCCATTCCTATCACCTTTAGCCTTGGAAAGACCTCCATGCCACAGTATTTGAGATGTGTTGTATTTATTTATACCCTACTCACTCCAGAAAGGATTTAAGGATAAGTAAAATCAGATAGCATCACTTGAAACAGGAATAAATGAAGAAAAGTAAGAACAGGAGCAGAGTGGAGCCAAGACTGAGGTTAAGAGAGCAGAGGCAAGTGGCCCGTTTTACAGGTAGGTTCCAAATCTGGTTTTGCAAGTGCTGCCGTATTTACATGGTCTGCAGTGTCTGTTCCCTGGTGGCCCAGTGGTTAAGACTCATGCAGGGGGCCCGGGTTCGATCCCCAGCCAGGAAACTTGATCTGACATGCTGCAACTAAAGAGCCTGCATGCCTCAACCAAAGATCCTGTCTGCCACAACTAAGGCCTGGTGCAACCAAATAAACCTGTGAAAAGAAAGAAAGAAAGCTCAGAAGTGACACTGCCCATGGTAGTAAGTTCAGACAGGAGTTTGTCCTGGAGGTCCTTAAGAGGGTGTGTTCCTCTCAAAGGCTCCTTCTGTTTTTTAATCCTTAATCTGGTCGGCTGGCCCCTCTCACGTCAGAGATGTGGGAAAGGGGACAGATCTTAATGTGGCAGGAGAAACCTGAGATGCCGCAGGGATGCTCCTGCCCACAGGCTGAGCCTTACCGGATCAGGTCAAGGTGGCCAATGATCAGGTTCTGTCCATTCTCTGTCTGGGCGAGCTGCAGCAGCAGGGCCAGGCTCTGCTGCCGGATGGCCGGGACCCTGGAGGCCAGGAGGGAGGGCAGAAGCCGGCCCATGTCCAGGCACAGCACAAGCAGGCGCTGGTTCTCCTCTGCAAAACACAGGGCACGTTGGCCTCATGCAGACCACGACAGTCTCACGGGCTCCATCTTTCCTCCTCTAAATGAGGAACCCAACCCTTCTCCAGGAGGCAGGATAATGAAGCTGAGCATGGATTCTAGAACCAGACTGTTGAGTCTGAATGACCAGGAAATGACCTTAGCTAAGTTATCAACCCCTCAGCTTCCTCTCTAGTGGAATAAGGAAGAGGACCAATGTAACAGAGTTGTCATGATGATGAAATGAGTTAGTACGTGATGGTGTGGAGAACAGGGACTGGCACATACATATATGTTAGCTAGTATCATTGTTCTTGCCAAAGGCTCCATGGTGGACGGTATCCGGAAATGTGAAGAAAGGGAAAGCAATCAGCTTAATGGTGAAAGAGCTTTAGACCATCGATTTTCATCTAATGGCCAAAGCAACCATCCGAGTTCTTTCTAGAAAACTAGAATGACCACATGAGAACATTAATGAATGAAGCACGCCACCCTTCCTGGTCTGTGCACTATTTCCAGGGTGGTGGCATTGGGTATGCCCTCTCCTCCTTTCACCCGGTTCATCTTCCAACCCAGTGCATGAATTTATCTGAAGCAGGCAGAGAGGTACAGGCTGGAATACGAGGCTAAGCTCTGAAACAGAGCACTGTTTGTTTCGATTATAGAAAAAATGGAAAGCAACTCACTGTAAACAACTCAAATAACACAAAATGTGCACATAGCTGAAAATAAAAGTTGCTTCTCTGTAACCTCCTCCAGGTAAGCCTTTTCCCTAAGGGGGCGCTAGTATTCATATGAATAATGTTAAAATATAATACATCCTTCCCATAATTGGCTTTTCTCTCCAGTCAGCACTATATCACAGACCTATTTCCATGCCTGTAGTTTTAAGCATTCCTTTGTTCTATTTAAAACTGTCTCTGTATTTATTGAATTGGATACACCAAGATTCCATTCACCCGAGACAGAGCATTTACGTCCTAAGTTGTGTCTGACAGTATTTTGCCAGCTGTTAAAAAAGATGTGACCCCAAGATTCACAGAAACCAAAGTAGGGTGCAGACTGAGAGGAAGTGGGGCTGTACAGACGGAGACAGGGCCCATTCAGACTGAGGAAACATCTGGTCACCAAGTCCGTCTTCTTAACCTCAGGCAAGGGGATCTACACAAACACCCCCCATAGCCCACACAGCATCCCGACAAGTAGCAAGGCACCTTGATAAGGATGTTAGTCTGACCATAATTCCCTTCATGGAAGAGGCCCCCTGATTCTCTAGAACCTAAGATTTCTAGAATTTAAGGTGATTCCTCCACTCTACTAAATGAATTAAAAAAACTAGATTCTCTCATATTCAGCATTTAACCATTTACAGGCTGCATTCATAAGCTCCCTCGCTGACTTTCCACGAGAACCCATGCATGGGAGACACAGCTATCACTATTCCCATTTTCACTGTTTTGTGTTCAACGTCAAACATTTTCCCTCATTTGAAAACACACATTTTTTTGTTTAATGAGAGAAGTACCTAAAATTTTTATTTACATTGAGGTCACTGAAGTGACGACTGTATAACAAGTTAGCAAACCCCAGGAGATGCTAATATGTAAAAAGGGAAGAGTTAGGGTAAATAAAATCCCCAAAGCATGTCACTGTCTCAATATTAAGCACTCAGTATTAATCAGTGTCACAAGAGGCCATCAGGGATGGCTGTAAATCTCATGATACTGAAATGGGTACTATGGTCAGCAAAAAGGAGCATTATTTTTCAGCACAGAAAAGGAAAAACTCTACCTGCCCCACTGCCAATGCATGAAGTGAAGCTACTTGTCTGCAAAGAGCAGGGCAAGTACCCGCATGATGAGACGTGATGCCGACCGTGACCTTGCCCGCTGTGGAGGCAGCTATGAGGGTGCAGCACAAGTCTGTATGCTTTTTCCAGGGGACGGTCTAGACCTCCACTCTCCAGAGCCTGTCCCAGGGAACAATCATGCCTGTCCCCACCCCTACCCTGTAACTCTCCCATTACCAGGGCACTGATGATGACTGATGATGGTTTCCGGGCTTACCGTTCTCGCTGCACACTGCCTGCCAGAGTCTGAGAACAGATAAGCACACTGTCTCTTCCATGGCATCTTCTCCTGCTGTACAAAAGCACCTACAGTGGGCAAGGGAGAGACATGTTAAAATTGCGGTCTTGATCTTCCTTTCAGTTGGTTTCATTTCACCTCCAGACTCCTCAAATGTGGGTTTAAGCAGGTCACCAGGACAGAGGGACTGCTAAGCCCTGAACTGAGGTCCAGGACAAGGATGCAGCTGAGGAAGCTGGGGCTGCTTGGAGGGAAGACAGTGAGCCAGGGGCCAGGGTGATGGCTGCACCAGACCAGCGAACTGTTCACGGGCCTCCTCACACCTGCAAATGTGTGCTAGTGACTCCAACTCGTGTCTTGTCCTAATCCCCAGGAATTGCATCAGAACAACTTAAGTACAAAATAAAATTAAAAGACATTTAGAAAACTATCTCCTGCCATATGAGTCTTTCTCCAGATGAAATTATAAATGGCATCAGCCAGGACCCAGTGGATCTCATTTCCTGAAATGATCAGCAAATTCCAAAAGAGGAAAAGAACAAAGAGCCATCTTGCAAAAACTTGTGGGAAACCAGCAAGAATGCTCATTTCTCTGACTTTGAAGGGTTTGGAGGAACCCTGGCAAGTTTTGCTAACGTTTCTCTCTCTGCAGTTGTTAACTATGGTTTAACTCAAACTGCTCACAGTTCAAGGGTGTTCACATGGCACCCAGTATCAACTGAAAGTAGTACCATCTACCATCACACTGCCTGTGTACTGAGTGTCTGATTACATAAGAAATGGTTGTCTTTCCTTGCTTTGAGGCCAGGCTGTCTTTACAAGCATCCCTACCTTCTTATGACCTCATTCTCACTGATGATACTGAATCCATTGCTTGTTCTGAATAAAGTTCGTTCTGTACCTGAAACGAATTCGGAGAAAACCACATCATGAGAATCCTGAACTGTCTGCTTGAACCATCTAGCTGTCACAGAGCCAGATGATAACAGAAACCCAATATGGAATGTCTAGGTCACCAAATTCACAGTTTGGGCAGAAACTAATGCCTCCCATTCTGAAACCTACACCTGTCATCAGCCACTTGCTACCACAGTAAGAGGGACATCCTGTTCACAGGAGAGCTGGGCCCGGGTGGCCCCGTGAGTGATCTGACAACTCCTCATTTTGTAAGCTTTAGAGAGTCTCCAGGAGCCGCTTAACCTCCTGGAAGAATTGGCATATCCATCTGTTCTTAAATGTTTATTTTGAAGCTGTTTCCAGGCTCTAGAGAGGAACTGATGATCTTCAAGAAACTACTTCAGGGGTGTTTGAGCACCCTCCACTGTACACTAAAGAGAAGTTAGACTCCATCCCTTTGTACAAACAAACAACATTCTGGCACTGAGAAACAAGGAAGGTTTCAGTCCTGGGATTAGTGATTACAGGAACTGGCAAAAGAGAGCAGCATGGGTCTCATTGGCAGGAGGATAGCTGATGTTTGCTCTGAAACTCTTTTCACATCCTAAGAAACTATTAAGTGTGACTGGGATGAACTTCATGGTTTATCTTACAAAATTCTGTCTTCCATCCCTCTATAGTTGGGGGGAGATATGTGGGGATAACACAGGGTGTTTGGGGGTATATATGGGGTATGTGGGGCTTCGCTGGTAGCTCAGCTGGTAAAGAATCCACCTGCAATGCAGGAGACCCTGGTTTGATTCCTGGGTTGGGAAGATCCTCTGGAGAAGGGATAGGCTACCCACTCCATTATTTTGGGGCTTCCCTGGTGGTTCAGACAGTAAAGAATCTGCCTGCAATGCAGGAGACCCCAATTTGATTCCTCGGTCAGGAAGAGCCACTGTAGAAGGCATAGGCTACCCACTCCAGTATTTTTGGGCTTCCCTGCTGGTTCAGGTGGTAAAGAACCCCCTGTAATGCAGGAGATCTGGGTTCGAACCCTGAGTTGGGAAGATCCCCTGGAGAAGGGAATGGCTACTCACTCCAGCATTCTAGCCTGGAGAATTCCATGGACAGAGGAGCCTGGCTGGCTTCAGTCCATGGGGTAGCAAAGAGTCAGACATGACAAAACGACTTTCACATGGGGTATGAGTGGGATATGCAAATGGTGTGTGGGTATGTGCAGCCCATGGGGAACATATGAGAGGTGAATGTGTGTGGTGTGTGGATATGTGATATAAGCACATATGTTGTCTGTATCCCACGCACATGGAGTGTGTGTGTGTGTGTGTGTGTGTGTGTGTGTGTGTGTGATGTATGTGATATAAGTATACATGATGTGAGCACATGCTGTGTGTGTGCATGTTAAGTATATCTGCAGTGGGTGTATGCTGTGTGTTTTTTGTCGCATTGTGTGTCTGGTATTTATTGGAGGTGTGTGCAGTGTCAGCAGAGGAGAGAATGGAGCTGGCTGGGGTAGAGGATATTTCTTAAGCACCCCATTTAGCACCTGCATTATAACAGATCTTCAATCAATATTCGTGGGAGGAAGAGAGGAAGGGATTCTTTGTCTCATATGGTCAGACCTCTAAACTCTGTCCCTTCATACTAGACAACATTCATGAGATCACACACTGCTGGCTTACAATCCTTCATCATCTCAGTCAGGATTTCAATCCCCCCTGCGTAGAACAAAGGGATCTGATCAGGCTTGGAAAGAGTCTCCAGAAGATTCTTGGTCGTCACGGCCGAGTTCTTTCCTGAGTCCAGTGACTCCTGGGCTTCCTTCTCTTGCAGGTCTGCTTTCTCCCGAAGATCTACCTGATTCAGGTAATCTAGCAAAACAAGGAGGAGAAGCACAGCAACATCCTAACAAGCAACTCGTGGACCAACCTTTTTCTGAAGATGGAAAGTTGAGAGGCAGAAAGCACGAGAATAATTCAAACTTGTTTTCAGCATGGAAAACTTTTAGGAAGAGTGTACAGTTTCTTCCCAGAATCTTAAAACATCTTGGAATCATTCAAGGACAACATCATTTGCTGTCTAGAAGGTTCGGAGGGAGGATGGTAGAGAAAAGGAGGAAAGCCAAGAACAGAGAAAGAGGAGCCGGGCAGGGTGGTTAATGAGAAGACTGGACTGTGCAGGGCCGGGCAAGGCTGTGCCTGTGGCCAAGTGCAGAGAAGGTGTGGAGGGCACCCCAGAGCCAGAGCACAGAGGGGAGGTGCAATTCAAACAAGGACGTCAGCAGGAAGTCTCACCTTTCACCTGTGTCTGCAGCTGGGGGTTTATTTCTAAGATCTTCTGATAACACTCTCTAGACTGGAAGAAAGAAACGAGGCCATGAAGAGTGGCTGGGGGGAGCGGTGATTATAAGAAAGGCGCTGGGTACCACGGGGCTCAGTTTCCTCATCATCTCCTCCCAGCCTCCCCTGCTCCCCTTGTTGGAGGCGGGCATGGGGAACACAGCGCGCATTTGACATTTTGTTTAGGCTTCTCTGGTTCTGTGGGGCAATGGGCATTATTTTAGAATTCATTTTTAAAAATAGTGTTGTCAGATACAGTCTATGATGGAAAATAACCACTCCTAAATTCTCATGGTTCATGGAGAGGAATAATCATAAGGTAAATGCAAAATTCAGATATGATATTTGCACTGAGAGAGAACGGGAGGCTACCTGTCAGATATGCCCACATGGAATAAGGAAATAAATGAAGCTGGAAACGTTGTTGATGGAGACTTTGGAACAGGGAGAGACAACTGCCTATTTAAACATGCAGGCTGCAAAGGGCTAGTAAGGGGGCTGTTCACTGGCCATGGAACAGTCAACCAGAACACCTGAGAGTGAGGGGCTCTCACTGAGGACACTGTTAGAAAGTTTCTGCAGAAGAAAGATTCTCGCTAATGGGTTTAGGATGACAGGTTTAGGGCAGAGAAGAAAAGCTCAGGGGAAAAAAACAGTTCTCAGATATCTTAAAGGCTCAAGACTCACTTAGAAGATCAGGATTAAGAAATAAACTGGAGAAAAAAAGCATCACATTAAAACAGGGAAGAGTGTTGCAGGATATCGAACATGGTAACTGTAATAGACTGAATGTTTGGATCCTCCCCAAATTCATGTTGAAACCTAATCCCCAATGTGATGGATCTGGACGTGTGGGCTCTGGGAGGTGACTGGGTCATGAGGTGGAGCCATCGTGAGGGAGATGAGTACCCTTATTAAAGAGACCCAGAGAGCTTCCTTGCTCCTGCTGGCTGCCTATGAACTAGGATGCAGTCCCTCATCAGACACTGAATTTGCTGGCATCTTGATCTTGGACTTCCTAGAATTTGGAGAAATAAACCTTTGTTGTATAAGCCACCTGGTCTATGGAACCCCAAAAGACTAAGACAATATCCCTGTTTACAACTTCTTTTTAACCCTAGCTCTAATTTATCAGTAATTCTTGTTGACTTCACTGTCAGCATATAAGCAGAACCCCTCACTTCTCACCACCTTTATTGTCACCAACCTGGTCCAAGCCATCATCATCTCTCACTTGGATAATTTGTTGCAATAGCATTCTGACTGGTTTTCTGTCCTTTTCTTACCATGTCAAGATACATTCTCAATTCAGCAGAGTGATCCTTTAAAACACAAGTCAAATCATTTTGCTTCTTTACTCAAAACCTTCTGATGGTTCCCAGGGCACTCAAAATAAAAGTCCAGGTCCTTCCATAAACCTGTAGGGCCCTCAGCATTAGTCCCTCACATACTCCCACGGGTTCACCATATCTCCTCTCATCCTCCTTGCTCACTCCATTCTAACCATGTCTATCTGGACCATTCCTCCACTGTATATCCACGTGGCTTCCTCACTTCACGCCCTCCTTTCCTTCAGAGAATCTTTCCCTGGCCACTCTCTATAAAACCAATCTCACCTTCACCACTTCCCAATTTAGTTTTCTCAGGGACACTTATCACTATCTAACGTACCACATATCTATTTATTTGGTCTCTATCTTGTGACAAGTCACCCTCACTGCAAGAAAGTGAGTCAAGGATTTTGTCTTGTTTGCTACTGTATTCTTGCTGCCTAGAACAGTGCCTGGAACACAGAGAGTATGCATTAAACATTTGCTGAGTGAATTAATTATAACTGAATAAATGAATGAATAAATGGAATTTGGTGGACAGGGGATTAACATTTTCCTTTTTACTTCTCTATTATTTGACTTTATTATGATAAGTTTGTATTATTTTTGAATTAAAATCCAACAGAGAATAATTTTTTAAAAATGTACAATAGTGCACAATTTTTTTTTAAACATAAAATATCTTGTAAATGGAAAGACATCTCATGTTCACGGATTGGAAGCCTTAATATTGTTAACAATATTTAATGCAATTCAATGCAATCTCCATTAAAATTCCATCTGTATGAATAACATTCCATTGTATAAATATACCACATCTTTATTCGTTCATCTGTCGATGGGCATTTAGGCTGCTTACATGTCTTGGCTATTGTAAATAGTGCTACAATGAACACTGGGGTGCATGCATCTTTTCGAATTATGACTTTTCCTGGACATATGCTCAGGAATGGGATTATGGGATCATAAGGCAGCTCTATTTTTGGTGTTTTTAAGGAACCTCCACACTGTTGTCCAATTTACATTCCTACCAACAATGTAGGAGGGTTACTTTCTCTCCACACCCTCTCCAGCATTTATTATTTATATTACTCAGCCATAAAAAAAGAATAAAATAATTCCATTCGCATCAACATGGACAGATCTAGAAATTATCATACCAAGTGAAGTAAGCCAGGAAAAGATAAATATCATGATATTCCTTATATGTGAAATCTAAAAAAAGACACAATGAACTTATATAGAAATAGACTTACAGACACAGGAAAAAAACTTAAGAGTTACCAAAGGGGAAAGGGAGAAAAGAGAAAATAAGGAATTTCAGTTCGGTTCAGTCGCTCAGTCGTGTCCGACTTTTTGCGACCCCATGGACTGCAGCATGCCAGGCCTCCCTGTCCATCACCAACTCCCGGAGTTTACCCAAACTCATATCCATTGAGTTGGTGATGACATCCAACCATCTCATCCTCTATCGTCCCCTTCGCCTCCTGCCTTCAATCTTTCCCAGCATCAGGGTCTTTTCTAAGGAGTCAGTTCTTCGCATCTGGTGGCCAAAGTATTGGAGTTTCAGCTTCAGCACCAGTCCTTCCAATGAATATTTAGGACTGATTTCCTTTAGGATTGACTGGTTTGATCTTCTTACAGTCCAAGGGACTCTCAAGAGTCTTCTCTAAAACCACAGTTCAAAAGCATCAATTCTTTGGCACTCAGCTTTCTTTACAGTCCAACTCTCACATCCATGCACGACTACTGGAAAAATCATAGTTTTGACTAGATGGACCTTTGTCGGCAAAGTAACGTCTCTGCTTTTTAATATGCTATCTAGGTTGGTCATAGCTTTTCTTCCAAGGAGCAAGCATCTTTTAATTTCATGGCTGCAGTCACTATCTGCAGATTCTGGAGCCCAAGAAAATAAAGCCTGCCACTGTTTCTATTGTTTCCCCATCTATTTGCCATGAAGTGATGGGACTGGATGCCATGATCTTAGTTTTCTGAATGTTGAGCTTTAAGGCAGATTTTTCATTCTCCTCTTTCATTTCATCAAGAGGCTCTTTAGTTCCTCTTCACTTACTGCCATAAGGGTCATGTCATCTGCGTATCCGAGGTAATTGATATTTCTCCTGGCAATCTTGATTCCAGCTTGTGCTTCATCCAGCCCGGTATTTCACATGATGTACTCTGCATATAAGTTACTTAAGCAGGGTGATAATATACAGCCTTGACATACTCCTTTCCCAATTTGGAACCAGTCTGTCGTCCCATGTCCGGTTCTAACTGTTGCTTATTGACCTGCATACAGATTTCTCAGGAGGCCGGACAGTCACATGTAAAAGAATGAAGTTAGATCACTTCTTCACACTATATACAAAAATTAACTTGAAGTGGATCAGAGATCTAAATACAAGTGCTAAAGCCATAAAATTCTTAGATCTTGGATTAGGCAATGGTTTCTTAGACTTGATATCAAAATCATAAGTGATCAAAGGAAAAAATTAGGTAATGTAGACTTTCATCAAAGTTAAAAAACTTTTGTGTTATGAAGTGAAAAGATAACACAGAGAATGGAAGAAAATATTTTTAAATCATTTATCTGACAAAGGACTTGTATCCAGAATTTATATTGAATATTATATCATGATAATATTTATATTACTTTATATTGAATAGTTACATAAATATAAATTTATACCAAGTTGATCACATTTATATTCAATATAAAAAGACAACTTATTGATAAAATAGACAAAGGATCTGAAGAGACATTTCTCCAAAGATATATAAATGACCAATAAGCACATGAAAAGATGCTCAACATTATTAGCCATCAGAGAAATGCAAATCAAAATTATGAAATACCACTATAAGGTGGTATACTCATCAGGATGGGTATAATAAAAAAGACAAATAAATAGCAAGTGTTGTCTGGGATGTGGAGAAATTGGAAACATATACTGCTTGCAGGAATGCCAAATGATACAGCCACTCTGGAAATCACATGGGCAATTCTTCCAAAGGTTAAATACAGAGTTATCATGTGACTCATCCGTTTCACTGCCGGGTGTATAGCCAAATAGACTGTAAACATGTGTCTATACAAAAACTTGTACATGGATGTTTGTAATAGCCAAAAGTGGAAACAAGTCACATGTTCAACTGACGAATAGATAAATAAAATGTGGTATATCCATACAATGGAATACTGTTCAGCAATAAAAGAAATGAAGTACTATATATACTCTATATTAATATATTGCAACATGGATGAAACTTGCAAACATTATGCTAAGTGAAAGAAGCCAGTCATGAAAGACCACAAATTGTATAGTTCTATTTATATGAATAGTGTAGAGTAGGCAAATGGACAGAGACAGAAGTAGATTATCAGTTGCCTAGGGGTAAGGTGAGGGTGGCAGTGGAGGGAAGGGAAGTGACTGTAGTGGGAGACAAAAATGTTCTAAAGTTGATTGTGCAATTCTGACAAAACACTGAAAACCACTGAGCTGTATACCTTCAATAGAGAAATCATTTGACACCTGAATTATATCTCAATAAAGCTGCTATTACAAAATACATCCCAGTGGGTACATATATCTGCATGGTTACTTTATGGCGATGAGATCACAAGTGAATTTTGTTTTTTCATCTTTTTGCTTATGTCTTTTCTCTCCAGAGATGCTCCTCCCAGGGCTGAACGAACACTGGGAGAAGACACTGCAGAAGAGGTTCCTATGGCAGGTGGGGCTGTACCAGATGACACTCAATATCCTTCCCAACTCTAAGATGTACTGTGGAAAATACTAAAACGTGGGTTAATATCTCATCAACTTGGAGGAATGTGGTTCTCCTCTGAGACACTCTGAAGCACTGCTCCGAAATCAAACATACCACTTAAGCTTCCTCTTGCACTTACCACACTGTAGTTCCTTAGGGCTAGGTGGGCTTTTCCCATGTGGAAATACGCTTTCGTGCATTTTTCATCACACTGCATAAAAGAGAATCACTGATCAGATGTTTTGGAAGATTTGAAATTATCAGCACCAACTGCCCAGCTAATAGGGTTAGGGCAGCGCTTTGATTCTTAGGACAGACACCAGAGTTGACAATTAAGACTTCTTCTGTGCATCTGTGACCAAAATAATTGATGCTTGCAAGGAGTCTGGATGCACAAGTAAGCTCTCTATCAAATTAATTCATGATACTGGCCAGTTTTCATTTCCATTTAATGAAACTCAACCAGGAAACAAACCAGAAACCCTTAGTTTAGAAGAGCTCTTGACCCTGGTTGAACGTTAGAATCACCTGGGGGTGCTTATAAAAAAATCCTGACAGCCCAGCTGAAACCCACAGAAATTAAATTATATTCATGGGTAGGACCGAGGCATCGATAATTTTTTAAACTTTCCAGGTGATATAAATGTGCAACCAAGTTTGAGAACCACTGGTTTATTCAGTTCAGTTCAGTCGCTCAGTCGTGTCCGACTCTTTGCGACCCCATGAATTGCAGCACGCCAGGCCTCTCTGTCCATCACCAACTCCCGGAGTCTACCCAAACCCATGTCCATCGAGTCGGTGATGCCATCCAACCATCTCATCCTCTGTCATCCCCTTCTCCTCCCGCCCCCAATCCTACCCAGCACTAGGGTCTTTTCCAATGAGTCAACTCTTCGCATGAGGTGGCCAAAGTATTGGAGTTTCAGCTTCAACATCAGTCCTTCCAAAGAACACCCAGGACTGATCTCTTTTATGATGGATTGATTGGATCTCCTTGCAGTCCAAGGGACTCTCAAGAGTCTTCTCCAACACCACAGTTCAAAAGCATCAATTCTTTAGCGCTCAGCTTTCTTCACCATCCAACTCTCACATCCATACATGACTACTGGAAAACCATAGCCTTGACTAGACGGACTTTTGCTGGCAAAGTAATGTCTCTGCTTTTAAATATGCTATCTAAGTTGGCCATAACCTTCCTTCCAAGGAGTAAGCGTCTTTTAATTTCATGGCTGCAATCACCATCTGCAGTGATTTTGGAGCCCCCCAAAATAAAGTCTGACACTGTTTCCACTGTTTCCCCATCTATTTCCCATGAAGTGATGGGACCAGATGCCATGATCTTAGTTTTCCGAACGTTGAGCTTTAAGCCAACTTTTTCACTCTCCTCTTTTCACCTTCATCAAGAGGCTCTTTAGTTCTTCTTCACTTTCTGCCATAAGGGTGGTGTCATCCGCATATCTGAGGTTATTGTTATTGATATTTCTCCCAGCAATCTTGATTCCAGCTTGTGTTTCTTCTAGCCCAGGGTTTCTCATGATGTACTCTGCATATAAGTTAAATAAGCAGGGTGACAATATACAGCCTTGACGTACTCCTTTTCCTATTTGGAACCAGTCTGTTGTTCCATGTCCAGTTCTAACTGTTTCTTCCTGACCTGCATACAGATTTCTCAAGAGACAAGTCAGATGGTCTGGTATTCCCATCTCTTTAGAAGGTAGGAAAATTTACTCTGGGTAAACAGCTGAGGTTACTATTACATCTTAGTAAGCCTGGCAAATTCTTCCCTTGAAATAAACCACAACATATATACCGGGAACTTGCGTTTGTATTACTTATGATCAGAAAGTGAGCCCCCTTCAAAACTTCTGAAACTTATGGCTGAAACAATACTGCTTGCACAAGGGGCCCTGCACGGCCTGCTCTGAATTACCATAACTACAGAGGGAATGATATAGCACAAAGACATAAACTTAAAGCATCCAGTTAATTCACTGAACCCCTTTTATGTGCCAGGCCTTGTGTCGGGTCAGATGCTGTCAGACATGTATATGTATAGAGGGAGTCCAAGCTCAGGAGTCTAGAAAGTCCTGGGGGAAGCCTTATCTGCCTCTCACAAACAGCGGCACACTGGCCAAGTCCCCCAGCTTTTCTGGGGTTCATTATCCTCATCTGCAAAGTGGAGATCATAATAGTGTTTCCCTTGGACTGTTGTGAGGTGAGAACGTGTGTAAAACAGTGCAATACCAGGTAACAGAGTGTTAGCTGCTGTTGCTGCATTTACAAGAAAAGCAATCCATTTTAGGGCCAAAAGGAAAATTTAAGAAAAGCTAAAGAATAATCGAAGGGGTAACAATAATCATTACATTTGAAGAGGCCTTTATAGATGCATTTTCATGAGTGTCATTTCCTGATTCCTTGCTAAGTGAATGACAGTAATAATATTAATGAATTATTTTCAGTCCTGACCATATGGTTCACATGAATGATCTTATGTAAACCTTATAGCAACTCTATGAAGTAGATACAGTTATTACTCCCATTTCACAGATGAGGAAACCAGGGGTCAGAGAGGTTTAAGGTCACACAGACCCTAACTGGAAGAACTGGGATTAAGATCTAGCCATTGGACTCCAGGACCCAAAGGCTTAGAAATCACACCGGATCTCCTGCAGAGAAGTGCTACAGCAATTCAGAAGGAGGAAATCCACTCTGAGGAGATATACAGTAAGTCCCCTACATATGAACCTTCAAGTTGCAAACTTTCAAAGATGCAAATGTGCATCTGGTTCCAGCAAGGAACCAGATTCTGTGCCATCAACATCAGGCGTGAGTGACACTGCAGCTCGCCCTCCATCTCCTGCTGCTGACGATCCACCAGCTCTACCATCTCCCACCTCCTCTGCCTCCTCCAGTCAGTAACCATTCCTGCCTGTTCACTCCTTGCCAGCCCCATATGCCAGCTGCTGTACCATACTACTGTACTTTTCAAGGTACTGTACTCTAAGATTAAAAATGTTTTCTTTATTTTCTGTTTGTTTGCTTTTTACACTTATTTGTATGAAACCTATTATAGTACAGTACTATATAGCCGATTGTGTCAGTTGGGTACCATGGCTAACGTTATTGGACTTATGAACATACTGGATTTATGAATGCACTCCTGGAACGGAACTCGTTCCTACGTAGGGGACTTACTGTAGCCTAACAAAGACATATTGCATTTCAGAGGATGCCAACACAATTGCATGGAAACCTTCGGGGGTGGGGGCAGCTGAAATGCAGGCGTGAGAGCCATTGGCAGGGACGAGCGTTGAACCCATGAGAGGAGACAAGAGCTTTGAAGGAGAAACTGCAGGAAGGAGAAACGCAGGGAGCTGCGGAGTGAATCCTGCAGAACTCACACAGGATGGAACTAAGGAAGCACGAAGAGAACTGTGAAAGGGAAAGGAAGCTCACAGAAGCCTCTGCTCCTGGCACCTTCACTGGCAGGCATCAGGATTGCAACAGGGGAAAGGGAGCCCCACTGTGCCCTCCTGACGGGGTGTATCGTGGCCACGCCTCCGCACACACTAACACCCGGGCCCGCTCACGCGTTTTCTCACTAATAGGCCCTTTCTCCTTTGATGAGGTACCAACTCTCACCAGGACTCTCTCAAGCAAACCCCGGACCCCCTTAAAAGGAATTCTGCCTTCAGAGGAAGATGTCTTTTATTGTGAAGGAAGAGTTCTGCCAAGAAAGAAATGATTCTGATCCTAATTGAAACCCGCTTCACTGTCTTATCTTCCCTGACAAGGAACATGGGCCTTGAAATATCATCACATGGGCTTGTCACTGCCAATTCACAGGTGTCAAAAATACTAAATTGGCATGAAAGTACTAATACTATTAATAATGGAGTGCCACTGACATTCACTACTGATATTTTTAAATGTGAAACTTTTTCTTTTGATTCACAGCTTCCATGTAGAGCCAACCATTGTTAGTTTTTATATCTCCTTATACATTTTTTCCCCTAGCCCTCCAAGTGTTCGCCCAATCCTCTGCAACAGGGAGCCTCGCTGGGCTCTTATCAAGGTTGGCTGCTGGATATCAGCTGTGCTGGGCCAGCTTTGCTTTGGTCTCAGCGTTCAGCACACCGTGCTTCAGTTAACATTTGGGAACAGGCCAGTGTGTCGTGCTGAATCACCGTGAGGCTATGATTAACTCTTTGGGCCTTTTCAGATCAGAAAAGATACTCATGAGAAGCCCCACGAGATCTTGTTTCTGCCACGTGAGAGCCACACCCAGGGAGAGCGGGGTTTCCAGTTTCCGTGGAGAGCTGTTTACAGTCAACGGCTCAGGGCACCAGCCAACATGGGCTATGTGATCCCGTGCAGTTTACTTACTTAATCTCGGAGGTTCAACTTCCATGTTAGAAATATAACTGTGGTGTTGACAACAGAAGGCTATGAGGCTCCAAAGAGATGGCTCACAGACAGCAAGTAGAAATGCAGCTTCTGCTCCTATTGCTAAAACAACAGAGGAAAATGCCCTTGCCTCTCTCTTCTCTCACAGATGATAGTAGAAAAAAAAATCATGATCACATCAAGTGACAAAACAGGCTAGTAGATCTCCGCTGGAGCCACGAAGAACCATGAAGGCACCAGCTTTGGGCAGTTCTCATCACTTAAAGACTGTCACGAGGCAGTGGGACAAGGTATTCCCTGCACCATATCTTCTAGGGGGTAAAGAAATCAAGCACTCTAGATGTCTGTTTTGGAGAGACCCTCGTGTTTTAGAAACTGTTATTAGTAAAGGTGAGTTTCAAATTCCTTGCTTACCTTCTCAATAGAAAGTAAGGAAGTAGGCGAGGGCAACGTGCTGCTGTGGAGAGGGGCTCTTGGCTGGGCCACGCCTGCTCACTAAGCTGGGTTAGGCTGGACTGGGGAAACTAAGCCCAGAATAAACCTGACACATTTTCCTGGCACTTCAACTTTACTTGATTTTAAGTTATTTAAAATAATACGGTTATATTAAAACAAACAGATACATTTAATTGTGTGCAATGCAAAATTTGCAAGGATTTCCAACATATAGTGAAGTTGTTCAGTCGTGTCCGACTCTTTGCGACCCCATGGATTGTAGCCTGCTAGGCTCCTCCGTCCATGGGATTCTCCAGGCAAGAATACTGGAGTGGGTTGCCATTTCCTTCTCCAGGGTATCTTCCCAACACAGGGATCAAACCTGGGTCTCCCGCACTGCAGGCAGACTCTTTACCGTCTGAGCTACCAGGGGCTCCTAGAAATAATTTGTATCCGAGAAGAAATTTCATGCTCTCTGCTTTTAGACCTCCAGGGGCTCATGTTCCTTCTGTTAGCACATTGGCAAGGAAGGTTGAGAGGAATTGGTTTTGATTATTTAGTTAAAGCCCCCTGTCACAGAGTACGGAGAAGGCAATGGCAACCCATTCCAGTACTCTTGCCTGGAAAATCCCATGGACGGAGGAGCCTGGTAGGCTGCAGTCCATAGGGTCACGAAGAGTCAGACACGACTGAGCGGCTTCACTTTCACTTTTCCCTTTCATGAACTGGAGAAGGAAATGGTAACCCACTCCAGTATTCTTGCCTGGAGAATCCCAGGGACAGCGGAGCCTGGTGGGCTGCCGTCTATGGGATCGCACAGAGTCGAACATGAATGAAGCAACTTAGCAGCAGCAGCAGCAGCAGCAGCAGTGACAGAGTAACTTGGGGGGGAATGTGGATTAAGTCTAAGTCGCTTCAGTCATGTCCGACTCTGTGCGACCCCATAGACGGCAGCCCACCAGGCTCCCCCGTCCCTGAGATTCTCCAGGCAAGAATACTGGAATGGGTTGCCATTTCCTTCTCCACTGCATGAAAGGGAAAAGTGAAAGTGAAGTCGCTCAGTCGTGTCCGAATCTTAGCGACCCCATGGACCGTAGCCTACCAGGCTCCTCCATCCATGGAATTTTCCAGGCAAGAGTATTGGAGTGGGGTGCCATTGCCTTCTCCCAGTGGATTAAGGGTTATTTAAATATTTAGTCATCTGAAATAATGTTCTGAAGAGGTGATCATGACATTTCTCTTTTAAAAACCCTTCTAATATTTCCACCAACAGTCCTTCCTTCTCTCTACCTTTGATTATCTATTTTGGCAGAAATACCATTCACAGTATTATGCTATCTGCCTGAGGCCTGATTAGCATCCAGGTGGAACAACAGAAAATCTTTCTTCTGATTATTTCTCTGCAAAGAGGGGTGCTATGATACATTTCCAAATTATCAGAGCTGGAGGGGAAAGGATGAACTGATGAGGAAGAATGACAACATGGCAGAAACAAGCCCTCCGAGTTGGCTCTAGAAAGTGCAAGACGTATCTCCACTATCACAAACAGCAAAGCATCTGCTAACACAATAGTAAAGGGTGAGCCATTGTGATAAAACCCTGAGAAGCCAATGTTAACAACAGTTTCTCTAGAGTACTTCCTGTGGGTGAGGCACCACAGGTGTTATCATAACCCTCACAACAATTCTATTCTCTCCCATTTTACAGATGAGGAAACCGAGGCTCTGACTGCAGTGTCTACAGCATTTCCCACTGTGATACACCACAGGTCCTCTCTATTCACTTCAGGACTGAGACATCCAGCCTTGAGCAATACCATGTCCATCATGTGGAAGAGGAAACAATCTTCTTACCTTCAGAGCCCAGTCACAATCCACCAGTGCCTTCCAGTAGTCCCCAAGTTTGATATAAGCCTGTAAAGACACAAATAGCTGCTATTCACACACAGCTCCACAGCCAGCAGTCTTCAGTCAATGCAGAAAGAGCAGTCAGGCAGGAGAGTGGTGAGAAGTATTAATAACTGGTCCCTGCCTGCATCAATCAGGGTCCCAGCAGGAAACAGATGGCACTCATACTGGGTAACCGGGGAGTTTAATGAAGGGACTATTTACAGGGTGAGTGCAGGGCAGACAGTGACCAGCAGTGGACAGCCAGCACCACTGCTGGAACTGAAGGGGCAGAAGGAGGAGTAACAGACAAACAGAAGAGGGCTGCTTTGTGAAGGATGCTGCGTAAGAGGAGCTGAGGCCTTTAATAGATCGGAAGCTGGAGGAGAAGGCCCCAGTTCACTTTCCTCCTTCCTTCTGATCTCATTGGGCAAATGGAAGTTAGAAAGCTGGGAAGCCAAGAGGCCAGTCCACAGAGGTCAGTCCTCCAGGGCACAGAAGGATCTGGAGGGGTAAACAGAAAATACCCAGCACACTAAACACCCCTCCAAAGGAAAAGCCAGCTCCTGGAGCCTACCCTGCTGTGAATGTTCCAGAAGGAAACCAAATGAGAAAGGGGATCAAAAAGACAGATAATAACAAGTGTTGGTGAGAATGCAGGAAATCAGAGCACTCAGACACTGCTGGCGGGAACTGCAGTGATTTTGGAAGACAGTCTAACATTTCCTCAAAAGGTAAAACACAGAGGTGCCATATGATACAGCAATTTCACTCCTGGGTATATAGCCAAGGGTAGTATACGTATATATTCATGCAAAAAGTTGCATGCCAATGTTCAGAGCAGCATTACTTATAATAGCCAGAAAGCAGAAGTAACTCAAATGTCCATCAACTTATGAATGGGTAAATAAAATGTAGTAGATTCACACAATAAAATATTATTTGGCAATAAATAGGAATAGAGTACTGATGCATACTACAACATGGATGCACCTTGAAAACACTGTTGAATGGAAGAAGCCAGACACATAAGGATAGATACTGTATGATGTTATTTGCATGAAAAGCCTGGAACAGTCAGGTGCATAGAAGTGTATAGAGAAAGAAAGTAGATTAGTGGTGACCTAGGACTGGGGTAGGGGAGGACAAGAGGATTGAGGAGCTTAAAGAGTATGGGGGTTCTTGTGGGGATGATGAAAATGTTCTAAAATTGGCTGTGGTGAGGGTTGCACAACCCTGTGAATAGAAACCACTGAACTGTATATTTTCAATAGGGGAATTATTGGTTATAGCAACTGAACCTCAATAAAGCTGTTACCAAAATATGATCAAGAAAAAGTTTTGCTTCTTTCCTCCTGAGTGCGGCAAGAAGGAGGAGTTTATATAGGAAATGAGCTCATACAGGAAATGAGCTCATGCAGGAAATGAGCTGACATATAAGAGTCAGACCATCACCAGGAGCCCTTGGTTTTAAATGCCTTGGAGTTCTCTCCTGGGATCCCCTAGAATTGGGGAAAATCTTGAAAATCAAGCATTAACTCAGAATTCTGTGATTCACTCAAACTGAACTGACTTAAGAATTTAGATCATTTACAGTTTCAAAGAACTGGGGCATATAAACAAGTGAAAGTCTGCACCAAGGCTGTTTTGCCCTCTGTATTAATTACTGGATATGAAAGATGCTTAATAAATTCTTGTCAAGTTGCACAAAGTAGACTTTAAGTGCTCTTCTTTCGGAAAGCTCCCTAAGAAGCAGCAGTGATCACCCTGTTGGAAGAAAGGAAAACCAGGCACCAGGGTCCCATTAGTCACCAATAATAGATCCAATACTCCATGGAGGTTTGCCCATGATCAAAACTGTTCCAGGGCACTGTGACATTCTGAACAATAAATCTGATGAGATATCTACATGGACAAGCCAATTATGAGTTAGTGTTATGATTCACGAGAAATCTAAGCAGGGGGAGCAGGGGGGAGCAGGCAACAGCAGGTTAATGGAATTTCTGCTGGGCAGCTCTTTGTATTGATAGAAAGGAAGCCGCTAGGCAGTGCTTTCATTAACAGGGGTTCAGTACTAATTGAAGATGATGACTCTTTGAGCTCTCTGTTCTGTATAAAGCACCATCCTTTCCTCTGGGTTTGGGGTTTCATTTGGAAGTCAGAGGATGTGAGGAAGAAACTAGCATTCTTCTAGACAACTTTATTCATGACTTCACGACATTGTTATTCAGGATGCAGACTCTGTATAGGCTTCAACAATTTCTCTACATAGCCTTTCATTTTTCCTTCTTTTTCTTTTTTAAAGCTTGGACTCAACACTCTCTAAATTTCCTGTTTGCTTTTGTGTTTCCACATTTTGAAAAGAACGACTTTTCCAAATGGCAATTAAACTCCTGATTTATCTAAATTACACCAGCAATCTATTGATCATAACATTAGCTCCGGGAGAAAAACAAAGCGATGAAAGGGTAGGTTTTCTCTCTAGCAAGCAGCAACACTCAATTCACAGGGTCCTTATTAAGTGTTTTCTAACACCGCATGCAAACAGGGAGGCATTTTAAAAACAGTCAATGGTTCAAATGGTTCCTAACACCAGGCAGCACATTTTGCATTTATTTGTCTCTGAACAAGCTTTCTCTTTGGGAAAAGAGGAAGGAATTGCCTCCCCAAAGCTTTTCATTGCATTTACCTATTTTTATCCACAGTCATTCTTAGTGTGGTTCTCCAGAACTAATCAAAGTACTGCTTAAACTTGAGTACAGTAAAAATGTACCTAATTTAGATGAATCAGGGTATAGACCATCTGAATTAGATGTAAGTCTGCATTATACAACATTTTAAAGCAATTCAATTTTACAGCTTTCAAGTAACTTCAGAGTAACAAGACTGAATAAGCATCGGTAGGTAAATGGTTTAGAGACCAAATTTGTGATAAATAAAAAAGAACTATAATTATCATATTAATTGTTTGCATTTAGCTGTTTCTTTTGACATGTCAACAGAAACCTCACTCCCTCAAATGGACTTGCTGTGCCTCCACCAAGTGTTATATAACTTAATAAGGATTTATTGAACATCAGTTATAAGCACAACATTAGGGGAAAAGTATATGGCAGTTTTTACCCTCAAAAAGTGTATAATCTTGTGAGGGTGATAAAATGGACATGGCAAAAATCAACCTCTGGCCATTTTATTTACTGACTCTCTTCCTTATAACAACTTTTTCTCCACAAATAGGGGTAGGTAAATGACACCTCAACTCGAGACTGATTTATCCAAACTGCTGAACTAATGAGTTTATGTTGTGCTTGGATTTATTTATCATTAAATCATTGTCACTGCCTAGACTTTTCAGACTGCTGACGTCCTGTTTCTTGCACTCTTCCTCAACATACCATAGCAGGATATTCTTAATACTGAGTTACATAATTGGAGCTGACGAGGATCCTCTCCTTGTCAATGACATGGCATCAAGTTCATCTCACTCAGACCCTGCTGATATACTCTTATCATCAGATAATCATGTCCACGAATCTGCCAATTTTTCAGGCCTGAGCAGGAGACAGATCTCCCACACACAAATTTAAGCACTTTTCAAAGATAAGGTCACAGGTGACATTTCTGTTTCAACTGAAAACTATTCATCTCGTCCCTTCATTAAGGAGTAGATGATAAACATCGAGGTAATAATTTTTATCTGGTGTTCTAGAAATCTGAGCTTATCTGTGATATTAAATGGAAGTATCAAGGGTTTTACAAACTCAAAATTTCTGAGAAATTGGCTCAGGCCCATTAGCTCTAGTATGCCCAATCACATAATCTTGATCAAGGAGGGATTCATACAATGAGTAAGAAATTAACAAGAGAGTAACCCTTAGCAGCCTTAAACTGGCATCAAAAAAGAGGATGAACTAAGTCAGTGGTGGCAGAATTCCAAGGTCTCACAGGCTATCTCATTCCACTGGCTTTCTCAGCTATACATGAGGTAAAGTGCCTGGGGACCATCAGTGATGAGATGGGTGACTTTTACTGTGGAGAGAGCCGATTATGTGTAGCTATTCCCAAGTCCTCCTTTAATGATCCAACTTGAAACTGGGCCATAGTGAGAGTATTTACACCACGGAAATTGGCAAATGCTCCATGCAAATCAGCCTCCACCCCCACGCCAACCAGAGCCGGCTGCTACGCATTTACCACCACACCACTGGTACCACCTAGTCTCCTCTTTCTCTGCTTTCACAAGGTTAATGGCTACTGTTCCCTGGGGAAATCCCGTGGACACAACCTTGCCTCACTGACCTGAGCTCGGTTGGTGTACAGCACTTTCATGTCCTTCAGCTTCTCCAAACCCTCACTGTAGCACAGGATGGCCGTTTCATAATCACCTTTGACAAATGCTTCATTCCCCTTTTCCTTTAGGGCTGTGAGAATAGAAGTCATACAGGTGAGCTCTCCCCACACACTGGAAAATTCTTTCAAGCTTCACTGCCCTGATTTTCCAACTCTACTTTGAAGGTTAGAACGTCCATCCATCCAAAGAGGGCCTGTCTCTTCCTTCTCTCTGCAGATCATTCTGGGTCGGTTTCTTTTATATCAATCCACCCCAAGTCTTCTACGCAGCTTCTCAGAAAAAGTAAATGTTTCTGCCTCAAAGCCTTGGAATACCCTAAGCTTGCCACAAAGAGCAAATCTACACATTCAGTGTCTAATAAAGAGATTCAAACGACTAAGTTTCTAGCAAATATGGAATCATTCGGATCTGCAGCGCATACAGCACTGAGTGGTATAAAGAAAATGCTGAAAGCATTCTTCTGTCGTATGTAACCCCCCATCCCCTGACCACACATACACAACCCCAGCTCTTTCTTTTCCTTTATTTCCTCTCTCCTTTCTCCCAGCTTGGGGCTTCCCTCATAGCTCAGTTGGTAAAGAATCTGGCTGCAATGCAGGAGACTCTGGTTTGATTCCTGGGTCAGGAAGATCCCCTGGAGAAGGGATAGGTTACCCACTCCAGTATTTCTGGGCTTCCCTTGTGGCTCAGCTGTTAAAGAATCCTCCTGCAATGCGGGAGACCTGGGTTTGATCCCTGGAGAAGGGAAAGGCTACCCACTCCAGTATTCTGGCCTGGAGAATTCCATGGACTGTATAGTCCATGGGGTAGCAAAGAGTCGGACTCGACTGAGCAACTTTCACTTTCTCCCAGCTTTGTTTGCTTGTTTCATTTTTCTTTCTCACATCTTCATCCGTGCCTCAGGCTAGAGTGGTACCTCACCCCCCCCCCCCCCACTTTCCAAGCATCCTTTAGTGCTGCTACATTCAACGATATGCTTTATAAACAGGGCTGACTGTGGAGACTATCTCAGGGCTGTGTCTGCCTCTCCGCCTGTAGCAGTAGAAACAGGAAGCAGACAAGTTTCTGCCTGGCCAGGTCCCACTGCCTCAGGCGCATTCTGAACCCACCCCCTGGGACTCTTGATGTCCTCAAACAGCAGCATAGAGACTCCCCTGCTCTTTCCAGCAGAAAGCATCCCTGCCATTAAAAAGTGAAAAGACTGACAATTACCATCTGCTAAGACTTTGTTTTCCCTTCTTCTTTTGGCACGTTCTTTAGCATCCTTCTCCAGAGATGCCAAGAAGGCTTCTGACAACAGAGTGATTTCAAATATTAAAAAAGAAAAATCCAAATACTATAATCAGTTCATTAGCTCAAATTCAGAAAAAAGCCACTTTAGAGTTTTAGAACCACACATTTCATGCATACACATGTAGGCACATGCACACATGTGCGTGCACATACACACACACACACAGAGATTTTGGAGACAACTGAAATGACATTTTCTTAATTTGACATTAAATGGGAATCTGTGTGATGTATTATTATACATGATGACTAGTCTGTGCTTCAAATTTGAATTATGTCTTTTAAAAGAGTTTTTCTTTGAAGAGACAGACTTTTTTGGTTCCACTTAGCATAATGAGCTGCTGAGCTGAGCAACTGAGAAGCTCTCTGGATCCTGAGTAGCTAAGAGTAAATTGGATGAAACAGAATAACTGAATTCAGTGCACAAAAGATTGGCCAGGAGAACATAGGAAAAATCCTCTGAGCACCATCCCCTCTGACCACTAGTAACAGAATTGGGTGGTCAGTAGGTTTTTGTTTATGGTTGTTTGTAAGCCCAGAGGCTATAATTTAAGGGTCTAGAAGTCACAATCAATAAAAACTGACTTTAAATGAATAATACACATTGGGAAGAGAGATGCTGTCCTTACCTGTGTTTATTTCATCTGCATCCTGCAGGGCACAGGTTATAAAAACAAAGAACAAATTTCAAAAACTACTCTCTTATTTATACATATACAAACCAAGAAGGCAAATAAATTTCAAGGAGGGAGTAGAGTCCTTTCCTTTAACCATAATACTAGAAGTTTCCAAATTCAAGGGGCTTGCTTTAAATCAGGAGATCTGATCATGAGCATAGTTGTTACGGGGCTAGTCTGCAGAAACCAGGGACCCCAGCTGTGGCAGCATGAATTGGAACTATGAGTTAGTAAGCTGTTACCTTAACAGCTTAAAAATGGCCCTAATCTCAGCGGGTGGAGAGGCCAAATTTTCATTAAAACTAACCCAAAGAATTGTTTAAGGATGACTCAGAAAGACCAAGAAAAATATATCAGAGTTTATACTTCCTTGTGAAGAATCTAGTGAATCTAAAGAGCAAGTCTATTTCAGCCTCACCAGGCAGTTGAGATTAAACCACTCCTTCCTCTGTTTCACGCAGACTTCCTTGCTGTCTACATAGATAACTCCACAATAAGGAAAGGGCACCTTCACGGGAGCTTGCGGGGGACTGATCATGGTCTTGTTCACGGTGGTCCTGCACTCGTCCTCTCCTTGGTCCCCCTCTGTAAACTGTAGTCTCTTTTCTGTCTCAAGGACCGCTTTCTCTTGTACAACTGGATCATCAGAATTCATCTCCTGAATTAAACTGGCTAGAGAGAAATCAGAAGTGAATCAATCAAGCAAGGTCTTCAAAAAGAAAGACCTCATTCACTATCAATGATGGTGTACAACATTTCATGCAGAAGGACTTTTATTTTTTCCAGCTTTTCTGAGATACAATTGACACATGACATTGTGTACGTGTAAGGTGTACCAAGTGGTGATCTGATACAGGTATACAGTGAGAAATGATTCCCACACCAAGATGAGTTAACAGGTTCATATTTCAATTTTTTTGTGTGAGTGGTGAGAACATTTAAGATCTCCTCTCTTAGCAACTTTAAAGTGTACAGTATTGTTAACTATAATCACTATGCTGTTTATTAGACTCCCAAAACTTATTCACCTACTAGAGAGTTTGTGTAAATGCATGTATTTAAACATCTTAAATATTTTTTTTTTTATAAAATGTGCATTCTTTTGCAACTTAGTTTTTTTCTCTTAGTATGCTTTAGAGATTTGATCTTGATACATAGTTTCAGTTGATTCATTTTACTTATTCTACACAGGGGATTCATTCTCTTATTGATGGACCTCCAGGTGTTTTTAATTTTTTTCTATAGCAAATAAGTGCTGAATTGAATATATGTATATATTTCCCCATGCACACATGTGACATATTCTTTAGGCTATGGCTATATCAATTTTTATTCCTATAAGCTATGTACAAGAGTTCCTACACCTCCACATCCTTCTTAACACTTGTCATACTTCTATGTTGTTCTCACTATGATGCATCTATCTCCTTAATGTTGTCACTTGCCTTTTCTTGAATGTGACTGGGATCCAGCACCTCTTTATTGGCTTATAGGCCATCTACATTTCCTTTTCTGTGAATTGCCTGCTCCTATTTTCTACTGGGTTGCTTGTCTTTTTCTTCTTATGATTGTTTTCAATATTGTGGACTGTTATGTATATTTGTGAACATTTTCTACTTGGGTATGGTGTGTTTTTAATTTGTTTTTATGGAACCTTCCATTGAAGAGATTTTCTGTTTTAAATGTACCAACATTTCCCCTTATGATTTATGCCTTTGTGTATATTAAGTTTACAAATATATTCTTCTGTGTCTTCTAAAAGTTTTAACATTTTGTTTTTCTCATTAAGGTATTTAATCCACCTGGAGCTGACTTGTTTTTTTTTTTTTTTGGTTGTGTGGATATGCAGGGCTCTTAGTTCCCCAACCAGGGATCAAACCTGTGTTCCCTGCAGTGGAAGCATGGAGTCTTAACCACTGGACCACCAGGGAAGTCCCCTGGAGCTGACTTTGTGTAGGGCAGGAGCACCATTTGTTGACGAGTTCCCGCTTTCTCACCAATGCACTGTTTCATCCCTGTTTCATGTTACATGTGTGAACCTGCTCTAGGGCTCTTCATTCTGTTCTACTGGATGACCAGTCTTTTTCAGCACCAAAACTTCCATGCATAGTTACTACAGCTTTATAACAAAACAAAAGAAGCAAAAACCAAAGGGGAAAAGGAAACATATTCCCATCTAAATGCAGAGTTCCAAAGAACAGCAAGGAGAGATAAGAAAGCCTTCCTCAGCAATCAACGCAAACAAATAGAGGAAAACAACAGAATGGGAAAGACTAGAGATGTCTTCAAGAAAATTAGAGATACCAAGGGAACATTTCATGCAAAGATGGGCTCGATAAAGGACAGAAATGGTAGGGACCTAACAGAAGCAGAAGATATTAAGAAGAGTTGGCAAGAATACACAGAAGAACTGTACAAAAAAGATCTTCATGACCCAGATAATCACGATGATGTGATCACTCACCTAGAGCCAGACATCCTGGAATGTGAAGTCAAGTGGGCCTTAGGAAGCATCACTACGAACAAAGCTAGTGGAGGTGATGGAATTCCAGTTGAGCTATTTCAAATCCTCAAAGATGATGCTGTGAAAGTGCTGCACTCGATATGCCAGCAAATTTGGAAAACTCAGCAGTGGCCACAGGACTGGAAAAGGTCAGTTTTCATTCCAATCCCAAAGAAAGGCAATGCCAAAGAATGCTCAAACTACCACACAATTGCACTCATCTCACATGCTAGTAAAGTAATGCTCAAAATTCTCCAAGCCAGGCTTCAGCAATTCGTGAACTGTGAACTTACAGATGTTCAAGCTGGTTTTAGAAAAGGTACAGGAACAAGAGATCAAATTGCCAACATCCGCTGCATCATCGAAAAAGCAAGAGAGTTCCAGAAAATCATCTATTTCTGCTTTATTGACTATGCCAAAGCCTTTGACTGTGTGGATCACAATAAACCATGGAAAATCCTGAAAGAGATGGAAATACCAGACCACCTGACCTGCCTCTTGAGAAACCTGTATGCAGATCAGGAAGCAACAGTTAGAACTGGACATGGAACAACAGATTGGTTCCAAATAGAACAAGGAGTACATCAAGGCTGTATATTGTCACCCTGCTTATTTAACTTATATGCAGAGTACATCATGAGAAACAATGGGCTGGAAGAAACACAAGCTGGAATCAAGATTGCCGGGAGAAATATCAATAACCTCAGATATGCAGATGACACCATCCTTATGGCAGAAAGTAAAGAAGAACTAAAGAGCCTCTTGATGAAAGTGAGAGAGGAGAGTGAAAAAGTTGTCTTAAAGCTCAACATTCAGAAAACTAAGATCATGGCATCTGGTCCCATCACTTCATGGGAAATAGACGGGGATACGGTGGAAACAGTGAGACTTTATTTTTCTGGGCTCCAAAATCACTGCAGATGGTGACTGCAGCCACGAAATTAAAAGACGCTTACTCCTTGGAAGGAAAGTTATGTCCAACCTAGATAGCATATTTAAAAGCAGAGACATTACTTTGCCAACAAAGGTCCGTCTAGTCAAGGCTATGATTTTTCCAGTAGTCACGTATGGATGTGAGAGTTGGACTATAAAGAAAGCTGAGTGCCAAAGAATTGATGCTTTTGAACTGTGGTGTTGGAGAAGACTCTTGAGAGTCCCTTGGACTGCAAGGAGATCCAACCAGTCCATCCTAAGGGAGATCAGTCCTGGGTGTTCATTGAAAGGACTGATGTTGAAGTTGAAACTCCACTACTTGGGCCACCTCATGCAAAGAGCTGACTCACTGGAAAAGATCCTAATGCTGGAAAGGATTGGGGGCAGGAGGAGAAGGGGATGATAGAGGATGAGATGGCTGGATGGCATCACCAACTCGATGGGCATGGATTTGGGTAGACTCTGGGAGTTGGTGATGGACAGAGACGCCTGGTGTGCTGTGATTCATGGGGTCGCAAAGAGTCAGACACGACTGAGTAACTGAACTGAACTGAACTATAACAGAACTTGAGCATCTAGTAGGGGGATCCCACCTTCTTATTTTTCTACAAAATTTTCTGCATTATTCGTGGCCCTTTGCCCTTCCATGTGAACTCTGGAATCAGCTTGTTGAATTCTAAATGAAACATTTTGGGGATTTTGATCTATCCCAGGTGGCACTAGTAGTAGCACTGTTAGTCACTCAGTCGTGTCCAACTGTGACCCCATGGATGGCAGCCCACCAGGCTCCTCTGTCCACGGGATTCTCCAGGCAAGAATACTGGAGTGGGTAGCCATTCCCTTCACCAGAGGATCTTCCCAACCAAGGGATCAAATCCAAGTCTCCTGCACTGTAGGCACATTCTTTACCACCTGAGCCACCACAGAAGCCCCTATCTCCTAGAGGCGAGAATATTTTATTTACAATACCAAAATAAATCCATCAAAATATATGCAAGACCTTTATGGAGAAAATTATACAATTTAATCAAAAGAGCTCCCAGTGGTCAAAACTGAAACAATTTGAGCAAGAAAACAAACATGGTAGTATTGTATTAAATATCCATGAGTCTATATGGAGATTTACCTTACATATTTATTTACTTATCTATTCATTATTTGTTTACATCCATATAGAAAAATTTAATTTCAGTTAAATTTTATAATTTTCTCCATAAGAAATTTATTTCTTTATATATATTCATAAAGATATATATTTATAATTTTCTTTATATTTATATAATTTTCTCCATAAAAAAATACTGCATATATCTTGATGGCTTTGTTTTGGTATTGCTGATGAAGCGTTGTGGGTATATAGCAATATAAGAATGCAACTGTATTTTATACATTAATCTTATATCTAAAAACCTTGCTCAATTTCCTTCTTTAATAATTTATTTACAGATATTCTTTAATGTTTCTCTGTAGACTCTCACATTGTCCAAAGATAATAAGAGTTTCATCCTTTCCAACTTCTCTACTTTTTATCCATTTCCCTTGACTTATTTCTACAACAACCAGTAAAGTGCTAAATAAAAGCAATGATAGTATCTGAGTCTTGTTCTAGCCTTTAAGAGAATTCTTATTTCACTACAAGTATGAAGGTCTGCATGAGGGTTTGCAGGGCTTTCCAGGTAGCACTAGCGGTAAAGAACCTGCCTCCCAGCGGAGGAGATGTGGGTTTGATCCCTGGGCTGGGAAGATCCCTGGAAGAGGGCACAGCAGTGCACTCCGGTATTCCCACCTGGAGAATATCATGGACAGAGGACCCTGGTGGGCTATGATCCATAGGGTTGCAAAGAGTCGGACACGACTGAAGTGACTTAGCACGCAAGCTCATGAGGGTTTGCAATGAGGTTTCAGTTAGTATTCTTTCAGGTTTCCTTCTAGTCTCGGTCAACATGAATTTTTATCATAAATGGGCTTTGAAGTCTAACAGATGTCTTATTTTAAATTTTTGTATCAGCTAAAATGATCTTATGGCTTTTCTCTTTTAAAATGTTAAAATTTAAAAGTACATTAATAAATTTTCTAGTATTCAACCATTCTTGCATTCTTTAGACAGACCAACTTGACCATGATAAATTATGTTTTAATTGATGACTGGATTTGGTTTTCTAGCACTGTAATTAAGATTCTAACTATATTTATAAATAATACTGCCCTATATTTTCTTCTAGTCCTACACACTTTTTATTTTGGTGTTTAGTTTCATATAATGATCAGGGGGTGTCCTCTGTTTTCTCTTCAATAACAATTTGTATAAGATGGGAATTATCAGCTTTTCAAATAGTTGGAGGGACTTGAAAGTTTGCAAATTTAGAAATTTTTATCTTCCTTGTGAATTTTTCCTTTGAAATTACAGTCTATGCTTTAAAGTCGATTTTGTCTGATAGTAATATTCAACATGTACTTTCCTTTGGATAGTATTTACATCACAAATATTTTTTCATTTTTAAGGTTCAACTTTTCTGAGTCCTTAATTTTCATGTGTCTGTTTTATACAGCACAATAACTGATTTTAAAAAATACAATCTGACAATCTGTTTTAACTGGCGATTAGTCTATTTACTATTATTGATTCACTGTTTAGACTAATTTTTACTAAATTTCATGTCTTGTATCTACATTTTCTTCCCTTCTTTTCCTATCTTCAATGGAGTCACTGAGTTTCTTTAGTCCTTTTTTACCCTCTAGAAGCTTAGATCTTATGCTTTGCTTTTCTATTCTTATAATGGAAACTTTCCATTTTAACAAACATGCTCAACAAATTAAAAGCTTGGTGTCTATCATGTTTTATCCAGCCTTTCTAGATGTATTGTATTATGTGGGAGGGATTTTAGAGTCTCTCACCAGCAATATTACTGGAAATAGAGATCCCACTTACTCTTCTATCCACTACAGTCTGGTTTCTCCTGCTCCAAAGTTTTTCCCAACAAAGGTACAAATCATCTTCATGTTGTTACATTTAGTGATCATTCTTTAGTGCCTGTTTTGATCAAGCTCTCTGAAACATCTGACAAATGCTGCCCACTTCCTTCTCTATGAGATGATCTTCCCTTTGCTTCCATAACAAGAACTTCACCCAAGTTTCCGCCTACCTCTCCGGTCATTGCTTTTGGTCTCGTTTGCTTGCTCCTGCTCTTCCTCTCCTACATATCTTCTAAATGACGGCGATCCTCAAGGCTCTGCCCGAGCCCTCTTCTCTTTTTCTACAGCTTCCCAGGAATTTCCGCTCTTTCCCAAGGCTCTATGCACTATGCAGATCCCAGTGCCTCCCAAGCTGAACTCCTCAGCTACTCGCTCTCGCCTAGGCTCAGACTCACAAAGCCACCTGCCTTCTGAACATCTTCACTGGGATGCCTTACTCATCGAACTTGACCTGCGCATCCTCTTTCTCCTAAAAGTGTTCTTCTTTCAAATGCCTCTATCTCAGCAGATGGCCCGACCATCCACCTGTCATTCAATCAAGATTCTCAGACTCATTTGCAAGCTTTTGCTCTCTCTCTGTCCTCTTAGCCATCAACACTAAAGCTTGTCAAATAAGGTCTGAAATATCTCTTCAAACTCTACTTGTGTTCATTCCAGCCCCATTCTCTTCTCCCTGGAACATTGTGACAGCCTCCTGCTGGCTCTCAGCACCTGTCTGCTTCTCTCCTCTAGTCTATATCTACACCATGCCCAGAATGACTTTTCCAAGATGTAAATCTGACCACGTTTCCACTCCGAGTAAACCCTCTAAAATATTCCCATTGCTCTCAGGATGAACATGAATTCCTTATCAGGGCTTCCAAGGTCTTCCCTGATCTGGCCTCTCTGGACTCAGATGAGACCCTTCTCTCCTTGATCTCTTCTCTTCAGCTATACTCAATCTTTCAGTTTCTCAAAGGTATCACACTCTCTCTTAACTTTCAGCTTTCCTACTTACTTTCTCCTCATTACAGTACTCCCCTATCTCTCCCCAATGGCCAACTCCTACTCACACTTCAGATTTGTGCTTAAATCTCATCCTTCAGGGAAGCCTCTATTTGTGGACTGAATTGTGCCCCTCTCCCCCAATTCATATGTTGAAGTCTTAACTCCTGCACTGTGACTGTATTCTGAGATGGGGCTTTTAAAGAGGTCATGAAAGATAAACATGGTCATAAGGGTGGGGCTTTAAACCGTTTGGATTGGTGTCCATATAAGAAGAGGAAGAGACACCAGGAATGTGCACACACCGAGAAAAGACCATGTGAGGACACAGTTAGAAAAGTGTTGTCTGCAATCCAGGGAGAGAAAGCTCAGGAGAAACTAAACCTATCACCTTGCTCATGGACTTCTGACCTCCAGAACTGTGGCAAAAATTAATTTCTGTTGCTTAAGTCCCCCAGTCTGCGCTATCTTGTTAGAGCAGCCCAAATAGACTAATACAACTCCCTTAACTGAGTTAGATTCCTTAGCATGTTTAGCATGTTACAAATCTCTCTTTGCAGCATACACCACAGTTGAAATTACTAGTTTAATACCTGTATTTTCTCACTGGATTGTAGGTATCAGGAAGGAAGATGATTCTTATTCACTGTTACTGCTCTTTCCAGGGTCTAGCAACAATCAGTATATAATGAGCACCCAAGAAATGAGTGTATAGAATCTATACACATGTGGCTATATACATTTAAATTATGTATAAATGAAATAGGGCATCCCAGGTGGCACAGTGGTAAAGAGAGTGGCCATGTAGGAGAGGCAAGAGATGAAGGTTTGACCCCTGGGGCTTCCCTGGTGGCTCAGAGGTAGAGAATACACCTGCCCAACAGGAGACACGGGTTCAATCCCTGGGTTAGGAAAATCCCCTGGAGAAGGAAATGGCAACCCACTCCAGTGTTCTTGCCTGGAGAATCCCATGGACAGAGGAGCTTGTGGGCTACAGTCCATGGGGTCGCAAAAGAGTTGGACATGACAGCGACTAAACAACAACTACAAATAAATGGAACAATAGGGGAATTCACTTCATTAGTAGCACTAGTCACATTTCAAACCCTCGATGGCCACCTGCAGCCATTGGTTACATCATGCACACTGCAGATTATAGAACATATCTGTCATCACAGAAAGTTCTACATACAGTATTGATATAAATGATATGGGAATGAACTTGGGGTATGAATGAGTGTTAGCCAGATAAAGAAAGATGAAGAGGCAGAGAGAAGAAAGCCAACAGGCAGAGCAGGAGCTTCAGGGGGGTGTGTGGGGAACAGAATAGTTTGTTGTTCAAGTGTGAGGTAAGGAGAGGCGAGATGCAAGGGTAAGGTCACGGGAGGACTTAGGTCCTGATGAGAGCTTGAAATTTATTGTGACTGCGGGAAGAATCCAAGCAGAGAAGTGTCTGGGTCAGATTTGCATTTTAGATACATTACTCTGTGGGGAGTGTGAGCCTAGAGGCAGGAAACCCAATCAGGGGGTTCTTGAAATAGTCTGGATTAGAGAAGCAGAACAAAGGGAAGTTGGGAGAGGACAGAGCTGAAGAAAGCAAGCAAATCTGAGGGCTGATTAAATTCAGGGCTGGGAGGGGGGTAGGCCATTATGACTTGTAAATTTAGGGGATGACAGTACCACCAAGTGAGACTAGAATGAAGGGGAGGGTAGGAGAAGCAAGTTTTATTGGGCGAAGGGGGACAGAGAAGAAAGAGATGATCAACCAAACTTTGGACAGGGGAAGTTTCTGGTGTTTGAGGGACACATGGATGTGACAGTTGGCACAGAGGCTGAAGATCAAAAACGCAGCTGGTGGTAATTGAGATGTGGGGTCATCACCAAGGGTGGGAGCTAAAACCACATGCTTGGGATAAACCACCGGCAAAAAAAAGTTGTGAGCAGTGGGCCAGGTCAGAACAACACGTGGGGGACGGGCAGAGGAGAGGCCCGTGACAAATACAAAGGACACACCACGGGTGTGTCATCTATGAAGCTGCCTGGACTATTTTAAAAACGATTTTATTCTTTGGACCCATATGCCTGTGAGAAGTGACAACTTCAATATATTTCTATTAGATAAGTTTTGCTTTATTGTTGGCTTTCTTGTTTCTACCCTCAAACAGTTCATGGGGTCGCAAAGAGTCAGACATGACTGAGCGCCTGAACTGACTGACCCTCAAACAAGCTCCCTGAAGTCTGAACAGGGACTGGGTGCTTCAGAATCTCCTGTATGTGGTCTGTGCAATCAGCATGTCCTTTGAGAGCCCACCTGTCTGAGCTGCAGAAGGGTCTTCCCACCTAGAGGAATAGAGAAAGGGGTGTGGCAACCAGGAGCCGTCCATGTAATGTGATGGACACTGAGGGAAGCCATTTGACTTTGCCTCTGCAGCTCAAAGGGCTTCCCAGGTGGCACAAGTGGTAAAGAATGCAGGAGACATAAGAGATGCGAGTTCAATCCCTGGGTCGGGAAGATCCCCTAGAGGAGGACATGGCAACCCACTCCAGTATTCTTGCCTGGAGAATCCCACGGACAGAGGAGTCTGGTGGGCTACACTCCACAGGGTCACAAAGAGTCGGACACGACTGAAGTGACTTAACACACACGCACGCACTGCAGCTCAAAACCAGAAATGGCTCTCCCTCGAGACAAGATGGATTCCAGATCAATGAGGCTCCTGAGTGACCTCAAATGGAAGAGCTAGGCTCACTGGTGATGGGGAAATGGAAGCTCCTTTTGACCTGCTTCTACACAGAAGGGGAGAAAATACGGAGAAGAGCTGTCAGCCTGAATTCCAATCAGAATATTAACAGCTTCACTGATACCAATTAACAGCCAGAAAATATTAGCCCCAGGCTCCAATATTACTTGTTTCTCGATACCCTCTTCTGTTTAATTTCAATGACATGTTTTTTCCTCAACAGTCATAAACCTGTCAGGAAACCCAGGAACCAACTTAGAGTAATCATCTCTCTTTAGTCACTCCACTTCCCTAAAGTAAAATTTAATTTGTATATGATTTTATATGATTTGTATATGATTTACTGGCACTTACTGATTTCATCCACATTTTTAAGAAATTTCTGCAAGTCTTCCTCTTGATAGTCAGCCATTGTGAACCAGAATCTCTGAGGGAGGCAGCATACACAATGAAAATTAATAATAATAAAACACTAAACAGAATTCGTTAGGCTTATTAGCCTGCTAAAGCCAAGAGCCAAGTGATTATTTTAAAGACAGATTTGTGTTTAGAAAAGTCATGAATAACAAGCAGGGTGATCTATTTCATTCTGACTCCTGGTAAGGCCAAGGGACACTCATTACGTGTGGTGATATTGCCAGAAAGCTGCCAGCCTCCTCCAATGGGGAAACTGCTCTGCAAAATGTCCCTCCAAAGCCCACATGGACTGCTGATAAGGGACCTGGTGTGCAGGAGACCAGGTGGAGCAGCTGACAAGCAGCCAGGGATAGAGGACACTAACCCTTGACTTTGATCTTGACAGGCTGGCCCAGCCAGAAGTTTGGACCTGACCTTGTGACAGGCAACCAGAAACAGGTAATCTGCACCTACATGTTCAAACTTATTTAAAATGCAAGCCTCGGGCTTGTTTCTGAGAAGTGAAGAGAAGCTACAAATTGACTGAGAGACTGGCACCTGACAGTCTAGCCTTATCTTCTCTCCAGGTACTTTAGCTGGATCATCTTTCAGCTGTTTTTGAGTGAAAAGGCCTCATGCTGTAGCCAGTGGTTCCCAAAGGTCCACCCACAGATCATAAAAATCAAGCAAAAACTGATTTAGTACACAGATTCCTCAGCCTTAGCCCAGAGCCCCCCAGTAAGCTTGAGAGAGTACCCAGAAGTGTACAGTTTTAAGCACTCTCCAAGTAATTCTGATTTACAGTTATGTTTAATAGTAGTCTTCGAAGCCACCTTTAACTGGAAATTCCAAATCTGCCAGGAACACGCTGTGAGTTATTTCATCTCTTTTGAGATTCCACCAGTTATATAAGCTGTGCTACCTTAGCTAAAGTCACAACCTCTCTGAGCCTTACAGGCCTCGTTGGTTCTAGCAAACAGGGCTATTTGCTGACTAAGTGTCAGGCACTCGCAATGATGACTGGTTACTGTGAGGCATCATTATCTGTAAATCAGGGCAGGGGACTTGGGGCTTAACTAACTGATCCATGGGCTTCTTTCCAGCTCTAACAATTTAGGCTCTCGTCGGAACTGAGGCCTAGTCAAGCGAGTTAACGTGCTGAAGGTTAGGAGGGGCAGAATGCAGGCTCAGAACCACGGGGCAGGCACCAAGCCCTCGGCTCCCAGGGCGGTGTCTGAGGGCGCGCCCTGCCTAGCCAGCAAACCCACGACCGGACGAGAAGGACAGGGCTGGTGATGCCCAAGAAGCTCTGCAATGCGCGCTTCACCAGCTAGAAGCCTGCTGCTCGCCTGGATCCTCAATGAGTGCAGGGGCCCCAGACACGCCCCGCCCACCCGGCGCAGGAGGGCGGGGCCGCGGCATCGTTGTCCAGCAACTGCTCCGTAGCGTCCACCCGCCCAGTGCCCAACATGGGAGTCCTAGCCCACAGCTGATCCCGTCCCATCCGCTGGAGCCCAAACCAGTGTCCTCTGCTCAGTTCTGGCGGAGAGATGAGGACCAGATCTGGACGTGGGCAGGCTGGGCCACCCCGCTGCAGTTACCTGACGCGCGCCCAGGTCCGGACAGGAAATGGCGGCTGAGGACGGGCGGTGACCGACTCGGACTGGGGAGGGGCGGGGCCGAGGGCGGGCAAGGCCGATGGTGGGCGGGGCCCGAGCTCCGACGCCCCGCCCCGCCCCCGCGCTCTGGTTCGGGAGCGCGCGGCCAAGTTCAGGGCCAGCTCGGGCTAGGGATCTCTGATGGGCACCGAGGAAAGGTGGAGGGGGTTGGCAGAAAAGCCCAAGTGACCTGCGCTGATGCCTAAAAGAGCGTCAGGTTTTCGCCTCTTTTTCCTCTAGGGTTGGGGTGGGGGCGGTGGTGTCATTTCCATTAGCTTAATAATCCCTGGCCCAAAACGGGGAAGGTCAACAGCGGTGCTTGGGAGAGGCAGGCTTGCTTATTGGTATAAATGAGATCTTTGGAGAAGAGAGTTGTATGAAGACTCTGATCTTAAGTTTTCTCATGTGTGACATGGAGAAATGGCACTTTCTCATGAATTTTGGTTAAAGTGCCAGGCGCCTGGTCAGTAGGGATAAGTTGGTTATTATTCAGGGAGTCATAGGATTTAGAATATAATGAGACAATGGACTCATTCACATTTTGAGAGAGAGAGAAAAAGTGATTATTTACTGCAAGGAACTGGCTCACATTATGGTAGAGGCTGAAAAGTGCACCATCTGCAATTCAGTCGCTCGGTCGTGTCCCCCTCTTTGTGACCCCATGGACTGCAGCACATCAGGCTTTCATGTCCATCACCAACCCCCTGAGCATGCTCAAACTCATGTCCATCGAGTCAGTGATGCCATTCAACCATCTCATCCTCTGCCGACCCCTTCTCCTCCCACCTTCAATCTTTCCCAGCATCAGGGTCTTTTCCAATGAGTCAGTTCTTCACTTTCAAGCTAAAATTCTTGCCTCTTGGACCCACCCTTTGCTCTCTCGCCTTATTAGAGATAGAGAAATAATCTCAGGATCTAGTCACAGATTTAGGCTGTGTGTCTATATGGGGCAGGAGTCTTTCTTGGGATTTCTATGCACAATTAATGACGGCACAATGATTAACAACTGCAATTGTAACAATGACGATAGCAACCAACACTCGCTGAGTTGCTACGTGCTGGCCATCCCACTTATGTCCTTTGTAAGATTTATTTAACTTCAATCTCTCAATGGCCTTGCAAATTCCTATTCCCATTTCACAGACAAGAAATGCAGCCAGGGAGGTCATGTGACTTGCCAGAGGCTGAGCCAAGATGTGAAACCTGGTCTGAGTATCCCCGCACCCCCACTCCCACCAGATTGTGCTATCACATCTCACAACGTTGCCTCCCAGATATCAGCCTTCCCTGGAGAGCTGTTTTCAACTTCATCCACGACTATCCCAGGAGCCTCTGGCCCTAGCTCAATCTCATGGATGTATAAACCTCAGTACTGGGTGCCCCAGCGGCTTCACAGCCTGGTCCAACCCTCCACGGGTGTTTGCATCTTTCCTGTAGCCCAGGCCCATGTCTCCCACTCCATTGGGAAAGACAGGGCGACTCTGAACAGTGTCCTCCTTTGGAGCCTTTCTGTGGATCCTAGGTCAGCTCTGCCTGAAAAGGGAAGGGGAATTGGGCCTTGACTTCCAGGTAGAATGAGCGCCCACCCTTCTCTACCTTGTGTGGAGCAGTACTGCCACCGTGTGGACAGTCTGGCTCAGTTCTGTTCAGTCATTCAGTCGTGTCTGACTCTGCGACCCCACGGACTGCAGCACTCCAGGCTTCCCTGTCCATCACCAACTCCCAGAGCTTACTCAAACTCCTGTCCATCCAGTCGGTGATGCCATCCAACCATCTCATCCTCTTTCGTCCCCTTCTCCTCCTGCCTTCAATCTTTCCCAGCTTCAGGGTTTTTTCCAATGAGTCAGTTCTTAGCATCAGGTGGCCAAAGTATTGAAGTTTCAGCTTCAGCATCAGTCTTTCCAATGAATATTCAGGACTGACTTCCTTTAGGATTGACTGGTTGGATCGCCTTGCAGTCCAAGTGACTCTCAAGAGTCTTCTCCAACACCACAGTTCAAAAGCACCAATTCTTCAGTGCTCAGCTTTCTTTATAGTCCAACTCTCACATCCTTACATGACTACTGGAAAAACCATAGCTTTGACTAGATGGATCTTTGTTGGCAAAGTAATGTCTCTGCTTTTTAATATGCTGTCTAGGTTGATCATAGCTTTTTTTCCAGGAAACAAGCGTCTTTTAATTTCATGGCTGCAGTCATCATCTGCAGTGATTTTTGAGACCAAAAAATAAAGTCTGTCACTATTTCCACTGTTTCCCCATCTATTTGCCATGAAGTGATGGGACTGGATGCCATGATCTTAGTTTTCTGAATATTGAGTTTTAAACCAACTTTTTCACTCTCCTCTTTCACTTTCATCAAGAGGCTTTTTAGTTCTTTGCTTTCTGCCATAAGGGTGGTGTCATCTGCATATCTGAGGTTATTGTTATTTCTCTTGGAAATATTGATTTCAGCTTGTGCTTCATCCAGCCCAGCATTTCTTATGATGTACTCTGCATATAAGTTAAATAAGCAGAGTGACAATATACAGCCTTGACATACTCCTTTTCCTATTTGGAACCAGTCTGTTGTTCCATGCCCAGTTCTAACTGTTGCTTCCTGACCTGCATACAGATTTCTCAGGAGGCAGGTCAAATAGTCTGGTATTCCCATCTCTTTCAGAATTTTCTAGTTTGTTGTGATGTATACAGTTAAAGGTTTTGGGATAGTCAATAAGGCAAAAGTAGATGTTTTTCTTGTATTTGATGATCCAACAGATGTTGGCAATTTGATCTCTGGTTCCTCTGACTTTTCTAAATCCAGCTTGAACATTTGGAAGTTCACGGTTCACGTACTGTTGAAGCCTGGCTCAGAATTTTGAGCATTACTTTGCTAGCTTGTGAGATGAGTGTAATTGTGCGGTAGTTTGAGCATTCTTTGGCATTGCCTTTCTTTGGGATTAGAATGAAAACTGACATTTTCCAGTTCTGTGTTCACTGCTGAGTTCTCCAAATTTGCTGGTATATTGAGTGCAGCACTTTCACAGCATCATCTTTGAGGATTTGAAATAGCTCAACTGGAATCCCGTAACCTCCTCTAGCCTTGTTTGTAGTGATGCTTTCTAAGGCCCACTTGACTTTGTGCTCCAGGATGTCTGGCTCTAGGTGAGTGATCACACTATCATGGTTATCTGGGTCATGAAGATTTTTTTGGTACAGTTATTCTGTGTATTCTTGCCACCTCTTTTTAATATTTTCTGCTTGTGTTAGGTCCATACCATTTATGTCCTTTATTATGCCCATCTTTGCATGAAATGTTCCCTTGGTATCTCTAATTTTCTTGAAGAGATCTCTAGTCTTTCCCATTCTATTGTTTTCCTCTATTTCTTTGCACTGATCACTGAAGAAGTCTTTCTTATCTCTCCTTGTTATTCTTTGGAACTCTGCATTCAAATGGGTCTATCTTTCCTTTTCTCCTTTGCCTTTAGCTTCTCTTCTTTTCTCAGCTATTTGTAAGGCCTCCTCAGACAACCATTTTGCCTTTTTGCATTTCTTTTTCTTGGGGATGGTCTTGATCACTGTCTCCTGGACAGACTGGCTATGGCTGGACAAACACAGTGGCAGAGAAAGCCGGGGACCTCCTGAGCAGTCAGGTCCTGTTCAGGCATGTATTTAACGTTGTCTGAGCACCTACCGACTATTGCCATGAACTCAGGTCAGCTCCTTCTGCTGCTGCTACTGCTGCTGCTGCGTAGATTCCTTCTCTGGGTAGGTAATGAAATGATGCCAACAATTTAGGCTATAGTGAATGTATAACATTTATTCATCATTTATTTAGAGCACTTTCATCTAGGGCTGATTCATACCACTCAGACCTTATAAAGATGCACCAGATTTGTGCAGTGGGGTTTTCTTTGCCTCCAAAGCTTTGAAGACAAGAGGGCACAGAAAAATATAGGGCTTCAGAGTTACTTACTCTATCTCAATTGTTATGAAAGTTACATATGTATTTCTATCAAACACTTCTGCTTCTTTTTGTTTTAATAGTTTAATAGTATATTGAAAGCATACCATAGGAAATAGAGAAAAAGCATAAAATCATTTCTTACAACCCCATTACAATTAACATGTTGACATACTATCTTTCTATCTTTTCTTCTGCATTTCTAGGGGTTGATGTAACCATGCTTGCATACGATGTAGTAGTTCACTTTATTGATCTAGCACTATATCATCATCATAGCTGATACATTCTGAGCACCCATGACATTCCAAACCCTTTATTAGGGGCTTCAATAGGGGTTTCATCTCATGAAGCCATATAACAATCTCAGGAGATAGTATCATTATCCCCCTTTTAATAGAAAAGACAACTGAGGCTTGGAGGGGATCCGTGCATCTCTTGCCTCTCATAAGTCAGTCCCACGTTATGCATTCCTATAGTAACAATCATTTAATCTCTATGGTATTAATCCATTTCATTTATCCATGCTCCCTCCTTCACCTACCTACTTGCCATCATTTTAAATCTTTAGTTACTGTTAATATTTTTTGCCAATGTAAACACTGCTGCAACACACATCTCTAAATACATCTTTTTTACATGGTTAGGATTAATTTCTTAGGGTAGCTTCTAAGAAGTAGATTTCTCAATCAAGATTTTGAGTCTTTTTATGGTTGTTGGTGTTTCCAAATTGCTTCTCAGTGGTGTTGGGCAAATTTGTACACATTAGCCCTGCCATTGGTAATGTACAAGAGTGCCAGTTTTGTAGCATCTTCACCACTGACTGTTATTTTTTTCCAACCTAAAAGATGATAAATGATTTGACAAATAAATCTGTGATAAATGGATTATTTTGTGATATTTTATTATCAGAGAAGGTGAAATCACTTTTACTTCTCACCACCTGCACAGGTACATTCTACCTCCTTTTGCACAATCCTAGAACATCTCTGTGGTCTTGGGCCCACTTAAACCAACAGTTTTTAACCTAGGGCCCAGGGACCCTCCCAAGGATCCGTGGATAGAATTCTGGGGGTCTGTGAACTTATTTGGGGAATAATTGTACGTTTATTTTTATAGACTTGTCACTGAGGTACTACTCCTTTCATCGTTAGTGTAGGAAACACATCTCAGTGGTATTAGCAGTGGTTGTGTTATTATTTATGTTCAGCGACACTTTGAAATTAGTTATTAGACCTGCTGCTGGAACTTGTGTTTTGATGTGTTAATAAACAAACACATTTATTAACATATCACACACTGGTTTACAAAATATTTTGATAATTGTATTTCAGTATAATTGTTTTCCTTTGTAATCTATGTGTTTTATTTTTAAAATAAAAACATTAATTTCAAAATACTATTCTAAGAAGTACTTCCCTGATGGCTCACCATTAAAGAATCCACCAGCAATGCAAGAGATACAGGAGCGGAGGGTTCTATCCCTGAGTCGGGAAGACCCCCTAGAGAAGGGAATGGCAGCCCACTCCAGGGTTCTTGTCTGAAAAATCCCATGGATAGGGAAGACTGGTGAGTACAGTCCAAAGGGTCGCAAAGAATCAGACACGACTGAGCAACTAAGCAAATAATTGTTTTCTTTTGTAATGTGTGTGTTTTATTTTTAAAGTAAAAACATTACTTTCAAAATACTATTTTAAGAAGAGGGCCATAGGCTTCACTTGGCTACCAGTAGAGTCATAGCAAAAATAAAGTTTAAAATTCCTGTCCTACAAATCTTCATTAGAGAAGAATTCCAAATAATAGATGTAGATGCTTCTTTTCTGGGGATAGAACTCAATTCCTGTCCCCTTGAGTATCCACTGGACTCAGTGACTCATGTCTGAAGAACAGCACATGGAAAGGGAAAAGAGTGACTCCACAGCGGAGGCCTGCAGACATCACCTTCGCCGAGCGCCCAAGGTCAGCACAACCAGTGAGAAGTCCTGTTTCAGCACTCCTGATGCAGCGAGAAGGGCGCTTCACCTCTGTGACGTTCTTCCCCCAGATCCATACCCCTGGTCTAATCACGAGGAAATATCAGACAACCAAATCCAAAGATGTTCTACAAAATACCTGAAGGATATCTTAAAAACAATAAGGATATAAAGAATAAGGAAAGCCAGAGAAACTTCCCCGGACTGGAAGAGACTAAGGAGACATAATGGCTAAGTGTAAAATCATCCCTAGATGAGATCCTAGCACTAAAAAAGGACATTGGTAGAAAAATTGGTGTAATCTAAGTGAAACCTGCAGTTTTAGTTAGTAGTATTGTATTATGCTAATTCCCTAGTTTTAGAGAAAAATTTATTGAAGTATAGTTGATTTATGATGTTGTGTTTCAGGTGTACAGAAAAGTGAATCAGTTATACATATACATATTCCCTTTCATTAAGATTTTTTTTCTATGTAGGCCATTACAGAATATTGAGTAGAGTTTCCTGTGCTACACAGTGGGTTCTTATTAGTTATCTGTTTTATATATAGTAGTGTGTATATGACAATCCCAATCTCCCAATTTCTCTCCCCCTCCTTCTGGTAACCATAAGTTTGTTTCCTATATCTGTAACTCTACTTCTGTTTTGTAAATAAATTCATTTATACCTTTTATTAGATTCCACATATAAGTGATATGATACGTGTCTTCCTGTGTCTGATTTACTTCATTCAGTATGATAATCTCTAGGTCTATCCATGTTGCTGCAAACAGCATTATTTTGCTTTTTTATGGCTGAGTAATAAATGAAATGAAAAAATGCAAGAAGGTTGGCTGAGGAGGACTTCTTACACCTGAGAAAAGAGGAGAATCAAAAAGCAAAGGAGAAAAGAAAAGATACATCCATCTGAATGCAGAGTTCCAACGAATAGCAAGGAGAGATAAGATAGCCTTCCTAAGTGACTAATGCAAAGAAACAGAGGAAAACAATAGAATGGGAAAGACTAGAGATCTCGTCAAGAAAATTAGAGATATCAAGGGAATATTTCATACAAAAATGGGCACAATAAAGGACAGAAATGGTATTGGAACAAACCTAGAGGTTTGGAACAAAGCTAGAGGAGGTGATGGGATTCCAGTTGAGCTATTTCAAATCCTCAAAGATGATGCTGTGAAAGTGCTACACTCAATATGCCAGCAAATTTGGAGAATTCAGCAGTGGATACAGGACTGGAAAAGGTCAATTTTCATTCCAATCCCAAAGAAAGACAATGCCAAAGAATGCCAAAGGATGCTCAAACTACCACATAATTGCACTCATCTCACATGTTAGCAAAGTAATGCTCAAAATTCTCCAAGTCAAGCTTCAACAGTACGTGAACTGAGAACTTCCAGATGTTCAAGCTGGATTTAGAAAAGGCAGAGGAACCAGAGATCAAATTGCCAACATCCGTTGGATCATCAAAAAAGCAAGAGAATTCCAGAAAAACATCTACTTCTGCTTCTTTGACTACGTTAAAGCCTTTGACTGTGTGGATCACAACAAACTATGGAAAATTCTTCAAGAGGTGGGAATACCAGACCACCTTACCTACCTCCTGAGAAATCTGTATGCATGTCAAGAAGCAACAGTTAGAACTGAACATGGAAAAATGGACTGGTTCCAATTTGGGAAAGGGCTACATAAAGGCTATATATTGTTACCCTGCTTATTTAACTTATATGCAAAGTACATCTTGAGAAATGCTAGGCTGGATGAAGCACAAGCTGGAATCAAGATTGCCAGGAGAAATATCAATAATCTCCCATATGCAGTTGATATCACCCTTATGGCAGAAAGTGAAGAGGAACTAAAGAGCCTCTTCATGAAGGTGAAAGAGGAGAGTGAAAGGCTGGCATAAAATTTAAGATTCAGAAAACTAAGATCATGGCATCCGGTCCCATCAGTTCACGGCAAAGAGATGGCAAATAGATGTAAACAGTTACAGTCTTTATTTTCTTGGGTTCCAAAATAATTTCAGATGGTGACTGCATTGTAAAGTTAAAAGATGCTTGCTCCTTGAAAGAAAAGCTATTACCAACCTAGACAGTGTATTAAAATCAGAGACATTACTTTGCCGACAAAGGTATATGTAGTCAAAGCTATGGTTTTCCCCGTAGTCACGTATGGATGTGAGAGTTGGACCATAAAGAAAGCTGAGCACCGAAGAATTGATGCTTTTGAACTGTGGTGTTGGAGAAGACTCTTGAGAGTCCCTTGGACTGCAAGGAGATCCAACCAGTCAATCCTAAAGGAAATCAGTCCTGAATATTCATTGGAAGGACTGATGCTGAAGCTGAAACTCCAATACTTTGACCACCTGATGCAGAGAACTGACTTACTGGAAAAGGCCCTGAAGCTGGGAAAGATTGAAGCCAGGAGGAGAAGGGGATGACAGAGGATGAGATGGTTGGATGGCATCACTGACTCAATGGATATGAATGTGAGTAGACTCCAGGAGCTGGTGATAGACAGGGAAACCTGGCATGCTGCAGTCCATGGTGTTGCAAAGAGTCAGACATGACTGAGGGACTGAACTGAACTGAACTAATGGCTGAGTAATCTTCCATTATATATATGTACCCCATCTTCTTTATCCATTCCTCTGTTGATGGACGTTGACTTTGCTTCCATGTCCTGGTTGCTGTAAACAGGGCTGCAGTGAACACTGTGGTGCAGATATCTTTCTGAATTACAGTTTTCTCTTGGTATATGCCTAGGAGTAGCATTGCTGGGTTCTATAGTAGTTTTATTTTTAGCTTTTTAAGGAAACTCCATGCTGTTCTCCATAGTCTCTGTACCAATTTACACCCCCTCCCCCAGCAGTGTAGGAGGGTTCCCTCTCTCCACACCCTCTCCAGGATATCGTATGTAAACTTTTTGATGATTGCCATCCTGACCAGTGTGAGGTGATAACCTCATTGTAGTTTTGATTTATATTTCTCTAATAACTAGTGACGTTGAGCATTTCTTCATGTGTTTTTTTGGGTAACTGTATGTCTTCTTTGGACAGATGTCTGTTTAGATCTTCTACCCATTTTTTGATTGCATTGTTTGCTTTTTTTGATACTGAGCTGCATAAGCGAACGTTGAATATTTTGGAAATTAATCCCTTGTCGGTTGCTTCTTTTGCAAATATTTTCTCTCATTCTGAGGATTGCCTTTTTATTTAGCTATGATTTCCTTTGCTGTGCAAAAGCTAAGTTTAATTAGATCCCGTTTGTTTACTACTTTTGTTTTTATTTCATTCCTCTGGGAGGTGGATCAAAAAAGATCTCCCTTCAATTTAAGTCAAAGAGTAATGTTTTATGAGTGTTTTATGGTGTTTCTAGGTTTTATGGTGTCTGACCTTACATTTGGGTCTTTAATTCATTTTGAGTTTGTTTTTGTGTATGGTCTTAGGGTAAGAAATTAGAAATCTTCTAATTTCATTCTTTAATTCTCTAATTTTGGTAAACTTATTCTGGTTTACAGGAATTCTCTGTACTATCTTTGTAATTGTTCTGTAAATCTAATTTATAGAACTCCTGTTCCCAACCAGTCTCTCCTCCCAGTTTTTAGCTCATCCATCCATCCAGTCATCCATTCAACAAACATATTAAACAGCCTCTTTGGCATGGGGTTTGTGCAGAGGTGTGAAGACAATGATGAAACAACAAGAGCTTATAGTCTTTCATGCAAACCTCCAAGACCTGCAGGCAGCTAAGGTTCAATGGGTCGGATGTGTCGGTGGAGATTTGCACAGTGTGCCACACAAGGGCAGGGCATGAAACAGAGCTAGAAATATGCCTGGTGAACCCAGCACTGTGGGTGGAGTGGAGAGCAGGTGTGAAGGGCTGACATGTGAGAGCATGGTGTCACTTGGAAACCATGAGTCGTTCAGTCTTGCAGAAGCATGCAGGGCACAGGTGTGTTGTTCTCTGTGAAGCCAGAGAGGGAGGAAGATACAGCTGTTAGCTTTTATCCTGTAGGTGGAGAAGAACAAGAGGAATGTTCTGAGCCAGTCAGTCACTGGTCTGTGCTACACAAAGTTACGTTCTCACTGAACAGGAAGGATCAGATCCTTCAGGATCAGAAGGATAAGTCGGGGGTTCTCTGACTATACACAGAAGAATGACCCAGGTTCAAGGTTCTGCCTTGAACTCTTGGGTTCTCTCTCGTGAGTTCTGCCCCCCACTCTGGGCCTCGCTGTCTGCCCATCCTCAATCTCCTTCTCTGCCTCCCTACCTCACAGCATCTCCATAGCCTTGGATTGAGTGCTTTTCTGTGGAGATGACTCTGTAGATACATACCCAGGTCCCTTCATCAACTCTCACCTTCTGACTGAGTCTTGTGGCTGATACTGAGTCTCCAGGCCTTCACTTATAGGGAAGGAAGTACATACAACTGCAAATGCACATTTGGGAGGTGATGACGGCCTAGTTAGGTCCATGATTGTATGGGTGGAGAGGAAATAATGCAGACAAGAGATGCTTAGTAGGGTGAATCAGTAGAAAACATCAACTCGCTGGAAGTAGAAAGGAAGGATTTGGGGATGATGCCAATTATGTAGCTCAGGGAAGTGAGTGGACAACCTTGTCTTTCTCTGTAAGAGGAAACAGGGAGAGGAGAAGGAGGATAGATAATAGAAGGCATAAAAGAGCTTTGATGGGCTGAGTTCAAGGAACTGGGAAAAGAGTTGGCTATTCATATGTGAATTTTGGAAGAAAAGTTGGGGATGAAGATAAAGATGCAAGGTTATTAGCATATTTTTAGCATCCTGTATCAATAGGTTACATGTTGGCATCCATACATATATGCAGGACTTTCTATCAAGCAGCTTTAAGTGTGAGAAATAAAGAGCACTGGACTTAGGGTCAGACAGATCTGGATTCAAGCTCCAGTTCTGCCACTTACCATCTATATCAGTGCTCTCCAGAGAAACGGAACTATATCTATAGGAGGCAAATAAGGATACAAATGGGCTTCCCTGGTGGATTAGCTGTAAAGAGTCTGCTGGCAATGCAGGAGACACAGGAGATGCAGGTTTGATCCCTGGGTTAGGAAGATCCCTTGGAGGAGGTAATAGCAACTCACTTCAGTATTCTTGCCTGAAAAATCCAATGGACAGAGGAGCCTGGCAGGCTACAGTCCACAGGGGTCACAAAGAGTCAGACATGACTGAGCACGAGAATATATACATAGATATAAATATATATGATTATAGATTAGATAGATAGATGATAGATAGATAAACAGATAGATGCTGCTCTAAGGGATTAGCTCATACAACTTGCAAGTCCAAGTCCACAGGTCAGGCCAGCAGGCTGCAAACTCATGTAGAAGTGGATGCTGCCATTTTGAGGCAGAATTTTTTCTTTAAGAAACCTCTGTTTTTGCTCTAAGACCTTCCAGCTAAAGGGAGGAAGGGACTTTCCTTTACTAAAAGCCAACTGAATATAGAGGTTAACCACAGCTACAGAATACCTCACAGCCACAGCTAGATTAGTGTTAGATTAACCAGGCACTATGCCCAGCCAAGCTGGCACATAAGCCTAAACATCACATCATCTATGTGGTCTGTGGCAAGTAGCTTCTCTGGGTCTCAGTTTCCTCACCTGTAGAATATGATAAAAATTGCTCCCCAAAGAATTTGTGTTAGGACTCTTTTTCGCTCTTTACTTATTTATTTTTGGCTGGCCGTATTGGCGGGCAAATTCTCAACCACTGGACCACCAGGGAAGCCCAAGTCTCTTTTAATGAAAGTAACAGAACCCATTTTGAACTCACTTTAACTAAATAAGGAATTCACAGGCTCACAAACGAAAACTCTGGCTCTGGTCATGAGTAGGTCTCAAACGACATCATTAGGGCTTAGACTGGGTTCCCATTTTGGCCTTGCTTTTCTCTGCTGGCATCACTGCAGAAAAACAAAACAACCCACAAAACTCAAAGCTGTCTCTCATTGGCTTGATTGGGTAACTTGTCCCCGCCTGAATAATCATGAGGTCAGGAATGTAATATGCTGACTGGCCATGGCCACGCCCAGAGCCACAGTCTGCCCTACCCAACCCATATGGACAGAGAGTGAGGGAGGGTGAACTCCTCAAAGGAAACCAGGGTGTTGCTACCATAAGAAAGGGAAATAGATGCTGAGCAGGAAAAATAATTCCACTCAAGTTCATTGTTTGGTTGCCCAGCACTCCACAGGCCTTTCTTCCCAAGTAATAATTTTAAAAATCCTCCCCCTAATACTGCTGGACACCAGCGCACTCACTTCTGCCCAGAGGAAGGGGTTCCAAAGGCATCCACTTCTGGGCTTAGCCCCCAGGTCAGGGCTCTCCGAGTGATGTGTGCTGCCCTCGGTCAGGTCCACGTGTGAGTCTTCACGGTGACGTGACCTGTAGCCAAAGGATAAATGTCATCAGCCCCGTGTGCCCGGTGTGTCACAGTGATGAGAAAGTCATCTGACAGCGTGTGACCCCACTGTGGGCGCTGATCCATATGCTGTCTCCCTCCCTGCAGCTTGGGAAAGTGAAGGGGTGCACTTCTCCACCAGCCCCCAGTCACACTCCTTGGAAGGCTATCCTTTGTCAACCCTGCTCCTTGACCTCATGAAGGAAAGGCATCAGAGTACTTCCTCCCGGGGTCTGTGACGTTAACAGCTCGTTTGCCATTGGTACGGTGGGAGTAGGGGTGGGGATGGGGCATGGTGAGGGGGGCTAAATATCGAGCAGGATGAGGAGGGAGTCCTCATGGGGAGGTGGTACTGGAGAGGTGAGAGGAAGGCATTCGTGTGTGTCCACTGAGAAGGCTTGGGAACAGTAGTACCTCTTGGCTACAGACCTTGGAGCCTCTTGGCTCCTTGGAGAAATGGCTTCCAGTTCTCATGAGGAGAATGTTCAAGATGATTCCAGAACATTTTGTGCCAGAAAGCAATGAAGTACTCAAAAAATAATGGGATCTTATAAAAAAATGATACAGAAGCCAGCTTGCGTGTGCTCCCACTGAGTGGCCAGACCAAGGAGCAACAGAATAAATAACAAGAGTAATAATTCACTGAAAAAAGTAGAAAGCCATTAGTTTACATGGATACAGATGAAGGATAAACCTTTTGAAATTTTGATGGAGCATGTTCAGTTCAGTTCAGTTCAGTCGCTCAGTCGTGTCCGACTCTGTGACCCCATGAATCGCAGCACGCCAGGCTTCCCTGTCCATCACCATCTCCTGAAGTTTACCCAAACCCATGTCCATCGAGTTGGTGATGCCATCCAGCCATCTCATCCTCTGTCGTCCCCTTCTCCTCCTGCCCCCAATCCTTGCCAGCATCAGGGTCTTTTCCAATGAGTCAGCTCTTCGCATGAGGTGGCCAAAGTATTGGAGTTTCAGCTTCAACATCAGTCCTTCCAATGAACACCCAAGGCTGATCTCTTTTAGGATGGACTGGTTGCATCTCCTTGCAGTCCAAGGGACTCTCAAGGGTCTTCTCCAACACCACAGTTCAAAAGCATCAATTCTTTCACCATCCAACTCTCACATCCATACATGACCACTGGAAAAACCATAGCCTTGACTAGACGGACCTTTGTTGGCAAAGTAATGTCTCTGCTTTCAAATGTGCTATCTAGGTTGGTCATAACTTTCCTTCCAAGGAGTAAGCATCTTTTAATTTCATGGCTGCAATCACCATCTACAGTGATTTTGGAGCCCCCCAAAATAAAGTCTGACACTGTTTCCACTGTTTCGCCGTCTATTTCCCATGAAGTGATGGGACCTGATGCCATGATCTTAGTTTTCTGAATGTTGAGCTTTAAGCCAACTTTTTCACTCTCCTCTTTCACTTTCATCAAGAGGCTCTTTAGTTCTTCTTCGCTTTCTGCCATAAGGGTGGTGTCATCTGCATATCTGAGGTTATTGATAGCATGGGATATTTACAAATTTTTAAAGTACCTCTTCACATATTAAGCCTTTGGCTAATGATATCTACTACAAGGATGAGCAAATGCTTATTAATTAAGGGCTTCCCTGATAGCTCAGTTGGTAAAGAATCCGCCTGCAATGTGCGAGACCTGGGTTTGATCCCTGGGTTGGGAAGATTCCCTGGAGAAGGGAACGGCTACCCACTCCAGTATTCTGGCCAGGAGAATTCCATGGACTATATAGTCCATGGGGTCGCAAAGAGTCGGACATGACTTATTAATTACAAAGAGGGAGAAGAGGAACTTTGCTGTGGAGAAGCCTGGTAGATACCACCTTAATCCAATGATCAAAGCGGATACCATCAGGTACAGGAGAATGGAAATTGCGTGCCACTTCAGAGGATGCAATGAGAAAACCCATTACCACCTCTGTGATGTTCTTGTCAGAGTCACCGTATGAATTTAATTGTGAGAAAATTTCAGACAAACCCGAATCAGGAGACAGTCTGCAGAAGAAATGGCCTGTACTCTTGGGAAAATGTCAAGATCATGGTAAATGATAAAGGTTGAATCTTCCAGATGCAGAGAGAAGCAGAAACCTAAACGAGATGTGTGTTTCTGGAGTGAATGGTGGACACATCAAAATGATAATTTTTTGCTGAAAAGGTCATTACTGAAACAACTGGGGAAATCTGAATAAGGCCTGCTGATTAAATACTAGTATTATACCTACATTGGTTTCTTGATATCAGTTTTGATTGTGGTTAAGTAAGGGAGGGAATGTCCTTGATTGTGAGAAATAGTAAAATATGTGCAGATAGTGGGATATCTGGCTAGAAACTTATTTTCAAAAGTTACAGTAAAAAGAAAATCTTTTATAACTTTTGTGAAGTTCATGATTATGATTGGGAGGAGCTGCAGTCATTTTTTGTAGCCATTCTTTTTGATCAAATAAAATATTTTGTCTTTATTTTTTTTCAATCTACCACTATGTCCACATTGGAATTCTTATATCCAGCCTTAAATATGCTCCTTCTTGTCTCAAAAAAAGCCCCAAGTCCACCATCTGGCTTAAGGCAGAAGTCTAGGAGTCATCCTGACTGTCCTCTTTCTCTTACCAGTGAGTCCTACCAAGTCCCCCTCCGGAGAAGATTTTAAACCTGTTCACTTTTCACCTCTCCAATACAAGCTCCCATGTTTGTGGGGCTGTGAAGGAGGTGTTCGTTGAGAGGTCCACGGGAGGCTGTTACCTCTGTGTATCCTACAGTCAAGCGTCTAGCTGTGGGCTTGTGTGTGTGTGCTTAGCTATGCAGTCATGTCCGACTCTTTTCGACCTCATGGACTGTAGCCTGACAAGCTCCTCTGTCCATGGAATTCTCCAGGTGAGAATACTGCAGCCATTCCCTTCTCCAGGGTATCTTCCTGACCCAGGGATCAAACCCCGGTCTCCTGCACTGCAGGCAGATTCCTTGCCATCTGAGCCACCAGGGAAGCTTGCAGTGGGCTTGAGGCTGTGGTTGATCAGGACGCTGACAGACAGCTAGACTTGAGTGGAGGAGAGCAAAGATGTCATGAACTTGCCCAGCCCCCCTGCATTTGTCCATCCCTGGAGCTGATGGCAAAAAGTCCTCCACAAAGCAGTGGGCACTGCCTCACTTCTGCCTTCGAAGCTCACACAAGTTCTTCCTTTGGCCAACTCTAACTGGAACTGTACATAGAGGGGAGCATCAGACCATTCTGCGACCACCCAACCTAAAGTTCTCACCTGGTCCTACACCACCACATCTCCCCCATTATAATTTTCTGAGCAGTGTGTATAGCCAGCTGATGTTGTCTAATTTGGTTTTCATGGAGTTCCCCACTAGAAACTTAGCTCAGGAGAGCACGGATCTTGTCTGCCCTGGTGCCTACTTGATATCCAGGGCCTAGAACAGAGTAGCACATGGAAGTGAATAAATGTCCCTCACTATGCTGTCTTTAAAAATTTCCTAATTTTTTTAACCTGTTGGATCCTAGTTCCTCATTAATTTCTTTTATTAAATAGGAATCAGTAAAATTATTTTGGTTTAGAATAAAAAAATATTCATTCAGATTTAAGTAAAGGGAAACATATTGGTTCTTGGAATTGAAAACTCCGGGACTTTTTCAGGTACGGCTGGATGCAAGGGGCTCCAATGTCACTGAGATTTGCTCTGCTTGTTGTGGATTGGTTTCCATCTCAGACAGGCTTTCTCCTCAGGTGGAACTTTTTCTTATGGGTTCATGGGAAAAGAGCTTCTTTTTGCCAGCAGTTTCAGTGAAAGTTCTGAGAACAGAAAGGGAATCCTTCTTCTGACCCCCACGACCACCCCAAAGAGAGGTGCTATTGAGAGAAGGAAGGAAAATGAAAACCATCTGGGTAAATGTATTTGTTTATTACAGACTTGTTATGAGGATCAAGAGACTGTATTTAAAGTTTCCACTACATAGTAAACAGAATTAATGTTACTACTGATAATTAATATCGTCATGTAATTAGGTAATGTAATTGTTATTACATGACAATATTAATATTAACAATAATATTAATAGTATTATCATCACATGATAATAATCATTATTATTGCATGACATATTAATAATATTATTATTACTGAATGAAAGCATGTTGCACACTTTAGGGTACCAAAGCAATACCAGATATCATATCCTCCTTTGGAGTTTGTTGAATTAGACGTCTAAACAGAGGAGTGAAGGGGAGGAGGTGGGCTCCTCCACGTGGTGGCAGCCTCAGCCCACTCTGCTCCCTTCCCAGCCAGCTCCCAGCCCATCTGGGTTTTTCTAGGGGGGTCCCCAGCCTTTCTCAAATCCCCTGCCTGAGGCTCTCCCTTGTACTGGAGATGGGGGCCACGTGTACATAGAGGCACAAAGAATTTCCATGGTTCCCTGGTGTGTCAGGGTTACAGAGTGAGGGTACAGAGGCCTTGGGAGTGGGGGCACCCCACCAGGAGTTTACAGAAGTGGCAAGAGGCTGGGAATATATTTGGTTACTACTTTGGACAAGGGACCGCAGTGGACATTTATCAGGTTCTGGTTGTCAAGCACTCGTTGAGCACCCTTGCTTTATTGGAGGAAGGGCCAGCCTTCTGAGTCCTAACAGCCCCTCAAAAGTTGAAGCCTGAGTACTCAGGCCCCAGGCTTCTTTACAGATACTCACTGGCCATTGGTAAGACCCGGGGCCTTGTGACCAGACTTATAGAGATGAAAACAACACCAGGAGAGAAGTTCTGCTCAGAACCCATCTTTCGGCCCGAGAGTGCAGAGGCGTCAGCTTTCTGTCAGAGGTGGGGGTGAAGGGTGGGCAGCAGCACTTGAAAGGCCAGGTGCCCAACCTAGATGTGGCATTGCCTGCAGGGAAGAGTGGGTAGTGGTGGCTTTCTCATCAGGCCAGCTCTGCAGCTTTTTTACAAACATTACTTTTGGAAGCTTGGTCTAAAGCCCTGTTCTCCAGGCCTCCCACAGTGGTGTGAGCCACACAGTCTCCTTTTAGTAAAATCCTGTTTTGGTTTAATCCACCAGAATCAGCTTGAGTTGCTTGTAGCTAAGAACCCTGACTAAGTACTAATCCTGATTTATCATGTGCCACGATAAGGCCTCTATGAAATTTCTAATAGTCCTGTAAGGTAGGAATTTGCATTTTATAGATAAGCCAAACATACTCAGAGAGGTTAAGTGCTTTGCCCATGGTCACACAATGTGGACATACCAGAGCCTCAAATCCAAGGCAGGATAGATGTTGCTCTCTGGAGTCCATGATCTTTCCACTGTGCTGGGCTCTCTGCCATCAGGGCAGGAATAGTACCTGTGCCTCTACTACCCAACTCAGTGCCTGACACGTAATAGGTGCTCGATAAGTATCTGATCTTAATAAACACTGAACAAGTGAGTAAATGCTACAATCCTTTGTTCTTGGAGTGTGTTTGAACTTGGAGTGTCTTTAGGGTGGAGTCAAGTCCTGGTAAAATGGCAGGTGAAAGTCGTCTTAGGAAGTCTCACCTCTCTGGAGAACCCAGTCTCCTCCTGGCTCCAGTCCCTCTGCTTCAACTGGAACTTAAGTAACCGTCTGTCCCCAGAAGGTGAATTCCAACAATGGCGGTGATCACATTGACAATTTGCTTCCTCCACATTCAGTAGTGGTGGGGAACTCAGAGTTGCTGTTATCAAAGGGGTAGAATCTGAACAGAATCATCTGTGCATCTGATGTACCATCTCCTCTCCTTGTGCCTGAGGAGGGCCGCCCAGCCTCTGCTTAAGGATCTGACTGTCCATTTCCAGGGCTGCCCTGAGACAGTAGTCTTCTGCTAGTTTGTAAAGCCAGGTTCCTTCTAATTCTGGCTCTGCTTGAGCCCCACGAGTATTACATCTGATGCCCATTCTCCTGTAATTGTTTCTACTTCTGAGGTTGTTTTTATTAATTTAAGTTAAAACATTTTATTGAAGTAACCAGAAAAACAATCCAATCAAAGACTGGGCAGAAGACCTAAACAGACTTTTCTCCAAAGAAGACATGCAGATGGCTAATAAACATATTAAAATGTACTCAACATCACTCATTATTAGAGACATGTAAATCAACACTACAATGAGATATCACCTCATACCAGTCAAAATGGTCATCATCAAAAAAACCTACAAAAAATAAATGCTGGAGAGGGTATGGAGAAGAGGAAACCCTCTTGTACTGTTGGTGGAACTGTAATTTGATACAGCTGCTATGGAAGACAGTATGGAGATGCCTTAAAAAATAAGAATATGAGTCAGTTCTAAAGAGGTAGATGAACCTAGAGCCTATTATACAGAGTGGAGTAAATCAGAAAAACAAACATTGTATACACATGTATATGGAATCTAGAAAGATGGCACTGATGAACCTATTTGCATGGCAGCGATGGAGATGCAGACATAGAGGGCATGGAGGGTGGGAAAGGAGAGGGTGGGACGAATGGACGGAGTATCACAGAAACATATGCACCTCCGTATGTAAAACAGATAGCCAGTGGGGATCCGCTGTTTGACTCAGGGAACTCAGATCAGGGCTCTGTGACGACCTAGAGGGGTGGAATGGACTTGGAGGTGAGAGGGGACATATGTACACCTATGGCTGATTCTTGTTGATGTTTGGAAGAAACCAGCACAATATTGTAAAGCAATTATCCTTCAATTAAAAATAAAATTTAAAAAGAAACTAAAAAAAGATTTATTGAAGTATAATTAATTTGCAATGTAGTGTTAGTTACAGGTATATAATAAAGTGATTCAGCTATACACACACATATATATTCTTTTCGCTTATAATTTATTACAAGACATTGAGTACATTTTCCTAGGCTGTGCAGTAGGTCCTTGTTGTTTACCTGTTTTATGTATTGTAGTGTATATATGTTAATCTCAAACTTTTAATTGATCCCTCCCTGCTGCTGCTGTCTCCTTTGGTAACCATAAGCTTGTTTCCTATGTCTGTGTGTCTGTTAGGGTTTTATAATTAAGTTCATTCATATCACTATTTTAGAGTCCACGTATAAAGAATAGCATGTGATATTTGTCTTTCTCTTTCTGACTTGCTTCACTAGTATGACAATCTCTAGGTCCATCCTAGTTGCTGCAAATGGCATTATTCTGTTCTTTTTTACGGCTGAGTGATATTTGATTGTACATCTATACATTTTCTTTATCCATTCCTCTGTTGATGAACATTGAGCTTGCTTCCATGTCTTGATTACGGTGAGTACTGCTGCTATGAGCAGAGGGTGAGCGTGTTGTTTCGAATTAGAGTTTTCTGGATATATGGATATATACACAGGGCCTGCACTCTTTTTAAACTGGTTAACCTTCAGACGTGTGACAGCAGCCACTTGAAGTCTCCTGTATTCAGCCCCACACCCTCTCACGTGCTCCCAGATTTTCTTCCTTGAGTGAGACATACCTGCCTCCCTTGCTGCTTTTCAGATGTGGCTTTTCATTCCTCCCCCTTCCAGTGGTTCTGCCCTGGGCATGCTCTATTGGCCTGTGCCTCTCCTTGGTCGTGGTTTGTCACTTTGCAGTATGAAAGCTGTAACCCAAGTGTGGTCTGCTCAGGGCTGGGTAGAGTGTTGGCTTTTGTGTTCCTCACTGTGGAAATCTTATGGCTGGGTTCAAATTCTGGCTCTGCCTCTCACTGGCTGTGTGACTTTGGGTGAGTTATGAAACCTCTCTGTGCCTCAGTTTCTCCATCTGTAAAATGGGGTTAATAATAGTATCTACTTCATAGAACTATTACAAAGACTAACAAAGTAAATATTTGTCAAATTAGAATAGCGATTAACACAGTGATGTGTGAGGTAAAAAGAAATACATTGATCAATATCACAAGTATTGTTGAATGTCTATACGGCATCAACTCTCACAATGAATTTATAGCCAATTAAAAACCCATCATCTTATTTTCTTTCTCTTGGTTCTGCTGCTAAATTCTATCAGCCTGCACTTCAGCAGCTGGATTTCAGAGGGTGCAGGGGTTTGCATCTCTTTCTTGGACATGACATCATCTCAGTGGCTCGCGGCCTCGAATGGCTGGCTTGCTGGGATGCTAGCTAGCTCTGCCTTCCATTGTGTGCGGTGGAGAGTGCTGAGCAGCGGGCCGCCTCTTGCAGACTCCAGACACTCAACTGTGTCTGCAATCCTTCCTGTCTGTCCCTGCGGTACCGCTGAGTCTCCTGCAGGAGTCTCTCCCCACCCTCAGCTGGATGGGCTGGGAGCTCAGGCCAGTCACCCGCGGAGGGGATGTTGAAGCAAGGTGGTCCCCAGACACCTGCCTTGCAGCCTTTCTCTGCCTGGGGGCTCTGGACCACCTACAGGGGTATCCTGCCGCCGATACCCACAGCCAGAGGATCTGGGATCCAGGAGGGTGCGGTTTATATAGTGTCTCAGGAGACCCAGAGGCCTGGCCTAGGGGATGACGGAGGAGCATGACCAACCAAGGCTATGGACAAGAACCAAAACTGACCTCCTGGCTTGGGCGATGTGGGGTGGAGGCGGTTGCCCATGTGCGACCCTCTCCTTGTCTCCAAGGACCCACTTTCTTCCTTCTTTCAGTATTAGGACATGAGTGTGGCAGGACTTGTGGGCTGGATCCTTGGGCTCCAAAGTGTGGCTCCCGGGGAAAGTTGTACCCCCTTCTCAGCCAGAGAGCTCTTCAAAGCTTTGTTCCTGATGTCCACTGTCAGGTTTCCAGCGGGATGCAGATGGCCATCGTGACAGACGCACTCCAAACAGAGAGACTCTGTGGGTTCTTTTGTCTGGGCTGGGGTCGGCAGTCAGATGCCTGGGCCCTCCTGCTCAGGAAGAGGCCCCCGCACGGTGCTGTCCATGGAAGACCAGCCCCCCGACACCTGGACCTGGAGACTGGACCTCACCACCCTCTTCTCCTGCCCCCTGTTCGCTTTTCCCAGCCTCCCAGCCCAGAGGTTTTCCCTGAGACAAAGCTCCGCAGAAGGAAGTTCCCTGGGCTAGCTTGTCAGTCCTGCCCATCAGATAACCACGGCTCTGGGTAACAGGATGAGGTCGACTTGGTTGCAATGTTCTTGCCTTTCATGTTCCCCTAAGCCGAGTCTTCCCAGCCTGCCTCCATCCTGGAGGGGCCGCTCACTGGCTGGATTTTGTCACCAAACCTGGAGGAAGGTGATCCAGGACTAGGGAAGGCGCAGCACACTCTCTCCAGTCACGTGGGAGCCTGTGACCAGACCCCTCCCTGGTCCCCAGGGTGAACTTCCTCCAGGGCTCTAGGCAGGGGCACTGCTGGGTGGCTCAAGATTAAAGGCATCATCCCTGGCCAGGTAGAGACCCCGTTTGTACTCACACACACACACATGCACACACAGGCACACACATGAACATAGGCAAATAACCATGGTTGGTGTACATATATACATATATATTCACTTCATTCATGAGTTCGTTCATTCACTCCATGATTCACGAAGCCAACAAACACCAAGATTCGACTTTCTGACAGATGCTTTACAATGTTCTGGGATAAAGGAATGAAATAAGACAGACACAGAATCTGCCCTAGAGGAACTAAGACTCAGAGGGAAAGAGAAACATTCAACGAGAAAGTAAAGAAAGTGTGGGGTCTTAGCATATAACTGGAGGGTATGTTAAAAATATTTTGCAAACTGTATTCCATGGATACTGACCACAGCTCCAAAACAGAACCCTGCAGACCCTCTTCTGGTGCGATCCCCTGGGTTGCGAGATCTTGCGGCAGAGGATCAGAAGGATCCCTTGTGGCGGACTGGGTGACAGCAACGGCTTAAAACAGTGAAGAAACATTTCAACATTTTAACAATCTGACACAATGGTACCTGCGAGTGCCAGCTGCACACTGGCCTGGAGAGGACATCTAACAGGGAACCATGCAACTTGGATCATCTTTCAGGAAAGGCTTACCTGATCAGGAGATATTTAAGCCAAGACCTGAGGATGGAGTAAGAGTCAAGGATTAGTGGGCACAGGGGATGCCGGAGAGTGTTCCAGAGAAAGCAAGAGGTGAGAAAGAACCTGGCATGATTAAGGAAATACATTTATTTCCCCACTAATTCTGGCATATGGAGTAGAAAGGGAAACTCACGCGATGGGCTTGGAGAGGTAATTAAAAGTCATGTCAGCAACTCTGAGAGGACTGAGAGGTGGAACTTTAGTTTGATGGAGAACTTTTCTACCCAGGTGGTGACATTTCTACCCAGGTGGTGCTAGTGATAAAGAACCTGCCTGCCAATGCAGGAGACATAAGAGATGCTGGTTCAATCCCTGGGTTGGGAAGATCCCCTGGAGAAAGACTTGGCAACCCACTCCAGTATTCTTGCCTGGAAAATTCCATGGACAGAGGAGCCTGGTGGGTGGGCTACAGTCTGTGGGGTCACAAAGAGTCAGACACGACTGAAGTGACATAGCACGCACACATTTCTACCGCCCCATGGCATGGCAGATTGAAGGAGGAATTAAGTTCAACATTAGAAAAAAAACTTCATTTCATATTCACTCAATAGTCTTACCCGCCACACCCACACAAGCTTGCCAGCTGAGAAAGGCTCTAAGGGCACGGAACCCAGGCTCCTTCTTGTCCTTGCTGTGCTGGGCTCAGTCGTGTCCGACTCTTTGCAACCCAACGGACTGTAGCCTTCCAGCCTCCTCTGCCCATGGGATTTCCCAGGCAAGGATACTGGAGTGGGTGCCATTGCCTTCTCCAGGGGATCTTCCTGACCCAGCGATTGAACCTGTGTCTCCTGCATTGGCAGGCGGGTTCTTTATCACTGCGCCACCAGGGAAGCCCCCTTCTTGTTCTTAGCTCTCTGCTCAATGCCAGTTCCTCGGAAAGGTCTTCACCTATTCCTGCATATCAAATAGCCGTTCCCCCTCTGTGACTCACTAGCCACCTTTCCTTGCTGCGTATTTCTTACCTCTCTTATTCTGGACTCATGATGTAAATTTAGACTGTCACCTCCACTACAGTGGGGTCACTGCTTCCCCAGCATCTAGAACAGTCATGGCTGTGGCTGGTGCTCAGTGTTATTTGTTAAATGGATCTTGAATGAATGAGAAAGAATCCATAAATGGAGGAGTGAAAGGCCAGTGCCCAGGAATGGAGACTGCTTTTAGGAAGGGGAGAAGCTGCTTCCTTACACAGAAGCCAAGAGGCAGGGAGGGTATGGATGTGTGTGTGGGGGGGGTTGTGGGTTTCATGTGCGAGGTTGAGGATGTTCCTTTCTGCCACCTGTTTTTCCTTTGAGAAGAAGGAAGCAAGGCCATAAGCTGAGATGGAAGGGATGGCTTGACAGAGGGGTTGGTTTGGGGAAGTGAAGACGTTTTGTTGACAATGAATGAGTTGTTGAGAAGTATCATTTGGATTGTTGGGCACTGCTATCTATTGAAAGGGACTTTATCTACTGATACTAATGTGACTGGTTACCTGTCTTTTCTCCAGTGGCACGCAGCTGTCCAGGTGTGAGCAAAGAGATGCAGCCAGATGATTTTCCAGGGCTAGAGTTTTATAGGAGGGACGCAGAGTGAGAACACTGAGGCAAGGACTGTTGGATTTCGGGGAATGAGTGGTCAGCATGCTGGACTGGGGAACGGAAGCCAGATATGGAGGGAGGAGAATGTAGCAAGTAGGGAAAACTCTGGGAGTCAGTGAGTAGCAGCCTCAGCAAGGATGAAGCACTGATTTATCGGCAGTAGCCTGGAAAATTCTATGGACAGAGGAGCCTGCAGTCCATGGGATCACAAAGAGTCAGACATGTCTAAACAACTGAATACACACACACATGAAAAAACAACAGCTGAGTGAGAATCAGATGGGCCAGCAACATTGGAGAGCATTGCTGTAACGTAAATTTGAATTTCTGATACAGGCTGGGTGACTGAGATGATGATCGCGTTTGTGGTTTGGTCAAGGGATGAGGTGGTTCAAGGTCACTGGAGATAAGGCAGTCAAGCTGTGTGTTGGAGGGGTGGTCTGCACAAAGCACTGAAGTCATCCAAGGTGATGGAGGGTCTCTGGGGGAGAGGAAGACCATGAATAGAAGCCAAGGTCTTGACAGATGAGGGGCAGGGTCGGGAGGCTGCATGTGGCAGTGCCAGCCTGGAATCAGATGGTCTTCCATCTTACCAGTGTGAGCCTGTTCCTCCCCGCATCCCTGTGTAAATGCCATTGTTGGAAGAGCCAGATAAAGAGCTCCTCAGTTTCTTCCTTGACACAGAGCTGCCTGGGGATTTTCTTTTCTGGGTTCCATGCTTGGTTCTCTCCTCTTCTTAGCCTACATTCGTCCCCTGGTTGACCTCTGCAAGTGCCAGGGATTTAATCACAAGCTCTGTGCAGACAGCTTTTACATGCATCTCCAGACTCTGGAACTTCAGTCCATTTAAATCTTCACTAGGATGTTCACATGGATCTCAGACTTGGGGTGTCCGGAAACAGAGTCTGCATTCCTGAACTCTGCTTCTCCATGACTCCTTTTAGAGAGTAAATGACAATTCCATTTTTGCAATTGCTTGTGTGAAAGTAGCTCAGTTGTGTCCAACTCTTTGCAACCCCATGGACTGTAACCTGCCAGGCTCCTCTGTCCATGGAATTCTCCAGGCCAGAATACTGGAGTGGGTAGACATTCCCTTCTCCAGGGAATCTTCCGAACCCAAGGATCGAGCCCAGGAATAATCGGGCTTCTGGGAAGATCCCCTGAAGAAGGGAATGGCAACCCACTCCAGTATTCTGGCCTGGAGAATCCCATGGACAGAGAAGACTGGTGGGCTATAGTCCATGGGGTCACAGAGTAGGACAGGACTGAATGACTTTCACATACATTTTTCAGTTGATTCGACTCCAAATCCAGAATTCATCCTTAACGCCAGTCTTAGATCCACATCCATCACCCGTTTCTGCTGTTTTTGCCTCCAGTAGAGCCAGAATCATTGGCCCACCTCCATATGGAACCAGCTTATTCCACACATACCGTCTTGTCTCATCTACGTTATGGCCTCCTAATTGGTATCCTTGTTTCTTCTCTTGCCCTCCTGTGGTCTATTCTCTACCCAGCAGCCACGGTGACAGTTTTAAAACTTAAGTCATGTCAGGCTTCTGCTCAGAATTTTTTTCTCAGCTTTCATCTTGGTTGAAGAAAGAGCCAAATTCTAACCCTAGTCCACAGACCCTATGTGAGCTAGCTCTGGATACTTCTGACTTATTTCCTACTCTTTAGCCTCTGCCATACACCATCCCTTGCTATTTGCTCCAGCTGAACTGACCTCTTTGCTCTTTATCAAACACACCAAGTAAGTCTTCACTTCAGGACCTTTGCACTTGCTACCTGAGATATCTTTGTTCAGATGTTTGCATAGCTCAGTAGCTCACTTCTTTCAGGGCTGCTGCTCAGTAGTATCTTTTCAGAGAGGACTACTCTGACTTCCCCCCTCACTTGGATTTATTATTATCCATAGGACTTAGCACTCCCTGATTTAGCCATAATAGGCTAAATAATGCTGTGGTAGCAGATCCTGAGGTGAAGTGGCTTGTAACATAAAGGAACATCCAGTGGTAGGCTGGAGCCAACTTGTACTGGAGCAAGAGAGCCAGTTAAAGGTTCAGGAAATTTGTGAGTCATAGTTAAAGCAGCATCACTATTAAAAGTTAAATTACATAAACTTACAATTAACATACTTAAGATGAGGCAATACATATTCAAAACACATGAGTTCTCCATTGTTTCACTATTATCATTAGTGTATACAAAGTTTATTGTTATTATTACTCCATATCATTATGACCGCTGTGCTTGAGGTTATCTACGCTTCTTTTATTTGCACGTTGGGAATACTATATAATATGCACTACTGTGTGAAGGTGCAGGCTAAGTCACTTTGGTTGTGTCCAACTCTTTGCGACCCCGTAGACTGTAGCCCGGAAAAGGCAATGGCGCCCCACTCCAGTACTCTTGCCTGGAAAATCCCATGGACGGAGGAGCCTGGTAGGCTGTAGTCCATGGGGTCGCTAAGAGTTGGATACAACTGAGCGACTTCACTTTCACTTTTCACTTTCATGCACTGGAGAAGGAAATGGCAACCCACTCCAGTGTTCCTGCCTGGAGAATCCCAGGGACTGTGGAGCCTGGTGGGCTGCTGTCTATGGGGTCGCACAGAGTCAGACACGACTGAAGTGACTTAGCAGCAGCAGCAGCAGCAGACTGTAGCCCACCAGGCTCTTCTGTCCGTGGTATTCTCCAGGCGAGAATATTGGAGTTGGTTGCCTTGCCCTCCTCCTGACTCAGGGATCAAACCTGCATCTATTAAGTCTCCTGCACTGGCAGGCAGATTCTTTACCACTAACACCACCTGGGAAGCCCCAAGCTACTGTGCATCTCTACCTAATTCCTCATCCAGTGATGACATGTTGAAATCAGTCATATTGGGAATATTTTCATATCCCCGAAATCAACAAATGCTACAAATCAAGGTTTGATTGCTTTTGTGTCTGTGTGTGTGTGTGCTTTTCTAGACTTAAAGAAGTGATGGAAAAATATTTATGATGCAGATTAAACTTTAAAGTGTCATGTCTGCAGCCATTATACTCTGAATAGCAAAAATTGAAGCAGTATTCAAAAACTTACACCTGATTTAGCAAAGAGGTTGCTCACTGTTGATGAATGAGTGAAGTTCTGACTCATAGATCTTCACTGTGTCACTTTCATCTTACTTGTTAACATAAATGAATACATCAACCAACATTTATGTTGGAACTATGCTCATCCATCAGTTGGAACCACAGGTTGATTATGGATACACGACTTCAGCAAAAATAAACCAAAGCATCTTTATCGGTTGGACATGTGGCATTTCAGTACAGAGTACTGTGTGCATTACTGTTGTAAATTGATTATGTCAGTAAAGTTTATAATAAACATACACACAACACACACACACACACCCCATACATATATCCCCCCTCCCCTCCTTCTTTGGAGAGCTGGTTGTTAAACATTTACTGGGTTGATTGCTCATGCATGTTACAGGTCCATCATGGGCCTATTCACACCCCTCACTCTGGGCCCAGATGATGGCACTCTTGCTCCAGGGGCAGAGTTGGTGGGGCAGGGGCAGGGGCCACAATAAGACCCACTGGCTTTCAAAGGCTCTGTGCAGAAGTGACATGCACTTCCCTGTTCATATTCCACTGTCGGAAGGGAGCCACATGGCCACGCCTACTGTCAGTGAACAGAGAAGTGCAATCCTGCCATGTGCCGGGAAGGAGTGGGGGAACTGGAACGCTGGTGCGCAGCCCTAATGACACCACGGTACATTAGTGCTTTTGTGTGTCTTGTCTGCCCCGGCCCCACAGTGAACGAACATTGCACTGCAGAGTGTTTTGTCTCCTGTGGTCTCCTGGAGCATCTTGAGACACTCAAAAAGTACTCAGCGAAGCTGAGAGGAGACTGGCCTGAAGGAGGAAGGTTCTGGAAGCAAGCCCTCATGGATAATGGAGAGTCATCCAAATCTTGAAAAGCAATGTGCTCCTATTACTCCTCGCCATACCGTATGCAGCTGGAAATTTGTGGCACAGGAAGCCACACAGATACATGTGGCTTTGTGTCCTTTAAACAGACCCTATGGCCAGAGAAGGAACAAACCCTGGGGTGACTTCAGACTGACCCAGGCTGGGACCGCGGTGAGGCCGATAGACATAAAGGACAGTATCATTCAGATTAGTGCAGGTAGAGGGCCAGCCCTCAGAAGAAGTTACGTTTTGCCCCCTGGGTTCTTTGCTGGTCTCACCTCCTCCTGGCCCTCCAGCCAGCTCTTCTCTAGGAACTCCTGATTCCAAAGTTAAACAGATAATCCCAACCCTATTGGCTGCTTCTTCCCAACACAGCTGCATGGTAGTGTATGCAAGAGAATTCTGAGCGGAGGGAAAGTTTTCTCACTCTCTGGCTCAGAGGCTTCAGTAAATCCCAGGGGCTGAATTAAGGCTCCAAGTGCTGAGCGGGATGACAAAAGTAACAAGGAGGGGCATTATATACCCTAGAAGTCTCAGGTGTCTACCTCGGGTTGGTACCTTGGAGTTCAGGTGTATGCTGTGGTTCCAGGTGGGTTTGATGTTATCATACACCAGGGAGGCAACCGTGCCACTTCATTTGTTGGGTATTTACTATTTGCCAAGGCTTTCCTATATGGTGCTTCATTGTCAGTACCCAAGTTCACTATTCTTGGCATTTCCTCTTTGTCAAAAAAGGAAACTGAGTCTGGGGGAGATTAAGTAACTCTTCCAATGCCAACAGGAAAGTGGCAGAACCAGGATTTGAATGAAATCTTTCTGACTTTGATATCTGGTCCTTCTCAATGAGGACTTCTCTATCAACCTGTGAGAAAAGACTAGAAACCCCATCATTCAGGCAACACAAACTCAGGACTCAGGGTTTTACTGGCGTTAAAATGTTAGCATCATTTCCACGTTTGATTCACATGACATACGTCCATTGACTTGAAATAAATTCCAGTTGGACCATAACAGCTTTTTTTTTTCTTTCAATTTTTATTGAACACAAGTATTCTGACAGAATGCAAAGTCAAAATTCTCAGTTAGTACTCAGTATTTACACCAGTGAGAATGGAAACAAAGGTGGTATCGATGTTTCACTTGGTAAAAAGTTTGTAACAAGAGAGAAGGCCCCCGAAGTCGGGAATGCTGGGTAGAGATGTTAATGGAGATCTGATAACCACCATCCGGACAGACAGCCTACAGTGAAAACCCGGGAGTTGGAAGGCTCCATAGAAAAGTGTGAAAACCGTGTTCCACTTCAAAGCTGCACTATATACACTACGGCCCTTCAGGGTTCGGAGGCCCCACGCATGGCACCCGAGTGCCCCTCTGGCAGAACCTGGCCATGCCAGTCTTTATGTGAATACATATGTATGGCACATACACATATAGACACATAGACAGTGGAAACTGGTAGGGTGATCCCTCCTTCAAAAAATTAAAAAAGGAAAACTATAAGCTTTTATCTCTTAACATAAAAGATACAACGTCTTGAAAATAAAGCGACTCCCTCTATGATTTTAGAGAAAGCATTGCTGTTTTTTTTTCCCAAAGAAAGGAAAGCTCACGCATGCAGAGACAAATCTACGTGTGACAGGAGAGAGGCAGAACAAAAGGCTGGCAGAGTTTGGGGTTCCAGCAGAGCCGGGGTCTGGGGAGGGGGCGGGCGGGGAGTCAGCTGCCCTGGGCCAGGTTATCTGAGGGTCGACCATACCTCTTTCTCTTCCTAACCATCAGAACCAAAATCAGTTTACTTGACCACAACCCCTTGAAGTGAGATGCACAGTCTCAATGAGGTATAGTGTGGGCTTGGCAGAGGTGGTCAAAGCCATTACCATCCCAAAATGAGGAATCGATTCCACTGACAACCTGGGGACCCAGAAGAGCCCACCGCTCCCCGCTGGGTCCTCCCTTCTGTCTCAGACGCCCAGGAGCTCCCATCTGCTGCAGGCTCTAACCACTGTCGTCACCTGACTCGGTCCTGAGGGCCTGTGCATTCGAACCATAGATTTGTGCAAGCCCCAAGGTCAAAGTGCCAGACCTGTGTAGACCGGCATCCTCCATTTCCATCCCCAGGAGCTGAGAAAATGCAAAATAACCCCACACTGAGCAAATGACAAGACCATTATTTTTCACAGTTTGAAATAATGTAGCATAGTGCCACTGACTAGACTGCAGAAGTGTCAGAACACGGGGGAGTGTGGCCCACAGAACGGACGCAGAGGGAGTCTTGCCACCCTAACCTCTGGCTGCTCTCTCTGTACCTTGGGAAGGTACCCGCAGAGCGCTCATTTCTGTTGACTCAGCGTCATCTTCATCATCATCATCGTTTCTATTTCATTCTTTGTTTAAAGGCTTCAATTCCTTGTAAGAGTTATTTTTTGTTTCCTGAATGTTTTTTTCTGAACTATCTGCTATACCTTCCACAACCAAACTATGTTGAAGTTTTATTTCAATACTATGACAAAAACACGTTTCACACTAAAATATTCACGCATCCACAGTGCACAAGCTTGCAGTTCTAAAGTAGAATGAGGAAAAAAAAAAGCAAAATTTCTATACAAAGGGCTGGCTTTTCCCTTCTCCCCCCTCCCATCCCCCTTAAAGTTTCTGTATTTTTTTTTTCCCCCACTTGGTTTCCAATCCAGTAAAAGTTGTCTTATGACTCCAGACAGCAGGTTAGTTTTTTTTTTCTTTTGTTTCTACAAATGCTGCCTAAGTGAACAGAAGGCTGATGTTATTTTACTTCAACAGATTTCCAAAAAAAGACACTAATTCCCTGAAGCACACATGCTCTTCCGCTCAAATCTAGATTCTGGGCTCAAAAGGAAATTGTATGTATATATTTTATTTGGCTTTCTACAAAGAAGGGGATGTTTGGGGTAAAAATGTGTGTTCACCAAGACCAGCCCCAACTATACAATCTTCTCTGCTTCATTCAACAAAGCCTAAGAGTCCTTCAAAAGGAAGGGTGGGGACACCTGGGGAGCAGATCCTTTTCACAGATACAGGCAGGTGGTCGCTAATCAGAAGTGGTCTAACCCCCAAGGAAACAAACAAAGAAACAAACGGAACTGAAAACCCGAAAGCAAAACCATTCCAGAACGAGATGGATTTTCACCTGAGTCGCACACAGGCAAAAATTTCAAATCAGAAGCGGGGAAGAGCCACTGTAAACAATTAGATTTTGTAAAGTTGTCCTGGGAGGATCCTACACCTCTAGGCAGTATTTGTAACTTAAAAAAAAAAAAGGCTGCTATTTTACATGGCCATTGAAATACAACTGAAGTCAAACATTTGTCAACTTGTAAACACTGGAAAGCAAAGTTGGCAGAAAGAAAAAAAAGAAGGAGAAAGTAAAGGAAAAGAAAAGAGATCTGAATACTGCAAATTGAGATCTACCCCCAGAAGCTGCATTTGGCATTCTTCCTACAAAACAGGAGTCTATGTGGGAATTGAATCCAGCTAGGAAGGGTGACACACTTTGCATACTGAACAAATACAAAGTGAACAGAAATGATAACTTATTTATGAGGTTTTACAGAGTTCAAACTTGACTGAAAGTAGAAAAATAAACTTGGACTTTGTTCATTCAGTTAGTCTTAGCGTCTGGAAGTTACTTCTCTGAACCCGGGCTGTGCCGGTTCGGCAACACCAAAATCCTGAACCTAGATTCTTTTTTCTTCTGAGCTTCCTAGATTCTTAATTTGGGGTCCTTTTGTTTGATTTTTAAATGGTTTCAGGGAACCAAGTGTCCTAGTTTGGCTGTGGGTTTCACGTTTTTGTCTCATTTTCTTACAAGTGAGTGCGCAACAAAGGAACCCTTTCTATAAATCTACAAAAAGGAGATCCCATGTTGATCTGCTTAGTTTTTTTTTTTTTTTTTAAAGGCAAAAGACACTAGAGGAATGAGATGTGTGTGTGTGTGTGTGTGTGTGTGTGTGTGTGTGTGTGTGTGTGTGTGAGAGAGAGAGAGATATTGGAGATGCTCTGGTGAAGCTGCTGTGTCACTTTTTATTTTGATCTTGGCTGGTGGCTCGTCACCCATCACGCTTTGCTCTCATTCTCCTCTGTTTGTGTGGCATCGTTGGGGACCGTCTGGACCTCAGCTGGCGCTGGCTTCGTCTCTGTCTCCGGCTTTGCTTCTACGGGACCCTTCCTGCAGAGAATTGGGAAAACAGCACTGAGATAACGGTCTGCCGTAACGCACCCTCCAGCCAGTCCCTCAAAGGAGCACTGGACTCCAGCTGCGTGTCCGGATCACCTGGAGCCTCTGAAAATCACTGACCCTGGGCCGTGTCCCCAGAAATCCCGATCTCCTGGGTCAGAATGCGGTGACTTTTAAAATCACCCGAGTGGTTCTAAGACGTACAGCTAAAGCGGAGAGCTGCTGAATCAGAGGGAGGCGCCCTTCTAGCCCTGACCTGATACCGGGGGCTCCAGCTTTACCTGGAGTGTGGAAGTGTGTGGGGAGCAGCCTCCTCTCACCCTGCATGGCTGTAGCAGCAGCAGCAGCAGCCGCCCAGCTTGGTCTAAATGATGTGTGTGTTGGGCTCCCTGGGACTGATTCCAGGGGACCCTCTGCAAACTGCCTGTGCTTGCCTGTCTGTACTCCCACCTCTCTGTGCTCTGCCTTTCCTGGTGATGCCTCTGTAGGGCTTTCCCCGGGCAGGATAAGAAGATGCTCTTTGTTACCATGGCAGTTTTCCATGGGAGTCTGGTGAGAACCTGGAGTGGGCTGCCAGGCTCCAGGGGAGCTGAGTGGGGTTGGGTGGGCAGGGCTGTCCTTTAATTTCCCAACAGACTCAGGGCTCCGGGTGAGGGTCCCCCCTGTCACTCTGGGTGGCAGCACCCCAGCTTATCTGGGAGCAGCCAAGGAGCCTCTATAAAAACCTCCATCTGACTCAGTCGCTCTTGGCTCCAGTCAGTCCCAGGAGTGAGCGGCTGGTCTAAGGACGCACCAGAGGAGGCTCAGACTCCAGGCCCAGCTGGTGCCCCTGCATGTTGGCCTCACATTTAAGAAACCTGTATGCTGAAGGACCTGGCCTTGAACTTAGGAAACCCGGCCCTCATTCAGGGCTTTGGAGCTTGAGTCTCCCCAGTCACTCGGGGCAGGAGAAGCAGGAGCAGGTGGGTGGGTGTGTGGGCGTCCGGGCTGGGGTGTTACGGGGGCTTCTGGATCAGATCCTACCCATCCCCCAAAAGCCTTGGGGTCTGCCTCTTCACTGCCTGCACCACCATGCCATGCTGGTGAGGACTTGGCCTTGGCCCTGGATGACACCCTGCCTGTGGGCCCTAGGGTGGCCGATCAGGGCACCTTGGCCTCCTTAGCTCACTTCCCAAGATATGCTCATCAGCGACCCAAATGTAAGGGCTCCTCCAGGGACAAGAGATGCCACCACTAGGAGGATCAGGATCAAACGTAATTAACACGGCCTAATTAGTAAGCAGGCGGCTGCCTGCCTGTTCCCCGCTCTCTGCCTTGGCCCAGCCCCTGGCTGACAGTCGCCTCCGAGAAGCCCTGGATGAGGCTGCAGACACGTCTAACAGGGAGGACACAGCACAGCACAGACGCACACCACCACGGGACACCACCCGACGACAGCGGACAGAGAGAGGCCGTACTCGGTCTTGGCTGGTGCAGGCAGAAGAGAGCCGTCGGCCGTGGAAGGAGCAAGCTCAGAGGCTTGTCCACTGGCCCCAGCGGAGGGAGCAGGAGAGCCCAGGGCTGCAAAAACATCCTTGGCAAGGTCAATATCTGGGGTCTTGAAGTTCCCTTCGTCCATTTTAAAGTCCTCGCCCTGGGCAGGGTTTGTGGTGGTGACGGAGGCCGCCTCGCTCTTCGGGCTGGCGAGGGCCCTGGCGGCCTCGGGCGGGCTCTTCGAGGCACCGGGCTGGGTGGGCTCGGGGTCCGGACCTTTGGTGCCGGGAGCCTCCTGCTTGGCCTGGGGGGCTTCCGGGGCAGGGGCCGTCGGCGCTGCTGCCAGGGGACTGGCTGCCGACGGGGGAGACGGCCTTGCTGGCTGGAGGGGCCTTGGGGGCCTCGCCCGCGCTGGCCGGGGCGCTGGGGCTGAGCACGGCCCCCTGGTTGGCCAGGACACTAGAGGACAGGTTGTTGGCAGCCAGAGCCGAGGTCGGAGGGTCGCTCAGGTCAACGAGGGGGGCGACCTTGGGGGCTGGGGCTGGGGCCAGGGAGGCGGCAGTGACGCCGGACCCCTTGGACGGGGTGGCCTGGCCGGCGGGCACAGAGTTTGAATCAGGGGTGGCCGTGACCGGGGGAGCGATACTGGAGGTCAGGGTGGTGGTCTCACTGGTGGGGCTGTTCTGAGCAGTGGCAAAGGTTTCGGTGATAGTGTCAGAGTTAGCGGTGACGGTGGTGACAGAAGGCAGCATGTCCTCCACAGTGGCTGTGGTGTCAGCAGGCAGCCTGCGGGGAGGACAGGAAGTAGAAGAGATAGACGATGAAGCTGAGACAGACAGAGAAGCCAAGAGAGGGCGGAGGCCAAGGAGGGGGCTGAGGGCGGGCATGCGGGGACGCACAGGCAGGACACAGGCCCACAGAGAGAGGAGGACGCGGGAGGCAGCACACGCCCGGGCGGGCAGAGGAGGACACAGGAGACAACAGAGAACGTGGCGCCTGGCAGGGGCCTCTCGCCTGCCTCCCTGCCGATTGCCCTGCCGCCTGCCTGCAGCTCCCTTTCCCTAACATCTGCAGCAGGCCTTTCAGAGCCCTGTCTGCATCTAGACCCGGGGAGAGGCCAGCTGAGCTCAGCGTTCACCACCGCAGGACCACCATTCCCCGTCCCTGGGGAATTGAGTCTAGCTGCCCCACAGAGAGGGGCTCTGTGTGGCCCCTCAGGGCTGGTGGGGTGGTCCAGCCAGAGAGTCTGCGCTTCCATCAAACTCCATTCCCTTCAAACCCACAGTACCCACGACAGCCTGGCATTCATTACACCCAAAGCTGGATGTGCCTTCTGACTGAGGATCCTCAAGGCTTAAGAGACCAGGAGGGCCAGGCTTTACCAGGTCCCCAGCTTCCCTCACCCTTTTAGGAAAAAATGCAGAAAACCCTAAAATTCTTGGAAATCCTAAATAGAATCTGCTAAGCTCTCTCAGTGACGTTTTGTCTCCTTGAGTCATTTCTGGGGTGTGTGAGTGTGTGAGTGTGTGTGTGTGTGTGTGTGTGTGACCTAGGCCCAGGGTCTAGGGATCCCACTGATGCACAGAGCTCCTTAAGGTCACCCACAGTCACCCAAATAGGACCACGAATGCCTCCTCTCCTCGGAGAGTGGGGTCAGGCATTCCCGGCCCAGGACTCCAGAGTTCTGGCCGGCGCCGCGCGGGAGAAGCACGGAGCTGTGGGCGGGGCGCTGCGGTGGACGTGGCTCTGCCCAGGGAGGGCCCGGCCCCCCGCCCACGTACTCGGGCTCGGTCAGCGGTGTGGTCTCGTTGGGTTCCGTGTGTTTCCCTCCGTCGTGGTTCGGGGTCCTCTCCTCCTCCGTTCGCACCTCCACGATGGGCTCCTTGGACTCGTCTTTCCTGTGGAGAGAGCTCCGCTGGTTCCTTCCCGGGGAGCTGGGGGAGGAAGAGGGCTCCCAGGGAAGCCAGCCACACTCAGGTACCTCCGCCCAGCCCCAGGCTGGCGGGGGCTGCTGCATCCAGAGCCAGAGCCCAGTGCTGTATCTCAGCCCCCGTTCCTGCCAGCTGGGTGACCCTGAGCACCTCATTTGCTCACCCATGCCTGTGTCCTCACCTGTAAAATGGGGCAAGTAACAGTCTCCACTTGTCTAGATGTTATGGACATTAACTGAGACAATGAATATAAAGTACTGAGGAAAGCACTTGGTACAGATTAGTGCTCAAGTCATTTATATGTGTATACACGGTAAATACGTACATGCATACATATGTGTATATGCAAGAATGAACAAGTATATCATGTATGTACGTGTGTGTATATATAGGTATATACAAGTATATGATGTGTGTACATGTGTGTGTGCTGCTGCTAAGTCGCTTCAGTCGTGTCCGACTCCGTGCGACACCACAGATGGCAGCCCACCAGGCTCCGCCGTCCCTGGGATTCTCCAGGCAAGAATACTGGAGTATACAGGTATATACAAGTATATCATGTATGTACATGCATATGTATATATAGGTATATACAAGTATATGATGTATGTACACGAAAAAGCTGGAGAAGGAAAAGGCTACCCACTCCAGTGTTCTGGCCTGGAGAATCCCATGGGCTGCATAGTCCATGGGGTCACAAAGGGTCGGACACAACTTTCAGTCAGTCAGTCACATGTACAAGTATATATAAGTATGCACATATTTAAGTATATGTATATATGTATATTTAAGTACAAATGTACATGAACACCGAAGTATATACATGTATAAGTATATGCTATATATATTTAAGTATATGTATATGTAAGTTTGCACATGTTCCTGTATATGTGTAAGTATGTGTAAACATGCACATATATGTATATGTAAGTATGCACATGAATATGATGTGTGTATAAGAATATGCACATGTAAGTACAAACATGTATACACATGTGTGTCTACCTATATGGACTTCCCTGTTGGCACAATGGTAAAGAATCCCCTGCCAATGCAAGAGACTCGGGTTCAATCCCTGGAGAAGGGAATGGCAACCCATTCCAGTGTTCTTGCCTGGAGAATCCCCCACAGAGGAGCCTGGTGGGCTACAGTCCACAGGGTCGCAAAATAGTTGGACATGACTCAACTTCCTAAGAGACTACACAACAACAATGTATGCATAGATGAGGTATGTACATCCATGTGCTGTATGTACACATATGTGATGTATGTATGCACAAGTACAAACATGCATGTGTATGTGTAAGCATGTATATGATGTATGTAAAAGTATATGTATATGTACACATATGTGTGTACACAGTGCCTGACATGGGGTGGTGCTAACAACCTATTTCCTTGCTCTGTCCCTTCTGGCCTTGCTCTGGCTCAGCCCCGCCTGCCGACAGTCTGTGAAGGTTCCTCTATTTGGCTCAAGATCTGTTTCTCCAGAGATGCTGGAGCACAGCTTCTGACTGGATCATCCTCCAGGAGGACAGGCATTTTCATCTGTTTTGCTCACTGCGTCCCCTAGCACTTGGCAGCGGTGCCATGCCCATAGCAGCTGCTGCTCCGTGAATATCTGGTGAGTGATGGAGGCATGGATGGCGGCGAGGCAAGTGGGTCTCTCCGTGGCAGCTCCCCTCGAGGCTAGGCTCTGACCACACCTCTCATTTTGATCTACGTAGGGATTTCCTCATTTCCATGAGATTCTAGATGTGGGGTTGGGTTCAGGTGTCTGCTTTTAACATTTCTCTAATGCCTCGCTTCCCTTGGGGTTTGCAATGGGAAGGCTGAGGTGGCTCCCCGCTTGGGGCCCGGGCCTGGGTGCTTAGCAGTGGGGGGCGGGTCTGCACTCACGAGAAGGCGGCTTTGCCCTCTTCCATGTCCTTGCCCTTGGCTCCGGGCCCGGCTTTGCCACACAGGTTGACGGCGATGCACATGAGCAGGCCACACTTGTTCAGGAAGTAGCAGGTGACGTCCACGGCCACCAGGAGCAGGACAAAGGTTACGACGAGGATGCCCACGATGGCACCGGTGCTCAGGCCCGAGGTGGGGCTGCCGTTGGCTTGGGTGGGAGGGAGAGAGGGATGGGGGTGGTTAGTAGCTGCAGATGCAAACCCGGACCTGCAGAGCAACAGCCCTGGGGGTGGGGTAGAGCCCACTGGATGGCCGCAGCATTTGTGTCCAGAGTGCCACCGTCCCTGGGCCTTTCTCCCCCCGGGGGTTGAGACAACAGGGTCTCTTCCTATCTTCAAGACAGAGGGATGGCAGCCTGCTCTCACAGACCAGAGCATGGGGCACAAGGCAGCCAGCAGTCAGGACAGGAGCCCAGACTGGCGCCATGTCTCCACCTCTGCTCTCAGCCCACACTCAGCTGGCCTCCCCGGGAGCCCTGGGAGCTGCCAGGGGCAGGGTCCCAGATAGGGGCAGAGGGTCTCAGATGGGGGAGCAGAGGGTGCCCAGGGCTCCCTTGGGGCTTGTGGGGACATCAGGGACAAGATGCCCCGTGCCTTCCCGCTCTTTAGGAATTGCTCCAGAGGATCTCGACTTTGGACCACACCTTCCTTCACTGCACCAGGAAGGTGAATGAAGCTCACCTATTCTGGAGACATGGGGATCTCCCCAGGCTCACTGGGCAAGGTAGAAGGTCTGGGAATACTCACCATCTGGGAGCCAGGCCCGCTTGGATTAGACTTCTGGAAACCCAGCAGACTCACCCAGAGATACACTCCCGCAGCGGCAGGCTCACTCACACGGGACACATGCCCGCCACAAGACAAACACACCCTCTCACATTCGAGCAACACCCAGCATCCCCACTCGAATAACCACCTCTGTGTCTTCCTCCCTGGGGTCCCCCTAGAATTCTCCAGGGCCCTGGGCTACTTGTGGTATCACGGAAGGACCCCAGGCTCAGCTCCAGAGCACCTCCTCGTGGTTCGGGCTAGGTGCCTGCGGTGAACCCCGGATTGCCTGGTGGTTCCCAGCAGCTTCGGAAAGGCAGAGGCTGTGCTGGGGGAAAGCAAGGATCCATGTGGAGCTCTGTGGAACCATGACCTCAGACTGAGAAGTCTGTTTCATTTTCCTCTTCTGGGAGGACAGGGTTCCAGGACAGCAGCGTCATCCCACCACCAGACCTTGTCTGAAGCTTCCTGTGTCCTCCAGACCCACTAGGATGACCCGTCTGCGGACCGGAGGCAGGAACTGTGGCCAACACAACCTGAGTCTCCTTGAGCCTTTGCCTGGGGGGCTGCCAGCCACATCACATGCCAGTTCACGGAGGGAACAGGTAACCCAGGGTGATGGAGATGGAAGGCATCCTCTTTCTGCATGTGGTCTGTGTTCCTGTGCCCCAGAGCCCTGCTTAGGCACAGTGGGGCTCCTTCAACAGCTGTCCCATTCTGATGGTCCTTATTTCTAACTTCAGTTCAGGGTCTGGGCCACCGGCCAGCATGTAAGAGACGACCACTCACAACCTAATTTCTGCACCAGAGGAGCCTTCTGGGATCTTGAATATTTTGGCCTCCTTTGCTTCTTAGCCCCTCGCCAGGCTTTCCCACTGGCCCCTTTCAACCCTGCACTGAAGACACGGCCTGTTTCTCAGGAAGACCCGAGTCTGGCGACTGGCTCCACGCTCAGGAGACATGGCTCTGGTCACTCTGTGTCTAGACTTCGGCAGCAGGAAATCAACCACGGGTCCCTACGGTCAGCTAGAGCTGATCTCGCCAGCACCACACCATCCACTCTACCTTTCCAAGGTGCTCACACATCCACACACAAAAGAAAAGAAACAGCGATGCAGGCCTTCCTGGTCTTCAGAATCCCAAAGCTGCTTCCCCGAACAAGAAGAAATACGGCCTTGGGTTTCCTCCCCATCTTGTGACTCAGGGCTGGAGGCCACTGTGGTCTCCTGACCTCCGTACCCAATAGGTGTTAACTGTCTACTTCCTGCAGAAGGAGCCTAAGGTATTACTGTGGGGAAAGAATGTCTGTACTTTTGGACTCAAAGGCCCTAACACCATGTTCTGAGGTTGATACATAAATATATTTTTAGGGGACTAGTCACGTCTCTAAAGAAGGAAAACAAACCACCGCAAAGTGGTCTGCGTGGGAGAGGCAGCCATTATCCACCCATGCCCTGGGCTCAGCAGACGCACTGGAGGGCTGCATTGCTTGGAAGGCCAAGGCCGACAACACCAGACGTTTGGGGAAGGGCCAGGAGGGAGATAAGACTGATATAAAACAGAAGGCAGGGCAAGAGGTCTTCCCTCTCATTTGACATAAGATTCAAATTGCTTTCCCTGGTCTAAAAGGTCCTACACGTGCGGTGGACTCTCCCACACCTCTGACCGTCATAAATCAGGGCACTCTCTACCCATATCTACCACATGACTCTGTTTTATTCCCTTCTTGACTTTCAGGGTGACTTAGTGGTAAGGAATCTGCCTGCAATTCAGGAGATGTGGGTTCAATCCCTGGGTTGGGAAGATTCCCCTGGAGAAGGAAATGGCAACCTACTCCAGTATTCTTGCCTGGAAAATCCCATGAACAGAGGAGCCTGGTGGGCTACAGTCCATGGGGTCACAAAAAGTTTCAGACACAGCGACTAAACAACAATTTTGCGACTAAACAACAATTCCCTTCTTACTACCATTTCCATCTGCCATTTTCTGTTCATTGACATGAACAGATTTTTCTTTTTTCCACACCATGCAGCATGCAGAATCCTGGTTCCTTGACCAAGGATTGAACCCACACCCCCTGCAGTGGAAGTGCTGAGTCTTAACCACTGGACCACCAGGGAAATCCCTATTGATGTGCTTTTTATTTGGCTGCCCCACCCTCTAGAATATCCTAGCAGGCATATTTGTCTCTGTCTACCTCTTGTCTCCCCGGCAAGTAACACAACTCCACTTACAAGAAATGTTTACAGAATATTTGTTGCACAAATGAGCACTGTTTAGCCTTGGAGATGAGAACTCTGCCTCCAAATACTTAAAGATATGTCACGAGAAGGAAGAGGCAGTCTCAACCAGAGTCCCCAGTGGATGGAAACTAAGGGGATGGCAGGCAAACTTCAGGTCGTATGAGAAAGAACTAGCAAATAAGAGCTCTTCAGACATGGTGTGAGCTGCCTCGGAAGATGAGCTCCCCATTGCCAGAGGCATTAAGCAGAGGCTGGAAAATCCCTTGGTCAAGATGCTGTATTGCTCTGGCTGAGGTTCTCGCACTGGGCACGGCCTGGGATAGATGTTTTCAAGCCCTCTTTAACTCTAAGAGCCTGTCATTGCATGTTAGATGTCCTACAATCCCCAGCAAATGACGCTGCTCCTGCTAAGTCGCTTCAGTCGTGTCCGACTCTTTGGAACCCCATTGACTGTAGCCTGCCAGGCTTCTCTGTCCATGGGGATTCTTCGGCAAGAATACGGAGTGGGTTGCCATGCCCTTCTCCAGGGGATCTTCCCAACCCAGGGATTGAACCTGTGTCTCTTATGTTTCCTGCATTGGCAGGTGGGTTCTCTATCATTAGCGCCACCTGAAAAGCCCCCCAGCACAGGATACAGCTTCCCTAATGTCCATCTCCTCCACAGTGTGTACCAAAAAGTCACAGTGTGACTTTTTCCTGTAAGAACGAAACACTTAGTCAGTCCCATCTTTATTCACAGATTCTTGTAATTTTTATCTCTAGTTGAAAAATAAATACCTTTTAGCATAATGTTTCTCTACTTGCAGCAGAATTCCTGGGGTGCTTTGTGAAGAATTCAGATTCGGGGGTTCCCCCATTCTAGGAAATCAGAATCTCTGTGGTGAGGCTCAGGCTCAGGATTTGATCAAGCATCCCAGTGACTCTTATGCAACTAAGAGTTTGAGGACCACTGTTTTCTAGGTTTTCCTCATCCTTGCATTATGATGAGTAACAGTTGTTCCCATGACTCACCACCCAAGGATGAGCTGTGTAATCTTACCTGGTAGTCTTGACATTACTGATGTATCTGAAGGATGGAGAGAGCAAAGACGTATCCCCAAGGGATCACTCACTTTACCACTAAGAGTCTAGACTTACAGAGGAAGTGAGGTGCCCCTCAAGCTGAAGAAAGGGTATGTGGTGCTTTTACAAAAAAACGTAAATAAAGGACACTTTTTTGTTGTTTTAGTCACTAAAGTTGTGTCCAACTCTTTTCAACCCCATGGACTATAGCCTGCCAGGCTGCTCTGTCCATGGGATTTCCCAGACGAGAATATTGGAGTGAGTTGCCTTGCCTTACTCCAGGGGATTTTCCCAACCCAGAGATAGAACCCGAGTCTCTTACGTTCTCCTGCATTGGCAGGTGGAATATTTACTACTGTGCAACCTGGGAAGCAAATAAAAGACAAACTGGGATGGAAATGAAAGAGTATCCAAGTCAAGCCAACATTCATTACCTCTCAGTGGCCTTTACAGAATTGTTCAGTTCAGGAAACCAGAAGGACAAAGGTTATCTCCTACATATTGCTTAACATTTTACAAAAGGAAAAAGAAAACAACTTCTGAGGTCTTTGCGTGACCTTCCCCTGACCTCTTTGCATACAAAGAGTGCCTCTTGGGAGCAATTTCTCCACAATCTCTGGGCTCTGAGCTGCCCTGAACCTTGAGGCTAAGATCTAGGGCTGCTCAGCATCTGTGGTTCCTGGCCTGGGGGGCGTCGGTACTGAACAGGGAACTGGCTTGCCCAAGATTGAGACATCCAAGTGCCTATGCTCTCAAATGCCGCAAAATGAGAAGGCAGTCTCAGCCCTGGCAGATGACCCCGAGGCTGCAGTCACTGCGCCCCAGGACGGCAGTGCAGAAAGACGTGCCCCTCTCCCTCCTCTGACTCTCGGACCATTAAGCTGAGGTTCCGGTTCACTCCTGAACCCCTTACTCATCTGCTTCTTCCTTCCCGGAGTCTGCTGAACAGATGGCTGGTCTCGGGGGCTTTCAGGAGGCGTCCAACTAAGTGTGATTATAAACCGAGTAGGGTTTGCAAATGAGAACCTTCTCTCTGATTCTCTCTGTCACCAGGTCACTCTGTGCAGCCTTTGAGATGAAGTTGTAAAGGGAGCCGTGAAATCGGGAGAACGTGCAACAGAGTCATGTATCTGGTGGCCCAGAGCGTACCTCTGACCCCAAGGTGACCTTCTTGGCTCTGCAAGGACACTTTCCCCTCCCCCATCTCCTGGGGGAAAGTCCAAGGAGGCAGGACCAGCAGCAGCTCTGACTTAGGAGAGCTAAGAGAACCGAGCAGGGAAAAGCGGCTCCTGCGGCTAGACCTCCACTCAGTGGGCTGCAAGCCTGGGGTCCCATTTAAAGGGTTCTCTGGGGATCAAAGTAATCCATGGGGCCCTGTGCGTGGAGGCAAAGGACTTTAGCAGGATACACCATTATCAAATAAAATCCAAACACGTTGGTGAGTTCACATGAACTGTTATTTCCTTTAATAATGCAAAGGTGTAAACTTCAAGGCCTTGCTGATTATCTGCACAACAATGTTAGCATTCTTATTAGTAGAAAAATGTGATCCAAACCTGCCGTATAAATACTCCAAAAATGAGCAGAGAAGCCCTGTGGCGTGTGGAGCGCGGGCAGCGCTGAGCCGGGGCAGGGGTGGCTGAGCGGGGTGGCAAGCGCGCCCTCCTGCGGAGGAAGCCGTCTCAGGGGCTGGGGGCTTCAGCCACCATGAGAGGACTCAGCATCTGGTGGGAGGGGGTGTGCCCAAATGCTGCCCCCCAAAGGGCATTCCTTACAAACCATGGGCCTGTCTGAATGGGCCGAACGCAAAGGCCCTGGAGTTGCTTCAGCTGGGGTCTGCCTGGCCCAGAATGAGCTGAGGGGACAGGTTCATGGACGTCAGGCTTTCCCACACTTTGGGCCAGATCCCTGCAGTCCCTTCAGAAACACTGGCTCGGGCCCTCACCTATGGGATGGGTGGGCCCTCCTGGACGAATATGTGACTTCTGCCCAAGATGATATCGAGAGCGGGAGCCAGTGATGGGCCACTGTGTGAGGACTGCCTCGTCCTCCTTTGCCCTCCGGATGGCGCTGGGATGCTACGCTGGGCCCGGAGGCACACGTGCCTCTTCGCAATCCTCTCCTTGTGCCCAAGAGCCGTGTCTGCTCCTGCTGCCCCAGTGGGACTGGAGGTGGAGGACCCCGGGGGGGAGAGGTTTGTGGCGGGGCTGCAGGCCGATGGGGCTGGGGCAAGAGGCACTGCCTGGCCTCGCTGATGGGCAGCGTGGGGGCTCCGGTGTCTGCATGTGACCCTCTAAACTGCCAGCACCGAGGACACGGGCCTGTGCCTAGTGACTCAGGCAGCGTCGCCCCGAAGATCATAGGATCACAGTTGGATTCCCAAAGGGAAAGGCTAGTCTTCGAACGTTAAAAAACAACAGAACTAAAAAATAAAGGAACCAAACAGAACAAAAATCAAACTTCTGTGGAGATGCTCAGAGATGAGATACGTGGAATGGTATGTGACTACAAGAAGGACCCCCTAGCACAGACACGGATGCTACTGCTGAACAGGAGTCAGTCTCCACGGGGACTGTAACGAACACACCCCACTTCCTCTAGTAGGTACGTGGGGGATGGGGTGTACCCCCAACAACAGAGGAGCAGCTGGCTTCCACTAAAATTTAAAACACGTCACTGAAGCCACTGACCGATGGGGTGGTGGGGTGGGGTGGGGTTAGGGACACTCTGGGAATGGGACAGGCTGGCTGAGTTCTGATTCACTGACACTCAGGGCTGGCCCTGCCTTCGGCTCCGCTGAGCATGTGTGGGGAGGGGGTGCAACTCAGGCCAGGCTCACAGAGGATGCTTCCGACCTGGGGGACTGATGCTTAGGCAATAGGGTGGGTCACGGTTGGACCACACCCGCCTAGACACGAGGTTCGTGGCTGATCTTTAGCTGGGCAGCTGGAGTCACCTTGAATGGGAGACATGACCTTGCAGAGCCCACGGGTGTTGGGCACGTCCTAAACAGTGTCGGGTGCTGGTTATATTACCAGGACCAAGTGCCTCCCAGAACGTTGGATCAACCCCAGAAAATACCTGATTAAATCAGAGTTCTTCTGATGTCTGGGCAACACGGCGACTTAACTGTGCCCATCTGGCCAGCAAAATGCTCCGGTGGATTGCAGTGGACTCACCATGGGCACCGAATGCAAGCAAAGCCAACTACTTACTTGGGCAGAGGAGGCGCATGGGGTTAGAGTGGGGACTTGGGGTGGTTTTAACTATCTGACGCAAGCTTTAGAGGGTACCTAGAAACCTTCCTCTGCTACATCATCTTCAGGTAAGAACCAAAAATGCGACCAGTAGCAGACGTGTAAAGACTTGTCTGTGAGTTTTTACAGACAAGGTTTTTACGTGTAAAAACCTAGTGTAATGGTTTTTATATATACAGCGTCTAAAGAAAAGAGCTCCCAACATTTTTATACTCTACAAAAAAATGGGGCAAACTCTGTATGAAGTGCCGCAAACGTATCTGTGGGTGGGAATAATATGTTGAGGTCCAGCTTGTTTCCAACTGCCAAACCTTCCTCTTCCACAGAGAGCCTGTTGGCGTGGCCGGGGCAGTCCTGACAGATTCTTCCAAAGGCGGGGGTTGGGGGGCACTGATCATTCTCATAGGAACTGAGCTTTTTAAGCAAATTTAAATTTGTGTGTGTGTGTTCAAGTTCCTAACAGAGCAAGAGAAGAGTCACTGCAGAGAAAAGCAATGAGACAAAGGTGTAGGATGCGGAGGAGCCTCCCAAGGTCGCTGCAGGTGCCAAGCAATGGGTCCCCAGAGAGAATGTGGTTGTTTAAAAACAAATGTGGCAGTGGGGATGTCCCAGTGACGTCCAAGGTGGTATGTGCGACAACAGACACAGGAAGGGGAGGGAGGAGGAGGAAAGAGGAGGAAGAGACAGAAACAGAGAAAAAAAAATAGATAAAAAGAAAAAAAATTAGGTCAAATACAGAGAACGCAAGAATCCAAGGTTAATTCAACTTCGTAAATTAAGCTGACAAAGGTTAGAGAATTGAGTTCAGTGCGGTATTATCACCATAAGGCCAGGTCTGCAGCTCAGCAAGGCCACAAGCAGCACAGCAGGGTGAATTCAAGGGTTAGGGGTCAGCGAGCAAATGAAATTCAAGTGAGAGAACAGAAGCCTCCACAGTCAAGTACAGGAGTCTGATTAGGAAAGTGTCACCTTTGATAAGGGAGGTCTCTAAGGTACAGTCAGGAGCCTTCAGGTCTAGAGCTTTTGACACGTGTGGACAGAGGTGTATCTGATCACTGCACTATGCACAACAAACTGAGCACAGGGACGGGGCCGACTTCTCAGCAAGACATCGGCCTCTTCTTCCTGCAGCACAAGCCCACCCCACGCCTGGCGGTCTTAAAGGGGATCTAGTTCTGCGCCTCTCACCTCCAGCGCCCGCTGACCACAGAATCCCACCATCAGTGTATGTCTCGTAATTCAGAGGCTTTATCCGCAGGTCCCAGAGAAGTCTTAACTGGGCAAGCTCTAGCTAAGACCTGTGCAGTAGAGCCTGGAGCCCTGGTGGGCGAGGTGAGCAGTCCCTCCTCCCCATTAACTGGGCACCTGAGAGATTAGCCAGAAGGGCTCTGACCACTCCACGGGCAGGACTTGGGGGGAACTGGTCTCCCCAGAATTTCTGTATCTGAAACGCAGTGGCCCCAACTTCTCCAACCCCAGGAGCTGATGCCACTGGCAGTACCCCATCTGGGACCCAGCGTGTCGGAATCACCGCCTACGGAGTCTTACCCGAGGAAATAGATGCCAGCAGGACTCTGTTTCACTGCAAAGGAATCACTCGGGCTTCTCACTCCCCCAGCTCCTAAGTGCCCCGTAAGAGCTGAGCGGATCTGGACACGCCCACCAGACTGTCGATATCAGGGAAAAACTGACCCAAGAATGCAGAGACAGAAAGGGCAGAGGACAGACAGGGCACCTCCGTTCGGACAGCCTGCGAAGCAGTGAGGAGACCATCGCTTGCAGTCGCACCCAGATGCTGTGGCATCATCACTGACCACGTGACCAGTGCCTGCAGAGACATGCCCGCCTTAGCCTGTGCTGAGGGGTCTCCCTGCCAACCGAGGGGAGGACCATGGACGCTTCTCATCTATGCCCACCAACTCCCTGGGGGCCTGCACACGTCTCTCAGACACACACACACACACACACATGCACAACCAACCATCGGGGAATCACACACTGATCTCATTTTGCAGCTGCTCGACTAACCCACTGCCACACACACAGCCCTGTGTCACTACTGTGACATGTCCCTTCTGGCCTCTCTCCCGCTGGGATGAGCGATCATGACCACTGAGCTGAGAGCTAGGGGGCAAGTACTCTGGACAGGACAGACATGACAGCGGCCAAATGAAGGCCACCAGGAGGTTGGGGCATCTTCCTATCAAACTTGGATGCTGCAGAGAGTTTTTGGGGCTCCCTCTACTAAGCTGCAGCTGTATGTTCCATGCCCACCTCTCCTGCCTGTGATCAGTATGTGGCTGGTCAGGAAAGCAGAGAGGGACGATGAAGATCTCTTTCTGCTCCATGGGATTTGGTCAATGAGGAGTCTGGCCATCAGCAGCAAGGTAGCTGGGCCAGGAAGCAGAACTCTCACTTTATTCCCACACTTGAGTTGGTCCTGGATCCCTAGAGATGGATCTGCATCTCCTGGGAGAGATGCATCTCCCATCCTGGTTTCTAGCAGAGTGGACTGCCTTTCACAGAATGGCGTTTCCAGCATCTACGTTCTCCACTTGATCTGTTTCAAGTGGCTCCATTTAATTTTTGTTTCACTTGTGAGGCCCTTGGCAGAGAGGATTTTTAACCAACTGGGCACCATCTGTTCCTTCTCTTGGGCTCCCCACAGAGAAGAGAATCTGGACCACGGTGGTGCAGGTAAGCAAGCATCAGACAGAAAGCGCTTAAAAACAGGTACATGGTCCTTGTATGAAATGGTAGATAGCAGATAAGGTCTCAGAAAAGGATCCTTCCTCAATCAGCATCCAAAGCTTGGCTGGAGCTGGGGCCTTTCCCACCTGAGGGGTTCCCACGGACTGGCTTACCATCAGTCCTCCAAGGCTGATGGTGGACACAGGACCTTCGCCCAGGATGCTTGCCGAAGCCTTCCTGGGGGTCCAGTCCAGCTCAACCTACTGCACAGCTCGGTACAAAGCAAAACTAAGCTCTGCATGGGCAACCAATCATGAGGATGGCTGTAAGCAAGCAAGTTGTCAGGGGCTATTCAGGCACATTAGGAGGTGCGGTGCTTGTGCATTAATTCGAAGCAGGAAACTCACAGAAAGCAGAGGTGTCATACCTGGGATGGCTGTGGGCTGGGCCGAGGTCCTGAACACAAAGTGCGCCGCCTTGGACTTGCCCTGCTGGTTCTCGGCCACCACATAGACCTCGTACTCGGCATTCCAGTCCAGGGACTTGAGCATGACGTGGTCACTGCCAGATGGGAGCCTGATCTCTGGTTTCCACTCGGAGGAGAGCTTCTGGGAGAAACCGGCAAGAAAGATAGAAGACACCAGAAAGCTTTAGGTGAAACAGCTGGTAAGACCAGCCAACAGGAGGAATGTAAGGGAGTCACTAAATATTGGGGCAAAACGAAAATAAAAACCAGTGATACGGCATAGTTTTTATTCTTTACCAGCTTGAAAAACCTGAAAGTAAATGATCTTGCAGGTCAGAAGGTCAACCTTTGGGGCTTGCAAATAAAAACAGTGGCAGATTGCCAGTGTGGCATGGGGCCAACCTTTCAGTGCCCTGTCCATTACCTTGAGGGTGGGCAGGGACCCAGGCTACACGCTGGAATGCTGGGCACATATCCTAAGGATGCATGTGTGCTCAGTCACTCAGGCATGTTCTGACTCTGCGACCCTATGGACTGGAGCCTCCCAGGCTCCTCTGTCCATGGGATTCTCCAGGCAAGAAAACCGGAGTGGGTTGCCATGCCCTCCTCCAGGGGATCTTCCTGACCCAGGGATCGAACCCGAGGTTCTTAGGCCTCTTCCACTGGCAAGCGGGAAGCCCCATCCTAAGGGTGACCTAGAGGATAATCCGGCAACTGTGATTCTTGTCCTGTTTTAGAATGTGGGTCACACTCAGGTGTGTGCTCACATCCCTGACGTGGGAACATGGCACAGATTCCACTTTTATTAAAAGCATTAAAAACTGTCAGTTATGGAGCACCTGCTGCATGCCAGGGCCTGGACTGAAGGCTTTCTGCACATTTTCTCACTGCATCCCTACAACAAACCTGCCAGGGCTTTGGCCAGGTCCTTAATAAAGCTGACAATGGGGAAGAGGGAGAGAGAACAGGTGACTTCCCAAAGCCACAGAGGCAATCGAGCTGCGGGCAAGTGCCTCTGGATCCAAGTGGGGATCTATCCTCTCACAAGAGGGAGTGCAACACACACATGCTGCAGGAACAGGGTTTCTCTGTTCCATGCAGTGTGACCTGGTCTCTGAGACTGGAGCTGGAGGTGTTGCAGGTGTTGCTGGAGGTGCTGCTGTCAGGTCCAAGGCAGGGCCTGCAGTGGCCAGCAGAGCACTCCCAGGACACAATTTCAGGCATAAAGCTGGAGTTAGAGGGCCCTCACCCCTTTTCTCGAACGTTCTTTCTAGTCCTATCCTACACATCTGCTGGTGAATTTGTTCTGGGTGGGAGGGCTTGACACATGTCTACTGGATGATGGGCTGCTCCTGAGAAGAGCAGAACATGCTAGCAGTGTCCTCTGGAAGGTGAGCCAGCCTATGGCTGAGGCTGGAGGAAGTTACATTACAGGAAAGCCAGCCATCTTCCAGGCAAATGCTTTGTACCAGCCACAGAGATGCCTTTAGGGTCATGTTAGCACACGTGTAGTGGCCACAATAGTGCGGGGAAATGCTGGAAGAGGGGCTCACAACCCCAGAGTCTAACAGAAAGCCAGGCTATCTACACAGGGCTCTAAGTTAGTTCCTTCGAGAGTGAGCATGTGTCCCATTTTAATGTAAAACAAAGAAATTCAGCTGTTTGTCTTTTGTCTTATTTCTCTGAAAGGCTTCTTTCCTTGGCAAACATCATGGCAAAAGAGACAACCAGAATATAAAGCAAATATTATGTTACATAATAAATATTAATAATGCATAATAATTGAAATATTTAGCAACAATTGGGATTTTGAGGTGAAAGAGAGAGGATGGTTAAGGTTGTCAAAGCCTAATATATCCCAGTATTTTGCCCCAGCTGTCTTTTTAAAGCAGACCTGCCTGGCACTGCCAGAATGACCCTTCTGGAACACTGACATCTGATGGGGCCTTGTACGGAGGTATTTCTTGACCCAGCCTGCATCACAGCAGTGGTTATTACAGTTACCAAGTACAGAGTTTTCCCAGTGTCAGGCACGTCTCAGGTTCTTTGCTTGTACTCTAACCAAGCTTTACAACAACTCGATAAGCTATCCCCATTTTACCAATGGAGAAATGGAGGTGATGGACCACTAGGTGACCTACTTGGGGCACAGGCTACTAAGTGGTAAGGTTGGAATTGGATTCCATGTCTGTCTGGGCCACATCAGCCCAGCAAATGCCAGAGGCATCCCCCCACCACACTGTCTACTTCCAGTGGTTTCCATGGGGCCGTCTGCTTGGTCCTTGTATCCTGTTCCACATCGAGGAAGTCACAGGGACCTCTCAGCCAGTGGTACCTCTGGGCCGGGCCTTACAGAAGTCAACTGAGGCTCCTCCCCCCACGTGAGGCTCTAACCTGGCTTCGCAATGAAGTAGGAGGGGGCTGAGTGACTGACAGGCGACCCAGCAGCTGGGACGTGTTCCCAGGGTGGGGTGGGGGGCTCTGGGCTGTACTGACTCTCTGCAGACCTAGCCAGGTTAGGGCTCCCATGGTGCTTCCGTAGGGGCTGATCAAAAGGCAGAGAGGGAGTTAAGTCAAACTTTTGGGAAACAGCCTTTCTTGGGTGCTATTTGAAGAAAGAAAAACTTCGCTCAGGTTATGTTCTACTGTTAAGAAATCCTAGCAAGAGGCTATTTGCAATGCTCAGACACTGTCTCTAAATCTCCCAGCAATCGGTGTGGTTGGCGATGGCCAAGTCTCATTCTGAGACCAAAATAAAGAGGGGTTGATTTTCAGTTTGGGCACTGGGGATGAAAGGTGGGATGTCAGAAAGCTCTGACGGGCAGTGGGCAAACCAGGAAGAGAAAAGGCTAGGGCCAAGCTCATGGGTAGTGGCACGACCACAGGTAGGGTGGGCCACACTAGCATGGAGGGAAGGTGAGGGAAGGAGACAGTTTAGGAGCTGAGGCAGCCCAGGCCAGGGGGCTTAGACCCCCATCTCTTCAGTCAGACAGACCTGGATTCAAACCCTGGCTGCCTGACTGTGTGAGTCACGCGGTCACCAATTGCATAAACCTCACTCACTTCCTCTGTAAAGTGAGGCTAATTGTCGAGACCAACTTCATAGGATTCATGGGGGGAGAAAATGCATGTGATCATGGGCCTGCATGCCTAGCCCATAACACACTTTATCCAAGTGTGATCCAAGGTATCAGTATGTTACTTGCAAAAAAGTACTGAATAACGGCAAAATAACTTTGTAGAAAAACCTAGGAAGCAGAAAAATCAGTCATGGGTGGGTTTATCATTACCAAAATCATTGTAGAGGTTTTACAATGGCCTCAGTGTGTTTGTCCATTCTATATATAGCAGGTGTGTGCATGCATGCTCAGTCGTGTCCCACTCTTTGCGATCCCAACGATCTGTGGTCTGCCAGGCTCCTTTATCCGTGGAATTTTCCAGGCAAGAATACTGAAGCGGGTTGCCATTTCCTACTCCAGGAGATGTTCCCAACCCAAAAGTTGAACCACCCTTATTTCTTGGGCATCTCCTGCATTGCAGGCTGACTGTTTACCACTGAGCCACCGGGGAAGCCCCATATATAGCACAGTGAACTATATTCAACACCATATGATAAACCATATGGAAAAGAATATAAAAAAGGAATGTATATATGTATAACTGAATCACTTTGCTGTACAGAGTAATTAAAATAACATTGTAAATCAACTATACATCATTTAAAAAAACACAGAGAATTGAAAAAAAAACCAAAATGGTTTCAGAGTGGATATGACCTAAAGGCTGTAAGTCAGTCTTGGAATTTAGAACCCGAACCTGGGCCCATGAGACACCTGCTAGGCACATGGGCTTCCCTGCCCCCTTGCTCTAAAGACATGGTTGGTCCAACAGGGCAGGTGTTAGGGTTGTGGGGTTGCAAGAAACCCAGGAAGGAGGCTACTCACCGCTCGGTATTTGACCAGGTAGTGTCGGATGGGGGAGCCGCCGTCGTCTTGTTTGATCAGCTTCACCTTAATAGAGTTTCCATCTTCTCCCATCTGCCCTTCGAGCTTAGGTGCACTGGGTTCCCCTGAAACAGCCAGGGAATTCACATGACATTTTCATCCACAAAATAAAATTCCAATCCATCAAAATGAGATGCAGTGATGGAGTGGGGCTGGACTCTTGATTTCTCAGCAATTCAAATGGTTAAAAAGCAAAACATGTAAAACTTTGAATTCCAGTCAGACGCCTCAGTCTTAACCCAAACTGAGAACGCCTTTCAGAAATGTTCTGGGAAGCCACCCTCCCTCCTGATATAGTCCTTTCACCATTTGAAAGAGAGGATTTCTTTTTGGGTCTGTCTCTCCCTGGTACTTGGATTTTCTGTTAGCTGCTCTTACAACTGCAGATTTAACTTTTATAAACCTGGTACATTTTGAGGAACAGCCTGAAATATGGAAAACATAGGCATTTAAGGAGAAAACTGACACCCATAAAATAATTTTTCAAAGCAGCCTTTTTTTTTTTCCCCTGGGATAGAGGATCCACGCCAGGGGTCTAATTCCTAACAGGAGTGGAATGATGCTGCATTCTTGTGACTAGCTTTTGCATGAATTAAATTTTATGACATAGATTCATTAAAAAAAAATAATAGGTTTCCAGTTGTGATTAAGTAAAGCATGATTTGCCATAGGCAAGTTTCCTGTAAGTATTCTGCATTTATGGCTCAACTGCCTTGGTGATAATCCTTGGTGCCTTGTATTAATGGAACAATCATTAAAGTCTTTTTGTGAGAAGAGAGAGGGAAAAAAATGTCTTCAGCATTTCTCAACAGAAAAAAGTCGATGTTTCTTTATTTTTTGCAGTAACACTGTGAATCCAAGGTTGAGAAGAAAGATGAGCTTGTATGTGACCAATTCTGAGGGCTAGGATGGTTCTCCTGTAAGATGCTAATTTATTTTAAGAGAAACTATTTCGTTAGTATATGTTGAAAGCCATAAGATGGCAGAACATCTGTTATAAAAAGTTAAAATAAAGATTTCAAACACTTGGGACCCGGCACTTCTGGTGGAAACCATCTCTTGTATCTATCTCATAACCTCAGACAGAAGATTTGCAGAGCCTGTAAAACAGTTACCTTCTGGGTGGGTGGTCCTGACTTGTTCTCTGGAAGATAGAATCTCAGACATGGGACAGAAGAGCCGGGGGAAGCTCGTCACTAGGCTTTGGACCTCATCACCCACGAGTGTGCTGCTTGGTAAGGCCAGCTCAACCACAACGCACTCAGTCACGCTGGGAAGCTCATGATGGCCGAGGGTGCTGCTTTTCCCTTTGAGACCAGGAGGAATCAGAGACAAAACTGACGAGAGCCCTGCTACTCCGTTTGGGTGGGCACCTGGCACACCTCCTGGAGGCGCAATTAACAGGATTGCAAGGTGCACCTGTACTGGCCACGGGGCTACAAAAAGCGGCCACAGGGAGGCTGTCTAATCTTAATGTCTGTGGGATAAAGTATTTATGAAAAGTTATGCTTATGATTTGTTTCCTTTAATCAGTGACTAAGGAAAAACAAAACATAAATGGGCTTCAGACAGACTTGTCCTGTTTTTAAACCTCTATCTAGCCACCAGCACCAATTATTCAGTGGAAAATACTTAGAAATTCTGTTTAGATAATGTCAAGGTGAGTATGCTTTTCAAAGTCTTTTGGACCATTATAAATCTTAGATGATAATTAATTATGCCTTATGCCCCATCAGACATAGCCAGTGCTAAAAAGAAACTCCAAGTTAAATATATTTTAGAGTAGGGAAAGAAGTCTGTGTAGATTCACCAATGCTGAACAATGAAGTAGGAGATGCGGAAGAACATTACAAATTCTACTCTCTCACTGAATTGGGGTGACCACCGCCTCCTGGTTAGCCTGTGACTTTCCAGGTGCTAGCACTGCAAGTCCTTTACCCTGGACAAACCCTTAGTTCCAGGAGAAATGGGATGTTGGTGACCCTGGACTGGATGAAGACTTAGATTAATCATAATAACTTTCTGGGTTCAGAATTGCAACACTGACTCTGTGGTTAATGGTCTCTTTGCCTGAAGAAGGAGAGGAGGAGGTGGCATCAGTGGCCCTTCCAACACACCCACGAGGCAAGGACCTGTCCCTCCCCCGAGACCTCCCAGGAAGGGAAATAGAGATTATTTCATCGGGGTTGCTCTGATGCTGTGAAGATCCCTTTAGAACTGAATGCTACGGAGGCCACAGTAGAGCCCAGGGGGTTTAGTGCCTTGGCCAGGTCACCACCTCAGTCTCCAGATTTGCAAAACACCAGATGCTCCCGAGGGCTCCTTCTTATTCTGACATCACTGTGACAGTCACTGTGCTAGGATGAGCTCTCAAGAACACCCTGGCTGTGTTCATGATGCTGTAAAACATAGGACACCAAATCTAGGATGTACAGTCAATTTTAGGGAAATGTGCCCTAAGATAAACAATTCCATATCTCTTTGGCACAAAATTGCCCATTTGTCTACATTGTTTAAGAAAGTCATTTCAAAAATTCCTGTCTTTGAAAAAACAGACCCTAAGAGTCGTCAAAGATATGTGAACAAAAATCTCACCAAGGAAACCTTGTGAAAACCAAAAGCCCTAAAGACCTGCTCCTATGTTTGGATTTGTTTCAGAAAAAAATATAGACGGAATCACAGAGAAATCACTCAAAACTATACCATGGAACACAATTCTAACATTTACAGAAGTTAGAACACTATAATTTGCCATCATTTCATTCAAGTGATTACTATGTAACTCCAATATGGATTGCTTTCTCATAGAATTCAGGGCATTTTATATCATATCATATGTATTTATTTAATTTTTACTTTTTGGCTACACCACACGGCATGTGGGATCTCAGCTCCCTGACCAGGGATCTAATGTGGTTAGATGCAACCCTGCAGTGGAAGCACGGAGTCTTAACCACTGGACCGACAGGGACGTTCCTATGTTATATCATTTAGAGTGCTTTAAAGATGATTTATTCATCAAATGCACATTCAGTACCTATTAAGTACCATGTAGTCCATTAGGTGTTTGAGTTTCAATGGTGATTAAAACAAGATTTTGTTTGCTAAATGAAAAAACTTACTCAATTCTTATTCAATTCCTTGAATGGTGGGGCCCTTGTACAGAAATCTAATTTTTCCTATGATGGTGTTTCTAAAGGAAGATCCTATTGAACTAATATCATAGATTATGACCAACTTTATGGCCATGCAACTTGCTGTCAGTACACACAGATGTGGAAAGAGAGATATCTGTTTAATCAATTGCCTTATTCATCTTCAAATGTTCACTGGGAGCCAATTTTTTTAAAGATTAGAAATGGAGTGAAAGAAATAACTTCCTAAGCTCTCTGCAAAGAGAATGTTCTAGCCCTGCCTGATGAGGGACGCCAAAGAAATGGGCCTGCATTCAGGAGGCTGGCTGCTTTATTGAACACATTAAGAGAGGAAATTATTTAGAGGGTCCCAATATGCACTCTGTTCCGAGATGGCTGCTCTGATTGAAATCATTATGGGTAATTTCAGCAAAACCAATATTGTAATTATTTGTAAATGTTGGTTTGCAATTCAGCAGCAATCAGCAGGTGGCTCCGAGAAAACCCCTGGGGTTAATTATACCCTCGGAGTTTAGCTTTAACCATGAGTCAAATTTTTCCCCCCAAATATTTCATGTAAAGACTAAAACAGTGGTGTTTGTAAAAATAAACCTTGTTGATAACAAACATAAAATATAAGGCAGTTCTGGTATTTTCTAGAAGAATGCAAATCATGTATTCAAGGAGGGGGGGGGGGAGAATGTACCAGAGAGACCACATACAGTCAAAAATATTACTGGCAGGTCCTATAAATTCCCCTTAGAAACCATAATTGAGATGTTTATTTCTGGCCATGCAGATTGTAGGTTCTTCTTTATAATTACGGTGCTACTGGGCCCTAAAATCAGAGTCAGTTTCATGTCTTTCCCCGAGTCAGCAGAAGCCCTGGGATCAGCAAACTACTGCTGGATATCTGAATCCCACAACAAAAATTCTAGCAAGCCCAGGGCCTCTGAACAGCAATTGTGAATTTTGGAAGGGAAACAATATTCTACTTCTCACTCAAAGAGCTCAAGAACCTAGAGTTGTACATTCTGAATGAAATGCTAATTGGCTGACAGGTCTCCCTAAGACAGGCTGAACCTGGGTTCTCTCTTCACCCCCTTTGCTTTCTCTCTCATCAGGACCCCCACAGAGGCTTCTGAGAAAACCCAATGATGGGTATAGGGCCTGCATTAGAATCTTTTACTATCAAATAAGATTGCCTGGCATTAAAAATACTGTTTGCTCTGTTTATCCTAATGCCTGTTCCCCCTTACTGATTATTACTTATAAGTGATTTCAAACTGTTGGTTTTAAAAAGTCCAAAACATATGATGCAGCTGATCTGATGTGACACCTACTTAATTTTTCCAACTCAGGAATATTCAAAATTACACCAAGAGGTCAGAAGTTTGAATGGGCCTTAGGGGGATCAGCAAATTACCAAAGGGAATCAGGATTAATTATTAGACCACTAATTCTCCTTCCTCAGACCAACCTCTGAGCCCTAATGTCAAACAGATCAATGTGATCTATGCCACACACACTCCTGGAGCCTCAAAATCTCCCTGATGGTGCTGTGGCAGCAGACCTGACTATTCTTTTCAGAGGTGGTTTTCTTATACCCAAAGAGCAGCCAGCAGTGCTTGGGCTGGCATCGATTTGTCTCAAGCACCGCTCCCCCAAATCAGGCCTTCAGAGAAAGCATTCTTTTCCTCCTGAACACTTCTCTCCTAATTTCAAGGATTCACTGCGCTACTGGGACCTGACCCTTTGCCATCCTCGTCCCTGGCTCTGAGGAGTGCTGGGGTACAGAATGAGTGGGCATGGATGTAGCCAGGTCCCTCGTTTCTACAGAGAAAAGATGCTTGGCTCTCTGCGGCCATGCTCACGGAGGCACCCAGTCCACAAAGCTTTCCAGCATTTGTTTTCTCGGGAATTGTGAATGAGTGCTGGGGGCAGGGTGGGGAGGCTTGGCAGTACCGAGGACAAATTAAGCAGCAATAAGTGAACTCTGACAGACCGAACCACAAAAATATCAAATCCCTTCTCGTGGGTGTCATGAAAACACCAACAGATTAATTGATCAATTATCTTTGTTTCATCATCCTAAAAAGAAAATATGACCGCGAAGGTATGGCCTGTGGTTATGGGGCTGATCCAGGCTGAGGAAGTTAAAGACAGAAATAACTGCCATCACCACCAATTAACTCGGCTCCTGCCTCCAAGGCCACAAAGAGGGGCGGGGGTTGTGAACATCTCCAACAGTATTTCATGGACGTTAGGTGAGTTATGAAGAAGTATGAGGCTCCCGGGAGGTTTCAACCCTCCTCCTGGTACACCCCAGGGAAATGGGCACTTTCCATGGCCCCCAGCCTCTGCCCATGGGATTCGGGTGGATATACGTCACTGACTTGGTCCCTTCACGCTAGCTTTCTACCCTGGTAACCACCAGCACAGGGAATCCTTGGGAATAAAGTCAATTAGAACAGAACCCCTGGTGAAAAGTCTATGTCGACCTGCCAGAGACCGTGGCAATCCAGACACACAGCTGTAAAAAATAAAGGAGGGGGTGGAAGGGGTGGTTAGTGATGTTTTCAATCTAAGAAGGAAGAGTGGGTGTTAAAAGAGTTTAGTTCATCAGAATCAGCATTTCCTAGTACGAGTCAGTGTCAGTAGCTAAAGAAAAAAAGATCATTATAAATGGGTGGGGAGGGATCCATGCTCAAACATGCTGCACGCGGACAGGGGTGGGTGCAGGGGGTGTCTCATCACACGCATGCTGGTGGGGAGGAGAGTCCCATTTACACAGAGTCCTTGGTAGCTGATGGAGGCACCAGAGGAAGCAGGCCCCGCAGTTATGTGATGCTGTGATAGTAAACGTTGACATCAGGGGGCTCAAATTTTTGCTTCCAGAAAACCCCTGCCTGTGCCCTTGGGCCATGTGTCTGAGCTTCCCTGTCATGGACCCTGCCTGCAGAGCCCTGTGGGCTCGGGGTCCAAGTGGCCCAGGACTGGTGCTCAATGCCTGTGTTCATCTCTCCTCTTCTGGACAGAAACTGAAGGTGCACACAACATCCATCATGCGTTAAACACATCCTAGGCAATTTGGAGGGCGGTGGTGGAGGGTAGTGGACACTGAGTTCAATCATTTGTGGGTGTACAACCCACCCATTGCTTACTTAAACCATTTTCATTAGGCCTAACTCACCTGAAAGCCTTACTTAAGCCTAGAGGAACCATCCCTAACTAAGTTTTATTTCTCTCCCCTGTAAATTTTATTTGCTTCAGCCTCTCCATTCCCTTCCATTCTACTACTAAGGGCCATTTCCTGCTGTGTCTTGCTCATCTGAGTAACAGTCTTCTGCCTGCCCCCTTGCAAGAGGCAGAAAAGGGGTGATTTGATGAGGGGGTGATCACATTTTGGAATTCCACAGTCTCCCAGTGTTTTAGTACTGGCCACATTTCCTACTGACAGCCAAGACCACAGCCAAGGTATGTTTCTAGGGCAGCTGCTAGAAACACCTTCAAACATTTCTAGCCTCACTTAAAATGTGTGCAAGAGAGAGCTCCTCAGAGGTGTGAATTAGCTTCTATTGTGCACTTCATTCTGAATCACAGCATTGCACAGAAATGACTAAACTTGGGTTTAAAGAAGAAACTAAGGTTTCAATCCAGTTATCTGCTCATACTTCAGCTTCCAGGAGGAAGGTTCAGCATCTGAGCAGTCATCTCAAGTCTGAAAAGTGCCTGTCTCCCTTGAAACTACATTTACATGTTTGGAGTGGGACTTGGAGTTTAGACAACTGTAGGCTCCCAGTGTGTTTTCTTCTGCCCTAAGATTCACAGGTCGAGGTAATTTTTTAAGCTAGGTCCAAGTTCTTAGCACAACAGAGGTTCCCTGACCTGGAGACCACACCTGATACCACGCATGCGTGCTCAGTTGTACCTGACTTTTTGAGACCCTATGGAATGTAGACCGCCAGGCTCCTCTATCCACGGGATTTCTCAGGCAAGAATACTGGAGTGGATTGCCATTTCTTCCTCCAGGGGATCTTCTCAACCCAGGGATCAAACCGGCGCCTCTTGCATCGGCAGGCAGATTCTTTCCCAGACCCACCTGGGAAGCTTTGGGGACATCCCTCCTTTATTTCACATGACATAAATGCTAAACATCCTCTGTTTGGAAATGAGGACCTTCCCATCCAAGATCCTGTCCAGGAGTCTGGCTGTAAATGGGACTGACTTTGGGCTCTGTGGCCATGCCCAGAGAGCTGAAGTCCTCATAGGGGGTCAAAGTGGGGGGTGAGGGGTGCCACATACAGGGTTCACACATGTGGGGCGCACAGGACACAGGGCAGACCAGGGACAGAGCACATGCGAGACGAGCGGCTGATGGTTTTGTTCGTGTGGATGTCGCCCAATCAGCTCTCCAAGAAGCGAGGTCACCGGGGACCCCTTGCATGCACGGGCACCCTGGGGGGTTACTGGTGTTAGTTTCGCTTTCGTGATCATTGCAGCCTGTGTGTGTCTCAGGTTGTGATGTGAAGTACAAATTTCCAGTTAGGAGGGAATGGCACGCATGTGACTCTCAGGGCAGGTTTGAATGGGTGTTTGATTTTACTCAGGGGGAGCTGTGAGCAGAGGCTTCATTTTCCCGTCAAGGTAAGCAAGAAATGCTTTCACAGGATTGTGACAGTCACAATATTAACAAATTATTTTGTCACTCCTTTGAGCTTAATTAGGCTATAAGTTTATTTCCTTTGCTGCAAGGGTCAATGGTGTGCTTTTGGATAACATGGCGATCATCAGTCATGGTAATTGTTAAACGACTTTTGCTTTGATTTTTCTTTTCACCTGCCTGGGGCGAGTGGCAGGTCACTTGCAAAGTGATACCTTGGCCGCTACAGCCAAACTGCTCTAATTCCAAATTCTTAAATCTTTCATTTCAGAAAGTCCTCAATCTACATGAATTTTATGAAACACTCTCACTGGTTTCGAGCAAATACAACTTTTGTGATGGACATGCTTCTCTCTGTAGGTGTTCAATGTTATGTTTTCATGGAAATGTGATATTTTATAACAACTGTGCTTTGGAGAACTACTGGATTAAGTGAGACAACCATGCTATAAACCTCACTTACAACATTGCTTTCTGGGAAATAAAGTTTATGAACTATCTGGTAAAAATTCAAGGGTGCAAATTCGGCTGTGGTTAAAGTGATTTTACTGTAGCCAGATTTCTTGAAGCAAAACATTAAACTGAAGGCTGTCTTGGTATCAAATTGTCATCTAAAGGCTCCAAAGGTTGATGAATTTTGGACGTGCACTGAGAACAAGAGGAAATCTCTCAAATGAGTTCGCTTAGGAAATCCGAGACAGGAAGAAATGAGTGGGCCCTATGTGCCAGGCTGTGGTCCCAGATTTATTTCATGATTCAGAACAAAGAGTTTTACCTTCTGTTCACCAGCGTGGACGACATCATCAGCACCATGCAAGCCACATGACAAAGTCACATGATACGCACGCACATGATTGGTTGAAAGGAAAGTGGAGGAGATCACATGGAAAATACAAAAAAATTAAAAACTGATGTAAACAATGGGCAGGGAGAAAAATCAACAACAAAATCACAGACTAAATAAAAGGAGAAATTAAATTAAATTAGCAGCATATATAGGAAACATTGGGAGGACAGTAAAACTGCCCAGAAATAGAAGACTAATAAATCATAAAGAGCATTTGGTTAACAACACCGATAAGCATTAGATACAGCTGCAACATTGCATATTAATACCACATCAAGGAGCATGGACACTTGTTTTGAAATGGGGAGTTGTCTCTGTCAGGACCCGGATGCCAAAGTCAATCCAGGAGACTGTTGAAGGAGAAGAAAAAGGCAAGTTATTCTTCACAGATTCCAGAAATGTCTCGGCATCCTTGGGAAGCAAGGGCAATGAAACAGAACATGGTCATGAAGGAAGAGTCCCGTGATTGGGTGCCCTGGAAGAATAAAATATCATATTACATTAAGAAAAGTCATTTCATGTTTCCTTTGGAGCAATGGGGAGAGGGGTGTGGGCCGAGCGAGGTCTGCTGGGTGCAGGCAGAGAAGGTGGCCAGGAAGCTCATCTTACTTCTCTATTCATCTATTCAGGTTATCCAAGGGTGTGACATTCCCCAATCAAGACACAGCTGAAAGGAGGGGCCACTAGTTCATTCTCGACATCTGTGAGTCTGCTTCTTTTTTGCTATATTCACTAGTTTGCTGTATTTTTTAAAAATTCTACACATATGTGACATCATACAGTATTTGTCCTTCTCTGTCTGATTTGTTTCACTTAGCATAAGGGTTTCCAGGGAGGAAGAAGTACAAACTACTTGGTTTAAAACAAGCTACAAGGATATATTGTACAACACAGGGAATATAGCCAATATTTTATAATAACTACAAATGGAGTATAACCTTTAAAACTGTGAATCATTCTATTGTACACCTGTAACTTATAATATTGTACAGCAACTATACGTCAATAAAAAGTAAAATAAAAAAGTAAAGAACCATGAAGTAGTATAATAAAGATTCTAGCAAAATAAAAAAAGAGGCCAATGAGGAAAGGGAATAGGTTTCCTTCTGGGGGTTGAGGTCAGAGCTCTGTCAACGGCAGAAACCGAGCCCCTGGCCCAACGAGCTAAGAGTTGGACATCAGACATACGCTTGGGTGTTTGTGGACACTGTTATCTCTTTAGACTTGCAGTGAACGGATAAGACATGAATGTGACTTCTACAATGAAAAGTAGTTTTCTTCTTTGGATATGTCTACGTTCCATTTTGACCTGTGTTCTATTTACATCTGATTTTTTACTGTATGACTGTGTTTCTTCTAAAGGCCTTTTGGGTTCCCACTTCAACTTGCACAGCCCAAGGGGCACTTTGGCTGTCACCAGTAGAAGCTAACTAAGAGAGAAGGTGGACAGAGAGGCAAGGTGAAGATTCGTTTCCGCTCAAGGCACACCACTGTTTAAAAGTGATTTGAGAGAAATGCTTCAATCAAATGAGGGCCCTCGCCACCGCGAGCTGGTACAGCGTTCGCTTCTCACTGTCTGACGCTGCATAGGATCTGGCATGTTCCAGCCACAGGTGCCTGCAGGGATTATACACAACTGAGCAGTTTCTCCTTTTTCTATTTGAAAGTGAAAGTGTTAGTCTCTCAATCGTGTCCAGCTCTTTGCAACCCCATGGACTGTAGATCACCAGGCTCCTCTGTCCATGGAATTCTCCAGGCAAGAACATTGGATTTGGTAGCCATTCCCTTCTCCAGGGAATCTTCCTGACCCAGGGATCAAGCCAAGGTTTCCTGCATTGCAGGCAGTTTCTTTGCCGTCTGAGCCAGCAGAGTACCTTCATTCACTCATAATTATAAATGGATCCATCCATACACACATACACACAGAAAGCAAAAAGCAAAAGAAAGACACTATTTATATTCACCCCTACTGACCAATGATCTACAGATTTTTGGATGCTTCTAGCTACTCTGCTGTTAGTTCCACTGCAGTTCACACGTGCTACATTCTGCCTTGCAGTTTAGAAACACATTCATGCTCAACACAGGCTGCTGCTCAATCAAGTCTGTCTTTATATTGTCCCAGTAACCACTGGGACCTACAATTTGGGTCAGGAGTCAATTGGTTCAAAATTAAGGAGACTCAAACTTTCTTCTTTTTGGATGTTACTACTCATCATTTGATCTGTGGGCGAACATGCTTGATGTTTAAAAATGAAACCTACATTGGGGGAGAGACACTTAATTCCTCCATAATGAAAAATTGAATCCAAGATTGTGTTTTACTTCCAGAGAAGACCAACCTACAGTGAGACACCTTAAATACAACCCAAGTTACGCAAGGACATTGTGTAGCCTTTTCCCGCTATGCTCAGCACGGCATACACACTGCACCCGAGATGCAAAGGACTGGAGCATCGCTGTTAGCAGAAGAAAGGGTGCTGTTAGTCTCATTCCTTTTCCAAATGCAAAGAAACCCATCACTTGAATTAAACCCATGCGAGCACAGCTCATTGTCGCCTGCCTGCTCTGCTGACAAAATGAAACCTCAAAAGCATCAGGAATTAAAATTCACTGCAGCACGCACACGGAGGGAACACCAAGAAAGCAGACCCTCAGCTATGTTCTGCAGGAGAAAAAAGAACCATTTCATGCAACACGCAGGAACTCTTTTCTTCTCTGTTCAATTATGCATCAGAAACCCTGGCCCACGGAGCAGAGTGGGAGCCATATTTTGCATTCTTGCTTTCTGCCTTCTGCTCTGACTGCCTTTAATGGGATGCATGCCATTTTCCCTGTGTACTCAGAAATATTATAAAATCTAAAACTCATACACAACTATGGACACATACACACACACACACACACACACACACACACACACACACACACACGCTCCAGTTGACTTGTCAGGGGTTTCAGGACTACCACACAAATGCACTTCATTAGAGCATTACAAAGATGAGTTCGGAACGTTTCAGGTTGTGATGGTGTAATGTTTTCCACAACGGGAAAGACAGGACAGTTTGGCCCTGACTCCACCATTAGGAGATGGATTTCAGAACTTTCATCTGGACTCCCAACATACAAACTTGAGAGAGCCTGGTTGTGCTTTCTCAGGCCATCATTTTTCTAGCACGGGGGAGATAGCATGGGGGAGGGACACCCCTCTCCTTCCCCGCGTGCTCAGGGCAGTGTGGGAGCAAAGGAGGGCACGCGGTCAAGGAGCAGAGGCTCCTTCCTGCCTCACCTGCTCCCTTTCCCCGGGCAGCCAGCTTCTCCTGTTTCTTCCTTATTTTCAGTCTTTCAGGTATTCTATTTTAATGCGTGTGTGTGCGTGTGTGTGTCTCTGTGTGTGCGTTTCTCTGTGAGTGTGTTTCTGTGTGTGTGTGGGGTCTCTGTGTGTCTGTGTTTCTCTGGGTGTGTCTGTGTCTCTCTGGGTGTGTCTGTGTCTGTGTTTGTGTGTATCTGTGTATGTGCATGTGTGTGTCTCTGTGTGCATGTGTGTGTCTGTGTGTGCATGTGTGTCTGTGTGTCTGTTGTGTGCACATGTGCGTCTCTGTGTGTGTGTTTATGCCTCTGTATCTGTGCATCCGTGTGTGTGTGCATGTGTGTCTGTGTGTGCACATGTGTGTCTGTGTGTGCAGGTGTGTGTCTCTCTGTGTGTGCCTGTGTGTGTATCTGTGTGTACACGTGTCAGTGTCTCTGTGTGTGCCTGTGTGCATGTGTTTGTGTCTGTGTGTGCACGTGTCTCTCTGTGTGTGTCTCTGCGTGTGTGTCTGTGTGTGCCTGTGTGTGCGTATGTGTGTGTGTGTGTGTGTGCACACCTCTGAGGAGAGATAATGAAAGCTGGGAAGAGATGCTTTTGTCTTCTCAGGATTTCTCTAACCTTTTTCTGTTTTTTAACTTGCGGGTAAATTTGGAAAGGTCTCCTTGTGCACAGAGTTCTCTTCAAGAATCACCCCTGCCTTTTGGTGACGCTAGGTCTGCTCTCTTGGCTGGGCAGACAGCATGCTTAGGGACCCACACCAGGAGAGAAGCCTCCGAGCATGCACAACTGTTGCTTTCAACACTCAGGGGACCGGGACAGCACTGGGATCCAAGAATCCACTCTACACAAGCAGCAGTCAGGCCCAGGGCATCTAAGCTCTGTACTCACTAGATGGTTCGGTGGTGGTAAGGGCAGGAAGAGGCCAGGTTGCTATGGAAACAGGAAGGATGGAAAGGGCACAGAAAGGTGAAAGAGAGCACAGAGATAAATTAAATTTACTGATACATACATGTATGTGTGTACATATATTAAGGCATTATTATAAAGAAAAAAGAGGTGGCAAAGGAGGTATGCTCTCATTTCCTTCTTCCCTGATTTATCAGTATGAATGTAGATATTTTAAAGAGATGATCACAGATTTTGCTGACAAGTTACTCTCAGATGGCAAGTCACAACGTAACTCTTATTTATTCTTACTACGAACTCCAACTACCACATGCTGGGCATTGTGTCTTGTATTTCTCCTACTTAAACTTTGATTTTCATAAATACCTACAAAGTAAGCAGAATCTATCCTTCCTTTGGAAGATAAGGAGTCTGAGGTTCAGAGAGGTGGGGTGACTCATTCAAGGTCAGGGAACTGCACGCCAAAGCAGGGGAGCTTGGAGCTGAACCTGGTCGCTGAATTCTTATGGTTCAAGTCCACTGCCTGGAAAGCAGTGCAAGAGTGGGGGGCTGTTTCCAAGTCAGCCAGATGCCACAAAGGGCTCTGGGCTTGGGGCTCCAGTCATTCCCGAGGCTACTTCTGAGTGCAGGGCTTCTGATGCACCACGGGGATATGGCCAGCTAAGCGGCCTTGCCTGCAGCACTGACTGTGCGCTGAGCACTGGCTGCCATAACATCCTGGGTCTTGTTCAGCTGCCGTCTCCCTGCTCCTTCCCCCTAGGAGCCCTGGGTTCATCACTGCAAACAGTGGGAGGCCCGGGGTGCTCCCACCCCCGAGGACTCAGGGGAACAGAAGGACAGGGCAGCCAAGTGAAACGAGGTGGTAAATGGGAGAGGCTCAGACACGGTGACAAAGCCAAGGCTGACCAGGTGACACCACTGCCAGGCTTAGTGGCACTGCTCCCAGGGGGTCAAATAGCTTGATAAATCCTAGGTTTGTTGTTATTTGGGAGGGGGCTGCGATGACTTCTCCTGTTTTATAGAGGAGAAAAGCAAGGCTACCTTGTAAAGGGTTAAATAATTTGCCTAATGCCTTCTGCCAGGCACATCTGCAAGCAGGCACTGTTTCTTCTCCCACAAGTATTTACAAGAAATGTATGCAGTTATGGAGACAGCAAAAGCTACAGGCCTTGCTATCTAATTTCAACGTCTGAACTCAACTGTGCCAATTAAAATGCCGGGTGAAAACATAACACCCCAAACATTTCTTATGACCCTGCGGAATTGACATTTTTCTTGGCAAAATCGTTTGGCTTCTCCAAATAATCAGCTGACTACGAATCTGGAGGACAGGGCTGGGGCAGCCACAGCCTTGGGGAGCCTGCCTGCGGGATTTTCTGTCCAGAGCAATGCTTTCCACGCACCTCCTCCTGGGGGGGGGGCTGCCCCCTGAATCTGAGTGGCCCTGTGCTTACATCTCATCTCATCTGCTCCTCTAAAACCCAGCGCTGCTCTCCACCAACAGAGTGGAATTATCACCTGGTGGAGGAGATCACGCCAGACAGACACACTGTGGCCGGCAGAGAGCCACCTGCAGGGAGAGGGAAGATGGAAATGATACTCACTATCCAGATGAGACAACGGAACAGGGGTGGAAGAGCTAGCAGGAGCCGCTGAGGAAAGAAAAATGAAGATGAAAAAAAAAGGGAAAAAATGAAAACATCATCGAGGCACACAAACACTGAAGGGAAAAATGGAAGAGGCAACCAGGGTGTCAGTAGGAGAAGCTGAAGTGAGTTGCAGTGGGAAGAACTCCATGCAGGAGAACAGGTGGCTACAGCCCCTCAGAGAGCAGGGCTCTCTGACTTCAAACCCTGAGCCTGTGTGGCTGCCCAGCCCTGCGGTTCAGGAAGGGACCGGGCCAGGAACAGCTGCAATCCTGTGAAAACACACAGGCAGTTCAGCATCTGTCTCCATAGGATCAGATGTCTGGAGGGAAAGACACCTGGCCCCTAGCCTAAGGTGAAACAACAGAAAAGGGGGAAATGACCTTGGCCGTGATGTTACCTACCTCTTCATGTGTTTACATATAGGCCCACACCTACACAGACGGCACATATTTATAGCAAAATGTGTGTGTGCATTGCTCTCTGATTTTAAGGTCCCGATGAAACAGAAACAATCATCTTCCTTAATGTCTGTGACTGGGTGAGGTTGGGATGGTTTGGGATCTGGATGGTACAACAGCCACCGCTGTCCTCCAACACCTAGGAAATGTGAAGCGCTGGCTGCTGCTGTGCGTGCGGAGGACAAAGCAAATGAACGTTGAGCCAGGGCACGTTGAAGGGACTGGGACTAACCAAGTAATGCTAGCTAACTTTCTGCATGGCAAACCTTTAGAAATGGTGCATTTGAGACATTTTGGACACTAAATGGATCTTTACTTTTTCAGTGCAAATATTCAAAAGTTGTTCCATCAACAGTCACAGAAATTAGGCCCCTTTGAGAGCTAGATAAAAATTTGGAAAAACGTCACCCTATCTCCAACACTGCCTTGACACTCATGGTTAGGTCTTTCTACCTTGTTAAACCATCCAGAACAATGTCACTGGAATCAGAGCAAGACAGGCTATTAACTCAACCTGACTTGACAGTCTGGTTAATTCTGATAAAAGTGTATATCTCTCTTTCTCTCATTCTTTCTCTTTTATTTTTTTGGCTTAATTGTATGTACAGTTGTCCATATTATTCTGGGTGAGGGATGGGGTTTTATATACTTTAATCACAATATATTACAATGTATTAACATATTTGCCATGTGCCATCTAAGGGGCAAAATATGAAACTACAAATTTCAAGATGCTGTTTTTAAAAAGTAGAGACTCACTTGTAATCTTTACACCCTGTAATAAATTGTCTATTTCACTTCATGGTACAGAAGCAATTGAAGAGGTAACATTCAGGCAATGAGATTCTGAAGGTGTGTGGTTCAATCATGGAGGGAAGGGTCATAATAAATGATCATGTCACTTCTTTAGGGTTTTAGTAGCTCCAAGAAGGAAGCAGCCCCTCCTGGGGCAAACAGAGGTCATGAGTTTTCCACCTAAGAGCTTCCTGACAGCATGCATACACCTGGCCTCGAAATACATGAAACAGGGACATCTTCCCAGGCTGCAGTTCCATTTGTCCCATTGGAGCCTCGGCTTTCATTGCCTTAAACAAAGGAACCTCCCAACAGGTAAGCCAGGCTTTCTAATTGGGTGGCTCCAAAGCAGGAGTCCTTGAGATACTGGTGGTATTGGCTAGTTTCACCTGCTCATCTCTGCTGTGACATATTCATACCCCTGAATGTGGTGGAGACCATTAAGGAATCATGAAGCAACCCTAATATTGAGACATTTCAAGCAACTTCAAGTGATGAGCAAATGGCTCTCCCCTCCACCTCCCAACTCAGGGGGCCAGCAGCATCAACTCTGTGCAGGGTGCCAGCTCCTCCTGACCTTGACCTGTCTCTTCCTCAGACCTGAGAGTGTACCCAGGGCCTACCTCCAGGGCCACAGAAGCAGTCTGTGCACCTGTATCCCAGTATCACAAGAGGTGAATGCACTGTCCATGGAGATGAGCCAGCCTCAGATGCCCCTGGTTCTTGGGCTTGGCATAAGCCTGCAGCTAAACTGATGGCTGATCTTGTTTAAGTTCAGATAACCTTTGTGCCTTTCAAGGAATAGGAGTAAGAACTCCGAGAAGGTCCTTCCAAAAACTTATCCTCACTTCCTAGCATCAGTAACTGGGTTTTGTCCTGGCAGTGGGAAATGCTGGCATCTTATTTCCAACTGTAACCTTTTCTCAGGATGGGTTTAGGCACAACAGGTTACCTTTTGAGCAAGACTCTCACTTCAACCCTAGGAAGGCTATGGAGGTGCGAGGAAAGACCATAACGATCAACTTCAGTGGGAGTATAATCACCTCTTATCCTGCTCAAGTTCTAGAAAAAAGTCACGTTCAACCCTAAAAGTGTGCTATGTTCTCTTTGTCTAAAAGAGGTTTGCTTTTTAATTCTTTAAACCATAACTTAATTAGGTGATTGAGAAAACTGACTTTTCATGTCACTAGCAATGCCTGCTGCTGCATTACTCATGACTGACTTGGAATGAAGGACTGACCCCACCATTTTCCAAAGGACTTCTTGGAATCTTGCTTGGTTAATTATCCATTTTCATACTGGCAGATAACAAACAACAAAATCTACAGGTCTCCTTTAAAAAAATATTAAACACTGGCTTTTAAAACACAGTGCCTGCTATAAAAATTCTCACCTTAAAGAAGGCTGGGCTGGCAATGAATGAAAACCACTTACGACCTGTGAAGTTCAAGACCCAGTTACTCAGATTCAGTACTCAAACCCCAGTTACTGGGTAGACACTCAGAAGGAGGTCTCGCCTCTCTGTGATGTTACTAAACCAGCCTTTGTTTACGGATAAAATCCAGAGGAGTGGACACCTGAAGGCTGGGTTAAAGATCCAGGAGGAGGGTGCCCTTGCACCTTCTGGATGCTCTGAGGGCAGAGCTGAGCTGTCGGCCCAGAGCAGACAGCTGTCAATCCTCACTAACCGCTCCATCCCCCCTCCACTCTATCCGTGATCACTCCATCCCCGCTCCACGTGATCCAACTCCTTCCAGAACTGGTTCATTCAGGAACCAACTCTGCTGAGAGAGTAGATTTAGCCCTTGTTCAAAATCTCAGAATGCCTACACCGAGCTACTTAGTTTCTGCCAGTGCTGCAATATTTCTGAATAAAGTTCAAAAATATAAGCTTCCCTGAATGCCTTTCAGGAGCTAGGAGCTTTTCATGAAAAGAATGTGCTGCTGAAGACTTCCCTCCACCCTTCTGAGCTCAGCCTGGGAAGAAGCTGAGCCTCAGCGGATGTGAAGTTCAGGGACATCTATGCAGGTAGAGACCGGGCTACAGTTCTGCTCCTGGAGCAGCAGGGATGCTCCTGTTACTCTTGCTTCCAGGTCCACTACTTACAGCTTACAAAATTAGGATGTCCTTTTTGGGGAGAATCACCCCCTTTCCTCATTCTTGGCAATACCGCTACTAAGTAGCTGGCTGTGTGCGTGCATGTTAAGTCATTCAGTTGTGTCCGACTCTTTGCGACCCCATGGACTGTAGCCCACCAGGTTCCTCTGTCCATGGGATTCTCCAGGCATGAATACTGGAGTGGGTAGCCTATCCCTTCTCCAAGGGATCTTCCTGACCCAGGGATAGAATCTGGGTATCCTGTATTGCAGGTGGATTTTCCCAAACATGGAAATACATGTTGCAAGTAACTTAGTGCTAAAGAACAGAGTTCACCAGTTAAACTGAGGGCTTAACTCCCCTGCAGGAGGAACCCGTGATGTAAACCCATTCATGCTGTGTGGGGTCCCCCATCCATGCTCCTAGAACCTTTCAGCTACCACCTGCCAGACAGAAAACGGAGGTGCAGTTCTTTCATCTCCTAAAAGCAAATGTGAAAAGCCTTCTGGGTTCTCGTACCCATGAAGGGATTCTGAATAGAGGTCTGGAGAGGCTGTGGTTACTTTTTCGGCATCCTGGCTAATGGTGAGACAATGCCATATCCTTATTCAGAGGCCCTTTGCAGACCTCCACCGCGCTTGGCTCAGCAAAATGCTGCCACAGGGTAATCGTCACACACAGAAATTAATAAATAAACACAATTTCAAAAGACAAAAAATTTGCATGCTCTAAAACAGGACGAGTGTTAGCCTCTTGGAGTAACCTACAGACATTAACAAGAGCACAGCTAGACTAAGGTCAGTGTGGTTAGGGCCCGGACGGCATCATCTACTTCAGCCTCTAGGGGACAAAAGGGACTGGAACTAAATTAAAAAACTAGAACTAGCAGATGTTAACGCTCTAGAAACAGGTAATGAGGTATGAAGAGGCACTTACGTGGAAGAGGGCTATCTGCATATCCCATGGATGGAACACAGACGAAAAGAAAAGACAAGAGACAGACCCAAGAAAAAAAAATAAGATGTAAAAGAAATGAATAGGAGCTGTAGAACACATGGAGCTGGAAACGCAAATTATCAAATTATTTCAAATCCAGAAAGAAGCAATTCCTGTAGGAGGAAGATGAGACAGGCTCTCTACTTCTGCGAAGAGGCAGGGGGATCACTCTGCAGGCCCCTGACCCCATAGGGAAGAAAGCAGAGGATTCTTCTATATGCCTTTTGACCCCATGAGTCAGAGGGGGGCCCAGGGAGCTCTGTGACCACCGGGGGGAGTCCTGCTACAGGCTTGGCTTAAGGAAAGAGGGAGCGATGGAGGCAAACAGGACTGCAACCCTGAATGGGATCAGGAAGAAAGGTCTCCTGAAAGAGGCCGTGACCAAGGAGACCCCAACGGCACTCCTGAAAAGGAGGAGGGGCAGGAACGTCAGACGCCATTTTTTCCCTCTTTATTTTGTTGGGGTTTTGCTCCTGCTCATTTATCCTACAGCAGGCTCTGTTTCCCTGTAACTGGGTATCTCTGCTTCATTAAAACCCCACAACTAATTATGCCAACCATCACTGCCTTTCCTGTCTTCCTTCAAGTCACCAGGTGCTTACAGCCTGCGTGAGTGTGTGTTTGTGTGCATGGGTGTGTGCTCAGATGCTCAGTGGTGTCTGACTCTTTGCAACTCCATGGACTGTAGCCTGCCAGGCTCCTTTGTCTATGGGATTTCCCAGGCAAGAGTATTGGAGTGGGCTGCCATTTCCTTCTCCAGGGGATCTTCCTGACCCAAGGATTGAACCCAAGTCTTCTGCACTGGCAGGCAGATTCTTTACCGCTGAGCCACCTGGGAAGCCCCCTAGGACCCTTGTGACAAAGAGCAAATCTCCAAAATCTGTCCCCACCATGCTGCCCTGAGTCTCCTCGGTGCCTCTAATAACATGTGTGCGTGGTTTTCTGCCCTGACTGTTACTCTAACAAGCTGGACCAGCTATTAGACTGTGTCACCAAGCCCTCTGAGAAAGAGAGGACAAAGGGAGTGGTATCGGCCACCGCTGAGGGCCAGAGAACTAGGAGGTGGGACCACCGGAGCAGAGGGACCTGTAAAGACAAAAAGCTGTCATCTGAACACTGGATGGGTCCCCCCCACCCCCAAGGGGCCGAGCGGGCAGCGGGCTGTACTTACGGACTGGCTGCGTCTTGAACTCGGAGGCGGCGCTGATCTCCCCCAGGCCCTTGCCATTGAGGGCCGCCAACCGGACTGCGTACGTCGTCTCGGGCTTGAGGCCCACGATGGTGACAATGCCCTCCATGCTGGCTGTTGCAAGAATACGAAAAGGGTCACAAAGGGGGGAAAGACTATTGGTGAAATAGTGCAGCTGCTGTGGACAACAGTACAAATTCCTCTGCGATTAAAGGTAGGATTCGATCCAGCAGCTCCAGTCCTGGATATAAGTACCAACGGACTGAAAGCAGGGACCGGAATAGACATTTGTACAAACGTTCACAGCCGTCTTGTTTACAACAGCCGAACTGTGGAAGCAACCCAAATGTCCCCCAACAGATGGATGCATAAACAGAACGTGGTCTTCCATACAACGGAATATTATCCAGTTTTAAAAAGGCATGACATTCCGATGCACTACAACATGGATGAATCTTGAGGACATCACACCAACTGAGATAAGACAGACACAAAAGGACAAATTCTGTATTATTCCACTTATATGAAGTACTTAGAATAGTCAACTATACAGAGACTATTAATAGTCAACTACGGGCTTCCCTGGTGACTCAGTGGTAAAGAATCGTCTGCTAATGCAGGAGAAGCAGGTCTGATCCCTGGGTCAGGAAGATCCCCTGGAGGAGGAAATAGAAACCCCCTCCAGCATTCTTGCCTGTGAGATCCCATGGACAGAGGAGCCTCGTGGGCTACAGTCCATGGGGTTGCAAAAGATTCAGACATGACTCAGAGACTAAATAACAACAACAGAGTCAACTCTGTAGAAAGTAGAAGGGTGGCTACCGGGGCTGGGGCAGGAGGGAATGGGGAGTTGTTACTTAATGGGTATTGACTTTAGGATGAAAAAGTTCTGGAGATGGACAGGGGTGACTGCATAACGATTTAATGCCACTGAACTGTGAACACTAAAAATTGGTTAAAATAATAATTTTTATGTTATATATGGTGCTCACTCAGTCATGTTCGAATTTTGCAACCCCACAGACTGTAGCCCACCAGGCTCCTGTGTCCATGGGATTCTCCAGGCAAGAATTCTGGAGTGGGTTGCCGTTTCCTCTTCCAGGGGATCTGTCTGATCCAGGGATCGAACCCGAGTCTCTTACGTCTCTTGCATTGGCAGGTGATTCTTTACCACTAGTGTCAGCTGGGAAGCTCATATTATATATATTTTACTACATTAAAAAAGTTTACTAGGAAACAAAAAGTCTGTTGGACATGGATTAACCTGCCACAAAGTCGGTATGAGGTTTCAGGGGGATGTCAGGGAGGTGGAGGATGATTTTCTTCTAGTTCTAATCCTGATTACGCAGAAAGTCCTCCTAGCCCTCCCTAAAGCTGGAGTGATGGGAGCTTCCTGGAAGGATGAGTTCTCAGTAAAACTGAGTTGGAAGATGTCTCTGAATTGCTGTGACACTGCGTCCTAATCCAATCCATTCTCAGCTCTACCCTCATTTCTGGGATTAAAAATTTCTACGGAAACAAAACTTACTTCACTGAGTTATTCCAGTTAAACCTCAAAGGGAGAGTAAGACATAAACACATTCAATGCTCAGGGCAAGATGAGCTGAGCTCAGAAACTTCAAACTGCAGTCATCCAAGGGTCATTTTTCAAATCTTTGGAAATATATCATAGAATTGATTTAAAAGAGCTGTCTTGCTGGCTCTGCTTATTAGGTTAATGTCATAATTACATGGCAATCCCTGAATATACCCAAGCAGGACTGGATGGGGGACAGCAGAGAACCTGAAGCACATGGAACCCAAATATGCAGAGCAGACAGGACTCCTCTGGGTTGTGCTCAGCACCCAAGCAGGGCTTCTGCTTGGAATGCAGCTGAGCCAGTCTCATCCGTCCTGGCATGGTCACGAGAATCGGGTTCTGAAGTGCCGGGGTGGCAGAAGGCCAATAGCCCCACATGAGACGTGACCACACCCTAAGGCGGGGGGCCAGCGACGGTGCTGCAGCACCAGGACATCAACAGGACGGCAGGTGGTGGCATCTGGCATTTGGTGTCACGTCAGAAGCCAGGATCCGGTAAACTCAAGGGTGTGTGTGTGTGTGCCCAGAGACGTCATTTGCAAGTAAACCCCGACTCTGCAACTTACCTTCCTTGGCATCATACCACTTGGAGTGCCACACCTCCTCGCCCATCGCTCTCCACTCAGCTTTGTATTTGAGGATGGGCACCCCGCCTGTGGCCTCTGGCTCATCAAATTGCACCTGTGCTGTGCTAGAGTATGGCTCCACCTGGTCAATGGACGGTGAGGATGGGGTGTCTGTGGGGAGGACACAGATGGAGACCCAGGTCAGTCGGATTTGGCCCAGAACGTAACTTCCAATCATGAAACATGACTCTCTTATTTAACTCTTGAGAATCTTGTCATTTGTATCCTGTCCTCCTGGTCCACGCCACCATATAATTCTCTCCCAACACACCCCATGTCCAGATCCTTAAGCCCCCTTAGCTCTCAGACTCCTTACCCTTTGGTTGCTGACTCTTACTCCCCCTTCTTCCAACTTTCTGTCATCACAGAAGGTCATGAATGGACCAGCCAGGGTGAGGGTGGTGTAGCTGGAAGGGGTGCTCACCTGCTTGGACAAGGATGAATTCCAAAGACTCCTGTCCGATGCGGTTCACTGCGGTACAGTTGTAGTTTCCAAAATCATTTTCAGAGTCTGGGGTCACCTTTAGAGAGAAGGAGCTCTTGGGTTACAAGTGTCCACGGAATGTCCACAACCTCAGATCCTTATTTACTGAACTAAGTATAGAATCAGTAAAGCTCCAGCTCATAGAGTTGGTAGATGCAAACTATTACATACAGAATGGATAAACGACAAGGTATCGCACAGGGAACTCCATCCAATTTCCTGGGATAAACTACAATGGGAAAGACAATAATAAAGAAGATTGCATCTCTGTGTATAACTGACTCATGATGCTGAACAGCAGAGATGGCCACAACATAGTAAATCAACTATATTTCAATAAAAAAGAAAAAAAAAAAAAAAGAAAAGGGGCTCACGAGGAAGGAACACTCTTTTCCCCTCCAGGACCTGATCTAGCTCCATGAGAGTAAGGGGCAGGCTGAGGCTGGCTTTCTTCCCCAACCAATGGCTCCACTGCTTAGGATGAGTCAGAGAAGAAAGGGAGAGGATGTTTGCTGCACCCAGCAGCCTGTCCACACTCAGACCGCGCCTCCTGCCCCGCGCCCCCGCCCCCACACCGCCTCACCTCCAGGTAGCTGGCCGAGGGGGTGCTGTAGATCTTGATGTTGCTGTAGTTGGAGCTGGGCAGCAGCTGACCGTCTCGGAACCATGAGATAGTGGCACTGGGGTAGGCAAACACCTCGCAGGTGATGTTCACCTGGTTCCCCTCCCAAGTGTACACAGCCACAGGGCCCTGCAGCTTGGGGGCATCTGCAAAGAAGGACAGCGGCTCTCAGGAAGACTGCTGTGATTGCAGAGTCCCCCACCCTCTGGCTCCCGACCCTGGGATGGCAGGCGAGCCTTGAAGCTGATCTGACACTGGGGGAAGGAGGGGATCTGGGCTTTTCCCATGAGCTGCATGGGGAGACACTGTAAGTCTGAGGATGGTGTGGGGGGTCCCCTGGGGACACGGCTTTGAGATGACCTAGGGCCTACTGCCTTGGGACAGGTCTGCCACCCCGACCCTGCGCAGCCCTCCCTGCCCCGCGTCTTCCCGTAGCTCTCCTCACATTGCACTTCGAGGTACATGGACTGGGAATCCTGGCCGATGGTGTTGCTGGCAGTGCAGATGTACTCCCCGGCGTCGGTGTACTGGATGCTCTTCAGGGTCAGGGACGACACGCGCGCGTGGCTGCGCACCACCATATGCCCGTCCAGGGTCTGCCGGGAAGGGAGGGGCAGTGTCAGGGTCTGAGGTGGGCGGGGCTGAGAGCAGGCATCACTGCCCAGGACCAGCCTCACAGCTCTCCCCTCTCTGTGCCAACATCTAGGTCTTGCTTTAGGTACCAACTCGTGGCAGCGTGGCTCCAGAGTACCATGTGAACTTGGATGCATCCCAAACAGAAAAATGGGTCTCAGTTTATCCAAGCAGCCTAGCCTGTGTCAAGACTGGCTTGGGAAGGACAACCAAGGCCCCTAGACAGCTTGGCTTGGCATATCTGAAATGGAAGCCAAAGTCTGGCCAGCAGGCATTGCTGGTGCGACAGCCTCACCTCATGAGGTTCTGGAAAACCTGCACTCCCGTCCTTTCCTTCCCGCCTATCTGCCTGTTCCCTGGTGTGTGCACACGTAGCGGGAAATCCGAATGCGCCAAATGAAAGAAATGATACAAGAAAGTCATCTTTCTGCAGATGCCTTATTTTCTTGAATGCTTAAAACTAAAACGATTTCATTCCAAAAAAGTCTAACAATCCAAAGCTCAGAAGCTGTCTCACTGGAAGTGAGGGGAACTGGGTCCCCTTTCCTGGGATGGTGGTACAGAGATTCCCAGGCATATTTAGGATCCTAGACACCACAATCACTATGTTTTAGCCCTTGACACTAGAACTATCTTCCTGAGTCTCTGGAATTACAAGAACTGGCCAAGCAGGTAATCAGCATATGAGCCCTGGGCAACGGGTACTGGAATATTTCCTAGGGGTTCCCCTTTACATTCTTAAGTAAAATGGTTGCTGGCCTAGGAAGAGTCTGGGCATGTGGTCTGAGTTCAGATCCTCAAGAAAGGGGGTCATCTGAAGAAGGAGTCTAGCTTCTCATAGGCTGGGCCATAGTTTTATGTCCACTGCTTGGTATTCCTTAGACAGGGACATGTGAGTGCTCTGCCTATAGCATCTGTCATCCCATGCGGTCGCGCTTTTAAAGAACTAGAGAATACCTGCCTTCAGGTTCCTTTGAGCTGCCGGTTTGGAAGCCCGAAATCCAGTATTGAAATATCATAAAGCAGGCCTGTTTGGGGAGTTCAAAAGCAAGACACCATTGGCCTTAACTGCAGCCTCAGATCTACCACAAGAAGTCACTCTGTCATCCCTGGTATTTGGCCGATCACTCGTGTCCGATTCTTTGTAACCCTGTGGACTGTAAACCTCCAGGCTCCTCTGTCCATGAAGATTCTCCAGGCAAGAACACTGGAGTGGGTTGCCATGCCCTCCTCCAGGGGATCTTCCCAACCCAGGGATAGAGCCCAGGTCTCTTGCATTGCAGGAAGATTCCTTACTGTCTGAGCCACCAGGGAAGCCCAGTATCCCTGGTAGAGCTAGTCTATTTCAGTCATTTAAGCTCCATCACATTTCATATCCAGAAGCTGGAACACAACTGCCAGCAAGGAGACAGAAGAGCTGAGCAAAGCCGTCACCACCTGCTACAGCGAGGGCCACCCCTCTCTGACAGGAATGCCCAGATGCCTCGGTTCTCCGCCCCCAGGTGCATGTGAAGCTGAGAGGCTGACTGGTTGAGAAGGTGCACCCCAGAGGGATATGCACATGAATGTGAGCTGACATGGGCTGGGGTAGAGGGCTTGTCTAGAAAATCTGAGACATCTGGTCTGTTGAAGATACTGACTCCTGAAAACCCTTTTCAAGTGGGCTGACAGGGTCCGTGGCAGTGGTGGTTTTCACATGCCAAAGAAAATCTTGACCCATCACCTAAACTTGTGGCATCCGGAGTGTGAGGTCATCCCTGCAGTATCTGTGAGGGCTGACCTGACCTGCTCATCATTCCTATTTCCCCAAAAGACAGAACAGTAAGAACACAGGTTCAGCCAACAGTAATGCCAGCCAGAAGCTGAACTTTATAATTTTTTGTCACATACCCAGGACTTGTCCTTGGGGCCACCACCACAAACAAGGAAAACTGACCGGAACCTTTCAGAAGTCAAGAGAACATTTCCATAAGGAAGGATGTAGCAGCAGAAGATGCAAAGAAAGTCATGTAGGTAAAAGAAGGACATCAACACGCAAGCACAAAGGGGGGCATGAGCAGTTTTGACTCAGAATAATCTAGAAAATGGTCAGAGAGAAAAGACTGCACTGACAGTCCTATTTTTGCGCCCCCCCCCCCCCCTTCTATCAGGTCTGTTTGTCTACATTTCTCCCTGGAAAATTTTCTCATTGAATGATGTCAGCAGAGCAGCAGGTGGCCTTCCACAGGGAACTGTAGTTTTGTGGTGGGCTCAAGACAGGATTGATAATAGGATTACTTGCCAGATACCCAGTTCTTCCCTCCGAGGGGGCGCAGACAGACTCCAGGGTGATTGGACTATTTCCCTCTGAAATGATTTACTCTGGCACCAGGCCAGAGTCAGAGAGCGCCCCCTCCAAGCCACCCAGACCAGACGTCATGCAGGCTGATGGTCCAGATTCAAGAAGGAAGCAGATAAACTGGGCATGAATGAAATGATCGTTATGGCAAGAAGACCCTGTTTTGTGAAAAAGCATGAAGGGCAATTATAATCGCTCTTTTCATCAAAACATTTTTGTCCCTCTTCTTGCCAGGAGCAGTCGTAAGGCTTTCTAGAGCTTACAGAGTGATATTGGCCACAACCCAAGCCTTCTTTCGAGCTCATCTGGATTCGTGGTCTTCATTCCTGACTGAGACAAATAGAAGGGGACACAGCTTCTGAGCCCCAGGGGGCAGAACTCACTTGAAAGTCAATTATGTCCAGAGCGAGATAACTTAAGATAAGGACACTTTGGCAAAACAGAGTGAGGTGTCTGCTTTCCTGGGAGTAAACCAATTACTTCCACTACTAATAGCAATCCTCTCAACATCTCCTTAATGCTCCCTGATAAATCTCAGCTCCTCCTCTAGCTGGGTCTAAATCTGAACGACAGGGGAAGATGCGCAAGGCCAAGTGGAATGAGAAGGGAAGTGGTTCAGGAGTGGCTGATAATTAACCCTTCTTTTCTCCAATCCCCAATCCTAATGAGCCTGTGACTTCTGGGCAATAAAGCACCCAGTCTGTGACAGCACTCCTGGGCTGCAGAAGGAAAGTGTTTCAGTGAGCCTGTGCCCCTAACTGCAGTCCCTACGCTGTGCAGGAAGGAGTGATACAAAGGGAGCTTATAATGAACTAGATTCGACGACAGCAGGCTGCAGAAACTAGCATCAGTGCCTGGGGACAGGCAGTCAACTTTTAAATATTAAACAGCATTAAATATTTATAGCCATGACCTGAACACATGAGTTATGTGTTCTGAATAATTATCATTTCTGAAAGACAAGGGGGATGGGTTTACCCAATTAAAATACAGTCCACAGGATTGCCATATTCTCCGTTTATAGTATTAACACAATATATAAGTTCCCCAGAAAAGGCTCCTTTATATTTACAGATTAGGTTTTTGAACTTCATCTAAAGCATACTGGTTTTGATTTCACTTCTGTCACTTAATCACACAAATCAGGTCAAGAACGGTAGACCTAATCCTAAGTAGGGTCTTGGGTGTGTAGCAATTACAATCTAAAGATTAATATTTAGCCTCAGTTTTCAAACTAAGTCCCACATTACCCAAACGGAAGCAAGTAGTCAGAGGAATTTCAAAGGCTAAATATGCTACTGACTTAAACACACACACACACACACACACACACACACACACAGAATCATTTGTGACACATCATTCTAATCTCATAAATTTAATGCTCTATAAAAGTAACATAGATGTGTTTAGCAATTTGGGAAAACCAATGAGAGATGTCATTTGCATTGCTTCGAGATGAAATGTGATGTGGTAATTTACCAAGACCAATCATGATAAAATAAGCGAGCAACAAGATGAGTTGAGCTGGAAAGGTAAGGGCTGAGCGGGTTTTTAGGTCACTAAACTCTGTGACTTTATGATCCAAAGCCACATTGACCAGGTGAGAGCCAAAAAATTTCATCATTTCAAAATGCCTGGCCTGGGAATTGGGGCCATTTATTTCTCTGAGTATAATTACCTGGGTGTGATTTTATCAGCACCAGCAAGAGAATAAGATCCAGTCTTAGGAAATAATAAAGATTTGTTCATCCACTCCCAACACACCTTGCTTGCTCATCCTACAATGACACTATTGCTAAGTAACATCTACCACTATGGACCTATTCTTTAATCAAACTAAATTACTAGTTAGTTTTAGCATGTCTGGTTATTAAAGGGCAATGGTGAGTTAAACTTTAGTGCTTGCAAAACTAAAGACTGACTAGTGGTCAGGTAAGCTATACCTCTTGCTTCTCTGGTCGAGTCCACGAAGCCTGGAGAGAACAAGATATAAAACACAACAAGAAAGCAGTAAAATTTTACAATATGTTGCTTTAGAGAATTGATGTATCCCACTGCATTCCGTGCACATGCAGTTTCTTTTCAATCCAGAGCTTTTTCCAAGGCCCATTTTCAATGGTGTGTTCACTGCCCAATTTAAATTAGGATTTAGCTTATGCTTAGCTTTTCTGCCCCCCTTATGCACATTAAGGTGTACAATTCACAGGTAAAGCCTCTCCTAATCTTTGGAAGACATACATACGGCTACCAGCTGACATATTAGACTGCTCCTATTCCCAGATACCTTGAATATTCCTCATGCTAGTGGGTGACACTGCTAGCTCTAACCACACAATACAGAGATACTTATAGAGTAGGTTTCCTCCTTTGGATTTGAGGGGAGAGCTTATCACACATATATTGTTTTGTGCTCATGCATTTTGCAACTCTGCATGCATACTACTAAAAATCAAATTTTTATTTAAAAAAAAAAAGGAACGAAGAAAGGAACAGAGTGGGTATATTAGGAAGGAGAAGGATGCCCTTAAGACTACGGGGCAGGATGCTTTGAGGATACTGAACTCTGAGTGCTGTGGTAGGTTCCAGTTGGTTCTTAAAGGCAGAGGGATGACATGCTGGTTTAAGCATCTTCATCGAACATGGCATTCACAAAGGAGTGAGCCAACCCAGGAACACAGGGGCCTTTGGATATTTTTCTACCCACATCAAGATTTTTTTATTTATCCAGCACTGGGGAATCTACTCTGCTTACAGCTTTTCTGATTTCATGATGGGAGTCAAAAACATCATACCTGACGTCATTGACTGCCTGATTATCCCTGAGGTTCAGATGGAAAAAGGATACAAAAGACATCAGAGACACAGCAATGCAATCCCAGGAATGCGAATGAGTCAGCAAACATTTAGTAAGAGTCTACTAAATGCAAGGAGAGTCTACTAAACGCAAAGAGCTTTCATGAGAAATGAGGGATGTGGATTATGTCACAGGATGATGGAGAGAAGAAGGAAGTGAGAAACAGGAACACGCATAGACCAGAGCAACAGCGGGCAGACATGCCACACGCGGCTGCCGTATCCACATCACTTAGAAGCTTGTGTGTCACATGCCAGGGCTGCACGAATCAAGACTGGTTTCAGGGCCTCCATCATATGAGTTATTTGCTTTTCAGATCTGATTCTTCCTGCGTCTCTCTCAACTCACTGTGGTTTTGTGGCTTCTAGAATAAGTGGATGTTAGTAACACAATGCTTCTAGTAGCCTGAACTTCCACCTGCGTGCCTGGTGGGATAATTATATCTTCTTTTTTCTTAGATCAGAATTTCAGATGAACAAAGACTAATTTTTTAATTTTAATTTTTAGTGTAGTGTTTAAAATTTAAAACATCTAGCAAAAGTAGATCCCCATGCAGCGTTTACCTGGCACACACTTATACTTAAAAAAAAAAAAAATCTGGCAACCCTAGTAGGGAAAAGCAGAGGTAGTTCAGTAAGTGGCTAAAGCACACCTCCTGGAAGAGGAATTGGTAAGGACATCAGTCCAGGTCCTGACAAACAGTGCCAGTGAGAGAGCAGATAGGATAACCCTGACCCTGATAATTTGGTGAAGGCACGTAGCCCACTTTAAGGTAACCTGATATGCAAATATACACTCTTACAAATTAGAATATGATTAGCTATTCGAAAATTGTTAGTTCCAGGTGCTTTTTAACATTGCATGTTTCATGATGTTACACACAAGTCTGTAGGAATATGTATACACACTAAAGTGGAGTGATAGACACTTATCCTAGGTTTTCCCTGTTAGACTTCTGTCCACATCCTAGATAAAACAGATGCTAACTGCTCAATGCAGGCACCTTATCCTGCGTTTAAGAGTAAGCACCTGATTTGTACTGAATGAGGAGTTCTTCCTGATGAAAAGAAACTTCAGTCTCCAAGGAATCCAGAGTTTCAAAAAGTTTCTTTTGTAGGATACTCTGTCAACTCAAGATACAAGGTTCATGAAATACCTTTTACTTATTTCTGTCTCTTCTGATCTCAACACTTTGTGTCTCTCCTTCTCCTTAGACATTAAGGTTTTACTAGCCTTTCTTTCTCAGTCTCTTCAAAGGCCTAGAGATGTTCAAATGAGCAGACAATGGAGAGAGTATTCAAATCACCATCTAGGGGTCTCACTCAGTAAGCAAACAGTACCTGGAATTCAGACTGTGAGTCTTTAAAATACCTGGCAATTTAAAAAATGAGTCTGAATAGGATGAGTAATAAAATGATGTGGATGCACAAGCTTTCTTGGTATCACAATGACCTTCATACACAGAGATCAAACTGACCCATCACAATGTTCAAAAATTTGGGCCAACATATTAGTGACCACTAAGAAATGGATTAATTTTGAGACAGATGATCTCCCCTAATGATCTTAGTGACCCAACCTTAGCCTAGCTATTATCAGTTGTTGAGTGAAACCGACTCAACTAACTAAAGCCTAACAGATTGATTATAATCGATCTGAAATGAGTGCTTGGACTAAAGCTAGACATTATTAAAGATATGATGTGACTTTTGGGCTCATTGTACTTTTTTTTTTTTACTTTTTTTCTCATCTTTTTTGAATGAAGAACATCAGTATTCCATTAGAAAATCACCACAATTCCATGGTTGAAAGCTTTTGCTTTCCCTCCTCTTAAAAAGGATAAATACTAGACTCAACCAAGCAGTGAAGCAAGAGAAAGCTGTATTTAATCAGTGTCTACTGTCACTAACTTTATTAAAGGAACCATTGAGCCTCCCAAGAAAGTCATCAGGATCATTAGAGAGCACCATGGCATTATGCCCTCTACCCTTGAGCCACTGACCCCTGGTGGCATTCTAAGGGCTCAGTACTTGATTTTGTCCCAGTCAATATTTTTATCAAGGACTTGGACAAAGATATTTCAAATATGTATTCATACAAGGTTGGAAGTAACAGCTGATACAAATATCAGCTGATACAGCTGATACTGCTGCTGGACAGCAGTTGCATGGGGAAGGCTGAATCATCTGCCTTTGGGTCTTGGACTTAGAGCTGGGTCATCATTGACTGTTAGACCCCATTACTTTTAACACACATAAATGAAACAGGGAGCCCTCACTGGCTGAAATGCTGTGGACCCAAAGGCCTCTAAGGACAGTTCTGATGAAAACCAGTCCTGACTGGTCAGCAAGAGGGACTAAAATGGTCATTCTCAAGCCAAGGAGTGTTTCTGTATGTGACTTTTTGGTAATCAGAATGATTAGAGGTGGCTACTAACATTTAAAGGGAAAAAAGCAGTGGTGCTAAATATATTCATTTAGCACAATGCACAGGACAGTCTCAGTGAAGAAAGTCTTCCCAAACTGTCATCCTGACCCCTGTTGAGAAATATTGGGTTGCAACAAACAAAACAATTTTTAATAGAAATAAATATAAAATTCTACATTATTGGTTAAGCAACCAATTGCATCAGGACAGGACAGGGGATGTGCAGCTTAAATGTAGTTCATACCAAAACGAGCTGGGTCTTTTAGCTGACCACAAGCTCAATAGGAGACAACAGAATGAGGACACTACTGAAGGGCTAATGTGATGTTGACTGCATGATGTCAGTGTCCAGACCAAGGGAGCAATAAGCTAGGACTGCTGCACTGGGCGCTGCAAACTGAGCGGGAACGCTAGTGAAGTGAAGCTCTCTATACGGGACGACCAGAAAGGCGAAGGGTGTGAAAACCATAAGGTGACAGCAACAGGGAAAATAACCGGAAGTGTCACAGGGTAACAGGGCCGACTAAAGAAACACTAGAGGGCTAGTGAACAGTTCCCATGCAACGGACCCAGCGGCAGGGCGGGAAGGCTGGGAAGCAGCCGGGCAAGGAAGCAGGTCCTCTTGAGCATCCGTGCTTCCACCTGCCCTGCAGAGGACTGACACCGTCGCCCTTCAAGCAGGGGCTGAGTGACTTTCTGGCAGAAAGATGAGACAATCTCCATAGGAGGCTTCCTTCCAACCTTCTGGGATTCTGGCAGGTCATGGGGTCTACTTCACAGGAGCCCTCCTGCCCTTCCTGGTAGACACAACTGTCTATCCTTACTGCTCAGTGCATAATCTTGACTTGCAAAAGAAAATGCTTTGCCTCCGCTCCTACAGTTCTGTGACTCTGATAATCATCTTGATACCTAATTATTTATCATGCAACTTCAGACGCAGGAGACAATGAGGAGTGGCTGCCAAATAAAAGTAAAATTTACTATTTGGAGATCAACTGGCTCACGGATAGGCCATCTCTGTTTTCTAAATTTTTAGCCACTCTCAGAGTAAGATGACTACCAGGCTGTTTCAGTGTAAATATACAATTAATAGAAATGGCAACTTTTCTCTACAGGGTTTCATTTAGGCAAATATGCTCATCTGGGGTTACATCACTGGCTGGTTTGGAAGACTCATTCTAACAGTGATTCATTCATGTTTCAGTACTATCACTTGAAGATGGTCCATAATAAAAGAAAGCACAACATAACCTATGTAGCTGGGTTTAAATACTTTCTCAGACTGAGACTAATGATCTACACTGATAACTGAATTATGCAAAGCCTCCTTGGCTTGAGATGGTCTCTGCGGGACACGTTTGGTTTTAATATTTAGGAAGTATGAGGGTGTATTAGGGACTGGTTTTTTGTTCTCATTCTGCAGAAATGAATTCACAGGTACAAGCCAGAAGTATCTACCTATTAAAGGACCTGAGGTAGGCACAAATCACAATAACCTTTCTGGTCTAGCTTGGCTGCTGAGCTATTCCTAGAAAAGATACAGAATTTAAAACCATCATTAATCTGGGGTAGATGTTATTTCTGTCCTTCACTTTAGGTCAGAGATGTACATTGGGTCATTCTGGACAAATCTACTCTCAAGCTTGATACAGAAAAATCCTCCAAGTGGCAGCCCTGTGGTTTGAGCCCTGAGATGTACATTCAATCCACGTAACGCACATGATGGGAGCTAAAAATCTGAGCTGAGGGTTTAATTCCAATGTTGATAAAGAAAGTATCCAAGTAAACACCACATTACTTAATTCAGTTGGTTTTCACAATATCAAACAGCATATGCAAGTTTCAAAAATACTTAGCAGTTCCTCAGCTGAGTTTCGGTTAAGCTGAATTCAACTCTGGAGGTAAAACTTGCAAAAAATAATGGATTTTTTTTGGAACAGCAATTTCTGTTCCTCTTGATTTAGCTTTGTCTTCTATTAGTAGTAGAGAAATCAGTTGCTCAAATGCAAATTCCAAATTTGGCTCTGAAATTTCACACTCTCCCTTTTTAGCTTTATTTGAGTCTACTCTCTCTAGGGATTTCCTTATGCAGACAGAAGAGTGATGATCTATCATTTTCTGACATTCTGGTCAATCAGCAATCCATTATAAATGTTCTTTAAGGCTACAGCCATTACTCCTGAATAGGTGACAAAGCTGTGGCTAACTAAAATGAAGCCCATTACTGCAGGATATACGAAAAGAGGTTGGAGAAGTGCCATGAGACGGTTTAAGTTGCTTTAAAACCAAGCTTCTTCCTCCTCCTGCCTTTTGGCCCACTCAGTAGCAAAAGGCTGCCCAGTATGGGGTTACCTCAATTTTCATATATTGTCAATAATAAAGACAGCTTTCCGGTGACCTATAAATCCATGTGCTTGAAGCTATATCTTACAAGTCATTTAAATTTGCCAGGAACATTGCTGCAATGTTTTTCAGTTCTCAGACTATCCTGCAGAACCTGGTGTAATCATCCTCATGTAGAAACTGCTAATTATTTTTGCCTTGAGAACAAAATGATACCCAAATGTGACTGAGAATACAGGCAGACACAAAGGCAACCAAGCTTTTGTGCATATATAGTGCATGTAGAGCATGAATATACACATCACAAGGGAAAGAATTAATAGGCTCATTCTGACCCCTATTAGTTCTGGGAGACATTTCCTCGGGTGCTCCTGAGATGATGCTAATAGCAACTAGTGCACCAGGATCTCAACTTCCCCCTGTTCCTCCACAGCTCCATAACCGTGGGCTGGAGAATCCCTATCTCCATCCTCCTCGTGATGTCTAACTTACCCATACCCACTAACATGACACCCCTGCAGATCCATGCAAGGAACCCTGCCTCCTCCATCTCAAGGGGATGCTGAGTAGGCCACAGCCAGGGCAGGTGGGAGGAGGGGGCCCACAGAACCTGGCAGTGACCTCCAGTGACCGCCTCCTATTTTCTGGTTCACTGAGGAGGACTGGGCATGGAGCGGACTCAGCCTGAGTCGGGTCTGAGTTCCATGTCCCTGAAACTCTTGGGTGATAGTATACCTTTTCTTCGCTGCTGATGTTTCGGGTGGACGTTCTCCAGGTGATTGAGGGAATGGGGTCTCCCGAGGCTTCACAGGTAAGAGTGACCTGCTCCTCTAGTTCCATGGCAGTCTGGTTCTCTACGTAGGTGATTTTGGGTTTTGCTGAAAAGAGAGAACATTTGAGTTTATCTGATGTATTTTTAGCTTCCCAGGTTTGAATTATAAATGCACCTATCCAACGAGCCTTAACTTATTAAGCCTAAAGCCCTGTTCTAGGTGTTGCACGAGATAACGAGCTGAACTCCCCAGGAGTTGACAATGGAGCAGGCATGTGTCAACACCAAAGTGACAGTAGTAACAACAACGTCCTGTATGGTGACAGCAATGAGCACAGTGTTACAAAGGCCTGAGCAGAGGATGGGCCCGCCTCTGGCTGAGTCTTCAAGAGGAGACAGCTTTGGGGCTGGGTTGTGAGATTTTCAGGAGGTGGAACGTAGGGTGGACCCAGAGTCATTCCGAGTGTGGAAAGCCGTGTGAATGAACGCAAGGAAGCAGGAACATGTGAGGAGAGAGTGGGGAAGAGAGCAGAGAGTCGGGGTCCATGGGCCTGTGCCTCAAAGCAGTGGGAGGCAGTGCTGGATCCAGGCAGAGTGTCTTGATCATACGGTGACAACTCTTGCTTGAATTTTATCCTGTGCCTGCTGGAGGCCCCCTCACGGTGTTTGGTCAGAGGAATGAATGCTCGCTTGCATTAGAGGAAGGTTAATCTGGGAAAAATTAAAGATGGAGAAAGCCTGAAGGTGGAGAAACCAATCTGGAAGCCGTGGGACCCCTCCAGAGGAGATGCAATATGATCCTGAACATTGTCTCTAGGAGAACAGAGGAGAAGGGGCAGCTTCCAGAGAGATGCTGAAGGAAAGCTCTGCAGGAAGCGGAAGTGAACAGAGGAGTGCAAGTAGAGATGGAGAGAATCCAAAGGAGGGATGAGGAGACCAAATGACTCAGAGATTCTGAGCACCTCGGAGGGTTGTAAAAGCATTAACTCAAGTAAGGAAATGTGGTGGGTGACCTGCTGGGGCCTGGGGAGTGGCTGGGGAAGAAGATGAGTTGAGATTTCATTTTCCAAATGTTTTGGGTAATGCAAGAAAGCACAGGCATTCACGGCTGAGTTTAAATGTTAAAACATTAGAGAAAATAGAATTTTCCCAATTTAAAACAATTATACTCTGAAATCGCTAAGCCTTCCATCGAAAAGACAGCACTGCACAAATGTAACTTATTTCACTAATAGAGAAAAAAGCCAGGCTAGATAAACAAACAAATGATAAATAAATGTGAAGTATGGATAATTTTTGAAAGAACTGCATTTGCTTTATATTCAAATTCATACAGTAATTTCAAGTAGGCTAATAAAACTACTGCCTATTATATATCCTCCAAGTTGAGACCTTGATTCTTTTAATAAACAGAAAACAGTGATGGAGCTGTGCATTTTCCATAGAAAATATATTTTTATATATTTTATCTAAATATCTATATATATCATATATTCTATATGAAATGACCCATATTGTTCAAATATTCTCCTACAGCTTATCTGTCCTAACAGCCTGCTTAGAGTAAATCCTTTTTGAAGGTTAGCATCAAGGCATGTCTCAATTCAATGAGGCCAAAAGATCACAAATTTGAACAAATTTGATGGAGCTCATATGAGTGAGGTTTTCCTCCAGGAAGGTTCTGTGTCTATCTTGATCAACAAAACTTCCAAGGAGCTTACAACCCATACTGGATGGAATAAGTGTTAAGTGTTTTTGTTGAAGAGGAGGTTTTTACAGAGGTAAAATAAAAGTTGCATTTCTTTTCTGTTAAAAATCACAAATTGAAAAGTTAAAAAAAAAAATCAGCCAAACAACTGAAGTCACTGAAGTCACAGGTGATCGATCTGGGGTCTGAGGGCAGCCCCAAGAAAGCTACGTGGACACTGTGATCCAGACAGTGTTTGTGGACATTGTCCTGCCCCACAGCACTTTGTCCTGGCAGCAAAAGTTAGCAGAAGACAGATCAGGGACAGTTAACATCTATGAAGAATATTAGGTCTTGATGACCCCATTTCCCAGATGGTTATAAAGATTGCCCTGTATAAGTCTTTAGAACAAGGCAAAATATATTCTTACTAAAACATGATTAACAATGGCTAATTTTGTATGGTCTACAGAGGCTGTTGGAAGGAAGGCAAGCTACTCACTGTTAACTTAATCCTTTCTGCACCCCAGAAGCAAGCTACTCTTGAACTAATTGAAGTCTTAGAATACTGCCTTGGAAACAGGATAGCAATATAATTTATTGTCCAAATCGGGGCATTCTTGAGAGTGAAAGGCATGCTGTAAATAATTACTCTGGGACAACGGGCATCACTGAGCAGATAGGAACAAGTGTGGGGTCACCCTACTCAGGAAAGAGTCCCTCCTTCTGCACACCAGCATCTAGAAGAATCTCTCCAGATTTTATCTGTGAATGGTACTTGCACCGTCTTAATGAACCTCTGTTGTTGGCCCTTGACTTTGGATCTCTGTTCTGTTCTTCACCATGGGACTTATCACCTTAGACTGTCCCATTGCAGCTCTCCCCAAGGGCCCCCCTGTGAGCAGAGCTGGGCTTGTGAGTTTTCTAAGCATGCCTGTTTTTCCCACCCAGCACATCAATGGCTCTGCACCTGCCACTGAGGGCCAGACTTGTCCACTCTCACTCTAGCTCAGGCTCCTGGAAGTCCGAGGAGGGCTCCAGGGCCTCTACTTCCCTGCACTGATATGCTGGGTGTGACCAGGTGCCCTTTCCTTCAGGCACCTGTTTGTCTTTCACTGTAACTCACATGGGCTGCTTTGGTCCTAAGGGGTCAGCTAAGCAAAGCTTTTGCCCATTGGTGAACTTGCCTCAGTCCAAGCCCAGAGAGCAGCACAGACCTCGAGAGCACTGGTAGAAGCATAATCCGAATCTGTAGAGACAAAACTACTTCTTCAGAAGGTCCCATGGCAGGAGAATCAGTGCAAATGCACTGCCAAATTTAAAGGAAAATAGGATGGGCTTAGTCAAAAGAGCTTCTGGTTGATAACTAGGACAGCGCATGCTAGAACATGTCCCTTTCTTAGGAGAAGATGGTATTGCTTAGGACAATTACGGTAGTCCTTAATTTAGACACGTCCCTTGCACACTCATTGCCAGCCCTTCTTGAAGCCACAGTTCTGCACGTGTCTTCACTGTCTAAGCTGCAGGTTTCTTTCCTCTTCTACCTCACCGCTGTGACTCTGCTGCTTCTTGGCAACCTACTCCATATCTCCCCTAATGCTGGCCGCTGATGGCAAGCCAGAAGGCCAAGGAGAGGGAGAAAGGGGCTGGAGAAAGATGAAGTTCCACCTACTTAGCCCCACCTCACCTGGCTCCCAGGCCCTAGCACTGATCTGCTAAACCCCTGGGAGAGGCTGGAAGGAGGAGGAAAGAAATGAGGTCAAGAATGTGGAACGAAGAGAGAAAGGAGGGCATACATGGGGACCAGGTTACTCCAAGGAGGCCATGTGAACTCTGCTCAGGATGTTGCACAGGAGTATGGACCTGGATTAGACATCCACTGCTGTTATTGTTCAGTCACTGAGTGTCCAACTCTGTGACAACATGGACTGCAACCCACCAGGCTCCTCTGTCCTCCATGATCTCCCGGAGTTCGCTCAAATTCATGTCCACATCTAATATGGATTAGACATACATGTCTATTGAGAAAGTCAATCCCTAGGCAGGTTGATAAGAAGTCTGGGGTCCCTGAGAAGGAGAAAGGGGTCTGGGGCTCTCGAAGCAGATATAGGGGTCTGGAATTCTCAAGGAGGAGGAAAGGACAAACATCTTTTTTTTCCTCTACATTCCTTAATCTTAGTCACATAAAACATTTTTTTCTTTAAGCCCAGAACTGATGATTATACAACAAACAACTCAGATTAAACTCTGTCCTAAGGATTATATAACAACAATGTATCCTGCTTGAGGACAGTTTCTCCTTCCTGAAAACCTTCTGGCTAATCCTGTTATCTTAAAATGTAAATTATGGGAGTGGGTCTAGTAATATCTTTACAACCTTGAGACATTCTTCTGATTTATTGTCATAACTAATTAAAAAAGCATATAACTCCCTTGCCAACACTAGCGAGGGGGCACTCTCCATCCCCCTTCTGATGTCTGTGTCAGAAGCTTTCTCTGTCCCTTGTTGTACTTTAATAAAACTCTGCTACACAAAAGCTCTTGAGTGATCAAGTCTGGTTCCTGGGCCCAAAGATCACGAATCCGACACCGTTCCCTGTAAGCCATCACTATGATTCTCTTAACTTGTCCCTGCAGGAGTCACTCACATTTCTTTGTCTGTTCTACTGGGTTGCTGAACAAACATTCTCTCAGCTGTAGTCTTGGGGAAGAACTGTGGTAGTGGAGTGAGTGTGTGTGTGTGTGTGTGTGTGTGTGAGAGAGAGAGAGAGTGTGTGTGAGTATGTGTGTGAATGTGGGTGCAATGCAGGAGGGAGCCCGTGGTGAGGGATGAGGGTGGAAAGACAAATTGTGCCTTGCCACAGCTCCTGCATCCTATCTGTTCTGCCTCCTTCCTCCTTCCCTGGACCTTACCCACCCTCTTCCCTCTAGCATGGCCTCACTCAGCTCTTGACACTGCCCACTCCTCCTCCCTGGGCAGCCATCACCACTGGAGAGGCCTGGAACAGAAGCGAAGATCTGTCCTTGACTAGCCGAGTTAGAGCTGAGTGTATGGCCACAGAGAAACCACGTGAGCCATGGAGGTAAAGGCAGAGTCCACTAATCACGAGTCACTCCATACGGAGGTCTGATGTAATATGTGGTAAACTGGGTTTCGTGGGGGAGTGACCACCATTGCTAGCCCAGAGAATGGACACGAAAGCTTGGGTTTGAGTCCTGGTTCCTTGGGTAGGACACCTAATCACCCTGTGCTCAATTTCTTCATTTGCATAATAGGGATAAAAATTAAATCTCCTTGTAGGATTGTGATGAGGTTAAAAGAGCTCATTTATGGAGAGTACCTCACACAGTGCTAGGCACATTATACGTGCTGACTTTGTGTTGGGTACTATTATTATTATTACCTTATGGGGCTGCTATCTGAAGGAATTTCCTAAAGACAAATGATTACATGTTTCCACATTCATCTCCCTGCCATATAGATTATGCTTCATTCCTATAAAGCTAATTATGATTCCCTCATTTATTCGAACACTGGTGTCTCTTTTATGCCAGCTGATGTTCCACTGAGGATGCTGACACTGATGTTGACACTGAGGGTAGGTCTGTGAGTAGAGCAGACACAGTCCCCATCCACAAGGAGTTCACCTTCAGCATGTGGGCTCTTCCAGCCTTGGTGCCTGTACAATATGGCTTGAAAGGCTTGTCCACCCCTCCTTCATCTGGGAAACTCCCACTTGGGAAACGCATTATCATCTTTGAAGACTTCCCTAACTGCTGTCACACAGGACTAGACAACAAATCTTTTCCTATAAAACACTGTGCATATTTCTATTTGTTTTTGTTGTTCAGTCGCTCAGTTGTGCCCCAATTTTGTGTCCCCATAGATGCACGCCAGGCTTCCCTGTCCTTCTCCGTCTCCTGGAGTTTGCTGAAACACATGTCCATTGAGTCAGTGATGCCATTCAACCATCTCATCCTCTGTCGTCCCCTTCTCCTCCTGCCTTCAATCTTTCCCAGCATCAGGGTCTTTTCCAATGAGTCAACTCTTCCAGTCATGTGGCCATAGTACTGGAGCTTCAGCTTCAGCATCAGTCCTTCTAATGAACATTCAGGGTTTATTTCCTTTAGGACTGACTGGTTTGATCACCTTGCTGTCCAAGGGACTCTCAAGAGTCTTCTCCAACACCACAGTTCAAAAGCATCAATTCTCAGCCGCTCACCCTTCTTTATGGTCCAACTCTCACATCCATACATGACTACTGGAAAAGCCATAGCTTTGACTAGATGGACCTTTGTCAGCAAAATAATGTCTCTGCTTTTTAATATGCTGTCTAGGTTGGTCATAGTTTTTCTTCCAAGGAGCAAGTGTCTTTTAATTTCATGGCTGCAGTCACCATCTGCAGAGATTTTGGAGCCCCCCAAGATAAAGTCTGTCTCTGTTTCCATTGTTTCCCCATCTATTTGCCATGAAGTGATAGGATTGGATGCCAAGATCATAGTTTTTTCAATGTTGAGTTTTAAGCCAGCTTTTTCATTCTCCTATTTTACCTTCATCAAGAGGTTCTTTAGTTCCTCTTCACTTTCTGCCATAAAGGTGGTGTCTACATTTCAGAGGTTATTGATATTTCTCCTGGCAATCTTGATTCCAGCTTGTGCTTCATTCAGTCTGGCATTTCACATATGACGTACTCTGCAGAGAAGTTAAATAAGCAGAGTGACAATATACAGCCTTAACGTACTCCTTCCCCAATTTGGAACCAGTCTGCTGTTCCATGTCTGGTTCTAACTGTTGCTTCTTGACCTGAATACAGGTTTCTCAGGAGGCAAGTATGGTGGTCTGGTATTCCCTTCTCTTTAAGAATTTTCCACAGTTTGTTGTGATCCACAGTCAAAGGCTTTGGCATAGTCAATTAAGCAGAAGTAGATGTTTTTCTGGTATTCTCTTGCTTTTTCAATGATCCAACAGATGTTGGCAATTTGATCTCTGGTTCCTCTGCCTTGTCTAAATCCAGATTGAATATCTGGAAGTTCTCGGTTCACATACTGTTGAGGTATAGCTTGGAGAATTTTGAGCATTACTTTGCTAGCATATGAAATGAATGCAACTGTGGGGTAGTTTGAACATTCTTTGGTGTTGCCTTTCTTTGGTACTGGAAAGAAAATTGACTTTTTAGTCCTGTGGCTACTGCTGAGTTTTCTGAATTTGCTGGCATACTGAATGCAGCACTTTCACAACACCATCTTTTAGGATTGGAAATAGCTCAACTGGAATTCCATCATCTCCTCTGTCTTTGCTCATAGTGATGGTTTCTAAGGCCCACTTGACTTCACATTCCAAGATGTCTGGTTCTGGGTGAGTGATTACACCATCATGGTTATCTGGGTCATTAAAATCTTTTTTGTACAGTTCTTCTGTGTATTCTTGCCACCTCTTCTTAATATCTTCTGCTTCTGTTAGGTCCATACTGTTTCTGTCCTTTATTGTGCCCATCTTTGCATGAAATGTTCCCTTGGTATCTCTAATTTTCTTGATGAGATCTCTAGTCTTTCCCATTCTATTGTTTTCCTCTATTTCTTAGCACTGATCGCTGAGGAAGGCTTTCTTATCTCTCCTTGCTAGTCTTTGGAACTCTGCATTCAGATGGGTATGTTTCCTTTTCTCCTTTGCCTTTAGCTTCTCTTCTTTTCCCAGCTATTCGTAAGGCCTCCTCAGACAGCCATTTTGCCTTTTTGCATTTCTTTTTCTTGGAGATGGTTTTGATCACTGCCTCCTGTACGATCTTACGAACCTCTGTCCATAGTTCTTCAGGCATTCTGTCTATCAGATCTAATCCCTTGAATCTATTTGTCACTTCCCACTTTATAATCATAAGGGATACTGCTATTATGAAGTCATTATAATGGGTTGTCATTAAAAATTTTATGATTATCTGTGTTAGCCTATGAACCCACTGATGAAAACAGAGTGTACGTTACTCATCTTTGTAATCTTGGCAATGGCTGGACTTATGGCAGGTACTCAGATGTTGCTAACCAACACCATTTACTATAATTTATAGGCTTATATATTTATCTCCCTTTTTTTGCTTCTTGGGGTCAAAAGACCTTATCTTACTCATCTCTGTAGCCCCTCTGTCCAGCAGCAAGGGTGCTCAATAAATAATTATGAAATGAAGGAATAAATGAACAAATGCATCTGACTTTCACTTAGAAAAACTTGAAATCAGAGTGACTAAGAAAACCACAAATCAAGAGACACATGTTCCCCAAAGTTCACTGCAACACTATTTAAAATAGCCAGGACACGGGAGCAACCTAAATGTTCACTGACGGATGGATAAAGAAGATGTGGTACATATATACAATGGAATATCACTCAGCTGTGAAAAGGAATGAAACTGGACTATTTGTAGTGATGTGGATGAACCTAGAGACTGTCATACAGAGTGGAGTAACTCAGAAAGAAAAAACAAATATTGTACATTAATGGATATATAGATAATCTAGAAAGATGGTACTGATGAACCTCTTTTCAGGGCAGGAATACAGACACAGATATAGAGAAAAGACACGTGGACACAGGATGGGGCAAACTGGAAGACTAGGACTGACATATATACACTATCATGTGTAAAGAAGACAGCTAGTGGGAGCTCTGTACAGCACAGGGAGCTCAGCTCAGTGCTCTGGGATGACCTGGAGGGGCAGGATGAGGCGGGAGAGGCAAGCGCAAGAGGGAGGGGATATATGCGTACATATAGCTGGTTCTTGCTGTCGTACAGCAGAAAGAAACACAACACTGCAAAGGAATTATACTCCAGTTTAAAAATCGTGAAATGAAGGAATATATTAACAAATGCATCTGTCTTTCACCTAGAAAAACTTAAAATCAGAGTCTGAGGTAGACTAGTCGAAATCAGAGAAAACATTGTCAAGAAAATTTTCCAAGAAATTCAGCTGCACTCTCAAGTATGCACAATTAATTTCAACCCAACTGATAACCTGTTTCTAAGTCCAACTGTCATTAATGAATAAGCAGGATTCATCCAGGATAGCAGAAATGCTTGGTTTTCAAAGGTCTGTGTTTACAAACATCAGTGCATTCTCCTTATTAAGCTAAACAAGCAGGTCCCAGGCAAGGTTCCCCAGGCACATGCGCTATAACCACCAGCGAGCTGCATGCATCAGGGATGCCCCTGCAGTGTCTGTACTCTGGCAGCACCATCTACACTGGACTCCCTTATCTGTGTTTTTAAAGAAGATGAGCAGACAGAGCGGAAAGTGACTAGGTTAAATATCTCTCCACCACAAATTCGTTTTTCAAAGTCGTCAGTGAACATTTAGGTTGCTCCCGTGTCCTGGCTATTTTAAATAGTGTTGCAATGAACTTTGGGGAACATGTGTCTCTTGATTTGTGGTTTTCTTAGTCACTCTGATTTCAAGTTTTTCTAAGTGAAAGTCAGATGCATTTGTTCATTTATTCCTTCATTTCATAATTATTTATTGAGCACCCTTGCTGCTGGACAGAGGGGCTACAGAGATGAGTAAGATAAGGTCTTTTGACCCCAAGAAGCAAAAAAAGGTCCAAATGCATTTCAGCTCTGAATGAATGGAAGTTAATTGAGTTTATAGAGACAAAGTGAGTAGAGATATAGAGTTTCTTTTCATGACTTTTATAATCCTGCTTCACACAGGTCAGGGAAGGAAGAAAGGGAGACAGAGGCAGCCACTTGGCCACTTACAATGAACAAGGGTCTATCTATTATAGGCTTCCCTGGTGGCTCAGACAGTAAAGAGCCTGCCTGCAATGCAGGAGACCCAGGTTTAATCCCTAGGTTGGGAAGATCCCCTGGAGAAGCGACAGGCTACCCACTCCAGTAGTCTTCTGTGGAGAATTCCATAGACAGAGGAGCCTGGTGGGCTACAGTCCACAGGGTCACAAAGAGTCAGACACGACTGAGTGATTAACAGTTTCACTTTTTTTTCCCACTTATTATGGAATCTTGCACTGTCTGGAGTGCCAGAGATAAAGTGATGTATAAGGCAGCCAGTGCTTTGCCATCTTGGAGGTCACATGCTCAGTGGATGCAGGAAAAGCAATCCCCCAAACCAGTATGTAAATGAGATCAGTCCAGACAGGGAGAAGGGCACTGAAGAAGAGGTCAGCAGAGTGGGTGGGCCAGTGATAAGGGAGCTGCGTGGGTCAGAGCAGGGAGGGCAGGGTTCACTGAGAAGGCGATCTAAAGGATGCACTGAGATCTGGATAACGGACGAGCAGAGGGCAGCTTGCAGGGGATCTGGCAGAATGAGATTTCAAGCAGAAGAAGCGCCTGGAGCAACGTCCCTGAGACAGAGAACATGCTTAGTGTGTGTGAGGGAAAGGAAGGGGCTTCGGGAGCTGGAGAACTGTAAGTGCGGAGGGATGGTGAGGTCAGGAAGGAAGTCAGGGCAAGCTCAGATATAGTGTCTTGCCCCAAAAGAGGAGTTCGGATTTTATGCTGGTCACAACAGGAAGCTGTTGGAGGATTTGAAACAGAGGAGTGGCATGTAAGGTCATTCCGGCTACTGTGAGTGGGGGAGGCTGATGAGGGGAACAATGGGGGGCGGGGGGATCAGCTGGGAGGCGGTCTCATTGACCAGGTGAAGACCAGGATGACCTGGACTTGGGCAGAGGTGGTGGGAACTCGAGAGAAGCGGCTACATTGGGGGCAGCTTCCCAGGCCGAGTGGACAGGGTCTTGCTGACGGACTGCGCGCTGTCAGGGAAACCATGGCAGAGCAACGACCTTGACTGCACTGTCCTTACCGAAGACCTTGAGGTGGATGGACGCATCCTGCTCGCCCGCCTTGTTCTCGGCAATGCAGACGTACTCGGCCTCATCGTTCTTGTCCACCTTCCTGATGGTCAGCTCGGAGCTGTCGTCGCTGAACAGGTACTTCTCATCCTCCTCATTCTCTATCTGTTCCCCATCCCTGCCGGGCACAGAAACGGGAACGACCGTGATTTTGACGACAGAGCTAAGAGGTTGATTTTTAATTCATTTCCATAAAATGCAGACTGAACGCATTTGGAAGACTGAACTTGCACACAAAGTTAAGACGTCAGATTGTATTTCTGTGTGATTCCTTTAACCAAATCTCTGATTCTGCCTAAGGACTGCAAACGGCATCCTCTAAAACTCCAAAGAGGGCCTCTGGTTCCTCCCCACAAACTGAAAATGGAGGAGTCCAATGCACATACAAGGCAAGTGGACTCTACTGGAAGAGGCCACTCTTCACTTGGAGCTGATGGTTCCCAGCTACCCACCCCATTCCCTTGAAATGCCAACACAGAGTAGGCCCTGCCAGGCCTCCTTCTCCGCTAGTCAGTGATAAAGGCTCAGGTTGGTTTCTTACTTTGTCCAGCTCATGGTGGGCTCCGGGAAGCCTTCGGCATTGCACACGAGGGTGACGGACTGGCCGAGGTTGGCGGTGGCATTCACTATGCTCTGTCTGGCCTGGACGGTGGGTGGCACTGAAGGAAAGAAGGGCTGTCAGGGGTGACTGGGAAAACTTAAAAGGACTCAGTGGCCTGGAGAAGAGGCCCTTTTGGAGGACCCCAAGTCAGATGGTCGAGGGTCTTGGGTAGCTGCAGAGCTTTAGTGTAAGGGTTTAAATGCAGGTGTGCACTTAACATTTACTGTAAACTGGATAAATAATTCACCCATAAGCATGCATTAGTGTTTCCCAACAATACTTAGTAGTGTTATATGTATAAAAGCATATAATAATATTGCTTTTAAATAACACAGATTTAGAAGCTATATTAATGGTTTCCTTATTTTAAAGTGGTGTTCAATTTATGGTAGCTATTTATCATTATATGTTTTCTCAATCAATGCATACCCATCTTAACAACCACCATGATTGGCAGAACTTGACATTTAAAGGGGGGCTCTTGATACTGGAAAAAGTTGAAAATTTTGGTTCCCAGAGATTACATGGTTAATACCAATGTGAAATGCACTAGCTCACCAAACAGTGACATTTCTCTTGGATTGTTGTAAACAACTCTGTGCACAAACTGGTTTTTACCAAAGTAAGGAGAGAGGGAGAGTTTGGCAAAAAATACATATCAATATCCAAAACAATTCAGCCATGATTTACTTATTTTCTTAGTACTGACATTATAATTTCCTCTAAACACTCTTGCAAATGTCAGATCGATTCCACGGGTGTGTTTATTTGACACTGCAAATTAAGATTAATAAACCCATGGACGGACTATGATTCTGACTATTCTGAGGCCTGAATTGATGATAAAATTTTCTCTGAACACTGAACCAGGGGACTAACTTCACCATTACTGTAACATCAAGGACAGTGAAGGATAAGGAAGAATTTATTAGGAAGCATGGGGCAAGTGTCTAGTGTTGTAAGATAATGAAGGACATTCCAGAACTGCACTGGAAGTCCCCATAGTTGAGGGAGACCCAAAAGGCGAGTGTCTTTAAAAACCAACTAAAATAAATACATTTATTAAAAAAAATAATAATAATAAAATAAAATCAAAAGGCTTGGAAACAAACAAACAAACAAGGCAGAGGATGGGGGTGGGCTGGGGGAAGGGGCGGACTCAGCCCACGTGGAAGAGCCAAGGCAGGAGCCCTGGAGAGAGCAGGAAGGCCTGGTCTCCTTACCATTCACAATGACCTGAATGTCCTTGAAGTTGATCTCCCCGCGGGCCAGGATTCTGCCCTCACAGCGGTAAGTGCCCTCATCTGTCTTCTTGATGCCCCGGATCTGGAGGTAGTTGTTGGCCAGGACTATGAATCGGACTAGAAAAGACAAGAGGCAGGTTTGTCCCAGGATCAGTCAGAGGATGGGAACCTGCAGGCAGGGCACTAAGCCTTGCCTTTTTCCTACCTTCAGTCTCATGGGGGTGGGTGGACAGAGGGCTGGGAGTGGGGAGGGGTTTTAAGCTGAAATAAGATAATATGTCCCCGGCTCCAACATAGAGCCAACAGCAGAAGTCTGCTGGAAAATTTAAATTTTTCTTTGGAGAGAAAGTCAAGTGCCTGAATATACAAGCTATAGACGTGCCACCGCTAACCTGGAAATGGCATGCAGTTCTGGGACCCCAGTCTGGGTTTGGGGTGGAGCCTCAGCAGCGGGCGGAGGCAGAAACCCTAAGGGGCTCAGTGGCCCAGGGGAAGGGGCGGCTGCCTGGTCTCACCATCTTTTTTCAGGATGACATCTCGGCCTTTGTGCTTCCAGATGATGGTTGGGGGAAGGGAGCTGACCACATCACACACGATCACGGCATCTTCTCCCTCCCTGAACTCCTGTGGGGTTGGCGCATTCTTGAACATGAGCTTCTCTGAAAAAGGGGCAAGAGGAGAGTGAGGAAAAACAGTGGTTCTCCCACAAAAACCCCTTTTCGCTGGTGCCTTACTGCTTGGATTCGAGTCCATATACGCAGCGGTACCCAAAGGGGTCCACCCATCACTTGGCCAAACATGCAGACAAAGCAGGTGGCACAAGCAGAGGAATACGTTCAGCCATGTTTGGCAATTAATGTCTATTCAGAGTGCTAAATTTATCACACACTGCGCAGGAAAGGGTCTACAGAGGGAGAGGTGTGTCTTTACCATGTGGATGGAGCTAATGGAAAGCAACGTACTGGTAGGACATCTACTCTACAATGAATAGTAGGAGCCATCAGTCCTTTCTCAGTCCCGTAGTCTGTCTGACACCTCAACCCCAGGCTATCTATGGCAGAGAGAATTTTGAAGACCAGAACAGGAAAGGCAGGCTTATGGCAATAAATACTGTAGCAATCAATACTGTTCCATTAGCGGTCACCCACCATTACCCTGGCCAACAGGACAGACGCATGATAACAAGATAATGAGATGCCACCTTTAGACTGGTTTCAGTGGCAATGGGAACCACCTGCTCTGAATGGCACAGAGTGTTCAGATAATAACCCTTCCCACCCCACTGAGCCTTTGCACTCCACTGCCAGCAGGAAGGAGAGAAATAAGAGAGGATAAACTGAGGTGTAAAACAGTCAGTCAACACTTGGGGAAGGGCGAGGTGAACACACACCCTCTGGGAATGGTGTAACGTGAATTTAAAGAATCGAGGCTAGGGTGAGGCAGCTGTGACCAGCATGAACGCAGTTGTGAGTCTGGAGTTGGCCAAGGATCATTTAAAATCACACTGGATGGAAGAGAGGATATATGTACACATGTGGCTGATTCACTTTGCTGTACAGCAAAAACTAACACAACAGTGTAAAGCAACCATACACCAATAAAAAAATAAATTAAAAAAATACAAATCCCAATATAACCTACATATGTGTTAAATAGGCATTAAAATATAACAAGTTTTTAGAAAACACACTGACAAAATATTTTTAAAATTTTACTTTAGTTTTTATTTATTTATTGTTGGCTGCACTGGGTCTTTGTTGTTGCAGGGGCTACACTCTAGTTGTGGTGTATGGGCTTCTCATTGCGGTGGCTTCTTTTGTTGCAGAGCAAGGTTTTCGAGCGTGCCAGCTTCAGCAGCTGTGGCTTATACACTAAGCTGCTCTGCAGCATGTGGAATCTTCCCCTACCAGGGAATGAACCCACATCTCCTGCATTGGCAGGTGGATTCTTAACCACTGGACCACTACAGAACTCCCTGATAAAATCTTTTTGTGTTGAGTGTGTGCGTGTGTGCTAAGTCACTTCAGTTGTGTCTGACTCTCTGCGACTCTGTGGACTATAGCCCACCAGGCTCCTCTGTCCATGGGATTCTCCAGGCAAGAATACTCGAGTGGGTTGCCTCGCCCTCCTCCAGGGAATCTTCCTGACCCAGGAATCGAACCCAAGTCTCTTACATCTCCTGCATTGGCAGGCAGATTCCTTACCACTAGCACCACCTGGAAAACCCTTGTATAGAGTGCCTCATGAAATAATAAATTTAGTTTGAAACCAGTAGGCCCCCACCCAAAAAACAAACCCACCAGAAACAAGCAAAAGAACCCACATTGGAGCTCTTATCTTGATGCAGAAATGAACTGGAGAAAAGTAGACAAGAGGCCCAGTCAAGCCCTCTATTCCACCCCACTCTCTGCTACCCACGTTGTCTTCCCGGCCAAAGGAGAGGTCAGGGAATACAGAAGGAGAAGGAAGGGGGTCTTACGGAAGATCTTCACGTTGACCGTGGCCTCTGACTCGGTGCCATCCTCCGCAGTGACCACGCACTTGTAGATGCCAGCATCGTCGATGTTGGCGTTGTAGATGGTGAGGGTGGAAGAGGAGTCATCATTCCATACCACCGAGATCCGCTGCTGGTTCGGGGTGAGCTTCTCTCCGTTGGGGGAGAACCAGGAGATGTCTTTATCTTTGGCATCTCCGGCCACTAAAGAGGGAGAGATTATTTTCAAACCGCTGATGCTGAAAAGACAAAGAGCCCTCCAGGAAACAGTAGGTAGTTGATAAGAGCTACTGAGGAAGAGCTCATCAGGTTTGATAACTAGGTGGGAGGTGTGTACGTGTGTATGTGTGTGACCATTCATGTTGGTCACTTCTGTGTGTGTTATGTATTAATATTTGGAAAGAACTCAACAAACACTGGTGCTGATATTTCTCATAGTGGGCCTATCCCTAGTGAGGGAAGAGATATTTGTTGAGGACCTACTGCGTGCAGGCACTGAACTAGTAGCTTATAGCCTTGCAGAATGGGGGGCAAAGGGAGTTCATAAGGATCTGAGCTCAAGGGCTAGTTGGTTAGTCAACTCATCAGCTTGTTTTCAAGGGCTTAGATGATGGTCTTCTATATAGAAGATGAGATACCAGCTAGTCTGAGTATAAATTCCAACCACTTTTGCTCCACCATCTGCCTGCACAAACTGGCGTTTCAGCAAACCCCTGCCTCAGACAGGCAAACACATCTGCTGAAATGCTTCAAAGAAAGTAGCCAGCATCGCCCATCATCCGTTCCCCAGGCAGCTCAGGGGCTCGGACGCTGCTGCTGCTGAGCTGTCCAGACACCAAGCCAGAAAAAGGGCTCTGGGATCCTGGATGGTTCTTGCACAGCGTCCTCTCTGCCCAGCACCCTTCCCTCTCCCGCACCCCCGCCCCACGGCCCAGCACAGATGCTTATGTAGAAATGGAGCAGCCTTCCTTCCAGGGCCCATCATGTTTTCAAAAAATATCGCTAGTTGCAAGATGTGCTGTGGGCTCCATGGCGGCATCTCCGGCTCGTTTTAATGGCTGTAATGAAGGCAAAGCTGGAGGGAAGACATCCAGCGGCCACGAGCCGCCTCATCCTGTGCAAATCGGGACAGCATTTCAAGCCCCTCCCTGCCGAAAGCGGCTTGCTGGATGTCAGCTTACACCTAGCTCAGCTCTTTCCTGGTCCTTTCATGTTCCAAAGCCCAGGCATGTCACATACAGAGGCTCCAGAACCTCACAGGAAGCCTTTCCTCCGCAGGACATTTCCTGATAATTAGCTGAGCTGTGGAAATGGGGCATGTTTTCTAAACAAAAGACAAGGACATCAGGTTCGACAAATTCTGAGCTCTGGTGCAGGCAATGGGACAGAATATTGGAATTCACTGGAGAGCTGGAAAACTCAGGACACCTGTCCTCACCACAAAAGAGATGCTGGCACTCAGCTTTCTTTCAGGCACATTTTAGGGCTTCTTGTACTTTCCTGCTCTGGGAGATTCTAATAATCCAGACACTGACCCGCTGAAGCACTCGTTCTGAAGCAGCCCTGCTCTCCAGTGTCATTCATGGAACTCTGGAGGGACCCAGAGCAGCGGCCTGGGGGCTATGCTGACTTTCCCAAGAAAATCCCTCGATCTCCTCCATCACCAGGTGGATGTCCACAGGGCACGTTTCACTGTGGTGAGGGGAAGGGAGAGGGTCTGAGCACTTCCCTGGTTCTCAGGTCACCCTGTCTGTCACAGGGTGACCTGAGATTCCAGGCACACCATCAGCCCAGCAGACGCAGCTGTGGCCTCTGCTCTGCGGGGTGGGTTTCCTGAGATGCAGGGTGATGAGGGCACTTGCCTTGGCACAGGAAGAATTTGGACTCTCCCACGCTGATTTCCCCTTGGCTGGGAACAATATCCACCTGCAGAGAAACTGAAAAAGACAAAAAGTCCAGTTTAAACGTGCGTTCACAGTTTTGAGACAGAAACCAGAGCTTTCATTCAAAAACGGAGTCTCCTCGCCCATTTCCAGAAAGAGCAAAGGGAGGAGGTTGTTTGGGTTTTGAGAATGTGTCATCACAGTTCCTCACGCCGAAGACAGGAATTGACAGGATCCAGGTCATTTCCTGTGCAACTGCTGTCCTCTATCAGATCATGCAGGCCGCCCAGGAGACCTGGGGTGAACTCTGCCCTAAATGTTCCTGACCCCTTGAGAAGGCTTAGGGTCCTGCTTCCAAACAGCAGCCCTTCATTCATGGAAACAGCAGCCTGGCCAGTTTCATGTGCATCATCAACCTGAAGGGTCCCCGCAGCTGTGTTCAGAGGGAAGCCTGCTGTCCACAACCCTGCACAAGGCTTCCTGCCACTTCTCCACACCGTAGAGCTTAACCACCATGAAGGATTCGATGTGAAGATCCAACCTGGTTTGGGGGGAGGGGATGCCAAACAAACGCTCACCTACCTCTCAACTATAGGACCAATCCATCTCTTTGCGTCAGAGGAGACAGCAATCAAACATGGTCACCCCGATCAGTCAGTCACTCTTCTGCAATGCTGGAGTCTCTGCCCTGTGGTCTCCCTGCATCACTTGGCTACTACACTACACTCGATTTGAATACCCATAGGCTCTATCCGGCTTCCCAGGTGGCGCTAGTGGTAAAGAGCCTGCCTGCCAATGCAGGAGACATAAGAGACGCAGGTCCAATCTCCAGGTCAGGAAGATCCGCTGGAGAAGGGCATGAAATCCACTTCAGTATTCTTGCCTGGAGCATCCCATGGGCAGAGGAGCCTGGTGGGCTATAGTCCACAGGGTTGCCAAGAATTGGACACGACTGATGCAACTTAGCACACATGCACGCATGCTCTATCAGTCCACTCCACCCATTAAGACAAAACACATTGCACCGGATCTCATGGATTCCTGTATTCACCTGGTTCCTCGATTATCTGCTTAAGTCAGATAACTACTGCTCATGAAAACATATTCTTAGGGTAGGAAAAGTGCTATTATTCATCAGGATCCAACTTCTTTCTGCCTTTCCTCCTCTTAGGTAAAATAAATCAGCAAGCTAAAGGCTAATGGACGTTTGGTTGAATGTATGAAGCTTCTGCAAGCTGGTATGAAGGAGAGGCCTGGACCAAACAGACCGAGTAATAGAGACTCAGCGAGCCCTTCCTTTTAACAGCCATTTTCTCTGCACAGTAGAGCAGAGGGAATACTCGTTGCCATGGTGACGGACTTGCAGGCAGAGCCGTTGTGGGTCTCAGTCTGTGCTCATTTGGTGAAGCAACCTCGGTTGTACTCAGTGAAACAGAGGGATCAAAGGGCCTGCTTGGGGCAGACAAGGGGGAGCGTGGGGCAACATATCCACCAGGGGCACAGCCTTCCTCACCATCCTACAGACAAAGCAGCTGATGGAAAAACCCAGCAGAGGCTGCAAGGAAAGGGGTGGTTTGGCGGGACAGGAACGGAATGGGGAGGAGTGAGAAATCAGGAACGGGCTGGGCGAGGATCTGAGCATGCCACTCTGAGAATATGAAGCAGGAATCCAGAGGCTTCCAAATGCCAGCTCAGAAGAAATATGATAGGAACGGAGGGGCCTCCTGTCTCTTGGCAGTTGCTTTGCTGCCGATTACTCATTTGAGACCCAGGACGGAATTCTTCCTGAGAGCAATGAAAGGTATTCCCCCTACCTTTCCTGAATTTCGCCCACAGTGCACAGCGCTACAGTGGATTATAACATGGGGGCCACAGCATCAGGGTTGGGGGAGGGGCGGGTGTGCCTGGTTGTGGCTGCTTTATTCTATCACTCTCCTCTGGATGGATTCTGGATGGACCAGAGCAGGAGGGGTCCCAACCACCACCATGTCCCACCTCCTCATTTTCTGGTCAGAAAAGAGAGGTAGGGACTTCCCTGGTGGTCCAGTGGTTAAGAATCTGCATTGCAATGCAAGGGACATGGGTTTGATCCCTGGCTGGGGAACTAAGATCCTACATGTGTTGGATCAACTAAACCCTCAGGCCACAACTAGAGACCCCGAGAACCACAATGAAAGATCGTGCATGCTGCAACTAAGACCCAACGTAGCCAAACAAATAAATATTTAAAAAAAAAACTATTTTTTTTTAAATTAAAAAAAGAAAAGAGAGGTAAAGTGACTTCCCTAGGGTCACGTCTAGTGAGGGCCAATGTGGCTCCAGAGTCCAGGCCACCTGGCTCCCAGGTAAGTGTTCTTTCCATTACATAATGCTGTCTTTGCCAGTAGAAGAGAAAATGTTTCCACTTGGTTTAACAATCGGATGCACATACCTTAACAGAAGAGACCAAGCCCATGGTATATTGGGGGAGCACAGGGCCCTATGGGAGAGGGCTACAAGCCAGTGCCACCCACCTTAAGGCCACCTGGACCTTTCCAATCCCTATCTGTGGCTCATACTCCACAGAACAACAGGCCTATGAAGTTCAGAAGCTGAGCCTCGGCCACCCGTCGCCTAAGTAATGGTCCTTTCTGGAGTTTACTGGGGCATTCTTTGGAGAATTAGAGGCATATTTCTAGCTTGGAAAGTGCACTGGCCCATATGCTATGTATTAGCAGCCAGCTTCAACATATGGATCCTGTTACTCTCACAGAGCACTTATTGCTTTGAGAAGGATTTTCTTATCCCAAGTGAAAGAGCAGCCTTCATTTTTTTCAGCTCTTTTCAAACAGAACATGACTCTCAAGGGGCAGGAGAACACGGCAAGGCTGAAGAGTTTCCATCCTTGAATATGGCCGATATCTATCTCTGGGCCATGGACAGAAATGAGAAACGAGCATTACCAAGGAATTCCCAGCTCCCCCAGATCCCAGGCACACATTTATCATCACAGATATTTTTTAAAGAAGAGATATCCATTCAGACGCCTGCCCTTTTGCACATATGGAGAAGACAGTGATTTCTCCTTCTAGACACCAGTCAAAGCCGGGCCAGAGGAAGCCCAGACTCTCTGGAAACTCAACGCTTGGATGTTTTCCACTGGAGCACAATGGCTGATTATTCTCCCCCAAATGCAAAACCATGAATTATTAGGTTTAATAACGGTGAGTGGAAATCCTGCTCCAAGTCCCAAACTCCTTCCCTCCACTTCTTGTGGCCTTTTCCTTTCTTACGGTATTCGTCTTCTCACTGTTCCCAATAAAAATTCCTGTCTTGACTTTCACCTTTCTCCAGTTGCAAATATAAGTGAAATTTCCTCACCAGGCCTCACTCAGACCCTTTAGAGGAACTCTGAAAACATTTCTCCCAGAAAAAGTATCTCGTTGTTTGCTTTGCAGAAACATTCTCTGCAGAAACATGGTGTGTTATCTAGTCATCTTAGATGCATCCAAAGATACATGCTTATAAACACAGGTGGCTGGACTGGCTGGGACCCTGGGGCAGGTTGTCAGTGTCCTCCCATTATGGAAGACAGTATGGAGATTCCTTAAAAAATTAGGAATAAAACTACCATATAACCCAACAACCCCACTATTAGGCATATACCCCAAGGAATCCATAACTGAAAAAGACACATGTGCCCATCACAGCACTATCTACACTAGCTAGGACGTGGAAACAACCTAGATGTTTATCGACAGATGAATGAACAAAGAAGCTATGGTATGTATATACAATGGAATATTACTCAGCTATAAAAAGGAAAGCATCTGAGTCAGTTCTAATGAAGCAGATGAACCTAAAGCCTATTACACAGGGGAAGTAAGTCACAGAGAGAAAACACATATGTATTAACACATACACATGGAATTTAGAAAGATGGTATGATGAACCTATTTGCAGGGTAGCAATGGAGATGCAAACACAGAGAACAGACTTGTGGACATGGCAGTGGGGGAAGGGGAGGGTGGGATGAATGGAGAGACAGCCAGTGAGAATTTGCTGATTGACTCAAGGAATTCAACCTGGGGATTTGTGACAACCTGGAGGGGTGGGGTGGGGTGGAGGGAGTTCCAAGAGGGAGGGGACATAGGTATACCTATGGCTAATTCATGCTGACGTATGGCAGAAACCAACACAGTATTGTAAAGCAATTATCTTTCAATTAAAAACAAATTTGCTGGAAAAAAAAAAAGAACCCCCCCCCCCCCCACCCCCAAAGCCTCAGGAAGCTGGTTCAAACTTTCTGGTTTACAAAACACACTTTGTTATTTCCCCTGAGATTCCTGACAGTTCAGAGATATAAAAAGGCCAATAGGATTGTCCTCATTCTACAAAAGAGAGAATCAAAGCTGAGAGAAATGAAATAACCTGCCCAGGGCAACTCAGCTAGTAAGTAGTAAAGTCAAGATTAAAAGTCATCTAATTTCAAGACTCCAGCCTTTCTCCTTATACTTCATAGCTATCATTAATCTTTTGTTGGCTTCCTAATGGCCTCATTATTATTACCTATTAAGTTACCATTTGCTCTTTCTAAATTATGGGCTAGAAAAAAACATCAAGTTGTTGCCATCATGTCTACTCCCAGTTAATTATAACTGGCCTCTCTGTACACAGATAACCACAGCATTGTGTGTGTGTGTGTGCACATGCGCTCAGTCGCTAAGTTGTGTTCAACTCCTTGCTACCCCATGGACTGTACCCTGCCAGGTTTCCCTGTCCATGAGATTCTCCAGGCAAGAATACTGGAGTGGGTTGCCATTTCCTACTCCAGGGGACTCTTCCCAACCCAGGGATCAAACCCATGCCTCTTGTGTCTCCTGCATTGGCAGGTGGATTCTTTACCACTGCGCCACCTGGGAAACCCAACTACAGCATTAAAATTTCCATTTTGCAGATGGGGAAGTGGAGGCTCAGAGCCCTAAGTAATGGTAACGATGGATCAAGATTCAAACCCAGGCCAAATGACCTCCAAAGCCCCAGCCATTTCTCCCACCCTGTTCTATCCCTTGTGAACAGACAGAAAAAGGTTCTCTTGAGAATGGAATGAGTCCCTTCTCTACATGACATTTAGAAAATAAAATAACCCCGTGAGAGATGCATATGTTTTAAAATGTGTTTTCTACCTAAATGTCTTTAAAAAATGGATGTCTTGTTCTGAAAGATATGACAACTTGTTTAGCAAACAGCCTCAGGTTGAAAGAGGAGTTCTGTGATTTTCAAACTCCCTTGCAGAAGCAAGCTATGAGGTCTTAGTTGCTAAAGAAAAGGGAATTGAAATTTCAGTTCTAAAAGGTGCTCAGGCACTTAGGAAGAGGTGGGATCTTCCTAAGCAAAACAATGGGAAAAAAAAAATTCTTATTTCAAAAAGGAGTCCATAGATTTCACCTGAGTTAGCAACTTCTTGCACCAGTTTAATTTTATTGTTCTTTTCAGAATCGTATGGGCTTGAGGAAGTAGGAGCTGAAAGCAGCAAGTGAGCCCAGGTCTCTCCCATGACTGACCAACTTGCTTGTTTAGTGATTATAAGACACTGGCTCCTGAGAAACACAAACCGCAGAGTTGCGGCAGGCCCAGGGTCACCCTGAGGGGCGTGCCCTGATCATCAATTAAGAGATGAGTGAATGACGGAGGATGAATCTGATCAGTGACTATGTATCAGACAAAGAGATTTTCCAGGACCTATTTAATAAAGGACTTTTGAAAAAGGCATCAAAATCTAGCTCTACATTTATTTTGCCAGCTACTGTTCTAGAAATGAGTCTTAAATAGCACTGTACTTAATCACTAAAGGAGACTTATTTTTTTACTTTTCAAACTACGCTAAAGTGTCTTTCATTTGATGAACCTGTGGGAAATCCAGATGTCAGAACAGGAGCATAATAACCAAGGTATCCCCATGTGCCTAGACAGTCTGCCTCATGGTCAGCAAAGTACACGAGGGGAGATAAGACGGTGACTTCACGGATAAATCAAAGAAACTCAACGAATGCAAAACCGAGACTAACATGGTGATCCTGCAGAGTGGGTAATGCCATGGACTCTGGGCCAACCCTCAGCTCTACCATTTTCTAGCAGTGCAAGCCTGGCCAAGTTATTTAACCTCTTGGAGCCTGTTTCCTTATCTGTTAAATGGGGACTAACAGAACCCGTATTAGAGGGCTGAATTAATACATATAGAATAGTCCCTGGCACCTAATACACATTTAATATTTGTTGTGTATTATTAATAAGCCTCTATCAATAGCCCTTTCCAAGGAAATTATTTTGATTACTATTTTTGCAAAAAGTTATGTTTACCTTAATGGTTTTAGATAAAGTAACTTTCCAAATGAGCCATGTGGTGGTCAGGTGGACCGATTCCATGCTCTACATTACTTTAAGATATTTATCTTGCCTGTCAGAACTTCACTGGTATAAAAGATGACTGAATCCAATCAAAGCCAGAAAACCAATAATGTACGCACATTAGCCAAGTCACTTCACCTCAATTTTCTCATCTGTAAAACAGGGATGATGATAAAAGTTAATTTGTGTTGTTGGACTGTCATGAGAATTAAACAGTCAGGAAAGAGTCATGGTTAGGAAGTCAGAATACGGAGTCAGAGAGGCTGGGGTCCAATTCCAACTCCGATACGTAGTAATCCTGAATTGTCAGGAGAATCTCAGAACCTGTTCTCCATATTTGTAAATGGCCATAACAACTCGGTTGATCTCATGGGGATGTTGAGATGATTTAGAAAAGCATGTAAAGTTCCAAACACAAGGTCAGGCTGTGTTGGTTGTGTTTTACATGATAGTGTATATATGACAGTACTTTGACATCATACACACACACACCTCCCTAAACAAAATGCCCTATAATGTTTGTAATGAGAATGAGACAGCAGGAACCTCTTGTAGACTACTGCATTCAACTGTCCAAAGTCTATTAAGGGATGTGTGTGTGCGTGTTAAGATTTATCCAGTTGCAGCCAGTGAGGGCGATTCTTCATTGTCATGTGGGGGCTTCTCATTTCAGTGGCCTCTCTCGTTGGGGAGCACAGGCTCTAGGTGTGTGGGCTTCAGTAGTTGCAGCTTACAGGCTCTACAGTGCCGGCTCAGCAGTTGTGGCACATAGGCTTAGCTGCTTCGCAGCATGTGGGATCTTCTCGGACCAAGGATCAAACTGGTGTCCCTTGCATTGCAAGGCAGATTATTAACCACTGGACCACCAGGGAAGCTCCTATATTTTTTATCTATGTGTATGTATTGTACATACAAGATCCACTAGATAAGACAGTGTGTGTGTGTATGAATAGAATAATTCAACTTGTCAGATTGCTGTTGCTGGAAGAAGCATCTGGACATAGGTAAATTATCTCATTTTGGGAGAGAAAAAAAAATAAACAATTAAGGATGACAAAGGACTTGCATGTCACATCCTTGATACATGAGTCTCACAATTCTGGCTAGAGCTACTGTTGACAGCAGCTGAGTCGAAGAAAACAAGGTAGACTGTTTTACTTTCAAACATCAACACAAGAGTTATATGTCAGTTTAAAGGAACTATAAAATACACATTCTTACACATTTTGGCTTCTGGTTCTGTATACTGGGCTTCCCTGGTGGCTCAGAGGGTAGAGCGTCTGCCTGCAATGCAGGAGACCCGGGTTCGATCCCTGGGTCGGGAAGATCCCCTGGAGAAGGAAATGGCAACCCACTCCAGTACTCTTGCCTGGAAAATCCCATGGATGGAGAAGCCTGGTAGGCTACAATCCATGGGGTCGCAAAGAGTCAGACACGACTGAGCGACTTCACTTTCTATATACTAGCATCATAATGGCAGGCCATATTCTGACTGCCACTGGAAGCATCCTCGCTGTCTAAAGTGGGTTCACAGCAGAAACCAAAATCATCCAGGAGTCATACTCAGGGCTGCCAGTCCCAGTTAGGGTCCCATCTATGTAAATGCTGAGAATTCTGTGTAATTTCCATTTACATCAAAACACCCAGAAATAATCCACCTGGGGTTTCTAAGCCAACTGAGATGTTTCTAACCAAACCCTTGGGAAAGCCACTGTGTGGCAGTCCCCACAGGACCCTGTGTCCCTGGCTTCCCCCAGTATGTCAGCCAGCCTAGAGAGTGAAGGAAGCCCTCAAGAAAGCTGTGGTCTTCCCTGGCTGACAACATCAGCACTCAGCAGACTTGCAAGAGCAGAATTCAAGACTGGAGGAGGAAGAGAAGAAGGCTCTTAGTGGTGATGGTGGTGGTGGCGGCTCTTCGGTTTAATGCCTTAATGCCTTTCGAATGGAGAAACCAGAACTTCTGTACGAAGACAAACCACATAGACAAGTTGCAAGTAAGATACAGATTTTTCTAAACCAAACTCAACTTGGCTCTTATACCAAGTGGGTTTCCCATGCCTATCACTTTAATAAAGCCACCAAAACTGGACAATGTTTCATGACAAACGTGATGCAATGAGAATTCCTGATGAAAATTCTCTTTAACCTCCTCAAACTTCAGGACTCTTCCAGAGTGATGGGAGAGGTGTGAGAAAGGGGAATATAACGTCAGAATTCTTAAGCTTTCTATGTAATATGATAATACAGTTGATGCGCGTGTGCGGGCTCTGACGCTACGTCATGACCGACTCTTGGCAACCCCATGGACTGTAGCCCTCCAGGCTCCTCTGTCTATGGGATTTACCAGGCAAGAATACTGGAGTGGGTTGCCATTTTCTTCTCCAGATGATCTTTCAGACCCAGGGATTGAATCTGTGTCTCCTTCATTGGCAGGCGGGTTCTTTACCACTGAGCCACCAGGAAGCCCAATAGAGTTGATATTATAAACTTATACTAAGGAAGAGAAAGTATTACATACCTCTATACAACTGAGGTTTAGATGATTAATCTGATATCCTGTTACCACAAATAATCCATCCTATGAAATTCTAGTAGCCAAACAACAGAAACCAACTCTACTTCTTAGCAAAATAAATTATGTGAGTTGCTGGGAACCAGGAATAACTGGGTCCTGGCTGTGTTCCATGGGGCTGGCTTCAACTCAGAACACAGAGCCAAGGTAGATAAGGGCTTCGGCTTTCTTGGCCTCCCAAGTTCCCTGGGTCAAATTAGCATCCCACTGGGTCTGATTGGATGGTTTTGTTTTATAGAACTAAGTCAGTGGTTTCAAACCATGGTTGTTACCCCTATGAACTACCTAGAAACTAGAAAACTTGATTCATATCACATTACATGGTGTCCTCATGCTCTGGTTAAAGGGCAAGAAGATTTATGCATTGGTTTAATCTACTCAGAAGTGATAGATTCATGCTCTTCCCCAGGCTGTCACTCCACAGGCAACCTCTACCTCCAAGAAAGTACACAGCTCCTACCGGGAGCATTCTGGAGCATCTAACAGGAGTCAGAAGAAACGACTCAAAGGGATATTAATCAGGAGCACAACCCAAAGAAATTCCACACCATACCCACGATTAGACACAGGAAAGAAGCCAGCCAAACCTGGCTGAAAGGAGTTTTGTTGGTTTGCTTGTTTTAACAGGGGATCATAAAGGAAGGAGATGCACTGAAAAATTTACTTAATTTTTTCCCCAAAGTAGCAAAAAGTCAGAAGCAGCCCCAGAGAGCCTCAAAAGGGCTAGATTCCAGGCCAGGAGTGAAATATTTCCCAGGTGGGCATTAATACTGTCTCCTATAGTCCACAAGACGGGAAGGCAGATATGTTTCACAGTCCCCACCCTGGGGAGCACCTGCCACGTGAGGGCAGGAGTGTGTGCCGAGAGGTGGAAAATGTAGACAAGCTATACCCTGACTTCTGTCTTCTACTCCACTGGATTAATTCATGGCCAGGGTTGTAGAACCATTTAGTAACGGAGAAGGTTTGAGCCGGGGGGACCTGACATATACTCTCCGACTCCTACATTTTACAGATGGAAAGCACAGGAGCAGAAGTCTAGGGTCCCCAGGGCAAAGTGCAAGAGCCATGTAGCTGTGCCTGTGTACTGACTGCTGGCCTGACGCCTCTTCTTGCTTCTGTCTCTCATTTGCTTTGTGTCCTCAGCAGCTCTTTCACCAACTGTTTTCCCTTGCTTGGTTTGTCCTGGTCTCACCTTTGTCCCTAAAGAGCAAGAGTCATCACTTAGGACTTCCCTGGTGGTCCAGTGGTTAAGAATCTGCCTGCAGGGGACACAGGTTCCATCCCTGGTCTGGGAAGATTCCACATGCCTCAGGGCACCTAAGCCTGTGAGTCATTACTAGTCAGCCCATGCGCCCTAGAGCCCATGCTCTGAAACAAAAGAAGCCACTGCAATGAGAAGCCCACAAACCACAACTAGAGAGTAGCCCCTGCTCCCCGCAACTAGAGAAAGCCTGCATGCAGTAACAAAGACCCAGCACAGCCAAAAATAAAATAAATTTAAAAAAAGAGTCTATCACTTGGACTTGTGTGCTTGTGCTCAGCTGTGTCTGACTCTTTGCAACCTCATGGATTGTAGACTGCCAGACTTCTCTGTTCATGGCAAGAATACTGGCGTGGGTTACCATTTCCTACTCCAGGGAAGCTTCTTGACCCAGGGATTGAACCCATGACTCCTGCATCTCCTGCACTGGCAGGCAGATTATTCACCACTGTGCCTCCTGGGAAGCCCCAGAGACTGGCCTTATTAAGTGCAGCTAGGAAAGCTGGACAAACAGCTGGTGGTCTACCTGTCCTGTAGAAGCTCATTAAAATATCTAGTGTTGCCAACACCAGCCCACTTTTTCACTGAAGCTCCAGTTCTTTGCTTCCTTTTCAGACAATCTTTCCCGCCATTTCCCTTTTTTGGGCAGACTGACTTCAGGCCAGCACCTTGCCTGAAGTCGAACTACCCACTCCTTGCCCTGAAATGTAGGGCAAGGACACAAATAGATGCTTGGAACTCAGCTAAGCTTCTCTAGATAAACAACATAAAATCTATCAACCTGCCCTGATAACCCAGGCCTTCTTAGTAAACTGCTGCAGGCGATCTGATAGCTTCCAGGATGCCCCTGACAATGCTTCCTTAGGTCTGCACTTTTGAAAACTCGCCCTGATAAAATGACTCATCCAACTTCTCTTCTTCCAGCTATAAAAAGGTAATGATACAAGGCGGATGGTCTCTCTCTCCCAACAGCTTTTGCCAACATGGCAAGAAGTTGGAATTATATCTTCCAATATTTGTCCAGCTGTTGTTTGCAGATGTTATATTCTTTACACTGAGAAAATAGAAATTTAGAGAATGTTAGCCTGCAACTTCATCCTGAAAAATTCAAATCCTGTCCATGTCTTTCAAAAATGTCCTTATGTGATCATAGCTTTAAGCACATCTGGGCTATTGAAGATACAAAGGCTTACAATCTCCCAAACAACCAGTACAAAAAACTGTTAAATTTAGTTTCTGTCAAGTGAAAATTTCACATCCTCAAACCAAGATATATTGTTTATATAGACAGTGATTATTTTGAGCCAGTCCCTGTTCAGAGCACTTCAATGAGTTCATGTAATCCTCATAACAATCCCACGAGATAGGTACTTGGGGTTATTATCCTACTGGACAGATGAAGAAACTTAGGAACTGAATGATTAACTAATAGCCCAAGGTCACAAAGCTAGTAAGAGGTAGAGCTGGGACATGAAGCCCAGGCAGATCCAGCTTCATGGCCCTTGATCTTAAGTATGTGTTACATAAAGTCGGCTTTAATGAAAGTCAACTTTTGTGAGAAAGGGGTTGCTCCTGTGCTGGATGAACTGGGAGACAACGTGCAAATAGAAAAACACTATCTCCTTGCGGAAATACTGATTCTGAACATGGGCTCACTGAGGCTGCTTGAATTCTGAGCCCACCGGGCCACATCCCTCTCCCTGCTGCAGCCCTGCCTTCGTCCCTACACTGAAGCCTTCTGGCCCCCTCCTGACCAGCAATGGTCCTGGCATCCATGCCAACAGCCACCAGAGCTCAGCCACCAACAGGGATCAAGAAGAGGCTGTGAGTTGGACATTACACCTACGGATCACTCATGACTCCCCCAATTTGGATTCAGGGTAAGCCATATCATCCCTTATTAAAATGTGAGTATTAAAATCATTCTTTGTTGATATTCAAGTTGTGACTGGCTCTTTGCTCTTCTCCAGGGTGTGCATCTGAGCTGGATTATTCATATAACTACTCAGCCAGTGTTCTCTCAAAGCACTCACTCTCCTTAAGAGGTCATCTGTAGAGTGTCATGGTAAAGAGATTCCTAGTAGAGGTAATTCTCTTTTCAAGGGGGTGAAGAGTCCATTCCCCACTCTCTTAGCCACAGTCATCCCTCACCAGACAGTGCCTGACCTGTTGATTAACACATAGAACCACATTACACAGAATAGACAGAAGAAAACTCAACTATTAAAATAATAATAATATAACAAATAATATATCCACTATTCTGGGAAACAATTATATTGCTTTTAAATTAGGGAACAAAGAAGAAAGCTGTCATTTGGCTCTACTACCAATTAGGGTAGGAGTTGAAATGCTTTATCCACTAATGTGGCTTATTAAGAACTCAGACTTGAGCACAGCCCAGCCCAGGTGGGGGAGCAGAGAGAAGGGACCATGGCAGAAGGTGGCTGTGCGGTGGTCCTGGTGCATCTGAGGTACACCCTGGCTCTGAGTGTGTGGTACTACTTCTGCCAACCTTATGATCCATCCATCCATACAATTATCCAGATCGTGACTTCCTAACTCTCAGTTAAAAGTCCTTTGGCTATATCTGTGGCCTCCTTTTGTCTTCACACAATGTGATTTCAGGGACCCAGAAGAGCCCCTTGGGACTCCCCAGTCCCAGGCTGGTTACTGATATGCCATTTTCATTCCTGGTACTTCTATCTTAAGATGTGTGCACCTAGTAACAGCTAGCAACTCTATGATACCACCAGTTTTTTCAACTTGAATAAAGATGTAGATAAGAGTTCATTTGGAAGGGCTGGGAAAATATGGTCTGTCAAGTAGGAGTTGGGAGGCTGTTAGGGAAATGTTCGGCCTTGCTCAGGCTTCAGAAGTAGGGGAGCAGGCCTCCGACACTGGACTGCATACCTGCCTGCAAGCACACCAGCAAGTCAGGTGGCGCTTTAGATAAGAAAGGGAGTGGGTCTTGGAATCTCTTAAGCCCCTGAAGACCTGGCCAGCCCTGCTTCCCTCTCCTTACAAGTGTCTAAGAAGTCTTTTGACTCACAAGGTGAAACCAACAGCATTGTAAAAGTTAAAGGAAAATCAGAGCTGCATTTTTGCGTGCAAACTGATGATGACATCAGTCTGTGGTCTGGGATTATAAGCGGGAACCCCCAAATTGCAATTTGAAGTCTCACCCAGGGGACAGACGCACTGCCCAGGACCCGTCTCTCAGCTGAGACTCCACATTGCTGTTTCTGTGGGGTTTCTCAGGGCTATTCAAGTGTGGATGTAGGTGTCGGCTCAATTTGGTGATGTATCCACTGTTACTTCCCCCTATTGTTTCTATGTCTTTTCTTTCAATGACTGTATATTGAAATTAAGAAAATGATCTATAAAGAAACTGAAATTGTTTACTTGTGTGTAACAAGTGGTTTCTTTTGTTAATGAATCCTTTGACTCTAAAATGAAAATAAAACATTTGGCAAAATATAAATTGGGGAGAAAAAACAACCAAATGCACAAGGATTCCACTCATCTTGGTAGCTGAGCCCATCCACGTGTGTTAATTATGCTCCTTCCTTGCCCAGAATAATGGTACAACTCAGAAGAACTGCCAATAAGTCATAAATATTAAATATGGAATGAGATCCTTATGATATCCTTTACGGACTTTTGTTTGGGTTTTGTTTTTGTAGTAGGGTTTTTATTTAAGCAAGCATCACTAAGGTCTTTCATTATTCACTTAGACTCCTTTCCTCCCCTAATCCAAACCCAACTGTCCTTGACAAACTCGCTTTGCTTTATCTGATAGGCAGGAGAGTCTTTGAATCCCTGTCTGAGAAATCAAAGACAGAAAGATTAAAGAGAATCCCCCCATGGCACCGTGTCGTAATGGCCTTTGATGCTCAAGGACTAAAATAAGTGGGATCCCAAGGAGACAATTCAAAGGTCAGAGGCAGATATGACGCTCATCTGTGAGAAACAAGCACAAGCCAAACTCATCTGATGGGGGCAGAATCTTTTCGGAAGGATTTCACAAAGGCAATGCTTCTTAACTTCCCCTTCAAGGTGACAAACTCTAGTTCTATGAGCAACTTTAAAAATCAAATAACTAGACCCTTGTTCCTGGATCCTTATTTCAAAAAGAAGGAAAAACCTGCCAGGAGACAAATTCTCTTTAGGGGAGATTCATGGAAAAATTCCTCTTAACTTCAGGAGACCAAACCCCTCTCCTGGCAAAAGGAGTTTAGCGTCCACTGTGATCCTGCCTGGTGGCTCCAGCTCCAAGTCTAACACGGGACTTGGGCAGGACATAGGGTAAAACACACACACACACATACACACACACACGTGCTCACTCACTTGCTCCTTTCTCAATTTTTCTTCTCGGACAGCAAATTCCTCTTGGGAACTAACTTCTGAACTTTGAAGATGATGCCAATTCACAGTCACCAGGCTAAACTGGATGCCTTAAAAAGAACTCAGGGCACTAACCACTGAATTTTCCTTCTTTAAAAATAGAGTCTGCCTCATCAGTGGCTAAACTTGGGAATGCAAGCACTCATTTCTGTTCCAAACTGGACTGACAGCTACAACACTGAGAAGCCCTAGACCAGTGGTGATCTGAACATACTTAAGTGAGTGGAGTTCACACGTAATGATGCTGGTTTGTGTTGCACGTAACTTCCAGTTTTCCCCACTAGAAACTCCCCAAACAAACTTCACCCCGCAGAGCTGTAACAGTGCACACAGTCAAGGCTGCGACTGCGGCTGCCTTAGAAGCAGCAGTGCATCTGTCTGCTGTCGGGATGACTATGTCGTCCTATAACTCGGCCACCTCTGCATTGTGGATTGTGACAGAATGGGCCGCTCATTGCATGGGGGCTGAGAGCTCCCCAACAGGCCTGTCTTTGGTCAAGTGGAATCCCTGTCTTTTTTCCCCTTCAGTCACATCTCTCCGGATCCCATCCCATCCCAACCAAGTCTCCTAAAGGGTCACAACTGCCAGAGTAAATGGCTGGTGAAAATAGCTTGCAATCCCATCAGCAGCCCCTAAACTCCCTTGGGGGCAAGGAATCCTTGTCTGAATTTCATCCTGCTCTCTGGAGGATAAGTGATTACTCCCTCTTTCTCTTTTCTGCTATGGGGTCTACACATAGATTTACATTTTATGAAGCATTTCTCACTGAGTCTGTTCAGATAAGATGACACATTTTGAATAGCCTTTAAGATATGACCAAAACACACACACACACACACACACACACACACACACACACACACACACACACACATACACACACACCTCCCAAGATGCCCAGTCTGCACAATGTCAATCTCAAAAGCCACTGAACTGTGAGTTATCTGCCTGCTTCCTAGGTAAGAAGAGGTGATGAAAACACCAAGGCCTTCCCCTAAACCTCTAGGTAGCTTATGAAGCTGAAAACAAAAAGATAAAACCTACCATGTTGAAGACTTCCTGTCCTTTCTGTCCCCTCTCTGTACCACGTTCGTTTTGGCTGAACCCTTGCGGCAAGGCTATTAAATGACCAAAATGGGCTCAAAGCCTTGAGTCGGCCTTTGTCTTGGGCCAAGACTCTTGTAACATCACAGGGGAGAATGACCCGGAGACCAAGAACTGAAATCAAGGGGACTGGATGCAGCTTCCCCACAGCCAAATCCGCTGGCATCTGACTTATTCCTGCCTCTTAGCAAAAGGCCTTGCTGTACAGTTCAGAGATGGAAAACGCCGTTAGCAACCAGGTGCCAGAGCCACAAAGCTGAGAACAGGCCAAGGAAGAGAGCTGAGAATGGAGGTTGAGAAGGCAAGTGCCTTCAAGGGAGAGAAAAAAGGGAGAACTCCCTGGACGACATGCGAGTGTCGTGTGACTAGGGCCTCGAAAGAGCCTCAGGAAGCAGCACCTGACAGGCTGATTCTGCTGTCTTCACACAGCCTCCCAGAAACCACCAGCTGTGACATCAGCTTCACACCCATGCCGAGTGTGAGCAGCCTCCTCCCTCCTGCTGTGCACGCTGGACTTGGAGGCCACACTGGGGTCTCCCAGGAGACCCTGTCTATGGGCACAGAGGGCTGGCACAGACCAGACTGCATGGAGCCTGTGATGTTTCCTTACACTCTTCAAAAGTGACCCTGCTGGATTCTGTTCTTCCAAGGGACAATCAACCAGGATCACGGGAGGGCTGAGCCAGCACTACCCTGGTCTTTACTGTCAAAATCTTGCCCCAGGATCCTCTGAGGTCAGGGAAGCCATAACAGAAAGGGATCTGGAAGTACAGAGGTGTGAAGGCCAGTCCCTCCTCCCTGTCTCCATGACAATTAACTTGACCTCCATCATAACATCACTATCTTATAAGGTAATGCAGTAGCATCTGTTTAAATGACTGAACTCCATTAAGGACTGAGCCTCTGCATCCTCAGTGCTTAGCACATTATATGCCTTAAAAGATGTGCTGAATTAACTGAAGATCTTTTCTGATTATTCTTTTCTGAGGATCACAGGAATCTAACAGCTCTGAAATGCATGGGATGCAGGAGTCCAGCCCCAGAATAGTATCAGGTCACTTGCTTAAAAATGACCTGGATGGCTTGTGAAAGCCAGATTTCCTTGCTGCACCCCCAAAGGTACTGATTCAGTACCTCTGCAGTGGAGCCCTGTGATTTTAACATGAAAATACTCCTCAGATGATTTTGACATGTAGCCAAGTGAAGATTCTCTGGCCTACTCACTAATCTACCTGGTGTAACTGATGAATTGCAAACGACATCAAACCCATCCAAACCCTTCAAGGACCTGCCCAAAGTTTTTTTTTTTTAATTGTATAATTTGATTTACTTTTGACTGAGCTGGGTCTTCACTGCTGTGTGGGTTTTTCTCTGGTTGTGGTATGAGTGTTTCTCATTGTGGTGGCTTCTCTTGTGGAACACGGGCTTGTGGACTTCAGTACTTGCTGCATGTGGCTCAATAGTTGGGGCTCCCAGGCTCTGGAGCACAGGCTCAATAGTTGTGGTGCACGGGCTTAGCTGCTCCATGGCATGTGGAATCTTTCCGGACCAGGGATCGAACCTATATCTTCTGCATTGGCAGGTGGATTCTGTACCACTGAGCCACCAGGAAAGCCCACTGCCCAAAGTTTTTGATGTTCACAACCACTGCTGCGAAGCCGCTTCAGTCATGTCCGATTCTGTGCGACCCCATAGACGGCAGCCCACCAGGCTCCACCGTCCCTGGGATTCTCCAGGCAAGAATACTGGAGTGGGTTGCCATTTCCTTCTCCAGTGCGTGAAAGGGAAAAGTGAAAGTGAAGTTGCTCAGTCGTGTCCGACTGTTAGCGACCCCGTGGACTGTAGCCTACCAGGCTCCTCTGTCCATGGGATTTTTCAGGCAAGAGTACTGGAGTCACAATCACTATGTTGCCCTAATACTTGGCTATTTATCACATTAAGCAATGTGACACAGCTCTGTAGAAACTCCTTTCCCATGCACTTCTTTTCAAATTTGTCACATTAGCTCTTTAGAAAGTATAACCCTGAACTCAAAATCAATATAATGAACATCAAGTTTTTCTAAAAGTAGATATGCCCTCCAATCAAAATGGATATAACAATAAAGGACAGCAAGTTACAACTGGGTATCACAGCCCTTGACACAGAGTTTGACATTCTTGGGTTCACCTAGCCCAGGACAACAACCTGATGTTACAAATGGAAGGTCTCAGTCACTGTCCGTGGTCAGTTGAGCAGTCTTGCTCTTGCTCTGCTAAGCTGGTCAGCCTGAATTGTTCCCTGCATAAGCCACATCGATAGCTCTGCGCTCACGGATGGATGTGCTGGTCACTAAGTGGATGTGGCTGAGACATCTATTCGGGAATCTCAGGGCAGATCCCTGTTAACTGTAAGAGGAAAGAGAGGTAAGGGGAGGCATGAGACATCAGACACCATCTTCCTAAAATGAGACTTCTGGGCTCTGAAATAAAAACAGCCTTTAGAAATTCCAAATTAGCTCTAAATCATAAAAGAAGATGAATTCCTCCTATAGTATCCTCAAAAGGTCAGTTAAAAAGGAGACCCAGCCCTACTCAGCAGTCTTTCAGCCTAGAAAACATTCAGGTCCATGGTATTAGGAACTACCAGCCTCTTACCTTTATTCTGTGATATTGATGGATTTCAAACCTCTACAGGAACATTTACACAGGCCTCTCAATCCCCTGCAGAACCTGATAGAAGAAAACTTCCAATTGTTTCAAACAATTCCTAGCTGAATTCGTCTTGCTTTCAAAAGTTGCAGAGTCCCAAGGACAAATCAACCTCTTAGATGTAAAAGATGATTATTTATTCTTAATGTCGTTATGCTTGCTCATTGATTTCCCCCCTCCATACAACACAGGCGTCTCCTGGAAAGAAAAAGACACTCGGTGCTCCACAAACTCTTCCCCGAATGTGGAAATGCGTAACCACTGCACAGATGCAGATGCCTTTCCACCCAGCTTATAGATCTTTCTGCCCATTCGATGCGGATCTCTATGGCTTACATACTCCGTACAAACATATTCCCACATGCAGGAAATACAGAAGAAAATGTTGCCGGTAAACCCTTTTGTTTCCACTATTTTAAACTATCAGGAGAAATTCAATCTACCCACAAGAGTTTGTCACCACTGCTCACTCTCCTGAGGACCCTGAGAGACCTAGAGGGACACCCCAGGTACCATATGGGGACTCATTTACCTTTTAAGAGGCCACTGAACATGAGCAGAGGGAAGCCCCCAGTGCTCAGCTTCTGGCTGGTCAAACAATTCGTAGCTGAAAGCTTCCTGGTTTTAAAATTAGAAACTGATAATAATACTTAAGAGATGACTCAAAGTGGAAGAAAAAAGGGGAATAAAAGAATCACACCAAACAGCCAGACTGCAAGCTACCCAGAGTGAGGTCGGCTCTTTTCTGCAATTGCCAAGTGCCTTGTACTTGGCTTTATACCCAGCAGGTCCCAGTGACTGCTCTCCACCACCTGACGGCAACCCTCCTTTCATTCACATTTTATCCCCCAAGGTGAATATTGTTTCTTAAAGGACTTGGTTAAAAAAAAATTATTTTAAAAATGCTTTCAGTGTAAATGCCTGGGTCAGTCCCTAAGAACGAGGCCGTGAGGTCTGGCAGAAGGAGAACCCCTGTGCCCCTTACTGCCCACCCCAGAAGGAGATCTGGACTCGGGTTCTAGTTGCCTCATTTGTGCAATGGCACGGGGGCCCCTGCTGTAAGGTCAGGATAAACCACAGAGGGTGGCAATGTGGGGAAGCAGGTGAAAAGGAAGCAGAAAAGCAGGCTTTCTGTCTAACCCTGCCCCTAAAACACCTCCAGAATTTGAGGCAAGTCATTTTATTTTGCCAGGTCTTTGTTTATTCATTTGGAAAAAGAAGAGGGTAGACTAACTGATTTTTTAAGTTTCATTCTAGTCTACAGTTGTATGACTGAGGCCAAGGTGGCAGTTCATCAAGGGGCGTCCCCATCTCCCTGCCAAGGTTGGCTTGTCCCAGTTCTGCCAGGTGGAGTGGGGGGCTTGAACCTGTAGGCACAGGCCCACCTGTCACCTGAGACAACCCTCACTGATCCTGGTGGCTCATCAGAAGCCCCAGCCCCACCAGGGTGGCCAGCACTGCCTCCTGAAGCCTGGGGTCCTGGAGTACCGAGGAAGAGCTGCCCTGAACTCTGGTCCAAGTCAATCAGACCACCAGGAATGCTGCCATCCACTGGGCCTGGAGCATGCTCCTCCTCTACACTCCACTCCTGCTACCTCTAGTCCCGTGCCAGTCATGCCTGGCTCCTCTCCTTGGTGAGGCAGAGATGGAGGTCTTATCTGCACCATGCAGTGGAGGGGAAGACAAGCAAAACAATCCATGAAGCACCTGGTACATGCAGTAGATACCCTACCAGGGGTGGCTGTCATCCTTCCTGATAACCATGTCTGTGTTGGTCACTCAGTTGTGTCTGACTCTTTGTGACCCCATAGACTATAGCCTGCCAGGCTCCTCTGTCCACAGAATTCTCCAGGCAAGAATACTGGAGTGGGTAGCCATTCCCTTCTCCAGGAGATCTTCCTGACCCAGGGATTGAACCCAGGTCTCCCGCATTACAGGCAGAATCTTTACCATCTGAGCCACCAAAGCAAGGCAGAGAAAGGAAGGGTCTGGTAGCTATTAATTACACCATGAGAGCCCAGAAAAGCAGCTTCAGGGCAGCCTGGTGGGGGAGCAGGCCCACTTCCCGCCCCCTTGCAGGACGACGCTGACAAAAAGGAGCTTGACAAGTGGAGGCTGGCCCTTCTCCAGTGCATTCCCAGTCATCCTTGGACGCGTCACCGTCTGGTAGGAGAGTGCGTTAGAGACAGAAAACAAGGCAGACTATTCTTCTACCAAGACATTTACTCCCCATGGGGTACAGTAAAAAAGCTTGATGTTTCTTTAAGTGATAAGCTATCCCTGTGGACTTAAGGAAAGAGATATGCATAACTCTGAGGACAGTATGCTGTATTTGGCCAAATAACATCATGACCACAAAGGCTCTAAGAAAACCAAGGAGCTAGAAAGAAATTGCTGTTTCCATTTGTCCTTTTTCCTCTTCTTCTCGGGTTTATGCAGTAGTAAGCTACTTAGACATGAAGATGTACTCCCCGGGCCTATTTCACGAAATACCGTCTGAAGGTAAAGTGGCCAAGCAATTTCCTTCCAAGAATGTTAAACTCTGGAGGCTCATATGTCAAATAGAGTGGAGTCCCTTGGTCTAAACCGAGGTGGCTATCCATAAATGCAGCGAAATCAGAGGAGAATCAGAGAGGCTGGACCAGTCAAGCATCACCAGGAATCTGGTTGCTCTCAGGTCCAGTCCTGCTTCTGGTGAGGAGAGGGAAGTCCACTTGGCCCAGAACCACATGAAACACACTTCCTTAAGGAAAATCTGGCCATATCATTGTAGGCTTGTGTGTGTGTGCTCAGTCACATCCGGCTCTTTGTGACCCTTTGGATTGCAGCCTGCCAGGCTCCTCTGTCCATGGAATTTTTCAGGCAGGAATACTGGAGCGGGTTGCCATTTCCTCCTCTAGGGGATCTTCCAAACCCAGGGGTCAAACTCATGTCTCTTGAGTCTCCTGCATTGCAGGCAGATTCTTTACCACTGAGCCACCGGGAAGCCCTATTGCAGGCTTATTCACACTCAAAGCAGATACTTGGGCGTCAGAACCTGCACCTCCCAAAGCCAGACCATGTAAGGCCCACCAAGCAGAGAGAGCTCAGGGCACCCTCTGACTTGGGCAGCTTGGAAGCACAAGGCTGACAGTGTCCGAGAGGCAGCCAGGGATCTGCCCACAGCACACATGCTCACACCAGATCTCACAAATGCCTCCAAGCAGATTCTCCCGGCCTAGGAGGAACTCATTCTAGTAGGCACCTGTCTTTACAGTATTAGTGAAACTGAGAAAATGACAGAGGCCCCAGCACAAGAATCAGGATTGCTATTCCAGATCAGGGATCTTATATCAAGTAATAAAGAGAAAGAGCCCTATGAATAAGGCCCCCTGTCTGGGGCACAGCACTCACATCAGCAACCAAGTGTTTCATCAGTCCAACCATGATGCCTGCGCCAGACATCATCTCTGGCCAGATGATGAGGCCCTGTCCTTGCACACTCACTGATGGAATGACTGAAACTTACATCCATTCTTACTCATTTTACAGATGGGAAGACTGAGGCCTCAGGAGGTTAAGTGAATTTCCCAACATTACACAGCTAATATTAATAGATGAGGGGCAGAAGTTGGGGGTGGAGAGCTTGGATTTGAAAACTCAGGGTTGTTCTGCTTCCAAGCCCACTTCCTTTGTCTTATACCATGACACCTACAACGATGCAGTAGGGCTTCCAATGGGAGACTGATTTCTTCTCCTTTTTCTAAGTACAGGTCTGTGCTGTTTGTTCTTGGGGTAGAGAGAAGAAGTGAATGACAATGCTACAGGAAGTCCATCTCTGCCAGTACATTCACACAACATACCCACACTTTCCTTAAGGGTGCTCTGCCCAGGGCTAGGTGCCTAGACATTAAGCTTTTTGAAAGGTCATTCCAGAAAATGGCCTGCGAGTCTTTTAGTACTAAATCTCATGCTAAGGAAAAACTCCACCCTATAGCCCTTATCTTTAGAGGTTTATTTTCTTCCTTTAGCTAATACTTCTCAAAGGAGGAATCCTGGGGATGACCAAATGTCTCCATCAGATATGCTTTCTCCTGCCTTTCAATTCCAAAGTTCTTTTTTATTTTTAAAACAGAATTAAAAAGAATAAGTTTATTTATTTATTTATGGCTGTGCTGGGTCTTCATTGCTGTGCGGGTTTTTTCTCTGCTTGCAGAGAGCAGAGGCCACTCTCTAGCTGGCGGTGTGCAGGCTTCTCACTATAGTGGCTTCTTTTGCTCTGGGGCATGATCTCTAGGCATGAGGGCTTCAGTAATTGTGGTTCCCGGGCTCTAGAGCACAGGCTCAATATTTGTGGTACAATGGGCTCAATTGCTCCACAGCATGTGGGACCCTCCTGGACGAGGGATGGAACCCATGTCTCCTGTGTTGGCAGGTAGATTCTTTACCACTGAGCCACCAGGGCGTGTGTGCGTGCTAAGTTGCTTCAGTCGTGTCTGACTCTTTGTGACCCTATAGAGGTAGCCCGCCAGGCTCCTCTGTCCATGGGATTCTCCAGGCAAGAATACTGGACTGGGTTGCCTTGTCCTCCTCCAGGGGATCTTCCCGACCCAGGGATGAAACCCACGTTTCCTGTGGCTCCTGGGCTGCTGGCGGATCCTTTACCACTGAGCCACCAGGGAAGCCCTCAAAACCTAAAGCCTTCAACATGCTCATTTTACTGCATCACCATATTTCCTATCTGAAGGATGAGCCTGGAAGCCTCTTTGGGACAAGGGTAGGCTCTCCTTGTCCTTGTCATCCTCCAGGTGCTCAGTCACACCTGTCCCAGCAGATGTTCAGCACCAGTCAGGTGAAGTGAGAAGCATGGAGAGTATCTGGCACAGCGCCTGCCACAGCTGGTGATCCACACACGCGGGAGTGAGAGCCGGTGTCCCACACACGCGGGAGTGAGAGCTGGTGTTCACACACGCGCGAGTGAGAGCTGAGGCAGGTGCTACTGCGGCTCCGTGCTGCCCGGGTCTCTGGGGTCCTATTCTGTGTGTTGATCCCAGACAAGTCACAGACTCCAGTTTCCTGGTTTCTCCTTTTAAAGATCTTCTTTCAAAAGATCACAGGGATTGAGTGTGAACATTCTTTGAATTGAGAATGTTAATGAGTCGGATTCTTCCCGAACTCCTTTCTCCTATTTCCCAAGACACCGCTTGAAGACCCACTGTCACAAAAATCACGTGTCTCCATATTTTAAGAGACACAACTTAAAATCAAAGGAAGTCTCAGCATTTCATGCTAAGGAGGTTTGGTTTCAGATACCCTCATATGTCTTGCAATTTCCATGTGGTTAGTTGGAAGCTCTTTCTAAAATCTAATTGGTGACTGTCTACACTCTAAATCACATGCTCCCAAGGGACAGGAGAGGAGAAATGACCTCAGAGCTGATAGAAAAGCCACACAAAGACTGTCTGGCAGTGTTCTTATTAGCAAGAAAGACAGAGCAAGATGGCTAAATCATATACCTGCTCTCTCGCCACTGCACCACTGAGTCCCACAAAACAGACCTTTGGAAGCAGTCAGCTTGTCAGCATCATACCTTGCACAGTGGGTGAGCTGAGGCAAAGATAATTTTCCAGGCTATTTGGCTATCAACAGATACCAAATTGCTTAGCTGAGCAGACCTGATTTCCTTCAAGTGCAAAATTCTTAAGCAAACTTTAAAAATGGAAATGTGTTCTCATTTTACTTCACAGCTAAATGGTGGTGAATGGTTTACACGGGAATCAAGTTGGGGGGTACCCACATAAACATACACTCTCACAGAACATAAGACCAAGGCTCTAAAACCATTAAAAATGGGTGAAAGTGAAAGTGTTAGTCGTTCAGTTGTGTCCAACTCGTTGAGACTCCATGGACTGTAGCCCACCAGGCTCCTCTGTCCATTGAATTTTCCAGGCAAAAATACTGGAGTGGGTTGCCATTCCCTTCTCCAGAGGATCTTCCTAACCCAGGGATGGAACCTGGGTCTCCTGCTTTGCAAGCAGATTCTTTACTGTCTGAGTCACCAGGGAAGGCCGCCCCACCTCCCCTAAACCACTCTCCAAAAATGCATAATTATGCATAATTTTTTAATGCATGGCAGGCTCTCATCACACTCGTCTCTGGCCAGTGGCATGCTGGTGTACGGCTCTGAGGTGCTGCTCCGTCACTTCAGTCGTGTCTGACTCTCTGCCGCCCCACGGACTGTAACCCTCCCGGCTCCTCAGTCCACAGGATTCTCCAGGCAGGAACACTGGAGTGGGTTGCCATTCCCTCCTCCAGAGGATCTTCCTGACCCAGGGATCAAACCTGCGTCTCTTAATTCTCCTGCATTAGCAGGCGGAGCCTGGCAGGCTACAGTCCGTGGGGTCACAAAGAGTCAGACAGGACTCAAGCGACTTCACTTACTTACTTCTTTACCACTAACACCACGTGGGAAGCCCTTTTGGTGGTAGGGGAGTCCTCTAATTTGCAGTGCTTGCTAATTTCTGTGGTGTAAATACTCCTACCAAGAAATTTCCCGCTACCAGAGTGATGTTTCTGAATATAACTCTGGAAAAGATACTCACAATCAGCTCTTGCAATCTGGTGGAAGAGCCCCAGCATACACTACTGTCCTGCCTAATGTTCAAGCCCTAATTCTGGGCTACAAGAGAGGGTCACCAAGAGCCTGCTTTTTCTGGCCAGGCATGAGCAGCAAGTGAGGAAGTTGATGAAAACTGGACGAATGCACATCAGCTCTTCAAAGGTCAGCCATCCTGGAACAGTGCAATCTCACCATCGTCTCCCATGCCGTCATCACTCTGGACTTTAACCCGAGTTCTCACTCTTCAGAAAGTGAGCAAACATTTTCTATCCTGGGATCACCCTGAGGGCTCAGGAAGAAATTAGCCTTCTTTCTTTTTTACTGAGCTCTCTCTCCTGATCCCAGCAGGCAGGCTGGCTTTGGTTACCATGTATCTGCTCAAGCACAGGCTGTCAGGAACTTGCAGAAAAGCAGAGTGTTAACAAGTTTGCTAATTGGCCTCCAGGATGAAGAAGCTTCCTCAGAGCTCAGTGGAGATAAGGCAGTGCTAGCCTGGACGCAGTTACATTTTCAGGTAGTCGGATTATTCCCCCAGATTTCATCATCCTGCTGATGAATACACATTGCAACTCCAAATCAGTTCTAAGGACAAGCGGCTGGGTCTGGGACTGGGAGATGAGCCCCACAGCCCACTTTCATGCTGAATTTGCCGGCCTGCCAGAGGAGCCTGGTGGGTTACAGTCCATAGGGTCACACAGAGCTGGACACGACTGACGCGACTTGGCATGCACAGCAAGCATGCACCTGGAGCATGAAAGCTGTTCCATCCTAAGGTGTTTTATTCCTCCTATATGCCTCCTCTTCCAGCTTCCCTGATGGCTCAGCAGTAAAGAATCTGCAATGCAGGAGATCCCTGGGTTGGGAAGATACCCTGGAGAAGGAAATGACAACCCACTCCAGTAGGCTCGACTGGGAAATCAAATGGGCGGAGAAGCCTGGTGGGCTCTGGTTCATGGGGTCGCCAAGAATTGGACACGACTTAGCGACTAAACAAAAACAACATGCCTCCTCTCCACTGGGCTCCTTTGTCTGTTTCCCTGACTCTCCTCTGTGCTCAGGCTCTCTTTCTGTGACTTCTTCATTTTTTCCTTCTCAGATGGAGGCACAGAAAGGGTGGGATGAAGAAGAAAGGACATTTGTGATGCAAGCATGGTGTGTGCACATATTTCATCTGCGCGGTCTAACTCATGTTTGTTTCTTGGACTTTAAATCCCACACAGTCTTTAAGAAATTGCTTTTTAGAGATTCACTCTCCATTTATAGTCTCTTTTCTAAAACAGCATTCCTCCCATTCACTCCCCTCTAGTGCATTTCTCTTTCACTTTTGCTGCAGGCATCCCTTTAGACGGAGTGAGGGGAGGGTCCAAGGGAGGAAGAATCTGAGGGGGACCAGCCAGAGAGACAGGGATAAACGAGAGGAAGGAGAACTGGAGAGATGGACATCGGAGTCTCAAGTTGGCCACCCTGCCCTTGGGCTACAGTCAGTTCTGAGCCTGCCCCAGGGAATCAACCTAACCCACCTCCTCCTACCCTGGACACCCTCCCTTCATTGCCCACCACAGTGTCTGACCTTCATCCCACCTGCTGCCTTCAGGGTTGTGTTCCCTTACAAACTGTAAGAAAAACATGAGGCTCCTTCTCCCAGATGACTTTAAACAGTGGCTCTTCTAGAATAAGGTATCCTGTGCTCTTTCCTGGTGTAATTTCAGACCATGTAAGGTGGAGCTGAGAAAGGGAGAGGCCTCAAGAGCTGATGCCCTTGAAGCCACCCCACGTGGGCAGCAGCTTACACCAGGTCTACTCAGCCCGTGAGTGTGAAAAACACCAGCAGTGCAAACATTCTGACCCGAGAGGTTTAAACACGCAATCTGTGGATCCAAGGTGGTCAGGACAACATATCCCAGGATATGCGGAAGATAACATATCCTGTGATCCTGCAGTGATCTCGACCACACAGTCAGACGAGAACGTGAATTGAGAAGTTTGGAAAAGACACAGCGGGACTCTATGTTCCAACCTCCCCAAACCAAGTTTATCATTCCTGGTGAACTGACGTGGGATATCACTTTCACGCCCTTCCACACACTAAATTTTCATTGAGGATGCAACCCTCCTAAGAGGTTGATGGACAAGCTTTCCTCAACAGGCTGGGAAGTAAATGGTGATTTTTTTTTTATGGAACAATGGAAACATTTGGAAAGCATTTAGTATATCTGCCTTTAGGAATTTGTTAAGCTAAAGTTGGCCCCATCTCAACGACTACAGAGAAAAACCACATAAGTTAAACATACAAGAAACAAACAATGGGGTGATTTCAGATGTCTCATATCTCAAGCTGAAGCTCAGGAAAAAAATTAATCTTAGGAAAAACTCATAACACCTCCCCTTGAAAATCAAGGATAGAGTCTTGTGCTTCTCTTTCCTAGACCAGTGGGTATTCTCAGGGGTGGGGTAGGGATGCGACCTCAGGATAGACCTGATGGTTTTTCAAGATGTCAGAGAATTGGATGGTGGTCGAACAGGACTTCACCGACTCTCCTGTAAAAGACAACAATCAGTTGTGGAAGAAACAGCTCTGATGAGCTGCAGAAAACACAGCATCCTTGCTGACCTTGGGCTACTTCCTTGTACTTGCTCTTCAAAGCAGAATCTAAAAATCAAAGCACAATCTAATTTTGAGTAACATGAGGAATATTCACCATGCACTTTTGCTTCTAGAAGGCTATCCAGCACCGTTCCTAAACCTATAAGCCTCTCAAATACCAGCCCTGTCTTCAATCTCTGCACCCTTGGGACCAGTTCTCTTCTTGGCACGTAGCTGGGCTACACACAGTTGATGGAGGGACTTGAATGAACCCACTGTGATCTCTGGATTCCCACTCTGTGTTCTGACCATTTAGAGTCTGATGATTTAATCCTGTTCTACTAAGACATGTTGTGCTTTTATCAGAAACACCAGTATCTGGTGGCTGTTAACCATCCACCCCATTCTTATCACCTTCTTCTTTAAACTCACTCATTTCCTCTTCTACCTGCTCACCAACTTCTGCACTGCCTCCAGTTGACTTAAATAGCATTCTCATTTTCATTCTTCTTGCTTCTTCCTCCTTTCCCGCATTTTTATATATGCATATTTGCAGACAGGCACAGTGGCAACCCACTCCAGTATTCTTGCCTGGGAAATCCCACAGACAGAGGAGGGTGGTAGGCTACAGTCATGGGGTCACAAAGAGTTGGACACGAGTGAGCAGCTAACACCACACTTTGAAAATGTGTTGGGTTTTAAATATGTGAATAGATAAATATGTGTACAGATATATAAGGAGAATGACTGATTTTTTTTTACAATGGCAAATAACATGAAAAACATAAAAATAAAGGTATTCTATTATTTCTCTACACAATGACAAAGATTCAGCCTTTTCAGTGCCATAACTGCCTTACTAGCAAGACTCTAGTCCTATACCCTGGGGGTATGTATATAGGTTAATCCTCTGGAAGGTTAGGCCCGGCCTCAGTCTAAAACCAAAATACACGTGTTGCATTTTGAAATATATCACTCCTCTTATTGAGGAGTGGGGCCAATGTGCAAAACTCCTAAATAAAAGGAGCTTTCTACAAGGTGAACAAAATGGTGAATAAATCAATGACATACACATGAGCAGTGGGGCAAAGTTTCCCAACTGTGGGTGATGTACACAATTCAAGAGCTTTCCAAATTGTTACAAAATGCATGACTCGCATTCTATGCCTTGCCACCTTCATTCAAACAGTACACACAGCCTCCATCTCCTGGGCCAAGGGTTATTGTGGTGCTGTCATTCACGAATCAACACAACTGGTAAAGGCTATTAAGCTTCCATCAACTCCTCGTGTTGCATTAGAGACCTCAGTCAACCTTTTGACAACAACTGTAAAATGTCTCCAGATGGTTAACATAGCCCATCAAAGTTAGTATTCAAAGGCTTCAGTCAGTCGAAGGAATACAGATCTCCCACAAAGGCATGGCATCACACAGCAACCTCAGTTGCCAAGACACTGATGGAGACTTTTATTTTGTAGAGGCCCTAAGAAGGAAGACTTTTGGGGCCTGACGGATGTGCAAACACCACACACACAGTCTCCTCTGCTGCTGCTGCTGCTAAGTAGCTTCAGTCGTGTCCGACTCTGTGCGACCCCATAGACTGCAGCCCACCAGGTTCCTCCGTCCCTGGGATTCTTCAGGCAAGAACACTGGAGTGGGTTGCCATTTCCTTCTCCAATGCATGAAAGTGAAAAGTGAAAGTGAAGTCGCTCAGTCATGTCCGACTCTTCACGACCCCATGGACTGCAGATTACCAGGCTCCTCCGTCCATGGGATTTTCCAGGCAAGAGTACTGGAGTGGGTCGCCATTGCCTTCCCCCATAGTCTCCTCCAGTAGGTGAAAAAACTTTACTCCCTGAGAATGGAGCCAGAGTTGTTGGTGGGCCTGGAGCAACTGTGAACACTACACTTGTATTCCACTTGTACACTTTGATGGAATCTATGCAGAGGATTTCCTGCCAGGATTTCCTTATTCTAATTTACCTTCCCTGCTGCACCCTTGTCTTCACCATCATTTCTTTACCTTATTTCTATGTCTTTACCTTAGTGAAAATATGAAGGGCACCTGGCATCTCTACGCTACATGCAAGTGGAAAAAAAAAATACTAAGCCGACTGTGAAAATTTTCAATTTCCAAATGTGCAGTATCTCTAAAATCTGTGTTGGCCAAGGGTGCTTAGAAGAGCCAGGTAGGGGCTGATCCATGCCTCTGGGAGGAGGACCAGATGGGCTGCTGCGTGAGCTGGGGGGACCAGGGGCAGGATGTCTGGTTCCTGGCCACCAGATCCCTCTATTCCAGGAGTCACAGCCCTACCTGTTGGCTACATTTACTGAAACAAATCACTACTGCAGATGTTTCTTTCTTTTTTATTTTCACTAAGCCCTCACAAGTTTATTTTCAGATGCAAAGAAGCTTCCTGAACAACCTTTGCATAAATATTACTAAATGCAATTGAGGTTGCTTAGAAATACCTAGTGTTTGATGGGAAAACAGAGTCTCAGCTCTGAAAGAGAATTCTCAGTGAGATCTCAGTGTGTGCAAGACAGCAAGCAATGGAAAAGCATGGAGGGGGCTATGAGTCTGCAGAACCACTGGAGGGAAACTTAGCGTGCCCCATTAGGGTCTTCTCTGTTGCTCTGGTTATGTTAAAAGGATAGGACTGTTCTAGTCTCCTAGATCAAAGCAGACCGTAATACGAACTCCACTGTCTAGTTAAAGGCATTATTCTGCTGCACGGGACACAGCATTTAGGCTAACACACTGACAAAGGTAACATAACACAGAGTTTTTTTTTTTTTTTTTAAATATTAAGTACATTCAGGGGCTTCCCTGGTGGCTCAGAGAGTAAAGCGTCTGCCCGCAATGTGGGAGGCCTGGGTTCGATCCCTGGGTCAGGAAGATCCCCTGGAGAAGGAAATTGCAACCCACTCTGGTACTCTTGCCTAGAAAATCCTATGGACGGAGAAGCCTGGTAGGCTACAGTCCATGGAGTCACAAAGAGTCGGACACGACTGAGCGACTTCACTTTCACATTCACTGGGGGTAAAGGATGATCTGGGGAAAGCGGCCTCTGACACTGAGCTAGCCAGAGGCAAGAACAACCTAAGTTCAGAGGCTGATCTTCTTCACCTACTGCACCATCTCTACTCATAACCCCCAGTAACCCAGCATCCAAGACCAATGCCTGGGTGCTGACCCCCAGGTCTGGAGGGTTCCTCTTATGGGCATCTCACATCTTATTTTCTCCAATTCCAGAGGTGAAAGGCACTGAGGCTCTGAAACTTGAATCCAAGAACACAGCTTTGAGCTAGGAAAAAATGAACGTGGATGAAGATTTTGTGTCCTGTACTCGGGCCCTGATCCCTGACGTGGGGCTTCCCTGGTGGCTCAGGTAGTAAAGAATCTGACTGCAATGCAGGAGACCTGGTTTCGATCCCTGGGTCGGGAAGATCCCCTTGAGAAGGGAACGGCTGGCTATCCACTCCAGTGTCCTTGCCTGGAGAATCCCAAGGACAGAGGAGCCTGATGGGCTACAGTCCATGGGGTTGCAGAGAGACTAACATTTTCACTCCCTGTCACCCCTATAGCTTTTCCAATATATCATGCTGCCTCTAAAATGTGTATGTTTCAAGCAATGAGCTAACATTAGTCATGAATTTCCCACCTGCATAAGGAAGGGCTCACAAGCCTGAAAAATGTATCTGGACAAAGTGCTGCCATTGAAACAGTGGAGACCCCGCCCACAGCAGCTTCCCATCCACATCCTTGGTCCAGCCCACCACAGTCGGGGGTGGGGGTGGGGGGTAGCAATTTGCACCATCAAGAGGTCCCTTCTTATTGCACTACCAGGGCCGAGGTCCAGGGAAGCAATTCAAATGAGACCCCACGTTTATGGAGATTCTTAACATATCTATAAACATTCAAATCAGGGCTGGATCTTGGCAGAATTTTTCTAACTAAAATTTCATTCAAATTAAATCAGCCACATTTTGACAGACACGGGAGACAAAAAGCTTTGTGGTTTCGTGAGGGATTTTTTTTTTCCCAACTAATCAAAAACATGGCTAATGTGATAAGAACAAGGAAGGGACTCTGTCTGTGTGATGGTGGTTATGCATGAGCAACCAAAAGGACCTTGCAACTAGAAGCCACTGCTCTTGTAAGGGGAGATCATTTAAAAATGGCCTGTTACCTAAGAATCCGAAACTGGAGGCAGGAGTTGCCACGAGCAGTATTTTTAAAAAGCAAAACTTGACAACATCATGGGAAAACTATTAGACATCATTTGCATCTCAGTTCGGTCCCGGATTAAGCCTTCAAAACACAGCTGCCAGGCTGAAATTTGCAAATACAGATACAAATTTCCTTTTTATAACAGTCAGACTTGTAAAAGGCAAACATAATAGACAATACAGCACTTAGAACACTTCCAGCTAAGAAGGAAAAAAAAAAACATCCATTCTGAGATTCAAGGCAAAATACCTACTTTTCTTGGTAAAACAGCTTTATTCATTTCCACTTCCTTCACCGAACACAATTTAAACTCCACATAATTTTTGCTATCAACCCCTCTCCCACAGACTGTAACAGCTAAAATGCCAGTCTGTCTCCAACATAATTAAACAAAATGTGCAATCTTCTAAAATCTGTGAATAAACAGTATAAGGCAAAATAAAAGACCAAGACACAAGAACATACTGAGATCAATCCTCAAGCTGTAATATCTTTTGACATCCTGCCAAGCAGTACTCACAGGATCCAGTGTGGCATGGAAAATAATAATTCCAGAACACAGTGAGGACAAGGTTGTTTTTGTCGGGGGTGCTGTTGGGAGTACAGGTGAGCATACTGATGAAGAGCATACTGGGACGAAGAGGAGATGAGCTGTGTGCAGTCTGTGAGACAAAACGGCTTCAATGGCAACTTCTGGAAGCTGCCAGAAGCCTGTGAAGACAGCTTAGGAGAAGCTCCAGCAGCCCAGCCTGGACTGAAGGGGTCGGCTAGACCAGGGACCTACCAGGAGAGGTGGGATGTATTTGTTTGCTGGCTCTGCCAAAACGAAGTACCACACACTGGCTTAAACAACAGAAATCCTGAAGTTCTGAAGACTGGAAGTACAAGACTGAGGTGTCCGCAGGGCCCTGTTCCCCTGATGAGCGAGGGGAGGGTCTGTCACAGGCAGGGAGGGTTGTTTCTGGCAGTTCTTGGCTGAGGCAGCATCACTGCCATCTTCACATGAATGCACTCTCCCTGTGTGTGTGTCTGCCTCCAATTTCCCCTTTTCATGGGGACATCAGTCATATCGTACTCGGGGTCCATCGTATTCCAGTACCATCTCATTTTTTACTGAACTAATTACATCCGTTTCTGAATAAGGTCAGGAGGTACCGGGGGTTAGAACTCCAACTTATGAATTTCAGGAGGATATAGTTCAATTCATAACGTGTACAGAGGAGATAGATTACCTAATCGGACAGTGAGTGATCATTAACTCCAACTCACTGTGATCACTGGAGGGCAATCAGGTATCCTTTTCCTGATGCATCTCAAGCCACGAGCCTTCCCAAGTTCCCCTTTTGGAAATCGTGTGCAAGGGATGACTGAGCACGGCCTTTGCAGCTAAAGTGCTGCTGCTGCTGAGTCGCTTCAGTCGTGTCCGACTCTGTGCGACCCCACAGACAGCAGCCCACCAGGTTCCGCCATCCCTGGGATTCTCCAGGCAAGAATACTGGAGTGGGTTGCCATTTCTTTCTCCAGTACATGAAAGGGAAAAGTGGAAGTGAAGTCGCTCAGTCGTGTCCGACTCTTAGCGAAGTGACTTGGATTCAAACTCTGGCTCTGTCACTTAAGAGCTGGGTGTTTTGGGACAAACTGTTTAACCACCCTGTTTCCTCTTCTATAAAACAGAGATAACATCTACATAACAGGTTTGAAGTAGGGGGTGCAGGAAATAGCACAAATAAGGCAAGCGTCCCATCTTCTGGCACAGAAGGGCAACCACCATTCATTAATTTACTTCCCCCATCCCTGCCCTGCTTCTCTCTGAAACCCTGCATCTGACAATCAAGTCCCTCTACTCTACTATTAATTACACTACTGAAAATTTTCTAAACACAAACACAATGTAACACTGACATCAGCTCACATTACCTGGCCCTTATTTACAGCATAAATAATTATTTTAATGCAATTAGCTTTTAGCAGTGTTAGAAGACAAGCATAATGATTTTTTTCACCCATGAGAACCCTGATTCATGACTTCCACTGTCTAGTCAATGTAATATGAATAAAAAGTGCCTCCTTTTCGCCCTTCATTTTCTTAGTCCATCTCTTTCATGAGGCCAGGGAGACAGGAAAAGAAAGCTCAAAGAAGCAGTCTAGAGATGAAAAGGTAGCAAAGCAAAGCAAACAACAAGAAAAAAAATCACCCTATCCTCCCCCTACTGCCTTCCCCTCCCTACTGCATCCCCCAACTAATTCCTCAAAATGATTCTTAACATTATTTTGATCCTCTAACATCTGGCTGTTACATTTCTTAAATTCTAACCCTTTAAGGTTAAATAAGCATTAGACATTGAATATCTCCATGGAACAGACAAGCATTACATCTGGAAAATAAACAGATAACTCAATAACAACAAACAACCCAATCAAAAAACTGGCAGATCTATGAAGACATTTCTCCAACGAAGACATACAGATGGCCAAAGGGCACAGGAAAACATGCTCAACACTGCCAATTACTGGAGAAATGCAAATTATCAGTACAATGAGGTATCACCCCACACTGGTCAGAAGGACCAACAGCAAAATGTCTACAAATAATAAATGCTGGAGAGGGTGTGGAGAAAAAGGAATTCTTCTACACAGTTGGTGGGAATGTAAACTGGTATAGCCACAGTGGAGAACAGAATGAATATTTCTCATAAAACTAAAAATAGAACTACCATATGATCCTGCAATCCCACTCCTGGGCTTATATCTAGAGAGAACCGTAATTTGAAAATATATATGCACCCCAGTGTTCACAATAGCACTATTCACAATAGCCAAGACATGGAGTGAATGAAATAATGCCATTTTCAGCGGATGGACCTAGAGATCATCATACTAATGAAGTAAGTCAGACAAAGACAATATATGATATCACTTATATGTGGAATCTAAAAAAATGATACAAATGAACTTTTTTACAAAACAGAAACAGACTCACAGACATAGAAAGCAAATTTATGATTACCCAAGAGGAGAGGTGAAGAGGGATAAATAAGGAGTTTGGGATTAAAACACACACACTTCTACATATAAATAGATAACCAAAAAGGATCTATTGTATAACACAGGGAACTATACTCAATGTCTTGTAATAACCTCTAACAGAAGAGAATGCTTAAAAAGGAATATATATATAATCAATTATATATATATTAATTGAATCACTTTCACTGTACACTTGAAACTAACACAACATTGTTAACTGACTATATTTCAATAAAATTTTTAAAAAACATTCATTACAATTTCAGGGGTTTAAGAGAGTCCTAGATGAATAGTAAGAAGGACATAATCTGTCCTGTCTCCCTTTCAATTTCCTGTGTTTTGCTCACTGGCTGACACACACGCAGTGCATACTCTGCCACAGAAAACCAGGGAGGATGCGTGTGGCCAAGTGAATAGAATTTTAATCAGGCTCCCTAGGTGGTGTGAATGGTAAAGAATCTGCCTGCCAATGCAAGCGACTTGAGACCCAGGTTCAATCCCTGAGTCAGGAAGATCTCTAGGAGTAGGAAATAGCATCTCACTCTAGTATTCTTGCCCTGGGAAATCCCACAGACAGAGGAGCCAGGCGGGTTACAATCCATGGGGTTGCAAAAGAGTTGGACACAACTGAGTGTCTGAGTAGAATTTTGACAGTGGGGAGAAAGAGAGGTCAAGGGACACACATACACGCGAAGACACGTCAGTACATTCTTCTTGGAAGAAAGAGCCGACCAGCAAAACAAGCGAATCAAGCCAGACTGTGAAAGTATTTGCCAACCTCCTCTGAAACAGCAACGTGAAATGATTGGGAACGATGTCTTCATGGGAATGACAGTCACCTTACTTACACCCAAGAGCCTATGGAAAAATCAGGAAACTTATGACAAATGAAAACACATATCATCTGTTCTCCTGTGTGATATAAAACTCAATACATTTGAGAGGTGCTGACATAGGGACCGAAGAAGGCAAATTCTAGGTTTTCCTAATGTGCAGTCAATCTGTACTACTGATTTCACATAAGTAGAAGTCCATTCCTAATTGTTCTACCAATAAAGGCAACTTGAAATGACCTGCTAGCATCCTAATGCAGGTAAACCTAGTGTCCTAATCTAGGTCTGTCTAACTGCCCGTGATTAGTATCAACTAGGTCAGTCTCATCCTAGGTTTCCCAAGCTGGTTGTTATTTCTGGAAAGCAATCTGGAAATGGGCAAAAGACAGAGAGAGAAGGGTAATCTTTGCTTTCCTCTTTAATAGGCACACAAGAACATTTACATTCCATCTCCAAGTTCATGCAATAAAGGTCTCTTTAGTAGCCCATAATAACTCCATTAAAAAGCTTATGCTTAATCACACAGTTAACATTTTCATATGGAATTGGTTTCCTGGTTCCCCCCACACCCCTGCCCATCTGGATTCCCAGCTCTCACCTCACACAAGCCAAACATTTCCCATTGAGTAAAATCGCTGTTAGTGCAACTCTACTATCATCCGTGGTTAAACAGAATTAGCTCAGCATTTCAACAAAAGAAACTAGATCAAACTGCTCTGCAGTTTTGGGTAAGAAACAGAATTTCTTCCCACTGTACACAGACTAAACCAGGAGCAGCAGGATGGATCTGAGAAGTTAATAACACATCTCAAACAGAAGTGGGGGAGAAGCACATTAATTACTAGGTAATGGATATCAACAGCGCAACTAACTACAATTACACATGCTTAAGTGACGCAGGGTGTAAACCAAACTTGGAGAATGCTTGCCGTCCGTTCTCTTTCCCCAAGGCGTGCTGTGTTGGGGATGCACTGAATGGGCAGAGGTGGGCTAGTTGTGATCCCACTAGCAGGGACCCTGCCACAACTAGGGAGTCAGGGTCTGGGTTTCTCTCTGAACAACAGATGTGAGTTGGAATTCCAAATCTGTGTTTAGAAAAGCAGTAAAAGTGAACAAAAGACCAAATACAAATAGAACTCTGACCGCAAGACTTTGGTTCTCAAAATTCAGACGGATGCCTTGTGTATGTAGCACCTCTGCCCAAGGTATCATTTTCCAAAGAAAGTCTTGCAAATGATTTGAATTAACTTGATTATCTAGTTTAACCTGCAAGAAACCTTACTTGCCTGATTCAATTTTAAATATGATTCTGGATTCAATTCCATTTCCTTTTAGATATGGAAAAACGTGTACTGTGAAATTCTGGCTTCATGGTCCAGTCACAATCTAAATTATCTATATAGTTTCAAAGAAGTTATACAAGAGGTGCCAAAGGATCGGATCCAACTTTCCAAAGGTGGAGAAAAAAAGTACAACAACAGTACACACACACACACACACACACACACACACACACACACCCTAGCTATCACGCTGTATTATGAAACCGTAGCAAACTGGTCACAATAGATCAGTTCTAAAAAAGTCTGCTAATAAACTCAACACAATGCCAAGAATTAAAACCCACTCATTTTGGGCTCGAGGCATGTGAATCCTGGGGCTTTCCAGGTGCCTGAATGGTAAAGAATCTTCCTGCCAGCGAGGAGATGCAAGTGTGATCCTTGGGTAGAGAAGATCCCCTGGAGAAGGGCATGGCTGCCCACTCCAGTATTCTTGCCTGGGAAGTACCAGGGACAGAGGAGGCTGGTGGGCTACGGTCCATGATGTCGGCAGAGTTGGACACAACTTAGCAACTAAACACCAACAAGTGCGAACCCTGGGCAGAAGCGGCCTCCCACACGGGGAGAGGATGCAGGACACGTGCCCTCCGGGCTGGAGCTGGACTCAGCCGCCTTCTCACCACTCCCTTATACTCGACTAGCTCCACCCACCTCCCAGGGGCCTGGCTCCAGCTTCGAAGTTCAGAACTGAGGCTTTGTAAGGGTTTGATGAGAACACTCTTTTTTTTTTTTTTGTAAACAAAGATAAAAAACCATTTTGTCTCTCTGAAATAATGGGATGCAGCTACCATGTCAGGTGGCACCTGCCCTCACAAGTGTGCGGAAAGCAGTGTGAGCCTCTGTGTGGGACCAAAGTGGTCCTGTGTCAGGGGGTTGGGGGGGCGGATCTGGAGGCTGGCTCCTCTCAGTGCACCCCAGACCATGGTGGGGGGGGGGACTCTGTAACACTTCTCATAAACCATTCAGAAACAGGGTGTTTTTTTTCTCTCCAGGAATGTAAGTGAGGAAGCTCAGAAAGATACAGATACACACAAAGGACAATTCAGCTTCTCTACAAGCAAGGCAAACCTAAGGCCAGTGATTAACAGAGAAAGCACAGGGTTCTGGCTTCTTTACACGGATAGGTCTGTGTTCCTGACAGCTACTTGGATGACAGAAGGATCAAGACTGTGTACTTAGCATGTCCTGTGTATTCAACAAAGTCATCAATACTGCAGCCCTCTTTACATGCAAGTCAAAATCCATTACATCTAATCCCAAAGAGCCAGAAATCAAATTTGTGTTGACTGAACAAAGGAGGGAATGAATGGGTGAATACGCTAAGATGCCATTTTTAAAATTTCAAATCCAATCTAATCTAGTTGATCTTGTGTAATACTAAAAAGTACTTAAAATGATTATATTTGTATTTCCTTTTTTGCTCTTGTTGTTTTCTTTGCCTAGATGGAGACAATATGTTGCAAAGTTCATATACAGTAAATAGAACAGAGATGACTGTATTTGCTGGAGGCGGAAATCCAGATTTCCTTCTACAACACATTATGTGTCATCAATCTGGGGATTTGAAAGTCTCCTTCATAACTTAACCAAGTCATTACTTTTTATCATCATTTAGCAAAGTACAAGCATCATAACAACCTCTGCCAATGATTTATAGTGGTTTTTCTATTTTGTCATAACCTATTATATACCTCCAGAGGAGCCTGGCAGGCTATGGTCCATGAGGTCGCAAAGAGTTGGACACGACTGAGCAACTGAGCACACATATCATATACCTCCTATCACACCACCCTTCAAACAAGTCCATGAACTGTAGCCCACCAGGCTCCTCTGTCCATGAATTCCCCAGGTAAGAATACTGGAGAGGGTAGCCATTCTCTTTTCCAGCGGATCTTCCTGACCCAGGGATTGAACCCGGGTCTCCTGCATTGCAGGAAGATTCTTTTCCATCTGAGCCACCAGAGAAGCCCCAAACAATTTTTACTTTAGGTAAAATGCACCTGCTTTATAGGTGAGAAATAGAGATTCATAAAGGTTCAAATGACCCACCCAAGGTTGTACAAATTCCACTGGATTGGTACTGCACGCGAGCTGACTGGTGGGCGCTTTACTCTGTTCTGTATGGCTTTTCAGAGTCCTTCTTCTGCAAATTCCTTTCACACATTCTGTATCTAGTAACCAAGCTGCAAGGCCCCAGAGGAGGCAAGGACCATGGCAGAGATCCAGGTCCCAGGCTCCTCCTTCTTCCTTCTGCTGCCTCTTTTTGCTATTTTTCTTATCATTATCACCTCTCCCAGGGAGAAGGCGGGGAATAAGACAAGGCGTGGAACTGAATCAGTCAACTTTGTTACTTTAGGAACAACAAAAGCAGGCAAAAAGCCAGTGAAGCTAATGGTGGTCTTCTCCAGACTGGAGCTGAGCTACCAGGAGGAATCCAGATGGCTGTGGGGTCCCTCAAGTGGAGCAAGACCGGAGGCTGCCTTACTCATTTATTGTGCATGACAGGCTGGTAAGGATGTGGAAGAATATTCCAGATAGGTAACAGTCCAGTCAGGAGGTAGGAGTGGAAGGTACACAGATCCCAGCTCTGACCAGCTGTCTCAAAGGTTTCAACTTCATTCTCCAAAAAGTGGTTTTTAAAATTAACTACAGTTCTGAAAAGTGGTGATTCTTAGTACTGATACTTCCCAGGCTCCACTGCGTGCAAGAGAGCCTGTGACTAAATCAAAATGAGGTAATTTGAGTCCACTATGAGCCCAGAGACCACCTCTCAGATTCTGAATCTTAGTTCTAAGAGGGACCTTTGAAGTCATCTTTTTGAACCAGTGGTTCTGGAAGCTACTGCGTGCATACGTGTGTGTGTGTTAGTCACTCAGTCGTGTCCAGCTCTATGCGACTCCATGGACTCCACAGCCCACTAGGCTCCTCTGTCCATGGGGTTCTCCAGGCAAGAATACCGGAGTGGGTTGCCATGCCCTCCTGCAGGGGATCTTCCCAATCCAGGGATTGGACCCGAGTCTTCTGCACTACAAGAGGACTCTTCACCATCTGAGCCACAAAGGAAGCTCCTGGCCTTACGCATATCCACCCTAGAGGACAGAGGCAGTCTTTCTGGGCTTTTCTTTCTTTTTTTAAAACAAGGTAGAAGGATAAATGCTGCTTACCATTCTAATTTTTATATCTAATTTTGTTTATTTTCTTCAGACCATCGATTCAGGGTTTCTCTTTTATTCCTTCTTTATTTTTCCTTTTCTTTCCCTGTACCATGATGGTAAAATTTAAAAGCAGCTTTTCTGTCTATATTTAAAGGAAAAACATAATCAAGTTATTGGTAGTTATTTGTGAAAAATCAAATGTATCAGTTTGAAGAAGTAGAAAAGCAACAGTAAGACTAGTATTCCATTCCCACTTACTGGCTGGCCAGAGATAAATCACAGACTACTGTAAGTTGTAAGGGACACAAATGTCCTTCGTCGGACCCTAATAATCTTGAAAAGTGAAAGTGAAAGTCGCTCAGTCGTGTCCGACTCTTTGCAACCCCATGGACTATACAGTCCATGGAATTCTCCAGGTCAGAATACTGGAGTGGGTAGCCTTTCCTTTCTCCAGGGGATCTTTCCAACCCAGGGATCGAACCCAGGTTGCCCACATTTCAGGTGGATTCTTTACCAGCTGAGCCACAAGGGAAGCCCAAGAGTACTGGAGTGGGTAGCCTATCCCTTCTCCAGCAGATATTTCCAACCCAGGATTTGAACTGGGGTCTCCTGCATTGCAGGTGGATTCTTTACCAACTGAGCTATGAGGGAAGCCCTAATAATCTAATAACCTAATAATCTCAGGTGTGGACAATTATAAGAGCCATTTGCTATTTTGTTTTTAGTTTCTTCTCACTCCATCTGTACACATGCTACTTCTGTGGCATTTATCCTCATGAGAAAACCATTTTGGTCTTTTGCCCAACAAGTATCGGTTATCATCCACTGCCTTTAGAAAATAAATAAGTAGGGACTTCCCTGGTGGTGCAGTGGCTAAGGCTCCACCTTCCCAATGCAAGGCTCCTGATCCCAATGATCACTGATCAGGAAACTAGATCCTGCGTGCCACAACTAAGACCTGACACAGCCAAATAAATAAACAAAATAAATATTAAAAAGAAAATAAATAAGTAAATAAGCAAATAAATCAATAAATAAAAGTGAAAACCATAAAAATGCCCTCTATATTCCCAGACCTCCTCCGATCTGGCTGGATTTCATTTTTTAGACCTGATTTTCCTACCTAAACATGCCTTGCCAACTAGTTTGCCAAACTCATTGTCACATCTAAATGTCATCTGCTTCTCCAGTAATGAGTTTGTGTTTATGCACTTATTTCCACATACTTCTCTGTCATTCTGATCTTCTTATTTCTCAGTCGCTCTGCTTTGTTGAAGGAAGGCCTCCAGTGATGCTCATGGGGGGCTGGTAAGAGTAGGGTTATTTCACAGCTGTAATGCTCTACCGTCTGTTCTCCCCTCAGAGAAACTTCCACAGGCATGTTTGGCCCTTGTCAGTGAGGAAGCAGTGGGTGCCCTCCTCCACCACTGATCACAGCAGAGGTGCTAAGTGCAGAGTGCAGTCCTGACACACCAGGGGCATCTGGTCTAAGGCAACACATCTCCACTCGGGGAACTGCAGGTGCTACGATCAGCCTGGGGAGATGACCACCGACACCACACCGAGATCGACTGCATCCCCTGTCAGCCAGGCCTGGGATGATCCTGGGTGCACTGAGGGTGCCCCAGGGCCCCATCTAGTGGCCACATGGACAGCCCTCCAGTGTCTCCTCCCATAGCTCCCTGCACTTCCCTTTGGAAACACCTCTCAAGCTTTTGTTCACTTCCTCTCTGTCTTCACCTGACCTTGCACTCAGGGATGCCAAGGTCAGTGAACTCCCACACAGCTTTGTATGCCCAGCACATTTACAGAGCCTACGACTTTCGGGCAACTAAACCCTGCCATTTTCTTTCTTAGATCTTAGCCAGGTTGGAGCAAAACTTGCCCTTAACTCTGTTCTAGATTTTCACTTCTTATCCAGCCTCTGGCCCACCACAAGCGGGATGCTCAGACTATGGTTTTCCCTCCTGGAGACCAAGGGGCACTGCCCACTCGTCTCTCTGGACGAGGACTGGACACAGGGCAGAGATGCCCCATCTCTCACAAGTTACTTTCCAGGGCGCTTTCAACAGCTTCCAAGAGCAGAACCTCAGCTCCAACCCTGAATTTCCTGGCTTTAAAGACCAGGACAAATCTACAGAAGTCAAAAGTGCGACACCCTGTCTTCATGGGGGAAGAGAAAGGTCCCTAGTAGAAACAAAAGCATTAAGTCCGTGTAGCTGACCAAGCTGCTGAGCTGACACTTAGGCAGAACAGCATCAGTGTTCCCCCGCCATCCCCCCCCCACACACTTTTCCAGAATTCTGCAGTATTTCTTTTACAGTAAGGTAAAGATTCATCACAGACTAAGAAAATTACATCCCTGACTCCAATTGCCAGGGATCTCTTCTGCTTCCCTTCTAGGAGGCAAGAAGACTTCCTTCCAGCAGGAGACAGGTGGGCAGGGTGTGAGGTTACAAGATGAGAGTGCACAGAACTTCTCCCAAAGCAGCGGCTCTCTACCCTGGCTGCACGTTAGAATCGCACGGAGCTTGGAAAACACTGATGCCCGTGCCCTACCTCGGGCCACCTGAGTCCCAGCATGCAGGGATGGCGACCTCATTGTAACTGCTCACGTTCCCAGGTGACATTCACAGGCAGCACTGCATAAAGGTGTCCTTCCCAGAGAGCAAGGCAATGAAATGAATGTCCATCTCGAATCCACGTGTGGACTGGGGCTTGAGTGGCCACTAGGGTGGCGTGTTGAATCATTAATGAGATCGTGTCTCCGTTGCCCTGGCCTCCCGTGCTGCCTGCCAGAGAATATGTCCTATGATTGCAACCACGAAGGAAGAACAAACAGAGCAGAATCCAATCACATTTCTGGTGGAGACAAACATTTGGACAGTCTCAAATCTCTTTTCCCATTGCGTTATGGTCATTGCTACAAAGCAACTCATCTTTATTTTGAAAAGCCATTAAAACAATTTTTTTTTCAGTATTATCTGTTCAAGGAGAGTGATGTCACGGACTCGTGTTCTTTGTAATTTGGGGGAAAAGTGGATTCTTCCATTTTCAGTCTCAGTAATAGTTATTCATTCAGGACGGGTTCATTCAGGACGGGTGCTGAGGAAGCGATCCTTGCAGATAACAGCAAGCCCCTGTCTTCTCTGCTGCAGCCTAAGCTTGAACTGAGCCTGAGGTGGGGTTTTTATTTTTTAACAAATAAATGACAAGACAAGGAACAGACTTCAAGTGATGGGAAACCAAGTAGACAAAGGGTCTGCTATACCATCGTGCTTTGATATTTTTAGCTCTGTTTTCAAAGGCTAAATTACAGTAGGAATCTGGACCCGTTCCTCAGTAATTGCCTCGTAACACACTATAACCATCTTGGGCGGCTCCTCCTCTCCGAGGAACCACAACTCAAAATTACAGATCATACGGAAATAAACCCCTAACTGCTTGTTTGTTTGTTTGACTTAAGTAATCCTGACTTCCTAGCATAACACCCTTGGATTTTGAAAATATCTCCAACAGCAGTTCACCTGGCATACATGCAGATTTCACATTGTTGGCAGGAAGCAATCCAAGCCAAGGTTGCAGGGAAAGATCAGTTCAGAGGATAGACAAATATGACCAGCTGCTCCCTGACCCAGAAGACTGGAAACCCAGCCTACTGTATGGAGCTCAACCACAGCCCAGCATCTCTCCTCTCTCCTTCAGTTCTGCCACGTGTGTGTGTGTGCTGTCGCTTCCGCCATGTCCGACTCTGTGTGACCCTGTGGACTGAAGCTTGCAAGGCTCCTCTGTCCATGGGATTCTTCAGGCAAGAATACTGGAGTGGGTTGCCATGCCCTCTTCCAGAGGATCTTCCTGACCCAGGGAGTGAACCTGCATCTCTTATGTCTCCGGCATTGGCCACTAGTGCCAACTTTATCACTAGCACCACCTCGGAAGCCCAGGTCACCTAAATCAAGACTCTAGTTCCTGTCAAGTAATGGGCAAGAGAGTAGGGGGTATATCCTTATTTACTGCATGAGTATCATATCTTTGTGCTTAACAGGGACCATGGGGACCTTCTCTAACAGCCTAGCATACTGACCACACTCAACAGTTAGATGAATTTTATGTATATTTCTCTTATGATAAATGCGCTAAGTCTGTCGCTTTTTTTTTTTTAAGAACTTTACCCTGATTATAGGATTGATCATTCTTGGGAATGAGCTGTCCAGGATTGATAATGGAAGCATGATAAGGACGCACAAATATTTTTGATAGCTCAGCCAGCACACACTTGGCTGTAGGAACACATTCTAAAACTCTTTTATGATACCTGGAGTCTCTTCTGGTGGCATAAGGTTCAGTGATGACAGTATGAAAAAAAGGGGAATTCTGGCTCCAAGGCGTGATGCCCATCAACTCAAAAACGCCATGTAGGGTTAAGAAAGGGGAAAGAAAGAAACATCCTGAAGTGGAGAATTAAACAATTTGAATTAAGATTTTAAAAACTGACAAAGAAATGCCCTGTAGTACATAATTTTCATTTTTTAGAAAGCCACTGTCTACTGGGAGGCTGCTTTGATTCCTTGCCCTTTATTCCTCATCTGTAGCATAGATTCTCATTTTCTAACATGGACTGTCTGTTTTGACCACCAACAAGTGTAACTCAGCATTCTTGTCTGCCAGCTCTCTTCTCTGAGACGAAAGTGAGAGCGGAGCACGCCTGGCAGATCCCCCTGTATATTCCAGCCACGGAGCCCACACAAACGCATGCATAAGACATGGGAGCTGTGTATCTCAATGGAGAAGAACATACAGTTTAATCCAAAAGCCCTTTAAAGAGGGACTATCAGGAAAGCAGACACGGCCCAGACAGAATTTATGGTTGATTTAACCTTGTAAAAATTCCCTAGGTCAGCACAGTCCAGTGTGCTTCATCGTACAATCTGCAGCGAATTCCTTCCAGAAACCACACTATATAAGCAGAACCCTCCATGACCTTCTTTGTTTGGAGCTGGTACAGCCATCTGCAACTGCAAAAGCAATCATTTTAAGTGCTCAAGATGAACACCTAGGGCAACCACTAGCACCATCACACAAGCAGCTTCCAACAACAACAAAAAATGCTGTGTGCCAAGTAGGGTTGAGGGTTTGCAATAGCTGCTATTGGCAGAAAATAAAACCAGTTCGGGGAAGAAAGGCCCTGGAGTTTCTCTTCATTGAAGATCAGTAACACCAGTTGTGTCTGATTCCTTCATAACTCCTGCAAAACTACAGTTCCAAGTTCACTCCCCTCCTGCAAGATTTGGGATACTGTCCGGGTGCCAGGAAAATTAGACTACATAAAAGGAGCCCTGGGACTTCATGTCTTGCAGTTGGAACATTCCATGGAAACTGGGGCAGCTGGTAACCTGGAGTGAGCAGAACTAAAGGGGAGGTACAATTTCCTTCTTGGAACACCATCTAGCTCCATGCCCACCTTCATACTGTCAACTCCAATGTGGGAAGAGACTGTCCCAAGGCCATAACCCGAAGTTTGGTGTTCAAAGTCTTCTTGAGGGCATGCAGCCGGGTCTGTCACCACTCCCCATGTGTGGCCTCAAGGGGGGATAGAAATAAAATCAGCCGCAAACCAATACCTTCCTGCTGGCCACACTCTCTCCAGGGGCCAGGCACTCACGGCTCTGTCCACATGGTACGAGCAGGAACAGGTACAGCGTGTTTCAGGCACAGTGGGAAGAAGGGGCTGCATGCAGTAATGACTAAGAGAACTGGTCACTGTTAGGGGACATTTTAAAAATATTTATAAAATCAGATTTTAAAAAGATTCTACTGGATTTTCTGTTTTAAAAAGCACTTACCAGAAATAACTCTCTCTCTAGAAAATATATGTTTTAAAGTGTTAGTCATTCAGCTGTGTCCAACTCTTTGAGACCTCATGGACTGTAGCCTGCCAGGCTCCTCTGTCCGTGGAATTCTCCAGACAAGAACACTGGAGTGAGTAGCCTTTCCCTCTCCAGGGGATCTTCCTGACCAAGGATAGAACCCGGGTCTCCCGCATTGCAGGCAGATTTTTTAGTGTCTGAGCCACCAGGAAAGCCCTATAAATGTTTATACAGACAGAAAAAAATCTGAAAGAACAGTTAAATCCTTAACTGTGGGGGTGGGAGGTACAAACTACTGGCTGTAAGAAGGGCTCAAGGATATATTGTATGGCATGCGGAAGGCTGTCAATATCTTGTAATAACTACACATGGAAAGTAACCTTTAAAATTGCATAAAATAAAAAATTTTAAAAAGTCTTCATTGTAAAGGCTACACCACACTTGTCTCTGTTCTCTTCACATCTAGTACATTTCACCCAGATGTCTAATAGGTGCTCAAGGAAATGGTACAGGATAGATGACTTGAAAACAGACGCTTAGTTTTATAAACATTTCTGCAACTGGATATTTTCCAATTATCTAGTATTGTTTTACCTGTAATTGATGCCTACACACAAAAGAAGTGAACTATTAAATTCTATGAACATTTGCTTTAAGACATAAATCAAATTTAAATACATGAAGCATACATTTTAATTTATAATTCTAAAATGCAAGGTTCATGACCATTAAATTTGAGAAAACATACTGCCAGTTTTTAAAAGTTATCTTGTTCAGTTGCTAAGTTATGTCTGAACCTTTGAGACCCCAAGGACTGCAGCATGCCAGGCTCCTCTGTCTTCTACCATCTCTTGAAGTTTGCTCAGATTTATGTCCATTGAGTCAGTGATGCTATCTAACCATCTCATCCTCTGCTGCCCCCTTCTCCTTCCGTTACATTTTATAAATAAGCTATAACAAGCCATTGATTACATTAGAACCTTAGTCTTATGAAGTTCCCATGGACATCTATATGTAATTTAGAAAGAATAAATAAATCATTCTATTCAATAGAGGCTTATGCTCTAACTAAAAAAAAAAAAATAATAATCCCATCTAGCATTAAAAGAGATGCTGAGTTTCAGTTTTCAAAGGGTAGCACTGGTCTCTAGAGATAACTGTTGTTAGAAATTGCATATTATTATTTATTATAGGAAAAAAAACCCATAGTCCAAATACAAACTTGCTTAAATAAAGACATTAAGGTATTTACTGTTTTGGGTGATACTTCTTGTCCTAATAATTCAACTTCGCAAAAATGTGCCCAAAATAACCATAGTTAACCTAATCACTCACCCAGTGTTCACTGGATAACTAGGTACTGTATACTGACCACCCACCTGGGCACAATGTACTGAGCCCTGAGAAGGCATGAGAAGTCAGAAATGTGGCTCTCAGAGGGCTTCATAACTTGGCAAGTAAACCCGTAACTTAGATCATTTTAAAAAGCAACCAATACAAGGTAGTATGTGCATAGACTGCCTTATTATAGCAGGGATAAAGTGAGAGAAGAGGAAGATAAGAATGGAGGGACATGCACATCTTCCTAACATTCTGGGGGACAAAATGGGCAGGGAGTGAGCACCTCCATTGTGCACGGAAGTACGGCAGCTGCTTGAGAACAGATATGTGTGCAGCTGAGTCGTGAGCTCAACCAGACTCCTGCTCACACATCACCATTTTCACTTGAAACAACTACTGACACACAAACCAAAGTTACTCAGACTTGAGTACTGGAAGACATTTTCTCAAAATGAATGAAGCAAACGCAGTTTCAGGGAAAATACTTGGCAGTATTTGTGGCCAATGATGAAATCCAAGATTTCAGGAGAAAATTAGCGTTTCAGAAACCTGCAACCACCAACGTGAGTATAACTGCTTTCAGCACTTAAAGACTCTTCTGATGAAATCCTGGAGATAGCCACACACACAATTTTAAAAATTATGTAAAAAAATGTGTCGGTACGTGGAAGGTTCTGCATAACTGAATGGGCCAATATTTTCTAAATGACCAACAGATGTAAAAAATCATGCCTGAGTAAATGATTCATCAAAGTGCAAGACAAACCAAGAATTGTAATATAACCAAGTGCGAAAAGCTGATTAGTATGCTTTCAGAATTCATATTCACAACTAACTTTAAAAAGAAAGCTTGTACTTGTCAAGTTTTGGTATAGTGTTAAAAAACATCCACAACTATCTTAAAAGTCTACTAAAATACTCCTCTTCACACGTCTGGGTGAGGTTGGTTTTCTTTATATACTTCAATAGGAACAGTATATTACAATAGATCGAATGCAGAACAGATATGAGAATCCAGCTGTCTTTTATTAAGGCAGATATTAAACAGATTTGCAAAAAAGTATAAAACAATACTGCTCCTCTCAATTTTTTTTGTTTTTTATTACCATAAGTATTGATTAATACAGTAACATAAGTAAAAGAGCTTTGAGGAATGTAACGATTTTTAGGAGTGTCAAGGGGCCTGAGACGAAAAAGATTAAATTTTTAGATGATCTAGAAGCAGACTTCCAAACCACAATGTCCGATTAGTAAGAGTATAATGTACCAAAATAGGTAAACAACAAGGACCTACTATACAGCACAGGCAACTATACTTAATATATTGTAATACCTATCATGGAAAAGAATCTGAAAAAGAATATACATATATACATATAACTGAATCACTTTGCCATACATCTGAAATTGATACATTGTAAATCAACTATACTTCAATTATAATGATATTAATAATAAAGAATGCATTGGTAACTCCAAATATAACGCATATGGATACAAAACCATCATTTATTTGGTTTGATATGAAACTAAAACTTGGAACGTTTTCAGTCTGGGTGTGGGCATCTGTTCAGCAATTGAATATGAATTAACTAAATTTCAAATGTTTTAGGTGCTCTAGCCTTTGGAGCCCAGCACTGCTCTAGACAGGACCCAATGGTATGAATTAAATCGTAGCACACTTCAGGTTTTTAAGCAGAATATGCAAATGGGTCTTATTTTGTTTTCCAGATAAGAGAATCGTCTTTTTCCTTTAAGTCTTCATTACTTCTCTCTAGGCTAACCTTGCTAATCTTTCAATGTCTCTTCCAAACTGAACCAATTTAAAGTGAAAAGGGATACAATTAAAATAGTAATAATTATGCCAGAACACCAGGGACAAATCTTGAGTGTCCTTAACAAACAAGGACATATGGTCACCCGACTTCTCCCCAGGCCACCTCCCTCAAGCCTGACCGATGTACTTTCCTGCTACCCACAGCATCTATCCCAAGCCGTCGACGTGCTTCTCTCTTACCAGAAACGTGTAGGACCACCAGACTCCACACTTCTCCACCTCAATGCTGCCCTCTCTGCCTGGGCACTCCTCTGTCTCTTCCATCTCCCCTTGTTCTCAGAGATGCAAGGAGAACAATATAACAAATAAGGCTGCAAGGCTCTGCTCTTCTCTGATCCCTGCTTAATCCAACAAGCAGTTCTTTGCTGGCATTCTCCCTCTCTGTTCTGTATTTTCCCCTTCCAATGAGCCACAAACACTGTAGTCTTTTCTTTACAAAAAGGCTCCCCTAGACCTCAAGGCACTTTTTTCTCTTTTTCTTCCAGTGTCTTCGCTTTCTCCTGCTAACTTCATGCCAAACCTCTTTCCGGGCACCTTTTCCCCAATGTCACCAGGCTAGCACAGCTTAAGAGCCAGGACTCAAACCCAGATCCAATGATGACATACCAGTGCTTGTGCAGTCCCCCTCCATTACCCTCACTTGTGCCTGTACACATGAGACACACGCCCAGAATTACACACCAAGCCTTGGCCTTTTTCTTAGCCCTAGAGTCAGACAAACAACCGTCCGCTTTAAATTTCTACCTCAAAGTCCACCTCTAACCAAACTCAACTCATCATCTTTCCCAAGCCTGCTCTTTAACTCTCATTCTTAAGGATGCTGTTCCAGATGACCAGGCCAGAATCCTGGGAAATACCATCTCCATCACACCTGCTACACACACACACACACACACTCTCTCTCTCCTCTAGTAACTACATACTGTCACCTCTCCCTACACACCTCGTCCATCCATCCTTTCTGTAAATCACTATACTGTTGTAGTAGGTGCTTAGTCACTCAGTTGTGTCCAACTCTTTGTGACCCCATGGACTGGGGCCCGCCAGCTCCGCTGTCCATGGGGATTCTCTAGGCAAGAAAACTGGAGTGGGTTGCCATTTCCTTCTCCAACTGTTTTAGTTAGGCGCTTACAAATTTCACCAAGATACTGCAATTGAGTTGACTTGGTTTCCTTGTGTCTTGCTTGACCCCTAAACCCATTCCTCTCTTATATCAGCGTCATCTTTATACAGCACACATATGATGATGCCACTTCCTTCCTTAACACTGGGTAACACTTTGATGGCTTGCTGTCCCAGCTAATGAGATAATCAAGCAGAAGCTCCTGAAATGGGATATAAAGACATTGATGCGTTCATTCTACTTGTGTCCCTGTCCCTCCTCACGCATGTTCCCACCCGAGGCTTACGGAGGTGCCGGTCCCCTCCAGGCCACTGCGCTGCTTCACTCACTGCCGCCTCTGCACATACTTCCTCTTCTGGAAGAAATACCTATCTTTATTGCTGTCAACTTCATGAATTCCTACATGTACTGCAAAATCCACGTCCCTCCATGAACTCTTCCAAGATCCTTAAAACCTTCTTCCAAGCTTCTAGTGAACATTATGGTTTCTATATAGAACAGTCACATGATGCATCGATTATTTCTTTACTTGCTTGTTCCCTCGCTATGTTGTAAGTTCTTCAAGGGAGGGACCAAATTTTACAAAAATTTTCTTATGCTCAACACCTAGAAGCAATAGGTGTCCAATAGAGTTTTGTTGGCTGAATGCATAAATAGCTTATAAGCGCTCTATGTTCCAACAAGTGAACTCCAACCTCACAGAGGATAGGAGCAAAAGCAAGATGAACTTGGTTAGGATGGTCCTGATCCTTTAAGAGCAAAACCATGTAAAGGTGTTATTTGCCTGCCAGGATCAAGTATTCTAGCGGGAATCATGTTAGCATTACACAAATATTTTTAGAACATATTACACTGACTTGTTTCATATAGAAGATGGGGAAGAGAAGATGCCAAAGGGATGTGTAGCAGCTGTAGTTTCCATTTGCTTAAAAAAAAAGTAAACCATGATGCCAGAAGCAGAAACTCACAAATGCAGCATGGCAGAAATGCAGCCAGGCCACGCTGAGATTTCTGCAGCCCTTAAACTTGGATTATGTTTTCAAAGCCAAGGCCTGTCACCCCACACACAGGCTATGTCAAGGAGTGAGGCCTAAACTCTGACCCTGAAGCTCAGAGAGCAATTATGCTGTCTCTAGAGACAGCGTGGGATGTCTTCCCAGAGCTCATTAAAAAGATTCTTAGACTTTAGGCTGCTTCCGACCATGTCCTATCTTTCTCTTGCACGTATGCTAAGTTGCTTCAGTCGTGTCCTACTCTGCAGCCCTGTGAGCTGTAGCCCACCAGGCTCCTCTGTCCACGGGGATTCTCCAGACAAGAATACTGGAGTGGGTTGCCGTGCCCTCCTCCAGGGGATCTTTCCGACCCGAGGATGGAAGGTGCATCTCTTATGTCTCCTGCATTGGCAGGGGAGATCTTTACCACAAGCACCAACTGGGAAGCCGGACTTTCTCTTGAACCCACTTCCAGTCTTCACTCACATGGTTCTGTTCCCATGCGTGCTCTCTACTGGGCAGAAGGCAGAATGTGGCAGGAGTGTTCTGCCCAAAGTTAGAGGTGATCGAGGACTTTCCAGGCTGTTCATTGGTAAAGAATCTGCCTGCCAAGCAGGAGACTCAAGTTCGATCTTTGAGTCAGGAAGATTCCCTGGAGAAGGAAATGGCAACCCAATCCAATATTCTTTCCTGGGAAATCTCATGGAAGAGGAGCCTGGTGGGCTACCGTCCACAGGGTTGCAAAGAGTCAGATACAATTTAGCGACAAAACAAGATGTGGTCGAATACCCACTGTGCCTCCTCCGTCCCTCTCACCTCCCACTCCCTGCACCTGCAGCCCTGATGAGGACTCTTATGCACTGCGGGGGCCTCTCAGCATGCATTTTCCATCCTCCCCAAGTCAGCTGCTGAGCCCTGTAAGGCTCTTAGCTGGTGGGCTCATAGGATCTAGCTGCGCACTCACTGGGTCAGAACAGACCACAGTGGCTGTTGAGAGCGACAGCGCTGAGTGAAACTGAAGGCAGAGAGTTGCTAACATGGGCCTGGGTCTTCCAGCAGAACCTTGCTCCTTCATGAAGAACCTTCCATGGAAGCTGATGACAAAGGGGAGGACAAGGGTGACAGAAACAGACATAGGTGCCCTTGACCCATCATTTCAACTTTGTTCAGTTACTGGGCTGAGTGTGAGGTCTTCGAAAATGTGTCTCAGTCAGGTAATGCCGTGGCTTTTCCTACCCATTGCCAAGCTGACTTGTAAGTGAACAATTCATAGAATTTGTCAGGCAGTGGAATGTCTCCTGACCACATACAATTGACTAGTCACTTTCAGCCTTCCCAGCAGAGAGTACATCTTCACTTACAAGGAATGATTTCCAGATCATGAAGATGGTCAATTTGACTCGGCAGTAATCGCGCTCTCTTGAGCTCCCAGAAGAACTGCCTGACTGGCCCACGGTTTTTGCAAATTGACAAGGGGCCCTAAGTTTCAGTCTCTCTTTTGCAAGAATTTTTCTGGTAGGCCTCTATATTTCTTTTAATCTGATTTCAGCTGGTGTTTTCAGGCTCAGGCCATTCCCCTTGTATTAATACATTTAGGGCTTGGGTCCTTGATTCAAGAGGCTTTAAAAAGGTCATTATTCTCAAGCTTGTCATCTCAGAGCACCCACGTGGCTCATGATGTCCCAGGGAGGAGGACCAGCACCCTACCTGGCTTTGCTTTACTTCTAGAATTATGCGCTCAATATCCTGTTGTATTGTTGGTCATATCCTGCTCCCACTATGTATCAGATCAAGATGTGACCCCTCAACCAGGCATCCAAGGCCTTCAAAACCTACTCACATCTCAACCATCTAGACTTTTCTCCCCCAAAATGGGCATGGTCCATCTGCCAGCCTCATTCAACCTCAGGCCTAAGTCTTCCATCATCCTTTCCTCCCTACACAGGAGGTCTTTTCCTAGATTCCTGAATTCATTCTGCCCTGAATCCATTCAAATTTATCCCACATCCTTCTTCCTTCACACAGTCTCCTTAGGCTCCTTTAGTTCAGAGATCTCTCTCTTGATGTGTAAAAGACTGTTAAAAAAAACAGTAAAAACTGCCTGACAGTCTGGGAACAGAACATACTCCATCTTTAAGTTCTCTGATTGTCTTTTGTGTATTAGTTATGCCTCCTCAAATGAATGATAAATTCCTGAATGGCAAGGAAAGAGTGGCATGATTTTTACCTATTCCCAATGCCTAGATTGGTGCTGGCATATGAAAGATGCTTAATAAAGACCTGCTCCGTTGAATCTAATAGAGCAACTTCGATCATAAGTGAGCTTCTCAACAGGAAATACCAAGTGAGCAGGCTGGTGGCATAGCTCACCAGCTCCCAAGTGCCTCATTCAGTTTCCATATAGACAAGACCACACATGTAACCATTCATTTGCTACACCCAAGTGAACTGATTTTAAATCAATTTGAACTACTATGTGTAACTCATTCCATTTTTTCAAAGAGTACATTACATTTTTTGGTATCTTAATTCATAGTTTCATAACTCAAGATATATTCATTTAAATTGGACCTGTCTAAAGGAACAATTTACTTTAAAAAACTATTTATGTATTATTATTATTTTTGGCTGTGTTGGGTTTTCATCGCTGCATGTGGCTTTCTCTAGTCATGGCAAGTGGGGGCTACTCTCTAGTTGCGGTGCACAGGCTTTTCATTGCAGTGCCTTCTCTTGTTGCAGAGCACAGGTTCTAGGGTGTGTAGGCTCAGTAGGTGTGGTGCATGGGCTTAGTTGCCCCACGGTATGTGGAATCTTCCCTGACCAGGGATTGAACCTCTATCTCCTGCACTGGTAGGCGGATTCTTAACCAACTGGACTACCAGTGAAGTCCTTTACTTCCGTATTTTTAAAAATTATTTTCTACCATAGCAAAGTTATTCCAGGCTTTACATAGTTTATTTTAAATGAAGCAGACCTTATACTGTTTTTCCTTTCAGTACTAAAGTGGCTGAACCAAAGGTGTTCACTGTGCCTCACATTTCTCACTGTCCACTTTTAATCATTCCTAGCCCTTTAAATTCTGACTTTTATGCAAATACTCCCAGATATATGCTTCCCAACTTCACCTTTCTTCTGAGAGTCAATTCCAGATCTTCTACCAGAATATCTTTTTCAAATAAAACACAATAAAAGAAGTCAGCAACTCTGTAATCCAAAATTCTATTTTCAAGACTGTTTGAAATTTATAATTCATTTTCCATAGAAACAGCATTATAAATAGTAATTCAGTTAGTTCTCTGGCTGAGAAACAAAGCTTAGCTAATCCATCTGCAAGGAAAAGTAGCAGAAAGCAATATGGTAACAATATGAGTAATTAAATGAAGCACTAAAAAGTGAATGTAAAAAACAAGCTAATCTTGGTTGTCAATATTTAAAGAAAGCACTTTCACTTGGAGGACAGGGAGACTGAGATAGTGGAGAGATAGAGCCTTCCCCAGTGGCTCAGATGGCAGAGAATTTGCCTGCAGTGTGGGAGACCCAGCTTTAATCCCTGGGTCGGGATGATCACCTGGAGAAGGGAATGGCCACCCACTCCAGTGTTCTTTCCTGCAGAAATCCATGGACAGAGGAGCCTCGTGGGCTACAGTCCATGGGATCGCAAAGAGTTGGACATGACTGAGTTACTAACACACACACATACACACACACACACACAGGCCTGTTAGTTACAGCCACACAATACTAAAACCTGCAATGTAGTTATCAGTCCTTCTAATTCTTCAGCTTACCTCTTCTATTTGCCTGTTCTCTTCCATTCCTTCTGCCCCTGTCCTCAACCAGACATCCTCCTCCCTGACCTGGACAATTACAATGGTTTCCCAGTTGGTTTCTCTGAGTCCAATTTCCTTTTTAAATTCATTTTGCATATGACACTCAGATTAATCCTTTTTTGAACTCTCTTTCATGTGTCATTGTTCTGCTCAAAGGTATACCATCTACCCCTAACAGGTCAGAATAGCACAGGCCTGGCCACACTTTCTGGGGTGATGTGTACCCTGGTACTGGAGGAGAGCCCCCATACTGACAGGACCCATGCAGGGTCCAGTGGAGAATCTACTGCTGTGCAAAGTAGTGCAGGCACCGAGTGACTTTCAGAATTCTTGATCAGGAGACAGCACAAGCTCCTCCCTTTAGAAGTGCCTGAATAGTCAACCTACTCTAGTCGATTGGGACCAGACAGTGTTCCAATCTCGTTACTAACTACATCATTCTTTCAGAGGAGCTAGAATGCTGATGCTCTCAGCCAAAACTGGGGGGATGGGGAGGTGAAATGGTCACCCACTGGCTTCTTTTGGTCTCAGCTACCTGTGATCCCTCTGAGCAGACCCACCGGTATGACCTGATGGAGAACCAGGACACTAGTGAAAGAGCCTTGGACTGCTGCAAAACTCCTTCCCTGAGACTCTGCTGTGTCTTCATTTGTACAAAGGAGACAGTGATGCCCTCCACCCATAGCTGCTGTAAGGGCTGAGGGAGGTGCCTGAAAGGACCTGTCCCCATATCTAATACTTACATACATAGAAATACGCATGAATTAAATAGGAGATAAGGAGATATATAAAAGCTTGGGTTAGAGCCTCTGACTCTTGACCAATCTTGGCAAATGCTTTCACTTGGACAAGTGCCTACTTCTTCAGTTTGGGGCTGGAATTCAAGCAGAATTTTGTCTGCTGTTTTACACACTCCACCCTGACTTGCTAAGGAAAACTATCTGAGGAAAGGAGAAATACTGGCTTACAATGCAGATCCAAGAAATACTCAGGAATTAAGACAACAGCCAATCCGAGTGAGACACGGAGTCTGCTCTGGTTAATTGAAACAAAACAAAACAACCTCAAAACAAAAGCCCAACAAACCAACAGAAAACAACCAGGTCACCAGGCTCTAGATCTGGTCAGCCAGGAGCACAGCTCCGCCTGTTGTCATGGCAACGTGGGCACTGCAATCCAGGGCCTCTGAGAGCAAAGACTGGCTGTGGAGAGCCACGCCCAGGGTGCTGTGGTCCCCAACACAGGCTTCTTCTCTCAGATGCTGGCAAGAAAAGTGAAAGAGGGCTGGGAAGATGTTTATTTGCTTCCATTCTCTGTGTGATACCTACAGAAAAATGTATTTTAGGACTAATCATTCTGAGGCATTATAGCTGTAGAAGATTTATCCATTTTCAAAGCATTTTCACGCAGTAAATTCTAGCAGCAGCCCAGGTAGGTATTATTTCCATTTTGATGATGGAGCCTAAAGTGGTGGCCACGGGACAGGTCATTCACACCCTCTGAACTGTGGGTTTTTCATTGGCATAATGTGGGTAATATGACTTATCCTGACTACATAGAATTGTGAAGGACAGAGCTGTAAATAAGTGTTAGAGAAATGTCACTCCTAGCCAGTGTCATTCCAATCCCCCACCAACCTCAATCTAATCTTAAGAAAAGATAACACCAAACAGCATTAGGTGTTACTCAATAAAGAACGTGTCCTACCTGTGTGGATACCTATCTGTAGAGGAGTTGCTCTGTTTCTACCTCTTGGTGCTGTTTGGAAACAAAGACTGCCATTGCAATCTGCGTTTTTGAATCTCCCATTAGCAGAGCCATGCCACCTACTGTACCGAGAGGTGACCTCATTAGAGGAGGGGAACTGTCAGTGCAAACTCAAAGCCTCCTAAACCCCTCGGCAGTTGGGCCTGTGCTTGGGAAAGGCGTCCAGCAGCTGCCACCAACAATGGGCTTCTGTATCCGACACTTGCAAAAGCTTTCTTTTTTTTTTTTTGGAGGCCTTTGCTTCTCCCAGGAGCTAGCCAGTTTTGTTTTGTTTTTATCCTCAAGCAAGATGGCTGCTGATTGCAATGAGCTCAGAATAGCAGAAAGTAATTAAAAATTCATTTTAAAATCTATTGCACAGTTTAACATCTACATTAAGAACACTGCTGGGGTAAATAAGCTGGCATCATCTTCAGCAGGGCAAGACAAAAGGAGAATTCAGGCAGTCTGTGCACATGGTATAGGAATAGTAGATACAATAAACTATATTTTAGCTGGCTTTTGTACCAGTTTTGTAGGTCTTTTCCTGAAAACACAAGTGGGTCATGACAGAAGTAAGCATTTTCCAAGAGAATCTAGAAGCCATCTGATAGCCCAACCAGGGAGCCTGTTGACTGAGATAATTCTTTAGGAAAATATATCTCCTGTTTTCAATGAGCAGTTCTCTTTAGAGACCTGTGACCACTAGTGTTGGGGAGTTGACCTCTTAATAAGCACTTACTTCTCTAACGATTCGGGTCCATGGTATACTGCATTGTTTTAGGAACATTTATGCGTTGATTATCTAGAATTTAAACCAACCTTTGATGTGCAGACTGAGCTGCCAAAGTAGTAACAGAGGTGCACCTGGATCCCAAGCTTTCCTCCATCCCACCAAGCCCTCAACATGCCTTCTGCAGTCTCAGACCTGCCTGTGACCAGAAAATATTGCCGTCAACTTCATCCCTGCCCCGGCCCCAAATCTCAGTACCATTTACAACTAGAAGCAAATTCCACCAGGAAACAAGACAGATATTCTCCTCAAGAAAGTCCACATTCAAGACATTATTCTGAAAGTGTTTTTCTTTAAACTCTAGCAGAGAAAGCACCTCTGAGAACACAGTATTGGAAAGACATTAACTTGAAATTATTTTATCTGTATTTTCACCCATGAGCTATGTTTTCTGGGTCCAAACATCACTTTATATCAATTTTGAAGAGTGGCAATAGGAATCTGATGATGAATATAATAAAACAGGTTCATTTAGCAATCAAATTACATTATTAACATTACCAAAGTACCCATTTTATTTGAGAATTTATGTTCATTTTCAGAACTAACAACCCTTCTGCTCATTGCATCCAAAGACAGTGCACATATTTTATGTTTAAGTAACTTGTCATCTTCCAACCTAGGAAATAAATACCAAATCAATTTACTCTCCTTCTATTTCCCCCAACACTGAAGGCAAATGTCAAGTGTTATAAAGCTTCCCAATGATGTCAATAATTTTATTAAAACTTGAGATTTAATATCTCTTCTCATATTCTTGATAGAGGCATTGAAGTAGGTAGGGCTATAAAACTAATAACCTAATTTTCACTGCAAATATTTTCATTCACCTGGGGCAGAGTAAACCAAGGCCTTTATGGCATTGTTAAGCCAGATTACGAGCAATTTTGATTAAAACCAAAGATACTGACATTTTCCAAAAGGAAAAGGAAAGTCACCAGGATCAAGGTCTTGGCCATTGCTTGTGTTCAGATGAATCCAGAAGCCGGGGTTGGAGAAGCTTCCTCCAGAGGGTTGTGGGCCTAAATGATCAGAGATTCTTACCTCTTCCTGCCTGATTGTATGGACGTGCAGGTGGGAGGCTGGGAGGGGCAGGGAGGAAATCTGTGCTCCTAGTCACACAAGGGTAACACCATTGTGACCTCAATTCACATACATATGAAGAAAAAAGAGAGACACTTTTTAAAACAGGTGTGGAAAATATCAAAAGGTAACCTTTTTCCAATTGTAAAGCAATGAAGAAGACCATGGCTAGACAGGTCATTAAAAAGGGGGAAGAGCTAACAAGACAGAATAATGAGGTTAGCGTTTCTTCCTCTTATCAGTGTTGAAGTCGTCTTTATTAAGAGAGTTAAGAATACTTTCAAGTTTTCAAGATAAAAAATTGAGTGGAAGATTCGGATAAACAGAAGCTAAATCTCTTATCATCTGTTGTAAAATTACAAGTGATGTACTGTAATGCTAGCATGGGCATGATTCCTGAATTGTATCAGGTTTTCCCCATTTGCAGTTTCTATATATATGATCCAGCCCCGGTTCAAATATAAAGAATAATCATCACGTTTTATAACAAAGTGCTGCTTTGTGGGTTCTTTGTTGTCTATTGTTACATGTTTACATTTAAAGATAAGGCAGCTGCTCTTGATATTCCTGGGGCCAGTAAAATTGAAAGAGTTAATGAAAGGGTGTCAATCTCTTCCAGACAGAATATTCATGTAGCTTGAATTATTTATACTTTTGATAATAAACTAAGAGGAGGTGTCTGCCTTTCTTAGATTATGAGTTAGATGAGGAGGTGCCGATACAGTTAAGATGATGGACATCAAGTAGTAAACGTTGTTTTCTTTAATCATGTACATTGGCTGGAAGATCTTCTACCCAGAAGGAAACTGCCCACGATCCTGTGGGACTACAGTGTCTATGATCATTAACATTTCTCAATACTTGTTACACAGCAGACACTTTACAAATGTGATTTCTTTTCATCCTTACTATTCTTTGACAGAAAAACTATTCTTATTTTATGAAAAAGAATATGAAGCTTAAAAATTCTAAGAAATACGTTAAAGACTGTTATATAGTACACATTCTGCCAACCTAGAAAATACAAATACTGAACCTTTATAATTAAAATTCAACACAACATTGCCTTGAGTAATGAGTGGGGTCAGGTCTTTTTCTGTTAGGTTGCCAAATTACTATGAATTAAGAGGTTTTAAGTAGTAAGTGTATTAGTGGTTCTACCACTTTTTAAATATTTAAATCTTTTCCCAATTACACTAAAATTTATCTTATTGTACATGGACCCAGAATGAACTATTCTGATTAACAAAACACTCTGGCTAATAAACTGTTAGGGGAAGATTACTAATCTTTAAGAAGTAGCAAAATTGTATGCATTGAGGATTTTTTTCGTTCCTTTGGCCACACTATGCGGCATGTGGAATCTTAGGTCTCCGATTAGGGACTGAACTCCTGCAATGGGAGCATGGAGTCTTAACCACCATCAAGGCCATCAAGGAAGCATGGAGCATGGAGTCTTAACCACCAGACCATCAAGGAAGTCCCAATCGTACGCATTTAATATAAACTAAGCACATACTTTGTTGATTCAGGAAGCATGTAGGAGACAGTAATCCTAGAGGATCAACATGACAAAGATCAGTTGTAATTTCACAAGGAAAGCAGAACAAAACTTCTTAACAGAGATTTCTAGTTGTCAGAATCTTAGATGTAAAGAACTAGAAGGCACCTCAGAGATCCTCCATCTAAGCCTTGTATTTACAGCTGAGGACTTGGAGACACAAATAGCTGGCAGCTGAAGCGACAGACCAAGGTCACTCAGGAGCCCAGCGGCAGCCACGGAAGGACCAGAACACATGGCGGCTAGTTTGGCCTCGCTAGGCCTTTTCATTGAAGTCACAGTGACCCTACTTACCTCATCGTCATTTAGAATAAAGCAAAAAAGGAAAGATGCTGTCACTTGCCTTCTGAATCTGTTGATTTCCAAGCAACCACAGATCTCTCTTTTGTTCTGTTCTCTGTGACAGCTATTTCCTTAACTTCCCCAGCACAATTAAGACCCCTGAAGTCATGCTGTAAATAGACACAGCAAGGAATGTGCCCCTTCTCTGAATGGCTTCTGATTTTTCTCTCTTTTTTAATATGATTTTTATTGGGATTGAAATGTAGAGAGAGTTCTACCAAGCATTCAATTCCAGCCTTGCAATTTAACTTGCCAGGTTTAACTGGGGGATGATGAATCAATTATTTACTTAGCTGGCACCATTTTACTGTCCTTTAAATCATATTTAATTTCAATCTATTATAATCCATTCTCAATGCTGAACCAAAACCCTTGATACGCTATCTGCTTACAAGATGGTTTCTCACGTATAGCATCAAAGCACTAAGTGTCTTGTGTACATTTACAGATGACAGACTGCGTCTGCTGAGATGTGGTTCATGTGCACACTTGGGAGATTTCTATATTTTACAACTTTAACATATCCGGCGCCATTTACTACCCAGTAAAAAACCACCGGAATGATCTAGATCAATAGTCTATTTAATCTGAAAAGTCATCATTCATGTAAAATGAGACTTCAATATTTTTTTGAAAATCATCCAGATCTTTTATTCCCACCTCCTTCACAACAGAAAGTCAAAACTCTAAAACTATTTGAGATATAAAAGCCAAATGCAGTGTATGAGACAATTAAATCCTAGTTTTGGGGAAAATATATATGGTACATTTCAGAGGGATAATTGCACCGGGTGTTACATGATACTTGAGAATTTGTGTTAATTTTCTTATGTATGAAAATGGCATAGCAGTTATGTCAGAGCATAACCTTATTTTAGGGATAACATCCTTATTTTTAGGAGATGCAATAATGAAGTATCTTTGAGCAAAGTGTCATGATGCCTGCAACTCTTTAGATAGTTTATATAAAAACACAGAGATGAAACATATGTAGTAAAATAGTAAATTTAAGTAGTTGATATATAGGTATCCATTGAACTATTTTTCCCATTTTCTTATTTTTTTGAAAATTTATAATAAAATCCGAAGTCATTAAAATACCACTTTAGAGAAATAATTGAGAATTGCTTAGTTATATACACCGTACGCGCCCCCCCACCCACTTCCAACCCTACCACCACCAGGGGAACAGGGAACCACAGTCTGGGCAGGGGATGGGACAGTAACAGAAGACAGAGAAAGCAGCTGTTTCACAGAATGAGTCTCCAAACAGCAAAGATAAACACTGTGAAGAGAAGAAGAGCTCAAAGGTAGGTGAGGCTGCAACAATAGGGCACCCACCTATTTTACATGTGTCTTTCCAGGCCCTGGCAACTTCCACTTGGGTTATTCAAGGAGGATGTGTGTGCAGCCATGGGCACATCTGTATATAGCTTTTAGGCTTTGTGGCAAAGGGGAGAGGAAGGTGCTAGGTGCTCAGTCACTTCAGTCGTGTCCGACTCTTCACGACCCTATGGGCTGTAGCCCACCTGGCTTCACTGTCCAAGCGATTCTCCAGGCAAGAATACTGGAGTGGGTGGACATGCCCTCCTCAGGGGATCTTCTCGCCCCAGGGATCGAACCCATGTCTCTTATGTCTCCTGCACTGCATGTAGATTCTTTACCACTAGTGCCACCTGGGAAGCCCCAAAGACATGCAAATGTCCCAATATTCAAAAGGGAGTAAAGTGTTTGGCACTTAGAGAAAAGAATGGTTTAAAACCATGCTTCATTCCTACATATACTGCATTATTATGTTGTCTACCTGAAACTAGTATGTTATAGGTCCATTACATATCAATTAACAGCAAACAAACCCAAAATCTTGTGCTTCTGCACCCTTTGAAGCCAGAGACCAAAAAGTGGCAGTCATCACTGCCACGTAGGTTTCCAGAATCAAAGCGCTCAACTCTTGGGTCTTATGAAAACCTTCCAAGCCCACATGGAAAAACTAGGGGCAGGCTGTCAATATAAATAGGCTTATTCATATCTAGTTAAAAAATTTCTCAAGAGGGCTGATGAACAAGTCAATGTCAACCTACAGAGAGGTTTTAAGTGTTCCAGTAATTCACGTTTATCTTTTTTTGCTTCTACTTTCATATAAGACTGAAATGAATACCTACTGTAGGTGACCTACCAAAAATATTGATGAACGAACATTATGGAGACGGTGACAGACCAGAGAGAAGAGCACTAAAGGACAATGAGAGCCCCTGTAGACCCGTGAGACGATTCATCAGGGAATAAGAAGGCAATATGAGAGCCACTTCCATCTATTCTTAAACTTTAAAAAAGCTAAGCTTTGCTAATATTCTAAATGCACTCAGTGACAGTGATATTGTCACCTGGTCTCCAGTGGGCAGGTTGGCTGGTCAGGTAAGGTATACAAGGAGCCTGAGGGTTTCTACAACAACACATGATGAAAACAGTCTCCTCTGCTCTCTTTCATTGTATGTTACCACACACAGCTGTTTCGCTGAGCTCCATTAAGTGGATTTATGGGTTATATTACCTAGTTTTAACTACACCAATCTTCCCCAAATGGACACCTGGCTTAAAAAAAAAGATTTCCACAAAGAAATTGGGGACTGAATATAATACTAACACAGAAAGCACAAATGAACAACAAGAAAATGGCCGAGTTCACACAGCACCATTTACAATAGCCAGGACATGGACGCCACCTAGATGCCCATTGACAGAGGAATGGATAAAGATGTGGCACATCTATCAATGGGATACTGCTGTTGTTGTTGTTCAGTCACTAAGTCATGTCTGACTCTTCTGTGAATAGCCGGCCAGGCTCCTCTGTCCATGGAATTTCCCAGGCAAGAATATTGGAGTGGGTTGCCATTTCCTTCTCCAGGGATCCCCTGACCCAAGGAGCGAACCCGTGTCTCCTACACTGGCAGGGAGATTCTTTACCACTGAGCCATCAGGGAAGCCCCACAATGGAATATTACTTAGCTATAAAATGGAATGAAACTGGATCATTTGTAGAGACGTGGATGGACCTAGAGTGAAGTAAGAAAGAGAAAAACGAATATTGTATATTAACTCTTGTATGTGGAATCCAGAAAAACATTACAGATGAACCTATTTGCAGGGCAGGAATAGAGATGCAGATGTAGGGAATGGACAAGTGTGTGGACATGGCAGGGTGGGCCGAGATGAACTGGGAGAGTGGGATTGATGTATGTGCATTGCCTTGTGTAAAACAGCTAGTGGGAACCTACTGTATAAGGCAGGGTGCTTAGCTAGATGCTCTGTGGTGACCTAGAGGGATGGGGGTGTGGGGGGGGGGGAGGTCCAAGAGGGAGAGGATATATGTATACATATAGCTGATTCACTTTCTTTTACAGCAGAACCTAACACAATGTACTACACCCTAATAATGCAACAACTATACCATAATAATAATAATAATAATAATAATAATAATAATAATAAAGCAGACTGTACTATGCCAGATATATGAGATAAAATACGAATGATCTTATGAGAGCCGATCAGAAATCAATAAAATTTTTTGAAATCATCAAAATAATTTGAGATACAAATTTGATTCATTTTTTTGAACCTTGCCTTAAGTATACATTAATATGGCTTGAGATATTAGATAATGATGTAATTCTTCCCAGGTGGCTCAGGGGTAAAGACCCTGCCTACCCTTGCAGGAGATGCAGGAGATGTGGGTTTGATCTCTGCATCGGGAAGACCCCCTGGAGAAGGAAATGGCAACCCACTCCAGTAGTCTTGCCTGGAAAAGTCCATGAACGAGGAGCCTGGTGGGCTACAATCCGTAGTGTCGCAAAGAGTCAGATACTGAGTGACTGAGCATGCATGCATTAGCTAATGACATATGTATATAAATTATAAACTCCCAGATACACATATATCGAGGGTGACTACGCAAAAATTGTTTACAGGTGAAGTAATCAGTAAAAAATGTTTATAGAGAAAATAATCTGAACACAAATTTCAAAATAAGCTGGAAGACAGGCCAGTTTTAACGAATAAAACATAAATGAGATGAATGCAAAAAAGTCCTACATTTCAGGTCAAAACACCCAATATACAAGTAAGAATGCAGGAGACCTGCTACAAAGCAGTTCAAGTTAAGCCAGACTTGGCCTTGCAGCTGACTGTCAGCTTTGTGCCAGGTAACGGTGGGCGTGGCTGGAAAAAGCCTGGACCAATTCCCATGCTGCCTTCCTCCAGGGAACTTGAGGGTTTAGAAACAGGGAGCCAAGCCTCACTGTATTCTGTTGGCCCACAGATGGAAGCCTGTTCAGTTTTATAAGAAACATACAAGCTTCCAACAGGCCCTGCTAGGAGGCTGGACTAAAAATCCTCTGAAGTAATTCTAGCTCTGAATTCTGAGCCTGTGAAGACACGGGTGCAGAATCTGGATAAGAAGCAAACAAAATTTAAACAGCTTAGTTTGTTTAATCTAACAGTCCAATGGATGCGGTCGGCAGCCCACTCAAATATAACTCCATGACAGCAGGACCTGTTTCTTCATCTTCATCTTGTTCAATATTGCAACTCATCAACCGAGACAGTGCCTGCTGTCCAATCCGTGTTCAACAAAAGTCTGTTATCACGGGAGGGAATGCCTCATCACTGGAGGTGTGCATGAGAAGGCTGCAGGGGTTTCATCTCTAAGGAATTTCTGACTCTAAGATGCTACAAGCTATATTTGCATACAATCTTTTCCTCAGCAAATTAAAATATCACTAGCACAGACCTCTGAGCCTCTTATAAGTTTTTAATTCAACACTCCAGATTTCTATGCGTGAGATTCTCTAGTCACATCAATTCTGATTTTTTTTTTTCCAAATAATCTAGGATTTTCTTTCTAAACTTTTAAATTTTCTGACAATCTTTTTTTTTTTTTTTAATAAAACTATACAGAAAGATTCTTGGTCAATTCTGCCGGGGATTTGTAAACAATAATACTTTGTCTTCTCTCTCTCTACCCAAGAGACTGCAAATAAATATAAAAATGAATGTGGTATAAAAAGCTTCAGATTATTTTAGCTAAGGTTTAAGGAAGAAAAAAAAAATAATAAGGGGCCATGAAAATACATGTAAGGGAAGAAAAAGTAGATCCAGCCACATATCAATGTGATGACAGCACAGAGGCGCTATTTGATATGTTCTGCAACTTGACAGGACAATAGAGAATCATTCCTTAAACCATCCCAGTTTATTATAAGTTAGATTCTTTTTAAAAAAAAAAAAACTTCAAGTGGAAATGAATGCAGGAAATCATCGCCCAAATTATGAATATAAAAACTATACAGTACACCCTGAAGCAGCACCGAACATTATCTTTTATGATGTTCAGTTCAGTTCAGTCGTGTCTGACTCTTTGCAACCCCATGGGCTGCAGCCTGCCAGACTTCCCTGTCCATCACCAACTCCCAGAGCTTACTCAAACTCATGTCCCTCGAGTCGGTGACGCCATCTAACCATCTCATCCTCTGTCGTCCCCTTCTCCTCCTGCCTTCAGTCTTTCCCAGCATCAGGGTCTTTTCCAGTGAGTCAGTTCTTTGCATCAGGTGGCCAAAGTATTGGATTTCAGCTTCAGTATCAGTCCTTCCAATGAATATTCAGGACTGATTTCCTTTAGGATGGACTGGTTGGATCTCCCTGCCATCCAAGGGACTCTCAAGAGTCTTTTTCAACACCACGGTTCAAAAGCATCAGTTCTTTGGTGCTCAGCTTTCTTTATAGTCCAACTCACATCCATACATGAGTGCTGGAAAAACCAGAGCTTTGACTAGATGGACCTTTGTTGACAAAGCAATGTCTCTGCTTTTTAGTATGCTGTCTAGGTTGGTCTTAAAACAAGTTTGCTCACCTCTTTTAAAATAAATATCAAGTATCTGTTTTCCTGTCAGTAGCAATCATCAGTTAGCATGTTCTGTAGATCATGTTAAAAAGACACTTAGTAATTGACACTTTATTTGGATGAGAATAACTGTCTTTGCAAGTCCCTAGGATAGGTGGCAGTCTGGCTGGTCTTTTCAGGAAGCCTTGGAGAAGCCCTAACCCTCACTACTATCCAAGAAAGACAGGCTAAGCAGTCTTGGGACAATGCCCCAAGTGTTGTCGTTTTTCCTGGATGTCACAGTAAGTATCAGCAACCTCACGACAGAAGCTGTGCGGCTGTCTGTGATGTGTGTGTGCTCAGTTGCTTCCAACTCTCTGCAGCCTGTGGACTGTAGTCTGCCAGGATCCTCTGTCCATGGGATTTCCCAGGCAAGACTGGAGTGGGTTGTCACTTCCTACTCTGGGGGATCTTCCCGACCCAGGGATTGAACCCACGTCTCTTGCATCTCCTGCACTGGCAGGTGGATTCTTTACCACTCGTGCCACCTGGGAAACCTGTGATGTGTGTGGCAGAGGAAGGATCCCTATGTTGGAAGAGTTGAAATGACCTCTAATGGCTAAAACAAACTGCAAAACCCTACAATGTTAGGAGATGCTAAAAATGTGGGCCTCCTGGATGATTAAATTCCACAGTGATTTCCAGAGTGTGTGAAAAACACATTGTTCCTTCAAGCATAATCTAAAGGGCAAAAAAAGCAGGTCATTGTTAAATCACTGCATCCCATCACCAAGATTAAAATACAAAGAAAAGCGTATTCACATCTGAGTTTCTTCATTTGTGCAATAACCAAGCGGAAGTATTGTGAAAGAGCCCAGATAACACAGTATCCAAATTCAATGTGGAGTGGAAGGCGCAGTCTCTACCAAGAGAAATATCAAAATGCAAGACTGAAAATACCCAGCTCAGGTCTCTGTCAGTTTGTGCTTGCAGAGACGGGGAGGCCATCTTGCTGTTTGCCATCCCGAGATGGGGAGCTGTCAGGAGAGAAACAGGCGACACTGTAGCTCCCCAGGCCTAGGATGACAGAAGCCCTGGAGTCCTGGGCCACGACAGATGCTGGACTGAGATAACCAAACAGAATAGGAAACGCACAGAACAGCAGCTGGGCCAGACACATTCAACTTCCCACCTGCTGTTGATTTACACATTCATCTCTTACACTCGCTCCCAGCCCATGTAAAAATGTGCCAGCACGTCGAGAAATTAATCAATTTGGGGAAAGGCAGGGAGTTATCCATGGTCGATTTTATATTCTTTCTGTAAACACATTTGTGTAGCACAGAGGCAGCTGAGCCCAACAGCAATGGCTTTTTCTGCTTTCTGCTGTAATCACCCATACACCTGGGACTCACAGGGCTCTCGCTGCTGTTTTCTTAGATGAGAAATTTCTTTCTTTTTTTTCCCCAGGGTAAAGCTGGCTTTGGAAACTAATTAGATACGTCTGTGTTTTTTCGTTTGGCTTCTGAGGACACTCTGGCCATCTAATTTGCATTTCTGTCTTGTCCCTCCCTTGTTGCCTTTGTTGTTTTTCCTTTTGTCTGAACAGAGAACAAGAATGATTTCCAAGCACGGCTGGTCAAACATGCTACACTTCAGAGTGTGCGTCTATATACGAATGTAAAATTCAAGTGTCTCATTTGCTGCAAAACAACCTTTATTCTGAAGAACATTTCAGCTCAAGGAAATGCATTTTACATTCTTTGATTTGCTGGTCTTAAAGGGGAAAGAAACCATCACCACTGACCCCCCACAAAACCCACACCCTTTTTCTTAAAAAGAAAGGTTTATCTGCATCAACAACCTCCTTCTGTTATGCTCTGCTTGAGGACAACTAAGGTTCTTTTTTTCCCATATCTGACTTTCAGGCTTTCCTTCTCTTCTTGACCTTAATTGAAACTTGACCCTCTTGGGGTACATGCTCCACTTTCTCACTCTCCCCAGGACAAGTAGGGAGCCTCAGCCCAGGCCTTCCCAGGCATCCTCTTTCCACGCCCCTTGGCGCTCATGCCTGGATCCCCAGGAGCCTTGCAGCCATTCAACTCCTTAGGGTCTGTTAACCCTCCTTTGTCTACACCGGCCTCCATCCTTTCCCTCCATCCTCTCGTCTGAGACAGGATCAACGATTTGGAAACTGCTCTCTCCGGTAGCCCAGCCTCCTGCCCTGCCATTCTCCCAAGCCTCTCAAGTCGGCTCCCAGCCCCGGCCCACCCCCACCATGCGTCCTGTCCATTCCCAAGCCTGGACTGCAGATGGTGAGGACGGAAGACACATCCCTGCAACTCTGGTCCGTTACAGACCTGGCCAACTCAGGAAGCACAGCAGTTGCACATCAATCACTTTTCGTGTGCCTCGTGGTCTTCCTCACCCAGACCCACAGGAACTGAGCCAGGCTGTTTCCTATCTGCTTATCCTCCCGAATTCTTCCGAATTCCCAGCTGGGGTCTTGGAAAGAGCCTGGTCGCTGGTACCACAGACAAGGCCAACCCTCTGGTGTGTGGACCCCTCACCTGCCGAGCATCCCACCTTCACTCTTTACTAAGCGAGGAAGATCCTCTCCAGCCCGCCTTCCCCACGAGCCCACACACATCACACCCCAGCCCACTGCTGCTGCTCTCTCTTCCTACACTTAGCCTCTCTCTACTGAGCAGCTTTTCTGACACTTTTTTTCTTTTAAAAACAAAAGCAAACCCTTTATCTGACCTGCTATTATCCCTCTCATTTATTCATCTCTCACCTCCCATTTCCTGCCGAATTCCTTGACTCCGCACTCCCATGCATAGGCATGCTGCATTTTTACTCACTCCTCTCTTAACCTTCCAAGGCTGGCCTTCTTCTAGCTTCACAGTTCTACTGACAACAGCATTCTGAGTCCACTAAGCACCCGCCTCTTGACAAATTCCTCAGCACTGCTCTTTCCTTCTCTCTTGATCAGTGGTTCCCAACATCTCTGGACATAAGGATCATTACTGAAGATTTTTAAAAATATAGTGTCTGAACTGGGTCCTACTGTACACGTTCAGATTTAACTGCTGTGGGATGGGGCCCAGTCACTGGTGCATTTTCTAAAAGCATCCTGGGTTTGATATGGGAAATGTCTGTATTCCCCTAAATTTTGCTATAAACCTAAATCTGCTCTAAAAAACAAACTCTTAGGAAAAAATAAGCCCCTCGGGTGATGCTAATGTGTACCAGGTGGAGCCCTGTTCCTCAGATGATCACACCCCTCCCCTGGAAAGTTCTCTGTCTGTGTTACAGGTGTGGTGCCCCTTCTCTGCTCATCCTGACTCTTCTTTTCTGCCCTCACTTCTGGTTTCTATGCTTCAGCCATTCCTGCACATTTTCTCCAAGGGATGGTCCCCTACCCCACACACGTGTTCCTAATAGTACTAATTTATAATTCCTAACACTAATAATGTCCAGATCTCATCTATGGCAGAAACCTAAAACCCAGTTCCCCAGCTGTGCGTTTCTTCTAGCTGCATATTTGCTGTGACGACCAAAATGATCTGATGTCTAAAACCATCTCCATCTTATCAGCCCTGTTCCTATCGTTGCTACTATGTATTACGATTTATTTCAATATGCTGCTGCTGCTGCTGTGTCGCTTCAGTCGTTTCCGACTCTGTGTGACCCCATAGATGGCAGCCCACCAGGCTCCCCCGTCCCTGGGATTCTCCAGGCAAGAACACTGGAGTGGGTTGCCATTTCCTTCTCCAATGCATGGAAGTGAAAAGGGAAAGTGAAGTCACTCAGTCGTGTCTGACTCTTAGCGACCCAAAAGACTGCAGCCCACCAGGCTCCTCCGTCCATGGGATTTTCCAGGCAAGAGTACTGGAGTGGGTTGCCATTGCCTTTTCCATTATTTCAATCTAAACTACACTAAAATTAAAATCCTGATTAAGTGAAGTGTCCACTCTAGAACATCTCTTACCTCTAAATTAATATAAAAGTAAATAAAACCACAAGTGAGACTCATTGTATTCTATCAACTATGTTAATTTTTTGACAAAAAGTTCCTCCTCAGAACTTTCAGGTGTACAAGTTGGGTTTAGTAGAGGCAGAGGAACCAGAGATCAAATCGCCAGCATCTGCTGGATCATAGAAAAAGAAAGGGAATTCAAAAAAAAAAAACTACTTCTGCTTCATTGACTAAGCTAAAGCCTTTGACTGTGTGGATAACAAAAAAATGTGGAAAATTCTTAAAGAGATGGGAATACCAGACCACCTTACCTGTCTCCTGAGAAACCTGTATGCAGGACAGGAAGCAATGGTTAGAATTGGACATGGGACACAGACTGGTTCAAAACTGAGAAAGGAGTATATCAAGGCTGTATATTGTCACCCTGCTTATTTGACTTATATGCAGAGTACATCATGTGCTATGCCAGGATGGATGAAACACAAGCTGGAATCAAGATTGTCAAGAGAAATATCAATAACTTCAGATATGCAGATGATATCACCCTAATGGCATAAAGAGAAGAGGAACTAAAGAGCCTCTTGAGGAAGGTGAAAGAGGAGGGTAAAAAAGCTGGCTTAAAACTCAACATTCAAAAAACTAAGATCATGGTATCTGGTCCCATCACTTCATGGCAAATAGATGTGATAATAATGGAGACAGTGACAGACTTTATTTTCTTAGCTCCAAAATCACTGCAGACAGTGATTGCAGCCATGAATTTAAAAGATGCTTGCTCCTTGGAAGAAAAGCTATGACAAACCTAGACAGTGTATTAAAAAGCAGAGACATCACTTTGCCAACAAACACCTATATAGTCAAAGCTATGGCTTTTCCAGTAGTTATGTACAGATGTGAGAGTTGGACCATAAAGAAAGCTGAGTGCCAAAGAATTGATGCTTTCGAACTGTGGTGCTGGAGAAGACTCTTTTGAGAGTCTCTTGGACAGCAAGGAGATCAAACCAGTCAATCCTAAAGGAGTTCAACCCTGAATATTCATTGGAAGGACTGATGCTGAAGCTGAAGCTCCAATACTTTGGCCACCTAACGGGAAGAGCCGATTCACTGAAAAAAGGACCCTGATGCTGGGAAAGATTGAAGGCAAGAGGAGAAGGGGGTGGTAGAGGATAAGATGGTTAGATAACATCACTGACTCAACGGATATGAAAGGAGCAAACTCTGGGAGATAGTGAAGGACAGGGAAGCCTGGAGCACTGTAGTCCATGGGGTCACAGAGTCAGACACAACTTAGCCACTGAACAACAACAAGCCGACCCGTACAATAAGTGAGGAAACCTGCTTTCAAATCTCCTCGTCACCGATCATCAAGAAACAGCTAGCCCTGGGGTTCCCATTAAACATGCTGATGGTTAAATTGCCCTGTATGTATTATCTGGCTTTGCCTCCATGACACAGCAGGTGGACCTGGCACTTTGCATAGTCCTGCTCATCCTTGATTTCCCAAGAAGAGCACAGAGGAGCATCAACAAAGTATTTGGTAAGGAAAATAGTTCCCACATTGCTCTCAAAGGCTCAAAGTGCCAATGACATGAAACATCCAGGATAAGGAGGCTGGATGTCTGCCTGCCCAGGGCACACACTCAGTCTTTTTTTGTTTGTTTGTTTTTAATGGATATATAGTTGATTTATGGCTTTCCTATGGCTCAGCCATTAAAGAATCTGCCTGCAGTACAGGACACACACAAGACGTGGGTTTGATTCCGGGGTCAGGAAAATCCCCTGGAGGAGGAAATGGCAACTCACTCTAGTATTCTTGCCTGAAAAATCCCATGGACAGAGGAGCTTGGTGGGCTATAGTCCAAAGGGTCACAAAGAGTCAGACACGACTAAGCATCTAAGCACACATAGTTGATTTACAGTATTGTGTTAGTTTATGCTATACAGCAAAGGGATTTAGTTATATGTATGTGTGTGTGTGTATTCTTTTTTATATTCTCTTCCATTATGGTTTATCACAGGATATTGAATATAGTTTCCTGTGCTATAGAGTAGGACCTTATTATGCAATCTATATATAATAGTTTGCATTTGCTAATTCCATCCCTCCTCATTCCTTCCCCCTTAGCAACCACAAGTCTGTTCTACGTATCTGTAAGTCACACACCCAAGTTTGATGAAGCCAAGCATTTTCTTCATTTTGCTCTGGAGCCCCTCATGGCTCCAACACACTACATCTCTCATGTCCACTCTCTGTACACCCCACTGGCCAAGCTTGTTTTCTGCTTCAACAACTGATTCTACGATGTACCCTTACAACTGCTAATAGTGCTGTTTAATTCTTTCCAGCCACCTGCCTTCTCAAATAATGAAATGGCCAACACAGGTCATGAAAATCACATTAAAAGCATCCCTTTAAGCATGTTTTTGATGTTTTCTTACAAACACGATATTTGTTTTTAAAAAAATCAGAGAATGATTATTTTTTTCTCAACCTGCCTATCTACAAGTGAGTTGCATCTCTCCTTGTAGACACTGTCCTAGTAGAGCTCTGGGACTGTAGTTAAACCACATTGGTTGACAATATCACAGAATTGCCCTCACCAAATAAATCCTTAAATCCCACCCTTTTCACTGTTCTCACAAACTCACGGGCACCAAGAGAAGTTTCAGAAAACAGTCCTTTTTTCGCCATCAGGAATTCAGGCCCATGATGGGGACAAGTTCTGGTGCCCACAGTCCTGGATAAACCAAGCTCTGGTAACACGTGTCATAGCCTGATCCAACGTGCCCGGAGGGAATGGGGAAGGCGAGATGGAAACTGTCAGCCACTTAAGATCTACACAGTGCTCTCTTCCCTTCGTATGGATTACTGCAACAGGACAAGCTTCTTCCACTCATGACGCAAGGAGATCTGACTTGATAACGAACCCTCAGCTCACATCATTTACAAGAGATGATGCCTATTATCCAGAAAGGACAACCATCCCAGAGTGAGGGTAATTAATAGGTAGTATGGGGGACCACAGGATTCCACAGCCTCTGCCTAAAATGTATAGGAAAGGGAAGCAGGGGAGAAAATGATGTGCCGGGTAACAGATGAGGGATGACTGTCCACCAGTTACTAAGCCTCAATGGATGTTCAGTACCTGGAGACACTAGGCTTCAGGGCTCACTGTGTTGAAGACTTTACAACACAAGAGACAATGCTAACTCAGTTTGGGAATGCACATGGCAGAATTCACCAATCAAAAAAGGTGGTGGGATATGTGTACCCATGTTCACAGTAGCACTATTTACAAGAACAAAGATGTGAAAAAATCCAAATGTCCACAGTCGGGTAAATGGATAAGCAAAATGGAGTACGTACACTTACAATGGAGTACTATTTAGCCTTAAAAAGGAAGGAAATCCTGTCACCTTCTACAACATGGATGACCCTTGACGACATTATATTAAGCGAACCAAGTCAGTCACAGATGGACATATATGATGCTACCACCTACCTGAGGTATCTAACGCAGTCCAATTCATAGAAACAGGTAGTGGAATGGTGGTTACCAGGGGTGGGGGAGAAGGAGAAGAGGGGAATTGGTAGAGTTTCAGTTTTGCAAGATGAGAAAGCTCTGTAGATCCTTTAAACAACCATGTGAATATATTTAAACACTACTGATCTGCACACTTAAAAATAATTACGATGAAAAATGTTATGTGTTTTTTACCACAATAAAAAATGCAAAAAAAAAAAATATGGCTAGTGTGCATGTGTGTGTTCAGCAGTTACAAAACAAAAGTTTTCCTATTGGGCAGAGATCCAAATGGTGTCTATGCTATCATGTCACAGGGATAATAAACCCCCAAACCAGACTCATTACTGATTGGACTAATTGTGCTTCAGTGACAATCGAAACAGAGCGATATTAACACTCCTCTCATCTCCTTTCATGTAATATTTCAGTCTTTATAAAACTTAACTGATCACTGTGAGCTGATGGTAAAAATTCATAATACAAAGACCCCCCCCCAACACACACACCTGTGCCCCGTTTCATGCCAGCCACGGGAGAGAAGAAATCCATCAGCCAGTTGTGATACTAGAATTGGGGGCCCCACAACCAATCTCTTTTTCTCTTAAAAAAATTCCCAGTGATCAAAATGCAACTCTTTCTTTCTTTGCTCTATGAGTTGGTGCTGCTTCCAGCAAATTAATACCATTTGCAGTTCCTTACCTTTTGGTGTGGATGAGGAAGAGATGAAGGAATTTCATGGTAACGGGTGGGACACAGCAGCCAATCACCAGGTTAGAAAGCAGAGAGCAATAAAGAAAAGGGAGGAGAAAACTGTTAGTTTACGTCCTTGGAAAGAAGGACAAAGTACACTCCTGAGTAGCATCTATCGCGTGAGGAACGCAGCAAGAGCACAATGTGGAGATATTTTGAAACACAGTGACACGCTTCATCACAGCGACCTCTCCTTCCATCATAATTAGAAGCCTGGTGCTTCTGGCACCAAGAACAAAGACGAGCTCTCCGGCATCGACTGCAGACCTTCCTCCCAGAGCCTGTCTTTTTCTAGCGATTGACTCTGTTACTAAAAACATCATTTTCCTTCAACAGGGCAGAACAACGGGCTCTCTGGGTACAGATTTCTCTCCTTGCACCCCCTTTTCCTGAACCAAAGGGAAGAATTCCACTCCTAGCACCTACATCCGACACATGGGCACCAATTACTGGTGTCCCCAACACCTATGAGAAGTGCCCTGTGAGAGCATAGGGCAGGATGTGTGGCCGCCGTGTAACAGGCCTTGGGGGTCAGAACAGCGTTTTGTACTCCTGGTAGGTGCAGGACAGCCCTCTTTGGGCGGGGTCAGGCCACCCCCTGCCCCATCCTTGTAACAGCTATGCTGTCAGAGACACAGGGCAGGACAAGTGGACAGTGGTGCTCACACCCTGCAAGCTCCTAGACACACACACACACACACACACACACACACACACACTCTCTCTCTCTCTCTCTCTCTCTCTCCCTCTGTCTTCCTAATATGTTGGATCCCAAACCCATGCGCACCCACGTCAAAGCTGTGTGGCCAAACTTAGGAGAAGGAAGGTGTGTTGATACCGACGTCCCGAAGAAAGCACACTGCAGAAACCACGAAGCAGAGAAAGGGATGGTGAGGGCCCTCCCCAGCCCCGAAGGGACGCGAAATCCCTGGAGCTGAGATAGACTAAACAGATGCAGTGCGGGGGGACCTGTCTTTTCTTGTTATAAAAGGCAAATTCTCACAGCCCAGCTCAAAATTTAGGTCAGAGTCTCCTGGGAACACTGTCTTTTCTTACACAGCTTACAGACATTATTTCAAGGCCTATTGTTAGCTGCATGAGGTGAGCCTTGCACAGAATATGCTTACAACTCAGGCGACTTTTTTAGCCCTGGCAGAGGGCGGGAATGGTGGGCCTGGCTGAATACCAGCCCGACGCCTTGTCCAGCAAGTTGAAACAGCGTCCACATGGCAGCAAGCTGAAACAGTTTCTCACTAAAAGCATGACGCGTCCCCCTTTCATCCTATCAGTATCCAGCACAGAAGGATACACAGCTTTCAGTCAGGTCAAAGGATGTAGTTAATCTGGATCCGGAGGGATCTAGAGCTCCTGGTTGGGGCAGAGATGACTAACTATCCTCCAAACCCACTTCCCTTCCTCCTGGGCGCACAGCTGAACCGCACCCCCGGTCTCCCTTGAAGTAAGCCGTGGCCATGAGGCTTCATCCAGGCCAATGGACACAGTGATATACTCCACCTCCAAGACTGGCCCACAAAACAGCCAGCTCAACCCTCCCCTCTCTCTTCCTCGGTCTGCAGGCAGGATGGTGATGTCCTGGGTAAAGACAGCAGAGCTCTGCCACCCTGGGGCCCTGAAGGACTCTGTGGAGCACAGCCTCCCCCTTTACAAGCAAGAGAAACTTCTGCTGCGTGAGCCACTGAGGTCTGGGGGTTTACCTGCCACAGAGGCTCACGTTCCCCTTAACTAATTCACCTGTTCTCATCCCTGGTGAGGGACTAAGCACTAGATCTTAGCTTCTCTTAGATGCCCCTGCCTGCTTCCAACAAATCCCTCCTTTTCCCTTGAGCCAATCTGAACATGAGCTCCTCCTCAATCAACGAATCTCTGGGTAATGCCCTTGAAGCAAATGCCCTAGATGCCCAGTGATGGGCACAGCTGACTGCCCACGACAGGGCAGAGCAGGCGGCTTTGTGGACCCCGCGTGCAGCTCAGAAGGACTGAAAGCATGGAAAGAAGGACAACTGACTGACAGGGCTCACCCCCACGACATCATTAGGCTGTTTGGCTTGGCCTACCTACTATGGAAAAGGCAACTAGGCTTAAAATTAATTTAGAAGGCTCATTAAAAAAAAAAAAAACCTTCCTGCTAGTAACTGGAATGTCTTGGATCGGACCACAAGGTCTGATGTCTTCAGAGCTAAATGTGAACAGGGAGACAGCTGCTCCCAGTTGGTTTGGGGTCAAGCCTTTACTGAGCATCCCTCCTCTGACCTTTACACTAAGGAAGCAAACTTTCCAGAGGAGGAAATTAAGAAAAGGTCTTTAGTAGATTTCCTCATAATCCGTGCTGCACTGTGAGGAGACAATTACTAGGAATTGTTCAGCAAAGGGACACGGCGATACCTCCCTCCACCTTAGGAAACACACACACACACCTCGCAATACACTCCGTACAGCCTGAAGCAGTCACACCCATGGCCATGTTCATTTCTTGCTCCTGGAGACATATCCATTCACTTAATACAAATGTCTGGAACATCTGTAATGTGTATGATGCTGGAATTGGGGCTGGAGGGGAAGCCAGGACTCATGATTTATAGTCTCTGTCTTCAAGTTGCTCACAAAGTAGTCACAGAAGCAGGACATAAGCGTGAGAGGTTAACTAGCATAACAAGGCAATAGCACAAATGATGTCACAAAGGTGTACAGCCTCATCAAGGGGCAGATTCAGCCTATTACTTGTATCCAATATGCTTTTCAAACATATTAATTTGCCAATATCATTATTCCCTAGAACTCCCAATTTCAGCAGGTCTGTGCGATTTCCCCATAACATATATCACTTTGAACTGAATAAATTACTTTTCATTGATTCTAATGTGTTTACTAAACCTGACAAAAGCAGAGATTTTCTCTGTTTTGTTCACTATTGTACCCAGTGCCTCACTCAATGCTAGGCACAGAGTGGATGCGTAATATTTGTCAAATGAATGAAAACTACTCCAAGTTTGTAAGTACAGAAATGAATAGCAAACAATCACCTTGTTCTTTAAAATATCCATTAGCCCCACACAAAAGATTTCAGTTTCTTCTGACTCTCTGAGGACAATAACTAGGAGCCCCTCAGCCTGTTCACCGATGAAAATACAGATGAAAATACAGCCCTGGCTACAAATCAACAAGGGTCTCAGTGTCAAACCCAAAATGCTGGGAGACTTCCCTGGTGGTACAGTGGCTAAGACTCATTGCTCCCAATTCAGGGGGCCTGGGTTTGATTCCTAGGCAGGGAACTAGCTCCCACAAGCCGCAACTAAGAGTCTGCACACTGCAACTAAAAATCTTGCATGCAGCAACTAAGACCCAACACAGTAAAATAAATAAATAAGCCCCAAGATGCTGGGAACTCAGAAGATGCAGTGGGTTAAGCTTGTGTTTCACATGGCTATCTGCTTACTTAAATTAGTTATGTTGTAACAGGAAGGTGACCCTCGGTCACTCTGTGTCCAGAGGGCCATTAGAGCTATCAATGCCATTAAAAATATGGCAGTAATATTTAATAAGCAGAATGAATGCCTTATATAAAATGCACAGAATAAGATGACAGAACCTGAAGATACAAGAGCCACATGCTAAATCACTGGCCTATTTACTCAGCTAGCAAGAGGCTGAAAAGAACCTCGGAGGCAGAAGACTGTGCTACCGCTTAACACATCTTTATTCAGGATGCCCACGATATTGTACCACCTCACAAGGAAGCTTGAAACTCAAATTCCTGCTTCTCTCCTAGGAATCTCTGGGCAGGTATTTATTTTACATTCTGTGCTCTTATGGCATGGGTGGGGGAAAAACTGGCTCTCAGGACTTCCTCCAGAATGCACTATATTTAATCACTAGATGAAAGGACCAGGACTTGGCCTTGTTCGTCTGTTCGTCACACAGCTGTGACCAAGCGGGCATTTCGGAGAACAAATGATTGATGCTCATCCGTCTTGGTCACTGTAGCTGGCATAAAAAATACAGATCCTTGTCTGCAGCCTTCCCAGGAAACAAACCAAAAAAGAATCTCATCAGAGTGAAGACCAAGCCAGCAGAGATGTACAGAGCTGGTTTCAAGTGCACAAAAAATGACAGAGGAACCCATCTGCCAGGACAACAGTTTAATTTTCAGAAGCAAAACTTGGCCCTACGTGACCAAGCTAAGAATAGATTCTTTTATTGAAAGTATCTTCATCTGTCAGACACAAAGAGTCCTCTTCGGAAAATGAGAGGGCCTCTATCCCACAGAACTAAGAGGGGAAAGCTGACATTGGGCGGCGGGGGTCCCCCTAAGAGACTCAGTCTAATGAAAAGACAGAAGGCTTGAACCATGTGGCTCCCAGACAGAGGATTGGTTTAATAATTCTGCCCTCCTTAATGCTGTACATAATCTCCCCGGGGTTTGATTTTTAATAAATTGTGTGTGTGCGTTGCAGAGTGTGTGTGAGCATGCACGTACACACACAGACATACACAGGCACACACAGAGACATACACACACAGAGAAAGCACTGACTTTATTAACTCCCCAACTGCCGGCTGAAGAATGTCAGCGATACATGCTGCCCTCAAATATAAACACTGAACCTCTCACCGTATCACACACACGTGGCAGCTACTTTTACCTCTTTCCACCTTTCTCTTTGGGGTCTTGTGCCGACCCTGATAAAGGGAAGCTCTAACAAAACGTGGGCAATAAAGCCAATTTTCTGCTGGTGAGGCCAGGCTGCAGAGATATGAGCAAATCATCTCTAAGAATAAAGATGTCCAAAAGGAGCGGGATAGGTCCTCTGCAGAGGGCAGAGGTTAAAGGGCACGCTGGTGAAAGTGACAAAAGTAAGTCTTCATGTCTATTTCCATCCTGGGGTCTACCACCTTGCACTTTGACTTCCGTTTTTACACAATTCCTTCTCTGTGGGAAAGGATTGTTTATTGCTGACTCCTGCAGCCAAAGCTCCTGGAGAAGAATCAGAAGAGATCATCAGAAGCCTTGTCTCACTGGCTGATAACTCATGGGGTGCTTTCATTCCCATTTCACGGAAGAGCAAATTGAGGTGTGGAGATCTGAAGTCGCTTGCCCCAGCTCACAGAGCCAGTAAGTAACAGACCTGAGACACAAAGTTCAGTCTGTTGGGTCCACACCTTTCTGTTACACCTGCTCTGTCCCTGCACACAGGACCTGGGCAACGAACAGTTACTGAAAAAATGGGCAATGCTGTGGGACTCAGAGTCTATTGGAAGATTCGTGGGAATCTCAGATTCTCAGATTCTAACTGTGGCTGCCAAAACTCGGGGGTGAATGGTGCGTTGTTTAAGTCATGGAGGAGATGCCAGCCAAAGAAATGCACAGGACAGTGATGGGGTCTGCATCTCAGTGTCAGGAAGTGAGTGGACATGCCTCAGGTGGCACCTAGGAGAAGCGATGGCTCAGCCGTGCCCAACGTACTTGGCACCCTCACCCCACCCAGTCCTCTGTGATACAGGAGCCCCCTGCAAGGGTGACATGACCCGGTGCGTGTGTGTGCTAGGCTGCTTCAGTTGTGTCTGACTCCACGCAACTCTATGCATTGTAGTTTGCCAGGCTCCTCTAGCCATGGGATTCTCCAGGCAAGAATACTGGAGCGGTTTTCCATGCCCTCCCCCAGGGGATCTTCCTAACCCAGGGATCGAACCCAAGTCTCTTACATCTACCTCCATTGGTGGAAGGATTCTTTACCACGAGCACCACCTGGGAAGCCCTGACATGACCTGGTATCTAAGGTTAAAGATGTTGAAGGCAAAAGGAGAAGGGGGCAGCAGAGGATGAAGTGGTTAGATAGCATCACTGACTCAAAGGACATGAAATCTGAGTGAATTCCAGGAGACAGTGGAGGACGGGGCACCCTAGTGTGCTCTGGAGTGTGCCACAGTCCGTGGGGTTGCAAAGCGTCAGACGCAACTTAACGACTGAACAACAACAAAGTCCTCAAGAATCCACAATGGCTTGTTGAAGTGTAACCCATCTTAAAACTGGGACCTACCTACCTGTATCTTACTCTTTACAATATGAAGACTGCTGCTTCTGATCACTGGCTTAGTTTTGCCCAGTGGTACCAACCATGTACTTTTGTCTATTATAATTACTTTTCCTTTGGGTGGAGATTCAATTACTGCATTCAATGCCTTGCAGCTCTTGATGTTAATATTTTTTATTTCTATCTTCCCATCACTACTCAACTACAACCAATTTTTCTAAAGGCAACGGAAATTTTAAAATGCTATCCCTAAAAGACAATTTCTGACGAAAAAGACATGCATTTATTCTTCCATTATAGTCTACAGTCCCTTCTTTCATAGGAGCAATTAGACCAGGAGCTATACGGCTTCAGTCTAAGCGGCTCTTGGAGGGAATGAGATGGAGCGCTTTTCCACGCACGCAACTCACAGCTCCCTCTTGGCAAGCAAGTGGACATGGCGGTTCTGCTACAGCCCGGCAAGTCCTTGTTTACCGCAAATTCCATTTGCTGTTCTGAGGCGGGAGAACTGTACTTACTTAGTAACACAATTGGGCATCCCTGGTGTTTCAGTGGTAAAGAATCTGACTGCAGTGCAGGAGATGCAGTAGACATGGGTTCGATCCCTGGGTTAGGAAGATCCCCTAGAGGAGGGCATGGCAACCCACTCCAGTATTCTTGTCTGAAGAATCTTATGGAGAGAGAAGACTATCAGGCTACAATCCATGGGGTCGCAAAGAGTCGGACACGACTGAAGCAACTGAGCACACACACAATTAACAGAATTACCTGAGGAGCTTTTGTAAAAATGATCCCTCAACCCCATACCTGGAGATTCGGGGCTGGAGCCTTGGAATGTGTATATACAAGTGCTCAGGTGGGTTCATGAGGGGGTTCAGGCTTGGGGAACACAGTCCTGCCTAACATATCAGAGGTAATGGAATAGAGACAATCTGGAGTTCACACAACCTGCAAAAGTCACCACCTCCTCTGAGTTCAACAGTGGTAAAAACATACTTAGCAGGCATCCAGTAGGCACGGGGTCTCACTGGGGGAGACAGCAGGGAGGCACAGACAGCCCACAGGAGGAAGACTTCTCTTCCAGAAGAGGTTTAAGTCTGGCTGTGTCCCTTGTATCCAGATCTGTTTGGTTGCTCTGGACGAAGGCACACTTGTGAGTAACTAGGGTGAGTGTCCTGGGACCTGTGCACTCGGGGGGCAGGTCTGCCTAAGTGCACCCTGAAAGGTAGATGATGCTTTCCCCCATGAACCTGTTTATTCTCTGAGTTGTGAGTGAATCTGCACTGTGTTTTCCGGGGCGGCGGAGGGTGGTTGGGTGGTTGAGTAGATTCTTATTGAAAAAGTAACAGTGCTGCCTTTTATGAGAGAAATTTTAATCTAAAACACATTTCAAAACTACGTAAGAATGTCAGGGAGACAGGAGAAGCTCGATAATTTGTCAATGGCATCTGCTGAGAATGCAATTATGAGAAAAATGAACTGTAATGGTATAATAGATCTTTTTGTGTTACTTAAAGACTAAGCACTGAAAGAGGAGGGTGATAAGCATAAGGAGAATGTGGCTATAAACACATCTGAATTAATCTCATGGGCACGTGAGGCGACACTCGTCCCACCTTCAGCTCTACCTTGGGATGGAGGCAGCACAGAAAACTCTGTGCTTTGGAGTCATAACATATCTGGGTTCAAATTCTGGCTTCACCACTTTGATGAGCTGTCTAACCTTGAGTGAACCGTGCATATGCCCACCGAACCTTCTCTTAGGAGAGTGGTGTAGGGATTTTAGCTAATATTGGCAAAGCACACAGCACAGGGCCTGCCACATAGCAGGCGCTGGATAAATGGAAGCTACTTAGCATTACTACTACTTGCTGTTGTTAATGGTAGTTTAGAGAAGGAGTGACTCAGATCAAGGATCAGACTCTGCAGTGGATAATACAAAAGCAGCCCCATGGGTTTCACAGACGATCTCAATGTATATTTTAATTTTGAAGGTGGGGGGGGTGGACCATTGGAAGTGCTGCCTCCACGTCCAACCTGGTAACCTGGTGTCTTTCAATCTGCCCAGTAGGTCGTCTACCTCTGCCTGACTAGATAGCAGTTTCTAGACCAAAGTGCAGCCAGCTGCTGCTGCCAGGGAGACCCTTCAGTTCTTCCTCCTCAAACCTAACGTGGGGCAAGGAAACCACCGTCATTATCCCCAAGTGGAAGTCTGCTGCAACATCTACATAGTTAAGAAGTAAGGAAAAAGGAAAGTTAATCCGATTGAATCCCTTCCATTAATAAAGACAAATGAGATTTCTCTTGATTTATTTGCAATAATTTCTCACTTTTTCACGAATGGAAATATGCCGCCATTTTTCAGCTTGGAATGGTATCAGGGTTAGCATTTCTAAGATGCTACAGTCATCACTACAGATGAAATGTGATCTGTTAGGTAACAGATATAACAGTGGAAAGAAATACTGCCTGGAATCTTTAGAGGACCTAGAGAAAGCCTGCTTTACTAGGCTCCTCATTCTAACGCCGAATGGTGCCCTTATCAAAGTCACTCATTCTGCAAAACATTACCGGAAAGTTACTACCCAACTAAGTGCTTCAGACAGCTGATGGCTGCAGTCTATTTTGCTCTAATTATATTACTTAAGATTTTATAAGTTGTCTGATTAGAAGGCTGATTTAATTAGAGCACTAATAGAAATGACAAACACTACATATGCTCATCTAAAACCTGTCTCAATTCTTTCCAAGGTACCAGGAGTGTGATGACTAGGCTTCCAGGCCTTTAATGACTGAAGGCCTCAGGCAATCCACACATACTTTCGTGACACACATCAAATCTACATTCAAAGCACTGCTCAGGACTTTAACAGCAGTGTTGATTCATGCTCTTTTGCCAGACCTCAAGTAATCCCGCTGTTGGTAAACGTGTTTCACATCAATTTTAATGCTATCGTGAAAGCCAGATGAACACATACAGAAGTAATGGGGATTAAAAAAATTTTTCCAAGTATCATATACCTCTTCATTCTGGTGTCTTCAGGTAAGTTACCATCCAAGGCAAGTTCTTCAAAAATACATTATCATGAGAAGCTACACTAAAGAATGAAATAAACAACTGCTTCTCATATGTAAGGAGCTTTAAGAGAACAATAAGACCAAAGACGCAGAAAGAATTTTTGCAAATATCTTGTGACTCTACAGTTTGCAATCTGAGGAGCACACAACAGCTGCAGTACAGCACAGAGACTTCACCCCCGACGGGAGGAGGACCCACACGAGAGGTGGAGGGTGGAGATGTCAGGGTGCGGCGGGATGCTGAGTGAGACTCATACTGCTGCCCGGTGACCAAGCAGCAAAACCAACATCGGAGACGGCCCAGTGCCCTCCATTCTAAAAGGTACACAAGGCTGGGAAGAGACCCCTCCTGCTTGTCCTGCACTGCTGTCCTCATTGCCCACTTGCCCCGTCCTCTCCCCCGCTCTCCAGTCTAGAGAAGACACAGGAATGTGAGCAAGGGGAGTCACCGGCCCCGGGTCTTCTGCCTGCTCCGTGAGAGAAGCTATGGCTCTCCTTGGGATCATGAACTTGTCTTTCTTTCAAAGACAGGAGAGATCACACAGTAGAATCACTTTGGAGGGTCTGTGTGAAAGTGCATCTGGCACCTTGGCCCCCAGTTGGATATCAGACCTGCTCAGCTGCCCTGAGCTCACCTGAGCGGGTGAGAAGAGAATGGCAGGGCCAGCAGGGGCAGTGGTCACCTGGGGAGGAAGGATGTGTGAGCTTTCCGTGGGTCAAGTGTGCCTAAGTACCCTGGTCAGGACCCTGTCCAAGAGGGCAGCCTGCCAATTAAGGGGCTTCACGGGAAAGGCTGTGGGGCATATTGTTAGGTGACTGGATGGAGGAGAGCTGACACCAGATTCTTCCACCTGGGAACCCTCTCTGGGAATGCAAAGGAGAGTCCCCGAAAGAGGCCCTGAAGAATGCTCTCTTGGCTACCGGAGGAAGGCCAACATTTGGATGCCTGCCACCTGGCAGGCACCCACCATCAGCCATACCTTCAGAGAGAGGCCTGCAGTCACAACCAGGGAGGTGAGGGACGTGTCTCTTCTACCCTCTTTCTTCCTAACGTGAGGGAAGACACAGAGGATGAGGCAAGGGGAGGGGTGAGAGTGTCCCAAGGTGTCGGAAGGGGAGGAGGATGGAGAGAGAAGCCCCATCACTGCCCTACTTTTGTAAACCCAAAGAGGGTAAATTCTGGAGGAAGGGGGAAAAGATGAGATTTACAAAGACTATGGGACTGGCACTTTAAAGCAGCTAATTCTGAATTTTCTTCTGATCAATGGAAACAACTGGGGTTCTACCAAACATGTTCAGTTTAATAAGTCTCTCCTGAGGTTCTATGTGCCAGGTGCTACTGTAGGCACTTAGGTAACCATGACACTGATGAACAAAACAGATAAGATCCCTGCCCTGCTTGTTACCAGCGGGGGAAAGGAGATTGAACACAGCACAGTTAACAACAGTGAGTGGAGAAAAATAAAACTCCTGAATCTTTACCAACTTTAGGCCAGCCAATAAACCAGGTTCCATAGCTGTCAAAGATTCAGCAATTTCTTTCTGAAAGTGCTGCTTTCAGGAAAAACACTGCCTTCTGCAAAAGTGCCCAGAGATTGAAGAGCCACCTAAGAGGAGGAAAGGAGGGCTGAAGGGTGAAGTGACTACAAAGACTATGTATGTGGGTAGAGAAATTAAATTTCTTCAGTGTTCTCAGGGACCACGGTGAGGTTTTACAAGCTGACATGGCAGCTGTATAGATGATGCATATTTGTTCCCATTTCTTCCGTGAAGACTCTCCTGGGAGATGGGATTGGAAGGCAAGCTGGGGATACCCAGCAAGCCATGAATATAGAGAGATGCTTAAGGGCACTCAGGATCAAGTGAAATAGATTAGAATGACCAGGTAAGAATTTAAGACCTGCTTTCAGTTATACCAAGGCAAGCATGACTGTGTTTTCTAAATGTTTTCTCTCAGAGGGTAAGTCATTATTTATACAGTAAATAGGTCCACATTATGTACCACTCAAAAATCTTTGACATGGCATCCAAAGTTTCCTCTTTACCTTTCTCTTCTTTTCCTCTCTCTCCCTTCTCAGTTGTCAGTTTGCTTCCGCCTACCCAGAGAAGGATTCTGAGGGTCACCTCTGAGGGGTCTGGCAGGTGTAAGACTCATGAAGCCCGATGGAGACACAGAACCTCTGGGGTTTTCAGGATGATGGCTCTGAACCCTGCAGTGAATCCTGCTCCCCGTTCTCCTTCCTGAAATGGATTGCTGCTTTCTCATCAAAAGCCCCTTTCTGGGCTGGAATGTCTTTCTATTTTTAAAATTAATTAATTAATTTTTGGATGCACTGGGTCTTCATTTCTATGTGGAGGCTACTCTCCTGTAGCATGTGGGCTTCAGCAGATGCAGCCCTCAGGCTTAGCTGCTCTGCGGCATGTGGGACCTTTCCAGATCAGGGATTGGACTTGTGTCCTCTGCATTTCTCTTTTTCTTCTAAGACTGGTTTTTTCTTCCTTGGCAGATTGCACCCAAGGTGCAGCTGTGTCTGTATCAAGCTCTGTCTTCTCAGAATAATAAAAGTGGTCTAAGAAGCAAGTTGGTACAAAGCAGGACTACAGTGATGTCACAGGAGGCCTGTGGTGTCCTAATGAGCCTGGATGATCATTTCCTTTAATGCCAGATTATTACCCTGAATAATGCTAAAGGAAGAACACTCCTGACTCCACATTGGATCTGCTCTCTTGTCTGTGCTTAGTCAAGCAGACCCTGTACGTTATGTAAAAGGATGTTGCCTGCAGCCTGAAATATACAGGATAGCCCACATCAGAGGCTTCTCCAAGGGCTCAACAGTTTAAAGAATTTGCCTGCAATGCAGGAGAAGTCAGTTGGATCCCTGGATCGGGAAGATCCCCTGGAGGAGGGCATGGCAACCCAATCCAGTATTCCTGCCTGGAGAATCCCATGGACAGAGGAGCCTGGTGGGCTATAGTCCAGAGGGTCTCACAGAGTCAGACATGACTGAACCCAATCCAGTATTCCTGCCTGGAGAATCCCATGGACAGAGGAACCTGGTGGGCTACAGTCCAGAGGGTCTCACAGCGTCAGACATGACTGAAGCGACTGAGTATGCCTATTCCTGGGGCTCTGACCTTTAAGGGTATAATACTTTTCCATTCACACAGAGATAAAAAGTTGAAGAACAGTGAATAATATTTATCTTGTTGGATGTTTACAGGAACATCTTGACCTGACCTAAGGGGATAGCTGCAAGAACAAAGGATTCCAATACCAAGAAGTTTGCAACAAATAACCACACCCCTCCATCACCTCGCCTTTAAAAGTGCTTTACTGAAACCAGTGAAGGAGTTCAGGGCCTGGGGACACAAGACACCCACCTCTTTGCCTGGCCTTGCAATAAAACTTTCTCTGCTCCAAACTCTGACGCTTTGGTTTGTTTGGCCTCACTGTGCATTAGGCATGTGAAATTGCATTCGGTAATGTGGGTACTAAAAAAGATAAGGACACGTCTACCCTGACACCTTCCAACTTGCAAAATGAGTTCATTCTTAGCACTGCCCATGGATAATGTCAGCCCACAGGGTGCAAATGGCCCTGGAAAGCTCCTTAGAGCAAACACAGGATTAAAATCACAAATTCTTCATCAGAGAAGCCAAAGTGCCAGCACAGCTCAAATTCTTCTAGTGCCATTTCTGCAAAATGCCCTTTCTTAATAATCTGGTAAATTTTCTAGCCTGGCACAGCCAAGGATGGCTAACTTTTTTAGACAGCTAAGGGAAAACTCTAGCTTGACTTCTTTTAGGAAACTATTGGCTAATTAAGCCTAACAGCCAGAGTATTAAATGCAAATTTTTGTCCTCCAGCAATTTAACTCAAGCAGCAAAGCTATTTTCCTTTTTCCTGTTCCCACTAAGTATTTTGTCATCACGAATTGAGAATAATAATACCAAACCAATGCTGGTAAATGTAACTCCAGACAGGGTACTGGGTTGTAGGGAGATGTATGGGTCTGACATTAATAAAATTCTGTTTATCTCTAATACATTAAAATAGTATTTTATAGGAAAATTTCAATGTGTGCCACACAGAGGAGGCAGGCTGAACCCATTGACATTTAGCGAACAGAAGTTTTAATAGAATTGAGCTGGCCTAGGAGGGAAGAAAAATAGGAAAGAAATGCCAACCAGACGACTCCCTAGAGAACAATTCATTTTGGTTTTATGTGACATTAAATATCACTTCCTCCACCAAGGTTAGAACCTGTATTAGGCTTAACAAAGCAAATTTCACCCATACCCAAACTCTGTCATCACGGCCCCCAGATCAATCGCTGGGTCTGGGGCACTGCTACCAGATATTCTAACAAGAACAAGACCACTCACTGTGAGTGGTGCCATTTTCCATTTCAGTGTGCATGTGTATGCGGATCACAAGTACCCATGGCTTAGGGAAACACTGCTGGAATTTCTGTCCTCTTGGCTGAGTCTGACTGCTGGCTTGGTTTCACCTGGTTCACAGCTATCATTGGCTATTACTCTGGACAGAAGCTCCGCAGCTCTGAAAGCAGATTTCCTCCAGTGGGACAGGTCCAGAGCCCTGAACCCTGTAACTCAACAGATGAGTATTTCACAGGATGGGGAAAACGAAGTGCTCTCCAAGCCTCAAATGACCAGAGTCTTCAGAGTATTTCTCTCCATCTTTTGTTTTTCCTCTTCCTGGTTACCTTCCAACTCTTCCTATTTTCCTACTCTTAAAACTGACCAAGAAGTGATGTTTTAGCATCTATCCAATGTTTTCACGTTCTTCTCCCAACTTTAAGGTGATTTAAACATTTTATATTTCTTTCTAAATATATATGTATTTTTAATTTTTAAAAAATTATTTTTAATTAGAGGATAACTGTTTTACAGTATTGTGTTGGTTTCTGCCATATACCAACATGAATCGGCCCCAAAGGTGGGAGGGAGGTTCAAGAGAGAAGGGACATTTGTATACCTATATCTATCTATCTAGCTAGCTATATCTATATATATATATATATATACACACACACACATATCTTTAAAGGCACTAAAATACATTGATTTTCGTTTCTGCTCTGTTATAATGAGATTTTGATAATTTAACTGCTATTCTTGACTTGTTTTAAATATGAAAGTCTTTTTTCTCTTTTTACCCCTTTTATTGCCTTTCTGTTTTTCAATAGTTCCTTTTCATTTTGCATGCATGCATGCATGCTAAGTCACTTCAGTCATGTCTCAAAGAGTCATGTCAGACTCTTTGCGAACCTATGGACTGTAACTCACCAAACTCTTCTGTTCATGGGAGTCTCCAGGCAAGAATGCTGGAGTGGGTTGCCATGCCCTCCTCCAGGGGATCTTCCTGACCCAGGAATAGAACCGGAGTCTCTTACATCTCCTGCACTGGCAGGCGGGTTCTTTACCACTAGCGCCCCCTGGGAAGCCCTTCTTTTCATTCTACATGCTTTGGATGAGCACTAAACTTCAATGGCTAGTCTCTGGGTTTTTTTATTTGCAGATTCCTTTCACTTCTACAGACTCACAAGTTTAGTGCTTTAGTTCAGAACTCGTTTCCCTTTAGCCAAAGCTTTTATTGAGCACCTACATATGCCAGGAATAGGGGACAGGCACTGGGGGTTCACTTTTCAACAACATAACTGGCTGATATTCCAGAAGAGGAGACAGTAAAGCCTAAACATATAAAACATTCAGAGGTGTTGATATGTGTTACAAAGAAAATCACTTGCATGCTTTGGTGAATAGGCAGGAGGCCTGACTGAGATGGGTGGTCAGAGAAGGCCTTTCTGTGGAGCTAGGTTTAAGGGAGTCAGCTGTGCAAGGAGGTGGAGAAGAGCATTCAGGGAAGGAAACACCAGACACAGACGGCCTGAGGCAGGAAGGAGCTTGCGTTTTCTAGGAACTTGGAAAGAATGTGTGAGCGACTGGGGCTCAGCCAAAGGGGATAAAGTGACACAGGACAAGACTCAGAGAGCAGGACAGCAGCCCACAGGAGGCTTCGGAAGAAGCTGGATGTGATTAAGGAAGTTGCTGGAAGGCTTTAAGCAGTTGGGCATCATGACCTAATTTCTGTGGTGTTTCTCTTTACACATCACTCTAGGAGAATCTGAACTCCTGACTGACTGACTCCAGGCCAGAGAACTTTCCAACACAAATTCAAGACCAAATTGCTAGCTACATCCACAAAACACACAGGCATGATGAATCTACCCCCAAATGAATTGCACCTAAACAAAAGCAAGACAATATGCACCTCTGTGATCTCAAATAGTTCTGAAGGTGTACAACCTGGAAAATGACAGATCCATCTAGTTTCTAAAAATTAGGATCCAAAGCTTCCCGCCTGTACATGTTTGGTTTTGCTTTATTTTTTTCTACATCATCTCTTTAGATACCACTAACTGTTACCAGGCTGGAGTGAATTGTGGCTGGAGAATTTCAACCAAGGTGGTCTATGGATAAGCCCAGACCTGCAATCTTGGTCCTTGGGATAGTAAGCAAAGAAATGCAGACTAACACTTCATGTTTACGCTCAAAGCAAGATTTATGGAAGCATAGATACACTCTCAGAGGGAGACAGGGCTAGTCTCTATGAAGAGAAATTAACTCTGCTGAACAAGCTGAGGGTGATAACAAGAGGGGTTTTGACCTTGGGGCCAGGGGTTAGGTTAAGACTAGGTGATAAGTTTTGTCATTGAAGTGACAGATTTTACTGCATATGCTCCAAGTCCTAATTTCCCTGTTCCTTGCCCATAATTCACTTGAAAGGCCCACTGGGCTGGGGCGAGGGGGTTGGTTATCCAACCACATTGGATAACCATGATGGTGTGATCACTCATCTAGAGTCAGACATCCTGGAATGCAAAGTCAAGTGGGCCTTAGGAAGCATCTCTACGAACAAAGCTAGTGGAGGTGATGGAATTAGAGCTGAGATATTTCAAATCCTAAAAGATGATGCTTTAAAGTGCTGCATTCAATACGTCAGCAAATCTGGAAAACTCAGCAGTGGCCACAGGACTGGAAAAGGTCAGTTTTCATTCCAATCCCAAAGAAGGGCAATGCCAAAGAACGTTCAAACTACAGCACAATTGCACTCATTTCACATGCCAGCAAGGTCATGCTCAAAATCCTTCAAGCTAGGACTCAGTTCAGTACCTGAACTGAGATCTTCCAGATGTACAAGTTGGATTTAGAAAAGACAGAGGAACCAGAGACCAAATTGCCAACATCCATTGGATTACAGAAAAAGCAAGAGAATTTCAGAAAAACATATATTTCTTCTTTATTGACTACACCAAAGCCTTTGACTGTGTGGATCACAACAAACTGGAAAATTCTTAAAGAGATAGGAATACCAGACCACCTTACCTGCCTCCTGAGAAATCTGTATGCAGGTCAAGAAGCAACAGTTAGAACCAGACATGGAACAACAGACTGGTTCCAAACTGGGAAAGAAGTAAGTCAACTCTCTATATTGTCACCCTGCTTATTTAACTTGCATGAAGAGAACATCATGAGAAACGCTGGACTGGATGAACCACAAGCTAGAATCAAGATTGCTAGAAGAAATATCAGTAACCTCAGACATGTAGATGACACCACCCTTATGGCAGAAAATGAAGAGGAACTAAAGAGCCTCTTGATGAAGGTTAAAGAGGGGAGTGAAAAAGTTGGCTTAAAACTCAACATTCAAACAACTAAGATCATGGCATCTGATTCCATCACTTCATGGCAAACAGATGGGATAATAATGGAAACAGTGAAGACTTTATTTTCTTGGGCTCCAAAATCACTGCGGATGGTGACTGTAGCCATGAAATTAAGACAATTGCTTCTGGGAAGAAAAGCTATGATACATCTAGACAATGTATTAAAAAGCAGAGACATTACTTCGCTGACAAAGGTCGGTATAGTCAAAGGTATGGTTTTTCCAGTAGTCATGTGTGGATGTGAGAGTTGGACTATAAAGAAAGCTGAGCGCCGAAGAATTGATGCTTTTGAACTGTGGTGTTGGAGAAGATTCTTGAGAGTCCCTTGGACTGCAAGGAGATCAAACCAGTCTATCCTAAAGGAAATCAACCCTGAATATTCATTGGAAGGATGGATGCTGAAGCTCCAATACTTTGTCTACTTGATACAAAGAGCCAACTCATTAAAAACCCTGATGCTGGGAAAGATTAAGGGCAGGAGGAGAAGAGGACGACAGAGAATGAGATGGCTGGACGGCATCACCAGCTCAATGGACATGAGCAAACTCCAGGAGATGGTGAAGGACAGGGAAGCCTGGTGTGCTCCAGTCCATAGGGTCACAAAGAGTTGGACAAGGTTGAGCGACTGAACAACAAACTGCAAATTTGTTAAAACAAGAGTATAATAAGGCCAGGGGTCCTCCCAGGTGGGGCTAGTGGTAAAGAATCCACCTGTTAATGCAGGAGATGCAAGGACACGTGTTTGATCCCTGGGTTGGAAAGATCCCCTGGAGTAGGAAATGGCAACCCACTCCAGTATTCTTGACTGCAAAATTCCATGGACAAAGGAGCCTGGCAAGCGACAGTTCACGGAGTTGCAGAAGAGTTGGACACGACTTAAGAGACTGAGCACAGCACAGCACACAATAAGGCCAAGTTTACTACAAGTGATTTGCTTAATTTTAATTGCACCTGTGAGTTCGGTGGAATTCCCCATAGGTGGTGCTCATCTGGTCTCCTCAGGATATGCTGACCACAGTCTGTACCTCCACAGCCTGTACCTCAGCCCTTTCCTATTCAGGAGGGATCAGGTGGCTTCTTTTCCTATGTCTCCACCTCCAGCATCCCCTGCTGTGCATCTCTAGCTAGCTACTTAACATAACGAGTATTTAAAATAATGAAATGTGTATAATAGCTTCCACCAATATTATATTGAAATGATAAAGCAGTTATTTAAAAGACATATCAAGGAACTCATTATAAGAAGAAGGAGAAGAATACAAGATGTAAGCAGGAACTAACAGTCACATACTTCAGCTGGAGTAGCTACGGAATTTTAGGTGATAAGTAGAGAGGAAATGAAAAAAAAAATCCTCCTTGCAAAGAGTTGCATAAACCCCCTTCCCTTGCCTTTCATCTGTTCTAGTCAATCATACATTTATTGCCAACTGACTACTGAAATCTGCGGTGATTAACTCCATCCACCTCGACACAGATGTCTTCTTCCACTTACTCTGCTGCTCTTCCTTTATATTATGACTCCACCTCTGCCTATCTGTCCATCGGTCTCCTCTTTCAAGTCCAGCCCTTGCCATCACCCTTGACTCAGAGCCCAGCTTCGTCTTAGAAGACCTGGTCCTCCTCACTTTTGAAAGTCATGAGGCTGTAAATGAAATGCTGTCAAGACACAGAACGGATCTGGTCTGGGGAAAACATCTCCTTAAGCCTGTGAAAAGCTTCCCCAGCAAAGGCAGTGGGCTTTTCTGAGACATTTAGTAGGTGTAATTGTTAATTACATGAGAATCCTTTGGGCCCATTTAGGTTTTTCATCTATCCATCAGGGCTAAAATAACAGCTGAACAAAAGCAGGATACACCTCCAAACAGACACAGCTGAAGAACAAATGCTTAAGAAATAATAGTAATGTCTTTTGAGAGGACAAAGATTTAACAAGTTATTTTTAGTGTCCAAGTGCCTAGATACTAGGATACAAGGAAGCGTCAGAAAAAGGAACATTCAATGGAAAAATATGTCAAAGTCATACTGGCGGTGGGTTATTTAGAGAATAATGATAAGAATCATTGTAACCTCATGAAATCAAGACTGAAATAACAGATGATAATGCACTTAAAAAATATCTTCTTACAACTGTTGCTATTAATCACTTTTAGCCTAAGAAGTCCAGGGTCAGATTGCAAATGTGGAGCAAACAACTGCCTGAGACATTTACAATATTTACAATATTTTCTGTATTACAAATATTTTCTGTATTGTAAAAATATTTACAATATTTTCTGTATTAAAACAATCTGTCATTCTTCTTTTTCCCCGCTTCAAATGATAGACAACATCATGTAGTTTGCTGTGATGATAAAAAATGCACAATTACTTGAACCTTCCCAAGTGAGTGTATCCATATTCTGTTCTGAGTATAAACTAAAAAGCTAAGAAATTTCATACATTTATAACTGGCATGATATTTACCAAGATTTAGGTGGCTTTTTGCCCATTTAAATTCTTGCATGCCATTTATTTTTCCCTCAATACAGCCAGACAAAATTTCTAAGGAGATCAATACTTTTCTTTATCCCTGAAGTCTACAATCCACAGACAGCAATTTCTGGATGGTCACTCAAATGTCTGCAATCCTTTTGGTTCTAAAGCAAAACAGCCAATAAGACCTTTGTCATGACAAGGTGATGGTCTGGTCTGGAGAACTGAGGGATGAAGGTTGGGGGAGGTGGAAGATACAGGTGCTTTGGGTCCCTGAGTAGAATACCGGGGGAGGGCAGAGGAAGGCTCTGTTCATCGAAAACAGTGTCACTGACCTGAAGGCAGGACATCGTGCTTGTAATTCCCGTTTCCAGAAAGCGGTGTGAAGATCCCTTCTAGTGGCAAGGATGTCAAAATGAGAACAATCTACATCTGAGAACTAAACACATCTTGGGTTTTGTCTCTAGCATATTAGTCTGCTCCCAGCTTTGTCAGCCACTGAGCGGCTTATGCAGATGAAGTGAAATACACAAAATTGTGTTTCTGGAGCATTAGGAAAAAAGTACCAATGCTACCCTGACTCTCTTGGCACATGAAATATTGAAGGCCAATTTGCGAAGAGAAACATGTAATTTATATATTCTCCACTCATTCTCAGAAAGATTTGAGGCAGAAAACAGAGGACTCATTTTACAGAGAGAGCCCACTTGAACTCACCCAATACAGAAATTGTCATCTTCTATATTCATAAAGAGGCATATTTTTATAAACATTTTTCTATGAAATTTCACATTGTTGAAAAGGGTCCAGTCATAATACTAGATGTTAATCTGCTTTTTGGCTTCTTTCCCAAAACACAGTGGTACCTTTCCCCAAAGGCCAGGAAACACATGGCAAGGCCCTGAATGAAGAATTTCACTGCACGTTTCCAAATGTATTGGGAGAAGAAGTGATGCAAGTGCTGCTCTTTGCTAGCCTTGACTGGGGTCAGCTTCCCCGGCACCTTTTTGAATATTATCTTTATTGATTGGTCTTGCTCTTTGAAATGAGCAGACTAACATCTGACAGCCCCCTGGCAGGCTGAACCCAGAGGGAAAGCCAGAAACTCTATTCTCCCTCCCTGAGTCAATACATCTAAATAACTTGAAGCCTAAAACAATTCTAATTGCTTGAGGCAGAGGGAAGCTTTATTTTGGAATCACTTGAAAATATGTGCCAGTTGACCTGGACCCGTCGAGTTTAAGGTCCCCATATCAGCTGCACCGTCTTTTCTGCCTGCAGTGGCTCTGCAGGGCTGTGAGAAGCTCCTTGGAGGAAGGGCTGCAGTCACAGTGCTGTCCATCTATTACCTTTCTTCCCCGTTTCCGTAACACAAGCACAAAGCAGTAGAATTCCAAAGCAGTGGCACTGAATGGACAAAGGGTTATTTACCAAAAGGAAGTAACGCTCCAGCAACAAATGATCCTGGAGCACCCTAGAGTAAGGTGCTGGACTAAATACTCCAAAAGATGTGAGTTCCTGTTAAATCTCTCACCATTGAGAAGGAGAAGGGGATGCTCAGACATCGGTTACATGTCCAACATACTCATCATGTTTATGAATTTTTACAGAGGCCATCTATTTGCAGTTTGCTGCTCTAGGCCTAGATTTTTGTGTTTTCTCCAGACCCATAGCTAGTTGAGATAAGAGATGTCAGTTGAAATTTAGGAGCAGGAAGAAAAAAAAAACAACTGCATAATTCCTCTCTAAAAGACATTGATCTTTCGAACTCATACACTTAAAACTGGTCAAAATCTGGATGGCAGATTTTGTTACATGTATTTTTCTACAATTTAAGGGGGAGAGAGAGTGATATAGAGAAGGACCATAGTAGTTTCTCTCCTATTGGGTGACATTTGGGTAAATCTTCTCAAGCTGTTTTCTCTCTTCTTGGTTTCCTTCACCTCTTCTCCATCTACTATCTAGCTGGGCAGAATCTCTAAGTTTGGCCAGCTTATTGTTATTTGTTTTTGTTATTATTTTTTATTTCCCCTCCAGTTTTATTGAGATGTGACTGACAAATTAAAACTGCATATATTTAGGTTATACATGATTTTTTAAAGGTGTACAATGTGATGAGTTAATACACATCTACATTGTGAAATGATTACCACAATCAATTTAATTAACACACTAATTACCTTGCAAAGTTATTAAAACTAGAGCTTGTAAGCTATATCAGCTTACAAACTAAAAAGCTCCTGTATAGCAAAGAAAACCATTAACAAAATACAAAGGCAACCTATGAAACAGGAGAAAATATTTGTAAATCACACATCTGATAATGGATAAATATCCAAACTATACAAGGTACTCATACACTGAATAGCAATAAAGCAAATAACCTGATTTAAAAAAAACAGACAAAGGGCCTGAATAGACATTTTTCCAAAGACCTACAAATGGCCAACAGCTATATGAAAAAGTGTTCAGCATTACTAATCATCAGGAAAATGCAAATCAAACCACTAAGAGATGTCACTTCACACCTGACAGAATGAAAATGATGTGAAAGTGAGTCACTCAGTCGTGTCCAACTCTCTGTGACCCCATGGACCATATCCCACCAGGCTCCCCTGTCCATGGACTTCTCCAGGCAAGAATACTGGAGTGGGTTGCCTTTTCCTTCTGCAGGGGATCTTCCCAACACCCAGGGATCGGACCCCAGTCTCCTGCATTGCGGGTGAATTCTTAACCGTCTGAGCCACCAGTGATGGCCATCATCAAAAAGACAAGAGATAAGTACTGGCGAGTATGCAGAGAAAAGAGAACCCTTGTCCACTGTTGGTAGAAGTGGAAATTGGTACAGCCACTTCAGAAAACAGTATGGAGGTTCCTCAAAAAATTAAAAATAGAACTACTACACTGTTATTTGTCCTAAGTAAAAACTGTTTCTCAAATAGTAATGCAAGTAAAGTCTTCAGAGCATCCACGAAACAGAAGGATCCCTAAGAGTGTGTGTAACAGGGACCTCACTGCAGTTTCTCTGTACTTTGGCTCTTATTCCCAGAACAATCTGGAACTTCATTTTGTTAGCTGGCTAACAGAGAATTCATTACTCCTGACTTTCTGGTCACCATCTTACAGCATGGCATCTAAGGCATTGCTGGCATCTCGGCAGTGGGGTGAGGGAGTAATTAGAATCAATGATAGGTCTTTTGTTAACATAACATTGGCAACAACACAGCTCACACCTGCTATTAACTCTTTGCTTATGTATTCTGAACCTTTACCAGGAACATGGAGGCAAAATAAGTGAATCCGACTTTCAGCTTTCCACTAATAATGGAGTAAAAGTAAGAAAGCTTTATTTTCTCAGAATCATTGTCTAAGCTGTTTTGTATGCTGATATACTACAGACAGACAAAATTTTAATACACCAATAAATCCAAGTTCCATGAATCAGGGACTTGGCTTAGGTTCCCTGTTGACTCTCCAGCCTTGATCAGTTAAGAAATACCAGTTGCTGACAGGCAGACTGAATGATTTGCCTTCAGGGTGAAGCGCTGAGCAACCTGAGTGCATTTCCTCACCGGAATCTTTTGGGTCCCCGAAGTGAGGTGCATTCTGGCCCCTGAGGACCACGGCTTCCACCAGAGGGAGGAGGGATGTCACCACAATCCTGAGGACACTTGGTGCAAAACCACACAAGGAGCCTGAAGGGGAAGCTCAAAAAGTCCCAGGCATTGAAGCCAAAGTGAACAGGAATAGAGCTGGAGGTCCATGTTAATACGTACAATGACTAGTTTAAGGCAACACAGACCTTCTTTTTCCTGCTGCTTAAATGCCAGGAGCTTGTGACCTAGAGGGGCCTCCCCTGCCCCACTGGCTACATCTTCCACAGCCTCCTGTCTCCTGGTTACCAGTGTGGAGTCAGCCTCGCCACCATGCACCTCATCTTAAAAGCAGAAAGGAGAATGACCACAGCCAAACCACTCACATCCAACACTGCAATGCTCTGAAACAGCGCTACTGGTCTCTCCAACTCCAGGGAAAATATCGGCTATGTGGGCTGTGTTTGGTCTGGCACAAGTGCCGTGATGACTTCATTCCAAGCTCTGGGCTGCGATTCCACCTAAGAACAAATAATTCTGCACAGACCACCATCAAGTCACATAAATGACGAAACCGAAGTTTAATATTCAAAGTCTCTACTTTCTTCTCCAGGCAAGTTTAAACCTAAAAAGGGCAACAGTTTAAAACGCTGGGGATCAAAACACACAGTTGACTTAAAAGCGAATCATTAGGCCTTTCTGGGCTCCCCTGGTGGCTCAGCATAAAGAATTCACATGCAGTGCACGAGATGGAGGTTCAATCCCTGGGTCAGGAAGATCTCCTGGAGGAGGGGATGGCAACCGACTCCAGTATTCTTGCCTGGAGAATCCCATGGACAGAGGAGCCTGATGGGCTACAGTTCATAGGGTTTTAAAGAGCTGGACACAACTAAAGTGACTGAGCATGAACACATGCATGTTAGCCCTCTGTAAGTCTCTCAGCTTAGATGAGAAGGTGGTGAGGTGGACAGGGGTATACAGGGAGATTCTAAAGGACAGACATGGGGCACTAATTTATCTCATAGACCACCATCCATAGATCATGGAGATCATAGGGTCAGTTTTGAAGCCTGATATAGTTTAATAGGAAAGGTAATTCAAGAGGAGATCTAAGCTGCATCATGATTTAAAAAAAAAAAAAAGACTGACATCAAACCAAAGCAGCAAGCCTTAAGTAGATTTAGCTAATAAAACTCTGGAGAGTTTTCTTCCACGGCTGCTGAAACAAGCAACAACAGCAACAGATGCACTCTGTTTTCTAAGCGGTTCCATCCAAAGGGTGGAACCCTCCAGTCCACAGATGTCCAGTTCAGGCCATTCCTGGGAGCCTGCTGATGAGATGTGACTGCTGAGCAATCATGAAACAGAGCATCCCAAGGAGTGAACGTGGTACTGTTTGAAGTTTTTTTTTTTTTTTTTAAGGTAATGATCAGAGCAAGTGAAAACTACATATAATTCAAAGAGAAACACAGGTGACAAATCCAAATAATACAATCACAAATTTGTACAAGTCGAGATGCTGGTATATTTCCTTACATTGCCCAGTCTGTAGCAAGTGGTCAGCAAGGACTTCCTGATTATCTAAAAAGATATATCTATGGGCTTCTCTAAAAAAAACCTGATGCCAGACCTTTCTACCACTGCATCGGATAGAAGTTTTAGATTGAAGAAGGGAATGGCAACCCACTCCAGTATTCTTGCCTGGGGAATCCCATGGACAGAGGAGCCTCGTGGGCTGCAGTCCATGGAGTCACACAGAGTCAGGCACTACTGAGTGATAAAAACACAGTAGCTAATACAATGAGTCTAAAATGCTTTCCAAAAGTTGGAGGATCCTGCATATGAAGAAGGTGGCTTCTGGTTCTAATCCTACTCCTCTAGTCAGAAAAGCTTTCATGAAACTAACAATAAAAAAATCCTTAAGAGAGAAGCAAAGAGTGTGTTAACTTTTGCAGGAACAGAGAAGGCTGCCCACACCCAGCAAGACCCATGAAGAAGCTCTCCTAATGTCTGTGGAGAGATTCTCTACATAATGGTAAACAATGAGCCTTGTCAAATTTTTCTGATTTTTCATTATGGGAAACGTTAAGTGTCACAATACTTCAAGCGTGCAGCGTGAATGGAAAACAGGATGGCACACCGACTTCACGACAATGGTAAATCAAGTGTTCTGTCTGGCAGGAAAAATGTCATTAGCCTGCAAAATGATCTAACTGATGTCATTTTTGAAACAGAGGTAATAAGTCTACTTGAATTTATGAGGGAAACAATTGACTTTCTTTTCAGCCACCTACTTTTAGAGGTCAGAAGGAAAATATTTATTGTTATCTTTTAAAAGAAATAGCATTCATCCTCCCTGAAAAATAAGTTTCACACAGAGTAAATATTTCCACTGGCAAAACATGGAAAACAGAAGTTCATTCTTAAAAAGTCAGGTTATGAAGGACTAACAGTCTTATGCCCAGATGGAGTTTTAAGGTAAAAATAGCTCATCATATTGCTCATTCGCACAGGTCGGTCCTGCCTTAGCTATACCTTCAATTCAAGGTCAAAGAAAATGTACTGAAAAACAGTCTTCAGCAACCTAATAACTAAAAGTTTAACAGTAGGCAGAATGTTCCCAAAGAGGTTATCTAAGCAATTTACCAGTTTTGCTATTTTTCAGTCAAAATAACTGTGTTCTCAGAGAAGGGATTTCTTTTTTGTATAGTAAACGTGAATAGTAAAGCCTAAAAACAAGATCTGATATAAGAAAATTCAGAGAAAAGCCAATATAAATCATTAATGCTTTCAGAAAAACCATGCTTATTGTTCATGACAGAGATGAACTGTTACTGATTATAAAGAATGCTTTTGATATATTTTTGAGTAGAAAATAGATTATAAGATATATAGAGTAAAATGTTTTTAAAACTGTATTTTTACAATGAGCATGCATAGGATAATGTGTAGGATATACGACAAGGATTTGACATTGGCTTAAGTGTTCAGTCATATTTCCTGAGGAATAATTTACGTACAGTAAAATTCTATACAGTTCTATGAATTTCGACAAACACAATCACATAATCTCCACCCCAGGCCAGAGGTAGGATCCTCCCATCACTTCAGAAAGCTCCTCTGCGTCCCTTTGCAGCTCACCCCTCTCCCCACACAGCCCCTGGCCATTGAAGATCTGTTTTCTTTCCTTTATCATAATTATTACTTATTCCAGAACATGATGTAAATGGAATCATACAGTAAGCAGTCTTTGGATTAACATCAGTTTTTCTTTTCTAGAATTTAGGGTGATGATTTCTTTATTCTTGTTATCTTCCTTTCCTATATTACTAATTTTTTGTCAAAAACTTAACTACTTTTACAATTTAGAAAAACACAGTAAAAATTAATTAATTGTGATGGGCCAGTGGTAAGTAGGCAAAGTCATAAAGCACATGTGAGAGCAAATGATGAATAAGATTGTAAAGACTATGAAATTACATCACCAAAGAGGTAACAGGAAATCAGCTACGGCTCAGGGAAAACCCTAGGTGTGATGCCTACCAGTTGTGTATCTTTGGGCAGGTTATTTCTCACCTTTTAGCTGCAGTGTCCTTACTTCTAAGTTAGAGATTCAAACAGTGCCGGTCTCATAAAGTTTTAAGAATCAGATGAGATTGCACATGTAGGCCACGGACACTGGGTAAACTAGCACTACAACTAGGTTTATTATTTATCTGGCTGGTCACAGGAGTGTTACCATCACTGGGAGGTTTTCCAACACAAAAGGACGTTCTAGGCCTGGAGAAGAGCCACCAGGAGCGTAGGGGAAGGAGGGGGCTTGCTTACAGGTTCACGTTTTAAAGCTTAAAACTAAACTGTAGACGGGGCTTCCAACATGGTGCTAGTGGTAAAGAATCCGCCTGCCATGCAGAAGACATAAGAGATACCAGTTTGATCCCTGGGATGGAAAGATTCCCTGGAGGAAGGCATGGCAACACTCCAGTATTCTTGCCTGCAGAATCCTATGGACAGAGGAGCCTGGCAGGCTACAGTCCACACGGTCGCACAGAGTCAGACACGACTGAAGTGACTTAGCACGCCAGCACAAACTAGACATTTCGCTTTAGAAAACATGGAACTTCTGGTTGTTCTTAACAAAGTTCTCATCAATTTTGTTCTGATTTCTGAAAGAATTCAAACACTTGTGGTTTTCTATTATTGGAATTTTAAGTCATAGCTCATTATTCAAGGCACCTTGGAAAATAGAACATTAATAGTAAAGACCAGCCATTTCAGTCCATATTTTCTTACTAGAACCCAGCAGTCCTTTAGTGCAAATACACATTTGTATTTATTTAATTATCTTGTTTACCCTACATGAATAGCCCAAACCCTCCAACCTTTCTTCACCCCACTCTAGGACATGATTCATCACAGGAGGGAAGTCAATTAAACAGCCAGCAGTCTACGCAAGGACATGGCACTGCAGATCAGTGCACAGCCAGACCAAGCAACCGTAGATGTTCATCGCTGCAGCATGGTTGTTGGAGACTCTGGGGTGAGAATGAGTTCATAAAAAACAAATACGGATCCACTTTTATCTTCCCAAGACTGTAATACACACCAGGAAGTGAATAAGTCTGTCTCTTTTGGGAAGTTCCCAAGTGTTTTGATTGAAACAGAACATCTCATTTAATTTTCCACCACAGGATGCATTCATAATTCATGAACTGGTCCAGGCTTTTCATAATAAATGGCAATTGAATTAAAAACATGTCTGCTGTCTTTAGCCAAATACACACATATATTAAATGTAGAACTATTGTCTTCATGCATTTTGGTCAAAAAATAATTAGAACCACAGTATGGTTTATATTCATACTCACATGTGTATGTTTCTATGTATAGGCATGTGTGTATATACATATGTATATGTGTTTATGTGTGTATGTGTGTGTGTGTGTGTAAACGTTCATGGAACATACATTATTGAGAAGTCTCACAGGCACAGGAATGATCTCTCAAGTTCCAGACCCCTCTATCAGATGTCTGCTTGACTACAGGAGATGGTTGCTTTGACTAGAAAATCTTACCATCTCCACATCCGACCTGTTATTCGAGATGCAGCTCACGTGCCACTTCTCCATCAAGCCCCTTGCAATTTTCCTGCACCAGAAATGATCTCCTTTTTACCCTGGATGTATTATTTACATACATGTCTTCTCCCCACGACAAAGCAAAAGGCTCCTTGAAAGTAGGGCCCATGGAAAAGTATTATTTGTCTCTCCCTCACCCACCAGTCCACGGGGTCGTAAAGAGTCGGACACGACTGAAGTGACTTAGCACACATACCCGCCAGTGCCTAGCATAGTACTTTGCACCAATTGTTGGTGTTGTTTTAGTTGCTAAGTCAGGTCTGACTTTCTTGCGACCCCATGGACTGTAGCCCACAGGCTTCTCTGTCCATGGGTTTTCCCAGGCAAGAATTCGTGAGTGGTTGCCAACTCCTTCTCCAGGGGATCTTCCTGATCCAGGGACAGAACCTGCGTCTCCTGGATCGGCAGGCAGATTCTTTACCACTGAGCCATCAGGGAAGCCCTTTCTACAAATTAGGGTCTTATATAAATCTTGAGAATATTTTATTCCATTTCAATACAATCATCACGGTTTAGGAAGAAACTTGTTTTGGATGGTACAGGCTACCTAGATTAAAACTGACAAGGGTATTAAGGGATGATTTGTCTTCCATGTGCTTTCAGGTAAACAAAAAACTTTTTGTCCTGATATGAATACACTAATCACAAGCAGCTTCTAATCAGTTAAATGACCCACATATAAGAGATAAGTCAAGAAAGACAGGAGGCATGTCTCCCATTTTCACAAACTAAGTACCATGCCAGAGATTACTTTCTCCCAACACCTGATAAAGCAATTATACGTAAAGACAGAGCTCTCTGAACAATAATCATCCCAATTTGGCATCTCTCTTCTTTTTGAAGTGCCAAAAACTTGTTAGGGGAACAAACGTGGCATTCTTCGGTGTCTGCTTTAAGACAACTGACATTAATTGACTACATGATGTGTGGCTTTGTCTGCATTTGCTCACCCAGTCCTCACAACAAGGTTAATTGCCATTTAGCCCATTTTACAGATGATAATACTGCTGCTGCTGCTGCTAAGTTGCTTCAGTCGTGTCCGACTCTGTGCAACCCCATAGACGGCAGACCACCAGGCTCCCCCGTCCCTGGGATTCTCCAGGCAAGAACACTGGAGTGGGTTGCCATTTCCTTCTCCAATGCATGAAAGTGAAAAGTGAAAGTGAAGTCGCTCAGTCGTGTCCGACTCTTAGCGACCCCATGGACTGCAGTCTACCAGGCTTCTCCGTCCATGGGATTTTCCAGGCAAGAGTACTGGAGTGGGGTGCCATTGCCTTCTCCGGATAATACTGAGGCTTACATAATTAATAACTAGGCATACACTACAGTCCACAAAGCATAAAACATCTTTAAAGTCTGAGCTTACTTTCTATGAGTTAATCTTTAAAATCCAATATTGAAATTTGAGGACAATGTTGACAGCATGGACAATGTTGGTCAATGCATTTTCAATTCTCTCAAATGAACACCATTTTCTGTTAGAGTTTGGGGGAACTTATCTCTAAATGGTCACAGAATTTCCAGAGTATTCTGAATTTCATCTAGGAGTTACTAATCTCTGAAAAAAAGGTAACACAGGTTTAAGAACACAAAAGTTTGAGCCCACTCAGGGCCTTCTACTGGATCCTATTTCCAGGATTGCTCTAGAGGATTCTACTGCCTGCATTTATGACATTTGGTCAACATGAAGGGTACATTTCTAGGAGCCGTCTTCTCTTTATTAAAGCCAAGTCTCAAAGGCATTTATTGACAGCTTACTCAAAAAGCTTGGAACATTGAACATATTATCCCATTTAATTTGATCAAATTAGTATTTTAGATACCCTGAGGACCCTCAGTGTCCATACAAAGAGGTTAAATTCCTTGGCTATAACCCTCACGACTAGTAAGTAACAAGTAGAGCTGGAATGGGAACCCCGGTATTCGTAGCTTTAAAAGCTAGGCTTTTTCAACTATACCATACAACTCACACTCCTCTTCCCAGCACCCTGCCCCCCTACCCCAAATATTATTATTTCTGCCTTCTATACCTCTGAACTTAAAAGGTCAAGTCCATTCAACTTCTTTTCAGGACACAATTGTTTTTTCAATGCTCATCTTCTTCATTAAATCACCAAACTGAAGGGAAAGTTGCAAATTTCTTTAAAGTAGGAAATTATGGTGTAAAACAGAGTTCTGATTCCACTGCCACTGCTTAGAAAATAAGGGAATAAAAGACACAGCTACTGCTGATTGTGTACCTCAGCCCACACCACACAACTGCCTCTTCTCTGACTGCCATTTTTACATTTTCTTTGGACTTTTTTAGAAACAGATGGGCTAGTGACTGGAGTATTATCAGATCTCATGTATGCAGCTGGAGCATCCCAGAATTGCAGAAATAGCAATCTTCTGAATAATTTCTCCTGCCACAAACAACTGCTGCTTCTGCTATAATAATCCCCTTAGTGGACCCAGAGAGCATTCTTCCCATTCCAAGAGCCACAGTTCTGTTTATTTTAAACCACAATGTCCTTTTGTATCTCGGCTAGGAAATGCTGCAGACATGTGGACCACCTGATCTTTGTTTTGTCTTTCCTAAGGCAGATATGCCAGATGATAATATTTGGGTTAAAGGACATTTTATCTTCAGCTGTCATAAAAAAGGAAAACCAGGATAGGAGGTAACTGAACTGCTTCTGTTCTTTCTTCCTTATTCATTAAGTCTGTGAGTCTTCATGGGCAGGGTATCTCATGAACTGCCCATTTTATGACACTAATCTTAGACTCCCAGAAGGCCAAATTTGTACCAACCACAAACTCTGTTGATCATATTTTGACCATGATGCCATGCATTCAGAAGTTTTCAGAGTTAAGATGTTTATTGTTATGGGGGGAAAAATGTAGATCTCAGACCAAATATGTATTTTTTTTCATTTGAGTGCTTTGCAACCACAAAGTACTCATTTGATAAAACAGGACCCGATAGTATTTAGAAATAACTGAAATCACAACATACGTAATAATAAACTTGATCTGCCATCCGTGGGAAAAGCCTTAGTGTTTTTTTCAGGTCACCTTTTCCTTTCAGTGGCAAAAACTACACCAATCAGCCAAATAAGTAAATAAATAAATTATGAACTATTAAAATTATTAGATTTTTATCACATTTTAATTTTTATTAAATTACTAGATGTTAAAACAGTATGACCCTGAAGAAACTAGTGATGACAAAGTTACATTAAGGCATAATTTTCCTGTTTGTCAAATGCATCATTTTTATAAGCTTTGAGTTATAAATCAGATGCCAAATAATTCAGCCCTTTTCAAGTTCAATGGCTTTTAGTATATTCAAAGAATTGTGCAACAATTATCACTATTTAATTTTAGAACATGTTTATCATCCCCAAAGCATTTCCAGCCGCTATCACTCCCTATTCTGTCCCCCTAGAGCCTAACAATCACTAATCAACTTCCTACCTGTATAGATTTGTCTATTATGGGCATTTCATACAACAGTTTTTGTAACTGGCTTTTTTTCACTCAGCACAATGTTTTCAAGGTTTATCCATGCTGTAGCAATTAGTACCTTATTTATTTTAATGGACAAATAATATTTGACAACTATTATGAATGAACATCTTTTTATTTATCCATTCATTAGTTGATTGGCATTTGGTTCTGTTTCCAGTTTTGAACTATGGTGAATAATGTTGCTATGAACACTGTGTACAAGTTTTTGCATGGATATATGTCAAGCATCTCTTTTTTAAAAAATTTTATTTTTAATTGGAGGAAAATTCCTTTACAATAGTGTGTTGGTTTCTGCCATACATAAATATGAATCAGCCATAGGTATACATATGTCCCCTCCCCTCCTTCTTGAACCTCCCTCCCCCTTGAACCTCTCTCCCTCTTTTTAAAAAAAAAAAAAATTTTTTTTTTTTTTTTTGGCATGGGGGATCTTAGTTCCCCAAGCAGGGATCAAACCCACGTTCCATACAGTGGAAGCTCAGAGTCTTAACCACTAGACCACCAGGGAAGTCCCAAGCATATAGTTTTTAATGAAACTCACAATTTTGGAGAAGAAAGAAATGCGTTATTTTAATGCCAGTGAAGGGAAAGAATTTAACCAAGTACTGTGCAAGAGGAAGCAGGCCAAGTAGGTACAACCTGTGTTGGTTGGACGTGGGGAGGCAGTGCGAACCCAGACCTTCCTGGCCCGTCCTTCTGGGACACCAGCCAGCAGCAGGGCCATTCCTCTGGGAATGCCTCACTGTGTGATTGAGACCACGAGTCCTCCAAGGCCAGCCGCATGTGCCAAGCATGAGCAAAGCTTGTCCACCCCACCAAGGGTCCTCGCAGCTCATCTTTTCCTGGACTGTGAAGTGGAGAGAGTGTTTGAGCCAAACCCTGATGACAGATGCTGATGGGGACTAATGTGACCTCCAAACGGATTCTCACTAATGACTGAAGCAGGTCAGTAGGCAAATCATATTTTTAACACCTTCCTCCCACATGACACACCATCTCATCCAAATGAAAAGAACTCATTCAAGTAAACAGGTAAGTTAATAAAGAATAACTCAACCTATTTTTACTAAAATAGTCCTAGAAAAGGACCTACATCGTTAAAATGCACTTTGTTTCTAGGTTGATTATCAAAGGCAAGTTTTCCAAGAGTCTGAAGTACTAGTGAAATAGGTTATCCATGAACTTCTTCACCCTCAAGTAAAATAATATTAGAGAATTAAAGTGCATAAGACTCAATTTATTTCAAAACTGGAGGTTCAAAATATCAGTAATTATGAGGCTAAGTTGTACAAAGGGATGTTTCTGCATCCTCCAAATTACCAGAGGTGGTTTGCTAACTAGTGCACGTGGACAATGAGCGATTACTTCCAATTCAGCTTTGTTCTCATTAGAAAAGTACTTAAACCAAAGTGAAAGGCAGCAAGAGCCCAAAATATTGCAGTCAACACCTGTTGTCTTTTCAAAACTGGATCTGCATTTTCTTAAAGCAATACAAAAGTCACAAAGGTAATATGTTCATACACACATATATCTGTAACAGGAGGGAAAGGGGCAGGGCACAACTTTTGAAAGAGTGACATAGCCCAAGGACACAAAACAAAACGATTGGGGCCAAATGGAACCAAGATGGCAGACAAGACTAGACCTTGGTCCTCAATCAGCAAGTGAAACGACACCCAGAGGGGCCACGACAGTGGAAAGGCACTGTTAAAAGACCAAGGAGTGGGCAGCGGCCCAAATCCTGGAAATCTCCGCCCCTGCCCAAAAACAGTTGGACAAATCCTCCCACTCATTAGCATATGAAATTACCCAGCCTATAAAAACCAACCACGCCAAATTTCAGGACCACACTTGCCCTCTGCGGTGGCTCACACTCTGTCTATGGGGTGTGCTTCTCTCTGAATCTCAATAAATCTATTTCTTACCTATCACTTTGTCTCTCACTGAATTCTTTCTGCAATGAGACACTAAGAATCTGAGCTTCGTTAGGTCCTGAAACCAGGTACCATGGGTTTTGGCTGCGTTTGAGTCCCAGTCATGTGGGTTCAAGTCCCAGGCAGGGTTTTGGCTGGGTTCCAGTCCCAGCCACGTGGGTTCAAGTCCCAAGCAGGGTTTTGGCTGGGTTCTAGTCCCAGCCCCATGGGTTTGACTCCCAAACTGGGTTTTGGCTGGGTTTGAGTTCCAATAGGTGGGTTAAAGTCCCAATCTGAGGTAAATGGTTTCATATCACCATGGTTATTTCCATTAGCGAAATTCTATCATCTGAATATCTTGTAATTAAAAAAAAAATAACCACAGTACAACATGAGCAAAGACAGAGGCAAGAAATAACACAGGATTCAGGAAGTACAGACTGCTCCATATATGGCTGAAGGAATATGTGCATAGATAACAATGCAAGGATAGGAGGGTGGAGAGACAGGTTGAGTCTTTAAAACGTGCCTCTTCTGTTAGTCAAGAAGTTTGTATCTATCAAAATGTTCATATAATTCTTCTAGTTTCTGTCAACATGGTGAAATACATTGATTTTTTAAAAATATTAAGCTACCCTTGCATACTTGAAATAAACCTACTTTGTGGCAACATTAAAAAAAAATAACCACAGAAACAGCATCAGTCAAAGTGACTAAAGTTTGCACTCTTTTAGTAGAGCAGAATAAATCACTGTTGCTGTTCCCCCTACTCTTACACCCATCCCTCTCCCAACCCCATGGGAAACAAAACAAACCCTGGTCTAGGCCTCCACACAATCTGAGAACCCACCCCCAAGATACTGGGGACTGTTCTGGGTTTGTGTTTAGAAAGCTGAAAAGAAAAGAGATCAGAAGGAGAAATGGACACACAAAACAAAGGAAGAACCTGCTCCAGAGGTAGCCAAATCTGCCTACTGCCTTTGAGCTATAAAAAACCTTCAATTACTGGAAAAAATATTTAAATCATTAGAAGAAAAATTAAAAAAAGAATGTTCTCTGACATATGAAAATTACATAAAAATCTAATTTCAGTGTCTATAAATAAAGTTTTATTGGAACATATCCCCATCCATTCATTTACATATTGTGGAAGATTATTTTTGGGCTTCAGAGGCTAAGTTGCTTAGTTGTTGCAGAGACCAGAATGGCCTGCAAAGACCAAATGAATTGTTATTGGGCTCTTTACAGTAAAAGTTTGCAAAACCTTTGTCGAACCTAGCGAAAGTGTACATTTCATTCCAAATCTCTAAAATGGATCTCAAGAAAGAGTGAAGGAAAAAAGAAAAAAGCAACAGAGAAGGTTCTAAACCACCCACCATGACTGGGTGGGCAGGAGATGGTACATTTGTGGAGGGAGGTAACTTAGATGGGATTCCTGTTCCACAGAAGCACAAAATAAGTCAGATATATAAAGTTTACTGGGTTGAAGAGTTTTTGCCGACAAACAACTTGTTTCCTTTTATAAATCTGTTTCAAGCACACAGCTTATCAGTGAACACAAGAACACATTAGTTGCTCACAAATTAGCATTTAGTACAATTATCTACAAAAGGGACAAGGAATCCATTTATATTTCAAATCTTGTTCTTCCATTTAGCCTGAAACTTTTTTCAAGTAACAAACACAACCAGGAACACCAGATAACTACCTCTTATCAATGTGAACATCATTTTAATCCACCTTTTAATAAAGCTGCTGTTGTGTGAAGGCAGAGGAGAGAGGCAACTAGGGAAATGGAATAACTAATGAATAGAAATTGGAACCTGGCAAGCTCACTGACAACAGCCAAAGTGTGATGATGTCAAAGTTTCAGTAATTGGATGTGTTCATCAACTTCTCCCCATGTACTCTTTGTTTCCTTAACTCTATCCCCTGCTTATCAACGAATTCAACGGACTGGGTCTTTTGCCTAATTCAAACAACAATATGCAGAAAAATGTCTGTAACTAAATTTCATAATCTAAAAATCACTCAGTTTATTTTGGGTCTAATCATCAAGGAGACATATGTCTAGTCTTATGAAGAAATAAAGTAAATAACACAAATACAGTATTATAAACGCTTTCAAATTCTGGGGTGGGAATGAAAACACTTTTAATAGTTGATCTGGTCTTAAAGATTTTGCTGCAGAAATCTTAGCTATACTCTTCACCTTGGCCACGAAACTGCTAATATATGTTTGCTTTTAGTGGCTCATGTATGTGCATCAGAAGAACGATGGTCTAATTTTTAATTAAAATTTGCTAGTGTTTCAACTCTTCAGTTCTTTTTTTTTTAATCATTTAAACTAAATAAGTAAATACCATGTTGCAGAGAGGCACAGATGGCTGAGGAATCTATGGGAAGCCCAGATGGTGTATCCACATGCCCACAAGCCAGTCATCCCATTGGCAGCTTCTAACTTGACAGTGGATGGGATTAATATAACCTCTACAGTCTCCACACCAGCTGAGGGGCTCACAAGACTAGTGTTTGGGCAAGAAAAGATGTTGACTAAAGACCTCCAGGTCTCACGTCATTGTCTGCAGCAAATTTGATTTCAAGTTTCATACGGACTGAAACAGCCTAACTTCCTTGTAGCTGGTATAGGTCAATGATGCTTCTAAGACCATGTAGTGGCCTGTGTGGGAATGCATGCTAAGATGTGCCCTCATGTGGATTAGAACCGCTTGTTTTTCTTTAAGACAATCCATATCACATTTACAACTTATATTTCATGGGAAAAGTCCTCTAAAAATTAAATACAGAGGGAAAAATATTCCTAAAGAACTTTGTCACAGGACTAAAAAAAAAAAAAAACGCAATTATTATACAAGGGTCGAGTTTACCGCAATCTTCCAAATAAATAATGAGTTTACAGAGTTAGGAAACAACCATGTTTCCTTTCATTTTTGTTAGGCATTACTCTATCCTTAGAGGAAAATAAAAACAAACATACCAGTGTTCTTAATCAATTTATAGAAAAGACTAACAGAACATGATGTAAATAGGCTAATATGCATAAACAAAAGAGAGATGCTCAGTTGTTTGAAAATCAACTTATTCATGTTGTAAAATAATACATACAAATTATTTAAGAAGCATGTCCTAAGAAATAGCAAATCCATATTTATTAACTTACAGAACCCTCTGGGCCTCAGTTTCCCAATGGGCAAAATGATCTCAAAGAGGAGATTGTGCAAACTAAATAATTAATACACTTAAGTTCCTGGACAGTTGTAAGCACTCAAAGGTGTCAACTATTATTAATTCATTATTGAAAGTATTCCTAAAGTAAATTACAGCCACAATTATTTTCCAAAGAATTTTACTTTTTCTGATATATAAGGAGATAGAAAATGGTTCACTGAATGAGCACGTGTGAATGTTAGTCACTCAATTGTGTCCAACTCTTTGTGACTCCATGGACTGTAGCCCATCAGGCTCCCTTGTCCATGGAATTCTCCAGGCAAGAATACTGAGGTGGGTAGCCATTCCCTTTTCCAGGAGATCTTCCCAACTTAGGGATCAAATCCAGGTCTCCTAAATTGCAGGCAGATTCTTTACCATCTGAGTCACCAGGGGAGCCCTCAAGAAGCAAAAATGCAGGCAAGCAAAGTGGAAAAAATGAGATAATCAGGAAAAAACAGGAGAGGAAGAGACAGAAGAAAGTATGACACTGCTGTTTATAATTGAGGAACAACACACAATGGAACCACAGCTTCGAACAGACCACAGAGAAGCAGCGTTAAAAGAAGAAAAGAAGAGTTTGAAAGCAACAGAGGAAAATCGCGATGCCATGAAAAACAAGGTCACACCTTCAGTAATGCTAACAACTAATGCGGGAATTCAAGCCATTATGGAAGAATCTGCAGGTTCTTTGATATTTCATTTTAAAGCTTTTAATAATTATTCAGACAGTCTGTCATTGCCACACAGCATAGAACATAGGCACTCTGGGATGGTCACTGAAGAAAAAACTCCAAAAGTAGGTTAGTGCACCAAGATGCTGTCGCTCAGTCGTGTCTGACTCTTTGCGACCCCATGGACTGCAGCAGGGCAGGCTTCCCTGTCCTTCACAATCTCCTGGATGGTGGAGTGATGGCAATTTAGACTGAGCTATTTCCAAGTCAAAGGTAAACCAGGTAAATCTTTCCTTAAATCTACTGAGGAAGAGTAGATTCCTTCCTCCAGGCACAACCTAAGCTGGATCCTACTGATTTAAATACCATAAGGTCCCTTCCTAGAACAGGGAGAACGAGAAAAGCAGAAAGTGATTTCTTTTAAACACATTCCCTTTTATCACCTGGACACAGTGTAAAGGACCAGGGTGTATTCTAGGGTAGCTATACTGGAATTGCCATAGTAACGCCCTGGGATGAGTTTCGAGATTAAAACCACCGAAGAGGCACTGCCTAATAGCTTCTACTAAGCACAAGAGACAAATTTAGGGTGAGGGGCTCTGGTTGATGAGTAACTGGGAATTTTCCGTGAACAGGACTCAAATAGCTTGTCTGTTCTCTAAAAACAAAAATCACATGAAGCAAGTGTCCTATAACCAGCCAAGGAACTCAACCCTTTCACTCTTTACTCATGTGGGTGGGATGGCCACTTGCTTCTTTTGCTGCTCATCTTTTTCAACTGCTTTCTGCCTTTCTGGTTTTTTTGTTTGTTAATTCACATTGCTCTGTTAGTCAGCTGAAGTGCTTATTATAAACAGAATTAATTTATTCTAGTTACTGGTTCAGGAAAGCATATGATGAATGTGACAGGACAATAGTTATCTGCTACCATGTAATGATAAACTCAAGACAAACAAATCAAACTGGGGGGTCCCACCCACTTCACAGCAGACAATGAATTTATTACTTAACACCCTTCCCAAGCCTCATTATGTTTTCTAGTATTCTCTTCCAGATTTCCCCAAGGTTTTATTTATCCTCTCTTGATGGACAGTCCATGAGGCAGCATAATATAGTAGTTAAGATCGTGGATTCTACAACTAAGCCACTTACACTTGCCTTTGAGCGTCACTAAATAAATTTAATTTGGAGAAAATGAATGTCTCTGAGCTTCAGTATTCTTTCTTCTTTCTCCACTGAGGTATATAATTGACATATAACATTATATCAGTTTGATGTGTAGTGACTGGATATTTGTATACACTGTGAAATGATCACTGCAATAAATACAGTCATTATCCTCCATCACACAAAGTTAGAAAAACAAATTTCTTCCTTATGATAAGAACTTTTAAGATTTACTCTCTTGGCACCTTTCAAATATGCAGTACAGAATTATGCAACATTGCAACCCAATGATGTATTTATTTTATAACTGGAAGTTTGTACCTATTGACTCCTTTCATCCATTTTCCCACCCCCAACGCCCTCCCCTCTGGCAACCACCACTCTATTCTCTGTATCTGAGTTTTGCTTTGTTTTTTAGATTCCACATATAAGTGAGACCCTTTGGTATTTGTCTTTATCTCATTTATTTCACTTAACATAATACCCTCAAGGTCTATCCATGTGATTGAAAATGGCAGGATTTTACCCTTTTTTATGACTGAGAGTATTGTATATTGTATATGCCACATTTTCTTTATCTACTATGGACATGTAAGTTGCTTTCCATATTCTGGCTATTATAAATAATACAGCAATGAACATAGAGGTGAATGTATCTTCTTGAATCAATATTTTCATTTCTTCAAATAACCAGGAGTGGAATTGCTGGATCACATCATAGCTCTATTTTTAATATTTGAGGAAACTCCATACTGTTTTCCATAGTGATTGTACCAATTTACATCCCCACCAATTGTACACAAGTTTTCCCTCTCCTTCACATCCTCACCAACATTTGTTATTTGTGGTTTTTTGATATTAGTCAGTTTGACAGGTGTGATGTGATATCTCATCGTAGTTTTGATGTACATTTCCCTGATGAGTGGTGATAATGAGCATCTTTTCATGTGCCTGTTGGCCATCTGTATGTCTTCTTTGCAAAGATGTCTATTCAGATCTTCTGATTATTTTTTAATTGGATTGTTTGCTTTTTGTTGTTGAGTTGTATGAGTTCGTTATATATTTTGGATATTAACCTCTTATCAAAAATATAATCTGAAAATATTATCTCCCATTCAATAGGCTGCTTTTTCGTTTTGCTGTGCAGAAGCTTTTAATTTTGATGCAGTCTCACTTATTTATTTTTGCCAATCACTGCCAACACCAATGTTAAGAAGCTTATTGCATATGTTTTCTTCTAGGAGTGTCATGGTTTCCAGGCCTAAAGTCTTTAATCCATTTCAAATTAATGTTTATGTGTGGTATGAGATAGTACTCTAGTTTCATTCTTCTGTATATAGCTGTCTAGTTTTCCCAACATCATATATTAAAAAGATTATCCTTTTCCAATTGCATTTTCTTGCCTCTTTTATTGCAGATCAATTGACCATAAAATCGTGGGGTTTTATCTCCATTCTGTTCCATTGATCTATGTGTTTGATTTTACACCAGTGCTATGCTGTTTTGATTACTATAGCTTTGCAACGTAGTTTGAAATTAGGGAGAGTGATGCCTCCAGCTTTGTCCCTCTTTCTCAAAACTGTTTTGGCTAGTCAGGATCTTTTGTACTTCCATACAAATTTTAGGATTCTTAGTTTAATTTCTGTGAAAAGTGTCATTGTTTTTTGATAGAGATTGCACTGAATCTGTAGATTCCTTTGGGTAATATGGACATTTCAACTGTATTAATTCTTCCAATCCATAATCACAGAATATTTTTCCATCTATTCATGTCTTCTTCAATTTCTTTCATCAATGTCTTACAGTTTTCAGCATATAAGCCTTTCACTTCTGTGGTTAAATTTACTCCTAGGTATTTTACTCTTTCAATGCAACTGTTTAAATGGAATTGCGTTCTTAATTTCTCTTTCAATAGTTCATTATTAGTGTTTAGAAATACAACTTGTTTTGTACGTTGATCTTGTACCCTGCAACTTTACTGATTTCATTTATTGATACTAACATTTTTGAGTCTTTGTTTTCTATATGAAAAACTGTTATTCACTTACTTCTTCCATTCCAATCGGAATGCCTTTTATTTCTTTTCTTGCCCAATTGCTTTGAATAGGACTCCCAATACTATGTAGAATAAAAGTGATAAGAGTGGGCATTCTTGCTTTGTTACTGATCTTAGAAGAAAAGCTTTTAGCTTTTCACTATTAAGTATGATGTTGGTGGTGGATTTGTCATGTATATGCATGCGTGCTCAGTCAGTCTGACTCTTGCCACCCCATGGACTGTAGCCCTCTAGCCTCCACAATCCATGAAATTTCCCAGGCAAGAACACTGGAGTGGGGTGCCATTTCCTACTCCAGGGAATCTTCTTGACCTCGGGATCGAACTCATGTCTACTACATGTCCTGCATGGGTTTGTCTCATATGGCCTATATTATGCTGAGGTATGTTTCCTCCTTGCCCACTCTATTGAGAGTTTTTATCATAAATGAATGTTGAATTTTATAAAATGCTTTTCTCCATCCGTTGATATAATCATATGATTCATATCCTTCATTCTGTTAGTGTACCACACACTGTTTTTAAGATGTTGAATGATCCTTGCATCCTGGTATAAATCCCGCTTGATTAATGATATATGATCCTTATAATGTATTATTGAATTTAACTTTTAATATATTGTGAGGATTTTTACATCTATGTTCACCAGGAATTTTGCTCCATACTTTTCTTGTGTTTTGTCTGGCTTTGGTATCAGGATAATGCTGGCCTTACAAATGAGTTTGGAATCATTCCCTCCTCTTCATTTTTTGGGAAAAGTCTGAGAATGACAGATATTAAATCTTCTTTAAATGTTTGATAAAATTTACCAGTGAAGTCATTTGGTCTTGAGTTTTGTTTTTTCTGAGAGGTTTTTGATTACTAATTCAATCTCCTTACTAATAATCAGTCTATTCAGATCTACTATTTCTTCATGATTCTATTCTGAAAGATTGTATGCTTCTACAAATTTATTCATTTCTTTTAGGTCATCTGATTTGTTGGGGTATAATTGGTTAAATGGTCTCATGATCCTTTGTATTTCTGTGCTATCAGTTGTAACTTCTCCTTCTTTTCTGATTTATTTGAACCCTCTCTCTATTTTCCTGGTGTGGCTAGCTAAAGTTTTGTCAAATTTGCTTATCTTTTCAGAGAACCAGCTCTTAGTTTCATTGATATTTTCTATTGTATTTTATTTTATTTTTTTTACTTTTTTTAAAATTTTTTTAAATAAATTTATTTTAATTGTATTTTAATCTCTATTTATTTCTACTCTGACCATTGTTATTTCTTTCCTTCTGCTAACTTTGAGCTTCATTTGTTCTTATTTTTCTAATTCCTTTAGGTATAAGGTTAGATTGTTTATTTGACATTTTTCTTGTTTCTTGAGGTAGATCTGTATCACTATAAACCTTCTTCTAGAACTGCTTTTGCTGCTTCTCATAGATTTTGGTAGATTACAGTTCCATTTTCATTTGTCTCAAGGTATTTTTTGATTTCTCCTTTGATTTATTATTTATTTATTGTCAGTAGCATGTTTTTCAATCTGCACATATTTGTGTATCTGTGATTTGTCCAGTTTTCTTCTTGCAATTGATTTCTAGTTTCATGTCATGTGATCAGAAAAGATGCTTGATATGATTTCAGTCTTCTTCAATTTATTGACATTTATTTTGTGGCCTGATGTATGATCTGTCATGGAGAACATTCCATGTGCACCTGAAAAGAATGCATACTCTGCTGCTTTTGGATAGAATGGTCTATATATAACTATTAAGTCTATCTGCTCTAATGTGTCTTTTAAGGCTGATGTTTCCTTATTGGTTTTCTGTCTAGATGATCTATCCACTGAAGTCAGTGGGGGTATTAATGTCCTCTACTATTATTGCATTGCTGTCAATTTCTCCCTTTAGGCCTGTTAATATATATATATATATATATATATATATATATATATATATATATATATATATATATATATATATATATATATAGGTGTTCAGTTTTCTTATCTGCAAAACAGGAAGAAAATAATGGTGCCCATCTTTAGAACTGTTTTGAGGATTAATGAGTTAATATCTGTAATGTGCTTAGATACATGCCCCATAGCTGTTTATCATTGTCATGGAGCATGTGTGGGTAAGGGAAGCAACTTTCATCGGGTTCTTCTAAACAACGGTCCTGTTCTATTGTTTTAATTATTGCCAGGGACCTGATGACTATCCAATATTTATCTCCTTTGTCATCATTTTCTCATCCTCCTGATTTTCATGCCTAACTGCCGGCCAGCATATAATCTCATGAGCCCTTCAAATCCAACAAACTAACTCAAACTGGACACACTGTGTTTCTTCTCATCTCAGACCCTTAATTCTACTTTAGTTTTTCAAATGATTCATTATTCTGGCCCCAGATCCAATGTCACCTCCTCAGGGAAGCCTTATTTATAAGAGCCTCCCTACCAGGCTTATCCCATAAATTGTCCTTATCTTAATATCCTGTTGTGGTTTCTTCATAGCCCTGATCTCTGTATCTGACCTGATCTTTTGTATTTGCTTTCTTATTGATTAAATATCCCCCTGCCCCCCACCACTGGACTAAAGCTCCATGAGACCAACATCTTGTTTTGTTCACTGTTATATCTTGGGAACCTAGAGCAAATTCTGGCAGTTATACATGCCCAGTGTTTATTAGATGAATTATTGACTAAATTCCATGGCATACATTTCAGAAAATTTTGCTCTCATATATTTGCTTAAGAAACGTTTTCAGGCAGAACACTCTTTGACATAAATCATAGCAACATTTCCGGGGGTCTGTCTTCTAAAGCAAAGGAGACAAAAGAAAAATACACAAATGGGATCTAATTAAACTTAAAAGCTTTTGCAAAGCAAAGGAAACCATCGACAAAACAAAAAGATAACCTACTGAATGGGAGAAAATACTTGCAAATAATATGATCAATAATGAGTTAATATCCAAAATATATAAACAGCTCATACAACTCAACAACAGAAAAACAAACAAGTGGATTAAAAAATGGGCAAAAGACCTGAATAGACATTTTTCTAAGAGGAACTACAAATGGTCAGCAAGCACATGAGAAGATGTACAGTTATCTCTAATCATCAGGGGAATGAAAATCAAAACCACAACGAGCTATGACCTCACACCTGTCAGATTGGCCATCTCAAAAAGAACACAAGTAACAAATGCTGACAAAAATGTGACGCAAACAGAACCCTCACACGCTGTTGGTGGGAACATAAGTTGGTGCCACCTCTGTGGAAAATAATCTGGAGGTTTCTCAAGAAAACTAAAAACAGAGCTACCATATGATCTGGCAATTCCACTCCTGGGTATACATCCAAAAACCAAGAACACTTATTTGAAAAGATGCATGCACCCCAGTGTTCCCAGTAGCATTATTTACAATGGCCAAGACATGGAAGCAATCTAAGTGTCTGTCAGAAGATAAATGGATAAAGAAGATGCATATGTGTGTATATATATACACACATACACATTCATATAGAATGGAATATTATTCAGTCATAAAAAAGAATGAAAATTTGACATTTGCAACAACACAGATGGACTTGGAGGGTATTATGCAGAGTGAAATGAGTCAGACAAACACAAATACTGTATTCAGTTCAGTTCAGTTCAGTCGCTCAATCGTGTCCGACTCTTTGAGAACCCATGAACTACAGCACACCGGGCCTCCCTGTCCATCACCAACTCCTGGAGTCCACCCAAACCCACGTCCATTGAGTCGGTGATGCCATCCAACCATCTCATCCTCTGTTGTCCCCTTCTCCTCCTGTCCTCAATACTGTATTGTATCACTTACATGTGCAATTAAAAATAACATAAAATATTGAATATAGCTAAAAAAAAAAGAGCATTCACAGATATAAGTAAACAAACTAGCAGTTACCAGTGGAGAGAGGGAAGTGAGGAGGGGTATACAGGGGTGGGGGGTTAAGAAGTACAAATTATTATGTATAAAATAAGCTACAAGGACACAATGTACACTCCAGATAATATAGCCAATATTTTATAATAATTATAAATGGAGTATAACCTTTAAAATTGTGAGTCACTATACTGTACACTTGTAACTTTTATTGTACATCGATAAAAAGGAATTATTTTCACCAACTGTGTTTATAATAGCAAGGCTTTGGCACGTGGTAGGATAAGATTCAATATTTAGATACGTGGAAAGCCCCACTGACCCTGAAACAGGAGATAAATGAATCCCCTTTAGTTTTTATTCCTGTATACTTAACACTTGTACACTTAACACAGAAGCTTACAAAAGTTCAACTTGAGTGTGCCTTGATTAGGACAGTGATCCCACTGTGATTTTAGGTATTTATGTCAAAATAAATGCCCATAAATGACAAATAAATTTATTTTGACATACACGCCTCCTGTCCTTTAAAGACCCACTCAACTGTTTGCATTAACAACTATCTAAAAATAGCTACTAGCCTTAGGGACAAAGAGTAAAAGCAAGCCCAATCGTCAGTTTCAACAAATTACAAGTTGATATTTTTTCCTCACAAGATATTCTAGCAGCTCCCAGTGAGACTGGCAGTCATGTGACGGGTAACCAGATCATTCAGCTGACAGGAAAACATATTTATTGACTCCTAATTTGAGAATCACTCTTTGTACTAGCTGGGCGATGCTATTTATTTCAGTTAAACTCAACAAACGTTTTGGAGAAGGGAATGGCAACCCACTCCAGTGTTCTTGCCTGGAGAATCCCAGGGACGGGGGAGCCTGGTGGGCTGCCGTCTATGGGGTCGCACAGAGTCGGACACGACTGAAGCGACTTAGCAGTAGCAGTAGCAGCAACATTTACTGAATTTCTCCTTTCTGTTCAGGCAAGTAGTGGACAGAATATAATCAGTGAGACACAGAACCTGTCTTCATTGAGTTAATATTTGTGCAGGTGCCTGGCATATAGCAGTTCCTCAATAAAAGTGTGCTGAACCCACTAAAGCAGAAGACAGTATTACATAAAAGCATTAGTAAGATTTCCACGTGCTCTGGGACCTGCAGCCTGGAGGGGTAGAAACAAGCTGGGATCCGGACCCACGAGCCAAGCTAGGATCCAAGCTCTGAGGCTTCCTAGCTGTGTGATCCTCAGCAAATTTCTTAACCACATCAGACCCAATCTGATCCCATGTAAATGGGAATAATTAGTCCTCCAGCTTGTGGGACTTGCCACTGGAGAATGAGAGATGATATCTGTAAAACAACAGGCTTGGCACAGGGGCGGGGCTCAATGCCTGATATGAGGCAGCAATGGGAGGGAGACCGCAGGGAGCAGGAAATGCTTCCAGAGAAACTTAGGAAAGGAAAGACAGGTGGAGGCATTCCAGGCAGAGGGAGTTGTCAGCCTGGCTTGCACAAGGATTTGTGCAGGGTGCGAGCATCTATTTGGGGGAGAGGGAATCACTTTGTCGGCCGTATTAGAATGGCTGAAGACACGAGGCAGCAGGATGGAAAGTAATACGTCAGCTGAGGGCTTTGGATCCCAGGCCCAGGAGTTTATACTCTCTGAGGTCAAACAGGTCCACTGAGAGTCTGGGGCAGGAAGGAATGCAGGCAAATAGAAAATCAAACACAATATTTAAAAATTCAGAAATGGCATAGAGCTGGAAGGGACCTGAGGGTGGGGCTACTCCAATGGACACACTATTACAGATAAGAAAACTGATCAGCTACACAGGACACATGCTCAGAGTCCCAGGCCAGTTGGTACCAGAACAGTGTACAGACCGGAATCTAAGTTTCCTGATTTAACAAGCACTTCTCCTCCAATGCCACCAACATATGGAATGCATGCACGAAAACAGGGCATGATGTATTAATATATGTGTATATACATATGTATACATGTGGCTCAGTGGTAAAGAATCTGCCTACTAGGCAGATTACATGGGTTTGATCCCTGTATCAGAAAGATCCCCTGGCAAAGGAAATAGCAACCCACTCCAGCATTCTTGCCTGGGAAATCCCATGGACAGAGGAGCTGGTGGGCTACAGTCCACGGGGTTGCGACTAAATTTGGACATGACTTAGCAACTAAAATAACAATAACATATATATATACATACATATATAAAAGCATACATATACATACATATATTTTACACACACACACACACACACACACACACACACATCATGCTTAGGTAAAAGTATCCACCAGGGTACATACTATGGAAACAGAGAATGACCTCCTTTGGGATAGAGAAGCAGATGGCCACTGAAAACTTGAAAACTTTCCCCAGACATCACCTCTCTCCCCAGACCTGGCACAACCACTCCCTCTACCCTGGTTCCTTCGTCAACTTTCAGAGCTACTAAACCCCCACCTCCCACCCCCACTGCCCTGCTAATTCCACATCTTAAACATTCCTCAAAGTTAAATAGCACTGTAAGGAAGCAAAGAGACAAATCCAGAAAGTGGGACTTAGCTTGGCAAATCAATAGCATAAAAAATAAAAACAGGGGTCTGCTCCAGAGTGAAAGAGACCCTTGAGGCACAACCACCAAATGGAACACGTGAGCCTTGCCTGAATCCTCACTTAAAAAACAAAAGTGAAAGCCACTCAGTCGTGTCCGATCCTTTGCAACCCCATGGACTATATAGTCCATGTAATTCTCCAGGCCAGAATACTGGAGTGGGTAGCCGTTCCCTTCTCCAGGAGATCTTTCCAATCCAGGGATCGAACTGGGACCTGCATTGCAGGCAGATTCTTTACCAGCTGAGCTACTAGGGAAGCCACCCGCAGAAACAAAAGCTACCTATGAAAAGATAGTTTTGAGAGAAATGTGAAAGAATACTGGATAGGACAGGGACATGAGAAGCTTATGCAGGAAAATGTCAGTTTCACAAAGAGACCTATGAAATTATACAGAGGTGAAGTGATGAGGTGGCTGAGATCCGCTTTATTTAATGTTAATACTTATTTTTAATTATGTGGCCACATCAGGTCTTAGTTGTGGGACACGGGATCTTTAGTCGTGGCATGCAAACTCTCAGTGCCAGCATGTGGGATCTAGTTCCCTGACCAGGAATAGAACCCAGGCCCCCTGAATTGGGAGCACAGAGTCAGCCACTGGATGGCCAGGGAAATCCAGAGGTCTGTTTTAAAGTACTTCTGGCAAATAATGAGGAAAACAAGCAAGGAATAAACCAGACAACTGTTGAATCTGGGTAATCGGTATATGGGGGTTCACTGTGCTATTCTAATTTGAGTATGACTGAACTTTTCTCGATTAAAAGTGGGGTTTTATTTCTGCACCCCAAACCAAACAAACCAAAAGCCACCTTACCTATACCTTCCCTGTCAAAAGGGATCTTGCTCTTATTTTCCCCTCGCTGACATCCTAGTTCACCTGACTGCACTTAAACTCTGGGAACCTCTGAGGACCCTGTCCCTTCCCACCCTCCTCACCTCTCCAGGTTTCCTCATCTGCACCCACGTATTCAGTTACTATCCAGAGAGGTACCTTTAGCCCCGGCCTTGACCTCTGAGCTGAGCTGCAGTGGACATTTCTGTACGCATTTCCCAATAAACAGCACATGCTCCTGTGGGGTTATTTAGCAGATGGAGCCCGCGAATTTCCCAACTCTAGCACTGATCCCCAACTGACTTTTCCTCCTTTATTCCACATCTTAGGTACCACCATTGTTTCCCGAGGGTAGAAATCTCTCCCTGCCATCAATTCCTCCCTGCTCCACCAGTCCCCACTTCTAATAGATAGCAACTTTTGCCAATTCTATTTCAGAAGGGTGTCTCAAATTCAAACCCACCTCAGTATCACACTGCCCAAGACTCAGCTCAGGCCTGGAATCCTATGATGAGGGTCCACTTCTCTTCTAGCTTGGCTATCCCCAAGACAGCCATCCCCCGCTCTGCTGCCCAGGACACTTCCCCACGTCAGACCTGGCCTTGCCAGAGATACCAACAGACCTACTATAACTGTCTCCTCCTTCAGAGTCCAACAGGCCTGTGTTTGCATCCCCACGAGAAATCATTAATGACAACAAAAATACTGAATGATTACCCTGTCAGGCATTATACTAGGTACTTCATTTACCTTATTTTTTTTTAACCCTTACAGCAGGTTTATTTTTAAACAGGTATTATTATCCATTCTACGGATAAGGAAACTGAGGCACAGACGACACTAATTTGCTCAGAGTCATAAGGTCAGTAGGTGGCAAGCCACAGAGGTGACCCTAGACAATCTAGTTCTGAAGCACGGACACCCTCCCACCAGGCTAACCTGATGTCCCTACTTGAAGTTAACATCCCTAAGACTCAGGTTTTAATCTGCCAAATGGAGTTAATGAAGCCTGCCTCAAAAGGTTGCTGTAAGGATGCAATTTAATAGGAACTCAACAAACACTAGCTACTGCTGAGCACTGGAGTCTTTCCAGTTTGCTGAGGAGGAACTCGGAGAGTCTCGGCTCAGTGTGGCTTCTCCTCCCTCCCCCAGTCTCCCCAGTAAGTTTCAGGACTCCTGGGAAGGATCCCATGTCCAGGCTCCCCTTGTTAATGGAACTGCGTCCAAACAGACATTCGACTGTGCAGGCACCCATCTGCTCAGCACCAACAGACTGCCCTTCACCGGGCGGGGAACGGGGCAAACTGGATAAGAACTTGACCTTGGATGCTCCGTCTCTGGGTAAGACAAACACACACACACAAAAATTATAAGAAATGATGCTATTTGCAGCAACACGGATGGACTTAGAGACTATTATACGAAGTGAAGCCAGTCAGACAAAGAAAAACAAATAACACATAATATCACTTATATGTAGAATCTAAAAAGATGATACAAACAAACTTATTTACAAAACAGAAATAGACTCACAGACATAGAAAACAAACTAATGATTACCAAAGGATAAGGGGAGAGAAGGGACAAATTAGGAATTTGGGATTAATAGATACCCATTCATATATATAACATAGGTGAACAACAAAGGACCATAGTTGAGGGAACTACATTCAATATCTTGTAATAATGTAATAGAAAAGAACCTGAGAAAGTATATATATATATATATATGTGTGTGTGTGTGTGTGTGTGTGTGTGTGTGTGTGTGTGTGTGTGTGTACATATATATATATCTGAATCTTTTTGCTATACACTTGAAACACTGTAAATCAACTATATTTCAATCAAAATAAATACAAATTCAAAAAATATTTACAGTAGACTGAGTGCTGTATCAGAGGATGACACAAGGGAAAAATGCTGAGAATACAGTGCTTAGCTTTGCTCTGGGGGAATTCAGCAACATGGCATAAATCCATCATGACTGATCACTTGTGAGATCAGTTACTCCTGCAGTGCTGTGCTTAGTCACTCAGTCGTGTCTGAGTCTTTGCAACCCCATAGACTGCAGCCCGCCAGGCTCCTCTGTCCATGGGGATTCTCCAGGCAAGAATACTGGAGTGGGTTGCCATGCCTTCCTCCAGGGGATCTTCCCAACCCAGGTATCAAACCCAGGTATCCTGCATTGCAGGAGGATTCTTTACCAGCTGAGCTACCAGGGACATCCCACTCAGTCGGCTCAGTCGTGTCCAATTCTTTGAGATCATTTGGACTGTAGCCTGCCAGGTTCCTCTGTCCATGGGATTTTTCAGCAAGAATCCTGGAGTGGGTTGCCATTTCTTTCTCCAGGGATCTTGAGAAATCCCATGGCAGAAGGAGCCTGGCAGGCTACAGTCCGTGGGGTCACAAAGAGTTGGACATGACTTAGTGACTCAACAACAAAAACAATTATGACCACTTAGCAAATATTAATTTAAGATGGGCAGCTGTACTGTTCTTCAATCATGATTTTTTTAATAAAATCATTGACTTTTGATAAAACCCCACTAAACACAAAAGTTTAGTCCCTTCTGAGTTCACGGTTATCAGGAAATCTTAACTGCCAAACCTCAAAGGTCCCATTTAACATGAGCATCCTAACAGCTTGAAGAAGGCAAAAAATATAAAATGTATTTCATTTTTTCAAAAAATGTTTAGATTATTTAATAATTCAAAACCGGATACTATTTCCTTCTGTATAAAAGCACCCAAAAACATCCCCACAGCTCTCTACATATAAAATGGATATAATTTAATATTAAAGATTTCCTTCTATATTTCTCTTTATCTAGAAAGTGTGCCAGAGGTGTTTTCGCCAATGTAACTTAGAAAAGACCAGGTCAAAGCTAATAGGGTTGTTTGAGAGCCAATAAAAAAAACTATTTGCTATTCCTTCATTCCAGTTCAAATGGCCCATATCTGCCTGCTACTGGCCTGTCAGCCATGGGCGAGGTGGAATCAGCAAGACTGAAAACTGTGGGCCCAGACAGGGGCAGGAAATAAGAGCACAGGCCACCAGAGGTGTTTGGGCCCTAAGTGAGGGCTGCAAAGACCCTGCCGCAGAGGAGTGGGACGTGCGCCATGAGAGGCAGAAGAGCACAGAAGCCCTGCCTGGTCTTCTGTCTGTACATTAAGATTCCAAAAGCACAGCCGGTGGCAATCCTCTCTCTTCTACAACGACAGCAAGAAAGACTGGGGGGGAGGGGACTGTTTAGTTCAAGCTCTGAAGACAAAATGACCTTTTGTCTTATGGAGGCTTATCCAGCACCCCAAAGCTGCAGATACCAAAATGCAGAGTCATCATCTCTGCAATGATTTTAACGAGCTTGATTTCTATCTCAGAACAAAATGGTGCACCTGTCCCCTATACTCACATTCAAATGTACTTTACCACTTTTCCCCTCCTTCATACTGTCCTTGTTGAAGCTCCCCAGTGAACCAGCAGGTCCATACTGGTCACAGACCAAATGGTAAAGAGCTGTAGGAATGGTCTCACCCTCAAGCCCCGCCTTCCCAAGTCATCCTTCTTTGTTTTTGTAGTTGTTGCTTTAACTGCCTAAAAGAACTCTATTTTTCTCTGTGTTTGAAGCAGCAGGACAGCACTTCTCTCCTATTGACGGTTTTATCTCTTCTGCAAGCAAGCCCCCCAGAGGTAGCAGCAGCAATGGCAGCTTGCAGGTGTTGTGTGTGAGGGGTAGGGTGGGGGGTCTCCTGCAGAGAAGCACAGCACACAGCAGCTTCCCCAGTGCCAGGGAAAGGGGCCCATTGGGATGATGTGATGACATCGTGGCCACTGGGGTGTCGCTCCACTGGTCTGCAGAAGATCCTTTACAATTGTCATTTGCCCCAATCCATCTGTTTATTTGCTTTTAAGTAAAAAGGTACGAAATGATCTTTCCAGTCAAAGAAGGAATGACTTCCATGTATCTGACTGTGTAGGGTGGCTACTGAATGAGCATGCCTCACTTCCATAAAAGTCTGCTCCTAACATTCTTAACCTAGAGAAAAAAGATCGGGCATTTTTTTTAACGTTCAAAGGGACGCCTTCCAAAGGCTGAAGAATAAAGAAGCTCCATCCAGCTGTGCCCCAGGAGACCCATCAATCTCAGGCTGCAGAACCTTTGGACAGAGCTACATCACAGTTATGGGGCTCGGGGAGGGAGGGAAGACCTGGATGTGTACTGTTTAAGGATCAAACAAGAAAAACGTTCTCCTGTTTCACTTAGTGCAATGAAACAGCTAAGATTCTTGACTGTTTTTGTTGTTTTTCTCTGAAACAAGCTCTCACTAACTGGGCCTTCTCTGTGCTAAACTAGACGCCAGAAAGAAAAGCCATGTGGGCAGTGTGTGACCTGTTTTCCATCAAATGTCCTGCTCCCTGCTGGCGGTGTGAATTAAGGGGCCTCCATCTGGGAGTAATGACACTCCTTGAAGAGCATCAAATACTAGTGATCTGTGTTACGGCTACAACAGAAAGCCGCATGCCTGCGTGTCAACAGAAAGGAAGACCAACTGGGAAGACCAGGTATTTTCTAAGTTACCCATTTATTTTGTCATTCACTAATGAGCTGAAGCCAAGCTCCAAAGGCTCGGGACAAATATCTTTAACCGAGAAAATTCTCCCCATACAGTAGTTGTCTGCAAATTAAGATTGCTATTATTGTTTTAACATTGAGTATTCGAGCAGTCAGCATTTAAGGACTAGCGCTTTGTGGGAGCTGAGCTTAAGGATCACAGCGATTGTGGGCCAGAGCCAGTTCCTGCCGAGAAACAAAGAGGGGATTCTTTACTGACAGTTATAAGAGATGTTATATAATCTCCCTCCTTTTCTCCAGGAGCAAGTGTAATTACTTATTTGTCTAAGATGAAAGGCAGTTTTCCACCTAGACTCTGCTATTTTGATTCTATAACTCCCCCACTAACAATCAGGCAGGGGCAGGGGGAGATGGTCAGACCTTCCTGACCATCGGAGTTCTCCATCGGGTAAATTATCTTTAGAATTTAAACAGACTTTAATATAATTGCAATTTTATTTGATAACTGAGTCCCTTCTGCTTGAATTTGAATCCCAATTCCCTTCCTGGGTAGAAGAGTGCCCTTGGGCAGGGTAGCTAGCTGCCCCATGCCTCAGTTTTCCTACCTTGTAAAGTAAAATCATCATAATGAAAGCACTGGCCTCATAAGCACTGCTTCTGTTTCTTTCCCTTCTATCTTCTCACTCTCTGGTGTGCTGAAAAGGAAGAGGACCTAAAGCCCAAAAATTTAGGCTTGAATTCTTATCTCTTCCTTTTTAAGAAAATTAAATCATTATACCTTTGTATCGATAATTGTTAGGCAAACCATCTAACCTTTTAAAACCTTAGTTTACTTATCCCTGAAATGGGGAGAATAAAACCCACTTTATAGGATTCAAAGATTGAATGAGAGATTGCATGCGAGTCCTAAACTATCTGATTATTCATGTTACTTAACTTTTATGATTCATGACTTACTTGCTATCCTCAGTACCAACCCTGGACACAAATTTCTTGTTAAGTAATTATCTCCCCCAACCTCTGATACAGCTCTGCCCTCCAACCTACTTTCCCTCATCTTAACATTTCGATCCTAGCCTTCTTATCCTCTCATGCATGTCTGATTTCCAGCTATTATAAGCTGCAGTTCCCGAGGATATGACTATGGTGATGAACTATGCTCTGGCCCTGGAACCTTGAGTGGCCTAGAAAAGCTTGAGTCCAATAAAACATCTGCAACACATTATCCTGCAGTCAGCCAAGTGGGCCGAGACGTGCCTGGCAGGAAGCTACCGAGATGGGCCCACTGAGCTGTGAGGTAGTGGGGTCTGATAAAATACTTGAGAGCACAGAGACTTCTCTCTTACCAACTGTTGGGTCTGGGGCAGTTACTCAACCTTGTTGAGAAGCAATTTGCTTATATCTTAAATACAGACGTATGCTGCATAGTATATGTGGGTCGGGAGCAGGGTGGTAAAGATCCCTTGTAGAGACGGGATATTCTAGGAAATCAAACTTGTGACAACTCCCCACACTTCCACACAAATCCCTCTTACTCTGTTCTATACCTTCTTTTCAGATAGCTATTATCACTTTCTGGAGTACAACACAATTTACCCATTTACTATGTTTACTGTCTACTGTCCATTTTAATCTCCACTAAAATGTGAGTCTGAGAGTAGGTATCTTTACTGTTCTTTCTGCTGATGTATTTCAAGTGCCTAAAACAATACCTGACTCACTGTAGGTGCTTAGTGAGCATCTGTTGAATGAATGAATGAATCACAGTCAAAATGGAACATAAGCCAAAATACATCAAAAAGTGCTAACATTGAGGGGCTCATATTCTGGGTATCACTTAAATTCCTACAAAAATGTTCATTATTTCTTCCAATTTTAATTCAAAACACCCTTTTTCCTTTCCCTCTAGCGTTGTTGTTGTTCAGTCACTAAGTCATGTCTGTCTCTTTGAGACCCCATGGACTGCAGCACGCCAGGCTCCTCTCTCCTCCACTATCTCCCACAGTTTGTTCAAATTCATGTCCATTGAGTTGATGATGCTATCTAACCATCTCATCCTCTGCTGACCCCTTTGTCCTTTTGCCTTTTATCTTTCCCTGCATCAAGGTCTTTTCCAGTGAGTCGGCTCTTCCCATCAGGTGGCCAAAGTACTGGAGTGCCAGCTTCAGCAGCAGTCCTTCCAATGAGTACTCAGGGTTGATTTCCTTTAGGATTGACTGGTTGGATCTCCTTGCCGTCCAAGGGACTCTTAAGCGTCTTTTCCCTCTACTGAAGCTATATTCAGAGTTTAGTCTTTATGGCTATGATCTTTAAGTTAAGACACTCAACTTGCAGATTGGACTTTTCCTCAGTACATGCCCAGCTAGGTGACAACTTTGTGGCCACTAAGGAGGAAATCTTAGTTCAGAAAAGGAGGAGGAACATAGCTCCACCATCAACCCCCATCATTACCTCCTTGGCCTTCATGTTTCACACAGTCCCTACAAGTTCAAGAGTTCAGGCACTGCATTTCACTACAAATTATATTGCAGAAAATGAAATAATGTGCTATGGGGTTCTAAATCTTCTTTTCCACAAACTCTGCTGTCTGGCTTTATTGTTCACTGATGCAAAACTTCTCCTTTACAGAAGATGTATTATTCTTGATCCCATTAATATGGGTCAGTAATACTCTAAGTAATAATCCATGCAAGGCAAAGTCCTCATGAATGTTAACTAAAACATACAACCCACAGTGTTTTTTTTCCCCTGTCAGAGCCTTGAATTTATCAACTCTGAGTCCACAGCATAAAGTACTATGAATAAAGTCAGAGAGTACAGTTAAAAATCATTTTCTCCTAACTCCTCATTGAGATTTTCAAACAAAAATAATCAGAAATGCCACAATTTAGAGACAGTTAGAAAACCTCCAATTATTCAATGCACACAAAACCTCATAAATTTTGAAGATGTTCCTTTCATCAACTTAATATATATTTCACTGTGCATAATATTAAGTTGGATGTACTGAAAAATCTCTTTCTTTCTTCTGTACTATCATAAAACCAAACAGATATAGATAAAAAAGCCTGCATGCTATTTTGGGGAGGAAAAATGCACCCAAATCCTTGGTTTTGCTTTTTTGGTTCAGTTAATCAAGGCAGCAAGCATGGTAATCTTCCTTTGGAAAAATATACTTTCTTCATGTTATGATTATATGTATCTTCATCCCTCCTTTCTGAAATGCCTCCCCATTGCTTTTTTTAAAATTTTATTTTATTTTTAATAGGAGGATAATTACTCCCCATTGCTTTTTTGTGAAATATTTTGCTTTCCTTCCCCAACACACAGTTATCTTCACTTTTCCAAACGCTTCCAGCAGGCTGATTCTGTAGACATTACCCCAAAACCAGCAGAATGAGGAAAGAGACTCAGTACTTCTAACGGTATTACTATCTTGAACCATGCTTGTTCATTTAGTAAATTAAACCTAATTAATAGCTTTTATACCCTGATTTAAAAAAAAAAACACCTAAATCCACTCTATCTTTTAAACTTTCAAGGGAAGAATGCATAGTTTATGAATTTTGAAGCCAAATGTGGGGTTCAATGAAATGCCTCAATAAGGCATATTTTGATTTCTCAACCACTTTGCTAATTCTTGGGCTTTCCAGGTGGTACAGTGGTAAGGAAGCTGCCTGCCAATGCAGGAGATGCAGAGACATGGGTTTGATTCCTGGGTCGGGAAGATCCCCTGGAGAAGGAAATGTCAACCTGCTCTAGTATTTTTGCCTAGAAAATTCCATGGATAGAGGAGCTTGGCGGGCTACAGTCCATGGGGTCACAAAGAGTCGGATATGACTGACCACACACGCTCACATTGCTAATTCTATGTTTTTAATACACGGTGGTCCCAATTACAGCTGTCTTCAGTTCAGTTCAGCCGCTGTGTCGTGTCTGACTCTTTGTGACCCCATGGACCACAATGTGCCAGGCTTCCCTGTCCATCCCCAACTCCCAGAGCTTGCTCAAACTCATGTCCATCGAGTTGGTGATGCCATCCAACCACCTCACAGCTGTCTCATCCCAAAGCAAAAAAAAATTAATGGTATCTTCCAACTCTTCCAAAGATAATAAAATTTGATCAGTTAGCTCAATTTCTCTCTCAATTCCCATTCTCTAATCTGCCTGCCACTGACTGAGGAATAAAATATTCCCTTGAGATTTACTCATTCTACTATGATTTAGAGTTAAGGACAGGATTCCCACCTACTTAGTGTTTATGTTTAAAGTTTGTGGTGCTTCTCCCCTTGGTTCTACTTGTGCGTTTCTGATAAAGCAACTTCAAAAAAAAAAAAAAACAAAACCGTAACAAACCCAAGACCAACACTAAACTCTAATTCTTTAGTGTGCAGTGGCCTCCAGAGACTTCTGCTAAAATAATTGGTCACAATGTGGGAATAAAGTCACCACTTTTTAAGGTGGTTAAAATTCAGTTTTCTTTTCAAGTGTCTTGCATAGAAGACAAATGCTAGGACACCGGAAAAGCAGACTGACGGAAGGATGGCTGGCTGGCCTCATGCCAAGGACACATTGTGACTTCAGCAGCTAAGGAGAGGCCATGCCCTTTGACCTCTGTCATGTCACAGGTCAATGGCAGGTGTAGACTTCCTTAAAGCAGCAGTAAATCTGCTTTCTGTTAAAAGGCCAAAAGAGCAATGCAGAGACATTTTTATACAAATCTGTTTATAATGATAATAAAGCCAACTATGCTAGGAAGCTCTGTGAGTGAGCAGGAAGAACAAATTGAGACTTATTCATGCCTTATACTCATCCTTTCCAGGGTGCCCAGTTCAATAGCTTCTATGAATGGGGAGTTTTACCTCCTCTAGCCAGCTGCATTACTTCAAGCAAGGCATCTCTGGAGTCGCTAATATGTGGGTTAACTTCAGAAACGGATGGACAAGTTGGACTAAATGACACACTTCTAAGATCTGCAACAACTATGAATCAAAGGAGACAGCGAATTATGGATGCAAAAGTTCACTTTAAACCAAACTCACACAGGTCATCTGCGGAGTGTTCTTTAGGCTTTTCTGCTTTTCAGTCTTTCCACTGTAAGCTCAGAACACAAATGCTATTAACATAGTAACATAAAGAGAAAAACCAGGAAGCAGAAGACACAGCCATGACCTGCCCAGCTCCGGTGGCAAAGGATTGGGCAAAGGTCCACCAGTTTCCTGAACATGATTCTCTTCTGCTTTTCACAGGCATCACCAGTGATGCACATGGTTGATCTGTTTGAGAAGAACAACCATCTCCAGAAAGAAAGGCTGAAATACAACTATGTGCTTTCTTTCTGAATAATGTTTTTATTTGTTTAAGTCGTAGAAAAACAGATTCTATGATCTCAAGCAAGTATGTGTGTGTATATATATATATATATCTTTTGGCTTAGCTAATCTGTTAGATTGCTAGGTTTAATTATTAATATACCCTGTATAGCTACAAAGTAGACTACAGTACTTGTTACTATTTAGTGGCTAAGTCATGTCTGACTCTTTTGTAACCCCATGGACTGTAGCCCACCAGATTCCTCTGTCCATGGGATTTCCCAGGCAAGAATACTGGAGTGGGTTGCCGTGCCCTCCTCCAGGGGATCTTCCCGACCCAGGGATTAAACTTGTGTTCTCTGCATCAGCAGGCAGTTTATAATTACTCATGACAATTACACGGAGGCTATTCAGGTATTCTAATATAGAACCTTATTGTTATTTCCCTTACACTGTATTGAGATTACGATTTGTCTTCTGAGAATTAAACACTTCAAACTTTATTGTTTCAAGCTACGTAACAAAGACTCTACCAGAAGCTGGAAATTTGTCAAGTTTTTCTAATCTACTACTCTGTTCACACCTCATCCTAACTTTCCAAGTTAGAAATAGTCTCTTTGCCTCAAATTAAGGCAAAACCTCAACTATTATGTGTGGCTCATACCTTCTGATGGGAAAGTGATAAATAAGAAATAGGGACACACCTCAGTGGTGGATGGAGTGTTAACACCATCTTCCTTAATGATGTTAGCAAGAATTTACAAGCAAGAGACATTCCTAAGAATCTAAACTGTGATCCATTTTAGAGAGTAATAGCTGTTCAATCTCCAGTATCAGATTGCTCTGCTCTTCATGACTCTTGTCAACTGATCAATGAAATGTGTACTTAAGAAGACTGATCAATCACAAATGCATAAATGTTAGCTGAAGATCAGCAGGAAGTCAGAGGTGCCTTTTAGACCATTCATCTCCAAATGTGCACCAAAAGTCATCCTTACTTTGTCAGCTCTGAAAAACCAGCATTCAGTCCAAAGGATCTATTAGACTTCCTGGGCCATGAGTCCTGCACTGCCTGCTCCTTCTGGTTTACAGCTACAGCCATGGAAAGCAAACTCTTGCCTCAACTTCTCTCCAGGGCTCCTATAACACCACCACGTGGGGACAGGAGATTTTCTCTCTGATAATGAGTGTCAGTATAATGTGAGGACTGTTGTGTGGAAGCTGGGGTTAGCAACAAAATTGTTTATACTCATCTATTATCATTTATCAAGGTGTACCACTGGTCCTGTTATTGGTATGTAATGCAGCTTATGGAAGTCAGGTATAATTTACTAAGGGCTTCCCAGGTGGCTCAGTGGTAAAGAATCTGCCTGTCAATGCAGGAGACACAGGAGATAGGATTCGATCCTTGGGTTGGGAAGATCCCCTGGAGGAGGAAATGGCAATCCACTCTAGTATTCTTACCAGAAAAATCCCACGGACAGAGGAGTCCAGCAGGCTGCAGCCCATGGGGTTGCAAAGAGTCGGACATGTAATTTGCTAAACTGTGACAGAATAGCTTCCTCAGCTCTCAGAAGAGAGATAATTGGGAGAATGGCATAACCTCCACGAGCTATTGTCTCTATACATGGTGTACGTGAGCTGAGAGAAATAAATCTACCTGGCTCTATTCAGAAACCCCAAAGGTTTCCACGCAATATATTTCTACTAAGAGCCTTAAAGTATTGTTTGGGGCACCACAGGATCACTAAAGGAGATCACGAACCCCAAAGTTTGTGACAGCACTATTCACAGAAGCCAAAATATGGAAGCAACCTAAGTGTCCATCGACGGGTGAACAGAGAAAAAAGGTGTGGCATGTGTACTTATATATAATGGGAGACTACTCAGCCATAAAAATGAATGAAATAATGCCATGTGCAGCGACAGGGATGGGTGTAGAGATGATCATACGAAGTGATTAAGTCAGGCGGAGAAAGACGCGTATCATGTGGTATCACTTATACGTGGAATCTAACTCTTTATAAAACAGACTGATTCACACACATAGAAAACAAACTTAACAATTATCATAGAGGAAAGGTAGGGGAGGGATAAATAAGTAGGAGTTTGGGATTAACAAATACACAATACTAAATGTAAAACAGAGAGACAACAAGGACCTATTATATAGCACAGGGAACTATATTCAACATCTTGTGAATATCTATAAAAGAAAATGATCTGAAAAAAATATATATATATAACTGATTCACTTTGCTGTACATCTGAAACGAACACAACACTGTGAATCAACCATACTTCAGAAAAGCCCTCAAACACAGAAACAACAACAGGAAAAAACAAACAAAAAAGGGCTCCCTCCTCTAAGAGTCCTCATAACCCACCAGGACGCAAAGGGAGTAAACACATAAACTCAGGTGATGCAGCTTGTAGTGAATGCCGTAGGAAACAGCTACCAAGCACACGGGGCGGGGGCTGGGGGTGTTCACCAGGAGAAACCACGTCCTGCCAGGTGAAGAGAGGAGGCTGGTGAAAGACTTAACCCAGGCTCCCAATTCACTGAGCTAAACACAAAGATCGTAAGTGTGGAAGGGAAACATGGGTGGGAAAAAAATCTTAAGAACAAGTGTGAAGAATAATCACATTGTCCACATCCTGTATATTCAAGCCCACTGCATCAGGCAACCACAGGGACAGATATGAATGGTAATTGCAGAGCCGGAGGCAAAGTAAAGGCAGGCACCGTGGCTACCGAGTCTCAGCCAGTTGAGTCTCATAACAAAGGCAATCTAGTCAGACTCCTGGTGTCGTGGGATGAGTCCTAACAGAATAACAGTCTCACCTAATGCGGAATCACAGAAACGTCCCAGATTTCTCCTGGTTCAGCTCTGCTTGCAGACAGGCCAACATCTGCATCAGTCAAGACAAATCTTTGTCAACTCACCCTTTTAATCACCTTTATGGATACAAATTTTACAGTTTCTCCTGGAAGGCAGCATAAGAATTTAATGATGCTGACACTGTCAGGGGGTTAGCAGGCCTCTGAGTACAGTGACATTCAGACTGCATCAGGGTTCAGGATGATTCAGTCAGCCAGACTACCATCACATTTATTACGGGCCTACTGTGTGCTACAACTGTTCCAACCAGCTTGCATGGACTAATTGACTTCGCTCTCACAAGGACACTATCAGGCATCTAACACTTTTGTCTTCTTAATGTTAGAGGGCGGTAAGTTGGATGGACCAGTCATATACAGCTGGTCCTTTGTAGAGTGGCCTGGCTCCAGGACCAGTGCTCTTAACGATTATGCTAAGCTATCTCTAAGAGCATCAGGATAACCAAGTGGGCATCAGGCTAACCACGTCACAAGGTACACAGCAGAGGAGGCAGAAGATTGCCTCCTACCGCTTCCTTCTACTAAGACTGCCTCCTCCTACTCAGGCAGGAGACCAGTTCTCTACGACTGCATTTTATGGTAATACAGGCGTGCTCAGTCATTTCAGTCATGTCCAACTCTTTGAGACCCCATGGACTGTAGCCCACCAGGCTCTTCTGTCCATGGGATTCTCCAGGCAAGAACACTGGAGTGGGTTGCCATGCCCTCCTCCAGGGGATCTTCCCAACCCAGGGATCGAAGCAGCGTCTCTTATGTCTCCTGCGTTGGCAGGAGGGTTCTTTATCACTAGTGCCACCTGGGAAGTCCTTATGGTACATAAGAACCCATCAAATGTAAGATGCAGCATTATTAATTTTCATACCACTTCAGTGGCTCAGACAGTTAAGAGTCTGCCTGCAATGTGGGAGACCAGGGTTCGATCCCTGGATGGGAAGTTCCCCTGGAGAAGGAAATGGCAACTCATTCCAATATTTTTGCCCAGAATCCCATGGATGGAGGAGCCTGGCATGCTATAGTCCATGGGGTCACAGAGTTGGACATGACTGAGCGACTAACATTTTCACTTTTCAAGAAAGAAAAAACCTTGTTGATTAAAGTATGACAGAATAGTCAAAAGCCACCAATTATAAGACAATCCTGATTTCAGAGATGTTAAAATGAGGGCAAAAAAGTGCATTTCAGAATTTTTGAAATACTGTTACCTATTAATTACAATGAGTAAATCATATAACCTGAGGCTCAGTTTCTACATCTATAAAATAGGAGGCTGATGATTATTAAGGTCCCTTCCAACCTTACAACTCTATGTACCACCTATATAAGGAACAGGGTGAGCACTGGGGTGAGAAGAGTGAGGTGTCCAGGGCTCCAAATTTAAGGAGGCACCACTCTCAAGTTGGTGTAAGTCCAGGGTGGGAACTGGAGAGTGAGCTCTCCCTTAAAGCATATATCCTGGCACCTGGCTTCCCTCAACCCGGTGGGACTCTGATGGAGAAAGCAATGAGAAATTCAGACCATTTGTCTCCTGTTTTTTTTTTTTTAATCAAGATCTTTTTTAGTGACTTGTTCCCACTTAAAAGCAACTTTTTCCAATTTACTTTTCTTTTTCTTACAGAGACCTATTCCCTTGGTGTATTTCTTTATATTTCTATTCCGTCTCCAGCTTCTCCCATTTCTATTAAAATCCCTGATGCCAAGTTCATTCAGCTAGTTCTTCAAAGTTTTTACTGAGGCCAAGGACAGATGTGTGAACTCCTCCTATAACTTAATTTCCTAAGTTATACAGTGTACCCCATCTCATGGGAAACCCACTCTGATCTGAAGGAACCGATATAGCCGATGCCCTTGCTACTTAGATCATTAGGACCACATCACCTGGAAGCATCTTAGAAATGCAGAATCTCATTCCCACTTCTGGACTTGCAGAATCTGCATTTTAACAAGGTCCTATATATAGCTTGAGAAGCATGAGACTAGGCAAAATTATGCCCATTATGCAAAAAAGCAACTCCAGTGATAATAATTATTCCTTATTCAGTACTCTTGCCTGGGAAACCCCATGGATGGAGGAGCCTGGTGGGCTGCAGCCCATGGGGTTGCGAAGAGTCGGACACGACTGAGCGACTTCACTTTCATTTTTCACTTTCATGCACTGGAGAAGGAAAAAGCAACCCACTCCAGTGTTCTTGCCTGGAGAATCCCAGGGACGGAGGAGCCTGGTGGGCTGCCGTCTATGGGGTCGCACAGAGTCGGACACGACTGACACGACTTAGCAGCAGCAGCAGCAGCAAGCACCTAATATGTGTCAAGTGCTTCCCATACAGCATATCCATTCCATTCAACAATTCAGACAAGTAAATGATGATTCATTTAAATTCAGTGACCCAGGGGGAAGTTCTTCTGGAAGTATGGCATACCTATCATCACTTCAGGCCAACAGGTAAGGTTTTGTATACTTTTTTCAGCAAATAGTATCATATTCACCTCCCATTCTTTCCCTACACCAGTAACGACTAGAGATCAGGACTTTCAATTTGCACAGCTTGATATTAACTGTGTGCACCTGAGCTAGTAATTTCAACTTTCTGAAATCCAATTGCTTTATCAATAAAATAGGAAATGATCGAGTGTATTATGAGGATGAAATTAAATAAGGGATATGGAGGGCACAGCAGTCTATGTGTGTGTGCTATCATATCCAACTCTTTGGGACCCCATGGGCTGTAGCCCCCCAGGCTCCTCTGCCCATGGGATTTCCCAGGCAAAAATACTGGAGTGGGTTGCCATTTTCTTCTCCAGGGGATCTTCTGGATCCAGGGATCAAACTCATGTCTCTTTTATCTCCTGACTGCAGGCAGAGCCTTTAGCACTAGTGCCACTTGGGAGGCGGGCATGCAGGAAAAGCTCAACAAATAAAACATACTACATAGCTTGGCTATTAGCAAAGGCTGGTTGAGCCACACGAGTACAAATCACTGGCCTAACAATTTGCCCTCTGCTTCCATCTCCTCAAGGAACAAAACAGGCACATTGTAATTTGGAGATTACCCATCTATATACGAAGCTCTTATGTGATGACAGTCAAAGATATCATTGTTTCTTTGAAAAACCTCTCTTCTGAGTAAGGTTATCTGATGTAATTTTAATTGTGACTGAAAAATAAAGCAGCAAAAAAAAAAAATGCCCTCCTCCCATGTCTGTAGATGCAAACAGCCTGATAACTCAAGAGGCACCTTGCTCATTTATTGAACTCTAGCGAAGTAGGGAGTTGCTTTTGACAGAGCTGTTAAGCAAATAAGGATCCTCCTGGCTGCTGAATAAATTAAGCTATTCTTATTTGACCTTTGCCAAACTAGGTTTGAGTGACCGACAGGATCCAGCATTGTTTCCTGTTCTTTCATACAATGTGGCAAGCATGCTCACCATGTCCAGATCCTTCTTGCTTTTGTTGCTTTTATAAAAGGTTTCATTGAATGGCTTATTAAAACAGCTGTATATAAAACTACGCCTTTGAAAGATTTCTCTGGCTGGACTCCAGCTCAATTAGCAGACTACTTCCAGCTGAAGAAAAGTAACAGTCAATATCAGATTAGAGTTAGCAACTATTCACCAGAGTAATCAAATTAGATTTGGGTATCTATGGCGACACAACAAAAATTTCCACTAAGCCCTGTGGTTTTACAATAAGACGACCACAGCTTTACATTAAATTATTGTTCAAAATGTTTTCTCAAAATCTAATCTGCATCTCAGGAGATACACAGTCAAGTCTATGAGCATATCAAAAAATGTATAACCAGGACTTTCCCAATTTAAATACTAAGTAGACTAAAGAGTCTAGGAGAACAATTTACAAGAAGCTTGGTCTTTTTTCTCTTTCAACAACAACTCCTTCCCAATTATCAATTATGACTGGCCATTGTCAAGCTGACGTGCCAACTGATTTGTCAATAAAATTGACCAAGTCTGCAGTCCAGGACTGGGAGGATAACAGAAAAAAAAAAAAAGACAATCCCAGCTTTTGATATGCTTACAGTCTAAATAGGATATTAAACATACAAATTAGAATATAATATTAACATTGCAGATTTCAACTTATATGCATATAGAGTAAAAATGTACACATATGTAGACATATTATGTTGAAAATCAGTTTAACTGCAAGTAGGCACATTAAATTTAGCCTCTGCTGGAGTCTATTGTGTTTATTTCTTTTAAAACAACAAAACACCCTTAGATGAGATTTTCTTTTATTAAAAATATATGCCTCTGATGCTCTGTGGGATGGGGTCATCTTTGCAGACCTCTCACACGCTAGTACAGTAATGCTCAAAATTCTCCAAGCCAGGCTTCAGCAATACATGAACCGTGAACTTCCAGATGTTCAAGATGGTTTTAGAAAGGGCAGAGGAACCAGAGATCAAATCGCCAACATCCGCTGGATCATCGAAAAAGCAAGAGAGTTCCAGAAAAACATCTATTTCTGCTTTACGGACTATGCCAAAGCCTTTGACTGTGTGGATCACAATAAACTGTGGAAAATTCTGAAAGAGATGGGCATACCAGACCACCTGACCTGCCTCTTGAGAAACCTGTATGCAAGTCAGGAAGTAACAGTTAGAACTAGACATGGAACAACAGACTGGTTCCAAATAGGAAAAGGAGTATGTCAAGGCTATATATTGTCACCCTGCTTATTTAACTCATATGCAGAGTACATCATGAGAAACGCTGGGCTGGAAGAAACACAAGCTGGAATCAAGATTTCCAGGAGAAATATTAATAACCTCAGATATGCAGTTGACACCACCCTTATGGCAGAGAGTGAAGAGGAACTAAAAAGCCTCTTGATGAAAGTGAGAGAGGAGAGTGAAAAAGTTGGCTTAAAGCTCAACATTCAGAAAACTAAGATCATGGCATCTGGTCCCATCACTTCATGGGAAATAGATGGGGAAACAGTGGAAACAGTGTCAGACTTTACTTTTTTGGGCTCCAAAATCACTGCAGATGGTGACTGTAGCCACAAAATTAAAAGACGCTTACTCTTTGGAAGGAAAGTTATGACCAACCTAGATAGCATATTAAAAAGCAGAGACACTACTTTGTCAACAAAGTCCATCTAGTCAAGGCTAGATGCCTGGCGTGCTGCAATTCATGGGGTCGCAAAGAGTCAGACATGACTTAGTATGCAAAACTAAGTGAAAAACAACATAGCAGAAGCCTCTCCACTCGGTTCCCTTAATGACTTTTTTACCTTAGCAACTAAATACACCATGACTTGGCAATCTGGGACTCTACAAGCACCAGGAAGACAAAGCCAGCGCTAACTGAACACCACTCTACTTATGATTCTATCTATACAATCCAATGTTTTGGCAATTGACAGTCACAGTCATGTCTCTTTCCCTCTTGTCACTATAAAAATACTGTTATATGATCTAGAGCTTTAGAAATTATATCAGTTATAGCCTCCATTCAAACAATTAACTTAATAATCCATGATTACCAATTAGATGCTCAATTGGACAGGTGCTTGCTCTTATATACAAAAGCAGTACCGCTTGTGAATATCAGCCGCATCAAACTTGACTGACAGGTCTTTTTTTTTCTAAGTTAAAAAAAAGGGAAGTCTTTTCAGAGCATTTAGTTTTCAGGGTTTTATGTGTCTGATTTGACAATCTGTATGCGATTTAGATGGAATATTTTGTATTTCTGCTTTGCAAAGAGAAATTTTCATCAGGAAACTGTGTTTCTTTAAGGACATTTCAGGCTTTGGCGAAACATACATGCTTACCTGGGAGACCTGTTTCAAATTACCAGGTAAAGCACATTTCTGTAGTGGGCACTTGAAAATCATACCATATATTACTAACTCAATAGGTGTATCATCTTCTGCCAGCCTCTCTTTTCAATATTACATAAATGGATGGTAGAAAGAAAATGATAACTATAATTCCACATGGCTTATTCAACCCCAAATCTGTTCTCTTTTCCAGAAACACAGTCAGATAGCTGAGCCTATTCTCTGTAAAATTTCAGAATCTGAATCTCTGATATTATTCCTGAAGACTTTGTAAATTATAATATACTGCAAGATTATTAGGATTTTAAAGCCTTTAAAGATACCTTTGTGCACAAAGTCTTCCAAAGAATGAAGACCATTCCTTTAGAAGAAATAGTAAGCTGAAGCAAGAGCTCATTCCTCTAACATGTCAGCCTTGAAATGGTCTTGTTAGAATACAGTGGCTGTGTCTTGTCAGTAAGGAAAATGGCTGGAGAAGTATCAAATTGGTGTTTTTGCCCACATGAAATAGACTCGTTTGTTTTGTAATTTGGCTGTGTTGGGCCTTAGTTGCAGCATGCATGATCTTCACTGAGTCAAGTGGGATCTTTAGTTGTGTTGCACAGACTTTCCAGTTGTGGCAGGCAGCCTCTAGAGCACAGACTCAGTAGTTCCGGCACTGAGTTGCTGAGTTGCTCTGAGTCATGTGGGATCTTAATTCCCCAACCAGGGATCAAACCTGCGTCCACTGCAACGCAAGGCAGATGCTTAACCACTGGACTACCAGGGAAGTTCTGGCAAACTCTTAGTTGCAGCATAAGGGATCTAGTTCCCTGACCAGGGATCGAACCCAGGTCCCCTACATTGGGAGTACAGAGTCTTAGCCACTGGACCACCAGGGAAGTCCCCTGTGAAATAGACTTGATGGACTGGTTATTCAGCTGAAGGTGCTAGAATATCATGGTGTGCCATTCAACAAAAACAAGTTTCTTTAATTTTTAAAAAAATTTTACCCGCTTTTATTATGACACATTTAAACATTTTCCAAAAATGTATATCACAAAAACTATACATGTCCATGGTTTATCTTTGTGACTCTGTGCACTATAGCCTGCCAGGGTCCTCTGTCCATGGAATTCTCCAGGCAAGAACACTGGATTGGGTTGCCATACCCTCCTCCAGGGAATCTTCCTGACCTAGGAATTGAACCTGCATCTCCTGCAGCTCCTGCATTGTAGGCAGATTCTTCACCGTCTGAGCCATCAGGAAAGCCCAAAAGACAGGATAGAAGGTCCCAAAGGAGACAGTGGTGCAGAGGATATCCAGTTTGTCTCTGGGTTTGATGCCTAGTTCTACCACCTACCAGCTGACTGAGTCTAAGAAAGTCCCTTAACTTCTGTTGCCGTGATCTCTGCAGCTGTTAAATGGGGAACAAATCAGATAACATATGTAAAATGCTTAACACAGTATGAGCTTACCACACAAGCCTCACGCAAACTGGAAGGTGGTTGGGGTCAGAAGCTGGTCTTTCTCAGGGCCACAGAGCCACCTTCTCTCATGGTGCCTCCTCTTCTCTCTCCCCTTTGCTGGGTCACCGCTCCCTACTGACCGGCTTCCTCTCTACTCCAGCTGGAACACCGTCCAGTGGCCATAACTAATCAGGACGTTTCAGCTTGCAGGGTGCACTGCCAACTAACTCAGTCTCTTGAATTTCAACACTCAAGTCACTATGAGAGAAGTACAACTGAAACACATCAACATGCCAATAATGGACAGCTTCTGAGTTGGCTATCCTTAGGACAGGTCTCCACCCTACTCAACTCACCTGTAGTCAAGATCTCCTTGGTGGTCCAGAGGTTAAGAATCCACCTTCCAATGCAGGGGATGTAGGTTCGTTCCTTGGTTAGGGAACTAAGATCACACATGCTGGGGAGGAACTAAGCCCCTGCACTTCAATGATTGAGCCTGTACACCAAAACTAGACAGCCTGTGCACCGCAACTAACACCCAAGGCAGCCAGAAATAAATAAACATTATTTTTAAAGATAGTGGCTTGGGCCATTTAAAAAATACTTAAAGAAAAGAGTCAGTTATAGTGGTCTAGAGCATGGTGATACGGGTCAAATGAGCTGTAGGCCGACCATACTGTGTGGTCCTGATGACTCTCTGAAATGCTCTTTCAGAAGACCCTTCCTCGGGATGTGAGAAATAGATACGAGAAAATGAAATATAATGGAACATCTTTAAAAGCTTCTCTCCCCACAACCTTCCATGTTCACCCTGATGGGGCAATGAAAACCGTTATTTGACCAAAGCTTTCTATAACTGTGATACCCTCTTCAGTCTTAGGCCCTGGAAGGAACCCTATAGTGGATGGGACAGTGACTTCCCAAAAGATGTATGCATATTCTGGCTCCCAGAACCTGGGAATAAGACTGTATGTGGAAAAAGAGTCTTTGCAGATTAAATTAAGGATCTCGAGATGAGGTCATCCTGAATTCAGAGTGGACCCTAAATCCAATGACAGTTGTCCTTTTAAGAAAAGCAGAGGGAGGAATGACACTGGCAGCCCTGAAATTAAAAGACACACTTACTCCTTGGAAGGAAAGCTATGACCAACCTAGACAGCATATTAAAAAGCAGAGACATCACTTTGCCAACAAAGGTCCATCTAGTCAAGGCTATGGCTTTTCCAGTAGTCACGTATGGACGTGAGAGTTGGACGGTGAAGAAAGCTGAGCACCGAAGAATTGATGCTTTTGAACTGTGGTGTTGGAGAAGACTCTTGAGAGTCCCTTGGACTGCAAGAAGATCCAACCAGTCCATCCTAAAGGAGATTAATCCTGGGTGTTCATTGGAGGGACTGATGCTGAAGCTGAAACTCCACTACTTTGGCCACCTGATGCGAAGAGCTGACTCATTTGAAAAGACCCTGATGCTGGGAAGGATTGGGGGCAGGAGGAGAAGGGGATGACAGAGGATGAGATGGCTAGATGGCATCACCAACTCAATGGAAATGGGTTTGGGTGGACTCCAGGAGTTGGTGATGGATAGGGAGGCCTGGCATGCTGCGGCTCATGGGTCGCAAAGAGTAGGACACGACTGAGCGACTGAACTGAACTGAATGACACTGGCAGAGGCCATGTGAAGACAGAGGCAGACTGGAGTTTCACAGCCCCAGGTCAAAGAACGACCAGAACCATTAGGGGAAGCCAGAAGAGGCAAGGAAGGAGTCTCCCCTGGAGCCTTCAGAGGGATCAAAGTCCTGCCCACACCTAGGTTTCAAGGCTTCTGGCTTCCAGAACTGGAAGAGAATACATTTTTTGTTATTTTAAGCCACCAAAATTGTGGTCATTTTTATTACAGCCCTAAAAAAAGCAATCCAGTAAGTCCCCTATATATGAAGTTGTTAACTTTCAAAGATCCAATTGTGCCCCCGGTTCCAGCAAGGAACCAGATCCTGTGCCATCAACACCAGGCATGAGTGAAACTGCAGCTCGCCCCCCGTCTCCTGTTGCTGACGATCCACCAGCTCTACCATCTCCCACGTCCTCTGCCTCCTCCAGTCAGTAACCCTTCCTGCCTGTTCACTCAGTGCCAGCCTTTGGATGCCAGCTGTTGTGCTCCACTGCTGTACTTTTCAAAGTACTGTACTGTAAGATTTAAAATGTTTTTCTTTATTTTTTGTTTGTTTTTTTACATATTATTTGTGTGAAATGTGTTATAAACCTATCACAGTACAGTACAATATAGCTGACTGTGTTAGTTGGGTATCTAGGCTAACTTGGTTGGACTTATGAATGCACTCTAGGAATTGAACTTGTTCATTTGCATGGGGCTTACTATACAGATACTAAAATTAGTGTCTGTGTTTATCCATTCAAGAAGTACTTCCTGAGCACCTGTACATGCAAAGCCCTAAGCTGGGCAGTCTACTATGAACATGCTGGTAAGATAAAGAAAAGGAGCATCCATACACACATTTGGCACACGGGCTAGCATGGCGTCCAACTTCAGGACAGTGTATGGTCAGCAGACACACGCACACACACACACAGACACACACACACACACACAAAACTGGCTCAAGAACAGATCTACATAGTACAGCAGGCTGAGACTGTGGGTGGACCTTCAGAGAAGGTACATCACACTTGGAGAACAAGTTCCTATAGTTAAGTTAAATACTTACAATGTGCTAAGAGAACCAAAGTGCTCATCTAAGACCTATATAGAGAAGAACCTCTTGGATTGTCCTTCTTCCCTTCTTTGCCCAGCGAATGTCTCTATATTATGATCAAATGCCATCTCCCTGATGCAACCTTTGCTGGCTGATTCCCTAGGAAAATTAGCAATTTCTTCCTTTGTACATCACATCAATCTCTTCATACCTTACTGTAGTGCCAATCATGCTGCTTTTGCATTATTTGCTTACAAGTCTGCCTCCTCCATCTACTTACAGGTTCCTAGAAAGAAGGGACTGTGTCTGATACATCCTGGGGTCCCTAGTGTCTGGCATAAGAGATGCTCAATATATTTCTTGAACTAATGAGTCAGAGTTAATTATTCATTAATCAGGGTCCTGTGTTGAAACATGCATAATAATTAAATGTTAAAACATTTTGAGGTCAGATACTTAGGAGTAGTCATATTCACAGTCAGAATGAATCCTATTTTTGTATCAAAACAGAAACATTTTCTGTTTTCTTCTGCCCATGGTAATTCAATGCCAACATTTTGGTATACAGTCAAGAGTACAGACACAAATATATAAAGTTAGCCTGAACATGATGTGGCAAAAGGCAATAAAATAATTTATTAATTTCAAATTAGCTGAATAGAATACTTTGAAACACTAGAAACAAATCTGTTCTTTTTCTACGGAAGGAAAATGGACATACAAATGTTTCATTTTACTTTGCATTTACACGGAGGGACAGCTGTCTAAGCTGGCTGGTATCGGCAGAAATGGCTTGGGACTGCAGACTCAATGAAAAGAGAACAAATCACATAGACCATGCCTATGCTCTTAAGGGAAAGGGCTGGAGAACGAACAGGCAATTTTCAAAACTTTTAGAGCCAAAAGTGGAGCCCAGTGGAGGATAGACAAATCTTTTTAGAAGGAGAGCAACTGAATTGGTAACTGTTTACTGAAAACGGGGCTTCCCTGGTGGCTCAGACAGTAAAGAATCCACCTGCAATACAAGAGACACGGGTTCAATGACTGTATCGGGAAGATCGCCTGGAGAAGAGAATGACAACCTACTTCAGTGTTCTTGCCTGGAGAATCCCATGGACAGATGAGCCTGGCAGGGTACAGGGCATGGGGTTGCAAAGAGTCAGACACGACTAAGCAACTAACACTTTCACTACTGAAAATGTCCTTCTCTCTTCCAGACCAAGAGTCCCTCTGCAGTGGCTTCTGACCTGGGACACTGAGTTTGGTGGTGCTGCCCCAGTGTTCTCCAAGCCAGAGGTCAGGCTCAGCAGACACGTACGTTCAAAAGAGAATTGGGCACGTTTGCCCACTGGACATCAGATCTTTTCCTTTGAGTCAATAGTAAGATTTTGATTGTTTCAGACATTTCTTTAAGGATGTTAAATCCCTGTTTTTTCACTTTAGCTTCCCTTTTCCTTAATGAAGAGTCAATGCATGCAAGGAAAACAGTTATAAATACAGGCTACTGTTCCATAATGATGATAAGCATTTAAACAGCATTTTACAGTTCTTATTATTTTAATTTTTATTCCTAACAATCACATATGCAAGCAGAAGAGCTATTAGTCCTTCCCTTCTACGTGGAAGAAACTAAGTTTCTGAGAGAGTAAACAGTTTAGTGAAGTCCATCTGGCTAGTGCGTATACTTGATGCCAGATAAGTTGTTATTACCAATACCCTAGAACAGGGATCCTCAACCTCTGGGATCTAATGCTTGATGATCTGAGGTGGAGCTGATGTAATAATAACAGAAACAAAGTACACAATAAATGGAATGTGCTTGAATCATCCCTAAACCACCCCCCACCCCCATCTGTGGAAAAATTGTCTTCTACGAAACCTGTCCCTGGTGCCTAAAAGGCTGGGGGTTGCTGCCCTAGGACATACCCATTAATTCGAGCTGGCCTGACAGAGATCCCCTGGGCACTTACAAGGTTCTCCCCACTTAGGCCTATTCAATCTCTTATTCATAGAAGTTGCCAAGGAAAGCAGAGAACCTTACTCTATCTCAATTCTGCCTTCTCCCCTTGACCACGGAAATCAGCAACTGAGTTTCAAGGATGGTGGATGAATTTGACTGAGAAGGAGGGTGGCCAGTGATTGAGCTGGGTACAGATCCACAAATTCCAACATATAAACAGGCAAGTTTCCACTTGTCCAATGTCATCACCTCTAGAAAAGTGTGAGGGGACACCCTAGGCTGGAAGGGTTTACAGGCACCAACGCGGCAGGAACTGGAGCACACAGGGGTTAGAAATTCAGGAAGCCACGCTCTCCCTAGACATGCACTATCCAGTAAAGTAGCCACGAGCCACATGGTCCTCCTTCATTTCAATGTGAATGAATTAAAAATAAAATGATCAGCTCCTCAGTTGCACTACCCATATTCCAAGTGTCCAATACCCACATGTGACAAGTAGCTCCCACAGTGGACAGTACAGATAGAGAACATTTCCTCCACTGCAGAAAGTTCCATTGGACAGGGCTGTCCTAGGCTGTTTTCTCCTGTTCACAGAGGGACCCAAGGTTTTTACTTTAGGCGTAAGTCAAGAAGAACTCATATTACTTTAGGCACACGCCACTGTGGAGGGTAACCTGAAGAGATGATTGCCTTCTACACCAGACCCAGGGCCCCCTGTTATGCAAATCCAGGGTACCATTTCAGCCCGATGTATGTGAGTTACATCTCCTGGCATCCTTCAGCATTTCTCCTGTATCAAGGCTGCCTATGGCAACCCTGATCATCCCAAATTTATGATTTCTTCTTCTAGTGTTTGATGTCATGTCCTCAGTATTCAGGGCTTCCCTGGTAGCTCAGTTGGTAAAGAATCTGCCTGCAATGCAGGAGACCCAATTTTGATCTCTGGGTGGGGAAGATCCCCTGGAGAAGGAAATGGCAACCCACTCCAGTATTCTTGCCTGGAGAATCCCATGGACAGAGGAGTCTGGCAGGCTACAGTCCATGGGGTCACAAAGAGTCGGACACGACTTAGAGACTAAACCACCTCAGTATTCAGGAAACAAATAAGGATCTTAGCCAGCCAAGCTCAAAAGAAACCTGTAGAAAAGGACACAATGTCATCATCCAGAGGAATTTTTAGATTAACTTACTTGAGTGAATGTGCTCTCTTGTAAAATACTCTTCTTACTCTCACACTGGCATGTTTTCCCTTCCAAATCTCATTATAAATTCTCCTCTAACACTTACTATTTACTCAACAGCAGAAATCACCTCCCACTCAGAAAACAGCTATGCATTGCTACTTAAAGACTCCTAAGTATCGATGTAGGTATTACATAAAAATTCAAATTACACGTGAGCATTTCAGATTTCCTCCTGTAACTTTCTTTCTACTGGTGTCATAACTGATCAGGAGAAACAAGAATGATAGTTGTGTTCCTCACCTCTGACACAGACACCCTCCTACCATGACCATCCACCTCCGGTTCTCTGAAACGTGCTATGTACACTTCAATGTTCTGTAATAGGTTCCTTTCTCATTAGCTTCCATTGGAATGAAATGCTTCCATATGCCTCCAGGGCATTAAAAAACTTAGCAAAACTTTTAAAATAACAAAATTAACATAAAATAACCTTATAATTTAAAAATTGAGGTGCACCATCCAATAAAGCCTAATGCCATGCTAAAAATACTCTGAGTGCCAGAAGGTGGGGTGACAGCTAGAGAGGTGCAAAGGCAGATATACCTTGATGGAGGCATTCCTGCAACTTGTGAGAAATGAAGATGGTTTTTAAGCTAAAATTATCAAGGTAACTTTTCTACACGTGGTTCTCTCTTTCTTGCCCTCTTTACTTTGCTGATTATATCCTTTTGCTTGGACTCAGTATAAGGGGGCTATGTTTTTGGAAAAAAAAATCCTTTTTCTTTCTGTCTGTAGAGTTGTATTTACACTCAATTGGAGGAAAAAGAATAACAATATTAAAACAAGGCAAGAAGCACTGGAAAACACTTAGAAACCATGATTCTTGGTCTAAAACCCATGGAAGAAATCTTCTTTTAGCAGGACATAAAGAAAGATAATTCCAGAAATGTAGCAACCAATTTGGGAACTGTCTCAAGTGAAGTGTGTGTACTGAGCCAGCAAACACATAAATCAAGACACAGTTATAAAAGCCATACAATAAATGTGCAGCAAATGAGGGTGGTCCTTAAATGTTATCCCTCTGGTTAGACAGCGTGTCAGAAATCTACGTGAGGACTCAAACATGACAGTTTAACAAAACAGGTCCAAACTAGGCTTTTCTGAGCTTCGCTGACCCCAAGTACCACCATAGACCCTCTGTCTTCCTGTCCAGAATGGTGACATTGCAAATGACTGGATCGATGATGAAAAGTAATGTGTTCACTTATATGTTTATCTGAAACTAATATTTTATTAATTTTTAATTTTAAATATGGAAATGCCCATGCCCTTCCTCAAAATGAATACTCCTAACTCACTCTCAATTTCAGTCTTTTTTTTTTTTTTTTTTGTCCATTTATTTATTTATTTTATTTTATTTTATTTATTTATTTTTTTCCTGTTTTGTTTTTTATTTATTTATTTATTTTTTATTTTAGTTGGGGGCTAATTACTTTACAATATTGTAGTAGTTTTTGCCATACATCGACATGAATCAGCCATGGATTCACATGTGCTCCCCCTCCCAAACCCTCCTCCCACCTCCCTCCCCCTCCCATCCCTCTCTGTCATCCCAACGCTCCATCCCTGAGCATCCGTCCCATGCATAGAACATGGAATGGTGTTCTGCTTCACATATGACAATATACATGTTTCAATGTTATTGTCCCAGAACGTCCAACCCTCACCTTCTCCCTCAGAGTCCACAGGACTGTTCTATGCATCTGTGTCTCTTATTCTGTCTCACATATAGGGTTACCATTACCATATTTCAATTTTCCATATACATGCATTAGTATACTGTATTGGTGCTTTTCTTTCTGGCTCACTTCACTCTGTATAATGGGCTCCAGTTTCATCCATCTCAATAGAACGGATTCAAATGTATTCTTTTTAATGGCTGAGTAATATTCCATTGTGTATATGTACCACAGCTTCCTTATCCATTCGTCTGCCGATGGACATCTAGGTTGCTTCCATGTCCTGGCTATTGTAAACAGTGCTGCGATGAACATTGGGGTACACGCGTCTCTTTCAATTCTGGTTTCCTCGGTGTATATGCCTAGCAGTGGGATTGCTGGGTCATATGGCAGTTCTATTCCCAGTTTTTTAAGGAATCTCCACACTGTTCTCCATAGTGGCTGTACTAGTTTGCATTCCCACCAACAGTGTAAGAGGGTTCCCTTTTCTCCACACCCTCTCCAGCATTTATTGCTTGTAGACTTTTGGATAGCGGCCATTCTGACTGGTGTGTAATGGTACCTCATTGTGGTTTTGATTTGCATTTCTCTAATAATGAGTGATGTTGAGCATCTTTTCATGTGTTTGTTAGCCATCTGTATGTCTTCTTTGGAGAAATGTCTGTTTAGTTCTTTGGTCCATTTTTTGATTGGGTCGTTTATTTTTCTGGAATTCAGCTGCAGGAGTTGCTTGTATATTTTTGAGATTAATTGTTTGTCTGTTGCTTCGTTTGCTATTATTTTCTCCCATTCTGAAGGCTGTCTTTTCACCTTGCTTATAGTTTCCTTTGTTGTGCAAAAGCTTTTAATTTTGATTAGGTCCCATTTGTTTATTTTTGCTTTTATTTCCAATATTCTGGGGGGTGGGTCACGGAGGATCCTGCTGTGATTTATGTCGGAGAGTGTTTTGCCTATGTTTTCTTCTAGGAGTTTTATAGTTTCTGGTCTTACATTTAGATCTTTAATCCATTTTGAGTTTATTTTTGTGTATGGTGTTAGGAAGTGTTCTAGTTTCATTCTTTTACAAGTGGTTGACCAGTTTTCCCAGCACCACTTGTTAAAGAGATTGTCTTTTCTCCATTGTATACTCTTGCCTCCTTTGTCGAAGATAAGGTGCCCATAGGTGCGTGGGTTTATCTCTGGGCTTTCTATTTTGTTCCATTGATCTATATTTCTATCCTTGTGCCAGTACCACACTGTCTTGATGACTGTGGCTTTGTAGTAGAGCTTGAAGTCAGGCAGGTTGATTCCTCCAGTTCCATTCTTCTTTCTCAAGATTGCTTTGGCTATTCGAGGTTTCTTATACTTCCATACAAATTGTGAAATGATTTGTTCTAGTTCTGTGAAAAATATCATTGGTAGTTTGATAGGGATTGCATTGAATCTGTAGATTGCTTTGGGTAGTATACTCATTTTCACTATATTAATTCTTCCAATCCATTCAATTTCAGTCTTTACTAGTAAGCATGAGTGAAATTCATTGGTTTAAATAAAACTAATGTAACCACTGGTCCAAACAATAAAACTACTAGTGACAACTTCTGAAAAAAGTTATGAATTATCAATGATCAATGGTCATCTTTAATGATAATTACCAATTACCAATGAAAAACTGTTAAAAAAAAAAAGATGGAAACCTTCAAAAACATTTTTAACTGGGTAAGAGTTAACAAATGAAAACTGAGTCCCAGGACTTCTCTGGTGGTCCAGTGGTTAAGAATCCACCTTGCAATGCAGGGGATGGGGGTTTCGCGATCCCTGGTTATGGAACTACGATCCCACCTGGCTCGGGGCAACACCTGAGGCCAGCACACCACAACTAGAGAGTCTGTGCCCTGCAGCGAGCGATCCCACAAGACACCAGAAAGATACTGCGTGCTGCAACTCAGCCCCAACTCCGCTAAACAAATAAGTAGATATTTAAAATAAATAAATAAAACAAAAAAGTGTTCTACACTAGAAAAAAGAATATTAAAGTTTAAAAAAGCAACAACAACCACAAAACTGAGTCTTGCCGTTAGCTCATGGCCAGCAAATTATTCCATCTAGGCCAGCTGTAAAAAGATCCAGCTTCTGAGTACAATTCTTACCAGCAGGAACAAATCCCAAGGCAATACTTGGAAAAGTTGCTCAAATGAAAAGCCCGAGGGAACATGCTCTTCATTCAGCACTTACAGCACATTTCTATGGCTACATCCTGAGACTTGGTACCCCTGGGAACCATTTCACCTCTGTCATCCTAAACTGGTCTACTGCAACACCCGACTGCAATCCATTATCATCCCCCTCTTTTCTATTCATTTCCAGCCATAGCAACTCCTGCCATCTGCTGGGACAACACCCTCTTCTTGCCCTTTTCTTCCAATCAACCAGGCTCCTTGACTTCACGATCTCCAAATTAGAGTGTAGTCACTCTCCACCCCAGGGCCTCATCTCCTCATCCTTGCAGTAGACACACATGCCCAGAAGAGATTCAATCCAACCATCCACTGATGCCCCTCTGGCACAGGGCTTGTTTGGTGCCACAGAAGAAAAAGTATTCTGACTGGACCAATGAAAGATGTGTGGTTTCTGGTTTCAGCACACCCCCAAAAACAATTTTGTGAGGGAAGCATCAAGACAGTTGCCTTTCTCATTTATCCACATTTTTACCACCTTCTCAAGCACCCAGGTCCTCCCTTTTCTCCCTTCTCACCCTCAAATGACCTCTTCTCTTCCTTGACGGTAAAAACAGAGGCCGCTGAGGAATAGATTTTATCAGCTCTCAGGCTCTCTTCCCAACTATCTCCAAACTGATTTGTATTCCTATCACTCTTTCTTACGGTCCCTCCAATTACAAAGAAAAAGCCATACCTTTTATTTGAGACTTCCTTCTCCTGTCTGTACCCTTGATGTCCTTCTGTCTCCCTCTGGGATCCTGCCCATCAATCACTCTTCTCTCCTCTACCTCTCATCTTTCCCTGCCCAATTCCCTTGGGTTCATTAAAATGTTCACGTCTCCTTTCAAAGAAATAACCGCTCTCCTTCAACCCATGCCCTTCTCCAGCTCCCCGTGCATTCTTCCTTTGCCAGACAAACTTCTTGAAGAAATGATTCACTTGCTACCAAATGTGCTGCAATCTAGCTTTTTTCTCCACTAGGTATGACGTCACTCTTTCTTCTATTTTCCTTAACCTCTCTGTCTAGTTATTCTCAGCTTTCATTTCACCTGATAAATAAACACTGACATTTCAGGTATTCTACATACTATAGTCACATCATTTTCCACCTAAACCAGGACACTCTCCAGTGTGAAAGGTAGTGCACTGGCCCTTTGCTCACCCGGGCTCTGACCCTCTCCTTGGTACCTATTCAGTCTGAGCCACCTTCCCTTCACTCATGACTCCCCTTTCCCCAGGTAGGATGCTGAATCTTGGACCCACATCTCCAAGCCTGAGCCTTTAGGAGAGCTAGAGCCAGAGCTGCATTTTGTCACACTGGAAAAGTCCTCCTTCAGATACAATTGATCCCCTTTTCAGAACATACTGCCCTTCTTTCTGGCCACGGCATGCCCTGACTTGGTCAGTGGCATTACTGCTCCTCCAATCATCACAGCCAGAAGCCTCAGAGTCATCCTCCCACCAAAATAATATCAGCAGCAAACTGTCACCATATTCTGCCAATTCTTTCTCTTAAGAATCTCTTAAGCCTCATCTCTTCATCTCCAAGGCCACTGACTTGTAAGAACCTTTTCATCTGTTTGGCACAATGTTCACACATGCCCCTATTTTTTTAAATAGAAATACGCCTCATCTTGCACCCAGCCCAGTCGTGAATGGCTCATGTCCTTTAACTGGTCTCTCTGTATCTCCTTTGTTTCCTTCTGGGTCCTTCTCCATTCTGCTTCCAGTTATTTGTCTTAATGGAGAAGGGAATGGCAACCCACTCCAGTATTCTTGTCTGGAGAATCCCAGGGACAGAGGAGCCTGGCAGGCTACAGTCCATAGGGTTTCAAAGAGTCGGATGCGACTGAGCAACTAACACACATGCACATTTGTCTTAAAGGAGATCGAATCATCATGTCATAAAATCCTAAACTCTTGAAGTGAAAGTGAAGTCACTCAGTTGTTTCCGACTCTCTCCAGAGAACATAGGAAGCAATTATTAAATACTTGAGAATCAATGAATGAATGAATACAAATGAAGTAGCATGTGCCAGGACATTTGTTAATATAGTACAAATATTAACCACATGTAAATTAAGCACAATCACTAAATGAAGCTGAAAACCCCTTCTCTCCCTACACGAGCCATACATTATGCCTTCTTGACAGAATAAGACTGCACAGTATCATGTGACATTAAGAGCCACAAAGATTCAACTGAATAGACGAACTACTACTTCTATGTCCAAATCACCAAAACCCACATCATCCAGTGGTAAAGTTCCTAAAACAATCAAAAATGCCAGGTACAGAAATGAGACTCTTTTGGCAGAATGTCTACATCACTCATAATATACTCTGTAAGACTGAAGAGCTGGGATGGAAGATTATGTTAGACATATCAGATAATGAAGTAAATCACAGGAATTGTGATTCTTGGCCTCATCTGTAGAACTGGAAGAAATGAATGACCAATATTATCACAGAACAGCATTTCTAAAACTGTCTTGCAGAACTCTAGATTCTCCAAAATATTAATAACATTATCATTAGCAATCATGTATTAAGGATACTTCAAGCGCCAGGCACGTGACAAATAGTTTACACACAATCATTCATTTAAATGTCATAATAATCCTATGGGCATCTAATACATCTACCTTCAAGATGAGGAAACTAAAGCTTAATTATAGAACTTTCCCAAAATTGCATAATCCAGATGATTATCACCTTGAAGCTCAGATCATGAACTCCTTAATGACAAATTCAGACTTAAATTGAAGAAAGTGGGGAAAGCCACTAGACAATTCAGGTATGACCTAAATCAAATCCCTTATGACTATACAGTGGAAGTGAGAAATAGATTTAAGAGACTAGATCTGATAGACAGAGTGACTGATGAACTATGGACGGAGGTTTGTGACATTGTACAGGAGACAGGGATCAAGACCATCCCCAAGAAAAAGAAATGCAAAAAAGCAAAATGCCTGTCTGAGGAGGCCTTACAAATAGCTGTGAAAAGAAGAGAAGCGAAAAGCAAAGGAGAAAAGGAAAGATATACCCATTTGAATGCAGAGTTCCAAAGAATAGCAAGGAGAGATAAGAAAGCCTTCCTCAGCAACCATTGTGAAGAAATAGAGGAAAACAATAGAATGGGAAAGACTAGAGATGTCTTCAAGAAAAGAAGAGATACCAAAGGAACATTTCATGCAAAGATGGGCCCAATAAAGGACAGAAATGGTATGGACCTAACAGAAGCAGAAGATATTAAGAAGAGATGGCAAGAATACACAGAAGAACTGTACAAAAAAGATCTTAACGACCCAGATAATCACGATGGTGTGATCACTCACACTCACCTAGAGCCAGACATCCTGGAATGTGAAGTCAAGTGGGCCTTAGGAAGCATCACTATGAACAAAGCTAGTGGAGGTGATGGAATTCCTGTTGAGCTATTTCAAATCCTGAAAGATGATGCTGTGAAAATGCTGCACTCAATATGCCAGCAAATCTGGAAAACTCAGCAGTGGCCACAGGACTGGAAAAGGTCAGTTTGCATTCCAATTCCAAAGAAAGGCAATGCCAAAGAATGATCAAACTACTGCACAATTGCACTCATCTCACACGCTAGTAAAGTAGTGCTCAAAATTCTCCAAGCCAGGCTTCAGCAATACGTGAACCGTGAACTTCCAGATGTTCAAGCTGGTTTTAGAAAAGGCAGATGAACCAGAGATCAAACTGCCAACATCCTCTGGATCATCGAAAAAGCAAGAGAGTTCCAGAAAAAACATCTATTTCTGCTTTACGGACTATGCCAAAGCCTTTGACTGTGTGGATCACAATAAACTGTGGAAAATTCTGAAAGAGGTGGGAATACCAGACAACCCGACCTGCCTCTTGAGAAACCTGTATGCAGGTCAGGAAGCAACCGTTAGAATTGGACATGGAACAACAGACTGGTTCCAAATAGGAAAAGGAGTACGTCAAGGCTGTATATTGTCACCCTGCTTATTTAACTCATATGCAGAGTACATCATGAGAAATGCTGGGCTGGATGAAGCACAAGCTGGAATCAAGATTGCCGGGAGAAATACCAGTAACCTCAGATATGCAGATGATACCACCCTTATGGCAGAAAGTGAAGAAGAACTAAAGAGCCTCTTGATGAAGGTGAAAAAGGAGAGTGAAAGGCTGGCTTAAAATTTAAGATTCAAAAAACTAAGGTCATGGCATCCAGTCCCATCAGTTCATGGCAAATAGATGGTAAACAGATGTAAACAGTGACAGTCTTTATTTTCTTGGGCTCCAACATAATTTCAGATGGTGACTGCATCGTAAAATGGAAAGATGCTTGTTCCTCAAAAGAAAAGCTATTACCAACCTAGAAAGCATATTAAAAAGCAGAGACATTACTTTGTCAACAAAGGTCCATCTAGTCAAGGCTATGTTTTTTCTAGTAGTCATGTATGGATGTGAGAATTGGACTACAAAGAAAGCTGAGTACAGAAGAGTTGATGCTTTTGAACTGTGGTGTTGGAGAAGACTCTTGAGAGTCCCTTGGACTGCAAGGAGATCCAACCAGTCCATCCTAAAGGAGATCAGTCCTGGGTGTTCATTGGAAGGACTGATGCTGAAGCTGAAACTCCAATACTTTGGCCACCTGATGCGAAGAGCTGACTCATTTGAAAAGACCTTGATGCTGGGAAAGATTGAGGGCAGGAGGAGAAGGGGATGACAGAGGATGAGTAGGTTAGATGACATCACTGACTCAATGGACATGGGTTTGGGTGGACTCCAGGAGTTGGTGATGGACAGGGAGGCCTGGCATGCTGCAGTTCATGGAGTCGCAAAGAGTTGGACATGACTGAGCGACTGAACTGAACTTATTGCTCATGCTCAAACAAGTTTTGGAAACATGGTATACTCATGACCTCCTTGAAGGTTATAGTTTGCGTTACCATTAAAAGGACTCCCAGAAGTGTCCCAGCAAAGCAAGCCTTTTGACTTTGTGTAACACAGAAATCCTCCAGCTTATTTGACACCAGGAACTTTTTTTAATGGAGCCATTCATTTGTAACGTATCAGAGGGCACATGTCTTGCAGGATATAATTTAGCTTTAGATGGTAAAGAAATAGATTTAAGGGATTGTGAACTCACTGAGGCCGGAAAGGTGAAAGGAGCTAATTGCAGCATTTGACGCAGGTGATGGAGCTTAGTGAGGCATTTGTGTCACAATCTCAAATGCCAGATGACACAATGATGGTGACAATAAACATGAGTCGAATGAAAAGCACTTTTCATTCATGGAATGAGACACTTTGATTGGATCCGTGAATCATAAAGCCACTTCAAGAAGCCAATTTGCTAAAGGGACAGTGAGGGTAAAGGATTCCTGACTAGGGCCATGCCTTTCAAATGTTGAGTCACCCAAGTGCCTGTTTGTGCTATTTTCCAGTCTCGCCACACTTCCTTCCTGTCTAGGACACTCATGTCCTTAAAAGAAACCCTGGACTTCCAATAAAGCATAGTCTGGAAGACCTAATGAAGAGAAGACTGAGAACAAGTAGCTTTGTCACAAACAACTCACTTAATTCCACTGAGTTGCTCTCTCTTATTTATTCAAATTCTACTTACTGAACATCTCCAATGTCTCAAACTCTATCTAAGAGGGAGGACAGGCTTCCTCTCAAAACGCTCACAGCCTCGCTGGGGGAAAGCAGGATACAGAGATAAAGCAACAGACTTCATAAAGTGCTGTACAGAAAACGTGCACACAACACTGCAAGTTCTCTTGCAGTCCAACTTTTTCTAGAAGGAAAGACGATCCAAAAGAGCTTCACATTCCTCATCCTAAAATGAGTACATGTATAATAAAACCTGCCCTCGAAAATCCTCAGGGAAAATGGAGGTTAACTCTGTAAGAGAAAACCTGATGAAAGGATTGTGTAATTTGAAAGCGAGTCAACATGCTCAGGGTGGACAAAGCACAGAAAGCAAGAGTTGAGATGCCTGCAGTCTCATTTTGATCCTGAGAGGCCTTAGCAGAACCCTTGGACTTCGCCTCTTTTTCCTCTGTCCTACATGGAGGTAGTGGAGATAAATTAATATAATGTGATGGGCAAAGACTTATGTAATTAGAGAAGTAAAATAGAAAACACAAAAAGCTAATTTAAGATCCATTATAACAACTACTACAGAAAACAAATTTATTTCTGTATATAAATAACCTTAATAACTTTATGTGGACTTTTGCAAGACTAAAATTAAATTACAGAATTACTGCCTGCTTATAGACTTTTTTTTTCCTCCACTGAACTGTTCATCTTCTAAAGTCAGATGGGTTCAAAAGGATCTTTATATGATTTTGTTTTACCAAAATTACTTGTCTGACAATCCCAGCTGAATAAATTCACATCTACATTCTGTACTTACAGGACGAATTAGACAGATGCATTATGAAAATGAAGGGACGAGGACCAGCCAAAGGGCCTCCTCTCATGAATCACACTAAAATGCTCACATGTTCTTTTTAAAATTATTATTCTTTCTTGTAAATTGAAGCATGCTTGATTTACAATGTTGTGTTAATTTCTGCTGTATAGCAAAGTGATTCAGTTATATATATATACATTCCTTTTTATATTCTTTTTCATTATGGATTAATCTCAGGATGGTGAATATAGTTCCCTGAGCTATACTGTAGGACTTGGTTGTTTAAAGCATCATTATAATAGACAATTAAAAAAAAACTGTTTCAATTTGAGGAAACAGTTTACTCTTTTCCTCATATGTTATTCAATCATTTACTTGTATCAATATGAACTCATGGATTTTTTTTGTGCTTTGGGTTACAATCCAATACAACTTTGTTAATTTTGTTGTTCACACTGATCCAGCCTTGGCCCCTCGGAGCTCTTTCGGTTGGCTCCTGTGTTCTGCTAACCCATCTCCATCAGTCAATGTGGTTCTTTTCTTGTTTTCTTTCCTTTTGAGCCCTTCCTTACTTTCTGGCGCTACAAGATGCTCCGGGCTCATGTTGTACACGTCCTGCTCCTGTTCTAGAATCAGCCACTTCTCCAAGGATCTAGGCACTATGTATGCTTGCTGCTACTGAAGCACCATTTCTTTTAAGCCCTTCTCAGATGGCAGAGCAAAGGAATACATGTGTGTTTACTAACCCATATACATATACTTCCCTAAAAATATTTCTATATGCAACTATATTTATATGTATTGAGTAAAATATTATGTATTTATTAATTTTCTAGAAGCTATCAACACTTTTAAGTTTTCTATTCAAAGCTCCTCAGAAGAAAATTATGTTGTTTTACATTTAAAATTTCCCGTGGGACCTAGCACTGAATGATCAACGAGTGTTTGCTGACCTGAAATACAGAGCTCAAGGATGGGTTGAGAACATATGGACACAGGAGGGAAGAGGAGGGTGAGATCAGGACTGACATACATACGCTACCAAGTGTAAAAGAGACAGTTAGTGGGAAGCTGCTGTATAGTACAGGGAGCCCGTGTTTGGCACCCTGTGATGCCTAGAGGGGTAGGATGGGAGGTTCTAGAGGGAGGGGATATATGTAGACTTATAGCTGATTCACTCTGCTGAACAGCAGAAACTACCGTAAGACTGTAAAGCAATTATACTTCAATAAAAAAAAATGCATTGAGATACATCTAATAGTAGTGGATAAGCTTCCGTCTCCTCACCAGTTAAACAGGCATAGCAATGATACCAACTGAAAAATATTACTGGAAAATTAAATAAAATGATGTATGTAAATATTTAGAACAGAATCTAAGACACTGTAAGCACTTAAGAAATGATACATCAAATAAAGTTCTAGCTTATAGGAAAATATTTTCAAGAGTCAAAAGTATAATGATATAACTTTAAGGTCTGACTTGTTTATGGTTGTCTTATTCGTTTTTACCACCTGACTTAAAAGTAAGCATCAATTTAGATGTATTATTTGACTTCCAAATATACTCTTTGAAAAGATTAAGCCAGCAATCATCTACTAGTCACGTTATTTCTGCCTGGAGGCACAAAGAAATTGATTCCTTAATGTACACCATCACAACCCATCTTGAGGAGTGCTAATGGGTTAAAAGAAGGTGTCACAGAGAGGAAGAGAGAGCAATGAAACATAAGATTACAATCTCCACGTGCCCCCACTCCATCAGAATGTCAATCATTCCACACTAGACATGCCATTTAATAGAAGGCAGTCAGGGTTCCCATAGAAAATAATTTCAGTTCCTACAGCTGATTATAACTGTCTCAACACTTGGAAGACCTGTTCATATCAAATCTGGAACAACATGATGAGAACATCTTCTATCTTTTATGAGAAGATATATGACTAACTATGGTAAAGAGAGTGTATCATTTCTACATGAAGGACCAAATGAGATACTAGTCACACATGGTATGTGTAAGCAGTATGCTTCTGAGGACTGATTTTTAAGTAATGCTGAAGAGCCCTAAATGAATATTCTGGTGCCCTGAAAGATCACTGAAGTATCCACTTAAACTAAATCTGATTTTGTATTTCTTCTACAAGGCTATTGGACCAACAGAATTGGAAAGGACTCACATGTCATGCCTGTTGAGCAGATCATATGAGCTTGACATTTTAGCAAATAAGGCTATGGTGGCTGAGATGTGAGTGGCCCCTGAGACTGAGCAGAAGGTGTGAATCTGCTAAGTCCTGGCAGTCACGTGGCCTACACAGCACCATGTGAACGGGGCACCTTGCAACGAGGCAGTTCTTCTGCAGAGCTCAGCATAACCAATCAAGCGGTCCCCAGAGGAGGCAGAACAAGGCCCAGAGATAACTTTTGCAGTAGGTGTGATGTCAGGTTCAGAACCTACACTGTAGATGAAGACTTCTGAGCACAAGGCTTGGCCACAACTACAGGGCCAGCCTGGTCACAGCTGGAGGGCAGAGTCTAAATCTGAGAGTCAGGAAAGCCATCTCAAAATTAACAACAGGCAGACACAACTGTGCACTAGGAGATGGTGATGAATCTCTGCCATATCCTCTATAAACCCCTGGAACAGTCTTTGGCCAGTCCTGCCGCTGCCCTCCATACAGCACTCAGGAAGTTAGCTCAGGTTCCTTCTCCCCTTAAAATGCTCCACTGGCATCATGTTGTCTTTGAAATGACATCAGAGCCTGGCTGCCTCTGCTTCAGCCACATCTGCCTTCTGTGAAAGGCTGCAAGACTCTTTCCCACCTCTGTGCCTTTGCACATGCTATGAAAGTGAAAGTGTTAGTCACTCAGTTGTGTCTGACTCGTTTCGACCCCATGGACTGTAGCCCACCAGACTCCTCTGTCCATGGGATTCTCCAGGCAAGAGTACTGGAGTGGGTTGCCATTTCCTTCTCCAGGGGATCTTCCCAACCCAGGGATTGAACCCAGGTCTCCCACACTGCAGGCAGATTCTTTAACACTGAGCCACCAGGGAAGCCCCTACACATGCTATTCCTTCTGTCAAAGCTATGGTTTTCCCAGTAGTCATGTATGGATGTGAGAGTTGGACTATAAAGAAGGTTGAGTGCCAAAGAATTGATGTTTTTGAATTGTGGTGCTGGAGAAACCTCTTGAGAGTCCCTTGGACAGCAAGGAGATCAAACCAGTCAATCCTAGAGGAAATCAACCCTGAATATTCATTGGAAGGACTGATGCTGAAGCTGAAGTCTCAATACTTTGGCCACTTGATGCAAAGAACTGACTCACTGGAAAAGACACTGATGCTGGGAAAGATTAAAGGCAAAAGGAGAAGGGAGCAGAAAAGGATGAGATCACTAGATAGCATCCCTGAGTCAACGGACTCGAATCTGAGCAAACTCCAAGAGACAGTGAAGGACAGGCAACTCTGGCATGCTGCAGTCCATGGGGTCACAAAGAGTGGGACACGACTTAGTAACTGAACTGAACAGATTCTTCACAGGTCTGGTTCCTTCTAAACTTTCAGTTTTCTATTTAGACATTGTTATCTTGGAGCAGTCTTCTTGGCCTTTTTGTTAAGTATCAGCCACTATCTTCATTATTCTCTAGCCCAGTACACTATTTATCTTCTTGTGGCACTTAGCATGGTTCAAGGTCATTTGTTTCCTCATTTACTTATTCGTGAAATTCATGAAGACAGGGAACGTGCTGGCTTTTTCTTTCACTACATATACAACACCCAGTACATCACAGGCATTCAATAAAAATCGTCAGTGTTGAAAATATTATGCTCAGTGAAAGAAGCCAGACACGAAAGGCCACACATAGAAGTATGATTCCATTTATGTTCAGAAATGTCCGGAATAGGGAGATTGAGAGAGACGGAGCACAGATTGTGGTTGCTATGGGCGGGGGAGGTGAGAACAAGGAGCAACTTCTTAATGGGTATGGGGTTTTCTTTTGAGTGATGAAAATGTTTTGGAACTAGAGGAGATGATGGTTGGACAATATTGTCAATGTAATCAATGTTGCTAGTGGCAAAATGGTACGCATATTGTACCACAATAAAAACTCACTGGTATGGACCAGTGCGTGCACTGTGCTTGCACTGCCTCCCAACTTCCTGGCAGATGACAGCTAAGAGGTAGGGTGCTTCTCCTCGGGCCAGTGCCAGGCTGCATACCTGCATGCAACATAGGTGCTCCTGGAGGAAGGCACGGCAACCCACTCCAATATTCTTGCCTGGAGAATCCCATGGACAGAGCAGCCCAGCAGGCTGCAGTCCATAGCATCGCACAGAGTCGGACACAACCGAAGCGACTTGGCATGACGAGGTGCTCACAAAACAAACCACTGAGATGGACTCATTTTTATCAAGTGGATTAATCCAATGAAAATCAAATCCCCACTTAGGCTGTACAGATACAGAATCACACACAGAATCCCAATTCAAGTCTTCTAGTTTACACATACAGAGGACAGGATGTGAGTCCCATGTATTTGTCCCAAGTCCAAGCCAACCAAGCTGGCCTAGAGTGGGAAAGAAAGTGAGAAATTTCAAAGCAGGAGATCTCTTCTGTTCCTTTCCCAGATCTGTGGAGTGTCAGTACCATCGCCAGGAAGGCTTGCCTTCACCAGCTGAGAACTTTCTTTGTGTTCGGACTATATACTTCCATAATTCACTACTTTTGAGATTAGAGGTAAAACTCAGGTCTGGGCTTGGGGGGCAAGATTAGAAGGAGTCTCCAGTAAAGTATGCAAACTTTCTACCAGGAAGGTTGGTCAGTCACTTAACTACCATTTTTTGTCTTCCTTCATCTATTTCAACAACTTGATTGACACTTTGTGAACTTTTCACAGTCATAGAAAAATATCAGAGTGACTAGTAACAGCTAAATCGCTAGTCCAAAGGAAATGTGGGGGAACACTGAGGAAATGCAAAAGATACACAAACATAATCTTTCCAAATATTGAAATTTATATATAGGAATTTTTTAAAAATGAACTTTGTAGTCTAAAACGTGAGATTCACTTTTGGGACAGAGAACAATGGGAAACCTCTCTCATAGTTAGGATCCTACATAAAACAATATAGCCTTTATCAAACTGTGAATAATTTAAACCATGTTTACGAGTGCATAGGAAGAAGAATCTTTCTAAATCAACTCCCAAAACTAGAATTCTTCATAAGCTGAGGCTTAAAAAGACACAGACTGTTTAAAAGAAATGTACACATACTTTCTTCAGGACGTGGGTTAGGTCTTTAAAGGGAATATTGTTACATTATACACAGATGGATATAAATATCCAAATTTAGTTCATAATGTCAAAAAAGAGACACTGATATTCAGTTATCACCTGGAATCAGCCACTATGGTACCATAAAACATGATGTATCAACCAGCAAGGGAATATATCACACTCTTGTTAAATATCTTGTCTGAAATGCTCCTGAATTATCTTTTTAAGTGGAACAGCCAAGAGCTACAAAACCTAGAGACAAATACTTTCAAGTCTGGAAAAACTTAGTCAAAATTATCTTAAAAACTCTTGAAATAAAATCTTTTAGAAAGCAGAAAAATATTTATATTTTCTGCTTTATCCGGACTGTTTTGAGACTCTCACATTCAGTACTCAGTCTTCTCTAATATGTTCTGATTCATCTATTCTATCTCCTAAGTAACCCCTCCACACACGCTCCCTATAGATTTCTGGCGAGGAAAGAGGTCCCGGCTAATCATTCCTGTGTACCCTTTGTTTCCACTGGATTAGTAACAATGTACCATTCATTAAGCACTTGCTATAGTGCCAAGTGTTTTACATAATTATCCCTAAAACCAAGCTTTTTCTCCATTTAATGGGACGGAGCACACTTTACAAATATGGCAGCCACATTACACCCCAACCCCATGCTAAGCTGCAGTGTATCCCTGCCGTCAAGAGGTGGGCCCTGCAGTGCCTCGACCAACAAAATTTGGTGGAAGTAACTCTGTGCCAGCTACAGGTGAGGCCCTTAACTGCCCTGACACTTTCTGCTTCTTGGGAGAGGCATGTAAGAAGTGGCCACCCTCATAAGGCTGGCCCATGACCAGCTCAAGCCCCAAGGAGAGGCCCTGGAGAAGGAGCCATGGAGAGGTAGGACAACAAGCATGGAGGCATCAGAAGTGCAAACGAAGGAGTCATCCTGAAAATCTGTCTCCACTTGCTGTATTGTACACAGTCATGTCCGTCTCTTTGTGACCCAACTGTAGCCTGCTGGGCTCCTCTGTCCGTGGAATTCTCCAGGCAAGAATACTGGAGTGGGTTGCCATTTCCTTCTCCAGGGGATCTTCTGACCCAGGCATTAGAACTGCCATCTCTTGCATCTCCTACGTTGGCAGGCTAATTCTTTATCACCAGCACCACCTGGGAAGCCTTATCCTTCAGGCCCAGCCACCAAAACGGATGCCACGAGGATCAGGCCCAAACTGTCCACAAATCCTTCCTCACGTCCACAAAGACATAAGCAAAATAAAATAGCTGTTTCAGGCCACTGAACTTTGGGCTTGCTTGTTAGACAGCAATACATAACTGTAACACTCTCCCATGGACCCCAAAGCACTAGAAGAGTCTTAGATCTAAAAAAGTTTGAAAGGGATTCTCTGTATTAAGCTGGCAAAGTATAATTTACCCCATTTTACTAAGAGAGCAACTGAGGCCCAGAAAAGTTAAATGACTTGTGTAACTCAGCTGGTGCTAGTGGTAAAGAACCGCCTGCCAATGCAGGAGATGTAAGAGACGTGGGTTCGATCCCTGGGTCCAGAACATCTCCTGGAGGAGGGCATGGCAGCCCACTCCAGTATTCTTGCCTGGAGAACTCAGAATGGAGGAGCTTGGTGGGTTATACAGTCCATAGGGTCGCATAGAGTCGGACGCAACTTAGCCCAGCACAGCATAAGACAGCAGTTTCTCCATCATGATTTCCTCTGCAAGTGGGGGAAGAAGCCTAGAACTCTGTTTTCTTGCTTTATTACTGTGCTGCCTATTTCCTAGTTCCTTTTTCAAGTTGTTTGACCAGAGCATGAAAGTAACAATAAAGTTAATGGAGAATGAAGACATCATGATGAGAAAGGGAAAAAAAAAAGTCCAATAACAGAGACAGCAGATTTCAGGTCACCAAAGCCATGCTTCTCATTTATTTGAACCTCTAAGCAAATAATGTCTTTCTCCAAATTAGGGCATCTTTATTTGTCAGGTGAGTCCACCATGCTGTCAACAGCATCAGCCAAAGGCAGTGGAGCAATCCCACACCAGGCTGGTTATGAAAGCATCTGCAGTTAAGCTGAGGGAGCCTGTGTGGGAGGCAGGGAGAAGCAGAAATGGGCTGTCACCGGACTCTACTCCTTGCAGCTCCTTTAAAGGTCAAGAGGAAGCAGTTCTGCACCATCTGCTCCAAACAACTACAGAATGAAAGCCAACTCCAACTCTGAATTTAAAAATAGCAAATTTCAGAGGGTTCCATTCAACAAGCCAAGCATCCTTCTCAATATAAAGATCCCATAAACGTGGGAACCCATGAAGAGGCCAGTGCTGGATGGCAAGGCTTCTGTGCCAAGGAAGAGCAACTCTACCTCAGTCTAAACTTCCCCTTCTGTATACTCTCAGTGACCCTTCTCACACCCATCCCCTCTCAGCCCTTTCTCCCAGGCTCTCTGGAAACCTTTCTCATTGAAAACATACCTCCTCACCCACTCTCTCCACATCCACCTTTCAATGGCAACCAGGCCCTTCCCTGAGGAAAACATTTCCCTATCCAAGGAAATCCACATATATTTCCACATCCTCTGCACTACAGGACCATGCAGTGGGGTGAGGGAATTCCTACAACGCAGTGAACAATACGACCAACTGTCTGTTGAACATCTTCACGTTGCAGCTCCCAGAGGCACTCAAATTCAACCTGTCCATAACTGGATTTATTCCCAGGTGCTTCAGTGCTAAAGAATCTGCCTGCCAATGCAGGAGATGCAAGAGACCTGAGTTCGATCCATGCGTTGGGAAGATCCTCTAGAGGAGGAAATGGCAACTCACTCCAGTATTCTTGCCTGGAAAATTCCATGGACAGAGGAGCCAGGTGGGCTCCAGTCCGTGGGTCGCAAAGAGTCGGACACGACTGAGCGACTAACACACACATCCTCTTTCATGCCAAACCTCTTTTTTGTTTTTCTTGTTTTTTCCAGCTTTATTGAGCTATAGTTAACAGATATTATTATGTGATGTACAGAAGATGTCCAACATGATGATTTATGTGTATACTGGAAAATGGCGTGCTCACCACCTCTCTGTTCTTCCCTACACACCACATGGTTAACCCCCAGTCACTATTATATACAGTCCAGGGGTCCCTGCAGCTCGGGGGTCATTCCTGACATCACCCTTCCCTTTCACCACCCACAGGCTAGGTTCCCTGCCTAATTGTTTGTTCTTTAGTCGCTAAGTTGTGTCTGACTCCTTTTTGACCCCAGGGACTGTTGCCCGTCAGGCTCCTCTGTCCATGGGATTTCCCAGGCAAGAATATTGAAGTGTGTTGCCATTTTCCTTCTCCAACCTTCCACAATACTTATTACTAATACAGTTTAAAGAGACTATGATTTATTTATTCTTCGTTTCTCTAGCACCTAACACCAAGCCTGGGGTTGTAGGAGATGCACAAGAAACTTATAATGAATGGATGATTAAATTATTAGATGGATGTAAGACTCAGAGGGTAAGTCTGTACCAACACGTAGCAGTTGTCTGTGGCTGTGTAACAATATTATACCCAAATTAGTGGTTTAAAACAAATGCATACTTATTGGCTAAGTGTTTCTGTAGGTCAGGAGTCTAACTACGGCCTGGCTGGGTCTTCTGCCCCAGGGCCTTACAAGGTTGCCATGAAGATGCTGGCCAGGGCTATGATCTCTTCTGGAATTTGACTGAGGAGGGACCTGCTTTGTTGGTAGCATTCATTTCCTTGCAGACTGTTGGGCTTGAGGACCTCACTGGAACTGGAGGTCCCTCTCAGATGGGACTTTCCAACATGGCCAGGAAAGGAGAGAGTGGCTCAGAAAGTCAGACATTACAATCTCATATAAAGTAATCACAGAAGTGCTACTCCACCACTTTTGTCATGTTATACTTGTTAGAGACAAGTCACAGGACATTAAACCAAGAGATGGGAACCTTGGGAATCCGAGAGTCTGTCACACAAAGATACGGTTTACAGAGAACTCACCAGAAAGGGTGTGCAGCTAAAACAACAAGGAGAGGATTGAGACCAGCAAGAACACATTAACTATGTTAACAGGAGAAGTATATTTATGTGCAAAACTTACTGCACAATCTTAATAATATTTTCTCTTTATGGAAATGATTTTAGGTTACCAGAGAATTCCACAATTAGTAAAAAAAAAAAAAATTCTGTAAAGCACAGCTCTGGGTTTGGGGGTAAACACTAAATTTACAATGTTGACCATTTTCCACTTCTACATTCCTTTTGGCATCATTGTTTTTGTAACTGGCTCTGTAGATCAGCAAGACTCTTCTTAAATCATTTATTTTTCATCCATTTTACAGGGTGTTTGGGGCCCAGGAGGCAGAGCTTTATTTAATATATCTCAATAATTTATAGCCAACAATACACTGAGGGAAATGTCAACCTCATAAAAACTGAAGTTCAAGTGAGAAATGCTGAAATTTTCCTCAGAGAAGGAAAAATTTATGAAAATAAGGCAAGCCAAGGAAGTATATTAAAACATTTCAAAATATAAAGAATGTGTTTAATGCATCAGCAATTTTTAGATGTGTCCCTGTGGGGTGAGCCCCATCTATTACAAACAGGGCAGCCTGGGCTGCATTATGCCTGGGCCTGTCACTTTCAGGTGGGTCAGCACCGAATGCAGCTGGTGACACAGCAGTCACTTCCAGGTAGACCTTTGTCTCAAGGCTTTCTTATATCCTCCCCGAAAAGTCCATCCACCCCTTTTATCAATGTTATGCTTCCCCTGTGAGTAGCTCTCTGCTCCCTCTAACTCAGGCTTAATCACAACAGTTATGGAGAAAGTCCTCAAATGCCACGTCAAGAGATATCACAAATGAGGGAAAAGAAAAAAAACTTCTGACTTTCTATCAAAACATAAAGCTATTAGCAACGGTATGCAAAGATCTGGGAACCAGGCCCACCTGGCCTCCAAAGAGCCCAAGAGGTCAAATTCTCCACAGTCAAAATAGCCTCTCAGGCCTCTCTTTAGTTCTGTGATCAGGGAATAAGGAGAGGATTTTCCGGCAAACTTTCAAGTTTCTGTGTAATTTCTGAGGCATAGCTATTACCTACCATTAGATTTTCAGGGTTTACCCAATGAAATTCAATAGCACTCTGAAGAATCAACTGGAAAAGCACCCTTCCTCAAGGGCAAGCAGATTGTGAAGGGTATAGCTAATGCCTCGGGTTAAGGTTTAAAATGCTGAGGCTGAGATTTTAATATTATGCCCACAAACCCGGCATCCCTGCCACTAAACTGGCTGACATTGGTCTTCAGCTGAACATCAGGAATTTCCAAAAGAACATGGACAAGGGTGCCGGAATCAGAACGATCATCGCTTACTAGCTGGGTAGGTGGTCTCATTTTCCTGAATCTGTCTTCTCCCCTATAAATTTCCTATTTCATGCACTGGTAGCTTGAATCCGAGTTCAGACATCTCTGAGCATATTCAGAGAGCTTAGAAGGGGAGTCAATCAGCAATTGAATTTCTCTAAATACAGGAAAGAGCCAGGCTAACCAATTTGACACAGGTTGGAGGGAAGCAATGATTTTGAATACAGCAGGGTAGAGGCCACACAGATTTATCTCCAGCCTAGACCTATGAGTTTGGGCTAAACACAGAAGAGAGGGTGCAGACATGGAGAAATCAGAAGAACCTTTCTGATGATGGGCTCTGGGTGACATGGGGGCATAACCAAGCTGCTCTGGTTTCCCCGAGGCAAAAGCACAACACCCTGTGAAAGCAGTGAACTCCCCTTTTGCATGTGACAATGTGGCCTTATTGTAACCTACGCTCCAAGGAACACAGAATATTTGGTGCCCTGAGGGTGCATTCAACAAAACTCACTAGGTATTAGCTGAACATTTATACTGTGGTTGAAAGTACAGAGACTGGACCTGGGGCAGAAGGCAACAGAAGCCAAGGCAGAGGTGCAGAGCTGCATTCTACAAAGAGGGACTCAGAGGGGAACACAGGAGAGAAGACATCGCCCCAGGAACACCCAGGTCCTTGAAGGGAATTTTTCTAGGGGTGAGAGCACACAGTTATAAGTGGGGATAAGGGTGTCTAATATCATTACAGTACTATCAGTTTGACTCTCACTGACATTATACAAGTAGGACAGGCTGGGGAGGTTAGGGTCAGTACTGTTATTAACAGGGGGAAAAATTTGGAAGATTTTAAAAAATAAGTCCAGATTTCACAAAATTTTCTTTAAAGTGATGCAGGAAAAAGGAAAAATATACTCCTCCGGTTATTGTGAGGCAAGAAACCACTCCTATCATCAGACAAAGCTAAATGGTGCAAGTTCAGTTTCCTTTCAGTGTGTTATGGTTTTTCCCAGCTTCTCTACTCCTGGCTTCCTCATTTGCCCAAAACACCATGCAAACCTGCATCTCTGGCAGAGGAGCAGGGACTACAGTATGGGTGCTGCTCAGATTAGGCACGAGATAGAAACTCAGGTCACATTTCATAAAAGATGACTTCTGAGAAATACCAAATCTGCTTCCCCCAGCTCAAGAGTTCTTCAAAGTCCATTTTAATCACTGATGTGTCACAGGAAACATCCTTTGTCTATTTATTCTTTTAACAGGGAGTTCAGGTTTTCTTCCATTTGAAATTGCTTTATTGACTTGACTTGTAGCAATGCCCTTAGGTGAGTATCACCAGCAGATCCAATTCAGCAAAGTACTGGATTTGACCTACCATCAAGTAAACAACTTACCACCCACACAGATTCCATCCCCAAAGAAATCCCTGTGTTGCTGAACACTTCTCTAGGAAAGGCAATGGAAAAGACCCCTCTTCAAAAGGTACACTTTGATGCTACATCATGTGTAGTGTGGTTCCCTGAGCCGAAGAGACATTGCACATGGAAGACCAAGGACGTGTAAGGCAGCAAACTCAGCCCTGCCTCTCCATCAGAATCACCTCCCAGGAGGGCAATGTACAACATGATCACTATGAAGTATGCCTCAAAAACACTTGTATCTTTCAGTTCAGTTCAGTTGCTCAGTCGTGTCCGACTCTTTGCGACCCCATGGACTGCATCATGCCAGCCTCCCTGTCCATCACCAACTCCTGGAATTTACTTAAACTCGTGTCCATTGAGTTGATGATGCCATCCAACCATCTCAGCCTCTGTCTTCCCCTTCTCCTCCTGCCTTCAATCTTTCCCAGCATCAGGGTCTTTTCAAATGAGTCAGCTCTTTGCATCAGGCAGCCAAAGTATTGGAGTTTCAGCTTCAGTTCTTCCAATGAATATTCAGGACTGATTTCCTATAGGATGGACTGGTTGTATCTTTAGACCTACTCATACCGTCTGTAGAAATTTGTACTAAGAATATAAAATGAATGTAGAAATCTACAAGGATGTTCATTGCAATACTGTTGATAGGTGAAAAAAAGTAATAATGCTCAATGATAAGAATTGTTAAAATAAATCAGCCAATTAAATATTCTACAGGTATCTTTGACATTTAAAAAAATACAGTGGAAAATCACATGTAGAAATGATATTACAATGAGCAAAGTAAGTTTGTACTGTAATATCAAAAACTATAGGTTGTAAAATACATACATATGACATAGAAAAAAGATCCAAAAGATGGGTACCAAAATGCTAATATTACTTATTTTTAGGTGGTAGTTTAATGGGTAATTTTCATTTTCCTCTTTTGTCTGAGTTTGTAAATTTTCAATAATAAACACATATTACTTTTTTTAATTAAAAAACATTTTGGTTAAAGTTCAAATTAGAAGAGAACTGAAAATAATGTAGCCCATGCTTTTATTTCTACACATAGTGATGCTCCAGCTTAGCAAAGTATACTGGGTAAAAAGAAACTCTACCACAGAAAAAGGAAAAGGATTTCTTAAATCACTATTCATGTTAAGGTTGCCTTGAAATTAAATTTGTATTTTAAATGAATTACAAACTTATCAAAATAATCTCTGACTTATTATGTAACTAGAGCCCTTTCAAGGGAGTAGCTCTTCAGCTCCTCTGGGTCACTAAGATCACCTTGGAAACACTTGATTAATGTCATCAGTAAAGCTTGCAGAAAATGCACACAAGTACGAATAAACAGAAGTTTTGAAAGTTGGTTGAGGAATTCACAGAGACCCAAAACAGTCCATGGATTCTGTACAGCAATGTTGTATGTTCCAACATAAAATCATATGACATGGAATAGAAAATGACAGAATATAGAATATAAGGGAATAATATAAAACAGAACATGCATCTATGATGGGTCAGTAATACTTTGTGAAATTTGGGGCTCACAAAATTTTAAAAATTAACTATTTTTAGTATCTGGATAAATCTAAAGAATATGCAGAGATGTAATTTATTTTTTTATGTGTCTGTAGCGTCTAGATTTTGACATAAAGTTTATCACCGTGGGATAGGGTTAAACAGTATGAATGTGACTATCCTAGAAGCCCATTACTCCAGGTTAAAAAAAATATATCCTGCACCAGAAGGGAAAATAGCCTCAGGTGATTTAACCAATCATCTACTATACCTTTTAAAGGAAATAAGGGAAAAGAATAGAATTTCTTAAACCTCCTATACAAATTATCTATTACTGCTTGGAAAAAATAGGAGTTAAAAATTTGGATCAAGGCCTGAGCAAGTAGTTTTGGATTTTTTCTAGTCTACATTCTGTAAGTACTTACAAACTTTATTTATAATTATGATTTACTTATTACCACTACATATGGACAACATTCATTCATTTACTAATTTGATATATACAAAAATAAATCATATCCAGTCATATACAAACTCTCTCATTCATTCTCTGTCTCCTTCATTCATCTGCCCTTGCCTTTTCCCCAGAACATAACAACAGCTGGAAATGGGGAAATGCTATAGAATTGATTGCATCTGAGACATCCATACCAGCCACAGGGAGACAAATGTCTGTTGCAGATTGTCTCTGGCTCATGCCAAATGCCTGAATCCAATGGATCTTCCATCAGAATGGTGGATTTGTGTCCCATTAAGAAACTGATTCAGTCAAGTTTTCTCTCACCCCTGTTTCAGCACAAGCCACTGGACAGCGCTCAAACACCCCTCGTCAATAGGACAGACAGTTCCTTAGTTTTATGGGAAGCTCTTGTAACTGCTTTAGCTCTCACTCAGGGGAGTGTAGACAGAGGAGGAAATTGGTGCCAGGTGGGGTTCTCTCTGTTAGAACCCCTATTCTCCCACTCTGTCCTTTGGAGCTTTGACATGCAGGGCTACACCATCTGGGGCAGAGCAGCCCATGGAAACCAAACCTCCTTTAGCATTTCAGCCCTTCTGTTCCCTTCCCAAGATGCTTCCCAAAGAGTATTCACAAAAAAGTGACACTTCCCTGCTTGAAAGTGTGGAAACAGAAGGAGAATCTTAGGCATTACTAGGAGATAAAATTATTATTAACTCATCACATGTGGAAAGCACTCTTTCAGGTTCTGATGTCATATTACATAGGCTACGACTGGTCCTGACCCAAGAGTTTTGAAGGCATTTCCAAATAAAGGAAAGGAATTTACAGGGAAGAAATTATATAAGGTCAGTGAGAATCAGGCCCAGGATGAATTACAAATTAGGGTGAAGCCCATGGAGCTGATCATAAGATCTTTTTTTTTAATTGAGGCAAAATTCACATAATGCAAAATTAACCATTTAAAAGTGTACAGTTCTGTGCTATACTATTGTATAATTGCCATCTACATCAAGTTCTAAAACATCAGTGTCACCCCAAAGAGAAAACCCTGTACTCAGTAATCAGAAACTCCCTGATAGCAGGATCTTGGGCTCAAAAGCAGATCAGCTGACACTGTCAGGTCTGTTTTGTTGTTGGTGGTTAGTTTCTAAGTTGTGCCCAACCCTTTAGCGACCCCATGGACCCACCAGGCTCATCTGTCTGTGGAATTTTCCAAGCAAGCATACTGGAATGGGTTGCCATTTCCTTCTCCAGGGGGTCTTCCCAATCCAGGAATTGAGCCTGCGTCTTCTGCATTGGCAGGTGGATTCCTTACCACTGAGCCACCAGGGAAACCCCTGAGTTCTTTTTACAAAAGATCTAAATTGAGTATAATGTCAGGGCAGGAACTTTGCTTATCTTCTTCAGCACTGTATCCTCAGCACTGCTGAAGGGATGCTGAATGACTGGGAACAAAATTGAGTAGCAAAGGACTTGATTTGTCACTAAGCCAGTGAAGTATCAACCTCTCTCTGCCCACCTCCTAGACACCAAGCCAGGCTGGGCCATCAGTTCTGGAATCTAGAGATCTGAAGGGGGCTGACACAAGTAAGAGTTAAGAAGGACCAAATTTGACGATACAAGGCTTAGCGAGTACTTTCTGAGTGACAGAAGTTTTACTTCATCCCCTTTACTCTTCATGGGGATACCTGAAACTTACAGAAGCAATTGTGTGAGGTCACTCAGCTGGAGAGAGGCAGAGCTGGGGCAGTACAGCCCAAAGCACGTGCCTTCTAACACAAGACCATTTTACAGATGAAAAAAACTGAGGCTAGAGCAAAAGCAGCAGGATCCCAGAGAATCAGAGATACTACCCGTTTCAGGGCACTTCAACATCAAGATGGGTGAGAAAGCTGCCAACCAGATGGGTGAGTTTACATCTGACTTCAAAAGGGAGAGTCCTCACTCTTCAGTGATGCAATCAGAGCCAAGATTCCATGTCCTGGGATACTCAAGTTTGCACGGGTCATAAGCTGGACCCAAAGGTATGCCTAGAAGGCAAACCTAACCTATAAAGTGATGCACAAAACCCATTTATGTAACATTGCAAACTAGAAGTTTAAGATCACTTTCTACACACCTAAATACCCACTGTTTTGAAAGCTTTCAAGATTTCTGTTAGAAAGAATATTCTTGGAGCAGATGGCAATGTCAGTCTCACACATGGTCTTTCCCCCTCTCTTTCCTCAACTTTTTAGAGTTCAGTTTTGTCTTTTTCTCAGGGAAGGCAGAGGACAGAGTGGTCAGTGTGCTAAGGAGCTAAGTCTCAGTGACAATGCCCTGAAGGAGACACTGCTCCCTGCCCCCACATTCAGACACAGAACTTTGAGGCCCAGAGGGGTGGACTTGCAGCAGAAGTGTCCCTGCAGCCGGCTGGTATGTCTCAGCACAGCAGCCATGGGCACTGGTACAGTGAGAACCGGGAGAAGGGGGAAGTGGAGGCAATGTCCTGCACGCTGGGAATGGCGCGGAAGACTTTCCCCCGTTACAGAGCTAGTGCAACAGCAAAGCAGCTCTGAGGCTACACGGAGGATGGAAATTTCACCGCCCACCTGGTGTGGCCTGGGAGGAAGAGTCTCTCTTATTCCTTGGCCTGTTCAAAGTCCAACACATTATTAATATTTGAAATTATCTTTTCTGTATTGCTGTATCTGGGATTATAATATTAAGTTATTTGAAAAGATTTTCACTGTGGTTTGATTTAATTCTTATTGTAAGTGTGATTTTACTCTTACTGGTGACTTTATTCCATGTAGAATAAGAATGTCCTGAAGTACATATTCAGTTAAATAAACAACTAGAATCTAACAGGAAAATAGGATTCACTTTTTTATCTATTATAATGTTATGCAGGAAAAACATCGCATAATGAAGATGTTACCTCCTGTTTTACGAGCCTTGGAAGAACCATGTGTTCCTGTAAAAGCATCGGTAGCAAAAAGTCACAAATCTCCCGAGAGCCTGGGCCACTGCCTACACGGATTATGTGAAAGCCTTATAAATATGAGTTTTAAAAGATGCAATTTAAGCCAGTATCTTTCCACATCTATGAACTGTTCTCTGTTATGCTATCCATCTGTCTATCCATTTGTCTACATACTTGTTCATATTTATCACCTGCTTTGTTGCTAACATAAAACATTTAAGACTGTGAACAGGTAACTTCCCAGCCAGGTAGGTGTCTTTGGCTCCCTTGCTGAAAAGAATCAACTTGTCTTAACCTATAGTTGTAAAAGCAAAGGTTCAGCTGAAGGTGGCTGAGAGTTGTGTATAAACGTGAAGTAGAAATGACAGGCTCTGTGTACTGTGGGCCAATGAGGTTTTGGTCCCGTCCGCATGGGCAGGGAAGGCAACACTGCATAACGGTTTATCATGTGGCCGCCGGCATTTGGCTGCCTGTGCTCAAGGCCCAGACGCCTCCCTTCCCGGCTCCGTGCACCTAAGTGAGTTCCTTAACCTCTTCTCTATTCTACCGTGAAACAAGGTGATACTAATATCAACCCCGGGGACTGGATTAAGTGAGTCACGTAGGTACAGCGTTCAAACAGCACCTGGCACCTATCGGGCACTCAGTTACATGATTACTCTCTACGGATCGTTTTCTCTCTGGTTCTTTAATAGCAATCAAATTACTACAGACTACTGAGCGCTCTTCTGATAAATAATCAAACTGTGCTCTCTCTCCCATTTATTTTCCCCAAATGCCATCAGAAGCGATGGAGCAAGTCTTCAGAAACAGACCGCCACTTATCTGTTTTTCATAATTCACCTGTAGCTTTGTAGCTCTATTCATCTTCCCACAGAGATTTCAATGACAGAACTTCTAACATTCCCGAAGCTGATCAGCAGAGAACGCAACACAGTGTGAAAGCCGGTTTTGAAAAAAAAAAAAGAAAACTCTTTTATTCAAAGAAAAATTTCCTTCAGCTGAGCCACTTCACTCACCTCAAAGAGAAAAGCATATTTCTAAAACACGCTGGCCTAGTTTAGCAGACAGGAGGAAATAAAATAAAAGAATTTATCCAGTCTGAATCTATCATCAAGGGAAAAAGAAGAAATATTCTCTCTCTCATTTAAATTCATTTGTGATGTATTTTTGTATCAAGGGGTATAAATAATGCATGATGGCATTTCGGAACCGCAGATGTATGCTCCAGTGTGTTCCATCGCCATCCACTTGGGAGTCACAATGCAAGGGGTCCTGCAGTGAGCGCGAAGGGCTGTCTGAGATGGAAAGGTGGGAATGGAACGGTCTCTCCCAGGGCTCCGATGTGTCTGAGTTCACTTCCTCCCTCCCGCCACCATTACCCTCCCAGTAGGAGCTCGGAGGCCTGGCCCTGAGCCACTGCAATGTCCCTGGGAGAGGGTCTCACAGCCCGCAATGATCTAAGCCCCTGAAATGGTCATCTTCTCTCTGCCCAAGGAAGCCAGCGCAGCACAGGGAGTCGACCAAGGCTGGTTTGCCTATTGGGAGGGAGAAACCAGCTTCCTTCCCAGGAAGGAAGGAAGAAAAATACTTACACAGTAAGAAAATTGTGATCTTCGTCTCCTGTAAACCCGTGTGCCTTTATTTCCTATCTATTTAAACAATATGCTAAACCTGGAGACATATTAGCTCAACAACGTCCCACCCTGCTTGTCCCTAGAAGTAAAAGTGGGTAAAAGTTCACTAATGCATTTTGTTGCTAGGTTCTACAAATCATGTTTTACAGCCCCTGTGTGTGTGTGTGTGTGTGTGTGTGTGTGTGTGTGTGTGTGTGTGTGTGCATGTAATAAGAACTGACAAAGGAGAATACAACACAGTGAAAACAAATTACTTTCTCATCTTTCCTCAAAAGTTAGGTAAAGGTTAGTGGGTTCTTCTTGGAGTGTGTCCATGTCCTCAAGAAGTTATTGATCCAAAGATGCTCAGACAATACTCTCCCATAGCAGAGCAAGAAAAAGAGCAGGCAGAAGAGAAGGAACCAACAAACGTATTCAATCCTTGCCTGAGATCCTGGTTTTGAAGAGAAAACTCTTCAGACTTTGTAGATTTCTACTGGACCCAGGAAAGTCCTGTTTCATTTGGTTAAAAAGATTTGACTGACCTTGGCTAAGTTCTGCCAGGGCTAAACAGTATAAGGAAAACATCATTAAATATCACTATCAGTATCATATCAGAAAACAGTGATCCTCAGTAAACCTGCTGTGAAATCTTAAAACAGGACAAATACTCAGAACTGTCTAGGCCACACTTAAACTCACACAAGCACCTAGAGTAACTGTGCTAGGAGCAGGTACAGTGCCAGGCACTGGGGGTAGGTCTGGAAATTGCCTTAAACCTTAGAGGTGGACCCTGTAGGGCAGGGATGGGGAGTGGCCCTGAGTACAAGACGTGTCCTACAAGATACAGAACTGAAAGTGTCACAGCGACATGCAGCCTCTGAGAGTTTGCTACCATCTGGAGAGATCATAGAAGTTCTTAAGAGAGATGCAGGCTTCCCAAGTAGCTCAGCGGCAAAGAATCCACCTGCAATGCTGGAGATGCAGGTTCAATCCTTGGGTCGAAAAGGCCTCCTGGAGAAGGGAATGGCTACCCACTCCAGTATTCTTGCCTAGAGAACTCCATGGACAGAGGAGCCTGGCCGGCTACTGTCTATGGGGTTGCAAAAGAGTCGGACATGACTTAGCGACTAAACAACAAGAGCATTTCAGATATATCTTAAATTAAAAGCAGGATTTCAAAAGTCACAGATAGGCAAGGGGAAAGTGGGAGTTCTGGGAGAAAGTGGTCTCTCCTGGCTGTGCACATGCATAATCTGCTTCTATTTAAACCCTCCCTGTCACCCACTGGACGCAGTAAAACCCCCTCTTTGACCTGCCCCTTCCTTGCCCTCTGGCCTCATCCCTACTGCGCCGACTTCTCTATTTGGTGGGGAACTACCTGGAATCCCCTGGGTTTTGCTTCTGTTCTGCTTCCCTCCCTTAAGCTTTTACACACAGGATCCTCTGCCTGAAACGCCTTCTCCCCCACTCCACCTCCCTGCTCCCACAAGCCCTGGTTCTCTCCAGTGTACTTTGATCCTTCAACTCTGAACGTGAGCTCAGTCTCCTCAGCAGAAAGATCCTCATCATTCCAGAAGAGTTATTTCTAACCTCATCATGCCCATGGCATCTTGACTGTACCTTCTGGTTAACTGTACACCTTGACTGTGCCAAGAAACCCTGGCTTTTCAGGAGTATAAAAATGAAATGGGCTTACATTTGCAAACCATTACCTTTAGCTGTACTCTGCCAAATCCGTATTCCCACTGCTTAGCCACAGTAGCGGCCAGAACTTTCCAGGCATGTCCAGAGGTTAAAGTTAGTCTATTTCCATCTAAAACCCCACTGCAAGGCTCTTCACTCGTCTTCCTTCAGTGCATGGTGGAATGAAGACCCTCTCCTAGGACGAGCCCCTGGGTGGGGTGTTGGCGGAGGATTGGGAGACAAGAGGTTTGTACTAGGAATTTCTGGTTCCTCTCTCTCTGTCTGACCTCTCTGATGTGAGGTGAGGAAAGGAGAGACCAAAACACACAGGATGGGAAGATGATGCAGGACAGTCATGAAAGACCATTAGTGGTGAGCAGGCAGCCGGTCTCACCAGGATCTCTCTATCTCCACCCACTGGTAATTTCCAACTATGTGATGATCTCCGTGTACATTCTGTAGCACTTTCTGGAATGAGGGTTCACCTTCACCCTCATCTGTAATGGAGAAACCCTCTGAGACCCCTGGCAGCCCCACCTCTCTCCTGAGCCCACCCCTCCATCTAGCATCTTCTCACTTGGCAGCATATCCACAGCTCCTGCCTTGTCTACTCGATCCTGCTTCACAAGGACTTGGGGGAACCAGGAAGGCTGCTGCTGCACCCGATCAGGACTCCAGGGAGCCAGGGAGGAGTGGCACTCTGTCTGCCTTCCAAGTACCCCGAGGTGCAGTCATTCCCACCCCACCAAGCACAAGGCTCTCGAGCACTAAACAGTCTCCAGAAGAGCAGTGCACTGGTCTCTCTATTCAGATGGCTCCCCCTCTTAGAGGATACACTCTCCAACACCGCCCCCCCCACCTTCCATTCTGCTTCCATCCACTCTGCTCCACAACCACACCAGGGAGAGCTTATGTGTTCAGAAGCCCAGCCTGGATTCAAGCCAGCAGGAGATGCCAGTCTGCCCTTTGACTGGCAGAAGAACAGTTCTATAACCTCCACCAGGCTGCAGCTGGTCTGGAGGAGAGAGGAATGGTACCAAGGATTGATCCCACATCCTCTCCAGGGCTGCTTCTACTGCCTCTGGTCAGACCTGGGGAGGCTCTGGACCGAACTGCTGGCAGCTACTTCAGATGGTACAGTTCTCAGGGCCTCTGTCCTCACCTTTACTCCTAGCCATAAATCCAGGCAAACGGGAATACAACCAAGTTACTTAGCTTCTGTTACGCTCTATTACAGAATCCCTCAGGGTGTGTCCCACTTTCCTGCTTACACATCCGGGTCTTTACTAGACCCAGAGCTCCATGAGCCCAGGGACAGTATGTCATTCATTGCCTTAGTCTCAGTCCTTGGTAAACCTAAGTATGTCACCCCGCCGTGATGGTGGAAGGCAGGAGAGAAAAGCAACAAATATAAAAATACAGCAGAAGAGAAAGTTGTCCCAGATCCTTGAAGATTTAAATGGTAAAATAAGAAACTGAGAATACAGATGATGGTGAGGAAGAGGAGAAAAACGATGCCATTGCTGAGCACATGTGAGCCAGACACAGTTCTAAGTGCTTTGCACATGTTGTCAATAAAGGCGAAGAGTCAAGGAAGATTCTGGAAACAGAAGGTTGTGGGATCAGAATGATATTCTCTGAAGATTTATCTGACAGCAGCAGGTAACAGGTGAGCAGCAGAGTAGGGGTGGCAGTGATTCCACAGAGGGCACGTGTGGTTTGTGCAGAGGAAATGGAAAAGCAAGGGTAGAGGCAGAACCAGAGGTCCTCACAAGGGACAGGGTGACAGTGAGGAAGAGATGGAAACCCTGGTGATGGGAGGAAGGGAAGGAGGGGAGATGGTGGGTGTGGTTGGATTGGGTTCTAAGTGCAGCCAGGCAGGCAGGCGTGCAGATGGGCACTGGAGCCAGAGGAGGGAGCAGAGCTTGAGACAGACTTGGGGTCCACGCAGGTGGGTGCTCTGCAGGCCCAAGGACAGGCCTTCCCGGGGTGTAGTACGGTCAAGGCAGAGCTTGAGGAAGCGGTGATGGAGAGGGACGCAATTTCAATAGAATGGCTGTGGAAGAAAAAGGAGGTAAGAATTCCGCTTCTGAGACACACGATGGGGAAAAAAGGAAGAGAAGCGAAGACGGGCATGGCTTTCACTGCTCCTCTCAGGCCCTGGGAAACCTTACAACTTCTGAGGGCTGGAGGGAAAGAGCTGCTGAAGGAAACGCCACAGGGAGAGTCTTCACGGACAGAACAAGGTCCCAGAGGAAGTCAGAGGAGGTGGAAACAAGCGCAAAACTCAGCTTCCAAAAGGTGTTTCTTTTCCTTGAAACTGGGAAGGAGGAAAGTGGATTAAGAATAAAGGGGATCCCACGGGAGGGTGGGGATTTGGCGGGGGAGGTGTGGGAAGGAAGCTCCAGAGGGAGGGATATGTGTACACATATAGCTGATTTGCACCGTACAGCAGACACGAGCACAGCATGTAAAGCAACAATGCTCCAGTTAAAAATAAAGGATGACCCAGAGGGATGGGATGCAGAGGGAGGGGGAGGGGGGTTCTGGAAGGGGAACACATGTGCACCCATGGCGGACTCATGTCAATGTATGGCAAAACCAATACAATATTGTAAAGTAAAAAAAATAGATAAACAAATTTAAAAAAATCATATGCAGGTTCAAACTAATCAGTACAAACACTTATATGCCTTCAGGGATTTGCTCATGCTGTTCTCTGTGCCTTGAATTCTCATCTATTCCTCACTTTACTGGACATGATGTATACCTTTCAGGACTCAGTTCAAAATCCATTTTCTCAGCTCAGCTTACCCTCCCTGATAGGTTAGGAAATCTGTTAGGTTAAAAAAAAAAAAAGAGCGAGAGAAAAGATCATTTGGGGGATGGGCAGGGAGAAAGCTGAGGGAGTTTTCTTCAGAGGGTTTTTCTTTCCTGGTGCTGTGTTTAAAGGATTGAGGGGGTAGGGAGGTGCTGGGAGGGGTAGGGAGGTCTGAACCAGGCATCGCCACAAAAACACAGGGGTCATCAGCTGGTCACCCGATCAGCTGACCACAAGTCGAGCCACTCCAGGCTGATCTGTTGCCTGAGGGCATCAGAGTGATGTTGTTATTACTGTTGTTTCAAATGGGGGAGAACAAATCTTAATATGGTTTTTTTTTTTCCCCAAAGACACAATACAATGGCTTAACAAGAGGAGACTTAAAGATGTTTATATCTTCTCTCTTTACATCCTCCTGTTCCACTCCAGTGAGCTGGTCTACAATCAGTTCATATAAAGGAATCAAAACAAATCTGAAGCTGGTGTTCTCCGCTACATAACCGAATAGTCAAGTTACTGTACAGTCAGCTGCTCCCAGCTTCACAGAATATAACAGCACACTTCCCAACGCTACAAAGACTAGTCTCCCTACAGCATTCTTGATGTAAGAAGAGTTTTCAAAAATGTTTTAATGTAACTATGCCAAGGGGTAGAGTGGTGAGGGAGGGATGGTTTGGGAGTTTGGGATTAGCAGATGCAAACTTACATATAGAATGGGTAAACAACAAGATCCCACTGTATATAGCACAGGAAACTATATTAATATCCTGTGGTCAAACCATATGAAAAAGAATATAAAAATTATATTTATGTATAACTGAGCTACTTGGCTATACAGCAGGAATTAACAAAGCATTGTAAATCAACTGAATTTCAAAAATATATATATATTTTTAAGTTTTAACTTGACCACCATAACACACGTAAAGGTGTGTATGGGTTTATGACAGTTATATCCAGTTTGGGAATGAAAAAAAGACAGTACCAGAATCCTGCATTTAGGTTTTTTTTAAATTATGTATTAAATGTAAAGCATGTGTTATAAAATATTTTCAGGCAGGGGTTATTCCATTGCTGACTGAAATCTACCTTACCATATATTCTGCACCACTGACTATTTCCTTGTAGCTGAGAATAAGACAAATTTATGGAAACTATTTCACATTATTTCCCTAAACATTTAAATTTTTTAAAAAACAAAAGTTTATATGTTAATTTTTATAAAATTTAGCAGAATCATAGTTCAAAAAGAAAGGAAAGGTCTTACCTGTTGTAAAACAGTAATATAAGTAGAAATGCAACAGCCAAACCATCCAGAAATGTTATTCCAGCCAGATGGAGGGGTGGGGAAGAGAAAAAAAGTTGTGATCAACAGTGATATAAAAACATCTAATTTTCTAAACAAACAAACCAAAAAAAATTGGAACAAAATGAGCATTAACAATCATTTTATAAAAGATGAAATAAACTATAGAACTCATTATTTTGTTGTATTTGTTAGCTTCTCAATACAAATAGAACTAAGCAGCATAGAAACAATAATTTCAAACAGAAATTATTTTTATTTATATGCTCGAGCAATTTTAAACTTAAGAATGGAATAATGTCCTACTGAGTGAAGTAAGTCTGACAGAGAAGGAGAAATATCACATGACACCCCTCATATGTGGACTGGAAAAAGAAACAAAGCAAACGAGCTTACAAAACATAAAGAGATTCACAGACTTAGAGAAGGGACAGTTAGGGAGCTTGGGATGGACATGTACACTCTGCTATATTTAAAATGTGTAACCAACCAGGATCTACCGTACGGCACAGGGAACTCTGTTCAAGGATATGTGGCAGCCTGGACGGGAAGGGAGCTGGAGGGCGAATGGGTACACGTATACTTGTGGATGAGTCCCTTTGCTCTTCACCTGAACTAGCACAATATTGTTAATCGGCTATGCTGCTGCTGCTGCTGCTGAGTCGCTTCAGTCAGCTATACTCCAATACAAAACACAAAGTTGCTTTTTTTTTTTTAATAACCGGAATAGGCAAACTAGAGTCCATAAGTCTGATTTGTCCAGTGTTTTGTTTGTATTTTTTTTTTAACTTTTTATTTTGTTTTGGGGTAGAGCTGATTAACAATGTGGTGATAGTTTCAGGTGAACAGCAAAGGGACTCAGCCATATGTATCCATGTATCAATTTCCCCCCAACTCCCCTCCCATCCAGGCTGCCACATAACACTGAGCAGAGTTCCCTGTCCCACTGCTTATTTTGATAGTTTTACTGGAACACAGCCACACCCATTTGTTTATCTATTGTCTGTGGCTACTACTGTGATACAATTAACAGAGTTGAATAGTTGCTACTGAGTCCATATGACCTTTAAAGCCTAAGTATTTAAGAGCTGACTCAATACAAAAAACATTTGCTGACTCTTTTTTTAGGACTACATGATAAAAGCATCCCTTTTTCTTTTCCTTCTCAGACAATTTCATCCCAATCAGCTTTGACATATGCTTTCCAATATGGTGGCCGCTGGCCATGTGTGACTACCACACACTTGAAACGTGACCAGAACTGAGATACATAAAATACACACCAGTTTTCAAAGACTTAGAAACAACAACAGAAAGTAACAATCTCATTAACTATTTTAAAAATATTGACGATACATTGAAATAATACTTCTGGCGTATTGAGTTAAATAAAATATGCTATTTAAATTAAATATGTAAAATTACATTAACATTTCAGGCATTTCTTTTTAATGCAGCTACTAGAAAAATTTTAAGTGCATATGAAGCTCATATTTCATTTCTATTGTACAGTGGTGGCCTACGATTAAGGCCCAAAACATATAATGCTCTAAGAACTAGGTCCTTCCAGGATTTGATCCTAAAATAACGCAATTCACCTTACAATGGTGTGTAGGCTATTGGATGGGCACAATAAACGACAGAGAGGATACGGACCTAACAGAAGCAGAAGATATTAAGAAAAGGCGGCAAGAACACACAGAAGAACTACACAAAAAGATCTTAATGACCCAGATAAACACAGTGGTGTGATGACTCATCTGGAGCCAAACATCCTGGAATGCGAAGTCAAGTGGGCCCTAGGAAGCATCACTACAAACAAAGCTAGTTGAGGTGATGGAATTCCAGTTGAGTTCAAATCCTAAAAGATGATGCTTTAAAGTGCTGCACTCAACATGCCAGCAAATTTGGAAAACTCAGCACTGGCCACAGGACTAAAAGGTCAATTTTCATTCCAATCCCAAAGAAAGGAAATGCCAAAGAATGTTCAAACTGCCCCACAGTTGCACTCATCTCACAGGCTAGCAAAGTAATGCTCAACATTCTCTAAGCCAGGCTTCAACAGTACGCGAACCGAGAATGACCATATGTTCAAGCTGGATTTAGAAAAGGCAGAGGAATCAGAGATGAAATTTTGCCAACATCTGTTGGATCATCAAAAAAGCAAGACTTCCAGAAAAGCATCCACTTCTGCTTTATTGACTATGCCAAAGCCTTTGACTGTGTGGATCACAAAAAACTGGAAAATTCTTCAAGAGATGGGAATACCAGACCACCTCACCAGCCTCCTGAGAAGTCTGTAGGCAAGTCAAGAAGCAACAGTTAAAACCAGACATGGAACAATGGACTGGTTCCAAATTGGGAAAGGAGGGCATCAAGGCTGTGTACTGTCACACTGCTTATTTAACTTATATGCAGAGTACATCATGAGAAATGCTGGGCTGGATGAAGCACAAGCTGGAATCAAGATTGTTGGAAGAGATATCAATAATCTCAGATATGCAGATGACACCACCCTTATGGCAGAAAGTGAAGAAGAACTAAGGAGCCTCTTAACGAAAGTGAAAGAGGAGAATGAAAAAGTTGGCTTAAAACTCAACATTCAAAAAACGAAGATCATGGCACCTGGTCTCATCACTTCATGGCAAATAGATGGGGAAACAATGGAAACAGTGAGAGACTTTACTTTCTTGGGCTGCAAAATCACTGCAGATGGTGACTTCAGCCATGAAATTAAAAGACACTTGCTCCTTGGAAGAAAAGCTATGATTAACCTAGAAAGCATACTAAAAAGCAGAGACATTACTTTGCCAACTAGTCCATCTAGTCAAAGCTATGGTTTTTCCAGTAGTCATGTATGGATGTGAGAGTTGGACCATAAAGAAAGCTGAGCACCGAAGAATTGATGCTTTTGAACTGTGGTGTTGGAGAAGACTCTTCAGAGTCCCTTACACTGCAAGGAAATCAAACCAGTCAATTCTAAATGAAATCGACCCTGAATATTCATTGGAAGGACTGGTCCTGAAGCTGAAACTCCAATACTTTGGCCACCTGATGTGAAGAACTGACTCCTTGGGAAAGACCCTGATGCTGGGAAAGATTGAAGGCAGGAGGAGAAGGAGACGACAGAGAATGAGATGGTTGGATGGCATCACCAACTCAATGGACATGAGTTTGAGTAAACTCTGGGAGTTGGTGATGGATGGGGAAGCCTGGTGTGCTACAGTCCATGGGGTCGCAAAGAGTTGGACACGACTGGGTTACTGAACTGAACTGCACTGTAGGCTATACTCTACTTTTAGGACCTAATCACATATGACAGCTCATTCATCTGTTTTTCAATTTGCTTAGTAACTGAATGGTACAACTTGTCGGATAATTTTGTGCTTGAGATGGCTTAAAAATGAGTGAAAATGTTCAATCGCTAGCTAAGGACAGACAGTGGAAATTTTGGGGATCAAACTGTCGAGAAGCAAAAACTTTTGGTAAAGGTCTATGACATCCTTCCTCTTCCCTCCGTATGTAGATAAGAACAACACAAGCTCTCACCTCCTCCAAGTTCAGTGCAGTATATAACTAGGGAGGGGATGTGAGAGGTGAGGGGGAAAAAAAAATCTAGTTCATGTTAGCACGTATGTGCCAAATGTAAAAACCGACTTGAACAATAACATCCATCTATCTTATATAATTCACTGTTATTACAACCTCACACATATTCTGTTCAACATTTACCTCACTTAATACTCCAAAGTCACAGAATTCTTTATTTCCTCAGTGAATTTTCTTTTTGATTAGGCATATTATTTCTAAAGTCTATGTAGTAAAATTAGACAAACTGATGAACATTTACACAGACATTGAGAAGTGAGCAGCCCTGGAGATGACTATTCACTACCCATCACTTCCATATATTTGTGAAATACAACAGCACATCCCAGAATATAAACACCCATTTCTCCCAAGGCCACACAGAGACCATAGCATGCAATGTGTCTGTGATATAAACAGGCTGGTTTTTTTTTACCACTGGTGCAAGCAGTCTCATTTCTCAAGCCCTAAGAAGCTGCCACGGCAAGAAAAGGTGAGAAGGAAAGCATTTACCCTTCTCAGCATCTCCACGATGTTTTAAAAATAAAGTTATTTCCAAGCCAATGGAGGCCAAACCCAAAAGTTCTTCAGGGTCCAATGCTCCAATGTGCTGGTCACAGCTTCCCCAGCACTTTCTGTCATGTTTCAACTATCCAACCAACAAACTACTACAGACCCCAAGCCAGACCGGTCCCCTCTGCTGGATGGTGAGAGATACAGGGATGGGCACGGGTAAGTTCTTACTTGCTCCAAAGATGCTTAGACTCAAAAGGGAGATCAGACAAGCATAGCTACAGAAACAGGATGCAGGGCAGACCAAGAAGACCCAGAGCAGAGAAGCAACATGCTAGGGACACTCACAGATGGGGAAGACCCTTCCTTTCCAACTGGACGAGAGTCAGGGAACTTTTAGTGGAAAGGATGACTCGCAATGAAGAGAGATGAAAGGATTATGTGTAGAGAGAATTATCTAAAAAAGGCAAGGAGGCAGAAACGCAGTGGGCATGTTGAAGGAATGGCAAGCAGCACATCTTGGCTGGGACGTGGATTTAGGGATTAGTGTTAGATAATTTGAACAGCATGTTGGAACTAGGTCATGGAGAGTGTCTCCACACTGGACAAAGAGACCCGGGCTTCATTTGGCAGCCGAGGGAGAATCACGGGAGACTCCAAATCAGGAGAAAGACAAGATGCAGAATGACACAGATGCCCTGGACCAGCATCACAAGTTGTGGGTGGCATTCACTCCCACAGCAGATGTGACTCTGGTTTTCTGGGACTGTGTCGTGTTGCTGTTTTTTTTCTTGGAGGTGGGCTGGAGCTGACAATCTCTAAAGTTCCGTCAAGCATAAACATAAGCCTGTGTCCAGGAGGAGAGAAGGTGACACCGAGGTGACATTAGTGCAGCTGCAGGCTGAAGCCCAGCACCAGGAAGGAGGCGAGAGCAACGGGAGTAGGGACACCTGGAACAGAGAACCGCAGCCTGTGTCTGAAAGCGAGGGCAGCATAGACAACGCCTGAAACCCTGAGAAAAGGAAGTTCTACCGGGCCTATTTATTTGCTATATTGGTAGAACAGAAAGGAAGGAGCCACAGATGATTGTAAGGTTTGGTGTCTGGGTCTCAGAAGGCTTGCGCCCTCAGCAATTCAACTGAAACCAGCTGACACTTGTCAATCAAGTCTGTTGATGGACAGACACTGCTGGGCAAGGGTCTCGGATGGATGAGTGAGGCAGGGAGCATCCCTGTGATCAAGCAGTTCCACTCCGGCACAGGGGGAAGCTGCCGCTGGTGGGCACCTTTGCTCGCGCTATGGCATTACCGTCTGTGGGCAGAGCAGAGGGAGACAACGGCCATTTCAGATGCGGACTGGACCTCCAAGAGCCTAGAGCAGTCCAAGTGGATCTGAATTCACAAACCCAGCCCTCTCTCTTTTCTCCCTGTGTCTCAGTGACTCCTGTTACCTTTCTGAGCCTCACTGCCTCACCTGTCAAAAGCGGTTGGCGATGCAGCGCTTCCCAAATTATGAAGAGGTTTAAACAAGCTTATATACATGGGAGCACTTTGGGAATCACCAAATGCTTTACAAAGGTTATTTGATGCAGTTGTTCATCCTGAGGCACTAGTGTACCCAATAAAAATACAGGTACATAGAGAGGGAGATAAGTTTGGATTAAGATTGTAGTTAATTGAGATTGTAGTTGAAGTCATATGGACACGTGGAGGGGCTAAGCGGAAAAGCAGAGGGAAAAAAGCTGAGAGAAAAACTTAGGTGCCCACAGTGAAGGGCTAGAGGAAGAAAAGAGTCAAGGGAAAACAGGAAAGTGCCCAAATACGGGCAAAATTAGAAAAATCACTGGGCTTGAAGATCCAGGTACTAGTCCAGACTCTCCTACTCACTGATTACTTGGTTTGGGGCAAATTATTTAAATGCTCTAGTCTTTGAACTTAGACACAGATACTTCAGGGGCATCAGAGATGAAAAGAAAAATACCCAAATCAGCTTCTCTCTACAGTGTCAATTTCCTCTGAAGGTTTGAGGCAGGGAGTGGGGAGAAGGCATCTGGTGAGGCAGGATGAGAACAAGAAGAGTGAGGGTGGGGATAAAATTCAGACAGCCCTCAGGAAAGAGAGGCTTCCAGAAGGACAAGGTGGTCATAAGTACCAAAGAATGTGGGCAGCCAAGGAGGATGAACCCTGAAACAGCTGAAGTGACTCTGGAGTGAGGCATCTTTAAAGTAGAAGGGACAGAGGTGGATCGCAAGAGATGAAAGGGGGCCAGGAGGTGATGCTGCAGGACAAATGGGGCTCGACGGGACAGCCACGTCCCAGGTCTTGGGTGAGTCTCGGCGACAGGCCAGCAAGTGAGGGTGCTTGGCCTCACGCAGGAAAGAATTCAAGAGTGAATGGTAGTCAAGCGAAAGCAGGTTTATTTAGAGAGAGACACGCTCCACAGACAGAATGTGGGCCTTCTTAAAAGACAAGACAGGTGGCCCCAGGACATGAAGTCCACCCAGAAAGTGAGAGCAGCCTGAGATATGGGGGCTGTTAGTTTTTATGGGCTGGGTAATTCCACAGGCTAACAAGCGGGAGGAATATTCTAACTATCTGGGGGAAGGGACGGGGATTTGCAGGAATTGGGGCCCATTCACTTTTTGGACTTTTATGGTTGACCTGGGAACTGTCATGGCACCCGCGGGTGGGTCATTTAGCATATGCTAATGTATTACAATGAGCCAATGTAAATATTACAATGAGTGTATAATGAGGCCCAAAGCCCACTGTAACTTGAGTCTTCACCATCCAGAGGCTAGCTGGTCTAACCAGTTTGTGTCTTATCCAGTTCCTCTTAATGGTCATGTCATTTTTCTATTGGTTGTGCCCTGCCCCCATCCATCCTGTCTCGGTGAGAGCCAAGGTAAGGACAGGGACAAAGGGACAGGACTATAGGTGCTCCTGAAGAACTGGTTTCCAACCAAAGGCTCTGCCCAGGCAGAGAGGGGACTGGATCACCCTGAGGACGGGCTGACAGGCAGACTCTCCAGAGAGACCTGGACGTATCAGGTAACACAGTCACATGCCTTGCTTGGCCAGGCTGGTAGAAGCTAAATGCTGCACTGTGGTCTTTCTAGGTTAGTCCTTCCGACCAACAGCTTAGTCGAGGGGGAAAGAAAGGTGATCTTCATTTTTTCCTTATTAAGAGTGACAATAGAACTAAACAGAGCCAGTCGGGTACTAATTATGACATTACTTTGCCAACAAAGGTCCATCCAGTCAAAGCTATGGTTTTCCCAGTAGTCATGTATGGACATGAGAGTTGGACCATAAAGAAAGCTGAGCACAGAAGAACTGATGCTTTTGAACTGTGCTGTTGGAGAAGATTCCTTGGACTGCAAGGAAATCAAACCAGTCAATCCTAAAGGAAATCAGTCCTGAATATTCATTGGAAGGACTGATCCTGAAGCTGAAACTCTAATACTTTGGCCACCTGATGTGAAGAACTGACTTCTTGGAAAAGACCCTGATGTTGGGAAAGATTGAAGGCAGGAGGAGAAGGGGACAACAGAGGATGAGATGGTTGGATGGCATCACCGACTCAATGGACATGAGTGTGAATAAGCTCTGGGAGTTGGTGATGGACAGGGAAGCCTGTCCATCCATGCCAGTCCATGGAGTTGCAAAGAGTTGGACACAACTGAGTGACTGAACAGAACTGAACTAATTATCTAGACAAATATACTCAATAAATGCCATATGTTATGTTATATTATTATGCCAATACTGTAACACTATTAGAATAGTGTTAAATTTAGTCTAAAAATTACACCAATGCTCCTCTCATCCAGCTCGGCTAGATGATACAGGATCCACATACCTGAATTTACCAAATATTGATGCTTTCTTCCTAGAATGCCAAGGCCTTTAAAAAATAATTTTCACACCACGTTCTTAAAGGAGAACAATACATTTCCCTACTAGGCCGAACATAATTTAATATCTTCTTGGAGCCTGGGGGTCATCATTATAAAATCTGTCCCTATGCTGGACTCTATAATATGATAAAGCCTTCAGGGGTGCTGAGATGTGCAGATTTACTTGTCCATTCAATAAATTCCCAGACCTCGATGTCATTATAGTTCGTGATGCTGCTGTCTCCTTCTCAATTGCCATGTCCCAGGGTGAGATTTGTCTTATAATGTGTTGTTCACATAAACTTGAAAGAACTAAAGGTTCTGGAGAAAATATATATAATCAAATTTATTAAACCAAGAATTGCTGTTTTCACTGAATTACAATGAAATGGGCTGTAGTTGAAAGGTCTAGGGTGCTTCCATATGTTTCCAACAAAGTAAAGTGCATGGGTTTTGCGACAGCTATTTTCCTTCATTCTTATATATTTCACTGAATTTCATTTTCTTGTCTCTACAAACTCAAAGAATGAGCTGTCAGAAGTCTGACCCCCGAGAACCTCTAATATTAGTATATTGCCTTCTCCACTATTAAATGCTGAAGGGTCTGGCTTGAAGGTTATTAACATGACCTTCTTAACACAGACCTGAGAGTATTTTATTATAATAACAGAATATTTCCCTTGTGTTCTTAGATATCCAAAGAGAATAGAAGCTATTTTTTCAGCCTTGAATTTCTCATCATAAATGGTATCATGAAAGCCTAAGCCACTTGGGTTCTGGGTTTGGCGAGTCATGCTGACGCTTTCCAATAATGAATCCCTTATTTAATATTTATAAACCACAAGCTATTTGTGAATCCCTAAAGCTGCTGACAACTAAGGAAAGGGAGTATTAAAGCAATATTTCATCTTCATCTTCTATCCCATCCTACACCCTGAGATGGTAACAGATTGGAACTGTCACCCCATCAGACATCGTCTATGTTTACAGAAGCCAAGGCCATTATAAAGAAGAGAGGCAAGAAGAAGGAAAGAGATAACCACAAACCTCACAAGCACCTCATATGTACAAGTAGATAATATTACTTCCGGAATGCAGCTGGCTATATGCACAATGACACAATGAAAAATATTAATAGCTTTCTTTCTTAATAAAGGAAAGGGCCTCCCTTCAACTCACCCATTAGTGTGTTCCTCATCTTCAGCACTCTAGGTTACAGCAAGGCCTTCAGGGTTTTCTCTTAAATCTAGGTCTCATATTCATAATCCCTCCTTCAAGAGTAGGTGAAAGTGGAAAAAAAAAAAAAGTCTATTCTGTCTCAAGACAAACCGCTGGCAGACAAGGGTTTCTCTGCCCAGGTGCTTATGTGCCACCCATCTGCGAAGAATTGGACAGGCAGTGGGAGAAACTGACCCTCAGGACATATAGGCGAGTTAAGCTGCAGCCTAATTACCATGACGGGATTTGAGGTTAATTTTCCTCTTCTGTCAATAGCACAAAATAAAAGACAGCTCATCAATCACATAAATTAGCATAGCCCTCAGGCCCACGCCTCAAAGAAACTAGGTCAAATCAAAAAGAAACTGGGATAAGTTGCAAGTCAGAACTTGAACAAAAGCAGAGTATAACTCTTGGCAATTTTTTCTCTCTTACGGCTGCTCAGAGATATCAAACAGAGTATGTCAAAAACAATAGCAATATTAGGGCCAAGGCATGAAAATGTGACTGGTCAAGATGCTACTGGAAGATGGGGTCCACTGCTTGCCCCTCGAAGTCAGTAAACAGGCCAGGGCAGTGGGAGAGGAAGTCTGATTTATGTCACATGACGGCAACTTGGGGGTGGGGAGGGTGGACATCTGTCCAAAGGCCCACTCCCCGCACTGACAGTCGGTGGGTAAGAACTTTTTACATTAATAGGAGGAGGGAGAGGGTACATGCAGAAACAGCAAAGTCAGCTCTGAGAGTCATCTTCAAATTGGTCATCGGTGATCTGATGATCACCACATAGTCTGGTCATCATGTAGTTAACTTCTCTACCTTAGGTTTCAACATCTCTAAGACGGCTCACAGGACAGGGCTCAGAATATTATCTATAGCCTTTGAGAAGGAACTAAAGGTCCCTGACTATGTTTAATGAGAACATTATTATTACTTGGTCTCCTTTGATGGTTTCCTTTGCTTTTGAATGTTCTCATTCCTCTGATTAAACTTACTTTCTTGACCAAATTTTTCCACAGACAAAAGGCAGACAGAGGACATGGGGACGCGGGCAAAGACCATTGGGTCCTGCTCCGTTTCAAAGAGACTTTACAATTATTCCTACAATAGGATGGATCTAAATTTCTTAAAGCCATTTCTTTAGTGTCCACAAGGAGTACCTGTTACAATGCTGTGAACATACGATATTCAATAAATTCTTATTAACTAAGGACAGGCAGGGAACGAACGTGCTTTCTATAATGATAAAAATCCAAAGTTCATAAAGAAAGAATCCATGGTATATTTACTAATTATATTTTAGGGACAAATTGAACACAAGCCCATATCCTCATCTCCATCAGTCAGAGGTTAGAGGTGAGATGGGAAGAGGTTAAATTATACACACATGATGGAAAGCTGGAAACTACAAATATCAAATATATGGTGTTATGCTAACTTCATGACACTGCACCTGGGTAAGTGTGGATGGTGTCTTAAAGAGTTAACATTTTAAGAATTAAAAAAGAATTGTAACAGGTTAATACACAAAAGCCATAGATGGCCTCTCAGGAAGCACAATTGACTGAGATGTGGAAGGAAGCTGGAAAATCACATCTCTCTATAAAGACATGGAGAAGGCACTGGCAACCCACTCCAGTACTTTTGCCTGGAAAATCCCATGGCGGAAGAGCCTGGTAGGCTGCGGTCCATGGGTTGCTAAGAGTCGGACACGACTGAGCGACTTCACTTTCACTTTTCACTTTCATGCATTGGAGAAGGAAACGTCAACCCACTCCAGTGTTCTTGCCTGGAGAATCCCAGGGACGGGGGAGCTTGGTGGGCTGCCGTCTATGGGGTTGCACAGAGTCAGACAGGACTGAAGCAACTTAGCAGCAGCAGCAGCAGCTATAAAGACAGCTCCAGAAGAAAGAACAGACCTGCAGTGGTAGGGCTGTTTGTCTTTCATTCACGGGAGCTTCTTAATTCTACCAAGCATAACCACTGGGCTCTCTGCAGAGTAGAGGAACAATATGTTTCCCCTTTTACTGAAGGAAAATTAAACTAACCAGGTATCAAATTCAAGATTGAAGACAAAAGGAAGAAATGTGTATTCTCATCCTAAGTTTTCAGTCCTCCTCATCCTGTCTCCATCGTGAAGGAGGTGGGGGCCTTCTAGTGCCACATTTCCTGCTATATTTAATTTATTTATTTGGCTGCGTCGGGTCTTAGTTGTGGTATGTGGGATTTTCACTGTGCATGCGGGGTCTGTCATTGCAGAGTACTCTCTAGTTGTGACACTAGGGGCTCAGTAGGTGCATTGCTCAGGCCTAGCTGCCCCACGGCATGTAGGATCTTAGTTCCCTGACCAGGGGTTGGACCCGAGTCCCTTGAATTACAAAGGGGATTCCTAACCACTGGACCGCCAGGGAGGTCCCACTGCTGTATCTCTAGTATCATTTTTACTGCTACTTCAGTACACAGCGTCAAGTAGGAATCTGCTCAGCTCTGCCTCCCAAGGCGAGTCTGATAATATTACTGATCACACATGAAACACAGCCTATTTCAGATGCATAGTTCATCCCAGAGCCGCAATTACCGGTCCTAATTCTGAAGCCAGAAGCAGTGATGTGTCTGAATTCCAGGGAGATGATTGAATGGAAATGTTCACATCTGATCACCTCTCACATACAAATTACTGTGTATGCCAATCTGGCAATTACCTCAAAAGTAATAGTAAAAGCTATGCAATCAAATCCGTTATTATGGTTGCCTTCAATTATGGGAGGCAAGAACCTGAGTGCGGAAAATTTACTGAGGGGGGAAAAATGAGTCTCTGTATCTATTTTAATTTTAAATCAAGTCATTTCATTTGGAAAACTCTTTTAATTTTGGAAAAGACTCGGTTAAAATACCCAGCTAAGTATAAGAAAATAATCAGCTTATTTCCCCTGGCACCCAAGGAAACTTCCACTGCACAGAAAAACAAAACCTCAACTTCCACTCATTTCTTCCACAATTTTCTTCAATTACAGACAGAGGCTGTAAACCCCTAACACTTCTTAAAGAGACAAAGAAAAATGGCATAAATATATAATGGCTTAAAAATATGACTATACCCCTCTATGTAGTATATGGAAGACAAAATGCAGTATGTTCACGGGACCCTACTCCTTCTCTGCCTAGGCACATAAGAACATTTCCTAGCCTCCCTTGCAGCTAGGTGGGGACACTGGAATGTGGCTGGAAGTGAGACAAAGCACATCCAGGTTTCACTCCTGAAACTTCCCCCTTAGTCCTCTGCAACTCTCTGTCCTACAGGCCAGCCTATAGGATGAAGGGGATTCTGCAAAGGACTCGAGGATGGAGGAGCCTGAATTCCTGCATGACTGCCCCCCACTACACCCCTGAATCTGTGTTAAGTCCCTGTGTCCTCACCGTATGGGGGGAGGTTGTTTCAGCAGGTAGTACAGCCTAGCTAAGCAAGTGCAAAAAGCACAGAAATCAGTTCTACCATCTCTTCTTTATGGGGAAGTTAGGCAATTTGCTCAGGTTAAGCTTCAACTTTTAATTTATAAAAGATGATAATGGGGTTGATCCTTATTATTGGCTGACTGCAAATTCACCAATCTGCCTCCCAGGTAAACTTTATCTGTACCCTTGAAATCTGGGCTAATGACCCCTCCGTGGTCAGCCAACGATACGTGCAGAGCCTCCTCTACATTCCCAGCTGGGGTGCAACAAGGCCACGCTCGCTTTCTTGTTTCCACTCTCCTGCTACAAACAAGGGTCCTTTTCACGGTCTGTTTAGTGCCATATTTTCCCTAGAATTTTTGTTCTTTTTGTTGGTGAATTTGCGTTGAAAATGGCCCCCAAGGTACCACTGAGTGTTGTCTGGTGTTCCCAAGCATGTGAAGGCTGTGATGGGCTCGACAGAAAATACATGTTACATAAGCTTAGTTCAGACATGAATTAGTCATGCTGTTGGCTATGTGTGCACTGCTAATGAATCAACAGTATATATTAAATAAAATGTCTTCAAACAGTTGAAACACACAAAAAACAAGGCTACATATTAATCAGTTGGCAAAAATATGACCAGAGGCTGGAAGGGAACCTAACCCTGTATTTCTTCCTATAAACAATGACTCAGGGTTTGCTAATCAGTGTTCCTGACAACTTTATAGAACCTAGCTATTGCAAATAAGGAGAACTGACTGTAATAGTGTCCTTAACAGCGGTGAGGATTTTACAAGATAATGAACTTTAATGTTTTTCCTACCTTAATGAGGTATAAAAACGTTAGTTATTGTTTCCTTTAAAATTTCAGCTGTACATTGAGCCAATGAAATAAATCTCTTTATTTACTCTCCAGTCTATCTTAAGTCTGTAGTGGAGCAAGGATTTGTCCTCCTTGCTTGGTAACTACTATTCACAGTAAAGCAAAGAATTATTTCCAAACTAACTTCATTTAGTACGTACTAGGTTTTGCAGAAAATCCCGAATGAACTTTTTGGCCAACCCAGTAAATTTTTACATAGCTTTCATAAGTTTCTAATTGCGTTTTTCATTTTCCTTGCTTTGTGATTGAATTTTTTCAAGCTCTTTAATCCTATCTAGTATTCTTCAGGCCAGAGACCTCCTTTCCCCAGACTCCAAGTGCCAGGGGCCCTGCGGCCTCTTGGTTTTGTTTTCTTCTTGGCGGCACTGGGTCTTCACTGGTACACGCGGGCTTTCTCTAGTAGTGGCGGGCAGCGGCTACTCTCCAGCTGCGGCTCAGGCTTCTCATTGTGGTGACTTCTCTTGTTGTAGAGCAAGAGAGCGTGGGCTCCAGAAGTTGCGGCACATGGACTTAGTTGCCCCGCATCAGGTGAAATCTTCCCAAGCCGGGGGTTGAACCCATGTCCTGTGCACTGGCAGGCAGATCCTCAACCACTGGACAGCCAGGGAAGCCCCATCCTCTTGTTTTAACCTCGCCTGGCTCCTCTGCAACTCCGCTCTCATCCTGAGGCTTCTCTCACCCCTCTCTGGAGGTGGACAGGCCTTTCCTGAATTCCTCATCTTCTTTTTTTCTTGATTTTCTCTTTTGTTCTGCTGAAACACATCCCCCTAACTAACTTCCAAACAACACCTGAAGTTATTAACTTCCAACCAGTCTTGTGATGATGGTCACTCATGATGTTGCCACCCGGACCATGTCACTACCTCAGTCATTACTGAACAAATTTGATTCTATGTGCCTGTAAAACACTGGCTTCTGTGACTTACATTAGTTACAGAAAAGATTACCCTCATAATTTCTACACAAAGGGAGCAGTGTTAGGTGGGCTAATTTCCATCTGTTTACGATACAGCCTGCTAGGATAACAGCTCACCTCCTAACAGTGAAGAAGTAAATGTGTTTGTTTGCAGGTTGTACTTAAGATGTATCACTTTCTGAACTCTGGTGATGTTTTTAGATTCTAACTAATGAAACTATATCACACGTTGATGACAACGAAAGGAAAAATACAAGTGGAGGTACAATAAACAATCTTGAGTTGTCATGCTATTTTATTTCATGCTGATAGTCAAAATCAAAATGGCCAGTGGATGTAATTGCCTGAATAACTTAGAGAGGAAAAATTACACTTAAACAGCACAAAGGTATAAACACTAAATTGCTTAAACTGTGCATATACACTGGTTTGATTTATCAGATAAACCTATAACACTGTAAGTGCCAAGCAACTGATAAATATAAATATGATTTGACAAGGAAATCCAAGTCATTATATAGATACCTTTTATTCCTGAGATTGTTTCCCAGGAATCAGTTCAAGGGTTTGGCTTGGTAAGAATCAAATCTACATATTCAGGTACTTTAAGACTTAACAGCACATCCCTCCACTATAAAAGAATGCCCTTTAAACCAGTGTGGTTCTTGTCCTCTGACTCAATACTGGAAGGGTTTCCCCAGTCTATTTAATATGAATCTAATATGATTCTATATGAATCCATATGAATGATTCATATAATATGATTCACATCTAATATGGACCTTGACAAGTAGTCAGTTTCTATTAAATTACATCAGTACCGAGAGCAGGAATGTAGAAATTCTGATTTCACCTACCTTAAATGGAAATGAAATCTTATTAAAGAAACCCAAGTCATTCATAGAAAAGTTGGCCCGCTGAAGTCATAGGACTCATGTCTTTGGTTATCTGAAAGTGTTTAGTCTAATGATTTCCTAGATTTGACAGTTTAGGGTAAGATAATTCTTACACATTCAGGTAAAAACTCATAGCAGTCATTATTAAATGCCAAAGAAGCTATTTGACATCAACTTCAGGCCAGTGACTTCTCCACACACTATCATGCAGCAGGTTCTTTGTGGCAGTTGGACCAGGATTACAAGAACTAAAATTCAGGAGATCATCTTTAAAGGTCTAGATGAAGTAAAAAAAATAACCTACCATGGAGCGGCAGCTCTCACACCTGTAATGGGACCAAATCCGCACACTGGAACAGGGCTTCCCTTGGAGGGCACCAGTGCTGGTCACACGGACATCCACTGGCCAGGTACTCACATTCAAAATTCCTACAACACCGCTTCTATTCACTTCCACCTACATGCTGTTGCAGCATGTTTTATGCACTCTTTAACATCTCAAATTTCTTCTCTTTATTTGGGAAGCAAACATACATTTTGAATTTTTCTTTGAAGGAACACTGCAAGAGGCTGTCAATTTCAAAATTTAATTGTTCAGAAAAGTAAGTTTTGTCATATTAAATTGTTCTTTTGTTCACACAAACCTCAAAACGATCCCACGTTCCTAAGTGGAGGAGGAAAACTCAGCCACAGCAGATGCCTGACCTTTGTGCTCCGCCATCTGCACAGAGAATCTGACTGTGTGCTGACTATAGTGCCCAACTGAGTAAGAGCAAGCTCAAATCCTTTCTATTAGAACAGAGCTCAGAAGGAGCAAGTTTGTCAGGCTCATCATCCAGAAGACAGATGGCAGAACAATACAGTCCAAGATGTAGACGGAAAACAATAATAAGTTTTCTGCTACCAAATGTCAGGAGACAAAGCTTGTTCCTCTTGAATATCTTATAATCTAATTGAAGCATATTCTTTTGATATCTTCAAGGATAGCTTGGATGAATAACTCAGAGGTGGTTTTGACATCTGAAAGAGTCGAAGGCATTTGTAGCTGAGTCCAGTGAAGAAGAGTCTCCTGGGGGTGCCGTGAATGCCCATGACCCTTGGAGACTGAGGAGGGAATCTCCTGCACCTGCCATCCCCACCATGCTCCCACCTCTAGGATTCAACACTTCACCCCAACCGCAAGTGCAGAGCCGAGACCAGACATTATCCAGTGTGCCACCACCTTGTCACACAGCTTGGTGTGTACTGCTACAATTAATAATAATAATCTGCTGAAGTACTGTCCTGGTAAAAAGACTGAGAATGACCCCCAACCCCTCTCTTCTTGCACTTCACATAACCTGTCTAGAACAGCATAATTTCTACATGGTAAATCGGCCTATCTGATCTCATCAAGGCATGTTCACAGTGTATCTGTTTGCAATGAATCTCTGCAGTTTGCAACAGTTTTATTGGTATTTTATGGGCACCTCTTAAAACTTTCCCTACCTCATCATCATTATTGTCACTAGGGATGCTCAGCAGAAACTGTGTCCTCCCTCCACCAGCCCACCTAGCAGCATTTGTTGTTAATCATCTTCATAACAAACCTGCAAGGTGGACTGTGGTGAGGATAGAAGACCTTGGAGCCAAGGGAACTGCGTGTGAGTCCAGCTTGGTCACGGACTGAGTATCTAGATTAAGCTGCATACTGACTCTGAGCCTATCTTTCCAACAATAAAACAGATTAAAAACTTCCAACTTAGTATAGCTATAGTGAATGTTTAGTGTTATGCCTGACAAGTTTTTAATAAATGATACCTATTACCATTATTGGGCTTCCCAGGTGGCTCAGTGGTAAAGAATCTGCCTGGCAATGCAGGAGATGCAGGTTTGATTCCTGGTCTGAGAAGATTCCCTGGAGAAGGAGAAAGAAGATACAGCCCACGCCAGTATCCTTGCCTAGAGAATCCCTTGGACAGAGGAACCTGGTGGGCTATAGTCCATGGGTCACAAAGACTCGGACACAACTGAGTGACTAAACAACAAGAACAACAACAACAACATTACCATTATCACTATGATCTTAAGGATGAGTAAACTCAGGGTCCAAGATGCTAAGTCATTCACGTAACCATCTGCATGGCTGGTTCCGGAGTCTGTGCCCTCTCCCAGGTAAAATGTTTAACTACAGAAGGACATTTTACAATGTTCAGCACCTTTGGCTGCCATTGTTTAAGCTTGACACGATATTTGTTTCTAAATAAAAAAAAATAACACATTGGTTATTCCCCACCTGCCTCTTCGAGGGCACCATTACCATAAGGGGACATCTACTGTGACATGTCCTTTTACATGACAGCTTCTCCTAAGTTTCCACAAGGCACTGAAGAAAACAGGCACCTCTCTACCTATGATAAAGACATTCAGTTTCCTCAAAGAGCACAAAATCCTGGGGAAACAAATTAGCCAATGAAAACCTTAGCTACTAAGTTACTACCTCTTAGGTCCACTATGATTTCACAAATGTCCTAGACGTGAGTTCCTGCCCATCTCTACCATTTTTATTAGATGGGTAATGAGAAAGAAAATGATGGCCCATCTGGTTTAATTTTGGGGCTTTATAGCCTATATCTGGAATATACAGAGCTTCTCTAAGAAGGCCCTGGAGTTTTTCAAATTAATTTGTAATTCCTTTGAAATATTTCCCTTAAACCATAGAATTCTACCTTTTGAAAATCCTTGTAACTCATAATTCACTGTTCTGCGCTTAATAAGTGTTCTTGAGCACAGCAGGCTGTCCACAAATATTTTCCGACAGTTCAATAAGCATTAGCTGATGATGGTAACCCACTTTAAAACTATATGCAAACTATGTCAAAATGCACAGTGGGGGCACAGCCACATAATAACTCAAAAACGTGTCCCTAAAGGAGCCAATCCACGTTGGTGTTTCTCTTACTCTATGCCTACATGTTTTAAGTGTGTACATATATCTGTTTGTCTCTCTCTATGCCAACTCCTTTATATCATTAAAACCTCATTTCTAACGTTAGTGAGGGCTTTCATTGACTGCCCACTCTCTACCCACTTACTCTCTTTGCTATTGTCCCCTTTTATTATCTTCCTAAGACTTCTTAGTGTCTGAAACATCTTAGTCATTTGTTTGTCCATTCACTCACTTACACTTTTACCATCTGTCTCTTCCAATCAGAGTGACAGCTCTCTGACAGTACGGTTTCAGCTTAAAGGCTAACACCGAACGCCAGCATCCACAAGGGTACGCAGCACATAAATAGGTGCTAAATAAATAATATGTGAATGAAAGAAGAAACAAATGAATAAATACAGCTGTTTTTATAGTTCTCGTAACTTAGCCATCTATGTTTCATAACTTAACTATGACCCAATGGGTGAGTAAGAGCTTCCATCTGTAAGTCTTAAAGTCTCTAGAACAATTCTGTACATACTTAGGTACTTAAAAATCTCTGATGAAAAATGATGCAGGAGACACATAAATTACTCTGTTATGTAAGCAAATTACTTAATTCCAGTGGTTAAATAGATTAAATGGTTGAACATTTTAATGACAAAACCATTATTAACTGCCTAAGCATTTTCTGAAACCACTGATGAGACAACTAGGATGTGTTGGTCATATATTTCCAGATTTCAAGTTCTCTCCAGCAGGAAAGAAGCATAACACAAGTAGCATATCAATCCTGACTTCAATCGGTTAGTTATTTTCACCATTATCATAGGCCTGAAGTTTCCTAATCTCCATTCTACTGCTGAAAATGTAAACTTCATACTGGGGTAAAAATATATGAAAGTGAAAGCGTTACTTGCCCAGTTGTGTCCCACTCTAAGCAACCTTAGAGACTGTAGCCCATCAGACTCCTCTGCCCATGGAATTCTCCAGGCGAGAATACTGGAGTGGGAAAAAATATATTGCTACATTATTCTTGCAAGCAATTTGTTAACACAGGTTGGAGTCTGGAAAACCATCTCCTAGATGCTTATTAAATAAAAAGTTTTCAACACACTGGTTGATACTAACCTTTCTAGATTCCACTAGACTTCTAGTATAGTAGAGGTAAACAAATAGACCACTCCAGCAATCACAGAAAGAAACAATTAATTAAGAAAAGACTATAAAAGAGGGTAAAATAATAAAGTAAAAAAATTAGCCAAGATACAAACTTATTACATGTAAACTGGATATAGAATGGGAATATGCCTGATGGCTCCAAATTTCAGCTAAAGCTCAAAGCTGGAAGACAGTAGGTAAAAAGTTAATCTGGCCTTAAAGTCACATCACCTTCAGGCCCTATTAAAAGTACCTGAATTGGTCTTTGGACCACGCATGTTCATCCTTCCTCCCATCTCTGCAAGAAACTAAATGTTGCTGAGAGGGAGATTCTCCAGCTTAAAGCAATTCACATATATGGGGAATGCTCTGAGATTCCCCACCCATCCACCTATCTGAAACTGAGGAACGGATGCCCCAAAGCAACACCGTGAGGTGATAATAAAGGGTATCTACAGGAAAGAAAAACTAGACTGGCATTTTAAATACCTGAAAGTTACTAGAGAACTAGAAAGTCTACCCAAGAAGTTGTTAAAAACCTGTGTTACAGGTTTATAAAATGTTTTTGCAGATCAGACCAAAATTTTGTCTCATGTATCAAACTGAATTTACTGACCCTTCCATTAGGGAAAATATGCAGTTTATTGAACACTAAAAGCCTTTTCATGTTTTTGGAGAGGCTCTTTTAAAAGAATTTCCTCCCATTTTGATTTCATTCAACATCATTAAAGCAAGAAAAGAGATGAAGTCCCTAATTCTATAGAACAGTAACTTGATCTTGAACATGTATGCAAACATTTTTATTGATTTTGACGCACAAATACAACCACACACGCAGAAAACAGAGCTCTAACATTGCTCATCAATCATAGGTGGTTGTGAGTTATCTCTTTTTTCTTTTCTTTTAAAGGAAAAACGATTCTGTTCGCACTCCCCAAGTTCTTCAATGGGTTTTCTTCTTTGAGAATGTTTTTTGCCTGGCGATGGTCATTGAAATGAATGAAAAATGGACAAGCCCGGCCAAGTAAATTCTTGGCTGTGACTTCCTTGGGAAGTGCTTTGTGGGTAGGCAGCTGAATGAACTGCTATAAAAGTCACGGAGTTGGCATTTAATCATTTCCGCCTCTCTATTCCCGGGCCACATCTCTCCTTTTTGCTTGCATAAGAACTATAAGGCTGCTAAGAAGGAATCAATGTTTTAATGTCCAAGTTCAATCAACTACTGAAGATTTGTTTTCTAGTAAGAGTTTCTCCAACAAATTTTCGGATTTTCTCCATGGCAAACAAGATAACTCACTTCTATGGTTGCCACCTTTTATTAACGTTCTTATAGCTCTTATTTTTGTATAAATAAGAGAGTATTTTAGCAGTTGTGCCAGAATCTGCTACCCTTCTCCCTACGTTTTCTTGTCTCTTCCATAGTAATAAAACTGGAAATCTAGTGGGGTATCCTGCTGCCACTCAGACGCCAGTCTGCATTACCTGGCTTCTCCTGCATTGGATGTGGTCAGACGGCCAACTTTCAGTCAAAGAAAAATGCACCTTCTAAGAAGCCTCCTCACAGGGGAGGGAGGACTGCCCTTTTTTGTTACTTCTTCTTTTCAACTGGTGGGAATGCAGATGTGATGTGATGACTGGAGCTCTAACAGCCATTTTAGACCATGAGGTAGAGCTTTGTAATCAAGATTGAGAGCCGAGAAATAGAATCCTAGGCCCTGATAGCACGGGGGAAGTCATCAAAACAATTCTGGACTACCTACCTTCACATTTCTTTTATCTAAAAAATAAACTATCTCATTGAAGCTACTATTATTTTAGGTTTTCGGTTGTATGTGGTCAGGCCTAACTTGATTGACACAGCATTCAACTTGTGCTTTCTCGGCAATCCCTCTACAAAATTCTATTCTCAAAACTCATTTGTGCTCAGTTATAAAAAACAAGGTCTCTAGATTCTATCAGGCAGATTTCTATGAAGCCATTAGCTAAATTTCTTCATTCCATAATTCTAAGCGGCAGGCATAGCATTATCTTAGAGTGATACTGAAGATCATTTATGTAATCCCAGAAGAATTCATCCTACCAAGAATGGAAACAATAAAGGTGGAGACTCCAAAATCTTCCATCCTCTTCACTAGCCTAGGAAGCCAGCAAAATATATGCCTCTGAGAACAACATATGTCCAGGTTTCTAAACTATTAACCAGAGAATTAGTCTCACTATCCCAGAATAATGTGTTTGCATTGACAGCATTATCTTAAATGAAGTAAATCAGTCAGAGACCTGTTGGCTTACACCAACTCCCTTAGTGTCAATCAATCTTCTAAATTGAAGTTTCAAGCTGGTGGACTGATCTCAGACTTTCTTGTTATGAGTTTCTGTTCATTTAATTGGATTGATTATATAATTCTTATTACAAAATATGCATGCAAACCACTCATAGCACTTTGATGATAGGCTGGTTCTGCTTCAACACATTCCCAGGTTATGTATTTCTCCATCTTACTGAGAAACAACCACTGCTAAGGCTGTGGCCTGGTTTAATTCTTTATCTCTGTCATTTTGGAGGTTTAGTATAGTCTGGTAAACGGCATCATTATCCTGAAGGCTAACCAAACAAAGCCAAATGGTCTATAGTAGGTTTCTAAAAGCCACAAAGATCTCTTGTAATACTCTAGCCATGCAAAATTTCAATTTGTAAACCTGCACAAGCTGCAAACTTATTTAGTTTCGTGATAATTAGACAACATGACAATTAGAAAATTACCATGACATTATTAGTTGCATTTTATATAAAGAAGATATTCTTTAGGGATTTAGCTGATATAACGTATAAACAGAAAATATCTTTCTCACATTCTTAAGCATGAAAAAAATTAACAGAAATTCCTAAAGCTGATTGAGATTAAAAAAGATGAAACAATACTCCAATACGTCTTCAATAATATCACTTTCCCATACCAACTACTATACGACTTAAGCCCAAATGAATACCCAAAGGATGTTATTATAGCTTAGTTCTGTTTCTTATTAGAATAAGGCTTCCACACATATCTCCCCAGACACATTGGTATAAAGTCTTCTCTATTCCTGATTAACTTCCTGGACTCCTGACCAGACATTTCCATAAGGCCACCCTAACAACTGATGCCATTCACTTCAGAATCCATAAATGTTCTGTGTATGAAAGTTCCCTGCATCCTATTCTGTGAATGGACAGAGAGAAGACCACAGCATGCTAACGTATGACCTTCTGGAGTGATAATCTGATTCAATCAGTCACTCTACACTCTCAAATGTGAGTGGAACGCTTAGCACAATACCTGGAGTGTGGACTCAACTATACTACCATTATTGCTCTTATTACTACTGATTTCTTATCCTAAGTCAGTAATTCCTGACTAGTAGGAGTCATTGACTAAGAAAACACATCACCAACTACTTGCTATAAAATAACGAATCCAATAAAATGATGGATATAAAAATGCTTTTAAAATCCTAAGAGTGTGCAGAGTGAAGTGAGTCAGAAAGAGAAAAACAAACATCATATATTAAATATACCAAGTGTAAAACAGACAGCTAGTGGGAAGCTGCTGTAGAGCACAGGGAGCTCAGCTCAGTGCTCTGTGATGACCCAGAGGGGTGGGATGGGGGATGAGTTGGGAGGGAGGCTCAAGAGAGAGGGGACATATGTGCCCATACAGCTGATTATTCCCTGGAGAAAGAATTCACAACCACTCCAGCATTCTTGCCTGGAGATTCCCATGGACTGAAGAGCCTTGTGGGATAGTCCATGGGTGGCAAAGAGTCAGACACAACTGAGCATGTACACACAATAGCTGATTCAGGTTGTTGTATAACAGAAATTAACACAACACTGTAAAGCAATTATTCTCCAATTTAAAAAAAAGTGAAGGTTGCTTCAGTTCAATTCAGTTGCTCAGTCGTGTCTGACTCTTTCCGACTCCATGGACTGCAGCATGCCAGGCTTCCCTGTCCATCACCAACTCCCGGAGTTTACTCAAACTCATGTCCATCAAATTGGTGATGCCATCCAACCATCTCATCCTCTGTCGTCCCCTTCTCCTCCTGCCTTCAATCTTTCCCAGTATCAGGGTCTTTTCAAATGAGTCAGCACTTCGTATCAGGTGGCCAAAGTATTGGAGTTTCAGCTTCAGCATCAGTCCTTCCAATGAATATTCAGGGCTGATTTCCTTTAGGATAGACTGGTTGGATCTCTTTGCTGTCCAAGGGACTCTCAAGAGTCTTCTCCAACACCACAGTTCAAAAGCATCAATTCTTCAGTGCTCAGCTTTCTTTAGAGTCCAACTCTCACATCCATACATGACTACTGGAAAAACCATAGCCTTGACTAGACGGACCTTTGTTAGCTAAGCAATGTCTCTGCTTTTTAATATGCTGTCTAGGTTGGTCATAACTTTTCTTCCAAGGAGCAAGGGTCTTTTAATTTCATGGCTGCAGTCACCATCTGCAGTGATTTTGAAGCCCAAAAACATAAAGTCTGTCACTGTTTCCATTGTTTCCCCATCTATTTGCCATGAAGTGATGGGACCAGATGCCATGATCTTACTTTTCTTAATGTTGAGTTTTAAGCGATCTTTTTCACTCTCCTCTTTCACTTTCATCAATAGAATCTTTAGCTCTTCTTCGCTTTCTTCCATAGGGGTGGTGTCATCTGCATATCTGAGGTTATTGATATATCTCCTGGCAATCTTGATTCCAGCTTGTGATTCATCCAGTCCAGCATTTCTCATGATGTACTCTGCATATAAGGTAAATAAGCAGGGTGACAATATACAGCCTTGACATACTCCTTTCCCAATTTGGAACCAGTCTGTTGTTCTATGCCCAGTTCTAACTGTTGTTTCTTGACCTGCACACAGATTTTTCAGGATCTGGTATTCCCATCTCTTGAAGAATTTTCCAAACTTTGCTGTGATCCACACAGTCAAAGGCTTTGGCACTGTCAATAAAGCAGAAGTAGATGTTTTTCTGGAACTCTCTTGCTTTTTCGATGATCCAACAGATGTTGGCAATTTGATTTCTGGTTCCTCTGCCTTTTCTAAATCCAGTTTGAACATCAGGAAGCTCACAGTTCACGTATTGTTGAAGCCTGGCTTGGAGAATTTTGAGCATTACTTTGCTGGTATGCAAGATGAGCGCAATTGTAAGGTAGTTTGAGCATTTACTGAAGGTCGCTTAGTGGTATCCGACTCTTTGTGACCCCATGGACTATACAGTCCATGTAATTCTCCAGGCCAGAATACTGGAGTGGGTAGCTTCTCCCTTCTCCAGGGGATCTTACCAACCCAGGGATCAAACCCAAGTCTCCCACATTGCAGGCAGATTCTTTACCAGCTGAGCCACAAGGGAAGCCCAAGAATACTGGAGTGGGTAGCCTATCCCTTCTCCAGCAGATCTTCCCAACCCAGGAATTGAACCAGGGTCTCCTGCATTGCAGGCGGATTCTTTACCAACTGAGCTATCAGGGGAAAATATATTCACCCATAGGAATACTTCCAACTGAAACAGCCCTTACTAACATTTGTGTTCCTCCCTTTCCATCAGCTTACTTTTCCCTATTTTCAGATGAGGTATATCCAAAGGAATAGTGCAAATGCAATAAAGATAATCCCAGCTCTTACGAGGATGTAGCATTGCATAAATGCCATAAAAGGAATACTGAAAAACTGCTCACATCATAGCAAAGCTGTTGACAAGAGTGGAGCTAGCTAATAGCCAGAGGGGTTAAAACTGACTAGGATGATGACAGGATGGTTGCTTGCAAAGTGGATGATCTAACTCCTAAAGAATTTAGAGAGGCTCTTAAAGACTGCTGCAGAAACAACCCTCTCTGTTCAGGCAGTAGAAAGTGCAACGTGCAACAAAGAATGTATTTTCATACTATTACACAGTTCCAGAAATACTACGGGGAGCATTCATAGTGATGGCTTAGTCAGCTCGAGCTGCCATAACAAAATACCACAGACTGGAGGGTGTACATCTACCTTTCCATGGTTCTCAGTCGTGTCCAACTCTGGGTGATCTCATGGACTGTAGCCCATCAGGCTCCTCTGTCCATGGGGTTCTTCAGGCAAGAATACTAGAGTGGGTTGCCATTTTCTTCTTCAGGGGATCTTCCTAACCCAGGAATCGAACCCATGTCTCCTGCATTGCAAGCAGATTCTTTACCAGGGAGCCACCTGGGAAGCCCAAAATACCTTTTACAGCTCCTGGAAATCAGAACCTACTCTCCCACCTTTGTTCTTTATACAAATCTGTATAAGTACTTCCCTCTGTTCTTTATAAAGAGTCCAACATGGAAAAATAGCAATTTTTGCAGTAAAAATTCTCTACCAAAAGTAATAGTTCAATAAATCTAGACCACTCAGTGATTTTATAATGAATCTATTAAAATAAGTATTTCAGGATAAAGCATTTAAGACCATGACTTTTTTAAAAGACTTAAAAATAATGTAAAAGGTAAGCACAGCCAAAGCAGTATTGTGAATGGTTGACTGAATGGGGGCCCACCATCTATAAGATCAATCATTAATAGAGCCAAATATTTCAAGTTTATTCTGCAGTGGCTGATTACATTTATTAAATGGACATGGCTGAGCCATATAGACATGGATAAAATAGATAAATTATCTGGCAAATGTAAGTAGCCCCATCCAAGGCTCCCAGTGTGGGAACTATCCGGAGTAGAATCAATGCTGCCCACCGGGAACACAGCACACGTGACCAACAGTACTGTCCGAGGGAAGGGCTGCCTGCATAGATTCATCTACACGGCCCACGGTTATACTCCTGTGTAATAGGTTTTCTTAAGTTTGCAAGTTCCTTCCCCAAAACATCTCCTTTTCATTCCTCAGTCTTTTATGGCAAAAATGAAAAAATTTTTTACTGTAATGGCATGGCTCTTGCACAATAATATGAATATACCCAACACTATTAAATTGTACACTTAAAATGATTAAGACATACATTTTATGTTATGTAGACTTTTTACTACAATTTAAATTTTTTTCAATAAAACGCAAAAAAAAAAAAAAAAAAAAGAGAGCGAGAAAGCCATACATTTTTGCCCTATTCATATTTTTGGCTAAATCATAGGCCAGTTGGGCAGGATAAGAGATGTAAGATCTAAATTCAGGAGTATTTCAATTTATACATTTTGTTCAATGGAAACTAATTCCATATATAACTGGTACAAACAGCAGCACGTGGACAAATAGAGAATTTTTTGGTGTGTCTGATTTCTTTCTTTCTTTTTTTGATTTCCATACTTTACACCTACTTGATGGAAGGGATCAGGGCAATTCTGTTTAAGTTCGCCCTTACTACTTACAATAGAGATACCAAGACCACTGATTTTTCAAATTTCATAAGACTGGACAATGTTCATTATTAAGACAAATAGGGATGCTGGCACAATATGGGAGAACTATCTGACACAGATACAGCATATACAGTATATCACTGCTACACATGAAAAAGAAAAAAATTCTCATATTTACTTTGTGTATTTCCTTCTCCTCTTCACACCCAGAGGTTCTGGTTAGAGTTCATTATTGTATCAAGGTGCTGCAAGTCCTGGTCAGGCTCATGCACACATACCCCCTCACACAAATACACACACATTATTCACAGCGGATTTTACTATCAACAAAAAGACCCAACAGTCATCTTTTATTTTTTCAGATCCAAGTGAAGGATGTTTTTGTTTGTGCATCAGATCCATTGATGAAGTCACCACAGCTCTGGGAATTACTCACTAGCTAAATAAGCTTGCTGTGACACCACGGGAATACAAACCATTGTTTTTCCCAGGAGTCATGGTAACAGAGACTATTCTATTTGTTCTTATTTAAAGGTTGAAGAGGACTCTTGCAAAATAAATTCCTAAAATTCGAAAGCATAACAAGTTTATACATGTTTGAAGAAAAAACTTAGAACACATCTAAACACAATTAAATTTCTAATCCAATTCATTACATGTTATTATCCTTGCTTTTTTTTTTTTCCCTAGCTGTCCTCATTCACCCCATCCAGCGATGAAGCATCTAACAACAAACCCTCTCAAGTTCTAGCAAAAAGAAGAATCTCTCTCAAGTCCTTTAAGAGAAGGTGGAGACATTTCTTCTACCTTCATGCAAACTACTTAAGATGCAGAGAAGGTGACAATCTACACTCCAAAACACGGTCACTGAAATAGGCTGATACACTGTGCATTAAAGAAGGCTGTAAGCTCCAAACTGTGATATAACTGTGCCAGGTCTGTGCTTACACCTGATTCCCTTTAATACCACAATTCACTGGAAGCACCCTCTACTCACAGATACTCATCACTGGAAAGTAAGCAACAAAGAAGCAGACTGATTGATCTGGACACCGATTGTCTGCCTGGTACACCCTAAAATAACTTGTAATTCAGAATCGCTTGCTTTCACACGTCTCCTGCCTTCTTTCTGATCTCCTTCACATCCTTTTATTTCTCCAAGTGATTTGCTAAGTTTAAGGGTCGCCATGCCCCTTCTCTCAGGAAACCCTAGCACACCCTCCAGAACAGTAAATAACAAAAAAAGAAAATGCTCCCCCTCATCGTTGCCCTGTTCTGTTTGTCACCCGCAGGGCCGTCAGCAAAGGCTCTCAGGAGACAGTCATAAACAAGCAATGAACACACCCTCCGAAGTCGAGATGTCTGCCCCACGTGTTTCCTCCCATCCCCCCTCCCACCCCCGGCGACTTCTCCACCAAGCTCTGCTCAGACATGTGTGTCCCTGCCTTAAACCCCGGAGGTGAAAGAGCAGACGGTCACTATTCAGTAAAAGCTACCTGGGTTGGGAGTGGCAGTGGGGACAGGGGTGGAAGAGAAGGGCTGTGTCCAGAAACAAGAACCCCACTCCAGTTCACAGCTGGGTCACACCTTTGTGGCCCTGGGAAAGTTGCTTAACCTCTCTGATTTCTTCAGCTGTCAAACAGAATAGGTACAGGGCAATGCACTGGTTATCCTGCGATTACCCAGGCCAGCGTGTGACGTGCTTAACTTGTTGCCTAGCTCATCAGAGTAAAACCTCAATACTTATGTTTGCATAAACTCAACCTCCTAAATAGATTGGTGAACGGGCTCAATAAATTGAACCATTTATGGACATTTCCTTGAGTTCCTCCAATTAAATTGAGTTTCCAATCAATTTAAATCAAACATTTAAAACCTGGCACAGCACCATCACCCTAGTCTGGCTCTTCTCCTAGGAAGCCAGCTCGACACCTGGTATCTTCAGGTTGCTGAGTCAAGTTTCTTTCATATTCTACCTTTGTCTCATAGAAAAATGTTTGTCTCTATATTCTCCTTGTAAGACAAAATCCCTTGGACAGAGGTACAAACTCCAATGTTAAGAGCATAAGTGCAATGCTTGCTCCTGGTTACCTGTCTAGGTCTACTGATATTACATTAGGAGTGACCCTAGCCATCCATCTTAAAGTGTCCATGACACCAGAGGGTCACAATGAAACTATTTTTCAATATCTGGATATACAAGATGTATCAATCATGGTGTATTCCATGCCCACAGCTCCTGCTAGAGAAAGCAGACTTAGGCAACTGTGTTCTTTTTTAAAATTTTTATTTTATATTGGAGTAGAGTTGATTAACAATGTGTTAGTTTCAGGTGTACAACCAAGTGATTCAGTCATATATATGCTGCTGCTGCTGCTGCTGCTAAGTCGCTTCAGTCGTGTCCGACTCTGTGCAACCCCATAGACGGCAGCCCACCAGGCTCCGCCGTCCCTGGGATTCTCCAGGCAAGAATACTGGAGTGGGTTGCCATTTCCTTCTCCAGTGCATGAAGGGGAAAAGTGAAAGTGAAGTCACTCAGTCGTGTCTGACTCTTAGCGACCCCATGGGCTGTAGCCTACCAGGCTCCTCCGTCCATGGGATTTTCCAAGCAAGAGTACTGGAGTGGGGTGCCATTGCCTTCTCCGGTCATATATATACATACACACACACACACACACACACACACACACACACACACATATACATATATATGTATCTGTTCTTAGGTGACTGTATTCTGTTCTACCAAAAACCCACTGCTTGCCAGTCGCTGCTACCTGGACCAGGGATGGTTGGTAACATGATGTGGCCTGGGACCCACGGTACAAGCCTGTCTCTGTAGAGACCTGAACTAGAAAATACTGAAGGAGCGAGACAGGGAGGTGCAGGTTGAGAGGGAATGTGGCTGGAGGGGCCACAGGAATGAGAGATGCCTGGAGAGCATGATGAGAAAGGTGGAGTCAGGAGGTGGTGGGGCTGTATGTAGGTGGTACAGCCTAGAAGGGAAGGCAGAAAGGCAGCTGGTGTTGGCACATCCAGGCCCAGTGATGCTAGGTTATGCTAGCAACATGATGCTCACTGCCTTCAAGCGAAGATCCAGAAACACCTGCTCTGGATTCTGAATAAACCTGGGTTCAGAATAAGCTCTGGATTCCGAATGAGCCTTCAGCCCTGGGGTTCCCCCACTCAGATTTCCACGGGCTTCACTTTCGCCAATGGCCTGGTATGTGCTCACCTGAATGTGCCTCGTGTCCTTAACAACCCAGAGTATCACAGCCTCTCGGGTATTTCCAATGTTAGAGACTCAGCTTTTTACAGCTATAACTTATCCCTCAAAACATCTTTCAGCAAGAGAGACACTGGAAAATGGACCCCAGACAGCTTCTACAGCCAACTTTTATAACACACAGTTTTGTATTTCATTACAACATTCTTTCTGCATCACGTCACACTGCTCAATAAAAGTCCTCCTTTACGACAGCGTTCATTCATTAAAGAAGGGATGGAGCCGCCTGCCTGTTTTGTTCCATGTCAGGGGTGATGCTGGGCAGACAGAAATGAGCCCCATGGGAATAACTTTACAAGCCGCCTCTCTGCCCTCAGGCTGAGGCTTCCCGCAGGAACAGGTCCCTCAGCCCTCTGCACACGAGGTGGAGGAGAGCCATCTGCTTGGAAAGCACACGTCTCCATCTAATAGCCTGCCCCGAGCTAGCGTGTCTTTCCATCCAGAGGGTTGTATCAGATTATATTTTGCACAGCTCTGCTTTATTTATTTCAGGAAGTGCCAAGTTCATTGCATGCTATAGTCTAAAAGCACCATCAAATATAAGAGAAAGTGTACTTTAAAGATGTTTCCCAGGCCTGCAGAGTGTACTATTTACATGCAACAGTATAAACACACAAAGTTCCAAAGATTAGAAATGCGCAAAAAAATATATGGAAATACTCTTGCTCTTTCTTTCCAGAACAAACAGTCATGAGGGGGAATCCAGACTTGTATTTGTCTTTAAGAAACATAGCTTAATCTGAGACATTCAAAGGGACAGTTTGGTCAGCTCTCATGTACCAAAATCTTGGGCAAAATGCCAACCATTTAACTTAAAAAACCACATTGAAACTTGGGTAAGTATTTAAATTACTTTTATAAATATAAAGTATGGAAGTATGAAAGTGGATCTTTTATTGGTTTCAAATAGATGGAATACACTGACATTAACCTGGCTAGTACAACATGTAGCTTTGCAAAAATGTATCAATTGAGGCAGACTGTTTTTAGCTGCAAGAAACTAAAATCTTAACTCAAACCAGCTTAAGGCATTAATAAAAAAAATCCCTCATAAACAGAAGAACAGAGGCTGTATAAATTGATAACATGAATATCAAAAACCCATTTCTGGACGCTGCCAATCTCAGTGCTGGCTGCATCTTTAGGTTTGTAGGAATATAGATTGAGTAGCTTCTGGCAACAGTCCAGACATGATGATGTCCAGAGGAAAAATGCATAGGATTTATTTTTGTAAATTTTTCTTTCACTTTTTAGAAAATGTTTTATTCTGAAAAACTTCAAACATATAGAAAAGTTACAAAAAGTTACAAAAATTACAGTCCTTATATTCTTCACTGAAATTCATCAGGTGTTAACATGATTCCACATTGCTTAGTCTCCCTCTCCATAAATACATTTATAATCACCGAACCATTTGAGAGTATGTTGCAGCTATTATGATCCTTTACCCCTAAAAACTGTAGCACCTCTCTCCTAAAAAGTGGGCATCTCACGTGTAATCTACATTCAACTTGGCAGTCAACTAACTCCTCCCCAAATCCAAGTCTACTTGGACCCTCAGAATGTGATCTTATTTGGAAAGAGGAACTCTGCAGATAAAATTCATTAAGGTGAGGTCATACTGACGTAGAGTGGGGCCTAAACCCAGTGACTAGTGTCCTGATACGGCCATGTGAAGGTAGAGACACATATGGGGAAAAGGCCATGTAATTGCAGAGTTCGTAGTGCTGCAGCTGCAAGCCCAGGAAGACAAGGATGCCCAGGAACTGTCAGAAGGTAGGGAGAAGCAGAGGCTTCCCTGGTGGTCCAGTGGTTGAGAATCCACCTTGCAATGCAGGGGACATGACCCCACATGCCGCGGAGCAACTAAGCCTACGTGCCAATGTAGCCTAAATAAATAAATAAATGATTTTTTTAAAAAAGAAAGAAGGTAGGAATAGGAAAGGAAAGACTCTCCTCTAGAGACTTCAGGAGGAACATGCCCTTCCCAGCTCCGTGCTTTCAGACTTCCAGTCTCCAGAACCATGACAGAACACATTTCCATTGTATGAAGCCACCCAGTTTGCGGTCCTTGGTTACAGCAGCCCTAGTGAATTAATACACAATCACAACGCATTTGTGAAGTTCAGGAGGTTTCGCACTGAGACGATGCTCCTATCTAATATACAATCTATGTTCAGATTTCATAAATTTCCCCCAATCTAGGATCACACATTGAGTTCAGCTGCCATGCATCCTCAGCCTCCCTCAACATGAACCCATTCTTCAGCCTTTGATGGCTTGATGAGTACAGGTCAGTGGCATGTAGAGCAAATGGGATCACTAGGATTCCCATCATACACAGGGTATTTCTTTCACGGTTGCTCACGCTGTGCATGGTACCACTGCCACCAACCTGTTTATCCATCCTCCTCCTCACCACAGTACATCCCCTACCCCCACTGACAGGTCCAAATGAAGGCCCATCCCACCATGAATTGCTTGTCCATTCCTGGTTATATCATTTCTCCTGCTTCTATATCCATAATAGTTACTATCTTAAGAGTTCATTTGATACTTAATAACTAGACTTCGTTGTCATTCAACTTTTCCAAAGTATGCATTGTATCTTACCAAAATCTGCCTTACAGCTAGTACTATGTACTCAATATGTACATTACTTGAATTTAATTAAATTAACACATTCAGTAATTTATTACACAATTAAATACTTGGCACTCTCACTATGACTTTTCCTGCTTGACCTGGGTATAGCGGCAAGAGAAAGTAATCAAGAACAGATCTTTCCATCTCAGAAAAGTCAGTAATTATAAATCAGTAATTATTTCCATAAGAACAATTATTCTTTCAGGTATACAGCTGATGTTTGCTCATTAGCAGAAGGCACTCTGGGGAATAGACTATGACTCATAAATAATAGGGAAGGTGGTTTTATTATCAGCTATTGCATTGAAAAGCTATACGATTCTGTTATTCATCAGGATAAGGAAAATGAAGCAATTAGAGTCAAGCCTCACTTATTCATATTCGCATTACTGAAAGACTATCTTACTAAAATAGAGAAGTCTGATTTATAGAATGTTTCTGGGGAAATGCAATTTCATTCTTTCAAATATAAAGAGCCTTTTTTTGAAAACCAATTCATAATGAATTGCTCAAATGAGAGCCTGCTTTAATATATATATATAAGAAAGTGAAAGTGTTAGTCACTCAGTCATTTCCAACTCTTTGTGACCCCCATGGACTGTAGCCTGACAGGCTCCTCTGTCCAAGGAATTCTCCAGGCAAGAATACTGAAGTGGGTTGCCCTTTCCTTCTCCATATGTATGTAAGAAGGGACTGTAATTAGCAGATCACAGCCAGAGACATGAATCATACAGAAAACTAATTTAGTTCCAAACCAGACCTGGGAATGCTTTGACACCCTAGTTTTATACTTTCAGAAAATATAAAATTGGTTCACCAGGTGATCTTGATTTTCCTTTTAAAACTGAATTAATAATTCCATTCTGGCTCAAAATGTGGTTCAATTTCCGAAGTCAAAGAAAGCTTCAGCATCTTCTTCTGAGCCTCTGCATTGGCATCTGCTTATGCTGGAAACTGTGCACTCTGTACACAAACAAGAGCTTTACTGTGCTTGCAGGTAAGTCATCTCGCTCCCCTTCTGCTTTTGTCTCCTTTATTCATAGCACTTGATCTCTCTTCATGTGTTCATGACGCATACAAAAGCAAGCAATCACTCTAACCCTTTCTGAATTATCACAAATAACTGAATCTTCCAGCCTGGGATTAATTGTTTCATCCTCTACAATCCCAAAGCATCTCTAGGATCCTGATCTTACTTTTCAAACTCAAAACCTGAATATTTAGTCTTGAAAAAAAGTTCTTTCTGATCCAGGGATGGATTTCAGGGGTGAGTCCAACAGAGCAATAAGTACTAAATCACATTCAGTTCCAGATACACACACAGACATAGACACACACACACCCGTGCGCGCGCACACGCGCACACACACACACACACACACACACACACACGAGCTTCTCTGGTGGCTCAGGTGGTAAAGAATCCACCTGCAATGCAGGAGACCTAAGTTCAATCTCTGGGCAGGGAAGATCCCTAGAGAAGGGAATGGCAACCCGCTCCAGTATTCTGGCCTGGAGAATTCGATGGACAGAGGAACCTGGTAGGCTGGTTCCAGTCCATGCCAGGAACCAGTCCATGCCAGGAACCAGTCCACGGGGTTGCAAAGAGTCAGACACAACTGAGCGACTAACGCTTCACTTCATACATAGATAGAGAAAGAGAGAGAGAGAGAGAGACTCTTTTCCTCACTGGCTGTCTAGTTACTCTTACTTTCACATACAGCAACAGCTGTTTGAAAGTGAGTGAGGTCACTCAGTCGTGTCCGACTCTTGGTGACCCCATAGACTGTAGCCTGCCAGGATCTTCTGTCCATGGGATTTTCCAGGCAAGAATACTGGAGTGGGTTGCTATTTCCTTCTCCAGGAGATCTTCCCAACCCAGGGATTGAACCCAGGTCTCCCACATTGTAGGCAGACGCTTTACCATCTGAGCCACCAGGGAAGTCTATACCTTCCAATTAAACACGTCCAATGAAGACTTCTTGCCTTCACAAACTCCAAGGTTTCATCTGACTGAGCAGGTAAAATTTTTGCTAATATATCAGTAAGTCTATGTGGTCCTCATGAGCCTATGATGTTTTATAAAGAGGAAACAAATGGAGATGACCAGCATGTCAACCATACTGTCAACCAGTTTCCTCAAGACCAAGGCTCAGCGTCTCAGTCAGGTTCTCCGTGAACAGCCAAAGCTTCAGAGCAAGTTTCTGCACTCTTCCCCCTAAATGGCTCTGTGAGAGACCTGCCAGGACACTACAGGACAGTCTGCAGCCTGTGTTGGCCTTCCCTTGGTCTCTGGCCCTGTGCACAGGACTCAGCAATGCTTCAGGCTCAGGGGGCACACACACACCCCGAAATCTGCTGTTTATATACAGTCTTCAGCCAAGAACTACAATTGAAGAGAAATCAGCAAGAATGATCCTCCAATGGATGAAAAACACATTTCAGAGTGTAAAACCAGAATGTGTATTGGTTCTCTTTCTTCTTAGCTTTTAATGTATTGACTTTAAATCCCTATAGAGAACAGAGGGATAAGTCCTCTCCAGACGACATTTCAGTTTAACTGCTTAGACAGACAATGGGCCTCTCTCCGAAACTATTGGGAAGAATGACAGCCATGTGAATATGCTAAACTCAAGAGCATAATTTTGGGAAGCAGTCTTCCGATATTAACTGGCTTACGACCAGCAACACATTTAGGGGTACATTTTGCAACTAATTGATGGGGATGGTTTTGCAGGTAATAAAATTAGATTTGTGAAGTGGTAAAGTTTTTCATGGCTGAAGTCAGTCATTAATCCAGCTCTGAAACTGTCCTGGCTAAATTCATCAGAGCCATGTATTTCCACCCCTATGAAATCACTTTCACTGAGGGGTGCTTTGGAGAAATTCCCTCTTCTTATACTGAGAATAAGAAATAACCACACGCAACTTAATTCATACCTGTGATTATTCTTAAAGCCAGTATCAGTGCATAATAATATGAAGGCCTTGCCTGGAGGATAAAGATACTGATCCTTCATTGAAAACTGTCATTACTTACATTCAGAACCCACGGTGATGAAAGCATATTGGAATAAGAGTATAAAGAATATAAAGATTTCTGTAACTCTTAACCACCGTAATTTGTGAACTCTAAATCCTCAGGTATTTTAAGATGCACCACTATTTTATATACTAAGAAAGAAATAAAAGCTATTGAATTATACCACAGTGCCTTATCATTTCAAATTTTTGTTTTACACCTATTGAGAGGGTTCTTTTATACAGAGATGTTTTTTATAAATCACCTTTGTAGTTAAAGGCACAATATCAGAAAAAGGGAAATATCAGAAAAAAATGAACTAGTTAAGTGTGCCTAACAATTTTTTACATTCAAATCCAACTCTGAATCATGTTCTGACTCTACACCATCCAGGCCCATGTCTCCACACAACATAACCTCTGTGCCATCAAGAGCATGGAGGACGCACCTACTTAAGAGGGCTCCACTACTGTCTCTGGGATTTCCTTCCAAGCTGCTGATACCCATGCTGCACACTGTGATGCTAGTCCTCTGGATGTGCATGTGTGCAAAGGCGATCATAATTACATCACAAGTGCTGCGTGGCTGAGAGCTGCCATCAGACACATGGATTCCAAGAAGCCACAATAATTTCTAGAATTATTAAAATGGAAAGATGTGCATCTTAGAATCAGTAAAATGTGGTAGTTTTGTGACCCTGCACAAGTTCCTTAGCCTGGATTTCATCTGCTAATCGAAAAGAGTATCCAAGATCGGCAGGAAAGGTTCCCAAGGCTTTAAGATTCTGTGACATTATTTATATTGTTCTATGTAGGCAGCTATGTTGTAAGCAATCAACAGGATGCTTTTAGACTGTTTGATAATAATCTGTGAATAGACAGAGATCCTAATTTCTTCTCCTCCCTTCATCAGGCACTTCCTGATGAGACCTGTGGATCAATTCTGGGTGTCTTTACACAAACTTAAGCTGTGCTGCATAGATTTTTGCTAAAGGGCATCTATTCAATTGGGTTTTAAGAAAGTACTGCACCTAGAGAGGAAGCAAACAGGTACCAGTGCCCTTGAGAATTTAGGAGGAAAACCAGGTCCTTCGTAACCAAACTGACCTCGGTTCCAGTCACAGGCCTTCTACTGACCAGCTCTGTAGTAACTAGACAGTTATGCAATGCCTCTGTGACTCCCTCAGAGTTGTCCTATGTAAATGGAGGTGAGCATTTCTGCCTCAGTTTATGTCAAGGTATACACACCTGGTCAGCATCTAGCACCAAGTGAGTCAATAGATGTTCCCCTCAAGGGTATGAATTCTGCTAAATTCTTCCCTAAATCCTACGCCCCAACCTGAAGCACAATTATTTGGAAGGCTGCCTTGATTAATGCACTGCTTTCTACTCAATGACCAAAGGAGAGGGTTGAAAGTGAAAATGTTAGTTGCTCAGTCCTGTCCGACTCTTTGTGACCCCATGGACTGCAGCCTGCCAAGTTCCTCTGTCCATGGAATTCTCCAGGCAAGAATACTGGAGTGGGTTGACATTCCCTTCTCCAGGGAATCTTCCCAACTCAGGGATCGAACCCAGGTCTCCAGCATTGCAGGCAGACTCAGCATGATCTGAGCCACCAGGGAAGCCCAAGGAGAGGGGAGTAGGTTTTGAAACTCTATACTCTTAAAAATGTTTGTCATGTTCATAAAGATAAGCAAAATCTCTTCTCTAATAGCAGCTTATTTATTGGGGGTCTTTTTATTTTTCCCATGAAAGTCGTAAGAGACTGGGGAGTTTAGTACCTTCTAATATCACAATTAGAGTGTATGAAAATGGTATGCTACCTTAATAAAATTATATTATGCAAGAAATCACCAAAGTCAGCGCAGCCCCACCAGCCATCCCATGGCAAGAATCTGGGTTAACTTTGAACTCCTGGAGTCCCATAGGGCCAAGTTTTTAAAAACTAGGCTTGTCTTCTCACCTTATGAAGCTTTTTATCTGCTTTTGTCTGTTTCACTTTTGATTACCAATAAACCCGCTAGTTCAACTTCCTGCCATTATTGCAGTCCATCAAAAGCATACAACTACTCTCAAATCCAGTTCACCATGGCACAAAAGTAACAAAAATCAAAGTGTTTATTCTATTGTGATAATGACTTATTAACTTGCTTTTTAAAAATTCTGTTTGCAATTGGAAATGCCACCTGTGGGTTTAAAAGAGGAAACAAGAAATAGAGGTTTTCAAACCATGCAAATGTTCAAAACAATGATTAAAATGAAAAACCATCTGCAAGTATTGAGGATTGAAACAGACATGGAACTCACTGTCCTTGAGGGTCCCCATAATGAGCTGATAGGGTTCCCCTGGCCACAATTCATGACTCCATAGTGAACAGGAACAGTTAATCAAGAATGAAGAGGCTGCTTCTTTAAAACATGGTTTTTAGTATATGGAGATGCAAATGAGGTTCCTTTTGATAACTTCTGTGTGTAAAAATACGTGCAAGTCATTCCTTTCAGAATGACATTTTACAAACAAATCATGCAAAGTCAGAAGGAAAACGGCCAGAATTTTTGGAAACAGAAAAGGGACAGGTACTGGCAAGAAACAATATGATATAAAGCTCAATCAAGCAAACAAAGAAAAAGATTGCTTAATGCTGCCCTCAAGATCTGATACCTATCTCTTTAGAAGGAAAAACTCACATGTTGAAAGACAATTTGTTGACACTTTAGACTGGAGATGTGGTCAAAACAGTCTTGTGGGGGGCGGAATATATATATATATATATATATATATATATATATATATATATATATATACACACACACACACACACACACACACACATACATACCTAAAAAAAACCTAGTTAAAAAACAGTGTTATTGACCATCACTGTTAAAGGATGTTTCAGTGTGCTTGAAAGACATACCTAACTTCCATATTCAAGATGAAAGTCTACAATATGAGCAGTTAGGCCTTTAAGTCCCCATCCAGACACTGCAGTTTAGCCACCACTGCTTTCCTAACCCCTGCAAAAGGTACAACAAGAGACTCAGGAGAAACTGAATCAGTGACACCAGCACAGAAAAGACAGGAATGGGAGTGGAGATCTACACTGAGGCACTGAGAGTCTGTGAGGTGAATGATGAGATCCCTCTCACCTAAACCCCTTCCTCCCTCCCAGATGCAGGGCAAAGCGTACATCCCTCATTTTCTCCAGAGAGAAGACTGGAAAACCAAACCATCCCAGAGACAAACTCTATAGATGTGGAAAATCCAGCTGGGAACTTATTACCCTGGAGTGAAACTCATCATTCAGTGCGTTTTAGCCATCCAATAGGGTCCCTGAGGTTTGTGGTCCTCATGTATATTTGTGCTCAGTCATGTTCAATTCTTCGTGACCCCATGGACTGTAGCCCACCGGGCTTCTCTGTCCATGGAATTTTCTAGGCAAGAATACTGGGATGTGTTGCCATTTCCTACTCTAGGGAATCTTCCTGGCCCAGGGATCAAACCTGTGACTCCTGCATCACCTGCCCTGGCAGGCAGATTCTTTACCACTGTGCCACCTGTGGTCCTTGGACAATTCCAAATGGACAGTAAAAAGGATCACCAGAAATTTGGGGAACACGAAAGAGATGATCCAAGTCTACTAGCAGAAGAAAAGAGGTCTAATAGGAGGAGATAGATCATACAGAAAGCAGAACAAATGGAAAAGAAATAATAATTACAACCCCTAAAAAAATAATACATTCATAATATAACTGGAGGGCGTGACATCAAGAAAGTGCTCTTGGAAATTAAAAAAATACAATGGCAAAAATTAAGACAGATCAATAGTAAAGTTGGAAGAAATCTCTTTGAATGTAGAAAAGAATGGCAGGAAAGATAAGCAATAAATAAGAAAATACAAGAAAATCAGAAGCCCTTATTGTTCAGACCCCAAGTCTGAGACAAACACAAGAGACAGAGAGAAAACAAGGAAAAGTTATCCTAGAATCAGCACAAGAAAATTTCACAGAATTGAGGGTCTTGAGTTTCAGACCACAAGGGCTCCACTAAGAGTCTAACATAATAAGTGCAATGATTCCATAGCCACAGAATTGTGGAATTTCATAATACTGGGAACAGAAACAAGATGTCAAACTGCACACCCAAAACAGAAAACTGGGTACACACAGAAAAGCAGAAATCAGAATGCCACTGTACTTCCTGATGTTGATAGCGGAAGCCTAAGAACAAAGAAATAAGGCCTTCAAAATTGCAAAGTGAGAATTTTCTTTCTAGAATTCTAAATGATCCTCATTTTAGCAAAAAAATAAAAAAAAGACAAGCATATATACTTGCATATAAGTACACACACCAAAACGAGAAAGGAAGAACATAAAAATGTTTTTAAAAAAGAGAAATAATGATTGTTAAATAGGTGGTTAGACATTAAAATTCACGTCAGTGTTTCTCTTCTGGTTAGAAGAAAGCAAACACAATGAATTTTTTCATCTCATTATCTCTCTGGTGTATTTACAGTGAAGATGTGTCTGAAGACATTTATTCTCATAACTCTTTAGGTAAAACCATCTGGTCAAGAAATCTTACAAAAGATGTACGAGTTTTCAGCAAGGCTGATACTGACACATGCAGACATTGTCAGCAAATTTGGACAAATGATGAAAAGAAAACCTTTTTATGATATCAAGTCACTGCATCATTCACTCCTTAATGATTCTGATGCCCAATTAGCTCAGCATATTCAAAAGGACAGTTAAAATTACTCTTAACATGTATGCATTATAAATTGAATACTTCTAAGCAAATCTGTAAGTGGCGTTTATGTTAGCTTGGCAAGAAGGCACTCTTTGAATTTTTGAATGCAGGGTTTAATTCTTATTTTTCCTCATAAGAAAAAAATCCTATATTCATTTAAAAATCTGGATAAGCTGAATGAATTTACTCTTCACTTTAAAGAAACAGTAATGTGCAGAGTTAGCTACTTTAACAGACTTAAGACTCAAGCAACAACTGACACTTGAACAGCAAAGCTGAACGTTTGTGCCACACAAAACAAGACAGCTGCAATTAAAATGAAGTTTGAAAGTTGCACTAAAAGTACTGATCAAGAGGATGAAGAATTATTTGGGATGTTTTGTTCATTTACATGTGATAAAAATGAAAACATTAATGATAAAATTAAAAATATGATCATCAATAATGTCTTGGCATTGAGAGTCCTTTGCTTTCCTGAGAGAGCAGGAGTGTGCTGTCAAGGAACCAGAGATCTTTTGAACAATGATTCACTTCTTTAACAAGAAGAGGTATGCCCTTAACATTGCATTCCACCCACCCTCTCAGCAATATTTTAAGCTTTTCATTGAAATGATTATGAAGCTCCTAATTGTGTGTATCTGGGTACAGAAACCAAGATCAAGAAAAAGACGACCATGAAACTGATTTTTGACATTAACTTTCTTTAATTCAACCCAATTTTCCAAAATTGGTCAGAGTCAATAAAATTCCATCTTTCTGCTTAACTAAGACCCCCAGGAGGCATTTTTGTTTTTGTTTTCTGAACGGTTATTAACTTCAAATATTAATTTATTATTAAAAATATCATGTAAATATTATAAAGTGTAATCCAAAGTCATAAACCTTTAAGATAAAACATAACACTTCAAAGAAATCCCACTTGCCCTCTCAAGAGTCTTCCAGCTGTTTGCATTTACCCCCCTCTGCTGCAGGGCGGAGAAGGCAATGGCACCCCACTCCAGTACTCTTGCCTGGAAAATCCCATGGACGGAGGAGCCTGGTAGGCTGTAGTCCACGGGGTCACGAAGAGTTGGACACGACTGAACGACTTCACTTTCACTTTCCACTTTCATGCATTGGAGAAGGAAATGGCAACCCACTCCAGTGTTCTTGTCTGGAGAATCCCAGTGACGGGGGGAGCCTGGTGGGCTGCCGTCTATGGGGTCACACAGAGTTGGACACGACTGAAGCGACTTAGCAGCAGCAGCAGCAGCTGCAGGAACACAGCTAGAAGGTGACTTGGAAAATGAAACTCCCTCGTTACGTCTTTCTCTCTTCCTCCATTATTCCAATACTTACCCCAATATCTGAGGGGCACAGAGGAACGTAAAACATAAATGACTTGACCAAAGCCCCTTCAAACACTCAGTAATCAAAACACAAAACCATTTAACTTTTCTTCGCTTGTAAAACACAGATTTTGTCTTCCTTCACAAACTTATTCATTCATTCCTATACTCATTAAAACGTGTGTGCTTAGTTGCTCGTCATGCTGGACTCTGCGGCTCCATGGGCTGCAGCCTCTCAGGCTCCTCTGTCTATGGGGATTCTCCAGGCAAGATACTGGAGTGGGTGGTCATGCACTCTTCCAGGGGATCTTCCTGACCCAGGAATCAAACCAGGGTCTCCTGCATTGCAGGTGGATTCTTTACCAGCTGAGCTACCAGGGAAGCCCGTGTACTGCAGGCTTAATATGTGCCCCCATTTGTGACATCTTATTTTTATTTTTAATTACTTTGTATTGAAATATAGATGCTTTACAATGTTGTGTTAGTTTTTACTGTACAGCAAAGCGAGTGAATCAGCTGTATGTAAACATGTCCTGTTTTTTTTGACTTTCCTTCCCATTTAGGTCACCACAGAGGCTGAGTAGAGTTCCCCGTGCTATACAGAGGGTTCCCATGAGTTATTTATTTTATACGTGTGACATCTTATTTTTAGAGACCCTTGTAGTCTCTGAAGGTTTCCTAGAAAAGAAGAGATAAATTCCTTCCTTCCTTCATTCATTCAACAAATGTTCACTGAATACCTGTGGCAATGAACATAGATTTCTGTCTGCTCAGTATCTCAGAGGCAATGACTGCTCCCCCATTATCAGTTCATGGGGTTCAAGGGACGCTGACTCCTCCTACTTTCAGCCACCCCTACTGGGACGCCCTCTCCTTAGTAATTGTTTCAGAAATGGGTCTTTGACCCAAACAAAGCTAATGAGAGTCCCCCCTCATCCCCACCCCAAGGCTTTGTTGGGACAGTTAGAGGAAGACAACCTCTTATTTCTGGGCTCCACTGTCTAGAGCTGCTGGTTGCTCTAATTGCCTCCCCACGGAGAGAGCCTGCCTGGGAATGAAGCCAGCGCAGAGGGAAGCACAGTGGCAAGATGGAAAGAAAAGGGGTCTCAGTGACATCATCCATCCACCTGTATCCAGGCACATCTGAGGATGGCAGCTCACCACTGCAGGCTTTATTATAGGAGTTAATGAAGTCTGCTTTGTGTTTGTATCAGTGTGAGTTACGTTTCTGTCACTTGCAACCAAAAGGTCACTAATACACCTAACCCAGGACCGGGCACCATGCCATTCTGTGGGGTTATAACAGCAAGTGAGACAGGTAGGTGAGTATCTGTGTGGCTTCCTCAACCAGAGAACAAATAGGGACAACAAAATGTCCACCATCTGTCATACCCAAGTCTTAGCTGTGCTGGTCACTGGATATGGGACATTGGATCCCTGGTGGCTCAGAAGGTAAAGAATCCACCTGCAATGCAGGAGACCCAGGTTTGATCCCTGGGTCGGGAAGATCCCCAGGAGAAGAGAATGGCTACCCATTCCAGTATTCTTGCCTGGAGAATTCCATGGACAGAGGAGCCTGGCGGGCTACAGTCCATGGGGTCACAAAGAGTCAGACACGACTAAATGACTAACACACACACAGAGAGACTATCTCTGGCGTCCCTGGGGGTTCAGTGGTAAAGAATCCTCCTGCCTTTGCAGGAGATGTGGGCCCGATCCCTGGGTCAGGAAGATCGCTTGGAGAAAGAAGTGGTGACCCACTCCAGTATTCTTGCCTGGGAAATCCCATGGGCAGAGGAGCCTGGCGTGCCATAGTCCACAGGGGTCGCAAAAGAGTCGGACATAACTTAGCGACTAAACAATAGACCTACATCAAAGACTTGTCTTATGAATCATGTGAACATCTAGAAGTCAATCACTTAGCTCAGTTAACCTGCACATATAAAATGCCCAGTAACATGGCTATTATTAGCAAGGGAAATGTGACCAAATTCCTCCCCAGTCAGTCTACACCATCTGAGCAGATAATTCAGTCCCCTTACATACCACTCCTCTTTGCACTGGGACAAACATGCCCAGAGTCATGTCCATGCTTCAGGAAACACTGCTCTTCATCAGCCCAGAGTCTACGTGCGTGTCGTCAACAGTGTTGTGTGGGGTGCACATTACCACACAAGGATGTCACTCTAGACTCAAGGGAACATCTAGGGCACTGTTTCCTCTTATCATCCTGCCTGCAAAGAATGTGCAGGGGCGAGCATGCATGCACGTGCGCACACACACAGGATGGCTGCTGTAAAAAGGAACCAGAGGACTCTCATATTTTCGAACTTCGATGAGACCTTTCATAAAATTTCTATTTTTGGATTTAGGGCAGCCTGCTTTCCAACTTCAGTATGCAGACCTGGGAAGATTCTTTTCTTTCCTATAATTACAAACAAAGTGCCTCAATTCTATGGGGGAAGACACAACCATACACGTGCACGAATTTGAGCAAACTCTGGAGACAGTGGAGGACAGAGGAGATGGGTGCGCTGCAGTCCATGGGGTCGAAAAGAGTCAGACATAACTTAGCGACTGAACAACAACAATACAGATTCACACATACAATCTGTTTGTATCTAATATAATATGATACACGCATATGTATATCTATACACTAAAATATATATTATAAATATGTGTGAATATATGTAAATATATGCATATAGAATTCTGTAGGACTAAACCCCAACACTCAAAAGCTTAAAACAAAAGCAGTTTTAAAAAGGTAAACACTAGACCCCAACCTTCCTGTAGCAACTTTGACCCATCAACCCTCCAGGAACACAGTGTTAACCATGCCACACTCAAAGATCCATCAAGGTAATGCCCAGTCTAATACCTAGATGACATCTATACTTTGAGAAGGCTGCATTTTAATTCATGGTGGCCATGGATTACGCTCCCTCGACCTGAATTCACCATATTTCAACCTGCAACTAGTTATCTCTGCTGCCTGCCCGCATAATTTCATGTTTGGCTTGCTGCTGCTGCTGCTAGGTCGCTTCAGTCGTGTCCGACTCTGTATGACCTCATAGACGGCAGCCCACCAGGGTCTCCTGTCCCTGGGATTCTCCAGGTAAGAACACTGGAGTGGGTTGCCATTTCCTTCTCCAATGCATGAAAGTGAAAAGTGAAAGTGAAGTTGCTCAGTCGTGTCCGACTCTTAGCGACCCCATGGACTGCAGCCTACCAGGCTCCTCTGTCCATGGGATTTTCCAGGCAAGAGTACTGGGGTGGGTTGCCATTGCCTTCTCCATGTTTGGCTTAGGCTGACGTCATAAAAATATTAATAAAACATCCATACATCCAACAATCACTCCCACAATTTACTGGCCTTCTTATTGCCAGAACCTGGAAATGGAGACAACAGAGTTCCAGTTTCACGGTACAGCATCATGATCTTTCCATTCCTAGCACTCACCGCAATGGTAGCTATGTCATTCTGTCTGCCTCTCCCTTTGGGGCTTCCCAGGTGACATCAGTGGTAAAGAAATTGCTTCCCAACACAGGAAGGAGACACAAGAGATGCAGGTTCAATCCCTGGGTCGGGGAGAACCATGGAGAAGGAAATAGCAACCCATTCCAGTGTTCTTGCCTGGAGAATTCCATGGACAGAGGACCCTGGCAGGCTACAGTTCACAGGGTCTCAAAGAGTCGGACACGACTGAGCAACTAAGCACTCATTCCCACTAAACCAAGAGTTCCAAGAGATCAAGAACTATTTGTTTTTCATTCACCCTTAAATCCCAGCACCTAGCAGATGCTTGACACAGAGGACAGACTCAATGAGTCTTTGCTGAATGAATGCATACATGAATGTGCAGACAGTGATACTGAGTTTAAAAAGAAACAGATTAGGTCACAGAACTATTTAACTCGTGGCAGAATGTCAGGCCAGATGATCCTCCAGTGTAAACTCTTTCCTCTGTGTAATGCTTTTATTTATTTATCTGCATCTTCAGTAATTCAAATTTATCTTATAATAGAAAGTGTACCAAGGTAAAAAACTACCAACACATCAAATGGTGTTTTAATTTGAATACACTCTCCTTACTCATATTCTGGCATTTTCATTTAAATACACATTCTGTACCTCTTACAATGAGCTTACAATAATGACAAAGGTACAAAGTACAAATAAACACACACTTCCTAAGACAATTGTAAACCACCCAAACCTCACTCGTGGTCTGAAGAACGACACAGCTGCTTGTGACAGGGACGTTCTCTCAGGGGAACACTGCCTGAATGTGATTACCTACCAATGACATCATGATTTATAACACAATATTCTAAATTCTAGAGCTGCAATTTATAATGAATCAGACAATATCCATATGGGACCCAGTTTCCTCTTAATTGGGGTTATCTGCATTATCCACTGTCTTCTAATTTTTTTACTAAAAAAAACTCTAACAAAACATGAAATGCAGACAGACTCCCAAGTCTCAGTAATTAAAAAATGAATACCCAGAGAGTTAAAAAGAAAAAAAAAGAAAAGAAGAATATTCTACAGTGTTTCCCTGAATTCTCTAGAATTGTGTAACATCACATATTATAGATATTCCAGAAAACAGGACTCATTTTTAAAACTTTTTTTGTTACATTTTTGGTGGCACTTTTTGTCCTTTGGAACAGTATGGACTAAAATTATTAGCACAGCATAATCAATATTCCATAAGATATCAGGAAAAAGTTAATCACACTACATATATTTTTAAGCCCTGCCCCAATTTTTACTATCTGTTTCATACCAACCTGATGGTTTACCCGAAATATACCCTTTGAAGGATACGCTAGAAGGTGTAGGTTCTAATCTGTACTTCAATTCGGACCTGAAATGAAGGGAGCTTATTTTTGTTCTTATTTTTGGATCAATCCCTTAAGAATAAAATTATGACAAGTGTATAGAAACCTGTTTAGGTTAGTTTTTAAAACGTGATTTTATTTGGCAGACTCCAGATATTCAAAAGCATTCTAGCCAATGCTGGATCACCCCTGTGAAAGCGAAGTCTTCGATGAGAAACTAAAAAAGAGATTTGGGCCCACATATCATGCGGGTACGAAAGGTACTCAGAATCAGGTGTAAGGACAGAGTAGACACTCATTTTGAGGTTTTGGCTAAAACACGATAACTTAAGCTTGGAGAAAATAAAAGCATCTTGGCGTAGAGAGGCACTTGGAAAGTAAGAGCCTGTATCCTACCCAACAGTGAGAACAAGTTTAACAAAATAGACCAGAAGCTGGGTTGGAGGAGGGAGGTGGATCAAAAATTAGAGACTTAGAGATCAAACACTACATTTGTATCTGGCATTTTTTCCTAACGGGGATTCATCAAAATGTATTAGTCAAACATTAGGATTAAATATTTATGCTGTTAAATCAATAATGAAAGAATATAAAAATCAATAAAAATCAGATGAACTGAGTAGGAATCCCCATTTCTCTCCCATCCATCCATAAAGAAATTTAAGTGCCTGCAGAGTTCTTAATCAGACACTACCTCATGATGGTTTCAAGTCCCTACAGGTATGGGCCTGGGCCAATTAGCCAAGGCTCAGTACAAATGTCTTCTGCAATGTTAACCTCTCTTACAATGAACTCATCACATGACACCGTGAAAAGGGCCCAGATGTTGAATCAGTCGGAAAAAGTTGCTCTCCAAACCTCAAGCTCTTCCCTGAGCCCTTCCAATAAAACTCCAGCATCTAATGACTCCAGGGCTTGATGATGAATTCTAACTTGGGCTCTGATCTCTGCTGAGCACCCAAGCTGGCACTTGCTTGTCTGTGGCATGCAGGCTAAGGGTAAGTAGGTCTGTCCAACTCTTGGTGAGACACTGGAAAGGATCTAGAAAGAATAAAGAGTCTTCATAGGAAAAAAAAATCATCTTTTAGGTCTTCATAAGAATAGAACCATTTATCCACAAAGCTACACTGGCTGGATGGCATCACTGACTCAATGAACATGAGTTTGAGCAAACTCTGGGAGATAGTGAAGGACAAGGAAGCATGGCATGCTGCAATTCATGGGGTCACAAAGAGTCGGGCATGACTTAGTGACTGAACAACAACAATATACTGTTTAAAACAGAATAATCAATTAGCTACAACCAAAATATATTGCATTAGACCTGAAAATAATCCTTGATGGGGTAACTTCTTTATTTCTTAATTTAATTCTGGTTCTTATAGAGACATTCCAGGAATTAACAGCCCTTAGTAATTCTTTTATGTCTTAACTCCCCTCTGACTCATTCAGTTGCTTGTCATTTATTTTCTAACCCAAAGAAAGAGAGAGCGATAAAGCAGCTTACATATGTTTACATATATCTTAGCATGTACTTTTTTCTAGTCCTGAACTCTGATGGCTTTATCACTTGGATCTCTATAGAAAAAAAACTAAAAATACTGGGCAATTTCCCAACAGCAGTTCGACAAAAGAATGCAAAACCATTTCTTTATATGACCATTTTACATGGCCTCATTAACCTCTCTTTTGAAAATCCACCCCCTTAAAAACAAAGAAGACATGAAAACACCTATAAATCTCTTTCTGTGGTGAATTAATACACTCTGGAATTAATTAAGGTTCCTTCATTGTAATTATACTGGTTTTTATGTTTGACGTAGATGGAAATAAAGTAGCCTTTTATTCTGAAGTTATTTTCTCAAATAATAGGTTCCCTGACCCAGTCAGTGTTCTTTAACATCCACAGCCTAATATGGTAATTAACCTTTTTTTTTTCTGATTAATTTTTGCACCAACAGAGGAGGCCCAGGACGGGTGTGAAAGTGCCTGGTTCATCCTCCCACCCCCACATCTAAGTCTGACCAAAGCTTTTCAAGCCCACTCCCCCACAGGAACCTGTCCCGTGTCCCCTGATGGCTCTCACGTAGCCATCATGAATCAGCAAAACAAGCTGAGAAAATATCTCTACCTCAGGGTCTGTTGCTAAAAACTTGACCTATTTACCCTTACCAAAAGTGTCTGCAATTTATTTGGAGGAATCTACTCTCTGGAAAAGCACTGTATGATGTGCAGGATTAGAAGTGAGGTGTCCCCAGAAGATACTGTATAAATGATATTTGTTAAGAGGGTACGTCCTAAGGTAATCCTGGGAGGTGATGACTATGTTAATCAGCTTGATTGCAATGACTCACAATGCACGTGTGTATCAAACTGTCCAGGTGTATACCTTCAATATATGCCAATGTTAAAAAAGAAAGAGAACCATCTTCCACGTTCAAACTTTTTCCATACAATTAATGGATTCAGCTAAAAGTGCAGAACTCTGGGCTCTTTATTCCATATGTAAACACACATTACAAATCATCAGAGATTTATCAGCCTCCCTAACTCCCTAGTAAAAATAGGTGGAATAAAACAATGGCACAGCCTTGTCTTTCTGGAGAACAAAAGGTCTGCATAAGTAAGAGGCATAGAACAGAAGACTCAATAATCCCACTTGGAGGATATATTGTAAGAAAACAATCATAAAGGCAACACAGTCTTTTCTATGAAGATGCCAATATCAGTATTGCTTATGATAATAAACAATTAGAAACACACCAACTTGTAACAATAGAAGGGAAGTTAAGTATGATTATGACATATCCATATGATGGATACTTTATCACTGCTAAAAACATTATGTAAGAAGTTTCATGTAGTACAAAATGAATTAATTCTAAGAGATCCACCATACCACATCGTGCCTCTGGTTAGCAATACTATATTGTACACTTAAAAATTCGTTAAGAGGGTAGATCTCATGTTAAGGGTTCCTGCCACATTACATATGTAAGCACACACTCATACAAATTATACATAAAGTAATATCCAGTTGGAAAAATAGATCACGCGTGCACTGCTTACACCTATGCAAAGTGTACCAACAGATAAAAACAGATTATAAATTTAAAGTTATAAACAGAGGTTTCAATTATATTCTCTTTTTTCCTACCAAATTGTGTAAAATGACATTTAAAAAAAGAAGCAGACGAAGGGGAAGAGGATAGGTCCTCAAGTAGAAATGCCACCAAGGAGCATTGATTTGTATAAAGCAAGGCTGGCTCTCGCTTCCATGATAACTCAGTGTCTGGGCTCTTCCAGCAGTCAAGCTCCACCAGGCTCCCAACCTGTCAGGCAGTGGTGATTGATCACTTCAATAGAACCAGCCAAACAGAACCAGATCAGGGTCAGTAGATTTTTACCACTGAGGCCACATTACATTTATATTTGTGATATGTTCAAAGATCTTCAGAGCAGCTTCAGTTCCCTACATTCTCCTAATGCTCCGTCTACACTAGCCAAATAAATCTGAAAATGACGATACACTATGCAGACCTGCTCCATTTCTACTGTTCCTAGTTAAGGTTCACAGCTACATGTTACAAAGTCATTCCTTCTCCATTTACAGTACAAAAATAGATGGCAGTAGGATGCTAATTAGTGCCTTAATCCCTGCTCAAAATAGTATGGCTTAAAAAACAATGCTGGCAGTTCCCCACATTATAATATCAACAAAAACTCAAACATGGAGAGCACTTTACAGTAGAGAAAATGCTGTTGTAAACATCAGTTTACGCCACCACAAGATCCAATCCATGTTAGCTAAAATTCAGCTTAGCTTATATTAAGATGGAGTGTCAAGTTCTAGCAGCTTTCTAATTGCAAGGAAAACTAGGCAATTAGAAGAGGCCTATTTAGAGGAGCTACTTCTTGAGATAGCTATGATATGGAAAATGAAGTCACTTAAAGCTAGCAATTCTTTTAATCCAAAGTTAGGCGGGAGTGTATCAAATTCACCACAACACCTCATTGTTTTTCACAATAAATGGATTATAAATGGAAATAAATCCATAAATGGATTCTGTAGGGGGTGGGGGCAGGAGGGGAGGACAAATTTGGATTCATTCTACTGAAGATCTGACCAAAGTTGAACATAAACAGGTTACTGTTATCATTCTTAAATGCAACATTTCCACTTTCACAAGTGTTACAATGCAGCCTACATTGACTCAGTGCTGACTATGTGCCAAGTGTCAGGACATACAAACAGAGGCAGGAGACAAGGTGCCTAACTTCAGTGACTGACGCAAGACAACTCTATCAAGCTTGGGATCCACTGAGCCCATCTAACTTGGATGACAAAAGACAGTTTATTTCTTCTCCCACTCAAGTCTCCATGGTAATAAAGGGATATTAGAAATTCCTTAAATAAAGGGATAGTGTTTAGGGAAAAGGGAAGCAGGAAAGCACAAGAACGAGAGAATGGGAGAAGAGTCGTCAACAAAAAAGGACTGGGTGGGAAGTGGGAGGGAGGTTCAAGAGAAAGGGGACATGTGCATACCTATGGCCGATTCACGCTGATGTGTGGCAAAAACCCACACAGAACTGTAGAGCAATTATCCTTCAATTACAAACAGATAAATTTAAAAAAACAAGGATTATAACAGATCTCTACAAAAGCAGGTAGAAAACAGTGCCTGAAGAAGGGCAAAGAAGGTCCAGTAGAAAATACACCTTTGAGGGACCCAATAACCCCAAGACAGTAAGTAACTGACCTGCCTTGCAGACATCCAGATAGACTCAGGCCCACCAGGCCCTCTGGGGAAGAAGCAAGAGATGCAGGGCCAAGATCTGCTGCTGCTGCTAAGTTGTGTCAGTCGTGTCTGACTCTGTGCGACCCCATAGACAGCAGCCCACCAGGTTCCCCCGTTTCTGGGATTCTCCATGCAAGAGTACTGGAGTGGGTTGCCATTTCCTTCTCCAATGCATGAAAACGAAAAGTGAAAGTGAAGTCGCTCAGTCGTGTCCGACTCTTAGCGACCCCATGGACTGCAGTCTACCAGGCTCCTCCATCCATGGGATTTTCAGGCAATAGTACTGGAATGGGGTGCCATCACCTTCTCCAAGGGCCAAGATCAGTGGAGACTAATTAAGAGGTACAGGTTAAGCTGCTTTCTCTTCCCCATCATCTTATCTCTGAGGACTAAATGATCAGGTTTCTGGACCTCAGGCTAGAAAGAGGATTTCCCAAAATGAAAAATGTAAAATGAAAAAATTCTCATTGCAATGACCCATCAAGAAAATGAATTCTGAAGACCCACACTTAGATACATTATATTAAAACATTCAGAACAACAAGGATGAAGAAGTGATCCCATACACTTTCAGAGAAAAAACAAAGACAGTTACAGAGGAAACACAGAAAGGGTGTATAAACTTGAACCCAAAACAATTAAGTAAATGGCAACGGGATCATACTTATCAATAATTACCTTAAATGTAAATGGGTTGAATGCCCCAACCAAAAGATAAAGACTGGCTGAATGGATACAAAAACAAGACCTCCATATATGTTGTTTACAAGAGAGTCACCTTGAAACAAGGGACACATACTGACTGAAAGTGAAGGGCTGGAAAAATATATTTCATGCAAATAGAGATCAAAAGAAAGCAGGAGTAGCAATACTCCTATCAGATAAAATAGACTTTAAAACAAAGGCTGTGAAAAGAGACAAATATGGACACTACATAATGATCAAAGGATCAATCCAAGAAGAAGATATAACAATTATAAATATATATGCACCCAACATAGGAGCACCACAATATATAAGGCAAATGCTAACAAGTATTGAAATGGGAAATTAACAATAACACAACAATAGTGGGAGACTTTAATACCCCACTCACACCTATGGATAGATCAACTAAACAGAAAATTAACAAGGAAACACAAACTTTAAATGATACAATAGACCAGTTAGACCTAATTGATATCCATAGGACATTTCACCCCAAAACAATGAATTTCACCTTTTTCTCAAGTGCACACAGAACCTTCTCCAGAATAGATCACATCCTGGGCCATAAATCTAGCCTTTGTAAATTCAAAAAAGTTGAAATCATTCCAAGCATCTTTTCTGACCACAATGCAGTAAGATTAGATGTCAATTACAGGAGAAAAACTACTAAAAATTCCAACATATGGAGGCTGAACAACACGCTGCTGAATAACCAACAAATCACAGAAGAAATCAAAAAAGAAATCAAAATATGCATAGAAACAAATGAAAATGAAAACACAACAACCCAAAACCTATGGGACACTGTAAAAGCAATGCTAAGGGGAAGGTTCATAGCAATACAGGCGTACCTCAAGAAACAAGAAAAAAGTCAAATAAATAATCTAACTCTACACCTAAAGCAACTAGAAAAGGAAGAAATGAAGAACCCCAGGGTTAGTAGAAGGAAAGAAATCTTAAAAATTAGGGCAGAAATAAATGCAAAAGAAACAAAAGAGACCATAGCAAAAATCAACAAAGCCAAAAGCTGGTTCTTTGAGAAGATAAATAAAATTGACAAACCATTAGCCAGACTCATCAATAAAAAGAGGGAGAAGAATCAAATTAACAAAATTAGAAATGACAATGGAGAGATCACAACAGACAACACAGAAATACAAAGGATCATAAGAGACTATTATCAGCAACTATATGCAAATAAAATGGACAACTTGGAAGAAATGGACAAATTCTTAGAAAAGTACAACTTTCCAAAACTGAACCAGGAAGAAACAGAAAACCTTAACAGACCCATCACAAGCACAGAAATTGAAACTGTAATCAGAAATCTTCCAGCAAACAAAAGCCCAGGACCAGACAGCTTCACAGCTGAATTCTACCAAAAATTCAGAAAAGAGCTAACACATATCCTACTCAAACTTTTCCAGAAAATTGCAGAGGAAGGTAAAGTTCCAAACTCATTCTATGAGGCCACCATCACCCTAATACCAAAACCTGACAAAGATGCCACAAAAAAAGAAAACTACAGGCCAATATCACTGATGAACATAGATGCAAAAATCCTTAACAAAATTCTAGCAAACAGAATCCAACAACATATTAAAAAGATCATACATCATGACCAAGTGAGCTTTATCCCAGAGATGCAAGGATTCTTCAATATCCACAAATCAATCAATGTAATACACCACATTAACAAATTGAAAAATAAAAACCATATGATTATCTCAATAGATGCAGAGAAAGCCTTTGACAAAATTCAACATCCATTTATGATAAAAACCCTCCAAAAAGCAGGAATAGAAGGAACATACCTCAACATAGTAAAAGCTATATATGACAAACCCACAGCAAACATTATCCTCAATGGTGAAAAATTGAAAGCATTTCCCCAAAAGTCAGGAACAAGACAAGGGTGCCCACTCTCACCACTACTATCTGACATAGTTTTGGAAGTTTTTGCCACAGCAATCAGAGCAGAAAAAGAAATAAAAGGAATCCAGATTGGAATAGAAGAAGTAAAACTCTCACTGTTTGCAGATGACATGATCCTCTACATAGAAAACCCTAAAGACTCTACCAGAAAATTACTAGAGCTCATCAATGAATACAGTAAAGTTGCAGGATATAAAATCAACACACAGAAATCCCTTGCATTCCTATGCACTAACAATGAGATAACAGAAAGAGAAATTAAGGAAACAATACTGTTCACCATTGCAACAAAAAGAATAAAATACTTAGGAATATATCTACCTAAAGAAACAAAAGACCTATATATAGAAAACTATAAAACACTGGTGAAAGAAATCAAAGAGGACACAAATAGATGGAGAAATATACCGTGTTCATGGATCGGAAGAATCAATATAGTGAAAATGAGTATACTACCCAAAGCAATCTATAGATTCAGTGCAATTCCTATCAAGCTACCAAGAGTATTTTTCAGAGAACTATAACAAATAATTTCACAATTTGTATGGACATACAAAAAACCTCGAATAGCCAAAGCGATCTTGAGAAAGAAGAATGGAACTGGAGGAATCAACCTGCCTGACTTCAGGCTCTACTACAAAGCCACAGTCATCAAGACAGTATGGTACTGGCACAAATACAGAAATATAGACCAATGGAACAAAATAGAAAGCCCAGAGATAAATCCGCGCACCTATGGACACCTTATTTTTGACAAAGGGGGCAAGAATATACAATGGAGAAAAGACAATCTCTTTAACAAGTGGTGCTGGGAAAACTGGTCAACCACTTGTAAAAGAATGAAACTAGAACACTTTCTAACACCATACACAAAACTAAACTCAAAATGGATTAAAGATCTAAACGTACGACCAGAAACTATAAAACTCCTAGAGGAAAACACAGGCAAAACACTCTCCAACATAAACCACAGCAGGATCCTCTATGACCCATCTCCCAGAATACTGGAAATAAAAGCAAAAATAAACAAATGGGACCTAATTAAAATTAAAAGCTTTTGCACAACAAAGGAAGCTATAAGCAAGGTGAAAAGATAGCCTTAAGAATGGGAGAAAATGAAGCAAAGGACAAACAATTAATCTCAAAAATATACAAGGAACTTCTTCAGCTCAATTCCAGAAAAATAAACAACCCAATCAAAAAGTGGGCCAGAGAACTAAACAGACATTTCTCCAAAGAAGACATACAGATGGCTAACAAACACATGAAAAGATCCTCAACATCACTCATCATTAGAGAAATGCAAATCAAAACCACCATGAGGTACCATCTCACACCAGTCAGGATGGCTGCTATCAAAGCCTACAAACAATAAATGCTGGAGAGGGTGTGGAGAAAAGGGAACCCTCTTACACTGTTGGTGGGAATGCAAACTAGTACAGCCACTATGGAGAAAAATGTGGAGACTGCTCAAAAAACTGGAAATAGAACTGCCATATGACCCAGCAATCCCACTGCTGGGCATACACATCAAGGAAACCAGAATTGAAAGAGACACATGTACCCCAATGTTCATCACAGCACTGTTTATAATAGCCAGGACATGGAAGCAACCTAGATGTCCATCAGCAGATGGATGGATAAGGAAGCTGTGGTACATGTACACAATGGAATATTACTCAGCCATTAAAATACATTCGAATCATTTCTAATGAGGTGGATGAAACTGGAGCCTATTATACAGAGTGAAGTAAGCCAGAAAGAAAAACACCAATACAGTATACTAACGCATATATATGGAATTTAGAAAGATGGTAATGATAACCCTGTATGCGAGACAGCAAAAGAGACACAGATGTGTAAAACAGTCTTTTGGACTCTATGGGAGAGGGTGAGGGCAGGATGATATGGGAGAATGGCATTGAAGCATGTAAATTATCATATGTGAAATGAATCGCCAGTCCAGGTCCGATGCATGAGATAGGGTGCCAGGGCTGGTACACTGGGATGACCCAGAGGGATGGGATGGGGAGGGAGGTGGGAGGGAGTTTCAGGATGGGGAACACATGTACACCCATGGTGGATTCATGTCAACGTATGGCAAAACCAATACAATATTGTAAAGTAAAAAAAAAAAAATTAATTAAATAAAATTAAATTAAAAAAAAGAAAATGAAGTATCAGGTTGGCATCAGATTTCTCATCAGAATCAAGAAGGCTAAAAGATGACAAGAAATGCCTTCTAGTTGCAATGGAGAAATTATCTGCAGTCTAGAAGTCATGAGTAGTCAGCCCTGCAATAAACAGGACAGAATAAAGACATCCTCAGACATGAATGGGTAGAGGGTAGAATAAAGACATTAGTAGAAACACATGAAAGTAATAACGCAGAAAATTTACCTTTCATTAAGCTTTTCTTAGGAAATGATTTGAAAAATGTGCTCAAATAAAACTGTATAGTAAACAACATAGAAAAAAAGGTATTAAATTCCAAAACCTGGATTTGGCCAACAAGATCAAAGAAGCGTCATCCTGGGGTGACAGCTGTGTAGCTGAATCCAAGGTCAACCTACCCAGAGGAAGTCAGCAGGGGGGAAGAGAAGTGAGGGATTCCTCTTCACAAAAGGGATTCCTTCAGACCTAGAGACACTGGGGAAACTTAGCACAGTGATAACAGCAGACAGTGCAAAACAAAACAGAAAGCAGAAACCTCAGGACATTTCTATAGGAGAGGATACATAATCATAATATTCCACTTGATTCCTCAATAGTATTTACTTGGTCATCAGAAAGTAAAAACAATTTTATTGCTTTCCAACTTTAAAATATGTTATAAACAAATCACTGAAGACAATTATGGGTAAAGAAAGGCAAGTACATGGTTACCCACATTGATAATGCAAAAGGAAATGGACAGATGTCAAAGGTTGGGAGAAGAAATACAAGTGGAGAGCTGAAGGGAATATAGGGGTGTTCTCGCCTCCATCCCGTATTGGACAACACAGAAAACAAAGTAACAGCTGACTGACTACAGCTAAGAACTTAACCAAGAATCACATATAAGGATGGACCTGTTTTTGGAAGATGGGAGCTAGGTGAGCAGGGTGATGCCAGAAAGATTCACTTCTTGGGATTAATAGATACTATTGTATATAAAATAAACAACAAGGACCTACTGTATAGCATACAGAACTGCATTCAATATCCTGTAATACACCATATATATACATACACATATACATATAACTGAATCACTTTGCTATATACCAGAAACACAACATTGTAAATAAACTAACTACAATTTCAAAGAAGAATAAAGGACCAAAACAAAAGCAAACAAAAAAGAGACACACTTCTTTTATCACAGCATGAAGTCAACAACAACAAAAGTGACTAAAACTGATCAATCCAGACACAGCAGAATAAACGCATATAAGAAGGAAGGTACACAGGTTTTTGTTTGCCTACCTATCAATATGAAGAATTTTCTAGAAGAGATAAGAATTAACTGATTTCTCTGACTTTTCTCCTTAGGGAGAGTGTAAAGTATAAGATAAAAGGTGAGATGATTTTTTTCACTATATTTTTATATTTTCCATTTTTGAACCATGTCAAATAAACTACCTTTTCAGACAATTAAATATGTCCACATTGAAAGAATACAAATGTATTATTTAGTAATATGGAGGCAACCACACCAAAGTGACAGTGAAGAAATATAAAAGTGGTTCCCTTTACAGATGGGGGTTAGTAATCAGAGAATGAATGCTTTTCAATACACATTCACCTGTACAATATTTTTTAACAGTTTGTGCATAAAAATTTTCATTAAAAATTTCAATGAATAAAAATAAATAAAAAGCCTCAGATGGAGAAAAGGGCTTCTTGAAGAAAAATGTCTTTCAGAGGAAGCAGCTGTCAAGTCATAACACAAATAATGAATCATCCTCCAGTCCCCCTCTCCCTATTTTTCCATGGCTTCTTCCTCCTTCCTTCTCTGAAGAGAATTTCATGGTTACGATGTGATTTCGAATAAAAAATTTGCTAACATTAAAAATAATACAGAAATGTATTTAATGTGTTAAAGACTTAAGAAAAGTTAGCTAAAATGACTTTTTCACCCTTAACACTTTATAAATGAAGCAACAAACAGATGCAAACCCTGACTTTACTTATCATCAAAAGAACTGAAACTTGAAATGACTTTATCAACATTGTACAGCCTATCTATTATGAATCATAATTATACATAATTACTAATTGGTGATACTTCAAAGTATGTCCAAAATTACTACCAAAAATAATTTTTCATACAAACACAAACTTTAAAAATACTCATATTGGCGGTAAAATTAAGAATCAGGAGTCCCGCAAAATGAGTTAGTTAACTTTGGCCTTCTATTCTCTCTTTCTTCTTCACTTTATTTCTGCATCTGTAAAATAAGTTAGACAAACGCAACAATCTCTAAGATCCCTGCCAGCTACAGTCATTTTTTGCTTGTTTGTTCTACTTTTCAGGTAATTTACTAGTGAAGATTTAATGGCAAACAATCAATTAGTGGATGTTACCATTAATGTCCGAATACGGTCAGAGTCTGACCGACTGAAATATTCTATCAACCACACTGTATTAGGTTCTAGTCTGGTTGTTCCATCAGTCATCTGAGATGTACTGTGGGCAGCAGATTGAGGAAAGAGTGAAGCACAGTCCCTGTCCTCAAACTGTTCACGCATAGAGAGGGAAGTGACCAGTGAACAAGAACAGTGCAATGCTGAAAAGTGCTCTGGGAGAACTAAGTCCATGTGCTAATGGAACACAGAGAATAGAATAATTAACTCTGCTAAAGGTTGTAAAAAGAGGTTAGAGGAGAGAAGAGAATCATGAAACACCTGTAAGGATCCAAGTATAAATTTTGCTTTTTTATTCATATTAAATTTCATCATGTCAATTTTAGCTTTTTTAATCCAAACTATGGAATCCTGATCCTAATAGCCATCATTTAACTCTTGATCCCAATCTGTGCCACTTATTTGGCATTTCCATCTAAAATACTGATTAGAAAGTTGAAAAAGAAAGTGCAGGCAACTCCGGCAAAATGCAGGACCAACCTGGACATTTCCTCCAAGTTGACAATAGGTACAGTCATTTGACTAATATTCACACCTAGTTTATATATTTCTCCATTCAACTATCATGAAAAACCAACGTAACTCTGTCTTCAGTCAAGTTGTTGTTAAGTCGCTAAGTTGTGTCCAACTCTTTCGACCCCATGGACTGCAACATGCCAGGCTTCCCTGTCCCTCAAGAAATCCTACCAAAGAAAGAAAACTGAGGTCTGACATAGCTTTTTCATAGCAAGTTTACATAAGATGCTGGACCTCTTTTCTGGGCTCACAAATGACAAATGCTTAATTCTTAATGTTTTCTTAATTTTTAAAACACTCTTAAAGCTTGTCTAAGGTGGACACTGTTTACCACTCTGAAGTTGTATATGTATGTCACTCTCTTTTCATTTGAAAAAAAATCAGCATTTTTGTTCAGACTTTTCGAGGTCATTTTCTGTAGCTGTTAAGTATCTTATTTGCAAGTTCTCTCAGTATACTGGAATATAGTTTCATTAATGCCAAGGGATGTAAATCAAATAAGGCTAAATAATCTCATATATTAGCTACAATTCACCACCAGCACTGACAGATAAAAAAACCAAATGAGAAATTGATATGGATTGAAAACAAACATCATTAAAATAGAGCTAGAGTGAACGGTTGAAAAAAAGAGAGTAAGATTGCAAGGCAGACCATGATATAAAAATGGCAGCTCTGTGGTTTTACTTATTTGGAAATCTACAAAACAGCAATTTGCTTAAATGACTCAGTAACCATTTTTACCAAACATTACAAATAAAAATCGCCCATCTCCAGAGAGGGGGTGTTTGGCTAGACTCTGTCCTTGGTCCTCTTTGCTTCTCTCTCTAAATAGACTCACTCTCTGAGACCCATCTACCATTTAAATGACTGCTGATCTCTGTCTCCAACCTGATCTCTCCTAGTTTCTATTTCTGTTACTCTAGGTCTCTATTTCCAGCTGTGTACTCAGCTTTTCTTCCTAGACAGTCCACTTTAACCTCAGGGTGAAGCCGCCCCAAGCCAAACTATCATCTTCTGGAAAAATTAAAAGCCCCCTCTCCCCTTCTCTATTTCTGTTACTAGTGCCACCCTAAGCCTGAAACCTAAATCATGGCTATTCTTCCCTCTGGTCCAGATCCAAGTCAAACACCACATTCATTAGTCTTCCTGCCATCTGTAGTGTCTCTTGCATAACCCCTTCCTTTAATTCTCACAATCAAAAGTTGAATTCAACCTTCTATCATCTCATATAGCCTCTCCCCTCCCCACCATAATCTCTTCCAATTTCCAAGAGAAGGGCAACAGATTCATCTCTCCAAAACACACCCTCATCATACATTCCCAGGCTCTACAGTCTCCAAAGACTGATGACCTCCCAACTTCCCATCTGATGAACAAGGCCACCCACTGTGTAACCTTCAAAACCATCATTATTGTTTACTCACTGCCACCAACCTTTGCATCTACATCCACAGCTGGAAGGCTCCCTACAGTTCAATTCAGTAACATCTAACATAAAGCCTTCAAATCTTTTCTCTCAGTCCAAGGCAAAAAGAAAAAAACTGCAAATACAGGAATAAACGTCTACCTAGAAGGGACTTAAAATGAAACTGAGTTGCCTGGGAGCTTATAGGACACCTTTTTGCAAGATCTTTGCTAGACACTGTAGAGGATGAGAAGATCTGCATCACATTCAAACACACTAAAAACTGCATCTCGATTTCCAATCAAAATGAGTTATTAGGGGGAAAAAATCCTATTAGAGACTAAGTGCAGCCTATATCACAAAGCAAATATGTCTGAAGAACATGGGATTGTCTTCTTTGATAAGTATTAAACTCACTCAAATATAAGAGCCACCAAATGAGAGTCAACTAATTTCATTACAATTCAAATAACCTTTGATCTCTGACCTCCTTCTGTATGTCTAAGATGTCTTTATTTTTAAAAGACATTTGTTGGGGAATTGTGCTTTAAAGAAATAACTCTAATAAGATGAGCTTTTATGATCCTTCAAATTCTTTGATTCCCCAGGGATGAACCATCTTGCATGTCTCCTCTAAATGATTACGGACACGGTGGAGCCAGATACATCTCTTTAAAAGCATCCTGGGGGGGAATTCACAAGTTGTCTACAGAGGTTTCAGTTAGCTCAAGACCACTAGTAAAGATTTCCTCCTCTTTCAATGAAAGAGCCATCCTATCAGAAATTCCCCACCTGTGTTCTAGAAAAGCAACACTGTGTTTGCCAAACACACTGAATGCCATCTAAGAATTATTTAACCATTTCTATATTAATAACTACAGCATTAACTAATGTTTCATTTATGATTACCGAGGAAGTATCACATGCCAAGAAATACATCTTAAATCCATCTTAGCTTGGCTTTAATATGCAATGATGTGCATTTTTTAAAACTTTATGATTTAAAGGACTAAAAACAAATGAACATCTTTCTTCAATTCATGAGTGAAAGATTATAAAATGCTGGAAAATAAATTGTTCCCTTTTTCTCTATAGACAAATAACCCATGATAAACTTTAAACTATAAGGTGGGGGGAGGTGGAGACTGACAATCCATGCACACAGCACAAGACAGTAACAGTCCGTGGTAAAGCTACGGGAGGAATGATTCTCGTCTATCTTCTGCTACCTTGAGTAACAGCTTCACAGAAACAAAAGGAAAATCTACCCCAGTCAAAGAGGACATATACAGAGCACATGAACGCACCCCCTCTCCTAGAAGAGAGACCCAGATGTCTTCAGATGCTTAGGACTTTTGTTTGTGCCAGAGGTCATCCTGGTATGCTCATACCGAATAGCTCTTTCAAGAATATCCAAATAAAATTATTTTAACCATTCTCATCAGGATGTAATACACACAATCTAAACATGAATAAGAATGGAAGATAAATATTAACAAATACTGGATTTACTGGGATTAAAGTAAACCTTCAGGGTTACAAGTGAACAAATGGCTAATGCAATTAAGGACCTTACATGACTAAAAAGCAAATTTTTCCCCACTGAAGGATCAATAACCATGATGAACATCCTTATTTTCAGATTGATAACTCATAGACCAGTGAAAACTAGTGAAGAAATTGAAAACGTCTGACTCTCTTCCATTGGACTCTGAGATCCTTGAAGGTTCCTATTTGATCCTTGTTTCCTAGCAAGAAATTTATCTTAAAAGTACTACAAAAAAATTTTTAAAAGAAAAAGAAAAGTGCATTCATCACAAGCACCCTGGGGAGGGGGAGAGGAATAAGTTGGGAGATTGGGATTGACATATACATACTATTATATATAAAATGGATATCTAATAAGGACCTACTGTATACACAGGGAACTCTACTCAGTACTCTGTAATGGCCTATATGGGAAAAGAATCTAAAAGAGTAGAAATATGTTTATGTATAACTGAGTCACTTTGCTATACACCTAAAAACTAACACAACATTGTAAATCAATTATATTCCAATAAAAATTTTTAAAAGTACTACACAAGCTGCTATTTTAATAAATATTAAATAACAGTACTCTGATCATTTTAAAACCTCATATGAATCAACTTCACATGAATTTCTTTACAAACTTTAGAAGTACCTTGTATAAACACTAGTAAGTTATAATATTCACTATCAACTGTTTTCTGTTAGAACTGAGGAGGGTTTGGATTCTTTTTAACTGGATATCATCTGATTTCCATGTCACTGGTCATGCAGATGATCCAAATTAATCTTCTATAGCAGTTGAAAACATTATCAATCTTTTTGCATTCATTCATTCTCTCAACGAACATTTACTGAGCACCTACTATGTATGAGGCATTGTGCTTCTAATAAAGAATAAAATGATGACCAAAACACGTGTGAGACCTACAGAATGGTGAGACTGACAATTAAGCAAACAAACAGTCAAAGTAAAGTTGATAAGCACTATGATAAATATGATAGGAGGCGTATGAGGTCCTATGGAAGCCCACGGAAGGAGGCAGCACCTAATTTAGACTTGACAGATCAGAGGATATTTTCCCAGAGAAAGTAACATATACAGAACCAAAGAGGTCAATAAGAATTGGCTAGGCAAAGAGACAGTGGAATATATAAAGTAAGAGTGAGTAAACACTCTGGGCTTCCCAGGTGGCGCCAGTGGTCAAGAACCCACCTGCCAGTCCAGGAGACACAAATTCAATCCCTGAGTCATGAAGATCCCCTGGAGAAGGGCACGGCAACCCACTCCAGTATTCTTGCATGGACAAGCCCATGGACAGAGGAGACTGGTGGGCCACAGTCCATAGCATCTCACAGTCAGATATGACTGAAGTGACTGAGCATGCACACACAATCACTCCACATTCAGTGGATAAGAAAATGTTAACTCCTTTATAATTTTATTTTCCTTTAACAGAACAGGATAAATAGGAAGTAAAAAAAGATGCCTAATTTAGAATAAGAATTTCCATTGCTTTAACATTTTGAATTGTATTAGCATTATTACTGTAAATATGTTTTTATTAGTGAAATTTTAGATAACATAATTAGTTCTTTGATCTAAACTATAATTAGAACAAAAGGTAAGATTATCCTTGGATTAAGTTTTTTAGGCTTCAAAAGATTAATAGCCTTGACTGGCTTCCAAGAATATGCGAGTGTAAATTAACATTGTGGCTTGTTATAGGACTTGTTGAATGGAAATGAAAAAAAAAAAAAAGAGAGAGAGAGACAGTGAAGACTTCCTGCAGAAGGAACATCCCAGAATCAAGGCATGGAAGTAAGGTGAAGCATTACAGAAGCAAGGCTATAGGCTACACAGAGCCTATGGGGGCCAGACTTGGAGGTCGAGGACTGGTGAGAGCTGAGGCTGGAGGGATAAACTGAAATCTGATTATGAAGGACTCTGTAAGCTACATTAGGAAGGTGGAATGGTATCCCTAGAGTAGTGTGCAGCTGTTTTTTCTGGGTGAGAAAGGTCACTTCATCAGACCACTCTAATTATCATATGGTAACAGCATTAGCATAGCAGATCTCAAAGCATGGTGCTCAGAACAACAGCCTCAGGAACCCCTAGGAACAAGTCAGAAAGGTAAATTCTTGGGCTCCACTCCAGACCTATAGAATCAGATACGCTGGGGGTACAGCCTAGCACCTTGTGTTTTAACAAGCCTTGTAGGTGATGCCCATGCATGTGGTGCAGAGGGGATAACTGAAACTAGGGAGCAGACAAGATGACCCTGTGTGCATGCATGCTGATTCATGCTGCCAACTCTTTGTGACCTCATGGAGTGTAGCCTGCCAGGCTCCTCTGTCCATAGGATTATCCCGGCAAGAATACTGGAGCGGCTGCCCTTGGCTTCTACAGGGGATCTTTCGACTGAGGGATTGAACCCGCATCTTCTGCACTTCACGACCCAGATAATCACAATGGTGTGATCACTCACCTACAGCCAGACATCCTGGAATGTGAAGTCAAGTGGGCCTTAGGAAGCATCACTACAAACAAAGCTAGTGGAGGTGATGGAATTCCAGTTGAGCTATTTCAAATCCTAAAAGATGATGCTATGAAAGTGCTGCACTCGATATGCCAGCAAATTTGGAAAACTCAGCAGTGGCCACAGGACTGGAAAAGGTCAGTTTTCATTCCAATTCCAAAGAAAGGCAATGCCAAAGAATGCGCAAACTACTGCACAATTGCACTCATCTCACACGCTAGTAAAGTAATGCTCAAAATTCTCCAAGCCAGGCTTCAGCAATACGTGAACTGTGAACTTCCAAATGTTCAAGCTGGTTTTAGAAAAGGCAGAGGAACCAGAGAGCAAATTGCCAACATCCGCTGGATCATCAAAAAAGCAAGAGAGTTCCAGAAAAACATCTATTTCTGCTTTATTGACTATGCCAAAGCCTTTGACTGTGTGGATCACAATAAACTGTGGAAACTTCTGAGAGATGGGCATACCAGACCACCTGACCTGCCTCTTGAGAAACCTGTATGCAGGTCAGGAAGCAACAGTTAGAACTGGACATGGAACAATAGACTGGTTCCAAATAGGAAAAGGAGTACATCAAGGCTGTATATTGTCACCCTGCTTATTTAACTTATATGCAGAGTGCATCATGAGGAACACTGGGCTGGAGGAAGCACAAGCTGGAATCAAGATTGCTAGGATAAATATTAATAATCTCAGATATGCACCCTTATGGCAGACACCACCCTTATGGCAGAAAGTGAAGAAGAACTAAAGAGCCTCTTGATGAAAGTGAAAGAGAAGAGTGAAAAAGATGGCTTAAAGCTCAACATTCAGAAAACTAAGATCATGGCATCCAGTCTCATCACTTCATGGCAGATAAATGGGGAAACAGTGGAAACAATGGCTTACTTTATTTTTCTGGGCTCCAAAATCACTGCTGATGGTGATTGCAGTCATCAAATTAAAAGACGCTTACTCCTTGGAAGGAAAGTTATGACCAACCTAGACAGAATATTAAAAAGCAGAGACATTACTTTGTCAACAAAGGTCCGTCTAGTCAAGGCTATGGTTTTCCAGTGGTAAAGTATGGATGTGAGAGTTGGGCTATAAAGAAAGCTGACCACTGAAGAATTGATGCTTTTGAACTGTGGTGTTGGAGAAGACTCTTGAGAGTCCCTTGGACTGCAAGGAGATCCAACCAGTCCATCCTAAAGGGGATCAGTCCTAGGTGTTCACTGGTAGGACTGATATTGAAGCTGAAACTCCAATACTTTGGCCACCTGATGCAAAGAGCTGACTCACTCATTTGAAAAGACCCTGATGCTGGGAAAGATTGACGGCAGGAGGAGAAGGGGATGACAGAGGATGAGATGGTTGGATGGCATCACCAACTCAATAGAGATGGGTTTGGGTGGACTCCGGGAGTTAGTGATGGACAGGGAGGCCTGGCGTGCTGTGGTTCATGGAGTTGCAAAGAGTCGGACATGACGGAGCGACTGAACTGAACATGTCCATTGTGTCGGTGATGCCATCCAATCATCTCATCCTCTGTCGTCCCCTTCTCCTCCTGCCCTCAATCTTTCCCAGCACCAGGGTCTTTTCCAATGAGAAAGGCTTGGTCTTATTTAAATGATAGCTAAAAGGATCCAGTGAAGGGAACAATTGAAGAATGACCTCTCTAAGAACGTGTGACTAGTAAACAGTGCCTGGGATTAGCTTTGGAACAAATTAGATTTATCTCTGCCACTGTCACAACACAAGAGGCAAAGATGTGGGAATACAGGTGCACCTGTAGGTTTGGGAAGAGGATTCTCATCTGAGAGTGTCTGTTTCTCTGTCATTTTGGAGGAAAGGTCATCTGCTGAGAGTGAGGAGTGAGTGATGACTGAGAATATGGTTAGAGACTAGATAGGGCCCTTCTTGGATGGGGGGCCAAGCTGAAAGCTGGGGAATGAGCTGGGAGTACAACTCACTGATCCACATGAGAGAAGACAGAGACCTAATCAGTCAGATGGTGGCAATGCGGATGCGGATAAATATGTGGATTACAGAGATGTTACGGGGGGCAGAATCATTAACAGCTGTTGCCTGTAAGTTATAGGAAATAAAAGGAATTTGTCTATATATCGTGTAGGTACGTTCCCCTGCAAAGAGACCTCTTTGTGAAAGAGGATCATAACACTGCCTTCCCATATGGTCCCTGGAGTGAAAACACACGTCAAGAGCATAGTCTGTACTTAAGGAAATGCACAACAAATGGTAGTTGGTATGACTATTTTGCTCTTACAGCAGAATACTTTAAAAAGAATAAGCACTCATATCTGTTGAATGATGACTGACTGAATGAGTGAACAAATGAACAAGGATGCACGCAAACAGATGTGGCCCGAATATTTCCCCTTCTGCTTCTACCCCTGCCTAACTTTACAACAAAAATCACAAAATACTAACTGGATATTTGACCGCAGTAAGCACATCTATTGAATTTAATGATCGTTAGAATGTTCTTAACTAGTTCTTTATAGATACATACTGAAATATTTATAGATAAAATGATATATTTGAGATTTCCATTAAATATAGAAAGGAGGGGAAGGAAGTATAAAGGAAATACAGTAGGACTTAAGTTGACAACTATTAAATTTTGATGACAATTATTAAATTTTATTAAAATTTTAAATTATTAAATAATCTAAAAATTATTACGTTTTGTATATGGGAATCATATTAGTCTATTTTCGTGTTTGATTAAAATGTACATGCTAATTGTTTTTGCTTTTCCCCCTCCAATCACAACAAAGTTAATCTACGATCTCTGGCAGAACACAAGGTCATTAGATATTTAATTGCCATGTGGAAATAATAATATTTAAATCTTTTGGATAACCAATGAGTTTATGACAGTTATTTTATGAGAGCGTGCTTTTGTTATTCTTTATTTTGTGGAATGGGGGCAAGGCTTTTTTTCATAAAATAGGTTTGAAATATAGATTGTGTGTGTGTGTGTGTGTGTGTGTGTGTGTGTGTGTGTATGTATTTTGTTGCTCAGTCATGTCCGACCCTGCAACCCCATAGACTGTAGCCTGCCAGGCTCTTCTGTCCATGGGATTTCCCAGGCAAGAATACTGGAGTGGGTTGCCATTTCCTCTTCCAGGGGATCTTCCTGACCCAGGGATTGAACTCATGTCTCCTGTGTCTCCCACATTGCAGGCAGATTCTTTACCCCCTGAGCCATCACAGAAGTCCAAAATAGAGTATTTTAAAAACTGAATCACGTTATTGCTCCTTTGCATCATCTTAAGTGCCAGAGAGGCACTCCCTGAGCCACCTGCTTCTGCCACTGTGTGCCATCCCTCCTCTCAGTGCAGGGCCTGTTTGCTCTACCCGGCACTTCCCACCTGCCCCCGTGGCCTGGCCATCTCCTCCTCCTACTTCAGGTGTTTGAGTTAATTTCATGCTCCCAAAAGCCTTCCTGGACCCTGAGACCGTGCTGGGTGCCCTTCCTACATGCTCTTGCAGCACTGGTGTTCATCCTAACAGCGGTTCTCTCCTTTACACTCCTTACCAAAAGGGGGCACAAGACCTGTGAACCAGAGGACAGATGTGGTCCAGTCACATCCATCTCCTCCCTGCCAGTCCCTCCTCCAGTGCCTGCACCACCCTGAGTCACATCACCAGCCCCTGAGCCAACTTCCACACCCCCATCCCTGCCTAAACCTTTTCAAGGGCTTCTCAATGCCACCTTCTTTAGCCAATGTCCCCATTTTCCTTTCCTTTTGCTTTAACGGTAATAAATATACAACATAAAACTTGTCATTTTAATCATTTTAAGTGTACAATCCTGTGTCATTAATTATATACATAATGTTGTGCAACCACTATCATTATCTATTTCTGAAATGCTTTCATCACCCCCAAATAGAAACTCTGTACCCATTAGACAATAACTATCCCTACCCCAAGCCTTTGTAATCGACTTTCTGTCAAGACCAGGGACTGTGTCTCCACGGATTTGCTTATTCTAGAAATGTCATATAAGTGTAATCATACAGTATTTGTTATTTTGTGTCTGGTTTAATTTACTCAGCAAAATGTTCACAAGTTTCATCCATGGTGTAGCATGTATTAGAACTTCACTTCTTTTCATGGCTCAAATTCTATACATATATGCCACATTGTGTTTATTCATTCACCTATTGATGGATCTTCCCAACCCAGGAATTGAACCCAGGTCTCCTGCATTGCAGGCAGATTCTTTACCAGCTGAGCCACCAGGGAAGCCATTAATGGACATTGGGCCTTTTCCAGTTTTCAGTTATTGTGAAGTGTTGCTGTGAACGTTGGCATAGACGTACCTGTTTGAGTTTCTGTTTTCAATTCTCTCAGGTTTACACCTAGCCTTAGAATTGCTGGGTCATAGAAATTCTATGTGTAGTCTTTTAAGAAATTCCCCTTTTGATAAATACAAAAATCTCACACCAGTTCTTCCCTGGTGGTCCAGTGGTTAAGCCTCTGTGCTCCCAACGAATGCAGGGGGCACACGGGTTCAATCCCTGGTTGGGGAACTAAGATCCTGTGTGCCTAAGACATAAAATAAATAAATAAAGATTACGGGTTTTTAAAGAAATAAAGGAAACAAATTTCACACCTACCTAAATACCATGATATGCTACTACCCTCTCCCTGACGTGGACGCTCTCCCTTGAGAATCAGTGTCTCTAGGGAACATGCAAAAGCCTTGGCCCAGCTGGCCAGCCTGTCCGTGATCTGGCCCCATCTCCCTTTTCCATGTCACCGTCCTCCTCGCCTGTGCTCTAACCCTGGTGTGTCCCTGTGATTTCTAGAGGGCTATGCCTCCACGCCCTGTCCTTCTCTGCCTACTCCCCTGGCAAAAATTGTCCAAATCTTCCTGGATTTTCTCTGGTCTCCCACAGCACCATCTCTGCACCAACAGGGCAAAAAATACCACTGCTCTGAATTGTTCAAAAGGGTAGAATCCATGCTGGCCTCTCTAGGCACACATAACTTACCATCAACCAAGCCTATACTATATAAAAGTGCAAGATATTCCGAAAACAAAACTTCACTGGCATAAAACTTAAAGGTCAAACAGATGGTGATGGGTTATCCAAAGGAAGTTTCATCTATTTAATGTAATAAAGTACTAGCATAAATATGTTCTATTGATCTTTAAAAAGGTACTAAATACCATATTTAATATTTCATTTGACTGTAAATGTCTCAAGGATAGGAATTACATTTTTCTAACTTAAGCCTTCTTTATTATGAAATATAACATATATGGAATAATGAAATGCATGAAAATATGGCTTAATGAATTAGTATAAATAATATATAATATGGACTTCCCTGGTGGCTCAGACGGTAAAGCGTCTGCCTACAATGCAGGAGACCTGGGTTCGATCCCTGGGTCGGGAAGATCTTCTGGAGAAGGAAATGGCAACCCACTCCAGTATTCTTGCCTGGAAAATCCCATGGACGGAGGGGCCGGGTAGTTTACAGTCCACAGGGTCGCAAAGAGTCGGACACGACTGAGCAACTTCACTTCACTCACTCACTCACTCAATATATAATATAACTCAAATATAACTCAAAACCCAAGTAATCACCACCTAGTTCAAGAAACAGAATGTTGTTAGGCCCCCAGAAGCCTTGCATGTGACCTTCCCCAATGACAACCCCTTCCCTTAGGGCAGTTATCTTTAAGCAGGTCCATATCTTTGAAAATAAAGATCTGTATCCAGGTTAGGGAACTGAAAGCTTATGAAAGAATAAATCAATGTCCAAGATATTTTCATAGAGTCTCAGGGTATGTGCATGAGACTCTAGATAGTGAAGGACAGAGGAGCCTGGCATGCTGCAGTCCATGGGGTCGCAAAGAGCCAGACACACGACTTAGCCACTGAACGACAACAACGTGGTATGTCATCAACAAATGTGTTGGACGGCAATGCTTAGTTTCACAGCTCCATATTTTATAACATCTTTAGTTTTATCTACCAAAATCAATTTTAATAAAATAATAAATTTCAGGTCTTCAGTAGTTTCACTTTGGCTTTCACAGATGCCACTGGGGAAAAAAATCCCAGGTCCATTTTTGTCCCTCTCATATACCAGCTGTGTGTGTGTACTAATTTTATTGAGATATAATTCACATATCATACAATTAACTACATAATTAAATGGTTTTTAGTATATTTATAGTTGTCCAAGCATCGCCACAATCTATTTTAAAACATTTCATCATCACCACCACCCCAAACTCCATACCAATAATAGTCACTTCCCATTTTACTAGAAGCCCCCAGCCCTGGGCAACCATGAATCTACTTTCTGTCTTTGTGGATTTCTCTGTTCTGGACATTTCATATAAATGGAATCATACAATATGTGGTCTTTGGTGCCTGGTTTCTTTCACTTGGTATAATGTTTTCAAGGTTCATCTAAGTTGCACTATACATCAGTACTTCATCCTTTTCTGAGTAATACTTCACTGTATGGAAATACCACATCTTGCTTACCCATTTATCAGTTAATGGACGTTTCAGTTGCTTCTATTTTTGACTATTATTAATAATGCTGCTATGAACATTTGGATACAAGTTTTGGTACACAAGTACGTGTACACTGGAAGAGTGAAACTGCCCAATCATGGCAGTCTATTTACAATCTGCCAGAACCCTTTCCAAAGGCGCTGCACCATTTTACATTCCCAATAGAAGTGAATGAGGCTTCCAATTTCTTCACTTCATTGCTAACATTGTTATGATCTGCCTTTTTTAAGTATAGTTGATTTACAGTATTTTATTACTTTCAGGTGTACAGCATAGTGATTCAGTATTTTTGCAGATTATACTCTGGTATAGGTTATTATAAGAAAATGGCTATAATTCTCTGTGCTACACAGCATATCCTTGTTATTTATCTATTTTATACATAGTAGTTTGTATCTGTTAATTCAATACTCCTAATTTGTCCTTCTCCTCTTTCCTCTTCACTTTGGTAAACACAAGTCTGTCTTCTGTATCTGTGAGTCTGTTTCTGTTTTGCATATACATTCTCTTGTATTATTTTTTAGATTCCACATAGAAGTGATATAGTATTTGTCTTTCTCTGTATAACTTCTTTCATTAAACGTAATATTCTCTAGGTCCATCCTCGTGGGTGTGAAGTACTATCCCACTGTGATTTTGACTTACGTTTCCTGATGACTAACAATGCCATGCATACTTTCCTGTGCTTATTGGCCACGTGTATATTAGCTCTGGGTTTTCATAGATGTCTTTTATCAGACTGAGGCAGTCCTTTCTTTTCCTAGCTTGAGTGAGTGAGTGAACGTCACTGAGTCATGTTTGACTCTTTGCAATCCCATGGACTGCAGGCCGCCAGGTTCCTCTGTCCACGGAATTCTCCAGGCAAGAATACTGGAGTGGAATGCCATTCCCTCCTCCAGGGAATCTTCCCAACCCAGGAATTGAACCTGGGTCTCCTGCATTGCAGGCAGATTCTTTATCATCTGAGCCACCAGGGAAGTGCAATAATTCCTAGTTTACTGAGTGCTTAGGTGTTACACTTTGTCAAATGTCTTTTTTAGCCTCTACTGGTCTTACTTTTTCTAACTATATATTGGCTACTGCCATTCTTTAGAACAACACCCAAATACACACTAAAAGTTTATTCAGCATAGGCCCAAATTAAACAAAAATTCCATAGACATGAATACAGCACAAAGCAGTTCAAGTAAAATAAATGGTGTCATGAGAGGATCTGTGTTCAACTATCAAATAACCAAATCTGTTCAATATTAAAGAAGTCAATAAAAAGTTCTTACACTGATAGCCTAATATATCTAAGCCAAGTGGGTTTTAGTAATCTTTTAGTTTACAACTTATAATTTAATTTCAAGTAAACTTTTAGTCTACAACTTTTGAAATCAGTTAACCACCTTCTAATATTTAACAAAAAAAAACCCATTTATTAATAGAACAATAAGTTTTGACTTCATGATGACACATAATCACTTTGTAAAAAGATGCATACACATTCCCTCCTTTATAAAATTCAAAGCCTAATTGGGAATGCCATAGACTGCAGAATTTTTTAAATGCTAAAAACATGTAGAGGATATTACATCAGCCCAAAGTAACAGACCTCCAAAATAACTAATGTACATGTTGAGGTTCTGGAAACTACACTGGCTCATAAGACCAGTACCAGCTAGAATAGACTAGAATTAGGAGATCAGGAAAAGGCTTCACGGAGATGTATTTTGCCAGAGCAGAAGAGAAACACAGATGAGCTAAAAGTAGCTCATCTAATGAGATCTTATTAAGAGAAAGCCTCAATAACATTAAGAACATTTCTGCTGCTTATTTTCAATGTTTATTTTTGACCAGTGAGTCGGAAAATACAATGAAGCAAAGATGTCATTATTCAAATAATTTCAAAGAAATCATTTAAAATCCATTTTGGGGGGCCAAATTATATCTCAAGATGTTAACTCAAATCACATATTTTCTCAAAAGATACTACTACAGAAGTCACTTATTTTTATATTGAGTATCTCACCCTAAACCCCAAAACACAAAGATTCAGGGTTTTTTGCTTCATGCTTAATCCTGCTGAGATTTACAATATTGCAAATACTGCCCAAGTCTCAATTTAATTCTTCTGAACTACAGAGCAAGGAAGGGTGCTTGTAAAATTACAGAGATCTACAGGAACATGACTGCATCCTAGGAAGAAGAGATACTCTCCTCTTCACCCCAACATTCAGGATCCTAACCCACTGGGACTGCAACACAGGAAAGGCAGTGGCCGAAGGGGCTCTTCTTCCACAAAAACACTGCACTAATTCTCCAGCATTCAGCTTCTCCACTTGAATGGAATAAAAACCCTTTTGAGAACAACAATTACAATCCCCCCATTTTTTTCTCAGGCGCACTATGGGACTTCTTGGTGCAGGCACAATGCAAATAAGGCGAGCTTCCTTTCACAGAGTGATTAACATGCAACGACAGCCTGCTTTTTCAGGAGGATGTGAAGAACCACCAACAAGCTTTTCTAAACCCAGAGGTTTCCACAATCATTTCCACTGTTTATTTTTAAACAGAAGATTACACAATAACGCCAAGCGCTTTAGATCTAATTTGCCAATATTTTGTAAACAATGACAATTTAGATTTTGAAACCTTTTGTATCATATTTAAGTCTATGGTCAACCATGGAAGCCAATATATTAATTTTTCTCCCTAAATCTAGGAAACTCACTTGTGTGAAACAAAATTCAAGTTATACTTTCTTTTCAAGAAATTGCACTTTGTTTTTAAATAGCAAGACCTCTCTGGCATATACCTTTGGCAAACTCATGATTTTAAAAATTTATTATAAATTCCACACTAAAAAATTACATTTTATTGGCAATCCATCTAATTTATATGCATGTGCCTTTATAAAACATATGATTTTTTTAATTATGTTAAATTCAACATGAGGCTATGTCTTGACAGAAAATTAAATGAAAGTTGTTCAATAAAACATTGTCACAAAGAAAATGGAATTTTTGTGCTATAGATTATATACATATGCACATTTATTCTCAATAAAATAATTTATGAAGTATCATGTTTCCTTGGTGATTTTTACCAAACTTTCCAAGACAATGCAAACTATGAGATATTAGACCTTCCTTACTAAAAATTTCGCTTATCTCTCTCTCTTTTAACCTATCTTTATCTACATAATTTAATGTCTCATGAAGAGTCTCATGAAGAGATTCCAAACATACAATTACATGACATTCCCACCGAATACTTCAAAACAAAAAAAAAGAAACTTAGCAACAACTCAAACATTTTGCTCTGGATACAAATTTTTCTATTCAATGTATTAAATGTCAAAATGCAAATTTGATTTTTATGTTTTTTTAAAAAAAACCTCTACAGTTACAGTTTTAAGACATTATATATAGATGAGACTTATGATTTCAAGTTGAATTTCAGTCAAAATATTTTAAAATTATATATAGGTCAATACCTATAATCAAACCTATGGCCTAAGTCAAACCTACCTTACTGCCAATAGACCCAAATCCCAGGGTATGTAATCATGAGGCAAGAGGAGCTGACAGTGACATCTGCGAGCCATCAGTTTTCTTCCAGGATAGACATTAGCATCATCTCAGGGACATCAGCAAGTCATTCAAGATATTCTTGTGTCCTTGTGAAGCCAGAGTGTTTAACTACTACAAGTCCCTTACATGCCTAGATTCTCCAGACATCACCACACACGTAACCAACCCCACATTCAGCACCACCAGATTCACTGTAGGTGTACACTGTTTTCTTCTTTCGTACTTCTAATTCTAAATTAAGGATTTTGTAGTTATAACAGAAACAGAAAGAATTTATTTCTTATACTCTGTAAGCAAATAAAAAGATGAAAGTGAAGACTAAATTAACAATGGAACTCCTCATTTTAAATCCCTCCTGTTGAGCTTGTTAGAATAAAATATAATTTTAAACCCACTTACTACAAAGAAAAAGTTTAATATTTAGAAACACATACCTACATTGTTAAAATAATTATACATACTTATAATTTATGTTTGCTGAAAATATACTCCACTATACACATCTGCTATGGTATTTAAATAATACAATGTAACTGCCTGAGGTTGTCTGCAATAGCTAGTTTCTTAATATTGCACAGGGCAGCAAAAACACAACAAAGAGTAATATAACACAGATTTACCTCCCAATGACTTAAAAATCATCTGCTGTAAATATCTCTAGAAAACCAAATAATAAATGATTATCCAGGTTTCTTATTTAGATACAAAACTACTCTTCAATACCTAAATCAAATAATGTGTGAAATGTTTATCTTCTAAAAAATTAATTCCTACATCTATCTTGGCTGTGAAGAACTTGTAAACCATAAATATATTCTTTTATGAGAAGGGAGGAGGAGAATGAACTGTCTGCATGACCAGTTATCTTAATTGAGTCTGACCAGTAATTTAAATTCTGATTCTAAAACCAATTTAGCTCAGAATGACCTCAAATTGTAATCGAGGGCAGTTAACGGACTCATTTTCAATCTCTCATCTTCAAAGAATATCACACAATGTTGCTTTTTTGCTTCATTATGACAGATGGTTTTCTTTGATGAAAATTTTAAATTTTAAACGTGTCATGAGTAACTTTAAGATACCTACACAAAAGGGAAAATCTGAGAAAGGAATAAATAGCTCTTAGTTATCTTTTTCTGACATTTCAAGGTTGTCTTTGGTGTCTCATTCCAGAGCAATAAATACTACAAATGCAATCAGAAACAGCTTAGAAAGCAGTTTAGATTTATTTTTTTTTACAAAACTAATACATTCATCTTGACCAAACACAAGGAACAGAGGAGTTATTCTCTAAGTACGAAATTAAGTGAATATTTCTAGTAAACGTTTCTGCTACTCAACAAGTCTGGGACATAGCCATTTGCAAATGTGTTCATGAAACCACTCTTACTCTGGTTCACAGCATCACTGCAAAGCCCAAGTCTTTACATCCAAGAAATGTGGGGTCTCAGGCCACCCTGGCATCTTTTGAGGACTCCTTAGTTCAGAAATTGTTCAACAATTTGAGACCGGCCCTAAGTCCCTCCACTGTCAGTTCCCTGAAGTTGCCTTAACAGTCATCCTCTTAGGTTTCTGCCTTTGATGCACCCCTGAAGCATGGTCCCCTTCCTTTAAGAACTCTTCAAGCTTCTTTCCATCTCAAAAATTCCATACTAAACCATATGAGATAAAAGAGTTCAGAAATCAGCTTTGGCTTGTAGCAAATCTGAACCCTGAAGGAGACAGGTCACCAGAGGGTTCTCACAGTCTGCTCCAAAATTAAAACTAACAATTCTCTCTTACCACCAGTCCTCTCATACCACTAACTTCAACCACACACACACACAGACACACACACATGTAACCTAAAGTATTATCTCATCTCCCATCCTGCATTCTTCTTCACTCCAGCAGTCTTTACTGAATATTTATTAATGGAGAAGTTAAATGGCAGCGTCTTTGTTCTTGGGGATATCAGGCATTTGAGAGCCAAAGTGCCCCACAGCAAACAGGAGAATTAAATGAAATCTTGACTACTGAATAAAATATCCCCAAACCATATCTCCCACTCAGCTTACAGAGAAAGAACAGTCAGACTTATACCCTGTCATTTGAAAAATGTTGGATTCTCTTCAGCTGATAGCTCAAGAGAAAACACGGGTACTAATGAGTGGGTATGCATGTCCCACCCAAGGGACCAGTACAATCACCCTGCAGTGAAGCCCACCCACATGGAGCTTCCCCATAGTTTTTAAGTGTCTCACTCCTAATTACTAGTAGGCATCCAGGGACCACTCAAGTTTGAGAAATGAAATGAGACAATATGAAACACAGCAGAGATGCTAAACCCAAGAGTAAAGAGGAATTCAAAGGAAAAAAGACAATACAGGAAGCAAGGAAAATATTCTAAAATACTCAGGGATATAAGATTTGTTGCATCAAGAAATAAGAAGAGGGTGCTACCACAGAGACATTCAGACCACATAAAAGAGTTCTTAGAATTTTTTAATATGCTATTTGTTTATATCTTTTTTGTGTTCTTTATGTCATACATATTAGCAAAACAGAAAATTCAATAGAAATATTGGAAAAAAACTGAGAAAACCTCCCAGAAAACAAAGGATGGAGGCTTGGTGAGACCAAGAAATGAGTAATAGGAGACAGAAGATAAGAAAAGTCAGATGATCAATCCAATTTCTAAATAAGAGTTCCAGAAAAACAAATTTAAAAGATACAAAAATATCAAATAAATGATGTAGGAACATTTCCCACCATTGAAGGACATAAATTTCAACACTAAAAAAAATCCCAGTAAGAATCTACCCCAATAAATACTATAAAGAGAAGATCCTAAAGCCTTCTACAGGAGATATAAGCTTCATGCAAATTATCAGAAATTAGAATGTACTGAATTTCACAGATGCAACAGAAAGTTAGAAAGTCTGGAGGAACATCTTCAAAGTTCTCAGGAAAAACAATTTCCAATGTAGAGAATTATATAGCAGGCAAATATAAATGAACTGTCACAAGCCTAGAAAATTTACAGTCCAGACTGAAAAACAGGGGAAAAAAAGAAAAGAACCATATTTTAACATATTGAGAGTGGATAGATACTTCAGTCTGAGAACTTAACTGTGAATTAGTGATAGCTATGTAGAAAACTAAGCTAAAAAACTGAAGCCATAATACACTCAAAAAAATCCAGAAAACCATAAAAGAAAGGGAGCAAAGTCAAAGCACTGATGAAGGCTCAGCTGTGAATAATATTTATATGGTCATAATAATGTAAACATTAAATACTGATTTAACAAAAAATAGAAAAATTGCAATATTAGGAGGCCACAGTAAAGTAGGAGGGAGTGGGAAGTGTGTAAGCATAGTAAACTCTATAGGAAAAAGTCAATAAATAATACCTAAAACTGGAAATTAAGAAAGTATAAATATGGAGATAAAAATGTGGGAACAGCTAAATGAGTAGAAAGTGGTTGTTTCAGGGGAGTCAAAATCAAAGGTTGGAGGGTTTAGGAGGGGTGAGATGGAGTAGAAAGAGTTGGGACTGGGGACTAATGCTTTTTGTTTCAAGTCATAAAATTATTTAACTTTTCAAATGTGGACATTTCAATTTGCCAAAAGTAAACATTGAATTCAAGAAAGAAGAGAGGAGTGACAACCAGTAATTGCAATTGCTTGACTAGTTAGGATCTTTAATCTCAAGATATATTTAGTATAACTTAGCAGAGAAAAGAGAAACTAGCTGACCCACCTTATCTTAATGGTAAATAACTGTGAGCTTCAAGCCAAGCTGAGAAGCTATACAGTAAAACAAAGTCACTTTATGAGAATGAAATATGAAATCTTTGTCCTAAATCCTTGGGGATTAGAATGTCTCGAGTCAATTTTCCAGATGAGTAACACTAATTACATTACCTCCTCCATAGATAATGGTACCTATGTTTATGTTTGCTTTATTTTTCAACTATATGGGAAAAAGTCATAGCTCCTTTAGCACCTAGCACAGAGCTGAACACAAAAGACATATGCTCAATAACTGAATTGGTATAATTGTTGCCTGCTGCTTGAAAATGAGGTTTAGTCATGAATAGGCATTATTTATACTGCACTGTTTTAGAGACATACCCTTAGCATCTGTGATGCATAGGGCTTTTTTTTTTTTTTTTACCAAATACTAAATGGTTAAGATTGACACACTTTCTATGTTCTTGAGTTTGATTCTCATAATTATCCCATCTATTCAAGTTACTGCATCTTCTTCCCATCAGTGTACCTGTATCTAGCATTCATGTTTCCTTGATGTTGATCTGAATATAGGAGTCTTTAAAAATGTGGTAGAGTGTAGAAATTAATTAAGAATATATGAGCTCTTTCTGAATAAAGGTCTAATGTCTTTATTTAATGTCTAATGAATAAAGTCTCAGGGACCGAGGAGCCTGGCAGGCTACAGCCCACAGGGTCGCAAGAGTCGGACACAACTGAGCAACTAACACTACAAATTAAATGCATACAATCCAGTGCATCGACTTGGGGTTATCTATTTTGGCTATCCAGAGGCTTCATTCCTTCACTTCTTCACTCTTTCCCTTAATTCTTCATTCTTCACGCTCCAAAAAATAAAGGTTGCCAGACAAGACAAATGACTTCCATATTAATAAAGTGCTGCTAACAGGGTCTTTATCAGTAGCCATTACTTAAATATACCCTGATGCTGGGAAAGACTGAAGGCAGGAGGAGAAGGGGACGACAGAGGATGAGATGGTTGGATGGCATTACCAACTAGATGGACATGAGTTTTAGTAAGCTCTGTGAGTTGGTGAAGGACAGGGAAGCCTGGCGTGCTGCAGTCCATGGGTACACAAAGAGTCGGACACGACCAAGCGATTGAACTGAAGCCTCCACCATTGACAAGTTTAATATTAACTCTATACAAATAGAAAGAAGAATCTATATAAACTCATTTGCTTTATAAACTTCTTCTGCTTTTCTCAAAATCAAGACCACTTTGCTTTCACTAAAGATAAAACAGCTAAGCAATCAGCCATGGCACTTCTAACTCAGTTGCAGCTCAATGGTGAGTTCAACTCTGAACTCTCAGAGAATGAAAAATAAATGGAAGAAAATGTGATTCTAATTATAATCAATACTTAAATCCAACACTCATTGTGCACCCCTTCACTGTGAACTTTAGCAGAAAAAAAAAGAAATGGGAACAAATGACTGAGTTTACTATGTGCCAGACAGTTGTATGAATTACCTCATTTTATCTTCACAATAACCCTTTTAGGTAGGTATTATTATCCCTGTCTCACAGATAAATAAACTGAGTTTTGGAGAGATTCAATTATTGGTTCAAGGTCATGGACAGCAGGAAAGCCATCTTTAAAATCAAGTTTGATATAAAAGATCCATGGGGCGCCCCCTGCAGTATGCGACTGAAATTACTCTGACATTACCATTCTCCAAATCCAAAGATTCTCCTTGAGTCTCACCCTCCTTACACTCTTAACCGCAATGAGCACCGCTGTCCTCTTTTTCATCGCACTATTTGTTTTGCCATTGGAACATACAGCTCATTAGAGAAAGCTCAGACTGTATAAAAATAATCTCCTTCCAGTCTTAAAAAGTGAAAAAGACTTTTAAAACAAAACTGAAATTATGCTTATAAATTCCATTTGCTTTCCAACTCTTCTACTTAAACTTATTATCCTTCTCTAACCCAGGCATTCATACCGCGAGGCTCTGGCCCCCTTTATTTGCTCAATATCACTTCATAAATTATGGACAAGTACCATTATAGATGCAACATAAATACAGTAACATAAATACTCCAGGTGTGATAAAGACTCCACAATGTACCAGATGTAATTCATGGTGTTTTCTCTCCACTGAAAAAGGATAAACATATAGACTACTATGACTCTGTCTTCTTGGTCTCCTTAGCTGGGTTACCTCCAAGCTTCCTCCCAAACGTGCAACAAGTAACGTACCGCATCCCTGCTAAACCCTTCCTTTACAACCCCTCTCAGCTCTCATTTTCACTGTGAAGAGTTTTCCAGTCTCCCCTGGTGCACAGGCAGTCTTGATCCTGCCTTGACAATCTTAGCCACGTACTGGCTTTAAATGCTACCTGGTATTCCCAGCTGTTTTTTCACTCTCCACTAGACAGTAAGCTCTCTCACTATCAAGGAATTGTACTTGAGAGTGTGGGGGTTTTGTTTTACATCTTCAGCTAACAGACTGTGGCAATGCTCAGTAAGGATTTTCACTGTCTTTGCTCCTCCCTCTCCCTCCAAACCCATTAAATCTCTTCCCTATCCCTTCTCTGCACTACAGGCATTTTGCCTTCTCTCTAGCCCTATATTCTTCCATCTATGACATTAGCTTTCTAACTCTTTTGACCTGAGTCATAACATGATATATGTTTTCCATCACAACCAGGTCAACAAAAGTTTCACAAAACAGTATCTATCCTTACTACATAAGATATACTCTCTTTCTATTCTATTCCATTCCTTCTTTCTCCCTTTTCTTCCTTCCTTCCTTCCTTTCTTTAACGCTAGTAGAAGCCAACTGAATAGATTCCACCACCCATGGTTGAAAAATACTGACCTACAAGTTAAGACACAAGAATGCCCAAATTTTTTCTAAAAAACCTAATGTTCATAAAACTGAGGTTATCCATTCTTCACCCAAGGTGAGCCCTTCTTCCCAGTTCCCTATCAGGCTGGCAGTACCATGATTACTGCATTAGTTTGGGTTTGTAGCACAAATGTTTTTCTCTCTCAGCCTGCTATCAGTCATTTTGGACCTATCATTTCCTCTTCCGGTTGATTTGTGATCTCCAGGGTGTCCACAGTGCATCCTTTTCATTCTTATCCAAAGTTACAACAAGTGTATCCTTCCAAGATTATCTGCTTTATAAAATATTGATATATCACATTTGTATTTCTTTAACAAGCAGCTCTGATACACAAAATTTGATTTTTGTAAGACTTTTCAGCTGTGTGTCTATTAATAAAAGGTATAGTTAAGCATTTTGGTTTGTGGTGAATTTCACATATATTATTTGATTTGATTTTCCTATTCAAATGAGGAAATTACAGTTTGAAGATATTAAGCAACTTTCACAGATTAACTAGACTAGTTGGTAACAGAGGCAAATGCTGAACCCAAATCTTTTAAATCTAAGCCCAACAGTTTCCTTTCTTCACATACACATCCTCCTACTCTTAAAAGACTTTCATTGCACTTCACAGGCCTTCAAAGCATCTTTAACTGGATCTCCCATCTCCTAGCCTCTAAGTTCTTCATCATCTAGCTGATTTTATATAATGCAGCAAAAAATCCTTTCACCAACTCACAATTTTGTCCAGCCCCTATAGTGCTTGCCACATAAAACCAAAACTCCCTTTAAGGACTGCAATGATCTCGACCAGTTAGGCCCTACTTACTTCTCTGCTAATTCACAGATGGCATCAAATGTGAAGCCTAACACAGCAAATATTCCATTGCTGTAGCTGACTATGCTGCTGCTGCTAAGTCGCTTCAGTCGTGTCCGACTCTGTGCGACCCCCTAGACAGCAGCCCACCAGGCTTCCCCGCCCCTGGGATTCTCCAGGCAAGAACACTGGAGTGGGTTGCCATTTCCTTCTCCAATGCATGAAAGTGAAAAGTGAAAGTGAAGTCGCTCAGTCATGTCCGACTCTTCACGACCCCATGGACTGCAGCCTACCAGGCTCCTCCGTCCATGGGGTTTTCCAGGCAAGAGTACTGGAGTGGGGTGCCATTGCCTTCTATACCTTTAAATATTTTAAAAAATGATTTCTCTTACATCCCCAGTAGCACCCCCTCCTTTGTTTAGCATTTAAGATTTTAATAAGACCTGTCCCAATATCCAGTCTGCTTTCATTGCTTCTCAACACTAAGGATCCTTCAGCTAGATGCATCTCCTACAGAGAACTGGGCCTTCCTCTTATTTATCCTGTGTCCCCAGAGCTTGAGATCAGTAGCTCTGCTGCATGTTTTTTCCAGACATGAATACCAACTAAGATGATTTTTGGCTTTCTGAATAATTCTCACAATTACTGCCTGCCTCCTTCTCTCTAGGCACTAACTCACATAGTACCTCTCAGGATTTCCTACTGTCTGAACTAAGTAAGTGTTTTCTCCCCAGCCATCTGAAAGCCTCTGCAGGACCAGTATAATACACTTAAATGTATTTTGTTTTTCCCCCTCGGCTTCCAGCAAAAACTCTGCACATCCCATTCACACCTGTTTAATAACCATTTCAAACAAAACCTCCATGGAGGACGAACTTTAAAAACAAATACTGAGTTACCTTCAGTTCAGTCGCTCAGTCAGGTCCGAATCTTCGCAACCCCATGGACTGCAGCATGCCAGGCTTCCCTGTCCATCACCAACTCCCACAGCTTGCTCAAACTCATGTCCATCAAGTTGGTGATGCCATCCAACCATCTCATTCTCTATCGTCCCCTTCTCCTCCTGCCTTCAATCTTTCCCAGCATCAGGGTCTTTTCCAATGAGTCAGTTCTTTGCATCAGGTGGCCAAAGTATTGGAGCTTCAACTTCAGCATCAGTCCTTTCAATGGATAATCAGGACTGATTTCCTTTAGGATTTGGTTTGATCTCCTTGCAGTCCAAGGGACTCTCAAGAGTTTTCTCCAACACCACAGTTCAAAAGCATCAATTCTTCAGTGCTCAGCTTTGAGTATCTACTGTATATGACCTATCTTACATATGTGAATTATTTAAGCTCACCAAAACCCATAATAATGCAGGTGTCACTTTTCCCATTTTACAGAGGGGGCGAGCTCAGAAATGCAGCAACTCGTGGAATGTCAGTGACAGTGACTTTGACCTAGACCTGTCAGACTCCAAAGCTCTTAATACTGCCTTACCACTCCCCCCTCATTTCCATCAGATCAGAAGCCAAGCAAGTTCACCTTTGCTTGGCATGTACTCTGATGCTGTGCTAAGTCACTTCAGTTGTGTTTGACTCTTTCAACCCCATGGACTGTAGCCTGCCAAGCTCCTCTCTCAGTGGGATTCTCCAGGCAAGAATACTGGGGTGGAGTGCCATTTCCTACTCCAGGGGTTCTTCCCCACCCAGGGATCAAACCCGCTTCTTCAGTATCTCCTGCCTTCAGGTACATTTGTTACTGCTGAACCACCGGGGAGGCCTGGCTGATACCATATGTATTCAAATTATCCTAACCTTAGAAAAGGATGAAATGCAGTCAAAGAAAGTACGTTACAGTCCCAGCTTCACCTGAGTAAATCACTTACTCTCCTAGCCTCAGTTTCCGTTTCAAGACTTAACATAATCTGGCCTCAGAGAACACTTTTTTCTCCTCATCTCTGGTCACTTCTCCCCAAGCACCCCAAACTGTTCCCCAGATACGACTGTATAACATCCATGTCTCTACACGTTGGTTCTGCTGAATCACCGCTTCTTCCTTCTCCATCCACTGAAGGCAAACTGACGCCCCTTACCCACCTCAAAGGAGCCCCAAGCCGAATTAATTGCTTCCTTCCTTGTGCTCCAATGGCATTTAATTCATGTCTGTATTTATAAGCACAGGATGTCTCCCTCACACTGGATGGTAAGCTCTAGAAGCAGAGACACACCTTACTCGACTCAATAACTGAAACTCAGCACAATTCCTGAAACTATTTGACTATCACAAGGTTTCAGGAAAGTTCGCTGAATTGAGAAAGTCAGGAATGTCTGTTGTGATTCAACCAAGATTTGTTAAGCAATCAACCATGCCTTCAACTAAGAGGAACATCTGTCCTTCCTACTTCACAGAGAGTTTTTTCAACGTTACCTGTTTACCTCCCCAACTACCCAAAGATGGATTTCCCCCTGATAATCTCTCATAGCACCTTGCTCCTTTTCTTAGTTTTTAATCAGAATATGTACCTATAAAGACGTGTGTGAATTACTTTGTTAATGTCTATACTCCTCCACACTCTTAGACTGGAAGCTCTACACAGGGATGATATACGTTTAGTTTACCACTGCATTCCTAGCATCCAGCACCCCGCACCTACTCGATTAATATTTACCAAATAAAAGATAAGAAGGTTGAAAGACATAATGATCAAAACCTCTGTGAAATGTATATAGATGATTAATAATATATACTTATTAGGATTACATATCCAGTTTATCCCCTTTGATGGCTACAACAAACTCTTCAGTCTCTTCTCCAGTATCCTGTGCCTTTAGTTGGCAAACCTCTTCCAGCCTCACCAATAGGGCACTTATGTTTGACTCATCTGAGTAATAAGAGCAATTACCTTATTTTTATTCCAGTTTGTAATTTATAAAAATATCAGCAGTGAGACATATTTAATCACCTCAGTTCTCACTAAAGACAGTCTATAAAATATAGGTCAAACAGCTTTTCTTTTTTTTCAAAAATAACTTTGATTTTGATACATGTTTCTCATCTTCAAAGCACTACACATACAATCTTTATGAGGTACTTATTTAACACACTGGAACAGTTAGTTTGTATTCTCAGGCAAGTGGGCCCAAGCAGGCCAACATAGTTGTCACGGCAAGTCAGATGTTTGCATGGACTCCTTAGCTGCATGGGTTCCTTCCAAGGCTCGGGGGGCGATGCAGGTCTGGTGACCTGTGCTCATGGTCAAAAGCAGAAGAGTTCTGAGTCGCCTTCAAAATCACAGACCTTTCGGCCCCATGAAACCCTGATGAATCCTTTTGCTAACAACGTTCAACCTCCTAAGACCCCTTTCTCTCTTAAGTATTCATAACCAACAACATGGCAGGCATATTTAAAACAAGATTTTTAAAAATCTAGTTCTAATCATTGAAATACAGCACTTTAACATCCTTTTTTAAAGTCTATCTAAAAAGAGAGCATGATGTCTGAATAATTTTTTTTCTAGATTCATATACACCCCTCTTTCTCCTTAATAAGCACAGCTCATGAGCATTCTAAAATATTCACAAGGTCTCTAACAAGGAGGTATTGCTAATTTTCCTACCTCACAGAAGAGGAAACGAACTTAGAGAACTGAATTGACTCACCCGGGATCAGACAACTAATAAAGGATCCATGTGCCTGGGGTTTCACCAGAGGGCCACCGGCCGCTCTTAATCTCTAGGCTCTCCTACTTGCAGGGTTCCTTGACAGCAGAAATTAGGTCATCACAGTGCTTTGTAATTCCCCACAGAGCTGATGATAAAAAGCTGGCACTCAATAAACATATTTGATGAACTATTTAAGAGAATACCTATTGTAACCCAATCCCTACTGGTGTGACACTACTATGAATATTCCTAAATAGTGAGGTAATCTGATCTCTCAGGAATGGTACAGAATGGAAAACAGGGCCAGATGTTGCCAGGGTTTGCAGCTACAAATCAAAATGTACTCAGTGAGCATATCCAGTGGAACACAGGTTAGACAAAAGCCTTTCAAGTCCCACCAGAGAGGCAATTTTTAAACTGAAAGGCAATCATATCTACATATATCTGGAGAAAAAGAATGCCTAACAGGTTTATTAAAACCTTTAAAACACACACACACACAAATACACAAGATAGACCAAATGTTTTGTTCTTCTAGTACAGTCTTCTTTGAGTGATTGCTTGGAAGTTAAATTAATTCTGCAGGAAGGAAAAGTGTAGCTGTCTAACTGAAAACAGTGAACTCAGTGGCTGCATGTAGACACGGCCTAACAGCATTTCAAGTGTAACGTACTGAACGTGCCTGAAAGGCCGCCATTGGCACCCACACCAACATCAAAAGGCAGTGTTCCTAATGAGGATCTTCAGCCAAGAGACGGCGTTTCAACACCGTGAAATAAAAGGGCATAATGGCACCACCGGCAACGCCAAATAATTTACATCTCTGTACATCAGCAAATGGTTTTAAGTGTGGCACCAAGCTGCAGTAACATAAAGGGCTAGAGTTGACATGTCTCTGACCTTCAGATTGACCTCCGCGTTGTACCACTCTACAGTAGTTATGTACATTTGCCTGTATCGTTGATAGTAGGTTCACTACACAGTTTTCTCATATGAGAAACTCTGGATCTCATAGAAACCTATTCATCAAGACTTGGAGAGGTCCTTGGGTATTCACTCTTCCTAAGAGGCCAACTCTGACAATACTGCTCAAAGCCTCGTTGAGTATTTTAAGAGATGTATTAAAAACCTCCTCTGAATCTTATTATTTCTTCCTTTTTAACTAAAGGATCTTAACCTTGCCTTCTTGATTCAAACCTCAAACAGCCATTATCATTATATGGCCTGTTGAGTCATGTTTTCAATTTGGTTTAATTTGTAATTCATTTTTAAGATTAGAAAAAGTGCTATGTATAATTTCCTGCCCCTTCTTTTAACATTCCAGAAGCTTCTTAGCCTGTATATTGTTAGGTGAATTGAAGAATTATCTAGTAATACCTAAACTGAAGAACTATCAATTATGGAATTTACATTAAAATATTTATATTGACAGCATAAGACATGTGTGTGCTCAAAAGCTCAATACTTAAATAGCACAGGAGAGCCTTTTTAAAATGCCTTTGTCTCCTGCCAGAGTGACTGTTCCCAGAAGACTGACAGGGCAGGTGCCAATCGCTTCTCTCCTCTCCCTGCCGATTGGTTCTGCTCTCCAGCACCGCAGAACCAAGCTCAGCAGGGAAAGTTCAAACCGTTCATTAGCAACAAGTAGTCAGTCACTTATTTTTCACAAGACAGGAAGGACTGTCTGTAAAATATCTTTGGAGGTCTGCCATCAGCACTGAAGTCCCTTTCAGTCTGGGAAGCAGCCCCAGTTCTTTAAGTGTGAAGACGTAAACGTGGGGAATTCATCAAACTAATATTAAATAGAGGCTTTGTCACCTTAAAAGATTCACTGCTTGGATCAGAAATTCTGAAGTCCCTATTTCGAGCAGTGTGAAGTTTTCAAGATACTGTCTGTAATTTACAAAACTGGGTTCTGCAGCAAACAAAAATATCTGTCATGTCAAAAGATTAGTATTTGAATGACAAAATGGTGTTATTTATTTTGAAAGGCAATTAGGATGTTCCCTGTGACAGAAAAAAAGTACAGATATAGATCACTTTCATTAAATGACATATTACCTATCTGAGGAAGCTAATTAATGATAAATGTATTCTAAAGAAAAGTACTATGCAAAACTCTCAAAATTTGGGGGTTTTTTCTCTCTTACTGTTGCTTTAACTAAGCACCTACAGTCCTTGAAAATAGCACATCCACACCATGAATTCTTTTGCAAACAATTACTACTTTAATTCTTGAACTATCAAACTCAAGAAACAATCACCATTTAAATCAACAAACCCATAGCTTAATCAATTAGCATTGAGACTTTGATGAACCACCTTATGGAACAAGCATGTGTCCTGCTATTTTCTGCTATTTTAACACTATTTTTTCGAAAAAAGAAAAAAAAAAACAGATTCTGGGTAAAGGTATCTGGAAAGATGTCATCAAGTTTAATCTGTCAGGGGAAGACAGACGAAGCTTCTTGAAAAACTGACTCTAAAAAACAGTAAGCGTTAGACTATGGGCTTCCCTGGTGGCTCAGGAGTGAAGAATCCACCAGCCAATGCAAGAGCTGAGGGTTCAATTTCTGGGTCGGGAAGATTCCCTGGAGAAGGAAATGGCAGCCCACTCCAGTGGGCTTGTGAAATGCCATGGACAGAGGAGACTGGCAAGCTACGGTCCTTCGGGTCGCAAAGAGTCAGACACAGCTGAGAGACTAAGCACAGCACAGCTCTATCACATTCCATTAAACTTTGTTCAGAAACATACATTACTGATCTTAAAATGAAAACCGATAAAAAAACAAATTAGCTCACCATAACTGTATTGACAGCAAATTCTGCTGAAACATATCTTAATTCATTTAGGGAATGATGTCAATATGTGCTATATATTATATATACATGCAAGCTAGCTATTGGGTAGCAAAGGTGCTCTTTGTTCTTAATCTGGTGCTACTTGTTAGAAAACCAGTCCTGATGACTTCCTGACTCTTCCAAGTTGGCAGAGAATTGCAAAAATTATCAAATAAACATATGACTTAACAACCATTCCAGATTATTCAATCAATTTTTCCACAAAACATCTAAAACTGGTATCACAATAAACTCAAATCTGTAATTTCACAGCCTTTCACTTTATTACTAAGGAGCAGAAGACACCAAAATGGCAGAGGGGCAGCAGACACGATTCCTTTGGTATATTAAGATGAACACACCTTACATTTAAATTTTCATGTGTTCCCAGCCGTGCAGTGACTTAACTACCATTGTCCCTGGAGATGTTAGAATATTGGAGGCAAAAAAAAACAGAGTAAAACGTGTGTGTATGTGTGTGGGTGGGAGGGAGAGAGAGAGGGAGGCAAAAAAACCCAGAGCACAGCGTGTGGGGGAGGAGGGAGGGAGAGACAGAGGGAGAGAGAAAGACTGCTCTGTCATATTTGTTTCTGTCCTGACCCTCTGACTTGAACTCGACATTTTTTAATGGTGAAAACAATGCTTTAATGGAAAATTATTTCTCGTTGGAAAACCGCTCAACTTCTTTGTTTTGTTAAGCAACCTTGCGTGTGTTTCTCATTCGTTCTGCCTTCTCTCCATCCTCACGTTACTAGGGCCCCCGAAAGAGGATGCTTTACTTCCAAAGAACACTGGTCAGAAATCCACCTTGGCAGCCAAGACCATCCAATCTGGGATTCCCTGGGCGTGTACCTGCTATAATTCCCTGGGGAACCCCAACACGAAGAGCTACACCCATCACGTGGTTGGAAAGGACAGCTGAGCGATCCCCCAGAGCCCCTCAAAGATCAGGTCTGTACGGTCATGCCCCAACCTAGGGGGACAGAGGCCCCAGAATCACACACACACGTGCGGTGCAGGGAAATCAGTCGCGCGCCGGAGACCTACCGACACGACGTGAGAAGACCTGACAGGGCGGCCCCTGGCTAGCGGGCAGTGGGCACAGAACCAGGGGTGACCCGGGGTTGGCCCCCCGTTGGGAGGCTCGCCCCCCGACCAAAGCCCCGCCCCCGGCGTCGCCCCCGGCCCAAGACGCGCCGGTCAGCGCACGCGCATCGGTGCGCCCAGCCTCTGCGCCCTCCCGGACCACACGCTCCGGCCCGGACGACTCGGCGTGCGCGCGCGAGCCCGTGTGTGTGTGTGCGCGTGTGTGTGCCAGAGGGGCGGGAGGGATGGTCCGAGCCGGCGTGTAGGAGGCGCGAGTGGGCGAGCACCGGCGGCTCGGGCCGGGAGACTTCCCGGTGACCACCTCGACTCCATGTTATCTCCTCAGAAACTGCGGGCCGGGCGGGGGACCGGCCGCAGTGAGGGGTTCCTCCCGGCCTGGGGTTGGGGTTGAGCGAGACCGTTAGGCTGGAGCACCGGGAGACCGTGCTGGCAGCCCCAGGCCGCCACCCGCGCCGAAATAAAAAGCCTCTCGCAGCTTCCCGCCCAGCCAGCCTCTCTCTGATTGGTCGCCGGAGAAGGGACCCGAGTTGGCAGGAGGCGGCGGCCGCGCGCGGCTCTCGTGCCGCCCGGGGAGGGGGCGAGATGGGTGCTCCCCGGCCCGCTCTCCGGCGCTCGGGCTCGGCGGTCTAGGGCCGCTCCAGCGGCACTGGCAGCGGCGGTCGCAACACAGAGACCCCTCCGCCTGGCTCTCCTAGGGCGCTTCCCAGCACACGGCTCCCCACCCCCAGCCCAGAATGTCTGCCCACCCCACCCAGCTCTCTGCGGCCCCGTCTCCTTTATTCCCGTCCGTCAGCTCCAAAACGCAAATCCTGGGATGGGGTGGGGTGGGGTGAGGCGGGGTGGGGTGGGGTGGAGTGAGCAGCTGGAGGGGAGGGTGGGCACGCACAGAAGAATCTTCCAGGGAGGCTAGGATGGAAATATCCCAAATGAAAAAAAAAGAAACCTCCCTCCCGGCCGCCAAGGTGTTTTGGGCGGCGGCGCGGCCCCCGCCACCCGCGGGAGCATCACTACTGTCTTCCTCTCAGCTCCCTATTGTTCGCACTTTGCCAGGATCGGGAACCTCGCCCAAAGAAAGGAGACTGGGGCGAGGTGTTTCGAGAGGCTACCTGCCATTCTTCTCTCGCACCGTGCAACACGGGGCTCGCGGTGCGTGTGAAGGCACACGCGCGCACACACGCGCGCACACACACACCAGGCAGCCCCGATCACGCCCTCCTCGCCCTCCGCCCCTCCGCACTTCCTCCTGTCAAAACGCAGCGCTCGACCCTCCCATCCCTCCTTGCTCCGGGCCGAGAGCAGGCTTTGCAACTAACCAGCAATTTGGCAAATAAAAAACTAACGTCATATCGACAGGGAGGTGCAACAAACGGCCACACAGCCCTGAGATTCTGCCCATTTCGCCCCATTTTTGCAAACCGTTATTTCTCCGGGGCGGGGAGGGAGGGGGTAGGCGCAAAGGCGGCGAGTCCCACTTTATTAGACCCGGGGAAATAATGACCGCGGGCGGCTGCCCCGGCCTTATTGTTCACTCTTTGCGGAGCCGGGGCTGAAAACCCCTTCCCCACGGAAGCCGAGCCTGTGCGGCTGCACCACCGAGCTACGGCATCCCTCGCCCTGCCACCCGCCGCCCGCTTTCGGGGATGGAGCGCTGCCCATCGCCGGCGCGGCCGCAGCGTCCCCGGGAGCGGACTGTTCGGCTCCCAGCGCCGCGGGCACACAAAGTGGGAAGGGCGGGCGCGCTGGAGGGGCGCCCGGCGCTCGCTGCGCGGGGAGGCTGTCCCGGTCCAGGCAGCCGGGGAGGGCGCGGGGTTCGGCTGGGCTGCAAGGACGACGCGCTCCTTCCTCAGCTCAAGGAAAATGAACACCCTTAACATTCCACGTAAAAACAACCCCAAATAACAGCGCTCCTCGGCGGACGAGGAGGGGACAGGGGGCAATGAGCAAATCAAATTGAGAATAATAATTTTGAAAATGTACCTGCAGTTCCCAGGAAAAACAAAGTCCAGATGAGATTCTTAGTTTGCAGCATTGTAATCTGCTGGCCGGGAGGGATGTTCTTGCCGCGGTAAATTCTCTGCCCCCCCTTGCAGCGAGTGTGGACGGCGGCAGAGCAATAGACCTAGGGGCAGACAATTGCCAGGCTGAGTACGATTATTTTTGCAGAATTGTTTCCTGCCAGCCGCTGCCGAGATGCGTTCACGCGCTGAACGGAGAATGAGTGACAGTCCCAGCCTCAGCACACTCGCAACTCGGAGATCCTTGCGCTGGCCCGGGTTCGCTTTGATGGAACTGGGGATGGGAGCTGGGGGCGGGGGGCGGGGGTGAGAACCTCACTGTGTCCTTCCACCACGCCGGCCACAAATAGTGCCTCACATCAAGGAGGTAAGAGAGACAGGGGAGGCAGATGCGGCCGCCTGCAAAACGTGGCCTGGAGCCGCCGGAGGAGTCGGGCTCTTTCACACGCAGTCTTCCAGGCAGAGCTGGGATTTCTTCTTTTCACAATTCTCCCAAGCCTCCGCGGTTCTTCATGCCGTCCAGCCTTCCTTAATCAGGAAGCTTGGGTACTTTAATAACTAGTAGATAATAAAAAGAAATTCTTAGGTTTGCGTAGGGTTTCAAAGTTGGCAAATCCTCCATTTAGATCCTAAGATCCTTGAATTATAAGAATAGCCTAGGACTTCATTTTTTAAGTGCAGGAAATTAGAAATTTGGAGAGGGATGGGGATTGCTGTTGTGGGGTTTGGTTTGGGTTTTGTTTATTGATTTGTTCGATACTGGCTGTGAAGTTTGCTCTCGCTCAGAGAGGCAACAAATCCCAAGGGAAGGAAATGGGAAGCAACTGAAGTGAGGAGAAAAACTCAAATGTTTAGAAGGGCTTTTCAGAAATAACTGAAGGAAAATGTTTTCTTGTTTACAAATGCTGAAATCTGTTATAAACCAAGATTTTTTAATGTAGGTTTTATGGTATAGACACTGTATTAAATAGTATTTTCTTACAAGGGCATACAACCTCAGTTCTTAAAGACTTTAATACAGATCATCACTGAGGTACCAACACTAAGAGTTTCGATGAATCTTCCAGCTGTATTTTAAACAGAACAGGGTGGAGGAGTAGGGTGAAAATAGGTATGTTTCAGCACCCGATCGAGTGTTCAAGGAACAAAAGGTGAGGTAGAATCAGGAGCTGGCAGTGTTCTAGCTGCTGGACTAGCCTATTAGCCTAGCACAGAGAAACCCTCCCAGAGGAAGGCTGCCTGCCTGTGTTCAAAGCACCAGTGTACCAACATCACCATGCACTCCATTTTTCTTCAAAGGTCAGACTCTCCACTGCTGTATCACACTTTTAAAACCTGTTCTCTGCTGGTTAACCAGCCAGCCTCCATTACTGGAGAGGCTTGCACTCTCCACTCCCCCACCCCATCCCCAGTATATTTGACCAGGCCTGCCACACCAACTGGAGAAGGAAATGGCAACCCACTCCAGTATTTTTGCCTGGAGAATCCCAGGGATGGGGGAGCCTGGTGGGCTGCCATCTATGGGGTCGCACAGAGTTGGACAGACTGAGCAACTTAGCAGCAGCAGCAGCAGCCACACCAACAGACTGAAATACACGGGCCCCTAAAAAGGGCTTCCTCCCCCAAATCTATCTTTCACAGCATTTGCTTTGTAATAATTCCCTCATACCAACTGTAAATAATTTTAAAATACATAGAAGTGGAAAGAACTAAAAATATCCCCCAAATCCCACAGATTCCAGAGATACCCACAGCTTTTCTAAGTCTTCTGTAAATGCATATGATTTTTATCATTGACATAGCCTAGTAGAGCTTTGAATGCTGTTCCTTTTCCCTAGCAGCTCATGATAAGCATTTCCCCAAGGTGTTAAAAAGTCTTTTGAAATCTTTTATAGCAATGTAATATTTCTTCATCTCCAAAGTTCTTCACTGGTTTTAGCATTGTTGGATATTTAGATTGTGTCTAGAGTTTGATAATATACATAATGCTCTTTGAAGTTTTTTGATAAATACTTATTGAGCAACCACTGTGCTTTGCCCTGTGCTGGGTACAATGAATTATATAGTTACTGTTGTTGTTTTAATGGTTGCTGTGTTGAAGCCAAGCATCTTTGACTTCAGAGATGAGGTTCGGCTAACATGTAAAATTGTCACATTAAGCCTTGTAAACTTAAGTGGATAAATATATTAGACATTTTCCTAAGGAAGAGACTTTGATAGCAGGGAAAGATGGGGAGAACAGGCCTGAGGGGGCAAGGAAAACAGTGAAGGTTGGGATACCTAAAATACAATTTTTCTATTTCTAATTTTACCAAGAGTGAGAGACACACCCTTCTCTGCAAACCTCCTTCCCTATAGCCCCTATCTGTGGAATTAAAAGATTCCTCACGATTTTTCCCCAAATGTCCCTATTTTTAGCTTTTCAACACAGGCAGGTGTGGAAATCCTATCTCACTTCAGCATGACTGAATTTCTTTTTTTTCCCCTCTCTGTCTCTCTCCAGCCCCTCCCTGCCCTGTAAGGCTGTTGTTCTCTGTTGTGATGACTCATTCTAGAATTCTGGCCCACGGTCATTCCAGTCCACACTCCACATGTCTCTCCTGTGTTCTTTTAACAGGATCCGTCGCTTGTGTCCAATCCGTCAGCTCTCCACTTGTCAGTGCCCACATCTCTGAGTTCTGGGTGACAGTTCTTTCCTGAACCTCACTTTGAAATGAGACAGAACTGTGTCCCTACTCAGACCTCTTTCCCGAGGGGGGCCCCAGGTTGTCAGGTCCACAGTAAAGAGTATCTATCGAGCGAATATCCAGGCACTGAAGCAGAGGAAGGAGACACTCAGGACTGTTTCAGAGACGGAGCTTCCCTAGTAAAACAGAGAATGGACTATAAAATCAGCCATCGCAAGAAGAACAGCCGGGAGGCCACAGCAGTGCTCTGAAAGGGGTGGGTCCTGATCCAAGGCAGTGACCCTGGAGAAGAAGTCAATAAGGGCACAGATTTGAGAACTATTTCCAAGACAAAAACAGTGGGACTTTGGAACTTTCTGAAGATTGGAGTCTAAGGCAGGGGAAGAAATCAGAGTTGCTGTCGTTCAACAAATACATATTCATTCATTCATTCACTCAACAAATACTTATTCAGTATCAACTAGGTGCCCGGCACTGCTCTAGACACTCAAGACATAGCAGTGGACCAAAGAGAATCTTTGCCTCATAGACGTCTGTTCTTATGGGGAAGATAGAAATTAACTGACAAATAGCATGCAGGTGGTGATATGAGCAAAGGAAAGGCGATGAAGAGGGATGCGGGGATAGGGAGTTCGGGGGGGGGGGGGGGGCGGGGAGGAGAATTATCGTTTTGTGCAAGGGAGCCGAGCTCTTTCCCTGTGGTTCAGCGGTAAAGAATCTGCCTGCAATACAGGAGACACAGGAGTTAAGGGTTCCACCGCTGGGTCTGGAAGATCCCCTGGAGTAGGGCGTGGCAACCCATTCCAGTCTTCTTGCCAGGAAAATCTCATGGACAGAGGAGCCCTGGGGGGTCTGTGGGGTCGCAAAGAGTCAGACACAACTGAGCAACTGAGCACACACAGGGAGCTGAAGAAGACATCTCTAACTCAGGGATATCTGGCAAAGATCTCGAGACAGCAATGATGCCAAAGCTTCCAGTGTGAGCAGTTAAGTAGCTGCTGGTGACATTGACCAGGGGTGGAAGAGAAAGGGCAGACTTGGACAAGGTAATAAGCCAAGGAGCAATGGTGTCAGCTCTGGACATGTGCATTCTGAGATGTTTGAGGTACATCCAAGTGGAGATGTGCAGAAGATGGACAGTCAGATGGAGAGGAGCCCAGAGTCCATCAATATTTAAACTATGGGCGGAAGGAACTGCCAAAGAAATAGTGAAAACACAGTCAGAGAGATAGAGAAATGGAACATTCTAATGCCACCAAACGAAAAGAAGAAAGTTTTGAAGTGGCCAAATAAGAAGACTTAAAAGTTTCCTGGACTTGATTGTTGGAAAGTCATGGATGGTCTCTGAGAGAGCAGCATTCATGCGGAACTGGAGAGATCACTTTCCCAGGAATGGAAGACTGGCCAGAAAGGAGCAGCTGGGGATGTGGACCACTCTCCGAGGAGGATGGAGCACAAGTGTGATAAGGACAAGGAGAGAAAGGCAAGCCTGAGGAGAAGGGAAACTTGAAAGCAGGTTTCCTTTTCTTCTCTTTACTATAAGGATTTAATCATTAGGCTATAAAGTCAATTCAGTTGGCTGCTAACTCCTGTTCACCGTCACCACCACCTTATTGTCTAACTTAGACTACTTGGAAAAATGAATTTAGTCTAGAGTCAAATGCTCTCTTGGGTGTTTTTCCTCCTTTACGCCTTCTTTCATGTTGGTGTTGGCAAGGAGAACTAAGGCGTAATCTCGGGGCCCACACATATCCAAGAAACTCAGTTTCACATTTGACATGCGTGAAGTAGGTTCTGGGAAACACAGTTGCCTATGACCAAAGCTAAAGACAGTGACTTGGGGCTAGGAGAGACTGGGGAGTGAGAGGCAAGCCTGGAGAGGGCATGTGATCCAGGAAAGGGGACCACAGAGCTGGAGTGACCTCCCTCCTAGCTTCTCGTATTCCTGATCTGGTTGACAGGAGAAATGACTTCTAGGTTCTGCAGGGTGATGAGGCTTAGGTCACTGACATGCTTCCCTCACTGATCAAGGCCTCTCAGACCCTGGTTAAGGACGGGTGCACACTCATCAAGCGATCCAGCTGAGTGATGATAGTAACCACAAAAAGACAGAGGCAAACAGAAACCATTGCACTGATGACTTCAAGGGCCACATTTCAAGTCTTGCATCATGTATTTATCTAGTTGTTAGGACAGTTTTTTTATGGCGGAATCAATGCAGCAGTGCTATTGTCATTTTGGATCTTTTATCTTTCTTTCTTTTTCTTCCTTCCTTCCTTTTCTTATTTTGCAGGAAATTTATTAGAGAGTGCTTGCAACACCTGTATGAAAAGGGAAGCAAACAGGTTGGACCGAGGGAGACGTAGAGCCCCGCTGCAGGCCCCACAAGACCTCAGTCAGACCCTGGGAGCTGTGAGCTAGTTGCAACATCCTTGCATGGAATGGTCGTTGGATTCAGGCTACCTCAGGAACAGAGCCTGATCTTGGGAGAGGCAGCTCTCTGTGGCCAAGGGCAACCTCTTGAGGCTGATTGGCTGAGAGCATCCTCCCATGTGGAGCAGCAAGTCCTGCAGCCCTGAAAGTGGCCTCTGGGCAGCTTAGCACAGCATCTTCTACACAATTTTAGCTGTAAATCAAAATAAAATTTGGGAGAAGGTTAAACATTTTTTTCTTTTCTTTTTTATTATGTGAAAATACATGTACCATAAAATTAACCATTTTGACCATTTTAAGCGTACACTTCTGTAGCACTAAATACATTCACATTGTTGTACAACCATCACCATTATCTATCTCCAGAACTTTTCACCTTCTCCAACTGAAACTCTGTACTCATTAAACAATAAATCCCCCTTCCCATTTTTCTCCCAGTCCCTAGTAACAACCATTCTACTTTCTGTCTCTATGGACCTGAATAGTCACACATATAAGAACAATCATACATTTGTCCTATTGTGCCTTATTTCACTTAACATGTTTTCAAGCTTCACCTAAGTTGTAGTATGTGTCAAATTTTCCATTGTACGCATATACCACATTTTGTTTATCCATTCATTCATCAGAGGACACTTGGGTTGCTTCCACCTTTTGATTATTGTGAATACAACTGCTATGAACATGGATGTGTAAATATCTGTTCCTGTCTCTGCTTTCACTTCTTTGGGGTATGTACCTTGAAGTGAAATTGCTGGATCATGTGGTTTCATATTTTGAGGAATTGCCATACTATTTTCCACAGCTGTGGCATTATTTTGCATTCCCACCAGTGATGCACATGGGTTCCAACTTCTCTCTACAAATTTGCTGACACTTCTTTTCTTTCCTTTCCTCTTTTCCTTCCTCTTTTTCCCTCCTCTCTTTCTCTCTTTCTCTCAACAGTCATCCTAATAAGTATAAAGTGGTATCTTATTGTAATTTTAATTTTCATTCTCCTGAGGTCTGGCTTCCCAGGTGGCTCAGTGGTAAAGAATCCATCTGCAAATGCAGGAGATGCAGGAGTCATGGGTTTGACCCCTGGGTCAGGAAGATCCCCTGGAGTGGGAAATGGCAACTTGCTCCAGTAGTCATGCCTGGAAAATTCCTTGGACAGAGGAGTCTGGTGGGCTACAGTCGATGGAGTCATACACAACTGAGCAGCTGAGCACATAAGGTCTAGAAATTTGAGCATCTTTTCATGTGCTTATTGGCCATTTGTATATTTTCTTTGGAGAAATATCTGTTCAAGTCCTTTATCCATATTTTAATTGGGTTGTTTGGTTTTTGCTGTTGTGAGGGTTCTTTATATATTCTGGATATGAATCTCTTAATCTCATATGAATTATATGATTTATAAATATTTTCTCCTATGGATTAGCTTTTCACTCATTGATGGTGTCTTCTGATACATAAATTTTTAGTTTTGCTGAAGACCAGCTTGTCTCTGTTTCCTTTTGTCTGTGCTTTTTGGCATCATATTCAAGAAATCATTGCCAAATCTATAAAGTCTTGACATTTTCTCCTATGTTTTCTTCTAGTTCTATAGATTTAAATCATTAGATCCTGTATCAATTTTGAGTTAATTTTTATGCATGGGTAAAGTAAATGTCCAGTGTTATTCACTTATTTACATGTAGATATCTAGCTTTTTAAACACTATTTGTTGTAAAATATTTCCCAATTGAATGGTCTTGGCATTTTGGTCCCAAATCCTTTGGCCACACATGCAAGAATTTATTTCTGGACTCTATTCCATTGGTCTGTTTTCTGTCTTTATGCCACTACCACACTGTTTTGATTATCATAGCTTCATAGTAAATTTTCAAATCAGGAATATAAGGCCTCCAACTTTATTCTTCTTTTTCAAGTGTATTTTGACTATTTGCAATCCTTTGAGAGTCCGTATGAATTTGAGGATAAGTTTCTTTTCCGATAAAAGGTCGTTGGGAATTTGGTAGAGATTTGGGGGTGCTGTTTTCTAAGCTGCCTGAAGTCATTACCTGGTCTAGTATCTGGCACCGTCCTGACATTTTGGGGATGGATATGTGTTAGGCATCTCACTCTAGAGCACAGGAAACGGAGTCACAGTGAACTACCACAAATCGCCAACTTGGATGATCTATTCTTTTCAATGTAGTTATGGAGAGATGAGACAAGATCAAATTATAAGAATCAGGCCATGAAATTGCACAGCTAGTTTAGAAAAGTGACAGTGTGCCAATGAAGGAAAGATGGGGTCAAATAGTTTCTTGGCTTTGAACTGAACTCAGACTTCAGAGACTCAAACCTGTTTTGTCTTTGAGGAAAAAAGCCCTCTGAAACAGCTAATTTAACAGTCTGGAGAAAGGAGCCAGGGTCTCCATGTCAAGATCTTCTAAATCACAAACTATGACTGAACGGATGTTAAACACAGGATCACTTCCTCTCCTCTCTACTCAGCAGCAATGAAGTACAGTGAGGTGAGTCTTCAGGTCCTGGAGCTTGATGGTCCAACTTCAGTTCCTAGCTTCTCCATCTGTGGATTTGGGCAAGATATTTCACACCTATCAACTTTGTATGTTTCTTGCTCATAAAATGGAATTAGAGAAATATCTGTCTTCCAGACATTTTGTGAACATTAAAGTAACATACATAGAGGGTTAGTGTATGCCTGACACCTTTTCATTCAACAGGTAAGTACCGAACCCCTGTCGCATGCAAGACACTGTGTCAACTTGCATACAGAAAGTCAACAGAACACATGGGTTTACAGGCTTGTAAAAAAGACAACTAAACAAAGAAACCAAAGCAAATGTAAACTATAACTAGAGTCATGAAAGACATAAACAGGATTGTTTGATTAAAGAATGACAGTAGAGATCTCTTTTAGATCAAGGAATGCTTCCTTGAAGAGGTGACAGGTAAGTTGCAACCTAAAGAATGAGAAATACCTAACCATGTTTCCAGGTAGAGGAGCATTACAGAAATGTGCAAAGACCCCAACATCAGAAAAATCTGGGTGGTTCTAGAAACTAAGATAATGTGAGTCCCAGATGGAAAGAGCAAGTGGGTAAAGAACAAAAGATAAGCACCACATGAGCCACCTTGAAGGCTAAAGCGAGGAGCTTGTATTTTACTCAAAGTTCAAAGAAAGCCCCTGGAGGACTTGCAGCAGAGAGTGACAGGAGTTGTTTTCTGTGTTTTAATAACCACTCTTCTGTGTGGAGAATGGCTTATAGGAAAACAGGAGTGGGTGTGGGGAGGCCAGTTAGAAACCACTGCAGAAATGCAGGGGAGAGATGGTGCAGGCTGGGGAGGAGGTGGCTGGAGATGGAGAGGAGCAGAGATAAAATGGGTCAAATTTGCTGATGGATGTGAGGAGAGAGAAGATGCAGAACCTGCCAGGAGGATTTGTTTGGAGAGGAGGGGAAATCAAAAGTTCAATTTTGGAAAAGTTACATCTAGCTGGGAGACATTCGTGTGGAAATGTCACACTGGTCATCAGACATGAGTATAGAAGTCAGAAGACAGAGAGGTCTTAGCAGAATGTATATATTTCAGAGTCACCAGTAATAATGGTACATAAATTCATTGGAAAGGATGAAGCCACTTAGGCAAAAATGAGGAGAGGGAAGAGAGGAAGGCCAGCCCCTGGTCCTGAGCAACTCCAATTTTATGAGTTCAGGTGAAGAAAGCAGAACAAGTGAGAAGACTGAGACGAGGCTCTGACATCAGTGTGTGAGGTCGGAGGCCAACCAGGAGGGACCAGCACCTCAGGACCAAGGGACAAGAGCCTTGTGAAAAGGAAGATGTGCCATGTAATACATGCTGCTGAGCGGCCAGATGAAATGAGGATGGAGAAGGGTATCCACCAGATTTGGGAATACGAGGGTCATTAGTAACCTTAGCAAGAATAAATTCACACTTCCTGGGCTGAAAATGAGTGCCTAATAAATGTTAGCTGTAATAACAATAACAGGCTCCCTACTCATTCCTTCTGTGAGCTTCCGTGATAATAGAAAGACATTTGGGGACTGATCAGAGCCCAGAAGTGCAGCACTCAATGATTAGCTGTTCACACATATAAATTGGTCTTATTTTAAGGTGTAAACTCAGACACCATTGTCTTTCCTGAATAATTGCCATCGTAGTTGTAGGCAATTAATGCTCCAGAAGATTTGGGGTAAGAGAGAAAAAATATATTCCTTTCTCCTCCGACTATCTTTACTTCTCCAACACTATCCTGCCCAGCCCCCTCCCTCCTGTTCCTCCTTTGTTTTGTGGGTGTACTGCCCACCTTGGTCACACACTAAAACACCATCAGGCACTGACCCCACCCCAAGGAAAGCAGCCTAGTGGGTAGAGCCAACACTAAATTTAGGTCCCTCCAGGCTCATCTGTATCTTTGAAGCCAGAGAGGGTCTCGTTCATGGAGCCTGGGCCCACTTGTGGCACCTTCTCCCCTAAGTGCAAGCACCTTGGGGAGTGAGAGAATAGTTAAGAAAAGGAGGAAGCAAAATGGAAACTGTTCACCAAGAAAGGCAGAGGCATTCATCCCATTACCACCATTCCCATCATCACTGCTTCTTTGCAAGAAGAGCCAAACTCTTCTCTCCTTGACACAGCCATTGCACCACACCTCTCAAGAATCCTTTGGAACCATCCTGAAAAAACACAGTGCCAAAGAGGATTGTGTGGCCATCCTACACTAGTGACAAAATCCCAAAGAACTCTGAATTTGAAGTCAATGTGAGTCTAAATGCCTCCACCCCCACCCTGCACACACCTTCCAAACACTGGCAGTCATTTATTTCCTTGTCCTGCCACTCCAGGGGTGCCAAGAGTTTCACAGAACCCGAGAGCTCCTGGGGGTTGTGGGAGGGGGTCCCAGGAGACATAGAGTTCATTCCAGTCACTGGCTCCGAAAGAGAAATTCCTTGTTGCATCAGCAAGAACTGTGGATTGAGCAGACTTGTTCCAGGATGGGAGGCTCCCTTCAGCCACCATCTGTCCTTGCATTAGCAAAGGAGCAATCAGGAAGGAAGATTCCACTCAGTGACTCTCTGAGCAGGGGACAAATGTGACAAATACCAGACCTCTGGTTCAAACTGCCTTTCCTTGACTCCCCACCCCCACTGCATGCTTGCATGCTAAGTCACTTCAGTCGTATCCAACTCTTGGTGATTTCATGAATGTAGCCCACCAGGCTCCTCTGTCCATAGAATTTTCCTGGCAAGAATACTGGAGTTGGGTTGCCATGCCCTCCTCCAGGGGATCTTCCCCATCCAGCAACTGAACCTGTGTCTCTCATGTCTCCTGCACTGGCAGGTGGGTTCTTTATCACTAGAACCACCTGGGAACCCCCCCCACTGCCCCACTACAAATATCACTCTAAATGTTTACTGAAAGAATGGGATCAGTAAACAAACCAAGAAATAGCTCATACAACTCATTATCAAAGAAGAAAACACAGTCAAAAAATGGACAGATGATCTGAATAAATATTTTTCCAAAGAAGACTTGCAGATGGTTAACAGGCCATCAGCATTTCTAGATATTAGAGAAATGAAAACCAAAGCAACAAAGAAATACCACCTCACACCAGTCAGAATGAATATTATCAAAAAGTCTACAGATAACAAATGTTGGAGAGGATGTAGAAAAAGGGAATCCTCATACACTGTTGGAGGGGATATAAATTGGTGCAGCCACTATGGCAAACAGTGTGAAAGTTCCTCAAAAAACTAAAAATAAAACTACCATACACGTGTGCAAAGTTGGTTTGGTCGTGTCCAGTAGCCCGTCATGCTCCTCTGTCCATAGGATTCTCCAGATAAAAACACTGGAGTAGGTTGCCACGTCCTCCTCCATGGGATCTTCCCAACCCAAGAACCAAACCCAGGTCTCTTATATCTCCTGCATTGGCCGGTGGGTTTTCTACCACTATTGCCACCTGGGAAGCTCAGAACTACCATATAATCCAGCAATTCAACTCCTTGGTATATATCTGGAAAAAAAAGAAACACTACTTTGAAAAGATACATATACCTCAATGTTGATAGAAGTGATATTTATGGTAGCCAAGATATGAAGCAAACTGCATCCATCAACAGATGAACAAATAAAGAATTTACGGTACATATGTATGTATACACACACACACACACACACACACACATACACACACACGGGCTTTCCTGGTGGCTAAGATGGTAAAGAATCTGTCTGCAGTGCACGAGACCTGGGTTTGATCCTTGGGTTGGGAAGATCCCCTGGAGAAAGGAATGGCAACCCACTCCAGTATTCTTGCCTGGAGAACTCCATGGAGAGAAGAGTCTAGCAGGCTACAGTCTATGGGGTCTCAAAGACTCAGACATGACTGAGTGACTAACAACTATGTGTACATATAAATAAATGCAATGGAATATTACTCAGCCATAAAAAGGAATGAAATACTGTTGTATGCAGCAACATGGATGGACTTAGACAATATTTTGCTCAGTGAAATAAGTTAGAGAAAGACAAATACTTTATGAAATCACTAAAAGTGGAAACTAAGAGATGATACACATGAGAATATAGGCAAAACAGAAACAGAATCACAGATATAGAAAACAAATTAGTGGTTACCAGTGGAGAAAAGGAAGCAGGGGTCAAATTAAGGGTATGGTATTAAGAAATACAAAATGTATAAAATAGATAAGCAACAAGAATATATTGTACATTACAGGGAAATAAAACCATTTTCTCAAGATAACTTTTAATTGAGTATACAAAGTATACAGAGGAGACAATTATAGGTCTAACAAGTCAAGTCAATTTTTATTTTAAGACTTTCTTACAGAGAGCCTTTGGCTATCATATCTCAGGTCAGCCTCAGAAGCCAATCATTCTTGGTTTGGATCCTTCTATGCTTGATTAATTGAGAAGATTCTATTTTCTCCTCAGTTTCATCCTGTTTTTGTCCAGGGAAGTCAGGCATCCTGGCATCAAGCCCAGTTCTACAGTAGCTTCCCCTGGCATCTTGATTCCCCCTCTGGACTCGGAAGTAGCAGCCCCCAGAAGGCTGCAGAAGAGGTCAGCCTGTTCCCTGGATCTGAGGCTCATAACCTTCTAATCTCTTTCCCTAGTGGCCTTTCCTTACTCCTTTCAAGGGCTGATTCCTGTCTGCCTTTGCTAATACTACATATGACAAAATAGGGTGAAAAAATTCCGTATTCCTAATTTTCCATTTTTATGTTTCCTAGTTAATTTCAGGTTGCTTTTCCTCTTATGATTTCTAAGCAAGTGAATGAGGAAGTTACTGCTCTTATTAGAAATGCTTTGTGTCATGCATTGCATCCCTGGGTCAGAGCACAGACGCTGGTTTATCAGGTGGCGACATTTTTACCTACTTTGTTGACTAAAGTACTAAGAACACAAACAGCTTCTGTGTGCAATTAACCTTACAACGGCACGAGGGAATTTGGAGCAATAAACAAGTGCTTCCCAACTTCTCAGCATCTTGACCTGCCTTCCATTCCTGCCCCCGTCACCTGCCACTTGTGTGCATTCCTGTTTGTTAATGTCTCCCTCAAATGAGATGCTCAGAGCAGAGCTCAATATGCCAGAAGAGGCCTGGATGAGGAAGAGTCAGTGGGCCCATCACCACCTTCACTTGGGATGCTGCCAGTTATCCCTTTCAGTCCAGGGCCACATAGGCCAGCAACTGGCTGAGCTAGAGCTAAAGTTTCAGTACATTGGTCTCTCTTCATCAGACCTGTCTTCTTGTCTGAACTTGCTTGGAAAACCTGATGTAAGGAAATGAGCAGGGAAAAAGAATGCTCATGTTGCAAAATGATTGCTAAAGGATCTTTTAAATAAGTCACTCTCTAAATGCATATAAATGTTTCTGTGTTCATTTATTTATTCAAGCACCTCTGGCTTCCAGGGCTTATTGTAGACACAAGTGAAAGTGAAAGTGTGAGTCACTCAGTTGTGTCTGGCTCTTTGCAACTCCATGGACTATAGCCCGCTAGGCTCCTCTGTCCATGGGATTCTCCAAGCAGGAATACTGGAGTGGGTAGCTGCTCCCCTCTCCAGGGGATCCTCCCGACCCTGGGGTCAAACCTGGGTCTCCTGCATTGCAGGCAGATTCTTTACCATCTGAGCCCATGGGAAAGCCCCTTTTCTGGACACAATCAGGTGGTAAATAAGATACTAGCTCTCTCCTCACAGGTAAAGCAAGAAGAAGAAAGCCTGAAGAGCAATCATTATTTCATGCAGTCTCTGGGACACTCGCTTTGCTCACATACTTTTATTTAATTCTCACACAACTCTCCGAACAGGTGGAAGAAGTCCCACAGTTTGTCCAAAGACCTGAATCCAGAGCTGTGCAGCCCCATATCAGTCAGGATAAGCTAGATTCTGCAGCAGTAACAGCCAATCTTCAAGTCTCGGGGCTTAAAAATAACAAACTGTGTGTTACATGAGTTTAGGATTCTCTTCTGTATTGTCCTCACTAGGGAACCACATCAGAAAGCGGTGTCATCTCCAGGCTTCCATGATTAGGGAAGCAGAAGAAAAAAGAAAGAGTGATGTGGCTAGTCACATGTAGGCTCCTAAACATCCCCCCCTAAAGCAGCTGCATCACTTACACTCTCATTTCCTTGAACATAAGAAGTCATAGAGACATTATTACCTTCAGGGGGTCAGAGAGGTGAAAATATGTTGTGCCTAAAAGGAGAATCAGAAATACTTAATGAGCATCCTAATAACTACCACAGGCTCCAAAGCCTAAGTTGCATTCCACTACACTGTACTTGAAACTAGCTGGGAAGATTAACTGCTTTCAAAGGGGCTAGGGGCAGGGAAGCATAAATCTAGAGAGTTAGAAGCCACTACCAACAGAAGATCAAAATCGGGAATGAAGATAAGTTATCCTTGAAATATGCATGAACATCAATGAGGAATGGGATCCTTTGGACACAACTCAGATCCACCTAGCAAATTTACAAGCACCTACAGAATACTCACAAGAAATGAGGCCCTTATATCATGAGATCTTTTAGGGTTTTAATAACTAGGACTTAGTTCAAAGTCCTCTTATATAATATCCAATTTATGGCTGAAATTTATATTATGACAAGATTTCTGAATATAAGGAAAGAGCTTACCACCTTTCCTTAGTCTTGTGGATGAGAACACTGGGGACTGAAGTTGATTCCTACTTATTTCTGAAACAACAGTCTAGCAATAGGCTATAAATTTAAAACTGATAAACATGCATAAGAAAGCCAAGCTTTGGAGGACTGCAGAGCCCCCACACCGGAAGAGATAAGCCCTCAGCAGAGTTGTACAATTATGTAAGAGTCGAGGACTCAAGATAAAACCTCACTCTTTCTTAGGCATAAATGTGGACTCATAGGTGGTCCAAATGAGATCATTACACACTGAATCCCATATTGTTTGTCTAGTAGCATCATGCTTAATCACTGAGGAATTTAATTACCTAAAGTCAGACTCCAAATATCACAGAAGAGTCCTCCTAGGCCATCTTCATTTTAGATACACACACACACACACACACACACACACACTTTTTCTACTCTTCTTCACATTAAAGAGAAAATTCTCCATTCTCAAATTGCTTGTGAGTTTAAATCCCAGGATTGCAAAATGATGTAACTACATGGCAATATGGCCACCACCTGGGGAAACATGGCTAAGCTAAAGCACAATCAGTGGACTTGAACTAACTGGACTGTCTTCCATCTAGCTTCTCCAAGGTGCTCCAGGAAAAAAGGGACTTGTTTGACTTAGTAGTGTCACTGTTCAGTTGCTCATATAGGTTGTCTGGCTGGTGATGAATGCATTTCTGAGCTACCATCTACTGTAGTTGTTTGACATGTGCTCTCCTAGGCATGTATTTTAATATTGTTTTACACTTAAGAAAATTAAAAAGGTAAGCAAATTGACATAAATATACATACATCTTCTGTATTCCTAACACAAACGCTATAGATCTTTCGATCTTTAATTAATTTTTCAATCTTTTAATCTTCTAAAATAATCATTGTGTTTAGACCTGGGAAATGCTGTTATCCTCCACTCAGGCAAATAACCAGAGTAAACGCAACCACATGCAATATGAACTTGACATACAAAGAATACTAATTGAGCGTTTGCTACATGCCAGGTGCTGAACTGGGTGCTGCCATTCTATCAACAATTGCTTGCACTTATTCAAACTTGTTTTATCCTGAGAAAAGATGTTTGCTTACTATGTTAGTAACTTATTAAAAATTCATTAGCTTAAAATCAGAAAGATATCTCCAAATAAGACTAGCCTGTTCTTATGCATAAAGTGTCAGATATAATAAATGGGTTTATTAAGAGCATGCTAAGGAAGAAAGCAAGTTCATTACCTTTATTTATTTTTAAATGAGAACCCATGTGTCTACTAATCTTCCTAACAGAATTCTTCCTTTCACTGTCATTTCCCTACCCAAGAATGGAACAGGGATGTTGCCTGGGACACCAAGCCTAAACCCAGCTTTCTGGACTTCAAGTCTCTGCCTCACTAACTTAATTTCTCACTGTTTTCTGGTATGAATTCTCTATTAAGTTCAAATCATTTCCTTCTATTCCCCCTACACATGGCCTGCTAACTCATTTAACCACTCACAAAACATTTATGGAGGACTTGCTTCACATGCCAGGCTCTATGATGAGGCCTGGAGATGAATAGATGGTTTTTGTTTGTAGGGCGCTCAAATCGAGGGTGTGAGATGGGGAGACAGATCCACAATCAAATAATCACAAATCATGCACGGTGGACTTGGGGGCCCTGTGGAGGGAATAATGGTGTGTGTACGGGAAAGAGTGTGTTGAGGGAGAGGTCAAGGACAGCTTCAGGGAGGGGAGCCTGGTTGAGCTGGCCATTGGACATTTGCCAAGTGAGCAAGTGGAAGGGGTATTTTGGGCAGAGGGAGCGTTCTGTTCAAAGGAATGCTGCCTAGCCTATGCTGCTCCTCATGCCTTGTCTTCCCTCTCCTCTTCTATACTGTTAAACTCCATCTCATCCTCATCCCCGGCAGGCAGCATGCATTCTTTAGACTGGGAGGAAGTCTAGAGATCATGTAGCCCAAGGCCCTTGTTTCACCAACATAGAATTTGAGGTGTAAAGCGTTTTGTTGTGAATCATGCTTTGACCCTCCGTCCATCGTCACCAAGTGTGTCCCACACATATTTGTTGGGCACCAACTGTGTGTATCAGACACTATGACGTACCCAAAGACAAATTGAACTTGGGTTTTCTTTCCCCCCATGAGAATTTATTTCTCATTAGCAATACACAGCCTGGAGGTTAAGAACACTCTGGTGTCAGACAGACTGGAGTTTGAAGCCTGACCCTGTGACATTCCTACTGGTGACCTTGCACAAGTTACTCATCCTCTCTGAAACTAAGTTTCTTCCTGTAAGAAAGGAGATAACATTAGAATCCTAGTCATAGGTTTGCTATGAGAATTCAGTGTGATAACATTTGCAGAGCACGAAGTACTTAACAAATCTCAGTGATGAATTATACAGTCTAAAGACAATATGGGAAAATAAAGGGTAGTACAGACTAGGTTCTCAATTTAAAAACAGCCATATGATGAATGAACTAAAATTTCAAATGCAAGGTCTGTACCTGATCAAAAATTAGTGTAGAGTTCCTTGAGAATCTAGATTCATCAAAGCTTTGTGTCAGGCCAAATTGAAATGGAGATTTCCCCCCCTAAGGTCCAGTAACCTCTTGCAATATAATGAATCCTAATTACTTCATTAAGCATCACACCATCTTTAAAATTGGTAGGTCTGAACAGCTTTCTGAACAGAGTCAGCGGCTCTGTAAGAGAAGAGCTGCTTCCTGATTTTATGGGTCACACCCCTTTAGTCATTTATACTCTGCTTCATGCCATCTGGGCTCCACAGGGAATTATGGGACCATCTCCTGCCATGTGAAACATGGTCAGGAAAAAGACAGCATCACTCTTGAAGGAAGAACAAGAATGAAGTAAGGGGGCTTCTGTGGTGGCTCAGGGGTAAGGAGTCTGCCTGCCAGTGCAGGAGAACTGGTTTGATCCCTGGTCTGGGAAAATTCCACATGCTGCAGGGAAAAAAAGCCCATGCACCACAGCAATTGAGCCTGTGCTCTAGAGCCTGGGAGCTGCAACTGCTGAGCCCACACATTGCAACTACTGAAGTCCACAGGCCCTAGAGCGCATGCTCCACAACAAGAGAAGCCACCACAATGAGAAGCCTGCACACCGCAACTAGAGGGTAGTCCTCGCTCTCCACAACTAGAGAAAAGCCTGTGCAGCAATTAAGACCCAGCACAGCCAAAAATAAATAAATAAATAAATAAATAAATTTATTTTGAAAAATAAATAGAAAAAAATAATTTTGAAAAACGAATGAAGGAGGGAAGACGTGAAGAGATAGACTGTGATTCCACAGAAGACAGAACTTTTAAACAGTGAATGAAATTGACTGCCTTCCAAGTAGTGGAGGGTCTCATGGCTACTGGGAGTTCCAGAGGAGATAGGACCAGTTGGCATCAATTTGGAGGAGAAGATTGTGGAAGTGACTGGGAAGGAGAATCAGCAGTACTTCCATCCCATTCAATACATTTCTGTAATTCTATTAAGCTATTCAAGGAAATGTTTATTGATCATCTATTATACAGTGTTTCCACTTAAAGTGCTAGGTAGACAGCAGTAAACAAGACAGTGGCCCCAACCTCATGCAAATTACATTCCAGGGAACTGCTATGAATCTCTCAGTGAGGTAACAAGCAATGAGGCATCAGGGCAACTGAACTCTCTTTTTTTGGTGTGGAGATAAGAGTTGCCAGGTCATGAGAGGAACAATCTTCAATGTATGAAATCTTCAATGTATGTATCTTCTGTGTATGAAAATTAGGCAAGGGACGTAACTGAGAATGCCGTATATGGAAAAATAATGCACAACTTTAAAAATTATTATTATTTTTTGATTTTTGGCAGAACTTTATTAAAAAGTTTCAGAGATACTTTCTTTTAAAAAAATGTATTAGAGTATAGTTGATTTTATGTGGTATTAGTTTCAGGTGTACAGCAGAGTGAATCAGTCACACATTACACATATCCTTTTTCAGATTCTATTCCCATATGGGCTATTACAGAGTTTTGAGTAGAGTTCCCTGTGCTATACCATAGGTCCTTATTAGTTATCTATTTTATGCATAGTAGTGTGTCTTTGTTGCTGTTCAGTTGCTTAGTTGTGTCTGACTCTTTGTGACCCCAGGGACTGCAGCACGCCAGGCTTCCCTGTCCTTCACCATCTCCTGGAGTTTGCTCAAACTCATGTCCATTGAATCAGTGGTGCCATCCAACCATCTTGTCCTCTGTCATCCCCTTCTCCTCCTGCCTTCAATCATTCTGAGAATCAGGGTCTTTTCCAGTGAGTAGGCTCTTCAGATAAGGTGGCCAAAGTATTGGAGCTTCAGCTTCAGCATCAGTCCTTTCAATGAATATTCAGGGTTGATTTCCTTTAGGATTGACTTGTTTGATCTCCTTTCAGCCCAAAGGACTCTCAAGAGTCTTCTCCAGCACCAAAATTCGAAAGTATCAATTCTTCAGTGCTCAGCCTTCTTTATGGTCCAACTCTCACATCCGTACACTATTACTGGAGAAACCATAGCTTTGTCTATTTCTGTTTTGTAAATAAGTTTGTTTGTATCATTTTTTTAGATTCCACATATAAGTAATTTAGATTGTCATACTAAGTGAAGCAAGTCAGAGAATAATGCAAAACTTTAAATGCTGGGATTAACTAACTACAGCAGTAAATGCTGGAATCATCAAAATTCTCCAAGATAAAGTTACAGGCCATGACTTACACATTTGCCTGGTTTTTATTTTATGTGCTGCACAGTCTAACCCCAACCTTTGACTCTGTAACCACCCTGGTTTGAGTTGGGGTTTGAACAGCTGCCCAGCCCATCAGTGCTTCAGTGTGTTTGAGCAATAACTCATGCAGAGATGCTTAAGAGCTCACACATCCTCAATAGACTAAAAGCAAGAGGAATAAGATTCCATAGCAACAACATGTCACTCTAAATCATCAGTGCTGTTTCATGAACAATGTGAGAACTGCAATAGAAAATACGGCAGGGAGTAGGACCAGTTCAGCAGATATGATTGGCTATTTTCTGGGAATTAGATCACTTTGGTCAGAGAGACCACAAAACTGCTCATTTTTATTAGCTAAGCTGTTGAATCTAGAAAGCTAGAAAAATTTGCCATTATTTGCTACTTTGTCTTTCACTGAAAAAATAAAAAGGGGTTTTATTTTCCTCCCTTGTTCTTTGCATGGAGATATCAGTGCTGATGGAGACAGCCAGCATGAACTCAGAGCAAGGGAGCTTGAATGCTGTAACTGAAAACCTTTGCTGATTTGATTAAGGTTTTGCCCCTTATGATAAATATCCCAGCAGCCAAGAAGTAGCTAGTAAACATTTGAGGGACTGAGCCGGACTTACCTCATTGTGGGATTTGCTAATCATCCAGTTTTGTTTAAAAAAAAATGAAAATGTACTCAAAGTGAGCTTTCATATACATGGAAGCTTGGAGTAAGCTACACTGGCTCAGTAAGGACTCTGACCACAAACACTGCTTAGAGCAAATATAATCTTAGGCAGAAACAACTTTCCAACACAAACAGCAAATGGAAGCTTCTTGGAAATTACTTGATAAACTGTTCAAATAATAACTGCTTATCTGAGAGCAGGCTTCGGACCGCAGTGTTGGAAATGACGCAGCTGGAGATCAAAGCAAGCATTTCTTGCAGTAGCCGGACAAGAAGGTGGTTGTCTCAGTCATTTGTTTGGCAGGGATGGGGGAGCGGGATTCATTTCTCATGCATAAAAAAGAAGAGGGTCTGCGTGTGCGCCTGTATTTCAGAGCCATAAAAAATGAAGACTGATTTAAAATTCAGACAGCTTCTCTCTTTCTTCCCTGCTTTGACAATAGACAGCTGTGTCCCTATACGTGTTCCTCTTGGGGAAGTTCTGTTCTAGCGAGCCCTCTGTGCTCCAAAGTAATCAACATGCATGATTTTTGCTAATGGTTTTGCCATAGGTGGCTCCAAGATGGCTGAACTGTCCCTACAGGTATTTTTAAGTCTACAAGCAAACCTTTGTAAAATCTCCCTCTCTGTTTTATTCGCTGTCTCTTCACAATTCTCTGAGGACTTCCCCATATATGGTGGGCCTCTCTTTTAAAAATTTACCAGGGTAATACGTGTATATAAGCTGCTTACCAATGTCTTTTAACCAATTCTGTTTGACTTGATATCTTGATGGAATTGTTAGGTAGATTATTTTGTCATAAGTGGATTCAATAGAGTATTTATACCTGTGGATATAAAAATAGATATTTAAAATGATTTATTGTCTTTATTTCATGAAGAAAAGAGTGCAACTAATCTTCTTTGTACACAGTATGTATTATCTCATTTAATTTTCACAGTAATACTATAAGGTAAGCTTTACCTATATTGCCTGTATTTTACTGATTAAAAAACAGATAAACCAGATGTTCAGATAAATAATTTGGCTTCTGGTTTATTCTCTACACAGCAAAGTCGTCTTTAAAAAGCATAAATTGGAGTGCTTTCATCGAAGATGTAATAACAATAACTAGATTTACCCTCCAATCTGAAACATTTAAAAATTGAACAAAATGTATGAAGCAATTATTTTTTAAGATTTGGGCATCAGGCAACTAAATAGTGATCCCTGAGAAATAAGAAATAAAAAGGATGGTCCCAGCAATGCTCTAGTTAACTGCCCTATTTCTAGGTGCTTCCTCTCAAAGTGTGGGGACTCCCTGACTTGAGGACCTGGAACAGGAAGTCCAGGGAAACCAAAAGAACTTGGAACAAATTATGGAAGAGGGAAAAACATACAGAAGACAAGTCTGGTGATTTGTAGAGAGTTCCATCAAGTCTTCAGCCAAGTATTCATAAGTTCAGACATGTGAGGGAAAGGACCACAAATGGATTACAGGGAACAATCTTTGGAGGTGATACAAACAGGAAGAATTTCTTTCCCAAATAGACAGAGTACAAAACCCTACAATTAGTGGGGCATTGAGTGGGTGTTGAGCAGTATACTCAAAAGCTTTTTGCCTCCAAAACAGAGCAGAATTAGCCCTATATCAAATGCTACTCTGGCCTCACTTAACAAAACTTAAAAGCAAGAAATGAAAGGATCAAGATGTTCCCAAGTAACTTTTCTGTGTCTCAGAACAAAGTTAGGAATAACCATAGTAATATAAAAATAGTCAGCACCCAACAAAATAAAATTCACAATGTCTATTATCTAATCAAAAATTAATGTGTGCAAAAAAGGCAATAAAATATGAACTAATAATGAAGAAAAATAAATAAATTAAACAGACCCAGAAATAATACAGATGATAGAATTCACAAACCATATTAAAACAGTTATTATAAATATATTCTATATGTTCAAGAAGTTAGAAGAAAGATTGAACATTTAAGTAGACAGGGAAGATATAAAAAGGCCCCAATTGAATATCCAGTCATGAAAACAATAACATCTGAGATGAAAAATACACAGAGGCAGGGAGATTAACAACAGATTAAACAGTGCAGAAGAAAAGGTGACAGAACTTGAAGACACAGCAATAGAAACTATTCAAAATTAAACAAAGAGAGCTCTGAGCTGTGTGTGACAACTTCACACAAGCCTGTACACATATAATTATTAATAGAGCCATTACAGTGGGTGGGGCTAAATAAAAATAATGGCAAATATTTTCAAGTGTGACTCAAACTATAAATGCACAGATCTGAGAATCCCAATTAACTCCAGCTGCAAAAAGCATGAATAGAAAAAATTACCGAGACACAGCATAATCAGATTTCTCAAAGCTAGTGACAAAGAGAATGTGTTACAAGTACAAAGAGAATAAAAGACATGTTACCTATGGAGGATCAAGAGAAGAATGGGAGCAGATTTCCAGTCAAAAGATACTGAGGCTTAAAAATACTGAAATAAAATAAAATTATTCCAGAATTGAACACCCAGTGAAAATTATTTTTCAAAATGACAGCAAAAAAAGCATTTTTTTCTGAAAGAATTTATCACCAGTAGACTCTAACTACAAAAATGTTGAAGGATGTCATTTAGGCAGAAGGCAATGGTACTAGAGGAAATTTACACAAAGAAACGCAGACCACCAGAAATGGTAACTCAGGTAAATAAAAAATACTTTTCCTTATGGCTCATATCTCCTTAAAAAGTAATTGACCATTTAAAATAAAACTAACAAAAATATTACCATGAAAGTTATAACATACAATATAAAATTTATTACTGAAAAAAAACACATAAGAAAGAACAAGAGAAACAGAAGCATACAGATGTAAAGTTTTTACACTGTACATAAAATGGTATTATATCACCTTGAGGTAGATGTTAAATTAAAGATGTATATTATAAATCCTAAAGCAAGCACTACAATAATTTGCAAAGAGTGATAACTAATAAATAAACAAGGCAGACCAAATGTAACCATAAAATATCTAGTTTCTTAAAAAGAAGAAAAATAAACAAGAGAAAAAACATATGAGGTAAATAGAAAACAAATATCAAGATAGAATATTTATACTTCAACATATTTTTAAAAACCATACCATGTGCTTTTAAAAAGTCTAATATTTTAAATTTAGACTTTTAAAAAGTCTAAATATTTCAGAAGGCAAAGATAAAAGATAAAAGAGCAAGAATTATACTTTATCTGCAAGAAACCCACTTTAAATATAAAGATATGAATAGATTAAAAGCCACCTGATGCAAAGAGCTGTCTCATTGGAAAAGATCCTGATGCTGGGAAAGACTGAGGGCATGAGGAGAAGGGGGTAGCAGATGATGAGATGGTTGGATGGCATCATCGACTCAATGGACATGAGTTTGAACAAACTCTGGGAAATACTGAAGGCCAGGGAAGCCTGGTATGCTTCAGTTCATGGGGTTGCGAAGAGTCAGACATGACTGAGCAACTGAACAACAGTAACAAAAAGGATTAAGGACTTAACATTTCTTGATTTCAAGTCTTACTATAGAGCTACAGGAATTAAGACAGTATAGCTTTGGTGGAAAGTTAGACAGATCAAGGGAACAGAATAGAGGGTCCAGACACTGACCCACACATGTGTGGCTGGCTGATTTTCACAAAGGACAAAGGCAATTCAGAGGAAAAGGACAGTCTTTTAGGAAATGGTACTGCCACAAATGGCTATTCATAAGCAAATAAAAAGAGAACTTGGTTCATATCTGACACTTTATAGGAAATTAACTCAAAATGAATAATAGGCTAAAAGTGAACCCTAAATTAATAATTTTTTTCTAGAAGAAACACAAGAGAAAAATCTGTGTGCCCTGTTAGGCAAAAACTTCTCAGATTCCAAAAGGATGATCCATAAAGGGACAAATTGATAAACTGGACTTCATCAACTAGGAATATATTCTCTTCCAAAACAATGTTAAGAAAATGAAAACTAAGTAAAAAAATATGCAATTCAAATATCTCATAAACAGCTTGCACCCAGAATATATAAAGAACTCTCAAAACTCAATAATGAGAAAAACCACTCTTTACCTCCCAAAAACAGATTTAGAAAAGGCACTTTGTCAAAAAGAATATACAGATAGCAAATAAAAACATGAAAAGTTGATTGATCTCATTAGCCATTAGGAAAATGAAAATTAAAACCACAATAAGACATCACTGAATTGGTATCAGAATATCTGAAATTAAAAAGATACGTCCTTTGGTAAGGACATGAACTAACTAGAACTCTCCTTCAGTGCTTATGGAGATGTGAAGTGGTATAACCATTTTGGAAAATGTTTTCCTGCTTCTTAATACGTAAAGCATATACCTATCATATGATCTAGCTATTTTAACCCTAGGTGTTTACCGAAGAAAAATAAAAGCATATGTCCTACCAAGATGGGTACAAAAATGGTCATAGTGGTTGTGTTTTAAGAGCCCCAAACTAGAAACATTTCAAGTGTCCATCAGCAGGTGAATGGACAAAATTAGTGGTATATCCAAATAATGGAATACTGCTCAGCATTGTAAAAGAATAATCTATTAATATAGTCAACAACATGAATTAAACCCAAACTAATTAAACTAAATGAAAGAAGTCAGACAAAATGAGAACATTACATATGATTACTTTTATATCATATTCTAGAAAATGCAACTGATTAGTAGGCACAGAAGCCAGATCAGTGGTTGTATGGGTACGTAGGTAGGGACTGAGGGGAAAATGAGGGAATGTTGTTAATTTTCAATATCTTTATTATCTTGGTGATTTCAAGGCTTTATATACATGTCAAAACACCAAAGTTCACAGTTAAAATGTACTTAGTTAACTGTACATCAGTCATACCTTAATAAACCAGCTTTTAAAGTATATAAACTAGAACATGTCACTCCCTTGCTTAAATTCTGAATAACTGCTTATTACATTTAGAATAACATCTAAACTCTCTCATGAACTGCAATGAAGCATCTGTATGGCATTTGTTTCCTAACACATCTGTTCTACTTCTTGATCAACACATGCTGGTGACACTTGCCCCCTTTAGGGTTTTTGCCCATTAACTCTCCTATTTCAGGGTATTTTATGTGGTATTCCCTGTACCTGGGAGACTATTCCCATGCGCTCACATGGTGAGTGTTTTCATTTTTCAGATGCAATACCACATCATCAGAGAAGTACTAATGTTTAAATAGTCTTTCCTCCAAAATTATTCTTTTTGAATATTAATATTTATTTGGCTGTGCTCAGTCTTGTTGTGGCATGTGGGATCTTCTTAGTTGTGGGATGCACGGTCTAGTTCCCTGACCAGGGAATGGACTTGGGTATCCTGCATTGGGAGCATGGAGTCTTAGCCACTGGGCCACCAGTGAAGACCCCAAATTATTCTGTATCATTGCACCGTATTTGCTTAGTCATAGCACTTAGCAGAAGTTGTAATTATACATTTCTTCTTTATTTCCTTGTTTATGATCTGTCTCTCTCACTAGGCCATAAGCAGGTAATATCTTATCACTTTGGCCATGTCAGTGACATGCTAACCTCCCACCACCTCCTCGCTGTCATGAATAATTACTCTAGCCAGACTATGCTCTCTCTAGTAATGGTTTTTCATACCAACCACCTTCAGGAGAGGGCATGTATAGTTTTGAACAAAAAAAATCAACTGATTTTCTGAGTGTTCTATTTTAAAAATTAGAGCAAAAATCAATAGCTTTGAAAGGCAATGCTTTGATTTGTAAGAGCTAAGCTTTGAGGAAAAAAGAAAAGGTATTTTTCTTCTTTGTTTAAATGGACACAGGATTTACATCCAACAAAATGTACATATTTTGCTTTGAGAAATGTACATACCTGGGTAACTATACTACACTTACTATAGAAAATATTTCCTTCACTAACTAAGATGTCCTTTTCTAGTCAAGATTCTACCCACTCTTTCCAAGCAAAGCAGCCACTGTTCAGATTTCTATCACAGTAGTATGGTATGTCTATTCTAGAACTGTTCTAGATGGAATTATACTTTTGTGTCTGGCTAATTCCATTCAACATAATGTCTGAACTTTGTCCATGCTGTTGCATATGCAAGCAGTTTGTTCTTTTTTGCTGTTAAGCAGTATTCCATGGTATGGATATATCAGTTTGTTTACCCATTCCTCTGTTGATGGATACATGAACTGGCCAGTTTTTAGCTATTTGAATAAAGCTGTGTTATGAACATTCTTGTACAAAGATTTTGTGGACATATATTTCTCTTCAGTTAATACCTAGCAATTTATGGGCCATAGAATAGATGTATATTTCATTTTATAAGAAATTGCTAAAATGTTTTCTAATGTAGTTGGATTATTTTACATCCCTACCATCATGTGTGAAAGTTGCAAGTAACCCACATTTTTATCAGTACTTTAGAATTTAGCCATTCTCATGGCTATGAAGTGGTACCTCACAGTGATTTTAATCTGTATTTCTCTGATATTCAGCATCTTTTCATATACTTTTTAGCTATTCATAGAACCTTCTTTATGAAGACACTTTTGAAGTCTTTTGGCCATTTAACAAAAATGGATTGTCTTTGTATTATCAAAGTTATAGGAGTTTTAAAAAATACATTCTAAAGTCAAGTCCTTGGTTAAATATGTGTGTCTTCTCCAACTCTGTGACTTGTGTTTTATTTTAGCAGTGTCTTTGGAGAAGAGATCTGTATTATTTTTGCAAAGTTCAATTTAAGAAAAGGGATCTGAGAATCAAAAAGTTAAGTCCTAAAGACAGGAGCATTGTCATTTGTTTCTAGGTCATTTTTCAATTTTGTTTTTAATGTCTTCAGTGACCTGTTGCTTATTTAGAAGTGTGTTGTTTAGCTTCCATGTGTTTGTGTTTTTTTAACAGTATTTTTCCCCCTGTAGTTGATATCTAGTCTCACGGTGTTATGATAAAAAAAAGATGCTGGATATGATTTCAGTTTTCTTAAATTTATTGAGACTTGATTTGTGACCCAAGATGTGATCTATCCTGGAGAATGTTTCACACACACTTGAGGAAAAAGTATATTCTGCTGTTTGGGGATGGAATGTCCCAAAGACATCAATTAGTCCATTTAGCTTAATGTGTGTGTGATTTAAGGCTTGTGTTTCCTTATTAAATTTCTGTCCAGATAATCTGTCCATTGTTGTAAGTGGGGTCTTAAAGTCTCCTACTATTATTTTGTTGCTGTCAATTTCCCCTTTTATGGTTGTTAGCGTTTGCCTTATGTATTGAGGTGTTTCTATGTTGGGTGCATAAATATTTATAACTGTTATGTCTTCTTCTTGGATTGACCCTTTGATCAGTATGTAATGTCCTTCCTTATGTGATCATATGATCATTATGTAACGTCCTTCTTGTAACAGTTTTTATTTTAAAGTCTATTTTGTCTGATAAGAGTACTGCTACTCCTACTTTTTTTTGATTCCCATTTGCATGGAATATCTTTTTCATCCCTTGATTTTCAGTCTGTATGTGTCCTTAAGTCTGAAGTGAGTCTCTTGTAAGCAGCATATACACAGGTCTTGTTTCTGTATCCGTTCAGCCAATCTGTGTCTTTTGGTTGCGGCATTTACTCAATTTACATTTAAGGTAGTTATTGATATATATGTTCCTGTTGCTATTTTAATAGTTTAAGGTTTGTTTTTGTGGGTCTTTTTTTTTTGTCTTATGTTTCCTGCTAGAGAATTTCCTTTAGCATTTGATATAAGGCTGGTCTGGTGGTGCAAGGCAGCAAAAGCAGTTCTAAGAGCGGAATTTACAGCGATACAAACCCACCTCAAGAAAAGAGAAAACACCAAATAAACAACTTAACCTTATATCTAAAGCAACTAGAAAAAAAGAACAAAAAACTCCACAAAGTTAGTACAAGGAAAAAATCATAAAGATCAGAGAAGAAATAAATGGAAATGAAGGAGACAATACCATAGATCAATCAAAGTAAAAGCTGGTTCTCTGAGAAGATAAACGAAATTGACAAACCACTACTCAGACTCATCAACAAAAAAGGAAGAAGACGCAAGTCAATAAAATAAGAAATAAAAAAGGAGAAGTCACAACAGACAATGCAGAAATACAAAGGGTCATACGAGACTACTATGAGCAGCTATATGCCAATAAAATGGACAACACGGAAGAAATGAACAAGTTCTTAGAAAAGTACTACCATCCAAAACTGAACCAGGAAGAAATAGGAAACATGAACAGACCAATTTCACGCACCAAAACTGAAATGGTAATCAAAAATCTTCCAACAAAAGCCCAGGGCCAGATGGCCTCACAGGTGAATTATACCAAAACTTCAGAGACTAGCTATCACCTATCCTGCTCAAACTCTTCCATAAAACTGCGTAGGAAGGAAAATTCCCCCAAATCAGACAAAGAGGCCATAAAAAAAGAAAGTTATAAAGAAATAACACTGATGAACACAGATGCAAAATTCTAGCAAACAGAATCCAGCAACACATTAAAAGAATCATATACCATGATCAAGTAGGATTTATTCCATGAATGCAAGGGTTCTTCAATATAGGCAAATCAATCAATGTGGCACATCATATCAACAAACTGAAAGATAAAAACCATATGATCTCAACATATACAGAAAAAACTTTCAACAAAATACTGATTTATGATGAAAACTGTCTAGAAAGTAGACACAGAAGGAACCTACCTCAACATAATAAAGGCCATATACAATAAACCCACAGAAAACATTATTCTCAATGGTGAAAAACTCAAAGTATTTCCTCTAAGATCAGGAACAAGACAAGGGTGCACATTCCCACCACTATTTTTCTACATAGTTTTTGGAAGTCATAGTCACAGCAATCAGAGAAGGAAAAGAAAGAAAAGGAATCCTGATTGGAAAAGAAGTAAAACTATCACTGTTTGTAGATGACATTATACTATACATAGAAAATCCTAAATTTTCCACCAGAAAATTACTAGAGCTAATCAATGAATATAGTAAAACTGCAGGATATAAAATTCAGAAATCACACATACAGAAATCCCTTGCACTCCTATACACTAACAATGAAAAATCAGAAACAGAAGTTAAAGAAACAATCCCATTCACCATTGCAACAAAAAGAATACAATACCTAGGGATAAACCTACCTGGGCTTTCCAGGCGGCGCTAGTGGTCAAGAATCTGTCTGCCAATGCATGAGTCATAAGAGACGTGGGTTCAGTCCCTGGGTCAGGAAGATTCCCTGTAGAAGGGCACAGCAACCTACTCCAGTATTCTTGCCTGGAGAATCCCATGGAGAGAGGAGCCTGGCAGGTTACATTCCATGGGGCAGGTAAGAGTCAGACACAACTGAAGTGACTGAGCACATGCACACTAATCTACCTAAAGAGACAAAAGACCTGTATGCAAAAAACTATAAGACACTGATGAAAGAAATCAAAATGACACAAACAGATGGAGAGCTATACCATGTTCTTGAATTGGAAGAATCAATATTGTGAAAATGACTATACTATCCAAAGTAATCCACAGATTCAGTGCAATCCCTATCAAGCTACCAGAGATATTTTTCACAGAAATAGAACAAAAAATGTCACAATGTGTATGGAAAACAAAAGACTCCAAATTACCAAAGAAATCTTGAAAAAGAAGAATGGAGCTGGAGGAATTAGCTTTCATATAAGGTTGGAATGGAGCTGGAGGAATGAATCTTCATATAAAAGATACAAATACTTTTATTTTTGACAAACAAGGCAAGGATATACAATGGAGAAAAGGTAACCTGTTCAATAGGTAGTGCTGGGAAAACTGGACAGATACCTGTAAAAGAATGAAACTAGAACACTTTCCAGCACCATACACAAAAATAAACTCAAAATGGATTAAAGATTTAAATGTAAGGCCAGAAACCATAAAGCTCTTAGAGGAAAATGTAGGCAGTATACTCTTTGACATACATCACATCTAGATCATCTTTGACCACCTCCTAGAGTAATTGCAAATGAAACAATTGACAAAGGATTAATTTCCAAAATATACAAGCAGCTCATGCAACTCAATACCAGAAAATCAAACAACCCATTCAAAAAATTGATGGAAGACCTAAACATATATTTTTCCAAAGAAGATATGCAGATGACCAACAAACACATGATAAGATGCTGTATGTCTCAGGAAACTCAAACAGGGGCTCTGTATCAACCTAGAGGGGTGGGATGGGGAGGGGTGGGGAGGGAAATGGGAGGGAGGTTCTAAAGGGAGGGGATATATGTATACCCATGTATACTGGGTATACATGTATACCTCCATGTATACTGATTCATACTGAGGTTTGACAGAAAACAGCAAAATTCTGTAAAACAATTCTCCTTCAATTTAAAAATAAATAAATTTAAAAAAAGAAAAGAAAAAAAGAAATTCAAACAACCCATTCAAAAAATGAGTGGAAGACAAAACATACGTTTTTCCAAAGAAGATATACAGATGACCAACAAATGCCTGATAAGATCTTCAACATGGCTCAATACTAGATAAATGCAAATCAAAACCACAATGAGATATTATGTCACTCTGGTCAGAATGGCCATCATTTAAAAATCTACAAACAATAAATGCTGGAGAGGACATGGAGAAAATGGAACCCTCTCGCACTGTTGAAGGGAATGTAAATTGATACAGCCACTACGGAGAACACTATGGAGATTCCTTAAAAAACTAGGAATAGAACTACCATATGATCCAATGACTCCACTATGGGGCATATACCCCGAGGAAATCATAGCTGAAAGAGACACATGTATCTCAATGTTCGTGGCAGCACATTTTACAATAGCTAGGACATGGAAGAAAGCTAGGTGTCCATCGGCAGATGAATGAATACAAACTGTGGTGCCTGTATACAATGGAATATTACTCAACCATAAAAATGAATGTGCCTGAGTCAGTCATAATGAGGGGGATGAGCCTAGAGCTTATTGTACAGAGTGAAGTAAGTCAGAAAGAGAAGGACAAATGTTGTATATTAACGCATACATATGGAATCTAGAAAGATGGTCCTGATGAGCCTATTTGCAGGGCGGCAATGGAGACACAGACATAGACAGCATATTGTGGAGACGGTGAGGGTGGCACGAATTGAGAGAATAGCATGGAAACATACACATTACCGTATGTACAATAGTAAGTGGGAATTTGCTGTGTGACACAGAGAGCTCAACCCAGTGATCTGTCACAACCTAGAGGGTGGGGTGGGGTGGGAGGTGGGAGAGGGGTTCATGAGGGAGGGGACCTATGTCTACCTGTAGCTGATGCATGTTGATGTATTGCAGAGGCCACACACTGTTGTAAAGCAATTATCCTCCAATTTAAAAAACAAAGAAAGAAAGTAGCATTACAAGTTTATACCACTACTGTATACTGGAATACATTTTTAAGACTAACTTAAAACATGTCCTAGTGACTCAGACGATAAAGAATCTGCCTGCAATGCAGGAGACCCGGGTTCAATCCCTCGGTCGGGAAGATACCCTGGAGAAGGGATCTAGTATTCTTGCCTGGAGAATCCCATGGACAGGGGAGACTGGTGGGCTTCAGTTCATGGGGTTCCACAGAGTCCGACATGGCTGAGAGACTAACACTAAAATGTGTCCTATAAACATACTGTACTTTCTTTTCTCCCCCGTGCTATACAGTAGGTTTTCTTTAGTTATCTATTTTATACATTGTTGTTGTTGCTGTGTAGTTGCAAAATTATTGTTGTTTACCCATAGATTGTAGCCCACCAGGCTCCTCCGTCCATGGGATTTCCTAGGCAAGTATACTCAAGTGGGTTGCCATTTCCTTCTCCAGGGGATTTTTCTGACCTAGGGATTGAACCCACATCTCTTGCATTGCAGGCAGATTCTTTACCACTGAGCCACCGGAGAAGCCCATTTTATACATAGTAGTGTGTAGATGTCAGTCCCAATATGCAGTAGGTACAGACACCAATACCACTTGATTCCACTTATACTAGATACCTAGAATAGTCAAATTCATAGAGTCAAAAAGTACATCGGTAGATGCCAGGAGCTGGAGTTGGGGTGGGGAGAGGGGATAGGGAGTTAGAATTTAATGGGGACAGAGTTCCAGTTTAGGAAGGTGAAAAATTTGGCAGATGGATGATGGTGAGAGCTGCACAACAATGTGAATATACTTAATGCCACTGAACTGCACATATATAATTAAAACAGTTTGTTTTATATTATGTGACTGTTACCACAATAAAAAACAACATTAAAAAACAGTTTACACCACAAACAATGTTTTTGAAAGAATTCATGATGATTTAAGACCTGATTTTCCTTACTGCTCAAGAAGAGATTTAAAGTTTGGCCACCTGATGTGAAGAGCTGACTCACTGGAAAAGATCCTGATGCTGGGAATGACTGAAGGCAGGGGGAGAAGGGGATGACAGAGGATGAGATGGTTGGATGGCATCACTGATGCAATGGACATGAGTTTGAGCAAGCTCTGGGAAACAGTGAAGACAGGGAAGCCTGGCGTGCTGCAGTCCACAGAGTTGCAAAGAGTTAAGACAGGACTGAGCGACTGAACCACAACAACAAAAGAGAAGGTGCCTGAGGGGGTGGGAGAGGAAATCGAAACAAAAGGGGTTTCTGCACCACCCCTACCCCCCTCCCTCCTGGAGTAAGTGATCCATGTCTCAGTCAGTGTGTGGGGATCCCAGATCAGAGGAGACCTATGCCTGGCTTTCCGAGGAACCAGCCAAGGAAATAGAAAGCTTTGTCCAAAGCATCACAGAAGGGTAGCAATGGTGGGTGAGATATAAGCAGGCAGACAGGACTGGGGGAAACTTTGGGAGGTACTATTATGCTCAGAAAGAAAATGAGAAAAGCAGACAAAAAAATGAGTTCTTAGATTCATCATGGGAGACAGATTGCTAAGAGAAGGTGAGCTCACTCAAAGTAGCCTGACAGTCACTGTGAAAGCATGGACCTCAAGAGTGATGCCCAGAACCTGAGGATGAGGGTGAAAGAAGGTGAAGTTCAACCCGGTGAAGGCCAGTATAGACAATGGATGATTGTGAATGAGACTCCATTTCACCCTGGAGTCCCCTTGAACTTCAATTTACTTCCCAAAGAAGTGGGAGGGGAGGGAGGAGAACATGAACCAATTCTTCACTTAAATGAGACAACGTTTTAATCCAGAAAAATGTGACTGTTACCTTGAATCGGCAAGATTGTTTCCTGCTACCAAAAGGATATGGGCGCTTGAGAACTAAGGTATGTTGTAAAGGAATAGAATTTCACACCTGTATCCCTGAGTTTTTAGTGAAATTGCACTGGGAGGAGTCATAAGGTCTTCAGGGCAGGGATAATTTCGGTGCTAAGCCAACTGGTGCTCAGGGCGTTGACCTGTGCCAATTACACAGTAGATGGTCAGGCAATAGTTTTAAGCGGATGAAAGACAATGACTTGACTATGGTGAAGTTAGCGTGTGTGACCTCAGGTCCCCCATTTTCTGGCTCTCTGTGTTTCTTCCTTCTATGCATAATGAAGTTGAGGACAAATCAGCCATGTATTTGGATCACAGCAGCAATGGGAATAGACATTTTATTTTTATTTTCCCTTTCCTTGCCAATTGGTAAGCAGTTACTTCCTTCAACGTGCCTTTTACATGGGGGATTATTTAATCTAGCAGATTCATGCCTGGATGCCATATCATATAAAAATGATTACTTCTGTATGACTCAATGTTCTTAACTCTTTATACATTTTGAGGCCACTGAAGTGTTCTCTAGGAGTTTGAAAAACTTTCTTTTAATGCACTAAAAGCAAAGAACAACACTCACTGGTTTTTAGCTTTTCTCAGCTGTGATTGACATTCTCGTGTCTCAGGACGAATTGTTGACAGCAACAAAGACCCTGTTCCTTAAAAAGTTATGGACAGTGGTAGATATGAAGGAAGCCTGTTCTAATTTGTCAGGGCTTACAAAGGATGCTGAGGACCTCCTGACAGCACTTTAGGAAAGAGGGTTTTTGTGGTACTTTATGAGAACCAGCTGTGGAATCAGATTTCATCTCACACCCAGGCTCTGCCGCTTACCAGCCATGGGAACTTGGGTGAGTTGCATAAGGTCTTCAAGCTTCAGTTGAGTCTCCCAGGGAAGTTTGGACTATTAAGTGAGATGATATGAGCTTAGCATGTTGCACATATTGCTTTTGGCACATATCATGTACACAATTCATTTTAGCCATTTCATCTTTATTTTTATTCACTGGCATTCTGAAACTGGAACAAAGCAGCGATGTTCTTTTTTGAGGATAGCAACGTCTGAGCACGACTAGGGTGAGATTGTTAAAACATTTTCTTGTGCCAGGTGTTCAGTTTTCAGGAAGCAATGTCACAGATCTAGTAACCTCTGTAAATACATATGAAAAAGATCAGAAGAAAAATCATTTCCAGGGAGCACTATTTTTTTTTTTAAATGGCAATCTAAAAGATGCTTTAGGGTTTGGAAAAGAAGTTTAGGTTTCTCCTGGTGAATGAAAAAAAAATGCTTAGAAACAGAAAAACTTGGGATAAATGTGTGTTTCTTTTTGTAACTTCTATTTGAAATTCATTAACAACCAGTTCTATTATGGCAGCAGAAGGTATAAAACCAAACGGGCTCCTTTCTCCCATAATCGAGCAAGGCTCTCAGAATCATTTGGAAAGAAAACTCAAATCTAGGCCAGAGCTTATTGGCTGACTGATGAACCACCAGTAAATCTTCAAGCAAAAAGAACTTGATGTTGAATCCATTCAAAAAACATTCTTCATTTGATCCTCCTAAAACTGAAGTTATTTAAATATAATTCATTCAAAGTGAGGCAGCTGTCCCAGAAATCAGCAAAAGCCTACTTGTTTCATGTCGGCTTAGTTGTTCTTCTGCTAAAGAAATGAACTTGAGGGTGTGGACACAGCAACCTGGGCCCACTCGGGGATTTTATACAGGGCAGCTGCAGCAGGCACAGCTTCCAGATGGTACTCTGGAGAAAAGATGGAGGCTTTGAACTAACTAATGGAACAAGGGATTGGAAACAGCAGAGGGAACACTAGAACACGGAGGGATGTGACCTCAGCGGTGTCAGGCCATTAAGATGAGGCTTCAGAAACAGCCTTGGAAGCTGCAGTGATTTGGACAAGTTAGGTGACCTTTAAGAAAATGATATGAATATCTAATTAGATGCTCTTCTGCACAATTACTGCTAAAACCCCTACATGATCCAGGTTCGCTGCATAAGAAAGCTGTTCCTGCAGTGGGCAGACCACGGTCAAGGGGAAAACATCATCCTTAGGTGAGTGTGAAGATCCCAAGTGATGGAGAACGAGTCCAAGGCTAAGGGAATGGGAGGCAGGGATGGAGTTAATACATAGTGGAAGGTGTCGCTGCTGTCATGGGAAGAGAAAAGGACAGCTTTATAAAGAGAAATGTGAGCAGTGACAAGGCCAGGGTGGAGAAAGAGCTTTCTTAGTCCTCCAGGTAAGCCTGGAATATGTCCCCCAGTTTTAGATCTTTGCATAGCTTTTAAACCTGTTTGGCCCAACTTTGTTGTTTATGTAGAGATTGCTGGAGACTTTTGTCTTCCCAAGATGTTATTCCACTGACTTTAAAAATCTTTCATGAGTTTAAAGAGCACTTAGCACAATCTTGTTTGATTATTTATTAATTTAATCAACAGATGTTTATGGAATATGTATTAGGTACCAAGTACTGTTCTAGGTTTCTGAGATTATGGTGGAAAATAAAATAGGCTCCACCCCTGGCCTCAAGAAGTTTACATTCTAGAGAGAGAAACAATCAATGTACACACAGAAAAACAGGGCAAATACTGAGTGTAACACATTTTTATGAAGGAAACAAAGAGTTGAGACATAGAATAAGGGTATGTAGAATTAGGATCAAAGTCTAGGGAAAGAGTCGCAGAGACAGGATACATCATGATGCTGCCATTCTGGAAAGCTTGCCAGCAGTATTTACCAGAATACAATCTGTGTATGCATGGGATCCAGAGATCTCACTACTGCATATACATGTCAGAGATATTCTTGCTCAAGTCATAAGAAAAGGCATTCTAGAGTGTTTGTCATGATAATGTTTTTGATAAGAGGGAGTTGGAGGGGTCCATCACTAGGGTGAATGATTGCTATGGATTATTGTATTAACAGAACACTAAGAAGCAATGGATGAACAGGAATGTAGATAGCTCTAAATGTCTTAACGTTTAATAAAAATGTCAGAGAAAAGGAGATTCAAAGAACAACATACTCTGAAAACACACACTGGAAACATCACAACACATGTATCTGGGATGATTCAGAGCCAGCGTCAGTCCTCTCTATGGGGAGAGGGGAGTGAGAGTGAGGATGAGAGGAGGGGAGGAAAATCCTCTCTAATGGATTTAGGAAAGAGTCTTAAATGGTAGAGTCATGATGACATTCTATGAATTTAAGAGCATGATTGACTCAGATCTGCACCTGGAGCTAAAACAGAACAAAACAAAAGAGTGAGAGAGAGCCAGCCAGGCTGAGTGCTGGGAAGAATACTCTGGCTAATGGGAGCAGCTTGTGGAAAAGCCTGGGCAAAGGTGGGCAAAGGGCTAGCCTGAAATAGGACCAGTAATGGTCAAGGGCAATGCGAAAGGATTGACAGAGGAAGCTGGAGATAAAGGCAGGACCTTGCTCATACAAGGTCCCAGGGTACCATGGTAAGAGGCTCAGATTTTATGGCGAGATCAATAGGAAGCCACTAAAATATTTTAAGCGAAAGAGTGACATGCCTTCATTGATGATCAAGTTGTCTGTGATGGAAAGTCTGGATAGGAGGAAGCAAGAGGAAGACCAGAGACACCATTAAGGAGGTGCTGCAGTCTCCCAGCTGAGAGATGCTGGTGACCTAGAACAAGGTGGCTGCATACATTGAGGGAAGTGAACACATGAACACAGTTGCACACAGACAAACTCACGGGGCTTTCCCTGCAGTCCAGTGGTTAAGACTCCGTACCCCTAATACAACGGGTAGTGGTTTAATCCCTGATCAGGGAACTAAGATCCTGCATGCTGCATGGCATGGCCAAATATGTGTGTGTGTGTGTGTGTGTGTGTGTACACACACTTGTGTACAGGCTCAGTTGCTCAGTCGTGTCTGACTCTTTGCGACCTCATGGACTATAGCCCAACCAGGCTCCCTTGGCTGTGGAATTTTCTAGGCAAGAACACTGGAGTGGATTGCCATTTCCTACTCCAAGAGATCTTCTTGACCCAGGGATTGAAGCTGCATCTCCTGCACTGGCAGGTAGGGCTTCCCTGGTGGCTCAGAGGTAAAGAATTTGCCTGCCAATGCAGGAGACACAGGTTTGATCCCTGGTTTGGGAAGATCCCCTGGAGAAGAAAATAGCAATCTGCTCCAGTATTCTTGCCTGGGAAATCCCTTGGACGGAGGAGCCTGGTGGGCTACAGTCCATAGAGTGGCAAGGAGAAGGGCACAATTTAGGGACTAAACAACAACAGTATAAGACATGAATAGTACCTGGCACATGAGAAAAAACAAACAACAAAAAAGCTTACACTCATGGCCAGCAAAAGGAGTCTTCCCATGTCCCACATTTCTGCTTTTCCACTGTGAACATAACCCAGTGTCTCTGTTGAATTTTTGTTGGAGAAGCATGAGTACCCAAAATGCCCCCTAGTCCCGCCCCAATCCCAGGTTCCTGGCAGCTTTGTGGGCTCATGGGTGTTTGCCTCCTAGTCCTGGACTTTCCCAGACATGAAGGAGTCACACAGGTCTCCCTAAATATATCTGTGGTCAGGATGCTTTAAAAGCTGGTCCCTGGAGCCTCAGTTCAGTTCAGTTCAGTCACTCAGTCATGTCCAACTCTTTGCGACCCCATGGACTGCAGCATGCCAGCTTTCCCTGTCCATCACCAACTTCCAGAGCTTGCTCAAAGGTGGTCTGAGTTTTATTCGCAGCTCCACCATTCAGTTACTGGCTGGGTGACCATAGACAAGTTCCTTTGTGCTCTGTGCCTCAGCTTCTTCATCTGTAAAATGCGGACAGTGATAGTGCCTATTTCATCACCCATTTCTGAATTCTTGTGGCTCAGCTGGTAAAGAATCTGCCTGCAATGCAGGAGACCCCGGTGTGATTCCTGGGTTTTGGGAAGATCCCCTGGAGAAGGGATAGTCTACTCACTCCAGTATTCTTGGGCTTCCCTGGTGGCTCAGCTGGTAAAGAATCTGCCTGCAATGAGGGAGACCTGGGTTCAATCCCTGGGTTGGGAAGATCCCCTGGAGAAGGGAAAGGCTACTCACTCCAGTATTCTGGTCTAGAGAATTCCATAGACTATATAGTCTATGGGGTCGCAAAGAGTAGGATACGACTGAGTGACTTTCACTTCACTTCACTTCACTTCAGTTTATATAAAAGGCTCAGAACAGAACCTGACATCAAACCCATGTCCTATTAGAGTTCATTATTATTATTAGTGAAGGGAGCCAGTTGCTTTCCTCACTGATATGCCTAGTGATTACAACTCTTCTAGCAGAATACTTTCTGATAAGCATCAGTCAGGGAGCCTGCTGCCCTGTCTCTGCCCTGTACCCCACCTACACTTTGAAAAACCAAGTTTCTAAAACATGAGGTCATTTTTTCAATAAGCTTCATATTACGTGAATAGCCCCGTGCTTCTCAAGGACCAAAAAAGTTCTTGCTGTAAACAAGGCTGAGAATTTTAAAACTTTTGTTAAGTTAAAAGGAATGTGTCATCTGCTGCTTCTTTTATGAGTATATTTTTATATTTCTCATCACATACGAGAGCTCAAGAAAAGCAGGCTTAATACCCACATAGAGTCATACGTCCCATGTTGCTGCTTCAGGTCACGCCAATACACTTACATGTGCTGGACGTTGGTGAGGCTGATATTCCAGCCCACAAAGCACCCTACTGCACGTTCGCCAGCTGTGGCAGTCATCTAGTGCCTTTCTTTATTCCCTTCCCTTTATTTTCCATCTGAACTCACAGTATCTGTCTTACCTCTGGGATTTTAGGCAGTCTCATTAAGCCATTTGCAGTTGGTTTGAAAGACCAGGGGAATTAACCTTGGCCCTCGCCGTTATTTGCATTTTAAAAGGAAGGTTTTCATCTGAATAGACCTCTAATTTGGTGATTTGAGAGTGAGGAAATGCACTTTCCAAACATCTCTGGAGGAGGGCTAGGTTAGACCTTGGGTGTCCTCTGCCCTCCCTTCAGTCCCAGCACCCTTGCATTCCCTGCAGACTTCCTGCCCAGGTGGGGCCTGTGTTGGGCACTTCCTGTGGTTACCCACCATCCTCCCAGCTCAGTTCCTTTTCCAGCTAGTGCTATAGCACCTGCCTCCCATAGGTGTGACCTGCCGGGCCTCACCTTGCTTCCCTACCTCTCCCTTTCTTGCCAGGCTTCTCTGACTTGGGGTACCTGTAGGTGCAGCCTGGACCTGAAGGTGATTAATATCTCTCTGACCAAGGAGCAACGGAACCAGTAGGTAGATGCTGTTCTTTCACGTAGACAATACTGGGGCACATTCTACTGGCTCTCCATCCTAGTAAGATTAAGCCCATGACCCACAGTGGTGATCCAACTTGAGAACTCATCCTTGAATCAGCTTTCCCTCCTCCCTGTTTCTCTCTACACAGTTTCCCACTCCTGTTTCCTCAGACCACTTATCAAAATAGACTACCTGCTTTCAGAGTAACCCAGGCTAAAACAGTGCCAAAGCTAACAGGCTTCTACCTAGCCATTTACTTTTGTGCTATTCAAGGGAGGATTAACATGTTGACAGATTATGATCTATAAAGCAGAAATTTGTCAGAGTTTTTCTAAAGAAGGTAAGTCCAATTGTTGAAAATTTAATGCAATGACTATTTATTTCAGTTTCCCTACTGCTGGGTACAAAGCTGGGCTTTGGGCAGACAATGGTGAATGATCCTCCTGACACTGTAGCCAGGTGTATATGACTCCAATCCCTCTGCCAACAGTGGTCCACCCTGAAAAGGAAAGGTAAGCAGATCTTGAGGACACTAGGATTAAGAGCATCCAAGCCTAAGGCAGCCTGCCTGAATTCACTTCCTCATCCATTACTTCCTGGTTGGGTAAATTACCTAAATTCACCAAGCCTTTGTTTCTTCCTCTTAAAGTGATCTTGAAGACAAAATGAAAAAAATGCATGTGATGATCTTATTATGCTGCCTGACACGTAGCCATGTACAGCCCAGTCTAGCTCTGTAGTGAGGTGTTGATTTCCACATGATATGTTAGGGCCATGAGGGTGTTGGCTTCAGACGAGGGGAGGTGGAGGGGAGGAGGGTGAAGAGGCCCTCAGCCCAGCCTGGGTCCAGTGTTAATATTAGGAACATAGAAAGGATGATTCAGCTAAGAGAAGGGTAACCACAATGAATTATCTTAACACATTATTGACCACAGATGTAACCCCATAGGTGTTAGTTTCTGCAAAAATCCCCCAGTCAATAATGTGTTAACAGGTGTGAAACTATTGGCCACTTTCTTATTCAAGCAATTTATATCATGTTGCGTGTTCTGAAAGTATAGCATTATGTTTACACATTTAGATGACTTATGTAGGATGACAAATGTGCTCTTAAATGTTGGAAATAATTTTAACTAAAAAATTTACATTCTCATACATTTTGTACCACACTTTGACTAGTTTTGTTTGAATAGCACCTCCCTCTCTCTAATTATCCTAGTCAGTCAAAAGTTTCTTATACTTTCTACTTGTAATGTGTGGCTAATTTGAGGGTGTTTCTGGGAAATTTTCTGTCAGCCATTTTGTCAGAGATAGTTAAGAGTTTATAAGCTGGAAAAGGAAAAAGGGCGGGAGGAATATGGAAGAAAGGAGATTTCGTATGAATTCAAGCAGTGGAGCTAGAAATGATAGTATAATACCCCCTGAGAGAGGAGATTTCTATCCAGGAGCCAAAGACGCCATCTTGGATACACCCTGTCCCCTCCCCCATTCTCCCAGACACCCGCACCTGCCACCAGATGCTTTGACATCTCACTCTCGCGCCAAGACTTCAGTTCTTCTCAGAAAGGTTTTACATTGTGCCAGCAAAACTGAAAGGTAGATAATTTTCCTTTGTTTCTGCCCACCCCTATCTCTGTACTCCTATCCAAGACACTATTCTCCCAAGGCAACTGTGAAGATATTTTTGGCTAAGGAGGTCATTCCCAGCACACCACCAGAGGAGCAGAGGTGGGGTGGGCCAGAGGAATGGATGGGTAGGTGGAGCTGGCATGAGGGGCATCTGGCAGTGTCGGGCTGGATTACAAGAAGTGAGGGGCTTAAGAAGCTCTCTTTCTTCCCAGAGTCTCTGACTGGCTTTTTATAGACACTCAACACCTCCTCAAATGAACCAGAGAGGCGAAGTAATCAGATGATTCTCCTTCAGATGAATGGTTTGTTGTATCTTTTGTAGGTGTAAAAAGATTTATTAACTCATAATTTTATCAAGTAGTAAAGTGTGAGTAAATGTTTTAATAAGGTCACTAATTCCATTACAGTATGTTGTGCTTAATAGCCTTTAAAGGTGAAATAAAATTATCAGCTCTTAGTTACTTTCCTCCAATTTTCTGTAGACTTAATGAGGGGTTTTCTAAAAGCCCATTCCTCCTTCATCCCTCTTCCCACTTCCTCACTCTCCCCACCTCCATAGGACTCTGTTGCACTCAAGACAACATACAGTGTTGTGGTTCAGAATTAACATTCTAGGGTAAGAAAGATTAAAATTAGAATCCTAGCTTAACTACTCAGTACCCATGTGACCCTGGATAAGTTTCTTATCCTGTCTAAACCCTGGCTAAGCCTCAGGATGCTCATCTGTAAAATGGGATCATGATCCTACCTCCTGATGTTCCTCCTAAAGATGAAATCATTAATGCGTGTGTTAATAAAGTACCTGGAAGGAGTATGAGCTCACTGAATGTTAGCTATCGTATTAGTTACATGCTGCCATGAGACAGATTACCCCAACTTAATCAGGACACAACTAGGTTATGTGCCTCTGCCTCAGAGTCCCTGAGAAGTCTATGATAATGGTGTCAACCAGGCTGCAGTCTCATCCAAAGGCTTGACTGAAAGATGATCTGCTTGCAAGCTCACTCTCATGGTTGCTGGTGAGATTCTATTCCCCATGGGCTGCTGTTGGCTGAAGGGCTTCCTCCATTCCTTGACATGTGATTTCCCCACCATGCACTTCAAACAGGGCAGCTGGCTTTCAACAAGAGTGAGCAAGCAAGAGGGCAAGAGAGAGCCAGCAAGACAGAGGACAGAGTTTTTTGGCAACCTAATTTCTGGAGTATCATTCCATCATTTTGCCATCTCCTATTCATTAGAAGCAAGTCATTAGGTCTAGGCCACATTCAAGGGGAAAGGGTCATACAAGGGTGCAGACACCAGGAAGTAGGGATCGTTAGGAGATGTTTTAGAAGCTGCCTACACAGCTATGGGTGTTATTATTGTGAAGTAACTTAGATTTAACAGTATCATATTTTATCAAGCCTCTATTTGAAAAGTTTCCTCAATTCCCCTTTATCATAAAAATTTCACATGCATTGTGCAGCACAGAAGGCTTTGCAGTCCATGTCCCTTTACTCTTCTAGGTTTTTTCCTGTCACTCCCCATGGATCCCTTTTGTCTTTGTGCATGCGTGCTAAGTCAGTTCAGTCATGTTCAATTCTTTGTGACTCTATGGACTGTAGCCCATCATATTCCTCTGTCCGTGGGATTCTCCAAGCAAGAATACTGGAGTGGGTTGCTATGCTCCCCTCCAGAGGATCTTCCTGACCCAGCAATCAAACCAGTGCTTCTTGAGTCTCTTGCATTGGCAGGCGGGTTCTTTATGACTAATGCCACCAGAGAGGCCCTCCCTTTAGTCTACTGTACCCCTATTTCTCATACTGTCTAAACATGCCAGGTTCTAAGGGCTTCCAATGTTTCCCCTTCAATTCATAATGATGTTCCAGGAGATTTATGTCATTGCAAAAGATGATGGTGTCTAAAAAATTTTTTAGAAAAAAAATAAGCACATAAAATTATTTATGTATTTTCCCCTATTACAACAGAACCAGGGAGCCGTTGAGTACATAGCAGATGAGCATGTGAGGTTTGAGAGTCAAAAGAAGTTTAGAGGTGTCCCCGCGCATATTCATGCCTCTGTGATTGCTTTGGCCTCTCTGTTCTGTTTTGTGGACTCATCCTGTTCCTTTAGAGTCACAATGAGCTGTCATCTTTTGGTGAGCACATATCCAAGCTCCTCAAGGCTTGCCTCTTCCCCCATCTCTTCTCTTCCCCCATTTCTTCTCTGTTTCCCCCATAGCATTGTGGATAATCCCCTCTTAGAGATCTTTTGTTATGGACAGTGTATGTAGAAAGTGTCCCACAGAATCCTAGAATCCTACATGGTGTTGGGGATGGAGACGGGCTGAGTTAATTTCTTAAAGGGTGGTCTTTTCAGTTTGTGTTTCCTACCCTGCCTACAGCTCCCTGCTGTGCACACTTATTTTTTCCACTCATGGACCATGTTGCTCAGAACATCCCTGTCTTGAGGATGGACCCTGTCTCAAGGGCGGTTCACCTCTGCAGGAGTGCTGGGCCTGTCTTATAGGTAACGTGCCCAAGTGCATCAGGCAGCAGGTGGTGGAGCTGGGATGCAAACCTTGCCAGTGTCAATTGTCTGGCCTTTGCTTTTGCTGTCTGCAGTACACAGCTACAAACACTGGCAGGAGGATAACTTTTTAAGCAGCTGTTGCAGTCAGCCCTTTGGTTTCTGACAGACAGGTGCTTCAAAGGCATGAGGAAGACATAGGATTTTTCCGTGCTTCAAAACTGTTTGAAAACCAATTCAGAGTCAAAAATGCTTCCCTAAGGAGCACTTACCAGCAATTCTTACTGTCCCTGTCAATCATTCACACATTCGCCCTTTCTCTCTGCATCTTTCTGCAATGACATATTTGCTTGTGTTGGGTCACTATTTTTTTTTTTTTTTGCCTCCAAACGTTCCCTTGCTCCTTGGGTTTACTAGAGGCTATTACACATTTGTCTCTCAATTGCAGATTTTGGCCTTCCTGAATAGTGAAGCCTTTCTCTAATTCTATAAGAACAGACATTTCAGAATGGAAATGGACCCACGATGTTGTTGTTATTTTTGCCAGGCACCCTGCTTCTTTTGGGAATGGTACTTCTCCCATGCTGAAAGACCCTGGTGAAAGATACACATTAAGGTGCCTTAAGCCAGCCCTACTTATAGGCATAGACCTGTGATCTGGTCCATGACCTGTGACCCATGATCACTCTCGTCTGTGTGGCATCAGTTGTAGAAGTGAGAGCAAGGCCTAAGCTGAGCAGTCACAACTATTTGGGTTGACAAATAGAACTTGGGGAAAAAGAAATGTCGTGGTTGTTAAACTGGGATTAAATAAATCTGCTGCTGGTGGGGGAGCCTTTTTATCTGTCAGGTGGAGAGAGGCGGGCTGCAAAGGAAGCCCACAGTGCCTTATGCTAGAACCACTCCTGCAGTTCTCATCTGTGTATGCTAATTAATTACCTTTTATTCCTAAAACTAGTTAGAATTGAGTTTTAATCGTTTGATAGCCCAAAGTCATGCTTAATACAGATGTCAGGGATGGCAAGTCAATTTCAACTCACTTGCAAACCAGAAGAACTGCCAGATAAAATACAGGATTTCCAGCTACATTTGAGTTTCAGATAATGAATATTTTTAGTTGTATATATATATGAAAAGTGTGAAAGTATTAGTCACTCAGTCATGTCTGACTCTGCGACTCCATGGACTGTAGCCCACCAGGCTCTTCTGTCCATGGGATTCTCCAGGCAATAATACTGGAGTGGGTTGCCATTCCCTTCTAAAGGGGATCTTCCCAATGCAGGGATCAAACCCAGGTCTCCTGCATTGCAGGGAGATTCTTCACTATCTGAGCCACCAGGGAAGCCCATATATATATATATATGACCCATATATTACATGGGACACACATGTACCAAAACATTGTTTTTCCTACAGACTGCAGCACACCAGCCTTCCCGCCATTTCTCTGTCTCCCAGAATTTGCTGAAACTCATGTCCATCGAGTCAGTGATGCCATCCAACCATCTCCTCCTCTGTCACCTCCTTCTCCTCCTGTCCTCAATCTTTCCCGGCATCAGTGTGTTTTCCAATGAGTCCACTCTTCACATCAGGTAGCCAAATTATTGGAGCTTCAGCTTCAGCATGAGTTGTTCCATTGAATATTCAGGGTTGATTTCCTTAAGGATTGACTAGTTTCATCTTCTTGTTGTCCAAGGGACAAAGCATTACTCATTATTTATTTGAAGTTCAAATGTAACCATGCATCTAATATTTTTATTTACTAAGTAGAAAGCAGTAATGGTTGCTTGTAACACTATGCTGAGGATTCTAAGGCCAAGTTTAGCCTCACTGGAAAAGAGTATGGTTATTGATGAATGATGTCTGCCGTGTATGTGGAACCGGAGAAAGGTAGCATGTATGCCATACATATACCATCCCTGGTTTGTCCCAAGTATTTAGAGATGTTTTTCTTCTGCAGCCATAAATAATGCAGTTTATTTTAATAATAGTATAAATAATGCTAGCTGCCATTTGTTGAGTCCCTTTGCTCTGAGAGCCTTACATATGTCATCTAATTGAATCCTTGTGACAATATTTTATCGGCTGTATTCACAATTGAGACTCAGAGAAGTTAGAATTTTCACAGACAATATAAATGCCAGAGCTGGTATTCAAACCCATGTCTGTATGACACCAAAGTTCATGCTTTTTCCGATTCATCATTCTGCGGGAGGCAAATATTGTCCTAACAGCATATACGAGGAAGTCATCTTAAAGTGCTATTTTGCAAATTGCTATATAAACACTTATAAATCCAGTTCTTGGCCCAAAATGGTAAACTGTCCTTTCACGACAAAGAGCAGCAATTCAACAACAAATTGGAGCCTCATATGAGGCAGTATTTTGGCAAACAGATTTCAACAGTTGACACCAGAGGACTGCCAATTGTGAAAACTGATTTCAGGCTATAAATGACTATGTAAAACCAGTGTTATGACAAGGTGGGAGGGGAGCTGTTTACCGTGGAGCAGGGGGGGTGCTGGACAAGCCCTACACAAAATTTAGAGCTGGCTGTCTGTGAGGCTAGAAGGTTTATGGTTCTCAGTTATTTGCATGAGCTGATATGAATGAGAGCATTTGTGATTTGGTAGTGGAGGAAGAAAATAGTATGTGTATTCTATTTTAACTTTTCATGTATTTGACATTCAATATTTTTAAGCTATAAGACAGGGAGACAGTAGACAGGCAACAATGCTGGGTATTAGATAGGATGGCATCCATCCCCTATTCTATTTCATAAAAGACAGAAGTTAAAGGAAAATCTTGTGATTTGGGCATAAGCAATGCTATTTTCACTTGCTTTTGAACTGTGGTGCTGGAGAAGACTCTTGAGGGTCCCTTGGACAGCAAGGAGATCAAAGCAGTCAATCCTAAAGGAAATCAACCCTGAATACTGACTGGAAAGACTGATGCTTAAGCTGAAGCTTCAATATTTTGGCCACCTGATGGGAAGAGCTGACTCATTTCCCTGATGCTGGGAAAGATTGAAGGCAGAAGGAGAAGGGGATGACAGAGGCTAAGCTGGTTGGATGGCATCACTGATTCAATGGATATGAACTTGGGCAAACTCCTGGTGATAGTGGGGGACAGGGAGGCCTGGCATGTTGCAATCCATGGGGTCGCAAAGAGTTGGACATGACAGCGACTGAACAACAACAATGCTATTTTAGGCCCAGTGGAAAAGGGAGGCATGAAGTCATGGAAGGCCATGGTTTCCACATTGATGTGTTACCGGTACCTCTCTGGGACCTGAGGACTGGAGGCTTGGGAATCATTTAAAGGCAGAACTTTTGGCTTGAATATTTTCATTCTTAAGAAGAGTTGGATTAGCCCTTGCAGTGGCATGACTTCCTGGAGCTATTGCCTGTGCCGAGAACACTGACAATGAGGCTGGGCATCCAGTGATGGGTGATGAGGGTGACAGAGAGATTCACGAGCACATGCCCATGACCATGCTTAGATGTACCTGAAGGCCTTCTCAGGAGGTCTGGAGGCCCAAGTGAACAGAAAGTCTTAAACAGTTAGGGTTAATGGGATATTTTTTGTACCTACATACCACTACAGTCTGGGGCACCCAGTGGACAACATGAAGACTAACAGGAGAGAAAGGATAGGATAAAGAAAAGGACATTTTGGCCAAAAATAGAGGCTTGAATAACTTCAACAGAGACAAGGAAATTGAAATGCTGGATTAAGGCATTCCCAACCAGTAAAAGAAAAGAGAAATCTAAGAAGGAAAATATAATCTCCTTTCTTCTTACCTGATCTAAGGGAGGAATAGCTGTCTTCATCTTCCTCCCAAGTGTTTTGAAATCCATGGCCTGACCCTGGTGATGACCTTCTCTCCCAGTACTAGCTGGGGCTTTGTTACCAGGTATCGAAATAATGTATGTCCTTTTCTTTTTAACTCTTTTTATGAGATCATTGTCACCTTTAGTGCGTTCTGTTTTAAGGCTGCAGAGTGAGTTCTGAGATTCGAAGATGTCATTAACATTTCTCTACCATTGTAGGTTGTCCCTGGGGCATTTTTATTTTATTATTCCAAACCTTTATGAATGGAATGAATATTTCATCGTGCTTGTTACACAACAATCCTTAATATATACTATCAAGCTCTAATTTCCACAAAAACTCTACACTCCCAAATATGGCTTAGCCTTGGCACCTGCTGGGGTCTGTGTCCTTTTAGACCTATGAGCTAGGCGCAATCAGCATTTCTGCAAAAGAAGAAAGGAGAAACTTAAACCAGCCAAGAGCTCACTGCAGAGTAGCTTTGGTTTTTTGCAAGCTTAAAAGGAATATTGGCATTTGCAACAGCAGGGACAAATTAAATGGGACATTTTTCATGATTTAGAGCTACATCATGAGTGAAAAACCAGTTTCCGCAGTCAGAATGCCTTCTGGAAACATATTACCTTTCCCAAAATTCCCCACCAGCTTCCAGCAGCTGACAGAATAGATGCAACCTCCCTGCCTGACATTTGAGGTCCTCTGGGCCACCGGTCACACAGTTCCCCTCAACTTCCTTTTATGCCCTTCACAGTAAAGAAACCAATCTGTTCAATATTCCCTGAACCTTCTTGTTTCTGAGACTTTTCTAGACTTTTCCTTCCACCTAGAAGACCAGTTCTCCCTGCCCAGTTCATACTACTTTCTCCACTGGACCTTTGCGATGTGCACAGCAGGAAATTCACTGCTTCTTGCTCGGAATTTCTAGAACACAGACTCTCAAGTGGACCCGAGCACTTGTTTTATGCTTCTATCCATGACTATCTCCCCCACTAGGTGTAATTTCTGTAAATCTAAGACCCACAGTCCAATCTTCTTTGTGGGGTCCCTTCTCCTCTCTTGACAAGGCTGATGACAGAGGGCTGGACACATCAAAGCTGCAGTGACAGTGGATGAAAGTACAAGAAAAGCAGTTCCTGGAGACTTGGGGACAGCAGCGGTCAAGTCCCTGTGTGCCTGGAAAATCAGGTGTGGGTGACCTGCTGGGGCTGCAGTGTCAACCCTCCCTCCCCTGCTGCCGAGAAGATCCCTGGAGGGATGTTAGGGTGCACGAGCCCTGACCTGTGACCTGGGGTTAGGGGAGGAGGCTGAGGAGGTGCAGTGTGCCGGGCTGCTTTGTAGGCAGCTCTCCCAGAGCAGAGGGTGGACGACTCCATAACTTTAGCCAACTCCTCTATAAATATATGTTTTGATTAGAAGGAAAACCAAATGAAGGGATGGGACCTTCTTAATACAAGCATATTACTGCTGTCGGAACTTGGATGCCAAGGAAATGATCTACAGAGCACCTCAGAGGCATCGCTGCTCTGAGGTTCATGCCTGTACCAAATTCAGAATCAAAGGTTTGCTTTCAAAGTCTGTGTCTATTTCTGTTTTGCAAATAAAATCATCTATACCATTTTCCTAGATTCATATATATACATTAATGTATGATACTTGCATTTCTCTTTCTGACTTCACTCTGTATGCCACCTTCTAGGCCCATCCACGTCTCTACAAATGATCCAATTACATTCCTTTTTATGGCTGAGATAGTCCATTGTATATACATATCACATCTTTATCCATTTCTCTATTGAGGGAGATTTAGGTTGCTTCCATATCTTGGCTATTGAGAACAAATGTATGGACACCAAGGGGGGAAATGGAGGGGTGGGATGAATTGAGATTGACATATATATACTATGGATAAAACAGATAACTAATTAGAACTCTACTCAGTGCTCTGTGGTGACCAAAATGGGAAGGAAATCCAAAAAAGAGCAGATATGTATATATACACACATTCACTTTGCTATAAAGCAGAAACTAACACATTGTAAAGCAACTATATTCCAATAAAAATTAATTTGAAAAAATAAAGGCTTGCATAACCCTTGACTTCCTTTGCAACTCATCAACTAGACTCATCCACCTATCACTTTTGTAATACTGTCTGATATGAGAGATTAAAGTTCTCTCCCCTCCATATTCATCACTACAGAGAACAACAGTCTACGTGATTGGCCCAACTCAAGATTGCCTCCTTTTTAAGAAGGTTGGGAAGTCTCATCAATTGCCTCCTTTACAATGCTTTTCTCCTTCAGATGCTTCTCATTCCAATTGACTTATTCACCATCAGTTGGGTACTGGAGATTATGCTAAGTTAGTACTTAATGGGTTCTAAACTGCTCCATTGTGGATTAGACTATGGCGCTCATTCCTGATTTAAACAGTAAATTGGATCACTATTTGCCAGCACAGTGATTTGTGCTTTGGCAGCCTTTGAAGATCCATAAGTAAACTAGTAGATTTCCCTGACACAGTAATTGGCCTTACTATCTAGAGTCATCAAACATTTTTCTTATACGTTGAATTAATATAGAGAAGCAGGATGGTTGATGGTTTCATTTGTTGTCCCATTAATGAAACATAAAACAGATGTGTGAAGCACTGTCTTAGTAACAGAAACTTCATTACAAATTATTTATCTGTAGAAATCATGTCCTGAATGTAAGGTGGGAACAAAATATAGTTTTTCTCTTGACAGTATTAGGTCAAACTATATTAAAAATCCCATTAAGCATAGAGTCTCCTGCTGCCATTAAATATAAAACACAATTTGTTCTCTTAGTTCTGCATAACATTAAACTCTTGTAAAATCAACAGTACTTCGGACCCACTTGTGTGTGACTTCCGCTTTCTTTTTTTCCTGGTCACGTCCCAGGCAATTCCCTAGAAGACAAGAAAACGAGAGAAACATATGTACTGCCTTACGTCCTCCCTGTAAAGACCAGGCTGGCAATGAAGTGTTGTAGGAGGAAATAAAGTCAGCCAGAGAAACTTGGCAGCTGACTCTGGTACTGAGGGAACGTGTCCATCACCTCGATTTTCATCCTTTAATATGCAAAGGAAAACATGGCACACTAAGCTCAGGAGGGAATATAAAACAGCCTTCTAGAAAGCCTTGGCAAGACCACAAGAGAGAGATTGTAAATTCCGATGCTTTTGTTGACTTGGGTGGTTAGGAAAGCTGGAGGGACCGGGTACTCAGGTTAAGTTATATTCTTGGACAACAACGCTCACTGCCAGTGCCTTAGTAAGGAAGGGAGGGTAAAGGAGAAATGGAGGTAAGGCTGACGTGATTCAAGATATTCTGCAAACCACACTCTTTAGAACCTTCTCTCAGCTCTTCTTAGTGGTCACTCAAAGCATTTGTGGATATTCTGGGAAAAAAGGCTGTGGGGCCATTTCCCAGGCAGTGCTCCCAAGTTAGCCTTACTTTCTTTCCCTGGATTCCTATTCCTAGAACTTGCCCTCACACCGTGTCTCTCTACAGTCTGGTTTCAGGCATGGTATCAACAACCTTGGCCTGTTCAGCTTAGAGAGAGTCCATGGGCTCTAGCCCCAGATTCCACGTCCAGCTCTGGCTGCCACCTCACAATCCAGTTTGCAGCTTTGCTTGCTCCCTGCATGGTGAGCCAGGCCCACTCTCCTCTGTGCGATCCTAGTACCTTTTACACGCATGTGATGTCAGATTTAAACTATTATATCATAATTTACATACAGTTAAACATATGTCCTTTGGTAGGCAGAGTCATTTAGAAGAGGGACTTTCAAGAGTGTGTTTATTAGTACCTCTCATAGCACCTGCCATATAATATTCAATAGATCCTCATAAAGAAACATTGAGTGAATGTTTGAATGAATGATTGTATTGTGGAGGGGGGCATTTCCCCTATATAGCCATCCCCTTATAACACAAATGAGGGGAAAACGAGGGTTGCCAGGAAACCTACTTACAGGAACGTCAAAACTGGTCTACTGCCCAGAGCCTTAACTCCTGGCTTTCTGTTTACAGACAGGAATCACACTCAGGCACTCTGGCTCATGAGGAGCCAAGATCAGAGGTCTTTCTCTCTGGAAATACTTATAAAATTTCCCATCAAAACTGATGATAATCTTTAAAAATAAACATTTCATTGTGGTAAATAATTTGGGTTTTAGTAGTTTGACTTTAAATAGGAGAAGGAAATTTGTGCATGATCCATTAAAAAAAATAATCCATTAAAATTATTGTGTTATACGGTGGGCATTGGAAAGACAAAAGTCCGTTTGCTTCAGGAACTCATGACCCAGTCGGGAAGCAGACCTGTAGATAGGATGGGCGGAAGACCTGGTTGTGACATGTAAAGAAATTGTTTGTTATAAGACAATATATGCCCCAATAGGGAGAAGGCAATGGCATCCCACTCCAGTACTCGTGCCTGGAAAATCCCATGGATGGAGGAGCCTGGTAGGCTGCAGTCCATGGGGTTGCAAACAGTTACACACGACTGAGCGACTTCACTTTCACTTTTCACTTTCATGAATTGGAGAAGGAAATGGCAACCCACTCCAGTGTTCTTTCTTGCCTGGAGAATCCCAGGGAGCCTGGTAGGCTGCCGCCTGTGGGGTCGCACGGAGTCAGACATGTCTGAAATGACTTAGCAGCAGCAGCAGCAGCAGCAGCAGCATGCCCCAATAGAGATGAATGTGATGCATTGCTGAGGCAGCCTAGAAGAAGGAGTCCACAGGCTCCTAAAAGAGTATACCCAAGAGGGGGCTTGAGCAAACAAATGCATGGTTAGCGCACTTCAGCTATGTTAAATAAAAAGAAGGGAAGAAGGATGGGGGAGGGGAGAAGAGAAAGAAAGGAAGGAAGAAAAGAAGAGAGGAGAGAGAGAGCAGGGGGGAGGATGGGAAGGAGGAAAGTAGAAAGAAAGAAAAGGAAGGAAGAGGACGAAAGAAAGAGAGTGTGTGTGTGTTATCTGTTCTGAGGATGAAACCTCCGGTAATGTCTGCCATTCACTTGTCTGCTCTCATTACCTTTACTTGACAATTATGTCCACTGCTAAGTAATTACATGTGAGAGCCTACAACAGATGGTAAATAATTACTTTTTACCAATGGTCCGAGCCCATGTTTTCACTCTCAGTGATAATTAATGACCAGGCAGTATTGACACTAGCAATACACTGCAGCCGAAGTCCTGCTGCCCAGAATCTTCTGCATGTTGACAAGAGCCCAGGAGAAGGCAGACGAGGACGTAAGAAAGGAGTGCCGTCAGGGAGCAGAACAGGATTTGGATCAGATGTGAAGGCCAACGGCCCAGTGTCTGGTTGTGCTGTTTCCTCTCGCTGGCTTTAAGATTGTTAGCCAGTCACAGTGCACTCAAGGCTCTAATCAAACTCCTTGGAATGTATTTGTCCCAGCAATTTAGACTCATTTTAAAAACTTCATGAGCCCCCTTAAGAATATAAATCCTGGGCCATGAACCCCCAAATCTTTGCTTCTGCAGGCAGAGAAATCGGTCTCATCCCACGTCACATCCTGCTTGTGACAGGGGTGTTTGGGAACCATGGGTCAGAGAGACAAAACCAGTCCTCGGAGTAAAGGTGAGGCGGATAGCTTGATTCAGACGGGTTTCTCGTGGTGCTGAGTTCTGGGCCGGAGGTACCTTTCAAGACTGCATCAGACACTTTGGGAAGACCAAGCATGGGTGGACCTTCCATTGGTGGGGAGGGCACGCCTCTCATTACTAGAAGTCATTTAATGCTGAACAAATGGCAAAGGTGAAGGTTCTTTGGTGTCATTCCACCAGAAGGGAAAGATTTATAGTTTCAGGGACCATGAGAGATGGCCTGAAATCACTCTCCCTCTCACCTACTGCTGGTCACTCAACCCACCAGGTAAGAAGGTGAACTCTCTCTGAGCACAAAATATTCCATAGGCAGTCAGAAGCTTTTCTTTTTCCCCAACTGTGTCTACTCAACTAGAAACAAGCCTGTTGTCAGTGATCCTCTTTTCTGTAAAAGCTTCTCTCAAAACTATTCTCTTTGTTTCTTTGACCTATAAACTGAGGAGACGCTTCCCCCTCACCGCTGCTTCGACAACTTAAACATCTGCTATGAGTGCCTGGAGCCTCTCAGAGAGTGAATCCTCTTCTGAAGAGACATCTGATGGGTCTAAACTTCAGCACGAAACCACCAGCTTCTGGTCCCCAGCCGAGGAAAATCGATCCATTTCCCCTTTCAGGAGCAGTGATGTGAATACTAGACAGTTTGCGTTTAATGGGGTCCCTAGAGCTTGTGGGCGGAGTTGCTAGTCTTCATTTCTCTGGTGCCAGGGGTTCATGGCTAACAGGAAGAACAGAGTGGGAAAGAAGAGACCCCACTCTCCTTTCTGCGGCAAACTCCGGAAAAGTTGAGGATTCAGGGCATGTAGAGGAGGAGCCCTGATTGTGAAAAACAGTTTGAAGAACTGCTAGGCTGCTGTTTGCCATCTTGCTAATGACTCCAGGGCTGATATTCAGGTCCTGTTTCTGCCACCATGGAGGATAAGCATTTATTATTTTTCCTGTTGTTTTTTTAAACTGACATATTTTTGATGTTGCGTGAATGTATACAGCAAAGTGATTCAATTGAACATATATATATGTATATTCACATTCTTTTTCAGATTCTTTTCTGTTATAGTTATTACAAGATATTGAAAATAGTTCTTGGTGCTATAAAGTAGGTCCTTGTTGTTGATATACTTTGCATTATTTTTAAATTAAATTTTAAAAGTTTTCAACATTTTTACTGAGGCACAGTTGATTTCAAATGTTGTGTTAGTTTCTGCTGTACAGCAAAGTGTATCAGTCATACATTATTTGTATCTGCTCTTTTTAAAATCATTCTTCTGCATATGTTGAAAGTCCCGGTCCCTCAGGAATGCTGACTTAGTACTGGGTGATCAATTCCCCAACTTCTCATGAAGGATCTTGTGGGAGGCAGGGACTGTCACAGATAAGGCTGGCGGGGTGGGTTGTCAGGGGTTAGGTTTAGAGACCCTCTCATGCCAAGCTAAGGAATTCAGCTTTATCCTCTAGAAGATGGAAAAACATTGAAGGACATTTAACTGGAGAGCAAGGCAGTCAGATGGTTGTTTTAAGTAGAACATTGTGGGAGCTGAGTGAGGATGAATTTCAGGGGGTCAGGTCAGGTCAGTTAGGGATCTTTATTAAAAATTCAGGGAGAGCCTCAGGACTCGGGTATAACCAACTACGTATTGGATGCTTCCACTTCCATTTCCCGCAAGCAAAGAAAACCATACCCTGTTACTTCAAAATCATGCTTCTCCTAAATTCCCTATCTTGGTAATTGCTCAACCACCCTGGTCAGAAGCATGGTAATCATACTTAATACCCTTCATTTCCTGCTTTCCCCATATTTTATCACCACGGTCTGCTCTTTCCAGTCTTACCCTCCAAGGCATTGCTAAAATTATTGCCCTGGTTCAGGTCTTCACCATCTCCTCCCTGAACTCTTGCAATAGCCTCCTGGACTTGAATGTAGTGGTCCTCAGAAGTTCTGCTCTTTCAAGAAAGGCAAAAAGAAATGAGAAGAGTCCACCCTGGGTTACAGATACAAGCTCCTGAGGAGGAAGTCTCTGATACCCACAGAGTAGGTGCCCCTCCCATTCTATAGCAGCATTTTTCTCGTCTTGTTGATATTCTCTAGTTCCATATCTGTCATTTCCTTGAGATCAGGCATCAGCACATGATGAACCAGATCTGGCCTGTCCCCTCTCTTTGTAAGTTTTGATGGTTGAGTCCAGTTTAGGGAGACAGATAATGGATTTAGTCTTTACTTTCTAGAAGCAAGGCATTAATCCAACAGGGGCCCCAGCCCTGTGCGTTGGTGACCAGTCAATCTTAAAGGAAATCAGATGAGTAAGCTGGGCTGTGGAGATTATATAACATGGCTGGTTATGTCACAGGCACTTTTTGACTTGGAAGCCTGTGTTCTGTCTGTAACATCAAAATTCAGACTAACGGAGCTTCATTTTTTTTTTTTTAAAGATTTTTTTGATGTGGATATTTTTAAAGACTTTATTGAACTTGTTACAATATTGCTTCTGTTTTATGTTTTTGATTTTTTGGCCATGAGGTATATGGGATTTTAGCCCCCCAACCAGGGATTGGACCAGTACCGCCTACGTTGGAGGGCGCAGTCTTAGCCACTGGACTGCCAGGAAAACACCAAGAAGCTTCATTTTTGGACTGAACATATTCATTTTCCTTTTTATGGGATCAGAAATGTGTCAGAACTTCCCAGGCCACTATTTCCCAGGTTCCAATCACCATTATGTGATTTCAAAGCCGAGTCTTCAAGAGCCGAGGTTAATTCTTTGCATAAAGGCAGTACAACAGCCCCTGGGAGTTCTCTGTTGCCTGGGCAGATTTTGGCATATTCTCTGAAATTTCTGAAGACACAACCCCTCTCCCATGCCACTGGAGAGAATCCTGTGCTCGCAAAGGCTATCCCACGTTCCATTCAAGCACAATGGGAATTGGGCAATTGAGCTGTACACCGGCTTTTCAAAAGGCTCCAGTATAATGTGGCAATTGTGTCATGGACAACAATAATAAAGAAAAAAACTGCCAGCCAACTTTCTTCACATGACTGGACAGAGAAAAACAAGCAAACACAACACGGACTGAGCCTCCCCCAGCTTTCCTCCCCACAAAGCAGGTTCTAGAATCACTGCCTGATTCTCTGTGTCACAAATCTGATGACGATTGGAAACTTCCCACTACCTAATACAGCAAAGGAGTCTGATCAGTGATTTTCATTCCCTTGGCTCTGAGCTCTATTTGTGGCTGACTTTTGGTGTCACATCCATTACCAAAATGTATCATTAAGTAGCAAAAACCACCTCAGCAGGTGAGATTAAAACCGATCGTGTGGAAGTTTTTTCTTGGGTTTGTACCCCGTCTGAAAATCAGACTCTGTACTTTTCCTCCTCTAAAGATAATCTTCACTTTAATGGACTGCAAAAAGCAGCCAGCCAGCAAAAACATAAATAAAATAAAACAAACATTGATTAAAGCCTCAATAAATAGTAATTCACTGAAGCTATGATTCTTCCTCCTGAAAGTCTAAAACGCCTTCCAAAAATTATTTCAGAAATATGTTGCTCAGGATTAAAACAGATTGAGTGCTTAAGTTTGCTGTTGCTCATGGTCAACTTGGTTTTCCCTGGAGAATATTAAACCGAACAGGGGGAAAAAGTTTCAGAGATGAATGTAATTTGCTTTACCTGATGTAAACTCCTAAGAGAGAAGAAAATGACTTGTGCTCGAACCTCTTTCACCGCTTTCATCCAGACTCTTCTCCTTCTTGCTTGGCATCTGGCTCTGATTCAATGTCTCTTGCCTTCAGGACCTTGAAATGAATCTTCTGGATGGCTCTTAGAGATCAGGGAACCTGAGTTTATAAATGTTGCAAAGGAGGATAGTGGGATGGAAACATGTAAGTTGCAAATCCTGGGTGGTCTAGGAGCCTTTCCAACCTAGCGAACTCTCCAAAGTGCTACTGGTGCTCAGAGCTCTTCAGGATGTCCTGGTCTGCGGAAGGGAAAGAGAAACAGGCATGGCAAACCACCACAAATAATGTTTCCAGTTCATATCCCTTGTTGTACTGGAAATTCATCAGGAGCAGGGGACGGCTTCCCTAGGTGCTTAAACCTAGTCCTTAGATCAAAGGACAAGAGACTTGGAAGGAACTGGGGATCTTCTCGGCCAATCCCCTCATCATACACAGGCCAAAAATCTCTTCCAGTTTAAAAGTCTCCCATTACTATGTGTTGACCACCGTAGTTTTCATTTTCCTTTCACTGCCAACTATATTGAAAAGCAGCTTAGATTCCCTGTCCTTCGTCTTTCAGCAATCCATCTTTTACTTATTTTTCCTGGAAACTGCTCATTGTAGTCATCAATAACCCTCCAACTGCCAAAACCAATGACTGTCTGCCAGTCTGATTTTGTACTTTGCCGCTTGGATGTTGCTCACAGCTCCTTTGGGAAACTGTCTTCCGCTGGCTTCAGTGACTCCCTTCTTCTGGTTCTCCCCCTTCGCTGACAGCTCCTGCTCAGTCTCGTGTTGGTTGTCTCACCAGGTCTGGAAACGCAGCTTCCCCCGTGGCTCTGTCCTTCAGCGTCTTCTCTTTTCCTCTGTGCGTTCTATTCGGCTGATCCTATCAGCTGAGAGTCAGACACGACTGAGCGACTAAGCACAGTACAGCTCATCAGATGCTGTGACATCAGCCATACCCTCTGTGGCTGGCTCTCCTCGGTAAGTCATCAACTCAGACTTCTCAGCTCCAAGCAACGTGTCTTCCTGCCCTGGCGTCTTCACCTGGCTGCCTCTTAGGCACCTTGTACGTGCGTGTGCGTGCGCATGCTCAGTTGTGTCCGACTCTTTGCAACCCCATGGACTGTAGCCTGGAGGCTCCTCTGTCCATGGGATTCTCCAGGCAAGGACACTGGAGTGGGTTGCCATTCCAGACCTTGTATGTGGCTTGTCCAAAATAGAAATCAGTTATTCTCTTCCCGCATCCAGTCTTCCCTTCAGAGTCCTTGGGTCTCTATCAGTGTATCCAAGCCACAATCTGTGGGGGTGACCTAACTTCTGCTTCTCCTCTGCATCCCACACCTAATTTTTTTAGACTTCACTTAAAACACATTTGTTATCTATTCCATTTTATTTGTATTTAATTTATGTTATTGAAGTATATTTGACTTACAATGTTGTGTTAATTTCTGGCATACTGAAGAGTGATTCAGCTATATGTATATATACATTCTTTTTAAAAAATATTCTTTTCCATTGTGACTTATCACAGGATATTGAATATAGTTTCCCTGTTTTATACAGTAAGACCTTGTTGTTTATCCATTCCATATGTAACAGTTTGCATCTGCTAATCCCAAACTCCCTCTCCCTTCCCCTTGACCACCACAAGTCTGTTCTCTATGTCTGTGAGTCTGCTTCTTTTTGCAGATGTCTTCATTTGGGCCAGATTTTAGAGTCCACATGTAAGTGATATCATATCATACCACACCTAATTAATCACCAAGTTCTCCCAGTTCTTCATTCTATGAATCTTTTGCCTCCTGCCCTGCTGTACCTTCTATACCTGCCCTGAGCTATTGTAACACCTTCTCCTTGACCTCTCTGCTTCCACTTCCTGCCTCTCCAATCCATCCTCCATATGCAGGTCAGAGTTGTCCTATATACACAGAGTTGTCCTAATCTAATCTGGCAACTCTCCTGCTTTAAAGTCCTTGATGGTTTTTCATTGTCTGTAGGATAAAATGCAACCTCCTTAGTCATACATAAAAGGCTCATCATTATTTAACTCCTTTGAACTTTCTAACCTCATCATTGACCACTTGAACCCTCTTAGAGTCATTCTAAGTTGTGTTCAGTTTCTGGCATCGCTCACACAATTCTCACCCCTGAACCTTTGCATATGTTATTTTCTCTGCCTTGAAGGCTATAAATTCTTTGGTAAGTACCAACACATCCTTGAAGATTGCTCAAACATTTCTTCCTCTCCTCACTTTTCCTTGATCTCCCTCAGCACAGTTAATTGCTTTGTTCTTCATATTTTTATAGTATCTTGACTATGTCTTTCTTAGCAATTATCTTGCAATTTTGTAATTGTTTATTTATAAGACTGTTTTTCCAGCTAGAATAAGCTCCTTGAGGGTGAGGACCTTGCCTTTTTTATCTATTGCATTTCTGATAACTGATAGACCCTTTGTAAATACAATTAGAAAATGAATGAGAAAACTGAGGTTCAGAGTGGTGCGGTGGATTTCCCCAGTCACACAGCTACTCAATGTGATTTTGGGCTGGAACTGTGATGCTTTGACTCTGGACTTGTGTCCCATTTACCACAAAATGGCTGGGGACTGAAATTCAGCTCCCTACTGGGGTGCGGCCTGGGTAGGTATAGGGCAATGGACAGACCTATCCATTGATATCAGAGGGGACATAATCCAGCAGACAGAACCGGCATCTGGAGGGGATCTGCACAGACAAGAATGACCAGCACTCTGGGTTGTCAACATTGGGAGAAGGTATTGGAAGAGATAGGTGAGCCTTCACCAGGAAGCACAAAACCACTGCACGGAAGCCAGAGCAACAAGATTCAGAAATTCAGGAGGACAATGGACTCAGCAAGGTGACATCAGATAAACTTATCAGAAGGACTCTGTGTTAGGGCTTTCCAGAGAAACTGAACTGATATGATGTCCATATTGATGCCAAGGTCTTTATCTATGTATCTATCTATATCTCTATCTAGAAAGAGATTTATTATAAGGTGTTGCCTCTCTCAATTATGCAAACTGAGAAGTCCCATTATCTGCCATCTGCAAACTGGAGCTCCAGGAAAGCATGAGGTATAGTTCAAAGGCCTGAGAGTCACGGAACTGAATGGTACAGACTTCAGTCTGAATCTGAAGTCCTGAGAACCAGATCCCCAAAGGCAGGAGAAGATTGTTGTTCAGATCAAGCAGCCAGGCAGAGAGTGAATTCAACCTTCCTTTTTGTTCTATTCGGGCCCTCAATGGATTGAATGATGTCCACTCACATTGGGGAGAACCATCTGCTCCACTCAGTTCACCAATTCAAATGCTAATCTCTTCCAGAAACACCATCAAGACACACCCAGATATCGGGGTATCCCGTGGCCTGGAAGATTATCCATCATAAGCTCTTATTATAGCCACTAGATGAAGTCGGAGTCCTGGACTTAGAAGCCAGAAGCATAGATGATCACCAAAAGGATCTGGGCACAGGCAGCAGCAGGAGGAAACCAGTTACCAGAATCAGGTTATGAAGCAGAGACTATGGGGACGGGAGGGAGGTGAGAATGGTGGGGGAGGGGGGGCGGGGAGAGAGCTATCACACCCTGGCCTCTCAGCTGTGCCACACTTTACAAAGCAGACATGTTCAAAATAGACAACATTAAACATCTCGCTAGGACTTTTCTCCATATTTTCCCCTAGGCCCATTTTCCTTTATTTCTAGCTACATTTCTGTGTTTATTAAAAACAAGCTGTTACTGACCTGGGATGATTGGCCGGTGTCCCTCATTTTGGACAGAAGGAGGCATCTGTCCATGCAGTCAGGGAGTGTTTGGAGCTTGGAAGTGGGCAGCTCCACCCCTCCACCCTGGAACATTTCTCACGGATCCTTGGAAGCCTGTGTCTGAGAGGATGCCCTTGCGCTGGGCTTCAGACTCACACATCTGTTCGCTTCTGACCTGGCCTCAAAAGAGGTATTAAAACGTACTCCAACTCTTTATTTTTCCCCATTCTAATTAACCAAAGTGTTTAATAAGTAACAGGGATGTTTCCAGTAATTTAGCACTTCATTAGTAATTTGTTCCATTATAATACTTATCACCCAAATCAACTCCATTCAGGCAACCATTTGCTGCCTTCACAAAAGATAATGACTTCTAATTCCCATTACTTGAGCATCTTATAAACCTTCTAAGTGGTTTGCTATTTTTCATTAAGGTGTATCGCAGACAGATTTTGGACCTTGCAAAAAAGTAAATAAAACCCATGAAAACTGAACCAGAGATAAGCAAATAAAAGTGAATAAATACACTTAGCAAGCCCCTCAGGGACACTACATCATGACTGTGCAGAAACAGCCTTTGTGTTTTTGCATAAAACAAAGTCCATTTCTTGTCAAGTCAGGTAATTTTAATTTTGCCTTTTCAGATACCTAAGGCAGCTAGAAACTTCATCCCTATTCCATGGGGATGAAGGCTTATAAAATCAGAAACTGTTTTAAGAAGGCATAAGAGTATTTCATAATGCAAATGAGAAGGATTTTGAAGTCAACAGACTGTATTTGGGACACAATGGTTCACCCAAAGCTTGCCTGATCACTATTAACTAATAGTGAATATGATGGGTGGGACTTCCCTGGTGGTCCAGTGGTTAAGAATCTGTCTTGCAATGCAGAAGATGTGAGTTTGATTTCTGGTCGGGGAACTAAGATCCTACGTGTCATGGAGCAACTAAGTCAGCATGCCACACTTACTGAGCCCTTGCACCACGACTAGACAGCCCACATGCTGCAACTAAGACTCGATGCGGCCAAAATAAAAGTAAACAAATATTTTAAAGTGGTGACTATGGTGGAGATCTCACCCTTGGTCCCTGGTTTCACACTGACTTTGCCTGCTGGCCTTTCTTCTGGCATCTGCTCTACAGCACTTGGTCCAACACTGAGCAGTAGGTCGGTTATGCTGGGTTGACCCCAGGTTGCTGCTACCTCGTATGAATTGAGAATGCACCATATGCTGGTTGCTGTACAGACATGTTCAATGTCCCCTCATTTATCCAGTGATTGAAGTCTACTCTTTCACGTAGCAAAATTTTGCTACTGTGTGTTAGCTAATTTTGGCAGAAATTATTCCGTAATGTAATACATATTTCTTTGTCTTCCTCAAAAGAGAAGACAGACTATGACTTAAGCCCCTACATCTTAAGGGTTTAGATGAAAAGCAGAACTCAAGGTATGAAGTGATGGCAAGAATTAAAGAGAGAGCAGGAAGAGAGGCACAAAGGAGGCAGAAGGAGAAGTGGCCTACAGGCCTGTGTTCATCCTTCACTCAGCAGATACTCGCTGAGCACCTGCTGTGTACTACCATTGTGCTGCAGACCCAAGAATCAGTGATAGGCCAAGCAGATCTGGTCTCTGTCTTCCTGCAGCCTCCAGGCTCGTGAGACAGTCTGAGAAGTGAAAGCACCGTCCTAATGTGGGATCCATACTGTGATGGAGGAAAGGACTGAGGACATATGAAGTGAGGCAGCTCAGGGGAGCATCCTGAGAAAGGAATGTGCGTGGGTGCCCGTTATAATCTTCAGTATGTTAGTGAGAACCATCCAGGTTCCTGAGGTGAGCAGTTGTGGGCAGAAGTACCACCACCTGCTCCCCAAAGAAATGTGTAGGTCAGGAGACAGGCAAACATGAAGATGACAGGGCAATGGAGATGCAGCTTTACTTTTCCTGTGACAGCCACTGTGGCTTCTAACTGGATCCTCATGGTACAGAGTGTGGAGGTGCTTTCCCTCTAAGTCTGTGCTATGCTGTGATTTAAGGAAGGTACGGCAGGTGTCTTCCTAGAGTTCTTTATCTGATGCTGCCATTTTCCTAATTGAAGCATGGTCGCTTTACAACATTGTGTTAATTTCCGGTGTGCAGCAAAGTGATTTAGATGTTTCAGATATACATATATATATACATTTACATATACATGGGCTCCCAGGTGGCACTAGTGGTAAAGAACATGCCTGCCAAAGCAGGAGACATAAGAGATGTGAGTTTGATCCCTGCATCAGGAATCAGGGGCAACCAGGAGTTGCCATTCCCTGGAGGAGGGCATGGCAACCCACTCTAGTATTCTTGCCTGGAGAATCCCATGGGCAGAGGTGCCTGGCGGGCTATAGTCCATAGTGTCACAAAGAGTCCGACATGACTGAAGCAACATAGTATGCATGCATGCATATATGGGCTGTATTCAGTCATGCCGGATTCTTTGCGGCCCCATGGACTGTAGCCCACCAGGCTCCTCTGTCCATGGGATTTTCCAGGCAAGAATACTGGAATGGGTTGCTGTTTCCTACTCCAGGGGTATGTATAGGTATAAATGTATATAAATATGCTTTTTCATATTGTATTCCATTATAGTTTATTGCAGGATTCTGAGTATATATATTCTATATATGCATATAATACATATGCACATATGTATATACACATATGTACATACAGTAGGACCTTGTTTATCTATTTTATATATAGTAGTCTGTGCCTGCTAATCCCAAATTCCTAATTTATCCTTCCCTCACCCACTTTCCCCTTTGGTAATGATAAGTTTGTTTTCTATATCTGTGAGTCTGTTTCTGTTTTGTAAATACTTTGCCTTGTGTCATATTTTAGGTTCGACAAATAAGTGATATCATATGGTATTTGTCTTTCTCTTTCTGACTTACTTCGCTCATTATGATAATCTCTAGGTCCATCAGTGCTGCTGCAAATGGCATCATTTCATTCTTTTTACGGCTGAGTAACATTCCATTGTATATATGTATACCATATCTTATTCTGTTCATATGTTGATGGATATTTAGGTTGCTTCCATATCCTGGCTATTTTAAATTGTGCTGCTATGAATACTGGGGTACACGTACATTTTCGAATTATGGTTTTCTCTGGATATATGCCCAGGAGTGGAATTGTAGGATCATATAGTAGCTCTATTTTTAGTTTTTAAAGGAACCTCCATACCATTCTCCATAGTGGCTGCACCAGTTTACATTCCCACCAACAGTGTAGGAGTTTTCCCTTTTCTTCACACCCTTTCCAACATTTATTATTTGTAGGCTTTTTAATGATGATTATTCCGATTGGTGTAAGGTAGTTTTCATTTACATTTATCTGATAATTAGCAATGTTGTGACTCCAGCATTTTTGAAAGCACGGTCTCAGCTAGCTACTTCTGCATTACAAACCACCCCAAAACTCAGTTGCTTGAACCGTAAATCTTTATTTTGGCTCGTGGGTGTATGGATCAGCTGGGTGGTTATTCTGGTCTCAGCTGGGGTCATTAATGTGCTGGGTGTCATCTGTGGGTAAGGTCAACAGCTCTGGTGATCTTGGCTGGTCTGTGTCACATGTTTGGGGACTGGCTGGTTATTGTTGATCTGGGATGGCCTTGGTTGGAACGAGTGGGCTTTCCTTCACATGTTCTCTCATCTTCCAGAAGCTAGCCTGGTATGTTCACATGTGGTATCAAAGTTCCAAGAATGCAAAGTGGAAGTACAAAGGACTCTTAGTGCCTAGGCTCAAAACTGACATACTGTCACTTCTGCCACATTGTATGGGCCAAAACAAGTCAGGTTGCTCAGACTCAAGGGTGGGGAAATAGCCTTCAGTTTTTCAAGGGAGGGGCTGCATAGTCACATAGCAAAGACATGACCTCAGGAAAGGCATCATTGGAGCCATTTGTGCCATCAATCTACTACAAATAACAACCTTGAAAGTGTTAGAAAACCCAGGGTTTCCCTAGTATCTTTGTCACAACTCATGTCTCTGGTATTCTCTGGGCTTTGTCATGAATGTGCACACCCGCTTCTGTGAAAAGAAACAGATGTCAGGCCCCTAAGACTTTCCTCAGCCTCTTTATAAGGAGTTTTGTCTTCCTACATGTTTGAAGTGGAAGTCAGCCAAACCAAGAGTCACAAGGGCAAACCCCCATTAAGCAGTGCTGGTCAGCTGTACTGACCATAGTCATCATATGGTGACTGATCACTGATATTGATAGATCTGCCCTGGTCAAGAGACAGAGGCATTGGAATAGAGTGGCTGGCAGGTCGCCACATCCAGGGAGAGTCCATGTGTGCTGATGTAACTTTAATAAACATTTAATTCAGTGCTGGGTGCTTGGATGAGCTTGAGGGTCACTGCTAATAAAAGCCTGGGCTCAAAGATCTTATATATTTGTCGTAAATGGGCAACCAGGCATTGGAAAACTTTACGAGTCCCATTCTCACTTCAATAAATGAAAACCAGCTTTTCTTAGGTGAAGATAAGAGTCTTTCTGCTTTGTATCTTCAGATACAATCTTTCGTATTTTCAAACTCTGCTCCTTTTGGAGTTCATATTTTCTTGACTTTGCACTAGGAGAAAGACTGCCTTTTCTTCTTCAGTTTCTGCTACAGAAATCTGAGAAAGGCTATTTTGAATAAAGTTGCAATGAACAAGGGAGTGTAGTATCTCTTTTGAGATACTAATTTCAGTTCTGTTGGATGTAAACTCAGAAGTAAGATTACTATATCATATGGTAGTTCTATTAAGTTTTTGAGGAGCCACTACACATTTTACATTCCCACCAACAGCGTACAAGGGTTCTAATTCCTCCACCTTCTTGTCAAAATTAAAAAAAAAAAAAAGGCTTCCTAATGGGTGTGAAGTGATATCTCATTGCAGGTTTGATTTACATTTCCCTGATGATTAATGGTGCTGAGTAACTTTCCATGTACCTGCTGGCCATCTGTGTGTCTTCTTTGGAGAAATGTCTATTCGAGATCCATTTTCAATAGGTGTTTTGTTATTGAGTTGTAGGAGTTCTTTATATACTTTGAATATTAATCCCTTATCAGATTATTCACAATAGCCAAGAGAGCCAAAATGTCCATTGACAAACGAATGGAGAGGAAAGTGTGGTATATACATACCTGGAATATTGTTCACTCTTAGAAAAGAAGGAAATCCTGTCATATGCAATAATGTGGGTGGACCTGGAGCACATTATGATAAATTAATTGAGCAAGTCACATTTGTAAGGACAAATGTGGTGCGAGTCCACTTCTATGAGGTATCTAAAACAAGCTCAGGGAAGCAGAGGTTAGAATGCTGGTTGCCTGGGGAAATGGGGAGTTGTTCACAAGTAAAAAAGTTCAGTTAGGCAAGATAAGTAAGTTCTAGGGATCTGCTTGATAACATAGTGCCTTTAGTTAATACTAAATTACTTTAGTTAATACTGATATTAATATTGTGCACTTAAAAAATTAAGAGGGTAAATCTCACGTTAAGGTCTCCTACCACCAAACCAAACCAAAACAGAAACCTAAAGAGACAGGAGGTAACTTTGGAAGGTGATGGATATACTTAGTACCTCAACTGTGGTGATGATTTCTGAGGTGTATGTATATATTCAAACTCATCAAACTGTATGCATAAAGTATGTGCAGTCTTTTTATTTATCAGTTATACCTCAATAAAGCTGTTTTTTTTTTTAAGAAACCTGATTGAGAGCTCTGATGGGACACTGGCCCTGGGTGCCTGTCAGATGGTGCTATTACACTAACTGGACATTACCTATGGAACCCTGTGTGTGGAGGAAGGATCAGCTCCTGGCAAGATGCAAGGGGATGAGTGGGGATGGGAGCGGGAAGGGAGCTGTTGGTTGGGGGTCAGTGTAGCAATGGGGTAGGGAATAGGATAAAATAGTATTTTTCTAGCTGAGACAGTCTGATTTATTCAGATAGGCCTTCAGGTACCATTTGACTACAAAGATAAGTTTATAAACAATAAAAATACTAAACCAAAAACTATCTATGATATTTACTATACCTTTGATCATAAATATTAAGATATTCTCTGATTCCACAGGAAGGTAAAGATGAATTACTGATTATATTCTAAAATGTGCTTTCCTGAATGCTCCTCCACTAAAAGCTTTCCAACTTGTTGCTTTATGTCTTTTCAATAAACTCTATATTAAAATGGTCATGTGGGATTTCTCATTTGCTGAGGTGTGGATGGAGTGTGGATTATTTCATGAGCAGAGTCGGACTATTGGTCGAAACCTTGACAAAGCACACTGCAGCGAGGTCTGTGCCAAGGGCCGTGTGTTAATGACCCTCTTCTGACCCTCCCGGCTCTGAGCCCCACTCACTCAGCCCCACCATCCCGTGATCTCTCAGTCCTCACACGGCCCGTCTGCTCATTGTATGCGTGGACTCTAAGGAAAAGAACAAGAACATTATGGCCAAGCTTTATAGAGGAAAACAAGCTAATTGCTGTCCCAGTGGATAAATGCTGTAGTGCCCATTTCGCAGATAGTGGTCCACAGGAAGTGTACGTCATAAACGAGAGGAGCAAAGAACTGCTGCTTGGGGGGTTAAATGCTCCAAATTCAAAAGATTCTCATTTCTAGATGAAAATATCTCCAGTGCTTGACTCCAAAATGAGTCTAGAATTCTCATGCTCCACATTTGGAATTTAACCCCTTCCCAGCTGCCATTTTCTTGAGACCAGCCTTTTCCCCAAAGGGTCTCATTCCAATCGTTTCCTCCCAACCCCCTGCTGTCCCCACTCCCTCCCAGATGTCACTGGTTCCGGGACCCAGCTCATCTATCTGACATTGGTATGTCTTGCTGAGAGATGGCTAGTAGTGGTTGACGGGTTTGGCAGCAGCAGAATTGTTCTGAGCAGAGCTGGTGTATGCCTTCCTGGTAACTTCAACCCAGAGTTTAAAAAGCAAACGAGCAAGACAGCCAGCACTTGTTCCTTCCTCCTGCTTCTTCTTCGTTACATACTTTCCTGAGTAGGAGTTGGGTCTCCCATCTCCAGATTGCCCAGTGAGAATTCATGCCCATTAATATTAATAGAATAAGCATTTGTAAGTCAGATATTTGTGAGCATCAGCAAAGCACAGGATTTTCCTGATGAAAGGCTGTTCTTGGCTTACCCTGGGTTGAGATCTTTCTTGGTTGGCACAGAATGTCTTCTGCTGTCTCTTGATGTGTCCGTTGCTTGTCCTGGAAAGGGTATAAATATTGACACATAAGTTTGCAGTTCAGGCTATTCTTATGGCACTATTTCACCTTTCCTGGTAGTAGAAAGACCCCCTATCCCCTATGCAATTAACATCAATGGGCTGCTTGCTGGCACTGTTAAATGGGAAACAGAGAAACTGCATTGGTTTCTGCTGCTGTGTTTGCTTATTTTCCAAGGTTTGCGGACAGAACATAAGACCCACTCTAACCACTGCTGTTTAGCCCTGATTGCTGCAACACATTATCAAGAATAACAGAGTGGGAGTCCTTTTGTTCTTTGCTCTCTCTGAGGGAACAGCCAACTCAGCCTGCCCCCATGGAAGTCAGATGCTCTCTTGTCTGCCATTTCACACATACTTTGACTCCAAAACCCGTGCATTTGAGCTGAATGAAATAGTCTGGGGAAAGTTGCATTGTAGAGTGTTCTGATGCACTGACTTGTTTATCTCATTTTATTTCAACAAACGTTTGCTTAGGATTTACCCTATGCCTGACTTTAGGGTTGCACAGAAAACCACATCAGCATTCCAGTCCTCAAGGAACTTATAGTCCGTGGTGGAGAAAGAGAGAAAAATAAGTGAGATAAAATGAGTTTGAAGCAAGAAGGAACATAGAGATGACTATGGACGCAAAAGGTAGGGGCAGTAAGTCTACCAGGCTAAGAAGAGAGATCTTTCTTGGAACAGTGATGATAAAGCCACATGTTAAAGAATTCTTGAAACACTTACTCATTCACTCAACACATATTACAGTTCCCAAGGGCTAGGCTTATAAGGACTCTAGTGAGTTCCAGGATAGGACCTGAGAGTGATGGTTGGTGGATGGAGAAATGACAACAAGAGGAAAGACCACAGACAGAGATAAGGAGAGGTGAGAGGAGGGGCACTCAAGGAGCTGCTCAATTCCAGGAGCACAGAGGAGAGTGATGAGCCAGGAACAGAACATTAGGGGTGAGGACTCAGTTCTAAAGAGTCTTTAGACCGAGCCTCATTCTGAGGAGGAGGGGAACTACTGAACTATCTTAATAGTGACATGATCAGATATGCATTTGAGCAAGACATCCTGTCCTGTTTAAACAGGAGAGCAAAGACTTGAAGAAGGTTTTGTTTCATTAATGGAGTAAAGCAATGGCTTGGGTCTGGATAAAGGCAGTGACATTGGGTTGGACGAGAGGGCATATGTACGAGACACATTTAGAGCTTAGAAATGATGCACACAAGTGAGACACATTTTGAGTTTAGAAATGATAGGTGTAGTGGGTGAGGGAGGCAGTTAATGTGACAGCTTCAGGATGAGTCCCCGTTTTAAAACTTGGATGACCGGCTAGAAGAAAAGCCTTCCACTGGACTGGAGAAGCCTGGAGAGGGAGGGAATCTGGGGAAAGAAGGCAATGAGTTGTGTTTTGAAACACTTAAGCGTAAAACTGTCTGTGAGGATGTCATTAGGGAGATCAGAACCGTGGGTCTTGAATTTGGGAGAAAGGCTGAGCTAGAGGTATCATTTGAGGGACCACCTCCTTAGGTGGTAGTCAAAACCAAGGGTGTGGATGAGATGCATGGGAGAGCTTGTGTGGGAGGAAAATGCAGGGAAGGAAGAAGCACAGGGCAGAAATATTTAAGGGATTAAGGCTGTTGAAAAGAAGCCAGCAAAGAGATCATGATTAAAGAGAAATGAGAGAACCTAGAGGGGCAGAAGAGAGCATTCTTTCAGAAGCCAAGGGGAGAGAATGTCTCAAGCAGGTGCGAATGCAGAAAGCAAGGCTTACATTGTTTTTCTTAATTTTAAAAGAGGTAAGAAGGAAGATGGGAAGGGAGAGAAGGTGAGAGGAAGGGGCCAAGAGGATGAAGAGTAGAAAGAAGTTCTTGGACTTGGCAATTTACAAAAAGGCATACCCACACAGGTCCAGTTTTGTTCAAGCTTTAGCAAACTGGTGTGGTTCAATCTGCTTTTGGTTCATGATTCAGAGCAATTCATCTCTGCCCTCACCATGCCTTGCCATCTTCCATGTCCTCATGTGGCAGTGGCTGGGTCTAGTAATAGCCTTTCTCTGAAAGACTCTTCTCTTCTCCTAGCTGGTGAGCTCGGGACTTCAGCAGCAGATCATATCCCTTCAGAGGCAACCTTCTGTCCATAGGTCAGAATTTGCCATCGCACAGGAAGCTTGCTTCCCAGAATAATACCATATTTCTTTGTCTTTCTGTTTTGTTTTCTTCCATGAGTAGGAGTTAAGTTTTATGGCTCTTGGTCTGAGATATTTTATAAAGTAAATTGGGAAGCCACTACATAAAGCCCACAAGGAAATTTGTCTTTAGGATAAGGAAGCAATAGAGAGGCAAAGACACTGCAAATGAAGAGCTGAAGATTACACAGAACAACAGAGAAGGCGGAAAATAAACAAGAAGTGGGAGGGGAGGATGGCACAGAGAAATACAATAGTGGAGGAAAAGTATTATTGGTGGTACATAGTAGGTGCCCCTGAAATATTTGTTGACCTTGGACATGGGGTAGCTCCTGTCGGCTGCCGCCCCTGACCTTGGACATGGCTGTGCTCCTGCGCCATCACAGCCACCGCGCTCCTGCAAAGAGATAGAGGAAAACAATAGAACAGGAAAGACTAGAGATCTCTTCAAGAAAATTAGAGATACCAAGGGAACATTTCATGCAAAAATGGGCTCAATAAAGGACAGAAATGTTAGGGACCTAACAGAAGCAGAAGATATTAAGAAGAGGTGGCAAGAATACACAGAAGAACTGTACAAAAAAGATCTTAATGATACAGATAACTACCATGGTATGGTCACTCACCTAGAGCCAGACATCCTGGAATGTGAAGTCAAGTGGGCCTTAGGAAGCAACACTACAAACAAAGTTAGTGGAGGTGATGGAATTCCAGTTGAGCTATTTCAAATCCTCAAAGACGATGCTGTGAAAGTGCTGCACTCAATATGCCAGCAAATTTGGAAAGCTCAGCAGTGGCCACAGGACTGGAAAAGGTTAGTTTCATTCCAATCCCAAAGAAAGGCAATGCCAAAGAATGCTCAAACTACTGCACAGTTGCATTCATCTCGCACACTAATAAAGTAATGCTCAAAATTCTCCAAGCCAGCCTTCAGCAATACATGAACCGTGAACTTCCAGATGTTCAAGCTGGTTTTAGAAAAGGCAGAGGAACCAGAGATCAAATTTCCAACATCCTCTGGATCATCAAAAAAGCAAGGGAGTTCCAGAAAAACATCTATTTCTGCTTTACTGACTATGCCAAAGTCTTTGACTGTGTTCAGTTCATTCGCACAGTCGTGTCCGACTCTTTGCAACCCCATGAACCGCAGCACGCCAGGCCTCCCTATCCATCACCAACTGCTGGAGTCTACCCAAACCCATGTCCATTAGTTGGTGATGTCATCCAACCATCTCATCCTCTGTCATCCCCTTCTCTTCCTGCCCTCAATCTTTCCCAGCATTAGGGTCTTTTCAAATAAGTCAGCTCTTTGCATCAGGTAGCCAAAGTATTGGAACTTCAGCTTCAACATCAGTCCTTCCAATGAACATCCAGGGCTGATCTCCTTTAGGATGGACTGGTTGGATCTCCTTGCAGTCCAAGGGACTCTCAAGAGTCTTCTCCAACACCACCGTTCAAAAGCATCAATTCTTCGGCACTCAACTTTCTTTATAGTCCAACTCTCACATCTCACATAAGCAGTATGGATCACAATAAACTGTGGAAAATTCTGAAAGAGATGGAAATACCAGACCACCTGACCTGCCTCTTGAGAAATCTGTATGCAAGTCAGGAAGCAACAGTTAGAACTGGACATGGAACAACAGACTGGTTCCAAATAGGAAAAGGAGTACATCAAGGCTGTATATTGTCACCCTGCTTATCTAACATATATGCAGAGTACATCATGAGAAACGCTGGGCTGGAGGAAGCACAAGCTGGAATCAAGATTGCCAGGAGAAATATTAATAACCTCAGATATGCAGATGACACCACCCTTATGGCAGAAAGTGAAGAAGAACTAAAGAGCCTCTTGATGAAAGTGAAAGTGGAGAGTGAAAAAGTTGGTTTAAAGCTCAACATTCAGAAAACTAAGATCATGGCATCCGGTCCCATCACTTCGTGGCAAATAGATGGGGAAACAGTGGAAATAGTGGCTGACTTTATTTTTCTGGGCTCCAAAATCACTGCAGGTGGTAATTGCAGCCATGAAATTAAAAGACACTTACTCCTTGGAAGGAAAGTTATGACCGACCTAGACAGCATATTAAAAAGCAGAGAAATTACTTTGCCAACAAAGGTCCATCTAGTCAAGGCTATGGTTTTTCCAGTAGTCATGTATGGATGTGAGATTTAGACTATAAAGAAAGCTGAACGCTGAAGAATTGATGCTTTTGAACTGTGGTGTTGGGAAAGACTCTTGAGAGTCCCTTGGACTGTAAGGAGATCCAACCAGTCCATCCTAAAGGAAATCAGTCCTAAATATTCATTGGAAGGACTGATGTTGAAGCTGAAACTCCAATACTTTGGCCACCTAATGCAAAGAGCTGACTCATTTGAAAAGACCCTGATGCTGGGAAAGATTGAGGGCAGTAAGAGAAGGGGATGACAGAGGATGAGATGGTTGGATGGCATCATCGATTCGATGGTCATGGGTTTGGGTGGACTCTTGGAGTTGGTGATGGATAGGGAGGCCTGGTGTGCTGCAATTCATGGGGTCGCAAAGAGTCAGACACGACTGAGCGACTGAACTGAACTGAACTGAAAGGAATAAAAACAAAGGGGAAAAGATGGGCCTAGAGTCAACTCTGTCTCCTTTGTGACACTCTTCTGATGGGGACCCTACGCTCTCTTCTGTTTGCCATCCAGAGAAGGCCCCGCATTTTGATACAAATCCTGCCCATCCCAGAAAGTGAGACAACGTGTGTTCTGGGCAATGTGGCTTAAGCCCAAGCCTCCTCCTAAGCCTTTACAGTGATGCTCTCTTTCCTATGTTTTTCAGCATAATGTAGGTGTGCTGGACCCTAGAGGGTTTCTGGGTAGTAAATGACCCTCCCCCGACCCTGAATTTGTACTTAGCTAGGACATGACTAGATTGGTTATTTTGGGAGACCAGTGAATGAGATGCCCCAGAAGTACAGCCAGAGAGGATAAGTGAGAAACATTCTTTTCATTGTTCAGAGAAAAATATCTGCACACAGATAATGTGCTGATCCTGGTTTTATCCTACTGGCAGAATGAACACCGTGTGGCTCACTCCACATCCAACGGGCATCTGAGGAATAGTCTTCAGTGGGGGGTTAAGCTTCGCAGGTGGCACAGTGGTAAAGAATTCACCTGCCAATGCAGGAGCTGCAGGAGCTATGGGTTCAATCACTGGATTGGCAAGATCCCCTGGAGGCGGGCATGGTAACCCATTCCAGCATTCTTGCCTGGGAAATTCCATGGATGGAGGAACCTGGTGGGCTACAGTCCATGGGGTCTCAAAAGAGTCAGAGATGACTGAGTGACTGAGCACACACATGTGCATTTAAGTGGGGGTTACCGTATGACACAAGAAAATCCTGGGAGAGGAGAGGGGTGGATTTCCCGAGGCACCGCTGGACCCAGGAACTCACATCCCATCACCACCTCCTGACTGGTCTTCCTAATTACTGGCACCTTCTCTCAGATGACTTTTCCCTACAGGAGTGGCCAGTGGCAGACAGGCCCCAGTTAAGGTCCACACAGTATGCTAATCAGTCAGAAGGTGGCTCTTCACCTAATCTTCAGTTAGACAGCTCCTCAGGGAGGACCATGACCAGCCTGGCTTGGGTTACACGCCCATCCACAGGCCAATCCCTGTGCCCAGTGAGACAAAGTTCTATGACTCTCCCATGGTGGGCCAGGTAGCCACAGCTTAACCAGTCATTAGCCAGAGACATACAGTCTCATAAGGAGTCGTCAGCCGCCAGCAGTTCCTAAAGGTGGTTTGTGGGAAGAGACATGTCCTTTCTCTTAACAAAGTGTCACCTGAAGAAACTCCTTCTTGGATATTGGTTTTATGTTTGTGAGGAATGAGGCTGCTCAAGCCATTCTGTACCCATGAGGTGGGTCAGCCAACCACAGAGGGGGGTACACATCTGAGGGAGGACTTGGCAGAGACGTGGAGCTGGAGCCTCTGGAGGGATCCAGCCCTTTCTTTGGGCCTTCAAGTCAACAGCTTTCCTTGCTCTTTAGACCAGTTAGGTTTTGTTTTTTGTGTGTTTTGTTTTTGGTAACTTGCAGCCAAAGTCTCCTGATTGTATGGGGTGATTGAAGATTGTTTCTAGGAAAAACGAAGAGCTGGTGAGAAGCCGAAAAAGGTCCACTGAAATAAGGATGAGTTGCATGTTGCCCAGAGGATTTCCAAGGCCAGGCTGAAGTTTGAGGGAGAGCATTGGATTTCCATTGGTTCTCAGTGGAATGTGTGGGCAGGGGAGCTGGGTGAGGGCCCCTCATAAATACTATCCTCACAGCAGCTCCTAGAGACCCCCTACAGCCAACTCTGAGAGAAGGAGCCTGAATCTGAGAGTGAGGAGTACCAGCTGCATTCGTGTTGTTGGCCCTTGAGGCCAGACAGGCCAGGGTCTTCCTTCTAGACAATGACCTTTGGGGAGATGGGGCTGGTACCTCAAGGCGGGGGCCTCATGCTTCCAATGCCAACGCCCCTTTTCTGCTTCTACAGATTAACATCCTGCATGCCTACCAGAGGTGCTATGAAAGGAAGGATAGGCTAAGGTTAGTGCCATGTGGAAAGACGGTTTTGTGAAGCAAGGGCTCCAGAGAAGGTACTCTCTGGGGATAGAGAGCAGCAGGGTCAGTGTCCACACCAGCTGGAGGACTTCAGCTTGGCTGGCTGCCTGGGAACTTGTTCTTCCCCAGGTGCCAGCTTCTCTCCAGACCTTGTGGTCCAGGGAGCCCTCTCATCTCTCTTTCTCTCACCCAAGCCTCAGGAAAGCCCAGGCCCAAGGGACAATGCCGCCTTGTTCCCAGGCCATGATTTCTGAGTGGCCTCTTGTTTGGGGGCCTAGGGAGCAAGAACAGGCTGGGAAGCAAGGAAAGAGCCGCCCTGGGAGCTGGGCTGCAGTTTCTTTGTGTTTCCTGCCAAGCACCCCTCTAATGTAGGACAGAGGGCCTGCTCTCAGCTGGGTGTCAGAAAGGGCCCTGGCCTTTGGGCTCCGGGGAAGTGGAACCAGAGTGAGGAGGAGCAGGAACCTCACGGGTCCTTCAGAGCTGCTCAGGGGGTCTGAGCGTGAGGGTCGTTCAGTCTGACCTGCCTGTGTGTGTGTGGGCATGAGTATGTTTCTGGGGGTGTGAATGAAGCTGACTCTGTGACTGTACATACTTGCTCTCTCTGTGACTCCTTGATTATGGATGAATAGAATTAGAACTCCAAATTCAATAAGTCTAGTTTGTCAGAAATTCAAGCCAAGTGGACTTAGACCACCCATCCTCGGCTGTAGGCTTTGTCCTACAGCGGCGGTCTTGTGAATTGACTCTGTGTTGTACCCGGGGTCCTTGGCCTTGACAGATAAGGCCTGAAGTATGTGTTACTTGTGTGTATGCATTTAGCAGTCTGTGTATGTACACTTGCTGTGGTTTGCACAAGCTCTGTTGAAGGCGGGCTGGGCAAAACTTTGCATATATAATAGAAATGTGGGGACTCTTCCTTACATGATGGACTAGCCTCCTATCCAGGGCTCCCGTCCTTAGTCCTTCTGTGCTCTCTTTCATAGCCAGGGTGAGATTTCTTGGACTTTGTTTGCTTTTTTAATTAAATACTCCTGTGATTTTTGCTAAATAACTTTAAAATGTCCACAACATAGCCACACTATTGAGTTAAATTCCCACTCTGAAAAGGAACACCATGGTTTTCCTGTGCCTCTCATGCTAGCTCACAACCCCAGGTCCACATGGACCCCAGGAATATGGACGTGCACCTTGTACAAACCCTGTCACCGACAAATCTTTGGGATGATTTGCCAATAGCTACCAAGGTAAGAGGTCAGTTTTCCTAAAAGTTCCCTTTGATCTTTCCTTTGTTGAAAATGTATGCTGGCTCTCCATGCCTGAGCACTGTTTCTGAAATAGGGTACGCATGCCCAGATGGTACAAGAAATTGCATTAGGGTTTCATTAACAATATTTTTTAAAAACTAGTTTTATATATATATATATATGTATGTATTTGTGTATATTATTAATAGATAAATACAAATAGGATATAAAACCTGTGATTATTATGTTATTATTTCTTAGATAAGGCTAAGTTTTTTTTTAAGAGCGTAGTTGTGAATTTGATTTAAAGAAAATCACTATGTAAATAGTAGTGCTTGAATATGTGCATCCAAGGAAGAAGTAAATGACTAAATGATGCCATTCAAGGCCCTCCTAATCTGACCCTGACCTGCCCTTCAGCCTTATTTGTTCTTCCTTCCCCAAAAGGGCTCTCTGCTATGTCAAAAATGCTTACAAATAGTCCCATATATAGAGGTTCCATAAAAACATGAGTTCATTAATACCACAGTGTTAGGGGGCTTCCCAGGTAGCTCAGTAGTGAAGAATCTGCCTGTAATACAGGAGACACGGGTTTGATCCCTGGGTAGGGGGAAGATCCCCTGGAGGAGGAAATGGCAACCCACTCCAGTATTCTTGCCTGGAAAATCTCATGGACAGAGGAGCCTGGCAGGCTACAGTCTATGGGGTTGCAAAGAATCGGACACAACTGAGCAACTAATACACTGCTACTACAACGGTAAGAATCTCTCTCAAGGGTATTCTTAGCCTTGGATGAAACAATGGAGATAACACTGCCCATCTGTGAGTGTTTGAGGGAAGGAGAGGGAGACTCTTAGAACTGGAAGAGCCTTTGGTACTACCCAGTGATAATAATTACACTTACTGGGTATTTACTGTATGCCAAGCACTTCATGTATATTAACTAATTTAATCTCTAAAAGTTTCATGAAGATGGTATTTTAATCTTCATTTTAAAGATGGAGAAAGGGCTTGGAAGGATTCAGTATGTTGCCTATACTGAATGGGCTAGGCTGGATTTGAACCCAGGTTTTTCTGACTCTGGCTTGAGAATGGTCCTCGTCTTAGACAGGGCTTCCTAAAAAGGGAGAGTGTGTCTGGAGCCCCCATAGTCACCCTGAGTGACAGTGAGGCTGTCAGGTGGTCACAGCCGAGTTTGTTCTTTCACAGTTCACTGCAGATGGTACCCGGGAGCCACTGGCCATTAACCTTGAGGCCATGAAGAAACATAGCTGCTGTTGTTCCAGGATGCAAATGTACTTATTTACTCTAGCCAGTGGGCAAATGCCAGTTCCTGTGGGAAAGGGTTGGGGGGAAGTGTCTGGAGGGGTGAGTGCAGAGAGGTGTTGCAGGGCATCGGGGGAGGCTGTGCAAAGCACCGGGGAAGGTGGTACAGTGGCCTTTAAACCTCCCAGGACACATCCTGTGCTCTCTCAGCTCAGGGCCTTTGCACATGCTATTCATTTATTCATTCAGTAAACTGTTCTGAGCCCCTCTTGTATGCTAACCACAATGATGTGTGCTGGGGGAGGACTACTGGACAAGACGAATGAGCTTTGTTTCCTGTTGGAGCACACTTTCAGATTACAGAGGTAAAAGGGAGACAGAAAATATTCATGGAAACAAAAGAGTGAAAAAAATAACCCCAGATTTGGGATCTGTTAATCACTAAGAAGAAAATAAACAAGGTAATGGAAAAAGGAATAGTCTGGAACACTTCCCAGACCTAATTATCCTCTAGGATGTCCCAAGAAAACACCTCTCCTGGGAAGCCTTTCTGGTCCAACAAGGCAGTGAGACACTTGCTAAGGTTTTCTAGGTGGCTCAGTGGTAAAAGAATCTGCCTGCAATGCAGGAGACGCAGGAGACGCAGGTTTGATCCCTGGGTAGGGAAGATCTCCTGGAGAAAGAAATGGCAATTCATTCCAGTATTCTTGCCTGGGAGATCCCATGGACAGAGGAACCTGGTGGGCTACAGTCCATGGGGTGGCAAAAGAGTTGGACACGACTTAGTGACTAAACAACAACAACGACGACAATGTGCTACCAGGGTGCCAGGCTTGCCACTATCATCACATCGCGTTGGTTAACTTGTCTCCGCTCACAGGAGTCTGTGTACTTCCTGAGGACAGGGACCAGACACTGGCCACCGCATCATGAAGGTGCCTGACACACCAAGGGTGCTTGATTATTATTTGCTAAACTAATGGATGAATGGATGGACAGACAGAGGGATGGATGGATGGGTGGATATGTTTTTTTTTCTGGCTGAGACATCAAAACTATTTTTAGTGCAATTTTGTCCTCAGGATTGTGTGATCTGATTGTATTCTTCCAAACTGCTGCTGGCTGTCCTTTTTTAAAAAAAAACATATTTTGGGATTTTAATGAATGAGAATGATTTGCACTGCAGCATATGGCTACTTTAATTAAGCAAAGGGTATCATTTTAGTAGCATAATAAATACTGTATAATTTATCAGGCCTCATGTGTATTTTATAAGCATACCATGTGGGCTATATAAATCTTTCTATATTTGGGAGGGGTAGAAAGAATCTCTATTGATCTGATGTAAGCCACTGCATGGGAAAAATGAACTGAACATCTTGGTTGCCCCCAAAGAGGCAATTTTCTGTGCCGGAGTCATCTTGGCACCCTAAAAAGCAGAGAGACTGAAAAGGGAAAGTGGGAGGAGGGAAAGCCACCAGCAAGTGTTGTAGAACTAACAGTAACCGTCTATGTTTGTTCTTCATGGAACAAAGCACTGAAAAGGTAGTTCTCCATTGAAAGACATGCTACTTGGAGAGTTGGAAAAAGGCTCTGGGCTCCTGGGCTTTGTTGCTAAGCATTTGCTCAGGGCTGGAGAATTAGAATCCATCTGGGAGAAGGGGCAGACTAAAAATAAAGCAGAGGGAAAGCAAGATGAGCACATGGGCACAATGGAAACTCAGTCATACTGAGACGTGGCAAAGAAACACCAATGGGTTAGAAATAGACCCTGACACAGCTAAACGGATGGACAGATGGGCTGGCTGGGTCCAGGACCTTTCGGTGAGCCTCTGATCCAGAACAAATGGTGCCCAGGGTCCCCAAGAATCCTCAGCACTCTGATGAGGACCCCTCCTGAGCCAGCATTACTCTTCTCTAGAGACAAAGGCAACTGATCCCCGTGGTAAGGGGCTGGGGTACCTGGATGAGGAGTCTCCGGGAAAATGGAACCAGCAAAAAGATGTGCTCTAGAATGAATTTTCCCTCATGGACACTTTCTACAAACAAACTGACCTGTGATTTGCCCTCCTCGTGGGAGTGGAGAAGAGAAAGATTCATGGAGGAAGTGAATGGAGAGCAGGGATCTGGTAGGATGAGTCACATCCCATAGGAGTGGGAGAAGGGTGTTAGCAGAAACAGGACCAGCATGCCATGTAGTGTTCCTTTTATTACATTTTATATGGATCCCCCATGGGAGACATCAATTCCATTACCTCTGTATCTATTCCAAAGTCTTCAAGGGGAGCTATGTTTGGGGACAAGAAAGAACCCAGTCTATCTGAGAAGAACATCTGTGGACAGGGCAGACCAGTCTATTCTAATTTCACATTCTTCTGGAAAGTACAAGGAGATGAGATCGAAAAGTAGATCTAGAAGAGATTGTAGAAAACCTGAAGGCTTTATCTATTAAAAAAAAAAATTACTACCTACACCTAGCTACAATATGCAAGGCATCTATTCAGGCTGGACTGTTATTAAGAAGTATCTGACTCAAATAAATGGCCACCTGGGCAACTCCAGTTGGATGTCCCCTGGTACGTTAGAGGCCACACGGCCAACACACTACTTGTCATCTGTCTGCTCCAGTGAGCTCCTTCCCTTTATTTATTTTCCCAGTTAAAGGCACCAGCACACACCCAGTCATGTGAGCCATAAACCCAGTATTTCTTCTAAACATTCCTTCTTCCCCACCCTCCATGTTAAATCAATCATGACATCCCATCAGTTTCATCTCCTAACCCTCCAATCCTTCAGCTCCTTTCTATTTCTCTTCCATGGTCCATTTCATTCCCAACTGGTGCATTAGAATCCATCTGGGAGAAGGGGCAGACTAAAAATAAGGCAGGGCGAAAGCAGCTAGAAGTGGTTGTTACCTGGTGTTCCTGCTGCAAGGCCTGCACCCCTCTGTTTCAGACCACCCCCCACTACCACCATACCACCCTATGCTTAGAACTCTACAAGGATTCTTCAATAGATAAAGCAATAGTAATTGTTGATTTTTTTTTTAATTTTAGAAAATTTCTTTTTCAAATAGAAAAGAAATTTGGGGTCATTTGTATAAAAGAGGTAAGAATTAAGATGCTCTGATGAATGTCTCATGTGCTTAGTCTTGCTTCTTGTCCTAAGGCATCAGGAAAGAGTCCAATTGCTCCTATAAATACAGTTTAAAAGCTCACAGGAAATGCCCAAGCCACTTAGCACAGCTTACATAGCTGTCTATAACCTGGCCCCTGGCCATCTCTCCCATCTACTTCCTGCCACTGTCTCCTTCATCTTTTAGACTCTGGTTACACAGGGTTGCATGAGATTCTTCCCACACATCTGACGCTTCATCCCTCCATCACCTTGCCCTTGCCTATTGGAACCCCCTCCTTTGATCATCTTGCTCTCTCCATTGTCCCCATCAACTACCTAATTTCATCAGTCTCTCCAGACTGTTCATGCATCAGCTCCTGCTGGAAGCTCCTCTGAATCCTGAAATAGGGCCAGACTGACTCTCTGTTCCCTGAGTCCCATGGCCATAACTGGACCACAGTCCTATGCTGGATTATGTGTTTAGTCCTTCCCTAGGAGACAGTAGTCATGTATGGATGTGAGAGTTGGATATTGAAGAAAGCTGAGTGCTAAAGAATTGATGCTTTTGAACTGTGGTGTTGGAGAAGACTCTTGAGAGTCCCTTGGACTGCAAGGAGATCCAACCAGTCCATCCTAAAGGAGGTCAGTCCTGGGTGTTCATTGGAAGGATTGATGCTGAAGCTGAAGCTCCAATACTTTGGCCACCTGATGCAAAGAGCTGACTCATTTGAAAAGACCCTGATGCTGGGAAGGATTGGGGGCAGGAGGAGAAGGGGACGACAGAGGATGAGATGGTTGGATGGCATCATCGACTTGATGGACATGGGTTTGGGTGGACTCTGGGAGTTGGTGATGGACAGGGAGGCCTGGCGTGCTGTGGTTCATGGGGCCGCAAATAGTTGGACACGACTGAGCGACTGAACTGAACTGAACTGAGGAGACTGTAAACTCTGTGAGGACAGGGTGGTGATTCTTTCATCCCTCTCCTTGTCTTCTAGCACAGGGCCAGTGCCTGACACTGAGTGAATGCTCAATGAACCTTTGCCACACTGAGTGGCAGAACAAAGACCAGGGCCCTTAGTACCTTCAAGTAGACTGTGCAGACCCTGCCGGGCTGCCCTGTGGTCTCTGTGATCACAGGATACCCCCTTGCGCCCCGTCTCAGGAGATTCAGGGCATGTACATCCTCCCCAGGATGTCCAGCCTGGCCCATGTGGACCCTGATGGATGGACAGCCACTTTGCTAGTTCGCGCCCTGCCAGGCCGAAAGGAAATAACAGTCCTTATCACAGATTCAGTGACACATCAAATTCCTTGGGCATGAGGCCAGCGAACAAGGCTGGTGAGTAGTGGGAAGAGATAGTTCCAAGATGCTCATCAACATGCAGATTTTTGAAGGAAAAGATGAGCTGTGAAGCATTTGCTTCAAGAGCCAGATGCAGAGCTTTGTCATCCTGCTTGGCTTACAGGAGTGAGTCAACCAGGCACTTGATATGGGAGATTTAGGGGACAAAGGGGCCCTGATCGCTGTGGACTTTGTGGGAGAAAGTGGCTCAATAGGGGTTTCATAATAGCTGTGAAAAGTGATGACGCTATAGACTGAACTGTTCCTCCTTGTGTTCATATGTATGTTCTAAGTCCCAGGATCTCAAAATGCAAGTGTATTTGGAGGTGGGGCCTTTAAAGTGGTAAAAACAAGGTAAAATCAAGGTGGGCCCTCATCCCATAGGATTGGTGTTAATATAAGAAGAGGACATCTGAACAAGGATGCGGGTAAAGAGGGAAGACCACGTGGCCACACTGGGAGAAGGCAACCTCCTACAAGCTAAGAAGAGAGGCTTCAGAAGAAATCAACCCTGCTGCCATCTTGAGCTCAGACGTCTAGAAGAAATCAACCCTGCTGCCATCTTGAGCTCAGACGTCTAGCCTCTAGAAATGTGGTTTAAGTTCCCCACCCAGTCTGTGGTACTTTGTTATAGCAGCCTTAGCAAACCAAGGGGTATGGTGTGCTGAGGGTTTCAAGCTATTGCAGGTCCTTTGGGCTACAGGCCCCTGGGGGCCATTGTCTTCTTGAACCTGTCTGGTTTCACAGTACCCCATGCTTCCAGCTTGGCTCTCATCACACTCTAATACAAGACTGTATTTTTAACTGCTCTGTTTCTCCAACTAGACTGTGAGCTCTTTGAAGGGACCATGCCCCTCTTATTCCCAGTGTCTGGCACACTGTCCAACTGACACGTGTCCGACTCTTTGCGACCCCATGGGCTGTAGCCCACCAGGCTCCTCCATCCATGGGATTTTCCAGGCAAGAGTACTGGGTATTGGGTTGCCCTTTCCTTCTCCAGGCGCTCTTCCTGACCCAGGGCTCGAACCAGGATCTCTCGCATTGCAGGCAGACACTTTACCGTCTGAGCCACCAGGGAAACTGGGACAGAGGCAGTATCCTGTAAAGAAATGTCTGTGGAATTGAGGAACTGGAGCCGGCCTCTGCCTGGGTGTTTGCCCTATCTCTCTTCAGCCCTTCTGCCAGAGGCTGCCCCTTACATTGACCTGGCTTGGGGCTCTCGGCTGCCCCACCTCTCTAGCACCCCCAGCCACTGGCAGCGCTGTTAACAAGCCGTCAGCAGGAGGAGGTTTGCGACGAAATGGCCTAGATCGGGGAAGCAAGATGATTGGTCTCTGTCCTGACGAGCGATATGATTGGCTGTCTGTCTGAACGGGCTCCTGTGATTGGCTCCTCAAGCAGTAAGAGACGCTCACGAATCCCTTCCCTTTAGGTGTTTCCTGCTAGCTTTCTGGCTGGGAGAGGGGTTTGCTGTCTGTGAGCTTGCTCTATTCTAGTCAGTGTTTGCTGCAGCCTCTAGACGCAAAAACCTCTCGCAGCCTGAGCAAACAGCCCCTTCTTAGACCTGCTGGGAAAGGGATTAGCTGCGGGTCAGTAGGGGTCTAACACAGTCTCTTTTTGCTGGGTAAACACAGTAACCATTGATAAACCTGCTCTCTTGACTTGACACCTTTAACTCAACGCAGAAAATCAAACCACCTATCTGCAATTCGATTCTAGCCACTTCCCTCATTCCTCTTTTCCTTCAGTTTCCCTCCTGGGATTCAACCTGTATTTTCCTTCTTTCTGCAAGTTGAAAATGTAGGTTGCGGGCTGGGCTGCCAAATCAGGAAGAACTGGTGGTTACAATAATTGGCTCTCCCACAATTCTCAGCCTCGAAATACTCCTTACTGTTCCAGCAGCCCCAGTAATGTTTGGGAGACTACAATGATCATTATAATGTTGTTTACATATTATAGCTGCTAATAGTTTACACATTATAACTCACTATACAATTTTGATGTTACGAGAATAGGCATTATTCCATTTGTCCTCAAAACCCTCATGCAATTTACTTTTGTTTTCCGTTGGTTTCTATTTTACCTTTTGAAAATAAGGAAGACCTTTGTTGGGAGGTTAAGTGACTTTAACAAGACCTCAGGCCTAGGATGGAGCTGAAATGCATCGGAGTTTATAGACCCGTAATGGGAGGAAGAAGTGTGTCCACTGTGGAGAGGGATGCAGTTGTGAGAGGAGAGAGGTTGTTCCACCAGGTTTAATTCCATGGCTGGAAATTCAACATCCAGCCTCCTTTTCTGGCCCATTTTCCAAGAAGCATTAGCTCCACTCACTTCCAAGATGGGCTTGTCTCTGGCCCCTGAGTCGTTCCTGCCCTGGACAGGTCTTAGATGGGTGGCAGCCTCTCTGAGGTTGGGGACGGCAGTGATCAACAGGGAAGTGTTTTCCCTTCTTCCTGCCTGCCTCGTTACTTCCCTTCTGAAGCTCAGTGCTCTTGTAGAAGCAGATGAAGATGATGATGTTGGTTTACCATTTCATCACAAGACTTTTTCTTGTGCTGCCTGCTCCTGCACCCCTCTACTTGAGTAGGTAGAGGAGAGGAGTTCTTAAATCATTTATTTTGTAAAAGAAGTTAAACACCTGAGCTGGTGTAACTATGCCTCAGGTACAAGATGCTCTTCTAGTCCTTTCTGGACCTTCTCTCATACAAGGTAGCTTTTCTACTTCTTTGATTTAATCTTGTGGAAGTATCACCAAGTTAAAAAAAATAAAAAACTTGTTTTATAGAAAATGGGAACTAGGGTGAATAAGTGGGTGTACATGAAGGGAAATAGTGGTGCATCAGTTTTCATTCCAACGACTGTAGAAAACTGAAAATTTGCCACCCCCCATTTGTTTCCCACTGTTTGTTTTGACATGTTGGGTCAGTGCAAAGGAAGGCATCATCCTTGTGGACCCTCAGGAGCCACAGGACTTGCTTATGTGCAGCTGTACATGATAGCATCCTTGTCAAGTGCTTGACGCAATAACTGGTAAAGAGTAAGTGCTCAATAAATAAGAGGTATTGTTATTATAAAAAACAATAGGACAATGAAAGCAAAAGATTTTATTTGTCTCTTTTCTCCAAGGCTCTGAAATCAGCTCTCTTGTCCAGGGTTTATGCTGTCCATCTCAGGACAGAAGGCATCTCTTCAAAGTGGACAGTGAGATCTGAAGAGGGAGTAGGGCAGGGGTCTGGCTCCTGAACCTTTCATAGTAAGATAGCTTTCATGGTCACTCTGAGACCTGCTTTTTTGTCTCCAGGTATCTGGGTTGAGATTCCATTGCCAGGTTGAATCTGGGATTTCACTAGTCCCTGGTTCAGATGGCTGATGAGAATGTGTATTGGTTCCTAGAGTTATTGCACCAAAGTACCACAAACTAGATGACTTAAATCAACAGAAGTGTATTCTCTCTCAGTCTGGAGACCAGAAGTCCAAATTAAAGTCTTAGAAGAGCCACAGTATCTCAGAAGTCTCCAGTGGAGGATACTTCCTAGTTCCTCCCAGCTTCTGTGAGCCCCAGGCCTTCCTCAGTTTCTGACAGCGTCACCCCGACCTCTGGCTCCACTGTCATATCTTTATCTCTGTGTGTCTTCCCTTCTTCCAAGGACACCAGTTTTGTTGGATTAAGGGCCCACCTTGCTCCAGTATGACTTCATCTTAAGGAGTTTCTTCTGCAATGACCTTATTTCCCAATAAGGTCACATTCTAAGACAGTAGGAGTTAGGGCTCCAGTGCAACTTTTGAGGGGACATAATTCAGTCCCTATCAGGGCTCTTCCATCGTCCATCTCAAAAGCCTTGATGCCAGCGGGGCTCTGGGACACGACTCCAGCTTTGCCTCCAAATAGGCTGCACCAGAAAGAAAGAACAGGGGGCTGACTGGTGGTGCTGGGTTTCCCTCCCCTTGCCTAGCGCTGGAGCCCACCTGGCCAGGACTGATTAAGCCCAGTGCCTGTATCCCCATCCCATGCGTCCTTGGCTCAGGGAGCAGAATCCAGGGGTCAGCGGAGAGTTCTGACCCGGCCACTCCTCCAGGCCAGCCTTAGTTCCTCCTGCCCTAGAGGGCCAGCCTGCCAGAGCAGACGTGACTTAGGTGCTGGCCTTTCCCTTTGCCTGTCCCCCTACTCTGCCGCCAGAAAAAGTTATCCTGGCATAGACGCTCTGACATCTCGTTGTCTGAAGGACAGAGACTGTGGTTCAGGCTGAGTGACAGTCGCAGCTGAGCAGAAGAGGGCAGAGAGAGAGAGAGCATGAGAAAGAACAGAGTGGGAGCCGGAGCTGGAGACAGGGTGTGGCCCAGGGCGCCACTTCCCTGATTCCCCCGATACCCACAGCAGCTGTTCCGCCTCCCGCGGGAGCCTGGCTCCAGCGCCCTCCTCCCTGGTCTGCAGGGACAAGTCTGCCTGGTTCCCCCGGCTACTCACAATGGCTGTGGAGCCTTGAAGTGGGGGAAAAAAATAAGCTGTAAGTGCCTTGCTCCTCCGCAGGCTTATTTATTACACTCTCGGTTTGCCTCAGAAGGAGACAGTTGTTGCCTTTTATTATTTTTTTCCAGAAAGATCTAAATGTTCCCTAATTAACCTATTAGTTTTAATTATACCCTCATAGCCATTTATTTGCTAATCTGAAAAAGCGAACACCCTGGATTCAAAGAAAAGGTTCTCCCCGCCACCCCCACCTTCTTTTTCCTTTTCTCCTGTGAAGTGTTTAAATCACTTGTCAACACAGAGGGAATAATAATAATAAAAAGAGTGACATCCGATCAGAGATCAGGGGAGTGGTGGAGAGGAACAAAGCCCCAGTGCAATCAGCATGAGTGAAGGCTCCTCCATATTCATTGGGGAGAAGAGGCAGGCGTCCCTGGCTGAGCAGGGGAGGATAGCAGCGCCGGCCTTTGGGACCTACCTCATGACTCAGGTCTTAGGGAGAGACCCCTGGACCACGTGGGTGCTGATGCTGTCTGCATCCCTCTGTCCCGACATGCGTGGCAGATGAAGCTCGAGTCTGAGATGTGTTTTCCCAGGGCAGCCAAAATGAGGGGGAAAACACACACACACACACACACACACACACACACACACACACACACACACACACATTTATATTTATTTGGGGGGAAACAAGGCATTATCATCAGTTGTAGCCACCACAAATATTATTAGCACATCAGCAATGATAACTCACTGGTAGATGTGACAAAAAAGAGATAAGCTGCTATTACATACAATTCCATCTGTACAGCTTGCAATTCTACCCTTTTCTTTCTCTGCTGCAGGAAAGCCTGTCAGAATAAAAGGGAGAGAGGTACCATTATTACAGGCAGCTTCTTGAATTTATTTCTATATATAAATATGAATACTAATTTCAGTCAACATTTATTTTTAGCTGCTTCTAGGCCAGACATTGAGGTAAGCACTTGGCATATCTTGTCTTTCTTATCCTTCACAAGAACCCTTAGAGGGTAGATACTATCATCATCCCATTTTACGGACAGGTAGATTGAGGCTTAAAGAGGTGGTGGAAATTGCCTTAGGTCACAAAAACAGTCAGTGAAAGAGCCAGAATTCAGACTCACTCCAAAATGCCCACTTGCAACAACTTTGCTATTCTGATTCTCCAACTAAATTTATGATAAAGTAAGCAGTCTGTAAATGTCCGTACTTAATTTTGGTAACAAATGACTGACGACATCCCTCGCAAACAAGGCCAAGCCTTGCTGGTGTGGGGGAAGGGAATGGGGCTGACTGCCAGAGGCTCATGTCCAGTCTCCCTCTCACTCCCACCTGGTGACCCTGGACAAGTCACTCTCTGACCTGCAGGTCAGAGAGTCTGGGGTCCAGACAATCCTACCTGGCTTCAGATGCCTAGCTTTATTTGTGAGGGAGAGGAGAGCTGGGCCTAGGGAGAGAAGTCCAGTTTGCTGGAGGGGATGCAAGAGCTGCTTTGTGAGTCAAGGGTCCTCCAGGAAGCCTGGGGAGCCTGGGGACCCTGCAGGCCTGTTGGATGCAGGCCAAGGCCTGAGGATGACACCTCCCTTCTTAGAAGAGAAGTAAGTATCTGCAGAAGCCCAGTCAAGGAGAACAGGGAGGAAAAGGGAGGAGGATGGTGGTCCCTCAGGACATCACTGCGAAGATCCCTAATGAGCAGTTCAGAGGCTGTGAACACGGCCCCAGGCAAGAGGCTGGGGCTGGAAGGATGTTAACAGGGGCAGGGTGAGGAATAACAAAGCTGGTAAGAGTGAAAACCAGGAAGCCTTGGAAAGGCTATGATACTGGTTTTTATTTTTTTGTTTTCACCAGGGATTCAAGAAGAGTGGAACTCCCTTGACATTGAACGCAGATTTTGTACATTCTCACCTTTGGGTCTACTTTCCCAGCAGCCATTTTCCAGATTCCCAGTGAGAATCTGGGAAATCAGATTCTCACTGGGGTGGGACCCTAAGCAAAGAACCACTGTCGCAAACTGTCTCCAGTAAAGGACAAATGTTTGTCAAATGTGATTGGCAGGTTTCCTGGGGCCCTGGAAGCCAGAACGATGCCCCCTCCCAAGATCATCCATGGAGTTGCTCTGCCTTGAGTTGCGAGGCTCCTTGGCAGTAGTGTGCTCCCACCTTGGGAAGTTTGAGAATATATCTTGATCCAAATACCCTTAGCGTTACTCATGGATTGACCATTGTCCTGAAGCTCTTGCTTGGTGGGGCTTTCACACCTGTGGATAAATGATACACCATGTTACAGTCATGCAAGACCTATGAAGAGAGGGTTTTAAAAAAATAATGAAATGGGTAATTTGACACTTACTCCTCTTCCGTCTCTGTTCACTGAAGATACATAAAACCTAATGAGTTGCACATTGCTCTGGATCTAACCATCTGCCATTTCAAGCTTGGATGTCTTTCCTCCCCTCCTTCCCCTTCCTTGGTTCCAGACAGTGGTCCTGACTCCTGAGCTTTGCTGGGAGCTTCTCCAAGAAGACTGGCATCTTCCCCTTAAGCTGAGATCCATCAATAATCTTGTCCCTATTCATCCCGTCCCTTAAAGCAGACCCACAAGTCTAGGAACTGAGTTCCAGTTCAGTGACGCCTCATTTGTCTGGGCATTGTTAGAATTTACACAAACTAGCCAAAGAAGTGAAACTTATCCTTTCAAGAGCCAGAATCAGTCCTTAAAAATACTAATCATTTTTAGTAGACATTTTTCAAAAATGCATTACACACTCGCCTTCCTCCCTAACCAGAGGCTACTGATCATAATTTCACAGAGCTGTAATCTACGTCTGCACTGCTTTCTAGTCGCTCTGACTCCTCTTCCAATCACAGGAGATTGGTTCTCACTCCTCTTGCTGTCTGGGTATCCATCTCTAATAGCTTCACTGCCTTTCTTCTCCTGGGCTGTTTCTCTGCCTGCTGCTGCCAGCTTTGGGGAGCTATCAACCCATTTCCTCAGCCGGCTGCATTTCACAAAACAGTCTAGGAGTCCCTTGACAGTGTCTCAAAGAGTCAGGTGCTGGCCTGGGCAGAGGCAGGGCTCTATGATGGCTCTTTGCAGGTAGTCAAGGGCTTTTTGGCTTATTAAATGGGATGTTTCCACCTTATCAGACTGATAGAGATATCATGAAAACATCATCCATTTAGCCGTAGTCACCACAGATTAAAATCCTCATTGATCATTTTGGCTGTGTTTGGGTGACAGGATGTCATGAAGGAGAAGACAAGGAATAAAAGCAGTCTTAACATGAAACATTTGTTCTGTGACAAGTGCTCTGGTAGGACTATTCACATTCTATTTCACTTACTTCTTCTTACCACCCAGAGATGTAGATCCCATGGTCCCTATTTCACTGAGGAGGAAATGAAGGCTGGAAGATGTTAACTAGTAAGTTACAGAATCAGGACCTGTCTCATTTTGAAACCTATCATCTTTAATACATTGTATCCTTGGAAATAAAGCAGAATTTAAAAAAACTATTTCATTCTTTTTAATTCTTTCATTTTCTTTCAATCTTTTCAATTTCTTTTAGAAATCTTCCTGGGCTTCCCTGGTGGCTCAGCAGTGAAGAATTTGCCTGCAATGCAGGAAATGCAAGAGCCTACAAAGCAGGAGATGCAGGAGACCAGAGTTAGATCCCTGGGTTGGAAATAGCCTCTAGAAGAGGGCATGGCAACCCACTCCAGTGGGTTTTGCTTGCCAGGAAAATCCCATTGGACAGAGGAGCCTGATGATCTACAGCCCATGGGGTCGCAAAGAGTCAGACATGACTGAGCAACTGAGCAGCAGCAAAAATTTTAATTGAAGGTTTTTAATTAGTGCAATCTTATGTGAAACCCCCAAATAATAGATAAATTCAGATGCTCCTGTGAAAGTTGGGTTTTTTAGACCTCAGGACTCTATGGAACCTCAAGCCCCATGAAACCCAGATTGAAAACTATGGTAACCAGGCCTAGAGATGCACCAAGATAACACCTATTGTGTTGGGAGCTCTCAAACACAGCTGAAATAAAATTTTCTCTAGTCATATCCCCTTGAAGGGCAGGGATAGGCAGACTTTTCCCAGAGAGATCTGTAAATGTGATCTCCATCTCAGTCCAAGTCCACCATCTTCTCTGAACTCTTACTTGAGTCAGCTTAAAAGATTTCTTTGATATCTGATTACATTTGGTTCCTCAGACACACCTGTACAGACTGATCCCCAGGCAATTCACTTCTGGTGGACTAGGATTCAGCCCCTTTGGGACCTAAGCTTTCTCCTTCAAAATCTCCTTGCATCTGACTGCCCTGTGCCCCTTCTCTTCAGCACCAATAGTGCTTAGCTCAAGAGGGAGTAAAAGTTATTTTATGAGACTGTCTGGTGTCCAGATGCATAAGACAAGGACAGAAACCGTCACATCAGGATGCAAGGGCAAAAAGACATGGCGGGCCTAGGAGGGGTGACCAGTGACCTCAGCAAGCAGACCTGGCAGAAAATTGGTTGTGGCCGCAGGTTGAAAACAAGAGGCAGCTCGTAAGGAGCTGGTTTGCGAGTTCGGGCTCTGGTGTCAAGCAAAGTAGGTTTCTAATTCTGCCTCTGCTCTGTCCAGCCATGTGACCTAAGCAAGTGCTTTAACTCCTCTAAGTCTGAATGTTCCGAGCTGCAAAATGGGGATAAAAATATCTTCCCTGTCAGGCTGCTATGTGTTCTCTGTGGGATGAGGCCTATAAGGTGCTGGGCACAAGTGCCTGGAGCCCAGTGAAAAGTCAGTAACTGTTACTTGCTTTATTACTATCATCATTCATCATTATATGATCAGGCAGGAAGTCTAAGGAAGGAAAAGGAAGTACAAACAGTATAAGAAGCAAAAAACTGCTTAAGGCCTGGTCACAATGTTTAAATCAGTTTAATGGCTGTCAGTACACTGGGCTGGATTTTATTAATATTAGGAGATCCCAGCCTTGAGCCTTGCTCTTCTAGCAGAAATACTGAGTTGTTGGGCATTTGGATTTGGAAAATAGAGGAGTGAGTGGTCCAGGAGTCCTCAGCACTTGTTCTTGCTGTTGGGTCGCTAAGTCATGTCCAACTATTTGTGACCCCATGGACTGCAGCACGCCAGGCTTCTCTATCCATCACTATCTCCCTGAGTTTCCTCAGACTCATGTCCATTGAGTCAGTGATGCCACTCACCCATCTCATCTTCTGTTGCCCCCCTTCTCCTCTTGCCCTCAGTCTTTCCCAGAATCAGGGTCTTTTCCAATGAGTCACCTCTTCACATCAGGTGCCCAAAGTGTTGGAGCTTCAGCTTCAGCATCAGTCCTTCCAATGAAGTTCTGATGCCTAGATGGTATTATATACATACATTAAATATTAATACATAGAGTGGGTTTCTGAGGTGGCTCAGTGATAAAAAAATCCGCCTGCCAAGGCAGAAGACACAGGAGACACTGGTTTGATCCCTGGGTTGAGAAGTTCCCCTGGAGTAGGCAACCCACTCCAGTATTCTTGACTGGAAAATCTCAGGGACAGAGGAGCCTAGTGGGCTACAGTCCATGGGGTCTCAAAGAATTGGAAACGATTAAGAATGCATGAACGCATGTTAAATACATAGATGGTATTAAACCATGTGGCCAGATACATCACCTCGTGAGAGAGAGGGGATGGAGATGAGAAGGGGTGTATCAAGGAGAGGGAGCCAGCCAAGCAGTCCAAGAAGGAGGCACCGCAAAGGTAGTAGGAAAGTCCAGTATTCTGTACACCAGAAGGAGAAGTGATCAAGGAAAGAGAAACCGGCTGTGCTGAACGCAGCGGAGTCTTGGAAGGGACTGCATGTGGCACCTTGACAAGGGCAGCGTGATGAGGGCAGAGGGGCTGAAGCCTCATCTCGCGGTTTGAATGGGGGGAGGGAAGTGAGGGAGTTGCCATCATTGAAAGACAGGTCCTGGAAGATGTCTTGCTTTGATGATCTCCCCAAGGCTTGGAACGGATGTGGGGTGAGAAGGAAGAGGATGAAACACCGCCTAGACGCATTGGTGATCAGGAGTCCTCTGGGAAGCCTGTCACTGCTGTCCTCTCTTGGTAGAGTATTAGTCTCTCAGTCATGTCCAACTCTTTGTGATCCTATGGACTGTAGCCTGCCAAGCTCCTCTGTCCATGGGATTCTCCAGGCAAGAATAACTGGACGGGGTTGCCCTCCTCCAGAGGATATTCCTGACCCAGGGATGGAACCCGGGTCTCCTGCATTGCAGGCAGATTCTTTACTGTCTGAGCCACCAGGGAAGCCCTTCATGGAAAACAGATTTCAGCTGGAGGGGAGAAATGAAGTCAGACCCCTCAAAGACTGTGGGAATCGCTTTTCCTCCAATTGCCCGGTGGCTGATATAAAGGAATTGGCGTGGAAGGGACTAGCCTTGCTGAAGCAGAATATTCCTTCCCACCCATCACACTGCCTGATCCGTGGCCCCATGTCAGATGGGGGATTGTAACAGCCCCTGGGACACTCGCCTGCCATGGAGAGTTCGGGGCCATGCCCAGTCTGGTCTTATTGCCAAGAGCCCTGGGACAGGTGGTCTGGGATGAATCAGGCAGCTCATTAGCAATCTCTCCCAGTCTAAAAGGAGCCAGAGACACACAAATTGCTCCCAAGAGGGAGGGAAAGAGGCAGAGAAAGGGAGGTGGGGAAACCAACAGGGGTTACATCAGAAAAACAACATCATCCAAACAGCCGCACATCCTGAATCAGTGCTCTTCCTCTGGTAGGGGTGGCAGAGGCGGCTGGGACCTGGGGGGCCCCTGAGGTGGAGCACCTGTGTTAGCACCTCGTTATCTGCAGGGAGGATGCCCCTTCCTGCCCGGCTGAGGCTGGGGCTGCTTTCCGCACGGCTCTTTGGTGTCTCACATCTCTGCTTTTTCTTATCATCCAGCCCTGAGAATTTATTACAGAATGTTAGCAGCCAGCTCTGTCCTCCGTCGACTGGAGCCTCTGCCTGGTCAGAGCCACATAGAGGCAGTGGCCGGTCTTGCCCTAATCTGGGGGGTGAAGGAATGAATGGGCTTTACCAGCACAGAGTTTTAGGGAAGAGGGCATCAGGGAAACTTCCGGAGGGGTTAGAGTCTAGTTGTGGCTGTATGATCTGGGATCCATCCCTTTAGTTCTTTTTTATTTTAATTATTTATTTAAATTGGAGGTTAATTACTTTACAGTATTGTGATTTTTTTCGCCATACATCAACATGAATTGGCCATAGGTATACATGTGTGCCCCCAATTCTGAACCCCCCTTCCACCTCCCTCCCCACCTTATCCCTCTAGGTTGTCCCAAAACACCGGCTTAGAGCCTCAGAAACAGGTAAGTTTGGACTACATACTATCTCCAACCGTCAGCAACTGTGTAAGTTCAGCATTCTTCCAATCAAATCGTTTCTGGAAATATTTATCAAGGCAGGCCTTTAAAAAAAATTGCTTTCTCCACCCTGACTATTTGAAGGCCAGCATTCCTGTTGATGTCAGCTCTGTGTGGGCCGAGACAGTGAGAAAGAGACTGGAGGTGGGCAGAGGGGCACAATGATTATTCACTTGAGAGATGGGGAAGGAAGTCTTCAGTCTGTAATTAAAGAGAACTGCCCACAATGAGCATATTCAGTGCCCAGATCTTGATTTTTAATACCATCCTCCAATAAAAGGAACCAGGGTTCCATGAAGAAATGGTTGGTTCTAGGACTGGGGCAGGAGATACACAGGATGAGCACCTGGTAGCGCCAGAAAGGAAGGCGTGGTAGGCTGGGGGGAGGATGAGGGGGCCGATGAATTGAGAGAGTAGCATTGATATATATACACTACCTTGTGTAAAATAGCTAGTGAGAAGCCGGTGCATAGCACCGGGAACTCAGCTCAGTGCTCTGTGATGACCTAGAGAGGTGGGAAGAGGGGGTTAGCGGGAGGCTTAAGAGGGAAGGGATATATGTATAGATATGGCTGATTCATGGTGCTGCACAGCAAAAACTAACACACCGTTGTATAGCAATTACATTACAGTAAAAATAAACAATGAGAAGAAACAAATTTGTTTCACACGAGAATTACACATCATTTAGGTAAAGATCCTCTTGTTTCAAAATGTGTTGCATAACTCACTACTCTTTAATTGTGGGGTGCACTTAATAACTTCCTTCCAAAGAGGGCCATATGGAAAGGGGAGGTAGGAAAGAAACTTTAGAGTGGAGAACCCTGATATACATGATCTCAGCCAGGTGATCAAGGTCAACATCAGCAGAGGTAAGTCATGTTGGTGGTGTGTATTCTTGATATGATGTGATAAAAGTTACCCTTTACCATTCAGGTCTTCCTTTCAAAAACTCATAATCCTAGTCTAAGCATGAGAAAAACATCAGACAAATCACATGTGAGAGACATTTTATGAAATATCTGGCCAGTATTCCTCAAAACTGTCAAGGTCATCAAAAACAACTAAAGTTTGACAAACTGTCGCAGCCAAGTGGGGCCTAAGGTAACATGACAACTAAATGACACGCGGTGTCGTGGATGGGACCCTGGAACCAAACAAGGACATTGAGTAAAAACTAAAACTAAGGAAACCTGAATAAACTGTGGGCTGACTTAATAACAATGTGTTGATATTAGTTCATTAATTTTAACAAATGTACCATACTAAAATAAAATGCTAACAGTAGGGGAAGTTAGGTGCTTGGTATACAAGAAATGCTGTCCCATCCCCACAATTTTTCTGTGAACCTTAAACCTGTTTTAAAAAGTAGAGTTTATTAAAAAGTAATTTTTTTTAGAGTGGGTTGCCATTTCATCCTCCAGGGGATCTTCTCGATCTAGGGGTCAAACCAGATTCTCCTGCATTGCAGGCAGATTCTTTACCAACTGAGCCACCAGGGAAGTCCAGAAATAAATTACCCTGCCCAAATTAGGTGATTCTAATTAAACCATTTGACTGGCTCAAGCCTGAGTAGAGTTGCTTTGTAATTTTAAAGCTGTATTTGGATAAAGGATTTTGGTGGACACTGCTAATTGCCTATCTAATTTCTATTTCCTTCTTCTTAATGGACAGAAGACCAATTTTTATTCAAAGGAGCAATGTGGCCAGTTAATGATCCATTTTCCCTTATTCCCTTATAGCACATGATGCATGCTCAGTTGTTCAGTCATGTCCAACTCTTTGCAACCCTATGGACTGTAGCCCACCCAGGTGCCTCTGTCCATGGGATTCTCCAGGTAAGAATGCTGGAGTAGGTTGCCAACCCCTTCTCCAGGGAATCTTCCCGACCCAGGGATCCAACCTGCGTCTCCTTATTGCAGGTGGATTCTTTATTACTGAGCCACTAAGGAAGCCCTTCTCTTGTAGCTAGCAGTGGCTATGATCACAGTTCTGGTCAATGAGATGCAGGAGAATCTCTGAGAAGAGCCTTCCTTTTTGAATAAAAAGAGTTGTTCTGCCCTTTATTCCTTCCTGGAGTTGGGACGTGAGGCCTGGAAGTGCAGCAGCCCTGTTGTGAGCATGAAGCAACCAGCATGAGGATGAAACTCTACACATTATGGGTGGCAGGGCAGAGAGATTGAGATACCTGGATCACTAGTGGCATTGTTGAGTGACTGTATAAGCCCTGAACAGACCATCTCTATTGCTCCTCTGTCCATGGGGATTCTCCAGGCAAGAATATTGGAGTGGGTTGCCATGTCCTCCTCCAGGAGAATCTTCCCAACCCAGGGATTGAACCCAGGTCTCCCGCATTGCATTCTTTACTGTCTGAGCCACCAGGGAAGCCCAAACTTCTGATTAAATGAATCAATTAAACTCTTTAAAAAGTCTACAGTAGTTAGAGATTTTGTTACTTGCAACCAAATATAATCTTACTAATATAAGGACCAACTGTTAGGTAGATAAGATGAGAATAAGGACAATAAAAGACAAAAGAAAATATACTAAGCAGATGCAGTAGCAAAGGTGCTACAGAAAAAAGCTGAGATATTTGGGGAGAGAAAATTGGGTTTTAGAACTAAGTGCAGTAGAAATAATATGAAACATTAAGTATCACTATTGAGTATTTATTGTACACCTGAGGCTTTCAAAAATGAGGTAAACTTATTTAGTCTATACATCAAACTGTTGTGGATATGAATCACTGTCTCTGTCTGAGAGCTTAGAACATTCAGACAGAGAAGTAAAGTAAACTTGCTCAAGGTCACAAAATAAGTAAGGGACCTCTGAATGGAATGCAGGTCATCTCAGGCCAAGTGTCCCTTTGTAACACTCTAGAGTTCAAATGCATCCTGGCTGAGTAAGGCAAGGAGTAGAGATGGTAAGGAGACCAGAGATTGAGGAAGAGAAGCTGGTCCAGGCTTCAGCTCCATCTGGATCTTAGAGATGAGAGGGGGCAGGACATTCCGGTCATGCTGCAAGAGAGCAAACAACAAACTTCGTGCTCCAGTGATCATAAAGAGGAGTATCTACATGTAACTGGGATTTTCAGTCAGAAAGGATATGGTAGCCCTTTGAAGACTACAAATTAGGAGATCAGGCAACAGTGAGTGAAAGATTTGGGGTGGAAGAGTCCAGACTTCTTGAAAAATTTTTATGAAAAAAAAAAGAGCATAAATACTAGTTAAAAATTCAGCAAGCATTTCTTAAACATGCATTATGGGCAAAGCATCATGTTAGGCAAGGTGAAAGCTACAGAAATAAGTAAAGATCAGGAGGTCCTAGTTACGTGAGACAATACAATTAATGCACCAATAGCTTTGGATTGGGAATTGCATTCAGTGACAAATTAGAGTCCCTGAAATAAGGGATGAGCATGGCCCTGGTATGATGCCTTTAGGATGTTTTCAGAAACCAAGAATCCTTCTGAGTTTTCCTTCAGGATAGGAGAAGCCTGGTATACACAAGATGGTTGATGGATCTCATCTGTGTTCCGGGCAGGAAGATGGAGAGAAGCAAAGTGCAAGAGCTACTGCAGCGGTGTCTACCTCCACCCCTTTTAGGGAGCTTTCTTGGAAGTCTCACCCTAGAACTGCCTCTTACACATATCACTGGAAGAATTGTGTTACACATGAACTTACGGTTGCTGGGAGGAAGGATGATGGAAGGGATAGTTAGGGAGTTTGGGATGGACAGGTACGCACTGCTGTATTTAGAATGGATAACCAACAAGTACTTACTGTATAGCACAGGGAACTCTGCTCAGTGTTATGTGGCAGCCTGTATGTGAGGGGATTGTGGGGGAGAAGGGATACATGTATATGTATGGCTGAGTCCCTTTGCTATTCACCTGAAACTATCATGACATTGTTATTTGGCCATAATCCAATAAAAAATAAAAAGTTTAGTAAAAAAAGAAAATTAAAAAAGAATTGTGTTATGTGGACTTTTCTGTTGTTATGGGCTGAATGTCTTCATATGTTGAAGCCCTAATCCCCACTGTGATGGTATTTGGCGATGGGACCATTGGGAGGTAATTAGGTTTATAGTAGGTCGTGGAAGTGGGAACTTTATGATGTGATGAACGCCCTTATAAAAGGAACACAGATTTCTCTGTGTCTACCCCCATGCGTTGAGGAAAGGCTATATGAAAATACAGCGAGAAGGTGACTTTCTACAAGCTAGGGAGACAGTTGAACCTGGAATCCTATCTTCCTACATTTTGATCTTTGACTTTCCCAGCCTCTAGAACTGTGAAAAATACTTGTTGGTTATTTAAGCTGCTCAGCTGATGGTATTATGTTAAGCAGCCCAAGATAACTAGGACACATGTCTACAAGGCAAGCTGGGACACATGCCCATATGACATCCCACATAAAATCCACATTTTGTTAATATGGTTGAGAGAAGAAGACCAGACATGAGGCAGGTGACTAGCGCTCTCTGCCACAACCTCAAACATAAGGGGAAGTTCTTGCCTTATATCGCATTGTCTTTTAGAAAGTTGATTTTTCAGCTGAACTGAGTAACATAAGTCTATGTTAAAAACTATGATAGATGTAATAAAAGCTACCTAAAATGTTATTCTGCAGAGGAGCATTTCCCAAACACCTTAGGTTAAAGTGTATCATGCGGTAGTCACTGTTTCAATCTCTGGGTCAGGCAGAGCCCCTGGAGGAGGGCATGGAAACCCACTCCAGTATTCTTGCCTAGAGAATCCCAATGGACTGAGGAGCCTGGAGGGCTACAGTCCATATGGCTGCAAAGAGTTGGACATGACTGAAATGACTTAGCATGCACAGGTACACAATTAATAAATTTTTATTAAACACGTATACGAGATGTCATTCTTTACACAGATTGTTTTATTTAATCCTTCCCATCATCTTGTGAGGAGGCTCATTGGTCCCCTTTACAGAGGAGGAAACAATGACTCATAAAACTTCAGCTCCTTGTTCAAGATCACAGAGCAAATACTTAGATGAGCTGAGTCTAACTGCACAGCTGGAGTGGTCCCAATCACCACACGATGGACCATGGAGGTGCAATTCTGCTCCTAAAGTGCCCACAGTGCAGAGGGTCTAACTCTGGCTAGACCTTAAAGAATGAGTAGGAATTTTATAGGTGGTTGTAACAGGAGACTAGGGGTGAGGGTGAGGATAAAGAAGCAAACCCCATTCTAATCAGAGGAAACGGTTTGACCGTAGCATCTGGTATGGACCTCAGATGTCTGAATAAACCAGATATCTGAACAAATGTGCATAGAAGTAGACAAGACTAGAAATGACAGGTGTGTCTAGATTCAAAAATCAAGTCAAGGAAACTCAACATTGACAGTGGGGGACCTTCAAAGTTTCCCAAGTGGTGAGGACCACGATTAGATCTGTGTTTGAGGAAGATCCCTAAGAGCAGCAGGGAGCCCAGGTGTGGAAGGCTAATGACTGGAGGCAGGAAGAATCAGCTGAACCTGGATATTTATACATGGAATGAAGCGAGGAGGATGGGTACCAAAGATGCAGCAGACACAGAGTCACAAGACTCTGGGAGATGACTGAATGAGGTGAATTGCACACAGAAGAAGCCAGACCATGAGAAGTGATGGAAGAGAAAAAAGGAAGCAGATTCTAGTTGAAGCCAACAAAATAGGATCCATGGTTTTCTTGTTGGATGTCTGCCAACCTAACAGCAAACAAATTCAGGAGACATACTTTTTAAAGAATCCGAGGTCCCTCTTTTAACCTTTGAGTGATGATGCCCTCGTCTTCTGCCTGCAAGATCTGTAACAAAATTCAGACAAAATGTGTCAGGGCTCCAGACTTCAGCATGGAGTGGTAGATCAGAACTGCTGCCAAGCTGAGATATCCTCTCTTCCACAGCAGAATGATGCCAGGGGCTAAGGATGCCACTCTCAATGATTCCTGGAATCTGAGGGGACTTTATTCTCTTGGCAGTTAGGGTCTACACAAAGGCAATGGACTGAAACCATGCTGACTCTTATGGTAGTAAAACTTGACTGAGCAGGAGGATATGGGCTTTATCCACAGCAGGATGTATTAGTTTAGACCCCGAAGAGTGTCCTAGAAGGGTTTAGAATGCATATGTCCATATATTCTGTGTAATCTCTGTCCTTGCAGGTACAACAAACGAGGAATAAAGTAACCCCCACCTATTCTCTTTTTTAAAAATTAATTTATTTTTTTTAATTGGAGGCTAATTACTTTACAATATTGTAGTGGTTTTTGCCATACACTGACATGAATCAGCCATGGGTGTCCATGTGTTCCCCATCCTGAACCCCCCTCCCACCTCCCTCCCCATCCCATCCCTCAGGGTCATCCCAGTGCACCAGCCCTGAGCACCCTGTCTCATGCATTGAACCTGGACTAGTAATCTGTTTCACATATGATAATATACATTTTTCAATGCTATTCTCTCAAATCATCCCACCCTCACCTTCTCCCACAGAGTCCAAAAGTCTGTTCTTTACATCTGTGTCTCTTTTGCTGTCTCGCATATAGGGTCATCGTTACCATCTTTCTAAATTCCATATATATGCATTAGTATAATGTATTGGTGTTTTTCTTTCTGAGTTACTTCACTCTGCACAATAGGCTCTAGTTTCATCCACCTCATTAGAACAGATTCAGATGCATTCTTTTTAATGGCTGAGTAATATTCCATTGTGTATATGTACCACAGTTTCTTTATCCATTTGTCTGCCAATGGACATCAAGGTTGCTTCCATGTCCTGGCTATTGTAAACAGTGCTGCGATGAACATTGGGGTACATATGTCTCTTTCAGTTGTGGTTTCCTCGGTGTGTATGCCAAGCAGTGCGGTTGCTGGGTCATACTGATCTGATTGCCCATTATTCCCTGTCATACTAGTCCATTCTCTATCCTTAGTCTCAGAGAGTGTCCCTCCAAGGGCTTGCCCTGATCTGTGATTCACTTTCCCCCAAACACATCCTTCTTGCTCTGCAGGTCTTGGTTCCAATATTGTCTCCCACAGAGAACTTTCCTGACCCCCAAACTAACATTGCTCTCCACACACCCTGACCCCACTTGTTCTGATCATAATTCCTTAATTGATTTAATTTGACATTAATTTACTTCTTAAATCATCTATCTCACCCAAGATAACAAGCTCAAAGAGAGTGGGAACACCTCTGTCTAATTTGTAACATTTCTGCAGCACCCAGAACATTTCTTGGCCCACTGAAGGAGTTCAGTAAATATGTATGGACTGAAGGAGATAGGCTGCCTTATCGGCGAGCATCCAATATTTCTCCCTGCCACCTGTTTCTCACATTGCACCTGTCTTCATGCTCTCTTTTCAAACAGGGCCACAGGCAGAATTTATACTCTTCTGAGAATAAGGATATGTGAATTACCATCCTGTAGCCCATCCCTCTCTAGCAAGCCCTTCCCCTCTGCCAGGTGAACAGACAGAAAGTGCAGGTGACTTCGGGACATCCAGATATGTCTTAGGGAACAAAAGGTGTTTGCAGGGGGCTCCTTAGCAGACAGGATAGCTTGGCCTAGCAGGAAGTAGGTGCATTACAGAATGAGGGTGGAGGAAGTCTGTGCATTTCAACATGGACCTGATGGCATGTCATTGTGGGCAAATCTAGCACCGATTTGTCTCAGACCACAATCGGGTCCATAGAGGCCCCAGAGCCTCTGTTTCCAGCTGACAAGAGCCCCTCCTCACTCCCGGGCGCAGCAGAGACTGAGTGCCAGCATGGCAGGTGCATGCCGGGAATCTGATCAGCATTCAGCTTAGGCAGCATTGGGGCCTCATTAGTTTTAATGAATTAGCACTTTGGAAAAGGCAGGGATGATGTTACAGCTAGTGAGTGCGGATCAGCTGCCTTCATTTATGCCCCAGTGAAGAGCCATCTTCTTCCTTCATTTTCCTTTCTCCTCCCAGGTGTGGAAGCCTGAAACTTCTCTAAATGCTGGAATGAAAGACCTCTGCGTTTTCTATCCTAACCCATTCTCCAAGCTGTTTATAGACCAAAATCACGGCAATTTTTGAGTCACTGAAAGATGGAATCATCCCAGCTGAAAATTCTGACGTCTGGTGTGGGGCCCAGAGATGCTGGCAATCCCACCATCCTGAGCCGATCCCACCTGTCCTGCCCCTGAAGCCAAACAGCTGCTCCTTGGGTGGGAGTGCCTGGATCACCGCCCTCATTGGGGATGTGGACAAAAAAACTCTTTGGGACAGAATTACCTGAAGTGGAGGAAATCAAGAATTGGTGAAAGTGAAGGATTTTTTTTTTTTAATCTGTAAATTCACATTCTTTTCAACATAGGTGGTGCCACTGCAGGTGGGAAGTTGTGACCACACGGTGAAAGCCGTTTGCTAAAGAAACAAAAGGAGAGGGACGGAAACGGGCAGAGCTGGTCACAGAGAAGGTCAGGCAGAGACAGACCACAGCAGAGAAAAAGGAACACAGAGGCCAGAAATCCTCAAGGACAGGTGGCCGGTGACGGCAGGAGACATTCATCAAGACAGCGGTTCCCTTCCACCAGGGAGATGTTCTGAGGATCGGGTGATTTTGCCTGAGGGAACTGTTCTTCCCTGTTTCCTGGAGAACTGCTGCGATTTTCTGATGGAAACAGAACCTGGGTAGAATCCAGTTGCTGAAACTGAATGAAAATGTGACCCAATGGCTGTGAATAATCAGAGCTGCAGAACGAAAAGGGTTAGACCCAAATCACTGACCGAGGAGGACACTATTCCTCATTCTTAGCATTCCCTGTAGGTTGACTGTCTGGTCGTATTGCCTGGTTTAAATCCTGGTTCTGCAACTTATTAACTGGGCAGAAACAGACAAGTTATTTAACATTTCTGCAACTAATTTCCTCATCTGTTAAACAGGGATAATATTAATAATAGTAACTACCTTGTGTGCTCTCTTGATGATCGGCATATCACATGTCAGGTGTTTAGAACAGCACTTGGCTTACTTATTAGCATCAATGTCATCACTTCTGTTATTGTTTCATTTTTTTTAAGATTTTTTTGATGTGGACTATTTTTAAAGTCTTTATTGACTTCGTTACAATGTTGCTTCTGTTATGGACATTTTTGTTTTTTTGGTCCCAAGGCATGTGGGATCTTAGAATCTTAGCTACCCTACCAGGGAACAAACCTGCAACCCCTGCATTGGAAGGTGAGGTCTTAACCACTGTACTGCCAGGGAAGTCCCACTGCTATTACAGTTATTGCTGTCCTTCTTTGGGTCTAGGGGTTCCATATGGAGCAGAGCTGTAAATATTCATCACTGCTAAGACTGTGTATAAAATGCTGTGGCCAATAACCACATTTCTCCAGCCCCTGGAGTGAGGAGGTTGGGGGAAGGGATGTTCTTTATAGCTGGGGGGAACTTCTTAATATTTCTCTCTTAGGCTGTTATTAATATTATGTTCTGATGAATTAGGATTGTGACAAAAAGAGTTCAGATCAGAAGCAAATTGGAAATGAACTGGAAACCAGGCAGTCGAAATTTTAATGTTTAAATTAAATTTAACTCAAAAAGATTCAAAAAAGTACGAGATTAACAACCACTGAGAACTAATTATGAGCCAGGCACTATGCTAGTTTATTTTACAAATGGCATTGAATTTAGTTCTCACATTAAGACTTCCAGTGAGTTATCATTACTGTCTTATAGAGGAATGGCTTTTTGCCCAAAATCACAAAGCCTGGTGAAATGTATGTGGTATGTGAATGCAGCTAATATTTAAGTTAGCCAGTTAGGTAGTGTATAATGAGTAAGGTGATGCTGTAGTTACGAAATCTAAAAGGCGAGTGTGGATTGGGTTTTAGGACCTCTTTAAGGATGTCTTCCTAAGTTCAAGTTTCAGCACTCTTCCTTTACCCTGAGCACATAGATAATAAAATATGAGAGGGGAAGCCAACAGGACACAAGTTGGCTCAAAAATAAGATAAACACATATGTGAACTAGAACCAGAAGAAAACACAAGCAGGACAGAAAAAATGTAGGGTAGGAAACAGTGATGAGATGGGGAACAGTATCAGGATCATTGTCTGAAGTATGGAGCTGACTTTGGTGAACATCCCCCTTCACACAAAGAAAGCGCAGTAATTGGCTAAGTTCCTTCGTGGCTGATTATGGTGAGTGTGCATCTGAACCACCAAGAGGACTTAAATTGCTGAGCTCTAACCCCAGAGTGTTGATTCAGTAAGTTTCAGGGAAGGATTTGCATTTCTCACTAGCCTCCAGGGATTCAGATGCTATTCTATCTGTAAGGAACAGACTGTAAGAACCACAGTTTGATAGGAAGCCATGGCCTTGGGAAGTTGGAAGAAAATGAACATAGCTTTGTGAGCAGGTACTATGTGAAGCCATCTGTGAATTCATGTCTGCATCTGTGATGTCCTTAGCATTACTACAGATCCAGAAATATTACACAACCCTGTTTCTGGACTTGGGCACAGGGGAATCAAGTAGAGGCAAACACAAAATTACCAGGTAGGGAAGCAGAGAAGAACAATGTGACAACAACATTGTTCATATCCTATTATCCTCATATCCAACAACAGCAACATATCCTATTCAAGATTACCTCTGCAAACCAAATTCTAAAACACATGATGAAATTTGATGGCAAAAAACAGAGCCAAAAAAATAAATAAACAGAACACGAATTAGCTCCAAATGAAGTTAAGTATTTGGATCAGTCAAACAAAGTTTTGTGTGGATCACAATAAACTGTGGAAAATACTTAAAGAGATGGGAATACCAGACCACCTGACCTGCCTCTTGGGAAACCTGTATGCAGGTAAGGAAGCAACAATTAGAACTGGACATGGAACAACAGACTGGTTCCAAATAGGAAAAGGAGTACATCAAGGCTGTATATTGTCATCCTGCTTACTTAACTTATATGCAGAGTACATCATGAGAAACTGGGCTGGAGGAAGCACAAGCTGGACTCAAGATTGCTGGGAGAAATATCAATAACCTCAGATACGCAGATGATACCACCCTTATGGCAGAAAGTAAAGAAGAACTAAAGAGCCTCTTGATGAAAGTGAAAGAGGAGATTGAAAAAGTTGGTTTAAAGCTCAACATTCAGAAAACTAAGATTGTGGAATCCAGTCCCATCACTTCATGGCAGATAGATGGGGAAACAGTGGAAACAGTGGCTGACTTTATTTTTCTGGGCTCCAAAATCACTGCAGATGGTGATTGCAGCCATCAAATTAAAAGACGCTTACTCCTTGGAAGGAAAGTTATGACCAACCTAGACAGCATATTAAAAAGCAGAGACATTACTTTGCTAACAAAGCTCTGTCTAGTCAAGGCTATGGTTTTTCCAGTGGTCGTGTATGGATATGAGAGTTGGACTATAAAAAAACTGAGTGCTGAAGAATTGATGTTTTTGAACTGTGGTGTTGGAGAAGACTCTTGAGAGTCCCTTGGACTGCAAGGAGATCCAACCAGTCCATCCTAAAGGAGATCAGTCCTGGGTGCTCATTGGAAGGACTGATGTTGAGGCTGAAAGTCCAATACTTTGGCCACCTGATGCGAAGAGCTGACTCATTGGAAAAGACCCTGATGCTGCGAAGGATTGGGGACAGGAGGAGAAGGGGACGACAGAGGATGAGATGGCTGGATGGCATCACCGACTCGATGGACACGGGTTTGGGTGGACTCCGGGAATCGGTGATGGACAGGGAGGCCTGGTGTGCTGCGGTTCATGGGGTCACAAAGAGTTGGACATGACTGAGCACCTGAATTGAACTGAACAAAGTTTTAAAATGAAGTATGTTTAAAACCTCACAGAGATAAAAATAACATCAATGAAAAATAAACAAAAAGTATGAAGCAAAGTGGAAGAAATGAAAAAAAGAAAAAGAATAGGAGGCCGTGAACCAAAACTAGTTAGAAATCTTGTAAATGAATAGAGATGATTACAAAAAACAAAAAAAACCCAAAGCCAATATTGGAAGAAAAAGGCCACTGAGTTTTTTTTTCATAATTGAAGAAAGACATGAATGGTCCAGTTCAAAATGCATCTGTATTATTGAGCAGAATAAGCATGAATACACACTTAGACCTGTAGTTAAACTACAGAACATGAAGAGAAATAGTAAACCTATCAGAGAGACAACATCCTGTTCTACAAGGAATGATGATGTAAGTTAGAGCAGTTATGCTATTTGCAATAACAGAGGAAGGGAAACAATGGAGTAAAATCTTCCTAGTGCTAAGGAAAATTGACCATCAACTTCACATTTTATAGTCAGCTAGACTATCATTCTTTAAGCAAAAACAAAGAGAACGTGCCAACCACAGACAGGAATTATTAAAGAAAAAGTAGAAGAATCCAGAGAGAAGGTCTGGAATACTAGAAATGATGGCGAGAACAGAAATGAACAAAAGAGTAATAAGTATAGTTAAGCGTTAACTGTTTAAAAACAGAACACCTTGTTTTACATTGAAAAGGGGCAAAATTAAAATTCTAGACCAAGCGTCTGCAAACATTTTCTGTAAAGGGCCAGAGGGTAAATTATGTTAGGCTTTGTACCAGGGATTTCCATGGTGGCTCAGATGGTAAAGCGTCTTCCTACAGTGTGGGAGACCCAGGTTCCATCCCTGGGTCAGGAAGATCCTCTGGAGAAGGAAATGGCAACCCACTCTAGTACTCTTGCCTGGAAAATCCCATGGACAGGGGCGCATGGTGGGCTACAGTCCATGGGGTTGCAAAGAGTCGGACACGACTGAGTGACTTCACTTTCACTTTCACTTGCAAACCCTAGTGGTATCTATCACAACTCTCAACTCTGCCGTTGTAGATGAGTAGAATCCGTAGACAATACATGAGTTAATGAATGTGGCTGTGTTTCTGAAAGAATGTTATTTATAAAAACAGATGTTCAGTCAGATTTCGCCTGGGAATGGTAGTTTTCCCATCCTTTTGATTCTCGTGTCAGAACGGCTAGAAGGAGGACTTCAGTCCTTGTCTTTTAGAAGAAAGAATTAAGCAGAGAGACCAGGATTCTGAAATAGAGACAGCATCTATTAGAAGTGAAGTACGTGTGGAAAGCACACAGGTGAACTCAGAGTGAGTTGCAAGTGATAGGGGCAGTTTAGGTCGCTTATGTGAGGGCACTTTTCTGGGTTGTCTATGGCCACTTACCTTGCTTAAGTCCATATTTGATTTGTCAAAGGGCAACAGGAAACCAGTTACAGCTGCTCAGCCTGGGGCCTACCTGTCTCCTACCTCACCTTCTCTAGATGACAGCTAACAAAATTTGGCGTACTATGCTATTCAGTAGGTAGGTAGTCATTTTACTGCCTTTGGCATGTTTAGTTTAGGGAAGAATGGAAATATTAAATTTCTTAGATATGTTTAAATATGTTTAAGCATGTCTGTTAAAAAAATTTTAAGTAGCCATTAAACATTTAAAGCACACAGCTCCCAAGTTACCAGAGTGAAAAGGGGTGTAACTAAGGCAGGTACTGTTCGAAGGTGAAAATTTGAGGCCATATAAATGATCACTCTCTGTGCCCTACCTGCCCCCAGTGAGTTGGGTAAACATATGAGAAAGAAGACTGACCATTCGGCACCTGCTTCCACTTGCTGAGGGATTGGTTAGAATGAAAAGGGGCAAGCAGTAGTTGGTAAATAGGTTTACTGGGGTGCTTTTTTGAACGAGAGACATCCTAGCTAACACTTAGTAATAGAACACTTAGTAATAGAACTGTAGAAAGCAGCTCAAACAGTCATCATTCAATACTTATTAGCTGCCCATATACCATAATACTAAGTGTTATTTCAAGCACTAATGGATACAAAACTAAACATCATAGTCCCTTCCTTCAAGAAATTAATATTGTAGAGGTCAAGTTTAAGGGAATTTTTTAGCCACTAATGCCTAGGTCATAATTTACCAAGTGAGAAAGTTTCTTACTGACATAAGGACCCTTTCTGAGAATGAAATTCCGTAGTTGCCTTACACCACCCCCTTCACTGAATCCCTCCTCCTCCTCAACCCCAATGTCCAACATTCTTCCAGGAAAGAATCTGTTCTTATTCTCCTTTTTCCTGCTTTCTCTTCCTCTCTCTAACAGGACAGTACTGACTATGGCTTGGCTGTGAAGCTGAGGCTAAGCAGAGCTAGAGACAGGTCAACAATTTGAATGCATCAAAAAGGACCAGAAGAAAAAGGAAAGTGCTGATCATGCTACAATCCTGCAGCTCACAGAGTCCTTAAGATCTTGAATGTTCTGTTCCCTCTGCCCAGAATGCTTTTCCTTGTCCTCTTTCCTGGCTAAATTCTACTCACCCTTGATGCGTCAGCTGAGATGTCTTTCCTAACCCTTCATTCCCCAAACAAGGTTATGCTCCTGTCCAGTCTGTCTGTATCGTATGGCCTGAGTTCTGGAACATTCCATGTCTTGGACAAGACTGTGAACTCCTCAAACACTTGTCTGATTATCCCCTTTCTTACCTTCACTTTTATATAACCAAATGTGTTTCCCAGAATGGACCAACTTCAGGACCACCTAAAAATTCTCCTTCTGTCGGATCCCCTCCTCCTGCCCACATTATAGACATTGACTTACACAATTCCTATTCTACTTCTGGAACTCAACCTGGATACCACCTCTTACATGAAGTCCCCCGACCCCACCTCACCACCTGCTGATGGAACAAACCAAGGCTGGGTTCACTGGTGCTTTCCTATCTTGGCACGTAATATATTTTGTTTAAAATGGTCAATTTTCTTTCCTATCCCTCACATTAAACTCTCCGAGAGCAGGACTTTTCTGGTATACTGTTGCATTCCCAGTATCTGGAATAACTCAAAAAACTGATTGAGTGACACAGAGAAGCATTAAGTGATAATCTTTGAGAGGGGAGGTTGGTGGTAAGAAAATTGTTTTTCCAATCAGAAACTTAAATATAGAGATTTAAAAATTAGGGAAATTAAATAATCAGAAAATTATTATATTATAAACTTAGAAAAAATTAAACATGTCAGACACATGTTATAGCAGGTCAGCAGATCGAGTTGGTGTGAAATGGACTAGAGTGACATTGGAGCCCTCATGGAGAAGACAGGCTCTAAAGAAAAGGCAGGATTTAGAAAAGGCAGAATAAGTTGTAGCTGTTACTTTGAGATGCCAGAGAAGGCAGAACTGGGTCTAAGATGCAATCATGTCTCTGGAATTTGCATGGAAATATTCACTCCCCGGTAGGTATCTTGAATATAAGCTGTCATGATAATTGGGTATCAATTCTGACAAATCTGCTTGTATTTTTGCATCAGCTTTTATATCTGATTGGTTCTTGTGTGAGGTAATTATGGAAACTTCTGGGGAACAAGAAAGACCAGTGACAGAGCTGGTTTGTGTGGTAAGAGCGCTTGGAAGCCAGGTACAGACAGCTTCCAGAGAAGGCTGGCTGTGGGGCCCGGTGTCCTCAGCATAACCACTCAGGGGCTTGTATGCTTAGCAATCTCTCTGCTTGCCATGCGTGTTTCCTTATTATTAGCTGATTCATCCACTTCTGATATTTTAAGCAGCCAGTAATAATGATGGACCATGGTGGACTGGTCCTATAAGGCAGATCTCAGGGGAAGAAAAGTCCCTTCCAGGTCACCAGTTCTGTTCAGAGAAGGTTTTGTGTTTATTGGCTGGCTGTGGGTATAATAGAAATGGGCCAAGGGGACCCCTCTAGATGACAAGTCCTTGAACTGCCCTGTAAAGGTAAGGAGAGCATCTCTTGGTGGTGTTCTCCCCACCGTCTCTGAAAGTACTTAGCCCAGCCCTGACCCTGGGAAGGTGCTCAATAATGTTTGATGGATTCACTTGACGAGTGAGGGGGCGGTGGGAGCTAAAACTTGCAAGACCTATATTGTTTGGTGGGCAGATATGTTGATTCCCTTGTTTTTCATACCCTTTCCCACACATTGCCCAAAAGCAGCAGCAGGACAATTTATGGTGGGCTGAGAAAGGAAGGTCGATTGTCTCTGGAAAGTTGTAGGTTCTTCATGTTATTTATAAATGGCCATTGTACAAGCTTTTTCTTTTTGACTGTGCCTCCAATTTTGTGTAGAGATTCTGATGAATCACTTTTTAAAAAATATTTTTTTAATACATAGACCATTTTTAAAGTCTTTTACTGAATTTGTTACAACATTGCTTTATGTTTTGGTTTTTTGGCCACAGGGCATGTGGGATCTTAACTCCCTGACCAGAGATCAAACCTGCATCTTCTGCACTGGAAGGTGAAACCTTAACCACGTTAAGTCCCTTGGTGAATCTCTTAATCATCACGTCTTACTTTCTTGTTTCAGTGGACTTTTCTATGGCCTTTGATTCTATTACTAACACTAACCTAATTTTAAGTGAGTCCCTTCTCTGACCTAGTAAATACTTTTACTCATCTCCTGATGGCTCCCTAATGTCCTCCTGGCCCCTCAGCTTTCCTGGCCCTGGTACTATGTCAAATTCAAGTCTTTTCAAGCTCACACACATACCTAAGTAGAGGTGCCTTTACCTCCTTTACTAAGAAGGCAGAGGCCACCAAGTCTGGTTCTTCTCTTCCACGTCTACACGTGCCTGCCTCTATTCTCAAGTTCTCACCTTATCCCAGAAGAACTGTTCTTCCCAGTGTCAAGGCTGTATCTTCTGAGTAATGCTCATGATTTCATCTCCAGTCTCCTCTGAGTTCTTGGGTCATCAGTGATCACCCTCCCTATAATACTTATGCTTCCTCGGTGTCTGCCAAGATGTTCAGGTTATGCCAACTGGAAAGTAAAGCAAAAACTCAAACAGGTAAACACAAGGCCTGCTTGACTTGACTTCCCTTTCTTTTATTCTATTTTCCTCTTGTTTTTCTATTTCAAATTACCGATAAGCTCACTAAGCCTCTATGATCCCACCACCAGCAAATTTTTTCCTTTGTCATTTGATGTATGTTTCTTTTACTACAGAGAAAAGGTTCTTTGCAAAGCCACTAGTGCTTGTACGGTAAGTCCCCTGCATAAGAATGAGTTCTCTTCTGAGAACGTGCTTGTAGGTCCAATTTGTTCATAAATCCAACAAAGTTAGCCTAGGTATTCACTAACACAATTTGCTATAAAGTAGTGTACTATAATAGATTTATAATAGTTTTCACACAAATACATTAAAAAAACACACAAAACATAAAGAAAATACTTTAAATCTTATAGCATAGTACCTTTAAAAGTACAGTAGTACTGTATAATGGGTTTCAGGGTTCTATCCCTGGGTTGGAAAGATTCCCTGAAGGAGGGAGTGTCAACCCAATCCAGTATTCTTGCCTGGAAAATTCCGCGGACAGAAAAGCTGCGTGGGCTACAGTCCATAAGGTCGAAAAGAGTTGGACACGACTGAATGACTATGTATGCCCACACAGAACAACAGCTGATGCTTCTCATCGCTGCTCTTTTATGTTGATTAGGACTTTTAAAAAAATTTTTTTTTGATGTGGACAATTTTTAAAGTCTTTATTGAATTTGTTGCAGTATTGCTTCTATTTTATGTTCTGGTTTTTTGGCCACGAGGCATGTGGGATCTTAGGCCCCCAACCAGGGATTGAACCAGCATCCTCTGCATTGGAAGGCTAAGTCTTAACCACTGGACTGCTAGAGAGGTCCCACCGCTGCTTTTATGCTTGCTTTTAGACATCCTGGGCTTGAGATAAAGATATTGTCCCACTGTACTCTGAACAGTACTATACAGTAAAGTACACAAAAGCACTATTACTTGTAGAGGATACACACAAGTGACCATGTACACTAGACATGTGAACTAACTTTTGTGATTCGACATGTGAATGCACATTTGTATCTTTGAAAGCTCACAACTTAAAGGTTCATGTGTAGGGGATTCACTGTATATTTGCCATTTATACCTAAGCACTTTGCACTTGGTTTCTTCTTGGCAACCTGGACATCATGGCTGCGAATGTTAACATAGGTGATCACGGTCTTCCCTTCACTCCACTACCTCCTTCACGCATCAAAACCTGTGCCTACCTCCCCCACCTCCACAGATTCATGGATACTAGTTCTCCACCTGATTACCAATGACTTGCATATGTGCTAAGCTACTTCAGTCATGTCTGATTCTTCATGACCCCTGGACTGTAGCCCACCAGGCTCCTCTGTCCATGGGATTCTCCAGGCAGGAATACTGGAGTAGATTGCCATGCCCTCCTCCAGGGGATTGTCCTGACCCAGGGATCGAACCCTTCTCTGTGGCATCTGCTGCATTGGCAAGCAGGTTCCTTACCACTAGTGCCACCTGGGAAGCTCTACCAATGACTTGCTAACTGCCAAATCTAAAGAATAAAGTTTGCTTCTGACCTCACTGGATCTTTCTTCTGTATTTGACCCGTGATCTCTCCTGCTTTATGCAGAATTCTCTACTCCACTCCCTTTTATTGTTAGCCTCATATTCTGTTTTTTCTGTCTTTGTCTCCTTTTTCTCCTTTTCCTCAACCTTCCTTGACAGGCTGGTCTTCCCTGGAGTTCAGTTCTTGGCCCTTTTCCCTTCCGACTTGATTTGATATTCTCTCCAGTGATGACCTTGCCTGCTCAGGGTCTAACAGGTGTCTCCCAAATCTGTATCTTCAAGCCCAGCCTCTGCCATGAACTTCCTTCCAGACATCTTCTCCAGCCAGTCTCATCAGCTCTTTGATGTACCAAATAGGGACCGGGCATTTCCCCCTGTCAGCCCACCTTGCCTCGCTTTCCTCTCCTGGTGACTGACTCCTCCAGCTACACGGCTCCGAGTTAGAATGTCTGGGATCCTCACCACCTCCTTTCCTTTGCCTCTAATTGCCATCAGTTATCAGTGCTGCCAATTTAACCTACTGAGTATTTCTTGAAGTTCCTCCCTCCATTCTCCCCAGAACTTCTGCTCCAATTCAAGCCCTTGTCATTTCTTGCCGGGATTCCCAATAGGTCTCTGTGCCCCCGGGCCTTCCTTCTCAAATCAGTCCTCTTTAGAGCAGGAAGATCTATTTTTAAAACATGAATCTGACCCTGTTCTTCTCCTGCTTTAATCACTTGGATAAAGTCCAAGCTGCTTAACATGGCAGAAAAGACCTTCATGATCTGCCTCAGCCAATTCCTCCCCTCTCACCTCCACTGCAGCCCCCTCTAACGTGCATCCTCAGTAACAGGGAGCTGCTTGTGGCCACCCCTCCCCCAGCTCACACTGTCACAGTGTTGTTTAAACCTATGTCTTTGCTCATGCCGTCCCTCCTCTCTGCAACGCCAAGCCCGTCACCACTGGCTGAAGGAGTCCTGCTAGAAAACTCTTACGGCTTCCTTAATACCTGGTGTGCACCTCGATTACTGCACTTCCACAGTTTTTGATGGTTTTGACAATTGTCCCTTATTTTTGTGTTTCCCGATCATACTTTGAGTTTTTCCTTGAATAGAAACTTCAGCTTTCCAGATTGGCTTTGTCTAGTCCAGAAACCTATCTGCCGATTACAGACACCTTAAGGGATAGATACATTATGAGAAGGAATAGTTATCTTCCCTGATACCTGTCTTCTTGTTTTTTCCCCTCCCTCTCAAAAAAATTTTACTTGCTTATTATGTGTTTTGCTTTGCTGGAAACTAGAAATCAGTGATAGAATGGTGGACTAGGTCTTTGATCTTGTGGTGTTTACAGATATGTGGGTCCCCTTGGTAGTTCTAATCTATTAGCTGTTCTGTAATTCAAAGTTATCCTACTATATTTATATTTTCTTCCTTTATCATCTTTTGACAAATTCTATTAACTGTTACCATTATGTGAAGTGAACAGCAGACTAGCCTGAAAGTTAGGAACTTTAGATTTGGAAATATTAGAATTCAAACCTAGCACTCTCACATGCTAAATATTTTACTTTAGTCTAATTAACTTCATTGAGCATGCGTTTTCTTATAAACAGAAAGGAAAGAATAAAAACACCTAACTCTTGGGGACTTCCCTGGTGGCCGGGGGGTTAAGACTCTGCACTTACACTGCAGCGGGTGTGGGTTCGATTCCTAGTCAGGAAGCTAAGATCCCGCATGCTGTGCAGTGACAGCAAAACAAGACAAAAACAAAACCCAGCTCAGTCCTAAAATACACGAGACTGTTATATGTGGTAACATTTGTAAAACCGAAAACACTCAGCTCAGTGGACGTCAGGCGGTAAATAAATACTCAATAAGTGATTTGTGAGTATCACCCAAGTATCAAAGGGTGTGGTATAGGAAAAACTACAGGAATGGAGACCTTAGGCAAATCGCTGAAAGCAGTCATCGCCTCCTCACTCTTCATCCTTCTTAGAGAATCAACCTGTCTCCAGCTCTTGGAGCACACCTATGTGTTTGCCTCTGCTTACCATAACCACAGCTGATGGCAACAGGTAAACACAGGGATCCAGCTAAACAGAATCAGATTCTCTTCCAGAAATCTGAGATGTGAATACTGAGACATTGACTTGGATGACAGGGGAATGTGAGGAGAGAGGTGTGCAGTTGTGGTGGAAGTCAGAAAACTAAAGTCACGACTATAAGTCTGGGTTGTGGGAACAGAGCAAGTATGAAGGCAGAGGACAGAACTGGGAGGAGCAAAGAGGGGAAAGAGGTCATTTTGCCCTGAGGAACAGACAGAAAATTTCAACATCTGAGATTCCAGTTTTAGGTTCCTTGAATTCTGGAGAAGCCTTGTTTCCTGTTTCTGTATATCACTGAAATTGACTCTGGTGTCTTTATATGAAGTCCCTTTCCTTAAGCTATTAATAGCTTGAATGGGTCTCTGTCTCCAGAAATTAAATGATTCTTAATTGGTCTCTATCTCCAGCAATTAAATGACCCTTAATCACTAAGTTTGCTTCCAACCCAGAAACCGCATACCACGCTTTTATTCTCCTTTCATCTTTTATCTTTGGTAGTTTGGTAAAAAAAAAAAAAAAAAAGGCAACTTTGGCTGAGATTGTTCTTTACTGTATGGATTTTGGTCATGTCTTTTTTATACTTAAAGAGAGAAATCTTGAATTCTTCAAGTTCTTCCTCCAATGGAAGCTTTGTCCTCCTCCTTCTGAACATCCTTTCCATAGATCTCCACTTCTATATTCTTTTTCCCCAAAGGAGAAAAATAAAATCTCAGTTCTTAAAGAACGTAAGTTTAAGGAAACTAAGTTTAAAGAAAGACTAATGCTGGGTATGATATCAGATACCAATATTTTACAAATCTTTTGGTCCATAACAAGCAAACAAGGAGCTCAGAAATAATCTTTGAGGAATCCAAGTTTCTTTCCTGGACTGGGCTCCAAATCCTTCAATTTATTTAAATATTTTAAAGTTTTTATTCTTAAACACTGCTCATATTAAAAAGACCTGTCACTTTTTTATAACACTCTCTCACATGTTGGTTTTATTTGGAACTTTTAGTAACAGTGGACAGTGCTCTTAGGATGCTTTTTCCATATTATACAAATGGTAGCTTCTTGTAACTATCTAAATAGAAGTTAATTAAACAGAAGTACCAATATAGCATATTTAAAAGCAGAGACATTACTTTGCCAACAAAGGTCCGTCTAGTCAAGGCTATGGTTTTTCCAGTAGTCACGTATGGATGTGAGAATTGGATAGTGAAGAAAGCTGAGCGCCAAAGAATTGATGCTTTTGAACTGTGGTGTTGGAGAAGACTCTTGAGAGTCCCTTGGACTGCAAGGAGATCCAACCAGTCCATCCTAGAGGAGAACAGTCCTGGGTGTTCATTGGAAGGACTGATGTTGAAGCTGAAACTCCAATACTTTGGCCACCTCATGTGAAGAGTTAACTCATTGGAAAAGACCCTAATGCTGGGAAGGACTGAGGGCAGGAGGAGAAGGGGATGACAGAGGATGAGATGGCTGGATGGCATCACCGACTCGATGGACATGGGTTTGGGTAGACTCTGGGAGCTGGTGATGGACAGGGAGGCCTGGCGTGCTGCGGTTCATGGGGTCGCAAAGAGTCAGACACGACTGAGTGACTGAACTGAACTGAACTGAAACAGAAATACAATCAAACGTTCTGTTCATTTTTCATTAGTCACTTTTCAAGTTTTCAATAATGACTGTGGTTGTGTGTGTGTGTTCAGTCGCTCAGTTGTTTCTGACTCTTTGCGACCCCAGGGGCTGTAGCCCCACAGGCTCCTCTGTCCATGGCATGTTCCATGGCAAGAACATTGAAGCAGATTGCCATTTCCTTCTCCAGGGGATCTTACTGGTCCAGGGATCAAAACATGTCTCTTGAGTTTCCTTCACTGGCAGGCAGATTCTTTACCACTAGCACCACCTGAGATGCCCAACCACTGTGGCTAGTGGCTCCTGTATTGGTTAGTGCAGACAGGTTTTCTCCTGCATGGCAGAAAGTTCTAATGCCAGTGATGCCCAGAGGAACCTAGGATCCAGTTTAAAGGAAACTGCAGTAGAAACAAGTCCCACAGATTTAGAGTGAGTCCTGAGTAAAAGAAGCAAAATAGTGACTCTTGGGTCAGGTGTAATTTAAAGACGATGAAGGAAGCATTGTCTTCAATATCTGGTCTTGTCCAATCACCCAACTGGACTTTATAGAGCCAGGACACCAGCTCCTGGGGAGAGATAGTGTGTTAGTTGGCATAATCTCATTATCTATTAGCACATAGACTATTGGGCTAAAGCTAATCATTTGGCTAGAACTCATCTTTAAGAGTAGCTTGGAAGATGTAGAAGATCATATGTATATTTGATTAGCACTACTATCTCTACAACATCTAGGAAAAGTAAGGCAGCCCCCCAGCCTTATAAGTAATGGTTCTGTAAGGTAATAATGGCAGGGACTTTCAACTGTGAGCTCCGTGGGGACTGAGACTATGCCAGGAGTCAACATGGCACCTAACTCACAGTAATACTTAACAAACAATTGGTGGAATGTATTGATGTAGGTGCCAAAGCTGGGGCCTAGGGTAGCCACTGGGTCTTGAAAAGTGGGAAGACCTGATGCTAAGGCCCAGAAGGTTGGGCTGGTCTTCTTAAAGGCCCTCAGATTATAGAGGGGTTTGCCTGAAAGCTAGGGCTGTAGCTAAGCTATGGGGAGAGCAAAACAGAAGGGATTGAGTTGCCAGCAGAGTTGTCATGTTTTGCCATCCACACATTCCTAAGGTCTCCCCCAAGTCTAATCACTTCAGCTGGGTACTTTACTTACGGGAATAATTTAATGTCAACTGCAAATGTAGAATTTTTATTGGAAATTCTCTTATCAAGATCATTGATAAAGACCTAGCATGATCCTTTATGATTATCTCCCTGAAGAATTGACCATCCATTTATCCTGACCCTTTATTTTCTGTTTCTGAACCCATTCCTTTCTTTCAACAAAACCATTTTCCTCACATACCCAACATGCCCTGATTTCTTTTAGTCTTTGAAATGGAATCTTGCCAAAGGCTTATTGAAAGTCTGAGTAGATTATATCCACCAGTTCCCTTATCTACATGTCTATTTATTCACTTCTAGAGCACCCATAAATAAACATTGGCTCTGTCCCAAGGTTCAATCCTTGGGGCTCTGTTCCTTTCTCTTTATTCTCTCACTTAGGGATCATGTCTACTGTTAAAGCTTTAACTGCCTCCTCTCTAGGATGAGTTCTACAACTCATCTTCTCTTCAGACTCCAATTCTGCATCTGCAACTGATGGCTCCCTTGCTATACGTCTAAAACTGAGAATAACACCTCCCCTCCCAAACTCACTCCTCCTCTAGGCTCTCCTATTTCTGTCTCTTGAATCATCAACTTTCTAGTCGCTCAGGCTTAAAGCCATGACTCAGCTCTGATTCCTTACCCTCTCACCCCACACTCCCATCCCATACCTAATTAGTCACCAAGTCCTGTGCTTCCTTTGTCATGCCTCTCAGATCTTCTTTCTTTCCCTTTTTCAATGTCACCACTTAAATTTAGGCCCCATGGCTTTATTCTTGGAGTATTGCAGAAGTCCCTTGGTTATGCTTCCCCTTCTGCCAACTCATCTGACCTTTATTTATATTAAGCCCTAGATTTGGAGACATCTAGACCTGTCTTCAAATCCTAGTGTTGTCATTTGTAAGTTTTGTGATCCTGGCCAAGTTACTTTACCTCCCTGAACCCTGAATTTTATTATCTCCAAAATAGGATTAATATTACTTAAGAAATCATTACATTAGCTATTATACTGTGTTTTAGACATTGTCCTAGAATAGTAGACATTGTCTCATTAAATATCCTATAATAAACTTATGAGATAAATATTATTAGTATCCTTATTTTACAAATGAGGAAGCTCAGAAAAATTAAGTAATTTGTCTAAGGCCACATAGCTAATAAGTATCAGAGCTCATGTTCAAACCTAGGCAGTTTGATTCCACAGTCATACCTAACCACTCTGCTGCCTTGCTCCTCAACATAATAATTACTCAATAAATCTTAGCAAGATGAGCAGTTAATACCTAAAGTGCAGCTTTGATCCTCCTGATAAAAAGTTTCCAGTGGTTGGACTTTGTAGAATAAAGTCCAATAAGTTTAAACTTGTGTGGTGGTACTCAACACCTAAACATTTCTATGTCTTCTCATCATGTTTATGATTTTTTAAAATCCATATTTTGGATATAAGTATTGATGCTCCAGTTATGATAGAGCATTATATGTTAAACTAACATTCCAAGTAAGAAGCATAAAAGCTGAATAAAGTTTCAGAATGGTTACTGGTAAGTATAAGAGAGAATTCAAGGCATCCAGAATATGAAGTGTCAAAATCCTAAAGAAATAAATATATAGTTTCAAGTGAATATACTATAAAAGAAAGACTTAAAGTCACTATCTATCACTTCCAAAAAGTACAAAAAGAACAATAATTAATACAAAATAAAGTTGAAAGAAGAAAAAGATAAAGAGCATAGATCTATTAATAGGAAATAAATGTACAATAAAAACTCAACAAAGCCAAAGTTTGGATCATTGAAAATTCTAATAAAATTGATAAACTTCTAGTAAGACTGATTAGCAAAATAGTAGATAAGGGAAAAAGCCTATGTCAAGAATAAAAAGGGAGGCTTTGCTGCAAGACCTGCGGCTAGTACAATGATTTGTGTTGCTGTTGATTAATCACTAAGTCATGTCCGACTCTGCAACTCCATGGACTGCCGCACACCAGGCTTCCCTGTCCTTCGCTATCTCCCAGAGTTTGCTCAAACTTATACCCATTGAGTCGGTGATGCCATGTAACCATCTCATCCTCTGTCACCCCCTTCTCCTCCTGACTTCAATTTTTCCCAGCATCAGAGTCTTTTCCAATGAGTTGGCCCTTCGCATCAGGTGGGCAAAGTATTGGAGCTTCAGCTTCAGCATCGGTCCTTCCAATGAATATTCAGGGTTGATTTCCTTTAGGATGGACTGATTTGATCTCCTTTCAGTCCCAGTGACTCTCAAGAGTCTTCTACAGCCCCCACAATTCAAAAGCATCAATAAGATGATATTACGACTGACCTTAAGCCAAGATTGCTGGGAGAAATATCAACAACCTCAGATATGCAGATGATACCACCCTTATGGCAGAAAGTGAAGAAGAACTAAAGAGCCTCTTGATGAAAGTGAAAGAGAAGAGTGAAAAAGTTGACTTAAAGCTCAACATTCAGAAAACCAAGGTCATGGAATCCGGTCCCATCACTTCATGGCAAATAGATGGGGAAACAGTAGAAACAGTGGCTGACTTTATTTTGGGGGGCTCCAAAATCACTGCAGATGGTGATTGCAGCCATGATTAAAAGACGCTTACTCCTTCGAAGGAAAATTATGACCAACCTAGACAGCATATTAAAAAGCAGAGACATTACTTTGCCAACAAAGGTCCATCTAGTCAAGGCTATGGTTTTTCCAGTGGTCATGTATGGATGTGAGAGTTGGACGGTGAAGAAAGCTGAGCGCCAAAGAATTGATGCTTTTGTACTGTGGTGTTGGAGAAGACTCTTGAGAGTCCCTTGGACTGCAAGGAGATCCAACCAGTCCATCCTAAAGGAGATCAGCCCTGGGTGTTCATTGGAAGGACTGATGTTGAAGCTGAAGCTCCAATACTTTGGCCACCTCATGCGAAGAGCTGACTCATTTGAAAAGACCCTGATTCTGGGAAAGATTGAGGGCAGGAGGAGAAGGGGAAGACAGAGGATGAGATGGTTGGGTGGCATCATCGACTCAATGGACATGGGTTTGGGTAGACTTCAGCAATTGGTGATGGATAGGGAGGCCTGGCGTGCTGCGGTTCATGGGGTTGCAAAGAGTCAGGCGTGACTGAGCAGCTGAACTGAACTGAACTAAGGCAATAAATTTTAAAATTTAGATGAAATGGAAAATTCTTAGGGTAAAAAATGTGTTCATCAATACAGCATAAAAAGATGTAGAAAATCTGAACAGTTCCACACTACTAAAAAAATTAATCCTTACTTTACATCTTCCATACAGAAAACTCTAGTTCCAAATGACTTCACTAGTAACTTTTTTCAAAATTTTAGAAAAAACAAAAATGCCAATCTAACTAGCTCGTTCAGAAAATAGAAGAGAGAGACTTCTCAATTGATTTTTATGAGGACAGCATAACCTTGATAACAAAACTTGACAAGAATATTACAAAAAAGGAAAATTACAGATTAATCTCCCTTGTAAAAACAGAAGCAACTCTAATAAATAAAATGTGAAAACATTTAGTTTAGTGATATATGAAAAGAATAATATGTCATGGCCTTGTGGAGCTTGTCCCAGGATCTCAAGAGCTGTTTAACATTAGAAAGTCAATCAGTGTAAATAATTCACCATATTTATAAAATAAAGGAGAAAAAGCATGATAATCACAATAGATGCTGAAAAAAATACTTGACTAATTTCAAAACTGTTTGTTATACATATTAAAAAGCTCATAGGAAATTAGAACAGAAAAGAACTTCCTTTCCTGATAAAAGGTAGCTTCTAAAATCTTTCTCACTGGTGAAATACTGAAAGCTCCTGCTCTGAGGAAAGCAAAGGAACAAGAATGTCTGCTATCATTGTTTCTATTCAGCATCGTATTGGGTATACTAGCCAGGGCGAGAAGACCATGAAAGAAATAAAAATGTACAAGTTGAAAAGAAAAAAAAAAAGTCATTGTTTGCAAATGACATAAAAATTGCTGTGTAGAATATATAAAGGTATATATAAATAAATTATTAGAATTAATAAGTAATTTTAACAAAATCTTAGCATTTCCACATACTAGGAGAAAGTGATTAGGAAATTAAACTCAAGAAAGATGCCACAATAAGATATCAATGTACTACGCCTGAAACCAATACTGTATATGAACTACATTTCAACTAAAAAATACAAAAATGAGATGCATTACAAGAGTATTAAAACTATCAAATAACTAGCAATAAATGGAATCAAATAACTCCAAAGCAAGCTACAAAACCTTGTTGAGAGAAAAACAAAAACTAAGTAAATAGAGCAATGCTTTCACACTGAGAGATTCAATACTATCACTGTCAATTTTCCTTAAATTAACTGAAGATAAGTGCAAATCAAATCAAAATGCCAGTGATATTTTGTATGTGAAAAATTGACAAGCTGATTTTTAAATTTACACTGAAATGCAAAGACAAGAATAGCTAAGATGATCTTGATGATCATAGCTGAAGGAAAAGAAGACTGGATATAAGATTTATGATTAATATATAGACAAGTAATTGAAGTAATATGCTGTTGGTGCAAGGATAACCAAGTAGATCAATGGAATAGGATGAAGGGTGTAGAAACATACCTACACAAATATTGTTCTCTGATTTATGGCAAAATGCATTGTTTTGCAGAGTATAAAAGATGATCGTTTTAATAAATGGTGTTAGATCAACTGAATATGTGTATAGAGAGGTTAACCTTGACTTCCATCTCACACTAAACACAACAATGAATCTAAGAGGGATAATAGACTTAAATGTGAGGTGTAAAAATGATAAATTTAACATAGAAAGCTATCTTCATGATCCTGACGCAGGAAAGAATTTCTTAAGAGATAGAAAAAGAACTAACCATAAAGAAAGAGGTTAATAAACAGTATATTATTAATGTTAAGTAGTTCTTCACACATATATACACACATGAAAAAAATCCTTTTATAGAATACTTAAATGATGTCAAGAAAGAGTGAGAGAATGAGTGAAAGAATGCAAAAGGAAGGAAGAGAGAGAGGGAGGAAGGGAAGAAAAGAAGCAAGGAAGGAAAAGACAACCTTCTTCTCCAATGAGTAAAACCTTGAATGTTCACTGCACAAAAGAGAATATTCAATATGAAAAAGTGTTCAACCATTTGGAATGCACAGAAATACACAAATTAAGACCACAATAAAATATCACTATATATACAAGATTATTGTCGCTCAGTCGCAAAGTAATGTCCAATTCTTTGTGACCCCATGGACTGCAGCTCGCCAGGCTTCCCTGTCCTTAACCATCTCCCGCAGCTTGCTCAAACTCATGTCCGTTGAGTCAGTGATGCCATCCAACCAACTCACCCTCTGTTGTCCCCTTCTCCCCCTGCCTTCAATCTTTCCTAGTATTAGGGTCTTTTCTAATGATTCTGCTCTTCTCATCAGGTGGCCAAAGTATTGGAGCTTCAGCCTCAGTATCAATCCCTCCAATGAATATCCAGGATTGATTTCCTTTAGGATTGACTGGTTTGAACTCCTTGCTGTCCAAAGGACTCTCAAGAGTCTTCTCCAAAACCACAGTTCAAAAGCATCAATTTTTCAGAGCTCAGCCTTCTTTATGGTCCAACTCTCACATCCATACATGACTACTGGAAAAACCATAGCTCTGACTATATGGACATTTGTCGACAAAGTTATGTCAATGCTTTTCAATACACTGTCTAAATTTGTCATAGCTTTTCTTCCAAGGAGCAAGCATGTTTTAATTTCATGGCCACAGTCACCATCTGCAGTGATTCTGGAGCCTAAGAAAATAAAGTCTCGCTGTTTCCATTGTTTCCACATCTATTTGCCATAAAGTGATGGGACTGGATGCTATGATCTTTGTTATTTGAATGTTGAGTTGTAAGCCAGGTCTTTCACTCTCCTCTTTCACTTTCATCTAGAGGCTCTTTAGTTCTTCGCTTTCTGCCGTAAGGATGGTGTCATCTGTGAATCTGAGGTTATTGATATTTCCCCTGGAAATCTTGATTCCAGCTGGTGCTTCATCCAGCCTGGCATTTCACGTGATGTACTCTGCATAGAAGTTATATAAGCAGTGTGACAATATGCAGCCTTGACGTACTCCTTTCCCAATTTGAAACCAGTCCATTGTTCCACGTCCAGTTCTAACTGTTGCTTCTTGACCTGCATACAGATTTCTCAGGAGGTAGGTACGGTGGTCTGGTATTTCCATCTCTTGAAGAATTTTCTGCAGTTTGTTGTGACCAACACAGTCAAAGGCTTTAGCATAGTCAATGAAGCAGAAGTAGATGTTTTTCTGGAATTCTCTTAGTTTTTCTATGATCTGAAGGATGTTGGCAATTTGATCTCTGTTTCCTCTGCCTTTTCTAAAACCAGCTTGAACATCTGGAAGTTCTCAGTTCACTTACTATTGAAGCCTAGCTGGGAGGATTTTGAGCATTACTTTGCTAGCATGTGAGATGACTGCAATTGTGCAGTAGTTTGAACATTCTTTGGCATTGCCCTTCTTTGGGATTGGAATGAAAACTGAACTTTTCCAGTCTTGTGGCCACTGCTGAGTTTTCCAATTTTACTGACATATTGAGTGCAGCACTTTCACAGCATCATCTTTTAGGATTTGAAATCGCTCAGCTGTAATTCCGTTACCTCCACTAGCTTTGTTTGTAGTGATGCTTCCTAAGGCCCACTTGACTTCACATTCCAGGATGCCTGGCTCTAGGTGAGTGATCACACCATTGTGGTTATCTGGGTCATTAAGATCTTTTTTTGTATAATTCTTCTGTGTATTCTTGCCACCTCTTCTTAATATCTTCTGCTTCTGTTAGGTCCATACCATTCTGTCCTTTATTGTGCCCATCTTTGCATGAAATGTTCCCTTGGTATCTCTAATTTTCTTGAAGAGATCTCTAGTCTTTCTCATTCTGTTGTTTTCCTCTATTTCTTTGCATAGTTCACTTATGAAGCCTTTCTTATCTCTCCTTGCTCTTCTTTGGAACTCTGCATTCAGCTGGGTATATCTTTTCTTTTCTCCTTTGCCTTTCACTTCTCTTCTTTTCTCGGTTGTTTGTAAGGCCTACTGAGACAACCATTTTGCCTTTTTGCATTTGTTTTTCTTGAGATAGTTTTGATCACAGCCTCCTGTACAATGTTATGAACCTCCATCCATGGTTCTATAGGCACTCTGTCTATCACTCTACTCCCTTAGATCTATTTGTCACTTTCACTATATAATTGCAAGGGATTTTATTTAGGTCATACTTTAACGGCCTAGTGGTTTCCCCTACTTCATTCAATTTAAGTCTAAATTTTGAAATAAGGATCCTGGTCTGAGCCACAACCAGCTCTTTTTGCCTCTTCTTTTACACTGTTCATGGGCTCTCAAGGCAAGACTGCTGAAGTGGTTTGCCATCCTTCCCCGGATAAATATAAGATTAGCTAAAATGAGAAAACATCAATGTTGGCTTGGCATAGATACGCAGTAACCTCTTATACTACTGATGAGAGTATAAATTGGTACAACCACTTTGGAAAACTTTTGGGCAGAATCTACTGTAGCTAAATAGATGCATACCTATAACTCAGAAATTCTAAATTTAGATATACCAAAATGGAACAAAATGAAATAGTGCATATATATTAAAAAAATAAAAGGCTACAAACTTGTTACTTGTTGTTGTTGTTCAGTCAGTAAGTTGTGTCCAACTGTTTGTGACCCCGTGGACTGCAGTACACCAGACGTCCCTGTCCTTCACTATCTCCTAGAGTTTGCTCAGATTCATGTATACTAAGTCAGTGATGCTATCAAACCATCTCACCCTCTGCTGCCCCCTTCCTTTTTTGCCTTCAGTATTTCCCAGCATCAGAGTCTTTTCCAATGAGTCAGCTCTTCACATCAGGTGGCCAAAGTACTGGAACTTCAGCTTCAGTATCAGTCCTTCCAATGAATATTCAGGGTTGACTTCTTTTAGGAGTGACTAGCTTGCAGTCCAAGGGACTCTCAAGAGTCTTGTCCAGTACCAGAATTTGCTACTAGCACCTATCTATTTCCATAATTTTTATATCACCCCAAATGAATCTCTGCACCCATTAAGCAATAACTCCCATTCCCTTTCTTGCTAGCCTCTCAAATCTGCTTTTTGCCAAGTGTAGGGACTTCTCTCTGTATGCATGAATTTGCATATTCTAGACATTCCATGTATGTGGAATCATACAGCATTTGTCCTTCTGTGTCAGGCTTATTTCACTTAGCACAATGTTTTCAAGGCACATTAAATGCATGCTGTTGCATGGAGGTGTGGCACATTCATCTTCATCGCTATAGAGTATTCCTTCAAATGAAGACACTACATTTTCTTTATCCATTCTATAGTTGATGGATAGTTTTTCTCTCATCTTGCAACTATTAGAAACAATGCTACCAGGAATATCCTTGTAGACTTTTGGTGCTCAACTATCAGAAAGCATTAACTATGTGAAAAATTATGGAGTACTTATGTCAGAAAGCATTAACTATGTGAAAAATTATGGAGTACTTGGGATTTGTGTCCTTTCCTAACGATATTCTTCAATTAAAAAATTTTTTTTTTTTAAGTGAGGAATCCAGGGAGGAGGAGAGAAAAAGAGTAAATAGAAAAAAGAAAGTCATTGCGTGGCCTCTAAAGCCCTAGGAAATCTGACCGTGAGCAAACTTCCTGGTGATATTGGACCACTAGCTCAACAAGTCTATTTTGGTTTCTTGGTTCTTGGGCCAGGAAGATGGATAGTGCCTTCCTTAGGACGCTACTGGGCAGGGATGGGAGTGGTGGTGGGCTAAGCCAACAGGCTAATGTGTGTCTCTATATTTTGAGCCAGCCAGTGGTGTAGCTTCATTAATCTTTCCGTAACTCCCAGGGGAGTATGGGAAAGCAAGACCAACACAGTACATTTCTATGGGGCCCTCCAAAGCTCCCTGAAGATGTCTGTCTATAACTATCAGTGCATCTGAATGAACCTGGGAGCTAGCAGGGTCTTCCCGGTTCCATTCAGTTGCTTGTGGAGCTGCAGACAGTAAAGAATCTGCCTGCAATGTAGGAGACCCAGGTTCAATCCCTGGGGCAGGAAGTCCCCTGGAGAAAGGAATGGCAACCGACTCCAGTATTCTTGCCTGGAGAATCCCATGGACAGAGGAGCCTGGCGGGTTACAGTCCATGGGGTCACAAAGAGTTGGACACGACAGAGTAACTAACACTTTTACTCTTGGGGGGCAGTGTACAGACGGGCACTAGAGGGCCCACTTGTTTTTGTCTTCCCTAGACCCTCCTGAGCTGAGAAAGAGACCTGGTCTCATTGTCCTCTTCCTTTTCATGTTTCAGTCACATCTGTCTTCATTCCATTCCTTACCTACTTCTTGTCTCTTCGCACCTCGGGGTCTTTGCATGTATCATTCCTGCTGCATAAAACACTTTTGCTTCTCTTGTTACCCTGACTCTTTCTCTTGCTTCAGATATCAGTCAGTTCCCACATCTTCAGGAAAGCATGCTCCATTTGGTGGCGTCTGATAATCACCATCATCTCATCATATTCTTACAGTATTTACTCTAGTTTCAGTCTGAATATTCAATTCATTTCTGCAGATTACAAGCTCCATGAGGGCAGGACTGTGTTGCCTTTGAAATCAGATGGTGAGCACAGTGCCTGGCAAAGAGTGGGTGAATGAATAAGTGAAGGAATTGAATGGGTGAATGGACGGATGGATGAATGAATGGGTGAGTGAAGCCAGGGCTCTCCAAAGCAGCAGAAATCTAGCCACCTGATACAAGCCCTTATTCTTGACTGTCTCTTTAACTTCCCTCTGTGTGGGCCACCCACCTCCCCAACACACACACACACACACACACACACACACACACTGCTAAGGTGGGATCACAGAAAATTGCAGGTAGCTCTCCCCACATGCCAGAAGGAAGGGGCAGAAGGGGGACAGGGCAAGCCGATCCTGTTTCTCTCAGGGGTCTGCTTGATTGGTCCCCTCTGCACTCACTGGCCTGGTGGTTATCCCTATGCTGGCCCAGGCAGGATGCACCAGGAACCTTTTCAAGCTGCCACTAGGACAGCTTAATTGAACCCCAGGCCACTCATGAGTGATTGGTGTGATGGTAGCTCCGCCCTGCCATCATGCTCCAATCTTTCCAGGGAATGAGTTTGCTGTTCAGGGTCATGGTTTCAGCATTCCAGCCAATTTCCCACTCATCACATGGCCCAGTGGACCAGGACCCAGAGTCCAGGATCCCAGCCTCTGGCCCCACGCCATCCCCTCCCATTGCCGCCCCCTGCCAAAAAATCGTATAGCATTTCTGAAAGCAGAAGCTGGAGTATCAGGGATGAGAGAAGCTAAACAAAAAGGCAGTTTATTAGCTGCTATGCGAGATGGGGGTGATGGGTGGGGTGACCCACCAGGGTCCTGTCTTTCTTGGGAAGTGGGCCATCTAACCATCTTTCTGATTTGAGACAGACTTCTTCCTCTCTCACCCTCAATGACAGATGTGTGTGTGTCAAACTCTTTGCTTATACTGTCCGGGGGTTTTCTGGAAAGTTTACTCCTTGTAGCTGAGCTAAATTTCTTTCGCTTCATTTAAATGTTGACTCCAGTTCTTCCAGCCTGGAAGCAGAGTGCCGCTGTGTCAACTCCTTTGTTCAATCATGCTTTCATCCATCCAGCACATGTTGACCGTGTGAATGCTCTGTGCCAGGCCCTGTGCTGAGGACGTGGAGGCAATGCCTTGGACATAGGCCCTGCCCTGATGGAGTTTCAGGTTAATTGATGATAAGCTGGCAAATATTTGCAAACTGTAGCAAATGGGGTGAGGAAGAAAAATTAGCTGTTGTCATAGAGGGCAGTGGGTGGGGGAGGGGAGGGGAAGATGGAGGGGCTGCTTTAAATCTGGGGCGCTCTCTCTGCAGAGGAGCCAGAGAAGGAGCCAGACACCAGGCCTGAGCAGCATGGGGAAGAGCACCTCTGGGAAAAGAAACGGTTTGTGTGAAGACACTGGAGCACAGAGTCAGGGCCCAAAGGGGAGCCTGGTTCCCCAGCAGAGGACGCGGTGTATCCCCCAGCCTCTGGCTCTCTGACTTCTCACCGCTGAGGAGCAGGGATCCCTCTCCACACAAATGCCTCTTTCTCCTCCAGCCGAAGCCTCATGCCAGCCGACTCAGCCCTGCCAGCAGAGTCAGCTGATTGCTGGGCAGCTACAATCAACAAAGAGGGAGAGAGTTAGGAGCAGGGACAATTCCCACCAATGTCACAGAGGTCATCTGGCTGGGGGGACAGGCTGTGGGGAGGGTGTTCTTTCCGCTACATTTCTCCCCACATTCCTGGGGACCAGAAATGATACTAAAATTGCTGCTACCACCACAACTGCTTGCATTCCTGTGGCATTTCACTGTTTATAAGATGCTTTTAGATGCATTTGCACATGCGGTCCACCCAACACCTCTATGAGTAAGATACACAGGACTGATTGCCCCCTTTTCTGATCAGCATATCAGCAGTTGCTTAGGGTGCCAACTCTCCTTCATTCCCACTCTGTCCCTCAAAACCCCCTTTCTTGTACTTCTTTAATTTTTTCCAGCCTCTCCCCTACTCTTTCCCCTTCCCCGAAGGCTTCTCTCAAGAGAACGGCAAAGAGGGTCAGAGTCCTAGCAATAGGTTGCTTATAGGATGGCATGTAGCCACTGTTGGCTGCCTGATTTTTAGCCATTGGCCTTCTCTCTTGCTGATAGACTTCTGTTTTTTGTTCAGGGGGAAATGTCCCCAGCTCCAGGGGATGAATCATACTTGGCTTAAGTCAATCATGGAAATCCGATCTTGTTAATAGTAATTGACTCAGGGATGGGCATGGGACCTAGTTCTGGCCAGTGAGAGAAAGTAAACAACTGCAGGATTATGAGAAAGATTTCACTGTCTGATAACAGGAAAGCTAAAGAGGAAAAGAATCCTTCCTTTACCCCTGCACTCTGCCTTCTGGGTTGGGATGATGAAATGTGAGGATGTGATTCTGGAGCTCTGGCAGCCATCTTGTAATGGTGAGGGCAGCGGAGCAAAGGATGGGCCTAGCCTGGTGAAGATATCAGTGAGTTCTGAGCCAGCCCTGGAGCCATCCATCTCTAGGCTTCTTGTAAACAAGCAACACATGTCCTTGAGGTTTAAATCATTAAGTTCTGTTACTTACGGTGTGAGTCCTGGACCAAGCATATCAGCAGCTCCTGGGAGCTTGCTAGAAAGGCAGAATCTCAGGTATCACGTCAGACCCACTGAATCAGAAAGTGCATTTCAGAGAGATCCCTTAACTGACTTATGCATGGTGAGGTTTGAAACGAACTGGTTCTATTCTGTTCTGCACATCAAGCCAGTTTAAGTCAGTCAAGTGTTTGAAACTTGAGTCCAAAGCCTGCTGACATAGAATCCTCAGGCTCAAGTTTTCTCAGGGTCTTAGGGGCATGCATCCAGATCCCAGAGGCAGGGGCCCACTTCTGTGTCTCTGTGTGGGTCTGAGCTCCAGGACAGGCAGGTGAGAGAGACCAATACAACCCTTAGTGCTGGAGATCAGGCAGGGGTGCCTGGGGAAAGGGAGAGTGACCACAGCCAAGAGGAACCCCCAGGCCCAAAGGAAAGCTTCTAGGCAGGATCACAGGCAGGATGTAGGGTGAGGAGCCAGTGATCTCCCTTTTCGTGAAGAGAATGGGCCGCTGGAAGGACAAGGGAATTGGTCCAGAGAGTCTGTGGGGAACCTGACGGAATATACTCACCTCGGGGGGACTTGCAGTCAGACAAATTGAAAATCATCACCTGCTTCCTCACAGCGCCCTTGAGCGGCTTTCTCAGCATTCTCGAAGCAGGTGCCTGCGTGGGAGCGACAGCATTCTCGAAGCAGGTGCCTGCGTGGGAGCGACAGTGCCGGCCGGCAGGGAACTGCCCTCAGCCCTGTGACCTGCCTGGGGCGCCTCGGAGTCACCCCCTGTCTCCCGCAGTGAGCTTTCTGCCCTGCCCTCTCGCGAGGACTTCCACACCCTCCTATACCCACCTGCAACTGCCGGATGCACGCAGTCTACTGTTAGGAGTCACTTGCCAGGTACGAGGCAGGCAACATGCGAGGTGCTGGGACACAAGGCAAACAAGATGTGGATTATTCAGTGGTCGGCCAGACCCTGGGAGGGCTTCAGAGCGTGGTTGGGTCTGATGAACCATCAGGTCAGTGGACAGCTCCCTCCCCTGGCCATGGCAGCCCATGGAGAAGGGAAAGGGGAGACCGTCTCAGTTTCAGTGGACCTTGGCATGGTGTGGGGGTGTAGGTGGCTCCTCCTCGTGCTGCGGCTTTGGATGTGTGGGGTCCTAGTGGGAGGCATGGGAGGTCCTGGAAGGCGGGAGCTGCCCCCTCATGTGGCTCAAGGGGCTGTGAGAGGCAGAATGTGAAGAGATAGTGAGCAAAGGGGGGCCCCTGAGAGCTCCAAAAATATCAAGGGAAGATGCCACTGTGTGCAAAGGGGGCTGACATATGGCAGGCCTAGATATAGGCACGCCTTGAGGCATGTATGATGTGTCCTACTCTGTCCCAAAGGCTGCAGAAGCCCATGTGGCTTAAGCAATAGATGTCTATTTCTCATAGCTTTGGAGGCTAAAAAATGTAAGATCAAGGTGGCAGCAAATTCAGTCCTTGGTGCGGGCTCTCTTCCTGTAGATGTTTGCCTTCTCATTGGGTTCTCAGGTAAGCAGAGGAAGAGAGACAGAGGGAGAGTGTTCTCTGACCTCTCTTCCTCTTCTTATAAATACACGAAATCCCATCATAGGGACCCCAGCCTCATAACCTCATTTAAGTACATCCCGAAGGCCCCATCTTCAATATCATCACATGGGGGGTTAGGGCTTCAGTGTGAATTTTGAGGGGACACAAACCTTTAGTCCGTCACACTGGGGACATGTGGGTTGCCTGGAACAAAACCTCATTGCAGAGACTCACCTCCATTTTTTGTCTTCCCCTTTTCCTCCATTCCAGAGTAGCCATGTTGGTGGCATAGGGAACGTAGTTCCACTCACCTGCAAGAAATACTCACCCACAAAGCAGAAATCAGCAGATTTCTGTAGAATCCTGCTTTTCTCTAAGGTGAGGCTGCACCTCCGGGTGTATTCCCCCAAGTCTCCTTTGCCTCTAATCCTCATCCTGACCTTTTACTTGGGTGATTCTGTTCTGGAATTCAACTTATGTGTCCTCAAAGGGCTGGGGCTTTTGGAGCAGAGTTCCTCCAGATGACCCTCCTGGGGCTCAGTCCTCTTCTCAGCCCCTTCTCTAGCTATGCTTTCTCCCCAGCTGATCTCATCCAGTTCCGTGACTCCCAAATCCAACCACTGATATCTTCACTTGGATGCCTAATAGGCATTTTGTTCAGCTTCACACAGCTCTTAATTGCACTTCCCTACCCCAAACAATTCCACCTGGTCTTCCCTGGAAAAATAATTACTACCCCATTTACCCAATGGCTCAAAAAGAAGCTTTGGAGAAATCTTAGATTCCTCTCTCTCTCATCACCCATATCTCACTCGTTAACAATAGCTATTGTTTCCAGCTCCAACATATCCCCTGGACCGTAGTATCTCCTCTTCACAGCTACTGCTACGCACTTAACAAAACCTCCATCATTCTCCCCTGAACTCCGTAAGGACCGCCTAGCTCGTCTCACTCCTTCCACTCTTGCCCTACTTCAATCCATTATTCAAATAGCATTCTATGCCAGCTTTCTAAAGGGCATTCTCTGACAACATCATTCCCAGGGGCTCCCCACTGCCTCTTAAGACCCAGCGTCTGGGGGGGCCTCCTCCATCCTGCCTGCCTCTCTCTGCAGTTCCTCCCTCAGTTCCCCTCCAGCTGTCCACATGCTCACAGCCTAGAATACCCCCTTCTCTCAGATCCCACATGGCTGACTCCTTTATACCATTTGGGGTTCAACTCAAATGCCCCCCACTCATAGAGGCCTCCCTTGAATCAAATTTAAGTAACTCCCCTCACCAACTCTCTAATTCATTCTCCTCTTATTTCTGAGTCATTTATTATTATCTGTGATTATTTTATTTAATTATAGGTTATCTGTGCACCTCCCCCACCATCAATCCACTAACCACATCCAATAAGTACACTATCTCTCTAGCATCTAGAACAGATGTAAAGCAATCAATAGTCAACACACATTTGGTGAATGCATATATGAATGAAGGGTCCTGTAGACAATTTTTAGAGGTTGTTTGTGGTTGGAAGATGACAGTATAAGAAAAGGTTCAGTGCCAGAGGGACCTTCATCTAACAAGAGTTTTTACCTCTTGTGCATTGTCTGTGTGCCATTTCTTCATATGCAGAGTCTCACTGAATCCTCAACAATCCTAGGAGGTATACACTATTATGGTTTCCACGCTATGGGTGAGAAAACTGAGACAGACAGAAGTTTAAGAATTGGCTGGAGCCCACACAGTTAGTGGATGGTATAGACGGTACCCAGCCCTCTCCATCGTTTGGCCCCACCCATCCACTTCCTCTGAATGTGGGGGAGTCAGGGATGTCGTAATGCCAGCCTTGGAGGATGCCAGCTTCTGACCAAGGAACAAAGAGGATGGTGAGTCTTGCCTTCTAAAATGTCTTGTGAAAGGTCCTAAGGTCAGGGAAGCTCTGCAGAGGCCGATTTGCTTTTCCTGAGCTTTGCACCACAGAGAACTGCTAAGCTGCTATTATTTCCTTTTGCTACAGATGTGAGGCAGCCACACAGATTTGAGGACGGCAGGGGAGTTAAGTGACAGTGATTCCTCAAGTCATGGAGTGGATGAAATGACTTCTTAAGGGCTGTGTTAGCAGCTAAATGTTGATCTTGTGCAAAGCAAGCATGTACAAATCAGCGCCGAGGTTCTAGAAACTTCGCCTGCTGGCTGTAGAGAGATGGCTAGGAGACTGACCTCCTGCCCTTGGGCCATCTCTGTTCTCGAAGCTCCTGGGATTTGGCTGGTGCCCTGACCTTGGGAGGGGCCCCAGGGGACATTCAGGAAACAGCACATTGAGTAATGGACACCTCCGTCGGGGACCCTGATAGACCTGTTTTCAGCTGCTCCCTGTTGGGGTGTGATTGATTCCCTGGGAGCCTGTATCCCTTTTCTTACTTATTGAGTGTGGGTGATGTATTTTTGACAAGATTGATTTTGACCTGAATACTGCTGAGCTAAATGAATCAACATTGTCAATTTCTCTGCCTGGTCCTGAAGAATAGTTGCGTGGATGAGGACATTTTTCTTTCAATTGAAGTATGTTAGCTACCCTGGCTGCCCAGAGGAGGCCTCACGGTGCCAGCTCCTATGGGCCGCCCCGCAGCTTCTCCTCCTGGAGGTGCAGAGAGTCAATCTCCTTTTCCTTCTTTGTTCAGCTGGTTCCCAGCACAGGCCCACCATCTGTGCCCACTGGGCCCCAGTCCTCTCCCCTCTCCTGGGGCCCCAACCAGAAATGTGAGCCATCACTGGGCTTGTCTCTGTGACAAGAAGGGAGAGATGTTTGTCTCATCTCTTTCTCTTGGAGCTGTGATTCCTGACTCAGTGCATTACTTATTTCCCCCAAACCTAATAAGTATCTGATCTTTAAGGCACTGCTGATATATAACTACTGGCTTCTCAGATGGGATTTTCACATTAATCTTTTTGCTCTCAGTCTAAGCAGATATTCATATGAATGATCCTAAGACAACTCCGGTCCCCCCTCTCTCTCTGCCTTCCCCAGGTCCCCAGAGCTGCATCCACCCTTGAGGTCACCAGCAGGCTTGGGGTTCCTGGGTCCTGACAGAGGGAGGGGTAAAAGAGAAGCAGGGAGGGCTGGCAGGCTGAGTGGAGGAGGGAGAATTTGGGGTTGGGATCTAGCATTGCTCTCAGCTTCCTCTGCATCTGAGAAATTGGTCACTTTGAGAAGTGGGTGTGGTTCTCATATTATTCATAATATTTATCAGTTCAGTTCAGTTGCTCAGTCGTGTCTGACTCTTTGCGACCCCATGGACTGCAGCACACCAGGCTTGCCTGTCCATCACCAAATGCTGGAGCTTATCCATCGAGTCGGTGATGCCATCTAACCATCTCATCCTCTGTCATCCCCTTCTCCTCCTGTCTTCAATATTTCCCAGCATCAGTATCTTTTCCAATGAGTCAGCTCTTCGCATTAGGTGGCGAAAGTATTGGAGTTTCAGCTTCAGCATCAGCCCTTCCAATGAATATTCAGGACTGATTTCCTTTAGGACTGACTGGTTGGATCTCCTTGCTGTCCAAGGGACTCTCAAGAGTCTTCTCCAACACCACAGTTCAAAAGCATCAGTTCTTTAGTGCTCAGCTTTCTTTATAGTCCAACTCTCATATCCATACACGACTACTGGGAAAACCATAGCTTTGACTAGAAGGACATTGGCCAGCAAAGTAATGTCTCTGCTTTTTAATATGATGTCTGGGTTTGTCATAGCTTTTCTTCCAAGGAGTAAGCGTCTTTTAATTTCATAGCTGCAGTCACCATCTGCAGTGATTTTGGAGCCCAGGAAAATAATATTTATAATACTCCATAGAATAGATTATCACAATAATTTGCACAAGAGGAACACCATTCAGTGCTGAAGAGTATGGAAAGAACTTGTCATTGGTTGCCTCTGTTTCTTAGAACAGCTCTGCAGAGCACCATTATAGATGGATGTTCATGAACTGACTGGGGCTCACAGAACTTCAGCACCTGCTCAAGAGTGCCCAGCCCTCTGGGAGACCAGGGACCACTGTGCACTGTCCCCATATACACAGCCTGTTGACATCTCTGGGATTTCTGAGTCTCCAATCACATTGTCTGGGATCGGGGGGACACTTGCTGAATTCATCTGGGGAGGTGGGGTATCCTGACTGCTGTCACTACAGGCTTCGCCTGAGGACTATTACAAGGGCAGAATATTCTAGAAAGATAGGGCCCCTGCTCAATTGTGGGCTGTAATGGAATGAATGCTGCTGAGTTTTTCTCTGGAACAGCACCCTCCGAGCTACCAGCAGGTCACAGCAAAGCAGGCGTGGAGAGGGTGATGCTCCCACCTGCGGACCGAGTGACCCTTCACCCCCTGATGGGGTGTGGCCAGGAGAGAGGGACAGAGGAGGGTGGTTTGGGGGCTGCAGGGGCAGGTAGGGCAGGGGTGGCTGTCTGTCCACAGCTGAAGCCTATAAATCTGCAGGCCTTTCAAGAGCACGAAGCTGCAGGCAGGCTAGCCTTGGGGCACTAGGAGGGCTGGCAGGAGCTGGGGCCAGGCCAGTGAGTTCTTCCATGGAGCAGAGGGGAGAGGTGGGAGGTCTCTGGCTCCTGGCAGACCCTGGGGCTTGCAGCTCTTTCTGAGGCTCTCTCAAATCTGATCTCTTTGCCTGCCCCTAGTTAACTCATCTTGCTCTGGACAGCCAAGGTGACTGGGAGAGGAGGCCCCTAGTTCCTTTACCAAGCTGGGGAAAGCCCAGTTGCAATTTTCTGGAAAGTTAACAAATTCTCAGGGGAAAAAAAAAAGTACAGAGATTCTAGACCAGCCGGGGCCAGGTGAGTCAGAGGCTGTCTCTGCTATCACACTCCTTGGTTTCGGGCCCTGGGGCTTGAGGGCTTTGCCCTGGGTGGCTCCCCGCCCAGCCTGTGAAAGGGGAGAAGCCCTGTCCCCCAGGCTCCCTCCCAGCCCTGCCTTTACTCTGAGTGATTAGATTTGTGCAGAGAGGAGTACAAATACCCCTGAGAGCAGAGTGGATGCTTCTGGACTTCTTCCATTGGGGTCATCTTACTGACTGGTTATTCATCTGGGTCCACTGGGAGAGGGGAGGGGGGCTGGGGAACAGGACGTCTGGCTGTCCATTAACTCCTTTGTTGCTAGCCCGTCCCTTACCTAATACAGCGCTTCCAGGCCTGGTATGAGGCAGCCATCTCCCAGGGCGGGGCCAGCCATCCTGCAGTGGGTCTGGTGTTTCCGGCAGGGTTGCATCTGGTGTCTAGTCAGCCTCTGAGGTGTGGGTGGGCCTGAGCGCTGTCCTCTAGACTGCCAATCTAATCTAAAATGTCCGAGGAACTCTTGGACTGGCCTCCGCTTCTTCAGGGTCTCACATTCATCTGACATAGAATAGGCAGGTTATAAGAAAGACAAATTATTTGCAGAGAACAATTTCCCTGCGCCAGGAGAAGGTGACAGAGATAAATGATCAGAGCTGCTTTTGAGACTCTTAGTTGCTCGCTTTCCCTTCCAGGGGAGAGCCATTTCCAGAGCGTCTTCCTCTTAAGATGCAGGTGAACGAAAATGAGACAATGAGACTGCAGTGAGGGCTTTCAGGCAAACAAGGATGTGAGAAAGATACAGAAGGTGGTACCAAGCTCAAGCTGGCTGAGGCAAGACAAGGTCCTCCTGTAATTTGTGGAGGGTGGGAGGGGGCAATGAGGGATGGCTTTCAAGTGCGAGGAAAGGGGGGGAGGGCTGGTCCGACCCACACCTCTGACCTTGACCCTGAGGACCCCAGCAGCCCTCCTCCCCAGCCAGTCCCATAGAAGCCAAGCTCCCAGCTTTCACAGATGACAGCTCACACTGAAATAACTTGTTCTGAGGACAGTTGGTGATCAATGGCTCAAATTAAACCTCAGAAAAGGTTTTCTTTTCCCCTCCCTGACACTTTATAGGTTTCTCAGCTTATCTTCTCCCCAGATGGTTGTATAAGTCAGATGATGGCTATGTTAACACTCTAGAAAAAAAGTGAATACACAGAAGATTTAAGGGGTGAGTGAGCCTTGGGATGGACCAAGGATGGAGGATCAAGTTGGAGGGGGACCAGCCCCAAAGCCCAGCCATCATCCTTTCCCAGCAGCCATCCAAGGCCTCTCCACTCAACACCCCTTTCCTCTTTTTATTGCTCCAGCCTTCCTGGGTTAATAAGAACTATTCCTGCACCCGTCTTTCCTGCCCAGCTCAGATGGTTTCAGCTTCTAAATCAGGTTATCTCTCCAGTCTGTATTCCCAATAACTGAATTATCTTTGCATGAGTACACAGAGGTCTGGGCAGGGGCCAGTGTTGTCTGGGCTGGGGCCTGTCTTCCTGGCTGCTCCCAAAGCTAGGTCTTAGCAGCCTCCTAAAAGATGCCCGGGGCCTTCCTTTCCTTCCACTCCAGTACAGCCTTTCCAGTCCTGGGGGAGAGAGGGCCAAAAGGTCCTCAAGGATGCTGCCAACAGCCTGGCTGGGCGGAGAGCCAGCAGACCAGAGAGTTCAGCTCTGTTCTTGGCAGGAAATAAAGGGCCGGCATGGAAATGGCAGCCAGGCTGGGTTTGAGATCTGTGGAGTGGCATGGGTGAGGCGAAGGGAAGCAAAGGGTGACCCAGGCTCCCTCCTCGGCCTTCTCTGTCTCCCCAACCCCCACCCCACCCCCCAACCCTGACCTGCAGTAGTCAGCAGCCTGGCATTCTGGGCTGGGTGGGCCAGGGAAACCTGCTCTTTGTCAGCAACTGTCAACCTTCCATCAACTTCTGAAGCACCTTGGGAAGGGGCAGCGCTGAAAAGGCTGTTTCCTAAGCTCAGGAGTTGGGAGTCGCAGGTTGCCAGTGAGACCTGAGGACTAGTCCTTTAACAAGCTGTCCAAGGAGGAGGGAAACATGAAGAATGCGGATTTAGGGATTTAGACAAGACGGCTAACAAGCTCATCGAAGTTCTTTTCTTTACGGACAGGAGTGGGGTCAAAATACCTTGGAAACAGAGCTTCTACAATTGCAGTCCTTGGACCAATCCACAAGCCTCCCAGACCAGTTCAGTTCAGTTCAGTCACTCAGTTGTGTCCGACTCTTTGCGACCCCATGGACTGCAGCATGCCAGGCCTCCCTGTCCATCACCAACTCCCAGAGTTTACCCAGACTCATGCCCATTGAGTCGGTGATGCCACCCAGCCATCTCATCCTCTGTCGTCCCCTTCTCCTCCTGCCTTCAATCTTTCCCAGCATCAGGGTCTTTTCAAATGAGTCAGTTCTTCACATTAGTTCTTCACATCACTCCAATACTCCAAAGTATTGGAGTTTCAGCTTCAACATCAGTCCTTCCAATGAACACCCAGGACTGATCTCTTTTAGGATGGACCGGTTGGATCTCCTTGCAGTCCAAGGGACTCTCAAGAGTCTTCTCCAACACCACAGTTCAAAAGCATCAATTCTTCAGTGCTCAGCTTTCTTTATAGTCCAACTCTCACATCCATACATGACTACTGGAAAAACCATAGCCTTGACTAGATGGACCTTTATTGGCAAAGTAATGTCTCTGCTTTTTAAGCCTACCAAGGCACCCACTAACATCACTGGTGATGTTTGCTGCAGTACAGGTTATTGGTTCTCAATATGGATTCTCCATGGGTGGGGCCTTCCTGGAATATGCATTTATAATAAATGCTGTGTGTGCTGAGTTGCTCAGTCACGTCTGACTCTTTGTGACCCCATGGGCTGTAGCCCACCAGACTCTTCTGTCCATGGGATTCTCCAGGCAAGAATACTGGAGTGGATTGCCATTCTTTTCTGCAGAGATCATCCTGACTCAGGGATCGAACCTGTGTCTCCTGCATGTCCTGTACTGCAGGAGGATTCTTTACCATCTGAACCACCAGGAAGCCTTTATAATAAACACCCCAATGATAGTAATACTAATCTAGGTTCATATAGCACTTACTCTATATCAAGTTCTGTAAGATTAAAGAACAGTAACATTTAATCTACACAACAGTGAGGTAAATTGCATTACTATTCCATTTAGCAGATGATGAAACTGAGGTTCAGACAGGTTATTGAGTCAACCAAGGACATATATGACTTAGTGATTGATTCGGGATTCAGCCCTGTGTTGGCAGCTGCTAACGCTGGATTCTAACCATCAGACTGCACAGCTCTGCCATCTCACATGAAGGCTGAAGCTGGAAACCCCACCGGTCAGTCATGGTGTGAACTTCTGACCAGCTCTGCAGTGAAGGGAGGAACTTGAATGAGAGCTGGTGCCTTGGTCACTGAGGGTACAGACCAGGAGGAGACCGGAGAGTCTGGGAAGAGTCAGGAGGCCAGGGTGTTAACATGCCATGGAGAGTTTAGTCAAGGCTCTTCTCCTCCCTGAGGCCTTGGTTCCAGCCATCTGTCGAGAGGGATGCTAAGCTGGATGACTTCTTGATTTCTTCCTGGTTCTGACATTTGAAAAACATGTGTACTTCCCTTTTCTGAGCAGCTGGGGCAGTTTTCTGAAAGTGTGTGTGTGCGGGCAGTTATACGGAGTGGCAATGTCCCCAGCACAACAACTGCTGGGCGCTCCATGTTTGGCTGCCGTGGGTCTGAGGATATTCCAGACCAGGCCAGGGCAGATGTGTTGTGACTTCGGGTGGAATGTGCCCTGGCGCTGGGGCTGTTTCTGTCTTGACTGTTCTGTTTTGTCCTGAAACAGTGCCCTTGGGGTCACCTGAGAGATCAAGAGAAAGACAGGTTGAGAAAGCTATTGGAGTCAAGTGGAAATATCTTCAGGGAAGTGGACGCCTGGAAGTGGGCCCCATATGCAGCTGATTGCAGTCTCCTTGCCGGCTCCCAGGCCAGTGCCGTCGGGCCAGGCCCTGCTCTGTAGTCCAGCTCAAGTCCACAAACAAGCCCAGGCAGCTGAGGACTCCACGGGAAGGCTCCACTGGGGATGAACCAGCTCCTCATTGATCCTGCATTGTCCTGCGTAGACTTGGCTGTACAGTAGCAGATAAAACAGTGACTAACAGTGGGTGCCTCCTTGAGTCACTATGGTTTGTTCTGCAATCCTTTAGCCCAAAAGAGAATGGCTGGCAGGGAGCCCATCCAGGGGCCTGGCTGACGACTCCACTCACACAGCTTTTGGTGGTGCCCTGGTGAACAGAAGCTGTAGCAAGAGGCTGTGGTGGGTGTATGTGTGTCAGGAGTGGGTGGGTGGCTCCTGGGGTTTGGTGAGAGGCCACTGGTTCTGCAGTCACCTCTGCAGCAGAAGATCACTCTCTAGTCCCAACTCCTGCCTGGAAGTACATAGCAGCCCACCTTCCCGAGCTCCATGGGGGTCCCTGGGGGGCTCGGGCTCTCTCTCCTGATGCTCTGCATGATTCCAGGAGATGTTCAACAGGAACTGGGCTGGGGGTGGAGCAAGAACTCCAGCACAGTTAGGGGCCTGGGTTTGGCCAAGCAATCACTTCACAGGGTTAAAGGATTCCTTTTGAGCCAGCATTTTGTCTGAGTTTGGGCTGCCACAGCAAAGCACCAAAGACTGGGTAGCTTACCAACAATAGAAATGTATTTCCCCCAGTTTCTCAGGCTGGGGGTCTGGGATCAGGGTTCTGGTGAGAGTTCTCTGCTGGATTCTTCGCTGCATCTTCTTCTGTCCTCACGTGGTGGGGAGGGTAAGAGAGCTCTCTGGGGTCCTTTTTATAAGGGTACTATTCCTTTTTTGAAATTAATTAATTATTTGGCTGCACTAAGTCTTAGTTGCAGTATGTAGGATCTTTAGTTGCAGCATGTGGGAGCTAGTTCTCTGACAAGGGATTGAACCCAGGCCCCCTGCACTGGAAGGGCAGAGTCTTAGCCACTGGACCACCACGGAAGTCCCTCTCATCTTTTTTCTGAGGTCTGTACCCTCATGACCACCTCCCAAGCCCTCACTTTCTCATATCATCATGTGCATACGTGCTTAGTCACTTCAGTCGTGTCTGACTCCTTGTGACCCTATGGACTATAGCACACCAGGCTCTTCTGCTAATGGGAGTCTCCAGGCAAGAATACTGGAGTGGGTTGCCATGCCCTTCTCCAGGCAATCTTCCTGAACCAGGGATTTGAACCTGAGTCTCCTGCATCTCTTGCATTGCAAAGCAGATTCTTCACCACTGAGCCACCAGGGAAGCCATATCATCACATGGGGGTTAAGCCTCAACATGTGAGTTTCAGGGGGTGACACCACATTCAGTCTTTGCATATCTCTTGAGCGGTAAGGAGAGACCACTAGCCCTGCGTGGTCATCTGTGTGATTGATATTCACCGTGGAGCAAGGCCACGGGCTTGGAGGGCATCCAAGGCAGAAAAGAACGCAGTGAGCTGAGAGGGTGGCCTTACAGGGAACCAGTCCAGGTTCTTGCGGACAGGGCAGCGATTGACCTGCTGGTCTGTAGAACATTCGATCTTGGAGTCAGCCTCTCCATCTGCATCACTTCACTCTGGACCAGGGCTCAGCAATGAGATGCTTCCTCATGTTCCAAGCCTGTTGGTTGCTTCAGAGGAAGGGGCAGGGCCCCTAAGGGAGCTCACCTCTCCCCTGGAGACAGGTCTGTGCTCAGGGCTCCTGGTGCTCAGGGAGTTCAACTGTTCTGCCCCCATAGAACTCTTCTTGACTCCCCTGGTCCGTCCTGAGCGGTCCATCCCTGACACTCAGCTCTGGCTCACACTCCTTCAGTGCATGTGATAGCTGCAAGTCAGTCTTTAAAAAACAAAATTGACATCTTTACTTATTTATGGCTATGTCAGGTCATAGTTGTGGAATCTTTCATTGCATCAGGCAGGCTCTTCTCTAGTTCCAACTTGCAAATTTAGTTGCCCTGGGCATGTGGCATCATAGTTCCCTGACCAGAGAGAACCTCGTCCCCAGCAATGGAAGCCAGATTTTTAACAACTTTTTAACCAGGGAAGTCCTTTGCAACCCACTCCAGTGTTCTTGCCTGGAGAATCCCAGGGACGGCAGAACCTGGTGGGCTGCCGTCTATGGGGTCGCACAGAGTTGGACACGACTGACGCGACTTAGCAGCAGCAGCAGCAGCAGCAGCAGCAGCAGCAGCAGCAGTCCCTTGCAGGTTAGTCTCCAGGCCCTCTCCAGGAGGAGCCCCTGCAGTATTCACCGCTAGTCACCATAGTGTCATTTTCCCAGCCCGGGGCTCCTGGCATGGTTCAGCTTCAGAGCTCTGTTAGAGGTTGCAGACAGGATAGTGGGCAGATCACCAGGAGATTTCCACTTAGACCGGCCTCCCAGAAGGCCCTTTCTTGACTATTCACCCCTTCTCCCAGGCCCTGCGAGAAGGAGGGAGCTGTCCTGAGCTCAGAGAACCACTCCTTTGGAAGGAAGAAGAGGATGTCTCACACGCAGACATTCCGGGGGGCACTTGGGGCCGACAGCTGCCTGGCTGACTCATGAGAACGGCACCCGCGCTGGTGAGGCTCCGTGCTGTGCTCCACCCAGGACTGGAAGGCCAATCATGCGCTCCCTCTCTACTTTTCCACCAGGCCTCCAGATGGAGCCCCATCAGCTTTCCCCCAGCAAGCCTACCCAGGCAGAGATGGAGACATAATCTGGCAACAGAGGTTTCCTCGCCATGAGTCAGGTAGAGGAACAGCCTGCTTCCTAAGGAGAGAGTGGAACTTTGTAGGCACACAAGGGTAAATATTGAGTTTGGGGTGCTGCTAATTAGCTGCACCAAGGCCATTAGCATTAATGAGATCTGTCTCTGAGGCCGATCTCCTTGCACTGAGCAGGCTGCATCACTTCTCTGAGCCAGGCTTCCTGGCTCGGCGCTCTGTGGCTGCTGTGAGTCTGTGTGATGCTTTCCTCTTTAAAATAAGAAAACTGGAATCACAAAGATGCCCCTTCTCTTTCAACCTCTCCTTGGAACAAGAGCAGAAGCTTCAGGTTAAAGATATACTTACAAGATGGAATGTGTTTCCCATTTGCAGCCGTAGTCATATTCCCTCCTCAGGACTTCGGGATACACAGGGTGGAGGAGAGGAAAAGAGTTGAAAGGAGGCATGATCGTCACCAAGGTTGTTTTTTTGTTTTTTTTTTTTGAGCACTTAGGATATACCACGGAGAAGGAAATGGCAACCCACTCCAGTATTCTTGCCTGGAAGATCCCGTGGACAGAAAGCTCTAGTGGGCTACAGTCTGTGAGGGTCAGACACGACTTAGTGACTGAGCACATGGGCAGTATATGCAAAGCAAGAGCCAATTATTACTGAACTTAAGCCTCACAAACTCCATATGACTCTAGAACACGCTTATTATACAGATGAAGGAGTGAGCCTCAGAGGGGTTAAGTAACTTGGTCAGATTCCCATAGTTAAAACATAGAGGAGCCAGAACGATTCAGCCACACCTGAATCCAGAGCCCATGATCTCGACCACAGCACTGAACTCCCTTGAAAGTGAAGCTGGAAAGGACTGTACTGAATTGTCTTGCCTCTTTAGAAGAAAGGGAGGAGAATTAAATAAGCCAAATAATTTGGTCATTATTTACTAAATGGTTATTTATTTACAGTTTATTTAATGTGTATTGTGTGCTTGTTTGGGGGGATATAACACATCATCCTTGTTCCCAGGGAGACTATCATTAAGTGGTAATACAATGAAAGTACTACTATTATAAGAGGTAGCATGATCAGTGAGGCTTCCCAGATGGCTCAGTGGTAAAGAATCCACCTGCAAATGCAGGAGCCACAAGAGACTCAGGTTCAGTCCCTGGGTCTGGAAGATCCCCTGGAGAAGGAAATGGCAACCCACTCCAGGATTTTTGCCTGGGAAATCCCACGGACAGAGGAGCCTAGCTGGCGGGCTACAGTCCATAGGGTCGAACAGAGTCAGAGGCAACTCAGCACTCAAGCAAGCATGATCGATATTAAGATAGGATTGTGCATTACAAGAGCATGAATTAGGTGCCCCTAATTTTTGTGTGAGGCCTAGGAAAGATGAAGTCATCTTTTAATCTGTTCTTTCCAGTTTTATTGAGATATATTTGACAAGTAATATTGTTTAAGGTTTATAACACATTAATTTGGTACACTCACATATTGTAAAGTGATTACCGCTAATAGTATTAGCTAACACCTCCATCCTGTCACATAATTACCATTTTTTTGTGTTATGAGAACATTTAAGATCTCTTTTAGGATCTTTCAAGTATACAATACAGTATTATGAGCTATAATCACCATACTGTACATTAGATAGATCCCCTTGATCTTATAACTGGACGTTTATATGCTTTGAATAATGTCTCCCCATTTCTCCTATTCAGCCTCAGGTTACTACCAACTTACTCTCTATTGCTATGATTTCAGTTTTGGTTTTTTTTTTAGATTCCTCATCTAAATGATAACATGTAGTATTTATCTGTCTCTGTCTGACTTATTTCACTTAGCATAATGCCCTCAAGTTTCATCCAAGTTGTCTCAAATGGCAGTATTTCCTTTCTAATGGCTGAAATATATTCCATGCATTCTCTTCCTCTCTTATTGTTAGCAAGTCTCAATGGCTGACTAACTGCAAGGGGCTTGGGAGAGAGAGAGGAATCAGAGATAATACTGAAGTTATTGCCTTAGGAAGCTATGTGTTGGTAATGAGATGCTACCCTGAAACAGGGAGCACAGAAAGTGTGGGGACAGGCCATGGTTCAGGCTGGGCCACTCTGAGTGTGGTGTATCTGACTGTGGAGTATCCAGATGGAGATGTCTAATAGGCAGTTGGATGTGAGGTAGGTAGAGAGTCTAGGAGAGCCACTTGGAATATCCTGAGCTTGATACCAGCTGAGATCCTGGGTTCACCCAAGATGGATATTGGTGAGAGGAGAGCTGATGTGTAACACCTGACCCCCACGACCACCCCCACTTTCCCAACATTCTTGATCAACTGTGTGTTCAGAAAGGAATCAAGTTCCTGGGTGCTACATTTGGGCATAACACTCTGATCCTCCCTGAGCCAGATATTTCCAATTCTTCTATACCCAAATCTAGACCTTTGAGCCTGGGCTTCCCTGATTGCTCAGACGGTAACGAATCAGCCAGCAATGGAGGAGACCTGGGTTCAGTCCCTGGATTGGGAAGATCTCCTGGAGAAGGGAAAGGCTACCCACTCCAGTATACTTGTCTGGAGAATTTCAAGGACAGAGGAGCCTGGTGGGCTACAGTCCATGGGGGTCACAAAGAGTCAGACACAAGTGAGTGACTTTCACTTTAATACAGACCTTTGGGATTACACTGGGAAGATCCATTAGCAGCAGGATAACTCTAGAATTCCTTCCCATATCTCCTGGTTCAGAAATGACAAGAAATCACTGAATCTGGCAGTGATGCTGGTGGGCTACCTAGCTGTTACCATCTCCCCCAAGCATCGTAGCTCTTTCCCACTTTGCCCAGTTCTCTTCTTGTTGGATCCAGGTTGCAGTGGAGATTGAATAAATTGGTTGCTTATTCCATAGGGAGTCCTGCTGCTTAGAGAAGATTAGACATAGCCTGCCCTATGCATTAGAATTGACTTTGATGGTTCTTTCCTGCTTCTAGCACTAGCCCTTTTCTCCCATTCTACCTAATACCGTCAATCTGGTCAAGGGTGGCCAGGGCTTCTCATTGTGTCTGTCCTTGACCAAGACAGATTTTCATGAAATTACATTTCATCAGAACTTACCTGTTCGTTTTTATTTTTCATTTTCTTATTTCACTTCTCCTTTCTTTCCAGACAGTTTCTTAATATGACAGAATCCTTTAACTAATATCTGGGTCCAGCAGCAGCAGACCAGGTGGTGAGGTCAGACAGGGGAAAAACAGCATTTACGTTAGTGTTTTTGCTTCAAAGATAACTAGCAAGGAACAGCGGACTTAAGTTAGAGCATTCACTCCTTCCATTCCTCTTGAAACTAGAAGAAAATTTTTGTTTGTATTCTATTGAACTAAAGACTCTGAGTTTGCAAGACACAAGAGGCAAAAGAGGAGAGACATCTTCCTTCAGTGAAGCAGAGGTGGTTTTCAGAGGGAGGAGTTTGGGATGCAGATTAGAGAACTTGAAAGAGAGGGTGCAAGTGGTCATCCAAGTGGGGAAGACTTCTGCAGACATAGGCCTCCTTTCCTTGGATGACGAAGGAGAAGAAGCAAGATAGGAAGAGTTGTAAGCTAGTTATCCTTCCTACATCATGCTAGGCTGAGAGATCTATCTGAGCTTTCAACAAAAGAACTGAGATGACAGCAACTGTAGCCCAGAATCTGTTATATCTGGAAAGACTGGTAAGGCAGGAGGCATCTAGGGAAAAGGCAAGGGGTATTGCACAGCTCCATGGGGGTACCATACACACAAGATTCACTGTAGACGAGTCCTTCCAGTTTGGCAACACAGCAGCCTTGAGTAAGGGAGAGCACTTACTTCCTGTTCAGCTCACGGGTGTGGTGAACACCCATTGGTATAGTCTGCCCAGCAATATTTTTCCTTCTTTGAGAAAGAATGCTGATTTTGGGTGTTGAGGTCTCTCTCTCCTTCCACTCCATCCTTTCGACCCTGACTCCCTGAAGTTTTATGAAACTATCAGTGGCTCAAACTAGTCAATCTCTCCTTAGAATCTGAACTGTGAGTAGAAATACACATGATCACAAATTGTTGGCGCTGATGTATTTTTTATGGCAGCAACCTGAGAAGATTGTTTATTACATCTGTGGCCACTGCCAGCCTTTTGTGATACTTACAAAAGGCACACAGCAAAGGGAGTTGAGGCATCTTTGAGCAAAGAAAAAGTCTCTTTTTTTCCAGGCAGACAAAAGCCTATACAGAGAGACAAGTCTTGATGATCAGAGGGCAGGTTAAATCCGCTCTAATTTGCCCGCTCAGTTGGGTTACCCTGATGACTTTCATCCTCCTGTATCCCTGGAGTTGTCTCGCTTTCTGTCCTTCCTGAAGCCAAGTCGCTCAGATTTTCTGTGTATTCTGTAACTATCATACACCCTTCAACTTAAGTTAGCCAGGGGGGGTTTCTGTTGCTTGTAGTCAAAGAACACAAAAAGATGCATGAAGGTAAAATGGCAGAGACAGGATTGAGGGCACCCCAGCCTCCACTGTGAAGGATTTAACGGAGGCAAAATTGGGTGTTAACAGTATTAAAGATATTTATGGAGTATCAGTGGCCAAGACAAACAGAGGCACAGAGGATTATAAAAGTCAATTCTCTTATTTTTCTTCATTAATCTATGTGAAGAGAACACATATCTCTTCAAGGCAGAAGAAAAGGGATCCTGCCAACTTCCAGGTGACCCATGGCCTTTGTACCTCTTGAGAGGACAGATAAGGGAGGAGATGGTAAGAAACTGTGCCAGATGGTTCACATGAGCCCAGGTGATCTGAACTCACCTAAGATACCTTCTTGCTCTAGACTATAAGAGTATTTATTTTCATCATGAGATAGTCAGTTCCAACAGGTTAATGAGTTTCTCCCTCCTCTCATGACATAGTTGTACTATATCATGGCATTTTGTAAGCTTAATCTGCATTAATTCAGGAAAGTTTTTTCTTTTGTGTACATTTCTCTGCTTCCGACACTCCTCCTTTCTTTTCCATCTCCCTTTCCTCTTGATACTCAATGTAGCAGGAAGGACTGCCTACAGTATGTGGCTTTGGAGGTGATCAGATCTAGATTTGAATACCAATTTGCAGTTTACTCACTATATGACCCTAGGAAAATGATGTACCTTTCTGAGTTGTTTTCTTTTTTTTTAATTTGTAAAAGGGTGTGGCATCTGTAATGGATGTTTATTGTCTTTGCCATCTAATTTCTGTTCTTCTTTCTTTTGTAACAAGAACCCAATTTTCTTTTGAACACCCCCCCCCCAGTGGCACACAAGCCTGGTGTTTTGCAAGGATAGGGAGCACTGAGGTCATACTCTTTCTGTCCAGAGATGCACCCGTGATCCAGGCTTGTCCTAGTAGCAATGGGCACTGTTGTGGGATCTAAGGCACAGTGGTAAAGAATCTGCCTGCCAATTCGAGAGACACAGGAAACTCAGGTACAGTCCCTGGGTTGGGAAGATCCCGTGGAGGAGGAAACGGCAGCCCACTCCAGTATTCTTGTCTGGAGAATCCCACGGACAGAGGAGTCTGGCACAGGCGAGCTATAGTCCATGGGGTTGCAAAGAGTCAGACACAACTGAGCATGCATGCATGCACATGGAACCTAAAAAAAAAATGATGAACTTATTTACAAAATAGAAATAGACTGACTGGCATAGAAGGAAACCCCCCCCCCCACCCTTTGGTTACCAAAGGGGGAGGGGAAGAAACAAATTAGGAGTTTGGGATTAACATATACACACTGCTATATATAACATAAACAACAAAAACCTACTGTATAGCACAGGAAACTATATTCAATATCTTATAAAAACCTATAATGGAAAAAAATCTGAAAAAGAATCACTTGACTATACACCTGAAACTAACACATTCTAAATCAACTAAACTTCAATTAAAAAGAAATAAATAAAAGTAGTGGGCATTGCGTCTCCCAATACAGTGATTGGTTCATGGGTGATCATGTGACCCAATCTACACCAATAAAAATCGGACCCAGCACTTGAATTCAAATTATCCAGAAAGAGAGATTTTAATTTCCTCTTGAGGTAAGTCTGGACTGCTTGGATCTACTGAATTGAGGAATGCTGTCTCAGAGTGATTTCAAACCAGAAAAAGCAGAGAGGAGAGAGGAAGAGTAACCAAGTCCTGAGGACATTATCTTAGCTGTTCAATCCAGAAGGGCCTGATACCTAAAATCCCTGGACTGGATTTTTTTAGTTACATAAATCAATATACCTCCCGCATCTTTTGTTGTTGTTGTTGTTAGCCTGTTAGAGTTGTGTTTTGAGATATTTGCACTTGAAAGCTTATGATACTGTTTATTTTGAAAGGTTTTGATATGAATTAGGATTTTAAAATGAGTGTTTGGATATAATGGCCAGCATTAACAGTGGCCATGATTATTTTCATTGTTCTTATCATTGCTGGTATTTTCACAGTTGCTCCAGAGCCCTCCACTCCTCCCTCTCCGCTCATCCAAACTGTCTGGAGAGACTCTGTAGGCAAGCATTTTTAGGACTGGGACAGAACCAAGGTCTCAGTCTCAGTTCAGTTGCTCAGTGGTGTCTGACTCTTTGTGACCCTATGAATGGCAGCATGCCAGGCCTCCCTGTCCATCACCAACTCCCGTAGTTTACCCAAACACACATCCATCGATTCGGTGATGCCATCCAGCCATCTCATCCTCTGTCATCCCCTTCTTCTGCCCCTAATCCTTCCCAGAATTAGGGTCTTTTCCAATGAGTCAACTCTTCGCATGAGGTGGCCAATGTATTGGAGTTTCAGCTTCAACATCAGTCCTTCCAATGAACACCCAGGACTGATTTCCCTTAGGATGGACTAGTTGGATCTCCTTGCAGTCCAAGAGACTCTCAAGAGTCTTCTCCAACACCACAGTTCAAAAGCATCAATTCTGCGGCGCTCAGCTTCCTTCACCATCCAACTCTCACATCCATACATGTACTGGAAAAACCACAGCCTTGACTAGACGGACCTTTGTTGGCAAAGTAATGTCTCTGCTTTTAAATATGCTATCTAGTTTGGTCATAATTTTCCTTCCAAGGAGTAAGCGTCTTTTAATTTCATGGCTGCAAGCACCATCTGCAGTGATTTTGGAGCCCCCAAAAATCTGACACTGTTTCCACTGTTTCCCCAGCTATTTCCTATGAAGTGAGGGGACCAGATGCCATGATCTTAGTTTTCTGAATGTTGAGCTTTAAGCCAACTTTTTCATTCTCCTCTTTCACTTTCATCAGAGGCTTTTTAGTTCCTCTTCACTTTCAGCCATAAGTGTGGTGTCATCTGCATATCTGAGGTTATTGATATTTCTCCCAGAATCTTGATTCCAGCTTGTGCTGCTTCCAGCCCAGTGTTTCTCATGATGTACTCTGCATATAAATTAAATAAGCAGGGTGACAATATACAGCCTTGATGTACTCCTTTTCCTATTTGGAACCAGTCTTTTGTTCCATATCCAGTTCTAACTGGTGCTTCCTAACCTGCATACAGTTTTCTCAAAGGACAGGTCAGATGGTCTGGTATTCCCATCTCTTTCAGAATTTTCCGGAGTTTATTGTGATCCACACAGTCAAAGGCTTTGGCATAGTCAATAAAAAAGAAATAGATGTTTTTCTGGAACTCTCTTGGTTTTTCGATGATCCAGCGGACATTGGCAATTTGATGTCTGATTCCTCTGTCTTTTCTAAACCCAGCTTGAACATCTGGAAGTCCATGGTTCACGTATTGCTGAAGCCTGGCTTGGAGAATTTTGAACATTACTTTATTAGCGTGTGAGATGAGTGCAATTGTGTGGTAGTTTGAACATTCTTTGGCATTGCCTTTCTTTGGGACTGGAATGAAAACTGACCTTCTTTCCCAGACCTGTGGCCACTGCTGAGTTTTCTAAATTTGCTGACATATTGAGTGCAGCACTTTCACAGCATCATCTTTCAGGATTTGAAATAGCTCAGCTGGAATTCCATCACCTCCACTAGCTTTGTTTGTAGTGATGCTTTCTAGGCCCACTTGACTTCACATTCCAGGATGTCTGGCTCTAGGTGAGTGATCACACCATCGTGATTATCTGGGTCATGAAGATCTTTTTTGTGTAGTTCTTCTATATATTCTTGCCACCTCTTCTTAATATCTTCTGCTTCTGTTAGGGCCATACCATTTCTGTCCTTTATTGTGCCCATCGTTGCATGAAATGGTCCCTTGGTATCTCTAATTTCCTTGAAGAGATCTCTAGTCTTTCCCATTCTGTTGTTTTCCTCTATTTCTTTGCATTGATTGCTGAGGAAGGCTTTCTTATCTCTCCTTACTATTCTTTGGAACTCTGCATTGAAATGAGTATATCTTTCCTTTTCGCCTTTGCTTTTCGCTTCTCTTCTTTCCCCAGCTATTTGTAAGGCCTCCTCAGACAGCCATTTTGCTTTTTTGCATTTCTTTTCCATGGGGATGGTCTTGATCCCTGTCTCTGGTACAATGTCACGAACCTCCATCCATAGTTCATCAGGCACTCTGTCTATCAGATCTAGTCCCTTAAATCTATTTGTCACTTCCACTGTATAATCATAAGGGATTTGATTTAGGTCATACCTGAATAGTCTAGTGGTTTTCCCTAGTTTCTTCAATTTAAGTCTGAATCTGGCAATAAGGAGTTCATGATCTGAGCCACAATCAGCTCCCGGTCTTGTTTTTGCTGACTGTATAGAGCTTCTCCATCTTTGGCTGCAAAGAATATAATCAATCTGATTTCAGTGTTGACCATCTGGTGATGTCCATGTGTAGAGTCTTCTCTTTTGTTCTTGGAAGAGGGTGTTTGCTATGACCAGTGCATTCTCTTGGCAAAACTCTATTAGCCTTTGCCCCGCTTCATTCTGTACTCCAAGGCCAAATTTGCCTGTTAATCCAGGTGTTTCCTGACTTCCTACTTTTGCATTCCAGTCCCCTATAATGAAAAGGACATCTTTTTTGGGTGTTAGTTCTAAAAGGTCTTGTAGGTCTTCATAGAACCATTCAAGTTCAGCTTCTTCAGTATTACTGGTCAGGGCATAGACTTGGATTACCAAGATAGTGAATGGTTTACCTTGGAAACGAACAGAGATCATTCTGTCATTTTTGAGATTGCATCCAAGTACTGCATTTTGGATTCTTTTGTTGACCATGATGGCTACTCCATTTCTTCTAAGGAATTGCTGCCCACAGTAGTAGATATAATGGTCATCTGAGTTAAATTCATTCCAGTCCATCTTAGTTCGCTGATTCCTAGAATGTTGACGTTCACTCTTGCCATCTCCTGTCTGACCACTTCCAATTTGCCTTGATTCATGGACCTAACATTCCAGGTTCCTATGCAATATTGCTCTTTACAGCATTGGACTTTGCTTCTATCACCAGTCACATCCACAACTGGGTATTGTTTTTGCTTTGGCTCCATCCCATCATTCTTTTTGGAGAATGATGCTGCCCTGAGATCAGCGGGGGCGGCCGAGAGGAGCTACCCCACGTCCAAGGTCAGGAGGGGTGGCCCTGAGGAGATACCCCTTGTCCAAGGTAAGGAGCAGCGGCTGTGCTTTGCTGGAGCAGCCGTGAAGAGATACATCACATCCAAGGTAAGAGAAACCCAAGTAAGATGGTAGATGTTGCAAGAGGGCATCAGAGGGCAGACACATTGAAACCATAATCACAGAAAACTAGCCAATCTGATCACATGGACCACAGCCTTGTCTAACTCAGTGAAACTAAGCCATGCCGTGTGGGGCCACCCAAGACGGACGGGTCATGGTGGAGAGGTCTGACAGAATGTGGTCCACTGGAGAAGGCAAACCACTTCAGTATTCTTGCCTTGAGAACCCCATGAACTGTATGAAAAGGCAAAAAGATAGGACACTGAAAGAGGACTCCCCAGGTCGGTAAGTGCCCAATATGCTACTGGAGATCAGTGGAGAAATAACTCCAGAAAGAATGATGGGATGGAGCCAAAGCAAAAACAATACCCAGCTGTGGATGTGACTGGTGATAGAAGCAAGAACCAAGGTAGAGGAGGCCTGAGGTTCCTGTGTCCCTCCGCTATCGCAGGGCTGACCCCCACGCAGCAGGGAGCAGAGCTCAGAGCTGCTGCTAAGTTTCAGTCTCTCTAGAGACCTTGAGCGAGGGACCACCTGGTGTATATGCCTCAGATCCCTCCAGCCATATCCCTTACCACATCCTGGACTGGGGACCTGGGATACTGGGATGGTGGGATGGGAGTGGGAGATAGAATGGAACTTGAAATGAGCAACATGCTAATTCCAGCTTTTTCTATGAGGACCGAGGCAGCAGGAATGCAAAGCGAAGATGGGAGGGGGAAGGGTGTCTCTTCGAGGAGAGCTTGCTAGGGCTCCTGGCAGAGCACGGCTGCCTCGTGCTCACAGCCCCTAATGCTATTGGATCTGCTCATTAGCAAGAATGAAACATGGGGAGTCCAAAAAGGAAAAAGAGAAACAAAACAAAACTCCACAATGAATAAACTAACAGATGGAGACTCCTTTCAATTTGCATTGAAACCACCCCAGTACCAAGGACTTTGTTTGCCTAACAATGGAGACTGGGGACGGAGAAGGGTCCCTGCTGCAGAGGCTCATGGTAAGATCGCAGATCCCCTCCCCCACCCTGCCCCTATTTCTGAATGGGGACCAGATGGATATTCTTGTTTCAAAGCTCTTTTCCCTTGGGCTCATCCTGATTCAATCTCTGATCCAGAGAAGGAGGTTCTCTGGGGGAAATGAGGCTGGCATTGTGGGGACAGCAGGGACTACGATGTGCAGCAGAGAGGGATGAAAAGCTTTGTGGGAGCTGAAAGACAAAGTCAGGGCGACCCTTCCCCCTTCCACATACACACACAGAATGAATCCAGGAATGAACGCAAGGTAGCTGGGAGCTGGTATTCAGATGCAGTTCTGCCTGCAACATTTCCACTGTATTTCCTGCTTCAAAAGCCTGGATCCCCAAGCCTTGCTCTGCCACTGACTAGCTGCTTTGATCATCAGTTGACTTGGAATCTCTAGCATTAAGATTCCTCATTTGATAAATGGAAATAAGACCAAATGGACCTTGCCACTGTCGTTGTGAAGCACATACCAGTTTGAATGGGGAAGTTTCGCGTAAACCTTGCAGTCTGTCCAGGTTCTCACGTTAGTGACCATCATTGTTGGGGTCCAGGGTGTCACTGACCTCCTCCCTACTAGGGAGGTGCACACAACGGTCTATGCACAAAGAATGACCATTGAATGGGAAAAGAAGAATCACTTGATTAAACAGCATTGTTATGTCAAACATTAGCAAAAACTGACTGGAGACTGTGGCTCAGGCCAAATCTTGAAACTGAGTCCCGGGACACAGATCACACTTGCCCTGACCTACAGGGAGAGAGAGTAAAAGAGTGAACTGACCTCTGTGAGTATTCGTCTGACTAGCCACGGGGCGTGGGGTGGAGGCCTGCCTCTGCCTCCCAGGTGCAAAACGAAACAGGAAGAACCAGAGTGGCCAAGCCCGGTTCTTAAAAGATCCAAGTGTGTATGTGTGTATGTGTGTGGGCTAAATTGCTTCAGTCTGTACAACTGGGTTGCAAAGGACTCTGCAACCCCGTGGACGGTAGCATGCAGGCTTCTCTGTCCATGGGATTTCCCAGGCAAGAATACTGGAGTGGATTGCCATTTCCTTCTCCAGGGAATTCTTTCTGACCCAGGGATTGAACCTCTTCTGTCTCCTGCATTGACAGGTGGGTTCTTTGCCACTAGCACCACCTGGGAAGCCCTCCAAGTGTGTATACAGGAGAAAAACCCTTTTTTCCAACACTCTCTTCGGTTCTGTTGCTCACCTGGTAATAAAGCTGACATAAGTAAGACAGGTTAAACAGGAGGAAAGCATGGAACTCTTACTTAATATCGGAGAAGGCAATGGCAACCCATTCCAGTACTCTTGCCTGGAAAATCCCATGGACGGAGGAGCCTGGTAGGCTGCAGTCTAGGGGGTCGCGAACAGTCGGACACGACTGAGCGACTTCACTTTCACTTTTCACTTTCATGCATTGGAGAAGGAAATGGCAACCCACTCCAGTGTTCTTGCTTGGAGAATCCCAGGGACAGAGGAGCCTGATGGGCTGCTGTCTATGGGTTGCACAGAGTTGGACGTGACTGAAGCAACTTAGCAGCAGCTTACTTAATATTATTTTAGCACATGGGACCCTTTATAGGAAAAGAATGGAAACCTGAAGAAGTGGTTAGGACAGAGCTTACATATCTTTTTAAACAAAGAATGACAAACTTGCAGAGAAGCAGCAAGATGCAGAGATCTTGAGAGTCAGAAACCTCAGCTCAGCCTGGACTAAGGCCCAGGTGCTACTGGAAGGATCTGTGGGAACAGTTTACAGTCTCCTTTGTGGGGAATGGGCAGGACAGAGAGGCCACAAGGGAGTCAGGCCTGGAATTCAGGTCCACCTGAATGACCAATAAATCAACGATGGTAAAATGAAAAGGCTGCCCTGTTGGACAACTTCCTCTGTTGTTTCTTTTCCATGGAAAGAAAATGAATATTAATTCTATTTTTGGCTCCATGCTGAGGCCCTTCAAATGACTATGATTGATTTTCCCCAATTTAGTGGGTAACGTGCAGGCTTTTAGGGGTAATTGTATCTTCTCAGAACTCCACCTTTGAACTGCAAACCTGGGAAGGTGAGTGAGAGCATCCTGGGGTCTTTGCAGGGGAGCAAAGAGGAACTTCAGGTCTCAGATGCTGGCTTTGAACTTGAGCCATCTGAAAATTGGCGCAAAATTAGGTTTGCCAAGATGCTACAGAATGGTTCCCATGGATCCTTGGAAAGATGAATCATTTTGTCAAGGGGTGTGGACAGCTGGGCAGAACCTCTCAACGTTTTAGTGAAATATTCCTAGTAGAGAATAAAAGAGTATCCTTAGAGTCCTGGGATGTAACCTGAAACTGCCTGCTTCAGGCACAAGTTATTTTTAATTTGCTCCTGAAGCACCATAAAAATTCTTCAGAATTGTGCATTCTTCCTGATAACATATATCTGTTTTAATATAAAAATGACTGAGTCAACAACCATCCGGTGAAGTTGATAGGAGAAGTAAAACATGTCATATTTATGCTATAACTTGAAGGCTTGGTACCCTATTCCCTAGATTTGTTATCTTGAGAAACACATCCCTTGCATAATATATGCAGATACGTGGACCCCATGATTCTAAGCTTTGTGGAGGTCAGTACTGTTGTGTACTTTCTTCATGCCTGGGTCACCCTCTCACTAGGGATGAGAAAGGGATGTGTGTACTCTCACATCTCAGACTTGTCTGAATTCTGGAAAGTTGTCCCCTTGGGGAAATCAGAGGCATTGTGGTACCCCACCTCCAAGCAGGAACAGCCCTCTTTCAACCTGTAAAGTAATAGAAAGGTATATATTGGTCTCTGTTCCCAGTTCGCGGCACAGAGCTCCCTTTTAAAACCCTTGTAATTTCCTAAGTGATAATAATACTAGGAGCATCTCTTGTTCTAGTATTTGTCTTTGACCCCGTCCCTGACACAGCACTCCAGAAACCCTCACAGTTTCCTAGGTGATGGCTATATCTTTTATTCTAAAGAGGCAGTGAGACTGTAGATGTGGCAGGGGAGCTTCTGGATGGCTCTTGAGTGAGGGCTCCTCACCAGGAAGACCAAACCATGATAAGAAGCTTGGCATTTTCAAGCTTAGCCCCCATTCTCTTGAGAAGGGAAAAGGGCTGAAAATGGAGTTAATGATTGATCATGCCTAAGTGGCTTCCCTGGTGACTTAGTCAGTAAAGAAATCGCCTGCAATGTAGGAGACCCAAGTTCGATCCCTGGGTCAGGAAGATCCCAGGAGAAGTAATTGGCAACCCACTCCAATAGTCTTGCCTGGAAAATTCCATGGACAAAGGAGCCTGGAGGGCTACAGTCCATGAGGTCACAGAGAGTCGGACACGACTGAGTGACTAATGCAAACACACACACCTAAGTGATAGGGCCTCCATAAGATCCCCAAAGTACAGGGATTCGGAGAGCTTCTGGGCTGGGGAACCCATGGAGGTATTGGAGATGGTACACTCAGAGAGGGCACGGGAGCGCTGCCTCCTCCCCCATACCTGGCCCTGTGCACCTCTTCCATCTGGATGTTCACCTGGTCCTTTATCATATCCTTTTACAGGAAACTAGTAAGCACAAACTGTTTTTCTGAGCTCCGTGTGCAACTCTAGCAAATTAATCAAACCCGAGGAAGAGGTCAGAACCTCAGATCTATAGCCAGTCAGTCAGAAGCACAGGTGGGAATCAGGGCCTGTGACTGGCATCTGCAATGGGAGGGGCATCTTGTAGGAGTGAACCCTCAAGCAGTGGAATCTGATGTGTCTCCTGGTAGGCAGAGCCAGAGTTAGGTTGAATAGGGCACTCAGCTGGTGGCACAGTGGAGAGAAGACAGGAAATTGGCTTCTTACCAGGAAAACTCTCCACGTAGTTGGTGACCAAAAGCATCAAAAGCGTTCTGTGTGAGCACTGAAGGAGACTCCCAGGGAAGAAAAACAGGAGGAAAAATTGGGTTTCTCCCTGCATAGGAAGGAAAAGGCTGAGTTTTTCCATCATACAATCCATACAGACAGGATCACAAGCAGTGAGAAGGCTCCGAGATGAGCTCCAAGGAGAGTTCACTGTGGGTTTTGAAGGCATGGCAACTTCTCTGATGAGCCATGAAAGCCGAATGTACATCAGTAACCAGTAGGGAGGGGCAGGCAGAAGAGGAAGCAGAGTACCGGATTTGTGAAAACATATTTTATTTTGTTTCTAAAATCATCCCCCTTGTGTTATATATTATGAGTTTCCATAGTTACAAGTAGAAAAGGTAGAGAAAGGAGTGGAGTGTCATTAAAAATGCTGACTTTTATATCAAGTTACATCTGATTATTCCCCATCCCACCCCTGGCCCCCGGCTACCCTCTGCCAGCTCCCACACACATTTGGGGATAAAGTCTAAAGGGCTAGGATATGAGTGAGGGAAAAAAGAGGTTAACTTTGAGGCCATAATTCCTTCTGTCCAACAGGTTACTAAAAACGCCCCAACTGTTTGTTCAAACTATGCTCAGCAACCCTGTGCTAGTTAAATGGCTGAGTCTGAGGACCCCAGGAGGAAGTGGGGTGAAGGTGCCCCTTATATATAATATATGTTGTATGAGACAGAGTCATGCTTGCTCAAAGGTCTAGAGAGGAAGACCCAAGCCCCTTGAACTTGGGAGCACAGCCTGTCCAGCCCTTATGCAGCAGATTCCCGGGGTACACTTCCTTGGTCGGGTTGCCATCGCTGGGAGTAATTTCCACTCTCCCTGTCATCCCTGGTCCTGCCTGGCCAGCTGGGAATGCAGGGCCTGTGTGCAGCTCTTGTGCAGACAGCATTTAATTTCCACCGCACAGGGCCGGGGGATCTGGCATAATGAGGTATAGATCTGTTTGGTCTGCACTGCAGGGAACCACCAGTACAGAGCAGATTCTGATTGGAGGCAACCTCATCACCTGGATGGTCACCCTGCCCTAGGGCTCTGAAACCAATCACCATCCTTCTTCTCAGGTTCCGACACTACGTCTTTTTCAAGTACTGTAGGCAGTGTGGCAGGGGGAGAAGAAAGCAGATTTGGTCTCAGAGGGTCTGGGTATAATTCACAGAGAGGACCTGGGGGAGGAATAGCTGCACACAGCTGGGACATCTGGGGCTGCATCCAGGCAGTGCCAGGGCAAGGGACACAGCCTGGGGGAGAAGCTAAGGAAAGGAGCTCAAGGTCCAGCTGTTCTCAGTTCTTTCCCAGGCACCTGTACCCCCAGATCCGGGCCTAATGGCCATGCCCCCAGGAAAGCTGATACCGTGCCGTGAGGAGAGCGTGGACCCCTCCTCTGTGAAGCTCTCTGTGTCCCTCTCTCCCCACAGATAATCAGAGGCTCCTTCACTCCCAGGATCCAGCATTTCCTTACTCATCTCTTCCCCCCAAAACACAGAGCTCCCCAAAGGCAGGCCTGTATTGTACTGAGTAACTGAAAATAATAGGAAATTGATGAATGTTTGGTAAATGAAGGAATGACAGAAGTTGGAAGAAACAGGTTGTGCTGATCTGAAAACTTGATGGTTCATCTTAGGCTTTCTGGGCACTTGGTTCCCCCAACATTTGCACGGCTTTTCCTCCCTAAAGAAGAATGTGAATCTGTGTAGTACACACTGAGAAATAGGAAACTCATTGGTATTAACATATATTTCTTATATTTCTATAGAGTTCTTCACATTTTCGAGTCACTCTCATGTTCATAATTTCATTTGATTCTTAATAATAATTCAGCAGAAAAAGACAAAAGGAAGCTGAGATTCAGGGAGAAGGAAAGGGATTTGTCCAAGACCATGTAGATCGCTGGCAATGGATCCAGAATTAGAATTCTAACCTTGTGGTTTCTGTCCAAATACTCTTGAGGGGAATCTACGATGTCATTTACCAAACAACACCTTTAAGAGGCTGTGGGGAGGACCCCTAGGTGTGCAGCGGCAGCCACTTCACTCATTCATTTTTCATGGATATCTTCTGTGTGTCTCCCTGGACCATGCACTGTGATAAGTGATGAGAGTATGACACAGCCTTGACTTCAGGGAGCTTAGGGTCTAGTAAGGGAGGCAGATACATAGGTTGGACTTGAAGGACTGAAGATCTCAATTAGGTCTAACAGCAGAGTGGTAGGATGAGGGAGGGGAAAAAAATTCATCTACTGGCATTTGCATTTCCAAAGCTGGAAGTTATATATGATGAGAAGATCTAGAGTGTAGCCATAGGAGGGTTGGTTGAAGCTAATATGGAATGGAGCTAGGGAGTGTTGTTGGAGTTGATGATGTCAAGGAATTTTAGAGATAAGACTTTGGGTGGATAGTTGGTATAGATGTGAAACAGAATGGTGACAGGAGCTGAGAGAAAGAGATATTTCTGAGCTACCTGATAAAATCTGTAATGAATGAGGAGAGTGAAAGGAAGACGGAGGACAAGGGTGACAACGATGAATAAGAGAGTTAAAGGGCAGTGAACCAGGTGACCTAACTTTCAAAGAAAGAGGCCTTTTTGCAAGAGAGTGCAAAAAGAGAGTTGGAGGGAAGCCACTGAATTGAAATGGTGTTATGGGCTGAATATGTTTATCCTGCCCCAAATTCATATGCTGAAGCCCTATCCACCAGTGTAATGGTACCAGGAGGTGGTCCTTTGAGGGGTAGTTACATATACATAAGGTGGAGCCCCCATAATGAGATTAGTGTCCTCATTAGAAGAGGGACCCGAGTTCTTTCTCCATGTGCACGCACCAAGGAAAGGAGCATGTGAGCACACAACTAGCAGGCAACTGTTTGCAACCCAGGAAGAGGGTGCTCACCAGACGCCAAGTCTGCCAGTACCTCAATCTTGGACTTCTGAGCCTCCAGCGCTACGGAAATTAAAAGTCTGCTGTTTAATCCACAAAGTCTATAGTATTTTGTCACAGCAGCCTGAGCTAAGGCAATTGGTAAATCTATTATATTTTTTCAGAATTGGCTAAGGAAAAAACAGTTACTAAACACAACACAGGCGTATTTCTTATTCACGTTGCGTATCCAACACTGATCACTCAACAACAAGGGGAGGATGGAGCTCTGCTCCATGTGGACGTCGAAGAACCCAGGTTGACAGAACTCCCCGCATCTTGAAATGTATCATCTAAAACAAGCGACCTCCACAGTCATGATTGCAAAGGAAGAGATCTCTGGAGACTGGAGCACTGATGCTTAAATATCCTATGTCACTTCTACGCACAGTCCCCTGGCCTACTCTAGTCAATGGCCCCAGTCACCTGCAAGGGGGCTGGGAAGGTGGAAAATGTATGAATATTTGGTGAGCAACAAAGGTCTCCCTGCTATTCCCGTAGCAGACTCCATAGACTTGTTCCATTCATTTATTCAATAAATTTTGGAGTGCCCATTTGTGCCCGTTTGTGTGCTAGATGATAAGCATTCAAAGATGACGATGTGGTTGTGTTTCCTTCCTAGGGAATTCTGGTCAAATGCTGATGCCTCCCTGTTCTCTTGGTGCCCAACCCTGAGCCTTCTTTGACTATCTCCTTCCTGATTAGATTCTTGGCCATGACTCCTGTTAAGATCACCCACTTGCTATTCTAGACTCAGCTTTTTAAATGAAATCTCTCCTAGGCTACATGTTATACTGGGTATAAGAGGTCTAATTCTGGCTCTATGAGCCACATCTTTTCCAGATTCTCAGCTTCAGGGGTGTGGGAATGAGTAGTTTGGGGCCATTAGGTTTCCACTGATGAAAGATGGGACTCAGATCCCCTTCAGGTAGATGTGTCCCTGGGGTACTGACCTGAGCAGGATCTTCTCCCATCTTCTCAGATGCCTAGAGTGGAGTGGTAGGTGCATCTGGTGAGCCAGGTGTGGCTGCATTTCAGGCCTGCTGCCTCTATAGGAGCGTAACAGGATTCCATAGGCCATAATTGAAAATCTATTAACTATGGACACCAATATTGCATAGAAACCTCCCCAGCCCTGGCCATCCTGCAATGAGCACTCCCTCCCCATTATTCTTATAAATCACCAGAGAGAGAGGCTGGGAACCAATCGATGAGAAGAAGTTATGCCACAGCATTAGATTTCATCATACACAACTTGAACTATTACTTTTCTGTCTTGTGGTACGAGGAATCATGAGAATTAATAGTCTTCCTCTTCTCCGGCGATGGTTTTATGACACAGTGTTACCTACACTCTATTTCTTCCTTAAAACCATCAATTAATTTTGGGTACTTACAACTACTCAGTCACTTCCTGAAATTAGCAAGTTCTCCCCTCCAGCCCCCCCGCCAGAGTCTTAATGGGATTCTTAAATAATGATATGCTTTCCCAGTTTTGGCTTCCTTCTAAAGCCTGATTCAGAATAAGTTTCTGCCTCATCAGACTGCTCCCTGCCCTTCTCCCTAGACTTTTCTTGGCTCCATGTTCCTAGGGAATATCTAGTACTCATCCCCAGCTTGCCTCTTCTCTGTAAATGCCCAGGATGAGCAAGCCTAAACACAAGGTGATTTCAGAGTCATTGTCTTTCTCTGGTTCTCCCCAACCGCTCACTTTGCAGAAGTCCTCTCTGAGCTCTAACTCCTTTGAAAACAAAATGAAGGAGTGAAATCCCCTGAGCAAATTGCTCTGGGGATACCCCTTTGGGCAAATCCTAGTACCTGAGTGACTACAGTGCACACAGGTCAGCTATAGGTCAGCTGGGCAAACGGTAGTGGAAGGCGAGGTGGCCCAGGACATGGAGGTCACGCACAGACATCATGGAGCCAGGACATAAGAATATGTCTCAGTGTCTCCGACACAATCAACAAACGTCACTGAGGATCTTCTATGTGCACAGCATTGTGCTGCTGCTGCTGCTGCTGCTGCTGCTAGGTCGTTTCAGTCGTGTCTGACTCTGTGATCCCACGGACTGCAGCACACCAGATCTCCCTGTCCATCGCCAACTCCTAGAGTTTACTCAAACTCACGTCCATTGAGTCGGTGATGCCATCCAACCATCTCATCCTCTGTCATCCCCTTCTCCTCCTGTCTTCAATCTTTCCCAGCATCAGGGTCTTTTCAGATGAGTCAGTGCTTCCCATCAGGTAACCAAAGTATTGGAGTTTCAGCTTCAGCATCAGTCCTTCCAATGAATATTCAGGACTGATTTCCTTTAGGACGGACTGGTTGGATCTCCTTGCAGTCCAAGAGACTCTCAAGAGTCTTCGTCAACACCACAGCTCAAAAGCATCAATTCTTCGGTGCTCAGCTTTCATTACAGTCCAACTCTCACATCCATACATGACTACTGGAAAAACCATAGCTTTGACTAGACGAACCTTTGTTGGCAATGTAATGTCTCTGTTTTTTAATATGCTTTCTAGGTTTGTCATAACTTTTCTTCCAAGGAGCAAACGTCTTTTGATTTCATAGCTCCTTTTACCATCTGCAGTGATTCTGGAGCCCAAAAGAATAAAGTCTGTCACTGTTTCCACTGCTCCCCCATCTATCTATTTCCCATGAAGTGATGGGACCAGATGCCATGATCTTAGTTTTCTGAATGTTGAGCTTTAAGCCAACTTTTTCACTCTCCTCTTTCACTTTCATCAAGAGGCTCTTGAGTTCTTCACTTTCTGCCATAAGGGTGGTGTCATTTGCATATCATGATGCAGGTTGTTGATATTTCCCCCAGCAATCTTGATTCCAGCTTGTGCTTCATCAAGCCCAGCATTTCTTATGATATACTCTGCATATAACTTAGATAAGGAGGGTGACAATATACAGCCTTGACGTACTCCTTTTCCTATTTGGAGCCAGTCTGTTGTTCCATGCCCAGTTCTAACTGTTGCTTCCTGACCTGCATGCAAATTTATCAAGAGGCAGGTCAGGTAGTCTGGTATTCCCATCTCTTTCAGAATTTTCCAGAGTTTTTTGTGGTCCACACAGTCAAAGGCTTTGGCATAGTCAATAAAGCAGAAGTAGATGTTTTTCTAGAACTCCCTTGTTTTTTGATGATCCAACAGATGTTGGCAATTTGATCTCTGATTCCTCTGCCTTTTCTAAATGCAGCTTGAACATCTGGAAGTTCACGGTTCATGTATGTTGAAGCCTGGCTTGGAGAATTTTGAGCATTACTTCACTAGCATGTGAGATGAGTACAATTGTGCGGTAGTTTGAACATTCTTTGGCATTGCTTTTTTTTGAGATTAGAATGAAAATTGACCTTTTCCAGTCCTGTGGCCACTGCTGAGTTTTCCATATTTGCTGGCATATTAAGTGTAGCACTTTCACAGCATCATCTTTGAGGATTCAAAATAGTTCAACTGGAATTCCATTACCTCCTCTAGCTTTGTTCATAGTGATGCTTCCTAAGGCCCACTTGACTTCACATTCCAGGATGTCTGGCTCTACGTTGGTGATTACACCATCGTGGTTATCTGGTTTGTGAATATCTCTTTTATATAGTTCTTCTGTGTATTCTTGCCGTCTCTTCTTAATATCTTCTCCTTCTGTTAGGTCCATACCGTTTCCTTCCTTTATTGTGCCCATCTTTGCATGAAATGTTCCCTTGGTATCTCTAATTTCCTTGAAGAGATCTCTAGACTTCCCCATTCTATTGTTTTCCTCTATTTCTTTGCATTGATTGCTGAGGAAGGCTTTCTTATCTCTCCTTGCTATTCTTTGGAACTCTGCATTCAAATGGGGATATCTTTCCTTTTCTCCTTTGCCTTTTGCTTCTCTTCTATTCACAGCTATTTGAAAGGCCTCCTCAGACAACCATTTTGCCTTTTTGCATTTCTTTTTCTTGGGGATGGTCTTGATCCCTGCCTCCTGTACAATGTCATGAACCTCTATCCATAGTTCATCAGGCACTCTGTCTATCAGATCTAACCCTTGAATCTATTTGTCACTTCCACTGTATAATTGTAAGGGATTTGGTTTAGGTCACACCTGAATGGTCTAGTGGTTTTCCCTAGTTTCTTCAATTTCAGTCTGAATTTCACAATAAGTAGTTCATGGTCTGTGCCACAGTCAGCTCCTGGTCTTGTTTTTGCTGACTATATAGAACTTCTCCATCTTTAGCTGCAAAGAACATAGTCAATCTGATTTCGGTATTGACCATCTGGTGATGTCCATGTGTAGAGTCTTCTCTTTTGTTCTTGGAAGAGGGTGTTTGCTATGATCAGTGAGTTCTTTTGGCAAAACTCTATTAGCCTTTGCCCTGCTTCATTCTGTACTCCAAGGCCAAATTTGCCTGTTACGCCAGGTGTTTCTTGACTTTCTACTTTTGCATTCCAGTACCCTATAATGAAAAGGACATCTCTTTTGGGTGTTAGTTCTAGAAGGTCTTGTAGGTCTTCATAGAACCGTTTAACTTCAGCTTCTTCAGCATTACTGGTTGGGCCATAGACTTGGATTACCGTGATATTGAATGGTTTGCCTCGGAAATGAACAGAGATCATCCTGTTGTTTTTGAGATTTCATCCAAGTATTGCATTTCGGACTCTTTTGTTGACTGTGATGGCTGTTCCTGTGGACTTTTGCATAAACCAGAAACCCAGCACTACCTTCCAATCCTACTAAATCTAGAGTCTGAACCACCAGGCACAGTAGCACAAGTTCACAAATGACTGAACAGCTGGAAATGTGCCCAGGGAGCTCCTAGCACCTGCCACCTTCTTCTGAGATTTTTTTAATCTCAGGCAGCATCCAGGTTGCATGACGAGGTGCCATGTTACAATGAGTTCCCACACCCAAGGGGAGCTGATTGGTTGGGGTGAGCACTTTGACTAATGAAATATGTCTCTTTCCCCTGGTTTTCTGTTCTTTGGCCTGGAAGAGTGGAAATTCTCTCTTTTTGAGGCTAGACTATGAGATGTGTATCTTGGGAGCTGCCAGTAGCCATGTTTCCTATAACCAGACTGGAGAAGTGAAAGAAGTCAACTTGCAGAGAGAGAGGACAGCATGAAGCAGAGACCAGGAAAGAAAAGTGATTCAAGATGCACAGAGAGTCCTGAGGAAATGTGAGCCCCCAGTTAGAGTCATTCCTAAACCCCACCTGGGTTTTAGGAACCTACTCTTGGGTTCCAGAAGACATCCCAATGTTCTTACGTTAAATCCTCCATTTTGCTTCAAACAACTTGAGTTGATAGAGCACCTGTCACTTTTATTACAGAGTGTTAAACTGATCGAAGCACACTAGGCTACATGCAGAATTTACAAAAGAACTATCTGGAAATCCATTATCACAACTCTCAAAATCCCCCACCCACAATGATGAAATCACATTCTGTCCGATTGTTGGAAATCAAGAGAGGATTTTAGAAGAGCATGGCTGAAGGAGGCCATGCTTGGAGCTGACCCTCCCCTCAGGAGGGCAGAGTGGAGGTATGTCTCCTGCACCTCAAGTCACAGGAAAACTCCACTTGGAGTGCTTGTTATTTTCCCACAGTTAGGGGACCCAGGACACTGGCATCTGGCTCCTGCCCATAAAACTTCAAAGGAAAGAAGGCCTGCAGGCCACTGTATTCTTTGTGAAGCTGATGAAGTTGCTGCTGCATTGGGACTGGACTGTATGTTGGGGTTTATGAGAGCAAAAGAGACAAGGTTGTTTTCTATGGACCCTATAGGCACTGATGGGAGAGAGATCTGGCCTGAATCCACTGCAAATGCCTGAGAAGGTTGTAATGGGAATCCCATGGGGGGATTCTTCGCGGAGTGGGCCTGGGGATGTGTGGCCAGTGGGAACGTGATGCAGAGTCTGAATCATGGGCATGCCAGCAGGGGCTGCCAGTGGGGTGTCTGACAAGCCATGAGGACACTCACAAGAGGGAAGCCAGCTTTAGACACCCTCCAGACCCAGGGCCCTTGAAGATGTTTCACTACAGGTCCTTCTTGTCAAGAGAAAACTTTCCTGCTCTTCTCACCTGTCCTCCTTCCCCATCACTCCACACCCAGAGAGGTCAAAGGTGGGTGTTGAGCAGAGTGGGGTGATTGAGAAAGATAAAGGATGCTGACAGCACTTCCCTCACCTTCTTGTCCTTTGGCAGGAGCCGACTGAAGTTGAGGCAGGAGGGAGAAGTGTTATCTTTAATGACAGAGACAATGTCGTATGTTACCACTTTCTCTTTGCTTTCCTTCCTTCCGGGTCCCACTTCTCAGTGCCCCCCGCTGAAGTTAGGTAGGACAGTATGATGGGTTGTGGGGAAAGACACACGAATAAAAATGATGTATCATATCCAGATGGAGACACAGAAAGTTCCCTGTGGGATTCTCTGGGATCTCTCCCCGAGAGATATGAAACCACAAGATCAAAATGGCCTAGATCCCAGAGTCACCACTTGGAAGACAGCTGTCTGGGAGGGTCTCCCCACCTCCACTGCACTCTGATGAATCAGAAGTAAAACATATGAATAGATCACTGAGATTTTGGGGTCCTTTGTTATCATGGCATAAACTTAATGTCCTAATCATTGTGTCTTTGTATAAAGATTGATGTGCTATTACATTGAAATGGACACCTTAAATTATTGAATTTAGATACTGTGTTGGTGACTTAAAGTGATTTATAGTCTCTAAAAATAAACAAAAATTCAGAAAGTTTATCCAGTGACAAGGGAAAGAACTAACTATTGAATAAGTTTAAAGGGACAGTGGCAAATAAACAGAGTTTGCCTTTTGAATATAACTTCATGGCAAATAGATGGGGGAAAAAAATTGAAACAGTGACAGATTTTATTTTCTTGGGTTCCAAAATCACTGTGGATGGTGACTGCAGCCACGAAATTAAAAGACACTTGCTTCTTGGAAGAAAAGCTATGACCAACCTAGACAGCATATTAAAAAGCAGAGACATCACTTTGCCAGCAAAGGTCTGTATAGTCAAAGCCATGGTTTTTCCAGTTGTCATGCATGTTTGTGAAAGTTGGACCATAAAGAAGGCTGCGTACCAAAGAATTGATGCTTTTGAATTGTGGTGCTGGCGAAGACTCTTGAGAGATCCTTAGACAGCAAGGAGATCAAACCAGTCCATCCTAAAGGGAATCAGCCCTGAATATTCACTGGAGGGACTGATGCTGAAGCTGAAGCTCCAATACTTTGGCTACTTGATGCAAAGAGCTGACTCACTGGAAAAGACCCTGACCCTGGGAAAGATTGAGGGCAGGAGAAGGGGGCGGCAGAGGATGACATGTTTGGATGGCATACCGACTCAGTGGACTTGGGTTTGAGCAAACTCTGGGAGATAGTTAAGGACAGAGAAGCCTGGAGTGCTGCAATCCATGGGGTCACAGAGTTGGACATGGCTTAGCAGCTGAACATCAACATGGGTCCTTCTGACCCAATGCTGTGGTGACTCTTGCAATGGGAATAACATCTCTTTCCTCATATGCAATTTGCCTCGTGTAAATTGCAAACAACTTGGCATAAATCAGGTGCTTAATAAAAGTCAGTTTCTTCCTAGGGAAAAGACTGGGAGAATATGAAAATAGAAATGTAGTCAACAGAACAGGGGCTATGGGACGTGAATGAAAAACTTCACTAGCTTTACCCTTCTGCTCAATATAGGATATTTCTAAGGGCCTAATCCCTTCTAGAAATGCTAAAAATAAAAACTAACATAATTAAAAAAATTTTTTTTAATTGAAGTCTAGGAAAACCTCTGAAGTTTAGAAAAAGAAGACTTTCTTAAGAGACTCATGAAAAGAGAATCACTGCTGGCTAGCTGATCTTAGGCAAAATAGTCAACCTCTCCAGATTCAGTTGTTTCACTTGGGCTAGATGACCTAGCAGGCCCTCTGAGCTCTAACATCCATTCTAGAAACAGACTACATGGGAAGAGGGGAGGGGTGGGATGTTCCAGCATAACTGCGTACCCTTAGGTGCCTGGGAGGATTCCTTGGAGGCTCAGACAGTAAAGAATATGCTTGCAATGAGGGAGACCTGGGTTTCATCCCTGGGTTGAGAAGATCTGCTGGAGGAGAGCAAGACAACCCACTCCAGTATTCTTGCCTGGGGAATCCCCATGGGCAGAAGAGCCTGGCAGGCTACAGTCCATGGGGTTGCAAAGAGTCAGACACACGACTGAGCGACTAACACTTTGACATGCTTTCTCTTAGGTGCATGCTGCTACCGCTGCTAAGTCGCTTCAGTCGTGTCCAACTCTGTGCGACCCCATAGACGGCAGCCCACCAGGCTCTGCCGTTTCTGGGATTCTCCAGGCAAGAACACTGGAGTGGGTTGCCATTTCCTTCTCCAATGCATGAAAGGAAAAGTGAAAGTGAAGTCGCTCAGTCGTGTCCGACTCTTTGCGACCCCATGGACTGCAGCCTACCAGGCTCCTCCCTCCATGGGATTTTCCACGCAAGCGTACTGGAGTGGGTTGCCATTGCCTTCTCCGCTGAGGTGCATGAGGTCAACACATTTGGGAAGGGAAGCTGGGCTGGAGAAATCTATGGCTTTGGGCTCTGGCCATCCAAGCCCACTAACACTCTTAATCCTCCAGCCCAAAGTGTTTTCTTGTAAAGCTGTCAGGAAAGTACATCTCCCTGTAGCTGGCACTGGCGCAGCCCTCCAATCTCTCCAGGCCTGGCCATAAAGTGGGCTTGGGTTCCAAGCTGTGCGTGCGAATATAACACAAATATTTATCCTGCCCATAAAGCACTATAACAAGCTGCCCAGTGGAGCCGGGCCCTGTGGTCTTGTACGGTGAAGACTGGCTACGGCAGGCAGCTTGCACCCTGGGGCCCCACCCGGGGGGCCCTGTTCCGAATGGACCCAGCTGTGAGGAGTATTAGCTACAGCTGCAAAGAGCAAATTCTATTACAGGGTTGTGACGTGTGTATTTCTTGCTGACTCCTTTTCAAAGAGCTAAATCAATATCAGGCCAAAAAGGAGATTTCCAGGGATATAAACCGTGGGGCCAGGTGGGCGCAGGGAGGCTTCTGCCCTGTGATCAGCAGAGCAGAGCCCTCCTGGAGGACCCTCATCTGCGCTGGAGTCCGTGCTCACCACGCTGGTGAAAGAAGCAGAAACGTGAGACCATTCACCCTTGTTTTGATCACCACCTCCATGTAACATGGATGCTCGAGAAAGCTCTGGCTCGTGGTGGTTGGGGTGGGGTGAGGGGGGTTCTGTGAGTGTGAGTGGTGGAGGAGAAGGCAGGGGCTTCCTGGTACACACACCGTGGCGATGACCCTGCCCAGGGCTGGGGAAGGGGCCTGCTCCCTCTTCTCTGACAGCGGGCGCTGCTCAGGGCAGGATTCTCTACTGATCGCTGTGGACACATTTCCAGAGGGCAGTCTACTCAGCAGTGGTGTGTGTGTGTTGGGGGGGGGAGTGGTTGGGGGGTAAACAGGACCCACCTTACAGTGGTGAATGGGCTCTAGCCATCTCGTCAGGTCTCAGGGACCACCCCCAGGCAACCACCCTCACCCCCTTTAAACCATTCTCCCAAGTTGCCCGAAGCCCCCACCTCTAGCTGTAAACCCAGAGTCTGAGGCAGCTCTTCACTCACTGTGAGGTGTCAGATCCTTTTATCTTTCACGTACTCTTGCAACAGACTTTTGTGAGCGCCCACCAGGGGCTGTAACCTCAGAGGCGGTGCCTGGTGGGGAATCTCCGGAGAAGAGGGAGAGCAGAGACGCCCCCAGACCCTGGGTGCTGGCAGGGCCAGGAGGTGCTTTCCCAGGAGCTCAGGGGAGTGAGGCCAGCACCCTTTCATCACCCTGAGTGGGCCCGATGGGGAGGCCCCCTGTGGGGGTGCAAGACAGCCGCACCCATGGCACCCCGGTGAGCTTTCAGCACTTTGGCTCATCTCAGACCCCTGATTGGTGCTCATCCATGTAACCTGGGGCTCGGACATGGAAGCCGACAAAGAAAGGCCCTTGTGGAGGCTGGTGGGGATCCTAGAGAGGGGTTCCGACCCTGTGTTCTTGTTCTGAAGGCTCCTTGCCCTCACCCAGTACCCTCGTCGGAGGTTCTGGCACTATACAGGAGGCATGGAGGGGCCACTTGTCCTTCCACCATCCGTCTCTCTGCTCCCAAGGCAGGAGTTGGGGTGGGGAAGGTGGAGCGTGGGGTGACTGGGGTTAGTAGGGGCTGTGGGACCAGGGTTCCAGCCCACATGCACCAGCTCTGCTTCTGGGATGGGTCCGAACCCCTTTGCTCAGGGCAAACAAGGTCACAAACCTCTTGCAGCCCATGCCCCCTCCCAGGGCAGATTTTACCAGAGTCAATTTGTTATTAATGATGCTCTAAAAGCAGCAAGTTTGTGGCCAGGGGAAATCAATTGGCCAGAAATGTGACAAAAGTGGAAATACTCTACAGCATCTGCATGTCTGAATTATTGATGCTTTCAGTGTGAGGCTTTCAGACATCAGCGTGGAGCCTACACACAGCAGACTTCTCTCTCTTCCCACCCTGCTCCGCGCTTGGAACCCAAGAAAGGTTTGCCCTGAAAAGGGGTGCGATCCCGTGGCCTGACCAGTGAGGCGTCTGGGCCAGGGGAGGGAGGAGTTAGAGGATGTCCCATTGCCCGCTCAGGGAGGCCCCCCTCTGGCTTGGGAGAGCCACTCAGATTTGGGGCTCACATCTCTGTAATACCAGAGAGACCCTCTGATGGCTGCTTCCACTATTCTGATAGACCAGGGCTCCTTGTAGAGCCCGCTTTCTTTCTCAGCTTCTGAGGGGCTTGAAATTTCTGGAGCATCATTTGACCTTTACATGGGGGAAGGAAGGAAAAAAAAAATCCTCAGCTACAAACAGAAAACCAAACCTTGTTCTTTTTAATCTAGGAAATATTATCTCTTCAATCCCAGCTTTAAGATTCAGAGCCAACGTAAGATACTAATAGTCCCTGAAGGATATATGAATTCGTTTCTGATGTCTGCTGTGCTCCAAAAACCATTTGTCCACAGGCTTCAGGAATGACAAGGTCTCTGGGGGTCATCCCCCGCCCCCCTCTCCCTTCTCTGGCTTCTCAAGTCTCTATTTTCACCAGCTATTGCTGTTGCTCATAGCTCTGTAAATAATCTCATTGCCACGTAAATGCTGACTCCCTCTAAGAGGATCTGGTAAATCCTGATTATGAATTCGTGTCCCTACTTCTAACCGGTTTGCTCACCCCCCTGCCTTGTTCCTGCTGTGTGGAAATGCATGTTAGGAAGCTCAGTTACAGGCTGACAAGTTTAGCAAATGAATGAACACATTTCCTGTCCACAGGGTAGAATTTCACTTGGAAATAGTCCCTGGCCTCAGCCAGGGCATCAGGTCCATGTCCCATTTCAGGACGCTTCAAGGGAGCAGAAGGAACAGCTGTTGAGCAGATGAGATGCTACTTGCTGTCAGCACCTTTCCTCAGCGAGCTAACCCTTTCCCTGCCAGGTCACTGCTCTGGGCTGCTGTCAGGCACGATCCTGCTGACTCCCAATAGCTGGATTTTCACCCTTTTATCAGCAGCAAATACCAAATGCGTGGACTCCTCTAGGACTTCTGGCTTCACCTCCCTTGAAGAGTAACCACAGACAGGCTGTGTGTGCAGGAGTGGTAGGGAGTGTGGGGGCCCGGGGTGGGGGAGTGTGGGAACCTGAGAGGTACACAGGCCCCCTGAGAGATGACCCTGGGCAGGAAGCCTGCAGGCAGGGGCTAAGGAGGAGCTGGGAGGTGAGGGAGGAGCCACAGTCTCCTCTGGGGAGTTTCCACAAGGGGAAGGGCTCACAGGCTCAGGTGTCAAAGCCAACAGAGGCAGGGCCAGAGAAGTCTGGTCTCCTGGCTGGGGGCCTACAGGCTCTCCTGAGCGCTGCTGTCCTTGTCTGCCAAGCCTGGCTGCTTCTCTGGGCCTTCTGGGAATGCTAAGCCTCTCTCTTTGCCACCTCGGGTTTCCTTTATGTGAAGCAGGGAGCAAGAAGATCCACAAGAGCTAGCTGCCGCAAGACTCTCGAATCTTTCTCAGCTCTGGCTGGCCTCAGTTTGTCCACGAGGTTCAGGTGTGTGGAGAGAGAGCAGGGTCAATGAAAGGCAGCGTTTAAATTCCTCCAGGCTGGAGTGCTGGAGCCTGCACAAACCCATGCTCCCATCAGCCGTGACCTTAGCCAGTAAGGTAACTCGCCTGGAGCGTGATCTGCTGGCCCTTTGCTCCCCCGCCGCCGCCCTGTGGCTCCTCCCTCAAGTCTGTGCTGGTCCTTCCATTTCCAGCACCAAACACAGCCCCACATCACTGTTCACCCTGGTGATTTCTGCTAGGGAAGCTGCTGCATGACTGGGGCTCAGATGCCCCCAGGGACGCTCTGGCTGCTGTAAACAATACTGCAATTTGCCTGTAAACTGCCAAAGTGGCAGCTTCCCTGACACCCAGCATCACGCCTCTCACTGCAGCAGCAATAGTGAAAAGAACACAGCCTCCTAGACAACCCCTCACGGGCCCCTCTTGCCATGCCTGGACTAGGACGCTTCCTTAATGGCGGTGCCAGCAGCTGCCCTGTCCAGTGGGGGCCTGGCCCAGCCACACACAGATCCTGCAGGAGGAGTCTGCATTAGTGGAAGATTCTGGCTGGTCTGACAGGTCAGCGCACAAGCCCATGCTCCATGGAAGCAGAGAGGAGTTCGGAACTCCAGTAGGGTGGTGTGGAGTAGAGGTGGTATTATTATCATCTCTAGAAATGGGGAGGGGATGGGGGCATCATGGTGCAGCCTAAGACTTAAGCCTGCCATGGACCAAACTCCCATCCACCAGGCTGTCTCTTTATGTAATGCGACTTTGAACAAGGTTCTTAGCATCTCTAAAATCTAAAACTTTTTCTCACTGTAAAGCAGGAATAGTAAACCCTACCTCACATACTCGTGAAGATTAAAGATAATGTGTCCACTCCATTATGGATTTTCAATAAATGTTAATTTACCTTTCCGTCCCTCCCAACCCAGTGTGGTGATTCTAAGTGGGGTAACGATACTGAATCAATAGTCTTCCCTCCAATCAGAAACCTTTTACCTGCACTATGTCTTTAAACAACCATTAGGAGTCAACTCACCAACCATCTGCTCGTGCTTGATTGCTGAGTGTTCTATTTTTTGTAGGTGGCTTTTGAGCCTCTGCTTGAACACCTCTAGGGACAGTGATCTCATTAGCTCCCAAGATAGCCCATTATTTTTAGAGAGAGCTGCCTGTTTGAAAGTTCTTTCGATGGTGCTGCAATCACTTACCTGTAATTTTCACCTGTTGGTGTCACTCCCTCCTCTGGAACCACCCGGTTCGATTCAATTCTGATCCCTACCCTGCTTGACACGGAGGGTGTCCCATAGAGAGCACAGACCTTGCCCATGAGAAGTCTCGGGTCAAGATGAGACAGAGGCAAGGCTGGGAACTTGCTGCCTGGCTGTGTGCAATTTTCATGTCTGCAGAGTATGGAGCCGGGGCTCTGTCAGTGGGTTTCAGCTCCCAGCAAGTTTTCCCCGTCACAAGGCTCCCTCAGAATCTAGAGGATAGATAGACAGGTCCACTTGTACTGAGCTCCCGAGGGTGGCATGGAGGATACCAGGCACCCTAATGACCTCTCGTGGTGCTGAACTTCCTGCCTGGGGGGTTGCGGGCCCCGGGAACCATGGGCACAGGATGGTCTGTCCTGCAGCAGCAGCCTGGCAGTTCCTGCCTCCTCTGTGGTGGTTGGGGTCCCTGTTGCCCCTGATATTGTGGCCAGCCGGCAGCGCTCAGAATCATTTTATGAAAGTGAAATTTATTTTGCGATGCAATCAGGCCTGTGCTCCATGCATGCCAGCCAAGTGCTTGGCACCCAGGACCACTCTGCCGTGGGCAGCTGCTTCTCTGAACCCCCTATAAAGGAATGTGCTTGGGTAGGGAGGCCTGGGGTTGGGCAGGGTGGTGTCTGAGCCCCAGGAGCCTGATTTATCTCAAGTATCGAGGCGGGGCCATGGGAGGGCGGTGGAAAGAGAACTCGCTGGAACTGGGAATGCCATCCAGGGCTGAGACAGCTGGTCCTGCAAGAAGGCACAAGGAGATTGGCAGGGTCCGGACTAAGACGTAGCATCCATGCACCATGCCCTGTTTCCAGCCAGCCCATCCCGAGAGCAGAAGGCAGTGTGGCCAGCTTGAAGGCCCTGAGAATAGCTGGTGTTGGTGACCCTGGAGTGTAGCCAGCTCAGAGGCGGAGCCCCTGTGAGCGTCAAGAGGCTGTCCTAGCTCAGAAGTGGGCCCGCCTGTTGCTTGGGCTCCCAGACCTCTGCACCTCCAGTACTTCACCAACTCCCGCCCCCCCCCCGCCCCCGACCCTGTGGCTGGCAGGCAGCCCCATGGAAACAGTCTGTTTGATGAGACATTACCCCTGGAAGCAGCCTCTGCTGTGGAGCCTTCACCAGCCTCTCTGTGCAGGGGCGGGCACCCTCACGGCCTAGAAATGTCAGTTCTCTTCTACCGGGGTTCCCTCTGCCCCACCCCATCTATCTTGGGGAATTTGTGTCCGGGTGTGCCAGAGTCTCTTCCTTCTCTCCGAGGTGGGAGTCACTCTGTGTCCCAGGCCTCTGTCTCAGGGCCTTTTGCCCAGAAGTCCCTAAGGAGCCCCCTTGTTCTCGCTCTCTGGGTGGAACAGTGGAGTGTTTTGAGGAATCAAAACTGCTCTTGTCACAAATATATGCCCTTAGGCCCACCAGACGCAGGTGCTGAGATGCCCCAAATTCCAGTCATGTTGTTGTTAAGGACGCTTTTTTTTTTCTCCAGAAAGACCCTGTCAAAATGCAAATGCTGCTGCTACCCGGAGAGGGTAGCACATGAACTTATTACCATCCATTATCGCATGAGTGCCGTTTATCAGCTTCCCAGCCGAGAACAGGGAGAAAGAAGGGTGCTGAGCAGGTAAGGCTTGATGCTGGGAAGGGCAGGGAAAGGGTGAGAGAGGAGCCCTGGGCCGGATGTGGGGCCTGGATGAGTGGGGAGTGGCCCGGGGGCAGCAGGAGGCAGGGAGGCCTGTGGGCCCGACCTGGTGCCGCCAGTGGGCAGCTTCCTAGAGCCCTGTGTCCCCTGTGTCACCTAACTCTCAGGAGGTGGATAAAGACAGTCCCTTCCAGATTATAAATGGCAATGAACAACAAAGCTCTGTGGGTGAGCCGGGAATTATCACGTGGCTTTCTTAACCCTTTGCTTCTTAAGCAAATATAGATTATCTCTATTCCCTGGAGACACCCACCGACAAGAGAGGAAGAAGAAACCCAAACTACAGGGCAGGGAAAGGCAGACCAAGATTAAAGCCCTGCTTCGGTAATCCTCAAAGAGCATGGCCCACGCCTACAGGAGATAAGAGAGGGCTTGCTGCCTTAGGCGATGTTCCCAGCAATTCCCCTTGGGGAAGGCAGCGGAAGTCTTCCTGCTTCCTGGCTCTGACAGTCACACCAAATAGGTGTTTTGTGTTTGTTTATTCTGCAAAGAAAAGCAATGATGGTGCTTGACAGCAGTAACGTCCTTCCAAAGAAAGCAAGCCCTGTACCCACAGGCCTGCTACAGGGTAGGGTGTGGAGGTGGAAAGGGGGCGCTTCCCCCCCCAGGGCAGACAGGGTGGCTTGCCTGTGAGAGTGAGAAGAGCTGGGGGATCTGGGGACAGTTCAGAGGAAGGAAGGAGGAGGGTGGCAGAGAGGCTGAGAGGAGTTATAGCAAGAGCCCCGGGCATGGTGCCCAGGGGACTGGAGGCTGGTGGCTGGCAGAGGGCTTGACCAGGGCTCCCAGTGCGTTCTGCTGTAATTTCAGGGCGCAGGGGCTCAGTGACACCCTTCAGTGCAGTCTGACACACACACACACAGGAGATAGTGTGAATGGAGTGCATTTGTGTTGATAAATCCTGTTTGGGGCTGAATCCTGTATCTCAGCTGATGTGTCATAAGAAGGAGGCAGTAGGTGTGGTCAACAGGATGTTTGCAGAACAAATTCAGAGGGGACACAATTGTGAGTCAGAGGTGACCAGGGGAACATTAGGCATGTGCGAACTTGATGAAATCTTAGGTGACCTTTGACTTCCGCACACTGAGTCTAAAACTCTGCTTTCAGGTCCAAGGAGACCCCTGCAAACAAAATGGAGCAGGACAATATTGGGGGATTATTGGCTGATATGTTTTTCCAGGCATTTCTTGTATCCTCCCCTCTTCCCCCTTGTGGGAGGTGGCAAACTTGGCGTGGAGGGAATAGTGATAATTCTGAAGGCAAGATTAGTTTTCTGTGTCTCAAAAGCCCAGCCCTCAGAGCAGGGCAGAGAACCCAGGACAAAATCAGGAGATTTGGAGCAATCTGTGGTCAGAGCCAGTGTATCCGCACCCCAGCATTCTGCTGGGCTGGAGGCTGGAGAAGGAGGGCAGTTCCTGGTGAGAGCCCCCGGAAGGACCCGCTCCCCCTGGGCACCCCCCAGGCTGAGTCCAGAGGTGGGCGTGGGTAACAGCAGAACCTCCAGATCAGTGTGAGGATCCCAAGGGTCGAGTCCTTGTGTCTCTTCCCAGTGAGAGGAATGTAGCAATTTCCAGAGTTCTGGGATGCCTCGCGGGGTGTGGGAGCAGAGACACTTCTGTGGCATGTCCAGTCATATGGGAAGGGTCCCCACAAAGCAGAATGCATGACCTGCTGCTCACAGCTGTTGGCAAGTGGCTCAGAAAAGCTCAGGAACATGGAATGGTTTGTGGCTGAGACAAGGTGGATCCAGCAATGACCCATGTGGCCCGAGGGCTGCAGTCCAGTGGGGACAAGGAGTGTGGGTGGAGGCCCTGCGCTGAAACTAGAATTGCCCTCTGCCCCCACCCCATGCCAAGGCACTAGACAGCCCCTCCCCAGATTAGAGGCATCCAGTAAAGTGAAAAATGAGAGCTTGGAATTAATGATGCTTGTTTCCTGCCTGAGAATTGAAACTCAGAACCAGAAATCATTTTAGTTAGAGCAAAAGTAGTTGCATTTTTGTATAAATGATTCTTTGATGTGAGCTGAGGTTCCTTCAATGTTTGGCTTGGGGAGTTTAGGGTCTCAGCCTGGCCGTGGGAGAAGGTTCAGGGATGATATGGTGGCCTGGGGCGTGTATCATAGGGGATGGGGTCTCCCCTGCTCCATTGTTCCCAGGGGGAGGAGGCAGTAGGCGGGTAGGGAGCTGGTTCCTGAGGTTTGTTTCAAAGCATCCTGCTCAGACTCAGAGCAGCCAGAGCCTTCTCTTTCCTCCCCCCACAGAAACCTGCCATTTCAACCCCAGAGTCACACTGTCTCTGCAAAAAGGATGAAACTGATACAGGCCAGACGCTGAGATTCTCTTAAGGACACAGTGAGAGCCTGACCGCCCCCAGCTGGGCTGCAGGAGGAGTGACTCAGCGGCAGGAGAATGGCCAGACAAAAACAAGGCTGGGGGCGGTCAGAGCCACCCAAGTGTCAGCAGAGAGAAAAACTGTCAGCGAATGATCCCAGAGTGACCCACAACAGCCGCCTCGAGGTCCAGGGCTAAAATCCACCAGGGTGGCCCTGCCTGGCAGGCAGCTGGCCCCACCCATGGATGGTGGGTGAGGGGACAGGGGGAAATCTGAGCTTCCCTGAGTTGCCTGCCCTGGAAATTCACAACAGGGGTCCCTGCCTTGGCTGGCGGCCCACCCAAGCTCAGCCTCTCCTCCTGAGTCTCAGAGCTCCAAGGAGATAGGGTTCCCAGCCTTGTACTTAACCTGCTTCTTGTCTCACTGAAATCTTTTTGTACCTTTTCTCTGATGAGCGAGTGGGTGCCATTTATGCAGCAAGAACTGATCAGTTCACAGTCTTAAACTCCTTTTCTTGGCTTCTCTTGCTTTCCTTCATCTGCCTTTGGGTTTCTGAGGATCACTGCCTCAGCTCAAGGCTGAAGGGAGATACTTCGATAAGATGCTTGCTTCTTGGGGTGACTTATAGGACTCAGGGTGACAAGGGATGAAGTGTTTTAGCATCTGTACCCCAGCTATGCTTTGTACCAGACTAGGAGGGATATGGCCAGGGCACCCTCCTCCCCAGAGTTCCCATCCCCAGAGGTCAAACGTTAATCACCTCCTGGAAGCCTGTTGCAGGGTTTGTAATGGAAATGACTCCGTTGTCATGGTAACCCTGGCTGGCCTGGCCAGGGGCTGCTCAAGGCCTGCCTGGCTCTTCTGGGTTTCAGGTTTATTTTACAAGCTGAGTGTTCCAGCCTGGTAGGTCTTAAGATCAGCTCCTTGTGATGAGGGGAAGGCTGAGTGACCTAGGCCTAAATTTGTCCTTTGTCAACAATGTGATTCTAAATCTAGCTCACCCAATCCAGAAAGATGAGCCCTTTCACTACACCTCTATCACCCTGAGCATTGATTGGATATGTCCATAAACTGGCAGAATTGAATATTTGAAAAATCCTGGACTTTGGAGGAGACACACCTGACTGTGCCAGTTAAGAGCTGTGTGCCTTTGGGCAAGTTACTAAAACTCTCTGATCTTCAGATCCTCCTACCTCTCTAGGCAGGGATAATAATACCTAGTTCACAGTGTAATCCTTAGACTTCAATAAGATAATCATAGAATGTGAGAGTGACAAACTTTTTCAATACAGGGCCAGACAGTAAATATCTTAGGTTTTACAGGCCACATGATCTCTGTTGCAACTACTCAATTCTCTTCTTTGAGCACAAAAGCAGCCAGTGTCAACAGTTAAGTAAAGGATGTGTCTGTGTTCCAACAAAACTTCAGAGTCCATCAGCCTCCAGGTGACCCTTGTTGGGTAGTCTGCAAGGAGCACACTTTCAGGGCAGGAGGTGTGTCTGGATGAATGATTCACATCATGGTCGTGCAGAGAAGGGACTCCAGTGAAGGCCAGCCCTGGGGTCACCCAGCCGAGGGAAGGATGAGGAATTCAGGCTGCCGCGGGCTCTGTAGGGCCCTGTGTGTCTCTGAGGACGTGTGTAAACACCAAGTGACTTGTGTGCTGACCTGTGGTTTATTACTGCTCTTAACCTGGGCCTTACTCAAAGAGTTTGCTGGGAATGAGGGAAGGATTCAGGGTACCTAAGTATGACTTCCCTGGTGGCTCAGATGGTAAAGCGTCTGTCTACAATGCAGGAGACCTGGGTTCAATCCTTGGGTGGGGAAGATCTCCTGGAGAAGGAAATGGCACCCCACTCCAGTATTCTTGCCTGGAAAATCCCATGGACGGAGGAGACTGGTAGGCTACAACCTGTGGGGTCATGAAGAGTCGGACACGACTGAGCGACTTCACTTTCACTTTCAGGCTATTCACGGCTCTCTGATTTACACAGGCTCCAGGCAGTGGGGTTTTCCTGGCCCCTCTAAGAGTGAAGGGGGTTTGAAGCTGTTTTTAATTTCAATTCACAGGTTCAGAACAACCAGAAAGATGCTCAGCCTTGTTGAGGGGGAAGCAGGCCTCAGCCCACCTCCTTGTGAGATAGGAGGCCGGGTCCTCAGGCCAGGAGGCTGCGCGCTGTGTGCATCTCTCTTTCCAGGGTGCTGACTCACTGCGGTGGAGCAGAACCCGCTTTCAGAGCTCAGGCAGTGACTTTGGGTAAGGCTGTTGGTGTCAGAGCATCATGAGGGAGATAGAGCTTGGTCAGGTCTAGACGAGCGACCATGTGACCACAAGGAAGGTTTCTCCCATCCCGGGCCTCAGTTTGCCTCTCTGTAAAATTGGTTCATCCTCTGTACCCTGCCCTCTCTGAGAGGCCCAGGAGGTGTGGGGAGCGGGCTTGCTGCCGGGGCTGTGGGCACAGGAGGTGCACAACTCCCCGAGAGGTCTATTTCCATGCTGATGACTCGCTGTTTTCTCCTGACAAGAGCCTAGCAGCTGTTCCTTCCAACTCATCCCTGTGGCATCCTGCGCAAGGGAGTGTTTCTAGCCTCACTGACAGCTTTTGGTGCCGCGGGACGCTTTCATCGGCTCCTAATACCAAAGCCGTACGCATGTACGGCACTTCACAGTTTACAAAGCAACTTTGGACACCCGAAGGGACTGATTTCATCTCCATAACGACCTTTCCAGGTTGGCTGGTGGGCAGGTCCAGACCCCAGTTAGGAATGAGGAATCCCAGGTAGATGGATTCACCTCATGCCCGGTCCGCACCACCAGCGGGGTCAGGGCTGGGACGGGGCGGGCTTACCCCCCTGTCTAGGGCCACCGCATTCACGTGACCTCTGCCTCTTCAAAGCTTCTCAGGAAACCTGCTCTCTGTAGAGACAAACACACTTGATTGTTCCGCCTTACGTCTAGTTTTTCACTGTAACAAAAATACTAAGGAATACTTTGGGGACTTACCTGGTGCCTCAGTTGGTAAAGAATCCATCTGCAATGCAGGAGACTGCCTGCAATACAGGAGATCTGGGCTCGATCCTGGGGTCGGAAAGTTCCCCTGGAGAAGGGAATGGTAGCCCATTTCAGTATTCTTGCCTGGAGAACTCATGGACAGAGGAGCCTGGTGGGCTACCATCCACAGGGTGGCAAAGAGTCAGACATGACTTTGGGAGGAGTTAAAAGAGAGAGAGAAAAAAAAGGATGAAGCTGGTTTCTATGCTGGGAAGCTGCTTTCTCTCCCCAGAACTGAGCTCCCGTCAGCATCACTGGCTCAAAATAAATTTCATTTTCAAATGTGACTCTTTCCCCCAAGCCTTCCACAAACGCAAACCAGACAGGTTTGAGGAAGAGTGTGAGCTATTTTTACCACAGTCTGGGGTTCTCCCTATTCATTGCTGGAGGGGGGAAAAAAAAAAAAAAAAACGACAGTTGAAAATCCTGAAGAATGTTCTCCGGTTGTGAATTTGCCCCCAGCTGTCTCCCTGTGTCCACACCCAACACCCTCCCGGCCATTCCACTGGGGGCCCCGAGGTCAACACTGCTTTCCTCTTTGAGAGGCTTGCTCAGCCCTCCACCTCTGAACGCAAGCAGCAGTGACAAGCTGACCACCCAGGGCCTCGCTACGCCAGGGCCCTCCAGGTCTGCGAAAACCTGGGCACCACTTCCTGTATCCAGGGCGGGGGCAGGAAGGGAGCGCTGGCCCCACAGCATAACTTCTAAAGGGGCCCGTCCTCTGAACCTCCACCCTCGGGCCCTCTGCCTTCTCTCGGTCCCGCTTGAGCGGTGGCCAAAGACTGTGAGCCGCTGAGGTAAAAAATAAAAATGAAAGCAGAAAAGAAAAGCCGCAAGGCTGAGCCAAGCCTCCTGACAGCAAAAGGCCCTCTCTGAAGGAGGCGAGAACCAGCACAGAGAAAGTCTTTGCGAGCAGTCATCTTTCCCCACTTGCTGCCCCTCCTCTCTCCGCTTCCTCTCCACCCTTCTTCCCCCCATTTTTGCTTTCTCCTTCTTTTCTCTTGAAGACCCACCTTCATGGCAGAGCAGAGCGCCTGCGGTGTAGACACTTAAATGTGTTCTCATCTAGAACCAATGAGGTTTGTGCCGTATTTTAACCCTAGGTAGAAGTTTTGTTAGAATGAACAGTGAATTCCAAGAAACTGTCTAAATAATTTTTTTATGGTGGAAGTTTTTCTAGCAAATGTTGTTAGGACATAGGAAAAAAAAAATATGACTGAATATGTTTGAGGTCACAGAGTGTTTTAATTGTAAGGGTATTTTAATATTACAGGAATACCCGAGGTGTGATGTTGACATTTACTCTGACCCTCAAAGCTTCACTTGCCACCCCGACCAGACTCCTTTCAAGTTCCCTGAGATGCCTCCGTTCAGCAGCTGGCCAGGTGTTCCTCACAGCTGTACCATCTGCTGGAAATAATTATCCACTCAGGATTCTCTGAGGACTTCCTGTATGATTAGCACCTGGCTGGGTGCTGTGAAGACACTCCAAAATATGACAAGATTCCTGCCCTCGTGGTGTTTACAGTCTAGATGAGGGAGAGGCATCAGTACATGGACAGCCAAGGTGAACAGAACAGGGTCATGCCTAGGGTAAGTGCTATACTGTGTGGACTGCAAATGCCATCCTGTCTGTCTGCCACGTGAACCCACTCTTCCAGACACAGGCGAGGACTAAGCCAGTCCTTCCCTCTGTTCCTGCCCTCCCAATGCTTCACACTTCTTTGCACATGGTATACAAATCCCACTATAGATCGTATCACATTGTGTTGTGTGTTGGTTATTTTCACCTCTATCTCTATAAAGTGTTTTGAGCTCAAAGCCTCCATCTTACAAACTATCTAGTGAAGTACCGGGCACACAGTCAGGTTTTAAGAAATTTTAAAGATGTTTATTGGATGTATAATGTGAGCTAAGGACTGGTGCAAGGGAACTGTTGGCTGGCTGCCCTTCCATGTGGGATTCTGTAACAGGGCTACACTCACTTCCTTCTGCTGCCAAGGTACATCAAGAAATGAGATGCCGCAGAGGGCTGCGTATGAGATCCCAGCACACTCAACTCATGGGAAAGGAAATTCGAATCCTGGGGGTCACTTCTCTGCACATAACTTTGGGATCAGGAAGTCTAGTTTAGAGAAGTTGGAGGTGGAAACCGGCCTCTCTGGACCTCTCTCTTGGCTGCATCTTTGGGAAGATTGATGCCTGCATTTTAATTCTCTCCAATATGTCATTAACTCCCACCCCCCAGACACCCTTCTCACTGAGACAAGAGCCATGATGAGGGTCTGAGGAGGAGAGACAACTCTCTTTGAGGGTCCTGTCCTTTGCTCAGTGAGAAATGATCTATTAGAGGCTGACGAATCAATAAAGGCAATTTAAGCCCCTTTCTTGGAGTCTGTGTGACTTACAGGAAGGCAATGGTGTAGCGCCTGGGTGGTGCCATGGGCCCCTTGCTCCTTCCCCTGTCCGCAATTATAGCAAATTTGCCTAATGCACTAAAAGCCAATGAATCATGTCGACTGTTGATGGGATGGGGAAGACGAGAGGGAAGACGTCGGATGCTGGCAGATGCCCTGCTAACCTTGGTTTTAATTAGGTTTGAGTGAATAACAAACAAAACAATCCTTCATTTGCGACAACCAACCATAGTGAAAAAGAGGTTCCTAGTTGGTTGTTGCAAATGAGCGATATCCTGGGTGTTGTGAGAAGCCAATATGACTCCTTCCCTCTGGAGCACATCTCTCAAAAAGGTTGGAGCTCTGCTCAAACACTGGTGTTTTTAGACCCATATTTTCCAAGCTGGAACCCAGGTTAACACCTTGTAAGTATTCTACTTGTTCTTTGCAATGAGATGGGAATCCTCTGGTGACCAGGTTCATTAGCATTAATCACAAAAAAGAAGTCACAGCATTCTTCTTTCATGCTAAGGATAGAATTTTAGTAGTCTTAACATTTCATAGAAAACTCTATAAAATAACTGGACTATATTGATCAAAACTGCCAAGGTCAAGAAACAGGAGGGAAGGCTTCAAGGCTATAAAGAGACATCATGACAACTAAATGTAACCTGCAATCCAGGATTTTCTTCACCCATTTAGAGCACTATTAGAATAATGGGAAAATTTGAATAAAGTCTGTAAATTAGCCAATAGTATTGTTACAATGCTAATTCCCTAATTTTGATTATTATTGTGCTGTGTTACCATAAGAAAGTGCCCTTAAGTTTAGAAAATAGCTGCTGACAGGCTGAAGGGGCACCGTATCTGCAACTTAAATGGTTCAGAAAAAAATCCACCCAAAGCAAGTGTGGTAAAACATCACTGTGTGTGGAATCCAGATGAATGGTAGATGGGAATTCTTTGTACCAATTCTGCATCTGTACTGTAATTGTGAAATCATGACAGAGTATTAATAAAAAGCTTTAAAAACTCCAACTGGTAAAGAGGTTGCTAACTATAGCCAGCGGAAACAAACGTCTTAGTCCCTTTCTCTCCTCTTCCCCAGCCATCCTCTCTATCCAATTCATGGTCAAGTTTGGGGTTTAAATCTCTGAATACGCAGGGACTTGTGGGTGATTTCTGTAGGTAAAGAGGTTTCTTACATGATGAGGTAACATGAAGAAATTTGCTCAAGGAACCAGTGAAAAATGAAGGGGTTGGGTCGGAAGATCACCAAGTTCTCTTCCAGCTCCCACATTCTGTAAACTTCTGATTCCATGAAGTTAGGAGAAAAAAAGAACTATAATAGTTTGAGTCCTTTAAAACAACTTGAAACAACACCCCTGCTTTGCTTGTGCTACTGATATTCCCCAGGACCACATGGCAGAAGAGGTGACCACTCTATTTACTGCTGTGTGGAGGGCTTCCCTTGTTCTGGAAGACAAGGGGATGATATTCTCCCACTATCTCAGACAGCCCACCCCAGCTTCTTCTCTCGGGATAATCCCAGCTCAAATTTGCTGACCTAATGCACTTCCCTGGAGAAGGCAATGGCACCCCACTCCAGTATTCTTGCCTGGAAAATTCCATGGACAGAGGAGCCTGGTAGGCTGCAGTCCATGGGATCGAGAAGAGTCAGACACGACCGAGCGACTTCACTTTCACTTTTCACCTTCATGCATTGGAGAAGGAAATGGCAACCCACTCCAGTGTTCTTGCCTGGAGAATCCCAGGGACGGGGGAGCCTGTTGGGCTGCCGTCTATGAGGTCGCACAGAGTCGGACACGACTGACGTGACTTAGCAGCAGCAGCAGCAATGCACTTCCTCAGGGTTTCCAGGACCAAGAGTATGAGAATGCACTCTGTTAAGATGCAAAGGATTTGTACTCAGTGTATCTCTATAAATATATGGATGCACACATACATTTTCCAATGCCAGTCTCCAAAATTGTAACTCTGGAACAATTTTTTTTAATGACCTCCATTATAAAGTATCTTTTAAAAATATTTAACGAGTGATAGTCATCAGTTCTGAGTTTCTTCAGACTTAAAGAAACCATCTGTCAAGAATGGCTGCGGCATCTTTTGTAGGTACTGAATAAGGTGGCTCAGGACACTTGTGGGAATAACCCCAGGGATGTTTAGCCCCAGGTCACCAACCAGGAACTGATTCTTCTATTTACAGATAGGAAGTAAGAAGTAGATTTTTGGTTTTGAAAGGAGAACTGGCCATAGTGGATGACAAATGGTCTAATAGACATCTTTTGTTTTTGACTGTGTAGCTGATAACAATGGCAGACATTGTTAGTTGACATGCCAAATAACCATTCTTCTCTTCTTCTCTATTATCAGAGTCTTGGTTTTGCTTGCGAGTAAAAATACTAACCTTCCCACACTGTCCTAAAGCTAGGAGTACTCATAGAATCTAGTTTAGGCAGGTGGGTTATAAGAAAAAATTTCAGGGAAGGTTATTTTTCCAGACTAAAGAATAGAGTCAGCCATGATAGCCTTTTCCCTGTCTTTATCCCAGGAAGTAAGTGTCTGTGATGCCTGGACTGGAGAGCAGCCTTTCTTGGAGCCATAAGGATTGGGAACCACAAGTGGCATTGGTGCAATTGGGTCTAGAAGGAACTTGAGCTCTTGGCTCCTTCCTGGGCTGCTTGCTGCTGGACATCTCATTATATGGGAAAAATGTACCCCTTGTGCTGGGGTTTTTACTACATGCCCCTGAATGCACCCTTAACAGAGACACCCACCCTCTTCCCCCTCCTTGTGATTTTCCGTGGCTGTGACTCCACACCCAGAGCCACTTATCTGCTCATCAGACAGTCCCCTTCTCTGCTCTCCAGTGTCTGATTCAGGGTTCAGAACACAGCTTAAGCAGAACAATTGGAATAAATAAAAACTTTTGTACCAAAAAATAGTTTTTTTTTTTAATCTGTGGATTTGGAGTTACAATGGTACGAAGTCTAGAATTGTAGCGACCATGTGGTTGAGATGAGAAGAGAACCTGCTATGTAAGGAAGCTAACATTTAGGGACATAATTCCCAGCTGAGAGATGAAGCGTCTGGGTTCTCATGATATCTTGAGACCTATGTCAAACTGTGCCTAAAGCTGGTCCTCACCTTAGACTTCCTCATCATACGAGCCAAGAAATTTCCTTCTTCCTTCTGCTAGTTAGGTTTTCCTCAAGTCAGGTAGTACTACAGAAGCCCTATTTGATTCAGAGCTCACTGAGGGTGAGAGCCAGCTGAGGGGAAATTCTTGGAGCAGCTCTTGCGGACTTGGAAAGGGCCCCCTGGCTGATGACCTGGGCTGTGCTTTGCAGGAGCAACAAGCTTAGTGTGAGGAGAGTTTGTGTCTGTGTCAGTGTTATTCTGCAACCCAGCTGGACACACATTTTGATCTTCAGCCCCAGTGAGAAGAGTTCTGTCAGCTCTGAAAATGAGACCCTTCTTGGAGCAAAAGCGAGGTCTATTTTGTTTGCCTTGGGGGAGGGTAGTGCAGACTAATGGAATGTCCTGTGGTGAGTTATCTGCTCATCTTTCAGGAAACACAGTCACTGGGGACAACACTCACTTTCATAAAATTGTCTCTGACACCATCTTAATGCCACAAATTACTGTCAACCAGAGCTGTAAGGAGTTATTTTTAAACTAAATTTACTGGGCAGGCCATAGGGCAGGCTTTCAGAGTATAGTTCACAGATGGTCCTAGGGCTGTCCAGGTGAGACACCTGGCCCTTCGTGTGTAGCTTTAACCCAGAGGAGATGGGAAGGGCCCAGCCTGGAGCCGTGGAGGGAACAGCAGGGCTCAGGGGACACAGGAAAGGTCCACACCCTGTCCTGTGGACCTAAAACCTTCAGGGACAAGCCTACCTGAGAGAGTGTGATGCGTTTGCTGGAGGAAAGGTGAGACCCACAGTCCACGCTGACGTAAGGCAGGGGGCCCCTCATGTACTGCAATGTGTCCCTTCTTTTTCTAAACCCTTGCCTTGAGAACAAAATCTACCTCAGAGGTTAGCATTATCGCTCTTCTGAGATACCATGCCTCCCACTCATTGTCTCCCAGGTCAGCCCTGAGCCCCAGGAATCCACAGGTCGCCCAAATGCTATGACTTGTACCATTGGCCTTTCAGAGAAGGCTGGGCCCTCCTTCCTATCCCTCCAGCACAGCTTCTGGATTCAGGCAGAGACCACCCACTCTCTCCAGGGCCTGCGTGGGAAGAGCCAGGCTTCCAGAATGATCCACACAGCCTTCCTCCTCCCAACCTAGGTAGGCATTGAGACAGGCTGAGACCTAGGGCCCTTTGCTGCGGTGCTCCCGCTTGGACATACCTCTCCTCAAGCAATAAAATACCAAGAAACTATATGGGACTAAAAATAATGGCATGCGTGGGCAATTGGGACAAATTCTGGACAGAAGATACAAGGAGACCAAAAAAATCCAACTGCCACTTCTTAAGAGCCTGGAGCAAAAACAGGGTGCTGGGAGCAAAAGCAGAGTACTGAGCACGTCCCCTGCACTCAGTACCACCAGAAGTGTCGGTCGCTCAGTTGTGTCTGACTCTTTGCGGCCCCATGGACTGTAGCCTGCCAGGCTCCTCTGTACATGGAATCCTCCAGGCAAGCATACTCGAGTGGGTAGCCATTTCCTTCTCCAGGGGATCTTCCCAATCCAGGGATCAAACCTGAGTCTCCTGCATTGCAGGCAGATTCTTTATCTTCTGAGCCACCAGAGAAGCCACCGGAGAGGTGGGGAGACCACCTGAGCCACCTCTCCAATCCTACCCCTGGACACGTACTTACCCTGACCCCATATAAGGAACAAGCATGCTTCCCTTCCACGAGCAAGGGAACCTGTTTGTTCCCTGTCCCCGCTTGCTGCAGCAAGGGCCCCAACAAAGCCTTGCCTGATTTTCTTGCCTGAACTCTAGTCAATTCTATTGACTGGGGAAGGCCAAGACCCCTGGTTGGTATCAGATACTACATAAAACTGAGGGATGAGAGCTCCTATAGAGCTGTAGTACCCTCGCCCCAAACACCTTAGGGATGTGCTGTGGGGCTGTCAATGAGAACCTCATCCTCACAGCGGTTCTATATGGTGAGCGTCCCATATAGAACTTCATAAATCCCACTTCATAAATCAGGAGATGGGGCTCAGAGGAAGTGAGACATTTACCCAGAACATGCAGCCTGTGCCACAGCTGGTCTCTGACTCTGAGGTCAGTGTTTCCAGGGTTTTGGACCCCTCCCTCCCTGTCAAGCCTGAATTTCCCCAGGAACCCTGTGGCCAGAACACAGTCAGGGCTTTGGGGGCAGGTGGCAGTGTGGGTGAGCTGACGTTCACTGGAGTCTCTTGGCACCTGACAGCTAGGAAGGCGCCTGGAGGGCAGGAGAGACTGTGCTCCCACCCCCCCACTTCTCCACCTCCCTTCACTTCCAAAGGGGGAAAAACAGAGCTTTAGCACCTTTATCTCTGACCCAGGTCAGAGCTGGAGAAGAACACAAGTGAAGCAGTCCTTGCAGCTCTGACAACCCCTGGCTGCTTTCCTGAGGTTGAGTCATGTCTCCGCTTCAGGAGGGTGTCATTGATTTGGTGCAAGAAATGAAGAAATGCAAGTAACAATGTGGCAGGGAGCTCCCCAAAGGAGTGAGGGCTTTCTGGGCTGCATCCACAAGCGTGGGCTGAAAGCAAAGACTGCAGAATTACAGAAAGCACTGATGGGCCTGGAGCTTGAAAACATTCCTTGGATCAATTAAGAGGCAGCTTAGTGCCTCACCGGGCTGTATGTTCTTTGAAGATGCCTGGAGTTGGATCAAGAAGATGTTTTTTCCTTCAAATATGGTTTTATAATAAGTGTGTGTGTGGGTGAGACCAAGTTGGTTTCAGCCCCTGGGGCAGGTGCCCCAGGGATGTGGATGGGAGTAAGCAGGTGGCAGGAAGCAATGAAATAAAAATTGTCTTTGGAGTTTCTGTCCTGAAGACAGCAAGACCCTGCAGCATGGGACGTGATGGACTGGAGACAGTGATGCCTTTGGTCTCCCACCTGGGAGTAAAAGCAGCATCTCCCAGACAGGATTCAGATCCTAGTGTGCAGTTTAGCTGGGGGGGGTTGGTGGTGGAAGGGTGTGTGTCCAGGATGTGTCTGCTTCTGAGGGGTGACCCAGGGGAGTCTTTGTGCATAACATTTCTGGGACTTGTGCCTAAGTGCACATAGGAAGCCTGGCCGCAGCCAATCAGACCAGAATCTCCTGCTGGAGTCAGAGACGATTGGCCTAGGGATGTTGGCAGGGGGCCGTGGAGGTTGGGAGGGCAGCCATTGGGTCTTGTTTTTAATTTGTCTCTATTGTTTTTAATTTATTTTTGAAATTTGAAAAATAACACCTGTATATATTTAAGATGTACAATGTGATGTTTAATGTACATATACATTGTGAAATGATCACCCCAGTCAAGCTAAGGAACGTATCCATCATCTCAGGGTTACCATTCTGTGTGTGTGTGATGAGAACACTTAAGTTATACTCTCTTGGCAAATTTCAAGTATACAATAGAGTACTGGTAACTATGGTTGCTATACGGTAGATCTCCAAACCACATTCGTCCTGCTCGCCTGAAACTCTGTACTCTGACGTCTGCTCATTTCCTCCCTGCCGCCTGGCCCTGGTAACTACTACTCCACTCTCTGTTTCTATGAATTTCGCTCTTTGAGGTCCCACATACAAGTAAGATCATGTAGTATTTGTCTTTCTGAGTCTGGCTTACTTCACTTAGTATAATATCCTCCAAGTTCACTCATGTCGATGCAATTGGTGGTATTTTGTTCTTTTTGAAAGTTGAATTCCATACATATAGGGCAATTTTTTAATCCATTCATCCATCAGTGTACATCTAGGTTGTGTGGTTGTGTCCCTATCTAGGCTATTGTAAACAATTCTGCAAGGAATGCGGGAGTGAAAATCCCGATTTCATTTCCTTTGATACCTATCCAGCGGTGGTACTGCTGGATTATATGGAACATTGGATGATGACAAACCAACCCAGCAGGAACCCCTTTTTTTTTGCTGGATGTGTTTAGGAGCACAGAGATTGGACTCTCACCCCAGCTCAGGCTGTGTTCTGGAGGACCCTGACCTATGACAACTCTAGATTTCCTGAGACCACTGCACATCCTGGCATGGATGCCTTGGGCCACTGAGGGACTGTGGAGCTGAAGCAGTGTCTCCTGGTGTCCCAGGGCCCTGGCAAACAGACTTTGAACTAAGCCCCATGTCTGAAAGGAGCAGACTTAGGAGGAGGATGACCCCACACACCATCAGAAACAGAGGGAAAATGACTCGTCTCTTCTGCTTAGATGCTCTAATCTACTGACCCAAGGCTCCCACAGGCCACTTTTTTCTCTTGTATCCCCCAACATCCTTCTCTAATGAGTTCCCTCGCCTCCCCTTTTTCTAACTTTGTACAATCCAACAGCTGGAGAGGTTTTTATGTCTCCTAAGGGAGCCACCTCCAATCATTCCTTTCCCTTGGCTGGCTCTGGAAGTCTCTGGAGCCCCAGGTCCCTGAGCAAACCTTTCAGATGCCTACCAGCAGACTTCCAGCAGAAACCCACCTGTGGTGCTATTGGGCTAAGCAGATTTGTCAGTGTGCAAACTTTCAGCGGTGTGGGCCCCACTGAGCGGTCCCATAGACCCTGCTGACCCAAGGTCCATCCTTCTGAGCAGAATCTGCAGGGCAGGGCCAGGGCTGGGTGCTGGAGCTGGAGAGACATCCATGGTCAGTGCTCAGGTCCAGCTCTCCACCTCTTAGCCCCATCCCAGGGCTTTGAGGGGGGCATGCATGCTGCCTTCCCCTCAGTCAGCAGGCAGAGCTGGCTACTTTCCAAGGAGTCTCAGCCCTGGAATCCAGACTCTTCTCCTTGCCTTCCTCTCCTGCACCTCAGAGGACTTTGATCAAAGTGAGAAGAGAGGTTAATAGGTTTCATGGAAGCACAGTGCAGAAAGGCTGGGAGACATAGTTAGCTATCTGTCAGCAATTTAAACCTAGAAGGTTTCCAGAAATGACTGAGCTGGGGAATTGACCCCCAACTTTCTGGCCTTTTGCCAGTTGGAAGAGGACTATGAAAAATGGAGCTGCAGCCTTTAGTTCGGAGCACAACCTCCAGGTGAATCTGCTCCGCTGTTTCAGGGCCTACAATGCGCACAGCCTTCCTCCCAACATCAAGGATCCTACAAGGGTTTGTGCTTACCTGTCAAGCATGAGACATGCTCAGAGGTTTGTCCAGACCCTGTGTCTGAGCCAGTAGCTTATCACCCTTCCCCTGCCCATGAGCAGAGGGTAGCATGTGCTGTCTGGGCAAATACGAGGCAAAGTAAAGGATGCTGGGGAAAGACCTGGGAATCCTTAAGTGGTGAAGAGCATGGGTTGAAAGCCAGACAGATCTGATCCAGTCTTGTCATCTGATGATCTTGGGCAAGTTACTAAACCATGCTGAGCCTCAGCTTCCTGTTTGTTGAGTAGCAGCAATTTCACCTACCCTTAGGACTTCTGTTTTGCAAATTAAGTGAGCTAGTCCATGTAAAACGCTTAGCACTTTGCTTGCCACAAACTAGACCCCAAAAAATGTAGCTGGTATTAATTAGTTTTTAAAAGGACCCTGAATTTTAGAAGGAGACTTCAAATGCCCAGGAATTTCATTATAAAGTGTCCACTTACATACTTGAAACATAGGACAATGTGAGTCCCCCCTTCTCTGAAAGGGACACAGGAAAATGACACCATTTTGCAACTGGAGGGGTCCAGTTCCACTCTTATCCCACAACCATACTAGAATATCTGTCAGAACCCACTGCCTATATATCAGGAAGCCTTGGGGCTAGAAGAAATCTTTAATATTATCCCCAATATCCTCACAGCTAAGTTGGTAAAGATCCACCTGCAATACAGGAGACCCCAGTTCAATTCTTGGGTTGGGAAGATCCCCTGGAGAAGGGATAGGGTATCCACTCCAGTATTCTTGGGCTGCCCTTGTGGCTCAGCTGGTCAAGAATCCACCTGCAATGTGGGAAACCTGGGTTCAATCCCTGGGTTGGGAAGATCCCCTGGAGAAGGGAAAGGCTACCCATTCCAGTATTCTGGCTTGGAGAATTCCATGGACTGTATAGTCCATGGGGTCACAAATAGTCAGACACAACTGAACAAATTTCATTTTCACTTTCACATTCTGCCAAATAGCTCTTAACCACTTCTATACCATCTTCTCTACTGTCTCTCCTAGTGAATGCAGGCATTCCTAAGAGATATTGCAGTATTGGTTCCAAACTATTGCAATAAAACAATTATCTCAGTAAAGCAATTATTGGTTCAGTAAAAGCAATTTTTGGTTCCCCAGTACGTATGAAAGTTATGTTTATGCTACTATATAGTCTGTTAAGCATGCAATAACATTATGTCTAAAAAAATGTACATGCTTGAATTTAAAAATACTTTATTGCCAAAAATATGCTAACCATCATCTGACACTTCAGTGAGTTGTAGTAGTAACATCAAAGATCACTGGTCACAGATCATCATAAAAAAATACTGATTACTAAAAAGTCTTAAATATTGGGAGAACTACCAAAACATAACACAAAGATAGGAAGGGAGCAAATGCTTTTGGAAAAATGGCATTAATATTCTTGCTTGACTCAGGATTGTCATAAGTGTTCAATTTGTCAGGAACACAATATCTGAAAAACACAATAAAGCAAGGTATGTATATATTTTAAACTCTTAATGTTGTAATATCCATCCATCCATTCATCCATCCAATGAATAGTGTTAATAGTTGATTACCTGCTAAGAACAGGACACACACAACTCTGATACTTGTGAGTCTAGTGAGTAGAGGTGAACACTTAATACATCATAACACTGATATTTAATTACAATTACCATTAATGTTATTGTATACCCAATTTAACCGGGAATGCTCACAGTCTAGATAAAATCAACTCATCTTCCTAAACCATCTTCGGCTTTCCCAGGATTCCTAGTGGTGGGGGAGGGGGTGGGAATCTTAAGTTCTCGTGGTCAGCCTTGGAGCCGAGTGCTGCTTCCTCAGTTCAGGGACCACCTAATTCTTTCTTGTGTGCTCCTGTTGATTTACACTGTATCACCTGGATATAAAACTCATCCTCATCTTCAGTTTCTGAGAAAACTCCACTAATACTACAATAATTTGTTAATGAATATATAATATACATAGATGTAAATTCTGACATGAAACACACAAAATATGTAATGGGGAGTATATAAAAGGAAACAGTTTTGTGTGCTTTCAAAGTTAAATTACTATCAGATTAAAGTAGACTGTTATGAATACAAGATGTTTCAGACAAGCCTCAGGGTAGCCACAAAGCAAAAGCCTGTAGTAGATATGCAAAAGAGAAAGAAAAATGAGTCAAAGTTATAGGAAATAATCAAACCACAAAAGAAGACAGAAAGTGGGAAAGAAACTTCTTTACAAGAAATCTTACCAGAAAATAATTAACAAAATATCAACAGTAAGTCTATACCCATCAATAATTACTTTAAATGTCAATGGACCAAATTCTCTAATCAAAAGACATAGAGTGACTGAATGGATTAAAAAATAGACCCAATTGTATACAAGAGACTTCAGCTTTCAGAGCACACACAGACTGAAAGCTAAGGGATAGAAAATGATATCCCGTGCAAACAGAAGCTAAAAGAAAGCAAATATAGCTATATTCATATGTACAAGAGACTTTAAATCAAAAACTGTAAGAAGATAAAGAGAAGACTGTTATATAATGATAAGGGAGTCAATTCACCAAAATGGTATAACATTTATAAATATTTATGTGAGAAACCTGTATGCAGGTCAGGAAGCAACAGTTAGAACTGGACATGGAACAACAGCCTGGTTCCAAATAGGAAAAGGAGTCCATCAAGGCTATATATTGTCACCCTGCTTCTTTAACTTATATGCAGAGTACATCATGAGAAACGCTGGGCTGGAGGAAGCACAAGCTGGAATCGAGATTGCCGGGAGAAATATCAATAACCTCAGATATGCAGATGACACCACCCTTATGGCAGAAAGTGAAGAAGAACTAAAGAGCCTTGATGAAAGTGAAAGAGGAGAGTGAAAAAGTTGGCTTAAAGCTCAGCATTAAGATCATGGAAGCCAGTCCCATCACTTCATGGCAGATAGATGGGGAAACAGTGAAAACAGTGGCTGAGTTTATTTTTCTGGGCTCCAAAATCACTGAAGATGGTGACTGCAGCCATGAAATTAGAAGACGCTTACTCCTTGGAAGGAAAGTTACGACCAACCTAGACAGCATATTAAAAAGCAGAGACATTACTTTGCCAACAAAGGTCCGTCTAGTCAAGGCTATGGTTTTTCCAGTGGTCATGTATAGATGTGAGAGTTGGACTATAAAGAAAGCTGAATGCCAAAGAATTGATGCTTTTGAACTGTGGTGTTGGAGAAGACTCTTGAGAGTCCCTTGGACTGCAAGGAGATTCAACCAGTCCATCCTAAGGGAGATCAGTCCTGGGTGTTCATTGGAAGGACTGATTTTGAAGCTGAAACTCCAATACTTTGGCCACCTCATGCAAAGAGCTGACTCATTGAAAAAGATCCTAATGCTGGAAAGGATTGGGGGCAGGAGGAGAAGGGGACAACAGAGGATGAGATGGCTGGATGGCATCACCGACTCGATGGACATGGGTTTGGGTGGACTTAGGGAGTTAGTGATGGACAGGGAAGCCTGGCGTGCTGGGGTTCATGGGGTCACAAAGAGTCGGACACAACTGAGCGACTGAACTGAACTGAATGTACCCAACACAAGAACATTTAAATATATAAAGCAAATAGTAACAAATCTGAAGGGATAAATAGATAGTAATACAGTAATAGCAAGAGACTTTAATATCCTACTTTCAAAAATAGATCATCCAGACAGAAAATCAATAAGGAAATGTTGAACTTAAACTTTATGTTAGACTAGATGAACCTAAGAGATAAACACAGAACATTTCATCAAACAGCAGCAAAACACAAAATACAAGACATGGAACATTCTCCAGGGTAGATGATATGTTAGGTCATAAAACAAGTCTTAGTAAATTTGAAAAGGCAAACCATATCAAGTACCTTTTCTAACCACAATAATATGAAACCAGTAATCAATTACAGATAGAAAACTGGAGAATTCACAAATAAGTGAAGGTTAAACAACATTCTCCTGAACTAACAATGTCAAAGAATAAATCAGAAGGTAAGTAAATAAACGTCTCAAGACAAATGAATGTGGAAACAGAACATACCACGGCATAGAGGAGGCAGTACAATGAATTCTAAGAGTGAAGTTGAGAGCAATAAATGCGTCCATTAGGAAAAATACTCCCTGATGCTGGGAAAGACGGAAAGTAAAAGGAGAAGGGGGGTGCAGAGAATGAGATGGTTAGATAGCGTCACTGACTCAATTAACATGAATTTGAGGAAACTCCAGGAGACAGTGAAGAGCCGAGGAGCCTGGTGTGCTACAGTCCATGGTGTCATAAACAGTCAGACATGACTTAGTGACTCAACAGCAACAACAGAAGAGCTCACATAAAAAACTCAAATGTTTACCTCAGGGGCCTAGAAAAAGAAAAAACTAAGCCCAAAGTTCACAGAGGGAGTGAAGTGAGGGTCTCTCAGTCATGTCTATGGACTGTACAGTCCATGAAGTTCCCCAGGCCAGAATACTGGAGTGGGTAGCCTTTCCCTTCTCCAGGGGGTCTTCCCAACCCAGGGATGGAACCCAGGTCTCCCGCATTGCAGGCAGATTCTTTACCAGCTGAGCCACCAGGGAAGCCCAAGAATAGTAGAGTGGGTAGCTTATCCCTTCTCCAGCGGATCTTCCCAACCCAGGGATTGAACCCAGGTCTCCCACACTGCAGGTGGATTCTTTACCAGCTGAGTTACCAGGGAAGCTCAAAATGGATAATTGAAGGAAGGATACAAAATTGATATACAAAACTCTGTTGCATTTCTACACAACAATAATGAACTATCAAAAGAAAAATTATGAAAACAGTTCTTTTATAATTGCACCAATTGGAATAAAATGCATTGGTAAAATCAGTTTAACCAAGGATATGAAAGACCTGTGTACTGAAAACTGTAAGACATTTATGAAAGAAATTGAAATAGACACAATTAAATGGAAGAAGCATTCCATGCTCATGTGTTGGAGAAATAAATATTGTTAAAATGTCCATACGACCCAAAGCAACCCACAGATTTAATGCAATCCCCATAAAAATGTCAATGGCACTTTTCACAGAAATAGAAAAAGAATCTAAAATGTGTATGAAACCATAAAGATTTGGTTAGTCAGCCAGAGCAAACTCAGTAAAGAACAACAGAACAGGAAGAATCACATTTCCTTATTTCCAGTTATATTACAAAGCTATAGTAATCAAAACAGTATGGTATGGTCATAAAAACAATGGAGCAAAATAAAGATTCCATAAATAAACTATGCATAAATGGTCAGTTAACTTTTGACAAAGGAGCCAAAAATATATAATGGGGAAAACATAATCTTTTCTATCAATGTTATTGGGAAAATGGATTGCCATATGCAAAAGAATAAAACCAAACTTCTATCTTACATCATACACAAAAAAATCAACTCAAAATGGATTAAAGACTTGAATGTAAGACCTGAAACTACAAAACTCCTAGAAGAAAAGTTAGGGTGTAAACTCAACATTTGCCTTGACAGTGATTTTTTAGATTTGGCACCAAAATCATAGACAACAAAAGCAAAAGTAAATAAGTATTACTACATCAAACTAAGACATTTCTGCTCAGCAAAAGGAGCAATCAGCAAAATGAAAAAGCAGCCTATGAAATGAGAGAAAGTATTTTCAAACTATATATATGATAAGGGGCTAATATCCAAAATATTGAAGTAACTCATACAACTCAATAGCAAAAAAAAAAAAAAAAAAAAAAAAAATTAAAAATAGACAAAGGACATGAATAGGCATTTTTACAAAGATGACATACAAATAACCAACAAGTATATGAAAATGTACTCAATGTTATTAATGAGGGAGATGCAAATCAAAATCACAATGAGATATCAGGCATTTTTACAAAGATGACATACAAATAACCAACAAGTATATGAAAATGTACTCAATGTTATTAATGAGGGAGATGCAAATCAAAATCACAATGAGATATCACTTCACACTTGTTAGAATGGTTGTTATCAGAAGAAAACATGAAATAGCATGTGCTGATGAGCATATAGAGAAAAGAGAACTCTTGAATATTGTTGGAATGTAAATTACTGCCACTACAGAAAACAGTATGAATTTCTTCAAAAAATTAAAAAGAGAACTAACATATGATCCTGCAATCTCACTTCTGGGTATTTATCAGAAGGAGATGAAAACAGAATCTCAGCGATATCTGTACCTCCATGTTCAAAGCAGCATTATTAACCAAGGTCAACAAATGGAAACAACCTAAGTGTCCATCAGTGGATGAATGGATAAAGGAGATTACAGGACAGAGAAACAGAGAGAGTAGAGAAGTGGTTTCAGGTATTGGAGGGCAGAAGAAATAAGGAGACATGGGTAAAAGGGCATGAACATTCAGTTGTAAAGATGAACACAGTCTGAAGATCTAGTGTATAACATGCTGACTATAGTTGATAGTACTGTACTGGGTAACTGAAATTTGCTAAGAGAGCAGACTTAAATGTTCTCACCCACACTAAAAAAAAGTAATTATGTGAGATAATAAATGTGTTAATTAACTCAGTGGGGAGAGAATCCTTTTTGTAATGTATTCATATATCAAATCATTATGATGTATACTTTAAAGATCTTATAATTTTTTTTTGTCAATTATACCTCAGTAAAGCTGAATAAAGAAGAAAACTGTGCTTATATGAGAAAACATGTGGGTTGTTAGACCTACCTGTGGATTTTGTAGGAAGGAGGTATGAGAGTAGGGGTTTTTATAAGAGCAATCCAAACAGCAGCAAGCTGTACATCAAGCATGTGTGTGTGTGCGCTCAGTGGCTCCAGCCATGTTCGACTCTTTAGGACCCTATGGACAGGCTTGTCTGTTCTTAGGATTCTTCAGACAAGAATACTGGAGTGTGTTGCCATGCCCTCCTCCAGGGGATCTTCCCAACCCAGGGATCAAACTGACATCTCTCATGTCTCCTGCATTGGCAGGCAGATTCTTTACTATTAGCACCACCTCTTTCTTTTTTTAAAAATTAATTAATTAATTTTGATTGGAGGATAAGTACTTTACAATATTGTGATGGTTTTTGCCTTTCATCAACATGAATTGGCCACACTCCAGACATCTAAGCCCTGGGGCCTCTACTCACCCACCCAAGCCCATATCTTATTCAGAGATGCTCCCAGCCTCTCAGCGTCTGTATGACTTCCTCCTTGTATTTTTTTCTCCTCTTAGAAAACACACATTTCTCTCATCTCATATGGAACAGTTTTGCTTTTCTCTCTGTGTTGTATAAGTTCCTGAAAATCCCCTGAGGTCCTCTTCTTCTCCCTGAAGCTGATCATAAGGCACGTTTCTAAGCAAAGGACTTTCCACCTTGGAGGCGAGGGCTGCCAGCTGTCAAGGCATTTTTGTCCCAGCCATGCAATGAAAAAGTACAGGTTTCATGTCTGTATCATGGGAGTGGGATGCCTGCCTTAACTTAGAAGCCAAAGAAGTTGAAGGACAAGTCAAAGTAGCCAGACAAGGTGGAAGCGGGGACAGAGGACTTGAAAAGCCAGCGTGATGGAGATAAGGATATAAACATGGGGAATAATGCAGGTGCATCACCCCTTCCCCAGAAAAATGATCTCATTTTTGAAAAGCCTTCCAGGGAATCTTCTCCACTACAGTCTCCTGTCACTTTCACCCCAATCCCTGAAGCTGCCCAGAAGGACAAGGACAGTTGGATAGCATTCCTCTGACCCTTCCCCTGGTAGCTGAAATTCCCAATGATAATGTTGTCTTTTTTTAAAATTCTTAATTTTTTTTTAATTTATTTTGTTATTGAAGGATAATTGCTTTGCAGAATTTTGTTGTTTTCTGTCAAACCTCAACATGAATCAGCCATAGATATACACATATCCCCTCTCTTTTGAACCTCCCTCCCATCTTCCTCCCCATCCCACCCTTCTAGGTTGATTCAGAGCCCCTGTTTGAGTTTCCTGAGACATACATTCCAGCAAATAATGTGCCAGCCAGCATCTCCCTTCCTTGTCCCCCACCCCCAGGCCTCTTTTTCCATGTGAAAACTCACAGAACTGAGCTGGCCTCTGATAACTCCTTCCTTCGCACACTCTGTTCCATCTGGATAGAGCCCCTGGGTGGGAGCAGGAGCCGCACTGGATCCACCCGCCTCTGCTGCCTTCTTGGCCTCCCCCACAGGCAGCTTTGGTCACAGTCAGACTTCTCTCCCTACCAGCTTCCCCAAGGCATCTCAACTTTCCTTGTCTCGGAACACTGGGAATGCCCCAGCCTATACTGAGCCTTTGTGTGCATGAGAGACACCCCGTTGGGGCCGATGCAGAGCTTGGCCAGAGGAGCCTGGGCCGGAGTTCAGCGGCCCCCTGACCAGGCCCCTCTGGGCAGCCCACAAACTGCACACCTGAGCCAGGCAGCCTGCTTACAACCAGCCTGGGAGTGCAGCCAGGAAGTAAGAGCTCAGCCTCACTGGGGAGGAAATTGAGGCTCTGGTTGGCTGAGCTGAATGAGTGCCTGTTTCCTGGCCCATGATTTAGGCAGATGCAAACACACCACCTAATGGGAGAAACCCTGGTTCAGCCTGACAGGATGCAAAGGGCCAGGCAGATGTACCTTAGAATGTCACCTCTACTTCCATGCAAACTTTGGCCTCCTGAAGCCTCTGTTTTGTTGTCTACAAAATGGGACCACAAATTCTCATCACACAGAGCCATAAGGGTTAAATGAGAGAACGGATAGAAGCTCCAGGGCCTGAGGCTGGCACAGGACATGAGTTGGTCACCTGTCCTGAGCCCTGAGTGGAGGCAGCAAGCCAGGAGGCTGGTGTGGAGGTTCGAGGGGAGGGAGGAGGCCAGAGCTATGCTCAGTGGAGGCTCCTTTTCCTAGTGACTCACAGCCTGGTGACTAGCAAGGCTGGCAGGCAGCACATCTTGGTGGGGAGGAAGCTCCCCCCTGCTCCACAGTCGGCATATTGTTGGGGGGTGGAGGGCAGCCTGGTAGGCACGACACAGCTCCTGAGAAATCTGTTGCAGTTTGAGAAATACAGAAAAACAGGAAACACTCTGGGCAAATATCAAAATAAGATTTCCTGTAGTGTGAGGGTCTGGGAACAGGTCCTGGTGGAGAAAGACTGTATCAGGGATGAGTGTGGTGTACCAACCTGGGCTCCACCCAGACCTGAAACTCAGCAGGGACAGGGGAAAAGTCAGGTAAGACAGTTTCCTACCACACCATCTGGAGAACCACACCTCGTGGGACGGAAGCCTGACTCCTCCAGCCCAGGGACCCTCTCTTGGTCTTTGGAAAAAGAGGTGACTTTCTCTAGTCACTCATGTGACCTTACAGGGGCTAGATCTGTATCTCTTTGTTCATTCGTTGAAAACAGATTCATGGAACACTTATTCCAGGCACTGTGCTAAACACTGAGGTTACAAATACAAATAAGATAGGCAGCATACCTTCTATTTTTTTTTAAATTACTAACATGATGTGAAGAGCCGATTCATTGGAAAAGACCCTGATACTGGGAAAGATTGAGGGCAAGAGGAGAAGGAGGCAACAGAAGATGAGATGGTTGGATGGCATCACCGTCTCAATGGACATGAGTTTGGGCAAGCTCCAGGAGATAGGAGGATAGGGAAGCCTAGTGTGCTGCAGTCCATGGGGTTGCAAGAGTCAGATACGACTTAGCGACTGAACAACAACAATGCATATGCGAAATGTGTATGTGTGTGTACATTTGGTGTCAATATTTGTGAGTTTATGTACATATGTGGCTGTGTTTGTATATGTGTTTTCATATATGTACCCATGTATGTAAGTCTAATATGCATGCAGACTTAAACACTGAGGGGGTTAGGGGTGCTGACTTTCTGCAGAGTTGCAAACTGGAGTATAACATATGGTTGGGCCTCTGTATATACAATTCCTCCATATTCACGGTTCCACAAACACAGATTTGCCACAGCTATCATGTCACACTGTATTTTTTTTTTTAATCTGCATATAAGTGGGCCCATGTAGTTTAAATCCATGTTTTTCAAGGGTCAACTGTATATGTATGTATATGTTTAAGCACATATGATTATGTATGTAAGTCTGTGTGGGTAGTTCTAAGTGTTTCTGTGTGTGTGCTTCTCTCTAATAACTAAGAAGAAGAGGCGAATTCTCTGGGATGGGTGTGAGGTTTATGAGAGAAAGAGCAGAGAAAGGGGAAGCAATTGTGGGGAGCATTTGATCCAAGGATCTGGAGAGCTGGGAGATCATGCTGCTTCTCGCCGCCCTCACTGAGGACATAAAGAGCCATGTTGATAGAAGAGACTGACCACAGGTGAGGGCAGGAAGGAAGCCAGGACCCAGGAAGGCAAGGCTAGAGTCAAGGAATTTGCCCAACCCAAGGGCTAGAACTGGCAAGAGGTTAAACCTGCCAGCGAGGACTGAGGGCTTGGCAACTAGCAGAGGCCTAGAGGAGTTAGAGGGCTTATCTGGTAGGTCAGATGGTAAAGAATCTGCCTGTAATATGGGATACCTGGGTTTGATCTTTGGGTCAAGGAGATCCCTTGAAGAAGGGAATGGCTAGTCATCCCAGTAGTCTTGCCTGGAGAATCCCATGGACAGAGGAGCCTGGCAGGAGTTAGAAGACTAGGAGTGGACCAGAAAGCATCGGATACCCACACACGCTGGCCAACGGGCCGTGACTCTCTCCATCAGAGCACAAGGTGATTTCTAGACAAAGGCTGTCTCACGCAGAGCCTCACTGAAACTTCCTGCAGGGTGGCCCCATCTCCTGGCTTGAGAGCCAGTAAGAAATTAGTATCTGAATGTAACTTGGCTCTTCCTGCCGCCTCCAATGGAGGCTGAAACTGTGGCATGGGATGTGGAGAAGGGTGGCCAAGGAGCCCCAGATGGGCCAGAACGGGATTGGGGGAGGGTCAAGACAGGACACCAAGGTCACCTAAAACTATATGACCTTTGTTTATTATCGTCTTTAGTGTGGTTTGTCACTTGGATAGGCTTCTCTGAAATTTATATTCATGTAATATTGTTTTTATTATGCAGTTAATCACAAGACGGAAAGGAAAAAGGGAGTGTATCTGAATGCTTCTATTTCATTTGCTTAATGGAGCGCTCAGAGTAGGAGAGAGAAAGCTCCCTAATCATTTATTTTAGTAATCAGAGTTATAGTCCAGAGTTTCTGACGGTGACATCCAGCCGTTCCGGGCAGGGAGGCTGACGGTCTTTATCTCAGTCCCCATGAATGGAACCAGACATGCCTTCAAAGCTGTGCTGTCTTCTGGGAGTGCAGATAACAGTATTGATAGGAAGAACAGGGCTGAGGGAAACAGCAGAGGTACACTCTCCAGTCCTCTCAGGGCTTGGAAGAGAATTCAGTCTTACTTTGCACAGTATCCCAAATTGGTGGTTTGGGGGCTGTGGGAGGAATTTTAGATATTCACTGCCATTTCTTTGGCCTGGAGCTGAATTTCCTTTCAGCCCTGGGCTTGTGAACTTGAGTTGGCTTCCAGGGTTGCTTGAGTCTGTTCTCAGCACAGGGCCTGCACCCCTGAGATAGATAGTTTCTTCCTACTTGGTTTGACTTCCAGGCTGTGAGTCCACATTTCTTTTCCAAATGAGACATGCATGCATGCATGCTAAGTCACTTTGTGTGCTGCGCTTAGCCACTCAGTGGTGTCGGACTCTTTGTGATCCCATGGGCTGTAGCCCACCAGGCTTCTCTGTCCATGGGGATTCTCCAGGCAAGAACACTGGAGTAGGTTACCATGCCCTCCTCCAGAGGATCTTCCCAACCCAGAGATTGAACCCAGGTCTCCTGTACTGTAGGCAGATTCTTTACTGACTGAGCCACCAGGGAAGCCCAAGAATACTGGAGTGGGTAGCCTATCCTTTCTCCAGGGGATCTTCCCCACCCAGGAATTGAACCAGTGTCTTCTGTATTGCAGGTGGATTCTTTACCAGCTGAGCTACCAGGGAAGCCTTTGTAACCCTATGGACTGTAGCCTGCCAGACTCCTTTGTCCATGGGACTCTCCAGGCCACAATACTGGAGTGGGTTGCCATGTCCTCCTCCAGGGGATCTTCCCAACCCAGGGATCGAACTCATGCCTCTTATGTCTCCTGTATTGGCCGGCAGGTTCTTTACCACAAGCACCACCTGGAAATATGCTAGTTGATAAGTGCACTGCTTCTGGAGTCAGGCTAATTGGGCTCAGTTTCAATAATGAGCCCCTAGTAGGTGGAGTCTTGGACAAGTTTCTGGGAATCTCAGCTGCTGATACCACAAGGCAGTACCCCCTAGTGATAAAAGGAGTGACCTCCAGAGCAGACCTCCAATGTGTACTTGCTAAGTGACCTTGAGCAGGTTATTTATCTCCATGTCCTAGTTTCCTCATCCACAAAATGGACATTATAAAAGTACTTATCTCATCAGATTATTATGAGGATTGAGTGAATAAATATATACATATACAAGCACTTACATACCGATACATACAAATAGCTCAGAACAGAGCACTTAGTATTTGATCTTATTTATTTGACTATGTCTGTAAAATGGGGATTAGGGAGGTACCCACGCCGCGCGGTTGTTATGAAGATGCCGTGAGGCAGTGCTTATAAGATGCTTTGCTTACTACCTGGCAGACAGTAAGCTCTCCAGAAATGCAAGCGATTGTTGCTAATGAAATCAGCCTGGACGCCGCCGCCGCCCGCCGCCGCCGGGGTGAGGGCCCAGACAGCAAGACGATTCTGGCCAGACGGGCCCACCCACCCATCGCCTCTCCTAAGGGGAGGAGGTCTGGGCGGGCTGAGCCTCCTGACAGGAGCATGGCTGCTGCAGAGACGCAGCTCAGCTCAGCCGAGTCTCGCCGACAAGCGTCCCCTCTCTTATCGACCCAGGGAGGCGGCAGACCGAGGGGGCCGATTCCTTCATGAAAGATGCCTGCGCCTCCGAATTCCGGCCGCGGGGTGGGGGTGGGAGCGGGGGGCAGACGGAGGAGAAGTGGGCGAGCGTGGGCAAGGGATCAGGCGGAGGAGAAGGCGGGAGTGTGGGTTGGGGCAGGGAGCGGAGAGCTGGCTGGGCTCTTGACGGAGGGAAGCGCGCGCTGTCGGCGTGTCTGCAGCCGCTGGATGTCCACCTGGCAAGCGCAAAGGCATCATGAGCGCATGCCGGCCCCTCCCTAGTCCGGGGAAGACCCGCGTTCAGAAAGGACCCTGGCAGAGCCCAGTGCCAGACCGAGTGCCCCCTGAAGGTTCTGAGGTTGAAAGTCGGCTCGCACCACCCCTTCTGCCAGGAGGAGCTTCTAGCTCATTCTTCGGAGGATTCCAGCCAAGCAGGCCTGAGTGGACTGGACACAGAGGGGACGAGCATGGACGCTTAAACCCAGCGGTCCCAGCACGGGGAAGGAGCCAGGAGAGCTCTGTCCTGTGCAGCTGGTATCAGCGAGCCCCCCACCCAGTCCCAGGCTGGCGCCTCCCCTATGACCTCGGGTCTGTCCTCACTCCACAGGACTTGGCCTGAGAGCAAAGTCACTGCTTCCTGCTCGAAGAACCCGTCCATGTCAAGGTTGTGCTGCGTTATTATTTAGCAAATGGTAATAGTAACAAACTGCCATTTAGGCGACAGAAAGAGGAGTGGGACTGACCTGGGTGGTTTCTGTGGCGGGCTCTGCATTCATATTGGCCTGATTCTACTGCTTATTGACTTAATTTCTAAAACCTCGGTTGCCTCACCTACTAAATGGGGGACTTCCCACTGTGAGGGATTGTTGTCCTGAGGATAAATGAGATACACATGGGTAAGGGGCATAGTCGTGATGGACACCTGGATGCCCATCGAGGTGGAACTAGCGGCCCCTCTCTGGGGAGCGTGGGTGGCAGTGAGACCTCCCTCTGCTCCTTCTGGTCTGCCTCAGCTGCACAGAGCTGCTCTGGCTAAGGTCATGCCTTTCCTGAGAAAGTCTTGGAAGCCTTGGCACAACACACATGCCCCTGAGGTTGGGAGATAAATCCGGAAAGACCCAGGGGCCTGCCAAATCCATAAAAGTTTTAGGGGTGCAGTACTTAGATAGCTTCATCCAAGTCAAGGACAAACGACTGAATCTCCAACCTCCTATCACAGTCATGGATGTAAAACATCTGGTGAACCTCTCTGGGTTCCGGAAGCAGCACATTCCAAACCTGGGACAGTGCTCTACCCTATCTATCAGATGACATGGAGAGCTGCCCGGGGCAGGAAAGGGCTCTGTGGCTGGTACCCAGTCCAGAACTCTTCTGTGTGGGAGGTGTCAGTGATAGGAAAAGATGCCATGTGCAGTTTATGGTGAGTCCGCATAAGGGAATCACAGCTCAGGCCCCTGGGGTTTTGGAGCATATGCCTTACAGAAAATGGCTTCTGGAGTGGTGTGAGGTCTGTAGACATGGGATACCTGATCGTGAGATGACAAGGGATGATGTGGATGAAACTGACTGTGTTCCAGCTTGTCTATCATTGGGTCAGGCAGGCCCGACAAATATTCACAGTAAGATGGAAGGGGAGAATCCAAGATTGAGGACAAGCAGGGCCAGAGGGCACAAGCAATCTGCATAAATATCAGCCCAGACCCCCACAGCACCCACTGCTGGTCACCAGAGTCCCTCCCTCGGCTCATACCTGGGACCCCATAGGGGGAATCTTCTGAGACCCGCTAAGGAGGAAAAAGCCTGAGTTGGGTTTGTGCAGGGTACACTCTGTAACTAAGCACTAGTAGCCTTATAGGAAAGTGGCCTTTGGCTTCCAGGAAAATGGAGTAGACGTAACTTTCCCTATTCCTTCCATTAAGTATAACTAAACACCTGGACAACAGATATAAAACAAACAGGAGAAGGCTCTGAGAGATGGAGAGAAGCAGCAGACCAGGTAGGGGTCTTGGGATCTGAGGAATAACACAGATGTGAGGGAGATAAGTTTATTTGTGTCTTCTCTTTGCCTTTTATATCCCAGACTTGGAAGCGAAAAAGTTGGGTGCCTGGAATACCAATAAGTACCGATAAGAGAGCCCCCTAAAGACTTTCTTTCTCCAGCCAAAGGACCAGGAAAAGGAAAGTCTAGCAAAAAAGAAAACTTTAGACAGTAATCTCTCTACTCCCATCAAACACCATAGGATAAAGTGTGGCCCTACCCCCACCCCACCAGCAAAGGCTGAGTGGGGGTCCTGGATTCCCACCCTCACCAGGCTTTCATTGGGTGGGGGCTCTAATGCCTCTTCTGCATGGTGTCAGAGAAGGTCCAATAGAGAGAAGGGCATTTTACACCCCCACCCAATCTTACCTAGCTTTAGCATCAGTGGGGAGCACTTGGGAGCTGTATTTGCATCCCCATCTGACCGTCACAAGGGGCCTCTCCCCCCCAAGTGGGTAATGTCAGAGGAGGTCCACTGGAGAGACAACTTGGAGGTAATGAGGTCCCCCCGACCCAGTGGTGTCATGGAGGCCTTCTGGGAGCCTGAATGCCGATCCTTCCCCCGCAGAAATGAGGATTTTATCCACAGGGTGTCAGGAGAACTTCTCCCCGCACCTGGCAGGGGGGCAGCGCCGATCCTTCCCCTACCAAAACTGTGTCAGAGGAAGTCCACTAAAACAAGGTTTAAGTAAGACACAAAGTCTCTTCACATGCCCCAGATGCCCAGGTTTAAGTAAAAATAAAAGACATACACATCAGAAAGGAAAAAATAAATCCCCTATTTGCAGATAACATGACTGTTTATACAGAAAATCCAAAGGAATCTACAGAAACCTCCCAGAACTACTAAACGAGCTCAACAGGGTCCCAATATATGAGAAAATACACAAAGCATAATTTTATTTTATATATTAGTAAAGACTATGGGGACACTAAACTTTAAAAATAAGATACTAACAACTGCTCAAAAAATGAAATGTTTGAGTACAAATTGAACAAAACGCACACAGTACTTGTATGCTGAAAAATGTAAAATACTGACAAAATAAAACAAGGAAGATCTAAATACACGAAGACTCATACCATGCTCATAGATTGGAAGACTCAGTATCATAGCCAACATAGAAGTGCAGCATAACAGTATCAGCACAGCTTCTTTTGAGGTCTCTTTCCTTGGCTTGCAGGCCTGCTTGCTGTGACCTCACGTGATCCTTTCTGTGCCAGTGTATGCCTGGTACTTCTTTGTGTGCTCAGATTTCCTTTTCTTGTAAGGACATGAGTCAGGACATGAGTCAGATTGGATTAGGGTCCACCCATACGACTCACTTGACCTTAGTCATCTTTAAGACCCTGTCTGCAAATGCAGTCACACTCTGAGGACTGGAAGTCAGGACTTCAACATATGAATTTGGTGGGTTGAGGGGATAAAATTCAGTCTGTAATAGTCTCTTTTTTATATTTTAGTATTTTTTTCTTTTTTAAACTTTTTATTTTGTATTTGAGATATAGCAGATTAGAAATGTCATGATAGTTTCAGGTGAACAGTGAAGGGACTCAGCCATACATATACATGTATCCCTTCTCCCCCAAACTCCCTTCCCGTTCAGGCTGAACTCTGAATTGAGCAGAGTTCTCTGTGCTATCCAGTAGGTCCTTGTTAGTTATCCGTTTTAAATACAGTAGTGTGCACATGCCCATTCCAAACTCTGTAGTCTCTTTAACCTGACACGGGCAGCTCGCTATAGTCTGGCTTTTCCCAGTCATCTCTCCCCACTTCATTCCCTATGTCTCACTCACACTCAGACACTTTTAGTTCTTCCAGTGCCTCATGAGAGTTCTTACCTCCACGTGTTTGTGTATTTAGTTCCCCCTCTCCAGTACACTCTCCATTCCCCACCATAAACACTCTCTACCCCCAATTCACCAGTTTACTCCGCCTCATCCTTCAGATACCAATTTAGACACCCCCCCACTTCAGTACGTCTTCCCTGATCCCAAGCCTGGGCTACCTGCATTTCTAGGCTTCCCCACCCCAGTGCAATCGCCACTCACATGCTCCAATAACTGCTGGCTCACCTGTCCATCTCCCCCGCCAGACTGAGGTCTGTGGAGTCAGAAGTCATCTCTGACTCGGTGACTGCTATAGTCCCAGAGCTAACAGAGTGTCTGGCATATAGTAAATACTCAGTATTTGTTGAGTAACAAACTATGAATTGGAGCATGGGGTTAAAGGATTTGTGAGGCTGGCTTTGTGTCCTACTTTCACAGGTCTCCTGCCTCCATCGCCTGAGGGAAACAAGGTCTTTTCCCCAGCCATGCCTGAGATGTATGGTTGGGAGTCCTGCACATCTCTGCAGGGGCATCTGAATCTGTTTGAGTAGCCAACCACATGCAGCCATGCAAGGACACGTCTATTTTACTAGTGTTTATGGTATAATGTGAATGCAAATCATGTGATTATGGGAACTGGGTTTCATCATCTTCAGCTAATCCGACTCTATTTGAAGTGTTACTCTGTCACTTGTTTCACCCTTTTTCTAGTCAGCAGGTTTTCTGGACCTTTGAGGTCCCTACCCAATCTTGCCCATTCACTCTTCATTCTCCCTGAATTACACATCTTTCCTGCTCAATCAGAGGTGTATTTTTCTCTTTCAGTTTCCCAGGACTCTACGTGTGTGTGTGTGTGTGTGTGTGTGTGTGTGTGTGTGTGTGTGTGTGTGTGTGTGGTAGGAAGAGGTATTTTCTGAATCTTACGTAAATATCTTAGGCTTTGGGTTGAAACTGCTCTCCACAAAGTCACAGAAATTTCCTCCGCAGCCTCCATTTGATTTTGCCTCAAACCCTTGTCTCACTAGAGTCCTGTCCTGAGCCCCCAAAACTCTCATAAATTCATCTGCACTGAGCCTCTGGTTCACAGTTAGGCATCCTTGTGTAGCTGGGTTTGGATTTCACCTCCTCTACTGGCCGCTTTTAATCAAGTAACTAAGACTCTCTACACCCCACTTTCTTTATATGTAAAGCAGGTTTAAAAATGATGCCTGTCTCCTGGAGTCTAAATGAGGTGGCAAATTACCTTTTAATAATGTTAGCTTTCTGCTTGCTTGAGTCAGCCTTCTTACCTCCTCCCTTTTTTCTTTGAGGTCTAGAGTCATGAGACTCAGGTTTCAGACTCAGCTCTTCCACTTTACTGGCTTTGTGACCTTGGGCAAGTCTCTTAACCTTTCTGATCTTTAATCTTCTCATGAGTCTGAAAGGCACAGAGATTCTCTCTTGTAGGGCTGTTGTGGGGATGAGAGATCATCTACTGTGGAAGCTCTTTCTCCACATGGTTGCCACGCAAATGGCATTCAGGTGATGGCACAAGATCCAGGAACTTGCCCATGGTCCTCACAACAGCCCCTGTCAGCATCGCAGACTGGCTGTGACATAACAGCTCACACCTGCCATGCACGTCCACATACTAAACTTTGGTTCTTTTCCCATCAGCTTCCCTGAGTCTATTTCCGTGACTCTGCTTCCATTTTTTTCTTACAATATTGATTTGCTTAAGAGTCCCCATCCTCCCAATCAATAGGTAGGTGAACACACACACACACACACACACACACACACACACACACACACACAAACACACAGGGTCTGGGGACCTCCATCAGTCTGCAGGGACTGGGGGAAGGAGGTTTGAGAGGTCTTTATATGAATCTGGAACCTTGGTTGGACTTATTGTTTCTCAGTGGTTATGTTTGGGCTAGGGTAGCACCAACATCATCATAATTTTATACAAAAATGAAATTTTTGATCTTTGGAATCTGTAATTTGACTTCTCTATTAAAGAGGGCAGGAATCCAGGATAGAAGGGAAAGTCTGGTCTAAGACCATATGCTTGAGTTTTAAACAGGTCTGGGTACCTTTCTTAGGGTGGGTTCTTCAGAATCAGATCCTGGAATAAGGATTCTTTGTAAATGATTTATAAAGGAAAGGCTTCCAGGAGGAACTGGAAATGAGGGAGGAAAGACAGAAAAGCTAACAAGTGTACGGTATCAAGCAGAGTTCATGGACACTGTCGTTTGCCTGATCCTGCAGGGAATCTCTGGGATGTAAATGATGCCTCAAAGTTTGTTGGGATCAGAGACAGGAGGGCTGAGTATACATCCACCAGTCAATGGCTAAGGGTCAGCAAACAGCAGGGGACAGTGGAGAGAACTAACCTGCTAGGCACTACCTCTTGGATATCTGCACCTTTGGGCATGCAGCCACCAGGTGGGTTTCCTGGAGAGTCAGGGGTGGAGCCTTGAAGCAGAACTCACAGAAAGCTGGGGAAGGGTACATGGAAAAGGTAAGAAGCTCCCTGGGCATTTGGGTGAGCACTGACAGTATTTCCCTTACTATTTCTTTCCTGTTCTGGCTGTTTTTCCTCCTTTTCCCCATTCATTCCCCCAGGCCCCCATTCTTTGGGAAATAGTTTGTCATTGACTTCTAAATTTGAATAGCCTAAGCCCTAGCAACTCCCACCTGGTTGTAAACTTTCTTTCATGTATGATAATGCATGCACAAGAGTATTCAGAGCACAATAGCCCAGAATTGGAAGTCAAACCACATAGTACTGTAGATATATCAATAGTACCATAGGTATAAATTGTATTATTATCATGAAATATTATAGAGCAATAAAAATAAACAGGAGCTTCACACTAATGCATGGATGAATTGCAAATAACTATTGAGTGTAAGAAACTACAACACAAAAGCACATACGATTTTCCTTACATAAAGTTTAAGCAATAGGCAAACCAAAACTACAAAATTTAAGGTTGCTAAGAGGAGGGTCATGTTCTATTTCTTGACCTGGGGAGTGTTTACAGTCAAGTTTGCTTTGTCATAAATCATCAAGATGCATGTACCTGTTTTGTATACTTTCCTGATTGTGTGGTGTATGTTCCATTACAAAAAAGTTAAAATATCTAGGAAACACTTAAAAAAAAAAGATTTAATTCCCTTCCCCCTTCTGCTTTTTTCCCACTTTTTCTATTGTAGAAAACTAAACAGTAATGTTGGAGAAGGCAATGGCACCCTACTCCAGTACTCTTGCCTGGGAAACCCCATGGACGGAGGAGCCTGGTGGGCTGCAGCCCATGGGGTCGCTAAGAGTCGGACACGACTGAGCGACTTCACTTTCACTTTTCCCTTTCATGCACTGGAGAAGGAAATGGCAACCCACTTCAGTGTTCTTGCCTGGAGAATCCCAGGGACGGCGGAGCCTGGTGGGCTGCCGTCTATGGGGTCGCACAGAGTCGGATACGACTGAAGCGACTTAGCAGCAGCAGCAGCAGCAAACAATAATGTAAAATTTTACTTTTAACAATTTTTAAGTGTATGATTCAGTGGCATTAAATACGTTCATAATGTTATGCGATCGTTACCACTATCCATTTCCAGAACTGTTTCATCATCCCAAATAAAAACTCTGTGCCCATTGAGACATAACTCCCTGTTCCCCCTCCTTCCAGCCCTGGTGATATCTATTCTGTTCTCTCTCTCTATGAGTTTGCCTGTTCTCTTTACCTCATATAAGTGGAACCATACAATATTTGTCTTTTTTGCCTTGATTATTTCACTGAGCATATCTTCCAGTTCATTTATGTCATAGCATGTATCAGAATTTCATTGCTTTTTATGGCTGAATAATACTCCATTATATGTACAGACCACATTTTGTTTGTCAGTGTTGACCTATTTTTCAGTTCAGTTCAGCTCAGTCACTCAGTCGTGTCCGACTCTTTGTGACCCCATGAACAGCAGCATGCCCGGCCTCCCTGTCCATCACCAACTCTCGGAATTTACCCAAACTCATGTCCATCAAGTCGGTGATGCCATCCAGCCATCTCATCCTCTGTCATCCCCTTCTCCTCCTGCCCTCAAACCTTCCCAGCATCAGGGTCTTTTCCAATGAGTCAGCTCTTCACATGAGGTGGCCAAAGTATTGGAGTTTCAGCTTCAACATCAGTCCTTCCAATGAACACCCAGGACTGATCTCCCTTAGGATGGACTGGTTGGATCTCCTTGCAGTCCAAGGGACTCTCAAAGTCCTCTCCAACACCACAATTCAAAAGCATCAATTCTTCGACGCTCAGCTTTCTTCACAGTCCAACTCTCACATCCATACATGACCACTGGAAAAACCATAGCCTTGACGAGACGGACCTTTGTCAGCAAAGTAATGTCTCTGCTTTTTAATATGCTGTCTAGGTTGGTCATAACTTTCCTTCCAAGGAGTAAGTGTCTTTTAATTTCATTGCTGCAATCACCATCTGCAGTGATTTTGGAGACCAGAAAAATAAACTCAGCCACTGTTTCCACTGTTCCCCCATATATCTTCCATGAAGTGATGGGACCAAATGCTGTGATCTTAGTTTTCTGAATGTTGAGCTTTAAGACAACTTTTTCACTCTCCTCTTTCACTTTGATTAAGAGGCTCTTTAGGTCTTCACTTTCTGCCATAAGGGTGGTGTCATCTGCATATCTGAGGTTATTGATATTTCTCCCGGCAATCTTGATTCCAGCTTGTGCTTCCTCCAGCCCAGCGTTTCTCATGATGTACTCTGCATATAAGTTAAATAAGCAGGGTGACAATATACAGCCTTGACGTAATCCTTTTCCTATTTGGAACCAGTCTGTTGTTCCATGTCCAGTTCTAACTGTTGCTTCCTGACCTGCATACAGGTTTCTCAAGAGGCAGGTCAGGTGGTCTGGTATGCCCATCTCTTGAAGAATTTTCCACAGCTTATTGTGATCCACACAGTTAAAGGCTTTGGCATAGTCAATAAAGCAGAAATAGCTGTTTTTCTGGAACTCTCTTGCTTTTTTCGATGATCCAGCGGATGTTGGCAATTTGATCTCTGGTTCCTCTGTCTTTTCTAAAACCAGCTTGAACATCTGGAAGTTCACAGTTCACGTATTGCTGAGGCCTGGCTTGGAGAATTTTGAGCATTACTTTACTAGCGTGTGAGATGAGTGCAATTGTGTGGTAGTTTGAGCATTCTTTGGCATTGCCTTTCTTTGGGATTGGGATGAAAACTGACCTTTTCCAGTCTGTGGCCACTGCTGAGTTTTCCAGATTTGCTGGCATATGCATTCAGTGGGAATAGCTTTCCTTTTCTCCTTTGCTTTTCACTTCTCTTCTTTTCACAGCTATTTGTAAGGCCTCCTCAGACAGCCATGTTGCTTTTTTGCATTTCTTTTCCATGGGGATGGTCTTGATCCCTGTCTCATGTACAATGTCACAACCTCTGTCCACTCTGTCTATCAGATCTAGTCCCTTAAACCTATTTCTACATCTTGGCTATTGTGAATAATGCTGCTATGAACATGGGTGAGTGAATACCTGTTTGGATTCCTGCTTTCAGTTCTTTTGGTTTATGCCTTTGAGTAGAATGGCTGGATCCCCTTCTGCTTTCAAGCTATGGGAATGGGTTCTCATTTTTGCAAGAATTTTTGCCTGAATTCCAGCCAATAAGAGGTCTGGGTGAGGCAGGGAGCAACAGATACTCCCAGTGAGTTACTCAGGACTGAGGAGAAACATCCTTCAGGAGGCCAGGATTCTTGGGTTTTGTGCCAGTTCCATTCATCATGTCCTAGATGCCCCCATTCCTATGGCCAGTGACCGCACTATTGGATCAGCACAATGACTCTCGTTGGTGGGAATGAAAATAAACAAGAACAGGTGGGAGATGCCAGACCTGAAAGAGAGATCTTGGTGTCGATAAAACACAAGGTGGGGAACGAGATGAAAAATATACTGTGGCTCGATGGGCTAAGGACAGGAGGAGCCAATCAGGGGAGAAGGGAAAGGGCACAAAGTGTGGGAGGGCGAAGGTGCAGAGGGATGGCAGAGGGAGTATGTAAAGAGGGTGGAATCCAAAGAAGTAGAAGAGGATGATGCTTCATCTCTAAGACAAAGAAGGCATGGGGCTTCCCTGGTGGTCCAGTGGTAAAGAGTCTACCTGCCAATGCAGAGACATGGGTTTGATCCCTGGTCCAGGAAGATCCCACATGCCATGAAGCAACAAAAGCCTTGCACTACAACTACTGTGCCCATGCTCTAGAGCCTGGGAGCTGAAACTACTGAAGCCTGCACACCCAAGAAGCCACCACAATGAGAAGCTCGTACACCACAACAAGAGAAGCCCCTGCTCACTGCAACTAGATAAAGCCCAAGCTCAGCAACGAAGACCCATCACAGCCCAATCAGTAATTTTTCTTTCTTTCTTTTTTTTTTTTGCCACTGAATTCTGGAGGAAAATAGCAACCTGTGACTCTCAGCAACTGGCATCCCACTTCATGGGGCCTGAAAGCATGGACGCTGCCACATTGATAGAAACAGGAGCATTTAAATCAGTAAAACAGAACAGTCCTCAGCCTGGCCCCCCTGAAGCACATTCCCACCTAATATATTATTGACAAGGCTGACTTTTATCAAGACGTTCTGGCCTGCTGTGTAATAAATGTGTATCGTCCCCTCTTTGTCACCCATTACCTCATTAAAATAATTTTCTTAATTTCATTGTTAAAGTGATTAATAGGGCAAGTGCTAAGGGAAATTAATACTCAAAAGAAAGAATAGCTGTAGCCAAAAAAGAACTCCTCTGAACTGGTCTGGTGGTGAAGTTGGGGATTTGGTAGTTAATGAGCCTTAGAGAGTTAAATATAGAACAGTCCAGGAGATCTGCCAACTGGGAGAGATGGAGGGGTGAAGCCGCAGGGGAGGGGCAAGGAGAGGTGGGGAGAGCGGGTCCTCTGTGCCCACTCACGGCGAGCTCCTGGCAGGGACCCCAGAGTGCTGCCTGCCACCTACACGCTCCTGGGGACTCAGTGTTCAGCTTCTGGCCAGGAGAGATGAAGGGGACCAAGTGCCAAGTGCGGACCCTCCCCTCTGGGTTGTATGAGGGGGTCAGCATCTTGTTCTTTCTTCCTGTGTCCAGCCACCAGGGTCCCCGAGGTCTTTGTGGCTTCTGCTCTGCTGACCAGGCAGCTGGATCCACAGGGCAGACTGAGCCGGTGCCTCAGGGGCTGTTCATCCCCAGAGGTGACCTGGGGGTGGGGGATCATGGTTCCCTTTGACAGTTTTCTCACTCCTTCATAGGGCTTCCCTGACAGCTCAGTTGGCAAAGAATCCACCTGCAATGCAGGAGACCCTGGTTCGATTCCTGGGTTGGGAAGATCTGAAGGAGAAGGGATAGGCTATTGACTTCAGTGTTCCTGGGCTTCCCTTGTGGCTCAGCTGGTAGAGAATCCGCCTACAATGCAGGAGACTTGGGTTAAATCCCTGAATTGGGAAGATCCCCCGGAGAAGGGAAAGGCTACCCACTCTGGTATTCTGGCCTGGAGAATTCCATGGACTGTGTGGTCCATGGGGTTGCAGAGTTGGACACGACTGAGCGACTTTCACTTCACTTCACTTCACTCCTTTCTTCACCATTTAATAAGCATCTCATGTTTATTAAGCTCTTGGGATGTAGCAGGTTTTACTTTAAAAATTGGGTGTTCAGCCACAGCAAGACAAATACTGCATCATTTCTCTTATAGGTGGAGTTTTAAAAAGTTGAATTCATAGTAACAGAGTAGAATGGTGGTTGCCTCAAGGCTGGGGGATGAGGGAAATAGGGAGAGGTTGGTCAAAAGGTACCAAGTTTCAGTTATATAGCTAAGTTCTTATGGTCTAAGGTACAGCATGGTGCCAGTAGTCGATAATACTCTATTGCATACTGGAAATTTGCTGAGAGTAGATCTTACTATTCGCACCACATACACAAAAAGTTACATCTGTGTGAGGTGACGGGTATGTTAATTGGCTTGATTGCAGTAGTCATTTCACAATGTATATATATATCAAGACATCATTTTGTACTCATAAACATGTACAATTTTTATTAGTCAATTATATATCAATAAAGTTGGAAATTGTTTTAATTAAAAAAATAAAAGCTGGTCATATACAGATAGAAAGACTTGGCTTTTTTACTCAAAGAGTTTCCAGTCTGGTGGAGACAAAGACATATGCAAACAGAAGCACCACACTGGCCTTGTCTGTTAACACTGACTCTCTTGGAAATACGTGTGTGTGTGTGTATGTCTCCAATATTCAGTTGTTAAAATAGATATTTTTTTTAATTCTGAAAGTTCTCATAGGCTCTCAATCAATGCAATTATCTCCAAAGATCTCCCTGCGTGTTTTGGCTGATGGATGAACCGAGAATGCCCTTGGCAGCTGATTGGCGATGCATGCTCTACACTTGGTTTGGCTCGTCTTCCAGCCCTTTATTTTGTGTGCCTGCAAACAGTTGTGATGCTGAATGCTAACCAAGGATGTACAGTAAGGATGGCGGTTCTGCTACAGAGAAACAAGAGCATCACCACAGGATGTGCACGTGTGAGCCCAACTGCAGAGTACCTGCCAGGAAATGGGTGAGGAAAGAGAGACTAAAGGGAAGCAGGCAATTAGGGAGTGTAGACGATCTTGGCCAGTATTTTTCACTACTTATTTATTTGGCTGTACCAAGTGTTAGTTGCGATGTGTGGAATTTTCAGTCTTCGTTGCGGCCTGTGGGTTCTTTAGTTGCAGCAGGCAGGGTATACATACGTATGTATGTATGTGTGTGTGTGTGTATATATATATATATATTTAGTTGCAGTATGTGAACTCTTAGTTGGGACATGTGAGATCTAGTTCCCTGACCAGGGATTGAAACCCGGACCCCATGCATTGGGAGCATGGAGTCATTATCACTGGATCACCAGAGAAGACCCAACCGTGGCCTTTATGAAAGATGTCATAAACATCACTGCAGCCTGGGGGAGTGGCCAATGATTGTACGAATAAAGCTGGAAGGAGCTCAGGTCCAAGACAGAGGACATGAATTGAATAGAGGAGCCCTGAGTCCCTGGGAAGCCTCTGCTCAGAAAGGATGCCAGGGCCCCCTGCAGTGCTGTTCCAGGTGTGCCATGCATGGACACTGAGCTCTGGAAGGCTAGAAGTTCCATACCCAGTTCAGCCTCATTCCTGACATCCTTAGATTGTGTATAACTACTCTGACCACATAGGTTACTAACATACAAAGTCAGCAATATTGGTACTATAGAACATTCCATTAAGTTTAGCTTCTATTTACATATTTCCTTTGAAATGTGGGGATGGTAATAATCAAATATATGAAAAACATCTCATACTTTTTTTGTTGAAATTCTATCAATTGGTTTAAGAATAAATATGTGTTTATTGTTAAGAATTTAAAATGGTGCAATAATTCATGAAAGCTGTCAATTTTTTTGTGCAAAAACATTATTTAGAACCTTCAAAGAGTTAAATAAAAAGGAAATTGAAAGTGTATTAGAGACAGAGCTTTATGTACTTTCTGAACAAAGAAATATTTGTAAAAATTTAAATAATAATACAAGCTGAATGGTGAGATTAGATTATATCATAATTCTTATCTTTTATAGGATTGTTTTGTATGTTAGCATTCATAGCACTAAACAAAATAACCTTTAAAATTTGTCTTTAGTGTTTCATGTAAATTCCATTTAGACCATGAATCCCTCCTATATGCAAGGTCTTCACATTTTAAGAGTTTGAATTAAAAATAATATGTCAAAATCAGGATTCTGTGAAGAGAAAAACCTCTAAAATCATTTGCAATAATATCCATGATAAACCATCTTATGTCAAGACGTAATAAAATATGCATATGAAATGGGAAAACCCTCTACTGGAAATAACTGAAGCACACTCTAAATATCCTGGTATCCTGCTGATCTCAGTTGAAAATGAGTATCCATCAGAATTCAATGTCTGCAGCAGGCTTGTTTTTGAACTACAATGTCAAACTGCTGAAGTTGAAAAGTTTTATGAATACATCTGTAATAATAATTACTTGGGTAACATTTCTGATTTATTTCTGAATTCTGGAAGTTTGTCTTATGATGGTAATATTCAGGCTCTGGCCCATTATAGATTTTAAATTTGGTGTCTGGCCAAAATACGAGTGTAGTTGATATACCCCTATCCAGTGTGATGGATGCTCTAACAGACATGATGGCAGGGGTGAAATCCTTCCTGAGTGTCTGAGAGAAATAGGGAAGGTTGCACATAGAAGTGAACATGAAGATTGGGAGGATACATCCAAAGTTTGCCGGGAGAATGAGAAGAAGACGGAGATGGGGTCAGGCGTTCCAAGAAGAGGGAACAGTTAAAAAATGTATCGGATACTTTTTGAATATCAGATACCACTTTGGTATTTTCTACACGTGTTACTTCCTTTCATCCTAAACCAGCAGGGTGAAGTAGATATTCTTTTCTCCTTTTTTGCACAGGAGCAGACAGAAGCTCACAGAGGGGACGTGACTGCTCACAGCCTTGTGAGTGATTCCAGAACAATCTCCCTGACTTACGGAAATCAGCCTGAAAATGCAACATCCCTATAGCCCCAACTCCACCACCACCTCCGGTAGGGTGAGGGCCTCCCTGGGGCCGGGGGTGGGGGGAGTGGGGTGGGTTGAGACCTGATTCCTTTGAGACCCTGTGCCTTGAGCCTTATTTCTAAACAGTGACCTTATTTTTAACGTCACACCAGAGCTATCCTCCCTAAGGACACCATTTTCTTATTGCAGACGGGCCAGGGCAGAGGTCTCAGGTGCCAAATAGAGCCCTGGCTTCCTCTGTGGCCCAGCGGGTCACCCTGCAAAGCTCTCTTCTAATGGTCTGATTCTCTGTTCAGATGCTTTTCTTTTTTCTTGGGTTTTTCTTTCTTCCCTTTCGTCTCTTCTGGGGAAGGCCTGCTGCCTGGCACAGCTATTGTATTTGGAAATGAGCCTCCTGGGCTGGTGAATAAATTGCATTTTATCCCTCCCTGTCACTTCTGGTTGGAGGAGCACTGGAAGATGAAAGCTGAGACTTCAAAAGCGCTTCTTTTGACATGGGCGGCATTTCTCATTTCCAAGCCCTGCAGGCCCTGCAAAGCCCGGCACCTTGGCGGCACTGGAAGGAGCTGAACCTCCACCATCCCCGGAGATCTTCTCAGCCTCCTGGGCCAGGCTCCTGGTGGCAACATCTTCACTCAGTCGGCAGAAAGGTCAGGGTTCCATCCTCAGCGAAGCATCACTGGTGGCAGGTGCTTCCATGTTTCTTGGCAGGAGAAGCCAGTTTCCTGCCTGGAGTAACTGAGTGGTTGGATTTGCATTGTATTGATAGTACCAAACCTTATACAGCTGAAAGTCTTTCATGTGGGAATCACAGGATTCTGATACAGCCTTGCCCTGAGTGGCGGGTCCCTTGTCCCTCCTCCTCCTGCACTTGCCCAGCACTTACCTCCGTGCTGCCGGCTGAGGCATTGCTCACGTTAAGACTCATGAGCAGCTCTGTTCATTCACAGATGGGCACGGATGGAAGATGCAGATGGGGAAAGCCGTCACCTTGGTCAAGCACCCATCACCCATGCCCAGGCTCTGAAGGACAGACACGTCTCCAGCACCCTTGTCTGGAGGGGCTGAGTGGGCTGGGAGAACTCCCAGGAGCGAGCTGTCTTCTGAATTGAATGGATTCCGCAGAACTGCGGAATCTGGCAAAGTCAAGAGCATCTCTACCTGCAGGCAGGCTTCTACCCTCTCTGGAATAGCCTGTGCATGATGAGATCCTAGTTGGCTTAACTTCAGAGTGTTTCCAAAGTGTAGCAGAGTGTTGCATGCAGAGTGAAAAATATTGTACCTGGAAGGCAATATGTGCAGAGGTCTCAGAGGCCAGATTCTGCTCCATCACTTACCAACTGAAGATGGGTGGTGTGGAGGCTCTGCCTCCGTCTCCATGTCTATAGAATGGATGTTCCTCATTGCTGTTGTGAAGGTTGAATGGAATCATTTATATAAAGTGCCCAGCCCGATACCTAGCACAGAATGATCAGTAACTGATTATTTTTATAACTTTCTGGCTGCACACACTTGACAGAGTGTGTGAGTTAATGGAAAGAGCACAGACCTTGGAAGGGCAGGGACTGGGCTCAAGTTCCACTTCAGCCCCTCTCAGCAGTTATGACCCTGGACACGTGTTATAAGAATAACTGTGTGTGTGTATATATATATGTATATACACCTATGGCTGATTCATGACAGGAACCAATACAGTACTGTAAAGCATTTATCCTCCAGTTAAAAATAAATAGAAAAACATTAACCACCATCACCAGCAACTACCATTAATGCAGTTCCCCTCATGTACCAGGTACTTGTCCTAAGGTACCATTTCATTATTGCTTTCAAGGGGTTAAGTCACTTGCTCACATTGCTGCTGCTTGAAGAAGCAGAGATAAGATTCCGGTTCATGGGCTTAGTTCATGCCTCCAACCTCTGCCTCGCTTCACCATGCAATTTCCCCTAAAGGCCCGGAGCCTCAGTTTCCTCATTTGCAAAATGGGGATGACAGTGCCCACTTCTGAGGTTTAAGATAAGAATTAAAGAAGATGACACAGGAAGGACATCCCCCAGATAGGAATTTTTCTACTACTACTAACTTCAGAAGGCAACATTTAACATGAACGATTCCATTGTGCAGTCAGAGACTCTGGGGCTGGGAAGAGATTTTTACAGAATCATCTGACTCCAACCTCCTTCAGCACCAATGTCAGACGTGAGACAGCTGTTGGGCTTGGCATGACCAGCTGGCTGATTTCTGGGAGAGGCCAGGGCAGAGTGTTCCAGAAGATGATGAAGATGTCCAACCAGGATTTGAGGATTATGTTAGGGAACTTCATGGAGCTGAACATTAGGCCAAGTCCCAAGTTTCCCGCTCTTGTATTCCTTCCCCACTTTGCCCCTGCAAAATTCTTCCTAGTTGGAGAGGACCCAGGCTGCATTTGCAGTGATGCTATCAGTTCTCCGCCACTTACGGTTATGGCCCCAACCTGTCCTTCATCACAACTCAAAGACTGAGGAACTGATGTCTCCTGGGACATCTCCTCAGCTGTGTTCTATGCAGGAACCTTCTCTGGGCTGGGGCCATGGCTTCCGTTTCTGATGGGAAGAGAGGCCACTTGGAGAAGAGACCCAAGGGGAGCTGTGGTTCCTTATTGATGGGACGGGAGGCTGAAGACATGAGAGTCAGGGAGGGTCCGCCCCTTGTTGCTGGCCCTGACTCCCCTTTGAGTTCCCTGGGGAGGATGGGCCACTTGTTTAGCCCTGGTCCCCTGAGGTTTGGAAGGGCAGCAGAAGCTGTGTGACATGAAACCCAAAGGCTGCCGGACGTCACCACATGTGATAAATTCACAGAGGTAGCAAGAATAAAACCCTGATTACTGATGGCTGTGCAGCTGTGAGCGGTAAAGTTTCCAGAATTGCAATGAGCAGCCTTGTGCTGGAGTTTTATATCATTTGCTTTCAATTCCGTTTACAGTTATTTCTTGTTTTTATATCATGTTTTATTGAAATCCATTTTTTACTTTAATGCTTTGGGTTCAGTCATGGATCTCTTCTCCCCTCCCCGCCTCTTGCCTCCTGAGCACGCGAAGGTTCGCATTATGCAAACGCCACAGAAAAGAGTTTTGAAGTGTCATGGAATTTTTGTCCCTTTCTGGTTTTCTCAGAGATGAGGATTTATTTTTCTGGAAGCGGGCTGGGGATGGAGCTGTGTGATCAGGTGTAGTTCAGAACCCACGGTGGGCTCTCTTGCGGGGCAGGGCCCGCCCCCTCTCACCTTTGTAACTCCCTGGGGACTCAGTCTGTTCCTGGGCTCAGGAGACTGTAGTTGCATGACCAGCTAATTGACCGATAGACTAGATGTTTTCCTACTCTGAACTGCAGATCCTTCAGACAGAAAGGAGAAACAAGACTGTGGTCTTTGAGGCTCCAAGGCAAACCAGAACAGGTCTGGAAATGAAACCCAAACAGGAATCAGATGGGCTTCTCTGTTCCTGGAGCCCCCACCCCGGACCGTCATGACCTCTTACTTGAGAAGCCGCCAGAGCCTCCCATGGGGCTTCCTGCCTCCTCCAGCTCTTCCAACGAGGAGGATGTCCCCCAAATGCCAGTCATAGAGCATCTCCCAGCTCCTAGCCTCTGGGCTCCACCATCCCTGATTCTCTCCATGGGACTCTCCAGACCTGCTCACAGCCTTGGTGACCAACAGGCCAGTCTCTTCACTACTCTGGTCCCTGCCAGGTTCAAGGCCAGCTCCATGCGTTTGGCCAGTGGTCCTGTCCATACGGAAGGGCTTCCCTTTCTGGTCTGTCTCTCCAGGAAGCTCTCTGACTGCTGATGCCCTTTCTAAACTGTGACTATTTGAACAGCTTCTTCAGTGGTGGCTCAGATGGTAAAGAATCTGCCTATAATGCAGGAGATCAGGGTTTGATCCCTGAGTTGGGAAGATCCCCTAGAGGAGGGCATGGCAACCCACTCCAGTATTCTTGCCTGAGAAATCCCATGGACAGAGGAGCTCGGCAGCCTACAGTCCATGGGGTTGCAAAGAGTCGGACATGACTGAGCAGCTGACACTACATTTTATCCAAAATCAGGCACTTACCACATGGAGGAAGGCTGAAAACTGAGAGAGGAGAAACCAGGGGAAGTGTCTGAGAAACTGACCTGCCTTTTCTGAGCTAGAATTAGGATGGACACTGGGGACTTGGAAGACTTTCCGTTTTTTCTGTTTGTTTTTTTAGAATTATTTTCGTCTTGCAAAGGCTTGGTATTTTATAAAGTTCTCTAATCATGTAGAGACAGTTCCTTTTTTTCTCTGATTCTCAGTGCCTTGCCTTATCATGTGCTAAATATATTTCACCATTTCATTTACAATAAAAAAAAAAACCTGCAGGTACTTAGACATCTTCCCCTATGCCTCACGTTGATATAAACTGTGTATTGTCTCTTGATGACGTTTGCATAAGAATTGCTGTAGGTAGAATCTGACTATGAATCCACAAGGACTGTATTATTTTATACTGGTCTGCAAAGACAATCAACTCAGTTACTCTCTTTGTGTCTCACTTTCCTCATCCATAAACTGGAGATCATTATAGTACCTAATTTAGAAAGATGTTTAGAAATTAAATGAGTTAATATATTAATACATAGATTAGAACACTCCTCCTGGTGGCTCAGAGGGTAAAATGTCTGTCTGCAATGCGGGAGACCTGGGTTCGATCCCTGGGTCAGGAAGATCCCCTGGAGAAGGAAATGGCAACCCACTCCAGTATTCTTGCCTGGAAAATCCCATGGACTTAGGAACCTGATAGGCTACAGCCCATGGGGTCACAAAGAGTTGGACATGACTAAGCAATTTCTCTTCTCTTTAGATTAGAACAGTATTTGAAAGTGAAAGTCGCTCAGTTGTGTCTGACTCTTTGTGATCCCATTCTCCAGGCCAGAATACTGGAGTGAATAGCCTTTCCCTTCTCCAGGGGATCTTCCCAACCCAGGGATCGAACCCAGGTCTCCCGCATTGCGGGCAGTTTCTTTACCAGCTGAGCCACAAGGGAAGCCCAAGAATACTGGAGTGTGTAGCCTGTCCCTTCTCCAGCAGATCTTCACAACCCAGGAATTGAACCAGGGTTTTCTGCATTGCAGGCAGATTCTTTACCAACTGCTGAGGGAAGCAAATATAAATAAAAGGTTTATTATTATTAGTTCTAAAAACAAAAATAAACTCAAGATGGCTTAATGTTTTAAAGGATAATTTATTATCATAAGGAAGTTGTACAAATGTCTTGTAGAACCTAAGGGCAGGGGTGGATCTGGTCTTGGTTGGGTGTTGGTGCCAGGTGGGAGATGTGACCTTGGTTACCCTGTGCGTTTCACCTTCTCTGCCTCTTGGTCCTCTAGCAGGAAACACGGCCACTTGTAGCTCGTGGGTTACCTGCCCAGCCATATGGAGAGAGAGAGCTCTCCTTATAAATTTCTTGGGAAACCTCTGATTGGCTTAACCTTTATCCAAACAACTCTCTCCAAGGGAGCATGGCAGGACCACAGTGTACAAAGTGGCTGCAGGAGCACTGTGGTTAGGTGTGTGTGTGCAGATGCAGGGGGTGATCAGCAGGAGAAATAATGAGGTACCAGTCGGCCACCAGTCACACTGTGTCTCTCCCAGGAACAGAGAGCTCTCTCTACTTGTCCTGTATTAGCTCACATGTAGCATGGTGTGCCTCACACACAACCAGTCCTTATTACAGCTTAACCAAGGTCTAGATGCAGACTCAAAAAGCAACGATCATAGCTCTTTGGATTTTCTCATTAAAGTTTGGAATGAGTTATAGTCAGAGCAATGTCCAGAGCTCCCTGGGGCTTGAAACAACGAAACAACTCTTGTTCCTGTTTCTCCTTGCCCACCCCCACCCCCTACCGCATGCCAAGATATTAGCCAGTGGGAACCGCTTCAGTGAGGAAAGATTGCATTCAGAACTTTGGAAATGTGCAGTTAGCAACACTCTCTTTGTGCTGAGAGCCAGCAGAGGCCTGTACCTCCCACTCAGCTGGCCGTGACCTCCCTTCTCCTACAATGAATGGTCTATCAGGCCACAGGCACTGGAAGTTTTCCTTCGGGCACTGACCGGGTGAGCATCGGCCAGGGGGGTCTGTGCGGCGAGGTAACAGAGAAGGCGATGAGCATACGTCACACACAGGAGTGAGACCAGGCTCCAGGGAAGAGTGAAGATGGGCCTCCTTCACCCTGGGTCCCAGATCTCCCAACTTTTCACACTCAGCTCATTCTCTTCAACAGAGAAACCCATAGAGTCTGCCGGCGCCTATGTTACTTATCTTCATTCCGTAGGGCAGTGGTTCTCCACCCTGGCTGTGCTGTGGAATCAGCTAGGGGGATGGCATGTGTGGGGGGTAAAAATCCCAATTCCCAGGCGGCACCCCAGACCAATGAATCAGATTCCCTGGGAGGTGGACCAGGCATCCTTCAGCATTTTTAAAGCTCCCAGGTGGTTCCGATAAGCAACCAATTTCTAAAATCATTCATTCATTCATCCGTGTGATTTTACCTCTTAGATGACTTGAGAACCTGTCTCACCAGCCCTACATGTGCCTGCTCTCATCCCAAACTTCTTACTGCCGAAGTGGATCCTCTCTTGGGTAACTGATGGATGTGTGAAGTTTATTACAGGTTCTGAATTCTTGTTCCTTCCTTTCCAATTTCCTTATCATCATTTCAAGCTCTTTCCTGCCTTGTCATCAAAAGCTGGTTCAGAGCTTGGCTAATCTGCTCACTCCTCTCCTCAGCACCTTCACTGTGTAAACACCTTATTTGGGCTGCATTAGCTGGTGCTTATGTTGCTTTATTCAAATATCGGTTATTATAAGCTTCTGGAGGGTAAGAAGGAACCATGTGTTCTACTTCCATGCTTTGCATACCTTCTTAGAGTACCTAGTAAAAGGTTGACTCCCAGTTAATGTAGCTGCCTAAAGACAGAGAAAGGAGAATGCCAGCAAGGGTGGTTCAAGCAGAGCCAAGTAGGGGCCTGCTAGGGCTGTAGGGCCTCTTCTAGCCCTCTTAATCCAAGAGTGTGGTACACCAGCCAAGGGCAAAGAAAGAGCCCTTTCTCTTATATCTGAGAGTGGTTAAGTAGTAAAGGAACCTGGAAATGTGTGCTGACAAGTTCTATGGATGTTAATTATAAAGGGAGAAGCTTAGTAATAATAGGTACCACTGACTGAGTACTCAACTTTGTGTCTGGTTCTTTATACACAATTCTTTACAATAATTGTATTATTTGGATGTTTCTGAACCTCAGTACGTATAAGTTATTTGCCCAAGGTAAATGGCTGGGTTCCAAAGGACCCACCCAGTTTTAGTAAGCTGACTTCAGGTAGGGAGAAGACAACCAGACAGGTGGGTTTGTCCCAGTTCCAATCAATCTTCTCCTTCACACTTAAGGACAGTGGTCCAGGTAAAGGTTTGCTTATGGCCCTGGAGTTGTGTGGATCACTGTCTTTTTAAGAGGAAGACAAGCCACATTTTGGAGGGAAACTGAAATCAAAGATAAAATCTATCTTTATGCACATATAATAATCATCATGGTCATCATCATTATCGTTTTTCTAGTGAAAACTAATTGGTTGCAAGTAACAGAAACCAACTAAAGTTGACTTCAGTAAAATAAGGGAACATTGGGCTACAAGGTCACGACGTGGCGGCCAGAGAAAGGATGCAGCTGAACGCTAGGAAGGGGTGGGGTATTCCTCCTTCTTCCATCTCTGTCTCTCTGTCTCCCTCTGTCTCCCCTGGGACCTTCAGACCTGCTTCCTCTGCTCCCCTGTAAACACTGCCCGGATAGTACCCAGAACCTTTGGCTTTGCTTGTTACAGTCTGTTACACCTGGAAAGCTTGGCTTCCCTCTTGGCTCCATTTCTAGCTTTGTAGAGAGAGCCTCCCTCTGGCCCATACTAGGTCATGTACGTCCTGACAGCATCCCCATCGTGCTGGTTGGTGGTGTTTTGACCAGCATGCCTGTGTCTCTAGATAGGAAGAAAATGATCAGGGAAAACAGAGTATTGTGAATTGGAAAGGTGCCTCAGCAAGGGGTTAAAATAGCAAAAACAGTATTTTATTGATGCAGATACTAGGTTAGGGGTTTTCAATTTTTCTCTAATTCTCACAACAACCATTCAAGGTAGATGTTGTTATTCCCATTTTTCAGAGAAGGCAATTAGAGATTATCAAGCCCTGAAACCCTGATACTGGTAAATTCAAGCACTTTTGATATCTTCTTTGGGAAATGCTGCTGGGCTGTATGTCAGCTATGTTTATTCTTCAGGGTTTGGTCCTAGCAGTAAGGTGTACTTGAGTGTGTGTATGTGTGTGTGTGTGTGTGTGTGTGTGTGTGTGTGTGTGTGTGTGTGCGCATGCACACACGTGCACCCCTTCTGTGAGCATGTATGTACTTACTTTTTCCATGACTGTGTGTGTCCTGTGATTCCGAGAATGCACATTTTTCGACAGGGTGAGAATGTTCAGATGGAGCCTGCCAGCCTGAGTCAGCCTGGAGCCAGAGGCCTGGCGGGAGTGGACAAAGATGCTCTTTATCCACCAGGAATGCAGTGACCTCACTATGGCTTTCCTCTGCTGGCGGCGGCTTGGGTTAAGCAGAAGGAGAGAGATTTGTGATCGGGGCTCAATGCTTGGCCCTTTGGGATTCCCCGTTCATGGGCTCCTCTGTTCCCTTTCTTTCCCCTCATCAGCCGGTGCGGATGGAGGCCAGGAGCTCTGGTTTCATGGTTGTGAGGCTAAAACAGAGCTCAGGTTGGAGCTGAGGTTCCAGCACACTGTGAGGCAGGGACACCCGGAGCGGAAAGGTCGAGGACTCCAGAACGCTGAGACCTGCTTCCCACCGGGCTTTCTCTTGGCGCCCATGAGGTTCCATTCAGATCATGTTACCACATAGATTTCAGGACCGTGGGGGATCAGAGGATCCTTCGGGAGAGAATGGTTATCCACTCCAGTCTTCTTGCCTGGAGAATCCCATGTATAAAGGAGCCTGGTGGGTTACAGTCCATGGGGTCGCAAAGAGTCAGACACGACTGAGTGACTAGCACTTTCGCTTCACACTTGGAAAGGTAACTCTCTCGTCTACAACTGCCCTAGCCCTTTTCTTCTGTTCTTTAGAGAAAGCCACAGCTTAGAATGAATAAAGCAGGTGGGCCTGGCAGTCCTCTTCAGGCTGGCATAGAGCACAGGTACATAGAAGGACATCCTGCGTGTCGCTTTAAGCTAGAGATGGAGGAGTGTCAGGAGGTTGTGGATAAGACTAGTTTCTTTAACAAGGAGAGTTTGGAAGTCATGGGCTACCTGTGTTACTAACTTTCACCTTTGGGTCCCAGCTTCCTCAGCTGTAAAAAGGAACTGCCAGGGTAGATGGTTTCCAAGGTTTTTTCCAGCTTTGCATGTCGCAGGTTACTTGGGGAGCCTGAGGACACCCACCCTTTAGAAATCTTTCCCCTGCTTCTGTTTATGTTTACTTTGAACACACCCATTTTCTAGTCCACAGTGGTCCAATCGTTATGGCAAGAGAAAGAATATACGTGTTGTGTGTGTGAGGGAGAGGGAGTGAGGTGGTGATTCAGAGAGAGAGAAAGGCATGGATGGACACTAGGGAAAAAGACAAGAGAATGAACTTTCAAGGCTCCAGGAATCTGTCATGTGTTAATTGGTTCTCATAAACCAAAGCCATCAACTCTTCCACAGAAAACACTCGTCTGGGTAATAAACTAGAAATGATGGTCTGAATTGTTTAAATCTTTTGTATTTTCAGGCCACAATCACCCACATTTGACCCCAAATTCGGATAGATGTTGGCTTAGAGACCAGCAGCAGATCTCTATGCCAGCTGGGGACACCCGGCCTGGGGGCTGGTGCTGATGTGGCCCCTCCGCCTGCTGGTATGAGGCCACTGCCAGGGGCTCCTCATCCGATCCTACTTCATGCTGGTAATTTAGCAAGTGTCAGAGCTTTTGACGCAGAGCTAAAGGTAAATTGCATTTGCAGTCAGCATGTATTTGAAGTGTATCTGTAAAGGGCCGCTTCTTCTTGTGGGTGAAGTTACTATTTGGACACTACTTTGCACATATGCATGCTAAGTTGCTTCAGTGGTGTCCAGTTCCTTGCAACTCTATGGACTGTAGCCCTCCAGGCTCCTCTGTCCATGGGATTCTCCAGGCAAGAATACTGCAGTGGGTTGCCATGCCCTCCTCCAGGGGATCTTCCCCACCCAGGGATCAAACCCATGTCTCCCACAGCTCTTGAATTGCAGGCAAATTTTTTTTTTTTTTTTACTGATGAGCCACCAGAGAAGACCGGACACTACTTTGCAAAGTACAGGCACAAACCTGGTTTATTTCACTGGAGCATTTTTCTTATAATTTGTAAATAGTATTTTATTGGGACACTCAAAAGGATTAGCTGAGAATAACTGAACTCTCACATTTGGAAATAAGCTGCACACAGAGACAAAGCTTTAATACAGCCAATTACAGAGGATATTCAGATATGATGATCTCTTAGGGCTGTTGTTAACTACCAATCTTCTTTCTAAGGATGGTGGTGGTAGGAGCTGGAGTGAAGGCAGGGAGGGAGAACAAGAGGCAAGGAATGTCTGTGACCTGGCCTGATGTGGAGCTTCTTCTTTGTCACCTCATTCTCAGTCTGTCACCACATCATTTCCTCTGAACCTCAGTCTGGTATTCATCAGAAAGGCTGCTTTCAGGCACCAGAGATGATGCCAGATTATGGAGATTTCTCAGGGTCTGTCTGCAGCTGCTCATTACATGTAAGATAACCGTTTTGGCCAAATAGAATCCATCAATCATACTACTCTTTCACCTTCAATTTTCATTCCTAATTGTTAGTGTACGGACCTCCATGCCACAGGCACCTCAGAAAGGACAACTTCCAAATGCAAAAGTCTTGGAAAAGTCTTAGAATGTCTCTTTTGGTGGTGGGAGGGCTTTCATGGTCTCCCAAGGTGTTGCTTAGAACTCTGTAACTTAAGAGCTTAATGATGTATAGGAAGGACTTCCCATTTTATTCAAAAGCCTTTCCTCTAGACTTGTTTTCTTTGTCTCTCTTTGAATCAACTCCTCCCTCTCCTTCCCCTCCCATCTCCTCCATCACACACACACACACACACACACACACACACACACACACACACACACACACACACACACACACACATCAGCTGCAGCCGCTGAATTAAAAAGGTGCCCCTCATAGCAAATTCCACTTCACCAAAACTTTATTCGTTCTTCATTTCAATTATGTGAAAGAACGTTCTATGAAATGCTGTGGGACCCTCCTCACTTATAAAGTTAACCATCAGGGCAAGACTAATTATAAATAGGAAACTTAAAATGCTCTCGAGTCTGGTTACACAGTTACATGGGTGAACGTTGCATGTTTCTACCTCTTAGCTTATTGCTCTTAGAGACCTGCTAGCCGCCCCAGATCAAAGATGTCTGGGTTCCTGAGGCATGGTGGCCAGGCTGAGTGTACATGAGGCAATGAGAGCTCTTGGCTGCTGTAATCACCCTCCCGTCACATCCACTGGCGCCTGACTCTCCCGCCAGACTGCAACCCACGGTAGCATCTGAGAGGACTCCCCTCTCTGTTCCCCATTACCTCGTAGCTGTTGCCTTATCTCTTCCCCTTATTGTTTTTTATTTTCTCCTCCTCTTCATTGCCATAGCGTGGGTGACTTGATGTGCTCATTTACCCAGAACAGTCCTAGTTTGCATCTGTTGTCTTGACATTATCACAAATACACTAAGTCCCCTACATATGAACAAATTCCCTTCTGAGAGCACATTCATTAGTCCAATTTATTCACAAGCCCTACAAAGTTAGCTAGGTACCCAACTAACATAATCAGCTATATAATACTATATTGTAATAGGGTTATAAAACTTGTCACACAAATACTACATACATTAAAAATAAACACAAAAAATAATAAAACACTTAATCTTACAGTACAGTATCTTGAAAAGAATAGTAGTACAGTACAACAGCTGGCATACAGGGCTGGCATCACATTCGTATCTTTGAAAGCTCTTAACTTGAAGGTTCATATGTGGAGGACTTACTATAATGCATCCTTTTATTCTTCTAAGTATCCTGGTTTGGACAATAAATTGCATGGTCACCTTATCATTGTACCTCTGGACTTCTCCATCTCATGGTCCTCAATGATCCGTATATGATCTGATTGATCTAAATCCTTCATCATACACCATCACACGTCAAGATCTTTGAGTGTGGCTACCATGACTGCCTTGTTTACTGCTGGATCCTCAGTACCTAGTACAGAGCCAGGCACACTCTTGGTGCCCAAAGACGTATATTAGATAGATGGATGCTGTGCTGTGCTGTGGCTAGTGAAGTGAAAGTTGCTTAGTCATGTCTGACTCTTTGCAACTCCATGGACTGTAGCCAGCCAGGCTCCTCTGTCTATGGGGATTCTCCAGGCAAGAATACTGGAGTGGGGTGCCCTGCCCTCCTCCAGAGGATCTTCCCAACTTAGGAATTGAACCAGGGTCTCCTGCATTGCAGGTGGGTTCTTTACCAGCTGAGCTACCAGGGAAGCCCCAGTTGATGGATTCCCAGGGGTTGCCCAGCTAGATATGCTTCATGGATTGTTCTGAGCAGGATAGACATCACATAGAGAACAAAGGAAAAGGTTATCACCCACTGTTCCCACCCCACTGCTAAATAACTTGACTCACCTGAACCGGCAGAGCTCAGTTCCCTCTGTCACTTGGGTGTGGTTTCCAGGTCGTTCTCCTCTTTGCAGTCATTGCTCTATCTCAGCTCCCCTGCAGGCTGCCGTCCATGTGAATTACTCCCCGGAAATGATGCTGATCTAAGAGGCCAGCAGCCGGAGGACAAACGGGGGAGGGATGTCAGCAGGAGCACCAGCGGCAGAGTCCAGCTTTGCCATTCAATAGCTTTGTGACCTTGGTCAAAGCCCTTGGCCTCTCTGACCTTGCAAGAGGAAGATTTCCCTCCAGGTGTCACCCTGAGTCAGTGGTTGTCCTGGGATTCACTGGTAAATAGGAGCCAAAGGCTGTGAGCCAGGATTACAATAACATGTTCTGCTCATGCAAATGCCATGGAGCAAGTGCATGACCTTCGGAATTCTCCATCTCTGCCTCCTCCCCAGCCCATGGCACGCAGTGCTGAGTGCTGAAGCCCCCGAAAAGCCCCCAAAGTTCTGTCTGATAGCACTTCTTACTCAGCAAGGCCTTTCCCAGGCCTCCATTCTTCCTTCAGATTCCTGTTCACCGATCCTAAGGCGTTGGCCGTTCTGCCCCATCAAAGACCTGGCAGAGATGGGAAGGATTTAGGGGTTCATGATCCTGGGTGACCACGTGGGTGTTACCCAGCCTGGCCCAGAGCAGAGTCACTGGGGGAAAATTCTGAGCTGCAGGTTGAGAAAGAAAGCAAAGGATGAATCAGAGGTGGAAGTAAAGCCAAAAACAGGGAAATGGCATCATGAGATCATAACTGGAACTGTTTGGTACAGTTTAGGAAGCAGAGGGCAAAACTGGTGAAGGTGGAGAGTGGTGTGGAGGCTGCAAGGCAAGAGACTCAATGAATGCTGTGCTCTCGTGGGGTGTAGCAGAGTGGGAGTCTCCAATGCTGAGAAGGACTGGAACATTAATGGGTAGTAAGGGTTCACATGGTATTGTGGTTGGGGTTCTTTGAAACTAAACGGAGGCCTTTCTAGAGATGCCACACCTTCGTTCAGAGCGCTAATTCTCAATGATAGACTCTCAGACGGTGTGGTGAGCCTAGAAAGGGAGATATTTGCAGCCACAAAAATTGGACCATAAAGCCGCTTGTCTTCCCTTAAAACCAGACTTAGTAAGAGAAGTAGGATCTGGAGGGCGGGGATTATTGAATATGACAAAAGGTAAAAGGTTGTACAGGTTTTCCATGCTACAACCTTACTTGAAAGCTGAAGACAACAGCTAGTCAGTTGTGTGTGAAGAAGGAGGTCTAACTCTGGGCTTCTAAAACTATCCCTTAGAACAGAGAAGGGTGCACCTGTGCCCTGGGATTCTGGAGGGCAGAGCTTGAAGTCATTCCTTAGGAAATCTGAGGTTCTGAAACTGGTGGTCACCGGAGGGGAGAAGAGTGAGAGGCTAGGGGAAATAGGTGAAGGGGATTAAGAGGTACAAATTTCCAATTATAACATAAACAACTCACAGGAATGTAATGTACAGCATAGGGAATATAGTCAACAATATTGTAACAACTTTGTATGGTGACAGATGGTTACCAGACTTATCATGGTGATCAATCCATGATGTATATAAATGTTGAATCACGATGTTGTTTGCTCCTGAAATTAGTTTAATATTGTATGTCAACTATACTTCAATTTATAAACATGTAAGTACATAAAAATTTTAAAAAGTAAAGGTTCTTGTGGCACCTGCCTTCTTACCTGGGAGGGTAAGGGCTGCAGCTCAGATTCTGTGAAACTGAGGACCCTTGATTGGTGGCTGCTTCTTTTTTTTTTTGTATTGGAGTATAGCCGATTAACAATGTTGTGATCGTTTCGTGAAGAGCAAAGGGACTCAGCCATACATACACACGTATACACTCCCCCCCCCACAAAACTCCCCTCTTGGGGGCTGCTTCTGGGGGACCCCTGACTCTGAGAGTGGCTTCCAATGGACCTTGAAACCCACACAGTCCCTGGGAGCTTCCTCAGGAGTCAGCAATGCCAGGGTGGCACAGAGAACTGCCTGCTCCCTCCCTGAGATCTCTCAATCGTGGAGTTTAAGAATCTCCCTGACAGTTGGGCAACACTCTAGGTAAAGGCGGCAGAGCTAATTTGTTAATCTGCCAGAGCCGCATCCAGCATCCTTCTGTGCGCTGACAGCCCTTGCCCGAGTCACCCCTCGCCTCCCCAGGAAGGCACTAACTCACAGGAAAAAAATTAAAATACTGTGACTTGAAACAGTCTTCCCCCTGACAACAGAACTTTTGAGCCTTTTCATGCTAGAAGAATGCGTGCTTTGTTCTGTCCTTAAGTTATTTATAAAGCGTCCCTGGCTTTGCAAGACACAATGCCTAATTACTGCTAATTCATTCCATTCTGTTCCCATTTTCCTTAACGGAAGTAGGTGAGGAAAGGCAAGTCAGCCACAGTGAATCGATCTTTTGAGTCATTGTTTCTTCAGGGCCTGATTCCACCTCAGGACAGTAAGCTCCAGGATGGCAGTGGCTTTGTCTGTTTTGTTCCTTGTTGCTAAGAGGTGTGTGGGACCACAGATTCCAGCGTGTGGTAGCACTCACCAAGTGGCTGGATGAATGAATTCAGCAGCTCTCATATGCCAGGCACCGTGCTGGGTGCCAGGAATCTAGTAAGGAGTAAAACACAGTCCCTACCCTCCCCGAGCTCTGATCCTGTCTGTGTGAGTCCATGTATGTTTCTTGGGTGTTTCTTCCTCAGACCGGGGATCCAGGCATTGCTCAAAAATGATCTGCCCATATGGGGGACCATCTCTCTGTACAACATTCCAGATGGTGGCTTCACCGGGCAGGATTATTTAGGGGTGATCTTCTCCCAACCTCCCTCTTTCCAGCCCTCACTTAATTACCCAGCTTGTCTCTTAAATAAAGGGGGAGGGATTGCCTTCGCCTTGTGAGCATAAATGTTTTCTAAATGATATTGTTCCTGCAGCTTCCGAGAGCCTCGTAAACATGCCTGGCCCTGGATTTATAACCCGACGATAATCCCGCTTAGCCAGCTGCTGAGATTCACAGTTCTGACCCCTACTCTGGCGCCCCACCCTATCACCCCTCGAAGGGGAACTAGGGGCCAAAGGTGAAAGGTTGCAGAGCCTCAGGAACTGTGCCTGGGGCCGGCCTCCAGCAGGCTGATGCTCTCAACCAAGATGAGTGTTGCTGCCTCTTCCCATTACATCTGCTCTCAAAGCCATGGAGCCAGCCTTCCTCCCGGGCAAACCTCCAGGAGGTCTGTGGCAGCAAGACAGACCTCTGCAGTAGCAAGGGGACCCTGCCCAGCCCTGTTGCTCTTCCTAGCATGTTCATTCCTGCAAAGCCTCTTGAAAAGAACCCAGCCCACCAATGTCTATCCTGGGAATGCTCGGATCACTGCAGGCATCAGCGGATCGCTCCAGCATCCTTCCGGCCCCTCTTGTCCACCTGATTTGCAGCTTTTCCATGTTCAAGACCCTCCCACACTCATTTTGGCTCCATCTTTCAGGTTCTTTACCTTGATATTGACAGGCTGGTATGGGACCAGCTCTCACAGTTGGCCTCAGAACCTCAACTAACTATGACTTCTGTTCTCTGTGATTTTATTTCAGATGTGTGGATGAGAGATCGGGCCGCCTAGACCCAGAGGCATCCCCTTGTCTGCTGGCCTTCCTGACCGAAGAAGTACCTTGGACTTCAGAGACTGATTACTGTGACACTGAGGCCCTGTTGTCAGCATTTCTGGAACACACATCCTGTTATCTGTGTGGCAAATGAGTGTCATCCAAATATATCTGAGCCATACTGCTTCAGCCTCAAGGCCTGGTTTCCTACAGTGCCACATTAAAAAGAAAAACAAATCTAACTCCAAAAGCTGTGAAAAAGCAGTGTAATTTTTTTTTCCCCTTAAGGTTCTTGGAGAGATGGCAAAGGGGAACGTATATCACATCACACAGAGGAAAGCATTCTAAAATCCCTGCTTACTCATCCGTCTCTCTGTGGGCCTACCATATCCAGCAGCAGACTTGCAATATACAGTTATGCAGGTTGTGCACTGCACAATTCAAGGGGGCACCACTCACATTTGTATCTATCATAGATAAGTATTTATTATTGCAGTTTTCTGGCAGATGGTACTAACATGTCTTGAAGAAAACAATTGGCTTTTCCATTTTTTTATATAGCAGCTTCTCTGGTTCTTCTTTTCCATCTCTCTTCCCTCATCTCCGCCCTTTGCTGGCTCTCTTGCTTTACTACATCCATTTCTCTCATCCACATCTCTTCTTTGAAGTGCAGTCCATATGTTCCCTGGGCCATCAGTTTAACCTCAGCCTCTTCCAGGTCTTTGCCATCTTCTGTCATCACCATTGCTCATGACCAGGTCTGCAAGAACTCCCCTCTTTAAAATGATACTGTTACCTCTCAGACCCCAGGGGCGATGTTTTCTGGAAGAAGATTCAGGAACCTAGAGGAGACAGAAGAAGAACACTCACTGCTGCAGCAGGAGGCCTTTGGTCTGCTGTCTGCCACACCTCCAGCCAGTCCTTCCAGCCAGACATATACAGGGATCTGAAAGGGCTCCAGGGAAATGCTCCCAGCGCCTCTCTCTCATGCTTCCCAGCATCTCAGACTCTCTCTGCAGAGTGACTTTCATTTCTTTCTCAGGAACCTAAGTGACTCCCCTGGCAACATAAGCCACAGCCTCTGGTTCAGACCCACAGCGGGGAAGGGCTTTCTGCTGGTGCTCCTTAGAATAGAATTTCTATGCCAGCCATCTCCTCTTCAGACCTTATACCCCAGAATATGGATTGGGAGGGGGAGGAGTGACCCTAATAGGGAATTCCCTAACTGGGGGCTGCTCTGAGAGTGGGCCCTGATGCCCATCTGGCCCTTATCCTCTTAGGTCTTGCTTTCAAAATCAGCATATTCTCTCTCTCTTTCTCTCAGTCTTGCTTGGAACAGTCTCCAGCAGACTCTGATGTCAGGAGAAGAGGGTCCATTGTACCCTTCATCATTCAGCTAGAGCTTCCAGAAGGACCTGCTTCCCCACTCCCCACCATGCTGCTCAATTCTGCAGATGCTGCCCTGTGCCAGCACTTGCTTTCTCAGGGGTGGCAGTGGGTTTCCCCAGATCTTTGTCCCCTAGGACAGCCTCCACTCAGTACAGTTGATTGCTCTTAACTTAAGCTGGAGCCCCCCCCTCCCGACACCCTGCCCCATGCAGTGCATTAACCCTTTCAGAGGAGCCAGTTCCATAGAGAGAATTCCTTTCATTGGAGCCTCCGGAAAAATCCCTGCATCATGGAAGGCAGCCAAGTTCTCCTGTTTCCCCAGGGTCTCTTGGGGGCTGCTGGTTGACTGGTCCCTGCCTATGGTTCAGACGGGAGTGGGTGAACCCCAGCCTAGAGCCCACAAGGGGGAGAGGGTCTGCTCTCTCTTCCGCCATCTCCCCCTTCATTTTCTCTTTCCCTCCATTCCTCTCCATCTTCTCCCTAAAAAACGCATCATAGTCTAACTGAATCAATTACCCTCGCTCAAAATCCTTCCCGGGTAGCTTCTTTGGAGAACATGGTACAATCTTCCTGTCACTTTCTCATCTGCTAAAACCCAGCAGAGATGAGCAGCAGTTCCTGTCGGCACCATCTACTTGGAATGGGGCGGAGGAGCAGGGAGCTGGCAAAGCAAATGCAAGTCCTTGTCTTCTGCTTTCATTCCTGCTGGGATGAGCTGGGCCCTGGAACCCACCCATCCCCTGCCACGCACATGCATATGTCCCAGGGAACTCCAGAACCAGCATTTGAGGCTTCATCCCCTGGGACAGTCAGCATCTCTACTCACCTGTCACAGCATTTAGAGATGGAATCATAAGGAGGGTGTCATGGGTGGTAGAGATCAGGGGAGGACAGAGGCTGGGACACAGTTAGCTCTAGAGTGTGAAGGTGAGGAAACACACGCTGGATCCAAAGCGTCAGATGGAAATGTTGAGGGAACTCAGCTACTGAAGCCTTAACACAGAAGGAAGAGGTGGAAAGGAGGTTGGAGAACTGGCTAATAAGAGGTGGACATTTTATTCTGCGGGTGATTGGGAATCTGGTTGCTTGTGGATGGTCTGACACTCAGGGAGCAGCCAAGCCTGGCTTAGATATTGTGTCTCCAGCCCCTCTGCCCCATCCCCATTCTAGGCTGGCATCATACCATTCTTCCTGTCTCTCGTCTACCCTGGCCATCCTATATCTAGCTGCCAACAAATCCTTCCTGAGCTCAGTTCCAAATGTGTCGCTCACGCTCAGAATGTTGCAACGGCCCCAGACCCTCCCCCGCTGCCTATCAACAGATTCTTTATCCTGACCTAGCCCAGATTTCCGTGCCCACCATGCCTTAGTTTTTCTCTTTCATTCTAGCCTTGTTTCACATCATGTAACCTTGGACCCATCCAAACCAAAGCCACCAACCAGCTCATGCTGTGTTCTAATCAGAACTACGATGTCCAAACCATTCCCACTTTTCCAGGTCCAGTTCAGAGAACACCTCTGGTAGGAAGTTTCTCTGATCGCTTTCTCCTCTGTGCTCCCATAGCACTTTGCTTTTGCCCCTTCGGTCACTTTCTATCTTGACTTATTATTATTTATGTGTGTGCCTTACCACCCCTATTATATACCCTCCAAGGGGTGGGGGTCTGCGTCTGTCTCCTCCCCTGGGCTGAGTTCAGAGCCTGGACAATCAGTAAACATCACAGTTCTGTCCCAGATAAAGACTCCTTTATGTCATGGGTTAGTGGACATCGGTGGTCACCTTGGCTTCCGTTCTAAAGATAAATAAATAAATAGGAAAAAGACAGACATGAGATGGAGGCTCTGAGAGACAGAAGTGCGAAGAGCTGGGTGTTTATTTCTGGCTTCCCCCGTTGTTCACTATCAGCTGCTTTCAGGTACAGCACACTCTTCACATCCTCACCAACAATTATTGAGGAAGCATTCGACTAATTTCCTCAACTCCAACTGCCTCTAGTACAATCTAATTTTGACATTACTCTCAGCTGTTTTTTAAAGATGCAAATAAGCTGAAATAGCAGGTGCCTGTGTGCCTGCCTGCCTGTCTGCCTACCTGTCTGTCTGTCTTTCAATGGATAGTCCAGGAGATGCACAGACTTTAGGGGCTGACACACTGCCTCTGTTCACTAAAAGCTGGCCAGACAGAGAATAATCCGCTCCCTGGCTCCAACAGGGGAAGCAACCCAAACAATGACTTTTCTAAACTTCTAAAGTCATCAACCATTTGTAGATGTCTCCACAGAAAGGCAAGAGCCCTGCTGTCTGTCCTGTGTCAAACAGTAAATGGTTTAATTACCCTGATTGTTGGACGGAGAGTAAGTGCGATATGGTAGAAGGTGGATGATGAAAGTGAGAAGTTGGAATGAAGGAGGTAGCTCTGGCCACTGGCAGCAGAAACAGACTTTCCTTGCAAGAAGCCTAAGGTACAAGGACCACTGAGGAGTCTTCTGGTTCATTCTCTGCACCCTGACAGGGCTCCTGGCCCTTAGGGAAGAAAGCCAGCAGAATTCTTTGTCACCCGCCCCAGGCTTTCTAACATTCATACCAAGAAGATTTTTTTTTTTTCTGTACCTCCATCCTCTTGCTGCAGCTTCAGTCAAATTGTACTTTTTTCTTCTCTCAGAGGAGACAAAGAACTGCTTTTTTTGCTCAATGTTGATTTCTATAAAAATAAAACTGGTTAAACAGTGCTACATCAACATCTTCTACTAACTTTGAATAGTGTATATATTTTAAAAACAAAATGTACACAAGATACACCTTTTTGAACAAGATTATATTATACATACTGTGCTTCCCAGCCTACTAAGTATTTCTTCCACCTACATTGTTTCATTTACTCTTTACAACAATCCCATGATTCAGGTACCTTTGTAATCTCCTTTTTCTCTGTTGAAAGAAAAAAGTGAAGCAGCTCTCCAGGGCTTCACAGTCAACTTGGACCTGGGTCTCAGGGTTTCAAAGCCAGCATTTCTACCATGCTAGGCTGTCTCTCATTAAATGCCTTCTAAATGTTGCTTTGAAATGGGTAGCACCAGCCTCACACTGTTAAGTGCCTCTCTCAACCTTGAGAACTCTTCATTCATTGGATAAATACTGCTTGAGCACTACTTACTCTGTCCTAGGCACTGGATGGACACTTAACATCGTAGTTAATTAATTAATCAGTCAAGTGTAATTCTGATAAAAGCTGCCCTAGAGCATTCTACCCCACCCCCACATCCCCCACAATCACCTTCACCCTCTGGTTTTTAGATGCTCTGTCTGCACAAACTCTGCCTTTCTTCCCTGCTCTCTTTCAAACTTCAAATTAAAATCACAGCCATTGATTCCTCAGAAACTGCATGAACCCACCAAGGCACCCTGAGAGTTAATGACTGACAGCTGAGTGTCTTAGCTTTCCTCTAAGAATTTCTAGAGAGCTTTTTTAAAGAGTGTCAAGTCTCCAAACTTAGGTACATCTAGATGTACATGAAGATGTTCTAAGAGATCGTGAGCTTGGATACATGGAAAGGAATTAATTTCCACCTCTTCACCACCCAGCAAATCACATGGCAGAAATCAATTGCACCCCCAATCCTACCTGCAAGGGAGCATCAACAATGTAGTCGCTAGCTTTCCATCCTCTCCACAAAAAAGTGTGAAATGGAGACTGAAGAGCTACTCTAAGTACCTGCTGCAGTTGGTGTCCACGAAACTGTGAAGCATCATAAACTTTCTGGGTGCTCCCATCCTTCCTTGCCTTATATGTAAACATAAAGTACAGCATGTTGGAAAGTTCTGAATGCATGGGCTGATGGAGTTTTAGTTTAAAAAACCTCACCTCTTCCATCCCCAACTCCCAAGGGACAAACTCGCAAGCAAAGAGCCATGAGAGCATCAGTAGAAAATATGAAGGCAGCTTTATTTCATCCAGGTAACAAATTCATGGCAAGGTACTACACAGCTTAGAATTAGAACGCTGGAGATTTATGAAAAGCTAGCTGAGAAGTTTCAGTCTCCTAATGAGGCACCCAGTCTTCATGTTCACCATTCTCAATCACGAGAAAGGACTCGATGAGCAGCTCTTACTCACCCATGGCTCATTCGTGTCTCAGTTACACAGTTTGTTTGGTCACAAGGAGAAGGAAATAAGTCCCCACTTGCATCTGACTGCTCAATATTGCACTTTCAAGTCAGAGAGGCATTTATTAGAGGTGTAGTCACGTTCATTCATCATTTGGGCACCACCTCCTCCTCGTCATCATCCACTTCTCTGCTCAGTTATTCATTCCTTCCATGAGCTTATGAGGTATAGATTAATTTAATGAAAATCTATTGTGGATCTTACTGTAAAAAATGCTCTTCACTTCAATCAGTAATAAATATACTATGGTAAGCCCCCATCTACTTATCATTCAACCCCTTCTCTGCTTCTGTTATTAGCATTGTAACAATAGTCAACAGTCATCCATGGACACAAATTAATTAATGAGTGTACAAAGGAGGCTCATGTTGCTCCTTAAGAGACAATTTTCTAAAATATTCTCCTCTGTTTATTTAATACTTTCACTAAAAATGTTATATGTGTATGTTGTTTTTAATCAATTATATAATACTAATTATTTTAATGGTATTTTAATGTGAAGAAAAATACATTACCATTTACAGCCTTATAGTCACAGGAATTTTTAAAAAGAGTTTTAATATATATATGATGGTATTATCAATGAGCATTTTTAAGTGTAATAGGGTAATATCTTTACAGTAAAATTCTGTGGGGAAGTGAAATGGAATTTGAGGAGAAAAAGGAATGCCTATTAAAGAACTTGAGTTTGTTGTTGTTTCTGCTATTGTGTTTTTTAGGAAGACGAGGGTACGTATCAACTTGCCATGGTATTTAGTTTCCTTCTGACACATTTGAAAGAGTTCCGTAGTGATTTCATTATAAAATGGCAATATTTATAATAACCTGAGAATAACATCTTATGAAACTATTTAAACTGATGAAATAAAAAATATTAGATGTCAGCTTGAAAATATGCAAGGCAGTACTTGGTGTTTCTCATTTCTTTTCGGGAGCCCACGAGTCAAATGTTTGAGGATCTGTAGTCTGGAGCCAGCAATGGCCAAACCCAAGGGGTGAACCTGCATGAAGACATTTTGAGCACTGTTGGAGGGCAGAGGGGAAATACTTTTGACCAGGGGCAATGTGAGGAGGTGACGTTTGTCCACCAGGTCTTTTACTTGCAATGTCTCATTTCAAGGCCTCCCCTAAGGGAGGCATTCGCGATGAGTGCAACTCTGGAGCCGCACTGCCTGGATTCCAATCCTGGCTCTTAGCGCCTGCCTATCAGATGACCGTGGACACATGCCTTGCGCTCTCTGAAAGCCGGTCCCTCATAGTTTCTAGGGAAGACTGGATCCATCTCTCAGGGCTTCCGTGAGGACCCAGTGTGATGATTCATGCAAAGTCCTTAGCTTGGCACCAGCCCTGGAAAGGACTCAGTGGACATTTGCTCTTTGTATCGTCCCCTCTGTTTCCAGGAAGGAAACTGAGGCCCAGAGGAGCTAAATACCTTGAGACTGGACCCAGTGATCCCCACCGCAGGCCCCACGCCACCCTCTGCAGAGCTGACAGTGGTGGCCGGGCCCATGGTCACCTGCTGCTGCTGGCCAGCTGCGGCTCTTTCCCCCTGCACCTTCCTGCTTCCCTGGGCTTCCTCCTTCCCCATCCCCATGGAGGGAGGTGGCACAGAAGCCCCTGCCGGGCAGGTGTTCTGGGGGCAGGACACGGGGGGAGCTGGTGTGACTGGGAAGTGGGGGATGAGGGCAAAGTGCACAGTTCCCTTCAGTCTGCCCAGTAGATATGCCCATCCACCTGTCAGTTTCAGTTCTTTTGTCAAAATTCACAAAATACCTGCCTCTGATTTGAAAGACTCTCTTGTCGTTATGAGCATCTGAATTTATCAAATCTTAGTACATTTCTGAAAGGGTGAAAAGCGAGGAAATGGGGAGGGGATTGAGGTGTCATCTTGTCCCTTTTTCTCACAATTTATCCCAGATCCCAGACTCTGCTACCCCGAAACAAATCAGGGAAGAGAGACCCACAGACTCTGGAAGCCATTGACTGATGTCAGTGGATGCTCCACTTCCATCTATGATTTGCCCTGCGTACGGGGCTTGTCAGAGCCAGGCTGAGGGGAGACCAAGAACAGGAGAGAGACTCAGCTGCCCCCAGGGCATCTTTGTTCCAGGTCCCCAGACGCCCCAGTCAACAGGGCTCCAACCCTCAATACTCCTGAACCAAAGTTCTTCGGACCAGCCTCCTTGTTTCTCCTGTGCATTAACACAAGCCCTTAACAATTTTGTTTGTTTTCTGGTTTATCATCAGTATCCCTAGAGGAGGGATGAGTGAGTGAGGACTAATGAGTGCTAAGTCGCTTCAGTAGTATCTGATTCTTTGGGACCCTGTAGACTGCAGCTCCCCAGGCTCCTCTGTCCATGGGATTCTGCAGGCAAGAATACTGGAGTGGTTTGCCATGCCCTCCTCCAGGAGATGGTCCTGAACCAGGGATTGAACCCTTGTCTCTGGCTCCTTACCACTAGCGCCACCTGGGAAGCCCAAGAGGAGAGATATGATAATAAATCAGAGGGATACTAATGATAAATCTCAACGTGTCAGGGATCTTGTGTGTTTTGCCACTCTTTAGCACAGCCTCTAGCATACAGCAGGCGCTCCATAAATGTTGAGGTTCACTAACAGATAACTGCATACTGAAAGGCTTCCACCACCTTCATGGACCTGACCTGGCCTCTTATTCCCTCGACAACCAAACTAACACGTTCACCATTAATTCATCAAAGATTCAGTGAACTCTGGGTTCATGCCAGACTCTGTAATAGACATCAGGTAGACAAGGAGCTTGCAGTGCAGGAGAGGCACAGACATTAAACAAGTAAACAGATCATGCTATATTTACCCCTTTGATGGTCTGTGAAGGAAAAGGGAATACTAAGAGAGAGGAAAAGGGGAATGGTGTCTAATTGAGAATGCGGGGCCAGCAAAGACCTGAGAGATGACTCTAGCAAAGGGAAAGGGAAGGGGCTTTGCAGGCAGACAGACAGTGTGCAGGTGCTTGGAGACAGAAGGATACCCACGTGGTGGCTGCAGAGTAAGTGAGGGAGGAGCAACACTGCCTAAGACTGGAGAGGTGGGAGGGGGCCAGAGGGCACAGAACCCACTGACGTGCTTTGTTAAGGACATTTGCTTTTTTTCTCAAGGCTGTGAAAAGCCTTGGAGAGTGTTGAGTGGGAGAGTCACATGATCCCATTTGTAGTTTAGAAAGATCTCTGACTGCTGAGTGAAAAACAGATCAAAGATGGGCAAGAGTGGAGATGCAAAGACTGGTTAGGGATCCCTTTAAGAAATGCAGGAAAGAGAGAGAACTCTGGTGGCTCTGATGTAATTCTGTCCCTCTTAGGTGTGGACCTCCCATCCCTTCATTCATTCCTTCACAGTTTATTCATTCTCAAACTCATTATTGATAACTTTGTATGGCAGGTGCTGGGAATACAACCAACAAGACAGACATGGTCCTTGCCTCCATGGAGCTTAGGACCTAGTAAGAGAAACAGACCATTAAACCCACACTTCCAACCTTCCAGCCAACTGAGAGGGGGCCTGCCACAGTGGAGGGAGGAGGGGAGGTAAGGGGACCTCAGGAGAGGCACCCAACTGACTTGGGATGTCAGGGACTGTCAGGGTAGGGAGATCTAGACCAGGATTATAAAACCCCAGCTACCTATGCACTCAACCTGAGTCTGTCTCCTGAAACAACCAAGGGGTCTCCATGTTTAGCCATCTGATTGCCTGCTAACTAACTCCACCAAGCAGGCCATGGGCAAATCGGCCGTAATGTGGTCGAAATCATCCCCATGCCCAAACCTGTCCCTCCACTGTAATCTTTGACTCAAAGAACAACATTTCCCTCTACATAGTTATCCAAGCCATCAATCCTGGCAGCCTTCTCTCACCCCTTGTCTCCCATCGCTGCTCACTGAGACCTATTAGTTCATCTTCCCAGGGGCCTCTTACCTTTCTCTCCTCTCTTGATCCCATGACCATTCATCTGCTCCAGGCACCACCATCTCCTGCCTAGTTGCTGCAACACCTCTGCTTCTTCGCCCACCTCCAATCTTCCGAACATCCCCCCATGCATCCAGGGGGGCTTTTCAAATGCACTTCTGCCTGGCTGTCTTCTCCTGGTTTCTCCCTCCAGCTTCATTCAGCTCAGTTGTCACTCCCTTTGGGGAGACCCCTCTGAGCCCTTCTCTGGTTTGGGCTCCCCCAGCCCATGATGCCCTAACGCAGGGCCTTTCCCATTTACAGCCACAGTCACATGTTACTTCATGTGCAGCCTTCCCCATCAGAATCCACACTTCGATGGCAAGTGTGGTGGCTTTCTAGCCCACCAACACTTTGCAAACAACTCCATCGCCTTCAAACAGAAATTTCTATAAAGAGTCATCTTACAAGGAAGCGGGGATCCCTTAGCTGGAGAATCTGGAGGACTGTCCTGATCTTGTGTGGGTGAGAAGCCCACAGTGGGGGCCCCTCACCCAGCCTGGGCTCCCCCTTCCCCAGCCTTTCTCCTCCTTCACTTTCCTTCCTCCCCGAGCTGACTGCTGTGACCACAGATGGTGAAAGGAAACACAATTTGTACTTCTTTATTTGGTTTGGAGAGCGCTGTGACAGACAGAAATAAATTCTCTCTCCCCTTACCCCACCCCCAGTTTCTTCTCCTTTGGTTTGTGAATCTTTGAAGGCAGCTATCTGAAAGAGGCTGACAGGCAGGTGCTGGAGGCAGGGAGGGAACTGGAGGGTGTTTTGACTGGGAGGAGAGTGCTAATGCCTCTTCGGCTGCCACCAGCACTATGACAATTATGGTTATGGAGGAGCTTCCATGGAGGAAAAAGAGAGGAGAGAAACCATCTCCGTATGTGTCAGAGGTGAGAGCAGGGTATGAGCAGGCTGTGGCCTCTCACTGCTTCTGAAGATCTCTAAGGACAAAAATAGACAAACAAACAAGCAAACACACCCACACGAAAGCAAACCCAGGTCTGTCTGGACCTGGGGAGCAGCAAACGGACCTGATGCGGTGACCTGGGGGGGTGCCATGTTCTTTTTGTTGCTCCCCCTGGAATCAATACGTGCAGACCCTTCAGTGGAAACTTCTAGTAACTCGGTACGGTGGCTCTGCTCTGTTCCCCCTGCCCCAGGGTCCCTGTTTCTACCCTTAAAGCTCAGGGAATGCAAGGTGATCCCTGAACTCTGCCTCTTACTTTACCTGAGCCTTTGTCTTCTTCAGATCACGTGCACTTTTGATTTTTTTTTTTAAACTTTCATTTTAACGGAGAAAGGGGAAGATATGCTAGAACTGACAAAGTGCCGAGAGTTAAAAGGTACCGTCAGACCCAACAGCTCTGCTTAACTGCACAGGCCTATCTGAGAACACACAGAGGCAGCAAATGAGAGAGAGAGAACAGAAATGTAGTAGAGCCCTGAGTCTTCCTGACAGTGAAACCAGAGCTGGAAAATGTCAGCTGACTTCTGCATGTCTGCTGCAGAGGCAGACAGGAGCGGGGTGAGGGCTCAGAATGAGCTGTGCAGGCCCCTCCATCGGCTCCACCCATCTTTGGGAGGGTTCAGGGTCTCCTGGGAGCCAGGCAGGCAGAGACAGTCTCTGTTGCAGATTCTGGGGAAAGGCAAGTGACACTGTGTTGTGTTCCCTCCCTTCCTAAATAGCTAGGTTCTTCTACCCTTTCATCTGTTTGCACCCCAACACACAAACACGCATACACACCCTACTCCTCTCCTGCCCCGCCCCCCCCAACTGTAGCTTTTGCTGGGCAGCTGTATCAGGCAACTTACATCATATTGTCAACTAACCAAAGGGAAGAAGCTAAAATCAAGTCCCAGACCTGGTGGTGTCTCTGTCCCATACAGGACTCCAATCTTCATAGTCTTTGCCCACCCCAGAATATAACAGAAACAGAACAATTTATACTTTTTTGGTGCTACAACAGTCCTGGCATAAGCGCTTTTGAAGGAGGTGGCCATTACAGCCATTACCCCTGCCATAGTTTGGCCTGAGGCCAAACTACAGGGAGGGAATACAGCCCAGCCCATCAACAGCAAATTGGATTAAAGACTTACTGAGCATGGCCCCGCCCATCAGAGCAAGACCCAGATTCCCCCACGGCCAGTCCCTTCCATTAGAAGGCTCCCACAAGCCTCTTATTCTTAATCATCAGAGGGCAGACAAAATGGAAACTGCAATTATAGAAAATGAACCAAAGTGATCACTTAGATCACAGCCTTGTCTAACTCAGTGAAACTATGAGCCATGCCATGTAGGGCCACCCAAGACAGACGGGTCATGGTGGAGAGTTCTGACAAAACATGGTCCACTGGAGAAAGAAATGGCAAACCACTTCAGTATTCTCGCCTTGAGAACCCCATGAACAGTATGAAAAGGCAAAAAGATAGGACACTGAAAGATGAACTCCCCAGGTCAGTAGGTGTCCAACATGCTACTGGAGAAGAGTGGAGAAATAACTCAAGAAAGAATGAAGAGGCTGAGCCAAAGCAAAAGCAACACCCAGCTGTGGATGTGACTGGTGATGGAAGTAAAGTCTGATGCTGTAAAGAACAATATTACATAGGAACCTGGAATGTTAGGTCCATGAATCAAGGTAAATTGAAAGTGATCAAACAGGAAATGGCAAGAGTGAACAACAGCATTTTAGGAATCAGTGAACTAAAATGGACCAGAATGGGCAAATTTAATTCAGATGACCATTATATCTACCACTGTAGGCAAGAATCCCTTAGAAGAAATGGAGTAGCCATCATAGTCAAAAAAAGAGTCCGAAATGCAGTACTTGGGTGCAATCTCAAAAATGACAGAATGATCTCTATTCTTTTCCAAGGCAAACCATTCAATATCACAGTAATCCAAGTCTATGCCCAATCACTAATGCCAAAGAAGCTGAAGCTGAATGGTTCTATGATGACCTACAAGACCTTCTAGAACTAACACCAAAAAAGATGTCCTTTTCATCATAGGAGACTAGAATGCAAAAGTAGGAAGTCAAGAGATCCCTGGAGTAATAGGCAAGTTTGGCCTTGGAGTACAAAATGAAGCAAGGCAAAGGCTAACAGAGTTTTGCAAAGAGAACACACTAGTCATGGCAAAAATCCTCTTCCAACAACACAAGAGACTACTCTACACATGGAAATCACCAGATGGTCAATACCGAAACCAGACTGATTATATTCTTTGCAGCCGAAGAAGGAGAAGCTCTATACAGTCAGCAAAAACAAGACCAGGAGCTGACTGTGGCTCAGATCATGAACTCCTTATTGCAAAATTCAGACTTAAATCGAAGAAAGTAGGGAAAACCACTAGACCATTCAGGTGTGACCTAAATCAAATCCCTTATGATTATATAGTGGAAGTGACAAATAGATTCAAGGGATTAGATCTGATAGAGTGCCTGAAGAGCTCTGGATAGAGGTTTGTAACATTGTACAGGAGACAATGATCAAAACCACCCCCAAGAAGAAGAAATGCAAAAAGGCAAAATTGTTGCTTGAGGAGGACTTACAAACAGCTATGAATAGAAGAGAACCTAAAGGCAAAGGAGAAAAGGAAATAACTATCCATCTGAATGCAGGGTTCCAAAGAATAGCAAGGAGAGATAAGAAAACCTTCCTCAGTGATCAATGCAAAGAAATAGAGGAAAACAAGAGAATGGAAAAGACTAGAGATCTTTTCAAGAAAATTAGAGATACCAAGGGAACATTTCACGCAAAGATGGGCACAATAAAGGAAGGAAATGGTATGGACCTAACAGAAGAAGAAGATATTAAGAAGAGGTGGCAAAAATACACAGAAGAACTATACAGAAAAGATTTTCATGATCCAGACAACCACGATGGTGTGATCACTCACCTAGAGCCAGACATCCTGGAATGTGAAGTCAAGTGGGCCTTAGGAAGCATCACCATGAACAAAGCTAGTAGAGGTAATGGAATTCCAGTTGAGCTATTTCAGATCCTCAAAGATGATGCTTTAAAGTGCTGCATTCAATATGCCAGCAAATTTGGAAAACTCAGCAGTGGCCACAGGACTGGAAAAGGCCAGTTTTCATTCCAATCCCAAAGAAAGGCAATGCCAAAGAATGTTCAAACTACTGCACAGTTGCACTCATCTCACATGTTAGCCAATAATGCTCAAAATGCTCCAAGTGAGGCTTCAACAGTACATGAATCAAAAACTTCCAAATGTTCAAGCTGGATTTAGAAAGGGCATAGGAAACAGAGATCAAATTGCCAACATCTGTTGGATCAAAGAAAAAACAAGAGAATTCCAGAAAAACATCTATTTCTGCTTCATTGACTACACCAAAGCCTTTGATTGTGTGAATCATAACAAAATGTGTTGGGAATATCAGACCACCTTATCTGACTCTTGAGAAATCTGTATGCAGGTCAAGAACCTGCATACAGTTAGAACCAACCATGAAACAAAGGACTGGTTCCAAATTGGCAAAGGAGTTCATCAAGGCTGTATATTGTAACCATGCTTCTTTAATATACGCAGAGTGCATCATGTGAAATGCTGGGCTGAATGAAGCACAAGCTGGAATCCAGATTGCCGGGAGAAATATCAATAACCTCAGATATGCAGATGACACCACCCTTATGGCAGAAAGCGAAGAGGAACTAAAGAGCCTCTTGATGAAAGTGAAAGAGGAGAGTGAAAAAGCTGGCTTAAACATTCTAAAAACGAAGATCATGGCATCTAGACCCATCACTTCATGGCAAATAGACAGGGAAACAATGGAAACAGTGACAGACTTTACCTTCTTGGGCTCCAAAATCACTGTAGAAGGTGACTGCAGCCATGAAATCAAAAGACACTTGCTCCTCGGAAGAAAAGCATGACCAACCTAGACAGTATATTAAAAAGCAGAGACATTGCTTTACTGACAAAGGTCTGTCTAGTCAAAGCTATGGCTTTTCCAGTAGTCATGTATAGATGTGAGAGTTTGACCATAAAGAAAGCTGAATGCCGAAGAACTGACGCTTTTGAACTGTGGTGTTGGAGAAGACACTTGAGAATCCCTTGGACTGCGAGGAGATCAACTCAGTGAATCCTAAAGGAAATCAGTCCTGAATATTCATTGGAAGGACTGATGCTGAAGCTGAAGCTCCAATACTTTCACCCCCTGATGTGAAGAGTCCACTCATTTGAAAAGACCCTATTGCTGGGAAAGATTGAAGGTGGGAGGAGAAGGAGATGACAGAGGATGAGATGGTCAAATGACAGTACTGACTTGATGGACATGAGTTTGAGCTAGCTCTGGGAGTGGGTGATAGACAGGGGGGAAGCCTGGCATGCTGCAGTCCATGGGGTCGAAAAGAGTCAGACACCACTGAGCGACTGAGCTGAACTGAGGGCTAGGCACTGTGCTGAATACTTTGCAAGACTTATCTTGCATTAACCTCCCACCGTCTCTCTGTGATAATTTCAGTTATTAACTTCATTGTTTTTAGGTGATGCGACTGAGGCTAGAAACTAAACAGACAAACAAAGCAAGGTAACTGAAAACCCTGTGTATTGGGTTAGCCAAAGCAAGGTACATCTTGGGGAAAACGTGAACGAACTTTTTGGCCAACCCAGTAGCTATTAAGGGTCATAGCCTCCAAGAAGTCTTCTCTGATTTCCTATAGCTGACTTTGATGCCCTTCCTTGGGTTTCTAGTAGTATCTTAGCACTTTTCACACAGATTATAATTAGGAGTTTATAGGCTGTAACCAGGGGCTTCCCTGGTGGCTCAGTGGTAAAGCCTCTGCTTGCACTGCAGGTGATGCTGGAAATGAGGGTTCGATCCCTGGGTCGGGAAGATTCCCTGGAGGAGGGCATAGCAACCCACTCCAGTATTCTTGCCTGGAGAATCCCATGCACAGAGGAGCCTGGCAGTTTAGAGCCCATGGTGTTGCAAAGCCTTGGTCACAGCTGAAGCAACTGAGCATGCACGCATGTGCTATAACCAAGCAGGGCCCTATGGCGCCTTCCTGAGACAGATGCCACCATGTCCTCTGCCTGTCTCTTGCCTGTAGAAAATCTTTAGTCCAATAATAAATTTAATCAGAGAAATGAAAAAATTCAGAAACAGAAGAAAACGATCAAATAAGACAAAATAATAGTAGTTTATCCAGTAAGTTTCCCTGGTGGCTCAGACGGTAAAGAATCTGCCTGTAGTACGGAAGACCAGGGTTTGATCCCTGGGTTGGGAAAGATCCCCTGGAGAAGGGAATGGCTACCCTCTCCAGCATTCTTGCCTAGAGAATTCCATGGACAGAGGAGCCTGGCAGGCTACACTTCATGGGGTTGCAAAGAGTTGGACATGACTGAGCAACTTTCACTTCACTAGCCAGTAAGCAAAGTCAAGAACTTTTATTTCCTCCTCAAAAGCTATAGATAATATTCTAAGCCATATCCTGCAAGCTGTCTTATAGATACTGAAACCCCTACCAGGTGAGAAGTTAACTATATAATGACCAGACTGTAGGCATGATATAAGCTGCCAAAATTCTGAGAACTGGACTCAAAAAAAAAAAAAAAAGGGAAAAAACTGACCCTGGAACTGAAGACCAACTGTACTTAAAACAATCAAGAGGGTGCTGTCAGACCACTGATGACCAGTTTCAGGAGCTGACTGTGCTGCTCTGTACGTAGTCCCCTTCCTCTGCATACACACCCCTGAAATTCCCCTTTAAAAGTTCCTGCCCCTTGATTGGAAGTGGGGAATTGACTTTGGACATGAATCCACATTCTCCCCAGGTTGCCAGCTTCCTGCATAAAGCAACCCTTTCTTTCCTTCCAATGCTTATATCTCTAGTATTGGCTTGTGAGCAGCTAACAGCCAAACCTGAGTTCAGTAACAATTTCATGACCAGATTCTCACTAATTGAACGTCAGTTGAAGCTACAAGTGTAATTTTTAAGGCCTTTGTGCACCTGTGACTCAGCTTCAACCATGTACACAAAAGCAATGCCCTACAACAGTGATTCTGAAACTTGGATACCATTGGACTGAATGTGTAACCAAGTTCAAGAACTACTGCTTTAGAAGATACTGGACAAACAAGATGGAAGGAACCTGGGTCCCTGGATGACTGTCTGGAGCAGAATCTCTTGTCAGTAGGAACATCTGCCTTGAAGAGTTACATGAGAGACATCAACCTCTATCATGTTTACCATCACAAATATCATAGAGAAGATGCTTAAGGAATAATAAGGAAAATCTGATAACACTTGAATGCCTGGAATGTCAACTATTGTTCAGGAAATGTGAACGCAGGCACCAGCAATCACTTGCTTGTAAACACACTTGTGCGCGCGTGCACACACACACATAGCTCACATACTTTTCTGCATGACTTTCTCTTCCTAGCCACTCTTAGAGCAGCACTCAGCTAGAACCACAGCTTTCCTGGCTTCCCACCAGATTCTGATTAATGGGGAACTTCTCCACCCACCTTCTCCCACCCCAAGATAAGCTAATCGCCAACTTCCTCCTCTTCCTGATCCTATAAAGCAATTAAAGAAAAACTTCCTGTAGACTCTGCCTTTCCTGTTTTCTCTCTTAGAACCTGGCTCAGATTCTGTCTGGTTCTTGATCCACAATTTTCTTCTTCTTCCAGTTCAGAAGGTGAGGAAATTCCACAGCGCCACTGACGGCAGTGGGGCCTCGGGCACCAGCCTTGATCCCTGGTGTAAAAGTCAGGTAGAATCCTGCTCCTTGGCAGTGTGGGGCCAGGCCAGCTCAGTGGCCTGGCAGTTTAGGAATAGGGCTCCCGGCAGGCAGGGCCCTGAGTGTGAGGAGTGCTTAGAGGAACGATGGCAATTCCTCAGGGACCCAAAGTGCTAGAGCCTGAGTCCAGAACAACGGACAGAGAAGAGCTGAGCTGAGGAATGTGTGCGCAGGAAGAAAGGTCATTCTCTGCATACTGGGAAGAAGCTATGGCCCCGCCTGGGAAATCAGCACCAGGAGAAAACACCTCAGACATCTACCCTCCATCAAGAAGGGATGGTGCCCCTTGGAGATCTGGGTCCAAAACAGAAATGTCAGTAAAAACCATGTACAGTGGTGCAAGCAACCCTCGAAAAGGTCCCAGCCATGAGGTAACTTCAATTGCATGGAACAAAGGATGCTATAGAGCTCCATTAGGACTTCTCTGGTGGCTCAGATGGTAAGGAATTTGCCTGCAAAGCAGAAGACCTTGGATCGATCCCTGGGTTGGGAAGATCCCCTGGAAAAGGGAATGGCTACCCACTCCAGTATCCCTTGGACAAAGGAGCCTGTTGGGCTATAGTCCACAGGGTCACAGAGTTGGACATGACTGAGCAACTGACACTAACACATAAGCTCCATGAGGGAGACACTTAAACCCAAGCTTAAGTCCCCTCCTGCTCCCTGTGGGGCCTTGGGCAGGTCAGTGGGCCTCTCTGAACTTCAGTTTCCTCATCCACAAAATGAGCATGATGGTAATATCTTCCCTACTAACTCTACTATCATGTTAATAAGATAAATTAGATGGTGTACGTGAAAGTAAAGGGCAAAATGTAATTGTGATAAATATTCACACGCTCTGATTCTCTCCTGGCTGCAGATGGAATTCAAGTGCTGAGAAGACAGACTTTACTGTAGAAGCTACTCATTAAATATTTACTAGAGCATTGTTGATTTTGTTGTTTAAAAAAAAAAAAAGGAGTGAAGTGAACTCGGTGGCTTAGTTTCAGAGGGGAATGGAATATCGTCCCAGTGGTAGGAGGATATGGGAGACAGGGTCGGAGGTCCAGACCTGTGTGGCCCACCAGTGCTCCTCAGAGGGCTTCCCATCACTGCTTCAGGGCAGGTGCTTTGGAGCCTCCATGGACTGAGCAGGAAAGAGGCGAGCAGAGAAGCAAGCCCCAAGGCCCTGGGCCCCCAGACCCTCTTCCTTGTTGTTCTAGATGGATCTGCTATACCTGGTGTCCTGGTCTCAGGGCCCGTCCTCCCCACGCATCCTGCATCTGCTCCCCACAGCCCCAAAGGAGGCGCGTTCTGCCCTGCAGAGCATCCCCTCTACTGACTGTAGTTGAGTGATAGACATCCGGCCCAGGGGTCAGTCTACAGACTGGTCAGAGGCCACCTCAGGAAAATCCCCACCACCCCCCCCAGCCCCTGGAGATTAATGCCTCAGAGCAACATGGAAAGAAAAGACAGTGAACAGTGAATGCAGAAGTTGAAGGGCCGTGAGGTGGAGAGGCTGGACAAGGGAGCGCAGTGAGCCATCGGCGGGCCAGAGTTCTGAGCAAGCAGAAACCCCAAACTGGCTCATTAAATGGAGCACAGAGCAGGAGAGTCAGGAGGCAGCAGGAGGAGAAGATGATGGACCTGCCATGATACAAACTCAGAGAGGAGCTGAGACATCTCGATGACTCTGCTCTAATGCCACTGCTGAGGCCTGAGAACCAGAGCGGGGGTCGAGGGGGACCTTCTAGCCTCAGCCTTCCCGAGGCCTGGCTCCCCCTGGGCCTGCTCTGACCAGAGCCTCTCTGTTTGGCTTCTCCAGAGCATCTAGGAGGCCCAGCTTTGTGGCCGGGGTTCTCAGTTTCTTATCCCCATGTGCATCCTTATCACGAACCCTCCACTCTTTGTGGAAGCCTGATCGAGGTTTTGCTTCTTGAATCCAAAAGCCAAAGTAACAGGCTGCCTCTGAGAATCTGGAAAAGTGAGTTTCAGAGCCCAGGGTCACTGGTGGGTCCCTATGGTATGTGTCTTGCCAAGCTAAGGGCTGAGCCCAGCTCCCAGTCTGGAAGAGCTGGCCTTGAATGCCCGAGGCTTCTGTTGCTGGAGTCCGGTCTGAAGTCCTCGCCAGTGAACTTCCAATGAGCACAGTGGCTGTTGTTTGGGCCTGGTCCTTGTCCACCCGCACTAATTAACCAGGGAGGATCCTGTCTGTGCCTTAGTCCTGCCTTGGCATTTAGGACTATAATCAACCAAGAATGTCGTGGAGGGGGGTAGCCTAGAGGTGGGTGCTCAATCTGACATCCTTATGCAATCCCTCCCTCAAAATTTGCAAAGCCTGAAGCAAAGGTACAGAGTGCCTGCCAAGTGCCTTTCTCTTCACACCCCTGGCTCCAACTCACACCACCAGGCATCTCCTGTACTTACGCATGGGTTCCCTGCCAACAGTTCAAGCTCTGTCTATGTCTGCCTCCATCCCCGTCAATAACCATTGTTTGACCAATCTTCAAGCCTAGAGGTGCACACACCAGTGGTGAAGTCCACCCGTGGGAGGGTGGACCAACCCAGAGAAGAGGCCATTATAAGTAGCTGAAAGATAGTTCAGATCTGTTTGGTCTGGGGTTCCAAACACCTTGAATGTTGTCCAGAAGGGGGTACCGGTATAGAGTAACCACTATTCTCTGTCCATAGCACCCATGGGAGAGCAGCTGTTCTTCTGGCTTCTTCCTGGGCTATGGATCAGAACAGCTATCATTTGCAGAGAGCTTGCTATGTAAAAGGCACAGTTCTAAGCATGCTTCTTATATCCACTTACCTGATGGTCAAACAACCTTGAAAGTGAAAGTTGCTCAGTTGTGTCTGACTCTTTGCGACCCCATGGACTACACAGTCCGTGGAATTCTCCAGGCCAGACTCCTGGAGTAGGTAGCCTTTCCCTTCTCCAGAGGATCTTCCCAACCCAGGAAGGGAACCCAGATCTCCTGCATCACAGGCAGATTCTTTACCAGCTGAGCCACAGGGAAGCTCAAACAAACAACCCTGAGTTATCATTATTCCTATTCCACAGATGAGGAGACGGGAACTGAGACATTAAGTAACTTTCCCAGGAGCACACAGCAAGTAAGTGGCAGCAGCAAGCTTCTAACCAGGGCAGTATAACTAACTCCCGGGTCTCTGTTATAACCATCCTGAGACACAGTCTCAGCAGCTGAAGTGGCAGCAGGGCTCCCTGCCGACCTGACACACCAGGCCGGGCCCAGTGGAGGCTCAGAAACCACTCTCCTCTCATTTCACTTCCTGTCCATAGCTCTGAGCATAACACCCCAGTATCAGCCTTGTCCTCCTGGGACCCTCGGCAGGCAACTCACAGATGCGTGGACGAGAGGCCATCTGGGGAGGGAGTGTCAGGAGGCCTCCCCATCTCAGACAGAGGAGGGACACGATCAAAGCTAATTCCCACTCTTCAGTGAGCACCTGCTATGTGCCAGGTTTTGGCTTTACGTACATGATCTCATTTAATCCTCGTATGACTGAAAGGTAGCTATCATCCCCACTTTAAGATGTGTAACTACAGCTTTAAAGGGTCAAGCAATTTTCTGAGTCACTCAGTACTTGGCTTAAGCAGTATTTAAACCCAGTTCATGGGGCTCTAAGCGAATGGCAGCTGGTAAGTCACAAGGCGTCACCTCCCCTCTGTTCCTCGTGCCTCCCTTTCCTCCACTCCTTTCCGCTTTGCGCAACATCGCTCCCTCATCTCATCTCTTTTTCTCTGCACCTGGGGGGAGACCACCTGGGTTGGTCCTTCCATCTCTGACAGTGTCCAATGGGTGTCCCCGAGTCAGCACGTGTGAAGCTGCCCTGGGAAGGCTGTGGACAAGTGGGAGGCGGGTGTGAGAGCGAGGGGACGAGGATCCAGCCACCTTGGCAGGGACTTCAGATGGCCACGCTGGCTCCTGACCCCCAGGAACATGGATGGAGGTTGGTTGTGGCTCTCTCTGACTCCACCCCCTCCAACAATAAGATAAAACATCCACAAATAAATATTACACTCACGTGATTTGCAGCCTCAGTAACACTGAGGCTCAGTAACACTGAGTCTCCCCAAAATACTGACCCAGTGGCAACCTGGAGAGGGCAAGTTGGCCTGGGGCTTGAGGCCAGGGGACTGAGAGGGACCAAGCAATGTTCTTCGCTCCTCTGGGGGCTTTTCTAGGACCCCTGGCCTGTAAGTCTCCGAGAGGGTGGGGGATATTTCCTTACCAGCATATTAGGGAGCAGTGAGCCAATTTGGAGGGCTTCCCTGGTGGCTCAAGGGTAAAGAATCTGCCTACAATGTGGGAGCTGGGGGAGATGTGGGTTCGATCCCTGGGTTGGGAAGATCCCCTGGAGGAGGGCATGGCAACCCACTCCAATATTCTTGCCTGGAAAATCCCCATGGACAGAGGAACCTAGCAGGCAACAGTGCATAGTGTAGCCAAGAGTTGGACACGGCTGAAGCAATTTGGCATGGCATGGCCACCTTTGAACGTGTGAGCTGAGGGAGACTACATGCTGTCACCCCTCATTTCACAAAACTTCCACAAAGTCAGAAGCTGCCTACAGTTCTAAGATCATGGTGATTTGGTGGTCGTAAAAGACAGAGTGGGCTCGCTGCTACAACGAACACCTTTCCTTCCAAGGAGTAAGTGTCTTTTAATTTCATGGCTGCAATCACCATCTGCAGTGACTTTGGAGCCCCAAAAAATAAAGTCAGCCACTGTTTTCACTGTTTCCCCATCCATTTGCCATGAAGTGATGGGACTGGATGCCATAATCTTAGTTTTATGAATGTTGAGCTTTAAGCCAACTTTTTCCACTCTCCTCTTTCACTGTCATCAAGAGGCTCTTTAGTTCTTCACTTTCTGCCATCTGCATATCTGAGGTTATTGATATTCATCCCTGCAAGGAAGCATGACCTTGGTACAAAGGTGGCCATGGATTTCAACGCACAATAGCCAGGGCCCTAGATCAGTGACTGAAGCACAATTGGTAACAGGAGGTCATTCTCTCGGCCACCACAGATGGATACAGAGAGGAAGAAAGTGGGTGGAGCCTGGGGTGTGAATGGTGGAGGAGGCTGTGGAATGAAAGATTGCGGAGCAGTATGGGAATAAGAGGAATGAGAATCTAGAAATTGTTGGAAATTACAAATCATAATCTCTTCCATATTTCTTTAAAGATACAAGTTAGAGCCTGGGAATTCTTTTGATTATTTTTGGCCACCTGGCCTATGCTTCTCCCAGTGTGATTGCTTCTGAGACTAGTTCCAGTCCTCACCAAATTATTCTATAAAATATGGTGCTTACGATGCCACAGATGTGGTTCTAAGTGCCTTTTAACTATTGAGTGGTTTAATCCTCACAACAAACTTTTGATACGTGTGTGATTGTCATGATCATTTTAAGAGATGGAGACCTGGAGGCACAGAGAGGTTGAGTAACTCACCTGAAGTAACAGCCAGGAAGTGGTGGAGGTGGGATTGGAACTCCAGAATCTGGGCTCTTACCTGATACATGAGGCTGCTACCCACCCCTGGCTACCTCCATGTCTCCTATTTCCCTCTTCCTGCTCCTCTCCTCTTCATGACAGCCTCACCTCTGCTCACCAGTCCTGCAGCCACTCCCCTGTCTGATCCCCAAGTCCCGTGCATGCTTCTCCAGCACTTAGCACAGGCCAGCCGAGGCGGTCACTACGTATCTGCTGATTCTGGGTTTGGATAATCTTCTCAAGCATTTGTACCCTACACTCCCCAAAGTTGCTCAGTTATTTGGGCTAACCTTATTCAACATTAGGGCTTCCCTTGTGGCTCAGATGGTAAAGCGTCTTCCTGCAATGCAGGAGACCTGGGTTCGATCCTTGGGTTGGGAAGATCCCCTGGAGAAGGAAATGGCAACCCACTCCAGTACTCTTGCCTGAAAAATCCTATGGATGGAGGAGCCTGGTAGACTACGGTCCATGGGGTCACAAAGAGTCAGACACGATTTCACTTTCACTTTCACTTTCACTTTTACTCAACATTGGCTCTTAAGTAGGGCTGAGTTTCATTCTGAGTGAGGAGGAAGAACGTCCCCATAGGAGGACATGGCAGAATCTTCAGCATCACCTACACCAGCATCCCACAGCCTTCTGAAGGTCTAACCACTTCTTGTTATTCCCTCATCATACCCTTTTCCAGCCTCTAGTAAAGTCTTCAGCCATCCGCCTAAAAGTAGGATTAAATGCCACCTGTGTACTTGCCTCCCTGGTTGCTGCCAGGTGGGGCCCAAGGCACCTGTGAGCATCTGCACTTGCCAGGAGTATCCCTGAGCACAAGACGGTGCAACATGAAAAAGCAGAGCAAAAACACTGTAACAGATTGAGATGCAAGTTTTATATTGTAAAACTTTATACAGGGAAAAGTCTTAGATTTTAGAATCTTTAACAATACTTCTCCCTGGCTTTTAACAAGGAGTCCACATTTTTATTTTGCAATGGGCCCCACAAATGATGTAACCAGCCCTGTGTTCACTGCCCAGAAGTGTCAGGACTTCTCACTGAAACTAATCTGGCAAGCTTAGAGTTGGGAAGAAGGGTCAAGGTCCCACAAGGTTAGGGACCTCCAGGAACGCAGCAAAGAGGAGACGTCAGTGTTCCGTCTTCAGTCTTCAAATCCCCAGTTCACTAGCCTACCTTGGTGGGCTCTGACAGCACTTGGCCTCCTTCCATATTCCCCCGGCCTTTCCTGATTTCCTGCCGCAGCTTGCCTCTCTGCTGCTCCTCCGCTGACTTTTCTGCCTTTGCCCCCTAATGGGAGTGACCCTCAGGGCTCTGTGCCTCAGTCTCTCTTCTCTCTCTTTCCCTAACTGATCACGTACCCTACTTGGCTCTCGCCTACTCCTCTGGCAGCGATGACTTCCTAAGGCCACTCCCCACCCACCCGTTTTCATCCCAGCTCCTGGTGTCCACTAACAAAGACAGCCCGTTGAGCAGGTCTTCCTTGGATGCAGGCACAAGGCATTCCCAGGGAAGACTGTTACCCGGTCTCAATGGGTTCAGAATGGAAGCTACTCATCTTCCTCCTCGAGTCATTCTTCTGATTTTTCTATTTCCAGCCATGATATTCTCATTCTTACAGACACCCAGGACTGAAACCCCCTAGTAGTCTTTTTAAATTTTTTTAATTTATTTTTTAATTGGTGGAAATTACTTTATAATTTTTTGTTGGTTTCTGCCATACAACATGCAAATCAGTCATAACTCTCTCTTTCTCTCTCTCTCTCTCTCTCTCTCTCTCTATATATATATATATATATATATATATAATCCCTCTTCCCTCCTGAGCCTACCTCCTCTCCCCCCATATCACCCTTCTAGGTCATCACAGAGCACCAGGCTGAGGACCTTGTGTTATATCTCAAGTCCCTACTAACTGTTTTACACATGATAGTGTAAATATGTCAGTGCTGCTTTCTCAATTCATCCCACCCTTTACTTCCCCTGCTGTGCCCACAAGTCTGTTCTCTCCTGGTACTCTTCTCTTTCCTTCACCCTCGACCTCCAAGAGAGCTCAAATCTTGTCATTCCTTCCTTAAAAATGTCTTGTGTTTGTTTCCTCCCATGAGTTCCTATTTCCAGCGGCATATTTCAAACCTTATTAACTCCCATTGAGACAAGGGTTTCCAAATGGCCTCTCAGCCTTGAGTCTCTTTCCTCCACAATTGTTCATGTACATGGCTCTAGGAATAAGTTTATTAAAAATTGCTCTGCTGATGGAATCATTCTGCTGCTCAAGATTTTTCAGTGGTTCCCTATCAGCAAATCTAGCACGCCTCTCTCATTTACTAGTCACAAGGACTGGTCATGTTGGGTACGATCATATATATCTCCCCTACTAAAATCTTCATGGCTTTCTATTGCTCAGAACAACCTTCAGTATGACCTGGACACATGCAGACTAACACTCACTTTGTCTGGGTAATTCCTGTTAATTCTTCTGAGCTCAGCTTTCTTGCCATAAAGGGTTATAGTACTTCATATTCCTCTTGTGAAACACTTAGCGCTATTCACAATAACCCTTCACTTCACAGAAACTGAAAATACCAAAGGTCACAGGTTTATGAAGTTTTTGGCCATTCAAAGGATTATTATAAGCAGCCAATAAGAAAAAAATTAATGATAAAGAATTACCTCCACCCCCAGAACCTGCCGTGTTGTTTCTGCATATTTCTGAGCACTTAGGATGTCTGAAAGGTGTTATTTAAGGGAATAAATAACATTTTAGACTTTTCCCAGAGTGAGGGATCAGCTTTGTATAATCCCCTGAAACTGTTCTCAGCATGGATGTCCGTGTTGGGGAGCAATCTCATGGGGAGTCTGAGGGTAGGTCCTGCTGGAGCATGGGCCCCATGGTGTGCAGATCTGGGCTCCCAGGCATCCACTCAGGAGTACTTCCAGAAGCATCACTGGCCCCAACTGGCTCTCTTGGGACCAACTGCTGGACCAAAATCCACTTCCACACAGAGGGTAACTATTTGGGGTGTTTTTAGTCATTAGTGGGCTTCAGAGAAGGCAATGGCAACACACTCCAGTACTCTTGCCTGGAGAATCCCATGGACGGAGGAGCCTGGTAGGCTGCAGTCCATGGCATCGCTAAGAGTCGGACACAACTGAGCGACTTCACTTTCACTTTTCACTTTCATGCATTGGAGAAGGAAATGGCAACCCACTCCAGTATTCTTGCCTGGAGAATCCCAGGGACGGTGGAGCCTGGTGGGCTGCCGTCTCTGGGGTCGCACAGAGTCGGACACGACTGAAGTGACTTAGCAGCAGCTGATGACTCAGACAGAATTTGCCTGCAATGCAGGAGACCTGGGTTTGATCCCTGGGTTGGGAACTTCCTCTGGAGACAGGAATGGCTACCCACTCCAGTATTCTTGACTGAAGATTCCCATGGATAGAGGAGCCTGGTGGGCTATAACCCATGGTGTTGCAGAGTCAGACACAACTGAGTGACTAACACTTACTTACTTACTTAGTCATTAATACTACAGACAGAATTCATCAACAAGTCTTCTTCCATGAGGGCAAGCTCCTGGGAGGCCCAGAAGCAATAGGAGTTTAGATTGAAACAAGAAATCTGAATTTGCAGTATGGGGAAGAGGGTTGACTTGATGGGCCTAAAGGGGGACTGCACTGGAAGATGGATAAAAAGGAAATGAGTGGTAGGAGATGGAGATCTGCTGAAATCTCATTTTCAAGTCTGTAGAAATCTCATTTTCCAGACCCTATGATTTACCCTCTAGAATCAGGTTGCTCACCCAGTGTTCTCTCCTTTTCCACCCCAGCCCAACCCTGTCCTCCAACTTCAGTGATTTCCTGTCAGGTCCTCCATACCCCTCTCCAGGGAGTAGACTTTCTCCTTAAAAAACTTGAGAAAATTGAACAATTAAGCATAATACTAATTATGCTTCGCTTAGGATGGGGACGTATAACTTAAAGGATCCTCAGGACCACCAGGGGTCTGCTTATGAGAAATGAAGAAGTTTCTTTCAAGGAAAACTTCACTTTAAAGAAAGGAGGGTCAAGGGGAGATGACTTTTGGAATCAGAAGAGCAGAAGGATTCTGAGTTCAGGCTTGCATCTGCCCTTGGAATCCATCTCCAACCTCTGCGATGTGGAAAGTGAAAGTGGAAGTCACTCAGTCATGTCCGACTCTCTGCGACCCCATGGACTATACAGTCCATGGAATTCTCCAGGCCAGAATACTGGAGTGAGTAGCCTTTCCCTTCTCTAGGGGATCTTTCCAACCCAGGGATTGAACCCAGGTCTCCTGCATTGCAGGTGAGTTCTTTACCAGCTGAACCACCAGGGAAGCCCAGGAATATTGGAGTGGGTAGCCTATCCCTTCTCCAGCAGATCTTCCTGGCCCAGGAATCGAACTGCGTTGCAGACAGATTCTTTACCAGCTGAGCTACCAGGGACTCTGTTGTAAAAGAAGAGGTCAGAATGATGGTGATGATCATGGTCATGCAACACAACTCCATTAGTATCAGCACTGGGCGTGTAGAGGCATAGGCAACTGGGAACAAGTTTCTATCACATGGGGTGAGGGAGCTGTTGCAGCTTTGGGCCAGTGGCAGTTGCAGGAGTGGCCTTCAGCCTGAGCAGACACAAATTAACTCCAGGAGCAACTCTATGAGGAAAATATCTGATCCATCACAGGGGGATGAAGAGGTCCAACTTGTACAAACCTTGTTAGGCTTTTGAGACATTCTCTATGGACTCCCAGAACCATTTTGGAGGTATAAGAATGGGGTTGGAATTCCTACAGAATGAGAAGGTAAAGAAGCAGAGAAATCCTGATGGGTGGCAGAAATCCTGAAGATTCACAAGGGCATGGCCTGAAAAGTTAGGTATCTAACTTCAGAAGTAGAGTAGGCCTTATGGAATCATGGAGCTTCCTCTATCAGAAGTAATTCCTTGAATCTGTCATTTCCATTGTATAATACTTTGCCTACCTGATGCGAAGAGCTGACTCATTAAAAAAGACCCTGATGCTGAGAAAGATTGAGGGCAGGAAGGGAAGAGGGTGACAGAGGATGAAATGGTTGGATGGCATCATCGACTCCATGAACATGAATTTGAACAAACTCTGGGAGATAGTGAAGGATAGGGAAGCCTGGTGTGCTGCAGTCCTTCAGGTAACAGAGTCCAACACGACTGAGCGACTGAACAACACAACAATGCTTCCTCTACTTACAGCTCTATCTTTATTAAAAGACAATTTTTCCAAGAAAGCTCTAGGCAAAGGCTTTAAAGGAAAAATAGGATATGTTTTCCCTTTACCCTAAAACTTTGCCTAATTGCTTCCCAATCCAATGTGACACCTTCTTGGCAAAACACAGAGAAGAATCAGCTCATGGTATGTATTTTACCAAAAGTTCCAACATTTTGTTTACTATAAATAATTTGCTTCCCAGGCAAGGAGTGGTGAAGGTAGGTACTCAATCAAAATATATGGAATTCATTAATTCATTGCAGTTTCAGTTGTCTCAGTTCCTGAAATAGAGGGGTAGCTTTTAAAAAGTCTTAACTAGCTGGTTGTTTTTTCATATAATAAAGATGATGTTGGTTATAAGAGATTAGTTTTAAGTTTAGCTTCTGGATCATATTGTCTAATTAGACACTATTAACCTCACCATAAAACTTTGCACTGTGGCTAGAAAACAAGGAATGAAAAAAAAAAATTTAGCTTCACCTAGAGAGGCCTTTGGTTTTTCCAGTAGTCATGTATGGATGCGAGAGTTGGACTATAAGGAAAGCTGAGCACCAAATAACTGATGCTTTTGAACTGTGGTGTTGGAGAAGACTCTTGAGAGTCCCTTGGACTGAAAGGAGATCCAATCTGTCAATCCTAAACGAATATTCATTGGAAGGACTGATGCTGGAGCTGAAACTCCAATACTTTGGCCACCTGATGTGAAGAACCAACTCACTGAAAAGACCCTGATGCTGGGAAAGATTGAAGGCGGAAGGAGAAGGGGATGACAGAAGATGAGATGGTTGGATGGCATCACTGACTTGATGCACATGAGTTTGAGTAAACTCCGGGAGTTGGTGATGGACAGGGAAGCCTGGTGTGCTGAAGTCCATGGGGTCGCAAAGAGTCAGACACAACTGAGTGACTGAACTGAACTGAACTGAGAGAGGCCTTCTCTCTTCCCACCTTCTGGGATTCCCACTGCTCAAATTATATGATGAGGTCAGCATAGCCCTGTTTCCTCTGGGTTCCTTCCCCCACTTTGGGAGGGCATGTCTTGCTTGCTATGTGTTGAGTGTGTTATTAAGTCTGTCTGTCTCTCTGTAAGCTGAAGGGAAGGGAGCCAGCCACTGAAAGAGTGAATTATTCTGCTCTTGCCACCTATTAATCCTCAACTAGCTCTTAATCCTCCTGCCTTCCAATTTCCTATTGAAATTTCATGGTCACATATGACTCTGGTGTTCTGGGTCTTCTGTCTTATGTGCTCCTTGAATGCTTGATTCACCTTCAGTCAGTGACGCCAAAGGGTAGCTTGGGGGGCCTTCAGCCTTAACTCCATCCGTCTCTCCAAACCCCCCTCAAATTCGAAAAAGACACTATTGTTGGATGAAGACAGTGGTTATTTTATCACTGAGATATAAACAGCATATTTATCCAATGTTAATCCTTTTAATGATGTCTACTTACTCTGTAAAATAAAGCAAAACAGGATTTCATGTAAATGAAACTCCAAAATATGACTCTTGACCCATTTTTAATCAGAGTCCCAACTTTGGGGCAAAGCGTCTGTTTTGGCTAAAAAATAAACCACTACTCATTTATGTGGCTGGACTCTTCGGTCGACATAGTGAACTTGCCAACAGAGGTAGGAATATTATGTCATTTTCTTGAAGTATTTTCATTGTGCTTATTGCTATAATTGTTGAAGAAAAGAAAATAGCACCTTTGTTGACCATTCCACTTCCATTCCCCCATATAATCATTGCAATTCATTTTACATACACCTTTTCAGCTCACTTGTCATATTGGCCAAACATAATAATAAATAATACTGTTTTGTGTGGTTTTAAATTTTACCTATATGAGATCATAATGTAAATATCATGCCACAGATTGGTATATTTTCTCTCACTAATATAGTTTGAGGTTGATACAAATAGATGATGCCTTCCATTCCATTTAACTGACCTGACAAAACCCCAGCTTGCTACATTTTGTCTCCCCAGTTGCATATTGTTGGTCCATTTAAATAGACTACACTTTCTCCTATTAAAAGTGAAACAGAGAGACTTGCGCTTTCAGCAAAGATCAAGTACCACAAACTGGATTACCTTCCTGCCTGAAACAACTAAAAATACTGGAAAACTGTATGAAACAATAACTTTTAAGACACTTTAAGATCAGACAATAAAGAGAGTCAAGTCTAAGAGACAGGAAACAAATGAGTTGAGCTCAAAGACTTCCCCAGTTTACCACCTTGAGAGCATTTTCAAGCCATAGCATGGCAACTCAGGCAGAGACCTCTTTGATTTGAGGAGATAAAGCCGAGAGTCTGGGGAGACAAAGATAGCTAGAGTCCCCAGGGCGGAGTACAGTAACAAGCTGCATGGCGACGGAACTCTCAAGAGCTACAAAGGATCTCACTTGAGTCAATAGCAGAGAACTGATCAGAACATGTATGTGAAGAAACCATCCAAGACCAAGGAAAGAACCACTCAAAAAGGAATAGGAGGAATGGTACCTAGTGCTTGTACTTGGCTTGGAATAATACCTGCTCCACTAGCCACACTGGAAAAATCTCATAATTCATAGAGCACTGGACTGGATATTTAGAAGAGTCTTGCTTTAGTAGTGAGGAATAATTATTTTTAAATTAAATTCTGCTTCAGTCTCATCTAACAAATCTTAAAATCATTAATCCGTGTCTGAGTGTCTTCAATTCAGTTCAGTTCAGTAGCTCAGTCGTGTCTGACTCTTTGCAACTCCATGGACTTCAGCACACCAGGCTTCCCTGTCCATCTCCAGCTCCCGGAGCCTACTCAAACTCAGTGATGCCATCCAACCATCTCATCCTCTGTCGTTCCCTTCTCCTCCTGCCTTCAATCTTTCCCAGCATCAGGGTTTTTTCCAATGAGTCAGTTCTTAGCATCAGGAGGCCAAAGTACTGGAGTTTCAGCTTCAGCATTGGTCCTTCCGGTGAATATTCAGGACTGATTTCCTTTGGGATGGACTGGTTGGATCTCCTTGCAGTCCAAGGGGCCTTCAAGAGTCTTCTCCAACACCACAGTTCAAAAGCATCAATTCTTCGGTGCTCAGCTTTCTTTATAGTCCAACTTTCACATCCATACATGACTATTGGAAAAACCATAGCTTTGACTAGACAGACCTTTGTTGGCAAAGTACTGTCTCCTTTTTAACATGCTGTCTACACTGGTCATAACTTTTCTTCCAAGGAGCAAACATCTTTTAATTTCATGGCTGCAGTCACCATCTGCACTGATTTTAGAGCCCCCTCAAAAATAAAGTCTGTCACTGTTTCCATCGTTTCCCCATCTATTTGCCATGAAGTGATGGGACTGGATGCCATGACCTTAGTTTTCTGAATGTTGAGTTTTAAACCAAACTTTTCATTCTCCTCTTTCACTTTCATCAAGAGGCTCTTTAGTCCTTCTTCACTTTCACCATAAGGGTGGTGTCATCTGCATATCTGAGGTTATTGATATCTCTCCTGGCAATCTTGATTCCAGCTTGTGCTTCATCCAGTCCAGCATTTCTCATGATGTACTCTACATATAAGTTAAATAAGCAAAGTGACAATGAACAGCCTTGACATACTCCTTTCCCTATTTGGAACCAGTCTGTTGTTTTATGCCGAGTTCTAACTGTTGCTTCTTGACCTGCATACAGATTTCTCAGGAGGCAGGTCAGGTGGTCTGGTATTCCCATCTGAGTATCTTAATTCATCCCAGATAGAAACATCAAGAATATTTATAGGGACACAAAGATATCTAGCACCCAACAAGGTAGAACTCACAATGTCTGGCTTTCAATAAAAAATTATCAGGCATGCATATCATATGCCATCTGGAAAGTAGAAATTAAACCAATAACAAGATACCATCATACATCTATTGGAATGGCCAAAATCCAGAACACTGGCAGCACCAAATGCCGGTAAGGATGTGGAGCAACAGGAATTCTTATTCATTTCTGGTGGGAATGCATACTGGTGTAGCATTTTGGAAGACATATTGGCAGTATCTTACAAACCTAAACATACTCTTACCATATGATTCAGCAATTGTGTTTCTTGATATTTACCCAAAGAAGTTGAAAACGTATGTCCACACAAAAACCTGCACATGGATGTGTTTATAGCAGCTTTAGTCATAATTGCCAAAACTTGAAAGCTGCCAAGATGTCCTTCAGCAGGTGAATGGATACATCCCTACAATGGAGTGTTATTCGGTACTAAAAAGAAATGAGCTCTCAAGCCATGAAAAAACGTGAAGGAAACCTAGATGCACATTAACATGTGAAGGAAGACAGTCTGAGAAGCCTACATACTATATAATTAAAAAAACATAACATTCTGGAATAGGTAAAACTATGGAGACAGTAAAAAGATCACTGATTGCCTAACAGCCAGGAGGAGAGACAAACAGGTAGAGCTCGGAGATTTTTGAAGGCAATGAAACTAGTAATCTCCATGATACCACATGATGGCTACGTGTCATTATACTTTTGTACAAACCCATAGAATGTATGACATCAAGAGTGAACTTACTAAGGGTAAAACATAAAGTTTAGGTGATTATGATGTGTTAATAATGCAGCTTCATCAACTATACAAATGCTGATAACAATTTATTGTTGATAATGGGGAAGCTATGAACGTGAGAGGGCAAGAGGTACGTGGGGAAACTCTGTACCTTCTGCTCAATCTCTACGTAAACCTAAAACAACTCTAAAAAAAATAAAATCTATTTTTAAAAAATTATCAGGCATAAGAAGAAGTAGGAAAATCTGGCCCGTAATGAGGAAGTAAATCAGTCAATTGAAACTGAGCCAAGGACTGACATAGATGTTAGAATTAACAGACAAAGATGTTCAAACAGTATTTATAACTGTATTCCATATGTTCAAAAAGCTAGAATAAAGGGGGGGGGAGCTATAGGAAATACTGAGTATGTTGAGTAAAAACCCAAATCAAACCTGTATAGATTAGCAGTTCAAGGTATTAAAAATACACTGGATGGGGTTAATAGCAGACTAGAAAGGGCAATACAAAAGATCAGTGTACTTGAAGACTAGTAATAAAAAAAATACCCAAAACAGAGGAAAAGAGACTAAAATGTGAAGAGGGCATCAGCAAACTGTGGGACAATTCAAGTAGCCTAATGTACGTATAAGTGTGGTCCCCAAAGCAGGAGGTGGGCAGGAACATTATTTTAAGAAATTATGGCCAAAGCTTTTTTCCAAATTTGATGAAAACTATAAATCACAAATCCAAAAAGCTCAATGAGCCTCAAGCACAAGAAACATGAAGACAATGAACCAAACACGCATCATAATCAAATTGTTCAAAATTCATGATAAAAAGAGAATCTTAAAAGCAGTCAGAGAAAAAAAGATACCTATGAACAAAGGAACAAAAATAAGTGTGACTTCAGGTTTCCTGTCAAAAAAAGTGCAAGTGATAAGTCTTTGAAGCAATATCTTTAAAACATTGGGGGGGGAGTAGATATCTTCTCAATATGAAAGCAAAATGAAACACTTCAGTCATTTAAAAGGTGAGAGAATTTATCAACAACAGAAATGCACTACAAGAAATATTCAAGGACTTCTTTCAGAAAGAAAGAAAATAGTAGCTGAGGAAAATCATATCTATACAAAGGAATGAAGAAAACCAGGAATAGTAAATCCATGCATAAACCTAGAGAATATCTTCCTTTACTATGCAAATCTCTTTAAAAGATAATTGATAGTTTAAACAACAACAATAATAATAATGTAGTGTGACATTTGTAACATCTACAGAGATAAGATGTAGAACAAAGACGCACAAAGTCCATCTTTGTGCTTAGGGGAGAAATAGAAGTATACTATCGCAAGTTTATTGGAGAAGGAAATGGCAACCCACTCCAGCATTCTTGCCTAAGAAATCCCATGGACAGAAGAGCCTGACAGGCTACAGTCCATGGGGTCACAAAGAGTTGGACACAACTGAGTGACTGAGCATGCCTGCATGCATTGGAAAGTTCTTATACTATATGAAAAGGACTGTACCATCACCTGAAGTTGTACTAAGGTAAGTTAAAATGTGTATAAAAACCCTAGAGCAATCCCTATAATAACAAACAAATAATTACAGCTAAAAAGCCAATAAAAGAGATAAAAATGGAATAATAAAAAATACTCAGTTAAATCAAAAGAAGTCTTTAGAAGAGGAAAAAAGAGAAAAGAAGAGATGGGACAGAAGGAGAAAAATAGCAAGATGGTAGATTGAAATCTAACCACATCAATAATCACATTAAATAAAGTCTAAATACTCCAGTTAAATGGCAGAGACAGATTGAATTAAAAAAAAGACCCAACACTATGGAACCTGCTAGAAATTCACTTTATAATGAAAAAAATAGGTTAAAAATAAAATGAAGGATAGTGTATCATGTGAACACTAACAAAAAGGGAGATGAAATGGCTATATAAATGTTAGACAAAGTAAACTTCACTGCAAAGAATACTAACAGAAGTATAAGAAAAGTTCCTTTTATAATTATAAATGGATCTAGTCATACAGAGAACATAATTTTAACATATATGCACCTAATAACAGAACTTCAGAATACATGAATTGAAAACTGATCAAATTGAAGAAAAATCTACAGTTTTAATGGGAAATTTTAATATCCCCTCAATAATTTATAGATTAAGTAGACAAAAAATATGTAAGTATATAAAAAACTTAACCAATAACATCAAGCTTCCCTCAGCTATAAGTAGCCGAAATCTCCAAAGTGACAAGTGACAAGCAGTAAAATATTTTTCTTAAGAGGAAGTCCAAGGTAGGGGGATTCAGTGTTTCAAGAACTTACATTCTACCATTTTGTCATTCATTCGTCTTTAGTATGTCAATTTTCTCCTCAGACCAGCTCCTTTCATGGTCACAAGATAGTTAAAGCAGTTAGATATCACATGAGATGTATCAACATGTAAAGGAAGGAGAGATGTCTTCCTATCTCTCTTCCTACGCCTCTCTCTTATGAGAGAAAAGCATTCCCAGAAGCCCTCCAGCAGATTTCCTTTCAGTCTCATTGGCCAGAATCGTGTCACATACTCGTGTCTAAGCCAGTAATTAATATGGGAAATAAGAGCACCATGAATGGCTTAGGACAGTCAGGCCTGGGTCTAAGAATCAAGCAAGGCTCCCCCTTGAAGCATGACTAAATGAAACGATCAGGAATATAAATAAAATCAGGGTTCCCCTTGGGATGGAGGAAAGGGATGAAACAGGAAATTTAATACAAGCCAGGCAATTGATAGTAGATGCTACCCCTGATCTCTTCTGGCTATTACCTGGGTTCATTCTAAAAAGAGATCTAGTCATATTTGGAATAGACCAGAAACAGCCATAGGAGTGAAAAGTGCACGCTCCCGCGGAACCAGCGATCAGTACGGGGCTTCCCAGGGACACTGGCTCATCTCCTCCAGGGCCATTTCTCCCATGTGCCTCCATGCTGCTGCCTCCATCTCTTTTGCAAAATCTAACTTAATAAAACCAGAAGCAACTAGCTTTAAAACTGCTGTCATGGGAGCTTTGGCTCTTTCCAAATAGCAAGATTAACAGCAACCTCAGGAAACTGCCCCACCAAGGAGCCATTAGCCAAAAGCACTGACAGCTGGAGAGCTGGAGTGAGTCCACCAGGCCAGATCTCTCCAGCTGTGAGGGGGTGGGGCATCGTTGTACACAGTTGAGCTTCTTGACATCATTAAGCTGTGTTGACCTCATTAAGCCGTGTTGACCTCAGGATCGGGGAATTCTCTGTTCCCCCACAGAGGCATTTTACATGCACAGCCAACCTAAAGGCCAATGGGAAAGGGGACCAGTAGGAAATAAGAAGCAGAAATTGAATTTCAAAGGTCAGTCTTTACTGTTTAAGATTGCTTTAGACCACTTCTGAAAATGTAGTATCATCAATATCATCATCATCAACTGGAAGCTTGGTAGAAATGCAATTTCTGAGCTACACCCCACATCTATTGAATCAAAATCTCAGGATTAGAGGCCTGTAAATCTGTGTCTTAACAAGATCTCCAGGGATTTCTTCAAGTTTAAGAGGCATTGCTTTAGATTTGTGTTGTGCTTGTGGCTTTTCCTAGAGCATTGGCAGATCTTAAGAGGGCGGGGTAGTCAGGAGGGAGGAAGGGCAATGGGTAAGGCCCCAGACATCCTCCACTGGAAGAAAATAATCACCTAGATATAAAAAATGGTGAGGGCCTGGACAGATCAGTAACTTACCCTGAATGGGTATTTCTGTTAGAGGTATCATCAATCTGTAATAAAATCCAGTGGGTATCAGCAACATAACAAGGACGTTGCAGGGAAGGGCTGTTATGAAGGAAAAGCCATATACTCAGGGCCACTGCCTGTGTCTCTCTCACCACCCACTGTACAACTCTCGAGGAAGCTATGATATTATTAGTGTCCTGGAATTGCACAGCCTGGCAGCCCTGCTGATACACCCCTGAGATCAAAACATTTTGATCTAGAAAGGACTGTAAATCTCAATCCCTTCAACTTACAGACCAAAGAAAGTGAAATAACTTGACCAAGATCACAAGGTCTTAGAAAGCAGAGCCAAGATCTGAAAATACAAATTTCTGTCTCAGGAAATGAGTCCTTAGAGAAGAATTCAAAAGAGATCAAGAGCTGAATGTTAAAAAATATTGATTCCATTTCAACAACAGTAACAGAAAACCTCAAGAGATGTTTCTAAGAAGATGGTAGAGGTTATGTAAGTTACATTAAATTTAATTACATTGAATCATTATGTAAATACATAAATATGTATGTGTATATATATATATACCTAAATTGTATATATATAAATGTGTATACTACCAGTCATGTAAGTGAAGAGGCTATCTTGGACATTCCAGCAGATGTTTTGTATTTCCAACTGGAGGCAGATCTGGCACAAAATGTTTGTGATTCTTAATTCCTCTTCTCTCCATAGCTGGTGACATTCATATGAATGTGAGAGCTTAACCATAAAGACAGCTGAGCTCCGAAGAACTGATGTTTTTGAACTGTGGTGTTGGAGAAGATTCTTGAGAGTCCCTTGGACTGCAAGGAGATCCAACCAGTCAATCCCGAAGGATATCAGTCCTCAGTATTCATTGGAAGGACTGATGCTGGAGCTGCAACTCCAATACTTTGGCCACCTGATGTGACTCATTGGAAAAGACCCTGATTCTGGGAAAGATTGAGGGCAGGAAGGGAAGGGGGTGACGGAAGAAGAGATGGTTGGATGGCATCACCGACCCAATGGACATGAGTTTGAGCAAGCTCTGGGAGTTGGTGATGGACAGGGAGGCCTGGTGTGCTGTAGTTCATGGGGTCTCAAAGAGTTGGACATGACTGAGTGACTAAACAGCAACAACATTTATGTGTGTACTTATATCTTTATATATAGTTATTATAAAATTCATCTTTCTTGAGCCTTCTCTCTTGTCAGTGAGTAGAGAGTAGAAAATAATGATGCAAAGAAACATAGGCAGCTTAAGTGTCTATGAGGTTTAGCACAACAGATTTTTAAGATTTATGGGCTTCGGATAAATATTTCCGAGAATCAGGGCTAGCCTTTATGGGCTTTCTGCCTAGTCCAGCAGAACTTAACATGTAGCCCACCTCCTTAGAATGAAGTTTTATTCAACCTGTTTTTTCAGGGTGGGTGGAGTACACACTACTGTTTACCTGGTTTTGATGCTTTAATAGGATTCACCTGAATTAAGCATATGATAATACCTGAAGTTTTCTTTAACAAATGATTCCGTTAGAACCATGAAAGGAATTGTTAAATCTCTAGACTGAATTGCTTAGGATAGTTGTATGCACATTACCATCTCTGATTCCTCTTCAAAACATTTGTGTGAATAATGGAATAGGGTCTGTCTGCCCCCAACTAAATGCTTCTTATTTCATGCTCTATACATTCTCTTCCATATATCCCATCCTGTCTGAGCATCAACGTCTGACTCTGCAGGGACCCTTACTTCTTATTAGAGAAAGTTCTCATCTTTGTGTAAGCCATTTTCAAAGAAGGGTCTTTAAGGACTAGTTGGTTTACCTGGAAGATTTGGTTTCTCTACGAAATGATTTATAAAATGCTGGGTGCCGAGTTTATTTGCTAATCCTAGGAATGGCTTTTCTTCTCCACTCCAGTCACTGTTTATGCATCTGTATTCCCCTTGGTCTTCATAAGTGTTCCCAGAGGTAGGAAATACCTAAACTTTCTTTGACAAGAAGCATAACTTCCTTATTAAGTTTCAACCTGGAGATGGCTTCCCTTTATGCATTCTGCATAATGCTGTAAACATCTCCTTGGCAGCAGGAGCTCACTGGCATAACAATACAGTCACTTCATGCCCAGGATCATGTGTATCACATGCACATCACATACAACTATTTATAGGAAAGACTAGAAGAACCGACACGAAACAGTGCTATTGTGAAATTGTAGGTGAATTTCTCTTTTACCCAAGTTTTGTCTACAAATATTTCGGCTTTTGAGATTTAAATAACTTTAAAAAATAAATCTGTGCTATTTCCATCAAATTATACCACCTCTAATATTCCTTCTTTGGATTCATTGAGCACATTTCTCAAAAGAGGAGGTTATGCCTTTCCTGGCCCACTGAACCCCAAGAACCCAATTTTTAGAGAACATATCCTACTTCTTCGACCCTCTGGTTTTAGTGAAAACTTATCAAATACAACAGTAGTATGAATCTGACCAGAAGTGCCCTGTGGAGCTTCTGGGTTGGTCCAAGTTGCCATTGTCCTTGCAAAATAGCATGAAGAACTTCAACTTAGGGAATGAAGGGTTTTACTGACAATAAGACAAGTGCTGTGGCTTTGTGGGGAGGTAGAAAATCCTAGGAAATACCCTCAGCAGATGCCCAGTCTTAAAGCCAAGAAATCCCCATGAGAATTACTTAATTTCACAACATCATCCCTGAAATAGGTCAGAGCTTTGTATTATTTCTCCAATAAAGGATCTTGGATTTCACAGGAATGGTTGTTATGGCCATTTGATCAGCATTCTTGACTCAGCAAACAAGTTTCTATTGAAGTGTCCAGGTGATTTATGGACATCCAGGGGAATAACACACAAGCTCTCAGGGGGACTACAAAACCCGCACTTCTTGTGGGTAACTCCCTCCACCTGCTTTGGCTTTGGAAGCTTGCTGTGCTTATTATTGTTGTTGTTCAGTCACTAAGTTGTGTCTGACTATTTGTGACCCCATGGACTGCAGCATGCCAGGCTTCCCTCTCCTCCACTATCTCCTGAAATTTGCTCAAGTTCAGGTCCATGGAGTTGATGATGCTATCTAATGATATCTTCTTGCTGTGCTAAATTCCCACAAAAGAGAGTGTCCAGAGTTGTACCATCGCTGATCACAATGTGTGACTATAGAAAACACTGTTGGATTGATTGCTCAGTTCACAAATATCTCCAGTCTCTGTGAGAGACTTTATTTGCAGGAGCAGCCACAGAGTTTTTATTGGTTCTCTACAACCTCTCTACAACCCTGAGCCTAAGGACCTGCCCAAGCTTGGCCAATCAGATGCCTTCCCTGGGATTTTTTAAATTGGCTATAAGGGACAAAGGCCACTCTTTGCTGATCCAGGAAGTGAAGATTAAGAATTTTCAGTGACTATTTTTTTTAAATTCCTTTATCAGAAAAGAGAGGAAAGAAATGGAGACTAGCGATGGAAAAACTCCTAGGGTCATTTAAGTCTCTAATTGCAATGCTTCCTGAGGCCCTTTTCTTTTTCAGTTATGTAAGACTAAAAATATTTCAGTAATCATCCAAAAAATTGCTATTCATGCCTAAAATGGTTTCACTATGGTAACACTATGATAAAGTGTCCTAAAACAAGGACCCTGGGGGTGGCAAACCACATAGATCTGTCACATAGGAACCCCCAGTCGTCTGTCCTGTCCTTGTGAGGGAGCAGATTTGATCAAGGGCTACTGGCAAATGTCATCAGTAACTCTGTTATGAAAAGTGGAGAGAGAACACCCTAGACTCAGCCTCAATCAATCTGAAAAAGCAAGTCCTTCCCAACTTTCTGTTTCAAGAATGTCCTGACATCCAGGTACTAGACCTGGAGAAAAGGAACTCTTTTCAGCTTACTTGCAGAATCTTTCTCTTGCACATACCCTTTCATCCACGCTTCTATGTGTATGATCACCAGGGCTGGGATGAGAGTAAAACAAGCCAGGCACTAAATTTAAAGATGTGCAACTCTCATGGTCTCCCAAATGCCCTAGCCCCCAACCTGCTCACCCTAGTGCTGGCCCTCATGATCACATGTGCCTCATTGCGGTTCATGACACGGGGCGTACACATTCAGAGTGGTGTGGTATAAAAAATTTAGAATCAGGACTAAAAAGCAGAATTTTCATCTTGGCTATTTCACTGGCTCGTTAATATCACAAAACTCTGTATGATGTCTGGTCATCCATTTCTAATTGATAAATTAAGAATAACCACCTTTATACACGTTGCATGTGTACATGTGTGCATGTGTGTGTGCTAAGTTGCTTCAGTCATGTCCGACTCTTTGTGACCCCATGGACTATAGCCCGCCGGTTTTCTCTGTCCATGGGATTCTCCAGGCAAGAATACTGGAGTGGCTTGCTATGCCTTCCTCCAGGGGATCTTCCCAAACCAGGGATTGAACTAGCGTCTCTTGTGTCTCCTGCATTGGCAGGAGGATGCTTTACCACTAGCACCACCTGGGAAGCGTACACTTAATTAAGCTTAAGCTTATACATAATTCCAAAGAATATGACAAGAATAACATAAAATTGTGTACGGGAGGTTAAGAGACTGAGCCGAAGTTGGAAGATTCATTTTCCGAAACACTAGACCTTCTCTCTTGGGTTTGCCTGTGACTCATTACTTATTTCATTAAACAAACGTATATTAAGTGCCTACTGTGACAAGACCTCAAGGAAAAATTCAACAAATAGCATGTCTAGAGCTGGGGTCCCCAACCTCCGGAATCTAATGCCTGATGATCTGGGGTGGAACTGATGCAATAATAGAAATAAAATATACAATAAAAATAATGCAGTTGAATCATCCCAAACCATCTCCAACACCCCAGCCTGGGGAACAATTATCTTCCATGAAATTGGTTGCTGGTGCCAAAAGGTTGAGGACTGATGTTCTAGAGGAAATGGATGTTGGATAAAATTTGGGTGGACACCAGTACCCATGTATCCCCATGCCTAGTGATCCCTGTGACACAACTGTCTTCCACCCCAGGTTCTGAGCTCACCCAGATCTCTCAGATGTGACTTGCTTGTTATTCAAGGTCCAAGTGTATCCAGAGACCAATAAGCAGGAGGCCCAGAGTTATTACTGGGAGGACGTTCCTTAGAATTGTCTTAGGAGAAAAGGAATCAGTCTCAAGAACAATCACCTACACCCTTGATTTACCTGGAGCCTCTTAATGCCAGACCCATGAGACAGAATTAGGCAATGAACAGGTCTAAAGGAGAGAGTTCCCACTGAATATTCTTTATTGCTGTTTTTGGTCTTTCTTGACCTTCAGTGACACAGTCTTATATTCTGAAGTCCAGGATAATTGGAAATAAAATGAAATCTCCTATGTTCATGAGTTTGAGCAAGTTCTGGGAGATGGTGAAGGACAGGGATACCCGGCGTGCTGCATTCCATGGGGTCACAAAGAGTCAGACACAACTGAGCGAATGAAAAACAACAGCAATGTTCAGAGTTCATAGCACCTCTGAACAGTGGCCGGGGGGGAATTTCACTGCACATTTAATGCCCTGCATCAACTAGCAAGGTAGAAAGTCCCCTGCAAATCTCCTCCTTTGCTGCCCTATCTGTACCAAGAGATGACACCAATTTAACAAGCACAAGGGTGTAAATCATGCATTGAAATCTCTCACCAAGGAAAGCCAAAGATTTTCTAAAAGAATGAAAAAAAATCCACCCAGCACTAGGCATTTTTGGAGTCAGTGTTCATGTTTAAATGTTAAACATTTACATTTTACAGTGAAGTGACATTTTTAGAGGGGTTATATTGCCCATTTGCAGCCATTAGTCACCGCTGGCCATGGACTTGGAGCTGGAGCTGGGTGATGAATCAAAGACACCCTTTGTGTCATGTCACTAAGCAACTCCCTCCTCTTCTGTCTTTCGCAGAGCCTGGGCTGGGCACACAGCCTGTGTCATCCACATGGTGGATTTACAGGTCGCAATTTATGCCAGCCAAAGTTTCCTGAGGAAAAGGCAGCTGGAGCTGGGTTTTGGCCACGTCTCAATTACGTGCTGGGAGTAAAACGTGGAGAGAAAGTGGGGATTGGAAGGCATGGACGAGGTCAGACCTGGCCCTTTGTTACAGGCTTCCAAACCAACTGTCTAGATGCTTTAGTCTACAGAAGACAAATACATAGCAGAGGGTATGACCCTACTGCCACCCAGAACAGATATCTGTAACTGACCATAGTGCTCTTTCCTGCTGAGCCAGACATGGCCTCATATGCATACTTGCTCCACATTCCAAGCAGCCATTTCACCTTGGTCAGCTGGTACAGAGATGAACTTGTTTGGCATCCCTGCCTTTTAATCTCCATCTTTTTACAGAAAATGGGAGGCTTCAGGAATCCTCCATACACAGCTATTTACAATAACAACATTAACAATAGTAGTTTTTTTTTAACTGAACCATAATTGATTTACTACAGTGTTCTGTTGGTTTCTCAGGCACAGCAAAGTACATCATTATACATAGATATTCTTTTTCATTATAGGCTTATTACAAAGACAATGAATATAGTTCTCTGTGCTATAGTAGGACCTTGTTGTTTATCTATTTTATATATAGTGGTTTGTATCTGCTATTCCCAAACTCTTAATTTGTCCCTCTCTCCCCTTTCCTTTGGGTAATCAAACATTTGCTTTCTATGACTGTGAGTCTGTTGCTGTTCTGTAAATAAGTTAATTTTATCATATTTTAGATTCTTCATATAAGTGATATATTTGTCTTTCTCTGACTTTGATCTCTAGATCCATCCACATTGCTGCAAATGGAATTATTTTATTCTTTTTTATGGCTGAGTAGTATTCCATTGTATAGACTACATCTTTATCAATTCATTTGCTGATGGTCATTTAGGTTGCTTCCATGTCAAGATCTTTCTCAGCCACACGCCTTTACACCTGCTGTTCATTGTGTCAGGAACTCTAATCTGTTAACAATTATCTGTCCCCTCCTTCATGAACTCCATCTCCCCAACTCTGGCACTTTTGTCTGGCCAACTCTCACTCACCATTCATGTTTTAGCTTATCTGACCTCATATTTCCTTTTGAAAGCTCAGTTATGTGCTTGCTTTGTGTTTTCCTTAGCACCCAGCACTTCCTCCAGGCCAGCATATGCCACACTGTCTGCCTCCTCCACTGGGTTATAAGCCTAGTGGGGATGAGTATGTGTTTGACTTGCATCCCCAACACCTGGTACTGTCTCTGGGTCTGTACTGAAAGACAATTGAATAATGGATGATTGAATTGAATGGATGGATGAACCCACTGTTGAGATGCAACTGAATTGGCATGCATAGAGAGATTCTACCCACCTAGCTTCTATGTCTAGTTAACTGTGATTGACAGATTCCTCCAGGCTGGTGGGAAAATGAGAGAAACCACCACACCCCACAGGAAGTTCAATAGTGAAATCTAAGGGTGATGAGAAAAAATGCCCAGAAAGATTGCTTTATTCAGATGCTGTCCATCAAACAACTTTAGCTATAAAGGAAAGCAAACATGAGCAATTACATCTTAGTTTCATTGCTTATCATAGCCAAAATCTATACCTGATATTGAAAGAAAAGTTCGAAATTTGGTCTTGGTATATTGATTTTTCAAAAGTAGATATGTGTTTACCTATCAAATGAGAATCCTTTCTGGAATCAAAGGACAGGGCTATTAAATGTCACCTACTTGCCATAAATTTAATGAGATTTGCCAACTCAAGATCAATGAAGGAAGAAGGGTACTTGGCTGATTTACATAGCTGGGAAGAAGGGGGTGGAATGTGTCTCAGGTGTGGTTGGACCCAGAAACTCAAACTATATCATAATAATTCTTTCCTTCTTGAGACTCAGCTTTGCCCCACACATTGCTTCCTCCTCTTCTACTGTAGACGGGCTTCACCCTTGGTCTGTATGTCTTCAGACAGCTTTCGTCACTCATTATGCTGGCTTGGGAACCCTAGGGGAGAAAGAGAGCTTCTCTATGTATACGAATTCCAAAGGAGGCTATCACCTGATGCTGCTTGGGTCTCATGCCCCCACCCCTTGACGCAAGCACTATGGGTGATAGACACTATGAATGGGCAGACCAGTACCCAGCTGTGATATAATAAGAAAGATACATTTGGTCTCTGCCACTCATTCTTGACACAGAGCTCCTAAAACCCTTGTAATTTCTCAAATTCAGGAATATATTTTGCTTGAATATTTAGTCTTAGTTTCTGGCTTCTAGAGCACTGCAAACTCCGTGGAGAGAGATGCTCCTGAGCTTGGGACCCTCTGGACCTTGACCTCTTCATCTGACTGTTTGTATCCTTTATAATAAGTCAGTAAACACAAGTAAAGGGTTTCCTTGGATTCTATGGGCCATTATAGCAAATTATTGAACATGAGGAGGGGATGGTGAGAACCACCAATTTGTAGCCAAGTCAGAAAGAATTTGCAGGTACCCTGGGGACTCACTACCTGTGACTGGTGTCTGAAGTGGGGAGGCCATCTTTTGGGACTGAGCCCTTAACCTGTGGCATGTGTGCTAACCCGGGGCACTTAGTGTCAGAATTGAATTGAACTGTGGCATGCCCAGGTGAGGTCCCCAGAGAAGCAGAGAATTAGTTGATGTGGAAAACCCATACATTTGGTATTAGAAGTATTGAGAGTAGGTGAGAATGTAAATTAGTACAGTCACAGTGGAAAACAGTATGGAGATTTCTCAGAAAACTAAAAATAGAGTTACCATATGACCCAGCAATTTCACCCTGGGTGTATATCCAAAAATAAAAACAGTAGTTTGAAAAGACACATGCATCCCAATATTCATAGCAACATTAATTACAATTGCCAAGACATGGAAGCAACGTAAGTATCCATCAACACATAAATGGATAAAAAAGCTGTGATATACACACACCCACACACCCACACACAGTGGAATACTACTCAGCCATAAAAAGAATGAAATTTTGCCATTTGCAGTAATGGATGGACTTGGAGGGAATTATGCTAAGTGAAATAAGTCAGACAGAAAGATAAATACTGTATGATACTGCTTATATATGGAGTCTAAAAAGCTACAATGAACTAGTGAATATAACATAAAAGAAGTAAACTCACAGAGGCAGGGAACAAACTCATGGTTATCAGTGGGGGGAGGGGCAATATAGGAGTTGAGATAGGCTCAAGTATGTATTGTAAGGGCTTTCCTGGTAAAGAATCCGTGGTAAAGAATCTGCCTGTAATGCAGGAGATACAGGTTCAATCTCTGGGTCAGGAAGATCGCCTGGAGAAGGAAATGGCAACCCACTCCAGTATTCTCGCCTAGGAAATTCCATGGACAGGGGAGCCTGGAGGTCTACAGTCCACGGGGTTGCAAAGAGCTGGACACAACTAAACAACAACAACAATATATATTGTACAACATGGAGAATAAAGCCAATATTTTGTAATATCTGTAAAGGGAAAGTAACCTTTACAAATTGTATACAAAGTTTTTTAAAAAGTAGCATTGACAGTAGACAAGTCATTTGGCCTTGTGGTCAGGGGTGGCCAAGGTTCTGTGACTCACCAAAACTACCCAGAAAGGAGCAGGGAGGAATGAGGAAAGGGAGGAAGGGAGGAAGGAAGGAAAAGAGGAAGGGAGGAAGGAAAGGAAAACAGGAATAATCTATTTCTTGATTGTGGTAATGGTTACACAGACAGATAAATTTATCAAAATTTATCAATATGTATACTTTAAATAAATTTGCATTTTGTTGTACACAAATTATACTTCAGTAAAGTTGATTTAAAGAAATTAACTCTTCTAGGGGGTCTCTGACTTCCCAGACAGATTTAAGCACCCACACCCGTAGATTTTCCAGTGGTCTCAGTGACGGTCACAGCACGACCAGTGCTGCTCTGACCATCCGCTTAGTTGTCTCTCATACTCTTCTGTGAGCCTCTGAAAGGCAAGAACTATGCTCCATTCAACTTTTGTACCCAGAAAATTGGTGCAGCGCTCAATACATAGTAGACAATTTAGTTTGAGGTCTGTAAAATGAAAATTCCATGTACGAGATTAGACTATACATAAGTAGCATAAATTAAGGAGATTTCCAAAACCTAAAGCTAGAGTAATTATAACATCACAACTCACTTCTCCCCATTCCTCCAAGAATCAACCAACATCTTGAGAATGCTTTAGCTTCCAGAGGTCTTTACTCCTTTGATTTGAAGGGTTAAAGAGATTTCAGCTGATAACTGGGTGAGAGGTTCAAACCAGAATTTAGTTCAAGGCAAAAAGGGTAGAACCCGAAAGCAAAAGATTAATTTTGTATAAATGAAACTGGAAAGCTTCTTGAAGGAGGCAACGTCTGAGTTGGAATTAAAAAAAACAGTTTTTGGAATCTAGAAAAATGGCAGAGATGAACCTATTTGCAGGGCAAGAATAGAGACACAGACGTAGAGAGGAGGCATGTGGATACAGAGGGAGAACGCGAGGGTGGGGGGAATGGAGAGAGTAGCTTCGACATGTACACACTATGATGTGTAAAACAGAAAGCTAGTGGGAAGCTGCTATATAACACAGGGAGCTCAGCTCAGTGCTCTGTGATGACCTAGAGGTGGGAGGGAGGTTCAAGAGGAAGGGGATATAGGTATACACATGGCTAATTCACTTTGTTGTACAGCAGAAACTAACACACATTGTAAAGCAGTTACACTCCAATTTTAAAAAACCAAAGCAAACAACAACAACCAAACAACCTTTTTGCTGTTTTATCTGAAAGAGGCAACCTATGAGCTAAAATAAAATGCCAGGACAGAGAGGAGAAAAGGGAATTCCAGGTATTGAGACTACAGAGCAAATAAATAATTCGACCAATTAATTCTAAAATGGCACAGTGTGGAAACTACCAACAGTTTGGTGCTGCTGGAGGGCTGAGTGCAAGGAAGGACATGAAAGAGGAACATGGAGAAGTCAGCTTGAGGCACTTGATGAATTCCACGTAGCAGGTGAGAGCCTTAGGAAATCCTCAGGGGCACAGCAAAGGGAAGGTGTGTCCAGCCCTCTGGCAATCTTCCTTTTTCTCTGACCAGCAGGAGACCTGGACCTGCTTTGGAGAAGAGCCCACAGCCCCCAGGCTCCCTTCCAACCTCAGAGCATCATCCAGAGTCCTTGTTGGTCCTCCAGCTGAGCACAGCAGGCAGCGATGCTCCAGGCCTCATCACATGGTTCTTTTTCTGATCATGTCAGCTTGCCAACTGCCTTGAAATATTTGAAGGGAAAGTCTTTTTACTAAGTTTTATCATATGTCTATATTGCCAGACTGATTTTCAAATCTTTTTCTAAAAAAAAAAGGAATGTTTCCCACAAACAAAAAGTATATAAAACTTCAATATACGAAGAAAGATAAGATTGCAGTAGCTTTGTTGAAGCCAGGTGGAGGGGCCTGCAGAGAGGGGCCTGTTCCCCTCTCTCTGCCCCCTGTAGCATACCCCTTCACCTTCCTGCCCCACTTTTACAAGGTCCCTCCAGGGGAAACCAGGGCTCTCAGAGGCACAACTGAAAACCATCAAACAGAGGTGATCCCTAGGACAAAGAGTGTGTCTTTGCTATTCCCAGGACCTGGAGCCTGGGGGACGCTCAGGGAACCCCGAGGACAGTTCTAAGAGCATCTGTGGTTTATCTGGCTTCTCAGGCAGCACACTCATATTCAATCTTTGTCCAAGTCCTTCTCCCCGTGCTTCCTAAGTGGGAAGGAAACTTTCCTTGTCCTTATTTGCTCCTCTCTACCTGTTCATTGTGATTCCCTCCCCTGCTGTAAACAGAGTCATAGGGACCACTGGGAAGTCTATATGGGAGTGGTGCTTAAATCTATCTGGGAAGTCAGAGGCCCCCAGAAGATTTAATTTTTTTAAACCAACTTTACTAAGGTATCATATGCATGCAACAAAATGCAAATTTATTTTAAGCATATATATTGCTGAGTTTAGATAAATTTGTATGCTAAGCATCGAAGAATTGATGCTTTTGAATTGTGGTGTTGGAGAAGACTCTTGAAAGTCCCTTGGACTGCAAGGAGATCCAACCAGTCCATCCTAAAGGAAATCAGTCATGGGTGTTCATTGGAAGGACTGATGCTGAAGCTGAAACTCCAATACTTTGGCCACCTCATGCGAAGAGCTGACTCATTGGAAAAGACCCTAATGCTGGGAAGGATTGGGGGCAGGAGGAGAAGGGGACGACAGAGGGTGAGATGGTTGGATGGCATCACTGACTTAATGGACATGAGTTTGGGTGGACTCTGGGAGTTGGTGATGGACAGGGAGGCCTGGTGTGCTACAGTCCATGGGGTCGTAAAGAGCCGGACACGACTGAGTGACTGAACTAAACTGAACTGATATGTCTGCATAACCATTACCACAATCAAGTTCCCTCGAGTCTCACCATTTTCAGTTTGTGTTTCGCTCAAGCCATCTCCCTCACCTCAGCTGTCCTCTGTCACCCAGCAGGCTTTAGGATTCTCCTTGATCTCTTGTTATTTGAATCACAGGCTCAGACCCTTCACTCCATAGCCTGTGTGGTGGGTGTTTTCTCCCCATGGCCCTAGTGTAGTGAAGTGGGGTGAGCCTGGCATAGGTGGGGGGGGGAAGACTACTCCAAGTGATCCTGGAGACTGCAGACATGTTGCCCCATCCCGTGAGCAGGGGAGGTTAGGCTCAGCCTCTGGCTCCAGTGAGAAAGATGTCTGCTCCTCCAAGACCCTGCCTTCCCGACCTGAGGCCCCAAGGATCACGTAGGAAAGAGTTAACTGAACCACATGGTTATTTGTAAGAGATTTGCTTTTCTTATCTCTTCCTGTATGAAACTCAAATTGAAATTTTGTTCCTCCTCTCTAAGGCTCATCATATCTGGATTTATTTTTTCCTTCTTTACACACAATAACACCATATGTTGGAATAAGCGATACGAGAGTTTAAATCTTACTCCATGAATTCAGGTGTGCTAGATAGTCACACTGTTTTATTTTCTTTAAATCTGAGTTCACTGGACCCCTGCCCTAAACACTGACTGGCAGGAAATTCAGTATTGGTCATTGTTGCTGTTCCCTGTCTGGCCTCCGGCATCTCCCAGGGACTCCCCGGAGTCTCGGGGGTCCTCAGAACCTATTACAGGCTTTGCTTCTGATCCTTAGAAAATCTTTCTGCTCTCTAAATTTGGTACCTGCATTCCTAGAGTCCCCTGGACCCCTCCTTAAGACTCCAGGCTTAATCTCAACTATCTCTCTCCTCTATTACTATATGTATCTGCCCCAAAAAATAAAAATGGAGACTATTTGTTAAAAGGTTCACCAAAGCCAAGGAGTATGCTTTTAACTCACTGTGTTACCTCCTTTACTCATCACAGTGAAGTCAGGCACTCCCAGGTTGGAACTGGAGGCTCAGAGTTTTGTCTGCATCCTCCAGCAGAGGTGGAAACAGAAGCCTGGAGAGAAGAAATCTCCTGCTCAAAGCCATGCTGAGCACCCTGGAGGGCCTGCCTCCCCACACCACCCACCACATTCACCAGCCTCACTCCGCCCTTTAACTTAAGGCCACATCACCCTCGCCTCCTCAACATCCTTCAGTGTCTGGGCATTTTTCTTGCTGTGGATCATTCCAAGATGCCTTTCCCAGGACCCTCGGGGCATTTGGCTCTAAACATGGTACCTTCCGGCTTCCCAGGTGGCACAGTGGTAAAGAATCCACCTGCCATTGCAGGAGAGGCAAGAGATGCGGGTTTGATGCCTAGGTCAGGAAGATCCCCTGCAATAGGAAATGGCACAACCCTCTCAAGTATTCTTCCTGGAATACTCCGTGCACAAAGGAGGCAGGAGCGTTACAGCCCAGGGGGTCAAAAAAGAGTCGGACAGGATTAAGGACTGAGCATGCGCGCAACTTCACTTTCACTTTTCACTTTCATGCATTGAAGGAAGAAATGGCAACCCACTCAGTGTTCTTGCCTGGAGAATCCCAGGGACCGCGGAGCCTGGTGGACTGCCGTCTATGGGGTCGCACAGAGTCGGACACGACTGAAGCGACATAGCAGCAGCAGCAGCATGCACGCAGGCCCACACCGTACCTTCTCTGCTTCTCTGTGGTCTTCCCCTTCTGCCCACGCCCACTTTCCACTGAGTTTCCCTCCAGACCCGCCGCCCACTCACTCCCAGCCTGCGCCATCTGACTGTAATGCCGAGCCTTGCTTCTTCTCCAAGACATTTCTCCGCTACCATTCAAGCTGCACATTCCCTCCTTCGACAAGTGTTTCCTAACCCGCCTGATGGAGCGGACAGCTTGCCCATTCCGGCCAGGCCCCTCTGCAAATGAACAGCCAAACCCTAAACTGTAGAGTTTGGGAAACATGTCAAATCAGGAATTCTAACCTTCTTGTTTCACGGAAAGGGAAAACAGCTGAAGCGCAGAGAAAGGATCCAGCCAGAAAGGATCAAGCAGGAGGAAACCCGTGTCTGCATGCCCACGCCCACCTGGGCGGACTCACTTTCCATTTCTTCTTGCGGTCCAATCTCCACTTCCCCTTGGGGCATGAGCTAAGGAACCAAGCAGGGGTGCCCCCTAGGACCTGGAAACTACATGACAGATTGGACACCCGACAGCAGTTCCCCAAGCAGTCAGATATAATTAAATATTAAATTATCTCAGTTGCTTCTGAGTGACAGTTCAGAGCAGAAGAAAAAAAAAAAAAAGCTTCCTAACAAATTCGTCGAAGTTCTAAAATGGGAATTGGTACACAATATCAAACTAATAACATTTCGACTAATCCTCACAGCACTGTGTGTTCGGTTCTTTTGTTATTTTATAAATGAGGAAACCTAGGCCCACCTATATCAGAATACATGCATCTCCCTCTCCCACTACACTGCCCTTAATTTCTCTATTAGAGATATATTGCTTTGAGTTTTTAAGGAAAAGTGTTTTAAGGATATCAGAGATTTGCACTTTCAGCATCACTGCACACTTATCAAACATTGTGAAATAATTATCAGCATTTAATGGCTCTCTTTTGTCCATTCACTAGTGTCTTCTGGCCACTATGAACACAAACATAAGCTATTTCGTGTGAATAGATCAGGATTTAGGGTCCAGGAAGATAAATATTGATGCAGGTGGGATTCTATGTACAGGGAGTGTTGACCTTGGTAGTAAGGCCCTTGGTTAGCACATCCCCTGCAGGACTCCAAGGATCCCTGGGCCTTGCCAGGGAAAGCCTCTGAACAAAGGAGAAATTTAGGCCAGATGGGGCTTCCCAGGTGGCTCAGTGATAAAGAATCTGCAATGCAGGAGACGCTGGAAACACGGGTTCTATCCCTGGGTTGGGAAGATCCCCTGGAAGAGGAAATGGCAACCCACTCCAGTATTCTTGCCAGGAAAATCCCATGAACAGAGAACTGTAAACCTCCAGGCTCCTGTCCATAGGATCACAAAGAGTCAGGCACAGCTGAGCCACTGAGCATGCAGGTCAGATTGAGTCATCATTAAAAACCCATTCATCCACCTTTTCCATGGACCCATGTGCACAAGCCCATGGACTCTGGAAGGGAGTTACCCATGACATGACTACCAGCTTTACCTGGGCTAGTGACCCAACCTCTCCAAGTTTATTCATCTCTAAAACTGGGATGTTAGTAATAACACCTACATCACAGGATTATTGTAAAAATGAAATGGAATGATTCACTTAAGCACTTAGCACTGTTTCTGGTATACTGTGCTGTGTCAACACCAGTTCTGGCTGTCATTAATAGCAATAGTATCCATAGCTGTAATTGTGATGGTAGTAGTTGTAGGAAAGACATGTTCCCAGCAAAGCCTGCCTCAACCACATAAATAAGAAGCAACAATTCAGATTAATCCTGAGCTATGCTTTCGAGAGAGTTAATTCTTAGATAGGTTGATAAGAATTTCAGGGTCCCCGAGGAGGCAAAGGGGGTTGGTGCTCTTGAGGAGGAGAAAAGGACAAAATTTTTTTCTACAATTCCTTTGTCTTCATCACATAAAACATCTTTTTCTTTAAGCCCAAAGCTAATGATTATACAACAAAACAACTCATCTTGCTCAAGTATATGTTTTCCCTTAAACTCTGTATCAATGATTATATAACAACAATGTATTCTGCTCCAGGGCATGTTTCTCCTTAAAAACCTAGTGACTAGTCCTGTCATCTTAAAGCGTATATTGTGGGAGTGGGTCTGGTAAGCTCTTTTTATTGTTAGTTGTTTTATTGTTAGTTGTTATCTAGTTTTTATTGTTTATTGTTATCTTAAAACGTAAATTGTGGGAGTGGGTCTAGTAAGACCTTTATAACCTTGAGACATTCTTTTGATTTACTATAATAACCAATTGAAAAAGTATATGGCTCCCTTGCTAAGACTAGTGAGGGGGCACTCTTTGCCCTCTTCTGATGTCTGTGTCAGAAACTTTCTCTGTCCATTTTTACTGTAAGAAAAATTCTGTCACATAAGAGCCCTAAGTGATCAAGCCTGGTCCCTGATCCTGAAGCTAAAGCCTATAATTCAGAGATAAGGAATCTGACATTGTTCTCCATAAGCTAAAACTTTTAATTTGAATGATATGATATCCAACATCGCCTGGATCATCGAAAAAGCAAGAGAGTTCCAGAAAAGCATCTATTTCTGCTTTATTGACTATGCCAAAGCCTTTGACTGTGTGGATCACAATAAACTGTGGAAAATTCTGAAAGAGATGGGAATACCAGACCACCTGACCTGCCTCCTGAGAAATCTGCATGCAGGTCAGGAAGCAATAGTTAGAACTGGACATGGAACAACAGACTGGTTTCAAATAGGGAAAGGAGTATGTCAAGGCTGTATATTGTCACCCTGCTTATTTAACTTATATGCAGAGTACATCATGAGAAATGCTGGGCTGGAGGAAGCACAAGCTGGAATCAAGATTGCCGGGAGAAATATGAATAACCTCAGATATGCAGATGACACCACACTTACGGCAGAAAGTGAAGAAGGACTAAAAAGCCTCTTGATGAAAGTGAAAGAGGAGAGTGAAAAAGTTGGCTTAAAACTCAACATTCAGAAAACTAATATCATGGCATCCAGTCCCATCACTTCATGGCAAATGGATGGGGAAACAGTGGAAACAGTGGCAGACTTTATTTTTGGGGGCTCCAAAATCACTGCAGATGGTGATTGCAGCCATGAACTTAAAAGATGCTTACTCCTTGGAAGGAAAGTTATGACCAACCTAGACAGCATAGTAAAAAGCAGAGACATTACTTTGCCAACAAAGGTCCATCTAGTCAAGGCTATGGTTTTTCCAGTAGTCATGTATGGATGTGAGAGTTGGACTATAAAGAAAGCTGAGCACCGAAGAATTGATGCTTTTGAACAGTGGTGTTGGATAAGACTCTTGAGAGTCCCTTGGACTACAAGGAGATCCAACCAGTCCATCCTAAAGGAGATCAGCCCTGGGTGTTCATTGGAAGGACTGATGCTGAAACTGAAACTCCAATACTTTGGCCACCTGATGCGAAAGAGTTGACTCATTGGAAAAGACCCTGATGCTGGGAAGGATTGAGGGCAGGAGAAGAAGGGGACAACAGAGGATGAGATGGCTGGATGGCATCACCGACTCGATGGACATGAGTTTGGGTAAACTCTAGGAGTTGGTGATGGACAGGGAGGCCTGGCGTGCTGCGATTCATGGGGTCGCGAAGAGTTGGACATGACTGAGTGACTGAACTGAACTGAAGATCACTGCAGATGGGGACTGCAGCCATGAAATTAAAAGACACTTACTCCTTGGAAGAAAAGTTATGACCAACCTAGACAGCATATTAAACAGCAGAGACATTACTTTGCCAACAAAGGTCCATCTAGTTAAGGCAATGGTTTTTCCAGTAGTCATGTATGGATGTGAGCTGGACTATAAAGAAAGCTGAGCGCCAAAGAATTGATGCTTTTGAACTGTAGTGTTGGAGAAGACTCTTGAGAGTCCCTTGGACTGCAAAGAGATCCAACCAGTCCATCCTGAAGGAAATCAGTCCTGAATATTCATTGGAAGGACTGATGCTAAAGCTGAAACTCCAATACTTTGGCCACCTGATGCGAAGAACTGACTCATTGGAAAAGACCTCGATGCTAGGAAAGATTGAAGGCAGGAGTAGAGGGGGACGAAAGAGGATGAGATGGTTGGATGGCATCACCGACTCGATGGACATGAGTTTGAGGAAACTCCAGGAGTTGGTGATGGACAGAGAGGCCTGGTGTGCTGCAGTCCATGGGGTCACAAAGAGTTTGACACAACTGAGTAACTGAACTGAACTGATATACTTTATATTCATAATTGCATCCCAACTTACCTCTCAAAAGAACTTAAGACATTACAAAGAGACATTTAAAGTAGAGGTTTAGAAAGTTGGAAACCATGTTGCAAAAGAAAAGAGGAGATAGTAGAAGAAATTGAGGTTGCATCTCACTTTCACTTCTGACCTTCTCAGTAGCCAGGACAAAAGAGAAGCCAGATGGGCCTTGACATGTTTGTTATCTGATGTTTCGTACATATCGGTTTAGTGTGAATCCAGATTAGCAAAGTTATTTTTCTTAGAATTTGCTACACAGCAGCTGCTACTGACAGAAAATGATTTCATCACCTATCTTTGTATTGAACATGTCCATTCTCCCCCACTGCTCTGTAAATTCCTTGGGAGGAGGAGCTGCTTTATCTTCACATTTGTATCTTCTAAGCATAGTTCCTGTCTTCAGTAGGTGCTTTAAATTTTTTTGAACAATAAAGTCTTGTATATAAATCGCTTAGCCCACAGCCTGGTAACTTGATTGGTGTTTGCACAAGTCACAAGCAAAATCTGAGTCTTTCTGATGCTCAAAACCTATATTTGTTTCTAATACTCTACTCTTCTAGTTATCTATTTCTATATTACAAACTGCCAAGACCTGGTTGCTTCCAGATAACAATTTCATATCTTTCATAGCTCTGTAGGTTACATGGCTCAGTGGGGCTGCTCTTGCCCAGGATATTTTCTTGAAATTATAACCAGATATGGCTGGGCTAAAGTTGCGTAAAGATTACTTCAATCTCCTGTGTGGGGTCTGGGTCGGTACAGCTGGAACAGGTGTGGCATGTCAGGGATCTCTCCCTATATGTAACCTCTTTGTATGGCCAGCTTGGGCTTCCTCACAGCATGGCAGTGTCAGGGTAGTCAGAGTACTTATATATTTGCCTGGTTTGTTCCAGAGTGAGCATTCCAAGAGACCAAACAAGGAACTGTAAGACTTCTGACTTAGTCTCAGAAGACACGTAGAAAGTCTTCTGTCATATATTAGTCAAAGCAGTCACAAGTCCACACAGATTCAAGAGATGAAGAATAGACTGTGTGTCTCAATGAGAGAGTACCTACCTGTTTCTAAGATATAAGTTATAGTAAGCCACACAGTACACTGTTTGCAAGACAAAGTTACAGGAAGCAAGACAGTGCAGGATGGGTGTTAGAAGACACAGGAAATCAATAGAACAGAATACAGAGTCCAGAAATATTAATAAACCCATACATTTACATTTAATTGATCTTTGACAAAGGCTGAAGACAAGTACAGTCTTTTCAACAAATGTCACTGGAACAAAGACTATTCTTATAGAAATATATTTATCTTTTATGTTTATATATAAATATTTAAATATTATAAACATATTATATGTTAAATGAATTTAATTTGAGATGGATCATAGACTTAAAAATAAAATCTATAACTATAAAACTTCTAAAGAAAAACATAGGGCAATATTTTTGCAATCTTATTCAAAGCAGTTTTCTTAGACAAGACTTGAAATCAATACCATACAAGAAAAAAATGGATAAATCTGACTTTCTCCTTTTGCTAATCGAAGATACCATTAAGATAATGTAAAAGCAAGCCACTGATTGAAAGAAAACATTGTAAAGATAGGTAGGTAAATAGAAAGATAGAGTTGTCTCCAGTAAGCACATTAAAGTGTTCAACATCATTGATAGTCAGGGCATGCAAATTAAAGCCCCAATGAAATATCACTGCGTACTCACTAGGATGATTAAAATTAAAAAGATTGACAGTGTCAGATACTGATAAGGATGTTAAGCTTCAGGAAATTTCATGTCTTGTGATGGGAATATAAAATAGATATAAAATAATTTGATCACATTAGAAAACCTTTTGGTAGCTTCTTATGAAGTTAAATATACACCTGTATTATGACCCAGAAATTCCACTTTTAGTCATTTATCCAACAGATACAAAAAATATGTGCTAAGAAAACACGTGTAGAAAAAAATCAATAGCAATTTTACTCATAATAATTCCAAACTGAGAACAACCCAAATTTCCATCAGTATGAGGATGGATAAACAAATTGTGACGGAGGAGGCATTGGTGACCCACTCCAGTACTCTTGCCTGGAAAATCCCATAGACGGAGGAGCCTGGGTAGGCTGCCGTCCATAGGGTCGCTGAGAATCGGACACGACTGAGAGACTTCACTTTCACTTTTCACTTTCATCCATTGGAGAAGGAAATGGCAACCCACTCCAGTGTTCTTGCCTGGAGAATCTCAGGGATGGGGGAGCCTGGCGGGCTGCCATCTATGGGGTCACATAGAGTCGGACACGACTGAAGCAACTTATCATGCATGCATGAAAACAAATTGTGATACAGTTATACAATGGGATATTGTTTAGCAATAGAAACAAACACCTCATATAGAAAAAAACACATCAAAACACCAATAGAAATACATGAATAGAAACACATATCAAATACAAATAGAAATACACAGACACAAATAGAAATATAGAAAAATAAACATCAAACACGAACTCTCAAAAACATTATGTCAAGTGAAAGTAGCCAGACAGAAGGGTACAAGTCAAGTGAAATTCAAGAACAAGCAAAATTATGTTGATAGAAATTTTTTTTTAGGTTGGGATGAGAGTGAAGAGATTGGCTAATAAGAGACATGAGGGAATGTTCTGGGATGACGGAAGTGTTCTCTATCTTGATTAGGCGGAGATTACGTGGGGGCAAACTGTTGTAAAATTTCCCTGGAATTGTAAACTTTAGATTACAGTGTTTTCTTTTTAATTGTATCTCAAAATCTTACCCAAAAGCCAGCAAGAAAACAAGAAACTCAAAAGACAGATCAGGCAGGGAAATAGAAAGCATATGGTAAGATAGTAGATTTAAACCCAAATCCAGCAACCACTGTATTACATGTATATATGCCAGATGCTCCAATTAAGAGACAAAGATTTGTCAGACTGGAATTTTAAAATTCCAACGATTTAGCTGTCATAAAAGAAACATCTAAAACATAAGTTACAGAAAGGTTGAAAGTAAAAGAAAGAAAAAATAATCTATGCAAATTCTAACCAAAGAGAAGCTAGTGGAGCTGTATTGTTATTATTAGTTTATGTGAACTTTAAGACTAATGAAACTGCAAAGGAAAAAGAAACCACTTCATAATGATCAAGGTTTCAATTCACCCAGTAGAAAAACAGAAATTCTAAATATATACCCACCTAGCTTCAAAATATTTAAAGCAACAGTGAAGAGGATAAACCACATTGATAAATCACATAGTCAAAAATTTTAACTCACTTCTTTCAGTAATCGCTCGAAAGCATCCCCCAAAATCAGTAAGAATATGAGACATTCCAATAACTTGAAATGTATATTTAACACAAATAAACAGAGTACTATGCCTCAAGCTGAATAATACAAATAATTTTCCAGTCTTGGTGAAACATTGGGAAAACTAATCATACATTGGGCCACAAAACAAGTTTCAGTAAACTTCAAATACTGAAACTGAATCATACGTCGACAGCATAAGAATTTAGCTAGAAATCAGTTGTTAAAAGATAACAAAGCTTTCATTAAGTGTCTTTAAAATATACTTTCGAGTAATTCATAGTTCAAAAATTAAACATGCCAAAATTCAGTTCAGTTCAGTCACTCAGTCGTGTCCTACTCTTTGAGACCCCATGGACTGCAGCATGCCAGACCTCCCTGTTCATCACCAACTCCTGGAGTTTCCTCAAACTCATGTCCATCAAGTCAGTGATGCCATCCAACTATCTCATCCTCTGTCATCCCCTTTTCCTCCTGCCTTCAATCTTTCTCAGCATCAGGGTCTTTTCAATGAGTCAGCTCTTTGCATCAGGTGGCCAAAGTATTGGAGCTTCAGCTTTAGCATCAGTCCTTCCAATGAATATTCAGGACTGATTTCCTTTAGGATTGATGGTTGGATGTCCTTGCAGTCCAGAATATGACATACTAAAACAGAATGCAGCTAAAGCAATATTAAAGATAAATTTATACTTTAAATGGATTTATTAGAAATAAGAACGAATTTTTTTCAAAAATCAATGATGTAATCAATCATTCCAACAGGTTAGAAACAAACCTCAGCGAATTAAAACCTAAGAAAGTAAAAGGAAGAAAATAACAAAGAAAGATCAGGGCAGAAATTAATGAAACACAAGCAAACAGAAACAGAGAGGATAAACAGAGCCAAAAGCTGGTTCTTAGAAAAGAGATATAAACTGGATAAGTCCTTGACAAAGCTGATTAAGAAAAAAGGAGCAGGTACCAATGTTAGGGATGGGGATGACATCCTCATATATTATACAAACATTAAAGAGATAGTAAGAGGACCTTATTGTCTTTATGCTGAAGTTTGAAAATTTGATTAAACGGACAAAGTCCTAGGAGAAATACAATTTAACAAAAATGACACAGAAAAAAGTTGAAGATATAATTATATAATTATTTAAGACATTAAATAATCAATTGGAATCTCCAAAGATAATGTTCCCAGACACAAGTACCTTCACTATAGTGAGCTCTGCTAGATCTTTAAGAAACCAAAAAAGTCAATCTTATTTAATTCTTCCAGAGAATAAAGAAAAGGCAGCAGTTCTCAAGTTATTTTATGATACAAACATAATCTTAATACCAAATTTGACAAGAACATGATGAAAAGAAAAAATACAGGCCAATTGTACTCAGAACACAAAAGCAAAAGTCCTAAACAAATGGTTAGCAAATGGAATCAGCAATGCATAAAAGAATAATGTATCATATCAAATTGAATTTATTCCATGAAAGCAAGGTTAGTTTAACATTCAAATTTCAATCAGTCTAATTCACAATAACAGAACAAAAGAGACTAGTTGTAGGATCATTTTAATAGATAAAGAAAAAGCAATAAAATCTATTCATCATTTAACATCCAATTCATCCAACATCCATGTATCATTAAAATAAACAAATATCACTTAGTAAAGTAGGAATAGAACTCATTAGCCTGATAAAGTAAATCTACAACAAGCCTATAACAAAAATCTGATTTAATGATAAAATGTTGAAAACTTTCTTTTTGAAATAGAAAATGAAAAATTTGAATAACTTTGATACCGGCCAACAGCAAACTTAGCCAATATGGACTGAAGGTCATAGCCAGAATAGTGAGGCTAGAAAAAAAAAAAAAGCATGAAATCAGAAAGGAAGAAGTAAGGCTTCTTTATATATCTAGAAAATTAAGAAAGAACCTACAGTTTTCTTAGCAAGTTTATGGGTACAAGGCCAACATACAAAGATATACAAGGGCAGCTATGCTAAATAGTTGATTTCTATCTAGCAAAAGGAGAAATTTAGAAATTTTTTTAAAAATTTAAAGATTCCCAATAACAGTATCACTAAAAGAATTAACTCTCTAGGAATAAACCTAATAATAACTGTGTGAGATGTTTATGCAGAAATCTCTGAAATACTGTTGGATGAAATTGTTGTTGTTGTTCGGTCACACAGTCATGTCCGACTCTTTGCGACCCTGTGGACTGCAGCACGCCAGGCTTCCTTGTCCTCACCGTCTCGTAGGGGATGAAATAAAAGGAGATTTTTAAATAAACAAATAAATGGGAAAGTCATGAATAGAAGCTTCCACATGATAAAGGTGTCAGTTCTTTCCAAATTTATGGGAAGAATCAGGAGAACCCCAATCAAAATTATAGCTTGTGTGTGTGTGTGTCTTGACAAGCTGATTTTGTATAGGAAACAGGAAAGATTAAGACGATTGTAGAAAAAAGAATAAAGTGGGAAGAATTGCTCTGCCATAAAGCAAGACTCTTAAAACCACACTAGTTAATAATAGTGAGGAACTGGTATTGATACAAGGGCAAAGAAATAGACCAATGGGGACTTCCGTGGTGGTTTAGTGGTTACGTATCCACCTTCCAATGCAGGGGACATGGGTCCGATCCCTGGCTGAGGAACTATTATAAGACCTCACCTACCTGCTTCAGGGCAACTAAGCTGCACCCTGTGACTACTGAGCCCACATGCTCTACAGCATGTGTGTCAAAGCTAGAGAGAAGCCTGCATGCTGCAACCAAGATTCCCGGGCCATAATAAGACCTGACGTAGCCAAATAAATAAACGTGCTATGCTTTGTCGCTCAGTCATGTCCGACTCTTTGCAACCCCATGGACTGTAGCCCGTCAGGGTCCTCTGACCTCGGGGATTCTCGAGGCAAGATTGTTGGAGTGGGTTGCCATGCCCTCCTCCAGGGGATTTTCACAACCCAGGGATCAAACCTAGCTCTCCTGCATTGCAGGCAGATTCTTTACCATCTGAGCCACTAAATAAACAAATATTTTTTATAAAGGAAGAAATAGACCAATGGAATATAATAGCTCTCCAGCCCAAAACCAGACCCACAATTAGAGAGGCACTTCATCTTTGACAAAGTTGCCATGGGAGAGGGGAAAAGGATATTTTTTCAAGAAATGATTTCCCATATCAATCGGATTTGGGAAAACATTTTAAACATGACCCTTACTTTATATTGTACATCAATAAATCATTTATTAAGATGATATAAAAGATATAAATCTTATGTCTGAAACAAAAAGCTATAAATCTCTTGAAGAAAATATAGAATATTTTCATAACCTTGTGGTAGGAAAAGATATTTTCCTAGAACAAGACACACAAAAGGCATTAAGAATAAAGGAAAAGATGGATGAATTGGGTAATATTAAATTAGGAACTTCTGATCATTAAAAGATACCAGTAAGAAAGTGAAAAAGCAAGCACATGGAATTGAAAATTTCACAACACCTGTAACTGGCAAAGGCTTTATAAACATACTGTAAGAGATGTCTTACAAATCAATGAGGAAAAGATGGACAACCTGAAGAAAAAATGGGAAATAATCACTGATAATAACATCACAAAAAGGATATTCAATAAATACATGAAGAGTCAATTTCATTAGTAATCAGTGAAATGGAAAAATAGGAAAATCAAAGTATAGTCATGCAGAACGCTACTCAGAATGGCTAAAATCAAAGAAATGGCTAGAACAAGTGTTGGCAAAGAAGAAGAGCAAGGGAACCCCACACAGTACCAGTGGGAACAAAACATTTTATAATCCTTTGTTAAAACAATTTGGCATATCAACTAAAACTAAACATACTTATACTCTGTCACCCAGTAATTCCACAGGGGTATGAAGAGATGTGGTCAACAATGATTATAATATTTTGCTTGTTATAGCCCCAAACTAGAAGTAACCCAAATAACCATCACTGGTGGTACTTTCATACAAAGGAAATTTATTTTCACTGATATAGCAGTGAAAATATATGAACTCCAGTCATAATATGTACAAATCCCATAAAAGTATTGTTAACCAACACAAGCCTGACACAAAACGTATACCATTATGCCTTTATTTTTTTACTTTAAAAATGATAGTATTAAGAACAGTCGGATGAGGTGATAAAATTTTTAAAATGCAAGTGAGTGATTACCACAAAAATCTAGCTAGTGGTCATCTCTGAGGGGACAGGAGAGAGGAGACTCAAGGTGGCTTCTGGGATGTTGTTCTATTTTCATTTGGGTGATGGTTTTGTGGATACTTGCTTTGTGGTAATTAAGTTGTACCTTTTTTGGTCACTTCATGTAGTGTGTTACATTCAACAAAAACTAGTAGTGAAACAAAAAGAAGTTGGGCTTGGTGGTGACACAAATCCAAGAGACCCCAGGGAGATTGTCTTCTGGGTAGACGTTTGTTTTTATTAGTAGTCCATTTAGTAGTGGTAGCCCGTTGGTTTTTGCTGCTTAGAATGTTGTTCAGCTGCTCAGTCATGTCCAGCTCTGTGATCCCATGGACTGAAGCACACCAGGCTTCCCTGTCCTTCACCATTTCTCAGAGTTTTCTTGAACTCATGTCCATTGAATCAGTGATGCCATCCAACCATCTCATCCTCTGTTGCTCCCTTTTCCTCCCAGGAACGGTATTCACACTGAGTGGTGCCCAAATGAACAGAAGGAATATAACATAAAAATTTTGTGTCCTGGGTCATGCATCCCATTTTTCTTTTCAGCACTATACAATAGCTAAGACATGGAATTAACTTAACTATCCATCAACAGATGAAAGGATAAAGAAGATGTGGTACATATATGCAGTGGAATATTACTCAGCCATAAAAAGGAACTAAGTTGAGTCATTTGTAGAAACGTAGATGGACCTAAAGTCTGTCATACAGAGTGAAGTAAGTCAGAAAGAAGAAAACAAATATTGTATATTAATGTATGTATGTTGACTCTAGAAAAATAGTACAGATGGACTTATTTGCAGGGCACGATAGAGACACAGAGGTAGAGGATGGACATGTGGACATAGTGCAGGAGGGGGTGTGTTGAATTGGGATTGACCTATATACACTGCCATGTGTAAAATAGCTAGCTAGTAGGAACCTGCTGTGCACAGGGAGCTCAGCTCAGTGGTCTTTGATGACCTAGAGAGGTGGGATGAAGGGAGGAGGGAGATTCAAGAGGGAGGGGATGTATGTATACATATAGCTGATTCCTTTCACTGTACAACAGAAACTAACACAACATTTCAAAGCAACCACACCTCAATTTTTAAAAGGTAATTGTGTCAGGGTCCGTCAGGCAAAAGTGTAGTTTGTCATGGAAATTAGATGTAAAACTAGCTGGGTCTGCTTTATTTTAGAGTGCCTGGGCCAGTGATGGGTTAAACACAAAAATGTATTTTGTGAGCAGCTGCCTGAGAAACCATGATTAGAGATTCAGAGAAGGCACTGATGATTTTGGAAGATGTGGTGGTAGATAAGGCTAATGATTATGGTGGCCTCCTTACAGCCCAGACCCAGAGTTCCATCCAAGGAAGCGTCCTGAGGGCACAGCAACTAGGGAGCTCTGGGAAAGCTGCAGAAGTTGTCTGAAGCCCTTGTGTAGACAGTGGGGACATAATGCCTCCTTCTGTCATTGCCGGGGGAGGATGCTGCTGGCAGGAACCAGAGGGATCCTAGGAGGCGTCTGTGCCTGCATGGCTTTCCCAAGGCCCCATGTGTGATGGTTAATTTTATGTGTCAGTGTGACTTGCTATGGGGTGCCAAGATTAAACATTATTCTGGGTGTGCTTAGGAGGATATTTCCAGATGAGATTAGCATTTGAATCAGTGGACTCTATAAAGCAGTATACCCTCTCCAAAATGAATGGACATCATCTAATCCTGAATACAGAGACAGAAGGAGGAATTTGCCCCTTTCGTCCTTTCTCACTGTTGAGCTGGGATATTTTATCCCTTTTCCTCCAGTCCTTGGACAAGGATTTACACTACCAGTTCCCCTGGTTCTCAGGACTTTGGGCTCAGACTGAGTTACACTTTCCTAAACTCCAACTTGCAGACTGAAAATCATGAGACTTCTCAGCCTTCATAATCAAAGGGGTCAATTCCTCATTATAAATTGCCTTTTCTAAATGTTCTACTGGTCCTGTATCCATGAAGAACCCTGACTAAGAACCCCATCTCCAAGATACTCTGCCTGCTGGTTGCCAGTTCTCCCCCTCTCTCCTTTCTCTGTTCCTCTCTTCAAACATTCTCCCAGGAAAGCTGTGTTCTGTTTAATTAGAACCTGAGTCCAGAGCCTCCCCCACCACCTTGTCATTGGGACTAGACAGATTTCTGGTGTGCTGACTCTAGCTGTGGCTGAGGGCTCAGTTTTGTCTGGGATGGGAGTGGCCTTTGGCACTGGTAAGAGGACTTCTGGATGGAATGAATCCCCCAGTCTGGTCTGGTGAAGAAGATACTGCCTTTAAGGCTATTCTGATCTGAGTTTAAAGTCAAGTTTGGCCACTTCCTGGCTGTAAGCTATGTCACTTTAGCCAGTTACTAGAAATGTCTTCAAAAACATTGCAAAGACGTGGATGGACCTAGAGACTGTCATACAGAGTGAAGTAAGTTAGAACGGAAAAAACATACCATATATTAATGCATATATGTGGAATCTGAAAAAAATGGTAAAGGCAATCTTATTTACAAAGCAGAAATAGAGACAATACGTAGAGAATAAATGTATGGATACCAAGGGGGAAGCAGGGTGGAATGAATTGTGAGATTGGGATTGACATATATACACTATTGACACTATGTATAAAATAGATAACTAATAAGAACGTACTGTATAGCAGAGGAAACTCTACTCAGCGCTTTCTGGGGATCTAAATGGGAAGGAAATCCAAAGTAGAAGGGATTTATGTACATGTAGAGTTGATTCATTTTGCTGTACAGAAGAAACTAACACAACATTATAAAACAACTGTGCTTCAATAAAAACAATTTAAAAAAGAGCATTGCCTAGAAGTCACACAGTACCTGATGCATAAAAAGTACTCAGTAAATGCTATTGCTTTATTATTTATTATCATCTTAAAATTGCTACTATTATACTTGTTGTCAAAATGATATATTATTGATATATTACTAGTGTTAGTATTGATACTGATTATTGTTATCAGTCAGTTCAGTTGTTCAGTAATGTCTGACTCTTTGCAACCCCATGGACTGTGGCACAGCAGGCCTCCCTGTCCATCACCAACTCCTGGAGCTTACTCAAACTCATGTCCATCAAGTCGGTGATGCCATCCAACCACCTTATCCTTTGTCGTCCCCTTCTCCTCCTGCCCTCAATCTTTCCCAGCATCAGGGTCTTTTCCAATGAGTCAGCTCTTTGCATTAGGTGGCCAAAGTATTGGAGTTTCAGCTTCAACATCAGTCCTTCCAATGAACAGCCAGGACTGATTGCCTTAAGGATGGACTGGTTGGATCTCTTTTCAGTCCAAGGGACTCTCAAGAGCCTTCTCCAACACCACAGTTCAAATTCTTCGGTGCTCAGCTTTCTTTATAGTCCAACTCTCACATCCATACACGACTACTGGAAAAACCATAGCTTTGACTAGATGGACCTTTGTCAGCAAAGTGATGTCTCTGCTTTTAAACATGCTGTCTAGGTTGGTCATAGTTTTTCTTCCAAGGAGCAAGCATCTTTTAATTTCATGGCTGCAGTCACCATCTGCAGTGATTTTGGAGCCCCAAAAAATAAAGTCTCTCACTGCTTCCATTGTTTCCCTGTCTATTTGTCATGTGATGGGACCAGATGCCATTATCTTAGTTTTCTGAATGTTGAATTTTAAGCCAACTTTTTCACTCTCCTCTTTCACTTTCATCACAAGGCTCCTTAGTTCCTCTTCCCTTTCTGCCATAAGGGTGGTGTCATCTGCATATCTGAGGTTACTGATGTTTCTCCCAGCAATCTTGATTCCAGCTTGTGCTTCATCCAGCCCAGCATTTCTCATGATGTACTCTGCATACAAGTTAAATAAGCAGGGTGACAATATACAGCCTTGACATACTCCTTTCCCAACTTGGAACCCGTCTGTTGTTCCACATCCAGTTCTAACTGTTGCTTCTTGACCTGCATACAGATTTCTCAGGAGGCAGGTCAGGTGGTCTGGTATTCCTATCTCTTTCAGAATTTTCCACAGTTTGTTGTAATCTGCATCATTATTATTAGTATTATCATCACCATCCTCTCACTCATTACCAGGGGATTATTGAGGAATATCTTCATTAGGAAACACATAGGAGGCAGCCTATGGAGAAAAAGCATTGCCTACTTCTGTGGAGAGGTGGAAACAAGTCCATTTAAATGGAGATGTGAAACTCCAGCTTCTCCCCACACTGGAGATGGTGCCCTGGATCTCTTGACCAGTCCTGAGACTCGGAGGAGTCATATTGTTTTCTTTCTTGTCTGAGATTCTGCCTGCCCAGGGGCAGCAAACAGAGTCTGGGTCTCAAGAAGGAGAGAAGGGGCCTTGGCCTTGTACCTTATCATTGAAGCTATGTGGATTCTTCCATGAAAGAAGGTAAAAACATACATAGAATGAGTGCCTTTTAGGACCTTCTTGATGTGCTCATGCTTTCCATCTGTATCTCTAATGTCCTTGCATCATGGTCTTAAGAAATGTCAGGTCAATGTATTTCCTCTTAAAAATACGGTGTTAAAGTACCATTTTGGGATAATATGCTTGGAAGGAATGGTCACTCTTACTCTCAGCCAAAGGTGAGTGTGAGGCATCGGGGTGAAGAGGCACAAGGTGCTGGGAAGAGAACAGAAACTGAGCAGGTGGAAGAGCCTGTGAGACTGGGAGAATCGGGGCAGAAGGGGGTCAGCTAGCTGCTGGGTCTGCCAGGGAACACTCGCTTACACATCCGCTTAGAGTCTGGGATAGACACTGGGACAAGAGGGTGTGGAAGGTTTTCAGCACAAGTGCCTGCCAGTAATCGCTCCCACCTTCCTACATGCGTGCTGCTCTTCCCAACAAGAAGCAGCGTCTATGTCCTTCAATCTAGGCTCATCTTGTGACTTGCTTTGACCAACAGAATACGTTAGAACTTCCAATTCTAGGCCTTAAGAGCCCTAGAAGCTTCTGTTTTCACCCTCCTGGGGTCCAGCCAACACATAATGAAAGTCATGCTAAATCGCTGAATGAAGAGGGGCCATATGGAAAGCAAGAATGGTCCAGCCAGGCCCAGCGGCTGCAGCCACCCCAGATGAAGTGCCGGGCGGGAGTGGAGCCACCAAGGATGTTCCAGCTCCCAGCAAAGCCGGCTGCACGGGCGACCCTCGCCACCACTGTGTGGAGGAGAACTGCCCAGTGGGAGCCTCGCCAGCTCTCAGAGTCATAGAGAAATAGTAAATCTTGCTGTTTAAACCACTAAGTTTGTCCAGCTTTTTATGCAGCAATAGATAACCAACACAGAGGCTGCCTTACTTGCTTAGAGACATGAGAGGCATTTCAGTGAACATCACTGATTTGCTGGTTTCAAAACATAATGCTTATTGATCTTTTGTGCTTTTAATAAAACTTACATTTTAAATATACGCTGTGGCCAGCATGCTTGCAAGTGGGAAATTGGTGCCAATAACTGAGACTTACCACGTGTTTCAAAGAGGAGCCGAGAAAAGAGCAATATCAACAGTGACGGGCGTGATCAGTAATTGAGTCCCCCCCATGGGACAGGCCCTAAATGAGGTGCTTTGCAGTCATTATTTTATTTTATCCTCTAGAGGTAGAAACCATGATGCCTGTCATTTTACAGATGAGGAAACTTCAAAGATTATAAAGCAGATGCATTTTCCCAGGACTAAACCATGTGTGAGGGGCAGAGTCTGTGTTTGAACCCAGAGCTCTAAGTATCTGACCTCCAAACTATACTACCCCTTTTTTTTTAATTAATTTATTTTTGATTGAAGGATAGTTGTCTTACAATATTGTGTTGGCTCCTGCCATACTTCAACATGAATCAGCCACAGATATACATACCTCCCCTCCCTCCTGAACCTCCCTCCCACCTCCCACCCCATCCACCCCTCTGTGTTGTCACAGAGCCCCGGTTTGAGTTCCCTGAGTCATACAGCACATTCCCGTTGCCTTTCTTAAACCAGGACATTCCAGCTGTTCTTTGGTTTCAGCTGTTCCTTCTGATTGTGGGCTGGGGGTTGGGAGCTCACAGAGATAGCTTTTGGAAAATTTCTTTCTCTTTCTGGAAGAGGTTACTGCATCAAGCAGGTTGACATGGAGGCAGGGATGACTGTCTTTGGGGCCATGGGGACGTCTCTCATCTGAAGGCCCAGCATTCAGGAATATACTCTCTTCCGGGAAGCAGCATATTCAATATTATGCAGTCTGACAGCCTGTCCTCTCCATTTCTAAGAACGGAGCCTCCCCTTCTGAAATCCATGAGTAGCCCCAGGCCACTCAGAGTCAGCGCTCTGCGGAGTTTCTCCTTGTCCTAAAAGGAAAGAGCTTCATTTCTGCCCCCTTTTAATCTTAGAAGCCTTCCTGGGCGAGTTTAGCTTTGAGCTCTGTTTTGGAAGAAGTGAGGGAGGCAGTTGGATGAATGCTAAGTAGGACATTTTTAGTTTGAACAGCAACTCTTGAGACACTGCAGTGAAAATCTCAGTGAAGTGGCGAAGGCAGAAATAGTTCATATGCAGGGCAGCAAATTACAATTCAGATCGTTTTGATAGGTTTCAGTGATGAGCCAAAATCAACATGATAACCTCCCAAATCAACATGTAAACTCCTAAATGTAGGTACTAATGACCTTTCATACAGTTTTAGGGTGGGGAAGAGTTGTTTTGAAAGCAGTTCATGGGAAGTCTAATTGGGAATTCAGTGAAACATACATAAACCTGGAATAATCCAACAATGAGATGCAGCTACTAAAAGATCTAAAACGAATTCAAGTTGCATAAATACATGTTTATTGTGCCTTAACTTTAGGTTAAGTGTTAGTTGCCCAGTCGTGTCCAACTCTTTGCAACCCCATGGACTGTAGCCGGCCAGGTTCTTCTGTCTAAGGAGTTCTCCAGGCAAGAATAGGATAAGGGAAGCACGAATGACCAAATATGAAGCCTGTGCATAGTGCTAGGGTACTTTATAATACTCTTTTAAATGGTCACAGAGTTTGGACTTCCCAGGAGAGTACTAGATCACTGGGCCCTTGGCCCAAATGTCCTTCATCACTAATTTGGATTGTTCAGATTCAAGGGCACCTAACTGAGTCACGTCTTGATAGAGTGAAACTTGAAAAAAAAAAAAAACTTTAAAATTAAAAAAAAAAATTTAACTTTTAAAAAAAAATGACATTTCCAGGCATACCAATCTCTCACCTTTTGACTATCTTGACCAGGCCCTGCCCCCAGAATCTCTCCATCTAATTCTCTTCATTCCCCCTTCTTCTCGTGGCACTGATTTAGGGCCCAGAACCACTGATCAGCCTGAGAAGACCTGGGCCAGGAGGCCTAGAATATTCTACTCTCAAATCAGGGTAAACTGTCTCTCTCTGTCTTTTTGCCTTTTTTCTTCTGATGCTGTGGGTGGGGTTGGATCTGTCATTTCTCCCATTGGAGGCTAAGATCTGAGACTCAAGTTTGGCACCTCAAGAGAGGTCACAGAACCAGGCAGTCTTTGGGGCTGTACCAGTTCTGGCTGAAGGTTGACCCTGGCCTAAGCCAGGCAAAAGGAATTTTCTCTTGCACTGGCCCAGCTCTGTTGAGCTCTGTGCTCGGGTTTGGGGATATGCACCTAACCGATAATAACTCTCTTCTTTGCTTCATATATGCCTATAGTTTCTTCTGGGAAAATCCTATGGATGGAATTGTGTCTTCCTCAGGTTCATATGTTGAAGCCTAACCATCCCCATTCCAGATGTGATGGTATTTGAAGATGGGACCTTCGGGGTGATTAGATTCAGATGAGGTCAGGAAGGTAGGGTCCTCATAATGAGATTAGTGCCTTATATGAACAGATCTTATAAGAAGATCTCTCTCTTTCTCTCCACCCTATCCCATGCCACTGTGTAAAGAAGTAGCAAGAAATTGGCCATCTGCTGGCTAGAATGAGGGCCCTCACCAGATACTGAATTTGCTGGCATCTTGATATTAGACTTTCTAGCCTCCAGAACTGTTAAGCCACTCAATCTATGGTATTTTTCATTATGACAGCCTGAGATAACTAATATAGAAATCCAATATATCTCAATTTTTTTTTAAAAAGATACTTTATTTAAGGGCTTCCCTGGTGGTTCAGTGGTAAAGAGTCTGTCTGTCAAACCAGGAGATGCAGATTTGATCAAACCAGGAGATGTGGGTTCGATCCCTGGGACTGGAAGATCCCCTGGAGAAGGAAATGGCAACCCACTCCAGTATTCTTGCCTGGGGAATCCTATGGTCAGAAGAGCCTGGTGGGCTACAATCCATGGGGTTGCAAAGAGTCAGACACAACTTAGCTAACAAACAACAAGAATTTTGTTTTAAAAAGAAAGAGAGAGGGCATCCCTGGTAGCTCAGTGGTAAAGAGTCTGCCTGACAAGGTAGGAGACATGAGTTTGATCCCAGAAGATCCCACGTGCCATGGGGCAACTGAGCCCATGCGCCACAACTGTTGAGCCTGTGCTCTAGAGCCCAGGAGCTGCAGCTACTAAAGCCTGAGCACCCTAGAGGTTGCGTTCTGCAACAAGAAAAGCCACCACAATGAGAGGCTTGAGCCCTGTGACTAGAGAGTAGCCGCCATTCGCTGCAACTAGAGAAAAGTCTGTGTGTAGCAATGAAGACCCAGCACAGCCAAAAAGGAGAGAAAGAAACAAGCAAACAAACCAACCTTTGAAGATGTGGATTGACAGAAGGCAGGATTTGGGTATTCTTCTATTGCTGGCCTAATTTGTCATAATAATGTCATCTCATAGACTCAATCCATTTCTTATTATTCCTGACACAATGCTATTCCTTAGAGATGAAGGTGAGGGTAGGCTGCTTCCCAGTTTAAAGCTGCTTGGAGAAGCAAACTGCCCACCCGAGGCTGGGATGCATCTAATAACAACATATTCCAGAGTGAGGAACCTACGTGGAAAGAGAAGAAAGGAGGCTGTTACAAATCTCACCCTCAAGATCCTAAAACTTGGTCCTCAGTGAGGTGCGCAGTTATCATCTCGGTAAGAAGGGCAGTAACAGATCCAGGACCAGGATGTGTAAAGAGACAGTAGGATTTTACAACGTCATTGTTTTTGATTTCTTGGTCACCCTTGATCTAGCAAACAAAATAACTCCTTCTTCCTTCTTCAGCCCTAAGTGTGGGGAAAGTACCTTACACACGACAGAAGGAATTTAAGATATTAAATTCCCACTTCCTATTGATTGAGTTTGGGGTAAGAGCATGCCAGCTAGGTTGGACAGAGGCCCTCTTGGAGAGGCCTGGGACCCGCAGAGAAGAAGAAATGAACTTCAGTGACCAAGACATGGGAAAGTGTCACTGGGGTAGAATAATCACTGGGTCGACAGAAAGATCCAGCATCATCTTGTATGTTTAAAGGGTCACTCTGAGAAAGTGGTCCCAGGTGGGAGAGTCTAGACTAACAGGTGAAGTCACAGGGAGGACTTTTTGGATTCCATGAGGGCAGGACGTTGTGAGGCCCAGATCTGTCCAGGACCGTAACCCTGCCTCCTGAGATGATGTGGTCCTTGACCCTGAAGGAGTTGAGGGACTGAGCAGAGTGAGAGGTCGGGCTAGATTCTAGAAGCTCTCCAAAGCCTTTCCCAGCAATGAGCTGGGAAAAAACACCCTCACTAAAGCCCAACAGCCAACTTCAGTTCTTGGGAGCAGGCGTGGGAAAGGGACCAGGCACAGCTGTCTAACAATGATTATAAATGCCAGGGAAATAGTCAATGGACTGTGACTGTTTATGATAATCATTTTCTTTCCAACTCATCTGGAGATGATGTCACATGCTAATTGGACACTGGCATATGGCTTGCTGCCTGCCTGACCTGCTCTGCCTTCCTGGTTTCTGGCTGATCTGAGGGACTCCTCTGCAAGAGTTAGGAGCAAAATGACTGTGATACAAAATGAGGGAGACGATTTCATTTATTCATAAGAGCTCCAGAGTTTTATCTACCCTGGGTGCTGGGGCTGCAGAGTGGAAAGGAACCCCTGCCTTCAGTTCATAGACCATGTGCAGGATAGACAGCTGGGATTCAGTTATCCGTTTGATAAGTGTTTGTTGAGTCTGAGCTCTGTGCCAGGCACCTGAGATTGAGCAAGGACAAGAAAGATGTGGTCTCCACCCTTGAACATTTCAGAACATTCCAGTGGAAGAATCAGACAATAGGCAAGTCACACATGAAGAAGACCATGACTTACACGAAATGCCATGAAGGAAATTAAAAATGTGAGGGAATAGGGGTAGGGGGATCTTCTGTAGAAAGTGTGGTCTGGGAGGCTTCTCTGAGGAGAGGACAATTAGGTTCCCCTGCAAAGCTTGAGGAGCCTTCCAAGTGAAGGGTTCAGCTTCCGTGAAGGCAGGAAAGGAGCCTGTTGTGTTAAAGAAGCAGAAATGAAATCACTGTGCCCAGGTGTGCCAGGCGATGCCATGAGGGGGCTTAGAAGCAGGGCTGAGGAAAGCTCCTACAAGGCCTTGTGGAATTTGAGGGAGGACTTTACTCTCAGTTCAGCTCAAGATTCACATTCCCGGTGTTGGGAGTGTGGTGGTGAGGGTTTTGGAAAGACCAACATCCAGATCAGCTAGGATCCCAGTTGTCAGGACACCTGCCCTCTTGTGAGCTCGGGCGGCTCTCCCTCTGCTCCATCTCCTGGCTCTGCTCTTCCTTCATGGAGGAACGGGAAGAGGTAGATTCTTGCAGGGGGCAGAGGAGTTTGGACACTTTGGAGAGATCTAGCAAGGGTCTTTGAAGGAATCAGTGGTGGTTCAGGAGACAGAGAGTGGAAAAAGTGTAGGGGCTCATGGAGATAAGATCCACGACTCTGGGACACCTGGTCACCTTCTCCTGAAAGTCATTGATGGGGCAATTCTATCTCTGTCCCCCAACCTCTGGTCCCTCCAACACCTTAGAAAACAGAGACCTACAGAATTCTGCCATGAAAGTTGCTTTCTTGGAAGACCTTGGTTTTTTCAGAGCCAGTGCTCCTGCAATAACATTTACCACATCGATTCTGGAAAGGAAGAAGCATAGGAAGCTGGTCCAGGCAGAAGGCCGGAAACTTGAGAGCTTCTCTGGTTTAATCTTTTCTTCTCTGTTTTATTTTTAAAAATCCACTTTGCAAAGATATATGGTCTCCAAGTTTCTCAAAAGGGAAGCAGCAAAGAAACTCCTTCTGGTGTGAATGAAAAGAATTACATAAACCACAGCAAATTTAGTATGAAATTACATTGCCAGCCCCAGAGGAGAAAGATGCTTTTCCATCCTGCATTAGCCATGTTCAAGGATCGATTATCCTGTATTCCCAGTCTGCTGCACTGAAAGAGACGCTGCAGCGTGTAGGTCTGGTCCATCTCCTAGGATGGAAGCTGCTAGAACATAAAAATGATTTGACCTTCCTTAGGGCATTGGCTTTGTACAGAAAATCCTCCTTGGATTAATATTTGTCTCTACTTTTTAAATTGGGACTTGGGCTCATGCTGATTCTTGGGCTCCATTAAGTCATAATTTTCTTCCACAGTTTCAAGAGTTCCTGAAGTCTTAGGTCCCCTTCTAAGGAGGCTCCCATGAAGCTTCTACACTGAAAGGAGTGAGCTCATGCTTTATGTATGGGTATCAAGTCCAAAGTCTGCCAATTTCCAGCTGTGTGATTTGGGGAAAGTTCTTTAATGCCTCCAGGCCTGTTTCCTCATCTATAAAATGATGATAATGGCAGTAGAAACTTGCCCGCTTACCTCAAAGATTTGCTGGGGAGTTAACTGAGGAAATGTGTTTGTAATGCTCTTGACAGAGTATCTGACCCATAGCAATTTTTCAACAAAATTTAACTACTTTTATAGTCATCTCCTCTTTCGGTTTTTCTGGAAACATCATCATCTCCCTCTGAGATGCTAATTTCCTCCAAAGGAAGCTATGTGCCCCTCATAATATGCAGCCCAGCTAAACAGGCTTCATTCATTCCACTAGACACGTATTGAACTCTATATGCCTAGTGCTGAAATAGATTCTGCTGATAAAAAGAAGTACTACCCTTGCCCTTGGAGCATTTCATGACACTGAACAAGACAATCAGGCTGGAGGAGACCATAGCATGAGAAGGCAGAGGGAAGCCCAAAGGTTGGGCTTTCCTGACCACCCTCGGATACTGTGAATTTAAGCCAAGACTTAGAAGTAGCCGTGGGTCCTCTGTGGAGTTTTCTACAGCAGATCACCACAGATATGAGAGAGGGACAACTTGACCTTGGGGAGTCCACAGCCCCAGCAGAACTGAAGCACAGCCCATGTACCAGGGGAGGCGGGGAAACATGGGCTCTGGCCAAGTCTAAAGAGACTAGATCATAAATTGTATAGGCCCAGGCTTGGCTGACAACACCAGTAGGACAAAGACTAGCTGTGAGGGGAAGTGGGTGGCTCTGGAGACCAAATGAACCGGAGAACTCTGAAACTTTTCCCTCCACGGTAGGTTTGCACAAAGCCCCCTTCTTCCTTCCTCAGTCTTAGGGGAGGGAAAGAAGCAGTATAAGAGACTGGGCATCTTTTGTTTGAGAGACATGTACTTTCCTAAAAGGACTATTGCTTTATTGGATGAGCTCAAGTTCTAAACAAGATTGGACTTCTGGTTACTTTTCCCCCACTCTTTCTGGGAAAGGAGACCAGATTAGTTACAGATAACAGAGCTCATTTTCCCTCACATGAGTTGTCATGTGATTAAATTTTGTGACCTGTTTTCCTCCATATGTATGCTCTGTACCTGCACAGTGCTGAGCACCAATGTGACCCTTGATGAAAACAGCAAGTCTGCCTGGTAAAAACAGTCCCATCCACCACTCTGGATCCCATTTCTGAAAGACATAATCAAGCCAATGTGTACGTTTCAATAGAATACAACGCTGGACCCTTGGCCATTCATTTCCCATTCTTGATGCCAGATCCTCTCTGCCCTAGGGGTGGGGAGAAAGGCAACAGACCTGTCTGGATCTGGTGTGGGCATCCATCCTGGGCCTGAGAACATAATCTGTTTTAAACTGGTTCCCACTGATGGACCAACTCCATGTCCCCCACAGGTCCCCACCCTGTCCACACACACACACAAACACAAAGACACACAGCCAGACAAACATACAGCTGAGTGGGAGTTTTCAGAGTGGAAGGATTTTGGCTGATTCCATGACAAAGAGGAGGCAGAAATAGGATGAGAAAGAGTAGCTTGTGTAGGCCTCACCTCCTCCCAGGGAGATGATATGCTGACATGTGTCGCCAGAATGGATTGTCCCCTTGGGAAGGGCAGAGGCAGATGGAAAGGACAGTTCCCGACCCCAACCAGAGAAAGATTTTATTTCCCATGTGCTTCGTGACTTAAAGATGCTCTGGGGATGTGATGTGGTCTGTGTCTCCTGTCTGGGAAGGTGGGAACTCCGGGCGGGGAAGGTGCTGGGTTGTGTGGATGATGTCATGGGGGGAGGAGGGGGAGCGCCGTGAGATCACAGACATGTGGGAACTTCCTGGGTGAGAAGTCTGGAGGAGGACGAAAGCGCTCGGGAACCTATTTCTGGCTTTAATAACAGCCTTGGTGACAACCAACCACATGAGAAGGTGCTGGCAGGCAGGCCCACCAGAGAACAGTGGCACCTCCTGCCTGGAACATGGGTTTTCTGTGAGGTCTTGGTGGCCTGTAATGCAGGGGTGGGGCAGGGAATGTGGGATGCATTCTTAGTCATGAGAAAGCACAGATGCCTGAGAAAGGATGGAAAGGGGTGGAAAACTGATGCCACGACAGGGCTTCAAAGGAATCCCTGAAATACAGTTGAGGAGGTTGCGTGAGTCAAGTGTAGAGGCTGAGAGCAGAAGCCCCACCACCTCCTTGCTCGTGTCCTTGAGGGTTCGCTTAGCCTCTCTGTGCCTCAGTTCCTCATCAGTAGGATGGGCATAATAACAGCCCCTTCCTCACAGACTGTCAAGATCAAATAAGTTAATACAAACCTGTAAAGAGCTGAGGATGATACTCTGCTTGTATCAAGAAAGGTAAAGAATTATTACAATAGAAAGCGCTCTGGAGTAGGAATCAGAAGACTGAGGTTTTTTTTTTTTTTAATTTGTTTGTTTTAAAAGGCAGCTTTATTTATTTATTTATTTATTTTTGGCCATAACGTGCCACATGTGAGATCTTAGTTTCCTGACCAGGTATCGAACCTGTACCCCCTGCAGTGAAATCAGAGAATCTTAACCACTTGAGCACCAGCGAAGTCCCCAGAAGTCTGAGTTTTAATGCTGACTCTGCCCGTGACCAAGTGAATGCCGCTTTGGGCCTCAGTTTCTTCATTTGCAACAAGAATATGAGGGACTAGACAAAGTCAACCTTCTCTTCCAGCTCTAACGTCCTAAGATCTTGACTCTAAGACCATGTAGGCCTGATGCAAGTCTACTTTGCTCCACATTCTCTGGGGCACATCAGTGTCTGCAAAGTCCACCATTTAGGATGCAAGCTTTTCAGATAATCATGTTTTCAACCCTTAGCTCCCTTCTTCAGATAAAATAATGGCTAGGGATGATTGGTGGGCCTTAAGTCAGTAATACACGGTAATGAATTGATTCCTCCCAAAATAAATGGTCCCTGGGTAAAGTCACACAGTGTGTCAGAGAGAAGGGAAATGGAGGAAGAATCATTAGTGTAAAATTTCTGACACATGATTTGGGGCAGGTTAGGTCCTGCCCCATAAGAAAAGATAAAGACAAAAGCAATTGCAGTATGAAGAATCTAGGTTAACTACAAGTAGAAATCCAATTAATAGCATATGAAGGGAATCAAAACATTGAATGGGAAACTGAGGGAGGTTAGGTAGGACCAGGCAACAGACTAGGTTCTTGGGGTTCTGTTAATCACTGGTCCTGAGTCACCTGGGACCCTCTGGGAGTGCATGTCTAGGTGTCTCTGGTGAAAACTACCCTTCCTGGGCATCTTGGAAGTTCCTCTGGAGTGAAGATTAACTGACCTTTTGTACAAAGCCCAGGGAAGGGCAGCACTACTTAATGATTCAGTGATGTGCTACCTGCTGGGCTCTGTGAACTGAGATCAGAGGATGTTTGAAAGGTTCTACAGTCTTCAGGCAGAAACTGGAGTGACTCAGATGACAGCATTCTTGTCATGTAAGTCAGAGGCTGAGCATTCAGTAACTGGTCCAGAGAGAGAGAGGTAAGAGGGGAAAGAGTGGGAGGGCAAGGGGGCAGAATGTGGGCCTTCCAGAGGGCTATCACCTGGACGCCCCCACCCCACGACTCCAGACCAATGAAAAAGCCAGCAGTAGAAGTGGACCCTGGAGTCTCTGTTCCAATATCAGGGGTAGAAAGAAATCAAAAGAAATGAGATTCTCTTAAGTATTCTTGGTTTCCTACAGATGAAAGAAATCCAAGGTGGCCAGACCCACCTGCTACCCGCCGCACAGCATGTGCAAGCCTCTACCCAACTGATGACAATCTGTTCCACACTGAAGACTCTCAAAAGACAGTAATGGGGGAGAAGCATTCATATCACCATTAATGAATGGTGATTTCTTCATATATTTGTATAATCATTCACTCATTTGTTCCATGGTTGTTGAGATCCTACTGGATGCCAGATGCTGGGCCAGGTGCTTAGTCTACCCAGCGAAATTAGACACTGTCCCTGTAGGAGATGGCCACAAGAACCAGTTGTCACAATACAGCAGTGCAGAGCAGCTCAACAGAAGGAGGCGGTGAGTGTTGGAAAGTACAGAAGTGGAGCTCCTATGTCAGACCTGGGGCTTGGGAGACACCACGCTGATCAGAATCGTAAAGGTGAGTAGTAAGAACAAGGTGGGCATGGAAGCTGTGAGAGTCTTTGGGGCACAGAGAACAGAAATGAATAGGGATGAGGATGCAGAAGATCCATGTAAATAGGGACATGGACGTGCAGGATGCAAGTGGCGTGTTGGGAAGTGGAAGCTGGAAAGATCTTGAAGGGCTGTATGTGTGTGAAACATCAGGGAGGAGAAGGGTTTGGGCAGGAGATGGAGAAGTTTCAGGTGCAGTGCAGGTAATGGATGGGAGGGGTAAACTGGATGCCCAGACCCCTTGGGGCACTATTACAGAGGAGCTAAACCAGGGTAGCAGGGACAGAAAGACTGGGATAGAGACAAGTGGGAGAGCCATCAAGAGGACCCGGACCCCCAGGAGATGCAGACTGAGAGTCAGGGAGAAAGGAAAGGGGAGGAGTGTTGAGGGAGCAGGGAGGAGACTTGGGGGGACGTCCTCTTTCTCTGCTGGGAAACAGTGCCTGTTAATTCTCAGTCATCGGCTCATAGTATGGGTCGGAAGGGACCCTCGAGATGACTTATCTCCCATCTAGTAGAGGCCTCTCCTCTAGAGCCCCACCCCCTGATGCTCAGTCATCAGCTTCATCCTTCATTCAAGCATTCAGCACAGAATTAGTGTGCACTGACCACATGCCCGGAGGTGTGCCAGGCCTTGGGGATGTGGTGGTGTCAGAAGGCTGGTGGGGAAGAATGGAGAGAGGCTAGAGAAGAATATGGAATGAAGACATTTGGAGAACAGGATCAACCCATGAAGGCTTAAAGAATGAGGCTTATGGACCGCCTTCACACTCATTCCCAGAGAGCAGGGGCGAGAAGGCCGGGTGTTTCTTAGCCACGCCGCTCCCCACGTCAGTCATTGGATTCAAGCTGCTCCTTAAAAGAATGTGACCTTGGCCAGGGCATGCACCAAGGACTGAGGGCTGATGGCTGCAGGCTGTCTTTTGGCAACACTCCTAGCAGCTGGGAGATAAGTCCTTTGCTACCAACGGAAGGCCTGGGTGATACACCCCAGGGTCCACACAGAGAGCATGTTTGGGCACATCCTGTTGACGTGCACCTCTTCCCTCATAGCTCAGTTGGTAAAGAATCTGCCTGCAGTGCAGAAGACCCCAGTTCAATGCCTGAGTCAGGAAGATCCCCTGGAGAAGGGATAGGCTACCCACTCCAGTATTCTGGCCTGGAGAATTCCATGGACTGTATAGTCCATGAAGTCACAAAGAGTTGAACACGACTGAGCGACTTTCACTTCACTTCACTTTACTTCACTTCTTCACTTCTCAGGATGTGTGTACGCCTCTGTACCTATCAGTGCATTGGCATGTAGGATGACCATCTCTTGGATCAGGGACCGTGACAGGTCTATGAGGGGCTTGGAGTTAAGCCTTGCCCTCTACAACAACGCAAATCAGCCATAATTATACATACATCACCTCCCTCCCCAGTCTCCCTCCCCTCCCTCCATCCCATTCCCCCAGGTCATCACAGAGCGTCAGACTGGGCTCCCTGTGCTACACAGCAATTTCTCACCAGCTATTCATCTTACACCTGATAGTGTATATATGTTGATGCCACTGTCTCCATTCGTCCCACTCTCTCCCTCCCCTACTGTGTCCACAAGTCTGTTCTCTACACTTGTGTCTCCACGCCTTCCCTGCTAATAGGTTCATCAATATAATTTTTCTAGATTCCTTAGACAGGAGATATGAAGGAACACAATGAGCTTACTTGTTAATTTCATGAAGTAACAACTTGCACAAGGCCGCCATGCCCCCTTACACATGCATGTGCATACATACACAGGCACATACATGTACATGCACACACGTTCTTGTGTGTACACGTGCTAGGCTCCCGCGAGCATCTCAGTCTGTTTTGTTTTTTGGCTGTGCAGGTCTTCTTTGCTAAGCAGGCTTTCTCTAGCTGCTGCGGGCAGAATCTACTCTTCATTGCAGCGCCCGAACTTCTCACTACGGTGGCTTAACAGGCCCAGTAGCTGAGGCACACGGGCTGAGTTGCCTCGCAGCACGTGGGATCTTCCTGGACTAGGGATCAAACTTGTGTTCCATGTTCTTTAAATTTATCACTCTTGGGAGCTGAGCAACAATATGCTAATGAGACCATTGATGAGCCCCAGACATCCCTCCTCCCCCAGCCTCTGGGGAGAACTGTGAGAGGTCAGAGACATCCATCCTTGGAAGAACAGGCGCCTTTGAGAGGGGCTGTACCCCTAACCCATTAGCATGTTAATGGGCAGGGAATCAAAAGATCACTCAATCGGCACCCAATGAAGGCATCATTTCAATCAATAGCACAGCTCATTAAAGTCTTCACGCCCCTGACACTGCATAAAAACAATTCCTAATTGAGAATTAAACAAACTTTTATCTGAAGCAATTCTACACTTTAGCCTTTAAAATAATGCCAAGTTCAGAAACACATTTGGCTTCATGATTCAGTCTGGCTGCCGTGTACACATTTAATGGGTATTTTTCCCTCACAACTGACACTTTCCCTGGTTCACATAGGAAAATGAGATGGGTGTCACCTCCCTAAAGGTCACAGCTCTAAGTTAAGTGACTCTGGGAAAGAAGGGGGCTCTAACTGAGCAAATGTTAACCTTAGATGACCTAAGCAGGGCTGGACCTGGTTTCTTGTTTGATATCCAACACCTGGGCTTCCCTGGTGGCTCAGTGATAAAGAATCTGCCAGCAATTCAGGAGCCACAGGAGATGCGGGTTCAATCCCTGGGTCAGGAAGATCCCCTGGAGGAGGGCATGGCAACCTACAGTATTCTTGCCTGGAGAATTCCATGGACAGATGAGCCTGATGGGCTACAGTCCATAGGGTCTCAAAGAGTGGGACATGACTGAAGCAACTTAGCATGCACACACCCAACCAAACAACACCTGGTAAGTGTAATTCAGCTGTTAGGTACTCAGAAGGCCAGCTGCCAGACATGAGACAATGGATGAATTTAGCCATAGATAAATGTGAGGGTCTCCTTCACCCCATGTTTCTCTCTCTCTCTCTCTCTCTCTCTCCCACACACACACACACACACACACACACACACACACACACACACACTTGATTTCCAGGTGGCCGTAGTCCCCACCAAATCTTCTTGCCACGCATACATTTGGTTTCACTTGTTTACCTTATCTCTCTGGACATTGACAAAGTTTGCATCTGTAAGAGCCTGCTAGAGTCTACATATTTTAACCCATAAGTTTTCACCCCAAAACATGTATATTGCAGGTGGTTCCTTCAGGGTACATGCTAGGATTACAGCCAGTACACAGATTAATAGCAACATCAGGCCACGGGATTTCTCCCTCTAGCTCAAAGGTGTAGGTAGAGTTGGAGAGGGGGGATTCTAGGATGAGTTACAACTCTTACCTTTCTGCCACCCTTTTCTGGCAACATCAACAGTCCCTGGATGCATGATTCAGCTCTGCATGGTCCCCTCAGGCTGCATGACAGAATACCACACAGCAGATAGCTTAAACTGTAGGAATCTATTTCTCATAGTTCTAGAGGCCACAAGTCCAAGCAAGCTTGAGCTGCCAGGGCTGGTTTCGCAGGAGGCTTTCCTTCCTGGCCAGCAGGCCATCACCTTCATGCTGTGCCGTCACTGGGCCTTTCCTCTGTTGGAGAGACAGGGAGCTCTATTGGGCTAGGATTTTGCTTGTGATCTTATTTAAACTTAATTGTCTCTTTAAAGGCATTATCTCTAAATGCCATCACCATGGAGATAAGGGCTTCAACATAAGAATTTGTGGGGGACACAATGAAGTTCATGAACAGTACTGACGAGAAAGCCCATGTGCAATTGTTCCTGTTGTGCCAACAGCAAGGATGGTAAATATGTAAATATTGATTATACCGATTAATTTCATTTGTGTCCATTAATATATGAATATTGATTGTTTACATTAATAATAAGTATAGGATTCATTTCTATTAATTACTCTAAGGCAGTCATTGCTATCCAATAACTATACCCTTTCCTAGTGGGCCAAGGTGGGGCCTCAGAAATCTCAACATAATGTTGAGGCAGCTACTACCAACCAACTGAATTTGATACAGGAGACACAACATAGTTGACACTCGTACTCCATAGCCGCGCCTTCTCCACCTTGGGGAAGGATCTGGAAACTGGATGAAAATCCAGGAGTGGCTGGCACACATCTGTGTTTTGGAGCTGTGGCTTCCCACGGGTCTTTCCTGCTGGTCAGAACACCCGACCTACGGGGACCTCTGACGGACAAAGTCTGCCTGGAGACTCTCTTTCCTTGATTCTGTATCAAGGAACTCATCCTCTCACAGCTTGTGCTTTCCTCCTGCAGAGCTGTGAGAAGCCCCAGCCACAGCTAATGCCTGGAGTCATCAGCTCTGCTTCCTGAGCTGGGGAGGCGCTGTTGTCTCAGAAGTTGTTTCTTCTCAGTGGCCACTTAAACACAGTTTGAAAATGCCTTTTCTCAACTTTTCTTGGAATTGTATTCTTATCCACTAATCTATGCTGTTCTCCATGAGCTACAGTCCCTGGAGCTAAACATCCCCATCTCTGTCAGTTGCGTAGCCTTTCTGTATAAGAGGTGAAGGAGTGGGTTTGTAAGGGGTAAATAATACCACACTGAATGGAAATGGCTTCACAAAAATAGGATCTAACATTATAAGCCTTAGTTTCAACCACAGAACAATATAAAGAATGATATGTGGTTTTTACAAGGTGGGTTTTGAAGACATTTTTGTATCCCTATTCTTTGAGTTTCTTTTTGAATTAAATACTAGGGAAGCAGATTGTCTGTTCTGATAAATGGGGCAACGTGCTTCCCTACCACTTAATTCAAGGAGGAACTCCAGGAGTATAAAAAACTCACCATGTTTTCCTCCTTTCCTTGGCTTCCAGTAAATGCACAGCTGTTTTGTGCAGTGGTCATTATTATTATTAGCTGGAGGTTTCTGATAAGTTATTTTCTCCTTTCATTACAGGACCCTGTTGCTCATCCTTAATATGAATGTATCTTCTACATGAGCAATTTTTTCCTCTCAGGAAGTGAATGGGATACTGTTATTAAATTATACATCAATGGCTCAGTCAGGGACATATCACCAGCATACTGTGGTTTGACCCGAATTCAACCCGCTAGCCATCTATTGATCCCTATTACCAGCTGGGCCCCAAGTCCTCCCTCCATGTTCTCCAGAAGACACGTTGAATCTTTTGAAATGATGAAAAGGTTTTTCAATAGTTGCCATACTCTATTTCAGAATATGACAATAACAAATCTCAGCCCCCAAATTTATATAAGTTAAAACTTGAGAACCCCCATGATCTCAACTCCTCCTTCAGTTTCAACCAGACCCGTGTTTCCGATTATGTCTCAGACTACTCTTTTTGAATATCCCAAAGGCATCACACACCGCATAGTCACAACTGAACTCTATCCTCCTACCCTATCATCTTACAGATTTATTTCCTCCACTATATTCTTGGTTTCAGTCAATTGTATCACTGTTCACTGAGCTTCCTAAGCTAGAAGCCTTGATGATTTTGTTCCTCACATTCAATCAGACTCCAAATGCTTGACGATAAGCGTCTGAACCTTACCCCTTCCCTGAAGCCCCACTGTCACTGTCTTAGAATAAGACTTGCTTTTCTCTGCCCTGTACTATTCCAACAACTTCCTAAGAATTCTTTCTGCCATCTGGTCTTACCTTTTACCCATATACTGCCATCAGCATCATCTTCCTGATCACTTTCTCCATAAGAACCTTTGCTGGCCTCTCAGTGCCTATAAAATAAGCACCATATTCCATAAAGAAGTGTGCAAAGAAGTGTGCAAAGTCCATTGCAATCTAGCTCCAACCTTCTCCAGCTTCACCTCTCACTTTGCATTAAGACTCCTATGCTCCAGTCCTGCCAAATTCCTCATCCTTTTTTAACAAGCTAAGCCCTTTCATGACTGTATCCTCTTGCATTTGTAGTTTCTTCTGCCAAGAATGCTATTTACATAGCCTACCTTTCTACCTGGAAGTTAACATTTATTTTTCATGAATTAACTCAATTATCAACAATACTCGAGATACTTATGCTACAATTAGTTCTTTCTTGACCTTTCTACCTCCCCGTTTAAAGAGTCTTCCCTAGAAACTTCCCAGACATATTTAAATTATTTGTTAACAGGCTTCTCTTTGGCTATTGCTCTGAGCTAATTCAGGTCAAGAACCACATTTTTCATAGCTCTAGTATCAAGTGGAGTAAATGCCACAATGTTGATGTTCATTAAATACTAATAAAGCAAGCACTGAAATATGAACAGTGTAGTAGGTGACAAATAATCTTTTATTATGAGACAATAAAAGATCTCCACTGAACTGTTTTATTATTGCACGATTCTTTATTCAATGGCCATAGACTCCTTGAGGTATAGAGTAATAAAGAGAGAAGTTGAGGCTATTCTAGCTTATGTTATCTTAGCAACTTTGAGACAACATGATGACTTCTACTTTTTGCCATTTCTTTTCAGTATTCCTCCTCTGCCTTCACCATAGCAACCCCATCTTATGATAAGCATCATTTTAAGAAGATGGATGAGAAAGAAGCCCAATTGTGCAATTTTTCTGCCCAATTTAGAGTAGACATCACCAGTTTTATCCAATGATAGTGTCTTCTTGTGAGCTTTTTGCATATGGTGGTAAACCTCCCTTGCCCACAAGCACTGAAAATTGTTGTATTTGGGTTGGCCAAAAAGTTTGTTCTTTTTTTTTCCATAAGATCTTATAGAAAAATTCAATGAACTTTTTGGACATCCCAGTAGACAGAATTTTTCCAAAGGTGGCTGCAGGAGTGCCTCCCATCTCAGTTGCTCTTCTACAGCAGGACCTGGCCTTATTGTCTTCAAGACCTCCTCATTCTCTTCTCATTGAACCTGAGCAGGCCTGTGATTGCTTTACTTAGTAGGTATGAAACAGTCTTGAGGAGCTATTAAGAAAAAGGTCAGAACTGGGGGAAAAAAATGATGAGCGTTGTTATGGAGTGGTAGAAAGTTTAGCAAAACTGTTTTTTGTAATGCAATTATTTTTGCAGTGACATGAAAAAACAAAAATAAACCTAATGAACTAGTAGGTGTGGTCAAAGGGATTTCCAAGCAAAATGTGAAAGCACCAACTGAGTTATTTTAGACATGTAAAAGGAAATGGGCTTCCCTGATGGTTCAGTGATACAGAATCCATCTGCAATGCAGGAGATGCAGGAGATGTGGGTTGGGTCCCTGCGTCAAGAAGAACCCCTGGGGAAGGAAATGGCAACCCACTCCAATACTCTTGCCTGGGAATATCCAATGGACAACACTGGAGGGTTACAGTCCATGGGGTTGCAAAGAGCTGGACACCACTGAGCATGCATGCACACAAAAGGAGAAAACTTAAAGGAAATATGAAGGATCCAGGACTTGTTCAATTTGAAAATAAAACTAATTATCATCTCCATTCTCTCACAGCAGAAAATGCTCAAAAACAAAAATGGCCTCAGGATGAAGATCAAATCCAGGGTGCTAAGATGAAAACATCTTAGGATAAATATGAAACCAAGGTTGTGACTATAAAACTCTTTTCTAGGATCTCAGATCAAAACCAATGTGTCATGGAAGTTCAAATAGACTAAAGTGCTTCTAAGTATCTTAAGGGCATTCCTCGCAAATTCTTCTCTGTTCAACAAATCTAAGTCTCTTATACAGCCTAAGAGACATCCCAAGGAAGAAAAAGGGCTCATCTCAAAAGCGATTTGTGTATCTTTCATTTTCCCTCTTTTTGAATGAGAGGACAATAGTGATTATCTTTTCTCAGCTGGGTGTGGTGGAAAAGGATGGATAACTTGTGCCTTTAGTTCATAGATTTTAGAAAAAGGAGAACTATCCTCAAAGAATTGCTCCAGAGAAGCCTCATTGTCACCTGGACTTAATTTAGTTGACAAGATCTTAGACTTTTGAATTGACACCACAATGGGATGAAACTTTGCAAGTCTTGGGGGAAGAGGTGACTGAATGCATGTGAAAATGGATGTGAATTTTGTGACCAAAGGCAGGTATGGCAGATTTTATTTTCCAAAGATGATCACAAAAGTATCTCATACCTCACATGTACTTCTGTGATGTGACCTTGCTAATGCTCTATTAAGAGATGGAGCCTAATTCCCTCCTTTGGATTTAGGTGGGCTTGTGACTATTTTAGCCAATACAGTAAAATAGAAATAAAGATGTGTATATTCCAAGACTAGATCATTAAAGACAATACAGTTTTGACCTCGTTCTCTGGGACACAATGTTAGAGTCCCACTACCTGAGGCCCCTGTGAGAGAGCCCAGGACACAGGGAGAGACTATATGTAGATATTTTGATTGACAGCCCCAACAAGCTTACAGATGACAGCCAATATCAACTGCTAACTATGTAAGTGAAGATGTTTCCAGTGATTTCAGCTCCCAGTCGTTGAGCCACGTTTAGCCATTGAGACTTCCAAATCCAGGTGCTGGACCTTAAGAATGGTAGATAAGTCAACTCCACAATGCTCTGCATGAATTCCCAACTCACATAATTCATAAATGTAATTCTAAATTTTAAGGCATTTAGCTTTCAAGTAATATGTTACACAACAATAGAAACTGGAACATATGGACATGGGCACTCTGAAAATTTTGTCTCTTACAATGTTGCTTAAATACACCCCTTTCCCAGCATCAATAGAACAGAAAAACTGAAAAGGTATATAAATTCCTTACATGAACTAAAAGAAAGGAAATGATAAAATTCTGTAAAAAAATGAGAATGTGGATTATTATTTCTGGGTATATGTATTTATTAGATAAGGAAAATTAGAAAACAGTAAGATATCCAGAGAGCTAAGAAGAATGAAACATTAATTGACACAGAGTTGACTCCTGGATGCTGGCATCTTAGGTGGTATAATTTTCCTTTAGATTTTTAGTAGTTTTCCCCAAATTAAAAACTGTCAAAAGAACTTCCACTTCTGGCAAAGATGGAGTAAGAAACACCAGAATTAGCAAAATTAATTCTATACTAATTAAGTCTACAGATCTGGTGCTGCCTAATAAATCTTAAAACAAAACTGAAAAGGATCAAAGTATTTCCAACTGAAATTCATCCCAGAAAAAGATCAAATATATTCTTAAGAATGCATAAATAAATATCCAGCCAGCAATCAACAAGGTACAATTCACAATGTATGGCATCCAACCAAAAACTAGTAGACATTAGAAGAAGTAGGAAAATATGACCCATAATGAGGAAAAAGATCAATTGAAACCAACCCAGAATAGACACAGATGTTAGACTAGCAGAAAAAGACATTAAAACAGTTCTTATAACTTATTTCCATATGTTCAGAAAGTTAAATAGAGACATGAGAGATATTAAATATACTCAAATAAAACTTCTGCAGATGAAAACTACAATGTCTGAAACAAAAACTATACTAGATGGAATTAATGGTGTATTATAAATTGTGGAAGAAAAGATTAGTAAACATGAAGACATAGAAACAGACACTACTCCAAATTAAACACATAGAGAAAAAATAATTTTCTAAAATGAGCTTGAGACAATTTCAAGTAGTCTACTGTGCATTTAACTGTAGCCCCTGAAGGAGAGAGAGTGAAGAAATATAATACTTGGAAAAACAATGGCCTTTTTTCCCCCCAAATTTAGTGAAAACTAGTGCAAGAGCACAATAAACCCCAAGCATAAGAAACAGGAAAAAATGTACATCAAGGAAAATTGTGCTCAAGTTGTTCAAAATCAATGCTAAAGGGAAGGTTTTTAAAGCAACCTGGAGGTGGGGGTTGGGGAGATATCTTGCGTACAAAAAACAAAGATAAGACAAAATATTTTTCATCACAATTAAAAAAGTGAGAAGACAGTGAAGCAACATTTTTAAAATAGTGAAAGGAAAAAAAAGCCACCACCTAGAATTCTATACCCAGTAAAACTACCTTTCAAAACAAAGTTAAAAAATACTTTTTCAGACTTACAAAGCTAGAAGAATGTATCATCAGCAGACTCATACCACAGGAAGCATTAAAGAAAGTCTGTCAAACAAAAGGAATATAATACCAGATGGAAATCTTGATCCATAAAAAGAAAAAAAAAAAAAAAAAAGCACTGGAAATGATAACTACATAAGTAAATATAATGATTTCTTTCTAACTATTTAAATCTGTTTGGAAGATAATTGACTGTTTAAATCAAAGTCATAAGAATTTTTTTAAATTTATAACATGCATAAAAGTGAAATGTATGATAAAATTTGCCCAAAGAATGGAAGAGGAGAAATGTCATACCCTTGAACAATGTGGATTTGAACTGGGCAGAACACATACAGAATTCACTGTGTGTGAATTCTTTTTCAATAGTACAGGACTACATGATCCAAGTTTGGTTAAATTCACAGATATGGAACCCTGGATATGGAAAAATTATAGATATGAAGAAACTACATAGACAGAGGCCAACATATAAATTATACACGTATTTTTCACTGTCTATAGGGTTGGTGCCCTACCCCCACATTGTTCAAAGGTCACATGTATACTACTTTAAAGTTCTTGTTCTATAAGTGTTTTGTTTTATAAAGTCACTTGAAGATAGGCAGACTGTGATTAACCAAAGGTACATATTAAAAAGTCTAAGGCAAGTACTAAAATAACATTGTCTGGAAGAAACACATTTTAAGTATACAACACTGAATGCTTAAAAGTAAAGGCATTAAAAAAAACACTAATCAGCACTAATTATCAATGCTTTGTACTAATCAATGGAAAGTTGTTGTGGTTATATCAGTACTAGAAAAAGTAAACATCAGAGTAAAGATATTAACAAGGGTAAATGTCATTGTGTAATATTAAAAAGATCAATTCATCGGGAGGATATAATGATCCTAAGTGCTTATCCACCTAATGATAGAATTTAAAAATATATTAAGCAAAACTGATAGAACTGCAAGGACCAATAAACCAATCAATAACTGTAATCAGAGATTTTAATATCAATTTTCCAATAAATCAAGTAAGATCATAGAAGATTTGAATGGCACAATCAACTAATTTGACCTAAATGACATTTATAGAACACTGCATTCAACAAGAGCAGAATACACAGTCTCTTCAAATGAATACATAAAATTTACCAAAAATAGACCATAATCTGGGTCGTTAGACAAGTCTCAATAAATTTAAAATTCAAAAGGATTCAAATCATACAAAGTATGTTATTGGGCCATAATATAATTAAATTTGAAATCAATTAAGAAAGATCTCTGGGAAAATTCCCAAATATTTGAAAACTATATTTGAGATATATACTGAATCAAAAATGAAAATACAAAGTTATTTTGAACTGAGTGGAAAAGGCACGCAACTTATTAAAATTTGTGGGACACAGCTAAAGCAGTACTACTTGGGTGAAATTTATAGCACCAAGCATTAATATTATGAAAAAAGAAAAGGCTCAAGTCAAAGATGACTTCAGCTTTCATTTTGAAAATCTATAAAAAGAAAAGCAAATTAACCTATAATAATCAGTAAAAGGAAATAAAATCAGAATAGAAATCAATAAATGACAAAATAGGAAAACAATAGAGAAAAATCAATAAAACCTCTAGCCAGACTGATGAGGAAACGAAAGGCAAGAACCAAATTAGTAATATCAGGATTGAAATAAATAACATCAATACAGATTCTACGGATATGAAGAGATTAATAAGAGAATATTATGAACACCTCTACACCAATAAGTTAAACAACTTAACTTGAAAAGCACAATTTCCTTGAGAGACAAAAACTACTAAACTCTCTCAAGAAGAAATAGCCAAGCCTGAAAATCCCTGTATCTATTAAAGAAATTAAATTTTCAATAAAAAAAATCTCAATAAAGAAAAACCACAGACTCAGACATCTTCATCTGTAAATTATACTAAACATTTCCATTAAATAAAGGAGGAAGGAACACTTTCAGCGGTACCCTGATAAAATCAAAGACATTAGGAGAAAACAAAACAAAGACCAATGTCTCTCATGAACTTAAATACAAAAATTGTAAACAAGCTAGTATCCAAAGCCAACAAGGTATAAAAAAGATAATATGTCATGACCAAGAGAGGTTATCCCAGGAGTGTAAAGCTGGTTTAACATTTGAAACCATTCACCATATTAACATTTGAAATAATTCACCATATTAGAGGGCTTCCCAGGTGGCACTAGTGGTAAAGAATCCACCTGCCAACGCAGGAGATACAGGTAAGAAATGGCATCCCACTCCAGTATTCTTGCCTGGAAAATTCCATGAGCAGAGGAGCCTGGTGGGTTACAGGCCATGGGGCTGCAAAGAGTTGGATACGATTGAAAGACTGAGCACATGAGCACACCATAGTAAAAAATAAAGAAAACCCTGTATGATCATTTCAATGAAAATGAAAGTGAAGTCGTGTCCGACTCTTTGCGACCCCATGGACTGCAGCCTACCAGGCTCCTCCGTCCATGGGATTTTCCAGGCAAGAGTACTGGAGTGGGTTGTCACGCCCTTCCCCAGGGGATCTTCCCAACCCAGGGATTGAACCACAGTTTCCCGGATTGTAGGCAGACGCTACCATCTGAGCCGCCATGGAAGTCAATCATTTCAATAGATGCTCCAATTGGCAAAAATCCATAATTTATCCATGATTAAAAATAGAACCATGTTCCAAAATAAATTTTTGAGAGTTCAGAAAAATAAAATAAAGAGAAACAATTCTTAGCAAGATGGAAATACAAGAGATCTTCTTCAATCTATGATGACACTATGAAAAACCAACAACTAACATCATACTTAATGGTAAAAGGCTGAATGCTTACTCTCTTGAGATGAGGAACAAGGCAAGGATATTCGTTTATCATTTCTAGTCAGCACTGTACTGGAAGTTTTTGCTATTGCAATAAGTGAAGAAAAAGGAATAAAAAGCAACCAGATTGAAACAGAGAAGGTGATAGTATCTTTCTTTTTTTGCAGATGACATGATTGTCTCTGTAGAAAATATAGCAGAATATGACCCCACAAAAGATATTAAAATTGATTGAAATTGATTGTTGTTTTTCCATTTCTAAGTCATGTCTGACTCTGCAACCCCATGGACCACAGTATGCCAGGTTTTCCTGTCCTTCACCATCTCCCAGAGCTTGCTCAAACTCATATCCATTGAGTCAGTGATACCATCCAACCACCTCATCCTTCTTCTGCCCTCAATCTTTCCCAGTATCAGGGCCATTTCCAATGAGTCAGCTCTTCACATCAGGTGGCCAAAGTATCAGGGCTTCAACTTCAGCATCATTCCTTCCAATGAATATTCAGGATTGATTTCCCTTAGAACTGATTGGTTTGATCTCCTTGCAGTCCAAGGGACTTCTCAAGAGTCTTCTCCAGCACCATAATTCAAAACCATTAATTCTTTGGCGCTCAGCCTTCTTTATAGTCCAAATCTCACATCCATGCATGACTACTGGAAAAACCGTACCTTTGACTATATGGACTTTTGTTGGCAGAGTGATGTCTCTGCTTTTTAACATGCTGTCTAGGTTTGTTATAACTTTTCTTCCAAGGAACAAGTGTCTTTTAATTTCATGGCTGTAGTCACCATCTGCAATGATTTTGGAGACCAAGAAAATAAAATCTGTCATTGTTTCCACTTTTCCCCCATCTATTTGTCATGAAGTGATGGGATCAGATGCCATGATCTGAATTTTTCTTATGTTGAATTTTAATCCAGCTTTTTCTCTTTCCTCTTTCACCTTCATCAAGAGGCTATTTAGTTCCTCTTTGCTTTCTGCCATTAGAATGGTATCATCTGCACATCTGAAGTGGTTGATATTTCTCCTGGCCATCTTAATTCCAGCTTGTGACTCATCCTGCCCAGCATTTCACATGATGTACTCTGCAAAGAAGTGAAATAAGCAGGGTAACAATATACAGCCTTGATGTACTCCTTTCCCAATTTTGAACCAGTCTGTTGATCCATTACCCTGGTTGGCTCAGCACTAAAGAAACTGCTTGCCAATGCAGGAGACGTGGGTTCAATCCCTGGGTCAGGAAGATCCTCTAGAGAAGGGAGTAGCTACCCTCTCCAGTATTCTTGCCTGGAGGAATCCATAAACAGAAGAGCCTAGTGGGCTATAGTCCATGGGGTCACAAAAGAGTTGGACACGACTTAGCGACTAAACAACAGGAACATTATTTGCAATAGTATAAAAATTTAAAATACTTGAAAGAAAACTAATAAAAAAATGTGCAATACCTGCACCTTGAAAACTGTAATACACTGTTGAGAGAAATTAAAACCTAACTACTTAGATAGATACAGATATCAATAGATAGATATGGGTCAAACAACTCAATATTATCATATTAATTTTCCCCAAACTGACCTATAGATTCTTACAATCCTGATGAAATCTAAACAAGTTCGTTCTAAAATTCCTATGGAAATGCAAAAGACCTAGAATAGCTAGAACAACTTTGAAAAAGAAACAAAGTGTGAGGACTAACAGTGCCTGATTTCAAGACATTTTGGTATTAGTGGCAAGACAAATAAATCAGTGAAAATGAATAGACAACCCAGGAATAGACATGTGTATATATGGACACCTGGCTTTTTATAAGGTACAAGGACAATTCAGGGGAGAAAAGATAGTCTTTTCAACATAAGGTACTAGGGTAGGGTATATCTATATGCCAAAAAATGGAAAAAAAGAAAAGAAAAGGAAAGAAATTTGATCCACATTTTCTATTTTAAAGGGCTTCCCTGGTGGCTCAGATGGTAAAGAATCTGCTTGCAACGTGGGAGACCTGGGTTCAATCCCTGGGTTGGGAAGATCCCCTGGAGAAGGCAATGGCTACCCACTCCAGTATTCTGACCTGGAGAATTCACTCCAGGTCCACATTTTCTACTTTAAATTTGATCCATACTTCCTATTTTTAAAAAAAAGTAACTCAAAAAACATCAAAAATCTTAATATAATACCTAAAATTATAGAAGGAATCACAGGTAAAAATATTTTAGACCTTAAGCTATGCAAAGATTTCTTAGATATGACATCAAAATCACAATCTAAAGTAGAAAAAAACTGATAAATTTAACTTCATCAAAAATTTGGAATTTCTGCTTTTCAATGACACTTTTAGGGACTTTCCTGGTGGTCCAGTGGCTAAGACTCTTTGTTCCCAATGCAGGGGGCCTGGGTTCGATCCCTGGTCAGGGAACTAGATCCCACATGATGCAACTAAGATCCAGTTCAGCCAAATAAATAAATATTTTTTAAAAGCTTTAAAAAAGATGCTTTTAAGGGAATAAAAGGACAAATCACAGATTTGGGGAAAATATTCGTAAAACACATATCTAATAAAGGATTTGTATCCAGAATATATAAAGATCTCTCAAAACTAAGAAGAAAATAACTAAATAAATATATGGCAAAAGAGTTGAATGAGCACTTCATTGAACAACATATATAGATGTTGACAATGCACATGAAAATATGCTTCATAGAATTCAACTTTTGAAAAATGCAAATTAAAACCCAAATGACATGTGCTAGCTACCTACTAGAGTGACTAATACCGAGAAGGCTGGTTATACCAAGCATGAGTGAAGACGTGTGGAAATGTAACACGTAAAACAACAAGGGTATTTGCCGCCATCTGTGGTTCTCCTTCAGGGCCACCCAGAGGCAGAGCGAAGAGAAATCAATGGGGTCCAATGAGGTGAACAGCAATCATGTTGGAAAACAGTTTGGCAGTTTCTTTAAAAATTAAAGATGGAAATTTCGTATGACCCAGCTGTTTCGTTCCTGGGTATTATCTAATTTAAGCAAAAGCATATGTCCAATACATGTATACATATGGCTGAGTCCCTTTGCTGTTCACCTGAAACTATCACAACATTGTCAATTGGCTATATCCCAATGCAAAAGAAATAGCTTTTAAAAAGCGTATATCCATACAAAGACTTGTAAATGAATTTTCATAGTAGTTTCATTTATAAAAGTCTGGAATTGGAAATAACTCAAATATCCATCAACTTATGGCTGAATAATCACACCCATATACCTTCATATTGAAATATTACTCAGCCATGAAAAGGAATGAGTTCTTAACACATACAATAGCGTAGATACATTTCAGACTAATTATGCTGAGTAAAAGAAGCCAGACAATAAAAAAGAGCACAAAGGTGCACAGAAGTAAATTTTTGGGTACGATAGATATGTTCATTTTTTTGATTTGTGGCTACGATTTCACAGATACAGGTATATATCAAAAGTTATCAAATTATACACTTTAAATATGTACAGTTTATTGTATATACATATATTATACCTCAACAAAACTGCTTTAAAATTAAAATGTATAAAAACTGCCAAAAGTATATAATTTGCCCCACTCTGTGGGCCTTAAGGGGAAAAAAAAAGGCCATCTGCAGAATAGAAACACAAGTTTCTTTTTATAAGATGAAGGAAGATAATAGAAAACCTTGGTCTGTGAAGCTACTGCGGGGAGCAGAGATGGTGCTCAGCGCATCAGGCATGTGGGGGTGATTAATGCGCTCTCCCTCCTCTTCTGCTCCTGTCACTCAACTTAAATGAGGGCTACAGAGTGCCCTGGGAAGAATAAATGGACCCCATCTATGTAGGTGAGGGGTCATCAGACTCACAGTGCTCTGGGGCTTTGCCAGCAGGAGTGAGAAAGAAGATGGGCTCCATGAGAGAGAAGGCTGTCCCTGAGAGCCAGGACTCCAGGCAGGAGAGGAGCCAGTGGCTCCAGATGCACCTTGCAGCTGTTGTGGGAACCCAGCCCAGGCAGCCGCCACGGCACTGCGTGTGCCTCGCGGAGAAAAGGGGCAGTGTGTGGGGACTGAAGGGACCCATTCACAGAAGTCAGTCGCACTTCGGGATCCGAGCCACCCAGCTGGGACACGCTATCCATCTGAGTCACAGCACCCTCCCCACAGAGTGTGACAGCCCATGTCCTTACAGACTGCGGTGCCGCCATGGCTTTGAGAACACCAAGGGCATCTGCTACTGCCTTCTGTGGTTCTCCTTCAAGGCCACCCCAAGGTGGAGCAAAGAGAATTCAATCCAGCCCTACGAGATGGACAACAGTGGCCTGAGGTGTGCAGCAGTGTGAGGGGCTCAAGTCAGAGAAGATGGCTGGGCCAAAGGAACTCTAACAATGGGGCCTGAGACACAACCCTGCGCTTCCAGCCATCAGGGCCCTCACTTGAGAAAAATGTACAGAACTAATATCTCCCTCTTCCCTCCCCCCACCAAAAAAGCATTATTGCTCAGGGTCACCCAAAGGTGACCTGCTCTGAGATGGCTGTGACAGACTCATAGCTCTGCACAGTGAAGGCCCTGGGGATCTGGAATAAAATGCCATGGTGTGGATGATCAGAACACGGCCTGCCTCTCATCAGCAGTTCAGAGGGCTGGGCCGGCCAGCTTAACATCAAGTGAGGACCGAGACCAATTCTTGATGCACTTAAGGCAACCTCTGGAAAATTCTCAGGCACATGTAGGGGCAGGAAACTGTAAATCTACCCATGCATTTTACTTTTGCTTTTACCTTTTTAAACTTGTTATTTTGTATAGCCGATTAACAATGCTATGATAGTTTCAGGTGAATAGCGAAGGGACTCAGCCATCTCAGCCATATATATACATGTATCCATTCTCCCCTAAACTCCCCTCCCATCCAGTCTGCCACATAACACCGAGCAGAGTTCCCTGTGTTATACAGTAGGTCCTTGTTCATTTTCCATTTTAAATACAGCAGCACGTCCATGTCCATTCCAAATTCCCTAACTATCCCCTCTCTTAATCATTCCCCCAGGCAACCATAAATTTGTTCTCTTAAGTCTGTGAGTCTGCTTCTGTTCTGTAAATAAGTTCATTTGTATTATGTCTTTTTAGAGTCCACGTATATGGGATATCATACGATATTTCTCCTTCTCTTGTATGCCTTACTTCAGTCAGTATGACAGTCTCTAGGTCCATCAATGTTGATCTCTGCCTTTTGGTTAGATCAAGTGTAGTTTCTGTTCTCATCCATGAATTTTAGATACAAATATATGGTGACCATCAAAATCTAAGTGTTAGTATTAATATGATGCATTTTTACTCATAGGCTAGGAAATAACTGAAATCAACCTAAAGTCGTATCTCAATAAACAGGAATATATTTTCCTACTATTGTAAAGTGAAAGTCGCTCAGTCATGTGCCACTTTTTGTGATCCCATAGACTATACATTCATGGAATTCTCCAGGCCAGAACATTGGAGTGGGTAGCTGTTCCCTTCTCCAGGGGATCTTCCCATCCCAGGGATTGAACCCAGATCTCCCACATTGCAGGCAGATTCTTTACCAGCTGAACCACCAGTGATATAGGCGAAAGGGATAAACAACTGGAACAACAAAGCCTCTCAGTACGGTGGTCCCTACTCAGAGACGAAAGCCTGGAGATCAGGACTGGTTCAGACTGATCCTCTGAAGTGATAATTCTGCAAAACGGTAAGAACAGACCCCAGATCCTATTATAACACAATAACCACAAAATCAAAGTTAACAGCACTGTTTAGACAAAAGCAACAGACTAAAATTTTGCAAATATTTTCACTGTGAGATTTTTTAAAAAATGTTTTTTTCTATCGGATCCTCAGTACTTAAATGACCCAGTATTTCCCAGTGAGTTAAAGATCTACTGTGTGTGGACATTGGTGACTGAGGGAGCCTGTATCACTTGATAACAGAACACAAGCAAACAGAATGAAACTTTATCAGAAAGGATTTAGATTAGATCGCAGCAGGCACAAAGTCCTAGAGTTGATGTCCAAGTGACATTTGAAATTCCTTTATGCTCTGGAGTACCTGTCTGTCAGGGACAGAACCATCTCCAGACATCCTGACAGTTCAAAGAAACATAAACAGCAAAAACTGACACTATGATACATTATTTCCAAGCTGACTCCTTCATCCCTAAGGCTAAATATTTGTGAATATCCGTTTGATGTGCTAACTAATGAAAGCTGAGTCCGTTCTCTCCATAAACAGACTGTTTCGTTAAAAATTCAGATCAGACATGGCAGAATCTCCCAATTTGCTGATTGCTAATGTATCTTAACAGTGACATACATTCTTACATGTTCCGATTCAGCAAAGTCTCCTTCTCTTAACTGGAGATGTCAGGTTTGGACGGCATATGTTTAATCCAGCCAAGAGAACATATTTCCTCCCTGAAATGTGGCCTTGACAGTAGAAGCAAAGTGTGATTAAGTTGTGTCACAAATAGGTGCAGCTCAGTCCATCTGGCAAAGGAAGTCTGTGCTGCCTAACTAGAAAATTTAATGATCTGATCTGATCAAACATCCATTTACAGTTTTGATATGTGAAATTACCCAATTAGATGGCTGCAAAAGGGTGTGAGCAGGTGTCCTGACAAAACCCCTGGAGCTGGGACTGTGGACCTGGGAATGGTGAGGTTGGTACCCATTTAGGTCAGCAACACGCTGTCGTAAAGGAATGCCACCCGACTCTCTGAAGAGTCTTGGCTGGTAACTTGTGAAACGCTGATCTGATTTGCTTGGAAATTTTTAAAATAATTGGCTCCTGCTGGCTGAGGCCCCATGCCAACACCACATGGTAATTCATTCGTGACATTCCTAGAAGAGAGAATCTTCTGGGAGAGCTGCAGTGATATGTTTAGGGAGTAATCCTGCCATCCTCTGAACAGGATGCATAAAAGGAAGCAAGCAGCAGGGAGGCCTCTGTGTTTCCAGGGAAAGATTCTCAATCTAAATGGAAATCACATGACTCTTCCTCTTTTCTTCGTCCTCAGCCTCCAAGAAAAAACTTGGGACCATTTTAAGATTGAGTATACAATCCCAGAGATGATGGTTTAGGTCTCCCGGGTTTGGATTGACCTAAATTCTAGAAGGTAGCTCAAACGGTAAAGAATCTGCCCGCAATGCAGGAGATGTGGGTTCAGTCCCTGGGTCAGGAAGATCCCCTGGAGAAGGAAATGGCAACCCACTCCGGTATTTTTTCCTGGAGAATTCCATGGACAGAGAAGCCTGGCAGGCTCTAGTCCATGGAGTAGCAAAGAGTCAGACACAACTGAGTGACTAACTTTCACTTCAAATTCTAGAAACTATGACGGTGTTTTGCAAAGAAGCCATTTGACTTGAGGATCATTTTGTAGACTTCTGTAGATGTCACTTGATTCTTGGGAAGCTTTTCAGGAAACATCTGCTCTCTTTGGGAAACAAAGAAAAGCACCAAGGTAATCTGACTCTTGGAAACAGTAATGGTGTTATTGTATGTAGCTCAGAGCTAGAGTAAGAGAACTCAAAGAGAGTGCACAACAGGTTCCAAGATCATGAGAAAGCAAACCGTGAAGCTGGGATTGATCTCTCAAGATTGTGAAAGAAGAAAGGAAGGGAGGGAGGGAGGAACAAATCATGTTTCAGGGGAAGATTCAAGGGGAGAGGTGCAAAGAAAGGCAAGATCAGAAACTCTGAAAAACTGTAGCGTCCAAGAGAGAACAAGGTTGTTCTGGAAAAACATCAAGTCCCAGGACACGGAAAAACATCAAGTCCCAGGGCACAGAAAAACATCTCCCTCCCTGTTCACCACCAACCCCAAATGGAGATGGAGCTCTTCAGGAGTTCATACATCAGGGAATTAATGAATATGAATTCATGATTATGAATATGTCATATTCATACAGGACACAGTAGAGGCATCTGGAGTTGGATACTGGTCTGGAAACCCTATGATGTGAACAAGGTATTCATGCCAGTTACCCTTGACAATTCACTGCTGGATTACAATGATCAAATTTCATCTCCTGGATTTTCCCATTAACAAGAATCCAAAAAGATGGCATCAATAACTAGTGGTCTGGGAGTAAGAATTTCAAATCTGGGAAATACCAACAAAACAGCCCACTCTAGCAATGTAAGACTAATACAAGGAGAATGGAAGGGATAGTGAATGGGAATCTAGCAAAATCTGGCAAGAATTGAAGGTCGCATGGACTGGCCAGGATCGGCCAAGACCACCCCATTGTAAGGGAATATAATAAACTCCAACATCAGTTGCTAGGGGTCCAACTTGATGGAACAGGTAATCACAGTGACAATGCTTCTTAGGTAGGACAGTTCTTGGGAGAGGGAGTCTTGATGACATGGATTCTGTCTGAGTTAGGATAGAAGTTGGGCTCTCAAAAGTAGAACACAGTGACTAGGGGAAGAGGAGTCCCCCCAGAATTGCCACAAAAAGAATAAAATATCTAGGAATAAACCTACCTAAGGAGACGAAAGACCTGTATATGGAAAACTATAAGACACTGATGAAAGCAATCAAAGATGACATAAACAGATGGAGAGATATTCCATGTTCCTGGGTAGGAAGAATCAATATTGTGAAAATGACTATACTACCAAATGCTATCTACAGATTCAATGTGATCCCTATCAAATAATCAACAGTATTTTTCACAAAACCAAAACAAAAAACTTCACAATTCATATGGAAACACAAAAGACCCCAAATAGCCAAAGCAGTCTTGAGAAAGAAGAATGGAGCTGGAGGAATCAACCTTCCTGACTTCAGATTATACTACGAAGCTACAGTCCTCAAGACAGTATGATACCAGCACAAAAACAGAAATATAGACCAATGGAACAAGATAGAGAACCCAGAGATAAACCCATGCACCTATGGGTAACTTATTTTTGACAAAGAAGTCATGAATATACAATGAGGCAAAAATAGCCTCTACAATAAGTGGTGCTGGGAAAACTGGACAATTATGTGCCAAAGAATGAAATTAGAACACTACCCAATGCCATACACAAAGATAAACTCAAAATGGATTAAAGACCTAAATGCAAGACCAGAAACTATAAAACTCTTAGAGGAAAACATAAGTAGAACACTCAATGACATAAATCAAAGCATGATCTTCTATGACCCACCTCCTAGAGTAATGGAAATAAAAACAAAAATAAATAAGTGGGACCTAATTAAACTTAAAAGCTTTTGCACAGCAAAGGAAACTACAAACAAGGTGAAAAGACAACTCTCAAAATGGGAGAAAATAGTAACAAAGGAACCAACTGACAAAGAATTAATTTCCAAAATACACAAGCAGCTCATACAACCCAATCAAAAAGTGGGGAAGGGACCTGAAGAGATATTTCTCCAAAGAAGACATACAGGTGGCTAAGAAGCACACGAAAAGATGCTCAACATCACTCATTAGAGAAATGCAAATCAAAACTCCAATGAGATACTGCCTCACACCAGTCAGAATGGCCATCATCAAAAAGTCTGCAAATAATAAATGCTGGAGAGGGTGTGGAGAAAAGGGGACACTCTTGCATTGCTGGTGGGAATGTAAACTGATACAACCACTATGGAAGACAGTATGGAGATTCCTTAAAAAGCTAAGAGTAAAACCACCATATGACCCAGCAATGCCACTCCTAGGAATATACCCTGAGGAAACCAAAATTGAAAAATACACATGTACCCTAATGTTCATTACAGCACTATTTACAATAGCTAGAACATGGAAGCAACCTAGGTGTCCATCAATAGATGAATGGATAGAGAAGTTGTGGTACATATATAAAATGAGATACTTTAAGGTTTAAGTGAAGTTGCTCAGTTGTGTCCGACTCTTTGTGGAGCCTACCAGGCTCCTCTGTCCATGGGCTTTTCCAAGTAAGAGTACTGAAGTGGGTTGCCATTTCCTTCTCCACAATGGAATACTACTCAGCCATAGAAAGGAGTGTATTTGAATCAGTTCTAATGAGGTGGACGAACCTAGAGCCTATTATACAGAATGAAGTAAGTCAGAAGAGAAATATAAATATCATATACTGACACATATATATGGAATCTAGAAAGATGGCACTGATGAATTTATTTTCAGGGCAGCAATGGAGAAACAGACATAGAGAGCAGACCTATGGACATAGGGGGAGGGGAAGAAAGAGAGGGTGAGATGTCTGGAGAGAGTAACATGGAAACTTACACCACCATATGTAAACTAGAGAGCCAATGGGAATTTGCTGTATGACTCATGGAACTCAAACAGGGGCTCTGTGACATGCTGAAGGGTGGGATGGGGTGGGAGATGGGAGGGAGGCCCGGGAGGGAGGGGACATGGGTGTACCTATGGCTGATTCTTGTTGATATATGACAGAAAACCACAAAATTCTGTAAAGCAATTAAATTACCTTTCAATTAAAAATCTTTAAAAAAAAATGTAGAACACAGCAACTAGGTGTAGAAGAGTACCCCCAAAATTAGGTGACTAGAATTAGGGTTCAAGATTACTGACGTGGGATTAGAACCAGGTTCTCAGACAAGGGTCCTGTGAGGAAACTGCCCCCATACACAGTGATGTGGAAAAGAGGAGTTAGCGCTGGTTTGCTTAGCTAGTGCTTGAAGCTCTGATAATTCCTTTTTGACACCAGTTGGTCTAAGCTGGAAAATAGAATGCCTCCCCTCACCCCAGGGGAAAGGAGTTCTCAATACAACGTGAAGCCTGGCTCAAGGGTTGGATGTGGCTGAGCAGGCAGGGGGCAGGTTATTATTGCTGGCAGATGGCTAGTCTGATTCAGCCAAGGAAGCTAATAAGAATCCACACATCAGGAGTCTCCAAATTCCCCCAATTTGGAGATAGCTTCCTATAGAGATCAAGTTGAGATATATAGAAACAGGACCTGTGGTCTAACAGAGATTTATTTATTTGTAAATGCAATTGCCTGAGAAGTATTACAAAAGTATAAAAATCAGATCATGTTCAATTATATATTTAATGGATAAAAACATAATGATATGAAATTCATTCTAGTCCAGAAAATCTAAGGTATGCAGAGGCAATACCAATAGATCATTGGGGAAAAGAATAGCCTGAAATGTCATTAATTAACCAAAGAACAAATATTTATTGGCCATTGTTTTTGTGTTAAATAAGAGGATTCCAGAATAAACAAGACATAGTTTCTACACTCAAGGGACTTTTAAAGTAATGGCAGGAAGCCAGGGGGCCAGGGAGGAGCTAGCCATATTAAATATTGCAGACTCTGCCTCTGCTCCCTGGACCTTTTGTGCTCAGGCTGGAACAACAGAAGGCCACTCTGCCCACGTGTGCAGCAGGCTAGTGGTGCTGAACAAAGGCCCCAGCCCCTCCCCCAAGAGCAGCCCTTAGCCAATGTCTCTCTGAGGTTGAGATATAAATATCTCAACACCTTTACCCCTCAGGTGGGATAATTCTAAGACTTGTGTTTTGTACTCCTTCCAGGAGTTTCCTCATGGGCCTAGACTCCAGCCAATCACCATGGTGGTAGCTTAATAACTCATCAGCCTTTATCTTATACTTTACACATCAGCCTTACTTGAATCCTTGTTTCAAGCACTTCCCTGGTGGCTCAGATGGTAAAGAATCTGCCTGCAGTGCAGGAGACCTGGGTTTGATCCCTGGGTGGGGAAGATCTTCTGGAGAAGAGAATGGCAAACCACTCCAGTATTCTTGCCTGGAGAATTCCATGGACAGAGGAGCCTGGTGGGCTACAGTCCCTAGGATCACAAAGACTGAGTGACTAACACTTTCAGTTCGCTTTTACTTCCTTATTTCAAAGTCAGCTTCTGGGAGAATTCAAACCAAGACAAATACCTATGCTGTACTGTATAGTATACCAGACAATTTACATTCATTATCTAATTTAGTCCTTTTAGCAATTGGATGAAGAAAAATATTATTTGATTATGCCACTTTACTGCTTAAGGTTTTGCATTAGTACTCTACCATAGTCAAGACTTGAAAGGAAGTGTGCCACAGTGTAGTGGACACAGTGGCGGCAGTCTCCTATCCCTTGCTCATCCCCTCGATGGCGATGACCATGCTATCAGCCCCTCCTTTGAGTACCGGCTTCTCACCCATCTCCAAAACGAGTTTTTTAAACAGACTGCCAATCACAGAATCCTGCTTCCAGTGCACGTGGAATGGGCATGTGACTCAAGCTGGACAAATTAGAGTCTTTCCTGGGTATTTTAAAAATTAAAACCAAGCAAAGCCAGCTTCTTTCCCTGAAGTGGGGAAGAGATAAAAGGTGGCTGTCTGGGAGTGTTATTGCCACATCTCCATATTGATGAAAAAAGTTTGTCTTCAGTGGGGAGAATGGAACCAACATTAAGAAAAGCAGAGGAAGGTTGAGCAGTCACTTGTCTCTGAAGTCAGACTGACCCCTGCCCTCCGCTAGCATTCACTACAGGTCAATGATATTTCTTTCTTAAGCAAAGTCAGCTAAAGTTGGATTCCTGCCACTTGCAATAGAAAGATCCCGGCCTAACGCACACAACACGGCGGACTGGTTTGCTCAGCGTGTATCCCAATGAGGTTGGAGATAAAAATCATAAATTTCCCAGGATCTCTGGGAAATGGAGCTCTGGATATGGCTTAGATTCCACGAATCAGAAAAGCTCAGGTGAGCCTTTGTTTCAAAACAGAGTCAAACAGGAAAAGAGGCAGGGTGCAGAGCATCCTTTGACTGGGTGCTTGTCAGAGGTAAGGCTTCTCTGTTCTTAGCTTCTGACTTTGAGAGACTGTTCCTGATTTGACAGTTGTCTGCACTGGGGAGGCAGCTGTCCTGATCATGCCAGCAGCTGAGTGTTTCTAAAACTTGACTGTTACTCCTTCCAATAATTTTTCAGCTCTCAAAGCCCTGTACAAAACCCTTCCTGCTAGTACTAGATAGAGTGGATTCTGTTACTGGTACCTGAACTCTGACGGATCACACCTTGCCTGCATGGCTCTTCATATAGCCCCTCGCTGTCTACTTCTTACTCCTTTGCTTTTCCTCCTCTTCTTCCACCTCCATGTTCCAACCACACTGAATGACTTGGTGTTTCAGCAACCCAGATCCACGTTGTGATGCCTACTGGATAACTTGAAATGTGTGTCTACTACTTGGAAGGGAGTTCTAGACTACAGGCATTCAGGAATCAGCTACAGAGAATGATAAATAAAACAGTTGGTATGGATGGACTTTAGTGAGAATGAGTAAGAGAGGATGAGATGGACAAAAATCAAGTTTCAGGGGATGTCTGCATGTAAAGGGTAGAAAGCCAAAAGGAGCATTTGAAAGGAGCCCTGAAGCGGGCTCAAAAATGCTGGGGGAGGGGGAATGACACTGTCACAGAAGCCCAGGAAGAGCAGGATCCATCACATCCATGTTGCAGAGACAGGAGCGGTGAACTCAGGAAAGGCGTTCAGCGTGGGGGGTGGAGTTCTGATGACATTCCTCATAGGGGTGGTGGGAAAAGAAGCTCTAATGTAGGAGGTTAAAGAGTGGGTAGGAAGGGGGCAGAAGTGAAGAATGAAATGAAGGGAGAGTGATGGGGTCATCACAGATTTTACTATTATGAACAGGCACCCTCTGCAAACACTACTACCACACTGACCTCAGCCTGTACACTTGTGGAGTCCTCACCCTAATAGTTTTAGTCCCTGTGACATGTGTTCCCCTGTCCCCCATCCCCCAAAAAAACCAGACAAGAGGGAAAAAAAAACAGAAAAGAAAAAACCTTTAGTAAGTTAAAAATAATTTTAGATTTAATATATAAAAAATAAATAAAGGCAGAGAAAGAAGAAAGCTCAGACGGTGTCCAGTTTCACCTCCCATCTCTAGGTTTCCAGGCCCTATCGGCCCTGCCGCTCTCCATCATCACGTAAAGACCCCTGGCTCCAAAACACTGCTCACTCTTGGGAAGGTCACAATTACTGCGCTGCCTTCTTGTGTTGGCACCTGAAAGACCTCTCCCCGCTGGGTGGAAGGTCTCCCCTGAACAAGATGATCCCAAGGTCAACTACCTGGAAGAGGCAGGGTTCAGATGGGAATCAGTGCTCAGGGGGTGGAGCTTGGGAAGAAACTTCAATCTCAGCCTCAGACCCACAAGCTCTAATCTTCAGGGTCAGGAGGACTAAGCCTGAACCTGTGCTCTGGGCAGGTGTGAGTCAGAGATGGTCTCTGCTGAATCCTGTAGTGAACCAGACGCTGAAGGTGCATTAGCTGTATGTGGGGGGCAGATAACCTTGCTGTCTTTATTCTGCTCCCTCTTTCTTGGTCCACAGCACTGTGTCAGCCTTGCAGTGAGCTCCGGTGAAGGGTTCTATGTCAGTTCTCTGGCTGCAGTAAGAGGTCAGATCAGAAGCCCCTGATCTCAGTGGGATTTCAAGTGCTGAGCCCACCCTGCCTCACTCTTCCTCCAGGCATCCTCTGATGTCACAGCATTTCTCTTCCCAGTGCTGGGTTTGATTCTCAGCCACTCCCAAGGGCCTGTTTGGGGAAAACCATCTCAATCATGCATGCATGAGGGTGAAAGTAAGCCCCCCTTATATAGATTCCATGCACTCAACTATTCCTTCAGCATGTACGTTGAGCATGTTTTCTGTTTGGAGCATGATAGTAGGCACTGGGACAGAATGGAAAGACACATTTCCTCCCTCAAGAAGTTTGCAATCTAGTGATTTCCTAGCTTGTGAAACAAGGAGGAATTATAGTAGCATCATTCATGCTTCAAAAACCTCTCTCTACATAGTTGCTTTGAGTGATGGGGTTGAGCAGAGGGCCTGTGAGAGGAAGCAGTCAGTGGACCATGACTACTGCTGCCACCTCCTTGGAGCCTATGCACGTTGGCTTTGTGGTCATGCAGACATGACCCATCCCACCCACGCCCTCCTACCCAGGCTGTGCTGCCAGGGATCACTATGAAACACCATGAAATGTGTGTAAACAAATCCCTGAGCCAAACTGAGATTATTCCTGCTGGGGGAGGAGAAACAAGGGATGATAATCCAGAGCAGGATGTTCATCCACAGAGGGAACATGAAAATGAACATGTGTGCATACAGAGGGAACATTTTAATATGTGAGCCAGAAAGGAGGTGATTTCCTGAGTGGAAGACCTGAGGCCTGTCAGGGGAATGGGACCAAGGGCTCAAGTAGAATTCAAGGGAAGCTTTGGAGGGAAGAAGGACACATCTCACCCAGGGATAAGAAAGAAGGGAAGAGAAGGGTGATCAAGACAGACTGTGATTAGAGGTTCAGAGGAGCTCAGATACAAAGGGGCAGTGGACCGTGCTTCATCGTGACTGTCCAGACTCAAGCAACGTATCTAGGGAGGGGACTTTCCTTCATGTGCTGAGGCAGCTGAGGCAGTCCTCCTCTTCAAAGAAGAGGCAAAGCGGGGAGAGCCTGCCTTTATCTCAGTCTATTCTACCAGCCCCCAGAAGCCAGGGTATGTCTGTGGCTCACATTCAATCAGAAGCTCCCTCAATCTTTCAGTGTGGGAAAGATTTGGGAAAAGTAAAGAGGAGGTGAAGGGGAGGTGTATTAAATTACCTACTGCTGCACAACAAATTACCCCAAAACCTAGTGGCTTAAAACAACAAATATTTGATCTCTCTGTTTCTGTTGGTCAAGAATTCAGAAGTGGCTTAGCTTCTTGGTTCTGGTTCAGGATTTCGCATGAGCTTTCCATCAAGATTTTGGCTGGGCCTGCAGTCACCTGAAGGCTTGACCAGGCTGAGGATCCACCTCCAGGATGGCTGACTCACATGACCTCACATTAGCAGGAGGTCACAGTTCTTCACTGGCTGTTGGCAGGAGACCTCAGTTCCTCTCCACTAGGACTTCTTTATAGGGTGTCTTGAGTGATCTTATGGTAAGATAAGATCTTATGGTAGGGCAGTCAGTTTTCTGAAGAGCAAGAGAAAACTCGCCCTGGTTTTCTTGAGAGAGAGAAAGGCAAAAACTACAATGTCTTTTATAACCTATCCTCAGAAGTCACACACTGCCATTTCCACCATATCCCACTGGCTATATAGGAAAGCCCTATCAGTGCAGCCAGAACAACAGCAGGTGAAGATCATCAGGGGCCACATTGGAGGCTGGCTACCACAGTCACTCATGCTCAGCCAGCCATCCAGCAGTGTCTGGCAGTGTGGCAGTGGGGTCAGAGGCAGCAGCCACTAGGACATGTGGCCATACTCCTCCTGTACCCAGCCTCCAGACCCCCTGTAAATCATGCTTATTTTCCAAGCTTGCTCCTCCAGCCTCCTGTAGATTCTGTTGCCCTCTCAGTCAGTTCAGTCACTCAGTCGTGTCCCACTCTTTGCAACCCCATGGACTGCAGCATGCCAGGCTTCACTGTCCATCACCAAATCCCAGAGTTTGCTCAAACTCATGTCCATTGAGTCGGTGATGCTATCCAACCATCTCACCCTCTGTCGTCCCCTTCTTCTCCTGCCTTCACTCTTTTCCAGATTCAGAGTCTTTTCCAAGGAGTCATTTCTTCACATCAGGTGGCTAAAGTATTGGAGCATCAGCATCAGTCCTTCCAGTGAATATTCAGAACTGATTTCCTTTAGGATTTACTGATTTGATCTCCTTGCAGTCCAAGGGACTCTCAAGAGTTTTCTCCAACACCACAGCTCAAAAGCATCAATTCTTTGGTGCTCAACTTTCTTTATAGAAAGTTTCTTTATAGAAACTCTCACATCCATACATGACTACTGAAAACACCATAGCTTTGACTAGATGGACCTTTGTTCGCAAAGTAATGTCTCTGCTTTTTAATACACTGTCTAGGTTGGTCATAGTTTTTCTTCCAAGGAGCAAGTGTCTTTTAATTTCATGGCTGTAGTCACCATCTACAGTTATTTTGGAGCCTAAGAAAATAAAGTCTGTCACTGTATCCATTTTCCCCCATCTATTTGCCATGAAGTGACAAGACCAGATGCCATGATCTTTGTTTTCTGAATGTTGAGTTTTAAGCCAACTTTTTCACTCTCCTCTTTCACTTTCATCAAGAGGCTCTTTAGTTCTTCTTTGCTTTCTGCCATAGGGTTGTGTCATCTGTGTATCTGAGGTTATTGATATTTTTCCCGGCAATCTTGATTCCAGCTTGTGTTTCATCCAGCCTGGCATTTCGCATGATGTACTCCACATATAAGTTAAATAAGCAGGGTGACAATATACAGCCTTGACATACTCCTTTCCCGATTTAGAATGAGTCTGTTGTTCCATGTCTGGTTCTAACTGTTACTCCTTGTCCTGCATACAGATTTCTCAGGAGGCAGGTAAGGTGGTCTGGTATTCCCATTCCCATCTCTTGTAGAATTTTCCACAGTTGGTTGTGATCTATACAATCAAAGGTTTTAGTGTAATCAATAAAGCAGAAGTAGATATTTTTCTGGAATTCTTTTGCTTTTTCTATGATCCAGTGGATGTTGGCAATTTGATCTCTGGTTCCTCTACCTTTTCTAGGTCTAACTTGGACATCTGGAAGTTCTCGGTTCACATACTGTTGAAGCCTACCTTGAATAATTTTGAGCATTACTTTGTTAGTTTGTGAGATGAATGCAATTGTGCAGTAGTTTGAACATTCTTTGGCATTGCCTTTCTTTGGGATTGGAATGAAAACTGACCTTTTCCAGTCCTGTGGCCACTGCTGAGTTCTACAAATTTGCTGGCATATTGAGTGCAGCACTTTCACAGGATCATCTTTTAGGATTTGAAATATCTCAGCTGTAATTCCATCACCTCCACTGGCTTTGTTCATTTCATAGTGATGCTTCCTAAGGCCCACTTCACTTAGCATTCCCGATGTCTGACTCTAGGTGACTGATCACATCATCGTGGTTTTCTGTGTCGTGCTCTTTTTTGTATAGTTCTATTTTGTATTCTTGTTGTCCTCTACATCCTTAAAAAGCCCTTGTTTTGCTAAAGACAACAATCTAGTTTCTGTTGTTTGCGATTAAAAATTAAATGGGACATATGATGTTGATCTCCAGGAAGGTGTTGGTGAACTCATGTGATAAGAGGAAGGGAGAAGATAGAACTGAGGTTAAGAGGCTTGGAGAGGGTATAGTTTTAAAAAGCATGCCAAGCCAAATGGATAAGAAAGCCGTGGTACATATACACAATGGAATATTACTCATCTATTAAAAAGAACACATTTGCATCAGTTCTAACGAGGTGGATGAAACTGGAGCCTATTATACAGAGTGAAGTAAGCCAGAAAGAAAAACACCAATACAGTATATTAATGCATATATATGGAACCTAGAAAGTTGGTAACAATGACCCTATATGCAAGACAGCAAAAGAGACATAGATATAAAGAACAGACTTTTGGACTCTATGGGAGAAGATGAGGGTGGGATGATTTGAGAGAATAGCATTGAAACATGTATATTACCATATGTGAAATAGATCGTCAGTCCAAGTTCAATGCATGAAGCACAGCACTCAAAGCCTGTGCACTGGGACGACCCAGAGGGATGGGATGGGGAGGGAGGGAGGGGGTTCAGGAGGGGGGAACACATGTACACCCATGGCAGATTCATGTCAATGTATGGCCAAAACCACTACAATATTGTAAAGTAATTAGTCTCCAATTAAAATAAATAAACTAATTTTTAAAAAAGGGATGCCAAGAACACAAGTTAGAGCATCCAAGAGAAAAACTGTTTAACAGCCATGAGAATCAACAGGGTTTTACGTAAGTTCCAACTGAGAGATCAATGCAGAACAGGTTGTACTTTTAAAAATTGAATTTAATAAAACACCCTCTCTTCTTAGTCTAGGTCCCATTGGGTCATTGAAGGATTATAGGCTATGGAGCCGAGATCAACTCAGAAGTTACGAGGTTTCATATTTTTATTAACTTATTCATTTTGGACCTCAAGTGCAAAGGATTGAGTAAATCATTCTTACATTTTTCCATTCAAGACCTTTCTCTTATTTTATGTATCATTTATTCTCTTTTATTCACATATTCATCTCCCTACTATTACCCTCATAGTCAACCACTCTAATGCTGCAATGTGTGTCTGTTTATTTGCATGTATTAATGCAAATGGGTATTGTTTTCTATGCAAACATTTTTAAATTGTGTAAATGTTTGTGACAGATCCCATTCTATGTCTTCCTTTTTTTTTTCACGAGCTCTGCTTTTAAGATTCATCTGTGTTGTTATGTTTACATCTAATCAATGGCTGCTAATGGTTGCAGGGCTCCCATGCTGTGTTCACTTCATTTTGCCTTCCCATTCTCCAAGAATGGATGCTCAGGATACACTTACCTCCTGACCATCACCACAAATAACTCTGTTGTGGATATATAAGACCCCTTCGCAATCTATCCCCAGCACTGGAATTACTAGGTTAGAGGGTATGTGTATTCTTAATTTGATGAAGTCATGCCTGATTACTCTAGAATGCCTCCACCAGTTCACTCCCACTGGAGGTTCATGGGGTGAACAGTTTAACTTACAGATTCATGGCAGTGGCTGGCATGCAGGTGCAGGCTCTGGGTGTCTCCAACCTAGGTTAAAAGTATCTTTTACTTAGAGTTATACATTAATCTTTTTCTCTCATTAAAACATTTTGTAGGTCCCTCCCAGTCTATCAGCCACTCCCTAAATAACATTCCATGAGAAGCCTCAGAATATTACTATAAAGAAAGAGGAAGGAGTTGACAGATACAATCTTTGCTCCAATTTAGCCCTAGCCTCAACTTCCAATGCACGTGGATACTCATGAGTACTGGGAAGCTATCTAATAAAAGTGAATTCCTGATGGATCAGACAGTAAAAAATCTGCCTGCAATGCAAGAGACCCGAGTTTGATTTTTAGGTTGGGAAGATCCCCTGGAGCAGATAATGGCTACTCACTCCAGTTTTCTTGCCTGGAGAATCCCATGGACAGAGGAACCTGGCAGGCTACAGTTCATGGAGTCGCAAAGAGTTGGACTACTGAGTGACTGACACTTTCACTTTCCCTCAACAACTTGACACTGAGTATATTGCTTGAGTCCGTTTCTTCATCCAACGTCACTAAATCAGATGACCACTAAATCAGATGAATTATTTAAGTCCCATATGACATCTTGCGAAAAGAAGAAGCAAAATGATGCAAGAGTCAAAAGGAAGGCAGACCAGCACAACAGGCTTCACTGCTGAACATAAAGGATGCAGGCTACAGAGAAGTGTAGACTAGCTAATGCTGGAAAACAAAGAAGGTGAATTGGTCAAAGCAGACTGGATTTCAAACCACCACTCCATATAAGCAGAGAGCCCAAAATAACTTCTCCAACTGTGATCAATGTTCCATAAAGAATAAACTAATATTTGTGTGTTATTCACTGAGTCGTGTCCGAATCTGTGACCCCATGGACTGTAGTTTACCAGGCACCTCTGTCCATGGGATTTCCCAGACAAGAATACTGGAGTGAGTAGCTGTTCCCTTCTCCAGGGGATCTTCCTGATTCAGGTATTGGACCCCAGTCTTCTGCATTGCAGGCAGATTCTTTACTGTCTGATCCACAAGGGAAGCTAACATTTAAATGGGGTTTTATAGTTTACAATAGGCTGTTACAAAATAGTCTTACTTGTTCCCAGCAAACTTTGGGGAATTAGGACCAGCTGTACCTAAGGTCTCCAATTTACAGATCCTTAGATGAAACTACGGGAGAAGGCAATGGCACCCCACTCTAGTACTCTTGCCTGGAAAATCCCATGGATGGAGAAGCCTGGTAGGCTGCAGTCCACGGGGTCTCTAAGAGCTGGACACAACTGAGCGACTTCACTTTCACTTTTCACTTGCATGCATTGGAGAGGGAAATGGCAAGCCACTCCAGTGTTCTTGCCTGGAGAATCCCAGGGACAGGGGAGCCTGGTAGGCTGCCGTCTATGGGGTTGCACAGTTGGACACGACTGAAGCGACTTAGCAGCAGCAGCAGCAGATGAAACTACAGATCAAAGATTTCAAATGACTTGCCTAAGATCATATCACTAGCTAGTTGTAGAGATGAAAGCCAAATGAAAACTCCAGGCTGGAGTCTGGAAATGTGTTTTATAACAATGCTTTTATTCTAACAAAATTCTGCCCTTGTAGAGCCCAAGTGGAGTTCAGTATTATAGAATCTGATCCAAGTATCCTAGTCATAGTTATTAGAAACATTTCAAGTGGGACAACAAATTACACGTTTCACTTCCAATTTGGGGCAGTGTTTACTGGGGATAAAAGAGAAAGAGGAGATAATCATTTTTTAAGGAAAATCTGTAGTTCCTTTCCTCTCTCACCTGTTTAGGCAATAGACAAGATAATTTCACTGGAGATTTTTAAAGCAGCTCTCCTCGACTCCCCTGTGTAGAGATCAGAACAGGCTAGTGCTCTCCACATCCCACCACATACACACATCACCAGCAACTCCAGGGGCTCTTCAGGGGTGCAGCCTCCCTGGACCCCCATGTTCAGAGAGAGACACAGCAGGGCTTCCAGGCTGGGGATCTGCAGTCCATGTTGAGACCAGGGAGATCAAAACCGCAGTGGTTCGAGGATCCCAGGCATTAGTCTGTTATAGGAATAGCTGCCAAAAATTTGTTTGATTACAGAGACAGAAGAGACTACCTGCTCCAAAGATATGCAGTGTCTTGTCAAAACTCCTCCTGAACCCAGGGAGTAAGTTCAGGTCCAAATCCTGCTGCGATGCTGCTTCATGCACTCCACTTTGGAGACTGAAGGGGAGGCTCTTTCTGATGGGTCCAACCAGCCCAAGGGACTCCTGAGGCTGACCTCTGACCTCTGACTTCTGACCACTCACTGCCCATCTCTCAGCAGGATGCCAAGGGATACGCTCAGGCATGAGTAATCACTCTCGGATGTCTTCTCCAGGCTCCTGCAGCTTTATTCATGATGAGAAAGAACTTGTACAAGAGGTGATGCAAGTAAAAGTGAAGAGAAGTAAGAAAGCTTAAATCAGATACAGAATCCTGTCTTGATTAGTGTCAGCTCCCTGCCAGTGATGAAGATGGCAGAGTAAGTTGGCAGTCATGGCTCTAGCATTAAGGTTATGTTGCCTCTGGGATTCCTTTGCCCAGAGGAATACACTACTGATCACCAGGCTTGAAAATTCTGCTGTCCCTTCACCTAAAGAATATACCTGCCTCCTCTACTGGTTGGGAGTACCTTCCATCCAGGGCCCCTGGACAACCTCTGGGAACTGCTATTGAGGAGGGAGTCCCAGTGGGAGGCAGATGGAGTGCAGGCATCAGGAGGCTGGAGGGCTCCCTGGTGGTGATGCCAGCAGGACAAACTGTCCTGCCGGCTCCCCTTTCTGGTTCAACTTGATTTTCTGTGAATGAGAGGACGAGGAAAAAGAAGGCCCAGTTTATCAGATTTTCGATACTTCTTTGGCTCTCTTATGACTCTCCATCAGAGACTTTTACAATGTCAGTCTTTCTCTGCTTCCTGGTTCCCCACTTCCAGATCCTCATCTGAAGTCTTCACTTGAATGACATTGGTGGCAAATGTCTTGATGACTAGGAGTAGTTACTAAGTGACTTTCCTAAACTGTCAAAGGCTGGTCTTGTCAAGTAAACCCTCAGGACATCCAGAACCATCCAGTGGGGACTTAGGTAGTGCCTGTGGGCTTCCTGAGTGCCTCAGTGGTAAAGAATCTGCCTGCCAATGCAGGAGATGCAGGTTTGATCCATGGGTTGGGAAGATCCCCCTTGAGTAGGAAATGGCAACCCACTCCAGTATTCTTGCCTGGAAAATCCCATGGATAGAGGAGCCTGGCGGGCTACAGTCCATGGGGTCGCAAAGAATCAGACATGACTTAGCGACTAAACAACAAAAGCAACAATTAAATCCTCACATTCTTTCCTGCCTTTTTGCCCCCACTGGACCCCTATCCTCACTCCCAAATAGAGCAGACTTTCAGCTCAGTGGAGTTGGGAAACATTTGGGTTCAGTGGGACTGCTGTGGAGTCAAGGTGTCTTGGAAAAGGCTGACTTACTCCAGAAAATCCTTCACAGCCTGGCTCCTGCTCACCCCATGACCTCACTCTGTGCTTTGGACACACTTATTTTCTTATGGCTTCCCAAACAGGTTGAGCCTTCATTTCTCTCAAGGCTTTTTCACACTATTCACTTTCCGTGTTTGCATGGTGAGGGTACTGGTCTGCTAGGGCTGCCGTAACAAAGTGCCACCGACTGGGTGACTTTAACAACAGCAATGGACTGTCTCACATTGGAGGCTAGAAGTCTAAGATCGAGGCATCAGCAGCATTGGTGCCTTCTGAGGATCTTGTTCTCTTCTAGCTGTTGGTAGTTTGCCGGCCACCCCTGCTGTTTCTTAGCTTGTAGAAGCATCACCCCTGTCTCTGTCTTCCTCACCATGTGGCATTCTACCCGTGTGTGAGTTTCTGTTCAAATTTCCCCTTTTTGTAAAGACACCAGTCATATTGTGTAAAAGGCCCACTCCAACATAATAACTTCATCTTTACTAATTACATCTATAACCACCCCGTTTCCAAGTAAGATCGCATGCTGAGGTGCTAGAGGTGAGGGTTTCAAGATATTGATTTTGAAGGGAGGCAGTTTAACTCATAGCAACTGGCTCTTTTTCATCCTTCACGTTTGTAGTGGAAGCGCCACATCCCCAGACAAGCTCTTTTATCCTATCTACCCCATCTCCACCCTCAATCCTGGCTTATCTTATGGATCACAACTATCAGTCTTTGATGGTTTACTCTTTCATTTTCTGTTTCACTGGGACTGGAAGCTTTACCAGTGGGGAGGGGTAGGGCAGGTTTGTCCTGCTTTCCACTGGACACCCCTCCCCGCAGGGCCCAGCACACTGAGTGGTTCTGTATCCTGCGCTCCGTGAACCATATTGAAGCCTGAGGTGAAAGGAGAATTCAGTACTGATCTTAACTTTATTTAAATTTTGGATATTTTATTCATAAAGGATTTTTTGCATTCATTTTAATTTTTAAAATATAATATCAAAATAGCATTTACCCTGATGACTGAGTTTTTTGGTGCACCTTATATTTCATGCCAGAAGCAAGTGCCATCTCTCACCTCGTCTGAGTCCTGGTCCCGTGTCTGTATCATGGAAAACGAAGGAAAAAGGAAGCAGGTTCTTAGTCAACAAGGACTGAGTAACTCTTCCCATTGTAAGGCAACGGACAGAAGAAGATCCTCCTCAATAGAAGGAGGTGGCAACAGACTTGAGGGAAACTAAGGCAAGCGTTGGGTCCTAGAAACCCAAGGAGGACACATCGCCCTTTTCAATTCCCTCTTCCTCACAGCAAAAAGACCCCAGTTTGATTCCTGGGTCAGGAAGATCTGCTGGAGAAGGATATGCTACCCACTCCTGTATTCTTGGGCTTCTCTTATGGCTCAGCTGGTAAAGAATCCGCCTACAATGAGGGAGACCTGGGTTTGATCCCTGGGTTGGGAAGATCCCCCGCAGAAGGGAAAGGCTACCCACTCCAGTATTCTGCCTGGAGAACTCCATGGACTGTATAGTCCATGGGGTCGAAAAGAGCTGGACACGATTGAGCGACTTTCACTTTCATAGCAAAAAAAACCCTTTTGTCCTGATGGTCGCATTCCCCTCTGGCCTCAAAGCTAGTCCAGGGCCCAGTGCGGATGTCACCCAATTTCTGCCCAGCCTCAGCTGCAGAGAGCCACGCAGAAACCCAGGCTCCTGGTGCAGAGGTCTCCCCAACCCCCGTTCTCCAAGGAGCTGACACACCAGGGTGAAGCCAGGGCTTCTAACAAAACTGTATCGCTGAGTGGCAGGGATTTCACCAGACACGTTTAAGGAATGTTGGGCTTTCAGGTGAGAGGGAAGCTCCCCACACCTTCCTGGGCTCCAGCTCCTCAGCTGGTAACCAAGACACTGCCAAATCCTCTCTCCGCAGGCCCTCGCCACCCCCACTGGGCACCTCCTTCCTGCCCCACTGCACTTTCCTCCTTGTCCCTACCTTGCAGCCAGAATGAGACATGGTGACTTAGGGACAAGTTTATTCTTCCAGCTCCCCACAAGAGTCATTTCCACATTAAACATCTCTCCATAACCCTGCTTCTGGGTGATAGATGACCTGGAAAGGTGAAAAGTGAAGAATGAGATCTCCCTGGTGCTAAGTGGGGCTGCCATGCCAGAGATGCTGGGAGGAGGGAACTTCTCTGCTCAGTCACTGAGGGAGCCAGCCCTGGAGATGGCCTCTCACTTAGCATCAGTGATGCTCACCTAGCAGCCTGGGAAGGTGGCACCCGCCCCAGGCCTGCATGTGAAGCAGCTCAGCAGCCCAGGGAGCCCTGCTCGAGGTACAGTAGCTCTTATTTTAAGAGTCCAGGGCCAGCTTTGTCTCTTTGCTTGTAATCAGAAGTTTCTTGAGCACTTAAGGGCCTGCAGCTGCTTCCCGTGGGGCCTGACAGTGAGGTGCTCTGGCAGAAGGATCTCCTTAGAGTCAGGTACCTCTCCTACCTGGAAGGAGTTAGGAATTTAAATTACTCTGAAGCCCACACTATGTGAGAGCTAAAGGGGTGAATCATCATGGTACCCTAGACCTGAACCCAGAGACTTGTTTTCTTTTTTGGAAGATCAGTTTTACTGACTCTAGAAGGATAACCATGCCGCCTCCTCTGAGTGCATTGTTGTGAGGGTTGAATGTGTGATGTACTTGAACGTGCCTAAATTTCTCTGTCATTGCTATGTGCGTGCACACACAGACACCTCCAAAGGAGCCAATGGGAATGGTCACAGCACAGGAGCCTGGCCACTCTAGAGCCCTATACTCTCATCCTCAACCGCACCTGGGGGGAAGAGGACATAGGCTCTACCCCCACTCTCCTTCTTGTTTTGGGGCTAGACCAGTTTGGGTGCTGCCTTTGACAGCCAGAGTTCTAGACATCTCTGATTAGGAACCGCCTGCCTGTGCTGGGCATCTGCCATGTTGGAACAAATGCAGCCAGTTGCCTAAACAGAACCAGAAGAGAAAAGTTTAATTTTCCTTTTGTCTCTCAACCAACAGCTGACCATATTTTGTTTTCAGACTCTTGGCCCATTAGGATTCCACTGCCTGACTGGTCAAGAGAAATAAAAGTGAGAGAAAGGCTCAGAGACTCTGGACTACCCAGGTTCCAGGAAGAAGCAGAGTCAAGGGTCACAGGGTCAAGACCTGAGACTAAAAGAGGCAGATGGGAAGGAGCTCCAGAAACCTCAACCCCCGCCCACCCATGGCCAAGAGCACCTCCCTGCCATGTCCCCAGGGCACAAGGGAGAGACAGCACAGAGTCAGGAGTCACACAGCACTTTCAGAGTCAACCAGTTGGTCTCCTCATCCAGTGTTGGAAACCACTCATCATTCACTCATTCATCCAACAAGCAGCTTTTGCTTATCTTATCTCTACTTGTGGATTTGATGACCAGAAAGGAAGTTCATCATTTCCTATGGCCTGATCTTCAAACACATAGGAGAGAATTTGGGCTCATCAATGCTTTGAAAGATTTCCCCTCAAGTATAAACTCCATGAACCCAAGGTCTATGTGTGTTTTTCCCCCTGCTGCCTAACTCATAGTGGTCACTCAATAGATATTTGTTGAATGGATGAATGGATGAATGCATGATTGAATGAAATACCCTAATACCAGAGAGAGCAAATTCATATCTCCATGGCTCTAAGCGCATGCCCTGAGGACTGAACAGCAAGAAAAAATTGAAAGTCTCAACTGTTTTCTAAACAATTCATGCAGAAATTGTACTTTGCATCAAAACATATCCGTGTTCAATTTACTACAAAAATGATGTTTTAGTTGACTCACCAGAGAGCACAATTTGCATGTACCTTGTAGTTTAGCCCAGACACACTGCCACAGGCCCCTGGTGGTACCCAGAGGCAAGCTTTGGGAGACTGTTGCCAGGAGACTTCCTGGTCCTGTCCCTGCATCCTGTTGCCCGCATCCTGCATCCTCTTTCTGATGCCATTCCATCCTACCTACTACCATTTCCTCTAGCTCACCCAACACCTAGATTCTGCTCTCGGGCAAAGCCTCCCAGGTGGCAGCAGGAAGTAACACTCCTCTTGCCATGTTTTTTCCTTTCATAAAACTCTAGGTGAGGCCATGAATAAGTGGCTCTTTCTGCAGAGGGACTGATAATCTGTCTTTCTTGGAGCTATTGCTAAGTTGGCCTGGCAAGTGGACAAATGTTAAGAGGAGAAAATGGGGCAGTGGCCAAGGGAGGCAGAGAACTCGAGATAATGGAGTCGAAAGCTACAGAGAGGTCCCCTCCTGGCAGCCGGGGCTATGAATTATGTCAGTCCTAGGGGAGAAAGTCACAACTCACAGCCCTCCAGCCCTCCCCCTGCAGCTGTTCTGCACACCTGCCTCTGCTCAGTCTGAACCTGGGCACTTGGACTCTCACTGCTGAAGAGGTCTTGCCCCAGGGCACGGTGGACACACTGCCACCCACCTGTATGGAGCAATGTCAAGGTCAGCAAAGGTCCCAATCAATAGCACCAACCTGTGAATGAGCAGCCATTGTTGAACTTACAGTGAACTTAGCACAGTGCTGGGTACTGGGGGCTGGCTCGTGCCCTCCATCAGCTCACAACCAGAAATGTCCACATCTCCAGCTCTGACCTGACTGACACCAATCAGAACTACTCCTACAGTCTAGGGTACCCTGTTAGACCAGAAGTGGGCTTTTCCAAAGGCTGAACAATCAGTCCTTGTCAGGACATTGTGTCCATCCTTTGCAGAGCAAGTTTGTGTTCATTATCTCATTTAGTCCTTAGACTCATATTGTGAATTTATTTTAGTAATAGAAACTTAAATAAGAGATTCCTCCAAGCTCACAAATCTAGAAAGCGGCAAGCTGTGATTCCACCCCAGCATTTCCCAAGAACAGAGCCCTTTTTCTTTCCTCTACTCCATGCTTAAGAGAGACGAGGTTGACATGGTGAGGGAGAGGGGGACTGTGTGTGGAATGGGTCTGAGAAGGGGGCTCAGCTGGGCACGATGTCACCATGGGTGGCTGTGAGTCACTTTGTGACAGTCTGAGAACCCTGGAACCCCCTGAAAAGGGAGAAGAGCTACCAGCTGAGCTTGGGAAAAAATGTCCATATTTCTTCCCAGGGCCAAGCCTACTAGAGATATAATTCCCAGATGTGCATAAGGGCCTGGATACTTGGATAGTCATGACGTAGAGATTAATTGGGTGGGATTTGTTTCATTTCTTGGAGTGTGTATGAGTGACACTGAACTTCCACACACCTTCTGGTCCTTGGAAGCCTGTGATCCAGGAGCCGGCCGTGTGTTTTCCATGTCTTTGTTTTCTTCTGTCTGGGGATGGGCCAGGTGTCTTCCTTAGCTCAACAGCTCTCCACTATGATTAAGATGGTGGGTGCCCAGTACTCGATACTCTGACAAGGTGGCTGACTGGTTTAGTGTCCCATTTGCCTCAAGGACAAACTGGTGGCCAAAAGAAGCAGTACTGGCCTTTTTCAGGGACAGTGTCTTTATCCATGTCGTGGATGGGATTCCTATTTCCCATCATTTAAACCCCATCGGGCTTCACTCATGTCTCAGTCGATCAAGAGTCTGCCTGCAACGTGGGAGACCTGGGTTTGATTCCTGGGTCGAGAAGATCCCCTGGAGAAGGAAACGGCAACCCACTCCAGTATTCTTACCTGGAGAATCCCACGGACAGAAGAGCCTGGTGTGCTGCAGTCCATGGAGTTACAGAGAGTCGGACACAACTGAGCGACTAACACACACACACACAAACCCTGTTTATGCCTTTTGTTTTATGCTCAGGTCTCTCTTTTGGTTTGGTTTTCCTGGGATGATGGAATTGCTGTCCTCTTGACAAGGAAGGTGCCCTACAGTGATGTCTGTGTGTGTGTATGTGTGTGTGTGTGTGTGTGTGTGTGTGTGTGTGTTTGTGTGTATTAGAGAGAGAATAAGACAGAGAGGGAGACCATGCTATTCCTATACCTTCCAGCTGAACTATGAGAGTTTCCTCGGAGACTCTTGAAAACCTCCAAAGTGCCTTCTAGTGAGGTTCTTCAGATATCCAAGATGGAAAGACAATTTCACACACACACACACACACACACACCATAGTATCTGCACAGTGAGTGTGTGTGGTCATCCCAGCAGGACTCGGATTGGGTGTGGCATTGATTCTAAACTCCCAACAGCACATCCTTTTCCCCAGCACATCTCTCATGGAGAAGACCTGAATTCTGTTTCCCTGACAACCAGACTCCCTCTCTCCCCATATTTTTTAATGCTGTGGTGATAAGGTGTATTTAAACCCAGCAGCCATGTTCCCATGGTGACAGAAGACCCCCAGTAAGTTACCATGGGAACGGGGGATGGCTTTGAAAGAGGATAAAAGTAAGTCAGCTTTGCCAGCGATGACAGCAAAGTTAGAAGCAGAGGCTGATGAATATGGCTCAAGAAGGCATCAGGTCATGGGTAATGGTCCAGCTTAGTCTGTGTGAGGCCAGCAGGAGGTCAGCGGGGAAAAGGGGAAGGTGACAGTAAGCTTCTGGCTGTGTTTATAAGATGACTCTGAGCAAAGCAATGGGACTGCTGGAATTTAAAGACAAGTTCCGTTCATTTGCTCTGATTTGCTATTTTCTCCTGACTCTCTCCTTCTGAAAGGTTTTTAGGGAATAGAAGAACTGGGTGGGGCAACTGAAATGTGAAGACCAAAAGGATGAGGCCATGTGTTCTGTTTAGTGATTCCATGACATGAAAAAATAGCTTCCTCTGATATCTGAGACTTGGTACCCCTAGAGCCAAGCAGTGTTATTCCTATTTTATCTTTCCCCCAACATTTTATTATTTTCAAACATGCAGGATAGTTGAAAGAATTTTGCAGTTAACACATATGTATACCCACCATTTAGGTTGTACTAGTAACATTTTACTGTATTTGTTCTGTCACATATTTGTCCATCTGGCTGGCACTCTTTCCTTTGACTGATTTTTACACAGATAGTAGGTGAACTAAGATTCAAACCAGGTTGGTTCCTCGCCAAAGCATCTTTCCTTTCCATTATACTATGTTTAGGGTGACTGGCCATCCCAGTTTGCCCAGGACTAAGAGGGATTCTCGGACACAGAACTTTCTTTCAGTTTTAACATCAATACAGCCCAGGGGAGCTTAACCCCTTAATCCCTACATAGTCTGTTTTGAGGAATTAAGGGTGTAGTTAAGGGGCAAGAGAACCCAGATAAGCAGACATGCAGCAACTTTATGTGTAAACAATTCAAGTAGAGAGAGAGACAAAACCAAGTGTTGGAGAGAATATGGAGGTACTGGAAGCCTCACACACTGCGAACGTGAGTGCCAATTGTTACAGCACATTGTTACAGCACTTTAGAATGTGGGGTTTGGAAATATCTACGAAAGCTAAACATACACACGTCCTATGGCTCAGCATTTCCACTCTGGGTGTACCCGCCCCCCAAAATGAGAGCATTTGTCCACCAAACAAGAACAAGAGCAAAACCCCAACATGTAAAACTATACTCAGAGCAGCTTCAGTCATGTGATCCCACACTAGAAACAACAGAGGAACAGATGAACTCTGTGTATTCCCACAATGAGCTACACAGCATTAAAAATAAGAAACCTATTGATACATGCAACAACTTGGATGAATCTTCAAAACATAATGCTGAATGAAAAAAGCCAGGCATGAAAGAGTATATACGGGATGATTTCATTCATATGAAAGTCTAGAAGAGGCAAATCTCATCTGTAGTGATAGGTGTGAAGTTGGGGTTATGTCCAGGCAGGGAGAGGGGTGCTGTGGACGGGGTGAGGGAGGGCTTTGGGTGGCAGATTACATGGTGTATTCTGAGGACAGTGTTCACCGAACTGTAGTGGTAAGACTAGTGAACACTTTACCAAGTTCAGGTTGTTGCTGTTCAGTCCCCAAGTCATGTCTGATTTGTAGGTTATAAAATAAAAATATTTTTAGGTTAAAAAAGACAGATATTAGAACTCCAAAAGCAAAATAAAAAAAAAATGAAAATTTAAAGGGAGAGAGCAGTAAACACTAGAGCTGAGAGAGAGAGAGAGACCTGTAGTGTGGTTGCCAGAAAGCCCAAAGGGGGTTGGAAAACATGGAGAACATGTTACCAAATTACTCTTTCACTCTGGAAATTTGATCTGAGTCTGTCAGTACCAGGAATTTTACATCCCACTATAAAGAGCCAGAGCAAGGAGTCTGAGACAGAAAGGTGTTGTATTTTAAGAGTAGAAAAGTCATCTTCTGTCTTTAAACAGGAAAGAGCAAAAAGATTTTCTCTCCTGTCTGAACTAAGGAGTTATTTTAGAAAAAAGGGGGAAAAAAAAAGAAAAAAAGACATTCCCTTGGGGCAGATTCTAGGAAATTAAAATCTAGAAACAAAGGCAGACCTGCTTCTGTCTCTCCCACCCCTGAGGAAACAAGCTAGTCTGGGAAATTTCTGTCTCCCTAGCACAGGAGGCATCTGCTGGGGACCGATGACCTCAGATCTCAGCCTGAGTCACCTCCAACTCTGGAGCCAGCCCCGAGGGGCGGGGGCGGGGGTGGGCACATCTGTGCCTCCTGGGTTTGCATGCCAAGCTTTCCACCCAGTTCTAGGTGCCCTAGAAAGACAGGGACAGCAGTTTGGAGGAACATTGCATAGAGACCTCCTCCCTGGTTGTCTTGCCCCTCTGCTTTTGGGAGTCTTGGTTCCTGCAGTACTCATCCCTTTCAGGTAAACCCTTCCTCCCAACAGACAGCTGGGGGGTTGGCGGGATGGAAAAAGGGCAGGAGACAGGCAACTGCCTCCTGCCCTCTGGGCCCTTCCATCCCAGATACTTCAGCTGCATCATTTCATTTTTTCTGGATTAATTTTGCTTTGCTGCCTGATTCTTGCTTCCTGTCTGGGTTCCAAAGCACATAACTCGAGGATCCCTCCAGAGAGGAACACTAATTGTTAATACCTTTAACATGCCTGCTTCTGAAAGTGAGAGCAGGAAAAAATGTATATTTTCGTATTACGTCTATATCCATCTATATATTTTTAACATGTCATTGTGCCACTTTGTCCAGGATTGTCATTTTAAGTGGTGGTTTGGCCTCACTCCAGGGCTTGATGCATCAGGGTCAGGTGGCCTCTAAGGCAGCTGTAATTTTTATGCTGAGCTCCCAGAATGCCACGGGTTCACTTGAGGAGATTTCGTCACATTTCAGAGAGCTGGAGTGAGTGGCTCTCAACCAAAAGAGTAAAGCTTTTAAAGAATAGGGAAGTCTTGCACTTTTTCTCTCTTTTTTCTCTGGTAAAGAATAAACCTCTGCCTGGGCTGAGGGATTATTGCTAAAGAGACTCAAGAAACATGCATACAAACACTGTCCCCCCTGCAAAGATTCCTGGGATCTTGGTTTTTTTCCCTTTTTTTAAGTTGAAGTATAGTTAATTTACAATGTTGTGTTAGTTTCTGGTGTACAGAGAAGTGATTCAATTACATATATATGTGTGTGTCTGTGTGTCTGTGTGTCTGTGTGTGTGTGTGTGTTAGTCACTCAGTGGTGTCCAACTCTTTGTGACCCCATGGACTCTAGCTCACCAGGCTCCTCTGTCCATGGAATTCTCCAGACAAGAATACTGGAGTGGGTTGCCATTCCCTTCTCCAGGGGATTTTTCCAACCCAGGGATCAATTCCAGGTCTTCCAGATCCCGGGCAGATTCTTTACTTTTTCAGGTTCTTTTCCATTATAGATTATTGCAGGATATTGAATACAGTTTCCTGTGCTATACAGTGGATCCTTGTTGTTTTTCTATTTTATATACAGTAGTTTGTATCTGTGAATCCCAACCTCCTCATTTATCCCCTCCCTCACTTTCCCCTTTGGTAACCACAAGTTTGATTTCTGTGTCTATGGCCCGGGACAGTGTTAACTGGAACCAGAAGGTGAATGGAAATGCAGCCCTGAGTGTTTGTGCACCTAGAAGGGATTTGGGATGGAAGTCAAGCGCTGTTCAGGGGCCACCAGGACCTGCAGGTGTGTCCGCCCTGCCCAGGTAAACGCCTGCGCTCCAGCCTGTAAGAAGGAGGCTCCACAGTTTCCTGCAGGAGTTTCAGGAGTCCTGCAGGGTCTTCCAAGGTCCTGAGCCTCTCTCTGGGGTGAAGAGAATGTACCTAGAAGCAATGAAGAAAGGACATAATGGGTTGTTCAAATCATAGAACACCTGGCCTTCAAACTAGGGGCTACAGAAAGCAAAAATGGGCTTTAAATTCTCCTGTAAAGAGGTGTCTGCAGAACCCCCCTCCTCTCCTCTCCTCTCCTCTCCTCTCCTCTCCTCTCCTCTCCTCTCCTGAAGTTTGGGGACCAGGATCCAGCTCCGGTTTTTCCAGGCTCCCATCCTGCTCCTCCCTCCAGGCAGGCCTGAAGCTCCCAGCTCCTGGGCAACTCCCAGCTCCTGGGCCCTCAGATCCTCTCCTATGGTTCAGCCTCCCTCCTTCCAAGTGGCTATTTAGAGCCAGAGAAAGAAATGGAGGAAAAAATTCCTATTAAATACGTGTATTTCTGCCATCCCTTCTGGTAGGATAATCCCTAACAAACCACAGCTGCAGAAGACCAACTGAGCAAATGACTGAAGGATATAAATATCTAGAATTACTGTATCTCAAATTCAGTCTTCCTGCTGCAGCCCCAAAGAGCCAGATTTAATTTTTAAAAGAGACTTGAGAGAAGAAGCCTGGGCTCCTGGCAAGGCTTTAGATACACAATAAATGAAATAAGGCCTTAGACTGACGGTCAGCAGCATTGTCCTGTGGCTGAAGGTGAATGAAGGTGAATGCATGTGTCTTTGTATGTATGAGCTTGAATGTGGTGTGTACGTGTTTGTGTGTGTGTGTGTGTTAGTGCTTGTGAAGAAGAGGGCTGGAAAGCCATGATGATGAGATTCATCACTTAAAATTCTGATTTCCACACCCCTGATATACAACGTTTGTTTACACTAGAAGGCGGGAAGGGAAATTGAACAATGATTTTTCCAAATCCTTCGAGAGCTATTATGTAGCAAATGTCATCCAGCTGTTCCCCACCCCCTGCCTAAGTTTCCCATCTGCTGCCTGTTTTTAGTGGGGCTACAGGACAGGACCACTCACCATGTTTTGGCTGGCAGAGTCCCGGGTAGTTTGGCATATGGGTTCTGTATAGACTGGCCCCTTGGAGATGGAGTTGGCAGGACCTGGCCTTTCTAAGTGGACTGGAATCTGACTCTATACCATCTGGGTGGTAGGCTCTGCATAGCAGGTGCCTGGACCCAAGGCCAATAGGAATAGTGCATTGACCCTTGCAGGGCACAGTTCCATGCTGCTTGTGCCAGATACCAGAATCATTCTCTAGATGCCCTGGGAGCAGTTAAGAAAAGATCAAGACTGGTGATTTGGAAGACTTCCCAGTAGGCATCTGGCCTCTAGCCATGGAAACCAAATCAAATCTTGGGCTGGAAGAATATGGTACATGCATATACAATTCATTCATCTATTCAACTGGCATTTACAGACCCCTACTAGGGGCAGAATGTCTATTTCAATATACTGGCTTGGGCTTTATTGTTGCCTATGAGAGTTTGCTCTGTAGTCATAACACAGGGTGGCATAGCCTTAAAGGTTATGAGTAATTTCCTCTTCCGCTGGATTTGAAAATCTTCCACTCCTGCTTCCATTTCTCAGCTCCCGTGACAGATTTCTCCACTCTTACGTTTGCCTTTACTTTTATTGCGTCAACAAGTAAGTGAGGATGAGGGACTTAGAACCTAGGTGAATGCGGTCAGAAGGTGCATGGGACTGCAGTCATGTTACCCATCCTCCCTGGTTCCAGCACTACCTCTGACTGGTGATACACCTGGAAAGCTACGGTACTGACTTCTGGTACCAAAGCTGGAGCTTGAAATGACCTGGGTGCTTAGGAACCAAGAGATACTGCATGTTTACCTCTCTCCCATGCAATTTATTTTACTTCCTAGCAGAGTTATATTTATTAGTCATCCTGTGGCCCTGCCATGCCAAATCCCATAGAGAGTGAAAGGCCCTGCTCCATGTCACAACTCTTTCCGCCATCCCTCCTCTGTACTGTCATCACATCCCAGAATAGAACGGGATCCTGTCTTCACCTGCTTTCATCATTGCTCTCTCCTCATGTGATTACAGATATTTGTCAACCTGACTTGTTCCTTTCTGAGTTCCTCGGGGGCCGCTTTGCTCATTGCCAAAGTCTGGAACAGTGTTTTTCATATAAGGGGAGCTCAAAATATATTTGTTAAATGAATGAACTGAGTGAATGCATTACAAAGTGATGCAAGTAATATCCTCCTAGTGCTTTGAAAGGCTAGATATGAAAACAAAAGTTACCCTTCCATTCTCCTGGATAAAAAGGAGGAGCTCTCATTTTTCATTCTGAGTCCTTAAGGAAGGAAGGAAGGCAGATTCATTTGAGCCTAATTTGCAAAGTTGCTTTAAACCACTTCACTATAAACCAACCCAAATAGAACGCTGCTGTCTAGGAAACAGAAAGGCCAAGTATATGTCAATGGGCTAACCTTTCCCACATCACCTTTGGGACAAGTAACAGAGAGCCCTGCCAGTGTGGTGAAGCCACTTTCTCTGGACCTAAGCACAACCCCTGCACAAATCCAACTCAATCCATCCCAACATATCGTGAGGCACTTTCTGAATTCCTGCATTTACCTTCTTGTTTGGCTCCCCTACCTTGGCTGTCAGGGACCATAAAACATTTTCAAGACCCCTAGAGCAGGGAAAACGTGATATCCATGGTCTAAAGCAAACAGCCCCAGGCCAGACAGATGTGCTTGGAAGACTGTCTAATCCCCTGCCGTTTGCTTCTGTCACCTTATTGACTTTCTATTTCTCTTTTTTAAATTGAGTATTGTTGATTTATAATATTAACATTAGATTAATTTCAAGTGCAAAGTATAGTGTTCAGGTATTTTTACAGATTTTACTCTATTATAAATTATTACAAGACTGTGATTCCCTGTGCAGTATACTATATTCTTGTTGCTTATTTATTTTATACATGGCTGTTTATATCTCCTAATCCCATACCCCCAGTTTGCTCCTCCCCACCTCCCTCTTGCCACTGGTAACCTCTTTTTTATTTTCTAATTTTGTGAGTCTATTTTTGTTTCGCATATACACTCATTTGCATAATTTTTCAACTCCACATGTAAGTGATGTCATACAGTATTTGTCTTTTTCTGTCTGACTTACTTCACTAAACAAAATGTTCTCTAGACCCATCCACATTGCTGCAAATGGCAGAATTTCATTCTTTTTATGGCCGAGTAATATTTCATTGTGTATACCACATCTTCTTTATCCATTTGTCTGTTGGTGGGCACTTGGGTTGCTTCCATATCCTGACTATTGTAGATAGTGCTAATTTTCTTTTATTCTCTTCACGTCTTTCTCAGCTTCCTCTCTGAAGGTGATAATACTTACAAATACGCATTGAAAGCTTATTGTGGACTGTGCTAAGAGCCCCATACAATACTGAACATCACTCTCACCACAAGGTTATGAGACTAGTACAGTTGTGATTTCTGTTCAATGTACAAGACAAAGAGACAGAGGAAGGATAAGCCACTCACTCAAGTCACACATCTAGTAGTCAGTGTCAGAATCTGAGTTCAAACCCAGGTCCTCCTAACTCTCATGACTACTCTCTGAATCACATACTGTTCTTCAACCATTAGCTCTGATCTTGGAGTAACTCCTTCTATTTCTGGGAATTCAGCTCTGGGATCACCTGCAAACCTGCTTCATGGAAAGATTATCAAGCATCTTCATCAGGGATTCTCTAGTACTAGTTTCTCCCAGTTCCCACACCCCAACAAGCTCTTCTCTGCATCATGAAAGGTGTGATGAATAAATAGCAGCAGTGGACAAATAGAAGGAGCCACAAATACTTGTTCAGCTAATTGTTGGTTGCTGGTCTTCTCTTCCAGGCAGAGAGGCCATCTGGTCCTTGTTCTGGACTTACTACCTTGTCTCCTCAAGGGGGTTACTTGGGATTCTTCTGATTCTCTGCCTTCTGTTTGCTGGGCTGTCACCCACCTACCCAATTCCCTGCCCCGCTTCCCAACACACAGACACAACACGCTTCACCCACTCTCCTCTGCCTAAACTCTGTAAGTTTATAGATGAGAGTCTGGGAGTGTGAACCAAGTGATCCTCCCTTGTGGGGTATCTCAGTGGTCAACACTCTCAAGGAGCCCCTTGGAGTGATGACTTTCAGCAAGCACTGCTCTCAGGGAACAAAGCTGCTTGCAGAGCACTTTCTTTTCCAGGGTGAGTGTGGCCCATGCAGAGAGTATGTTTCTCCAGGCCTAGCGCCTCCTAACAGTACAGAACCTCTCAAGAACCCAGCACTTGGGAAACACTCTGCCCCAGTCGAATGCAGAGCCACACTCCCCAGCGGCCTCCGACAGCCACTTCCACATCGGAGGCAGTGTCAGCCGCTGCCATCCTGGGGCCCTGTTTTCCACTAATGTGCTCATCTTTCATCTGCTTTAGCATTTTGCTTTCCCAAGCCTCTTAATCCCTCATAATTGAATATATTTTATGCTGATGAGCAGTGGTGTTAATCATGCCTCTGGGCCGTGCCTAACGGGACATTTTATTTCATTCTTTCTTGGGCCTCCTGCCAACTTGAACTTTTTTTCTGTCTCAAGGGAATAGGTTCCCTCCCCGATGTTGCAATGTGAGCTAGAGGTGAGGAAGGACTTCCTGATTGTAGCCTTTTGAGACCCTGAAACTAAGTGCCTAAAGAGACTTGCCTTAAAGAGAGATTTTTAAGAATGGAGACACTCTTTTCCCTTCATTGTCATGCAAACAGCTAAACATTTCACCTTGGATCCTTGGGGACAAATCCAATGATGCATGGATTCTTCTCTAAGGCTGAGAGTATGAACTCTCCTATCCCAGTTGGTTTCTGTCTGTTCTCAAGAGGGAGACAAAACAAGAGGGGTGAGTGGGGAAGATGTGCAACCTGATTGGAATTCATAAGAACACAGTCAGCTGAGTGTCCCTGAAGATGAAGGATGGAGCCAATTGCTTGCAGAGCTTCCAGGGGTCCAACTTCTCTGAAGGCTTTCGTGGTGGCCATGCCATTCTGCCAGAGGCACTGTTTCCCTCAACTTCAAAGCTGGGATTTCTTTAAATTAAAAATGCATAAAGCCACAACCTTGTTTTCTTTCAATTTTAGTGCTCATGGAACTAGAAAGGATTGATATGCCAGTAACAGCAGACAAGAGGGAGAAGAATTTATGACCTCAGAATTGCTAAGGCAAAGCAGCAGAAAGAAGCATTTAAGTCTTTCTATTAAAGTAACTCATATTAAAAAGTAATAGAAGCTGGGGTGGCAGGGGCCTTACTTATTTCATCAGTGATGCCAGCAGTCGGCAATTTGTCATGGCTGGAGAACGGGCAACAACCGTCTACCCCATGAATGAGCCAACGCGCTCAGCCTGTCAACAGAAAGCTGAAGCCGATCCTAATCTGGGAACAGGGAAATAGACAGTTTAAAGACTCATGTGGAGGAGGGAGAAGAGACAGCAGCTTCTCTGATGCTGTAGAGCAGGGGGGACTTGGCTTTCTATCTTAGTCTGTTTGAGCTGCTATAACAAGAGAAGCAGGGAATGGGTGGGGTGGTTTAAACAGCAAGCGTCCATTGGTCACTGCTCTAGAGACTGGGAAATCCAAGATCTTGGTGCTGGCAGATTCAGTTCATGATGAGAGCCCTCGTCCTGGCTTGTAGGTGATCACCTTCTCACTGTATCCTCACATGGAGGAGGAGAGGATGGAGAGAGAGAGAGACAGAAACAGAGAGAAAGTTAGCCCTCTTGGGTCTTTTATAAGGGCAATAATCCTTCTTAAGGGGCTTTCCTGGTGGCTCAGTGCTAAGAATCTGCCTGCCAAGCAGGAGATGGGGGTTTGATCGCTGGGTGGGGAAGATCCCCTACAGAAGGAAATGGCAACCTGCTCCAGTATTCTTGCCTTGCCTAGGAAATCCCATGGACAGAGGAGCCTGGCAGGCTACAGTCCATGGGGTCACAGAAGAGTTGGTCACAACTTAGCAACTAAACAAAAACAAGAGTCCCTCATAGAGACTCCACCCGCATCCTCTGACCTAGTCATCTACAAATACAGTAACAGCAGGGATTAGGGTTTCAATAGATGAATCTGGCAGGAGGTGTGGGGAACACAAATGCGTAATCCATAACAATTTCATTGCTCTCGAAGTGCCGAAGTTCAAAATTAGACAAGAAGGAGAGAATTCATCAGTTAATCTTAGAAAGCTGGAGTTTATTTCTTTCCAAGCGACAGCTTCTGGGAAGTCTGGACTAGTGATAGTAGATCTGACTCACTGTGCTTTCACATCCTTCCTTACCAAGGATATGGAGGACTTAGGTGTGAACATTTTGACTTTTCCCTCTTGCTGTAAAACCACACCTTTCTTAGTCCCTCCCCACCTTCCCCAGAGAGTGAGAGAATGAAGCATAAATAGGCACACGTTTCCCTTAGCTTTAATTTAAAAAAAAAAGCAACAAAAACAAAAACCTCCTTCATTTGATAAATGTGTCCCTTTAGCATCACCTCATTTCTTCCTTTGTTCACAGATGAGTTCCTCAACCCTGGGTGTACAATTTCTGACCCTGTGTCTGTCCTATCCATTCACTGCTCTGATCCCTAAAGTCAAGCATCCATTCTTCTAGAGCTGTTCCTGCCCAGACCACCAGTGGTTTCCAGGCACCGAGTCCCAAGTCCCCTCAGCATCCTTTGGTGCTGAAGACGCTACCTCTGCTTCTTAAAAATTTTTTTCTCCTCTGCTGATCTCAGGAACAATATCCTGGTTCTCCTTCACATCTTTGATACAAATTTGCATCTAGGGATGAACATGACCTCCTATTGCTTCATGCTAGCTCTTGGATACCTCCCTTTATTTATTGATGATTGCAGTGCCTGGATATCCCTCAAATACCATGGCTATGAAGATGATGACAACGATGATGACTACTGCTCTTACTACTGTCATTATCTTAGAGACTTTAATATCTACACTGATGGCCTAAATCATACTCTGGTCTCTCGGCTCCTTAAGCTCCATATCTCTGACAATAATGTCCTGCTCCTACTTCAACCTCATTCACATGGCCACACCAAACCTTCACAACAACAACCACCTTTGAAACCTCAGCTTCAAACATCACACTGCCCACCGCAGCCTCCTGCCTTCCCAACACAGTTTCGTACTCCCATTCCAGAATTTCTGTGACCTCATTGGAACCTCTATTTCATTGACCCCAACAAGGCTTTTCACACCACATTATTCTCCTTACGTCCTCACCAAGAAAGTGACAATTGGAAATGAGATATCTTAGACTTTGCATTTTTAAGGGTAGATGACTGTTGCATGTATGGAGTGAAGGAGAAGCAGACTCGTCATATGTGGTTTTGGTGACTGGTCTCAAGAATTAAAACAAGGAATGCATGTTAAGGTAGAAGGGAGTCCATAATGAGTTTAGGTTTGGACAAGTTGAGTTCAGATGTCTGATGGATTCTAGCAGGTAGTGGTTGTACATAAAGGTACAGCCTCTTATTGCCTACAAGTTAAAGTTTGAGATATACTGGACTTTAAAGATCTAGCCTCTGGTACATAGCCATGCCTAATCTTCCACTTATTCTCCATTTGCTTCCAATTCACTAAATATGAAATATGAGATCCTGAATTTTATCTCTAGCAAACTCCTATTCATTCTCTAAAACTCAACTCAAATGCCTCTTAGTTTAGCAAGGCACAATGCCTGTTCACCTCTCTTGTTTCCTCCCATTGTAAGTTGTATTTACATCCTACAGTACTTACCTCACTGGTTGTGTAATGCATGCAGACTCGTTACATTAGACAATGAACTCTCTGTGGAAAACAACTTTGCTTTGTTCCTCACTATTTCTCACCATGTTCAGCTGAGTGCCTAAAACATCATAAAGTCACCATTTGTGTTGTGGGACTGAATGAGTAAGCCTTCACCAGTGTTTTGGGCCTTGACACGGCAGTTCTACCTCTGTGGTTTCCTTGCCAGAGAAACAAATGAAAAATCGGTGGTAAAACAATCCAGAAGAATTCTGGGGAAAGGAAAGGAGACCATTCTGTGTTTTTGTTCCTTCTCTTAACTTTCTACATGCAAATAAGCCTCTGCTGCTGCTGCTGCTGCTGCTGTTAAGTCGCTTCAGCCGTATCCGACTCGGTGCGACCCCATAGACCGCAGCCCACCAGACTCCTCTATCCCTGGGATTCTCCAGGCAAGAACACTGGAGTGGGTTGCCTTTTCCTTCTCCAATGCATGAAAGTGAAAAGTGAAAGTGAAGTCGCTTGGTCATGTCCAACTCTTCGCGAACCCATGGACTGTAGCCTACCAGGCTCCTCCGTCCATGGGATTTTCCAGGCAAGAGTACTGGAGTGGGTTGCCATCTCCTGCTCCAAAATAAGCCTCTAGACTCAATCATACCCCTAAGAATCTCTATCTTTCCTGCCCATAGAGAGATAAGATGAAGACAAATTCCTCTTGGATCAAATATATTTCCATGGACATTTGTTGTAATTTCAAGCAACTCAGAAGAGCAACTACTATTTTGTGTAGCCTCTTGGGATACAAATAAGTGTGTGGGAACCCCTGAGACTTATGACTTTGGGGATTTCTCCCCATGGTGCAATTTACCTGTTTTGAAAAAGTATTTTATTGTTAAAGGATGTGAAGGAAGAATGGTTGTAGTCTTAGCTCTGCTTCTGTGTAACCCTGAGGGGAATGTTTGCAGTCAATGTGACTAAGTTCATCATTTGTAAATACATGGATTTGGAATAAATAATCTCTAACATTTATTTTAAGTTAAAAGCTTCTGAGACTCTAAGCTCCAGTAGAATAAAAGTAGGTACTTAAATCCAAATCAATTCATACATCCTAAAAAAATCAACAGAAGAGTAAATTCATTCATAACCCCACTAAATCATAAGTGGAAAGCCAAGATTACTTTGAAATTAAAATCACTCATAAGTCAGGAAATAAACCAAACCAGCAGAGTCATCTAGAGAATGTATGCCAGAGAAGGGAGAGAAACAACGGGTGAGGGAGGGCAAGAGGGTGCAGGAACTAGAAAAAGAAAGCCCCTCCAGAGTGGAGAAATGTTGAGACAATGTTAGAGACTTATGCTGAGCCCTGGATCCTGGGACATCAATTGGAAAAGGCTTGAAGATGCAAGGGGCCAAAGACAGCAATCTTGAGGAGGGGCTTCTTCTGAGTTCAGAAGGAGAGAAAGACTTCCAAGGAGCATCATTTGGAGGCTTGATAGCAATGGGAAAGAAGGAACAGGAGATGGATGTTAATAATTCTATAGAAACTAAAGAAAATCACCAACTTAGAAGGCACTCTAACCCCTCTCCTGTCTCAGGCACCATGCAGCAGAGTGACATTTTATATTTCAACAAGAGGGTACTCTTGAACTAACCAAATTCAGGGAAGACTGCTCCAAAAATAATTTTGGTAAACCTTTATCCCGGTCTTCATACAACTCTTACCGCCAGTCCGGGAAAATAAATATAACAAAGTAAACAGAAAATTACAGAGGATATCCATACAAAGTTATTACAAAAAGAAAAATAAAAATGAGATTTTAGAATCTTTCAGTTGGTGAAAATTCACCCCCAAATCCAACCAAGAAGCAGAATAAAATTATACTGCAACACTTCAGTCTGGATTAAATATCCCCAAACAGGCATTTGCACATATAAAAACAATTCAAATTGAAGATCAAAAGCCTGAAACAGAAATAGACCAAAACCAGAAAGATGTGAAACAAGTGTTCACTAAACTTAGAAAACTAATTGAAGAAAAAGACAAAATTATCTTAGAAATAAAAACTAAATTACAAAGGACCCAAGAGAGAATACATTCAGCTAAAAATATAACAAGAAACATTAAAGAAAGACAGAAAACAGTCAAGAAAAAAAAATGATGAAAAGAAGGTGTTCAAAAAATAATTAGGGAAAATGTGATTACCATAGAAGACAATAAAAATAATCCAATATATGTAACTGGAATCTCTGAGGGAGAGAAAAATAGAATAGAAATAATGTTTAAACCTATCATTCAAGAAAACTTTTTAGAAATAAAAGGTTAGGATTTGTGTATTGAAATGCCCCAACATGTACCTGGGAAATTGACTGGGATGTTTGAGTCAGCCATCTCTTGACTCAACTTAACTTTCATCTAACCTTGATATTTGAAGGAAAGATTTGAACTTAGGCTTCTCAGTTTCTTCCAACAATGGAACAGCATTTTTAAAAAAACTCCAGAACAGAGTGTGAGCAAAGAATTTTATATACAGCCAAGCCGTCCTTCACATACCAAAGCTGAAAGAAAAGTTTTAAACATGCAAAGGCTTCCCTGATAGCTCAGTTGGTAAAGAATCTGCCTGTAATGCGAGAGACCCTGGTTGGATTCCTGGGTTGGGAAGATCCACTGGAGAGGGGTTAGGCTACCCACTCCTGTATTCCTGAGCTTCCCTTGTGGCTCAGCTGATAAAGAATTTGCTTGCAATGCGGGAGACCTGGGTTCGATCCCTGGGTTGGGAAGATCCCCTGGAGAAGGAAAAGGCTACCCACTCTGGTATTCTGGCCTGGAGAATTCCATGGACTGTATAGTCCATGGGGTCCACAAAGGACTGGAAAATGTCAGTTTTCATTCCAATCCCAAAGAAAGGCAATGCCAAAGAATGTTCAAACTACCACACAATTGCACTCATCTCACACACGAGCAAAGTAATGCTCAAAATTCTCCAAGTCAGGCTTCAACAGTACGTAAACTGAAAACTTCCAGATGTCCAAACTGGATTTAGAAAAGGCAGAGGAAACAGCGATCAAATTGTCAACATCCGTTGAATCATAGAAAAAGCAAGAGAGTTCCAGAAAAACATCTACTTCTGCTTTATTGATTACACCAAAACCTTTGACTGTGTGGATCACAACAAACTGTAAAATTCTTCAAGAGATGGAAATATCAGACCGCCTTATGCCTCTTAGAAATCTGTATGCAGGTCAAGAAGCAGCAGTTAGAACTGGACATGGAACAACAGACAGGTTCCAAATTGGGAAAGGGGTATGTCAAGGCTGTATATTGTCACCCTGCTTATTTAACTTATATGCAGAGTACATCGTGTGAAATGCCGGGCTGGATGAAGCACAGCTGGAATCAAGATTGTCGGGAAAAATATCAGTAACCTCAGATATGCAGATGACACCACCCTTATGGCAGAAAGTGAAGAAAAACTAAAGAGCCTCTTGATGAAAGTGAAAGAGGAGAGTGAAAAAGTTGGCTTAAAGCTCAACATTCAGAAAACAAAGATCGTGGCATCCGGTCTCATCACTTCATGACAAATAGGTGAGGAAACAATGGAAACAGTGACAGACTTTATTTTCTTGGGCTCCAAAGTCAGTGAAGATGGTGACTGCAGCCATGAAATTAAAAGATGCTTGCTCCTTGGAATAAAAGCTATGACAAACCTAGAAAGCATATTAAAAAGCAGAAACATTACTTTGCCAACAAAGGTCCGTCTAGTCAAAACTATGGTTTTTCCAGTAGTCATGTATGGATGTGAGAGCTGGACCATAAAAAAGGCTGAGCAGCCAAAAAATTGATGGTTTTGAACTACGGTGTTGCAGAAGATTCTCGAGAGCCCTTTGGACTGCAAGGAGATCAAACCAGTCAATCCTAAAGGAAATCAACCCTGAATATTCATTGGAAGGACTGATGCTGAAGCTGAAGCTCCAATACTTTGGCCACCTGATGTGAAGAACTGATTCATTGGAAAAAATCTGGTGCTGGAAAGATTTAAGGCAGGAGGAGAAGGGGGTGACAGAGGATGAGGTGGCTGGATGGCATCACGACTCAGTGGACATGAGTTCAGGCTTTGGGAGTTGGTGATGGACAGGGAAGCTGCCGTTCTGCAGTCTATGGGGTTGCAAAGAATTGGACGCAACTGAGTGACTGAACTGAACTGATGACAAAAAGATCTAGGAGACAGCTTAAAGAGACTCGTATTAGCCAAATCTGGAATAGTTTAGTGTTACAAAGAACACAGAGATGTGATTATCTGGAGTTGTTATAGGAATTAACTAGGACGGGACACCAGGAAACTTACTGTGGTGATGGAAATGTTCTGCATCTTAGTAGAGGTGTAAATGGCATGAGTATATATGCTTATCGAATGCTTGTAACTGCATATTTAAGACTTGGACATTGCACTGTGTGTAAATTGTATTTCAATTTTCAAAAATAACAATGACAGTTACAGAACTTGTTGAACTTAAATTTTTTTTAAATGTTCGAGTCCATAAGGACACTAAAAACAAAAGTTGAAGGAAGGAAAGTTCTTTTTAACAGAAGAATGACAGCTAGCAAAATGTAGAAATTATGTGATTAGAAACTCTCCATTTTTCAGCCACAGATGCAATATTTACTTCAAGCAAGGATAATCATTGCAAGCTAAAATATTAAATGAATGGTCTTGGAAATTAGGATAGTCAAGGGGTCCCAAGCATCATTCAACAAATCTGGGGAAAGTTGCCTTTACAATGAAGAAATCTGACAGACACCACCTTAACCAAAAGCTCAAGCCTAACATTGGTAAACATGGGACAAGTTGACTTGATGTGGCTTTGGATGTGCTCTGCTTGAGATGCAGCCCTGCCTATATTATGCCTGCCAAAACCCACCAACTTGAATCTAATCATGAGGAAACATTCAGACAGATCCAAATCATCAGGCATTCTTTAAAGCCACTGCTCCAGATTCTTCAAAAGGTCAGTGTCATAAAAGACCAAAAGAGAAAGGGCTACTGTTCTAAATTAAATAAGTTTTAAAAGATGTGATAAATAAAATACAATGCTGGACCATTGACTGAATACTGACAAAAAAAAGAAGCTATAAAAGTCATTGTTAGGACAATCATGGAAATTTGAAAATAAGTTATATATTAGATGAAATTATGGTATCTTTGTTAAATGTCCTGAGTGTAATCATTGCAATGTGGCTATGTATTATAGGAGTGTCCTTCTTCGGAAAAGAGAAAGATAAAGAAAGCAAATAGTGGCAAAAGATACTAACAATTGGCAGATCTATGTGATGAGAGTATGGGTATGGTTTGTATAGGTTTTTCCGATGATTGGTTTAGGATTTTTCCAAATAAAATATTAGGGAAAATACTATTTTTAATGGAAAAAGTCTGTAATTTTTTGCTAAGTTTTTGCAAAATATCTTTTGCATCTCTCTGTCATTTTTTTTTTTTTCACTGCACTGGGTCTTTTTTGCAGAGCGTGGGCTTCTCACTGTGGTATGTGGGCTTCTCTTGCTGTGGAGCGTGGACTCTAGAGCATAAGGGCTCAGTAGTCACGGCACACTGGCTTCTTTAGTTGGGGCACATGGGTTTAGCTGCCCCACAGCATGTGGATCTTAGTTCCTTAACCAGGGAACCAGGGATCAAACCAGCATCCCCTGCATTGGAAGGCAGATTCTTAACCACTGGGCCACCAGGGAAGTCCCTCTGTCACTTTCTTGTCTCATTACCCCCACCCTAGCTCCCAGTCTCATATTACAGCCAGGATCATCGGAAACTTTATGTCACAAGACCTTTTCCACCTCGAAATTCATTTTTCTAAACAGAGCTTTTGTGAAGAAACACCTCCGCACAATTTTTTTCCCAATAGGTCCAAGTTGTCCTGGGGCTAAATACAAAACTCTTTAGTCCAGCAGTTTCACTAGTTCTGAACCTATGTTTCAAACTGCTGGTCTGACATCTCCATGTGAAAACTGCAGTATTCTCGGGTATAACTCATCCAGTACAGAGTTCGACGCCTCCCCCTCCCGACCTGATTCTCTGCTCTATCTTCTATTATTTACGGGTATCTCCATTCCCCCAGTCACCCAGGCTGGCCCTCTCAATATCAGCCTAGATTCCTTCCGGTTCTTCATACCCTTCATACCCTTACGGTCTGTTGACTTCATCCTCTTGTCAATCTCTCTTACATTAGATCTTTATCATCTCTAAGCTCTAACCTATTAACTGCCTACCAAATGCTCTTCCTGATGCTCCATAATAAATGTTAAATAATTGTCTATTGATGGAGGGCAATGAAGAAGTGAAGACTCTGACTCTAATTATTACCCTTTCCATCCCTTCCTCTTCTCCCCAAACAGGCTGATGATAAATATCTCTCAGAAACAAGAAACAGCCAAGCAGTTGTTGCCTACAGTCTCAGAGGAGAAAAGTGCCAGGGAATTCACTCTTGTCACCTGGGGCCTTGCATGCTTAGTGTGACCAATGGGACAAGGAGATTAAAAAGCAAACAAACAATTCAGTCCTCAGGCCTGTTGCCCTAATTCTCATTTCAGGAAGCAAGGGCAAAAACCCAGCTGAAACATTCTCGTTATTTGAAGCGCACAGGCTTTGCCTGCCTCTAAATCATTGCTTGCTGCAATGTGCCTGGTATTCATGGTGCTTGTGAAGCACAAGCATGACGGAATTGTGCCCCATTGGCCCCCCCACTCCTGGCTATAGTGGTCAAAGACAGAAGCTCTGAACATAGCTGGCAAACTATAGCCTGCAATTCAAATGTAGTCCATGCCATATTATTTATAGCCTTCTAGCTAAGAATAGCTTTGTTTTTAAAGAGGCATTAAGAAAAGAATATGGGAAAGAGACCATATATGGCCTGAAAAGCCTAAAATATTTACTAACAGAGTCTTGGCAAAAGAAGTTTACTCTAAAGTGATAGACGGACTTCCCTGGTGGTACAGTGGCTAAGACTCCAGGCTCCCAATGCAGGGACCTGGGCTCGATCCCTGGTTAGGGGACTAGATAGATCCCACATTCTGCAACTAAGAGTCTGCATTCCCCAACTAAAAATTCTACATGCCTCAACTAAAGATCCCTCAGGCTGCAACTAAGACTTGGTGCAGCCAAGTAAATAAATAAATAAAGTCATAAAGGCATGAGTTTGAATCCCATCTCTGAGCTTCAATAGCCATGAAACCATAGACAACTGTTTAATCTCCCTCAGTCCAGTTTTCTCACCTGTCTATGTAGATGAAACACCCACATTCAGGATGTCATAAGAATTAAGTGAGCTAGCACTGATAATCTACTTAATATAATTCTTGGTACGTAAGTACTCCATAAATGTTACTGGTAATTCTAATCGAGAAAAAATTATCAGTTAAAACAACCACATCTGCCTTTTAAAGAAGAAAACATAATTCATATTAAGGAGGATATATATCTCTAAAGAGCTCCTTCCCTGGCTGAGATTAAGGGGGGAGAATGAAGGGAAAGATGGAAATTTCAAAGCTTCTGCCAATTATTCCAGGCTGCCAAAGAGGAGACTTGGAACATATAAACCTACTCTTTAGTAGAGCACATCAATGAGTCTTTGCATATATAAACAGGGTCTCAGAGTTGAGCAGGGGATGGGGAGGTAAACTAATCTACACAATAAAGAGAGGAGAGTTGAGTTTGAAAGGGGGAAATCAGATCATGATTGCAGGTTGAGCACAGGATAAGATCTCCCCCTTTGCTGAACTCAGAGAAATAGTAAACAACGTAAAAATAATAGAAAAAAATAAGTACATACAAATTCAGGTTCAAAGGCAAGAAACAGAGCTCTCAGTAAGATGGAAAACAAAAAGATAGCCCCCAAAATAGGAAGCAGAATTCTTTAGCTTAATCCAGGTACCATGGCAGGAAAATTAGGGTGGAATTTCTAGTTTTAAAAATTAGAAATCTAAAAAAGTTCCTGCCAATTGGTTATTTGTATATCGTAGCTATCAATACTTGGAGAAGGCACCCCACTCCAGTAATCTTGCCTGGAAAATCCCACGGATGGAGGAGCCTGCCTGGTAGGCTATGGTCCATGGGGTCGCTAAGAGTCGGACGCGACTGAGCGGCTTCACTTTCACTTTTCCCTTTCATGCACTGGAGAAGGAAATGGCAACCCACTCGTAAGAGTCAGACACAACTGAAGTGACTTAGCAGCAGCAGCTATCAATACTAATGAAGGTCAACGAGCAGATCTCAAAAACAAGTCCAAACTTCTACTCTTTGACCCAAATCATGCTCGTATGAATGGTTGAAGAAACTAAACCATGAAGGAGGTGGTCTTTCAGGACTTCTACTGATTTGGGAAAGACAGTACAGAGAAAGGAAGACAGGGAGCCAGGAAGTTGGCACAGTTGGCTTTCAAAAGGTCATTCTACTTTTCAGTAATGCTGACTGCCTGGAGGTAGAGGCTAAATAGAAAGTCCACCTAACTGCCACTCTTTCATACTCAAGATCAGGCAAAAGCATCAGCTGAATGAAATTCTCTGGTCACTGAAGATGGAAAAGAAGGCTCCATGGGTGCCATAATATGAAATTCCGTATGTCTAATGGCAGAGTGTATGTATGGTCACGTATGGATCACTTATGGATGTGAGAGTTGGACCATAAAGAAAGCTGAGCACCGAAGAATTGATGCTTTCTAACTGTGGTACTGGAGAGGACTCTTGAGAGTCGCTTAGACAGCAAGGAGATCAAACCATCAATCCTAAAGGAAATCAACTCTGAATATTCATTGGAAGGACTGGTGATGAAGCTGAAGCTCCAATACTTTGGCCACCTGATGCAAAGAACTGACTCACTGGAAAAGATCCTGATGCTGGGAAAGATAGAGGCAGGAGGATAAAGGGACAACAGAGAACGATATGGTTGGATGGCATCACCAACTCAATGGACATTAGTTTGAGCAAGCTCTGGGAGATGGCGAAGGACAGGGAAGCCTGGCATGCTGCAGTCCATGAGGTTGCAAAAGTCGGACCCGACTGAGCCACTGAACAATAACAACAATGGCAGAATAGGCTGCCTTAACAGCAAATAAACAAATTAACCAGAAAGCAACGTTAAACCCAGAGTAAGTCAATATAATTATTTTTGCCCCAAGCAAAAAATGAAGTGTTCCATATAGTCAACAGGCCAACAGCACCTAGCCTGCTAGTCACCAGTACCGAAAGAAAATGCATCTGCATAATAAGGATGTAGAATTCTTTAGTAATGACCACTGCCTACATGTACTAGGGAGACAAGCATCAGAATGGACGATAAGACAATGTGAGTCACACACTTGTGTTAAAGACAGTGGCAGGAAGGGGAGTTTTCTGATTGTTTCCATCATAACAGGTTTGGATACAGACCCTATCCGATAGGCTTAATATGTTTTCACAGTTGCCTCTGCCAAAGCAGTTTGGTCTTAATGGGAAATATCTCCCTACTGAGAGGACCAGTGAATGAAGCCATTATCCTAGTCTAGGAGTCATTTAGCAGGAGATGGAGGAAGCAGACAAATAGGCAACCATGGTAATGACTATATGCAGAGCCTCCACACCACCCCATGGATGAGGCACCAGAGTCCTTATACACTTATGTAGAAATCTCTCAGGGATGGCTAATCCATGGTTTCTCTCATTTTTCAATCAGTTATGAGTGTCACACAGAACTACCCAGAACCAAGGCAGAAAGGCTTCTTCATCCACGCAAAAGTCATATCTAACCACAAAGCAAGGGATAGTTTACCCCCTGAGGGTACCTCATTCATGGCCAAGGCATTCCTCACCACCACCACATAGAAATGAGAGACAACCATGAAAGGTACCGTGAACCAGATATATACCACTTCCACTCAAATATAGTCATCCATGGCATGGCCAAGATTGTTTTAGTCCAGAAAGGATATAACTTGAGTAAAATACTAAAATGTGGGGTGCATGTGGATTTGATGCTTTTCTAAAGTAAATGGGCCTAATGGCCATCACAAAAGTTTCAGTTTTAACGAGAGCTCTATAAACAGATAAAAGTTGACTTACCATATCAGAGTACCTAAAGACTAATAGCAGGAGTTTGCTTGCCTAGAAGTTCAGGAGGAACTTTTTCTACAGGGAGGAACCTACCAGAAACTTGAGAAGGCATATGTATCTAACTTAGCTGCAAAGGAAGGTGCTTCAGAGTAGTGTGAAGTCAGGGTAATAAGATATCAAAACAGGACTCACTGTACCAGTCTCTACACCAACTCAAAACTCTTGTTGTGTCCACTCAAAGATAGCAGGGATGCATGAAACCTGGTGGATGGTTTTGTGTAAGAGCCTGAGATCAGGAATAAAGATGCACTGTCAAACAATAGTATGAGTAGGTGCTGAATCATCTATTTGGAAAAGGGCTTCTACAATGACACTTTAGCCTATGGTCCTGACAATTCAGGGCCCAGAGAGTGTAGCTGGAACCCTGGACTTTGACTGTGAAGCCATTTCCTGAGAATCCATCTCTCTGTCACATGGAAGATGAGCTCATGATGACAGCAAATGATCTCTGAATGAGGACACATAAATATGCTACCTCAGGACAATTCCTGGGACAGGGTGGGAGTAGGAGAATGGTCTTATCACACCATTTGGTGACAGACAGATGAACAGTGAACCTGTACTGCTGAGATCCCCAAGTAGTGGTTGGAGGGGAAAGGAATAGACAGTTTTGGCTAGATCAATGGCCGCATATACCTGGAATTGACAGCTGTGATTTGCCCATTCATAGTGATGTTATCAGGAAACAAAGACAAGCAGACAAAGCATTATCAAATCTCCAGAAAACAGTGAAGTTCCAAAAGCTACTGCATTTTTTAATTAAACATGCTAGGAATTGAAGAATGATAATGGTAAGACTTCAAGTGAACTTGGTCTGAAGAGGCTCATTCCATTAAGTTTTGTGGGGGAAGTAAGATTCAAAAGTAGTGAATAATTGAAAATCTGATTTTATGCATATCCCAATCTAGTGTTACTGAGGACTTCTCAGTCCAAGGGAAGAGTCCTGATAGCCAAGACATGAAGAAATGCCATGCACTAACACGAGATAGCCTGGAACAACTGTAGGATATTTTTAAGATAATATATAAGAGAGTTATATTTTCTTAACCAGTTAGAAGAAATCCAGAAAGACCTTAGCAAAGCCAGGCACAACTTGACTACAACCTTTCTGTGTGTCTAGTCATAGAACATCTGTACCTGTATGGGCTAAACAGTTGTGGGTTTTTTGTTTGTTTGTTTTTGACAAAGGCTACCACCAGCAGTTCTGGAACAAATCAGGCATGAATCAATAAAGATCTTTCCTCATGTCCCACAAAAAGATATGTCACTCATTAGAAGCAAATTTAATACCATAAATGGGAGCAAAACAGAGACAAACACACAGGATAACATCACAAGCAAAAGTGGTGAGAAAACATCACCATGGGTGGTCAGGATTTACGGGATTGGTGCGTGCTTGAATGCAAGAAGAACTATGGTGTCTCAAATCTTGAGTCTAAAAGACTTCTTCTAGATCCTGTTCAGTTATATTTCCCATGCCTGGGGGATGAAGGCAGTTTCTACAAGCTGCAGCCCCTGAGAAGAGGTCACGGTAGAGCCAAGCACTCCTCCTCTTGTTCTGTGTTGACCCAGAGCTCCTTCCAAGTTCACAGCAAGGTGGCACTGTGAACCTTATTCTTAGTGCTCCTATTGAGAAGTAAGCCTCGATGATGAGAACGATCGAATGTATGAAATTCATAAATACTTCACTGAGGAAGCCAGCCCCCAACGTGGCCCCAATGATCCTGGCTCCATGGCCCTTGCTATAATCCTCTCCCATGCTGAGCTGGGCTATCCTGTATAACCAATAGAATGTTGCAGAAATGATGGAAGGTGCATGACTTCCAAAACTAGGTCACAAAAGACATTTTCTTTTTTGGGTTATACTTGTTCTGGGTGAAGACAGCTGCAACATCATGAAGTTACTCCAGCGTCTCAATGGAGAAGTTCCTGCGGTAATAGACTGGGGGCTCCTGCTATCAGCCAGCACCAACTTGCCAACCATGTCGACTACATCGTGACATGGATGGATCCTCCATCTCAGTTAAACTTTTAGATGCTTGCATCCCCAGCTGACAAGTTGTTTTCAACCTCACGAGACACCTGGAACCAGAACCATCCAGACAAGCTGCTTCCAAAATCCTGACCCACAAAAACCGTGAGGGATAAAAAAACAAAAAGAGAAAAAAGACGTATTAGGGTAATTTGCTGCACAGTAATAGATAACTAAAACTAGCCCAGATAGAAAGCAAGTTGCTTACGAGATACAGGCAAAACACATAAGATGTGTGAAGTATAGATGATGAGTAAGTAAGAAGCTTGTGAGACATATGCAGAATTCATTAGATATGGTGATTATAGATAATAAATTAGCAACCTGTAACATATGCTAAAGATATACAGAATAAATGGAATGTATGATGAACCAAGTAAGAGCATTTCTTATAGCTAGAAACTGGTAGAAAGAATACGTTATGATATACTCCCTCTGGGCTGACAGCTTAGTCATGCCTAAATCAGCAAGGCATTGGTTGACATCCATATGGTCACATTTTGGCCCCATGTGCTCAGAGCAAGAAATGCAAATAACATTCCTTGCTGTTCAGAAGGTTAATTGGCAACCTATAGCTGTGGCCAAGCATACTTGTTCTTGCCCTTGTGATCCTCCTATCAGAGAGCAAATGCATGCTTTGGCCCAGGGGACCTTGTGTGTACTGGACCTTCTTGCTCATATCTTAATTCCCATCCTCATAACCACACTATCAGCAGGGAAGGCAGATACAGCAGAGAGAGGGGACATACATGCAATGGGGACATATAGGATTTAGAGAGTATGATCCTGTCACCTGTTTGACTTGATCCTAAGTGAGTTGGTCCACTCCAGCCCTCTCCCCTTGGTTCTCAATTTGTGTTTTAAATAGATTTAAGGAAACAGTGTGTTTTGAGCACCTTCATTTTGTCCATGAGCCTTTCTGTTATGAATCCTCTGAAATAACGTACCCTATAGAGTACTTAGAAGCTACCATTGCAACAAGGTAATTTCCCACATGAGTGGGATCTCACCTTACAGTTCTGAGCCTCAGTTTTCTCATTTTTGAAAAATGGAGCTAAAGCTATATACAGGGAAGTACTGTAAGAATGAATGAGACAATTGTGAGAAGGCACGGCACAGCCAGGCACAAGGTAGCTATGTACCAAAAGCAGTTTCTTCTCTCTCTGTGTGACCCTGTACAGTGGCCACATTCAGCTTAGTCATCGTTGAAATGGGTATCATACTACCTACTCCACTGAGGTGGCACAAGGATTAAATAAAAACATTTTTGAAAGCAACTAGCACAGGGCTTGACACACAACTAGATGGTCAACAATTTTAAATCTGTTTTCTTTTTGTTACAAACTAAAAAGATCAATAATAAAAGCTGCCTCAAATATCTGGGAAATCTCTCTACCTCCTCCACCAACTCAGGTTACCTCCCTGACTACTTCCCATGCCACCCATTGCTTTGAAGGGTTAGAGCTTTTGTTCCTTTGTGGAGACTTACAATTCATCCTGGAGGAAGAAGCCAAATGACTTAAATTCTACCCTAAGACATAAATGACTAACAATAGATCCTTGCACAGAAAGAAAGATTTTATAGGGAGAGGGAGGCGGGAGTAAGAAGACAGGGTTCAGAGGAAGGGCACTCAGAGGTGAGAGACAGAGAAAAGCTTCAAGAGGAGAGCCTGGAAGAAGGACACAACAAAGGCAAACAGAGCTACCAAGGGACCCCTCTCAGAGGCAGGCACTATTGAGGCAGGGACCCTCAATAGTCCTTCCCACACACAGCCCCCCTCCCCCACAGCCCCTCTCTGAGACTTCACTCTCAACAGCTCCTCCCACAGACAGCTCCTCCCACACAGCCCCTCTCAGGCAGTCCCTTCCTCTGACTGGCCCTTCCACACACACACCCTCCCCCACACAGTCCCTCCCACACACAGCCCCACCCACAGACAGCTCTTCCCACACACAGACCCTCCCTCAGACAGCCCCTCCCACAGACAGCTCTTCCCACCCACAGCCCCTCCCACACGCCCCTCCCACACACAGCCCCTCCTACACAGCTCCTCCTATACCCAGCCCCTCCTCACCCACAGCCCCTCCCACACAGAGCTCCTCCCACACACAGCCCCTCCTACACAGCTCCTCCTATACCCAGCCCCTCCTCACTCACAGCCCCTCCCACGCAGAGCCCCTCCTACACACCCCTCCCACACACAGCCCCTCCTACACAGAGCCCCCCACACACAGCCCCTCCCTCACACAGCCCCTCCCTCAGAACAGCACCCCTCAGACATCCCCTCCCATATACAGCCCCTCTCACACACCCCTTCCACCCACAGCCCCTCCTACACAGCCCCTCCCACACACAGCCCCTCCCACACACAGCCCCCTCCCACACAGCCCCTCCTATACCCAGCTCCTCCCACACACAGTACCCACACACAGCCCCTCCCAGAAGATGAAGTGCAGATCTCAGGTTGCAGGAGTAAACAGGTAAGAAAGAAACTAGCATCCCGTGGAAAGGAGCTGCAATAAGCTGAAATGGCCCACCTCTTTAGCAAAGACCACCTCCTCCTCTCCTTAGGGCTTCTCCTTGGTCTCCGGATTAGGAAAGAGGATTGTGGGTTTTGTGGCTTAGATGAAAAGTGGCCGTTGATTGGGTTTCAAGCTAGACCATCAGAGTCCCAGACAGATCTGGAGCCATGCAGGAGGCAGCAGAGTGCAGAGAAAAGCACGTCAGGCTTGGAGTCCAAAGTTCTGATCACAGGTTTCAGAGTATCCCTGCGTTAGGACTCTGCCCTGGCCTGCTGTTTCTATCAGAGTCACCAGAGTGAAATAGGGCTTGTCACATACCTGCAGAACAAATTTATCTGGAAGCTACCTGAGCCAAGCTTCTGGTTCCTTGCTGGTCAGGCCCCCAGTGAGGGCACACTGTTCCTGGAGAAGGGGGAAGCCAGGTTGCCAGCAAGAAGTGTTCATATGTAAACATTTCTGGTAAATTGCCTAAAGAGATCTCAGTAGAAAGAAACCTGAATTTTCCAATGCTATAGTCATTTTATATTTGAGAGATGAATTCTGCATCATACTAAGTGAATATTCCCTTTTATAGCTAATTTTGGTTTCCTTGGTGGCTCAGACAGTAAACAATCCTGCCAATGCAGGAGACGGTGGGTTTGACACCTGGGTCAGGAAGATTCTGGGAGAAGGAACTAGCTACCCACTTCAGTATTCTTGCCTGGAGGATTTCATAGGCAGAGGAGCCTGGCAGGCTGCAGTCCACAGGGTTACAAAGAGTTGGACTGGACTGAGCAACTTTCACACATAGCTAATTTTATGCTTGTTTGTTATTTCTTAAAGCCCCATCCCTATAAGTTGTACCAATTTCAGATCTCATAAAACCTGGACCCACCCCTAAATGCCTCAAAAAGTTTGTTGTATGGATAAAATAAAATGACCACTAAAAGAGTGATGGACTCAGAAAGCTGGAAATAAATACTTCTTATCAATCAATCAAATTCTGAGGTCCCTGCTCAACTCCCCTCTACCCAAGTAAGGTGGAGTAGGAGGAGAAAGGCAGTCAAGAGACCTCTCCTCTGGATTGGGAAACAGACTGAAGAGTTGGCAGGGAGCCTGCTGCCAGGACCCCTCCGGTCAGCCAGGGCCTGATGATGTAGTAGCTTGATTCAGTGGATAAACATCCAGTGCAGCTTGCTGGAGGCCCCCAGCCTCGTATTACTGTTGACACAGAGCAGATTCTCTTTCTCTAAACCACTGTTTATATCTTAGCCAAGTGTCCTACATAAATCTCCCATCCAACCACCAGACTCTCTGGCTGCTACAGAAGTGGCCAACTAGAAAATTGCCTAATAAGGAGTTTGCTGCAGGAACTAGGGGTATCTCCATATGAAAGGCTGCCTTGTGGGCACTGACAGAAAACCCTGATAGGAGACTTTGTACAGTGGAGGTGGAGAACAGAGTTGGAGGCAGTTTCAGCTAAAAGGAAGGTTCTCAACCAGGAGTCTGGGTGTGTGAAAGATAGGTTCCGTTCAGCTCGGGTTCAGAGAACATACTGAAATCCCAGTTCAACAGCTGTAGGAATAAGTAAGTTCATTTGCAATATTTTTTTTTTTTTTTGGTTTCCACTTATAAGTGATATGTGGTATTTGTCTTTTCCAGTAGTCATGTACGGATGTGAGAGTTAAGCCAATAAAGAAGGCTGAAGAATTGATGCCTTCAAATTGTGCTGCTGGAGAAGACTCCTGAGAGTCCCTTGGACTACAAAGAGATCAAACCAGTCAATCCTAAAGGAAATCAACCCTGAATATTCATTGGAAGGACTGATGCTGAAGCTAAAGCTTTGGCCACCTGCTGTGAACAACCAACTCATTGGAAAAGACCTTGATGCTGGGAAAGATTGAGGGCAGGGGGAGAAAGGGGTGACAGAGGATGAAATGGTTGGATGGCATCAGCGACTCAATGGACATGAGTCTGAGTAGATAGTGAAGGACAGGGAAGCCTGGTGCTGCAGCTCATGGGGTCAGAGTTAGACACGACTTAGTGACTACAACAACAATGATGAACTTATTTATAAAACAGAAACAGACTCACAGACTTGGAGAATGAATTTAATGATTACCAGGGAGGTAAGATAGGGGGAAGGAGAGATAGATAGGGAGTTTGGGATTGACATGTACACACTGCTATATTTAAAATAGATAACCAACAAGGACCTACAGTATAGCACAGGAATTCTGCTCGATATTCTGTAATAACCTAAATGGGAAAATAATTTGAAAAAGAATACATACATATATATGTATGTTTGAATCACTTTGTGTTACACCTGAAACTAACACAACATTGTTAATCAACTATGAAAGTGAAAGTGTTAGTGGCTTAGTCATGTCCAACTCTTTATGACCCCATGGACTATAGCCCTCCAGGCTCCTCTCTGTCCGTGGAATTCTCCAGACAAGAATACTGGTGTGGGTAGCCATTCCCTTCTCCAGGGGAGCGTCTCGACCCATAGATGGGTCTCCCTCATTGCAGGCAGAATCTTTACCGTCTAAGCTAGTGCTCCAATGTAAAATAAAAAACAAATTTTAATAATCTTTTTTAAAAGTCCTAGGAAGTATGTAGGCTTGGTTCCGGTTCAAACTCATTCTTCAATAGGGGGTTTTCAGAAGAAAAATAGAACACAACTTTGTAATTGCTTTGTGGTTTCATAAATTAATATTAGAGCTTGGTTCAGAGCTCAGCACAGTTGTGTGGTAAGCTGTGGTTTGGGGCTCATGGTCTGGCTGAGGTCCCTGATTGGAATGCTTGGAGAGCTGTGGCTTAGAAGGAGCAAAGGTGCAATCTTCCTCTTGGAGTAGGAGCTCACAGCTGCCTCCCGTTCATCTTGACTCAGCAAGGGGCAGCTCAGAAACGACTCCCCCAGCTAATATATATAGTCCTCTATTTCTTTTCTGCCAGAGTCCTGCATAAATAGCCTCATCCAGAGTAGCTGTTATCTTAAATAATAATTAAAAAGAGTGAGAGTCATCCTCAACGAATGGGGGAGGGAAGAGGGCATCTTTATATTTAGATATTCTGAACTTGATGATAAATCCTAGAGCTTGGCTGCTCTGTGGGTATCTGGCTTCTCTAGGCAGGCCCTCTCTATTTGATCAACCGACTACTGCCATCTAGTGGATTTGGAGGCCTTTGATGATCTAGCCCCTTAGAAAACAATGCTGGGAATTGATTTTGAGAGAAGCGATGCTTAATTAGGGCAGCAAATCTTAAGGTGGCCTGTAGGTAGGATTATGGCTCAATCGCCCTGGAATATCCCTGTGTGTAACTTTTCCTCTTTGACATAGATTAAAAGAGAAAAAAGAAAAGTTTAAAAATTCATTGCCTGTGGGTCATCAATGTTCTGGAGTTTATTTGGCTATTGAATCAAAACTGCCATTGGGATCCTTACAAAGACTTAGTTAATGCTGAGGCTGTGGATAGCTTTACTGCTCTGTTCTGAGCTCTCCATGCAGGCTGCAGTGTCCAGATTGGATGAGGGATGTAGCTACGGTGATGGGAGGAAGCCTTCAGCTAAGAAACAGAAACCCAGATCCCTAGAGCCATCCTCAGAGAGGGTGTGTCAGTCTGTCCAGCAGTGCTCAGTTCTCAGTCCCCAGGTGGTGGGTATGCTCCTTACTTGAAGAAGGAAGATAAAAGGAGCCAGCCCTGGATTCCATAACTTCCTTCTATGGAAGCTTGTGATTACCTAGAGTGGTTGTTCTGAGGACAGAGCAAATCAAAGAACTGCTGATCTGGAGTTTTCAGGGAGCTTAGGAAAGGAATCAGATTAACTACATGAGGAGTCAGTGAATGAGCACAAGTTAGTCTTTAAGATGGACAAGAGACTTGGTAGGTGCCAAAACATTCGAATCAACACCACAATCCACAAAAAGCATCTGGTTGAGATCTGTAAAGATTTCTCCCTGTAATTGCAGCTTCATTTTCTTCTGGGTTACAGCCAAGCCCTTTCCTCTCTGTCTACTGAGGCTATGAGGTTTCTGTCCAAAGCTGGGAATGGACCCAAATCACAATGCCCTCCCCAACCCAGGCTTCACTTTTCTCATCCGGAAAATGAAAGTGTGGGTTTGATTACCCCTCAAATATCTTCCAGCTGAATCTGAATTCTTCAAATCTAAATTTTCTTCTGTAAGTTTTAATTAGTTGGGTTTCAGTTGAAGTCAGGGCCTGGAATGGACGGAACTCAGGATCTTTTACTAACACCTGGAAGGTCTCCCAAGGAGTGTTCATCCAGAACAGAAGACTTTGGGGACTAGAATATGAACTTGAACAACCATCACAGCAAGTGTGTTAAAACCATCTTTGTAGACCTGGCCAATTGATAAGACAGACTACTTTTAATTCATCTTGTAATCTTGGTAAGTCATTTATCCACTTAAACTTTGCTTTCCAAATCTAAAAATTGAAAATAATAACCTTCTTTCCTGCTTCCTTTCTCAGTATTGGTGCAATCCTGAGATTAGTTCAGTTCAGTTCAATCACTCAGTCGTGTCTGACTCTTTGTGACCCCATGAATCGCAGCACGCCAGGCCTCCCTGTCCATCACCAACTCAAGGGGTTTACTCAAACTCATGTCCATTGAGTCAGTGATGCCATCCAACCATCTCATCCTCTGTTGTCCCCTTCTTTTCCTGCCTCCAATCTTTCCCAGCATCGGGGTCTTTTCAAATGAGTCAGCTCTTCGCATCAGGTGGCCAAAGTATTGGAGTTTCAGCTTCAGCATCAGTCCTTCCAACAAACACCGAGGACTGACATCCTTTAGGATGGACTGGTTGGATCTCCTTTCAGTCCAAGGGCCTCTCAAGAGTCTTCTCCAACACCACAGTTCAAAAGCATCAATTCTTCGGCACTCAGCGTTCTTAATAGTCCAACTCTCACATCCATACGTGACTACTGGAAAAACCATAGCCTTGACTAGATGGACCTTTGTTGGCAAAGTAATGTCTCTGCTTTTTAATATGCTGTCTAGGTTGGTCATAACTTTTCTCCCAAGGAGTAAGCATCATTTTATTTGATGGCTGTAGTCACCATCTGCAGTGATTTTGGATGCAGTGATTTGGATTTTGCAGTCCTGAGATGCAAGAAGCTAAAAAGCTCAGCATGGATTTTAAATGCCATTTTTCTGTTTAGGTTGAATTAAATCTATTTAATATTATAAATCTCTTCCAGATGATATTCAACAAACAAACAGCCAAACAGTCTATGTCTGAAAGATCACAGACTTTGTCTTTGAGGAAAAAAGCGAGGCCAAGTCTGAGAGAAATCAGTCTTTCTAACCAAAAGGGAAATGCTGGCCCTCCTTCGAGCCTCTTCCTTCCAATCCTTGGAGCCTTGTTGCCTAGAAATGGAGCTGGGAGGTGGGAATAGAAGATGGCCTGGAAGCTGCTGGTATCTTGCTTTTAGCAGGTGGTGATGGGAGAGCTGGAACTTATGTCTTCACCCAGATCTGCTGCTGCTTCTTCTCCTCCACAGTAAACCTCTCCATGAAAGAGCAGAGAACCAAAAAACTGCAATATGTGATTCATAATTGTCAATAACATTTGTGTCATTTTGATGCTCTAACTCTATTACATTAATTGCTTTCCTCTCTACACTTTATTTTAAGGTGAACATTAATTGATTCCCAAGTGTAATCACAATTATGATGAGTTATCCTGCTTAATGGAAGATACGATTAATAGGTAGGAAGGTGCAACTGCAACTGTTTCTCCTTCCCAGGGAAGAGATGATATATGCTATTACGGCTCTGCTGTAGGCTGAATTTTCCCCAAGAATTCAGAGCTAATGCACAGCTATCCATCACCAAATCTCATTGTTCTGTCCAGTTGACTAGACACAACTCCCTTCAACCCAGCCTGTTTCTCCTTGTCCACCGACTGGCCACTATTCCTTGGAGGAACTCTCCTCTTCAACACCCCTAGTGTTCCAGAGATAAGAGAGATGCTAGCTTTTCAGCTCTGAATTCTAAATCACAAATTCTGGTACAGTTAGGATGGGCAAGGTGATGGGCGTGTCCACCCAGGGCCAGACCCAGAAAAGACAGTGAAGTAAGTGGAGAACTCTTGTTCATTTGTGTACTCTGATGCCTAGCCATGTGCCTGGCACATGATAGCTCTTTACCACATCTTGTTTGAAAAGGAGAATTGGCGAATGAATTTTCTCTTCCCTTCCTATGCCCTTTGCCATCCAACTCCTTGGCTGTGAGTTGCTCTGTGATAATTTTTGACTCCCCTCTGCCCCCCCACCCATATCCTCTTGAAGATGAGGTGCCTCTCTAAACCCCTCACCACCATCTGCCCTGTGTCCTGCTCCATTGGTGCCTTGATGGATACAGGGTTGCACATCAGATGTACTGACTGGTTTGGTAGCAAATGTTGAGATCATGAACTTTCCCCTGTAATCCTGTAACAGGAACCTTAGCACTCCTCTTTTTGACTACTTTACATGAATCAGACTTCCTCCCCAGCCTCGTCTCTGGGCAGCAACCCTCCTGCTGAGAGCTCTGAAACCAGTCATGGATACCCTATAATTTAGACTCCTAGTGGTCTAGTGGCATCTTCTGTGTAGAAGCGTCAGGCTACTGGGAAAGGAGAGCTAGAAGACCTGCTTTGAAGCAGCCATGCTTCTGGTATTTGTTTATTTAGGGCCTCTCATGGAGAATTTTTGTGGGAAGCTTACGTTTGTACTCCATAGTACTATCAGCCATTGAAAGTGTCCAAAATCCATACTTCCATGCCTTTCCCAGGGGCAGGAAGGTCCTTCTCTCTGTCATCTGTCTGGTGAGATCCTGCTCATCCCCCAGGTTTAAATGTAAGCTCTTTCCAACCTTGATGCCCTTCCGGCCAGGTGGATCGCAGCTCCATCCTCTGGGTTCAGAAGAGGCCACACCTCTACATGGTCCACACAGCACAGCAGCATCACAATTTTGTAACCCAGATCCCTGCTGTCCCACTTCTGAGCCAGACAAGCATCTGACCTCCTACAGACCTTCACGCAGCTTGCACCTGCCCAGAGACAGCCAGCAGAGGGGGCGAGTGGAGGCTGGAGTCTAGCTCTCACTCCACACCAAGGGGTGCTCCCTGGCCTGGGGCTATACCTACCTGTGTGAAAGGAGCCTTTTTCCTTTCTGGAAAGGCTGTTAGTCATTAGCCCTGGCTGAGTCAGCTCAGGGGTGCCTGTTCCCTGCAGAGCCCAGAGACACTGATGAACTCACAGCCACCCGCTCTGGCTCTGTGAGCTTGATTCTACCGGCAACACCCTTGGGCATGACCTCAGCTCTTCCACTGTTTTTTCAAAAATAAGCAGTCACACTAAGCGTTTTGTGGCTTTTTGGTAAACTTTACTGAAAATCTCATGGGGCAGGAGATGGAACATTGTAAATGTCCACAATCTCATTAGTCCACCTGAGCCGTCTGGTTCTCCCCACAAATGGTCCTCTTCCACTGAGAGCATCACCAGGCCTCCTCCTCCTCCCGGCCCTCCCCCTCGCAGCAGCACCATTCCGGTCCTGTGCCTTCTTCCTCCCCATTTCCCCTCCTACTTACACCTGTCTTCTGATCCACGCCTACTCCACCTCTGACCTCAGACTGCAAACTGGCCTCCACCACAGCTCAGCAAACAAGCTGTCAAAATGCACATGTCCCTGTTCTACTATTTTCTCCCATGCCCCACCACCAACTAATAATAAGTCTTAAAATACCCTTCAGTCATAATTGATGAGTTAATCTACTGATTTGAATGTGTTCTGACTAGATTGAAACTCCAACTTCTTCACATACTGGCTGTGTGACTTTGGGTTAGTCACTTAAAATAGAGGCAACTATCATGCTACATCAGAGGGCTCAGTAACCTTCTCATTTAATAATGAGGATAGAATGAGATGATGCACATAAAGGGCTTGGCGTATAAGTGTTTTATAGATGGTAGGTGTTATCAGTGTATTACTAAGTACTATTATTGTTATTAAATATTAGTAGAATGATTACTGAACATGATACAGTTGCCATTATGCATGAAATGATATTAGGTCCCTCCCTATCCTGCAGCCATAATCACCAGCATTAGTACTTAAGTCCCTTCTCATAGAGAATCATGCCAGGTTACGGAGTTACACAGGAGACCCAGGAAATGCTTTATCCGAATCATAAGCCTGGATCTTGCCCACACATGTCAGTGTAGTCCCAGGTTTGAACATTTTAAGAATCTGTTGTTGCTGGATCTTCCTTCAGCCTAAGGGTCTTGCTGCTCTTAATTGGTTTGGTTTCGAAATAGCTCAGCCCTTCCAGGCATAGGAAGCTTTAGGCTAGGTCCTGATGGACAGTTAATAGATGTGTGTGGGCATGTGTGTATGTAAATGTTTAACGACCTCAGAAGAACTGAGATCCAGAGCTGTGGATGTGTACTTGAAGGATTATGTTACAAGTTGGGGCCCTTCAGCAAGGACCTTGCTCTGAGGCTGCTGTAAAGACAACAGGCACATTTTCAATTCTGTTCAGATCAATAGACTTTTTATTCAGCATCTACTAAGTGCCCAGCACTGTGTCATACAGTTGGATGGATAACTGTGTGTTGCTACAACAATACTGTATGACAACAACAAAATACACAACCTGAGATTTCTTTCTCATGCATTACATTTCTTTTCCACACATCTAGTGTCATCTGGAGTCAGATGGTCTAAGGTCTGTGGGTCAGCTGGAGACAATGCTTTATATGTTTCTCATCATCTGTGGCCCCCCAAACTACTCCAGGAATGTTCTTCTCATGGTCTTGGCAGAGCAAAAAGCCCAGCCAAACCATGTAAACCTATGTTTTGTTCATACTTACAAATATTCCATTGGCTAAAGCAGTCATTTGGCTTAAACACCAAATTAAGGGTCAAGAAGCTATTCTCCACCTACTATGAGGCCAAACAAGTCCCTAGTCAAGTCCCCAAATCTATGAAGTAGGAAAATACATCATCACCAATGAGGTGATGGCAGAGATTGAGTATTTCTGCACATTAATCCAGTTGACCTCATGCCTCTATTGAGATTCAGTAAAAAAGAGCTTCATCTGAACCCCAGAAGTGAGTACAAGCTTTACAAAACATAAGAGGCAATTGCATGCTGTGATTTTTGTTTCACTGTTGTTGCCTGATTATCTTTAGTTATATTTAGGACAAGTAAATCAAGGAAAAAGCAGGATGAGTGCTCAGAGCTGGTGTTTTGATCCTTTCTCTGGATCTTTAGAAGCATCTCAATAGCAATACTTAGGTTACAGATTTAAGTGTTCACACAAGAAGGTGCTTTTTGAAGTTTCAATTTCTCATTGAAAGTGTTTGTTTTATTCTTTACTATATAGAAATCATTCTCTTTGAAGAACTTAATCATGGGTTTTTGGCCTGGGGTTTCTGAAAGTAGAAGCAGAATGTTGTATTGAGGGTTCCTAGTTTCATCAGGTTGTCAATAGCCAGTAAATGGAACAGGGGAATACTAGTCTGGCTTTCCACAAAAAAGATAAGTGGGAAATTCAGAAACAAAATCTCAACATTGAATCCCAGTAAAAGTCCAGACAAGATCACTAGGGAGATGGTCTCTGAACCCTTATTAAATAAAAGATGCTCCCATTCTCCAAGACTCTATTCAAAATATCCAAGCCACATTTGCTTATTTCCTTTCGGGACATCTATAGATTTCAATAAGAAATTTGTCATTGATTTCTACAATATTTTTGTAGTCCGACTAGAAATATGAGTAATATAGTAATAGTTCGGTCACATCTTAGTTGTTTAAAGTGCTATTTAGACAATGTTGATCAAGGTCACCCTGAAGGTTTGCCTCTGGCAAGGTGCCTCTGGACTCTGTCCTTGGCCTTTCTCTGTCCCACATTTGTATCAATTACTTGAATTAAGAAAAAAAAAATCCAGACAGCATGCTAATCAAATTTGTGGATGACACAGTGCTGGGAAGGTCACTAAAACAAATACAAACCCACAGTCAGAGAAACAGGCTAGAAGTGATAGAGTACATTCAACAAAGATAAGCATAAAGCCCCAAATTTAAGCCATGAAGCAACACAGGTTGTGAAAGTCATCTGCCTTGACAGGAGTTTAAGTAGAAAACATCTGGGGATTTCAGAGGCCTTGGAACTCAGTATGAAGTCAAGCTCAGGGTGATACAACTGCCCAGAGAGCTGAGAAAATTTTAGAAGCCACATTCAGTACCAATTGTGTTCTAAATTAGAGGAAGTCATAGTCATTCTGGACAGGAAGCTGATTCAGGTACTTCTGCCACCCCAGAAATGACCAGTGATAATTTCATGTATTTTTCTGCAGCTAGAAATTCTCCTCTTCTCTCATTTTTGTCTGATTTCCCGTCCTGAAGCTCTACCTTTAGCCATAGAGGACATAACATTTGATTTAACAAATAAGCACTTTGTGCACTCAACAAATATTTATTTAGCACCTACTATATGTAAGCGCTATACTGAACACCTCTTCTAATGCTGGGAGTGGGGTGAGAACCAAGGTAAATACCAGGAGTCCACAGTATTGGGGAGAAATGCAGAAACACACACATTACTATATAAAAAGTGATAAAGGATGCTGTTTGCAAAGTGCTGTGTTAATGCCGATTTCCCCCATGCAAGAAGTATATTCTCGGGCCACAGAAGGCAAACTGTTCTTTTAGAGGGAATCAGCATTGGGGTCATTTCCTCCCCAGGGCCAAGCACAGAAACTGGCACAGAGTAGATATTTACTAAGTAATTGATGAATGAAGGCCTGGGAAGGAAGACTTCCTACCAGACCTGAGAGCAAGTCCCAACCCCACCACCTCCCAGCAGTGAGACTGTGGACAAGCTGAGGCAACTCATTGAACCTTAGTTTCCTCGTAAGTAAAACAGGAAAGAAGATCCTCAGCTCCCAGGGTTGGTTTGCAGGTTTAATGGAATGGGACAGGCTAACAGATATAAAGAAGCTGTAATGCTGGAAAATACTTGGACCCTTATAAGAATGAACTTTAGTATTCATTGTCCCTCTAACTCATCGGCCAGCAAGATCAGATTTGGATTACTCTAGGCATTGTATTTTAAGACGGGTATTTACAGTCTGTTCGAAGAGACAAAAATGAAGGGAGGTCTAGGAAACAGGCAAGATGGAAGGGCAAAGGAGGTGAAGACAATTTAAAGGCTTTCCTTGGTGAAGGAGAGAGCCCCAGACACAGCACCAAAAGCGGGAGGAATTGAAGAAGTCTGATTCCAACTTAGGTAGGAAAGAACATTATGACAATGACCAATGCTCAGAATACAGTGAGTGGCATCATTAAGCAAGGAGCCCCCATCGCTGAGCTGTTTAAAAGAGTCTGAAGGAACATCTTCAGGGATGTTCCTACTGTCACTTATTTATTCATCTGTGTGCCTACTGTGTTCTCATTTAGTCTAGGGAATTTTGGATTAAATAGGAAAAAGCTAACCCCTGGATCTAATCACTCACAAAAAGCAAATGACTACTTGTATTACACTCTAAGCTGATGTGGGAACACAGAGGATTTTGTTGGAGGGATTTTGCATTTGGGGAGGAAGGTGGAATGGGATGACTCCTGAGGTCTCTGGGCTCCAATTATTCTATGATTCTATGTAAGTCATAATCTCTGTCCGCAAAGCATTTCCTCATCTAATCCATAGACTTTCCTCAAAATTAAACCTTGGGGACCCAGGCCCCCAATGCTTGAGTGATAAAACTGTACAAAAGTAATAAAAACATTGCCTGGTACCAGTAACATACTTCTCCCCAAATCCACTAGAAGAACTTTTACATCTTTTCTATGTTTTCCATCTTTTCTGATCCAGCTTTTTGGATCTTTATAACATCCTCATATCTAACCTGCACATAAGCATATGTCTAAATAGATAAAGAAATAGAGCAACAGCAACAATATCTGAGACTTGCCCAAAGTTATCCAGATCGTTTCCAGCAGGGCTGAGTGGAACTCAGCTCTCCTAAGGCTTGTTCACTGTTCTTGCCAATGGACCATGATCCATTTAGCTTTCTCCTTTGGTGGGTTTTATCCTAGAAAGTTTCTCCTTTCTTCTGCCTTCTCCCCTCCTCCCTACCTCGTTACTGCAGGCACAGAATCTGGCAGATGAATGACCTGGCTGATCTCCCAAGTTTTCCTCTGAAATGTAGACCCCGACAACCTTCCCACTTGGAATTCCAAGCACAATCACTGCTGTGTCAGAAAAATATTAACTGTTTGAGCAGTAGACCTTGCCACCAGCCTGGGAGAATGATAAGCATGAGAAAGGGAAGCACCTCACTGCCTGTGTTCAGCTCTAAGGGAAGATGCATGACCTAGTTTGGGTTGGTGATGCTGTTTTTTAAAAATAAAATATAAGGATTCAGAAGGCTGTGCTAAGGGCTTGAGCTCTGTGGAGAAACAGCCTTCTCTGAGAGACCAATAAACATGTGCTGTGGCTTATTTATTTGGTTTTCATTGGAGGTTGAAGCAGCAACCAGTGGGCTGGTCCCGAGGCCAGGACTTCTGCAAATGCGGGGCCATTTAGGATGCTGGTAGCTTCGTTGTCATTTTTTATTCCTTGGAGTGAATCACTCTGATAGCCTGACAAGGCTGCTGAGAGACAGCGCGAGGCCCCTGTTTTGACAGTTGTCCTATCAGATTGAGTAGCAGGCTGTGTCCTCACAGGCAGGGAGAAGACCGAGGCAGGATGCGGATGCCTGAGCAGAGAGCTACATGATAGTTCAGGTGTGTCTCACTGCCAGGGGCCCTGCAGGCACTGCAGAGCTACTCCCCAGGCTGGTTTGGAATTCTCTGACTTGACATAACAAGTAATTTTATGATTTGCTTCTAAAAACACCAGAGGAAAATATAGGAAAATCTCTAGGCTTCCATCCATGAAAGATCAGCCTTTGTAGGTATTCCCTAAAAGGAATTTCATATGTTTGGCAATGGTAGCATCATTGGAAGATAACCCACAGCCACACACACACACATTTAAGTGCACTTCCTAAGCCCCTTCTCTTGCTTTATTTTTTCCATGGTACTTAACATTTGCAGAGTCATGAGTCTGTATACTGTCTGTCTTCCTCGCTAAAGAATTGGCCTCCATGAGGCTGGGGCTTTGTTTCTCACGGCCTCAGCCCCTTTCCATAAAACGGTGACAGGCACATAGGTAGTTTTCATTAAATAGCTGTATTTTCTCTTGTGGCCTGAAGTCCTCGTACTGTTGAAGATTTATTAACTTAGTTTTCAAAGGCTTCAAAGTTATTAAAATGCAAGCATCCCAAAAATAGCACTTTACATCTTAATAAGAGTTCTCAGCTAATAAATTGTGAGGGTAGGAGACTCTGCCGTGACATTATGGAACATAGATACTTTCTACAATTATGCTCAAGAGGAAAGCATGCAGGTCAGAAGGACCTGAACAGGAGGGGTTAAACAGGGAGAAGACAGTGGGTGAAGCCTGAAAGGTGGCCTCCTGATGGCTTTTCCCCTCGGTCCTGCCTAGGAGTCACGTTTGACTCTCTGGCCTCTCCCAGTCTAGCGTCAGCTCCCAAACCACATATCGGTCAGCTCTGGTGCAATGACTTTTTTCCTTTCCTCTCCATTCTCACTATTGACCCCAGATAGTCAGACCTCATCACCTATCCCCTGATGCCAGCGGCCACCAAACCAGTTCACTGCATCCTGTCTCCCCATACCACTTCCAGGCCAGCTTTCTAGAATACCACTTTCATCTTGCTGCCCTGCACTAGCCATTAGGACTGCTTATCAGTATTTCTGCTTCTCCATTTATTGTCATATGATAGGAACTAGTTCTGCTCAATGAATTGGAAGAGGAAGTGATGGGTATTGCTTCTGGGCTTGAGCACTTCACTGCTAACGTGAGACCCTCCGGCGTTCTTTCTCTCCAGCACCCTGATCACCAACATTTGAGATTAGCCTGGGTCTCTAATTGACCAGGATGAGAAGACCTTTTCTGCTAACCCATGATGGACATGAGACAAAAAAGTTGTTTGAGGCCCTGGTAATTGGTGACTGTTTCTTACTGCAGCATAACATAGCCTATTTTGACTGATGCCTGCCACTCACACAAGAACCACAACGTCTCTCATTACCTATTATTGCATGTGAGATAGTTCACAGGCTGTGATTCAACAGACCTGCTTCTAAATCCTAGTTTTGCTGCTTACCCTATGTAAGGACAAGCTACATAACCTCCTAAGTCTCATTTGTTAAATTGAAATAATACTTTGGGTTGATGAGACAAAATAACCCATGGGTAGTGCCTGGCCTATAGCAACCACTTGACAAATACGCCTCACGTGGGTAAGTTCTCTTTCCCTTCCTCTCCTTTCTGCTGACACTTGCATGTTTCTAGCACCTGTCCTTACCTGCCCTCCCCCCGACTCCTCTCCCAATCCTCTTTCTCACAGTGAAGTTCATGGTGGGTATTAGGAACAGTGGTTCTCAAACTCGCATCACCCTCACAGGCTCTGTTAAACTGTCCGTGACTTATCCTTGCCTTAGACCAAGTTAATCAGTCTCTAGAACTGGGACCTGGCCTTGGTTTTGGGAAAAAGCATCTCCAATAGTTTAAATGTGCAGCCAAGATTGAGCACCCTGATCTAGAAGCACACCGTATGGGTTAAGAGTATAGGTTTGAAAGCCAGTTGCCTCCCACCGCTTCCTGCTCATGTAACTCAAGGCTGGTTTCTCTGTGCCTCTATTTCCTCATTTAAAAATGAGGGTGAGAATAATAAAGTCTCTGCCACACAGGCTGCCAGTGGGCTAATGGGATAGTGTGTAAAACCCTTCCGCAGCGCCAGTCTCGTGGTCTATTCTCAAAGAATGTGATGGCTCCTTCCTTCTGACCGTTCTTATCTCTGCATCGCCCCCTTCACCTTCTCAGCCTCACCCCTCTCTGAAGCTTTCTCCTGTAACTCTTTCCTGAAACTTCTCTTCTGATTGCATGTGGGTGCATACATGCGATTTGGTGTTTGAACACACCACATACAGTCTACTGCTCTTCAACATGTTAAGTTTGTCTCCTAAACAAGACCAGAAACTGCTGAAGGATGAGCTGTTGGACCATGCTTCCTCTCCTTTTTCACCCCTAATAAGAACCTGCATAGGGCTGGGCCCGCAGCACCATTTACTGATTGATTGATGACTATTTCATTCAAAGTCATTCCCAGAAACAGCCATGGCCACTGACACCAGGACCAGCTTGAACATCCAGTCAGTGCTGACTCCCCCTCCAGAAAAGACAAATGAAATACTTAAACAGTCAGAGAGCCTAGACCTGGGCCATACAGCACAGAAGAGAACAGGAGTGCAACCCTTGTCTCCCCAGGTCCCTTCAGGGTGGTGCCCACACCTGGTCAGAAGAAGGAACTGAATTTTGACTCATATATTCTGTCTGACAAAGGATGCTGCTCCAAAAAAAGGGGGTGCTGGGAGGTTTTCATCTCTCATCCTTCCTGATTTCCTGGGGTCTGTTGAAAAACATTTCCAACCAGCCATGAGACTTCCTGGCTTTGGCCCATGTTACCTGGGATCCATCCTTCCCAGCAGGCTGCCTCTAGAAATCATAGCCTGTGGGTACATCCAGGCCACCCTGCTTCATCTCAGAGGCCTTGCAGGTCAGGAAAAGAGAAGGAGTGGAAACTTGTGACAATTCCTGAGGAGTCTGGGCTCTGAGGGCTGCAAAATTGGTTTCTGTTATCACCACTTCTTCTCTTTCCAGAGGTCTGCTGTGAGCAGAGGCTAATGGTTGGGAATTAGTGCCAATGGTTGGGAATTCAAGCCAAGGGAAAATGATCAGATTCCTATGATTCCTGCTAGTGACTCCCACCTTATCCACACATCCTCAGGTAGGAAGGGGAAAAGGAAAAACAGAACTGACACTCATCACCTCTGTGCCCCAGCTCAGGTTCTGGGTGCTTTACCTAGCTTTTCATCACATCCTTGTCTCTTGTGGATAAGTATTGTCCCAGTTTCCCAGATGAGGAAACAGGCTCAGACAAGTGAAGCCACTTGCCTGGTGAGGGTGAGAGTCAGAATGGGAACCAAGTCTGATACTTGGTTCAGATAAAAGAATATTCATTTATTCACCCTCATACAGGATTTAAAGTTCCTCATGAGGATGGCAAATGATGATAGCAGGAATTGAGGTCTAAGAGTGGAATATGGGAAATCTGAAGCTCAAGTGAGTGTGTATACTCTAAAATTGTACCCAGAATTTCTTTTTTTCAGGCATGGTAAAACAGCAGACATGACCCCACCCAAGGTCACATGGAGATGGACTAGGGTCAATCAGGAAGCAAAAACAGAAGAAAAGAAGAGCATGGCAGTCCCATCGCTTCATGGCAAATAGATGGGGAAACAACGGAAGCAGTGACAAAGTTTATTTTCTTGGGCTCCAAAATCACTGTGGATGCTGACTGCAGCCATGAAATTAAAAGACGCTTCCTACTTGGAAGAAAAGCTATGACAAACCTAGACAGTGTGTTAAAAAGCAGAGACATCGCTTTGCCAACAAAGGTCTCTATAGTCAAAGCTATGGTTTTTCCAGTAGCCATGTACTGATGTGAGAGTTGAACCATAAAGAAGCCTGAGCACTGAAGAATTGATGCTTTCAAAAGGTAGTATTGGGGACGACTCTTGAGAGTCCCTTGGACAGCAAGGAGATCAAACCAGTCAATCCTAAAGGAAATCAGCCCTGAATATGCATTGGAAGGACTGATGCTAAAGCTGAAGCTCCAATACTTTGGCCACCTGATGTGAACAGCTGACTCATTGGAAAAAAACCTTGATGCTAGGAAAGATGCAAGGGGAGAAGGGGTTGACCGAGCAAGAAATGGATGGATGGCATCACTGACCCAATGGACATGAGTTTGAGAAAGCTCCAGGAGATGGTGAAGGACAGGGAAGCCTGGCTTGCTGCAGTCCATGGGTTGGAGAGTCAGACATGACTCTGCAGAGTGACTGAAAAGCAGCAACACCAACAGGAAGGAACAGGTAAGGTAGAGTAAGTACACTGAGTAAGCTTAGGACTGGACATTTCAAATAATTTCAGGTAGCTCTGAGCTAGAGTGGTCCTAGCTGTCCAACACCTAGCCCTGTGGTGAGTTTGGGCTGGATTAATACAAACTCAGTGCATAAGAGTTTGAGAAAAGAGTTGTTTGTGGATGTGAGGATTTGGGCACTGGATTGCTTGGCTTGCATATCAGAGGTTCAGTCTAAGGGTAACTGATGGAGCTCTCTGGAAATTAGCTAGCTAAGCCCTCTTAAATGCCAGAGCCTTAAGAATACAGAAAATGAGAAAATATAGGCAACAGAGGCAGTGAGCATTGTTGCTGTTGTTTAGTTGCTAAGTTGTGTCTGACTCTTTGTGACTCCATGGACTGTAGCTCACCAGGCTCCACTCTCCATGGAATTTTCCAGCAAGAATACTGGAGTGGGTTGCCAGTCCCTTCTCCAGGGGATCTTCCCAACCAATAGATTGAACCCAAGTCTCCTGCTCTGGCAGGCAGATTCTTTACTGCTGAGCCACCAAGGAATCCCAGTAAATTCTGTAGATGAAGACAACTGGAAGAAATAAAAGGTAATTTAGTCCCACAACTGAAGCCACAAAAAACAAACTTTCTCCTGAATTAAACCTGCAGATGGCAGCCATGAAGCTCAGGAAATGCCAGCACTTTCTCTGTGGTCCATGCAGCAGAAAGGAGGCTGCATCTTTAGGGAAGACCCAAGTTGTGGTTAAGGCCTATGGATAGAAGGAGGAGTCCAGAAATGTAGGGAGTTGGGACTGAGTGATAATTCCAGAGATGTTCTCTCTGGAGAACATCTCTTAAATGGGAAGAGTGGGAAAGAGTGGGAAAGAGGTCAGGAGTAGAAGACAGAACACAGAAGTTGAAGGGATGGCATAAGACAGTAGGTGAGAGGGTTATAGGGACTGAGGAACAAGGGGTCATGGTTCAGTTGATGGCACTGGATCATGGACTCACGCAGTCTAAAGTCCTAAGTGGTTCTGTTTTGTTCAGTTGTTCAGTCGTGTCCAATTCTGTGAACCCATGGACTGTAACAACGCCAGGCTTCCCTGTTCTTCACAACCTCTCAGAGTTTGCTCAAACTCATGTCCAATGAGTCAGTGATGCCATCCCACAATCTCATTCTCTGTCGTCCCCTTCTCCTCCTGCCTTCAATTTTTCCCAGCATCATGGTCTTTTTCAGTGAGTCAGCTCTTTGCATCAGGTGGTCAAAGTATTGGAGCTTCAGCATCAGTTCTTCCAATGAATATTCAGGGTTGATTTCCTTTAGGATTGACTGATTCGATCTCCTTGCTGTCCAAGGGACTCTCAAGAGTCTTCTCCAGCACCACAGTTCAAAGGCATCAGTTCTTTGGCAGATAGCCTTTTTTATTGTCCAGCTCTCACATCTGTGCATAACTACTGGAAAAACCATAGCTTTGACTATACTGACTTTTGTCTGCAAAGTAATGTCTCTACTTTTTAATACACTGTCTAGGTTTGTCATTGCTTTTCTTTCAAGAAGCAAACGTCTTTTAATTTCTTGACTGCAGTCAACATAAACAGTGCTCTTGAAGCACAAGAAAATAGTCTGTCACTGTTTCCATTGTTTCCCCATCTATTTGTCATGAAGTGATGGGACCAGTTGCCATGATCTTCGTTTTTTAAATGTTGAGTTTTAAGCCAGTTTTTTCACTCTTCTCTTTCAGCTTCATCAGGAAACTCTTTAATTCCTCTTTGCTTTCTGCCATTAGGGTGATGTCATCTGCGTATCTGAGGTTACTGATATTTCTCCAAACAATCTTGATTCCAGGTTGTGCTTCATCCAGCCTAACATTTCGCATTACGTACCCTGCATATAAGTTAAATAAGCAGGGTGACAATATACAGCCTTGACATACTCTTTTCCCAATTTTGAATTAGTTTGTTGTTCCAGGTCCAGTTCTAACTGTTGCTTCTTGTCCTGCATACAGATTTCTCAGGAGGCAGGTAAAAATGTGGTCTGGTATTTCCATCTCTTGAAGAATTTCCCACAGTTTGTTGTGATCCACACAGCATACACTATGCTCTGGTGTAGTCAATAAAGCAGAAGTAGATGTTTTTTCTGGAACTCTCTTGCTTTTTCTATGATCCAATGGATGTTGGCAATTTGACCTCTGGTTCCTCTGCCTTTTCTAAATCCAGCTTGAGCATCTGGAAGTTTTCAGTTCATGTACTGCTGAAGCCTAGCTTGAAGAATTTTAAGCATTACTTTGCTAGTGTGTGAGGTGAGTGCAACTGTGCAGTAGTTTGAACATTCTTTGGCATTGCCTTTCTTTGGGATTGGAATGAAAACTGACCTTTTCCAGTCCCGTGGCCACTGCTGGGTTTTCTAAAATTGCTGGCATATTGAGTGCAGCACTTTCACAGCATCATCTATTAGGGTTTGAAATAGCTCAACTGGAATTCCATCACCTCTACTAGCTTTGTTTTTTGTGATGCTTCCTAAGGCCCACTTGACTTCACACTCCAGGATGTCTGGCTCTAGGTGAGTGATCACATCATCATGGTTATCTGGGTCATTAAGATTTTTTTTGTATAGTTCTGTGTATTCTTGCCACCTCTTAATATCTTCTGCTTCTGTTAGGTCCATACCATTTCTGTCCTTTATTGTGCCTATCTTTGCATGAAGCATTCCTTTGGTATCTCTCATTTCCTTGAAGAGATTTCTCATCTTTATCATTCTATTGTTTTCCTGTTTCTTGGCATTGTTCACTTAAAAAGGCTTTCTTATCTCTCATTACTATTCTCTGGAACTCTGCATTCAAATGGGTATATCATTCCTTTTCTCCTTTGCCTTTTGCATCTCTTCTTTTCTCAGTTATTTGAAAGGCCTCCTCAGACAACCATTTTGCCATTTTGCATTTCTTTTTCTTGGGGAGGGTTTTGATCACCACCTCCTGTACAGTGTTATGAACCTCCATCCATACTTCTTCAGGCACTCTGTCTATCAGATCTAATCCCTTGAATCTATTTGTCACTTCTACTCTATAATCATAAAGGATTTGATTTAGGTCATACGTGAATGGCCTAGTGGTTTTCCCTACATCCTTCAAGTTAAGTCTGAATTTTGCAATAAGGAACTCATGATCTGAGCCACCTTCAGCACCCGGTCTTGTTTTTGCTGACTGTGTAGAGCTTCTCCATCTTCAGTTACAAAGAATATAATCAATCTGATATTGGTATTGACTGTATGGTGATCTCCATGTGTAGAGTCATCTCTTGTGTTGTTGGAAGAGGGTATTTGCTATGACCAATGTGTTCCCTTGGCAAAATTCTGTTAGCTTTTGCCCTGATTTCATTTTGTACTCTAAGGCCAAACTTACCTGTTACTCCAGATATCTCTTGACTTCCTACTTTTGCATTCCAGTCCCCTATGATGAAAATGACATCTATTTTTGGTATTAGTTCTAGAAAATCTTGTAGGTCTTCATAGAACCATTCAACTTCAGCTTCTTTGGCATTAGTGGTTGGGGCAAAGACTTGGATTACTGTGATATTGAAGGTAACCTGATTAAATTAGTAACTTGTAATCAGTGCTCATTGGTTTGATAATGTGTAGCTAAGTCCACGATTTCTCTTTTTTATGAGAACTCTGCTCAAGCAGCTGTTGAAAGGATTTCTTGACCTCTGAATGTCTTACTCCCAGTAGAATTACGAAGCTCGGTTGGCTCAGGGATTTAAGGCATCACTTGTGTACATGGAGAAGACTGACTTCTCCCCACAGAAACAGGAAAGGATGAGCTGAATCCCAGATGTCTCCTCATAGAGTCTGTGTGGCCCATATGTTTGGGGATGGCATTTTCTTTTGAATCTGTTGCTATGCCTACAGACAAGGTGAGCACTCATGATAATCAAGATATAGGGGACAGAGGAAGTGGATGGAAGAGGAAGCTGATCTGAGATTACTTCTAACACCTCTAGGTGTGAAAGTCAAGGAGTGCCACCTTGCCTGGAGGTGGTCACACCAGGGCACGGAGGGGCTGTCCCTCAACAACCTCTTTTTGTCAGAGGAATAATTCATTACTCAGTTTTCCCACTGTGGCCAAGGTGAAGAGCCTGAAGGTTGACCTCTTCGTGTGCTTCTGCACCTCCCTCCCAGAGCTTCATGCTGTCCATGTTCCACGGATCCCTTGCCAGTGCCAACCTTTATTCTTGTTTCCCTTCCCTCCCTCACCCTACACTTCATATTTGCTCCACATGGCTGCTGCTCAATATGTTTATTCATTCTCTCCTCAAACATGGAGCACCCTCCATATAATGTTACCGGGCACTGTACCAGAGGCTGGTGGCCCCTGATTTCCATTCTCCCTACCAGTCCTCAATCAACCTAGATTCATGAAGAATTTGCTACATACAAACACGAGGAGCAGGGTAGGGACCAGGTGTGGTGCAGGAGGAGAAGTGTGATAGATTCAATCCCTTCCTCGCTGGAGCCTGCAGCCTGTGAAGGACACAGGACCCACACAGGTCTTCATTCTGCAAGACAAGCTGAGCAGTGGACGGGACAATGCTAAGAGGTATGTTTTTAATTATGAGAAGAGCAGAGTCAAAATCCCTGACTGTTTCATTTAACTCACTCTTCAATCTTTGGTGAGGCTCTTATTCCTCTGACTGCAAGAAAATCCAACCAATCCATCCTATAGGAGATCAGTCCTGGGTGTTCGTTGGAAGGACTGATGTTGAAGCTGAAACTCCAATACTTTGGCCACCTCATGTGAAGAGTTGACTCAATGGAAAAGACCCTAATGCTAGGAAGGACTGGGGGCAGGAGGAGAAGGGGACGACAGAGGATGAGATGGCTGGATGGCATCACTGACTCGATGGACACGGGTTTGGGTAGACTCCGGGAGTTGGTGATGACAGGGAGGCCTGGCGTGCTGCGATTCATGGGGTCACAAAGAGTCGGACACGACTGAGCAACTGAACTGAACTGAACTATTCCTCTGAGAGCTTCAACTCATCAGGGTGTAAAATGAGAATAATAATCATCCACCCACAAAATTGTGGTGAAGATCAGATGAAATGATGCTTGTGAAAGTGTTTTATAAACTGTGAAGAAAGATGAAGTTTATCATTTATCTGCAAGTTTTAAAAAATGTGTGCCCAGATCTCACCCTCAAAAGATAAGCCCTAGTGGTGAAAATGTTCCTCATCTTATTCGGATCTCAAAACCATAGAAGCTGGCTTCTGAATGTTGTAACCATAGTCTTGGAGGAAATACTCCTAACCACACCCTCTTCCATGTTTCTGTCACAAACTTCAGAGAGCCACGAGAGTAAGGTGCACACAACTACTTCAAATGTTCACACCCCATCAGGGCCTCTGAACCTCATGGGAAACCTCTCTACAGAACACACCTGGTCCCACATAGCAGGGCTGAGTGCCCATTCAGATAACAAGCTGCACAGCTGTGCAGCAGCTGGTATTTCTCCAATTATGGTGGTGTTATGGAAGTTATCGGAAAGGACTTTCTCCCACCATTGAGTAGTAATTGTTTTGCTAATTTGCCTGATGATACATTTATGATGGTTGCTTGCTGATCCTCTTCCACAATCCACCTTTAATGGCCTGTGTGTTAGGAGAGGCCAGTCTTCTCCAATGAGCCAACTTTATCTCATAATGGTTTATTATTGTATTTTGTTCAGGGACTGCCTACAAAATGAGAAAGTGGCCTGCAAACTCTCTCATCACGGGTGTAATTACGGCCTCAATGCTTAGAAAGAAAGAAAAACAAATAGTAATCTTTGCTAATTGAAACAGTAAAATATGTGCGGTTCAGAACTATTCTGTATAGAATTTTAAGAGGAAAAAAACCCCTACAAACATACAAAAGTACATGCTCATACTCAAAATGGAGCACTGCCCCTGAAACTATGGATTATAAATATACAGGACCCTCTCTCCTTTTTCTTGTGTACTCATCTGTCTTCCGCAGTCCCTTGTGTGTGTGTATGTGTGTCTGAAGCTCAATGTACTGGTATTAGTCACTTTTCAGATTTTTTGGCAGGATTGTTCTATAATTAAATCCATTTCCCTTGGGGGAATTTACTTCACTTGTTTGCATTTCTTGTGCTTCTTTTACAGAATGAAATATGAAAGGAAGCGTTTGTTTGCACTTGGTTCTGCAATTACTCCACTCCTTTTCCTTTCATTTTTTTTCCCTCAGGTTCTTCCTGGCCTCTGGCCATAGCCATAAAACACAAACAAATCAAGGATTCTCAGGACAGTTGTGTGCTGCTTGGGTGAGGGGTGGGAGAGTGGTGGTGTCATCCATAAGAGAAGCCAATTGTTGAGTACGTGAGCAAATCATCGTGCAATTAGTTTCTATTGTAAAGATAAACTAAATGCTGGCCTCTGCTGGTTCTGCCTTCTTAACACAATCAGAAACACTGTGTATAAAAGTAGAAAGAGCAAATGAAGCTTCATGGATAATTTTCTGGCTAATTTGGTAGTCACATATTTTAAAAGAATAGACTTGTGATATGTGAAAAAAATGGAAGCTTTATGATCAAATAATCTTGGGTTCAAACCCTACCTTTACTGTAAGGACATTCCAAAATGCAGCAAGCCTGCGAAAGTCTCTCTCTCTCTCACTGGTTATAGCTAAAAACTGTGAACCAAGTAGGAAAAGCAACTCTCTGAAGACCCTAAACTAAATCACAAGAAGCAGATTGCAAAGATAAATTAACACTATGAGATGAAAACTATCTGAAGATAAGATCATTATTGTCTTTCCCTTTTCCTCACAGCTTTGCCCTGAGTGTGGCCCCACACATGGAGTTGTACCCCACTGGTGGCATGTGAAGCTAAACTCTGATTGAAACACCACTTTCCTGGAACTAGAGAATGTGAAGTTAAAATTGGAGAGGAGAGAGCTAGAGAAGAAAATCTTATAATTCTGTATATGAACACACACACGTCTCAGGACACTCCCAACTGCACATATATGAGACTGTATAACAAGGGTTTTGAGAAAAAGATGAAATATGAATCACCACCCGCAGAAGGTAAGACAAAACTTACAATCTAAGCCTAACTGATCTAAGCTAAAATAGAACAAGTAAAAATAAATCAACCCTCTCTATCGAGTTTTAATCATTATCGAGTATGCACAATATAGCGTTTATGCCATCCAAGGTGCAATCCAAAATCACTCGACAGACAAACAAGCAGGAAAATGTGACCTAATCTCAAGGGAAAAGACCTAATACCATCAGACAGTGACCTACAGATGATCCAGATATTGGAATTTTCAGTCAGAGGCTTTAAAGTCTTTAACGCAATTATTAGAATTAACTTGCATGAGGTAAAAGTAAACACACTTGCAAAAGATGGAAAACAAGCTCCCAGAATAAAAGTAAATATTATATTAAAAAAGAACCAAATAAAAAGTATAGAACTGAAAAGTAAAAATTCTGAATTAAAAAAAAAAATTACCAATGGATGATCTCAATAGAACTTGAAGGTTGAGCACTAGAAATTCCTCAATCTGAGAAACAGAAAGAAAAATTGACCAAACAAAAGAATAGACTTGTGAGACAATATGAAAAGGTCATCGGTGCCCCATGAGGAGAGGAGAAAGGGTGTTGGAAGAGAAAGTAGCTGAAAACTCCCCAGATTTGGTGAAAGACGTAGATTTACAGAATGCAGAAAGCCCTAAAGAAGCCAAACTTCTTCTACAGTCCTCAGAAAGTCCGAAAGAAGACAGACTCATAGAAAATCATGCCTAGACACAAAACAATGAAAAGACTGAAAATCAGAAATAAAGAAAAGATACTGAAAGTAGCTATACTAGAATATTATATATAGGGAAACCAGTTATTTAAAATATATGATGGATTTCTCATCAGAAACCATGGAGGCCAGAAGACAGTGGAACAGCACGTTAAAGCACTAAAAGGTCAACTGTCAACTCATAATTTTATACCAGCAAAAATACTCTTTATAAATGAATGTGAAACAAAGATATTCTCACATGACAGAAAACTCAGAGAATTCATAACCAGCAGACCTGCTATAAAAGAACTGTTAAAGGAAGTAACTCTGGAAAAAGATATCTCAAGATACATTTTAAAAATAAAAGAATATTTTTCTCCTCATAAGTTCTTTAAAGTACTGAAAGTTGTCATTGCTGTGTTCAGCCACTAAGTCATGTCCGCCTCTTTGTGACCCCATGAACTGCAGCACACCGGGCTCCCTTGTCCTTCACTATCTCTCAGAGTTTGCTCAGATTCATGTCAATTGAGTTGGTAATGCTATCTAACCATCTCATCCTCTGCTGCCCCCTTTTCCTTTTGCCTTCAATCTTTCCCAGCATCAAGATCATTTCCAATGAGTCAGCTCTTCACATCAGATGGCCAAAGTTTCCAATGAATATTCAGGGTTGATTTCCTTTAAGATTGACTGGTTTGACCTCCTTGCTGTCCAAGGGACCCTGAAGAGTCTTCTCCAGCACCACAATTCTAAAGCACCAATTCTTCGGTGCTCAACCCTCTTTATGTCCAACTCTCACATCCATACATGACTACTAGAAAAGCCACGGATTTGACTATACAGACTTTTGTCAGCACAATAGTGTCTCTATTTTTAATAAGCTGTCTAGGTTTGTCATAGCTTTCCTTCCAAGGAGGAAGGAAATTTCATGGCTGCAGTCACTGTCTGCACTGATTTTGGAGCTCAAGAAAATAAAATCTTCCACTGCTTCTACCTTTCTATTTGCCAAGAAGTGGTAGGACCAGATGCCATGATCAAGTTGAAAGTGGAAATTATAACATTATTTGATAGGATTTTCAATGTATGCAAAGGCGATATATACATGACAATTAAAACATAAAGAGACTTATATGGATCTAGTATTTTTTCATTTTACTTGAAGTGGTAAAATATTAACTTTATACTATGAATGGTTACATATGAATTTTGAATATTTAGTGCAACTACTAAAAAATAATACAATGAAAATAGTGAAAAGGCTGATAAAGTGGAATGCTAAAATAATAATAGTAATCCAAAAGAAATAATTAAAAAGTTAATAAGAGAACCAAAAATAGAAGGAACAGCAGGAAAAGAACAACATGGTAAATGTAAATCCAACCATATCAATAATTAAATGAAGTTGTCTAGTCAAGGCTATGGTTTTTCCAGTGGTCATGTATGGATGTGAGAGTTGGACGGTGAAGAAAGCTGAGCGCCGCAGAATTGATACTTTTGAACTGTGGTGTTGGAGAAGACTCTTGAGAGTTCCTTGGATTGCAAGGAGGTCAAATCAATCCATCCTAAAGAGATCAATCCTGGGTGTTCATTGGAAGGACTGATGTTGAAGCTGAAACTCCAATACTTTGGCCACCTCATGCGAAGAGTTGACTCATTGGAAAAGACCCTAATGCTGGGAAGGACTGGGGGCAGGAGGAGAAGGGGACGACAGATTATGAGATGGTTGGATGGCATCACTGACTCGATGGACATGGGTTTAGGTAGACTCTGGGAGTTGGTGATGGACAGAGAGGCCTAGCGTGCTGCAATTCATGGGGTCACAAAGAGTCAGACACGACTGAGCAACTGAACTGAACTGAACTGAACTGAATCTAAAGACAAGTTGAAAGATACAGTCAGATTGGATTTTATTTTTAATTTACCTTTACTGCTTACTAACTGTAAGACTTGGAGAGTTGTCATGGCATGAAGTGAGGCTTTGGACCTGTTGCATAGGTGTGGTCCTGTAGTAACCTGATCACCTTGACGTTCTTTAAAAAAAAAAAAAACTTTTGGAAACAACTTAATGATTTGTAGTTTCTCTATCAGTTACATTACCTATCATGTCCAAATATCTACAAACTACAGTATCAACCATGTATAGCTATTATGCAGATAAAGTGAGGTGGTGTTAATTAAATGCCTAGTAAATAGTAAGTCCTCAATAAATGACATCATTTATCTGCTAATGACCATTAACGTGGAACGCTCAGTCAGTTCAGTTCAGTCGCTCAGTTGTGTCTGACTCTTTGCAACCCCATGGACTGCAGCACACCAGATCTCCCTGTCCACCGTCAACTCCCAGAGTTTATTCAAACTCATGTCCATTGAATCAGTGATGCCATCCAACCATCTCATCCTCTGTCATCCCCTTCTCCTGCCCTCAGTCTTTCCCAGCATCAGGGTCTTTTCAAATGAGTCAGTTCTTCGCATCAGGTGGCCAAAGTATTGGAGTTTCAGCTTCAGCATCAGTCCTTCCAATGAATATTCAGGACTGATCTCCTTTAGGATGGACTGGTTGGATCTCCTTTCAGTCCAAGGGACTCTCAAGAGTCTTCTCCAACATCACAATTCAAAAGCATCAGTTCTTCAGTGCTCAGCTTTCTTTAGAGTCCAACTCTCACATCCATACATGACCACTGGAAAAACCATAGCTTTGACTAGATGGACCTTTGTTGGAAAAGTAATGTCTCTGTGTTTTAATATGCTGTCTAGGTTGGTCATAGCTTTTTTTCCAAGAAGCAAGTGTCTTTTAATTTCATGGCTGCAGTCACTTTCTGCACTGATTTTGGAGCCCAAAAAAATAAAGTCAGCCACTGTTTCCACTGCTTCCCCATCTATTTGCCATGAAGTGATGGGACCAGATGATATGAACTTAGTTTTCTGAATGTTGAGTTTTAAGCTAACTTTTTCACTCTCCTCTTTCACTTTCATCAAGAGGCTCTTTAGTTCTTCTTCGCTTTCTGCCATAAGGGTGGTGTCATCTGCATATCTGAGGTTATTGATATTTCTCCCAGAAATCTTCATTCCAGCTTGTAATTCATCCAGCCCAGCATTTCTCATGATGTATTCTGCATATAAGTTAAATAAGCAGAGTGAAAATATACAGCCTTGGCATACTCCTTTCCCTATTTGGAACAGAACTGTGTTTGAGGGTCTCCTGTGGAAGTATGGGTCAGCAGTGGATTGACGCAGGGGCTCTGGGTGCAGCAGACTTGGGTACGGCATAAGCCCTCTTGGAGGAGGTCGCCATTAACCCTGCCGTAGAGCTGCCAGAACTTACACAGGACTGGGAAGCAAATTCTTGGTGGACACAAACAGAACCTTGTCCACACCAGGACCCAGGAGAAAGGAGCAGTGACCCCATAAGAGACTGACCCAGACTTCCCTTTGAGTGTCCAGGAGTCTTCTGCTGAGGCGTGGGTTGGCAGTGGCCTGCAGCAGGGCTGGGGGCACTGAGTGTAGCAGTGCATGTATGAGACCTTTTGAAGGAGGTCACCACTGTCTTCATCACCTCCACCATAGTTTGGCCCCAGGTAAATAACAGGTAGGGAACATAGTCCCACCCATCAACAGAAAATTGGATTAAAGATTTACTGAACATAGCAACCCCCCCCCCCCCGCCATCAGAACAAGACCCGGTTTCCCCCTCAGTCATTCTCTCCCATCAGGAAGCTTCCATAAGCTTCTTACCCTTCTCCATCAGAGGGCAGACAGACTGAAAACCACAATCACAGGAGACTAACCAATCTGATCGTACGGACCACAGCCTTGTCTAACTCAGTGAAACTATGAGCCATGCCTTGTAGGGCCACCCAAGACAGACGGGTCATGGTGGAGAGTTCTGACAAAATGTGGTCCACTGGAGAAGGGAATGGCAAACCACTTCAGTATTCTTGCCTTGAGAACCCCATGAACAGTATGAAAAGGTAAAAAGATAGGACACTGAAAGTTGAACTCCCCAGGTCAGTAGGTACCCAATATGCTAGTGGAGATCAATGGAGAAATAACTCCAGAAAGAATGAAGAGATGGAGCCAAAGCAAAAACAACACCCAGTTGTGGATGTGACTGGTGATGGAAGTAAAGTCCGATGCTGTAAAGAGCAATATTGTATAGGAACCTGGAATGTTAGGTCCGTGAATCAAGGCAAGTTGAAAGCGGTCAAACAGGAGATGGCAAGAGTGAACGTCGACATTTTAGGAATCAGCGAACTAAAATGGACTGACATGGGTGAATTTAATTCAGACAACCATTATATCTACTACTGTGGGCAAGAATCTCTTAGAAGAAATGGAGTAGCCATCATAGTCAACAAAAGAGTCCAAAATGCAGTACTTGGATGCAATCTCAAATACGACAGAATGACCTCTGTTTCCAAGGCAAACCATTCAATATCACAGTAATCCAAGTCTATGCCCTGACCAGTAACACAAACACTAACAGTTACTAAATTCATGTACAGTCAATCAGGGCCACTATCCATTTGGCCGTATATTCTTTTGACTTTGAGGAAAGCATTAACAAGATGGTGTGATTGCCAAAGATTATAGATGTATCATCCCCAAAAGCATGGTTTCTCTTCTCTCACCCAGAATCTGACATAAAATTACTATACATTTTTTCTTATAGCATCACTAGATATTACAATGTCTTTAGCATTATGGATTGGTAAATTTTATAGACTGAGATCCTATTTATACATATCCCATCAACTCTGAACAGTATTTTTTGGACTAACTCCTACCCTCATTGAAATAATGCCTGCTTAGTAAAGAGTAATAATCAATTTTACTTCCCATAAGCATATTTGAATTTAATAATATTGAATATCATAGCAAGGACCCAGACCTCTCAAGATCTGCCCTTACTAATATATAAAGTTAAGACATCTGCTAATGAGCACACATTCTCTACAGGAGGACACAGCAGTGATCCATTCTTCTTGCCGAGAATATAGTAGCTGGGATTCCTGCCAGGAAACACAGGGTGGCAGAGATCGTCTGTACGTTTAAGAAGACAGAGTTGCCCAGGTGCCGGAGAGGGCGTGGACCTTGTGATCCATCAGTGGTTGTCAGATTTCTTCAGTGAATATTGATTGTTCCAGAGGAAAAGATACAAAGTTCATCTCAACAACTATATATTGAGTGCTACAGGGCACAGATCCAGGGGCCAGGAATGGAGGGATGAGACTGTAGGGTGAGTCAGCGTGACTGCTGCCCTCAGATGGCTGAAGGTCCACTGAGGAGACAGCTGGCCAACGGACCATTTCAGTCAGACGTCATCATTGCTCCATTCATACCTTATTGGACTTGCTCTCTAACAGACCTAGATGTCCCAGAGATCAGTCTGGAGAATCCCCATTCTGGGAACTACTGGTTTTACTTCCATCAACATTGTATGCACAGGGGGGATTCTGGGAATCGATATTTCCTGGTGGTGTTTGCAGTGTCATTTACCATTTTTGTCACCTGTCATAGGAGCCATTATAATATTTGCTTAAGTGTTTAAATCAAGTCCTTTACTTTAAGCCACTGGCTGCTATGTGTTAATTAAAGTATATTTGCATACATTAATATCACCCAGCTTCTCTACATTTTAACTGTACTTTTGCATTCAAAACATGACACTTCAATAACAATAGTTGTCAGTGCCTGGGCTCTTATTTATGCCACAATTATAGGTCCTGCTAATTACAGCCCTGGCTGGCTTCTCCAGCTCCTTCTGACAGTCCATGTGAAGCCGAGGCTTGACTCTTACAGTGTTCATTTCACCGTCTACGTCCACAGAGCAGCTCCACTGAGCTGCAAGGGGTTTAAAGATGTCGGGCTCCCTTTATCTGCAGCCCTGCTGATGTTCTAGACCTTTGGGAGTCAAGAGGAGCAAATGCAGCTTTTGTATCAGAGACTCTGGGGCGTGGTGGCTTCTGGCTAATGTCTCAGTCTTCACTGAGGATGGGTCTGATGTAAAAAAGAGGATCAGCTGGAACTCTGATCCAGGTTGGAATAGTCTCTCAGTAGAACTCTGCAGCTGAAGTAGTCCAAAGAAAGTAAAGGGTTGTAGTGGACTATGAAGGCTGTGAGTTGTAGGTGAAGAGGAATTCCCACCACGTGAGAACTGCTGCATGTCGTGGGAGGCTAGGAAGGGATAGAAATGGAGAGCTGCTGCTTAGTGAGGTCAGTGATGGGCTGGCAGTGGGCACCAGGGAGGGTACGGCCCCCCATGAATTCCTGCTCCTACTCCAGGACCTGGTCCAGGTCACCACCGCTCTTGACAAGCAGAGTCTGTCACTCCCTCCTCTGTGCTCACAAGGAGTCCTGTACTAGGTCTGTTAGGTACTGACCTCTTGTTATTTCTATCTCTCTTTTCCCAACCATGATTTCCTGAGGGAACGGAGCGTACTTTATCTTCCAGTTGCCTAACACATAGGGGACCCCAATAAACGTTTTCGAGGAAAAATGAATAAGAAATCACACTACCAGACCTCAAGTGTCTGAACTGGAGCCCCAAATCAGGTAAAGGCCCTAGCAGTGGAAAGATCAAGGCCATGGCCACATCTGATAGGGGGCAAGCCTGCTCCCTCTAGTGGATGAGTCCCTCAAGGCCAGACGCTGTCAGGGCATCTAATGCCTATGACCTTCATGCCCCAGCAGCATCACCAAGTAGACTATGCTGAACTCCAACCCCCAACCCCAAGGCCCCTGTGGAAATCAGAATCACAAGTGGTTTGTGGTGTCCCCGATCTGCAGAGACAGCTAGAGAGAGGAGGCCTTTCCAAAACCTCAGTGCTTTTTCTGACCCCTGCGGTGAAGCCAGAGGAGGGAAAAGTCAGCCTAAGCACTGAGGCTAGAACAATAAACAGGGAGCTTCACAGGCAGGAGATGAGCCTGATTTACATTTCTCACATTTCTATCCAAATCCTACCCTGCAGGGACATCTCTGGCAATCCAGGGGTTAAGACTCTGCACTTCCAGTGCAGGGGACGCAGGTTTGATCTCTGGTCAGGGAGCTGAGATACCATATGCCAAGCAGCCAAAAAAAAAAAGAAAGAAAGAAAAAAACAGCAGTAAAAAACAAATAAACCCTCCCCTGCAGGTCCAGCCCACACATGGTGGTTTGTCTCTGTGGGCAGCTGAGCTGTCGCTGACCTCCAAGAGCAGAGAGAGCTTCCTGGGCCCGACAACAAGGTGACAGTAAATAATCTCTGCAGCACAGAGAACAACAGGACACTGAAAGCCAGAAACTGCTTTGACCCAAAATGGAGCCCTGAGGGGGCAGGGATTGTAGGGATGCTGGAGGAGAGAACGTCACTCGTCACTCGTGCTTGAGCTGACAGCACTGGACAGAGAGGCTTATCTGTCCCCACTTAGCTGCAACTTTTTAAGCCTTGTCTGTGTACTGGCTTCTTTGCCAGCTTGTCTGTCTGCCTGCCCTGTTCACTGCCACAAAAATACATAGAACAGATTAAGCGCCAAGTTCTTGGATTTTGAAGCTAAAAGATTCAGATTCTGTCTTAAAAGAGCTTGTCATTTAACTGGAAAAACAAACACATAATACTTCTATAGAATGGTACATGGTGATTGGGGGGTGTACAAAGTGCCACAGAAGAGACAAGGAGCACTAGGCCGAGCCTGAGCATCCGGGAAGGCTTCCTGGAGAAGGAGATATCTGAAGTGAGTTCAGAAAAGAGTATTCAGATGAAGAGAGATGGAAAAGGTATTCCAGGCAGCACAACCAACATGAGTAAAGTGCAAACATGTGAAGCCCTGTGGTGTGTGCAGAAAGCTAGAGGCAGTGGAAGGTGACTATGTACACTTAGCAAGTGGAATAAGGAGAGGCGAGGCTGGGGGGAGGGCAGCAGGGTCAGGTCTGCGGGCTTTTGTAGGGTCCTTCAAGCCAAGGCAGGGGCTTGAATTTTCTCCTGTGGGAAAATGGGAACTCAGGTAGGAAAGTGACGTGAAATCTACTTTTCAGAAAGATCACTCAGGCTGTGATGTGGAGCAGGGGTGATCAGAGGATCTGCAGAGGAGCAGGGGCCAGGAAGGAAGCTGTCACCACAATCCAGGAGGGAGTACAGGTGTTGGCAAAGAGTATGGAGCATGTTGGTTGAATCTGAGCAATATGAAGAGGACAGGTTGACCAGACTTGGTCACGAGGCTTTAAGGGGAGGGAGAGGCACTAAGGACAACCTTGATCATTCAGCTCAGTGTCAAAAAAACAAACAACCCAATTACACAAGTGCTTAGAAGAACTAGATAGATATTTCTCCAAAGAAGACATACAGATGGCCAAGTGGCACATGGAATGATGCTCAACATCACTAATCACCAAGGAAATGCAAGTCAAAATTATAATGAGGCATCACCTCATACCAATCAGAATGGCCATCCTCAAATAATCTACAAATAATAAATGCTGAGATGGTGTGGAGAAAAGGGAACCCTCCTACACAGTTGGTGGGAATGTAAATTGACTCAGCCAGTATGTAAAACAGAATGGAGGCTCCTTAAAAAACTAAAAATTATTGCCATATCATCTAGCAATCCCATTCCTGGGCATATAATCTGGAAAAGATGAAAAGTCGAATTCAAAAAGATACATGAATCCTAATGTTTATAGCAGTACTATTCCCAATAGCCAAGACATGGATATAACCTAAATGTCCATCTACAGATGAATGGATAAAGAAGATGTGGTACATATACACAATAGAATACTACTCAGTCATAAAAAGAATGAAATATTGCCCTTTGCAGTAACACAGATGGACCTAGAGATTATCATACTAAGGGTAGTAAGGCATATAAACACGACTATTATATCACTTATATGTGGAATCTAAAAAATACATCAAATGAACTTATTTACAAAACAGAAACAGGCTCACAGACATTGAAATCAAAATTATGCATGGTTACCAAAGGGCTTCCCAGGTGGCTCAGTGGTAAAGAATCTGCCTACCAATGCAGGAGCTGCAATCAAACAAAGCTTTCATCCCTGAGTCAAAAGATCCCCTGGAGGAGGAAATGGCAACCCTTGTATTTCCTTGTATTCTTGTCTGGAAAATTCCATGAACAGGGGAGTCTGGTGGGCTACAGTCCAGGGGATCATAAAGAGTTGAACATGACTAAGCACGCTTGTATGTACCAAAGGGGAAAGGGTAGGGAAAGGATAGAGCAGGAGTATGAGATTAACAGATATATATCACTATATATAAAATAGATAAGCAATAAGGATTTACTGTATAGCACAAGGAACTGTTAATATATTCAATATCTTACAGTAGCCTAAAATGGAAAAGAATGTTTTATTTATATATATAAAAAACTTATTTTATATATGTTCAGTCACTCAATCGTGTCCGACTCTTTGCGACTCCATGAATTACAGCACGCCAGGCCTCTCTGTCCATCACCAACTCCCAGAGTCTACCCAAACCCATGTCTATCGAGTCAGTGATGCCATCCAACCATCTCATCCTCTGTCGTCCCCTTCTCCTCCTGCCCCCAATCCTACCCAGCATTAGGGTCTTTTCCAATGAGTCAACTCTTCGCATGAGGTGGCCAAAGTATTGGAGTTTCAGCTTCAACATCAGTCCTTCCAATGAACACCCAGGATTGATCTCCTTTAGGATGGATTGATTGGATCTCCTTGCTTATATATATAAAACAGAATCACTTTGCTGTACACCTGAAACTAACACAGTATTGTAAATCAACTATGAGTGAGAGAGTAAGTGAGTGAGTGAAAGTCACTCAGCCTTGTCTGACTCCTTACGACCCCATGGACTATACAATCCATGGAATTCTCTAGGCCAGAATACTGGAGTGAGTAGCCATTCCCTTCTCCAGGGTATCTTCCCAACCCAGGGATCAAACCCAGGTCTCCCTCATTGCAGGTGGATTCTTTACCAACTGAGCTATCAGGGAAGCCCGTAATTCAATTAAAAAAAGAATCACCTTGAAATTTCTGAATCAAATAGCTCTGGAAAAGGGTAGTTCCATTGACTGAGATAATAGTGGTAATTACTATCATATTAACAATTTACTATGTGCCAGACATTATTGTGAGTGCTTTTCATACAATATTTTGTTTAATATTCACAACAACCCTATGAAATGGGAATTATTGTTTTATTTTTATAAGTGAGGAAAGCAAAACACAAAGAGTGTAAAGTAATTTTCCCCAGGTCACACAGCTACCTTGAGACTGTGAACCATGGGCAGTCGAGCTCTGAAGGATGTGACCTTGACACTGTGCTGAGTGGCCCCCAGGTGCCACAAGCACCTCCCCGAATGTCTGGCACTCAGTCGTGGGACTCTGAGGTACTCCAGCAAACAGTTCATTTAGGAGATTTTGACGTAATGAGAAATGTATATTTATCTCTGTCCTCAGTTCTTGACAAAGAGCTCCTAAACCCTTGTAATTTCCTGAGTGCTAGGGGTACTAGAAATATCTTTTGTTCTAATATTTAGTCTTTGATTCTGGTTCTTGACACAAAGCCCTAAAATCCTTGTAATTTCCTGAGCGATGGGAACACTGGGAGAATCTTACACAGAGCTCCTAAATCCTTGGAAATATCCGGGATGATGGGAGCATCTTTCATTCTAATCAGGTGACTCCTGGTGGGCTCCTGGATGGCTTCAGGATGGGTGCTGGTCACCAGAAAAGCCAAGCCAGGATTAGAAGCTTGGAACTTTTAGCCCCACCATCATCTTCTGGGAAGGGAGAAGAGCTGAGACTGAGTCAATAATCAATCACGCCTGCATAATGAAGCTCCATAAAAATCCCTTAACTATGGGCTTTAGAGAGGTTCCAAGTTGGTGAACTCATCTACACGCCAGGAGGGGGTGCACCCCAACTCCGTGGGGACAGAAATTCCTACAGTCTAGACCCTTCTAGACTCTGCCCTATGTGACTCATCATCTGGATGTTCATCTGTATCCTTTATAGGAAATGGGCAAAAGTAAGTAAATGTTTCCGTGAATTTTTTTGAGCCATTTCAGAAAATAATCAAAACTAGACCTGGGGGTGCGGGAGGTGATCATTGTGAGAACTCCTGACGTTGCAGCCAAGTCAGACTGAAGTGTGGGGACCTGAGGACCCCTGGCTTGCAACTGGCCTCAGAAGTGGAGGCAGTCTTGTGGGACAGAGTCCTTAGCCTGTAGGGTCTGACATGGACTCCAGGTAGTCAGTGTCAGAAACGAATTAAATTATAGGACATTCAGTGTCCAGTGAGTTGGAAATTGCTTGGTATGAGGAGAAATGCCCTCCACACATTTGGCATCAGAAGTGTTATAAATGGAGAAACAATTTTTCTTTAGATGTGACCTCAGGAAACATCGGTAGGGGAATGGGGAAGTGAGATGGGTAAGGAAGAAAACCAATAGGGATGAAGTGATGGACACCTTACGAGTGTGATACCCGGGCTTAGTCCTGCTAGGATCTCTGTGATCAGTGTACAGCATGTGCCTCAGAGACTGAGGGTCAAGGAAGCTGGGGTCTGTGTCTGCGCACTCCCAGGCACTTCCTGCCAGCTGCCGTGAGAGAGGGCCAGAGAGAGCCAACAGGTAATGTATCTTAGGCACTGGCAGTAGAAGGCTGGCTGGAATGCAGATGAGGGCCAGGGGCATGGATGGGGCATTGAAAGCACCCTGCTACAAAACCTAGCAAGCACCTTTGAAATGCATAACGCTGTACATAATAGATGACTGCCAGACTTCTAAGCTAAGGAGAGTGGAGAGACCATAAGAGACAGCATAAAACAGATATCCCAAGTGTGTAACCAACAGACATCCAGAGCTTCTTTAAAGTAGCATCATAAAACTTGCAGGACTGAAGGAATCTAGATAAAGTTTCTGCTAGGAAAGGCAGGAGCTTTGTGGGGCGGGGGGTGGGGGGATGGTGTGGGGAGGAGACAGGAAAAAGGCTCTTGGGGCTTTTCTCACTCATCCTTATTCCAAAACCATGAGTGGAGAGAAGGCTACCCAACCCAAGCCCGCCGGAGTATCCCTCTAAATAAAACCATCACCAGCTGCCTGGAAAATCCCATGGACAGAGGAGCCTGGCCAGCTATGGTCCACAGGGTCGCAAAGAGTAAGACATGACTGAAGCGACTTCGCACACAGTAGCTCATGATTCTGCTTGCGCAGAGTCTAGTCTGGGTATGTGGGATGAGTGGATGTCTCCACTGCGTTTCCACAGCCTGTATTCCTGTCAGCAACATCTCCTCATGTAACTTCATCTAGAACACACTTTGTAGACCTCACTCCTGTCTGCAACCAACTACAGGTCTGACTTTCCATTCACTTCTCTAAAGCAGCGAACTAGGCAGTATTGTATGTAGCCCAGGGTCAAGAGAATGACCATGCAGCCATGTTCCTGAAATTTGGTACAGAAGCCATGGGAGAGATGGCAGTAGAGTTTAATGGTAATTATAGTCTTAAATGTAATTAAGGTTTAGAGGATTAGAGGAAGTGCTTTGTAACAACATCTGCCCATTAAAATAAAATGTGCAAATCAAGGCTTGGACTCTGTGTTCAGAACTATGCAAAATTGTCTTCTAAAAAAAGACGAAGTTTTTCAAGGTGGCCAACTATAGATGTAAAAATCAGAGAGGTGCCCCTCGTAGATACAGAAGCAGGAAGTAAATTTCCTCCAGGCTGTCACCTTTGACACCGTGCTATCAGGTGAACTGTTTACATGGTTACCCACTGTAGGTACCAGAATTCAAAATTACACTTATCTCTCCACCCAAAACTTCCAATATTCTTTTACAAAGACAAGGTTTAGCTGGGAATGATCCAACCAATTCAACAGAATGCACTATATGCAGTTTCTTAAATGGTTACCTTGAAGCATGAAGATATGCATGGGGTCAAGTAAGTAGGGAAATGAAGTCCAAACTATATAGATCTGTCAGATACCCAAGTGTATTGCTTTTCTACTATATGCTCCCAGATGAACAATAAGGTATAGGGATCACCACAGCCTGAGGAGTGACTGACGATTAGGTGAGAAGGAAAGAGTTAGTGGTTGAGAGAAGGGAGCCCTGATACTAGGGGTGGGTTAGAACTTGGGAAGCCTGTGACAAAGGGTGACTCCAGCATGCCCCCTGTTGGGCTCTCTGCCACTACTGGGCAGTTTCCATTATACTTTCCCTTCTTAACTCTCCACAGCCACCAGCGAAGGACTGAGGAGAGTTTCTCTTCAAACACCGATCCTTCGGGATTCTCATATTTGCCTCTTTCTCTTGTCTTTTTCCTACTTCTCTATCATGGACTGAATTGTGCCTTCCTATAAGTCCTCCTATTAACTCCCAGTACCTCAGAATGTGAATGCATCTAGAGACAGAGCCTTTATGGAGGTATCCGAAATTAAATAAGGTCATAAGCAAGGACCCTAATCCAATAGGACTGAAGTCCTTGGAAGAAAAGACAGCAAGGATGCACATATACAGAGAAAAGGCCAAGTGAGGACATAGCGGGAAAGCAACCATCTGCAAGACAAGGAGAGAGCCTTCACCAGAAACTAACCCTACTGACACCTCCATCTTGAACGTCCAGCCACCAGAACTGTGAGAAATAAACTTCTGTTGGCTGAAGCCACCTAGCCTGTGGTATTTTGTTTTGGCAACAACAGCAAATTAATGCACTCTGCCTGCCCTTCTCTGCTACCCTCCCCTACCCCAAGATCCCAGCAGCCCAGCATACAAAGTCAGTGGCATCCTCATTCCTTCTCTAAACTGAAGGGCTACATGACCCTCCCTAAGTCATTTCTAACTCTGGCCTTCCATCCGAGGTGGAATGTTCCATTAGAGTGGGAGAGAACTCGACATATAAACTGTGAATGACTAAGATGACTCTCTCTCAGTTCACTTAACTCAATGGATTCTGCTGACTTTTAAATCACTGCTTAATTGCCTGCAGAATCTTATTTTGCATTCACTTCCTATTTACTGAGCCCCTATTAGGAGCTGGGCTGTGGACTTCTCTGTGTCTCTGTCTCCCTAATTCACCTCCAGGTCCAAGTAAAATGCTCTGATAAACTTTCTCCCACACTCTATCTTTCTTTCTCCTTCTCACCTGTGTTCTCTTTGAAGATTCAGAGTCAGACATTCTGAATTTGAGACCTAACTCTCTTGCTCAATATTCAACACATGATTTTAGGCCTGTTGATCTCCCCAAGCCTCACATGCAAAAGGCATGCAACAAAAATGCAGCAGTGCTGCATGCCATCCTATACCCACTCTCTCTTTCATCCTTAGAGTTATACTCTGACTTTTCTTGGGCATAAATATGCAAGGCTAAAAGACCCAGCCCCTTTGCAGCTAGAAGCAGCACAGTGACTAATATCTGGCCAATAAGATGGAAATGGGCTTCCCTGGCAGCTCAGCTGGTAAATAATCTGTCTGTAACGCAGGAGACCCCAGTTTGATTACTGAGTCAGGAAGATCCCCTGGAGAAGGGATAGGCTACCCACTCCAATATTCTTGGGCTTTCCTGGTGGCTCAGATGGTAAAGAATCTACCTTCAATGTGGGAAACCTGAGTTCAATCCCTGGGTTGGGAAGATCCCCTGGAGGAGGGCATGGCAACTCACTCCAGTAATCCTGCCTGGAGAATCTCCATGGACAGAGAAGCCTGGTGGGCTACAGTCCATGGGATCACAAAGAGTCAGACATGACTGAGTGACTAAGCATGTATACAACACAAGATGGAAATAAAAATATTGTGTGCAACTTCTAGAGAAGTTGCTTATAAAGAGCTAGTTTAGCTGAGGAATAAGCTCTTTGTCTTTCCACCTTTCTTTCTTTTCTGTTGCCCAGAATGTAGGTGTGATGACTAGATCTTAAGCGGCCATCTTGGACCATGAGGTGAGTGAAAGGAAAAAGAAATGCACTGAGAATGACAAAACAGAAAGATGGAGGACATTGGATTCCCGATAACTCTGGTGTTGTTGGTGTTTAGTCTCTAAGTCATGTCTGACTCTTTGCGACCCCATGGACTGCCGCATGCCAGGCTTCCCTATCCTTCAGTATCTCCCAGAGTTAGCTCAAACTCATGTCCACTGAGTCAGTGATGTGGTCCAACCATCTCATTCTCTGTTGGCCTCTTCCCTCCTGCCCTCAATCTTTCCCAGCATCAGAGTCCCAACTCTGAAGAACTTCCATACCAGCCCTGGACTATCTTGCTGTAAGCTTCTTTTACCTGAAAGAATAAATCCTTATATGTTCAAATCTGGCCTTTATATTATGAGTAACCAAAACATTACCTATCAGATACAGAAGATAATGATAATTTATAGAATTTTTGTCAGGGTGAAATTAGATAATAGATGTAAAAAACTTGGTATATTGTGATATACAGAAAGTGCCTGGTATACCATATAAAATAGATAGAAAGCTATGAGGGATGAGAGATGGTTGTTTTTCCATCTTTCATCAGAAGCTTATCTCCTAGTCACTTAGCTCCATTATCCCAGCATCTCCAGAATTCTGCCCCAATAACAGTTTCTCTTTGTGTTGTATAGCCTTGGTATACTAGTATAGTCTTGTATAGTCATGGTAGTTGACTTTGGTCTACTGATATCAGCACTTTCTTGGTTCTTTATCGCTACTTATTCCGCACTATGTTTTTGTACAATATCACCTTCCCCCCGACATGGGTGCTCCCCTACCTGACCCCCTAAGTACATTCTCCCCATATCTCTCAGAATCATCACACACTGTGCCTTCCTATGAGTTACTGCCACTTCTGGACACTTATCTACAGGCTGGATCCTCCTCAAATACATGCCCTTCTCCTTCCGAATTATAGTCTAGCTCCTCTGGCTTGGGTAGAGTTGGCCTCCCTCTAATGAACAGTCATCTCTGAGTTTTGCTTTGCTTGTTTGTTTACAAAAAATTTACAAAATCTAGCCCCTTCTCTATAACAGATACCTTTTGCTTTTGTTGAAAAAATACAGGCACATGACATCTTTCTCCCCAGATGGGAATCTTGCCTTTGCTCACAGCTACGGTCCCCTCAGGAAGGCTCCCCTTCCTCCTGTTCTACCCATATGTTTTGTACTTTTAGTCTTTATATTCTTCTACATTTTAGATATTTCTTCAGACATTTTCAAAATGTCTATATTGTACACCACTTGCATTTAATAATTTTTTAAAGAGGTAGTGTTCATTTTTTAATGTTACCCTATTTTTTAAGGCTGGCTCCTGGAAGTCTTTGCTGACCCCTGGAGTCCACACCTTCATTTTCCTGGTCCTCACTCCAGGGACAAGAACTTCTGGCCAATTCTGCCTGTAATTGGAGGTTGCCCTGAATTGTCCTCCAGTGTGAGGACACTCAGGACCCTCATCTCACTATAAACTCCTTGTGGTGATTTTAGAGTATACCCACAAATTCTCAGTTCAAAAAGTGAAGCCTAATTCTCCTTCCCTTGAATATGTACTGTGCTTAATAATTTCCTTCTGATGAACAGAATGCAACAAGTGATGGCATGTAACTTCCAAGACTAGGTCATAAAGGCCGAGCAGCTTCTTTTTTGCTCTCTCTCTCTCTACAGGAAGTAGCTGCCACGACATGAAGACACTCAGGCAACCCTAGGGACAGGCCCGTGTAGTGAGTAACTGAGGCCTCAGGCCAATAACAAGCAAGAAACTGAGGTCTACCAACAACTCTATGAGTCATTTACTAGAGAATGAAAGAAATCTCAGAATAGAATTTCCTGATACTAAATTATAAACCTTTTTCCATATAGAAGGTAGATCTTCCAGCCCTAGTCAAGCCTTCAGATAAATGTGGTCCAGCTGACATTTTGACTGCAGCCTCATGAGAGACCCTGAGCCAGAATGACTTACTTGCCAAAGAACAAATGGATTCTTAACCCACAGAAACTGTGTGAGGTTAAGAAAGTGTATATTGTTCTGAGGTGCTGAGTTCTAGGATTGCACCACAGATACTAATGGGCTCCTTGAGGACCATTTGGGGGCATCTTTCACAGTGTCTTTCATGGGGTTGTCTCCTAATATTAAAGATTTGTCATTTGTCAATCGTCATTTGTCAATTGCTTTAACCAAGAGGGACGACTGCCTGATGCCCCAGGGCATAGAGAAGTTTGGGAAAAGCTACATGTGCATACACACTCAGTCACTTCTGCAGTGTCTGACTCTTTGCGATCCTATGGACTGCACTCTGCCAGGCTCCTCTGTCCATTGGATTCTTCAGGCAAGAATACTGGAGTGGGTTGCCATGCCTTCCTCCAGGGGATCTTTCTGACCCAGAGATCGAACCCACGACTTCTGAATTGAAGAAAAATTCTTCACCACTGAGGCACCAGGGAAACCCAGGAAAAGCTATCCTTTAGGGTAGCAAAGAAACTTATGAGCTGAGGACATGGAAGGATTTAGCAGTTGGCTAGTTTCCTATGGCTGCTCTAACAGATTATTGCAAACTTGATGGCTTGGACTCTGAGGGAGAAGGTGAGGGTGGGACGTTCTGAGAGAATGGCATTGAAACATGTATGTTATCATATATGAAACAGAACACCATTCCAGGTTCAATGCATAAGACAAATACTCAGGGCTGGGGTAATGGGATGACCCAGAGGGATGGGATGGGGAGGGAGGTGGGAGGGGGGTTCAGGATGGGGAACACATGTAAACCCATGGCTGATTCGTGTTAATGTATGGCAAAAACTACTACAATATTGTAAAGTAATTACCCCAACTAAAATAAACAAATTTATTAAAAAACAAAAATTTATTCTCTTACAATTCTGAAGGCCAGAAGTTAAGAATCGGTTTCAGTAAAGCCAAGATGTCAGAAGATCTGATTCCTTCTACAGGTTCTAGGGGAGAATCCATTTCCTAGCTTTTCAAACTTCTAAGTTGCATTTCCTGCATTCCTTGGCTCACAACCACTTCCTCCGTCTTCAAAGGGAGCTGGAAAGCATTTGCAAACCTTTCTTTGCTACTGTCTTCATGTCACCTTTTCTCTGTAAAGACACTGGTGATTACATCTGTCCACTGCGGGGGGACAGGGGGGTCGGAGAAAAGCACAACCTAATGGTTGAGAATTATAGTTTACTTGGCAGATATACTGAGGACGCTAACCCAGAAGATAGTCTCTCAGATAGCTCTGAGGGACTGCTCCAAGGGGGTAAGTGAGGAACCAGGATACACAGGAGCTTTTGCAAAATAATTCAGGTAGTCAGAACATCAAAAGATTACTGTTAAATAAAGAAAACCAGACACTGTAAGTTAACGAATTTTCTGTGTATGGGAAGATGCAAGAGTTTGGGTTCAGTGAAATCACTCCTTTGATATGCACTTTAACTGTCTAGAGCCAGTATTCTGTGTTCCTCCATCCCGAATCCCCTCAAGGTGTACAGTCAGGGGTGGCTGGATTGCCTGATGCTTGATGGCCATGACATCCTTTGTTGCTGATATGGCAGGCAACATTCTTTGTCCACACTCTGTCCCACCTGGGTGATCCAGAATATTTGCCCCATCTTAAAATCTATAACTAACTCATATCTGCAAAGTCCCTTTTTTCCATACAAAGTGACACTCACCTTCTGGGGATTAGGACCCTTAGGACCATCTGGGGCTCTTATTCAGCTGACCACAAGCAGAAATATCCTTCTTCAGGGGTCACATAGATTCAAATCCTCTGAGTACCAACTGTATGATGTTGAACAAAACCATTTAACTAAGCCTATGTTTTTCTCATTTCAATAGCGCAGACAATAAAACTTATTAAATGAATGGGATATGTAAAAGCACCTGGCACTTGGTAGCTTCTAAAAAAGTGCTGACTTTTCTCTTCCTCCCTTTTATTGAGTATCTAGGAATAATAGCACTGGGTCCTAAGACTTGTAACCAGGTTTGTATGGCATTTACTGTTCACAAGACTGTTTAATACCTATTATCTCCTTTGACTATCATTCTACTTTACCTAATAAAGAAAACAGAGGCACAAAGGAGTTAAGTGATTGTCCCAAAATCACCCAGCTAGTAAGGGTCAACACTGAGTTTTCTGATACTAAAAATCAGAACAGTTACCCAACAAACTAAATGAAATGAGAAGAGAAGGACAGCAAAATAGTGTTACAATGAATACTCGAAAAGGATGGTGCATAAAAGCTTGAAGAGTTACTGTATAGCACAGGGAACTTCACTCAGTGCTATGTGGCAGCCTGGTTGGGAAGGAAGTTTGGAGGAGAATGAATACATGTATAGGTGTGGCTGAGTTCCTTCACTGTTCACCTGAAACTATCACAACATTGTTAATTGGCTATACTCCAATGTAAAATAAAACGTTTTAAAAAAAAAAGCTTGGAAAGGGCAGAAAGGAAGAGCAATCATGAGAAGACAGTGTTTTCCGAAGGCTGGTTCTTGGGAAGCAGGAAGATATGATCCACTCTCATTCCTTTGCTCTGACAAAGACCCAGAGGAGTTCTAGAAAGAGTTATCTCAGACCCTCAGTAATAAATAACCTCCAGAAGTGGCTGATCTCTGTGGCTTATCTGATGAGACACCATCTGGGGAGTCAAAGGCCAATCCGTGGACAATTCCATGATTCTGGAGGGAGTGACATGAGATTGCACGGCGGTAGACCCAGACCGGGAAGGTGGAAGAACTGATCTACCCCAGGGAGGGTTGAGCTGGATTCACACCAAGGGGAGAGGGCTGCCTGGGACCCCCTAGGGCAACAATAACAAAATAAAATCAATAACAGAAATACTTTGCACTTAGCCTTTAACATTGGCAAAACATTTTAACCTACATTTTCTCACTTGACCTCACAAAAGTCATGCTCATTTTACAGAGAAGGAGATGGATATGATGAAAGAGCTATCAGTTATGGAGGGTTTAATATGGGCTGATCACAGGACCAGGAGCCTAATAAGTAACATGCAAATGTAATCATCTCAAGTTCTCCACGAGGCTGGTCTTCTTACCTGCACACCTGAGGCTCAGAGAGGTTAAGTGGCTTACCCAAGACTACAGCTCCCAGGAATCAAGATTCAGACAGAACAAGGGGCTTGCTAGCAGAGTTTAAAGGAGCACGTGTTTGGCACCAGTAGACACTCTGTGAGCAACAAGTGTTATTTGCTGCCGTCAGTGATCTGAGAAAGTGTTTGGCTCAGCCCCTGTCTAAGAATCACTCCTCCACAGGCTCTTGGTTCTGGAATTTGGTGAAGCCATTGCTGGCTTCAGGACCTTCTCCATTAAAAAATGTCCATGGGGAAAATGAAGGTATGGGGTTCCTACCCACTATCACACCTCAGTGTAAACCATTTACCAGAAGAAATATCCCAGAGGAAGCATAGGAGGGGGCATTCCTCTCCAACCAGGGGAAGATTTAATAAGAGAGGCAAGAGAATGGGAGGGGTCAGTACAGCGCATCACACAGGGTCAGCTTACAGCATCCTGGTTGTGGTCTGGAGGGCCCCGTGGTGCCATCACGCCCCTGAGGCCGCCCCAGCAGAGGGTACCATGGCTACCCCTCTAGTGTGGCTGCTCTGCCTTTGGAGCTTACTCAGGAGTGCCTGGCTATCCAGTGATTAAACAAATGCACACAAACCCACCAGACCCTGCTGCCAGAGACCCAGCCAAGGACAGATCTCCCCATTAGGCCAGCTCAAGTGTGACCAGCAGGGGTCACATCTGAGTGACCGGAAGCTGAGAGGGGAAGCCTAGTCTCTCAGAGTCTGGCCAGCCTTCTGGACACAAGCCTTTGTTTGTTGTTTTATTTTATTTATTTGTTTTTCTGTGCTGGGTCTTCCTTGGGGTACATGGGACCTTTAGTTGCAGCATGTGAACACTTCGTTGTGGCATGTGGGATCTAGTTCCCTGACCAGGAATCAAACCCAGGCCCCCTGCATCGGGAGCTCAGAGTCTTAGCCATTGGATCACCAGTTAAGCCCCAACACAAACCTTTGAATGCTGAGGGCCAGACCCACATCTGGTCAGCACTTAGAGGAAAGGCTGAGGGAGAAGAGGCAGACAGAGTGCAACAGCCATGAGGAGGTGAGGCTAGGCTGGGACCAGCATCTGGGGAGCCGAGGAGGCAGGGAACCAGCAGCCTGGATGCACAGAGGCAAGACCAGAATGACCTATATAGGAAACCATGCCTCTGGAGGCTGGTGCCAATGCCACCTTAAATATGTTCTCAGACAACCACTGAGGCAGCTGGGTGCCCGATGTCCTTCTTGACTGGGGGCAGGAGGCCTTGCCATTTTCCCTGGGATTCTACCCCAGTCAGATGGGCCCTGCGTCAGTCCTGGGCCAGCGCCCAGACCAGGTGAGTCCCAGCTGAAGGGATGGAGGGTGCACTTTCCACAGCCACTCAGGTCCTGGCCCTGATCCCTCCCCTCTGGAGGAATTATCAGGCCCTCCTCAGCAGTGAGGAGACCTACCACACGGGGGCCTTAGGATGATACATTTCTGTGGTGTCCCAGAGCCTGATCACCACACCCGTGAGAACATACATCTTTGATAAAATATGGAAAATTAAGTCAACCTTCCAAAGGTTTCCTGAGAGTTTGGAGTTGGGGTTTCTGTAGCAGCCAACTCAATTCCTGCCTTAGTATCTGCATGTTCTGGAAGCAGGCGGACAGGCCCAGCCAGATATCAGATGGCTCCACGTGGAGAATGGGATTGGAATCCTCTTCAGACATTATTTTCCCCTCTTCCAGCTAATTTCCATTTCAATGTTAAGGAGAGGTCTTTTGTTCCCCTAGGCTGCTCTCCCATTCAATTTAATTTAGAAAAGAAGCCTTTAAAATATTAAATTGAAAATTATTTTCATGGTCCAGGAAAGGAGCCCCAGCTGTGGGGAGCTGTGAGGACAAGACTAACAAGAGCAAGAATGCAGTGGCCACACCTGCCTGTGGGCCAGGCCAGGGCACCCCCAGATAAGGAAGCCGCAGCCCCAGCAGGATCCCCGGGTGATGCGGCCAGGTGGGGTGGGACTGAGGGTTGGTGGGGTCGGGGGCACCGTTCAGGTGAACCAGAGGGGATCCCAGATGTTACTGGAGTCAGGACCGAGCCCCAAGCTTTGGAGAGCAGACCTGAGGCTCAGGGCAATCCCAAAGATAACTTTCTGCCTTGTTTCTCAAGGGGCAGGGGTCAGGGGGAACTCTTGGGCTGCTGCTGCTGGGGGACTCCCGCCTTCCTCAACAAGGTATCCCATTATCCCTTATCCCTTAGCTCAGGTCCTTAACCTTGGCCTCAGAGAGGTCAGTTCAAAGAAAAGAAGTGGAAGAGATGGGCTTTGGGGCAGAGTGAATCAAACCCAGATCCCACTTAGTGGCTTAATTCATTTAATTAGATTAATTAATTCATTTACTATTTCTTTATGCCTCCCTTTCTTCCTCTGTAAAGTGAGGATAATGATACCCTCCTCAAAAGGCTTTGGTGAAGGCCAGTAGAGTTTACAAGTGCGTGGAGAACAGCCAGTGGAGGGCCTGTCACATAGGTACCCAGTACAGGTCCTTGTCCACTTCCCCTTTCCTCTGAGCAAGGGCCCAGGGAGAGGGTGGGGACCCCAGCCTCTGGGCATTTGCTGCCTGCCCTAATGGCACCTGACGCACTTCAGTTAAGCCTCTCATGTGAGGACTCATGATCCACAGTGGGACAGGACAGAGCCCCAACCCCTGAGACAAGGACGGTCTGAACAGCAGCCGGATGTCTGCTGGGCTCTCATTTAGCACAGGGCCCATGATGCCAACTGATCGGGGCGGGTGGCCAGCTAGGGGGAGCAGCCATAGCCACCCACGTTTCATGCTGCTGCTGCTAAGTCGCTTCAGTCATGTCCGACTCTGTGCGACTCCATAGACGGCAGCCCACCAGGTTCCCCCGTCCCTGAGATTCTCCAGGCAAGAACACTGGAGTGGGTTGCCATTTCCTTCTCCAATGCATGAAAGTGAAAAGGGAAAGTGAAGTCGCTCAGTCATGTCCGACTCTTTGCGACCCCATGGGCTGCAGCCTACCAGGCTCCTCCGTCCATGGGATTTTCCAGGCAAGAGTACTGGAGTGGGTTGCCATTGCCTTCTCCACATTTCATAGTGTATCATAAACCACAAATGACCTTCACCAGACTTCCCTGGCGCACCAGTGGTTGGGACTCTGTGCTTCTAACTTGGGAGGCTTGGTTTCAATCACTGGTCAGGGAACTAGGATTCTACAAGCTGCATGGCATGGCCAAAAATTTTTTTAAAAAACACCTTCACCTACATCATTAGCATTGGCTTAATACCAGATATAGTATTAGGCAAATAGAGCAGGTATGTCTTTTATGTTTCTCATTTTACAGATGAGAAATACAAGGTTTCAGTGATTTATATAAATCCCCTGAGGTCACGAGGCTGAGATACAGAGCTGGGGTTCAAACCCACTTCATATGGTCGCCAGCTTCACACCCGCTCCACCACACCCTGTCAATAAGCATCTTTCAGCCAAAACTGCACCTGAGGCTGAGAAAGAGGTGACAGGACCCTGTCCAAGGTCAACCATGGCCTCTGGGCTGGAGGCGCTGGGCTGGGGGCCCAGCCCTCCAGAGTGACTTGTTAATTTAGTGCTAGCTTGACCCCTTCCATTAGCTGCTGGGCAGAGCCGGGCCCAGGGGAGATGGGCAGCAGGGCTTAATGGAAATGGGGAGGCTGGTGACGATATGAACAATCTGAATTATGGTCTCAATTTGCACAGAGCCTGATGGATTTGCAATAATTCCAAACCAGGTCAAGTGTCTGTGCCTCCTCTTTTGCTGATCTCACAGAAAGTCCCTCCATTTGTCAGGCTCCGACTGGCACTTGCTGAGTAGCTACCCGCCCCTCCCCCCTTTGCTAGCAGTGGCCTCTGCAGCTCTCTCCTTGGCACGCTGAACTGAGGCCACCTCTGCAGCTGGACCCCGAGGGACTAGAGCTGTGACTCTCCAGGGCTCGAGGGCCGGGGAGCTCTGGCCATCCACAGAGACAGACTGCACTCCATCCCGGGACCACATCCTGCGGTCATTTTGAAGACAAAGGGACAGTATGATTTGGTATCTTGGGGGTTCACTGTGTGTAGGTGAAATATGGTTATAGTTAATGGAGTCTGGGATAGGGGTGGGTCCTCCTGGCAGTGGGAACTAGGATGACAGAAGCTGAGAGGAGATGCCAGAACTTCCTCCAGGCCAACTCAGAACAAACTGATGAATTCCATAGTGTACTACCTTGAAAGATCTTATGACACCTTCCATCTTCCTAGACTCCTGCAGCAGGTGCCCTTGAACATGAGGAGGGAGGGTGGAAGGGTTGGGAGGACAGGCAGGGACTGGCAGGCTGCTGCTGTCAATCAGGTATGTCTGGTATGCATGACAAGTGGCTTCAGTTGTGTCCAACTCTGTGACCCTATCGACTGTAGCTCGTGAGCCTCCTCTGTCCATGGAATTCTCCAGGCAAGAATATTGGAGTGAGTAGCCATTCCTTTCTCCAGAGGCTCATCCCGACCCAGAGATCAAACCTGGGTCTCTTGCATTGCAGGTAGAGTCTTTACCATGTGAGCCACCAGGGAAGCCTTAACTATACTGCAGTTTAAAAAATGGTTATTGAGAAAAATTTTATCCTGATGTACTTTGCTTGGTGGCTGTAGGATAGCCTCCTCCCTTTCTTCTCACAGTAGAGACTGTGAGGCAGGGTGTGGAGACTCTGTGAATAAGAAAACCCACTAAAACAGCTCATCTGGGTGACAGAAGGTTAGGAGAGAGAATGGAAAGGACAGAGAGCCGGGGTTGGTGGGACAGAAGGCAGAAAGGCTTAGCACAAGCTGAGCTCTGAGTCCTGGGAAGGCTTGGGGAGACCACAGCCATGCAGACTCTGGGCACCCACAGGCAAGCTCACTCCCAAGCTGAGGAAGCCAGGGAATCTGCTTTGTAAAGCACACCTGAGCAGTGGGCATTGGGCAGTTCTCTCTGAGAGCCGAGGGGCTCTCCTCCTACGGGATCTAGGATGGGAAGTAGCCAAGCCAACTGGAGCATCTGTGTAGGCACTCCCAAGGGCAAGGCTGGGCTGAGGGTGGGCGGGGGCGAACGGAGCTTCCGGTGTGTCGGCCCCTCAGGACTCTCAACTTCATGAGACCAAACAGGAAATAATACCACCCTCTACTTCTGGAGCAGTTCTGACCCTATATTTAGTGAGGCCCAGGTTCTATCTGTTCCACCAGACAGAAACTTTGCCTGATGGAGCAGAAACAGCTGACATGTTTGTTCACTATGGGAAAAGAACAAGTAGGACCTGGGAGGTCAGAATGGGAAGAGATCATAGGCCTTTGGCGAAGCCTCCGCTCAACAGAAGTCAAGCATTGGAGGAGGGCATTCTTTGAACCATTCTGCGGAGGGATCTGAATGTCTCTGGTTACTTCCTGAAAAGAAGAGCTCCATGAAACCCTTGGAAAGCATTTGTTCAGTGCTTTACAATTTACAAAGGGTTTTCCTTGATGTTTTCCCAGTTAATCACCACCGTAGCCCTTTGAAGTAGATTAAACAGATAATATTCTGCATTTTACAGACAAACAAATGGAGAGTCAGAGAGGGCAGTGTTTTGCCCAAGGTTACACAACTGCTGAGTGGTAGTGCTAGGGTTTGATCCTTGGCTTCTTTTTCTTTTTTCACAGCCCTTGTTTCTCTATTAAACCAGTGACTGCTGGACTGGAGGAAGCAAAACAGATTGTAAAAATAAGAACCCCAATTGGTCACTTTGGGCACACACTAATCTTCCATGAGAAATAGTTTAAGCAGTTTTAGGGTTACCCACTTCTATCCCATAAAAAAAGACTCATATCTAAAGGTGAGCTGAGATCCATGAAATATATTGAATGAGCTAGGTACAGTGTATATCTTTATGTAATAGTCATTGTTTATTCTGGAGAAGGCAATGGCGACCCACTCCAGTACTCTTGCCTGGAAAATCCCATGGACGGAGGAGCCTGGTAGGCTGCAGTCCATGGGGTCACAAAGAGTCGGACACGACTGAGCGACTTCACTTTCCCTTTTCACTTTCATGCATTGGAGAAGGAAATGGCAACCCACTCCAGTGTTCTTGCCTGGAGAATCCCAGGGATGGAGGAGCCTGGTAGGCTGCCGTCTATGGAATCATAGAGAGTCAGACACGGCTGTTGCGACTTAGCAGCAGCAGCATTGTTTATTTATCCATTCCTTCTACAGTGTTTCTGAAAGTCAGGCACTGTACCAGGCAGAGGGGCAGGATGAGAAACACAGAAGATGCAGTTCCTGCTCTCAGAATTTAAATTCTAGTAAAGATTATAGCAAATGAACAACAAAATAACCCCTCTGCACTATGCTAATTGTGATGAAATAAAGAAATAAAGGACTAAGGTAGAAAATGAGCAGGAAGAGAAGTATTTTCCTTAGATACCTGGCTAAAGAAGACTTCTTTGAGGAGTCTCATTGGAAAGATGAGAAGAAAGAAATGTGAAGAGACCATGGAGATCATTTGAGGTTCACAGTCTGGGGCAGCTGGCCACTCCAGAGGAGGGAAACTATGCAAAATATTTAAATGAAACCAGATTTGCTGGAATGAACATAATGGAAGTTGGGACAGATTGCATACTGGTTGTCTTAGGTAAGGAAAAGAACGTGCATTCAGTCTTAGTGCAGTGTATTGAAGGGTGTTACACAGGTAGAAGGCGTGATCTATATATTGTATAAAAGTTATATTTGTTGTTATCTGGGAAATAAAGAGGGTAAAGTTGAAACAAGAAGCCTAATTAGAAGGGGAGTTCAGTAATTCTATTGGGAAGCGATGGTGGTGTGTTGTAGAAGGCAGTGAGGAAAGAGGTAAATGAATGCAGAATGTATACTGGAGGCATTTGACATTTGACAGAATTTGTCATTGGGTTGGACAGATGGAGGTAGGGTAAGGAAAGAATCATGAAAGATTTCTAGAATTCTACTTTAGGTAATTGGATGGGTGGCAGTGACATTTCTTGAGACGGAGCAGACAGGTTGAGAGCAAGTTTGAGTGAAGAGTTCTTTTAGACTTACTAACTACGAAATGTCAGTGAGACATTTGGGGAATATGGGAAGTAGGGATTTGGTTATGAGGTCTGTCTAGAGTTCAGATGATAGGATTGGACTAGAGATAAAAATTTGATAATATGATAATTACCAGAAGATATGTGGTATTTTAAAATCACGGGAATGAGAACATCCAGAAGGATAATGAAGAAAGGGAAAAGGGAATCCATGATCTGGTCTCAAGGAAGTCCAGCACTGAGAATTCTAGCAGAACAGGAGAATCCAACAAAAGAAACTAAAAGGAGTGGACAGTGGAGTAAGAAGGAAACTGTTGTTGTTCAGTAATGTCTGACTCTTTATGACTCCATGGACTTCAGCAAGCCAGGCTTCCCTGTCCCTCACTATCTCCCAGAGTTTGCCCAAGTTCTTGTCCATTGAATCAGTGGTGCTATCCAACTATCTGATCCTCTGTCACCCTCTTCTCCTGCCCTCAATCTTTCCCACCATCGAGGTCTTTTCCAATGGGTCGGCTGTTGGCATCAGGTTGTCAAAGTATTGGAGCTTCAGTGTCACCATCAGTCCTTCCAAAGAGTATTACAGGATTGATTTCCTTTAGGATTGACTGGTTTGATCTCCTTGCTTTCCAAGGAACTCTCAAGTGTCTTCCCCAGCACCCCAGTTTGAAAGTTTTGGAAGGAAACTAAGAGCTAAAAATCACACCTACACAGAGAGTTGTATGTTTCAAGGAGAAAGTATAATCAGTGGCACCAAATTCTCCTGGAAGTTCAAGATGAGGATTAATGTGGACGCATGAAAACCATCAGTAATGATGAGAGAGGCGTTTCAGTAGTGTGGAGGCAGAAGCCAGATGGGAAAGGGTCAAGTAAGTAGTAAATATAATGTGTGAGACTAAAACAAGCAACTCCTTCTCCCAGCAAAAGAAAATAAACAAAAACCAAAAGACAAACAAACAAAAATCAGATTGATAGGATCAAGGGAAGTCATTATCATTCTTATGTTTTGTAAGTTGGGAACATGTCTTACATGATATGTATGATTTGGTAGAGTGGGAGAAAAAAATATGCAATGGAGACAGGAGATAGATAGCCAAATAAATGCAACCTTTGAGAAATAAAGGAAGACAGAACCAAGGTTCCTGAGGAATTGGCCTTTAATAGGGAAGAGATATCTTCTCCATTGTAGTATGAGGGAAGGAGAAAATTCTTGCTGATGCAGGTGGATTTTCAGTTTCAGTAGGGAGTTAGCATCCAATAGTTTCTATTTCCTCAAAAAGGCTGAGGTCATCAACTGAGAATGAGTATGGAGTAAGGGAATGGGGAGTTGGGAGAGAGAAGGGAAGGCATGAAATGATCATCTTCAGAAATGGAGAGTAAGTTTACCAGAAAGACAGCGTAGGATTGCCAGTCAGTGATGAGTACCCAATTGAAATAGAACATCATGAATTTGATTAAAAACCAGTTTGCTTTATTGACTTTCTCCATCAAGAGTCAGCTGCTTGGGAGCAGGCACAGAGAAGAAGTGCAGTATTTAGAAGTCCAATAGAGGAGTTCTGCAAGACAAGTTCAATGGAGGGACAGAGGAGCAAAAGATTGGAGAGTATTTGTGAAGGAATTATAATGGTGGACCATAGAATCTAGGCTGGACAAGAAAGGATGTGAAGCTAGGCAGGTGCTGATAGAAAATGGAAAATGAATGTGGTCAAAGGATTAGGGGTCTTTATGAAGTCAAAGATTCATGATAGAGGAGGTATCTAGGCAAGAAAAATGGAGGGCGAGGAGGTGGATTGGAAAATGTTTGAAACTGAGATCTGAAAAGAGGTATGCACATGTGTTCAGTCACTTCAGTCATGTCTGACTCTTTGCGACCCTATGGGCTATAGTTTGCCAGGCTCCTGTGTCCATGGGATTCTCCAGGCAAAAATAATGGAGTGGGTTTCTGTGTCCTCTTCCAGGGCATCTTCCCAACCCAGGGATCAAATCCATGTCTCCTGAGTCTTCTGCATTGCAAGCAGATCTTTACTGCTGCGCCACTGGGGAAGCCCTGAGAAGAGGTATAGTTTCTGTTAATTGCCCTCTTATGGCAATAGGAGTGAGGGTGGGGTAAGAATAGAAGAAAATGTGGCTGGATATGAGAAGGTCAAGGAGCAGAGGGGCCTGAGTGTTGAGTGTCTCACCCCTCTGCTGAAGTTTGCTTATGCTTTGTTTAGAGGCAAACAGAAGATGTTTACAAATACATACCTTGATATGGACCCACCATCTTTCTAAGATGTAAATGCCCCACTTGGGTTAAAAATAACGTGGATGATCTATTCCAGTGTTGATCAAGCTTGTCCTTTATGGCTACACAGCTACACAGCACAGTGGTGCTCTTTGTGGAACATCATGAAATACGGACATATTAAACTTAAAATAGCTCAACATAAAATTTTTGCACTATCAGACAGCATCTAATGCTAGATTCTAGTTTAAATAAGTGGAGGAGCTGGTGTCAAAGGCTTAAGAGAATGAATTTAAAGTAGAGAAATTTCTATCCACTAACAATGTTTTCCAAATATTGCAAAAAGACCCCCCCCCCATCCCTCATTGCTCATTTTTAGCTTGAGGGTGGTGTACACCTGAGTCTCTACGCAAAGTGTCTCCAGGGCCTGGAGAGGAAAAGGAGCGACCCCATGGCCTGGAATGAGGAGCACCCTGAGAAGCTCCCCTCCACCTGAAGATTTAGTGATAAAGGGAGATGGAGCCACTTTCTCTGGGTCCTCTGAGAAGGGAGTCTGACACAGAGTTCTGGAAAACAACAGGCAGTCCATTTACATGTCTATGCAGATCAAAGAACAACAGAAGAGAACTTCAGAAAATTGCCTTAATCTTTCCGCCTGGCATGTGTCTGTTGATTTTATTACCCAAATTCGTTTTTTCTACTAACTAGCGGTTTAAAATCCCTTGATGTGACAGGCATGGTGTATATGCTTCTGAAACTGAGGAAATAGACCATCACGGAGGGTTCTGGAGAATGACTTTGGTGGGCTGACTTCAATCGTTTATAGCCTATTACTATTCTCCTCCGTCCACTCAAATGGCTTATCTGAGCCAAACACTCTGTAACACGAGGCAATTAAACATTGAAAAGAAGCCTATTTACTGCATGTGTGGACAAAAGAAAAAGACAGAAAAGGGACCAGTCTTTCAGTCCTCACTGTCTGTTCTGAGCCCCTGGGTACATTTAAGATTTACGGAACCAGGTTTACAACAGACTTGATAGAAGAAGCTGATGAGAGCCAGAGGAGAAATATGGGATCACAAGCCCTCATTCTGGCAGGAGGGGTCCAACCCCATCCCCAGCACCCAAAGATATGACCAGCACTCAAACTTTCTCTCCACCTGTTCTTCAAATTCCAACTCTTATTTGACTTACCGGGATATTTAATAAATCAAAGCATTCTTCTGTGGAGTCATATGGACTAGAGAAATTTGCTTTCAGTTCATATCTGTGAAGCTACTCTGTGAACCTTGGACTGACAAATGGCCTTGACTTCTGTCTTTTCCCCAAATGGGAAATAGCTGCAGTAGAGATTCCTGTGTAGAGAGTGCACAGAATGAAGCTTCTTCACCTTGTTCCTCTTAACCCCCAAGGTAAGATGATCACAACAATAATTAGACTTCTAAAAGAGATCTCCTACTTGAGAAAGAAAAGCCCAAGATGGAGAATAGGCTGTGGCAGCTGTGAAAGGGATAAAAAGTCAGCTTAACCCTGGAGTCTGCGGGAAGAAAGGATAGCCAGTCTGAAACAGAGCTGCCCCAGCAAGAGGCTCTGTGAAGTTCTCCTGACAATAATGATGACGGTAATTTGTGGAACATGCAAATCTGAGACTTGGGGAAATGGCAGGTAGCAAATTTGAACAGAAATGCCTTTTCCAGCCCCTCTAAAAGGAGGATATTATCGTGATGATTTTCATTGTCTAAAATGCTTCTTGGGGGAACTAAGGCACTTGAGAATCTAAAATTTAAAGAAAGGAGCAGAAATGTGGAAAAAGCTTAGAAGGTGATGAGAGCTAAGATAAATGGGGAAGGGGCTCTTCTTCGTCTTCCAGTTGATTAGAGTTCACTGCTACAGGAACCTACAGAAAGGGGGTCACCTTGTCCTTTGCAACTCATTTCTGGGTTCCTGGCTTCTTGTCTCAGACTCTATCTCAGCCCCTCCTCTACGCTGTTTTCAGTATTCCAGTCCAAGATGGACATTAATTGTGTGACTGGTCTTACTACAAGATGAGAATATTACAGTCATGTTCAGGTTATATGGGTTTAGATAGGTTCACATCATAATCTGCTCTGACTGCCAAAGGCTCAGGTTTTAAATTAAGACTCCTACACATTGTAGGGGTACAAACCAGTATCAGCTTTTTAGAGGGTAGCTTGGCAGTAGATGGACTTCACTTTTGGTGACTCAGACAGTAAAGGATCTGCCTCCAATGCAGGAGACCTGGGTTCGATCCCTGGGTCAAGAAGATTGCCTTAAAGGAGTAGAAAAAGTATTACTGTTTTCCCCTTTTGCCTCAGGCTCCAATGTGGCTCCATCTGGCACTATTTCTGTCAGTGACACAGGAAAGAGAGAAAGAGGAGAGAATGTGAGGGGAAGCTGGGAAAGACCACCTACAAGGATTCACTCTGGGACAGATGCTGGGGCTGTCACTTTCGGTCCTGTATTGCAGGGGATAGAACCATCTATCCCCCTCAGGACACTTTCCTCTGGATGGAGGCAGCTCCCCTGGCTGTGCTGTGACCTTCCTGCCCCACCCCCTCTCTCTTCCTTCCCCAGAGAGACACTGAACTGGTGGGTTTGGGAGGAGACCTGCTCCCACACAGCCAACCTCTTTCTTCCTCTCCTCGTGAGCCATTCTTCCTTGCAGCAAGTTTTTCAGGTGCTAGGCACAAATACCTCACTTTCTCAGAGAATACTCCCTGTGTGTGGAGGGAATGCCCTGGCAGCCATATTCATACAATATGGCTTCACCTCCTGGTCACAGCCAATTCAGCCACAGAGGAGACTTGACCTCACTGAGTCTCACCACAGTCTCCATGGACTTTGGAGGTAAGATCCAAAGTGACCAAGTTGGTTTGTGTGAGTTAGGACAAAGGGAGAGCCGGTTCAGTCTGTGTGGCCAGCTAGACCCTTAACAGTGAGTCCAAGAATCTGGAGAACTTTCCATCCACCAAGGAGGGTGCATAGTGGGTGAAGCTGATCTGCAACAATGCAAGCATAAAGAGAGCTGCAGGGGCAAGAGATGGGTTCTTGGTGATTTCCAGACCCTTCAGAAGCCCAGCTCTGTTTGTGACTTTGGCGACCATGAGATGCTCCTGTGTACTTGGAATAAACGCTCATTTTCAAAGTTTAAGCTAGTTCAACTTGCTGCCCTATCCTTGCATCTGAAGAGTCCTAATACAATCTCTAGTGTTAACACCATGATTAATCATATCTGCAGTTGTATCATGGGCAAAATGCTACATACTCACCAGTCTGTCAGACTGGTTTTCTGTGTTCCACCGTTACACTTACCATCCACAGTTTTTCATCCTCTACTTCTTTTCAGTTACGAATTCACACCTTATGAATTAAGTAGGACTGTTTTGCATTGATTACTTCCAAGGCGTATTAGTCCCCATAAGCAGCACTGGCAGTTGCAACAAACAACTCAACTCCAAGTGACTTAACAATTAAAGTTTATTTCTTATTTACACAAAACCTAGTGTGGATCTTCCTAATTGGAGATCGGTGGTGGTCAATCCAGGTGGTGGTCATCCTAAGTGGTTCTAGGCCAGTGTGTATATTTCTAATTGGAGATCTGTCCAAGGTGGCTCTAGGCCAAAGAGTGCTTCAGAGATCTGGGCTCCTTCCAATACGCAACTCCTCTGTCTTCTAGAGCCCCATACCATTCACTTCCTGCTATGTGGTTGGAGATGGGGTAGAGACCACAGAGTATTACACTGAATGTGTTATAATAAGAAAGTCTAGAATCGGCACACACCATTATACTAATAATCCACCCACCAAAGTCAATCATGTGGATCACCCATAGGCAAAGGGAACTGTGGGATGAGGTGTAGTTGTGTGTCCAGGAGGGAGAAGACACAGATTCTCTAGCACAGGGAAAGGGTTAATGTCTAACTCAAAGACAAAATATGCTGACTCTGGTTCTATGACCCTGGAAAGCTCATAGCCTCTTATTTTCCTCATCCTGTAAAATTAGGGGGGATACATCTGCTGTTCCAAGTGTGTTCCTTGGAACGCTAGACTTCAAAACAGGTACCCTAGAGTGTGTGATGTACTGAAGCCAACTGGTACAGGTTTCTGACACGGATTGCCAAGTTCTATGAAACTATGTTAGCACGTTGTTAAATAAAGTCATTATTAACATTAAATCACAGATATGATGATAATATGTTAGTTGCTCAGTCATATCCAACTCTTTGCAACCTCATGGACTGTAGCCTACCAGGCTCCTCTGTCCATGGAATTCTCCAGGCAAGAATACTGGAGTGAGTTGCCATTCCCTTCTCCAGGAGATCTTCCTGACCCAGGGGTCGAACCCAGGTTTCCTGCATTGCAGGAGGATTCTTTACCATCTAAGCCACAGGTATACAAACTTGTAATTATATTTCGAACAAAGGTAACAGATATTCAGAATTTATCACACAATTATTTTATCACATCATATTGTTATCTTTGTTCTTGAGGTTGTTTACCTCATTTTTATGTTTATGGTGAAAATACTACACAATGATGTGCTTCTGAGCAATGTTCCCAACTTCACAGCCAGTGATGTCACACTGGTAGCTTAAAATCAGTGGAAGTATTTACTCCGTGGAAATCTAAAAATAATACAAATCAGGACTCCCCAACTCCAGAGACAGCTGGAAGCTACTTACTAGTGATCACTGTCCAAGACCACAGAGGGCGGGGAGCTGAACAAAGCTGTGAAAGAGACACAGGTCAGAACTGCCCAGGGCCTGATCCCACCCAACCACTGAAATCAGAGCCAGAGTGATTTTGTTAGTTTTATATTCTGTGCTCCCATGAAGCTTTTGTTTGAGTATCCTACTGCTTTAAAAAAGTCTTTCTAAACTCCTGGCTACAAGATTTATAAGGTCCCTTCTTGTCCATCCATTCTTTCCTTCACGCATTCACTTAACATTTACTGATGCTTAACTCTTACAGTGTAGACAGGGGAACAACTTATTTGAAGTCAATTGTGATATTAATGTTCCGACTCTGTTCCCAGGAAAGGGGAAAGAAAGTAGAATTAGAATGCATTGCATGTCTATAGATGTAATCTCAAGTCACTCTCATCACACCTACAGAAAAGGAAGAGGAAAACTAAAAAATAAAGTGACCCAGCCAGGGGATACACACACACACACACACACACACACACACACACACACACATAGTGTGTGTGTGTGTGTGTGTGTATATATATGTGTGTGTGTGTGTGTATATATATAAAGATTATTTATTATATATCTAGATATCTATATATGGAGAGACTTTGCATATATATATATATCTAGAGAGAGAGATTGATTTATCTTAAGGAATTGGCTCACATGACAATGAAGAAGGGCTGCAAAGTCCAAAATCTGCAGGCTGATTGGCCACCTGTGATAGAGATAAGAGCCAGTGTTACAGCTCAAGTCCAGATTCCTCAGGGCAGCAGTCTGGAAACTCATCCAGGGTTTCTGTGTTGCAGTCTTGGGGCCCAATTGCTTCTAATTCTGTGAACCTCAGCCCTTTTCTTCTTTCTCTGGAAACCTCTTAAAGGCCTTCAGCTGATTAGATAAAATCCACCCACATTACAGGGTCATCTGCTTCACTCACTCAATGTCTACTGATTCTGATGTTAATCACATCTAAAAACTACCTTCACAGTGATATCTAGACTTGTATTTGACTAAACAGCTGCATAATCAAGTTGATGCATAAAATTAACCCTCACAGAGGGGTTTCCACCTCAGAGCCCACCTGCCCTCTGGCTCTTACAATGGGTTAAATCTTACAATCCTAAGATTTGGAAGAAGGTGTTTGAGAACAATACCCTTAATTATCATTGACTATAATGGAGCTTTGCAGTATAGTCCAGAGTAGGAGCGGGAAATTTTTCACAACAAAGAGAGATGAAATTAAGTTGTTAAAAAGAAGAGTGTTGTTGGAAAGAAATTAACCTCTATTAATTAGGACATTAGGGGCAAAAGAAACCATTGCTCCAAATGGGTCTTTCCCCTAACCCCTGCCACCACCACGTTGTTCCCAATTCATGGAAGCTGAATTCACCCTTTCCTTCCCACCCACCCCTCTCTAGCCAGCAATCACTGAGGCCACAGTCCACCCTCCCCATAGGCAGAAAGTAGACCGAAGAGCATACCTCTCAAGCTGCAGGGTCACCCAAGACTGAAACACCACCAGGAAAAGGAAGTATCAAATTCACATGGGCTTTGCTTTCTCTGCAGGAAGGGGAAATGTCCAGGGAAAAAGAGGTGGGACACCAGAGGAAGCAAGATTAAAAGAAAATGAGGAGAAGGAAGGAATATCATGGTCTGGGCTGGAAATCCACCCACAGCCCAGGAGTGTCCACATGGAAGTTGGCATCAAGAGTTCAGCTGCAAAGATTCGCCCCAAGTGTGGGGGACGGAGCCAGGAAACTAGACAAGAGTTGCAACGCCTGATTCCTGAGAAAAAATCTGCTAAATCTTTCCCCTGTCCCATGAGCGGTACTCTTTAAGAACAACCCAGGAGGGATATTCAAAATAGGTGGCAGAGAGATGGTGCCATACTTTCTTGCAGGCAGAACAGCAGCTTCCCTGGGTAGAGAGAAGTATAACCTAGAGCAAACAGCTCAGCTGGAGAGACTACAAACTCATCACCCAGCTCCCTCTTCCATAGAGGTTGGGGCCAGATCCAGACACAGAGGGACTGAATCACAAATGCAGCTAGCCGGTGGCCATCACCGAAAGAGCCTCTGGGTCAGTCAGGATCCCAATAGCAAACACATAGCACACTCAAATCAGGAAGATTCAAGGAGGGTTTAACAAAAGACTATTTACAAAACTGTTAGGCAGGACACAGAGGAAAGGGAGAACACAGTAACTCAGAGGAATAAGGGAAGGGGCAGTGCCCAGAACCTGGAAGGAATGAACCAGCAGAGAGGGCTGCCTTGAGATGGGCTGTGGTCAAGGAACACGGCCAAGGCAACCCTGCGGGAAAGAGGCTGGGGAGAAATGCCCTGACCTTACACTCCCCTCTCCCTCCCATCAATCACCAGGGCCCCCTGTTGGCCAATCTCAACAGAAAGCTAGAGAGCAAGGAGCACATTGATACTATGTTAGATTGGCCCCAGGGGTTGAGAGCAGAGCAGAGAGCTTGGGCAGGAATCTAGGGGAGCAAACAGAGAGTATCTTACTAGTCACCAACATCCACAAGGTATCTCTCTGAATACAGTGAGAGGCACCCGAGCACAGCAACATGTCACTGGTCCACACTCTTTTCTGCCTCCTGTTGATCCCAAAACCTCTTACATACATAGATAAATGTGCCACCTGTACACACATACACTTATGCACTCACAAAGAGAAACATACACACACGTGTGCACACACATATGCACAGAGGCACATGCACGTAGGCACACACATACACACAGACATAGACACTTGTGCACACGTGCATAGTCCACATTTGCTCAGTCGGCAGAGGACCCTCCAGCTCAGTCAAGAATTACAGGAGGTAAAATCAATGCAATTTAAATTAGGGGAAAAAACCCACCAGGAATGATGGGCAGACTTCCTTAATCGTTACTATTTTTAAAAAGCAGACAGTAAGTGGCAGGAAAGAGAAGAGCTTGCACGCTAAGAGCAGGGATTCTGACCAAAGGATTCACTCCATTGTTGGAAACAGAAGGGAAAGAGGCTGAGAAGGGGGCTGGAATGATGGGACCAGAGAAGCTGAATTTCCAAGGGGAGGGTGGGGCGGTCCTGCCCTTCCCCCCTCGTCTGCTCTCTCCCCCACTACCTTCCCACCTGCCTTCCCCACTGTGCTCTCCATCTCCCACCCCAGGAACTAAGCACAGGCCAGGAGATAAACACACCAGGCCAGGTGGTGGAAGCTGACCTGGGTCTCCACTCTGGCCACTCAACTTTCTAGATGCCTGACCTGGGGTGTACTCCTAGGAGCCAGCTCCAGACTATAGGGCGTCTCTGTGCAGATTAGAAGATGCTCCCTTCGGGCAGGTAAATAAGAGAACATCTTCTGGTTGGACAGGGCAATTCAGGGTTCCCGACTCAGCAAATCGTGCTGAATTCCCACTCCCCACTCACTTTTCTCAATAGGGCACAACTGCCCACCAAACACGGCAGACAGGTGTCACTCCACAGCTGTGCACCTCCTATGTAGGAACCGAGGTGCCCGTCCTCTCCATATGTAGCAATAACATCTGCAGACAAGCCAGACCCAGAGCAAGACACGAGGTGAGGACCAAGGATTTAGAAGTAACTCAAGATCTGAGGACACAGCCTCCCCAGGGCAGAGACTAGGAGGAGCATGGCATTTTCTGCCATGTTTGAAAGGCCAGTGAAGACCAAGTTTACTGAAATCTTAAAGGAAGAAGTTGGAGGATTTAGGGATAACCAGTGATTGAATTCTGAGTTACATCATCATAACCATCATCACCAATTTCTTCATATAGAAGATCAATTCCAGCCCTTCTTAGAGTAAAGGCCAGAAGCGTTGGGGTCCCAGCTCTGTCAATTGATAAACTGATTTGGGGTAACTCTACTCCCCTCTTCCTTATTCTGTAGAAATAGGTAAGTTGAGCACCTTTTTCATAGACGAACTATAAGAATAAAATGAAAGAATACGTATGAAAATGCTTTGTGACTCACATAGTATCACAAGGCCTCTTATAGCTGCTGGATGAGAAAACGCTATTTTCGATGATCCCTAGACTTTGTTCCTGCCTCCGCCTGGGGTCTCCTGCTCAGTTTTTTTTTTTTTTTTTTTTTTTTTTTTTTTTTTTTTTTTTCTTTTTAGTTGGGGGGCTAATTACTTTACAATATTGTAGTAGTTTTTTTTTGCCATACATCGACATGAATCAGCCATGGATTCACACATGTGCTCTCCCCCCCCCCAAACCCTCCCTCCCCACACCTCCCTCCCCCTCCCATCCCCTCTCTGTCATCCCAACGCTCCATCCCTGAGCATCCGTCCCATGCATAGAAAAAACATGGAATGGGTGTTCTGCTTCACATATGACAATATACATGTTTCAATGTTATTGTCCCAGAACGTCCAACCCTCACCTTCTCCCTCAGAGTCCACAGGGAGGGACTTTTCTATGCATCTGTGTCTCTTATTCTGTCTCACATATAGGGTTACCATTACCATCTTTCAAAAAATTCCATATACATGCATTAGTATACTGTATTGGTGCTTTTTTTCTTTCTGGCTCACTTCACTCTGTATAATGGGCTCCAGTTTCATCCATCTCAATAGAACGGATTCAAATGTATTTTTTTTTTTTAATGGCTGAGTAATATTCCATTGTGTATATGTACCACAGCTTCCTTATTACATTCGTCTGCCGATGGACATCTAGGTTGCTTCCATGTCCTGGCTATTGTAAACAGTGCTGCGATGAACATTGGGGTACACGCGTCTCTTTCAATTCTGGTTTCCTCGGTGTATATGCCTAGCAGTGGGATTGCTGGGGTCATATGGCAGTTCTATTCCCAGTTTTTTTTTAAGGAATCTCCACACTGTTCTCCATAGTGGCTGTACTAGTTTTGCATTCCCACCAACAGTGTAAGAGGGTTTCCCCTTTTCTCCACACCCTCTCCAGCATTTATTGCTTTGTAGACTTTTTGGATAGCGGCCATTCTGACTGGTGTGTAAATGGTACCTCATTGTGGTTTTTGATTTGCATTTCTCTCTAATAATGAGTGATGTTGAGCATCTTTTTCATGTGTGTTTGTTAGCCATCTGTATGTCTTCTTTTGGAGAAAAATGTCTGTTTAGTTCTTTGGCCCATTTTTTTTTTGATTTGGGTCGTTTATTTTTTTCTGGAATTCAGCTGCAGGAGTTTTGCTTGTATATCTTTTGAGATTAATTGTTTTGTCTGTTGCTTTTCGTTTTTTGCTATATATTTTTCTCCCATTCTGAAGTCTGTCTTTTCACCTTGCTTATAGTTTCCTTTGTTGTGCAAAAAAAGCTTTTAATTTTGATTAGGTCCCCCATTTGTTTATTTTTTGCTTTTATTTTCCAATATTCTGGGGGTGGGTCATGGAGGATCCTGCTGTGATTTTATGTCGGAGAGTGTTTTTTTGCCTATGTTTTCCTCTAGGAGTTTTTTTATAGTTTTTGGTCTTACATTTAGATCTTTTTAATCCATTTTGAGTTTTTTTATTTTTGTGTATGGTGTTAGGAAGTGTTCTAGTTTTTTCATTCTTTTTACAAGTGGTTGACCAGTTTTCCCCAGCACCACTTGTTAAAGAGATTGTTCTTTTCTCCATTGTATACTCTTGCCTCCTTTGTCGAAGATAAGGTGCCCATAGGTGCGTGGGGTTTATCTCTGGGCTTTTCTATTTTGTTCCCATTGATCTCTATATTTCTATCCTTGTGCCAGTACCCACACTGTCTTGATGACTGTGGCTTTTTGTAGTAGAGCTTGAAGTCAGGCAGGTTGATTCCTCCAGTTCCATTCTTCTTTCTCAAGATTGCTTTGGCTATTCGAGGTTTTCTTATACTTCCATAACAAATTGTGAAAATGATTTGTTCTAGTTCTGTGAAAAAATATCATTGGTAGTTTTGATAGGGATTGCATTGAATCTGTAGATTGCTTTGGGTAGTATACTCATTTTCACTATTATTAAATTCTTCCAATCCATGAACACGGTATATATTTTTCTCCATCTGTTTTTGTGTCCTCTTTGATTTCTTTCATCAGTGTTTTATAGTTTTCTATATATAAGTCCTGCTCAGTTTTTTAGGCACCTCATTGTTGGCTTTGGAAGAGGGTTTCCATTGTCTGTGCCCTGAGCTGGTCCAGGAAAAAGGGTTGTGTTACAGTGGGAAAGTTTAGTGTAGACTTAAGGAAGCACTTTTTCACCGTGCAGCAGGTGAGTAAATGAGAAGCTGGACTCTCTTTCTGGGAGGAAAGAAAGGGTCTTTCAAAGCAGGAGTGAGCCCCTCAACTGCTGAGGAACAGGATTTAGAAGTCTGTTTGGACTAACTCCAGGGACACTCTGAGCCATGGAGATAAGAGCCGTGCTTCCATGCCCCTTCTAGGCTCCTCTCCAGGCTCCAGAGGTTAATGTTCCCATTTAAATGGAAATTGAGTGCAAAATTATTAGCAACTCTTCAAAAAGAACCAAATTACAAGGGGGCTGTTCTTTGTGCAGTACAAACAGAGCTGCCATGGATGTTCTGCCCCATAAATATTAAGGTGATTCCCACTGAAGGTCACTCCTCCACCTGTCCAGCAGCTGAACCCCAGGAGATGTTTCATGTGGAACACAGACTGTGTAGCCAGTAAAAAAAACCCCTCGGGCCATCAGATCCCAGTGGGCCAAGAAGGAAGGTCAAATGCAGACCCGCCAAGAACATCGCAGAGCACAGGTTACCCCAGCCTGACTTCACAGGGCAGAGCCTGGCACAGCATGTCAATCCTCAGTATTTACAGATCCTGATTTTCAAACTCTCCTACTTGCTAAATGTATCTGTCATCCCCAAATCGATACTCATGGCACATCCTCAGCCACTTGCAGACAGGCATTCAGGGAGCAGTGAAAAATCTGAGCGAGCAGTCCCAGCTGAGGGGCACCGGCGATGCTGGGTGTCCTTGTTCAGCTCATTCTATGAACAAGTGCTCTTTTCATGGTCTGTTTAGTGCCACATTTTTCATACTTCTGTGCTTTTATGTTCACGCACGTGTGTGTATGTGTGTGTATGTGTATGATGTCACTGTTTAAAATGCCATTGAGCCTTGTGCTGAAGTGTCATCTAGATTCCCACAAGCAAGGAGGCTGAGGGTGCCTCACAGAGGAAGTCTCCATGTCAGATGAGCTCCATGGAGCATAACTGATCGTACTGTAGACCATGAGTTCAGCGTTAGTGAATCAACAGTATATATTAAGTAAGATGTGCTTCCCTGATGGCTCAGCAGATCTGCCTGCCAATGCAGAAACTGCAGGAGATGCAGGTTTGATCCTTGGGTCAGGAAGATCCCCCTAGAGGAGGCAATAGCAACCCACTCCAGTATCCTTGCCTGGAGAATCCCATGGACAGAGGAGCCTGGCGGGCTACAGTCCATGGGGTCGCCAAGTCAGACATGACTGAGCACACACATATAAACAAGGTGTTTTTAGTCAGAAACACACAGAAAACAAGGATGTGTGTTGAACGGTTGACAACAAAGTTGTGACCAGAGACTGGGAGGAAGTTAACCAGGTACTTAACTGGGCGCTGCGGCTCATACCTTGCTAATTCAGCATCGGGGAGACTTTAGAGACTCCGACTCCACAAACAAGAGTTGATTGTCATAAGATGCTCATCGGTAGGAATTAAAACTTCACAGGGTGGTCTCAGGGTTCAAATGTGGAGGAGCTCTTCTCAACAAAAGGTAATGCTTGCCAGTAGATTTAAAAGACCTCCTCACCCAAAGACCTTGTTTCTCAGCCCACTTTTCCCCCAGGCTCAGACCTGCACATCTCAGTACAAAGTATGAGACCCAGGAGGATCCACACTGGTTACCTCTTAAAAGCCTGACCACACAGTCTCCCCCTCATATGCATGGGGACTGATGGAGAACGGGTTCCACGAGAGGTAACTAGGGCAGAGTCCTCACATCTGAGGCTGCAGGGGCCTTCCCAAACCCAAAGAGTAGCTGTAGCATCAAACTGTGCAAGAATCTAAAATTCAAAGCCCCAGGAAGAGAGAGGGTCACAAAAATCAAACTGCTGGAGGGTAAAGTCCATCCCTCAGCAAGTACCCATGTGCTCATGCAAATGCCATCAGTAAAGGACAGGGCAATCCAAACCTTCAGAGGAGCCTGTGCTTAAGAGGGGGGCAGGCAGAGGACGGGGGAGGCTTGCCAGCTTTCATCTCCCTGAGCAGTTTGCTCTCCTACCACGCACAGTACCTCCACCCTTAAACAAGAGTCCCACGTTAATTGGACCCACCATCCTTAAAAGACCATTTAGCAACTGTTTTTGTTGATCAAGATTGCCCTTTGAGGCGGGGGAGGGGCAGGGGGGGTCTCACTCTTGACCTCCAAAGGGTATATCAAAACATTTCTAATAAGTTCATGGAATACTACTCTTCAGAGACATTTTCTTCCTTTACCACATTTTTGGAGATTGTGGTCCAGGAAATTGCCCAACTGGCCTGGCTCTTTTGGAGTCTGGCAGCAGGGACCATGGAACTGGGGAAGCTGGGGGAAGGGCGCGGTTGCTCACTCAAAATGCCCCATCAACATTGGCTTCTAGATTCATCCACACACATTGTCAGGCACAGTGCCAGCTGTTAACTCCAGACAAGGGCGCATTAGGGTGAGGCTTAAGGCCTGAGAAGTTGTCATGTGAATGTCATAGTGAATGTGTCCTTTCTCAACCAGGACAGTCATTATCTAGATCCTTCAGTGGCTCACCTGCTAATCAGAATCACTGGGGCTCGGGCCCAGGATTCAGCTTCTGGGAGCATCTGGATGGCTGGTGGTTTGGAGTCCAAACACTCTCAGCATCAATCTGATATTCCTTGAGGTCCTTCCCACCAGGCTCTCGGCAGGGCAGTTCTGCCCCAGGAAGTCCCTGGGAAGCATCTCTCAGGGAGCTCTTGCCTATCTACTGAGGATTAGAGATCACTTCGGCGATAATGGCATTTCCACAGAGAGGTCCAGGAGTGGGAAAGCTAATGGGAGGCATGCTTGGATTTTTTTTTTTTTTACGAAAAAATATTTCACTGTCTTTCCTACCAAAAAACTATTTGAGGTGAAATCAGGAGTTAGGACCATTGGAGAGAGAGTCCAGAAGACTCAGCTTGTGATGAGCCTGTGGGCAGAGATGGGACGACAGGCTGCCCTCTTTTCCGTTCTTTCTTCCTGCTTCCCCTCCCCCTCCTCCTTCTGCTCATCCCCCTACTCTTTCTCCTCCTCCTTCCTCCCCCCATCCTTCCTTTTCCTCCTTCTCTCCCTTCCTCTTCTCCTCTGCTTCTGCTTCCTCCTCTTCCTCCTCTTTCTTCTCCTTCTACTACTTCCTTTTCCTCTTCCTTTCTCCATCTCTCTGTGGTTTGCAGGAATTAAAGTATAAAGCTGTGCTGCACTCAGCTGGTTGCCTGCCTCCCATGGCCTGTCTTCTCTCCCTCAATGGTGGATCATGAGCTATAGTCACCTTCTGAAAACCCTGGTGACAACCTCTCCAATTTAGGGAAATCTTGCTGGTTCCAGCTTTCACTTTAAAGCTTTCTTATTTTCTGCCCTGTCCCCTATTTTCTGCCCTGATCCTTGTATCTGGATTTGTAATCTCTTTTCAGCTCCTTTGGATTCCCGGCTTGGCTGGGTGACCTTGGCTCTGACTTCTGTTCCTGTCCTGTTGGATCTTCTTGAGTCCCTTTCCCTCATCTCTACTCTGCTTGAGTCCAGGGATGTGTCACAGGACAAGCATCAAGGTGTGTGGTGGCCTTGTTGTTCAGTTGCTAAGTCATGTCCTGTCAGGCTTCCCTGTCCTTCACCATCTCCTGGAGCTTGCTCAAACTCAGGTCCATTGCGTCGATGATGCCATCCAACCATCTCATCCTCTGTCACCCCCTTCTCCTCCTGCCTTCAATCTTTCCCATCATCAAGGTCTTTTCCAATGAGTCAGCTCTTTGCATCAGGTCGCCAAAGTATTGGAGCTTCAGCTTCAGCATCAGTCCTTCTGATGAATATTCAGGGTTCATTTCCTTTAGGATGGACTGGTTTGATCTCCTTCTTGTCCAAGAGATTCTCAAGAGTCTTCTCCAGCACCACAGTTTCAAAGCATCAATTCTTCAACTTTCAGCCTTCTTTATGGTCCAACTCTCATGTCATACAGGACTACTTGAAAAATCATAGCTTTGACTACACTGACCTTTATTAGCAAAGTGATGCTTTTTAATATGCTGTCTAGGTTTGTCACAGCTTTTCTTCCAAGGAGCAAGTGTCTTTTGATTTCATGGCTGCAGTCACCATCCACAGTGGTTTTGGAGCTCAAGAAAATAAAATCTGTCACTGTTTATATATTTTTTCCATCTATTTGCTATGAAGTGATGGGACTGGATGCCATAATCTTAGCTTTTTTAATGCTGAGTTTTAAGCCAGCTTTTTCACTGTCCTCTTTCACCTTCTTCAAGAGGCTCTTTAGTTCCTCTTCACTGTCCACCATTAGGGTAGCCTTGGGAAAGCCCAAATGTGAAGATGGCCCAAATGCTCCAATTTTTTAAGGCTGGTTGGACACACGGAAGAGGGGTACTGGGTCTGGGAGAAAAAGGTTGGCCAGGCTCATGTTTTGAGCCCAGAATTAATGTTGTTTTAAAATGAGTCAATGCAATGGTCATCAATCTACATGGTATGGGCTAGGGAAAAGGGGTAAGAGGAGAGGGAGAAGGGAAATCACATGAGCAGGCCTGGAGAAGTGGTTTGGGGTTTGGAGTGTCAGAGGCAGCCGTGGGGACTGAGACAGTTGGGGAGAATAGAGGACTTCAGAGAAGGATTACCTTGGGTTGAGATGGATCTCTCTTAACATTCCTTATGAGATCTAAGTCAAGACGTAAATGATTATTTGGTGGTTAGGATGCCCATCGCTAAATGCAACTCTGTACAGAAAGTATTTCACACAAGGCCATGGCTTTTTTTCAGGTTGTATTGAACAGACTCTAAACCCCTCAACACAGTTAACCAGGTCTCACACAGCCTTAACTCTCCAGAGTCACTTGTCACCATTGTTACAGTCACAGTTTACATCCGGCCAGATTCAACTTGGCTTCCCAGGTGGCTCAATGGGTAAGGAATCTGCCTGCAATGTAGGAGATGCGGGTTTGGTCCCTGGGTCAGGGAGATCCCCTTGAGGAGGGCATGGCAACCCACTCCAGTCTTCTTGCCTAGAGAATCCCATGGACAGAGGAGGCTGGTGGGCTACAGTCCAAGGGGTCGCAAAGTCAGACACAACTGAAGCAACTGAGCATGCATGCAGATGCAACTTATTTCAGCTCCTTTAACAGGTCAAGCTTTTTCTCCCTGGATCTGAAATCAACTTCTCCCTGCAGGTTCCTACTCAAGCTTAGGTTCCACTTCTAAGCTCCTGAAATCTGGTTCTGGTCTGGTTCTTGGTCTGCCATAGCACCCTGTACCTCTCCAACATGGTTTTCTCAGATTACACCATACTCGTGGATTGTCTTCTCCGCTTGATCATCAACACCATAAGGGCAGGGATTGTCTGTCTTGCTCATCACTCTTCTGTGGTTAGTAGAGTCAGATGCATGTGTGTGCATGCATAGTAAGTCATGTCTGACTCTGCAACCTCATGGACTGTAACCTGTCAGGCCCCTTCGTCCATGGAATTTTCTAGGCAAGAATATTGGAGTGGGTTGCCGTTTCCTTCTCCAGGGGATCCTTCTGACCCAGAGATTGAACCTGCATTGCTTGGGTCTTCTGCCTTGGCCACTGCACCACCTGGGAAGCCCCCGATGCATCACAAATGCTCAATAGATATCTACTGAATGAAGTACTCCAATGCAAAGCTTCTTCCAAGATATTTCACTAACTCTTATGTTCATGCTAAGTCACTTCAGTTGTGTCTGACTCTTTTTGACCTATGGACTTAGTCTGCCAGGCTCCTCTGTCCATGGGGATTCTCCAGGCAAGAATACTGAAGTGGGTTTCCATGCCCTCCTCCAAGGGATCTTCACAACCCAGGGACTGAACCTGCATCTCTCACATTTCCTGCATTGGCAGGTGGGTTCTTACCACTAGTGCCACCTGGGAAGCCCATGCTAACTCTTGACATTCTACAATCCCCTACCCCTGTTGCCACTTCTGTCTCTTTCCTGACAGTGTTCAGTCTCTAGAGTGTAGAGTTCACCCATCTCCTTCTGTTGGAGCAGCAAGGATGGAAAAACACCAGGCTGCTGGCTGTCACCCTGGGGTCTCCATCAGCCTGAGCAGTCTCAGTGTAATGAGGGGCTACTGTCTGGCAGCAGCATCCTTCAGCAGGGAGGACATCACTAGGCAGGGGTTCACATCTCTGGGACTGCCTCTGCCCAGACTAGAGGCAGAAGTTAGCTTCCAAGAGGATTTTTTTTTTCTTTTTTAGGATTTCCTTTCTCAGGCTAGATCCTTCTTTAGTTCCCCCAAATCCTTGCTGTGCCTAGGATAAGATTTATTCATTCATCTCAATAAACAAACATGTATAGAGCACCTACTGCATGACAAGCCCTTTGTCTCGAGTAATTTTCAGTCTACCAGGGGAGGCAACTGCCTAGAGACACATTTAGAAAACATGTGGAATGTAGGGGGTCCAGAGGAAGACGCCTAATACAACAGGAGGGCATACCTCCAGCCTCCTGGGACTCCTTGGGTAATGCTCATTTTATGCTTTCCCAATCAAGCCTCTTCTCTCCATTCATTTCCCTTTTGGTGATTCCTCATGGATATCTGGGGCCTCCCACCCACCTGTTTCCTTGTTCTCCTCTAAATAGTAAGAGCCTCCAACATGTCACAAAGTCCTCCTGGAAGGTACTCAGCTCAGTCTCAGCTCAGTCTCAGCTCCTTTATGCCCTGGTCAGCCTTTGCTCACAAGTGAGTGACTCATTTGAGCTCCAGATTTAAGCATCTGAGGATGACAAGTTGTGTGACCTAGGAAGGGGGCTGCTACCCTATGACTTGATCTTCAATTTGTAGGCAAGACCTAACACAGATATCTCTACAGCAGAGTTTTTCTAATCTTGACTTGAACTGAACCCTAGAAGAGGGGAAGACACTCCAAGGCTCATGTTTAAGATGTCAAAATAATTTCTAGAGTGAGATCCCAGAGAGGGAGTTGGCTGCATGGACTTTGAGGTCAGGCGGCTGAGCTTCAAGTCCCAGCTCTGCTGCTGAGTGGCTCACCTTTGGCTGAGCTACTGATCCTCTTTATGCCTAAGTTTCCTCAACTGTAGAGTAGGAATAATAATAGCTCATCCTTCCTGGCTGTTGCTATGAGGATTAACTGAGATAATTTATGTAAAGCCCTCTGTACAGTACCCAACACACAGCATCAGTAAATATCAGCTTTAGTCTCAGAAGCTTCTTTCAGGTGTTGGGCCGCACCATCCCCAGGCAAGACTCTGTAGGAGCCACATCTTGATGGGAGAGCCAAGAAGAAGATATTTTTAAAAGAGATGACATTGATGGATGCAATCCCACTTTGGGACTCCGTATGTGTCTTCCTCCTTTGATTTCTTGTAGGTGAGTCTTAGACTGTGGCCCAGTATTTTACATCAAACAGCTGGAGGGGAAACACATTTTAGAAAGCCTGCTATTCCAGCCTAGCAACCCAGGGCTGAAGGGCAAGGACCAACCAGAGTGACCAGCTGTGAATCCCACCATCTGTCCCTGGAGACAAACAGGAAAGACCCTGGTCATGGTCACTGCAACCTCCTGCCCTCCCATCACTGTCACCAGGAACTTAAGCTTCCTACTTACCACTTGGTCCTAGAGGTCTCACCCCCTCTTTGTCCTATTCCCCACTCTCCAGCCTGTTGCCCCCAAAACATGGTCAGTGCATCAACCCCTCCAGCAGCACCCTTGAGTAAGACAGAAACCTCTCTCTCACAAAAGTGCGGATGTACACCTTACACAGGGTTGTAGGGGAGAGACACGTGGGCGGTTGTCAAAGTTTCTGGCTGCCCAGCACGTTTATGAACACTCTTCTTACATATGAGGAATTTCCCACCTTATGGATTCTGCCTCCCAAGGGTTAGAAACTAAAGCAGTCACTTCCCCAGCCTCCTCTGTAGCCAAGACACAGCAGGTGACTGAGGGGCAGCAGGGATGGCCAAGGTCACATTCCTGGGCCAGATGCGGTGTTGACACTGAAGGCAGCAGTGACAATGATAATCAGGTTCCTGGCAGTGAAGCAAACTGCAGCAGGCAGTTGGCAGCAGCAGCAGTAACAGCAGTTTGCTCAGTAGGCCAATTTTACAGCCTATAATGGAACATTTATTCTGGAAGTACAGCCTCAGGCCTGGCTCTCATTCTTCACTGAGTCTTTGATACACCCAATATCCTTGGACCGAACCTTTACTGCTTAATCAGCCAGAATCAGCTGCTACTGTTTGCAATGAAGAGCTTCGATTCCTACAGGTGAGGATTACTGGGACACATGGTGACAGTTTAGAAGCTGAGTTTTACTGAGATCTCTTAATACATCTGTTCAGTTGCTTTAAATGCCTTGTGCCCCTGGCCTTGCCCCAAAGGGGAAAAAAACTCAGATTCATATGGTTTCTAGGCAAGAAGAGTAGGCTGTGGTCCTGCACTGTAATCTGAGAAGGAATGAACAGCATCAGAGCATTTGTCAAAACAACTTCTTCCACAGCAGGGGTCTGTCTGGGTTGGGATGATGGCAGGTGTTGGCTCCAGGGGCCACAGCTATAGGCTGAGACCTGAGACCTCCCCCAGGGAGCTGACACACACCAAGCCAACAGACCAGAGTCACACCTGGGCCCGGAGCTGGAGGGGTCTGAGATTCCAGGCGGATGAGAGGCAAGAGGAGCAAAAGGAAAGACAGCAGAGTTCGGACCCACGCAGCGGGATGTATTTGTGATTCCTTGTCTGCAACTCCTCCTGGCCAGAGCTTGGGAGCTGCCAATACTTAAGACCCTAAAGGGTCCTGGCACTGCTAACAGACATACTGGCAGGGTGCCTGGTTGAGGATAAACAAATTAACCTTCCCAGACTCCTGGGGAGCTGAAGAAGAAAGGCATGGCAGACCCTGGGAGCCATGCTGGGACGTGTCTACACGCTCCCTGCTAAGGGCCTTCCTGTTTCCTAAAGACCCTCTGATCAGGACAATTGTCTCAGGGAGAGCTGGCCTCCAGGCTTAAGGACAGAGGGCAGAAGAAGACACAGGGAAGCTGGAATGTGAATTGTGGGTTTGGAACTCCCTGAACTATCTCTCCCAGGCAACTGTCTGGCTGCTGTGCAAAAACAATCAAAGCCAAGCCAAGAGAGAGAGAGAGATGAGAGCCCTGCTGGCAGAGTGTGAGGCCATGTACCCTCTGTGCCAGATCTCCTCTGGTTTGGGGAGCTGAGAAGAGTTCCTTGCTATTCAAGCTAGTTTTATTGTTGTTCAGTCGCTCAGTTGTGTCCAACTCTTTGTGATCCCACGGACTGCAGCACACCAGTCTTCCCTGTCCTTCACTACCTCCTGGAGTTTGCTCAAATTCATGTCCATAGAGTTGGTGATGCCATCCAACCATCTCATCCTCTGTCATCCCCTTCTCCTCCTGCCTTCAATCTTTCCCAGCATCAGGGTCTTTTCCAGTGAATCAGTTCTTCACATCCGGTGGCCAAAGTATTGGAGCTTCAGCTTTAGCATCAGTTCTTCCAACGAATATTCAGGGCTGATTTCCTTTAGGATTGACAAGCTAGTTTAACAGTCTTATATGTATGACATGTTCTGCATGTGCTCCCCATTGATATCAGTGGAGGTGAGCCATCATTTCATGGAAATTGAGCCATGGTGCTTTTTCTGACTAGAGAAGCATCTCTTGTTTATGCTTTAACTATGAGCCCCTCAAACCAGAGCTGACACAATCCAAACACACAAAAATATCAGGCTAAAGTCAGTGTGTTTTAACCTCTTTGAGAAATTGCACCATTAAGCCTAAAGAAGACTCTGGTCTTTAATTCCACGCAGATATAGCCAGAGAAAGGATCCAGGCTGCTTCCTCCCTTCTGGCCCTTGCCCTTGACCCTGGAAATCCCAGATTGCCAGGCTTTCTCAGAAGATGCAGAAAACTGACTGACTGCCCCTCCCAAGTTCAGCACTTCAGGAGTCAAATAGAATGAGGGCCCCACCACTGAAATTTGCTGGCCCCCTGTCACCTCGGACCAAACATTTTCAGGGCTCAGCTCCAAGCCCAGGCCACACTCCCTACATTCTTTCCTTGGGATCCTGGCACAGAGCTCCAAGCTTCAGCTCAGCAACAACCACGGCTTTGTTATCTGGGGGCAGGGAAATTTCCCTCCCTGGGAGCATAAATCATTTGACTCATTAAGACACAGACGCCCACAGTGCTGTGTCCTCCACTGTGGTCGTTAAACCCCTGGAGGGTCTCCTCTGACTCCCTGCAGCCGCACAGGGTCAGAAGGGGGGTCATCCAGTCCAACTTCCTACCCAGGACCCACCCTCTGCAGCCCCAACAGCTCCTGGCCTCGTAAGGGAGTCACTTCTGAAGAGGCAGCTCTCCCACGGCTGGCTTTTCCATTATTAGGAAGTTCTTTCTCCTATTGAGCTAAAATTGATCTCCCTTTCACCTCATTCCTTTTCTATCTCATCAAAGATGCAACGCATTCTCATATCTACAGGTCAGCCCTGAATTTATATGAAAATAGTTTTTTTTTCCTTAATAAGAATTTTCCTCCAACTAAACTACCTCTTTCCCCTTCTATTCCTTTTAGTTATTAGACCCAGACCCATTCTATTCACTCTTGCCTGGATACTTTTCAGTATATACACATCGGACTTTGCTGTCGCATCAGAACCAAGACCTACTCCCAGTAAGATATTTAAAAATTAAGATCCCCATTAGTTAAACACAGTTTTATCCTCCATATCCCTCATTGGCATAACTCTAGAACTTTGAATTGGTGAGGCAGTAATGGCTAGTTGACTCCAGAGACTTCCCCCACTTCTTTATCTGAAACAGAACTAGCCAACGTGAAATATTTCAATTCCAATCATCCACTGAAGCTATATCACAATGAAACTAATTTCTAACCTAAGAGATGTAAGCAGAAATGTGTAAGAAATTTCTCTGGAGCCTGCTTAAGAGTGAGAGGGCCAACTCTTCTTTTTTGCCTTCTTCTCCATTTTGTTTCTGGAACTTGGAAGTAATGCCTGGAACTCTGGCAGTCATATTGGACCATGAGGATCAAAACCTCATTCTGGAGCATTTAGATAGAGGGAGCCTCGGCTCTTGACGACACTGTAAAGCTGCCACAGCTCAGGACTGCCCAACTCCAGATTCATTTTATGCAATAAACAAACTTATCTCTCGTTTAATAATAAACTTCTTTCTCAAATATTTGAGAATTTTCTTAAATATGCATTCAAACTTATCCTCAATTTATCACCTTAAAATCACTGTAATGGGTTATATATTTACACCAAGGGGCCTCTCAACTAGATAATTCTGAGAAGAGGAAACTTAAGCTCTCAACATAAATTCTTTTATTTTTTAAATTTTGTCTTTTTCTTTTTTAACCATTTGCTGAGCACTCAGGGATAACATAAAGAGATTAGAACCAGAAAAACCTCAAAACCTGAGGTTTTCATCTCTTAGAGCTGTGGTGACAAGGTACCATAAACTTGGTGGCATGGAACAACAGAAATTTGTCCTCTAAGAGTCCCAGAGTCCAGAAGACTGAAATCAGTGTCCTAAGGTTGAAATGAAGGTGTCACCAGGAACTTCCTTGCTCCCTCCAGAGGCTCTGGGGAGCAGTCTCCTCCTGGCCTCCTGCAGCTTCTGGTGGCCCCAGCATTCCTTGGCTATGGCCACATCACTCACATCTCTTCCTCTGTGTCAAATCTCCCTCTGCCTTTCTCTTATAAAGATATATATGATTGCATCTCCAGCTCACACAGATAATCCAGGATAATCAATTCATCTCAAGATCCCTAATTACATATGCAAATGTAATTTTTTGCCTTATCAAGTAACATCCTCAGGTTCCAGGGCTTAGGATGTGGGTATCTTCAGGACCATCATTTTAGCTTTCCCCACCTGTCTCCTCTGAGAGTTTAAAACATATGACCCCAGTGATGCCTTACAGCAATGGCTCTTTCCTAGCTGTTAGTCTGCTGCCATGCTGCTGAAAAAAGCTCACCATCCTGCACAGAGCCCTGGAGCACGTATCCCATAGCCAGAGTGTGAGTTTCCAAGTCCTTAGGCTCAGAGAGAGGAATCTATCTCCCACGCTTGCCTCTGCTCCCTGCCTTCACACCCTACTGTTAAGTCAAAAGTCTACCCACCTGACCATCATCTCCTGTACTAGGATTGGTCTCATCCTTGGATTATTTTTTTTTAATTAGTTTATTTTCTATTTTTTAACTTTACAATATTGTATTTGTTTTTCCATACATTGACATGAATCCACCATGGGTGTACATGTTTACAAACTTAGCTCAAACCTACATTGTTCCATATCCAGTCTAGGCTTGTCACTGAACTGCCTACACTTTCTTTGAATAAATGAATATGTGAGTCTATCAGCAATGTGTTCCAAGGTGGTTGGTTTACTTTTAGGATGAGACCACATCACTTTGGGCAATTGTGTAGGCAGTTCAGTGACAAGCCTAGACTAGATATGGAACGATGTAGGTTTGAGCTAAGTTTGTAACCTCTTGGTTTTCTCATCTGTAAAACAGAGAGAGGAAGGATAATAATATCCACCTTATAGAGTTGTTGTAAGAATTATTTTTAATGTGGGTGAAGTACATAGTACCAAGTCTGGCTCCCAGGAAAAGCTCGCGAAATGGAGATGATGCCTCGTTCATTCCGTTTTCCATCCAGTCACTGATGGAACCCTACTGATGCTGGAGCTGCAGTCATGACCCAGCCAGTCTTGCTCTGCAGGAGCTCATAGCCACAGGTCTGGGCTCCACACAATTCACCCACAAGGGCATGAGTGCCCCACCACAGATTTAAATAAAGTCGTGGGGGAGGAAGCCACTTGCTCTTGAGATGCTCGGCTTGCCACTTCCTCAAAACAGGGCAGTGCAGAAAAATCTACAAAATGTGCCTTTGTGTACAAGGCCCCACAATGCACTAGGTTGTCTTGGAGCTGCTAGAAGGGAACCCCAGCCTTCATACGATGGACCCCAGGCCACTGCCTATTGCACTGAACTTCTGCTCATTATCCATACAAGGGAAGGGGCCTCCAATTTAAGAATTTTGTGAAAGTGAAAGTTAGTCATACAGTCATGTCCAACTCTTTGTGACCCCATGGACTGTAGCCCGCCAGTCTCTGTCCTTGGAATTCTCCAGGCAAAAGTCCTGGAGTGGGTTGCCATTTCCTTCTCCATTAGGAATTTTAGTTAAATGCTAAAAATTGGAGGTAAATTAATTAAGATATAACTTAAAACAACACCAGCCTTCCCTCATCAACAGTTCCTAAGACAGGATAGGCAGCATTAATTGTTGCAATTAATTAGGCATTAAACTGATAATGGGTACAGCTGCTAACAATTAACAGCTAATTATGTCAAGCACTTTAACCATTTCACAAAAGAAATGGAAATTGGAGGGAAAGGAGAGAGAGCTGAAAAGAGAGAAAGCAGTTACCTTGTAAACAAATGAGATGCAGCTAGCTCCAAATGCAGCTGGATCTTGCTGTAGAAGTGACAGAAAAAGTTAATACCAGCCCTGTCCCCAGCAAGGCAGAGCTGCATGGAAGCCACACGTGAGTCTGAATTTGAACTGAGGAGACCTGAATCGAATTCATTTGAATAGTGAGCAGAGCCAGCACGTGCCAAGCTGGCACCTCAATGTGTGCATCAGTACTTGCCCTATATTAACCATGTAATCCTCTCAATACTTTATGGTAGTTATGGATGAAAAAACTGAGACCTTGAGAGGTGAAGCGACCTGCCCAAAGTCATGCATTTCTGAGTATTAGAGTCTGGATTCCCACCCAGGCCCATTGGCTCCAGGGAATACCCTCCTCCCCAAAAATGAACCTCTTCAGTTTGCTGAGGGTCTTCCCTGGTGGCTCAGTCAGTAAAGAATCTGCCTGCAGTGCAGGAGACTTGGGTTTGATACCTGGATCAGGAAGATCCCCTGGAGAAGGGAATGGCCACCCACTCCAGTATTCTTGCCTCAGAAATCCCATGAACAGAGGAGCCTGGTGGGCTACAGTCCATGGGGTCACAAGAGTCGGATATGACTTAGTCCACTACCATCAATTTGCTGAACTCTTAGTCAAACCTAGAGAGAAATGTTTTATTGAACCATGAGCTCAACCAGTTAATTTTCAGACAAGAGAAAAAGCACATTGTAAGCAGATCAAACAGGAACTGAGAATATTTGAAGTGATAAACCTGACAGAAATTTATATTCGAATCATGTCCAACCCAAGCCAGTATTTCATTTGTGCTCTTAAATGTAACGACCTCTCTCCCTCCTCTCCATGGAAGCTGTTATCCTGCTGGGATTGACCAAGCAGCTCCTTGAAGAACCAAAACTCCTCCTTCCCAATGAATTTTTGCAGCAAACATCAGTGGTTGGTTTTTACTCCGGGCTTTTGTTTCCAACTAGCTTTATTTTTATCATCTCAGGGAAGAGGAAATGGAGGGGAATAGAAGGATCAGACCAAGCTAGCCACCCACCCATACACACATACACATGTATAAACACATACATACATACACATACATTTATTTTTTTACTGTACATTGCAGTATAGTTGATTAACAATGTTGTTTTAGTTTCAGGTGTAAAGCAAAGTGAAGTAGTTGTATATACACATGCATCTATTCTTTTTCAAATTCTTTTCCTATTCAGGTTGTTACATAATATTGAGCAGAGTTCCCTGTGCTATACAGTAGGTCTTTGTTGGTTATCCACTTTAAATATAGCAGCACACACCTTATTTAGATGATTTACTTAAAGAGGGGGCTTCCCAGGTGGCCCTAGTGGTAAAGAACCCACTTGCCAAAGTAGGAGACAAAAGAGACCTGAGTTCAGTCCCTAGGTTGGAAAGATCCCCTGGAGGAAGGCATGGAAATCCACTCCAGTATTCATGCCTGGAGAATCCCATGGACAGAGGAGCCTGGTAGGGTACAGTCCATAGGGTCACAAAGAGTCAGACATGACTGAGGTGACTTAATACGCAGCACATACACTTAAAGAGGAGAGAGTTGCAACAAAAAAGGGCCAAGTCTCCTTCTCCTTTATTCAAGCCAAGAAAGACAAGCTGCCTTATCTGGTGTCTCACAGGATGGCAGATAAATTCGGAACTGAAAACTTACAATCCTCTGTCGGTACTCAAATTTACGACTGCGTAAGAATCACCTGCAGGACTTGTTGAAACAGATTCCTGGGTTTCTTCCCTGGAGATTCCAAATCAGTAGATTAGGGTGACGCCCAAGAAACTGCACTTCTGATAAGCATCCAGATGCTGATCAGTTGGTCCACAGACCACACTTGGAGAACCACTGCTCTATCCTACCCCATTTCTGGCCACTATTCCTTATCCCAAGCCATCAAACCACACCAAGGCCTACTATCTGTCCCCAAAGTGGGATCAGTCTGGCCCAGGAGGCACAAGAGTTTGTGCTGGTCTCATTGATTTGGAAGTTCAAGTTGTAGTACTTGGTGTACTTGTGGTCATGCTTAACCAGGACCTGTTTTTGAGCAGAATCCAGGAAAGGGGGCCAAACAGGCCTCTTGTTTCCATGCCCCTACCCCACCTCCTGACCACGTAGCTTGAGAGTGAGAGTTTTCTGTTTGCTGGGAATGAAAGGAAACATGCCACATTAGAGCAATACCAGAAGGACTTCAGAGGCCCAGGTGCCCCTGCTCTTGCTGATCTCACCCTTGTCTCCCTCACCAGGACCCCCAAGGGGGCTGAGACCTGTCTTCTCTCTCCCTAAGGCAAGCCCTTTGGGCCCACCATTAACCCCCAGGGCCTCCTCTGCTTCTCCCCGACATATCATGTTTCTGGAGTTGGGATTATGGGCTACCACAGCCCCACGACTAAAACCAGAGCTATGGGGACTGCCTCCAGGTCCAGGAGAGATCTTTCCAGAACACAGTGTGGGCAGGAGGCTGGAGGCCAGTGGAGTGTATCCTCACTTTGTTCTAGCTGCTTTCAGGTTGCACTTTGGGGCTATGGCGAATGAGTTTGCCCCAAAACACAGGCACAACTGAGGTAAGATCACCAGTCTTCTGTACCAACAGACTCCCCTCTTTTAGAATTTACACCCTCCCCTTTAAAGGGGCTCATAGCTCCAGTCTTGGTATAGTAAACAGAAACTGTTAGTTGCTCAGCCGTGTCTGACTCTTTGAGACCCATGATCTGTAGCCCGCCAGGCTCCTCTGCTCGTGGGATTTCCCAGGCAGGAATATTGGAGTGGGTGGCCGTTTCCTTCTCCAGGGGATTTTCCCGACCCAGGGATCGAACCCAGGTCTCCTGAATTGCAGGAAGATTCTTTACCTTCTGAGCCACCAGGAAAGACTGAAGTTTATGGTAAATGGAAGTTTCTGATAAAACTCTAACAATGGATATTGTGGACTTCAAGTGTGATCTTTGGGAGGGTTACTTTAAAAGATCAGAATGTAAAAAAAAAAAGATCAGAAGTGTACTTTCACATACTATCGGTTAGAAGTAGACATTGTTCCCTTCTCTCTGAAGGGAAACATAACAAAGCATTTAAAAGACCTTTAAATGTGTAATTCTCCTGCTAGGAATTTACTCTAAGAACATAACTGGACAGTCTCAAAGATGACTGTGCAAGGACATTTGCTCAAGCATTATTTACAACATCAAAAAGTATAAACAACTTAAATGCATGAATAAAAGTAGGAGTTTAGGGCTTCCCTGATAGCTCAGTTGGTAACGAATCCACCTGCAAGGCAGGAGACCCCAGTTCGATTCCTGGTTCGGGAAGATCTGCGAGAGAAGGGATAAGCCACCCATTCCAGTATTCTTGGGCTTCCCTTGTGACTCAGCTGGTAAAGAATCTGCCTGCAATGCAGGAGACATGGGTTAGATCCCTGGGCTGGGAGGATCCCTTGGAGAAGGGAAAGGCTACCCACTCCAGTATTCTGGCCTAGAGAATTCCATGGATTGTATAGTCCATGGGGTCACAAAGAGTCGGACACGACTGAGGACTCCACACTCACTTTGGTTAAATGAACCATAGGAAATACACTTTCTGAAATATAATGCAACTGATAACAATGATATAGAATAATGCTTATAAACACAGGGAAATATTCATCATAATGCTGAATAATAAAATACAGCCTATAGAACAGTGTATATTTAGAATATTATTTTTGTAAAACTGTATGTGGCTCTGTGTATGTGTGTGTGTGATCTGTGGAGAGAATGCATGATCTATGAAGAAAGACTATGATCTATAGTCAAGCTATGTTTTTTGCAGTAGTCATTTATGGATGTGAGAGTTGGACCATGAAGAAGACTGAGTGCCAAAGAATTGATGCTTTCAAACTGTGGTGCTGGAGAAGACTCTTGAGAGTCCCTTGGAGAGCAAGGAGATCAAACCAGTCAATCCTACAGGAAATCAACCCTGAATATTCACTGGAAGGACTGATGCTGAAGCTGAAGCCCCAATACTTTGGCCACCTGATGCGAAGAGCCCACTCATTGGAAAAGACCTTGATGCTGAGAAAGATTGAAGGCAGGATGAGATGGTTGGTTAGTATCATCGACTCAATGGACATGAGTTTGAGCAAACTCCTGGAGATAGTGAAGGATAGAGGAGCCTGGCGTGCTACAGTCCATGGGGTCGCAAACAGTCAGACACATCTTAGCAATTGAACCACCATGACAATGGAGGGGAAAAAAAAACACAAAAGGGCATACACCACCAAGCTATTAGTGGTTATCTTTACATGATGAGCAAATAGAAAGTATCCAGATTTTCTTTTGTATTTTTCAGACTCTGTTGAACATGCAACAACAACAACAACAAATCATAGAATCGATAAAATAATTACTAATGATGTAATTTCAGGTGACTTAATGGGTTATGATAAATATTTCAGGGTAGGATCTTCCCACTGTTTCTGAAACCTAATCACATGTGATAAACTTAGAAGAATAATTGTAAATACACGAATGAATTTTTTAATCTGCGAGCACAGGCCAATGTGCCAATGTAAGTATAAGAAAACACATCTTCGGTACATAATGTACATATTCATTGGTCCCTACACCCCTTCCGTCCCCCACTCAGGCAACAAAGATTTTTTTTTCCTCTGTAATGTCTGCTAGCAGCCAAACACAGGCACTGCTAATGAATATTAATTGACCTAACATCTTGTGGTGATGAAACTGTGCACATTTCCCTGTCTCATTTGGTTGCTAGGGAACCATGTGAGACAGCCATGGGGCCCTGGGACATCAACCTGTTAAGTGCAAGGCAGAGTTAAATCACAAATCAGAAATACTCTGCCTGACTATTTGTGTATGCCAGCAATGGTGTGTATGTGTATGTAGCGTTGTTAAAGAAACAAGAAACAAATAAATATCAATAGGCAGTCTGGCAGTGGGCTTTCCAACTACCGGAGATGGGAGTAGACTCTTGACATACTGCAGCCCCCTTCTCAGGGGTCTCCTGGAAACTTCCTTGCTTCTTGAGTCCCCTTCCTAGCAATCCCCTGACACCTCTGTTCCTCCCTCAGCATTCGTCAAGGTCTAGAGTGGAACTATGAGGTTGGTGCTGGAGGCAACACCTGGGCAGGTGATGAAAAGAGTGTGATAGTTGGATGTAATTACCCTGAAATTGTCGGCATCATTTCTCACCATCCCAGGGATCATATCAGATGCAAACAAGCTGCTGAGTGAACCTGGCCTGCCTACAATTCTCCTCCTGCACCTGCCTTTGGCTCCTCTTCTTTCTTCCTCCCTCTCTTCCCTTCTGCCCACTTACCTAGTAAAGAGCTTCTCTTTATCAGTGTTGGTCCCTGATCTGGCCACTTCATGGCCTGGGTTTCTGGAAGACAAGCCTCACAGAGCCTCCCTCACTCCTTAACTCCCTTACTTCTTTCTCTTTCTTCCTCTAGTCTTATCCTTAGAAGCCCTTACTTTGCACCAACTTTCCTGACTGTTCTTTTCCTTTTGACTAGACACCCTCCCTAGAAAATAAAGAAGTCTTTGTGCTTGGGTCTCTTCCTGTGATATGCTTGTAAGTGTGTCAAAGACTTCCTCTGTCCTGGTTGGCCGGCTCCCTAAGGGGGGGTTGGGCTCCAGGCTAGTCATCTGCAGGCTTGGCTGGGAAACAGGAGGGTGGGTTCTAGTCCCTTGGAAGATGAGGGAGTGAGGCTGGGGATGGTGGGGAGGCTCATTGGGTTTTACCTGGTTTTAACTCAAGTCCCTGAAATCAAATACAACCATGAGCATTAATTTCCCTCCAAAGACTGTTCTGCTGTCTATTTAAATTCATTGTTATTGAAAATACATGCATATAAAAATTCTGTCCTTTCTTTTTATTTCCATCATTTATTCATTTCACAAACATTAATTGATCACTTATTTTCTGTCCAGAAATTTCACTGGGCCCTGCATGGATTCAATGTTGAATCCAAACAAACACAGTCCATGTTGTTGTGGAGCTTAAAGTATTATGAGAAAGCAGGAAAGGCAATCAAATACCCTCACATATGAATATTAAATCACAGTTACGGTAAGTGTGATAAGGAGAGGCATGTGGAGTATGGGGGAGGAACTGCTCACGTCATCCTGAGGATCAGGGAAGGTGTTGAGGACACTGACTCCATTTCTTGAGAAATACTAACCTCACAACCACTCCCCTCCCTGACCTCAGCAACATGATATACATGCGTCTTCTTCCTGGGTGGAGAGGAGATTGTGGGGCTGAAAAGAGGCTCCTGTCTCTACTAAATCAAAGAGAAAAATGTACTCACTTGTTTTTTTTCTTTCCTTCTCTCTCTTCTGTAGTTGCAAATGTTGAATTCACACAAAGATTTTAAAGGAAATTCCATGTCATGAAACCCACAGACCACTTTCCATCGCATGGGTCCCAGTGGCCGCAGGCTTCTCTATTGGTGAAGAGCGTGTGGAGCTGAGGTGGGGGGTGTGGGTGTCCAAGATTAGAGAAGCCAAGACAGCAAAGGGTTCTGTCCCAAAAAGAGAAGGGAAGAGAGGCATCCTGAGTGATCCCAAAGTGAGAACGTGGAGAGAGACACAGGGATGGCGGAAAGCGACAAGAGGCCCAATGCTGGGTGGCAACAGCAGAGACCAGGGAGAGACATCGAAGGAGAACCTGCGGACAGAGCAGCTGCCGCCTCCTCCAGTTTCTACTGTGAGATCTTAAGTACAATCTACATTTCCCACATGCCTTCTGGAGCAAACTGCGAGGGAAGGTTGACTTTACTTTAAAGTTGGTTGGGAAAAACAGAAGCTACCCCCTGCTGCCGCTGGACTTCCTCAGAACTGGAAGGGATCCAAAGAGGATCCAGGCTTTCAACAGGAATCCTCTCTCCTACTCCTCCAGACAGACGTCTGCCTTCTATCTGAACACAAAGTGACTGAACAATCACCCCTTCCTAAGGCAGCAGTTCTAATGATGGTTTTGTTGTTCAGTCACTCAGTCATGTCTGACTCTTTGCACGCCAGGCTTCCCTGTCCTTCACCATCTCCTGGAGTTTGTTCAAACTCATGTCCATTGAGTTGATGATGCCATCCAATCATCTAGTCCTCTGTCACCCCTTTCTCCTCTTGCCGTCAATCTTTCCCAGCATCAAGGTCTTTTCCAATGAGTTGGCTCTTTGCATGAGGTGGTCAAAATATTGGAGTTTCAGCATCAGTCCTTCCAACGAATATTCAGTGTTGATTTCCTTTAGGATTGACTGGTTTGCTCTCCTTGTAGTCCAAGGGACTCTTAAGAGTCTTCTCCAGCCCCACAGTTCAAAAGCATCAATTCTTTGGTGTTCAGCCTTCTTTATGGTCCAGCTCTCACATTTGTACATGACTACTGGTAAAACCATAGCTTTGACTATAGGGACCTTTGTCAGCAAAGTGATATCTCTGCTTTTGAATACACTGTCTAGGTTGTCATAGCTTTTCTTCCAAGGAGCAAGTGTATCTAATGCTGAGCATTTTTTTTTCTTAGAGTGAGAGCCAATCTCTCTATGACATTCAAGCCTGGACCATGGTCTTCACTTGGAGGTTACATAAACTAGATTGTCTCCTCATCAAATGAGACCCCACTAGATCCATAAAGACATCCTCTTGTGCATATCACTGTCCTCATTCATCCACCTATGCATTCGCTCTTCAAGTGCTCTCTGCAAGCTTGCTCTGGGATGTGCAATAACTGGGTCTTGGCAAGACAGCTGTAACAAAAGTCAGCCTTGCCCTCATCAGCCCAGTGTTTCCTGTGGGAGACAGAGAGTGCATGGACAATGTCAACACAGAGAGGTTAGAAACAGAGAAGGGCCCCTCCTTCTAGGACATTCTATGAATCCACTAAAGTGAAGTTAGTTGTATTTTTATAAAGTTATTTTTTGATGTACAAGGTTCCAGCTGTAGCTTTTCCACTGCAGGCAGTGATCCAGAGGGGATCATTGTAAACGCAAGCAAGCTGGAAGGAGGAGGGCCAAGCTGGTGGACAGATTCTGCCACCTAGATCCAGTCACCCCAAACACAGCTGGTCAGAGGCAATCCCTTGAGTTGTTACCTCGAGAGATTAACTCTCCAAAGAGGAACTCGGGGGAAGGGAGGGGAAATAGCTCCCTGGTCCTCTGACCAAGACAACAAGCAAGATGGCATCTTCCCAGTCTGTGTCCCGAGCTGCCTGGCCCCTCAGAACCCCTGATTCTTACAACAGAAGCATCCCAGCAGGCTCCACAGGGCAGAAATAATAGCTGGGGTTTTCTGTGCTGAAGACACTTTGGGATCTGAATTGGTTCTCTCTTAGCTCTGCCTCAGGAATGTAGGGCACAAGCTTCTTGGCTGGCCAGGATACAGGACTGGGAGTCAGAAAAATAAGAAATGCCTGGAAACTGATTATGGTTAGACACAGGTTTATGAAACTCTTACCAAGTGGATCAAGCCTCCCCCAGCTTGTCCCACTGCCAGGGATCTGTGGGGCCAATGCCTTCAGCCTCATGGAGGAGGCACTGGGTGCTGGATGGAGGTGGGTAAAAATGCCAAGCCTGGACCAATCTGGCTATCAACAGAGACCCACCACCCAGGGAAGCTAGACCACTGCCCAAAAGCACTGCTGTCCTTTGCTGTCTTAGAAGCTGGAATTTAGGATAACAAAATACTCAAACATTTATGCCGATTCCAATATTTGTTTTGGCTTTGGGAATCAGCCGTTAATCATAGAGTCCTGGGGCCCAAAGGGGTTTTGAGATAGTATCTTGTCTTTACCTCCTTACGGAGCCATCTTAAACAGGGGAGGATCTGTCCTCCACTAGCATAAAAACAAACAAATGTGAGGAGGTAAAACAGTGCGGCCACTCTGCAAAACAGTTTGGCAGTCCTCACATGGTAAACATAGAGTTTTGACCCATCCATTACACTCCTAAATAACTACCCAAGAGAACTGAAAACATATGTCCGCAGAAAACTTTATATGTGAATGTTCAAAGCAGCATTACTCATAAGAGCCCAAAATGGAAACAACCCAAATATCCTCATCTGATGAATGGATAAACAAAATGTGGTATATCTAGCTAAATAATGGAATATTATTCATCGATAATAGGAATGAAATACTGTTACATGCTACAACCTAGATGAACCTTGGAAACGTTATGCTAAGCAAAAGAAACCACTCACAAAAGGGGCCCCGTAGTGTATGAGTTCATTTATGTGAAATGTCTAGAATAGGCAAATCTGTAAAGAAAGAATATAGAGCAGCGGTTGCCTATGGCTGGGAGGCAGAGAGAGTGGGGGTGGGGCATGGAGTAAATGCAAATAAGTGTTCTTTGGTGGGGGTGATAAAATATTCTAAAATTGGATTATGGTAATGATTGTACAGCTCTGTAAACTAAAAACCATTGAACTGTGCACTTTAAACAGGCTTACTTTATGATATGTAAATTATATATCAAGGAAACTGTAGAAAAAGGAGGGGGAGGGAGAAGAGAGAAGGAAGAAAAGAAGAACAAGGGGAGAATTTTAAAGCCACAGAGCACAGCCATCTGATGGCAGGAGTAATACACTCTAGTCCCCAGATAGTGCAAGCCTGTGTGTGTGTATGTGTGTGTGTGTGTGTGTGTGTGTTTACTACCCAGGTTAAGTCAGGAACACTCCTAATATAGCAGGCTGTTATTCTGGTGGCCACCAGTAAGCCACCCTCCTTGTCTTCACACCCTCTTTGTATAGCTCCCTCCCAAAAGAACTCTGGGCTCAGTTATTGACTTGCTGTGATCAAATTGGACATGAGCAAGCATGACTCAAATAGGCTTAATCAGTGCTTGCACCCTGAGGCTTACCCTCTTAGAATGTTCTCCCTTGGACCCCTGAGCCACTCTGACAAGAGGTCTAGCAACACAGAAAGACCACCTGGAAAGAGAGAGAGAAAGCCCCAGCCAGCCCCCAACCACTCCAGTCACCCTAGCTGAGGGGGGAAGCCTTAGAGTAAAGAATTCATCCTGGGTGGTCCAGCCCCAAAAGTCATTCTTGGAGCCAAAGAACCACCCAGCAAAACCCGGCGCCGAGTGCAGACTCATGAAAAATAAAGCATTGTCATTGTGTAGGCCATTAAGTGTTGCAGTGGTTTGTTATGCAATGAATATACCTGCCAGCCTCCACTCTGTCACTCAGTGATTTGCTGATGGACTCCACTTGGATGCCCTTGAATCCTGTGATGGATCTAAGGAGAAGCACAATTTTAATGTGGGTGCAACGTGCCATTTGTCATGTTGTTTAGTGCAATTTAACACAATATTTGTCTGATTGGCATATCAGTTACTTCACATCACTGAGAACTGGCTGTACCAGGATTCTGTGCTTGGAAATGAGAAGATTGATTATGGTTATTATACTAATGGCTGGAAAAATGAATTTCATCAGGAAGGTTGTTTTGAATCAGCAGCGACGGGTCTTGTATGTTTACTCGTGAAACAGCATATACCGCACACTGAGTGCCAATCCTAGAGGACCCTGGGCCGGGCATGCTGGAGCTGACAAGACACACCTGCAAAGAGGGATGACGTGCCACCAAGAGACAGAAACATTCTGTTAAACCCACTCTCTTGAGTATTATCACTTTTCCCATTGATTGGATCATCTTAACAAGCAGAGTGCTTTGTAAAAAAATTTTCTCTATCTCCACTACTGGCTGGATCTACCCTCAGAAAATGACATGGATAGGAACTTCCAGAAACGTGACTATCCTAACAGCCTCAAGGCATCTGTTTGCCTGTCCTGTAATTGCTGCAGCAAATGTGTCTGTTTGGAAAATATTAGCAGTACACATGCTTTCTTGTGTAATAAAACATTTTGACAGTTAAGACTGCCAAATAAAGAGTTTGGTCTGGAGTCTATTTGAAAGGTTGGAATTTAGATGGACATTTTAAAAGATAAACCTGGAAAATCCAGAGCTAAAAACAATGTTTACTCTCCCTAGCAGGTCCTTGTCACCCAATTCAGTTAATTGCCTTATTTCCCACTTTAGCTCATCACAGTTACAGTTTTGTACCTGAAGGCTCAGGGTCTCAGTAGAAGGGAAGTCATCTTTGTGTTAAATCAAAAGAAGGCTTGTCTCACATTCCGGACAGCAGTCAGAGGAACTGTGGGTCCTCCCTGCACCAGCTTCTCCATGGCCTCATTAGACTCCCCAAGACCTCCTTAGACCTTCACCACTGAACAGAGAAAATGAGATTTGCCAGATCGTTCTCAGCAGCAGTGGCCGAGCTCTCACGATAACACAGCATTAATGAAATTCACCTTCCAAGCCCTTTAATTGCTTCTAGTAGCACTTCACTTACAATCACTGTTCTTCTGTCCCCACTGCAATTTTCTTGTTTTGAAAAATAATAGTGTGACAGATGCTTCTATTAGAAGATGTAGGACTGGCCGCAATCCTTTGCACCCAATGGATCAGCCCCACCTGAAAATGTTCACCCAGCGGTGACCAACAAATGGAAAGGACATAACTGCCGAGAGGGAGTCTCTGTAATTGAGCTGCATAATGAGAGGAACCAGAGGAAGAGCTTCTATTAATAATGACACAGTAATTGGAGGTCACCCAGAAAGAGCCCTGCGACACTCAGTGTTCACATTAGCTTTGCACAAAAACCATTGTAGATCTTTCTAAAGGACGATGTGGGCAGTAGTGAGGTTGTTTATCAGATGTATCCAGTACCAGCAGAAGGTCCTTCCACCATAGGGTGCATTGGGCCAGCATAAAGCACTTCACTATGAGAAAATTTTCTGATGGAGTCAGGGAGTAATTAATGTAAAGTCCAGTTGTACACCATGAACTCTGGAGCCATTCTTTAGGCGTTTTCTTCTATACAAAGTATGTGCAGTGGTTCCCTCCTAAGGAACAGGGAGCATTATATCCAAGCCAGGGATGGAACAGGCCGGCCCTAGGAAGGTGGGGCACAGGGGGCAGAGTCTAGGAAGAGTGTCCAGTTGGATATCCAGGTCTCATCAATTTCATTTGAAAAAATAATCCTCAGCGCTTTCCCTCTGCCCACCCCTATCCCCTGGGCTGAACTGGGGGAAATTCATTATTGTTTAATGAGTCAATATCAAATTCTAATAAAAAGATAATTTTTTAAATCCCATTGTGTGGATGGCTCATTATCACATCCAGATAACTCTTGAGTATATTAAAATTGTTCATTGCCATAAATTACAGTGGTATCAAAATAGATTTCCTTTGCAAAGGAACTTCCATTAATATGATTTATATAACCATCCCGAAATTAGATTTGCGCAGGGATAATGTGGAGGTGATGTTATTAACACCTCGTCTGGGTCAGATTTTTAGGCTCCTTTAAGCATCCAGGGTAAGAAGACACCCTTCCAACTAAGGGTGTGGCTGCAGGTGGGACTCTGAGCATTGGCAGGCTTGCTCTCAAAACTTCGTAGCTCCTTTGCTATCACCAATTTCCTTCCCCATGTGCCTACCCAAACTCCATAAATTAGAAACACAGGACGGTTTTCATTCACTATCATCTTCACAAAGGAAAACTGAAATTCAGACCTAGCCCCACATGACATTGCAAGGAGCTTAAAGTCAAGGGCTGCGTCTCCTGTGCCCCTGGTTCCAGCTATAGCCTTGGGCATGGTACATCCTAGCAAACCTTCTAAAATGAGTTAGGTGAATAAGTGAAAATATAAGATCTTAAGTTGTCTTTTCCTCCAGGGGTCATAAGCAATGCTGTCCCAGGTAATTTTCTGTAATGATGGAAATGTTCCATCTCTTAGTTAGTAGTGTGATTAAGAAACTGAATTTTTAATCACACTTAATTTTAACTTTAATTAATTTAAATTTAAATAGTTATTATATGTGGCTCATGGCTACCATAGTAGACTTTCAGGTCGAGAAGCAATTTTTTTAATCAAACACAAAACACACAGACACAAAGAGCCCCAGAGACATCACACATAGACACACACATACACACTCACACATACCTCTCAAGGATGAACATTAATTCTCAGAGCATAGGAAGGAAAAGAAACCTTACCAACTACTCCATAATGTTCAAGGCCATCTCAACTCACAATGGAATTAATAACCTACATCACTATGCAGATCAGTATTCATTTAATTCTTCTCCCCCGGTCCCCAAACTCCTTTCGAATTGTACCCCTTTGGGCCACTGAGAATAAAAATGGACCTATTACTGAACCTTCCTCTCCTTAATGACTGTTCCTTTAGCTACATAAAGACCTGCTCATGATTTGAAATCACCACTTACAAGGGCTTGATTAAGGAAATTCTTAAACAAGGTGCCATTCTTTTTCTCATTCTGGGAGAAGAATTGGAGGGGGAAGATTGTTCCTCCAGTGACTGTGATTCCATCAGTAATCCCCACCAGCCTCTCCCTTTCTAGATCTTTCGCTAGCATCAACTGGTGGGTTTACTCTCACCTCTGCTATCCTCGTGGATCTGATTCCAATCTCTTATTCCTCATAAGCTGCAACCTGTCACAGCTGGGGTCAAATTCACACTATTTGTGCGGAGTGAATGGAGAAAGGAATATGAAATGTCTGGTCAATAAGCCTACTTCTCTCTCTCCTTCTTTGATTAGTAGACCTTCAGAAGAAATCTGCATCCTCCATATGCACTGATGTTGGGAAGTTGAGAGGCGTTTTCCATAAAACTCGTGCAGGAAGCCACAGCCCCACGCTGGCGCGAGGAGGACTCATTACTCAGCACTGAACACCCGGATGCTGGCAACTATCCGAATGGCTGACATTTTCCCTATAACCCGGATATCACCAGCGGAGGAAGCATGGGCTGGGAAGAGAGGTGTGTGTGTGTGGTTTGCTCTGATCACAGTAGGGAAAGCCTTACAGTGTGGAGTGGGAGCTACACAGACTTCCAGGTCCAGCACAGTCAGATAGAAAGGTTTCCAGCATCTGTCTCCACACAGGCAGGCCTCTGGTCCTGAAATAAGCTCGGGGCTTGATTCTCCGACTTGAATCACAGCCAAGGGAGCCTTTTAAGATTTTTCTCATCTCAGGGCGGCTCTCTGTAGAGCCCTGTTTGATCAGTAATAAAGCAGCCATCCAGACACTCTGGCTGAGCACAAAATGGAGTTTGATTTTCAGACAGACGCCAACAAGGAGGATGATTCCTGGGGGCCCACTGCTTTCTGCAGATGCAGGGCTGAACTCTGGATGTGGCAACACCTCAGCTAAGTCCCCTGACAGCAGCACGAGTGACTGTGACAATGGAAATGCCTGGGTTGCCCGCTGGTGATTTCACCCTTCACGTGGTTTGTCAGCTGCAATAGTGATGAGAGTCTCTGTCCTCTCTGTCTGCAGGGTGGGGGGACCGGGGGAGGAGCTGAGGGGCAGAGTTGGACAAGGCCAGGGTTCAGTGGCACCCTTTTGCCATCTCCTATTATCACCCTCGCCCTCCCTTCTCCTCCCTACTGCTAACCCGAGAGAATATGTGTTAAAAATTTGCATTTCAATGCATATGAAAACTACATAACAAAAAACGCCAGACTATTCTTTCTCCTTTTTTAAATGCTTGCTGATTTATTTGGCAAATATTTACTGAGTTTACTGAATGCCAGAATCTATATTAAACCTGGGGTTACAAAAGGGAGTCAGACATCAAAATAACTCTCTGCAGTGAGTGTTAAAATAAATACCAGGCAGTCAAGTGTGATCTTGAGGGCCAGACAGAGGTGGGTGTGAAGGCCCCATCCCCAGGGCACCGGTCTCCAGGCTCCCCGTCCTATCCCACTGGCCATTCTCTTTTGTATTCTGTTGCTGGTTCCTCGCCATCTTCCCCACTCTTAAGAGAAGGGGCCCCTGCCTGCAACCTTCTTGTTCCCATCTATACTCAGTCCTCAGATAATCTCTGAAGCCTTTAGATATTATCTCTATGTTATGACTCTCATTTGTTCCTTGAGGTCTGAGAGATTGATTTCTCAAGCCCTGACCTGTTTTCAAAACTCCAGACTCATATATCCAACTGCCTACGTGCCATCTCCCCTTGCCTCCTGTCTGCTAGAGATCTCACCCTCCATGGCTCCCAACCTGAATCCCATCTTCCCTGACTAAGCCTGCTCCTCCCAGTCTTCCCATCTCAGCTGATGGCCGCTGCATGCTTCTAATTGCTCAGGCCGAGACCCTTGGAGTCATCCTTGACTCCTGCCCTCTCCTGCACCCCATATCCAATCCATCAGCAAATCCTTTTAGCTCTGCCTCCAAGGCTTATTTGTCACTGTTACAGCCCTGGCCTAAGGCCACACCGTCTCTTCCCTGGATTATTATAATAACTTTGAAACTGGGCTCTCTGCTTCCGGATCTGCCTGCCCACTCTATTCTCAGTAAGTGTCCAGACTTATCCTTTTAAAACCTAGACAGATAATATCATTGCTCTGCTCCAAGCCCTCCAGTGGCTTCCCATCAGTCCGAGGAAATGACCCGGGGCCTCCACTTCTGCAGCCCGCTCCAGGCACATTGTCTTCTGCCTCCTGCAAGAACAGGCAGTGTAGGGTCCTCTCCTGCCACAGTGTCTTCTCTCCCCCCCCACCCCCCGGGTATCTTCAGAGCTCTCACCTTCACTGTATTCTCATCTCCGACAGATGTCAGGGAGGCCCTCCCCTCACCACTCTCTGAAACAGCCCCTCCCCATGCGCTCTCTGCGGGCTCCCCCAGTGGCTCAGTTGGTAAAGAATCCACCTGAAATGCAGGAGACTGCCTGCAGTGCAGGAGACCTCGGTTCAATCCCTGGAGAAGGAAATGGCAACCCTCTCCAATATTCTTGCCTGGGAAATCCCATGGACAGAGGAGCCTGGTGGGCTACAGTCCATGGGGTTGCAAAAGTCGGACGCAATTTAGTGATTAAACCACCACCACCACATGTTCTCTCTGTAACCTCAACTGCCTCATTTTGCTTCACAGCAGTATCCCCCATAGCACAGGTAGACTGGGCTTCTTATTTGTTTATTGCCTCTTTTGCCTTGCTAGTATCCACTCCATAAGATCAGATTTTTCTTTTGTTACCCAAGACTGTACTCCCGGAGCCTAGAAGGGTACCACCACGTAGCAGAAGTTCAGTAGAGGTGTGTTGCGTAGATGAACAAGTAAAATGACTTTAATTATAATGGAGAAGAATCTAAGGTGCCCAGGTGCCTGCCCAGCCCAGGGTCCACATCTGAACAAAGGAGCCACGAACAGGTCCTTCCACCTGGGTTACCATGTTTTGGATCATGTGACCCCCTGACCCTTGGCGCTGTTGATTGAACCAGAGGTCTGCAATGCTGGGGCGGGGTGCTCCTGCCTCTCCCCACTGCAGCCCCTCTTCGTCTGCCTCTCTGCTCCCTGTTCCCTAGAGAGCTGACATGTCTGAACTAAGATGATACTGCCCAACAGAAATACCAGGGGAGCCATCTATGTAATTTTAAGTTATCTAGAGACCACAGTTTTGAAGTGGAAAAAGAACAGATAACTTTAATGATACATTTTATCCAATATATGTAAAATATTTTCATTTAAGCAAATAAGCAATAGATGAAAGATAAATAAGCTACTTTACATTCTTTTGTACTAAGTCTTCAAAATCAGATTTGTATTATACACTTATGGAACACCCCACTTCAAACTTGCCACGTTTACAAATGTTCAGTGGCCACATGTGGCTAGTGACTCCCATGTTAGACAGTGAAACTCTAAGGGGGTCTCATCTGAAATGGGTAACTGTGCCTTCAAGGTCAGGATCAAGGTCTTTTCTTCTGCTTCCTTTCTTCCAGCTACTTGGTCCCATAAGCGGGTCTGGCTTCTCAGATGATGTTGGACATTTCCAACCTGGCAGGGCCGTGCCCTTGAGTCAGGCCTGGCCTTCCTCCTCCATCCTCCATTTCAGCTTCTCCACCTGAAAAGACCAGGTGGACAGACTCAGGGTGAGGAAGCTGGGAGCCTCACTGAGCATCCCCAGCTTCAGCCATATTTTCCAAGGCAATTTTCACCATCCTGTGATAGACAAGATAATGCTTTATACAAATAGTGCTTTGTTTTCCATTTGGCTCTTTTTCTTTTGGGTAGCTTCCCTTTCTGAAACCGCTGAGTGGAGAAAGAATGAATGGTACGAATCAGACCCCAAAAATCCCATGTGCAAGACCAAACAGGTTTCTGACTCAGAACACAACATAACTTGTCAGGAAGATAATGACCAAAGAAGGTTCAATCCCACGTGATGGTTCAACTCACCCAGGGGTCCTCTAAGATAGGCTGCAGAGAAGGCAGGAGCAGAGACACTCCGACGGAAAGCAGAAAGCAGGATCCATGGGATGTAAAGTTATGAATGAAAAGCAGCCCTAAGGGGTAGAGAAGCTGAGTAGAGGGAGGGCCATCCTGATTTTTGAAGGAATAAGCAGCTGTTAAAAAGAAAGCAGAAGCTGAACCACAGGGCAAGGAGAGACGGCTGGAGTGGCTGTTTCTCTGGACATTTCAGGCCTGCAGGAAGCCTGCCTGCAGTATTTTCTGTGCTTCCGCATCTGCTCCCGTGTCCTGCAATGTGTCACCCTGAATGCACTTCCACTCTTTACCACCTAGAAAGGCTTACTCCTCCTCTCCCCTGCCACCCAGATGGCTAAGGGTCTGTTGATTGGACAAACTTGTGTCTGGCTCCTGTATTCCTTGAACTTCTTCTCTCCCCAAGCTCCCCAGCTATTCAGACAAACAGCCTTCCAGAGACCCATTCTTTCCTTGTCTTCAAACTTATCTGGACATGCCAATACCGAGGGTGGACACTTACTTTCAGGCTGGGAACTACCCCCACATACTGATAAGTGGAGGGATGGCTATGGGAGCAGAAAACCCAGTTCCAGCTCTGGTGTGGCCTGGCAAGATGGTGCCATGCTGCCTTCCTCATCGCCCAGCAGGGCCCTGGACCAGGCTTCTCAGACTCCATACTGCCATGTAGTACCCTTTGGAGTCAGTTAACTAGCAACACTTGGCTCCTTTCTTTGCAAACCTCATTATGAAACATTTGTTAAGCAGTTGTTGTTCAAAGGTCTCTGCAGGGTGCCATCCTTGGAGGAAGGCGTTGCAACCCACTCCAGTATTCTTGCCTGGATCCTGGTGGGCTGTAGTCCATAGGGTCACAAAGAGGTGGGCAAGACTGAGTGGCGTAGCATGCATGCATGCATCACGCATGCCATTAAAAGAAGGGTGGGTTAGTTTATGTGGATGTGGTTCTTTGCCCTCTGGGAGCTTGAAATCATATTTTGAAGACAAAATAAGAAAAATTTACCTGTGGAAGATGAGATTGCATAATTCCCCATGTTTTAGACTTTGGTCTCTGAAAGCCTCTGTTGCCTGTATTAATGTTCTTCCTAACACCGTAATTGCTGCCAATTGGAGTACACTCTGTATTGCCAACACTCTCCTTGTGGATAATTTGTGCTAGGCAACCCTTTAAAGTTCTCTCTGCTATTATCGGCTCCTCTACTTAATTAATTTCTTTGTTTAATGTCCATGCAATATTATCATCATGTTTCGTTTTATTCCAGAATGCAGCCTGAAATCCAGCAAGAGCTGGAGACAGAACAAAACACCTAATTACCTTTAAACAGTTTTTCAGTTCATTCTTCAGCACTTGCAGCCCTCTTTTACCTCATTTTTTTTGTCACCGCCATCCCAGTACTCATCTCTGACCAAGGAAGGATCTGAACAGGAATCAAACAGCTTCTACGGTTTACACATGGCTGGAGTGAGAGTGATGCTGTCTGCTCTCTGTGCTGGAGGTGAAGGGAATCAGGAAGAACTGAAGAGGAGGTTTGCCAAGGAAGACCTAGACATTGACCTACCCCAGGTCGAGTATTCACAAGCTGGTTTTGTTTCTTAGATATTTTTCAAATGTTAATATAAAATTGTAAAACATCGAAAGTTAAAACTGCTTTTGTGATTCTCTGTATTTTGGATTTTCATGCTTTGGTTTCTACCTCCACCCTATATCACTGTCATTAATGGATGGTTGTAATATGCTCTAAAACAGTGTTGCTCTTTATTTGTAGCAAAGAGCCCTCACCTGGGAGCAAGTGATATGCCAGGGAATTGCCTAGTTTTTCAAAGTGCATTGTGAAAGTCTTCTAAAAAACCTATACCCAGTTCATTTCAGTGCTCTTTTTTGTTGTTAAAAAATTACTATCCACCTCTCTGTTATTTCTGGAGAACATAGAGAAGTGACAGGAATTCTGAAATCAGCGAACAATAGCCATGCTGCTAAAGACTCAATCTGGTGGCCAGCACAACAATCACGATAATAATAATAATGATTCTGTCTATTAGGAATTGTGTTCAGCTGCTAGAAACAGAGATCAGACCACAGTGCCTTGAACACATATGAGCTCACCCATGTAACAGAAATGTGGAGGCTGGTATGGTGCCTCCCTCATCATCACAATCACAGAAGCCTTTCATCTCTCTACTCAACCGTTTTTATTTCATGGCTTCCATTTTTAAGGTTCCAGTACATCTACTGGTGTTCCAGCCATCATGTCCACATTTCAGATAGGAAGGAGAAGGAAGAGGGGAAAGGAGAGGGAAAAGGTACATGCCAGCAGTGCATCCCATCCTTAAGGGGATATTCCAAATCTATTGTTTTATTTCTTTCCTCCATAAAATCATTTTGCATCTCTCCAACCTTATATAAAGACTGAAATTTCTAGTATGTCCATCTTAACCAGAACATTCCCTGCAGAGGGTCATGTTGTTTTTGCCATCATTTGTTGTCCAACACACAATCTCCTTGCAGATGTGAAGATATGAAGGCCTGAGTTTGGCACAGTTTTTGGAAGGCAGACCTGACATGCTCAAACAATTAAACGTTTTGAGTACCCTCCATGTGCAAGGTAAAGGACTAGGAGCTGAGAAGATTATAAAGAAGATAATATGTGCCTTCCTTTACAACACACAAACAAAATGTTAAAGAATGAATTAACATATATCTGGTTAACTGTTAAACTTGTGTTACCCACAAAATGATGGAGGAATTCAAAAGAAGGAAAGGTCATATTCAGCTTTGGTAATTTAGAAGCCTGTACAAAGATGGGGGCTATGTTATCCTGAAAGAAGATAAGAGGTGAAGTTTATTCATAAAAGATAAGTTGTTTTTCTGTTGCTAAGTTGTGTCAAACTCTTTGCAAACCCATGGACTGCAGCATGCCAGGTTTCCCTGTCCTTCACTGTCTCCTGGAGTTTGCTCAGACTTATGTCCATTGAGATGATGATGCCATCCAAACCTCTCATCCTCTGTCACCCCCTTCTCCTCCTTCCCTCAATCTCTCCCAGCATCAGGGTCTTTTCCAATGAGTTGGCTGTTCACATCAGGTGGCCAAAGTATTGGAGCTTCAGCTTCAGCATCAGTCCTTCCAGTGAATATTCAGGGTTGATTTCCTTAGGATTGACTGGTTTGATCTCTTTGCAGTCCAAGGGATTGTCAAGAGTTTTCTCCAGCACCACAGTTCAAAAGCATCAATTCTTCAGTGCTCAGCCTTCTTTATGGTCCAACTCTCACATCCATACATGACCACTGGAAAAACCATAGCCTTGACTAGACGGACCTTTGTTGGCAAAGTAATGTCTCTGCTTTTTAATACACTGTCTAGGTTGGTCATAGCTTTTCTTCCAAGAAGCAAGCATCTTTTAATTTCATGGCTGCAGTCACCATCCACAGTGATTTTGGAGCCCCCAAAAATAAAGTCTGTCACTGTTTCCATTGTTTCCCCATCTATTTGCCATGAAGTGAGAAGACTGGATGCCATGATCTTCGTTTTTTGAATATTCTGTACTAAGTCAGCTTTTTCACTCTCCTCTTTCACCTTCATCAAGAGGCTCTTCAGTTCCTCTTCACTTCCTGCCATTAGGGTGGTGTCATCTGCACATCTGAAGCTGTTGCTATTTCTCCTAGCAATCTTGATTACAGCTTGCACTTCATCTAGCCCAGCATTCGCATGATGTACTCTGCGTATAAGTTAAATAAACACGGTAACAATATACAGCCTTGACATACTTCTTTGCCAATTTTTGAACCAGTTCGTTGTTCCGTGTCTGGTTCTAACTGTGGCTTCTTGACCTGAATACAGGTTTCTCAGGAGGCAGGTAAGGTGGTCTAGTATTCCCATCTCTTTAAGAATTTTCCATGGCTTGCTGTGATCCACACAGTCAAAGGCTTTAGCATGGCCAATGAAGCAGAAGTTTTTCTGGAATTCTCTTGCTTTATCTATGATCCAGAGGATGTTGGCAATTTGAATTCTGGTTCCTCTGCCTTTTCTAAATTCAGTTTATACATCCGGAAGTTCTTGGTTTATGTAATATTGAAGCCTACCCAGCTTGAAGGATTTTGAGCATTACCTTGCTAGCATGTGAAATGAACTCAATTGTACAGTGTTTTGAACATTTTTTGGCATTGTCCTTCTTTGGGATTGGAATGAAAACTGACCTTTTCCAGTCCTGTGGCCACTGCTGAGTTTTCCAGATTTGCTGGCATATTGAGTGCAACGCTTTAACATAATCATCTTTTAGGATATGAAACAGCTCAGCAGGAATTACATCACCTCCAGTAGCTTTGTTCATAGTGATGCTTCCTAAGGCCCACTTAACTTCACACTCCAGGATGTCTGGCTCTAGCTGAGTGATTGTATCATCATGGTTATCTGAGTAATTAAGACATTTTTGTACAGTTCTTCTGTGTATACTTGCCAGCTCTTCTTAATATCTTCTGCTTCTGTTAGTTCCATACCATTTCTGTCCTTTGTTGTGCCCATCATTGCATGAAATGTTCCCTTGGTATCCCTAATTTCTTGAAGACATCTCTAGTCTTTCCCATTCTATTGTTTTCCTCTATTTCTTTGCATTGTTCACTTAAGAAGGCTTTCTTATCTCTCCTTGTTTTTCTTTGGAACTCTGCATTCAGATGGATATATCTTTCCTTTTCTTCTTTGCCTTTTACTTCTCTTCTTTTCTCAGCTATTTGTAAGGCCTCCTCAGACTACCATTTTCCCTTTTTGTATTTCTTTTTCTTTGAGATGGTTTTGATCACTGCCTCCTGTATAATGTTACAAACCTCCATCCATAGTTCTTTAGGCACTCTGTCTATCAGACCTAATCTCTCGAAACCATTTGCCCCTTCCACTGTATAATCGTAAGGGTTTTGATTTAGGTCATACTTAAATGGTCTAGTAGTTTTCCCTACTTTCTTCAATTTAAGTCTGAATTTGGCAATAAAGAGTTCATGATCTGAGCCTCAGTCCACTCCTGGTCTTGTTTTTGCTGACTGTATGGAGCTTCTTCATCTTCAGTTGCAAAGAATATAATCAGTCTGATTTTGGTATTGACCATCTGGTGATGTCCTTGTGTAGAGTTATCTCTTTTGTTACTGGAAGAGGATGTTATCTATGTCCAGTGCGTTCTCTGTTAGCCTTTGCCCTGCATCATTCTGTACTCCAAGGACAAACTTGCCTGTTACCCCAGGTATCTCTTGATTTCCTACTTTTGCATTCTAGTCTCCTATGATGAAATGGACATTTATTTTTGGTGTTAGTTCTAGAAGATCTTGTAGGTCTTGATAGAACATTCAACTTCGCTTCTTTTGCCTTAGTGGTTGGGGCATAGACTTGGATTATTTTGATTTTGAATGATTTGCCTTGAAAAGGAACTGAGATCATTCTGTCATTTTTGAGAGTACACTCACGTACTGCACTTCAGAATCTTTTGTTGACTAAGAGGCCTACTCCATTTCTTCTAAGGGATTCTTGTCCACAGTAGTAGATATGATGGTCATCTGAATTAAATTCTTCATTCCCATCCATTTTAGTTCACTGATTCCTAAAATGTCAATGTTCACTCATGCAATCTCCTGTATGACCACTCCAGTTTATCTTGATTCCTAGACCTAAGATTCCAGATTCCTATGTAATACTGTTCTTTACAGCATCTCCCAGGGTTTGCTCAAATTCATGTCCATTGAGTTTATTAAAAGATAAGATTGATGATAAAAAGAAAAGAGGTGGAGCTGATTGATAAGAGGTGGTTCAGTTCAGTTCAGTTGCTCAGTCGTGTCCGGCTCTTTACGACCCCATGGACTGCAGCATGCCAGGCCTCCCTGTCCATCACCAACTCCCAGAGTTTACTCAAACTCATGTCCGTGGAATCAGTGATGCCGTCCAGCCATCTCATCCTCTGTCATCCCCTTCTCCTCCTGCCCTCAATCTTTCCCAGCATCAGGGTCTTTTCAAATGAGTCAGCTCTTCACATCAGGTGGCCAAAGTATTGGAGTTTCAGCTTCAACATCAGTCCTTCCAATGAACATTCAGGACTGATTTCCTTTAGGATTGATAAGAGGTGGAATGACAATTGATGTTAGGAGGGGTAGATGTCTGGATATCTGAATGGCCTGAAAGACAAGATTTGAAGAAATGAGACACAGAAAATAAAGATCATCAATTTTAAAATTTAATCTGGTATAATCACACTGTGGTAACTGGCAGGTTTATCAATACAAACAAGGACAAAAAGGAAGGATATGTGGATTTAAATTTGAGAAGTGAAGATGGGAGACTTAAGATTCTGATAATAGCAAACCATATCATTAGAATTCTCCTGCAATGCAGGAGACCCGGGTTCGATTCCTGGGTCTGGAAGATCCCCTGGAGAAGGAAATGAAACCCACTCCAGTATTCTTGCCTGGAAAATCCCATGGACAGAGAAGCCTGGTGGGTTACAGCCCATGGGGTCGCAAGTGCTGGACACGAGTTAGAGACTAAACCACCACCACCATGATACTGAATATCTGAGAAATATATAAGAACATCTTCTTGAAACATCAAAGAGCTAAAAAAAAAAAAAAGGATAAAATTACTGCTCCAGGATTGGGGGAAATGGTGGAATCCCTGGGAGATGAACTGGCATTTAAGATTGGTTTTCCATTTGGGATGTTTGCTAACTCCAGAAGGGATGACATATAAGTTGATAAATGCCTCTAACAGTCTTGTAGGGGGAAAACAGTGTTACTAGTCCAGAGGTCAGCACAGAACAAGTTCGGATGAATTCTCTTGGGTTGGAACTCAGAAGAATATAGACCTTCCTAGGTACTTCAAATAATTTCAGACCCTAACATTGAATTGAGATGATCTCAAATTGTTAATACACCCAAGTACCTAGCAGAAACGAAAATAAATCTTTGGAAAGAGATAACATTTTCAACCTCAGTGTATTCCTACAAGCAATTTTGCAAAACAATATCCAGCACACAGTTAAAAATAACTAGCCACATGAAGAAGTAATACTACATGGCTAACCCTAGCAAAAGCAATAAAATCAGGCCCACAGGAGCTACAATACACAAGTTTTATCACACTTAGACTGCTAAGCAACTGTGCTTCTTATGCTCAAGACTATAAAAGAGAAGATGAAAAATTTTAACAAAGAACTAGAAACTTTAAAATGGAATTTCTGGGACAAAATACTATAATAATTGAGAGTTGCAATCCAATCCAACTGAAAGTTAAACAGCGTATTAGCAAAGATGAAAGGATAATTCATGAAGAAGACTTTCAGAAAGAAACAGGAAACAAAGGAATGAAAAATACAAGGGAAAGAGTAAGAGATATAGAAAATCCAATGAGAAGGTTTAATATGAATTTAATTAAAGTCCCAAAAAGAGAAGAGATGGAAAACAGAATAGAAGCAGAGGTTGGTTAATAATTTTCCAAAACTGATGAAAGATACCAAGTCATGGATTTAAGAATTCACATTAAGGATAAATGAAAATACATTCACAAGTAGGCATACAGTTCATAAACTTCAGAAAATTAAACACACACAAAAATATCTTAATACCAGCCAGAGAAAACATCAGGTGGATTCCAAAGGACTCCTTACTCTTAATATCTAAAGAATATCTATAAATCAATTAAAATTAAAAAGACAAAGAACCCAATAGAATAAAGGACAGGAAATTTGAAGAGGCACTTCATAAAATAGGGTATCCAAAGGGCATAAACTTACAAAAACATGTTCAACTTTACTAATAACAAGAAAATATAAATTAAAATTATAATGATAGTCCATAACACACTCACCAAAATGGCTTCTAGGTAGACAATATAAAGTGTAGATGAAGATGAGGAACAAAGGAAACTCTCATACCCTTATGGTAAAACAGCTTTCAAAAACTAATTGTTAGTGCTTACTGAACAAACATATATTCTATGACTCAGTAATTTCAGGCAGAAGTATTGAGAAACACATATAATAAAATTTATAGCAGCACTATTTTAATAGCCCCAAACTGGAAACGACATAAACGCCTATGGATAGCAGGATGGATAAAGATTGTGGTATATTCACATAGTAAAGCAATATGCAGCTATTATGAAAAGAAAAAGCTTTACTAAAAATAAACTCACTACAGCCACATGCAGTAAAATAAATGAGTCTCATTGTTTAGAGAAATAGACATAAAAGAATGCATAATTTATTATATACATTTCAAAAAGCATACAAAACTAATGTTTAGGAGTGTGTATTTATAACTTGGTTACTCTCTCAGTCGTGTTCGATGCTTTGTGATCCCATGGACTGTAGCCCCCCAGGCTCCTCTGTCCATGAAATTCTCCAGGCAAGAATATTGGAGTGGGTAGCCATTCCCTTCTCCAGGGGATCTTCCTGACCTAGGGATCGAACCCAGGTTTCATGCACTGCAGGTGGATTCTTTACCACTGAGCCACCTGGGAATGTACAAACGTAGTAAAGTAATGATTTTCATAAAAGTCAAGGGAATAGTATCTTTAAAGGTGAAGAAAGTTAGTGATTAGGGGGTACTTCTGAGGTGCTAAACACATTTCCACATTTTTTAACTCAGATGTTGTTCTACAAGTGCTCATTTTGTGATAAATCATTAATCTGGACATTTTGTTCACTTTTCTATGTTAAATTTTACAGCAAAAAATGTTTTAAAGAAGAGAAACAGAGTCAGACTTTCTTATAACTCTTATATATGGCACACTTACTGGTGTCAGGCACTATGCTAAGCACTTTACATAAACAACTTCATATAATCATCCTAATGATCCTGAGAAGTACATTTCACCTCTGTTCCTCTCCCCATTTACTGAGTCTTAATTCCCCCAACTGAAAGATGGGAATAATATCCCACCTCGAGAGATTATTGTCAGAATTGAATGAGATATATGCAAAGAGTCAAAGTGTCTAACACATAGGAAGTGCTACTTAAAGGTTAGTTATTATTTCATCAGAGAGCTCAGACTCACTGAAATCAAACAGCTTGCAGAAATCCACACAGATAATAAGACAGAAACTATAATTTGAGCCAGTGTCAGTCACAGCTGGCTCCCTTTCCTCTTCACCAGGATAGCGCATCCCCCAAGTGTTCTGTGAGTTTTATGTTGGACACCAGAGCCACTCTGGAGAAGGGAATGGTAACCCGCTCCAGTATTCTTGCCTGGAGAATCCCATGGACAGAGGAGCTTGGCAGGCTACAGTCCATAGGGTCGCAAAGAGTTCGACATGACTGAGCAACTAACACACTTTTCCAGAGCCATTCAGTTGTAGAACAGGAGAGATGAGACTCCAGCTGGCCTCAGCCTGCCCCTTCCTCTGGGAGAACAGTGGGATTTGTTCTCTATGTGAACTGACATCACGTATTCACCTTCCTTTTTTTTTTTTTTTTTTAAAGGAGTGGAGGTTGTCTCAGTTTGTATCCCAAGCTAACTTAATAAAGGAAATAATTCTGGGGTGTGGGCATCCAGAGATGATGGGCTCTGTAACTGTGCCTTCCATAGGAAGATGGTCACAGTCAGTCCTGAGACTCCTCTGCAGCCCTTCCACGCAATCCTTGTGGGCTCAGAACCACTATAATGACATTAAGCATCTGCAGATGGACAGCCTGGCAGAACTCAAGGCTGGTTGCTTAGCATATGTCAGAGGATTGAGTTGCTAGAACTCAGAGATGTGACTGATAGACTGGAGATAGGAGAGAAAGCAGGGCAGGTGGACAAGGAGAACAAATATTTCATCTTTAGTTTTCTCCTTTCTTTCTTCTTCCATGTCTATTTTTGCCATCTTGCATTTGAAAGAAATTATGTTCTTGAAGCTTGCCATAGCTAGCTTTTCTTCTCTCCTCCACTTACTCTTAATTGTTGCTATTGCTGTTTAGTCACTAAGTCAAGTCCAGCTCTTTTGCAAGCCCATGGACTGTAGCCCACCAGCCTCGTCTGTCCATGGGATTTCCCAGGCAAGAATACTGGAGTGGGTTGTCATTTCTTCTCCAGGAGATCTTCCCAACCCTGGGATTGAACCTCTGTCTCCTGCATTGGCAGACAGATTCTTTACAATGAGTCAGCAGGGAAACACCACTCTTAATCTAACCCCACATACTAAATCACCCCAGAAGCTATAATATTTTACAGTTTGTGTGTGTTAATTGCTCAGTCATGTCCGACTCTTTCTGACCCATGGGCTATAGCTGGCCAGGCTCATCTGTCCATGGAATTCTTCTGGCAAGAATACTGGAGTGGGTGGCCATTCTCTTCTCCAGGGGTTCTTCCCAACCCAGGGATCAAACCCAGGTGTACTGCTTTGCAGGCAGATTCTTTACCATAAGAAACACCAGGGAAGCCTATCTTACAGCTTAAAAGGAGTTTTTACATGTACAAATTCTCATAAAAACTGTGTTGGAGACTTCCTGCTTAAGCTCTGACATGTAAAAATCTTGGAAGTTGTCACACCTTTACAATAAAAAAACGCTGAATAAATGAAAAACCAGTGCCTTTTGGACCCATTAGAGGAACACATTTCTGCAGTTCCACTGGGCATTATCTTTAGACTCGTAACCCTGGAAATGTGATAGGGAAGAGAAAAGCACAACAACGCACAAAACGTTGGTTGCTATCTGACACCTGCTATCTATTCAGAGGGTTCATATCTGATCAGAATTAATGTGGCAGATGGAGCCAAATGAATAGTGACTGTTACCTTCCTGGAATTATTTCAGGATATTCTGTATCTTCAGCCATATATTAGGAAGACTAAAATGGGAAACACACACATACAGAGTGTAATCATTTATGAAAAAAAGATAACTTAGTGAAATCACGACTACAAATCTAGCAGACCTAAAACACTAGGCCCAGACGGTTTCTCTGAAGAATTCTATGAAACATTCAAGAACAAAATAATACCAATTTTCCAAAACCTTTTCCAGAAAATGGAAGCAGAGGAAATACTTCCTAACTTATTCTATTAGGATAGCATTACCCCAATATTAAAGCCAGTTAAAGACACGATAAGAAAGGAAGCTTATGACCAATACCTCTGATGAACATAGACACAAAAATCCTCAACAAAATATTAGCAAATCAAATCCAACAATTCATAAAAGCAATTACATATCATGGCCACGTGGGATTTATTTCACATATGCAAGGTTCAGCTTTCAAAAACCAATGTAACCCACCATATTAGTAGGCTGAAGAAAAAAAATCATATGATCCCATCAATTGATGCAGGAAAGCATTTGACAAAATCCAACACCCAATCATGAAAAATCTCTCAGTAAACTAGGAATTGAAAGGAATTTCCTCAGCTTTATAAGTGAAAGTGAAGAACACCAATAAAAACCTACAGCTACCACCAACCTTAATGGCAAAAAACTGAACACTTTCCCTCTAAAATTAGTAAAAGGGAAAGATGTTCTTTCTCATCATTCCTGTTCAACACCATTTTGGAAATCTTAACTAATGCAATAAGAAAACAAAAAGCACAGAGATGTGAAAGAAAAAAGAACTGTCTTTCTGCACAGGTAACATGGTAGTATATGTAGAAAACCCAAAAATCTATCTCCCAAAATCTAATGAATAACGAGTACAGCATGGTCTCAGGACACAAGTTCAAGACACAAAAATCAAATACTTTCCATTATACTAGCAATGAGCAATTGGAATTTTAATTTTTAAAAAATACCATTTGCAATAGCACTTAAAAAGGAAGTGCTTAGGTATAAATCTAACAAAATTGGCATAGGATCCTTATGTGGAAAATACAAAACATTGATATTCCATGTTGATTAAAAGACTAATATTAAGATTTCAGTTCTTTCTAACTTGATCTCTAGATTTAACGCAATCCCATTGTAAATACTAACAAGCTGTTTGTAAATCTTATGTGGTGTTGTGGACTGAATTGAAAAAAAAGTGTTAGTTGCTCAGTCATGTCTGACTTTGTGACCCCGTGGACTGTAGCCCACCAGGCTCCTCAGTCCATGGAATACTGGACAAGAATACTGGAGTGGATAGCCATTCCTTTCTCCAGGGGATCTTCCTGACCTAGGAATCAAACTTGAGTCTCTTACATTGCAGGCAGATTCTTTACCATCTAAGCTACCAGGGACTGAATTGTGTCCCCCTGAAAATTCATATGTTGAAGTCCCCTCCCCTCACCATCACTCTATTTAAAGACAGGCTTCTGTGAAAGTAGTTGAGGTTAAAAGAGGTCATCAGAGTAGGGTCCTCACTGATAGGACAAGTGTCTTTATAGGAAGAAACACCAGGTCTTGCTCTCTTCTGCCATATGAGGACACAGTGGGAAGGAGGCGGTCTATAAACCATGAAGGGAGATCTCACTAGAGCCCAACCATGCTGGCACCCTGAGCTCAGACTTGCAGCCTCCAGAATTGTGCAAAAATAAATTTCTGTTGTTTAAGCCACCCAGTTTATGGTATTTTATTATGGCAGCACAAACAGACTAATTCCTATGGAAAGGCAAAAAACCCAGAGTATCCAAAACAATCCTGAAGAACCATAAAGTTGGACGACTCACACTACCTGATTTTAAGACTTACTACAAATCCGGGAGTTGGTGATGGACAGGGAGGCCTGGCATGCTGCAGTTCATGGGGTCGCAGAGTCGGACACGACTGAGCGACTGAACTGAACTGAACTGACAAATCTACAATAATCAACACAGCATGGTATTGATGAAAGGACAGACACAAAGATCAATGGAACAGAAGCAAGAGTCCAGAGATAGGTCCACACAAATATTGTCAACTGATTTTTCTTTATAAAGGTAGAAAGGAATTCAGTGGAGAAAGAAGTCTTTTCAATATACAGCAAAATATGAACCCAGACACAGACCTTACACCTTACCCAAAAATTAATTTGAAATGAGTCATAGACCTAAATGTAAAATGCGAAACTATGAAACTTCCAAAAGAAAGGGATAAAATCTACACGATATTGGGCCTGAGGATGAATTTTTAGATACAATATCAAAAGCACAATCTCTGAAAGAAAAACACTGATATTGGTCTCCATTAAAGTAAAAAAAGTTCTGCTCAAAAAAAAAACTTCTGCTGTGTAAAAGACACTGTTGAGAGAATGGAAAAACAACCATAGAGAAAGAGAAAATTTTTGCAAAACATATATCAGATAAACGACTTCTATTCAAACTACACATACACAAAGAACTCTTCAAATTCAACAATAAGTAGACAAACAGTCCAACTAAAACCAAAACAGAAGCCTGAGCGGCCGAAGCTGGAGCTACTTAAGCGATAAAATAAATCATGCGTTATTGGATTAAAACTTACAGTATAAAATAAATATCCATGAGTTCATTCCGACATAAATAAATGGGGGAAAGAAACAAAATCCTCAGCACAGAAGAATCCCAAGTAATTTATGTAGATACTCTGCCCTCAGGGGGATGAATCATCAGCCTCCCCCACCCCACCCTTAAGTGTGGGTGGTCTAAAGTGCATAGTAACTTCTTTCTGAAGAGTTCAATATGGAAAGAGGTCAAGGGGCATAAAGTAACGTGTTTCTGTAGAAGTAACATCAGCCTGGTGATCAAAGTCACCATCAACAATGATAAGTCTTCATGATAGTACCTATTCTGACCTGATGTGATGAAAATGATACTTCACTTCTGTAACCTTCCTCCCAAAAACCCATCACCCCAATAGTACCTATCCTGACCTGATGTGATGAAAATGATACTTCACTTCTGTAACCTTCCTCCCAAAAACCAATCACCCCAGTCAATTTGTGAGTAAACACGAAACAAATTCCAACTGAGAGACATTCTACAGAATACCTGACCCATATTCATCAAAACTGTTAAGGTCATCAAAAACAAAGTTTGAGAAGTTGTCACAGCCAAATGAATGAAATACAGAGTCAGAAAGACTTTAGATAAAGACTAAAGAAATCTAAAGCAAATGTGGATAATGATTAATAATATTGCACCAATATCGGTTCATTAATTGTGACAAAGGGATCATATAATGTAAGATTCAGTAATATGAGAAACTGGGTTCCTATAGTCTATGTGGGAACTGTGCTGTCTTAGCAACTTTTCTGTGAATCTAAATCTATTCTAATATGAAAGGCATATTGAAAAAAAAAAAACCTGACTTTTAAAAAGAATTATTTTCCCCATTTTAAGATTAGGAAACAGAGGCTGTGAAAAGTTGAATGAACCATCCAAGGTCCCAAGGCTACAGACTGGCCCAGGAAGCCAGGTCTGTTGGACTCGAGATTCTGTTTTTCTTTTCCCTTGGGCTATTAAAGTTCAGTTTTCTCTTGCAACCGTGGCAAAAATAAAACGGCGAGGCGCGGAATTCAAAATGAAGGGAAATAAAGCAATGTTGCAGATAACAGTAAAAGGTAACAGTAAAAGGTAGTACAGGGGTTTTGAAAGTTATCTAAAAATTCTCAGTCCCAGGTGGTAAGGTGGTGCTGCCCCCGCCCCATGCTGTGACTCTCACAGGCGGCTGGTCAGCTCCACTAGGGTGACCTCCACCAACACAAACACACACACACACACACACACACACACGCACACGCACGCACACATATAAAGCTGCAGCCTCAGCCTCCCGCTGGGAGCAGGGGCGATCCCTTCACCCCTCAAGGGCAGCCCCTTTTATCCTCCCGGGGCAGCAGCTGTGAACGCTGGGCTACCTTTAAATCTCTGCACTGATGATGGCTCTGTAATTGTGTCTGACCAAGGTAGCTTGTCAGAGCCCTTCTGATTTGCTCACCATTTATTTCTTTAAATTAAAAAAATGCTCCCTCCCTTGCTAGTTGGCTCTTTGGTATTTATACAGGGTATCTGTGCATGAAAGCGGTTCATGCTCTCACGTGATGTCCTAGCTTCCCTGGGTTCCTCCTAGGGCCTTAACCTGCGGGCCTGAAAGCCGGGTTCCAGGACCACGTCTGCCCTGAGGGCCGTGTGGATGCTTCCCACAGCAGGAGTTGCTGCCCTGGGTGGGGACAGGACACACTTGCCTGGGGCCAGACCACCTCTGGGCTTTCTCTGAAAAGTTGAAGTAGGTGTGCTGGTCCCTTGCACCTCCTCGTGACCCTGCGCCGACATCTGCCCTTGTTTTTTTTTGCTGCTATCTGCAATGCTGGCTATTTCTCCTTTTCTGCATGAAAGGCATCTGCCTACCCTTCAAATCCAAGTTCTCAGGTCTTCCCTGGGCACTCTTCACCACCTGGCCTCCTCATGGCTTCCCTCCTCTGTGCTCCCACACCCTAGGTTTCTTCCATGAACAGATGTGTAACCCAAGTTTCTACCACAACCGCCCAGCAGCCTTCTCTGGCACATTTCCCATCTGCCCCAAGTAAAATCAGAGCCTTAAATTTATTCCCAACCAGTGTCTGTGTATCTAAATGGCAGATGGCTCAGAGGGTAAAGCGTCTGCTTGCAATGCGGGAGACCTAGGTTCGATCCCTGGGTCAGGAAGATCCCCTGGAGAAGGGAATGGCAACCCACTCCAGTATCTTGCCTGGAGAATCCCATGGATGGGGGAGCCTGGTGGGCTACAGTCCATGGGGTCACAGAGTCGGACACGACTGAGCGACTTCCCTTTCACTTTCAGTGTCTGTGTGTTTGTGTGTGTCAGGGTGTGGGGGGAGCAGTGAGGGTTCCCAGCACTGACTTCTGGTGTCTTCCGTCTTCCCCCTGCTCTGGCTCACGATGTCTCCTCTTGCTGCACTACCTGCCACAGCCACCCATACTCTGTGAAGCTGCCAAAGCCAGGTGCCTATCCACACGTCTCTGGTCCAGCCTGTTGCCTCCCACTTCAGGCCAGGTCACGTGGAGGCAGGTCAGGACTCTGAGGACAGCACGCCAGCGCAAGGGGGACCTGCTCTTCCCCAGGTGGCTCTGTGTGGAGCTGGGACACAGAGACCGAAAGGCATGTGCTGGCAGAACGCTGAAGGCCAAAGTCTAGGCCAAGTCCATCCAAAAGGGCCAGGGGTGGGAGACAAGGCCCGAGGGAAAGGGTCAGTGAGGGGTGTGGTGAAAACGGGCCGATTTAGCCTAAAGTTATGAAGCACACACTTTGGGGCCTTCTCACTTGCCAAGTACCCTTCCCAGGCTCTGCAGCTGATTTTGTATTCAGAGTTTGATATTTTTTTTTCCTAAAGAAGGTCCCAAATTTCATAAGCTTCAGGTTCCACAAAACATGAATCTGTTCCAGGCAGAGAAAGTAGAAAGACTGAAGATGCAGATTAGTGGAGAAAAGGGTGGACTATAGACCAGACCAGTTCCAGATATAGAGTGAAGATGCCTACAACAGGGCATCATGAATCAATGAGTTCATTTGAAAAGCCTGGAGCAGAATGATGGACCTAGACGTACCTGAACGCGGCTGGATCTATGGCCCAGGGCACTGCCGTTTCTGTGCTCCAGAGGCCACCCAGAGTAAGGAAAATATGATAATTCCCTTTTGTGCTGCCGCATGAGTCAGGGCTGGAGTTAGCCCATGTGTCATCATTAGCCCATCTCAGTAGGAACTGGGAAAAGGCACTCCTTCCTGACACATGTAGCCCCTCACCAAGGTGCCTTTGGCAAGTGGAGCTCAGTCTGGATTTCAGCCCTGAAATCCAGGGCTTGCTCCCTCAGCTGAGTTCCCTTGTGTAGTAAACAACCAACCTAACTGCTGGGCAACCTGACTCAACATGGGTCACAAAGCAGGGCTGAGTTAAGCGTCCATGTCCCAGAGATTTTAGCCAATGAATTCTTCCAGTGCCGACTCCTTCACTGGTAGAGTTCCCTTACCCCCTCACTTGGAACTCCTGCGTAAGTCCATGTGAGCTAAATCAGAGGAAACTGGGATAAAGCACAATGCTGATGGCAGCAGATAGATAGACAGAAGGGCAAATCCCATTTCTGCCATTTACTGCTTGGTTAGCCTGGGACAAGTCCTTCATCTCCTTGAACTGCTGTTTCTATCTGTGAAATGAAGCCCATAATGCATTCCTCTGAGAGTTGTGAAGTGAATGAAAGGAGATAATACTGATGTATCTAAAGCGTCTGGGCCATAACAGGAAGTCAGTTAATAGTAGCTATAATTGTTGAGTGATAGACACTTAAAATGATCCCCCTGCCCCCCACCTAGGATCAAGTTGTCATACCTCAACTCTTGTGTCAGAGTGAGTCCCCCAGCCTCATCAATATATCGTACAAAAAGATCCCTAAGGGTTTGCTTAGCATGTCCTCCAAAACCGTCTAGACAAACCGAGACACCTACAAAACAAGTCGCAGTTACTTGTAGAGCATCTATTTCCTGTTAGACTGTCTGTCCCTCAATGACAGGAAATGGTCTTATTGATCTTTTGTCATTGAGTGACCTGGTCATTAACAGTTGTTGAATTAAAAAACGGCCATCAGACTCTGATGTCAACTGCCTCCGCATGCGAGGTGGTCCTTTTGAGCTGCTTCATTTTTTCAAGTTCCTTCTCCAGTGAAAAGATAAGCAAGCCCTTATGAAAAAGAGGATACCACTTTAAGACCCCACAATCATGCCTGCTTTTATTTACGTAAATCTATCAGACTTAGATTCTTTACAGAGAACAAATTTTAATTAAGAAAAGCCTGAAGAGTTTGAAAGTTGGTTCATGAACATTTAAAGACCTAGTAAATATATTATACATTTTTGTACAGTTAAAACCTGCTAGACATGTCCATGGCTGTTGGCTCTAATGACAGTGTTAATGGACATTTAAAAAATATTTTCGTTTTCCATATGCCAACCACAGTACTAACTTAGTCCTCGTAACCACCCTATGAGGTGGAGCCTATTGGTTTATAGATGAGAAACTGAGTCACTGGAAGGTTATGTGTGCCCAAGGTCACACGGCTGATAAACGGTGGAGCTAGGATGGGAATCCAGCAGTTTGGAGCCAGACACCTTGCTGGTTCCTCCTTCACTCTGCCACCTCCAAGTAGGGGTCCATAGGTCAAAGCTGCTGGCACAGATGTCTGACCACCCTCTAAGTCAGACTTCAGAAACATCTCCTGAAGTCACAAGAAACAAGGTAAAAATTAGACAAGAGGGAAATGATTATTGTTTGCAAATATTATGATTATATATCTGAAAAACTAAAGAGAATCAACTAAAAAAGTACCCCCAAGCAATAAGGCTGAAATAACTTTGCAAAATCAATATTTAAAAAATCAACAGCTTTTCTAGAAACAACAGCCAATCACAAGATTTAATGAAAGAAAAGATACTATTTAGAATTGTAATCCAAAAGAAAAAATATCTAGTAAAAATTTTAAAGCAATCTTTAAGATCCACATGAAGTAAACTTTAAGATCCACATGAAATAACCACCTACTGAAAAATAAAGATTTAGATAAATAGAAAGATGTTCCCTTTTCTTGGATAGAAAGACTTCTTACAAAGGTGTCCATTTTCCTGCTTTGATCTATAAATTTAACATGATCTATAGAAAAGAAAACAATTAGGGTGGGGCAGAGGAAGGACAGGATTCCAAATTCATATCAAAAAATAGAAATGCAAGAAAAGCCATGATGTGTATGGTAAAGAAAAGTATGGGGGAAGTATGAGCCATAACAAATATTAAAATATAAACTCATAGTAATTAAAATAGTCTTCCTTTGGCTCAAAAATTAATAATCAGATGAATGGAAGCACATACAAAAATCAGGAGTAAGCACAAACATATACAAATATTTGTTTTATTTGGAGATAGTTTTTTAATGCAACAGGAAAAATACACATTATTCAGTAACTGGTTTGGGATAATTGGCTAGGTCATCCATTTCTTCATACCCAAATTAATTCCAGATGGATAAAATATTTAAAAGTAAAAACTTAACCATAAGATAACTATGTAATTTTTCAGATTATAAACCATAAGAACAAATTACATAATTCTGTGGAAAGGACTTCTTTAAGCAAAACATTAAATCCAGAAGGCAAAAAAGTGAATAAACCTCTCTATACAAAATTCAAAATGTTTTCATGATCAAAAAACCCATAAACAAAGTCAAAAAGCAAGAAATGAAAAAATACTGCAAAAATATGATAAAGAATTCATTTCCATCATATGTATAAAGAGTTTTAAATTTATCAATTGGAAAAAGCCAAAAACCCCAATAGAAACAAATTTTTGTTAAAAAAATCATTACAGAAAAAAAAAAATACAGCTGGCTTTTAACCATGTGAAAGGATCCATGACACTCACATGAAATGCAAACTAAAATCACAATGAGATCTTATTTGTCTGCTTATTAGATAGGCATAGAGCAATAGTTTGATAACACACTGATTAGAGAAACAGTCACTCTAATGCATTACTGTTGGGAGTTCCAAACAGTCCTACACGGTAGGAGGACAACTTGGCAGTGCGTAATAGAATTTTAAATTCCAGTCCTAAAAATGGATCTGATAGGATACACAAGCCTATTTATGGCACTACTACTTACAGTAGCAATAGAAAGAATATCTAAATGTGCATCAGTGAGAAACTGATTATATAAACTCTAGTACATCCATACAACAGACTATGATATAGCCATTAAAAAGAACAGACAAACCTATATGTGCTATCTATAACAATCTTAAAAATGTTAAGCACAAAAGGCGAAATGCAGAACGGTTTGTATAACCATCTACAGCTTGTGTTTTTTTTTTTTAAGTTGATTATGTCAATACACGGAGAAGGCAATGCACCCCACTCCAGTCCTCTTGCCTGGAAAATCCCATGGATGGAGGAGCCTGGTAGGCTGCAGTCCACGGGGTTGCTACAAGTCGGACACAACTGCACAACTTCCCTTTCACTTTTCACGTTCACGCATTGGAGAAGGAAATGGCAACCCACTCCAGTGTTCTTGCCTGGAGAATCCCAGGGACGGAGTAGCCTGGTGGGCTGCTGTCTATGGGGTTGCACAGAGTCGGACACGAATGAAGCGACTTAGCAGCAGCAACATGTCAATATGTATTTGTACATACAGTAAATAAAATTGGGTGGCAACCATTTATATAATAGGTCACAAAATCAATTTAGTGGATTGTAACCAGTGTTTTTTAATGCTTGCATTTTTCATTTGGGGATTTTTATGTTTTATTTAAATGATGAAATCATATTTGCATTAACTTTATTATGTATTTCTTTATAACATATGGTAAAGGTAAAAATTGTTTTGTGTGACTTTGTTACAGTCACATAATTGTATAGTGGGTTGTTATGCTAAACATACATCTTATTTTAGGTTATAGAGAAAAAAATGTTTAAAATGCATTAGCATCCATTTTCTCTGGAAAGACAAGCAACCAACTGGTAAATGGCCTTTGGGGAGACTGATATTGGGGACTGTGGGGCCAGAAGTGGAAAGAATGACTTTCTGCACATATCCCTGTACTATTTATTACTTATTCAATTTCTTTATTAAAAAAAGAAAGAATGAAATAAAAACAAAAAATAGATGTTTTAAAATTATGTTTTTTTGTAGTAAAGAAAGGACTTACTTATACTTCATTTGAATGCATACCAGGAAAGACAGAACTTCTAAACATCACTGTTTTCACCATCTCTTTTGACCTATACTTTTACTCCTGACTGCATAAACATTTCTCTCCATATTTACCAAAACATACCTTTTACTCAGAATTATACCAGCATTGATATATTTCCTTCCAGAGAGCAAGTCTTTTCAGTTATGAACTCCTCTGAGTTGATTTAAATTCTGTTTTATATACAACCACCTTTAAATCGTTTCCGTCTTCCCATATCTATTTCCTTTTAACAAGATTTATTTTTATCAGAATTATTTTCCATGTAAGTTTTAAAACAAATATTGGGCTCATCAATCAAATTTATCCATACCAAATAATGATTAGTTATTATTTCTGCCATTAGGAAGTTTCTTTACCACCATGTTGAACAAGACCCATTTTCCTGAATCCAATTTTGCATTCCTAAAATGTACCATACGGATCCCTACCAATAAAACATGTGTAATTTTAGTTGCTGTCAGTTTTGTTTTGTGTTGATCACTTCAACCACAAATATTCATTATGATTTGGCAAAAATGTTTTATAGCTGATCTATGAGAAAACTGTAAGCAATCTTCTTCAGATATTCCAGGCTTTCTCTGTGGGCCAAGATTGGTCTGTTATATTTTGAAGCCAATCTTTGATGCCCTTCTGAAAACTTTGAACAATGTATACTATTTCTCCAACCCACTGAAAAAGTCCAAAACAAACTGGTATCAAACAATAGTATCAACAAATCTGAATTTGATTGATGATGTCAAAAGTTGTTGTGTGACACTGAGCAAAGTACCTTTACTCTGGGGTTACAAGAGTGGAGGAAAAATATACTGAGCAGGCACTGTGCTAGGGGCGTGGGTTGTAAAGATGAAAAGACTAACTCCTTTCCTTCAAAAAAATTTGTCTTATGAGCAGTTCAGATGCCCCAAGAAATAAAGATACTATATATATCTATATAAAATGAATAAAGACTAATGGCAATGTGCTATGGATATCATAAAGGAATTTTGTACGTTTGGGCCTTAAGAATAGGAATGAATTTTTCACAGGGAGCTGACAGCATTTGAAGCATTGAGACCTGTCCTGCTGAGAGCTTTGCTCTGACTCACAGGACCTGATAGCTCAGGTGGTAAAGAATCCGCCTGCAATGAGGGAGACCTGGGTTTGATCCTTGGGTTGGGAAGATCCCCTGAAAAAGGGAAAGGCCACCCACTCCAGTATTCTGGCCTTGAAGAATTCCATGGACTATACAGTCCATGGGGTTGCAAAGAGTCGGACAGGACAGAGCGACTTTCACTTTCACTACTTTCACTTTCAGAGGACCAGGTGAGCTGGGATGGGGTCAGGCAAACAGAGAGAGGAGAGGGAGTGAAGAGTTTAAAGCCAGGATCCAGAGAGTCCTGCAGAGACAAAACTATGTTTCTTTCCACCTCCAGCAACTCCCCTACATAGGAAGGACTTCTGTTTCAAGAGTGCATTCGTTCAGTCCAGTTTGTTCGTGAGTCCAACAGAGTTAGCCTACGTACCCAACTAACACAACCAGCTGGATAGTACTGCACTGTAACAGGTTTAGAATACTTTTCATACAAACAACATATAAAAACAAATGCAAAAATAAAACTTTTTTTCCCTAAGATTTATTTATTTTTGGCTGTGCCGAGTCTTTGTTGCTGCACGTGGGCTTTCTCTGGTTGCAGTGAGCAGGGTCTACTCTCTACCGCAGTTACGGTGCACGGGCTTCTCATTGTGGTGGCTTCTTTTCTTATGGAGCACAAGCTCTAGGCGGTCAGGCTTCATTAGTTGTAGCACGTGGGCTCTTGGGCACGGGGGCTTCAGTAGTTGGGGCACTCAGGCTCAGTAATTGTGGCACAAGGGCTTAGTTGCTCCACGGCATGTAGGATCTTTCTGGAAAGTGAATGCAAGTGAGGTCGCTCAGTCATGTCCGACTCTTTGTGACCCCATGGACTGTACCCCACCAGGCTCTTCTGTCCATGGGATTTTCCAGGCAAGAATGCTGGAGTGGGTTGCCATTTCCTTCTCCAGGACATCTTCCCAACACAGGGATTGAACCCGGGTCTCCCTCACTGTAGGCAGACACTTGACCGTCTAAGCCACCAGGGAAGTCTGGGATCAAAGCTGTGCCCCCTGCATCGCAAGGCAGATTCTTAAACACTACACCACCAGAAAAGCCCAAGAAAACATGTTTAATCTTACAATACAGTACCTTGAAAAATTACAGTAGTATAGTACAACAGCTGTCATAAGGGGCTGGCATCGGAGTGGTGAACACTTTACTATCCGCATCCATGCCCTTGTTCCCTCCTTCCATCAGGGCTTAGGAGCAGAGCTCTAGAGCACCACGCAGCAGAGGCTCAGGGAGCTGACTCCCGAGAGGGAGCTGGCCATCTGCCCTGCGTCTGGACGGCAGCGTGCCCTCATGAAAACCTGATTTAAATTCCACAATTGTTCTCCCTTCCTTCAGGGCAACTTTGGTTGGCTTGGCTCTTAAACCATCTTTTAAATAATGAATTTATGACCTTGGCAAATATTAATGCTAATCACAGCATTCATTTCAGGGTTTATTTAAATGCATAGTTCTGGACTTTGGTCAAAATGTGCTTTCATCTGCAAAGTCACTCTATTAATTTTCTTCATTGGACAGAATGTTTGACAAGATAGTAATTGTTTTAGCAGCCCAGTCCCTGCCCAGAAACAGACTGAAATGCCCACAGCTGGGGCTTATAGATGGCAGGCCTCCACTCTCAGAATTTCCTTGGCTGGACCTACTGTAGAGAACAGGGAACTCTGTTCAACCTTATATAGCAGCCTGGATGGAAGGGGAGTCTGGGGGAGAAGGGATACACATATACATATGGCTGAGTCCCTTTGCTGTTCACCTGAAACTATCATGACATTGTTAATCAGTTATGCCCCAATATAGAATAAAAAGTTAAAAAAAAAAAAAAAGAATTTCCTTGGCTGCCTGTGTCTTGCTACCCAATACAAATGAGGAAGCACAGTGGCCCAGCAGGGTGGGAGAGCTCCCAGGAAGCCATTCTTTCTCTTAGGCCTGACTCAAGGCCACCCTGCCCAGCAGTAAAGGCACTACAGGGCCAGAGACAACCCACACCTGAGGCTTCCAGTGGTCTCAAAGCCAGCAACCCCACCACAGGCGACACCTGAAGAAGTAAGCCTGAGGAAGCAAACAGCACTCTCTGCAAAGGAGCTGATTGCAGGCAAGAATTAATGCTTTGGAACATAGTATTATTGGATTGATTTTAAATAGATGTTTCAATTCTCTTTAGTGACGAGCTGTGGGCTCTAACGGGAGCCAAAAGAAATCAAAAGAAGAAAAGAGAAGAAATAGCAAACAAGAGAAACAAGCCCCCAAAAGTCTTCCTAAGGTTATTGCTTGAGAAAGATCTTTAAAATTCTGTTTCGAATTGCTGGGTCTCTGACAGCACAATTGTGATAAACTTATGAATGTCTATTTATGCCAAAACATAAAACATATGGATGGTTATTTAGAGGACAAATGCATTTTGACAGATATCTAATTTCATTCCACTGATAGGATGTATTTTGTCAGACTCTTCATTTGAGACACAATCATTTTTGGTTTCCAGTTCCTTGCCATGGTGGAAATGCATTTGTCAGGCCCTCCAGCCCCAAGACAGGATGAAAATATTGCCATCACAAGTCTGCTTAAAACCAAGGAAAATCATAAACATCTCCCATTACCCATTCACACAAGAAATATTACCAAGTAAATATCTTTGTGCACCCAATTGGGTAGTAGAAAGAATTATTCAAAAGTCTTCAGTATAGATTGATGGCAAATACCAGCCACTCATGACATATTGAGAACTTCCAAGTAGTGCTAGTGGTAAAGAACCTACCTGCCAATGCAGGAGACATAAGAGACTCAGGTTCCATCTTTGGGTGGGGAAGATCCCCTGGAGGAGGGCATAGCAACCCACTCCAGCATTCTTGCCTGGAGAATCCCATGGACAGAGGAGCCTGGCAGGCTACAGTCCATGGGGTCAAACAGAGTCAGCCACAACTGAAGTAACTTAGCACGCACGCACACATGACATATTGTATTACATAAGAGCATTTTAAAAAAGGAGTTTAACTCCCTCAATGCTTGATGGGCAAAATAAGGAGAACCAAGGTGGTCCTGGGAAAGTTCTGTTCTACCTTTGTGTTTCAACTCTAGAGCTATCTACTCTAGGAAGCACTTTCTGACTCACCAAACAGACTTAAGCTTTCCTCCATATGTCCTCATTGCCCATTAGACATTCTTATCACTCTGCATTTTAATTTATCTGGTAGAGAACCTGACTTTTCATTTTTGCTTCTTCAGTGTCTAGAGGAGCATCTAGCACGCAGTAGGAATTCAATAAGTATTTGTTGAATGAAAAAATAAATGATTATCTCTCTCATAGCATTTATCACCTGAAATAACTAGTCTGCCTACTATTTTCCCCCACCAGATCATAAATTCCTTGAGTATGAGGACTAAGCTTACTCATATTCATTTCCTCAGCGGAGCACAATGTCTAGCATATTGTAGATACTCAATAAATATGTTGACTGGATAGGTGGATGGATAGATGGATGACCATTTGAAGCCTCTGGATGTTTCTAAAAGTCACCAGCTACATACGTACGTTTTTTCTCAGCATTTACTCTTTGGATTTTGAATTGTGAAGTTCATTTTTCCAAGGATAGATAGCATCCGTTTTTAAAATATGTTTCCTGAGTACTTTGGAAACAATTGAGGTGTGCTTAAAAGAAATTTAGAGAAGATAGCTTGCATGTCTTTTGTTAGAGCCTATTCGATATCTTCCATATATGTATTCTCCCATTCTTCCTTAGTAATGAAACCTCTAAATTTTAGCTCTGCTGAAGATGCCTGGAATAATATCATTTTCCACTCTCCTCTGCATGTAAGTCTGACCATATGACTGAATTTTGTCAATGGGATTTAAGTGGAACTGTCATATACAACTCCTTAAAGGAAAGGAAGATGGTCTTCTTCTCTTCTTCCTCTTACTAGAGTACAGATAAGATGGCTGGATCTCAGGCAACTATATTGAACCATGAGTTGAAAACACATGCTGAGGACGTGAAGGCAGCAGATATCAGCCTAGGTTCCTGACCACTTTGTGACTTGCCCAAAGAGCCCCAGGCTCTCTATCTCTAGATTTCTTTTACATGAGAGAAATTGTCAATTTTCTATTGCTTGCAGCCTAACTAATCGAACAAATATAGGCTTCCTGCCAGACACAACATGAAAAATATCAAAAATCTTCTATTAAATCAAATTGAATAGAATTGAGTTGGATTGAATTAAATTGAACTGAGCTCACTGGGTATATGAAAGTCATGTCCTTTTAAATGAGAGAAACTTTACTGGAAACTCAAGGTAAGAGATGTTTGAACTTGACAGCACATCCCTAAGAGCAACCAGTATCACACCCCTTCCCACTCTGCTTTGGGTAGGCTTTCCACCTGAATCTCATTTCATCTTTAAAGGAGGGAAGACAAACAATTACTATTGCTACTGGTAAGATATTCTCTTAGCTTCCATTAGATATAGTCCCAATCTGGAACTGTGGATCAACCAACAACCTCCCTTTAATTGTGGAAATCCCACAGAGAGGAGGGTTTTCACTTGGGGTTAAATGTTCCCACTCCCAGTCTAAAACTATGAAACATCTTTCTTCAAATAGGCCAGAGCTCAATTTCCATCTCCATTTAGAGCACTTTGACTGTGGTCATTTTTCTGATAATGTCCAGGAATTTCATGGCTTTTTAAGCAAGATGAGGTTGAATGGTTGGATTTACTGTCGGTGAAATGCTGGCAGAAGAAACTTCAATTTAGCAACTGTTATCATGGACTACAAATTGAGGACTCCTCGGAAGAGTGATGCTATTGAAAACAGTTATTACTCAATGTTAATAAAAAAAATTATGGATCTAATAAAAGTTAATGGGGAAGTATCATATGCCATAAAAACTGCAGTCAAAGCAAAGAATGCTGGGTTGGGGGAGAAGATTCCACTATAACTCTGTACTGTCTGTGAGCCAGAATGGCCATGTCCATAACACTTCTGAGTGCAAATGGTTACGCAAATCAAATTAAGTTGCGGAATACTTAGTAATGGGATCATCTCCTTTTGTAAAAATAGAAAGAACAAATGCAAAATTGCCAGTAAACCTATTTCATTAACTAGAAGTGAGATCTTGTTCCATATTCAGCTACTTTTGGTAAATATCAGTAAACTTCTTGCTTAGGAAATCTTTATGCATTTCCCAGCTGGACCAAGATCTTGGTTGGTTTCTCTAATGAGCCTTGTCATCTCTAAACAGAACAGCTAGGTCCTTAGGAGTTTAAGCTGCACGCAGCATCCAGGATCCCTATTGAGACGTGGGAAATCACAAAAAGCAAAGGCCTTGCCTCCATCCTTTCTGCTGCCATGCTAGTCAGGCCACCGTGTTTTCCTGCTGGACTCCCCTCCAGCCTCATAACTGATCTTCCCATTACTACTCTGGCTTTCTTACCCCCTTCACTCAGATCCACTCCCCACATGGCAGTCAGAGTGATCCTTCCAATTTTCAATTAAATTTTTATCACTCTTCTGTTTAAAACCCTTGGGAGACTTCCCTTGGTGCTTAGGATAAGAACCAAAATTGTTTCAAGGCTCAAAAGGCTTTCCAAAATTTGAATCCCACCCATTTTGGGGTCTCATTATGAGTCACAACCCCCCCCAAACACCCAGCCACATAGACAAGAGAACACCCCTGCACACTCAGTTCTAAGAGTTTACAGCTTCTTCTCCAACTCACCCACTGTCTGTTGAGATTATCTGCGCTCATCTTTAACTTTATTTCCTAGGGAAGTGTTTCCCTGCTCCCAGATGAGGCTAGCTTCTGCTGATGCATGCTCATATGGTACTCCATGATTGTCGCTTTTTCAAAATTCAGTATACTGAATCATCTGTGCAATGTTGGTCTTCCCCACTCAATTTTAAGCCTCTTGATGGTAGGCTCGGTGACTGTCTTATTTCATACTTTCCCCCAGCACCTAGTACAATGCATGAGAATTAGAGACACTGAAATCCTTGCTACGTATCTGAATGAATAAATACAAGGATGAACTGTCCCTCAAACGCAGAAACACTGTGCTAATGCCACTGATTAGGAGGTCAACCTAGATATTGAGAACCTAAATCAAAAAAGTACCTAGCACTTGAAGTGGAGAGAAACTTAGGGGCAGGCACTGAATGCAGGTGCTTCTGGTGGTAACAGGGAGACTTCCCAGCAGCCTTGTATTGCCTTCAAAGCTCGGAAGTGAATCTGGCCAGGGAATTCCTTTTACCATCTTCTAAAAAGTGTCTTCAGAGTGCTGGAGATGGGAAACCATCATTTTGAAACCATCCAAGTAAAGATCAGTTCAGGCAAGAATCATCAGTAGGAGGCTAAAACTAAGGGGAAATTCTGATGCTTGCATGGACTTAAAATGTTTTCTCACAAATTTTTATTAGTTGCAAATGATAAAATAGTAACTATACAATAGCAAAACTGAACAACACTTTGAGCAGTTGACAGAAATTAAGAAGTGCTTGATTGACACTATATGACTGCAGATGTGACATGCTGAGAAGGATACAGCACCACTGAAGGACTGCTCTAGCCTAGAATGCATAGCCCGGATCTGATGATTAGAAAGTATAAAATAAATCCAACATGAGAAACATCCTTTAGCAAAAAGGTGTGGAGATGGTTCTGTATTCAAAAATGTCACTGTTACAAAAGACAAAGAAAAGCTGAGGAAATGTTCCAGATTAAGGGAGACTAAAGAAATAAGACAATAAAATGTAATACATTATGCTAGATTTGATCTTGCCTGCACTAGAGGGGAAAAAAATGTCCTGAAGGTCATTATTGGGTTAAGTGACAAAACTGGAAGACAGACAATGAATTAGATAAAGGTATTGTGTTAATATTAAATTACTGAAGTCATTAAGTATCCTGTGGATCTATAGGAGAAAGAGAAAGTAAATGCTCCTATTTGGGGAAGAAACACACTGAAATATTTCAGGGTAACAGGTCACGATGTATCCACTTAATTATCATATGGTTAAGAAAAAAATATTATACATACACATACATACACACATACAGCGAGAGGTGACAAATAATAAAACAGATTAAGTATTAAAAGTAGAGGAATCTTAGTGTATTTGGTACTGTTTTTTATTCTTGTAACATTTCTGCAAGTTTGAAATTATTTCCAAATTTTAAAAAATTTAAGAAACCTTTAGGCTGTAACCTACCTCCCCACCATCCACCCCACCCCACCACCCCCACTCCCCACCCCGCTCCTTCAAGATAAGCCTCTGGCCAACAGAAAGAAGAAATAAAGTCCTGGCTCTCTTAACCCCAAATCCAGTGAGGCACAAGAACCTTTGAATCTTTGATGTGGAACAGGAAAGTAAAGAAGAGGGGACCCACACACTCACACACAAAACTCTCTTCTTGACTTAAAACTCTTGAGGGTCTCCAGAAGCCAACTCCGGAAACTTAGCATGCAAAGCACCACCACAGAACAGCAGGCTGCCTAAGAAGGTCTGGTTGCTTAGCAACCCAGACTCACACTGGACAAGATAAAGCAGAGGCCCGCCCTCTGGGTCCCTGGGTTGGTGCATTCTGAAAAGAAAGCCTCTGCCAGCAAACTTCAGGTGAGACTCTGGCCAAAACTGAGTCTAGGTCTTGAGCCTCATATAACAACCTCCTTGGCTCTGAGGACTTGAGCCAGGCACTAAGCCTGGGGATCTAGGGATTCAGCCTAGTGAACTGTGAAGTGAGTAGACTTTCAATAGAGTCACTTCAGTGCTCTGAGCCTTTTTCATTATAGGAAGCAGTTGGGATAGATCAATGGTTTTCAAAATTGGCTCATTAGGATAACCTAATGAACTAATAACCAACCCATTCTGCTGCGAATGAGATCAGAATTTGGGGGATGGAGCCCAGGCAGTGGTATTTTTTTTGAAAGCTCTTCAGATGATTCAAATGTACAGGCAATGTTAGGTCCAAGATGTCTCTTTTAGAGCTAATTACCTGGTGCATATATGGGTGTCTTGATTTCTAATCTCTTCTTCCCTCTTTTCTCTTTAAATGGAGTCCCTTAACTCCCATACTTTAGGCTCAGCTCTGCCCAACCTATAGGACTATCCTTGACTGAGCCCAGATCCCTCAATCTAAGCTCAGTCATCTTTGTTGCTGGCCCAGACAGATACTATCCAAGCTCTTTACATCTCAAGGCTCAGACCTATCTGTGCCTGCCAAGAACTGTGAAGAGTCTAGGATTTTACAATACTTGCAAGGTGAGAAGTTAGCCTGCTGCATTTTCACATATGCTGACAGAAGACATAATATTCCTGGGTCAAAGACAAAGGACAGTTGATTACTTATAGCAATAGCAGTGTATCATTTTTGCATCAGTTTCCTGAGCCCCAGTATCCACAGGGCACAAAGAAGACAAGATGGTATCTACACACAAAGTAGATTGTATTATAGGATAGGAAGCCTGAGTTTAGGAAAGCCAGTTTTTATAATGGGCAATAAGCATACATGCCCTTTGCTCCAACAAGAGACGCAATTTCTGTCTTCCAAGCTGTTCACTATACAAACAACCTTGAAAAGATAGTCCAGTGCTCTGCCTACAAGAGGTACAGAAATGTAACAGACCCATGGAGATTTGGCTCCGGCGATGGCACTAGTCGTAAAGAACATGCCTGCCAATGCAGGAGACACAAGCAATGTGGGTTTGATTCCTGGGTGGGGGAAGACTCCCCTGGAGGAGGGTATGGAAACCCACTCCAATATTCTTGCCTGGAGAATCCCATGGACAGAAGAGCCTGGCGGGCTACAGTCTATGAGGTCACAAAGAGTCGAACACAACTGAAGTGACTTAGCCTCCCATCAGCAGCCCAGTTCTAACACCCTGTGCAAGAGCCTCTGACTCTTATGTTTAGGATCAGGGTTGCTGGCCCGCCCTTGCCCTTGTTAGATCTCTCAGAGCTGGTATCCTACTCCTGAACCTTAGTTCTGCCACTGAGACCTGCTTCCCCAGTGCCAACTACCTATAGCCACCCACCTGAATTGCCCATCAGTATGATCCTCCCCCAAGTAAAGAGAGTAATCCAAACTTTCCTTCCAGGAATATGGGTCCTCAAGGCTCCGACCGATGGTGGGAACTCTCTGAGCTGGGACACAACATGAGAATGGGGCAGAGCTGGCCTGAGGCTGCAGAGCAAAGAGTCACGGAAGATAGGAGAGCAACACCTAAACCAAAGGGAGGGTTGCAAACTACTCACATGATCTGAACTAGTAGCACTCAAACTTGAGAGCTTGGGTGCATCACACCCTCCTGGAGGACTTGTTAAAACACAGATGCTAGGCTCTGCCCTAAACATCTCTGATTGATAGGTCTAAGGTAAGGCCCACAAAGATGCAAGTCTAACAGGTAATCAGGCAGTGCTGATGCAGCCCTGGTCTAGACCAATTCAAAGCACCTGAGCTGAGAAAGGAACCCAGAATAAAGGCGATGGAATGTCAAGTGGAAGCTTGAAGAGGAGAGGTTTAGGAGAACCTGAAGGACATTCTTTAGGCCTGCAATCCAATTTTTATAAAAATTCCTTCAGCCTTGCCCTTGCCCCCTCAGCCTTGGACCCCAACAAGTTACCCGTGCTTGACTTGCCACTCCCCAGGGTATGCAGAGCTCCTCTCTTCTGGACAGAGGTACTGAAAAGGGCCTTTCTCAGTAGCGGAGTGGAGAAATAGCTCCCTCCACCTTCTCGGGCATTCTGAACTCCAGCCCACTCCACAGGACTCCCCACGGATGGGGAGAGAGCAGCAAGGTGACCACAGGCCTTTTCAGCTGGGCATCAGAGAGCTCCTCTCCCCAGGCAGTTTCCCTCAGGCAGAAACAGGGCAAGGTTGAGCCTAAAGACTGAATGTGCTCCCAAGGCCCTCCTAACCCTGTTTCCCAAAGTCATGTCAGGAACAGCAGGCTGATACCAGCAGCACTCCGGAGTTTCAGATGATGTTGCCATGGTAACACTAGGGTCACTGCTTAGCAACGGGCCAGAGCTGCAGGAAGTTGCTAAGGTATTTTCACGTGTATTAAAGCAAATGGATGTTTATCTCAATCTTGAGTGTAAATACACTGTAGGGGGAAAAGAGAAAACATAAACACACAAACCACCTACCGATGTGCAGAGTTGCATGTTTGCTGATACCTGAGGCCTGGAGAATATGCCTTCTCTCTGGGGAAGACAGCCAGATAGACCACATATGACCCAATGAAGCACATCCTCTCTTACCCCAACAACAAGAGCCCACCTGACTTCCCACCCACGGAGGCTTAAGACTTTACTACCACCTAATTTCCAATATGGTTTCTGAATCTTTCTCCTTAATGGTTTTTGAGAAGCCATGTAGAGTAGGAATTACATGTGTGAACTCTAAAGTCAGGCCACCTGGGTCTAAAGTCCGTGGTTGTAAGAATTAAGGTAATACATGTAAGAAGGGTGCCTCGCATCCAGCAAGTACTCAATAAAGGTTACCTATTACTACTAAAATAATAATGATTACTTCCCCACCATACACCACACACATGCCAGCTCCAAGCTGTGTTCTGGTCCCTAAATAAACTCCTGCCTCTGGGTCCTTGTTTACGCTGGTCCTGGCCACCTGGGGTAGCTCCCCCTTCCCCTCCACCAGTCTCATGTGTGTGTGACCTGAGAGCAGGTCCCATCATATTCCTTCCTGAAAACCCCCTGACCACCCCAGGCCCTGATCGTTGGCTCCACCTTGACCACATCCAAACTTCATGGTGTTCACTGTTTCTTCTGCCTCGTCTTTTAGGTGTTTGTATCTGTTTTCTGGACCAGAGTGTAACCTCTCTCCATCAAGATGCTTCTTGTGCATCTTCCCAGATCCTCTCCACCTTGCTTGTCTCATGCCCTTTACCACTGTCCCACGTCCAGTGTCACCACAGTGATCAGCACTGCACGGACTTCACCAGCTTCTGGCTCCTGGGGCCACTTTGCTCAGCAAAGGAGACACACAATGGAAGCATGACTTGGGCTTCGCTGGTCTTACCATGTTCCCTGCCATCCAGAAGGAGCGGCCTAAAAGGCACGGCAGAATGAGCAAATGTACCAGCTCAGTGACAGTACTCCCAAGGGCTAGGGAACTGTCATCTGGAAGGTGAGATACACACTGGACCAGCATCCTATGTGGTGTCATGTCCCCAGCAGCTGTGGTGTAGAGTCTGGGAACCAAGGAGTGGACAGAGGACTTGCCTTCTCCCCACTCCTCTCTCCCCAACGTGCAGAATCTATGCTCTGTCTGCAAACTAGACTCTGCCAGGTACGAGTGCTGGTTGTCAGGGAGGACTCTTCTGCCATTCAGAGTGCCACTGGCCTTGAAGCTGAGACTATAACTTAATGCTTTGATGCTCCCCATGCCAGAGGGTTTTCCAGGTGGCACGAGTGGTGAAGAACCTGCCTGCTAATGCAGGAGACACAGGAGATGCAGGTTCAATCCCTGAATCAGGAAGATCCCCTGGAGTAGAAAATGGCAATCCACTCCAGTATTCTTGCCTGGAGAACCTCATGGATAGAGGAGCCTGGAGGGCTACAGTCCATAGGGTCACAAAGAGTCATACAGGACTGAAGCGACTTAGCACATGCCAGTGGACAGATGGACAGAGGCAGGAGTTACTATACTAGTGCGATTAATAACCCTGATCCCCCAGAAAGAGCTAAGTTGTTGCTACACAATGGGTGCAGAGTGTACACAATGGGTGCCCTGGGTTCTAACTTCTAGAACCCAGGGCATTCATGGGGCTTTTCTAGGTGCAATGAAAACTATAAAAGAGTAACTGCAGGAACCTCAAGGTATTAAAGGCAAGGCAACTAAGGGCAGTTAAGGGATAAATGTGGTCTTTGTTGCTCAGCTTGCCCATGGACCAGCAGCTGTGGGACCTGAGAACTCGCTGGACCTGCAGGATTCCAGGGGTCTCCCCAGACCTGTGAGTCAGATGCTGCATTCTAACGTGCATTTTAATTCACACACACCTACAAGTAGAGAAGCCTACGAGGGATCCCACCGGGGAGGCAACCTAGAACTTTTAGCTGAAGATGAGAGAAATCTAGAATGAATAATGGCAGGTGTCTTCAAACCAGTGGCAATAGCGGCAGGAACTGCAGATTCTTTGGTTTATTCTCTTTTCACGGAGAGTGGCTGGTTTCAGCCTCAATGTGGGATTGGTGGCTGATTGAATTTATATTTTCCCCTCAGGGAAAAAGTGAGGGTATCTTGTTCTCCCAGAATTAGAGGTTCATGCCCTAGTGTGGGGGCTGGGAGAGCACTGAGGGCTGAGTTGTGTTGGTCTGAATCACGTCGCCATCTCCCAGATGCCCCTCAGATCTGATCAGCCCCATGTGTCTCAGGACACTTGCCCATGCCAGCTGTTGACTGTGTGTGGATCTACTCACCAGGCTCAGCTGCCTTTCCCAGACGATCCCCTTCCCATACTGTGTGGTGTGACCTGGCTTCCATGCTGGCCCTGGAAGGACCGTGTCCTGCAAACTAGTTAATTCCTCAGGGCAAAGTCTAGTGAAAGGGAATAAAAGCTGGAAAGCACCCTTTCTCCATGCCCATCTTCCCTTCCACAAACTGACCTGAGATTTAGCAGCTCCAATGGTCTCTCTGAAGATGGTGTCAGAGACTGAGCAGATATCGGTGCTTTGTATAAAGCCGTGGCCAGCCTGGTAACATACCCTTGTGTTTCATCTTCTTCCTTCCCTGCCTGGCTCTCCCTTTCTTCTTCACTCCCACTTCCTTGGTTTTTTAACCCTGAAATAAAATGTTAGCAGGCTTTTGCCTCAGGCTCTGCTTTCTAGGGTTCCTAAGCTATGATGCTTTTAAGGGCAAAGATCATGTTTAATCCTTCCATCTCACTCAGCACATTGCCCAGGGTGAGAACTAAATATTTAATGCCAGGAGAGATCTAGAAGAGGACAGGAAAGACTGATGAAGATATGGGACATTCACATTTTGTACAGTTTGTAAGGAACTTCAACATCAGTAGTTAATGGATTCAGGGAATCTGAGGACCATGCCAGGAAGTTTGCTGTTTTGCCCAGCTTTGGTTTAACACCATCTTGTAAAAAAAAAAAAAAAAAAAATCCAACATTCACCAACTCTGAAACCACATATGCATTTGTTTTCCAAATATCATACTCATGGCAATGGGGTAATTTTTCCTCTGTCTGGTCCAGTCTCCTGGCAAGTATCTGGCACAGTTTTTGAGCCATGGCTTCTCAGCTAACGGTGATGGCAAAATTGTCATCAGGAACATGTTTTTCCCTTCCTTCAAGTTCCCACTACTAACAGATGATGACAACTTTCAAGTGAACCGCTTTCCTAAGTTCTATTTTAGAACAAGCCGGACCAGCCCCAGGCTCTGGTCTCTGACTTCTTCATGCTAAGTCTTGATCCCACAGGGGCTACCTAACATCCATTGCCTTGTGGTCCTGGACTCTCAGCTGACCCGGCTATAGTCCACGCATCAGCCAGAGGAATCAGGCCAGGGTCAGTGGCTGCTGGTTACTAAAGCCCTCCCCCTCCCAGCTTAGGAGCACTAGACGCAGGGCTGATAAGCAGGAAACCCTCAGAAGAGGGCAGCCACTATGACCCTGATGCTTGTTATTATGCTGTTCTTTACTGGAAGCCTTCTGCCTGAAACTAAGGTTCATTTCATATGCCAGGGGCCTCCAAGATAAAGTAGAATTATTTAACTAAAGCTCTTTATCTGAAGAAATTAAAAAATACAATAAAATAGCTAACATGTACTAGGGTTTGCTGTGCTTCAGACTCTGTTAAGTGCTTTTCATCTGTTATTTCATTTAATCCTAATTTAAGGGCTAGATACCATTATTAGCTCAAGTTAATACTTAGGCCACCTGATACAAAGAGCTGACTCATTGAATAAGACCCTCATGCTGGGAAAGATTAAAGGCAAAAGGAGAAGGGGGCAGCAGAGGATGAGATAGTTGGATAGCATCACCAACTCAATGGACATGAATTTGAGCAAACTCCAGGAGATAATGGAAGACTGAGGAGCCTGGGGTGCTGCAGTCCAGTGGGTTGCAAAAAGTTGGACATGACTTAGCTGCTGCTGCTGCTGCTAAATCGCTTCAGTCGTGTCTGACTCTGTGCAACCCCATAGACGGCAGCCCACCAGGCTCCGCCGTCCCTGGGATTCTCCAGGCAAGAATACTGGAGTGGGTTGCCATTTCCTTCTCCAGTGCATGAAAGGGAAAAGTGGAAGTGAAGTCGCTCAGTCGTGTCCAACTCTTAGCGACCCCATGGACTACAGCCTACCAGGCTCCTCCGTCCATGGGATTTTCCAGGCAAGAGTACTGGAGTGGGGTGCCATTGCCTTCTCCAATGACTTAGCTACTGAACAACAAAAACAACCATTATTATCTCAAGTTTACAAATGAGGAAAGTGTGGCTCAGAAAAGTTTTAAAACTTTTCTAACCTACAGAGTGGGAGAACATATTTATAAATATGTATCTGATAATGGACTTGTATCTAGAGTATATAAACTCATTACAGCTCAATAGTTTAAAAGGCGACTCAATTTAAAAATAGGCAAAGGATCTTTTTCCAAAGAAGATATAAAAATGGCCAAAGAAATGGCACATGAAAAGATGTTCAATGTCGTTTGTCATAAAAGAAATGCAAAGATGAGATGAGACGAGATGAGATGCCACTTCAAACCCACTAGGGTGGCTATGATCAAACAGATAAATATAAGAGTATGTAAGGATGTGGAAAAAATAGAACCCTTCAACATTGCTGGTGGAAATATGAAATGGTAAAGTTCCTTTGGAAAGCAGTCTGGCAGTTCCACAGTAAGATAAATATAGATTTAGCATATGACCCAGCAATCCCACTCCAAGGAAAATAAAAACATATGTCCACACAAAACCTTCTACATGAATGTTCATAGCAGCATTATTCATAATATTCAAAAAGTAGAAACAATTCAAATGTCTATCAACTGATGAATGGATAAAAACTTGCCCCAAGTCACACAGGGCTTCTTTGGTGGCTCAGGTGGTAAAGAATCTGCCTGTAATGCAGGAGACCCGGGTTTGATCCCTGGGTTGGGAAGATCCCCTGAAGAAGGGAATGACTACCCACTCTAGTATTCAAAGTCCAGAATTCCATGGGCAGAGAAGCCTGGCAGGCTACAGTCCATGGGGTTGTAAAGAGTCAGACACAACTGAGTAACTAATATTTTCACTTCACTTTCAAGTCACACAACCTCTTCTTCCGAGTAAATGAAAATTAGACAGGACCCTTGATTGTCTATTGCCACAAGTATGATAATAGAGAAATGGATAGTAGTTGGTGGGGCGGGGGGAATAAGCTTAAGGCAGTAAATAAAAAGGTACTCCTGGAACATAAAGACACTCTCCCTGTATTTCCAAACAATTCATATGGGCCTGGCGTGCTATAGTTCATGGGGTTGCAAAGACTTAGACATGACTTAGGGACTGATCAACAACACATATGGGAAATTATTTAAGGATCTAAGAGGAGATTCCTAACGACAATGTCATCTCCTGGTGGAAGTCAAATCATCAGACATTACAGCCACACCTCAGCAGTGCACGCTGAGGAAACTGAGGATGAGAAAACACAGGATACTGGCCCCAGACAGCTGAGGTGCACATCAAAGGAACAATTTCAGTGGGCCCTGACCCTTGCATCTTCTCATACATCGAAAAGCACTAAATTCCTTGAGATTTCTGGTTTTCTTTAATTAACAGTAATCCCTGATGTTCTGACTACCTGGTCTTAGTTGCAAAAATTTCTACATATCCTGGGTCCCCACACCCATCCTTCCCTCTTCTGAGCAGTCTCTCAGAGTTATCAGAGATGCTGTATCCCAGGTGTAAGTCCTCAGTATGTCCACCAAATGAAACAAAACCCTCAACTTTTAGGTTGTGCTTTTATTTTTTTTCCAAGTCAATAGTTTTGGCAGCTATCATAGGACTGGAACTCCCAATCATCTGATCTGAGCAGGGAAAAAGTGGGTTGTGTGGGTGAAGGAACATCATACCGGAAAACATGTGTCTTATGATCTGCAGGAATGTAGTGTGCACCTTTCAGGGAGAGTCTGGATTTCCTGTCACCCCAAGGCTTGATCCACTGCAAATATTCAACAACTTCTTAATAAATTTAATTGCACTTTATCTGTGCTGGGGGGCTTCCCAGGTGGCTTAGTGGTAAAGAATCCACCTGCCAATACAGGAGACACAAGAGACTCCAGTTTGATCCCTGGGTCAGGAAGATCCCCTAGAGTGGGAAATGGTAACCCACTCCAGTATTCTTGCCCAGAAAATTCCATGGACAGAGGAGCCTGGTGGGCTATAGTCCATGGGGTTGCAAAGAGTTGGTCACAAGTGAGCACAGCACACGTACCCCTGTGCTGGGGTCAAGCAATCTCTTGGGGACCCATTCCCAGCACAGTCGTAGCACCTAACAATGCTTTGCACATAATGAACATTCAATAAATATTGGTGAAAGGAATGGATGGTTAAGTGAATAAGTACTTTTGAGTCTGGGGGACAGGCTATTGTATATTCGTGAGACACGAGTGAGAAAAACGAGGTACCAAGTTTAACTTCTAAGAGGAAAAATAAGGTAATTGACCATGCTTTAGCCCCAAAATAGTATCCTCCTCATCCACCATCACCACCCCGAATGAGGCAGGACGTCTGGAATTGGGTTTTAAAGAGTTTCCAATTTATGATTGGTAATTTGGTAACAGAGAAATTTTTATCTAGAAGGTACCTTAGAGATCCTGAGCTATTGAAGAAAAGAAGCCTGAAAGAAGAGCTACCATTCTGCGGGAGTGTGACAAGTGGCTGTGTAATTTCTGAGGATAAGCTGAGCCCAGTCAGGGAGTTCACGCATCAACAGCAGTGCCTATAAAATCCAAGTTTAGGAAACTGACACCGTGTCTGTCACACATTATTTGAACTGATTACTGGTTCTGGATAATTCACTCCCCATCCTGCCAAAGTGTGGCTATATGACCCTGGTTTTGCTGGGAGGCATTACAAAGGAACAAGAAACCTTCCCGAAATGGCCAATGAAGAATGTGCAAATTTCACTGAGGTGAAGGGCCAGCAGAGACAAAAGACTCAACCCCTTCCCCACAACTGCCCAAGGGAAATATTCCCAGGCCAGAACTTCAGAAACCTATTCACCTACAGCAAGCACCAGGATGATAAGGGCAAAACTGTTCCCCAAGGAGAACTACGTCCTTGGGCAGAGCAGTGGGGTGAATTAATTTCTAATAATGAGGCTGTAAGCTACAGTGTGTGTCTACAAAATAGGCATATTCATGAAGAGTAAATATGTCAACTAATTCAAGAGGCATGCTAAATCTCTATTGTTTTCTGAAGTTCAGGTTTCCTGGCTCTATAAAATGTGATGCATGCCTTCAATGTGTGCGGCAGAATCTGTGTGATTGCAGAATGCCACATTAAACTCAGAGCTCCTGGGCTAATGAGGGTAAGTCCATTTTGCAGTAATGAATTGTTGGTAATAGCCCATCATGGAACAGATGTCTCATCTGTCATTGAACCGAGACTCCAACCCTCCAGATACTAAGAGAGCGTGTGGAGATGACACAGCCTGGGGAGGGATCCTCATCTCTGGACTCCAGAGTGGAGCCAGCCCCATGAGAAGAATCAGTCGGTGCTGGTGCCTACACAGTGTGATTGGAGGCCTCCCAAATCCTCCCTGACTCAAAATATGTCCCCACCCACCTGCCACAGGGCTTAAAAAATCCTCCTTCGCATTGTCTATTAAAATGTAAATATGTCACCTGGAAGAAGCAACACATTAAATTAGCATCCATTATCATTCATTTTTACATTAGGGAGAACTGGGCCCTGCAGGGATGGAGGAGGACAGGGAGTCATCACGAAGGGGGATGTAGAAGGTCCCTTAGCAGGTGTCAGGACCAGGGACAGGGCCAGGCTGGGCCCACAGGACACGCCACCCAGCCAACACTTGCTGCATCCACAGTACTGATATTGTGGGTGTTTTATGTATACATTTCCCCAACTATGTGAGCAACTCAAAGGAGGAAACAGAACTTATCTTCATAAACTGCCAGAACCTGGCACATAAAATTTAGAAAACATTTACCTCTCTAATAAATATTTATTGATAATTGAATTTTATCCTCATAACACCCTGAGGAAATCAGAGGAGGTATTATTACTATTTTGTAGATGAGGAAACTCTTGTGGAGGCCCAAGAACATGGGATTGAGGAGGAGCACGTTCTGGATACACAGAGAGGCAAAGAATACACACTTCATCTAAGTAGAGGAGGACACACAGGAGAGGTTGTTCAGTCGCTAAGTCATGTCCAACTCTTTGCGACCTTTCCTTTGGGATTGACTGGTTTGACCTCCTTGCACTCCAAAGGAGTCTTCTGCAACCCCACAATTCAAAAAGCATCAATTCTTCAGTGCTTAGCCTTCTTTATGGTCCAACTACCACATCCATACATGCTGCTGCTGCTGCTAAGTCGCTTCAGTTGTGTCCGACTCTGTGTGACCCCATAGACGGCAGCCCACCAGGCTCCGCCGTCCCTGGGATCCTCCAGGCAGGAACACTGGAGTGGGTTGCCATTTCCTTCTCCAGTGCATGAAAGGAAAAGTGAAAGTGAAGTCGCTCAGTCGTGTCCAACTCTTAGCAACCCCATGGACTGCAGCCTACCAGGCTCTTCCATCCATGGGATTTTCCAGGCAAGAGTACTGGAGTGGGGTGCCATTGCCTTCTTCACATCCATACATGACTACTGGAAAAACCATAGCTTTGATGACTACTGGAAAAACCATAGCTTTGAATATGTGGACCTTTGTTGGCAAAGTGATGTCTCTGCTTTTTTATATGCTGTCTATGTTTGCCATAGAGGGGAATAAACTATGGTCAAAGTTTGAGTGCCTTTGAACATCGACCTGAGAGTTTTAAATGTTATTCTGGGAAGCTTGGAAAGCTTGTTTAGGGATTGGGAATGCAGGAACCTGAAGACAGTGAAATATGCCAAGTGATATTTTAGTAAGATGACTGGCATGTAGGAACATAGGAGGAGTTAGAGAATCAGGAAACTGAAAACTAGAGGGATTCTTTGCGTGAAGAGGCCACTCATTTGGGAGACTTTCTGACAGGAAGCAGAGCAGCTTTAGTGACTGATGAATGAGAAGCTGTGAGAGATAAGGGCAAGGAGAGACACTAACTAGATTTCAAACCCACTCAACTGAATCAACTGCCATAGGGTATCCAGATAAGAAGCATGCTTTTGACCAAGGATGGTCAATTCCACTGTAAACACCTTGAAAGATTTGGGTGACACCACTTTCTTCCAAGTTTCACTGGCTGAAAGTGAAAATGTTAGTCACTCAGTTGTGACCAACTCTTTGCAACCTTGATTCATGGACCTAATGTTCCAGGCTCCTATGCAATACTGTTCTTTACAGCTTCGGACTTTACTTTCACCACCAGACACATTCCACAGCTGGGCATTGTGTCCACTTTGCCTCAGCCTCTTCATTCCTTCTGGAGTTATTTCTCCACTCTTCTCCTGTAGCGTATGGGCACCTACCAGCTGGGGAATTCATCTTTCAGTGTCATATCTTTTTGCCTTTTCATACTGTTCATGGGGTTCTCAAGGTAAAAATGCTGAAGTGGTTTGCCATTCCCTTCTCCAGTGGACCACATTCTGTCAGAACTCTCCACCATGACCCGTCCGTCTTGGGTGGCCCTACATGGCATGGCTCATAGTTTCATTGAGTTAGACAAGGCTGTGGTCCATGTGATCAGTTGGTTAGTTTCCTGTGACTGTGGTTTTCATTCTGCCTGCCCTCTGATGGATGAGGATAAGAGGCTTGTAGAAACTTCCTGATGGGAGGAACTGGCTGTGGGGAAAACTGGGTCTTGCTCTGGTGGGCAGGGCCATGCTCAGTAAATCTTTAATCCAATTTTCTGCTGATCGGTGGGTCTGTGTTCCCTCTCTGTAGTTTGGTCTGAGGCCAAGCTATGGTAGGGATAATGGTGCCAAGGGTGACCTCCTTCAAAAGGACTTATGCCAGCATGCAGTTGCTCCCATGACTGATGCAGTCAGTGCCCCTGACCCCGTGACAGGCCACTGTCAATCTGCACCTCCACCAGAGACTCCCAAACACTCACAGGCATATCTGGCTCAGTCTCCTGTGGGGTCACTGTGCCTTTTCCCTGGGTCCTGATACACACAACGTTTTGTTTGTGCCCTCCAACAGTCTGTCTCCCCAGTCCTGTGGAAGTTCTGTAATCGAATCCCCCTGGCCTTCCAAGTCAGATTCTCTGGGGGTTCTCAGTCCCCTTGCCAGATCTCCAGGTTGGGAAATCTGTTGTGAGCCTGTTGCAACAGTGGGAGAACTTCTTTGGGTATAATTTTTCTCCAGTTTGTGGCTCGTCTGCTTGGTAGTTCTATAGTGGAGCTAATGGTGATCTCCTCCAAGAGGATTTATGTCACACTCTGTGCCTTCCAGCTCTGCCGTGGCCAGAGTCCCTGTCCCCATGGCAGGTCACTGCTGACCCGTGCCTCTACAGGAGACACTCAAACACGCAAAGGCAGGTCTGGCCCAGTCTCTTGTGGACTCTTTGTGACTCCATGGACTGTAGCCTGCCAGGCTCCTCTGTCCATGGAGTTCTCTAGGCAAGAATCCTGGAGCGGGTTGCCATTCCCTTCTCCAGGGGATCTTCCCCAACCAGGGATTGATCCCAGATCTCCTACACTGCAGACAGATTCTTTATCATCTGAGTCACTAGGGAAACCCAAATATGTTGAGAAAGGTGACAAAGAAACACCCAAGTAAAGATGTCTGGGGACATTTGGTGTCAAAACTATCAAAGAGATTTAGTGGAAGCTATAAATTTAGATGCAATCTCTGAGAAAGGAGACTAGGAGTCAAAGTCAGAACCTCCCCAAGTGCAGGAGACAGAGTTGGCTAGTGTAGTGACACCTGAAGCCAAATGAGACAGTTCCAGAAAAGTGGGCGTGACAGTGCTGCAGAAAGGCAGGGAGGGTGAAGGGAAGTGCTATTGGCCTTTAGGAACTGGCTCTCTCTGGTTCTCTTCAAGAAGACAGTTCAGCCATGGAAAGGGCAGGAAATTTAAATGGCTTAGGGGGCAGCAAGGAGAGGGAGCCCTGAGGAGGATAGAAAGAGTTTTATCAACTGTGGTAGAAACAGCAGAGCTGAAGGCTGTTTATCTCCTTTCAGTTTAGGGAGAGCTAAGCCTGTGTTTTATGTGGAAAGGAAGGAGCCAGTGCAGAGATTGAACTACAAAAGATAGAGTAGGAGACGTTGGTGGAGGCAAGACGTGGGAGCTGAAGGAGGAGGGATTGAGAGGAGGAGACTGGGGGAGGGGCTGAGAGAGAGAGGAGGTGGGAATCTAGCCTGAAGGGAGGGCAAGGAACAAGCAGGGAGGCGAGTCCAAGAGATCATTTACAGGAAAAAACAGAAAAATAAGTTCCCCAAGTTCAGTCTGGCAAAAAAAGAAAGTAGATTTCCCAGAGAATGAGAGAGAGTCCCAGATGGCGAAGGACTGGACTCATATGTTGCCAAGGTTTGCCCAGAGTAGAAGAGGAGTCAAATCATTTCTAAAGTTAGAATCTCATCTCTATATTGCTAACTGTTCAAACAATGAAGTCAGCACCTAGAATTACAAGGTCATGAACACCAGTGCAAAGGAGGTCCTGAGACATCACCTGATTCAGCCTTCTTGAAGCTGTGCACTTCAGACTGGGACTTGAACCCCCAGTCTTTTAATTGAGATCACACACTTGGTGTCAGGATTTAATGAAGCTCAGGCTCTTGATACCTCATCACAGAAAGAATTCAGTGAGAGATAAAGTGATAGGTAAGAAGTATAATTATTTAGAGAAATACACTGGCAGAAAGAGTGTGGGCCATCTCAGAAGTGTGAGGCCTCAAAATACGGGGTAGTTTATTTTTACAGACTGGATGATTTCATAGGCTAATGAGTGGGAGAATTATTCTAACTATTTCGGGGAAGGGGAGGGGATTTCCAGGAATTGAACCACCACTCAAAATTTATTCTAGCTAGTATTATATTTCTGAGTATTTGTATAAGTGCTTAAGTTCATTTAAGCCAATTAAATAGAGCTCTTTTATGAACTTATTTTGGTAATACCATATATTTACAACATGTATAGATACATACAACACACAAATAAATACCAAGGCCTCACAGTTCCCATTTCAAAATTTCAACCCTGAGTCAAGTATAACAATATAAAATCCATCAGTTACATTCTCATTTCACCAACCAAAAAAACAAGGCACAGAGAGGTGACATAAATTAACCAAGATCACACAACTAGTTAAAACTAAACCTGAACCGGAATCTAGGGCTCCTAATTCCTGGTCAAGTGTAATTTCACCAAATAGCAGCTCTGTGTGCTGGATTTCCTGGAATAATTCCAATCATACACAATTTATTCCTATAACGATGGTAATCATATTAAACATATAACAACATGTGATTTCATTTTGGTAACTTCAAATGAGTTTTCGCATTAACATTTTGAAAAAAGCAATAAATCAGGAAAAGCAAGTCTTTTGTCAGATAACGTTTCCCAATTTTTGGCTCTGCAATTATAGCCACTGCTATTACACAGCAGAGTTATTACGAGCAGAGCTCTGGAGTTGCAGAGGCCCTGCTGGGACTCCAGGTAAGCCCACCACTTACTACTTGGGTGACACTGAATGAGACGATTGACCTCCACTGGGAGACGGCCTCAGCCCTCCCAAGGTGGCAAGGAATGGAGGCAGATAGCAGCAATCAACCATGCTGTCATCACTGGCCTTAGCATGGGAGAAAAGTGGGGATGAAACCCAGAGAGGGATGCAGGCAAAGCTGCGACTAATAACATTTTCCCTCTGGAATAATCCCTGTGTTTCAGCCAGAGATGATTTGGAGGCTTTTTGAGAGGCAGACCTGAAGAGAAAATGTAATTACTTTTTCCTGCACTTGAATTTCAAGGCGGTGTCCTTTCAGAATAAAAAAGGCACTTGAGGGGTGGACGGGGGGTTGCAGGGAGAGAAGTGAAGGATGGAGAAGGATCATTCATGCTGAAGCCTGTGACATTTCACCAAAGTGACTCCTTTTGGGAACAGCTGGTACAAATGTCATTCAGCTGAGACAGCAGGAAACAAGAAAGAGCAGTAGACTCTGCAGGAAATAACATGATCCATTCCTCTCTCTCCAACCTCTCCCCTCCCCACAAACCCTGTGTCTCTGGGGGAGAAGTCAGAACCAGGCACTGAGCTGAGGTCACTGGCCTTGAGCTGGCTGCAGACATCTCGTAGCTTTCACTGCAGTCACAATGGAGTGCACATCCAACCGCAGGAGAGTGGCCCCCACAGCAGAGCCCTGGGGGTCTCTGTCCAGAGAAAGCACAGCTCTGAACCCCACTTCTCCTGTGTGGACTAGTGGGCCAGGAGAGATGGTGCCATGTAGTCACCTTCACCAGAGCAACCCAGGAGAAATGCAGCTGTTGATGACTAGAGAGTAAGTGTGAGGGTCTAGAGCTGGCGACCGTGGGGTTTCTGGAATCCATCGATCATCTAGGGGAATGAAAGAAGGAAGGAGAAGAAAAGAGCTAAGCCAACCCAGGGTTGAATCCAGCCTTGCCACTTACCAAGTGACCTTAGCAAATTAGTTAACCTCTGTGCTTCAGTTTCCTCATCTGATAAAAGGAGAAAATACAGGAGACCCTGGTTTGATCCCTGGGTCAGGAAGATCCCCTGGAGAAGGGAATGGCTACCCACTTCAGTATTCTTGCCTGGAGAATCCCATGGACAGAGGAGCTTGGTGGGCTACAGTTCAAGGGATTGCAAAGAGTCAGATATGATTGAGTGACTGACACTGTCACAGTTCATGGGGATGCTGGGAAGATGAAGTATATGCATGTCAAAAGTGCCTAGGTAAGCAAGTGCTCAACAGATGGTCTTATATACATGTATGGATTATTAAGAAGCATCAAATTCATGCACACGGACAATACAAGCACAGGTCCCTGGGAGAGCTCTCAAAGTCATTGTGCAAGAGGATGGACATTCATAAAACTCAACAAGGCGTGATGAGACTGTTCTTTCAGGCTACTGATGTTCCCAGACAGTTGCTACATATCTCTAGAGATATGTAAATATCGACATATATCTCTGAAGAGACCTTCAGAACTAATGGATTCTTCTGGAGCCTGAGATAGTTGATGCACTGGCAAAACCACTTATTAAAAATTTCTTTTTGCTCTATTTTTAAGTTAGTTACAATACATGATTTATGCCTCCATATACTTTCCAAAAATATTTGCTGCAAGTCTCTACTGATGTGAAATCTACATGGTACCATAATATTTGGTACAAGTAAGCAGATACTTGGGCTTCCCTGGTAGCTCAGCTGGTACAGAATCCCCTGCAATGCAGGAGACCCCGGTTCAATTCCTAGGTCGGGAAGATCCCCTGGAGAAGGGAATGGCAACCGACTTCAGTATTCTTGCCTGGAGAATCCCCATGGACAGAGGAGCCTGGTGGGCTGTAGTCCATGGGGTTGTAAAGAGTCGAACACAACTGAGTGACTAAACACAGCACAGCAAGTAGACACTTGGGATTTCCTGGTGGCTCAGCAGTAAAGAATCCGCCTGCCAATGCAGCAGATGTGGGTTCAATCCCTGGGTCAGGAGGATCCCCGGGAGAAAGGAAATGACAATCCACTCCAATATTCTTGCCTGGGAAATCCATGGACAAATGATCCTGGCTGGCTACAGTCCATGGGATCACAAAAGAGTTGGACATGACTGAGCGACTAAACAACAGACAGCAAAGTAGACACTTAATACTGAGTGGGTTCTTGATGCCCTTGTCAGGGGTGATCTGAACGTGCTTTCTAAATACTGATCTGGGAGGGTCCCACCCATTCTAGAAACTGGTTGTGTCCAGTACAAACCAAGGCCTTGAAACAAAGGTATAGGGCTGGTTCCTATGAGAACTCTAGCTGATCAATTTAAAGACAAACCCTTGGAAAAGATTGAGCTTACAGCCAGTTTTCATCAAACATCGACAAAAAAGTCACAAGCAAGAGAAAGTCAGATGGAGAGAAAACTCAGTGAACAAGCTGGAAATGAGAGTTTCTTTGTTCTAGCAAGTACAGATGATTTATATAGTTCTGATTTAAGAGTAGAGAAGAAAACTTGCTCAAACAACTAAGAGTCTCTCTTTGATTTTCAGAAAGTAGTCATTCATTGAATCTCACCTGTCAGAGCCTCCCTACTAACGTGAAATGATACACAACATGTAGGCTCTGTCTCCCAGGAGAACAAGATTCAAATCCTAGCCCAAAGACTTTCTCTGTACACTTGAATGAGTTGCTTAACCTTCCTGGACCAAGTGTTTCTCATCTGGAAATGAAAATAATAAATGGCCAAAAGCTCCAAAGCTATGTTCACAGTCCAAAAGGATTTAAATTACAACAGGAAAATTTGGGGTGGATCAAAAGACACTTCTTACTCAAGGCTGCAATGATTGGGCTTTGTTTGATATCTGTTTTTTTTTTCATTATGTGTTTTGGTTTTTAATAAGAAGCTCTGTTTTTTTTAAAGGAAGATCTTTTAGTTTCAGTTACACGTATCTTTGGGAAGTAAGCTCTTGGGACCTTAAGACAATGACCAAGGTTTCCTAATTGAAACTAAAATACCTAGGAGGGAATAAGCTGGCAACTGAGAGCTAAGACCTGAAGTCCCCCAACAGTGGAATGCATTCTCTCCTTATAAAGTTAATTTCTTGTGGCTCCTCTAGGCACCTATAGGGATGCTGAGAGATGTAAAGAAGGATTCCCTAATTTCAAGGAAGGTTGACTAGCGGGTTCTTATCTATACTTTTGTTCACTTTTAATACTTAGAAAAGCACATCCCTGAGTGGCCAAGGAGTCACCCACTGCACACAGAAAGCTGGAAAGAGGGAACCCAGCTATGTTTTCCTGCAAATTAGGTGCTGTGACAACTCGGGCACTGAAACATTCAGATACAGTATCTGTGCTTAATTAACCACTTGGAGAAAGCAAACGCTAATAATTGATTGAAGCATGAATGAGGCATCGGGAAAATATCCAGCAGAGCTCTGCCTACCAGTTTTCCCTTTGGGCAGTGATTAGCATTCCACAGCTCCCCAAAGAAACTTCTACAGAAAGTCTCAGCTCCCAGGAGGCACGGCCCTTGACCGTGAGGAGGGAAACAGATGAGGATGTAGTTCTTTGTCGCTCTAATTATCCACAGGTGATAACCCTGAGCTGTTCTGTGTTGTGAAGACTGAACGTACCGCAGCAGGCATGCTTCCCTGACCCGTTTACCAAAGAAGCAGCCAGGCTAGGAGCTGCGAGTGGGTCCAGACCGGAGTGGCAAGGGGCAAGCTATTCTCCCATTAGGGGGTTTTGAGCCACCAGACCCAGCCTTGCTCAAAGCATCTGTGGCAAAGCAGGAGGCTTTATGGGGCCTCTGGAGGCCCAATAGGAGGATCACAGCACAGACTTCCGGGACGTGGGAACAAGGACATGCCCTCCTTGCTGACATCTCTTCTCCTTCTGAGAAGCCATTCCTGGCTTGTTACTTGGCGTCTGCAAAGACTAAACAGTCAACCAGGAAATAGCGAGAAACCATGTGGCCTGAGTTGCCCATCATGAACTGGTGGCTATCTGATCCTCCAAATCAATAAAGTTGATCAAAACAGCATTCTATCACCAAAAGGCAGAAGCACATTCAAGAGGCTGGAATCCCAGTGAGACAGCTGGAGCCCCAAATGAGAAGAGACTGTTGCTGGAGACACCGGTGAAGGTCACTGTAACCCCTCAAGCCCAGGATCTCCGGGCAATGTAGTCCTTTTATGGCTGGCAAGTTATCTAGGACCAACACTCCTCATATTAAAAAATAGAGCAGAGCTTCTTAGCTGCGGGCAGTTTTTCTCCGGAAGTCTGAGGACATTTTTGAGTGTCACAACTAGGGGGCGCTATAGGCACCTGGTGGGTAGTGGCTACAGAACCTCCTGCAGCTTAACGAAGGATTGTCTGACCCAAAATGTCAAGAGTGGCAGGGCTGAGGAACATTGTTGTAGAGGAAAGGAAGAAGAGAAGATAAAGGAAATCAGTGGTTACTGAGTCGTGTCTGACTCTTTCTGAGCGACTAAGCACTGTGCAGTGATTATCATATATTTGACAAAAATGTGCACAGATATAAACTTTCTCATTTCTATAATTCATGACAAGGTCATAGTCGATATTTTTTTTTACTGCCCATCCATATTTCTTCTGTGTAAATGTTCTTATTCCTGGGCATACAGATCGTGCTTCCCTTAGAACTTCAAAGGAGTTTTATAGCCAGAAAGAGGTTGAGTCCATGCTATCGTAGTTATAATACTTATATCTCCCTCCTCTTGCCCCAGACCCCAGCTCAGGGGACAACAGGCCTGGGATGCTCACAAGAATGCTTCTTCTCCCTCCCTCCAATCTGATCTAGCGATTCCAGAGAGGTGTATTTTTGGCTCAAGGTCACTTTCATCTATACAAAAAATAAGCATATTTTTACATGTGACTGTATTCCTACTCTATGTCTACGAATTCAGTATTAGAATAACCTCTTGCATTCGTTAAATCAATAAATATTTATTGAGCACCTACAATGTGTGAGATACTATGCCAGTGGGTGTTACAGTGATAAAGAGACCAAATTTCTACCCATCTTCACAGGGCTCAGGGTCTATGGGTCTATGCTCACCATTATCATTTTGTAGGCTTGTTGAAATGGGAGGCCAGAAGAACAAAGATCTCATCTAATTCTTTCCCGAGGAATCTGTAGCTCCCTCAGGTCATCTCCTGCCCTGGGCCTAACCTGCCCAGAACCTATGGGTCGGGGGAAGCATTGTGCACCATCCCATTGTCTTGAGAGTCTGCCTTCTACAGCTTTTCCACCATCTTTACCTGGATTATGTGTTGTCCTCCTATTCTCTGCTAACCTGTGTGGACTCCAAAGAATGTACTGAGAAAGGGCCAAATGCACACACTTAAAATGGAAACAAAAATGCCAACATCCTTCAAGAAGCCAGAACACCCTTGCTATAACTTGGAGAAGGTCTAACCTAATATTCCTCTGTTGCCACTACAGGTGCAACAACTTTTCTTTTGAGGGGCCTTGGACTGTTCCCATTGCAAGCTTCTAGCATGCAGCAAGGCTGAGTGCACTGCTGGCCTTCAGTTTGTTTGGAATATCTAGTGACTCATAGGGGCAACCTGCCAGAAGCCCTACCCCATGAGGGTCTGAGGAGCCCTCTGGGTTTGAGGAGCCCGCTGGGAAAGGATAACAGGGGCATAGGGAAGAGCTTCACTGGAAGTCACCTTAAAGGGGAGACATCTACAGGGTTGCGGGGGGTGGAGGGCGCTTACACTTGCTTATTGGTTCAACTTCCACCGCCTTGCCTTCTGATTCCTGATAGAACCACCTGGTTATTACCCACTAGGGTTCCAGCACCCATGGCTTTTAACTAGTAGTTAGTGTCGTGATGTGGCATCCTGCCTTTCACTCCACTCTATCCCCTTGTGTTTAGGGTGTACTCAAAATTTTGGAGTTTCCTACTTTTCTTATATTCATGTATTTATTATTCATTCAGGAAATTTTATTAAGCATTTACTCTATACTAGACACTCTTTTAGGCACTTGGGCCACTTGGAGTCTAAATTCATAGAGAAAGCAGTGACAAAAAATGAACAAATGAACAGAGATACAAATACACTCAAACAAGTAAGGAATAGAGAGTGACGGGGACAGGGAGCCGGGTTACACAGAGGCCAGGATTGTCTCAGGCTGCTGTGGGATTGAGTGAGAATTACAGCGTATCCATAGGCCAGGAGAAAAGAGCTAATCAATCACACAAGAGAGAAGGAATAAAGGAGAACACAGCATCCTTGGGTGGGCAAGAGAGAAGGGGGTCTACCCTATAGGTGGAGGTGTCAACCCTCCATCAAGCAGGGATTTCTCATTCTCGCTACAGAAGGGAGGCAGAGCATAAGGCTCCATGCAGGGCTGAGTTCAGGTCTCTCAGAAGCAAGCGGGTTCATGAGTTTGGTGCTGGAAAGATACAGTTCTGTTCTGATTTCTTTACTTTTTCCTTGGAAAAATGAAAGGTGGGTATTGTCAGTGAACAAGATGGAGAAAGGTTTTCGGACATTAAAGAAAAATGAGCAAGAGGCAGGAAGAATCTTACAGACTTAAAGGGTAAATTCTTAAGACCACGTAGCAGGAGCACCAGCAGGAGCTGAGGATCCACTTGATCTTAAAGATGTCCATTTCATGCACGCTGGTTTTCAGCCCCTCTTCACCACGCACAGGCAGGGGGACCAGGCCTGGCTTGGGTTGAAGAGTGTTGATGTAAAGAGGGGGTGATGTGGCGAGATGCAGCCAAGTCCTGGGAGTTGAGCCCAGGTCTTCCAACCCCCCACCCTCACAAGTTCCTTCAGGACTTTTTAAATTTCTGGTCTAACAACCTCAGTGGAGGGCCAGTCAGAGAAGCTCTTATTACATTGAGCATCAAAACGGAAGGGGTTGGGGTCAAGGTCTCTTTTCCCTGGAAGCTCCTCAACTCTTAATGCACCCACAGCTTTCCCAGGGGACAGATCTGTCCACCAAAGAGGAGAAGAAAGGATGAACACTGCCAAGTCACAAAGGCTGGGTTGTGCCCCAGCCCCAAGCAGATAGGTGGCCCAGGTAACCAAGAGCTGCTCTGTGGCCTCTTCCTCTTCTGCCCTCCCTGTCTGAGACACTGGGCTGGGCTGGGGGCACTGCGCTAGCAGGTGGAAGCATGAGCTCATGAAAAGTAAATGGTCCATTTGTTCCCCCATCTGGTAGAACTCACAGAAACCTGGGTTGCACTCTTCATTTCAACCGCATTCAACAAAACAACCCAGCCATTCTGCAATTTAATAAAAATGACTTGGGCCTTGGCTTAAAGACATTGCTACTCATGTGCAGAAAAGAATCAGAAGAACTGGTTCAAAGACAGATAAGGCTTGATTTTGACAGAGGAGATTAAACAGATGTGGAGATCAGGGGACAACCACAGAAAGAATTTCCTGCATGTGTGTGATTGATCGGCTGCTCCCTGAAACATCTCCTGCATCAGAGTTGGCTCTGGGATCCCTGCTCTTCGCTCTGCATCCACTTCATTCCAGAACCTGACAGTCAGTGCCCTCAGGCCATCCCTGCTCTTGGGGGACCACACAGCCCCCTCTGCTCCCCTCCCCCACCCTAGTCAAAATCCATCTCCATTTCTTCCAAGCGCTCATAGGAGACTAGTGCTAACTTGATAAATTAATGTGAACTAATGCAAATTATGGCTTAATCTGTTGCCCTTCCCAGACAACATTTACATTTGTTAAAGTAGCATTGGTTCCTTAAATCTAAGGGGATGGGTTTTGTAGGAATGACAAGCATTGTGGCAGGCAGAGAGTGAAGACTGTGGAAAACAGTACAACCTTCTAGGCCCCTCTGGTATCAGACGCAGAAGGTCCCATCTGCTCCTTCTGATCATCAGGACCTCATGGATCAAGAGGCACCAATGTCAAATCTCTATCCCAAACCAGGAAATATCTATCTTAAGAAAAATATACTTACGATGCATTTGGCTATTGCTTGTTTTACTCTAATATATGCAAATGAAGAGTCTTCTGTGCAATCAAAATAAATCTATGATGGTGGCTTGCCTAATTTCCTCTTCTGCACCAGGTAATGTGAGCTCCCTGAGGACAGAATAAGAGAGAAGAGGAGGCACCTGCCCACTGCTGTCACAGGAGACCTCTGTCTTGGACTGGCAGCCCTGCCCAGGCCACTACTAGGACCTTCTGTGTTGCTCTGGGTACAAAGCAGGAGGGTATCAGATGAGGCCTGCTGCAGTTGCCTCTGTGCTCCTGGAAGAAGCAGAGGGGAGACCAGGCACCAGAGAACCCAGATACATAAAGAAGTTCTGGCCTGTACCATGTAGGTCCCGCCTCACAAAGAATCTCGGTGGGTCTATGTGAGTCTGTGCATCAGGGAACCCACCTTGTCGACATCAAGGTCTATCACAAGAAGCCCTAAGCCTGGTATAGGCTGGTAGCCAAGGCACAAACAACAGTTTACCCCATTTCTCCCTGCTTTCTGGCCTGTGGATGAAAAAAAATCCAGTGCTTTGCTTTTCCAGGCCCTCACCAACTGCCCTCCCAACCCAGAAAGGAGAGAGGCTGAGCCCTGCCACTCCAGAGGAAGCAGACATGAGGCAAAGGCCAGGTTACTGCCATGGATAGCCTAACAACCCAGACTGAGCAGCAGGCAGGGAGGCAGCTGCTCATGTAATGAGTGTCCACCACGGCTCACAGGAACCACGGTGGCCTTCATAAACACTCACCCATTCATCCACCCATCATGCGGTCACTGGTTACTTTTTTTGCTAGAGGAACCAGCCGGCAGCCCAGCCCCAAAAAAGGCAACTGATGACTCCCAGGAGAGGTGGGACACACAAGCCCTCCACTGGATGTGTCCCCTCCTCACCTGTGAGCTGGGACGTGGTGTTACTATGAGGAAGGTGTTTGTCTTTGGGATTAAGGCAGAGCCCAGCCTTTGAGGACAAAGTAAATGTCTGCTACTTGGTTGCCACTCAGTGATGGGAGCCAGAGGCCCATCACTGTCCCCACCCCCAGGCCAGTTGCCTTGTTACTTCTTCAAATACAATGTTCCCTAAATTTAATCTTCTACTAAATGTCTCCGTGCTTCTGGAACTTCAACTACATCCCCCTCTGCTCTCAGGCAGACCTGCCACTGTGCAAATGCAGTTTAAATCATTACACGCATTTTTTTCCCCCTGTGTTTTCTCAAGCTGGTACTGTCTTCCCATCTTGACTGTTTTTCAAGGCCCCCTTTCTGTTTGGCTTGCCTTCCTTCCTCTCCAAATCAGCCTGGCACACCGAGGTCCCTGCCAGCGCACAGCTCCTCTGAGGGCTCCTCTCCCTGCACTCTTGTCTCGAGGATTCTCTCTGGTTTCTGGTTTCCATCTCCCAGTTCTTAGATGCTGACACTTGCTTAGAATCCCTGCCTGTCCTGCTTTCTGCTGCTCCCTAGGATTCAATGTGTCAAAACCTTCCCCAAGCCACCCATTCTGTGAAATGTGGACACACACCCACACCCCATGGCTGCCTCATCCTGGTGCAAAACCCAGACGTTGGTGTTTCTTGGTTCTGGATTCTGGGCTGAAGTTCTGGCATTCAGGGATGGCAAGATATCAGACATTATTTTCTTGGCCTCCAAAATCACTGCAGATGGTGACTGTATCCATGAAATCAAAAGACACTTGCTCCTTGGAAGAAAAACTATGACAAACCCAGACAGCATGTTAAAAAACAGAGACATCACTTTGCCAACAAAGATCCATATAGTCAAAGCTATGGTTTTTCCAGTAGTCATGTATGGATGTGAGAATTGGACTATAAAGAAAGCTGAGCACCAAAGAATTGATGTTTTTGAACTGTGTTGCTGGGGAAGACTCTTGAGAGTCCCTTGGACTGCAAGGAGATCCAACCAGTAAATCCTAAAAGAAATCAATCCTGAATATTCATTGGAAGGACTGATGCTGAAGCTGAAACTCCAGTACTTTGGCCACACGATACTACAAGTCAACTCATTGGAAAGGACCCCAAAGCTGGGAAAGATTAAGGGCAGGAGGACAAGGGGGCAACAGAAGATGAGATGGATGGATGGCATCATCAACTCAATGGACGTGAGTTTGAGGCAAACTCCGGGAGATAGTAAAGGAGAGGGAAGCCTAGCGTGCTGCAGTCCATAGGGTTGTAAAGAGTCAGGCATGATTTAGCAACTGAACAACAACAATAATTTATTTTTTTTAGGGTGCCAGTGTACATGATATTGTGTTTTTAACTTCAAATTCCACCTGTTTGTATGCTGGTACATAGGAAAGCAATTGACTTTGTATATTAATTTTGTATCCTGCAGCCTTGTAATTTTATATTTAGAGACAAATGAAGGAAGATCTAGGTTAGGACTTCCAACCAGGCAATATTTTAAATACTTTAAACCTCTTTCTTCCTTATTTCCTTATTCCCTTTCTCTCTTTCTTTAAATCTAACAGGAAGTAAGAATGATTTATCATAAAAAGAGAAACACTATTTATTCAGATCTTTCTACAGTTGGAAAAAAAAACCTACTATGTTAAGACAACACAGTGCTGGGGAAGGAACCTTGAGGTGGGAGTTTGGAGTTTCAATTCCTGGTCCACGTTCCACAAGGACTTGCAGGAAAGACATGTGGCAATGATGGGGGCAACATTCAGCCTTGAATTACCTTTTCTTTGTAAAGTTTGTTGATTCCACTGCCTCAAAGGTAAGAGGAAATGGAGAAGAGCCACTAGAAATGTGAGGCAGAGCAGTGGGGGATCAGTTCTTCCCTCCTTGAGCTATAGATTTAATACAATCCCCATCAAAATCCCAGCAAGTTATTTTGATTCTAAAGTTTATATGGAGAGGAAAATGACTTAGAATAGCCAACACAAAATTGAGGGGAAAGAACAAAGTTGCAAGACTACACTACCCAACTTCAAGACTTACTATAAAGCTACAGTAATCAAGACAGTGTAGCACTGGCAAAAGAATAGAACATAGATCAAGAAAATAGAAAAGAGAACTCAAAAACAGACCCTCATTAATATAGTCAACTGAACTTTAACAAAGCAGCAAAGACAATACAGTAGACTGTGTTTAGCCTTTTCAACAAATGCTGCTGGAACAACTGGATATCTACATACAAAAATATAAATCTAGACACAAACCTTATACCTTTCACAAAAATTAACTCAAATCAGACTATTGACCTAGATGTAAAATGCAAAACTATAAAACTCCTAGAAGATAACATAAAAGAAAACCTAGATGACCTTGGGTATGTCAATAACTCTAGATAAAACACCAAAGGCATGATCCATAAAATAAATAATAGATAATCTGGACTACATTAAAATTAAACTTCTGCTCTACAAAAGACAGTGTCAAGAGAATGAGATGATAGCCACAGACTGGGAGAAAATATTTGCAAAAGATACATCTTACAAAGGACACATCCAAAGTATACAAAGAATTCTAAAACTCAATACAAGAAACAACTTCATTTAAAAATGGACCAAAGACTTCATCCAAGAAGATGTTCAGATGACAAATAAATACACAAAAATACGGTCCATAACACACGTCATCATGGAGATGCAAACTACCACTAGACACCTATTCGAAAGGCCAAAATCCAGACAGCCACACTGGAAGACAGTTTGACAGTTTCTTACTAAACTAAATGTACTCTTACCATATGATCCAGTAATCACACTCTTTGGTATTTACCCAAAGGAGTTGAAAAGCATATGTCCATACAAAAACTTGCACATGGATATTTATAGCAGCTTTATTAATAACTCCCCAAACTTGGAAGCAACTGAGATGTTCCTTCAGTGGGTGAATGTATTAAAAACTGTATCACATCCAGATGATGGAATATTATTCAGCACTAAAAAGAAATGAACTATCAAACTGTGAAAAGTCATAGGAAAGTATTAAATGTATATTATTGAGTGAAAGAAGCCAATCTGAAAAGGCTACATATGGTATGATTCCAACTACATGACATTCTAGAAAAGGCAAAAATATAAAGAAAGCTAAAAAAAAAAAAAACACAGTGATTGCCAGAGGTTAAGGGAGAAAGAGGGAGGAAGTGGTATAACATAGAGGATTTTTAGGGGGGTTAAAGTGATCTATGTGATACTATAGTTGTGGACGCACATCATCATACATTTGTCCAAACCAATACAATGTGAAACACCAAGAGTGAACCCTGGCATAAACCATGGTCTTTGGTTGATAATGGTGTGTAAATGTAGGTTCATCAATCACAACAAATGTACCACCCTGGGGGAGGCATGAATGAGGACAGAGAGCATATGAGGCATTTCTGTACCATCCCCTCAAATTTGTTGTAAACTAAAACTTCTCTAAAATGCAGTCTATGCCAAAAATAAAATAAAATAAAATAAAATGCAGTCGATTCAATATTTTTTAAAAGATATACAACTGAGTTAAGAATGGGGAAAGTTATTTGTCGACTACTGAAGTCTACTAATGACAAATCTAAATAACTGCTCTAAATATTATTGCAAATTGAATGCAAATGTAAAATAATTTTTGAAAGATAAGATACAATGTAAAAATAAAAATATTTTATAGCTAATATTCTGTATAATAAAACTTCAATTAAAATAGATGAAAAATTGGGGAGGGAAGGGGAAAATAGAATTGTGATGGCAGAAAAATGTAAAATGTCTGTCAAATTTTCTATTCTACATGTATGTAGTCAAAAATGTTACTTTGTTTGCTATTTTTATCCTCAAAATATGTATATTGACTTCTATTTGTGAGCTTATGATGGGCTAAAAATTTGTACCAACACTTCTGGTAGAAGCGACAGAAAAATTCCAGAAAGATATTTATTAAGTGTCTTTAAAAGCAAAGGAGTTCTGACAGCATACCAACGAGTTGCTAGACCAAAGTGTAAGAGACTGGAAAGAGCCAGGAATTGTCTGTCTCTGCAAACTTGAATTCCACCTTTGACAGCAAACTTCAGTGCCTCAGCTAGACAAAAAGGGCAGGTATAACTGCAACAGTTATCCATACATAAAGCTGGGATTCCTAAAAGGCTGCATCTTCACAAGAAGGGTTAATTAGTAGAAGCCGACCTCCCTCTCTGTTCCAACCCCTCACAATTACCATCCCAAACTATCAGTAAGAAGGTTGTTCTGGTCCTGGTCAGAAGATGGGGGGAAAGTGAAAACAAAAACTTATCTGAGAAGTTACAAATCAGAGCAGCTCTTGAGCAGATTTGTAGCTGAAATTCACATAAATTGGTTGGGAGAAAAAACACCTCAGGGCATGAATTTAAAATGGTTCTAGACTGGTAGTTCCCTTAGGTGTGCCACAGAAGTAAAAATAAATCCTCTCTAAGTAATGCACTTTCATATTATGCTTCAAACAATCTCTAAAACTAATATTTATGTCAAAAATTATAAAACAGATAAAAGGAGTGAAAACCAACAGACACAACAAAGATCAGAGACAGATCCCCTCAAATTTAGACACTGGGATTATCAAGCTAGATTAAAATTCAACTACCCTTACTGTATTTAATAAATAAAAGGCTGGTTTTTAAATATCTCACCCCAGTCTGCATGGCCATCACCAATAAATCTACAAACAATAAATGCTGGAGACAGTGTATAGAAAAGGGAACCAGGACACCCAGTTTTGATCACTTGGTCGGGAAGATCCCCTGGAGAAGGGAATGGCAACCCACTCCAGTATTCCTGCCTGGAGAATTCCTTGGACAGACCAGGGGGTTGCGAAGAGTTGGACATGACTGAGTGACTAACACTTTCACTTCCTATGGAGAACAATATGGAGGTTCCTTAAAAAAACTACTTTTTATCTAGGAAAAAAACCCAAGTAAATCTAACTTCTTGCTTTCTCACACATCTGACTTTTCTCCTATCTAATCTGTTTTTATTTTAGCTCAGTTTGGCTTCTTATAATTTTCAGGGATTGGGATATTGGTCAGCTGCACTCTTACATTATAATGATGCAAGATAGCCCATGAGAAATATTACAGATAGAGGTTACAGCTGTTTTTCTGAACTGATTCAGTGCCAGAACGTGGATCATAGTGTTTTCATTCTGTAAAGTGAAAGTGGATTTTCAGAACTTAATGTATTTCTGGGTGTTATACAGTTGTCCTTTTTTTATGAAATGTTTGCAGCTTATATTTTCCATCAGTGACTGGAGGAATTTCCTCCAGGTGCTTTCTAGATTACCATCTCTTGTTAACATGAACTCTTTTTAGGATTTTAGGTTATTTAAGTAGATTTTACAGAAGTAGTCAGAGAAGGCAATGGCATTCCACTCCAGTACTCTTGCCTGGAAAATCCCATGGATGGAGGAGCTTGGTAGGCTGCAGTCCATGGGGTCGCTAAGGGTTGGACACGACTGAACGACTTCACTTTCACTTTTCACTTTCATGCATTGGAGAAGGAAATGGCAACCCACTCCAGTGTTCTTGCCTGGAGAATCCCAGGGACGGGGGAGCCTGGTGGGCTGCCATCTATGGGGTCACAGAGAGTCGGGCACGACTGAAGTGACTTAGCAGTAAAAAAACTAAAAACCCCAGCACTCCCACTACTAGGCATCAGTTCAGTTCATTTCAGTCACTCAGTCTTGTCCGACTCTTTGTGACCCCATGGACTGCAGCATGCCAGGCCTCCCTGTCCATCACCAACTCCTGGAGTTTACCCAAACTCATGTCCATTGAGTTGGTGATGCCATCCAACCATCTCATCCTCTGTCGTCCCCTTCTCCTCCTGCCCTCAATTTTTCCCAGCATCAGGGTCTTTTCAAATGAGTCAGCACTTCGCATCAGGTGGCCAAAGTATTGGAGTTTCAGCTTCAGCATCATTCCTTCCAATGAATATTCAGGATTGATTTCTTTTAGGATTTACTGGTTGGATCTCCTTGCAGTCCAAGGGACTCTCAAGCGTCTTCTCCAACACCACAGTTCAAAAGCATCAATTCTTCGGCACCCAGCTTTCTTTATAGTCCAACTCTCACATCCATACATGACTACTGGAAAAACCATAGCCTTGACTAGATGGACCTTTGTTAGCAAAGTAATCTCTCTGCTTTTTAATATACTGTCTAGGTTGGTCATAACTTTCCTTCCAAGGAGTAAGCATCTTTTAATTTCATGGCTTCAGTCACCATCTGCAGTGACTTTGGAGCCCCCAAAACTGAAGTCAGCCACTGTTTCCACTGTTTGCCCATCTATTTGCTACAAAGTGATGGGACCAGATGCCATGATCTTAGTTTTCTGAATGTTGAGCTTTAAGCCAACTTTTTCACTCTCCTACTACTAGGCATAAACCCTGAGAAAATCATAATTTAAAAAGACACATGCATCCCATTGTTCACTACAGCACTATTTACAATAGACAGGGCGTGGAAGCAACCTAAATGTACACTGATGAATGGATAAAGAATACGTGGTGTATATATATATATATATTTATATATTATATATATATATAATATATATATATATATATATGCAATGGAATATTACTCAGCCATAAAAAGGAATGATATTGGGTTATTTGTAGAGACATGGATGATCTACAGTCTTCCATACAGAGTGAAATAAGTCAGATAAAGAAAAACAAATATCATATATTAATGCATATATGTGGAATCTAGAAAAATGGTACAAATGAACCTATTTGCAGGGCAGGAATAGAGACATGGGCTTTCCTGCTAGCTCAGTGGTAAAGAACCCTCTTGCCAATGCAGGAGATGCAAGTTCAATCCTTGGCTCAGGAAGATCCCCTGGAGAAGGGAATGGCAACCCACTCCAGTATGCTTGCCTGGGAAATCCCATGGACCTACGAGTCCGGGAAGCTACAGACCATGGAGTCACAAAAGAGTTTGACAACTAAGCTAAGAGTGAGCAACTAAACGATAGAGAAGCAGACGTAGAGAATGGATGGATGGACACAGTGGGGAGGGGATGAACTGGGAGATTGGGAGTGGCATATGTGTACTGCCGTATGTAAAACAGACAGCTAGTGGGAACCCACTGTATAGTGCAGGGAGCTCAGCTCAGTGCCCTGTGGTGACTTAGATGGATGGGGTGGGGTGGGGGCACCTAAAGAGGGAGGTTATATGTGTATACATGTGGCTGATTCACTTCATTGTACAGCAGAAACTGACGCAACATTGGAAAGCAACTATATCCCAATAAATAAGTGTTATCTACAATAAGTCTCAGCAAAGAAGCTATAAAATATTATAACATATACATTTTAAAGTAAAAAGGATGTCTAGGGACTTCTTAGAATAAAAACAATGGATGAATATAACAGTTGAGAGTCATAGCTAAATAGAGAATTAGTGAACTAGATGGAGCAGAAGAAATAATTGAAAATATGAAACAAAGTTTCCTCAAGAAAAGGGAGAGAGAATAGAGTAGTGTCAATATTTGAAAGGATGATGGCTAAGAATTTTCCAGAATTAATGAAAAGCAGCAATACACAGATTTAAGGAGCCAAAACAAATATTGAAAAGAATGAATAAAAAGAAATCCACACCTAGTCCCAACATAGATAAAATGAGGAACATGATAGAAAAAAGAAAATGTTTTTAATCATAAAAGATGAATTACTTCAAAGGAACAACAGTCACTCTGATAGTCACCTTTTCAAAAGTAACAAAAGCACTCAAAAGTCAAAATAGAATCTTCAGTGTATTGAAGGGAAGCAAATGCCCATCTAGAAATTTCTTCTTGGCAAAAAAAGAAAAAGAAATGAGATCACCATCATGCTGATACCAAAACCAGACAAAGACATCACATAAAAATAAAATTACAGGCAAGTATCACTTCTGAACATAGATGAAAGATCCTCAACAAAATTCTAGCAAACAGAATCCAACAACATATTAAAAGAATCATACACCATGATCAAGTTTTATTTATCCAAGGGATGCAAGGATTTTTCAATACACAAAACAATCAATGTGATACACAATATTAACAAATTAAAAGATAAAATCATATGACAATCTCAATAGATGCTGAAAAATCTTTTAACAAAATTCAGCACCCATTTATGATAATAACTCTCCAGAAAATTGGTATAGAAGGAGTCAACCTCAACATAATAAAGGCCGTATACAATAAACCCATGGGAAACATTATTCTCAATGATGAAAAACTGAAAGCATTTCCCCTAAGATCAGGAAAAAGACAAGGGTGCCTACTCTCACCACTATTATTTAACATAGTTTTGGAAGTCCTAGCCATGGCAATCGGAGAAGAAAAAGAAATAAAAAGAATCCAGATTGGAAAAGAAGTAGTAAAACTCTCACTGTTTGCAGATGACATGATGGTATACATAGAAAACCCTAAAGATACTATCAGAAAGTTACTAGAGCTAATCAATGAAAATGTAATGTCACAAGATACAAAGTCAATACACAGAAATCTCTTGTGTTCTTATACACTGACAATGAAAAATCAGAAAGAGAAATTAAGAAATCAATCCCATTCATCATTGCAACAAAAAGAATAAAATACTTAGGACTAAAACTACCTAAGGAGACAAAAGAGCTGTATACAGAAAACTATAAGACACTGATGAAAGAATTAGAAAGTAACATAAACAGAAGGAGAGATATACCATGTTTTTGGATTGGAAGAATCAATATTGTGAAAATGACTACACTACCCAAAACAATCTACAGATTCAATGCAATGACTATCAAATTATCAATAGCATTTTTCACAAAACTAGAACAAAAAAATTCACAATTTGTATGGAAACACAAAATACCTCAAATAGCAAAAACAAGCTTGACAAAGAAGAATGGAGCTGGAGGAATCAACCCTCCTGACTTCAGACTATACTACAAAGCTACAATCATCAAGACAGTATGGTACTGGCATGGAAACAAGAATATAGATCAATGGAACAAGGTACAAAGCCCAGAGATATATCCACACACCAATGTGCACTTTATTTTGAGAAAGGAGACCAGAATATACAATGGAGAAAAGATAGCCTCTTCAATAAACAGTGCTGGGAAAACTGGATAGATATATGTAAAAGAATGAAATTAGAACATTTCCTAACACTGTACATAAAGACAAACTCAAAATGGATTAAATACCTAAATGTAAGACCAGAAACTATAAAACTCTTAGAGGAAAATACAGGCAGAACACATTTTGACATAAATCACAACAAGATCCTCTATAGCCCACTTAATAGAATAATGAAAATAAAAACAAAGATAAACAAATAGGGCCTAATTAAACTTAAAAGCTTTTGCACAGCAAAGCAAACCATAAACAAGATATAAAAGACAACACTCAGAGTGGGAGAAAATAAATGCAAATGAAGCAACTGACAAATGATTAATCTCCAAAATATTCAAGTAGCTCAAGCAGCTCAATATCAGAAAAACAAGCAACCCAATTATAAAAAAGGGGAAAAGGCCTAAACAGACATTCTCCAAAGAAGATAGGCACATGGCTAATAAACACTTTTTAAAATGCTCAACATAGCTTATTATTAGAGAAATGCAAATCAGAACTACAATGAGGTATCACCCCACACTGGTAAAAATGGCCATCATCAAAAAAATCTACAAACAGTGAATGCTGGCAAGGATGTGGAGAAAAGGGAAATTTCTTGCGATGTTGGTGGGAATGTAAATTGATATAGCAATATGGATAACAGTATGGAGATTTCTTTAAAAAACTAGGAATAAAACTTCCATATGACCCAGCAGTCCCACTACTGGGTATATGGCCTTAGAAAACCATAATTCTAAAAGACACATGTATCCTAATGTTCACTGCAACACTATTTACAATAGCCACGACCTTGAAGCAACCTAGGTGTTCATCGACAGATATATGGATAAAGAAGTTGCTATACACACACACACACACACACACACATAATGAAATATTAGCCATAAAAAGGATGAATTCAAGTTAGAGCTAGTGAGGTGGCTGGACCTAGAGCTTATCATACACAATGAAGTAAGTCAGAAAGAGAAAAACAAATATCGTATGTTGTTGTTCTGTCACTCAGTCGTGTCTGACTCTATGCAACGCCAAAGACTGCAGAATGCCAGCCTTCCCTGTCCTTCACCATCTCCCAGAGCTTGCTCAAACTCATGTCCATCAAGTCAGTGATGGTATCCAACCATCTCATTCTCTGTCGCCCATTTCTCTTCCTGCTTTCAATTTTTCCCAGCATCAGGGGCTTTTCCAATGAGTTGGCTGTTGGCTTCAAGTGGCTAAAGTATTAGAGCTTTAGCCTCAGCATTGGTTTCCTTTTGGATTGACTGGTTTGATCTCCTTGCAGTCCAAGAGACTCTCAAGAGTTTTCTCCAACACCACAGTTCTAAAGCATCGACACTTCAGCGCTCAGCGTTCTTTATGGTCCAGTTCTCACATCCATACATGACTACTGGAGAAACCATAGCTTTGACTATACAAACTTTTGAAGGCAAAGTAATGTCTCTACATTTTAATACCCTGCCTAGTTTTATCATACCTTTTCTTCCAAGGAGCAAACATCTTTTAATTTCATGACTGCAGTCACCATCTGCAGTAGTTTTGGAGCCCAAGAAAATAAAGTCTGTCACTGCTTCCATTGTTTCCCTGTCTATTTGCCATGAAGTGATGGGACCAGATGCCATAATCTTCATTTTTTGAATGTTGCATTTTAAACCATCTTTTTCACTCTCCTCTTTCACCTTTATCAAGAGGCTCTTTAGTTCCTCTTCATTTTCTGCCCTAACAGTGGTGTCATCTGCATATCTGAGGTTATTGATATTTCTCCTGGCAATCTTGATTCCAGCTTGTGCTTCAATCAGTCTGGCATTTCACATGATGTACTCTGCATACAAGTTAAATAAGCAGGGTGACAATATACAGCCTTGATGTACTCCTTCCCCAATTTGGAACCAGTTCATTGTTCCAAGTCCGGTTGTAACTGTTGCTTCTTGACCTGCATACAGATTTCTCAGGAGGCAGGTAAGGCGGTCTGGTATTCCCATCTCTTGAAGAATTTTCCCCAGTTTGTTGTGATCCACACAGTCAAAGGCTTTAGCTTAGTCAATGAAGCAGAAGTAGATGTTTTTTCTGGAATTCTCTTGCTTTTCCTATGATCCAATGGATGTTGGCAATTTGATCTCTGGTTCCTCTGCCTTTTCTAAATCCACCTTGAACATCTGGAAGTTCTTGGTTCATGAAGTGTTGAAGCCTAGCTTGGAGAATTTTAAGCATTACTTGCTAGTATATGGGATGAGTGCAATTGTGTGGCAGTTTGAACATCCTTTGGCATTGCCTTTCTTTGGGATTGGAACGAAAACTGACATTTTCCAATCCTGTGGCCACTGCTGAGTTTTCCAAATTTGCCGGCATATTGAGTGCAGCACTTTAATAGCATCATCTTTTAGGATTTGAAATAACTCAGCTGGAATTCCATCATCTCCACTAGCTTTGATGTGTAGTGATGCTTTCTAAGGCCACTTGACTTCACACTCTAAGATGTCTGGCTCCAGGTGAGTGATCACATCATTGTGGTTATCTGGGTCATTAAGATATCTTTTTGTATAGTTCTTCTGTGTATTCTTTCTATCTCTTCTTAATATCTTCTGCTTCTGTTAGGTCCCTACCATTTCTGCTGTTTATTGTGCCTATTTTTGCATGAAATGTTTCCTTTGATAGCTCTGATTTTCTTGAAGAGATCTGTAGTCTTTCCCATTCCATTGTTCTCCTCTATTTCTTTACATTGTTCACTTAGGAAGGCTTTCTTATCTCTCCTTGCTGTTCTTTGGAGCTCTGCATTCAGATGGATATATCTTTCCTTTTCTCCTTTGTCTTTTGCTTCTCTTCTTTTCGCAGCTATTTGTAAGGCCTTCTCAGACAGCCATTTTGCATTTCTTTTTCTTGAAAATAGTACTGATGGATGTCTTTGTAGGGCAGCAGTAGAGATGCAGACATAGAGAACAGACTTGTTGACACAGTGAGGGAAGGAAAGCGTAGGACGAACTGAGAGTAGCACCGAAACACATACACTAACATATGTAAAACAGATAGCCAGTGGGAATTTGCTGTATGACACAGGGAGCTCAACCCAGTGCTCTGTGGGGGAAGGGGTGGGAGGTGAGAGGGAGGTTGACAAGGGAGGGGACATATGTATACCTTTAAATGAGTCATGTTGATATATGGCAGAAACCAACACAACATTGTAACGCAATTATCCTCCAATTAAAAATAAATAATTTTTTAAGAAAGAAAAGTATCTTTCAGAAAGGAAGATGAAATAAAGACATTTCAGACCAATAGTAGCTGAGAATTCACCATGAGAAGGCTTTAATTGAATAAAATTCACAAGATATACTTCAAGCAGAAAGCAATCTCAGATAGAAAGACTGAGATTAAAGAAGAAATGAACTCAGGACAGAGAGAAGGTGGGAATATCTATATATTGACTATATAAAACAACAGTATTAAATGTCTCAAGGGATAAAAAATAAAGTTAAAACATGGAACAATAATAACATATAAGTCAGGGAGCTGGTAAAAAGGTTAAGGTTCTGATACTATCAGAAGGAAATGAAAGATATCAATTAACTTCAAACTCTGATAAATTAAGTACACATACAGTAATTTCTCAGGTAAGCACCAAGAGAATAGAAACGGAGTAAATATTTCCAAACTGGCTGAAAGAAAAATTAAAGTTACTTGAAAAAAAACCAAAACTCCATAAATCCAAACAAATGCAAGAAAGGAGAGTAAAAGAAACAGGTCAAACAACGGAAAATAACAAAATAAGATGATAGATTAAAATGCAAGCATATTGGTAATTTCATTAAATATAAATGGACCGAATGTTCCAAGTTAAAAGCAAATAATCCAAAAAGCAGGGGGAAAAAATGTCGTCAACAGGAGACTCAATAAACAAATCATGGTAAGTTCACACAAAGGAATGCTACTTCAATAAAAAGGAATGAACTAGTGATACCTGAAATAATGGTGGTAAACCTCAGAAGCATCACTTTTTTTGGCGGGGGGAGAGATGAGTTGGGTCTTAGTTGTGGCATGCAGAACCTTTAGTTGTGGTATGTGAACTCTTAGTCACAGCATGTGGGATCTAGTTCCCTGACCAGGGATTAAACCCAAGCCCCCTGCATTGAGATCATGGTGTCTTAGCCACTGAACCACCAGGGAAGTCCCAGAAACATCACTTTGAGTGAGAGACTCCAAGCACACCAAGATACATACTATATTTTCCATTTACATGATGTACAAGAAACCAGAAAATGGTTACCTGGCAATAATGATGCAAATCAAACTGAAAGGGGTGCAAGGAAATTTGGGGAGTAATTCAGATGTTCTACATCCTGTCTTGGGTGTTGGTCATAAAGGTAGATATAATTGACAAATGATATTAAACTTCACATAAGACCTATGCATTTTTTGTATATACATTACATTTTGGAGAGGAGATCAAGATGGTGAAATAGGAAGACATGGAAATCAGCCTCTCCCACAATGATATCAAAAATGCATCTACATATAGAACAACTTTCACTGAAAACTGTCAGACCGCAGTACAATTGAGGCTGTAAGAAAGATCCACATGGAGTCAGGTGCATAGGGAAGAGAAGTGATCATGTGATCATATCGGGACTTGTGCTTCTAGGAGGAGATTCATGGAAAAAAGAGTGAAAGTGAAGTCGCTCAGTCGTGTCCAACTCTTTGCAACCACATAGACTGTAGCCTACCAGGCTCCTCCATCCATGGGATTTTCCAGGCAAGAGTACTGGAGTGGGTTGCCATTTCCTTCTCCAGGGGATCTTCCCAACGCAGGGATAGAACCCAGGTCTCCTGCATTTCAGGCAGACACTTTGCCGTCTGAGCTGACTCATGAAAAGGGAGATTATGTGGCCGGGGGTGAGATGAGCAGTTGGGACCACTTATTGGGAGCCCTGGCCATGAGGTCTTACATAGAGAAGATGAACGCCCTTGGCTGGTTAGAAGGCCAGTGGGACTAACAGAGGGCTGGAGGAAGCCTGTACTTCACTCCTGAGGAAGGCAGGCAGACTTACTCCCAAAGTACCCTGGAGAGGGCAGATTGAAAACTGCTCGGGTGGCAAGCCAGGTTAGACCACCCCAGCATGTGCCATAGCCTGAACCTAGTGAACAGTCCAGCCCAGCTTGCTTCACAAAGCAGCTCCACACTGAGGAGAGGGCTTGTCTGTGAGATACAGAGGTAGCTCAGATCAGGTGGCATCTGAGCAAAGTGGGAGCAGCCATTACTGGTGCTCATACATACAGCACATCAGAAACATCTGTCTGAGGCTGGACCACCACAGCTCACACCAGCCATCAGTAGTGAAATCGAATTTGTGATGAAAAGACTCCCAGCAAACAAAATCCAGGACCAGGTGGCTTTATAGGGGAATTTTAGCAAGCATATATTAAAAAAAAAAAAAAAAACCCAACCAAAACTTATACTTCTCAAATTATTCCAAAAAATTGAAGAGGAGGAAATATTCTATCAGGTCACCATCACCCTGATACCAAAACCAGACAGACACTATGAACAACAAAAAAGAAAATTAAAGGCCAATATCTCTGATGAATATAGATGCAAAAATTTATACAAATTTAGCAAAAAATAAAAACTTCACTATATCATTCTTGCAAGAAGCATATCAAAACCATAAGAATATATAAAAGTGAAGGTCACTCAGTTGTGCCCGACTCTTTGTGACCCCATGGACTATAGTCCATGGAATTCTCCAGGTCAGAATACTGGAGTGGGTAGCCTTTCCCTTCTCCAGGGGATCTTTCCAATTCAGGGATCGAACCCAGGTCTCCTGCATTGCAGGCGGATTCTTTATCAACTGAGCTATCCGGGAAGCCCAAGGATATAGAAAGGTTGAAAGCAAAAGATAGCATTTACGTAGTTATTCGCTTAATAATTATACAATACTAAATATATATTTTATGTATTTTCTTTGCTATCATAATAAAAACTTTTTAAAGTACATATTTAAGTGTTTTAGTACTTGAAGGTAATCGTAACATAATTTAAAATAGGACATATTTCCAAATCACTGAAGAACACAAAAGCATATAAAACATATTCCATACAGCTTAAGATAGAATACAAAGAAAAAGCAAAGAGGCATAAAAATATAAAGTGTAAAATAGATGGCAAATATAAAAATCAATCAATCAATCATGAAATAAAGGTAAGGAGTTTAACTACCCTATTAAAATAAAAACATTCTCCAATTGTACTACAAATTCAAATCTTACTACATGCTTCTTATAAGAAATAGACATACAGCAAAAGAGAAAAAAATGGAGAGAAATAAAAAATGAGTAAAGATTTTTCAGGCGAGTACAAAACAATGCAGCACAGAAATGACAATATTAAATTCTGAAAAGGTTTTATTCCAAGCAAAAAGCATTCAACAAAATATAAAATGCCATGTCTATTTATAAAAATTATAATCCACAATTAAAACATAATAGTCATAAATTTTTATATACCAAATAATTCAGCATCAAGCTATAAGACGCAAAAATTGTTGGAAGGAAAATTGATAAACATCATAATTTTGAATACCTAAACATCAGCTATTTTTTGATAGATTTGGAAGAGAAAAAATAAGTAAATACATAGAGGATTTGAATAATAAAATTAATAGAAGGGAATTAATAGAAATACATCAAATGATGTGCCTGTCAGGCACCAAATACACCTTCCTTTCATGTGCCTGTGAAACATTTACAAAGTTGATACTGAGCTACAAAGAAATCTTCAATAAGTTCCTAAATTTATGCATTGTTTTGTAAGCAACATTCTCTGACAACATAATAACACTGGGAATTAATAACAAAAATGTTTAGGTGAGAAAACTTAGCAACCTAAAAACAATTTCCCATATTAAATATCTCAAAGAAAGAAAATTAAAAGTAAATAATCAGGTATACACAGATTTATGTATAAAGTGTTATTTATATTAATGGAATATTTGAATTAACTTTAAAACTCAACAACAGAGGTATAGTGAAAATAACGTTAAGGTACTTCTATTAAGCATGATATGAAGTTTTTCCAAGAATTTTAATGGCATAAGAAAAATCATGCGATGTTAATGGTTAAAGAATGGTATTGAATATTGTATAAATATTAGATACCAAAATTATTTTAGATAGCATCAATTATATATACATAGGTATATGACACATGCTATGAACTGAATGTGTCCTGAAAAATTCATATCTGAAAGACCTAAACCCCAGTGTGGCTAAATTTGGAGATGGGGTCTCTAAGAAAGTAATTAAGATTAAATGAGGTTATAAGGGTGGGGCTCAGATCCAGCAGGATCAGTGCCTCATAAGAGGAGACACCAGAAAGCTCACGCTTTCTCTCTCCATCGCCCCCAACTTCTGTGCACAGGCAGGCAGGGGCCAAAGAGAGACCACGTGAGGACAGCGAGAAGGTTACCATCTTTAACCCGAGGGGACAGTTCTTTCCAACCCTACTGGCATCTTGCACTTGAGCTTCCAGCCTCCAGAGCTGTGAAAAAATAAATTACTGTAAGTTTTTAAGCCACTCAGTCTGCAAGATTTTGTTATGCAGCCCAAGAAGACTGAGGCAACCAAAAAAGCAAAGCCTAGAGGGAAGAGAGCAAAAACATGGCCCATGAGAAAAGTAGAATTAGTTTTCTTAATGCTTTATTGTTACGTGTAACTTTTATAATTAGAGTAGAGGGTGAATGTGATACTTCATAAAATTATAAATATGCTATAATTTCTAACAAAAGAAAGAAAAAGATTGCACTGTCTAAGAAAATGCTGAATCTGCCATCTTATTACCTGCACACACTGCTGGGAAAAACTGCTTTGGGGTAGTTTACACAGGACAAGGAAAAATTATATGGCAGCTAGAGGCTCAATAACTTGGAATAAGATGATAGAGGAGATTCTTCTGCTCTCCTTTACAGGAAAATATTTTCAAGTTTTTAAGGAAAGAGAGAGCTGCCAGGTGTTTTCATTCAATTTTCTCATTTAAACCCTATAACATCTCTGCTACCAGAAAGACTATTATAGCATTTTACAGATTAGAAGACTGAATCTCACAAGTTCAGGCAATGACAGAGCTGGTACGCACACTGGTCCTGTGATGCTGGATTCATATTCCTCCCGTATCAAGCTACCTGAAAATGTTTCTAGCTCAGAAGCAGCTTTGGGATTTCCTACTCAATGTAGGGCGAAGGCTAAGATTTGAGATAGAGTTTTCATACCATGGTAAATATTTCACTGGGCCTCTGTCTCAATACTGTGTAAAATGTGTACTCTTATGAAAGATTTGTTTCTGACCAATATTTGAAGAACACAGGTAATCCTCTGACTCCAAAATTCAGAGGTATCTTGTCATTTAGAAACCAGGCCAGATAGAAACCAGACTTTACTGTGGTGATTATTTTGTATAATATAAAAATAATGAATCGCTATATGGACACCTGAAAGTAATAAAATATTGTAAGTCAATTATACTTAAGTTTTTTTTAAAAAAACGACAGACTAACAGCCAGTGTAGACATACCCTCAATACACAACTCCTGGCCCCACTGCCTACCTGCTGTGTGACCTTGAACAGATTCAAAATCTTCATGATTGTCAATTTGCTCATCTATACATGGAGTTAGTGATAAGTATTTAAAAACATTCTAGTGAGGATTATAGGTAACACATGCATAGTTCCTAGCACAGGGCAAGCCCTTAGTAAAAGAAGCTATATTTTCCCTTATATAGTATTTAGAGAGAACATTTCCATTTACAAACCATTTCACACAAATTATCTATAACCACGCCTCAAAATCCCAATTCACAAATGATGAAATTGGGGTTTCAACAAATAATATTCTATTGCATACATATGCTGTGTGTGCTCAGTCGTGTCTGACACTTTGCGACTCCATGGACTAAAGCCTTCCAGGCTCCTCTGTCCATGGGATTTTCCAGGCAAGAATACTAGACTGGGTTGCCATTTTCTCTTCCAGGGCATCTTCCCAACCCAGGGATCGAACCCAAGCGTCCTGCACTGGCAGGTGGATTCTTTACCAATGAGCCACCTGGGAAGCCCGTTGTGTATCTATAGCCCACACTTTCTTTACCCATACTTCCATCTATTGACACAGGTTGTTTCTGTGTTTAAGCTATTGTAAATAATGCTGCCTGGAGGAGGAAATGGCAACCCACTCCAGTGTCCTCGCCTGGAGAATCCCATGGACTGAGAATCCCTGGTGGACTACAGTCCATGGGGTTGCAGAGAGTCAGATGCAACTGAGAGACTAAGCGTAGCACAAATAATGCTGCAGTGAACACGAGGGGCAGATGTCCTTTTGAGACAGCGATTTGTTTCGTTCATATAAATACTCGGAACTGAGATTACTGGATCATATGGCAGTTCCATTTTTGATATTTTGAGGCTTCTCCCTACTGTTTCCACTGTGGCTGCGCCCATTTCCATTCCCATCAATGCCTGTGGTGTCATCTTGACTCTTCTTTAGATTCTGATGCCAGTTCCACTAAGCTTCATTGTAGCACCTGGCATGGCATCACTATATATCTATTGGAATGGTTAAAATAAAAAAGACTGATCATACCAAGTGTGGGGGGATACGGAGCAACTGGAACTAACACGCACTGCTGATGAGAATGTAAAAGTTAAGCATTTATATATTCATACACCAGTCATCTCACTCCTTGATATTTACCCCAGAAAAATGAAAATTAAAGTACAAAAAGTTATACATGAATGTACACAGCAGCTTTACTTGAAATGGCTCAAACCTGAAAACAATCTAACTATCCATCAACAGGTAAATGGTTAAATGAATTGTGGTACAGCCACACAATGTACTGCTCCTCAGCAATAAAAAAGAAGCAAAAACACGGATGAACCTCAAAATGGTTACACTGAATGATAAAAGCCAGACCCTTTCCCCCACCAAAAAAGATTGCATACTATAGCGGGAATCTCTGACCCCCGTCTGGTCCCTGGTCAGTTAGGAACTGGGCCACACTTCAGGAGGAGAGCAGTGGTTGAGCAAGGGAAACTCCATCTGCTGCTCCCCCTCACTCACATTACTGCCTGAATCATCTCCCCACCCCTAAACCGGTCCCTGGTGCCAAAAATGTTGGAGACCACTGTACTATAGTATCCTATTTATAGGCAATGCTAGAGAATGCCGGCTGATCTATAGTGACAAAAAGCAGACCATTGTTTGCCTGGGGAGAGAAAAAGGAGGTTAAGGAGGGCAATTGGAAGGGATTACCAAGGGGCATAATCAAACTTTGGGGGGTGAAAATTATGTCATTATCTTGATTGTGATGATGGCTTCATAGGTATACATATATATACATAAGTATATATGCCATGTAAAAACTTATCAAATTGTATACTTTAAATATGTACAGTTTATTACACCTCAATTAAAGAAAAAAATCTAATTGGCCTGGCAGGAAGGAATCAGCCTGATAATTAATTCTTTTTTATCTTGGATATTTCTATATTTTTATCTTGGATATTTCTATAAACTCCTTTCACAGATAGCTGGTAACCAAAGTCTCTGGAAAAAAAAGACTGTTGCTGTTGCACCCACAAGCACAGTGCAGAACTGGGTTCCCTGGTAGAGAGGTGCGCAGCAGAAGGGACTAGATAAAAATGAACGTAACACAATCCTGCCCTAGAGGTGCTGTGTCATAGTGGCTCAGAGCTGGGACTCAATATTCTTTTTATTTTTGTATTTTATTATTTTCTAACACCAAAGACATTTTGTATTGGGGTACAGTCGATTAACACTATTGTGACAGTTTCAGGCAAACAAGGAAGGGACTCAGCCATATATATACATGTATCCATCTGCCCCCATACCCCCATCCCACCCAGGCTGGTACATAATATTAAGCAGAGTTCTATGTGCTCTACAATAGGTCTTTGTTGGTTGTGCATTTTAAATATAGCAGCATGTATATGTATGACATTCCCAAAGTCCCTTAATTATCCCTTCCCTCCACATTCTGATGGCTAAATCAATAGCTTGGCAGGAGTAAGAAAAACACCACATGAAATAACTAGATTCCTTACATTTCAAATAATGAGATAATATCACATGGACAGACAGATTGGGATGAAAACCTCAATTAGAGTGGTGGGTTCTCCATGGGCAGGGTAGGAATGTCATCCTATAGAGGACAGCCTGTTGCCCAGTGCAGGGAGTGTAAACAGGGAAATCTCCCAGTAAGACTACAGGGCAAATTACAGCTCAGGTGTCGGGTGTGGCAGAAGGAAGTGACAGAAGATAGGCCTGAAAAGGACCTTGAATTTTTCAATAGGAGAGGGGAAAATAATCAGATATACATTTTAGAAGAATAAATCTATAAGATGGATTGGATTTGGGATGAGACTGAGACCCAGCAGATAATTAGGGGGCTTTTGCAATCATCCAAGACAGGGCTGATGAAACCCTGACCCTCTGGGAGGAAAAATTAATCATGTAGAAGGAAAAAAACAACTTAATTTGGTTAGTGTCTCTGAATTCCTTTTAAGGAACAAATAAAAAGTTGAATTCATCTACTAATTTAGTTAAGAACAAGTAACAAATTGTATGCAATAAATACAGAGATGTTTTGAATACACTTAATGTTGGGAAAGGCAGGCTCATGCCTGTCTACTTTTGACCCCCCACTCAGCTGCCTAAGAATGGGCTGTGGGCCTGGAATACTTCCTTACTGAAATAAAGAGCCTTCACAACTTGTTCTGAACCTCTCACCTTGTGTGGGATAATCTTGCCCTGTTTCAGACTCCATGGGTATTCCTTTGTTCTGCTTGAGAATGTGTGTCATATGGCATCTGGCCAACCCCGCTGCTTTCTCCCCCTATAGGAAGGGGACAGGGCCCTTCTGCTGCAGTACAAGAAGGGGACACATGGGCCAGTTGTGCTGCATTGGCCTCTGAGAGGGGCCTGCTGGCCACTGAAGACTGATGCCCATGACAGGAGTGGCTCTTGTTCAGTTTCTTGTCTGTGGGAGTAAAGCATTGTTGCATCTAGTATTTGCTGGCATTCCTGGTACCAAGAAAGTGTTCAAGTGCCTGAAAGAAAGTAAAAGTGTTAGTTGTTCAGTCATGTCCCACTCTTTGTGACCCCATGGACTGTAGTCTGCCAGGCTCTTCTGTCCCTGGAATTCTCCAGGCAAGAACGCTGGAGTGGGTTGCCATTCCCTTCTCCAGGGCTCAGATATCTACTCCTAGTGAAAGATAACAGATGTCATTGCTCATTGCTTAAAGTCAGTATTATACCAATTAGGGAAGAAACATAAGGAAGAAGAATAGCACTCACTTGTTGCCACAGGGCAGATGAAAGATGAAGAATTAAACCAAAACATTGAGATTAAGAATGGAGAGAAGGATACAGGTTTGAAAACTGTTTAGAAAATAAATTTGATGAACTTGATGATATATTGATTAAGGAATATACTATTCAGGTCAGTCAGTGTCTTCTATGCCAGCTTCCCTTATGAAGGGTAACACATCATTTGGAGGATGGACTTCAGTGGTCATAGTTCTTGTCAGATTAACTGGCTTCTCCTTTTACAGGTGCTTGGAGTAGGGTGAGCACCTGAGATAAGGGAAGCCTTTCAATTGGCTGATAAGGACCCTGCCGTGTGGCCAAGTGTGAGAAGACCAGCTGGGCCAATCTCATTCCTGATCCTAGGAATCTAAAACGTTGAACATAGAGGAAAACAGGCTGTGAACAGTAAGACCAGAGGTCCAAATGAGATCAAGTAGAGGTTACATGAAGGAGGAAGTAGAGTTAGAACTATGTGAGATCACGGCAAGCCAAATTCATGAGAACAGTCTATGATGGAGAGAAAAGATACAAGATGGAAGAAAAGAATAAGGAAATTAACCTTCAGAGGTGAATACAGGAAAGAGATTGAAATCACACTTACCAGAAAGTTCTATAAGCTGCAGGTCTTGAGATTTCTAGATCTACCTTGGGTCCATCTGCACTTCTTATGAGGCCTGACTTATTGCCATTAGAGTCCACCTCCATTTCTGACCAAATAGCTTCCACTACTAGAGACTGAACATGTCTCTGTTCCTTGATAATCAAAGACATAACTATAATAAATAGGGTAAGAAGAAATGATTCAAGACTGTTCCCCAGGTTTCTATCTTGAGTGAACACGTAAATGTTGGTGTCATTCATTGAAATAGAAAATCCAAGAAAAGGAACATGGTTTAGAAGGAAAATGATATAGTCATCTTTGAGCATCTTAAATTTGAAATGACTGTGGGTCTTTCAGGTAGAGGCATCTAGCAGAGTTTGTCATAGAGCTGAAATCTGGGGATAGGGGGACAGGGAGGTTTGAGTGAGAGATGAGGATTTCATGCCCATCAGTATATGGTCAGTAACTAAAGCAACAAGTATAGAAGAGATCTACCAGGGCAAGCATATACAGTGAGAAATGCATAGGGCTTGTTTTGAGACCTGGTTCAGTTCAGTTCAGTCGTTCAGTTGTGTCTGACTCTTTGCAACCCCATGGACTGCATCACGCCAGGCTTCCCTGTCCATCACCAGCTCCTGGAGCTTGCTCAAACTCATGTCCATTGAGTCGGTGATGCCATCCAACCATCTCATCCTCTGTCATTCCCTTCTCCTCCTGCCTTCAATCTTTCCCAGCATCAGGGTCTTTTCCAATGAGTCAGTTCTTTGCATCCAGTGGCCAAAATATTGGAGTTTCAGCTTCAGCATCAGTCCTTCCAATGAATATTCAGGACTGATTTCCTTTAGGATGGACTGGTTGGATCTCCTTGCAGTCCAAGGGACTCTCAAAAGTTTTCTCCAGGGGGCGGTCCTAAGATGGCAGAGGAATACGACAGGGAGACCACTTTCTCCCCCACAAATTCATTGAAAGATCATTTGAACGCTGAGAAAATTCCACAAAACAACTTCTGAACGCTGGCAGAGGACACCAGGCACCCAGAAAGGTAGCCCATTTTCTTCAAAAGGAGGTAGGACAAAATATAAAAGATAAAAAGAGAGATAAAAGGGTTAGGGATGGAGACCCATCATGGGGAGAGAGTGGTGAAAGAGGAGAAGTTTCCAAACATCAGGAAACCCTGTCACCAGCAGGTCTGTGGGGAGTTTTGGAATCTCAGAGGGCAACATAACTGGGAGGAAAAATAAAACCTACAGATTACATGCCTAGGGGGCTAAACAGTGAGGTGTGGGCTTCATTGCTTAGGGTAAGGACCGGGCCTGAATGCCCTGAGGACAATCTGAGGGAACTAACGTGAGACAGCAACACAATTGTGGGATAGCCAGAGAGAGAGAGAAAAAAGAGAGAGAGAGGGAGAGAGAGAGAACTTTCCCGTGAAAAGCACTGCCGGGCCGGCTCACAGAACAAAGGACTGAGTGAATACCAGAGAAGAGCTAGCTGGCTGTGGGCCAGCCCATCCCCCGCTGGAGGCAGAGAGGCAGGCGGGGACAGCCATAGGCGGAAGGCAAGGGGCAAACTCGGCCCCAGAGATGGCATCCTCTACCAAACTGCGAGCAGGCTCCCAGTTGCTAACCAAGTCTTCCTGGGATTCTGGACGGTTGACATCTGCCAGGAGGGTGGCAGGCAGAGATCAGCTCCCCAGAGGAGACATACAGCACACCTGAGACTACTCTCCCGCTGCGCACCTGGGAAACCGAGCAGCTGGGACGGGGGAGGTGATAAGACACACCGCTCCACCTGGGGGGATGCACTCACCAAGCACCTGGCTGCCTGAGCCGCTTGGACCTGGGAAGGGCACAAAACGCAGGCCCAACCGAGTCTGTGTCTTTGTGGAGTACCCTAGAACCTGAACCTGAGCAGCTTAGGCCTGGGAAGTGCATGCAACCCAGGGCCCGCTTTACACAGTTTCCCTGCAGAGCAACCCGGAGCCTGAGCAGTGTAGACTGGGAAAGGACACACGCCGTGAGCGGGGTCAAACCCAGTGTGGCCGAGACACTGCGAGCACTCCCCACACACACCAGTGATATTTGTTTGCAGTGGTCCTCCCTCCCCACAGCACAATTGAACAAGTGAGCCTAAGCAAGTGACCACCTTCGCCCCCTTGTGTCAGGGCAGAAATTAGACACTGAAGAGACTTACAAATAGAAGAAGCCAAAAAAAAAACAGAGGGAACTGCTTTGGAAGTGACAGGTGCAACATATTAAAACCCTGTAGTTATATTTTGTACACTTAAGAATCCAATCTTCAGTATCCATTTTTTACTTAGGAGTGTGATTACTGGCTTGATTGCCCTCTCCCCCTTTTGACTCTCCTTTTTCTCCCCTAGGTCACCTCTATCTCCTTCCTCCCCCTCCTCTTCTCTACCCAACTCTGTGAATCTCTTTGGGCATTCTGGGCTGCGGAGAACACTTAGGAAACTGATTACTGGCCAGATCTGTCTCTCTCCTTTTGACTCCCCCTCTTATCCTCCTGGTCACCTCTATCTCCTTCCTCCCTCTTCTCTTCTCTATGTAACTCCGTGAACCTCTCTGGGTGTCCCTCACTGTGGAGAATCTTTTCTCCATTAACTTACATGCATTATCATTGGTTCTATATGGATGGAAAAGTCTTGAGGCTACTGTAAGAATAAGACTGAAAACCAGAGGCAGGAGGCTTATATCCAAAACCTGAGAACACCAGAAAACTCCTGACTCCAGGGAACATTAACTGATAAGAGCTCATCCGAAAGCCTCCACACCTACACTGAAACCAAGCTCCATCCAAGAGCCAACAAGTTCCAGAGCAAGACATACCACGCAAATTCTCCAGCAACACAGGAACATAGCCCTGAGCTTTAATATACAGGTTTCCCAAAGTCACACCAAACCCATAGACACCTCAAAACTCACTACTGGACACTTTATTGCACTCCAGAGAGAAGAAATCCAGCTCCACCCACCAGAACACCGACACAAGCTTCCCTAACCAGGAAACCCTGACAAGCCACTCATCCAACCCCACCCACAGGGAGGAAACTCCATAATAAAGAGGAACCGTGAACTGCCAGCATACAGAAAGGCCACCTCAAACACAGCAATCTAAACAAGATGAAAAGGCATAGAAATACTCTGCAGGTAAAGGAACATGATAAATGCCCACCAAACCAAACCAAAGAGGAGGGGATAGGGAGTCTACCTGAAAAAGAATTCAGAATAATTATAGTAAAATTGATCCAAAATCTTGAAAACAATGGTGTTACAGATGAATAGCCTGGAAACAAGGATTGAGAAGATGCAAGAAATGTTTAACAATGACCTAGAAGAAATAAAAAAGAGTCAATCAACAATCAGTAATGCAATAACTGAGATCAAAAACACTCTGGATGGAATCAACAGTAGAATAACTGAGGCAGAAGATAAGATAAGTGAAGAGGAAGATATAATAGTGGAAATAAATGAAGCAGAGAGGAAAAAAAAATTAAAAGAAATGAGAACAACCTCAGAGACCTCTGGGACAATGTCAAATGCCCCAACATTTGAATCATAGGAGTCCCAAAAGAAGAAGACAAAAAGAAAGACCATGAGAAAACACTTGCGGCGATAATAGTTGAAAACTTCCCTAAAATGGGGTAGGAAATAGCCACCCAAGTCCAAGAAAACCAGAGTCCCAAACAAGATAAACCCAAGGTGAAATACTCCAAGAAACACATATTAATCAAATTAACAAAGATCAAACACAAAGAACAAATATTAAAAGCAGCAAGGTAAAAACAACAAATAACACACAAGGGGATCCCCATAAGGATAACAGCTGATCTTTCATAGAAACTATTCAGGCCAGAAGGGAATGGTAGGACATACTTAAAGTGATGAAAAACAAATACGTACAACCCAGATTACTGTACCCAGCAAAGAACTCATTCAACTATGACGGAGAAATCAAAAGCTTTACAGACAAGCAAAAGTTGAGAGAATTCAGCACCACCAAACCAGCTTCAACAAATGTTAAAGGATCTTGTCTAGACAGGAAACACAGAAAAGGTGTATAAACTTGAACCCAAAACAACAAAGTGAATGGCAATGGGATCATACTTATCAATAATTACCTTAAATATAAATGGGTTGAATGCCCCAACCAAAAGACAAAGACTGGCTGAATGGATACAAAAACAAGACCCCTATATATGCTGTCTACAAGAGACTCACTTCAAAACAAGGGACACATACAGACTGAAAGTGAAGGGCTGGAAAAAGATATTTCATGTAAATGGAGGCCAAAAGAAAGCAGGAGTAGCAATACTCATATCAGATAAACTAGACCTTGAAATAAAGGCTGTGAAAAGAGACAAAGGACACTACATAATGATCAAAGAATCAATCCAAGAAGAAGATATAACAATTATAAATACATATGCACCCAACATAGGAGCACTGCAATATGTAAGGCAAATGCTAACAAGTATGAAAGGGGAAATTAACAGTAACACAATAATAGTGGGAGACGTTAATGCCCCACTCACACCTATGGATAGATCAACTAAACAGAAAACCAGCAAGGAAACACAAACTTTAAATGATGCAATGGACTAGGTAGACCTAATTGATATCTATAGGTCATTTCACCCCAAAGCAATGAATTTCACCTTTTTCTCAAGTGCACACAGAACCTTCTCCAGGATAGATCACATCCTGGGCCATAAATCTAGCCTTGGTAAATTAAAAAAAAAAAAATGAAATCATTCCAAGCATCTTTTCTGATCACAATGCAGTAAGATTAGATGTCAACTATAGGAAAAAAAGAATTAAAAATACCAATATATGGAGGCTAAACAACACACTTTTGAATAACCAACAAATCACAGAGGAAATCAAAAAAGAAATCAAAATATGCATAGAAATGAATGAAAATGAAAACACAACAACCCAAAACCTAGGGACTCAGTAAAAGCAGTACTAAGGGGAAGGTTCATAGCAATACAAGCTTACCTCAAGAAACAAGAGAAAAGTTGATTAAATAACCTAATGCTACACCTAAAGCAACTAGAAAAGGATTAGAAAAGGGTTAGTAGAAGGAAAGAAATCACAAAAATTAGGGCAGAAATAAATGCAAAAGAAACAAAAGAGACCATAGCAAAAATCAACAAAGCCAAAAGTGGGTTCTTTGAGAAGATAAATAAAATTGACAAACCATTAGCCAGACTCATTAAGAAACAAAGGGAGAAGAATCTAATCAACAAAATTAGAAATGAAAATGGAGAAATCACAACAGACAACACAGAAATACAAAGGATCATAAGAGGCTACTATCCACAACTGTATGCCAATAAAATGGACAACTTGGAAGAAATGGACATATTCTAAGAAAAGTACAACTTTCCAAAACTGAACCAGGAAGAAATAGAAAAACTTAACAGACCCATCACAAGCACGGAAATCAAAACTGTAATTAGAAATCTTCCAGCAAACAAAAGCCCAGGACCAGACAGCTTCACAGCTGAATTCTACCAAAAATTTAGAGAAGAGCTAACATCTATCCTACTCAAACTCTTCCAGAAAATTGCAGAGAAAGGTGAACTTCCAAACTCATTCTATGAGTCCACCATCACCCTAATACCAAAACCAGACAAAGATGCCACAAAAAAAGAAAACTACAGGCAAATATCACTGATGAATATAGATACAAAAATCCTTAACAAAATTCTAGCAAACAGAATCCAACAACATATTAAAAAGATCATACATCATGACCAAGTGGGCTTTATCCCAGGGATGCAAGGATTCTTTAATATCTGCAAATCAATCAATGTGATACACCACATTAACAAATTGAAAGATAAAAAAACATATGGTTATCTCAATAGATGCAGAGAAATCCTTTGACAAAATTCTACATCAATTTACAATAAAAACCCTCCAGAAAGCAGGAATAGAAGGAACATACTTCAACGTAATAAAATCTATATATGATAAACCCACAGCAAACATTACTCTCAATGGTGAAAAATTGAAAGCATTTCCCCTAAAGTCAGGAACAAGACAAGGATGCCCACTCTCACCACTACTATTCAACATAGTTTTGGAAGTTTTAGCCACAGCAATCAGAGAAGAAAAAGAAGTAAAAGGAATCCAGATTGGAAAAGAAGAAGTAAAACTCTCACTGTTTGCAGATATGATCCTCTAATAGAAAACCCTAAAGACTCCACCAGAAAATTACTAGAGCTAATCAACGAATATAAAGTTGCAGGATATAAAATTAACACACAGAAATCCCTTGCATTCCTATACACTAACAATGAGAAAGCAGAAAGAGAAATTAAGGAAACAATTCCATTCACCATTGCAACAAAAAGTTAAAATACTTAGAAATAAATCTACCTAAAGAAACAAAAGACCTATATATAGAAAAGTATAAAACACTCTGGTGAAAGAAATCAAAGAGAACACAAATAGATGGAGAAATATACCATGTTCATGGATCAGCAGAATCAATATAGTGAAAATGAGTATACTACTTACCCAAAGCAATCTATAGATTCAGTGCAATTCCTATCAAGCTACCAATGGTATTTTTCACAGAACTAGAACAAATAATTTCACAATTTGTATGGAAATATAAGAAACCTCGAATAGCCAAGGCAATCTTGAAAAAGAAGAACGGAACTGGAGGAATAAACCTGCCTGACTTCAAACTATACTACAAAGCTACAGTCATCAAGACAGTATGGTACTGGCACAAAGACAGAAATATAGATCAGTGGAACAAAATATAAAGCCCAGAGATAAATTCACGTACCTATGGACACCTTATCTTTGACAAAGGAGGCAAGAATATACAATGGAGAAAAGACAATCTCTTTAACAAGTGGTGCTTGGAAAACTGGTCAACCATTTGTAAAAGAATAAAACTAGAACACTTTCTAACACCATACACAAAAATAAGCTCAAAATGGATTAAAGATCTAAATGTAAGACCAGAAACTATAAAACTTCTAGAGGAAAACATAGGCAAAACACTCTCTGACATAAATCACAGCAGGATCCTCTATGACCCACCTCCCAGAGTAATGGAAATAACAGCAAAAATAAACAAATGGGACCTAATTAAACTTAAAAGCTTTTGCACAACGAAGGAATCTATAAGCAAGGAGAAAAGATGGCCTTCAGAATGGGAGAAAATAATAGCAAATGAACCAACTGACAAAGAATTAATCTCAAAAATATACAAGCAACTCCTGCAGCTCAATTCCAGAAAAATAAATGACCCAATCAAAAAATGGACCAAAGAACTAAACAGACATTTCTCCAAAGAAGACAGATGGCTAACAAACACATGAAAAGATACTCAACATCACTCATTATTAGAGAAATGCAAATCAAAACCACCATGAGGTACCATCTCACACCAGTCAGAATGGCTGCTATCAAAGCCTACAAACAATAAATGCTGGAGAGGGTGTGGAGAAAAGGGAAACCTCTTACACTGTTGGTGGGAATGCAAACTAGTACAGCCACTATGGAGCATAGTGTGGAGATTCCTTAAAAAAAAATAAACTGGAATTAGAACTGTCATATGACCCAGCAATCCCACTGCTGGGCATATACACCTTGGAAACCAGAATTGAAAGAGACACATGTACCCCAATGTTCATCGCAGCACTGTTTACAATAGCCAGGACTTGGAAGCAACCTAGATGTCCATCAGCAGATGAATGGATAAGAAGGCTGTGGTATATATACACAATGGAATATTACTCAGCCTTTAAAAAGAATGCATTTGAATCAGTTCCAATGAGGTGGATCAAACTGGAGCTTATTATACAGAGTGAAGTAAGTCAGAAAGAAAAACCCCAATACAGTATATTAACACATATATATGGAATTTAGAAAGATGGTAACGATGACTCCATATGCAAAATAGCAAAAAAGACACAGATGTATAGAACAGTCTTTTGGACTCTGTGGGAGAAGGCGAGGGTGGGATGATTTGAGAGAAAATGTATATTATCATATGTGAAACAGAACGCCAGTCTAGGTTCGATGCATGAGACAGGGTGCTCAGGGCTGGTGCACTGGGATGACCCTGAGGGATGGGGTGGGGAGGGATGTGGGAGGGGGGTTCAGGATGGGGAACACATGTACACCCTTGACTGATTCATGTCAATGTATGGCAAAAACCACTACAATATTATAAAGTAATTAGCCTCCAATTAAAATAAATTAATTAATTAAATTTTTTAAAAAAGAGTTTTCTCCAACACCACAGTTCAAAAGCATCAATTCTTCAGCACTCAGCTTTCTTTATAGTCCAACTCTCACATCCATGCATGACTACTGGAAAAATCACAGCTTTGACTAGACAGACCTTTGTTGGCAAAGGAATGTCTCTGCTTTTTAATCTGCTGTCTAGATTAGTCATAGCTTTTCTTCCAAGGAGCAAGTGTCTTTTAATTTCATGGCTGCAGTCATCAACTGCAGTGATTTTGGAACCCAAGAAAATAAAGTCTGTCACTGTTTCCATTGTTTCCCTATCTATTTGCCATGAAGTGATAGGACAGGATGCCATGATCTTAGTTTTCTGAATGTTGAGCTTTAAGCCAATTTTTTCACTCTCCTCTTTCACTTTCATCAAGAGGCCCTTTAGTTCTTCTTCACTTTCTGCCATAAGGGTGGTGTCATCTGCATGAGACCTGGAGGATCACCAATATTCCAGTGGCTCATGGAGGAAAGGGGAGCTCCAAATAAGTCACAGGAGGATTGGCCAGAGATACACAGAGGACAATGGAAAAATAGCACATTGAGGCCAAAAGGATAGATTCAAGGAGGTTGCAAACTGAAATGTTAAATGCAACAAGATAATTAAGACAAGAACTAAAGAGAATCCACCGGGTCTAAAACTTAGGAAACTACAGCAAAAGTACTTGCAATTAAGATGGAAGGATGGAAGATTACAACAAATCATGTCAAGTATGGGACCTCACGTCAAAGTTGCACAGGAAGGGCTTGTGATCAAGATAAAAGTATTTTAATAGAACTTCCCTATGTACTCCAGGCTTGGGAGGGAAATGAATGTATATGTATGTGTTTCAGAAAAAGATTAAAAAATTAATATTTTAAAAGTCAAAAATATCTACAAAAACAAAGTGGAAATTACAGTGGGCTAGAGTCATGAGATCCACTATATCCTCAGGGCAACAGGACAAGAAAAGGGTACTGGGGGTTGGGATGTTAATACTGTAAAAGAATGTGAATAAAATGTGCCCAAAAGATGGCAAAGGATTGGAGCCTGTGCCCCTGCATGAAGCCCAGAAGTAGGATTGTGCTCCCACTGAAAAATGGAAGCTTAGATGATGATTAAAATGAGCTGTTTTTTCAAGTATTATAGCTAATGAGGAAAAAAAGTTTGAAAATTAAAGGGTAGAAACAGGTACTCCAACTATCAGTTAAATAAGACTGTTTGAACACATAAATTTATCTCTTCTCCTTCCTAATATCCCAATAAAAGGAGAATAAAGAATTAAAAATGCTATAAACCCACAAGGACAAAGAGAATAGAAGATGAGAGATGGCACCAGATGATGAATGATACAGAAAAGGAGAAAAGCATTAAGAGCCCTGAGAAAGTGGAATATCACATGTATACAGAAGAGGATGCCAATGTCAAGCCATGGTGCTAAACACCAGAAAGTCTCTATGTTCCGTAGCACTAGGAGCTATGGAAGGCAGCGGTAAGGCTTGGAACTGGAAAAGGTGGACTAAATGGAAGTGAAAAAAGGAGATCACCAATACTCTTCCCCCATATTACAGAGCCAAGCAACAACAAACACTTCCCTAAAACAGGATGAGATATCTGATTAATTCTGTGGTAAAAACTAAGCCAAAGGAGCTCCATACTCAAGAAAACCATGCCAACAAAAGAATGGAAAACAGATGCCTAATTAAAATCAGGCTTTGGTGAAAGTAAGATTCCCAGTTTCCTTTCCTTGCTTTATCCCAAGATATAATCCTAAAAGAACAGATTCCAGACAGGAAACTGGTGGATTCTTCTTTGGGGAAACTGCCCAGAAGAACAGAACTACAGATACTGACTTTATGAGTTTCAAATGAAAGAGCAGGGTCCTTTCTTGACCACCCCACACTGATGCACAGCAGTCAACAAGCACCACCTACAACCAAGCTCTCCTAAGTGCCTCACTCTCAAAAAGGAAGGGTCAATCAAGGGTATCAAGACCTTTGAAGAAATCCTCCAGGATGAAAAAAGAGACCAAATAAGTTAAAAAAGCCGGGGGAGGGATGGGGAATGGGGACAATGACTAGAGGAGGAGAAAATTTTTTAAATTGTAATATTCTCATAGAAATAAGAGGAGATTATGTTGATGACATAAGAACAGGCAAAAATAGGTTGCTATAAAATGGAATGGAGAATAATAAAATAATAAAAAGGTCTCAAAAATTTCAGTTAATATAGTAACTGAAGTAAGGGAGTATCAATGGAAAGATTGAAAGATGAAGTTGAGAAGCTGAGTGTTTCTATACTTTCTGTATATGGTCTACCGATATTTGATATTTGATGCTTTTGAACTATGGTGTTGGAGAAGACTTTTGAGAGTCCCTTGGACTGCAAGGAGATCCAACCAGTCCATCCTAAAGAAAATCGGTCCTGAATATTCATTGGAAGGACTCATACTGAAGCTGAAACTCCAATACTTTGGTCACTTGATGTGAAGAACTGACTCATTTGAAAAGACCCTGATGCTGGGAAAGATTGATGGCAGAAGGAGAAGGGGATGACAGAGGATGAGATGGTTGGATGGCATCACTGGCTCGATGGACATGAGGTTGAGTAAACTCTGGAAGTTTGTGATAGACAGGGAGGCCTGGCGTGCTGCAGTCCATGGGGTCACAAAGAGTTGGGCACAACTGAGCGGCTGAACTGAATAGAACTGATAGAACCAAAAGACAAACAAAAAATTTCAGGAGAGGTAAGATCAGTCCAGGAGGTTCAACAACAAAATATTCAAAAGAGAGAACAGAAAAGCAGAGAGGATAAAGCTGTTTTAAAAAAATAATATTTTTAAAATTTCTCAAAATAAAGGATAGAGGTTTCTAGATCAAAAAGTCACAACCTGTGCCTAGTAAAGCTATCAAAAACAATACTAATTCACATAAGTTTTGAAATCTTAGAAGATCAAGGCTAAAAGAAAAGCTCTCAAAAAGCTACGTAGGAGGGGGGGATAAATATTCTATCTAAAATCAGTTCCACAGGAGATTAGAATGCAACAGAATACTGTCTTCACAAATCAAAGGGGAAATTATTTCAGTCTAGAACTTGTATTCAGACAAATTATCAATCAAGTATGCAATAAAGAGTAGAATAAAGATAACTGTAAAAGCATAGTTTCAAAAAAATCTATTTTCTGTGCACCATTTCTTAGGAAGTAACAGGTCAATGTATCCATCAAAAAGAGGAAGCAAACCAACAGAGGGAACACAGAACATATAAGAGGCAGAGGAGCCTACACAAGAGGGAGGCAAGTGAGTAGAGGACAGCTGCTCAGCAGAGGGTGAGTGCAGCTAGTGCGGAGCAGGACAAGAGGCGAGGGGCTCAAGGGAAGGGGAAGAGAGAGCAAGTGCTGATTACCAATGTGTTTCACTACCTGGAAAGGATTTTGCAATTTTTTGGAGTGTTTAGATAGTCTCAGTGATATGTAGTATAGACAACTAAGTAAACAGAAACACTAGACCCTTTTTAACATGAATTGTTTTCAAGAATAAAATATTAAGAAGCAAGTCATATAATTACATGTAGGATGTGATAAACTTAATGTAAGTTTTCGAAACACAGAAATACTACCTATCATTCATTAATATGTGTAAATGAAGGTTAAAGTATCAAAAATGGACTGGGAGAATAAAGAATTTCATTATTTGATTTGCCTCTGAGTAAAGAATAAAGAAAATAGGGTTGAGGCTCAAGGACAGAGAATTTCCACTTGATCTGTGTGTCTTCTGTATTTCAATAATTATGAGAGATGGTATAGTATACTGGTTATTAATTCATATCCTGTAGCTCCACTCACTAGTTGTATGACCTTGAGCATAATACTTAGCCATTGTTAAATATTATGAGTTAATGTATTACTCATTAGCCTCATTCACACAACAGTGCCATTCATTATACTAAAATCATAGAATTGTTGCAAGGATTAAATTATTCAGTATATGTGAAAACATTTAGAATAATACCTCCTGCAAGGGAAATATATTTACAATGTATTCAACATAATTGCTTGGAAAAAAGATTTGAAGTGAATCATTAATGTTCATTTCTAGTGTATATATAGGAATTTGTAATATGGCTATATTTCTGGGGTGTTTTTTTTTTTACTCAAATACTTTTAAAAACACACAGAATTTAGCTAAAAGGAGAAAGAATAAGTATTTTACATACACACACACACACACACACGCCCCAAAAGTAATAAAGTATTGTTCTAAAAGTTTAGATGAGAACTTCCACTTTCAGCCAGGATGTAATAACTGGGTCTAGATTTACCCTTCAATCTAAAACAACTAGAAAGTTGGACCAACTATATAAAAGCAATGGTTTTCAGACATGGGACAGCAAGCAATGGGGGCAGTGATCCTTTAGATAAGAGAAACAAATGGAGTGAACACGATGATTTTCCCAGATCATTGCCTAGAGGCGGTTTCCAGGACACAGAGCAGAGAAGAGAAATCCAAATAGAGCACACATTCTCTCTAAGTTAAGAAAGTGAGACAGGAGTTCAGGGAGATCAACACAGTTTGAATTTACATGAGAGAACTGTCAAAAGAAAGTAATTGCACAGAAAGAGCATCAGAAACATATCGATGAGGGTTCTCATATTTTGGGTTCAATAGTAATCCATACATGCATGACCTGAAACTCTACAAGGAAATAAGTAGACCAAGTAATTCTGGAGCTCACATTGGCTTAGGAATAATTCATATTATCACCAGAGGGAGTAGAGTGATCTCACAATACATGAGACATCAGGAAGAGTATCAGCAAGGTATCACCTTTGTAGTGAGGCTCACTAACCCTATACTAAAGGCTGCTCTGAACCCACTCTCATAAAGCATAAAAGTAAACCTTACAAGGGTTGAGTTAATTGCAGGTAACTATGTAACAAAGGAAAGTTCAACACTTTCTAAAGAAGTATAAGAAAATCCAATAGTGAACAGCACAAAATTCATGAGGTCTGGCATCCAATCTAAAATTGCTAAGAATACAGAGAAGCAGGAAAATGTAACCTCTAACTAAGAGAAAATTTGATCATTAGAAATGGACCCCAAAATTATAGAATTGACATAATTAGCAAAAAGAATACCAGAATAAGCTAGTGTAAATATACTCCATATGTGAAAGAATGTAGAGGAAAACATAAATATGGTGAGGAAACAAATGGAAAACATAAAAAGACCCACCTAGAACTTCTACAGACAAAAAATACAATAGCTGAAATGCAAATTTCACTGGATCAGATTAATAGCAAATTAGATACTACAGGAAAAATAACCAAAATGAAACATGGAAGGCAAAGGGAAAACTGAGCAGAGTGAGTACCCAAGAAATAAATGGCAAGCAGTCTAAAATTTGTATAATTTAAGTCTTGGATCTAAAGAAGTGAGAAAGATAGAAAAACTACTCAAAGAAATAATAGCCAAAATATTTCTATGACTGATGACAATGATAAACCCACAGATCCAAGAAATTTAAAAAAAGCTCAAAAAGAATAAACATATAAAGAACCATACTAAAGTACAGAATAATTAAACTTCTGAGCCAAGGATAAGGGGAAAACCTTAAAAGCAGACAGAGAAAAAATAACTATATACAGTGAAAGAAAAATAATGATACTTAGAGACTTCTCATCAGAAACTATGTGAGCCAGAAGAAAGTGGAGTGATATTATTTTTTTTTTGCTTGTATTTTTTTTTTTATGATAGGCATTTAAATACATGATAAGAAGCACAGTAGAATCCTTTGGGTACCACATAGCCAGCCTTGGGAGTTAACCAAACATAATAATAATAACAGGACAGAAAAAGAACTTAATGGTAGCAACATAAATATATGTGTAATAATTACATATTTACATAATTACATATTTATTCATAAAATCTTTGGCACACTATGGATCCACTGACATAAACTCCACATGAGTATTTTTTTCTGATCTAGTTTTATTGAGATATTATTGACAGACTGCAATATATAGGAATGTATAAGTTTAAGATGTACTTAAATATAACGATTTGACTTCTATATATTGTGAAAAGATTACCGTGGTAAGTTTAGTGAACAGCCATCATTTTATACAGGTATAACATCAAATAAACAGAAAAAAAATTTTTCTTTGTGATTAGAATGGTTAGAACTTACTCTCTTAACAACTTTCATACATAATATACAGCAATTTTAATAAATTTATCATATTGTACCTATTATATCCCTAGTACTTATTTGTCTTATAACTGGAAATTCTGCCTTTTGACTAGCTACATCAAGCATACTAATGTTTACATTACAGGGATCCTACAGGATAAGAGAGACAAAAATGGGCAGAGAACATATTTGAAATGATAATAGCTAAAAGCATTTCTAACTTGGGGAAGGAAACAGATAACCAGATGTAGGAAGCACAGAAAGTCCCAGTGGGGTCAACCAAAAGAGGACCACACCAAGATACATTGTGCTAAACACTGTAGTTAAAATGACAAAATTTAAAATAGAGAATATTTATTAAAAGCATCAAAGGAAAAGCAACAACATATATATACAAGAACTCCCATAAGGACATCAGTTAACTTTTCAGCAGAAAATCTGCAGGCCAGAAGGGAGTAATACAATATATTTTAAATGATGAACCTACTTGTCCATTGGCAGATAAATGGATAAGTTAGTTGTGGTACATATACACAATGGAGTATTGCTGCTGCTGCTGCTGCTAAGTCGCTTCAGTCGTGTCCAACTCTGTGCGACCCCATAGACGGCAGCTCACCAGGCTCCGCCGTCCCTAGGATTCTCCAGGCAAGAATACTGGAGTGGGTTGCCATTTCCTTCTCCAGTGCATGAAAGGGAAAAGTGAAAGTGAAGTCGCCCAGTCGTGTCCGACTCTTAGCGACCCCATGGACTGTAGCCTACCAGGCTCCTCTGTCCATGGGATTTTCCAGGCAAGAGTACTGGAGTGGGGTGCCATTGCCTTCTCCCAATGGAGTATTACTCGGCTATAAAAAGGAAGGCATTCAAGTCTGTTTTAATGAGGTGGATTAAACTAGAGCCTGTTATACAGGGTGAAGTAAGTCAGAAAGAGAAACACCAATATAGTATATTAATGCATATATATGGAATTTAAAAAGATGGTAACAGTGATCCTATATGCAAGGCAATGAAAGAGACACAAATGTGAAGAACAGACTTTTGTACTATGTGTGAGAAGGAGAGGATGGGATGATTTGAGAGAATAGCATTGAAACATGTATATTACCATATGTAAAATAGATGACCAGGGCAAGTTTGATGCATGAAGCAGGGCACTCAAAGCTGGTGTTCTGGGACAACCCAGAGAGATGGGGTGGGGAGGGAGGTGGGGGGGCTTCAGGATGAGGGGGCACATGTGCACCCATGGTTGATTCATGTCGATGTATGGCAAAAACCACCACAATATTATAAAGTAATTATCCTTCAATTAAAATTATTAATTAATTTTAAAAATGATGAAAGGGAAAAACCTACAACCAAGAAATTTCTACCCATCAAGGCTTTCCTTCAGATTTGAAGGACAGATCAAAAGTTTTACAGAGAAGCAAAAGCTAAAAGAATTAAGCACCACAAAACCAGTTTTATAAGAAATGTTAGAGATTTCTCTAAGCAGAAAAAAAAAAGGTGCCAACTAGAAATATGAAAATTATGAAAGGAATAATCTCATTGGTAAAGGAAACTATATAATCAAAGTAGATCAATCACATTTAAAGCTAACAAGAAGGTTAAAAGACAAAAGTAGTAAAATCATCTATATACACAACAAGTAGTTAAGGGATACACAAGAGGATTAAAATATGATGCCACAAAGAGTAAACATGGGGGGCAGGTAAAAACACAGGGTTCTTAAAATGCTTTCAAACTTAAGAGATCAGCAACTTTAAACATTCACACATATATAGAGATTGCTATATAGAAGCCTCATGTAACCACAAATCAAAAGTCTGTAATAGATATACCAAAATAGATGAAAGAATACAAACACAATACTAAAGACAGACATAAAACTGCAAGGGAAGAGAGCAAAAGGAGAAGCAAAGAACAAAAAAGAACCACAAGACAATTAGCAAAGTTCAATGAGTACATAAATATCAGTTAGTACTTTAAATGTGAATGGACTAACTGTTCCTATCAAAAGACTTAAGTGGAAGAACAGATACAAAAATAAGACACATATATGCTGCCGACATGATACTCACTTCAGATCTAAAGACACAAATAAACTGAAAGTGAGGACATGGAGAAAGTTAGTCCATGCAAATGAAAATCAAAAGAAAGTTGGGGTAGAAATAGTTAAATAAGACAAAATACTTTAAACAAAGACAGTAATAAGAAACACAGAAAGAAATTAGTTAATGATCAAGGGATTAATCCAAGAAAAAGATATAACAATTGTAAATAAAGACACAACAAACATAGAAGCACCTAAATACATAAAGCAAACATTAACAGGTATAAAGGGAGAAATTGACATTAATGCAATAACAGTAGGGGCTTTAACACCCCACTTAAATAAATAGGTAGAAGCAGAAATCCAAACAGAAAGCTAATAAAAAAAAACACCGGCCTTAAATGACAAATTAGATCAGATGGACTTAACAGATCTATAATATTCCATCCAAAAGCAGAATACACATTGTTTTCAAGTGCACATGGAACATTTTCCAGGATAGATCACAAAACAAATCTTGGCAAATTTAAGAAAACAGAAACTATACCAAACATCTTTTCCAACCAGAATTCTATTTCTACGACTAAAAATCAACTATGAGGAAAAAAATCTGCAAAAAAAATTACAAACCCATGGAGGCTAAACAAAATGCTAGTAAACAACCAGTGTATCACTGAAGAAATCGAAGAGGAAACTTCAAAATACCAGGGAAAAAGTGAAAATGAAAACATAACAACCAAAATCCGTCTTAGAACAGCTAAATCAGTCCAAGAGGAAATGTATAGCAATATAAACCTACCTCAAGAACAAATAAAAATTTTATAAAACAACTTAATCTTATACTTAAAAGAACTAGAAAAAGAAGAACAAACAAATCCAAAGTTAGTAAAAGGGAAGAAATCATAAAGATCAAAGCAGACATAAGTGAAACAGAGACTAAAAATAATAGAAAAGGTCAATGGAGTTAAGAGCTAATTATTTGAAAAGATTAGCAAAATCTATAAACGTTTAGCCTGACATGTCAAGAAAAAAAAGAGAGAGAGAGAGGGGACCAAATCAATAAAATCAGAAATGAAAAAGGAGAAGTTATAAATGATACCACAGAAACACACAGGATTATGAGATTACTATAAATATGCAACTAAAATGAACAAATTCCTCGAAATGTTCAATCTCGCAAGACTGAATGAGAAAAAACAGAAAATATAAAGAGAAAAGTATCAGTAATGAAATTGAATCAGTAATTTTAAAAACTCCCAGAAATCAAAAGTTCAGGACCAGATGACTTCACAGGTGAATTCTACCAAACACCCAAAGAAGAGATAACACCTATCCTTCTCAAACTATTCCAAAATTGCAGCAGAATCAACACTTCCAAACTCATTCTATGAGGCCAGCATCATCCTGATACCAAAACAAGACAAACATATCACAAAAAAGAAAATTACAGGCCAATATCACTGATAAACATAGATGCAAAAATTGCCAACAACATACTAGCAAAATGAATTCAATAATACATTAAAAGGATCATACACCATGGTCAAATGGAATTTCCCCAGATATGCAAGAAGAGTTCAATATCCACAAATCAATCAATGTGATACACCGTATTAAAAAATTGAAGCATAAACATCACATGATCATCTTAGTTTCACAATTACATCACAAAGAGTAAAATAACTGCAAACAAAATAACTAAGGAAGTTAAAGATATGTACTCAGAAAACTATAAGACACTGATGAGAGAGACTGAAGATGACACAGTGGAAAGATATAGCATGCTCATGGATTGAAAGTATTACTACTGATAATGACCATACTACCCAAGGCGATAGTAAGATTCAAGGCAATTCCATCAAAATACCAATGGCATGTTTTTTTAGAACTAGAAAAAATAACTCTAAAATTTTCATGGAAATACAAAAGACCCCCAAATAGCCAAAAAGAAAAAAAAAGAAGAGCAAAACAGGAGGTATCACACGTCCTAGTTTCAAACTATGTTAAAAAGCTACAATAATAAAATAGTATGGCACTGGCAAAAAAAAAAAAAACAGACCCACAGATAAATAGATCTGAAAAGAGAACGAAGAAATGAACCCACACTTTTATAGGCAATTAATCTATGACAAAGAATGCAAGAATAGAAAATGGTGAAGAGACAGCTTCTTCAATAATGATGTTAGGAAAACTGGAGAGCTACATGCAAAAAAAAAAAACTAAACTGGACTACTTTCTCATACCACATACAAAAATAAACTCAAAATAAATTAAAGACTTAATGTAAGACCTGATACCATAAAACTTCTAGAAAAGAAAAAAAACATAGGCAGCACACTCTGACATCAATCTTAGCAATATTTTTTTATTATATGTTTCCTCAGGCAAGGGAAACATAAACCAAAAAACGTTACTACATCAAACTGAAAAACTTTTGTGCAGTGAAGGAAATTATTGACAACATGAAAATGTCATCTACTGAACAGGAGATGATACTGGTGGCTCAGACAGTAAAAAACCTGCCTGTAATGCAGGAGACCTGGGTTTGACCCCTGGATTGGGAAGCTCCCTTGTAGAAGGGAGTGGCAACCCACTCCAGTATTCTTGCCTGGAGAATTCCATGGGCAGAGCAGTCTGGTGGGTGGGCTACAGTCCATGGGGTTGCAAAGAGTCAGACATGACTGAGTGAGTAACACACACACACACATATATGATAACGGGTTACTATCCAAATTATACATAGAACTCATTCAACTTAACATCAAAAAAAAAAATCTTCATTTAAATATGGGCAGAGGACCTAAACAGACCTTTTTCCAGAGAAGACACACAGATGGCCAACAGGCACATGAAAAGATGCTCAACACCAACATCTCTAATCATCAGAGAAATGCAGACCAAAAACCAATGACACCTCACCTCACATCGATCTGAATGGCTATTATTGAAAAGACATCAAATAACAAGCATTGGGGAGGATGTGGAGAAAAGGAACCTTCATTCACTGTTGCCAGGGATATAAATTAGTGAAGCCACTATGGAAAATAGTATGGAGATTCCTCAAAAAATTAAAAGTAGAATTACCATGTGATCCAGCAACTCCACCTCTGGGTATTTATCTGAAGAAACCAAAAACACTAATTAGAAAAGATATATACACCCCGTGTTGAGCTTCCCAGGTGGTGCTAGTGGTAAAGGACCTGCCTTCCAATGCAGGAGATGTAAAAGACATGGGTTTGATCCCTGGGTTGGGAAGACCCCCTGGAGAAGGAAACGGTAACCCGCTCCAGTATTCTTGAGTGGAGAATCCCACGGACAAAAGAACCTGGAGGGCTACAGACTGTGGGATCACAAAAAGTCAGACACAACTGAAGCGACTAAGCACACAGGCATGTTGATAGCAGCACTATTTACAATAGACAAGATACGGAAGCAATCTAAATGTTCACCAATAGATGAAGGGATAAAGAAAATGTTGCGTATCTTAACAATGGAATAAAACTCAGCCATAAAAAGAACGAAATCTTGCCATTTGTGACAATATGGATGGACCTGGAGGTATAAAGCTAAAGTGAAATAAGACAGAGAAAAACAAATGCTGTATGATTTCACTTACGTGTGGAATCTGAGGCACAGAACAAATGAACATAGCTAAAGAGAAACAGAGCCATAGACATACAGAGGATAAATTAGTGGCTGCCAGAGGGGGAGTTCTGGGGGGGAAAGATACAAGTGAGAGAGATTAAGAGATACAAACTTTCAGTTACAAAATTAATGAATCATAGATGTGAAGTGTGCAGTGTGGGGAATATAGTCAAAAAAGATACCATGATTATGTAGTATCTTTCCATGGTGACTGATAGCAACTAGACTCATCACGGTGATCATTTTGAAATGTATGGAAATGTCGAATCACTGGGTTGTGTTGTAGGTCAATTATACTTGAGAAACAAGCTCACAGAAAAAAGAGATCAGACTTGGGACCAGAAGTGGGGGATGGGGAGGGGAATTAGATGAACATAGTCAAAATGAACAAACTTCTAAATGTAAGATAAACCAGTACTAGGGATGTAATAAGTACAACATGATAAATTTAATTAACACTGCTATACATTATATGTGAAAGTTGTTAAGAGAGTAAATTCTGAGAATTCTAATTACAAGGAAATTTTTTTTATTTATTTAACATTGTATCTATATGAAATGATAGATTTTCACTAAACCTATCTTGTTAATCTTGATGTATGCAAGTCAAATCACTATATTTATGTACACCTTAAACTTATATATTGCTGTATGGTAATTATATCTCAATAAATCAGGAGGGAAAATCAACAAAACAACCATCAATTGCATTATACATTAACAATAAACAGTCTGAAAAGGAAATTAAGAAAATAATTCCATGTATAATAACATTAAAGGTATAAAATACTTAGGAATAAACTTAACTGAGGAGGTGAAATAACTGTACCCTGAAAACTATGAAACATTCCTAAAAGAAATTAAAGACACCAATAAGTAGAAAGATATCCCACATTCCTGAATTAGAAGATTTAATATTGTTTAAATGTCAGTATGATCCAAAGTGACTTATACATTCAATGTAATCCCTATCAAAATCCCAATGGCATATTTTACAGAAATAAAAAATCCTTCCTAATATTCATACAAAATCTCGAGGACCCTTAATAGCAAAACAATCTTAAAAAAGGAGAATTCCACTGACTATCTTACACTTCCTAATTTCAAACTTCTTACAAATCTACAGCAATTGAAATAGTAGAGCACCAGCATAAAGACAGATATGTAGACCAGTGGAATAAATAGAGTCCAGAAATGAAACTTTCTGTATATGGTCTACCGATATTTGAAGAAGGTTCCAAGATCATTCAATAATCATTCAATACTTTTCAAGAAATAGTATGGGAAAAAATGGCTATCCACATGTAAAAGAATAAAGTTAGATCCTTATCTTACACCATATACAAAAGTTAACTCAAAATAGATTTTAAAAACTTAAATATAAAAATGATAAAACTCTAAAAACTATAAAACTCTTAGAAGGAAACACAGGTGAAGCTTTATGACATTAGATTTGGGAATGATTTCTTGAATACACCACCAAAAGAATAAGCATAAAAAATTAGATAAATTGTACTAATCAAAAAATAAAACTCCTGTGCACCAAAGAATACAATCAGAAGAATTAAAGGAAACTACAGAATGGGAGAAAATATTTTCAAATCATACATTTGATAAGGGGTTAGTATCTAGAATATACAAAGAACTCGTACAACCCAACCCAATCAAACCCTCCAAACACACAAAGTTAAAAATGATGAAGGATTTGAAGAGATATTTCTCCAAAGATGATTTACAAATGACCGATAAACACATGAAAAGAGGCTCAGTGGTACTAATAAATAGGAAAACAAAAAATCAAAACAACAATGAGATACTCCTCATACTCATTAAAATGGCTACTATTGAAAAAAAATAACAAATGTTGGTGAGGATGTGGTGAAAGTAGAATGGTGTGCGCCATTGGTGGACATGTAAAATGATGCAGCCCCTAAAGAAAACAGTATGGCAGTTCCTAAAAAATTAAAAATAGAGCTACCATATGATTCAGCAGTTCCATTTCTAGCTATAATCAAAAGAATTGATATGGGGTCTCAAAGAGATACTTGTATACCTGTGTTTAACACAGCATTATTTGCAGCAGCGAAAAGGTGGAAGCAATCCAAGTATCCATCAACAGATGAGTGGATAAACAAAATGCAGTATATACACACAATGGAATATTATTCAGCCTTAAAAAAGAAGGAAATTCTGACACATGCTACAACATGTATGAACTTCAAGAACATTGTGCTAAGTGAACTAAGCCAATCACAAAAATAAAAATACTGAATGAGTTGACTTGTATAAAATATTTAAAATAATCAAATTCATAAAGACAGAAAGTGAAATAGTGGTTGCCAGAGGTTGGGGAAGGGGAAAATAGGGAGTTGCTTAATTCAAGAGTTCTGGAAGTTGGTTGCACAACAATGAGAATGTACTTTCTACTGAATTCTATACTTTAAGTATAGAATGGTTCAGTTCAGTTCAGTCACTCAGTCGTGTACGATTCTTTGCGACCCCATGAACTGCAGCATGCCAGGCCTCCCTGTCCATCACCAACTGCCAGCGTTTACCCAAACTCATGTCCATTGAGTTGGTGATGCCATCCAACCATCTCACCCTCAGTTGTCCCCTTCTCCTCCTGCCCTCAATCTTTCCAAGTATCAGAGTCTTTTCAAATGAGTCAACTCTTTGCATCAGGTGGGCAAAGTATTGGAGTTTCAGCTTCAACATCAGTCTTTCCAATGAACACCCAGGACTGATCTCCTTTAGGTTGGACTGGTTGGATCTCCTTGTGGTCCAAGGGACTCTCAAGAGTCTTCTCCAACAACATAGTTCAAAAGCATCAATTCTTCTGTGCTCAGCTTTCTTTATAGTTAAGATGGTAAAATTTTGTGTACAGTACCACAATTAAAATAATTAAAAGCCTAAGTAAAGGAACAGGAAAAATGATCCCCCAAATATGATCTGAGGTCAAAGATGTAACCGGAAGCAAATGGTTGATTAAATAAATACATATTGTTCTCATTAAATGCAAAACAAATATTGTCTCTACAAAATAATGTCAAGAACTTATAGGTTTTTTCATTTAAGTTCAGAATTAAAACTTTCGCTGAAATCTCACCCCAAAAAGTTTTTAAGGCAAAAATATTCAGATGAGAGGAAAGGTTTTGGACAAATAACTAAAGGGATATATTGGAGTCAAGGGAAGGTTTGTAGTTTTTGGTTTGGGAACATTGCTTTTGGCTGGGGAGGAAGCAAGGCTGTTCGTTTCTTTGCTGTGGAGAAACAATAAGCAGAAAGGAAGAGAAAATATGGGAAAGAAAATATAGGAAAGAGGCAGAATGCAGAAGGAAAACTTCTGAGAATATCATTGAGGAAGAAATTTCACAAATGATCGAGGCTCTTAATAAGGAATATTTAAGATGTTAATATGAAGAGACAGAACCCTCCATTCTCTCAAGTTAACTCATTGTTAGTAAGGACAGTTTTTCCTAGGGGGGAAAGCTGTGGCCATGCCCAGATGTTCTTGAGCAATATGTCTGCTTGCAGCTTTCTAGTGTCCAAAAAAGTCCATTGCTCTCAGAGAACTCCTGGCTCTGATTTAACACCTCTTCATCTGGGTAATTCTGACCGTAATATGAACTGAGAGCCACCATGACAAATTTATCCCTCCAGAAATTGTCCCTGACCCTTGGCAGTGACCACGCTCTCCCCACATAGGTGGGTATACTTATAATTTCGGTAATGTGACACCAACCAGTTGGCCTGCCTCAGTACAATTCACATTTTTTTGTCCCATTCGAGCATCACTGTGGACTTGTGGTCTTTCATAAACTTAATATGTTATAATTATCACAGTCATAATTTGCTTTCTGAAGCTCACATGATTACAATTTAGTCCACCTCAGGTTCCCATGCCCCAAGCACAGAATCAACTATTCTCCAAGGAAACTTGGACTTTCTCTGTGGAATGATAGGAGAGACCTAAATGTACCTACTACAGAAGTTTATTGTTTCATATGAGTACATGAGGGCTTCCCTGGTGGCTCAGATGGTAAAGAATATGCCTACAATGCAAGAGATGCAGGTTTGAGCCCTGGGTCGGGAAGATTCCCTAGAGAAGGGAATAGCTACCCACTCCAGTATTCTTGCCTGGAGAATTTCATGAACAGAGGAGCCTGGAGGACTACAGTTCATGGGGTTGCAAAGAGTCAGACACAACTGAGCAACTTACACACACACACACACACACACACACGAGTACATGAGGTGGTTTGTTGACAAAAAAGAAATCATCTTTGTTTTTAAAAAATGGAGGTTCATGTTGAAATTTTCAATTTGCCTCTACTGTTACTAATTTTTAATCTTGCTCTAAATTTAATGTACCATGCTATATAAGTGTTGCACTTGATATGCCAGCAAATTTGGAAAACTCAGCAGTGGCCACAGGACTGGAAAAGGTCAGTTTTCATTCCAATCCCAAAGAAAGGCAATGCCAAAGAATGCTCAAACTACCTCACAATTGCACTCATCTCACATGCTAGTAAAGTAATGCTCAAAATTCTCCAAGCCAGGCTTCAGCAATACATGAACCGTGAACTTCCACATGTTCAAGCTGGTTTTAGAAAAGGCAGAGGAACCAGAGATCAAATTGCCAATATCTGCTGGATCATCGAAAAAGCAAGAGAGTTCCAGAAAAACATCTATTTCTGCTTTATTGACTATGCCAAAGCCTTTGACTGTGTGGATCACAATAAACTGTGGAAAATTCTGAAAGAGATGGGAATACCAGACCATCTGACCTGTCTCTTGAGAAACCTGTATGCAGGTCAGGAAGCAACAGTTAGAACTGGACATGGAACAACAGACTGGTTCCAAATAGGAAAAGGAGTATGTCAAGGCTATATATTGTTACCCTGCTTATTTAACTTATATGCAGAGTACATCATGAGAAACGCTGGGCTGGAAGAAACACAAGCTGGAATGAAGATTTCTGGGAGAAATATCAATAACCTCAGATATGCGGATGACACCACCCTTATGGCAGAAAGTGAAGAAGAACTAAAGAGCCTCTTGATGAAAGTGAAAGAGGAGAGTGAAAAAGTTGGCTTAAAGCTCAACGTTCAGAAGACTAAGATCATGGCATCTGGTCCCATCACTTCATGGGAAACAGATGGGGAAACAGTGGAAACAGTGTCAGACTTTATTTTTTGGGGCTCCAAAATCACTGCTGATGGTGATTGCAGCCATGAAATGAAAAGACGCTTACTCCTTGGAAGGAAGGTTATGGCCAACCTAGATAGCATATTTAAAAGCAGAGACATTACTTTGCCAACAAAAGTCCATCTAGTCAAGGCTATGGTTTTTCCAGTGGTCATGTATGGATGTGAGAGTTGGATGGTGAAGAAAGCTGAGCGCCACAGAATTGATGCTTTTGAACTGTGGTGTTGGAGAAAACTCTTGAGAGTCCCTTGGACTGCAGGGAGATCCAATCAATCCATCCTAAAAGAGTTCAATCCTGGGTGTTCATTGGAAGGACTGATGTTGAAGCTGAAACTCCAATACTTTGGCCACCTCATGCGAAGAGTTGACTCATTGGAAAAGACCCTAATGCTGGATAGGATTGGGGGCAGGAGGAGAAGGGGACGACAGGGGATGAGATGGCTGGATGGCATCACCGACTCGATGGACATGGGTTTGGGTAGACTCCGGGAGTTGGTGATGAACAGAGAGGCCTGGCGTGCTACAATTCACGGGGTCGCAAAGAGTTGGACATGACTGAACGACTGAACTGAACTGAACAAACCATTTGTCCAAATTATAACCTTTTCTTCAAATTTTAAAATTCCCATTTCTTTTCTTTTTTGACCTCTGGTTCCAGTACAAGAATTAACTTCAAAATGTCCACGTCTATATGGTACCCATCATCAAACCATTCAAGCACCCACTATCTCCAAAGGAAAAGCCTTCCCAATCTTCCTCCAGAGAACCACCAAAATCTACACAGGCTTAAGACACCTGGTACCTCAGCGTGAATTCCAAACTCGTCATCAGTGAGGACACAGTCCCATCTGGGAGACAAAGCTGAGACCGTGCCCAAGTGTTCCTGAACAATATCTCTGTAGCATGTACCAATAACAAAGGGGAGAACACAGGCAAACCCCTGCTTCACAGGTTTTGTATAAAAATCTCTTGAAACTCTTCATGATTGCTAGAGTCATTATTCAATTTACATCATAGGTAACTTTAGTTTTTTTTTTATTTTTAATTGAGGATAACTGCTTTACAATATTGTGTTGGTTTCTTCCATACAACAGGAATCAGCCATAAGTATACATATGACCCTCCCTCTTGAACCTCCCCCCCACGGCCCCTCACCCCATCCTACAGCTCCAGGTTGTCACAGAGCCCCAGGTAGAGCTCCCTGTGTTATACAGCAGCTTCCGGCTAGCCATCTATTTTACACATGGTAGCGTACATGTTTCTACTACTACAATCCCACTCTTTCAATTCATCCCACCGTCTCCTTCCCCCACTGTGTCCACAAGCCTGTTCTCTCTGTCTGTGTCTATGTTCTGGCCCTGCAAATAGGTTCATCAGTACCTTTTATTTTTTCAATCACATATATATGCGTTAATATACAATATTTGTTTTTCTGTTTTTGACTTACTTCACTCTGAGGTTCATCCACCTCTCCAGAACTGACTCAAATCCTTTGGTTTTTATGACTGAGTAATATCCTATTGTATATATGTACCACAACTTCTTTATCCATGCATCTGTTGATGGACCTCTAGGTTGCTGGTAGCTTTAGTGTTGATCTATAATTTCCTTTGGATAAGCTGATATTGTTTTTGCCCTGTGCCAGCCTAACTTTTCAAAATCCAATTAACAGAAAATGCAACAAAAGTAAAATTAAGAATTATAAGTGATTTTTCATACTCTTCCCAAAAGTCAAAAAGGAGCACTTTTTGTAAAGCCTTTAAAATTCATGCCATGTTGGCTGGGCTCCTCAAGATCAAACTCAAACCACAAAAGATATTTAAGGCAAATACATTACAATCCCTTATGTTCTCATTGCATTCTCATAAAACTTGATGCTGACTCCAGAAACAATCAAACTAAGTCTTAGACGTTTTATATTTGCAGCAGAAATCCTGAATCCTTACCTGGACTAAATATTTCCATGAATTTAGTTTGCATTTTATGATAACTGCTCAACCACAAGAGAAAGGAAATGTAGTTACTTTCTTTAGGGTAATTTCATGAGTAGGATTCAGTTAGATCTACAAGTGTGAGAGACTGTTTTGCCAAAAATTCAAATCCAGTTGATCAAGTATTAAACAAACTTTGCCTTGAGCTCACTATTTCTCTTTAAAGAAAATCACTGATTTGATCCCTAGAAACTTTTTATTTAGGAAAAACTACCTCCTTAGAAGCTAGTAATAGGTTTTCCCATTTTGCATGTCCAAGTAGCTCTAGATAAAAATATTTTCTTGGTCTTACCTCCTGTGCATTTAAACAAGGGAACACTATCATTTGTTATTTCTACTAGGAGCTACCAATCTCTCAGAGGGGAAGAGGTCAGATGACCAGAGCTGACTTTCAACCTATGTTTGGGCAGACTCAATCAGCCTCCCCGTGTGGGGTTCAATTTTCCGAGCAGTTATCTAAGCCAACAATGTCCCTTTTCTCACATCTTCTCTTTCAGAAGTTTCTTTACCATGCCCTATCTGATTCCTCCAACATCTATCTCCTTGCCTTTTTCAGTTCAGCTCAGCCCATCTGGTGCAAGGTGTGAATCTGCTATAGGACAGATAAAAACTGCCTGGGACACTCTGTCATTCTTACTGAGTGCAGGAGTTGCGAAAACAACGGCTTAGGCCAAGATCCTAAAGTGATCCAAATAAAAATGGAAGAAGGCATGACCTTCCCAAAACCACTCGTCCAAGAGATGAATTGCTTTATAATAATTGCCCAGGCTTGTGGCCATCTCCTCCTGTTTTTCTTGATCAGTTTCATTCCGAAATAGGCATCTTTTGCTAAACCAAATTTTGGCCAAAGATATTCAGCACTTTTGTTGAACTATCTTGAGGCTGTTTCAATCTGGTATTTTTAATATCCTGCTTAAAAGTCACCTTTCTGAAGAATAAAGTTATTTCTGAGACCCTATCCTCTGAAATTCATTTTTAAAACCTCATTTGGCTTGCACAAAACAGTGAAAGCCAAGGTCACACCTCTCAAATGATTTTTCTGTAAAAACAAAGATAAATTCCCATATGTTACATTAATAACATAACACTAGCTCTTCAGTTTTCTCTTTGAAGTCAGCCTCCCTGTCTTCAGCTGGTCCTGCAGCTCTCATGCAATGGCTTTCTCTAAAACATTCTCAGAGCCCCATTTTTCCTTCTATTTCCTAAGACTCCTTCCAAAATCTAATAACGCTGCCGGGGGCAAGGGTGGGTGGGTGGGAGGAGTCTCTTGGTTCCAAACACACTTCTGGCACCTACTGCAACTTTTTTGAGAAATGCAGATGAGCAAGACGAAAACACACTGTCAGATTAGAGCACCAATCTCTTTAGTCAAGGATCCAGAAGCTTATCAAAAGAGGATGTGCACGGAGCTGCCATTTGAGCAGACGCAGCACATCTCAGCTTCATTTTCTTTGCCCTCCAGAGCCCTTAATGGGCAGTGACATTAAACACAGGTCTTATCAGATCTGACAAGCTCATTTCTTTCATGCTCTTAGCTTCAGCGCTATCTTGTACAGACACCTTTGCTTGTTATTAAGCTATGGTCTCTCAGTTTCACATCCAGTCTTTTGTACCCTAAGTTGTAATGGGGCAGGGACTCGGCAAACCTCTTCTCTGCTTTGCCAGCAAGTTCCCTGTTAGGCTTGACCAATAGGGGGAGCTAGAGGGACTCTGGAAATATTAGAAGAGGGAAACTGGGGAGTCCCTTCCACTTCCTCCGCCCCATCGGGGTGCCTCACTCAGGCATCCACATGAACAGCAGAAATTGGTTCCATTTTCCAGCTTCTTTCCACACTCCTCATTGTACCCCTCAGAGATACCAGCGCCATCCAGGCAGAGCCCCTCCTCCAAAGGTCTGAGTCCCCACAATGTGGGACCCTCCTCAGAGATTCTGGGTTCTGATAACCCCAATCACTTCCCTTTGTTCCCCTAACCCTACGATGTCAGCTGCTTCCTGCTGTCACTACCTCTGTTTGCCCTGTTGCTTTTTCAGTCCCCTTATCAATTCTATTTAATCCAATTGATTAAATAGATCAATTCTATTGATCTATTCTATCCAATTCCTTTATCCAATTCTCCCTATAGAAGTAAGTAGTATAGTTTCTACTTCACCATCTGTACTCTGACTGTCATGAAAGTACAACCTTCTGCTGATTTTAAAACTTGAACACTTTCAAACATTATGCCATTTACCATTTCATAGACTTCAACTGCGAATCAGTGAAGGAGGAAACGAGAAATTGTTTCCAATCATCCCAGGCCAGTGGTGCTAGACCTTGATCGCTGGTAAGGAAATAATTGATCACACACAGGTAGAAAATGTTCAACTGCCAAATAACTTAAAACCCCTACACAACCATGCTTTGTACGTTTCTTGGAGGGATACCTTCCTTGACCTTTTCTCTGGCACACATACTTCTATTTTTCCCCACCATCCCCTCCTTGCCAATCTCAGAACGAGGTAAATTTGTGAAGTCTGGAGTTACGACAACCCAGCGGGTATATGTCTTCTGACTGAAATGAAATGAAATGCAGCATTTCTTAAAAAGCCAATTATTTCCAACCTGTTTCATTAGAGTCAAACATGCTAAATGAGCATGTAACATATTGACTTTTGTGCCCTGTGGCATCTGGGGCCATAAAAGTCCTGCTTGTCATACCACTCATCTCCATAGCTCCTGCAAAACAGGACCCTCCCCAGGAGAGCTCACATGGCTCATTCGTAACTCAGGATGGCAAGGAGACAGACTGCCTAATGTAACAGAGCTGATCTCCCCTGCGCTTCTGCACACAGGGCTGGACCTGCTGCACCCACCCACCTCACTACAAGTGAGGAAGCCTCTCCACCTGTGTCTGAACAGATGGCAGACAATACAATGCCATTCTCCAAGAGAGGAAAATAAGGTTGCCAAGGAATTGTCCCAGGCAGGGAGACAGTGAGGGGAGCCCTGATGAAGCCCACTGGAAATACTTAAGCTTGGAATCAGAACAACCTGAATTTGAACCTTGGCCCTTACACTTATTCACTACAAGACTTTGGACAAGTTACTTAACAACTCTAAGCCTCAGTTTCCTTCCTTGGAAAAGGGAACTGATAATGCCTATTGTACAGCTGTTGTAATGATTAAATGATATAATATCCATAGAGATGCTTATATGGTGCCCAGGACAGTGTAAGTGTTTGACCAGTAGGCATTCTTTTATCTAGGGATGTCAGACTGCTGAGGGAGTTGTTCTTTCAGTGCATTCCTTCATCACCTTTGCTGTAGGTGTGATGATGGGCATAAAACAGAAAAATTAACTTCTTGAGTTCTTTAAAATGATCACTTCTTGGCCCCTCTGGAAGAGGCACACCCTTCATACCCTTCTCTCCACCACCTACCTTCCCATTGCTTCCTGCACAACTCCTAGAAACAGGTAGGAATGAGTTTCCTAAGTTCCTCCTATAATACATTGTCCATTCCTGACAAGTTTTCTCTATTTCCCACTAGCTACTGGATAAATACTAATGGCTCTACTTCTGATAATCAGCAAGAGCAGAGGCTCAGTTTTCCCCAGATCCAGCAGGGAAAATCCCAGGCATTCATCAGAGGTGCATGCAAAACTCTCAGATCATCCCCTGCACCTTTACATGGGTGTGGTATTTGGGGTTCGCCAGGGAAAACTGCATAATTACTTAGAAAGAGTACCTTCTGATTGTTCCTTTCTCTGCAAGTGCAATCTCTCCTAATAACATCACCCAACTGAATGCTTCCTAATTCTGTCAGAATGCATTTAATTATCACTGCTTCTTCTGTTGGTGAGCTGTCAGTGAAGTTTTTGATTTGTGATGGAAATAGGGGAGTCATAAAGTATTTTGGTGACAGCTCCCTGATTAGGCAGCATTGCAGCAAAACAAGTTGTCACAATAAAACTGATTAATCAAGTTGTCAGAGTAAAACAAATTAATGCCACAAAAACTTTGCCAGAAATTACCTCCATATCTTGGGATATTTGACTGATGGATTCCTTCAGTTAGCAGAAAACTTCCATCTCATGAGCACATGAGCTCATCCAAGTCTGTATTTGGGATTTAAGTTGGGCCAGCCGCCCTGTAGCAGAGAGGCAACTGAAAACCAAGAGACATATTTGGAGAAGACAGTCATGGACTTGATTTTCAGAGATATTTTCTTCCTGCATAACTACTTGGGAGACTATTACCAAACTACTTGGGAGACTATTGTACCAAAATATAATCTAAATTTATAAAGTTTCAATGCAAAATAGGTACAAAGGCCATCGCTATAATGTTACCAGTGGGTCTGGATTTCATTTATTAAAACATTTAATCAGTCCTCTGTCTGGAAGGACACTCTGAATTTTGTCTTATGTATTTCTCTGACTCAAAGAAAGACTTTCCTCATAACGGAGACATAAGTCACAGGACCTGTCTACCACAGTTCATTGTAACACAGATGGTGATACGTGGCTATACAGAGCCCCCTCCCCTCACAACTAGAGACTGGACCAGGAGTGGGTATGACCACTGATCCTGCTATAAAATTATGACCTGGACCAATCACATTCCATCTTTCAAGACTTTAACCAGGATATAGAATGGGCTGGTTAACCATGGGATCTGAAGGTGAAAAAGCATCCTAACGTAATGCAACATCACTAAGGGTCACGGCAATCCAAAGGTATAAGTAAGCGAAAGCTTTTCCATAGAGAAAAAACACAGGGCAGGGCAGGAAGAAGTCAGTGGGGTAGCAAAAAGAGAAGGAGGCAGTAGCCCATAAAAGAGTTAGAACCAACACCAATCCACTCCTCCATTCCAGGAGTATCTCCAGGTTCAATTTCAGTTTGTAGTCTCAGAATAAAATCCCCTCCACCTGAGAAAACTGGAGTGGCTCTTTCTTGCAAACACTGTAACAAAGGAAAGGGGACCATAAGAGAGTGAGTGGTGTTCAAACTATTTATCAAGAACAGATCACTCAGTATGCCATACCAGAGTATATCGACTATGTATCACACCATAACATATGTCAACTGGTGCCAGTCTATGGGAGCTCTGCTACAGCGCCAGATGTCGCAAATTACCTCTGCACTGGCAGAAAGGGTTAAAACCCAAAACATTGCCTCTGGGGCATTCCCACTAGAAACTGGTAACTGTTACTGGAGAGGGTTGATATTTGATGCAGCAAAACCATCAGTGGGCTCCTTCCTTTGAAGGCACTGGGCACAATACTTCTTTCTCTGATAAAACATCACCTTAAGGAGACTTTGGCCACACCACCTTTGAGGGCAGAGATCTCCATCTTGTAAGGGAGAAATGATAAAGTGGAAAGAAAGAAAGGTATTGTGACCAGGTATAACCACAAATAATATCATAGGATTATAAAAAAACTTTGTCCTTTCATCTTCCAAAGGAATAAAGGGTCAATACCTACACAGATATGTGCTCACACACACACTTATAGTACAAATTATTTTAAAATGAAATGATATAAGAATATATTTGAGCTCAAAAAGTTGAATTATCAAATATCAGATATCCCAATCATTCTGAGCAAAGTTCTCCTGAAAAATAATAAAGCAATGAGGTTTTAATGCTCTAGAGAATACATGTGCTGTGCTTAGTTGCTCAGTCGTGTCCGACTCTTTGCACCACCATGGACTGTAACCCACCAGGCTCCTCTGCCCATGGGGATTCTCCAGGCAAGAATACTGGAGTGGGTTGCCAAGAATACCCTCCTCCAGAGGATCTTCCCAACCCAGCAATCAAACTCAGGTCTCCCGCATTGCAGGAGGATTCTTTACTGGCTGCGCCACCAGGAAAGCCCAGGGAATACATATGTTTCAGCCATTCCACTACTGCTGTGCAAATCAACACAAAGACCACAGAACACTGAAAGTAAATCTGGCAACTGGAAGGTACAATGTCAACTCACACTTAGTTTCCAAGTTAGAGAAAATGTGCTACCTTCTTTGCAGAGGGGATGGAGCCATGGAGTGCAGGATCAGAGTTGAAGGAAATTCAGAATAACTCCAACCTGCACAGTTCTTTACAGTTCATAATCCTGTCTCACCCACATCAGCTCAGTTTGACCCTCCTCAGTACAACCCCAAGAATTAGATCCTATTATTACTCTCGTTATCTCCATTTGATAGTGAAGGAAACAGGCTTGTAGAGATCAAAAAGACTTCCTGTTCAGGAAAGGCATCCTTTGTGACAGCCAGACCCTTCCAAACCACATGGGACAGGATACTTATCAAAGCCCAGTCTGGTTACATATGTTCTAGCTAGGACCCCAAGCGAAGATCACAGCTGAAATCAGGACCACAGCCTGGCAGCTCTGGCAGTCTCTAACCCCACCTCGGGTGACTGCTCCCACCTGCCTGGTAAGTCACCACCACTGAAGCCCATCCACCAAACTCTGCTGCTGCTGCTGCTAAGTCGCTTCAGTCGTGTCCGACTCTGTGCGACCCCATAGACGGCAGCCCACCAGGCTCCGCCATCCCTGGGATTCTCCAGGCAAGAACACTGGAGTGGGTTGCCATTGCCTTCTCCAGTGCATGAAAGGGAAAAGTGAAAGTGAAGTCGTTCAGTCGTGTCCGACTCTTAGCGACCCCATGGACTGTAGCCTACCAGGCTCCTCCGTTCATGGGATTTTCCAGGCAAGAGTACTGGAGTGGGGTGCCATTACCTTCTCCCACCAAACTCTATCCCTACCATATTCAGCTTCTGGCTAAAATGCAGCCTGGTCCCCCATCCTTATTCCTTCCCACCCTCACCCTTCCTTCCACTGCTGCCCTCCTGCCAAATCCAGTCCGCTGAGCTCAGTGGAACACCCTCTCTGCCTCCTAGCTTTAATGACATCTGAATTTGTGTCTTTCGAGATGACTTCTGCAGCTAGGAAGTAATGGCCCTCTTTTCAATGCACTGTTTCCTAAACGTGACCTGTTGTTTCATATCTTCTTGGATTTGGTTGTTGTTGTTTTTTTGTATCGGAATATAGTTGCTTTACAGCAAAGTGAATCAGCTATATGTACATATATCCCTCTTTTTTGGCTTTTCTCCCTGTTTAGGTCACCACAGAGCACTGAGTTCCCTGTGCTATACAGTAGATTCTCATTAGTATCTATTTTATACACGGTGCTTAGTTGCTCAGTCGTGTCCAGCTCCTTGCAACCCCATGGACTGAAGTCCGCCAAGCTCCTCTTTCCATGGGGATTCTCCAGGCAAGAATACTGGAGTGGGTAGCCTTTCCCTTCTCCAGGGTATCTTCCCAACCCAGGGATGGAACCCAGGTCTCCCACTTTGCAGGTGGATTCTTTACCACCTGAGCCACCAGGGAAGCCCTTTTGACATAAAACTCCAGGGTTCAAGATTTTGGGAAAGGATAAGTGTGTCATGGGAGAAAACCAGAAGCCAAACTTCAAAAGGCAGACTAGCAAAGGAAGGATTTCCAAAGAGAAGTTCCATGGCTTCCTTCCAATCTAACTTGAGCCCCAAGTATACATAGTGATGTATGTCAACCCCAGTCTCCCAATTCATCCCACCCTCCCCTTTGCTCACACTGTTCCCTCTGCCTGAAATGCTCTTCCTGCCACCCTCATTCCCGACCCCTATTTTCCTCTCAAGCACTAACTCATCCTTATGTCTCTTCTCTGGGTATCCACTTCCTTCTATCATAGCTCTGCTCTGTGCAAGGTTTTGCAGTGTTCTGCTATTTATAAATCACTCCTTTCTTTTGCTACCATCTAGTTACTTTCTTTTTTTTTATTAGCTTATCTTTTGATATTTTATTAATCTAGTTTATCTTTTTATCAAAGGCTAACATGTACATAGTATAAAGAGTAAATAATTCTGTAAGGCTTCACCACACTCTGCATTTCACCTCCCACTCCCAGAAGGTGATCACTTTCAACTCTCGTATCTGATTTCCTTTTGAATTTATTCCTGTGTCACTAAATAACCTGCTTGCAAGGCTACTTTTAAAAACTTTCAGACTCTGTTGACTCATCTGGAAGAGGAAGATGTAACTTCCGTCCCTCCTCTTGGTCCCACCAGTATACGCACACTTTCCCACTCCTGTTCCTATTCTCTATCCCTGTAGAGAACGTAAGTTTGGTTAGGTCGACATTTAGCTTCTACACCACTGTGATTATATAAATGTTCTTCACAGCTAAGCCATTTGTACACTATTATTGTTTTTCCCTTCCTGCATATTTTGCTTCCTTGGGCTAAATAAAGGTCTTGTTGGTTTTCTATGTGCTTCTCACTGATTTACCCTCAAGTTCTCCTCTAAATGTATGAATTTCCTCTCAATACATTCCAATGCATTAGGTGTTCTGTTAACTTTCTGTTTTTGGAGAAATCTCCCTGACTGCAACTTGAACTTGTTCTCCATGCCTGCTACACAGCTGTCATCTTGGACCCTCTTCGCACCACTACGCTGAATATTTCCTTCACCTCTGCTTTGTGTTAGAGCCTGTTTCTTAAATCCCATGTCTTTGTTTTCTTTAGATTACTTCCTCATCTTGGTAAATGCATCCTTTAGTTGCCTCGTAGGCAAGAGTATGCACAGGAAAGAAATTTTTTGAGATCTTGAATCCCTGAAAATATCTTTGTCCTACCCTCATATTTATTGATTCTTTGAGTATAGAATTCTTGGTTGGAAATTATTTGCCTCTCAGATTTTGTAAGTATTGTTCCACTGTCTTTTAGCTTCAGGTGTGGCTGTCCTTGATGTTCTGAAATTTTACAGTGCTGTGCCCTGGTGTAGCTCCAGTTGCATTCATTATGCTGATTCTGGAAATCCAAGTCACTCATTTTGAGGAATTTTTACTGAGCCTTTTTTTCAGTGATTCTTTTTTTCCCACCTGACTTATTCCTTCCAGAGTTCCTATTACTCAAGTTCAGATCTCCTGGGCCTTTCACTTTGCTTTCCTCTTTCTCATGTCTGCCTTTTTCCTCTGCTCCAAGGAGATTCTTGCCTGGAGAATTCCATGGACAGAGGAGCCTGGTGGGCTAGAGTCCATGGGATCACAAAGAGTCAGACACAACTGAGTGAATAACAATTTCAAGAAGATTTACCCAACTTTATTATCATTCACTCATTCTCTTAACAAATTTTTGTAGAGTGTCTACTGTATACAAAGTAAAATTCAAGATGCTGGAAATGTTGCTGTGGAAAAAAAAAAATTCCATTATTGATCATACAGTGTTTGGACCCAACTACTGAGCTTTTGGTTTCTGCTGCCAAATTTTAAATTTCCAAAAGCTGTTTGTGATCTCTGAGTGTTCCTTCTTCACAGCATCCTATTCTGGGTTTTGGCTGCACTGTATTCTCTTATCATCTCTTATCTCTTTGAGCATTTTGATAGAGTTCTTTGAAGTTTTTTTTGCTTCTTACACATTTGCCATTTCTTCAAAGTTATCTTTGTTTGTTTGGTTTGGTTTATGTCTTTCATGTTAGGTGCTTTCCTCAAATACTTGTATCTGTTTATATTTAAAAGTGGCAAGTTTCAGCATCACTAATCATCAAAGAAATGCAAATCAAAACTACAATGAGATAACACCTCACACCTGTCAGAATGGCTATCATCAAAAAGATAAGAAAACAAGTGTGGGTGAGGAGGTAGAGAAAAGGCAAACTTTGTGCACTGTTAGTGGGAATGTAAGTTGGTGCAGCCACTGTGGAAAATAGTATGGAGGTTCCTCGAAAAATTGAAAATAGAACTAGTATAGTGTAATGAAGTGAAAGTCACTCAGTCATGTACGACTCTTTGTGACCCCATGGACTGTAGCTCACCAGGCTCCTCTGTCCATGGAATTCTCCAGGCCAGAACATTGGAATGGGTAGCCTTTCCCTTCTCCAGGGGCTCTTCCCAACCCAGGGATGGAACCCAGGTCTCCCACATTGCGGGTAGATTCTTTACCATCTGAGCCACCAGGGAAGCCCAAGAATACTGGAGTGGGTAAACTAGCCCTTCTCCAGGGGATCTTCCCAAAACCCAGGAATCAGATTGAAGTCTCCTGCAGGCAGATTCTTTACCAGCTGAGCTACCAGGGAAGCCCCAGAACTACCATATGATTCAACAGTTCTGTTTCTTGGTATTTATCTGAAGACAAAAAAAAACCAAAAACAACATTAATTAGAAAAGATATATGCACCCCTATGTTCACAGCAGCATTATTTACAATAGCCAAGACATGGAAACAACCTAAGTATCCAATCACTGATGAATGGATAAAGAAAATGTGGTGTGCTTACATGTGTATAAATATATGAATATTATTCAGCCATAAAAAGGAAGAAGTCTTGCCATTTGCACAATATAGATGAAACTTCAGGGCATGATTCTAAGTTAGATAAGTCAGAGAAACAAATATCATTTGAGCTCATTTATTGTGGAATATTAAAAGCAATAATAATCAGTTCATTTACACACAGATCAGTGGTTGCCAGAGGCAGAGGGTGGGGTGTGGCTGCTGCTGCTGTGTGCTCAGCTGTGTTCTACTCTTCGTGATTCCATGGACTGTAGCCCGCCAGGCTCCTCTGTCCATGGGATTTCCCAGGCAAGAATACTACTGCAGATTGCCATTTCCTTCTCCAGGGGATCTTTCTGACTCAGGGATCAAACCCAGTCTTTTGCATCTTCTGCATTGGCAGGCAGACTCTTTACTCCTGCACCACCTGGGAAGCCTGGGTGGGGTGAAGGGGGTGGAAAAAATAGAAGAAGAGGCTCAAAAGTTACAGACTTTCAGCTATAAAGTAAATAAGTCATGGGGGGTGTAGTGTATAGCATGGTGACTGCGTTTAATAATAATACATGGTGAATGCAGTTAACAATATGTCTTGCATATCTGAAACTTGCTAAGAGAGTAGATCTTCAAAGCTCTCATCATAAGAAAAAAAAGTTGTAACTATGTATAGTGACTGATGGTAACAAGACTTACTGTGATGGCCATTTTGCAATATATATAAGTTCTGAAGCATTATGTTGTACACCTGAAGCTAGTGTAATGTTATATCTTAATTATACTTCAATTTAAAGAAAAAAAAGATGGCATGCTAAAATTGATTGGAAGCTCTATGTATATGGCTCAGCCCACTGACCTTGTAGATCTGGCTCTACTATTCTTGCAGAACCTCTGATATTAATTCCTTTAGGTCTTTTCTTTTGTACTGGTCAGATTTCCCAGAAAAATCTTAAGACCATTCAATTATATTAACTTTTACCTAATCCCCTATTTCAATACAGTAATCTCTAACTGCCCTCTGTCCTTGGTACAGAGACTCCCTGTTTTACCTTACATACAATGAAGATGGACATCCTTCTGGTTACACAGGTAATATAGCAATGGCGATGATAATGACAGTACTAGTTATCTATTGCTGCATAACAACTTACCCCAAAATTTAGCAGCTTAAAACAACAAGCAGTATCTCCGAGCTTCTGTGAGTCAAGACACATGCCTCCACTCTCAGATCTCTCACGAGGTTCTAACAAGAAGTCAACTGAAGCCAGTCCTATCTTAAGTTCCAAGTAGGGGAAGATCCTGGCAGTGCCCTGGATTTTATCTTCACTTGGAAGCTATTTCTTAATTTTAGCACTGTTTGCCATCTGGAGAGGCTGAGAAATTCATCAAGGCCTGGCTCTTTTTTGTTTATCGGTTTTTCCCTCAATATATCTCTGTCCTCTTGCCTTTCACTATAAGCAAGAAGGAAGCACCAGGCAGCAACTTCACCACTGTACTTTGAAATCTCCTTAGCTAGATGATTCAGTTTGCTGGGCACATTTTTTACTTTTTACTTTCCACATCATTGTAGGCAATAATATCAAGTTTCTGCCACAGCATCTCAAAGACCTCCCTTCCTCAAATTTCCATAAAATGCTTCTTATTTCCCTTTGAGACCTCACTGGCAGCATCATCAAAGTTCAGATTTCTACATCTGTTCAACTTAACTTAGGTTTTCTCAAATACACACAGCAGAAAATCTTCCAGGCCTCATCTACTGACCAATTAGAAATCTACTCCATATTTTTAGGTATTTGTTACAGCATCACCTCTCAGGTGGGAGCAAAACCTCTATTAGATAGCTATTGCTGTATAACAAATTATCCCAAACTTGGAAGCTTAAAGCTTTTATTATCTCATCATTCCTATGGGTCTAAAATCCAGACATGGCTTGGCTGGGTGCCTCTGCCTCAAGGTCTCTCTCAAGGCTGCCGTCAAGGAGCCAGCTGAGAAGAGAATCCAATTCCAAGCTTTTGCATGTCGTGCTGGCGGTGTGCAAGTACTCATGGACTTTGACACTGAAGACCTCAGTTCTTTGCTTGCCATCAGTCTGGAGCTTCACTCGGTTCTCTGCCATGTGGGCCCTTCCAGAGGGTAGCTCACAACATGGCAATTGGTTTCCCCTGGAGAAAATGAGTAAGAGAGTGAGAGCGGGAAGCCCATGGCCAAATCAGTCCTTTTCATAATGAAAGCCGAGAAGTGACATCATCACTCTTCCAAAATTTTGTTGGTTAGTTGTGAGACACTATGTCCAGTCCACACTCAAGGGGATAGGATTACACAAGAGCATAGATACCAAGTGATAGGAATCTTTGGGGGTCATCTTGGAGACTGTCTACCACAATCCTATAACTGAATATAATATAATTATCACCAATAAAAGCAAGACATGAGCCAAGGCATTGAGATGTCACACAATAACAGAAACACAGAACAGAGAGGAAAGGCCTTCTCTGTAGAGTGAGTGAAAGTCACTCAGCCATGTCTGACTTTTTGTGATCCCATGGACTATACAGTCCATGGAATTCTCCTGGCTGGAACACTGGAGTGGGTAGCCTTTTCCTTCTCCAAGGGATCTTCCCAACCCAGGGATCAAACTGAGATCCCCTGCATTGCAGGCAGATTCTTTACCAGCTGAGCTACCAGAGAAGTCCCTTCTCTTTAGCGTGGTTACCGCCAGTTTCACATTGTGGTTTTGCAGTATTCACTGGCACACTGGCTGATTTGTTGGTTGGTAATGCAAACTTCCCAAGATCGCTAAAATCTAATTATGGTTGTTATGCAACAATTTTCACAATATTAAATTTATGTGAGTCAAGTATTGTATAACTAGGGGTACTATTAAGATCTGGAGGAGAGAAATATACACTGAGAGGTATAATCATCATACCCATGAAATTCACAGCATAGAAGGAACCTCAGCTTCCTGGGGAGACACTGACAATTCCTGCCATAGCTTGTCCGGCTTTCCTGCTTGCCTCCCTCTACTTCATACTGACATCGGTTCATAGGATTCATCACTGATTAGCATCTAAGCCATTCACCCATTCACTGGTCAACCACAAGGCACTAATTGAGCACCTGCTGTATGCTAGGCCTGCACTAGGCACTTGAGAGAATTAGTCATGGTCCCCATCCTTCAGAAGCACACAGTCTGAAGGAGTATGTAAACATATACAAACCTTTGGGTTGAGTAGATGGGTCCAAAACAATATTCCAAGTGGTGGTCATAACAAGGATACAGCAGAACCAAAACTTGTTTCTTGTTTTAAAGTTATGTCCAATATAAGGAAGTGGAGGAGAAAATTCGTGGCTGGGATGTCTGTTTGTCTTCATAAATCCCATGAAGATGTTTCTCTGCCTAGGAGCATCAGAGGGCAGTAAGTAGAAAGGTCAGGGAAAACTTTCTCACTCAGACTTGTCTAAAATAAAGCAGGTTGCCATGGAAACCACTCTATTTATTTATTCTATTTATTCTCTTTTTCTGTTCCAATCATGGCCTTTCACTTTCTCCACTAAGCCTTGCTCCTCCTCTTTCATTCTTAGGTCCTTGACTGTGCCGCTCTTTTTGCCTACAGCACTCCTTCAACCCAATCTTCCTCCATCTTCCCAGCTCCTACTTCCCTCTCAGCTCAGCTTGGATGCTACTTTCTCTGGAAATGCCTTCTATAAGCACCACCACCCACAGACCAGAGTGATCCCCATTAGCCTCAGAGTTGTCCCTGCTCGAACATTCTTCATCAGTATTCAGCGTCTGCCTCTCCAGACTGCTGGACTGTAAGCTCCTTAAGGGCCACCAAGGCTGTTATTTGTCATCTTCCCAGAACCTAGCAGAGTGCACGGCATATGAGAATGTGCAGTTGAATGGATGAATGGAAAGTGAACAGAGCATTCTCTCTCCCTGCAAGAGGCTAAATGGCCATTTGATGGGAGTGGCATAGAGAAGATTCTGGATGAGGCAGCAGGGTTGGGGCTTTCAGGTGGACAACATGAACTTTTTGCTCCATTCCAACTCTACAGTTTTAGGATATATCAAACGATAAAGCAATAATAGCCTCATTATTTCTCTATCTGCTCCTTCATAATAAAGGAATAATAAAGTCTAATAATTTAGTATCATTTCAAATCAACCCCCAAACAAGACTAAGTACAAAGGAAATGATCTTTTATTAAAGATAGATTTGAAGGATCAAATGTAATTATTGGTTTCTTTCTTCACTGCTGCTCTGCAAAGGTAAATAAGGCATCTGATGGAGCGGGAGACCCTCTTAGAATCCATGTTCTGAGCTGAATTCTGACTCACCCTTTAGTGCCTGAGCGTGCCTACCGGGGCCGCATTTGCAGGATGGTTGTTCGTATGTGATTTGGCTCATAGCCAACCTTGAGAATTCAGCGAACACTATGAGACTTCCCCCTAAATGCATATAGACACATATATTTAGAAAGCTCCTTACTATTCATCTCCCTTGAGATCATACAGACCTCAGGTTGAGACGCCCGGCCTAGCATGAAGCAGTTACCAAGGTTTTATGTTCCTGAAAACATAGGTCACCAAAAGCACTGCTTCCCTTTCTTTCTCAAATCCTAGGGGTGACGGCAACCAATGCAGATCTGACAGCCACCAGCCTCACCAGCCACTGGCAGACACTGAACAATCTGGAAAGTTTGTTAGCTGGATTATTAGTCCAGCTCCTTGAGCTCTGGGTCTAGGTGTTCAGTGTGGGATCTCAAGTGAAAACACAGCAAGAGGGAAAGCCCCAGGGAGAGTTCAAAGAGTGAGAGACGTGGATGGGGAGAGACAGGATACAGAGATAGCCTGAGGAAGGTACCAGTGATACCCAGAGAAAGAGGTGCATCCTAGGAACCAGGGGCCAGGATGGGAGCCTGGTTGCCTCTGGCACGGCCTCCCCACAGTGGGCCCCCAGCGCCCGCACAGCGGCCATGAGACGAGGCGAAGCTGGACAGCTGAAAAACTGTTTAACTTGTTAGCACGTTAATCAATAAGAACCAGCGTAACATTTGTCTTTGCATCCCTCTTATTTACACAGAAGACAAACTGAAGAAAACTCTATTTCTCCAGCCTTAAATATTTTCTCCTCAGAGCCAACCTCCTTCAAAATCTACAGCGATATGGTTAGTGGGGAGATGAAGCACTTGGCTATGCTATACTTAGCTCTGACTCAAAGACCAGTTCTTCAAGCTCTTCGCTTGCTCCTTCTCTCCAGCTGGTTTCAAGAGCAGCAAAACACCCCAATTAAATCGCCAAGAATTTGCAGTCTCCTGTTGAGGCTTCTGCTGTTTCTTATCCTAGAGCCTAGAAGAGTGGTTGGGAAGAGGAGGACAGCAGCTCTGGAGGCAGAGGTCAAGTTCAGTCCCCCTCTACCCCACCCTCCCAGAGCAGATAACCCTCAGACCACCCTACCCTGGCCAATAGCAGGGTGATCCTACCATGACTTCAAGGCTCACCTCAGGGCTTCTGAAGGCTTCTCTGACCCTCGCAGGCCAGGGAGATGGGAAATGCAGCAACAGTGGTTAAGAGTGTCAGACAGACCCAGTTTTGAACCCCAGCCTGCCTCTTACCACCCCCTTATCTCCACTTACTTAGCTTAAGTTCCAGCTCTGTTATCTGTAAAATGATCTGAGTAATACCTGCCACCTAGGGTTGATGCGAGTATTACATGTGCAGGGCAGGGAATGCATTTGGCATAATAGGTATTCATTGCAGCAATTCAGCAAACATCAACCGCTATGATTAAACCTTCCCCTCTCTCCACCAAAACATCGAATTAAGCCTGTATGCTGAGAAGGGGGTGACAGAGGGTGATTGGATGGCATCATCGACTCAATGGACATGAGTTTGAGCAAACTCTGGGAGTTGATAAAGGACAGGGAAGCCGGGTGTGCTGCAGTCCATGGGGTCGCAAACAGTCGGACACAACTGGCTGACTGAGCAACACCAAAGCCTGTATGCTGGCACTTAACCACACTGGGTTGAAATGGGCTCATTTCACCACTCCTCAGAAAAAAGCCTACTCCAGCTCCAGCACCTGTCATACCGTGGGTGTTCCATAAGCGTTTGACACATAGTGAAGTTAAGAGCTAGAAAGGAGGGACGTCCCGGGCGGTCAGTGGTTATGAATCCACCTTCCAATGCAGGGGACACGGGTTCAGTCACTGATCAGGGAACAAGCCACAGGGCAACGAAGCCTGTGTGCCACAGCTCCTGAGCCTGTGTGCTCTGGAGCCCACGCCACAACTGCAGAGAAGCTCTTGGGCCATGTAGGGAAAGAGCAAATTAGCCAAGATGGTAGTGGTCAGGCTCTCTTACTCCATATTGTGTAAATATGTGGTGATGTAACAGCTGAGCTCACATAGCACAGCACGTGCACGTCATGATGTACCCGCTTGGCCGTGGGCGGCTCTTGTTCTGTAAACATATATAAGCTCCACCTGAAAAAGCCCTTGCTCCAAGGCTGTGCCTGCTGGGTCAACCACAAGAGGAGAATACAGCATGTCTGCTGCTGCCACAGCCGCTGTGCCAGTCAGGAGAGAATAAACATGTCTGCAATTCCTATGGCTTCTTGAGTTTTCGGAATTTCAGCTCCCTCGTTCATACCCTGCCTACCCTAGGTTCAGCGAACAGTGAGATACAGCAAGACAGGCCACAAGAAAGATCCTCGTGCAGCAACTAATACCCAACACAGTCAAATAAGGAAGTAAATAAATAAATATTTTAAAAATAATAATAGTAATATTTTTTTAAAGCTAGGAAGGAAGAAGTTACAATATCTCTTGCCACTAAAGTCCCACACCAGGCAATCCTCAGACACCAGCTGGGTGTCCCACAATTTAACTTAGTTCTGACACTACCTGGAGGTGATATCAGATTCCACAGGTTAAGGGTTCATTCCTACAAGACCCCCACACACACCCCACTTTAAGCACCAATCATAAGTCACCTGTGCTTTTTGACTGACTGGCTATAAATCACAGCTTCCCTTGACTCCCTCCTGGTGTTCAACTGATTTGCTAGAGAAGCTTCTAGAACTCCAGAAAACAGTATACTTACTATATCACCAGTTTTTTATAAAAGGATGTAACTCAGGAATAGCCAGATAGAAGAGAAGTGTAGAGCAAAGTACAGGGGAGGGGCACAGAGCTTCCATGTCCTCTCCAGGTGCACCACCTCCTGGCATCTCCACTTGTTCACCAACCCAGAAGCTCTTTGAATCCCATACTTCAGAATTTTTTTTTTTTACCTTTTTCTTTTTCCTTTTTTGGCCACGTCTTGCTGCATGTGGGATCTTAGTTCCCAGACCAGGGATTGAACCCATGCCCCCTGCCTTGGTAATGTGGACTCTTAACCACTAGACCACCAGGAAGTCCCTCCATATTTCAGAGATTTTTACAGAGGCTTCACTGGGTAGATGTGGTTGATTAAATCATTGTCCATTGACAACTGATTCCCTCTCCAGCCCCTCTCTCCCCCTCCCCATAGATTGGGAGATGGTTCGGTAGGGCTGAAAGTTCCAGGCCGCTAATCCCTTGGTTGGTTCCGTGGCAAGCGGTTCCCATCCTGTGATATCTAAGGGCCATCCAAAAATTACCCCATAACATAAACTCAGGTGTGATTGAAGGGGGGCTTGTTATGAATAACAAAAGATTCTTTTTCATTTATGACTCTTATCATTTAGGAAATACCAAGGCTTTTAGTTGCTCTGGGTGAAGAACAGGAACAAGGCACTTCTTATCATATATCATATTATAGGGGCATACTACACATAGGGTCAGCTCACATGTTCCTATCAATATGGATGCAGAAGGAGCTGTGGAACATACTCGGGCTTCTGGAATTCTCTCTGTAATATGCTATTATTTCTAGTTTGTTCTCTCCGACTTGCCTATTCAACCCCTTGCCCTTTAAACTAAATGGGTCACGTGGTGAAGGGACCCTTGCCTCCACTTAATGAACTTGGTGAAACCTTCAGCCATCAGCTGAGACAGAATTAACATTCGTTAATTCTCAAGACAGCGGTCCCGGGCCCTCATCTGCATGGGTTATAACATACCCTGTGTTGTCTTCAAGGCAGAAACAGCCCTAAGAACCACTCAACCGGCTCCAGGAAATAGCTAAATGGCAGGTCAAATTGCCCATAACTTTGACGAGGAGGACGGCTGGATGATTCCGGCGCCTCTCTGGGGAGAAATGAAATTTAGAATCCACATGTCAAGAAAAGGAATCATAAAAAAAAAAAAAAATCCCCAATGCAGAATTTACATTCTGCCATAAAACAGGGAAGGACTCAGGATGCAGAGGGATCCTTCTGTTCCACCTCCCTCGCCCTCGGCTGGACCAGACTGCTTTCAGACGATTCCTGTCAGGGCCAGACAACCCAGACACTTGCAATTATCGCATATCAATTTGTTTTTAAATTATAAGGTTGCCGGGAAGAGTCGACTCCCTGCCGGAAAGAGGCTGCACGGTGCTTCTGGGCGGGAGCCCTGTGACGCGCTGCGAACACCCACCGGTCCAAACGCTAAGGGCTTAGGCACCTGAGCCTGCAACCCACGCTGGGTCCCACCCAGCTGGGCCAACTCGGATGCCGCCCCTCCCTCACTCCTGGAGCTCTGGGCCTGCGAATGCCCCACCTGGCTGGCCCAGAACGTGCACAGTTGCTAGAGGCGTCCTCCTCAAACCCAAGCATCCTTGCAGGCATTTCCCGTCCCCTGCTGTACCTGTGTGTTTGCACTCACACAGGGTTGAGATGGGTGGGGGAGGCGATCCAAGCAGTGGGTCTCCCCGACTTTCTCAGATGTAGGCCCCCCTTCCTCCTCTTCCACGCGGGAAGGCCACTGTCAGGTCGGCTCATACACGTGGGCGGCAGTCCTCATCCCAGGGTGAACGTGGCCTCCCTTCCATCACAGAGTCCAGCTCCCCTCGGATGCAGGGCGCCAGAGCATAGTCAGAGGACTGGCAAGGAGACTTCACCCCCATACCACATGGTGGGCGGTGAGGACAAACCTCACCTTTCAAGGTTTTCCTAGCTGTCCCTCCCTCCCCAGCCTTCTCTCCTCATCACCAGGGTCCTGCCCCTCCTCTAAGGATTCTCCTCCACAGAGAAATGGTAGCCCAGCCCTGAATTCATTCTTGTGCAGAGTCTCGGATAGGGCCTGGAGGTCAGCAAAGTCGTGTGAGCTTCTCTCTCCGTGGACGTTGAGGGGTGGTCAGAGCAGCACCAGTCTCCTGGGTGGAGGGAGCGATGTGGGTGCTTCAAAGGCACTAAGGACTTCCTCCTCCAGAGCCAGCTACAACCAGCCTCCTCTCGATTTTCTGAGAGGCAGACACACCTCACTCACAAGAATTTGTCTTCTTTCAAAACTCATATATTCATTTTAGCTCTGGGACTTGGACATTGTTCCTTGTGAAGCAATTATCCTGGCCTTTCTATGACAAAGAATCCTTTCTCTCCTTCCTGGGTCAACTCGTTACAAAGGGCCCCCAAATATCCCTGGGCTTCTCTGGTGGCTCAGATGGTAAAGAATCTGCCTGCAATACAGAAGACCCAGGTTCGATCCCTGGATTGGGAAGATCCCCTGGAGGAAAGCATGGCAACCCACTCCAGTATTCTTGCCTGGAGAATTCCATAGACAGAGGAGCCTGGCGGATTACTGTTCATGGGTCGCAAAGAGGGACTGAGCTACTAACACAAATACACAAATACCCCTACCTGAGCTCTCTAGGACAATGGAGCCAGGCTCCCAGATGTCATTTATCATGATTGTGGGTGAGGGTAAGGACCATTTCAGTTCATTCTGCAGCTGATATAAACTGAGGCATCTCCAACATCCCTACATCATGCAATCCCCTTTTGCAGAGTCCTGCTGCTCCCCTGCCAGCGCAGAAGCCAAAGCATCCCCAGAACCTTAGAAGGAAGCAGCCTTTCCAAGGAAGGTGGGAAGTATGATAGGTGACAAGACCCAGAAACACCTCTGGTGCCAGGTCACATGGATTTCCAGACCAGAAAGCCCACCAGATCACCAGACAGAGCTCAGATCACCAGGCAGAGCCCAGTGAATGCCTGGGAATTTCAGAGATCTGAGAGGCTATTATTCCTTACTAAGAAGCTGCTGCACCTTCATTTCGGTTTTAATTTTTGAGATGCTGAGGCCTCCAGAATTCTCTTCCAGATTATTCCCCTGCTCTGGAGAACCTGGGTGTTAAAAAAACACCTTTCTGTCTCTAATGAGCCTTTTCTTCATCAATTATACATAGTCTAGTGCTTGACATCTTCAGAGAAAAATTCTCTCAATATTCCCCATACTCTGAAAATCTGCTTTCTCCCTTCATTTTTTCATTAAGCCTCTAGAAAATAACACTACTAAAATAACTTACCTTGCTTCTCATTCACCTCACCCTCTGAAACCCGGGTTGCATGCTCACAACTCAAACATCTGCTACTGAAGTCTGCAGGGACCTCCTTGTCGTGAAATCTGATGTCTGTCATGATATTGGCTCCTCCTGGTTTTCCTCTGCTGCTCTGGCTGCCTGTTATCACAGGGTGACCATGTGAGTCTCATCTAACCCAGGGCACAAATGCTAATGATTTTCAAGTCTCTATATCTTGAGTTGTGGTAGGCAGCCTCAAAGAAGGCGCCAACGGCCACTGAGCCCAGGATTCACACCCTGTGTGGTCCTCTCCATCAGTGTATCAAGGTCAGGCTGTGTGACCATCAGGATGTGGTAAGTTATGGTGTGTGATTCTGAGGGTAGATCAATAAAGACATTGCCATTTCTGCCCTACTTTCTTAGATCATTTGCTCTGAGGGATCGTTTGCTCTTAGTTCATTTGCTCTCAGTTCTCAGGTTGTGAAGACACTCAAACCTCCACCTATGGATAGCTCCACATGATGAGAATTTCTGACCTCTTGCCAACGGCACCAACTTGACTGCCATATTGAACCACATTCTCCAGCCTAAGTTGAAAGTCCATATAACCACAGCCCTACGCAGCAGTTTGACTGCCACCCAATGAGAAATCTCCAAGCTAAGGCACTGCTCAATGCTTCATACATGGAAACTGAAATAATAAATATTTATTATTATTTAAGCCATCAAACTGAGGGCAATTTACCATAAGCAATAGATGTTGTTGTTTAGTCACTAAGTCATGTCCGACTCTTTGTGACCCCATAAACTGTAGCATGCCAGGCTTCCCTGTCCTTCACCATCTCCCTGAGTTTGCTTTAACTCATGTGCATTGAGTCAGTGATGCCATCCAACCATCTCATCCTCTGTCACCCCCCTTCTCCTCTTGCCCTCAATCTTTCCCAGCATCAAGGTCTTTTCCAATGAGTTGACTCTCTGTATCAGGTGGCCAAAGTACTGGAGCTTCAGCATCAGTCCTTCCAATGAAAATTCATGACAGATTTCCTTTACAATTGACTGATTTGATCTCCTGAGTCCAAGGGACTCTCAAGAGTCTTCTCCAGCACCACAGTTTGAAAGCATCAATTATTTGGTGCTTTGTTCTTTCTCTTGAGCCTTGTATCCACATGCCTAGATGTCCTAGCTCTGTTCTCAAATATCCCAAAGAAAACTTAAATTTAGCTCTCCTGAACTACACACATTTTCCCTCCATCACCTTCTTCCAAATTCACTTCTATACCTGCTCCCCACCTCACTGAATCCTGGCAGCATCTTCACAGTCACTGAAGCCAGAAACCCAAATATCATCCTTGCCTCCTGTCTCTCCCTCCATGTATTACCCATCATCATTTCTGACAATTGATTCTTCCTTCTAAGTAAATATCTCTTAAATCCATGTACCTCTCTCCAGCTACTTCAATTCAGGCCATCATTATCTCTCTTATGAGTTATCACAACAGCTTACTTAGCTGGACTCCTTGCTTGTTCTTACCTTCTTCAACTCAAGTTCTTTTTATAAGAAAACATTTCAACCATGTCATATGTCAACCCCTACTTAAAACCTTTCTATGGCATCACCATGCCCTTGGAATAAAACCCAAGCCACCATCACAGCTCACAGAATGCTATGAAATGTCCAGCCCCTAGCCTCCTGCTTTGCCATCCCACCTGGGCATGCCTTCCCGTACACATTCTCTTCTTCTACTTGGAACCAATACCATTTCCCTCCAGACTCATAGCTGTCACCAGACTGACTCTTACTCATCCTCCAGATTTCAGACGGAAAGTTGCTTCTTCCAGAAGCCCTCCCTGAGCAATCCTGACCACATTAGGTCCGATTGCAGGCTAGCTCTCCAGGAAGCGGAGCCGGAGACAGAGGTGAACATGCAGGAGGTTTATTAGAGGATGCTCTCCCAATCAACACCTGTGGGAGAGAAGGGAGGAGAAGTGGGCCAAGGGAGATGCTGAGCTGTAATACAGCCCCCCAAAAGGCCTCAGCTGATCTCACAGGCATTCTGTGACTCAGATGACCCTTCAGAACTGTCCCAAGTTGGGGCAAGGGGTTGGGCCTTCATACACACAATCCATCAGTCACTGGATGTGGCTACCCTGAGAAGAAGCATTATCTGGGACCAGACGGCTCTCCCAGGAGATAGGAACCTCCACAGGGTGCCCACAGCTGAGGGCCCTCCTGCTGCCACAGCTCCCAGCAGCTGAGGGGGTATGTCCTTGGTCTCTATTTGGGACTCCCCTAGGAACCTCTGCTGTTTCCTCCTGTACCCTGTACTCACTCACACAGCCCTGTACATTGCCTGACTCCATCCTCTGCCTTCTAAGCACAGTTCACACCTTTTTCAACTCTCCAGCCCAGCACCTAACACTATCTGACATACAGTAAGTGCTCAATAAAACACTGTTGAATTTGAAGGAAAAGAGGGAACAAGACTTGTTCAGGGGGCCCTGGAAACGCTTCTTCCCTGAGCTGCCACCTCGGCTTCCACCTGAGGCATGATCAGACGGCCCTCCTAAGGTGGGTCTTTTCCCAGAAGAGACGGTGGAACCAGCCCTGAGCCCTGGAGGAAGAAGCCTGGGCACTCTCCCCGCTGCTGGGTCAGCCATCTGCCCCTGGAAATGCAGAGCTGGAATTAACAAGTCTGATGCAGTCAGATGCCCCAGAGGAATATTTTTTTTCCTCCTCATTTTATTCTCATTTATTACATTTTAAACTGCCCTTGAAGACTCCAGCCTAACACAGAAATCAAACACAACGAAACAATGTGTTTGTTTCTTATTAGTATGACAGAGCGGACAGCATTGCTCCAGCCAAGCTGTGAGGTGTGGCAGAAAAATCAACCGTCTTCCCTGTGTCCCCAGTGGGCCCAGCATTCCCCCACAGAGGTCAAGACCCCAGCTCCAGGGAACCCCAGCTGCCTGCACACAGATTCACCTGCAGGCTGCTGCCAGGACAGGCCATGAGCCTTTGGGTAGCTTCCGCTGCCTGGGGAAGCCCAGTGGGGGAAGGGGGGAGGTGAGGAGGTTGTGCCCCAAAATAGGTCACTATGGCCTGGGTTCTCCAGCATCAGCTCTATGCCCTGCAGCCTTGATCGTTGGGGAGGGGTCTTCAAGAACTTCCTGTGAAATGGACACTGTGCCCCTAGAGGAGAGTCACGTGCTTCCCCAGGCCTGTCCTGGGGTCACTTATACTCCTGCCTCCGTCGTCTCAACCCTCAGCTGGGCCCTGCCACTGGACAAGAGACGTTCCATAGCAACTTGCTATTTATTTATTTATTTTGGCTGGGCCTTGGTTGCTGCACACGGGCTCCTCTCTTGGTGCAGTGAGCAGGGGCCACTCTAGTTACAGTGCACCAGCTTCTCATTGTGGTGCCTTCTCTTGGTGCAGAGCGCAGACTCCAGCTGTGGGCTCTAGGCACAGGGGTTTAGTTGCTTCACAGCAGGTGGGGTCTTCCTGGACCAGGGATCAAACCCGTGTCCCCTGCAGGCGAATTTTTAACCACTGGACCACCAGGGAAAGCCCGAAAGCATCCTTTGGGATCCAGGAACATCTTGATAATACAAGAACAATTTACGTACATCAGTGGCAAGTAAAGTGGGCTTAAATTGGATGATCATATAACATACCCAAATTAGGACACTTTGGAAAGCAAAGGAGAGTGCCATTAATCATTAAGCCAACAATGATACAGATATTGAATCTTTATGGTCTACACCTGAAACTAATAAAATGTTTGTCAATTATACCTCAATTTTTAAAGAAATCCATTAAGCCAAGACATGAGGAAATTGTGACTGTCTAGTTTTAACTCTCCCATCCCACACCTGAGCCTTCAACCCTTCCCTGACCCTCCCTCCAAGCCTCATACACCTTGAGCCTCACCCAGAGGGCAAGGGGTGAGGATAGAGTAGCCTGGACGAAGTGCAGATCAGGACTAGATGTGGTCCAGAGAACGGACGAGGCCCAAACAGAGGTGGTGCATGCTTCCCAGGAATTTCAAAGGGCATTTCATGTGAAATCTGGTGCAATGCAATAATCAAGGCACAAGCTTCTGTATGTATGTCCCTCTCTGTGACCCCCATAGTGCCAGAACAAGGCGGTTTTGTGGAGAGGAAGGTTCTGAGAAGAGCAGTGGGAGGAAAACCCAAATCAAGCCCCCTCCCATCCCAGATGGCCCTGAGCAGGCCCCACCCTCTGTGCTCCAGGGAGGCACCAGCTCTTCCCTTCAGGCTTCTGTTTGCTGATCACACTGGGCCTCAGGAGGTTTGGGTCTTCACAGGAGTAAAGAGACCAGAGGCTACTTATCCACTAACCACTGGAAGCCCAAGCAACCAGGGGTCATTGTAGGGAGACTGGATGCTAAGCTCTGAATTCTGAAGTTGTGTGTGTGTGTGCTGGTGCATGTGAGCTGGTTCATGGGTACTGGTGTGTGCTGGTGTGTGTGTGCTGGTCTGTGTGTGCTAGTGTATGTGTGCTGGTGTATGTGTGATGGTGTTTGTGCTGGTGTGTGTGCTGCTATGTGCTGGTGTGTGTGCTTGGGTGTATGTGCTGGTGTTTTGCTGATATGTGTGTGCTGGTGCATGTGTGCTGCTGGATGTGTGCTGGTGTGTGTGCTGGTTGTGTATACTGCTCTGTGTGTTCTGGTACATGTGTGCTGGAGTGTGTATACTGGTGTGTGTGTGCTGGTGTATGTGCTGATGTGTGTGTTAGTGTTTTGCTGGTGTGTTTGTGCTAGTGTATGTGTGTTGGTGTGTGCTGGTGTGTGTTCTATTGTGTGTGCTGGTGTATGTGTGTTGGTGTGTGCTTGTGTGTGTGCTGGTGTTAGTATGCTGGTGTGTGTTCTATTGTATGTGATGGTGTATGTGTGCTGGTGTGTGTGCTGGTGTTTGTTCTATTGTGTGTGCTGGTATATGTGTGTTGGTGTATGCATGCTGGTGTGTGCTGATAGACAACAGACTTCTAGAAGTCTCCACCATGCAGATGACTATCTGGGTGTGGTGACTCAACACAGCTGAGGTCGACCACCGTAAGGTGCTGCCCAGATACCCAGGCTCCAGGACTGCCAGCTTCACTGGCCACCAATCCAGTAAGAAACCTCAGGTGTTGTGGGCAGAGACACTGGGTGGCTCTCCCTTCAGGGAAACTGAACTGAAGATTCATCTGACTCATGGCTGACAGGGAAGAATAAGGAGCCAGCCAGGCCAGGGCGGTCACAGAACTGAAACCAGTCCTCAGATATCAGCCCCCAACACCCTGCCCACTGCCCCCCAAGATCCAGCACAAAAGGCAGCCTGCTGTGTCAGAAAGAGCAACAGAACAACAAGGAACAAGAAGAAGCCCTCTGGGGGCAAAAGTTATCCCAGGCCCTGAACACAAGGGCCGATGGGCCCTGCTGACTCCACTTGAGAAAACTGCCACCAAATTCTACCTCATCACTAAGAACCCAAGGGAGCCTTTGCCACCACGTTACAGGAGTGGCCACGTGATGCGTCTGCATTCAGGCTGCGTGTGGATGGCCAAGTGGGAGGGTTCACAGTGGTACAGGGGGTGGTGGAGACCTCCGTGCGGAGGGGAGCAGAGAGGTATTATTTGAGGTGTATCGGCCAGGCAGTGAGACTGGCTGCTTCCTTGGTACGTAAGCCAGCCGGTCCTGAAGGCTGTTCCTACTGAGAAGCTCTTAATAGCATCCTGAGCAAGGCAGCCCTTCTGGGATCAATACCTGGCCCCGGGCTGGGAAGAGAAGGGATGGGGCACGTGTCCACAGGGACGTAGGTGCTAGAATAATTGTTCAAAATACACCTGTACATCTTGTCTCCTCATGTAGCTCTGCTTACCTTTAAAATTCTCCTGCTTCCCTTTCAGAATCTCTCTGGTACCTCCTCACTGAGTCCATAGAATTCTAGCCAGAAGAAAGAAGCAAGCGGGCACCTGGGTCCAAGCCCCCACTCACCTCTGCTAGCTTTACCCATTAATCTCCCGCCCTCTTTCCTGCCTGGACAGCCAGACTGGAGAACCTGTACCTCCTGCCATCTCCTGAATCAGAGACCACATTCGGAGGCCGACTTGCCAGGTCTAATGAAGTGGCAGTGGGTATTCTCAGGCACTTAAAAGGCAAGAGCCCCATCCCCCCCTACATGCAGGAACCTAGTTAATTTCACAGTGTGCCTGATCAGGTTTCACCCCACTTTCCCAAATATGCCTAACCAAGTGTCTACACAAGTCAGTGAAATGGCGGCTTAGACAATAACCACTCTCATGTTTACAATATAATTTTTCAAAACACCTCTGCTTTTCCTTCCAGATTGGTTCAATATTTACCAAGTACCCACGCAATTTGTGGGAAACATTGTGCTGGGTGCACAGCGAGTGAAAAATGATGAAACTCAAGGCTGCCCTCAAGTTGTTTTTAGGAGATGACCAGGGATGAATGCAAAGGCTAATAAAGGGACAGGTCAAAGAGAGCCAAAAATGAGGAGCCAGAGGGGTTGAGGAGGGGCAGGTGGGCCTGTTGGTGTCAGGAAACTTTCAAGAAGAGGGCCCCCAAAGGACAGAGTGAATCTACAGCCCTCAGTAGCGGAGGGAAAGAACAGGGCAACAGAGTGAAGGCAACTTGTCCTCTGACATCAGCAAAACCTGAGATCAAACCACAGTCATACCGCTCATCTGCTGAGCGATTCCAGCCAAGTTATTTAACCTCTTGTGCCTTTCCTCCATCTCTAAACTGAGAATAATGACCTCAGCTTCACACAGTAGTGACAAGGATCAAATCAAGAAACATTCGTAACAAGCCCTGTCTGGCACACAAAAGCGCTCCATGAATATTAATTTATTAATTCCAAATATTGCACTAAGCCATCTCAGCACTAACCCCACATGGTCCTTCTGAGCTGCTTGCAGGCTGGGAAGAGGCAGGATGGAGCAGGGCGGGTCAGTGGAGCAGAGTTCACAGCTGACTTTCTAGTCCAGGCAGTGTTTCCGCATGGAAAACAAATAGCTTTCACTCATTGTCACCCCAGCGTTCTCCTTCCAGGAGCAGATATTACAGAGTTTAAAAGCACACTCAAGTCAGCATCCAGAATAGAAAAGGCCTATGCACACACACATACGCACACACACACGCATGCACACACACACACACACACACTCCTGTTTGTAAGAAACGTTACCATGGAGATGAAACAGAGAAACAGCCCAGACGCAGAGGAGCCACTGAAATGGCTATAATTAATTTAAAGAATTAGAAACAATTAAAATTGTATTAAAGCAAGTTCATTTGAACAAGGCGTAAATCAGGTGAGGAGATCACATCAACCATGCACAAAATAAAGCATTGCTTTGGGGTGTTGGAACAGGCACCTTCAAAGGAGGGAGATAAATTAGTCACAGCATTCAGGAACAATAAAATGTGTAAGCTGATTTATCTAATGTTTCTGAAAACAAGGCAATTCTCCCAATAATTCCACTTCCTCTAGTACCTTTCTGCCAGGTTAAAAAAATAAAAACCAAATGAGGATGGAAAATCATCCCTTATCAAGTGAGTGGATCCATGTTTCTTTGTCAGATACTGTGGTCACCGGTCCCTGAGCAGTGGAGAAGGGGAGAGAAAGGACCAGCATTGCTGAGCACCTGCTGTATGCCAGCCGCTCTCCTGGCATTTGTCTCATGACCCCTGCAAGCTCCACAAGGAAGGCATGAGTGCCTGTCCTACCAATAGGGACCCAGAAAGATTCCTAACTTACTCAAGGCCTCACAGCAATTTGGTAGTTGAATAAGCATTGAACTCATCTCTCTCTAGAGTCCAAAGTCCATGCTCCTGCCATCACGTCACACTACTCCTCATTGGAAAAACCAAAATGGCACTCGGGACAATGGCAACAGGCACCATTTTTGAGCACCTACAGTATGTCAGGTCCTGAGCTCCACATTTCACAAACCTCATTTGATTTGATCCTCACAAAGACGCTTCATTTCACAGAGAAGGAAACTATGGCACTCACCAAGTCCAACTTGCCCAAGATAATACAACCAATGACAAGCAAAACTGAGATTCACCCCCAGATCTGCTTAACTCTTTAACACCCTGCTCCCTACATTTGCTCCCTGCAAGTCAACTCCTATAGCGCTTATCATTGCTACCGCATGCCACAAACTGCCCTGGACTGAGGAGCCCTTGGGGTAGCTGGATAGTTCACTGTTCCATTTAGACAACTGAGAACAGCAGAGAAAACTTTTCGGGAGACGCAAATTTCAAGGTGGATCCTGACTGGGGCAAGTGAGGTTTGAACAGGCAGAGCCCCTTCCTGTTCCTGAGACCTTAGAGCTGAGGTTGGAGGACCCCAAGATGAGGGCAAACACAAAGGATGTTTACATGAGATGACCTGAAGCCCAAAGGGCTAGATGGAGAAGCAGGCCTGTTTGTCCAAGGGAGACAGTTCTGTGGCCTGGAGAGCGGCGCTCAGGGTCACATTCAAAGATGAAGTGAGGACAGACGTGGGAGAAGAAGTCAAAGGTCAAGAGCAGCAAATCAGATGTGGGACAGAACCAGGAACAAGAAGAGAAGTAAACGAAGCTAAGGCTGCCATGAAGGGGCAGGCAGAAGGAGCCAGCTAGCCATTAGCCAGGACTCTGCAATACAGACATCTGCATTGTTACAATACTGAAGTGTGTCATACCAGTTATACCTCACAAGGGCTCCCATCACCTTGGCACACCTTCTCCTCTGAGGCCCCCTAGGGCCCCCTACTCTTCAACAACCACACTGCCGGCACCTCCAATGCCCCAGCATTGGTGCAATTTGCCAGCCTGGGCCACTGGCAGGTAAGTATTTTTGCATATCACCCTTTGCACTAAGATAAGGACTTATGAAAGTGATACAGTGAATCTGGACCACAACCATGAGATGGATGGTGTGATCTCGACTTTACGAATACAGAGCTTGGGGGATTAAGCCACAGCATAAGAGCAGTGGCCGTGGGAGAGAAGGGCTAAGAAGCTGGCAAGAGCCAAGAGGGGAGCCAGGAAAATGAATGGCTGGCATCTGATCTCTCACAGCTCAAGAAGCCGAACTTGGATTTATTTCCTTTGGGGAGAAATTCCATGAGTCACAGGGAAAATTCTAGACCATAAAATGCCTACGAAGAGGCCCTCTAACTAGGTGCTTAATTAGCCCACTCCCTAGATACATTAAATACAGACAGCCATGTTCAAGAGGTAGATTTACTGATCAGATGAAAACTCGGATGAATGATGAAGGTTCCAGTCGCACCTAGAGCAGCCTCCTGCCCGTGATTCTGGGAGGGAAGTGAAGGGTAATAAATAGCTTCCACCCCTCCTGACAGGAAAGACAAAAGGCCTGGCGGGGCAACTTGTGTCTCCAGAAATATTTCTTCCTCTCAGGGATTCATTAGAGCACACCAACGTGGTGCGAAAGCAATGTGTATATCAAGTTATGATTTCCCAGAGAATAATTTCCTTTGCCTTGATAAACTACAGCTAAATGCCCAGACCACTCACCACAGAACAGTCTGAGCTGGGAGAAGTCGAAGCAGAAAAGAAGCCAGCCGGAGCTCAAGTTGAGGGGCATGGGGTAGAAGGTGGAGCTGGGGAGGCAGGAGGAAGAAGGTAAGGACTCATCAACACATGGGATGTGCCAGGCACTCTTCTCCATGCCTGCCCTCGTAGAGTTTCCAATCTAGTGGGCATGGCAACAATTTAAACAAATATATAATATAATCTCAGGCCATAAGTAGGTAGAGCTAGTGCTCAAGTCCTGAGGCCAGAATGTTCTTGCTGTGTTTAAGAAGCAGCAAGAAAGTCATTGTGGCTGCAATGGAACGTGTAAGGGTAAGAACGGGTGAGAGAATGTTTAAGGGCTGAACTTGTAAAGCTTCCCAGGCTGTAGAAAAGTTTTGATTTCATCCTGAGAATAATGGAGAGGTTGAAGCTTTTAGAGGGTTTTAAGTTGGATAGTGACATAACCTGATTTATGTTTTTAAATCTCTCTCATCCTGGGTGGAAGATGGGTCATAATAGGCCTAGAAGAGACAGCAGTTAGAGGTTTTGCAATGTACATGATACCTGTTGAGGAATTATCATGTCATATGTTATCAGGTATTAACTCATCTAATAATCTCCACATCACAGTTAAGGAACCAAGGCATGGAGAGGTTAGCAAGCAATGGAGCCAGGTTCTGAACCTAGGTCCCCTGTCCCTAACTTGCTGTGGGACACGGCCTCTCTGTAGCAGTCTAGGTGAGAGATCACGGTGGCCAGGACTGTGATAACGACCTATAGAGGGGGTGAGAAAAGGCTGGATCCCAGTTACATTTTGAAACTAGTACTGACAAGATTATTTTCTTAATTAGATGAGACAAACAAAGAAAAGACAGTTGGGGACCCTTGCTTCAAAAGTTGATACCAAATTTCCAGTAAGTAAACTCAGGACATTGAGTTCTCCTGCTATTGCTATTGGATTCATTCATCTAGATTTCCTGGTTCCTAATAAAATGTATTTCTCCTACGGCATTTTCATCAGGATTTTGAAGTCTTTGCTTTCCCAAGATCAAATGCAGGCACTCTAGGAGGAAAGTGTGGCTCTAACGGTTACAGCCTGCCTGCTCAGTTGCTAAGTCATGTCCAACTGTCTGGGACCCCATGGCCAGTCTCCTCGGCCCATGGGATTTTCCAGGCAAGAATTCTGGAGTAGGTTGCCATTTCCTCCTCCCGGGATCCTCCCGACCCAGGGGTCAAACCTGTGTCTCTTGCATCTCTTCCAATGGCAGACGGATTCTTTACCACTGAGCCATGCGGGAAGCCCAAAGGTTACAGACCAAGGGCATGAGAGGCCTGGGGGCTGGGCAACAGGAGGAGGGCACAGGGGGGCGGTGAGAAGCAGGGGAGGAACCTGGTTGGCACACACACTAGCCCCACCACAGGACACAGAGGATCACATCTCCAGCCATGTGTCAAGTGCTCGGTGCCGACATGGTGGCTGTCAAGTTCCAGACCAAGGATCATCAAAAGTCCTTCTGTAAAGGACCAGATAAACATCTTGAACCTTTTAGCCACACACGCATTCTATTGCATATTCTTATTTTTTTCACAACCCTTTAAACATGTGAAATCCGTTCTTAGCTGATAGGTTGTACAAAAACAGGGCCTGGGCCAGATTTGGCTTGCAACTCACAGTTTTACAACTCCTGCCCTAGACCTCAACTCACCGAGGGCAGGACCATGCCTGCTGTGTGCACTGCTGGATCCTCTGGTACCTGGAATACAGCAGCGCTCAATAAATCATAGTCTTAGGGTTGGATTTAACTGAGGTAGTGCAGGCAGGATTGATTATTCCCATCTGACGTATGACAAAAGTGAAATCAGAAAGTCAAAGTGACTTATCCAAGGCCACGCAGCTAGACAGAGACCCAAGCCACGTGACTGCGGCGCCACCCGTGGCTCTTTCTTTGAGGTCACATCTCTGTAAGGTGGTGACACCTGTTTCATTACTTCCCTGGCCGTCACTCTGATCCCCAGTTGGTCCATCTCTCTCTGCCCTTGAATTTGATCTCAGGGTCACGGATACCCCCTGCAGCCTGGGGGGGAAGGCAGGGTGGATGGCTCCTGCACTTGCTAGGAGACACCCGGGAAAGGAGTTTGTGATGAAGAGCCCATGTCACGCTCCTCTCCTTCCACCCAGGGTCTCTCCGGAAATGAGTGCTTTTCGTAAGGTTAGAGAAAATGCATTTCTCTTCTTTTCAGGCTAAAAGCATCTGCCTCCCTCACAAAGAAGGTAGTGAACCAGTTATAATTACACAGCATACACTGGGGAGTGTGAAAGTGACATTTAGCAACACTTAAGCCTCAGCTATGTGGTGGTTGCAATAAACATTATATAACTGCTGCCGCATCGATCCCAACAATTAATGCCAAAGAGCGTGGATGGAATGGAAGTTCTCCAAGAATCTGCCACAACCTGAGAGCAAACCAGAACCCCAAATCTCCCCTGCAGATGGCTCCCCACCTCCAAATGTTACAACTTTCTCTCTTTTTTGGTAACGTTTTCTGTCCCAACAATTTTCAGCACAGTTTTCCCAGGGTCCAGGGCACCGGGAAGCAAACAGGCTGGTGGGGACCAGGAAGTTGTCTGGGGGACCGGTCTGCTTCCCAGGGCCCTCTGGTCTAATGCATGAAGCTGGTGAACTTGGGGAACTGCAAGGTCAGTGCGACTGGGTCACAAAAACCAAGGAGCAGACCTCAGGAGACAGCCTGGAGAGGGTAAGGGTCTGTCTTAACTGTGGGCAGTGCAGAGTCACGAGAAGGGTTTGTGATGAAAAGCAGTAGAGAAATGTTGCATCTTGGAAAGAAGCAGAGAGACTGGGAGAGAATGAGAGCGGCTGAACTGTAGCAGTGGGGAGGGGGAGAAGTGGACAGATCCAAGCAGTCTTTAAGAGGTGAAAGGTAAGGACCTGGTGAGAGATAGGAGGCAGTAATAGCACAGTCAAGGCTGATTCCAAGGTTCTGACTTTGGTAACTGGGAGGTTGGTGGTGGAGAAGGAAATGGCAACTCATTCCAGTATACTTGCCTGGAGAACCCCATGAATCAAGGAGGCTGGTGGGCTACAGTCCATGGGGTCGCAAAGGGTCGGACACGACTTAGCAACTAAACAACAGCAACAGCGATGATGGGCTGGTGATACTGAACCCTGGAAAGAGGGTTGGAGAAAAAAAAAATGTGTCAGAGCGTTGGGAACATTAATTATAAGGATGAGTCAGATAAAAGGGGAAAGTGGAAATATGACTCAGAAGAAATGCTGTGGTGAAGATTCAGATATGTGAGTCACATACGTCTAGCAAGTGACTGGTCAGAGCTGAGTGAGCTTCCTGGGGAGAAGAAATAGAGTAGTAGAAAAGAAGATTGGGGTAGGCAAAAAGGTCCTGCTGTGGGGCACAGGGAGCTATATTTAATATCCTGTGATAAACCATAATGGAAATGAATACCAAAAAAAAAAGTCTATAGTATATAACTGAGCCACTGTGCTGTACAGCAGAGATTGGCACAACACTGCAAATCAATTGTACTTCATTTTTAAAAAAAAAAAAAAAAGAAAGGAAAGAAGATTGGGGACACACTAGTTAAGGGGTGAGACAGAAAGGGGCTCCAACAATGGAGACAGAAGAAGGAACAATCAGAGAAGACAAAGGAGAAACAAAGAAGGATGAGTGGATGGTCTTAGAAGCCAAGGAAGAGGGACACAGCCCTGTCCGATGTTGAAGCAAGAAGTGAGAGTCATTCATTCATTCATTCCACAAAGATTTACTGAACAACTACGATACGGCTGGCACCATTCCAGGTACTGAGAGAGAGCTATAAAGTGAACATAACAGGCAAAACTTCCCACCCAAGTGGAAATTTCATACAGGTTGAAGAGAGAGAGCTTAAGCAAATAAATAAGTATATGGTATATATACATATAAAATTTAGTATATGTATTGGATTGAACAGTGATCCCCAAGAATATACACCAAGTACTGACCCTTGGCACTATGAATGTGATTTTATTTGGAAATGGGATATTTGCAGATGTAATTTAATTAGGAAACTCAGATGAAATCATCCTGGATTTAAGTTGAGCCATAAATTCAATGACTGCTGTCCTTATAAGAAAAAGGAAAGGGCAATTTGAGACAGACACACAAGGGAAAATACCATGTGAAGACAGAGGTAGAGACTGGAGTGATGCGTCTAATGAGAGAGTCTTGGAACAGATTCTCTTCTGTGTCTTCAAATCTCTCCATAAAAGGACACAAGTCATTGGATTTAGGGTCCACCCTAGTCTAATATGATCTCATCTTCACTTGATTACACCTGCAATGTCCCTATTTCCCAGTAAGGTCACATTTGTAGGGACTGGGTTTAGGGATTTTAACATATATTTTGGAAGGTTACAATTCAACCCACAAAAAATACCATGTAATCATCTTAATAAAAGCAGAAAAAGAACTTGAAAAAGCACCCACTCATGATGAAAACTCAACCAACTAGAAATAGAACCAGTTTTTCTAAGCCTGACAAAGGACAACTGCAGAAAACCTCCAGCTAATATTATACTTAATGGTAAAACAGTGAATGCTTTATCCCTAAGATGGGGAACAGAGCAAGGATGTCCACTCTCACTACTTCTATTCATCATCACACTGGAAGTCCCAGCCAGTGGAATGAATGGAAGAATGAATGCAAATTGGAAATGAAGTACAAACTCTCTATTTATACACAACCTGACTGTCTAGGTAGAAAATCCTACAAAATCTACAAAAACAACAAAAAACTATTTAGAATCAATGTAAGTGATTTCCCCAAGTCTCACAATATACAAAAAGCAATTGTATTCATATTGACCTGCAATGAATAATTAGAAATGGGAATTTGAAAAAATATTATTTATAGTAGCACCCAAAAACCATGCAACACTGAAGTATAAAACTAACAAAATACGTGCAAGATCAGCATGCCATAAACTAGAAAACACTGATGAAAGAAATAAGAAAATAGATAAATAAATGAAAGCTATGTTGTTCGTGGATTTGAAGTCTTGCGGTTGTTAAGATACCAATTTTCCCTGGAGTGAGCTACAGATTCAACACATTTCAATCAAAATCTCTGCAGGAATTCTTGTGGGAATCGATCCTTTGATTCTAAAATGTTTATAGAAAGACAAAGGAACTAGAACAGACAAAACAATTCTGATGAACAAAATTTGAGAAATCACATTACCTGACTTCAGGACTTAGTATCAAACCATGGTAATCACAACAGTGTGGTTTAGGAAAACAGGATACACAGAGTGGTGTGCTGGAGCCAGCTCATAGCAGGTCAGGAGAGCCACCTGTTAAATTTTCGAGACTTTTACAAGTTGGTTGATGTCAAATTGGCTGTTTGAAACTGTCTATTGTGAGAATATTTAAGAAATAAACATCAGCAAACACTACAAATTAGGACTCCTCCAGCCCACCCCCGCTCATCTCCCAAAAGCTGGTTCTTCAGTGTTCAGCAGCAGTCTTCTACATGCAGATCAAGGGAACAGAACAGAGCGTTTAGAAACTGACCTACATATATCTGGGCAATTCATTTTAAACAAAAGTTCAAAGGCAATTCAGTTCACTATCCCTCACTGGAACCACTAGAAATCCATAAGCAAAAGAAGAAAAAAAGAGAACCTCTATCCATTTCTCATATCATATAACAGAAATTAACTCAAGATGGATCACAGACCTAGACGTAAAAACTGTAAAACTATTACTTGAAAGCATGGGATGAAATCTTTGTAAACTTGGACTAGGCAAATATTTCCTAGCCCTGACACCATATTGATAAACTTCACCAAAATTAAGAACTTCTGCTTTTCATAAGACACCACTACAAAAATAAAAAGACAAGTTATGGTCTGGGAGAAAATATTTATAAATCACATACTTGATAAAAGACTTGACATGGAATACATAAAGGAGTCTCAAAACTCAATAATAAAAAAGCAAACAGTCCAATTTTTTTCCATTGGTAAAAGAATTGAACAGATGCTTTCAATGGGCAAAAGAATTGTGGCAGTAAGTACATGAACATTAACCACTAGGGAAATACAAATTAAAACCACAACGAGGACTTCCCTGACGGTGCAGTGGGTAAGAATCCACCTGCCAATGCAGGGGACATGGGTTCAATCCCTGGTCTGAGAAGATTCCATATACCTTAGAGCAACTAAGCCCATGTACCACAGCTACCGAGGCCTGTGTGCCTCGAGCCCATGCTCTGCAACAAGAGAAGCCACTGCAATTAGAAGCCCACACTCCACAAGGAAGACTAGCCCCTGCTTGCTGCAGCTAGAGAAAGCCTGCACAAAGCAAGGAAGACACAGAGCAGCCAAAAATAAATAAATAAATAATTTTTTGTTTAAAAGACCACAATCAGATAACACTATGCATCTAGCAGAATGGCTAAAATGATCTTTGTAATTGATAATACAAAGTTCTGGTGAGGATATAGAGCAACTGGAACTCTCATTCATTGCTGGAGGGGATTCAGAATAAGCACAGCCCCTTTGGAAGTAGTTTAAAGATTTCTTATGAAATGAAACATATTTTGATCACATCACTTTTACCAATATCCCTCCCAGGTGTTTGCCCAAGTAAACTGGAAACCTACCTGCACCAAATAATCTGAATCTGTATGTGAATTTTTAGAGCAACTTCATTTCTATTTTCTCCAAATTGGAAAATACTAAATATCCCTCAACTGGGAAATAGATAAACAACATAGAATATCTATACAATGGGATCCTAATCCTAATCAGTCTCAAAAAGGAAAGAACTGCTGACATATACAACATGAATGAATTGCAAATGTATGTGCCAAGTGAAAAAAGCCAGACTCAAAGGCTACACACTACATTGTTCTATTTATATAACATTCTGAAAAGGCAAGGCACAGAGACAGAAACAAATCAGTGGTTATCAGAGCTGAGAGTAAGGGAAGAGGTAGACACAGAAAAATTATTTGGAGTGAAAGAACTGTTCTCTATTTCACTGATGGTTAAACCACTGGATGCATTTGTCAAGACCTGCTGAATTGTATACTAATGTAGGTAAATTTTGCTGTATACACATTATTTCTCAATAGAAAAAATAGGAAAGGATAACTTTTGTCTTTGGGGTTCAGAATAGACTGAAGGGGCAAGACTGGAAGCAGGGAGGCCCCTGGGCGAGAGTGACATGACTTAGACACCAAGTGCCCAGAATCTAGCAGTACATACGTCGTCAGTGATGCTGGTGGACACAGCTTCAATGAAGGCACAAAGGGAGAGACAGGCTGCAAGGGTGAGGAATGGAGGAGAGCATGTGCAAACAGCCCTGGGTCCTGGATCACAAACGACTTTCAAGACACCTACCTGAGAACAAACTAGTGGTTACCTGTGGGGAGAAGGTTGGGGGAGGGGGAAGATAGGGAAGGAGGCTAAGAGGCCAAAACTACTAGGTATAAAATAAATAAAGTATCAGAAAGTAATATACAGCACAGGGACTATAATAAATATTTAGAACAACTTTCAATGGCGCATCATCTATAAAAGTATCAAATCACTATGTTGTATATCTGACACTAATATGACACTGTCAATCAACTATACAGTAAGTCCTTTACATATGAAATTTCATGTTGTGAGCTTTCAAAGATGCAAACGTGCATTTGCATGTGCAACCATGTAAAGTCTGTCCACGTGTCTGACATACACTGTCACATGCATGCATCCTCTACAAGTGTTTGCGCTTTTGTGTACTTTATAGAGTACAGTACAGTACTGTGCAATACTGTATAGAGTACAACAGTACAATATTTCTGTCTCAAGCCCAGAATGTCTGGAAGCAAACATAAAAGTAGCAGTGATGTCGCTGGTACAGTGCTACCCAGACATCACTGGATCATTTTTTTCAAGGTAGATAGAATTGAATCCAGTCAGGAACCAGAACCTGTGCCATCCAAGTCAGGTGTGAGTGACATTGCAGCTCGCCCTCCATGTCCTGTTGCTGATGATCCACCAGTTCTGCCATCTCCCACCCCTCTCCCTCCTCCAGTCAGTAACGCTTCCTGCCTGTTCACTCGATGCCAGCCCCTGTATGCCAGCTGTTATACTGTATTACTGTGCTTTTCAAGGTATTGTACTGTAAGATTTCAAATGTTTTATTTTTTGTATTTTTTTTACTATATTATTTGTGTGAACAGTATTATAAACCTAATACAGTGTAGTGCTTATAGCCAATTGTGTTAGTTGGGTACCTAGGCTAACTTTGTCAGACTTAACAAATTAGACTTACAAACATACTCTCTGAATGGAACTTGTTAGTATATAAAGGACTTGTAGTTCCACCCATTAATCAATCAACCAATAAGTAAATAAATTAACTTGCTTGGACCTTTCCCACAGAATGAGCTCTCACATGGAGAAGAGCCTAGGCCTCTGGTGACCAACCATTCCATTTTGCCTGGGACTTTCTCAATTTTGACACAGAAAGTCCCGCATCTAGACAAACCACCCCACTTCCTTCCCACCTATACCAGGACACCTGATCACGTAAACCTGGTCCCCGACCTGCCCCAACTGAAGAGCTGTGCTCAGTTCAAGGCCCCGCGGTTCTTCCCTGTGGTAGAGCTGGGGTCCCTGCCTTCCACTCTGTCAAGCCTCCGAGCTCCTCTCTGACACCGCTCACCCAGGAGAAGCCGCAGGAAGACTCGAGAGCAGAGCCATCCTCTGCTTTTTATGGCCCTTCGTTCAGCCATTGCATGAAGGCTCTTGGTCAGATGACTCAATAGCAAGAAGATATAAAAAAGGGGTTTGGTCTCTCCCCTGCCTGAGGTTAGGAGCAGAGAACTTGGAACACACCTTGGCTCTCGCTTCTGAAATGCCTCTCTTGAAACAGACTCCTTGAGACACTTTGCTTTGGTCTAGTCCATCGTGATGTCTCCGCAGCTGCGGACCTGAAAAGCATTCCCTCCTTCACATCTCGGCTTTGGTTGCCATCCCACCCATTCGCCTTGTGGATGTGTGTTTCTCCATCCCCTTAGTGCCTAAGGACGCTCGTGCCTTCCTCACACACACCAGGGGAGGGGTCTAGAGTCATGCTTGCAGGACCTGCACCTTGACATTAAACACAACCTGGTTTGAATCCCAGGTTTGTCACTTACCAGCACCATGACCTTTGGTACTTTATTCCTCCCATGACCAGGTATTCCCTCTGTAAGGTGGGTATAATGAATTGCTCTTCACTGGATCACTGTGAGAAGGAAATTTAATTAGATCATGTATGAAGAGGGGGAAAACTCATCGTAACACTTGGAACAGAGCAAGCGACAAATAAATGCAGCTCTTGGTCTTATAAAATGTTTCCAAATACTCAACAATAGGAAAGTGGTTAATAAGTTAGGCTACATCATGATTTATTATTTATAGAATACTGTATAACAAAGCCATTAAAAATAATGTTCTGAAGAATAGTTAATGGCACAGAAAAATATTCACAGTATAATTTTAAGAGAAAAAAATTCAAGCAATAAAACTCAGGCCCCAATTCTGTTCTGTAAAAAAAAGTGTGAATGTGTGTGTTGTACGTGTGTATATAGGGGGAAAAATGAAATATGGAAAATGTTTGCTGCTTTTTTTCTTTGCTAATGCTTTATATTCCTCTGTATTTTCAAATTTTCTCAGGTGAACATGTATTATTCTCATAACAATAAGTGTTATTTTTAAAATTCAGTCATCAACTTTTTCATTCAAAAAATATTTTTCTAGCACACTCTGTGTGCCAAGCAATACTCTAAACTCTGGGGATACTGTGATTAAAAAGTCAACAGGCAGGTTTTTCTCAAGACACCACCTCGCTTTGCATTTAGTTCTCCTTAATTGTTTTATGCACTAGTTTTGTCTCCACAAAGAAATTAACTCCTTGAGGGAAGGAGCCTTGTGAGCCTCTTCTCTGCAGCCCTCCGATGCCACACTCCACACACACAGGAAGAACTCAACAGTACATTTCATTTCAGTACTTGGGATTGATTGAAAACTGGCCACATTTCCTAAAACCAGTTATTATGGGAAGAAAAGAAAGGCTGCCTTCTTACTGGGGGCTACCTTTCCCTTTCCTCCCTTGTCCTGGGTGTGATGGGGTGGAACATACATGGCTGTCAGTGGGTTTTTCAGGAAGCACAGGAATCTTTCAGATGGCCTAGCGTGATGTCTGGGGAGCTTCTCTTTCTCCAGCTTCCAAAAGACCCATCCAACCTCCCCATTTCCCATATTTAAGCAACTTGAGAGCTTAAATCATGTCCTCTTAGATCAGGAGTTCATTCTTGTTTTTATAACAGGGATCCCTTGGACTGTCTCGTGAAGTTTGTGGACCTATCTTAGAATAAAGGTTTTCAATGCCCAAAATAAATATCCACAGTTACCAAAAAAAACCTAAATATACCAAAATACAGTTGTTTTTAAATATATTCATGATATAGTGATAAATTTGATTCTCTGTATGACATTAAAAATGAAACATTATATTTGAAATACAGTCAAGTTAAATGTCAATTTTTAACTATTTATTTTGGGCGGTGCTGGGTCTTCATTGCTTCAGGCTTTTCTAGCTGTGGAGAGCGGGGGCTAGTGCACAGACTTCTAGCTGCTGCGGCTTCTCTTGTTGTGGAGCACAGGCTCTGGGGGGCACAGGCTTCAGCTGCTGTGACACATGGGCTCTGTGGTTTCGGTTCCCGGGCTCTAGAGCACAAGCTCAATAGTTGTGCAACACAAGCTTAGTGGCTCCGAGGTATATGGGATCTCCCAGGATCAGGGGTTGAACCTGTGTCTCCTGCATTAGCAGGTGGGTTCTTTACCACTGAGCCACCAAGAAAGTCCCAATTTTAATTTTTAAAGACATACCCATATGAACACTTTTTGCTTACCTAGAATAAGAACACTTTGGGAGACTGGTCTTTGACAAAATAAACACCCTTCTTGTTGAACTCCAACTGATTTTTTTTATGGTTACAAAGTTGAAAATCCAATCCTCAAAGATACAGTGTTGAAAATGAAATTAAAGCTTGTCAGCAACTTCACTGAGTAGAGATAACTGTCTCACAGGGACCAGGATAACTCTTTGAGGCTTTTCAGTGAAACTTTAGTTATAGTAGTTGTTTTGGTCCTAAGATCAATGAATTCATCTTTGGCTAGCTCAACACTGTTGATACAGTTTATATCAGAAAGAAAAGGAATGTGACTCTAGCGTTCAATTTTGCTACCATCAAGACAGAAATAACTTTTGCAGAAGTTCTAAAGTGTTTCCAGGTGTTTATAGATTACTCTTTTCAAATAAATTGACAGCATATTGTAACTCAACTCCACTGAGGTTAAAGCACTTCCCCCAACATTTGAAAGTTTGAAAGATGTTAGCCTCGTATCAGCCAAGAAAGCTCCTAATGTTTTCAGAAGCATTCATAATGATGATATGAAGGCCTTGAATTGAAAGAGTCATCTCATTCATATGGTTAAAAACATCTGCCAGGTAAGCCAACCAATGCACAGACAAAATTCTTTCAAAGTGTTCCCAGAATGGATTTTCGTTTTCTTTTAGAACAAGTAAAACTTTCCTCTTGAATTCAATGAGCTTCTCTGGGATAGAGAAGCTCATTATTTTCTGCTATGGTTTCTTGATGAAACCTGTGAAAATACTGATTCAGAGAATGACTTTTGATAAAGTTGATGGCTTTTTATGGCTGTCAACAAAACTTCCCTCAGGATTTTAGAAAAACCAGAATATGTCTGTTAAACGTAGCAAGTGATAACAACATAAAGTGCTCCCCTTTCCACTAAACTAGAGGCACAACTAATCATCACAGGTCCCGTGCAAATATCAGTAGATTTTCTGTCCAGTCGAGTTTGTTTGAAAAAAAAAAAGCTACACCATCTTCAAAATGTCAGTGGTCTTTGTAATTTCCAAGTCACCCACAGAACAAGAATTCTTTTTTGATGCGGGTCATCGTGAACAAAAGAAGGAGGTAGCAATATTGTAAGATGCTAGTAGTTGCATCCAGTGATTCACTGAGGAGAATGACAAAGCTGCCAATTCCTCCATAACCCACTTCAAAATACTCTACCAGTTCTCCATGGAAACACCTCCCTTGACCTGAAGAGCCACTTTCTGTCCATTCAGCATTCCCAGCTTTTATGGTTTCAGGTTTCCCCAGTCATGTGAGGCTTTTGTTTAGCACTTGGTAAGAAACTTCAAGAACTCTGCTGGAAAAGGTTTCCATGAAACGGCAAATCCATGTTTTGAAGTATCCTGTGCTGGGCTTAGTTGCTCAATCATGTCTGACTCTTTACAGCCTCTGTCCATGGCATTTCCCAGGCAAGAATACTGGAGTGGGTTGCCATGCCCTCCTCCAGGGGATCTTCCCCACCCAGGAATTGAACCCAGGTCTCCCACATTGCAGGTGGATTCTTTACTGTCTGAGCCACCAGGGAAGCCCTTGAAGTATCCTACCTTTTTGAAATTGAGGTTCTTCATTCACATACACCAAAAAACCCTTCATTTTCTTTAGATGCATTTTTTTTAGATGGGCAGACATGATGTATTCTTTCAGTCTTCCTGACTTCAAAATTCCTTTTGCAATAATTTCTCCACAAAAGTAAAGAAATCATTGTGATCTTGTGTCCTCTTGCTTAATTAATGTAAATAAAACCAGGTACATAGTTTTCATAGACCTTCATTTCTTTGCCAGCTCAAGATAAACTGGGTCCATAAAAAAATAATAAAGTTAAAATATTTTTGTTGCAGTGACATTTTTTGAAATATAATGTTTTCTTTGTGGTTCCTAAGTGATTTGTTTGATAAATCTACCTAGAATTGAAATATTTGTATGTTAATTAAGTAAAGTATAAAATATTCATTACATTTTATGACAAGGAAGGAAGGCAGGTTTTATGATTAGTCAATGTTTGCACTAGTAACATCTTTTCACCTTTGTGTAGACCGGGGGTGACACCAGCTGCTCAGGAGTCCTGTTCTCCCTGGAATTTAGCTATTGCTTCATGTGAAATAATGATTCTCATTTCTCATATTGTCAATGTTTCCCACAAATGTATTTTTAATGTGTGACATTTTCACCGAATAATAGTGCAAGGACAATACATGTATATATGCTGTGCAGGTAAGACTTGACTTCACAACACAGAGAGAATGTGCAAATGGAGAACAAAAAAGAAAAAGCAAAGAAAGGACTATGCTACTCGGGGAGCTTACTACGCTGTCATGACCTGTGTCACTTGCCATCTGTTAGCAATCGCAAGAAGCTACTTTAAGTATCACACTTTGACAGTCAGTGCGGCCACCAGACATGTTTGAACTCGTCTATGTCACCAAAAGTTGCATTCCCAAACAAGAGGGAAAAACTCACGTTAAAGAGATTCAGATTTGCAAAAACTTCAGCAAACTATGAAAACAATTCAACTCCTGTGCACTGATCCACAAACGATACGGTTAAGGGCTACTGGACTGCCTTGGGTCACCCCCATGAGAACGTGAATTCACTGCCCAGTGGCCGCCTGCCCCATACACAGAGTTGACAGCCAGCCTTGGCCACACTGGAGGAGAATTTGTCCAGAAGGATCCCATGCTTCCAATGGCGACTAATAGCTCCCATAATTCCAATATAGTGATCAGCGTAAATGACATTTCCAGATGTCTACCACAATTGTGATACAATATGAAAATATCTGTGATTTCTATTAATGACAAAAATCGCAGGTCATGCTAATACTGCCAGTCTGTTGCCACACTCCTAACTGAAAGAAATGCTGAATTTCAGATAAAAGATGATAAAAATGAAGCTATAATTTCTGCCTACCCAAGAAGGGCCTCTGACTTCAATTCCACAGACCCTGTGGGCCCATCAATCCAGTTAAGAACTTCTGTTTTCTATGGACCATAGTGGTCCAAGAGAGTGGTTTCCAGATTTCAGGTAAGAAATTTTAAAAAAGAGCAAATTTTTATAATACTAAGTTTATTAAATGTAACATTTTTTTCTTTGCTTTTAGAATGTTCTTTTGATAAAATGATAGAGACAGCAGGTGGTAATTGTTTAAATGTCTTAACAAGGTAAAAATTAAAAGTTGGCAATCCTATTACCAGTTCCCACATGTGCTCAATGTACTACCTGTGCACAGTCGCTCAGTAATATCCGACTTTTTGTGACCCCAGGGTCTGTCTGTAGCCCACCAGGTTCCTCTGTCCATGGAATTTTCCAGGCAAGGACTCTGGAGTGGGTTGCCATTTCCTCCTCCATGGGATCTCCTCAACCCAAGAATCGAATCCCCGTCTCCTGTGGCTCCCGTATTGGCAGGTGGATTCTTTACCACTGTGCCACCTGGGAAGCCAGTTCCCACATCAACTCCCTTGATGATGTATTTATTGGTCTAAGAAATGCAATTTATTGGTCTTATTTTTCCAGGATCTCATGACAAACCCAGTGAGCCTGAATATCTTGTCCCCTGAACAGAACCCTAGATTAGTCCACTTTCCCACTCCTAACCCCACTTCTCAGCTCTGAGAAAAACCCTGAGCCATCTAAGGGGTCAGAAAAAGCCTGTTGTCTGAGCAAAGATTGATTTACTGGGTGGAAACGTGACTCAGTCTGGCCAGTTGGGCCTGTCAAGGATGTGGTTGTGACTGGGTGTCTGATGTCTAGAAATGCCAGGGTCATCTGCCTCCACAAGGGAAGGCAGCTTGGGAGCCTTCCTTGGCAGAGGGAAGAGAAGAGAAATTGGCCTCTTGCTGACATCACAGGCCTGACGCCACTGTCTGGGAGATACACCACTGCTGGACTTTCTGCTATGTGACATGGTTCCTAATTGTTCACAACCTTTGAGTTGGGGAATTTCTCTAACTTGCCATGAAGTCATCCAAACTAACCCAGCTAGATACTTTGGGAAGTTTTAGGAATGAGCATTACCTCTTGAAAACAAGTTGCCTCACCAGGGTCCAAAATGAGCTTGCCCATCCCTATCTCTGCACATTATCTTACCTGCAGCCCTAACTCCAGCCATCCCCTCCCCATGTCTTGCTGATTTTACCTCCTAAAAAGCCCCCCCTAATGTGTCCTATTCTTTCCATGTCCACTGCCAACTCTAGCCCAGCCACTGCTATCTCTTGTACAATCTACAAGACTGGTGAGCACCATTAGGGAGAAAAATATACTTATGAAAGACAAAGTTTACATATTTAATTTATAGGTATCATATAAAAAAGCATACTCTGCACATAATATAGTGCTGTGAATAAAATTTCACCACGCTTTTCTAATAATTTCAAATTGGTCAGCTATTTGATTAAAGAAATGGAATATTAATAAATTACTGCAAGTGGTACAGAAATTTAAAAAAAGGACTGGTGGGCACAGCCCATCAACTGGGTTTCCTGTTCCTACTGGGGCCTCTTCCCTACAGCAACCAGAGTGATTTTGTTTTCATGCTCCCAGTTCACATCACTTTCATATTTAAAACCTTACAGTGGTTTTCTGTTGCACTTAGAATACGGTGCAAACTATTTAAATTACCTACGAAGTCCAGTAGAACTCTCCATACCTCCCACCTGGCTCCCTCACCTCTGTCCTCTCAGCTTCAGTCACACGGGCCCTCCCACCCTTCCCCTCCTGTTCATCAACCTCCAGAGTCCTGATCACAGGCACAGCAGCTTTGTGTGTAAGCCCTAAGCCCCCAAATGTGATGTTATTAGGCGGCGGGGCCTTTGAGTGGTGATTAGGCTTAAATGAGTTCATGAGAGTGGGGCTTCCCTGGTGGCTCAGATGCTAAAAAATCTGCTTGCCAAGCCAGAGACCCGGGTTCGATACCTGGGTTGGGAAGATCCCCTGGAGAAGGGAATGGCTACCTACTCCAGTATTCTTGCCTGGAGAATTCCATGGACAGAGGAGCCTGGCTGGTTATAGTCCATGGGATCTCAAAGACTGAACGACTAACACTTCTTTTCTTTTTTATGAGAGTAGGGTCCTTATGATGAGATTAGCGTCCTTAGAAGAGGAAGAGACTAGAACTCACTCTCTCTCTTCTTCCCCTCTCTCCCTCCCTCCCTCCTTCTCTGTCTGTTGCACAAAGACATAGCAAGAAGGCAGCCATCTGTAAAGCAGGAAGGCAGACCTCACCAGACAACAATCCTTCTGGCACCTTGATCTTTGATTTCTCAGCCTCCAAACTGAGAAACAAATGTTGGTGGTTTAAGTCATCCTGTCTGTGGGATTTTGTGCAGCAGCAAAAATGGGCTAAGACAACTCATCAAGAGTATCGGCTAGAGGATCAGAGACCTGCCTTCATTCCAGTTCTGCCGCTGACTGGTGTGCTTCCCTGGGCTGCGTACATGACATCTCTAAGCTTCCATTCCCCATTTGTAAATGGGATAGCAAGAATATAAACAACATGGAGTTGCCATGAGGATTCAGTGAGATAATTTATGCAAGGCTTTTAGCTTTTCATGTATTAGCACAGTGTAAACATTCAGCAACAAGGGCCTTTATTTTTGTTTGACTTGCTGTCACAGAGCTGAAACAGAGCCTCAGACATTACATAATAAACAATCTGATTTAACAGATAAGGAAACATGCTCCAAGGAGGCTCCAGTGGGAGAACCTTCAGGAGCCAAGCTGATGATTCCCCCAGGCGCCATTTGCAGTGTACCCTGGTTCTCTGCTCGGACAGCTCATGGCTCTCTCAGGGCTGAGAAAAAGTATGAAGGAGGAGCAGACAAGGGCTTTTTTCGTTCAGGTCCAGGGGGGATTGGGCTATGGGGTGAATGTGGAAAGGACCAGATGAGTGCTTCTCTGCCCCAAGAGAATATCCATTCCCCCAAGAGCATAAAAGACACAGCCCAGGAGAATGTCCTAATTAATACAGAACCATCTGTCTTTTTTTGCAGAGGGGGTGGGGGGGAGGGCTTCCCTGGTGGCTCAGACAATAAAGAATCTGCCTGCAATGCAGGAGACCCTAGTTCTATCCCTGAGTAGGGAAGATTCCCTGGAGAAGGGAATGGCTACCCACTCCAGTATTCTTGCCTAGAGAATCCATGGACAGAGGAACCTGGCGGGCTACATACAGTCTATGGGGTCGCAGAGTCAGACATGACTGAGAGACTAACACTTCACTTTACTTTTCATCTGTCTTTTTTACCAGGCTTTCCTGGGAAGGACATTCCAGGCTATTTATTGGGCTTTCTTTGAAAACTGGGACCAATAGAGATTAATTTCTTGCTAATGGCATCCTCATCCTGCTGATACCCAAAGGATAATCTGAGAGGATGCAGTTCAGAAACAGCCTCACATGCACACACATACACCTGAACAAAATCTAGGTTCCTGGCTGCCTGTCTGAGCAGCTTCTTGACAACAACTGGGAAGAAGAAAGAGCAGGAGACAGACAGACAGAGAAGAACCTATAAGAGGTCCATGTGCCCATGGAGGCAACACGGTCAGTCGCTTCTATAGGGCATCCTTGCCCTGGAGAAAAATTTAAGGAAACAGCCAAGCAGACTTAAGGAAAAATTCCAACCCCACAGACTGAAATCTGTTGTATTTTCTTCCTATTGGAGAACACATCACTTCTGCATGAGGCAATCAGCTTCTGCCTTATGTAAACAGAAACAGAAAAACCTTTCAAGAGACAGGTTAAGTTTAGCAGAGAGGCCTGGCTCTGTGACACACTGCCCACATCTCCTTCCCTGTTGTCTTTGTGATGAGACATGTCAGACTCCTCCAGACTGAAGGCCCCTCTGTTCCTCACTGATAATGACAATCTCTGTGATAAGATGCAGCTGCTCCCAGGATGCACTGCGCTCTCTGCAAAACCGCTCACTCTGCCTGCAACCCCCTCCCCTGGCCTCTTACCCACCTTGTCCACCACTGTTCGCCTGCAAGGTGGCCTTACAACACCAGCCCCTGCTGGAAGCCTAATCTGCTGTCCCCAGGAGGCTTAAAGAACTTCCTCCAGTGGATTCCAGTGGCGCCTTATTCCCACCCCTGTTGTGACAATGATCACACTGCTGTTACTGCTGCTTCTAAGACACATTCTTCCCCACATTTATATGTTCTGATGGGTCCCAGCACCCACTCCTATTATGATAATAATGATTATGCTGCTCATGTTTCAATTCTGAAACACACTATATTTTTTCACATTTGAATGTTTCTAAAAGTGGGACATTTTGCAACAATGTGTACATTTAGTGTGGTTGTGTTTCTGATTTTTTTTTTTTTTTGCTTCTGAAAAGCTGTTATTATGTTGAGAGTGCATTTTAAAATCAAAGAAATAACAGTACTTATTCATGTGTCCTGCGTCCCCTCTCCACTATGAACTACAAGGAGCAGGACCTGAGTTCTGCTCATCTTCACAGAGAGCTGGGAGCACTGCTCAATAAATGTTGGAGGGAAGGGCGAAATGAGAGAGGGAGGAAGGAAGAAAACAAGGAAGGGAAATCTCCTCCACTGCAATTTAGGAATTGCCATGACACTTGCTCTGATTTTGTTTGATTTCCCATCAGAAGGCACCAGGGTTTCTCCTCTAGAGATCTGCCTTGGAGTTTCCTCCCTACTGCTGTCTGGGCACTCCTGTGTGTTACAGACCATCAGCGTATCACAGGGGTCATCAGCCATGTGGGGCAGATGCTATGAAGGGAGAAACTGATCAGGGGGAAACTCACAAATTCAGGGTCATTCTTCAATTCAGCTTCACCAGGCAAGAGACTCTTCTGTGAACTCTGCACCCTACACGACCGCCATCACGTCTCCACGCCTTGTCTGGCCCACTGAATGGGTCAAGCTCTGGCCTTTTGCTTACCTTTCCTGCCTTCTTTCCCGAGACTGAAGTCAGCTGAGTTTCTCGTTTTCCCCAACTCATGCCTTGCCAGTGACATCTTCCCTGGCCCCCAGTTATCCTGTGACCTCTTTGATCTCTCTGTCCTCCCAGACCTCACTGTCCTCTGAATAGCCCCTGCTGCCTGAACTAGAACAGTCTGAACTACTGGTTTCTCCATAGTTGATGTTTTACACTATTTCCCACAACAGAGCACATAAGAGTAGCTAAGTACCTAATTAACACTCAAACACAGGATGAAAACAAACAATACAATGAGCAGATGAGGCAGGCTCCTCCTCCCTTTAACACTTCCTTGGTCCACACTTTCTTATACTCCCAACCCAAAGAAATCCCTCTCTCTGAGGCCCCTGGTCCGTTGAGAATTATGCCCTTGTCCCTGATTTTTCCAGGTATTTTATTGGAGATATGCATCAACCACGCTCCAAGCAGCCCCTAGAATCCTGGGCACCAACAGACATGTCTCTGAACTGACCTCTCTGCTTCTTGGCTGCTGCATCTCTCTTACAGGTTTGTCCCTGTTCCTCTCGGATAACCGCCTTTCCGGGCTGCTCAGTGATGCTAATGTTAAGGAGGCTTTACAAGTGGGAGAAGGAGCTGCCGAATGACTCTTGGTTTATGTGGAATTCACAGCCAGCTGGCTCTCTCAAGTTCTGTGGATACGAGCTGCTGTCAAATCAGGTTTTTCATCTTCGACATGAAACTGGTTTTGTAAACCTGAGGTGTGTCACTTACATTTGTCCCTGTTAAATTTCATCATGTTTAGCCTAATCCTTCCTGCTGGTGGTGGTCATTCTGAGGCTTCATTCTGTCTTTTCAATTCCTCAGCAGGGTGGAAACAAAGGGTACCCCAGCTTTAGGGTGACCTCCATGAAGAAATTAACAGCATGTCTGTATCAGGGCTTTACCTCACTTCTTAGCCCTGGGGTACCACTGGACCTAGCCAACTGCAGCCTTTTAGCTCTCATTTTTATAAAAATGGGACATGCCTGGTAATTACTATCTTATCCCAGCCCGCCTCTACCTGTGGGCTCCACCCACAGTCTCAGTAAACAGAACTGCCATTGCCCCACCAGGCGGAGAAGACAGAAAAGGCATTCCTAAGTCCTCTTTACCCTCCAGCTCCTACACGAAATCATTCCTCAGTCTCACCAACTGATGCTACCTCCTAAATAGACAAAAGTTGCTCAGCCACCGCTGCCTCTGACACTTCAGCCCACCTTTGTATATTCTTCTCTCTCCTTCATCTGTTTAACTTGCACATTTCAGGCTGCAGCTTAAACCTCACTCACTCCAGGAAGATGTCCTATCTCGTATATTAGACTAGGGGCTGCAAGCACCGATGCGTTCTCTCTCCTATCACTCTATCTCACTGCATGCTGTGGCTTGTGCTTGTCCTTCCAGCTATATCCAGGTTCTGTGACAATGGGAAGGAGTCTGTTTTGCTCATCATCGTGTTTCCAGCATATTGTTGTTGTTCAGTTGCTAAGCCAAGTCCGACTCTTTGAGACCCCCTGGACTGCAGCATACCAGGCTTCCCTGTCTTTCATTGTCTCCCAGAGTTTGCTAAGGCTCATGTCCATTGAGTTGATGATGCTATCCAACCATCTCATCCTCTGTCACCACCTTCTCCTCCTGCCCTCCACCTTTCCCAGCATCAGGGTCTTTTCTAATGAATCGACTCTTTGCATCAGGTGGCCAAAGTATTCGAGCTTCAGTTTCAGCATCAGCCCTTCCAATGTATATTCAGGGTTGATTTCCTTTAGGACTGACTGGTTTGATATCCTTGCAGTCCAAGGGACTCTCAAGAGTCTTCTCAAATACCACAGTTCATTTCATTTCAGTTCAGTGGCTCAGTCGTGCCCAACTCTTTGCGACGCCATGGATCACAACACACCAGGCCTCCCTGTCCATCACCAACTCCCGGAGTTTACCCAAACTCATGTCCATTGAGTTGGTGATCCCATCCAACCATCTCATCCTCTGTCGTCCCCTACTCCTCCCGCCTTCAATCTTTCCTAGCATCAAGGACTTTTCAAATGAGTCAGTTCTTCGCATCTGGTGGCCAAAGTATTGGAGTTTCAGCTTCAGCATCAGTCCTTCCAATGAATATTCTCAACTGATTTCCTTTAGGATTGACTGGTTGGATCTCCTTGCAGTCCAAGGGACTCTCAAGAGTCTTCTCCAATACCACAGTTCAAAAGCATCAATTCTTCGGTGCTCAGCTTTCTTTATAGTCCAACTCTCACATCCACACATGACTACTGGAAAAACCATAGCTTTAACAATACAAACTTTTGTCAGCAAAATAGTTATCTCTGCTTCTTAATATGCTGTCTAGGTTTGTCATAGCTTTCCTTCCAAGGAGTAAAGCGTCTATTAATTTAATTGCTGCAGTCACCATCTGCAGTGATTTTGGAGCCCAAGAATATAGCAGATAGTCAATAAGTAGTAGATACTCAACAAATGTTTCTTGAATTATTGACCTTTGTAGAGCAAGTTTTAAATCATCGGCAAGTGGTTTTGCTCAAAGCCCATGAAACGTCTTGGAGTGAAAGGAAAAATACAGCTTTGGCTTCCGGTGAACAGTGGGAGTCAACATCACTTAATTTCCCTGAGCCTGTTTTCTCATCAGAAAATCAAGAATAAAATTTCATCATGTGGGCTTGTCACAACGCTCAAAGGAAATTATGTATATGAATGTGTTCCCAAACTAAAAGGTATGGTTCAGGTACAAGTATAGCTGTGGACATTCCATCCCTCTAGGAGTGGCCCCATCCTAACTTCAGAGGTTGTACCAGGCACTCCCATGGGCTCAACCTTGAGCACTGGTTCTCATTAGTTTGGATCCAGTACTAAGTCCAGCAGGTCCTTTTTTCTTCCTTTTCAACCTTGTCTGCACTTCTCATTCTCCTACATTCCTGGACCATTTCCAGAAGCTTTCATAATCACCACTTCCACTGTGCTTTCTTGGTGAAGGGTTTAATGATCCTGAAGGCCCTAGAAATACATTGAATTAAAACACAAAATGAATGGCATTGTGCATTTTAGTGAAACAGCAATTAGGAGCGGCAGTCACCATGTACTCAGGAGGGCAAGAAAGCTGAGGAGAAAAGGAATAAAGTGACCTCATAAAGACACTTAATTTCATTACCACCAGACACAGTTTCCCATTATTGCTCTTGGTGTTTAATGGTTTTATGATTCCATCTATTGATGCTTAGCTAGTTCATTAACTGTGCTGCTAAAAATACAATTATCTCCAACAAAACCTTCATCACTAATAAAAGGGAGGGGGAAAAAGACCTCCATCATTACAAGAAAGCAGTGGGGTGGACATACTTGAGTAGTGTGTAACTCCTTGGTCCCAAAGTTTTCATGGATACTGAGACTATAACCACACAAATTTCATGTAACCAGTTTTAAAATTTAGTCAAACAACTGCCCTATTATTTAGCCTGCTCCAACTAACAATTGTACTGATGACAATTGGTTTTGTCATTGTCAGATGACACTGGCTTTGATTGAGTCATTTGAGTTGACCCATCACAGTGCTGGTGACAAATGAGATCTATGAAGATCTGTTTAACTGTTCATTTATCCAGTAGGTGTTTACTAAGCCCCTACTGGATGCCAAGCACCAGTTATGCAGACAGTGATACATAACACAGACAGGGTCCTGTTTTCTCACATTCTGACAGCCTAGTAGACAATGTGTTAATGTCGAGATCAGAGGAAAGAGAATTCCAATAATTGAACTAGGACTCAAAGTGGACCTCAGCTCCTGATATGGAGTGGGGGAGGAGAAAGTGGGTGTCAGCAGGGCAGAAGATGAGCATGGTTTTCCATCTCATTTAGCATAAAGCCATTACAGTACCCTCCCAGGCCCTGCAGAGTGCATCCTTAAGAGTCACCTTCTTTATCTCTCTTCCCTGCCTGCAAGGGGTGAGAGGGGAAACCAGTGCAAATAACTCAGATCTTCAGTCCAGAGGGGGCCAGGGCCTAACAAAAACTTGCATAAAGGTTTTTAGGTGTCCTGCTTGTTCCAAGGGGTCTCATCCAAACTGCCTTTGTCAGGTTGTCTCCCTGGCTTCATTTCCTATCACCACTGTCCCTCAGTACCCACACGGGTTTGGTTTCAGGATCCCCTGCAGATACCAAAATCCAAGGATGTTTCAGGCTCCTATACTGCCAAATGGCAGTACAGTCTGCCTTCCGTATCTATGGGTTCTAAATCCGTGGTTGGTTGAATTCCTGGATGCAGATATCGGGGCCCCACCGCACCTCTCCCCTTGAACACTCTGCTCTGGCCCCAGCGGCTTTGCACCCTCTGTGTGTCTGCCTATAATCTTCTTCCTCCAGATAGCGTCAGGCCTCAATCCCTCACTCTTTCAGTGAAACACCACTTCTCAGTGAAACATTTCCTGCCCACTCACCCACTCTCACCACTCCCTACCCCATTCCCTGTTTTATTTTTCTCTGTAACTCTTACCACCATCTGTGATACTGTTATTTTCTTGATATGTTTGCTGTCTATTTCTCCCAACTAAAATATGGGTTCTTAGGGGGCGAGGACTTTCTGTTTTGTTCACTCCTGATTCCCCAGCGCTACAGCAGTGTCTGGCTTATAGAAGGTACTCAATAAAACTTGTTAGCTGCCTAAATGTACTTATTATTTACCTATGGTCTCTCAGCCCCAAGGCCACCCTCCATATACTGCTCTGTAAGGCCTATGCTCCTTTGCCAGCTAGCTTCCTCAGAAGGCTTCTCAGTGGAAAGATGCTAGGAGAAACAGAAGGCAAGAGAAAGGCAGAGACCACTGTTCTTCCTCCATCTCTCTCAGTTCTTCCTTCTTTTCTCCTTCCCCTGGTGATGTCTCTAAAGCTGCTGTGTTATTTCCCTCATCCCAACTCCAGCTGAAATAGCTCCTCTTCCATAGCTGGGGCTCCTGAGGCTGTGACCCCTCTTCTATACTCCCAGATCCTGGTAACACCCCTCCTCCTCCCTTTTGTTCCCCAGCCCCAGCTGTGGTAGCTTCTTCCAGCAGGTAATAAGCTCCGGGGTGGGACTTCCCTGGTGGTCCAGTGGCTAAGATGTTGTACTCCAAACACAGGGGGCCCAGGTTCGAAAACTGGTCAGGGAATTAGATCTCACATGCCACAACTAAAGATGCTGCAACTAATACCCAGAACAGCCAAGTAAAAAGACAAAAATAAATATTTCAGGAAATTAAATTAAAGAAATAAATTCTGGGGTGCCTCACCATCACCCTTTTGCAGCCCCAGACTTCCAACACCTGCACATTCCAAATCCTGTGTTAAATCCTCTCTGTTTGATACGCCTAGTGTGGATTCTGTTTCCTGACTAAATCCTGGTAGATTTCATGAACTTGGGAAAGGAAATCAAGGCACAAGCACAGTCCTATAGACTAAGTCAATGCAGAGGAAAGGGCAAAGCTCTGGCAGAGGCTGTCCCCCACTCCCTAACTTTGAGAGGAGCAAAGACACTCCAAGAATAATGAGGATGCCCAGCAGCAGGGACTGGTCTGCCAGATGCCAGCTGAAGGTAGGTCATACTTAATGTTGGGAAAGACACCGAGGCATGTGCCTGGTCTCCAACTGGCTGGGCTCCAGAAAGCCTGAACCACACACAGAGCCCAGCGGATCCAGCCAGGAGTCCCTGACACTCCCCATCCCAGGCCTGGGAGCATCTGCAGTGCCAGCATCGTGGCAACCACCAGGGTGATTCTCAAGGTTGTCATCTAATTGTGTCGGGGGTTATTGCTTCGTGCCTCACGTACTTGTCTCTCAGCAGCTCATCTCTGCGGCCAAAGTTGAGACAATTCGGAACTCATCTGTGTACTTTTTTTTAGTGTGTCTGAGGTTGAAATATACACATTTAATTGGTAATTGACACTCAAATTTTCCCGGAAAAGCTGTTATCTGTAGTCCATCTAATAATCAATGGTATCTTAAAATTGAAGAATTGTGGTATTAACAAGAAAAACTGAGTACCTTGATGTGGTCTAGGCCCTGCTCCACTGCCTTATCCCTTCATACTAGAAACAGCCCTGTCGGGAAAGTGTAGCCCTCTAGAGGTGGGGTTGGTGCTGCGAAGCCTCTGTTCTAGTCCACCCAATATGCTACCCATCCTCACACCTATGACCAGGAGGAAGGGTTGAGGAGGAGCTTCTGGTGTCATATTCTGGTGTCAGTAGTCAGCATCCTACCAGGCCAGGAGTCAGCATCCTAAGTAAGACCTAGAAGCAAAACAGAGAAGACGCTCACTCTCCCAGGGGTCTTTCCAATGGGGCTGTGGACCCAGTGAGCATCTCCTCTGCAATATAGAAGGATGAGTTTGAGCTGGGCCTGCCCTCGAGGTGGCTCCAGCCCAGTTAGGGAGACATGTGCCTGGGGAAAGATAAGTGACCATGGGAAGTATTGTCAATGACACAGAAATAGGACGATGTGTGTGAACAAGGTTCCCAAGGAGAGAAAACATTCCAAAACCGTGCTTTTCTTTGTGCTTTCATTGCCTCTGGAGGGAGAGTTTCTGAGTATCAGGAACTGTGCTGGCTCTTTGGCTTTGTTGCAATCCTCACAAATGACTTCAGAATGCAATACAGGCCTTGTCCTCCACATCTTATAGATGCTGTGGATTATTCAGATGGTGGACAGTCAAGCTGGACTTGAACCTCCATCTGCCCTGTCTTCAGTGTTTGTGTGTATGCAGGCTCACACACACACACACACACACATATACACACGCCTTATCTGCTGTCTACAGAGGCAATTTTTTCTTTGGAAAAAGCAACATAGAACACATTGCCAGATGCATTCAGAGTAGCCAAATCTTCCATAATCCTTCCTAGGTATTTTAATGTTTGCAAAAGAAAATGGATTTTTGTGGGGTTTTCTATCATTTTGTTTTGTTACAATGAGAAGCCTGTTTACAAAGTAAAGCAAACAAGTAAAGCAAAAACCTGAGATTCATTCTTTACCTGGCGAGCAAGCTTCCTGTGGAAACAGGGCTGCACAGAGAGAGTGACTTGGTCCTCAGCACTGGCCTCTGCCCCAGGAAACTCACTCTGTTTGGCATTGGGCTGGGGCACCTGGGGGACAGCAGGGTTACTAAATGCCAATCCACTGGGGACTCCCTATCTGGCCACCAAATGCCTCAGGCTCAAGTCTTCATTCGTGTAACAGACATGCATCCACCACCTATAGGGCAGCAGGCACTGGAGATGATAAAACAGCTCTTCTGTCAAGATGCTCAGTCTGATGAAGGAGACTGAATGGAAGTTATTTACTAGAATATAATGTAAGAAGTGCCAAGTCACTTCAGTCATATCAGACTCTTTGTGACTCCATGGACCATAGCCCTCCAGGCTCCTCAGTCCATGGGACTCTCCAGGCAAGAATAATGGAGTGGGTTACCATGCCTTCCCCCAGTGGATCTTCCCCACCCAGGGATTGAACCCACATCTCCTGCATCTCCTGAAATGGCACACAGGTTCTTTACCACTAGTGCCACCTGGGAGGCCCCAGAGTATAATGTAAGAAGTGCTAAACCACAGTCTGTGGGAGCACTCGGTGTGGGGAGCAACTAATTTTGCAGGAGTGGAGCAGGCAAAAGAAGGTGCTAAGAAAACTATAACAAAATTGGAGATAGAAAACCAAGACTTTGAAGGTTAAGGTGAATAGATAAGGCAAGGGAGAGAATTCCTGACAGAGGGCACAAAAAGATAAAAATCAAGAACAGATACCCAAAGAAATCTATAGATTCAATGCAATCCCTATCAAGCTACCAATGGTATTTTTCACAGAACTAGAACAAATAATTTCACAATTTGTATGGAAATACAAAAAACCTCGAATAGCCAAAGCAATCTTGAGAAAGAATGGAACTGGAGGAATCAACCTGCCTGACTTCAGACTATACTACAAAGCTACAGTCATCAAGACAGTATGGTACTGGCACAAAGACAGAAATATAGATCAGTGGAACAAAATAGAAAGTCCAGAGATAGATCCATGCACCTATGGACACCTTATCTTTGACAAAGGAGGCAAGAATATACAATGGAGAAAAGACAATCTCTTTAACAAGTGGTGCTGGGAAAACTGGTCAACCATTTGTAAAAGAATGAAACTAGAACACTTTCTAACACCATACACAAAAATAGACTCAAAATGGATTAAAGATCTAAATGTAAGACCAGAAACTATAAAACTTCTAGAGGAAAACATAAGCAAAACACTCTCTGACATAAATCACAGCAGGATCCTCTATGACCCACCTCCCAGAGTAATGGAAATAACAGCAAAAATAAACAAATGGTACCTAATTAAATTTAAAAGCTTTTGCACAATGAAGGAAACTATAAACAAGGTGAAAAGACAGCCTTCAGAATGGGAGAAAATAATAGCAAATGAAGCAACTGACAAAGAATTAATCTCCAAAATATACAAGCAACTCCTGCAGCTCAATTCCAGAAAAATAAACGACCCAATCAAAAAATGGGCCAAAGACATTTCTCCAAAGAAGACATGTAGATGGCTAACAAACACATGAAAAATGCTCAACATCACTCATTATCAGAGAAATGCAAATCAAAACCACCATGAGGTACCATCTCACACCAGTCAGAATGACTGCTATCAAAAAGTCTACAAACAATAAATGCTGGAGAGGGTGTAGAGAAAAAGGAACCCTCTTAGACTGTTTGTGGGAATGCAAACTAGTACAGCCACTATGGAGAACAGTGTGGAGATTCCTTAAAAAACTGGAAATAGAACTGCCATATGACCCAGCAATCCTACTGCTGGGCATACACACTGAGGAAACCAGAATTGAAAGAGGCACGTGTACCCCAATGTTCATTGCAGCACTGTTTACAATAGCTAGGATATGGAAGCAACCTAGATGCCCATCAGCAGACAAATGGATAAGAAAGCTGTGGTACATATACACAATGGAATATTACTCAGCTATTAGAAAGAATGCATTTGAATCAGCTCTAACGAGGTGGATCAAACTAGAGCCTATTATACAGAGTGAAGTAAGTCAGAAAGAAAAATACCAATACAGTATTTTAATGCATTTATATGGAATTTAGAAAGATGGTAACAATGACTCTATGTGCAAGACAGCAAAAGAGACACAGAGATAAAGAACAGACTTTTGGACTTTGTGGGAGAAGGCGAGGGTGGGATGGTTTAAGAGAATAGCATTGAAACATGTATAATACCATACGTGAAATAGATCGCCAGTCCAGGTTCGATGCGTGAGACAGGGTGCTCAGGGATGGTGCACTGGGACAACCCTGATGGATGAGATGGGAGGGAGGTGGGAGGGGGGTTCAGGATGGGAGACACATGTACACCCATGGCTGATTCATGTCAATATGTGGCAAAAATCACTACAATATTGTAAAGTAATTAGCCTCCATTTAAAATAAATTAATTAATTTTTAAAAAAAGAGCAGATGGTGGGATGTCTCTGGCTGTTCAGTGGTTAAGACTCTGCGCTTCCAATGCAGGAGGCATAGGTTCAATCCCTGGTCAGGGAACTAAGATCCCACATGCTGTGCCGTGCAGCCAAATAAAATAATAATACTACTAAATGAATAAAGTTTGCATCTTGTGACCTTTTAAAAAAAAAAAAAGATAATTTTTTTTTTTAAAGAATAAATGTGCAGGTCAGTGGGCACTATGAAATTGGAACACACTTGTTAGGGAGGGGAGGTGTGCTGCTGTGGATCAGAGCTGGGGATTAGCCCTAGATGGACGAGCTGTCATTTTTTAAATTTTTTAATTCCTGTTCAAGCACAGACTGGTTTATTTCAGGCCCTGACTTAATTGATATTTTAATTATATACTTACACCTGCAACAATTTCAAATGAGAGCAGGCACCTGAAATGAGATAATGTATGTGAAAGCACTTAGAGAACTGTGAAGTGTTATACAAACTACTGCTTACATTGTTTCGCATTGTTCTAAGATTCCTGAGGCAAAATGTCAATTTATGCCTGTACCTATTCACGGAGTCCCTGTCAGGGCACAGGGCACAGCGGGACCGGGAGCTGGGAGGGCTGGGGGAGGGAGGACACAGAATAGTTCCCCAAACTCCTGTTCCCCCGGCCAGATCACTCACCAATCACCAACTGGTAGACGTCAGTTCTTCTTAGAGCAATAAGGAGATGGTGAGACCATAAACCCTTCCAGGCAGGACCCTCACTAAACCACAACCCTGGCTCGATGGCGTTGTGTGACTGAAAGGTAACTGACAATTTCTCACCCCAACTCTCCACCTGTGTGGCCTTGGGGCACCACTTCCTCTGGACCTCAGTGTCCTTCTTTGGAACACTCAGAGATCATGGTGATATCTGCACAGTTTTCTCAGTTTCCTGGGGCCTCTGAACAGAATTCAGAATCAAAAACTCTCTCTTCTAACTCATGTGGTTGTACTGGCCACGCCAGGACAAGATGACAGAGAAACAAGTAGGACAGTGAAGGAGAGGGAGATGAGCCTCCAGGAGTCCACATTCTAACACGGACTCTGCCCACGACCTTGAATGTGACATTGAGCAGCTCTTGACTGACTTGGTTTCCTCTCCTCACAAAAAAAAAAAAAAAAAAGACTGTCAGGAAAACCCTAAACCTCAACTTATCCAATAGTCAACCCAAATGCTATATCAGTTCATTCACTAAATTCGTATTGAGTATATATTTGCTGGCAATGTGCAGTGCACTAGTCTGCAAAGATTTTTTAATAATTTTTAAATAAAATATTTGTAACTGATAAGAAGACATAGCCTCTCAGGATTCATGCAGAATTCTAGCCAAGATAAAAATATGAGTATTTCCACAATGCTAAAATTTAGTAGTATTTGACTGTATGACGTGCTGTAATGTATGTAACCTATGTTTCCTATGTTTTGTATTTCATTGTTTCTTGATGTTTTTGTTCCATAAATAACACTGTAATAACCAACTTTGTCCATAAGTCTCTTCATTTCTATTTCTATTGAATATACTCCTAAGATGCAGCAAGATTACATAAAGTGGTGTGCAAGTTTTCAGTATTCTTGATTAAAACAATAAAAAGGTGAATATTTCCTATTTAAAGTCAGTGATTTTCCTGGAGTCTTTTGAAGTAGACAATTACAAAACAGTGATACAAGTGCTATGTTAAGATTTTAGAGCAAGTTCATAGAACAAGACTAGGCAAATGTGTTAAGTCGCTTCTTAACTCTATGACCCCCATGGACTGTAGCCCGCCAGGCTCCTCTGTCTATGGGGATTCTCCAGGTGAGAATACTGGAGTGGATTGCCGTGCCCTCCACCAGGGGATCTTCCTGGCCCAGGGATCAAATCCGTGTCTTTTATATCTCCTGAGTTTGCAGGCGGGTTCTTTACCACTAGCACCACTTGGGAAGCCCTGGGCTAGGGACATAGTTGGTGCTGAATAAACACTAATTGAACTAACAGGTCCTAAGAACAAGGCATTGTGAAAGCACCTAGGAGAGGTCCCAGCCCATGGGTAGGGTCAAGAAAAGCATCCTGAGGGAGGAACTCCTGATGCCTGTTATTGCATCACTGCCACATTGGAGGGAAACCCGGGCTGGGAGCTGGCAGGAGACCTACCCTCTAGGGAGTGTAGGCAAGAGAGCCATGGACCTGCCCCCACCCTCATCCAATATACAAAGGTAGACTGAAGTGCTACGATGTCAATACTGCAAAAGATGCCAAAAGATGCCCAGGAAGCTGTAAGATGTTTTCAGGCCTGGGTGGGGGGCTGGGGAGAGAATTGGTTATGGGAGCAGAGACGTCCCCACTCCAAGTGAAGTGTTGACAAATACCACCACTTGGTCCACATCTACCTGCTGAGGGCACCCATTGCTCACAGCCTGATTTTCACTGAATCACTGACTGACTTACTCAGTAGAAGCACAGCAGAATCTGGCCTAAATTACTTGTTGTAGCTCCTTCCCACAATTTCCTGATGGAATCATTTTATCAATCAGGCATTTGTCTTCATGTCAGAAAAGGGAGCTCTCCCAAGACCAGCTCCAACCACTCAATCTAACCCATGCAGAATTCTGGTCACCCTGAAACAAGGGTGACTTCACTTTCTACCTGGTGGGAGTATGAGCTTTAAGAGGCTTTGGGAACCTGGTTGGTAAAGCGTGTGGAGTCACAGCAGAGGGCAGAGCCCTAGCTGTGACAGTAACTGAAGCTGCAATTGACTCTGGGCTCCACCACTCACTAGCTTTTGGGCCCTGGGCAAGTCACAAGATGTCTCTGAGCCTCAGTTTCCTCTTGCAGTAGAGCACTTGGAGGGGTAACGTGACCTGCAATGGAGAGGACATACTATCGCTCAGGAGCCAAGGGTCAAATTCTAAGCTAGCAGCATAGCAGACACACCGGCCACATCACTGGAAGTGCAGCCTGCTGGATGCTCTGGTTGGGGCATCTCCGAAGATCCCACAGTAGCAGAACTGGTGTCACTCAAGTTAGATAATTTGAGGAGAGTTGAATAGCGTGTGTATGAAGAGCCAACTAATTAGAAAAGACCTTGATGCTGGGAAAGGTTGAGGCCAGGAGGAGAAGGGGGCCTCAGAGGATGGGATGGTTGGATGGCATCACCGACTCAACAGACATGAGTTTGAGCAAACTCCGGGAGACAGTGAAGGACAGGAGAATGTGGTGTGCTCTATAGTCCATGGAGTTGCAAAGAGTCCAGACACAATGGAACAGCTGAACAAAAACAAGAAGGTGTGGGCAGGGTAGAGGGAGACCTTGGGAAACAGTGTAATGCTCCTGTGGAGCTAATAACATTTTGGTACCCTTACCATCCTACAGGGGCAAGGGTGAGAGTGGTCACTAGAGCCCAGATGCAGAGAGCCGTGTATGTATGGAAAGAACTTCCCAGCAGGAGCTGTGACCTTCAGCAGAGAGATGCAGGAAGACAGTGCAGCCTAACAGGAAGAGGATCAGAGGAACAAAGGCCCCCACCTCTCTCTCCTGCCTCTCCCTAGTCTCCTCCCAATGCTCCCCATTGGCCAAACTCAAGCAGATGACAAAAGGTGAAGAAGCCCTCTGATACTGTCTATACCGGTCAACCATCTGGGGCAAAAGCAGGTTGAAGGGGTTGGGAGACTATATCCGGAGGGAAAAACAGAAGCTCTTTAGCACACCCCATAAAAGCAACCCACGAGAGTCAACTTGGAACATGTACCAAAGCAATGAGGACAAAAGCAACAAGTTTACAACCGTCTCAGCCAAGTAAGATCTCTCCGGCTTCTGACCTCTCTCCTCCTCTCCTGCCCACCCCAGAGGGGTCAGAAACCACAGAGGGTCAGCAGAGCTGAGGGTAGGAAAGGAGGTACAAAGCAGGGAGGGAGAGCACTGACTGTGACCCTTTCCCACTGCAAGCTTTTAGCCTGATGGGGACGTGAGTGGAGAATGTATTCATTAGAGGAGGTTGGGCTGCAGTAACAAACAGACGCAAACAGTGACTCACCATAATAGAGGATTATTTCTTGCTCATAAAACAGTGCAGGAAAGTTCCAAGCTAGGGTAGTGAGGAAGGCAGGAGACTTTGCTGCACACAGTTCAGTTCAGTTCAGTTGCTCAGTCGTGTCTGACTTTGTGAGCCCATGGACTACAGCACACCAGGCATCCCTGTCCCTTGCCGGGAGCCAGCTCACGAGATCCCACCCATGACAGAGTCATGAGGAAAAAGACTGATGTGAGCAAGGCTTCTCAGGCCTCAGGGATTCTCGGAAGGCTGCCTCAGCGCTCACCTTAAGGATGATGTCTGTCTCTCTGATGTTTACTATAATAAACCTCTTCTTATTTTCTATGACTTAGGCAAAAGGCCTTTCCTGATTCCCTTCTAAAATAGATCATTCTGAAACCTCAAATCAACAAGGCCCCTGAACGGTAGCACCCTAAATAAAATTATCTGGGATATAGAGTATGCTGATCTAAATTCCTTTTGCTAACATATTGGTTTGTTTAATAAATGTACCTGTGCCTTTGGAGCTAATGTGCATAACTGCTCCCTAGTAATAAAACAGCATTGAGAGCCTCCACACAGAAAGCCCCTATGGGCACAAAACCCTTTGCAGGAAAAAAGGCTTGTTAGGAAATACAAAAAATATTGCTTTGTGAAACTGTTACTTAATCTATATTTACTCACTATGTTTTTACTCTTAACGTATTTAGCCTATATAATGAAAGCATAATAGTTAGAGATTTATATAAATAGAAGTTTAGCTTTAATACAAATAATAAGACAATTGTTGATTTAACTGATGATTCTTACTTAGAGCTGAACTTCAGCTTGCTGTTCTACGACTTTATGGAACCACATTTTTTTCTGTTAAGCTCAAGGCATAGAGTAAATTACCAAAAACAGGTTTTACCTTAAAACTTCCTGTTGATGAATTCTTTCCTGATGTGCTCGATACAAAAGTGTTCTGAGTGATCAACCCTTGTCAATGGAGAGTCACGAGATGTTAGCAAGCCACCGGGCCAGAGGATGATGTAAACAAAATGAGGCTTTTTGTAACTAAAGACATGCAAACGGCTTCGATGAGGGTTGAAACTGCTGGCCCATTGAGCTGAATTGATAGGCCCAGTAAGATATACCAATTAAGCTAAGTTGGTATGTCCCTTAAGCTGAATTGGTATGACTCTATACTTTACATTTGATTCTATATACCACTAAAAATATAAAAGCTGTCTTAAAAAACAATAAAGTAGTAGACACTTGGAAAATGCTGAGACTCGCTGTGTCTTCTCATTCGTATCGCCGACGCCATCCATCCTGAGGGAACTCTGGACCTGCTGGAGCTGGACTCCGGCAGTCCCTGACCAACTTCCAGAACTTGCTTAAATTCATGTCCATTGAGTCGATGATGCCATCCAACCATTTCATCTTCTGTCATCCCCTTCTCCTCCTGCCTTCAATTTTTCCCAGCATCAAGGTCTTTTCAAATGAGTCAGTTCTTCACATCAGGTGGCCAAAGTACTGGAGCTTCAGGACTGATTTCCCTTAGGATTGACTGGTTGGATCTCCTTGCAGTCCAACGGACTCTCAGGAGTCTTCTCCAACACCACAGTTCAAAAGCATCAATTTTTCGATGCTCAGCCTTCTTCATGGTTCAACTCTCACATTCATACATGACTACTGGAAAAACCATACCTTTGACTACACATACCTTTGTCAGCAAAGTAATGTCTCTGCTTTTTAATATGCTGCCTACGTTTGTCATAGCTCTTCTTCCAAGAAACAAGCGTCTTTTAATTTCATGGCTGCAGTCATCATCTGCAGTGATTTTGGAGCCCAAGAAAATAAAGTCTGTCACTGTTTCCATTGTTTCCCCATCTATCTGCCATGAAGTGATGGGACCGGATGCCATGATCTTAGTTTTTTGAATGTTGAGTTTTAAGCCAGCTTTTTCACTCTCCTCTTTCACTTTCACCAAGAGGATCTTTAATTTCTCCTCACTTTCTGCCATAATGGTTGTGTCTTCACTTTCTGCCATAAGGGTCGTGTCAACTATACATCTGAGGTTATTGATATTTCTCCTGGCAATCTTGATTCCAGCTTGTGCTTCATCCAGCCTGGCTTTTCTCATGATGTACTCTGCATATAAGTTAAATAAGCAAGGTGAGAGTATATAGCCTTAGCAGACTCCTTTCCCAATTTGGAACCAGTCCATTGTTCCATGTCTGGTTCTAACTATTGCTTCTTGACCTGCATACCAATTTCTCATGAGGCAGGTAAGGTGGTCTGGTATTCCCATCTCTTGAAGAATTTTCCACAGTTTGTTGTGATCCACACAGTCAAAGGCTTCAGCATAGTCAATGAAGCAGAAGTAGATGTTTTTCTGGAATTCTCTAGCTTTTTCTATGATCCAGAGAATGTTGGCAATTTTATCTGGTTCCTCTGCCTTTCTAAATCAAGATTGAACATCTGGAAGTTCTCGGTTCATGTACTGTTGAAGACTAGCTTGGAGAATTTTGAGCATTACTTTGCTAAGGTGTGAGATGAGTACAATTGTGTGTTAGTTTGAACATTCTCTGGCATTGCCTTTCTTTGGGATTGGAATGGAAACTGACCTTTTCCAGTCCTATGACCACTGCTGAGTTTTCCAAATTTGCTGGCATATTGAGTGCAGCACCGTCACAGCATCATCTTTTAGGATTTGAAATAGCTCAGTTGGAGTTACATTATCTCCACCAGTGTTGTTCATAGTGAGGTTTCCTGGGGCACACTTGGCTTCACACTCCAGGATGTCTGGCTCTAGATTAGTGATCACACCATCGTAGTTATCTGGGTCACTAAGATCTTTCTTTGCATAGTTCTTCTGTGTATTCTTGCCATCTCTTCTTAATATCTTCTGCTTCTGTTAGATCCATACCGTTTCTGTCCTTTATTGTGCCCATCTTTGCATGAAATGTTCCCTCGGTATTTCTAACTTTCTTGAAGAGATCTTTAGTCTTTCCCATTTATTGGTTTCCTCTATTTCTTTGCATTGATCACTGAGGAAGGCTTTTTTATCTCTCCTTGCTATTCTTTGGAACTCTGCATTCAGGTGGTTGCATGCAGAGTTCTGCATTGTTTCTGCACACAGTTATTCAGAAATCCTGGCTGATGATCCTTAATGCACAGCCTCCATCTCAGTCAACTGGAATTCGGAAACAGTATGGACCAGCTTCCCTGGTGGCTCAGTGATAAAGAATCTGCCTGCCAATGCAGGAGACCCGGGTTCGATCCCTGGGTGGAAAATATCCCCTGGAGAAGGAAATTGCAACCCATTCCAGTATTCTTGCCTGGGGAATCCCATAGACAGAGGAGCCTGGCAGGCTACAGTCCATGGGGTCACCAAACTGAGCAACTAAACAACAACAAAATGGAGGGGCACACAAGTTTTAGGGGGAACAGGCTTAGAAGTGAAAGGTATCCTCTCTCCTCATGTTCCTTTAGCTAGAATTCAGCCACATGATCACTTCACTGCAAGGGAGACTGGGAAATGTAGTCCAGCTGGCCAACCAGGAGATCAGAACTTCATTATGAAGGAAATTTTTTAAAAAAAAGAATTTTGATAGATAGTTATCAGACTCTATTACAGAGAAATTTAAAGTAAATCCTGAATACACAGAACAGACATTTAAATTACTAGAAGGGTTTGTTTTGTGATTAAAAGTTACAAGAGAATTTTATTATTTGAGTTGGCAAAGAGTTATGAGTCATCTGCTCTAGATATTATCAAAGGAACAAAAATGTACTAGCCGAAAGCAGGTTTGATCACGTCTGAACAGCAATTCCAACAACAGTTTAGAAGTTGTTTACATACATTCTGAGGATTATCACTTGCTCAGTACACTGATTACTTTGTTATACTTATGTGATCAGAATGAGTAATATTTTTTCTCTCTCCTTTTACTTATATAGAGACATTTTCTAAGTTTCTGACAATGTTTACTTTTAAGTGAAGAAAAATATGATACACTTTTTTTTTTAAGCCAGGGAAGTTATCTAATCTTCCTATTCTGTTTAGAGTCAGGTCTTTACCAATTACTAGCACCTTTGAGGGCTTACCTGGTGGCTCAGATGGTAAAGAGACTGCCTGCAATGTGGGAGACCTGGGTTCAATCCCTGGGTCTGGAGGATTCGCTGGAGGAGGAAATGGCAACCCACTCCAGTATTCTTGCCTGAGAAATCCCATGGACAGAGGAGCCTGGTGGGCTACAGTCCATAGGGTCACAAAGAGTCGGACACAATTGAGTGACTAAATACTTCACACACACTAACATATCCCCTTCTGCTTTAAACACTGTATTCAGCCCAATACTCACTTGGTGACTTAGTTCTGGCTGTTATAACAAATTACCATAGACTGGACAGCTTAAACAGTAAGTGTCTATCTCTCACAGTCTGGAGGTTGGAAGTCTGATCGAGGTGCCTCCATGGTCAGTCTCTGCTGGGAGCCCTCTTCTGGGCTCCAGATTGCCAACCTCTCACTGTGTCCTCACAAGGCAGAAAGAGGGCAAGAGAGCGCCCCAGGGTCCCTTTTATAAGGATCCTCAACCCATTCATAAGTGCTCCACACTCATGACCTAACCACTTCCCAAACGCCCACCTCCTAATACCATCATATTAGGGTTAGGATTTCAAAACAAGAACTTGGTAGGAACAAAACCATTCAGTCCATAACAGTGACCAAGAACTTGTTATGTACTAGGAAGGTGGTTAGAGCAACCAGGAGAGGGAGCTGAGGGCCACAGAACACAGTATACAGGCTAAATCAAGGGGCATCAAAGTGTAGGCCATCACAGGCAGGATCCGCCTGGAAACAAATCATTTCAGTGACACATTATAGGAGAGGTCTGGGTCAAGATCCAGGTAAAACTAGTAAAGATTTCGCCAGCATTTGAGGGCTCCTAGATGTCCTCCTGAGACCAAGCCCAGGGGACAGCGCTTTAGACTGTGTGTGGCTCCATCCAACTCAGGTCCTAAGTAAATCTCCCCATCATTTATTACGTTCTCTTCCAACCCCACCTCCACTATTACCATCATCTGCATTTGCCATCCAAGCTATAAATGGTGGATCCAAGATTTGACTCCCAGCACTCACCCCAAGGCTTCAACCACTCCACCATGAAAATATTACTCCCATTGCCTATTGATCAGATAACACATGGAAAGTGCTTATCCTAATTGTATTTGTTTGTTAGGGTTGCCATAAAAAGATACATCACAGAGAGTTGTGTATTTCTGTCTTACACAACAGAAATATACTTTTTCACAGGTCTGGAAGCTGGAAATCCGAGATCAAGGTATCTACAGGGTTGGTTTCTTCTGAGAGCTGTGAGCAAAGGATCTGTGCAGGCTCTCTGCTGGGCTTATCGGCGGCTGTCTTCTCCCTGTGTCTTCACATCATCTTCCCCCTGTGTGTGTCCAGATCTCCTCTTCATATAAGGACACCAGTCGTGTTGTATTAGGGCCCTTTCTAAAGAGTTCATTTTCCTTTAATTACCTGTGTAAAGACTTTACCTACAAATGTGATCACAGTCTGAACTATTGAGGGGTTATGACTTAGACATATGAATTTGGGGAGGGAGAACACACAATTCTGCCCATAACACAAGCTAAATGGTTGCAGCTATTACTGCGATTCTTGAATTCAAGAACTCCCACATTCTCAACTTCCAACTCACCTTTCAATCATCTTTATGTCCCCTACTCCCATAACAATCAAACTCTTGCAAGCAGTGTTAACCAAGACACCTCGAACTTACCCTCCACCAAGCTTTACTTGTACCATAATCTACCTAGTGGTTCAGATGGTAAAGAATCTGCCTGCAGTGCAGGAGACCAGGGTATTATATCCCTGGGTTGGGAAGATCCCTTGGAGAAGGGAATGGCTACCCTCTGCAGTATTCTTGCCTAGAAAATCCTATGGACAGAGGAGCCTAGTGGGCTATGGTCCATGGGGTCACAAAGGGTCAGACATGACCCAGCGACTAACACTTTTTTTCAACAATCTACACAGCCACCAAATCGCCCTTACTGGAGGCTCAGCTCAAGTCCACTAACCTGTGGCTATTCTTGACACTCTAGCTACTGGAAAGTAAGAAAGTTAATGCATGTGGAGCACTTATGATATATTTTTACCAGCACCCTATCATTCTAGTCTTTCATCTTCCTATACCCCCCCCCCCCAACAGGTTAGGAAATTGAAGCTCAAAGTGGTTAAGTCCTGTGTCCAAGGTCACTCAGCAGATGAAGGTAGGAATGTGACTCTAACTCCATCTGTCCAATTCCATGGTCTCCCAGTCCTGAATTCCTGTAGCGATTCTGGCCAGAAGCATTCATCTGGTTGTTAAGCCTACAGTGCCCTGATACTAGATCTTCATTATCACCTGAGCTTTTTCTTTGAGCTTTTATTGTGTCTTTATTATCAATTTTCTATTCACATGTCTTTCTCTCCAACTATCCTTTCAGCATCTTAAGAAACAAGAATGGATTTTTCACTTGTACAGAGCCTTTCATGGCTGCTGGCAAGGTTCAGTGGAGATGACTGATATTGTTCTAGGGCCAGCTTGGTGACAATATTCTCCGTGAATAACCAAAAGACATACCCGCTCTTCCAGGAAACTACAGACACTCCCCAGAGAGTAGGGCTCCATCCAGCAGGACAGACAGACCTCTTTCTCTTCCTCCAAATACAGTGGCTTCATGATCTCATTAATGGATGGATGTTGAGTTGTCCCCCTCTGGCCCCAGCCTCTCGCAGACCTCACGTGTAGGGAGGGAACCCCCCAGAGCTCGGCTGTTAGCAAGAGGGCTGGGCAGGCACACTGACATCCACCTGCCCTTTCTGCTTTCCCCCATCCTTTCCTGTCTCCAGTCTCCTCTCTCTCCTCTTTCAAGGACCTCAAGGTTGCCTGAAGCTAACCTCTATTATATAGTGGTTAATGCATGGCCATTATTCTAAGCACTTTATAGCTGTAACCACTATGTTGAACGAGCAGGACTCAGGAAACAGTGCCATAAAGGTATTTTTACTTTGAGACCCACAGTTCATTTTTACCTCCTCAGTTGAAGTGCCTTCTTGGATGAAATCTTAAATAAGCAACATGGTTCTTCTGGTCACTCGTAGGTAATAAAGCCTTCTCTAGCCACTTTCAAATGCAAACAGTTCCAATTCCTCAATTAACAATGGTCAGATCCCATTCAATAATCAAAACTTGACTTGGAGTTAGAATGTTCTCTGCCCATATGGGCTCAGCTGCATGTCGGCTCTATAGGGAGTATGACTGCTGGGGAGCAAAAAAGAGGGTGTGAGAAAGGGTGGTCGGGGCCTATGGTGGCCGTGAGGTGACTGCTTCTTTCTCCTTCGGGGGAACCTCCTGTGGGGAGCAGAGCTGACTGACAGCCCAGCCCACCCTGGGGACCCACCACCGCACTGCACCAAGGCTTCTCAGGGCTGCTCCCAACTGAAGGCCAAGCGCAACCAGAACCAGGCCATTCCTGCCTGCGAGGGGACTCTTCTGATGGCAGCCTCTGCTAGGGGACTGTGGTTGTTCAATCGCTAAGTCATGTCCTACCCTTTACGACTCCACGGACTGCAGCACACTGGGCTTCCCTGTCCTTCAGCATTTCCTGGAGTTTATTCTAACTCATGTCCATTGAGTCATTGCTGGGGACTAGATGGGGATGAGTGGAAGGCTAGCTAGCCACTCTTAGACTCGCTCAGCATTGCACACGGGCTGGGATGCTTCCTCCTCACTCAGCATTGCATGCGGGCTGGGATTCTTCCTACCCAATTCCCCCTCCTTTTCTCTTCAACAGCATGGCCCAAAGCCTCTCCTTCTGCATAATCTTGCTTTCTTCCCCTTAATTCTTCATGGGTATTTTGATTCTCAGAGATCCGAACTGATGCTTCCTTACGGCATGGCAGTTTCTATTCCTCCCTAGCGAACGGGCAAGCGGCAACCCAGAGGCACATGTAGTCAGCTTCTCCTGCCTCTCCCACAGCCCCCATCTTCCTCAACTGCTTCGTTGGCCTCCAGCCCCAGCCTCAGCTCCCACGGAAGCAGGAGAGGGAGTAACTAAGGAAGCAGGAAGGTAATCACTTGACTGGCTCTCACTTAAAATGGCCTCTCCCTCTCTGGACCTGGTAGGGCTTAAAAGCTGAGTTTTTCTCAGGTGGCACTTTCACGGGTTCTACATTGTGGGCAATGCCTCTTCTGCTAGCCTTCCCTATCCTGCCCTTCAACTTCAGTGTTTGCTTCCAGAGAAGCAGAACCAGTAAGATATATATGGATGGATAGATAGATGATAGACAATAGACGGATGGATAGCTAGATGGTAGAGATGATAGATATGTAGGTATATAGATACATAGATAGACAATGATAGATAGATGTAGTACAAGGAATTGGTTCACATGATTATGCAGACTGAGAGGTTTTACGATCTGCAGTTGGCTAGCTGGGGAGGCCCAGGAGGGCTGACGTGGTTCCAATCTGGGTCTTACGGCCTGAGAACAAGGAGAGTCTGTGGTATAAGTTCTGGTCCAGAAGCCAGTGAGCTCAAGACCCACAGACTTGATGTTTAAATTCAAGTTTGAAGGCAGATTTTGTTGCAGCTCAAATCAAGCCAAAGGGGCTCCCGCTTAGCCTTTTTGTTCTCTAATTGATTGGACGAGGCCCACCCACATGAGGGAAAGCAATCTGCTTTAACCACCTATGATTCAAATGCTATTCTCAAAGCATTTGAATACTATGAAAATAGCATTCAAATGCTAAGAGAAACACAGAAACAGCATCAGGGACGCACTCAAATAATGTTTGACCGAATGTCTGAGCATCCCATGACATAGTTGGGTTGACACATAAAATTAACCATCACATCCGTCCCTGACTGGGGAAACTTCCCTTTGCAGGGTCCCTTCCAGGCCTGTCCTAACATAAGTCCCATATCTGGGCCAGGAGGCATGTCTGGATGAAGGAGTGTGGCTGCTTCCAGATGCTACTCTCCATCTGCAGCCACAGGTGTGAGCCCTAATCATTCCCCATGCAGCCCCAAAGCGGGGGGTCTTTTCTGGCTCTCTGAAGTGGTCCTCACCTTGCCACCACTCCCTGTGGGATGGGGAACATTGTGTGTGGTCCCCAGCTCACCAACGACTCTCTCACAAAGGGTTCTCAATCTCTCTCACCACTTTTGTACCCTGCATTGAAGAAAATAGGGAAAACCACTAGACCTTTCAGGTATGACCTAAATCAAAACCCTTACAATTATACAGTGGAAGTGACAAATAGATTCAAGGGATTAGATCTGGTAGAAAGAGTGCTTGAAGAACTATGAACAGAGGTTTGCAACATTGTACAGGAGGAGGTGATCAAAACCATCCCCAAGAAAAAGAAATGCAATAGGCAAAATAGTTGTCTGAGGAGGCCTTACAAAGAGGTGAGAAAAGAAGAGAAGCTAAAGGTAAAGGAGAAAAGGAAAGATATATCCATCTGAATGCAGAGTTCCAAAGAATAGCAAGGAGAGATAAGAAAGCCTTCCTAACTGAACAATGCAAAGAAATAGAGGGAAACAATAGAATGGGAAAGACTAGAGACCTCTTCAAGAAAATCAGAGATACCAAGGGAACACTTCATGCAAATATGGGCACAATAAATGACAGAAAAGGTATGGACCTAACATAAGCAGAAGATATTAAGAAAAGGTGGCAAGAATACACAGAAAAACTTACAAAAAAGATCTTAATGACCCAGATAACCATGATGGTATGATCACTCATCTAGAGCCAGACATCCTGCAGTGCAAGGTCAAGCGGGCCTTAGGAAGCATCACTATGAACAAAGCTAGTGGAGTGATGGAATTCCAGCTGAGCTATTTCAAATCCTAAAAGATGATGCTGTGAAAGTGCTGCACTCAATATGCCAGCAAATTTGGGAAACTCAGCAGTGGCCACAGGACTGGAAAAGGTCAGTTTTCATTCCAATCCCTAAGAGAGGCAATGTCAAAGAATGTTCCAACTACCATACAATTGTACTCACTTCACATGTTAGCAAAGTAATGGTCAAAATTCTCCAAGCTAGGCTTCAACAGTACGTGAACCAAGAACTTCCAGATGTTCAACCTTGATTTAGAAAAGGCAGAGGAAACAGAGATCAAATTACCAACATCTGCTGGATCATAGAAAAAGTAAGAGAATTCCAGAAAAACATCTGCTTTATTGATTATGTCAAAGCCTTTGACTGTGTGGATCACAACAAACTGTGGAAAATTCTTCAAGAGATGGGAATACCAGACCACCTTAACTGCCTCCTGAGAAATCTACACGCAGGCCAAGAAGGAACAGTTGGAACCAGACATGGAACAACAGACGGGTTCCAAATTGGGAAAGGAGTATGTCGAGGCTGTATTGTCACCCTGCTTATTTAACTTATATACAGAGTACATCATGCAAGAAGCCAGACTAGATGAAGCACAACCTGGAACCAAGATTTCAAGGAGAAATATCAATAACCTCAAATATGCAAATGACACCACCATTATGGCAGAAAGCGAAGAGGAATTAAAGAGCCTCTTGATGAAGGTGAAAGAGGAGAGTGAAAAAGCCCACTTGAAACTCAACATTGAAAAAACTAAGCTCATGGCATCCGGTCCCATCACTTCATGGCAAATAGATGGGGAAACAATGGAAACAGTGACATATTTTATTTTGGTGGGCTCCAAAATCACTGCAGATAATGACTGCAGCCATGAAATTAAAAGATTCTTGCTCCTTGGAAGAAAAGCTAAGACAAACCTAGACAACATATTAAAAAGCAGAGACCTTACTTTGCCAACAAAGGTCCTTATAGTCAAAGCTATGGTTTTTCCAGTAGTCATGTATGGGTATGAGAGTTGGACTATAAAGAAAGCTGAGCACTGAAGAATTGATGCTTTTGAACTATGGTGTTGGAGAAGTCTCTTGAGAGTCCCTTGGACTGCAAGGAGATCAAGCCAGTCAATCCTAAAGGAAATCAATCCTGAATTTTCATTGGAAGGACTGATGGGGAAGCTGAAGCTCCAATACTTTGGTCACCTGATGCAAAGAGTCGATTTATGAGAAAAGACCCTGAAGTTGGGAAAGATTGAAGGCAGGAGGAAAAGGGGATGACTGAGGATGAGATTGTTGGATGGCATCATAGTCTCATGGACATGAGTTTGAGCAAGCCCTGGGAGATGGTGAAGGACGGGGAAACCTGGCATGCAGCAGCCCATGCGGTCACAGAGTCAGAAAGGACTGAGCGACTGAACAACAACAACACAGAGATATGATGTGGTGGGGCTGAGATTAGACCCTAAATACCTGGTCTTTATCCTGCATCATTCAAGCAACTGTGCTGCAGGGAGGAAGGGGGATGGCGGCTGTGCAGAATTACTTTCTCTCTCAGAAGAGCGTTTGACTGAGTGAAGACAGTGGCTTCCCCGGTGGCTCAGTGATAAAATATCTGCCTGCAACACAGGAGACACGAGTTCAATCCCTGAGTCAGGAAGATTCCCCTGAAGAAGGAAATGGCAATCCACTCCAGTATTCTTGCCTGCGAAATCACATGGACAGTGGAGCCTGGCAAGTGACAACCTTTGGGGTTGGAAAGAGCCAAGCACGACTGAGCGACTGAGCACTCACACATGAGTGAAGGCAGAGCTCAGCATCCGCCCTGTATTCAGGCAGCATCCTCTAGGTGCTGTGTGTCTCGCCCACAATAGGCCTCAGTTTGACAGGTTCTTGACTTGGGTTTTTTTTTTTCCCTCCAACTTTCTGCTTTATTTCTCCTCTCCCCTTGGAGCCTGAGTGTCTTAATTTTTGATATGGGGATAATATCAGCCCTGCCTCACAAAGCGATCCTGAGAATTAACCATCACTCATCCAGCTATATTGCCCATGGCTTTGCTGGCCGGGAGCTCTGATGATGCAAACACTGGTGGCCAGCTCCTCAGAGAGGGAAAACCCAGCCCCTGGGGGGTCGAATCAGTGGCTGAGCCTGTTGCATGGGCGGAAAGTGTTTAATCCCGAAAGCTGCCCTCATTCTCAGCCCAACACTGGTGGTGTGTGAGAAACCCATTATGAACTTGGTTAACTCCTTTGGGGGACATATGCTAACTGAGTCATCACCAGCAGCATTTACAGTTTGTAAGAGTTTTGGGGGGTTTTTTGTTTGTTTTTTTGAGAGCAGGTCTTACATTTCAGATTGCCACAGACACCCATTTCCTCACTGCACAGCGTCCTGATCCAGAGGCATGACTGGTGACTCTGGGAGTCAAGTGGGAGTCTGAGCTGTGGGTGGATGCCTTCTCCAGGGACATTAACCAGGGCACAGAGCAGCAAAGCCCCAGGTGGGATAACTAGCTAGGTGACAGCTAACCTGTCAGGACCCGCTGAGGAAGAAGCAGAGTGTCACAGACATCTCCTCTGGAGACTGTAACCTCCACAATGTGACGCCCACAAGCCTGCTGGGGCCTCAGCCTTGCAACCAGCCAGCTTCTGCCCTCCAGGCCTCTGCAATGGGCCCAGCATCTTGTCTCTGTCTGCACCCCCGCTACCCCCATCCTTGGTCAGAGCTACGCCATGGCTCACCTGGCCCATGGCCAGGAGCTCCCACCAGAGGCCCCACCTCCACCCTCATCCCTGCCACCCCCCGGCCCCTCCTTGACACCCAGGTCCCAGTGATCTTCAGATCTAATCAGGTCACTGCCCCTCTCCTCAGAAATCTCTTAGCTTCCCACTACCGGCCAGAGGGGCAGACTGGTGGCCTTAGGCCAGTTACAGTATCCAGATGGGTTTTGTTTGATCTCCATAGTTTTTCATATTTTTTTGAACCAATGCTTTAAAACCAGGAGTTACTCATAAAAATTCAGACTTCTGACTTTCAAACACCAGGAGATCTGGCAAGCCCAAAATGATGATTAATTTTATGTGCAAAGGGATACCCAGAAAGCTGATTAAACATTATTTCTCAGTCTGTCTGTGAGGGTGTTTCCAGAAGAGATGGGCATTTTAGTGGGTGAACTAAGTGAAGATCTTTCTCCCTAGTGTGGGTGGGCATCATCCAATCCACTGAGGGCCTGCATGGAATAAGAAGGAAGAGGAAGGGGGAATTTATTCTCCCTGCTTGAGCTGAGACATCCATCTCCTCCTGCCCTCAGACATCCACTTTCCTGGTTCTATGGGGACCTTCACCATCATCACTCCCTCCCCCGCTGCCTCCCTGGTTCTCAGCATTTCAGGCTCAGTCTGACCTAAACCACCAGCTCATCTGGTTTTCCAGTTTATAGTGTGCAAATCATGGGACTTCCTGGTCCCCAAAACCACACGAGCCAATTCCTACAATAAATCCTCTCTTATGTATATATCTTTACAGATCTCACTGTTTCTGTCTCTCTGGAGAACCACAATTGATGACCTGGGTCTTTACTTACACGGAGGCCGTCCGCTGGAGCTGGGTGGTCACAGCCGCCTTTTGAATACTCATTCACTCACACCATGGCCCTGACTCCTTGACCTTCTTTCCTTAGTCCCCTCTAAGCTTTCCTTGTAGCTTCATTCTCACTACTGATGCAATGAGCATCTGATGTATCTTCCACAGCAGGACACTTTTGAAAGTAAAAAGCAGCACTAAAAAAAGTACCAGGTGTTCATTGACCTACAACAGGCATTATGGGACGTTTTCTGGCAAACCTGGGTGTATGGTTGCCAAAGTATTGATCCCAGCTTGGGCATCACACACCCCAATCTCCAGGCAACACACATCAGGCATGTCTCCTTAGTGTGGCATGTTGGCACTCCTGCCCCTGTTTTCTCAGCTCACCGGACTATCTTCTCTTGTTGTCTCAGCCTAAGATTCAGTCACCCTTTCAAAACCCAGGCCAGGGACTTTCCTGGTGGTCCAGTGGTTAAGATGTCACCTTCCATGCAGGTGGTGTGGGTTCAATCCCTGGTCAGGGAACTAAGATCCCACATACCTCATGGCCACAAACAACAAAACATAAAACAGAAGCACTACTGTAACAAATCCAGTAAATACTTTTTAAAAACTAGTCCCCATCAAAAACATCTTACAGAAAAAAAAAAAGCCCAGGTCAAATGTAACCACGTCCTCACATTTCCTGGCTGGAACTCCTCTCCCCAGTTTTGAATTTCCAGAGGGCCTTGTCAATCTGCTATTACCCTTCTCTGTGTCTCGAGTTAAAAACCACGCCATTCATTCAATCAACAAACATTTATGGAGTGCTGGGTATACAGCCATGAACAAAGCAGCCCTTCATTGAGTGCAACCCTTCATTGAGTTTATTCTTGACTACACAGCAGTCTCGCTTGTGAGCTTATAAACTTCTCAAAGGCAAGATTTACAGATGAAAGTTTTAGCACTTTGAACACAACAGACAATCGAGAATATTTGTAGATTAAGTTGTAAAAACCTCTCTGTGCCTTACTCAACTCCTCTCCTTACGTGGAATAATACTCACCCTTCTTCCCTTATAACTCTTGATGACTAATGAAATCATAAGTGACAATATTTGTAAAGTTAAAAACATATTAGCCATGTCGAGTTCTAAAAATAGGAACTACTGAGCAATGCCAGCTATGATCAGTACATCCTTGCATTACTTCCTTTTAAACCTTAACTCTGGGGCGCAGTGTTACCATTCTTTTCAACAGAGGAGAAAACTGAGGCTCAGAGAAGTTAGGTGATTGGCTGGAGGGAGGGTCAGGCTCAACCCAGATGTGTCTGGCTCCAGACTCTGCCTTCCACCACACCCCGATGAAAAGGAACTGGATTCCAGGGCGACATAGTTTCTCCTCTTTGGAGCAAGACTAGGAGTGTATTGAGAGCAATCTAATGTTAGCAACCCTGCTAAGTAAGGGGAGTGCCTTAGCAGGGGCAGCAGAAGATGAGATGGTTAGATAGCATCACCGACTCAATGGGCAACAATCTGAGCAGACTCCAGGAAATAGTGAAGGACAGAGAGCCTGGCATACCGTAATCCATGGGGTAGCAAAGAGTCCGACACAACTAAGCAACTGAACAACAACGACAGTGGAAAAGACAAAGTAGAGATAGGCACAGGGGCTGAGATGTGGAACCACGTGGTCAGCCCAACCCCCACTCTGCCAGTGTCCCCAGGGACACTGTCCCTCTCTGGGCAACAGGGACCTTCAGAGCCTGCAGTAGGCTCCACCTGTGAGTCTTTAAGGTGACCGATCTCCCGGAGGAGGAGGGTAACACCTGCTGAGACCCGCTCACACACACACACACACACACACACACACGCACACACACACAGGCCTCCAGACACCTTTCAGCACCGGGGAGGAGGCAGGCGGGGTGGGGCGCGGCACAGGGCTCCTGATTCCCGCCATGAAGCTGCGTCTCTCACCCAGGGGTGCTTCTCAGACCTGAGTTGAGGGCCTGGCTTTCTGCTCACTCCCAGGAAGGAGCACCAGTTGGGTGACAAAGGGCCGTGATTCCAGAAGCCCCGATCTGGAGGCGGTGCTTCCCATGTCAGTAAACAGCCAACTCTAAACATCTGCTGGCTTCTGTAATTACTCAAGGAAAATGTCATGTTTGCCACTGTGCCGTTGGAGCAGCACACAGGCTAAGATGCAAACAACTTCGCACCAGTGTCAATATTTTTAATGGCGTCATTCCAGCTCTCTGGTGCACGTGCTTCCGGACGATCACACGGAGAACATCAAAGAGAGGGATCCTCTGTTAGGAAACGAAGCCAGCAGGAGCTGCGGCTGAAGACAGACAGCTCCGGTCTGATTCTTGCATTTGAAGCTGTCTTTATTCTCTCTTGCTTAAGACTTTCTCTCTCTCTGATTTGACTGCAACATGAAAAGCTGGATGTTGAAGCAGTTTTCACAGAAACCCTTAGCAAAGATATCAGAGGGCCTGGGAAAAGAAAGGGGCAGACTGACTGTGGATAAGTCACTGAACCTCCCCGGGTTTCAGCTGCCTCATCTGTAATGTGGGGTAAGACAGTGACTGTCCGAAGTGAAGATGACTTTTTTGTACTTCCTTCGAGCTCTGAAAACCATGACAAATTGGAGGCCTTGATTTCATATCAAAGTAAAATGCACACACATGCCAATGTGCCCAATGGTTCTTGCTGACTCTAGAGGATGAGGTCAGGCATTTGTGGGCCCTGACATTTGCAGGGCCCAAGGCAAGTGGCCACAGAAAGATTATAAATGGAGGTCCACAAAGTGTATGTCATAGTATGTAAAAGTTGGAATTCAAGGTAATAAACTTAATTTAAATAAAATGTGTTTTGATCTCCCACCTTGACAAACATACCTGCAAAACCACCTCAAAGGCCAGGTTGGACTTAGAATTCTTGAACTCTTCCAAGTTCCACACCGCACATTACAGTGCGTGAGTGCATGCATGTGCGCTAAGTCACTTCAGAAATGTCTGACTCTTTGCAACCATATCTACTGTAGCCTGCCAAGTCCCTCTGTCCATGGGATTCTCCAGGCAAGAATACTGGAATGGGTTTCCATGTCCTCCTCCAGGGGATCTTCCAGACCCAGGGATGGAACCCACATCTCCTGCATAGGCAGGCAGATTCTTTACCACTAGCACCACCTGGGAAGCCCTACACGTGACAGTAGGAGGAACTAACCCAGCCGCCCCTTTCTTCCCACTTCTAGCTCTGCCTCATAATTCAAAGGGGGCCTCGTACTCATGCTGACAGCAGCCCAGCCTGCATGTCCACACTCCACAAACACACACATGCCAGTGAGTCCAAGGGTGTGCATACCAGCAGCACAGTCCACTCTCTAGAGGATGGACTCGAGAAAGAAGCCTGGTAATGGGTTTGGTGCTGCTTGAGCAGGAAACCCCAGGATCCTGTGTACCCGTGGAATGGTCTGGAAGAGTGAGCACACTCTTACGACTACAGACTCCTCACCCATGGGGTAGTGAGTATCCACAGGAGGCCATAGTGGAGCCAGGACAAAGACCCCTTCTGATGGGGTCTAAGGGCAGTCCCACCAAGGATGTAAATGATGCACCACCGACAGTGCGCTAGTTTCCTTATATATAAAGAGCCATTCCAAATCAAAGAGAAAAAAATTAACCCCTCAATTAAAAGACAGCCAGTTCATTTAAAAGACTATGCATGAATGTGTGCTAAGTCACTTCCATCGTGTCTAACTCTTTATGACTCCGTGGACTGTAGCCCGCCAGGCTCCTCTGTCCATGGGCTTCTCCAGGCAAGAATGCTGGAGTGGGTTGCTGTGCCCTCCTCCAGGGGATCTTCCCGAACCAGGGATCAAATCCATGTCTCTGTACATCTCCTGCATTGGTAGGCAGGTTCTTTACCACTAGCACCACCTGGGAAGCCCTGAAAGACTGTGAATAGCTCCTAAACATGAAAAGATGCTCAGTCTCAAAGATCAAGAGTTTAATGGCTCAGTTTTGTTGGCTGATAGAAGTGAAGGTGGTAAAAGCTCTGTGAAGCTTGATTTGGCAACAGCCGTAAAAGTCATAGATGCTTATACTCTGTGTCCCAACAATTACACAGCTCATTATTTAACTCAAGAAATACTTTAACAAGAAATGGTATTTATTGCATCCATTTTCGGTAATGGCAAAATATTGGAAGCAACGTAAAAGTGGAGCAATGCAGAGTAGGTTAACTCGGCAATGTCCTGGCACAGAACAGAATGGTATGGGGCAGAGCTGCAGGAACAAACTCCAGAACACACTGCTAAATTAAAAAAGAAAGCTGCCTGGGCCAGTGGTTGTGTGCTGCTTATTCCTGTGAAAAGAAAGCACATATACCCTTAGGCTCCATGTGCAAAGATTTTCTGGAAAGATGCATGAGGGACTAAACAGTGGCTGCATCCAGGTGGGGAATCTGTATGCCTGGGGACAACTGTGGGAGAGAGAGTTACTCTTTGGTGTATTTCTTTCTGTGCCTTTTGAATTTGCACCATGTGTATGATTTACTTGTTACAAAATATTTAAACGATACAAAAGAAAAGCTTGGTTCAGCATTTCATTATGTACCTTTCTTAAAGAACATATACTTTTCTATCTTATGTCATCTTTATTTACGTATGAGTTTTGCAAATCTTAATGTTTTACAGTTTGAGAAGCCAGAATCCATGTCAAATAGTGACAAATATTCTTGAGCATTTATTATCTGCGAAGTCCCATTCTCAATGACTTATGCATCATTTCACTTATTTCTCTTCACTTATTAATGACCTTGGATGATATAAGTACTGTTATTGTCATCTTGCACCTGAGGAACATAAGAGTCCAGCAAGAGCTTTAAAGCTTTCCTAAGGCTACTGGTAAAAGCTGGGTTTAGAAAAGGCAGAGGAATCAGAGATCAAATTGCCAACATTTGTTGGATCATGGAGAAAGCAAGAGAATTTCAGAAAAAATCTGCTTCTGCTACACTGACTATGCTAAGTCCTTTGACTGTGTGGATCACAACAAACTGTGGAAAATTCTTAAACAGGTGAGAGTACCAAACCACTTAATCTGTCTCCTGAGAAACCTGTTATGTGGGTCAAGAAGCAACAGTTGGAACCAGATATAATGGACTGGTTCAAAATTGGGAAAGGAGTACAAGAAAGCTGTATATTGTCACCTTGTTTAAGGTACATTTAACTGATATGTAGTGTACATCAGGCAAAATGCCAGGCTGGATGAGTCCCAAACTGGAATCAAGATTGCCAGGAGAAATATCAACAACTTCAGAAATGCAGATGATACCACTGTAATGTCAGAAAGTGACGAGAAACTAAAGAGCCTCTTGATGAAGGTGAAAAAGGAGAGTGAAAAGGCTGACTTGAAATTCAACATTAAAAAAACTAAGATGATGGCATCTGGTCCCATCACTTCATGGCAAATAGATAGGGAAAAAATGGAAACAGGGACAGATTTTCTTTTCTTGGACTCCAAAATCACTGAAAAAGTGACTGTAGCCCTGAAATTAAAGACGCTTGCTCCTTGGAAGAAAAACTATAACAAAACTAGACAACGTATTATAAAGCAGAGACATCACTTTACTGACAAAAGTCTGTCTAGTCGAAACTATGCTTTTGTCAACAGTCATGTACAGATGTGAGAGTTGGACCATAAATAAGGCTGAGCGCCAAAGAACTGATGTGGTGCTGGAGAAGACTCTTGAGAGTCCCTTGGACTGCAAGGAGATCAAACCAGTCAATCCTAAAAGAAATCAACCCTGAATATTCATTGGAAGGACTGATACTGAAGCTGAAGCTCCAATACTTGGCCATCTGAGGCAAACAGCCGACTCGTCAGAAAAGACCCTAATGCTAGGAATGATTGAAGCAAAAGGAGAAGGGGGTGGCAGGTGATGAGATGTTTAGATAGCATCACCAACTCAATGGACATGAACTTGAGCAAACTCCAGGAGATACTAGAGGACAGAGGAGCCTGGCATGCTGCAGTCCATGGTCATAAAGAGTCAGACACAACTTAGCGACTGAACGACAACAGCAAATGCTGCCTGGCTCCATGCTGGGGATGCTATATAATTTTAAGACTGTTCTGCTCCAGTCCTGACTTGAAGAGAGTCTTGACTACTACACATAGTACCTCATTCTTCCTATTCCCTGGAATTGTGGAAGAGCTCTGTAAATTCTTGTTGAATGGATGAAGGAATGAGTTGTTGAATGAATGAATGATGTTCTGGCCACATTCACAGTATCCTGCACGCTGTATTTCTAGGTCACATGTATCCTGTTCTTCGCTCTGGAGAGGGGCAGAGAAGAGCGTGAGTTTCCTTTGCCCACTGCTGCCTGGAGGGAAATATGGAGAAGGAATTGACCAACAAAGGAAGATGAAGAGGTGGGTTGTTTCACACCAGAGGACAATTTTTTAGCAAACGTACTGGGGCTTAGACAAGAGCCAAAGGGCCTGTTCTGTCAATTCTGCATGAAGCATGGCTCACTTTTCCAAGTGCAGAAATGTCACAGTGCTGGGTGCATGGTCCCTGGCCACCGGGAGCCGAGGGTCCCCCTTCCAACAGCAGCTCGACCTGCATGCATGTCACCCCACCACCTGTGGGCAGAGCTGCAGCGAATCCCACAGTGGGGTGCACTGTTCTAGCAACCGAAACAAATGTTGCTAGGATACCCCCACTCCCCCGCCCAAAATAATTGACATCTTTGTGTTCTGTCTGTTTTGGTTCTTAAAACAAAGCCCTCTTTGCACTTTCATAAGGCAATCTGAACCTGGCCCATGATCCTTACTCACTCTTCTGACTCTTCATCTTGCATGATTTATATGGGGGTTAAATAATAAATTGCACGGATGCTGTGGAATTTATAGCGCTCCAAGTAGGTCATTAAATAAATCACTGTATAATTTATATAAATGAACCTAAATCATGCAGTAGGAGGATTTCATGAGAAAATCAATCCTGTGAGTGGATAAACAGAAAGGGTTGGCAGGAGCAGGCCTGTAGTTGAAAAGCCCCAGTGTCCGTGGTGGGACACGTGTGACCCTCGGAGCCTGAGGGCAGCGCACCCCACCTTCCATGAAGCCTGCAGCCCTGGGAAAGCCCGTTCTCTGGAGGAGGGAAAGACCCACCTCCCCTTCCTCATTCCCAGGTGCTTCCAGGGGGGAGTCAGCCCAGCCCAAAGCCAGCCAGGGCCCTCTGGTCTCTGCATAAGAGCCCAGATGAAAGGAAAGGCTGGGTTCCTTCTTAGCGAAGGAACACATGGGTGCACCTACCAAGCACAAGCCGGCCCGAGCTTGAATACAGGCCAAAAGACCAGCCCTGGCGTCTGGCTGGCAGGAGCGCATTCACCTTGCTGCAAGCAGATATTCTGCTGGATGCTGCTGCCTGCAAGCTGATCCATCCCCGCCTCCATCAGACGCCCCTCCTCCAGGACACATAAAGGGTGGACTGACCCAGGAGGCAAGTCCAAATGGGGCAGCTTAAACTCCTACTGCTGCTGCTGCTGCTAAGTCACTTCAGTTGTGTCCGACTCTGTGCGACCCCATAGACAACAGCCCACCAGGCTCCCTCGTCCCTGGGATTCTCCAGGCAAGAACACTGGAGTGGGTTGTCATTTCCTTCTCCAATGCATGAAAGTGAAAAGTGAAAGGGAAGTCGCAAACTCCTACAGGCCCCTCCAAAACCTGCCAAGCCCCTCCCCCTCAACTCCAGGACAGGAGTGTGAAAGCCCCCAGACCTGTTCCCAGCGCAGAGAGCCACAGTGTTGCCAGCAGCCTGCAGCAGCACTAGGGTGAGGGGCCCAGAGGGTGGTCTATTGATGGCAGAGATGTTTCAGGAGAAGGGAATTTCAAGCAAGAGGAGGAGGTCCTTTATTTTTAAAACCACTGCTTGAGAAAGCTCCAGTACTCTTGCCTGGAGAATCCCATGGACAGAGGAGCCTGGTAGGCTGCAGTCCATGGGGTCGCTAAGAGTCAGACACAATTGAGCGACTTCACTTCCACTTTTCCCTTTCATGCACTGGAGAAGGAAATGGCAACCCACTCCAGTATTCTTGCCTGGAGAATCCCAGGGATGGGGGAGCCTGGTGGGCTGTCGTCTATGGGGTCGCACAGAGTCGGACACGACTGAAGCAACTTAGCAGCAGCAGCAGCAGCTTGAGAAAGATCAGTGAGACGAGGTTAAGAAAGATGGAAGATGAACAAAACGCTCTGACAAGCTCTCCAGGAGTCATGACAGGGAGGACATGACAGACCTCCCCAGAACCCCTTGGGGAGCCAGGCCTCGTGGGAAGCTGAGAGAGTCAGGAGGTGATGGGCCCTGGGGTAACCAGTGCCATCTAGACATCCTAAGGGTGTGCCTTCAAAGATTCTGAACCCCCAACACCAGAGCACCTTGATCTCTTGGCCTGCACACCCTGAGGTGCAGCGGATGCAGGAATCAAGCCTGGCACTTTGCTTCTGAGGGGTGGCAGTCAGAGGAGGGACTGCGAAGACCATGTGCTTGCCTGGCACAGAGCTTGGCAGCAGGGCCCAGGCCCTTCCTGTCCTCTGCTCCTATGAGTCGCCGTTCCCCAAATACCTGCAGGTGACACTGTCCACTGTCCCTCAGCCTTCCCAGGCGTTCAACGCCTGGGAAACAGGAACAAGCCACTGACAGCAGGGACTTCCTTTGAGTCCTCCAGACACTGTCGAACTTCCCAGTCTTAATGATCTGAGGCCAAGAGCTCTAGGGAAACAAAATCTCTCACCTGGACAGCCCACCATGCACCAAATTTCCACACTGAACCATCAAGGCCACCAAGGGTGTGTGACAGAGGGCACCAGCTGGCTCTGAGCTTCCAGGAGCTCCTCAGGGTCATAGCTGAAAAGGGAGAGGACAGGAGGGTGGCCAAGTCCCTTTGGGCTGCTATGATAAAAATACCACAGACTGGGTGGCTCAAACAAGAGGACTTTCTTTCTGACAGTTCTCACAATCCTGGCAGCTGGGAGTCCAAAATCAAAGCACCCAAAGATCCAGCATCTGGTGAGAGGGTGAGAGCCCTCCTCCTGGTCCATAGATGGCATCTTCTCACCGTGTCCTCACATGAAAAAAGGAAAGGACAGAGGCAGAGAGAGAGGCTTCTCCTGAATCCACTGATCCCACTGGTCCCTCCCTTCTTGCCTTCATTGTCCAACTCATTTACTCGAAAATGGGCTTCATTTTCTGCCTCAGCTGCCTCCCGTTTCTAAACTCCTCACCACTGGGCATCCACGCCCACTGCTCCCTGAGAAGGGGCTGGTACCCTCCTCCCGGCTGCTACAGTTTATCATACATTTGGGCATCACCCAAGTGCCTGCCCTGCTGAAACCCCTCCTCCCAGCTGCACCTTCTCCTGTGGCTCTTTTCTGTGTATCTCCCTGGCATCTTTGCCTTCCTTCCTCTTTTTTACCCTCAACATCAATGTCTCTGCTGGCTCCAAACATCTCTCCTTTGAAGATGCCTCTCAGATCTCCATGTCTAACTCTGTGGTGTGGCTTTCAACAAGCAACCCTCCGCGGGGATCGTCAGGTCTCTCACACTGGATACCCCACTACCTAAAGCTGAGCTCTTTCTCTCTGCAGATGGGCCTTCTTTCTTGAGGTCATTATCACCATGAGGAAAGCCACCATCCTCCAGCTCCTGCGTCCCTGAAATCCTCTTTGTCCCCCACAACCAGTTCTTCATCAGCATCTTCCAGTTGTTCCTATGATGCTTTTCTCATACCCACTTCACTTCCCCGGCCCTCACCCCAAACCAGGCCCTCCTCCTCCCATCCACAGGCAAGAGAAGCACACTTTTTGAGCTGGGAGGAATCAGTTAACCCAGCCCTTCATGTAACAGATGAGGAAACAGGCTCAGAGAGGAGGGACGTGTGCCCAAGACCTCAAGCTGTGTAGAGTCAGGTCTGGAATTTGGGTCTCCTGGCCTTTCCACTACCCTGCAGACAAGCCACACAGCAGCCCAGCCCCTCACACCGCCCTTACAGCCACTTGTGACACTCTTTAGGATGTTTCCCCATCTCAGCCCCAGGGTAGGCCAGCGGTCACACTTTGGTTTCTGTTGCTTGCAATCAAAGAATCTTAAGTAATTCGTTACCCGCCTCAACCAAACACACACACCTACACACACAAACCTATACAAGGTGGATCTTACTTTATCTCAGGTCCCTGTAGAGGTTTGCCTCTCCCAAAGGTGTACATGAACGGTCTGTTTGCCTCTCAGGAGATTTGCAGCTCCCCACCCTGCCCACCAGTCTTCTCCGCCATGACCTCACAGATAGCGTGTCACTCCCTCAAAGATGACCTGCTCCAGACACATCAATGGGCTTGTCATTTTATAATGTTTATTTATTTATTTGGCTGTGTCAGGTTGCAGCTGTGGCACGTGGGACCTTTCATTGTAGCACACAGGCTTCTCTCTAGTTGTGGCCTGGGGGCTCCAGAGCATAGGTTCAGTGGTTGTGGCATGCAGGCTTAGTTGCCCCGTGGCATATGGGATCTTAGTTACTCTACTAAGGATCGAACCCCTGTCCCCTGCATTAAAAGGTGGATTCTTAACCACTGGACCACCAGGGAAATCCCTGGGCTTATCAACTCTTGTCCAGATCCTGCTTCTGCACTTTTGCAAATACCATTTTCCCTTCTGCAGTACCCCCGCCTCCTCCTCTCCAGCATTCTGTGTCCCTGGGTGGCTCCAAACCCTGCCCGAGTTAATTTTCCCTGAAAAATCTTTCCTGGTGAGCTTCATTCAGATCTAAACTGTACCTCCAGCCCCATCCCCAGCTCAGCTCACCACCTCCTCCCCTGCAGAGACCTAGCTCCTAAAAATGCACTCAGTGATGGGAATTCTCTGTTATATATTTTCTGCCATGTGCTCTAACTTCATGATGGTCTGTAAGCTCTTCTACAAGGGAGACAGGGCATGTGTTCTATTCCCCATCTCCTGCCTCCAGCATCCGGTGCAGTACTTTCCACGTCACAGGCACTGAATAAATGTAAGCACCTGCCTGACTGAAACAGGAAAGCCGTAAGCCAGCGTCCAGACATGCTCCCTGCAGGCCTCTAACTTCCTCCCCAAAGTGGCAGGCATCAGAGCTCTGGGCCCTCACTCACTTCCAATCCCAAATTATGATGTGCCGCTACGTGAATGACTTCAGCACCTCTAGAAAGGTCTGAGCTGAAGACTGCAAGGCAGGATCTTGGAAAGTGAGACCAAGACTCACTTGGTAAATGGTAATTTACCAAATAGAGATCAAGGAGGTCAAATCAGTCAATCCTAAAGAAAATCAACCCTGACTATTCATTGGAAGGACTGATGCTGAAGCTCCAATACTTCAGCCACCTGATGCAAAGAGCTGACTCACTGGAAATGACCCTGATGCTGGGAAAGATTGAGGGCAGGAGGAGATAGGGGACTCAACTGTGAATGCACACAACCAAATCCCCAACTCAGGACAGGAACCGCCTCCCCCTTGACCCCCTGGGCACATGTGGGACTGGGGACCGGCCCCAAAACCCATCCCCACAGCGTTTGTCTTTCAAAGCCCGCTGCTAGCATCAGTAATGGGTTCATCCAGGGCTTTTCCCCATTCTATACCCTACATCCCATCCATCACTCTTAACTATCCTTTGCAGATAGAACCAGAGAAGAACCTAAGTGGCTTTTTAGTGTAATCCATTCAATGCCAGGCACTGTATACCACTTATCTCATTTAATCCTCCATTTGGTTTGTTGCTGTTGTTCAGTCACTCAGTCAAGTCTGATTCTTTGTGACTCCATGAACTGCAGAACACCAGGCTTCCCTGTCCTTCACTGTCTCCCAGAGTTTGCTCAGCTCATATCCTCTGAGTCAGTGATGCCATCCAACTACCTCATCCTCTGTTGGCCCCATCTCCTCCTGCCCTCAATCTTTCCCAGCATCAGGGTCATTTCCAGTGAGTCAGCTCTTTGTATCAGGTGGCCAAAGTATTGGAGCTTCAGCATCAGTCCTTCCAATGAGTAGTCAGGGTTGGTTTTCTTTAGGATTGACTGATTTGACCTCCTTGATCTCTATTTGGTAAATTACCATTATTCCTATCTTACAGAAGGAAAAACTGAGGCTTGGAGAGATTAAGTGTTTTGCTTAATCTGTGCCTAAACCCAGATAGACAGGAAGTGACAGGGTGGGATTTCAATCCACCTTTGTTTTGTGCTGAACTTGGGTATTTCCCCTTTATTTTGCCATCTCCTGAGATAAGATAGCCAGACACCCTGTTAAAGGAGGGACTTAGCCAAACTGTAAATTGGGCCCTTCCTGGTCAACAGTAAGTCAGGAAGGTCAGCAGGGAGAAGTATGTCACATTGAGGGAGAGTGCAGTCTTAGTGACCTTTACAAGACCCTGTGTCCCACCCAAAGAGAACATTAATGGAGAACAGTGGGTTAGATAACAAGGCTTCAGAAATTAGCTTTAAAAGTGACCATCTGTTTCCTGCAGGAAAGTGGGGAGGATCCAGCAAATCTCTTCTCCTTTCCCACTACTACTTATCAATACATTTGTTTTATCATCATTACCACTATTAGTTAACATTCATCAAGTGCTTATTTTATGCCACCTTTGTTGTTGTTGTTTTTCAGTCACTAAGTTGTGTCTGACTCTCTGCGATCCCATGAACTGCAGTATGCCAGGCTTCCCTGTCTTTATCTCCCGGAGTTTGTGCAAACTCATGTCCATTGAGTTGATGATGCCATCCGATCATCTCATCCTCTGCCACCCCCTTCTCCTTTTGCCGTCAATCTTTCCCAGGATCAGGGTCTTTTCCAATGAGTCGGCTCTTTGCATCAGGTGGCCAAAGTATTGGAGCTTCAGCTTCAGCTGAATGCCACCTATTTAACGGTCACAACACAAAGAAATGGGTGTAATCTCTCCCACGTCAACAGGGGAAGCACGAAGAGCTATAGCACTTTATCCAAGCTGCGCAGGAAGTCAGCAGAAGAGCCAGAAGGAAACCGAGGACTATTTCTAGAACGTGAGTCCAGAGTCAGACCAGTCAGACGACAGCAGGGGCTTTGCTAGCCATCACCCTGGGAGGTATTGGGTTCGGCTCTGAGGTCCCAACACAGGCTCAGAATGTTGAGATGTGGGTACACCGCAGAGGAGCAGGGTGGCTGTCCCTAAGGCAGCTAAAAGAATGAAGCCCGTGAGAATAGGAGAGCCCAGGGAAGCCCAAGGGGAGCAAAGATGGAGGGAGAAAGCAGCCCCCAGGCACTAACCCCCACCTGAAGCATCTGAAGAACAGGCCAAGAGGGAGACACGGGGTATCATATCTGCAGTATCCTAGTTCCATGATGCTTAAAAGCTGCTTATTCCACCTTCCAATGGGAAGACTCCCCTTGAACAGTTGCTGCCATGTGTGAACAGAGCCTTCTCAGAGCTAGGCTATCTCAGGACCAAAATGAAGCCTGTTTTGGATTCCATCCTGATACTATATAAAATACTTCATCCCCACTGTCTTTTGTTTTGGGGGTTACATGGTGGGGAATCTGAAAACATACAAAGATAAAGATGTAAGCTTTACATCTCTTTGTTATTCTTTAAGGATGCTATTTTGGTTTTAAAAATAGAGGGGGGCAGCTTTGCAGCAGCATTGATTATAATGCTGGGGGCGGCAGGGTTTGATGGCTGCGCTAATGCAGTCCTTTTGCATTAGAAGGCAAGCCTGTTAGGCAGAGTAAGTGCTGATGACTGCATGGAAATTACAAAACACAATTTCAGTCTAGCAAATTGAGATTGCAATTGATCTCCATTTTCATATTCTGTTGGATATTGGTGTAATATAATTATCATGAAAAACTCCACACATACATATGGATCCTTTATGTGTCAAATAATGGGGCTAGTGTCTTAAAAACCAGCCAAGGTTTGCGGTATGAGGTTAAGTCACTGAGGCCATGCAGAGAGGCAGCATGGTGAAAAGGAACACGTACAGATCTGGGATCTAAGAAACCAAGGTTCAGGTGTCAGCTCAGCCATTTCCTGGTGTCAGCCTTGGGAAGTCCTTTCTCTGCTCCTTACTCTGCACCTTTTTGTGTTCCAGAAAATGGGCCACTGTACAGAACCTCCTTCCCCACACAACCCAGAAGGTAGGGTTGTTTTGTCCTGTTCATCTATGACAACTCCAGATACAGACCTTCCAAATTCCTGTTTTCTGCCTCTCTGCAAAATGGGGGTGGTTAACACAGCCTGCTCCATGATCCTAACTGAGATAACAGACTTGGCAGCAGTAGAGGCTTAAAACCATGTTTCCTTATCAGCCAGGAGCCCTGCGCTCCTAGAAAACAGTGATAGTTAAAAAGTACCCCCACCTTTTTGTGTGCCAGAAAATGGGGCACAGTACAGAACCTCCTTCCCCGCACAACCCAGAATGTGGGGTGTTGTGTCCTGTTCATCTGTGACAACTTCAGACACAGACCTTCCAAATACCCGTTCTCCACCTCATCAATGGTTAGCCACACTGTTTGAAGTGAAGAAGTGAAGTGATAGTCACTCAGTCGTGTCTGACTCTTTGCAGCCCCGTGGACTCTGCAGGCCATGGAATTCTCCAGGCCAGAGTTCTGGAGTGGGTAGCCTTTCCCTTCTCCAGGGGATCTTCCCAACCCAGGGATGGAACCCAGGTCTCCCACATTGCAGGCAGATTCTTTACCAGCTGAGCCACCAGGGAAGCCCAAGAATACTGAAGTGGGTAGCCTAGCCCTTTTCCAGGGGATCTTCCCGACCCAGGAATCGAAGCAGGGTCTCTTGCATTGCAGGCAGATTCTTTACCAGCTGAGCTACCAGGGAAGTCCGCCATACTGGTTAGTGCCTGGTAATTCAACCAGAACAATCGGAGCAAAATACTTTTAACCAGACAGTGAAGCTGCTCCTCTTCCCCCAGGTACTCGTGCTTGGTAAATAAACTATTGTCTGACCTACTGTTCTGATTGGTTTTTTGCTCATCTGGTTCTTTCTACTGTTATTTACTACTCTCCCTGCAAGAGAAAAATCCCATTTGCCCAGACTTTGAGACCTTTGCAGGGGCTACGGTGGGAGCTTCTCCCTTTTACAATAGTCCCTTTCTCTCTCAGCCCCTAGAATAATCATTTCAAATAAAGTCTCCTTACTAAGCCCAGACTTGTTTTTTATCTGATAGTTAAAAGCAACAGTGACCAGTGCTGATCATGGGAAGAGTCTGAGCTCTGAGATCCAACAATTGTCTTCTAAAAACTGATCTCCAATCTTAGAAAGTGTCTAAGAACCAAGCAGTTGAGCACAGACAATAAATTTATATTTCAGTCATGCCTCCCACCAGGACCCCACTGCTCCTCCAGGGCACCATGGCTGCTGGCACAACTGTGTGCATGATGAATGAATGGATGCTGGTCATCCCTTTGCTGACTTAAAAGAATCCACAACATGAGAGTTGTGAATTAAATTTCATTTGGGGGAAAATGAAGATTATAGCCTGGGAGACACCATTTCACATAGCTCTGAGGAATTGCTCCAGAAAAGTAAGGGGGAAGGTCAGTATATATGTGATTGTGGTGAAAGGGGAGTGCATGCAACCAAGCACATATTTTTGCAGAAGGTTTCTGCTAGTCACAAGGAGCAGACGTCCCCATGAAGGAATTTAGTGCTTTTCTAGATATGAGGAGACAAAAGAGTTGGGCTCGTAAAATCAGCTCCTTAAAATATCTTAACTATCTGAAGATCTGTTCTGCCAGTTTTGGGGAACACAGTGTGCCTCATTCCTGGTGTCAACTCTGAACTCCCTGCAGCAGGTGTTGAAGGTCAGCAGCTGCTGCAGCACATGATTTAATCCTTGTAGAGGTCGATGGTAGTGTCCATGGCAAGTGCCAGTTTGTAGTTGACACCTTCTTTCACCTTGACTGTCATCCTTGAGGCTTTGGCACCAGATGCAAAGGCAGCTTGGGTCAGAGCATCTGCCTGGCCAGCCTGAGCCACATGCTGATGCCCTGTGGTCAGGGCTAAAGAGGGAAAAGCTCCAGGGATGGGTTCTGAGGGGAGAAGCAGGGCCCTGCACCCCACCAACAATGGGCAAGAGAATTACCACTGATAATAATAAATAGCTGCTCTTTCTTTCCAGACTCCATATTTTTGTTTTGTTTTGTTTTGTTTTGGGGGGATTTGGAGTTTATTGATGCTGATTAATGAAATTCTAAAACTGGTTCTATCCATCAGTAAAGTCGGGATAAAACCCCCAGGTGAAGACGTCTACCTCAGGCAGGGCTGCACAGAGTGGGTCTGGATTCGAGGATGACACACGTCCCTGTGTGCCACCCTTCACACACACCCTGTGTGCCTTCAGCTTTGATGAATCAGCCCGGACACTGAAGTGAGGAGAGTGCTTGCTGGCTCCCATGTCTGCAGCTCCCGACGCTCTTCCCCCCAGCCTGTGCCACTTGCCGCTAAAGAGGAGCCTGGGCCACACAGGAGAGAAAGAAAGGAAGGTGTCAGCATTAACCTGCTACCTCTTCTGCCAGGGCCTCTGCCAAATGCCAGCAGGGAACTGCCATCAATGTCACACAACATGCCAACGGAACAGCTGGCGCCCAGTCACCAGGGTAACCTGCCCAGCACAGGAATTTCAAGAACCCCTCCGCAAACACAGAAAATGAGACTTACTGCAAAACCAGGTGTTCCAGTCTAATTGCAGGAACCAGTTTGAAATGTTAATCTGCTCCCTGGAACTACATTTTGCATGTGAGAAGTTTGGGAGAGAGATTCCCAGCCAGGCTTCAGAGGGAAGAGCAAATATTTTTGTTCATTTATTTATTCATTTGAGGCTGGTTTCAAGTCTTTGAGCAATAGAGGTGTAGAGCGATGTGGCTGGAATTGACCTTGAGGTCGTCCTGCATAGCAGAGCCCAGCTGTGCCAGCTTGGCCCCGGGCAAAGCCAGCCCACCCTTCCTCCCAGCCTGCCCGATCCTACCTGTTGGATGACATAGCAGCGGACCAGCCTCCAGCTCCTCCAGAGACTCCCACTGTTGCAGCTGGAGCCAAGTGTACCTGTTTCAGGAGACAGTAAAACATAGTCATTAAGAATCTCAGAGGCAGACACCTCACTTCAAGCCTCTGCTCTGCCTTGGCGGGCTGTGTGTCCTCGGACAAGTTTCTTAACCTCTCTGAGTTTCTCAGAGCCTCTATTTCCTCTGCTCTAGAAATAGAGATGGCAGCTACCTCACAAAGGAGGCAAAAGTTAGCTCAGCTGATGTTTGTAAAGCATTTTGCAAAATCTATGGCTCATAGTGAGGCCTCCATAAAATAACTGTTATTACTAATTCATTAGTTGAGATAATTTTATTCATCTTCAATAAATCTGAGAAATCAAAGCATCTTCATCCTAGCTCATGTTAAAAGACAGCACAGCACTCCCATTCATCGATTTCTCAGTCCTTTTCCCTCCAGTCTCTCTGATGATCAGGGCCTGGTACCATCTGGCCTTTGCTGCTTCTTCAACTTGACCTGCCAACCTTTCCAACCCTCCCCCTTCCCCCCACCTGCACGACTTGCCCCATCCTGCCTCTTAGGCCCCGGAAAGCTCTTTATGCCTTCTCTACCCTCCTAGACCCAAGGCTTCTTCAGAGTTCAAACCCTACCTTCTCCACAGAACCTCTCGGACTGTTCCACGTTATTCATTCAGCAGCAACTACCAACCAACCAGCAATGTGAGGCTGGGCCCTGGGCCTCACAGAAGCCAGAAGGACTGTGGACGGACAGACTGGTCCCTACATGCCCCACACTGCAGTCAGCCCTCCCATCACCCCTTCCCTGAACCACAACTGTGCTTCACAGTGTCTCACCACCCATGTGCACTGCTGAGTCATGCGTCATGCTTGACCTTTGATGCTAACTTCTTCAGAGAAACAGTGCAATGCAATGCTGTGGAAGAAAGAACACAGGCTCCAACATCCAACAGCCCTGGGTTTGAATCCCAGCTCTGCCTTTTTCTTAATATATACTTTTTTTGTTTATTAAGTAAATAATACATTTTTTTTTATTATGTAACTAACCCCTGTGCTAAGTCTTAGTTACAGCATGCGGGATCTTTGTTACAACATGCGAACTCTTAATTATGGCATGTGGAATCTAGTTCACCAACCAGGGATCAAGCCTGGGGCTCCTGCATTGGGAGTGCAGAGTGTTAGCTGCTGGACCATCAGGGAAATCCCCCCAGCTCTGCCTCTTGCTGGCCATGTGACCCTTGGACGTTCTTCAGCTCACTATGAGAAGATGGGATACCAGGCAGAACCAAGGCTCTGCTGCAGTAAGAGGATCGCTGGCTTCTGCAGGATGAGCTGCTGACATCTTAGGATCACTGTTCCTCAGCTTCCACCAGGGTGGAATCTAAGCGATGTCCCAGGCAGGGGCCGGACAGCCAGTCTGGGGACTGGACCCCAGCAACAACTCCTACTCTCTCCCCACAGTGTGTGCACAATACACAAGAAATAATATCAAGGTCTTCTTGTTCTAATCAGCTCATGAAATGATTGAGCCAACTTTTTTATTTTTCAGAGTTCTTTTTCTCCCTACTCTGCAAAGTTGTTTGTGAATGTATTTTTAATTGTTCTGGGAAACATATCTATCTTGCTATTCCAAAGTTAGGCTACCATAACTCTGACTTCTGCCAGGGGGGAAGAATCTAGGAGGGGGTGAAATAGGCTCTACATGTCTTTTCCAAAAAAACGCTGCAAGTTCTGCACAATATTCTCTAACCATCCTCAGAGCAGTGAGAAGGTGACAGCAGCCGGTAAACCTTCCGGGGCCATGGGTGTGCTCCCAGGGGGTCTGCATCCACCCCGGGTAAAGGTAAGGAGCACTCTTTTTGTCACTGCCTCTTTATCCCAAGCTCTCAGTCTCTTTGTGGCTTTGAGGGTGCTTTGGGGTGATAGCATAGAGTGTAAGATTATATTGATTTGCCTTTGGTCACAGAAACTTGGTTCTAACTACCTCAGTCCTAAATCTAACAGAAAAGCACTTGAGTCCATTAAACGGCAGTAGAAAAAAAAAACAGAACACTTCAAAATTCAACCAAAATGCCAGGGTAAAAAGTACAAAAGGGAATCAAGTCATCAAAATGCTCAAAGCAGAAGATAGGGTAGGAAAGGACCAAAGAGGTCACAAGGTGAATTCAATCATATTGACGGCAAACAACAGTGACAAGAGAGCGGCAAAGACCCTGCCTCACCACCCCCCACCCAAAAATCAGCAGCTAGAACCCCAGGGTGAAGGAGAAGCTGCCAGGAAGGATACTGACTGCAGGGGGGTCTTCAAGGGTTGGTCTCCCCAGCATTCTGCCCCCAGGCTGAATCTGAAAAATCAGAAGAAATTGGAAGTTCTTTCTAGAAATGGGTAGCATTTCACAGTGGAATTGGCATCCCAAAGTAGGGTCATCCCAATCTTGCCTACTCACACACTTAAAATGAAGCTCAGTTCAGTTCAGTCACTCAGTCGTGTCTGAGTCTTTGCGACCCCATGGACTGCAGAACGCCAGGCTTTCCTGTCCATCACCAACTCGTGAAGCTTGCTCAAACTCATGCCCACTGAGTCGGTGATGCCATCCAACCATCTTCACCTCAAATGAAGCCTATGTGTAAAACTGGTGCACCATTCAGCCCTCTCCTTCAGGTGAAGAGCGACAGCCAGGAAACCTACATACAGACTCCCTATGAGGGGAGTCTGGTCCTCCCCCCATAAATGTGTGCAGACAGTCAAGGGTCAGCAGACCCTCAAAGAGAACAGGAAAAAAAGAAACAGCTCAAAGACATAGACTCAAGGAACTGTTGATGATGTTGCTGTTGAGTTGCTAAGAGTCCAGCTCTTTTGTGACCCCACAGACTGTGGCCTGCCAGGCTCCTCTGTCCACAGGATTTCCCAGGCAAGAATACAGGAGTGGGTTGCCATTTCCTTCTCTGGGGGCTCTTTCCAAACCAGGAATCGAACCTATGTTTCCTGCATTAGCAGGTGGATTCTCTACCACTGAGCCACCTGAGGAAGCCTGCTAAGGAACTGTGTAGAACTCAAAGAACTCAATTTAGTAACCCCAAAGAAATTGGAGAAGAAACTGTATTCATAAAGAATATGCTATGAAAATATAATCGTTGAAACAGAAATTCAAGAAAGTAGTCCAATGTGGAAAGCAAAAATAAAAACAGCTATAACATGAGAGAATAATTAAAAGATATAAAAGATTAATCAGAGCCAATATCCATCTCACAGAAGTCCAGGGAGAGAGAACCAAAAAAGAAGAAATGGAGAAAAGAGTCAAATAAATACTTCTGAGATCTGTATTGCTAAAAGGCCCACCAAGTCCTGAGCATGATGATTCTAAAAAGATAATTCCTAGATCTCACCTCATGTACTTTCAGAACATGGATTAAAGGAAGTTTCTAAAGCCACTAGGGGAAACATTTTATCTACAAAGGATTGATAATCCTCTCAATCGCAACTCTAGATAATAGAAGACAGTGAGGCAATTCCTCTAAAATGTTGAGTCAAGTGACTTTGAACCCAGAAGTCAGCCAAGGGAGAGGACAGAACAAAGATAATTTACACCTGCTAAGACCCAGACATCTTACTTGAGAAAAACTACCTGAGGATATACTCCAGAAAAGGAAACAAGCAAAAATGAACCTGCGGAAATGAACAAACACCAACCAAATAAGGACAAGCACAGGGTATTGATTCAGAGCTTGCAAGGGAGTCAGCCCCATCACTTGTGTCTGGCAGACACTCAAGTGGGTCAGAAGAGCAAGAAAGCTTTATACTGGAAAAAGTAAAGGCTTCAGATGTGCCCTGACTGGAGGCTGTGGGCATGGGGAAGTCATGGGTGGGCTAACTTCCTATGTGACTGGTTATGGGTGGACACTGGCTGTCCCTGGTTGGTCCTAAGTTGGAATCAGGAACAAAAATGAGGGAAACTTTCGGATATTAATCCAGTCCTGCCCCTATTGGTCCTGTTGTTTCAGAGGTTATTGTTTGGCTTCATGGGCTGGTTTGCTATGATAGTGGTCAACTTTCCTACAAGTGTGACTTACACATAACATGCGGGCTTCCTGGACTGTGAATAATGGGTTGGTGTCCTGGGTTGGTTGCTGCAGATTTTATTTTTTCATATTATCTGGACATTGTCTGTTTGTCCATCTCAAATCTAAGAGACTGAAGGAGATCCAGTAAACAGTGGAGCTAAGTCAGGAATGCAGTGAAAAAGCCCAGGACCCAGTTTGAAAGAAATCTATTTGAAATCGGCCATTTCATACTTACAGAGTAGAATGTTTAAGAAGCTGGACATTCTTAGTAATATGTGAAGAAGGCCTCAGTTACTTCAGTCAATAATAAAAGGGAGAATTGCAATTAGTAATTCCAAGATGAGAGTCAGTGTATGCTCTAGATATGAAATGGAGCATACAAAACTCAGTGGTTTTCTTTTTTCTTTTTTTTCGAAGAACTGATAGAGTACAGCAGTAATCCACTTGACCTTGATGCTTGGAACAATCTCCTTTGAGCAGCCCAGATTTAGTGACTAGGATTGCTGCTGCTGCTAAGTCGCTTCAGTCGTGTCTGACTCTGTGCGACCCCACAGACGGCAGCCCACCAGGCTCCCCCATCCCTGGGATTCTCCAGGCAAGAACACTGGAGTGGGTTGCCATTTCTTTCTCCAATGCATGAAAGTGAAAAGGGAAAGTGAAGTCGTTCAGTTGTGTCCGACTCAGCGATCCCGTGGACTGCAGCCTACCAGGCTCCTCCATCCCTGGGATTTTCCAGGCAAGAGTACTGGAGTGGGGGGGTGCCATTGCTTTCTCCAGGTGACTAGGATTACAACTCCTCTATAGAACCTGTATGCAGGTCAAGAAGAAACAGTTAGAACCTTCTATGGAAAAACTAACTGGTTCAAAATTGAGAAAGGAGTATGACAAGGCTGTTAATTGTTACCCTGTTTATTTAACTTATATGCAGAGCACATCATGCGAAATGCCAGGCTAGATAAGTTATAAGCTGGAATCAAGACTGCTGGGAGAAACATCAACAACTTCAGATATGCAGATGATATCACTTTAATGGCAGAAAGGGAAGAGGAACTAGATAGCCTCTTAATGAGGATGAAAGAGGAGAGTGAAAAAGCTGGCTTAAAACTCACTATTAAAAAAACTAAGATCGTGGCATGCGGTCCCATCACTTCATAGCAAATAGAAGGGGAAAAAGTCAAAGCAGTGACAGATTTCCTCTTCTTGGGCTCTAAAATCACTGCAGATGGTGACTGCAGCCATGAAATTAGATGATTGCTTCTTGGCAGAAAAGTTTTGACAAACCTAGACAGTGTATTAAAAAGCAAAGACATCACTTCGCCGACAAAGGTCTGTATAGTTAAGGCTATGGTCTTTCCAGTAGTCATGTACAGATATGAGAGTTGGACCATGAAAAAGGCAGAGTGTCTGTTTTAGAATTGATGCTTTCAAACCATGGTGCTGAAGACTCTTGAGAGTCCCTTGGACTGCAAGGATATCAAACCAGTCAATCCTAAAGGAAATAAACCCTGAATATTCACTGGAAGGGCTGATGCTAAAGCTGAGACCCCAGTACTTTGGCCATCTGATGTGAAGAACTGACTCATTGGAAAAGACCCTGAGGCTGGGAAAGACTGAAGGCAGAAGGAGAAGAGGATGACAGAGGATGAGATGGTTGGATGGCATCACCGACTCAATGGACATGAACTTGGGCAAACTCCAGGAGATGATGAGGGACAAGGAGGCCTGGTGTGCTGCGGTCCACGGGTTGCAAAGAGTCAGACATGACTGAACAACAACATAGATCCAATTATTCTACTGATTCCACAGTGAATAATATTTACAAAACCACAATACCGGTTAAAGCTATGTGTTGATTTTCAATTTTCAGCATAAACAGGTATATAAACAAAACATGAAGGCTAACTATATAGTTGCAGTATGAAATATAAATGTTCTAAACTTTGACAACATAAAGTTAGCACTTACTGAGATGGGAAGGAAGAGGAGGAGGCAATGTGGAGTAATGTTCTCATGTTACAAGGTGGAGAAACAAGAGATACTAAGTTAATGAATCAAGGAATGAAGGTTTAAGCACCTTATGTTAAACCAGAGAGGAAATAAGTAGAAGAATAAAAATGTAACAAAAATTGGCAGAAAGAAGCCAGGAGAAGATACATGCCTCATCTATCATAGTAGGGAGTCAATAGCTACTGCTTCAAAGGGATGAGTCAAGATGTAGAAATGCAAACATATTATTTGAGTTATGGACAAAAACAACCATCATGACCACATGTCAAGTGAAAAATGGGACCAGCCATGGAGGCATAGGGGAAGACTTCCCTTTCATGTCAGACCCTTCTGTACTATCTTCATTGTTATTTCCTCTGGGCATGCGTGGTTAATACTGCTTTTTCTCTTTTAAGCTTAAAAGAAGTCAGGATTCAGAGGCAACCCTGGGACCCTCCCACAAGGTTAAATTCTTTTTCTCTGTCCCCAGAACAACCCCAGCCTCATTATTTGACTTGGCCTCACCAAGATTCTGATTTTAGCTGCACTTTCTCAAACTAACCTCCTTAGGGACTCAGAGGAGTCATTTTTATTACATACTTATTACCCAGGTGAGAAGATAGTGATTTCCTTCCTTTAATAAATATTTACAGAGCACCTACTATGTGCAAGACTCTGGGATTTTGAAATCTACATCTTTATCAGTTATGAGACTTTGTGTTCAGCTGCTCAGTCATGTCCGAATCTTTGAGAACCCCATGGACTGTAGCCCGTCAGGATCCTCTGTCCATGGAATATTCCAGGCAAGAATACTGCAGTGGGTTACCATTTCCTACTCCATATGAGACTTTGAGCCAACAACTAAATCTCTCTGAGCCTCAGTGTCTCCACCTATAAAATGGGGATGCTGCCTCTCAGGGCTGTTGGAAAAGTAAGAATGTTCCCAAGCTCCCAAAGGGAGTTTACACAGATACAAAGGTTTATATATATATATATATAAACTAGAAAGGAAATGCAAAGTCAATCAAAGTTTCAAAAATCATTTAGGAGGAGCTTTTAACAATATTAATGTCAAATTATTTCTCTTTAGTACAAGACAAAAAAAAACTGAAGAAAAATCCAGATTAAAAGATACTTGGGGATAAAAAGATACTTGAGAAATATTTGGGGCTTCCCTGGGGGCTCAGAGGGTAAAGTATCTGCCTACAATGCAGGAGACTCGGGTTCAATCCCTGGGTTGGGAAGCTCCCCTGGAGAAGGAAATGGCAGCCCACTCCAGTATTCTTGCCTGGAGAATGCCATGGACAGAGGAGCCTGGTGGGCTACAGTCCATGGGGTTGCAGAGTCAGACACAACTGAGAGACTTCTCTTTCTTTCTTTCTTTCTTTCTTTCTCTCTCTCTCTCTCTCTCTCTCTCTCTCTCTCTTTCTCTCTCTCTCTCTTTCTTTCTTCCTTTCTCTCTCTCTCTCTTTCTCTCCTCTCTCTCTCTTTCTTAGAGATAGTTAGACTTTGAGTATTTTGGTGTCAGTGACTTAAAAAGTCAGCAGAATGAATCTTCATTCAAGAAAGACTTCATTTCCTAAAATGTGTTTGAGAAAACACTTGCAGCAGAGTGCCAACAGCCAAACAAACAGTAGGAACACAGCACATCACAGCCCTCTCTTAGAAAGTCACAATGCACGATAGTGTAATAAATGCCGTGAGAAATCTTTTGCAAGCAGACATGTTCAACTCATCATTTCCCAACTCTCTTCATCATGGAATCTTCTACCCACTCTTGACCTTACACCTGAACATCCCCTGTCCCCTTCCTAATTCTGAGCTACTGCTCAGCAGAACACACTTAAGAAAATGCTGCACTAGAGAACCTATGGATTCTGTTTAGCTCAAGCTAGAGTTAATAGTCTTCATGGCTCCCTTGCACTAAAAATGCTCACCAAACTTGAGCAAAGCCATGTGGCCAATTGAAGAATTCACCATGAACAACCAGAGTCTCTCCTAAAAGCCCTCAACATTCTGCACGTGGCACACAAGCAGCAGCAGAACCCACCTGAGCCCAGAGCAGATGTGTGCAGACTGGGAGCCCTGCTGAGGAGGCAGCAGAAATGAACAGGCTCCTCTGGCCTCCTGCCTTCATGTTGGGTTCAACACCAATAATATGAGCCAGCACCCCTTTCAATCTAACCAGCGCCAGGAAATCCACCCCAAGAACACCTGATCCTCAAATAGCCAGCTGATTGATGCTGCCAGCATTTCTAGAGCCTGTCACACAGGAAAAGACCCTAATGCTGGAAAAGATTGAAGGCAGGAGGAGAAGGGGACAACAGAGGATGAGTTGGTTGGATGGCATCACTGACTCAATGGACATGAGTTTGAGCAAGCTCCGGGAGATAGTGAAGGACAAGGAAGCCTAGCGTGCTGCAGTCCATGGGGTTGCAAAGAGTCAGATATGACTGAGCGACTGAACAACAACAATCACACAGGAAGGTGCACGGCAGAGAGTGCATGGATACACCCAGTCACACATGCCTTCAGCCTCCTGCACTGCGCCCCACCCTGACATTGCACATGCCAGTCACACATGGAGCTACCTCTTGGGCTTGTAGCGCATGCAAACACAGCTGTCCTTGGGACAGACTGGATTGCCAGGAAAGAGTTCTGGAAACAAAACTGCTGCTTCTGGGAAAAACAAGCAAATCAAAGGGCATGACTGGCATTCCCTTCTGTCTCCATGACATCTTCATTTTGAGCGGAGAGTGGAGTTTGGATAACACTGACAGCTGTTGATGCAGGAGGCCTGAAGCCCACAGTCCCTCCAAATGGCAAGTCCTTCTGCTTGCTCCTCCCCTCGGCCACATGCCGGCTGCCACCTGAAGCCTTGCCTGGCTTTGTTCCCTCCACGTTCACTCACTGGCAGCAAGGCCTGTGCTCTGCCTGACATTCACACCCTACTCTGCTCAAACCACATCAAGGCGCTGCAAAGTGATCCACGGAGGAAGGTGGAGGAAGAGGCAGCTGCGGGTGGCTGGGACATGAAAGCCCTCTTCCCTCCAGAACATTCTCTCCCACTGGCTGTAAGTGCCTCCAGTATTATAGTAAGGCTTTTGTTTCTTGGGCTGGAAGTGGGGACAGCAAGATGGAATTACCTGACAGGTACATGCGTTGGTGGCAGGCATCCTACACAACCCAGGAACTTGTTTTTGCTGAATCCTGACCCTGCACCCAGTTCCTTCTCAACCCAGATAGCCCTATGAAACTTCTCATGAGGTTTTAGTCCCATTAAATATAACTTCCTTTTCCATATTTGTATATAAAATGAAAAAAATTGAAATAATGTAAAGTAATCCAGAAAAGAAAGTATGCTGAGGGGAGAAAGATGACAGATGGAAACAAAAATGGCAGATGGCAAATAAATGTTTAGAAGATAGACAGGTGTGGGTTTATTACACTTTTCTCTCTACTTTTGTATTTGAAACTTCTACACTAAAAATTTAAATTAAAATATATTTGTATGAAATCAACATCCATTTATAACCAAAAAAAACTCCATAAAGTGACCATAGAGGGAAAATAGCGCAACATAATAAATGCTATGTATGATCAAATCACAATCAACATCATACTCAACAGTGAAAAGCTGAAAGCATTTCCTCTGAGAGCAAGAACAAGACAAGGATGCCCACTTTCGCCACTTTTATTCAACATAGTTTTGGAAGTCCTAACCAAGTAATCAGGGAAGAAAAAGAGATAAAAAGAATCCAAATTGGAAAGGAAGAATTAAAAGTCACTGATTGCAGATGACATGATTTTAGGATAGAAAATCCTAAAGACATCACCAGAAAACTACTAGAGCTCATCGATGAATCTGGTAAAGTTGCAGGATACAAAAGCAATATACAGAAATCTGTAGCATTTCTATACGCTAACAATAACTATCAGAAAGAGAAATTAAGGAAATAAACCCATTTACCATCATATCAAAACCAACGAAATAGCTAATAATAAATCTACCTAAGGAGGTAAAAGACTTGTACTAGGAAAATGATAAGACACTGATGAAAGAACTTAAAGTTGATACAAACAGATGAAAAGATATACTGTGCTCTTGGATTGGAAGAATCAATATTGTGAAAATAACCATATTTCCCAAAGCAATCTTCAGATTCAATGAAATTTCTATCAAAATACTAACGGCATTTTTCACAGAATTAGAACAAGTAATTTTTAAATTTTTATGGAAACACAAAAGACATCAAATAACCAAAGCAATCTTGAGAAAGAAGAGGAATCACACTCCCTGAACTTCAGACTATACTACCAAACTACGATAATCAAAACAGTATGGTATGGGCACAAAAACAGACACATAGATCAACAGAACAGGATAAGAAGGTACACTTATGGTCAATTAACCTAGGATAAAGGAGGCAGGAAATACAATAAAGAAAAGATGGTCTTCTGGGAAAACTGAGTGGCTACATTTGAAAGAATTAAATTAGAACATTCTCTACCACCATATACAAAAATAAATTTTAATGGATTAAAGATTTAAATTTAAGACTGGATAATATAAAAGCCCTAGAAGAAAACACAGGCAGAATATTCTTTGACATAAATCATAGCAATATTTTTTAATCTGTCTCCTACAGCAAAGGAAATAAAAATAAAAGTAAAGAAATGGAACTAATTTAACTTAAGAACTTTTGCACAGCAAAGGAGATCATCAACAAAGTGAGAGGACAACCAACTGAATGGGAGAAAATATTTGCAAATGATATGACCAATAAGGGGTTAATATCCAAAGCTTATAAACAGCTTATAGAACTCAACAACAACAAAAAGCCCTGCAAACAATTCATTTAAAAATGGCAGAAAAATTGAATAGATATTTTCCCAAAGAGGAAATGCAGGTGGCCAACAAGCACATGAAAAGATCCTCAATGATGCTAATTATCAGGGAAATGCAAGTCAAAACCACAATGAGATATTATCTCATACCTGTCAGAATGGCTATCATCAAAAAAACCACAACAAACGTTGACTAGGATGTGGAGAAAAGGGAACCCTCATACACTGTTGGTAGGAATGTAAATTTTTTCAGCCACTGCAGAAAACAGTACAGAGGTTTCTCAAATAACTAAAAATAGAACTATCATATGACCCAGCAACTCTACTCCTGGGTATATCCAAAAGAACAAAATCACACTAATTTGAAAACATCTATGTTCCCTAATGTCCATAACAGCATTATTTACAGTAGCTAAGAATTGTAAGCAACCCAAGTGCCCATCACCAGATGAATGGATAAAGAAGATGTGGTATGTAATATAACAGAATACCATTCAGCCATTAAAAAGAATGAAATTTTGCCATTCACAACAACACGGATGGGCTTGCAGGACATTATGTTAAATGAAATAAGTCAGAGAAAGACAAACACTGTATGTACAAATAGATTCTATTATATGTAGAATCTAAAAAACACAAAAACTAGTGAATAGAACAAAAAAGAGGCAGACTCACAGATTTAGAGAACAAACTAGTGATTACCATAGTGGGAGGGTGGAACATTGGGGTCGGGGATTAAGAGGTATAGACTACTAATATTAGGTATAAAATAAGCTACAAGGACAGGGCGTCTCAGGTGGCGCTGGTGGTAAAGAATCTGCCTGCCAGTGCAGGAGACACAGGTTTGATCCCTGGACGAGGAAGATCCCCTGGAGGAGGAAATGGTAACCCGCTCCATATTCTTGCCTGGAAAATTCCATGGACAGAGGAGCCTGGCAGCCTACAGTCAGTCCTTGGGGTCACAAAGATTCAGACATGACTGAGCATACATACACAAGCTACAAGGATATATTACAACACAGGGTGTGTAGTCAGTTTTAAAACAACTGTAAATAGAGTAAAATCTTTAAAAATTGTGAATCACAATATTGTACACCTGAGATGCATAATGTTATACATCAACTATACTTCAATTTTTTAAAAAGAGGAAAATTAATAAATAAATAATATATATGTGTGCATATACACACACAGGCACTCAAACATAACTGTCTAGCTTTCCTCCCTCTTGTTGTTTAGTCGCTCAGTCATGTCTGACTCTTTTGCAACCCCAAAATGAGTCTTGTCTGACTCTTTGCATAGCCCACCAGTCTCCTCTGTCCATGGGATTTCCCAGGCTAGAATACTGAAGTGGGATGCCATTTCCTTCTCCTGGGGATCTTCCTGACCCAGGGATCAAACCTGCATCTCCTGCATTGGCAGGTGGATTCTTTACCACTGAGCCACCTAGGAAGCCTACCTGATATCATTTAAACAGCTATTGGCAATTTAAATTGTAATGTGAACAAGTTTTAGTTTTTTTCATCTTTTTTGAGAGCAGGTTTTAATAGCAAAAGAATAGAAAGAAAGCTGAATTCTCAGCAAGCAGAAGGCCATCAGTTTGGGAAGGGAGGAGGCAAATATATTTGGGAGGCCAGGGTCCCTAAAAGGATGCTTCTTTACAAGTGTTGAGGCTCATGCTATTTCAGAACAATCCCATTAGTATTGGGAGGTTTGGTGGAAAAATTGAACTGACATTTATTCTTGGCCTTGTTGATCTCTGAAGTGTTCCTCTTTGTTGTTACCCAAAGTAGGTAGTTACCCAAAGTGCTTTTTGCATCAACCAGTTTGACTATTAAGAGGCCAAGCTTTTGCTTTGAGTAAAAGAGAAAAGTGAAGTCTCTCAATCATGTTCGACTCTTTGTGACCCTATGGACTGTAGCCAGCCAGGCTCCTCTGTCCATGGAATTTTCAAGTGGAAATAGTGGATTGGTTAGCCATTCCCTTCTCCAGGGGATCTTCCCGATCCAGGTATTGAACCCAGGCCTCCTGCATTGCAGGCAGATTTTTTATTGTTTGAGCCACCAAGAAAACACTTTGCTTTGAGCCAGCCCACATACTGTTTCAAATTAATGACACTATTCATTTCTCTGATCCCAAGGACACCTGTGGATCTGGTTTCAACATCAAGCAGATTTAGAAGATTTCACTTCTTGTCCATATTTTATTAAACCATTCTATCCAAGCTTCTCAAACAAGGTGACCCTTCAAACTAGTATGAAACGGAGGAAGTTGGTCTCCTTGCCCACCACCACCATGTCTCTCTCTTGCCATTACGTCCCCTTCTAAACTCAGGCTGTTCCTCTGTTCAAAAAATAATCAGTGAAAAAGAATTACCCAATAGGAACATCAATTCTTAAAGCCTTCAGCAATAGGAGTCTGCTTAAATAAATTGGAGTTATCCACACAGTGGAATATTTACCCAACTTTTAAAAAGGATGCATGAGATCAATAGGGACTGACAGGAAAAGATCTCAAGATACACTATTTAGAGAGTGGTGAAAGTCCTGTTGCCCTGTGGGCTTGAAGAGAAGAATTCATTCTCCATATAGAGAGGAAGAGTCTTACCCGTTAATCACTAGAAGTGATCACTGACAAAGCCTGTGGCTCAGTGGAAAGTCAGATCTAAATGGTTGAGCACGGTGGGATGGCAGATTTTAAAAATGGCCCCGTGCCTTGTTCCAGGAAAAAGCAAAGCTAATCTCCTCTACACAGAGATATGACAGCAGCTGAAAGGATCAAAGTCAGGCAAAACTTTTGTATACTCATGCCAGGCTTTTGGGGATGGAAAGCGTTATCTCAAGATCCAAACCCATAAGTTGTAAGTTTCTTAGCATCCGGCATTCTCTTTGTTTATTTTCTGCTTTTCACACCTGGTCCCAAATAAAGATCTTTGAAAATACCAAGAGATCTCATTCATGACGGGGACAAAGAAGGAAATAAAGTGTGCTTCTTGGCTCTAAATTTCAAAGGAGTAGTTCTATGCCCTCTAGCAGGGTGACTACACAGCAGGAGAGCAGGTGAACTTCCAGGAGTCAAGCTCTTTCTGCTCATGCTCCAATCTGGATATTTTCTTTTTTTAATTTTATTTACTATTTATTTATTTTTGGCTGTGCTGGGTCTTCTTTGCTGTGCTCAGACTTTCTCCAGTTGTGGTGAGGGGGTGCTACTCTCTATTAATAGTTCTGGAGCGTGGGCTTCTCATTGCAGTGGCTTCTCCTGTTGCAGCGCACAGGCTCTGGGGCAAGCGGGCTTCAGTAGTTGAGACAAGTAGGCTCCAAAGTTGTAGCACGTGGGCTCTAGAGTGCAAGCTCAGTAGTTGTGGCGCATGGGCTTCGTTGTCCTGTGCCTTGTGGGATCTTCCCAGACCAGGGATCAAACCCTGCATTGGCAGGTAGATTCTTAACCATTGGACCACCAGGGAAGCCCCACTCTGGATATTGACTTGAATATCCTCTGATCTTTTGCTGGGCAAATGGCTATGTGGGATAAAAACTACATTTCCCAAACTCACCAATTTCAGTCAATTGACCAAGTCCTGGCCAAAGAAAAGAAGACATGGTAAGTGCAAGGGTAAGTGTAATTTCTGAAGAGTTCTTAAAGAGAGAGAGCATGGCTTCTCCTCCTTTCTTTTTCCTGCTGGTTGAAACATAGGTTTGGAGCTTGAGCAGCCTTTGGACCTAAGAATAAAGTCCAGAACAGAACTGAGAATATTACCAAGGAGAATTCCAGAGATGGGTCTGTGCCTCCTCCTCTACTTCCATTAGAAAAAAAAAAAAAAAAAATTCATTCCTTCAGGTGCCCTAGAAATGCTATTCCCTTTTCCTCCAGCCCACCCTGGGGTCACCAGCCAGGATGCAGAATCTGTGAGCAGTAGATAAGAAGGAGGTTCTCTCCTCTTTATTTCAGAACACCTCCAATCAATTCCTTTAACAATCGAAGTAACAAGGTCAGGATGGCCCACTTACAGTTACCAGTGTTTCCTTGAGTCTTTTGGAAAGAATCCCAATTATGACGCTGGACTCCTTATAACCCAGATTTAACCCAGATTAAGACAAATTTTAGCAACATTTTATCAGAATTGACCCTTCCTTTCAGATTCACTTATCTCAGGTAGAACTACTTCCAAAATGCAGATTTTTTTTTTTAAGTCCTAACAGAAAAGGTCAATACTCTCAAGGCTGAACCCATGGATAAAATTTAAAATGTGAAAGCAAAAATACTTTCCAATCAGCAGGGACTGGTTTTGCTGGAAAAGCAACCGGAAGATGGATGCACCAGCAACATGCGGTTGCTGCTGCTGCTGCTGCTGCTGCTAAGTCGAGTCAGTTGTGTCTGACTCTGTGCAACCCCATAGACGGCAGCCCACCAGGCTCCTCCGTCCCTGGGATTCTCCAGGCAAGCACACTGGAGTGGGTTGCCATTTCCTCCTCCAATGCATGAAAGTGAAAAGTGAAAGTGAAGTTGCTCAGTCATGTCTGACTCTTCGCGACCCCATGGGCTGCAGCCTACCAGGCTCCTCCGTCCATGGGGTTTCCCAGGCAAGAGTACTGGAGTGGGGTGCCATTGCCTTCTCCAAACATATGGTTACAACAGTAAAAAAGGAACCCTTTGGTTGTTAAGACTTTACGGTGGTGTTAAGAAAAAGAAGTCATCCTATATACTACTGAGTAGAAGAAGCTTAAGAGAGAGAAAGTGGAACTGATTTCCCTGAAATACTCTAAAGCTGATGACATTGGCAACACTGGAGCCCTCCCTAAGACTTTCTGGTGGCATCTTCACAGCAAGCTACCTTGACATACATGACTTTGTAAGTGTTGTCTCATCCTTGCTTCAGGGACTTCTCTGGTGGCCCAGTGGTTAAGACTCTGCACTTCCGATGCAGGGTTCAATCCCTGGTTGGGAACTAAGATCCCAAATGCTATGTGTTGTAGTCAAAAGGAAATTAAAAAAAAAAAAAGTCTCTCTGCTTTAACAGTAAACATGTGTGTTAATACAAAACCAGAACGACCTTAAACACTGAATTTTATTCCAGTGTTTTAAACATGAAGACCTTATTTTCAAAAAGACAACACTATAGTGGTAGAGAACAGATCAGTGGTTGCTAGGGGTTATGAGTGGGGAGAGGATGTGATTACTAAGGGGCAGCAAAATGGAGCTTTTGGTGGTGATGGTAAGTTCTGTATCCTGATCTGTGCTGGTGGTGGTCCCACAAATTTATGTATGTGTTAAAACTTACGTAGAATTATACATCAAAAATTTTCCAGTTTATTGAATGATAGCCTTTTAATTAGTTAAATTAAAACAAATTAAGTTTTAGAAGGTCTTTCCTAAACAGTCAAAAAATAAGCAGACCCACAGGCTAGTTCATGAAGAAACTAGCATCAGAAGTGACGGCCAGCATCCAGGTGCCAGTCTTGTGACGTTATTCACATATAGAGGCCACAAAGTCACTTGGAGATGGTCGCAGGTGTGGGGACAGTGGGGCAGTAACTAAACTAGTTACACAAAAACTAGTATATCTTTTTACAGAGAAGCATTTTCCATGCACAGGGATTCACAGGAGACCTCCAAAGTGTGCAAAATAAAGCAGCTTGCAAACATGAAAAAGAAAATGAAATGAAAATTAAAAAGAAAACTAGCTCTACCTGACTAGGTAATCAGAAAAGTCATCACCAGGAACAAAAACACCCTATACACTATGTAAACATCGAGATCCATCCTCCACAGATCCCAGCACAGGCACAAAGCCTGCTGCCTGGGAAGCATCCAATGACTCACAGAAACCCAGAACTAACCATGCAGCTGGGAAGGAGGTTGGCACATGGGAAGGAAAGTCCCAAAATGAGATAAAACTTCCCATCAGTACGATATGATGGGAGCACAGAATCAAACTTAGGTTAATTTATGGGCCCAGACAGTGGTAAAGAACCGGCCTGCCAATGCGGGAGACACAAGAAACTTGGGTATGATCCTTGGGTCGGGAAGATCCCCCGGAGTAGGAGATGGAAACCCACTCCCGTATGCTTGCCTGGAAAATTCCGTGGGCAGAGGAGCCTGGCCATGGGGTCACAAAGAGTTGGACACGACTGAGCATGCACACAGTATCGCTGATCCTGCTCACAGCGCCAATGGTCTCGCTGTTTATGCTATCTGCCCTGTTTGCTGAACCCAGGGAAGCCAAGGCGCAGGCTAAGAGTCTGGAAGAAGACTTGAGGAGCCACAGGAACTGCAGACAGTTTCTTCTCTCCTGGCTGGCACGGCAGCCGTGACATAGCCTCTCTCCTGGCTGATGCAGCAGCCATAGCAACAGCCTTAACATAACCATAAAGCAGCCAAAACATAACCTCATATAACATAACCATGACGTCACTCCAGTATAGCGGCAGCAGCCAGGGCTTTCATGGTGAAGCTCACACAGGCATATTGCACAAAGTAACCCGTGACCAAGCGAGGACCTCATGGCACGCATGCACAGTGCTAGAAGTGATCTCAGCTGTTACATAGTCACTATTTACAAAATGTGGGGCAGGAGCGAGGCGAAAGAGTGTGACCATACCATCTTGGCCAACTTGCTCTTTCCCTACACACACGCATGAAGAATTTGAGATTTCCCACCCACCTGAGACTGGTGCCTGCCATGCCAGTGAAACTCACATGCTAGTCACCATTGATGACTAAGTGGTATTTCTTCTCCTCCTCCTGCTCCCAGCCCACAGGACAGACAGGGGTGCTGTCTGTGCCCTACACAGTGACTTCAGCTGCAGCTGAGACCGCTGGTCCCCATGCATGGTCCAGGGAACCGACTCAAGCGCTCTCTGAGTCTCTGCTTATCTGTCCTAGGGCTTCCTTCCTCCACATCCCGGTTGTTAAGAGCAGTCTGAAGGTATTAACACCTGCGAGGGCAAACCGTCAACCAATGGCATTGCAAGTCGGTCGATAAAACCACCAGATTCCCCCCGCAGAGGGATGATCCTGACAGGTCCTCATCAGAACTGAGCCCAGTTGCCCACGTGGGACCAGCTCACTGTGACTCTTCTCCTCATCCGTCTCCCTCACCCCTTTCCCTCGGATCTCTGCTGAACAAACTGCTCCCCAACCCTTTTTTCAGGCTCCTCAGTTTGAAACCCACACTCAAGACAAATGGCTAGACTATTATTACTCTCTACCCCATCGCACTCATTCTGTGAGGTCCTAGAGCCAGTGCCTGAAACAGAACTGCACATTTCCACCTAATGCCAATGGCTGGAAAAACATAAAGCTTAGTGTCAGTAAACCGGCTAAGAGGTTTTGGCCATTTCTAGTGAGGACACTGCAGCCTCCTCCCCGTTATCTCACTTGTATGTAACCATTTCAGGAAGCTGTTCATGCTTCTCACCCCCAGCCTGGGTTCCCTGTGGCCCGCTGGCCATAAGCAGCAGATCCTGGCTGTTTTGGTTTTCTGCCCCCATCTGTATAATGAGCCCCAGGAGGTTGGCGCTCTAAGCATTTCAGTGCCCACTGGAGGGCTTGTGATTTCTTCCCTAATTAGGGAGGTGAAAGGGCGGTTCAGGGGAGACTCTGCTCCTGCATCTGACACTAGCATCGCACCAGGTGGCCCCCCACCCCCCTCCCTCATCAGTCTGCTCGAGCCTGTCGCCCTCCAGCCACAACTGCTCAGGTTAAGATGCACCAAGACGGAAAGTTGCCACTTGATTAAGATAAAAATAAATTAATCAAAATATGTAACACATCCCTCCTTTGAACAGATGGCTGGGGAGCTTGCCTCATAACGTTGAACATCAAAAATGAATCAGAGGCTCATCTCCCTGCATAATCAAGAATTCGCTCACTGTTTCTACTGCAGCCAGGCAGGAGCTAGAGATGCCACAGGCAAAGGCTGAGAACCCACTGATCCTATCTCGAGCCTCTCCTTAGCCTTGTTCTCTGTCTGTCAGGTAACACTCCTTGGCATCAGACACCATGTCAGTGTAGGCATGGGGATGGGGAGACAGGAGAGTATAAAATAAATAAAAGATGTGTCAGTCTATCCCTTCCAAAGTGCTCGTTACCCTTTATCAGGCTGCACTTGTTGACACTTCTTCCAAAGAAAAAGTATTCCAGCCACCTCCTGTTTTGGGTTTTTGGGGTTTTTTTTTTTAATCTCTTGGAGACATCCCAGTCCAGATACTTGTCACTCCACTCTGGTTAAAACACTTGGGCACATTGCATTATGATTTATTTGTTTACTTGTCTTAGCTCCCTTGAGCTCTTTGAAGGCAAGGATAATTTCTTATGTGACTTGATATCACAGAACCCAGCAAAGACTTAAATAAATGTTTGATGTATGAATAAAAATAAATGGAAAATTGAAAGAGCCTCTCAGTTGGTCTCCCTCCATTCCCCTTGTTCTATTCCACACAGATGCCAGTTTAAATCTTTGCAAAACTTTCAATCAGACAAATCTATAGTTGCTATGAAATTATCTCCAAGATATAGGATGAGGCGAAAAAAGGAAGATCCAGAACAACACATGTATAACACATGTATAATTGATTTAAATGGAAGCAAGGGACATGTACATATATATGGTTGTGTGCAAATATATGTTTCTAAGATTTCACCACACCGGCCTCCCCATCCATTTCTTGCCCACTCTACACCTGCACTAACTCAAGGAGGGGCTGATTCTGCCAGAGCCTCAAACACGCTGGCTATACAGTTTGCAGGGCCCAGTGTTTAAGGGAAATATGAGATCTCTTTCTCAAAATGCATTGAGACTCCAGACAGTGGCAGCAGAGCATGACACCAAGCACAGGTCCTTCTGAGCCTGGTACCTGTGTAACCACACAAATCACATGCCCATGAAATGGTCCCTGATCTCAGACCTCTTCCGAAGGGGAAAAACAGCTTCCCAGAGAGAGTGTCGGAGAGAAATGAGCCATCTCCCACCCCAGCTTTTCCATCCAGGCAGACTTTGACATCCAAAGCTCCTTCCTACATACTCGCTCAATATTTTGATTAAAAACCATGATAAACTTGTGGATGCAACAAAAGGAGAAATTGATGTTTTAATACAACTCATTAGAGCACCTTTATTAACTCCAGAAATAAAAAAAAGGGATATAAAATAGAAAGATTAGTTTAAAATCAACACTGCACTGGTGAGGGCAGCTGCAATTTCAGAAACATTAATTGCTGAGTTGCCTCATTACTGATTAAATAAGAAATCTCAAATACCATTAGACAATTGTGATTAAATGTATGTCATTCTAATTGAATGTGTGGTTTATTGCCTTCCCTGGATCGGCAGGTCACCTTCCTGTTGCGTATATTTGGAAAGGGCACATCTATACAGTGATGGCACGTGAGCCATTATTTCTCAGACAGCCCTACAACCCTCAGAGTTGTATCCTAAAAAAATGACTGCATTTGCAGGTGGGGAAGGAGAGTGTGGTGCAATAAGAAACCTAAGATGATGAAAATAAATTCCACTTAATGTCATGGCTGAGCACGTTTCCCTCTCATATTATTACCAGGCTCTGGGTCTTCTGATTCAGAGTTGCTGACAGTCCCTCTGGCTTTGGAGTCACTTGTGGACTCAAGGGTGTGGGGCATCTTTGGGGCTTAAAGAAACAGCTCTGAATCCTTGAAAGTGGATCTGACTAGGATTATGTGGAAATGAAAAACCTTGGAGCTAATTGCTCCCTCACTATGCTAAGGAGCCAGGGCAGAAGAGTCTCCTAAGGCCCGTTCATTTTCATTTCCCAAGGACAAAGGTATAAAATTAATTTTGCCTTCACTCTGACTAGTTGTTGCTACCCCCTATCCCATGGGACGTGGACTATACTCCCTTCCCTAGTCTTACTTTGTTTGGATTGGAGCCATGGTGAAGTGGGAAGAGCATCAGGCCACGCGCTTATGAGATCCAACGCCCCACCAGGCACATGATCCAAAGAGGGAACAGGGCGGCATCAGCCCAGGCCTGCCCTGGAGGGATTATGCGGTCAGTCAGTCACTCTTGGGAGCATTTTGTTGCACACACACTACACACACACATACACAGGCTGCTTGAGTCTGCTGTTTGAAACTCAGGGGAGGGTCAAACAGGAAGCGGGGACATGGGGAGGCTTGTCCTCAGGAAGGCCTTGCAGCTTCCTGCTCGGATTCAGTCTCCCCCTTTTCTTTGATGCTCCTCCATCCTGAGGGGAGCAGGGACGGGACAAGAAAGGGAATAAAGTTTTGGGTAGAGAGGTTAATCACAGACTCAGCAGGGGAACTCACTTTTAGGAGGACTCAGTTTTGCTTCCTCACATCTGTGTCCATGTCTTCTCTCTTTTGCTTTCTCCATCTAGGTACTCCTTTTGCCTCTCCCACACTCATGAAGAGCATGATTTTAAAAATGGCTAAAAGCAAAGCCTTGTGTTACTGCTACTGATACCAAGTCAGACCCTGTAGGGCTCCTAGGTATGAAACCCTTTCTGTGACCCCCATTTCTTGATTACAAGAGACAGGCTTCATTCAGCCTCCATCACCTTCCCTGAGTTCCAATGGACAGGTTCCAACAGTTGTTATTAAGAAAGAGAAGGGAGGTAAAAGGAGGGAGGAGCAGGATATAAATACTTAACAATATCTTTGAGCTATTTTGCAGATGCTGAAACCCCCACCACGTTGGAGAAATTAACCATATGCTGCCCACAAGCAAGTAGACACAAGACCGGTTAGAACCAGAAGGTTAATGATGCTGACTTCCACTTGGCTCACCACCAACCAATCAGAAGAATGTCCACAAGCTGGTCATGCCCTCCTCTTTGAACCGTTACTATTAAACTCCACACTACCCCCACCCCTCCAGGTTGGGACACACAGTTTTGAGGGCATTAGTCCCTGCGGCCCCCTTTGCCTGGCAAGGCAATAAAGCTGTTTTTTCCTACTTTATTCAAAACTATGTCTATGAGAATTAATTCGGTATCAGGATACAGAGACCAGATTCGGCTTCAATTGTGTTGGTAGATGACAGACAGAAAAGGGCTCTACCAAAATAGCCCTGTTGCTGCATTCAGCCGGCTTCCTGGCCAGCACTTCTGTGGGCAGAAAAGGCTTGCGTTCCAAAGAGCAGACTCAAGTAGTGTGTGTGTCTGTGTGTATACCTGTGCGACCTGAAATAAACAATGAAGGAAGTACAATCACCGGGCTGACAGCGGCTATGAGATGCATGGACAGGAAGGCTTTCTTTCTATTTCATCAATTCTTCTTTGGTACAAAGCAAAAATCAATAACAGCTCACTTCAAATTTACAACTCTCTCAATTTGGAGGCTCAACTTTTAAGCCTCCTTTAAACGTGTTGTCTTAACTTGGGCCTCAGTTCGTGAGCACAGACTCTCTGCACGTAGTCCATAAACACGGCCAAGAGAGGGTTCTTGGGAAGCCAGGGCCCCAGCCATCTCTGAGAAGGGTGTCTCTGCATCCAAATTTGTGGTCAAAGGCCCCGGCCTGCTCTGGTTCTGGAATCTCATTTCATTTCTCCTGTGCACTTCGCAGGCTGGTAGGTGTGACAAATTGTCTTATCTTTGTCTAACCTTTGTTGGACCCATGCTGGCTTCAGGTTTCACTTTAATATATGACTTCAGTTTAATAGCAAAGTGGTTCTCTTAAAAATGTCAGACTGTAAAATGCTGAGTCATTCACCAAGAAAAGACTGGTCCTGAGTAGACATTAGAATCACTGGGCACGCAGAATAAGACCACATATCTTCAGTATAAATAGAGGGAGATGGAGCTTAAGTTCAGATTAAATTTAGAAAGTAGTTCTGAGCTCCAAAGACACTGCGTGCTCTGAGAGACAAGAATGAATCAGCTAGAAGGAGGAAACATCCTTAAAATAGGGTTATACCTAAAAGCAAACACAGCGAAAGCAGAGTAGATGTGACATTCAGTGTTTTATGTACTTAACCACTGACTACACTGTACTAAATGGGACAAAACTATGAAGACAACCTAGCAAACAGATTAGAAGTGCAAAAAGGGATACAACCCTGCCCACAGGCATATAAGATTCTTTTATTTTTGCTTTATAAGTGTCTTGTCTTTGCATTTATAAGTGAATTAAACTACCCAGTAATAACACATGAATGAATGACTGAATCCTAAAATCAGTAGGCAAAAGGTAAGAAGAAACAGGATATTTATAAAGTGTCTCCTCGCCAACCAATTATTACAAAAGTAAAAGCAGTTAGTGTACAGGGGAGACACCTGGCAGTCGCCACCTTAAATAAGAGCTCAAAGTGAACACCACAGGCACCAGAACAAAGAGAGGCCACGCGCCTCCTGATGTGACACTCTGAGAAGGACACAACATCACTTCTGTGGTGCTCTTGCCAAAAATGAATAGCCTGGATGTAAGTCACAATGAGACATCACATAAACCTAAATTAAGAACACCCTAGAAGATAACTGGCCAGTTCAGTCCAGTCGCTCAGTCGTGTCCGACTCTTTGTGACCCCGTGGACTGAAGCACACCAGGCTTCCCTGTCCATCACCAACTCCTGGAGCTTGCTCAAATTCATGTCCATTGAGTCGGTAATGCCATCCAACCATCTCATCCTCTGTCATCCCCTTCTCCTCCTGCCCTCAGTCTTTCCCAGCATCAGGGTCTTTTCCAATGACTCACTTCTTTGCATCAGGTGGCCAAAGTATTTGAGCTTCAGCATCAGTCCTTCCAATGAATATTCAGGAATGATTTCCTTTAGAATGGACTGGTTGGATCTCCTTGCTGTCCAAGGGACTCTCAAGAGTCTTCTCCAACACCACAGTTCAAAAGCATCAATTCTTAGGTGCTCAGCTTTCTTGATGGTCCAACTCTCACATCCATACATGACTACAGGAGAAACCATAGCTTTGACTAGATGGACCTTTGTTGGCAAAATAATGTCTCTGCTTTTAATATGCTGTCTATGTTTGTCCTAGCTTTTCTTCCAAGGAGCAAGCATCTTTTAATTTCATGGCTGCAGTCACCATCTGCAGTGATTTTGGAGCCCCCCAAAATAAAGTCTGTCACTGTTTCCATTGTTTCCCCATCCATTTTCCATGAAGGGATGGGACCAGGTGCCATGATCTGAAGTTTTTGACACAGTTCACATACAGATAAAGCCCAGCTTGGAGAATTTTGAGCATTACTTTACTAGCATGTGATATGAGTGCAATTGTGTGGTAGTTTGAACATTCTTTGGCATTGCCTTTCTTTGGAATTGGAATGAAAACTGACCTTTTCCAGTCGTGCTGAGTTTTCCAAATTTGCTGGCATACTGAGTGCAGCACTTTCACAGCATCATCTTTTAGGATTGGAAATTTCTCAACTGAGATTCCATCATTCCACTAGCTTTGTTTGTAGTGATGCTTCCTAAGGCCCACTTGACTTCACATTTCAGGATGTCTGCCTCTAGTTGAATGATCACACCATCGTGGTTATCTGGGTCATGAAGATCTTTTTTGTATAGTTCTTCTGTGTATTCTTGCCACCTCTTCTTAATATCTTCTGCTTCTGTTAGGTCCATAACTGGAGAAGGGAATAACAAACCACTTCAGTATTCTTGCCTTGAGAACCCCATTAACAGTATGAAAAGGCAAAAAGATAGCTGGCCAGCACTTTTCAAATGTGAAAAGGTCATCAGAGACAATTTTAAACCAAAGAACTGTTTCAGATGAAAGGACACCAAGCAGGCAGGACCATCATATGTAACGTGTGATCCTGGATGGGATCCTGGAAATGAGAAAGGGCCTAGTGGAAAAACTGGTGAAATCTGAGTTAAGTTCACAGACTAGATAATAGTATTTATCAGTGCTAATAGCTTTGATTATCGTCCTCTAGGTTATATAAGATGTTGACATTTGGGAGGGTCTAGGTGAGGGGAATTTCTCATACAGTTTTTGCAACTTTTTTCTTAAGTCTGAGATGAATTCAAAATGAAAAAATAAATAAAATGGTAAGTGAATTAAAAGATCTCAATCTAGCAATTGTAAGGAGAGAAAAGGAGTTCTGATAACTTGAAAATATAATAGCATGATCAAAACTATATGAAACCAGATATATAAATAATGAAGCATACCATATGGAGTTTCTTTTTTCCTGTAATTGTGTAAAATCTGCACATTTTTCATCAAGATGGACAACATGAACTTTGAGGCTAGAAGACCAGATGTGAAGTGAGGCGGAGCAGCTCTGTTCCCTGGGAGAAGCAGCCACCACCGCCTGGAGGCCTGGGTACTTTCCCTAAGTTTCTCTTAGCTCCATCTCCTCCTCCACTAAACAATCCATCTTGGTGGCCTTGCTAAGAGGTATGGAAGGGCAGTGCAAACTGAGGGTCCCTGTCCCCCCTTCAGAGCAGCACGAGGCTGTGTTGCTGGGTGAGCAGCCAGGCCCCCCAGCTTGCCTGGTCTGAGGGCACAGCGGCCCTCACTCTGGGGCCACCAAAGGTCCCCGGCCTCGGTCTGTGCGCCTCCAAGACCAGGGACGGGCAAGGGTCCTCTGCAGAGGGACAGGAACAGCCCCCCACTCAGCACCCCTGTCATGCCATTTGGGATTTGAGCTGCAGCTCCCCACAGCCTCCTGAGTCCTCTCCTGCTCTCTCTCTCTCTATCTCTCCCATCAGCATACTCCTGCTGCCAGGCTGCCATGTTAGAGATGCAGTTTACACTTTACATCAACAACCTGGTGCCACATGTGGCAAAGGCAGAGGCGCCCGGCAGGCAGGCACCTGTGTCTGGCAGGAGACAGGAGACTGGTGGGCTTGGGCCCCATCAAGCTCTTCTTCACAGAGACTGGGGTGGGAGCATGTAGGAGTGCCCCACCCTACCCCAGCCATAGGGAGGTCTCATTCATTCCCCATCCACAGTACTCACACCTGCTGCTGTCAGCTCATTCTCAACCCTCTAGAGGGTGCGCGTGCGCGCATGCACACACACACACACACACACACACACACACACACACACACACACACACACACACCTGTTCTTGAGGAGGGCATAGAAACCTACAGTTCCTCCAGATCCACACTGCCTGGTTCAGAGGGCCAGGGACCAGGAAGGCTATGCTTATTAGTATCTGCCCAGCAAAGTCACTTTCTGAGCCTTACCCCTCTTCCTGCCCACCTGCCCATTCTCTGACAGCAACTAGAGAGCAGGAAGGCTATTTCCCAGCCTCTGGGTGCTGTTCTCCTCTCCCCAAACGGCTAAGTCAACAAGTGTTTATGGAACCCTCCTGTCTGTCAGATAAGCCACAACTGTCAAAAGAGATCGGCAGAAGCCTTCAAAGTCAGATGAACAGGGATGCAAGTTCCGGCCCTAGAGCTTGCTAGCTGTGCATCCTTGTCTGAGTCACGACCTTTCAGATTTCGATGACGTCAGCTGTACAATAGAGGAAATAAGTATGATACCTTATAAGGTTGTTCTGAGGCTCAAACGAGATAATGTCTACTAATCATCTAGTGCAGGGTATGGCACACCCTGGACAGTCAGGAAATGTTTAGTTTCAACCTCCTTAATAATATAATTATTGTTAATGGAGCATACCAGTCTCTGGGGTGGGCACATCACCTAAATCATCTCATGTAATCTCACTGTAAACTTACAAGGCAACGATCTTCATCCTTTAACAGAACTCAAGTAACTTGTGCAAGGTCATCCAGGCAGGAAGTGAGAGAGCTGGAACTCTCCTTCTGATCCCAAACACAGGTCTTTCTGGTCTTCACTGCCTGGACTCACCCTGCTTTGTCACACATCAGGACTGGGCTGACGTCAACAAGGGGGCGACTGGGAGACTCCAGGTTCTGGAACCAGAAGCAGTGGCAGGAAGGAAGTCCAGTCCAAGATCCACAGCAGCAACTCCAGGGCTGGAAGGAAGGGAAGGAGCACCTCAGCTTGAAGAAACACCACACAAACTGATGGAGTCACACACCAGCTTGGTCGGAGGGCTAGGGTGGACAGTGAGTCTGCCTGGCCGTCTGAGCACAGCAGGGGAACCTGGGTCGAAGGACACTCAGCACCACGTGGGAGGTATGCTGGTCAGATTACCTTGCTATTCAAAGTGTGGTTTCAGGACCAGCAGCATCTCCTGGAAGACTGTTAGAAATACAGAACCCCAGGCCCTCCCAGACCACCTGAATCAGAATCCCACACTGAACAATATTCACAGGTGTTTCTTATGTACATTTGAGTTTGAGAGCCACTGCATCAGAATGTGGCTGGACCCTAGTCACTAAACTAGGGAAAGCAGAGCAGTGGTTCCCAAGCTAGGCTGGATATTGAATCACCTGGAGAACTTTAAAAAATATCAATGCCCAGGGCCAACCCCAGATCACTTAAATCAGAATTGGGTATCAGTGTTTTAAAACTCCCCAATGGGTAGTTAGTGATTGCTAAGAGGAAAACTTCTGGAGTGAGTTTCAAGTTGCCTCTATTTACTGATGGCGTCACCTTGGGCATGTCAGCTCATGTCCAGAATCCTCATCTGGATAATGGCATTATCCAGGCCACAGGGTTGCAAGGGTTTGTGACCCAGGAAAAAAACACCCTTGCAAACTCATGCCAGAAAGACAGGACCTACATTTTGCTTCTCACGTCACAGCAGCTCAAAACCAAATGAAGTGAGGCCTTGTTCCTTTGGATTTTATCATTTAATTTAACCCTAATTCACCTACCCTACCCCACCCCCACCCCCCCCCCACACACACACACACACAAAGTCCCAAGAAGGTACAAGAAGGGGAAACCATCCTCTGGATTTGCCTCACTTAAACTTGAGTTTCCTGGGCTTCCCAGATAGCTCAGTGGTAAAGAATCCGCCAGCCAATGCAGGAGATGTAGGAGACTCGGGTTCGATGCCTGGGTCAGGAAGACTCCCTGGAGAAGGAAATGGCAACCCACTCCAGTATTCTTGCCTGGGAAATCTCATGGACAGAGGAGTTTGGCAGGCCTACAGTCCATGAGGTCACAAAAGAGTCAGACGCAACATAGCAATGAAACAGCAACAACAACAAATCCTGAGTTTCCCACCTACCCCAATCCTTCTCATCTCCCTCTCAACACCCTGGGCCACGTGATACACTGAAGGAATGGGAGAAAGAACAACCACATCTGAGCTCCCAGGCCTTAGGGTATGACAACCCAGTCAGCACTGTTCGCTCCAGAGTCTTGTCCAGGATGCACACAAATGTACTTGTCACATGGACGGGGCTCAAGCATGCTACTTCAGTCTCAACACAGCCTCTGTCTTTTGGTCAGATCAGAATGGGTCAACTGCAGACTAAGACAGGAGGTCCTGCCAGGAAAAGCAGGTGCATGGAGAAGACCTAGGATCACATGAGAGCCTTCAGATGGGGGATATTAGACTTTCATGCTTCATCCAGCTTTCCCTCTGATTTACCTGTGCCACTGGACAGACTCTCACCACTCTCAGTCCCTACCTGTCCTCCTGGTGTTGCACAGATCTCTATTAACCATTGCAATATTGTTAGAGTGTTATGAATAGTCCTTCTGATGTCAGTTAACAAAGAATGGCTTACATTTATAGACACTTGATTCTATTTAAAGCACATGATAGATGGTAAACAAAGTATCCTCTCCACTTCATAAATTTAAAAACTGGAATTTGGGTCCACTGATAAATCTGCTCAAACTGTTGAAGTTTTATGTGAAGCCTAATGTGGAGAATAAAACCCAGGACTTTTGACGTCCATGCCAGTGCTCTGGCACACTACTAACTCTAGCTGCAGTCCACTGAATGTATCCATGAGAAACATATTCCATTTCTACCTCCATGGAGAAAAGCACTGGTGCAGGTGTGCCCTGTCCAGTTGCAACTGGTCCTGCTTTAGAAGGGAAGGGAGAGGTTAATTTCCAAATAAAGTCACTGCCAGAAAGTTGCAAAATGTGGGTTTCATACTAAAGAGTGTTTCTGATTGGAGGGATGTGGGAACAACGCCAAGGAAAATATAATGGGAGACAGCTGGAGACACAGGTGTGCAGACTTACAAATTAACTCTGCAACTCTTCACAAGGACTCCCCCCAAGACCCACAGCTCAACGGGAAGACTGGTGCTCTCGTCCACCCAAGTAACCCATAGGCCTGAGAGGAGGGTCATGGTCAGGTGCCCGGTTCCCCTCAGGATAGGACCTAATGGGCTTTCTTCTCAAAGACAACAGTGATAGTTACCTTCAGACAGCCTGACCTGGGCACAATGAGCCTCTCCCTGAGAACTGCCCCCCATCCCAGCCCTGAGTTGGAGCCAGCAGTTACGCTAATAGCTAGTTCTTAGGAAAATTAAAACAGAGGAAGTCTTGTTCAGGCTTCAAAAGCAGGAGAGCAGGCCTCTGACCTGCTTCTGACCTGCCTGGACATGCCTGAATTCCATGCCTGCCCACAAGCACAGCTAGTCAAGTGGCATTTTAGATGAGAAAGGGAGTGGGTCTTGGTATTCTTGAGCCCTGAGGGTCTGGTCAACCCCTTGGAGTCTAACAAAATCCTCTGACATCATTGTAGAAAGGTTAAAGTAAAATCAAATCTGCATTTTTTCCCATAAACTGATGATGACATCAGTTTGTGGCCTGAGATTATAAGTGGGAACCCCTAAACTTCAGTTTGAAGTCTCACCCGTGAGACTGTGTGGACTTTGGGGACTGTGAATCCAAACAGACTTTGACGTGTGGATCACAACAAACTGTGAAAAATTCTCAAAGAGATGGGAATACCAGACCACGTTACCTGTCTCCTGGGAAACCTGTATGCAGGTCAAGAAGCAACAGTTAGAATCAGACATGGAACAACTCATGAAAATTGGGAAAGGAGTACAAGAAAGCTGTACATTGTAACCCTGCTTATTTCACTTCTATGCAGAGTACATCATGCAAAATACCAGTCTGGATGAATCACAAGCTGGAATCAAGATTGCCAGGAGAAATATCAACAGCCTCAGATATGCAGATGACACCATCCTTATGGTAGAAAGTGAAGATTAAAGAATCTCTTGATGAAGGTGACAGAGGAAAGTGAAAAAGCTGGCTTAAAACTCAACATTCAAAAAATGAAGATCATGGCATCTGGCCCCATCACTTCATGGCAAATAGAAGGGGAAAAAGTGAAAGTAGTGACAGATTTTCTTTTTGGGGGCTCCAAAATCACTGCAGATGGTGACCTCAGCCATGAAATTAAAAGGCACTTGCTCTTTGGAAGGAAAACTTTGACAAACCTAGATAGAGTATTAAAAAGCAGAGACATCACTTTGCCAACAAAGGTGCATATAGTCAAAGCTATGGTTTTTCCAGTAGTCATATATGGATGTGAGAGTTGGACCATAAAGAAGGCTGAGCACTAAAGAATTGATGCTTTCAAATTGTGGTACTGGAGAAAGACTCTTGAAAGTCCCTTGGACTGCAAGGAGATCAAACTGCTGCTGCTGCTAAGTTGCTTCAGTCGTGTCCAACTCTGTGTGACCGCACAGGCAGCAGCCCACCAGGCTCCTCCATCCCCAGGATTCTCCAGGCAAGAATACTGAAGTGGGTTGCCACTTCCTTCTCCAGTGCATGAAAGTGAAGTTGCTCAGTCGTGTCCGACTCTTAGTGACCCCATGGACTGTAGACTACCAGGCTCCTCCATCCATGGAATTTTCCAGGCAAGAGTACTGGAGTGGGTTGCATTTCCTTCTCCAGGAGATCAAACTAGTCAATCCTAAAGGAAATCAACCCTTAATATTCATTGGAAGGACTGTTGCTGAAGCTCCAACATTTTGGTCACCTGATGGGAAGAGTGGACTCATTGGAAAAGACCCTGATGCTGGGAAAGACTGAAGGCAGAAGGAGAAGGGGGCGGCAGAGGATGAGATGAAATCTGGGAAATAGCGGAGGACAGAGGAGTCTGGCGGGCTACAGTCCATGGCCCACGCAGTCGCAAAGAGCTGAATACACCTTAGTGACTGAACAACAACCCAGAAGAGCCCTCAATCAGCCTGAGGTGGAGTCCTTGAATGGAGGAAATGCAGGAGCCTTCAGGCATACATTTTACTTGCATATGAGAAGCAGACAAAGTCACATTACATTCTGAACAGGCCTTTGTTTACAATTAAAGTTTCTGTCAAAGGAAAGCAAGGAAGAGTCATTGGGGGGTCTGGGTTCCTAACAGTTTTGGAACTTCTAGTTAACTGTCCTTGGATTCCTGAGGTACTCCAGCACCCCAATATGCATTTTTTTTTCATTTTTCTTTTCTTTCTCTCTTTCTTTACCTTTACCCACCCACCGACTCCACTAGCTGTAATTGGTTTCTATCAACAATCAGAAATACATTGAATAAGACCCTAGGTCAGGGAAATTACCCTCCATTTGATGATTGTTTTACATGGCTACCTGCTACCAAAAGAAGTCACACCCCTACTTCCTCCAAAGGCCCATGCAATGAGATTTAGATAAGCATCTGAAGACAACTTTGGGCCCAGTAGATGCTTCATGAACTGATTTAGGGTAAACAGAACATGATGAGTAAGTAAACTGAACTAGTTCCTATACCTATTTTTTTAATAAAATAAAATCAGTTTCCCTTAGGGTTTAAATGCCATCTGGCTTGACACACTCAATGAAGTGGCTCTAAACTTCTCTTTAAATTGCTAACAAAACAGAGATCAATATTCTCAACAACTTCAAAACTGAAGAGGAGGACTTCTCTGGTGAAAATGAAAGTGAAAGTCGCTGAGCCACGTCCAACTCTTTGTGACCCCATGGACTGTACAGTCCATGGACTTCTCCAGGCCAGAACACTGGAGTCGGTAGCCTTTCCCTCCTCCAGGGGATCTTCCCAACCCAGGGATCAAACCCAGGTCTCCCGCATTGCAGGCGGATCCTTCACCAGCTGAGCCACCAGGGGGGGACTTCTCTGGTGGTCCAGTGCTTAAGAATCCCCTTGTCAATATAGGGGACACAGGTTTAATCCCTGGTCCAGTAAGATCCGACATGACCTGGGGCAACCAAGCCTGGGTACCACAGATACTGAAGCCTACATGCTTCAACAAAGGAAGCCACCACAATGAGAAGCCCACACACAGCAACAAAGAGTAGCCCCCACTCGCTTCAACTAGAGAAAACCCTAGTGCAGCAATGAGGACCCAGCACAGCCAAAAAATAAATATATAATTAATTTTTAAAAAAATGAAGATGAATCACCAAGCTGTTAACCAGAATCTGAAAAGAATTTTTATTACCTAAATAAAGCTAATGAAGCTAAGTTGCATTGAAACAAACAATCCTTGTTTCACCTTGTAAAACAGAGTAGGCCTATCCACCTGAAAAGTGATAGGAATACTTTGCCTTTCTCCTACTTTCTACCCCTAGTTCAGAGCTCCAGGACCGAACCGACACCTGGCTCTCTACTATGGGTACTACTTTTTGGATGGCCCAGAGAACCGTTCTATCTCCCCCAACCTAACTACATCCATGCACAGAATGCAATTCCTGGGAAACCAGGAAGCAGGAAGTAGATGAGGATGAGCAGCAATGGCGCATCACACTGTGGAGGGTATTTTGCCCACACATGATGCTGTGTAGGCAGGACAAAGACAGTTTGTGCTGGAGAGTAAGACTTTGACGTACTCATCAATTCTGAATGTTAGAGAACAGGAAGAAGGAGGAGGAGCTCTCACAGCAGTTCAGCAGGGCTCAACAGCTGAATCCCATCAAGATGAATCTGGGAACTGCTGAGGAGCTAGGCACCCCAACTGGCCCTCCAGCTACACACCTGGAGAACAGCGCAGGGAGCAAAGCCGAGGACAAGCCACACTTCCTCTGTTAGTAAGCACCAAATCTCCACTAAGTTCTATTTGCCTTATTGTAAAATGAAGAGGGGCCAGGGGTTGGGGTAGGGGAATTGGACCTACTGGAAACAATGCCACATATGAGGGAAAAAAGAGAATCACCCAGAAGACTAAGAAAAAGAGCACACTTCTGAAGATGATTTACTATAGAAACCAGAAGAAGATTTTAGGAAACTGTCATCTATAATATGAAAAATATAACATGGCCCTTTGAGGATGAAACTGAAAACCATATGGAAAGCAAGCTGAGATAAAATTGACACCAGGATAAACCTGGACACAGTGACAGACTTTACTTTCTTAGGCTCAAAAATCACTGCAGATGGTAACTGCAGCCATGAAATTAAAAGACATTTGCTCCTTGGAAGAAAAGCTATGACAAACATAGGCAGCATATTAAAAAGCAGAGACATTACTTTGCCAACAAAGGTCCGTCTAATCAAAGCTACTGTTTTTCCAGTAGTCATGTGTGGTTGTGAGAGTTAGACTATAAAGAAAGCTGAGCGCCAAGGAATTGATGCTTTTGAACTGTGGTGTTGGAGAAGACTCTTGAGAGTCCCTTGGACTGCAAGAGATTCAACCAGTCCATCCTAAAGGAAATCAGTCCTGAATATTCATTGGAAGGACTGATGCTGAAGCTTAAGCTCCAATACTTTTGCCACCTGATGTGAAGAGCTGACTCATTGGAAAAGACCCTGATGCTGGGGAAGATTGAGGGCAGGAGGAGAAGGGGACGACAGAGGATGAGATGGTTGGATGGCACCACCAACTCGATAGATATGAGTTTGAGCAAGCTCTGGGAGTTGGTGACGGACAGGGAAGCCTGGTGTGCTGTAGTCCATGGGGTCTCAAAGAGTTGGACATGATTGAGCAACTGAACTGAATTGAACTGAGGATAAAGCTCAAAGACTGCCACCTGAAATGACATTATAGGTCTTACAAAAATGTGATGGGGGTAAGCTCCTTTGTTTATGCAAAGGGTAATTGTGAATCTTTTATAATAAACAATAACAGAACTTTTATAATAAAAGAGGCAACAGCTAAAAGAGTGGAATTTTCTATAAAAATATTTCATGCAAAATAGTGTTAGATAACATCCGGTTATTACCCATCCAGGTTTCAGTCACTTGCTTGCAAGAGTTCTTCTTTTATCAAATGTCTGAGCAATTCAGAACTCCATATACTCACTGGGGAAAGATGGGATTCTGAAACCTTTTTTTCCTTTGGCATAAATGATGGAAATGTTAAAATCCAGTAATTACTTCATTACCTCATTTGCAATAGTTTCACTGTCCAAGTTACTCTTTTCTTAGCAGCAACAGTAATTAAGAAAGCCAAATTCAAGGCAATTCTCACTGAAACTTTGTAAGAATTTCATGAAAATCTTTTAGAAAAGGTACATGGTGATTTCAGAATATGTATAATTAGAGTAAATTCAGCTGCTGTACAAATACACCCTATATTTGTATATTGGATGAAATATAATAAAAGTTGACTTGTCACTTAGAAAACAGCTTAAGGCAAATGTTTCAAGTCAGCAAGACCTCCGTCCTTGGACACCCAGGGTAACAAAAGTTCCACCATCTTAATCATGTGGCCTCCAATGTTGTCACTGTAATCTTCTGGCACTCAGATGGAATGAGGGACAATGAGCATGGGCAAGAGCTTAATGAATGTTCTCATGGGGAAGTTCTGTAAGTCACACAACATCATTTGAATTCAATAGAGCTGAATTGTATGGTACATATCCAGGGGCTTCAAACCTAGAAATGAGAATCTGACCAATGGTATCCAAGAACAGGTAGAAAGGAAGCTAGTTCTGATAAGAGAAATATCTCCAAGAAAATAAAATTGTTAAACAATAATTAAAAGCCACAATAGGAAGCAGTGGGCAAGAAAGCCTGGAGCGCTATAGTTCGTGGGTTTGCAGAGTCCGACACGACTCGGTGACTGAACAACATAGGAAGCAGTCAATGAGGGCAACTGACACAGCAGAAACTCAAGTAAGTATTACAGATGGCAAACGAGAAACACTTCCAAACTGCAGAGAAAGAGAACAAAGAATTGATGGTATCATATTTCATTGATTCTAAGATGTCCATTTTTTCACAACAATTCAGAAATCAGTTAAGTCTTAAAATCAGTGGCATTGTACAATCATCGTGGACCTGGGAGCTGTCCCAGTGAGACTGTTGTCAAGTCCTGGGCATGGCCTAACTGTCGTCTCAGCTGTTCATGTTCTAAGCGCCTTAATTGAGTTATGTACATTGTTGCAATCACATGTGAGGTTAATTGCCATTTAAAATGTCTTTTAAAAGATTACACTATGATTTGGCACTGAAACAAGAAGTTATTGTGTATGCAGAAAGAAGGCGTGGAATTAGAGCAGCAGGATGTAATTTGATATTACTGAAGCAAATATCTGTTTTAGGAGCAATGACTGAAATTCCTTTTTTTAAAAAGCCAAGTTCTTTACAGGATCCAAGAAAGGGAAAAGAAGTTATCCCTAAGTAGAAGCTCAGAAATTGTTACGTTTTGTAACTAAGATACATGCAAAAGAGATTGCCTGTCACAGGCCAAACAATGCAATTAAAGGCAGGAGAAACTGTCAAATATCTCAAAATAGATGAAATACTTCACAAGAAAGAAGCTGGTATGATCAACTTACCAATTTCACAGGACTGTAATTATGGCATTATGTCATAGTTTAACTGGCAGCATCTTTTCTTCCTTAATAGTACATAAAATGCAAGTACTTCTTACAATTGATACAGTATCAATACAGTAATTAAAGAAGATGATAGCTATTGAAGACCAGGAACAAAGATTCAGCCCAAGACTTATGTTTCTGAGGAAGGCTCTATAACAATCAAAGAAGAAGCAATCACTGAAGATATAGTGAAAGAAAACTTTCCAAAAGAGGAGGAGGGGAGAATGAAACATTCACGAGGTTCCAGGGAAAAGTAACTAACATAGACTCGCATCTAAAAATATCCTGACAATTTTTAAAATTAAAATATAAAACATGTTTTTTGTCTATCTATCTACATATCCAGACCCAAAAATGAATATAAAAATATCTATAAAGGAATAAAAATCCTGCTGACATTGTTCTTCTCTTCCACCTATAGAGTTTTGAGATGGAAAAAAATTTAGACTCAGGTATTCTACTCACAGATAAGTTTTAATTTTGAGAGGAGAAAACCAAAGAGACATTCATAAGAGCTCAAATTCTAGTAAAAGATTCCTAAAATCCAGCACATAAGGGTGTAGAATTCTTCTTCCCCATTCTGGTTCACAGTGGTCACACACACACCACTGCCCATGTCAGTGTAAGTTGTGACAGCCCTTAAGCTGGACAGCCTTGTTCAACAGCATCACTCTTGTCACAGAGAAAGATATAAAACTCAGACCGCAAGGAAGCTCCTCACAGAGACTATTGTGACACACACCTCACTCAGGCCTGAGTCAGTACATACATTCACAAGATGTTTTCCAGCTGCTCTGTAATTTAATGCTCACAACAACCATCCTAATAGGTACCATTTTCCCACTTTTACAGATGTGAAAACGGAGGCTCAGAAAGATTATTTTCCAGAACTACATAGCCTGTAAGTGGGAGGCAGAGGCAGATCTCCAAGCCAGGAATTTCTGGCATAAAAGTTTCATCATACCATACCACACCATTTCCCTAATTCAAGCAGAGGAGGTAGAAGGAAAGAGAGGAAGAGATTAATTTTATAATTTATGAAAGTCTTAGTACAGGTGCTTCCTCTTTCACAAAAACAGTAATAATAAGGCAATGCACTGAACTAATCCCCCTGGGCTGGCACCTCATTATTCCTCTCTCAAACATTACAGAGTGGGTATAGGGCTCCTTTTTCTCCAGCATAACTGGTTCTGAGACCTTTCCAGGAAGTGCACTGGTCCCTAGGGCCTGATTAGCCAGGACCAATTAATGAGCCTTCAGGCTTCTTTGTTTCTTCAGTATTCTGGGCTAACCTTTCTCTTGCCAGGAATTAAGCTTAGATGGAGTCATTGATTTACTCTAAAGAGTTTAAATTCCAATGCATTGCTGCTTCCCAGAGCCTTGAGGAGGGAACAATACTTAAAAGAATGCGTCTCTGATAGTGGAATTTTAGACACCAACAAGGGATTTACTTTTAATGCCAGCCACCCCTTAAAAAAATTCTTCACATCACAGCATATTGAGACAGCGGTTCCTCATCTGTACACCCAGGGACCTTGGCTCATCTCCGTATCTCTTGAACTCAATGTCTTGCACTCCTGCAAACCCTGCGGAGAGAGACTCAACCAGGGTGTAACCAGACTGGTTCAAACCCCAGCTCCCAGACTCCGGGAGACATCGAGCCGCCGCTGGGGGCACCCCGCGGCGGCTTCCGTGGTTCCTTCCGGCCACCCCTGGGGTCAGCCCGGCCAGCCTTGGCGCCCCCGTCCCCAGACACTCGAGCGTCTCCGAGCCGCCGGAGTCTCCGCGACCCCCGCCCGGCCTGGAGGCTCGGAGGCGGAGGGCGGGCTGATGCTGCCACCTCTCGGCCACCTCCTCTCGCAGCTGCGGTCAGCCCTCTCCCTCTCCCACCTGGTACTCCCCCCCCAAACCCTCCCGAGGCGTCTGGACCGGGGAAGGCCGTGATCATTGGGCCTGAGAGAGTGATGACCTTCCCCGTAGGGACGGCTTCCTTTCAGACCACCCCAGCTGCGCACCGGCAATGAGTGTGCGAATGAGCGCGGCCAGCAACCACCTCCCCCACGGTTCTGGGGCTGGTGCCCACGCCCCTTCCCTGCCTGGAGATCAGAAAGGCCACCTCGTTTCCCCGGGCCACAGCCTGGCCAGAAAACAACCAGATTCACCCCCCAAACCCGGGCCCTCCTGACTGTCCAAAAGAAAGCGGTTTGGGAGCACAGGTTTTAAAACTTAGATTTCCCCTTCAGACCCACTGAATTCTAATCTCCAGGAAGGAGAACAGGCAACTATTTTTGCAAAGTTCCCCAGTGATCCAAATGGTGAGGCAGGCTGGGGACCCACCCAGTTAGAAAATTTACCTGACCTTTCCCCAATAACTTCTAGTATGCACAAACACTCACAAGCTGTCAAGAGACAAGCACCCAATATCAGACGCAGGGCTTGAAAAGAAAAGGGTTTGACTGAGGGCACCCTCACATCAAATGCAAAAGGTAAAATGGTTGTCTGAGGAGACTTACAAATAGCTGAGGAAAGAAAAAAAGCGAAAGGCAAAGGAGAAAAGGAAAGATATATCCATCTGAATGCAGAGTTCCAAAAAAATGGCAAGGAGAGACAGTCTTTTTAAGTGAACAATATAAAGAAATAGAGGAAAACAATAAAATGGAAAAGACTAGAGATCTCTTCAAGAAATTAGAGGTACCAAGGGAACATTTCATGCAAAGTTAGGCATAATGAGAGACAGAAACAGTATAGACCTAACAGAAGCAGAAGATATTAAGAGGTGGCAAGAATACACAGAAGAACTATACAAAAAAGATCTTAATGACCCAGATAACCATGGTGGTGAGATCACTCATCTAGAGCCAGACATCCTGGAGTGTGAAGTCAAGGAAGTTATTACTACGAACAAAGCTAGTGGAGTTGATGGAATGCCAATTGAGCTATTTCAAATCCTAAAAGATGATGCTGTGAAAGTGCTGCACTCCAGTTCAGTTCAGTTCAGTCGCTCAGTCATGTCCAACTCTTTGCGACCCCATGGACTGCAGCACGCCAGGCCTCCCTGTCCATCACCAACTGCAGGAGTTCACTCAAACTCATGTCCATTGAGTCGGTGGTGCCATCCAACTGTCTCAGCCTCTGTCATCCCCTTCTCCTCTCGCCTTCAATCTTTCCCAGCATCAGGGTCTTTTCCAATGAGTCAGTTCTTCACAACAGGTACAAAGTATCGGAGCTTCAGCTTCACCATCAGTCCTTCCAATGAATATTCAGGACTGATCTCCTTTAGGATTGACTGGTTGGATCTCCTTGCAGTTCAAGGGACTCTCAAGAATCTTCTCCAACACCACAGTTCAAAAGCATCAATTCTTTGGTGCTCAGATTTCTTTATAGTCCAACTCTCACATCCATATGTGACTACTGGAAAAACCATAGCTTTCACTAGACAGACCTTTGTTGGCAAAGTATTACCTCTGCTTTTTAATATGCTTAGGTTGGTCATAACTTTTCTCCAAGGTGGTGGTTTAGTTGCTAAGTTGTATCCGACTCTTGCGATCCCGTGGGCTATAGCCTGTCAGGCTCCTCTGTCCATGGGATTCTCCAGGCAAGAATACTGGAATGCGTTGCCATTTCCTTCTCCAGGGGATCTTCCCAACCCAGGAATTGAACCCATGTCTCCCACATTGCAGGCAGATGATTTACCAACTGAGCTATTTAATTTCATGGCTGCAGTCACCATCTGCAGTGATTTTGGAGCCCCCCAAAAATAAAGTCTGTTACTATTTTCACTGTTTCCCCATCTATTTGCCATGAAGTGATGGGACCAGATGCCATGATCTTAGTTTTCTGAATGTTGAGTTTTAAGCCAACTTTTTCACTCTTCTCTTTCACTTTCATCAAGAGGCTTCTTTAGTTCTTCTTTACTTTCTGCCATAAGGGTGGTGTCATCCTCATATCTGAGGTTATTGATATTTCTCCCGGCAATAGTGGTTCCAGCTTGTGCTTCTTCCAGCCTGGCATTTTGCATGATGTACTCTACATATAAGTTAAATAAGCAGGGTGACAACATACAGCCTTGACATACTCCTTTCCCAATTTGGAACCAGTCTGTTGTTCCATGTCCAGTTCTAACTGTTGCTTCCTGACCTGCATATAGATTTCTCAAATGGACTGGAATGGGTGAATTTAACTCAGATGACCATTACATATACTACTGTGGGCAAGAATCCCTTAGAAGAAATGGAGTAGTCATCATAGTCAACAAAAGAGTCTGAAATGAAGTACTTGGATGCAATCTCAAAAATGACGGAATGATCTCTGTTCGTTTCCAAGGCAAACCATTCAATATCACAGTAATCCAAGTCTATGCCTTGACCAGTAATGCTGAAGAAGCTGAAGTTGAATGGTTCTATGAAACCTACAAGACCTTCTAGAACTAACACCCCAAAAAAAGATGTCTTTTTCATTATAGGGGACTGGAATGCAAAAGTAGGAAGTCAAGAAACACCTGGAGTAACAGGCAAATTTGGCCTTGGAGTACAGAATGAAGCAGAGCAAAGGTTAATGAGTTTTGCCAAGAGAACGCACTGGTAATAGCAAACACCCTCTTCCAACAACACAAGAGAAGACTCTACACATGGACATCACCAGATGATCAATATAGAAATCAGATTGATTATATTCTTTGCAGCCAAAGATGGAGAAGCTCTCTACAGTCAGCAAAAACAAGACCGGGAGCTGACTGTGGCTCAGATCGTGAACTTCTTATTGCCAAATTTAGACTTAAATTGAAGAAAGTAGGGAAAACCACTAGACCATTCAGGTATGACCTAAACCAAATCCCTTACAGTTATACAGCTACACTCAATATGCCAGCAAATTTGGAAAACTCAGCAGTGGCCACAGGACTGGAAAGGTCAGTTTTCATTCCAATCCCAAAGAAAGGCAATGCCAAATAATGTTCAAACTATCACACAATTGCACTCACTTCATACGCTAGCAAAGTAATGCTCAAAATTCTCCAAGATAGGCTTCAATAGTATGTGAACCAAGAACTTCCAAATGTACAAGCTAGATTTAGAAAAGGCAGAGGAACCAGAGATCAAATTGCCAACATCCACTGGATCATCGAAAAAGCTAGAGAATTCCACAAAAAATGTCTACTTCTGCTTCATTGTCTATATGAAAGCCTTTGACAGTGTAGATCACAATAAATGTGGAAAATTCTTAAAGAGATGGGAATACCAGACCACCTGACCTGCCTCCTGAGAAACCTATATGCAGGTCAAGAAGCAACACATAGAACCAGACATGGAACAATGGACTGGTTCCAAATTGGGAAAGGAGTACATCAAAGCTATATATTGTAACCCTGCCAATTTAACTTTTATGCAAAGTACATCATGTGAAATGTTGCGCTGGATGAAGCACAAGCTGGAATCAAGATTGCTGGGAGAAATATCAATAACCTCAAACACACAGATGACACCACCCTTATGGCAGAAAGTGAAGAAGAACTAAAGAGCCTCTTGATGAAGGTGAAAGAGGAGAGTGAAAAAGATGGCTTAAAACTCAACATTCAAAAAATGAAGATCATGGTATTCAGTCCCATCACTTCATGGCAGACAGATGGGGAAACAGTGGAGAAACAGTGACAGACTTTATTTTCTTGGGCTCCAAAGTCACTGTGGATGATGACTGCAGCCATGAAATTAAAAGACAATTGCTCCTTGGAAGAAAAGTTATGACCAACCTAAACAGCATATTCAAGAGCAGAGACATTACTTTGCCTACAAAGGTGCAAACAGTCAAAGCTATGATTTTTCCGGTAGTCATGTATGGATGTGAGAGCTGGACAATAAAAAAACTAAGCACTGAAGAATTTATGCTTTCAAACTGTGGTGCTGGAGAAGATTCTTGAGAGACCCTTGAACTGCAAGGAGATCCAACCAGTCAATCCTAAAGGAGATCAACCCTGAATATTCATTGGAAGGACTGATGCTAAAGCTGAAGCTCCAATACTTTGGCCACCTGATGCGAAGAGCTGACTCACTGGAAAAGACCCTGATGCAGGGAAAGATTGAAGGCCAGAGGAGAAGGGGACGACAGAGGATGAGATGGTTGGATGGTATCACCAACTCAATGGACATGAGTTTGAGCAAACTCTGGGAGATAGTGGAGGACAGGGAAGCCTGGTGTTCTGCAGTCCATGGGGTCACAAAGAGATACAACTGAGCGTCTGAACAACAGCCTCACCTAGCCCAGGGGTGGGGTTCCAACCTTCTCTGTTGATAGTGCTCTCAGAGGCTCAGTAATTTTTTTCATTACCCTCTGAGGCCAAAACAAATACCTAAGGATTCTTTACATGAAGTATTTAGGTTGCTACAAAAATAACTGTGGTCTTGCATTGTTGAAATTTGCTGTTTGGTATTGGAATACATTCTCAAATAAATGTGGCTGCATTATACATCATTTTAATGCACATTGCTTCATCTATTTTTTTTTTGCTAATGACATTACTTGCTGTTTATTTTATATTTATTTTAGACTAGGGGAATGATGTTAGACAAAAAGCAAATTCAAGCAATTTTCTTATTTGAGTTCAAAATGGGTCTGAAAGAAACAGAGACAACTGGAAATATCAACAATGCAGTTGGCCCAGGAACTACTAATGAACAGACAGTGCAGTGGTGGCTCAAGAAGTTTTGCCAAGGAGACAAGAGCCTTGAAGATGAGAAGCACAGTGGCTAGCCATCAGAAGCTGACAATGATAATTGAGAGCCATTATTGAAGCTGATCCTCTTATAACTACACGAGAAGTTGCCGAAGAACTCAACGTCAACCATTCTATGGTCATTTGGCATTTGAAACAAATTGGAAAGGTGAAAAAGCTGACTGAAAATTTTTAAAAATCATCATTCTGAAGTGTCCTCTTCTCTTATTCTATGCAACAATAACGAACCATTTCTCCATCTGATTGTGACAAGCAATGAAAAGTGGATTTTATAAGACAACCCGTGACGACCAGCTCAGTGATTGGATGGAGAGGAAGCTTCAAAGCACTTCCCAAAGCCAAACTTGCATGAAAAAAAGGTCAGGGTCACTGTTTGGCTGTCTGCTGCCTGTCTGATCCATTACAGCTTTCTGAATCCTAGTGAAATCATTACATCTGAAAAGTACGCTCAGCAAATCAATGAGATATACCAAAAACTCTAACGCCTGTAGCCAGCATTGGTCAACAGAAAGGGCCCAATTCTTCTCCATGACAACGCCCAACCTCACATCACACAACCAATGCTTCAAAAGTTGAATGGATTGAACTATGAAGTTTTGCCTCATTTGTCATATTCACCTGACCTCTCGCCAACTGGCTATCATGTCTTCAGGCATCTCAACAACTTTTTGTGGGGAAAATGCTTCCACAACCAGCAGGAGGCAGCAAATGCTTTCTGAGAGTTCGTGGAATCCTGAAGCATGGATTTTTATGCTACAAGTAAACAAACTTATTTGTCTTTGGGAAAAATATGTTGATTTTAATGGTTCCTATTTTGACTGACAAAGATGTGTTTGAGCCTAGTTATGATAATTCAAAACTCACAGTCCAAAATCACAGTTACTTTTTCACCAACCTAACAATTAGGACCAGGAATTCCCTGGCAGTCCAGTGGCTAGGACTCGGCACTCTCACTGCTGGGACCTGGGGTTCAATCTCTGGTGGATGAACTGAGACCCTACAAGCACAGACAAAATAAATAAATAAGGTAGTTAGGCCCAAACAATAAGTTTTTATGCCCTAATAACTTAGTAGCTGTTCAAAAAAATAATGCAAGGACTTCCCTCGTGGTCCAGTGACTAGGACTCTGCCTCCGCCCCCCCAGTGCAGGGGGCCGGGATTCCATCCCTGGTCGGGGAACTAGATCCCGTGTGCCACAAGGAAGATAGAAGCAAGGAAGAGAGAAGATCCTGCATGCCACAACTAAAGACCGGGGCAGCCAAACAAATACATATTAAAAGAGAAAAGAACGCATACAAATTGGGGAAGAATGATATTTTTGTCTCATCCTTAAATAACCACAACCGCTTACTAGCGGCTCACGTGTGGTGTGCCAGTGGGACAGGGCACAGCCTCTCAAAACCTGGAATCTGATGAGACACTACCACCCTCATTTCCTGCTCTCTGTCAGTTTTCCCATGGTGCTTGCTTTTCATCACAGCAACCAGTGAAAAGCCAGCTTCACAAAGCGACACCATCAAAAAGCACGGAGGGAAGTCTCATGATGAAACTGCAAACTATCCTGGGCCAGTTAGTAGGCTGCATGGAGTCCAACAGATGCTGAGGGTTCTCTTAAGCACTGAACTTCCCACAGAGCCCTGTGTGTTCCCCGCGGGCCTCCAGACACCCTGGCGCAGCATGTGGGAGCAGGTCTGGACTCTGCTCCTGCTCACCAGCTCCTCTCATGCTGCACGCCCCGGGGTCCACAGTGCTCAAACTACAAGGACCTGCTTTCTTCCCTTGCATGGGCCGGCCACTTACCCTCAACGCATGTCTTGCCTCCATGCTGTTTTCTCTGCCTTGAATGCTCTTCCTTCCACAGGTCCTGGCAAGACAGATGCCCTCTCAGCTTTCAGGTCTCAATTCAAATATCACTGAACAACCCAAAGACTTCTAGGGCCTCCTATTAAATCGCTCTTTGCTATTTAAGTGAGCCTCTTTCCTTGTCTTTGTAGCTCTTATCACAATCTGAGTTTATCCTGTTTATGTATTTAATGGTTTCCTTACTTATTTTCTAGATTCCTTATTAGAACGTGAGCTTTGTGAGGGTTTTATTCATTACTGTTTTCCCAGAACCCAATTCTTAACAATAAGCAGAAAATTAGTGAAAGTGTTAGTCACTCAGTAATGTCCAACTCTTGTGTGACCCCATGGACTGTAGCTGCCAGGCTCCTCTGTCCATGGAATTCTCCAGAAAAGAATACTGGAGTGGTTTGCCATTTCCTTCTCCATGGGATCTTCCCAACCCAGGAATCAAATCTGGGTCTCCTACATTGCAGGCAGATTCTTTACCATCTGAGCCACCAGGGAAGCCCCAAAAAAGCAGACAATCAGTAACTCTTTACTGAATGAATGAAACCACCTCACCCTGCTAGGAGAGATAAAGGCATGAAGAATGTGCTTTACCTGTGCTGTCTCTTTTGATCTTCATAAGAGCTATTTAAAAATAAATATGATGAACCCCACTTTATAGATGATAAAATCAAGATTCAGAGAAGCTAAGTGTTCAAGGTTGCACAATTAATGTGTCAGAGCTAAGATTCAAAATCAGGGTCAGCTGACTCCAGGGCTGCTTTTCCTAAAGTCACATTGCCTCCATGGACTTCCCCTTATCTTCCCAGAAGAGCTAAGGCCAGCAGCAATCAGGAAAAGGAATCTGGGAGGTTATCCCCAGAGTCCTTAGAAGAGAAACTGGCTCAGGTTGGAGTTTGCCGTCTAGAAGCCCCAGTCCCTGTCTCCAGTAGAGATCGCCATGGGTGTCCCTCCCTGGGAAGGTCTTGCCTCCCCAATCCTCCGGCCAATGCTGTGCTCAGGGACACCAGGCAGCCTTCTATCTGCCCGGCCGTTGTAAACTTAACGACTCATGTAACTGGTGGCTGCCTCTAACTACCAGGTTCCTGTTGATCACCCTGACAGTCGGGGGGCCAACACACACTGTTGCAATTAAGGATTTAATGGGCACCACCTGTGCACTCTGCACAGCACTGGGCACTCTCGGAGCTCGCCTTTCAGACAGTCTCTGGGTGAAGCAAGGTCTATCAGGACACACTCATCTGCACTCCCTGCAGGGCGTTTTTAGGCTGTGTTCCTCCCCTCACCAAGGAACTGTGAGGGCACTCACAGGTTTGATTTGAGACCCTCATACAAAGGAGATTAAAAGCTGGTCTGTAAAAGCAAGAGACCTGTGCATTGTCATTCTCTTTTCCTCACATGCCGCACTTTCAACATGTTCCTATTAGACAGGGTGGTTCACGCAGGACAACAATTCACCTTTCCTCTCCTCTCCTTTACACTCCCCTTTGCCTGGCCTAGCGAGCTCCTGCTTCTTTTTTCAGGCTCAGTCCCCTGGGTGCCTCCTCCAGGAGCCTTCTCAAGCCCCCACTAGGCCAGGTACCTCTCCTCTGCTCAAAAACAAGCCACAATGACTGGATCCTGGTCCTGACCATGTGCGTGAGCGTGCTCAGTCACGTAAGTGGTGTCCAACTCTGCAACCCTATGGACTGTAACCTGCCAGGCTCCTTTGTCCATGGGATTTCCCAGGCAAGAAATGGGATGCCATTTCCTTCTCCAAGGGGTCTTCCCGACCCAGGAGCTGAACCTGCATCTCCTGCGTCTCCTGCATGAGCAGGCAGACTCTTTACCATTGAGCCACCTGGGAAGCCCCAGAATGGGGTCCTTTCACTGCATTGTAATTACCCTATGTGTGCAGGTCTGTCTCCCCCATCAAATTGAACACTTATTCACTGTTGCATTTCTAGCCCTTAGCACCTATACCTGGCACGGAGTAGGAGTTTAGGAGTAAATATTTGTGATGGATGAGTTACTGAATTCCCAGATGTTCTGACCCTTGGTTGGGAAGATCTGATCACCCCAGTTCTAGTACCTGTGCTGTCAGCATTTGTAGGATCTTAGAAAAGACCCCAAAGGTCATCCAGCCCAGCACATGGGCACCTGTGCCTGCACTCAAAGGGTGGCCCCCGAAAACCACAAACGGCAAGAGAATGGCACCCTGGGAAAGGCTTGGCCACAGGCTCTTGTCAGTTCTTAAGGCTCTGAGCCTGTATCCCTGACTATTGATGACCAATTCTGTAATCTTCTACCCTGGGTCAGGGAGCAGGGATCCCTGCCTTGCAGGAGGTCATTGTGATCGCTCCCTCTTGGGCTTGCGGCATTCCCTCCACCCACTGCAGCCATCCCTGACAGCAAAAACAGCCTGCCAGAAAAACCATCAGAAAAGCAATTAACATGAGACTGAGTAAAATGAAAGCAGAGGGCTTCTCTGGTGCTCTCTTGGCAATGCGAGAGACATGCCTTCAATTCCTGATCCGGGAAGATCCCAGGTGCCTTGGAGCAACTAAGCCCAAGCACCGCAACTACTGAGACTGTGCTCTAGTGCCCGGGAGGCCTCAAGTATCGAGCCCAGATACCCTAGGGCCCATGCTCCACAACAAGAGAAGCCACTGAAATGAGAAGCCTGCGCCCGGCAAACCAAGAGTCCACCCCCCCCACCCACCGCCACCGCCTCCCACCGCCTCCCCCACAACTAGAGAAAAGCTCTGGCAAGAAAGCCTAGCACAGCCAAAAATAAATAAATAAACTCATTGTTTTTAAAAAAAGAGAGAGAAAGCAGAAACCTGTAAGAACAAAGGAGATGGCTCCTAATAGCAAAGTTGGCAATGGCCTGCCTGGAAGCCAGCACGTGGAGACCTGTGGATCCGGCTTCGGGCTTCAGGATCGGCCCTGCGGCTACGTTTCTGACCCGCAGACCCCCCCGCCCTGTCGGTTTCATCTTGAGCAGGCCTGGTGTGGGAGCCCGCGGGGCCCGCCTGAGGCCAGTGATGGGAGAAAACACCACCGCTCAGGAGAACCGCAGACCGTCTGCCCGCTGCCCGCGGAGAAACAGCGGCTTCCCTGCCGCAGGACTCGGAGAGACAGGAAAGAGAAGAAACATTTAGGAAACACGAGGTGACCAGCTGTCTGCCGACCGGGCATGCTCGTGGGGAGAAACGAGAGACAGAGCAGGAGACAGGAGGAAACAAACAGACACAGACTGGAAAGCAGAAGTCAAGAACTTAAAAGAGAATATTTTAAAGGGATGAGTTTCAGCATCAGTGGGATTCCCGGGAGCAGGATCTCTCCTCCTGAGAGCTGGGAGTGGAACATGAAAGCATAACCAGAATGTTCTGGGCCTCATCCCTGGAAGCTGCAAAGCCAGAGCAGATTTCCTTTCAGTTCCCAAACTGTGATCCCCTGAGGTTGAGGTTCCACGCCCCCATTAACCCACCTGTCAGCGCATACACAGCTCCAACTCCTGGCCACCCCCAGGGCATCCAGAAGCTCTGGCTCTGTGGGAACAGCAGGCCTCCACCAGGGTGACACTCTGCTGGCCTCTCGGGAAAGGGCCTGGCTCAGAACCCTGCTTCTCAGCCCTTACCCTGGGGTCCACCACACAGCGTGCCACAGACCAGCTACATTTATCACGAATCTCCCAGAGGCCTGGAAGTACAGCAAGATGTATGTAGGTGCCTTATCCACCTGCCTCCCGCCCACCCAACTTCACAGGGCCAGTGTTGTTCACCTCCCACCCACCACCAGAAACATGCCAGGCACCTCCATTCCCTGGAGTCTGAGTCCAACAGATGTTGCCTCACCCCAATCTAAGGCCTCCTCCCGAAACCACTCTGTGCCCTGGACAGTCCCCCTTTCACACCCCATCCCTTCCAGGCCACAACACTCCCCCCACCCACCCACACACCCTGTAATCCAGATAGGCTGGGGCAAGGCCATCTTATGCCAGACCACAGTACATTTCCCAACACCTGGGTGATTCTTATATAACTTCAGATTTGAGGGAGGGGATGTCAAAAGCTTGGTTCAGCTTCTTTATAGTCTCCTGAAAGTTAAAGCCCAGATCCCCCCAAAGTTCCCTCCCCCATGTATATACCAGTGAATTCGCTCCTCAAAACTATCAATTGAAAGTTTGCAAATCATCAGGGAAATGCAAATCAAAACCATGATGCCTTATCACTTCACATCTGTTAGAATGACTATTAGCAAAAAGACAAGAAGCATGTGCTATAAGGATGTGGAGAAAAGGAAACTGGTGTACTGTTGGGGGGAATGTAAATTGGTGCAGTCATTATGGAAAACAGTATGGAGGTTCTGTTAAAATTGAAAGACGCTTGCCCCTTGGAAGAAAAGCTATGACAAATCTAGACAGCATATTAAAAAGCAGAGATACTACTTTGCCGACAAAGGGCCAAATAGTCAAAGCTATGGTTTTTCCAGTAGTCATGTATGGATGTGACAGTTGGACCGTAAAGAAAATTGAGCACCAAAGAACTGATGCTTTTGAACTGTGGTGTTGGAGAGGACTCTTGAGAGTCCCTTGGACTACAGGGAGATCAAACTAGTCAGTCCTAAAGGAAATCAGTCCTGAATATTCATTGGAAGGACAGATGCTGAAGCTGAAGCTCTAATACTTTGGCCACCTGATGTGAAGAACTGACTCCTTGGAAAAGACCCTGATGCTGGGCAAGATTGAGGGCAGGAGGAGAAGGAGGTGGCAGAGGATGAGATGATTGGATGGCATCACCAACTCGATGGACTTGAGTTTCAGAAAGCTCCAGGAGTTGGTGATGGACAGGGAAGCCTGGCATGATGCAGTCCATGGGGTCACAAAGAGTCAGACACGACTGAGCGACTGAACTAAACTGAACAGATGGAGGTTCTAGAACTACTGCATGATCCAGCAATCCCACTTTTAGAGATACATACAGAGAAAACAAAATCACTGCCTCAGAAAGACATCTGTGCCTCTATGTTCATTACAGCATTATTTACAATATCTAAGATATGGAAATAAACTGTGTCCATTGACAGCTGAACAGATAAGGAAAATGTGTTTTCCTTAATGGAATATTATTCAGCCATAAAAGAAGTAACTCCTGCAATTGGTGACAATATGGATGAAACTTGAGGGCATTATGTTGCATGAAATAGTCACACGTTGTTCTTCTTTAGTCGCTTCAGTCGAGTCAGACTCTTTGTGACCCCATGGACTGTAGCCCACCAGGCTTCTCCCTTCATGAAATTCTCCAGGCAAGAATACTGGAGTGGGTTGCCATTTTCTACTCCAGGGGATCTTCCCAACCCAGGGATCGAACCCACGTCTCCTTCATTAGCAAGTGGATTCTTTACCACTGAGCCACCAGGGAAGCTGAAATAAGTCACATCAGTTCAGTTCAGTCATTCAGTCGTGTCCAACTCTTTGCGACCCCTTGGACTGCAGCACGCCTGGCTTCCCTATCCATCACCAACTCCCAGAGCTTGCTCAAACTCATGTCCATTGAGTCAGTGATGCCATCCAACCATCTCATCCTCTGCCACCCCCTTCTCTTCCTGCCTTCAATCTTTCCCAGCATCAGGGTCTTTTCCAAGGAGCCATTTCTTCACATCAGGTGGCCAAAGTATTAGAGTTTCAGCTTCAGCATCAGTTCTTTCAATGAATATTCAGGACGTATTTCCTTTAGGATTGACTAGTTTGATCTCCTTGCAGTCCAAGGGACTCTCAAGAGTCTTCTCCAACACCACAGTTCGGTTCTTCGGCGCTCAGCTTTCCTTATAGTCCAACACTCACATCTGTACATGACTACATAGCGAAAGACAAATACTGTGTGATCTCACTTATATGTGGAATCTAAAAATAAATAAGTAAATGGACACACAGTCACACAAAATAAGTCAGATACAGAGAACAGTTTGATGGTTGCCTGAAGTTATGGGAGGAGTGTCCTGGAATGGGTGAAGATGGCCAAAAGGTAGAAACTTCCAAACTTCCAGTTATAAGATAAATAAATCCAGGAGATGTATTGTAAAAAGGAAGGAAGTGTGTCCCTGTCCATCCCAAACTCCCTAACTATCCCTTCCCCTCATCCTTCCCCCTGGCAACCATAAATTTGTTCTCTATGTCTGTAAGTCTCCTTCTGTTTTGGAAGTTCATTTGTATCAATTCATTTTAGATTCCACATACAAGGGATGTCATATGATATTTCCCCTTCTCTGTCTAACTTACTTCACTCAGTATGACAGTCTCTAGGTCTATCCATGTTGCTGCAAATGGCACTATTTCATTCTTTTTAATGACTGAGTAATAATCCGTTGTATACATATGTACCACCTTCTTTATCCATTCCTCTGCCTATGGGCATTTAGGTTGCTTCCATGTCTTGGCTATTGTAAACAGTGCTGTAATGGATACTGGACATGCACACACTGCTATGCTTAAAATGGATAACCAGCAAGGACCTTAGCACATGGAACTCTACTCAGTGTTATGTGGCAGGCTGGATGGGAGTGGAGTTTGGGGGAGAATGGATACATGTACATCCATCAGTATATGTATGGCTGAGTCCCTTTGCTGCTCACCTGAAACTATCACAACACTGTTAATCAGCTCTACCCCAAAACAAAATAAGTTTAAAAAGAAGAAGAGAGGAAGGGAGAATAGAAAGGAAAAAACAACACATGTTGCCCACCATCCAGTTCTACCTACAATACACCCAGAAAGGAATTCAGGGCAAAGATCAGGAATGAGGTACTCTGTGCCCTGAGAAAACAAGCAGAACAGGCCCTCAGATAATGAGAGTTTCAGGAGAAAATTTCATGAATCCAGATTCTTGCATCTTCCCACACTTAGAAAAGCACTAAAATTAGTGACTGAGATACCTGTGCTGGGTGACTAGCAGTAACCTTCTACCAGTGTGTGCTTGACGGCACATAACCCTGCTCCAAAATCATGTATCTACTGACCTTCTCACACCCATCCTGTCTGGAGCAGCTCCTCAGAGCTATCTGAGAGGCTGTCTCCCCATCTCCGAAAGTGAAAAAGTGAAGTGAAAGTGTTAGTCAGTTGTGTCCGACTCTTTGCGGCCCCATGGACTGTAGCCCACCAGGTTCCTCTGTCCATGGGATTCTCTAGGCCAGAAGAGGGGGTGGGTTGCCATTTCCTCCTCCAGGGGATCTTCCCCACCCAAGGATGGAACCTGGATCTCCGACATTGCTGGTAGTTTCCTTACTGTCTAATCCACCAGGGAAGACCCATCTCCCCAGACCTAGGCCTCAGTAAGTTCCTACATAAACTTGAAACTCATTGTGCATTTTTATTTCAGTCAACAAAAGGAAGGGAGTGAGAGAAGCAGAGAGAGGGAGAGAGGGAGGGAGGGAAAGAGGAAGACAAAGAAAGGAATAAAGAAAGAAGATAAGGTTACTTTGTGCTCTTCAGCTTCATCAAATGGGAGTCCACATGGTCTGGCTTTGCAAAGTTCTCTCTAGCCCACCTCCAGTCACTCTGCTGCATTCAAACCTTCCCTTCTCCCACCCACTTCCATCCACTTCCAGGCCTTGGTACAGCTGCGTCTTCTGCCTGGCATATTCTTCTTTGCAGTTCTTACTCATTCTCAAAACTCAGTCCAAACACTGCTGCCTCTGGGGAATGTTCTTGGACTTAAAACATCCAACCGAATTTCCCCTGCTCTGTGCTCCCACTCACGTGCCTGCCCCACTCATAGAATGTGGCAAAAATGCTTCTCGAATGGAAGAGTGATTGAAAGAAGACACCAGGAATAAATTCCCTTGAGGGCTACCGTGGAGACACTCATTGGTCACTAAAATCTTTCTCCTTTTATTAGAGGACTAGAACTATAGTTGGACACTGGCTACAGGAAAGGAATACTTTACCCAATGCCTCTTGCTTCCAGGGGACTAAATTCTCACCATTGGAAAAATGAGCAAAAGTGATGTGTGTCACTTAAAATACATCCATGCGCAGACTTCCCTGGCAGTCCAGTGGCTGAGACTCCAAGCTTCTAATTCAGGGGACACGAGTTCGATCCCTGGTCAGGGAACTAGGGGATTCTACATGCCACATGGTGTGGTCAAAAAAACCTGACACATCCCACATGCTTCTTTCTGGAACCCAGAAGTGCCTGCAAGACAGCTTAGGCAGTAGTCCTAATTCTCTGGGGATGGTGCTGGTTTTCTGACTGCCCTTGTGGAATAAATGCACTCATCTATTCACTGTAGACTGTTGAATGAGAGAGAAATAAACCTTGATGTTCTTTAAGCCACTGTATTCTTGGGTGTTTTTCTTACAATGGCTTTTCATTTCATCCTAACTAATAATGACAGCAGGCTGTTTCTTGGCATGAGTCCCACCTGATTCCAGCTCACAATAGTGATCATGCCCTCTAAGGATCAGTTTCATATGATGTGACAGTTAAGAGCAGGTACTGGGCACAACTAAATGCCTCCCCTGCACTACCGATGGCCTGTCTCTTCTAACAAGTGACCCATCTCTTCCCTGTCCCTTCCCAGCATGCAGAGGATCCAGTAGGAACCAGCACACACTCAGTAGCAACACTTCCTGGCGAGTGGTCTTGAGCAAGTCACTGGCCCCTGGGCTCTTTTTCTGACCTACTCTGTGTTAAAGGGCTGGACTAGATCAGCGCTTCTTAGCTCTGGCTTGCTGTAGAATCACTCAGGGAGCTTTAGAGAACTGAGATAATGAGTCGATGCCAGACCAGTTAAAACCACCTATCTGTGGGTAGGGAACCTCCAACTTGGAATTAAATCCAGTTTTCAGGTTGACTTTGTCATACCCTGGAGGCATATCATTCAGCTCACAGTACAGTCCAGCACAGCCTCCAGTGGGGATTTGGGTCTTCTTAACAGCCCATAGTATTCTTGCCTGGAGAATCCCAGGGACGGCGGAGCCTGGTGGGCTGCCATCTATGGGGTCGCACAGAGTCGGACACGACTGAAGCGACTTAGCAGCAGCAGCAACAGCCCATAGTAAGTACACGCTCGTTTTTCTTTCTGAGAGGTTGTTGTAATCTTGGATAAAATTCTATATTTCCTCTACTTATGTGAATGAAACTTTCTAAGGAGGGGATAAAACTAAATTCAGTTGCTTATTCCTATGGCGGGGGGGAGCGCTTCCCAGGTAGCGCTAGTGATAAAGAACCCGCCTGCCAATGCAGGAGACGCAAGAGACTTGCATTGGATCCTTGGGTCGGGAAGATCCCCTGGAGGAGGGCCTGGCAACCCACTCCAGTATTCTTGCTTGGGGAATGCCCTGGACAGAGAAGCCTGGCGGGCTACAGTCCGTTGGGTCCCAAAGAGTCAGACACGACTGAGGCAACTTAGCACACACTCCTATGGGCTCTCCAAGAGATTGGTGCAGCAGAAGAGGCACAAGCTGTGGAGTCATTCAGGCCTGGGTTTGAATCCCAGCTCTACCCCTCCCTCATCGTGTGGCTTGAGCAAGTGACATTGGCCCCACCTCTAACCACCATGCCGCTTCAGTTACATAGTGAAGAGCATCTCTTGGAGCAATGAAAATACACTGCTTGCAGCAGCCCTGGTGGAACCCCTCAGTCCAGTTTCCTTAGCTGTAAAATGAGGCTCATCATAAAAGATACAACAGATTTGATGCAGAATATGAACAATGTATATGAAACAGCACAGCACCTAGCATATAGAAAGTGTTTAATAACTGTTTATCTTCTCCTACTCCCCTCCCAATATTTTCTATATGGCAAATTTATGCACTTGTGTCCACCGAACAGGAAGGACCCCTGTTCCATCACCACGTGAGATCCTTGAGAGGACCCGGTAGAGGCACGGCTGGCTGAGATGCATGTGGTACTCAGTGTGGCCCAGGCAGGCAGCGCAGGCAGCAGGGCCAGTGCTGAACACACAGCTCCTTGTTATCAAATGAACCAGGTCCACTGCTCGCCACTTACAAAATCAACAAATGTTGAAATTTACAAAATTAACAACTCACAAAGGTAGCAAAGGAAAGGTGACTTTAAGCAGAATGCCAGCAATCTGGGGAGATAGCAGACTTAGCGTCCCCCCAAGACCACCTCCGAAGACTCGGCTTAAATCCTGAGAGCTCCTTTCACTCTGTGGTCCTCACAAGGTTTGTTTGGTCTCTACAGCATTTTTCTGGAAGATGTCAGCGAAGTGTCTTGAGGAAGAGGTGCCTTTTTTGAAATGCAAACAAACTTGCTCTATCAATTAGTAGCTGACTGCCAGCCACTGCCACTGCCTGTCTCCTCTGACATTGTCCCTTATCAGCCAATTAATCGACCTGCCCGCAGGTTAAGTCCTGGTTATTTCCACCTTAGGGTCACACAAACTATCCTTTGTGCTCCTCAACACTGACCACACAGAGAGGATGGGAGACACAGCAGGACAAATGGAGAAGATGAATGCCTCCAAGATGGGACAAGCTTCCAGATGGGACAGCCCTACAGTGTGTCATGCCCACATACCCTTCTGGAAGAGACTACCTGCCCTTGGGCCCTTCTGCACAGACATTCTCAGGTGCTTCTATTTTGTATCACACCCTCCCTGCCCAGATGATTGCAATGGGAAGCACAGTCCCAAATGGCCAATTCACTGGCTGGCCAGAGACTTTGGACGTGGCCAAGTACCCCCTAAAAGGTGGCAGCATCAATTAGACTTCTATCTCAGGAAACCCAGAACTAGAAAATGCCAAGGAAGTAAGTCAGTTGGTGGTAAGTGCTGAGGCTAGAGTGTCACAAAGTGGAGGGAGGGGAGAGATGCCAGAGGGATCACAACAAGCTCGGGGTAAACCAAAATTGTGAATAAGCAGATGCTAAAATGTAGAGAGGAGAAGGCAATGGCACCCCACTCCAGTACTCTTGCCTGGAAAATCCCATGGATGGAGGAGCCTGGTAGGCTGCAGTCCATGGGGTCGCGAAGAGTTGGACACGACTGAGCAACTTCATTTTCACTTTTCACTTTCATGCATTGGAGAAGGAAATGGCAACCCACTCCAGTGTTCTTGCCTGGAGAATCCCAGGAACGGGGGAGCCTTGTGGGCTGCCATCTATGGGGTCGCACAGAGTCGGACACTACTGAAGCGACTTAGCAGCAGCAGCAGCAGCAGAATGTAGAGAAAAGGCAAGGGCAAATTCAAGCAAGCAGAAAACAGAGAGGAGGCAAGTCACCTTATCGGGGAGAACCAGACAGAGCAAAATCCCGGCAAATCCTGCCCTAGTATGACCTTAGGTCCAAAAGGCAGACTCTGTAGACAACTCTTTTCCTCTGATGCTCCCCCATCCTTTTAACATCATCTACAACTTCCCTCCAACTGGTATAAAGGAGTCTGTTTACTGCAACTAGAGAGACTCAACTAAACCACTTAGCAAGTGGAGACCAACAGAGAAAATCATCAAAGGAGCCAATTAATAAGGAAGCCACCTAAAAGAAAAACAGCTGTTCTGGAATTTCTGGAGATAGTATCCATCTTAGCATATATATGAAAGTAGTGTTAGTCACTCAGTCATGTCTGACTCTCTGTGACCCCATGGACAGTAGCCTGCCAGGCTCCTCTCTGTCCATGGGATTCTCCAGGCAAGAATACTGGAGTGGGTAGCCATTCCCTTCTCCAGAGGATCTTCCCGATCCTCAGGGATCAAACCTGGATCTCCTGCATTGCAGGCAGATTCTTTACCACTGGGCCACCGGGGAATATAACAATTTGCAAATTTTGGCTTCAGGAAATTATGAGAAACCTGGAAACTGAAGCTAAGTTTGCACGCTCTCTTTCTCTGTCTATGTTACTCCCTCCCACATCTCCTCCTTCCCGCTTTCTTTCTGTCTTTCTCTCTCTGTCTCTCTCTCACCAGTCACCACTGCAAAATCAGTTCATTTTAGTCAGAAAGTCAGATGGGGTCTTTGCAGTCTACAGCTTTCCCACCCACAGCTCAGTGGATCTTCTTAACCTTGTAAGGGAATCTTCATGGACCAAACAGCGAAGAAAGTATCATGAGATACACCGTGGTAGCCACTAGAGGGAGATGCTTCCTTGTGAAACAAATCTTAGCCAGCTGCCCACCAGGGACCATGCTTGTATGTCTAAGTTGCTTCAGCCGTGTCTTTGTGACCCCATGAACTGTAGCCCGCCAGGCTCCTCTGTCCGTGGGACTCTGCAGGCAAGAACACTGGAGTGGGTTGCCATTTCCTCCTCCAGGGGCTCTTCCCAACCCAGGGATCGAACCTATGTCTCATGTCTCCTGCATTGGCAAGTGGGTTCTTTACCACCAGTGCCACCGAGCTGAGACCAGATGTGAGAAAACCCATTCCCCATCTTCTTCTTTTAGAGACGTCAGTAGGCAGCACCTTCTCAGGAGCTAAATGGTCTGTCTCTCCTCCTTGGTCAGGACAAGCCCATGTTTTACAAAGCCCATGTGATAACCCAGAGTTCCTGCAGAGCGAAAAAAAACACACTGGGCACAGCAGAGGAGGTTGAATGAGGGAGCCAGGGAAAGAAAAGTCCGCTGCTGCCCGCAAATAGCTGAGGGGAAACGGGAAGGGGCGCACCTACTCAGTGCTGCAGATGAGACTCCTGGCTGGAGAGCTGCACGAGAAACTTAGATGCTCGATACCAGAAGACCTCCCTCCCTGAGGACAAAGGTGTGCAGATGCAGGTGGTTCTGGACAGGGAGCTAATCCAGCTGACCTTGACCATCACTGGAGGCAGTGTAGAGGGGACACCTGTACTGTGTAGAGGGTTGATCTCATGGCCTCTGAGTCCACAGGAAGGAGAAAATGGCTTGAATGTCCCCTCCACCCTCCTGCCCTCTGAGTGGCTATCTGCCAGTCATACCACCACATGCCATCAGTGTGCGTGGCTGCTCGGGGAGAAGCCATCCCGCTGAGGTTTTCAGAGCCATCACTTAGAGCATGTCCACCGTGGACTAAAAGACTACCCACTGGGTCAGGAAAGCTCACTGAGTCCCGCTGTGCTGCACCGTGCTGCCACAAACACATTGCAAAATATAAAAAGGGAAAACCAAAAGGTCTAGTTGGACTGAAAAAAGTAATATTAAATCTCTTTGGATGAGAAGTGAACACAGCTGAAGCCCTCAGCTTCTGGGTTTTAGGTCTGGAAGCTGGCAGCATCAGGGGGCTCAACTCAAACAACAACAGCAAAAGAAGAGCTAACAGTGCTCCGCTGCTTAGAGTTGACTTTGGGTGGGGTCACCCGTAATCCAGAAAGGAAGCTGAAAACACCTGCGGCCCAGTGCAGCCCAGGGTGACAGCTCCGTAGGAAGCTGTGGACCCAGCGAGCTGGAGGACCAAGCCTTTCTTCCAGGAACCGAGTCAAGAGAGCCTGCCGTGCCATCCCGCCTCAACCACCAGCGAGCAGCATAAGGCCTGTTTCCAGGCAGAGCTTCAGGGGGCAGTGAGGAACCAACTGCAACAGCTTGAAACAGGTAGGGCTGGACACATAGGAAGAGAAAGAAAAAAAAAAATCCCAAAGCTTCCAATTCCAAATGAGCCTGCATATCAAAAACTCCGAAATGCATGTAGAAATCTAATGCTAAGAATAAGAGCCAAACACATCAATAACCTACATGTGACCCCATCTGGATGAAGTCAGTTTTAGGAAGCAGCATAGTAGACATATGGAAGTATGCTGAGGAAATTTGAGAGATAAATGAAGGTGTAATGTCCACCAGGCAAATAAAGGCAAGGACCAAGGAGCACAGGCCCCGGCTGCTGGAGCCACACCCACTGGGTGAGCCACAGAGAGGAGCGGGTCTCAAGTCTTTTGCTCTTCAGGCAGCACAGGGAAGCCCAGTAAAGTGAGACCTGAGACTGTGCGAGAGGGATCCTGACTCTCAGACTGACAGCACTAGAGCTGGGGACTAGAGAAGCCTGCGTTGCAAATAGAAGGGGGAAAGTGGAAGCAGTCCCAGATTTTCTTTTCTCAGGCTCCAAAATCACTGCAGACGGTGACGGCAGCTATGAAATTGGAATTGGTGACGGCAGCTAGCCCCTTGGAAGAAAAGCTATGACAAACCTAGACAGCGTATTAGAAAGCAGAGACATCACTTTGCCGACAAAGGTCTGTCTAGTCAAAACTATGGTTTTTCCCATAGTCGTGTATGGATGTCAGAGTTGGACCATAAAGAAGGCTGAACACTGAAGAATTGATGCTTTCAAATTGTGGTGCTAGAGAAAACTCTTGAGAGTCCCTTGGACTACAAGGAGATCAAACCAGTCCCTCCTAAAGGAGATCAACCCTGAATATTCATTGGAAAGAATGATGCTAAAGCTGAAGCTCCAATATCTTGGCCAAGTGATGCAAAGAGCCAACTCATTAGAAAAGACCCTGATGCTGGGAAAGATTGAAGGCAGGAGGAGAAGGGGGTGGCAGAGGATGAGATGGTTAGATAGCATCACTAACTCAGTGAGCAAGAATTTGAGTAAACTCTGGGAGATAGTGGGGGACAGAGGAGCCTGGTGTGTTGCAGCCCATGAGATCACAAAGAGTCAGACGTAACTTAATCAGAGGCTGGGATGTAACAGCAGTATGATGTGGCAGAATCTGGGCTCAGTGTTCCTGATGGGAAGAAGTACCAACCCAACCCCTTGTGATTGAGACTCATCCAAGCCTAATGGTTGTAGCTCAATGAGTTAGCACCTTAGTGATGTGGATTCATGGTTGGGGAAGAACGAGCCCCCCTCTCCAAGCATGATAAGGGAGTGAAGGTGGAGGGCTGGTGCCCAGGAAGCGCTTGGGACAGTTCCCCAGGATTCCTGCAGGACATCAACTCCATTTCTGGGAAGCCCATCTGTGGGGGATCAGTCCCCAACCTACACTCATCACTGGCATTACAGATCTGTGGAGATGGAATGCTTTTGATGTAACTGGTTATCGATATGGGAAAAGACTCTATTTTTAGCTCCCACAGTCTTACCTCCCATAGACACCTTTTTACCTCAATGTCTACTTCAAAGAGAACCAAAAAATTATGAAACCGAAACAGATAGATATGAATTTTTTTCACCTTGGAAATGAAAAATATAGTCATTGAATTTAGAATTCAGCAGTCACAAGAATCTCTGCACTAGTCACAGTCAGAGCCAGAATTAGTATTTGAAAGAAGGCACCTTAGAATTTACCAAGAATGCAGCCAGAGCACAAGGATATGAAAGGCATACGGATTAGCTAAGGCAGCAGATGGACCAAGAGGGTCTAGCAAACATTCAGTTAGGAGTTTCAGAAGAAGAGGGCGAAAAGAATAGTGAGGAGGTCTTAGTCCCCTTTCTCTCACACCCCACATTCAATCCACCAGCAGGTTCTCTTCACTCAACCTTCAAGACACACCCTGAATTTGAATTCCCACCCTCCCTGTTCCTACTACCATGATCTCTTGCTTCTTAACTGATGTCTAGCCCCATGACAGTGTTATCTTCATGCAGCAGCCAACGTGGTCATCACAAGACGTAAATCTGATGACGTCATTCCCTGCTTAAAGCCCTCCAGCGGCGGCCAAAGTCTGAAGCCTTTACTGTGACCTTCAAGTTCCTTCATGACCTGGCCTGCAATGAGCATGCCATCCCGGCCTCCTGACCACAACACTGACGCCTGGCCTTTGCTCCGACACGTAGGGTGCCTCACCCCAGGGCCTCTGTGTTTGTTTTCCCCTCTGCTAAGCTCAAAGTTCCCTTATCAAAGAGGGCTTCCGTATCTTTGTATCTAAATACCCCACCCCACACTCATCACTGGCATTACAGATCCATGGAGATGGAATGCTTTTGATGTAACTGATTAGCTATGTGGGAAAACATCCTATTCTCATCTCCTCTAGCCACAAAAATAGATCTCTGGTAAATTCAAAACCCAAAGGTGACATGTAAATATTCCCAACTTCAGAAAAAAATATATCTTTTTAATACTTAAAAGAAGGATATCTTTTTAACACTTCATGAAAGGAGAAGGTTCTTTTTAAAAGACTCAAAAGAAAAATCTGCCCATAAAAGATTATAAAAGTGTATGCATGCTCAGTCGCACAGTCATCTCCAACTCTTGCGATCCCCAGGGACGTTAGCCCGCCAGGCTCCTCTGCCCATGGGATTCTCCAGGCAAGAATACTAGAGCGGGTTACCATTTCCTCCTCTAGGGGATCTTCCCAACCCAGGGATTGAACCCACATCTCCTGCATCTTCTGCATTGCAGGCAAATTCTTTACTGCTGAGCCACCAGGGAAGCCCCATAAATGTGACTATGTTAAAATGAAAAATGCATGCTTAACAAAACACACCACAAAGAAAGGTAAATGACAAGCCCATATTTTGAGAAGCAATATAATACAGATAACCAAAAATGTTCAGTACCCAGTATTGTAAAGAACTCCTACAAACCAATAAGAAAATGACAAGCAACCAAATAGAGAAATGAGCAAAGAGAAAGCCAAAAGGGCCACACTATAACTGTTCTATAAAGGAAATATTCCTTCAAACAATGAGATACTGCTTCACACTGAATTTGCAAAACATTAAAGTATAAGGATTCCAAATATTAGCCAGGCTGTGGAGCACCTCCCATCACCACTGACAGTGGGACGTTTAACCCAGAGACCTGAGACAAAATCAAGAAGGAGCCTTCAATGCAAGGAATTGAGGGAAAGACTTCTAGGTGGAAGCTTGTGAAAAGCCTTGAGGTGAGAAAAATCTTAGAGGAACAGAGAAGAGGATCCTGCAGCTGAAGCACAGCCATGGGAGGAAGAGGGAAGCATGTGATGTCACAGGTGCAGGATATAAAGTAAAAGGTGACACAGGCCAGCCTGTGAGTGCAGCCTGCGCTGAGATTCTTGATGACATGCCCATCTGAGCAGGCTTCCTTCCTGCCTCCTTGGTCTCCATCCAGAGCGCCAGGTACCTCCAGGTTCTATGGGACCTGAAGCTCATGCCATGCTGAAGGCTGACTCTAAGAAGAAGGTTACAGGGACTTCCCTGGTGGTCCAGCGGCTGAGACACCACACTCCCAATGCAGGGGGCTTGGGTTCGATCCCTGGTTAGGGAACTAGATCCAGCATGCTGCAACTAAGACCCAATGCAGGCAAATAAATAATTTTAAAAAGAAGGTTACAAAATCACAAATTCAAAACAGCTAGGCCCACGTGCAAGGTAGAGAACCTGAAGGGTAAGCACCATTAGCTTTGGGTAAATCTGCTTCTGCTGACATATATCATAGTGAAAGTGAAAGTCACGCAGTCCTGTCCAACTCTTTGTGACCCCATGGACTGTCCATGGAATTCTCCAGGCCAGAATACTGGAGTGGGTAGCCTTTCCCTTCTCCAGGGAATCTTCCCAACCCAGGGATTGAACCCAGGTCTCCCACATTGCAGGCAGATTCTTTACCAGCTAAGCCACAAGGAAGCCCAAGAATACTGGAGTGGGTAGCCTATCCCTTCTCCAGCAGATCTTCCCAACCCAGGAATGCAATTAATGTGTTTGCTTCTTAATTGCCTGTCTGCACCACTAAACAGTATGGTCCACAGGGCCAGTGATGTCTTGCTCACCACCTAACCTGGTACTTGTCACAGAGTAGGATTCACTGAGTCTCACAGAATGGATTAAATATATAGCACAAGCATCCCCAAGGAGTGACAATGATGTCCTTGGAATCTTCTCTTCCTGGTCACTCAGATCATTGGCTCTGCAGTTAGAAAGCTTGAATGTGAGGTCAAGGCCTTCCGCTCACACAGCCTTGTTGTCCTCACCTGCTTCCCACTATCACCCTCCTCCTCCCCTCTCCCATGAGGCTCTCCCCCTCCCTGGTCATCCCTGGGCCTTCCCACCCAAAGCTTTCATGCACGTCCAAATCCTTACACTGCCCTCAAGGTCAAGGTCAAGTGAGTGCTCTTCTCCTCCACCAAGCCCCACTAGAACTAATCTCCCCTTCATCTCAAGCCCCACGTCTCACTATCTGTCCTTTGCTTACAGTGACCATCCCTCTCTACCTGATTTTACTGCTTTCTATGTCCCTGAAACCCTCTTCCAAGGATAAGCTTCTCCAGGACAGTTTGGTTTAACCTCGTGTTTCCTCATACCCTCCCACTTTCCAGATGGAGAATTCAGTTCAGTTCAGTTCAGTCGCTCAGTCATGTCCCACTCTTTGCAACCCCATGAACCGCAGCACACCAGGCCTCCCTATCTATCACCAACTGCCAGAGTCTACCCAAACCCATGTCCATTGAGTCAGTGATGCCATCCAACCATCTCATCCTCTGTCATCCCTTTCTCCTCCTGCCCTCAATCTTTCCCAGCATCAGGGTCTTTTCAAATGAGCCAGCTCTTTGCATCAGGTGACAAAAGTATTGTAGTTTCAGCTTCAACATCAGTCCTTCCAATGAACACCCAGGACTGATCTCCTTTAGGATGGACTGGTTGGATCTCCCTTCAGTCCAAGGGACTCTCAAGAGCCTTCTCCAACACCACAGTTCAAAAGCATCAATTCTTCAGCACTCAGCTTTCTTTATAGTCCAACTCTCACATCCATATATGACCACTGGAAAATCCATAGCCTTGACTAGATGGACCTTTGCTGACAAAGTAATGTCTCTGCTTTTTAATATGCTGTCCAGGTTGGTCATAACTTTCCTTCCAAGGAGTAAGCGTCTTTTAACTTCATGGCTGCAATCACCATCTGCAGTGATTTTGGAGCCCAAAAAACAAAGTCAGCCACTGTTTCCACTGTTTCCCCATCTATTTCCCATGAAGTGATGGGACCAGATGCCATGATCTTAGTTTTCTGAATGTTGATCTTTAAGCCAACTTTTTCACTCTCCTCTTTCCCTTTCATCAAGAGGCTCTTTAGTTCTTCTTCACTTTCTGCCATAAGGGTGGTGTCATCCTCATATCTGAGGTTATTGATATTTCTCCTAGAAATCTTGATTCCAGCTTGTGCTTCCTCCAGCCCAGCATTTCTCATGATGTACTCTGCATATAAGTTAAATAAGCAGGGTGACAATATACAGCCTTGACGTACTCCTTTCCCGGTTTGGAACCAGTCTGTTGTTCCATGTCCAGTTCTAACTGTTGCTTCCTGACCTGCGTACAGGTTTCTCAAGAGGCAGGTCAGGTGGTCTGGTATGCCCATCTCTTTCAGAACTTTCCACAATTTATTGTGATCCACACAATCAAAGGCTTTGGCATAGTCAATAAAGCAGAAATAGATGTTTTTCTGAAACTCTCTTGCTTTTTCGATGATCCAGCGAAAGTTGGCAATTTGATCTCTGGTTCCTCTGCCTTTTCTAAAATCAGCTTGAACAGCTGGAAGTTCACAGTTCATATATTGCTGAAGCCTGGCTTGGAGAATTCTGAGCATTACTTTACTAGCATGTAAGATGAGTACAATTGTGCGGTAGTTTGAGCATTCTTTGGCATTGCCTTTCTTTGGGAATGGAATGAAAACTGACCTTTTCCAGACCTGTGGCCACTGCTGAGTTTTCCATATGTGCTGACATATTGAATGCAGCACTTTCACAGCATCATCTTTTAGGATTTGAAATAGCTCAACTGGAATTCCATCACCTCCACTAGCTTTGTTTGTAGTGATGCTTCCTAAGGCCCACTTGACTTCACATTCCAGGATGTCTGGCTCTAGGTGCGTGTGAGTGATCACACCATCATGATTATCTGGGTTGTGAAGATCTTTTTTGTACAGTACTTCTGCGTATTCTTGCCACCTCTTCTTAATATCTTCTGCTTCTGTTAGATCCATACCATTTCTGCCAAATTCAGACTTAAATTGAAGAAAGTGGTGCAAACCACTGGACCATTCAGGTATGACCATAAATCCAATCCCTTATGATTATACAGTGGAAGTAAGAAATAGATTGAAGGGACTAGATCTGATAGACAGAGTGCCTGAGAACTATGGACGGAGGTTTGTGACATTGTACAGGAGACAGGGATCAAAACCATCCCTAAGAAAAAGAAATGCAAAAAACCAAAATAGTTGTCTGAGGAGGCCTTACAAATAGCTATGAAAAGAAGAGAAGTGAAAAGCAAAGGAGAAAAGGAAAGATATACCCATTTGAATGCAGAGTTCCAAAGCATAGCAAGGAGAGATAAGAAAGCCTTCCTCAGCCATCAATGCAAAGAAATAGAGGAAAACAACAGAATGGGAAAGACCAGAGATCTCTTCAAGAAAATTAGAGATACCAAGGGAACATTTCATGCACAGATGGGTTCAATAAAGGACAGAAATGGAATGGCCCTAACAGAAGCAGATGGAGCGTGCCTTGTGCTAATCAATACTGATTGCATGAATGTGAGTTGTTTATAGGCTACTCGGCAAGACTTCGCAACTAATCAATAAGGGATCAGAAGATGTGATCTAGCAATCCCTCTCCTGGGCAAATATCCAGAGAAAACCTTGATTGAAAAAGATACATGCGCCACAGTGTTCACTGTGACACTGTTTACAACAGCCAAGATGTGGAAGCAACCTAGACATCCATTGACAGAAGAATGGATAAAGAAGATGTGGTACATATATACAATGGAATATTATTCAGCCATAAAAAAGAATGAAACCATGCCATTTGCAGCAACATGGGTGGACCTAGAGGTTGTCACACTGAGTAAAGTCAGACAGAGAGAGACAAATAGCATATGATATCACGCATATGTGCAATCTGATTTTTTAAAAAAGATACAAGTGAGACTTATTTACAAAACAGAAACAGACTTACAGATATTGAAAACAAACTTTTGGTTACCCAAGGGGAAATGTGGTAGGGAAGGGAGGGACAAGTCAGGCGCTTGGGATGAACATACACACACCACCATATACAAGATAAGTAACTAACGAGGACCTATCATATAACACAGGGAACTCAACTCAATATTCTGTGATAACCTATATGAGAAAAGAATCCTAAAACACTTAATGAATACATGTGTATGTATAACAGAATCACTTTGCTGTACACCTGAAACTAATACAATGTTGTAAATCAACTATACTCCAATAAAATTAGAGTTAAATAATTGAAAAAAAAAGGAGGAGGTGTGGAGGATGACACCATGGATCCTGGTGCTGCCTTTTTCCAAGGTGCACTACAGGAGGAGAAACAAGCTCGGGAGGTAAGACAATGAGCCCACTTAAGACACGAGGGGTTGGATGTGCTCTCAGAACATGCATGTGCTGATCAACAGATGACTCTGCCCTCCCAGGAGAGAGAGACCTGGCCCAGAAATCATGCCAAAGATATCCAGTGACATCGCTGTCTCCATTTAATGAATTAAAAAAAAATTGGAGAAGGAACTTGCTCACACTTGGACAGTAGAAAGTAGCAGATTCCAGTAGTGGGCCCTACCCGACACTGCTCTTCCTGGAGAGAGGAAAGGACGCAGAAGTCTCTCCCCCGGGAGATTCAGAAGATTCTAGAGATTTGAGATTCTACTGGTGACTCCAGAGGTTTGGGGAATATCCAGGGCTAAAGTCACCCCTTTCTTGAGCCCCAAATCCTCAAAGACAGATGAGTGTAGTTGAAAAAGCACTGGGTGAGGGACACAGTGAGGAGAGGGGAGGGTGGGAGGAATTGGGAGGTTGGGATTGACACATATGTACTTGCTGTTTAATCGCTAAGTCATGTCTGACCCTTTTGCAATTCCATGGACTTGTAGCTCTCCAGGCTCCTCTGTCCATGGGGTTTCCCAGGCAAGAATACAGGAGGGGGTTGCCATTTCCTTCTCCAGGGGACCTTCCTGACCCAGAGATTGAACTCACATCTCCTGCATTGGCAGGTGGATTCTTTGCCACTGAGCCATCAAGGAAGCCCTATATATAATATACACTGTGTAAAATAGCTAGTTAGTGGGAACCAGCTAATATAGCACAAAGCGCTCAGCTCAGTACTCTGTGATAACCTAGAGGGCTGGGATGGAGGTGGTGGGATGGAGGCTTAAGAAGAAGGGGATGTATGTATACACATGGCTGATTCACTTCATTGTACAGCAGAAACTAACCCAACACTGTAAAGCAATTATACTCCAATAGAAAAAGAAAAGGAAAGCAAGAAAAAGTACTGGCTCAGGAAATATGATGCTCGCTACTAATTTATATTTAACCTTATACATTTCTCTCTTGGTGCCTCAGTTCCCTCAGCTGTACAATGAAATTAAACAAATGATCCCTAAGGTCACTTATAACCTAGCATAGATGAATCACTAGTTCATCTCTATTTCTTTCATGTTTTAGTACAAGTCCAGGACTGCTTCTTTTCTAAATACTTTGTTTCTGATTACAATATTAATATCATTTCTACAATGTTCGCTGTAGAAAACTTGACAAAAGAGAAAAACCCAAGGAAGGAAAGAAAAGTCACTATAGTATCATCAGTCAGAGATAACACTGCTAACATCTTGCTGTAAATTCTACTGGTCTTTCACATGTGCAAATACATATCTTTTTATAAAGCAGAAATTGGGTAATAAAAACTACTATTGATTGAGCATCCAATACACATCAGTCTCAGAACCAAGTGCTCTACTGTTCTATGTACATGTCAACAGTCCTTACAGCAACCCTGCAAAGCAGAGAACCACAGCTCCATTTTATAGAAGAGAAAATCCAAGGGCAAAAGAGGTCAAGTAACCTTCCTGAGGCCACACAGCCAGTAAGGGACCAACGAGAATTCCAGAATGCCTTTCGCTCTTGCTTTCTGAGCTGGGTTTTTTTTTTTTTTTTTTTTTGATTTAATCCATCTTTAATATGCTCCCATTTTTTTTCAAATACATTTCTACCACATTATTATAGGTTGCTTGAAGATGCTAATCACACAGTCCTAAGATGTTTTCCACTTTCACTAGCATGAAGAATGCTGTTTATCTTTCTCCACTCCACAGTAATTTTTCTCCTTAGGGTAAATATGTAGAGATATGTGCATCTTAAGACTATCGACAGAGTATCAGTTTGCCTTCTCAAAAAAACTGAACAAGTATTTCCCCATTAACCATTGATAGAAGTTTCATTTACCTGCAGCCTCATTAATGTTGTGAATTACTTTTATTCATCTCTGCTGATGTTTTAAGTGAAATTTCTGGTCAATGAAGCTGAACTTTAATATCATTGACCACTTCATGATTCATCTTAATAATGGTTTACTGTATAAATCCTTGGAAGACAGGAGAAATGAAGGGATGAGATGAAAGATAGGGAAAATTAATTTTATTCATTTAAGAAAACCAAGTACCTAACACATGCAGATCATGGTGTAAGCCTTAAAGTCACTGACATGGATAAGAGGGAGCAAATATTGAGCACCTACTCCATGCTCAACCCCAGGTATGATGAGAGTCATGGGAGACACTAAGGGAGGCACAATAAGTCCCCTACACACGAACCTTCAAGTTGTGAACTTTTGAAGATGGGAACGTGCGATCCACCAACATCAGGCATGAGTGACACTGCAGCTGGCCCTCCATCTCCTATTGCTAACCTTCCTCCAGCTCCACCATCTCCCTTCTCCTTTCTCTCCTCCAGTCAGTAACTCTTCTTGCCTGCTCACTTGACGCCAGTCCCTGTATGCCAGCTGTTGTCCTGTACTACCATACTTTCCAAGGTACTTTACTGTAAGATTTAAATGTTTTCTTTATTTTTTTCTGTTTGTTTTGATGTATTATTTATGTGAAAAGTATTATAAACCTAATACCATACAGTTCTGTATAGCTGACTGTGTTAGTTGGGTACCTCAGCTAACTGGGTTGGACTTATGAACAAATTGGACTTACGAACACAATCTCAGAACAGAGCTCGTTCGCATGTAGGGGGCTTGTACAATACTTACCTTCCCAAAACTTGTAGTCTTGTTGGGGAGGGAAAAAAAGCAACATACAAGAAGGCATTCTGAGTTTAATTCTTCCCTTTCCTGTTCTTTCATGGAACTGTCTCTCCACATCCAACAGGTCTCTGGGGGATTCATCTTAAACTCTGGCTACATGTCCATACGATTCTCTTCCTGGATGGCCTGAGAGCCCCAGAGGCTGGGATGGTGTCTTACTCACACTCTTGTCACATCATGTCAGTGAACGATTTCATAATCCCTACACAATTCAGTACTCATTGTTGTAAAACTGTGGCAGGCTGCCATGTCCTCCACCCACAGCCCACCCCCATCCCCGTTAGTCCAGGTATGTCTGAGAACCTCAGCAAAGGCAAGCACTGATCTACAAGGGTGTGGCAATATTCATTAAGTTATCATGAAACCAAACCAACCAGAATGGCATGGCCAGTTTGATTAAATAGCTGCCACACTCCCTTCTACCACCAGATCCTAAGATTTTCCTCTGTCCATTCATTTACAAGGCTGACTATAGGGGGATTCAAGGGTCTGGGACTTGTTTGCATGCTTGCTTGCTTGTTTTTCACCTTCTCATACCTTACTGATGTCCACAGGTCCCAAAGACCACATGATCATCTCCTGAACATCTGACTCAAGAAAGCAGCCCCTCTACACCTAAGCTGAGCAAATTTCATTTCACAAGCCCTATTGACTTGCTTTTCACCCTTTCACCTGCTGCGCTATGTCCAGCCCATCCCTTTTCCCCTCTTTTGGCAACTTCAAACCCAGGCCTGGCAGGTCTCCTTTCTCTGTTCCCTAGGGCACAAGAGTTTTCCCTCTACCACTCACTGATGTGTATCACCTGTATTGCCAAAGCATCTAGCTTGCACTTGCGCATGTGCTCAGTCGTGTCTGACTCTTTGTGACCCCATGGACTGTAACACACCAGGCTCCTCTATCAGTGAAATTTTCCAGGCAACAATACTGGAGTGGGTTGCCATTTTCTACTCCAGGGGATCTTCCCGGCCCAGGGATTGAACCTCACACCTCTTGCATCTCCTGTGTTGGCAGGTGGATTCTTAACCACTGAGCCACCTAGGAAGCCCAAAGCTTCCCATCTAAATAGACATTTGCTTTCCTCAAACTCTGGTGTGGAATTGGAATTGAATTAATTCAAATTCTGCTTAGAATTTCAAGAGAGTTCCAGTTCAGTTGTGGGCTAGAGGTGTTGGAGAGGACTGGCTGCCAAGGCAGGACTGGAACCCACGTAAAGTGTAAGATTCAGGTGACAAGGTGGACAGGGGTCCCTGCACCACATTCTTTCCTTTTCCCCTCCACACACTTCTTAGGAGCCTTCAGTAAGACAGAGGAAAGAGGTAAATTGTTAGCAAGGCACAGTATTGAAGGAAGTGAGGGGAGGCCGTCAGTACACCTGCCTTGTTCATGGTCCACACACCAGCCTCAGGAATGACCCAGGGTCCCTACTTGCAGCAGAGCCGTGAGAGAGGCTGTGGATAGAAAAGACCAAGAGGCCTGCGGAAGACAAAAAGGGGGAGATGATAGCAAGAAGGGGGATCCCCAGAGGTATGACTGAGAGGTGTTGTGAAGGGAAAAGTGAAGCAATATTCCACCCACCCCCTGGATCGCATGTGTATCAGCTAACAGTAAACTCTCTGCGGGTTCCTACACACCTCTCACGTCACCAATACAACCAGAGGGTTGTGCGTAAAACCTGTCATTGTCCAGACACATCCTGCAACAGGTGCCATATCGATATTACCCCCACTGATACCACTAGGCGCTATGTACCCAGGACCATCAAGACTCCCAGGCAGAGGTTCTCAAACTTTGACATGCTTAAAAACCGCCTTGGAGCAGAGCATAATGGCACACCAAGGCGTCACGTCTTCAAATCTGGGGTGGGGTCCGGAAGCATGCATTTTTAATAAGCATACTGACACCAATGTAGATGTCCAAGGACTACGGTGGTATATCCAAATGGAATCATTCTGGAGCTCCAGCCTGGCCCTGGGAGGCTAATGGCTTTTTTGGGGTTTTTTTGTTTTTTTTTTTTGGACCCTTGGAATCAGCCAGTAGGTTCATGCTTCAGAGCCCCTCATCCCTGGTGAAAGCCCCTCCAGATACCCTTCCTCCACAGGACACTCCAGGGCTGCTCCATCTGCCCTCCTCCACCCTCTCCTCCGCATCTCAACACTTCTCTCAGCAACCTTCCCTCTGGGCCATTTGAAGCCCCGACTGCCTGGTAAACTCCATGACATCTTTGATCCATTCTCTACACTCTGCGATCTCTGATAAAACCCACCTCTCTGGTGAGGACACCACTCCCCAAGGCTACTGCTAACTCTTCTGAACTTCGGGCAAATTAGAAGGTAGCTCCTCTGGTTTAGAAAGTCACATTGGTTAAAAATACCCCCTAGGCAGTCCAGCCCCTGAGGACTCAGAGTGTAATCAACGGTTTCGGTCCCTCCCCTCCTTGGACTGTGCGCAAACTGTACAGACCCCAGTCTGACTGCTTCCCTGTAGCCCTTCATGGAGATCACTCAACCCCGCACTCCCACTGGACCCAAGGCCAAGAAGAGGGGGTGTTCTCCTCCTCATTCCCCAGGGCCATTTCCAAAGCTTTGCTCTTCCTTTTCCTGAAAAAAGCCTCTGCCCTGAGGTTCCATGAGCCTCTGCCATTCCTCTACCATTCAGCATCTAACCTCGCACTCAAGACCAACACCCCTTCTCTCTCCTCCACGTCTGCCATCTTGCTGGGAAACTTGGATGTCTCATAGACACCGCGCACAAACCTCCCCAATCCAGTGGCTTCGTTTCCACTCCTTTCAGCTTCCCCCACATCCAAGAACCTCGTCAGAACCGCCCCATATCAAAAATCTCAAGCTCCAGTAGCCCAGTCTCAAACAGCAACCCTCTTGCCAGGCACTGCTCTCCTGTTCTCACTCTCACTACATCTGCCGCTCAGGTTCACAGACGCCTGCCTGAGTCCTTCATTTTCTGCCCACCCAGCCTAGACCACACAGTTGACCTGAACCCATCTCTCACAAGCATCTACCTTCTACTTCATTTTTCTGAGGATACCTAACGATGCCATGACCTGCCTCAACACTCCTCTGACGTTGAAGGAAAGCACACGATTCCATCACGGCCCCAGGGGCTCCAATATCAACTGGGTTCTGAGTGTCACAGATCAAGGACCCTTTCCTTTGCAGGTGATCTCTCCCATTCTCCTCAGAAACTGTTCCAGCCTCCACAGCCCTCTTCAAGCCACCCACCCACCCAACCCCAAAGCCCCTCCATCTCAGCAGGTAACAGCTCTTCAGATCTTAATGAGAAAATGGAAGCCCTAAGATGAGAGCTTCACTAACTTTCCAGCCCCCATCCACACCCTTATCCATCTTCACTTTTCCTTTCCCCCCTCCCGCCAGGGTGAGTGTCCTTCTTCCTACCCTAGGCCAGTCCCTCCATCTGCATTCTCTACCTTTAGAATCTGTCTTTATCAATTTTCACTCCTTATCTTTCTTTGTTTTTATTTGGAGACTACTTTGTTAACTTCTGTAGTCAAACCTATGTAGATAAGACCTTATATGTTTAATACAATGTGTTACCCCTATACAAACAGGAAAAAAATATGTTCAATGAGTCTAGACCAAGAGGCCATTAATTTCTGTACAATGCCAACCAAATATGGTACAACTGGGATACGGTTTCCAAAGTTTAGAGCACTGCTAATGTTTCCAAAACTTCAAAATTTATATACAGTAAGCCCGCTACATATGAACCTTCAACTTGAGAACTTTTAAACATAGTAACATGCATTCACACATCCAATCACATAAGTTAGTTCATGTGTCTGGTGTTATCTATAAAAGCTGGGTACCTAGGATAATTTTATCAGATGAACAAATTGGACTTATGAACACAATCTTAGAATATAACTTGTTTGTATGTAGGGGACTTACTGTATCTGAAATATGAGTTTATATACGAAGAGAGAGAGACTATATCAATATGTCACGCGTTAATAGCAGTAACAGATTTTCCAGGTTTTGCAGTCATATCCATTTAAAAATAATAATAATTTTAAAAAAGACTATGGAGAGCAATATGGAGATTCTTTTAAAAACTAGGAATAAAACTACCATCTGTAGCAGTTCAGTCACTCAGTCATGCCCGACTCTTAGCAACCCCATGGACTGTAGCACACCAGGCTTCCCTGTCCATTACCAACTCCTGCAGCTTGCTCAAACTCATGTCCATCAAGTCGGTGATGCCATCCAACCATCTCATCCTCTCTTGTCTCCTTTTCCTCCTCCCTTCAATCTTTCCCAGCATCAGGGTCTTTTCAAATGAGTCAGTTCTTCGCATCAGGTGGCCAAAGTATTAGAGCTTCAGCTTTAGCATCAGTCCTTCCAATCAATATTCAGGACTGATTTCTTTTAGGATGGACTGGTTGGATCTCTTTGAAGTCCAAGGGACTCTCAAGAGTCTTCTCCAACACCACAGTTCAAAAGCATCAGTTCTTTGGCCCTCAGCTTTCTTTATAGTCCAACACTCACATCCATACATGACTACTGGAAAAACCATAGCTTTGACTAGATGGACCTTTGTCAGCAAAGTAATGTCTCTGCTTTTCAATATGCTGTCTAGGTTGGTCATAACTTTTCTTCCAAGGAGGAAGCGTTTTTTAATCTCATGGCTGCAGTCACCATCTGCAATGATTTTGAAGCCCAAAAAAATAAAGTCTCTCACTGTTTCCATTGTTTTCCCATCTATTTGCCATGAACAAAACTCCCATATGACCCAATAATCCCACTACTGGGAGCACATATACCATGAGGAAACCATAATTGAAAAAGACACATGTACCCCAATGTTCATTGCAGCACTATTTACAATAGCTAGAACATGGAAGCAACATAGATGTCCATCAATAGATGAATGGACAAAGAAGTTGTCATACATATCCACAATGGAGTATTATTCAGCCATAAAAAGGAATGCATTTGAGTCAGTTCTAATGAGGTGGACCAACCTAGAGCCTATTATACAGAGTGAAGTAATTCAGAAAGAAAAAGACAAACGTTGTATATTAAAGCATATATATGAAATCTAGGAAGATGGTACTGATGAACCTATCTAGAAGACAGCAGTGAGAATAGACTTTTGGACACAGTGAGGGAGAGAAAAAGTGGGATGATTTGAGAGAGTAGCACTGAAACATATACATTACCATATGTAAGGTAGATAGCCAATGGGAATTTGCTGTATGACAAAGGAATCCAAAGCTGGTGCTCTGTGACAACCTAGAAGGGTGGGATGGGGTGGGAGGTGGGAGGGAGGCTTAAGAGGGAGAGGACATGTGCATACTTATGGCTGATTCATGTTGATGTATGGCAGAAACCATCACAATATAGTAAAGTAATTATCCTCCAATTAAAAATTTTTAAAAAAAATTTTAAAAAGAAGAATACTGGAAAAAACAATGCTACAACCAAGAGATCCTAGGGAAATAAATGAGATTTTCCTTCATCAATAAATAAATAAAAAAGACAAAACCCCAGAAAACATCCAAGTTCTGTTATTGTTGTAGATCCTGCATTATTTTTTTATGAGCTTCTCAATCATCATCTGGAAAGAAAACACTCTAGAATAGAATAACCTCATTTAAAACAGCTGGGGTGGGGGTGTTGGGGAGGGACTTCCCTGGTGGCTCAGTGGTAAAGAATCCACCTGCCAATGCAGATCTTACCTGGCCCGAGAAGAATCCACATGCCTCGGGGTAACTAAGCCCATGCAGCCAAAACTATTGAGCCTGTGCTCTAGGGCCCAGGAGCTGCAACTACTGTAGCCCACATACCCTAGAGTCCCCAGTCCACAACAAGAGAAGTCACTGCAATGAGGAGCCTGCACACTGCAAGGACGTGTGGGCTTCCCTGCTCACCACAAATAGAGAAAAGCTTGCAGTTGTGCAGCAAGAAAGACATAGCACAGCCAAAAATAAATAGATTAATAAATAAAATTATAAAAAAATAAAATACAGTTGTAAAAATTATCTTAAAAAGAGAGAGAGGAAAAAAAAAAACAAAAACCCAGCTCTGGGACTTCCCTGGTGGTCCAGCGATTAGGACTCTGATTAGGACTCCATGCTTCCACTCCCAGGGGCCTGGGTTCAATCCATGGTCTGGTCAGGGAACTAAGATCCCTCAAGCCACACAGCCAAATAATAATAATATTAATTAACAGCTCTGATAAAGCACTGTCACTGCTACATAGGTACAAGATATTTTACATTCACAGAGGTAGGATACAGTGCAGGCATGCTCAGTCACTCAGTTGTGTCCTACTCTTCGTGACCCTATGGACTGTAGCCTGCCAGGCTCCTCTGTCCGTGGGATTCTCCACGCAAGAATACTGGATTGGGTTGCCATTTCCTACTTCAGGGGATCTTCCCGACCCGGGGATTGAACTCACATCTCCTATGGCTCCTGCATTGCAGGTGGATTTGTTACCCACTGAGCCATTGGGGAAGCCCAGGATACAGTACTGTCCCACATTTATAAAACCAGAGGATATAATTTTTAAATGCATTATTTGAGACTTGATTCTGCTTTTCCAGCAGAGGGCCAGAAGGATGGGTGTGACACAGCTCTGGCACAGAAATGCACCTTCTTGGATTTACTTCCTTTAGCAGCACAGTTATCGGTACTCACTGCTCTTCATGAATGTCAGCTAAAATCCATTTAGAAAAACAACAGAAAACAACCATTGGATTCATACAAAGATGACTGAGTGGAGGCAAGCAATACTCAGCCTAACTAATATTTTACCAAATCTGTCATGTCTGAATGGGGAGAGTTTCATGGAAGAAAAGAGATGCCAAGTAGCATCTGAAGAGTCTGAGGCAGAGCAATTAAAGGCTACACTTTAGATCCAAAATTTAGCAAAAAAAAAAGGTGGGATGCTGATAAAGGTAATGTAATCTGCTGGAGAGCCCTCAATGCCTGGGCAGTGTTATAAAAATTTGTCTGACCAGGGTATTGTACTCGTCCAGAATAAAGATGTGAAGTCTGGTAAAATCCGCTTTAGCCTGGAGAAGATGTATGTCAATCAGTTGGGAGCCTTCTAGTCCTGTTGCCTGACTCAGCTGATGCTCATACAATATAGGAATAGTCTGTGTATTTGAAGTTTGTTGAAAGGCAAGCCTCAACTGGCAGGTTCCTGGTGTTGGACAGCTGGAAAGTTGTGGATGGCAGTACCAGGAAGGGCCACAGATGGTGGGGATAGACTGCTATGCATAAAGGTTGGCTGAGATCTCTATGGTTGAAGTGAAAACTAAATAATTTCTGAGCCTGGGAAACAGCAGGTCTGGCACCCAGACAGTAGGGCTGGAGGCAGGGGTGCATAAGTAAGTGCTGGAATCAGCTGAACTGAAGTAGGCTGAGAAAAACCTGGTTGGAAGCCTTGTTGCTCAGCCAAGTATGGGGGAGCCAATTGTTCACGTTGGATGATTGAATAATGACTTGGATCCGTATAGAAAGCTGGAATTTGAGCTGCTGCAGACTGAGACACAAAGACTAGTGGACTCTGTTGCTGCTGGGTGAAGAGGGAAGGCTTACAGTTTAATTGTGAAAAATGACTTGCAGAAGGCAGGCTGCTTGTCTGAACTTATTGGAGTTTCATGTCACAGATATCAGGATAGTCTGATACAGTTGTATTCACTCCCTGTCTTTCAGCCTCCCCTTCTCTAATATTTTCCTGCCTCTGATACTATAAATATGCTGAAATTTTGCAACATTTTAAAAGAGAATGAACATATGGTTGCTGGGGACGAGGGGAGGATGGGAGGAAGGGATAGTTAGGGATCTGGGGATGGACATTACACATTGCTATATCTAAAATAGATCACAAACAAGGACCTACTGGACAGCACAGGGAACTCTGCTCAGTGTTATGGGGCAGCCTGAAGGGGAAGGGAGTTTGGAGGAGAAAGGATACATGTATATGTATGGTTGAGTCCCTTTGCTGTCCACCTGAAACTATCACAACATTTTTAGTCAGCTATACTCCAATACAAAATAAAAAGTTAATATATAAAATGAGGATTGTAGACATAATAAAAAAATAAAGCAAACAAAAACCTTCCTTCACTTGGGTTTCGCAGCCCCACTTTGTCTTCCTTATTCCTCCTTTATTGAAACCTATAGTACTCTTCCCACTTCCTCCCCTCCCCAATTCAGTTCACTGCAGTCTCTGATCCGCTAGTCCACTCCTCAGTCGAAAATCATCAATACCTTCCTAGTGCCAAATTCAGTGGAGAGTTTTCTGTACTTTTATTATTGATGCACGTGACTCTATTACTCATTCTCTCTTTCTTGAAACCATCTACTCCCTCATGACTGTAACACCATCCTCTCCACGTAGGTATGAGTTTCCACTTTGGACCCTTTCTCCACCCACCACTTAATCACTGGGGTTCCCTGTCAGTCAGCCCTTGAACTAGTACTTTTCCCATTCCACACAGTGCTCTTGGACAATATCATCCACTGTGGAAGTTTTCACTATCATCTATGTTCAGGCAACTCACAAAGCTATACCCCAGCCTGGATTTCCTTTCCGAAATCAGATTTGTGTATACACTGTGTGCTAGGCATCTCCACTGGGACATTTCACAGGCACCTCAAGCTAGACCTGTCTAAAGCTGAATTCATCATCTCCACACGTATGCCAAACTGGCTCGTCCTGTGACCCTCATTAGTCAATGGCATATCCTCCACCCGTCCCAGGGAAGCCAGACCCCCGGAGTCATCCTTAACCCCACCCTCCCCTCAGCAATCTGCCTCTAGGATCTGCTCTTTTTATTGTTCTGATTTTTAACATCTGACCCCTCTCCTCTACACCCTGCACCTGCTGATGATGAATTGTGTGGTAATTTATCATCATTCACCCGGACTATTGCAACAGCCTCCTACCTGGATTCCTAATTCCAGAGTTTTCACTCTCATATCAGTTCCCAACATAATCGCTAAAGTGACTGGTCCAAATCCAGATCTGGCCATGTCACTCTCCTGCTTTAAGACCCCTTGCCTATAGGATGGAGTTCTAAATTCTTGGTGTAACCCACAAGGCCTCCCATTACTTAGCCGCTATTCACTCTCCAGCATCAGCCCCATCAATCTTTGTCTTGAACATTAACTTTTAGTAATCCCCTGCTCACATCACGTCATTTCATCTTCCACACTTCTGTCTTCCAGGAGCATGTACTTCAACTTCACCCACTTGCCTGGGTCATATCCCCCCATTCTTAAAAACAGCTCATCCACTGTTTACTCCGAAAAGCATTTTTGCCTTTCGTTTGTACTCCTAAATCATCCTGTGCCTACCTCTATCTTAGCATTTACCCAATTTTGAAGTTATCTGTTTTTGGCCCTACTTCCCAACGCTAAACAAAATTCAAAATGAGGGATTGAAGGACTTGCCTGATGGTCCAGGGGCTACAATTCCATGCTCCCAAAGCAAGGGGCCTGGGTTTGTTCCCTGGTCAGGGATCTGGATCCCTTAGGCCACTACTAAACATCCCGCATGCTGCAACTGAGACCTGGTGCAGCCAAATAAATAAATAGATTTTTTTTTAACAAATGCATCTTTAAAAAAAAATCAGGAATCGAGTTCTGGGTACTGGTCTCTGTGCCCCTCCATGCTGAGCACAGTGTCTGACACATACTGGGCACTCAAATAACAATCATTGAATTGATTGTCACAGCAGGGCAATGAGCCTGGTACAAACAAAAATACTCAAACTCGAATATCAAGTCACATACTACTAGTAGGTGGAAGAGCAGCAACTTGAAACCAACTCTAAGGCCTGTGCTCCTTCAAGCACAACCTGAAAACCGTAAGCTAAGTGTGGAGATGGAGATGAGAATGGTGGGTTGGGGCACCAGCCTAGGAGTGATGGTATATGTGAGCAAACTAGGGAAGGTGGGCACAGTCCTGTGGGCAGAAGCATACAGTCCTAAGACCCTGGGGTTGCTGGTTCTAAGGAGAACCCTGATGTGATAAACTGTCTGAGCTGCCAGGTAGATAAATCCAGATGCTGGGCCTGAGGCAGCCAGTATCCACCAACACTCTAGTCTGCGCTTCACAGCCATCTTCTGAGTCCTGCGCTTGCCCCTATCTTGGACACAAGCCTCCAGGAAGTCCCTAGTGCAGATCAAGACAGAGAATATCCAGGGACTTCCCTGGTGGTCCAGTGGCTTAAGTCTCCACACTCCCAATGCTGGCGGCCCAGGTTCAAACCCTGGTCAGGGTTAAGAGTTCACATCCCACTACTAACGATCCGGCCTGCCTCCACTAAGACCTGGCACAACCAAATAAACAAACACACTTTTTAAGAAAAACAGGGAATATCCAAAAACTACTAGTGGACCTGTGCAAACAAGAGCTGCCGTGTCCCTCGCCCTCTCTAAGGGAGTTCCCCATCTCTCCCCACCACTATCCAGCAGCCTGCACCCACGACCCGAAGCAGAAGGCCACCAACCAAAGAAGTCAAGTGGCAGAGGCTGATAGAAGCTGAGGAGAGCTCAAGTCCATGACCGCACAGAATGAAAGCAATATTCCAAGACAGCAGTCAACAAGGGGGGCTGTTAGATGTAGCTAAAGGCCCCACACCTGCATGATCAGAACACGGCCCTCCCTACACTGCAGGATGACTACCCTGGACCAGGAAGTCACAAGGGCATGGGGCTGGAACAATACCAGAGAAGGAAAACTAAAAATATCTCTGTTCACAAAGCACAGGAAAAGGCAGCAAAGGGTGTGGATAACAAAGGATGAAGACAGAGTGCCCTTCCCTGGTAAAATCCACGTCAGACAAAGGCGAAATGACCTCATGAGCGAGAACCTGGCAGGTATCCAGGGCAAGAACACCCCCGCCCTCTGTCCTCACCCGAACGCCTGGGGGCCAAGCCAGCCTATCACCTGCCGGGGAGGGTTCTAGAGAGCTCACATCCTGTCTGGGGAAGGAGTCTGGGGCAGCCCCAGTTCTAAACCTTATGTATCATGCACAGATGGAGACTTTCACACTCCACTCCACATGCTGCTTCTGCTCTGCAGACGGAGATGAAGGTGCTCAGTTTAGGAAGTTTCACAGGAAAAAGGAACTTGCTCTCCATCCTCTTTCCTACTTCCTCCACCCTCCACCCCCCGCGCACCACCCCACAGACGATCAAGCCCAGTTCCACCCCAGCTCAGCTGCAGTGATGAACAACTCATGATTAGCTGGACAGTCTGTTTCCTGGAGCCCAAGTGAAGCACCTACAGCTCTGACTCAACTGTAGTTGCTCAAGGAGGAGCTCCCCTCTGGAGGAAGTGTGGGCAGCTCCCAGGCCCCACCTCAGTGGACTCTCTCCAAGAATAAAAACAACTAGGGAAGCAAGACTTTACTGAGCAGCTCTCTGTACCAGGCATTGTGTGCCACATATATTATCTCATTAAAAAGCTCCCAACCACCTTCTGACCTGGGTGCTACCATTATCCCCATTGTATGGAGGACAAATTATTAGAGCAATTCAATATATTGTTCTGAGGTCACCTGGATGGCGAATGGTAAATCAGGAAGACAAAAAAAGATCTTTCTTCCCCACTTCAGAAATCCTGCTCTTAATCACCCACACTGAAGGGACCATCTTCCTTGCCCCTGTGTATAGATCTTTTTCAGTGTATGGACTGACTTCGATTCTTCCCCTTTGGTAGCTGCTCAAATTTTCAGAACTTCTTGGTTTTCCATTGTAGTTTCCCATACATGAAAATCATTTTTCGGACCTTTGGAAGTGATACCAGGAACATGAGTACTGACTGACCAGTTGAAGCATTCAGACACCATGGATTTTTGTTGTTTTTGTTTGTTTGCTTAGTTATTTATTTGTCAGTGGTTCCTCTGGGCCTTGGTTGCTGCACACAGACTTGCTCTAGTTGTGGCGAGCAGGGGCTCCTCTTTGTTGTGATTCACGCACTTCCCATTGCGGTGGCTTCTCTTGTTGCAGAGCACAGGCTCTGGGATGCATGGGCTTCAGTAGTTGCAGCTCGCAAACTCTAGGCATGTGGGCTTCAGTAAGCTGTGGTGCACGGGCTAAGTTGCCCCATGTCATGTGGGATCTTCTCAGACCAAGGATGGAACCTGTGCCCCCTGCGTTGGCAGGTGGATTCTTAACCACTGGACTGCCGGGGAAGTTCACCATGGATGTTTAATAACTGGCATTTATCGGTTGTTATTAAAAGCCACGAATATTTCACATACCAGGTAATTCCTTTCCTCTAGAGCAGGGTTTCACAACCTCAGCACTGTTGACATTTGGGGCTGGACAACTGTTCGTCGTGGGGGCCATGCTGTGCATTGTAGGACATTTTGCAGCAGCCTGGCTTCTACTACTTACCAGTAGCACTCCCTTCTCTAGTTGTAGCAACAAAAATGCCTCCAGCATTGCCAAATATCCTCCGGGTGGCAAAATCACTCCCAGCTGGGAACTATTGCATCTATATAAAGATGATGGCATTTATTCTCTCAGCATAAAACTGCAAGAAAGCTTATTTCCACCTACAATAAAACAGCACTCTTATTACTCATAGTTAATAAATGTGAGAGTACCTGAGAAGTGCTTATTAAATAACAGCCCCAGAGCACCAATTTCAGAAGATCAAGATAATGTCTCTGTTATGCCTGAACCAAGTCATTTTCCACTGCTAGAGTCTTTTGTAATGGGATGTCAAGCTATGGGAACACATAACCAGAAAAGGAAAGGCCTGGTTTCAAATCCCAGCTTGTAGTCCCAAATCATTTTTTGTAACAAGATGGAGTAGACATAAATGTTTGTAAATCTCAGCCCCTTCACTTACTAGCTTCTGGTCAATTCACTATCACTGGGTCTCAATTCCTGTAAAATGGGAGTTGATGGTTCCTAGCTTATGGGATTGTTGTGAAGATTAAATAAAACAAATGGAAAGCAACTATCTACCAAGGTCTGCCTCAAAAGGGCTTCAAAATAGTTACTCCTTTCCCTGTCCTCACTTGTCACCAGCTCTTCAGAGCATCATTGTTGTTGTTGTTGTTTAGTTGCTCAGTCATCTCCAACTCTTTTGTGATGCCATAGGCTGTAATTTGTCAGGCTCCTCTGTCCATGGGATTTCCCAGGTAAGAACACCAGAGTGGGCTGTCATTCCCTTTTTCGCTTCTATTTTATCTTTAGGATCCACATGTTTCATCAGCATTTTTAGATTCTATGTTTTAATTCCAAAGATCATTTTAAAAAATAGCCCTTATAGTTGGGGGAGGATGGATAAATTGGGAGCTTGGGATTAACATATACATACTACTATATATGGGCTTCCCTCATGGCTCAGATGGTAAAGAATCTGCCTGCAATGCAGGAGACCAGAGTTCAATCTCTGGGTCAGGAAGATCACCTGGAGAAGGGAATGGTTACCCACTCCAGTATTCTTGCCCGGAGAATACCATGAACAGAGGAGCCTTGTGGGCTACAGTTATCAGATTGCAAAGAGTTGGACAGGAAGGCTGTATATTGTCACCCTGCTTATTTAACTTATATGCAGAGTACATCATGAGAAACGCTGGGCTGAAATAAACACAAGCTGGAATCAAGATTGCCAGGAGAAACATCAATAACCTCAGATATGCAGATGACACCACCCTTATGGCAGAAAGTGAAGAAGAACTAAAGAGCCTCTTGATGAAAGTGAAAGAGGAGAGTGAGAAAGTTGGCTTAAAGCTCAACGTTCAGAAAACTAAGATCATGGCATCTGGTCCCATCACTTCATGGGCAATAGATGGGGAAACAGTGGAAACAGTGTCAGACTTTATTTTTTTGGGCTCCAAAATCACTGCTGATGGTGATTGCAGCCATGAAATTAAAAGACGCTTACTCCTTGGAAGGAAAGTTATGACCAACCTAGATAGCATATTGAAAAGCAGAGACATTACTTTGCCAACAAAGGTCCATCTAGTCAAGGCTATGGTTTTTCCAGTGGTCATGTATGGATGTGAGAGTTGGACGGTGTAGAAGGCTGAGCGTCGAAGAATTGATGCCTTTGAACTGTGGTGTTGGAGAAGACTCTTGGGAGTCCCTTGGACTGCAAGGAGATCCAACCAGTCCATCCTAAAGGAGATCAGTCCTGGGTGTTCATTGGAAGGACTGATGTTGAAGCTAAAACTCCAATACTTTGGTCACCTCATGCGAAGGGTTGACTCATTGGAAAAGACGCTAATGCTGGGAAGGATTGGGGGCAGGAGGAGAAGGGGATGACAGAGGATGAGATGGCTGGATGGCATCACCAACTCGATGGACATGAGTTCGGGTAAACTCCGGGAGTTGGTGATGGACAGGGAGGCCTGGCATGCTGCAGTTGATGGGGTCACAAAGAGTTGGACGTGACTGAGTGACTGAACTGAACTGAACTGAGCAACTAATACTTTCACTTCCATATGTGGATTTCTCTGGTGGCTCAGACAATAAAGAATCTGAGTGCAGTGTGAAGGACCTGGGTTTAATCCCTGGGTTGGGAAGATCCTTGGAGAAGGGAAAGGCTACATACTCCAGTATTCTTACCTGGGAAATCCCATGAACAGAGGAGCTTGGCAGGCTGCAGTCCGTGGGGGTCACAAAAGAGTTGGACACAACTAAGTGACTTTCACTACTATACATAAAATAAACAACCAACAAGCACCTACTATACAGCATGGGAAACTCTACTCAATATTCTGTAATAACTTTTGTGGGAAAAGAATTATATATATATGTAAGTGTGTGTGTGTGTGTGTGTGTGTGTGTGTGTGTGTGTGTAGATAGATAGATAGATAGATAGATAGATAGATAGATAGATAGATGGAAAAGAAAGTGGAAAATGAAAGTTGCTCAGTCATGTCTGACTCTGTGACCCCATGGACTGCAGCCTGCCAGACTCCTCTGTCCATGGAATTCTCAAGGCAAGACTACTGGCATCCCCTTCTCCAGGGGATCTTCCTGACCTAGGGATTGAACCCAGGTCTCCTGCATTGCAGGCAGATTACCATCTGAGCCTCCAGGAAAGCCTATATATATAACAATCACTATGCGTATACCTGAAAGTAAACAACATTGTAAGTCAACTATACTCCAATAAAAACTTTAAAATAGATTTTATTTAAAAATCTATATGTTTAAAAGTTCAAACATATTTTATATGTTATTTTTATTTTTTAATATTTCTTTATTTTATTGGCTGTGTTGGGTCTTCGTTGCTACACACGGGCTTTCTCTAGTTGCAGAGAGTGGGGGCTAATCTCTAGTTGTGGCATGCAGGCTTCTCATTGTGGTAGCTTCTCATTGCAGAGCACAGGCTCTAGGCGAGCAGGCTCAGTCATTGCAGCTCATCAGCTCAGTTGCCTGCGGCATGCGGGATTTTCCCAGGCCAGGGACTGAACTGGTAACCCTTGCATTGCAAGACAGATTCTTAACCACTGGACCACAAGGGAAGCTCTATATGTTATTTTTCACAAAGCATCTTTGAATTGGTCATTCTTAAGTGAAAGATATGTTCGAATAAGACTTTAACTTCTTCAGTTGATGATTCTCAAAGTTTCAGGAGACAGTGCTACAAATAATCTGAAATTATTTTATCAATAACAAATTGCATGTGACAAAAATGCATTTGTACACAAGGCTAGAAATAGAGCCTATATGTTATCAGGAAAATAGATACTGTTATTTGTTTTGTTTTTAGGAAAGCTTCTTAAAGCTACAGCATGCAGTAATAATATTTAAAATATTGCTACATTGTATCAAATCAGTACAAAAGGGGGAAAAAAATCACAGTTCACAATTAATGGCAGAAGTCAGTAGTGTCTAAGAGAATTAAATGAATTACAGGATGTCCCTGGGACTCAACTAATGGAATGATATTGAAAAAGGAAAGGTATGGGCTGGATTCAGGTCTGCATTTCAATAGAGTTGTTGTACATTACATGAACACATCATAAACTCCTTTGGAGTAGGGGTTTGTCCTATTTCCTCAGTGCCCTCAACAGTACCAAACTCAGAGAGACAGTCACCCAGCATTTCTGAAATAATGAGCCTCACCTTCCCCTTAATTATCTTATTCCTTCTACTCTTATTATTCTTATATCCTTAACTTTCTCCTTTTTAAATCTGATATTTCTGTTAGCTACCTTAAACCCACATGAGTAAAGCAGGATTTTAGAAAATCAATATACCTATTTTCTTTTTTCTTTTTTTTGACTGTGCTGGGTCTTTGTTGTAGCACATGGGCTTCTCTAGTCATGGCATGCAGGCTCAGTACTGTGAGGGCTTAGTTGCCCCAAGGCATGTGGGATCTTAGTTCCATGACCAGGGATCAAACCCTCATCCCCTGCATTGGAAGATGGATTCTTAATCCCTGGACTACCAGGGAAGTCCCTAGAAAATCAGTACACTTTGAAAGAACAGGCTGTTAGGGAATTCTCATATGTGGCATCTTTTTTTGATTTTACCTCTGGAGAGTTGCCTCCATCACTTTCTCACTAGACCATCACATCGAACCATGGCTCATCCTGGGAGTTCCAAGGCACGCCTCACTGATTAAACCATCCTATATCTTTTCACCTTTGAGCTGTCCAGTTAAATAGTAGGAACAAGTATTTGAATTTCTTGATAAGTGCTTCATCCTCCAAAGTAATTTTAAAGTCTAATTAACGGAAATTAAGGGCTTCCCTGGTGGCTCAGTGGTAAAGAACCCACCTGAAATGCAGGAGACAAGGGTTTGATCCCTGGGTCAGGAAGATCCCCTAGAGAAGGAAATGGCAATCCACTCGTGTATTCTTGCCTGGGAAATCCTATGGACAGAGGAGCCTGGTGGGCTACAGTCCATGGGGTCAAAAGAGTCGGACATGAATTAGCAACTAAACAACAACGATAACAGAAACTAAACAGAGAGCCAACTTTTTCCAAAGGTAATTAACCAGGGCTTGCTAAACTCTCCCCAAGCATCTTGCAATGCATCTCCTCTCAGGCAGAGTTCTTGCCTCTCAAAGGAGAAACCAGTTACCAAACCAAGTTCTTTTGTATGATGCTCAGCAAGGTAAATGCTGAGATGATGAGGTCTGCAACAGAGAAAGGGTTTATTCATGAAGCAGCCAAATGAGGAGATGGGAGAAGAACTCTGAGATCTGCCTTGTCAAAGTCAAGGGGCTTGAAATATTTATGGGATAAAGGAGCAGAGTGGTCTTAGGCATTCAGAAAGATGAGTGGAGGCAGGGAAAAGGTCAGGTAATCAGTGTTCTACCCAGGTCCAGTTTTAGAGTCAATGGTCCCAAATAGTCTCAGCTGGTTCAAACTGGACAAGAGCTGATTCCAAATTCCTAGGCTACGTGAATCTTGGAGGACACACAATCGGCAACGAAGTGATTAAAGGCGAGCTTGCGCTTGCTCAGGTAGGGCAGGCTATAAGCAGAAAGGAGTTTTAAGAAGCTTTTCTCTTACCTGGTGTTCTGTAAGATAAGCTCAAGAATTTCTGATAGTCACCAGTTTCTGTTAACGCTGTGGGGCATGGTTTCAAAGCCACGCTAGCCGGTCACATGAAAAGGATGTCCAAACCTTCCTCCTCCCCCTGTTGGGGGTGCAGTTTCGAGTTCCTTTTCTGTTGGGGGTTGGGGAGTAGTGAGCGCAGACTTCACTTCTTGTCTCACTTCAGTCCTTCACCCACCAACCCAGACCACAAAGTGCCCTCAGTGCTTTTATTTCTGCCTAAAAAAATGAATGAAATCAATTTTCAATTGGGGTTGGGTGAGCTATGGATTCTAATGTTGGAAGGAGGAACTTAAAAGGTTCAGCATCCCTCTCAAGGAGAAAGAGATCTTTGAACACTCACCCTGAGACCATTTCCGACTCCTACTTAAATGCCAGCAATCTCGGCTCCTTGCCACAGTAACACAAGGCATTTTAGAAAGTTATGATGCAAGTCTTCATAGACCCCTGGTTTCCAGATTTTGGATTTCAGGGACCTAGATAGAATGCTAATTTTTCCAGAGAAGACCAACTTTTTCTCATTTTGCCAAATGTAAACATTTTAAAAAGTAAACAGATGAGTGGGAGAGGGATCTATTATCTATAATCTACAAGGACCATACTTTCATTTTAAAAAGGATATTTTAATAATAAAATGTCAAAATGCTATAAAGTTAGAATAAAAAGCAGGCCTGTAAATAAATTTTTTTGTTCTCTTTTTAAAGTCTCATCATTTTACTCTCAATTTCTCTCATTCCTTTGACAAGTGTGTGTTGATCGAGACTGTTATCAGCCTGGAATTTGGCGACAACTGAATATAAGACAGGGATCACTTTTCCCGAAAGCTGTGTGACCTTGAACAGCTTACTTGATACCCCCAACCCTAATCCCAGCAACTGAAGATGCAAATGAGGCCATGTGGCCAAAGTACTGTGCCATTCCAACTGTTCTCTGGACACACAGTTCAGGATTAAAACCACAGATATGACCAATTAAAAAGTCTCGAGCAAAGATAGAATAATGAACTATTGCAATAGTAAACTTCTCTCCAAATTCTATAAAATGAAAACAGACTGAGCAATAGTCCTGGATGTACACACCTGGCCCATTAAAATTAAAACATACTATACCTTGACTTTGTCCCATCTGAATCTAAAATGCTAAGTAGGAACAAGCAGGTATTAACTAGACAGTATAACAGTACAGTGCAGAAACACCCAGCCAGGAGCTGGTAGCGGTGGGGTGGAACGGTGTTCTAGGCCCAGCTTTGCCACCAAGTGGGTCTACAGCCTTAGGCAAGTTCAATCTATGTTCAGTTTTCTCAGACATAAATTAGGGAGCTTGATTAAAATGGTTAGGGCCAGTTCAGCTGGAAAATTCTTAATGTTGTGTACAATAGTTTGTCATCTCTCTGAAAATGTGTAAGCTTCAGGGAATGAGAAGGATAGTATACATCTTCTGAGCAACTGACCACTAGATTATCCTAAAGCAAAAGAATCCACACTATGGGAGCCTCAAAAACATACTGCATCCCAAACACATTTGACACACTCAGGACACTAGATCAAAACCCCGAGAAATTCAGGCTGATAATCCCTGCAGCCTGCAGTCGCCAGTGGTCCCTTCTGGTGAATTTCAGGGACCCTCCCCTCAGACTTTGACCTTGGAAGAGCAGCTGCCATCTCCTCTTTGATAGCGCTCCTTTCCAGAGAGACCAGCCAGGTATTGAAGTGCCCACTTTCCACACCATGAAGGGTTTCAGCAGATAAACTCTAGACAGGTTGACTAGTTTGAGGTGCACAGTAGTCATAGAACCCAGCTTTTCAACTTTCAACTTTAATAATTAGTTTAACAGTCAATTGTTTCATGCAGATGAGCTACTAAACTTGCTTTTTAAGGTGTGGTCCATGGAGAAGCAACAGTTTGGCCGTATGTGGGAGCCTGTTAGAAATGAGGGGTCTTGGGCTCCACACCAGACCCATGAATCAGAAACTGCACGTTAGCAAAATGCTCCTCGTGACTTGAATGAATGTTAAAGTTAAAAAAAAAAAAAACAACACTGTTCTAGAATCACCTATGGAGCTTTTAAAATGTGTGCATGTCCAGGAACTAAGGTCCAAAATTCCAAAGAAAAGTGTGGAGGAGAGGGAAGCCCAAAGAAATGTATTATTTTAAAAACTAGTTTTCTTGTGGTCCCTAGTCTTCTGGAAAAATCAAGCCATTTCTGGCTGGAATCAAAGAACAGCTTTGTTTGGTCAACAGTTGCCCCTGTAGCCAATGGGCAGCTCCCTCCTCCCTAGAGGCAATGCTGATGAACGTCTAAAGGCCCTCTCTTGGGCTCAGCGCCACACCGCAATGAATGAATGGAAGAATTCTGCTTAAATCAGAGCTTTTCTCTGAGTTGTCCCCCATTGCCCCAATCTTCTGACCCTGGTTCATAGGGAGGATTAGACTTTCATTTCCATGTCAACAGCAGGACCCCAGTATTTTCTTTTCTCCAGATCCAGTGCCTTAATCTGGTATGAAGGAAAGAAGAAAGGAGGGGAGGAAGGAAGGAAAACAGAGAAGGAGGGAGAGAGGAAGGAAAGAAGGAAGAAAACAAATTAACGTGTTATACACCTACTGTGAGTCAGACCCACCTCACCCCCTAAATGGTTTACATATAGTCCTCATTTAACATGTGTAAAAATATGTAAAACTGGTATTAATGTCTCAACTTTCAGCAGTGGAGACTAAAGTTCAGATAGGTTAAAATTCTCCTAACACTAACGTGTCTTGAGAGGAATCTGAATGAAATGGCCTTGCTAATCACATCTCTCCCCTTCCGGTTTACTACACTTGCTCACCTTTTTCCTACGACACCTTTCCATGACTCTTCAGTCTTTCCATAAGAACACTCAGGTTTGTACCCTGGGCCAACATCTCCCGGGCTTCCCTGGTGGCTCATGGCAAAGACCCCACCTGCCAAGTACAAGTGCACAAGACAGAGGTTTGACCCCTGGTCCAGGAGGATCCTACATGCCGCGGAGCAACTAAGTCCACGGGCCACAACTGTTGAGCTTGTGCTCTGGAGCCTGGGAGCCGTAACTACGGAGCCCACATTTCGCAACTACTGGATCCTGCGTGTCCCAGAGCCTGTGCTCCGCAACACGAGAGGCCAGCACACTGCACCGCGCACCACAACCAGAGTAAGCCCACGTGCGCAGCAGTGAAGATTATAAATAAAATTATTTTTTAAAAATCTCCCCATTACTGGAGGTGTTAGCTAACACTGGTAGTAGTCATACAGCAAGATCAAAGTGTTATCGGTATTCCGTACTCTTAATTTTTTAAATATTTATTTATTTTTGGCTGCTCTGGGTCTTCGTTGCTTTTGCATGGACTTTCTCTAGTTGCAGCAAGAGGGGCAGCTCTTCACGGCGGTGCTCAGGCTTCCTAACTGCAGTGGCCTCTCTAGTTGCTGAGCATGGGCTTCAGTAGTTGCGGCACACAGGTTCAGTGGTCGTGGCGCATGGGCTTAGTGGCTCCATGACATGTGGAATCTTCCCGCACCAGAGAACAAACCTGTGTCCCCTGCACTGGCAGGCAGATTCCTATCCACTGAGCCACCAGGAAAGTGCCTGTTGTACACTTTACACGTGCACAATGTTATATGTCAATTATATCTCAATATAGTCGAAAAAAATCACTTGGGTTTACTCATTTATTCTTGTCTTCATTTTCTTGTGATGGCTCCCATGTCACTTCAAACAAATAAATTTGTATACTTTTCTCTTGTTAAAAAGATTAATAAATAAAAAATAAAGTTCGGTCTCATTCCTTCTACTACCCCAACTTGCCTACACAGAATAGTATGTAAAGAAAAGAGTTTACTGAAACATAATTCAGATACCATAAAATTCAACTCAGTGGTTTTTAGTACATTCACAAGATTTTGAGACTATCCCCATTATCTAATCCCAGAACATTTCTATCACCCCAAAGAGAAACCCCAAACCAACTAGCAGTCACTCTCCATTCTCCTTGTCTACCAGGTCCCTAACAACCACTTTCTATCTCTATGGATCTTTTCGCTGATAACGACTAGTTTATTCCCTGTTATCTGTAGGTGTGTTTCTTTTTATTATATGTGTTCATTTGTTTTATATTTCAGATTCCACATATACATGACAACATACAGCATTTGTCTTTCTCTGTATGACTTATTTCACTAAACATAATAATCTCTAGTGGGTTTTCCATGCACATTGTTGCAAATGACAGAATTTTATTCCCTTTTATGTTTGAGTAATAGGCCATTATGCATGTATGTTTTGTGTGTATGTACATTTTGGTTTGTTTCCTTTTCCTTAAAAGAAAGATTCCAAAAAATATTGCAACAATTTATGTCAAAGAGTGTTCTGCCTATGTTTTCTTCTAGGACTTTTCCAGGTTTACACTGTGGCCTTTAATCTATTTTGAGTTTATGGTCATATACAGCGTGAGAAAATATTCTAATCTCATTCTTTTACATGTAGCTGATTTTTTCCAGTACCACTTATTGAAGAGATTGTCCTTTCCCATTGTATATTACTGCCTACATTGCCATAGATTAATTGACCAAAAGTCATAGATTAATTGAATGTTTAAGTTTGTCAAAATCTTTTTCTGTATCTATTGAGATGATTATATGATTTTTATTCTCCGACCCTTTAAAGTCTTTTTAAAATTTACTTATTTATTGGCTATGCAGGGTCTTCACTGCCGCTTGGGCTTTTCTCTAGTTGGAGTGAGCAGGGGCTACCCTCGAGTTGCAGTGCACGAGCTTCTCATTGTGGTGGCTTCTCCTGTGGTGGAGCATGGGCTTTAGGGCACGTGGGCTTCAGTAGTTGTGGAGGGAGTGCTTAGCAGTTGTGGCTCCTGGGCTCTAGAGCACAGATTTAATAGCTGTGGCACACAGGCCTTGCTGCTCAGCAGCATGTGAGATCTTCCCAGACCAGGGAAGGACCTGTGTCTCCTGCATTGGCAGGCAGATTCTTTACCACTGAGCCACCAGCCCCTGTTCTTCAGTTTTTTAATGTGGTATATCACATTGACTGATGTGCAGATATTAAACTATTCTTGCCTCCCTGGGATAAATCCCACTTGACCAAGGTGTATGATCCTTTTAATATTGTTAATGTAATGATTTGATATCCTCAATACTGTGTTGAGGATTTTTGTGTCTAGGAACATCCATGATGTGTGTGTGTGCTAAGTCACTTCAGTCTTTGTGACCCTATGGACCAGAGCCCACCAGACTCCTCTGTCCATGGGATTCTCCAGGCAAGAATACTGGAGTGGGTTGCCATGCCCTCCCCCAGGGGATCTTCCCAACCCAGGGATCGAACCACGTTTCTTATGTCTCCTGCATTGGCAGGCATGTTTTTACCACTAGCGTCACCTGGGAAGCTCTCATCCATGATATTTGCCTATAATTTTCTTTTTCTGTGATATCTTTGTCAGGTTTCAGTATCAAGATGATGCTGGCCTTGTTGAATGGGTTCAGTGCAGTTGTCCTGTAATGTTTTGGAATAGTTTAAGAAGGATAAGTAAGTCTTTTCTAAATGTTTGGTATAATTCACCTGTGACGTTATCTAGTCCTGGACTTTGGTTTGTTGGGAGTTTTATTTTATTACTGATTCAGTATCACTACCTGTAATTGGTCTGTTCATATTTCCTGTTTCATCTTGGTTCAGGCTTGGGAGATTGCACATTTCTAGGAATTTGTCTATTGCTTCTAGGAAGTCCATTTTATTATAGTTATTTTGGTAGTCTCTTAGGCACCTTTGTATTTCTGTGGTGTTGGTTTAACTTCTGCTTTTTATCTGATTTTATTGATTTGGGTCCTCCCTTGGACCCTGGGATCTCTGGGGGTTCTGGGTCTAGTGCCTGTACACTGGAGTGTGGGGACAAGTCCTGGCCTTCGAGCGGAAGGGCTTTGTCCAGCAGTGGCTCTGGGCTCTGGAGGTATTAAGGCAGCCTGTCTGCTGGTAGGTGGTGCTGTGCCCCACTCCAGGTAGCTGTTTGGCCTGAGGTGTCTCATTATTGGTATCAAAAGCCTGGTGGCTAGGGCTGAGTCCTGGCACTAATAAGCTAGAGGGAGGGTCAAAAAATGACACTCACAGCGCCAGTGTCCTGTGGTAGATCGAGCTCCCAGGAATGGCTGCTGCCAGGGTTTACATCCCTGGGATGAGCCCCAGTTGCCTCTTGCCTCTCCAGGAGACTCTCCAAGATCAGCAGGTGGGTCTTAACCAGGTTCCTTTCACATTACTGCTTCTGCCCTGGGGCCTGGAGCATGTGAGATTTTGTATGCACCCTTTAAGACTGGAATCTCTATTTCCCCCAGCCCTGTAGGTCCCCCAAAAGTAAGCTCTGCTGGCCTTCAAAGCCCAACATTCTAAGGGCTTGTTTTTCCAGTGCAAGACCCCCAGGCTGGTGAGCTTGATGTGGAACTCAGATCCCTTATTCCCTGGGGAGAATCTCTGAAATTGTCATTATTTCCTCAGGGGGGTTGGGTCTTGACAACTCCTCACTTCTTACTTGTCTCCTGTGGTTCCTTCTCTATCTCTTTACTTGCAGATCTTTTCCGGTAGAAACCACTCTTTCTCATCAATCGTTGCTGTACAAATAGTTGCAGTTTTGTGTTCCCGTGAGAGGAGGTGAGCTTATTGTCCTTTTACTCCACCATCTTCCCACACTGTCTTGATTACAAGACCTTCATAGTTTTGAAATTGGCAAGTGTGAGCTCTCCAACTTTATTGTTGTTATTGTTTCAAGATCATTTTGGCCTTTATGAGTTCCTTGTTGTAGTTTTCAGTATATAATCTTGTATTTCTTTTCTTAAATGTATTGAATATCTTTACTGAATATCTTCAAGAAAGTTGATACTTTCTTCTACCAGTTAAAATCTGTTTTTAAGTCCTACTAGTGAATTTTTCCTTTCAGTTTTACTTTTCAACTACAAATTTTCTGTTTGGTTCTTTTTATCATTTCTGTCTCTTTATTAATATTCCTTATTTGTTGAGACATCATTCTTATACTTTTCTTTTATTCTTTAAACATGGCTTCTGGTAGTTCTTTGAACATATTTATAATAATTGAGTTACTATTTCTGTCTAGTAAATCCAACATCTGGACTTCTTCAAGGACAGTTTCTATTGGCTGGGAATTTTTTTTTCTATAAACAGAACACACTTTTTTGTTCATTTGTATGTTTCATAATTTTTTGTTGAAAGTGGAACATTTAAAAAATATAATGTGACCATTGACCATTCTGTACACCCAATCCCCCTCATTCCTAGGGTTTGTTGTAGCTCCTGATGGGTATTATTTGCTGTTGCTGCTGCTGTTTGTTTAGCAACTTTTCTGAATTCATTCTTTAAAGTCAATAGTCCCTATTATGTATGGCCACTGAAGTCTCTGCTCAGTTAGCTTGTTGTTTAGTTGCTAAATCCAACTCTTTTGCAATCCCATAGACTGTATCCCACCAGGTTCCTCCATCCATGGGGTTTCACAGGCAAGAATACCGGAGTGAGTTGTCATTTCCTTCTCCAGGGGATTTTTCCCAACCCAGGGATCGAAACTGGGTCTCCTACTTTGCAGGGAGATTCTTTACTACTGAGCCACAGGGGAAGCCTTCGGTTAGCTTAGCGGTCAGTTAATGAATAGGCAGAGATTTCCTAAACATCTTGAACTAATAAGTCTCTCAATCTTTGCCAGCTTCCTCTCTGTGTGCATTTTAAAGCATGAATTCACTGGTCAAATTAGCATTTTACAACTCTGCCTTAGCTGCACTTTTCTTACTTGTATAGATCTTCAAGGTCAGGCACAGATGAGAGATAAGGGCTTTCTCAGATCTTTTCTGGGCCTGTGCATAGCTCTGTTCATGCAGGTGGACTTTTAGATTCCCAGGAATTTGTCAGAGCTTGCCAAGGCCCCCAGTCAAAATCTCATTCTCCAGTTTTTTCTTTTACATTTTTGCTCAGCTCCTTGTTAGTTGCAACCACTGCCTCAGGCAGCTGCAATGTTAAAAACGTTCCAATGATAAAGAATTTTAAATAAGAACTGAAAGTAAACAACCCAAAAGTAGGCATTGTCATGCATGTCACCCAGTTGTGTCCAACTCTTTGTGACCCCAGGGACTGTAGCCCACCAGACCCCTCTATCCATGGAATTTTCCAGGCAAGAATACTGGAGTGGGTTGCCATTTCCTTTCCCAGGGGATCTTTCTGACCCGGGGGTCGAACTCATGTCTCCCGCATTGGCAGGCAGATTCTTCACCACTGTGCCGCCTGGGAAGCCCATAAAAGTAGGAATTAAGTGACTCAATAAAGGTCACAAATCAATAGCCTAAAGTAGTCAGGACTCATAACACAAAAGAGAAAACTGAGCACATGATAAAAAAATTTTGGTATATATTACCAAAATATATTTTGTCAACATATTTTGTTCTTAGTTCTGCATGTGACACTGTGTCAGGAAGACACAAAGGATTTTACTGAGTTTACTGGGTTACTGAAAATAGAATATCTTATGTCAAGGGGACAGCCACTCTTTAGCATTATTTAATGAAACTTTTTTGCTCAATATTCCCTCTTTTCAAAAGAAGCTAGGAATCTAGATTTTGTCCTGCTTTTAAAATAATAAACAGCGCACAGAACAAAGGACATTTCCAGGTTTAGCTCAGACTGATGTTCACTATTTTGGAAACTCTGTAATACTTGGATAAAGTCTATGTTAAAGAGAGTATAGAAATATGATTTAAATAAATGAAGTTCCAAATACAAGTAATGATTTTCTTAACATATGTGCAAAACACCAAAATTTATGTAACAGCAATATAGCTGAAAGATGGTCAGACTGGGTTTCAGAAAATGTTTTTTCAACCTGGTTATATTACTTAGTAAATATACAGGAACACCATTTACTCATCACTCTTTGATGAGAATAAAATGACACATAGAAAATGCCTGAGAAGTCACAAAATACTTTAAAAATTCATAGCATCATAATTAAACTGTATTAATAATTATTAATTTCTAAAAAAAAACCAAAAAAATTTCCACTGACTATTTTCAACAAATATCCTAACAATAAGGTTGTTTGCACAGAGAAAGCTCTGGAAGCTCTGAGAATTCTTCTTTATAGACAATTTGCAAATAGGTCACATAGTGACAACTCTGAAAATGAAGCTTTTTGGAGCACTCCAAACCCATTCTTTCCCCTCCCTCTTGACTGCTAGTTTGCTGGTCTTCATGGCTATCACAGTTGCAAGGTTGTTGGTTTCTAAGGCTACCTAAAGAGGCGGGGTGAAAGGGATGGGAACAGGGCAAGTTAAAATGCCACGACGCTCACTGTGCTTAATGAGATTTAGCCATTTTTCTTAAACAAATGCTCCTCGAATTGCTGCAAGTTTTGGTGATTTCCAGAGTTCTGAAAAAGTTGACTCTGGTTTTGCTTATCGCTTTTCTGGAGGAGGGGGTTTTTCATAGGTCCTTGCGCCACCATTTTGTAAGTGCTTCTCTCAAAGAAACATGTGTAAATATCTCTTTGATTTAAGTCTACATTTTTTGTTTTCCTTCTACTCACACAATAGAATACATCTTTCCTCTTTTCTCCCTCAGTGAGTGAATTAAAATCAGAGAAGAGATATGAAAAAACACCTTTTCCAACTTTTTTTCAGTAGTTTCCTTGTGTTATAGAGGAAAATGTTAGGTAGGAGAAAGCTGTTTCTCTCCAAAGTACAGTCTTTCCAGTTCTGTGATAGTCACAAAATGAACTGGGACAGGAGGATGTGTTTGATTAAGGAGTATCAGAAAGGGTATGTAATAATCAATTAAAAAAAAAAAGTGCTTTAATGCCTGAGTTTCCTACACAGAGAAGAGTTTAGTTTCTACACGGACCAGGTAGGTTATGATTACTTAACTCTGAATCTCACTTTGCCAGTATTAATTCCTTCCCATAGCTTCCTTCACATATCAGAGGCTGAGGTGAATGAGATGCAAAATAAATCATGACCAGTACATTCCCCTTCTTGAGCAAAACTGGAACTGGTAAAGGGTCACAAAAGCTAAGAGAGATTCGTTCCTGGTGATATCTTGGGCCAAATTCCAGAAGCCAGTTCATCTTAGGGAGGAGTGGGCAGGACATTTGCATGTATGACCTCACCCAGAAGATCCAGTCCCAGAGCATATAAACAGGTGAGTTGTCACTTTTACCCAGTTCCAGGCTCAGCAGTTTGCAAACAGATTGAAACCATGGCAATCCTCGGGTCCCCGCTTCTGCCACTGGGGTTGCTTCTGTGCCTCTGGCTTCTGTGTTCTCCGGCCAGCTGCACAAATCACACTGCCAAATGCACGCTGTTCTCTTCGGTCATCAACAAGAATTCCTCACAAATCCATGTCAACCCAGAGGTCTATGAGAGCAACACACTCTACACGGGTAAGTAGAAGCTGTTCTCTCTGCTGTCCTTTGTTCTCTGAAGGGAGATCAAGCCAGAATTGCAGGACATATCCCTCCATCCCTGCTCTCAGTGACACACACAAAGCATGTTTCTTTTACCTGGCTGGGATGTCGACTGCAGAAGAAGGGAGAATGAGAATGTGGCAGCGGGTGGGTTGGGTGGGACGCTTTCTGCATGTCCCCTCTGTGAACCTGAGCCACGAGAGTTAGGATGTCCCAACACTCAGGTTAAGCGAGTCGCAGCAAGAGCACATCTGCGGCAAGTTCTCTCACTTAAATAAACTGGACTTAAAACTGTCTGTATTTGGGAGGAGGAGGCATTTTTATTATTTTAAGAAGCGATAATTGCACCTCAGTTTGTAGTCTTTTCCCATCTACTTGACAAAACAATGCCACCATGGATGATTGTATCCTGAGCAACTCCAGGAAACACTGTTCACATTTAGTCTATGGGCGGAACATCTAGTGAGTTAGACAGGGAAAGGGTTACTGCCCCACCTGATAAATGAGGAGTCTGAAGCTGAGAGAAGTTAAATGACTTGCTCAGGGTCTCACAGCTAGTAAGTGGCAGAACTGCCTCTTGAATCTTAGTCTTTTCATTCTGAATCCAGTGCTTTTCCTTGATGTACCTAGAACTATTATATAAACATCCCTTTGGGGATCAGTCAGACCTACAAGTCAAGGCAAGTGCTCTCTAATACAACTTTCATAATAACAATAAATTTAATATGGTTGTTTATGTGTACCAATACATTTAGCCCTCACAACGACCTGGTAGGTAGATGCTGCTGTCATCCTCTGTAAATGAGAAAACAAGTAGAGATGCCAGGGAATCACTCAGGTCACAGAGCCACTTAAATGATGGACCTGGGATCTGAACTTGAGCTTTCTAGCTTCAGAGACCCTTCTCTTAATCACAACACTAGACACCTCTCAGTTACAGCAGTGAGAGCTAAGACAACTTCCTGTGTTCTGAGTACTGATCTAAGGGTAAACGTTACTGTCATCTGCATTTTACAGATGAGAACTGAGGCACAGGGGAGTTAAAGTTTTACCCAAGGTCACTAGCAGATTGTACTGCTAATATTTGAACCTAAATAACAGCCAGGAGCTGTCCAGCTTTGTCCAGTCAGGCTGTCCAGCTTCAGAGCCTGCCTCCTGATCTTCCTCTCTTAGAACTCTCACCGAATTGTGCAGAGAACACCAGAGTGCCCCCCACACCCCCGGTCTACAGATTCCAGGCCTGAGCAGAATGACTGTCACCTGCCCTCACACACTCATTCTGGCTAGTCCTTTTCTCTGCTGTGTTTTTTTTTCCCTTGGGGACCGTCACTAAGTGCCTCAGCTGTGGCGAAGCTCCCTACGTCTGACTCCCTCAGGCAGTGGATCTCGTTCTAACCAGGGCAGGGAGGATGATCTTGTGATTGAAGATGAGGCCCAGGAGGAGCGGGCTTGTGTACAGGCAAGAGTGGGAGCTTGCATACAGGGAAGGACCTGGATGGTCAGAGATCTCAGACCTCTGACTTAGGATAACACGTCAAGAGGTGAGGAATTTTGCTGTTGAAATGGAAGAGAAAGAAACCTATCTTGTGAAGACGCAAAGGGTATGGGTGGGGCAGTTAGAGGCGAGGGTGGTAGAGAAACCTTCTGAAAGTAGGAACACAGGAGAAAGAAGAATCAAAAGACGATCCGTAAGACGATCCAAAACGGAATGTGCCAGATGAGTGGGACATGACAGCATTCACCGAGGCGTCAGGTCCAGAAGCGGAAACTAAGACTCATTGAACATCTGTTATGTGTCATGCACCTCTCCAAACTTCATCTGATTTCCTCTCAGAACAGAAATGTGCTAAAGCTTTGTGATAAACTGACTAACTGTAGGAATGATTTAAGTTGAGAGTCAAAATCCTATGCCCTTGGATATGTGATGCATCAGATTCCACACCTCGAATTACACAACAGGCTCCATGATTTCCTTGTGTCATTACAGGACCTCACTGGGATTCCCGGGACTTTTGGGAAGACCAAGTAAATGTCCACACAGGCCAACTGCTTCTCCTTATTTTAATATTGATTTTTTTTTTTAACTCCAGGGTTTGTGTTAACATTGGTGAGACATGTATAAATGGTTTGGCAGGTTTCAAGATACAGTTGCAGCTCAGGCAACATCATAGAACAGGTTCCCTGGGTCTGCCTTAATATCAGTCAGAGAAACTCGTAAGGCAGTAGCATTTAAAATATATTATAATGTGCGGGGTAAGCATCTGCCTCCATTTTTACTTTGGTGGGCAAGAGAAATTTAACTTGCTTGCCTTTTTTCCTGAACCTTCAGCTTTAAGGTCCTATGCAACACTGGATGCACAACTTTTTAAAAATCAATGAGCAGCTGCTTAGTGCTTTCCAGGTACCCAGCACTGGACTGCCCAGATCCACAGGTGAAACTACGGTGTACAGTACAAGCCAGAATGTAATTATGTCCTCAAATATATAGTTAAAAGCATACATGATTCAGGAGTGAGAGGAAAAGAGAGTGGGATCTTGGAGAGTAAGTGGGGGTGAGATGTGTGATGAGAAGGAAGATTCCAGGCAGGCACCAGATATGAACAAGGGTGAGCGGCAGGCAAGCCAGGTGCGTCTGCAGAACAGAGGAAGCTTGGCTATCCTAGAGGAGGGGTACAAACAGCAGAGTCAGTGGGGTTATGACAGTCACAAGAGCTGTGTGCTGGGTGTTGGGATCAACAGAACATAAGCAGAAATATAAAACCAAAAACGTTTAGAGGCTCTAGAAAGAAAAGCGCTTTGAAGATTTTGGACAGGTGTGGGTCCTCAGGTGGCAGTCTGAAGGGAGGGGACCATGGAGTTCAGGAATCTAAATAATACAGATAACTAGGAGGGATGAGGAGGATATAAACCAGAGAGAGAGAAAGCAGAAGGACAAAGACAAGCTCAGAGCCCCCCTCCCTTCCCTCACCCTCCACAACAGGACCAAGACAGGCTTGATGACTGGATGACACTGGTGCTCGTTAGCATCCCTTCCACCACCAATGCACAGGCATTAAGGACAAATGTCAGGTTCTAGCTGAGCAAGTCAGGGCCAGGGGATCTGGCTCAGCAACCTCGACTGGCAAAAACAAACAGAACAGAGAACTGTTTCATGCTAAGAATAACGATGACAACTTACCCAACACCCACCAGTACTAAAGCTTTTACATTCCTCTCTTCACTATCCCAAGAACCTTTCAAAGTATCATGATCTCCATGCAATGAGAGATAATGTCATTGTACTCATACCTAGAACCAAGCCTAATGCAAAGCATAAATATTTGTGGAGTGAATGATGGACAGAAAAGAAACCAAGGATTGGAGGTGAAGTGACTTGGTCTTAAATGCTAGGGCTAGGACTCAGACCCAGGACTGTCTGCTCTTACCATGCTACATGATCAGTTTTCTTTATGTTGTAAAGGAGAGGCTGTTGAAGGAATTTGGGGTGGTTGGGAGGGCCCTAAAGAATAATACCCTTAGGATTGAGAAACTTGTTCAGAAGGGATCTTCTAAGGGAGGAAAGGGAAAAACTGAAATATTCTCTTGAAATTCCCTCCCTAATACACTTTGGAATGCTGAAATAGCATGTGGAATTCACAAGTTATCAGTGCCCACGCCACGGTGGACACATGCTGGGCTAAGTCAATAGGTGAGAGTCACTGAGTGGAGGGGATAGGGGAACCCTAAGTGGTTATTTGATATTAGGTGCTTGGATTAGGGCCTCTGGGTCTCAGAGGCCCCCTCCCTTCCCTCACCCTCCACAACAGAGACCAAGAACATCAGCATTTCTGGAACCAGCAAATAGGTTTTGTTTGACTAGGCAATAACAGACCCTTATTTCCTGAAGCACTTTTCAGGAGGCCCACTTGAGCTTTTCACATACAGCCACAGCTTCAATCCCCTCACTTCACTATCATGCCACCCACCAACCCCCAAAGGACAGAACTCTCATCTGGCAGATAGGAACAGGACTCAAGGGGTTAAAAGTCAGCCAGGATCTCATCTCTGGTACATAGCAAAGTCAGGACCAGAGCACAGGTCTTCTTTTGTCTACCTCTTCCTGTAGAAAACTTGGAAAACACAAAAAAAGAACTAGGAAGAAAATAAAAATCATCTATAACCGCACAATCAGGAAATCCTCATAGCCAATATTGATGTATTTCCTTCCAGATTTTTTTCAATTTATTTTATATTTGATAAAAATGGGACCATACTTTATTTACATACAACTTGTAACTTTCTTTTTTCATACTTAATTTTGATTTTATGACCCCATCTCTCGTCTCACTGCACAGATAGCTGATTATTTCCTTATTTACTCCTAGTGTCGATTCATATTGATGACAATATTACCTCTGTGGTCTTGGAAGCACGGGACCAGCACAACTCAGTCATTGGCTCCTGGCAAAACCCCAGCCAGTATTGTGAAGGCAGTGCCGTGTATGACTTGAAGGATCAATTCAGCATGCTCTTCGAGGCAAAATGGATGTCTCCTAATTCCATGAACATAACCGCAGTCAAGATAAAGTAAGAAATAATCCATAAATGATTTGCTCTGGGGCTTTTACAATTTCATATTGGGTTTGTACAGTTTTATACTGACCTTGGAGGATTCAAAGTACGATCCAGATATGATGTGAAGAATTCAGTAGCTGCACTCCTTCTCTGCCTCACCATTCTTTGTCCTATCTTTTATCTGCAAAAGTTTATACATCACACACACACATACATACACACACACACAGATACAAACACACCTGGTATGCTCAACATAAACAGAAAAAAATTGGTGTTAAAGAGAAACCCAGAGCTGGAGAGTAGTTAAAGCAAAATGAATGAATGAATGGATAAACACAGATTTTATTTGGGATTATTGCAATAAGAGAAAAGAGAACTCAGTATAGAACAAGTCTCAGTTCTGAATACAACGTGGGCAAGTGTGAATTTATAGCCAAGGAACAGGGTAGGGGGTGAGCGGATGGAAAATCACTAAGAGGAAACATCAAAACCTGTAAGAGGGACTCTGGCCAAACTGACCCAACAGGATTCCTGCTGAAGGCAGGCCAAGGTGATCAGATATTACCTGCGGATAGTAGAGGATGAGGAATTCAATCAGATAATAAGGGTTGTCAGATATCAAGAGTGGGAGGTTCTTGCTAAATTGACTTATGCAGATTCTGGCTAAAGTTGGATTTTACAAGGAAGTGCACAGATGGGTAGGGGAAGGTTCTAGAACCTGACTAAAGTTTGGATTGAGAAAGAACCCATGTTATTGGCACCCAATTTGGTTCAAATTCTCTATATTCCCCTGCTACTTCCACCCAATTCACTCCTGTTAGTCTGGGGCTGACAGAACTCCAGAGGCAGGCAAGGTTGGGGGCGGCAGTGGCAAATAGTTAAAAATAAAGACACTCGTCCTAAAATCATCTGGCTACCTTGGCACTGCCCTCTCTGCCAAGCCCTGTGCAGTCCTTCAGGAGACTTGCTAAACTGAGGGTGCAGAGAAGCTGCCTGTAGCCAAGAGCCTGCAGGACGGGTGCTCTTAGCCTCCACTGTTACTGAACCAAACCCTCCACTTGCCTACTGCAGAACGCAGCCAGTGTACTGACACCGGGTTGCGATGAAAGAAAGGATAGTGTTAACTGCAGGCACCAAGGAAGGAAAATGGGTGGCTCGGGCACAAAAGACCTGGTCTGATGGCCCCCAGGCAAGGTCCTTCAAAGGCCATATTTGGGGTGAAGTTTGCAAGGGGCATGACTTTCTTCTGATTCACTGATGGTAGTGAGGTAACAGAGTGATGTTTCAGGAGTCCTAATCATCAGCCTTCCGATTCCAAACAGTCTGGGGTCTGTGTGCCTGTGGTCAGCATGTAGTCAGCATCCTCTACCTGGGCAGGCGGTGGTCTTAGTTTCTGTGGAACAACGCAAAGATATGTGTGATATTGTTATGTATATCCCTGGAAGAGAACTAGGACTCTGTTTTATCACTGAAGTATGGTTTCTTGACTGTCTTTCCCTTGTTTCTGCCTTTCCTCACTTCTCTAATTAGTAACTGATGGGTCTGCTCTTTGGAGCTCAAGGAGGGTCTAGGAAACTAAAACCTTTTTCGACAAACAAAAAATGGGGGAACATGGAGGGGCTTTTGTACCAGAGTGGGCCTCCAGAGTCCTGCTTGGTTTTAGTCTCCCCTTTTCTTTGATACTCCTCAATCCTAAGGGGAGTAGGAATAGGGAAAAGGGTCGGCATAAGAAAGAGAATAAAGTTTTGGATAGAGAGGTTAGTCATAAACTCAGCAGGGGTCTCAGTTTTAGGGGGACTCAGTTTCACCACTACACAGAGAATCATTTTTTAAAACATAGATGCATTTTGGAAATGGCTTGCTAGCAGAATGTGTGATGACTGTACAGTAAAATTGGCTTCCTAGTGCCCCGCAAAATGGACACAGATTCTGAGGTGAGGCCACCAGGGACTCTCATTATAGTTTAAGAGAAAACTCCTCTCACTCCCAGTTAGGGATTTGTTTTCAGGTTCTCATCGAGGACCGAATGTTGTGAGGTCCTTATACTTTCAGACTGCCCTTTTGTACTGAAAGGGCAGGTCTGACCATCAGGCCATGTCCACTATGTCCAGGTCTTTGTGGACAGTGGTGATGGTCATGCTATCAGGCTACTCCACTTTCTCCTGCCACATCCTGGGCCTGGTCAAACCTAGCTGTCTCTGGAGCTCTGCAGGGGGTACTCTTATGCCCACAAAGTGACTTGCAAGGGTAGAATCCAAAGGAAGCTGCTACCACCCAGCCTCACAATGACAGCAGCCTCTTAGAAGCCAGCCAGGACCAATGAGGGTAATGACTTTCCTTTCATATCACCTCAAGTCCTCCACACTTCCTGCAACAATAGATGGCTTACGAAGTGCACATGTGGTGTTGTCTGACAATGCCTTGCTGTGCAGCGAGGCTGACGAGGGAAGGGAAGCAGCACCTGGGTTAGGGGAAGCTCACTGTGCTGGGTAGGGCACAAAGGGGAACAGGAGGAGGTTCCTGCCCAGAATGTTACAGCGAGGACTGGGGAGGCAGGGCCTGTGCAACAGTAATGACTGAGCTTATACATCACTTCCTTACAAAGCATTCCCCACATCAAGTCCCGCTCCCAGTTTACTCACTCATCAACTGCCACTACTTCAGCCAAACACTTGTCACAACTGTGACCAATTACTCATCAGTCGATTATTTGTTTCAAGTCTTTCTCTCTGAAGGGACTTGAAGTGCCACCAGGGTAAGAACCAGGCTTGCACTGTTCACCACTGTCCCCATAGCACCAAGCATAAGGGTTGACATGTAGTACACGCTCTTTAACTGTTAATGTCTGGGCAAGTTTGTTGTTGTTTAGTCACTAAGTCATGTCTCAGTCTTTGTGACCTCATGCACTGCAGCATGCCAGGCTTCCCTGTCCTTCACTATCTCACCGAATTTGCTCAAACTCATGTCCGTCAAGTTGGTGATGCTCTCCAACCATCTCAGGGACAAGAGCCTGATATAATAATGGACCCACTGATATTAGAACAACAGACCAGCCTGTACAGATCATTTAACAAACATTGAGCACCACCTATGATGCTAAGTGCCAGGTGTTGTCAATGACAGAACTGGCCCTCGAGAAGCTGGCCCTCCAGTGTGAGGAGAGGCACACAGCTAGGCTGTACAGTAGAGAGGCTCATCTCCCTGATGCCGACCTATCTGGGTTCATGACATCAAGGAAAATCAATGTCATAGAGGCTACTGTTGAGTCTGTGGGCAGATGTGCCTGGGACTAGTATTACAAGCAGAAAGACTGGCCTGAACAAAGACCTGCACTGTACACCAGCCTGTGGGGAGTACAGGGTGGTGGAGTAGATGGGGGAGGGGAGTGGACATGAGCTCGTCTGGAGTAAGATCGTGGAGGATCTTAGTCAATCCAATATAGAGAAGATCACTACTGAACGATCTGGTAGATGTGCTATAAAGTTGTTGTTCAGTTGCTAAGTCCTGTATGACTCTTTGTGACCCCATGAATTGCAGCACGCCAGGCTTCCCTGTCCTTCACTATCTCCCAGAGTTTGCTCAAACTCATGTCCATTGAGTCAGTGATGCTATCCAACCATCCCATCCTCTGTCACCCCCTTCTCCTCTTGCCCTTAATCTTTCCAGCACCAGGGTCTTTTCCAATGAGTCAGTTCTTCGCATCAGGTGGCCAGAGTATTGGAGCTTCAGCTTCAGCACCAGTCCCTCCTATGAATATTCAGGGTTGATTTCCTTTAGGATTGACTGGCTTGATCTCCTTGCTGTTCAAGGGACTCTCAACAGTCTTCTCCAACACCATGGTTCAAAAGCATCAATTTGTCAGCTTGTCAATTTGTCAAAGTGCTCAGCTTTCTTTATGGCCCAGCTCTCACATCCGTATATGACTACTGGAAAAACCATAGCTTTGACTAGATGCACCTCTGTTGGCAAAGTGATGTAAATAAAGTGATGTGCTTATAAAGTATGTAAGCACAAAAGGAACTAAGAGGTTGGGGTCACCTAGGAAGGCAGCCATGTGAGCTGAACTTGTGAATTCCTCACCATTAACTCTCCTCGATTTGCCCTCCACAGCGTCTACACTGTCAATTTCCTGAGAAATGCTGAACATTCTTCCATAACACTGTCGGGAACTGGTAAGTTCCTCTGCAGCCTATTTACATACCTGGCAGTGAAATCCATCAGCCTGGAAAATAATCTTGTGGGTGCCCTAGAAAAAAAGAGTCTACTTGTGCATTACCCAGATACCAGCTGAGTCTTTCAGCACCTTGAGATCTCATAAGATAAGCTCAACCCTGCGCCCTGTGGAAAACGAAAGCCAGTTCCAGCGGGTCTTTGATTTTCATGGTCACTTGTGGCTCCAGACTCCAGCTTCCTCAGGAGCTCTTTCCATATCTTCAGGGATATGTTCCTTCCTCAATTTCCATAATAATCCCCCCTCACACAAAGCCTTCATAGGCATAGCAGACCTTACTGAAAAGTTTAAGGGAAGAGAAGAGGGATTTGTACAAAGAAAGGCTGATAACAATGAAAACCAATAATGCCACTAGTTCTCAAGGTGGCCTCTGGCCTCCAACACAACCAGGAATTTCCACTCACCTTTACCAGGCTGTCGTCCTCAACTTCAAACCATCGTGAGGCTCCTTGCCCCCTTTCTCTCCTTTCTCTGCCCCCTTCCTTCTCTCTTATCTCTCTCTGGGAAGCTAAAACGAATTCAAGAAACAGATTCAGAAAAGATAGGTAGCTTGCCAAAGGCCACACAGAAACTAACGACAAAACTAGGACTCAAATTCCACATCTTATACTTCTTTCCACTTTTCCTGAACTTTCATTAAAACTATAAATACAATCTTTTTTTAAATTAAGTTTTAAAATACAAGCTTTAACCAAGAACAGGAAACATTAGTCTTTCTCAATGCCCAGATAACAGGTCTTCCTCGTGAGCCCCAAACACTGAAATACATCTAGTATGCCACCCATTTTCCTGTCAGTCAGACATTGCAAATGTGGTCAAAGACATACCTATTTTCCACAAGAGATGTTAAAGAGATCATGCCAAATCGAACTACTTTACAAAAGCATTAACTGTTTCTTTCGTGGCTTCCCTTTGTGAAAAGATTAGGATATTACTCTCTTTCCAGGACATTTTCAAAATGAACACTCACATAAATGCAAGGGAAAGAAAAAAAAGTTTGTTTCTAGTCAGGACCCCTTGGTGCTTAGTTCCTCAGTCATGTCTGACTCTTTGTGACCCTATGGACTGTAGCCCACCAGGCTCCTCTGTGCATGGAAATTTTCAGGCAAGAATACTGGAGTGGGTTGCCATTTCCTACTCCACGGGATCTTCCTGACCCAGGGATCGAAACTGTGTCTCATGTGTCTCCTGAATTGGCAGGCTGATTATCACTGAACCACCTGGAAAGCCCCCCAGGACTCCTTAGCTCCACACTAATAAAATCAAGATTTTAAAAAAATAAGGAAAAGAAAGCATTTGTGTTCAGACTTTTGGCTCAGTGGTGTGGTAGAGAAACATTTGCCCTGAGGAAATGCTAAATGAGATAGATAGTGCCACAAAGCTGGAAGGCACCTCCAGGTGGGCAGAACACATAAAGGTCTGAGCAAATTACTGGGCATTTCCCTCTTCCTTCTTTAGAGTCCCTTCCGTGGTTCACTTAGGCCGTTGGAGGTGTCATTACCAAGCTCCAGCTTTCCAGGAGCAGACAGCCTCCCAGGGATATAGGCCCAGCTTTCTCTGCTTCTTTGCAAGGCACCCTCAGAGAACCAACATGTGGTCAGATCACCGTGAGAATGACCAGTGCCTTAGACACCATGAAAACGGATTCATGGGTTTGGACAGGGCTTGTTTACACTTCCTTGAAAGCAGAGTTAGCCATCCTCAGGTCTGGATGGTGTCTAGCTCTTATAACCTTTGAAATTAGCAAAAATTAAACATTTGTACTGATTGATCAAATATAATATTAAGGACATGAGGACATTTGAGGGCAGACTACTTTCCCAATAGCAAATTCAGTAGTTATATAAGTTCAGTATAAATTCCTTCTTCCATAGACCTTAAGGTCAAAGTGTTTATTTTTTGATCCTTGACATTCTGTACCCCCTGGCTTCCCTCTCCTCTACACACACTCGGCTCTTGAGAAGGGGCCATTGAATTGTGCCTATGAACTCTGGTCCCAGCATTCTGTCACATTAGCCTCCTTTCTCTAGTGCCCACTCACCACTGGAAAGGGGTTCTGATGCCATTGTTGCTGTTTTTTTTTTCCCCCAGGGGCACTCTCAGCTGCGGTCATCAAGTATTTCCCAACTAAGAACATCATAAAGGCCCCAACCCACAAACCAACCACAACCCACCACAAACCAACCACAACCCACCACGAAACAACCACAACCCACCACGAAACAACCACAACCCATCACATACCAAACACTACCCTCCCCAAGCTAACCACAACCCACCGGGCACCATTAACATTCCGCCCCAAACTAACCACAACCCACAACAGACACACCACCAAAAGCTCAGGCAACAGAGCCTTCCTCAGCCCTGTGAAAGAGGCCGTCCAGATCCTGCTCATCTTTCTCACCAGCACACTCCTCTTCTAGAAGGAAGCAGAGGGAATGACTGCCCCTGGCTCCGCTGCATCCTTCTCTGTTCAGTCCCAAGCCAGGGCTCTGACCTGTGTGAATGACCTGTGTGAATGATTTGCGCTCTCAGATGTAAAACTTGACTGCCACTGCTTCAGATCCAAATGGAGACCTGAGGGTCACCTAGACCTGATCTAGGTGTAACTTGGAATTCTGGCTCCTAATTGAACGTGCTGGCAGCCAGTTTCCTAGCCAATCTAAACTTCTATTTAGATGCGACACCAGTAGCATCTGAAGGGCAACAAAATAACAATGTACCATGTCTGAGTAGCCAAGGACAGTAGAAAGGCATTCTTTTCTGTCATACCAAATAGACTGTACCTCAAACAAGAATAATGAATGTGTTAAATTCAAATATGTCTTTAATGAGTGATTAACTGAAAATACAGAAAATGTCATCTAATTTTATTCACTTATGTGAGCATTAAAAAGAAATCAATGGATTTAAAATAGATAACTAATAAAGACCAATTGTATAGCACAGGTAACTCTACTCAATATCCCATAGTGACCTCTATGGGAAAAGAATCTTAAAAAGAGTGGATATATGTGTATGTAAAACTGATTCACTTTGCTATACACCTGAAACGAACACATTTTAAATCAACTATACTCCAATAAAATTTTTTTTAAAAAAACCAATGAAATGGTGAGAGTGTGTATGTTTTTAAAGCCAGATATAAGAGTAAAATTTTAATTTTTCTCAGGTGCAAATTGGTCATTTTTCCCCTCATGGTAATTTCCACTAAGACAAAAGGGAAAAATATTTATAATACTCATAATGTAATATAAAGCCAATGCCATTTCCAATAAAAAGCAACCACATTTTCTTTTAAAAGTTGTGCTAAATTCCAGGATGCCAACATTCAGTGACTGGGTGCCAACTTCCAGCTGGCCTTCCTCAGGGAGAGCTTCTGTCAATCTCCTCTTTTTCCCTGTGAATAGGCCATACTTCCCTATTTTGTATGTCTTTAATTTTTGTTAAAAACAACATTTTGAATATTATAATGTGGTGATTCTGGAAACCAGATTCTGCCTTCCCATCAGGGAATGCTGTTAAGGGCTGCAATTATCCATTTGTTTAGTAACTTTTCTAAACTGGTTTTGCAGATTGTGTTGCTTGTTGAATGTGGTCACTGAAGTCTCTTTTCTGTGATCTCAGTGGCCAGCCAGTGACCTGCCAGATTTTCATATATGTCAAAATCTAGCAGCCTCTTTCCTCATTAAGCATTCCGCTAACAACTGGAGTTCAGAACAAATTGACCCTGACAGATTTTGCTAGCTTAAGGGAGGTCTCTCAGTGGAGGGACCAATTCTTTGAGGTCCTTACTCTACCATTTCCTGTGACATCACTTGGTAGCCACTATGAGTATCTGCCAGGCACTGTACTATGCACTTTATGCGGCATCATCTCTCTTAACTCTCACAACAACCCTATAATATATAGCCATTTTACAGAGGAGGACACTCAGGCAGAGAGAGAGAGAAATAACTTTCTCAAAGTCACTCAGTGAACAGGTAGTGAAGCTGGGTTTTAAAGAGTGGGCTAGACCACTTCAGAGCCTGCACCTTTACCTAGAACACCCTAAGGGCTCCCTGAGCAGCTCCTACATGGGATCACCTGGGATCACCCAGAATAACCAGCTTCCCTGGGTCAAATGACAAGGAGAGGGTATGGGTGTGTCTCGCTGTCACAACAAGCAGGCTGCATGCTCCAACAGTGCTCCTCCAGCCTCCACTTCTCTGCCACCATCTCCAAGATAAGTTGCAGTGAGTCCTAACCCAACAAGCTAGGAATGAATTTCATATTTGTCATTCATCACCCAACCTGATGCCTCAGCTCAGATTCAGTGTGGAAGGTGACAAATACTGGAGCCTCAGGAAAGACACTATCTGAAAATGGAAAATGTTTAGACTCAAAGAAATTTGGTGTAGATAAATTCAGACAAACAGTACAGATGTATCTGAGCACTGGATTAGGAGGTAAGAAATCTATTAATTTCCACTTCTGCTGCTAAGTAGAAAGGCGACCTTAAAGAAATCACTTTACCTTCTTCTGCCTCAGGTTTTTTATTGGTTAGATACAAGGCTGGCCCCCAGGTAGTATCTCAGTCCTCCTCCAAGTGTCAATTTTGACCCAGACTAGTTCTAAGGGTCTAGTCAGAGATGCCAAGTAGGTGTACCTTATGCCATACCTGACTGATTGGCAGAGGCTTCTGGGAACACTGTTGAGGATTCCAAAGCAAAATCTAGGATCAAAAATTCCTCATATTCAACTAGTGATATCTTCCTGGGGCTCAGGAGGCCAGAATTGAAGCAGAACAGGCTCCAAGTATTTGCCATTCTTGGTCACTCCTTAAGTGAATCCAATAAGTGGCAAGCATGTCGCAAGCAGCAGAAGAGTAAAGAAGTATGTACACTCACGGTCTCAGGAATAGCTACTCGTGATCCTCACCAATGGGAAAGTGATACACCAAAAAGAAAAAAAACAACAGGCAATGACAAGAAAGCCCACAGTCTGCACTTAATGCACAGAAAGAGGTGCACAGTTTATTGCTCCCACACTCCTTGCCCAACCTTGTTCTTCCATGTTTGTGCTTTGTTTGCAGCTTCACGTTTTGTAAATTCAATGCATTCTCATCCTGTGTCAGAAACAGTAACTGCCTCCCCACTTAAGGGAAGTGATTATTCATTCTGAGAAAGTAGTAGAAAGAAAATTGTGCTGTGCTGCGCTGTCGTGTCTGACTCTTTTCGACCCTATGGACTTCAGCCTGCCAGGCTTCTCCCTCCATGGAATTTTCCAGGCAAGAATACTGGCGTGGGTTGCCATTCCCTACTCCAGGGGATCTTTCTGGACTAGAGATCGAACCTGCATCTCTTGCATCTCCTGCACTGGCAGTGTATTCTTTATCACTGAGCCACCTGGGAAGCCCAGGAAAGAAAATTAACGTCTTTCAAATCCCATTACCTCTGAGACCCTCACACATGACAAAAGTTCCAGATCTAGTCAACAGTCCAACTATAATATCAACCATCAAGCAAGAAAAAGATTAGAACAGTGAGGAAATTTAGAGAGTATCTTATTGTCTATCAACCACCACATTATTTTTTAAAGTAAATGTTGAAAATATTATTAAGTAAAATTATATTATTTCATAAGAGAGGTTGTTTTGGCAATTGTCTTAAAGGATAAATTCTGAAGCCAGACTGCACGGCTCAATTTGATTTTACCACTTATTAGTTGTGGGACTTCATATAAGTTACGTTTCTGTACCTTGGTTTCTTCATTTCTAAAATAGAGAGAAAAATGGTAGCTACCTACTGGTTGTTATAGAGGTTAAATCAGTTAATATATATAAAGCACCCAGAATAGCATCTGTCACAAAGCAAGTACTATACAATTATTTAATGCCACAAAGGGCATCACAAATTGTACATTGATATACAAGAAAGCCAAGTATTCTAACAATGTAATATGTGAAAATGGTGCCCATAACAAGGACTAAAATTTATAATTTATAACTGTTACAAGAAATGGCTAATGTCTGACTTTTGACCATCTTTCTTCCTCCAGCCTCACCTTCACCTCCACCCCCAGGCTTCTAAGTAGAATGTCTTCTAGCTTTCTGGATCAGCTCCTAGGCACTCTCTTCTTGTACAGAATCCAAATGATGGCTAATGGAGTTAAATTATCCTAAATAATAGAGATCTGGATCAAGTGAGAGGGTGAGGGAAGAGAAAGCAAAGGCAAAGTTTGGGTCAAGTATTGTAAGGCCTGAGACAGAAAGCTTTGGAGCCTCTATGGACTGAAAGTAGGCGCTAGGGAATATGTCCCCGGCATCACTCTTGGTTACAAACTGGTTCCAGTAATGTCCTTCAAGAGATACAAGTGAAAACCAGAAATACTTTACTTCTGATTGCTGGACTGTTTGTTTAAATGTGGCACGGCAGTGAAATCAGGACATAAGGACCACCCCCACCCTGCTTTTATGTAAGTTACATCCATATATATAGATAAAGTTAAATGTATATACCTGATATAACTGGGAAGTAATTTAACATATGCAAAAATATCTGCATATTTATCGATGCATACATATATAACCTATATGTAAAAATAACTTTAGATTCAGATGCTTGAGTCCAACAAACTCAAAAAGTCTTTGGCTAAAATAAAATGTGTAGATAAAGTGCATGTAAAGAGTTTAGGATTCTTTTTGAAAGTTGTTGAATCAGTTTTTCCTTTTTTTTTTTTTTTAATCCAAACCAATCTAGGTTCAAATCCCAGCTCTTCTACTTACTAAGTCACTTTGAACAAGACTCAATCTATTTAAACCCCAGATTCCTCACAGTAAATTGGGGCTGATTCTTACCTTAACGGGCCTGATGAGGGAGACACTGGACACATCGTGGCTGACATAATGCTAATTCACAATAAATCAATCAACACAAAAATCCTGTTAGTTAACTACACAGACACCAACACAACCTCAAATGAAGGTGGACGAGGTTATACCCCACAATCTGGTTAGGCTGCATTTTTCCTTTTCTAAACATATTTTTCTCCTTCATGAGAGGAACCTTGATGTTCCCCCAGTACTGATTTTGGGGAATTACTGAAAGTTATTATGGCAACAAATTGAGCCCCTGATTGCTGAAAAACACATATTGCCTCAGTGTCGCCACAGATCTGTTAGCTCTGTACCCCACAAGGAACCCTGTTCCTAGGGGCTAAACAGATGAAGTGATGAAAGGCATTCTTTGCAAAACCAGCTGAGGCCTCACTGCCTACAGTAAACCCACTTGCCACTAGCCAGGACGATAACTACCCACCAGTCTTCACCGTCTATCCTGCCATAAGGGGAATACCCTAGTGATGCCCTGAGTGAGGGCTGCTAAGCAATTTACTAAAAGACCCTTGATTCAGAATTCTAGCTTCTCTGTACTTAAATCAGTAGCTGAGGACTAAAACAAATGTTAACCCACAGATGGAAATGGAAAATCCCCAGGAAGACAAAGTTGGCCATGTAAACATGTTTGGAGGACGAGAGGGGATTCTGAAGGAGAAATTAAAAATGCACTTTTGGAAATGTAAGTCTGAGATGTCCACAAGACATCCAACTACCCATATGTGGTTCTATCTCTGGAAATAAAAACTTTAAAAAGTAAAAGCCCACACTAGCTCTATTTCTTCTGGTTGTCCCCAGGACAGTGCTCACGTTTACTAAGACATTTGTGAAAAGTGAAAAAGGGTTCTTTAATTCTTTTTTTTTTTTTTGCCTGCATTGCACAGCCTGTAGGACCTTAGTTCCCTGAACAGGGATCAAACCTGTGCCCCCTGCAGTGGAAGCGTGGAGTCTAACCACTGGACCACCAGGGAAAGCTCCATACTTACTATCATACAAAATCGGGAATTTTCATTGACTAGTAAACAGTTGTATGAGGGTGAACTTGGGCTTCAGTACTGAGGAGTTGTTTCTTGAGCATCTTTAAGAATACATCCCTGACTAATTCTGTTGATATTTGACAGAAAACCACAAAATTCTGTAAAGCAATTATCCTTACAGAATTTTGTAAATCAGAATACATGTCTGAGATGTCATTTCTTTAGCCAACAATCAGGAAAGGAAAAAGAAGGGGAAAGAAATTATAATTTGCTTTTCTAATGATTAATACTTCTGTCTAGATGATGACAGAATATTGGGAGAAGCAAGTGGATGGATTTTGAAGGAAGCAAAACTAACTGATGAAAGCATAACTGCTGCTTTGAAAAATCTTCCAGTGCAAGAATCACTTTACCCTACTTTTGTGGTAAAAGCAGTTCTCTCCGGAGAGATAAGTGTTTATGTGGGGCATTTTCCAAAATGTCTGTCTTGCAAAAGAATCTTGTTTTAAAGTTAAATTATGTGAAACTAACAAGGATTTTTCTATATGCAAGGGAGACTAGGAATATCCCAGACGTAACAAAAGCAAAATGAGCACAGTCTGCTTCCCATCTTTAAGACAATTCCATTTCCAGGAAGAATGTAAAAGTTTGCAGTTTAAAAAATAAAAAGGACACTTATCACAGATCTTTTTTCACCCTTGCAAAGTGAAATATACTTTACTCTCCTGGGATCAAACAGGGCATGCTACACACTCCCTGCCAACCTGCCCAGCCTCACCTCCTGCTTGTCTTGGTTAACACGTTACACACTAGACGATGTTTAATCCCCTACTCCCCGTGAGTGTGACATGGATCTGGGGACTTGCTTCTAAGGAACAAAAAGACTTAAAGGTGATTAGGTTACAAGACAGCGGCTTCCATCCTGCCGGTGCTCTCTCTCACTCACACTCCCCCCTCTTCGCTCCATCCCTGATTCGCTCCTCACCTCCTCTTCTCACTCTTGCTGCTACTCTCCCTTGCCTTCTCTCTTGCTCACTCTGATGAAGCAAGGTGCTCTCTGAAGAGGCCTACAGGGCAAGAAAGGGAGGGAGGGATGGAGGCCTGAGTCCAAAGGAACTGAATCCTGCCAGCAACACGCGAGTGAGCAAGGAGGCTGATCTTTTCCGGTCAAGCCTTGAGATGCCTGCGGCCTTATGAGTGACTCTGAGCCAGGGGTCCTAGCTAAGCCACATCCAGGTTTCTGGCACGTGAACAATGTGAGATAATAAATGTGTGCTGGTAAGCTCCGATGTTTGGAGTAATGTATAATGCAGCAGTTGATACCTAGTATGGTCACCCCACAGGGTGATTATAAGGGGAAACAGAGGTAATGTAAGAAGTATTAGCAAAATACCCGACACCACAGAAGGCATGCACATCAGTTCCAAACTCCTCCAGCCACTCTATTTTCACTGCCACTGTCACACTCATGATACTGCCACCTCATAACCAAAATAGCCTGTTTGTGGCTTCTCAAGTATACATTGTACATCTGCTTTAATTATTAAAGAAAAGGGTGTAGCGATCACAAGAATGTCCATATTAAAAATAAAGATTAAATGCCTCCCTTCCTGGGACACCAATGCTGATCCTCCTTCAATGATAAGATCCCTTCCCAGGTGCCAGGGTCATACTAACTCACTGTGTATGTGCTGATCTGGTTTTTTTGAAACCATGAAGGAATGTACCCCTAACCTATTTGATGTTTTTTATTCTGACAAGACATAAAACTGTGCTGAAAACCATGCTTCTCTGGAACAGTTCCTCAGAGTTATCTAGAGGCAGTCGTCTGGACTACGGTCCTCAGTTTGGCTCAAATGAAACTTTCTCATATTCCTACTATGGATCATCTACTGATTATTTTCATCAACATCCTTAAAGAATAAAAATCAAACTGATACTCAAGGCTCCTCCAGTTGTCCCCAGTCTGTATCTTCAAGCTGACTTCCCATGACCCTCTCACACTGCATCACCATTCTATCAAGATTAACCTATTTGGAGACGAACTTAAGACAGCAGAGGAGTAAGATGGGGAGAGCAACTTCCCCTCCACAGATACATCAAGAATTCCTCAGTATGTGGAACAGCTTCTACAGAACACCACCTGAATGCTGACAGAAGACCCCAGACTTCCAAAAAGGCAAGCCAATCTCAACATGAAGTAGGGCAAAAGATAAAGATTTAAAGAGAGAGAGAGAAAGGATTTCGGGATGAGGACCTGTGCCTCGGGGAGGGAGACGTGAAAGAGGAAAAGTTTCTGCACACTCGGGAACCCTCTCACAGGCGGGGACAGGGGAGGGAGAGCTTCAGAACCTCAGAGGGGAGCACAACGATGGGTGCTCAGAAGGTGGAACAGAGAGAATTCACCCAAGAGATCGCTGCCGAGCAGCGCGTCCCAGCTGAGAAGCGGCTTACACGGCCTCCCGGCAGAGAGTAGGGGCTGGGTACTCAGGCTCAGGCTTCAGGGGTCAGACCCCTGGGGGAGGACCAGGGTTGGCTGCTATGAAGATCCTCTCAAAGGGCTGGTACGACACAGCAGGGGGAGTCCAGGGGAAAGCTCGGGCCTCCCGGAGAGGCACATGCATCCCTGCTGCAGGAACGCTCTAGCTCTGCGGGGGTGCAGAACGCAGGACCCTTGCCCTCGGGAGAGCCATCGGGGGACGAGCCAGCTGCAGCCTGTAGCTCCAGAGGTAGAAAAGCCGCTGCCAGTGTCAGAGGCCAGGAGGACCCTAAGGTCACCACCACCGAGCTGTGAGCGGGCACAGGGGTCACTGTCCACATCTTCCTGAGCAGCCTGGCACTGCCCAGAGACCCACAACCCGACACCACCCCCCTGGGGAAGTGCACGATCTGTCTCTGCCTGGGACGACTTCCCGCAGGTCCCGGCCACACAGATGCTCCCCACACACCCTAACTGTGTCTTCTGTGTCCTACTCTCTCCTCGCCACAGCGGAGCAAGTGAGCCCTAATAGGCAGCTGCTTTCGCCCCTGACACCCAAGGGCCACCTACAGGCAGAGGCGATCCCCAAACCGAAACTGAACACCAGGGGCAGCGAGAGCCAAAGAGAGAAGGGGAAATCGCCCCTGCAGCCACAGATGCAGGGGATGATATCCCCATGATCAGTCTGAGACTGTGGGCTTTGGGGGCAACTGTGGGCCTTAGGAGCAAGTACAAGTGGGAGTGGGGGCTTCCCTGGTGGCTCAGTGGTAAAGAATCTGCCTGCCAATGCAGGAGACTCTGGGTTGGTAAAGGAAATCAGTCTTCAATATTCATTGGAAGGATTGATGCCGAAGCTCAAACTCCAATACTTTGGCCACCTGATGCAAAGAACTGACACATTTGAAAAGACCCTGATGCTGGGAAAGACTGAAGGCAGGAGAAGGGAACGAGAGAATGAGATGGTTGGATGGCATCACTCACTCAATGGACATGAGTCTGAGTAAACTCTGAGAGTTGGTGATGGACAGGGAGGCCTGGCATGCTGCAGTCCATGGGGTCAGAGTCGGACATGACTGAGCGACTGAACTGAAGTGGGTTGGGAAGATCCCCCAGAGGAGGAAATGGCAACCCACTTCAGTATTCTTGCCTGGAGAATCCCATGGACAGAGGAGCCTGGTGGGCTACAGTCCATGTGGTCACAAAGAGTCAGACACAACTTAAGAGACTAAATACCACCACCACAAGCCGGAGTAAAGCAAGATGAGTCTGAATTGATTCCACACTGCCCACAACAGGACCAGAGACCTTCCTAGAAATATTGGAGGACTTTCTGAGTAGGCAGAGGGACTGGAGAAAACTATGTGGAAAGGAAAATGGAAGAATCACAAGGTCATTATTTCACTACCACTCTCTCTCTATATATATATTCCTATTTTTTTTATTTTTCATATTCTCATTTTATTCTATTATTCCTTTATTTTTCATAACCTAGTTTTCCTATTTTTAAAGCATCTTATTTTTAAATAAATTCATTTTTTTCCTACTTTACAGTACCACTTAGTTATATTGCATTTTTTTCATGTTTTTGATTTTGTGTATTTGCTAGTCTAGTTTTTAGTATTCATTTTCACTTAGGGATTTGTTTACTGACTTTATTCCTCTCTTCTTTTTTGACTGTTTTTATTCTTTTTTTCCCCCTTTTTTCCCTCTTCTTTTCTTTATAAGTGTGTGAGTTCTTTAGGTGTTCCTGAGTGTTGCTCTCTCCATCCGTCTTGGAGTTTTGTCTTCTGTGCTGTATGGCCTGTGAAGTCTTGGTGCTACAGTAAGGGGTCAGGCCTGAACCCCCGAGATGAGAGACCCAAGTCCAGGACCTTGGCCCACCAGAGAACTCCCGGCCCCACTGGGCGAGGTCTCCCAAAGGCCTCCATTTCAACACTAAGGCCAAGCCCCACCCAAAGGCCAACAAGGCACAGGGCTGGATGTCCTGTGCCAAATCTTTAGCAAAACAGTAATCCAACCCTGCCCATTAGCAGAAAAGCTGCCCAAAGCCACACCAAGTCCAGACAACCCAAGACATACTACTGGACACAGCACTGACCTTCAGAGAGACACATCCAACTCCCTTCATCAGAACACAGGTACAAGTCCCCCAAACAAGAAAGCCTTCATAAGGCAGCGGTCCAAGCCCACTCATGGGGGTCAGACTCCACAACTGAGAGGAACTAAAACCTTCCAGCCTGCAGAAGGGAGACACCAAATACAGTGAATTAAACAAAATGAAAAGACAGACAAGCAGCAGATGAAGGAACACAGTAAAAATCCGTAAGATAAAACAAATGAAGAGGAAATAAGCATTCTACCTGAAAAAGAATTCAGAGTAATGATAGTAAAGATGATCCAAAGTCTTGGAAATACAACAGAGGCACAGATAAATAGACTGGAGGCAGGGATTGAGAAGATACAAGAAATGTTTAACAAGAACCGAGAAGAATTAAAGACTAAAAATCAGCAATGAACAATACAATAACTGAGATTAAAAATACACTAGAGGGAACCAATAGCAGAATAACTGAGGCAGAAGAGCAGATAAATGAGCTGGAAGATAGAATGCTGGAAATAACTGAAGCAGAGCAGAATAAAGAAAAAAGAATCAAAAGAAATGAGGACAGTCTCAGAGACCTCTGGGATAATATTCTGGAATAATACCAACATTCAAATTATATGGGTCCCAGAAAGAGAAGAAAAAAGGGTATGAGAAAATATTTGAGGGATTATAGTCTAAAACTTCCCTAACATGAGAAACGAATAGCCATCTAAATCCAGGAAACCCAGAGAATCCCATACAAGATAGAACCAAGGAGAAGCACACCAAGACACATATTGATCAATCTAATGAAAATTAAACACAAAGAACAAATATTAAAAGCAGCAAGGGGAAAGCAACAAATATGATACAAGAGGATGGATGCCCATAAGGCTAACAGCTGATCTTTCAAAAGAAACTCTTTAGGCCAGGAGGGGGTGACAGGATATAATTTAAATGATGAAAGGAAACCACCTACAACCAAGATTACTCTATCCAGCAAGATTCTCATTCAGATTCAAAGGAAAAATTAAAAGCTTTACAGGCAAGCAAAGTTAAAGAGAATCCAGCACTACTAAGCCAGCTTTACAACAAATACTAAAGGAAATTCTCTAGACAAGAAACACAAGAGAACAAAAAGGCCTACAAAAACAAGTCCAAAACAATAAAGTAAATGAACAGACCAATCACAAGCACAGAAATCAAAACTGCAATACAAAATCTCCCAACAAACAAAAGCCCAGGGCCAGATGGCTTCACAGGCAAATTCTCCCAAAAGTTTAGAGAAGAGCTAATACCTATGTTGCTCAAACTCTTTCAGAAAAGTGCAGAGGAAGGAAAACTCCCAAACCCATTCTACGAGGATACCATCACCCTGATACTAAAACCAGACGAAGATGCCACAAAAAAAGAAAATTACAGGTGATGAACACAGATGCAAAAATCTTCAACAAAATTCTAGCAAACAGAATCCAACATTAAAAGGATCATACATCATGATCAAATGGGCTTAATCACAGGGGTGCAAGGATTTTTCAATATATGCAAATCAGTCAATGTGATACACCATATTAACATATTGAAAGATAAAAATCATTCAATCTTCTCAATAGAGGTAGAGAAAGTTTTTGAAAAAAATGCAACATCCATTAATGATAAAAACTCTCCAGACAGTAGGCAAATAAGGAACATACCTCAACATAAAAAAAAGGCCATATATGACAAACCCACAGCAAACACTATTCTCAACTGTGAAAATCTGAAAGCATTTTCTCTTAAGATCAAGAACAAGATAAGGATGCCCATTCTCACCACTATTATTCAACACAGGTTTGGAAGTCCTAGCCACAGCAACCAGAGAAGAAAAAGAAATAAAAGGAATCCAGATAGGAAAAAAAGAAGTAAAACTCTGTTTGTAGATGACATGATACTATACATAGAAAACCCTAAAGATGCCACCAGAAAATTACTAGAGCTAATCAATGAATATAGTAAAGTCACAGGATATAAAATTGATACACAGAAATCCCTTGCACTCTTACACACTAACAATGAAAAACCAGAAAGAGATATTAAGGAATCAATTCCATTCACCATTGCAACAAAAATAATAAAATACTTAGGAATAATCCTACCTAAGGAGACAAAAGAGCTGTATATAAAAAACTATAAGACACTTATAAAAGAATTCAAAGACAATATAAACAGATGGAGAGATATATCATGTTCTTGGATTGTATTGGAAGAATCAATAATATGAAGGTGACTATACTAATCAAAACAATCTACAGATTCAATGCAATCCCTATCAAATTACCAATGATATTTTTCACAGAACAACAAAAAAAACCCCACAATCTGTATGGAAACACAAAAGACCCAAAATAGCCAAACTAATCTGAGAAGGAAGAATGGAGCTGGAAGAATCAACCTTCCTGACTTCAGACTATGATACAAAGCTACAGTCATCAAGACAGTATGCTACTGACACAAAAACAGAAATACAGACCAGTGGAACAAGATAGAAAGCCCAGAGATAAATCCACACACCTATGGGTAGCTTATCTGTGACAAAGGAAGCAAGAATATACAATGGAGAAAAGACAGTCTCTTCAATAAGTAGTGCTGGGAAAACTTGGCAGCTATGAGTAAAAGAATGAGATTAGAACACTTCCTAACACCTACACAAAAATAAACTCAAAATTGATTAAAGATCTAAATGGAAGATCAGAAACTATAATGCTCTTAGAGGAAAACATAGGTAGTACACTCTCTGACATAAATCACAAGATCCTCTATGACCCAATTCCTACAGTAGTGGAAATAAAAACAAAAATAAACAAATGGGACCTAATGAAACTTAAAGCTTTTGCACAGCAAAGGAAACTATAAACAAGGTGAAAGACAACCCTCAGAATGGAAGAAGATAACAGCAAATTAAACTGACAAAGGGTTAATCTGCAAAATACACAAGCAGCTCATGCAGCTCAATACCAGAAAAGCAAACAATCCAATCAAAAGGTGGGTAGAAGACCTAAACAGACATCTCTCCAAAAAAGACATACAGATGGCTAATAAACACATGAAAAGATGCTCAGTATCACTCATTATTAGAGAAATGCAAACCAAAACTGCAATGAGGTATCACCTTACACCAGTCAGAACGGCCATCATCAAAAACCTACAAACAATAAATGTTGAAGAGGATACAGAGAAAAGGGAACCCTCCTACACTGTCGGTGGGAATGCAAATTGATAAAGCCACTATGGATAATAGTATGGAGATTCCTTAAAAAACTAGGAATAAAACTACCGTATGACCCAATAATCCCACAACTGGGCACAGGAAACCATATGAGGAAACCATAACTGAAAAAGACACACATACCCCAACGTTCACTGCAGCACTATTTACAATAGCTAGGACATGGAAGCAACCTAGATGTCCATTAACAGATGAATGGATAAAATCACGGTACATATATACAATGGAGTATTACTCAACCATAAAAAGGAATGCTTTGGTCATCTGATGCAAAGAACTGACTCAATGGAAAAGACCCTGATGCTAGGAGCTAGAGAGCAGGAGGAGAAGGGGGTGACAGAGGATGAGATGGTTGGATGGCATCACAAATTCAATGGACATGAGTTTAAGCAAACTCTAGGAGATACTGAAGGGAAGGGAAGCCTGGTGTGCTGCAGTCCATGGGGTCACAAAGAGTCAGACGTGACTTAGTGAACTGAACATAAAAAAAAACAAATCTTGAGCCAGCTCTAATGAGGTGGATGAACCTAGAGACTATTATACAGAGTGAAATACATCAGAAAGAGAAAAACAAACATTGTATATTAACACATATATATGGAATCTAGAAAGATGGTACTAACCAATCTATTTACAGGGCAGAAATGGAGAAGCATACATAGAAAACAGACTTGTGGACGCAGTGGGGGAAGGAGAAGGTGTGACAAATTGAGAGAGTGGCATTGAAATGTACACATTCAGTTCAGTTCAGTTCAGTCACTCAGTCGTGTCCAACTCTTTGCGACCCCATGAACCGCAGTACACCAGGCCTCCCTGTCCATCACCAACTCCCGGAGTTTACCCAAACTCATGTCCATTGAGTCGGTGATGCCATCCAACCATCTCATCCTCTGTTGTCCCCTTCTCTTCCCGCCCTCAATCTTTCCCAGCATCAGGATCTTTTCAAATGAGTCAGTTCTTCGCATCAGGTGGCCAAAGTATTGGAGTTTCAGCTTCAACATCAGTCCTTCCAATGAACACCCAGGACTGATCTCCTTTAGGATGGACTGGTTGGGTCTCCTTGCAGTCCAAGGGACTCTCAAGAGCCTTCTCCAACACCACAGTTCAAAAGCATCAATTCTTCGGCGCTCAGCCTTCTTTATAGTCCTCTCACATCTATACATGACCACCGGAAAAACCATCACCTTGACTAGATGGACCTTTGTTGACAAAGTAATGTCTCTGTGTTTTAACATGCTGTCTAGGTTGGTCATAACTTTCCTTCTAAGGAGTAAGCGTCTTTTAATTTCACGGCTGCAATCACCATCAGCAGTGATTTTGGAGACCCCAAAAATAAAGTCAGCCACTGCTTCCACTGTTTCCCCATCTATTTGCCATGAAGTGATGGAACCAGATGCCATGATCTTAGTTTTCTGAATGTTGAGGTTTAAGCCAATCTTTTCACTTTCCTCTTTCACTTTCATCAAGAGGCTCTTAAGTTCTTCACTTTCTGCCATAAGGGTGGTGTCATCTGCATATCTGAGGTTATTAATAATGTACACATTACGATATGTAAAATTAGATAGCCAGTGGGAATTTGCTGAATGACACAGGGAGCTCAAATTTGGTGTTCTGTGACAATGTAGAGAGGTGGGATGTGGGAGGGAGGTTCAAGAGGGAGAGGATGTATGTATACCTATGGCTGATTCATGTTGATGTATGGCAGAAGCCAACACAATATTGTAAAACAATTTTCCTCCAATTAAAAATAAAAATTTTTAATTTTATTTAAAATTTTTAAAAATATTTATTAATCTATTCACTATATACCAAATAAACTTAGCACAGGATCACATTGGTAACCTCACTTACAAAATTTTACCCTTTTAGTGTTTTTCCCCTTTTCTCCTCAATTCTAAACCGTTCCCCCTCCCTGTCCTATCACTTTAAGCACCATTCAGGACTAACCTTTTCCAAACCTCACCACCCCATAATAATCTTTTCCAAACCTCACCACCCCATAATAATCTTTTCCCATCTCTAAATCAATACCCATTTGGTATTTAAAATCATTGAGATACAAAATCTAAGATCAGCAGAAGCAACTTCAGAAAACATCTGTCCAACATTCATTTTGGAAAACTAAGGCTCTGAGGTGAAAGGGACAAAGCTGTGTGGTAACGGCACTCAGACTAGGACTCAAAGCTCAACGTTTTCATGCTACACAATTCTAAAAATATTTACCATATGTCCACTATGTATAAGATACTGTAAAATTTCAGCAGTTTCTACCAATACACCATTCATTTAATCAACGAAAATTATTGCGTACTATTTACCAGATATTCTGCTTAATTTTGCCCACAGGTTACCAAGGTAGTGAAAAAAACAAAACAGTGAAGCTTCCCGGAACACACTTGCAATGCAGAAGACAAAGACATAGGCTTGAGCCCTAGATTGGGAAGACCCCCTGGAGAAGGAAGTGGCAACCCACTCCAGTATCTTTGCCTGGGAAATCCCACGGACAGAGGAGCCTGGAGAGCTACAGCTATGGGGTCGCAGAGAGTCAGACATAACTTAGTAACTAGACAACAACAAAGCAATAATTACAATATACTTTAATAAGGTCTCTGATAGCAGTTCTAGGGAGACTTAAAAAATCTATATCCCATCTTTGAACATTCACTCATCTACTCACTAACTCATTCACCAGATAGATAGATAAACAGTAGGTAAATAGAATTCCCACTTTCCTAAGAAGAGCAAGTAGGAGAAAAATGTTCTCTAGAAGCAACTCATGAACACAAACACCTGTAGTGACACAGTTACCATAAAAAAATGTTTTTTAAATATGGTATCAAATCTGCATAATGTGGTATCAAAAAAGTATTGAAATGTATACACTATGTTTTTTTTAAAAGAGTCTGTGCTTGGGAGTCAGACTGAGCATCAAACACTCAGTTTACTACTTATTTTGCTGAGTTAGTTTAGGCAAGTAGCTTAAAACTCAACTCACTCTCAATTTTCTCATCTGTAAAATGGGAATAATGCTCACCTTGAATGGAATTTTTAAGAATTAAAACATAAATTGCCTTACCAAATTAGTTATCCTGCCTGTCAAGTAATCTATACAAAATATATGCAAGTAACATAAAAATTGTGCTGGTAACTAAAAGACATTCAAATTTGATCAAGTGGGCATCATATAACTGTCAAAATTTATTGTAAAATTCATGCAGTTAAACTCTCCAAAATAAAAGTATACTCCTTTGAAAATTTTTTTAGTGTACTAATCATGGCCCAAGTCCTTTTACTCTCTTCAGGCAGCAACATTCTAAGAATCCATTGTGTACCAGTTGCTATGTGGAGAGAAAAATGAACCCTGTATTTAAGGAGTTTAAAATACAAATGAGAACACAAGTGAGGACCGTTCTTTGTGGGAAGAAAGCAAATATATTCTTGTAGAGTTGGGCATGAACAAAGATACCAGAGATGAATGCCACAAAAGGAGCTCAACTCGAAGCAGGTAAATTTAGTGATCAGAACAAAACAAGATTAACTAAGAAAAACTTCTGTAAAGAGATGCTGTACAGAGTAACATATCCTTTTCATGCTGATTATCTTAACACAGTTTAATACATGTGACTATTTTTCAGTCTTCTGAGTTTAAATTGTTCAGGTAGCCATAAAGTCTGAAAATAAATATACATAAGCAGTTCATTCATCTTCTATACGTTCAGTGTTCCTCACCAGCAGTTCACGGTTCAACAGGCAAATTTGCAATGAACAATATGCACTACCAAAAGGCACTCCCATCAGTCCTTGTACATTCATTAATAATGCGCTGTCCCAGATGACTCAAGTTTAATTTTCACTTAATAAGCTTGTGCCTTTTCTCCTTTGCCTTTTGCTTCTCTTTTCTCAGCTATTTGTAAGGCCTCCTCAGACAACCATTTTGCCTTCTTGCATTTCTTTTCCTTGGGGATGGTTTTGATTATCACCTCCTGTACAATGTCATGAACCTCTGTCAATAGTTCTTCAGGCACTCTATCAGATCTAATCTATCAAATCTATTTGTCACTGCCACTGTATAATCATAAGGGATTTGATTTAGGTCATATCTGAATGGCCCTACTTTCTTTAAGTCTGAATTTGGCCATCAGGAGTTCACGATCTGAGCCACAGTCAGCTCCTGGTCTTGTTTTTGCTGACTGTATAGAGCTTCTCCACCTTTGCCCGCAAAAAATGTAATCAATCGGATTTCAGTATTGACCACCTGGCCCTATCCATGTGTAGGGTCATCTCGTGTTGTTGGAAAAGGGTGTTCTCTATAACTGGTGAATTCTTTTGGCAAAACTCTGTTAGCCTTTGCCCTGCTTCATTTTGTACTCCAAAGCCTAACTTGTCTATTACTCCAGGTATCTTATAACCAACCTCCTACCTTTGCATTCCAGTCCCCTATGATGAAAAGGACATCTTTTTTTGGTGTTAGTTCTAGGTCTTATAGGTCTTCATGGAACCGTTCAACTTCAGCTTCTTCAGCATTAGTGGTTCGGGCGTAGACTTGGATTACTGACATTGTAATGAATTTTGATATTGAATGGTTTGCCCTGGAAACGAACAGAGATCATTTTGTCATTTTTGAGATTGCACCCAAGTACTGTATTTCGGGCTCTTTTGCTGACTATGAGAGCTACTCCATTTCTTCTAAGGGATTCTTGTCCACAGTAGTAGATATAATGGTCATCTGAATTAAATTAGCCCACTACAGTCCATTTTAGTTCACTGATTCCAAAAATGCCGATAGTCACTCTTGCCATCTCCTGTTTGACCACTTCCAATTTACCTTGATTCATGGACCTAACATTCCAGGTTCCTATGCAATACTGTTCTTTACAGCATGGGACTTTACTTTCACCACCAGACACATCCACAGCTGGGCGTTGTTTCTGCTTTGGCTCAGCCTCTTCATTCCTTCTGGAGCGATTTCTCTGCTCTTCTCTAGTAGCATATTGGGCACCTAACGACCTGCGGATTTCATCTTTCTGTGTCATATCTTTTTGCCTTTTCATACTGTTCATGGAGTTCTCAAGGCAAGAATGCTGAAGTGGTTTGCCATTCCCTTTTCCAGTGGAACACATTTAGCATATCCTAGAAGAAGTAATCAAGGGAGCTCAATCTACTAGAAATACTATGTAGTCTCTGTTTCCAGACTTTGTGGTCACTGGTATTTTTTATAAGATTCATCAACTGTCAGTCTTATAAACATTTTTGCCATTTATATAATACCAAGAAAAAAATGAATACTAAAAATGAGATAATGGGGGAAAAAAAAACAGATTTCTTTTGCTTCTGAACGATTCTACACCAGAACATTTTGCTGAAGTGATTTTAATCTATAGATGAAAGAGTCTTTAAATGATACTCAGAAAACATTACAAACTTGGTTTTAAAATAGATTTGAGTTTCTACAACAGGACTCACTCACAATGATGCCAGAACACAATGTGGAAGTGCAACAGTTAGGTGATGCCTTCTTAATTGTTCAAGGGGATAAATATCTTCAAATATGGATGGAAATTAATCTCTAAGAGTTATTTCCCTTTATAGACTACAATATTATTGTCGGTTTCATATACTTTTACTTTATAAAGAACTCCCACAGGAAGAAATTTCTGGAGGTTTTCCCAGATATATACGGCTACATTTTCTGTTGTGCTGGAGAAGAAAAGGAAAGAAGGTCAAAAGACAAGTAAGTGAAACTTCATGTTTGATATTTACAGAGAATAAAATTTCTAGTTTTAAAAGATACCATTACACTAAAAAAAAGTCACACAATAATCAAGTAAAATGTTAAAATCAATTCTTTCTTACTTTTTATATAAAGTAAAACAGTCACTCACCTTACAATGTCTGCAAAATACGGCACATCTAGATCCAGATTCTTATGATCAAGGGGCTTCATAATCGCCTCCTATAGACAAAACAAAGGAAAAATATCACTGATTCCATTTATTAATCATATTTCAAAGTGTCCTCCCTTTGCCTCTAAATCTTACCTTATCATCTTGTCACTAACTCATTACTTGCAAGAACTTTGTGTCTTACAAAACAATCTCAGAAAGTTTAAAGTTGTAAAATAAAAAAAGGCCTAGCTCTCCATAATGGCTGGATATCTTCATTACTGAATGCAGAGAGGTAAGAAACCAAAAAATAGAGAATTCACTGGTTCTTTCTCATAACAAGCCTCTGTGATTCAGAATTTAGTTTAACACTTCTTGTATTCTGTCCAAAATGTTACCACAAATACTTTTTTCTCTAACAGTCTCACCTTCGGCACAATGCCACAATATAGTTAGGACACATCTTCAATGAGTACTACATTTTATAAAGCAAACTAAGACTGAAATTATGTAAGGTGTTCTGAGTTTCTGCCATAAGGAGTAATTTAACAATGATCCTGGGCTCTTAGAAAGAAAACAAAAAGCATGTAAAGACTGGCTTCTTAATACTTATATACATTATACACAGCATTTTTCTTTGTCAATGGCAAGAACTGTAATTGCCTTATTCTTTGTAAACTTTCCCTGGTGGCTCAGATGGTAAAAGTGTCTGCTTTCAATGTGGGAGGACCTGGGTTCGATCCCTGGGTTGGGAAGATCTCCTGGAGAAGCAAATGGCAACCCACTCCAGTACTCTTGCCTGGAAAATTTCATGGATGGAGGAGCCTGGTAGGCTATAGTCCATGGGGTTGCAAAGAGTTGGACACTGAGCAACTTCTTTCACTTCACTTTTTGTAAACTTTTACTTTTAGCTATTGCCGGGAGTCAGCTCACGAGATCCCACCCATGGCAAGGTCATGAGGAAGAGGACTGATTGAGCACAGCTTCTCAGGCCTCAGGGAATTCTCAGAAGGCTGCCTCAGCACTCACCTTAAAGATGATATCTGTCTTTCTGATGTTAGCTATAATAAACCTCTTCTTATTTTCTGTGACTTGGGCAAAAGGCCTTTTCCTGATTCACTTCTAAAATAGATCAATCTGAAACCTCAATCGATAAGGCCCCTGAACGGTAGCGCCCTAATAAAATTATCTAAGACATAGAGTATACTAATCCAAATTCCTCTTGCTAGCATATTAGTTTGTTTAATAAATGTACCTGTGCCTTTGGAGCTAGTGTGTATGACTGCTCTTTAACAATAAACAACATTGAGAGCCACCACACAGAAAGCCCCAACGGGCACAGAACCCTTCGTAGGAAAAAAGGCTTATTAGGAAATATAAAAAATATTGCTTTATGAAACTGTTGCTTAGTCTATATTTACTGTGTTTTTGCTCTTAACGTATTTAGCCTATATAATGAAAGCATAATAGTTAGAGATTTATATCAATAGAAGTTTAGCTTTAATACAAATAATAAGACAACTGTTGATTTAACTGATGATTCTTACTTAGAGCTGACCTTCAGCTTGCTGTTCTATGACTTTATGGAACCACATTCTTTTCTGTTAAGCTCAAGGCATAGGAGAGATTACCAAAAACAGGTTTTACCTTGAAACTTTCTATTGATAAATTCTTTCCTGCTGTGCCTGATACAGAAGTGTTCTGACTGATCAACCCTTATCAATGGAGAGTCACAAGATGTTAGCAGGCCCCCAGGCCAGAAGATGATGTAAACAAAATGAGGCTTTTTGTAACTAAAGACATGCAAACAGTTTCGATGAGGGTCAAAACTGCCGACCCATTAAGCTGATTTGGTATGACTCTACACTTTTCATTTGTTTCTATGTACCACTAAAAATATAAAAGCTGTCTTAAAAACAATAAAGTCAGGAGACACTTGGAAACACCGACACTCGCTGTTTCTTATCCTCATTCGCATCGCCGATGCCGTCCATCCTGAGGGAACCTCTGGACCTGCTGGAGCTGGACTCCGGCAAGCTATTGTAAAAAACCTAAGCAATCTTAAAAAATTAATAAACTAGTGAATATAACAAAAAAGAAACAGACTCACAGATGAAGAAAACTAGTGGTTACCAGTGGGGAGAAAGAAGGGAGGAAGGGTATAAAAGGGTAGGGGATTAAGAGGCATGAACTATTACATATAAAATAAGCTATAAGGACATACTGTACCACATGAGGAATATAGCCAATATTTTATAACAACTATAAATGGAGTATAACCTTTAAAAATTGTCAATCACTATACCGTCCACCCTAACATACAATATTATACATCAACTATACTTCAATTAAAAAAAAAGAATTTGTGGAACAATCTAAGTTTCCATATGGTATGGTTCTAAGAAGGGTGCATTAATAATAGCAATAACAATCATTTTCTCAGAAAAATCAAAATCATATAAAAAGAGTAAGTCCTAAACCAAACAAACTTTAAAATAAATGATATCCACATGGATATCAAGAAAATAAATCCTTGTTCAATCTTTGTTTTAACTGAAAACTCCTGTTCAGATCCCAACTTTTCCATTGAGACCTCTTCTACAGGGCCCTTTCTAATTTGACTCTGTATGTCATAAGCCACTTTTACTAACGTAAAAATAAAGTATGTGGTATGCAGCGTCCTTCAGGTACACAAAGATGGGGAAAAAGTGCAGAGAATTTCTCCTCTGGTATTTCGCTGTATGCCTGCCTAGGGTGTTTCTTATAAACCTTCGTGTATATATATTTATGTCACCAGCGTATGCAAGGACTTTGTCTTTATAGCTTTCCTGAAGTACTTTGAGCACAGCACTGTCTGCTCACTCACTCATTTCTATTCATTTATTCAACCAACACTCATTTAACACTTAGTGTTCTTTACCTGCTATAAAGTCATGTGAGCACACTGTGGCTAAGAGCTATGTCTCATTCATCATTGGATTCCTAGTGCTCAGCTCAAAGACTGACGCAAAGCAGGCAAACTTGTTAAATACATGGAAGATAGGCAACATGAAAGAAGTAATGATTATTCATAACAACATTTTTAATTAAACAAATGTCAAATTTTAAAACAAAAGTATGGAGCAAAGCTGAAGCAAAACAAACAGGTGAAATGATGGCATAATAAAAGGAAAGCTAGATGGAAGGAAATCTAATTCCCAACTTTGCAAAGGATTGATTACATGACTGAGGGCAAGCAGGGGAGGTTAACTATTCAGCATCTCTCAATCTCAGTCAAAGGAAGGAAGAAGCTGGCACAGATAGCCTCTGCAGTCTCTTATAATCCAAGAATTCTGTAATGATATAAGCAGTAAATCTTTTACTGGAAACCTTCTTTTTTGTTATTCCTATCATCAACTGCCCCAGTGAGTTTAGAGTAAAGCTAGATTGAATAAAACAGGATAGTATTAAAATCTGTGATTAAAGATGTAAGGAAAATTCACTGATTTCAGGAATAGAAAGCTTCAAGGATAAAGCTGTGTCCTGAAAGAAGGGTAGAATTGGTTAAACAGAGGAAATCAGGATATGTCAACAAAGAAGACAAGATGAGCACACTACATTCATTCCTATCATTGTAATACAACCTGACTAATTTCCATTCAGTCACCCCAACACCTTCAGAGAACACTGAGAGAAGTTCCTCCAGCGATTAATACTACCCCATTCCCACACCCAATTCCACTTGCCAGGTCACAGGACCTCTGATGACACTTGGCTGGGGAAAGTGAAAAGGGGGCCATCAAATATTATATTCAGAAGACAACACAAAATAGCATCCAACATGCCATTACCTGCATATACTCTTTGAGGTCAGTCAAATTCATGACCATTCCTGTAACAGGATCAATCTAAAGAATAAACAAAGGTGAGTATTACTATAGCATGCTCTTCATATTTTAACTTCTGGCAAATTATTAAAGACTGCAACACGTACAGAAACTGGTCCCACATTGCCTTCATCGCCGAGACAATCCATCTCAGCATGGAAACACCAAGTACTCAAGGCTCCCTTTCCACCGCATTGCCCTTCTACCTGTCCACATACAGCACATGACGGATGATGCTTTGGGAGAGGAAAGGCCTGAAACGGCAGCAGCTCACTGTACACAAAGACCAACAGTGAAGCAACACGAATCTGAATAGAATTTTTCAACACAGAATCCGTCACTTTGGCTGAAAGAGGGCCCAGCAATCTGCACAAACCACAGACATGTTCAGCACGTACCTCTCCATGTACTGTCACCACAACTATGGGGAAAAAAACAAAATAAAATACCAACATGATTTTCAACAGATTAACATCCAAACACAAGTGAGCAACATAAATTAGGTGTTAGATCTCTACTCTACAAAGCTGTATTTTCCCCCCACAACGTCTGTTCTTTCAGTTAAGATCTTTTTATCAACTAATGCAATTCGACCATGGCAGAGGAACTTAAAGAATGCTTAGCCAAGGCCAAAAAGGGCATAAATTTTGCTTATGATGTACTTGGAAGGAATCTCTACTTCAAGATGCTGCTTAATCACTGCCTGTAAAAGTAGAAAATGTACAGGAAGAAATCCAGCAACACAGTGAGCTACTCCAAGTACCTTCCTGAGCAAGCAAACTACTACCGGGCCTAAAGTTCTTGTCCCTTTACTCATAAAAATGTAAACACAGCATATAGCAATGATTTGTAGATTAACAAGTACTTTTGAAAAAATGTGTACCTGTGGCCAATTCACGTGGATGTACAACAAAAACCATCATAATGTCATAAAGTAATTCTTCTCCCATTAAAATTGATTTTTAAAAAGTGAAACTTTTGAAAGATCTTTATGATCAGAGTGCTTTGCAAATTAATGACTTTACATATTTCCTTCAGCTTCATAGAAACACCATTAGGTATGTGATAAGTGAGCAAACAGAATGAGAGATACAGATCAAGTAAGAGACAGTAACTACACGTGAAAGCCCAATATTCTGACATCTCTTCTGGTCTTTTTACTCCACCGTATCATTCACTGTGATACCCTATGGCTTACACAGCTATTTTTTTACATCATCTGTATCTCAATAAATAAGTCTCTTGTCCTTGCATAAATTAATTACCTCCTTGGAACACTGCTGTCAAAGTTTTAGACCCAACCTATTTTCCTGTCATACTGCGTATCTTGAGCCAATATTCTCTTTTTGTCAGTCATTACTTACACAGTGAACACAATCTAATTTTAACACTGACCTCGGCAATACCTAATTAGAAGAAAACATGGTGCCAAAAGAATGTCATGTACTCGAAGGCCAAGGAAAAAAATTATTTAAACCACTCTCTGTTTTGAACTATAACTTAAGATACATCCAACTAAGGCAACAGATCTTTTCATTTTGAACTTTCATTTACTTTGTCATTCAAGACTCAAAGCATTCATGCTCTGTCCATAAAGTTTCTTACTAAGACCATAGTTGCTGAACAGTCATTCATCATTACTGAAAGGGCTAAAATTTCACCAGTTTTTCTCTCACCTTTATAATTGTGCCCATGGCCATTTGGGTTGTTGCACTTCCCAAATAATTTCAAGTTTTCTTCATTACTAAGAGATTTGCTGACAAAAAAAAAAGAAGTCAATATGAGACAAGTTCTGATATCTTCTCTGTTCCCTACACTTACTGTTTGCTCTAGCCTTTGAAAAACTTCACAACTTATTATTCTTTAGCTCATCAAATAGTCATAAATCCATTGGATTTCATTACTTAATTTTATGTCAGGAACCACAATGTGTGTCCCCTAATTAGACTACCATACCATACAAGTTAGCATAAATAAATTCAACATCCTTGTTCCACAGTAAGACTTCAAAAACTGATCTGCTGAAGATCCTTCCATTTTTCAACTCAACATTTACTGAATACAGTAAGTCCCCTACATATGAAGAGTACCATTCTGAATTCTGAGAGTGTGTTCTTAAGCCCAAAGTTTGTCAAGGTACCCAACTAACATAATCAGCAACACAGTTCTGTACTGTAATAGGTTTAGAAGACTTTTCATACAAGTAATACATAAAAAACACACAAAAAATAAAACATTTGTAATCTTACAGTACAATACCTTGAAAAGTATAGTAGTATAGTACAACAGCTGGCATATAGGGTCTAGCATCAAGTGAACAGACAAAAAGAGCTACTGAATGGAAGAGGGAGTTCAGTTCAGTCGCTCAGTCGTGTCCGACCCTTTGCAACCCCATAGACTGCAGCACGCCAGGCCTCCCTGTCCCTCACCAACTCTCGGAGTTTACGCAAACTCATGTCCATTGAGTCAGTGATGCCATCCAACCATCTCATCCTCTGTCGTCCCCTTCTCCTCCCGCCTTCAATCTTTCCCAGCATTAGGGTCTTTTCAAATGAGTCAGTTCTTCGCATCAGGTGGCCAAGGTATTGGGAGTGTCAGCTTCAGCATTAGTCTTTCCAGTGAATATTCAGGACTGATTTCCTTAGAGGAGATGGAAAATGGTAGAGCTGAAGGATCATCAACAACAGGAGACAGAAAGCAAGCTGCAACTTCACTTATGCCTGACGCTGATGGCACAGGTTCTGGTTCCTTGCTGGAACCAGCTGTGTGTTCGCATCTTTGAAAAGGACACAACTTGAAGGTTTGTATAATGGGGACTTAACTGCACCTACTACATACTAGGCATACTAGGCTGAATGAAGCAATGGTACATGGTAACTTAAATACAAAAGATGATTAGCCTCAAGTAGCTTGAAATCTTATTCCTCCCGGTTCGGGAGCAAATGGATACACACTATGTATGGCTGACTCCCTTCACTGTTTACCTGAGACTACAACACTGTTAATCGACTATACCCCATCAGAAAATAGGTTTCTCAAAAATCTGAAAAAAAAACTCATTCCTCCTAAAAAATAATTACATGACCTAGTACATCTCTTTAAAATCTTGCTTTATTTCTCAACTATTACCTACTGATAACCCCACCAATCCATTGAGGGGTATTCAAACCCGGGTAAACTTAAAATTACAATACTCAGCTATTGTTCCAGGCAGAGAACCATTTTCTGAATTGATTTTTGCACTTATACCTGTCCAATCAACCGTGCGCTTTCAATGAGGCCTTACCACTCTCATACCTTTGAGCTTCCTAATAAATCACCCCATTCTTTTTAAGATTCTATTACTTTCCTTTCTCCTGCTCACCTACTTCTTACATTTAGAGTGCTACTGTTCACAAAGTTTTTGCACCAAATTATCTCAATGTACCTGCCACAAAACTGACCAGTTTGTACATTCCAGACAGAAAACTTGTGACAGGTCTTGATCACTGCCGCATCCTTGTTGCCTAGCACCAAGACCTAATAACAAATACCGGTCCAGTGAATGAATGGATGGGTGAATCCTGTTAGGTAGAAACTATCTTCATCTTATAAACCAAGAAACACATGTTCAGACAGCAGAGCTTGATAGTGAGTGGCAACACCCTCCTCAAAATCAACTCTTCAGTGCAATCAAGCAGTCTGAGTGCTCTGCATTCAAACCCCAACTGTGCTTCTTATCCTCGGGAAAGTGAACATCCAGGTTCATTTTCTGTTCAGTAAAAGTGGACAAAACTCACGCTGCTGTAACGGTATTAGCGAAGGCAGATGACGCTCTTGATACATTATAGTAGCTAACACGTACTGAAGAAGAAGGCAATGGCACCCCACTCCAGTACTCTTGCCTGGAGAATCCCCATGGACAGAAGAGCCTGAACTGAAGAACATCACAGGGGCCCCGGGAGCCCGGTCAATTCCAGTCGCCACTGCTGTGATGCCAACAACAAAGCATGGCGGCCAAAGGAGGCCGCAGCCCCGCTCCTCCCACACCCGGGCCCTCGCCCCGGGGCTCGACGGCCCTGTCCCCACCACCTGTGCAGGGAGCACCCCACCTGTGGAGGCGGTGGGTCGCGCTGAAGGAGACGAGGCGGGACACTCGCGCCCGCCGGGGAGGGCCCGACCCTGCCCTGTTCATGGCTCTACAAACCCACGGTCCGTCCGGCGTCTTAACCCCTCGGCCCGCCTCCAGCCTGGGATAGGCGGAGCCCCCTTCCGCGGCGGCGCAACGCGGCAGGCGCCCGGCTGACGCTCTCTCTGCCTCACGCTGAGGCTGGGCTCCCTCTGCCGGCCGGAGGCCGTAATAGACGCCCCTTGTGTGTGCCAAGTCGCTTCAGTCTGGTCCGACTCTCTGCGACGCTATGGACCTTAGCTTGCCAGGCTCCTCTGTCCATGGGATTCTCCAGGCAAAGATAGTGGAGTGGGTTGCCATGCCCTCCTCCAGGGGATCTTCCCGACTCGGGGATCAAACCAGCCTCTTTTATGTCTCCTGCATTGGCAAGCGTGTTCTTTACCATTTTACCACTAGCGCCACCTGGGAAGCCCTAACCGAGGTCCCTTACCATCCTCATCTCTTAGGATAGCAAGCACTCAGAGAGGCGGGCGTGCCTCAGAGCGATAGAATAATGTGGTTGAGGGCTTAGTGTCCTTCATTGTTACCTCTGCTCAATGAGGTCCTTCCCACTCCCTTCTGGAAAGCCCTGGGTTACAGTAGAAAGCTCCAGTTGCTGCTTATTCTGAGATGAGTCCCAGGACCACCCTAAATATAGTTTAAAGGGAGCAAAATTTGAGGGCACGTGGGGTGTCACGCGGCTTACAGAAATACTACCTTTGGACTATTTGTAATGATTCATACTAAGGAGACCGCTCAAGCTGTCTTTATCATCCACATACATTCATGGAGCCATTTATCGCTAAGGTTGCCACAATGCAAGCACATTCACTTGAGCACATACACACACATTACCAATTCTCTGTCCGTTGTAGACATCTCCAGAGTGAAAAGATCTTGTTTTCTTGCATCTACTCAAACTGCTTACAGTTCCCAGTATGCACCAGGTCATGTCTTTCCTCAATTCATTCTTTCATTAAATAGTTACCTATTGAATAGTTATCTACTGTGACTGGCACTGGAAAGGATGGATAAAATCATGGGCGTGGCAGAAATTAAAGCCTCAGTGATGGTTTCTCTCAAATGCCTCCTGACTCCAGCTATATATGCTCTTTGTTCTGCATTAAATTATTAATATGCAGCAAATATTCCTCACATGTTTTCAAATATTTTTCTCCTTTCCCCCATTGGAAAGGTTGGAAAGGTTTGGAAAAAAATAACTTTAAATAATTATAAACCAGATATTTTTGAGATAGAGATTCACACTCTAGTTCAGTCCTCTCACTTTACAAATAAGAAAACACAGACCCAGATAAGTGAATTACTTATCCAAGATCACTTATAATATAAATGTTTTCCAGGTGTTGACTGCATGGGAGATAAACACTCTAACCTCTAACACCACTTGTTGTGAATACAGTTTAAGGAATCAAAACAAAAGGTAAAATGGTAGAAAGAATTTCTGAGAAGTTGCTTTACTTATTTTCTTTAGTAAAATATGTTGCTGTATTTGCAGAGTTTTTGCTCTATTTTATTAAAGCTAATTCTATATGAAGACACTCATCAAATTCACCCTCAAATTCACTGGGGCACAAGCCCCTGTGGTGAATTTTTATTGTATTCAAACACAATTGTATTCATCCTGTTACAAATTGAATTGCGTCCTCCTCAAAGTTAAATGTGTTGGTCTCAACCCTCAGTACCTCAGAATATAGCTTTATTTGAAAATAGTCTGCAGAAGTAATAAGGTCACTAGGGTGCCCCCTAATCCTTTTTCCCTTCACTTGTATACCACATACTTCTTTCCCTGAGTCTTTGGACACTGGCCCGTTATGAGCTGAACTTATAGAAAGGAAGAGGCCCTGCCTGGACTTTGAGCCTCAGTCATTCTCTGCTGTGCTTAGTCACTCAGTCTGTCTGACTCTTTGCAACCCCATGGACTGTCCTCCAGGCTCCTGTGTCCATGGGGATTCTCCAGACAAGAATACTGGAGTGGGTTGCCATGCCCTCCTCCAGAGGATCTTCCCAACCCAGGGTCAAACCCAGGTCTCCTGTACTGCAGGCAGATTCTTTACCATCTGAGACACCAGGGAAGCCCAAGAATACTGGAGTGGGCCTATCCCTTTTCCAGGGGATCTTCCTGACCCAGGAATTGAACCGGGGTCTCCTGCCTTGCAGGTGGATGCTTTACCAGCTAAGCTACCAGGAAAGCCCCAAGCCTAAGTCATATGCTCATTCCATTTCCAGAACTTTGTGCACTGTTTTACCAGCCATACACACTTAGATTATAAAATGTTGTTGATCCTGTTTTGTCTTCTCCTTTGAGAACTGTGTTGATGGCAGGTCCAAGGCAGAATCCAGGCATCTTTGGATCAAAATCTTATTTTTATACTGCTAATCTTTATATGTTTGAGATTCACTCTTTGTGTAGTAGGACAGAGTAAAGGTTTATAAACAGAAGAAAGACATGATCAGATATATCTGTGTACCTCCCAGATGTCAACTGTAGTCTTCTTCACTCTTCAGATCCAAATAAGATCTGGATAAAACTTCCATGTTTTGTCTGGGGGAGTACAGTGCCTTTCAAAGACTCCTATGAATATCAAGGGGTTTATGTTCTTATGGTTATCTCAGCCTCTAAGCGCCTACATCTGCTGTATTAGTTCTGTTTAGGCATCTTCTTGCCATTCTGTACCTACTGCTGTTGTTCTGTATCTCACCAACCCAGACACAAAACCTAGAACTTTTATTTCATTGCCACAATGCATACCCCAACATGTGGCATTTGTATGTATGCAACTTTCTGCTAAAGTGGATAGGGTTTTTGATATTTATAATAACCCTCAAGGAAAACTGAGAAGAAACTATGTTGGTCAGGTCTGTACAGTGAGCCTAATGAGTTCACATTGCCCCAGACTACATGTTTGCAGGGAAGCAGGGGTCCCTGCAGCAACATTCAACGTGCACAAGGAGCATGCACAGTTTCACTGGCCTGGGCTTGGAGTATAACTGAAGGAAAAGAGAACAAGGCATTTGGGCATATGGTTTAAGTGACAGATCTAGACTGATTTGGGCTGTTGGTAAAAACTGATGGGGTTTAGAAATGCAAAGATTATATGGTCTCTAGTGCCACCTGTTGCCCAACTAAATGAAGAACTATTAGGTTGGTACAAGAGTAATTGTGGTTTTGCACTGCTGAACTTTGCCTTTTGATATCGGAATACATACTTGAATAAATGTGGTTATGTTATATATCATTTTAATACACATTTCTTGCTTTATGTTTTTCACTAATGACTTATTACTTGTTTACTTTATATTTATTTTAGACTAGGGAAATGATGTTAGACAAAAAGTAGATTCAAATGAATTTTTTATTCAAGTTCAAAATGGGCAGTAAAGCAGCAGAGACAACTTGCAACATCAACAACACATTTGGCCCTGGAACTGCTAACAAACACACACTGCAGTGGCAGTTCAAGAAGTTTTTCAAAGGAGACAAGAGCCTCAAAGATGAGGAGCATAGTAGCTGGCCATCAGAAGTTGACATAACAAATTGAGAGCAATTATCAAAGCTGATCCTCTTAAAACTACACGAGAAGTTGCTGAAGAACTCAATGTCAACCATTCTACAGTTGTTTGGCATTTGAAGCAAATTGGAAAGGTGAAAAAGCTCAGTAAGTGGGTGCCTCATAGCTTACCAGAAATCAAAAAAAATTATCATTTTGAAGTATAGTCTTGTCTTATTCTGTGCAACAACAAACCATTTCTCAATCAGATTGTGACTTGCAATGAAAAGTGAATTTTATACAACAACCTGCAGTGACCAGCTCAGTGGTTGGACCAAGAAGCAGCTCCAAAGCACTTCCCAAAGCCAAACTTGCACCAAAAAAAGGTCATGGTCACTCTTTGGTGGTCTGCTGCCGGTCTGATCCACTACAGTTTTCTGAATCCCAGTGAAACCATTATATCTGAGAGTATGCTCAACAAATCAATGAGATGCATTGAAAACTGCAAGGTCTGCAGCCAGTATCGGTCAACAGAAAGGGCTGAATTCTTCTCCATGACAACGCCAGACCGCAGGTCACACAACTAATGCTTCAAAAGTTGAATGAATTGGGCTTCGAAGTGTTGCCTCATCCACCAATCCACCATATTCATCTGACCTCTTGCCAACCAACTACCACTCCTTCAAGCATTTCGACAACTTTTTCCAGGGAAAATGCTTCTACAAACAGCAGGAGGCAGAAAATGCTTTCCAAGAATTCATCAAATCCTGAAGCATGGATTTTTACACTTATTTCTCATTGGCAAAAATGTGTTGATTGTAATGGTTCCTGTTTTGATTAATAAAGGTGTGCTTGAGCCTAGTTATAATGATTTAAAATTTATGGTCTGAAACTGCAGTTACTTTTGTACCAACCTAATACCAACTTTTCATGAATCTCTGAAGAATCAGACACTTGAAGATCAGGAAAAATGCCTCATTTTAACAACATCCCTCAAAACAACAGCCTCCCAAGGCTCAGCTCGGGGAGGGATAGGAGGTGATAGTGGGTGGTTCAACTGCAGTGGCATCTGCTCTGGACAGCAGAAAAGTAGCCATTCTGGAAGGAGCATGCAAGTATGATATCCTCTGTTAGTACTTAGTAGCAACAGGTAGGCTATGATGGGAAAAAAGGGGGGGGGGACTTTTCAGACCTATATTCATATTCTACTGGCTAGATTTGTTTCTATTTCTTCTTCCAAGTGTGAGAACCTCTGTTACCCATCTATCTGGTGGTGACAATTTTTAGATTTTGATGCAGGTCTAGGTTTTCTTTCATGTATCTTTATTACCCATAAGATATTTCCAGTAAATACAAATTTAAAACTCTCTTCAAAAGTTGTATCAATGCTTGCTTAATGTTTTCAAAGAAGATCCCTAAGAAAATATAAAACCATAATTATCGCATGAATTCAATTTTTAATAGAAATTTTAAAAGCAGATGTCTACGGTTCGGAAGGTAAGGTACACTTTTGCTCTCTCTTATATACAGAGCACATTCATTCAAACCTAGTTCCCAGAGCTTGTGGCTGTTTCATCAGATGGTCACAAAGGTGCCATGGAACCCATATGGCATTTGCACAGGCACCTCGGCTCGGCCCAGTTCTTCAAAGTTCTTGGCATCCAAGACGAGGAGAAAATTTCTTTCATTCTAGAAAAGGAAAGACAATACTGAAAATTCTCTTTTTTCCCTATCAGAAATCTGTTTCCTCTAGTGGGCTGTAAAATTCCTAAGGGAGAGACCACCTCTTACTCATCTTCATATCCATTCCCAGCACTGGGCACAGTGCCTTGCCGATTCATTCACTAAGTGTTTGAAGAATGATGAACTGAACAAAAAAAGGAAATTATGGCTGAAGAAGTTGATCCCCAGGGCAAAGAAATTACATTTATATCTACCTCCTTCATAGAATCTCTTTGGGTTTAAGGCTCTTCCTACTTGCCCCTTTTCCATCTCCTAAGAGATAAATAAATTCTTTCTTCCAAAATAAAATGCCTCCATTTTGTGTTATTCTGGAGCTGTTCAAAAGGTAGCATTGCAAGGCAGGTTGAGATGTGCCCTAGTCTAATTACAGGAGTGGCAAATACACTGCATGAGGACTAAGTCCTAAGCCCATGGCAGACATTACCAACTGATTACACTTTTCTCACCAAAACCTTAAAAAGCGTCAGAATCCTATACCAAGGCAAGTACTTATAAATGATCAAAGTTGGAACTCAAAGTGCATCTACTAGCCACAAGGCTTCCCTAGACAGGAAATTAGATGTCAAGATTATTGAGACAGTAGGTCGGAGGCTATCACATTAGATTTTTGGGTCTCTCAATTAAAATTGGCAGCACAGATGGTGGTATAAAATATTAGACTAGAATTAAGAAGATTGGGATTTAAATACTGGCTTCACAACTATAAGATCTGATGCAAGTCTCTTTCAACTTCCTTAAGTTACAAATTCAACATGTGTTGAAGCTGAAGCTCCAATACTTTGGCCACCTGATGCAAAGAGCTGACTCATTTGAAAAGACCCTGATGCTGAGAAAGATTGAGGGCAGGAGGAGAAGGGGAGGACAGAGATGAGATGGTTGGATGGCATCACCGACTCAATGGACATGGGTTTGGGTGGACTCTGACAGTTGGTGATGGATAGGGAGGCCTGGCATGCTGCGGTTCATGGGGTCGCAAAGAGTTGCACACGACTGAGCGACTGAACTGAACTGAAAATGATACCTACAAAGCTGTTTTGATGACTAAATAAGATAATATGTATGAAAGTAGTTTGTAAATAAATTCCTATCCAAATGTAAATTATTATGATTCTACAAGTAGAACTTTTAAACTGTAATAAAGTACTGATTATGATAAAAGGGTATCTAAATAACAAAGAGAGAAACAAAAGGGAGAAGGTGTCAAACTGGAATCAAAATAAACCATCAACATCATCACTAAATAATACCCTCAAAAGGCCCAGAGCTACTTTTCTTTCTGACTAGTGGTGGAAATACATTTACCTGGTTGGGGGTGATCACCACAGAAAGAATGACCCCATCATCTTCTTTATTGGTTCCTGGTACCGGAACAAAAACAGGTTCTGAGGGATAAAAGCCCTCTTCTCTCCAAACCTGTAAGTCCCCAAAAGAGTATTTGATAGAAGACTGGTTATGAGCTGGAAGTGTTCTATAGCTTTTGTCAGTCCCAGCATGAATTTGGCTTCCAATACAACAGTCCAAACGTGGAACAATCAGGCTTACTGAATTGAATATAGGAGAGGGAGCCTTTGCAGTGGCAAAGTCCATCATCATCAAACACAAGTTGTATAATTATAATTTCCCATCAACCGGAAATAGAGGTGTCCCATAATTTCTCTCAAAATACCATCAAGCATAGAATTATTTTTCTGGGCTTGTGGTTCATTTGGATTCCCTAGAGGGAACATACCCCTAATTCCATAGTTCTCAGATTTAATAAAAGTAAGTGGCTGCCATTTGAGCAACATGGATGGACCTAGAGATTGTCATACTGCGTGAAGTCAGTCAGAGAGAGGAGAAATATCATTTGACACTCCTTGTATGTGGAATCTAAAAAGAAATTATACAGATGAACTTATTTATGAAACAGAAACAGACTCACAGACTTAGAGAACAAACATGATTGCTGGGGAAAGAATGGGGGGAAGGGATAGTTAGGGTGTTTGGGATCAACATGTGCACACTGCTATAATTAAAATGGACAACCAACAAGGTCCTAATGTTAATACAAGAAACTCTGCTCAATGTGAGGTGGCAGCCTGGACAGGAGGGGAACTTGAGAGAGAATGGATACATGTATATGTATGGCTGAGTCCCCTTGCTGTCCACCTGAAATTATCACAACATTGTTAATGGGCTATATTCCAATATAAAATAAAAAGTTGTTTTTTTAAGTAAGCAGCTGCTTAAGTATTTTAAAATCTCAAGATCTACCTTAAACAAAACAGAAATTAATTCAAAGGGCAGAACAGGTCTTTAAAGAGGTCAGAAAAGGAAAGGGAATTTCATTACCATCAGCGTCTTGTTCACCACGTCAACCTTGATCAGAGAATCACCCACCAAATGCCGGAAGCCACAGCCATAGAAGAACTGATACTTTTTGCCACTGAATTGGCCATAATTGATCTGGGGGAATTCAATACCTCCTTCCTCTTCTAGGTCCTCAGGATATAGATTTTCATAAGAGCACCAAATCTAAAAGAGGCATAAAAGAATTGATTGCTTAATTCTTACTTTCTTCAGTCAGTGTAGGGGCTAACACCATATAAAAGTTTGTGACAGGGCTTCAGAACTGAGGTTCTACATCACTTAAAAAAATATTGTTTCTCTTCTCATCATGCGTAAGAACACATAAAAGATTATTGGGTTTTGTGACTAAGTTGTCAAATGGCATAGGAGGTAGACATGGGCTTTAATTTTACTAGAGCTCAGACACTGATAGCTATATAGTGATATGTAAGCACAAACCATCTAAAATGTGGGGATGGTCACCGCCAATCTTAAATACTCAGACATGTCCTAACAATTTGAAAGCTGTATAAACCTGTTTCAAAACACAAAAGGGATAGGTAAATACAGTGCTCACTCCCGCCTAGAATTCTGCAACTCTTTTGCAAGGCATGCTCCATGATCCTACCCTGCTCAGCTGAATGTTATGAAACTTACTGGGCACCAAACATTGTTGGAAACAGCCACACTACACAGCCACACTGCTTTACTAGTGAATAAGGAAACACTGCTGAGGGTCAAAGTCTTAGGCTAATGTCCATTCATAGCGTACCTTTCCATCAGCCTGTTTCACAGCATTGGCTGAAGAATAGGACAATGGGCTCAGGTTCTCTCCCTCAGGCGCATTCAAATTGACACATAAGGGCAAAACAAACCTTCGAGGTAAAAATCTGCCTACTGAATTATAGACCTGTTCAGGAGAGAGAAGTAAACAGATGAGAAAACTGTCAGGCATAGAATAATGGCACATCCCAATAACTGAGGTCCAATCCACATTATCGGCATTTCTAAGTAACCGCATAAACTATCATTTTCATTCACTCATTTACTCATAAATATCAGTTGAGCACCTTCTCTAGACCAAGCACTGTTTTAGACACTGGGAATACATCAATGAACACAACAGTTTCTGGCCTTATATTCTAGTGGAGGGAGAATGGTAATAGATAAGAAATAAAATATGTTACTTAAGTAGTATCAAATAAATAATGATTTTACAGCTCAAGTCAGATAGTGATAAGTGCCATTAAAAAATACACTGAATGGTGAGGGACTAGAAAGTAAAACGGGTGCTTCCTTCCTCAGGTTTGGTCTTTCTCTATGGGGCTCTGGAACTTCAGTGATTGAAGTTACTCATGTAGGGGCTATGTGCTTATGTGCTTATCCCCAACAAACACTCTGGGCAACCAGTTTGGGTGGTCTTCCCTGGCGGGCAGCATCTCACACATGTCACAATGAGTTGCTGGAGCAATTAGGCAAGTTCTAGGAGAGGGCTCTTGGAAGCACGCCCCTGGTTTCCTCCAGACTTCATCCCATATATCTTTCCTTTCTGTTGATTTTTCTGGGAACCATGAGCTCTCCTAGTGAATCATCAAAACAAAGAACAGTTTTGGGGGCCCCTCAACACAGCCGCTCTGCAGAGATGATGTTTAAGCAGGATACCCTAATAAAACAAGTGTCTTTTCTGACAGTAAGAATGGTTTAAGCACATCTTCCTCTCTGGAAATACTCTAAGATGGGGAATAAACTGTGTCATTTTATCCTATATACCTAGTCCATATTATCTCTATAACATGCAGCAATATTTTCACTACTCCTACTAAGTAAAGATTTAGTGTTGTTTTTAAGCTTCATAAAGAATTAGCTTTCAGGACTCCCCTGGTGGTCCAGTGGCTAGTACTCCACGCTCCCAATGCAAGAGTTCCAGGTTTGATCCCTGGTTAGGGAATTAGATCCCACATGCCACAACTAAGAGTTCGCATGCCACAACTAAAGATCGTGCATGCTACAAGGAAGATCAAAGATCCCACATGCCACAACTAAGAGTTCGCATGCCACAACTAAAGATCGTTCATGCTACAAGGAAGATCAAAGATCCCACATGCCACGACTAAGTGCAGCCAAATAAATAAATAATTTTTAAAAAGAATTAGCTTTTAAAATTTTACTTTTAAATTTATTTAAACATGTTTGGTCTTTTGTAAAACCAAAGGTGAACAAAAAGAGAGTTCCAACAGTGGTGAATTAGGCAGCATGGATCAACCATTTCATTGATAACAGAAAAGCTGGACAAAATATTTAAAAAGCTGTTTGAAGGCACTGGTGAGCTAAAAAGCCAACAAAGAACTATGGAGCACAGATGTGGAAAGGGAAGGAAACCCACAGACAGAAACTACATATTGGGGGCAAATTTTCCACTATGGATGTCAGCTATTTTCAAGAAGAGGCACTTGAAAGGCTAAGAAAACAGAAACAAATATTTTAATAAACTTTTTCATGTTGAGATTATTTCAGACCCATATGCAGCTGTAAGAAATAATACAGAAAACAATTGATTTTAAAATGGGCAAAGGACATTTCACCCAGACATTTCACCAAGATATACAAATGGTGAATAAATATAGGAAAAGATGCTGAACATTATTAGCCATTGGGAAATGCAAATCAACATGACAATGAGATAATACTTCACACTCATTAGGATGACTATTATTGAGAGAAAAAAAAACAGAAACCACACAAAGTGTTTGTGAGAATGTAAAGTGGAATCTTCATACATTGCTGATGGGAATGTAAAATGGTGCATTTGCTGTTAAAAACAATTTGGCAGTTCCTCAAACAGTTAGATATAGAATTATCATATGATCCACCAATTCTCTTCTAGGCATATGCCAAAAAGAATTGAAAACAAGGACTCACACAGACACTTGTACACCAATTTTCATTACAGCATTATTCATAGTAGCCAAAAGCTGAAAACAACCCAAATGTCCCTGATCAGATGAATGAAAAAAAATGAGCATATACATACAAGGAATATTATTAAACCTTTAAAAGGAATGAGATTCTGATACATGTTACAGCATGAGTGACCCATGAAAAGATTATGCTAAATGACATAAGTCAGACACAAAAGAAGAAATCTTGTATGATTCCATTTATATAAGGTACATAAAATAGAAAAATTTATAGAAACAGAAAGTAGGATAAAGGCTACCATAATCTTGGGACAGGGAGGTTATAGGGAGCTGTTATTTAACAGATACAGAGCCTCTGTCTAGGATCAAGAAAAAGTTCTGAAAATGAACAGTGATGCTGGTTGCACAACATTTTTACTATGTTTAATGTCACTGAATTATACACATAAAATTGTTAAATGGTAAATTTTGTGTTGTGTATATTTTATCACATAAAAAAGAAACAATGAAGAGAGGTCTCACACATCCTTCATGAAGTCTCAACAGTGATGACCTCTTACATAACTATACCACAATATCACAACCAGGAAACTTAAATGGATATAATCCACCAACATTATTCAGATTTTATCCATTTAACATGCATTCATTTATGTGTTTTATGTGTGTGTGTTTTATGCAATTTTATCATATGTAAATTTATATGATCACCACCACACTCAAGATACAGAACAGTTCCATCACTACCAGGATCCTATATGTTACCTTTTTATAAGGATATTGCCACATCAACTCCCTCATCACTTGACCCTAATGAGAAGAGATTTTGATAGTTTTGAGAAGCTAGAGGGACAAAAGTTGTACTTCAAAGTCTTCAAGAAGGGAAAGTCTTGATAAAGCTCTAGCTTTTTTGGGTCAGGACCCCTTAAGCTGTACCCTAGGAGTAAGAAAAAAAAAAACAGTCCAGCTCTTGCAGCAACTGTACCATGTTTCAAATTATCTCAGTCTTTATAACTAGATTAAGAATATCTGCAATTGATAATGTACTCTAGCCATCTGCCAGAAACAAATGAAAATCTTCTCTGAAGGAAGACAACAGAGTCTCCAAATATTCCTCCTAAAATTTTTCAAGCACAATATTCTGTGTAGAATAAAACTTAGTCAGCACTTGAGAAGACAGCAAAGTATAGTTTAAAGGAAAAAAAAGATAAGCAACAGATGATAGAAACTGAACCACAAGGGATCCAGATAATAGAGTTATCAAACTTTAACTATTCTGAATACACTGGAGGAAATTATTTTAAATTGGAGTTATAGCAGAGAATCACAAATTATAAAAGAGAAGGTAATCAAAATTCTAGAACTGAAAAAAGCAATGAGTTTCAGACCATAGTGCCTAGATTTAAAAGCAGGATACACACAGCTGAAGAAAGAAAGTTTGAATGGTAAGATAAGAAGAAAATATCCAAAGCAAGATACTTAGAGAAAGAAAAGGACGGAAGATACTAAAGAAGAACATAAGCAACAGAGAGCTAAAGTGAAAAGGGTTATCATATGTGTACTGCAGGCTCAGAAAGAAAAGAGAGAAAAGATTTATTAGATGCAGTATTTGAAAAAATAACGGGTGAAATTTTTCAAAGCTAATGAAAGACATCAAACCATAGACTCAAAATCCTTAAGAAAAAAAGAAAATAAATCAAAAGGAAATCATAGTGAAAAATATCATACTACTAATTTCAGAAAATCAGAGAAAATATTTAGGGGGGGGGTAATGGATCAACTTCAAAGGAGCAAAGCTTTTGACTGACAACTGATTTCTCAACAGAAATCAGAAGACAATAAAATGATATCTTTAAAGTGTCAAAAGAAAATAAAAACCTAGGTTCTTTATCCAATGAAAACATCTTTCAAGAAAGTATAATAAAGACATTTTTCTGACAAGCCAAAATAGAGATTTCATCACCATACCAGCATATCTGAATTAAAGAAGATAGTAAAAGATGTTCTTCAGTCAGAAAGATAATGATACCACATGGACACTCAGGCTAGAAGGAATTAAGAGCAAGAGAAGGTACTGATGTGGGTAAATAGGTAGTATGGGTAATTATGTTAACATTAAACAACATTAATAATAATGCTTTATGGGGGTCAATATAAAGAGAGAATTAAAATATATAATAAACAGTAGCATATAAATCAGGAATATAATAAATGGAGTTAAAGTGTTCCAGACTCCCTGCATTGTCTGGAAAGAATTAAAAGAATTAGCTTATCAATATAATATATTGTGCTAAATCAGCAAAGAAAACTATAAACGAGGTCAAAAGACAACCATCAGAATGGGAGAAAATAATAGCTAATGAAACAACTGACAAACCATTAATTTCCAAGATATACAAGCAGATCATGCAACTTAATACCAGAAAAACAAACAACTCAATCAAAAAGTGGGCAAAAGACCTAAACAGACATTTCTCAAAAGAAGACATACAGATAGCTAATCAACACATGAAAAGATGCTCATTATCACTAATTATTAGAGAGAAATGCAAATCAAAACTACAATGAGATATCACCTCACACCAGAGGGCAGAGAGAAGAAGCAAGAAGAGCCACAATCCCACAGCAGCTAGAATGAAAACCACATTACACAAAGTTTATCAAAATGGAAAAGCGGAGGGTTATGTCCCAGATGAACGGACAAGATAAAACCCCAGAGAAACAACTAAACGAAGTGGAGATAGGCAAACTTTCAGAAAAAGACTTCAGAATAATGCTAGTGAAGATGACCCAGGGCCTCAGAAGAAGAATGGAGAAGATGCAAGAAATGTTTACCAAAGACCTAGAAGAACGAAAGAAGAAACAAAGAGAGATGAACAATACTAGAAGAGATCAATAGCAGAATAACTGAAGCAGAAGAACGGATAAGTGACCCGGAAGACAGAATGGTGGAAATCACTGGCACGAAACAGAATATAGAAAAAAGAATGAAAAAAAAAGAAGACAGCCTAAGAGACCTCTGCTGCTGCCGCTGCTAAGTCGCGTCAGTCGTGTCCAACTCTGTGCAAGCCCCATAGACGGCAGCCCACCAGGCTCCACCATCCCTGGGATTCTCCAGACAAGCACACTGGAGTGGGTTGCCATTTCCTTCTCCAGTGCATGAAAGTGAAAAGTGAAAGTGAAGTTGCTCAGTCGTGTCCGACTCTTAGCGACCCCATGGACTGCAGCCTACCAGGCTCCTCCATCCATGGGATTTTCCAGGCAAGAGTACTGGAGTGGGATGCCATTGCCTTCTCTGTAAGAGACCTCTGGGACAACATTAAATGCACCAACATTTGCATTAGAGGGGTACCAGAAGGAGGAGAGAGAGAAAGGATGCAAGAAAATATTTGAAGAGATAAAAGTTGAAAACTTCCCTTACATGGGAAAGGAAATAGTCAACCAAGTCCAGGAAGTACAGAGAGTTCCAGGCAGGATAAACCCCAGGAGGAACACACTGGGACACACAGTATTGAACTGACAAAACTTAAAGACAAAGATAAAATGTCAAAGGCAACAAGGGAAGAATGACAAATAACACACAAGGGAACTCCCATCAGGTTATCAACTGATTTCTCAAATCTGGCTTGTAGAAAGAAACTCTACAAGCCAGAAGGGGATGGCATGATATATTTAGAGTGATGAAAGTGAAGAACCTACAACCAAGTATACTCTACCCAACAAGACTCTCATTCAGATTTGATGTAGAAATGAAAAGTTTCCAGACAAGCAAAAGTTAAGAGAATTCAGCACCACCAAACCAACTTTACAACAAATGCTATAAGAACTTCTCTCAGCAGGAAACACAAGAGAAGGAAAAGACCTACAAAAAATAAACCCAAAACAATTAAGAAATTGGTAATAGGAGCATGTATATCAATAATTACCTTAAATGTAAATGGATTACCAGCACCAATCAAAAGACATAGACTGGCTGGGCAGAGGAAAATATGTACATGTATGCACTTCCACTCACCACATCACTCTAGTTAACCCTTCAAATTGTATGTAATTATTTTATATTGTTAGGTTAATCATATTTCCATTATGGCTTGCAATTATAATTATCTTTTATTTTTTTGTCTGGCTATTGTTTGTGAAAACTGATAACATCTTTTCCATTATGTAACTATTATTCATTTAATACCATTGTATCATGATTGGTCAACAGAAAATAATAGAATTCTGTATTACTGAAACTACCATTTAATAGAAAAACCTGTAATCACTTTTTAAAATCCAGATGCATATCCAGATGCAAAATCTTGGAAGTTTTTGACAAATACAAATACCTAGGTGTTGTTTCTCTCTCCAAAGCTCCAGATATGATTTTAATGAGCAGCCTTGTTTAAAAACAACTGGACTATATGATGATCTTTTACTTTTATCTAGTTTGTTTCACTTTTCTATTTCATATTCAGTGCTCCCATTTCATTTAGTTTATGTTTTCCAATTTCTCCATCTCTCTCCTTTTGTTGTTCTTTTTCAAATCTTTATCAAGTGTAGTATAAAAGCTTTTGTATACATATATACATATATTTATACACATATATTTATAAAAGGTTTTGTATATATATATATATATATATACACATATATATTATAATATGATATATATATATATTAGAAAACATGAATTTTGGTCTAGCTAAAAAATTTACAACATCTTGATTCTACCTGTTTGACTAAGTATGAATAGAATGCTAGATTTATCGTTTATATTTGTTCAATACTTTGATATAGTTCCATTCATTCTGGCATCTGGTATTACTGCTAAAAGTCTAGAAAACTTATTATCTTAGTGATTTAAAAAACTTTTGAATGAGGTTTGAAACTTCAAATGCAATTCTGAGAAAACAAAGAAATACTATGTTGCAAAAAAAAAACCAGGAAGTTAACATATGATAGACAGCAAATTGCCAACATTTACTGGATGATAAAGAAAGCAAGGGAATTCCAGAAAACATCTACTTCTGCTTCATTAACTATGCAAAAACCTTTGACTGTATGGATCACAACAAACTGTGGAAAGTTCTTGAGAGATGCAAATACCAGATCACTTTACCTGTCTCCTGAGAAATATGTATGTGGGTCAAGAAGTAACAGCTAAAACTGGACATGGGACAATGGACTGGTTCAAAATGGGGAAAGGAGTATGTCAGGGCCGTATATTGTCATCCTGTTCATTTAACTTCTATGCAGAGCACATCATGCAAAATACCAGACTGAATGAATTACAAGCTGGAATCAAGGTTTTTGGGATAAATATCAACAACCTCAGTTATGCAGATGATACCACTCTAACAGCAGAAAGTGAAGAAGAACTAAAGAGCCTCTTGATGAGGGTGAAAGAGGAGAGTGAAAAAGCTGGCTTAGGACTCAACATTCAAAGAACTAAGATCATTGCATTACTTCATGGCACATAGAAGGGGGAAAAGTGCAAACAGTGACAGCTTTTATTTTCTTGGGACCAAAATCATTGCTGATGGTGACTGTGGTCTGAAATTTAAAAATGCTTGCTCCTTGGAAGGAAAGCTATGACAAATCTAGACAGTGTATTAAAAAGCAAAGATATCACTTTGCTGACAAAGGTCCATATAGTCAAAGCTATGGTTTTTCCAGTAGTCATATACAGATGTGAGAGTTGGACCATAAAGAAGGCTGAGCACAGAACTGATGTTTTTGAATTGTGATACTGAAGAAGACTCTTGAGAGTCCCTTGGACTGTAAGGAGATCAAACCAGTCATCCTAAAGGAAATCAGTCCTGAATATTCATTGGAAGGACTGATGCCGAAGCTGAGCTCCAATGCTTTGACCACCTGATGAAAAAAGCCAACTCATTGGAAAAGACCTCGATGCTGGGAAATATTGAAAGCAAAAGGAGGAGAGGGAAGCAGGGGATGAGATGGTTAGATAGCAACACTGACTCAGCCAACATGGATTTGAGCAAACTCCAGGAGATAATGAAGGACAAGGGAAGCCTGGCATGCTGCAGTCCATGGGGTCACAAAGAGTTGGACACAACTTAGCAATTGAACAACAACAACAGTTATTAACTAAAGTACAAATTTTGTTCAAATTTCATAAAATTTTATGCTAGTGTCCATTGTTTGTTTTTATACTTTACTCAAGACTCCACACAGTATTTAATTGCATTGAGCAGCTTCAGCTGCAAGCAACAAATTCTGATGAATTGTCTTTTCATTTTTTTTCTTTTTTTTAATTTATTTTATTACTTTACAATATTGTATTGGTTTTGCCATACATTGACATGAATCTGCCATGGGTGTACATGTGTTCCCCATCCTGAAGCCCCTCCCACCTCCCTCCCCATCCCATCCCATCCCTCTGGATCATCCCAGTGCACCAACCCCGAGCACCCTGTATCACGCATTGAACATGGACTGGCGATTCGTTTCACATGTGATAATTTACCTGCTTCAATGCCATTCTCCCATATCATCCTGCCCTCGCCCTCTCCCATAGAGTCCAAAAGACTGTTCTATACATCTGTGTCTCTTTTACTGTCTCGCATACAGGGTTATCTTTACCAACTTTCTAAATTCCATATATATGCATTAGTATACTGTATTGGTGTTTTTCTTTCTGGCTTACTTCATTCTGTATAATAGATTCCAGTTTCATCCACCTCATTAGAACTGATTCAAATGTATTTTAATGGCTGAGTAATATTCCATTGAGTAATATTTACAATGAGTAATATTTACATTGAGTAATATATTACAATGAGTAATATTTCATTGTGTGTATGTACCACTGCTTCCTTATCCATTCGTCTGCTGATGGACCTCTAGGTTGCTTCCATGTCCTGGCTATTATAAACAGTGCTGCGATGAACATTGGGGTACACGTGTCTCTTTCAATTCTGGTTTCCTCAGTGTGTATGCCCAGTAGTGGGATTGCTGGGTCATATGGCAGTTCTATTTCCAGTTTTTTGAGGAATCTCCACACTGTTCTCCATAGTGGCTGTACTAGTTTGCATTCCCACCAACAGTGTAAGAGGGTTCCCTTTTCTCCACACCCTCTCCAGCATTTATTGCTTGTGGACTTTTGGATAGCAGCCATTCTGATGGGCGTGAAATGGTACCTCATTGTGGTTTTGACTTGCATTTTTCTGATAATGAGTGATGTTGAGCATCTTTTCATGTGTTTGTTAGCCATCTGTATGTCTTCTCTGGAGAAATGTCTGTTTAGTTCTTTGGCCCACTTTTTGATTGGGTTGTTTATTTTTCTGGAATTGAGCTGGACGAGTTGCTGGTATATTTTTGAGATTAATTCTTTGTCCGTTGCTTCGTTTGCTATTATTTTCTCCCATTCTGAAGGCTGTATTTTCACCTTGCTTGTACTTTCCTTTGTTGTGCAGAAGCTTTTAATTTTAATTAGGTCCCATTTGTTTATTTTTGCTTTTATTTCCAATATTCTGGGAGGTGGGTCATAGAGAATCCTGCTGTGGTTTATGTCAGAGAGTGTTTTGCCTATGTTTTCCTCTAGGAGTTTTAGTTTCTGGTCTTACATTTAGATCTTTAATCCATTTTGAGTTTAGTTTTGTGTATGGTGTTAGAAAGTGTTCTTGTGTCATTCTTTTACAAATGGTTGACCAGTTTTCCCAGCACCACTTGTTAAAGAGATTGTCTTTTCTCCATTGTATATTCTTGCCTCCTTTGTCAAAGATAAGGTGTCCATAGGTACGTGGATTTATCTCTGGGCGTTCTATTTTGTTCCATTGATCTAAATTTCTGTCTTTGTGCCAGTACCATACTGTCTTGATGACTGTGGCTTTGTAGTAGAGCATGAAGTCAGGCAGGTTGATTCCTCCAGTTCCATTCTTCTTTCTCAAAATTGCTTTGGCTATTCAAGGCTTTTTGTATTTTGAACCAGGAAGAAACAGAAAATCTTAACATACCCATCACAAGCATGGAAATTGAAACTGTAATCAGAAATCTTCCAACAAACAAAAGCCCAGGACCAGATGGCTTCACAGCTGAATTCTACCAAAAATATAGAGAAGAGCTAACACCTATCTTACTCAAACTCTTCCAGAAAATTGCAGAGGAAGGTAAACTTCCAAACTCATACTATGAGGCCACCATCAACCTAATACCAAAACCTGACAAAGATGCCACAAAAAAATAAAACTACAGGCCAATATCACTGATGAACACCGATGCAAAAATCCTTAACAAAATTCTAGCAAACAGAATCCAACAACATATTAAAAAGATCATACATCATGACCAAGTGGGCTTTATCCCAGGGATGCAGGTATTCTTCAATATCTGCAAATCAACCAATGTAATACACCACATTAACAAATTGAAAAATAAAAACCATATGATTATTTCATTAGATGCAGAGAAAGTTTTTGACCAAATTCAACATCCATTTATGATAAAAACCCTCCAAAAAGCAGGAATAGAAGGAACATACCTCAACATAATTAAAGCTATACATGGCAAACCCACAGCAAACATTATCCTCAGTGGTGAAAAATTGAAAGCATTTCCCCTAAAGTCAGGAACAAGGCAAGGGTGCCCACTCTCACCACTACTATTCAACATAGTTTTGGAAGTTTTGGCCACAGCAATCAGAGCAGAAAAAGAAATAAAAGGAATCCATATTGGAAAAGAAGAAGTAAAATTCTCACTGTTTGCAGATGATCCTCTACTTAGAAAACCCTAAAGACTCCACCAGAAAATTACTAGAGCTAATCAATGAATATAGTAAAGTTGAAGGATATAAAATCAACACAGAAATCCCTTGCATTCCTATACACTAACAATGAGAAAACAGAAAGAGAAATTAAGGAAACAATTCCATTCACCATCGCATTGAAAAGAATAAAATACTTAGGAATATATCTACCTAAAGAAAAAAAAGACCTATATATAGAAAACTATAAAACACTGGTGAAAGAAATCAAAGAGGACACAAATAGATGGAGAAATATACTGTGCTCATGGATCAGAAGAATCAATATTGTGAAAATGAATATACTACCCAAAGCAATCTATAGATTCAATGCAATCCCTATCAAGCTACCAACAGCAGTTTTCAGAGAAATAGAACAAATAATTTCTCTTTTCATTTTTATGCTGTTACAAATATTTTCTTATTTTCCTTGTTATGACTTCTTAGATATGCCCATCATTTAAAAGTAGACATTTAATTTCCAAATACATGGCATTTTTAAAGTATCTTTGATATTGATTTATCATTTTGATATTAATTTCTTATTCAAATATTTTCTTCTCTACAATCACCCTCTATGTTTTTTCAGCCTTTTAATTTTATTGAGGCTTTCAATGACTAAGTCAAAGTTCTTTCTTGGGAAATGTCACTTTGCACTTGAAAATATGTGGGTTATCTTCAAATATCTTTTGATATTGATTTCCAGTATAACAGTGATAAGAGAACAGATTCTGTATGATTTCAATAACTTTAAGGTGACAAAATTTTTGCACCTTGTATTACGTCCCTGGATATGTTCTAGTGTCTCCTGGTTTATAGTCTGTGGGTACTTGAATAGAATAGAATTGAATAGAACTTGAATAGAACTTGTCTCCTACTGTTGTGTGAAAAGCTTAATTATGTTGAATTGATTCATACTGCTTTTCAGGTCTACTATGTCATCCCACTTTTCTCTCTAGTCATTCTATTAATTTTTGAGAGTTTGATATTGAAATTCCAACTAAAAATCTTAATTTATCTACTTAAAAAGATAATTGTAATATATAGTGAGAGTATATTGTAACTTTGTTCTGTATTTTCCAAGTCTCTTGTAAATGTGTTGTCATACTTTCATAACTTAAAAAATAAAAAAAGAAAGACAATACATAGATGGCCAAGAGACATGTGAAACAATGCTCAACATTGCTAATTATCAGAGAAATACAAATTAAAACTACAATGAGGTATCACCTCACACCACTCTAAATGGCCATCATCAAAAAGACTATAAACAAGAAATTCTGGACAGGGTGTGGAGAAAAGGGAGCCCTCCTACACTGTTAGTGGAATGCAAATTGGTACAGCCGCTATGGAGAATGGCGTGGAAGTTCCTTAAAAAACTAAAAATAGAGCTACCATATGATCTTGCAATCCCTGGGAATATATCCAGAAGAGAAAAAAAAAAAAAACATAGTCCAAAAGGGTATATGAATTCCAATGTTCATTGCAGCACTGTTTACAATACAAATTAAAGCCAAGACATGAAGTGTGAAAGCATTAGTCGCTCAGTTGTGTCTGACTCTTTGCAATCCTATGGACTGTAGCCTGCCAGGCTACTCTGTAAAGGAATATCTCCAGGCAAGAATACTGGAGTGGGTAGTTATTCCCTTCTCCAGTGGATATTCCCAACCCAGAGATCAAACCTGGGTCTCCTGCATTGCAGGCAGATTCTTTACCATCTGAGCCACCAGAGAAGCCCCAGCCAGGACATGGAAGCAACCTAAATGTCTATCAACAGAAGAATGGATAAAGAAGTTGTGTAACATATATGCAATGGAATATTAGCCATTAAAAATAATGAAATAATACCATTTGCAGCAACATGGATAGAGATCATCATACTAAGTGAAGTAAATCAGATAAAGCAAATATCATAAGATATTACTTATATGTGGAATCTAAAAAATATGATACAAACGAACTTATTTACAAAACAGAAACAGACTCGCAGACATAGAAAACAAACTTATGGTTTACAAGGAGCTTGCCAAGTGGCTCTAGTGGTAAAGAACTTGCCAGTCAATGCAGGAGACATAAGAGATGCAGGTTTGATCCCTGGGTCCAGAAGATCCCCTGGAGGAGGGCCTGGCAACCTACTCCAGTATTCATGGACAGAGGAGCCTGGCAGTCTACAGTCCATGGGGTTGCAGAGTCGGACACAACTGAAGCAATTAGCACACATGGTTTATAAAGGGGAAAGATGGTAAAGGGGATAAACTGGGAGTTTGAGATTGACATATACAGACTACCATATTTAAAATAGATAACCAACAAGGACCTACTGTATAGCATAGGGAACTCTGCTCAATATTGTATAATAACCTAAATGGGAAAAGATTTGAAAAAGGATATGCTATGCTAAGTCGCTTCAGTCGTGTCCGACTCTGTGCGACCCCATAGACTGCAGACCACCAGGCTCCACCTTCCCCGGGATTCTCCAGGCAAGAATACTGGAGTGGGTTGCCATTTCCTTCTCCAGTGCATGAAAAAGGATAGATATATGTAAAAAAACTGATTTTGCCACTGAGCCCAGGCTGATAACAGCTTATCATGCCTTTTAGCCAAAAGAAAGTTGAGGTGGAAAGCAGAGAGGGAGAGTGAAATAAAATGGAATAAATAGCTAATTATGATATGTTAAAAAATGAAGTCCAGAAACAGAATGTAAATATATATAAATACTTAACTTTTAGAATTAAAAATTCTTCTAGGAGATAACATAAAATATTTCTATGACCTTGGCATAGGAAGATGTCCAAAACAGGATTCACAATGTATTACTCATAAAGGAAAATACTGATATACTGGACCACGTCTGTTTATCGAAAGGTACCATTAAGATAATCTGATAAAGGTATCTATAAAGATACCTTCAGCAATTTCATACTTAGCGGTGATTTATTAAACATTTTCCAAATGAGGTGGGAAAATAATTACTGCTATCTTCTTTTCAACTTGAAGTCTTTTCAACTTGAAATTTTAGCTAGTACAGTAAGAAAAGAAGAAAACAATAAGATGCATAAGAATTAGAAAGAAAGAAATAAAACTGTCATCATTTTCAGGTAATATGAGTGTATATATAGAAAATCCAAAGTAATTTACAGATCAAACTAATAAGTGAATTTAGCAAGATCTCTGAATATGAGATCAATATACAAAATCAACTTCATTTCTACATATCATCCAAAACAAAAGGAAAGTTTTAAAGATACCATTTACAACAGTTTCAAAACATTCTAACTGCCTAATGATAAATTTAACCAAAGATATGTAATATCCTCACAGTGAAAACTATAAACATTACTTCAAGAAATTTTAAAAGATTCAGGACTTCCCTGGTGGTACAATGGGCAAGTATCTGCCTGCCACTGCAGGGGACACAGTTTCAATCCCTGATCCAGGAAGAGTCCACATGCTTAGGAGCAACTAAAGCCAGTGCACCACAACTACTGAGCCTGTGCACCACAGCTACTAAAGCCCGCACTCTCTAGGGCCTGCAAGCCCTGATTACTGAGCCCATGTGCCACAGCTACCGAAGCCTATGTGCCCAGAACCCATGCTCTGCAACAAGAGAAGCCACTGCAATGAGAAGCCAGTGCACCCCAATGAAGAGTAGCCCCTGCTCACCGCAATTAGAGAAAGCCCAGAAGACCCAGCACACAGCCAAATAAATAGAAAGGATAAATTTTGTTAATGTAAAGGTAACTTTTTAAGAAGAAATTTTTAAAAGATTAAAATAAAATTTTTCCAGTAGTCATGTATGGATGTGAGAGTTGGACTGTGAAGAAATCTGAGCACCAAAGAATTGATGCTTTTGAACTGTGGTGTTGGAGAAGACTCTTGAGAGTCCCTTGGACTGCAAGGAGATCCAACCAATACATCCTAAAGGAGATCAGTCCTGGGTGTTCATTGGAAGGACTGATGTTGAAGTTGAAACTCCAATACTTTGGCCACCTCAAGCGAAGAGCTGACTCATTAGAAAAGACCCTGATGCTGGGAAGGATTGGGAGCAGAGGAAGGGGACGACAGAGGATGAGATGGCTGGATGGCATCACCGACTTGATGGACATGAGTTTGGGTAAACTCCGAGAGTTGGTGATGGACAGGGAAGCCTGGCCTGCTGCGATTCATGGGGTCGTAAAGAGTCAGACACGACTGAGCGACTGAACTGAACTGAACTGAACTGAAAGGTAACTTTTTAAAAAGGAAGTTTTAAAAGATTAAAATAAATGGAGAGATATTCCCTGTTCATGAGTTGGAAGACTCAATATTTCTCATTATTGTAAAGATGTCACTTATGCCCAAATTAATCTATACAGATCATACAATATGATCCCAACCATGGTTTTTTTTTATTTGTTTGCTTGTTTGCTTTTACAAAAACTAATAAGCTGATTCTAAAACTTATGGAAATGCAAAAGGCCAACAAACACTGAGGCAATCTTTAAATAGAAAGGAGCTAAAGGACTTATACTGTAAATATCAAGATATCAAGACCTACCATACAGGTATAATAACATAAGTAAGCTAAGTAAATGTAAGTAAATTTTAAAAGTAATGTTTTTAAAAAATTTAAAAATAAAACTACAGCAGAAAACAATTTACATTATGTAATCCAAGGAAAAATTCTGCCTTAGATTGATTATCAGGAAAAATTGAATCCCTTCAAGCTGAGGAACTAAGACATTTTCTTTTATCAAAGAATTAATATTGTAGTTTTACTTTATTTACCATTTTACTATCCCTTCTAGGAAATGTAAGTATGCTTAGTGCTCAAGTGTAGTAAGGAACTAATCACAAGTGTTTCAAAACATATTTCTTGGTTTTCTTTAATATAATTTTTATTTATTAGGCATTAAGTATATATTTTGAATTATTTTGAAGTACTAAATAAATAAATTACAAACTTGTGTCTTCAATGCTTCAAAACCATTCTCCCTCTTTATTTGCTAAAGAGGCAAGAGAAACTGCTAATTCCAAGCCCAAAGCCAGAACTTGGCTAGATCAAAATTATTTTGACCACTCTTGACAAATCAGAGAATTTTACCTGATCAAGCTCTTTCCCAGATTTCCTAAGATTCTGTAGTTGGTAGACTTCTAAAATTCTTCCATCATCCTGACAGCACATATCAATGACAACACAGCCCTGGTCCTCAAAGGCATTGATTTGGTGAAAAGTAATAAAAGGTTTACTGTAGTACATCCCTGGAAGAAGCTGCAGGAACACATACGATGAGAAAGAGATATTTTATTTCCTTTAGGGTATAGATTCACAAAGCTCAAATTAAGATTTCTCCCCCTTTAAGTAATAGGCCTGGTAGGTACAAAAACCAGAATTTGGAATGTAGAAGCAAATATGTTCTGATTTAAAATCATCTCATCTCATAATCAATAAACTGAGGCTATCTGATATAGACCAATCAACTGATTTAACCAACTTCAAAGTTCTCACAAAATACGGCCCAATATTCTGAAGAATAAAGAAATCCTAAACTCTTCAGTACATGGTTAAATAGAGAATGCTTCTATTAAAAAGTTTATGATAGTGACTAAGTGACTAAGCCTCTAGAAAATGCTCTCATTACTAAAATGGGATTTTTTTGGTAATGAAATTATATGCAGGACTACAGCAAATTTAGGATACTATTTCTTTAAGGGGTTAAAAAGTAGACAAATATAATAATGCTATTTATCAGGAGTCTATAGAAAGATATTTAACCAATACGCTTTGGACTTTGGTAGTATTATCATACTATGTATTAAAATGTCATAAAAGCAACTAACAAAAATATAATTGCAAAAGTTACAAAAGACCTCTGCATGAACAGTATTCTCTCTAGCAAATATTATTATACAGAAAAATCCATGCTAACGTGCTAAAAGGATTTCCTAGATGTCATTTTTGTTGTCAATTCATTTTGTAACTGAATCAGATAATTTAAAGGATAAAACCATTTCCTACAATTTTCTGATATGCAAAATTCACTGTATTAATTAATAAATAGCTAGCCCTCCTTATGGAATAAGGCAATATCCTTTAATTAAGAGCGGCTTATGCAAGAAATACCCAACAAGGCAAAAATCAATGATATGGAGATTTGCCTTCATGTCCAATCATTCACAGTCAAAATACTCCACCTGACCAGTATGCTTATCCACCACATGAAACCGTGTATTATACTGGGGTTCCCAGCTTATTCCATCTGAAAAGGGCTTTCCTCGAATTTTAGAAGAGGTGATTTTCCACAAATTCATCTTTAGAGGCTGTTCAATGAAGATGATGTAGTTCCTTGTCATTCCTAAAATGGTTCAAGTAAACAATAAAATGTTATTTGGCAAAATAGAGTTGTCTGAAATGTAACAGTTATAGGGACTTGTCAGAATAGTTGGACATATTACTGCTGACCTAAACAAATGCTAATCAGAAATAATTCTTCATCATTTCTCAGTTTTGCTATATATATTTTCTGTTCCTACATAAAAATGGGAACTTCTTAGAATAGCTTGGGCTGAATGCCCTCAACTTGCATTTTTTAATCTTTTTTTTTTTCTTCCTTTTCAAATTGTTTGGTTTAGGAAGCATTACATTAAAGTGTCCTTTTCGATCTGGAACTTTATTCCTTAATTCTTTTGCTATTTACACTGGAGGTAAGGATCCAGGAGCAGATTGGCTATAAAAGTTGAGGATGCAGAAAATAAATATTCTGAAAAAAAGCTGAAGCAATCTATGTGGAATATGAATTTCCCTCCCAAAAGATATTAGTATGATTATTATTTGTGGTCTTTAAAATCACCTAAAATACTGAATTCTGTCAATTTTTTATGGTCAAATTATTTTTTTATTAAGACTTTATTTTTTGGAGCAATTGTAGGCTCAAAACAAAACCAAGGGGAAAGTACAGAGATGTCCCATATACCCCCATCCCCATACACTCTCAGCTCCCATTTTATCAATTTCCTCCACCAGAGTGGTCCATGTATTATAGCTGATGAATCTACACTGACACATCATAATCACCCAAAGGCCATAGCTTCTATTGTGGAAACACGCATAAATGCATATTTTTCCTTTGTATTTATTCAATGACAGACAACACAATACAAAACAGAACAAAGAGACTGATTGCTATGACGAGGGGTTATTCATTGTTTCATCCTGGAGCAGGGGACTGGAGAGAGAGGCTGTTCTCCATAGAGAACTTCAGTGGAATTACGGTTGGGTGACTAAATCTCAGCCTATTTCTCCCTGACTCAGTGCGCTGGGAAGGAACTGATAACGTCCTAAACTGACAGTTGTTTCCTAGAGCAGTCAATTAATGAAAAACTTGTTCACAATTTTTTCGTAATTGCTTATAGTAAAATCTTTTCCAGTCAGTTGGCTAGGGTAAGCAATACATGACTAAACAGAATGAATTTAATTTGCATTAAAATGCAACCTTGGTCTCTTATCGCCATACTCTGATAAACTATATTAACATAGTACTTTCTAAAATTAGTCCCCCTGCAACAGTGACATTAAGGCAGGCCCCATTAAATTTTGCCTTATTTCTAGGCTCACCAAAGCTGTGGTAGTAAGAAGGTCTCATCCTCTCCGCAGAAGCAATAGAACATATCACCTGGGCTCCATGGATTGTCTCCCCAGGGTCAGATTTTTCTGGAGGAACCCGAATAACATTATAGCAGGAACCTGGAAAATGGAAAGTCCTGTCTTAACTGTTTCTCATACATTTGAAGAATAAAAGATAACCCTTGCATTTGTGGTCTAGGCAAAAACAATTAAGAGATTTATACAATATGCATGACACATATATTTCATAAGGGGTTATTTAAAGACTTGGATACAAAAAATATATTAACTTTATAAACAGTATTAGCTAAGGTTTTGAAACATCATACACAAAGTAACCAACCAACAGCTATTGTATTTTAATGTTCACAAATGGTTCCCTTCTACCTCTATGAAGATGAACTCCACCCCAGCTTCATAGGAAAAGATAAGATAGCAGCAAGAAATATCTTCAAATTCTATTTGTCCTTCTCCCCACTCCCCAGTTCCAAAAACTACAGTCTCCATTTGTAGGTATGTCCAACGTCTTCCTTTCAGTCTTCTAGATCCTTGGGGTCACTTTGGGTCCCCTCTTCTCCCATCTTATCAACATTCACTCACGTAATTATTCATCTGACTATTATTACTTCCTCTCAAGAATCAACTCAGGCACCCACTCCGTAAGCAGCCTTTCCCATCCAAAGACATTTGTTGCCCCTCCTTTATGCTCTGATTACATTCTACACTGTCACAGTACTTATCTCATTAACGATAATTTTCTGTGTATTTATCTGTTTCTAGCAGATTAGGCTCTTCTGGAGCAAGAACTATGTCTGACACATCTTTGCATTCTCAATACCAAACATTGACCTGTAGGTGAACTATAAAAAACTATTGATGGATTGACTAAGAACATATGTTTGTTAAATAACTCAGTGAATGAACAAATACTGAGATCATACTGAATTATCTTTCTGGTGTTAGAAGTGCCAATGTAGGTCCTGAAGAATCTGTAACTTATAGAATTTCACAATCTCTTCACCTCTTCTGGAACAGGATAACCATCCGGTTCCCTACTCATTTATCAGCAGCTCCTTGAGAGCTAAGTCACTTCAGTCATGTCTGACTCTTTGCAACCCTATGAACCATAGCCCACCAGGTTACTCTGTCCATGGGATTTTCTAGGCAAGAATACTGGGGTGGGTTGCCATTTCCTCCTCCAGGGTATCTTCCTGACCCAGGGATCCAATCCACATCTCTGAAGTCTCCTGCACTGGCAGGAGGGTTCTTTACTGCTAGCACCACCTGGGAAGCCCTTACTGAGTGTCAACTATACTCCAGGCACTCTTCTAAGAGTCCTAAGCACCATATTCTAGAACTTGTGTACAGCAAAATAGCGTACAAAATAGACAAAAGGCTCTTCTTTTATAAAACTCAAATTTTAAAAAAAGTCATACAATAAGTAAAAATATAATGCATCAGATGAGAACTATAATGAGGAATAAACAAAGGAATGGGAATTAGAAGTGAATGTATAAGGATATGGGCTGCTACTATTTGCAACTTAAATTATGGTGGTCTGGGAAGGCTTCACTAAGAAGGTGGCATTTGAGTCAAGACCTAAAGGGAGTGAGGAAGAGAGCCTTGAGGATATCTAGGAAAAATGCATTTAAGGCGATGAAAGTGAAAGTCGCTCAGTCATGTCCAACTCTTTGCGATCCCGTGGACTATACAGTCCATGGAATTCTCCAGGCCAGCATACTGGAGTGGGTAGCCTATCCCTTCTCCAGGGGATCTTCCCGACCCAGGAATCAAACTGGGGTCTCCTGCATTGCAGGCGGATTCTTTACCAACTGAGCTATGAGGGGAGAAGAGAAAATGCAAAGATTCTCAGCCAAGAATAAGTTTGGAGTGTCCAGATAACTGTAGTGAGGGCAGTGTGGCCCTGCCCATAGGAAGCAGAGAGAAAATTCTAGATGAGTTGGAGTAGGTTAAAGGGATAACTGGCTGATATACTGAGAATAAACTGAAGTAGGGTAAGGGGAGAAGCAAGGAGACTGCTTAAGAAGCTATTACAATAATTCAAATGAGAAAGAATGGTGGCCCAAATCAGAGTGGGGGCAGTGGAGGTGATACGATGTAGCTGGATTTTTGATATATTTTGAAGGCATTGCTGAAATTACTTTTTGACCCATTAGATGTGGATGTGAGAGAGGTATAAAACATGATTCCAAGGTTATCATCTTAAGCAAGTAGAATGATAGAGTTACCGTAAACTGAGATGGGGAAGATTTTAAGCAGAGAAATTTAGGGAGAAAGATCAAAAGTTTGGTTTTAAAAAATTAATTTTGTAACCTCTATTAGACATTCTAATAAAAACACTGAGTAAGCAACTAGTAGGGAGGTCTAGGTTAGGATAATGTATGTTTTGAGAAACAATTATAAATAAAACATCATGCTTTATACAGTAATGAGTCATAAAAGAAATGAAAGATATACTCTACAGTTCCAATATTACTGTCTAAGAGATTACATTATTTTAAATTAGTACTTAAAACTAACTAGATTAAATGTTTAGAGGATTTCTGTTAATTTTTAAAGGGCTTTTTAAAAATATCTGGAAAAGTGAAAACAATTAAAAGCTTTGTATTTTGTAAAGGTAGAAATTACTAGCAAGCACTTCATTTACCAAAAAAAATCACTAAATGTCCCCCAAACACATACTGTTTAGTTGAGCTCTCTGCAGCTACACATACCCTTGTGTTCTAGTTCAAAAATTCCTCACTGAACCAAATAATCAAGTAAGAAAAAAGAAGTAAATCCAGTTTACTTAGAGTAAGAGTATCAAGATTAGAGTATCAAGAGAAGAATTTCCTATCTCAGCAATTGGATTAAATGACAATTACTCAATTTACTAAAGTTGAACACTACTAGTTGATGAACTGTCCTACTTGTAAGTCTTGAAGGCATGTACAAAGGCAGACAGACACCCAGGAAACACAGGGCAGAGGACTGAATGCCCAGGGAAATGACTTGCTCAATACTTTGTGTCTAACTCTGGGAGATGCCTCAGGACTCTGCATAAACATCAAATTGAGGCAAAATAACAAGTACAACTCATAATGACTGGCAAAGGTTTCTCAGAGATTCATGGGCCACTTGCAACAAAATCACCTGGAGATCTTGTTAAAATGCATCAAGATAAGGAGTGAAGGGTTGGTTACAATGCAGAATCTTAGCCCTTTTCAAGTCTACTGAACCAGAATATCTGAAGATGAAGCCCACTGGTCTTACATTGCTAGGAAGCATTCCAGATGGCTTTGGGGTGTTCTAAAGGCTGAGAATCACTGATCTAATGATTTATTTTAGAAAAATAAATAAAAATGCTTAAACAGCATTTCTTATATTATGGACTATATACAAAGTTATCTACAACTCTTTGCAACTCCATAGACTATAGCCCACCAGGCTCCTCTCTGTCCATGGAATTCTTCAGGTAAGAACACTGGAGTGGGCTGTTGTTGTTGTTCAGTCACTAAGTCATGTCCAACTCTTTGCTCCATGGACTACAGCACACCAGGCTTCCTTGTCCCTCACTATCTCCTGGACTTTGCTCAAACTCATGTCCATTGAGTCGGTGATGCCATCCAGTCATTTCACTCTCTGTTGCCCCCTTCTCCTCCTGCCCTCAATCTTTCCCTGGATTAGGGTCTTTTCCAGTGAGTCAGCTCTTTGCATCAGGTGGCCAAAGATCGAGCTTCATCTTCAGCATCAGCCATTCAAATGAATAGGATTTATTTCCTTTAGGAGTGACGGGTTTGATCTCCTGCTGCCCGAGACTCTCAAAAGTCTTCTCCAGCACCAAAATTCGAAAGCATCAATTCTTTGGCACTCAGCCTTCTTTATAGTCCAATTCTCACATCTGTACATGATGAATAGAACAGGTAGCCATTCCCTTCTCCAGGGGATCTTCCCAACCAAGGGACTGAACCTGGGTCTCCTGCATTGCAGGCAGATTCTTTAACGTCTGAGCTACCAGGGAAGCCCTGCTTGGTTATTAGAGTTAATTTATTAAGAAATGAACTTTTAATGATCAAAAAAATGAATGGACAAAAGAAAAGCTGAGTCAGTTTACCCACTTGCTTAAAGATTTTACCTAAAAAGATGCTCGATGTTTCCTATAATAGATTTGAAGAATACATCCCTACCTGAGGTCAAGTAACAAAGAGCAGAGAGGGCTGGGTGATGAAGTTTCCAGGATACCCTATCTGTTCTCGAGCCAGTAAAAAAACAAACCTCAAGTCTTCACTTTCATATGTACTCATATGTGTACATATGGAGAGGTAGAGATGAAAACCCAAAAAGCCAATTCCTTACCAGAGGTATACATTAACCTATTCAAAAGTTAACCTATACAAAGGATTCATAGGTTATAAATGATATATTGACAGAGATAGACAGTCAGAAACTTCTAATACTTGTTCTTACACATTCCTTTCCAAACAGAGAGAGATGTATATTCGGGTATATGATAATGAATTTGCATGCCCTGAGAGAATCCTCTGTACTCAGCAATAAATAATTGTTAAGATGGTCTAACAGAATGACTAATAGCAAGACTTTTCTGTGTTATTCAGGCTTGGTGCCAAGCCTGGTATTAGGCACTTGAGGCTTGCTTAAGCAAGTGTCTTAAATCTTCTCAAGGTTCAGTGCCCTCATCTTTAAAATGGGGGTAATAATACCTTTCTTAATGCCATCGATGGACCTAGAGATTATCAAACTAAGTGAAGTAAGACAGAGAAAAACAAATATCATATGATATCATTTATATGGGAATCTAAAATACGATATAAATGAACTTATTTACAAAACAGAAATAGACTCAGACATTGAAAACAAACTTATGGTTGCCAAAGGGGAAATGGGTGGGGAATAAATTATGGGATTTAAAATAAAGTATGGGATTAGCAAATACAAACTACTGTATATAAAATAGATAAACATCAAGGTCCTGCTGTATAGCACAGGGAACTATATTCAATATCTTGCAGTAAACCGTAATGGAAAAGAATATGGGAAACTAAACATAACATTGTAAATCAACTATACCTCAATTAAAAAAATAAAAATAATCGTACCTTTCTCAGAGATTTGTTATAGGATTAAGTGAGAAACTATATGGGAAAAAATGGTTAACACCAGCACATACTAGTTACTCTATAAATGTTAGCTATCATTATTAGCCATTAGAACCTTCTGGAACAGACTAATAGACAGCTAGGAAATTATACGGATGAACAGGAAAGGGATGTGATACAGGTAGCTGCAAATGCAACCAAACTTTAACCTTAACTTACTTTGTAGTGTATTACTCCCATGGTAAAAATAAATTTCTCTCTATGTAACATACAGTGTACCTTCTCTTTATCTCTTTGCTGTACCAGTCTAAATTTCTTATAGTATAGTACCTCTTAAAAATTCAAGTTTGAGAAATATATACTGAAAATCCCTACAATGCATGTGAGCCAAAAAGCATAATGGAACATAAAAATGTGAGTCATGATGAAAAGATCAAATAGAAAATCAGCTTGTAAGTATATACACAAAAATACCACAGAACATAACAATAAATTATATATTTTAAGTTCAGAAATGCAGTTTCAGAGATTTCTTTCTTAAATTTTCAAATGAGTTTCATATAAGTTAACACCTTAGCCATAACGGAACTCTGGGAAGACAGTTAACTCCCAATTATTTTTTCAAAGACTCCCATCCCAGTGTTACCATGTTGCCCATAAGAGTTCCCCATGTTGTATGCTGTTCCATCTGGATCGTAATGAGGATGTGCAGTTGCTCCGTTCACAGCAATAAATTTTCTCCAGTCAACCTGAAAATTTAAGACCATTCAGAGACTTAAAGTACATGGGTAGGTCTCTACTTAGATGCATAGACAGTAGGGATGTATCAAATACTTTTAAAATAAGGTATAAAAACTATAGTTTAAGCCCTGATATCTCACCTCTGTGAAATCAAAATTATTCTTCCTACTAAAGAAAAAGAAACTAAGAACAAACAAGAAAACCAAACAAAATCCCTCCCACCACCACCAAGAAATGGACAAAAATGATTATCCAGTAAGAAATCTTTTTGCTCAAGATCACAAGAAAGTTCAAAATAATAAGGATTAAAATTCTGGCCCCAAATTTTATTTTGCTTCAAATTAATGTGTAACATTAAGGCAGTATGTGTTAGTCGCTCAGTCGTGTCCGACTCTTTGCGACCCCATGGACTGTAGCCTACCAGGCTCCTCTGTCCATGGAATTTTCCAGGCAAGAGTACTGGAGTGGGTTGCCATTTCCTTCTCCAGGCCAGTTTGGGTCTAGATAATCTCCAGTCCAATTATACCTGTAGCTAAGCAGAAAATGAAATGACAGGAATAAATCTGTACTATGCTATGTCTCTTTTGCTCTAGCCTTCAGACAGTTGGACTAAGGAAGAAATCTAGAATTATCTTTAAGGACAATCAACACCGCAGGCCATTCTAATGAAGACAGAGGGTACATAACGACCTGAATCACTGGGTAACTTTGATTTTGTTTAAGAATCCAATTTTTTCTTCTGATAATACTCTAAAAAGTATTTGAATGGAGAGAAATTTTAGGATTTATTATATTTTTAACCTATATTTTACCTTTTCTGTTTTTTCCAGGGTTTCAATGTCCACTTTATTCATAAAGTTAGTTTCCGTACTAAGATAGTAATCACCCTTGTACTGCACATAGTTGACATTGGTGTTGTCAGAAATTGCTGAAATCAAATCCCAAAGTTATTTAAACACCACAACTTACTATAGCAGATCCTAAGCACACAATCAAGGGAGAAAGCAGTTGAAACATCCTATCAAAATAAATAAATATCAAGATCCATATTTATAAAGATTGACATATGTCATAATAATTTAAAGAATCATCATTATTACCTGAAAGTTCTGGGCATAATAAAGGGTGCTTACCAAGCTTTTCAAATTTTGACATGAAACGTTCAAAAACATTCTTGCATGGATCAGGGAGAGCCAATGTGCCAAATTCTGAGATCACAATTCGATCATGAACACTGTTGGCCTTATATGTATCACTCTGTAGAAACTTGCTCCTATATGTCACTGTGCCCTTCTCCATCTTGAACTGGTGAAGTAAAGCCATTCCATCAAACCAGTGATTGTACCTTAGTAGGAGCAAAAATAGAAAAATAAGTATTCGGAAGAAAAACGTGGGGTCAAAAGGAGAGATTTCAAATATAGAGATAAGGGAATGGGATGGGTTCCTAGCACAATCTGATTAGTCAAAGAACTTGAAATTAAGGGATGACAGATTTTGAGTATATCCTGGAGTACAACAATGAAAGACCAACTTACATTCTCTTGATCCTAACCCCTTATCAAAACCTCATACATCAGAGGGCTAAAGGAAAACCCTAAGCTGTTGACTTCTAAGATAACTGTATCTTTACCCTATAGCCAAGATAATAGCATATGGAATGCTTGATATTTCTCAAATTAAAAGAGATTCCAAAACTTTTAGACATAGTTATCTTCATATCTTTTATGTATTACATTTTCTGTTTATTTAAATTTTTTGTCAAATGTATCAAAACTATGCTAAAGTAAGCAAATAAGATGAATGTCCTTACTGGATAATCATTTTTGTCCATATTATCACACTAGAAATGATGTATCTAAATGATGGAACATTAAAACACTGTAAGGAAAATTTTTCACTTTACTTTTTGAAGGGTTTGTCATTAGTGCTTGACAGATTGAATGTTTAATGTCTTCAGCATGGAAAAGGAAGCAAAAATGCTTGGTCTTATCTTATAGGCTTGTCTTAAAAGGTTACTGTCTTGAAAGCAGGGATACAAGCAGGGATACAAGTAGATATGTGTACACCCATCTTATAGCAGCATTATTTACAATAACCAAAAGATAGAAACAACCTAAGCATCCATCAGCTGAAGAATGGGATAAACAAAATTTAACATATAATGGAATATTATTCAGCCTTAAAAAGGAGAGAAATTCTGTCACATGCTATAACATGGTGAAATAAGCCAGTCACAAAAAGACAAATACTATATAATAGCACTTACATGAGGTATCTAAGGTAATCAAACTCATAGAAACATGAAGTAGAATGGTGGTTATCAGGGGTTCAGCAGAGGGGGAAATAGGGAGCTATTGTTTAATGAGTATAGAGTTTCAGTTCTTCAAGATGAAAAAGTTCTGAAGATCTGTTTCACAACACTAACTTGTACATTTAAATATGGCTGAGATGGTAAACTTTATTTTTCATCACAATTGTGTTAAACTGCAAGAAATAAGAAAGTTTTTAGAAAAGGCCCGCTTTACATATTGATTTAAGATGCCATCTTTATCATAAACTCAATTTCTGTAAGTTCTTGGGTCCATTTCTGGGTTTTCTATTCTACATAACTTGATATTTGTCCATTAATACATTGATATCATAACATTTTATATTTTCATATTTAATTAAAATAATATAAAATTATATTTTAACATCTGATAAGGCTAGTCTCCAGTCCATGGGGTTGCAAAGTGTCAGACATGACTGAGCAACTAGACAACAACAACAAGGCTAGTCTCCACCCCTCAGACAATTTTCTTTTTTAGTGTTTTCTTGACTACTCTTGTATATTTATTTTTCCACATGAACTTTAGTATTCGTTCGTCTAATTTCCTTTAAAAACTAGAATTTTTATGAAGGTTGTATTTAATTTAAAAACTGACTTAGGGAGAACCGACATCTTTGTGATATTGAATCATCCATCCTACTCAAAGAACAGAGGACCCAAGAGAATAAGATTGTGAAGGAATAGGTGGATGTAGAGTACATCTCTCTCCATGGAACATCAGGAATACACCTTCAGACACAGAAGTGCATGCAGAATGCAGAACACCAGCCAAGAGCAGACAGAAGTATCTGACCAGAGGAAAAGAATATATAGAATCACGCAAAACTCAGCAGGACAAAGAACTAGGGAGAAAAACAGGAGTGTTAGTAGGAATGGATCTGCCCTTGGTGGGTGGGGGAACTGAAGCAGGGGTCAATCCCCACATCGGGGCAATTGTCTGAGTCAGAGGAGAAACATTTAAGGCTGAGAGTGAAACAGCTTACCTGTGGCAGCCTAAATGGAATGAGACTCAGACAGTCCTTGCTGCAGCCATACATACCCTGGACAGGGACGCAGGTCCCCTGGAAGGCACAGTGGCTGGGAGCTGGCCTTTGGGGATTGTGGAACAATCCCAGGGAAAGGGCTGCTGTTGATTGCAGAGAGATGGAGCGAGGGGATGTGAGGAAGGAGGTTGTGGTGGGAAATGCCTGTGGAGGAAAGCCAGGCAGCCATGGCTGCTAAGCCGCTTCAGTCGTGTCCGACTCTGTGCGACCCCATAGACGGCAGCCCACCAGGCTCCGCCGTCCTTGGGATTCTCCAGGCAAGAATATTGGAGTGGGTTGCCATTTCCTTCTCCAATGCACGAAAGTGAAAAGCGAAAGTGAAGTCGCTCAGTCATGTCCGACTCTTAGCGACCCCATGGACTGCAGCCTACCAGGCTCCTCCATCCATGGGATTTTCCAGGCAAGAGTACTGGAGTGGGTTGCCATTGCCTTCTCCAAGGAAGCAAGGCGATACTGCTGAGTCACGCATAGGGGGTGGAGCCATCACCGTAGCCTCTCTCTCCCCACAGGCCAGCACTGGCAGCTGAACAATAGAGAGGCTGGTCCGTCAAATGCCTGAGGCACTGAACCATAGAGCAGGACTCCACCCAGCATACTCCTTTAAGTGACTGATGTGCAGATCTACAGAGTAGGACCTCACCCAGGGTGCCCCTTTAAGTGCCTGACATGCTGATCTACAGAGTAGGACCCCAGCCAGGAGGGCCCCTCTATGTGCCTGACACGCTGAACAACAGAGAAGGACCCCAGGCAAGGGAGCCCTCGAAGTCCCTGAACGGCCGGAGCTATGGAGAAAGACTAGCTAAAGAGGCTTTCAATTGCCAGCTACAAGAGGCGGAAAAAAGACTGAGAGGACCATAACTGCTGCAGCAGAAGCAGTCTGTCCCTACACACTTGGCGCTACCAGGGTCCCCGCAAGCCAAGCAGTTGCGCCACCTTCACTTTCAACTCTCACTGGGGCAGAGCTGCCACAAGCAACACATGCCTCGCATCTGTGGGCACAGGGTCGCTTCGGTAGTGTCTGACTCTTTGCGATCCTGTAGACTGTGGCCTGCCAGGCTTCCCTGTCAGGGACGGGAGGTCTCCAGGCAAGAATACTGGAGCGTATTGGCCAATAGTGGTTGCCATACCCTTCTAGAGCACTATATTTCCCGCTGCCCTAGCTGCCAACTCCCCTGAGAATCTGGTGCTGCCAGAAACCCTGCAACCCAAGCAGTTGCACCACCTCCACACCTGGCCCTCACTGGGGCAAACCCAAGTCCTCCAGGGCAGCCTCAGGAGCAAACCCCAGGGGACAAGCCACATGCAGAGGTGGAAATAAAACCACAGTTGAAACCCAGGGGCAGTGTGGCTAAGGGAAGAAGACCCAAAACCTTCCCACCAGCTGTACAAGCTGCAGATTAAATCCACACGATCAACCAGACACTGTGTCTATGGAACATATAAAAGATTATTTAGAGCTCCTACAAAAGAAAATGCACTAGTTCTGATAGCTGTGGACACCAGAGGCAAGAACACACAGGAATAGGGCCAGATTAGAATCTGAGCTGCCCCCACAGCAGGTCCAGAGATCAGCACAGTGTTGGAGGGCATCCTAGGGAGGTGAGGTGGACTGTGACTCAGCGAGGGAAAGGACTCCGACAGCAGTGACTCAAGAAAAACATTTATTATTCTTCTGTTTCGACTTGTTCTGTACATTCTTTTGGATTTTTTTCCTTTTTTTTTTTTTTTTCTTTTCTCCCCCTTCTGTTGTAGTTGTCGATTTTATTGGCACTATGAAATCTAATTAAATTTTTAGCTTTTTTTTCCCCCTCAGTCACATTTTTTATTGTTGTTATAAACCTCTGCCTCTACGTTGGGCTTTTGCAGTTCTGTGGAGTTTCCCTTTTTTTTTCTCTCTTTTTTTTAATTTTAATTTTTTAAACCTATTATATATTTTTTTACATTTATTCCTTTGTTTGCTTTTCCTACTGTTCTTTTCACCATGCAGTTAATCTCTAATGTATATAAATCTTCTTTATCTACCTCTATTTAACTTTGCATATCTACTCTTTCTTTCTTTCCTTTCCTCTCAACATATTTGTTAGTTTGTTTTCATCGCTTTATTCCCCACTTGGCACCTTGCTTTAGTTCTGTTTTCCAGTTTGTGTTTTAGTCAGTTTTGTTCCGGTAGATGTAAGTTTTGGTTTCCTTTGTTCACCGGGTCAATCTATTGTACTTTACTTTTGTTGGACTGCTTGATTTTGCTTATGGGTGTATATGAATATGTGTATATTCAGTCACACTTTTTATTGTTGTCATAAACCGCTGCCTCTATGTTGGGCTTTTGCAGTTCTGTGGAGTTTCCCATTCTTTTTCCTTTTTTCTTTCTTCTTCAGTTTTTGGGTTTTTTTTATAATTTTAATTTTTAATTTTTTAAACCTGTTATATTTTTTTTACATTTATTCTTTTGTTTGCCTTTCCTACTGTTCTTTTCCCCTTGCAGTGAAACTTTAACATATATAAATCTTCATCTACCTCTACTTAACTTTGTATGTCTATTCTTTCTTGCTTCCCTTTCCTCTCAATATGTTTGTTAGTTTTGTTTTCATCGCTTTATTCCCCATTTGGCACTTTGCTTTAGTTTTGTTTTCCAGTTTGCGCTTTAGTTAGTTTTGTTCTTAACTGGTAAATAAAATTTTTGATTTCCTTTGTTTCCCAGGTCAATCTACTATACTTTATTTTTGTTGGGCTGTTTTGACTTTGCTCATAGGTGTATATGTATATGTATATACTCCATTATTTTAATTATTATTTGCTTGATTTTGTAACTGCCATTTGTCTAGGGTTCATCTTTGGCTTCTCACTTTTGGATATTTGTTTTAATCTCACTTAATGCCAAAACAAACCACTTGTGGAATCTTTGTTCCTGACCAGAGATTAAGCCCTGAGCCTTTGGAGTGGGAGCACTAACTCCAAAACCCTAGACTACCAGAGAGCTAACCCTAGGGAGTATCAAATAGTGAGAACTCACACCAAGGAAACCAACTGAATACAAGACCCTGCATCACACAACCCCCAGTAGCACCCTGGGCAGGACACTTCATCTAAACAACAAACAAAACAAAAATACAAAGGCAATCATCAGCAGACAGGATTACCACCTCACTCAGCCCTGCCCATCAGAGGAGAAACAAACAAACAAAAACTCAGCGCAAATCTCACCCTACAGGAAGCTCACACAAACCACTGGACCAACCTTAGGAGGGCAGAAACCCAAAGGAAGAAAGAATTCAACCTTGAAGCCTGGGAAGAGGAGACCTCAAACACAATAAGTTTAAAAAAAAATACTGAAAAGGCAGAGAAATACTACACAAATGAAGGAACAAACTAGAAACACAGAAGTCCAAATAAATGAAGAGGAAATAGGAAAACTACCTAAAAAAGAATTCAGAATAATGATAGTAAAGATGATCAAAAACCTTGAAAACAAAATGGAGAAAATGTAAGAATCGATTAACAAAGACCTAGAAGAATTAAAGAACAAACATACAGAGACAAACAACACAATTACTGAAATTAAAAATGCTCTGGAAGGAATCAATAGCAGAACATCTGAAGCAGAAGAATGAATCAGTGAGCTGGAAGGTAAAATGGTGGAAATAACTTCTGAAGAGCAGAGTAAAGTAGAAAGAATGAAAAGAACTGAGGATAGTCTCAGAGGCCTCTGGGACAATATCAAATGCACCAACATTTGAATTATAGGGGTCCCAGAAGAAGAAGAAGAGAAAAAGAAAGGGTATGAGAAAATTTTTGAAGAGATTATAGTTGAAAATTTCCCCAACATGGAAAGGGAAATAGTCAATCAAGTCCAAGAGGCACAAAGAGTCCCATACAGATAAACCCAAGGAGAAACACACCAAGACACACACTAATCAAACTAACAAAGACTAAACACAAAGAAATAATATTAAAAGCAGCAAGGGAGAAGCAACATACAGGGAAACCCCATACGCTTAACAGCTGATCTTTCAGCAGAAACTCTGCAGGCCAGAAGGGAATGGCAGGATATATTTAAAGTACTGAAAGGGAAAAATCTACAGCCAAGATTACTGTACCCAGCAAGAATCTCATTCAAAACTGATGGAGAAATAAAAAGCTTCTCAAACAAGCAAAAGTTAAGAGAATTCAGTACCACCAAACCAGCTTTACAACAAATGTTAAAGGCACTTACACAGTCGAAAAATACAAGAGAAGAAAAAAAAGATCTACAAAATCAACCCCAAACGATTAAGAAAATGGCAATAGGAACGTATATATCAATAATAACTTTAAATGTAAACAGATTAAATGCTCCAACCAAAAGACACAGACTGGCTGAATGGATACAAAAACAAGATCCATATATATGCTGTCTACAAGAAACTCACTTCAGACCTCAAGACACATATAGACAGAAAGTGAGAGGATGGAAAAATATTCCATGCAAATGGGAAGCAAAAGAAAACTGGAGTAGCAATCATCATATCAGGCAACATAGACCTTAAAATAAAGAAGATTACAAGAGATAAGGAAGGACACTACATAATGATCAAGGGATCAATCCAAAAGGAAGACATAACAATTGTAAATATCTATGCACCCAACATAGGAGCACCTCAGTACATAAGACAAACATTAACAGACATAAAAGGAGAAATTCACAGTAACACAGTAATAGCAGGAGACTTTAACACCCCACTCACACCAATGGACAGATCATCAAAACAGAAAATTAATAAGGAAATACAAGTCCTAAATGATATATTAGATGAGATGGATCTTCAGGACATTCTCCATCCAAATGCAGAAGAATACACCTTCTTCTAAAGTGCACATGGAACATTCTCTGGGATACACCACATCTTGGGTCACATTTAAGAAAACTGAAATCATATCTAGCATCCTCTTTGACCACAATGCTATAAGACTAGATATCAATTACAAGAAAAAAACTAAGAAACACAAATACATGGAGATTAAGCAACACATTTCTAAACAACCAACGGGTTACTGAAAAAACCAAAAGGGAAATCAAAAACTTTCTAGAAACAAATGACAATGAAAACATGACAACTCAAAATCTATGGAATGCAGCAAAAGGAGTTCTAAGAGGGAAGTTTATAGCAATACAATCCTACCTCAATAAACAAGAAAAACATTGAAACTTTACAAGAAAAACATCTAAACTTTGTTTAGAAAAAACAACCTAACTTTACACCTAAAACAACTGGAAAAAGAAGAACAAAAAGACCCCAAAATTAGTAGAAGGAAAAAAATCGCAAAGATCTAAGCAAAAATAAGTGAAAAAGAAATGAAAGAAACAATAGTAAAGATTAGTAAAGCTAAAAGCTGGTTCTTTGAGGAGATAAACAAAACTGACAAACCTTTTGCCAGACTCATCAAGAAAAAAAGAGAGAAGAATCAAATCAACAAAATTAGAAATGAAAAAGGAGAGGTTACAACAGACAATGTAGAAATACAAAGGAGTATAAGAGACTATTATGAACAACTATATGGCATAAAATGGATAACTTGGAAGAAATGCACAGATTCTTAGAAAAGTTCAATCTTCTAAGACTGAACCAGGAAGAAACAGAAATTATAAACAACCCAAATACAAGCACTGAAATTGAAGCTGTGATCTAAAGTCTCCCAAAAAAACAAAAGCCCAGGACCAGATGGCTTCACAGGAGAATTCTATCAAACATTTAGAGAAGAACTAATGCCTATCCTCCTAAAACTCTCAGAAAATTGCAGAGGAAGGAACACTTCCAAACTCATTCTACGAGGCCACCATCATCCTGATACCAAAACCAGACAAAGACAATACAAAAAAAGAAAACTACAGGCCAACATCACTGATGAACATAGATGCAAAAATCCTCAACAAAATTTTAGCAAACAGAATTCAGCAACACATCAAAAAGCTCACCATGATCAAGTTGGGTTTATTCCAGGGATGCAAGGATTCTTCAATATATGCAAAACAATCAATGTGATACACCGTATTAACAAATTGAAAGATAAAAACCATATGATCATCTCAATAGATGCAGAAAAAGCTTTTGACAAAATTCAGCACCCATTTATGATTAAAACTCTTCAAAAAACAGGCATGGATGGAACCTACCTCAACATAGTAAAGGCCATATATAACAAGCCTACAGCAAACATTATTCTCAATGGTGGAAAAACTGAACACATTCCCCCTAAGATCAGGAACAAGACAAGGATGTCCACTTTCATCACTATTATTCAACATAGTTCTGAAAGTCCTAGCTACAGCAATCAGAGAAGAAAAAGAAATAAAAAGAATCCAGATCAGAAAAGAAGAAGTAAAGCTCTCACTGTTTGCAGATCACATGATACAGTACACAGAAAACCCTAAAGATAATATCAGAAAATTACTAGAGCCAATCAGTGAATTTAGCAAAGTTGCAGGATACAAAATCAATACACAGAAGTCACTTGCATTTCTATATACTAACAATGAAAAATCAGAAAGAGAAATTAAGGAATCAATCTCATTCACCATTGCAACAAAAAGAATTAAATATCTAGGAATAAACTTACCTAAGCAGACAAAAGGAAGAATCAGTATTGTGAAAATGACTATATTACCAAATGCAATCTACAGATTCAATGCAATCCCTATCAAATTACCAATGGCATTTTTCACAGAACTAGAACAAAAAATTTCATAATTCATATGGAAACACAGAAGATCCAAAATAGCCAAAGCAGTCTTGAGAAATAAGAATGGAGCTGGAGGAATCAACTTTCCTGACTTCAGATTATACTGCAAAGCTACAGTCATCAAGAGAGTATGGTACTGGCACAAAAACAGAAATATAGACAAATAGCACAAGATAGAAAGTCCAGAATAGACCCATGCACCTATGGGTACCTTATTTTTGACAAAGGAGGCAGGAATATACAATGGGGCAAAGACAGCCTCTTCAATAAATGGTGCTGGGAAAACTGGGCAGCTACATGTAAAAGAACGAAATTAGAACACTTCCTAACACCGTACACAAAGATAAACTCAAAATGGATTAAAGACCTAAATGTAAGACCAGAAACTATAAAACTCTTAGAGAAAAACATAGGCAGAACACTTGATGACATAAATCAAAGAAAGATCCTCTATGACCCACCTCCTAGAGTAATGGAAATAAAAATAAAAGTAAAAACAAGTGGAACCTGATTAAACTTAAAAGCTTTTGCACAACAAAGGAAACTATAAGAAAGGTGAAAAGACAATCCTCAGAATGGGAGAAAATAATAGTAAGTGGAACAACTGACAAAGGATTAATTTCCAAAATATACAAGCAACTCATACAACTCAATGCCAGAAAAACAAACAACCCAATCAAAAAGTGGGAAAAAGACCTAAACAGACATTTCTCCAAAGAAGACATACAGATGGCTAACAAACATGTGAAAAGATGCTAAACATCACTCATTATTAGAGAAATGTAAATCAAAACTACAATGCAATATCACCTCATACCAGTCAGAATGGCCATCATCAAAAAGTCTACAAACAATAAATGCTGGAAAGGGTGTGGAGAAAAGGGAATGCTCTTGCGCTGTTGGTGGAAATGTAAATTGATACAGCCACTATGGAAGTTGGTATGGAGATGCCTTAAAAAACTAGAAATAAAACCACCATATGACCCAGCAATCCCACTCCTAGGCATATACCCCAAGGAAACCAAAGTTGAAAAAGACATATGTATCACCTTGTTCATTGCAGCACTGTTTATAATAGCTAGAACACGGAAGCAACCTAGATGTCCATCGACTGATGAATGGATAAAGAAGTTGTGGTACATATACACAATGGAATATTACTCAGCCATAAAAAGGAATACATTTGAGTCAGTTCTGATGAGGTGGATGAACCTAGTACCTATATACAGAATGAAGTGAGTCAGAAAGAGAAAGATAAATATCATATTCTAACACATATATATGGAATCTAGAAAAATGATACTGAAGAATTTCTTGGCAGGGCAGCAGTGGAGAAATAAACATAGAGAATAGACTTATGGACATGGGGAGAGTGGAGGAGAGGGTGAGATGTGTGGAAAGAGTACCATGGAAACTTATATTACAGTATGTAAAATAGATAGCCAACAGGAAATTGCTGTAGGGCTCAGGAAACTCAAACAAGGACTCTGTATCAATCTAGAGGGGTGGGATGGGGCAAAGGATGGGAGGGAGTTTCAAAAGGGAGGGGATATATGTGTACCTATGGCTGATTCACGCTGAGATTTGACAGAAAACAACAAAATTCTGTAAAGCAATTATCCTTCAATAAAAAATAAATTAATAAAAAAAAAAAAAACCACTTGTAGTGTTTCCCAATTAGTAGTACTGGATTTAGGACTAAGATGAAAATATATCAATTTATATGTATGTTTGTGTATACATATGTGTATACAATATATGTGTGTGTGGCTTCCCAGGTTGCACAGTGGTAAAGAATCTGCCTGCCAATGCAGGAGATGTGGGTTCAATCCCTGGGTCAAGAAGATCCTCTGGAGTAGGAAATGGCACCTTACTCCAATAGTCTTGCCTGTAGAATCCCATGGACAGAAGAGCCTGGTGGGCTACAGTCCTTGGGGTCACAAAGAGTCAGATATGACTGAGCATGCACACACATGATTATTTTTCCACAAATCTATTAATATGGTGAATGACAAGATAGATTTGCAAGTTATGAACCTATCATACATTCTTGGAATTAATCCTACCTGATCATAGTGAATTATGCTTTTACTGTAGTGTTGGATTCTGTTTCTTAAGAAAATATTTATTAGCATTTTATTAGTACTATGTATTTTGTACTTTTTCATAGATATTCACAAATAATAGGAATAATTGTTTTCTTCTTTGTATCAACTTTGTCATGTATAGATACCAATATTAGACTTGCTTCATAAAAAGAAATGGGAAGCTTCCCTGCATTTTCAAGCCTCTAAAATAATCTTACATCTGCTGTAAGTAAGATGGCAGAGTAGAGGGATGTGCACTCATCTTCTCCTGTAAAAACACCAAAATCACAACTAGCTGCTGAATAACCATCGACGGGAGAATGTTGGATCTCAACAAAAAAAGATACCCTGCATCCAAGGGCAAAGGAGAAGCCCCAATAACACGGTAGGAGAGGCGCAATCACGTTTAAAATGAAATCTCAGATCCACCAGAGAAAATCAGAGAGGACAAACACAACTTTGTGCACATCAGGATGAAAAGAAAGGAGCAGTGATCCCCACAAGAGCCTGAGCCAGACCTATCTTGGAGGGTTGGAGTGTCTCCTGTGAAGGCACAGGTCAGCGGTGACCTGCCACGGGGACAGCGGCTCTGGCTGCAGCAGACCTGAGAGGCATGGCATGTGGTATAAGTCCTCTTGGAGGAGGTCACCATTAGCCCCACCATAGAGCCACTGAGCAGATGACACACAAACTGGAGAATAGTTATACCAAAGAAGTTCTCGCACTGTAGCAAAAGTTCTAGGGCCTAAAACAGATTTCCCAATCTGGGGATCCAGCAAAAGGACTGAGAACCCCCAGGGAATTTGACTGTGAGGGCCAGTGGGATTTGATTTTAGAACTTCCACAGGACTGGGGAAACAGACTCTTGGAGGACACAACAAAACCTTGTGCACACAAGGATCTAGGAGAAAGGAGCAGTGATCCCATAAGGGACTGAGCCAGAATTGCCAGTGAGTGTCTCTGAGTCTCCGGTGAAGGTGGGGGTTAACAGTGACCTGCTGCAGGGTCAGGGGCACTGAATACAACAGTCCTGGGAGCAACTGCATGCAGGCATATGTCCTTTTGAAAGAGGTCCCCATTACTGCCATTACCCTTACCACAGTTTGGCCTCAGGCCAAACTACAGGGAGGGAACACAGCCCCACCCATCAGCAGAAAATTAGAGTAAAGATGTACTGAGCATGGCCTTGCCCACCAGAGCACGAACCGCATCTAGTCCCTCCCATCAGGAAGATTCCACAAGCCTCTTGTCCTCATCCATCAGAGGGTAGGCAGAATGAAACTCGAAACTACAGAAAACTAACCAAACCGTTCACATAGATCACAGCCGTGTCTAACTCATGAAACTACGTCTAACTCATATGTCAAGGATGTATTTTGCCACCCTGCTTATTTAACTTCCATGCAGAGTACATCATGTGAAATGCTGGGCTGGATGAAGCACAAGCTGAAATCCAGATTGCCGGGAGAAATATCAATAACCTCAGATATGCAGATGACACCACCCTTATGGCAGAAAGCAAAAAAGAACTAAAGAGCCTCTTGATGAAAGGGAAAGAGAAGAGTGAAAAAGTTGGTTTAAAACTAAACATTCAGAAAACTAAGATCATGGCATCTGGTCCCATCACTTCACGGCAAACAGATGGGGAAACAGTGGAAACAGTGACAGACTTTATTTTGGGGGGCTCCAAAATCACTGCAGATGGTGACTGCAGCCATGAAATTAAAAGATGCTTACTTCTTGGAAGAAAAGCTATGACCAACCCAGACAGCATATTAAAAAGCAGAGATATTACTTTGCCAACAAAGGTCCATCTAGTCAAAGCTATGGTTTTTCCAGTAGTCACATATGGATGTGAGAGTTGGGCCATAAGGAAAGCTGAGTGCGGAAGAATGATGTTTTGAACTGTGGTATTGGATAAGAATCTTCAGAGTCCCTTCGACAGCAAGGAGATCCAACCAGTCCATCTGAAAGGAAATTAATCCTGAATATTCATTGGGAGGACTAATGTTGAAGCTGAAACTCCAATTGTTTGGCCACCTGATGTGAAAAACTGACTCATATGAAAAGACCCTGATGCTGGGAAAGATTGAAGGTGGGAGGAGAAGGGGATGACAGAGGATGAGATGGTTGACGGCAACACCAACTCAGTGGATATGAGCTTGAGTAGGCTCCAGGAGTTGGTGATGGATAGGGAAGCCTGGCGTGCTGCAGTCCATGGGGGTCACAAAGAGTTGGACACGACTGAGCAACTGAACTGAATTGAACTGAATGTAAGGCCACCCAAGACAGACGTGTCATGACAGAGAGTTCTGCAAAACATGTCCACTGGAGAAGGGAATGGCAAATCACTTCAGTGTTCTTGCCTTGAGAACCCCATGAACAATATAAACAGGCAAAAAGATATGACACTGAAAGATGAACTCCCCAGGTTGGTAGGTGCCCAATATGCTACTGGAGAAGAGCGGAGAAATAGCTCCAAAAGGAATGAAGAAGCTGAGCCAAAGCAGAAACAACACCCAGCTGTGGATGTGTTTGGTAGTAAAAGTAAAGTCTGATGCTGTAAAGAACAATATTTCATAGGAACCTGGAATGTTAGGTCCATGAATCAAAGTAAATTGGAAGTGGTCAAACAGGAGATGGCAAGAGTGAACATTGACATTCTAGGAATAAGTGAACTAAAATGGACCAGAATGGATGAATTTAATTCAGATTACCATTGTGTCTGCTGCTATGGACAAGAATACCTTAGAAGAGGTAGAGAAGGCCTCATAGTCAGCAAGAGTCCAAAACGCAGTACTTAGGTGCAATCTCAAAAACAACAGAATGATCTTGGTTCATTCCAAGGCAAACCATTCAATGTGACAGTAACCCAAGTCTATGCCCCAACCACTAATGCCAAAGAAGCGGAAATTGAACGGTTCTATGAAGACCTACAAGACCTTCTAGAACTAACACCAAAAAAGAGATGTCCTTTCCATCACAGGGGACTAGAATGCAAAAGAAAGAAGTCAAGAGATACCTGGAATGACAGGCAAGTTTGGCCTTAGAGTACAACATGAAGCAGGGCAAAAGCTAACAGACTTTTGCCAAGAGAACACACTGGTTATAGCAAACATCCTCTTCCAACAACAGAAAAGACGTCTCTACACATGGACATCACCAGATGGTCAATACTGAGATCAGACTGATTATATTCCTTGCAGTTGAAGATGGAGAAGCTCTATAAAGTCAGCAAAAACAAGACCCAGAGCTGAAAGTGCCTCAGATCATAAACACCTTGTTGCAAAATTCAGACTTAATTGAAGAAAGTAGGGAAAACCACTAGGTCTTAAAGTATAACCTAAATCAAATCCCTTATTATACATTGGAAGTAACAAATAGATTCAAGGGATTAGATCTGATAAAGAGTGCCTGAAGAACCATGGATGGAGGTTGGTGACATTGTACAAGAGGCAGTGATCAAAACCATCCCCAAGAAAAAGAAATGCAAAAAGGCAAAATGGTCATCTGAGGAGGCCTTACAAATAGCTGTGAATAGAAGAGAAGCAAAAGGTAAAGGAGAAAAGGAAAAACATATCCATCTGAATGCAGAGTTCCAAAGAATAGCAAGGAGAGATAAGAAAGCCTTCCTCAGTGATCAATGCAAAGAAATAGAGGAAAACAACACAATGGGAAAGACTAGAGATCTCTTCAAGAAAATTAGAGATACCAAAGGAATATGGGCTTCCCTTGTGGCTCAGCTTGTAAAGAATCCGCCTGCAATGCGGGAGACCTGGGTTTGATCCCTGGGTTGGGAAGATCCCCTGCAGAAGGGAAAGGATACCCACTCCAGTATTCTGGCCTGGAGAATTCCATGGACTGTATAGCCCATGGGGTCACAAAGAGTTGGACATGACTGAGCAACTTTCACTTCACCTCAATTCACTTCAAGGGAATATTTCATATAAAGATGGGCACAATAAAGTACAGAAGTGGTATGGACCTAACAGAAGCAGAAGACATTAAGAAGAAGTGGCAAGGATACATAGAAGAACTGTACAAGAAAGATCTTAATGACCCAGGTAACCACAATGGTGTGATCACTTACCTAGAACCAAACATTTGGAGAGTGAAGTCAAGTGGGCCTTAGGAGGCATCACTACGAACAAAGCTAGTGGAGGTGATGGAATTCCAGCTGAGCTATTTCAAATCCTAAAAGATGATGCTGTGAAAGTGCTGCACTCAATATGCCAGCAAATTTGGAAAACTCAGCAGTGGCCACAGGACTGGAAAAGGTCAGTTTTCATTCCAATCCCAAAGAAAAGCAATGCCAAAGAATGCTCAAATACTGCACAATTGTATTCATTTCACATGCTAGCAAAGTAATGCTCAAAATTTTCCAAACTAGGCTTCAACAGTACATGAACCAAGAACTTCCCGATGTTCAGGCTGGATTTAGAAGAGGCAGAGGAAACAGAGATCAAATTGCCAACATCTGTTGAATCATAGGAAAAGCAAGAGAATTCCAGGAAAACATCTACTTCTGCTTCATTGACTATTCTAAACCTTTGACTGTGTGGACCACAACAAACTGTGGAAAATTCTTAAAGCAATGGAAATACCAGACCACCTGACCTGCCTCCTGAGAAACCTGTATACAGGTTAAGAAGCAACAGTTAGAACTGGACATGGAACAACAGACTGGTTCCAAATTGGGAAAGGAGTACTTCAAGGCTATATATTATCACCCTGCTTATTTAACTTATATGCAGAGTACCTCATGTGAAATGTCAGGTTGGATAAAGCACAAGCTGGAATCAAGATTTCCAGGAAAAATATCAATAACCACAGATATGCAGATGACACCACACTTATGGCAGAAAGTAAAAAGGAATTAAAGAGCCTCTCAATGAAGGTGAAAGAGGAGAAAGAAAAACCTGGCTTAAAACTCAATATTCAAAAAACAAAGATCATGGCATCCAGTCCCATCACTTCATGGCAAATAGATGGGTAAACAATGAAAACAGTGACAGACTTTATTTTCTTGGGCTCCAAAATCACTGCAGATGGTGACTGAAGGCATGAAATTAAAAGACGCTTGCTTCTTTGAAGAAAAGCTATGACAAACCTAGACAGCATATTAAAAAGCAGAGACATTGCTTTGCCAACAAAGGTTTGTCTAATCATAGCTATGGTTTTTTCCAATAGTCATGTATGGATTTGAGAATTGGACCATAAAGAAGGCTGAGCACCGAAGAATGGATGCTTTTGAACTGTGGTGTTGGAGAAGACTCTTGAGAGTCCCTTGGACTGCAAGGAGATCAAACCAGTCCATTCTAAAGGAAATCAACCCTGAATATTCATTGGAAGGACAGATGCTGAAGCTGAAGCTCCAATACTTTGACCACCTAATGCGAAAAGCTGACTCATTAGAAAAGATCCTGGTATTGGGAAAGATTGAAGGCAGGAGGAGAAGAGGATGATAGAGGATGAGATGGTTGGATGGCATCACTGGCTCATTGCTCCCAGAGATGGTGAAGGACATTGAAGCCTGGCATACTGCAGTCCATTGGGTCGCAAAAGTTGGACATGACTGAGCAACTGAAAAACAATACTTATGAAAAGATATATATATGTATATATATATATATTATATATTTATATATATATGTAGTGTGTGTGTGTGTGTGTGTGTGTGTATACAGTTGACCCTTGAGCAACAGAAGTTTGTTTTGTATGGATCCAGTTATACACAGATTTTTACCGACAAAAGTCTGTACAGTCAAAGCTATGGTTTTTCTAGTAGTGTTGGATGGATGTGAGAGTTGGACCATAAAGAAACCTGAGCACTGAAGAACTGATGCTTTTGAACTGCGGTGTTGGAGAAAATTCTTGAGAGTCTCTTGGACTGCAAGGAGATCAAACTAGTCAATCCTAAAGGAAATCAGTCCTAAATATTCATTGGAAGGACCGATGCTGAAGCTGAAGCTCCAATACTTTGGCCACCTGATGCAAAGAGCCGACTCATCTGAAAAGACCCTGATGCTGAGAACGATTGAGGGCAGGAGGAGAAGGGGATGACAGAGGATGAGATGGTTGGGTGGCATCACCGACTCAATGGATATGAGTTTGAGGAAGCTCCGGGAGTTGGTGATGAACAGGGAAGCCTGACATACTTCAGTCCATGGGGTCACAGAGAGTCAGACACAACTGAGCAACTGAACTGAACTGGACTGAAATACTGTAGTAAACTATACAATCTGCAGTTGGTTGATAAAAACCCACATATGTGAAGGAACTATGGGTACAAAAGGCTGACTATAAGTTATAGACAGTTTTCCACTATGCAGAGGGTTGGCACGTCTAACCCTTGTGTTGTTCAAGGGTCATATATATAAATATTTATTCCCTTGATCCAACATCGATTACAAATGTGGAACTACTATCACGATAGGATAGATGTGGCAACCAAGGTTCACAGCAATAACAAATCAAGATCACAGGATAGGCAAGTGGTAGAACAAGGATTTCAGTCCAGTGCTGACTCCACATCCTGGAATCTACAAAAGTAAGGTGAACTAGAAGTTATTTATCAGGAAGGGGAATGGGGAAAGAGGGCATTGAAGGGAAAGAAGAGAATGAAAATACACTAAGTGCTCGTCCCTGTCAGCCACTGAGTGAAGCCCTTTATATGATATCCTTTAATCCTCATACTCAGTCATTAAAAGCAGTATTATTAGTCCCATTTTTCATATGGGAAAACTTGCTCAAGATTATAGTGCTGATATGTGGCAAACATGGAATCTGAACCCACTCCATCTTACTCTAAAGAATATATTTTTTCTACTATAGCAAAGAAAGCACACAATGAGAGAATAGGAAGGAATACTCAGGTCAGAGGCTGGGATACATCAACACTGAAGGGACACGTGAAGTGAAGTGAGCAGCAAAAAATTAGTTTAGAACATATGATCAGAGGGACAGGAGAAGAATCAGCAAAGTGTTATGTGGGAATCCAGGACCAGAGAATGTTAGGACATTGACAAGAAGGTCAAATGTTGTAGAAAAGTAAACTGAGGACTGAAAAACACATTTCATTTAACACTTAATAGGCTTTGGTGACCTTTTTGAGAACTGATACCACTTCCCTGGTGGCTCAGCAGTAAAAGAATCCACCTGCAATGCAGGAACTGCAGGGCATGCAGGTTCAATCCCTGGGTCAGGAAGATCCCTTGGAGGAGGGCATGAAAAAACACATCAATAATGTTGCCTGGAGAATCCCAAGGACAGAGGAGCCTGGCGGGCTACAGTCCATGGGGTCACAAAGAGTCAGACACGACTGAAGCGACTTGCCACACATGCACGCACTGTAGCACAGTGGGGTGAGAAGTCAGATGGAGGTGAGCTGAGAAGACCTCAGGAAGCAGGAAAACAGATGACGAGGGGAAGAGAGAGGGCCCTAGCTGGAGAAGAAAGTGCGAAGGAATGAGGGGATTTCAGGATGAGAGGACTCTTGCAGGGTGAGATGAGGGATTAGTGAAGATACGAAGGGAGGGCAGGAATGATGCAGCGAGGTTTCAGAGAAGGGGAAGAGGCCTCTTCCTGCTCTGATGATGAGAGGCAGGAGTAACTCTCTGGGGAAGTAGGGAGGTGAGGAAGAGGGCAGTTGAAGGAGCTCAAATCCCATTGCCCCTCTACCCATAATGAAGTGGGCAGGTCTGTCTGTTGACAGTCAAAGTGACAGGGAGAGTGAAGGAAGTTTCAGGAAAGGGACCCTGTGGGAAGCTGGAAAGAGCTAAAGGTTTCTGGGCAGCACCAAGGACTCAGATGGGGCTGGAAATCATAATTCTGTAATTGAATCAATCTGCTAGGTTATGTGATTTCCTCTAGAAATGCTCAGCAGGCCTGGACACTGAGCAGAGGAAACCAGAAATAGGCTAATGTAGGACCAGAAATGGTCAGAGGCAGGTAGCTCACCAGGGCAAAAGTAGAGAGGATGGTGGTGGTAAGAGTGTATATGAAGGAATCTATAGAAATCTATAGATCATGGAATCTATACCAGGAAGAAGAAACTAAAGGAAAGCTGATAAACTGAAAAGATGGAGAAGAGTAAGATGAGAACATGAAACAATTAAAGATAAGTTTCGCAGGAATGGAGGGGTGTGGAAATTAGGGTTTTAAGAACAGTATAGAGTTTCAGAGTTCAAGGTTTCAGGGGTAGGCAATTCTGTGGAATAAGCTTCAGATATGGCTTGAACAACCAAGTGGAGCTATTCTTGTCCATAGGTTAAGAGTCACATTTACTTCAGGTCTCCACCACTCCCTTTAAATCTAAGTTGAGATCTCAAGATGGTGGAGTAGAAGGACATTCATTTACCCCTTATTGTGAGAGCACCAGAATCACAACTGACTTGTAAGCAACCATCAGTAGAAAAATGCTGGAACCTACCAAAAAAGATACCCTCCACACAAAGACAAAAGAGAAGCCACAGTGACACAGTAGGGAGGGCACAACTTGATAGGATCAATCTCATACCCACAGGGTATGTGACCCACAAATTGGAAAACAGTCATACCACAGAAGTTCTCCCACTGGAGGGAAGGTTCTGAGCCCTGAATCCATCAATGGGAAGAGAAGTCACCAGAGAGTACAGCTTTGAAGGCCAGTGGGATTTGATTGCAAGACTACCACAGGACTGGAGGAAACAGAAACTCCACTCTTGAAGGGCACATGCAAATTCTTAAGTGCACCAGGACCCATGGAAAGAAAGCAGTGTTCCCACAAGAGACTGGACCAGACCTATCTGCTAGTACTGGAGGGTCTCCTGCAGAAGTGGCGGAGCACGCAACTGTGGGGACAAAGAAACTGGCAGCAGTAGTTCTGGGAAGTGCTCATTGGCATGAGCCCTCTTGAAGGCCTCTGTTACCTAAGAGAATTCAGCAACAGCTTTGCAACAAATGCTGAAAGACCAGCTTTGCAACAAATGCTAAAGGAACTCCTTTAGGCAGGGAAGAGATCAGCAGCTTAAAACAACTTTGTCACATATAGATTGCTATATCAAAACCTCATGGGAATAGCAAACCCAAAAACTACACACAGAAAAAGCAGCCCAAACACAACACTAAAAATGGTCATCAAACCACAAGAGAAGAGAAGAAAACAGACCTACAAAACAAACCCAAAACAATTAAGAAAATGGCAGTAGGAACATACATATCAGTAATTACTTGAAATGTAAATGGATTAAATGCTCCAACCAATCCTGCAGTACAAAGAGGAAAATTTATAGCAATACAATCTTACCTCAGGAAACAAGAAAAATCTCAAATAAACAACCTAACTTTACACCTAAAGAAAGAAGAACAAACAAAACTAAGTAGAAGGAAAGAAATCATAAATCTCAAAACATAAATAAATGAAATATAAACAAGGAAAACAACAGCAAAGATTAATGAAACTAAAAGCTGGTGTTTTGAAAAGATGAACAAGGATTTTTCAATATCTGCAAATCAATCAATGTGATACACAACATCAACAAATTGAAGAATAAAAACCATATGATTTGTATACGTATGGTCTACTCATGTTGATGTATGGCAAAAAAAACATCAAAATATAGTAAAGTAATTATCCTCCAATTAAAATAAATAAATAAAAATTGAGCAGAATACATAAATAGACATTTCTCCAAAGAAGACAACAGATGGCCAAGAAGCACATGAAAAGATATTCAACATCACTAATTATTAGAGAAATACAAATCAAAACCACAGTGAGATAACCCCTCACACCAGTCAGAATGGCCATCATCAAAAAGACTACAAACAAGAAATTCTAGACAGGGTGTGGAGAAAAGGGAGCCCTCCTACACTGCTGGTGGAAATATAAATTGATACAGCCACTATGGAAAACAGTATGGAGGTTCCCTAAAAAACTAAAAATACAGCTACCATATGACCCAGCAATCCTTTCTGGGCATATGTCCAGAGAAAAACATGGTCCAAAAGGGTACCTGCACCCCAGTGTTCATTGCAGCACTGTTTACAATAGCCAAGACATGGAAGTAGCCTAAATGTCCATCAATAAGTGAACGGATTAAGAAGATGTGGCACATATATACAGTGAAATACTACTCAGCCATTAAAAAGAATGAAATAATGCCATCTGCAGCAATATGGATGACACAGAGATTATCATACTGAATGAAGTAACTCAGAAATATCTATGTATCACTTACATATGGAATCTAAAAAGAAATTATACAAATCAACTTATTTACAAAGCAGAAACAGATTCACAGATTTAGAGAAGGAACTCATGGTTACCCAGGGAAAGTGTGGGTGGGAAGGATAGTTAGGGAATTTGAGATTGACATGTACAAACTGCTATATTTAAAATGGATAACCAACAAGGACCTACTGTATAGCACAGGGAACTTTGCTCAGTATTATGTAACAACCTAAATGGAAAAAGAATTTGGAAAAGAACATACACATGTATGGAGGTTTCCCTGGTGGCTCACTGGTAAAGAATTTGCTTGCAATGCAGGAGATGCAGGAGACATGGGTTCAATCCTTGGGTCAGGAAGATCCCCTGGAGTAGGAATTGGCCACCCACTCCAGTATTCTTGCCTGGGAAATCCCATGGACAGAGGAGTCTGGTGGGCTATAGTTCACGGGGTTGCAAAGAATTGGACATGACTTAGTGACTAAACACCACCACTTAGTGACTATATACCATGTATATATATAATTGAATCACTTTGCTGTACATCTGAAACTATCACAATATTGTCAATCAACTGTACTCTGATATAAAATAAAAAGTCTAAAAACAAAGAAATGCACCCCAAATATTTGCAAATAAATTCTATTGAAAAGAAATATATGAAAGAGACTTGGGGATCCATAAAAGAGAAAGTTGTATATTATGATAACTGATGATTCCTTTTATAAATAAAAAAAAAAGGAAACATTCTCCCATGAAAATCAATCAATCAATCAATCAGAGTTGGGAGCCAATCACTAAACTAAGTCTCAGTTTTTTGCCTCTTTAATTTGAAGATATCTGTACTTCTCACCCAGGGATCAGGCAAGATCTTGTTCTTGCTATACATGCCTAATGCTGGCTCTGAAAAATATTGATTTGAAGGCAAAGTAGACACTAACAAGGACCAACTAATTACACCACCCACTTTCCTTCCCCCACAAAGATCTTTCTGCTGTTTGGTTTACAACTGACTAGAGCCACTTCTGCAGCAGATGAAATACCATATGCTTTTTGTAAGAGGCTGGTACCCTTTGGGAGGTGGACTAGTACTTTTATTTTTCTTTATCCTCCTCATCCTCCTTTACGCATCATGATCTTTTTTTCAAATTATAAATTTCATGAAATCCAGATAAAATAGGGAAAATAAGAGCTTCTCTGTTAGGGCTAAAGGGGGCAAGGGGCGATCCATAGACCAGTAATTTTCTTTCTCTCTACCTCCAAATCAGCTCTCTACCCTTCCAGTCCCCCAACCATTGCCCTAAGCATTTAAAATAATTTCTTAAGGGCTTCTTGCAGCAGCTGGTTGGGGAGGGATAGGGAGGTAGAAGAACATTGCATTTTGTTTCCTTCTAGCACTGTCATTTTATAAGTCTAATACTCAGTGAAGACAAGATGCAACAGATTCAGAAAATTAAAGTATCTGAGTTATTAAGAAATACATCTTAAACATGCCCTAATTCTTGAATTGTTTCTAACAACAGCTGGAGAAGCACAGTAGGGCCATGACCAGATTCCCACCAGGCCCACAGGAATATGACTAATAGAAGGTAGAACAGGTGGCTGCCAAGCTTGGGGAAAGGGAGAATGAGGAGTTACTGTTTAATGGATACAGGGTTTCAGTTTTGCAAGATGAAAAGTAGATGGATGGTGGTGATAATAGCACATTAGTGCGGATGTCCTTAATGCTACTGTACAATCAAAAATAGTTGGCAAATTTTAGATGGTAAATGTTACGTATATTTTATCACATTTTTTAAAAAGTTTCCTGGAATATCATCCAGCCATTAAAAGTAAGTCATTCACACCCATCATTTAAAAGTGGACATGTAATTTCCAAATACATGGCATTTTTAAAGTGTCTTTGATTTTAATTTCTCATTTTTATGTTAATTTCTCATTTAAATGCTTTCTTCTCTTCAGTCACCCTCTGTGCTTTTTCAGTCTTTTAGCTTTATTAAGGCTTTCAATGACTAAGTCAAAGATTCATGAAATGTCACATTGCACTTGAAAATATGTGGGTAATTTTCAAGTATCTTTTGATATTGATTTCTAACATAATTCCACAATGAAAAGAGAACAGACTCTATATGATTTCAGTACCTTTAGACCATGAAATTTTTGTGCCTTGTTTTATGTCCCTGGATATGTTCCAGTGTCTCCTGGATCATAGTCTATGGAAATTTGAATAGAATTTGTGTCCTGCTACTGTGTGAAAATTGTATAAATCTTAATTATGCTGAACTTGTTCATAGTGCTTTTCAGGTCTACTATATCTTCCACTTTTCTGTCTATTCATTCTATTAATTTTTGAGAGCTTGATATGAAACTCCAACTAAAAATCTTAATTTATCTATTTAAAAAACAATTGTAATATATAGTGGAACTATACGTAACTTTGTTCTGTATTTTCCAAGTCTCCTATAAATGTGTTAACATATGTTCATAATTTTAAAAATAAAAAATTAAACATAAATAAATTAAATACTAGAAAGTTTTTAAATAAAGGTTAAATTTAGATAGTCAGCAAAAAAGTAAATCATTCAGATTTTGTAGCAACACAGATAAAAAGCCTTATGACAGTATGAAATTTTTTAAATAAGGACAAAAAATTCAGTTAATATCTAAAATATTTTTTTAAACTCATACAACTCAATAGCAAAAAACCGCATAAACCTGTTTTTAAAATGGGCCAAAGATCTGAATAGACATTGTACAAAAAAGACATACAGATGGTCAACAGGTATACAAACAGATGCTCAACATCACTAATCATCAGGAAAATGAAAATCAAAACTACAGTGACATACCACATCACACCTGTTAAAATGGTTATCATCAAAAAGACTAGAAATAATAAGTGTTGGGGAGGATGTGGAAAAAAGAGAACACTCACATATTGTTGGTAAAAACATAAATTAGTATAGCCACTACAAAAACCACAAAAAATAGAGAATCCTCATAAAATTAAAAACAGAACTACCATATGATCCACTGGATATTAATCCAAAGAAATAAAAAACACTAGCTCATAAAAGATGCATGCACCCTCATGTTTACTGCAGCATTATTTATAATAGCTGAGATATGGATACAACCTAAGTGCCCATGGATGGATGAATGGATAAAGAAGATGTAATCTATATATATATATATAAAATACACACACACACACAATGGAATACTACTCAACCATAAAAAAGAAGGAAATGTTGCCATTTGCAACATGAGTAGAGTTTGAGGGCATTATCCTAAGTGAAATAAGTCAGGCAGAGAAAGACAAATACCATATGATTTCACTTATATGTAGAATCTTAAAGATTAAATCATAAAGATTAAAAAGAAAGAGAGAAAAACAAGCTCAGAGACACAGAGAATAAGTTGGTGGTTACAAGAGACTGGTTATTGCAACAGGTAAATGGGATGAAAATTTATTTCCAGTTATAAAATAAATAAGGGATGTAAAGTACAGAGTCAGATTATAGTTAATAAAACTGTATTGCATATTTGAAAGTTGCTAACAGTAAATCTTGGGCTTCCCAGGTGGTTCTAGTGGTAAAGAACCTGCCTGCCAGTAGAGGAGACATAAGAGAAGCAGGTTCGATCCCTGGGTCAGGAAGATCCCCTGGAAGAGGGCATGGAAACCCACTCCAGGACTCTTGCCTGGAGAATGCCGTGGACAGAGGAGCCTAGTGGGCTGCAGTCCATAGGGTTGCAAAAAGTCAGACAAAATTGAAGTGACTTAGCACGCAGCATGTACAACAGTAAATCTTAAAACTTCTCATCATAATAAAAACAAATTTTTGTTAACTTATGTATGATTATGAATGTTAACTAGACTTGTGATGATAATTTCACAATATATACAAATATTGAATCATTATGTTGTACACCTGAAACTAACATAATGTATGTCAATTATACCTCACTAAAAATTTTTTTCATATGATTGTTAATTATTTAAAACAAATCTATAGAGATGGGGGAAAGATCAGCAGGAAATACGTCAAAGTGCTAAGAGAGGATGTGGTACACACTTTTCCCTCACTTGGTTCTATATTTCAAAAAGTTTAATACAGGTAAAAACTTTCACAATGAAAAAAAAAAGTTTCTAAAATTTTAAAATGTTTAAAGCAAAGTAGATTTCTTCCTGACCACAATGGTTTCTTCACATCACTTCATGTGCCTAGTAGTCACACAGAGAAATGATATACCAATGAGTTGCTGGGCGTCTCATCTACTCACATATATGTATTGAGTGCTACTGAAGTACAGAGCACTATCCTAGATACTGGGGATATGGGTTGATCAAGAAAAGGTCCCTGCCATCATGAAACTGCCATCTAGTAAGAAATACAGCTAGTAAGTAAACAAAAAGGCAAAAATATACTAGTTCTTGATAATGCAGAGAATTAAAATAAATAATATAAAAAACAGCACCTTTAGATTGGGAGATCAGGGAAACCTCAAAGGATGTAAAATTTGAGCTGATATCTGAATGACAAAAATCAGACTTGGGAAGAGAGATGAGCCAGCCAATGTCAAGACTCTGAGCAAAAATAAACATGCCTGGTTTGAGGAAGTGAAAGAGCCACTGTGTCTGGGGAGTACTGGGTCAGAGAGTGGTATGAAGTGAAGACATTGCCCCTTCCTCCAGGAACTTGTGATGAAACAGAGCTCAGTAGTCATACAGATAGTTTCTGACACTTCTCTTTTAGCATAAACTTTCAGATGACTTAAAATTTATAATATTCTGCAAAGCAGAAGTCAGGACTTTTAAAGAAGAATTAAAATCTCTATTTTTTTTTTCTATAGGCTATAGTTTCCTTAGTTGTGATCAACGGGATTGTGTAGCAATGTTAGCCTCTGAGAGGAAGCAGATACAATGCACATTACATAGAATGAGCCCATGCTAAGAAAACTAAATTGTTCTCCAAAATCAAGGCTTACTTATCCTTCCCAAACTCGAATTTCCCAGGTCCAATACGAAGTAGATAGCCATTGAGCCACTCAGGAAAATGTCCCTGGACTCGAGCTGAGATGACCTGCAGAGTCTCTTCCACCGTGGTTAGAAGCGGTGCAATGCATGGAAAAGTCTTCCCCTGAGCAAAGATCACTGTTTTCTGATGAGTATTTACCATGTACTTCTTCAAAACTGAAATAAAAAGCACAAAAATTTTTACCAGTCTTCTATAAACATGCCTGTTTCTCCATAGACAGTCTCATCTATTGGTAAGGGAAATGTAAACCTAACACCAAATACAGTCTCCAAATTCATCTCCTTCCTTATTCTCAGACCATCAACACTTCAGTTCTCCATTTTTGAACCACAACAATCTTTTCGTGTTCTTGCAGTACAAATCTGCTTAATTAACTCAGGACTTCAATTACCATTGCTATCATTTCTCATAGTTAAACAATGCTGGCCATTTTGCAAGACTGGATCTACATGTTAACCACAGATGTGCTAATAGCTATACCTCATTGTTTAATAAAAAATGCCCAGGACTTCCCTGGCAGTCCAGTGATTAATGAAGACTTTGAGCTTTCACCACAGGGGTATGGGTTTGATCCCTGGTAGGGAACTAAGATCCCCACATGCCACACAGCTTATAAAAATTAAGTAAAGAAATATAAATAACCACCATTCATTATTATCACAATTACATTAATCTCGGTACTTTAGACACACTAGAATGTAATTCTAAAGGTTTCACAGGATTTATGTGAATTTAATAGGATCTGCAATTTAATTTCTTCTATTTTAATGGTACACACATGAATGTACATTGCATTTCCTAGGAAAGAGGTGTTATAAATTAAATAATGCACTGATACCTGTTCTGAAATTACCTCAAATTCAAAAGCCACAAAAAAAATTATTTTAAAATAGAGAGCTGAAAATTGTCCCTATTATTTCATATGTATTCAGTGTTCACAGGCAGTATTGCCTAACACAGAGGGGTGGTCAAGTACATAACTAATTAGATACTATAAGATATTCTTTCATTTTAAATCATAAAACTAACAGTGATATAGAAGTCTAAACTAGAAAACCAAACTAAAACATAGGGATACTAGTCTCTCAGCAAAATATTTTACAACATTATATCTATTATCCCACTTCTTTAAAATCTTTCAAAAATTTGTTTAGAGCACTTGAGACCTTCTCAGAGATGCAGGCTCAAAGCACGTGCGTACTAAGTTGTGTCCAACTCTTTGTGACACTATGGACTATAGCCCGCCAGGCTCCTCTGTTCACAGGATTCTCCAAGCAAGAATACTGGAGTGGGTTGCCATTTCCTTCTCCAGGGGATCTTCCCAACCCAAGGATAGAACCCCATGTCTCTTACATCTTCCACATTGGCAGGCAGGTTCTTTGCCATTAGCGCCATCTGGGAAGCCCCATAAGTAACCAATTTTGTCAAACCCAACTATTTCCTTATTTCCCAAAGAAAATTTACTTTCACCCTAAATGTCCTTCCCACTAGTCTATCCCTAAGGAAGTTTTGTTGTTCAAAGTCTATCTCAAATGCTACTCCCTTTAAGAGGCAGTGCAGTGTAATACTTAGAAGTGTGACCCTAGACTCTTACTGGCTCAAGAATCCTTGGGTTCAAATCTTGGCCTGTCATTTTCCAAATAATTAACCTTGAAGAAGACCATCTCTCTGGGCTGCTTCCTCTTTCTAAGATGGGGATAATAATAAGCCTTATTGCTCCCAAGGCTATAAATAATAAATGAGTTAGGTTATATAAGTCTTTTAGAACACAGTAAATACTCAATCTTAGCTATTTTGATTTATGTAGCTTTTAAAGACCAGTCAACAGATGTAATATCTTCTTTCTTTCTCTGAATTGTTCATTTATTCAACAAAGTAGTAGGCACTCCTGAGGGATAAAAATTATTAGAACTCTGATGTAAAAAAACTCACTGCCTAGGAAACAGATATACAAGTAGATCATTTATATGTCGGAGAAGACGATGGCACCCCACTCTAGTACTCTTGCCTGGAAAATCCCATGGACGGAGATGTCAGGTAGCCTGCAGTCCATGGGGTCGCTAAGAGTTGGACACGACTGAGTAACTTCACTTTCACTTATCATTTTCATGCATTGGAGAAGGAAATGGCAACCCACTCCAGTGTTCTTGCCTGGAGAATCCCAGGGAAGGGGGAGCCTGGTAGGCTGCTGTCTATGGGGTCTCACAGAGTCGGACACGACTGAAGCAACTTAACAGCAGCAGCAGCATTTATATGTAACTGGTGTTTTATTTGAGCATTATTTCTCAAGGTCTCCTCTGAGGTCGACTTGTAACAGAAATTACTGTTTCTGGCACTATTGCTAATGTGTGGATTCATGGGCCCCAGTTTGGACCTAATAAATCAGAATCTCTGGGGTAAGAGGAGCAGGTAATCTTAGGTATACTAAAATTTGAGAGCCACAAGATTAGAGGTATAAAGAAAATGATTTGAAACTTAGAAAAGGAAGCCCTCTGGTATTTATCTTGCTACTTTCATTATTATATGCATATTTACCTTATTCTCCTTCTTAGGTTACAATAAATTCCCTGGGGTTGGATATTTTACTCCTCTTACATAAGTAAAATGAATACCTTGATCAGGCATTTGTCTGAATTCATCAACTTAAAACACTTTAGAAAGTATTTACATGTTTATATGTTTATATCTTCTGTACTCCACAGCATGCAGGTGGCAGTTTCCTATACACTCTTCATATTTCCCTTAGGGTTTGATGTTGTAATCAACATTTTTTAATGTTCTTTCTGTTCTTAGTTTCTGAGACATTGCACTTTTCTAACTTTTCTGTTCCTTCTTTGTTTGCTTTATGCCAACTTCCTATTTATTAGCTGAAAACCATAGCCAACCTACTAATCATGCTGTGCCTCAGATTTTTCAATGATAAAATGGGGATAATGAGTATAAAAGGTGGGTAAAACTTCCCATGTTCATGTTCATGTTCCTTTCTGTTCATGTCTATTATCATAATATAATAATAGTAGATAATTTTAGAATAATTACCTTTATTGACTCCTTTAATCTCAACACTCTCCCTTGGTAATCTTGTCTGTGTGCATGTATATGCACTCAGTCATGTCTAACTCTTTGCTATCCCATGGACTATAGCCCACCAGGCTCCTCTGTCCATGGAATTTTCCAGGCAAGAATACTGGAGTGGGTTGCCATTTCCTACTCCAGGGGATCTTCCTGACCCAGGGATTGAACCTGCATCTCTTGTATCCCCTGCCTTGGCAGCCAGATTCTTTACCACTGTGCCACCTGGGAAGCCCCAATCTCATCTACTCTCTTATTTTCACCAGTTACATCTTGCAAGTGATTCTCAGCACATCCAAAGACAATTTTTCATCTTCCCCCTTCCATATCAATTTTCCCACCTGCTAACTAGCCTAGATTCAAAATCTCTGTGGACCTTGAATTTGTCTTTTTCGCTGTCCCCCTAACATTCACTAAGTGGCTAAATTCTGTTGTCTATACTGACACAATGATGGGAAGAGGAGAAGGGGATGATATAGAGTAGCCATTATAAATCACTAGGGCTCAGAAGTTTGCAAGGGTGCCTTGGGAAAACCCTTTGTAAAAATTTTTACCGGTCCACCCATCCTGGGCAGCTCCCCCAATTTTTCTTCCAGCCTGAACCTATTCTTATAAGCACTATGCTTCATATTCTCTTGCCTAGCAGTAACTTCCTTTCTACTGTCTTAATTTAGGCCCTCACAGCTTCCCAGAGGAGTATTTTCACAGCCTCTTAATTGAAACTAGTTAGGGAAGCTATCATCTATGCCAGAGCTTCCTAATTAATGGGCCTCTTGTGCTCTGCTTAGCCCTTAATATGGTTAGAGGCCCCATGTCAATCACCTTCAGCTGTCAGCAGCTCATGGGGCTCCAGATCCCATCCAATTTACTCCCGTGTAAGGTAAAAATATCATTATCTATGTGTGCTATGATGCGAAAACAGGAAGCACTACTGCTAAATTAATCTTCTAAGCGCAGATCTGATTATATCATAAATTCTTCCATAAAAACTTTACTAATGATTCCTCACTGTCTACTGAATAAAGTCTAAACTACTTGGCCAGGCATTGATGCAATGCATGGTCTCACAGCAGCCCACCTATCCAGATCCGCCTCTTACTAACACCTTCCCCTCCAGCCAAACTGGTCCACTCTTCAGTTCTTCTCATTATAATTGTACACTTTTCCTCACCTAGAATATTTCTCATCTCCTTGAGGTGATGCATCCTTCAAGTTGGAGTGCCTACTCATCCTTCAAGATGTAGTGCCCATATCACCTGCTTCATAAACACAATATTCCCATTTTATAGTAAGAACTGATTTTCCTTAGTCTGAAATCACACAGCATCTGTTTCAGCTCTCGTATGACATTTACCTTATTCCACCTAGTGTGATAAAGATGAGTATACCTTATAACTTCTACAACCTGTACTCTCTGAGTACACGGTCTTGTTTTTGTTCCCAATCCAGTACCTAACACACTGCCCTGCATAGAGCAAGCACTACATTATTGAATTAAATAACTTTAAAGTTTTTAGTGTATATCAGTATGATTTCTAATAGCTCTGTATCAGCCATTTTCAAGAAATAAAATCATGTAACAGGTTGTAGCTTCAGTAGAAAGCTACAAAACAATAAATAGAGTTTTTAAAGCAGTCCACCAGAATGCAAATAGAAGAACCAAACATTTACATTAGAACATGTAGCAGTGATTTTTAGTTGAGAAAGTTCTAAATAGTGAATATTCTTCCTATTGCAGATCCAAGAGAATTTCTAAACCTTGAATCCTGCCCCTGTATGTTGCATAAAATCTACAAACAGAAAGGCTGTTTGCCTGACAAGTAAACAAATCCTGACTCAATCTCCTTTAACTCCCATCTCTGCAGGGTTGCTGCCTGGATCTGTTCCACACAGACTGGGGAGCTTCAGAAGCCCCTGGTATTCTTCAAGAAAGAGGCACAGAGTCCTAAGTTCAGGAAAAGGAGAGAGAGGAGAAGGAAGGGGCAAATCCCCTACCTGGGATCCAGCGTACTGTCATAGAAAGGAAATCAACTGCAATAGTAGAAAAGCTGTTGACACAACGTAGAAAGATTTGAGAAAACATTTTTGTGTTGAGTTCCGCAGCAGCAGCAGATTCCGTGATTCCCAAATCCTCACACTGGCTGGCAGTCAAGAACTCACTTCCTGGGCTGTCCCTGGCTCACTGACAAAATAGGAGGGGGTGGGGTTGGGGATTGAGGGGTGGGGCTTCAAAACATGTACAATCTCTCTTAGTCTCATTTTCAGGACAAGTATCCCTGTTGTATCCATAAACAACCTGTTTATGATAAGTTGCTGTTTGAAATACTGAAATTGGACCACCAATAGTGGTCTCCCTCTCTAAACTTTCCTCTTTCAAATCTATCCACTGATTAAGTCAGTTGTCCCAGGGTATCAATTTCATTGTGCCACTCCTTCCCTCTGAACGATTCAGATTTCCTTTACAGAATAAAGTCCAAATTTAATCTGTCAACAAGACTCTACAATCTGGCCACAATCTACCTTTCATCCTTTGTCTCTTTGCCCTTTTAGCATTTCATCTTTCATTTCCTATTCACTTAATTTACAAAACATTCTCAACAATCTAATATGAATAAAGCCCTGTGAAGGTATACCCTTAAAAATGAATATCCTTTGTCTCTCTGCCCTTCTAGCATTTCATCTTTCATTTCCTATTCACTTAATTTACAAAACATTCTCAACAATCTAATATGAATAAAGCCCTGTGAAGGTATACCCTTAAAAATGAATAACCATACATCATTTTATTAATATAACAAATATTTCTGAGCTCCAGTCTAATACTGTGCTACAAATTGAGAACAGATTCTATCTTGCTCTCTAGCAGTGTTCAGTTCAGTTCAGTCGCTCAGTCGTGTCCGACTTTTTGTGACCCCATGAATCACAGCACGCCAGGCCTCCCTGTCCATCACCAACTCCTGGAGTTTACCCAAACCCATGTCCATCGAGTCAGTGATGCCATCCAACCATCTCATCCTCTGTCGTCCCCTTCTCCTCCTGCCCTCAATACTACCCAGCATTAGGGTCTTTTCCAATGAGTCAACTCTTCACATGAGGTGGCCAAAATATTGGAGTTTCAGCTTCAACATCAGTTCTTCCAATGAACACCCAGGATTGATCTCCTTTAGGATGGATTGATTGGATCTCCTTGCAGTCCAAGGGACTCTCAAGAGTCTTCTCCACCACCACAGTTCAAAAGCATCAATTCTGCGGTGCTCAGCTTTTCTTCACGGTCTAACTCTCACATCCATACATGACCACTGGAAAAACCATAGCCTTGACTAGACAGACTTTTGTTGGCAAAGTAATGTCTCTGCTTTTAAATATGCTATCTAGGTTGGCCATAACCTTCCTTCCAAGGAGTAAGCGTCTTTTAATTTCATGGCTGCAATCACCATCGGCAGTGATTTTGGAGCCCACAAAAGTAAGTCTCACACTCTTTCCACTGTTTCCCCATCTCTTTCCCATGAAGTGATGGGACCAGATGCCATGATCTTAGTTTTCTGAACGTTGAGCTTTAAGCCAACTTTTTCACTCTCCTCTTTCACTTTTATCAAGCGGCTCTTTGATAGTTCTTCTTCACTTCACTTCTCTTTGAAGTTCTTCTTCACTTTCTGCCATAAGGGTGGTGTCATCCACATATCTGAGGTTATTGATATTTCTCCCAGCAATCTTGATTCCAGCTTGTGCTTCTTCCAGCCCAGCGTTTCTCATGATGTACTCTGCATGTAAGTTAAATAAGCAGGGTGACAATATACAGCCTTGACGTACTCCTTTTCCTATTTGGAACCAGTCTGTTGTTCCATGTCCAGTTCTAACATCTAGCAGTGTAGATGATACATTATTCCCTTTTCTGAATTCTCAGCCCAGTAAAATGATTTGCCAAGTGTTTTTACTCTTCTGTGCGTTTAAACAAACTTTTCCCTGCTTGAAATACTCTCCCTCTTTCCTTTTCAAAAACCCATTTCAAAATCTACCTCTGTGATCCCCTTGCCAAAGCCTTCTACTAACTCCCACTGAAAGGAGTTAATAGCAATGCCACAGAATTTATTTATGACCACACTGGGTCTTGTTGCACACGGACTTTCTCTAGTTGCAGTGCACGGGCTTCTCATTGCAGTGACTTCCCTTGTTGTGGAACATAAGTTCTAGGCACATGGGCTTTAGTAGTTACGGCCTGTATGTAGGCTGAGTAGTGGTGGCACACAGGCTTAGCTGCTCCATGACATGTGGAATCTTCCTGGATCAGGGACTGAACCCATGTGTCCTGCATTGGCAGGTGGATTCTTATCCACTGGAACACCAGGGAAGTCCTGGTGTTCCAGGAAATACTTTTTAACATTGATGTATCATGTCCTCCTAGCAAAGATATGTACGTGTATTTCAAGAAAGGAGTGGTTAAACTTGTCAGAAGGGAGAACAAAGAGTTCTGTACTCCCTACAGTGTCTAACAGATCATGATATAAAGAAATTCAATATATATTTTGATTTGTAATTATCGAAAAATAACATATAAACTTACAAAATTTTACTGAAATAAGTGTAAATTAAAGGGCAAATATATTCCTGCAATAGCATGTTTCCAGTTGTAAGATAATTATTCTCATGTGGATGGTACAAAAGATACCAAATTTGATTAAAAAATAAGCCTTATTTAGACTTTCACAAACTTCTTCCCCAGGAGGTGTCTGTTCTGACCGGTAAATAACATTGTGACTAAAAGTCATTCCCTAGTCTTAAACACATACCCAATGAAATGATCAAATTTAACCTGCACAGGGAAGAACCAGATACTGAGCAATGGTGACCCTATTAAGATATAACAAATATTGGAACTTCCCTGGCCATCCTGTGGTTAAGCCTCCGCACTTCCTATGCAGGAGGCATGGGTTTGATCCCTGGTCAGGAAACTAAGATCCCATGTGCCACAGCAAAAAGAAAAAAATAGGTATAACAAATATGAAATCAAAATCTACTCTGAAACAATGTTGGCCTTATCTTCTACATTAATAACAAATATTTAAGAAAAAATAACTCAAGGACATTTCTTAATGATGCTAGCTTCTGCCCCAGCTAGCAGTCATTTTCACAGTTAAAGAACCCTGTAAGGCAACGGAGTAACTCAAAATCCAGCTGATTTGTCGTATCAACTCAAATGTAGTCTTCCTGTTGCATTTAGTTTTTAAAATCCTATTTCTAATCTTTACTGACCTCCAACCTATCCTGTGCCATTAACATATCTGCCTATGAGCCAAATAATTTTTCCACTGTAACCAAAATACTTAGTAAATATTACATTATTGTTTTCAATCCTTTCAATCCTTTCTTGTATGAATATTTATCTGACATGGTACATATGCCTTAAGGTAGTAACTGATGAAATGAGATTTTAACATTTAGAAGGCAGCAGGGCAAACATGCTGTCCACCTGATGAATACCAAATTCCCTGTGGTACTGTCTAAATATATATCCAAATTTGTGATTCCTTATATAGGCAAAATACACATATAGTAGATGTAATTATCTATATGATTGAACAGTGAGTCTTGTGATTTTTTAAAAATCTGATCAATATAGTTATCATATAAATTATATATAACATATTAAAAGTTTTCATTAAAGTCATAGTACCTTCCAACAAAGATTTTTTTTAAAACACTTTTTGTTTTGTATTGAGTATAGCTCATTAATGTGAGTTTCAGGTGAACAGTGAAGCGACTGGGCCACAGATATACGTGTATCCATTCTCCTGCAAACTCTCCTCAAAGGGAGGATTTTTCTGCTAGAAAAATATTAGAGATTTCCTAGTCCACATTCAATTCCTGAATTATAACAGGACTGAAATGACTTGCTAAGGCTGACTTGTTTAACCAATCTCTACTTCTGGACCACTAATCTTTACCCCATACCACATAGCTTGCTAAGGCTTCTAAATATTCTTCATTAACTGCACCATTGATACGTTAATGTGTAAAAAATTCAATTCATATAAAGTTCTGGTTAGAAATTTCTATTTTTTATTTTATCACAAGATAATAATTTTAAACCAAAATTTTATTGTGCTCAGTCACTCAGTTGTGTCCAATTCTTTGTGACCCCATGAACTGTAGCCCACCAGGCTCCTCTGTCCATGGGATTTTCCAGACAAGAATACTGGAGTGGGTTGCCATTTCTTTCTCCAACATATGATAATAAAAACAACATGATAATAAAACAAATTTTTATTAACATTGTATAATAATATTAATGAAAATAATCAAATGGTAATATTAAATAACAATAGCAGTTTACATATTGAGAAACTGACAGATTACTTTTGGGTTTTAATTTCTTTTCAATGTTAACCATGAAAGACATCTTAAATATCCATCTACTATTTAAACAAAATATTCTAAAAGAAAAAGTATGATATTGTTAAATATTATCAAATTAACCCACTGAGTCTTTTAGAAATTTAAGACTAGGATGTTTAAGAAAAAATTTAAAGTTTACACTTTTACAAAATATGCCAAATATTAGACTTCAAAAGAAAGGCTACATACTTCATATTAATGTCCAGCTTAATGCTCCTTTTAAATCTAGAAAAGAAATTTAAGAAGTTTCCCCTTCTACGTTTAAGGTATACCTTTTTTTTTTTTACCAACTAGAGCACATTCAGAGCACAAATGTCATTCTTTCATTAAAACAGTAATGAGCTTAAATTCTCATCTTAAATTTTAAGTACACAATTTTATCTGTGTAGTGTGTTTGCAATCACTGTAAGCCTCTGTCTCAGGAGCTCTCTTCTCTGTATTAGAAAGTTTTCAATAGCATCAGCTTCTTTGAAGAGTCCATCTATCTCGTCAACATAAGATGCATCTACTGCTGCTCTCTCACTAAGAGGAAACAAGGTTTTGTGTTAAACCGAATAATCATAACATCTAAACACACCATCATAGTGATGTGCTTTATTATGCTATATTTATTAGCTATTTCATTTAAATGGCTTTGTACAGTAGTTGGCTTCATTAATTTGCCAAAACTGCTCAATAAAAGTTAAATTAGTTCCACAAATATTTTTGACTACTCAAAGTCCCTTGACACAGCAGAATGTGTATCTTACACATTATAATTCTAATATTAAACTACATACATTATTTTAACAGCCACACAAACCATTATTTTTTTTTTTAATTTTATTTTTTGGCTGCACAGTGTACCATATGGGATCTTAGTTTCCCATCCAGGGATTGAACCCTTGCTCCCTGAAGTGGAAGCATGGAGTCTTAACCACTGGACCACCAGTGAGATCCCCAAACCATTATTTTTAAATACAGTGACTGCCCAGTAGTTCTCCAAAAAACACGTTATATGATAGTTTCAGGTCAACAGAATACTTAAATTCAGCCTTCAAATATATATTGATAATGTTTAATATGTCATAAACATAAATATTTATCTTCAGTATCACTCTATCATTATGGTTAACTTCACCAAATGGTACTTTTCTGAAAATTTTTTCATAAAATTTTAAGTGTTTTATCATCTAATTAGAAAACAAAATATATCCAGCCTCATTTCATCTCTGGGAGTATCGAAACAAAGGATATTTAGTGGAAAAGTTAATCTTTGAAAATAACCAGCTAATTTATTATAAGAAACTGAGGTAGAATAAAAAAACTTGAAAATTATAATAACCAGATAGATTTTTTAGACCCTGAGCTAAACTTCCCATCATGGAGTTTCTAGAAGAAAACTTCTATGTCTAAAATAAAGACTCAAAAGAATATACCATAAGTACTTGCCTTAAGATCTTTGCATATGTTGACAGCATTAGATTAATTTCCTTGCTCATATCTGTTTAAAAAAATCACTAAGTTATGAACTATAATAAAGTTTCCATATTATAAAATCAATATATAGAAATACAAGCACTTTACACATCACCATTCAACTCTTTCTCCAGGGCTTCATCTTTATAAAATAGTCCAGAGCTTTCAAACAAAGAAGAATCTGATTTTCCAAGAGAGGACATTTGTGGACTCTCTGGCATTTGAGGCTAACAGAAGAAAGTAAAGGAAATAGGCAAACAGTTAATAAGATCCCTAAGATACATACATTCTGTAAAAAAAGAAAACAGCAAATAAAACATCTTTCAGAAAAAAGCAAGCATGCTGGAAATTTAGGCCCAATAATCACTTGTTCATTTTATTGTAAGTTTACATTAGACTTTGAAAATGCTATTAATCCCCTGATGAAAAAGTTTCCTGTATCTCGAGCCAGCAGATGCTGCCATAGCAAAAGAGCAAAACTTTAATTTGGGTAATAGCCATATGCTTGCATATTTTTGCAAGCTAACATAATCTTTAAGGGAACAAATAATGTCTCAAATGCAAACAGATCAATTGGTAGGGGCACCAGTGAAGAATGGCAGGATACAGTACTCTTTTTCAAAAAATTTCGGTAGGTATAGTACCTAAGTATCCTATTTATTAATATATATCAAAATAATTATTTAAAGTTCTACATATCAAAAGGCATGAACCCACTTCTGTCTCTAGATCACAAATTACCGCAAAGAAACCTCCCACTAGTTTCCTGGAAGCCTATACTTAGGGAAAAGGCTGCTGGAATCAACATAGTTCCTGCTGGGACAACACCAGCTCTGGGAATATGAAGACATTAAATTCCATTTATCAACAGAATTATCTTAAATAAATTTGAGAAGTATATAAAAGAGTAAAGCTCCACAAACATAAACATTACCTCTAACTCTCTTGGTCTCTTGCAATTTCTAGTATCAGGTTTTACAAGGTGCCTTGCCATCATATTCTGGAGGCAGGAACTGCAAAGTTTAGAGCAATGCCAGTTTTAGGTGCATACTCCACAATACAGCTCTCTTGAATCCTTCCCTGTATTTCCACACCTCCTGTCACTGTTAGTTTAGGCTCTCATTATTCATCACTTACCTAAACTACTCAAATTATCCTCCCTCTCTCCCATCCTACCAATTGCTGTTTGGGCAATCTTTCAAAACTCTGATTACTGCATTCCTACACTTAAAAGAACCTTCCCTTGACCATTCATTGCTCCAGAAGAAGTTCAAACTGTGTGGTAGAGCACCTGGGGCCAGCCTGCCACTCTGGTGATTTTCTCCTACTCCCTTTACAGACAATCAAACTAGTCTCTTTTGGCACTTTCTACTTTGTTTCAGGATTCATTCAAGATTTTTCTGCCTTCACAAAATCTTAATGGTGAAACAAATCTTGCTGACTGGTTGTTTACTTGCAAACTCGTGTCTGACACTTTCAAGACCCCATGGACTGTAGCCAGCCAGGCTCCTCTGCCCATGGTATTTCTGGGGAAGAATACTGGAGTGGGTTGCCACTGCCTTCTCCAGGGGATCTTCCGGACCCACAGTTTGATCTTTGACCCACATATCAAACCCGCACCACCTTCATACCACGGAGCCATCAGGGAAGCCTGAAAAATCCTATAGTTCATCTAATTCAATCTCAGTTTTACAGATGTAAAAAAACAGAGGCAGAGATAGCTGACCAAAGCAAACATGTAAAACTGGGCCAGACTAGAAGCGAGATCTCTCCTAGTCTAAAAGAGACTTCTCTTTCTATCGTCCTATCTTACCTTCATATAGCATTAAATTTTAGTTTTAAATTGCTTTCCCAAAAATTCTGAAGATAATTACCCTGTGAGCCTGAAAGATTAAACTTGGAAAATGTTGAAACCTAGAATGATATAATCTCTTCATCTTAATAGATGAGAATTCCTGTCAACACTCAGTTATCAATTTGCTTGCTTTTTGAGAAACTATGTGGACCTGGAACATTGTAATGAATCTGTTTGCTTAATCAGATTTAAGAATCATATATATGACAGAAAGACAGCAGCAACAAACAATAAAGATGTCTGTTTGGCAAACTCCAAACTGTGCTTCTACACTGCTGTCAGTATCTTTCTAATATGTAAACTTAAGCGCTATTAACATTAATTTGTAAAAAAAAAAAAAAAGAAAGAAAGAAAGAAAAATACTACACATGCACAGTAGTGCTCACTTTGCCTTGGGAAGTTTGAGACTGTTTCGGGGAAGCCAACATGACATTTGTTCTCGTCTCCCTTCCTCTTTCTCTCTTTCCTTTTCCTTTTACATCTCTTCTCGCCTCACTCAAAGAACATGCATGTATATCAAACCAAAACTCTTTTAATTGGGTAACTCTGCTTCTGTAAAAAGCAGATGACTTTTTCTGTCACAGTTTTGGGCTTCCCTGGTGGCTCAGAAGATAAAGAATCTGCCTGCGTTGCAGGAAACCTGTGTTCCATCCCCGGGTCAAGAAGATAAGCTGGAGGAGGAAATGGCAACCTACTCCAGTATTCTTGCCTGGAGAATCCCGTGGACAGAGGAGTCTGGCGGGCCGAAGTCCGTAAGGTCGCAAAGAGTCCAACGCGACTGAGCGACTAACACTTTTACTACTTTCACTTTAAGGCCTCAGCTGAACGTGGTCAAGAGACCGGGCCTCCGCCTTCAATAAATACCGTTCACAGCCCTGGACCCTGGCTGTGCAACCTGACGCGTTGGTGCCGTCGTTGTTACCAAGTACTACCTACTACCTCTCGGCCTTAAGCAATCGTTTTCTCCTCACTCTCTCTTTCTTCCCACGGGGGCCCTCAGGCCACCACACCTACCTTGAGTCAGTCTTACCTCACACCCCACCTCCCCTTTCCTCCCCACTAGCGTTTCAGCCCCACTAGAGACCCTGCGAGGAAGCATCCCCTCTCACTACTTCGCTTCACACACAGTCACAACTTTTGGGCATTCATCCTCCGCGGCCCTACCCCAACATCAGTCGGCTGTCCATACCTTCCGTCTAGGCCGAAGCGCGGGAATGAGGAAGCTGCTGCGTTGGCCTTCCCGGCAGGCAGCGCGCAGATCACGTGACACGCCCACGCCGCCTCCTCTGAGAGGGGGTTTCTCCCAGCAGGCCTCTCGGCTTGGAGTCTCCGTGAGACCAAATTCCTCTCGCTTCCCAGTGCTTGTCTAGAGAAGAAGAGGGAGATCTGAGGATGGTTCCTCAAAAAGAAATACCGAGGAAGAACTGTCAGAGGAAGGCAGTGTGTCTCAGCCTCTTGAAACCTCAGACGAGGAACACAAAACAGGAGCACACCACCACCACTTTCCAAGTAAAAGTAACATCCTGTTTCAGATGGTCTGTTTGCAAGAACGGTATAAACCTGAGTTTCCGTGGCTCAGCAAGCCGAGATTTCTGTGTCCAGAAACCCCGTTCCTTCACCTCCTTTTCTTTGGTGCAAGCAAACTTTGGGAATTATAGTTTTTTAGAAAATTCCATTCTTGATGTTCAGTTTAGTCGACTTCATTGACAGCTTCCAAAAAAACATTTTGTAACACACGTGGCTCACGTATTTGAAATTTACCTTCATTGGGCGCTTTAATGTGATGACTTTGACCTGCAACTTAAAAGATAGACATTCTACACTTAATGTTCAGTTGTGAAAGAAAATAAAAAGCATATCACCTCATAAAACAAAGGTCAATAACACTTCCTGTAAATTCTAGGTCAACAATCTCGCACCTTAGTAAATTATACTTAACAAATACATAGTATTAGTGTGTCCCCCCACCACCCCGGCTTATTTAAATGTTACTGTTATAAAGAATTGTAAGTATTGTGTGTATATATTTATTGTTTGTGAAAAAGCCGATTGTTTCAACTCCTAGGGAAAAGGGACTCAGTTTAACTTGAGTTGCTATTATTGTGAAATGTAAGTCATTCAATAAAACTAGACCCCATGATTATGTGCAGCTGAATGGCAACCCACTGGAGTACTCTTGCCTGGAAAATCCCATGGACAGAGGAGACTGGAGGGCTACAGTCAGTGGAATTGAAAAAGAGTCGGTGCAACTCAACATAGTTGATACTCTTTTTAAGGATTCTAATCACCATCTGAGTCCTGGTAGCGATGTATATTGAAACATTCCATATTTGTGATAAAAATGAAGGGAAACATTGTGAGTTTTTCAGAATATATTCACTTTAAAGGATTCTTTCATTCTGATGCTATGTCCTAAATTTTTTGGTGTTCAAGTGTCCTCTCAAGAAATAAAAATATAAAATTAAAAAAAAATTTTTTTAATATCCTTACTTGGTAAAATATAAAGTTATCCAATCAATGTTTATCTTTTCATCATTATCATTACTATTGTTATTATTCTTAATGGTCCATCAAATCCAGAAGTCTGAGAAATACTGATCTAATTCCTCTCTCAGCCTTCACATTGTATGATAGCCAAACAGGTAGTTATGAACTTGTTAAAATATTTCCAGGAAAAATTTGTGTTGTTGTTCAGTTGCTCAGTTGTGACCGACTCTTTGTGACCCCGTGGACTAGAGCACGTTGGGCTAAGAAAAATGATTCCACCTAATACATAAATGCTTACTTCGGATTAAGAGGATACCATGGTACTCTTCGGAGAAGGCAATGGCACCCCACTCCAGTACTCTTGCCTGGAAAATCCCATGGACGAAGGGGCCTGGTAGGCTACAGTCCATTGGGTCGCGAAGAGTCGGACACGACTGAGCGACTTCACTTTCACTTTTCCCTTTCATGCACTGGAGAAGGAAATGGGAACCCACTCCAGTGTTCTTGCCTGGAGAATCCCAGGGATGGGGGAGCCTGGTGGGCTGCTCTCTATGGGGTCGCGCAGAGTTGGACACGACTGAGGCGACTTGGCAGCAGCAGCATGGACATCTTCTTTTTAAAATCTTTTTTCCATTGTATAAAATACATGAGTGAGAGTAAATGGGAGGGTGCGGAGGGTTATAGCTGTCTAGCACTTTAAAATATTCAAAGAGCTGTCATCCTCTCATTTGATTTTCACAAATAACCCTATGGAGTAGGTAGGACATAGACACATTTGGGTTGCTCTATGTCAAAGAAAAAAATGTTTGTCTCAAAAGTAAGAAATGGGTAAATTATGCATTATGCACTTTTACAACTGGAGAGAAATACTGGTAATGGGCCATTTAAAATTAACTTTCTTGGTGTTCTGCTTATTCAAATCACAGTTTAACTCTACTTAATGCTTTTGTGCTAATTGACCCAACTGAACAATACAGAGGATGAAACTTGTCATCAGTTTTAGTAATACACTTTAAGTTTTTTTAAATTACGTATTCATTTATGGCTGTGCTGAGTCTTCATTGCTGTGTGCAGGCTTTCTCTAGTTGCAGCAACTGGGGGTTACTCTGTAGTTGCATTGCATGGGCTTCTTGTTGCAGTGGCTTTTCTCATTGCCAAGCACTGGCTCTAGGGTGCCTGCACTCAGTAGTTGTACGCACGGGCTTAGTTACCTCAGGACATGTGGAATCTTCCCAGACCTGGGATTAAACCATGTTCCCGGCATTGTCAGGCAGATTCTTAACCACTGAACCACCAGCGAAGTCCCATCATACACTTCTTTTTTTATTATTTTTAATTGGAGAATAATTGCTTTACAATAGTATGTTGGTTTCTTAAGTGTGCTTTTTTTTCCTTCTGATAATCACTGTACCAAGCACCCTCAACCAATCCTATCTTAGACTTCCTTTGTAATCACTGCTGTGGACATAATGTTTCTTTGATGTTATGAAATGAAAACCCTATCTTCTTGACAATTAAAAAAACACACAAGCAACAACAACAAAAACAACTCAGCTAGTTGTTTACATAAACATTTCATTTCATAATTCTAGAACCCCTCTGTTTCCATACAGTCTCTGAACTGGCAAAAAAAAAAAAAGCGAAAACAAAAAAAATCACTGGGCTAATTCCCTTGCTAGCAAGGTAATACAATTCAGCACATGTTCAAGAGAAAATTGGCTAAGAAACTTTGTTTCCATTAGTTATTTTCAAGGCTGTGATAGTAACACTCTGCTCTTTACCAGTTACATTTTAGGTGGGGTGATGACATTACAGGACTTACCCTCCTAGGGCTGATTATTCAGCACTGTTATTGTTCAGTTGTTAAGTCTGTTCCGCTTTTGCCATCCCATGGTATTCGGCACAGCTAGAGGAGAAAATGTGCTAAAGTCTGAATAGAAAGTCTCAAAAGAAAAATTAATGTGAGAAAACTGCTGGTGCTTTTTTTTTTTTTTAAGTGTTTGGGTGTATTTTGGAAAGAGGTACAAACTTTGAAGGGCCAGAACTGCAACAGAAGAAATGATTTCATTAACGTGATTTTATATTAAAAGAAATGTCCTTATTCTCTGACGCTTTGTTTCAGGTTTCACTGCCTTAGGAAAGAGCCCACGTTTGAAGGCGGGTCCTAGGCGTGCCAAACAGTCTCCTCCCTCCACCTTCTTCCTCCTTTCTCCCGAGTGCTAGGGCCCCTCCTCCCCAGCCGCGGATCCGGACAGGCAGAGAGTTCTGCTCTCCAATGCTTTCAGCGCTCCTGGCTGCCTGCTTCGGCTGCTGAAGGGGCTGCCGTCTTCCATAAGGAAAAGAAAGGGACCTCAAACCTTTCAGATCACGTTTGCTCTCCTAGGAAGCTATTGAGCACAGGTAAGAAATATCATTACTTGCTATTTAGAAACTCAAGCAGGGAGATGAGAAGTAAGTAATAAGATAGAAAAGCGATTGAGAGGAATTTAACTTCTCTCACATCACTGTGATGGGAGACTAGTTGGTAACAACATAAGGTACATAGATAGCATGGTCAGAGGAAAATCTTTTTCTCTCTTTAGCCACTCTTGGAGAGTATCACTCTAGAGGAAATGTTCTCAAACATCTTCATCCTATGACCTCTTTATACTCCTAAAAATTATTGAGGATCCTGAAGAATTTTTGTTTCCCTGGGTTATTTATTGTATTACTGTTACTTGCTATATTAGAAATTAAAACTGAGAAATGTAAAAAATAATGACCTGTTTATTTGAAGATAACAATAGGAACATGACATGTTAGCATAAATAACTAAATAACATTTTAAATTATGGATAACTATATATTGCAAAAAAATCTGTGAAGAGTGAAATTGTTTTCATTTTTACAAATCTCATTAACATCTGGCCTAATAAAAAAATAGGTGTATTCTCATCTGCTTCTGCATTCAGTCTTTGCAATATCACACAAAATGTAGCCCCTGGTAAACTCTATTGTACGCTTATGAGAGTGAAAATGATAAATTACATCTTAGAATTATTATGAAAATTTCTTTGACCTCATGAACCCCCAAGAATCACTGCTTTAGAATGTTAAAATAAATAAGCTTCTCTTTAAAGGGAGCCTCAACTCTGAATCAACTATTTTAAAAACAAACCAAAAACTATTAATACGAAATCTTGATGGAATCTGCATCAGCACCCTTATGCTGGGCTACATTGGACAATATTATAGAATTCCCCAGGAGAATTTTATTTCACAGCAAGGAAAGGGCTGAGTAATATCTTCATTTGGAAGTATGAATAACAAAAAGTAGGACACTTAAATTCTTCTTTATGCCATCTATGTATGTGTGTTAGTTGTTCAGTTGTGTCCGACTCTTTGCGACCCCATAGACTATAATCCACCAAACTCCTCTGTCCTTGGAATTTGCCAGGCAAGAATACTGGAGCGGTTGCCATTCTCTTCTCCTGGGGATCTTCTCAACCCCGGGATCGAACCCTTGTCCCCTAAATTGCAGGCAGATTCTTTACCATCTGAGGTACCAGGAAGACTGTGCCTACATGTAGCTATCTCAAATTCTATTAAATCTTCCTTCAAAATATCTTTTTAAATCTGGCTTGTCCATAATATCCCTATGTAAATATTATGAATTCTTATATTAATTCATTCTTGAATTCTTATCATAGTTTCATAGCCTGTCTCTAATCCTTTTCGTCGTGTCATTGCCAGCTCAGTAGTCTGCTTTCCTATTGCCTGTGAGATTAAATACGTTCTATGTAATTTTCTAAGCCCTCTATAGTCTAACCCACCCTACCGTGTGTTCACTGCAGGACAGCAGAATTGTTCCACTACAGTCAAAAAAATAGCTCCATTCAGTCCACCTCTCACCACAGTATGGTGTTAGTTATCACCTAAATGCTCTTCCATATACTCCATCTCTTCAATCAAGAAATCAGGATTAAATTCAATTATCCTTTTCACACAAGGTCAATCCAGCAGTTCTATTTTGGCTTCTTGCTTTGAGTCTGTATTTAGCAGTTGATTATATACTGTATACCTTTTATCATGTAATATTTACCTAAATTTTTACCTGAGTCTTCTTCCACTCCCCACCTGTAACATGCCCACATACTTACCTTCATAAGATGGCAAAATCTTGAAGGACAAAATGACTTATAGAACTGAAGAGTTAGATTTTGACCTTGTTGCTGTCGAGATGATTACCTACCTGATTTTAGGGAATTAAGTAACGTGCTTCCTCATTTCATCCTGTACCTATTCCACAGAATTGGAATTCCACAGCAAAGGTAAACATAATCGTTATTGCTTTTCAATTTCAAGACATTTCGACTTTTAATCTGATAGAATGTTTTTAAATTCCCAGTGGCTTAATAAAGCTGGCTATATAATAAATATTCCATTGGTATGTATTGTTTTTGAATTATGAGGAAGTGGTTACTAGGGCATTTGCCACATATAAATGGCTCTTTCTCTGCCACCTTAACTAGAATCTAGAATTATAGAATGCTGGAGCTGGGGGAAAAAAACTCAAATATTGGCCATTTAACACTCTCTTGTCCAAATGAGGAAACTGAGGCCCTCAGAATTAAATGACTTACCCCAGAAAAGATTGGAACATATGTGGTTTAATCACCATTTATGATAGATGAATGATTTTCTACCATTCACTAGCCTCTGGCTAGTTTCCAAGGCTTGTATAACTAAGACTTTTTTACTGATTCAAAGAATCAGTTATCCCTACATGTTCCTGGAAGGATCTGTCTGGAGAAAGAAAAAGTCAATAATCTCGGAATCTTAGCCTGAAATATTCAAAGCATTTTTATCTGATGGGACCTATAATTTTTATAGATTAAAGAAAGCAAAGAACATGGATGAGAAAGGAAAAGAGGAAAATTGGGGGCGGTGGGAGAGGAAGAGGAACATACTACTTGTAATCTAGATGTTTTAAGATCTAACAAAAAAAGTGCTAAGAAAAAAAAGAATCCAAAATAAACACTTGCATGAAATAAAAGAGAAAGTAAAACTATTAATGTTAGAGAAAAAAAGAAGAAGAATATTTGAGAAATTCTATTTTTAAAAATATATCTTCAGACTTCTCTATTCTTTCCCTTTCTTAGTGGCTTTCGGATGGAGTTCAAGTTTTTTTGTTTTATTTTTTTTGGCTGTGTCAGGTCTTAGTTGCTGGGATCAGCAGTTGTGGCACGTGGATTTTGTTGCTATGTAGTCTGTGGGATCTTAGTGCCCTGACCAGGGATCAAACCCATGTCCCCTGCATTGCAAGGTGGATTCTTAACCACTGGACCAGCAGGGAAGTCCCAGAGTTAAAGTTTTAAGGTAGAAAAAAAATTTTCTACCAGTCTCTTTACACAGTGTTGTCATGGCAACAAGGTTTATCATAGCAAACATTTATTTAACATTTTTTGAGCTCCTACTGTGTGACAAGCTCTTTCCAGGTGCTGAAGATTCAAAACCCAAAAGGCATCTCATTGTCTTAAATAAACTCAGATTGAAGATGGCCGGACCTATTTGTAATCAAAGTAATCTTAATTCAGGGTAATAAGAACTATTTTAGATGCATGAACACAGGAAGGGGGTTGTGGGCACTGATGAGAGAAGGATTAGCCAAGTGTGGAGGAGTCAGTTTTCCTGGAGGAAATGTTTGAGCTGTGACTTAAAGGATAAACAGTGAAGAAGGGTTTGACAGGCAAAAAAGGGAGGGGAAATTTCAGCCTGAGTGAGAGAGAGTCTGAAAGGAAGAAAAGCAAGGAGAGGAAATTAAAAAATAGATATGAGAAATGACAAAAGCTAGATTTAAAATAGTGCTGGTGGAGATGGAGAGGAGACACCAAATTCTAGGCACATTTCTGAGTTATAATCTATGGTATTTTTGAGACAGGAGAAGGTTAAACAAAGGAATTGAGAAGAACTCCCAGGTTTCAGTTTGGTTGAGTAGGTCGTTTGTGTCCAACTCTCTGCAACCTTATGGATTATCCCAGGCTCCTCTGTCCTCGGAATTTTCCAGGGAAGAATATTAGAGCAGGTTGCCATTTCCAACTCCAGGGAATCTTCAACCCAGGGATTAAACCTTCATCTCTTGTGTCTCCTGCATTGGTAGGCAGATTCTTTACCACTCTGCCACCTGGGAAGCCCAGGTTTCAGTTTGGGACAGGTTATTTGGACATACTTGAGAAGGTAATTCATTAGTACATCCTACAGTTGGGACTATGGATCTGGAGCCAGAAATTGTAATTTGCAAGTTATATATCCCCCAGTAACCTCCACCCTCTCTCTCTATAGTTAAACTTCCTAAAAGAACAGTTTATATTCAATATCTTTACTTTTTTTTCATCCCATTCTGTTCTAGATCTTTGTCCACTTGCCTTCCCTTCCCCCACTTTCCCTAAACTGTTCTACTGATATCAAAAATTTCTAATTGCCAAATTCAATGAACAAGTTTAAGCTTGTATCTAAATTATGGACTCTGCAGCTTCTGACTCCAGCCAGCTCCTTGTTGAAGTTCCTTTGCTTTTTGACTTCCGTAATACTTATCTTTTAGATTTGTAAAACTGATTTAACAATTTTCTACTCAAGCCTGCCTTTCATTCTGTTTTCTTAATGAGGTAATCACTCAACAAATTGCCCAAGCCAGAAACTTTGAAGTCATCCTCAGTTCCTCCTTTTTCCATTTGACCCGAAACTAATCAGCTAAAAAATGTTGTTTAATCTCTCTTGAATCATTCTTACAGCCACCGCCTTAGAGTTTGTAGCCTCATCAACTCTTAACTTGTTAAAATTGTTTCTGCAGCTGTTTTCTGGCCTCTCTCCAAATTTATTAATATCTCATCAAATCCATTTTCTATACCGGTACCAGAGAGAGCTCTTTGAAACATAAATTTCACCATGTCTTTCTTCTATTGAAAATAAATCAGTACTTTCAGAAAAAAAGTTCAAGTTCTTTAGCCTACTCTCCTTTTCAAGCTTTTGGCAAACTTAACTACATTGCAAATTGCATTTATTTGAATTGAACTAGGCAGAATCAAACTAATTTAAAATAAAAATAATAATCTCACTTTATAGGCAAAATGAAATATGTGAACTCCAAATTAAATAGTTTATTTAGAATAACAGTTTCAAAGCTGGTAGGCCAAGTGAGTTGTGAACTGCTGACACTATTGCCACAGAGAAGTGTCTCTTCCACCTGGTAAAAATATCTGCTTTCATGCTGGCATACTGTAAATGAGGCTATTCTTTAAACATCTCAGAAGCTCTTGAGACAAACAGGTTATTTTGGCATTATTTTTATTATAATTTTAGATATTCATTCATTCATTCAGCAAGCATTTATCAGTACGCACCAGGTTCACAAAACTGAAGCTGATGATGTTCCTACTCTTACGGAATTTACATTCTAGCAAGGAAAAAATAATAAGGATATATTTACAAACCATGTTAAAACATTTGAGGCCATATTTTTATGAAATTGTCTAGAAGGTATAATTTTCTTTGGAAATCTCAGCCATTTATTTTCAATATCCCCATCTCCACTTTGCCCTGATCCCTTTCATCAAGGCACTTAGATATTCCAAAAGCTCCTTCTTTCTCTTGTTTTTTTCTTTAGTTGGAGGATAATTACTTTACAATGTAGTGTTGCTTTCTGCCATACAGCAACATGAATCAGCCATAAGTTTATTCATATATATATATCTCCCCTCCCTCTTGAGCCTCCCTTCTTCCTACTCCCATCCTGCCACTCTAGGTCATCACAGAAACCAGGCTCAGCTCCTTGTGTTGTACAGCAGCTTCCCACTAACTATCTGTTTTACATATGGTGATGCATATATTTCAGTGATACTCTCTCAATTCTTGTCTTTTTTTTTTAATTTAAACAATGTTTATGGAGAATCATGTGGTTCTCTAAAAAATAAATATAAAAACCAAACGTATGTGTATATATACATATATATATGCTTATATATTATATATGAACTGAATCTAGATAAAACTGTTAAATAGCCACCAAATGGACAGTCAGTTCAAGATGGTGGCCTCACAAGATCTTGAATTCACCACCTGCACAGACAACATATCTACAGTTACATATAAACGATTCCCTCTGAAAAAGACCTACTAAAAACTAGCTGGAATCTCCTCCACAAGAAAGGATAAAAGAGCCGCATCCAGATGGGTAGGAGATGGAGAAACATGGTTTCACCAAGAACCCCACTTATGGTGCAGCAACCCACAATAGAGACTGATAACATAAAGCAGAACTATCCCCTGAGGAGCAAGAGGTCAGTGCCCCACATCAGGCACCCCAGCCCTTAAGAACTACACCAAAAAGATAAGCCCCCAATATATCTGGCTTTGAAAATCAGTAGAGTTTATATCCAGGAGAACCACAAGGCTGCAGGAAACAGATTCTGCTCTTAAAGGGCTTGTGTGCAGACTTATTTACCATAGGACCCATCACGAAAGTAGCAGTTTGAAAAGCACCCAGACGAAATGTGAAAGGAGAGTCATTTGCTAATCTTAAAGCATCTGAGGAAGGTGCAGGAGCTTGCTAGTACTCTCTCTACCTGGATGAAGACGCTGGCAGGTGCTGTTTTGGCATTTTCCTTCTATCTTGCGAGCACTGACACAGGTGAGTGCCATCTTGGCACTCTCCCTATAACCTGCTAATACCACTGGGCACACTGCACCCCCATATTCCTCTCCTGGCCCTGCCAAGGCCAGGCAGGTGTACACAGCCCACATGGGGGAATGTTCCTAGACCTCTTAATTTTGGAGGCTAGAGGGAATGCATTTCTGGGTCCCATGAATCTGAAATAATCAAATGGGGAGTTCTTGGAAGACTTCTACCCTCAGGATACTGCACAGACAGCAGACTAAAATGTACCTCCAGTCTCCCTGTGAAAAAGGACTAATGACTTGTCCTGGAGCTTCAGGCTGAGGAGCACACTTCAGGTTTATCTCTCATCTAAAAGCTATAGGGGAACCATCTCTGCACTCTTCTTTGGCTTTGCTGCGGTTCACCAGCACCTACCAGAAAGGATCTCACACACACTACTAGAGCCCTAAATTTTGCCAACTATAGTCAAAAGGACACTTTCATATGGCCAGATCTGGAGGCTAGCAGAATTGACAATTGCAGTCCCACAGGGCAATATATATTTACATACCTCAGAACCTGCTCCCTGGGAGCCTGGCTTCTAATCAACCTGAAGCTAGATGCTAACTGAGGTCTCTCCCTCTGAAATACTCACAGGTCCCTCAGCACTTGGGACCTATTGAGAATAAATCAGACTGAATAGACAACCACAAAGGTTGAGTGACAGCCAAGAACTAGGGCATGGTTAAACAATAAGGTTCATCTTTACACAAGGCCATGCCTTCAAGACTAGGAGAGATAACTGTTTTGCCTAATACATAAAAACAAATACAGAGAGTCAAGCAAAATGAGGAATGAGAAAAATATGTTTCAAAGGAATGAATAAGATAAAACCCCAGAAGAAAATCTTAATGAAATGAAGATAAGTAATTTACCTGATAAAGATTTTGAAGTAATGGTCATAAAGATGCTCATCAAACTCAGGAGAAAAATGGATGAACTCAGTAAGAACCTCAACAAACAGAATATAGAAGAAAGTACCAAACAGAAGTCACAGACTGAAGAAGACAACAACGAAACTGAAAAATACACTAGAGGGACTCAACAGCAGACTAGATAAAGCAAAGAAAGATTCAGTCATCTGGAATACAAGGCAGTGGAACTCACTCAAACAGAGCAGCAAAATGGAAAACAAATTTTAAAAAGTGAAGTTAGGGAACCAGTGGGACAAACAACAAGCAGAATTGCATTCACATTACTGAATTCTCAAAAAGGAGAAGAGAGAGAAAGGGGAGCAAAAAACTTATTTGAAAAAATAACAGCTGAAAACTTCCCTTACCTGGGGAATGAAATAGACGTCCAGATCCAGGAAGTCCAGGAAGTTTCAAAAAAAGATAAATCCAAAGACACCAAGACACATTATAATTGAAATATCAAAAGTTAAAGAGAGAGTCTTGAAAACAACAAAGGAAAAGCAATTTATTACATACAAAAAAGCCCCGTGAGAGTAGCAGCAGATTTCTCAGCAGAAAGTTTGCAGGACAGAAAAGAGTAGCGTGATATATTCAAACCAGTGAAAGGCAGAAACTTCCAGTCAAGAATACTCTACCTGGAAAGTCTATCATTCAAAACTGGAAAAAAAATAAATACCCTTTCAAACAAACAAAAGCTAAAGGAGTTCATCTCCACTAAACCAGTCTTACAAAAAATGTTAAAGGGACTTTCTTAAGCTGAAAAGAAAGTACACTAATTAGGAACAAGAAGCAGATGAAAGTAAAAATCTCATTATAGAGGTAAATATATAAAAAAATTAGTGGATTAATCACTTACAAAGTTAGTATAAAGATTAAAAGACAAAAGTAATTTTAAAAACTACAAAATAACTAATTAAGGGATACAGAAAGTAAAAAATTTAAACTATGACATCAAAACATATGATGTTTAGGGTGGAAATGAAAATGTAGAGTTCTGTAATACATTTCAACTTCTTATAAACTTAAAATATATATTTTATATACAAGCTGTTTGGATGTCACTCTCATAGTAACCACGAGGCAAAAATGTAGATACATAAAAAAAAATGAGGAAGGGATCTAAGCATAACACTATAGAAAGTCATCAAACAACAGAGAAGAAATCAAATGAGGAAACAGAAAGGAATGATAAAACAGGCAGACAGGCAGAAAACTATTAACAAATTGGCAATAAGTACATACTGATCAATAATTATCTTAAAAGTAAGGGGACTAAGTGGGATGATTTGAGAGAATAGCATTGAAACATGTAATTACCATATGTAAAATAGATGACCAGTGCAAGTTTGATGCATGAAGCAGGGCACCCAAAGCCAGTACTCTGGGACAACCCAGAGGGATAGGGTGGGGAGGGAGGTGGGAAGGCAGCTCAGGATGGGGGTACACATGTATACCCATGATCGATTCATGTTGATGTATGGCAAAAGCCATCACAGTATTGTAAAGTAATTATCCTCCAATTAAAATAGATAAAAAAAAATTTTTAAAGTAAGGGGACTAAATTCTCCAATCAAAAAACAGAGAGTAGCTGAATGTATAAAAACACAAGAACCATCTATATGCTGCCTACAAGACTCATTTCAAACTTAACAGATATATACAGAACATTCCAGCCAAAAGCAGCAGAATACACATTCTTCTTAAGTGCACCCAAGTGCATGTGGAATATTCTTCAAGAAAGAGCGTATGTTAGGCCACAAAACAAGTTTCATGAATTTAAGATCAAAATCATATCAAGCGTCTTTTCTCACCACAATGGTTTGAAAATAGAAATCAACTATTAAAAAAAAAATCACAAATATTTGGAGATAAAACAACATCCTATGAACAACCAAAGGGTCAATGAACAAATCAAAAGAGAAATTAAAAAATTACCTTGAGACAAGTGAAAATGGAAAATTAACATGCCAAAACTTATGGGATACAGCCAAAGGAGTTCTAAGAGGGAAGTTTGTAGTGATACAGACCTACTTCAAGATATAAGAAAAATCTCAAATAAATTATCCTATTTTACAATTAAAGAACTTAAAAAAGAACAAATTAAGCCCAAAGTCAGCAGAAGGAAGGAAATGATAAAAATCAGAGCATAAATAAATGACATACAAAGTAGAAGGACAACGTGCATTCATGTGTGCTCAGTCATGTCCTACTCTTTGCAACCCCATGGTCTGTAGCCCACCAGGCTCCTCTGTCCATGGAATTTTCCAGGCAAGAATACTGGAGTGGGTTGTCATTTCCTTCTCCAGAGGATCTTTCTGACCTAAGGATAGATTGAACCTGTCTCCTGCGTCTCTTGCACTGGCAGGCTGGTTCTTCACCACTGTGGCACCTGGGAAGCCCAAAAGATAATAGAAAAGATCAATGAAACAAGGATCTGGTTCTTTGAGATAAACAAAATTGACAAACCTTAAGGAGATAAGAAAAAAAGACAAAGAACTCAAACAAAAAAGATCATAAATGAAGGAGCAGAAATTACAACTGATATAAAGAAATACAAAGAATCATGAAAGAGTTCTGTAAACAGTTATGCAACAACTAACAAGACAAGCTAAAAGAAATGGATAATTTCTAGAAATATTCAGTTTATGCAAGGATTGTTCACGTCCACAAATCAATGTGATACACTAGATTAACAAAATAAAGGATAAAAATCTTATGATCATCTCAGTAAATGCAGAAAAGTATTTGGCAAAATTCAACACCCTTTCATACACACACACACAAAATCCTCAACAAAGTGAGTATAGAGTTCTCACCTCAACATAATAAAGGGCATATTTGACAAGCCCACAGCTAACATCATACTCAACAGCAAAAAGCTGAAAATTTTTTATTTAAGATCAGGAACAAGATAAGGATTCCCACCATTGCCAGTTTTATTCATCACAGCATGGGCCCCCCTAGCTGGGGTAATTCATCATGAAAAAGAAATGAAAGATGTCCAAGTTGGAAAGGAAGAAGCGGAACTGTCACTATTTGCAGAAAGCATCATTTTATACATAGAAAATCCTAAGACTCCACAAAAAAAAGTTAGAACTAATAAATGAATACAGTAAAGTTGCAAAGTACAAAATCAGTATACATTGTCGCTTTATTATACACTAACAACAAAGAACAAAAAAGAGAAATTAAGAAAACAATCCCATTTACAATTGCATCAAAAAGAATAAAATATCTAGGAATAAACTGAGTCAGAGGTGAATGACCTGTAATGCTGAAAACCATATGACACCGATGAAAGAAGTGAAGGGGATACAAATAAATGGAAAGATACTCCATGCTTGTGAATTGGAGGAATTAATATGATTTAAATGTCCATATTACCCAAAGCAATATTACAGATTCCTTATTAAAACTTCAAGGGCATTTTTCACAGAAATATAACAATACATCCTAAAATTTGTATGGAACCACAAAAGATTTTGAGTAACTGAAGCAATCTTGAGAAAAAGGAACAAAGCTGGAGGCATTATACTCCCTTATTTCAAACTATTAATACATTGCAAGCTATAGTAATTCAAAACAGTATGATAGTAGCACACACAAAAAAACAAAAACAGGCACATAGATCAATGGAACAAGACAGAGAGCCCTGAAATAAACCCACACATGTATGACCAGTTAATCTATGAAAAAGGAGGCAAGAATATACCATGGAAAACGACAGTCTCTTCAATAAATTGTATTGAGAAAACTGGTGCCACATGCAAAAGAATTGAACTGGCCCACTGCTTTACACTCTACAGAAAGATTAACTCAAAGTGGATTAAAGACTTAAATGTAAGACCAGAAACCATGAAACTCCTAGAAGAACGCATAAGCAGACATCTCCTTGACATCAGTCTGGCAATATATATATATTTTGCCTCTGACTCCAAATTAATGAGACTATGTCAAACAAAAAACCTTCTGCACAGTGAAGAAAACTATCGATGAAAGTAAAGGGCAACATTTGAATGGGAGAACATATTTGCAAATCATATCCAATAAAGGATTAATAGTCAAAGTATATAAAGAATTCATACAACCAATAACAGCAACAACAAAAAAAACCTGACTTTAACAATGGTCAGAGGATCTGAATAGACATTTTTCCAAACAAGACATACAAATGGCCAACAGGTACATAAAAAGATGCTCAGTATCACTAATCATCAGAAGGACAACTTATCATCTATATATCTCTCAAAATTATCAAAAGAATAAGAAACAGCAAGTGTTGGCAAAGATGTGCAGAAAAAGAAATTCTATGCATTGTTTGTGGAAATGTAAACTTCTGCAGACACCATGGAAAACAAAAAGTTAAAAATAGAATTATCATATGACCTAGCAATTCTACTTCTGAGTATCTGTTGAAAACAAAAACACTAATTCAAAGAGATATATTCAAACCTATGTTCATTGCAAGATTATTCATAATAGGCAAGATATGGAAAATCCTAAAAGATAACGCTGTTAAAGTGCTGCACTCAATATGCCAGCAAATTTGGAAAACTTAGCAGTGGCCACAGGACTGGAAAAGGTCAGTTTTCGTTCCAATCCCAAAGAAAGGCAATGTCAAAGAATGCTCAAACTACCTCACAATTGCACTCATCTCACACGCTAGCAAAGTAATGCTCAAAATTCTCCAAGCTAGGCTTCAATAATACGTGAACCAGGAACTTCCAGAAATGTTGAAGCTGGATTTAGAAAAGGCAGAGGAAACAGAGATCAAACTGCCAACATCCACTGGATCATAGAAAAAACAAGAGAGTTCCAGAAAAACATCTATTTCTGCTTTATTGACTATGCCAAAGCCTTTGACTGTGTGGATCACAATAAACAGTGGAAAATTCTGAAATAGATGGGAATACCAGACCACCTTACCTGCCTCCTGAGAAATCTGTATGCAGGTCAAGAAGCAACAGTTACAACCAGACTTGGAACAATGAACTGGTTCCAAATTGGGGAAGGAGTACGTCAAGGCTGTATATTTTCACCTCACTTATTTAACTTATATGCAGGGTGCATCATGCTAAATGCCAAGCTGGATGAAGCACAAGCCAGAATCAAGATTGCTGGGAGGAATATCAGTAACCTCAGATATTGATGACACCACCCTTATGGCAGAAAGTGAAGAGGAACAAAAGAGCCTCTTGATGAAAGTGAAAGTGGAGAGTGAAAAAGCTGGCTTAAAATGCAGCATTCAGAAAACAAAGATCATGACATCCAGTCCCATCACTTCATGGAAAATAACAATGGAAACAGTGGCTGACTTCATTTTCTGGGCTCCAAAGTCACTGCAGATGGTGATTGCAGCCATGAAATTCAAAGACATTTTGCTCCTTCAAAGAAAAGCTATGACCAACCTAGACAGCATATTAAAAAGCAGAGACATTACTTTGCCGATGAAGGTCTGTCTAGTCAAAGCTATGGTTTTTCCAGTAGTCATGTATGGATGTGAGAGTTGGACATAGAGAGAGCTGAGTGCTTTTGAATTGATGCTTTTGAACTGCGGTGTTGGAGAAGACTCTTAAGAGTCCCTTGGACTGTAAGGAGATCCAACCAGTCAATACTAAAGGAAATCAGTCCTGAATATTCATTGGAAGGACCGATGCTGAAGCTGAAGCTGAAGCTCCAATACTTTGGCCACCTGATGTGAAGAACTGACTCATTGGAAAAGACCTGGATGCTAGGAAACATTGAAGGCCGGAGGAGAAGGGGACAACAGAGGATGAGATGGTTCGATGGCATCAAAGACTCAACGGACACGAGTTTGAGCAAGCTCCAGGAGTTGGTGATGGACAGGGAAGCCTGGTGTGCTCCTGTCCATGGGGTCACAAAGTGTCAGATATGACTGAGGGACTGAACTGAACTGAACAGGAAACAACATAAGTATCCATCAATGGATGAATGAATAAAGAAGATGTGGTGTATATAATGGAATACTAGTCATTAAAATAATGAAATCTTGCAACAACATGAATGGACCTTGATGGTGTTATAACTATCACTTAGCAGTGAAATAAATCCTACAGAGAGATAAATACTATATAATTTCACTTATATATGAAATTTTAAAAAAAATGAAACAAAATAAAGCTCATAGAGAACAGATTAGTGGTTGACAGAGGGGAGGGGGAAGGGGCAGGCAAAATTAATGAAGGGGATCAAAAGGTGCAAACTTAAAGTTATAAATAAGTTATAGGATGTAAAGTACAGCATGTACACTGTAGTCAATAATATTTTATTATAATTTCAAAAGTTACTAATAAATTATCTTAGAAATTCTTATCATAAGAAAAAAATTTTACAAGTGTACAGTAACAGATTGTTACTAGATTTACTGCGGTGATCATTTCACAATGTGTACAAATTTTCCATAATAAAAAGTAACAAAAGTAGCCACCAGGTAATAATTAGTTTATATTAGCTTAATATGAGTTAAGTGTTTTCAAGTGTGTTTTAATTTCCTTCTTCCTCTATATATGTTTGGCCTTTAGCAAACTGTGCTAGAAAAAATTTGAGTCATTTCTCAACCTCTAAGTATAGGCATATAAACCAATTGACAACTTTGTCCTAACCATCTTCCTTGGAGGACCAACCATAACTGTCCTCAGGGAGCCATGGACCTCTGAAGTCTAGAGTAGAATTTCTTAATCATTTCTGTGACATGGACCCCCCCCATGGCCAGTCTGGTGAGTCTGTGGAGTCCTTTTCAGAATCATGTTTTTATATGCATAAAATTAAATACTTAGGATTAGAAAGGAAATCCTTCATAATTAGTTACCAAAAAAATTTTAACAAATTTTAATAGGTTTATATGTGAGTCTTTATTAACACATTAAATAACAAGATGTCATGTTGGAAATAATAACTTCCATATGTTTCAAAGTAGTAATGAGCCATATTTCAAGATCTCTGCAACAATTATAATACAGTAGAAACTACGTATGTCTATTAATGATAGTCACAGATACTGTGAATAATACTGTGGTTTGTTTCCTGCAGCATAATGGAAGGAACTGTTAGATTTCAATTACAAGTTGGTGAAAATATTTGTGTGGTTTTTTTCCCCCAGCCAAGTTCACAGATTTCCGAGATTTAGAACCCTTGCTCCATAAACAAAGGTCTGGAAAGATACACACCATTTTGGAGTGAAGTTGGGTGGAGTGGAACAGAGGAAAAGAGCAAAACAATTCTTAGCATTTTCAAATTCTGTATTATTTGATTTTTTTTTTTTAGCAGAAAGATTGTATTTATGTATTACTTGTGCTAAAAGCATAACATAGTCCAGTCCAGACTCCAGATCAAAAGCTCCTCTGGCTCAGAGAGGGAGCTATCAGATGCAGAACCCTTCAACCTCCTTCTACCCACCCCCACTCCCAGCAGAAACACCATCTTTAGTGTTGCCTCACCTTTAGCACTTTGACAGTGAAGTCACAGCCTTCAGCCTTTCACTCACAGGACCCCCTTGGTTGTGAGGCAGAGATGGAACTAGTCTCTTGTTAAAGGACAGGATTAGATATGTTTCTGGCATCCTGTGTTTATACTGATAATATGTGTATATTTCCAACAAAATACTGGAATAGTAAATGAGTTCAGTAATGGACTACTTATCCTCCCTTTATAACAGTTTAATGAGAATATACTTCCATTACCTAGATTTCAAATATCGAATGGTTTGCAAGAGAACTTTTGAACACATGCATTCATAAACTGAAGACTCCTGGCATTTATTAAATGTCCAGAGTGTTCATCAGCATGCTGGACTTCTGAAATTGGAGGTAGAACAAGGCTAAGAGGTAAAAGATTCCTTTTGTGTAAAAGGAACAATCACTACCTTTTAACGGATGACTGTTTGCTTTCATTAGGCATAAAGATGGCTGCAGAACCAGTAGAAGACAATTGCATCAGCTTTGTGGAAATGAAATTTATTAACAATACACTTTATTTTGTAGGTAAGTTCAAAACAGTGGGCCAAATACAGTGTTTAGATACACGTATTCAACTAGAGTTTGAGCAAGCTCCAGGAGATGGTGAAGGACAGGGAAGCCTGGTGTGCTGCAGTCCATGGGGTCACAGAGAGTCGGACACGACTGAGCGACTGAACAACAACTCAACTAGAAAAGATGTTATAGGCAAACTATTGAGTGACTAGTTTTTTGTTACCAAATTCTATTGTAATATACACACTTCTTTGGAAAAAATATTGGGCCTCTAGAAATTAATTGTAGTATGTCCAAGGTCCCAATACTTTGTCCTGCCACCTGGCATTTAGTTCATAGCAGCCCACCCAGAAGACTGCTGCAGGTGCGTGTCATGAAAATCCCACAGAATTGGATACGTTTGGGTAATACAATTTCCCAAAGCAAATTGGCAAATTACTAAGAGATATGTATCTTAAATCTAGAGTTCTGTGAGTTATTTTATGTAAATACATTTGACAAATAAAAACAGATTCTTATGATTAATCTTCCTTGGGCAGTTTGGTTTCACTTGAAAGCTTCATAGCAAGTTCTTTGGTGACTTTCCATCGAAGCAATAAATTTAAGATTAAAATCTATCGCTTTATAAAATTTCTTTTTAGCTACAAATTTCAATTTATTAAACCTAGATTTAGGTTTTATACCTACCATACCCGAGAACATACCAATTAGCTTCATTTTATGAGACCTTCTGGATAATTATATATTTTTATGGAGGCCAGCAAAGGCCATCAGCAGTAAGATATGGGTTAAAGAATATAGAGGGGCAGAAAAGAGTAATGAAAGGGTTTGTGAGAGGACATTCTGAGTTGAAATATAGAATTAACATATTTTGTTTCTTTTTTTTCCCCTTCAGCTGAAAACGATGGTAAAGTATAATTTTATTTCTCTTTCTTTGCAAAATAAATAGCTACTTGAGTAAACATCCCACAGACACATCCATAATACCATTCTCAGCTGATGGAAACTGATACCAGTCTATTTGAGAAGCTAATATTCCCTCAAAGGAATGTGGACTCACTAGCACTGCCTTGGAATAAAGACGACTATAAGGGATACAAAAAAGAATTTCCAACAAAATATGTTTCTCCCACCTTAGGAAATTCTCAGCTATTAGAATCTCCAAAATGGACCTTGTCTGTTACACACATCCTGAGATTAGCAGAAAGTCATGGGTTCTCTGGAGTACATAGGAACAGGGCACTGAAGAATGAGAATTGTTGGCCAAAATCAGGAACATCTTCCTTCTTCAACCCTCCCCCTCCCAACCATTTTCAGAATAGCCTGGAAAGAAGGCCAAAGATTCTGGGAGGGCATTTTGAAGGAGGGACAGAATTGAAAAGTCGATAAGGGTTAGCCAAGAGAAGGTATTCTGGGCAGAGAGATGAACACATGCAAAGATCAAGATGCAAAAGAAAACATGGCATGTTTAAGGACTCGAGTTATTCAGAATGGGAATAGAGTGGCAGTAGGAAAATGATGAGAGAGGAATGAAAAATAGGATGCAGATTCATAAGTTTCTCTTATTCTGATATATGAAATCTCCACCTTATGTTTGGGTTTGGGGGATTCATTAAGCACAATATGTATGATGTAGGATACAGATTAGTTTTCTGTAACAAAGAGATTCCAAAATATAGTAACTGGATAAGATAGAAAAAATACTTCTCTTGAATATGAATCCAGGTAGGCAGCAGTTCAGTATTATTATGGCTGGATGCAGCCTGATGATGTTGGAATCTAAAGTTTTTCTTTTTCTCTTCCATCATCTCCTAGTTGTTGAACTCATCTACATACTTGAAAATCTTCATCACACTTTCTGAATCTATATCCCAGCTAGCAAGAAACTCTTCAAAATAAGAGGAAGACAGTTCTACTCTTTTCAAAGAAAGGCTCTTTTTAGAAGTTGTAAACATTAAGTCCACTCATATTCCATTGACTCAAATTTAGTCATAATGGCACAAACTGCAAGGAAAATATGGAAAATATAAACTTTATTCAAGGTGACCATGTCATTCATTAAAATTGAAAGATGACATGATCATATCTCTGAATGTAAACTTTAGTTAAGATTGAATTTTAATTCCTTCTAGCTTCAGTATAAAGAGTTGTTGTGTGGACAATAAAAGGGAGATGCCAATTAAGAGGCTATTGTTGTAGTCCCTTTAAGAAATGATGGTGACATGAATTAAGATAGGCACAGTGGGGTGCCATTGAAGAGCTGTGAATGGATTAAAAAAAAACTTGGAAAAATCAATAAGACATGGATTTTGAAAGGGATGGAAAGAAAGAAAAGATGATGCCTATGTTTTTTCACATAGGCAATTTGTGCTATCCAAGTGAAATAGTAAACACAGGAGGAAGAGCAAGGTGGAGAGGTTTGAGAGGCAAAGAGGAAGATAGATGATGGATTTAGTGATGGTGATTGATGATCTTATCTGTATGACTTCCTAGTGGAGATGTCTAGTAGATTTTTAGACATGTGGTTCTAAACTCAGGATAACCTTTGGGCTGCACATGATGTGAGAGACGTATAGAAATGTCATCTGGAGCTATAAGAATAACAGTGACAAATCGGAGGAAATGTGTAGCGTGAGAAAGTAAAAGCCAAGGACTAAACTCTGAGGAATACCTATATTTAAAGGATTTTGTAGAAAGAGAAGCTAATAAAGAACAGAGCAGAGTAGCCAAAGAGGAAGAAGAAAAACAGAGAATGCCACGGAACCCCAGGAGAGCATTTCAACATGGAGATAGTAGGCACTGTGTTGAATTTTGCAGCCTTGAAAATCAAGAGCCAGAAGGCATCTGTTATAATTAGCAACAGGGAGTTTGGTGATCTTGGTGAAAGCAATTTTATGGAAAAATGGAGCCAGTGAGTAGAAGCTTGCAACGAGTAGAATTGTGAATGAAAAGTAAGGAAATGATGCATACAATTCTTACCAGAAGCTCAGCTACTACAAGGAAGAAAGAAACAAGACACGCTTTAGAGTGGGGTTCTGTTGATGGAGGTGCTTTAAATCTCAAAACGAAAAACTTTATGTTGTTCTGATTATAAAAATAATTTGTTTATTATAAATAATTCAGGTTCAGGCAATGAAGATAAGAAAATGAAGAAAAATTAAAACATGAAAATAACCCCAAAATATCCATTGCTATTATTTTGATGTTTTATACAAATATATTAATAAAATACCATACTTAAGCTTCTTTTTCTAATTTAATAGACATGGACATCTTTCTGTGGCAATTAATAATTATTTTAAATTATAATTTTACTAAATTCATGATAATTCATAGTAAGGAAATATCAAAATCTATTTAATCAATTCCCAACTGATGAACATTTAAATTGTGTCCAGTTTGTTTTTATTATTAAAGTCATCCCATAGACATTCTTATAGAGAAATATTTACACGTTTGTCTGCTATTTCCTCAGGATAAAATCCAGGAAGTAAAATTGCTGAGTTGATGGAAGAGAGAGAATGATTGACTCGTTGAAAGTACATGTTAGACACAGATGAGTTTAGCCTCAGATACCAGAAGAGGCCCCCTTTTCACATTTCCCTTGGGACGAGAAAGGTAGAGGAAATAAGAGGTGATGCCATAGTCAAGTTTGTAAGTGAAGTAGCAGGAAATCATTTGCTGAAGGTGAAAGCAGAGATGATGGTGTAGAGATCCTGAGGAGAATGAAGAAGGCTTGAAATTGCAGCTGTGGGCTGTGGAAGAGAATGCTGAACTGGAAAAGAAGGTTTGTTATAGCACCAATTTGTACATTTGTATGATTGGTTACCAGCAGTGCATTCAGCAGCCAGGTTTAGAGTTCTGCAGTGGAAAGACAAATGAGTTTGGGATTTAAGACAGTGCCAAAAGCATATAAATGATGAATCATGAGGTCCAGGCTGCGTAGAGAAGGAAGGAAAGACAGGAAGAAAATCAAGAGTCAGGAAGACTAGATAAAGAGAAAGAAGAGTATTAAGGAGACTAAAAAGATAGGAGATTGTGGTCAAAAGCAGGATATTTGAAGGTTTAAAAAATAAAGTGGTTCTGAGTGATAACAAGAATCAAGGTGCCCCCTGGAAGTCCATTTAAAAACACTGTACTATTTTACCTTGGCTTCTAATACAGAAAATTGTGATTGTTATTGAAAACTGGAATGTGTAGTATGCCTATTTGTAAATTTGGGGAAAAAATTTTTTTAATGAGATTTCATGTGCATTTTAGAAGACCTGGAATCAGATTACTTTGGCAAGCTTGAACCTAAGCTCTCAATCATACGAAATTTGAACGACCAAGTTCTCTTCATTAACCAGGGAAATCAACCTGTCTTTGAGGATATGCCTGATTCTGACTGTTCAGGTATTTTTAATATACTTTTGTAAATATGGAAATTACAAGCTACTTCTTCTTATTCCATTTAACTGCTTACATTTTCTGTGATAGACAGTAGCTTACATGAAAAGTCATAGTGGTGTAATTTCACTGACAAGAAACTTTATAGGGAATCCATATTTTTTAGTTGGGCTGAAAAAATGATGCAATAAAGATAGTGCTAGGGGTCATGCTGTTTGAACCTATCCTTGGATCATCAATCCCTTCACTGTAATAGCATTAACTGTATGTGATCTCCATTGAGTTGGATCCTTAATACTTGCTGGTGATAGCTGAAATTGCTGATAACATTTTCAAAATTCAAAACTAAATATAAATATATAAGCACTTCAAGTAAGTATATCTTCCACCAGAAATTTAGAGTGCCTTAGAAAATGTATAAGTTTACTGTGCCTTCCAGGATATGAATTTCAAATATGAGAGTTTAGGCAGAGTTGGAAAAGTGAATGGTGCACTCTTGAAAAATGCTGAATTTTTATCTTAACAGATAGAACTTTAATATTCTATTTAGTGTTTAAAAGTTAAAGACAGTCTTTTAGAATTCAGAATATTTTTAACACACTTAAAAAGCTGCTGTATTTGTATTATAATACATACTTAAATATGTTTTAAAGAATGTATGAACCACTGTATATAGTCTCTTTCTGCTAAGTGGCTGAATCTCAGAGTGTGGGATTGGAAATGGGCCTATTAAGAATTATCTTTTGGCTAACTCCCCTAAATACTTATTTGCAAAAATTCTTCTAACTAATGTTCTCATTTATTAATGTTTGTTTCAGATAATGCACCCCAGACCATATTTATCATATATATGTATAAAGACAGCCTCACTAGAGGTCTGGCTGTAACCATCTCTGTGCAGTGTAAGAAAATGTCTACTCTATCCTGTGAGAACAAAATTCTTTCCTTTAAGGTAAGACTGAGCCTTAATTTATTTTAGTCATATTTATGTGCAAAATTAGAAAACCCAAATATCCCCAGTCCAACCTTTTGTCTGGACAAGAATAGCAAGAAGTAGAGAACCATTAAAATATTTACTGAAAATTGTTAAACTCTTTAACCTACTGTAATAATATCATGGTTGACTCAGAAAACTTTCCTCCCAATGAGAGCAGCCAGGGGATGCTCACATATGGGCAGTATTTCGAAAGTGAATCTCATGTCATGAAGACTTTCTGAGTGGAGATTTGCCAATAAAGAACTACAATAAAGATCACCCAGTTCCCACTGAAAGTTAGAGTAAGACCTTCACAGACATGCAAAGGAGCAACTTGGGACAGAGGGAAAAGCCACACTAAAATATAATCCAAGTAAGATCAGTGCATCTGTAACAAATAGAGCCTCCAAAAAAACCCTTAGCCATTCCCTTCCAAGCAAAGTACCACCCCTTCAAGTGACAATTTGGAATCCCTGTTCCCTGATCTGAGAGTCAGGAAGTTCAGTTACTATAATGCATTTAGAAGCCTGGAGGTGGACAGGCAGGGTGGAGAGGATTAAGCATGTTGTTACTTAGCAACAAAATCATAAGGGAAGGTGGGAGATGGCCAAGCTCAAGCCATGTGGGATAGAGGAAAACTAATTCAGCTGCAAGACAGAATCAGAAACTGGGAAAAGCCTGATCTGTATGTAAGTGGGGGCTTCCCTGGTGGCTCAGATGGTCAAGAATCTGCATGGAATGCAGGAGACCCAGGTTCAATCCCTGGGTTGGGAAGATCCCCTGGAGAAGGGAATGGCTACCTACTCCAGTATTCTTGCCTGGGAAATCCCATGGACAGAGGAGCCTGGTGGGCTACAGTTCATGGGGTCACAAAGAGTTGGACATGACTAAACAAGTAACTCTTCACTTTCACATGTAAGTAGACTCTTGCTGAGAGATTGGGGACAGTGTCAGGAAGATGAAAATAATGCTTGGCAAATAGTAGAATGGGAGAACTAGTTTATAGTGCCATTAAATCAGATTCACACATGTTGATAAAGGACAAAAGTCAAGAGTTATGGCTTTATAAATTCCAGTTGAGAAGTTTGGCAGGGGTGGGGGGTGGTGGGGGGTGGAATCTAGGTCCTTTCAGGCAGCTAAGGAGGATACTGAGATGCTGTTTTGGGTCTGGAGGTCTCTTTGTCAGTCCTTGGTTAGGATTATGACGATCTTTGCTACCAGAGGGTGAAAATAAAGTTCACATATTCTACTGGTTCTGGGATTAACATGATTAACCTGAAGAGGTCCTCACATTTTCTAGTCCATCCTGAAAAGTAGGCATATGCGCTAATGGGAAAAGCACAGGCAGTACTGTCAGTTAGGTGACCAGCATGGTTATAGTTTCAACGGATCTAGCCATTCTTTGGAAAACCCCATTCTGCCACTGAGATGTTGGAATCAGCATCTGACCTCCCAGGGCAGAGTCCAGCCAAGAAACAGACTACTTTCAGGACAGAAATTCAGGACTACAATGGAAATGAAATGCTTGGCAGGGAAGCCCCAAAAGTTGCTGACCAAGCCCTGGAACAAGAAACCGGGCTATTTATAGCCGGTTTCAGTTCTTGGCTGTGCTGAAGGAAGCAGCTGAGATTCTTGCTCCTTCCTGTCTCTCTCACAGTTGGTTCACAAACTGGAGCTAACCTAGGCTTATGGCTGAAGGTCATCAATGTCTACAGTTGTGAATGGTTGAAGAAGACAGGAACTGATATTAGCCTAGAAAGGCTGTGGTCTTTGCTGGAACTCTACTTCATCTTGAGCAGATAATGGACTCCACTGAATGGGAGAGGAGAGATGGAAATCATCTGATGGATATATTGGGAAAAACAGAGGCCTGGACCTAAATATGCACTACATAGTGGGGAAAGCCAAAATGGTCAAGAAGAATGGAAGATTAGAGATTAAGAGGGAGAGGAGATCAGTATTCCTACATTCAGAGATTTTTTTTTTCTTAATTCTTGAGAATATAAACTTCTTTAGTTCTGTGAAATATTTCAAAATAAACTGCACATATTCAAATCGGTCATGTCCTAAAAAAATTAACCAATTTTTTTCTTTATAGGAAATGAATCCTCCTGATAACATTGATAATGAAGGAAATGACATCATATTCTTTCAGAGAAGTGTTCCAGGACATGATGATAAGATACAGTTTGAGTCTTCATTGTACAAAGGATACTTTCTAGCTTGTAAAAAAGAGAATGACCTTTTCAAACTCATTTTGAAAAAACAGGATGATAATGGAGATAAATCTGTAATGTTCACTGTTCAAAACCAGAACTAGATATTAAAATGGCATAGTTTGAACCATCTGAGTTTTTATCTTTCAAAAAGATTATGAGTTTGAACCTGTAATTATAATGATAAAATGAATAATGATCTCAAAGATGTCACTGAAAAATTAATAATAAGCTTTTGAAAAATTAAATTGACTTCCTCTTGTCCAGGTGAATAAAATATCTGTATAGTGTAAAAAGAATGCATAGTTTGAAAACACATTGTACAGTGTTAATTGGAAAATAGATTATGTTCAACAGAAATGTTTTGAAGCTTCAGGGTTATTGGTCCTAATGATGAATAAAACTTATACTTGAATTTTCTAGTTTTCAATAAGTAATTAAAACCTTAAAGTTTTTATAAAGAAACCACTTCACTTGACTAATTTTTGCCTTTCTTTCAAAGTCAGGATATCTTTAAAAGTCAGATTGATCCTGAATCTGGCAACATATAAAAAGGATTATGCAATCTGATGAAGTACCATTCAATCCAGGAGTGCAAAGATGGTTTAATATTTTAAAATCAAGTAATATACCATATTAATAGGATAAAGGATAAAAACCCACAATCATCTGAATAAATGCAGGGAAAGCACTTACAAAATCTAGTTCATAGTAAAAGATACTCAACAAACTTGAAAGAGAAGAGAACCTCCTTAGTGTGATAAATAGCATCTATGAAAAGCTAATGCTAATATCATACTTTAATGGTAAAAAAAATGCAAGAATTTCAGCTGTTGCAACTTCTGTTTAACATCATGCTCAAGGTTCAAGCCAATAAAATTACAAGAAAAAGAAATAAAACATTTCCAGATTAGAAAAGAAGGAAAACTGTCCTTATTTGCAGACAACATGATTCTAAATGTAGAAAATCCTAAGGAATATATACCCATATGTTTACACAAACCCCTCTTAAAATTAATAAACAAGTTCAGGGAGGTCACAGAATACAAGATTAGTATACAAAAATGAATTGTATTTTTATATATGAGAATGAACAATCTGAATACAAAAATAAGAAAGCAATCCCATTTACAATGATATTACAAAGAATATAACATATAAATAAAGTTAGCAAAAGACGTAGTCTTTCAAGTCTTAAACATTGAAAATTTCTAAACAGTGCTGAGAAAAATTAAATACATTCTAAATGGAGAGATGAGACACTTCACATTCACTGTTTGGAAGACTCAATGTTGTTAAGATGGCAGTTCTCCCCCAAATTGATCATTAGATTCGACTCAGTCTCCACCAAAATTCCAGAAGGTTTTTTTGCAGAAGTTGACAACCTGTGCCTAAAATGTATGTATGTGCTCTGTGCTAAGTCACTTCAGTTGTGTCTGACTGTGACCCTATGGACTAGCCTCCCAGAACCCTCTGTCCATGGGAGTCTCCAGGAAAGAATACTGGAGTGGGTTGCCTTCACCTCCTCCAGGAGATTTTCCCAACTCAGGGATCAAACCCGTGTCTCTTAATTCTCCTGCATTCCAGGCATATTCTTTACCCACTGAGCCACCTGGGAAGCAGGAAATCCAAAAGCATGGAATAGCCAAAATGTTTTGAAAAAGAAAAAAGTTGGATAACTTTCATTTCCTAATCTTGAAACTTAATATGAGCTGCAGTAATCAGAATATGTTGGTACTGACACAGGGGTAAACATATAGATCAATGGAACAAATTTGAGAGTCCAGAAATAAACCCCTATATTTATGGCAAATTAATTTTTGACAAAAGCAATTTGATAGAAAAGGAGAGTTTTCAACAAATGATGCTGAAACAACTGAATATCCACATATAAAATGAACAAACAAAGAGATGAACTAGACCCTTCCCACTATATTCAGAAACTGATTCAAAATCAGAGACTTTAATGTAAGAACTGAAGTTGTAAAACTTTTAGAATAAAACAGGAGAAAATGTCAAGAACTTTGAGTTAGGCAAAGGTTTTTTTAAGACACAAGCAAAGGTTTTTTTAAGACACAACCCAAGAAGCATGATCTGTAAAAGAAAAAAATTAATAAATTGAACTTAATCAAAATTCAAAATTTGGGAGTTAAACTGGATGAATGGTACAGGGGACCTCTAGATAATATCTTTGTAAGTTCTATGATCCCTTATTATTCCAAATTTTAAATTTTTTCCAAAAATTTTCATTCAAAAGATGTCATTAAGAAAGTAAAAAGGCAAGCCACAGAGAAAATATTTGTAAATCACGTGTATGGCAAAAAAATTGTATCCAGAAAATACAAAGAAATATTCAACTCAGTAAAAAGACAATCCAATTTTTTAAATGGGCATAAGATTTGAATAGATATTTCTCCAAAGAAGATATACAAATGACTAATAAGCACATGAAATGATGCCTAACATTATTAGTTATTAGGCAAATGCAAATTAAGACTCAATAAGATACCACTTCACATCCACCAGAATGGCTATGATCAAAACAACAGAAAAGGGAGGGGCAAACTAGGGGTATGGGGTTGAGATATAAAGCACCGTGTATAAAATAGATAAGAAACAGGGACATATTAATATTATATAGCAGAGAGAATTAGAGCCATTATCTCATAATAACTTTTAATAGAGTATAATCTATAAAAATACTGAACTACTACACTGTACATGTACAATTAATATATTGGGGAGCTCTGAAAAGTATTTTTTTTTAGTTTTTAAATTTTTATTGGAGTATAATTGCTTTACAATATGTGTCAGTGTCTACTGTACAGCAAAGTGAATTGGCTAATATGTACATCTGTCCTTTTTTTTTGGATTTCCTTCCCATTTAGGTCACCACAGAGCGCTGAGTAGAGTTCCCTGTGCTATACAGTAGATTCTCATTAGTTATCTGTTTTATACATAGTATCAATAATGTATATATGTCAATCCCAATCTCACAATTCATTTCACTCTCTCTTTCCCCCTTGGTATCCATACATTTATTTGTTCTCTATGTCTGTGTCTCTATTTCTGTTTGTAAATAAGATCATCTATACCAATTTTTTTCAGATTTCACATATATGCATTAATATATGATATTTGTGTTCTATTTCTTATTTACTTCGCTCTGTATGACAGTCTTTAGGTGTCTCTACAAATGACCCTATTTTGTTCCTTTTTATGTCTAAGTAATAGTCCATGGTATATATGTACCCCATCTTCTTTATCCATTCCTCTGTTGATGGGCATTTAAGTTGTTTCATGTAATAACAACACTCTAGGTTGTTACAATAGCATGTCCTGGCTATTGTAAATAGTGCTGCAATAAGCACTGAGATACATATGTCTTTTTGAATTATGGTTTTCTCTGGGTATATGCCCAGTTGAAGCTAATAAATTATTTTAAATTAACTGTATTTAATGGAAGTCTGGCATGCTGCAGTCCATGGGGTTGGAAAGCATCAGATACAACTGAGCGACTGAACAACAACAAAATACTTAAGTTAGTAAAAAATAAATAAATAAAAAGCCAATAACAAGTGTTGACAAAAAATATGAAGAAACAGGAATTCTCATACACTGCTGGCAGAAATGTGAAGTAGAGAGTCACTTTGGAAAGCAATTTTGCAATTTCTTATAAGGTTAAATATAATTTTTTCATATGGCTCAAAAATTCACTCTTACATATCTGCTTAAGAAAATAAAACACATGTTTCCACAAAGAGTTATACATTAATGTTCACAGCAGCATTATTCATAATAGGCAAAAAGTGGAAAGAGCCCAAATGTCCATCAACTAGTGAAGAGATAAATAAAATTTGGTAGGGCCATGTTGAAATATCATTACTAATAAAAAAGTATAAAATACAGATAAATACTACAACATGAATGAACTTTAAAATATTACATTAAAAAAGTAAAATACAGAAGATTGCATATCATATGATATTCTATTTATATACAATGTCCAGAAAAGACAAATCTGTCATGACAGAAATGTAGGTTCATGTTTGCCTAGAGCTGGGGTGGGGATGGGGATTAACTGTAAACAGATATGAAAAATCATACTGGGGAAAAGAAAATTTCCTAAAACTGGATGTGGTAGTGGTTGTGCAACTTGGTAAACTTTCTAAAAATCCTTGAATTGTATCCTTAAATTTGGTGAATTTATGGTATGTAAATTATGCCTTAAAATTACTTTAAAAAATTCCATTTGATTGAATTTTTATGTTAACTTTTATTACTTTTTCCTTACTATAAAATTAAGACATATTTGTTACCAAAATTTTAGAAAATACAGTGTAACAGAAAGAAGAAAATTCAAATGCCCATTGCCTCCATCTTCAGACAACCATTTTTGACATTTTGGCATAGGCCCTTAGTTTTTGTTTCTATAAAGATGTGAGCTGAAAAACAAAATCCCCTGCCCCTTGATCTAGACAGAATCTGGTATACCTTTTCAATAATCTTTCAAAGCTTCACTTGAAATCTTGGACATACAAAGGGATAGCGTGAACTGAGTCTTGACATAAGGGATGGTTCTGCATAAGGAAAGAGGAGGCTCTGAGAGGGAGAGCACAATGAAAGTTCTAGCTTGTCTAGAGTAGACTCTAACAGAGTCTACTACAAGGACTTTTGTGCAAGTAATTTATTTGGGATGTAATCCCGGGGAGCAAGAAAGAGAAAACTAGGATGAGAAAGGGAAAGTGCAAGCTAATATAAGGTGTGTTATCAAGGTTCTCACTATGGGCCTAATTTGTCCAGAACCACCTGAGAAGCATATAAAATGCCTCCCAAAATAATCTCCCTGGAGGGAAGGAGGCAAGGGTATATATCCATAAGCTCCAGACACCCGTGAATTGAAGGTTTCCCCTGGGGATGTTAATCCCGACACTTCTTAGCAGTGCTTGGCCAGGCAGATTGACATGTGGCAGGAAGTGAAAACACGTGCAGCACACTCAAGACAATATTGTTAGTATGAGCTAGCATGGCACTGTCCACTGCAGTTACTGTGGAGATCAGAAGTGGGCTGAAGCAATGTGACACAGGGCACCAGACGGGATCAAGCAAGAGGGCAAAGCTTAAGTATAAAGAAATCACCATAGCTGATTCACGTTGTTGTACAGCAAAAACCAACACAACATTGAAAAGCAATTACCTGCCAATTAAAAATAAATTTTTAAAAATCACCAGAGGACCTTCAAGCAGATGTTTTACTTCTTTCTTTCCAAACTATTTGGATTATTTCTTTTCCTTATTTTACCATATGGTTAGAACCTTGGTAAAACATTGAATAGAAGTGATGAGAAACAGCATACTTGCCTTATTCTCAATCTTAGAGAGAAATCAATCAATATTTCATCATTATATATGATATTAAGTTCAGTTGCTCAGTCATGCCCGACTATTTGCGACACCATGGACTGCAGCACGCCAGGCTTCCTTGTCCATCACCAACTCCCAGAGCTTGCTCAAACTCATGTCCATTGAGTGAGTGATGCCATCCAACCATCTCATCCTCTGTCATACCCTTCTCCTCCTACCTTCAATCTTTCCCAGCATCAGGGTCTTTTCCAATGAGTGACTTCTTTGCATCAGGTGGCCAAAGTATTGGAGCTTCAGCTTCAGCATGAGTCCTTCCAATGAATATTCAGGAATGATTTCCTTTAGGATTGACTGGTTTGATCTCCTTGCAGTCTAAGGGACTCTCAAGAGTATTCTCCAATACCATAGTCCAAAAGCATCAATTCCTCAGTGTTCAGCTTTCTTTGTGGTCCAACTCTCACATCCATATATGACTACTGGAAAAACCATAGCTTTGACTATTCAGATCTTTGTCTGCAAAGTGATGGCTCTGTTTTTTAATACACTGTCTAGGTTTGTCATAGCATTCTTTCAAGCAGCAAGCCTCTTTTAATTTCCTGGCTGCAGTCACCGTCCACATTGATTTTGGAGCCCAAGAAAATGAAATCAGACAGTTTTCACATTTTCCCCATCTATTTGCCATGAAGTTATAGGACCAGATACCATGATTTTCCTTTTTTCAATTGAGTTTTAAGCCAGCTTTGTCACTCTCCTCTTTTATCTTCATCAAGAGGTTCTTTAATTCCTCTTCACTTTCTGCCATAAAGGTGTTATCATCTGCATATCTGAGGCTGCTGATATTTCTCCCTGCAAACTTGATCCCAGCTTGTGATTCATCCACCATGGCACTTCACATGATGTACTCTGCATATAAGTTAAATACGCACAATGACACTATACAGCCTTGAGGTACTCCATTTCAATTTTGACCCAGTCCATTGTTCCATGTCCAGTTCTAACTGTTGCTTCTTGTCCTGCATACAGGTTTCTCAAGAGGCAGGTTATGTGATCTTGTATTCCCATCTTATTAACAATATTCCACAATTTTTTGTGATCCACACAGTCAAAGGCTTCAGTATAGTCAATGAAACAGAAGTAGATGTTTTTCTGGAACTCTTGCTTTTCCTAGGATCCAACAAATGTTGGCAATTTGATCTCTGGTTCCTCTGCCTTTTCTAAATCCAACTTGGTTCTGGAATTTCTTGGTTCACGTACTGCTGAAGCTTAGCTTGAAGGATTTTGAGCATAATCTTGCTGGCATGTGAAATGAGTGCAAATGTGTGATAGTTTGAGCATTCTTTGGCATTGCCTTTCTTTGGAACTGGAATGAAAACTGACCTTTTCCAGTCCTGTGGCCACTGCTGAGTTTTCCAAATTTGCTGGCATATTGAGTGCAGCACTTTAACAATATCATCTTTTAGGACTTGAAATAGCTCAACTGGAATTCCATCACCTCCACTAGCTTTGTTCGGAGTAATGCTTCCTAAGGTGCATTTGACTTCACACTCCAGGATGTCTGGCTCTAGGTGAGTGACCACACCATTGTGGGTATCTGGGTCATTAAAAGCTTTTTTGTAGAGCTCTCCTGTGTATTATTGCCACCTTTTCTTAATCTCTTCTGCTTCTGTTAGGTCCTTACCATTTTTATCCTTTATTGTGCCTTTCTTTGCATGAAATGTTCCCTAGGTATCTCCAATTTTCTTAAAGAAATCTCTAGTCTTTCCCATTCTATCGTTTTCCTCTATTTTTTTGTATTTTTCACTTAAGAAGGCTTTTTTATCTTTCCTTGCTAGTCTCTGGAACTCTGCATTCAGTTGGGTATATTTTTCCCTATCTCCTTTGCCTTTCACCTCTCTTCTTTTCTCAGCTATTTGTAAGGTCTCTTCAGACAACCACTTTTCCTTCTTGCATTTCTTTTTCTTGGGGATGGTTTTGGTCACCACCTCCTGTACAATGTTACGAACCTCTGTCCATAGTTATTCAGGCACTCTGTCTACCAGATCTAGTCCCTTGAATCTATTCATCACCTCCATTGTATAATCATAAGGGGTTTTATTTAAGTCATACCTGAATGGGAGAGTGGTTTTCCATACTTTCTTCAATTTGAGCCTGAATTTGCAAATAAGAAGCTGATAATCTGGGCCACAGTCTGCTCCCAGTGTTGTTTTTGCTGTCTGTATAGAGCCTCTCCATCTTCAACTGCAAATATAATCAATCTGATTTAAGCACTGACAATCTGGTGATGTCCATGTGTAGAGTTGTCTCTTGTGTTGTTGGAAGAGAGTGTTTGCTATGACTAGTGCATTCTCTTGGCAAAACTCTGTTAGTCTTTGCCCTGCTTCCTTTTGTACTCTGTAGGCCAAACTTGCCTGTTACTGCAGGTATTTCTTGACTTCCTACTTTTGTATTCCAGTTCCCTATGAAAAGGACATCTTTTTTTGGTGCTAGGTCCAGGAAGTCTTTCAGGTCTTCATAGAATCATTCAGCTTCAGTTTCTTCAACATCAGTGGTTGGGGCACGGACTTGTAATACTGTGGTATTTAACGGTTTGCCGTGGAAACGAATCGAGATCATTCTGTTGTGTTTGAGATTGCACCCAAGTACTGCATTTCGGACTCTTGTTGACTACGAGAGCTACTCCATTTCTTCTAAGGTATTCTTGCCCACAGTGGTAGATACAATGGTAATCTGAATTAAATTCACCCATACCCATCCATTTTAGTTCATTGATTCCTAAAATGCTGATGTTCACTGTTGCCATCTTCTGTATGACCACTTCCAATTTACCTTGATTCATGGACGTAACATTCCAGATTCTTACTCAATACTGTTCTTTACAGCATGGGACTTTGCTTTCACCACCAGATGCCACCACAACTGGGCATTGTTTCTGCTTTGGCTCAGCCTCCTCGTTCTTTCTGTAGCTATTCCTCTGCTCTTCTGCAGTGACACCTAGTGAACTGGGGGATTCATCTTTCAGTGTCATATCTTTTTGCCTTTTCATACTGTTCATAGGGGTTTTCAAGGCAAGAATAATGGTGTGGTTTGCCATGCCCTTCTCCAGTGGACCACTTTTTGTCAGGCTCTAACTGTCAGGGACATCCCCTTCAGCCACTCAATGTAGCTGGATGACGTGCTGGGCGCCCTGGTTGTCTCACTGCTCTTCCTCCTTGAGCATTTGAACCTTCACTGGTCACTGGGTGTCGGTCAACGTGCAGCCAGGGATCGAGGCAAAGGCCCTGCTGGAGTGGCTGGGAAGAGGGTCTGGGGAAAGTTGGAGCTGATGTTGGAAGACACCCAGGATGGGAGGGCACACCAGCCTCATCACTGCCGCTGGCCACCCTGGAACCCATCCACTGCCCAGGAGTCTCAGAGCCAATCAGCAGCTCAGGAGGAGTTGGTACCCTGATCTCTCTGCTGCCGCGGTTGCCCTGGGAACTGGGAGTGCTGGTCACTACCCTGCTTCCACCTCCAACTCTGGGTTGATCTTTGCAAAGCCTCTTCCCAGGCCACCAATGCCTCTTCAGGCCACCACCATGTTATCCTGTGGTGATACTTGTTATAGGTTTAGTACCAAATGTTTTTCCAGATCACGGTGAACCTGAAAAGCACTTGGGTTAGTTTTCACTATATTTCTGAGAATTTTTATGAATAATAAATTTATGTAAGTGCTTATTTATTTAAGCCAATTAAACAGAGATCTTGTAGAGATTAATTTTGGTAATATTATCTGAGGTTTGAAAATACCACACGGCTACAACACACAATTATGTACAGACACGCATGAATATACAGACAGGCACAAACTGATAGTTTAGTTTTTAAATTTTAACCATAAGACAGGTGTGATGATGTAAAATTCACTAGTTACAAAAGAAACAGTTAGGATAAGTTAAGTTTATATGCTCAGATGGCTAAATCTTTTTCTACTAATATTTGTGGAGAAGAAGTAAGATTTTTCACTCACTCAAATTTCAAATGATCTTTCACCATGACCTTTCAAATGACCTTGTTCTTCTGATAAGAATTATCTCTCTAAAGTCTGTAGAATATGTACATCTCATAGGCATACATTTTTATCTTTGAAGAAGAGTCCTTAAAAGGAAAAAGTTCTTATCAGGCTCCAATATGGTCTTCCAGTATCTTATCAGGTTTCAGGCAGGACAAACAGTAAATATTCCTGGAAGTATTAAATAACTTCAGGGACCCAAAAGGCATTTATTCTCAAAGAGGGTTCAAAGGTTCATACATTCCCAAGATTCAGAGTCACTCCCAAAGATAGCCAAAGGAAAGCACTGACAGCCTGCATGTCCCAGGCAAGCAGAAAGTCAAACCAAGCTTTTGTTTTTAACAAGGTAACCATTTAATAGTCTCTTCACAGTGGAAAGGCAATTTACATGGAGGCTTACTAGAATTAATACTCAAATACAGAAAGCTAGAGGGGAGCAATAGGAATTACATCAGTCCTATAGTCTTTTGTTTTCCGTACCTTTTAAGATAGGCACACTTACTAAGACACTGTTTTTCATCATGCTTTTGTATATTTATTTATTCATTTTTTTTTTATCATGCTTTTGTATATTTATTTATTCATTTTTGATGGCACTGGGCTTCTTTGTTACTGCACTGGCTTTTCTCTAGTTGCAGTGAGCAAGGGCTACTCTCTAGTTTTGAAGCAAGGGCCTATCATCGTGGTGACTTCTCTTGCTGAGGAGCACAGGCTCTAGGCATGCGGTCCTCACTAGTTGCAGCAGGTGGGATTACTAGCTGCAGTTCCCAGGCTCTAGAGGACAGGCTTAGTGTTGTGGCACATGGGTTTAGTGGCTCTGCAGCATGTGGGATCTTCCCAGACCAAGGATAGAACTCATGTCCCCTGCATTGGTAGGTGGATTCTCATCCACTGTATCACCAGGGAAGTCCTCAGTATATTTTATAATTTTTCATTAGCTTTTTGCAACAAAATTTTCAAAGAAACTATTTTGAAATTTGGAAGCTTTGTGGAAGCTTCAGCATGTCAATTAAAATAAGTATCTGAGTTAGGAAGATCCCTTGGAGAAGGAAATGGCAACCCACTCCAGTATTCTTGCCTGGGAAAGTGCATGGACAGAGGAGCCTGGTGGGCTATACAGTCCATGGGGTCACACAAGAGTCAAACATAACTTAGCAACTAAACAACAACACCTCTTCTTTAAATGATCTTATCCAATTAGAATGTTCCTCCTAATGACCACTGTAATTCTAGTTTGTGATTTCCAAGTGCTGGCAGCAGTTTAGAAGGACCCTAGCTGTAGGAGTTTAATCCTGTCAATGAAAAATTAATCAGTCAATCTAAGAAATGGAAATCTTTATTAGAGACAAATTTGAGGATTATAACCTGGGAAGAGCACCTCAGAAAGCTCTGAGAACTGTCCCACCTGTTAGAAGTCAAGGCACAGCCATGTAAGTTTTTTGAGACTGTGCATCAAATGATGTATTACTGACAGTTTACATACTTCAAATCTAAGCACCATGTGACCCCTGACAACACTGTTGATGTCAATTAAAAAGATGCACAGCGTGAGAGTTGTGAGTTAAGTTTTATTTGGGGGGAGAATGAGGACTGCAACCTGGGAGATAGCACCTCAGCTCTGAGAGACTTCTCCAAAGAGGCAATGGGAGAAGGTCAATGTGTAAGATTTTGGTGATGGGGGAGTTCAATGTAAAAAAGCACTCATTTTTCAAAAGGCTTTTTGCTAGTCACAAGGAACTGATGTCACTGTGAAGGAATTTAGCTTTTCTAGATATGAGGAGATGCAAGGGTTCGGATGAAATTAGGTCCTAAAAATATCTAAGTATCTAAAGACCTGTTCCACCAGTTTCCTGAGAGCTCAGAGTGCAACACTCACCAAGCTGAATTCCCTTCGGAGAGTATTCAAGGTCAGCAGCTGCAGCAGCACAGGCAGATGGCAAATGTCTGTGTTGCTGTTCTTCAGTCGCTGGCAAATGCTCTTGGCAAGTGCCGATTTTTAGTTGACATTGACTTGAAAAAATGCACAACATGGTGAGAGTTGCGAGTTGTTTTACTGGGGCCAAAATGAGAACTGCAGCCCAGGAGATAGCACCTCAGATAGCTCTGAGAAATTGCTCCAAAAATCCAGTGGGGGAGATCAGTGTATGTGTGATTTTGGTGAAGGAAGAATGCATGCAATGAAGCACAGATTTTTCCAGAAACTTTCTGCTCATTTCGTGAAGTTTTTGCTAGTCACGAGAAACAGTCATCACCATCACGGGTTTTAGTGCTTTTCTAGACATGAGGAGAAACAAGAATTAGGCTCATAATATTGGCTCCTAAAAATATCTAACTCTCTGAAGACCTGTCTTGCCAGTTTTCCCCGAGCACACAGAGTGCCTCATTTCTGCTCTCTACCCTGAACTCCTCTCAGGGGGTGTTGAAAATCAGCAGCTGCAGCAACACATGATTTCATCCTTGTAGAGGCCGGTGGCAAGTGCCCGTGGCAAGTGCCAATTTGTAGTTGACAAGATCAAAGATGGAATGTTATCTTTTAAGGAATTGTCTTGCTGGTGTTAGGAACTGTCACTCTTCAGGGTGAGCAGCTTTTTCTGCCAATGGGGGAGATTTGGTCAATGCATAGTGTAGAAATACAATGCATGGTGTGGGGACAGAGGAAGCTAAAGGCAGAGAAATTCTTGTTTAAGTTTTTCTTGTCTTGTTATAAAATATGAATTTTATTTCACAATCCACATTTATGTCCAGCTATGTCTAGCCACAAATGGGGTGTAATTCTCATTTCTGTCTGGCCATATTTTGGGGTCCCTACCCTGGAGGTTTCCCTGGTGGCTCAGATGGTAAAGAATCTGCCTGCAGTGCAGGAGACCTGGGCTTGATCCCTGGATTGGGAAGATCCCCTGGAGAAGAGAATGGCTACCCACTCCAATGTTTTTGCCTGATAAATTCCATGGACGGGGAGCCTGGTGGGCTACAGTCCATGGGATCTCAGAGTCATACACGACTGAGCAACTAACACACACACATACACCCTAGAGGTTACCAAGCCAAGCTCTCAGAATACAAAGCAAGTTTTGTAAGATTTTGTAGATATTCAATATCTTCCAGAACCATAGTTCTTAGATATAAAATATGCAGATGTGCTGAAAGATGGCAAAGAGTTAAATAACTCTTTGGATCTTAGGAATCCCATTTTTTGCTCAAAACAAAATTTCATTCACCTAAGATCTTGGAGCACTGGACCCGTCCACTCAAATCCAATCCAGTCCAATTCAAGACGAAGTCTGGTTTTTAAATTGGATCCTGTCCAACTCCAGCTGATAACTACCAACAATTCCCATGGAACTCTGGACTAAGGGGAAAGGTTGAACCAGCAGACCTCAACAATTGAGGACTGCAGGCTGGGGGCTCTGCATGGATGAGGAACTACACGCTGCCACCAACTACTGCCACATGGACCTTTGGGCAAAATCAAAGGCTGGGAATTGCAGGCTAAAATGTCAGGGGCTGGTCTTTAGGTAGACCCACCTACTAGCTCAACGGGGCACCAAGCTGACCTGCCCTGTGAAGAAAAGCCTATTAGATCAGGAGTTCAGTGCAAAGAGAGCAGAGCTTAGAACTTACTCATGGCCCTTGAGAATGGCAAGAAAGATAGTGAATTTAAAGAGTAACATGTCTTGTGTTTCTCATTGTCCCCAAATGCTGTGAAGTTCACTTCTAATCCCACTGCTGCCCCCAAATTTGTTAAATAAAAATTCATCAGAATAAATTTGAAGATTTTTGTGCTGAAAGTTTTCACTTTTGTCTCAGGTTCAAAGGATTTGTTAACAAAATAAGCCACTTGTTCTATACAAATAAATAATAGCAATATTTATTAAAGAATTATCTAGCTTACTTTCAATATACTAACATTAAAAGAAAAGAGAAAGAGAAACAGCAGAGAATACATCACCAAATTGGGTTTTGACCAACAACCAGACTCAAACAGCACTGGGCAGTCCCGTGACACAGCACATGTGGAGTCCCAGCTGGGAAAAGGTCCCAGGCAGCAGATCTCCTCCGTGGGTGAGACTTCAAAGATTGCAGTTCGGGGCTCCTGCTTATAATCCGAGGATGCAAACTGATATCATCATCAATCTGTGAGCAAATAGCAGCTCTGGTCATGTTAATACTATCTGTTTTGTCTTGTAAAACTTGGAATGTTGTTAAGCCTGGGCCTTGGTTAGCCAGGGACCCTTCAAGGGCTGGACAATTTCAAGATCTGTCCCCAGTCTTATCTTTGGTGCTGCAAGTCTTGCATTCACAGCAGGTAGTCAGAGCAGCGTCTAGGTGGCTTAGAAGCAAGGTCAGAGGCCTGCTCTGCTCTGCCTAAACAAGACTATTTATTTAATTTCCCTAACAAAGATCTAATTGACTTTATTAATTTATTCATGAATTGGGCAGCATCCTACCTAGAAAATAGAAAGAGGCTCTGTCAAGCTGCAGAAAAGGAAAGGGAGCAGAAGAAAAAGACATTATTAGCAAATTATAAAGCAAAATAATTAGCATTGTTTTAGGCACAATTCTCCTAAAGATAACAGAAGGGGCCCTTTAGGAATGGATGGACTATCTCATTAGTGCTAAGTAATTCCATATTGACCGGTTAAAGGTTACTTTCTTGGGAGAGGCTGTCACTGCAGTTAGTTTAGGTATTAAGTTTGTTTTGCTGGCACAGGGCCTTAAAGCAATGACTGTATCTGGGGCCTGTTATTTCTTCTTAATAAAATGTATGACATAATGATTTGATACTTGTTTATATTGTGAAACGATCACCACAATAAGTCTAGTTAGCATCTGTCACCATATATAGTTACAAAACATTTTTTTCTTGTGATGTTAACTTTTAATATCTAGTCTCTTAGCAACTTTCAAATATGCCCTTTTGTTTTCTAAACTCTTTTGGCATAACTTCCTTATATTTGACTCCTGAAAAATGTGGATATTTAAAGAGGTAGTATCCAGAGATGATATGAGGAGACTGACTTTTGGAGCCATGCAACCTTGTTTTGAATCTGGTCCCATGACCAAAGTACGCAGGAGATGTGTGCTTTGGACACATCTCTCTGAGGCTCAGTTTCCTCACATATAAAATGGGAATGGCGGGAAACACCCACTTCACAGGGTAGTTTACAGAATAAATGAGATAATATGAAGCTCTCGGTAGTATCTGGCACTGGAACATGACAGCTAATAAACTTTATTCCCCTTCTTAAATTTCTCCATGTATTCACCATCCACCTCCACCTGAGCTCATACACACACACACACACACACACACACACACACACACACACACACACACCTGTCAGAGAGAAACAGGGCCTTTTCTTCCTATAAGAAATAAACCTGGAATTTCCTTGGTGGTCCAGTGGCTAAGACTCCACACGCCCAATGCAGGGGGCCCGGGTTCAATCCCTGGTCAGGGAACTAGAGCCCACATTCCACAACTAAAAATATCCCACATGTCACAATTAAAAAAAAAAAAAAAGATGCCACATGCCTCAACGAAGACCTGGTGCAACCAAATGAATAAATAAATATTTGAAAAAGAAATAAACCCATCTTGCTTTGCTGCTGCTGCTAAGTCGCTACAGTTGTGTCCAACTCTGTGCGACCCCATAGACAGCAGCCCAGGCTCTGCCGTCTCTGGGATTCTCCAGGCAAAAATACTGGAGTGGGTTGCCATTTCCTTCTCCAATGCATGAAATGGAAAAGTGAAAGCGAAGTCACTCAGTCGTGTCCGACTCTCAGCGACCCCATGGACTGCAGCCTACCAGGCTCCTCCATCCATGGGATTTTCCAGGCAAGAGTACTGGAGTGGGGTCACTTCTTTTCCTACAGTGTATAAACTCATTGCTCACTCCAACGGAATAAAAACATCACGGCTTTCCCTACTATTCTTTCTGGCTCTTAGACATATGTTGCATTTTCCCTATCTTCTTTCAACACATGTACTTTATAACTGAAACAGAAAATGCCAGGGCATAGAAGCCTACTTTGTTTTGCTTGCTTATCTTCCAAATTTTAAACTCTTGATTTTGTTGCACAAAAGAAATCCAGTTTAAACTAGACTACAGAAAATGGCAAGTCACGGCTTGGAATTTTGCTAACTGTACATATGATTGTCTCTGGAACCACAAAACCCATATAGCAGAACAAAATTTTTTATTCACATCTGTAGTTATGCTCAAAATTTGGTCTTTGATTTTTCCTAAAATGGTAGTGACCTTGCTCATGAATGGCTCCTCACCCCCATGAATGGTACACATCTTTTATCCAGGACTTAATTATACATCACAGAGCTCAGTTCAGGAAATGAGAGAGTAAAAAAGTCAAAGGTAAGTGTGTTGTTAGTTGCTCAGTCATGTCGGCTTCTTTGCAGCCGCATGAACTATAAACCACCAGGCTCCTCTGGCCATTCTTCAGGCAAAATACTGGAGTGGGTTGCCATTTCCTTCTCCAGGAGATCTTCCTGACCCAGAGTTCGAACCTGCGTCTCCTGTGTCTCCTGCGTTCCAGGCAGATTTTTAATCTGCTGAGTCATCAGAGGAAGAATGTCAAAGTTATAGGCATTGAAAATCATAACATTTGGGGCAAAATGTCATGAAATTCTACCTGTCCCCAAAAGGGCTCCTCAACTGAGGTCTTTTGGGGGAGACCAAAAGAGAGAGATCTTCTTTTTCTGGCTCCTAGACTACAAGATGGCCTATAAGGTATTTTTGAAGTCATTAACTCACTTTTTACAGCCATTTGATAAAAAACAAAAATGTCAGGTGGAGGTATTTCCAGAAAGCTCTCAGATACCACATTCTGAACACAATGCCTTCTAAGGCCAGGGGCACACGTCAGGCAGAGCCTCTGGGCCTTCCGAAGATGCCTGCAACAGAAGGGATAAAAATGAAGGGCAGGGGAGGGCTTCTGATTGGCTGGGTGGGCAGCCTTCACAGAAAAGGTTTCATCTAAGCTAAGCCTTGATGGGCAAGCAGCATCTCAACAGACTATGGGAGGAAGGAGTCTTTCATCCCTGAGCATGTGGACTCGGATTTGTTAGACGTTGTCTCTGAAGATCAGAGTGCTAATTGTCATAGCAGGTGGGAATCTCAGTCCTTAAGCTCTGAGGAGTAAGAAATGAAACCTTACTTTCTACTCCTTTTTTTTTTGGCCGTGCCACACTCTGATCAGGGATTGAACCTTGGCCCTGGCAGTGAAAGTGCCAAATCCTAACCACTGGACTCCAGGGAATTCCAGGAACCTTACCTTCTATATTTGATTTTTTTTTTAACTTTTTTATTTTGTATTGGAGTATAGCGGGTTAACAATGCTATGACAGTTTTAGGTGAAAAGCAAGGGGACTCAGCTAGACATATACATGTATCCATTCTCCCCCAGACTCCCCTCCCGTCCAGGCTGCCACATAACATTGAGCAGAGTTTCCTGTGCTATACAGTAGGTCCTTGCTGGTTATCCATTTTAAACATAGCAGTGTGTACATGCCCATCCCAAACTCCCTAACTATCCCTTCCCCTCACTCTTCCCCAAACAACCATAAGTTCATTTTCTAAGTCTTTTTCTGTATGTTAATTTCTACTCCAAGTTCTCACTATGCTGAGGTAGTAAAAAATTAATTTTAGTAATTGCTAACAGTCCCTCTGTCCCCACAGAGGGGAGATAGATATAGAACTATACAAATATAGAACTTGTATCTAAGTTCTGTAGAGTAAATAATACCAAGGCATGGGGGATAGGGATGCAAAGAAGAATCTAAGGTCTTATCTATTGCAAGAAAGTTTATTAACAATAAGGAAAGAAAGAACAGGTCCCAAAAAGTCGTACATGACTGAGCGGCTGAGCACACACAAAGAAAGAACAGAGAGAACACCTCAAGACAGAGTGGGCCACACTGCAGGAGGCAAAGGGCCCTGGAGGGCTGGGTACAGAGTTTTTAAGGCAGGATCATTTGCATAATCCAGGGGCGTCATCAATTGACAACCCTGATTGACAACTGCAGATTATATAACAAGATGCTCTACCGCTCATGTGCTTCCCAAAATTCAGTCTGTTATAATTAGATAATTATAATCAATAATTATGGAATTGATTATATTCTTTGCAGCCAAAGATGGAGAAGCTCTGTACAGTCAGCAAAAACAAGACTGGGAGTGGACTGTGGCTCAGATCATGAACTCCTTATTGCCAAATTCAGACTTAAACTGAAGAAAGTGGGGAAATCCACTAGACCATTCAGGTATGACCTAAATCAAATCCCTTATGATTATTCAGTGGAAGTGAGAAATAGATTTAAGGGACTAGATCCGATAGACAGAGTGCCTGATGAACTATGGACGGAGGTTCGTGACATTCTGCAGGAGACAGGGATCAAGACCATCCCCAAGAAAAAGAAATGCAAAAAGCAAAATGGCTGTCTGAGGAGGCCTTACAAATAGCTGTGAAAAGAAGAGAAGCGAAAAGCAAAGGAGAAAAAGAAAGATATACCCATCTGAATGCAGAGTTCTAAAGAATAGCAAGGAGAGATAAGAAAGCCTTCCTCAGCGATCTATGCAAAGAAATAGAGGAAAACAATAAAATGGGAAAGACTAGAGATATCTTCAAGAAAAGTAGAGATACCAAGAGAACATTTCATGCTAAGATGGGCTCAATAAAGGACAGAAATGATATGGACCTAACAGGAGCAGAAGATATTAAGAAGAGGTGGCAAGAATACACAGAAGAACTATACAAAAAGGATCTTCACAACCAGATAATCATGATGATGTGATCACTCACCCAGAGCCAGACATCCTGGAATGTGAAGTCAAGTGGGCCTTAGGAAGCATCACTATGAACAAAGCTAGTGGAGGTGATGGAATTCCAGTTGAGCTATTTCAAGTCCTAAAAGATGATGCTGTTAAAGTGCTGCACTCAATATGCCAGCAAATTTGGAAAACTCAGCAGTGGCCACAGGACTGGAAAAGGGCAGTTTTCATTCCAATCCCAAAGAATGCTCAAACTACTGCACAATTGCACTCATCTCACACACTAGTAAACTAATGCTTAAAATTCTCCAAGCCAGGCTTCAGCAATACGTGAACCGTGAACTTCCAGATGTTCAAGCTGGTTTTAGAAAAGGCAGAGGAACCAGAGATCAAATTGCCAACATCCTCTGGATCATCAAAAAAGCAAGAGAGTTCCAGAAAAACATCTATTTCTGCTTTATTGACTATGCCAAAGCCTTTGACTGTGTGGATCACAATAAACTGTGGAAAATTCTGAAAGAGATGGGCATACCAGACCACCTGACCTGCCTTTGGGAAACCTGTATGCAGGTCAGGAAGCAACAGTTAGAACTGGACATGGAACAACAGACTGGTTCCAAATAGGAAAAGGAGTACGTCAAGGCTGTATATTGTCACCCTGCTTATTTAACTTACGTGCAGAGTACATCATGAGAAATGCTGGGCTGGAGGAAGCACAAGCTGGAATCAAGATTGCCAGAAGAAATACCAAAAACCTCACATATGCAGATGACACCACCCTTATGGCAGAAAGTGAAGAACTAAAGAGCCTCTTAATGAAAGTGAAAGAGGAGAGTGAAAAAGCTGGCTTAAAGCTCAACTTTCAAAAAACTAAGAGCATGGCATCCGGTCCCATCACTTCGTGGCAAATAGATGGGGAAACAGTGGAAACAGTGGCTGACTTTATTTTTCTGGGCTCCAAAATTACTGCAGATTGTGATTGAAGCCATGAATTAAAGATGCTTACTCCTTGGAAGGAAAGTTATGACCAACCTAGACAGCGTATTGAAAAGCAGAGACATTACTTTGTCAACAAAGGTCCGTCTAGTCAAGGCCATGGTTTTTCCAGTGGTCATGTATGGATGTGAGAGTTGGACTATAAAGAAAGCTGAGCACTGAAGAATTGATGCTTTTGAACTGTGGTGTCAGAAAAGACTCTTGAGAGTCCCTTGGACTACATGGAGATCCAACCAGTCCATCCTAAAGGAGATCAGTCCTGGGTGTTCATTGGAAGGACTGATGTTGAAGCTGAAACTACAATACTTTGGCCACCTGATGCAAAGAAGTGACTCATTTGAAAAGACCCTGATGCTGGGAAAGACTGAGGGAAAGAGGAGAAGGGGACGACAGAGGATGAGATGGTTGGATGGCATCACCGACTCAATGGACATGGGTTTGGGTAAACTCTAGGAGCTGGTGTTGGACAGGGAGGCCTGGCGTGCTGCGGTTCATGGGGTCGCAAAGAGTCGGACACGACTGAGCGACTGAACTGAGCTGAATGAAAGTGAGTAGGTCTCAGGTCTTCCCAGGGAGAAATCTCCTCTGCCCCCCACCTCTTATTTGTAGAAAAATTTTAGCCTACTATACCTTCTAAGTTCCAAAGAGCAAATTTAATCAGAGAAGTAAGAAAATACAGAATCAAAGGAAAAGAGTCAAGCAAAACAAATAATAGTTTAGCCATAAAGCAGTCAAAGACCTTTAGTTCCTCCTCAAGGTCTATAGATTATATCCTGAGCCATATCCTTGAGTTGTTATGAAAATACAAAAATCTCCCCCAGGTGAAGGAGGTTAACTGCATGCTGACCACCAGCAGAACCCAGACCAATTGGAACCAGAAGGTTGATGAATGAGATTCCGAAAACTTCACCCTTTGACCTCACCATCAACCAATCATAGAATTGTGCACAAGCTGAAAAGGCACTCTGCAACTGACATCCCCAATATTGCCTTTAAAAACCTTTCCTTAAAAGTCATCAGGGAGTTTAGGTCTCTTGAGCATGAATTGCTCATTCTTATTGCTTTGCACCCTGCAGTAAATGCTATACTTTCCTTTACCACAACCCAGTGTCAGTAGATTGCTGTGCATTAGGCAAAGATCCAAATTCAGTTAAGTAACAATGTTGGCAGCTATGAAGGGACTCCCATCCCAGGTGGGCGTCTGGACAGTGGCAGCTCTCAGATCCTGTTCAGCAGCTCCCTGAGTACCTTTGTCTCACGGACAGCCCTGAGTGCTTGCTTCTAACCAGACATTGCTGGCCCATATCACTTTCAATTTTGGGTTGAAGGAAGCAAAGCTCTGTTCCTAGTTTGTAAGATGTCTCTGCTAAGTGATGGAACCTCACATGTGATGACATTATTCTTCCCTATTGGGTTGCCTTGATTGGAACTTTTCCTTTTGAGGAAGAAAAATCATAAGACTTAGTCATCTGAGTCTGATCTCCAAGTGGAACATCATTTTAACTTTTCCCTCTGTGCCAGGGAGCTTCTTGGTCATCCATTACCATCTGAGAAGTAATTTTGAAAGTCCCTGTTAGATCTAAACTCGTCTGCACCCCCATCTGAAATAGTAGGTAGGAAATCCTCCATTCTCATGTTAGGGAACTGTGACTTTTAGAGGCTACTGTGCATTGGGTTGCCTCATTCTGGTCTACTTCTGGTAATACAAGCCATATGAAAGAAAAAAATGGGAAATTAGATCTCTAGTCCATCTTGTAGGCCCCTAGGATGTATTTTACAAAATCGGGAAATTTTCAGCTATACTCATATGAAAAGAAAGAAGATGATTTCCTTTTAACACCATGTGGCTACAGTATTCTTAAGATTTCAGAGAAAAATGGCTTGATAAAATATTTTTTCAAAACTCTGACCCCAAGAGAACAAAAGTATTCCTAGAAGAAATCTTGAAGTTAAAAGTCTTATCATGTTCTTGGAATGCAAACACAACCCACATTTCCTGAGACTACGGCCTTGGGAGGCTCAGATGATAAAGAATCCACCTATAATGCAGGAGACCTGAGTTCAGTCCCTGAGTTGGGAAGATCCCCTGGAGAAGGTTATGGAAACACACTCAATATTCTTGCCTGGAGAATTCCATGGGCAGAGGTGTCTGGCAGGCTACAGTCCACGGGTCACAAAGAATCAGACCTGACTGAGCAACTAGCATTTTCACACAAAGCTGAATGAAAAAAGAAATAGGGTGAAGAAACTTTTTAAACTCGTGAGTAAATTTAACTTATTCCAACTGTTATTCAAAAATAATAAGTCCTATGTTGAAATACCCGATTCATGACTAAGTTTCAAAAATTAAGCTATGAGGAAGTTCCCTGGAGGCATAGTGGTTAGGATTCTGGGCTTTCACTGCCATGGTCTGGGTTCAACCATTGGTCAAGAAACTGAGATGCTGCAAGCCTCACATTGTGGGGGAAGAAAAGAAAGCTATGAGATCTCTAGGTGTGTCTTTCTTTAAAAATCAGTTTATAAATGAGCTTTATCCAAGTGGCTTAAAGGAAATCAAGCACTTACATAAATTCTAAGAAATATAAAAGAAACTAAGCCAAATGAATTTCAGATTCACATGATCTGGGGAATATTCAGCATTAAATTAACATCTGATATTAAAGTTAGTTTAAGCTTGTTGGTTTAATTAACATAGGCATGTCTTTAGAGTCATCAACATTATGTATGATACTTCTAATGTACCTAAAGTTACTAGAAGTCAAATAAAATCTTATTATATCTGTCACAAATTTTTCAGCAAGAAAAATTACTCAAATGACAAAAAATTAAATGCAAACAAGAGAAAAGCTTTTTAGTGAACTCTAGAAATAATTATGGCTTAGTTTTTCTAGTTTTTTGGTAACTTGAAACTTTACAGTTTTGCTAAATTATGTTAAATGATGAAAATTCATTGAAGGTATATCTAATTTTACATTAAGATAAAATACTATAACACTGATTGCTAGGCAAGCCTAAGTTTACATCGTTCTGTAACGTTAGTAAAATACTAAAGATGTTTGGGTTTGTTAGACACATGTTTTGTACCACACTGAGGGGAAAAATGTATATTTTTAAAGGTTATAGAATATGGTCATAAATTTGCCAATCAGGTAATGCTGGTATTACCTTTAAAATATTTTACTGTCACTTTATGGTTAAGTGACTAAGTACTGTTTCACAGTGACCTATGATCATATTTGACCAGTTTTTTGGGCTTTGGTTTTTTTTTTTTTTTTTTTTTTTTTGGGTAAACTTCCTCAGACCAAATTCTTAAGTTCTTTTGACCTCTAGTTAACTCTGGGTTGCTTCACAGGGCCACTGAAGTATCACAGAGAGAGAGAAAAATGTTAAATTAACTGGGATTATTTAGTATGTTAAATTCCATGGGAAGCAATGTCAAATGTGTGGTGACAAACATTCTTAAGTTCTGCTCTATGAGTAAATGTCATTAATATAGAAGTTCTAGAAATTATATAAAATTTCTAAAATTTGAACATGTCCTGGAATAATGTTATCAGTCATAATTTTACTTATCTCAAAATGTTACATGTCACAGCAACTTGGTTAAACTTTATCAATTTAACTGTAATTCAATCTTTAAACATGTCTTTTAAGTCTTTTATCATTCATAACCAGTTATTGTTTCACTCCAATGCTTTTGCAAAAGAAAATGCTTCATCTTCAAGATTCCTAGTAAGGGCTTTTTGACATATACAGATTTCTGATAACTTTCAGATCTGGGTAAGAAATTAAATAATTTTAATGGAAACAATAATGGTTTTGTGTTACTGTTAAAAAAAGATTAATATCAAGGATTAGTTACATAGGACTGAGTAAACTGATGAATATAGTTATAATTTTTATGATTTTTATCTGAAATATTATGAGTTTTTATTATATTATCCAGATATGAAGAAATCTTTCCCCTCAAGCTAATTATGGTTCATAGAAACTTGATAAATTATACCTTTGCAAATAGAATTGAAATATTTATCTTTTCTCTCTACCTGATCCCTCCAGAAATTGGAAACGCTTTAAGTTACCAGCAGCCTTATCAGGCCAACTTTATTGCAACCAGACTTATTTTGAAAACAAATAAGTCTTAATTTGGCTAGACTTGTTAAAAATGAGGATAACTCAAGCAGAAAAGTTATGTTTCAATAATATACTTTTGCTGATATTGAAGTTTCATATATATTGTGGTTTTTTATCTATTGTCTATATCCAAGATGAATTTTTGTTTACCACATCATTGTAAAGTTTAACTGAATTATTATTATTAAAGTGATGTTCTAAGCTTATTTCTGAAGCTGATCACAGTAATCTTCAGATAAAGGTCAGATGTCCCATGATCTGCAACCAGGGGATCAAACATACTAGAAAACAAACATAATTTAAAAGACTCTCTCTCCAACCTAGATGAAAAGACCTTTGTCAGGTATCTTAACTAACTCATACACAATGAAACTGAAGAGAACTGACTCTTGAACTCATATTTCCCACTTAAGAAGGGCTTCTAAACAGGACTGGTCTATTGAAAGGACTGCAGACCTCAAACTACACCCAAATCAGGACAAGAAGAAGTTGAGAGCAATGTAGGCAGCTGACTCAAGAATTCAGACCAGGCCTGTAAGACCTATCTTACTAATTCAATTGAATGAATTGTTTACCAAATTTTTATCTCCTTATCAAAATGGAAAGTTATTGTATTCAGTTCAGTTCAGTCGCTCAGTCATGTCCTACTCTTGCGGCCCCATGGACTGCATCACACCAGGCTTCCCTGTCCATCACTAACTCCTGGAGCTTACTCAAACTCATATCCATTGAATCGGTGATGCCATCCAACTATCTCATCCTCTGTCATCCTCTTCTCCTCCCACCTTCAATCTTTCCCAGCATCAAGGCCTTTTCCAATGAGTCAGTTCTTCACATCAGGTGGCCAAAGTATTGAAGCTTCAGCTTCAGCATCCGTCCTTCCAATGAATATTCAGGACTGATTTCCTTTAGGATTGATTGGTTTTATCTCCTTGCAGTCCAAGGGACTCTCAAGAGTCTTCTCAAACACCACAGTTTAAAAGCATCAATTCTTAGGCGTTCAGCTATCTTTATGGTCCAACTCTCACATCCATGCATGACTATGGTAAAAACCACAGCCATAGCTTTGACTAGATGGACCTCTGTCGGCAAAGTAATGTCTCTACTTTTTAATATGCTGTCTAGGTTTGTCATAACTTTCCTTCCAAGGAGCAAGCATCTTTTAGTTGCATGCCTGCTGTCACCGTCTGCAGTGATTTTGGAGCCCCAAAATATAAAGTCTGTCATTGTTTCCATTGTTTCCCCATCTATTTGCCATGAAGTGATGGGACTGGATGCCATGATCTATGTTTTTTGAATGTCGAGTTTTAAGCCAGCTTTTTCACTCTCCTCTTTCACTTTCCTCTTCACTTTCTGCCATAAGGGTGGTATCATCTGTATATCTGAGGTTATTGATATTTCTCCTGGCAATCTTGATTCCAGCTTGGGCTTCATCCAGCCTGGCATTTTGCACGATGTAATCTGCATATAAGTTAAAAAAGCAGGGTGACAATATACAGCCTTGAAGTACTCCTTTCCCAATTTGGAACCAGTATGTTGTTCTATGTCCGGTTCCAACTGTTGCTTCTTGACCTGCATACAGTTTCTCAGGAGGCAGGTAAGTTTGTCTGGTATTCCCATCTCTTTCAGAGTTTTCCACAGTTTGTTGTGATCCACACAGTCAAAGGCTTTGGCGTAGTCAATAAAGCAGAAGTACATGTTTTTCTGGAATTCTGTTGCTTTTTCTATGATCCAACAGATGTTGGCAATTTGATCTCTGGTTCCTCTGCCTTTTCTAAATTCAGCTTGAACATCTGGAAGTTCACATTTCACGTACTGCTGAAGCCTGGCTTGGAGAATTTTGAGCATTACTTTACTAGCGTGTGAAATGAGTGCAATTGTGCAATAGTTTGAACATTCTTTGGCATTGCCTTTCTTCGGGACTGGAATGAAAACAGACATTTTCCAATCCTGTGGCCACTGCTGAGTTTTCCAAATTTGCTGGTATATTGAGTGCAGCCCTTTCACAGCATTATCTTTTAGGATTTGAAATAGCTCAACTGGAATTCCATCACCTCCACTAACTTCACTTGTAATGATGATTCCTAAGGCCCACTTGACTTTGCCTTCCAGGATGTCTGGCTCTAGGTGAGTGATCACACCATCATGGTTATCTGGGTCATAAAGATCTTCTTTGTATAGTTCTTCTGTGTATTCTTACCACCTCTTCTTAGTATCTTCTGCTTCTGTTAGGTCCATACTGTTTCTGTCCGTTATTGTGCCCATCTTTGTATGAAATGTTCACTTGATATCTCTAATTTTCTTGAAGAAGTCTCTAGTCTTTCCAATTCCATTGTTTTCCTCTATTTCTTTGCAATACACTGAGGAAGGCTGTATTACTTCTCCTTGATATTCTTTGGAACTCTGCATTCAGATGGGTATAGCTTTCCTTTTCTCCTTAGCCTTTAGCTTCTCTTCTCAGCTATTTGTAAAGCTTCCTCGGACAACCATTTTGCCTTTTTGCATTTTTTTCTTGGGGATGGTCTTGATTGCTGCCTTCTGTACAATGTCATGAACCTTTGTCCATAGTTCTTCAGGCACTCTTACTTCTAACCAAATTTTTTATCCAATGTTCAGGATGGAAAAAAATTCTCTAGTGAAGTTTATATAGACTATGACTACTTACAACATGTATCACTGCTTAATTTAAGTCTACTGTTAAAAGCATATGTATAGTGTTTGTGTCACAATTTGGTATAACTGATAAAACATATAGCCTGTAAAATGTTTCCCCATTAGCATACCTCTGTGTTTGTTCACTGTGTCTGGATTAGTTTTCCCCCAACATAGGTGACTAGGCAAATATTTATAAACAAAAAACAAGGCTTAACACCAAGAGACATTATGGACCCAAAGCAGGCAACAACCACTCTGGCATTGAGGAACAATTACTTTGATTATTAGTGCTCTTTATTGAAAGATTTGCAATCAAAAGGAGAAATGGTAGAGGAAATTTTCACATACTGAGATATGTGTAAGTCATTTTGGCTTATACATTATTTAGCTTAACATTTATGCTAACCAGACAGCATGTTTTGTGGCCTATTAAATATGCATTATACATTTGCTTTAACCATTGAAGAAAAAATGTATTTTTTAAAATAAAAAAGGAATAATTGTGGTTCAGGCATCCAAAATAGAGCTGAGTGGCTATTATGGACATAGTTTCAGGCACTTTACTGTATTACTGAGAAACTGAATTTTCTGAACTCTACCAGACTCAAGGACACCACAACCCATTTTCAAAACAGTACCTGCTAACAGCTGCCAAATGCATCCTTATGGTCTCAAGGTCTTCTCTTATAACAACTGCGAAACTCGTTAGGAATGGTAACAACAAATGAGATAGTTCAAGCAGTAGTCTTCCAGCAGAAGGCATTTGATTTTTTTTTCTTTTAGCCAGAATAATACTATATAATAAAATTGCTTTGAATTATATTTTAGCAAAAGAAATAAATGAAGAAACAAAAATACATATGTATAGTAGCCAATAGCTTCTGTTATGTATGTATTAATACCCCTGTAGAAACCCAAGTAAATAGACTAATTCAAAAGACTACTTGGTTACAAAATGTACATAAAGAGAACCCACTCAAGAATTTATTTTCCTGGTTACCATCTGGAATAGGAGGTCTCTTTCAAGGAATATTACAATGGTAAATTTTCATCATTACCCTCATTGTAGTATATCTACTAATTTTCTTTTTTAAATATTTTTAATTTTATACAACTTTTAAAAGTCATGTTCCATTTGCAGTTGTTACAAAATATTGGCTATATTCCCCATATAGTACAATACATCCTTGTAGCTTGTCTTTAAAAAAAAACTTTTTATTTTCTGTTGTCTTTAAAAAAAAAAAAATCTTTTTATTTTCTGTTGGAGTATAGCTGATTAACAATGTTGTGACAGTTCCAGGTGGGTAGCAAAGGGACTCAACCATACATATACTGGTTTCAATTCTCCCCTGAACTCCCCTCCCATCCAGGCTGCCACGTAATGTTGCAGAGTTTCCTGTCCTATGCTATGTGTATTAATTTTCAAATGTTTGCCCAAGTGCTATGACAAAGCAATCAAAGATTGAGGTTCTGTTTTCATAATACAGAATACTAAGGCTAAGGCTGGACTCAAGAATTCTTTAAAATGAAAATCAATGACATTCTCTCCTCTAATACTAAAAAATTGACTTTGCCCCCATTCAGCAGGAAGTAGCTGAGAGGTCATCACTCCTGTTCCCGTAAACCACTACATTATTTATTGGATATCCCATGGCCCCAAGGAGAGAAGAAAAAAATTTTTGAAATAAAGGGATTAACTGAGATTAGTAGGGGAATGCAAGCCAGCCTCCACTGAGCATGCCAGAGAGACAAGCAGGTGAGATCTCTGCCCTCAAGAAATTTAGTCAGGGAGTTAGTCACTTGGTGGATATTAATAAGCACCACAATGTGCATTGCACTAGGTGCTTGGAATACAAAGATGAACAAGACACTGAACCTGCTTTTAAGAAACCTGGCTTTAAGAGAAATATACACATTTGAAGACTGTTAAAAGCAAAGAAATAAAACAGTGTAAACTGGATCTAAATAAGCCAATATCATTCATTAATTTAGCACATTTAGCTTTTAAAATTGTTATGCTTGTTTGTTTTAATTAGGCAGGCTATTTCTTGAAACTGAAGAAAAGCAATTGTTTCACTTTTTTTTACCTTAACTGGTAATCTTAATAAATAACGGTTGCTGTTATTCGTGCCCTTACAGAGTTGCAGTTATTTATGCTGACAGTAAGTGTCGGATGCAGCAACAGTACACTAAACACACACACAAAAATGTTTACCAGTGATGTTGGCAGAAACAGGGAAGTCAAGTTAGGTAAGATTAATCAGAGAACTTTTCCTGGGATAGATGATTTTTAATTAGATTTAAAGTAAAATACTTGTTTTGGTAGAGAAAAAGAGGAAACAATTATTACATACTGTCATCTTCTCAAAAATGTCATCACATGTGTTTTATTTTCTTACAGTAAGAAGAATAAGACCATAGGAAAAAAAATGTGTTTAGTAGAAAACTGCACTGTCTTCTTTTATTGAGGCTTAATTGATATACAACATTGTATTAGTTTCAGATATAAAACACAATGATTCAATACTTGTATATCTTGAGAAGTGATCCACAATAAAGCTAGATAACATCTGTCATCACACATAGTTACAGAATTTTTTTCTTGTGGTGAGAACTTTTAAGATCTCTCTTAGCAACGTTCAGATATGTGATACAGTATTTTTAACTACAGTTGCTGTGCTATGCATTACACCCCCGTGACTTATTTAGTTTATAACTGGACACCTGTACCTCTTAACCCCCTTCACCTATTTTGCCCACCCAACTCCCATCTCTGGCAACCACCAATCTTTTCCCTGTATCTATGTACTTGGATTTTCTTATTGTTTGTTTTTAGACTCCACATATAAACAGGTCATACAGTATTTGTCTGTCTCTGTCTGACTTATTTAATTTAGCATAATGCCATCAAGGTCCATCAATGTTGCCCCAAATGCAAGATTTCATGCTTTTTTTTTTTTCTTTTTTTTTCTTTTTGCGGGGAGGGAAAGATTTCATGCTTTTTTATGGCCAAATAATATCCCATTATAATATATATACCACATCTTCTTTATCCATTCATCCCCTGATGGACACTTAGGTTGTTTTCATATCAAACTGCATTGCCTTAAGGAGACATCTCTAGTTATCTGATTCCAATTCTATGGGAGCTATTTTGCCACTTTCTAAGCTGTACATAACTGATAGCAACACAAAATAATTCTTGTCTTTGAACATGAAAGTTCTGTCCTGTCTAGTGGAAGAGCAATTAACTTCCCTCCTCCCTTCTAGAAAACCAACTTTGCTACCATTTGCACATTTATTTCAATATTCTTGATCTAAAAATGGCCTATGGTTGTCGGTAGGAGTGGGGGAAAATGAGGGGTAGGAATAGTTTGGGAGTTTGGGATGGGCATGTATACACTGCTATATTTAAAATGGATAACCAAAAAGGACCTACCGCATAGCACATGGAACTCTGCCCAATGTTATGTGGCAGCCTGGTTGGGAGGGGAGTTGAAGGGAGAATGGATACATGTCTATGTAGAGTTGAGTCCCTTTGCTCTTCACCTGAAACTATCACAACATTGTTAATCAACTATACCCCCACACAAAAGAAAAAGTTACAAAAAAATTTTTTTTAATAAAAATGGTCTGTCCTTTGAGCCAGTTGCTGCCTCTTTCTGGTTCCCTCACTGATTAATAAAGAGGATAAAGTCTTTAACATGTATTCATTTTTATATCTGCATGAGCCATTCAATATTTAGTTATTTATTTATGTGCGTCAGGTCTTAGTTGTAGAATGTAAGATTTTCATTGAGGCGTGAGGGATCTTCCACTGTGGTGTGGGCTTCTATCTAGTTGTGGTACCAGGTCTAGAGTGTGCAGGCCATAGTTCCAGTGCATAGGCTTTTAGTTGCCCCACCAGCGATCAAACCCGCATTGGAAGGCAGATTCTTAACCACTGGACTACAGGGAAGTCCCAATTTTACCTTACGTTGAAAGTTCTCTTTTAACAGGATAAAAGAGACAGGCAAAATAAGAAAGTGGAAAAAACTGAGGGGAAAAAGAAAAGACAAATTGGGGGGAAAAAATTAGGCAACAGCTCTCTTGTAAAGTCTGAGGCGAATTAATTAGAAGTCAGTCCTTCTGGAGGAGGGAGTCCAGAAGATGTAAATTTTCTTTCTTCACATCTGTTGTTCCTTTGAGTTGTGGCATTAGCATATGTTGGCAAAGTATAATTAAAACAAAAATTTTCTCCCAACCCAGAAAACCTCTCCACAAAGGAAGAAAAAGAAAATATTTTCATTATTGAATAAGCAATAAACAAAAATGTGATGCACACCCTAGGAAATCTGCTAAAAGATTACGAAGACAGAAACCTCACCCATTTACACAGCCCATCACATACATGTTCTCAGGATAAGCAATAGTGTTAACAATTTTAAAAAGATAAGCAATAACTAGTCTTTGAGGAAGAGGACTCCAAGAGAGAGCACCCTTTGCTACACATAGTTCATCTTCAATTCACCTGATAATTGGGGTGACCATCTATATTAGCTAATTGGTTTTATATAAAGAAAAATAAATCTCTATCTTTATGACAGGAGGTATTTTTGCAACTGGGAGGCAGGTGCCCACAGAAGTCAGGCCCACAGAAACTGGAATAGGGAAATGTAAGCGTGGATGTTTACATTTCAAACGCATGGCCCCAAGCCCTTGAGAAAGACACCCCTGGGTCATAAATATGGCAAAAGTCTTATGTAACTTTTAAAAGTGTTTGCATATATTTCAGAGAGACAGAGAAAGAACTTACCAGTTTTCTAAAGTAAATGCTCTAAGAAAAGGGGGGAGGGACATCTCCCTTATTTTTCACAAGGAGAATGAAGCATCATTTAAAATGTTTATTTGTCCTTATATGTATAAATTCTATCCAACTACACAGTTGGAGTGAACAATGCCCTCCCCTTAAAATGCAATTCTCGCCCTCCCAAATGTAAGTCTAGTTCAGTCTCCCCAATGCCTTCTGCTTCCCATAAGGGTTCAGGAACCCTGTGCAAAGATAGTGTATGAAGAGAGGGAAAGAGAGACCGAAACTCTCTCGACATTAGCAGCTGAAGGGTGCCTCTGTCACCACCAGATCAGCTGACTCTGGAAGGTTCCTCTGGGAGCTAGTCACACTGATGCCATGAGGAAGGTCTGAGGGACTTTCCATCTGCCGCTGCAGTCTAGACTGGAGTTCCTCGAGAGAGGGCAAGCTCTTGCCTCCTTGTTCAGTTCAGTCATAGTTTCTCCAGATGACAGCCGTTTTGCGGCAACTACTTTCCGTGAGGCAAAACTGCCCCCAGAAAAGCTGGATGAGGCCAGTTTCCAGCACTGTTCTCTTCGCCTACTCACTCCACCAGCACTGAAGCCAGCTCACTATTTCCGTCTCCAGCCATCATGGTTATTTTATACCAGGGAACTGGAAATTTTGGCCTTAGCTGATGCCAAGTCTTGAAGTCAACCATGCCATTTCTCTCCCACTGCACTCCCTAACCTTGAACGTTGGGGCAAAGTTTGGACTCTTGGTGCTTATCCTGAGCTCCACATATAAATGTTCCACCCCACCCCCACCCCAGAACCAGGCACACTAAGGAAATCAGAAGAGGGGAGGGAAGATCTGCTATACTCTCTCCCTTGAGCAATGGAGAAAGAAGTCACAATTCCATAGTCAGGAAAGGCCAGTCAAGTGATTTCTTTGGGTAATTTCTGCTGTAAGTGATTTACTGCCTCCATTAGAGTCAAGAAGCAGCAGAGAATCTCAAAGTTCTGCCCTTAGAACTTGAGAAATAACATTTCTGTGTCCCTAGTGCAAAAATTCAGGTTTGAAATTAAAGTTTACTTTTCCTTTGCAATGAAGAAAAGAAATGAGGTAGCTTATAACTTTTTTGAGACCCTGAGATAGGTAATCAGATTCCAAACTAGTCCTACTGATATTCAAAGCAGTCATGCCAAATCCTACCAGATCCTCATATTTTTTCTGAGAGCACAGGACTGCTTCATTCCAAAGCACTCCCAAATTAGAATGAAACAGCATTTAGTTTTTGCTATGGTTCTGAATCTTTTTCTTAATCATCTCTCCGTATAATTGGATGCTCTCTGCTCACTCGCTCAGTCGTGTCCAACTTTTTGCAGGATTATAGCCTGCCAGGCTCCTCATGAAATTCTCCAGGCAAGAATACTGGAGTGGGTTGCCATGCCCTCCTCCAGGGGATCTTCCTGACCAAGGGATCAAACCTGCTTCTCTTACGTCTCCTGTATTGGCAAGAAGGGTTTTTTTATTAACCACTAGCACCACCTGGGAAGCCCATAATTGGATATTACAATATTCCTAATAATTCATAATTTTAAAAGCTTATAAAGAAAAAGTTCACATTAAAATGGATTAACTACTGATTATCCAAATAGCCACAGCTATCACTGCAGTACTGTCAGAGTACTACTGCGTTAGCTCTCCCTCGCAGCTGCTGAATTGAGCAAGAGTTGTGGGGACTTCCATCCAGTTTCAAGGGGATCTGCAGAGAAAGTTATATTCAGATGAAGCAGCTCCACTCCCCTTGTGACTAATCTTCATCAGTTTCATGGGCTCTGCTGACTCACTTCTCTATTCAAGATGTTTATTGCCCAGGAAATAACACTTACGCCATCAAAATCCATTTCCACTTTGAATGATGCCAATGTTACAAAGCAGCACGGGAAAAGGCTCAACTCCTTATGTGTGAGTTACGACACAAGTACCAGCAAAGAAGAAAGTTTTACCTTTTACAAGAATCCTTTGTTTATTGGCATTATTGGCCAATGTTGAGAAGTAAAGCAGGAACAGGGGACTGACCAGACTGTGCTCCCCTGTTTGTGTAAGCCTTGATAGATCACCAAGGGTCATAGATTATAGGCTTCAAATTCAAGGATCAGGTCCTTACAGTTGTCCAGTACCCAGTAGAGATTAAGTTTTGGCCGTGCTCTTAAGAGACTAATTTATAAGCTAAAATGCCAATTTATTCAGTTGTCATGCACACACATACACACAATAAAACTGTCAAATGGGAAATGTGCCAAGTGTCCATTAGTCAATATATTCACTTCTCAGTTTTAAAAAGATCTATTTAAAAACCAAACCATTATCAGAAGTTTACTTTTGACTACAGTATCCTGTCTATTGTCTTACATGTCTCCCAGTTTAGCCTGTGAGCTGCTGGAGATCAGGAGCTGTGTCTCTTTGGTCTTTATACTCTCAGGGCCCAGCCCAGTGCCTGGTACACAGTAGACATTGACATATTTTTTTTACGTATGAGCACGTGAATAATAATGATGTGTGTGAAATCTCTCTGCAAATTGTAAGGCACTATCTAAACAGAATGGAGACTATGAATAAGGACTTACAATCATTAAGCTACAATAGACTAATGTGCCCACCTTCACAGTAGAAGCAATGAAGTGTGAAAGCAAACACTGGGAAGCAAGTGAAGATGTATGCGTATAAGAGCAAAATTAATGTAATAATGCCAATTAATGTTTTTAGATAACATTTAAGAGATATGACTTATAGAACATTAGGTTTTAAAAGCTTTTTTTTCTTGGCTGTGCTGGGTCTTTGTTGCAGTGTGCAGGCTCCCTGGTTGTGGGTTGCGGGCTTCAGAGTACGAGGCCTCAGGAGCTGCAGTGTGAGGGCTTGTCTGGGTGCAGCACTCCAGCTCTCAAGCTACGGTGCATGGGCTTTAGCTCCTCCACCGCATGTGGGATCTTAGTTTCCCCTCCAGGGATCGAACCCGTGCCCTCTGCAATGGAAGGTGGATTCTTAACCACAGGACCCCCAGGGAAGTCCCTAAAAGCATTTTAGATGACAAAAATATAAAAATGATCCAAAAGGAAAGCAACCCTGAATATTCATTGGAAGGACTGATGCTGAGGCTCCAGTACTCTGGCCACCTGATGCAAAGAGCTGAATCATTGGAAAAGACTCTGATGCTGGGAAAGATTGAAGGCAGGAGGAGAAGGGGGTGACAGAAGACAAGATGGTTGGATGGCATCACCAACTCAATGGACATGAATTTGAGCAAATTAGGAGCCTGGCATGCTCCAGTGGATGGGGTTGCAAAGAGTCAGACATGACTTAGTGACTGAACAAAAACAATAATAGATAAGGATGAACTGATGTGAAGAGAGAGAAGGGAAACCCGAAAACTAAAACTTCAAACCTCCACATCATGGGTCTACAAGTCAGGAAACTTGTTCTGTACCTAATAGGAAACTGGGCAGTATCCTCAAAGGAGATTGTTTAAAATTTTCTGTTTGCATTTCTTTTACCTTGAAGGATATGAATAAGGAAATACAAAAATGTGGGTCAGTCAATGGGTGAAAATTTTTAAGAGAATATTGTCAGGATCAACTTACCTCAGGAAAAGATAGAGGTCAGACTGACTGTGTTTAAGTGAGATGTTGAGCATAGTTGGGTTAAAATGTATACTGAGTCAGAGATAATCAGTAGTGGTTAGGCCCTGATCTGGCCAAAAGAATATTTTGAATTATTAAATGTATTAGGCAAGACAAAGAAGATAAATAAAAAGTTACTGAATTCCCTAAGCTTCTGAGTCACAGGAAAAAAATAAATCAATACAAATAAGCCTCTAATTTTGCTGTAACAGCCTTGAGGGAGAATGAGTAATGGTCATAGTTTGGGAACGAGAAGGAGGTGCCCTGGTCATAAACTTGGCAGAGCCACCGCACGGTTGAGCCATTGTTTAGGAGGCACCATTGATTATCAGCCATCAGCCACATCCATCTGCTTAGTGGAAGACTATGTAGACCACAAGCAGGAGAGCTGGTGGACAAAGGAAAGTGCCACTTCCTTCTTTATTCATAATATCCTAGTTTCTTTTTATTTTAAGTGCAGGGCTGCTTTTTTTCTTTTAGTCTTTATATTTGGAAGATATTGAGAAAAGTCAGGAAAGATTTAGATAAGCTAATCTTAAGTCCGTTAGCAAAAAATATCCCTTTCTTTCCACTAGAAGGAGCAGTCTTCTTATTTCTTGTCCAGAGTTTCTCGCTCAAAGATCCAGCAGCAAAGGAGACACACACATAAAGAACAGACTTTTGGAGACTGGTCCGGCCGCGATGCGAGAGCGTGGCGGCCTCTGGGGCGGCGGCGGCGGCTCCCGCGGCTCTCGCCTCGGGCGCCCCGGCCGTCCCGGCAGTCGCGAGGGGAGCCGCCGCCTCCGCCTCGGGCCCGTGGGGTCCCCCCAGGCGGCTGAGAGGCAGCCGGCAGCGACCCACGGCGGCGAGGCAGCAGCTCGCGGGGTCGGCGCCGCCGGCCCGGGAGCTCATCCAGCCGTCGGTGAGCGAGCCGTCCCGGGCCGTGCGGACCAACCTCCAGTGCACGGCGCCCGGCTGCGGCAAGATCCTGCGCTCCGCATGCACCCGGTCAGGAGCCACTGCCTGCAGCTCCTATGTAACAGCCATCATCCACCTTCAGATCATCCCCTCACTGATTACTAAGGCAGACATTACATCTCTAAGCACAAAGGAAGCGGCCAGTCTGACGAGACTCTCTCACCCAAGTCTCTCACCCGTTGTTGGCCTTAACGTCATTCTCGCCAGCACTTTTTAACACTTTATATTGTTGGTTTTTTTGTGGAACTGCTGTCAGGAGCTATCTCTTCAGACTTTGTGAAGCATCCGTTAAGTAAAAGATACCCCTTATCAATACTTCTCAAGACTGGTTTGATAGTATACAATTGTTCAGTCGCTTTGTCATGTCTGACTTTGTGCAACCCCATAAACTGCCACACTCCAGGCTTCACTGTTCTTCGCTGTCTCCCTGAGTTTTCTCAAACTCATGTCCATTGAGTCAGTGATGCCATTCAACCATCTCATCCTATGTCACCCCTTTCTCCTCTAGCCCTCAATCTTTCCCAGCATCAACGTCTTTTCCAATTAGTTGGCTCTTCGCATCAGGTGGCTGAACTACTGGAACTTCAGCTTCAGCACCAGCCCTTCCAATGAATATTCAGGATTGATTTCCTTTTGGATTGATTGGTTTGATCTCCTTGTGTGCAAGGGACTCTCAAAGAGTCTTCTCTAACACCACAGTTCAAAAGCATCAATTCTTCGGTGCTCAGCCTTCTTTATAGTCCAACTCTCACATCCATACCTGACCACTGGAAAAACAGTAGCTTTGACTAGATGGACCTTTGTCGGCAAAATGATGTCTCTGCTTTTCAGTACACTGTCTAGGTTTGTCCTAGCTATTCTTCCAAGGAGCAAACATCTTTTAACTTTGTGGCTGCAGTCACCATCTGCAATGATTCTGGAGCCCAAGAAAATGAAATCTGACACTGTTTCCATTGTTTCCCATCAATTTGCCATGAAGTGATGGGACCAGATGCCATGATCTTCATTTTTTGAATGTTGAGTTTGAAGCTAGCTTTTTCACTCTCCTCTTTCACCGTCATCAAGTGACTCTTTAGTTCCTCTTCACTTTCTGCCACTAAAGTGGTATCATCTGCATATCTTGGGTTGTTATTTCTCCCAGCAATCTTGATTCCAACTTGTGATTCATCCAGCCCAGCATTTCGTGTGATGTACTCTGCATGATGGCACAGTAAATCCAACAATAAGAAAAGATTTGAAAACTGTACCGAAATTCTACTGTTGTCCAGTTGAAGGATGCCCTAGAGGCCCTGACAGAGCATTTTCTCAATTTTCTCTCTCAAAACAGCCCTGTATGAAAATGCATGCTGAAAAGAAGCATAAATGTAGTATGTGCAGCAATTCATATGGTGCCAAGTGGGACTTGAAAAGACATGCAGAGGATTGTGGCAAGACCTTCCAGTGCATGTGTGGCTGTCCCTATGCCAGCAGGACCTGCGTTACAGTCCCACATCTACCGAACTGGCCGTGAGATCCCTGCAGAACACATGGACCCACCTAGTAAGAAAAGGAAAATGGAAAACTGCCTGCACAACCAGAAGCTGTACAGTAAGACCATTGAATCACTGAGCAACCAACCAATTCCACGACCAGGCGCTCCAGAACTAGAAACTTCAGAAATAAAGCTGGTGGCTCCCTTTGAAGACTCTTGCAGCTCTAATGCCAAACAACAGACTCTTCCAGCAGCTCCAAGGTACCCTCAGGAGTTGCTTTTACCAAAGCCCAAAGTGGCTTTGGTTAAACTCCCCATCATGCAGTTTTCTCCTGTGCCTGTCTTTGTGCCTACAGCCGACTCTTCGGCCCAGCCTGTGGTGTTGAGTGTCGACCATCAGGGCTGTGCCCGCGGTGCCATGCACTTACTGCCCTTGTCCATTGGAACCCTGATCCTCAGCCTGGATTCGGAGGCCTGCTCTCTCAAGAAGAGCCTCCCTCTTTCCAAAGTTGTAAATCCTGTTGCTGTTGAGACGATTAGTACAGGTGTTCAAGTGAACTTGGGTAAAAGTCCATTTAGCCCATTACTGGAGAAGGAAATGGCAACCCACTCCAGTGTTCTTGCCTGGAGAATCCTGTGGACAGGGGAGCCTGGTGGGCTGCTGTCCATGGGGTCGCACAGAGACAGACATGACTGAAGTAGTGCATGCATGCATAGCCCATTACAAGAACTTGGGAACACATGTCAGAAGAACAGCATTTCTTTGATCAATGTACAGACAGACCTGTCCTACACCAGACCACAATTCATGCCGTCTGCACAGTGGGCCAGCCCTGACTCCTCTGTGTCGTCCTGTTCACAAACTGATTTGACATTTGGTTCCCAGGTTTCCCTTCCCATTAGTGTTCAAAGTCAGACTTTTTAGCCCAGTTCTAAGGTAACCTCATCTGTCGCTGCTCAGACTGATGCATTTATAGATGCCAGTTTCCAGCCAGGTGGGATCTCCTGAGAAACTCAGAGCAGCGGACTGCAAATTCCAGCAGATGACTGAGTACAGATGGACCAAACTGTAATGTGTGGAGACATTTTTGAGAGTGTCCATTCATCATATGGTGTGTCTACAGACAATATTATAAGCAGCAGCTTAGTAGCAGAGACTGTAACTCATGACTTGTTACCTCAGAACCACCCCAAAACTTTAACTCGAGATATTGAGCAATCCACACCAATTATAAATTTCAGTGTACCAAATAGTATGCTTTTGTCACAAAACATGACAGATAATCAGATCCAAACCATGGATTTATTAAGTGATCTAGAAAACATCTTGTCAAATAACCTGCCTGATCAGACGCTGGACAATTGTGGTCTTTTGTCTGACACAAATACTGGACCTGACACCCAGCTCCCATCTGGCCCAACCCAGAATCCTGCAATTGATTTTGATACTGAAGAGTTCTTTTCAGCCTCAAATATACAGATGCAAACCGAGGAGAGTGAGCTTAGCACCATGACCACTGAGCCAGTCTTGGAATCACTGGACATAGAAACCCAAACTATTTCTTCCTTGCAGACCCTTCTGCCCAGGCCTACAGTTGTAGAGGAAATTCTAGCTTCTTAGGCCTTGAAATGTTTGATATGCAGACACAGATGGATCTGAACTTCTTTTTAGACAATAGCCCTCATCTGCCACTGGGAAGTATCCTGAAACACTCCAGCTTTTCCATGAGTACTGATTCATCTGACACAGAGACCCAGACTGACAGAATCTCCACTGCTAAAAACCTGCCTGCCCTGGAAAGCAAAATTCAGCTGAACAAGTGCCGAAACACAGACCATGAATTCTGGCTTCGAAACTTTGGGGAGCTTATTCTTCACCAGCAATGAAACTCAGACAGCAATGGATGATTTTCTTCTGGCCAATCTGGCCTGGAACACTATGGAATCTCAGTTCAGCTCTGTTGAAACCCAAATGTGTGCAGAACTACACCCAGTCTCCAACTTCTGAAAGCGGAGTCCACCTGGGGAATGGATTCACAAATACTGGACCTGACACCCAGCTCCCATCTGGCCCAACCCAGAATCTGGGTTTAGAAGATGAAGAACAGGGACAACAGTACTAACTCTACTAAATGTAGTCAATGATACAGTTACTTCGATTCTTTGAGGTTCTTTGCCTTTTTGTACTTGTAAACATGAAATCTGTGTAAAAATTTGTGAGTGTATTATAAAGTGTAAGATGTTGATCTGAAAAAAAAAAAAGAACAGATTTTTGGACTATGTGGGAGAAGGCGAGGGTGGGATGATTTGAGAGAATAGCATTGTAATATGTACAATACCATATGTAAAATAGATAACCAGTGCAAGTTCGATGCATGAAGCCGGGCACCCAAAGCAGGTGCTCTGGGACAACCCAAAGGGATGGGGTGGAGAAGGAGGTGGGAGAGGGGTTTAGAATGCGGGGACTCATGTACCTGTGGCCAATTCATGTTGAAGTATGGCAAAAACCTTAACAATATTGTAAAGTAATTATTATCCAACTAAAATAAATAAATTTTTTAAAAGATCACCATTGTCCACACCACCACCAACCTCCCCCCCAAAAAAATCAGGGTTTTCCCTGTGGTCCAGTGGTTAAGAATCCACCTGTCAATGCAGGGGAATGGGTTCGAGCCCTTGTCTAGGAAGGTCCCACATGCTGCAAAGCAACTGAAGCACCCAGAGTACGTGCTCCACAACAAGAGAAGCCACTGCAATGAGAAGCTGGTGCACTGTGAAAAGAGAAAATGCTCATGCAGCAACAAAGTCCCAGGGCAGCCAATAATAAATAAATAATTCTAAAAAGAAAAAGAAAAAATAATCATACCTATAGCTGGGGCTTTTTGTTTTGTTGTGCGTGATTTAGAGTTAGAAGAGGGAACAGGGAAAAACCTTACTATGGCAGCACTTTTTAAAAACCACAATTCCTCATGTATAGAGACTCATAGAACAGTAGGCAAAAAGAGTAAGGGAGAGATGCAACTTCAACAGAGCAGAAGTATACTAAGTGAGAAGTTGCTGGAAACCGAGAAAAGAGGCTGCCGTATCAATCTGCCCTCTAACTACAGATTTTAAAGGAAGATTCCATTACCATGCCACTGGACAGAAATCAGAACTAAAGGAAGTCCTCACTCACACTGGTTGGTTTGGTTTAGTTGCTAAGCCATGTCCAACTCTTGCAACCCCATGGACTATAGCCCACCAGGCTCTTTTGTCCATGGGATTCTCCAGGCAAGAATACTGGAGAGGGCTGCCATTTCCTTCTCCAGTTTTAGGATTATTTCCCTTCTTTTGTTGACTCTGAATCTAAATAGATACCACTATGTTCAAAGTTGGGAACAGAGACAAAAAGTCAGCATGGAAAGTATTAAAAAACAAAACAGCACAATAAAAAACGAGAAAGGAAAAAAGTACTCCAGAGATTCAGAAACTGTCCATACATGTAAATAACTTTGCTGGAGCCAGAAAAAAATTACAGGAAATTATTGGGCATCTTAAGTGGAACTGAAGGACCTGGATGTATGGGAGAGGAGAAATAGAAGAAATAAGGTAAAATTTCAGTAATTGTTGAGCCTGGGTGATGGGTACTTATATAAATTTTCAAGTTTTTATAGCAAAATTTTTTTAAACTAAAGACCTATTAAAGATAATATTGAGTTGGCCTAAAGTTTCATTTAGGTTTTTCATATCTTAGAGAAAAACTGAATCAACATTTTGGCTATCCCAATAAATTAACTCTGCAAATTTGTAAGATATTACAATACATACAGCCACAAAATATAATTTTACTTCAATATGTGAGTGATATAAGTAAGAAAATTTTTCTTCTTTTTTAATCCTATTTATAATAGTAAGAAGGAGTATATTGGGAATAATATAACTTAGATAATAAAAGCTACTCAGAGAAAATTTATAAAACTTATTTAAAGAAATAAAGGAACCCTGAAACAGAGAAATACTCATGGACAAGAAGAGTAACTGTAGTGAAGATGGCATTGCTTTTCAAGTTAACATACAGATTTAACACAACACCTAAAGCAGTATCACATTAACAGGTATAGGTAAAAATTTCTCATTCATATACTTCTTGTCATAACATGTCTTTAAGCTCTGGGATCTTATGCATTAATTATACTTATGTTCTATATCGTATGAGGTTTTGACATCTTTGGGGGCTTTGCTGGCTGGGGAAGGGACTGCCCTTTAGGGCTGGCTAATTCCTGAGACAGGAAACAGTATGTTGGTTGATGAGCCCAGCTTTCCTATACAAACCAACCAATTCGAACTCTGCACCACCAACCACCTCCTTTAGCTAGCAGTCACACACATAGCCAGTATTTCCCCTGCCCTAAATCATCCGAAGACCAGATACCAGACAACAAGGACAGCCCTTTCCCCCAAAGTTTGCTGGAATTACTCAGATATCCTAATCTGTTTGCCTTTCTCTCCCTTGCTTTTTCCACAGAAAACATAACAAAGACTGTGACCTGTGCTTTTCCTCCCCTCCCACCTTCCTTCAGGCTTCCCTGGTGGCTCAGATGGTAAAGAAGCTCCCTGTAATGTGAAAGACATGGGTTTGTATCCCTGGGTTGGGGAAGATCCCCTGAGAAGGGAATGGCTGGCTACCCTCACCAGTATTCATGCCTAGAGAATTCCATGGACAGAGAGAAGCCTGGAGGGTTACAGTCCATGGGGTCACCAAGAGTCAGACACGACTGAACCAAGAACACTTTTCTCTTCCTTCAGATTGACTCTGGTGCACCCCTTGTGGCCACGCATGGCATGACATGCCTTTCATTTCTAAGACAGCTTTTTTTTTTACAATGGCATTGACCTGGCGTTTTCACTGAGTCATTTTTATAAATTAACTGCTGGGCACAACTTATCTTACTTTTCTGCATTCTTTGGCCATCAAATCTAGCTCTTTTTTTAATGTCTAGTTTTTTTTTTTTTTTTTGTCAGAAGCAGCTGCCACTGCAAAAAGTATTTATTTACAATGTCACAGTATTATTGAGCATCTGTTGATCATTCAGCAGCTGCATAATGCATGAGTTCTGCCTATAAACTCCTTCCACACAGGCGTGCACTGCTCATTTGCTGATAAAAAAAAAAGAGAGAGAAGCTGCAGGAGCCAGCTTGTTCATTCATTCCACAGCTTTTCTCTGACTGCTTAGCATGTGCTGGGCAGTGTGCTGAGTAAGGAATGGGAATACAAAGGTATCTGACATGTGATCCCAGCACTAAAAGTGTAAAAATCCAGCTGGGTAAGTGAAACATGAACAGAAAATTCCTAACTTATCATAAAATGTAAATTTAACTTAGAGACAGCTCTTTTGCTTTCACATCCTTTTTAAGGTTCTCCCAGAGAGCTGTTTCACAGACATAATGCTGATACTAAAGTCCAACTTATAAAAGTGCTTACTTATTTTTGCAGAAGAGGGAAAACTGATTAGTAGGTATTTTCTGGGAGTAAAAAAAAAATACTATGTCAGATTGAGTCAGATCTCAAGACTTGCAGAAACTGTTCTGTTTTGCTACTTTTGGAAGGAAAATATGAGTCTACTGCATTTCATTTGGCTTCTAAGAATAGCTGCATTTTTTCTATTTTTAATATTTATTTATGGCTGTGCTAGGCCTTCACTGCTGCACATGGCTTTCTCTAACTGTGAAGAGCTGCACCTACTCTTCATTGCGGTGCGCTGGCTTCTCACTTCAGTGGCTTCTTCTGCTGTGGACCATGGGTCCTAGAGTGTACAGGCTCAGTAGTTGTGGCCACGGACTTGGCTGTCCCGTCTCAGTATGTGGGATCTTCCTGGACCAGGGATCAAAACTGCAAGGTGGTTCTCCAACCACTGGATCACCAGGGAAGTCCACATTTTTTTTCCTTTTAAACTAGGAAGCATGGCTGGAAAAGCAGAGGGAAAATACAAAACACATACACATTTTTGTCAGGAAAGCTTTAGATTATATGCCAATAACAAACTTTTACCCATCAAGGATATATATAAGTACAATTAAATTCATATAGAATCAACCTTCACTTTAGAGCTGGGTTAACTTCTAGCTCCAGGAGATGGTGAAGGACTGTAAAGCCTGGCATGCTGCAGTCCATGGGGTAGCAAAGAGTCGGACACAGCTGAGCAACTGAACAACAACAACAACAATTTATATATTTATTTATTTTTGACCACAAAGCATGTCAGATTTTGTTCCCTGAGCACGGATGGAACCCACACGCCCCGCAGTGGAAGCAAAAAATTCTAACCACTGGACCCCCAAGGAAATCCCGAGGCATCTTTCAATCGGCTGGTCTGGGAGCTTTGCTCTTAATGCTTTCCCACACCATAACTTTAAAATGCTGTGTGGGCTGAGGAAACCAGAATTGAAAGAGACGCGTGTACCCCAATGTTCATCGCAGCACTGTTTACAATAGCCAGGACATGGAAGCAACCTAGATGTCCATCGGCAGACGAATGGATAAGGAAGCTGTGGTACATATACACAATGGAATATTACTCAGCCATTAAAAAGAATACATTTGAATCCGTTCTATTGAGATGGATGAAACTGGAGCCCATTATACAGAGTGAAGTGAGCCAGAAAGAAAAGCACCAATACAGTATACTAATGCATGTATATGGAATTTGAAAGATGGTAATGGTAACCCTATATGTGAGACAGAATAAGAGACACAGATGCATAGAACAGTCCTGTGGACTCTGAGGGAGAAGGTGAGGGTTGGACGTTCTGGGACAATAACATTGAAACATGTATATTGTCATATGTGATGCAGAACACCATTCCATGTTCTATGCATGGGACGGATGCTCAGGGATGGAGCGTTGGGATGACACTGAGGGATGGGAGGGGGAGGGAGGTGGGAGGAGGGCTTGGGAGGGGGAGCACATGTGAATCCATGGCTGATTCATGTTGATGTATGGCAAAAACTACTACAATATTGTAAAGTAATTAGCCCCCAACTAAAATAAAAAATAAATAAATAAATAAATAAATAAATAAATAAAAATAAAATAAAATGCTGTGTGGGAAAACTAAATGCTGTGGGAATCCTATTCTCTATTCTTTCTCCTCAGACTTACCTTGTGAATGTATTCTTTTTACGGTCTGTATCATGCACTTTCACTTATGTATCTGCGTCCTCCCACCAGACTTATGAGCTTCTGGGGTGGCAGGATCTCTCTTTTTTTCTGTGAACTTACATGTTGAACAGAACCTGACAGAAATGACTCTAGCCCCTCTTTCTCACAAGATCCTCATCAAGCTGACTGGTTTCCTTCACCTTTTCTGCTTTTCTGCCTGCTACTATGAACTTCACCAGTTGTTATTAAGCTTTCTCTTCTTTGGTAATCACGTAAGTGCTATGGTATTTAATTATGGTTTTGTTATTAAGTAAAGGTGTTGCTATTTTCATATATTTAAAAACTATCTGTCTGTCTTTAACCATTGCTCATTTCTCTGTAGAGTTGTTTGTATTTCTCACCGATTTATTTTCTTTTTTAAAAATTTATTTATTTGGCTGTGCCGGGACTTAGTCATGGCATCCATGATATTCCATCTTTATTTAAACGTGGTATCTTTAGTTGCAGCTAAAGATGTGGGATCAAGTTCGATGAACACAGATCAAACCCAGGCCCCCTGCACTGGGAGCATGGAGTCTCAGCTACCGGACCACCAGGGAAGTATCATCACTGATTTAGTTTCTAAAACACCAGTTATTAATCTGTATTTATTATTTAGCTCATTAAAAGGACAGTTTTCTAGTCCTGTAGAACTGTGTTCAATTCTTGGCTCTAGGTAATTATTGTTATCCCTAAAATGAGAAGAAAAATACCTTCTGTTTCATAGAGACACTCATAGAAATGTTATGAGTATTAAATGAGAAAATTCATAGTGTACCTGGTATATAATTATAGGTACAATTTGTTAATGTTTACTATCATCTTTATTAGAAATAAAAACAATAACACAGTAATGAATGTCTATATTGGTATAGCATTTTTAAATGCCCTAAGTATTTTAACATCTTTTAAAATATTTATGGCAATCCTGTAGAGCAGGTAGGTCTTTGCTGAAACAATGCCTCATTTGTGCTTTCTAGACTAGAAGAGTGAAGAGAGCTGCCGGTAAGGCTTTGAGGTCAGAGAGAAGGTAGTCCAGGTAGGCTAGGTCTAGGAGCTCATTCAAATCATACCTTGTAAGTAATGAGAAAGCTCAGTGCATAAGGCTGAACCTGAATTCAACAAACATGAAGGAACACTGAACAGGGGTTTTGCATAGTGTAACCTAGATGTCACCTGAAGTTTTCCTGAGATCTAGTATTCCACATTGTGGAATTCCATTGCATAGAACATTAGATCTCCACATACACTCCAAAGAGTTCTGCAAATTCCTAGGAGGTTTACATTCTCATAGTCATTTCTGGCTCCAGACACCTTCTTCCAGTGAATTGGTACAGTTTGTGGATCATCTTGGCATTTAGCACGTGCTCTGGAATAAGGATATTGCTTTGATCCTGATAGAAATTCACTCCTGATATGAAATATCCAAAGTAAAATAAACAAACCGCTAATATTTTTTCAAGACACAGTCTCTATGTCTATATCAATATTACTAAAAAAGTGTGAGGGACAAAAGAATGAATCATGCTGTCAAAATGAAAAAAAAAAAAAAGGCAAATTGCACATGGATAACCTTGTCCATCCATCCGCTGGTCACTCCATAATCAGGATTTTTTTTTCCTCTGGCTACTGTAACCCTATTGTCCCCAGATCCCAGCCTCACACCATCTCACCACCTCTTTTCTCATCTGTCCCTCTGGTCTCTCCTCTTTCTCAAGTCTCTTCTGGATTAGTCCTAGAAACTTCAAATTCTCCTTATTTTATTTTGTGGAACAATTTTTGATTCCCGTCAATCTTTGCTCCCAAACTTGGGCTCACATCTTTATTTCCCAATCATTACATGCTCAGCAGAACAAAAGGGATTTTCATGTAACCAATGTTTTTAGAAGACTTTCTTTGTGTGTTGACCCCATTCTCTCAGTTGTGGTTATACAACACTTTATTTTGTTCCTCCATTACACCATCACTTAAAATGTCAAACGGTACCAACTTCCCTGGTGGTCCAGTGGTCAAGAATCTGCCTGCCAATGCAGGGGACATGGGTTCAATCCCTGGTCCAGGAAGATTCCACATGCCATGGGGCAACTAAGCCCATGAGCCACAACTACTGAGTTCGTGAGCCCAGAGCTGGCACTCTGCAACAAGAGAAGCCACCACAATGAGAAGCCTACGCACTGCAACAAAGAGTAGCCTCTGCTTGCTGCAACTAGAGCAAGCTCTCATGCAGCAACAAATACCCAGTGCAGCCAAAAATAAACAAATAATAAACAAATAATTTTTAAAAAATTTTACACAATACCAACATATTTGTCTCCATGTCTAGCCCCAGTGCTCAGTGAACACACTTTCTGGAGAGTAACACTCTTTAGCCTAAAAACAAAAGATTAAGATCATCAGCCTACATTCACACACTATTGAAACCACTATCTAGTTTCATCAAAGAATGAAGAGTAGGAAGAGGCCAAACCCCAGTAGGATGATAGAAGACATACTACCTATGCATTGCTGTTTTATTTTGTTAAGCTATTGCTCTAACTGGAATATATATTCATTGCCAAAATAATGAACATTACAAAAATATACAATGAATCACTGTCAATAGAACGCGTATGTTTTTGTTTAGTCACTAAATCATGTTTGACTCTTTGCAATCCCACGGACTGCAGCACACCAGCTTCCCTGTCCTTCACTATATCCCAGAGTTTGCTCAAATTTATGTCCACTGAGTCAGTGATGCTATTTAGCCATCTTGACATCACCCTTATGGCAGAAAGTGAAGAAGAACTAAAGAGTCTCTTGATGAAGGTGAAAGAGGAGAGTGAAAAAGTTGGCTTAAAGCTCAACATTCAGAAAACTAAGATCATGGTATCTGGTCCCATCACTTCATGGCAAATAGACGGGGAAACAGTGGCTGACTTTATTTTTCTGGGCTCCAAAATCACTGCAGATGGTGACTGCAGCCATGAAATTAAAAGACGCTTACTACTTGGAAGGAAAGTTATGACCAACCTAGACAGCATATTGAAAAGCAGAGACATTACTTTGTCAACAAAAGTTCGTCTAGTCAAGGCTATGGTTTTTCCAGTGGTCAGGTATGGATGTGAGAGTTGGACTATAAAGAAAGCTGAGCACTGAAGAATTGATGCTTTTGAACTGTGGTGTTGGAGAAGACCCTTGAGAGTCCTTTGGACTGCAAGGAGATCCAACCAGTCCATCCTAAAGGAAATCAGTCCTGAATATTCATTGGAAGGACTGATGCTGAAGCTGAAACTCCAATACTTTGGCCACCTGATGCTAAGAGCTGACTCATTGGAAAAGACCCTGATGCTGGGAAAGATTGAGGGCAGGAGGAGAAGGGGACGACAGAGGATGAGATGGTTGGATGGCATCACTGACTCAATGGACATGGGTTTGGGTGAACTCCGGGAGTTGGTGATGGAAAGGGAGGCCTGGCGTGCTGCGGTTCATGGGGTCACAAAGAGTCCGACACGACTGAGCGACTGAACTGAACTGATGCTCTGTCATCCTCTCCTCATTTTGCCTTCAATCTTTCCCAGCGTCAGGGTCTTTTCCGAAATTTGGAATAGACCAAATAGACAAATATGTATATACACACAAATTTCCAAATAAAAACTATGAGCTATGCCATGTAGGGCCACACAAGACCGATGGGTCAGGGTGGAGAGTTTTGACAAAATGTGGTCCACTGGAGAAGGGAATGGCAAACCACTTCAGCATTCTTGCCTTGAAAACCCCATGAACAGAAAAGTCAAAAAGATATGACACTGAAAGATGAACCCCCCAGGTCTGTAGGTATCCAATACGCTACTGAGAAGAGCAGAGAAACAGCTCCAGAAGGAATGGAAAGGCTGAGCCAAAGCAAAAACAATGCCCAGGTGTGGATGTTTCTGGTGGTGAAAGCAAAGTCCAATGCTGTAAAGAACAATATTGCATAGGAACCTGGAATGTTCGGTCCATGAATCAAGGTAATTGGAAGTGCCATTAAACAGAGATGGCAAGAGTGAACATCAACATTTTAGGAATCATGAACTGAAATAGATGGGAATAGGCAAATTTACTCAGATGACCTTTATATTTACTACTATGGGCAAGAATCCCTTAGAAGAAATGGAGTAGCTCTCATAGTCAGCAAAAGAGTCCAAAATGCAGTACTTGGGTGCAATCTCAAAGACGACAGAACGATCTCTGTTCACTTCCAATGCAAAACATTCAATAACACAGTAATCTAAGTCTATGCCCCAACCACTGATGCCACAGAAGATGAAGGTGAATGGTTCTATGAAGACCTGCAAGACCTTCTAGAACTAACACCAAAAAAAGATGTTCTTTTCATCAGAGGGGACTGGAATGAAAAAGTAAGAAGTCAAGAGATACCTGGAGTAATAGCCAAGTTTGACCTTGGAGTACAAAATGAAGAAAGGCAAGAGTTTTGCCAAGAGAATGCACTGGTCAGAGCAAACACTCTCTTCCAACAATACAAGAGACAACTTGGACATCACCATGTCCAACATGGACATCACCAGCTGATCAATATTGAAATCAGACTGATTATATTCTTTTCAGCCAAAGATGGAGAAGCTCTACACAGTCAGAAAAAACAAGACCAAGCTTACTGTGGCTCATATTATCAGCTCCTTATTGCAAAATTCAGGCTCAAATCTAAGAAAGTAGGGAAAACCACTAGGCCATTCAGGTATGACCTAAAGCAAATCCCTTATGATTGTACAGTGGAAGTGACAAATAGATTCAAGGGATTAGATCTGATAGACAGAGTGCCTGAAGAACTATGGATGGAGGTTCATAACACTGTGTAAGAGCCAGTGATCAAAACCATCCCCATGAAGAGGAAATTAAAAAAAGGCAAAACGGTTGTCTGAGGAGGCCTTACAAATAGCTGAGAAAAGAAGAGAAGCAAAAGACAAAGAAGAAAAGGGAAGATATACCCATCGGAATGCAGACTTCCAGAGAAAAGCAAGGAGAGATAAGAAAGCCTTCCTCAGCAATCAATGCAAAGAAATAGAGGAAAGCAAGCAGAATGGGAAATACTAGCGATCTCTTCAGGAAAATGAGCGATACCAAGGGAATATTTCATGCAAAGATGGACACATAAAGGACAGAAATGGTATAGACCTAACAGAAGCAGAAGATATTAAGAAGAGGTGGCAAGAATACACAGAAGAACTATACAAAAAAGACCTTAATGACCTGGATAATCACAATGGTGTGATCACTCACCTAGAGCCAGACATCCTGGAGTGTGAAGTTAAGTGGGCCTTAGGAAGCATCATGACGAACAAAGCTAACAGAGGTGATGGAATTCCAGTTGAGCTATTTCAAATCCTAAAAGATGATGTTGTTAAAGTGCTGCACACATTATGCCAGCAAATTTGGAAAACTCAGCAGTGGCCGCAGGACTGGAAAAGGTCAGTATTCATTCCAATCCCAAAGAAAGGCAATGCCAAAGAGTGTTCAAATTACTGCACAATTGCCCTCATTTCACATGCTAGCAATGTAACGCTCAAAATCCTTCAAGCTAGTCTTCAACAGTATGTGATCTGAGAACTTCCCGCTGTACAAGCTGGATTTAGAAAAGGCAGAGAAACCAGAGATCAAATTGCCAACATCTGTTGGGTCATAGAAAAAGCAAGTGGATTCCAGGAAAACAATATTTCTGCTTCATTGACTATGCTAAAGTCTTTGACTGTGTGGATCACAACAAACTGTGGAAAATTCTGAGAGATGGGAATACCAGACCATCTTACCTGCCTCCTAAGAAACCTGTATGCAGGACAAGAAGCAACAGTTAGAACCAAATATGTAACAACGGACTGGATTTCCAATTGGGAAAGGAGTACGTCCAGGCTGTATATTGTCACCCTGCTTATTTAATCTCATGCGAAATGGTGGGCTGGATGAAGCTCAAGCCTGACTCAAGATTGCCAGGAGAAATACAACGACCTCAGATATGCAGATGATACCACCCTAATGGCAGAAAGTGAAGAGGAACTAAAAGAGCCTCTTGATGAGGGTGAAAGAGGAGTGAAAAAGCTGGCTTAAAACTCAACATTCAAAAAATGAAGATCTGTTCCCATCCCTTCAAGGCAAATAGATGGGGAAAAAATGGAAACAGTGACAGACTTTATTTTGGGGGACTCCAAAATCACTATGGATGGTGACTGCAGTCATGAAATTAAAAGAGGCTTGCTCCTTGAAAGAAAAGCTATGACAAACCTAGACAGCATATTAAAAAGCAGAGACATCACTTTGCCAACAAAAGTCCATATAGTCAAAGCTATGGTTTTTCCAGTAGTCATGTACTGCGAGAGTTGGATCATAAAGAAGGCTGAGTGCCAAAGAATTGATGCTTTCAAATTGTGGTGCTTGAGAAGATTCTTTAGAGTACCTTGGACAGCAAGGAGATCAAACCAATCAATCCTTAAAGAAATCAACCCTGAATATTCATTGGAAGGACTGATGCTGAAGCTCAAGTTCCAATACTCTGGCCACCTGATGCAAAGAGCTTACTCAGCAGAAAAGACTGTGATGCTGGGAAAGACTGAAGCAAAAGGAGAAGAGGGTGGCAAAGGATAAGATGGTTAGATAGCATCACTGACTCAGTGGACATGCTGCTGCTGCTAAGTCACTTCAGTCGTGTCCGACTCTGTGTGACCCCATAGATGGCAGCCCACCAGGCTCTCCCATCCCTGGGATTCTCCAGACAAGAACACTGGAGTGGGTTGCCATTTCCTTCTCCAATGCATGAAAGTGAAAAGTGAAAGTGAAGTCGCTCAGTCGTGTCCAACTCTTCGCAACCCCATGGACTGCAGCCTACCAGGCTTCTCCATCTATGGGATTTTCCAGGCAAGAGTACTAGAGTGGGTTGCCATTGCCTTTTCCGCAGTGGACATGAATTTGAGCAAACTCCAGGAGACAGTAGAGGACAGAGGATCCTGGCATGCAGCAATCCATGGGGTTGCAAAGAATCAGACACGACTTAGCAATGGAACAACAATTCTTTAAGGTAAATAGTACATCATCCTTGGATACCTGGACAATTTCTAAGTAAGACAGAGAATACAAAACATTGGTCACCAATCAAAACTACTTTAAAGTATTTTTATACACTATAAATTGACCATCAAAGTGTTTAGTAGAATGTTCCTATGTCCTTGTAACATGAGTGTTAACTGATGTACATCAGTTGTTAAGTCACCTGCCTTCTACGGTCACTTAAGTCATCTTCTGTCTGTAAGAGCACAAAAATTTATTGCTGTGATTAAAGGTTATAACTAGATGGATAATTAAGACTAAACTAGATATTGTGCTGCACTCAGTCACTTCAGTCATGTCTGACTCTTTGCGACCTATGCGACTAGCCCGCCAAGCTCCTCTGTCCATGGGATTCTCTAGGTAAGAATACTGGAGTGGGTTGCCATGCCCTCCTCCAGAGGAACTTCCCATCCCAGGAATCGAACCCATATCTCTGGCATCTCCTGCACTGTAGGCAGTTTCTTTACCCACTGAGCCACCTGGGAAGCCTATTAGCACACCAAGACCCCCTAGACCTTGTTCCCATTAGCTCATGGTATCAGAATGTGGAGAAGCAAGCCTACAGATCTGTCTCCTGACTACCTTCATAAGGCATGTAACTGGTCTGTTATTCACTGCACACAGGCCTCCTGAATGCATGGTTTCTCTAGCCCTGAAGAGCCCCTTAAACTGCAACATATGTAGTGAGCAAGGGCACCAGTATAAAGACAAATGCTAATTGAATAGTATCAGAGCAGCATGTCACACACTCCCATTAAGCACATCAAGCACAGAATATGAAGTAAGGGAGGAACAGAACCAGGAGAAATCATATCCTAGAGAGGGCAGGTAGACACTGAGAGTGGGCTGTGCAGTAGTGGCCCGTGCACTAGCAGGAAGCCAAGAGATGCACTCTATACCATGTTTCTACCAAGAAATGGGAAGAACAGGGTCTGACAGGAAAACATTTTATCCCTAAATAAAAACAGAGCATGGTTCATGGACTCTGAATGCACATTTATGGCATAAAAGAATTTTAATTCTCTGTTTTCATAAAGCAAAAATCTCAAGTCTTTGTGAGTGAATTTCACATTAACTGGCACTTTAATGATGCTTAAAACCTAAACATTGTCAGTGTGGGAAGAAACCCACTGTGATATATAGCACTCCCCATTTAAATTTTAGGGTTTCTTCTTTCGATCCTTGGTAAAATTTTTTATCCAAGAAACAGGATACACATAGATATTTAAAAACATGAACCATTAGAGAATAAAATAAGAAATCAAGAAAGATTTAAGTTTTGGCAGCCCTTGCTTTTTGTTCTTTAAACACTGTAGCAGAATAAAAGGATCACTGGCTCCCAGTCTCCTAGAGATAACAGGTAAAAACAAACAAACCAACCAACCCACATCTCCAAACAAGGTCAGGTAACCTCAGTTCCCTGCCCTGCCCCATGGTAAAAAAAACAGGAATGCTTTTAGTAGCAGTTCAGAATTCATCTTTATCTCCTACCTGCCCCCTCAGTGGAAGTTTGAAGTCATGACTTTTTCAGACATCTGTATCTCTGTATATAGAATATAAAATTGTATTAGATGACAACTGATTTTTAATTCAAGTAAAGAAAGAAGCAAAAACTTTTAACTAAAACCTTCTACATTTTTTGAGTGCTGTTCAACCTGCTACCATTTAGCAAAAAGCAAAATTTTCAGTGTTTACCTCAAATCTTATTGCTTTACAACTGTGGCATACCCGCCATTAAAAATAAAAAGACGAAGCAGGTATATATATATATATATATATATATATATATATACACACACATGTATATATATATATATACACACACACTAGATGTAGTAGGTGCAATAAAAATATATATAAATTTGAAAAAATTGATATTTGCCTATTTCTCAAGGGAATTCTTAGTTCATGAATGCAGAAAATTTAACAAAATAATGTTTGCCTAACATGCTAAAATTAAAATTTAAAGCTAAAGGCTAAAACTTTAAATATATCATATATTTGTGTATATATAATCATAATATATGAAGATATATGAAGATTAGTAGGCAAAAAGGCCTTATAAATCATTTTTAAAGGGAAAATTAGTAGTAGAAAATAAGATTTATCTTTAAATATAGTATTTGTACCTTTATCATTCTCTTGAATTAGTCTTTGCAAAAGTTCTTCACTCCTAAGTTTCCTGTGGTGTATATTGTCACTCTAAAGCAAAATGTTTTCTTGTATTTTGGTATCTTTGACTTAAGCTTATTTTTAATAACCAATATTCTCTGATAGGCTTTTTCTTTTTACTTCATAAGCTCAAAAGGCTTAAATTCAGAACAACAGAATTGTTAAGAGGTCTTTCATATCTAAACTTTCTTTGGAGTGTCTTGGATGACTATAATGTTATTTTCTTACCTCATGAAAGGAGAGATATAAAAATAATTAGGTAAGTTTTGTATTCTTTGTAGTTTGATTAGCTAAAACACTCTATGAGCTGAAACTTTAAAATATCCCAGAGCTGTACTGTGGGATACAGATGTTCAGCAGGACTTTTCTTTCTTTACTAACCTATCTTACCTAACCTCTAACTTCAGACATTCCTATGTTAAACCATTCTTGTTGAGGTGTGTTTTAGTGATGCTTACTCAAAATTAGGAACCACATAAGCTCATTGCCTTCTATATTGTTTCACTCTCTGCTTCTTTTATAACTACTAAGTACTGTTCCAATTAAAATCTAACTGCCTTTCTTCCCCTTGCTGATAGAGTAATTTCAGTATTGTTCAACAGCTATTGCAAGCTCAGCCACGTTGTAAAAGGTATTCAATATTCTTAGGCGTGTCATAGCAAAGTAATACCTAAAATTTAGTCTGTCATATTGACAAAAAATGCAAGTCTACAAAATCTCTTTTCCTGGGTATCTCACAAATCAAAAACTTAGTGACCTAGCCCTCCACTGAATGAGTGAAAGTGTCGCTCAGTCATGTTTGACTCTTTGTGACGCCAAGGACTGTAGCCCACCAGGCTCCTCTGTCCATGAAAGTCTCCAGGTAAGAATACTGGAGTGGGTTGCCATGCCCTTCTCCAAGGAATCTTCTCAACCCAGGAACTGAACCTGGGTCTTCCGCATTGCAGGTAGACTCTTTACCATCTGAGCCACCAGGGAAGCCCCTCCACTACCATATTTAATTTTCCTTCAAAATTTAATGACACTGCTTCTCATTTTTCATAATGAAAAAGTTGAGCATAGCCTCCCTCCCTCTTGACTTTTCACACCCCAGTATAATTCTTACTGATTCTAAGTTCTAAATATGTCTTGAATTTCTTCTTTTCACCCTACTATGGCTTTCAGAATTCATTATATTTTCTGGATCACTGAAATAACCTGTTTCCTCCCTCATATTCACACTGTGCACAGCTGCCAGCATAACCTATTTGCAATAAACATGTGATCATGTCTTTGGCATAATTTACAATCTTCCGTGACTTAGGTGTTCTCAAGTTGGTCTCAGTTACTTACCATGGTATAGAAGGTACTACCATCAGTCTCTGTTGCAGTTGTACCAAATCATGTGCAATCTTCTGTTTATCTGCCATCCATCCTCCAGTCACCCAGCTTTCTTGGCCATGTATCAACTCATCTTTCAGAATCCAGGTCAAGACTCTTCTGTCTCCCAGGAAACTTGCAAGCAAATTCTATTTCCTTTGTTATATCCCCATTCAATGTACTTTATTATTGCACATATTACACTGTACTGCAATCATTTATCTGTTGTCCCAATTAGTCAATAAATTCCTTCAGAGATAAATTCCTACCTCTTTAGCCACAGTACCAGGCATGGTGCCAATTACAGAAGCTACCTAACACCTATCAAACAAATGAATGTTGACTTCTACCTTTGAAAGTGACTCCTACTTTCCACCACCACTGTCTTCTACATCTATCTTCTTACACACCCTTCTGCCTCCAGTTCACCGACCTTCCTGATGACACCTAAATTCTCTCTGAAGCACAATTCTGATCATGTCCTGCTTAATCTCAGAAACTTCCTATTGCTGTCAGCCCCTGCCTCATCTTCCCTCCTGCTCCAGCAGTTCATAGCAACCCATTGATTTTCTAAAGTGATAGGTGAGCTCCAACCTAATTATAAAACTGAGCAGGATTAGGGGCAGGCGTTACCCAACCAGCCTCAACTCTAACGTTCAATCATATTTAATGAAGCTCATTAGCATTAGACACCCAAATCCAACTAGGATCTGATGGTATCGGTGATAGCTACAAGATTCCCACATTACTCAGTTACTGCCCTCCCATTTCACTTCTATGGAAAACTCCGTTTCTCTGTTCCATTTTACAGCAGTCGGGTACTGGGGGCTGGGTGGGGATGGAGAAATGACTTTAAGGGGAACACTGTCTAGAGAGATTTTAAAAAACAATAATGAAACAGATTAAAGTTCAGTCTGCTTTTTATCATCATAATGAGCCACCAACTCTGAACAAAGTCAGTAATAAAAAATACTCCTCCCTACCAAGACAGACCAGCCCACCACCACCACTCACTGACAAAGCACTACTATTCAGGCAACACCCCCTTCTGAAACCTTTAAACTGCCCCCAGACAGAATTAACCACCTCTTCCTAAATCCTTAATACACATCTGAATCTCCTACAAGATTGTAAGCATGTTAAGGGGACCTGATCTTTAACCTCCATTATGAACACTTAACATTCTAGCCAGCTCCCCTTGAGTAGTTTGCCTCAGTTGTGGAGTAAGGTCCTCGATGAGTGAAATGCACCCACTCCCATTTAATCTATGTTGCTAGATGAAACCATCATGCCTTACACTCATCCCTTAGACCAGACTAACTGCATACAGTATATAATTTGAATATAAACGCTAGCATTCACAGAACACCATAATCTGGACCTAATTTTAATTCTTACTACTTAATCTTAGTCTCCTCATACCAAACTACTTATATTCCGTATATGTCTGCCTATTACGTGGAAGTCTTTTTTGTATTACAGTACTTTATGTCTAACTTACCTATCTGCTAAACTCAGAAAGAAATTAAAGGAAATTCAGTCCTGCTTCAGAGCTATATATGCAACAGACACACAGTTCTACTGAATAAAACTAGGAACAATTAAGACATAAAAGAGTAGAACAAATTTTTATTATGCAGCATTTTTTTTTAAAAAAATTACCTTCATGGAATACATTTTCACATTAGAAATTCCCAGTGGGAAAACAACAACTTATCACTTATAATTTTATATTTGTGGACAGATTATTTTAGGACAAGTAAAATAAACACATTTGAGGATTAAGTCTTGGTTTTTAGAATCTGTAACAATTTGAAACATCTATAAAGGGACCTCTTCCCTAAATGGAACTTCTCTACATTCAGAAACTCTCCATTAAAAGACTAAAAAAAAAAAGAAACTCTCCAGGCTCTTCTTCCCAGGATTTAGAAATCAGTAATGTGAAATATCAGCATTTCTAATTTTCAAATTTCTCTAAGACATGTAACCATCAGTAACTGGTATCAACTGAACAGAGGGGGAGGTTTACAAAAACTAAACACTGCCTGATTTTCTGCAGTCTTTACTTATGAATTAAGTCTTTCCCTTTCACCATCATCCTAGGAAAAATACACACATTTGAGCAGATATCGAGAGCAATAAAGCTGAATTCCCTTTAAGAGTTTGATAAATTAAAAGGCAAAAAGCTCATATATAATGTTCAATTATACTATGAGACTTGTGAAAAGCTGAGACACTCCATTAGCTCCCCAGAATATAGAATTCAGTCTTATAATTTCTTAAGATACAACTTCTCTCAAATCTTTCTTCAAAGATTAAATTCAAAAAACAATCAGGTGATTAGGAGAAGAGGTTTGTCTCACCAATGTTTTTCCTTCTTATTGTGAGTTGAAATGGCATGACAGAGCAGAGGCAAGGAGGTGTACAATCAATTCTCAAGGTATTAAGTCTGAAAGGTCAGAGCTTCCACAGCATAGCCACAGCCTTGCAGATGCCCACGTCATGATAGTTGAAGTAACAGAGCCCAGCAAAGGTGAAAGCCGAGAGCACCAAAAGGCCTGTCTTGGCAGCTTTCTGCACTGCATCCCCATGAACATAGTCAGTAACAACTTGTCCAATGCCCCTGAAGGAAAAAAAAAAAATCACAGTACAAATGAAAAGCCACAAGTCATGTTAGGTTAGAAGGCTATTCAGTTAACTTGGCTGCAAAAAATAATCAGTCAAGGTCAAAATGCAATTCATGGTAACAAGTGTGTGCTAAGTTGCTTCAGTCATGTCCAGCTCTTTGCAATGCTATAGACTGTAGCCCAGCAGGCTCCTCCGTCCATGGGATTCTCCAGGCAAGAATACTGGAGTGGGTTGCCATTTCTTTTCCAGGGGATCTTCCCGACCCAGGGATCAAACCCGAAGTATCTTAAGTCTCCTGCATTGGTAGGCGGGTACTTTACCACTAGCACCACCTGGGAAGCCCATAGTAACAAGAATCATAGCCAAAACGAAGGAAACAAATGTTTCCTAACAATATAATAAAGATACCTTCCTATTCTTCAGATTCAATTTCCCAGAGTTATTTATATGAGACAGTAACTAATTCCTACTCTATTTACAAAAACTTGTTTTTTTTTAAACCAAAACAAGTGGCTATAGAGTTTTTCATTAATTCAAAAAGAATTTATTCAGCAGACTATTATGTGCTAGAATCTGTACAGATGTTGAGAATACAACAAATAAGACAGCATTACTACCCTTATGGAACAAACATTCCAGTGAAGAGAAAGAAAAAGTACATAGGTGCTATGAAGGAATAAGTTAGAAAGGATGGCTTGAAAGCAAGGAACATTCCAAACAAAAGTAACAATGACCTTGTTATCTTTGAGGAACAGTAAAAAGGTTATGTGGCTGAGAACAGGGAAATCAGAAGGCAGGCGCAGATCACGTAGGGTCATGAAAGTCATAACAAGGAGTCTGAATTTTATTTGAAACACAATGGGAAACCACAGATGTGCTTTAAGAAGGAAGTGACCTAACTTTACTTTTTTAAAGTAACAGTTCTATTGAGATATAATTCACGTACCATAAAATTAACAATTCTGTGGCTTTTGGAATACTCACAGAGTTGTGCGACATCATCACTGTTTAATTCCAGAACATTTTCATCAAAACAAACCCTGCACGCTTCAGCCCATTACCCAATCACTGATTTGTTTTCTCTCTCTACAGATTTGCTTATTTGGGACATTTTATATAAATGAAACCATACAACATGTGGCCTTTGTCTTGAGTGTTTTTTCACTTGGCATAGTATTTTCACAGTTCAGACATGTTGTAGCATGGATAACCACCTCAATCCTTTGTATGGCCAAATAATACTCCTTTGTAAACATATATTTTATTTATTTAGCTATTCATTAATTGAAACATCTGGACAATTTTGCCTTTGGGGCTATTATAACAACACTGCTCTGAACATTATGCTACAAGATTTTGTGTGGATGGAGACATATGCTTTCACTTTCAGTAGGTATACACCTAAAAGTGAAATTGTTGTGTCAGATGGCAACTCTCTGCTGTTAACTCATATTATAACTCTTTGTTGTAAAAACTTGTTAGACCTGCCAAACTATTTTCCAAAGTAGCTGCAATGTTTTACCTTCCCAGCAGAGATATATGAGGATTCTAACTTCGTGACCCTTGTAATAGTCCATCTTTCTGATTACAGCCATCCGAGTAGGTGTATGGTGGTATCTCAATGTGGTTCTGATTTTCATTTCTCTAATAACAAACACATTTTTTCATGCGCCTTTTGCCATTTTCGTATCTTCTTTAGATAAACATTAATTTCACCCTATAAAAAGGTCACTTTGGCTGTACGTGGTGAATGGACCGTGCAGGCAGAAGGGCAGCAAGAACAAAAATAGAGAACTAGTTAGGAAGCAACTGAAGTAGAGACATTACTTTGTCAACAAAGGTCTGTCTAGTCAAGGCTATGGTTTTCCCAGTAGTCATGTATGTATGTGAGAGTTGGACTATGAAGAAAGCTGAGCACCGAAGAATTGATGCTTATGAACTGTGGTGTTGGAGAAGACTCTTGAGAGTCCCTTGGACTGCAAGGAGATCCAACCAGTCCATCCTAAAGGAGATCAGTCCTGGGTGTTCATTGGAAGGACTGATGCTGAAGCTCAGCCACCTCATGAGAAGCTTTGGCCACCTCATGCGAAGAGCTGACTCACTGGAAAAGACCCTGATGCTGGGAAGGACTGGGGGCAGGAGGAGAAGGGGATGACAGAGGATGAGATGGCTGGATGGCATCACCAACTCGATGGACATGAGTTTGGGTGGACTCCGGGAGTTGGTGATGGACAGGGAGGCCTGTTGTGCTGAGATTCATGGGATTGCAAAGAGTCGGACACGACTGAGTGACTGAACTGAACTGAACTGAAGTAGCTGAGGCAAGGCTGCTGGCTTAACTTCACTTAAGCTGGGGTGGTGATAGTGAAGATATCATGAAGTAACAATTCAGCCTATGTTTTGAGGAGAGAACTAACAGAAAGAGTTGATGGACTGGTGGCGGGGTTAAGACAAAAAGTAGTATTTAGAATGACTGCTAGGATTTTTGGTTTGAGCAACAAGACTTAACTGAATTACTGAAGAATAGGAGAGAAGCAGCTTTTGAGGAGAAATTGAGGGATTTGAGGGGAAGAGTGATTTGGGGCAATATTACATTGGGGATACCTATCAGATATCCAAGTGGACAACTGGAAATACTAAGTCTGCAGTTCAGGAAAAGAGGTCCATCTGAAAAAAAAAAAAAAAAAAAGAGGTCTATCTGAACTCACTTGGGGAAAGTGTGTAGATAGGGGAATTTAAGAAAGCCAAGAATGAGCCCAGGGTTCAGACTGTTATTATTCAGAGGTCAGACAAGAGGAGGTGCTGACTGAGGAGACTGAGAAGGTATATAGAGCTGGAGGGGTGGAAGAACACAAGGCAAGTATGGTATCTAGGAAGCCAAAGAAAAATTACTTAAGGAGAGATCAGTCAATTAAGTTGAATACTGCTGAGTTCAAGTGGAGAAGAAAGAATGGATAACTGGATTTGGAAAAATGAAGGTCTTTAGTGATTTTTGTTGAGAATGACTTCAGTTAAATAGTTGGGATAAAAAGCCCAATCAATGCAGGTTTAAACAAACTGGATGCTAAAGAACTAGTGCACAATTACAAACAACTCTTTCAAGTCTTTTTTGTGTATGTGAAAAAAGAAGAGAGAATTAATAAGGCAACTGGAGAGGTCAATTGGAATTTTTAACATGCATGACTTTAGGACTTCCCTGGTGGTCCAACGGTTAAGACTCCACACTTCCACTACAGGGGACACAGGCTTGATCCCTGGTTAGGGAATTAAGATTCCATATCCCACACAGCGCTGTCACAAAAAAAAAAATCATGACTTTAGATTTATCTCTTGTTCTGATTTTTCATCAATTTAGATTGATCTTCTTCCAAGAAACACACATTAGAGAAATCCTACTGTACTTGTGATCCAGTATTCCATGAGCAACTGGGATCATTTACTGTGAAAGGTCTATCTGGTTGAAGGGTAATTCTCCTAACTAATGTTTACCAAGTAAGAAAACTAGGTAAGCAAACAACCCCTTCAATACTATCAAGAAAATGATTCTGACAAATTATTTGACATCCCTGGGATTTAGTTTCCACAGTGGTTAAATAACAGGATTGGCTAAGATACTCCCTCAAGCCCTTTCAGCTCTAACAATCCAAAGCACACCTCCCCACCCACGACAGCATCTTGTCCTTGCCAAACCACATAAAATGGGCAACTCTCAAAAGCAATGCTAAGTTCAAAAGCCTCTCAGATATGAAAAGGAAGACATCTAAGAGGGACATGGACACACAAATTTGGGCATATAAATAGTTTACATATGTCTTATTATTCTCCCTCGTATGCAACTGCGAGATAAGCTCTCAGCACACAAACTGCACAGACGGGTGATATTGAAAGGACCGCTGTACTTGCCAGTGACTGTGAAGAGTGAGGGTTGCAGCCAGAGAGTAGTCCATCGCAGAACAAGGATTCAAATAAGCAGCTGGAATTAGGCCCAGGAGCAAAACACTGACAACCCTCTCAGCAGTCCAGTGGAGAGATGCAGCCTTGGAACCAGCTATAGAAAGGAAGGACGAGATTCCTGAGAGCTTCAGGGGAAATACACATCTCAGTATTTGCCACAAACTAACCCGAACTAACAGAACGGCAAACAGTATGCATTTAAGATTTAACTCTGAGCATAAAGTGAGTAAGGCAAAGGAGGTAAATGAGAAAGATGCAGTCTCCCTTCTCTGAAGTCTTTCAGCATAGGGTTTCTCAAAGCCTACATATATTAATTAAAAGAGAGATCCACTCTGCTTAGAGGCAAGAAGATGGATGAAATATCTTTGCAGAATTACCAACCTTGGACTTCATTATAATAGACAGATACCTTATAAATGTAAGCTGGTGACACCTGAGGAATTCCTTTAAAACATTAATCTTATTTATACCTAATCTTTCTAAGTAATATTAAAAACCCTCTGGGAAAGAAAATTAAGCCTGTCAATTCAAAGAGAAGCACAGTTCTAATGTCAACTTTTAGGATCATGGTTCTTCCTCTGTTCTGTTACTTATAAATAGCCCAATATAGAGAAGGAACATGAAACTTTCTTTTAAACAAGTAAAAATAAAATGGGCTTTAAACATCTCTTTGAAAGCCTCTTTTGGGGGGGGGTTACATACCCATTTGGGAATGTTTTATTAATGATGGAGTTACTTCCTGGAAAAATGCACGTAGATACATACATTACCAACTATGTACACAACCTTGGGGACTTTCCTTCAGTCCCATGCACCCCAAGTTAAAAGCACTCTGCTAAATCTAACTGAACAAAGCAAAGTTCATCAACAAAAACTTTTCAAAGATAAAACAATTCTAAATAGCAGAAAAACTATACTTGCTTAATTATTCATAACTTACATGTGGCTTTCAAGTGACAGACTTAAGAATCAAGTCTTTATCTCTATAAAATACTGATGTTTCTAGCCTTTAAAAATGAAAATAGTTACCTCATTATTCACTTATGGATTTTCTAAGACTTGACAATATCTAAATAGTATTCATCCAAGAAATAACATGATTTTAATAGCAACCTAAATAAAAACAAGCACGTCATTATAGCTATAAATATGGAAGATTTTTTAAATGTCTGCTATTCTAAATTATTCGGATCTGGCTCCTCTCCATTAGCTGAATAAATGAAGGTAACCAAATCATATTGAACAGATTCTCCCTACAGAGCTATTTTCTTTTAAGAAACTTAAAAATTTTAAAAAGACTTAGACCAGAAGGTTCTGTATAAGTGGAAATAGCATCATTCAACCATGTTAGCACTGTGTGCCCAAAAGTGTACACTAGGTCTTCACTTGACAGAGCTGGACACAAGAATTCCCCTCAGAGAGAGCCAGTCCTGCCAAAGGCATGATAATCAGCCCAGACGAAGATGCACATACAATGGTGGCTGGGTGACAGGTGGATATGCTGTGTGCCACACCATCCTTGAGCAGGTCGGTCCTGGAGAAATGCTGAGACAAGAGCTGGTCTGACCACTGGGGATCGGAGGAACAGAGCTGAGGAAAGAGACATCAAGGGAATCATAAGCACCTTTCCTGTAACAGGACTGAGACTTTCTAAATGACCATAGATAAGCTGCTGCTGCTTAGTCCCTTCAGTTATGTCTGAGTCTGTGTGACCCTATGGACTGCAGCCCGCCAGACTCCTCTGTCCATGGGACTCTCATTGCCATGCCCTCCTCCAGGGGATCTTCCCAATCCAGGGATCGAACCCGGGTCTCCTGCATTGCAGGCCGATTCTTTACCAGTGAGCCACCAAGGAAGACCCATAGGTAAGCTGCTGCTGCTGCTAAGTCGCTTCAGTCGTGTCCGACTCTGTGTGACCCCATAGACGGCAGCCCACCAGGCTCCCCCGTCCCTGGATTCTCCAGGCAAGAACACTGGAGTGGGTTGCCATTTCCTTCTCCCCAAATAAGGAATAACCATCTAATCTGTAAAATGTGGATAGCATCTATTTCACTGGGTTGCTGTGAGACTAGACTAAGCAGCCATGGAAAAACTGATAAATCAATGAACACTTCTGCAAAAAGGGCTTCACTTTGACCAATTCTTAAAAATTAATTATGGCTCTTTCATCCTCTCATTTATTCATCTACTCATCCAACAAACGCTTACTCTGTACAAAATTATGCTCTGCACAAGAGCAAGAGATAAAGACAAAGTCTTTGTCCTCAAGTAATTCAGCCTAGTTTGGGAAATACCACTTTCTTTTTCAAAATCAATTTCTCTGCTTCCACTCTTGAACTCATCCCTGTCTGTCCTTATAAATCTTGTCTCTTGGTTAAAGAAATAGGCAGACCTAAGAACACCCAAGCCTATCGATACCAGCTATGCGATAATGGGCAATTAAGTTAAATAGGCTCTCCAAGCCTCAATGTCCTCACTTGTAAAATGAAGACATTGGTACTTACTTCATAATACTCGGCTGAAAATTAAATAATATATGTAAGATGTTCAGTCCCACAATGTTATAAACACTCAATAAAAGGTAATTTCTCTCCTGTATCTTTAACCCCTCCTTTCCTCCTACTGACTATTTCCCCTCAACAGATGTAATATACTTAACCCCTCCCTTCATCCTATGTCCTGTAATGCCCATGCACTCTTCCCCTCTTTTCTTCTCTTTCTAAACATGCTTCTTTAAAGTGCTGTCTAAATCACCTTGTCTTCCTCACTTCCCTAAAATTCTTCTTGGCCTGCAACTCGTCCTTATCCCCACCAAAGCTCCTTTCATGTTCACCAATGTTCTCATGTGGCCACATCCAACAGTCTTCATCTTATTGGGCCTTTCTGCACCACAAGGCACTGGTGGCCTCTTCTCCCTTCTTTTCTCTGACAGAACTCTCTTCAGCTTCTCTCTTTGATTCTCTGCTCATTATACATCAGTCTCCTCCTGTATCTGCTCTTAAATGCTCACCCAGGAGCGTATCATCTGCTCTTTGCTCTCCTTGCTGCCTAGGCCCACCCCTAGACATTTTATCCACTCAACTTCTAGAGCCTTTAGGTTGGTGACACTCAACTCTGTATCCCCAGGCTTGGTCTCTCTCCAGAGTTTCAGAAGTTTGAGTACCTGCAAGCTCTCTCCCCTGAGGTACCCCATCTGGCCCTCAAATGCACTTCGGCAAAAACTAAAATCACCCTTCAACTCGCTTTCTCATTCAAACTTGCCTCTCATTTGCATGTTCCTCGTTTTATTTAATGATATTGCAGTCACTCTTCAACCTAAGCCAGAAACCTGGAAATCATAAGAATTTCCTTCTCAATTCAGTCAAATGCTAAATCATACTGATATAACTCCTTGACATTTCTTGAGACAATCTTCTCTTATGTATTACTTTCCAAGTTCAGAACCTCACCATGCTTGTTTAGACTACTACAATAAGTGTCTCAATTCATCTCCTAACTTATGTCTTAGCTTGTACCGTTTCCCATGATGACCATCTATAATATCACACAGTTACCAAGGTGGTCAATCTAACCGCAAATCTATGTCAAATCTTTCACCGGCTCCCCTTCACACAAAGAAAAATGCATACTCCACATCAAGACAAGTTTTTCTGAGCTGTGATTTCAGTTCACTTTTCCAGAACCATCTCATTCCTCACCTTGAGCTTCATGTTCTAATATCCGATTTGTCTTCTCTCACAACAAGCAGTTTCTATGCCTTTCATCATTGCTTCTGCTCATCCCAATAGCTCTAACTGTAATGCCCTTCTTCCTGTGGCCTTTCTTAACCTCAAGACTCAAATCAGGCACAGCTCCTTCAGGAAGTGAGGCAGGATAATTCTTCCAAAACACAGAGCTATTATAGTCTTCTGGATTGGCATACAACAGATACTGTGCTGTAGTTTTTGCTTTATGTCATATTATGCTTATATGAGTTTTTCCTATAAAAATGGAAACTCTTTAAAGGTTGGAACTACACATTTTTAACCCAATCATACTACAGTACCTTGTATAACACAAATGCCCCCTTCAATGATTATCGAACTGAACTCCAAGGGAAACGACCAATACGTAAACTGGGACTTAAGACACTGACACTCTTTTCTGATTCAGGGTGGGAACATTCCAAAGACAGGGAATGCGGAGAAAAAGAGAACTCGTGAACACAGCCGCAGCAGGACTATAACTTTCAGACTACCCCATCACCACGTCAGCCCAAAGCAGGGGAAATATGCACTCCGGTGGACATCTGGACCCGAAGACAACGCTGGTCACGCTGTGCCAAAGGAAAGGAGGGACCCCCTGTTCAAAAGGTCTCACCGCCCAGCAGACGAATCCTAACCGCCTCCCTTTCCCCGGCTGGAAGCTGTGCTAAGAACCTCCAGCTGCCCTCACCTCGCCCTTCTCTGGCGCCGCAGAGGACACTCAGCCTCCAGAGAGTCGCCATATCGCTCCTGCAGGTTCAAGGTCAACCAGCAACCCGGAAGCAGTCATACAACAACATCCGCCCGCGAAAACGGAAGAAAACATGGAAAAGGAAAACGCCGCGTAAACCGGAAGTCGGGAGTCGGCGCAGGCCCGCCGCACATGCGCAGATAACTCTTCGGAAGGTCGGTAACTGAACACGGAAGATGGCGGAGCTGGGTGAGGCGGATGAAGCGGAGTTGCAACGCCTGGTGGCGGCCGAACAGCAGAAAGCGCAGTTCACTGCACAGGTGCGGGGACAGGGACTAGTGGGAAGAGCAAGGAGGGTGAAGTACAAGTCCCGGGCACTCGCGGAGCTCTGAACGCTGGCGGCGCGGGGCGGCCGCCCGTCGCTCCGTGCTTGCTGCGCGTGGTTCTGCTCACTAAAAAACGAGTCACTTCTGCCGCTGGTGACCTGCAGTGCTCGGGTGCCGTGTGAGCCTAGCGTAGGGGAAAGAGATGGTGTAAAGCGAAGCAAAAAGGTTCGGGAGACGCAAGTGCACGGGAGCCTACTTTGGTGGCGAGCTGCATTTGGAGGACCCAGCTTCTCCTACTGCTTTGTCCCTTACAGGCCACGTGCCCCTAAACAAAACACCCATCCACCGTAGGTCTTGGTTTCACAGTCGCCTGCTGCCTCACAGGGTGTCGAGGATCATATGTAATAATGTATTTGAAAACGATAGAGTAGTAGAACATTACTGGATGAAAGTGAGCTCTGAGGTAGGCAGTCTAGACTATTAGGTTAGAACAAGAGCTTCAGAGCATGGTTCCAGCTCCGGCGTTGACCTTTACTAGCTGCATGATTTTGGACTTATTACTTACCGTGCCTCTTAAATGGAGGTGACAGTCATCCTTTAGGACCGCAAAAAGAATTGACTTAATACTTAGTACCCCAGCCTTCCGAAAGAGTTAAGCACTTGGTGAACGGTTATTCCCCGCTTTTGCGGGGAGTGGAGGTGGTGGGAAGGGGAGGGCTCGCGGAAGGTAAGTGGCAAGAACCCCGGTTGGAAATCTTTGGGTCCTGAACATTTTGAAAGCGTACGTTTTCTTTGCTTCTGTGTGCAATTTTCTGTAGATTGGGTCCATAACCTTCATTGGATTCTCACATGTCCCTGACCCCAAAAAGGTTAACAACTTAAGAACTGCTAAGGAATAGGCTTAGAATGAGATGAGTGCAGTGGTTTGGAGGAATTAATTGGTACCATAGCTTTCCCAGCTTACACTGGTGTTAGTTTGGAAATAAAGAAGGTATCAATCCTGCCTGCAGTTTTACAATCTGATTAAGGAAGTGACACAGAAAATAATAGTGCTCTCAAGGAGGTGATAATAAACTGGAAAAACCTTTAGGGAGGAGTATTGAGGGCCAAGTTAAGTATGCTGTGTGTGGACCTACCTCATTGAAACACATTGGTGGGGTGTTAAACAAGGGAGTGTCCTGAGTGGCTGACAAAGAAACTGATGCGTTAGGCCAGCACTGGGGTGACTTGATCAAAGGTACCTATTTTTCAGTTACTAAGGAGAAGAAAAATAGACAAGGAGAGGATGAAAGTATTGTTGCAGGGTAGGAATGAGGAGTTGGACTGTACTGGTAACAAATTAGGAAGTGAGGAAAGAGTCAAAGAATGGTTTAGTCAGGTGCCAGAAAAGGAGAAAAATGGGAAGGAAATTCATAGATAACGCCTGTCAGCAGTTACTATTTTTCTTTCCTCTTAGGTGCATCACTTCATGGAGCTATGTTGGGATAAATGTGTGGAGAAGCCAGGGAATCGCTTAGACTCTCGCACTGAAAATTGTCTCGCTAGCTGTGTGGATCGCTTCATTGACACTACTCTTGCTATCACCAGTCGGTTTGCCCAGATTGTACAGAAAGGAGGGCAGTAAGCCATCCCCTGGAAGGAGGACAGAAGCAGCAAAGGACTTTTTAAGCAGACTGAAGGGCCAGTGGGGGAAGGTTGTCAACTCTGTCAGGTTAACTTCAGGCTGTTACCAAGCCTGTTGGTGCTAAAAAGTAACAGATCAAATGTTCAAAAAGTGAAATTTATTTATTGGGAATTCAGAAACTCCATCTTGTATCACAACAGTTTATTCAATAAATGTGAATTCTCCAACTCTCTTTTTTAAATCCCATTTTAGGATTTAATATATAGATCTCTGGTTGGTAGGAACATTAGAAATAAGTATGTTCCAAGGCCATTAGTAGTGCAAATGAAATATCTTAAGTTTTGAAGAGCCATCCTAAGCCATATTTAAGGGGGTGGGAAGAATCATCAAAAGTCTTAGCCTAAGGCATCAAAGAGAATTTGGGGTTGAGAAAGGTGAAGAACAGAAACAGCTTTATTGCTTATACATGACCAAGAAAAGCTAAACATGGTAAAAAACAAAACAGGCAAGATGTGTGTTCACTGGGAAAGAGGCCTGCTAGTATGAGAGGAAGAGAAAGTCAAGACCCAAACAGAATCAACTTCCTGGAGAAGTCTTGTTCCACTGGCCCATCTTCCTGAGTCTATGCTTAGAATTAAAACTTTTAGAGCACAGAAACAATGCTAAAAAAAAAAAAAAAAACCCAGGAGCTGAAAACTCCTTCCCACAAAGATTTCACTTACTCCTCCAAGAAGAAAACAATTGCTTTAGGTTAAGAGGTAGTAATTATAGACTGTTCTTCCCTACTTGGGCCCTTAATCTCCATGTTAAAAATATGCACCATGGAACATCAGCAATTGAGTACCAAAGTACTAATATTTCAAATAAATATCCCAAAAGGTAGCACCTGCTTAGAGTCAAGGGCTAGGGAACCTCTGGCCAACTGTTTATGACTAAGCATTTTATTAGAAATCTGTTCTGTAAAGAGAACAATTTAATAGTTCAGAGCTACAAAATATTACCACCTCATGGAATGCTGTCATAGTCTATTGCTGGTGTCATACACTGTCAGGCTACCATGAAGTATTTCTGTATTACACATGGGGAAAGGAAGTCAGGGAGGTTGACTTACCTGCTCCAAACCTCATAACCAACTAATGGCAGAACCAAGACCAAAAGTCTGAGCTTTCAAGATTTTTACTCAGCCCATGAAGTGACAGCCAGGAAAAAACAATGTCACTTGATCTGCCATAGTAAATAAAATTCGTTTGTGTTCTGCCAGCCTTCTTCCAGCGAGTTTGGTTTCTTAAGAATTAACGTAGTAGCATCACCGTATATAGCAAAGGGAAATGACAAGATCTCTGCTTGGTGCTTTAATCCAAAGGCAGACTAGGAAGAAATGGATATGTCCCTGAGAAGCCTATTTCATTTTGGAATCGATTCAACTTAGTTTCAAGGGAAATCTGCAAGTTCATTAACTAAGAAATGAACAAGGAAGACAACATTTAAATGGCTGTTGCTGCCCTGAATCCTTTTCAGCGCACAATGAGATGATGGCAAGACTGATGCCTAATTCTTCATTTGGTTGAGGACTTACCCAAGACAACTGAAAAAATAATTTTGAATACAAGTGCATTTAGGCAATAAACAGTGGAACTGGAAAACCTTTTACTATCCAATTAACCCAAGTTTAGGGGTATACTCAGTTTAGCCACAGACCCTGTCCAGCAGGGAAATTTGACAAAAACCCCTAGTTTCTACCAATAACAGCTGTCTAAGGATGTTACCATGAATTGAAAATGTTTGTTCTTATGCTCATTTACTTATTAAGTAAACTGGACCACATCTGTGGGGCCAAAATACAGAAAAGATCAAAGCACCAAGGCTAAAGACAAAGTCAAGTTGTGGCACCTATTATATAATAGACAAGAGCAACACGATATTCCCTCATCATACCACTCTATACTAGCTCAATCCCTCTCTTGACCCCAGCCCTTGCTTTCGCCAAATTCAACATTGCGACTGGTATACCCAGGTCTTTACTGGATTCAGCTTTCTGGGTCCTTTAATTTGCTGCATATGCACTCTACCCTAAATGTGATTAATCGCAAAAAATAATCTCTTCAAGAAACCTTCATAACAAAATAACGGATTCCCTATTAACAATAAGAGGATCAAGTTTAACAGGCCAAAATAGACAAGATGTCTGTCAGAACATATAGACGGCACAGGACAGCTCTAACCTCAGGCCCTGTGCTGAGCAGTAGCGTCACTGGCAAACCCCAAGGTGTAAGAACTGTAAATATCCCGAGTCATGCAGAAAACAAGAATACTTCTTTCTCATTTAGTCATCCTCTGAACTCTCGGCAGACCTTTCATCTGTAGCCACTTTCCAATTTGTGCGTTTGTTTGTCCTCTCCTGTATTTCATTGTTAACTACAGGGATGTGGGCTTTTTTCTCTCTCTTTTTCCTTTTGGTTTTCTTAGTGTCTCTTTCCTCACTTTCCTCAGAACTGCTGGATGCAGAATCATCTGATGGGGAAATGTCAATTTCTGCCTCTAAGAATAAAGGAGATTTCTTGAGAGACTTTTTCCTGGATTTTTTCTTGCATTTGTGTGGTTGCTTCCTTTTCCTGGTACTAGAAGCCCCAGTTTCTTCTAAGAACTCACTTGAGGAATCTGCTGTTATATCTGTGGCTTCCTTTTTGCTCTTCTTCTGTTTTTTGTGTGACTTTTTCTTCTGCTTTTTTTTGTGGGACTTCTTTGACTTCTTGTGTTTGTGGGATTCATGGGTAGATGATTTTATCTGGGGAGATGTTTTTTTCCCATTGGTAATATCTTGCTGATCACTACTAATAAAAAAAGAAAAACTGCTTTACTGTAGAAAATATAAAGTATATTTGTATAATTTTTATATTCTGTTTTCTAGATGGGAAGTTGGGGTTAACATCTGAATTTTAAATCAAAGCTTTGATACAAGCTTACCATGAGACTTTATCACTGAGTTTTGTTTCTTCATTTTTAAAATGAAAATAAAAATTCTTACCTGCCATACTGAATTACTGTATATAAAACCTGTATATAAAACACGGTATATAAAACCTACATGCTATATATATGCCAAATGTCAGTCAAGGAAAGGCAAAATAACAGTCCTCTCCCAACTAAACTGCCTATTATTTCTCTGGTTACATTTTTAATGGCAAATGTCATCTACTTCGTAAAAAATTAGGAATTTCATTTATAATTGAGACCTCATACTAATCTTAGTTTCTAACCTTTTTCCAGTAAGCCTACTTGTCTTACCTGTCTGTTTCAAATTCTTCAGGGTATAACTCTTTATAGCCACTGTGGCCCCATCTGTAAGATAACGTTTTATTACACATATTACTAAAGCAATGCATACATTTCTTAAAACTAAGACAAATTAGACTTAGGAGTGTATACATACACAGACACACACAGAACAAAAAAAAGATAAGGAAGAGCCAACACCACATTTATAGATCAGTATCTTAGTTACATTTTCCATACTATACATTCATTTCAGAAACAAAGGATTCATTTATCCATTTGTAAGACAACTTGCCATTCTCTTCCTTAAAACACTGAGGAACTCTTAATATGCTGCTCTTCAGCTGTGAAATACTTCTCCAAAGCACTTCATAACATAATGCTGTCTACCTTGGGACAACCTTTTTAAATAAGTTAACTGAGGTATAATTCATATACCATAAAATTCACCCATTTAAAGTGTACGATTCAGTGGCTTTTAGCATATTCAGAGTTGTGCAACCATCACCACTATGATTTTAGAATATTTTCATCACCCCAAAAAAAACAACCCATAAGCAGTTACTCCATTCCTCCATCTCCTACAGCCCATGGCAACCACTAATCTACTTTCTATCTCTATAGAATCATATAATAAGTGGTTTTTTGTGACTCTTCTCACCTAGCATAAGGTTTTCAAGGTTCATCCATATTCTAGCATGTAACAGTACTTTATTCCTTTTACTGCCAAATAACATGCCATTACCATCCCATATACCACATTTTGTTTATCCATTCATCAACTGACAGACAAATGGGTTTCCACTTTTTTGGCTATTATGAGTATGCTATGAACATTTCTGTAATAAGCTTTTACAGGGATAATTAATTTTTAAAAGTACACATTCTCAGGCCAAATATCACTAATGGTCACAAGAATTTAGTCACAGACCTGTCTGGCATGTTAGCTTCATAATCATATAACTTTTTGTTCCAGGATTTAGCCTTAAGAAAACCATCATCCAGTGCTCCACAAATTTCATTCTTTGGCCTCCAGTAGTCTCTTTGACTTTCTTCATCAAAACCATCACTGCGCATCCGGCTATAAGAGAAAAGAGAAGAACTTTTAGATACAGAAGCAATCTGTAAGGTTACTTTATGGAATATCATGCACAAAACTCACTGAACAAGCTAAAAGGAGACCAAAACAACCTAATACTTTTTTTATAACCTGATACTTAATGTTAAAAAAAAAAATCTTTTTAACATTACGTCCTCTCTTAATTTGTACAGTTATTCAATGAAAATATGATCATCACTACCCCTCCTACTACAGAGTACAGACAAAATAACTTTTGGACTACGGCATGTTATACCTCACTCACTGATTCTGAAGGAAGCAGACTGATAATCACAACTGGGGACATCTCAAAATGCCCCAGTGATTTTGAGATACACTCCCTTCCCTAACACCAGCTCCTACTGTAATTAGATCACAGTAACAGTGGTAGCAAGGTAACCCATGAATATGTTGGAGCAGAAAAACAGTTAAGAACTACTAATCGAGCCTGTGCCTACAAAATCCCACTAACAAGTCACTAAGCCAGCTAACAGGTTATCAAAACTATTTATGGGCCTCCTACGTGCCTATGAGGCACTGTTGCAGCTGCAGGACTATAATGGGAAATGAGCCAATCAAAAAACTGCCCCTAAAGAAATTATGTTTTAAAGACTTATTCATCATGACAGGCATTAATAGTCCACTCCAAAAGAACAGTATTTTGTTATGGAATGTTACTTGGAATTGAATAACCAACACAAAACAAAACAAATCATCTGCACTAAGTACTTCCAAATTCTCAAAGAACCATTCTCAGAGAGAAAACAGACTGAAAAGGTATTTACTTTTATGTTGAGACCCTGCCATGTTTACCATGGATACCCTAAATACTTTCTTGCGGAAAGCTATCCACACAGTCAGTCACTCCAAAGTCCACAGTCAGCAGGCACACTCCTTAAATATCTCACTATTATTAACTATGTCCCTGGATGGCTTTAGAAATAAGCATTGCTAGCTTTATAGTCATTTTTCATACAACAGCTCTACACCAATAGGCATATGAGGCCCAGGAGATGTTCCCAACACTCTGATATTCCTATACCTCCACAGGTAAGACAACAAAGCCTACATAATCCTTCATGCTAAGCTGCTAAGTTGCTTCAGTCGTGTCCGACTCTGTGCGACCCCATAGACGGCAGCCCACCAGGCTCCCCCATTCCTGGGATTCTCCAGGCAAGAACACTGGAGTGGGTTGCCATTTCCTTCTCCAATGCATGAAAGTGAAAGTGAAGTCACTCAGTCGTGTCCGACTCTTAGTGACCCCAGGGACTGCAGCCTACCAGGCTCCTCCGTCCATGGGATTTTCCAGGCAAGAGTACTGGAGTGGGTTGCCATTGCCTTCTCCATACTAACAGTCGAATTATTAAGAAGGTAATGTGAACGGTTGTGTGACTAAGACAGTGAGTAGGTAAGGTAAAGACAAGACAGAGAGAGGATGAAAGACCAATAAGGGAAAGGTGTGAATGATCAGCTAAGTGACCATAAGATACCTATAGAAAATCTTAAGTCAAAAGCCATCAGGTTAAGGTCAGAATCCATAGAATCCTTAACGTTTACAATTGTTCAAGGCAGAATTTTTAAGTTCTCCATTCCAAATAACTATAAAGAGTGGGGCTATATGCATCATAGCCATTACCTGTATGCTTGAGTCAAGATTTATGAAAAAGGAAAGTCTTAAAAGACTCACAGAACTGAATTCATCTATCTATCTTTAGCACACCATGATGTTTTTAAACAAAAGTTGATGATTCTGAATAAGATGAGAATATTTTGGTTCTCAGAGTTGCAACTTCACCTTGAACTGCTGGGTAACATTTTCCTTTTGGTCCCCCGGTAAGCATCATCCATCTGTTTCTCTAGTTCTCTTATTTTCCACATATCTGATTCCTCCTGTATCTGGATTTAAAAAAAAAAAAGAAAAATAAGTTACTAGAACTTCCCTGGTGGCACTGTGGATAAGAATCCACGTGCCAATGAAGAGGATACAGGTTCGATCCCTAGTCTGGGAATATTTCACATGCCACAAAGCAACTAACCCTTGTGCCACAACTGCTGAGCCCGTGCTCTGGAGCCTGAAAGCCCCAACTACTGAGCCCATGTGCTATGCGCCCAGACCCTGTGCTCTGCAATGAGAGGGGCCACCAAAATGAGAAGTCCATACAATGACTAGTCCCTGTGCAAGGCAATGAACACCTAGTTCAGCCAATAAATAAAATTATTTTTAAAAAAATAAGTTAATAAAAATTACACTTTACATCAGAAAAGTAATTGAAAATAAAGTCTGCACTAGTTATTGGATTACAAATTGTGTTTTGATCAGGAACCTGGGAAAAAAATTCTGGTTTCTCTAGAGTGCTTAAACAATCCAACCCAGTAATTCTCAATTACGTAGAATTCTGCAGCAACAAAAGAGCTTTTTAACCCCTGCATAGATACACTCATCACCTTATTAACCAAGTAATTATGCTGCAGTTAGCAAATGATAATCCCTTATGTTTCTAAAATGCTTTATGATTTTAATTGTATCATCTCTATTGAATTTTAAGCAATCTTACAACAAAGTAAAAAAAAAAAAAGAGGTACTATTACTACATTTTACTGAGAAGAAACAAAAGCTCATAGATTTTTACCAAAGTCAAAAAGCTAATAAAGACTGTCTTTCAACTTTCTAAGCTATGTCTCTTTTCACACATAGTAATTTTTGTTAAAAACAAAGCAAAACAAAATAGCATGAGAACTGTTAGAGAATTTCCTGAAAACCAGAGTACAGCTGCACAAAGAACAATCAGCTATTTCTAAGCCCTCCGGTAATATTCTGTTAAATTTGCCCTCGATTTACCTTTTTTAATCACTGCTTTCAAATATAAGCTTACCATCCAACTAGGGGAAGTTTAAAAGCAATTACAGAGGCTGCTTATGTAACAGTTACACCCTCACTCACAATCAAAATATCAGGGGATATGACAGTCATAACATCTGCGATCTAACTAGGAGTTGCATTTTTTCATACTGTTTAAGAGAACACACTGGTCATAGCAAACACCCTCTTCCAACAACACAAAAGACGACTCTACACATGGACATCACCAAATGGTCAATACCAAAATCAGACTGATTATATTCTTAGCAGCCAAAGATGGAGAAGCTCTATACAGTCAGAAAAAACAAGACCAGGAGCTGACTGTGGATCAGATCATGAACTCCTTATTGCAAAATTCAGACTTAAAGAAAGTAGGGAAAACCACTAGGCCATTCAGGTATGACCTAAATCAAATCCCTTATGATTATACAGTGGAAGTGACAAACAGATTCAAGGGATTAGATCTAATACACAGAATGCCTGAAGAACTATGGATGGAAATTCCTAACATTGCACAGGAGGCAATGATCAAAACCAACCCAAAGAAGAAGAAATGCAAAAAGGTAAAATGGTTGTCTGAGGAGGGCTTACAAATAGCTGAGAAAAGAAGAGAAACAAAAGGCAAAGGAGAAAAGGACAGATATATCCATCTGAATGCAGACTTCCAAAGAATAGCAAGGAGAGTTAAGAAAGCCTTCCTCAGTGATCAATGCAAAGAAATAGAGGAAAACAACGGAATGGGAAAGACTAGAGATCTCTTCAAGAAAATTAGAGATACCAAGAGAACATTTCATGCAAAGACGGGCATAATAAAGGACAGAAACGGTATGGACCTAACAGAAGCAGAAGATATTAAGAAGAGCTGGCAAGAATACACAGAAGAACTAAACAAAAAAGATGTTAATGACCCAGATAACCACGATGGCGTCATCACTCACCTAGAGCCAGACATCCTGGAATGTGAAGTCAAGTGGGCCTTAGGAAGCATCACTATGAACAAAGCTAGTGGAGGTGACAGAATTCCAGCTGAGCTATTTCAAGTCCTAAGAGATGATGTTGTTAAAGTGCTGCACTCAATATGCCAGCAAATTTGGAAAACTCAGCAGTGGCCACAGGACTGGAAAAGGTCAGTTTTCATTTCAATCCCTAAGAAAGGAAATGCCGAAGAATGCTCAAACTACCGCACAATTGCACTCATCTCACAGGCTAGCAAAAGTAATGCTCAAAATTCTCCAAGCTAGACTTCAACAGTGTGTGAACTAAAACTTCCAAATGTTCAAACTGGATTTAGAAAAGGCCGAATATTCAGACATCAAATTGCCAACATCTTTTGGATCACAGAAAAAGCAAGAGAATTTCAGAAGAACATCTATTTCTGCTTCATTAACTACTCTAAAGCCTTTGACTGTGTGGATCATAACAAACTGTGGAAAATTCTTAAAGAGATGGGAATACCAAACCACTCTACCTGCCTCCTGAGAAATCTGTATGCAAGTCAAGAACCAACAGTAAGAACTAGACATGGAATAACATACTGGTTCCAAATTGGGAAAGGAGTACTTCAAGGCTATACTACTGTCACCCTGCTTGAATCAAGACTGAAGGGAGAAATATCAATAACCTCAGATATGCAGATGACACCACCCTTATGGGAGAAAGCGAAGAGGAACTAAAGAGCCTCTTGATGAAAGTCAAAGAGGAGAGTGAAAAAGCTGGCCTAAAACTTAACATTCAAAAAACAAGGATCACAGCATCTGGTCCCGTCACTTCATGGCAAATAGATGGGGAAACAGTGGAAACAGTGGCTGACTTTATTTTGGGGGGCTCCATAATCACTGCAGATGGTGACCGAAGCCATGAAATTCAAAGATGCTTGCTCCTTGGAAGAAGAGTTATGACAAAACTAGACAGCATATTAAAAAGTAGAGACATTACTTTACTGACAAAGGTCTGTCTAGTCAAAGCTATGGTTTTTCCAGTAGTCATGTATGGATGTGAGAGTTGGACCATAAAGAAACCTGAGCGCCAAAGAACTTATGTTTTTCAACTGTGGTGTTGGAGAAGACTCTTGCGAGTCCCTTGGACTGCAAGGAGATCAAACCAGTCAATCTTAAAGGAAATCAGTCCTGAACATTCATGGAAGGACTGATGCTGAAGCTCCAATACTTTGGCCACCTGATGCAAAGAGCTGATTCACTGGAAAAGACCCTGATGCTGGGAAAAACTGAGGGCAGGAAGAGAAGGGGATGACAGAGGATGAGATGACTGGATGGCATCACCGACTCAATGGACATGAGTTTCGGCAAGCTCCAGGAGTTGGTGATAGACAGGGAAGACTGGCATGATGCCATCCACAGGGTCACAGAGTTGGACACAACTGAGCAACTAAACTGAAATAGGAGTTGCACACAGTTCACCAAAGACAACTAAAGTTTTGACCTCTTCTGCTCTCATGATCTCTATCACTTCCTGCATCAGTAACCCTCAAACCTTTATATCCAGCCTCAATTTTTCTCCTTTTCTCCAAGACTAAGTTGCCAACTGTCTGGATATCCTATAAGCACCTTACCATCAACATGTTCAAAACCAAATTAATTACCTTTCCCATCATATCTGTCTCTTATTTTGTTCCCTATCTCAATTAATTGCATCATCATCATCATCATTCACCCAGTCAACAAGGTGGTTATATCTTATTCCAAAATTATCACTATCATCCAATCAATCATCAAGTTCCTTGAACTCTATTCACTAAATTCTTCACCTTCATCCCTACTGTCACTGTTTTCATGTGAATCCCTCATCATCTCTCACCTGAAATACTGCAACTGTCTCCTAACTGGCCTCTCTACTATTTCAACCCATCTGATCTATCCGCTCCTCAGCTAACAAAGCATCTTTCTAAAATATAAATAGTCATCTCACACCTTGCTTAAAAATATCTAATGGTTTCTTTATTGCCTACAGGAAAAAGTCTGATCTCCAAGCATCACAATCCAACTCTAATTCACCACTCAAGCCTCATTGTCTGCCATTACCTCCCAAATTCTCTACTTTATGGATGCATAAAATTTCTTGCCGTAAGTGCTTCATGCTCCTTACCATATGCTACTACATGATGTTCCCTCTGTGCTGAATGATCTTTGACATCTGACAAACCTGAACCTGCTCATCAAGAACTAGTTCAAATATCAGCAGTTCAAATACCATTCTGTGAAGCCTTTCCCAATTTCCCAAGGCAGATTTCATTATTCCTTCCTCAGTGGATGAAAGCATTTTGTGTATGTCTACATTATAATACTTATCAAATTATATTCTAACTATCTATTTATTTTATTTATCTTTGTCTCTTCCAACCATACCACAATAACTCCTAGCACACTGTTTGCCCTCCTTAAGCATAAGGAATAACTAAGGTGTATCTCTAACCTTATTGTGAGCATCTGTGTGCCGGATGACATTTCTCAGGAGGACTTTCCCCAAAGGAACTCGGGACATTCTTCAACCTGAAATGAATCAGTAAGTAACATTTAATAATTTAATATATTATCTTTTATCACTATGCTATAATGAAGCATGAGATAAAGAAAAGATCACTGAACTAGAAGTCAGTGGTCCTGAGGACTAGTTTTTCCTTCACCATTAAAAGGGGAAAACACCTGTCCACACTCATGTGAGGATGAAAGGAAATAATGTACATTGGAGCTCTTTGAAACTGCACCAAATTAAGTGATTTCAAGAGCACCATTTTATTTAATCCTTAAAATAACTGTTTTACGAGGCAAGTACCTTCATTCCTTTTCTGTAGGTGACATTCCCTTAAAGCCATACCTTGCCCCAGGCCACACAGTCCACGGCAAACCAAGTTCAGATTAGAAATCAATTCCCGAATCTCCAAATTAGTTTGCAGTTAAACACCTAGATTTAAGAGCCTCAGGGACACAAATGTCAACAGTAACAAAAACTGACGCCTAAAAACATCAACTCCAGAGATGCGCTACACTGCTTCATTCAAGGGAATTTTATGTTCCATTTTCTCCAGAAGCCTCCAAAAAATAAATGACAGAGATATTCACGTGTGTAGCTATCACGGGCTTTGGGCAACCACCCCACCGCTCACTCACCCCTCGATCCTGAGGAAATCAGGCATCTTGTTAGTGTGAGACGAAGAACCACTCCATTACAAGATCTCCTCCGACCCAGGAAGCCAAGGAGTCAGGGCTCAAAGGCAGCTCTGCAGCTTCACCCGAGTCCTTCGTGAAAACGCAGCCTTCCCACCGGTTATTCCGCCCTCACCCGTGGCCCAGGTCACGGCCGCCATTCCCTCAGCCCAGGCCGACAAGCAGATTTCTCTCCGGACTGAGGCCGGGGGCTGCTCCGGCGCGGAATCCGGGCGGCCGGGTTGGCTGGGGCATTCCCCGCTCACGTTCCTCTGGGACGATCCCGGGGGTTGGGTTTCACTCCCCAAAAAGGGATAAGGACGCTCTGGACAGGTACGACCCTCGACTGGGCCCCAAGATGTATCTAGAGTGGCTGAAGGGTGGGGGGAGGCTTCCAAGTGGAAGACGGAGAAAATACCCCTATCTTCGTCACCGGGACCCTTGCCCCCCAGCGGCCACGGAGCTCCTGGTAACCTTCCTTCCAAAAGCCCTCCCCATACAAACACACACAAACACACCCATACCGTGCGCCGCAGCCTCGCGTGGCGGGGTTGGGGGGAGGAAGCGCCCTGGGAGAAGAAAGAGCTGACTTCCCTTCCAGGCCGGAAGTGGTGCTCATGAGAAATTCTTCCCACCAACAGACGTCCCAAAGATTCCCACAGAAGGGTTTCCAGAACACTCTAGAAGTCCTCAGAAGTAGAACGGGAGGCGAGCGCCTTCCTGGAAAAGAAGTGGGTCAGGCTCAGCCGAAAAGCAAGCCCAGCACCAGAAGGAGAAAGATAAGACCTTTCTGCCTGCAGCTTTCCGGACTCAATTAGATGTTGTACCCAGTGTGGTTACCCTGGTAACAGGCGTCGCGTTTTGTCAAGAAACCAAAGGAAGAGGTAGGTTCGCCGACTAATGGAAAAATTAAATTTCCCATTTAGTCTAACCTTAATGTAGTATTTGGAGAATCCTCCTCATTCTGTGGATGCTGTGAGATACGTCTCCATCGATGGAGTGGGCTTGGAGGGAGGTTATCTCAAGTGGTAGAGAGAATATTATTATTCTTGGCAGGTGTTCCAGCCTGTCCGTATTAGCTTACTTAATCCTCACTATAACCCTATGAGATAGGTAGTATCGTCTCCATTTCGAGGAGAATAAACTGAGGCACATATGTAAATTAATTTTTCAAGATCACACAGCTAGTAAATGATAGAGCTAAGAGTGGAATCTAGGCATTCTGGCTGCAGAGTCCATGGTTTTAACTCCTAAACTATGCTGAGGATTGAGGACGTCTCATGTGGCCCTCAACCCACAGCACACTTCTAGCAAATTCAGGCCCCAGTTAGCATATACCCGGGTGTTGAAACAAGAAAATCCCAAGAAATCCAGGCTTTAAATGACTTCTCAAGGCTTGTGAGGGTCTATGCAGAGGTAAGGTCTGAGAGAACATCATGAGAATGTAAGAAAGGGTACTAACTAGAGTATAAGGAAAGGATAAAACGGTGCTGATCCATAATCTTTTAGGCACTGGTGTTAAGAATAGCTGTCATTTTCAACAAAACAGCCGCTGAACTGTTCCTCCTCCCCCCAGAGAATAGATTTGTGGGGAGATTGTTTTCTTCCTTAAGTCATGTCTTTCCACAGGCTTAAGAGGCCTGTTCATCTCAATCATGGAGTCATCCTCAAAGGGGCTGCTCACCCAGGTTACTCAGTTCTGGAACCTCTTAGATGATCTGGCTGAAAGTAACCCTGAGAGCTATCAGAAGTTCATTCAACAGCAGCTGAAAGAGGGGAAAGAGCTCTGTGCTGCCCCAGAACCACAGCTCTGTCTACAAACCAGGATCCTGGTATGTAGAGTTGGTGCCCAGAGAAAGGGAAGTCCTGATGGAAATGGTCCTGGAATAACCAGACAGTGGCTTACCCTTAGCTATTAATACTTTAACATAAGAACATTGAGGGAAACTGCCACTCTGAATAATGGAAAATTGAACGTAATGTGAAAGATTGTGTAGACTGAATAAGAATGGGAATTTCATATTTGACACATTTTGGAGATCCCAAAATCAGTCACTTTTCTGCTAAAATAAAAATCAAAAGTAATGTAATTATTTAATAGAGAATACTATAGTTGGGGATTTTTCAAATAAAGAGAACTTATTTGGTTGGGGAGGTAACTCTGTGATGAGTTACCTTTAGGATATTTTTTTAAAAATTTAAAAACTGTATTTTGAGACATGCAAATTTTTTGCTTTCTAGAAACCGAAAGAAAAATTACTTTTTATCAACCTATGTCAGTGGAAAAGGATCCCAGCTCCAGAATCAGCCACTCATCCAGTATCTCTAACTATTGGCAGACCAGAAGATACATCTGAGACATCAGGTACAGAGAATTTGGGAGAGAAAGCACATTTTAAAAATTGGGATGTGGGAATAAGCATGGGCCAGATTTTACTTGGTAAAAGGCATTACATATTTGGTCATGGTATAGTCAATGAATAATAAGAGTCAGACATGACTGAGTGACTGAACTGACCTGAATAAGGGTACTTTGTGAAAATTGAATACTATTTAATTTCCTAATAATATGAGCTATTTTAATTCACATAAAATGCCAAGAAATGCTCTAATTGGAATTTTATATATATAGCACTATTGTGATTATCTCTGAAAATACAGAAATAGAATTTATACTTGTCCATCTTTATCAGAATATGACTTAAAATATTACCTGATGATATCATTAGTAAAACAAATTGTCTTCATTTCACACCCTCTGAATTACACACACAGATGTTTACACAGTCATCGATGTTGCCTACCATCCTAATGTTCTCAAGGCAGCAGAGAAAGACCAAGTGAAAAAAGATCAACTGATACGGATGGCCATGAAATGCATTGAGGAACAACTCCAATTTACTCTCTCAAATTGTTACTGTATTACCAAATTTAGAATAAAAGGAAGCATTCAAAGAATGAAACAAAATCTGATGGGAATCCAAACCAATCCCACAGGTTTAAGAGAGAAAATGAGAAAGGGTAAGTTAATGAAATGTAATGGAAAGTAATCTGATTTAAAATGTTTTTTCCTTCTGGTGTACATTTTGCAAACTAGAAGTCTCAATTGTAAAAGATGAGAAATTTAAGATACAAAAATACAAAGATTAGATATTAGAAATATTAGCATGTCCCAACATAGACAGAGGCTTCCTTGATGACTCAGTGGTAAAGAACTCACCTGGCAATTCACAAAGTGTGGGTCCAATCCTGGGGTCAGGAAGATCCCCTGGAGAAGAAAATGGCAACCCACTCCAGTATTCCTGCCTGGGAAATCCCATGGACAGAGAAGCCTGGCAGGCTACAGTCCATAGGGTCGCGAAAGAGTCTTGATACAATTTTGTGACTAAACAACAACAACATAGATGGGCCTAGAGATTATCATACTAAGCGAAGTAAATCGGAAGGAGAAAGACAAATACCATATGATATCGCTTATGTGTGGAATCTAAAAAACGACTCAAATGAACGTATCTAAGAAACAGACTCATAAAGAAAAGGCTAGTGGTTGCCAAGGGGAAGAGGGGAAAGAGAGAAATGGGCTGGGAGTTTGGGATTAGCAGATGCAAACTATTATATATAAGATGGATAAACAAGGTCCTATTGTATGGCACAGGAAACTATATTCAATATCCTATGATAAACCATAATGGAAAAGAATACGAAAAATATATAACTGGGACTTTTTGCTATTCCACAGATATTAAACACAACCCTGTACATCAACTATATTAGCATGTCCTTAAAGATAAATCCTGCAAACTTTTAAACCAGATTCTCTGGTTTAAGAGTCTTTTAAGATTCCCAAACCAATTTAGCTGCAGCTTTGTCTGCCATCTTGGCTAACACTACCACTGTTACAGCTCATTGCCTGATAGTATTTCATGTTGATTAATTTTGTGATTTCATCTTCCTTTTTTAAAATAAAGAACTAACCCTTGAAAAGATAAGAAGCAGTACTGTGAGCAATTCAGATCAGTTTCCTCAACTTTTACTGCCGAAAGACCAAGTTTCAAGTAAAACAGCATGTCTGATAGAAGAGATTTCTAGTACAGAGATTGAAGTGGAGATGAAGAGACCAGCCTATGAATTAAAAATTGTGGCAGATCAGAATGAGAAACCTCTGAAAATTGAATTAAAAGTTGAATTACCTGGTATTAATTCAGTATCTCTCTGTGACCTTAGTGTTTCTGAGGTAAGCTGAATAGGTAATACTGTAAATTTGTATCAGTCAATAATCACTATGTTATGCTGCAGTAAAAAAAAGTCCACAATCTCAGTGGTTTACAATAATTTGCTCAGGTTACATGTCAACTCGTCCTGCTTTGCTCTGTGAGTGTCACACATTTTAAGATACAAGGTGAAGGAACAATTCCCACTTTAGACAAGTCATTCTCATGGAAGAGGGAAAATAGAAATGGGGAAACCATGCAATAGATCCTAAAACTTCCTCTCAGATATGGAATGTATTACTTATGCTCACATTGTATTGATCAAAGTAAGTCAGAAAGCCAAGTCCTACATCAGTACGGCTGGGAAGAACATTCTTCTCACAAGCAGTCACTGGAAGTTACATGACAAGGATGCATAAATCCTCTTATAAAAGAAAAGCAACAATCTACAGTCTTCCACAGTCCACCCTCTTGGTCACAAGTATTTGCTGCTTTTCCCAGGAAACACACCTCCAGTCCCCAGTATCAGACTCCAAAGTGCAGGATTTTGCCATCATAATCTGCATCAGACAAAGTCTGCATAAACTGCAATGACAAGTTATCTACTTCTGTAACCCCATGCATCATACAATGTAGAATGGAGAATAACCACAATTCAGTCTCAATTCAGAAACTGGAAAACGAAGGAGTTATTGGTACTCAGCAATTCTAAAATCCTGGTAGGCAGATATTGCAAGAGTCCCTTTCCTGGAGGTAGAGGATGTTCTTGCTGAGGCCCCCTGACAAGGTTCCTTGATTACCTAGCCTCCTACTTCCATTGTTTTCCATGACTTTTAGCTCCATTCTTTGGGAGGTGTTTTTCTTTCAGTCTACCTTAGCCATGCCCGAAAAGAGCATTGAAGACTATGCTGTCATTAGGTGCTGAGGAGCTTACTCAGCCTGTTCGCTGCCCATGGAATCTTGAGGCTGAAAGGTTATTTCTCAATTTTATTACTGGTTGAAAATAAAAGTTGGTTCCATTTTTCATTCCTCAAGTCTTAAAATTTATGGGCTCTGTATATTTCCTTTCAATTCTTTATATTCCCTTGCAAATTGAGAACTTCTTTTCTAACTTCATCTTTTTGTAGTACCTTGTTAAATGTGGCCAACAGAACCAATGCATGCAAATAACATTCTATTTTCCCATTTCTGTACCTAAAAACATAAGTTAATGAGGTAGATTGTCTTCCAAATTATTGTGATAAGGGCTTTGTCACCATCAAACATAGATCACCATCTTTCCAGTCTCCAGCAAGTTTTCTTGCTGTTTGTGGTCAGCCCTGAAGTCAATGCCACATAATTTATAATGGCAGCATCCATCTTCTGGTACTGTATCAATTCACTTTAAATGTACTAAACAATAACCACCTCAGAATCTCAGGGATTTACAATACATTTACTGCTCATAAGTGGACCCTCTTCTTAAGGGAAATGAGTGAATAACTGGGAACAATAAACCTGTAACAAATTTTAACCAGGAACTATTTTTCTATTTTATCTTTTAAAATCTCTCTTGGTTTATTCTTTTTAGGATGATATATTGATCGAGGTCTCTGAAAAGTACAGATTATATCTAAACCTTCCAGAATCTGTGGATACTGAAATGACTACAGCAAAATTTATCAAAGAGAAAGCCACTTTAATTGTCACAATGCCGTTGGTGTAAGTTAAAAGCATCGTATATTTGGAGTTTCTGTGAAAGTAATGTGAATTAGAGGGCCTCCATTATCTGTGAAGAGTTTTATCTTAAAAACTTTTAAGTTTCATTTTCTAGGAGTTTCTTTTGATAGAATGAGATTTACTCATCAGCTGCTTTTTAAAATTCTTTCTCCTCAAGTAAACTTGGCATCAAGCAGAAACTACCAAAAACAGTACTGCCATAATATACTTGTTTTGAAGATATTTGTAATGGCCTCAAGTAACTTAAATACCATTTGGGAAAAGTCTGTTTGTCTCCAGGTATTATAATATGTAAGAGTTCTTTGTTTACTAGTTGAAAAACATTTTTGTCTGTAGTAAATTTGTGCATCAGGAATAAATACCAGACTGTGCAAGAAGTTTACCACCAGGATGTGCCTTACCAGTGAAAGTTTCCTCCGGCGATGAAGAGGTAGGGCCCGTGTAATAATGTGTAAACCTTTGCTTCTGTGAACCTCTGTACTTCTATAAAGCAGGCTCTGGCAAGCCCCCTAGGCCTACCTCCCTTTGATATCAGCTATGGACTTGTCTGTGGATTAGATAAAACGATGCAGTGACAGTCACCGGATATTATTACACATAAGACATAAAATACATCCAACTCTAATTTAAGGCAAAGGGGCTGACTTTGGGACAAGTGCCTTTCTCTTAAGAAAATAACTTTTAAAATACAGAAGTGATGTACTGTTAAACTCCCATTCATCTGTCATTTCGTTGTTCCATACAAAAGTATCAGTTTTCCAATTCATATCCTAAGTAAGCAACATTCACACCAAACTTTAAACATCCCTTGTCTTTTCTAAATACAAAACACTCTCCTTGTAATTATTAGTTTCTAATTCAACATAAGGTCTTTAAATAAAGTTATCATTAATTTTAAAACTTTTTAACTTTAGAAACTAATGTGTGTGATAGCAGTAACTGACCTGTGATAATTAGAAATGAGTAGTTTTCTTAAACCTGGTGTGGACTTGAATTTTTCTAGCAATAGGATAATTTATTGTTGGAAAGTTTTCTGGAACTGTGATATCCTATACTCATCCCTCAAAAGACTTGGAATGCTTTGACCTTATCTTTTCTTCTACAAAATCACTGTCAAACTTATTTTCTATAAACTCCCATACCTACTTACAGAAATAGCTGAATCTCTACTCTTGCACTCTCACACTTAGGTGTTACTTATGTCAGGAGTTATGTAATTGTGCACTTATTAATGAGTACAAGATCTAACATGCTTAACGTTAAAATGGTAAATTTACATCCTAGTTATTTTCCAAAATACTTTCACTTATAACATCTCCACCTCCCCCTCCCTACAAAAAGCAAAACTTTGGTCAGGAAAAGCATTAACTAATAATGAACAGTTGAGCAGTTTAATCTGAATCTTATCAAGATATTTCTTCTTCAAAACTGAAAACTTGGAGATGGACGTGAATTATCCTTGATTTAGATACCAGATTCTTCTACAAACTCGGTTTTAGAGATTAGGAATCAGTAGTGATTATTTTCTCATGTCCTCCAGAGTTTATGCATTACTGAGTGATGAGAATTCCTTACAGCACATTCCTAGGACCGCTCGCACTGGTCAAGTCCTGTAGTCCAGGGCTTGGGATACTACTTCACTCACAAACCTCAGGAATGGAGTTTATACCTAGCAGAGCCAGACTACATTTCCTTCTCGATATGTGCCACCTTCTAACAAGAGGGCTCCTTGAGCCTGAAGGTTAGATTATATGCTCCCAAACTCAGAACTTATTTTACCAATTCTATAAACTCAAAATATATCTGTATTAAGAGCTCACTATGTACATAGCTGTTCCTGGTCTTAAAAAATCTGATGTGAAAAATAATTACCAATAAATCAAAAATATTAGACAAGACACATTGAAAACATATAGTTTAATTTTCAAACAATCTAATTTGAACCAAAACACTATTTCTAACACTTGTTCATTCCATCTGGTAAGGGAAATAAACTGAATCCAAATTTAGAATTATAGCTCAGGTTAATTTTTAACTCAGAACAATTTTTATTAGAATGCAACTTTTAAATTTTTCTCTCAAGGGAACAACAGAGCCATAAACACTACCAAATAATGAATTATCTTTGAAGTTTCATGTATTTGAACCAGATGTGGCTCATACTACTGATGGTCCCTTGTCATAAGTTTGTTCCTTCTCCATAATCTTCAATTCAAGCTAAAATCACTACTGAAAAGTCAGACTAACGTATTGTTTTCATAATAATACAGCAAGGAAAATATTTCTGGACTATATGGAGTGTCACTTGTGCACCATGTAATAATGAACATTAAGAAACAGATTCAACATTGAAAGACCTAAATTTCAGGGAATAGTTCTGCATGTAACATTTTACAAGGAGGATCAGATTTGTTAATAGTCATAAACAATTCAAAATTTATTTATTAAATCACATCAATTCCATAGAAAGTCTAGAATTGTGGTAATCTAATTCATTTTTATTATCCTGAATATCACCACCCCCACCTCCCCCCCGACAGAAAGGCAAATTGTAACAAATGGAAAATAAATATTTAGGCTGATAAGGTAGCAAACAACCTAAATAATTTTTTTCTCTCTGACAGGATTTTAGGGTTTTCTTATTTTACATGAGACAACATTGGGGTGGAAAAACATAGAACACTTCTTTTTGTACACATTTAACATTTTCCACTTTATCCAAGTAGAGATGACCAGTTTATTCCGGTCATCATCTTTTATCACTCCACACTATCCACTAGTGTATCTCTTCCCCTTTTCTTTTCAGACACAACTTGGTGATAAATGGACTTTGGCACATAATCTCACTAGGAACCATATTTACATATATACACTTATTCCATTCCCCAGTTACTTGATACAAGTTTTTCAGGTATTTAAGTAATAAATCCTAGTAAAGTTCATTTGCAAGTAACCACTAGTTAATTTTACAGGAAAAATTCTACTTTCACAAGTTCACTCTGTTAAATTCTATAAGCACATTCTTTTATTTGAGGCAATTATAGAATTCTGCTCTCACAATGACACATTTAAATTATTTAAATAGATACCCACACAAAGTCTCACTTATACCAAGGAGCTGGTTCCTATTTATATCTTCATCTCAAGAGGAGAAAACCACCATTTCTGAAGTCATAGAAAAATAAACAAAGAACAGCTGGTTGAACAGCCCTATGAAAATGTTGACTTTTAAAGTTTTCTTGTATTTTCCTTCAAGTTCTCCATGCTTCCCATCCATGATAAACCAAGATTTATGTAAGAGAAACTTTCAAATTAAATTCCAAAATCAAGTTTCAGTTCAAATCCTTTCTCCAAAAGAACCAGTTTTCCTGACTTCTCTTTTCTCAAATCTAATCAAAACATTTGAGGTAATTAAATTTCAAACCCTCAAGGTCTCATCAAGGTTACTTTTATGTGCCTGTCTCAATAGGGAACCACAATTCTACCTCTGCATTTCCAGTACTTACCACCAAAGGGCTATGCCATAGGCCCCTTGACCTGTAGTACACAGCTTAAAATCTGGTGTTTATTAAATGTGCACAATATTGGGATGTAATTGGCATTTTAAAAAATTCAGTAATGCCCATTACAAACAACTTATCTGGACAGACTCAAAAATAACTGGTTAACCTTAAAATAAAAAGAGAACCACCATTTAATAACATATTAATACCTTGGTAAGAATGAAACAGTGTGACCTAGGAGAGTCTAGAAATTCTTAGATTAATTATAACAACATGGTGATAGGTTTTTCAAGGTACTTTCTAAACTCAGCAAGCCACTGGGCTCCAACTGCTCCATCGACAACCCGATGATCACAACTGAGTGTAACAGACATCATGCTAGCCACATCAAATCTAGAAAAAGATTAAAAAAACATTATTAGGTATTCTAAAAGCAATCACTAGATGTTAGCTAGTAACCAGCCCAAATGCCAACTCCTAACTTAAAATCCCAACCAGGTAACATTATTTTTCACCTACTCTTCATGGGTTGTACACCTCTAGCTCACATCAATAGTTTGAAGAAACAGACCAAACAACCACCTGAAGGATACAGGTCAGGAAATAACAGCCCACAGGCCAAATCCCACCAAACACAGATTTACTGGAATACGTTTATGTATTGCCTATGCCTGCTTTCATACGACAATAGCCGAGTATTTGCAATAGCAACTGTATGACCCAGAAAAAAATAAAACATTTACTAACTGGCTCTTTAAGAAAAATTATGCTGACCCCTGACCTAGAGTAAATAAGACTTCCCATCTCAAATAGCAAAATAAGAAGAGTTGCTGCCCTGAGAAGCTTCACTCTGTGCTTACATCTAACTCTGTGTGAAGCTCCAGTGTGCCATGCCAATAATTATAAAACCTAAGGCTCAAAGCCAGGTATACTGTAATGAAAGCAAGTTTACAACTCCCTCTCCATTTTGGCACTTACCCTTTTTCATTATCTGCTGGAACCAGTCTATCCTCTGAAGCACCAATTGCCAAAATACATGCTTGAGGTGGGTTAATAATAGCAGAGAAGTTCTTAATCCCAAACATTCCTAAATTTGAGATCGTAAAAGTGCCACCCTAAAGGAAAAAAAAGATTTAAAAACAGATCATGGTAACTGCTTGTCAATATAACTCGGAAAAAATGACAAATGTTTTGTGAAAAAACCTTAAGATGTTTTACTTTAAGAAGGGATTCTTAGCAACATGGATGAACCTAGAGATTATCATACTAAGCAAGTCAGAAAGAGAAAGACAAATACCATATGATATAATTTATATGTGCAATATAAAATATGACACAAATGAACTTATCTATGAAACAGAAATAGACTCACAGACATAGAGAACAGACTCATGGTTGCTAAAGGGGGAGAGATGGGGGAGGGTTCGATTGGGAGTTTGGGATTAGCAGATACAAACTTAGATATAGGATGGATATACGAGGTCCTACTGTATAGCACAGGGAACTATATTCAATATCCTGTGATAAACCATAATGGAAAAGAATATGAAAAAGAATGTATATACATGTATAACAGACACTCTGCTGTACAATAGAAATTAACACATTGTAAATCAACTATACTTCAATATATTTTCTAAAAAAAAGGACTCAACTACCATTAAAAAAAAGGAAAATGGTAAGTATATGAGATTATGAGATGACAGGTATGTTAATTACCTTGTCACAATCACAGAGTATACATATATCAAAACATCAAGTTGTACACCTTAAATATATACAATTCCTATTTACTAATTACACATAAAGGTGAAAGGGAAAAAAAAGAAATAAAAGACTGAATGGGCTACACTTTGCTGAAAACACACAACCATAGCAACATGAACACAAGTCAGTTGTGTGGCTTTTGCACACTACTTGAAAAACTTTTTTTCAGCTTTTGATAGGTTACTCAATTTTTCTTTATTTTCAAGACCTTCTGTCAGTGAGAACACAAGGCAGAATCAAAAAGTGGAAATGCAATAAAAGAGTAAGGCCAACTTTAAAAACAATACAATCACTAAAATAACATAGTAACATTCACAAAGTAAATACATACTATCTTTTACCTGGAACTCATGTGGTTGTAGTTTACCCTCTCGTGCTTTGGTTGCTAAAGAAACGACATCATTAGCAATGGTTTCCAGTCCTTTTATATGTGCATTAAATACAATAGGTGTGATGAGTCCTGCAGGAGTACTGACTGCAACACTGATATCAACAACATGATTTCTATTTAAAAATAAAAAAAGAAAAGTAAAACTCAATAATCATCAACTGTTAAGAGTCTGTGTCAGGTTAAGCAAGAATAGTGGTATTCAGTCTGTTACTTTTTAGCCAGAGAGATCTTGCCTGGTCTTTCAATTTTGCTATGCCCTCTCTTAGACCTGCACTTTTATTTTTTCAGACCTGCACTTTTTAAAAATGAATGAGAAATGTGTCAGTAGGTTGGTTTCCCATGTACTCACTAACTACCCCTTATCTGCATTGACCAACATCATGAATATAATTGGGGAAAAAAAGGTTCAGTATCCAGTGAGAACTGAAAAAAACTCCTTAGATTTATGTGACGAAGAGGACTGGCTGGAGCTTCATCTGCAAGCAGAGCTTGAGCAGATAAAAGGAAGACTGAGGGGAAAGAACTGCATGGGGGGGGGGGGAGAAACAGGAGTGCTCACAAGGTAGGGTGTAGTGCCATCTCAGAACATAAAAGCAGGATTCCTAATCTTTTCTATGCTACAGACACTGTCGCATTTGGGTCCCTTCTCAGAATTTTTAAACACAGGAAACAAAATACTTAAAAAAAAAAAAAAAAAAACCAAAAAACTCCCCCCAAAACAAAATATACTGAAATTCAGTTACTGAACTATTCAAAAAAACAAAACTATTTATATACAGGATGTCAATGAAAGTATGTGCTTCAAAAATCTTGCAGCAGATTTAATTATGGCTATGCTTCTGAAGTAGTGATATATTTTAAGACATCCATAACAACTACAATGCATATGAAAACTACTTGATTTTTATTTGGTCATCAGCACAAGTATTAAAACACCTCTTTGATTTGTTCTCATAATAGGAGAAAATGCTAAATTTCACACTGAAAGTGAAAGTCACTTGGTCGTGTCCAACTCTTTGCGACCCCATCAACTATACAGTCCATGGAATTCTCTAGGCCAGAATACTGGAGTGGGTAGCCTTTCCCTTCTCCAGGGATCTTCCCAACCCAGGGATCAAACCCAGGTCTCCCACATTGCAGGCGGATACTTTACCAGCTGAGCTATAAGGGAAGCCCAAGAATACTGGCGTAGATAGCCTATCCCTTCTCCAGATTTTCCTGACCCAGGAATCGAACTGGGGTCTCCTGCAATGCAGGCAGATTGTTTACCAACTGAGCTATCAGGGAAGCCCAAAATTTCACAATAAAGATTAGTAAAAAAGAATTATATTTCCCCCCCAACCAAGTTTCCCATACTCCTGAATTGTATCAGGATCTCCTTAGGGGTTGTCTGTGTAAGGGCCCCTGCTAAAGTGTTCTGCAATTAAGAAAAAAGTTAACAAATGTTGGCAAGGATGTTGAAAAAAGGGTGAGAAAGCATAAATTATAAATTGTTGGTGAGGATGCATCAATAAACTGGTGCAACCACTACAGGGAGAGAGTATGGAGGTTCCTTAAAAGAGTAAAATAGAACTATTACATGATCCAGCAATTCCACTCCTGGGTATATATATCCAGAAAAATGAACATACCAATTAAAGACAGGGAAGCAACCCAAGTCCAAGTGCCCATCAACAGACAATGGACATCTCACTCACTCACACACACACATACACACACACACACAGGAATATTACTCAGCCATAAAAAAAGAACGAAATTCTACCATCTGCAGCCACATGGATAGACCTAGGGAATATTATGCTTCAGGAAATAAACCAGAGAAAGACAAACACTGTATATCTTATATGTGGAATGTAAAAAAAAAATAATACAAATGGACATACTTGCAAAACAGAAACAAACTCACAGAGAAAACAAACTAGTGGATAAAGGAAAGGGCAGAGTGACGAATTGGGCGTATGTGATTAACAGACACAAACTACCATGTATAGAATAGATAAGCAACAAACATATAGAGCACAGGGAATTATAGCCATTATCTTGTAATAACTTATAAGGGAGTGCAATCCACAAAAATACTGAAGCACTATGTCATATTCCTAAAACTAATATTATAAATCAACTATCCTTCAACTTATAAAAGTTAAAACTTCACATGAAAAAAGAACTCCAGCTCTTTGGAGATTATGGGTACCAAACCCCTCAGTGTGCCCAAGCTGGCCCGAGGCAACAGGCTTTTGCCAGTTGCAAACGTAGGGACCTGCTCTAATAATACAGTGACACTCAGCAGCTACCACAGCTGGGCTCTGGCCAAGGTATCACACAGCAGCACTGCTTTCTTAATTAAATTATCCTGTTATTACAATAATGTTTAAAAATATTCCTAATAGAGTAGCGATGGTGTTTCCTATCTTGTTCACCACTAAACCAGTCAATCCTAAAGGAAATCAATCCTGAATATTCACTGGAAGGGCTGATGCTGAAGCTCCAATACTTGATGCAAAGAACCAACTCATTGGAAAAGACCCTGATGCTGGGAAAGACTGAGGGCTGAAGGGGGCGACAGAGGATGAGATGGTTAGATGGCATCACTCACTCAAAGGACATGAGTTTGGGCAAACTCAGGGAGATGCTGAAGGATAGGGAGGGAAGCCTGGTGTGCTGCAGTCCATGGGATTGCAAAGAGTCAGACATGACTAAGCGACTGAACAACAACAAAATCCAGTTAACACTGTATGTTCAATAAGTATTTGTTGAATAGCTGTATGAACAAATAAATGAAGGGCATTTGGTAAGGATTAATAAATAATTCATAGAACTTGAGCTGCAACCACCATCCTTTCATCTAAGTAGCGTTTTCTTCAGATATTCTTAAAGGTTAAACATAAATTTACCCTACAATCCAGCAATTCCACTCCAAGGAGTCTACCCAAAAGAAATGAAGACATATGTCAGTACAAAGAATTGTCCTCAAATGTTCATAACCGTGCTCTCAAAGATATGTCTATGTCTTAATCCCAGAGACTATTAATGTGACCATATTTAGTAAAAAGGTCTTCACTGATATACTCACGCCCTTGAGATGAGTTCACCCTGGGTTATCTGGGTGGGCCCTAAATCCAATGCCAATTGTCCTTGTAAGAGACAGAAGGGAAGACATGGACACATGAAGGCCATGTGAAGCTGGAGTTGTGCAGCCCCAAGCCAAGGAATGCCCGAAGCTGCCAGAGCTGGAGAGAGCAAGCAAAAGTTCACCCAAGAGCCTGTGCAGGGAGCACCGTCCTGCTGATACCTTAACTTCACACGTCTAACCTTCAGAACTAGGAGAGAGTAAATTTTTGTTAAGCCACAAATTTTGTGGTAATTTGTACTGGCAGCCCTAGAAAACTAATATAGTCTCTAAAGAATAGTAAGACCCTCAGCTGTTTTTTAATAGCAGGGTAACCAAGACGAAAATCAGAATCAGTAAACCATTTTTCAGGTTCAGGAAACATGTTTAGTTTTCTTGGGGAGTTTCAGATAGAAACTAAAACTTTTTTTTTTTTTCTGAAAGAAACTTCAGAAGAAATGATGATAAGCAATTAAAAAATCTGTACTATAATCAATCTGGTCGGATGATGGGTTGTGTCCATGTGTTTGTAGAGAGGGTACAAAAAAGCTAAATTTTAATCTTCTTTAACAGAAAGGTGATAAAATAAATGAAATGAAAAACTGACAAAAAGGCAACAGAAAATGTTATTTGGAAGTATGAAGGTAGGCGGCAGATGCGGGAGCCAGGTCAGAAGCCGGTAGGAACCTGAAACGTCCTGTAGTTGTCAATAAAGATTCTTCAACCCCTATGTCAAGCGACATACTTCTCTTTCTTCATATGATGAAGATCAGGGATCTAAACTTATCTGAAAACCTAGAGAGGCACCATTTATCCCCATTGGAATGGCACATTTTGCAGCATCATTGCATATGGATTACATAAATGGAAGAGCAGGAGAAACACTAAAATGTCTGTTCACCTGACCCACGTGCATGTGGCGGTCCAAGGCCTTGTTGCGGGAGCGATGACTCTTGATATGGGCGATTCCCTGTATCAAGAATTCTGGGCAAAACCTAAACCTTGGAAGAGGAGATGCATCTTGGTCTCAGTGGTGGTGCTGCTTTAGGTAGACATCTCATATTGAGGTTGTATGTTTATGTTGAAAACAAATTGTTTGGGTCAGACAAGAACATGGTAATTTGAATACTGGCTTCCTTTCTTGCAGGCTTGATTTGCCTGGTGACTAAGTTACTGGTGACTAGTTCACTAGCTAGGTCACTCAGGGGAGTCAGATTAGCACAAAAGAAACATGTCACTTTTAAATATACTTGATAGTGTTACCCGTCCACCTTCTTAAACCCTTCTGATGAAATTAGTTCTAAAGAAGACAACATGCCAATCCTGAAAATGCTCCCAGTGGCTGCAGAATAATCATATGCTTTTGATGTAATGTAGGAATCCTATTTACCCCACTTAGTTTAACTCTCTGCCTTGTGGACTAAGTACTGTTTTAAGGGCTGGTTGGCTCTTGAGGAACCCTTTCAGAACAGTGCATGGAATACAACATTATAAACCTCCCTGAAAGTCTGTGTGTGTTTTTAAAACAAACCTAAAAAAGCAGGTAACAGAGCCACTTTGAAGTATAACTTATTTTAGAATCATAGTTGTAAACATGAGAATAACTTAATTGTAGATCCTTTTAGCTCTTTTGTAATAGCAAAATTATATTTTGCTGCTGTTAGAATAATTTTAAATGTTATTTTGAAATAGAAATGTGCATTTTAAGTGCTAATGCAAAGGTAAATGAAAACACTTTTTAAATGTGTGCAGTATGTTCATTTTCTCTAAAAGAATCACAAATTAAATAAATTGCCTATAATGGAAGTGATTTATGAGCAAGCTGGTTTGGTCAGACAGTATGCAAACTTTGGTATACCACAAACTTTGCTTTGCTGTACTGGTGAAATTCTCTTATCTAACCTGAATTCACATTCCATGGTGATAACATGGTAAATATAGTGTATTAAAGTACGTGAACACATCAAAAAAAAAAAAAGAGAGATATGAAAAGTGAAATTAGTCATTCAGTCGTTTCTGACTCTCTGCGACCCCATGGACTGTAGCCCACCAGGCTCCTCTGTCCATGAAATTCTCCAGGCAAGAATACTGGAGTGGGTTGCCATTTCCTTCTCCAGGGGATCTTCCCAACCTAGGGATCAAACCAGAGTCTCCTGCATTGCAGGCAGATTCTTTACCAACTGAGCCACTAGGGAAGCCCAAAGAAATATGAAGGTAAATACCAAAAGAAATAATAGTTTAAAGGCTGTGTTTGCCTCTTGGGAGTGGACCTCAGATCAAGGCTGAGCAGGTCACCATAGGCCACAAATTAATATTATAAAGTATATTGTAATAAAAACTAAACTAACAATATAAAACCATCTACATAGTAGAAAAAGGCTAGACTTAGTCAGAATTCTGGTTCCAATTCCAGTTCTGCTGCTTACTAACATATGAACTCAGGGAGTAACTCAACTTACTAAGCCTCGGTTTCTTCATCTGGAAAATAGGAGTAAAAGCACCTACCTCATAAGGTGGTCCTAAGAATTAAATGGGACAACATGTGAAAGACACTAAGCACCATGCCAGTCACATGATTCCGTCGTATTAACAAATACTGCTTTTTGGTTTTGTTTTCAATTTTGCCACCACTAAAGTTTAGCAGAACTAACTGATGAACAAAACCATTTCAATCCTGCCTTGTGAGAGTCATTATCAACTTAATTATACATATCTATACACTTATCCCCCTTCCCTGAACTCTTAAGCATCTGTGGTCTTTACTGATTAAATTTAGCATGGCCTCAGAAATAGTTTTATGTTGTTTTCAAATTGTTTTGCCCATAGAAGTCATCTCCCACTCCCTATACTCCTACTTATACATTAGACAACACACAAAAAAAACTGCTGATGTATATATACATATAGATAAATAGATATAGAACACATCTTCCCTAAAAGGGTTATACTTACTGTCTTATAACTGTGTCCAGCCAAGAAGAATTTGCTTCAGGAACTTTTAAACATGCCAAAGCTGAAGCTTTTATAATGAAGTCATTGACAGAAATTTTGCTTTTCCCTTCTAACATCTGCAAAGGAAAGAAACCATTATAGTTTCTTAAATTCTCTTCTCAAAGACTGAAACTATATAATCTTGAGAAGGTGGGAGGGGGTGGATATACATGTCCTGAGGTAGAAAGGATGAAAAGAAACCAAAAGTTGTTTCTGTTTCATCTTTTCTAATGTAGACCATTACACCTGTTAAGTTTCCTGCTAAGCGCTGCTCTAGCTGCATCCGTAAGTTACTCAGTAACTAAGCACTAAGTAGGTATGAACACAAAGCAAACACACTGTTTCTTACCTACCTGAGGAGACTCAAGTGGTCTCACAGAACCATGACTATGTTAGGCTAAAGTGGATCCATGGCAAAGTCAACTTTAATGATAAGCTTTAATCAAGGGTTAAAAAATGAAAATTCTCCAGGATATTTTCTGCAAGTTAAAAAATTAAGATGACATCCATTTTCCATCATCAACTGGCATTTATAACAAAATACAATACAGGGACAAAAATGTAAATATTCAGTGAAGGAAAACAAGATTTTTAGAATTTACAGAGATGGAATTTCCAGACCTTTTACCTTATTAAGTTCTTTCCGTACCGACAAAACTTCTCCCATATTTACATCAATAGAAAGGTAATAATGAGGTATGGTTTGCTTAGATTGCATTAACCGCTGTGCAATGACCTGAAATCAAGAGATTAAAAAATCAGGTATCTTGAGTTGAGATGAGACGTTATCTATTTAGGGCTCTGTTTGGCCCTTTACCCTGCTCCCTGGTGATGCTTACCCAATGTATTATTAGAACTGAAAGATGTAGGACTGTAGCACAACTTAGCCCCTTGTAATAGTATTTACTCAGAGCACAGAGTTTTTGTATTCTAAGAGTCTCTTAGTGTTTTTAACTATGGATGCAACTGAACAATCAGAGTAAAGATGCCCCCAACAGCTTGAGGTCTGGAGTTATGGTAATACTCTTACTCGGCGAATGTTGCTGACTGGGATATCTGTGAAGACACCTGTAGGAACTGGAGCCACTCCTGGACTTGGGGGAGGCACAGCGGCTGCTGGAGTCTAGAGAGAGGTAAAAAAGTTCTTAGGAACTGTCTGTGGCTTAGTCCTAGCATCAGCAACTGTGAACTACTGCTAGTGATTCTTTTACAGATGGCAAAGTAAAAATTAAAGGGCTTATAGAAAAATAACTATTTCTACCCCAAGGGAGCAAAAGGGACTCAGATCTGGACTGTGCTTGTTTAAGAGTTGTTTTTAATTTTCATACTTGGAATTCGGTAATCATATTTTAAGTGTCATTTTTCTATGACTAGTTTATATCAAAACAATTTTGTTTTCACAATATTTTCCTCAAGAAAAACAATCAAAGCATTCTTAAATTGAAAAGATTGAGATAAATACAAAGAAGGTATTGTATTTTCCTGACTAGTGTCAATAAAAAATAGTGACAAATCTTTCATTTTAAAGCAAACATCTAAATAACTAAATCATTATCCTTACTTATAGCTGATTATCTTAGCAACTTTGACTAAGACAGAGTTGACCATGTGGATTTAATCCCTCTGTGGACTAATTAACCACATAAAACTCAAACCCAAGTCAAGCATGCTTTTAAAAATAGTGTCTGACTGAGATAATATGTGAGATAATAATAGGAAAAATTTAGTATCTCTACTCAAAAGACAAAAACAACTTGGAAGGATTTCAACGTAGTATAGCATCTTTGGGGCTTCCCTCATAGCTCAGTTGGTAAAGAATTTGCCTGCAATGCAGGAGACCAGGGTTAAATTCCTGGGTTGGGAAGATCCTCTGGAGAAGGAAATGGCAACCCACTCCAGTATCCTAGCCTGGAGAATCACATGGACAGAGGAGCCTGGAAGGCTGCAGTCCATAGGATCGCAAGAGTAGGACATGACTTAGCAACTAAACCATCACCGTAGCATCTTTGCTTTTGTATATGAATAACAACACATTCGTACCTATATATTGTCAGCCAGTAAAATCACAAAGAAAACACAACACTGATTAAGCTATTTCACTCACTGTATGCAAGGGTCTAACAGGCTGGACAAAGCACTCTGCAGAGAAAACTGCAACCAGAATTTAAAAAGCCAAATAGAACTCACAGGAGCAGCTTTAGCAGGCACAAAGGAGTCAATGTCCTTCTTGATGATTCTGCCATCTGGTCCTGTTCCTGGAGGAGACAGAAATACCACGTATGTGAGAGTGAACCGCTGATTTCTCAAGGAGATCAGCACTGTGATCCGGAAGCACAAGTTCCTAGAGTTTCTCTACCACAGACCTTCTGAAAGAGCCACTGCCTTAATCATGCCCCTTAAACATTTCTCTAAAAAATACCAGCTTCGGTCACTTCCTGTTGGTTAGCTCCAAAACACCCTTTCTTAACTCTAAAAAGATCTCATTTGGGTTCTACATTCACTTGATGTTAAAGAATTATCTTTCTACAGACATGATAACAATTATTTTGGAAAAATCAGGTAACTTTGTTTACTGTGAAATAGCATGAATAACTTTCAAATGCAATGATCTCATCTTTTAGAATCATTCAATCCATATGTGGTCTCCATCATTCACAACTTTCTCATAGCAGCCAAGGCTCTATACTGGCTTGTGTTAGAGATTATGAAGGAAATAGCCATGTTACACATGAAGAAAGATCTTCCAAGTTCCCTCAACAGGCTTAGTTTTACTTTCTTCAGTTTCTTTCCTCCTCTCATTAACAGCCTCTTAGGTTTAACATTACATCTAAGTAGATAATCCTGAATCTTAATTCTAAGGAGATTCAGTATTAAAATACCCTTTACCCTTGCCCACTTCTGAAAAAATGTGATCAAATTGATTCATCTTCCTCCAAAGAAGACTTTTAAAAGGATTCTTGTGTGCAGTTCGTCCCAACTCCTTTCCTTCATTATGAAAACTGGTTGGCTAAGACTGTCTGTATCCTTACTAGGAGCTTAGAACAGAGGCAGCAGTACTCCTATGAGATCCCCCTCCTTATAAAGGACAGAAATCATAACCTTCCTTTGCAACCAAGGCTGATCTCGACCCTGTAGTTCTTCAAGATGAGGAAACTGCAGGACCACCTGTCTTATGCTAATCTTCAGCCACCCATAAGAACTCCCTACTAGGAGTTGGTAGAACTCTTTGAAATTCTTTTGCCTATCTCCCTAGGAAGGCATAAAAGATCATCATAAGGCAGTATAGTATAAAGGGAAGAACACTAGACTAGGAGTGAAAAATGTAGGGCTGCTGTCAAATATAAACTAGACAGATGACTATAGTCACTTAATCTCATCTGCTCTTTAGTCTCATTTGTAGGACAGATTATCATACTAGCCCCTGCTCATGGGTAATGTCATGAAGATAAAATGGGACAGTGACGTGAGAATGCTCTGCATCAAGAAATACAAACCATAATGTGGATAGCTCTGAGACAAATCAAACTCTGAACATCAGGGTTTAGGCTTTCAAAACAGCTTCTCCCAAAATGATCACATTTTGGTCAAATTTAGCGAGCAACCTGTCCCTCAGGAAGGGGGTAGGGGTGAGGATTGGAGATTGAGTGCAATAACCAATGGCCAGTGATACAGTCTGGCTTTCCAGGTGGCGCAGCGGTAAAGAATCTGCCTGCTAATGCGGGAGATGCACGAGATGTAGGTTTGATCCCTAGGTCAGGAAGATCCCCTGGAGAAGGAAATGGCAACCCACTCCAGTATTCTTGCCTGGAAAATTTCATGGACAGAGGAGCCTGGCGGGCTCAAAGAGTTGGACATGACTAAGCAACTGAGAAACACATACAATGGTACGATCAACCACATGTGTAAAGGGGCAACCATGCCGCTATAAAAATAAAAACTCCTGAACCAGACTTGGAGGGCTTCTGGGTTGGTGAACAAAGTCACGTGCCAAGGGGGTGGTGCTCCCACAAGAACACCCATGCTCTCTTATGCATCTCTTCCATTTGACTGTTCCTGAGTTGTATCTTTTACAATACATAGGCAACAGTAAAGTGCTTTGCTGAGTTCTGTGAATCATTCTAATGATTATCAAACCTGGGGGGGGGGGGGGGGCTCTTAGGAACTTCTGGTTTATAGCCCATGGAAAAGAAATATGGGTGGTCCCCAGGACTTGCAACTGCCCCCTGAAATGAGGGCAGACTTGTGGGACTGGACCCTTAAACCTGTGGAGTCTGATGCTAACTCTGGAGAGTTAAGTGTCAGAATAGGATTGAACTGTTGGTTACCTGGGTGGTGTCACAGAACTGACTGATGGTCTGGAAAAAAACATTACATTTCATGTTAGAGTTGGTGTCAGAAAACACTGACTGCTGATCCTCTTGGCTCACTTATTTTAAACCATTCCCTCCACCCACTGCAAAATTTCTTCCACTTCATCAAGACTGACTCCTCCACTCGCATCATCTATTGTCAGCCTCCTGTCTTCACTTCCTCCTGGCCCAGGCTACACTCTACGGATCACTGTTAGCATCACTGTCCGGTCAAACTCTACAGCACACGCTTTCTCAGTGCCAGCGCCAAAGTTGTTTAATATTGCTGGGAGGAAGAAGTACACACCTAGCTGACTGACCGTACTGTAAATCAGACATAAATCTAAAACAGACTCACAAAACTACCCAGAAGATAAACTGTTTCTCCTCAAGTCACTTTCACAATCTCTGAGAACAGTATTTCAATCTCTCTAACCTCAAACCTTCCCACACTATTTCTACAGCAGGTCCCCCCACTTTATACTTTTTTGGCCATGCTGAGCAGCTTGCAGGATCTCTGTTCCCCAAACAGGGATTGAACCCGGGCCACAGTAGTGAAAGCACCAAGTCCTAACCACTAAACCACCAGGGAACTCCTCGCTCCCTTTATATTTTACTGAACAAATAGCAGCAACCAGAGAGGTTCTACCCTCATCTGCTGCCACCAAACCTATAAAACCACCCCATTTCTCTTCCCTCCTATAAAAACAGACAAACTGTCCTAATACCTACGCAAGAGCAATATCATCCCCTTTTACATTCTCAAAACTTTGTTCCTTGCCAAATTATTCTGCATCATCAATTTATCCCTTTCTATTAGACCACTGTTTCTCAAACAGGCAATTTTGCAATTTTTCCAGGGGGGCATCTAGCAATGTTTGAAATGTTTTTTGGTTGTTACAAGTTGGGGATGCTACTACCATGTAGTGAGTAAGAGCCAAGGATGCTGCTAAACAAGCTACAATGCAGGAACCCCACCCTCACTCTGCCAAAAAGAATTGTTATTTAGTCACCAAGTCATGTCTAGCTCTTTTGCCACCCCATGGACTGGATTTCCCAGCCAAGAATACTAGAGTGTGTTGCCATTTCCTTCTCCACAGGATCTTCCCGACCCAGGGACTGCAACTGTGTCTCCTGCGCTGGCAGGTGGATTCTTTACCACTGAGTCACCAGTTCAGTTCAGTTCAGTTCAGTCGCTCAAGTCATGTCCGACTCTTTGCAAACTCATGGACTGCAGCACACCAGGCCTCCCTGTCCATCACCAACTCCCAGAGTTTACCCAAACTCACGTCCATTGAGTTGGTGATGCCATCCAACCATCTCATCCTCTGTCGACCCCTTCTCTGCCTGCCTTCAGTTTTTCCCAGAATCAGAGTCTTTTCCAATAAGTCAGTTCTTTGCATCAGGTGGCCAAAGTATTGGAGATTCAGCTTCAGCATCAGTCCTTCCAATGAATATTCACGACTGATTTGCTTTAGGATGAACTGGTTGGATCTCCTTGCTGTCCAAGAGACTCTCAAGAGTCTTCTCCAACACCACAGTTCAAAAGCATCAATTCTTCGGCACTCGGCTTTCTTTGCAGTGCAAATCTCACATCCATACGTGACTACTGGAAAAACCATAGCTTTGATTAGATGGACCTCTCTTGGCAAAGTAATGTCTCTGCTTTTTAATAAGCTGTCTAGGTTGGTCATAACTTCTTCCAAGGAGCAAGTGTCTTTTAATTTCATGGCTGCAGTCACCATCTGCAGTGATTTTGGAGCCCCCAAAAATAAAATCTGCCACTGTTTCCACTGTTTCCCCTTCTCTTTGCCATAAAGTGACAGGACCAGATACCATGATCTTCGTTTCCTGAATGCTGAATTTTAAGCCAACTTTTTCACTCTCCTCTTTCACCTTCATCAAGAGGCTCTTTAGTTCTTCTTCACTTTCTGCCATAAATGTGGTGTCATCTGCACATCTGAGGTTATTGATATTTCTCCCAGCAATCTTGATTCCAGCTTGTGCTTCATCCAGTCCAGCATATCTCATGATGTACTCTGCGTATAAGTTAAATAAGCAGGGTGACAAGATACAGACTTGGCGTACTCCTTTTCCTATTTGGAACCAGTCTGTCATTCCATGTCCAGTTCTAACTGTTGCTTCCTGACCTGCATACAGGTTTTTTAAGAGGCAGGTCAGGTGGTCTGGTATTCCATCTCTTTCAGAATTTTCCAGTTTGTTGTGATCCACAGTCAAAGGCTTTGGCACAGTCAATAAAGCAGAAATATATGTTTTTCTGGAACTCTCTTGCTTTTTTGATGATCCAATGGATGTTGACAATTTGATCTCTGGTTCCTCTCCCTTTTCTAAATCCAGCTTGAACATCTGGAAGTTCATGGTTCACATACTGTTGAAGCCTGGCTTGGAGAATTTTGAGCATTACTTTACTAGTGTGTGAGATGAGTGCAATTGTGAGGTAGTTTGAGCATTCTTTGGCATTGACTTTCTTAGGGATTGGAATGAAAACTGACCTTTTCCAGTCCTGTGGCCACTGCCAAGTTTTCCAAATTTGCTGGCATACTGAGTGCAGCACTTTCACAGCGTCATCGTTTAGGATTTGAAATAGCTTAACTGGAATTCCACCACCTCCACTAGCTTTGTTCATATTGATGCTTCCTAAGGTCCACCTGACTTCGCATTCCAGGATGTCTGGCTCTAGGTAAGTGATCACACCATCGTGATTATCTGGGTCATGAAGATCTTTTTTGTATAGTTCTTGCCACCTCTTCTTAATATCTTCTGATTCTGTTAGGTCCATACCATTTCTGTCCTTTATTGTGCCCATCTTTGCATGAAATGTTCCCTTGGTATCTCTAATTTTCTTGAAGAGCTCTCTTGTCTTTCCCATTCTATTGTTTTCCTCTATTTCTTTGCATTGATCACTGAGGAAGGCTTTCTTATCTCTCCTTACTGTTCTTTGGAACTCTGCATTCAGATGGGTATATCTTTCCTTTTCTTGTCTTTCCCTTCTCTTCTTTTCATAGCTGTTTGTAAGGCCTCCTCAGACAACCATTTTGCCTTTTTGCATTTCTTTTTCTTGGGGATGGTCTTGATCACTGCCTCCAGTACAATGTCGCAAACCTCCCTCCATAGTTCTTCAGGCACTCTGTCTATCAGATCTAACCCCTTCCATATATTTGTCACTTCCACTGTATAATCATAAGGGATTTGATCTAGGTCATACCTGAATGGTTCAGTGGTTTTCCCTCCTTTCTTCAATTTAAGTCTGAATCTGGCAATAAGGATTCATGATCTGAGCCACAGTCTGCTCCCGGTCTTGTTTTTGCTGACTGTATAGAGCCTCTCCATCTTTGGCTGCAAAGAATATAATCAATCTGATTTCAGTGTTGACCATCTGGTGGTATCCACGTGTACAGTCTTCTCTTGTGTTGTTGGAAGAGGATGTTTCCTATGACCAGTGCGTTCTCTTGGCAAAACTTTATCAGCCTTTGCCCTGCTTCATTCTGTACTCCAAGGCCAAATTTGCCCGTTAGTCAAGGTATTTCTTGACTTTCTACTTTTGCATTCCAGTCCCCTATAAAGAAAAGGACATCTTTTTTGGGTGTTAGTTCTAGAAGGTCTTGTAGGTCTTCACAGAACCATTCAACTTCAGCTTCTTCAGCATTATTGGTTGGGACATAGACTTGGATACTGGGATATTAAATGGTTTGCCTCGGAAACAAACAGAGATCATTCTGTCGTTTTTGAGACTGCACCCAAGTACTGCATTTCAGACTCTTTTGTTGACTATGATGGCTACTCCATTTCTTCTAAGGGATTCTTGCCCACAGTAGTAGATATAATGGTCATCTGAGTTAAATTCACCCATTCCAGTCCATTTTAGTTCACTGATTCCTAAAATGTCGATGTTCACTCTTGCCATCTCCTGTTTGACCACTTCCAATTTGCCTTGATTCATGGACCTAACATTCCAGGTTCCTATGCAATACTACTCTTTACAGCATCAGACTTTACTTCCATAACCAGTCACATCCACAACTGGGTGTTGTTTTTGCTTTGACTCCATCTCTTCATTCTTTCTGGAGTTAGTTCTCCACTGATCTCCAGTAGCATATTGGGCACCTACCAACCGGGGGAGTTCATGTTTCAGTGTCCTATTTGCCTTTTCATACTGTTCATGGGGTTCTCAAAGCAAGAATACTGAAGTGGTTTGCCACCAGAGAAGCCCACAAACAAAGAGTTATCTGGTCAAAAATGTCAGCAGTGCCATAGCTGAGAAACTCTACACTAGGCCTTTCTACCACCACTCACTTTCTAAAGCCCTTTCTTGTGCCCATATCCTCCCAAAAGGTACATTTCTATTTCTATACCTTCCTTCACAGCAAAAGCTCTTGAATAAGTTGTCCACAATGCTATCTCCACTTCTTCATTCACTTTTCACCCTATCCAAACTGTCACTGCATATATCTTTTAAAGTCACTATTGTTGAGTCCTCATATCCAATCCTTGACTAAGTTCTGTTGATTCTGCCACAAACGTGTGTTGATGCTGTCCATTTCTTTCCATTTCTATTCTCATCACCCTTGTGTAAACCGCCATCAACTCCAGCAACATCTTAACAGACACTTTTGCTTTCATTTAATCAGAGCAGCCAAAACAATCTTTAAAAATATAAATGATTTTATGCCACTTCTTCATTTTTATCTTTCAATGGCTTCCTGCTCTACTTGAAATAAAATTCAAGCTCTATCATAACCTGTAAAATCTTTTACGTTCTTACCCAAGTTTCTTTCTGCCCTCATTTCCTACCATTTTGCTCACTATGCTCCATTAACACTGGCTTCTTTTCTTTGCCTTTTACACCAAGCTCTCCCCTTGGTGGAGAGGCTGGTCTTTGCCCAGAATGCTTCTCCTGCAGTTCTTCACATGGTTGGCTCAGAGATGACTCCTCCTCATCTTTCAGGTCAGATCAAATTTCACCTCGTCAAAAAGATCTTCCCCAACCACCCTGTCCAAATGTAGTCATGCATGTCTGCGTGTGCTGTGCTGAGTCGCTCAGTCGTGTCTGACTCCTTGCAACCCCATGGACTGTCAGGATCCTCTGTCCATGAAATTGTGCAGGCAAGAATCCTGGAATGGGCTGCCATTTCCTATTCCAGGGGACCGTCCTGACCCGAGGATCGCATCTGTGTCTCCTATACTGGCAGGCAAATTCTTTACCCTGTGCCACCTGGGAAACCCATGACATAGAGGTACCCTGTTTGTTACTCACTAGTATATCACTTGGTTTATTTATTTGTTAGCATTCAAATCATATTATTTAATAAGCTATTATTATCACCATAGGTAATTACCTATATTTGCTTTCTGCGTACAGGCACTGTTATTAACTTATCTAATCCCAACAAGCTCTAAAGTATTATTTCTATATACAAATAAAGAGAGACAGAAACGGGAACACACCTAGTGTTCGACAGAGCTGGGGTTTAAATCTAAGCACTCCAGCTCTAATCCCCGTCTGTTTACTTCTTTATTGTCTGTCCCATGAACAAGTGTTGGATGCACAGACAATACTCGATGAATATTTGTTTAAACAAATGAATCACTTAACTCTAACTGCATAACACTGAGATTTTTTCCACATAAACATTTCCTAAGGCAGCCAGTATCACTAAATTCAACAAATGGTCCTCATTTACTTGTTTAAATTCCTCAGATATAATTATTAACCCAGTCCTTCCTCCCCTTAAAAATGTTTTCCAACTTAAATTGCTATCCCTAATCATACATACATAAAGAATGGCAATATATTAGTGAAATGACATTAACATGGAAAAAGGGTCCTTTTACAAGGATTCTCTGAGGTAAAACAGTGATAATGTCTGTCCCCGAATCTTTGGGAACTGGCTTGCTTTCAAACCATAAAAACAACAGGCTGCAGAGAGCGATAACCAACGATGATTGCTCATAGCTGGATAACTGGAGAAGTAGCCATTATTTTGAGTAATTAAAGATGGCAGAACAGAAGGAAGTATAGGGCAGTGGGAAGAATACAGATTCTAAAATTAAACAAATCTAGATTCAAATTGCAACTTTATTGCTTAACAGAATGAGAGATCTTTCAAGAGTCTATTTTCCTATCCAAAAAATTTGAGACGATAATTCTTACTTCAAGTGTTATGCAAATTAAGTCTGGTAATTAAATGACTAGCACACAGTACTAGCCATCAAACCAAGCTCCAGGAATAGTAATTCCTCCCACCCCTTTCCAAAGTATATTAATTACCTTACATTAAATTTTAGCTTAACACATTTAAATGCCAGCCAATAATAATAATGTGAACAAAATTAATATGTATGGAGCATTACTATATTCTTGATACTGTTCTAAGCCCTTCACCTATTTTATTGGAAACTATTATCTCAGTTTTACAGATGAAAAAACAGATAAAGTAATTCAATGAAAGACATATTACATAGAAAGTGATAAAGCCAGAATTACACCCTAGATGGTCTGATTCAAAAGCCCATGCTCTTATCACTAAGCTACACATTTTCTTTGGGAAGGAAAAGATGAGTAAGACATTTTCCTTTGCCCTCAATAGGCATTAGTTCAGTTTTATTTGAATTTTATTATTTTAAGTCATTTCAAATCATCCCAACTTCATGTTGTGTTTTGAGAATTGCTACATTCACTCAGCCTAGCACTAATACAGATTTCTTATTACATAATCAAGTACTATAACCCAACTTTGCTGAACACATCATACTTTCACCAACAATTAAGCAGTTCCTGTTAATTGAAAATGAAAAAAGCTATCTAAATTATACAGGTAGATCTTAGACAGACCAAGTAAAGCACAGCAAGTTTCCCTACTGTGTCAGTTCCCTCCCTCATCCTTCTCCCCACCTACTTTCCCAGATAAGACAGCTCTATATATTAAATAGTTGTAGTTGTACTCTCTGGTCCTAAGGAGGAAACTCAATTTTAGTAAAATTCCATTCCATAGAAACAGACGTACCTTTTACTTGTGTAAGGTCAATCCCTTTCTCTGCTGCCAGCTTCTTTGCAAGCGGGCTAACGAACACTCTTCCCTTTGGTCCAGCTGGAGCAGCTGGCCGGGGAGCTGAAGGTGGAGGGGCTACAGGTTGAGGAACTGGAGGAACAGGGGCTGCCTTTTGAAAAAAGTTACAAATTGTTAATTCACCACTGCAAAGACTAGTCTGAAAGATTAAGAGCTTACAGTTTATTAAGTCAAACCTATTTTAATTATATAACTTTCATCTTTTTTCCAAAGGTCAAATGCTCATTTTTCTTGCTTAACCAACATAATACAGCAATATGAATACAATAACATTATTTTAATAAAGACAGAACAAAGTCAAGTTCTCTAACTCCAAGATTAATACAGAGAGGCACTGAATTCTGGTGACCAGTATATAACATCCTTCTAGCCTTTCTTCACTTTAATCTCTTGTCTCTATTTTCTTGTCCCTTGTTTATTCTCATTCTCTTATATTACCTACATGGTTTTTACTTAACCTACTTCCAAAATAATAAATTATTCTGGAAGGTTCCATGTTGAAAACACATTAAAAAATAAACCAATACTACTACTTGCCAGCTCCCCATAAATATATGGAAGTCAGAAATCAAAGTTTTCTCTGACAGAACTGTGTACCTAGTCTAAACTCACATGATTCTACACCTGCAGAAGCCTTGTAGAGTTACTGCTGCCTGGAATTCATGAGTTCATGTTATAGGTACATAGTATATGGTGGTGGTTTAGTCACTAAGTCATGTCAGACTCTTGCAATCCCATGGACTGTAGCCTACCAGGCTCCTCTGTCCATGGGATTCTCCAGGCAAGAGTACTGCAGTGGGTTGCCGTTTCCTTCTCCAGGGGATTTTCCTGAGCCAGGAATCGAACCCGGGTCTCCTGCACTGCAGGCAGATTCTTTATTGACTGAGCTACGAGGGAAGCCCTCGTATATAGTATACAGCAAAAGACTAAATTCTATGCAAAATAAGCCATTTATGTCAAGATTCCCATGTGTTACAAATATATGCTTGACCTACTATAATATGTGAATACCAAGAGGACTGACAAAGACTACAAATTCTATAGAAAATGGGTGACGAAGCATTACCTTCCATATGTATATCTACACCTAACGCATAAAAAGAACAAGTCATCTCAGCTTTGTTCTCAATAAGACTCAAGAAAGCAGGGAAAAGAAAAATTACAAGAATCAAACGATTGACCATTATGTGAACGGTGCAATCCCATGCACCATGTAGGTCTCCATAAATGTTAACTATCTCCTTCCTCGGTCATAGACTCTTAGCACTGGAAGGAACCTAGAATATCACCCCTTAATTTGGAGATGAATGAGGTGAGTGTTCCCTCAATTCTGGAAGCATACTTACCGGAGACGGGATAGGCGGGGGTGCTGGTGGTTTTAAGTCAGTTACTTCCGTTGGCTGATAGTCAGCAAATGCTGCTATATCTGCCTCTTTCTCTACAATGATACAGAGCGGGGCTCCTAGAGGGACATCTCGTGTACCTTCAGGGATCAGGATTTTTGCCAGGTAACCTTCTTCCTGTACTTCAAAACCTTAAATAGAAAGAAAAAACCATTATGGAACTTAAAGGACTCTACTAGCCTACCAAATTCAAAGCACAGTTTTTAAGTAAAAGGTTCTTCAAAGTAGCTATATAACCTTTTGCAAGCTATTTAACCTGTGTCTCAGCCTCTTTATCTACAAAATGGGAACAACAGTACCTACCTCACAGGGCTATTACAAAAGTTAAGTGAATTAATATTTTCCAAGCATTTGGAAATAGTACCTAATACAAAGTAAATACTAATAAATGTCTGTTAAGTAAAACCCCAAGAGGTTACACAGTGGTTAGTTCTGAATGTTTTCTTTAAAACATCTCCAAGGGCAGCCCCGTGAAGATCCACCAGACTCCCAAGATGGCATCAGTTGTACTGCTAAAGAACAGAACCACATGGTTGTTAAACTAAAAGAGCTACTACAGTTGATAGTGATGCCTCTTTGGAACTTTTTTGAAGAGGTCATACTTGGTATTACACCAACTATTTCAATATGAAGAAATACAGCATTACTAGAGATTCAGTGGTGCTGACAACTTAACTCAGCTGCTTTTCTTTTTTTGGCTGTACCATGTGGCTTGTGGGATCTTAGTTCCCCCACCAGGGATTGAACCCCGGGCGCTTGGCAGTGAAACTGTGAAGTCCTAACCACTGGACCACCAGGGAATTCCCAGCTACTTTTTTTTTACAAGGAACTCAAATACGAAGCATCCCAAACGTAGAACTAAAAGGAGCCACTGTAGAGGGCATCTTTTGCCTTCCAGATCTTAGCTTTCTGCTGGGCTGTGCCTCTCCCTGATGAACATATTTCTGATGAATCCTTTTATTTCCCAGCTGAGAATTAATATCCAATACAAGACATATCAAAAGAAAAGGCTCCAAGGCCACTACAGAGTTTAGAGTTTGACCAAGGTTAATACTTCTCTAGAGACCTGTTTCTAGAATACCACTCTCTACAGCAACGTTGGTAATCAAGTTAAAATGCAAAGCAGATCTATTTTTGCCAGGGCTTTTCTGTTTCTTTCTTTTTAACAATCTTTTTAACAAACAGAATAGGGACTTCCCTGGTGGTCTAGTGGTTCATGATCTGTCTTCCAATGCAGGGGACACAGGTTTGATCTCCAGTCAGGGAACTAAGATGCCACATGCCACAGAGCAACTAAGCCTGCCACTGCAACTGCTGAGCCCATGAGCTCTAGAGTCCACACTCTGAAACAAGCCTGAGCGCTGCAACTAGAGAAAGCCTGGGTGCTGCAACAAAGATCCAGGCAGCTAAAAAAACAAACAGACAAACAAAAAAGAACACTTTCCTCTAATAAAATTTTATGGGGGAAGCACAATATGCTAAAAGATAAAACAGAGTCAGAAGTGAGGGAAGGGGGCAAGGAACAGTAGAGTCCTGCTCACAAAGTCTCCTTTACCCCAAGGCGCCATCAAAGAATCATGGGGTGTGAAGAACAAAATCTAAAAAAGACCACTGCAGAGGATGCCCAGAAGCTCCTACTGCATCTTTGAGGACTGGGCAGAAAAAAAATATATTTATCTACAGATATACAGATACAGTATGGCAAATATTAATTGTCTATAGGGTTTTTTTTTCCTGAGCATAAAAATAAATCAGATACTCAATAAAAGGAAATGTGATATGATATCTGAACAGGTAACATATACATTTCATCAGTCATTCTCATATACAAAAACAATCTAAACCCTATTTTCAAGTTTTCCCTCAAAGTCATCTGAATTTCTTCAGTATTTTCCTGACTTTGATGTTATTTTCCCCTATTTCCTCTTTTTTCCCCCTTGCCCAGTGTGAAGAACGTCAGTTTGGATACAGCTTCTCAATAACTTAAGGCTAATAAGCAAACTCTGGCCTAAAAATTATCTCCAAGGTGATATATCCTTGATTCAACAAGACTGCAGTATGGAACCGACAGATCCAACTATGCAATACTTTTGTTATGAAAATACTCTGTTCCAGGAAATTAATCCCAAGAATTAAAATTTTTCATGTTATCACTCACTCATTATAGGATAGGATGGCAATCCTCTTCCCTCACTGGAAAACTCAGTGTCTCAACCATTAAGAGCTGAAGAAATCTCACCTATAGTGGCCTTGTCAGTTTCTATCTCTGCCAATAAATCTCCTTCATTTAGCTTCTCACCCACTTTTTTTTCCCATCTCTGAACTGTGCCCATGGTCATTGTGGGAGAGAGGGCAGGAAGAACCACCTGTAGAAACAAACACATATTTTATTATTACTTAATACTAGGAAGCTTCTGACACAATGGCACTCAGCCAAGCAAATAGTTTTATGGAATGACAGCGACTATGACAATCCAAATTCCCATCTGCCTGATGCTCCCACAGCAGCAAAAGCCCCAATAGTGTCCTCAATAGTGCCTCAATAGTGTCCCTATGGGTAAATCCTTCATATCTCAAGTATTTAAAAACGTGATACTCTGGCCCACCCTCCAAAGTTAAAAGCCATGGACAGAGGGGAAAGATTTCTTTCTAGACGGCTAAAATTAATTCCTCAACAATGTCTAAATATAGAACATCTTCTCATCTTTCTTAACACTTAGATTAAGCTAGAGTTTTTCATCTTCATAGAATGACCTCAGTCCAGACTTTTCCACTAAAATTTTACTGTGTGCTTTATTGAAATCTACCTTTCCATTCAGAGGAGACTGAGTTTCTCCCAAACTCCCTGGATCCTTTTTAAAATTTTTAATTATTTATTTTTGGCTGCACTGGGTCTTCATTGCTGTACACACGCTTTCTCTTCTTGCAGTGAGCAGGTGCTACTCTCTAGCTACGGTGCACAGGCTTCCCACTGGAGAGGTTTCTCTTGTTGCAAAGCATGGGCTCAAGGTACGCAGGCTCGGTAGTTGGAGCTTTTGGGTTCGAGGGCACAAGCTCAGTAGTTGTGGCACATGTGCTTAGTTGCTCTTCAGCATATGAGAACCTTCCCAGGCCAGGGACCGAACCTGTGACCCCTGCAGGCAGATTCGTAACCACTGGACCATTAGCTAAGTCCCTCTCAGGTACTTTTTCAAGATAAACAACTAGTATTAAGAATTGTTTGGGACTTCCTTGGTGGCCCAGTGGTTTAGACTCTGTGCTCCCAATGCAGCAGGGCACAGGTTAATCCCTGTATGGGGAACTAAGATCCTGAATGCCATATGGCATGGCTGAAAAAAAAACCGAAACAACAACAAAAACCTGTCCTTACAATAGTCACTTCCACTCGAGTAAAATCTAAAACAACAGACTGGCTAATCTAAAGACTGCTTCCCTATTTATATGGCTTGTATGTTCACTGAATTTGGATGCTCACTCAGTTATGGGTTTTGTTTGCTATCTTCTTAAGTCTTTTGCATCTAATTAACATAAGGATTATGCTGAGAGAAAAGTCATTTTAACTGACGATGTCTCAGGAAGCTGTGGGGAAAAAAGTAAGACAAAACTTAGAACCCTTGACCTTCCCTGGTGGTCCAATGGTTAGGAATCTGCCTGCCAATTCAGAGGACACAGCATTGATCCCTGGCCTGAGAAGATCCCACGTGCCTTGGGGCAACGAATCCCATGCGCCACAATTACTGAGCCCATGCCCTAGAGCCCTCGAGCTGCAACTACGGAAGCTCATGTACCTAGAGCTCGTGCTCTGCAACAAGAGAAGTCATCACAACCAGAAGTCCAAGCACCGCAACGGGAGTAGCCCCTGCTCACAATTAGAGAAAGCCTTCTCATGACAATGAAGACCCAGCACAGCCAAAAAAAAATTTGTAACTTTTTTTTTTAATTAAAAAAAAAAAAATTTGCTGAACAAGATGGAATAAATGTGTGAACTGACCACCAGACAAAATCTCATCATGAGTGAATGTTAATAAAAGACCAGGGAATAGAACATGATGCCCCAAAAAGAAAATTATTCCTATACAAAAATTTCTACAAATAAACTAAGAGAAGGAAAAGTTCTAGTCTTAATCCCTTAGGAAAAAACGCAGCTGGCTTTTATCCATTTCCAATATCCAAAACACACAAATATACATGGGATAATCCTAACATCTAATAAACTAATCAGTTTCTTAGAAACTGATTTAGTTAACAGAATCAACAGTGACTATCTTTACCACCTTCAGCTTTGCTGTAATGCTATTATATATGTCTGTACTGAATCGCTCAGTCATGTCTGACTCTTTGAGACCCCATGGACTGTAGGTAGTCCTCCATGCGCCTCTGTCCAAGGGGATTCTCCAGGCAAGAATACTGGAGTAGACAGCCATGCCCTCCTCCAGATTATATACGTCTATTTGACACTTATTCTTTATTGTTAGTCTTTTCTAAATACTACTGGATTATTTCACTTACTCTGAGAAAACAGAACACTACATGTCAAGGAAAAACACTAATTGGGGACTTTTATTCAATAGACAGCACTTGGGGCCTACTAAAAAAACTCTATTTAGACAGAGAGTAGATAAAGTGGGTTTCCCAGGTGGTGCTAGTGGTAAAGAACCTGCCTGCCAATGCAGGAGACGTAAGAGACACAGGTTCGATCCCTGGGTTGGGAAGATTCCCTGGAGGAGGGCATGGCAACCCACTCCAGTGCTCCTGCCTGGAGAATCCCATGGACAGAGGAGCCTGGTGGGCTCCAGTCCACGGGGTCGCAGAATCAGACACAACTGAAGCAACTTAGCACAGCAAAGTGCAGAGGTAAGTACAGACAATCCCCAAAATCCGACATGATATTCTTGAATGAAAAGTACCAAACATTATCCTACCTGCTACACTGAGGCTGAGAAAGGTTAAAAAAACTATCCAAGTACACACATCTGGAAATAACCACTAAGAATAAATGTTATCAATTTTCATGTTTAAACCTCTATTTACTTTCAAATGACAAAAACTAGCTAGGTTTAATGCCAGTTTCCAGGGTGCGACTCATCTATGAAAAATAATGAGTAAATCATGCATTTTCCAGAGCAGACACCCAGAGGCTGAGCCTCACCTGCATGTGAGCAGGATACGAGCTACCAGGAGCCTGAGCAGAAGGTGCAGGCGGCGGAGCGGCCGCGGCAGGGGTTGGTGCCGGGGCCGCTGGCGGGGCAGGTGCTGCCGAAGAATCCAGTGTGTAATTTTTAAAGGCTTCAATATCTTCAGGCCTAAGGAAGAGAAAGAATACGCAAGTATAAGGGGGTTATAAAGCGGATTTAGCAGCCTTAGAAGCCTTTAACTAACTCCTCAGTTCTGGGTTAAAATACTCCACTTAAGCACCTAACTCTCACAGATTCCCCAGGTACTACTCACTTTTCAACTGTGATACAGATGATTGCTCCAACTGGAACATCTCTGGTACCTTCAGCAACAAGGATCTTTGCCATGTAACACTCCTCCAAACTCTCAAATCCAACAGTAGCTTTATCGGTTTCAACCTTTTAACACAAAAGCAGGAGCTTAGGCTTCTGCTGCCAGTATTAAGTTTATTAACTTGTGTCTAAAATCATACAGTTCAAAGTGAAGTAAGTCAGAAAAAGAAAGAAAAAAATGTGGAATCTAAATGGCACAAATGAACTTATCTACGAAATAGAAATGAACTCACAGAGAACAGACTTGTGACTGGGGGGTGGGGCAGGGAAAGAACAGAGTAGGATTTTGGGGTTTGCAGATGCAAACTATTACATACTGAATGGATAGCAACATGGTCCTACTATATATAGCACAGGGAACTACATTTGGTATCTGTGAGAAACCATAATGGAAAAGAGTATTTAACACAACATCATAAATCAATCATACAGCAATAAAAAAAAATCATATAGTTCAACAGTGAAATTAAAGCCTCTATCACAGGTTTGAAAGAATTACTATTAAAAACACCCAGGCTAAAAATCAGTTTGGTTAGCTGCTGCTAACTTGGCTAACCAATCTCTCATATCAAACTGTAAAAAACATCTAAGTTTCTTAATGCATGCATGCTAAGTTGCTTCAGTCGTGTCCAACTCTGCGGCCCCATACATGGCAGCCCACCAGGCTCCTCCCTCCCTGGGATTCTCCAGGCAAGAATACCGGAGTGGGTTGCCATTTCCTTTTCCAATGCATGCATGCATGCTAAGTCGCTTCAGTCGTGTCCGACTGTTTGTGACCCCATGGACAGCAGCCCACCAGGCTCCTCTGTTCACGGAATTCTCCAGGAAAAAGGGATAATTACCCACTCAGAAAGTTAATGCTCCGTTTACCTAAGCTAGTCTCTTCTAACTCATTTCCAACTTACCTCTGCAATTAGTTCACCCTCATTGATTTTTTCTCCTTCCTTCTTTTCCCAGCGGGCTATGGTGCCTGCCTGCATTGTAGGGGACAGTGAAGGCAATGGAACCTACAGGAGAAAAGGGAGAAATACTCAATTTTAAGAGATACCTAACTCAATCTGGTGTAACACTTCGTTCAATTCGGACTAATTTAACGCAGAGTCTGAGTCCCTTCACACATTAGGCAATGGGTTTATAAAGGGATTTCCTAACACCAGAAGCTCTCAACCAGAAGGACAGGCCTCCCGCTCCACTGTACTGGGTGGGTCTAACAGCATGTACTCAGCAGACATTCCACAGACCGCCCCTGGCTTGGCGCTCTTCTTTGAACGGAACCGGTCAGGAGAAGGAAGCCTGCCGGTCTTTCTTCAATGGACTAGATCAGGAGAGGGAAGCCGAAGAGCTACAGGAAAGCTAGGTAATGGAGAAGGGACAGTGACACAGAGTATACTAGGAGAGGGGTGGAGGCGGAGGATCACCAAGGCCTCTAAGGAAGGATCCCAAGCCAACAAGTCTGCCGTGAAGGACGACAACGGGGTCCCGCGAAGGGCAGGTTCTGGGGCTTACCTTCTGATGCGGGGGTAGGCTATACCAGCGGCGGCTAGGCGATCCCCAGAGCTGCAGCAAGACGCGATTCCGCGGTGTGGCCCAAGAGACGGGGCTCCAGCCGCAGAGTGCCCGGACTCTGCCATACCCTGGGGTCTTGCTGCTGCAGCGAGCCAGAGCCGAGCCAGCCTGCGGGGTCATGCACGGAGCTCCAGGCTCCTCCCGCAAGGCCGTCCACCGAGCCCCGAATCCCGCCCGGGGGGCTGCATTCTGAGCCCGTCGCGCACAGACGCGCCACATAGTGCCACTGACCCCACAACCCAAAACCAACGCCGTCTCCGGAGTGACCTCTCCAAGAGCAGCGCGGCGTTGCCGTCAGCCGCGCCGCGTGGCCGCAAGTTGTCGTAAAACGGGCTGTGAAGCCTCGCCCCACCCGCTCCGCGGACCGGAGAAGCGGTGAATGTACGGTCTTTTTTCCGGGAAATGAGGGGCTGAGGGTGACCCAGAGCGGGTCAGGGCGGCTTCTGTAGAGCGACGAGGGTCAGGGGCGTTCCAGCAGGCCGAATCTGGGAGGATTAGGCGTGGGGAAGAGTGGAAGGTGGTGGGCTCGGTGGCGAAGGCTTCTTTGGGGCGGGGGGACGGGACCTGAGCGCCGTGACGGGCGCGGTCGAAAGGGAGGGGCCTAAAAAGGCGGCGAGAATGGGAACTGCGGGAGGTGAAGTGGTCCGAGGTGGGCTGAGGGGCGCGGCCCCGCCCTGAGGATGGATGGGAGGGGGCTCCAGGCCCAGCCCGGCACCGAGAGCCTCCGGCTCTCCGGGCGCGCTCCCAGCCTCAGCAAACCGTGTGGCCCCCAGGTTTGGGGCCTCCCTCCGCGCAGGCTGTACTGGGTTATAAAGATTCACGTTCAGGTTTGTAGCCCAACAGGAAACGGGATGAATAGGTTTTCCAGCCAAATGGTGTGAAGGGCAGCTGAATGGAAGCTGTATCCCCACATTCAAGAGTGCTGTAGCGGGATTAAGCATCTTCTCTGAAGAAAAAAATGTTTACAAAACAGATTTCCGATTTTAATTTGCCGTAGAATCCTTTCCAGTTGCATTTGTTACACTTCTACTGTCGGGTTATCATCCTATAATTGGAAGATAATCTCATTTCTGAGCTGAGGGTGGCATTAGACTAGAAGGAAACGGGTGCTGTATTTATATCTCGTAAGTACCCAGCATACAGATGGTCAGAGAACATCAAGAACATAAGAAAACCAACATTTGAAAACATGTTCAACTTTGCAGGTAATTAAACGTTTGGAAAAATAAGGCAGCCAGAAGGCACTATTTCATACCTACTTAAATTGGAAACTTTAAGTTAAAAAAAATTTTTTTTACTATAACAGAAAAAGAATTGGAAAAATCTAACTATACAAAAATGAGGAAAAGATTAAGCAAGTACAGCTGTCTAACAATAATATGCAGGGAGTACAACTGAGAAACAGAATTCCCAGATTAAATGGAAAGGCATACTTCAAATAATATTAAGAATAGAGCAATTATATTGTTAACAATTATGTAAAACTACTTATGAATAACAATTGGAAGAAATAATGGAAGAATAATTGTGATTAGTGAAAGGGCTTATACTGTATAAATTATTAAAATGTTTTAACAGTTTTGACTTGGCTAAGATACCTTACTACAGTATTTCCACTCCATTTGAATTTAATAACTGGATCTAAATTACTTTAAGTTAGCCTTTGTATGAGATGATCTTCAGTTTGTTCAGTTACTTAGGTAGCCTTACTTAAGCTTTGTTTTTTCATTTTTCTGTGCATAGCAGATTCGCATTTTGAATATACTTTTAACAGGTGTAGCGAAATCATGGGAGGGCACAGGTGAAACAGTTCAGAAGTGGTCAGTTTACCTCAGAGGTAAGCTAGGAATAATTAGGTTTGTCAAATTAGCCCTCTGAGACTTGTAGAATATTACTGATACAGAATAGTGAGATGGAAAGAGGAATTAGTTGGTAGTGAAAGTTCTTTACATATTTATTTTTAACATAATGATGGAGTAACCCAATTAAAATGGCTTGTGATTAATAGTTGAAATAATGTAATTGGAAGGCAAATGAAAGTACCCAGGGCTAAAACTTTAGATATATAAAACCTTTAAAGTAATAAATAAAGGCTAAGTTTTAGGAAAGCAGCTTTTGAATTAATTTGGAAGTTCTGGTTCTTTTATTTTACACATTTCTGAAAGCCTCTTAATATTTTGCTTTTGCGTTGGAGACTGTTTTGTCATAGTTTAGAGTCTTGGGTTCTTGTTTGCACATTTACATATAATGTCAAAAGAAGTGCTAAATAAATGAATTTTCTTTGATTGTATAACCTATTTTGCACTTACACTATAAATACCAATAGTAATATCTGTAGCAATAAAGTAATCCTTATCTCCACTCCCCAAGTAATGAGTAAACATGCTACCAGGGAGATCACTTGAGGAAATTTACTTTCACTAAATGTGAATGGCTTTCTTGATTAATTTCAGTTGATAATAAACACAAGTGAAAATTATGAATGGTATTTAGTTTGCAAACTCCATTTTATTCATAGTTTCTGTGTTGTTTTTTTAAAACTAATTCACAAATCTGGTACATACAGGCAGTTAAAACTGGTTATCACTTTGATAATCAGAAGCCTCTGGTATAACACAGTCTTTATGAAAACATAAAACAATACATGATAGTAATTTCTTTGAAAGCAATGGTTGCAAACATCCATGTTTCTAAGAAAATATAACTTTACATATATATTTTAAGCAAGCTATACCCTCTTACATAAATTCAGACAATAGAAGGTGTGCCATCCTATAATGGGGGTGCTTTGTTGTTACCCATGGCCTCTGAGGTTAATGAGCTATGAAATCAACTTAAGCTTTCTATGGAGGCACCAAGGCCACGCAGCTCCTTTTCCAAAGGACACAGAGATAAAAGACAAAGAAGGTAAAGGACTCTGAAAACTTTCTCTGATTTAATTTCCTCTGAAAATTTAAATTTACATAATAGTAAGAATGTTTGTTGAAAGAATACTGGCAAGTAAAACTGATGTAACAGTCAAGAAAAATTGTACTGAAAATACAATAACAAATTTTACTCTGATAACCCTCATGCTGTCTTACAGCAAAACACTAAAATTCATGCAACAGAGAAACTGGTGACGGGAGGACTTTTTCTCCAGACTTCCTGGGGGGCAAAAAAGAAAAAGGCATATATGCTGTTTTCTTCTGTCTGCTTTCATAATGAATTATTCTTGCTTTTAACTGACTTTCCCAAATTGTCCCAGTCATTTCTGATGAGAAATCATTCTTCAGTAGGAGGAAACCAGGTAAACTTGTACGAGAGACATCAGGTGTCTTTTGAGTTCCTTCTGTCAGCTAAAGGAGCCATCAAAGAGGTTTTGTAAAACTAACTCCACAACTAAAATGGCTGGTAGAACTGGAACAGGAGTTGTCATTAGTATACCTGTAATAAAATAAAGCTTGTTCTGAAACCACAAGGGCTGGTAAGAAGAGCCTGTATAAAAGCTACTGGGTTCCCTAGAAAATGGATACAGTATACAGAATGTGAGAATATATAGAACTCACACTCAAGTTATAAAAATAGACATGGTTCTTGGACAAAAAGCAAATGAGTACAAAAGAATTCCCCAAACATGAACTATTTTTAAAAGACGCATCTATATAAAACAACAAAATGTCATGTCAGAGCTCCAACAAGTAGTCTGTTGAAATGGCTGAAAAGGGGAGATGAACTTGAGACAGACAAGTCAAGAACCCAGATCTGTCTGCCTCTTCTGCTTGGCAGTGTACACTAGTGATCACAGGCAGACTGCTTTGGAGACTGATATATAGATATACATATATATTTATATTATATATTTATACTGATTATATATCTGATTGGTTGAATGAGAAAACTCAAGATACTAAGTAATCTCTGAAAGTTTAAATCTTTTTAGCTTCTACACTTGACAGTGTTGCACATGAGAAAGGATTCTAGGTTTTTTCACCCAGAATTTACCCTGCCATTCACAACTCATGCCCCATGCCCCCATGGTTTCTATTGTGCCCTAAAGGATCAGCTGAGACTAAATATATAATAGAAAATAACTCTGGCCTTGACATCGAAGAGGGGCAGACCAGTAACTCATGCTCAGTACTTATAAATCACAGACACTGAAAGTAATGGTTTGTTTCCTTTCGACTGCAAAGGAGATGCCATGAGCTAAAGAAAAGTCATGAGAGAAAGAAAGGCAAGAAGATATGAGTAGCAGCACCTTTCCATACCCGCCTGGATTTGAAAGGAGACTTTTACTCCTTATTCCTTTCAAACACAAAGTTCATCAGTTAGAAGGGGGAAAAAATGGCTCTAAAGTTAGAGAGTCCACAGAGAAAAACAAGCAGTACATGAAATACGCCTTCTGTGGGCTAAAGGACAAGTTACAGAATCAGTTAAGACGCAAGAGGCAGCCCAAGGTCTTAATTATGGTTTCAGCATAGTACAGCATAATATGGGCAGCCCTTTTTCAATCCAGTCAACAATTCAGCACCATCCACGTCCAGTCCAAAAAAATTCCTGAAGAGTGGGCTTTTGTCTTTGGTACCACCTTCTGAGTTATTCTTGGTTTGCAATAGTTGCAAAGAAGCAAAAAAGCTGGTACCTCCATCTTGTCTGTGAGTACAAATGCTGGGACCCTGATTGCTGTAACCACTGAGTCCAATTAAAATGAAAATAACTGTAACACATAGGAGTGATGCATCCAGTTCCCAGGTTCCAGATGATAGCAGCCATGCCCATATAGGAGCGGGATCATCCATCCCCATTGGTTAAGGCCTTCGGTTTGTTGTCCGCAGAGTAGAGTAAAACAGTGTGTTCCCACGGACAAGGAACTCCAGAAGAACCCATGGTCTACTTTTGGACAGAGATTTTAGGTACCGCACATGCCAGGCACACAAACAGGACTGGCCTATGGCTGTCACACTTGGAGAAGCTTCTGTTTTGGCAGCACAAAATTCCTGGTGTATCCTGGTTTTAGTCCTCTTTCCTGAGTGAAGCAGCCAGGGCGTGCCAACTTCCACAAGTCCCCAATCTAATACTCAGCATTAATTTTCTCCATGGTCTTCTTCTACCCAGGCCACAATTTTCCCTTCCCACCCAGGAATGGCATCATCATCATGGAAAACCTAGAAAAAAAAAAAAAAGCCACCATGAAAAAAAATTAGAAGATAGGGAGTCTGCTACACATCTGTGGTTGATAAAAAAAGATCCCAAACAAAGGATAAGAAAGTGTAGAGGAAAGTCTTGAGTTAGAGCCTGTGTCCCTTTGGTTTTGTCCCTAAAGTTATAACTGGTTAAAAAAAAAAAATATATATATATATATATATATAGTGACCCTTGAACAACACAGAGACATCACCCGCCCCCTTCCCTGCCCTGGTCCTGTGCAGTCAAAAATCCACATATAACTTCACAGTCAGCCCTCCATATCCACAGTTCTGCATCCTCAGATTCAACCAACTGCTGTGGTATGTATTTACTAAAAAGTGTCTGCATATAAGTGGATGCACGCAGTTCAAACCCATACTGTTCAAGGGCCAACTGTGTATGGTGTATATATTTATGATTTATATATCCTTAGTTCCACATCTACGAAATGGTAAAAGCACCCCTCTAGTCCTGCTTTGCTCATAGAGATTTATAAGATTTAATAAATTACTAACCATAGAGCACTTTAGGCTTCTCAGGAGAAAGCAATACTATAAGCATTTAAAAGAGAAGGGAGAAAATTTTGGTCCCAGGCATTATAAAGAAAGGGTCAGAACAAAGGTTATTCTTAATATGTGTGTGCAGTCCTTTTCATTCATTTATTCATTTCCTAAGTCACCAGTAGAACAAGGTTATTAAAACAGTCCAGTGAAGAAAATTTTTTTTTTGGCTGTGCCATGTGGCATATAGGATCTTAGTTCCCCAATCAGGGATTGAACCTGTGCCCCTGAAGTAGAAGCAGGGAGTCTTAACAACTGGACTGCCAGGGAAGTCTAGGAAATCTTTACAAAATAAAAGATTGGCTTTTCCAATCTTTTTCATTCTGTAACCACTATGAGAGCACAGAACTCTTCAAAAAAAAAAATCTGTTTCTGGCAGATGTACTATAAAGTGTAGGCTAAGAAAATAGTCAAGGACTGAGAATAAGCATAGATGACTTGGCAGTATTTCCTCATTTTCATTTTCTGAGAAACTACCACCACAATATACCGTTTCATATATTCATGCCAGTTTGTTTATTTTGCTCTGCACAGGAAGCAGAAAGTTTTCTAAGGTTTGGCTATAGAAAGAAAAAAAGACCCCAAAGCCAAGCTTTTCTTCAATGTGGGTTTTTATTTTCCCTAACAAAACTTTTTCGTTTTTTTAAAATTTTCTGGCCACATCCCAGGGCATGTGGGATCTTAGTTTCCCAACCAGGACTCAAACCTGCACCCTCTGCATTGGAATCACAGAGTCTTAACTACTGGGCTGCCAGGGAAGTCCCCAAAACTGTTCCCTTTTTAAAATAAAAATTTTAAGTTTGATTAGAGTGATTAAGTCCATGAACTAACAAAGCTATCAACTTCTTGGGCCATCCCCTGAACCTTCTCAAGTCTAGAGTAGCCAACTGGCTTGAGGCACTGGGAAACTCCACTGACCTGATTAGGGAATTCCAGTATTTCTGGGTACTAGTGTTGTAGCGACGCATCTGGGAACCAAACTCACTCAGAAGGACAATGCAGATAGTGGAGTGCAGTTTATTACACTGGCGGGCCCAAGGCAGAGTCTCCTCTTAGCCAAGGACCCCGACCAGTTTTTGTGAAAACCTTACATACCCTAAGTGTACGTGCTCAAACCCACCTCCCCAAATTCTCTGAAACTAGTCTGAACAAAGGAAAAGAAAGATACAATCAAAGTTAACCCGTGATTCATATGCCTTAAACCTGTGATTTGTATGCCTTAAGCCTAGGTAGTTAACAGTGGACAATTATCAGTAGACCTGTGGTCATACCCCAATAAGCATAATAGAATTTATGATTCTATTCGGTTACACAGATAATTAGGGTATTTTTTTAGGCAATGGAGAATCTACGTACGAGCCCTGGGGCTCTTCCATCCAGGAGGTCTGATTTTCCAGTTTGTATGTCGTTTCCATAGATACAGGGCATATAGCTCAAAGTCCACAGTCCAGCTCAAGATGGAGCCCTGCTTTCAAGATGGAACCTGTTCTGTCTGTTTCCTCCTTCACTAGACCTTGAGTAGGAGTCTGTAGGGTTCAAGAACAACCAGCAATACCACCCAGACTCCCCATGGGTTCTGTACCTCTTCCTTGACAGTGCCAAACTCAGGATCCAGTGCTTTAAAGTGATACCGATGATTTCCCTCCCGGTCAATAGCCGCTTTAAAATCCTTCAGTGTCACCTCCCCCAGCCTGCAACAAAAGGAGAGAACACTAAAATAGACTGTTTATCAGTGGGTTGAAAAGATAAGATGTTAGTTTTAAACCCAGGCCCCTGTCAAAGTCTCTACTGGGAGAAACAGCATGGCCTTGTTAGGTCACTGCCCTTGGAAACAAATGATTGTATTAGCAGAAGTTAGGGAGCTAGTCATGGTTAGGGAATGTAAAGTGTGTTAGTCGCTCAGCTGTGTCGGACTGCACAATTCTCCAGGCAAGAATACTGGAATGGGTAGCCATTCCCTTCTTCAGGGGATCTTCCCAACCCAGGAATCGAAGTTGGGTCTCCTGCAATGCAGGTGGATTCTTTACCATCTGAGCCACCCGGGAAGCCCCATCAGGGAATGTAAACAGCATTACAAATGGGACAATCTGAGAATTTAAAATAGATTTACTGCTCTGGCAGCAGCCAAATCACTTTTTTTTTTCTGTTTCACTCTGGAAATAAGACACAAAGTCTCTACAATCTAATTTGTTAAACTATCAATATGTCTAAGTTCTCTTGATTTCCTTCTTTGCAGCAATTCCATTTATCTAGGCTGGGAGAATTCAAACTAGACCACTTTACTTCAGAAAGCTCCCCTCTAACCCAGACCCTTTAGAACGGTAAATCTTAACACCTCTCTCGGCAGTTAGTTCCAGAGATTAAAAATCTTTATTACAAAGCCATCTACCTTAGAAAGGAGTATATTAACTGAAAAGTTTGAAGGTTTTTAACATGAATTCTCTTTAGATTAGTTGTAGTCATCCAATAGCAGCAAAGGTCAATAAGCAATAAATAGCCCGGGAATGCTAGGCTGTAATCCATAGCTCTCAGCAGAAGCTATTTTGAGCACTTAAAAAACTGTTGTTCCTGACTTGGAGCATCTTTGCATATCAGGGCTGGAAGCATTATTATTGTGTCTATACTGTATAGCAGATCTTGACGTGTCCCTTGTAATGCTGAAGGTTGGTGGTGAAGCTGGAACTCGAATCTCTATTTCCTGTGCCCTTCTCACTACACCACTACACCTTGCAGCTGGTTAGGTGGGCAGTAACTAATGACTCTGCCTTCCTGTCCTTTTTAAAGAAATAATGATTCAGAATCTCACCTCTTTGGTATATTAAACCATGTTAACTCAGATTTCTTGATCCATAGTTTGTCTCTCTTCTTTGTATAGGCACTGATGGAAAAACTTTATCAGTGAATTACTTGTGATTATGAATTTAAGAGAATAAGAGAAGAGACCAGTTAAAAAGTTTTATCATCAGGACCAAAAACAAACTTTTATTAAAACATCTCCTGCAATTTCAGATACACAGGTTTTCTTAACTTATTCTACGCCATTGATCCCAATCAAATTGGCAGCAACCAGAGAACAGTTCTAGGAAGAGTTTTTATTTTTATTTTTTTAAATATTTGTTTATTTGGCTGCAAAGGAAGACCAAAGATGAAGTAGTTAATTCTACCTGGAAGAGGCCAGAAAGTTCCCTTAGATAAACTGTTTAAACAATTTGAGAATTGTTAAACAAAGCACCTAAAAAAATCATCATATGTAGAATTTGGAAAAGGCATTCCAAGAATGAAGGATACTTATAAAGGCATGAAAAAGGATCATGTATCTATAAAACTGAAAGTCAACTAGCAAGGCTTGAGCATAATACTTTCGGAAGTAATGGAAAATGAGGATAATAAGGTAGGCACAGCCCAGACCACAAAGGACTCTGCCAGGCTAAGACATTTAGATATTAGTCTTAAGCTCTAGGAAGATATTAAAAGGAACTGATATGATCAGACTGGCATTTTAGAAAGGTCAATCTAGCAGCAAAATAAAGGGTTGGATGGGAGAAATTCTGGAAATGGTGATCCCATTAAGAGGCAATTAAAATAATCTGAAAGATGAGGAAGGGTAAGATATAGCCCTGGAGCTATAGAAGGAATGAATTTGAGAGGCCTTTAGAAGGTAAAAGTCTTAGTACTTTGGATATAGTTGAATGTCAAGGATAAAAGAGAAAGTGAAAAATAACCAAAATTTATGATCTAGGAAATAGATTCATGGTAGTTACCTAAGACAGGGGAACAGAAGTGTCATCCATTTAAAATGTTTACTGGGTGCCTATTGTGTATCAAGTACTGCTGCTGCTGCTAAGTCGCTTCAGTCGTGTCCAACTCTGTGCGACCCCATATACGGCAGCCCACCAAGCTCCCCCGTCCCTGGGATTCTCCAGGCAAGAACACTGGAGTGGGTTTCCATTTCTTTCTCCAATGCATGAAAGTGAAAAGTGAAAGTGAAATTGCTCAGTCGTGTTTGACTCTTAGCGACCCCATGGACTGCAGCCTACTAGGCTCCTCCGTCCATGGGATTCTCCAGGCAAGAGTACTGGGGTGCCATTGCCTTCTCCGGTATCAAGTACTAGAGATGCAAAAAGAGTGAAAAGTGAAAGTGTTAGTCGCTCAGTTGTGTCAGACTCTTTGCGGCCCCATGGACTGTAGCCCACCAGGCTCCTCTGTCCATGGGATTCTCCAGGCAAGAATATACTGCAGATAGGCCTTTAAGGAGGGATTAAAGTTAAATGAGGTTTTAAGAATGGACCAGTTCTCATCCCAAAGAACTGGTGCCCCCATACAAAGAGGAAGAAACACCAGAGCTCTCTCTCTACCATATGAAGACGCAGCAGGAAGGTGACTGTCTGCAAGCCAGGAAGAAGACCCTCCCTCAGCAGAAACTGACCACACTGGCATCCTCATCGTGGGACTTGAAGCCTCCAGAACTGTGAGAAAATAAACTTCTGTTAAGTCACTCAGTCTATGGTATTCTGTTAGGGCAGTCCAAGCTGACGAACAAAATGTTATACACACACTTTGGGTGAGTTGGAAGGTAAGAGTACATCATGTCACACAGAAGTCTGGTAGATAAAGACAGGTGTGGTAAATAGGTCACTGATGACATTAAGAAGGCTGAGTTGGATTGCACAGACCTTTTGAGTAAAAAAGAAAAAGCATAATGAGAGAGAAATAGTCTTACTCCACATTAAATCATATTGATAAAATGATCACTGTTGTTTCAGGGTGACATTACTATAGAAGTTATATACGAAAACCACCGAGGGAGTTCTCTGGTGGCCTACTGGTTAGGATTTGGTGCTTTCACCACGGAGGCCCAGGTGTGATCCCTGGTCAGGGAACCATCTTGTATGCTGCATGGCGCAGCCAAAATATAAATAAATAAATAAAAATAATTTTTAAATTATTGAAAACCTCAGAGAACAAATGACCCAGAAACACAGCACTGTGTATATGTGTATGTAAATAACATACATGATTTTAAAAGGCATCACAAATCAATTTTAGCTTTTATGCTGATATGTACGAATTCATTTGGAGTTAATTTTTTATATGTGGTATCAAGTGTGGGTCAATGATCTCTTTTTGATATGGGTCTTTAATTGTTCTAGGATGATTTGTTGAAAAGCCTGCCCTTTAGCCATCGAATATATTTTGCACTGTTACTGATAATCAACTGGTCAAATTCAGTAAGTCTCTTTCTGAACTTTCTATTCTGCACTGGGTTGATTACTCTAACATCATAGTTAGTTTTGAAATCAGGCAGTGTGGCCCGCCAACTCCTTTGTTTATTTTTCTCAACTTTTTTTTAAACTATTCTAATCTCATCCATGTAAATTTTAGTATCAGCTTGTTTATATCTACAAAAAGTCTGATAGGACTTTAAAAAATATTTATTTGGCTGCTCTGGGTCTCAGCTGTGGCACTTGATATCTTTGATCTTTGCTCAGTTCAGTTTTAGTTGCTCAGTTGTGTCCAACTCTTTGCGACCCCATGAACTGCAGCACACCAGGCTTCCGTGTCCATCACCAACTCCCAGAGCTTCTCAAACTCATGTCCATCGAGTCAGTGATGCTCGATCTCTGTCCTCTGTCGTCCCCTTTTCCTCCTCCTCCTCTTGCAGCATGCGAATTCTTAGTTGCATCAGGTGGGATTTACCCTGACCAAGATCAAAACTCAGGCCCCTGCACAGTCTTCGCCACTGGACCACCAGGGAAGTCCCCTGCTAGTATTTTTATTGGAATAACATGAAGCTATAGATCATTTGGGGAGAAATGAACCATCTTCACAAGGTTGAGCTATATTTTTCCCATCAAACAAGGCTGTTTTCCAATTAATATCATGCTGATAAACAATAATTTTGTAAGTGGTAAAAAAAAAAAACACTATGTAATAAAAAACAGATTATTTTTTAAAATGTACCATCTCCCTTGTTTCTATTTGTTCCATATATTTTTTGTTCCTTTTCTCTTTTTCTCCCCACCTTTGGAATCTGTGTATATATGTATATGCATATCTGTATATACATATAGGGGCTTCTCTTATGGCTCAGATGGTAAAGAATCTGCTTGCAGTGCAGGAAACATGGCTTCGATCACGGAATTAAGGCAATTCCTTGGAGAAGGGAATGCTACCCACTCCAGTATTCTTGCCTGGAGAATTTCATGGACAGAGGAGCCTGGCAGACTACAGTCTATGGCATCGCAAAGAGTTGGACACAACTGAGCAACTAAGCACTCACGCAGATATATATGTCTTCAAAACCCAGTATGTTTAGGTTCTCAACTTGGACACATCATTTCAATATGTAAATGATATTTTAAACAGTGAGATATTTTACTTTTTTTGGTATTGGATTATTTTTTACAATTTCTTATCTCTGCTATTAATTTTTTATTTATTCTTTAAAAATTTAGTGGTTGTTCTTAGATTTAAATATGTATCTTTAGTCAGTCCGCTTTCAAATGATATTATACCGCTTCACATGTAATGTAAGAACTACAGAAATTACAACAGTAGAGTCCTAATTCCTCTATGATGATCTTTGTATTACTGTCTTACATTTCACTTTCAAATATGAAATAAACCAGTAACACATCAATACTATTTTTGCTTTAAACAGCCTGTTATCTTTCAGAGTAATTAAAAATAAGGGGTAAAAAGTCTTTTACATTTACCTTCATTTTAACCACTTCTTTTTGTATATCCCAGTTTCTGCCATCTCATATTCCTCCTGTCTGAAGAAATTCCTTTAACATTTCCTGCACTGAAAGTCTGTCTGTAATGAATTCTCTTGGGTTTTGTGTATAAAAACATACACTCTCTAGCTACAGAATTCTAGGTTTTTTTTCCTTCCAGTACTTTAAAGATGTCCCTCCACTATCTTATGACCTGCAAGTTCTGATAAGAATTCTGTAATTCTCATCTTTGTTCTGTTTGTAATATTTTCCCCTATCTCTGGTTACCTTCAAGATTTTCTCTTTTCTTTGATTTCCAGTAATTTAACTCCTTTATTGTTGTTGTTATGCATACTTCTTGGAATTCTCAGAACTTCTTGGATCTGTGGTGTGATGTCTTTATTTTTGGAAAATAACTAGCCTTTATGTCTTTAAATGCTTCTTCTGCCCTGTTCTGTCTCTTTTTGTTCAGAGATTCTAGTTACAGGTATTTTTATCCATATGGATATTATCTCATCGCTACTGGTTGTTTTTCCTCTCTCCTACTCTTTTTCCTTTCATACTGCAGTTTGGGCAATTCCTATTGACCTGTCTTCAGGTTCACTGATTCTTTCCTTAGCTGTGTTTGTTGAGTCTTCTAATGAACCTGCTGAAGACACACTTCATCTTTGTAATATTTATTTTTATTTCTAGCATCCCATTTGACTCCTTTTCATAATTTCCATCTCTCTGCTAAAATTCCTCATCTGTACATGCATTATATTAACATTTTTACCTCAGCCATTAACACAGTTTCTAAAAACTCCTTTTCTGATGGTTTCAATATCTTAGTCACGTCTGAGTCAACTCTTGAGTAGACCCTTATTGACTCCTGACAGTGGCGTGCATTTTTCTTGTCTGTGGATGTCTCATCATTTTTTTATTGACTGTCAGACTTCCTGTGTAAGACAGTAGAGACTAAGGTAAAACATGTTTATGTCTAGAAATGGGCACACGGCTTGTTCTTGGTGGGAACAGTGGAATCAGTCATGTCAGGAGTTGAGCTGAGACTGGGATTTTTGTCAAGGCTACTCTCAGTGCACGATCACCTGCACATTTCTCTAGGGTTATGTTTAGGAGCTGCACCCTGCAGGGTTTTCCCTTAATGTTCCTGCTCTACCCTCAACTTTATTTTATCATGATTAGTTTGGTCACACCAAGCCGCATGTGAGATCTTAGTTCCCTGACCAGGGATTGAACCTGCGCCCCCTGCATTTGGAAGCACAGAGTCTTAACCACTGTACCAGGAGGGAAGTCCCCGCCCTCAACTGCAGACTTGCCCCTCCCTCAGCGGCAGGCTGCGGTCCCTTCTTACACAGCACTCGCTCGCCCTGTGGGAGGGCTGAGGGACCCTTCTCTGTGGTCCTGACCCAACCTCAGTCTGGAGGGCGGGGCTTTCTCAGTGATCCTTCCCTTTCCCCAGTGGAAGGCAACCTCTAATGATATGAGCCCAAGGCACTTTGCTGCCACTCCCCGGGGCTGAGAGTTCTTTTATCGTTTCTTTTCCCCTAGCTGAACTAGGTCTTCACGTTTGCCTGAGATGGGGACGAAGGGGAAACAGGATTTGCTGCCCTTCCTCAGCAGCTTAAAACTTCTGTTCTTTAAGGGACCAGGACCCAGATGGGGCTTCACGCTTTCCTGGCAGTGGCAGCCAGTCCCTCCTCTGAGCAGCACCCCCCGCCCAAAACAGGATCTCTCTACACTCAGTTCCCACAACAAGTCTTTGCCATAAGCACCCAAATGGAGGTCAACAGAAGCGTCAGCAAGCAGGTGCAAACTCTTGTGTTTGTGGCCCCCAGGGTTCCTACTCTCTGCCCAGCCTTTCACAGTTCATTAAAATCTTAGCTGAATTCCTATCTGTTTCTACAGTGGCCTCATCTTCCTCCTGCGCTCTGCCATAAGTGAGCCGGTGCTGGTATCCTATCCGTGCTTGGAGGCACCTGTTTACCTTTCAGGCTGGTTGGCTGCCCTCTGATTTCATCTCTCTGATGGATTTAAACAGTTATAGTATTTTAGACTATTCAACCTTTTCTCTCTGCTAGCATAGCTCCTTCCAGGCTTATTAAAATTCACTTTTTAAAAAACTGAGGTATAATTCATGTAACACAAAACTCACCATTTTAACCACTTAAAGTATACAGTTCAGTGGCACTTGATACATTCACAGTGATGTATAATCATCACCACTATCTAGTTCCAGAACATTCTCATTATCTGAAAAGGAAACCTCGTACTCATTAAACTCCCTTCCTAATCCTGACGTCTGTCTAATCTACTTTCTGTCTCGATGGATTTGCCTATTCTGAACATTTCATAGAAAAAGATCCTTCCAATTTCTGCCCTTTTCTGTCTGGCATCTTTCACTTAACATTTTCAAGGTTCATTTATGTTGCAGCAGGTGTCAGTAATTCATTCCTCTTTGTGGCTGAATAACATTCCATTATATGCATATATGCAGAAATTGTTTACCCTTTTATCAACTGATGGACATTTGGCTGTTTCCACCTTTTAGCTACTGTGAATAATTCTGCTATGAACATGTGTGTACAAGGTTTTATTTTTTGAACATTTGCTTTTAATTCTTTTGGGTATATACCTAGGAATGGAATTGCGAAGTCATATAATAATTCTATGTTTAACTTTTTGAAGAGCCAGCAAACTGTTTTCTACCATTTTACATTCCTACCAGCAATGTACAAAAGTTTCAACTTCTCTACATCCTCACCAACACTTTTACTTATTTTTTCAGAATCACCAGTAGGCATGAAGTGGTATCTCACTGTGGTTTTGGTTTGCATTTTCCTAATAACTAACAACTTTAAGCATATTTGCATGTGCTTATTGGCCATTTGGGGCTTCCCTGGTGACTCAGCAGTAAAGAATCTACCTGCAATGCAAGAGACGCAGGAGACATGGGTTCGATCCTTGGGCTGGGAAGATCCCCTGGAGGAGAGCGTGGCAACCCACTCTAGTATCCTTGCCTGGAGAATCCCATGGACAGAGGAGCCTGGCGGACTACAGCCCACAGGGTCACACAAAGTCAGACACCACTGAAGAGACTGAGCACACATATACACACTGGCCATTTATTTATCTTCTTTGGGGAAATGTCTATTCAAGTTCTTTGCCCATCTGTTATTAATATCAGATTTTTTTGGTCTTCTGTTCCAAGTTAAGTTATCTTGGAACTTATCAAGTTCCAAGTTATCAAGTTCCAAGTTATCAAGTTCCAACTTAAGTGTATAACACTTAAGTTATAAGTGTTCCTTATATAGTTTTTATTCTAGGCCCTTAATAAATATATTATTTTCAAATAGTTTCTCTTATTCTGGTGTCTTGTCACTTTCTTGATAATGTTCTTTGATCCAAATAGTTTTTAACTTTGATGAAGTCCATTTTCCTATTTTTTCTTTTATTGCTCATGCTTTTAATGTCTAAGAATTCAAGGTCATGAATATTTTCCCATGTTTTCTTCTGAGAGTTTTAGTTTTAATGCTTATATTTAGGTCAATGACGCATTTTAAATTAATTTTGTACATAATGTGAAGTACAGGTCCAATTCTGTTCTTTTGCATATGGATATCCAGTTGTCCCGACACCGTTTGTTGGAGATACTATTTGCTTGTCAAATTATCACAGATGTGTGGGTTTTATCTGAAATCTCAATATATTCTACTAATCTAATGTGCATGCCTGCTAAATTGCTTCGGTCATGTCCCTATGGACTGTAGCCCGCCGGGCTCCTCTGTCCATGGGATTCTCCAGGCAAGAATACTGGAGTGGGTTGACATGCCCTCCTCCAGGGGATCTTCCTAACCCAGGGATCGAACCTGGTCTCCTGCAGCTCCTGCACTGCAGGCGGATTCTTTCCCACTGAGCCACCAGGGAAGCCCTCACTAATCTACTGTATTACTTTTAAAATAATTATTATTGTTGTTTTCCCTTAAGAGTAAATCGCTAGACAGGAAGTAGGCTCAAAGAGATTACTCTTTCAGGAGACGTGGCTGTCATGAAAAGGAGACAGAAAGGGCACAGCCTTGCATCTCTCATATGCCACACTACACCAGATTATTCACATATAATATCTCACTTAATACTCACAATCCTTCAAGATTATCTCCACTTCAAAAACATGAAAACTAAAATGCAAGGACAGTCATTAACATTCTTGCCCATGGTATATGCTGCTGAGAGCTACAACTGCATCCCAGATTTGTTTGATTCTATACTCTGTTTTCCCCCTCTATTGTTCTGTTTCCAGTTTTGGACATGAGTTTGAAGTACCTTCTGCCCTGCAGAGAAGATATCCAGTTGGCATTCAAAAATATAGCCCTGCAGCTCAGAAAACACTTGCAGTTAGAGATGAAAGTTTAAAAATAATTGGCATACCAGAGTGGTTGAAGCCATGGGAGTAGAAAAGATCACTGATAAAGAATATCAGAAGGCCTAGGTCTAGACCTCCAGTGGAATCCCAGGGCACATTCAAGGGTTAGGCAGAGAAGGAGAAGAGAAGGAGGTTGTACCTAGTTCTCGAGACTACAGTCTAGTGAGGCCAAGCACCAAGTCCATCTTGTTCATCTCAGTATCTCTAGTGCCTAACAAGAACTCTGCATAACGAATGCTCAATAAATATTTGCTGAATGAATAACTGGTTGGTACTAAAGTTAAAAGAAAGGAATGTTTCCAGAAAGAGACTATTCAAAGGTAGTAAATGCTTTTGAAAAGTCAATGGAAGATAAGGTATGAAACATGACCACTTGGATTAGGCAACAAGACAGTCAGCATGGACCCAAGAAAAACACTAAGTGGAGTAACTGAGTAAAAGACCAATTAGTGGATTAAGAAGTGAATGGGAGGTAACAATGAAGAAAGAGCACTCACAGATCATTCTTTCAAGAAGTCTGATGTAGGGGAATAAGATAAATAACTCAGTAGCTAGAGGGTTATCAAATTGCATGCATGTTTGTATTGTTAGATGACAGACATTTCAGCTTATTTGTCAATATAGGTATTGGATTAACACTCCATTTTATAAGAAACTGTGAATTTATTTGCAGCCTTTTAAATAAGTAGTCCATATACAGAAAAGAATTATTCCAGGGAGGGAGAAATTTATTAGACTTATGAAAAAGAATTTCTAAATATTTAGACCTATGTACACTGGCAGTTTAACCTAAAGAAAGTACTAAAGAGGACAAGGATAAAATAAAAAGCCTATCAAGAAAACAGAAATGACTGGTTCAAAGCAAGGCTAGAAGAAAAAACTGAAACTAATTTGGGTACTAACAGTCTATTTCAGTCTCAGTGAAAATACCTCATTCAAGAGGAAAAAATATCTGGAGATTTGAGAACGCTATCTTATCTACTCTACAAAAAATATTTTAACTTTCATATTTGGGCAAATACTTTCTTTAAGTGTTTTACTTTAGCCTGATTAATGTGGTTTTAAAAACTATCTTTAACATATAAAACTGGTTGTGGTCAGCCTTTCACTATCTGGTTTTTCTAAATCATTATTTAGATACTTTTAGATCAGGCCTGGGTAAACTACAAAAGATAAGAAAACATGAATGCTGTTAAACCAAAAGTTAAGATATGAAGTAAAATAGAAATTACCAGGCAGGGTAGACTTCCCAACATGTTAGAATTAACAAGGGAAAAAAATATAATAGAGTAGGTTAAAACAAACTGAATGACCTATGCACTCAAAGTTTCAGAAATCCCCAAAGAAATGAAACTTTTTGCCTCTCAGAAGAACTGGAAATTTTCTCTGCTATTTGAAACTTTCAAGTGATCTGTATATGTGTTTGTTGTTTTATATTTTGCTTTGTTTGGTGTAACTGTTTGGAGCTTGTTTATTTCCAAAGATATTTTGTTTAAGATATTTTAGCCTCTCTGAATCAGCAGCATCCTGCATGTGGCTAAATGGTACTCGGGGTAATGGTGGTGGTGATAATGATGGTATGGTCTTCATAGTCCTAGAAGCAACTCAATGCTAGTATTGCTATAGAACAATGCATTATAAAGGTGAAGTACTGGGACTTCCCTGGTAGTCCAGTGGTTAAGAATCCACCCTGCAATGCAGGCAATACAGGTTCAGCCCCTGGTTGGGGAACTAAGATCCCACGTGCCTTGCCACAACTAAGCCACAATGCAGTCAAATAAATAGAATAAATGAAGAATGTGGTACTTCACTCTTTTTTTTAAAAAAAAGAGTGAAAAAAGGAGTGAAGTACCGCAAGAAAAATTCTATCTCCAAAATATTAGTAGCATATACATACTAAATTTCTGATCTAATATGCTAGGAGTCCTTACTGAGCAATACGGAGTACTTACTTGAATTAGGGGGCCAGGACTCCCGGTATTCACTACCTGCTTGAGTTCTGGGTGACTTGCCCCGAACCTGGGGAGTCACACAAAAATCACAAGAGTTATTATGATCAATGGGAGAAATTAACCAAGAAATTTAAATCATAAAAGTATACTTAAAATATATACTTTTCCACCACATCTTTTCCCACAGAATATAATATTGGACATGTTTATCCTAGCAATAACAATGTACACATATAAAAAGCATTCTAGTTTTCAATGCATTGTCTCATATATTTCCTCAACCAATGCCAAGCTCATTCGGGGGGAAGAGGATGGAGAATAAGCAGTAAAGGGAGACCTGTGGGTTAAGAACCACAGTCCCTTAGACAGCTACCCAGCTGCTTAGAGTTATCTGTGAACTACCCTCTTGACTGTCATACCATGATGAACGGTCAGCTCCCCGGAGAGGAAAACCAAAGAGAAAAGCAACTGTAACCTTCAACAGGGTCTTCCATCTTAGCACTGCCTTCATCTACATTAAATTGACAAGAGCAAGCTTCTTCGGGGGATGAGAGAAACATCTCAGAAAGAGGGTTACCCTTCTTTCTTGCTTCCTCTGGGTCTCCATGGCATGCAGGCGCTCCATGAGGCTGGAGATGCCCTGCTCCAGGCTGTCGATGGTGTGGTGCTGAGGGTCGTGGCCACTGAAGCTGTTGCGCAGGCTGCGGAGGGCGTCCCGCACAAGCTGCAGGTCGCTGCTCTGTGGGCAAAACCGCGGGGTCGCAGGCATGGCCACATGGCAGTGCCACCTTATTAACCACATTGCGACCGCGGGGCTTAAGAGGATACGGGGGAGGGGCTTCCAACAGACCTCTTATTTCTGAGGGAGGAGGTGGAAATTGTAGGAAAACTTTTCCCTCCATATATGTGAGCCCACTGATGGCTCATTAATTCTTAACTTTGATAGCAAGTGCCTCACAGCTTTACACACCCAAAAGATGCAAGAACTGGGGAACAGGGATATAAAAGGCCGACTCCACTGGTGATGACTAGGGTACCTTTTTGGTTTTGGCTGGAAGGGGCAAGTCTGTACTCAAATCCTAAAGACATACCCCTCTGTGAACGACTGAAGCAGCTCCTTTTCCTGCCGCTGGAAGCAGAAAACCATTGCTTTGAGAGCTGTGACTGTTGTAGTTGGTCACCTAGAGCAGCAAGAAGAAATGATGCTTGTATGAGGGAAAATTCCAAAGCAACTCCTGTCTTATTTTTCTTCTTTACACTAATCACTTCCTGACATACTGCAAAGATTTTTTTCTCTTTAGTTCACTGCTGTGTCTCTAATACCTGACATTCGGAAGGCACTGTTGAATGCAGAGTGAATGAAATGAAAACCTCACTTTGGAGGCCCTAGCCAGCCTCTGCCTGGCCCCAGGAAGGCCTGAGAATGCTGCTCCACATCTCCTGCCTTTGCTTCAATAATAAAAAGAAAAAAAGAACAGTGACTAAAACCTTTTGAGCCTAACTCTATGCCAGGCGGATCTACCAGGACTGTGTTCTTATTTAGATGGACTATCTTATGTATTCTTCATAATGGCAGAGAAGGTCACTGTTATTTCCATTTTCCAGATGAGCCTTATTTCTAAGGTTCAGAAGCTAAGTAACTTAAATTCACACAGTGGAAAAGTGTGTAAAAAATGGTTTTTTAAAACAAGTGGTAAAGCTGGGATTTGAAACCAGATTTTCTTATCCCAGAACCTGCACTTTTATCCTCCCTACCAAACACAAACCAACTTGTGGCGATGGTTCAGCTCTGAGTTAATAACTGAATCTCCCTCTTTGCCCCCATAAATGTGGGACAGAGACCCCGAGCGGTAGGCAGGTTACCTCGTCTGCCTCTCTTTTCATACAGTGAGCCAGAAGGACATCTTTGTGTTCCAGCTCTCGCTCCAGGTCCACCTGCAAATCGCACACACTCAATCAGACGGGGATTTCTTCAGGTCGGAGGGGCAGGAAAGTCAGTGGTGAAACATGGTCCCCACCTGCTGGTAACTGGCCTCAGACAGTTTCCGAAGTGCTTCTTCCAACTTGGCCTGGTTCTGCAGCAGGAGGCGATCTTTCTGGCCCAGCTCCTTCTACAACAGAGACACACCTTTCAGACGAGTGGCAAAGCCAAGCACATCCAACAGTTCACCTTCCATGATTCCATTTCCATCTAAGGAAAGTAGAGCCCGACACAGTCAAATGGTCAAGGAAGGCAGAAGTACATGTTTTTCTGGAATTCTCTTGCTTTTTTTATGATCCAACAGATGTTGGCAATTTGATCTCTGGTTCCTCTGCCTTTTCTAAACCTAGCTTGTACATCTAGAAGTTCTCGGTTCATGTACCACTGAAGCCTATCTTGATGGATTTTTAGCATTACCTTGCTAGCATGTGAAATGAACACAACTGTAAGGTAGTTCAAGCATTCTTTGACATTGCCCTTCTTTGGGATTGGATAAAGATAAAGGCTGGCTGAACTGAAGCTTCCAGACTCCTAGCTCTGTGTTCCTTCTCCTAGCCATGCTTTCGACCTTCAGCATTGGTGAATCAAAGGAACTCAGAAAAGGATTTCCTTCCAGAAAGCAAGGAGGAGAACAGAGTACTGAAGTGTTCTTTGAACAACAGCAACAATAGGCTGTTCACCAAAGGTCAGATGGAAATAATTTCCAAACTGATACACATTCTTACTTTATATTCTCCCAGGAGCCGATTCCTCTCCTCTAGCTTCCTCTGCAGATCCACCTGCAAGAAGAATAAGAAAGAATTCAATGGTGTGGAGGCATTATCTGCCAAACCAGCTAGGAAACAGTAGGTAACTAGAGCTGATGTTGGCAGTTTACAGGATACAGCACAGAGAGGGCATGTCTATGGTAAAAACACACAGCCACTCTCCACATCTTCAGTGAGATAATCAGACTGTAGAACCGACCACAAGGCAGCCTCAGTGTCTCAGTGTCCTCAGCGTTGCAGGGCTCCAGGCCAGTGTGGTACAGGCTTTCATCTAGGAACAAGGAGGATTCCTCTGAAGGGGAACAGATCTAACAGGACTTCACACTATATCCTATTTTGGGCTCAGTGGAGTCCGAGTTCACTTTCAACTCACGTTCTGGTTGTGCAGCTCATCTTTGTCCATATTTGCCCTCAGTAGTTCCTGTTTGAGCTGAAGGACAGACGTGTCCTGCTGAGTCAGCCTCTGCTGCAGGGCATCCTGGAGAGAAAGCATACTCACTACCTGTTCCCAGCTCTTCCATCAGCCAGTTGTTACTAAACCAGGAGACAAACAGAGCACAGGGTCCTGCCACAAGGAGATGAGCAGGAATTTTTCCGTTCCCTTCCAGGACACTAGAATCTAAAGGAAAATCCTATCCGTTGTCCTACCAGACTGCTGCAAACCCGACTTTTTCCTCTGTGCTTTACTTGCCCTTACATTCCCCTATGTTGCCAACAGCATGATGTTCTAGGGGGAGAATATAAGTGGCCTCTGGGATCAGACAGACCTAGTCTTAAATTACACGCCTACCACTTGCTTTCATGACAGTGCATGCATGCTAAGTCACTTCAGTCATGTTCAACTCTGTGATCCTATGGACTGTAGCTCTTCAGGTTCCTCTGTCCATGGGATTTTCCAGGCAAGATTACTGGAGTGGGTTGCCATGCCCTCTTTCAGGGGATCTTCCCAACCCAGGGATCGAACCCTCATCTCTTATGTCTCCTGCACTGGGAAGTGGGTTCTTTACCACTAGAGCCATGACAATGATCTTGGACAATGCACTCTCCTTCCTCCCTTCTTGGCTTTCGTCTCTAAATCCTTGGCCTGTAAATACTCAATCTAGATGAGCTCTTTTGTCCTAGAGGGCTGGGGCCTATCACTGCCTGATACCCTGTGCATAAAGGAGCCCTGGAACCACTTCCATCTTGCCTTCCAGAGCCCGGCCCCTGTCCGGCTTCCACTGCATTGTCTGGACCAGGACTGGGATCCTATTTCCCTGCTCAGAAATGTTCTTAGACTGATGGTTCCTCCTCCCAGTATCATAGGATCCTACTAGTTTTAGGATTTCTTCCTCTTAGCTTGGACCATCTTGGTTCCCACCAGGCATAGGACAAGGTGGGTTGAACACACTTACTTAAAAGAATCAGCTATGACACAATCCTCCAACCATAGTGACTTCAAATGGAACTAATGGACTAGAGCTGCATCCCAGGAGATGTGCCCTGACTCTTCTCTCTTTACAGACTGAAAACAAACGGTGCAGGCTCTGGAGGATGTGGGAGTCCATTCTTAAATATGCTGTTTGCCATGACAGTACATGGCAAGGTGGCCTCAGATGCCCTTGGTACCAGTGGTTCAGAGGAATGTTTCCCAAAGTGCGCTCCATGGGATGTTAACAAGTGTTACATAAGAGAAAAAAGTGCTTAAGAGAAAAAAAATGGTTAACAGTCTAATCGTTTTTTAGGCCAACCTCTTTTGGCAGACCTTCTCTGGTCCTTTAATATGCTATTATTCACTGTGACTCTTCAAACCTGTACGGCACTTCTCAAACTTATTTGAGCATGGAACATGCTGTTTTTTGGTATCTCAAAGGACTAAGACTACAGAACATACTCTGGAAGATGCTGCTGAGTTACACACTAGTCTGGCTCATGAATGGGAGTGTAGGAAAGCAGCAGTTTAAGAGCATCCTTTTCCACTTCTGAGGTATTATTCATTTAGCACATCTACTCCTACTGGGGTGAAGTAACATGTAAGCATGATTATTAGCTGGATCACTGTTTGTATTAGCAAAAGACTGGACACAACCCAGAAGACTTATCCATAGGAACTGATTAAATCAATTATCATATATTTACATACTGGAATACTAAGGTCTTTATGTACTGAAATAAAATGATCTCTAAGATATACTGTTAAGTGAAAGCAGCAATGTGTCAAGCTGGGTTTATAGTATGCTATTATTTTGGGGGAAATTACATACATACATATATGGGGATAAGTTGTAAGTTGCCTCCAGGAAAGAGAACTGGGTGACTGAGGGGGCAGGGCTGGAAGGCCGACCTCTCAAGGATTATCCTTTTGTACTTTTTTAACTTCAAACCATTTGAATGTTATTAACTATTCAAACCTAAGTAAATTATAATTTTTAAGAGTATGTTCTTCTTCAGAACTGAAAAAACCTGACAAAATACTGAAACTGAAGGAAACCGTGTAACTGATTGTTTTCACACATAGGAAAATCAAGGTGGCAGAGGGACGTGACAGCAGCACGAGTCATAGCCACAGAAGTTCTACTCAGCAAAGCCAGGGACGTTCCTCCGCCCGTCTTACTTCCCGCCCACAAAGCCCGGTCTCTGCCGGGAGCACAGAGCCCGCGAAAGGCCCCAGCAGAGGCACATAAGAAAAGGCTGTAGGATCCAGGCTAGTACCCCGGTTCCCTCAGAATGCGTTACCTTGTAGAGAATTTATTTAAAGAGTTAAAATATCTTTCTTTTTACCTTTATCCCCTGTAAGTTTCTGGCTTCTTGTTTATATTTCAGCAGTTCCTTCTGCAAACCAAATATATTTAGATCAGATGGTAGCATCTGGATTGCTTCAGAAGCATTACCTCATTCTGTCAGTAAGAACACAAAACTCAGCTATCACCATGCCAAGGAAAATCAACCCTCCACTGAGGCCGAAGGCAGGTCTGGTCCAGGAAAAAGTAAAAGCTGACCCACAGAAACAACCAGGACCCATCTCCTTCTCTCCTGTGGCGCCCAGGCTCAGCTGCCCAGCTGCCCAGTTTCAACTGTCCATAATCTTTCTGACCAAGGAAGAAGATACCATACATTCCCATAGGTTCATCATTCCTATACTTAGCAATCCTCACCAACAGGGAAACTTAACCATCAATCATAATAATCTAAATCCCTCTCCCTAAAACACATGATATCTCAATATACCTACCCTCAACCTCTTGAAGTAATTATCTCACTTTTAATGTCCAGAAAGGGTTACAGAGTTTCTGTTCTCCAAGAGGGTATCGTTCTTTATGGACCAAACAAAAACACATTTGGCCCAATAATAAAATAATTTGTTAACTGTCCCTTATAACAGATTAAATATATGCACACGATTGTCACTAAGACAAAGATTTTAGGAGAGGAACACCTGCAACTCAGACTCTACTCTCTCTTTTCCTATTGCAATCCCTTCAAGAGTTTGGAATTAACATATCTAAAATGGGGATTCTTCACCAGGACTCCACAGATGGGCTCCAAAGTCAGTCCACTCAAAACTCAAGTCAGTGAGTGCTCTCATGCAAATTGCTGGGGAGAGGGTTAATGGCTTTAGTCATATACTTATGACTTCAAAAAGCTAAGACCCACTGATCTAAAAAAATTCTGGAAAGTATTCATTAATAAAAAAAAGACCATCCTGAACTGTTGTTAACAATACTGTACTGTATATTGGAAAACTGTAAGAGAGTAGATCTTAAAAGTTTCCTTTATAAGAAAAAATTTGTAAATATGTTAACTAGGCTTACTGTGATTATTTCATAATACACACACATATTGAATCAACATGTACACCCTGAAACTAATTATGTTATGTCAATTATTTTAAAAATGATCATATTGATGATAGATCCATTATTTATTTTAATTAAAAAGATAAATATGAAATATTTTAAACATATAGAAAGGTATAAGTAATAATGACATACATACCTATTAGTCCCACTGAGATTAAAAAGGTGTTACTCTTTTACTATATTTATGACATATCTCTCTCTTTCAGTTAAAGACATAATACAGATACAGCTAAAGTCTGGCGTCTGTATCTCTCCCTTCTCCCCATTACTATACTAAAGTTGGTGTGTAATATTCCCATAATTTTTTTAAAGGGTAAAATGTGCATTTCCTGACATACCTTTAGGTCTTGATTCTCCTCTATACTAAGCTGGATGAAGATATTTTAAAAGTATACTGATAAAACCTGGTTACTAAATTCTGGAGTTGGTTGCCATTTCCTTCTCCAGGGGATCCTTCCAACCCAGGGATCGATCCGTGTCTCCTACATTGACAGGAGTCTTTACTACTGCACCACCTGGGAAGCCCTTCAAGTATGGGTGTCAGATTTCTTTTGGGTATTTGGGTACATGGATAGTGATAAAAAACAGAAACTTATAGGACAAATAGTTTTGAGGGTGGGGAGAGAAGGGAGAGAAAGCTGTTGAATTTAGGACTCACTGAAATTGAGATGCTTATGGGACATACAGTAGAGATAACAGGCAGGTGCATGTTGCTTTTACAAATGTAGAACTCCAGGGAGAGAGCTAAGCTAGAAATAAATATTTGAGAGGCAACGAATGAGACAGGTGGGAAGTGAATGAAGCCATGGCAGCAGGTATTGCCCAGGTGAATGTACAAGACAGAAGAGAGCCCAGAGTAGAACCCTAAGGAGCAGCAACACTTAAGGTGTAGCTGTTTTAGTCACTAAGTTGTGCCCAACTCATTTGCAACCCCTCTATCCATGGGATTTCCCAGGCAAGAGTACTGGAGTGGGTAGCCATTTCCTTCTCCAGGCGATCTTCCCAACCAGGGGTTGATTCTGCATCTCCTGCTTGGGCAGATTATTTACCACTGAGCCACCGGGGAAGCCCAAACTTTTAAGCTTCAAAGGGGATGTGAACTAAGAATGCTGCCTGCTGTTCATTAAAGAAAGGCAGCCATGAAGCCACCACATTACAGCTGCCCAGGCAGTGAGCCTCGAGGGGACTCAGGGTGGAAACAAAGAATACGGGCATCTAGCAGGCAACTGCTGCAACAGGAGGGCACTCAGGGTGAGAAAGCACAGGATACTGGCCCCAGGTAGCTGAGCTGCACTTCAGAGGATCGACTTCAGGAAGCCCTGCCTCTTGCATCTTCCCCTACATAGAAAAGCGCTAAATTCCTTGAGATAGCTGGTTTTCTTTGATTAACAGTGATTTCTGAAGTTCTACCTGGTTTTGTTGCAAAAATTTCTGTAATGTCCTGGCTTCCCCCATTCCTCTTCGGAACAGTCTCTCAGAATTATCTGAGATGCTGTTTCCCAGGCTTAAGTCCTCAGTTTTGTCCACCGAATAAAACATAACCCTTTAGATTGTGCTCTTTTTTTCAGTCAACAATGACCCGAATGTAAACTTCACGAGGAGAGGGTCTGAGGTTTCATGTGTCATTCCCGTGTCTCCAGTTCTTTGAAACCGTGTCTGCACATGGTCAGCATGCAATAAACATTTGTGGAAGAAAGGAAAAACAGCCGAAAACATATGAGGAAAACCAGAAGAGTTGAAGTCAGGGAAAAGAGCATTTTACGAAGGCACAGATGAGTGTCCAATGCTAAAAATAAATCAGACACACAAGCCAAATTATTCCGTGTCCAGTCACCAAAGAGGAGCTCACCAACTGTTCCTCAGGATTGACTCCTGGTTCACAGAGGGCCAAGGGTCTCTCCTGTTCATCTTCAGGTAAGGATCCGTTGAGCAGTAAGGCCTGGACAACCACAAAGGCAGAAAGAAATTTAACTCCTATCAGATGACAGTCTAGAGCTGGGCGGAGTAAGTTGGTCCCAAAATGAAACCACAACTGGGCTTCCTCTGGAAATCTGCCTGATAATTGTGGATCTTTAGATACTGCCAATTGCTCATCATATATCTGTCTGGATTGCCTTGTGTCTGGCCCATGCTTGACGCCTCTTTCATCTCTCTGGATGTACCTGAATCCTCTGTTCCACGGCTCTTTGGCCCCAGAAAAAATTCTAAAAATAAACTTAATTTTAAGAAGTGACATTTTTGAACCAGAGCTGGCTGTTCAAATTGAATTTTACCAGCTGGAAAGTGAACTAAATGCAGTGGAGAATTATCCTGGCTTAGAAAAGTTTATTATAAGGAATTATTTGGAATACATTTATGTATGTATGTACATATGTATGCATGTATATATGTATGTATGTATGCATTGGCTGCATTCGACCACTTGCAGGATGTTAGATCCCCAAACACAGTCAAACCCAAGCCCATAGCAGTGAAAGTGCTGAGTCTTAACCACTGGACTGCCAGAGATGGGGGTGAATTCGATTCTTGTTTGACTTAGAAATTCTGCATTTTTTGCTCCCTAAGGCAACCTGGATATAACAAGAAGGAAAACATATTTGCAGAGAGGTGTCCTTATTCATTTCAAGTCCTCACATTAGGCTTTGTTTTTATTAGAATATGGTGGGGGGGGCGGGGCCAGATTTATTCTGAGGCTAAGGAAGCTCCAACCTCAGGGCTCCTCCCAGGCCTGCTCCTCCCAGGGTTCTATATCTAACATTGTAGTCATAATCTGTAATCTCATTCTTAAAGAAGGCCCCCCAAGTGGTACACTTTAGAACCCAGAAAACTTGGATCTACCCCTGCAGATAGGTATTAGGAGACCTCTGGGCTCAGTGGAAGATTTAAAAATCTGTAGCCACTTTGCATACAATTTTTTTCTCAATCTAGTCCAAAGAGAAGAGATACAGAGATTCTTATTTCAATAAATATAAATTATATCACAAATGTTGGTATATGAAAACATTTTAAAATCCAGACACTATCAAGCCTACCAAGTACTAATTAATAAAACAATTTTAGTCAGTCTAATGGGTTTGGTTCTCCCATGGAGTTGTGGCAAGAGGTGTAGACAAGTATAAGAAAGTGCAGGGAGCTGGGGAGAGTGACACTGCAGAAGTCCTGACTCTAAGGGAAAAGTGTTCACAGGCTCTAATGAGGTACACTAACAAGTCAAAAATCCCGGACGGGGCTCAGCATGCAACGGGTTCATCACTGAAAGAGTCAAGGAGCCCAGTGGACACTGTGAGCCCCACTGTATTCTGTAATGGGACTGAATTCTCATTGTGATCATGTGGCCGTGAATTAAAACTCCTCTGTTTGCGGGGAATATTGGGATGCTGACTTTCTGCCTGTTGATTCTCTTCTTTTTTCTGTCTAATCTGCCATGGGATTTCTCCCAGACTGAAAAATGCAAACTAAACTGATGGATATCTATGTTCATACAATGAAATGATCCTGAGAAAAACCTGGTTGAATGTAACCCCAAAATTCTTCATGCCTTAATCCTTCCTATTAAAAGACAGCGCACACACACACACACACACACAAATCCATTGCATTAATTAAACCTTTCCTTATTGGACTGACAGAGAAGAGAACTAAAAGGCAGACATTTAAAAATACAGAGCAAATGGGAAAAGCATAACAACTCGCCCTGGGAATGTTTGGGCAGTAAACATTCCTCCAACGCCTCTCTGGGCTCCTGGGGCAGACAGTGTGTAAATTGTTTTACCACTGCACCAATCCCCCGTTTTCTTTAGGACCCCTTTGTGTCCCCACCCTGTTGCTGGCCGGTTGGGAGCACGCCCTCCACCGCCTGCCGCCTGCCAGAGCCACTCACATAATGTGGGCTTTGTTTGTGTGTCCATAAATATTTGACAATTCAGAAGCAGTGCAGTTCCCAGCACAAACAGAAAGGAATATTCCTGGGCAATTTCAGGGTCATCAGAACACTACAAGGGCTCCCCCGAACAGGGCCAGACACACAAAGGCGAAGGACTGAGGGGGTCACTCAGGCTAGGAACTGAGTCAAGTGGGTCAATCGGCCTCTGAGGGAGGCTTGCTGGCACAGAAGGTGTAGGAAAAACTGAAGGGCTCAGTTGCTTTTCTACCTGATCACTGTGCCTTGGCGTCCACTTACAAATGCACCGAGGGTGAGCTAAATCCCTTAGCTAGACTCAGGTGGAGACCTGCGGCATTACTGGCACTTACAACCCTCCTGATGGTGAATTCCTCGAAGAAAATCCTGATTCTTCACAATGCCACTCTTTGGAGGAAGCTGCCATTGCAGGTCTGTGGCTGCAAATAAGGAAGAAACCCACCCACAAAGCAGAGAGCCAGGGTGGAGGTTTGGTAGGGGTGGGTGGATACGGCTCCCGGGCCTGCAGAACTCCTAACAGCTGTGCTGTCAACAAGCGTCCAGGAGGCCCATTTAAGCGTACTCACATGTAAGGGATTCTTCTGCTCTTCATGTTCTACCCTCTCCATCTAAACTCAGCTCTGACCTCACAGAAAACTGAGTCACTTTATTTTCAACTGATTCTACTGAGTTGAAAATAATAAACAATTGGTGTGGGAATTCCCTGGCAGTCCGAGGGTTAAGTGATCCAGGTTCAATCCCTGGTCTGGAAACTAAGATCCCACAAGCCTCAGGGCACGGTCAAAAACAAAACAAAACAAAAAAACAACTGGTGCGCCAAAGACAAACGACCAGCGAAAGAGCTACCTGTAGTCCCGATATCATTTTCTTGGCTTCCTCCATTTCTTTTTCCAAATGTTCTTGTTGTTCCAACAGCTGCTCTTCCCATGAAGTCTCCAGGTAGGTCCGGGGGCTGCCTGGTCTCCAGTCCTGGGGTAATGGAGAGTCTGTCTCCTCTATGAGAGGGGAGGAGGGAGCACAGCTCATGGTGAAGGGAACTGAGCTTGGGAGCAAGCCCTCACCGGCTTCGAGTTTGCAGGGCTAGGCCACCTGCCTTCCCCACCTGCCCTCACTGCGCGGGCTGGACTCTCCACCAGGTGGGGGTGTGAGACAGGAGGAACTGGCCACAGACTCCACTGCCCTGGGCTCCCAGGGAGCAAAGCTGAACTTGGTTGAGGAGGTCCACCCTCTTCAGAACCTTAAGGACTCCCTCCCAGGGAACCCTGGTAGGGGGCAGGTTTTACTCTTTACTCTCGAACTGCCACTCCCAGGGCAGTGACAAAGAGGGGAGCTGTCAGATGCAATGAAAAGGAGCTTCAGAGGGGAGACCTCAACTCAAATTCCTTTGACCATTTTGGGAGGACTGAACCCCTTTCACATATAACATTGTATAAATCACAAAAACACGAAACAGACCAGTATAAACAAACTTTGTACAGATTGTTTCATCTCCGTCTCTCCGGTTTTATTTCCCTGTTTTTACAGTCTCTTTTTCTGATTTCATTGGTAAGAATGAATATTATAATAAGCCTAATCCCTCTGGGTTGTTGTCTGATTTCATGAGGCAACCTGTGTGCGGGACCCATGGTGCCCGGCTCAGAGCAAGCGCTCTGTAAAGACCTCCCTCTCCCTCCCCAGGGTCCCCGGAGTTTCTGACTCAGAAACAAAACTAACTTTCTGGGTACTGATGCCAGGGCTAGATGGGGTATAAAATAAGGAAGAATTTAATTCCAGTTTTCCTTCAGAGGACTTCGGTTTCATTATATCTCTTACAGGCAAATAAAACTCTTAAGTCACGCACTTTGCTTCTTCCTTGCTTTCCTCTGTGTTTATCTAAGAAAAAGGAGACTGAGACAGAGGAAAGAGAAGTCTAAACAATGTAGCCCTTACACAAAACGTGATGCAGACCTGCTCTCTGCCGTATATTCTCACAGACACCTCCGCTTCACGTATTCCTGGCCCCAATTTAAGTTAGACAAGTACTGGAATTGCTTGCATAACACAGAAATGATAAAAACTGTTTACTTGAGCAGGCTTCTGACAGTTCCAAAGTCATCTCCTAATTTCACCGGTGGTCAGCTGTCTACACTGCTGCAGGACATTTGACAGTTTGGACAGCGGAAGTGACAGTCTGTGAGAGGATACGACATTCACTGGCTCCAAAGCATTAGAGCTCTCTAGAATGGACCCTGCATGCACAGACTATGCGTGGAGAAGGTCAGGGAGCTGACCGTAGACAGTCAGGACCCCCAAACTCTTCATGCTGAGGGCTGTTCCCTGAGTCACCCCAGGCAGGCCAAGAATATAGTACCTGTCCTGTTCTCTACTCCTTCGGAGGGAATAATCACGAAATCTGCCTTCTCCTCCGACTGGGTTATAATGGATTCGCTCTTTGCACTGTGGATAGGACTGGGGGAAGTCAGGCTGTGAATGAAGGAAAAAGAAGAGAAATAATTATTGCGAATAGTTGTTTAGAAGCCAACTTTCCTAATTTATTCCAGAGATGGATTCTTATTCATCTAACTCCTACTGCCTAACAAAGTGCCTGGCCCACAGTAAGAAGAAATACTTGTTGAATGAACGCTGAACTTGTTAAATGAATGAAATGAATGCTGAATGACCCATCCCCGGAAGCTTCCATAACGAAGTTGCCTTTACGCTTAACTTACTAAGAGGTTTATCAAACTGGTGGATAATGTAGCATTTTAAAGAACTCCAGTTTTGTTTGGTTTGGCTTTTTGTTTTTGTTTTTCACTTAACCACCACCACCACCTTTTCCATCATGATCCCTGGGCCCAAGTTCAGAGACTGATGGACTATGAATTTTAGTAGCTTTGGGAGCTGGAAGGAAAATATATTTCTAATACATTGATCTATCACAGACACATGCAATACCAGCAGAGTATCATGGCAGATCAGCTCTGGGCTGCTCCCAAAGGCAGGGACAAGGTGGAGGGTGCCTCAGAGGGGAAAAACTGCTGGAGTGTGGACAGCGCCAAGCTGAGCAAAGGGCAGTGATACATCAACAATGCTAGGATGTGATACAGAAAAGGGTGTAATATCTCTAAAGGGGACAAGACCTGCTAGGGGACAATAAAGGTTTACTTGATTTACTCCCAAGAGTTATTCACATCTCTGCCACACTATTTTTAAACTGTCAGAGGGCTTCCCTGGTGGTCGAGTGGTGGGAGTCCACCTACCAAAGTAGGGGACAAGGGTTCGATCCCCGTTTGCAGAAGATTCCTCATGCTCCGAAGCAACTAAGCCCGTGTGCTACAAATACTGAGCCTGTCCTCTAGACCCCCAACTCTAGTCCTCTAGACTCCTCAACTCTAGTTGAGTTAGGAGCCTCAACTCCCGAGTCCATGTGTTGCAACTACTGAAGCCCAAGCACCCTAGAGCCAATGCTCCGCAACAAGAGAAGCCACCACAACGAGAAACCCGAGCACCGCAACTAAAGAGGAGCTCCCACTGACCGCAACCAGAGAAAGCCTGAGCAGCAGCGCAGACCCAGCATGGCCAAAAACAAATCTTTTTTAAAAAATCGTCATCAGAAATCTTGCAACAATTCTTAAATTCTAGCATAACTACTAGCCTTAGAAGGAATGGTTTGCATTTGGGAGGAAGTAGAATTTTACATCTCCAGAAGCAAATCTACAGGATACGATGGGAATGTGAGGCTGACGCTGCCATCTGAAGAGCCCTCTTTCTTTGCACCCACCTTGAGAACAACAGCACCAAAACAATCTCAGGGGTTGTGGGGTCTGCAGGCTCAGCCTCCTCTCAGGAATTCTTTCCAAATCCATCACCCAGACAACAGTGAAAGTGTCTTGGATTCACTGACCCACTTAATGTGCCCCTGAAGTCTCCCAGGCTAATCCTCACAGCCACGATCAGGAGTTAACATTTCATCTTCCTAGAAACCACGAAACACAAGAGCCAAGCACAGTGGAGGCAGCCAGCAATTTCAAAAAGCTCTGAAGCTGCCTGATGACTAGTGTCTCAACCTCCTCAGTGTCCCGGGTTTTGAGCTTTGGTGGGAATGACCTCAACCAGTAAAACTCTCATTCTCATCAGAACCATAGGGAAAAAAAGTTGTCTTTTGCTCCTAGAAATTAAAAAAAGTGTCACTTAACGATATCTATAAATTTACAACCCAAACAGGCAGACAGGTGGAGAAAGGCAAGAAGTGCTATTTAGAAAAGGAAATTGCTCCACAGAACTCTCTTATCCATCTCTCACCACTTAGGTAATCTGACTTCCAGGCCAACATGAATTAGCTGCTGGAAAAGCACCAGTCTAGGGGTACCATTCACAAGAAGAATAGATTTATGCTATTCAGGCCTCAGCGTTCACCTTCTTATAGAAATGGGGATCCGAGTGCAGAAAGAGACCTGCACCCCAGCTGCTCCTCTTTGAGAAATGGTAAGACCACACTTTCCCAGCTGACAAGGCGCTGTGTCTGACGGGTGCCCCTGCCTGCGTCTGGCTGGACCACAGTGGATATGTGTGAGACGAACGGGGGGTGGGGGGGTGGGGGTGGGAGGAGTGGTGTGAACCTAGGATGCGGGGGGGAAAACTGCTTTCCTGAGAGCAGAGACGCATGCTCAGCTAGATCAGCTCAGCGGCTCCCTCCTAAGTGAGCCATCTCCCATATAAGGGCAGAAGGAGGCGGATGTCTGCATACCCAGCCCCACTGGGGGAGTGGCAGGGCGGCCAAAGAAAACAACATTTCTCTTTCTTGAACTGGGGCTGCCAGTATGTGAGCCACAGAGAGATAAAACCCTGAAACTAATCGGCGGGGTCTAAAAGATAAAAGAAATCTGAGGAAGAAAAACCCTGAGGCACATGTCAGAGCATGCTGCCTTCCCCAAGGAAGAACCTCAGGCAGGAGGACGGTACACAAACGTATTTCAATGCTAATTAATTACATGGCTTGGGATCTCCCTGATGAGCTTAAAAAACTGTTTTATAAACAAGTAACCCCCCACTTGCCATTATAATCCTGTCAAGACAAGGAACAACTGATTACAAATCACCTCTGACTGATACATGCTTAATTCCCACAGGTCTAACATCGCTACAATCTTAACTTATCAGGCAAGCAGTCTCCCAGAAAAAGATATCTCCAATTAAAAGTCCAATCATTTTTTTTAAATGGGTACCAGGCAATAAGAGTTCTGTTCTGTCCTGAAGTGCTGGCTTCAGCAGAGACCAGACGGGGGTCAAAAGCCACTCCTCCCATGCTGGTTGCAGCTTCTTAAATAAACCCACTGTATTTTAACAGTGATCATCTCAGGCCCGCAAGCAGGCTGTTCTCCCCAGTACAGCGCCCCCACCGATCCCCCGTCTGTCTCTGGCCAACAGCATCCTCCAGTCCTGGCCCTGCTCCCATCCAAGGCCCCCACACACATCCAAAGCCGAGGTGGCTTCAGCTCACCATTTGACCTGCGTCCCGCCCATGGTCCCACTCGTGGCTCCGGCTTCAGCAAGTCGGCTTCCCTGGGTGAAGCGGGAGGCTGAGAGTCACAGCGCTCCCCGATTCGGGCATGTCTCCCCGCGCTGGGGGCCCCCGAAGAACGACTCCCCCGGGCAGGCCAACTACGAGAGCCGCTCGCCCCGGTCCCGGCAGAGTGCAAGGAGGGCAGAGAGGCAGGCGTCTCGGCCCCAGGCACGGCGATGCTCCGGGCTCCGGGGCGCGCCGTCCCGGCAGCTCAGACACTGCAGCGGCCCGGCCTCGGCGGAAACCGCCTCGCCTCGCAGGCTGCCGGCCCCCGGCACCCGCATCCGTGGTTCCCGCGGCCGCGCGGTTCCGGGCGTGCCCCCGGGCGCAGGCATCTCAACCCATCTCCGCCCCCCGCGGAGAAAAGCCCTGCCCGCGGCTCCGGACGAGCGGTCGAGTGCTGGGGCGGGCGGCGATCCCCGCCCCGCGCCGCCTCCCGGTCCCGCCCTCCCGCGCCCTCCTCCCCCCGCTCCCGGAGCTGTCACACGCGGCCGGGCAGCGTCGGGCTCCGTCCGACCCGGGCGGGCGCTCCGCGGGCCGGCCGAGCCCCCGGGGCAGAGCGGGGCGGGGCTGCGGGGCCCGGAGGCAGCCCCGGGTGAGGCGGCGGAGGCGCCGCGGGGTGGGCAGAACCCCGGCAGGGCTGCGCGGTCCCCTCGTTCGGAGGAGCTCGGGACTGACGGCGGTGCCTTCTCTGCTCTGACCCCTGCCTTCCCGGGCACCGAGGTCGGAGTGGGTCTAACTCGGCTCCTCGCGGGAGGGGGTTCCCCGGAAACCCGCTGAACGCTGGTCTCCACCCCCTCCACCTTCCCCTCGGGCGTTTCATATGTTTTTTTTTTTTCCCCAACTAAGGAGCCTTTTGCTTGGATCCTGAGAGGCTGGCCCGAGGTCTACGGGTCTGAGAAGCAACAGGCGGGCAGTCGGGCAGGGCTTTGCCAGGATGTCTGTCAAGGAGCAGGGGGAGGGGACCAGACGTAAGGGGCTATCTTCTGAACCACTCTTCTTTCCCGAGTCACATCCCGGGGGTCTCCTGGCCTTCACTGATCACTGAGACATTAGGTGGGCTTCCCCCTGAGTGCGGGTTGCGGGGAGGTGCAGGGCATAATGTCCTGGAACCTCCTGGGTGCCAACTGAGCGTCCCGAAGAGGTGAGTGAGAGGGTGGCCGAGAAGAAAACAACCGAATCAGGAAGAAGAGAAAGAGGAAAGCCAACTGTTCTCTGAACGCTCTCCTAAAAACCGGTCACTGCCAGCCACTGCAGCCTGATTTCCAGCAGCCCCAAATTCACACTGTCTCATATCCTGCCCCTAGTCTTGAGTTCTGCCAGACAGGAAGGAAGCAGGTGCTCTCAGGAAAAAAATCCAGACTTTTTTTTTTCCCTCTAACTCTGGCAAGCGCTATCAGGCACAGGAAAGTAAAAGGCCTGTAGCCATGCAGGAAGCAATAGATCTCATTGTACAACAGAATATCTTTTGATTCTGTACCAAGTGATAGTCCAAGCAGAAGCAAGGAAAAACTGGTTTAGATTCTCAATAAAAGCACATCTACTGCTTAATGGACACAAGGTTCCCTTCTGGGGTGATGCGAATCTCTCTGAACTGGATAGAGGTGATGGTTGCACAATATTAATGAAGGTGCTACATACCACTGAATCATACACTTTAAAATGATTAATGGTTAATTTAATGTGTGAATTTTAAAAATAAAAATCTATTAAATGTGAAAATTAAAAATCAAGCAAGGTTACCGGTATATTAAAATGATGGAAAGACTTCTATTTAATTTCCAAGCAAATTAGAAAAATGGCCTATCAAATTAAGATGAAATTTTATGAAGGAAAGAAATAGGAGAAAGAACACAAAGACACAGAAAATACATACATGTCAGACAAAGAACTAATTAGGCTTAACTGGAACAGACTAATCTGGGTTGATGTAGGAAAGAAAAGGTCATAAGAGCATAAATTAAATATCATTATGCAATGAAATTAGTAAATAAGATAACATCTGGGGATGTGTTTACGGGAGCATGATTTACGTAAGCCAGGAAAATAGTCTTTCTTTGCCACCATACTTGGCATTGATCAGGTTTTTATTAGAGCATCGTGTCCTGTTTTGGTCTCTGCAATTGGCTCTAAGGGATATGGACAGCCTTTCAGCTACAGTCACTTACATCGCTAGCCCATTCAAATGTGTACTAATCTACCACAATTCCCAGCCCTACAAATGAAAGCTGGAAACATTCTTAACGCACTAAGCAACTCTGCTCATTTCCTCTTGCTATAAGCTTCATACCACCTTCTCGGGCACAAAGACAGTGCAATGGAACTGGCTCTCATAAGCACCGGCAGCTGATAAATAAATATCAAAAAGACCCGGCTGGGCGCTGACAGGTCCCAGTCATGCCCCCACGTGGACACAGCTAAGCACTAGCACTGGTATGTGGGAAATTCACAAGCATCTCACCCTGTCCTCTTGCCATCACAAAACCACAAGGCCGTGCTGAGGGTTACCCTTTGTGAGCCACACATAAACTGAGGGAAGAGGAAAGACTTTGGTGCCTTATTGCCTGCTGTGTGGGTACCTGAAGCTGCCAACCCTGAGAACCTCCACGAATTCAGGACTGTAGTGGTGAAGAATCTGAGGCCATGGTTACCTGGAGCAGCTGGACTCAGACGGGGACCTTTGCTGTCCTTCATACTGCTGCACCAGGGCTCGCACACTCCAGCATGGATTCTCAATCTCCTCATCCATGCTGCTATTCCTAAAGTCGGAGGGCACCAACAAAGGAGAGGGTGTCAGTCCTTCGGGCCAACCCACTAACTCCTGATAGATGCCACTCTGGGACTGCTGTGGGTAAAAAGATGGACAAGGCAAAGCCCCTGCCTTAAAGACATTTGAAACCTGGCAAGGAAGGTAGAGAAACCAATAATTTCACCAATCTGTGCAACACCTCAGAGTCATGCTCCCTCTCTGACACATAACCCACAAAGCATCTCCTGCCATGACTCTCTGGGACACCCAGCCTTCAAGATACACACCAGAGAGAGACTCGGGGGTGAATCAGGATGTTGCTCCTACACACCTCCCAGTGCAGAAAACACACTGTGCCAAAGGGATGTTTAAAACTCTGGGCACCAGAGAAAATGATTACATACATGATTCATTTACATTCTGCTAAAGTCAAAATGTGCACATGCGTGCTAAGTCGCTTAAGTCGTGCTCGATTCTTCATGATCCCATGTACTGTAGTCCACCAGGCTCCTCTGTCCATGGGATCCTTCAGGTAAGAATACTGGAGTGGGTTGCCATGCCCTTCTCCAAAAGTCAAAATAAACATGCCTAAAAGAAAGGTTTTCTTTTTTTTTTTCTCTTTTGGAGCACCCTCTCCAACCTCCACTCCATACTCTTTTCTGCAATGGGGGCTGTTTAGGTGCTATTTCCATCTACTGCACCATTATCATTTAAGGGAAGAAATATCAGTGCAGATCAAATTCCCATCCCCAGATTTCCATCCTTACCTCTGTCGGTATCGAAAGACATCCCGCCCAGACCGCGACATGTCATGACACACATCAGCCAAAGCAGCGGCTGCTCCCTGGGCCACAGCAGTGGCACAGTGAGGCTGGTGAGTCTGCAGCGGGGCTCCAGCATCCCATCCTTGGCTCACTGTCCTGCTGGAGCCAGGTTTGAAATGAGCTGCCAAGGCCAGGACCAGCCTCATGATAGACTTCAGGTTGCCTTCCACGATATCTGAGGATCAGAACAGACCAAGAGGTCCTAAGAGGGAAGCAGAGTGCTAAGGACACACTCAGTTACTATGCATCTGCTAGTGAACAGGTAAGCAAGGCAGTCAAGCACTCTGTCCTCACAAAGCCGTGTTCAATAAGGAGACTGAAGATTTAAAGCAATGACAATAAAGTATAATAACATAAAGTGAAGTCGCTCAGTTGCGTCCGACATCTTTGCGACCCCATGGGAGGCTCCTCTGTCCATGGGATTTTCCAGGCAAGAATACTGGAGTGGGTTGCCATTTCCTTCATACAACAGGAAAAGTACAAGATTCTTCGGGAGGTCAGAGGAGAAGCATCTGTCTAGTTCAGAGGGCTCAGGGAAGGATTCCCAGAGAAGGTGAGTTCTAAACTGAGGCTTGACTGACCAACAGAGGCTCATCAGATGAGGAAAGAGAAGGAAAAAAGTCTTCCAAGAAGAGGGAACAGCAGGCATGAAGGTCTAGATGCCATCCAGTATGGGAGCCACTTGCCACATGTAGCTGTTGAGCACTTAAAAGGTAGCGGTGGTCTTAAGTGAAATGTGTTGTATGTGAGTGTGTGAGCACACACACACAAAACTGAATGAAAAATCTCGTTAGATTTAGTATAAAAAAATAGAATGCAAAATATCTCATTGATAGTTTTTTACATTGATTATGTGTTGAGCTGATAATATTCTGGATATGCATGCATGCATGCTAAGTCTCTTCAGTCGTATCCAACTCTTTGAGACCCCTTGGGCTGTAGCCCGCCAACTTCGTCTGTCCATGGGGCTTCTCCAAGTAAGAATACTGGAGTGGGATTGCCATTTCCTTCTCCAGGGGATCTTCCCAACCAAGAGATCATACCTGGGTCTCCTGCATTGCAGGTGGATTCTTTACAGACTGAGCCACCAGGGAAGCCCTCATTTTGGATACATGGGTTAAATAAAATATATTATTAAAATTAATTCCACTGATTTCTTTTTTGTAACATGGCTATTTAGACACACTCAAATCACAAATGTGACTTACTTTATATTTCTATGGCACACCCTGGAAGAGGAACAGAAAGCAGTTTAGCACAGCCAGAGTTCAGAGTTCAGGGGGAGAGAGTGAGAGACGAGGGGGATGAGTGGAGGTCAGGTCAGAAAGGGCACAGTAAGCCAGAGAAGGACTCTGGATTTTATCCTAAGGGCCCTCAGGTGCAGTGGAATGGCATGAGCATATCGTCCTCTTAGAAAGATCGTTCTGGTTGCAGTGTGGAGAGCAGACGGGAGGGGGACAGAAATGGATGCAGTGGGACTAATTAGGAAGCGGTTGCACTTCTCCAGGTAAAAGACAATGATGTCCTGAATGACTGTTCCCTCAAAATAGCTGACTTTAATGGGCCAGATCCCCAATCCCACTCCTCACGGGGCCTGGATCAGAGAAATACCTGACATTCTAAATTTTGTCCTAGAAAAAAAAAAAAAGAGAGAGAGAGAAAGGCAGACAGAAAATAACATGATGGGTTTGGTTAATGTCAGAAAATAGACAAAACTGTATTTTTTTTCAGCTTCACAGCCTTTTAAATATGCAAGGTTTCCAAAAGGACTGACTGATACCCGCTACAAGACATTCTCAGTGGTCAGTAACTGCCCTGCCTGAATGAGCCCCACACAGAGAACACTAACAACACGGAAAGGAGGGCTCCCTCCTACCCTCATTCTCATCAGAGCCACAGGCAGTGAGGCCCAGAAACCGAGGCTGAAACAAACCAGATTATAATCAGTTCCAGGGTCAGAGTGGGAGGACCAGAGAGCCTGTGCCGTCTGAGGACAGCTGCACCATTTCTCCCCTGCAGCCTGGGCTCAAACTGCAATGAGAGCTGCCCTCATCTGGCCATGCGGCTCCAGGAGAGGGCGTGTGCAGAGGTGAAAGAGCCTTTTGATCCTGCCTGGAGATATCCTGTGATGTTCAAAAAAAATGCTATCAAATATTTTCCTTCTGGAAAATTGGATAGAAAAAAGTAGGCTATTATGATCTGAGATAATAATTTGTCATGAAACACTAGGAGCTCAAAAAAATATCATCTATCTTCACGTTTGATATCTTAAACAAGATGTTCTAAAATTAATATCCAAATGTTGTCATTTCTTTACTGTTAATTTTCCTACACACACTCAAGCAGAACTTTATTCAGTTAAAATGAAGAGAGACTTCTACCTTCACCCTGGTTGCCAAAGCACCTGGATTTTGATAATCACTCTACCCCAAGAGGATGACTTTCCTTATGGGAAAAAGATGTGAGGTCATCAGCCTAATCCCACTCTAGTCTACTCCCGAGCCCTCAGCTACACTGTGGATGGTTCTTCTGAAGGTGGCAATCCCCAGGTAAAGACAAATGTACTCATCCACCGCGGACAGGAGGAAGCACTGACCTTTAGCTGAAGTCTGGTGCATACGAATCTTTTTGGAAGCTACAAACTGCAATACTTTCTCCACGTTATTCTTCATCTCTTGTTGGTTACTGGGACTCAGCTGTACTCCACTCAGCTTTTCTCCTGCTGTTAGAAGAGAGAAAATACATGAAGTTATGGGGAGGAGTACTATCACAGTTTTACAGTGGCCAGACACAGACAGAATATTTGATGTAAACACTAAGATTATCTATAAATATGTATGGGAGTCAGGCCCTGGTGTTTGTAATCTGGATGGGAAACAGGAAAATGAAAGCCTTTTGGAGGGCCTTCGAATTTTCAAATCTATTCCCTGGAGCCTGTGAAGTTACTGTGTGTACATTTATTCATTCCACAAATATTCACTGAGCACCCACTGTGTGCCAGGCACTGTGTGGGGCATCAGAGAAACAGCAGTGACCAAGACATTGTCTGTCTTTCCTTCCATCATAGAGTTTATATCTGCAGGGATAAGAGATGACCAAGATAACAGATAAATGTTTGACATAATATCAGGGGGTGGTAAGTGCTGTGCTGTGCTAGTCACATCCAACTCTTGGCAACCCCAAGGACTGTAGTCCACCATGGCCCTCTGTCCATGGGATTTCCCAGGCAAGAATACTGGAGGGGGGTACCATTTCCTACTCCAGCAGATCTTCCCCACCCAGGGATCAAACCCAGGTCTCTTACATCTCCTGTGCTGGCCTGCAGATTCTTTACAACTGGCACCACCTGGGAAGCCCAGTGATAAGTACTATGAGGAAAAACAAAGAAGGGTGATCACGGTCTGTCTGATAACACATTTGGGCAGAGACTTGAATAAAATAAGAGAGGAAGAGATTTGCAGAGGTGGCATTCCAGGCTGAGGAACCATAAGTACCAACACCAAGGCGGGAATGAGATCAACTTATCTGAGAAACAGCAACAAGACCCTATGGCTGGAGTGGAGAGAGCAAGGAGTCGAGTTCTAGGACAGGTAGGGAGGTCAGCAAGGCCAGGTCATGTGGGGCTTTGGGAACTAGAGCAAAAGAGCAAAGACCTTTAATTTTATTCTATATGTAACGGGCAGAAAACGCAGGCTTGGAGGTAAAGGAGTTCAGTTCAGTTCAGCTCAGTTGCTCAGTTGTGTCCAACTCTTTGTGACCCCATGGACTGTAGCACACTAGGCCTCCCTGTCCATCACCAACTCCCAGAGCTTGCTCAAACTCATGTCCATCGAGTCAGTGATGCCATTCAACCATCTCGTCCTCTGTCATCCCCTTCTCCTCCCACCTTCAATCTTTCCCAGCATCACAGTCTTTTCAGTGAGTCAGTTCTACACATCAGGTGGCCAAAGTATTGGAGTTTCATCTTCAGCATCAGTCCTTCCAATATATATTCAGGACTGATTTCCTTTACGACTGACTGGTTTTATCTCCTTGCAGTCCAAGGGACTCTCAAGAGTCTTTTCCAACACCACAGTTCAAAGGCATCGATTCTTCGGCGTTTAGCTTTCTTTATACTTCAACTCTCACATCCATACATGACTACTGGAAAAACCATAGCCTTGAACTAGACGGACCTTTGTTGGTAGAGTAATGTCTCTGCTTTTTAATATGCTGTCTAGGTTGGTCACAGATTTTCATCCAAGGAGCAAGAATCTTTTAACTTCATGGCTGCGGTCACCATCTGCAGTGATTTTGGAGCCCAAGAAAATAAAGTCTGTCACTGTTCCCGTTGTTTTTCCATCTATTTGCCATGGAGTGATGGGACCAGATGCCATGATCTTAGTTTTTTGAATGTTGAGTTTTAAGCCAGCTTTTTCACTCTCCTCTTTCACTTTCATCAACAGTCTCTTTAGTTCCTCTTCACTTTCTGCCATAAGGGTGGTGTCATTTGCGTATCTGAGGTTATTGATATTTCTCCTGGCAGTCTTGATTCCAGCTTGTGCTTCATCTAGCCCAGTATTTCACATGATGTACTCTGCATATAAGTTAATATAAGTTAAATAAGCCAGGCAATGATATATAGCCTTCACATCCTCCTTTCCCGATTTGGAACCAGTTTGTCGTTCCCATGTCTGGTTCTAACTGTTGCTTCTTGACCTACAGATTTCCCAGGAGGCAGGTGAGGTGGTCTGGTATTCTCTTGAAGAATTTTCCAGTTTGTTGTGATCTACACAATCAAAGGCTTTGGCGTACTCAATAAAGCAGAAGTAGATGTTTTTCTGGAATTCTCTTGCTTTTTATATGATCCAACGGATGTTGACAATTGGATCTCTGGTTCCTCTGTCTTTTCTAAATCCAGCTTGAACATCTGGAAGTTCACAGTTCACATACTATTGAAGCCTGGCTTGAATCATTTTGAGCATTACTTTGCTAGCATGTGAGATGAGTTACCTGACCTGGTTAATGCTTTTAAAAGTTGACTTCATGTGGACATTGATTCTGTGAAGAGGAAACAGGGAGATCTGTTAGAAAGGAAATGAAAATAGTCAAGTGAGAGATAATGACGGTTTGGGAAGAAGCTGAGAGGTGAAAAGTCAGATACCAGGTACATTTTTAATATAAAGCAAACAGCACATGTGAAGAACTGAATATGACAGATGAGAAAAAGAGAATAATTAAAGACAACTTTTAAGTGTTCTGCTTTAACAGCTGAGGCAATGGTACTGTGATGTGGTAGTCAGATGAAGGATTTCAGAAGACAGAAGGATCAGTGGGGTGAAGGAAAAATTCCGATTAGGACACGTGAAGTGAGAGTTGCATTTTAGACATCCAAGCAGAGCAGTTGACTAGGAAGCTGATATTCACACCTAGAACTCAAGGAAAAGCTTAGGGCTGAAGAGTCAAATTTGGGAAGAGACCACTTAGAAATAGAGAATATACAAAAGGACTAAGGTCTGAACCTCTAAGGAGAACTTCCAACGTTTAGAGGTCAGGAGAGCTTCCCAGGTGGTGCAGTTGGTAAAGAATCCGCCTGCCAGAGCAGAGGGTGCAAGAGACACAGGTTCGATTCCTGGGTCGGGAAGATCCTCTAGTGTAGGAAGCGGCTACCTACTCCAGTATTACTGCCTGGAAAATTCCATGGACAGAGGAGACTGGCAGGCTACAGTCCATGGGATCACAGTCACACACAACTACACGTGCACGTGCACACACACACACACACACACACACACGGAGGAGAAAGCCAGCAAAGCAAACAGGAAAGGCCAGTGAGGAAGGAGGAAAACTCCAAGTCCACAGGATCCTGGAGACCAAGGGAAAATGTTTGGAGGAGGAGGGAGTGATCCACTGTGTCAAGTTCTGCTAAGTTGAATAAAATGAGGACTGAGCCCTGCCACGGGATTTGACAGAGCCGAGTTCTGACCTCAAGTTTCAGGGGCATAGTAGTAGGATCAAAAGCTCAGTGAGGGCCGGCTGAAGAAAGAATGCAATCTAAAGTAGTGAATTCAGAGAGTTTTTCTATATAGCCAAGTTGCAACAGAATGCAGCATTTAAGAAGCTGGGTTTTGAAAAACAAAAATACACATTCACATTGCCTGTATATGCACCAAATATCTCTGGAAAGAAGAGGCAGAAACTGCAAACACTGGCTGCCTCCAGAAAGAACAGGTAACTGGCAAGGGGACAGACAGGGGAAATGGCTTTTGCTTTTCTATCTTCTTGTGCTGTCTGGCTTTTTTAACTGATATATTTCCAGGATAATGTGTGCAAATGAGTGAAAAATTAAAAGCTGAAAATTAGCTTTGGAATTAAAGTAAATCCAGGTTTGTACCTCAGCTTTACCACTATTCTTATGTGACCCTGCAAAGTTGCTCAAGAGCTTCCCTGGTGGCTCAGACAGTAAAGAATCTGCCTGCAATGCAGGAGACCTGGGTTCCCCAGGAAGATTCCCTGGACAAGGGAAAAACTACCCACTCCAGTATTCTTGCCTGGACAATTCCATGGACAGACCTTTCTAAATCTCAAAAAGTAAGTAAAATACTTAAATGCTATCCATTATCATAAATCAATCAAAGTAGCGTGTTTAGCAATGCTTGATATATATATACACACACACATACATGTGTGTGTGTACATATATATATATATAAAGTGCTCCTAGAAATGGGGGTAATATTATGTTTCTCAAAAGTTGATGATTAAGTGAAATTAAATGAGATAGTGTTCAATACACAGTAGCTGCTATTACCATTATCATGGTTATTATCACTAAAAGTGAATAATGAATCCATGAGCTGTCTAAATGAAGTATTTGTAGACAGGCTGCCTGATGCAAGCCTGCCTTCTTACATATCCCTCAAACCCACTTCCCTCAAATATGTCAATGAACGTTTGAGTATCTGTTATGTGTCTGGCACTTGCTTAAGGAGTGTGCAAACAGGGGGAAAAAAATTATACTGTACCTGCTCTTAAAAAGCTCAGTCTATACTGGAGAGGTAGATAGTAAAGAACTATCATTTGGTGGGAGAAACAATAAGAGGTGTGGACGAATGCTGTGGAAATAAGGTTATGATACCGCCTAATAAGAATGACGGGCAAAAACTCTGGGGCTTCAAGAAAACAAGGTCTTCTTATCTTCGTCGGGTCCTTTTGCTGGTAACACACCTTCTTTTCGCCTGGCTGCCACTTCCCTTTCCAGCCTCAGTCTAAACATCAGACCTTCTGGCAAGCCATCCCAGAATCCCTAACAGTAGGTTGGGTGCCTGCCCTCTGCTCTTATCTGTGCTTGCCCCATCACAGTACTAAGTACATTACTGGAGGTTGACTTCACTCTCCAGTCTTTCCGACTAGATTGGGAGACTCTTGAGAGCCGCGACTGTGCTCATCATCACACTCCCAAAGTTTAATACAGCGCCTGGAACACAGTGTTTACTGACTAATAAATAAATTAACTTTGGGCAAGTATCTTAAGTCTTCCCTACTTTCAATTCCATGAGACTTTAAAGAAGTAGCTCAGTCGGTAAAGAACTTGCCTGACAATGCAGGAGATGAGGGTTCGATCCCTGGGTGGGGAAGAACGCCTGGAGGGGAAAATGGCAACCCACTCCAGTACTCTTGCCTGGGAAATCTCATGGACAGAGGAGCCTGGCAGGCTACAGTCCATGGGGTCGCAAGAGTTGGACATGACTTAGTGACTAAACCACCACCAACAATCTGCTCTGAAGGGCATATGGAGGGTAAAAAGGCCATGTTCTGGTTTAAGCTAGCATCAGAGTCCAGGGCCAACCGACCAACAATCTCAATGAGATACGCCAGGATCACCCCATCCCGGAGATCTTGTCGCAGGTCCTGCACTGGCTTCACCGCTGGCCTCTTCTTCAGCTGTGCGTTCACCCAGGCCACATACGCCTGCAGCTGTTGCTGGAAAAGGAAAGCGGGAGGTAAGGAAAGGTTGCATGCTTCTCATATCCTCTTCCCTGCACCCTCTAAGGCAGCATTTGAGACTGGGAGATCTATACCCAACTTCCCAGGTGGCCCAGTGATAAAGAATTTGCCTGCCAATACACGAGATGCAAGAGATGCAGGTTCAGTTCCTGGGTGGGGAAGATCCCCTGGAGTAGGAAATGACAACCTGCTCCAGAATTCTTGCCTGGACAATTCAATGTACAGAGGAGCCCGGCAGGCTACAGTTCATGGGGTCGCAAAGACTTGCACACAACTGAGTGACTGAGCAGTCTATACCCAGAGGGAGGAGGAGAAGGTTTTACGGAAAGAAAGAAAGATGGTCAGACACGGAGTACGCTCTAAAATTCTCTAGTTTTACGCTAGTATCCGGGATGAGCTACCCTCTGACTCGGGTGGTGGTGTGGACACAGGTACGCAGATGAGCGTTTCAGCGACAATGACTCCTGCTTTCCTTGACTTTAGCTCTGTTGACCAGGGATAAAGCTAGGCCAGAAGCACAGCCCGTTTTCAGTGTGATGAAAGCTGCCAGTGACCCGCCGCACTTCCCAGGAACGATCTCTCGTGTCCCGTGTCCACAATGACCTATGACGTTCCTAAGACCTGATCCTGGGGAGCTAGGAATCCACAGCAAACTGAGCTCAGAACTGCCTCTCATAGATGCTTTCCTCACAAAGAGATTTAACTGAAACCAATCCGGGATTTATCCTCCTGAGCCCATAATCCCGGGATTGCTACAGAGTTAGCTTTAATCCAGGCTTTATGTTGTCAAAGAGGATCTGGTTACCTGAAACCTGAACAAAGAAAGAAAAAGAAATGCTAGGATGAGCAGAGTTCCTGAAGATCGGGGTTGGGGTCTGTTTTTTTTCAGGCAACGCTTATGGTCCAGTACCATCAGAAACCTCAGACTCAGGTAGGACATCTAACTCATCCCAACACTTAGACGACCTTTCATATTCCACTTTAAACAGAGCTTGTATATTCAGGTGTTCATTCTGATTATTTGGGCACTAAACATCAAAATAGCACAAGAGCAAGGTCATAGTACAGGCAGCAGTTCTGTCTGATTTCTGTAGAAGCCCAAGACTCTGAACCTAAAAATTAAATTCAAGGGCTAACAATATCAAATTATAATTTGGTAAAAGTACAGTTGATTTCTAAGCTCCAAGTACTTCCTTAATGAAATGATGTCAGAAATTACTCACTGGCTGCTTCCTGAGCTTAAATTAAATCTTCACTATTTTCTCTATGTCAATTTGTGGGAATAAATAAAGTCCTTTGGAAGGTAGTGCTAAGGCAATGTTCTATCAGCTACTGACAAACTGTAGGAAGTGCAATGATCAGCAGGAGGTAAGGTGAAGAATCTGGCATTTCCTGAGTACCTACCATGAATTAAACACTACTTTTGATGTTTTATATGTCTTTTAATGACTTACTAATGTATCTGGAGGGCTTCCCTGATGGCTCAGTAGTAAAAAACCTGCCTGCCAATGCAGGAGATCTAGGTTCAATTCCTGGGTCGGGAAGATTCCCTGGAGTAGGAAATGGTAACCCACACCAGTATTCTTGCCTGGGAAATCCCATGGACAGAGGAGGGCTGGCAGGCCATACCCCATGGGGTAACAAAAGAGTTGGACACAACTTAGCAACTAAACAACACAACAACAATGTACCTAGAACACAGCCACACAGTTGATGCTTACTAAATGGTCATCATTATTCTCATTATCATCATCTAATTCAGTTCTCACAAAAGCACTGAAGGGTTGGTATTATCTCGATTCTGTAGATGAGGTTCAGAGAAATCATGTAACTTCTCCAATGTCTCCATCCCTATGCCATGGCAGACCTGGTTAGGAAACCCACTAAAGGTGGTCCAAGGGCCTCCTGCTATTCAACTCACTCTGCAGGCTAGAGGCAGCTGCACCTTCTGCTTTCACACGGGCCAGATTCCTGTCCAGGTGAGCTCTTACCGTTCAGCCAAAATGGCAGGACAGGCAAAGGGTGCCTCCAGAGCAAACCACGCTGTTCCGGGCCACAAAGGCATCAGGGTAACAGCTGGGTCTGATTACCTGGCTTACATCAAAATCCCGACCCCACTTCCCTCTATCGAGTATCACCCTCAACCCCCCCCCCCCCCACCCCCACACACATTCCTGCTTAAAATCCTTCACTGGCCTCTCATTACCCTCAGGAGAAAATCCAGCCTCCTCAGCTGCATTCCAGTCTGTCATGCGCAGTCCTTATCTCTTCTCCAGCTTCACTTACCCACTCACATTTGCCCCCTACGTTTATGGTTGGTCCAAACCATGTGCCGTGCCCCAAATGCACCACATCTTCCAGCCACTCTACCTCCCTCCTGCCTCAAGTCTCTTCTTAAACCTCAGCTCAAGCGTCACCTCTTCCAGGCAGCCTTCCCTGACCCTCCCACACACCTCAGACTCTTGCTCTCCGTGAGGACGTCCTGTGTCAGGCAATCAGTTCAACTACAAGGTGGGTGCAGCCAGTGTTCTGTGACTAAAAGAGCTTTATGCCTTCAAGAAGTTTGCAGGAAAAAAAAAACGAGAAGAGAGGGGAAGGAGGAGAAGCTTGCAGGTTGGTGAGACAAACGCTAGGACAGGGATATACGAGGTGCTAAGAGTATTAGCTCAATCTGAGGCCCATGTTCAGGGGGCTTTACTGAGGAAAGGAGGCAAAGACGACAGTGAGCTGAAAGAAGCTGAGGTCTCAACTGTATGCTTCATGCAGGACATTATAGGAGTTCAGGATTGTTGGACTCAGAGTAACAGGTGCTCAACAAATCTCTGTTTGGATCGGTAAATAATGTGTCAGATTTCATCAGGCCAAGACTTACGATGATTATGAAAGTGAATTATGCAGAGAAAGACAAGAACAAGTATTTTTCATCAGGCCAAGATAGTTTTACTTAAGTAATCATAGTCTTCTTTTGGCCAACAAACAAAAGTAAGTGTCTCTGATGCAAAACTGCTTTGAGGTTCCTCATAGAACTTTTCATGCACATTAATCACTGGAAGTTCTGGGCTTCCAGTAAAGAGGATTCTATTGCATAAGTAATAATTGTCACCACTTTTCTGAACATCTACTCTGTGTCTAGAGTTATGCTAGGTCCTTTAGACACAATTTCTCTAATGCTACTCTGCCAGGGAAATTTTTACTGTATTTATTTTGCTAACTGCAAACCGAGACTCCAAAAAGGTGAACTAATGTTCAAGGCCACCCAGACTGCAAACTATGACTATGAAATTCACTCCGACTCCCAAACCAGTGCTCTTTCTACTCTACTACACTGTTACCTAAATAAATGCATCCCTGATGTTTAAACAATCTCACCAAAACTCTCGGAATGGAGGTTGCCTTAGCCTAAATCACTTCTTCCTCCACAGCCAGTGCTTTGAGTATCCTGTGTAATAATCTACACTAGGGAGCTGTCTGCTAATCAAAGAGTGCTCCGCAGACCAGCAGCACCATCACCAGGGGCCTGTCAGAAAAGCAGACGCTCACACATCACTGTGAATCAACATACTTCAAATACAATAGAACAGAATATGCAGAACAGAATGGAAGTGCAGAATCTCAAATTCTGCTCCAGTTCTAACGAATTAGAACCTGTATTTTTAAAAGATCCCCGCATCTTGTATTTTCTCTGCTCCAGCTCTGTCATCAGCTATTTGTCAAAAGAAAACAATTTTGGCTCCTTTTATTGGAAAGTAGTTTTCAGAAACCAAAATTTGGGCATGAGGTATACTCATCCTACTGGGGTAACATTCTGGGCCCTCTCAGGAGCAGAAGGAAATATAGGTATACACCACACCTAGGCACATACTTCTATCTCCTTATCTTGACAGACAGATAAGTAGACAGATGGAGAAATACACCATGAATTACCCTGGTCCTGCCTCCAGCCCAGCACCACAGGGTTCATCTCTCCATTACCTTTTCCTTATTTGTAACTCCTTTTTCCCCAGAGTGAGAAACCTGACTCTCTCTATCCACAATAAGTTTACTAATATTTCCTCAGCCCTAGAAAACACATCAAAATTTGACTTGCTAACCCATACCTCGTGTGGATTAGTATAGTCATTTTTTAAAATATTTATTCATTTATTGGGCTATGCCAGGTCATAGAAAAATAAATTTACTAGCCAGAAATTGATATACAATGTATATAGTCCTTTTGGTCTTTAGCCTTACAGTGTACACTCAAAATACTGATTCCAAGTGACTTAGGTTAATTCTTTTCTTTCCTCTGCCTTCAGTGTGGTTATGTTATTAATTTGTAATACAGTTAAGTACATTTATTACAATTGGTAGACCATTTGGGGTTGTCCTAACATTTTGGTTGATTTTAGTTAATTTGGGGGCAGGAAAAAGATAAACATGATTCTAAAAGTCAGAGCTATAGAACAATGTACATTCAGAAGTGTCATACCTCCATCTTTCTCTCTATGCCATTCCCTTTTCTCTAGTCTTTCCACCCTATTCCTATCCACTCCTGTACATAACCGATCTGATTCGTTGTACGTTATCTGGAAAAAAAAGAAATATGTATACTTTATTTCCCTTTTCTTCTCATGTGAAAAATAGCATAGTAATTTTTTTTTTAATTTTATTTATCTACTGGGCCCTGCTGCGTCTTGGTTGCAGCATGTGGGATCTTCAAACTTTGTTGCATGTAGGATCTAGTTGCCTGACCACGGATCAAACCCAGGTCCCCTGCATCAGGAGCTTGGAGTCTTAGCCACTGGGCACCAGGGAAGTCCCCAAAATAGCATTAAGCGCTGATATTCCCTGGTGGCTCAGACGGTAAAGTATCTGCCTACAATGCAGGAGACCCAGGTTCAAGATTGGGTTGGGAAGATCCCCTAGAGGAGGGCATGGCAACCCACTCCAGTATTCTTGCCTGGAGAATTCCATGGACAGAAGAGCCTGGTGAGCTACAGTCCATGGGGTCGCAAAGAATCAGACGCAACTAACACATACACATTCTTTTTACACCTGCATTTTTCACTTCACTTCAATCAACATTTGCTTAATATATTCTGGAAATCACTCCATATGGGTCTAGAAACCTTCCTTATTTTATAGCTACATGGGACTCCATTATGTAGATATACCATAATTTAGTCAATCAGTCTTCTATATATGGGAATTCAGTTTTTTTTTCCAATATTTTGCAGTTACAAACAGTGCAGCAATGAAAACGTTATGCATATGCATTTTCATATTGATCGAGGTCTATCTTCAGGGTAGATTCAAAGAAGATAGCTAGGTGAATATAGATACGTTAAGTAGATAACTTCATTAGATATGGCCAAATTCCCCGCCAAAAGCATTGTATCTATTTGCATTCCCATCAGCAATGCATGAGAGTGCATTTTCCCACAGTCTTGCCAATAGAATACGTTGTCATAGTTTTAAATTTTTTGCTAATATGACAGGTGACAAACTGTATCTTAGTGCTGTTTTAATTTCATTTCTTTAGTTATGAATTTGAGCTTCTTTTGGTAGGTTTAAGAATTCAATTTAAATTCATCCTTATCTTTATATATTTTGTATAACTACATGAATTGTCTGTTCACATCTCTCCCATTTTTCCATCTATTGTACCTTCATTTTAAGAGCTCTTTATGTATTAGGAATGTTACCCTTTTGTCTTTGATATATGTTGCAGAGATTTCCCAGGTTGTCAGTGATCTCTCTTTTTGGATATTTATATTTGTTTCTTTATTTGGCTGCCTCCCAGGTGGTGCAGCGGTAAAGAATCCACCTGCTAATGCAGGAGACTCAGGTTTGATCCCTGGGTCAGGGGGAAAGGCAACCCACTCCAGTATTCTTGCCTGGAGAATCCCATGGACAGAGGAGCCCGGTGGGCTACAGTCCACAGGGTTGCAGAGTCGGACGCGACTGAGCGACGGAGCACACACACACATTTCTTTGGCTGCGCTGGGTCTCAGTTGCAGCACGTGGGATCTTTAGTTGCGGCACGCAGGATCTTTTTACTTGCAGAATGTGGGATCTACACCCCTGACCAGGGATTGAATCCAGACCTCCTGCATTGGGAGCGTGCCATCTTAGCCCTGGAGCACCAGGGAAGTCCCTATCAGTCATCTTTTGACTTAGTTTATGGTGGTTTTCTCGCTATGAAAAGGATTTTCTTTTTATAAAATCAAATTACTGATATTTCACTCCTCTGAATTTTGAGTGATGGTTAGAAAGGCTTTCCCTAAACTAATGTGAAAGAATTCACTTCTGCTTTTTGTCTAGTTCTCATATGGTTTCAAAATTGCTTACATTTAGATCCCTGTTCCATCTGGCATTTATTCTTCTGTATAATGTGAGATATAGATCCAGCTTATCTTTTTTTCAAATGGCTACCCAGTTGTTCCAGCACCATTTACTAAAGTCAATCTTTACCCTAGGGATTTGAGATGCTGCCTTTATCACATGCTAAATTTCCATAGTTCCTGGGTCTATTCCTGGACTTCATAGTCTGTATCACTTGTATATTTGTTCATTCATATACCAGTACCAAAATGTTTTACTTGTAGAGGTTTCATAGTATAATTTAATATCTGGTACAGCTGGTCCCTCCCCCCTGAAAATTTTCTTTTTAATATTTTCTTGACTATTTTTACAAATTTATTTCTCCATACAAACTTCAGTATATATTTATCTAGCTTTCAAAAAAAAAACCCTGTTAGAATTTTTATTGGGATTATATTAAATTTATAAATTAATATAGAGAGAACTGTCATCTTTATATTGTTGAACCATCCTACTAAGGGATGTCTTTCATTTGTTCAAACGAGTCTTTCAGGAGAGTTTTAAAGTTTTCCTCCTGTAAGTTATATACATTTCCTGTTAGGTTCATTTCTAAGTATTCAATTCTTCTTAATTGTGATTAAATGAGGTTTTCTCTACCATCACTTTCTCTAATTGGTTACTCTGTGTATGTGAAAGCTGTTAATTTCAGAAGGTTCATTTTATATTATCTTATCTTTTATTGAATTTCATTGAGTTTTATCAATAATTCTCAATGATTTCCAGAATTATTACCACATCATCTACAAAAAGAAATATTCTTGACTAAGCTTTATGCCTCTAATCAGTTTCTATATACCTCTGGTACAATGTTGACTAGTAGTGGATATACTGGCCATTCTTCCCTTGTTTCTGGACTCAGAGAAAATACTTGAAGTGTTTCCCAGTTTAGAAAGTGAATGGTTTTAGGAATAAGGTATATATATTTTTATCATGTTAAGAAAGAATGGATCAAGTATTATTTTCTTTTTTTTTCTTTCTTTCTTACTTTTTTATTTTTATCACACACTACAGGCAATGGCACCCCACTCCAGTACTCTTGCCTGGAAAATCCCATAGACAGAGGAGCCTGGTAGGCTACAGACCATGGGGTTGCTAAGAGTCAGACACAACTGAGCGACTTCACTTTCACTTTTGCCTTTCATGCACTGGAGAAGGAAATGGCAACCCACTCCAGTGTTCTTGCCTGGAGAATCCCAGGGATAGCGGAGCCTGGTGGGCTGCCGTCTATGGGGTCACACAGAGTCAGACCCAACTGAAGCGACTTAGCAGCAGCAGCACAAAATATACTGCATACTACACAATACACTGCATAAACTTCTAGCAGGGGTAGACGAGCATAACTGAGTTATTTCTCATCAGTCAGGAAAATGCTTCCTTAATCAATGTCCTGCAAACCCTTCAACACATAATGATGATTAACTCCAGAGATGCACCTATCTCTTTCCATCAAGTTCCACCGATGTGAATAATGGGCAACCCTTTTCCCCTTGTTTCCGTTAGTGAACGCGTGGATGCATGCACTGGCCATTTCTGGAATGAAGAAGTACGTGGCCATGAGGACAATCCCAGGGAGAATATCAAATCACACCATCACCGCCCTATTCCCAAGCAAGTCTTATTTTCCTCAGTGGTTTTATAAGGGACGGATGTTGAATTTTGAAGAAAGTTTTGTCAGCATTTATGGAGACAATTGTGATTATTTTTCCTGATAATATACCATTATTATGGAATATGTGGATTTCTTAATAAAGCCTTTGACTGTGTGGATCACAAGAAACTGTGGAAAATTCTGAAAGAGATGGGAATACCAGACCACCTGATCTGCCTCTTGAGAAATCTGTATGCAGGTCAAGAACCAACAGTTAGAACTGGACAGCCTGGTTCCAAATGGAAAAGGAGTACATTAAGGCTGTATATTGTCACCCTGCTTATTTAACTTATATGCAGAGTACATCATGAGAAACGTTGGGCTGGAGGAAGCACAAGCTGGAATCAAGATTGCCGGGAGAAACATCAATAACCTCAGATATGCAGGTGACACCACCCTTATGGCAGAAAGTGAAGAGGAACTAAAGCGCCTCTTGATGAAAGTGAAAGAGGAGAGTGAAAAAGTTGGCTTAAAGCTCAACATTCAGAAAACTAAGATCATGGCATCTGGTCCCATCACTTCATGGCAAATATATGCGGAAACAGTGGAAACAGTGGCTGCCTTTATTTTTCTGGGCTCCCAAATCACTGCCGATGGTGACTGCAGCCATGAAATTAAAAGACACTTACTCCTTGGAAGGAAAGTTATGACCAACCTAGACAGAACATTAAAAAGCAGAGACATTACTTTGTCAACAAAGGTCCATCTAGTCAAGGCTATGGTTTTTCCAGTAGTCATGTATGGATGTGAGAGTTGGACTATAAAGGAAGCTGAGTGCAGAAGAATTGATGCTTTTGAACTGTGGTGTTGGAGAAGACTCTTGAGAGTCCCTTGGACTGCAAGGAGATCCAACCAGTCCACCCTAAAGGAGATCAGTCCTGGGTGTTCATTGGTAGGACTGATGTTGAAGCTGAAACTCCAATACTTTGGCCACCTGATGGGAAGAGCTGACTCATTGGAAAAGACCTTGATGCTGGGAAAGATTGGTGGCAGGAGGAGGAGGAGACAACAGAGGATGAGATGGTTGGATGGCATCACCAACTCAATGGACACGGGTTTGGGTGGACTCCGGGAGTTGGTAATGGACAGGGAGGCCTGGCATACTGTGGTTCATGGAGTCGCAAAGAGTCAGACATGACTGAGCGACTGAACTGAACTGAACTGAACCTTGCAGTCCTGTGGTTAACCCTACTTGATCATAATGAATTACACTTTAATGTGATGTTGAACTGTGTTCACTAATAAAATATATATTAGAGCTATATTAGTACTACATTTGTTGTACTTTTTCATGGTTGCTCAGTTGTTCAGTCATGTCTGACTCTTTGAGGCACCATGAACTGCAGCTCCTCTGTCCATGGGATTTTCCAAGCAAGTATACTGAAATGGGTAGCCATTCCCTCCTCCAAGGAATCTTCCCCTTCCAGGAATCAAATCCATGTCTCCTCTGTCTCCTGCATTGAAAGTAGATTCTTTACCCACTGAGCCACTGGGCTCTTCTTTTCATAGGTATTCATCAGTAATATTTGTCTGTAGTTTTCTTTTTTGCACTACCGGGTAGATATATTTTCAAAAAGAAGCACCAAGTTTCTCCTTAGTTTCGTTCTCTGACATCATCTGTAGAGCACTGGGCTATCTGATAAGTAGAGGTTTGGAAGAATTCCCCTCCAAAAAAATCTAGGCTGGTACTTTTTTTGAGGAATAGTTCCTTATTAAAGTTCTCTATTTCTTCTACAGAAATTGGTCTGTTTAAATACCCTGTCTCTATCAATTTTAGTAATCATAATTTCCCTTAGAAATTAATAATTTCATTAAGGTTTTAAAGTTTATTTGCACAGACCTGCAAAGACTCTTACAGTTTTGTTTGTTTCAACGGTTATTTCTCCACTGTCATTTCTTATTTTGTATATTTGTGCTTCCTCCTTTTTCATCATGTTAGCTACCCGTTTGTCTATTTTTATAATTTTTTCCCCAAAATCTTAAAAACAAAATGGTTTCAAGAATTACTGCTATTCTGGCCTAAATCCCTCTAAAACCGTAATACTTAGAACCAAACACAATACCCTGGCTATAAAATCAGACAGTCAACCTTCTCATCCAAGATATTTCACACTCTTATTCCCTCTCCTCCGATTCTTCCCCTTCTTCTTCTTTCTTTGTTACCACCTCACATTGCTGACTCACACAGAGCTATCAACCAAGCCCCCTCCCCAAATGTTTAGCACATTCTGCTATGAGGCCAATCTCTTCCATTTTCATTCTTGTACAACTGGGCTTCTTGATGCATATTTAACAAATTTCAACTTGTTAGATCCCATCTCACAAGATACTTCCAGCCCTATCATTTCATGTATTCATTTATTCAAATTCAACCAACATTGCCAGGCATTGTGCCAGGCCCACTGTTTACAGGCATATAAATAACTCTGATACAAAGTGATCACTGGAACAATGGAGAAATGTTTTTTTAAAATGCTATCTACGCACAAAAGGAGTAACAGGATGAAAGGATGAAGACCTCACGGGAGGGTCAAGAGGGAAGAAGACATCTGTCTGTTCTTTAAGGATCTTTGCCAGTTGGGGAACAGAAGGACATCCCAGGGAGCGGTGATTTAAAAAAAAAAAAAAGGAAGAGCCTGCAGGTATATGGTATCTTGGAGGAACGGCCAGTTAACAAATCTGTGTACGGGCAGAGCTGTGAGTGGCAGGCGGCGATGACTGAGAAATAGGTCAGCACAAGACCTACCAGAACCTAGATTTAAGTCTTAAAGAGTTTTAACAGGAAAGCATGGAGTCCTGCAACAGGAAAGTCAAACTGTGAGACCTGTATCTTAGAAAGGTCACTCTGCACGCACTACAATATGAGACAGAAAGAGGAGCTTTAAGGTAGCAAGTAATTCAAGTGAGAGAAGATGAGAGCCTAAAGTGAAGCAGGACAGTGAGAAAAGGCCAAACTGCAAAAATAAGTCAGAGGGATGACTGCCAAGAGGCAGGCAGTAACAACGAGAGAGACGGTCCAAAAAGTCACACCTGAATGGATGGTGACGCTTTCACCGAGATGAGAGCATGTGAAGAGCAAGTACTGGGGGGGAAAGCAAACAGTTCGGTTTTGAACAAGAGTCTGAGCCATCTGCAAAACATCAGAGTAGAGATGTTCTGCAGCCAGCTGGCAGCCAGGTCTAGGGCACAAGAGATGGCTGTGGGGTGGGAGTGAGATGTTTGAGAGTATCTGTGTGTGAGAGAACAGGGCCGGCTCTGGGATAACAACACCATCTGCTGAGAACTTACTGAGTGCCGGGTGCTGGGCTGGGCACTGAACCACATCATTTCATATATATACTGTGTGTGTGTGTGTATATACAGTTGACCCTTGAACAACACAGGTTTGAACTGCATAGATCCACTTACACAGATTTTTTCAGTAGTAAATACTATAGTACTATATGATATGCAGTCAGTTAATGCACTTGTGAAAGAACCATGGGTACAAAAGGCTGACTCTAGGTTACAGAGTTTTCCACGATGCAGGGGGATGGCACCCCTAACCCCCGTGTTGTTCACGGGTCGAATATATAAATATTTACGCCTCCCTCCAACATTGATCAGAGATGTGGAACTACTATCACCATATTACAGATGTGGAAACCAAGGTTCAGAGCAGCAATGAGCCCAGAGTCACAGGGCAGGTAAGAACAAGGATCTCAACCCCATGCTGACTTCACATCCTGGGCTTTACAGCACTCCCCGAAATAAGTCAAACTACAAGGAGTTATTCAGCAGAAAAGGGAATGGGGGTGGGGGGAGGGCACCAAAGGGAAAGAAGAGGGTGAAAATGCTGAGAGCTTGTCCCTGCAGCCACCGAATGATAGGAGGTGAGATGCGTCACCTCCTTTAATCATCATACCCAGTCAATAAAGTTGATATCATCAGCCCCATTTTTTCATATAGGAAAACTTGCTCCAGATAACAGTGCTGGTAAGAGGTGAACATGGAATCTGAACCCACTCCATCTTACTCTAAAGAATGTGTTATTTCTATTATCGCAAAGAAAGCATACAGGGACTTCCCCGGTGGTCCACCGACTCTGCACTCCCAATGCAGAGGGCCTGGGTTTAATCTCTGGTCCGAGAGGAAACTACATCCTACATGCCGCAACTATGAGTTCACACGCCACAACTAAAGATTCCACACGCCGCAGCAAAGATCAAAGATCTTGAGTGCCACAACTAAGGCCCGGAGCAGCCCAATAAATAAATATTTTTTAAAAAAGAAAAGCACACAATGGGAGAAAAGGAAAGAATACTCAGTGCAGAGGCTGGGGTATATCAACATCAAAGGGACAAGTGAAGTGAGCAGCAAAGAAATTATTTTGGGGAGTTCCCTGGTGGCCTGGTGGTTAGAATTCCGGGCTTTCACTGCCGTGATGCAGGTTCTATCCCTGATGGAGGAACTGAGATTCTGCAAGATGTGCGGTCTGGCCAAAAAAAAAATTATTTTAGAACACGCAATCAGAGGGAGAGGAGAAGAATCAGGAGGAAGTGTTATGAGGGAATCCAAGACTAGAGAATGTCAGGACATTGACAAGAAGGTCAAATGCGGTAGAAAGACAGACTGAGGACTGGAAAACCCACTTCATTTAATATTTAAGAGGCTTTGGTGACCTTTCTGAGAACTGACACCAGGGCACAGTGGAGTGAAAAGTCAGATGGCAGGGAGAAGACGCCAGGAAGTGTGAAAACAGCGAGGGGAGGTGAGAGGGTGGGTATCTGCTGGAGGGGAAGGTGGGGAGGAATGAGGGCATTTCAGGATGAGAGGACACTCGCAGGCTGAGAGGAGGGATCAGTGAGGGAGCAACAGATACAAAGGGAGGGCAGGAATGATGCAGTGAGGTTTCAGAGGAGGGGAAGAGGCTTCTTCCTGCTCTGATGATGAGAGGCAGGAGTGGGGGCCTCTGTGGGGAAGCAAGGAGTTGAGGAAGAGGGCTGCTGAAGGAGCTCAAATCCCACTGCCCCTCTAGCCATGATGAAGTGGGCAGGTCTGTCCATTGAGAGTGGAAAGGGACAGGGAGAGTGAAGGAGGCTTCAGGAAAGGGACCCTGTGCGAAGCTGGAAAGAGCTAAAGGTTTCCTGGCCACAGCAAGGAACTCAGCTGGCGCTGGAAATCATAATTCTATAATTGAGTCAATCCACTAAGTTATGTGATTTCCTCTGGAAGTGCTTAGCAGGCTTAGACCCTCAGCAGAAGAAGCCAGAAACAGGCTAATATAGGACCAGAAATAGGGCTTCCCTGGTAGCTCAGCAAGTAAAGAATCCACCTGCAATTTAGGAGACCCCAGTTCGATTCCTGGGTCAGGAAGATCCCCTGGAGAAGGGATAGGCTACCCACTCCAGTATTCTTGGGGTTCCCTGGTGGCTCAGACGGTAAAGAATCCGCCTGCAATGCGGGAGACCTGGGTTCGATCCCTGGGTTGGGAAGATCCTCTGGAGGAGGGCATGGCAACCCACTCCAGTATTCTTGCCTGGAGAATCCCCATGGACAGAGAAGCCTACAGTCCGTGGGGTCACAAAGAGTTGGACACGACTGAGCAACTAAGCACAGCACAGCACAGGGCCAGAAATAGTCAGAGGACCAGAAATAGTCAGAGGAGGGGCAACTCAACCAGGACAAAGGGAGCGAGGATGGTGGTGGTGAGAGCGTAAGTGAAGGGACTGATCGTGGAACCTGCACCAGGGAGAAGAAGCCAAAGGAAAGTTGATAAACTGAGAAAGTGGAGAGGAGTAAGGAGAAGAGAAGTTGATGTGACTGAAAATAAGTTGAATGGGAATGTAGGAATGTGGAAATTGGGGCTTTGAGGGAGAAGAAGCCAAAGGAAAGTTGATAAACTGAGAAAGTGGAGAGGAGTAAGGAGAAGAGAAGTTGATGTGACTGAAAATAAGTTGAATGGGAATGTAGGAATGTGGAAATTGGGGCTTTGAGCGGAGTGGAGCTTCAGAGTTTGAGATTTCAGGGTTAGGACGATTCTGTAGAATGAGTTTACAGGATGCGGCTTCAGTATGTGGCCTAAGTGAGGTGGCGCTGGGTGGGGGACAATCATGGCAGTGGGGATGGTCAAGGGACCAGGAGGCTGGACCATCTTCATCACGGATCCTGCAGTCATTTGAGGAGAGCAGTAGAAGGTAAAATGTTGAGGCTATCTACTATTCTGCCCAAATTCTCATGATTTTAAAAACTGATAAGCATGCCTTCAATGAAATGATTAAAAAATTTCAGCTGAAGAAAAGCCCTTGTCATGTCACTACTATGTCTACTTGTTGATCTATTAAGTGGCATCTAACATAGAAATCAGAGATTCACAACTGAATGGAGTGGTTCTTGTCCACAGGTTAAGGGTCACATTGACTCCAGGTCTCCACCCCTCCCTTTAAATCTAAGCTGGGAGCCAACCACTAAACTAAGCCTCAGTTTGTCTCTTCTTTAACCTGAAGATACCTGGGTCGCAAACAGTTGGACACAACTCAGCAACTGAGCAAGTACTCATGGACCCAAGCACCTGTACTTCTCCCAGGGGCCAGGCAAGACATCATTCTTGCTATAAACGCCTAGTGCTGGCTTGGAAAAGAGCTGACTTGAAGGACAAAGTAGAAACTTATAAGGACCAACCACACTGCCCACTTTCCTTCCCCAACAACGGTATTTATCTTAAAAGAGGCCTGTGGTGCAAGCCCAGGCCTTGACTATTCCTGCTGCTTGGTTTACAACTGACTAGAGCTGTTCCTGCAGCAGAAGAAATACCATGTGCTTTCTGTAAGAGGCTGTTACCCTTTGGGAGGTAGACTAGTAGTTTCAGTTTTAGTTTTCTTTCCTTTTTGTTTCATAACATTTTTCCAAATTATAACTTCCTTGAAATTCAGATATACAAAATAAGGAAAAGCAGAGCTTCTCTATTAGGGCTTGGGCAGGGGGCAAGGAATCCATAGGCCAGTTCACTCACTTTCCTTTTCCTCTACCTTCACCCACCCCTACTCAGACCCCAGCTATCTGAAATAACTCCTTAGGGATTCTTTCAGCAGGTGGGGGAAAAAAAAACCTGCATTCTGTTTCCTTCTGGCATTGTCATTTCATGTCTATTATTCAGTGAAGACAAGATGCAACAGGTTCCAAAATATGAAAATATCTTGGCTACTAAGAAATACATCTTGAGCATGCTCTCAGGTCTTGATGTTTCCAACAACAGCTGGAGAAACACCGCAGGACCACAATCAGGTTCAAATTAGGCCCCTGGGTGTTGTAGCTCACAGTTCTTGGGGGTATCTGCACAGCTCACAGTGATACCTTCTCTAGAAACATGCCCCCTCTGCAAACACAGTGGTGGGCCCCAGGACCAGCTGGTTTCATGTAACCCCTTTCACTGGCCACAGGTGATTATCTGGCTGAGTTGATTGGTTGAATCCAGGAAATTCCTGGAATTTTTTGATTTGGCATTTAGGAATAGAATCAGTCTTCTCTCTGACAAAGTTGTAAGGTATAAAAGTTAGATGTTGCCATAAGCCATGGTGCTCACCTGAGAAAGGAGAGTCATCTGGAGCGAGAAGGAACAGAGCTACCCCCAGAAAGAAGCAGAGATAAAGAGACAGAGAGCAGAGGGAGAGGTCCTGCCAAGCGTGTGAGTTCCCGATATTCACTGTTTCTGAGAACCTGCCCCATTCTTGCCCTTTGTGTGGTTTAGTTTTCCAGCCTTTACTTGGACTCCATGAGTCAGTAAATTCCACTTTCTGACTCTGCCAGTTCAAGATGGGTTCTTGACACTTAACCAAACTAATAAAGAAATCAACACAATCAAACAGACAACGTCAGTGACAGCAGAGATCTAATCTCAGTCCAGAATTAACACCTCTAGCTTGTTCTGAGGAAGCTAGAAGGATGTCTGTATCATCCAGAAGTCTAGAAAGACTGGGAGTTTGCCTGAGTCAGGCCTCAGAAAGAGGAAAAGCAGATACAGGCACAAAGCAGCGTGAGAAGGATTTTGCCTTGATGACACTGGGCTGCTCTCAAAGTTTTGAGAGCAGTGGTCATACCAAGGAGTGGCTGGAGGTATCTCCATCAGCTTCCTCTGGGTCACTGCAAATAACAACAATATGCGTTAAAACTCTTCCAGGATAGACAATCCTGTCCACATTCTTCCTTCGTGCAAGAAGGCTTGACCTTGAAAGCTTTCTTGTCACCAAATGTAACTTTCCTTCTGCTTTTCTTTAGGACCTGCATGTCCTTCCAAACAACTGTGTACATTCAGCCTCTGCTCTTTATCTCCTCTGAGCCTCTAAGTCAAAGAGAATTCCTACAGAGGGATTATGCAGTTAGACTTGCAAAAGCACTGCCTGTGCTTCACCGGGAAGTCTGTGAGACCTAGTGTTCCCAGTGTAGAAATATCCAAGGTTTAGGCTCCCTGGCTCCCTGCTGGCAAGCAAGAAAGGCAAACACGAAAAGCAGAGGACTCTTGTGATGCACTGGAGACGGAGCTCAGGAGGAGACCTGAACGGCTCAGGAAGGAAATCAGCTCTGCAGTGAAACCAGATACCTGTTCAAAACTCTGAGACCCTCCAGCTGCAGCAGAATGAGATGGGGGTGGAAACACTGCTGTGAAACTGAAAGGAAAGCAGGAGTTTGGAAACCTTGAGTTATTACTGGCCTAAATTCTGCCAGTAAAATAATGCAATATTATATTTCTTTTCTATTAACTCTTTCAGGCCTTTACTGAGCCAGGAAAAGCTGTTCATTGAACCTGGTGGGTAATTAGGTAAAAATAAAGTTCGTAAGTAAAAATATCACTAACCGTCTTCTTCCCTGTATGGGCAGAACTCTTTGTATTTCTGTTCAGCCCAGTGATCAAAGAATAATATATCAGAAAACGAAGAGCTGAAAACTTTCTGAAAGATATCATCTGCTAACCTTATTTTAGGCCTCCCTGGTGGCTCAGTGGTAAAGAATCCACCTGCAATGCAGGAGATGCGGGTTCAATCCCTGGGTTGGGAAGATCCCCTGGAGGAGGGCATGGCAACCCACTCCAGCATTCTTGCCCGGAGAACCCCATGGACAGAGGAGCCTGGCAGTCTACAGTCCATAGGGTCGAAAAAGTGGAACATGACTGAAGTGACTGGGCACGCACACATACAATCTTATTTTAAAATTTCCAGGGGCCTTTCCTGGTGGTCCAGTGGCTAAGACTCCATCCTCTCAACACAGGGGACCCAGGTTCAATCCCTGGTCAGAGAACTCGATCCCACATGCCACAACTAAAAGACTGTGTGCATGCCACAACTAAAACATTCTGGGTGATAAACATTCTGTATCTGACGTGCCACAACAGAACAAATAAATACTTGTTTTTTTAAAAATGAAAAAATAAAATTTCCATTTGTATGGGTTCCACAAATACTCTGTTCCTTCACGAGTACACATTCCAAAGTAAGTGCTCAATAAATGCATGTGAATGGATGAATGATCACTGTATGATCTACGAGTGTTCCTTATCCTGGAAACAGGGCGTGGAGCCCACCATTAGGGCCTTTGCGATTGGTTCCCTACCCCCTTACCATATCTGACCACTGAAGGTTATGTCCATGCCCACTCACATGGGGCCTGGTATGGAGATAACAAATAAGGAAATACACTCAGGAAAGCGTGTGAGTTGGAACCTTTAGTAGATAACAAGAAAATACACTCAGGAAAGAGTGTGAGTTGGAACTTTTAGTTCTCACAGCCTAGACAGCAAGGCCAGTCGTGGCGGCAGAAGCCCGTCCAGGGCTCCCCTGCCTCTCGGAACTGCCTGGCGGGGTGGCACCTGGCAAACAGCGCCCTGTCACTGGCTCCACATGCCTGGTCAGGCCATCACTCACCGGGAGGAACATAAAACTGCCTGATAGCCTGCCACCAGGGAGCATCTGTTTAGCTGGCACTGACTCCTGCGGGAACAGAGCCAAGGAGCCTGGGCGAGGAGAGCAGAAATCAGTCAGGATAAAAGAAAGAAGGTTAGGAGGCGTGGGCTCGGTTACCCTCAAGACTTAATAGGCCTTTAATTTCTACAGCAAGGCACAGAGGAATTCATTGTGGAAATGACTGAGCGCCTCTGGCTGGCCCTTGCTGCAAATCCCGCTTCATGGAAGAAGGCATGGGGTGCTCAGGAGAGACGGGCCCTGCAGTTGCTCCACCTGCCAATTCCCTTCCTCATTGCTTCTGTGTCCCCGTGAGGGCACCACACCGCACAAAGGGTCTTCCTGTGTGTCTCAGGGCCTGCCAGGCAGATGACTCTCCCTGTGGGATGTAAATTTCTATTTTTCCAGTTGGAGGGAAACGTATAGGAAAAGTCTTCCAAGTCATCTGCTGAAAAGGTTAGGGCTCAGACAACTGACTTCCTGTCGACCAACATTGTAATAAATCATTCCCACAACTTCCAGTCTCTCAGGCCGTGACACTGCAGCCAGGCACAGGCTGGCTCTGCCTGACAAGTAAGATTTCTGTATTGTCACAATTTTCCCAAGGTTCCACTCTGGACACTTGCTCCATGTTCCCTGGCCTGTGAGCTCTGCTTAGGCATGGGTTCTGTGTTATTTGCCATCCATTTCCAGAGCCTGGCACAGTGCCTGGCAAACACAGTAATTCATTGGATGTCTGTGGAATGAGTGCCGGTGTGCATGTTTACCAAACGAGCAGGAAAAGGAAAAAGTCTGGCCTCAGTGATCAGGTTGGTTAGTAAGTATTTGGTGCTTTTCATGATATCATTAAATAAAAGATATCTCTATGATCTCCCACGAGCACCACCTCTTTTATGATGCTTACCACATTAAACACCCCACGTGGTTCTTTTAGCACACCTATAAATCTCTCCCTATAAATTTCTTGGAAGCAGAGACCAGATGTTTTTTCAATTATTTTATCCATCCCCTCAATAATGAACCCAACAATAAACAAAGTAGCCAGATGAATGAATGCTTACTGCCAAAACATACTATAGTCTCAGGTCTGCCAAAACCTTTCAACACAAACACCAAAGTCTTTTTTTTTAAAGAAAGTTCAGCCCCTAGAAAAACACTGCCAGAAATTCATGTTGGCACAGGAATCAAAGACAACATTCATATAACAACATCAATACCAAGAGGCAGAGAAAACAAATAAATAGCTTTGAGGCAGAGGCAGAATAGGGAAATTGTGACCGATAGAAAGCCTGGCCGGGAGACACAGGAGACAGGGGATGACAGCCAGGGCGAGCCGCAGAGTGAGGCAGGAGCCAAAGCTTGACGATGATTCAGAATGCAGATCCGCCATATCAGGATACGGCACTGCACTGACAGCTGTGACAGGGACCAGTCCTGTGGAGAGCTTGTTAGGTGTGTGGAGGCAAGGGCATTCTTCACGGAAAGTGGTAGAAGAAAATTCTGTCGTGCATAGTCAGGCAGGATGGCAATCAGACTGCGACCAGAGGCCAACGGTGTAGAAAGGGAAGCCTTGATTCAGAGGGCAGGGTTTTGCTGCTGCAGGGTTCCCTTATAATTAACCAATTAGGGCCACAGCTTCATTTCCTGTGGCAGTTTTCTCTGCCATAGAGAATGAGGTCACAGCCCTAACCACACAGACCTATAAAGCATCTGGGTGATAAAGAACAGCTTCAGATATGCTTGGCTCATTCCCAGGAGATGACTGGATACATGTGTGGTATTAGCTCCAGGGAGAAGAGTTTCTCAGAGAAATTGAAATGTATTTTGACAATAGCTTTTAAGTCCCTCTTTACACCCTTATCATATGACTCTAACAGAAGGGACTAAACATTACTGGATCTATTAAGCAACCCAAGAGGCTGGAAAAGGTCAAAGAGGGCCCATCAACTCTGAAATGACCAACTGTATCATTATTCAGTAGCACTACGTGTGATACCATATGTGGAAAGCATTACTTAATATAATGTATTACGTATATCAAAGAATTATATAAACTATAAGGGATCATTGAGATTAAATGTATTACTATTAGTATTATTTACATGATGTCAATTTCTCAGAGAAAACAAAAGTACCTATTGGCTATCAGAGCTCAAATCTACTAAGAGAAGGGAATGGACTGTACATTAGCCTGTGGTGAGGGTGGAGGGAAGTCTACAAGATGAGTAGAAAAATCCATTTCAGACAGGGAGAAGAGGTTATCACTGTATTCTTCTCAAGATGAATTAATTATAAAGTCATCTATTGTTTTTATGAAGACTCTATTACCACCACAAAAAGAAAACTCTCCCACTCTGCTTTGCCCTTATATTTTCTAAGAACTGAATGCCACGAGACATTTATGGAAGCACCAAAGCATGAAAAAGAAAAAAAAAGACAGTCCAGCCTCTTGGTGTACCTGGCTCTTCTTCAGTTGAAAGGTTTGGAGGTGAAATGAGCAGACGGCAAAGACTAGGACTCACTCTATGCTGGTTTCCTCCCCCTAATAAGACAGTGGAACCTGATCCCTGGGAGCTGACTTACAAAAATGGAAGGTCAGAAGAGGGCCTAAAAGAGCTTCTGTGAGGCTCAAGACCAGGGCAGGCTGACAGGCAGAGAGTGAAAAAAAGAGGAGCCAGGAATCCTGGAAGCACTCAAAGAGCTGGCTTCCTGGCTTGTCTGTGTTTCAGCTCAGACTGTACCTCCGGCTAATAAACCCCTTCCGTGCGTTCAAAGCATCTGATGCAAAGATGAGGACCTCTGCTGTGCAGGCAGGACACAAGCTCTGCCCTCCCGTGAAGGCTGCGACATCCCCAGCCAAAGGAAAACTCTGACTCGGTTGGTTGGTTAGGTAGGGATGGCATCTGTGCAGTTTTCAAAACTCTCTGTGTCAGGAACAAGGCACAGGGGCCAGGACAGGGGGAAGGTTCTCAGACAGGTCAGGCTGCAGAGCTTCTTAATGAAAAACAGGAATTAAGGCAAGAGCCTGTAGTGCAGATGTAGAAAGCAAATGCTACACGCAAATTCATGAGAATGGTTACCTCTAGGGAAAGCCACGAGGGCAGCAGTGGACCAGGCTCTCAGTCTTGCTTGTAATGTTCATATTTAAGAAGAGAATGTATTCATACATTAACTGTTTAACAAAAAAACTGGTTAAAAAAAACCCTGAAACTTAAAGAGTGGCATAAAGGGAAGAGAGGGAGAGGCAGAAAGAAAGGGAGGGAGGCAGAAAGAAAGAAAGACGGCACTAAGGGTCCAGCTCTGCTTGCAGGGGTCTCCCTGGATGCTGAGCTAAGGCAACCCAAGGGTGGGGTGCAGAAGCAATGGAAGACGTTCGCAGCAAATCCCAAGGGGCAACGGTCCTGAACCAGAGAGTCCTGGGTCACAAAAGAGAAGAAAATGGAAACATAACAGAATTCTGAGAGAAAACAAGTGACGAGAGAAAGACTGCCCTGCCAGCCCCAGCCCATACTGCCGGTCCGACTGAGATCCAGTTTCCAACTCTCCACAGAAAGGAGCAAACACCCCCCACCCCCCACCTCAAATCTCTCCTCTCAGTCCTCTCTGCCAATCACGCCCGAGGGTGTGGAGAAATGCACCTTCCTAGATTTAGAAAGAGATGTGAACATGAAGAGGACACTTCCTGTGGACCACCCACTCACCCTGCCCTCTCAAACTTTCTACCAATGCAACCGCCTCCCGCCCCTCCCTCAGCTCACCCACTGAACCAGAAGGAGCACCTTTTCCATATATTCACGGGCCTCCCTGGAGGCTTCCTTAAGGTGGACCCCGGGGAGCGCGGAGACCACTTCTTCTGGAAGGAGAGGACCTCTGAAATCTGTGGTCCTGTCTTCCGGGCTGGGGCAAGCTACCGTGGAAGGTCATGGCCCAGCATAGCGGGGAGAGGTCGGCCCTTTGGATTTCACCAGGCTCGACAGTACCGTACCCACCACCCTGGCCTCCTTAGGGCTCTGTGGGGGGATTGTCCTGGGGTCCCGGTGAAGATGGGGGCATAAGGAGGACCCCTCCCGGAGATGAGGCGGGGGGCGCCAGGGCGAGGGGGCCGGGGGAGTGGGAGGAGCAGACAGTTACCTCGTTGAAGCCCTCCTGCAGGACGTCCAGTAAGTTCCCCCGGGTCAGGCAGGCTAGCATTGTTCCTGCCGGCCCCCCGGGCGGGGTCTCCCGGCCGGCGGCCGCAGCCTCCACTTCCCGGTGCACACAAAGGCTCTGGGCTCAGCTCATTGGGATGTCTGCGGAGTCCCGCATGCCACTTACTGGAAACCTAGACCCGGGCCAAACTAGCGGCCTCCACTGGGCATGCTCGCGCGGGGCTCGGCAGGAGGGGCCCGGGCGCTGCCGCGGTTCCTATAGAAACTGCTGGGCGCGCACCCGGCGGAGAGGCGCCGGCGGGGGGGGGGCCAGCCTGGTGTGCGTTAGGGAGAGCCCCGCGACGCGCACACACACACTCACACACCGGGCCGGGAGTGTGTGCATATTCCGCAGACACACACACAGAGCAGGCCTGCAGGCGGGCGTGCCGGTATGTGTGCGCGCCCCGAGAATACACAGGCACGAGCGCACACAAACATAAATACGCACTGACCCACCGGCGGGCATGCCGGCGTGTGCATGCGCTCGCTAGTGGTCACACAGACGCACACGGCAGGTCTGCAGCGGGGAGTCCTTGAGTGTGTGCGCGCCCCAAGCATACACGCGCGTGCGCGCGCACACACCCGCATTGACACACAAGCGGGCATGGCGGCGTGTGCATGCGCTACACACACACACACATATATACCAGTGTGTGCATGCGCTACACACACACACATGCCGGCGTGTGCATACACTACACACACATACACACACGCGCGCGCGCGCTCTGATGATTTGAGGCCTCAAATGCCTCACTATAAGGTGGATAGGAAGGCGAGTGAATTATAAGATCCGCCCCCTTCCACTCCCACCGCAGACTAAGCCGAAAACTGCAACCTTTTTCCACAGGGGGCCTGAACAGTGAGGTCAGGCTAAAGAAGAGGAAACAGAAGGAAAAGACAAAAAGAAGATAGAGAGACTTTAGTTATTGATGGTATTAGGGTACATTTAATAAAATCATGGTAAATCAATCACAGGATCACAACAGATACATCAAGGGTAAGCCAAGGATGAACAAGGCTTTACCAAAAAACTTTCTTTCTTCCTTTTTTTTTATTAAAATAACTGATAAAATGTAAAGCCTATATTTTAAATGGATTTTAAATTAATTAAATGGGGTTTTAATGAAAATCACTGCAAAATGTCCTGGTGCTTTGGGAAGAGTTAGATAAAAGCTTCCTCAAGTGAAACAGAACTCTTCCCCTCTGTTTCTCATTATTCCAGTCAACGGTCTTATTTATTTTTAAAAATACTAGTCATCCGTACGCTCAGTGCACTGCTCTTGTCTCTATAGGAAAATTGAAAGCTTGAAAGAACACCCATATTATGTTATACCTCGTGATCCCAGATGGGGGGAAGGGTTTCCAGAGTGTTAGGGCTCACTTGCCCCCGGGGACACAGCAGGGCAGTGACAGAGGTTGTGTGAGCAGCTAGAACTCTATCCTGGTGATTTTGCAAAAGGCCAGATTCCCTCCTCAAACCCTCATTAGTACCTTAACCCTCAAAGTACCTTAGTAATGGCTCTTATTCAACCTAATGGCCTCCTCCTCAGGTCACTAGAGAAGAAAGTCCTTTTCGGAGCTGAACTAGCCATATCTTGCCTGAATGTCTAAAGCTGCTAAACACAAAGATGCTTCTGAGAAAAGACACACCTCCTGACCACAGCAAACAGGAAGCAGAAGTCAAGGGAGGTGTTAAGTGACTGCTGCTGGTGAATGCTGTGGGTTCAATTCTGGCTAAGGCTGGGGGAAAAGCCATGACACCACATCAAACTGAACCTGAGCAGCCCACAAGTCAGAAGACCCATCCTTTGAGCTGGCGAATTGGGTTGCCAAGAACTCCCCTTGCCACCTCCACAGTTTATGGTGTAACACCCTCAGTTAAGTCACTAACCCAAATTAATGCAACAAGCCCCCTTTTTAAAGAGAAGTGTGAAACTTCCAAGAGCATAAAATTGTATGCAGCACATCTACATACATAGTGATGTGCAACCAAAACGCCCAGCTGGTGGATCCCTGGCTGGAGAATTCTGATTGGCTGACAGCCCATCATGCTCTGGACACAGCAAAAAATACTGAGACACCAGAGGCAGGTCCTGTGACAGTCATCTATGCCAAGAGGTCACTGTTTCTCAGAGGACAAGCTATTTATCCAAGTAGGACCTGTGAGCTCAATGTTCCTAGGAAAAGACTACTACATCACTGAATTTTAACGCTCCAAAAAAAGATCTCATCTGGCCCAACTCTCTCATCTCACAGATAAAGGAACCAAGGCTGGCAGAGTTGCTCACAGTCACTTAGCAAATCAATGTGTGCTCAGCCACTTCCGACTCTTTGGGACCTCATGTACTTTAGCCTGCCAGGTTCCTCTGTCCATGGGATTTTCCCAACAAGAATACTGGAGTGGGTTGCCATACTCTCCTCCAGGGAATCTTTCTGACTCAAGGATCAAAACTGCATCTCCTGCATTGCAGGTGGATTCTTTACCTGCTGAGCCATCAGGTAGCAAGTCAATACAGGAACTAAAATCTGAACCAAAGTCCTCTGAGCCCCAGTCCTATGCTATTCACTGTCTGCTGGAGGAATTAGAGAGAATTGTGGTAAATAGACACACAAGCTATTATAGGGCATGTGGTCCAAGATTGCACTATCCCTTGGAAGCCTATAATAACAACAACTACATATCCCACAGCAATAGTGTCCAATAGATTTTTCTGTGATGGTGGAAATATTCCATGTCTGTGCTGTCCAATCCAGTGGCCAGTAACCCCATGTGGCTAATGAGAACTTGAAAATGTGGCAAATGCAAGGGTAAAACCAAAATTTAAACTGTATTTAATATTAATTCATTTATATTTTGACAGTATAATTTAAAAATATTCTGTTCCACTGTCCCCACACAACTATTAGAATATTCCCCAAATTATAATATGTTCACATATAGTCCAGCTCTCAGACTTGGAAAAGGCATAAAATTCTTGTTGGACCAGATAATCCCAATTTTTTTTTTTTTTGCTCTAGAGATATGTTCATCATACTTATTATCATGGTCTGACTTAGAAAGTGACCCAGGTAAAGAGTCAAGCTTTAGCACTAAGCAACACTAACATTTCCTCTTCATTCTGTCCTCTCCATCTCACCCTACTGTGATATCAACACAAGAGCTAGGAGGATAAATGGGCTAGTTCAACAACCTAGGAATAACTAGGACAATGATCTACATCCTGCGATGTCCGAACAAGGGAAAACTGCAAGCCAGTCCAGGTAGCTGGAACCACTCCCACCGCTGCAGGCCTCTTATTCACTCTGCCTGGAGGAGAGGCAAAGAGTACAAGCAAGCAGCTTTCTGCATAGCTCTGCCATGCTGCCTGGTTTCTGAAATTATACCAAGCTGCCTCAGTCCTGCCTTACTTTAACACCGAAGGCAATGGATAAACAAGCTCCCACTGTATAGTACAGGGAACTATAATCAGTAGCCTCTGATGAACCATAATGGAAAACAATATGAAAAAGAATGTAGATATATGTAAAACTGAATCACTTGCTTTACAGTAGAAATTAGCACAACATTATAAATCAACAATATTTGAATAAAATAAAATTTTTCAAAAACCAATAAAGGCAGATACTTTCCTCACTAACCAAAACTTACCCAAATATCTATCTACAACAGTAATAATAGCAAAATTGAGCTTTTACTATGTGCCAAGCCCTGTACTAAAACACTTATATACATTAGTTCACCTGATGGTCACAGTTACCACAATTAGTAAGTTATTTTTACTGTCCCCACTTTACACATACAGAAAGAGAGATCTGAAGGATAATTTGCCCCGATTCAACTATGAAGCAGTGAAGCCAAAGTCCAGATTCTTAATCTTATGCAAAACTTTTATATGATGTTACAGCAGAGAGGGAACTCACTATATGTTTTTAGTTGTATAAAAGAATGAGCCAGTGGAGGAAACCCTGGCAAACTCATTCATCACTTCTATTAATACAAACAATAACATGTTAGCCTAAGTAAGCTTTGAACCTTAAACAAAACTGTCATTTGGTAAAAATATTGACTGTGACTTCTCCCTGCGGAGAACTAAGAAGTGTGAAATTCACACCTATGTAAAATTTAACACATCTATTATGGGCAATCATTAATGACTATAAAGAAGCAGAAAGAAAGTCTGAATAAACAAACAGTTAAAATTGTCAATGGAAATATTTTAAATGACTCTGAAATAATTTCTTAATCTTTTTCTGTTTTCTCACATTAGCAAGTTCCTTGGCAGTAGCATATGTCTACAATTTCTATTGCAGTTATCTTCAGAGACATCACCATAAATACATATACACAAAAGGGCTCATGTCTACCAGCAAAGTCCCAAACGTGTCCTGGCTCCTAAACTGCACCTCTTTGTCCCCAGGCTTTTCTGCCAGTCTGCATCCCTTAATCTTCCTTAAGACAACACATTCATCTTGCTGTTCAACTGCTTTAACATCTTCAAACACTGACTTCTGCTAACGTGTCAGATATAAATTCCTCACGCCCAGCTCTTAAGGCCTCCCTCTCCTCACTGCCTATACTCAGTCTGTAGGCTCCTCACGGTCTCATAGATTCACAAGGCTCATTTTCACCTCTATACCTTCACGACTATCACTTTGCCTAGAAGGTTCCACACTTCTGCTACTCAAATCTTCACTAGGCATAGTTCAAGTTCCACTTCTTCCTGGAACTCCTCTGACCACTCTGGATTTTGTTAAAATCAAGACAGAGCTGATCGTAATCTGTCTGGAACACTCACCTCCCAGATAACCCACGGTGCATCCCTGCTCTTGTTTCAGGGCTCTGTCTAAATGTGTTGATCCTTTTGGCCTTTCCTGACCACTCTACTTCATTGACTATGCCAAAGCCTTTGACTGTGTGGATCACAATAAACTGTGGAACATTCTGAAAGAGATGGGAATACCAGACCACCTGACCTGCCTCTTGAGAAACCTGTATGCAGGTCAGGAAGCAACAGTTAGAACTGGACATGGAACAACAGACTGGTTCCAAATAGGAAAAGGAGTACATCAAGGCTGTATACGGAGAAGGCACTGGCACCCCACTCCAGTACTCTTGCCTGGAAAATCTCATGGACGGAGGAGCCTGGTAGGCTACAGTCCATGGGGTCGCTAAGAGTTGGACACGACTGAGTGACTTCACTTTCACTTTTCACTTTCATGCATTGGAGAAGGAAATGGCAACCCACTTCAGTGTTCTTGCCTGGAGAATCCCAGGGGAGGGGGAGCCTGGTGGGCTGCCGTCTATGGGGTTGCACAGAGTCGGACACGACTAAAGCGACTTAGCAGCAGCAGCAGCAAGGCTGTATATTGTCACCCTGCTTATTTAACTTATATGCAGAGTACATCATGAGAAACACTGGGCTGGAAGAAGCACAAGCTGGAATCAAAATTGCCGGGAGAAATATCAATAACCTCAGATATGCAGATAACACCACACTTAATGGCAGAAAGTGAAGAAGAACTGAAGAGCCTCTTGATGAAAGTGAAAGTGGAGAGTGAAAAAGTTGGCTTAAAGCTCAACATTCAGAAAACTAAGATCATGGCATCTGGTCCCATCACTTCATGGCAAAGAGACGGGGAAACAGTGGAAACAGTGTCAGACTTTATTTTTCTGGGCTCCCAGATCACTGCCGATGGTGATTGCAGCCATGAAATTAAAAGACGCTTACTCCTTGGAAGGAAAGTTATGACCAACCTAGATAGCATATTAAAAAGCAGAGACATTACTTTGTCAACAAAGGTCTGTCAAAGCTATGGTTTTTCCAGTAGTCATGTATGGATGTGTGAGTTGGACTATAAAGAAAGCTGAGCGCCGAAGAATTGATGCTTTTGAACTGTGGTGTTGGAGACGACTCTTGAGAATCCCTTGGACTGCAAGGAGATCCAATCAGTCCATCCTTAAGGAGATCAGTCCTGGGTGTTCACTGTAGGACTGATGTTGAAGCTGAAACTCCAATACTTTGGCCACCTGATGGGAAGAGCTGACTCACTGGAAAAGACCCTGATGCTGGGAAAGATTGAGGGCAGGAGGAGAAGGGGATGACAGAGGATGAGATGGCTGGATGGCATCACTGACTCGATGGACATGGGTTTGGGTGGACTCAGGGAGTTAGTGATGGACAGGGAGGCCTGGTGTGCTGGGGTCCATGGGGTCGCAAAGAGTCGGACACGACTGAGAGACTGAACTGAACTGAACTGACCACTCTACATAAAATGATACCACCTCCTCACGTCAGCATTCCCAGATCTCTTTGCCTGTTTTGTTTTCCTAACATCCATCACCAGCTTTGATACTTTATATTTACTTGTTTATTGTCAGCCTCCTTTCTGCCCAGAATGTAAGCTCCATGGGGGCAGGGAGTTTTGTATGTTTTGCTACTGATTTATGTCTAGAACCAAGAATATTTCATGGTATGTAGTATATGCTCAGTAAATATTGGCTTCTTCTCTTTAAAATCCAAAAGTGATAGCATGCTCTTATACTATATCGGTTAGTATTTTATAGTTCATTTAGGAATGTGAATTTTTTGTCTCTTTCACTGTCTTTTGTAGATAAATATAAATAATTTCTAGTATCCTCCTGTATCTTCCTCTCCTTCATCAATGCAGTCTTTCATTAAACATTCATTAAATGTATATGGAGCACCAGGTCCTATTCTTTGGCAAAAACTTCAAGAAGTCACAGTTACACATACACACACACACACACACAGAGGCAAGAAACAAGACTGAAAGGAAGAATAGTAAAAAGAAGACTAGTAAAACAGAGAGTCCAGTATTAATATATGGGGGCAGAGTGTATAGAGTAATTATGACAGACTGAGTGGGAAGAAAAAAGAGAAAAGAGACAGAATGGTGTGAGACTAGAGTAGGATGTTGCCAAAGTAATCACCAGATGCTAGTGCTTAATATAAACTGTACCAAAGCAGATATGCAAATATATCGTACATGCATTTAAAAAATTCACATTTTAAAAGTTATCTGCCAGCTATCCTATGGGAAAAAATTAGATTAAGACTAGCGCCATCTAGTGGATGTTTTGGATGTGACCCTAAGTTTTTCTCTCATACAAAACCCTTGTAAATGCCCGCCTATCTCTGGTCTGCCACCCATAAATGTGCTAGGGTTGCACATGACTAATTCCACCATCATGAAATAATCTTTCTCCAGAACCCGGGGTCTCTATGTAAGAGGTCGCCACATTTCTAACAAGGACGTTCCTATCTCCCAACTGATGTTCCTCTGCTTCTGAAGAATGTATACAAAATGAAACACTGCAATTCTTCTTTTAAAAAGTAAGTTATTATTTAAAATATCCACATCTTTTGACCTAGAATTCTACTTCTAGAACTCTATCCTAAGGGGAAAAAGTCTTAAATGAGAAAATCAATTAGTTATTTACAATGTGGGGCTTCCCTGGTGGCTCAGTTTGTAAGGAATCCACCTCCAATGCAGGAGACTCAGGTTTGATCCCTGGGTTGGGAAGATCCCCTGGAGAAGAGAATGGCAACCCACTCCAGTATTCTTTCTTAGAGAATCCCATGGACAGAGGAGCCAGGCGGGCTACAGTTCACAAGGTTGCTAAGTGTCAGACATGACTTAGCAACTAAGCACTGACACACATTTACAGTGCAGGGAGAGGAACCTACAAATCCAACAACAAAGAGATGGTCAAGAAAATTACAGCTATTATGATGAATACCAAACATTTGTATTAATATTCAAACAAACATTTTAGCAATTTCATATTAATAAACATTAAGTTAAAAAAGCAAAAGGCAAAAACTGTGTGCATATGATCTCAAATATGTAAATAATATATATAGAAAAAAAGACCAGAGGAAAATATTCTAAAATATTAACAGGATTGCTTCTATATGGAAGGATTATGTTTTTTAAAGAAATGCACTATTTCTCAAATTCTCTATGATTCATGTACATTGTTTATATAATAAATGTTATTGAAATCTTTTAAACAACCCATATGTTCTGACTGCTGCTGCGGCTCGTCACTAAGTTGCATCCAACACTTTTGTGACCATGGACTGTAGCCCGCCAGGCTTCTCTGTCCATGGGATTTTCTGATTAATTGCTTGAAATTTTCAACTTCTGCCTGATTTTATTAATTCCAGAAAAAGATAATAATCAAGTGAGCCAGTCTTTCCACAAGAAGGGGAAGCTAGAAAAGAAAGCAAACATATTGCAGTTTTGTTCCAGGATCTGAATCCTGATGGAGAAATCCCCCAGTTGTTGAGTTGTACTGAAATTCCATTAACGTCATCACACTTCTCTCAACAGAATGCCCGAAACTTACGGAGGGCTCTGCTGGCAGCAGGGAGTTACAGAATCTCGTAACCACTTGGGTACTCATCTTCAGAATCCCCAGAAGAACCAGATCAGGGCCACCTTAAAATAGGAGGGGAAAGATACAAGCAAAAATACAGGTCAGGAAAAAAAATTCCAAAAGTTAAACCTATTTAGAGGGGTCAGGTTCCTACTCCAGGCTAACCCATTTAAGTCATCTGGAAGCATAAAAAAATAGGACCCCAGTTAGCAGGAAATCCAGCCCAAGATACTATAATTACAACAGGGCTATCCCAAAGGCATTTTTAATACTAATCATTTAGGTTTTAATAGTAAAAAAGCAAAAACAAATGGTTCCCTATTATTATCCAGGCAAGAATGCATTTTCCCTCTACCCTAAATGTATCACTCTGTTGACAGAAATAATCAATAAACAATCTATAATAGGAGTAAAAAGGAATTTTATTTGAGCCAACCTGAGGAGTATAACCCAGAAATAGCCTCTCAAATAAACTCTAAGCAACTGCTCTGGAGAAGCATGATTTTCAGCACAGTTTTAAATCTTATCAGAACAAAGAAGGTCAAAGAAGTCAGAGATTCATTCCTTCAAGTTTCCAAAAAAACAGATCAGCATGTACACAGGAAGTTGGTTTGGCCTTGGCACCTGGGAAGGGAATCTTATCATCGAAGGAGTAACAGCACTGGTGTCCCAGGAAGAGGGGCATTTAATCTTTATTTTTAACATGCATGTTCTGTATTTCTAGTCAGTGCACCCTTTTCTATAACGATTAAAGCAGATGTAAAATGTATGTTTGATAAGCCACAAGCAGGCTGTTTTGGTTAGCACAAAATTCAAGTTAAATCATCTATAAGTTGGAATGACTTTCTCAAACCTCAATATGTGAAAGTTTCCTCCATTAAGTCAAAAGCCATAGGAAGGATGCTGAAGACAATGAGGAGAAATAACCAGGAGCTCTGCTTCTGACTCACTTTTCCCTTCTTCCTCAAGCATTCAGTTTTAACCTAGAATGGGAGCACTTATATTTCAAGGCAGACATTTTTATAAAGCACTTGAAGGTTAGAAAGGGCTATCATCTATATCAACTTTATTTGAAATAACCCTTGGAAATAGAGTTCATTTTATTATCCACAACTAATAACAGGTGAGTGGGTTGTTCTGCCCATCAGTAGCGCAGGCGGGGTTCTAGCCACGTCTTCTGAATCCATTCGCACTAGCTCTGTGCCAGAGGGCACAGAAAACAATAGTGGTGATGATGATGATGGCAGCAGCCAACGTTTGTCCACATACTATGAACTCTTCCGAGTGCTTTAAATTCTCACAAACACTCTAATAAATTGATCCTATTATTTCTGACTTTTTTTTCCCGCTGCCATTCCATTTTTCAATACTCTATCCATTTTAAGGAATCTTTCCTCCCAGGAACAAAGCCAGGGGCCGCGGTATTCGGGGAGAGTGGTGTACAGCTTGAGAAAGGGAAGTCTTCAACCTCTGAAAGTATGACTCAAGGACAGCACTCTTAAGAACCTGCAAAAGCTCTGAGAGGGTTTGGAACCTGAAACTTCCACCTCCTTCCCACCACACCTTCACCCCTCCGTTTGCCCCCAGTTCTGATCTGGGAAGTTTACCCGGTGATAATAATACTTTCCAGGTACCCACCACCTTTCAGCACCTACCTTTTAAATCGTCGATGTGTCTGGTTCCGCATCTCTGTCCCCAGTCTTTCTGAGAACCGCCTCCTTCTGCTTAGTGTCGCCTCTGCGTGCCCGTTGCCATGGCGACGGCAGAGCCCGGCCTGGACCGATCCGCCTCCAGCTGGCGGGAGCCCGCCTCCGTCCTCCCGGGCTCCGCCCCCTACGGCCCTGACCCCGCCCCCTGATTGTCCAGAACCGCCTCCTAATGGCCCAGAGCGCATTGCCTGCCATCCTTCACCACGCCTCCTGACGGCCAGACCCCGCCTCCTGAGGGCCAGAACTCCGCCCCTTGCCCGTCTAGACCTGCCTCTTGCTGGCTCGGACCCCGCCTCCTGATTCCCAGAACCCTGCCCCCTGCCTACTAGACCCACCTCTTACCGGCCCAGACCCCGCCCCGGAGCTCCGCCTTTCGCAGTTGCGAAGCAGCCTTCAGTGTGTGCCAGCCGTACCCGGGCTCTGCTTCCCTAGCAGCTGGTAGGGCGGTGAAAAGTGGTTGGTCTTCCTTACCGCCCTGAGGCTGAATGAGAGCTCGCAGACCTCCACCCAAGAAAACGCACCAACCATGTTCCTTATGCGATTTATTGATCCTAACAGCTCCGCACCCCTGAGAGAACACAGTCCAGCTTAAGGGGAAGTTTCTGTGCCTCGCGGTGCTGTCGACATCAGTGACTTGACGTCCCTGCAATCGATGGTCCGAAAACGCTTGCTTCATGCTTCAGTCCCTGCCCTCACTTGTTTGTGTAGGGCCTGGACCCTTTTGACCCAGCCTCTGAGGAAATTGCCCAACCCAGATCTAGGAGCTGTGTACAAGAGCTCTGAATGCTTTCCAGAGCACCTCTTCTTCAGCTTCGGAGCTGAAGGTGTGTAGGAGGGATACCATCAAATGAACTCCAACAGAGTCAGCCCAAATGCAAGTGCTTCAAGGGGAACCTGTTCTTTCTGCACTTTCCCTGAGGGCAGGAGAAAAGATAGGGGTCAAAACCCCACCTTCTTGCGCACTCGACCTATCGCACTCATTCTGTACAACTCCATCCACTAAATACGACCCCAAGCTAATGGTGGCAAATAAGAGATAGGCCGAGGCAGAGCGCAGGACTGGGAGTTTGCAATTCCGGGGGCTCTGGAGTTCTTTAAGCCTAAAACGTGTCCACTGTTCTAGGCTGCCAGCCAGTCCCCCAAATACGTTGTGATGAAATGATGCCCACAGGTACCTCCCCCATCAGGGTTCACACAAGGGTCCCGTTCTTGCTGTCATAGTGAGGAGTGACCTGGGGGAAGCGAAGGGTCGCATACTCTGTAGCATTTTTTAACTGTAGGTGCTTCACCTCCCGGACGGAGCGTGGCTGGGGAAGGCTGTCCAGTTGAATGTCTGCATAATACAAGCTGCTCTCCTCTGACCTGAGGCTTTGACTCCTCCTCTCCTGAAACGCAGGCTGCTTTAACACCTGCTCATACGTGTGTCCCATTGTGCCATGGTCCTGAGAGGAATGAACAGCATTAAGGGAGATTCTTGGCTTGGTTGCTCCCCTTCCCCCTCTGTCTCAGGCTGGACAAGCTGAGCCCTGGGGTGCCAGGTCTGAGCGGCCTCCTAGGAGGGACAGAGGCTTGTCATTACCTTGGTGTCATTCAGTTGCCGCCACTGCTCATGCTGCAGCGGCTGCTGCTGCCACCTCGGTGTTCGTCTTGCTTGGCTCCCTGAGAGGAAGAAATCTGACTTTAATCCGTTTTCTCTTCTGTCTCTATTGAAACTGCCCTCTTCAAATCTCTGTTACATGATTATGGTGGGCTTTTGACTAACCTCCCTGCCTCTCCTCTTGTCTCTCACCTCCGCCATTCCCACATCCAAACTCCTTAGCAGAGTATACACCCTGGCCCTTTTATGATATGCCAATAATACCTTCCATCCTAATGTTTCAGCGGCCCCTAACATAATTTTACAATTTTATGTTGGGACTTCCCTGGTCCAGTGGTTAAGAATCTGCCTTCCAATGCAGGGGATACAGGTTCAATCTCTAGTCAGGGAACTAAGATCCCCACATGCCAGAGGAGCAGCTAAACCCATGTGCCATAACAGAGTCCTCGCACCGAAACAAAGACCCAGCACAGCCAAAATAAAATAAAGTAAAAAAAAAACCCCAAAACAATTATATATTGAGAGCCCATGGTATGCCAGACCCTGTGTCCGCATTCTAGGGATAGAAGGATGAGTTGACTGTTTTCTCCACTGCAGGGAGCTTGCAGTCTACTAAAGGAGACAGAAGTATACAGACTATTACAGTGCAATGTGGTAAGAGCTCAGCTACAGCAAACATTTGGTCACTTTTCATAAAGTCACTCTTCTCTCGCTTCTTTTTTCTGCATGCTCCCTGCTTCTCTTCCACCTCGTAAACGTGCTATTATTCCTTCAATATGGGTGTGTTCTCCCCTTCTGTAACAGCCTGAGTGTGGTGCTGTTGGGAGCACTAGTACATGGTATTACGATTCTTTGTTTACGTGTATCTCTCTCTCAAACTTGATTTTCAGCTCTTCTAGAGCCACACTTCGGTGTACCCTTCCGCTCATGCCTCTCTGCCTCCTCCAGATCCTGCAGAGTGCTTCACATACATTATAAGTTTTCAGTAAATTTTTGCTGGATGAATGCAAGAATGAACAACCAACCTTGCCACTCTGAGATAATGGAAAGGGTGAGGTTCAGAGTTTCAGAGGTGGTCTGGAACACAGTAACCTAAAGATCTCTTTGGTGTACTCTCTCCCTTTAGCCTTGCTCCACCTTACACCCTTTCTTAAGACACTGGTTCTATTATCTTCTTTTCTCTAATTTGCACTCCCCTCAGCACCCCCTACCCCCAACTCACATTACCTATTTTCTCTTTCCTCTGTAAAGTTGATGGACAGCTCCTGTGAAAGGAAAAACAGATCACCCATGTGTAAGACCTTGGCCTCTGTCTTCCCTCCTGCATCCTTTGCTCTGTGGTCTCCTTAACATTCTGGTGGGATGACGTTCCCTCACCTCCCTTTAACAAAGATTCACCCTGAGCCAGCAAAGCATTTATCAAGGGTACCACACCTCTCCCAGAGGGATGGTTCTGGAAGGTGGAGTGGTACAACTGACACAACCAAACCCAAAATACAGCCCCAGGCAGGCAGGCACTACATGCTGGGGATGTAGTTGGGTTGAGGGCTATTCTGGGATTGTCTAACAGGCTAATCCCAGAGGAGGGTAAGGGAATCCTGCCAAACGAGGGGATATTCCTGGATTCAGAGACCCTCTTGCTTTTCCTTTCGCTTCTTTCGTTCAGGGTCTCTGTCAACCCAGGATTCTTATTCTGGGAGTCACAGAAGCTGCCACAACCAGGGTTGACTAATTAGGGCCCCACAAAGCCCTTTCCTGACAGGTGACCTCCATTCCTGCTTCTTTGTCCTTGTTTCTAATTAACAGGGAGAGTGAGAGAAGTTTAACCTTTGACGTCCACAACACAGGAAGCTCTGAATTTGGTGAGTGACTCAGCTATACTGCCCTCGCTGCAGGACAGCTCTCTTACACTTATTTCTGAGCCCCTGGGGTCCCCGATGGAGCCAGTAAGTCTACGTGATTGTCAACTGTTTGATGGCCAGAGAACAACACTTGTCTGAGGAAATAGGCTGAATACTTCGTTGCTTACTCCGGATGCTTTTTCTTGCTAGTACATTTCCAGCTCTCACCAGAGCCAACTCTATTTGTCTAACTTCTGTCTCCCCAAGGAAGTTTCCTTCTTTAGCCAATTAAGAACAAAGGGGGAGGGGGAATTCTAAATCATGTTCATTTTACTACTGCAGAAAACTCAGGATTTTTCCACACATATCTGACACAGGTTCGTGTTTTGGTTTTTGGTTTTAATGCAGCTTGCTGAGTTGAGAAGGCAATGGCAACCCCACTCCAGTACTCCTGCCTGGAAAATCCCATGGACCGAGGAGCCTGGCAGGCTGCAGTCCATGGGGTCGCTAAGAGTTAGACACAACTGAGAGACTTCACTTTCACTTTTCACTTTCATGCACTGGAGAAGGAAATGGCAGCCCACTCCAGTGTTCTTGCCTGGAGAATCCCAGGGACGGGGGAGCCTGGTGGGCTGCCATCTATGGGGTCGCACAGAGTCGGACACGACTGAAGCGACTTAGCAGCAGCAGTAGCAGCTGAGTTGAGAGCAGTTAGTCTCCATCCAAACTCTACAGGTGGTTCAGAAAAAAACCTTTGAAACTATTTCTGGGTCTTGCTACTTCTTCTTCTGCCACTTCAGCTCTTCCTTTCTCTTACCATTGCATAGGCATGGCCTAATCCTAGCCTCTAAGTCCTTGTCCTGATCACTACTCTCTTCCTACTTACTTCTACTTAAACAGATAAAGAAAATAATAATTCTAAAATAAGATGCACTTGGGTGACTCAGATTTGGTGAGCAGAGCCTGTTCCCAAGTTGGATGTTGCACAATGCCTGGACATGAACCCAGATGGAATATTCAGTTAGACTCGTGGGTGATAGGATTTTATTTTTAGCTCAGAATTAAGGGAACCAAACGGGTACTCTCCTATACTGGTAATAAGAATAAAAATTGGTGCGATTTTTCTAGAATGCACTTGGCAATAAGTATGAGAGGCCTTAAACATAAATGTATGTAACCACTGATGTAGCAGTTCTAACCTATAATCAGACAGGTGCATATATGGATATTTATTATAGCATTATTTATAATTGCAAAAAGTAGGAAATATCCTAAATGTCCAACATTGGGAACTAACTAAATAAATGGCATCTCCAATCAATGGAATATCATACATCAATTTAAGAAAGATGTTGGAAGAACACCTAATAGCATGGAAAATTTTCCTCTTTATTAAGATAATAAAAAGGCAATATGTTTTGGGATAAAAACTATGCATATAAAAATTTTAAAAGGATTACATGGAAATACACTAAAATGTTCCTGTCATCTCTGGGTGCTTATATTTATGGTTGTTTCTTACTTTCTGCTCTTTGGTATTTTCAAAATGTTCTACAATGAACATGTATTACTTTTGTAATCAGAAAAAAGTTTTTATAAAAATCTCTTCAATTGTCATAGTGCCTTTAAGTTTCTGGAAGTTTTAGGTAATGATAAATAGAGAAGAACAATATTTATCCAATCCTACCAATATTCAAGAGGAAAAAATATATATTTTGGTTAGGTTATCTGGTGTAGTGTTTCTAGCCAGGCTCTAGATTTAGATTGATAGTATCAGACTAGCTCTATGATCTTTAGCAAGTTTTCTACTTCATGCAGCTTCCATTTTCATTTTATTTTATTTAAAAAAAATTTTTGACTGTGCCGCATGGCATGCAGGATCTTAGTTCCCTGACCAGAGATCAATCCCATGTCCCCTGCAATGGAAGCACAGAGTCATAACCACTGGACTGCCAGGGAAGTCCCTCCATTTTCTTATTAATTAAATGAAGATATTAATAGAACTTAAACTTCATGGCATTACTGTAAAAATTAAATAAAATAATAGATGTAAAATACTCAGCTAAGTGTCTGGTATATAGTGAGCATTGGTCAAAGCTGACTACTGTGACTACCATCAGACATGAAGGATATGAAGACTTGGGGAAAAAGGGAGCGAAAGACACTTTACACCCCCTCCTCTGGAATTTTTTATGTTTCTAGATGTCTTATCTCTGTAGGATATCTCAGAGTTGTAAAAGTGCTTCATTTGTTTTTTCAATCCTGACAATATTCTGGAAAATTATTTGTTCTTGTTTTATAAATGGGCCAACTAGGGCCCTAAAACTTTGGTATCTGACTCAAGAAGGCAGGGACCGTATTTCCTATTTTTACTTTGCCTTCTGACTCTACCATTATAAACAAAATAAAATATTTGTTTAACAAGTGAATGGGTACATGAATGAATAGTAGCAACAGGAGGTGAATCCAATGTGCTTTTCAATGTACCTCACATATCTCTCTAAACATAATACTTTATTCAGAAACAGGACATTCTCAAGACAGATGCAGGCCTGGAGTAGCATAGAAGGAAGCAGTGGACAGGATAAAACCAGGTTTCGGGGGGTTATTGTGTTAAAAAGAAACAATAGGCCTTGAATGGTGTTGCTTGTGCTAAGCTCACATCATCAAACCATGTCTTGATACCCAGCCTAACTGGAGTTTCAACCTTCCCCAGGAACATAGTCTTATATGGTCACTTTGGAATTATCTGGTCAGCACCAATGGGGTAGTCTGTCACATAGACCTTTTCCATTGCCCAAAGGAAGATGAGGTCACTTGCTCTTCCCTGACCCCTCCCTCTTCTGCCTATGAAAGCCTTCCATTTTGTAAAGCTTCTCAGAGCTCCTTTCTGCTCGCTAGGTAAGATGCTACCTCATCATGAGCCCTTCAATAAAGTCAATTAAATTGTGAAAATTTACTTGGGTGAGTTTTTTCTATTTAACAACAGTGATGATAATACTGGGAGAGAACAATAAAGACAATTTAATTCATTCATTTTGAGGCTTTCCTATATTATCTGCTCTTCCAGTCCGTGATCTAAACAACATAAGTCGTGTTATCTACATTATATATGAGGCAGAAGAGAAGTCACAGGATTTGCCTAAGGTCACACAGCAAACAAATGTGAAAGTTATATTCAAATATTCCATGGATATTCTCCTTCTCCTCACTTCTAGTCTTTTAAATAAACATTTCTCCAAAGTTGATTTACTTGATTCCGGAGATGGTATTATGGAGTGGTTAAAAGTATGGACTTTGAGGGACTTCCTTGGCGGTCCAGTGGTTGACCCTGTGCTTCTCAAGCAGGGGCGAGAATTCCATCCCTTGTCGGGAAATGAAGATCCCACATGCTGTATGTATAGTCCAGAAAAAAAAAAAGTAGGGGCTTTGAAGTCAGACTGGCCTGGGTCGGAATCTTGGTTTATTTGCTTACTAGCCATGTGACCTCAGACAAATTAGTTAACTTCTCTGAGCCTTAACTTCTTAGCTGTAAAACAGGACAAGGGGTAAGGCCACACCTCCCTTAGAATTGTTGGGAAAATTAAAGGAGACTATTAAGTGCCTGGAACATAATAAGTTCTCAAATCATTACCATTATCTGGAGGAGAAAGGAAGAGAATAAAGGGAACGAGGAGGAAGAGGAAGACAAATAGAAGAAAACATCAATTCACCATTCCATCCCTGTCCTGTCATTTGGCAGACAGCTGCCTTGGCTGTGTTTTTGAGGTTTCCTGAAAGGAGGGGGCACAGAATGGGGTGCTGCTCCTGGGAATGCCAGGTGAAGAAGGTGACAATGGGGAGTTGGCAGAGCGCTACCCGCTGGCTTTCTCTTATCCTTGGGGCCTCTGTGTCCACCAGCAGAGACCTCGCCCTCCGACCTTTCCCCCTACTCACCAGCTTCTCCCGCAGCAGAGCTGGTTTCCCATGGTGCTCTGTCTCCCAGGGAGCCCAGCTGGTTTTCCACCGAAAGAGGTTTGTGCATTTCCTGGTTCCCGGTTCAGCTTTCAGCAGCAGCAACGGGGAGTCGCTGCCAGTGTCAGATTTCAACCTAACAGGTTGGACTTTGGAAGCCACCTGCTGGAAAGATTCCCAGGCGACTGCTTCCAGACAGAGGGTAGAGGAACACACACGAGCTCCAGGTGAGAGCGATCTCACCTTCGGGATCTGGAGCTGCTTTGAGGAAGCGTGAACTCTGAGCCTCAAGCTTCATTGAAAAGAAACCTGAGATAGAAAAGGGTTCTGTGTTTCCTTAGGAAATGTTTTTGTACTGCATCACACTGTCATTGAAATATATCCTCTATAATAAAAGTTTTACCTGTTTCCCCAGCATTACTCAGGTTTAATTGCGTTTCACTTTGATGGTCATTGGTATTAGTCTCTTATTATCCTTGTCCAGAATCTGGGTTTGAAGACTGGACTCTTTTGGAAACTAAAATCTAGGGAAATGTATTCCTTTTGTATTCTCTCTTGCTAGTGGAATGAATGTGGGCAAACCACTTTTTTTCTAGGACCTGTGAAAACGGAGGACAGAACTCATTACTTAATCCCCTTTCTGGTCAAAAATCGTATGATTTTATGATTGGAGTGGTCTCAGCACTTCTTAACCGTTCACTTCCCTGTCCTCAGTATAGAACTATGGAATCTCCATTTAATCTCAACTCAACTTCTCCAATGACCGAAGTTAGACTCATTCCACACTCATTGGCAACTAGGATGTGGTTGAGTAAATTCCTTAGTAGAAAATAGGGACTCTTGGAGAATTTGTAGAACCTATACAGCTTGGCTTCAGGGTTCCCACCCCATCTTTAGTATATTGTTTAAATGCCCAATTATTTGTGTGTCCCTTAAGGATGTTCAGAATCCAGCACTCAGCCCTGTACTCCACAGAGAGTACCCTGGACTCTTCATTCTTCCTCTATCTTCTTTATGAAAAACAGGGATAAAAAGAGTGACATCCTTATAGAATTGTGGTGAAAATTAGATGAGATAATATATACAAAACTCTAATCCAGGACTTGACACATGGGACACTTTCAGTAAGTCCTAGCTATGGTTATTATTATTACTTTTTGTTCTCATCTAATTGTTAGATGGTAAAGCATCTTACTTATTATCTGGTGCTAAACCATTGCACCAGCCTCTTATTTCACGGCCATGCTTCTCCCTGGCAATCCACTCTGTACTGTACTATTAACTGTATTCTTTTCATCCTGTTACCCAAACTTCTTACCCTGGTACTTAAAGCCCTTCATAATCTGGTCCCTTTTCAGCCACTTTCTCTAATTTAAGGAAAACACTTGAGATTTTTTATATGACCAGAAACTCCAAAGGAACCAGCACTGTGTTGTGGCAGTCAGAAAACCTGATACACTCTAAGCAGCATTAATAGAAGTCTAGAGTGATAAACAAGGGTATTGATTATTCCACTGAAATACGTACCAGTCAGTCCATGATTGGAATAACAGTTTTAGGTTTACATGTTGAATTTCAAGTTACACTGTCAAGAGGCAGTGTATTCAAGAGAAAGTTGTCTGAGTTATAAGTGGTATGAAAAGTCCTATAAAATATGGTTAAAAGAATTAGGCATGTTTCATTGGGAAAGGGAAACTTTTGGAGGACAGGATGGTTATTTTTAAATATCTGAGGAGACTCTCAAGGGAAAGAAGGATTGCACTTATTTTCCAGACAAAACCTGAGCCAATGGGCAGAAGTTACTGAAATGCAGATTTTGGTTCAAAAGAAGTCCAAAAAGAAAATGAAGTGAGCTACTTTATGAAGTTCTAAGCTCTCCGTCACTAAACATGTCCCAGAAGTTGACTAATAATCTTCAAAGTGTTCGGATGGGTTGCGAATTTGGACAAAATCAGAGGCTGCAATTTTTTTTCTAGCTAAGGAAGCTTTTCTTTTAAATGAAGCTCAAGTAAAATTATAAAACAGATCAAAGCGAAGCTGTTGCAATAGAAGTCTAAAGAGGATCCTTTTAAAATCCTTTTTTTTCTGAACTAGATGTTAAGATTCCTGAGAGTAGACAACAAAGGAGCATAGTTTTAAATTATATTTACAGTGTATAACCTCCATACCATACTACTTGGGGGTTAAATAAATATTTGTTGAATGAGCGAACAAAAGAATGTATCAATAGTTATTCCTCAAAGGCATGCTTTAGTTTTTAACAGATGGCAATCTTTTAACCAAGAATTGTTTTCTTTAAGTGAGGGGTCTTTTCCTGGGAGTCCACAGATCCCTAAGAGGGCATATAAATGGATCTCAGGAGCTGTGTGAACCTGTTCAAATTATGTACCATATTTCAAAGCATGTGTATTTTTCTGGTAAGAGGATCTATTGCTTTTGTAAGATTTTTTCAAAAGGGTTTATAAAAAAGTTAAGAATCAACCAACCACTTTAATGGAAGAATTTCAGATGTCCATCACAACCTAGTAAAACATGTATTTGGGATCAAGGAGGTCTGCTGCTGCTGCTACTACTGCTGCTAAATTGCTTCAGTCGTGGCCGACTCTGTGCGACCCCATAGACGGCAGCCCACCAGGCTCCCTCGTCCCTGGGATTCTCCAGGCAAGAATACTGGAGTGGGTTGCCATTTCCTTCTCCAGTGCATGAAAGTGAAAAGTGAAAGTGAAGTCGCTCAGTCGGTCTGACTCTTAGAGACCCCATGGACTGCAGCCCACCTGGCTCCTCCGTCCATGGGATTTTCCAGGCAAGAGTACCAGAGTGGGTTGCCAGTGCCTTCTCCGAGGTCTTCTGCACACTCCTCAAATCATACATATTCATGCTCTCTTGATTACGGAAAGTAATTAAGAGGTCAACCCTCCAGGCTCTCCTGAATACACCATACCCCTAGTACTAAGACTCTACTTCCAAAGGAAGTTTCCCTGGCCATCATCACCAGACCAATACCCTTGGAATGGGTGGAGGGATGCAGGGATTCCTCTCTTTGGGATGTTTCAAGATTAGAAACAAATGCTTTCTCTCCCAGGCAGAGGGTGGGGAAACTTTGTGGTTCCGCGACAATGGCAGAGGCTGCTGTGTCTGTGTCGCTATGTCTGCATTCTCCATCCCTCAGAATCAGAGGCCAATTTTCTGTGGGCAGACCAGGGCTTTAGGCAACTCTGCATCCAAAAGCCGTTTTCCCAACCCCTACCCAAAACAGGGCAGACAGTCTGGAGACCCTTGTTTTTGTGTCTCTAATCACCAGCTCAGACAGTGCCCTCTGGGCTGTTTGGATGGCATATCCCTTTCCCCTCCCAGGATCACGCTTTCTTTTGTTGCACTGTGAGAAAATCATGGCCAGGAATTTGATCCGGAGCCAGTGTCAGCTTCCGGGTGTGATCTCAGCATCCACGTGTGAGCTCAGAGTGCTGTGACATTGGGTCCACCTAACTGAGGACCTTTTTGTCTCCTTCCCTGCCCATCCCCTCCTCCAGGCCACAGAATAGGGAGCAGCACAACAAGGCCCTGAGATCTGGGTTTATTCAGCTCCACCCAAAACTAAACAAAACAAACAAAATGCTATGACACGTCCCAAAGGACCAAACCATACATTGTGACCATGCACGTTTCCCTTCCCCCAAGGATGCGGCTACCTCCGGGGTGGTGGGCAGCTGCTTCTATCACGGGCCGGGAGCTAGAAAGGGGTTCAGTGGGTGCTGGGTCTGTGGCGCTCAGGGCTCAACACCGACAGCCTCCTCCTCTTCCTCTGGATCAGGGGGCGCTGGGAGCAGGGAGATGTAGACCTCGTTGACCTCTGTGTCCAAATGTCGGCCGCCCCGAGGCGCCTCCAGGTTGAGGATGCCGTCGTGGGAGAGTGCGGCGCGGACCCGCCAGGGGTCAACGTCGGCGGGCAGGACGTAGGTGCGGCAGAACTCGCGCGACACGAAGCCGTGGCGGTCCAGGCGCTGCGGGTGCCGGGCGGACACCTCCAGGAGGTTGTCCACAGTCCTCACGGTCACCTCATCTGGGGTAAAGTGGCTCACATCCAGAAACGCCTGGAACTTGCCCTCGCTGAGCCGAAGCTCGGAGGCTCCTGCCCGGCTGCCCTCCCCAGCTGGCGCTGCCCGGGGCCGGACATAGTAGCCGTGGTAGAGGGTAGGGGTCAGGATCTCTTCTGGCAGGAGGCCTGCGGGACAGAGAGAGAGAGAGAGAGAAAGGCGAGAAGGAGGGATGAGGTAGGAAGGGGTGCGAAGGAGGATGAAGTGAGAGACCAGAAGGCCTGCGGAGGGCGGGAGCCGAGGAAGGAGGAACGGGAGAGGGTCCCACAGGCTGGAGGGAGGCGGGGGAGAGGAGAGCAAGGCAAACCGGGTCCGGGTGGGCCGAAGGGGGCGGGGAAAGGCACTTTGGGGGGCAGGGTGGGGTGGGGTGGGGGGCGCTTAGGGGCAGACGTCCGAGCTCTGCGGGCAGCAGTCTGCACCGAGGCCAGTAGGAAGGGGAGCGCGCCCGGCTTGGAGGGGGCGGCGACGGGGGAGTCTGGGGTGGGAGATGACTCGCCCCAGGAGTTCAGTTAAGCCCGGAGTGGGGTGGAGGCCAGTTACCATTGGGAGGTCAGCCCAGAATCTCCGGAGGTGGGGGTGGGAGGCAAGGGGGTGGGGTGGCGTCCGTGCCATACCTTCCCCGAAGCGCTGCTCGCCCAGGCGGCTCGGGTTGGCAAACTCGTACTCGGCGGTGGCCGGGTGGGCATGTGGCACCGAGCGGCCCGACATGGCTGCAGACGCGCCGGCGGCCCCGGTCCGAGGTGCGGCCCCAACAGGCGCAGCGGGACCCCTCCAGCTGCCGCGGAGCCGGGGCGCGGCGGAGGTGGGGGCGGGGTCTACACCACCCAAAATAGTGCGGAGCCCGGTGGGGAGGGGCGGCGAGCGCCCGCGACCAGCGTGTGACCCGCGCCGCCTGGACCCCCGTCCCCTCCCCTGCACACCCTTCAGCTGTCACAAGCCTCCCCTCCCCGCACCACCCCCCCCCCACACACCGGGACAGCTGGGTGTCGGGGCTGGGGAGCGAGCCGGCGTGGGGAGGCTGCTGCCCACGGCCCGGAGAGGCCTCGCTGAGACCCTCATCAACAGTTTGCATGTTTTTCTCCACCTCCTCTTCTCCTCCCCTATGGCAGACAACCGGCACCCCACTTCATACAGCTCTCCCCTAGATTTGAGGTTCTGCCAGCCACGGAAAGTGAAAGATGCAAACAACCTTCTACCCTTTCTTTGGGGTGGGGTGAGGAGCCTTCCCCGCCGAACGTCAGGGTCCTCTCTGAACCCAGGGCAACCCAGAGCACCACGTGGAAACCTCCCACGGCCATGCTGGTGGTCACTGCTCTCCCCCAGGGACCCACAAAGAGTTAATGTCCCTGGGGCTCAGCCTCGGAAGATTCCAGTTCCTGCCCAGGCCCAAGATAGCTGCTGGCCCCATTCCCTTGGCATGCAGGGCTGGAGGAGAGGAGGAGGGGCACAGTGCCCGCTGCTTGGGATTCCTGACTCAGTCCCAACTCCAGAGGAGGGGGTGGGGGTGGGTGCCATTGGGTGTGGACAGAAAGCTAGTGAAACAAGACCAGGACAGGTCACTGGCCAGCTCAGGCGCGTTTGTATTTCTCTTTTCTTAGCTCAGTGAGTACTGGGTATGTGTCATACTGCCAAATCCCCAATCACAAGTCCCCATGAACGGGCGGTGAGCTGGGATAATAAAACCCCTGACATCACCATTCCAGAAGCTTCACAAGACTGTGTATATAAGGGGCTGGCCGCAGCTGCTGCTGAAGGAGCTGACCAGCCAGCTGACCCCCACGCTCACCTAACCACCATGGACATCGCCATCCACCACCCCTGGATCCGCCGCCCCTTCTTCCCTTTCCACTCTCCCAGCCGCCTCTTTGACCAGTTCTTTGGCGAGCACCTGTTGGAGTCTGACCTCTTCCCAGCTTCTACTTCCCTGAGCCCCTTCTACCTTCGGCCACCCTCATTTCTGCGGGCACCCAGCTGGATTGACACTGGCCTCTCAGAGGTAAGTCTCCCCTTTGCCGGGACAGGAGAGTTCATTCTGGAACCTTCTGGAAGCATCTCCATCCACTGTCCTTTTCCTCCTGGCCTAAATCTGTGCCTAAGGGTCCTACGTGTCTTAGGCACTTGTGTGTCCTGCAGTGAAGGGCAGATGAGGTCCCTAGTTCCTCTCTTTCCCAGTCACCTGTTTGTATTTGGTGTGCCTCTGTATCCTATCTGTTACTTTTTCCATGCACTATGAAGGTCATTCTCTATTCCTTATCTTCTGGGTAGGATGTCCCTTTCTGGTTCGTTTCATAATGATCTACAGGGAAAGAGCTGCCTTCAGACTCCTTTGCTCACCTCCTCTAACACCTCATCCTGACAAATACTGTCATCTCAAGTTTCAGAGCCGGGAGACAGTCTTACCTCATCCTGAGCGTTCCACCCCTGCTGCATGGAGCTGGAGACAGCAACCACTATTTTCTTCCTTTTTATTCCCTCTTATATGATTTTCCAAGTTTCTAAGGGTTGTGACAGGGCACTGGCCTGAGTCCAAACCTAATGAGGATAGAATGTAGGTCCACTTTAGGGATTCCCCCCCCCTTCAATTGTCCTAAGATGGTGGCAGAATGGGGTGAACAGATAAGAGTGACAGAAGCTGTCACAGATAACACTCTGGTTTAAAAATATTCAAGTGTGAGTAAACAGGAGCCGAGTGGGCAAGGGCTTTGGAAGGACAATGGGAGCTAGCAGAACATTCCAGATTGAGTGGGTGGGAAACTTGGCAGAGACCTCAGTAAGAAGAAGGGGCCTTTGTCTCACAGACAAATGACAAGGCCAGGCATTGGTTCGGAGAAGCAGCAGAAGGCATGCCGCGACCCATCCTTGTGCTTTGTCCTCTGGGTGGTCTGTATTCTTCCCTGTCCCTGTAAATAAAGTTTGGGCCTGATGACCAAGGGGTGTGCCTAGGGTACCACTATGGGGGTGCCCCTGAGCCAGAGGGCATGTTTATTCAAAAAGGGATTTTTAGCTAAAAAGAGGAGGATGAACTACCTGGACAGAAAGCAAATCTGCAGAATGATGAGGCTGTACTAGTATCATTTACGTTCTTTTCTCCTCTTTTCTCTTACCCTCTCCCCACCTTGTTATTTCCAGATGCGTCTGGAGAAGGACAGATTCTCTGTCAACCTGGATGTGAAGCACTTCTCCCCAGAGGAACTCAAGGTCAAGGTGCTGGGAGATGTGATTGAGGTGCATGGCAAACATGAAGAGCGCCAGGTATGTAGCTGACTTTCTCTTGTGCTCTTTTTCCAGGGCATGCTATATGCCAGATACTGCCCTCAGCCCGAGGCCGGCAACATTCCAGGCCTAAGCCACTGCTGTCGGGAACAGGGATAACCCGTTGCTGTTTTGGCCAGATCTTTGTTGCTTATTTTGATTTGATTGCCTCAGGGATATATGGAATGTTAACTTCCTGTTTAAGCCAGCGGTTCTCAACTTTGCCAAAGTTAAAATTACCAGAGGAATTAAAAAAAAAAAAAAAAAACAATGCTCAGGCATATCCCAAATCATTTAAATCAAGATCTTTAAAAAGCTCCCTAGGGAATTCTAATGCGCAGTCAAGGCTGAAGACCACTGATTTAAATAGTGGTTTCAGACATCTGATTGTTTTACATAATTTATTAACTGCATGCACTTGGAAGGCCCTTGAATTTGAGACTTCTCTTTTAGGTATTCCAGAAGCCACTTCTCTTTAGCCCATCTTAATGCTGAACTACTTGGTTTGCCTAAATTTCAGAGCTGTACTCAGCTCCTAATACGCTAGACCCATGTGGAAGTCAGTTGACAGTCTGTCTAAATAAATGCTTGAGATTCATGATGTATAAAGGTTAGGGCTAGAATTCTTCAGGAGAATCCTAAAGAATGAGATAACGCCTCATTACTTTCTGCGAGAGTTTTTCAGTGAGTTTGCTTCTTACTGATTAGTTATAACACAGTAACCTGTGCATCCAATAGTATAGTGTGAGGCCCTCAGGCTGTTTCAGTTTTACTATGATTTAATTTAGATCAGAGTCTCCTGGGTGTAGTCTTTATTATTGTCTTTGTTATTATCATTATTAGACCTGGAACAGTATTGGTCTGGAACATTCCTGAAGCATCAGGACAATTTCTGGGCTTCCTTAAGAGATTCAAGTTTTAAATCATGATGATATTCCAAATCCTGTAGGCCCAACAAACATTGATCTAAAACCTTTGGGAAATGCTGTTGAACATATCCACAGCTCAGGGCTTGGAGAGCTAAGTTTGGCTGTTCAGACCTCTCAGATTCTCGTTGGTAGGAGTGACCACTTAGGCAATTTCATCATAGATCCAACAGAACAACCATTTAGCTTTCTCTCATGTTGCCATGCATTTGGCCACAGCTAAGGGGAAGGAGGATGTCTGAGTTCTAGACAAGTGATGCTATTTCCTGTTCTTATCTATCTCTTTCCTTCTTCTCTTGGTCTAGGATGAGCATGGTTTTATCTCCCGGGAGTTCCACAGGAAATACCGGATCCCAGCTGACGTGGACCCTCTCGCCATTACTTCATCCCTGTCGTCTGATGGGGTCCTCACTGTGAATGGACCAAGGAAACAGGCCTCCGGCCCTGAGCGCACCATTCCCATCACCCGTGAAGAGAAGCCGGCTGTCACTGCAGCCCCCAAGAAGTAGATGCCCTTTCTCTAACTGCATTTTTTAAAACAAGACAAGTTCCCCACCAGTGAATGAAAACCTTGTGACTAGTGCTGAAGCTTATTAATGCTAAGGGCAGGCCCAAATTATTAAGCTAATAAATATCATTCAGCAAAAGATACCTGTCTTGCGTTTGAATATTTTGTATTAATCATCACATTATGTTTTAGAGGGCTCCAGGGATATCAGAGTCTGAATGACTGTTTCCAACACTTACTAATGGGATAAATTTAGCAAGCCACTTAAAACTTTATGGTCTTTAAGTCTTCCATTTATAACATGGGGTGCTTATTCGTACATTCATTGTAAAGAGTAAATTAAGGAGAAAAAGTAGGTAAAGCTCTTGGCAGAGCTCAAAGAAGATCAGTTCCTTTGCTCTTCTCCCTCTTTGATTTTGGCCCTGGATTCCAGCAACACATCTCTTGAGGATGACAATGCATAAAATGCCTTAGTGCATCTCTGAAATGAATCATGTCACCAGGGAAGAGATGGTATCCTCAACTTTGACATTTTCCCACTGATAAGCATTGCCTTCAGCAGACTTACAAAGGCAATAAATAGGACAGGTGATTATCGCCAAACAAGCCTCTCAGGTGTAGTCTTTAAATTAGCTAGTGAACACTTACTAAGACTGGGAAAAACACAATTCATTGATCCATCATTTGAAAAGTTAAAGTTTTTTTTAATTTTTAAAATATACTGAAATACAGTTGATGTACAGGATTCCCAGTTGGCACTAGTGGTAAAGAACCTGCCTGCCAATGCAGGAGACATAAGAGATGTGGGTTCCATCCCTGGATCAGGAAGATCCCCTGGAGAAGGGCATATCAACCCACTCCAGTATCCTTGCCTGGAGAATCCCATAGACAGAGGAGGCTGGCAGGTTACAGTCCCTAGGGTTGCAAAGAGTCAGAGATGACTGAAGAGACTTAGCACATGCATGCAATTTACAGTGTTGTGCTTATTTCTGCTCTACAACAAAGTGACTCAGTTACCCATATGTATAAACATTTTTTTCATATTCTTTTGCATTATGGTTCATCACAGGATATTGAATATAGTGCCTTGTGCTGTACAGTAGGACCTTGTTGTTTATTCATCCTACATATAATAGTTTGCATCTTCTAATCCCAAGTTCCCAATCCTTCCCTCCCCATTTGCCTGCCACCTTAGCAATCACAAGTCTGATTTCTATGTTTGTAGGTCTGTTTCTGTTTCATAGGTATGTTCATCTGTGTCATATTTTAGATTCCACATATAGGTAATATCATATGGTATTTGTCTTAAGTTTTAAGAATTACAGTAAATAACTGATCAATAAACGAGTCTCTTATTTAGGTTAAACAAAGACACGTGTGTGTGTGTGTGTGTGAGTCGCTCAGTCGTGTCTGACTCTTTGCGACCCCATGGACTGTAGTTTGGCAGGCTCCTCTGTCCATGGAATTCTCCAGGCAAGAATACTGGAGTGGGTTGCCATTCCCTTCTCCAGGGGATCTTTCCCACGTAGGAATCAAACCCGGGTCTCCCTCACTGCAGGCAGATTCTTTTTACTGTGTGAGCCACCACGGAAGCCCAAAGAAAGACATACTACTTTACAATAACACCTCTGCTTCCCTTTTGTGAATCTAGACAAACTTCTGATTCAATTAATGAAAAAGGCCTGATATAAATGCTTACAAACAACTCATTTTTTCTGCAGCCACTTGCAGTTGATTTCTGATTTCTCACAAGGATTCTTTTCTTCACAGAGCCTACTGTTTGGGGACTGGCCATGCTGCTAAAATAAGATACCTGAAACAATTGCCAAAAGTTTTCAAGATGCAGGAGTGTGGAGCTAGGACAATATACATTGCGAATTTATGCAGGTTCAAAGTGTTTCCTCTTAAAAAAACAGCTCCCCAATGGGTCTGAAATGCTGTGATCTAGCCAGAAGTCAGATTTCTCTACACTTAGAGCCAATTTTTATGGCTGTGTAGCAGACACTGTTGGTACCTAAGTAGCCTATTTACCACCTTCAATCTTGCTAATAGAACCCCAGGTTGGTTTAGGTATCCACTGTATTCTTCCTAGCCATGTGCTTCAGAAGAATGAAAGGCTCACCCAAGCTCCATTCAGATCGACCATGGAAACTCGCTTCCTTCTGTTGAGATTAGTCTTGAAAGGGCTATGACCCAATTATGGCCAATGAGACAGGAGGGAAATTTGCAGGAGATACTTATAGAAAAACTTTTTACCTTTTTAAAAGACTCTCCAAAAAGAGAGAGTGAGGGAGGGAAGGGGGAGTGAGAGAGACAAGAGAGAGAGAAAGAGATTGATTTTTCTTCCTTTCCAGGTTGGAGCATGAGAATGTGATAGATTGCTGTAGCCATCTTGAAACTATGAGGGAGCATCCATGATAACTGATGATGGCTGAGCAGGAGGATGGTAAGACTCCGAGACCTTGATGGGTCACTGAATTGCTAAACTGGTGAACTCTAGAGCTTCCTTACTTCAGAATGTATTGTGTCTCATTTTTGTCTAATTTGAGGAGGGTTTTATGTTACTGGTATGCAAAAACACCTTAGCTGATGGAGGCTGAATTAAACAGTGTGAAAAACTGAAAAATGCTCTGGAAACCAAGTGTCAACTTTAATCATTTTAGTGTATATTACCAGACTTCTCAAGCAGAAATAATCTTAATGATTTGATCTTAAATGAATCATACTTTGTCTATTAGAGTATATTTATGTTTCTGACAAATTTGTACAAGGTTGCCTTTTTTAGTATTACCATCGCCAAGTTAGTCTACCCTTTTTATTGTTATTCTTTCCCAGACCACATGTTTTGCTATAGCTGTTTATTCACTGTTAGTATAGGACTTTTATAGCCCAGCATATTTGAGGGATTTTTCTGTACAGTTAGCTCATCCATAATTCTACTTCATTCTCTATGTCTGAATTATGCCAGAAGTTTGTTGAGGCAATTTTAAGTAGCATTTATTTTGTTTGTTAATGTTAGCTAACATTTATTAAGCACTTACTATTAGGTGTGCACTGTTAAGTACTTTACCTTTTTTTAAACTACCATTTTTAAAGAATAAATTTGGGAAATAGGTATATAGAAGATATATATAATTTCAATAAGATGTATAAATTTGGTTTGGTTTCCACTCAGAAACCAAATGGAAGTTTTGCCTAGTGGTTTGGGAACGATATACATGTTCATGCTTAGAAAAATCCTGTTCTATTTGAAACTTCACGTTTTATTTGACTATTACCCTGGATTTGATCTTTGCTCTGAAGATTTACAATCACCATTCAACAATTATTTGAGTGCCTACTATGTGCTAGCTACAAAAATAACACATATTTTTTGCCCTAACACAATTAAGAGTGGAAGAGGGGGCACACAAAAAGACACACCTTTTTAAGATTCTATGATGTCCACTCAAAATGTCTGCTCTGGGGACCCTAAGAGGATTACCTATATTGGACATAGAAGGAATCCTGCAACAATGGAGATGCAGACATAGAGAACAGACTTGTGGACCCAGTGGGGGAAGGTGAGGGAGGGACAAATTCAAAGAGTAACATTGAAACAAACACATTACCAATATGTAAAACAGAGAGCTAGTGGAAATTTGTTGTATGATGCAGGGAGCTCTGTGACAACCTAGAGGGGTGGGATAGGATGGGAGGAGGGAGGGAGGTTCAAGAGGGAGGGGACATTTACCGACGACTGATTCATGTTGCTATACGGCAAAAACGAATATACTGTAAAGTGATTATCCTCCAATTAAAAATAAATAAATAAAAATTTTAAAAAAGGAATCTTGGAGACAGTTATCCCTGACCAAAATTTTTTAACAGCTTTATTGAGATACTAGTCACTTACTATACTATTCACCCATTGGAAGTGTATAATTTAATGATTTATTTATATTCATAGTTGTATATCCATCACCACAATCAATTTTAGGATATTTCATTAGCCAAGATGGTAACTTATCACCCTCCAATGCCCATCCCTCAAGCCCTAAGCAAACTTTAATCTACTTTCTGTCTCTATATATTTGGACAATTAATGTAGGTGGAATCATACAATATCTAGCCCTTTGTGACTAGTTTCTTTCACTTAGCAGAATGTTCTGAAATTCCCTCCCGATGGTTGCATGTATCAATACTTCACTCTTTTTTTTGCTAAACAATATTTCTTTACATGGATCTACTGCATTTTATTTACCTACTCATCATCAGTTGATGGACATTTGAGTTACTTCCACTTTTTTTCTATTATGAATAATGCTGTTATGAACAGTCAAGTACTAGTTTCTGTGTGGACATATGTTTTCATTTTTCTTGAGTGTATCTAGGAGTAGAATTGCTGGATTATATATAACTTTCCATCTAGCCTTTTGAGACTATATTCCAAGGCAGCTGCCCACTTAAAATTCCTACCAGCAGTGTACGTGAGTTTTGATTTCTCAATATTCTCACCAACAATTATCGTTATCTATCTGTTTGGTTATACCCATCCAACTGGGTGTCTCACTGATTTCTTTATAGGTTTATAGGGCTTAGCAAGGTTAAGAGGGAAGAAAATGCATCTAGAAGAGAGAATAGCATGAAGTGCCTAGGCAGGAGCACTGAATATATGAGAGGGAATGTGGCAGGTGAAGAAAAAGAGTCAGAGAGTAGAGAAAACATGGAAAAGGAGCTTGAAATTTATTTTGAAGGCTATAAAAGCTGATGAAAGACTTTAACCAAGTGAGTAGCATGATCAACTGCATTTTTAGACTCAATCTGAGAGTAGTATAGTGATTGAAAAATAGGGACTGAAAGAGAAAATAGAGACATCAACCAAAAGGGTAAGAGTAAGAAATAATGGGAAAGTGGAATATGGTCAAGGTGACAGAGATGTAAAAAAGAGGGACATAATAGCACAGGGAACTCTGCTCAATGTTATGTGGCAGCCTGGATGGGAGGGGAGCTTGAGGAAGAATGGACACATGTACATGTATGGCTGAGTCCCTTTGCCGTCCACCTGAAACTATCACAACATTGTTAGTCGGCTATATTCCAACATACAATAAAAGTTAAAAAAGAGGGACATAATCAAGACATAATATGTAGACAGAATTTACAGGGCTTGGTGTCTGTTTGAATAGGAAGGATGAGAATGAGGGATATAAAATAATTCCTTGCTTTCTGTTTTTAACAACTGTGTGAACTTATTATGCAATATATTAATATAATATTAAAAATAAGAAAAAGTAGCTAAGATACATAAAAGAAAACTATGGAATTCACTAAGATATGAAATATATAAGAAGGAAAAGTTTGAGACTGAAGATTATGAATTCAGCTTCAGGTTTCAGGAAATTACCTCAACTTGATATGAAAAACCCATAACTAATATCATACTCAACGGTGAAGATTTAAAGTCTTTCTTCTAAGACTAGGATCAAGACAGGGATTTCTACTTTCATCACTTCTATTCAATATATTTTTGCAAGCTCTAGCCAGAGCAATTAGGCAAGAAAAAGAAAAGCATCTAAATTAGAAAGAGAAAAGCAGAACTGTCTCTATTCACAAAAGACAAGATCTTACACGCATAAAACCCTAAAGATTTTACCAAAAAAATCATTAGAACTAATAAACAAGTTTAGCAATATTGCAGGATATACAACCAACACATACAAATCAGTTGCATTTCTATACACTAACAATGAATAATAAAAAAGGAAATTAAGAAAACAATTTCATTTACAGTAGCATTAAAAGGAATAAAATACACAGAATAACTTCAACTAAGGAGGCAAAAAACTTGCACATTAAAAAGTAAAAGATATTGCTAAAGTAAAGAAGACAGAAATGGAAAGCCATCTATGTTCATGGATTGGAAGGCTTAATGCTGTTAAGAAATTAATACTAGGTAAAGTGACCTACAGATTCAAAGCAATTCTTATCAAAATTCCAATATATTTTTTGCAAAGATAGAAAATTCCACCCTAAAATGCACATGGGATCTCAAAGGACCCTGAAATAGACAAAACCATCTTGAAAAAGAGGAACAAACTTGGAAGATTCACACTTTCTGATTTCAAAGCTTATTACAAAACTACAATAATTTAAAAAGTGTAGTATTAGCATAAAGACAGACACAGACCAAGGAAAAGAATAGAGAGCCCAGAAATAATTCCTCACATATACAGTCAAATGATTATTGACAAACATATCAAGACCATTTAACAGGGAAAGGACAATCTTTTCAACACATGGTGCTGGGAAAACTGTTTATCCACATGCAAAAGAATGAAATTAGACCCTTACCTTACATAATACACAAAAATTCACTCAAAAAGAATCAAACACCTAATCATAAGAGCTTAGACGAAAACATAGACAAAAGCTTCACGACACTGACTTTAGCAATGATTTATTGGATATGACACCAAAAGTTTAGGCAATAAAAGAAAAAACAGATAAATTCAACTTCATCAAAATTGAAAACTTGTGTGTATCAAAGGACACTAACAAGGTAATGAAAGAACCCACAGAGTGATATTTACAAATCATATAGTAGTTGATTAGAGATTAATATCCAAAATATATAAAGATATATTAAGAACATCTCAGTTCAGTTCAGCTGCTCAGTCGTGTCCAACTCTGCGACCCCAAGAATCGCAGCACGCCAGGCCTCCCTGTCCATCACCAACTCTCGGAATTTAACCAAACCCATGTCCATCGAGTTAGTGATGCCATCAAACCATCTCATCCTCTGTCGTCCCCTTCTCCTCTTGCCCCCAATCCTTTCCAACAAAAAAGCAAACAACCCAGTTCAAAAATGAGCAAAGCAGTGTAAAGAATTTGCCTGCCAATGCAGGAGACACAGGTTCAAATCTCTTGTCTGGGAAGACCCCTACATGCCATGAAACAGCTAAGCCTGTGCACCACAAGTATTGAACCAGTACTCTAGAGCCTGGGAACTGCACTACTGAGCCCTTGCACTGCAACTATTGAAGCCCATGAGTTGTAGAGCCTGTGCTCAGCAAAAAGAGAAGCTGCTGCAATGAGAAGACTGTGTGCTGCAACTAAAGAGTAGCCCCTGCTCGTTGCAACTAGAGAAAAGCCTGGGCAGCAACAAAGACCCAAGACCCAGCACAGCCAAAAAATAAATAAATAAAATTATTTTAAAAATTGAACAAAGGACTTCAATAAACATTTCTCCACAGACAACATACAAATAACTGAAAAGCACATGAAAAGATGCTCAAGACCACTAGCCATTAGGAAAATACAAATCAAAACCATGAGAGACCATTTTACACCCACTAGGATGGCTATTATAAAATGAAAACAAACAAACAAAATCCCAGAAAATATGTGTTGGTAACGGTGTGGGGAAATTGGAACCCTTGTGTATTCATTACCAGTGGGAATGTAAAAAAGTACAGCCACTATGGGAAACTGTTTGGCATTTCCAAACTGTTAAATAGAATTACCATATGATCCGGCAATTCCACTTTGGGTATATGCCCAAACTAATCAAAAGCAGGGATTCAAACAAATATCTGTGCAGTAGTGTTCATAGCTTCCCTGGTAACTCAGGGATTCTTCTGGTAAAGAATCCAATCTGCCTGCAATGCGGGACACACCTGGGTTCGATCCCTGGGTTGAGAAGATCCCCTGGAGGAGGGCATGGCAATCCACTCCAGTATTCTTGTCTGGAGAATCACCATGGGCAGACGAGCCTGGCGGGCTGCAGTCCATGGAGTCGCAAAGAGTCAGACACGACCAAGCGACTAAGCATCCACACAGCAGAGCAATGTTCACAGCAGCAGCATCCACACCACCCAGAAGATGAAAACAACCCAAGTGTCTATTAACAAGCAAACAGAGAAGCAAAATGTGGTATAATCCAGTGGCAGTCTTAGAAAGGATACATGCTGTAACATGGATGAAGCCTGAAAACAAACTAAGTGAAATAAACCAGAGACAAAAAGAAAAATATTGTATGATTCCACTTATATGAGGTACCTAGAACAGGCAAATTCATAGAGACAGAAAGTAGAATAGAGGTTACCAGGGACAGGAGAAGAGGGGAATGAGGAATTGTTGCTTAGTTGGTGTAGAGCTTCAGTTTGTAATGATGAAAAAGTTCTGGAAACAGTGGTGATGGTTGCATAACACTGTGCATATATTTAATGCCACTGAATTACTTGAAAACAGTTAAAATGGTACATTTTATCACAATAAAAATGCACTGGATATCTAGGGAATAGGATAGACATATACATAACATATAAACTTAAAACATATGTCTATAAAATATTCATACTGCAAAATATACACTAATGAATTATTAATATTAGTAAGAGATAATAATTCAAATTCTATAGTTGATCAAACAATACAATGCAATTTCCATCAACATCCTAACTATTTTTTTGTGGAACTTGGCAAATTGATTCTAAAATTCACATGGAAATGTGAAGGGTCAAAAATAGCTAAGATGCTCTTGCAGAAAGACAACATAAAACGATTTGATCTACTGGATGTTAAGACTTATAAACTATCATAATTAAGATAGTGAGGTAATTAAGGCATTATAGCTAAGATGGGATTAAATAAAAAATAACAGTTAGGCTAATGGAATATAATAGGGAGCCCAGAAACAGAACCAAGTATACACAGATAGTTGATTTATAATAAAAATGGCTTTGCAGAGCAGTAAAAAAAGTATGGTCTTTTTAACAACTAATATGGGGACAACTGGATAGCCATACAGAAATAAACGAAACTTAGTCACTACCTAACATTGTGTACAACATAAATTCCATATTCATACCTGTTACAAAAAATAATGAAGGTTTGGGAGGTAATATATGGGAAACAGTTCCCATATATTACATTGTCATCTTAAATAGGAGATGAAAAAAAAAAGGAAAGTACTGATGTTAAAACTATTGCCTCTGAGTGTTCACCAACCCTAAACTGTTCACAATCTTTTCTCAATTGTAGCCAGTTCCTCACAATGAAAGACCCATCTTAAACCAACTGAGTCATCCCAAATTCCTAAAAATTTCCTACCCTAACATCACCTTTCTGAATCATTACCAAGACTGTGTCAAGTTGAGGTTCTTCCTTGTCACAGGTTTAATAAGCAACTCAGCTTTGTCTGATCAGCAGTTTTCTTTGGTAATCTTTGTCAGGGAGCCAAAAATTGTAGTCTCTATCTTTTTGAGATATAAACTGAAATATTTAAAGATGAAATTATATAATTTCAGAGAAAAATTTAAAAATAGAGAAAGTAGGGATAGATAAGATTGGTCATCCATTGTTGAAGCTGGGTAATGGTACATGGGAGTTCATTATACTAGTCTGTCTAGTTTTGTATGTTTCAAATTTCCCATATTAATAAAAATAGTTATTTTTCTTCTTCTAGTCCTTAAGAGGAGATATTCATTAAGGTGACAGTAAATATAACTTATCTGACCATGAATACCAGGCTCACATCCAGAAACTATCTAGCCAAAGGTAGCCTAAGTCAGGATGGATTTTGCAGCTCTGCCCCTCATAGAAGGCAGGGAAGAGCAGAGTGGTTGTAGGTTTGAAAGAAATAACTCTTTTTAATGCTGTCCTACAACACCCGTAATGTAAGAGTAAATATACTTAAATTTACATTTAAAGCTTGGTTTAAAAAAAGTGGGGGTAGAGAATATTTTTTGTGCTTTATTTATTCAGAGAGCAAAACTGTGCTACAGTCAGCTAAATTCTTAGTTGTGCTTAGAATGGGCTCCCTCCTACAGTCTACACCGGAAAAATGAAACTTATTCTTCCTTAGAATCATGGACTCTGAAACCGGCAGTTACTAGGATTCCACACACACACAGAGTGATGATCAATTTGAGGCGTTGAATAACTACTCATGTAAGTTGACTTTTCTGTGCTTTTGCATGGAGGAGGAATCAGCTCAGGCTGATGTCCTGGGAACCAGTGAGGCTCTCGCTTAAACCCTGAGGGAAGAGAAAAGAGGAGTCTTAGTAAGCCATCTCTGTTATTTCTGAGCGAACAGACAGTGAAACCTGTCAGAGCTGAGGAAAGAGAGAAGTCATTCACTCATTTAATTTTTCTTTGTGTTCCTCCTGAGGCGATAAGAATTAAAAAGAAGAGGTCACCTACTATGGGTTGAAAGTGGCCTTCTGTTGTTGTAGCTTGTATCGTATATTGTTTCAAAGTAGTGTCCAAACTGGAAAGAAAAGGTAGTAGGTTTAAAAATACAGGAGTCTAGAGCCAAAGCTGGGAAATAAAGGACACAATGGCATAAATTCTAACAGGTTTTGTAACATTTTAGATTGACTAGAGGTCTATACATGTCATTAACCCATATCCTACTAATCTTTATATCCTGTGTATGTTTGTTTGTTCAAGAGATTTCAGGGCAAAATGAAGACAAATGACAAATCTAGCTGGCATGGACCAGAGGAGAAACTAACCTGGATCAGAATATATAATATTCTGATTATATATATAATATATACTGAAATATATAAATATTTCTGTAGACTAATGAAGTCCAAAGAAAAGCAAGAAAAGAAGCATTATACTCATCCTTTTATTATCTTGTGGTTGTTTAGTAGCTAAGTCATGTCCAACTCTTTGCAACCCGATGGACTACAGCCTGCCAGGCTCCTCTGTCCATGGGATTTCCCAGGCAAGAATACTGGAGTGAGTTGCCATTTCCTTCTCCAGGGGATCTTCCCGACCCCGGGGCTGAACCCACATGTCCTGTCTGGCAGGCGGATTCTTTACCACTGAGCCACCTGGGAAGCCTTACAATAATATAATATTCAGCTTGACAGTAAAGTGGGATAAGTGTTCCACCTGAGGACGGCTGCCCTCTTCCAACCATTCACTGAACAGAAACCTGAAAGATCTCAGCATCGGAAGTTATCAGATTCCTGCCTCTCAAATGGCCATTGGTATTTCTTTTGCTAACAGAAGAAAACAAAGAAGAGAAAGTTCGATTACCTGGGAAGGCAAGGGTTTGGGCTGCACGATATTCTTTAGGTCATATCTTTCCTGGTTCCAGTTGCCCATCAGGGTACGGTTTGAATAGGCATCTTCATTAGTGTTGCATCTCCATCCATACTGGAAAAACTTGGACATATCATTCCAATCTGTCCACACTTCAGCATGGCCATCTGCATTAATGAGGCTGCCATAGTGCGGGTTTGTAAGGAAACAGGCGAGGACCCTTGGGAAAAGGATATTGTTTTGTGCAATAGAAAAGTTTGAATAGGCATCTTCATTAGTGTTGCATCTCCATCCATACTGGAAAAACTTGGACATATCATTCCAATCTGTCCACACTTCAGCATGGCCATCTGCATTAATGAGGCTGCCATAGTGCGGGTTTGTAAGGAAACAGGCGAGGACCTTGGGAAAAGGATATTGTTTGTGCAATAGAAAAGTTTGAATAGGCATCTTCATTAGTGTTGCATCTCCATCCATACTGGAAAAACTTGGACATATCATTCCAATCTGTCCACACTTCAGCATGGCCATCTGCATTAATGAGGCTGCCATAGTGCGGGTTTGTAAGGAAACAGGCGAGGACCTTGGGAAAAGGATATTGTTTGTGCAATAGAAAAGTTTGTTGCACAAAGCAGAGAGCAGAAAACACATCCCTTTCTCGTCCTTGGCCAAGCGTAAGTAGACCTTCTAAAGATCTAGGCTTTGCTCTCAGGTTAACAGTTGTCATCCTGTTTCCTTCCAAGTTCATAAATCCTTTGACCTACCCTCTCAATCAGCAGTAGTAGATGACTAAATAGATTAAATGCACCCCCCTCAAAAGGCAAGAGAACTTCAGTACCCTAATACTATTGGAGACCTAGAAAATATTATGGTGATTTTGAGGTGTAGGAATTTAAGGACTAAGTATTGCCATCGTCAAAAAGAAGAGAGAGAAGTGAGAGCTGGATATCTAGATAATATGATAGATCAATGATCAACAGATGATGGTTTCCTTCCTTTGGGCCCAGCTCAAACGCCACACCTCAGGATACAGCGTTCCCTTTTCATGATGCCTCACCTCAAGTTAACTTCTCTCAATTGTCTCACACAGAACTTTATCTTCACACTTTTATATATCCATAACTTTATACCACGTTAGAGTTCTTCAAGGAAGTGTGGAATCTTTTACACTGAAATATGCATCCCTTGAGGACAAGATCTGTCACTTTTTCATTACTGCACCCTCTCCCTCTGTATACCCTCCCAATCAACAGTAATTTGCACATACCAGATGACCAATGTCTGAACTTCAATTTTTTTGGTAAGGAATCAAAAGCCTAATCATTTCTAATTTTGGTTAAAAGCTCAGTCTGTTCCCTTGACTTAGGAGCAAGACAGTACCTTCTCTGAAGAGGAATACTTTGAAGTTGAGGAGCTTGTGTTTGAAGATTTTACAGCAGGGTAACAGCAAACCTTACTCTGACGTTCCATATTCTTTAAAAGAAGAGATGACACTAAACCTAGCCTTCCCAGTTCTCCAGGCAAAGAAAGAATTTAGATCGCCCAGATCACCAGGTGGCCATGATTTGGTAGTCATCACCCACCCACCTTTCCACAGTTAGAGACAAAGCCAATACTGTAGGTTTAAAGTAACTGCCCGCACGTCATGGGCCTTTGTGAAGACAGACGCATGCACTTATGTCAACAAACAGCATGACGACTAAGAGCAGTTGGTCCCACAAAGTCCACCAGGCCAAGTACTCAGACTGCAGATCAAGATGACACTGTCCCTGGGGCTGTTAAGGATAGATATCCCCACCCATTTAGTTTTCCAAACCTGAAACCTGGGGCTTATCTTTGACTCTTGGTTTCTCTTTCAACTCCCTTACATCTATTCAATCACTAGGTCTTGTTGATTTTTGAATCAGTGCACTACCCTCCATCTCCACTACCAAGTTTCAATTCAGATCACTATCAGCCCTAGTCTTCGTTACTGCAGTGGCCTTCTATCTGGACTCCTTGCCACCAACCTCGTTCTTCTCCTATCCTTTCTCCATAGGAAAGCAGAATTTTTGAAAACGAAAATCTAATTGTGTCATCTTCCTACTTAAAAATCTTTCAGTGGCTGGCCACTGTTTTCAGAGTAAGGTTTAGGCTGTAAAAATGCCTATATGAACTGGTCCCTGCTTTTCAGTCTCATCTGTTACCCACTCTCCCTCAAACTACATTTCAGTCCAACTCAGCTACTGTGTTTTTCCATCATGCTTTTGCATTTATTGTTCCTTCTGCCTTTTCAGTCCTCCTGACTCAGTCCCCCCCACTCCTCTTAGCTTTCAACTCAGGTGCACTTCATCCACAAAATCTCTCCACTTCATCCCCAAACTTGGTAAGGTTCCCCTTCGGTGTGCTCCTCAGCGACCTGAATTACTCCCTTCATAGTACTGCGTCTCGCTAAATCAGAACTGTCTCTTTTGCCGTGCATCCTCCACCACACTACAAGCTCAGAGAAGTCATAGGCCACATCCTGTTCCTGATATAGCGAACAGCCTTCATAGGCCTGGGGCATAACAGACACTCAACACTTCTTGAATGCATAAAAGGTAGGGGAAAGAAGCACCTGGAAAAACTCCGAATAACAATGATAATCGGTTGCAGTCATTTCGTTTGAGATGAAGGCTGTTACACACCATCTCTCCTTGGCCTCAGCCCGGCCCTGCTTCCTTCACTCAGAACTCACTTCACCTTCGACCTGTCTGCCGCCCCTCCACCCCTCACCCCCGACGCTAGTGACTGCTCGTGACCTCAGGCAGATGTGACGAAGTCGCTCAGGGCCGCCCTGGGGCTCAAAGGCATTTAACACTTCCGATGGGGTGAGGAAGTGAGGGAACTGGGTGGCCGGTGTCTCGCTCTTGCTCTCATGGCTATTTTCCTACTCTGGACGTCGCTGCCCCAGTTTGTCAAGACAACTAGACGCTGAGTCGCGTCATCAAACAGCTACGCCTGAAGAGGTGGGGCCACAAGAGACTCGCGAAGGAAGTGACGTAAAAAAAGAGCGCCTCGGAGAACGTGAGACGGGAGCACGTGGGGGCCATGGCCCCGCGGCGCCTCCTGTTGGTTGGGGAGGGGAATTTCTCTTTTGCCGTCGCTCTGAGCGAGACCCTGGATCCAAACACCAGTCTAACCGCCACCTGCCCCCAGCGCCCAGCGGACCTGGCCCGGGATCTGGTGGCCCGAGAGAACCTACAGCGCCTGCGCGAGCGAGGTAGCGAAGCCCAGCCCTCCACGAAGCCCCGCCCAGCTGTGGCGCACCCCCCAAAGTGGAAAGGGTGGGCCCAGTGGGGATTCAGGGAACTTGGCCGTTGCTCTTGGTCTTCCCCGGGCTTCCCAGGTGGCTCTAGTGGTAAAGAACCCGCCTACCAATGCAAGAGTCGTAAGAGATGCGGGTTCGATCCCTGGGTGGGGAAGATCCCCTGGAGAAGGGCGTCGCACCCCACTCCAGTATCCTTGCCTGGAGAATCACATGGACGGAGGAGCCTGGCCGGCTACAGTGCATAGGGTCTCAAAGAGTCTGGACCAAAGCGACTTAGCACACACGCACTTCATCCTCCCATGGATATTTACAGACAGCCTGCTGTGTGCCTGGACTTGGGCTGTTTTTGCACATCGTGTTAGGGAGGGTTTTTCTCTTGTTCCATGGCTTTATCACATCCTCCTGTCTATATTTCGTGCCAGGTAACGTGGTACGCTTCGGTGTGGACTGCACCCAGCTGGCAGATGCCTTTGAACCGCAAGACAGAGAATTTGATCGAATTTATTTTAACTTTCCGCACTGTGGGCGCAAAGCTGGAGTAGCTAAGAACAGGGAACTGCTTGCCAAGTTTTTCCGGAGGTGAGGAGAGCTGAGCACTCACAAGTGAAATGTTTAAGATGTTTAAGATTTTAAATGTTTAAGATTGCATAGTTCCTGCACTCAGACATGTTAGCTTGGGAAATAGGACATACAAGAGAACGTATTGCTCCAAAGGAACCCACAGTCTAGTTGGGGAGGCAGACATTTAACCCTAAATGCTAAGTACAAGTGCAAACATGTATTGTTGGGCCAGAAAAGGGAGGATCACCTATTTCTGATAATGCAAAATGATAGTAGCCAGTATAAACTAATTTAGGAGCCAAACTATCTGCATTCAAATCCCCACCCACCACTTAATAGCTTTGTGGGTTTTGTGATTGTTTACTTGATCCTTATTTGCTTTTGCTTCCTCATCCATAAACTGAAGATATTAACGTAATTACCTCATAAAAGTATTGTGAACTTAAAACAGTGCTTTATATTATTATACCAAAACATGATACATAGTTATCATGAAACTTTGCACAGAGACAGTATTTTAAGTTAGTATTTGAAGTACAAGTAGAATTTTAACAAGCAGGAGGGGAGTGAAAAGAACAGCTTTCTAAATGGGAAAGAACAGCCTGATCACTGAATCACATATAGAAATTTTATAGACATTGACTTTTCAGTGAAATATAGGTGAACAATAGAAATGTGAAGCTGATAACTTTCTGGTCAGCCACTAGTATTAGTTATGAGTTGAGCATTGAATTTAAATTCTTACTTACTTCCAGCTCCTTTTTTTGCATGTTTGAAGTCTTAATAGATCTTTGCAAATAGATATGATTGGATTTTAATTATCTCACAGACAAACCATGTATATACAGCTAACTCCTACTTGTTTCTGGTAAATGATTGGTGTTTCCTTATCCCCGTTAGCTGTGCAGATGTTCTTGCAGAGGACGGAGAAGTCCACGTGGCATTGTGTAGAGGACAAGGTGGGACTCCTGCTGATAAACCAATGAGAGAATGGCACAACAGTTGGCAAGTGGTTGCTATGGCTGCTCTGGGGGGATTCATTTTAAGTGATGTGCATCCCTTCAACTGTGAGGCTGTGCCAGGGTACAAGTGCACTGGATATAGGTAGGTAATAACAGAGATTTAAGCTTTGTCCATCTCTCTCACTAGTGATAAAAAAATCCCATTGACACTTTTTTCTTGCTAATTTCTTGATTCAGCCTTTAGGAATAATTGCTTTCTTTAATAGTGACAGACTTAATAACTGCTATTTTGCCAGGAGTCAAGATAAGTCCTTTCATATAGAAGGTGCCTTGAACCATATCTTCACCCGGAGCTTACCCTTTGAAAGTTTGCAACCAAGAATCTCCAGGATCAAACTGGGTGACCGATGGTTTTCTTTTCTGGAACCAGAAGTACTTGTAGGAAAACTGAACAGGTAACCCAATTTTACCAGAAAATTCTTCTGTCTCTAGTTGTATCCTGATTGACTTATTAGGCAGTCATACATTGAATGGATGCTACGTTAATTGTTAATGATGTTGTGCTGTGAATACTTATAAGTCTGCCCTACACAGTCTCTTTATAATTAAAATTTTTCATATTATCTGCAAATATCTTATGATATCACTTATATTTGAAATCTAAAAAAAAGGGTACAAAGCAGAAATAGTTACAGATGTAGAAAACAAACTTATGGTTACAAGGGGTCAGGGGCGTATAAACTAGGAGATTGGGACTGACTGACACATATTTCTATATATAAAATAGATAACTAATAACGACCTATTGTATAGCACAAGGAACTCTACTCAGTACTCTGTAATGGTCTATATAGAAAAAGAATCTAAAAAAAGAGTGGATATATGGGACTTCCCAGGTGATGTTAGTGGTAAAGAATCCATCTGCTAATGTAGGAGATGCAAGAATTATGATTTTGATCCCTGGGTTGGGAAGATCCGCTGGAGTAGAAAGTGACAACTCACTCCAGTATTCTTGCCTGGGAAATCTCATGGATAGAGAAGCCTGGTGGGCTACAGTCCATGGGGCTGCAAAGAGTCAGACACGACTGAGCACACACAGTATATGTATATGTATAACTGATTTGTACATGTGAAACTAAAAACAATATTGTAAATCAACTATACCCCAGTAAATTTTTTTTAAATTATCATATTTTCTGGTATATTATAGGCTGTCAGAATTCTGAAACACACGCTATCTCTCTTTATAGTAGATGATTTCTTTGTTTCCTTTCTGGATCAACTTAAGGATAATTCTTTCTATTCAGCTATTCTTTTTAATTCTAGCTACATTATAATTATTTATAATTTTAAGTTTAAAAAATTATTTTTGTGTGTGTTTAAGCAGGGGCTTCCTAGAAGCACCTTCATGTCATCCTATCAAGACCATAAATGAGAAACTCATTGCTGAATTGGGGAAAGCTTTCCCTCTAAAAAGGCTGAAGTGTCCTTCCCCTTTGCTGCCACAAGGAGACGCCAGTGTTCTCACTTCCCACAACCCTGACATCCTATCAACTGCGTTTTGGATTAGTCTCCATGAAGATAACTCAAATTTTGAGTCCCTGACTAGTGGGACAACACAAGACATGGATGACTTTCTAGTGTCATTTTCAGAACTCAGCCTTCCCAAGAGCCCTAGAAGAGACAGTAAGGAAGAAGCTCATGAAGGAACATATGGCCAGGCCAAGGTCTGCCTTAGACCTTCTCTTCTAGTTCACATCCAGGCTGTAATCCAAGCACCAGACTTTCTCCCTGGTTCTCTGCACATCCTCAGTGGACCTGTCTTTCAGAAGCACTGCATCTCACCTTTCACCATGCCAGCATTTCACGAGACTTTGTATATCCTTGGATTTAATAAAAATCTGAAGGATAGCTGTCTTCAGTCACTACTGGATCATCTGAAGGGTATTCTAGACAACCTTCTGACCCAGACATGGCTGGAGGGCTCTGAGCTGAGCAGTTCAGTGGAATTTGTCTTTCAACCAACTGGGGAAAGATATATGATTACTGTGAAGTCTCAAAATTTTGGCCCAGATTGTGTTAAGGACTTGATTATTGGTTCTGTTACCACATCTGCTACAAGCGTGATACACAAAGACCAGTGTTTTGTGTGTGTGTCTATGAACTTGGACCTGTTAGCCATGCTTGTCTGGGGTATCTCTGATTGGAGGATGCTGTGGACCTCTGATAGTCGTTTTCTGAAGAATTTTGCCCCTGGGAAAATAGAACCCTTTAAAAGCTATTCCCTATATCCTCCATACTATGTGCATGATATTAGTTTTTGGTTAGACAAAAAGAAAAGATTTGATGAAGTAGAGTTTCACACTCTGGCCCGAGCAGTGTCCCAGGAAACTGTCATATCCATACAATTCCTTAGTCGTTTTCAGCATCCAAAGACTGAACAGGTCAGCCTCTGCTATAGACTGACCTACCAGACCTATGACAAGGCCCTGACCCAGCAACAGGTAGCATCAATGCAGTCCCAGCTTAGGAAGAAGATTCAACAACAGCTCCATGTGACACCGCGGTAGTTTAGTAAATTCATCTCTACATTGTGAGCCTTGTGGGTGTGGGTGGAAAAAGACCAGTTTGTAAACTGTAGTTCTTTCTGGACTTTTTGTTTGTCTGTAAAAATCTTCTACTTTGTAAAAGATGGGTTGATTGAAGGGTTTCCATGGTGGTCCAGTGGTTAAGAATCCACCTCACAGTGCAGGGGACAAGGGTTTGATCCCTGGTCGGAGAACTGAGATCCCACATGACTCAGAGCAACTAAGCCCTCACGCTGCAACTATGGAGCTCTCACTCCAGAGTCTGTGTGCCACAGCTAGAGAGTCTGAGTGCCGCAAGGAAAGATCCCGCGTGACACAGTGAAGATCCTGAGTGCCGCAACCAAGACCCGATGCAGCCAAATAAAATCTTAAAAATTTAAAGATTGGTTGTTTGGCTCAAAAGATATGTGTGACTCAGTCACTTAGATTATGTGATTGGTGACCTTTGGAGGTGTGCAATATTTTGATCATGAGTAATGACAGGGAAACAAAACAGCATCTTAAAACTAGATGCTATCATTCTGAAGAGGCAGTAACACTTGAGTGTCTCCTCAAATATATTTATAAATATATTTTATGCAATGTCAATTCCTCTTCCTTAACTCTACCATATCATCTCTCTAAATCAATTGAGAGTGGTTTTTAAAGTTAGACCATTTATTAGCTTGGTTAGTTGCAAGTGCTTTATATTATTTTTGGTATCATCATCATGTTTATTCTCTGGTTGACTGCTGTTAAAGTCATGGAACTAAATAAGTGTCAGATTTAGAGTTCACATTTGGGTCTGTCTGACTCTAAAGCCCATGTTCTTTCTACTACTTTCTGTTACTTTACTTTTCTTTCCTTGGGTTTCAACAGTAATTTCTAAACTGATTAACTCTAAACTTTGTTCCCCTAGATTTTGGGGCTTTCTGTTGTATGTCTAAGGGACACTGGGAGATTGGCCCAGACCAGGACTCTGCAGAATGGGGTGCCCTAATGTGAATTAATGTATGTTCCTCTTAATATCTAGGCTCTGCTGATTGGAATTATAAACTCTGTGAAGGAAATAACTGTCTTATTTATTTTTTTAAGTTTCTGTTTTTATTTTTTGTAACTGAAGTATAATTGATTTCAAATGTCATTTATTCTTGTATTTGGACAAGAGCATGTGGAAAGGCAAGAACTGAAAGAAACAAATTAGTTTATTATAATAATGCAAACAAGATATGATGGTGACCTGGACCTGGGTGGTAAAAAGTGGTTGGGCTGGGAAATAATTCAAAGACTTACTGAGAAATATATGTGCATGCACAAATATTTTGGAGTTAGAGAAATAGAGGAATCAAACAGAATCCCTATTTTTTTGATCCAAGCAACTAGGAAAATAGAAGTATCTTTAATTGCAGTAGGAAAACGCATGGGAGTAAGGGATCTTTTAAGGACACATGTATTGCTTGGTTCTCCACATAGACTTTCAGCTAATTGAGGGCAGAGGTGGCTTAATGGTAAAGAATCCATCTGCCAATGCAGGAAATGACAGAGACTTGGGTTCGATCCCTGGGTTGGGAAGATACCCTGGAGAAGTGGCAACCCACTCCAGTATTCTTGCCTGGGAAATCCCAAGGACAGAGGAACATGGTGGACTACAGTTCATGGGGTCACAAAGAGTCAGATAGGACTTAGCGACTGAGCATGCAAAGAAAGACAATGTGACTTAACAGTTTTTTTCCAGCCCCAATAGTGTTAAACCGAGCAAGACCCTGCAGGGCCTTCCTGGGGTGAGATCCCTCCACCTCTTCCATGCCTGCCGCCTCTTGTTTGTAGAAAAGCTTTAGCCTCCTAGGCCTTCCCTAAGTTCCAAAGGTTTATTTTTTTGTTTGTTTTGGCTGCACAGCAAGTGGATTCTTAATTCATGAGACCAGTAGAACCCACACCCCTTGCAGTTGAAGTGCAGCGTCTTCACCACTGGACCGCCAGGGAAGTCCAAAGAGCAGATTCGATGGAAATGAGAAAGGAGAATATGCAGAAACAAATCAGTCATGCGAGACAGTAATAGTTTAGCTTTCGAAAAAAAAAGTACTTCTAGTTCCTCCTCAAGGGCTAGCGATAATATTTTGAGTCATATCCTTGTGTGTTTTATTGATTCTAAACCCCCACCAGATGGAAAAAGTTAATTGCACGTTGATTACCAGGACATAGACCCCAGGAGGTTGTTGATGCTGACTTCTGAAATACCACCCTGTTAAGGTCATCTCCAACGAATCAAGGACGTCCATGAGCTGATCATGCACATCTCAACTGTTTCTCTCACCTTGCCTTTAAAACACCTCCCTTGAAAGGCTTGGGGGAGTTTAGGTCTTTTGAGCATAAGCTGCCCATTCTCCTTGCAATAAACACTGTACTTTGTTCCAACAAAGCCCAATGTTGGTACATTGACTTTTCTTTGCACAGGTGGGCAACCCAAGTTTGGTTTGGCATCACTTGGATGAGGAATCATTTGAGCTGGATCTTAAAACAAGGGCAGGGAAGTGATGGGATGATTGTTAGGCATGCATTCCAGGCAAAGGGCATACATGAACAGAGGTATAGATAAGGAAGTATCCAGGGTCCTTCACAGGCTAGTTATTTGAAACATAAAGGGTATATAGGAAAGTAGTGGGAGATAGAAAAGTAGATTGCTGCTGGAATTAGTTCATGAAAGCCCACAGATGCTGGAATAAGAAGTGTATATTTTGTAGGCAATAGGGAAAATCTGGTCATCTTTAATTAAGGAAGTGACACAGAGAAGTATTTTAGAAAGTTAATTGGAAAGTGTGGCACAGAATCAATTTGAGATGGGCGATCCCTGTAAGGATGCTATTGTAGCAGTCTTGGGTCGAGTCAGGGAGGGGCCTGACTAGGGTGAAATGAAAAAGAGGTGGATGTATGAGATACAGTTCGATTAGGATGTATGAGTTTGGTAACTAGCAATTTCATGTGGGAATCGAGTAATAAGATCAATCTCCATTGTTAATACTTGGAAATTTTTAGTATGAAGTCATAACTTGGGATCCTGTCAAGTTTCTCACTCCCTCTATAACCTTGTTTTAGTTACTGGTATAGAGGTCCACAGGGCGGGACAGAGTTCTGTGTCTGGGGGAGCAGGCAGAGTGTCAGAAACAGATGAATGACCCCTGAGAGTCACTGGCATGGTGTCATCAAGGTGCCTGTGGAGAAATGTATGAAATCAAGAGCTTTTTCCTGATCTCCTGGTTGGAAGAACACAGGCTTTGTAGTAAGACCTGGGTTGGAATATGGCTCCACCACTTCTTTAGCTATGCAACCTTGGGCCTCAGTTTCCTTTTTGGTAACATAAGGTTGTTGTATTAAATTTTAAAAGGATGAATATATAGTAAGGGCTTACCATAATGTTGTAGTAGCAATGGCAATGACTGGCGTCTCGTTGAATTTGCTGCACAGAAGTTCTTTAGCCTTTCACTTTTCTTTTCTTCTGTATTCTGCTATTAGGGCTTTGTCTCTCTGAAGCAGTTAATTCGCTACAGGTTGTCCCTATTACTTGCCAAAATACAGAGGACAAGGTATTAGTGATCTTAAAAGAACTTTCTCTTTGGTAGACGGCTGTGCTATGATTTTTAACTGAGTACCTAAGTATTCCAAGTGGAGTTGTTTTAACCACTTTCTATTTGTGCTTTCTTTTAAACGGATGCTGAAGGACAGTGTTTGCAGGAGAGTGAAGAATGCTAAGAAATGAAGGAACAGAGAATTAGGGAGAGGGAGGCATGCCCAGAGTTACAAGTTATGTGGAAGGGATAACTATCGCATCTCTTTTCTACTCGGATTTGCCCCAGTCGGCCGAGGAGCGCTGTAGGTTAGTCGTTTCTGCGCATGTCGAGGTCTTTTGTCCCTCGGCGGACACCGTTGCCAGCCCGGCAATGTCTCCGCGCTCGTCGCTTTCGTAGGGTGCGGAGTTCTACCTTTTTTTCCCACGCTTGCCATGGCGAGCCGAGGGGCCCGGCAGCGCCTGAAGGGAAGCGGGGGCAGCGGCGGGGACACGGCCTCGGCCGCCGACAAGTTGCGGGAGCTGCTGTGCAGCAGGGAGGCGAGCAGCGCGGAGCCGCGGCCCGAGTAGGTGTGCGGGCGCGGCGGGGGCGTGGCCGGGCGGCGCGGGGCTGCCGCGGGCAGGGTGTCGCCCGCGCGGTGCGGGAGGGCCCGCAGCCGCTTCACCCCGCGCCTTCTGCGGGCCGGGTGCACGCTGGGGCTCAGACGAGACCCCTCCAGGGCTTAGATGAGACCCCCCCCCCCAACTCGGGCCCGTGCTGCTAGTGGAGCAACCTGGAGTCCAGGTCTGTGCGGCTTCCGCCCCAGGCCCAGGGTTAATTGGCGAGAGCAAAGAGCACCTTGTATGGCTGTCTCTCACAGCTTCAGTCCCCTCAGTGTCTCGGCCCTTTACTCTTCTGTGTGGGGCCCACCACCCTCCACACCAGTAGCCTCCTCTCTCTCCAAACTGGGGCGGGGGTGGGGGTACAGGCTAAGACTGCGCCAGGGAGCTGTCAGCGAATGGAATTGGAGGACACGGTGGTGTCCCTTGCACACAGTAGCCTCTGGGCATTTGAACAGACCGGGAAATGAACAAAAGCCATGGAAAGTAATGACCTTGTTAGGAAAAGAAAGGGGAGACGGAAATGACAACCCAGTCCAGTATTCTTGTCTGGAGAATCCCGTGGACAGGGGAGCCTTATGGGCTGCTGTCCATAGGGTCGCACAGAGTCGGACACGACTGAAGCGACTTAGCATGTGCATGCATTGGAGAAGGAAATGGCAACCCACTCCAGTATTCATGCCTGGAGAGTCCCAGGGACAGGGGAGCCTGGTGGGCTGCCGTTTATGGGGTCGCACAGAGTCGGACAGACTGAAGCTACTTAGCAGCATCAGCAGGAAAAGAAAGAACGAACGAAAGCTTGTGGCCTTCAAGCGAGCGATTTGTTGGTTTGGGATAAGCAGAGTGTCACAGATGCCAAACAAGAAGTGGACGTAATGACTAACGTTGATTAATTCGTTCTTCGCTTATTCTACGTGGAACAATTAACGGTTCACCCTTTTAGATGACTAACTCAAGTGCTTTGGTGTCTCTTGCCATGTTGTCCTTTTTGTCTAGTTTCGGTCCTTCTAGTTAGCATGTCCTTCCTATCACATACTTATGTTTCTGAGCAGCTTGTCTGGGAACAAAGCAGGACAAGTCTGGGCACCTGAAGGGTCTACCGCTTTCAAGTGTCTGCTCTCAGCAAGGTTATGTGCCGCCCTCCTGAGCAACATCTCGGACTGTGATGAAACCTTCAACTACTGGGAACCAGTAGGTGATTTCTTTAGTCTTCTCTTTTTGCTCTCAATTTCGCTGCTTGGGTCCTTGTTATTAATCAGGATACAAATGATATACAAGTGTGACTACTAGTAAAATAACTTTATTTTCACTTCTGTATTCTAAGCTGATGATTCACCTACTATTGAAAGATATAGAAATTTGGCAGTTACACAAAACAGTATAATTTGTAATTTTCTTAAAACATTTAAAAAATCAAAATAATATTTTGAGGTAGTTTAAAAATATTAAGTGGAAAGGAAAAGCAGTAACTCTGTTTTCCACATCTTGTGTACAAACACCTGTCCCCAGAGGCAACCACTTTCTTTAAATTTTTTTCCTTTTTTCTACTAATGTTTACTAAAATAAACAATGTTAATGCATACTATGCTTATACTGCTGTTTCTTGATTTATACGTTTATGAGTCTGTTGGACACTATTATAGAAAATTCAGAGGTGAAATTTTCTGATCACATTTTGCATAAAAAATAAATGCTTAGAATAGGTAGTGTTAGGAAAATATAAGATGTAGAGCTTTCCTGTTTTGTCTAAAGAGTATTTTAAAAAAAAATAAGTAGAGGATAAAAATCTGAGCTTTCAATGTTGGCCAAACTATAGTCTTACAGGATTTATACCTTAATATTTTTCAGTATTGGGTCATTTTGATTCTTATCCATTAGTTGCAAATCTTGTTGACAATTTCATCATTTTTGTATACCTTTGTCTAGTTAATGTTTTTGCTTAGATACTTTACCTGCATCCTCTTAACAAGAATTTTTTGCCAATATAACCCTGAATTCATTTATTTTGTACTTGCAGACACACTACCTCATCTATGGGAAGGGGTTTCAGACTTGGGAATATTCTCCAGCTTACGCCATTCGCTCGTATGCTTACCTGTTGCTTCATGCCTGGCCAGCTGCATTTCATGCGAGAATTTTACAAACTAATAAGGTAAGAGCAGGCCAACTTGGAAGCAATCACAACTGATGAAGAAGTGGGTGAGTCTCTGGAACAGTTTTGTGAAAAAGACAAAATGTATTGGTAGTTAAGACAGGACTTTTTTTGAAGAAGAATCATTTATTTATTCATTAGTCAACAGATATTAATGGAGCAACTTGTATTTGGTAGATACTTTGTTAAGTGCTGCAAGTGTAACAATGATCCAATCCTCATGAAATTCAGTGAGGAAGATGAACATGGAACAAGTAGGTATAAATGCAGTGGGTCTTGGAGGAAAAGTACAATGTGCAATAGGTTAGCATATTAGGAGAGCTTAATGTAAATAAAATACTGAAGGATAATTAGGAGTTAACTGAGACCAACCTGATTACCTTTCAGAAATTTGTGATATGTCTGTAGTGTGAATTTCTTTGGGTTTATCCTGTTTGGAGTTTACTCAGCTTCTTCAATTTTTAGGCTTATATCTTTTGCAAATTTGGGAAGATTTTAACTGTTTTTTTTTTTTTTTTTTTAACTAGTTTTTCAATCCTGCCATATCTCTCCTCTCCTGAGACTCCAATGATGTGGATGTTAGATCTTTTATTATAGTCTCATGGGTCCCTGAAGCTCTTTTTTTTTTTTTTTTTCCAGTCTGTTTTCTCTGTGTTCAGATTGAGCAATTTCTATCTTAGGTTCACTGATGCGTTTTTCTGTCCCCTCCATTCTGCTGTTGAGTCTATCCATTGAGCTCTATTTTGATTATTGTATTTTATCTGTTCTAAAATTTCCATTTTGTTTTTCTTTTTATCTTCTGCTTATTTACTGAGGCTCTATTTTTTCATTTGTTCCCAGCGTGTTTTTAATTGCTTGTTGAAGTATTTTTACAATGGCTCCTCTAAAACTTTGTCAGATAATTCTAATATCTCATCTTGTTTTAGGTGTCTATTGATTGATTTTTTTCCCTTCAGGTTGAGATTTTCCTGTTTGACACACAATATTTAGTTGAAACTTGGACATTTTGGGTATTACAGTATGAGACTCTGAATCTTATTCATGGGCCCAGCATGCTTGCTCTGCACTATCATGCTTTTCTTATTTAAGCCTCTCTTTTAACTGGCTTCTTTTGATACCACTACAGTAAGAAAAAGGAGAGGGTTCTCCACTTTGTTACTGCCAACTGGGGCTTGAGGTCTGAGTTCCCCAGTAGTCCTCCATGGATACCACCCTAGTGGTCAGGGTAGATATGCCTCATTACTGCTAGGTTTGAGGGAAGCAGAGTCCAAGATCTCCAAGTGGTCTCCACTGACACTGTGGTGGGAGAGGGAGCTCCTTACCACTGGCAAGGAGTCCTTGTCACCCACTGGACCTTTGATGGGGTGAGTGGAAGTGGAGCCACATTTTTTTCTGGGGTGCTTGGCTGGAGTAGAGTGCTTATTGTCTAAAAGTTTTCTTTCTTGTTAGGCTACCCCTTTCTTGGTCTTATGGCTAGATAGAGCAGGCCTTGGTTGTTGTTTTTTACGTCTGTGTACATTGGCATTTCTAGTTTCCAACTTCTTTAGTTCTAAGTCTGAAATATAGAAAACCAGAGGAAAACCCAGGGAACTTAACACCACGTTATTCCTCAGGCCCCAAAGTCCCTAGCCAATAGGTTTGATGCTTGGAGGAGAGCTTGAGTGGTGGAGTGGATTAGATGAGACTGAGAGATAGGAAGAGGCCAGATTTACACAACACCTGCTAGGCTTTAGGCAGTTAGACTTACTTTTTTTTTCCAATTGTATTATGAAACCACCAAAAGTTTTTGACAGAGGAGAGACATGATTGCATTTCCTTTTTAGAATAATCAGAAAGGTAGCACCTGTAGAGAGTGATGGAACTCTATCCCTCTGTCCCTAACTAGTATCAAATTTCTGATTTTTTTGAACTGATTTGTCAAAGGAAAGCGATACAGGAAGAGAGACTTAGTAGCAAAATGACAATGCATGTGTGCGTGCATCCTCAGTTGCTTCAGTTGTGTCCGATTCTTTGCAACCCTATGGACTGTAGCCCACCAAACTCCTCTGTCCTTGGGATTCTCCAGGCAAGAATACTGGAATGGGTTACTGTGCCCTTCTCCAGGGCATCTTCACAGCCAGGGGACTGAACCCACATCTCCTGCTCTCCTGCATTGCAGGCAGATTCTTTATCCACTGAGCCACCTGGGAAACCCCAGAGAGAAAGAACAATATGCAGTGCTTAAAATTTCCATTTCCACGTGGATTTCCACTATCACTTCAACTTGTAGCTTCTTGAGTCCTGATTGCAGCATTATAATTCAGAGTAATAAGGGGTAGATTGTTGCTGAAAGATAGTTTAGTTCAGTTCAGTTCAGTCACTCAGTTGTGTCTGACTCTGCGACCCCATGGACTGCAGCACGCCAGGCCTCCCTGTCCATCACCAACTCCCGGAGTTTACTCAAATTCATGTCCATTGAGTCGGTGATGCCATCCAATCATCTCATCCTCTGTCGTCCTCTTCTCCCCCCCACCTTCAATCTTTTCCAGCATCAGGGTCTTTTCAAATGAGTCAGTTCTTTGAATCAGGTGGCCAAAGTATTGGAGTTTCAGCTTCAACATCAGTCCTTACAATGACTATTCAGGACTGATTTCCTTTATGATGGACTGGTTGGATCTCCTTGCTGTCCATGGGACTCTCGAGAGTCTTCTCCAACACCACAGTTCAAAAGCATCAATTCTTTGGTGCCCAGCTTTCTTTATAGTCCAACTCTCACATCCATACATGACTACTGGAAAAACCATAGCTTTGACTAGATGGACCTTTGTTGACAAAGTAATGTCTCTGCTTTTTAATAAGCTGTCTAGGTTGGTCATAGCTTTTCTTCCAAGGAGCAAGTGTCTTTTAATGTTATGGCTGCAGTCACCATCAGCAGTGATTTTGGAGCCCCCCAAAATAAAGTCTGTCACTGTTTCCACTGTTTCCCTATCTATTTGCCATGAAGGGATGGGACCAGATGCCATGATCTTGGTTTTCTGAATGTTGAGCTTTAAGCCAACTTTTTCACTCTCCTCTTTCACTTTCATCAAGAGGCTCTTTAGTTCTTCTTCACTTTCTGCCATAAGAGTGGTGTCATTTGCATATCTGAGGTTGTTGGTATTTCTCCCAGCAATCTTGATTTCAGCTTGTGCTTCATCCAGTCCAGCGTTTCTCATGATGTACTCTGCATATAAGTTAAATAAGCAGGGTGACAATATACAGCCTTGACGTACTCCTTTCCCTATTTGGGACCCATCTGTTGTTCCATGTCCAGTTCTAACTGTTGGTTCTTGACCTGCATACAGATTTCTCAGAAGGCAGGTCAGGTGGTCTGGTATTCCCATCTCTTTAAGAATTTCCACAGTTTGTTGTTATCCACAAGACAATATCGTAATAATTGGTACCCCTAGTGACAGTTACCTTTACAATTTCTTGCCACCCTAAAAAAGGACAGCTTTGTTTTGTCTCCTTATGGGTTGGAGTGTGAATTTCTTTGAACTGTGCACTCGGGAATGGGATCCCATGCATAGATCCATGGACTACTTAATTTCATGGAGCTCTGCCATACTGCTCTCCAGAATGGGTATTCAACTTTATACTCCCTGCAACAGTGTTTGGAGTTTCAGCTTCCTAACATCTCCTGAGCACTTGATATTTCTGACTCTCTAAGTATGTGAGATATTTCTCATTTTTTAAAATTAATTTTTATTGAAGTATAGTTGCTTTACAGTGTTGTTAGTTTCTGTATACAACAAAGTGAATCAGCTATGCGTGTGTGCGTGCTAAGTCGCTTTAGTCGAGTCCAACTCTTTGTGATGCTATAGACTGTAGCCCTCCAGGCTCCTCTGTTCATGGGATTCTCCAGGCATGAATACTGCAGTGAATTGCCATGCGCTGCTCCAGGGGATGTTCCTGACCCACGGATCGAACTGGCTTGCACCACCTAGGAAGCCCTGAATCAGCTATATGTATACATACATCCCTTCTTTTTAAGATTCCCTTCCCATTTAGCTCACTACAGAGCAGTGAGTTCCTTGTGCTATATAGTAGATTCTCATCAGTTATCTATTTTATACATAATAGTGTATATGTGTCAATACCATTCTCCCAACTCATCTGCCCCTCACCCCCTTCCCCCTTGGTATCCATAGAGAGATGCTCCTCATTTTAATTGCATTTTTCCAACAACTAGTAAGATGGAGAATTTCTTCATATATTTACCAGTCATTCCAATTTGTTTTCCTGTGAATTACCTGTTTACATCCTTTTCCTGTTTTTCTTTTATTTGCTTATTTATTTTCAGCGGTGGTGGGTCTTCATTGCTGTGCGGGCTTTTTTGTAGTTGCGGAGAGCAGGGGCTACTCTCTAGCGGCAGTGCACAGGCTTCTCACTGCAGTGGCTTCTTGTTGCCGAGCACAGGCTCTGGGGCACGAGGGCCTCAGTACTTGCAGCTCCCGGGCTTGGTAGTTGTGGCACACAGGCTTAGCTGCTCCGTGGCACGTGGAATCCTCCTGGATCAGGAATTGAACCCGTGTCTCCTTCTTTGGCAGGTGGATTCTTTACCGCTGAGCCACCAGGGAGGCCCCTTTGCCCGTTTTTCAGTTGAATTTTCTGATTTTCTCTTGTGATTTGTAGAAGTTCTCAATGGTAACCCCTTGTAGGTTTTAGGTACTGGAAATCCTTTCTCCTAGACTGTCACCTGTTTACTAGCTTTGTAGTCCTTTCTTTAGTTCTGATAGAGTCAAACCAATTAGTTTTTGACTTATGGTTGGTGGATTTGGGGTCTTTCTAAAAGAAATCCTTCACCACAGATCATAAAGATATTCTTATGTATTTTTTCATAGTAACTGTGTAATTTTGTATTTCACATATAAGCATGCATATTTAGTCATTCAGTCGTTTCTGACTCTGTGACCCCATGGACTGTAGCCCACCAGGCTCCTCCGTCCATGGGGTTCTCCAGGCAAGAATACTGGAGTGGGCAGCCATTCCTTCTCCAGGGGATCTTCCTGACCCGAGGACTGAACTTTGGTCTCCTGCATCGCCGGCCTATTCTTTATCATCTTAGCCACCAGGGGAACCCTCACATATAAGGCTTTACTCCATTCAGTTTTTTTTATATATAAATTTTTGAAAGATCCAGCTTCATTTTTTGCTATACAGTGAACTGGATTTTCCAGCACCATCTGCTAATTCTTCCTTTTCATTCTGACTTGTAATATTATTACCATCTCTATTGTACATCTCATTCACATGTATGTTTCTGGCCTTTTGTTCTATGTCTCTGGTTAGTGTGTCAGAGAATACCATATTGTTTTTATTATTATGGCTTTGTAGTGTGGCTGATGAATTTTTCACTTTATCCATTTTAAAATTTTATTTTAAAAATAATTTTAGAATCAGTTTTCCCTCTCCCAAATTTTGGCAGGTTTTGCTTAGGGTTGCATTGAATTTACATATTAATATGAGAATCAATGGGTTTCCCTGATGGTTTGGACAGGAAAGACTCCGTCTGCAATGCAGGAGACCTGGGTTCAATCCCTGGGTTGAGAAGATCCCTGGAGAAAGAAATGGCAGCCCACTCTAGTATTCTTGTTTGGAGAATTCCATGGAAAGAGGAGCCTGGCAAGCTACAGTCGATGAAGTTGCAAAGAGTCAGACACGACTGAGTGACTGAGTGTGCACGCATGAGAATATTTTTACAGTGTTACATCATCCCATCCCTATTATGTATAAATGCTGTACTTATCATTTAGTCAGGTTTTATGTGTCTTTTTAATTGATTTATTTACGTGGCTACAGTGGGTGTTAGTTGCGGCATGCGGGGTCTTTCATTGCTGCGCACAGGCTTCTCTCTAGTTGTGACAAGTGGGTTCCAGAGCTCGTGGGCTTAGTAGTTGCAGTGCTTGGGTTAGTTGCCCCATGGCATGTGGATCTTAGTTCCTCTACCAGTGATTGAGTCCAAATCTGCTGCATTGGAAGGTGGATTCTTAACCACTGGACCTCGTTTTTCTGTTGTCTTTTAATAAAATTTATAGAATGTATCAAAAAAAATTTATCCATGTCAAGCTTACCCATTCTTTGATTAGGATAATGCCTAGATTCTTTATGCTTTTTATTACTGTTATGGGTGTTATCTTGTTTTCTGTAATATTTTTAGGGACTCATTGCAGGTATAGGGCTTCCCTGATAGCTCAGTTGATAAAGAATCACCTGCAATGCAGGAGATCCCGGTTTGATTCCTGGGGAGGAAGAAGGGATAGGCTACCCACTCCAGTATTCTTGGGCTTCCCTTGTGGCTCAGCTGGTAAAGAATCCACCTGTAATGTGGGAGACCTGGATTTCATCCCTGGGTTGGGAAGATTCCCTGGAGAAGGGAAAGGCTACCCATTCCAGTATTCTGGCCTGGAGAATTCCATGGACTTGTATAGTCCACAGGGTCACAAAAAGTCAGACACGACTGAGTGACTCTCACTTACTTTCACTTTCATTGCAGGTATAAAGGAAGACAATTGATTTTTGCTTTTTGATCTCAGTTTCACTGAATTTCCTTATCAGTGTCAACAGTTTGTCAAGTGAATCTCTTGGATTCTCTTTCATCTGTTCATATTGAATTTAGTTTCTTCCGTTCCATTCTTATACTTATTTCATTTCTTTTTTGTGTCTTTTTGCACTGATCTGACATCCAGTTACTGTGCTGAATGTTAGTAACTATGGGGGCATCATTGTCCTGTTCCCAAGTACAATTCTTTGATTATCTTGTGTTAGTTTTTTTTTTTGTACTCTTACCAACCAGATGAGTAGTCCTTAAATGTGGATACTTTGTACTAAAATTATCTGTATTCCTAGTAGCATCTAGAAGAGTGATCAGTGCATAGCAGGTTTTCAGTATGTTGCTGAATTAATGAATGATTTTGTACATTTGTTGATCACTTGATTGGATTCTTTTTGGAATTTTGTTTTTTGGTTATAATGTTAAAACAGAAAGTACTTTTAAGTTATATGCAGTAATATTAATCATAGAATATATATAAATAGTGCTTATTCATTTTTCTTAAACATACTAGTTATACTGTAGTAGAAAAGCTATTTGATATGGTTTTATTTTGTTATTTTTATGTTTAAAATTTGTATTAGTTCATAAAATTAATAAAACCACATTACAGACATTTGGAAGATAGGAGGAAGAATATGCATGTAAGTCTCACTAGCCTGAGACAACCACTTTTACCATTTTATTATATTTCTTTCTATTTTTTTCATGTACTTCTGATTTCTATAGCTATAACTATGATGTATAAATCATATATGTTTTCATTTAGTATTTTGTTATAATTTTATAATAATTGCAGTCAGTTATTATAATTGTCTGAGGGATGCTTGTCATGTGAATGAGATTTATATGATAAGAATTTTTCCACTGTTTGTAACCATGAACTTTGGTCTTTGTAACCATGTACTTTGATATCTGTATCATGAATAGATATAACATGAAATAGATGTAACATAATTTAGCCATTTTCCTGTAATTGAGCATTTTGTAGCTTTTAAAATAATTTTTACTAAATTAATAGAGCTGCAATTAACGTCTTTGTGACTCCAACTCCCCTCCCATATTTTGAGTTATTTTTGTGGGCTGAAGTCATAGAAGTAGTCAATAAATATACTTCCATACTTGAATTTGGAGGTACGAAAATTTCCATGGTTCTTGATACATACTGCTTTTCAAAAGGATTATACCAATTTATAATTATTACTGACAAATGAGTGGTTTCATCTTTTAAGAGTTTTTCTAACTTGTATCTGTGACTTCTGTTTTCTTGTTCTGGGTTTCTTTCAGATTCTTGTCTTTTACTTTTTACGATGTCTGCTGGCTTTTGTGAGCTGTATATGTGAACTTTACTTTTACAAGTGAGTATAAAAACTTTGCTTCTAAAAGTGCTATAAGGAAGCCAAATTGAGTATAGGTTATTTCTCTGATAGTAGAAACGGTGTTTAGAAATAGAAGGCATTTTTCTTCTAGCTTCTGATATTATGTCTAAAACACAATGTTTTGTTTAAAGCCAACCATTGGGAGAAAATACTTCTGATTTCCTGAGGTGATAAATGCTGTATCTTCATATTATAATTTCAATTCCATAAGTGTATATTTGAGTAGTACTTTATTTGGTAGGATTTTGTAGATCCTTTTTTTGGTCCTAAGAGATAAATTGTGATGTCTCTTCCCCTTTTGAGCTTAGCTGATAGGAAATTATTTCCAGTGTGAGACTCACTACTCTTATATGTACTCAGTATGATTGTCTTTCACCAAGTGACTGTTAGTTGAATGAATATTAGTGAAAATATTAAGCATTTAAGTATCCCAGTAATAAAAATAGCTACCTTTTTTTTTTTTTTTTACATGAAACCTAACAAATGTCTTATTTTAAGAATGCTTTAAAAGGTATTTGGACTTAGTAACCATTACTTAAAGTCTTCCCATTGCAAAACAGCCAACAATGTCAGATAAAAAAGTTCTTTGGTCTTTAGTCTGGGTAGAATACAGTAAAAAAAAGAAATCCAGTGCTACCTTTGAGGATTGTAACTTTAAGTTGGTCTTCATATGAATTCAGGACTGAATTCAAATTACCCGCATGGTCTCCTAAGCCCCAAGTTTAGAATTTATTGTAAATTGTTCAGGGCTTATTCCTTGAAGGAAAAGCTATGACAAACCTACACAGTGTATTAAAAAGCAGAGATATCACTTTGCTGACAGAGGTTTATAGGTTTTTCTTGATTTGAGAGTTGGGCCATAAAGAAGGCTGAGCACCAAAGAATTGATTCTTTTGAATTGTGCTGCTGGAGAAGACTCTTGAGAGTCCCTTGGATTACAAGGAGATGAAACCAGTTAATCCTAAAGGAAATCAACCCTGAATGTTCACTGGAAGGACTGATGCTGAAGCTCCAATACTCTGGCCACCTGATGCAGAGTCAACTCATTGGAAAAGACCCTGATGCTGGGAAAGATTGAGGGCAGGAGAAGAGGGTGACAGAGAATAAGATGGTTGGATGACATCACCAACTCAATGGACATAAGTTTGAGCAAACTCTGGGAGATGGTGAAGGACAGGGAAGCCTGGGCTGCTGCAGTCCACGGGTCGCAAAGGGCGGACATGACTTAGTGACTGAACAACAATAGTGTCCCCAGACACCTTTGGAGAAGGAAATGGCAACCCACTCCAGTACTCTTGCCTAGAAAATCCCATGGACGGAGGAGCCTGGTAGGCAACAGTCCATGGGGTCACCAAGAGTCAGACACAACTGAGTGACTTCACTTTCCTTTCCAGACATCTTGCAAAATCAAAAAGTAAAATTTCTCTAGAGAAGTGGATTCTTAATCCAATTGTCAAAGAATTACCATAGATAAAGTTCTAGTGAATCAGATTATAATAAAAATAAATGACAAAGCACAGAAGGGAACAGGTCATTATGAGTGAGAGCCAGCAGAGATAATCAATAGAAAGCTGACCTACAAAACTTCATTTATTAGGAATTACTAAAATAAGAATATAAAATAATTATATTTAATATTTTTAAAGAAATAAAATAGGGAATTGAAAACATACGAAATAAGAGACTAATAAGAGATTAAACAACCAATGGAGTGAAAAGGATCTTACAGAATGGCAGAAAATATTTGCAGATCACATATGTGATAAATTCATTTCCAAAATGTATAAGAAGCTCTTTTAACTCAGTGGTGAAAAAAAAACCTAATAAAATGGCCAACAGGCATATGAAAAGATGGCAATATCACTAGTCATAAGGAAAACAAAAATCAAAACCACAGGGAGATCATTTCATATCTGTTAGAATGGCTTTTGTCTAGGAAGGCAAGAATATATTATACAATGGAGAAAAGAGAGTCTCTTCAACAAGTGGTGTTGGAAAACCTGGACAGCCACATGTATTAATAGATCAGTGAAGTTAGAATACTCTCTCAAACCATACTAAAAAATAAATGCAAAATGACTTAAAGACTTAAATGTAAGACATAACACTATAAAACTCCTGAAAGAGAATATAGATAAAACGTTCTCTGACATATATTATACCAATGTTTCCTTAGGTCATTCTCCCAAGGCAATAGAAATAAAAGCAAAGGTAAACAATTGGGGCCTTAAACTTATAACTGCTTTCAAATATTTTTTTATTATGTTTTAAATTGAAGTAGAGTTGATTTACAGTGTTGTATAGACATAAACTTTTGCACAGCAGAGAAAATCATAAACAAAATGAAAAGGCAAACTACAGACTGGGGGAAAATATTTGCAAATGATGTGACTAACTGGGGCTTAATCTCCAAAATATACAAACAACTCCTATAAATCAACAGCAAAAGCAACCCAGTCAAAAAGTGGGCAGAAGACCTAAATAGACATTTTTCCAAAGAAGACATACAGATGGCCAATAAGCATGTGAAAAGGTGCTCAACATTGCTAATCATTAGAGAAATGCAAATCAAAAGTACAATGAGGTGTCACTTCACACTGGTCAAAATGGCCATCATCAAAAAGTCTACAAATTATAAATACTGGGGAGGGTGTAGGGAAGAGGGAACCTTCCTACACTGCTGGTGGAATGTAAATTGGTGTAGCTACTATGGAGAACAGTGTGTGTGCGCGTGCATGCATGCTTGCACTCAGTTGTGTCTGACTCTTTGTGACCCCCTGGACTGTAGCCTGCTAGGCTCCTTTGTCCATGGAATTTTCCAGGTAAGAATACTGAAGTGGGTTGATATTTCCTTCTCCGGGGGATCTTCCCAACCTAAGGATCGAACACACGTCTCTTGTGTTTCCTGCATTGGCAGGCAGGTTATTTACCAGCTGAGCCACCAAGAAAGCTCTGGAGAACAGTATGCTGTTGCTCCTGCTAAGTCACTTTAGTCGTGTCCGACTCTGTGCGACCCCATAGACGGCAGCCCACCAGGCTCCTCCGTCCACAGGACTCTCTAGGCAAGAACACTGGAGTGGGTTGCCATTTCTGTCTCCAGGAGAACAGTATGGAGGTTCCTTAAAACACTAAAAATAGAGCTACCATTCCAGTCTTCATTGCAGCGTTATTCACAGTAGCCAGCATTGGAAACAACTAAATATCTATTGACAGGTGAATGGGGGGGAGGTGGATGTAGCATATACTTACCAAGGAGTATTATTCAGTCTTCAAAAAGAAGGACTTCCCTGTGGTTAAGAATCTGCCTGCTAACACAGGAAACATGGGTTTGATCCATGCTCTGGGAAGATCCCACGTGCTGTGGGGCAGCTGAGCCCGTGTGCCACAGCTACTGAGCCTGTGATCTAGAACACGTAAGTTGATACTACTGAAGCTCAGGCACCCTGCTCTGCAACAAGAGAAGCCACTGCAATGAGAAGCCCTCACACCTCAACTCGAGAGTAGCCCCTGCTTGCTGCAGCGAGAGAAAGTCCACACAGCAACAAAGCTCTAGCACAGTCAAATATAAAATAATGAGTAAATTGATTAATTAAAAAAGAAAAATATTTTTTTAAAAAAGAGGGAAATCCTTAAGATATGACAGCGTAGATGAGCCTTGAGGATATTGTGCTGAGTCAAATAACTCACCACAGCGGAGCAAATATTGCGCAGTTCCCCTTTTATGAGGTATCTAAAATGGTTGAACTCATGGGAGCAAAGGAAAGGATAGATTTGTGGCTGCCAAGATTGGGGGCTGATGGAAACAGGAAGTTGCTAATCGGTGGGTATAAAATTTCACTTATACGAGTTAGCTCTAGACATCTGCTATACAATATTATACCTATTGATACAGTACTGTGTTTTACATTTAAATATCTGTTAAGAGGGTAGAGCTCATATTAGGTGTTCTTACAACAGTGGAATAAAAAAGATAAATGAAGACAGAAGTTCTATAATTAAAAATATAATCATTGGTATATAAAAGTCAGTGGATAAACAACTGATTTGTTGATATTCAGTCACTAAGTCATGTCCAACTCTTTGCAACCAGCGTACCAGGCTTCCCTGTCCTTTACCACCACCCGGAGTTTGTTCAAACTCATGTCCATTGAGTTGGTGATGTCATCCAAGTATCTCATCCTCTGTCACCTCCTCCTCCAGCCCTCAGTCTTTCCCAGCATCAGGGTATACAACTGATTAGACATTTCTTTCTTTTTTTTTTTTAAATATTTATTTTTAATTGAAGGATAGTTGCTTTAAAATACTGTGTTGGTTTCTGCCATACGTCAACATGAATCAGCCATAGGTGTGCATGCGTCCCCTCCCTTTAGAGCCTCCCTCCCACCCCATCCCAGCCCTCTAGTTTGTCATCGAGCTCCCTGAGTCATACAGCAAATCCCCACTGGTTATCTGTTTTGTACATGATACTGCTGTGTTTCCATGCTACTCTCTATTCATCCCACCCTCCCCTTCTCCCACCAACCCCGCACTGTGTCCACAAGTCTGTTCTCTTGATGAGACACTTCTAATAAATAAACCAGAGGATTAATCTGAAGAAATTACTAAGAATTTAGTACAGTGACAGAAGAAAAAAAAATGGTGAGAGGATAAAAAATGCCTGTGGTAGAGTTGAAAGATCTGATTTATATCTAATCAGCTCTAGGAGATTATAGAACTGGGAGAGGCAGTATTCAGAGAAGTAATAGCTAAGAATTTTCCAGAATCAAAGGAGAAAGGACAGTAATCCACAATTCAGGAAGCCTAATGTCCTGAGCTGGATAAATGAAGAGTAATTAGGTCTACTGTGTAAAATCAAGAGCAAAGATGGTCTTACAGGTTGACAGAGGACTAATACAAATCCTACAAAGAAATGTCAGGCAGTTAGACCAACAAAAGCCTTCTCAAGAGCCAGAAGACAAAAAATATGTTCAAAGTTCTGTGAGAAAAAGACTGTTGTCCTAAAGTGATATATCACCTTTTAAGACCAAGAGCTAAAGAAAGACTTTTCTGACAAAATGAAATATCAAAAACCAGAATTTACCATTAACAGATCCTTACTCCAAACAGCCTTCTAAAGGATATGTTAAGGAAGAAACAAAGTTATTTCAGAAAGAAGCTCTGTGATGCAATTAAGAAGCTGAGCAGGGAGAGTTAACACATGGCTGTGTCTGAACAGATATTGACTAAATGAGGCAATAATCACCTCTACTGATGTTTTACTCATCGGGTTGAGAAGACCTATAAGACAGAAGTTAAAGGAAGTATATGTAACTTCTTGAGGAACGTTGACTTAGATAACCATTTATTAAAACTTTGGGGTGCCTCCTAGTCATCTTTTCTGATAACTGCCCTCTGTTGAGCAGCTCTGTGCCTGGCACTCTTCTGAGTACTTTGCCATGCACTGTCCTCGCAGAACCCTTATGCAGTAAGTATTATCATTATCCTCATTTAACAGATGAGGAGTCTTACAGAGATGTTACTAGACTAGGGTGCCACTGCTAGTGAGTCTGGAAGGGCCAAGATTGTAACCTGTGCCCACGTGAGGTCTGTTATTTTTCCACTACACCAGGCTGTTTTCCTTTGATGTTAAACATAATCTAGCATAGATTATTCTGTAGACATAATCTATGGAAAGTATACATTTCCTCTTAGGTAGGGAGCTTCTCTCATGCATAAGGAATAAGAATGTTTATGTACATGAAATTGAGACAGTCCTGTATTTGACTTTAGATCTTCAGCATTCTCTGTGACACAGGCCTGTCTTTGTGCTTTAAGTTGAAATTTCCATCCTGAAGGCCTGCTGTGTTGATAGTCTTTGCCTTCCCCCTAGGGCTGTGTGTAAGAAGTTTGGGCTGCATGTGAGTCGAATGATGCTAGCCTTCTTGGTTCTCAGCACTGGCATGTTTTGCTCGTCATCAGGTAAGTAAAAGAGCAGGTGAGGGCATAAAAGGTTCACTGACATTTCGCAGTTGCATCAAACAGAAGAACTTGTCCAGATGTAGGTTATATTTGTATAACACGTCAGTAATTTCCAGATTCCTATGATCTGCCCAGGTGGTTCAGTGGTAAAGAACCCGCCTGCTGGTGCAGGAGACACAAGAGACGTGGGTTAAATCCTTGGGTCGGGAATATCCCCTGGAGGAGGAATACTCCCGAATTCTTGCCTGGGAAATCCCATGGACAGAGGAAACTGGTGGGCTACATCCCGTAAGGTCGCAGAGAGTCGGACACGACTTGAGCATGCACACAGGGGATTATCTTCATGACCTTGATTGACCTTGACAGCAATCCTATGATAAAAGTCAGATAAATGTTTTCTCATTTTTGCAAGTAAGCACACTGAAACTTAGAAAGGTGAAATGACTTGCCGAAAGTCAAAGAATTCATAAGCGGTAGAGCTGTTATTTTCATCAAGTTTCTTTCTTTTACATTATTGTATATATATTTTTTTATCACTGCAAGACTGAAACAGAAGCATCCACTGCCTTTCTTTGCTGTTAGCAGAAGGAAAATAATTTTATTTTGCTCAAGGACTTCCCAGATGGCGCTCGTGGTAAAGAACCCACCTGCCAGTGAAGGAGACATAAGCGACACAGGTTCAATCCCTGGATTGGGAAGATCCCCTGGAGAAGGAAATGGCAATCCACTCCAGTATTCTTGCCTGGAGAATGCCGTGGACAGAGGAGCCTGGCAGGCTACAGTCCATAGAGTCACAAAAGAGTCGGGCACTGCTGAAATGACTTAGCATGGTTTCAAAGACCCTGGTCTTCATGGTTCTATTTTATGCCAGTTACTTGCCATGGATTCTATAAAAGTACACATCTTCTGTTGGATTTTTTTTTTACCATAAGCTTCTGGAAATTTCGAATAAAATCCTTAATGTAGAGTGGTGGCTTTCCAGCTGTGCTGCCATTGAACCTTTGTGTTTTTTGAGCTGCGCCAGAGTGACCTGTTCCTAAAAGGTAGCCTGTTCCCAATTACCCAGAAAAGTTTAGTTACTAGATATAACTGTCTCAATTTTAATTTTGACTTGTGTGTACCAGAATCTAGTATACACACTAAAAATACAGAAAAATGGTATCTAGTGTAAAAGTATTGATACATACTTACTTTTCCTTCACTGACTGTATCTTAATCCATGTTCTGCAGAGACCTCAGGTTCCTCTGCTCCCCTTGGAGCTGGAATCAACAGCTTGGGATGGCATCATTGTTGTTTAGCATTTGTCTGGGAAGGTTGTGCTTCACCTATTTTTTTAGTTATTTTGCTAGTCCTAAAATGGATTCTTGTATGAGGGAGGTACCTGGGAGTATCTTTAGTTTTATCATTTCAGTTGAGGATATTAAGGCACAAATAAGTTAAAGGCATCCATTGATACAGAGCCTCTGAACCCTTTGCTGAGTTTTTTTAAATTAATTAATTTATTTTAATTGGAGGATAATTACTTTACAATATTGTGATGGTTTGTGCCATACATCAGTATGAATCAGCCATAGGTATACCTTTGCTGAGTTTCTTAAACCATACTGCCTGTTCATTGTGGTTCTTGTTTGAGTTGGTACTGAGTTTTCTTACCTAGTGCTAGGTGAAGCCCTCAAACAGCAGGGAGAAGCAGGCCTGCATTTCCATGTAGTGTTAATAGAAATGCTTGGATGAAATGTTACTGTCGCAGAGACCCTGAAGGTGGTCAGTCCTCTGCTGTGTGCAACAAGAAAGTTATGTGATGAAATTACTAGGGGGACATCTAAAGGCCAAGCTACCTATGGCGGTGGATGCAGGATGCAAAGCAGTGCTGCCGTCTAACAGATGTGGCTCTTCAGAAGGCTTCTGAGAACTCCGCTGGGGTACAGGCTGCTGCTTGGACAGTCTCAGAAGGCTATCAGAGGATTAACTTCCTCCGAAAGAGATTGTTAACAATGGCTCTAAATTTGTTTTATTTTATTTATTTTGGCTGTGCTGGGTCTTTGTTGCTGCACGGGCTTTTCTCCAGTTGTGACGAGCAGGGGCTCCTGTCTAGTTGGGACGCGGGCTTCTCATCGCGGCGGCTGACCTTCTTGTGGACCACAGGCTCTAGGGCGCGAGGGCTTCGGTAGTTGCGGCTCCCGGGCTGCAGAGCGAAGGCTCCGTAGTTGTGGCGCACAGGCTTAGTTGCTCTGCAGCATGTGGGATGTTCCTGACGACGGATAGAACCCGTGTTCCCTGCATTGGCAGGTGAATTCTTTACCACTGAGCCACTAGGGAAGCCCCAATGGCTCTAAATTCCTTGAAGCATATTTCCTGCCTGGAATTATAACCTGAGGGTATTCCTGGGGAATCTGGAATCTTGTAAGTTTTAGACTTACAGGCCCCGAGATAAATGGCATGTATACAATTGACATTGTATAATTAATTGGGTGACATGTTGGTACATAAAAAGACAGGAGTATGAAAATAAGAAAATTGTTGAACTTTTTTTTTTTTTTTTAAGGAGAATCACTTTACTCCTCATTTCTATAGCATTGCTCAAAGTATGTTCTTGGTTGTTGACATTTTGCAGTGCAGGTTCATTTTTAATAACTGATACCTAGTATATCTCAATCGCTTGTCTCTTTGCCTCCTTTTTTCATTTTTTTGTCTTGCAGCATTCCTTCCTAGCAGCTTCTGTATGTACACTACCTTGATAGCCATGACTGGCTGGTATATGGACAAAACTTCCTTTGCTGTGCTTGGAGTAGCCGCTGGGGCCATCTTAGGCTGGCCATTCAGTGCAGCTCTCGGGTAAGAAACTAATGGGATTCATCTTCCATGTGTTACTGGCATAAAGGCCATCTGAGTGTTAGGTTGTCTCCATAGTCTCTGGGTGGGGCTGAAGTTATGGGAATTAATTATATAAAGATTCTGGGAAGTGGAAGAATATTTCTCGCATGTTTAATTCTAATAAGAGCAGTGACTATTAAGCATCTGCTGTCTGCTCAGTTCAGTTCAGTTCAGTTCAGTCATTCAGTCGTGTCCAACTCTTTGCGACCCCTTGGACTGCAGCACGCCTGGCTTCCCTATCCATCACCAACTCCCAGAGCTTGCTCAAACTCATGTCCATAGACTCAGTGATGCCATGCAACCATCTCATCCTCTGTCATCCGCTTCTCCTCCTGCCTTCAATCTTTCCGAGCATCAGGGTCTTTTCCAGTGAGTCAGTTCTTTGCATCAGGTGGCCCAAGTACTAGAGTTGCAACTTCAGAATCAGTCCCTCCAACAAATATTCAGGACTGATTTCCTTCAGGATGGATTGGTTGGATCTCCTTGCAGTCCATGGGACTCTCAAGAGATTCTTCTCCAGCACCACAGTTCAAAAGCATCAATTCTTCGGTGCTCAGTTTTCTTTATAATCCAACTCTCATACATGACTACTGGAAAAACCATAGCTTTGACTAGATGGACCTTTGTCGGCAAAGTAATTTCTCTGCTTTTTAATATGCTGTCTAGATTGGTCATAGCTTTTCTTCCAAAGAGCAAGCGTCTTTTAATTTCATGGCTGCAATCACCATCTGCAGTGATTTTGGAACCCCAAAAAATAAAGTCTGTCTCTGTTTCCACTGTTTCCCTATCTATTTGCCATGAAGGGATGGGACCAGATGCCATGATCTTAGTTTTCTGAATGGTGAGTTCTAAGCCAACTTTTTCACTCTCCTCTTTCACTTTCATCAAGAGGCTCTTTAGTTTCTCTTCACTTTCTGCCATAAGGGTGGTGTCATCTGCATATCTGAGCTTATTGATATTTCTCCCAGCAATCTTGACTCCAGTTTGTGCTTATCCAGCCTAGCATTACTCATGATGTACTCTGCATATAAGTTAAATAAGCAGGGTGGCAATATACAGCCTTGATGTACTCCTTTCCCTATTTGGAACTAGTCTGTTGTTTCATGTCCAGTTCTAACTGTTGCTTCCTGACCTGCATACAGATTTCTTAAGAGGCAGGTCAGGTGGTCTGGTATTCCCATCTCTTTCAGAATTTTCCACAGTTTATTGTGATCCACACAAAGGCTTTGGCATAGTCAGTAAAGCAGAAGTAGATATTTTCTGGAACTCTCTTGCTTTTTCAATGATCCAGCAGATGTTGGCAGTTTGATCTCTGGCTCCTCTGCCTTTGCTAAATCTAGCTTGAACATCTGGAAGTTCACCGTTCATATACTGTTGAAGCCCGGCTTGGAGAATTTTGAGCATTACTTTACTAGTGTGTGAGATGAGTGCAATTGTGCAGTAGTTTGAGCATTCTTTGGCCTTGCCTTTCTTTGGGATTAGAATGAAAACTGACTTTTTCCAGTCGTGTAGCCACTGCTGAGTTTTCCAAATTTGCTGGCATATTGAGTGCAGCACTTTCACAGTATTATCTTTTAGGATTTGAAATAGCTCACTTGGAATTCCATCACCTCCACTAGCTTTGTTTGTAGTGATGCTTCCTAAGGCCTGCTTGACTTCACATTCCAGGATGTCTGGCTCTAGGTTCGTGATCACACTATCGTGATTATCTGAGTTGTGAAGATCTTTTTTGTACAGCTCTTCTGTGTATTCTTGCCACCTCTTCTTAATATCTTCTTCTTATGTTAGGTCCATACCATTTCTGTCCTTTATTGAGCCCATTTTAGCATGAAAAGTTCCCTTGGTATCTCTAAGTTTCTTAAAGAGACCTTTAGACTTTCCCATTCTGTTGTTTTCCTCTATTTCTTTGCATTGATTGCTGAGGAAGGCTTTCTTATCTCTCCTTGCTGTTCTTTGGAACTCTGCATTCAAATGCAGAGTTTCTTTTCCCCTTTGCCTTTAGCTTCTCTTCTATTCACAGCTATTTGTAAGGCCTCCTCAGACGAAGATTTTGCCTCTTTGCATTTCTTTTCCTTGGGGATGGTCTTGATCCCTGTCTCCTGTACAGTGTCACAAACCTCTGTCCATAGTTCTTCAGGCACTCTGTCTATCAGATCTAGTCCCTTGAATCTAATTGTCACTTCCACTGTATAGTCATAAGGGATTTGATTTAGGTCATACCTGAATGGTCTAGTGGTTTTCCCTCCTTTCTTCAATTTCAGTCTGAATTTGGCAATAACATTCCATTATTGTATGGCTGTCCTTAATTCATTTAACCATTGCTTTATTGGTAGGCATTTGGTTTTCAGTTTCTTTTTTGTTATTATACACAATAATTTAGTGAACATTCTTATACATGTCTTATGGAAATTTATCTATAGAATACATTTTTTAAAGGGAGCTATGAAGTCAGAGAATAAACATTTAAAATTTCCTTGTTTGGATTTGAAAGGCTGGTTTCCCCACTTCCGATCTTCTCTTCTGCGTATCATTCTCAGATTATTATATTTCTCAAGGTTTTATGTCAGACCCTCTTCTGTACTTTCTGCTGTCTCTCCATCATCTTGATGATTCCCATATCTTTATATCTAGTCCAGTCATCTCTTAAGCTTCCCTCATATCTACCTGGCTGCCTATTAGATATCTTCATTTATATAGCTAAACATGTACAAAGCTGAACTCATCATCTTCCCTCCTTATCTGTCCTTCGCTGTGTTTCTAGCTCAGTAACTGGTTCTACCATCTGTGCTGGGCCAGGACCTGAAAATCCTTTGTGACTCTTTTCTTTCTCATGTCTTACTAATGTCTTATGCCTCTTGAATGTCTTTTGAATCTGCTTATCTTTACCTCTCTCTGTTCCTTGATGCAGCCTCCTAAATGTTCTTCCCATCTCTAGTCTTAATCCTTATAAATCTCCTCTCCATACTCAAACTAGAGTTATTGTCCCATGATGCAAATGTGATTTTATCGCTCTCTGTTTTGTCTTAAACTCTATAATAGATTCTCCATTGTTCCGTGTCACAGAGACTGGCAGTCTGTAGCCTGTGGGTCACACATTCAGGTGGCCTGTTTTTGTGCAGCCCAAGAACTGAGAAATTTTACATTTTTAGAGAATGCATGTCCACGCGTGTGGGTGTGTGTATGCGCGTGCACACACGCGCATACACCACACATGCACACACACGGAAGAATATGCAACAGAGACCAGAGCAGAACTTTTGGTTCTGCAAAGGCTAAACTGTATGCTGTCAGGTTCCTTAAATAAAAAGTTGGCCAAACCCTGCTCTGTGGTGTCCAAACATTTTTTTAAACAGCTTTACTGAGATGTAATTCAGTAATATACCTTATATGTAATATACCATATAATTCACTCACTTAACTCATGTAATTCAGTGGTTTTTATACAGTTATACAACCATCACCAGAGTCAGTTTTAGAACATTCATCATCCCTAAAAGAAACCTGTACCCTTCAGCAGTAACTTCCTTTTGTCCCCAAACCTACCAGTCTTCAGTTCAGTTGCTCAATCATGTCCAACTCTTTTCCACCCCATGGACTACAGCACGCCAGGCCTCCCTGTCCATCACCAACTCCTGGGGTTTATTCAAACTCATGTCCATGGAGTCTGTGATGCTATCCAACCATCTCATCCTGTCGTCCCCTTCTCCTCCTGCCTTCAGTCTTTCCCAGCATCAGGGACTTTTCAAATGAGTCAGTTCTTTGCATCAGGTGGCCAAAGTATTGGAGTTTTAGCTTCAGTATCAGTCCTTTAAATGAATATTCAGGACTGATTTCCTTTAGGATTGACTGGTTGGATCTCCTTGCAGTCCAAGGGACTCTCAAGAGTCTTCTCCAACACCACAGTTCAAAAGCATCAATTCTTCAGTGCTCAGCTTTCCTTATAGTCCAACTCTCACATCCATACATGACCACTGGAAAAAACATAGCTTTGACTAGACAGGCCTTTGTTGGCAAAGTAGTGTCTCTGCTTTTTAATATGCTGTCTAGGTTGACATCCATTAATCTACTTTGTGTCTCTGGACACAAAAATCTACTCCATGTGCCTGTTATGGAGATTTTATATAAATAGAATCATACAATATGGTCTTCTGTGTCTGGCTTCTTTTACTTAACATGTTTTCAAGAGTCGTCCACGTTATGACGTGTGTCAGTACTTCATTCCTTTCTAGTGATGGTGTCCAGACTTTAATGTGACTCAAGGCCGTATGGTTTCCTCATTTTCACGTCTCCATCCTCCTTTTTTCAGTTTCTCCATTCCTTTTCCTCTTTACTGGATCTACATTCAACTTTGTGAGTTCCTCAAATACCTCTGAGTTTGGGTGTTTTGATTAGTCTGCCTTTTGATACGTGATTTGGGGATCACAGTTAATTACTCAGCACTGTGCTCTCATTTATTGACTTATCAAAGGAGAAATGCTGCAGCTATGGAAATGTAACTGGTGGTTCAGGTGGTAGAGAATGTGCCTGCAGTGCAGGAGACCGGGTTTGATCCCTGGATCGGGAAGACCCCTGGAGAAGGGGATGGCAACCCACTTTAGTATTCTCGCCTGGAGAATTCCATGGACAGAAGGACTGGTGGACAACAGTCCATGGGGTCGCAGAGTCAGACACAACTGAGCAGCTAACATTTTCATGGAAATGTAACTAGTTGGGGAGAAAAAAAAAATCCAAAAAAATGGAATGCAACGCAATATTTAGTTAACAGAATGTGGAATTTCAGATCATAGAGAGATGTCCACATGATATTGCCAAATAGATGATAGCAATGATAGTGCCATGTAAGTGTAGAGATCTCGTGGAGGAGGCCGGAGTGTAGTTGACACTGGGTAGATTTGGTGTAAGTAAATAGATTGGTGTGGGAGGAAATTCACTGTGACTGGAGCATGGGTAAAGCTCTGACTAGTGTCCTAGATTAAGAAGTCATGATGAAGGTGATTGTTCATGGAACAGGAGTTGAAGCACCTGATGAAAAAAATGCATGTAGAGACAGAAAAGTAGAACCTTGCCTTTGGGAGCTAGGACCGTGGTAAGGCACACCGTGGGACAGGGAAAAAAGCCTGAAAGGAGCACTAGGGAAGCCCAGAAGAGAACATCGGAGCCAGGGAGTCTAAAGGGGAGGGAACAGATGCTTTGTGTCAAGTGCAACAGAAAGACAAAGGGAGATGGGGTTGTGGAAAGATACTGGGTCTGGCAAAGAGGAAATTCCTGGTGACCTCAGATCAGTCTTAATAGCTTGATGTTAGGCCTTAGGGAAGAAATAGTGAAGGGAAGGCACGTATGCTATTTGCTTGAGGAATTCAAGTGAAAGGAAGAAGGGCAAATATTGCATATTGGAACAATATTACATATTGGAAAGGGATATATCAGAATTGAAGTGAAAGTATGTAATATTTTATTACTAAAGTGTTAATAAATCATGGAAGGGAGAAATAAGTATTTATTTGGCAGGGCGGGAGTAGGACAATAGGGTAGTTTAGTTTTGATTAATATAAATGCCCACTGCACATAAATGCGTATAGAATGGAGCTCGTGCCAAAGCTGAGTATTTGTATTTCTTGAGCACTGTGGAATGCATCATCCTCTGATGAGTCCTGTGAAGAGATCACATTTTTATTTTTGAGAAGACATCCTTTCATGTACCAGCTTTTTTCCCTCACAATAATTGCTGGAGACATCTGATTCTCAATTCAGCATGAGTTACGTGTGAATCTGTCCTGTTTGAGTCTGTATTCTCTGAGTATTTAACTCCCCACGTTCTGTTTCTCTGTTAAATAGTTTACCTATTGCCTTTGACCTGCTCATCATGAAACACAGGTGGAAGAGTTTCTTTCATTGGTCGTTGGTTGCCCTAATGCTGTTTCTGGTGAGTTGTCTTTTTATCTTATTTTGTTCTAACGTTGTAATGAAAGCAACTTGTGATGTGGTTGGAAAAGAGAATGTTAGGAGTTGATTCTGTTTTTCATTCTGAAGTCTTTACTGTTAGCATTATGAGAATGTTTCCAGAGCAAAACTCGACAATTGCTTTGTGTTCTGCTCTGTTTTAGGTGCCTGTGGTGGTCATTGACAGCTACTATTATGGGAAGCTGGTGATTGCACCCCTCAACATAGTTTTGTATAATGTCTTTACTCCTCATGGACCTGATCTTTATGGTAAGGCTGTATGAAGTTAGGGAAGAGTTGGAGGATAGTTTAATTGGCCTCAGCTTTGAAATTTTAATTCGGTTGCCTCATTTAGCAATGATAGCCTTGTGTTATTTAAACAAAAGGTAATCTTCTTTTCTTGTTTAAAAATAAATGATGTTTGAACACAGCACAATGATGGTATGTGGCAACTGAATATTTTCCCTTGATTAATGTGATACTCAGTTCTGGCCTTCCTGTTAATCTTGCAGCCTCTTTTTCTCAGTTACAGAGTGGTAAGGACTCTTGTCGGGCATGCCTTGGATTTTGATGCTACTCATTTAAAATTAAGTTACTTTCCTCTCTTCTCATTAGAAAATCACTATAATAACAAAACTAAGAAAGTTAAAACATTCATAATCCCATGATCCCCAGATAGCTATTGTTATCACCTTGGAAAATATTCCTCCAGGCATTTTCTATACAAGTACACATTTGGTTTTCCTTTTTCTTTTTTTGTTGGGTTGGCCAAAACCTGAATGAACCTTTTGGGCAACCCAATAATTTGTGTTACTGTAGTATTTTGCATTAGGGGAGAAAGTTTCACAAAATCTGTAGACAAAGTGTAGCAAATGAGAGTGAGGTCAGCATGAGAGGGTGGATAGTTTGGCCAGTTTAGCATTGAGAGGGGAAAAAAGAGAATCCCTTTAGTCTGGTGGTGGTTTAGTTGCTAAGTTGTATCCGACGCTTTGTGACCCCATGGACTGTAGCCTGCCAGGCTCCTCTGTCCATGGAATTCTCCAGGCAAGGATACTGGAGTGGGTTGCCACTGCCTACTCCAGGTGATCTTCCCAACCCAGGGGTTGAACCTGGGTCTCCTGCATTGCAGGCGAGTTTTGTACCATCTGTGCCACCTGTGGTGGGACAGTCTGGGGTTGGTTCTTCGGTTTCTGTCCATCTCTACCCCTTGCCTGATGGTTTTCTCTCAGCTAGTCGTTCATTTTTATCCCTTTTCCAACCAGCCCTGGAGCCTGTTTTTTGGGGGTTTTTTTTGAGGGGGGGCCTGAGGGCATTTGAGTTAGTGACCACTACAGAGGGATAAGCTAGAGATCTTTCTGATCAGATCAGACAATTTCTCATTAAATAAGTGTAGTTTCTTCTGCCTTAACCTTTTGAAGATCTTAGATCTTTCTGCGTATGTGATTATCTTAGACTCTGTGAAGCACATTAATGTTATCTCTGTCTCTCTAATCAGTTTAACCCATGCCCATTTTTCTTTACCACTTTGCCGACAGAACCAACAGATTGAATAAGATTTAAAGTAAGTGTGTGAAATTTAGCTGGGGAAGAGTCCATGGGGTCACAAAGAGTCGGATATGACTTAGCAACAGAACAACCACCACCTGGGATTTGGGGAACATTGTCATTTTAGATGACAAGTAGTAGGTTAAAAATAAATGAATTTACAAACTCATAGAGAATAATTGCTAAGTGAAGGAATTTTAACAGACTTCTTTATGTGGCTCTAAGATCCCTAAGGATATGAAAAAAAGTCCCAATTTTAAGCTTTTGCCTCTAGATGTCTCCCTTTATCTAGGGAGAGTTGCATGCTTTTATTTGCCCATTGTTTTAGTTTACTTGTAAAATTTCATTTGATTCCACAAGACAATAGAAGGGGGACTCTACTTCTGGATCTGGATTGCATATTAGAACTTGATTTACATGGAGCCTATTGGAAGCATAATGTGCATTATATATGGGTGAATAAATTGTGTTAATTTGAGTTTAATTTTGAAAAGTTGACTTCTGTACCTTTTAAATGGGTTATTACATATTGGGATTCTGACTGCTTATTTGTAAAACTTTGTGTGAGAGTCTATGAAAGTTTTGTAATTTGTATATTCCTCTAGATTGGTGAAGTTTTTACATCTAAAAATAAGTACACTGGTAGACAGAGTAGGAAAAAAATAATAAATTCTGACTAAGTTAATATTTCTAGTTTAGCAGTGGGTAGGTTTTGGGATCCAGAGAGCAGTGGCCAGTCTTTGCCTGGATGTTGGCATCTGCTGTTCATTTCAGCCAGTGTTTTATGGGGAAGAGTCCTTGGGGCTCTGTTCTGCCTGCTTTAGTGAACCTGGGTTAGCTTCAGTTCAGATTTTTCTACTTTGAATGTCGAGGAATTGATCACTTTCCTAGTGATAGAAGAAGCTTTATTGGGACAGAGGGAATTATTCTCATATTATTGTTGTTGTTCACTCACTAAGTGGTGTCTCACTCTTTCGTGACCCCATGGACTGTAGCCAGTGAGTTACCTCCAAGATGGCAGAAGTTACTTGCCCAGTTATACCAAAAAAAGATGTCCTTTTCATCATAGGGGACTGAAATGCAAAAGTACGAAGTCAAGGGATACCGGGAGTAACAGGCAAGTTTGGCCTTGGAGTACAAAATGAAGCAGGGCAAAGGCTAACAGAGTTTTACAAGACAACGCACTGGTCATAGCAGACACCCTCTTCCAGCAACACAAAAGATGAGTCTACACATGGACGTCACCAGATGGTCAATACTGAAATCAGATTGATTATATTCTTTGCAGCTGAGGATGGAGAAGCTCTATACAGTCAGATAAAAACAAGACCAGGAGCTGTCTGTGGCTCAGATCATGAACTCCTTATTGCAAAATTCATCAGACTTAAATAGAAGAAAGTAGGGAAAACCACTAGGCAATTCAGGTATGACCTAAATCAAATCCCTTACAATTATACAGTGAAAGTGACAAATAGATTCAAGGGATTAGATCTGATAGACAGAGTGCCTGAAGAACTATGGACCAAGGTTCATGCATTGTACAGGAGGCAGTGATGAAAACCTTCCCCAAGAAGAAAAAAATGCAAAAAAGCAAAATGGTCGTCTGAGGAGGCTTTACAAATAGTTGAGAAAAGAAGAGAAGTGAAAGGCAAAGGAGAAAAGGAAAGATATACCCATCTGAATGCAGAGTTCCAAATAACAGCAAGAATAAGAAAGCCTTGCTAAGTGATCAATGCAAAGAAATAGAGGAAAACAATAGAATGGGAAAGACTAGAGATCTCTTCAAGAAAGTTAGCGATACCAAGGGAACATTTCATGCAAAGATGGGCACAATAAAGGACAGAAATGGTATGGACCTAACAGAAGCAGAAGATGCTAAGAAGAGGTGGCAAGAATACACTGGAGAACTATACAAAAAAGATCTAATAACCCTGATTACCATGATGGTGTGATCACTCACCTAGAGCCAGACATCCTGAAGTGCGAAATCAAGTGGGCCCTAGGAACCCTCACTAGGAGCAAAGCTAGTGGAGGTGATAGAATTCCAGGTGAGCTATTTCAAATCCTAAAAGATGATGCTGTGAAAGTGCTGCACTCAAAATGCCAGCAAATTTGGAAAACTCAGCAGTGGCCACAGGACTGGAAAAGGTCAGTTTTCATTCCCATACCAAAGATGGGAAATACCAAAGAATGTTCAAACTGCTCCATAATCGCACTCATTTCACATGGTAGCAAAATCATGTTCAAAATCCTCCAAGTTAGACTTCAACATTACGTCAACCGAGAACTTCCAGATGTTCAAGCTGGATTTAGAAAAGGCAGAGGAACCAGAGATCAAATTGCCAACATCTGTTGGATCCTAGAAAAAGCAAGGGAATTCCAGAAAAACATCTACTTCTGCTTCATTAACTATGCTAAAGCCTTTGACTGTGGATTACAACAAACTGTAGAAAATTCTTTAAGAGATGGGAATACCAGACCACCTGACCTGCCTCTTGAGAAATGTGTATGCAGGTCAAGAAGCAACAGTTAGAACCGGGCATGGAACAACAGACTGGTTCCAAATAGGGAAAGGAGTACGTCAAGGCTGTATATTGTCACCCTGCTTATTTAACTTAGATGCAGAGTACATCATGAGAAACGCTAGGCTGGAGGAAGCACAAGCTGAAGTCAAAAGATTGCCAAGAGAAGTATCAATAACCTCAGATATGCAGATGACACCACCTTATGGCAGAAAAGTGAAGAGGAACTAAAGAGCCTCTTGATGAAAGTGAAAGAGGAGATTGAAAAAGCTGGCTTAAAACTCAACTTCAAAAAGCTAAGATCATGGCATCTGGTCCCGTCACTTCATGGCAAATAGATGGAGAAACAGGGGAAACAGTGACTGACTTTATTTTCTTGGGCTCCAAAATCACTGCAGATGGTGACTGCAGCCATGAAATTCAAAGATGCTTGCTCCTTGGAAGAAACACTATGACTAACGTAGACAGCAGATTAAAAAACAGAGACATTACTTTGCTGCCAAAGGTTTGTATAATCATGCTATGGTTTTTCTACTAGTCATGTATGGATGTGATAGTTTGACCATAAATAAGGCCAAATGCCAAGGAATTAATGCTTTTGAACTGTGGTATTGGAGAAGACTCTTGAGAGTCCCATGGACTGCAAGGTTATCTAAGTAGTCCATCCTAAAGGAAATTAATCCTGAACATTCACTGGAGGGACTGATGCTGAGGCTGAAGCTCCAGTACTTTGGCCACTTGATGCGAGAACTGACCCATTGAAAAAGACCTTGATGCTGGGAAGATTGAGGACAGGAGAAGGGAACGACCGAGGACAAGATGGTTGGATGGCATCATCGACTCAATGGACTTGGGTTTGAGCAAGCTCCAGGAGACAGTGAAGGACCGGGAAGCCTGGCATGCTGCAGTTCATGGGGTCACAAAGAGTCGAACGTGGATGAACGACTGAAGAACAACAGACTGTAGTCCATCAGGTTCCTCTGTCCATGGGATTTCCCAGGCAAGAATACTGGAGTAGGTTGCCATTTCCTTCTCCAGGGGATCTTCCTGACCCAGGGATTGGACCCACATCTCCTATACTGCAGGCGGATTCTTTACCACTGAGCCATGGGCTTCTCTAGAGAACTGTCATACTGGGCATCCACAGGAAGTCAACCAGACTTTAGGGGGTGTTCTTTGGTGGTAGAATTTTTTTGCTTTTTTCTCATCTTTGGATTTGACAAACCTTCAGAGATGTCTGATTTCCATGTTAACGTCATTTTGCTTCAGCAGGCTTGCAGAGAATATTTCTTCCACCTAGGAGTCGGTAGTCTTTCTGCATTGTAGGTCTTTAGTAAAGGTTTCTCATGCATAAATGAAAGAATGAACACATTCTGGAGTACCCCTCAGATTGCGTAAGTGCCCTGATCACTATTATATCCTAGAACTATTTTGTTTAGGCCTGTTGTGTGCTAGGTTGGGATTATCTTCATACAAGTTAAGAATAATAGAAGTAGGACTTCCTTTATTAGTTCAGTAGATAGGAATCCGCCTACCAGGAGACATGGATTCGAGCCCTGAACTGTGAAGATCCCACAGGCCGTGAAGCAACTAAAACCAGGTGCAGCAACTACTGAGCCTGAGCTCTAGAGCCTGCAAGCCACAGCCGCCGAGCCTGTGTGCTACCGCTGCTTGAGTGCACGCGCCCTGGAGCCTGTGCTCTGCACACCACAACGAGAAGCCCATGCACCTAGAGAATAGCTGCTAGAGAGTCACCCCCACACTCAGCAACTAGGGAAAGCCCATGTGCAGCATTAAAGACCCAGTGCAACCAAAATAAATAATTAATTTAAAAAAAGAATCAGTTCAGTTGCTCAGCCATGTCCGACTCCTTGCAACCCCATGGACTTCAGCACAGAAGGCTTCCCTGTCCATCACCACCTCCCAGAGCTTACTCAAATTCATGTCCTTTGATTCAATGATGCTACCCAACCATCTCATCCTCTGTTATCCCCTTCTCCTCCCGGCCTTCAATCTTTCCCAGCATCAGGGTCTTTTCCAGTGAGTTAATTCTTTGCATCAGGAAGCCAAAGTGTTGGAGTCTCAGCTTCAGCATCCATCCTTCCAGTGAATATTCAGGACTGATCTCCCTTAGGATGGACTGGTTGGATCTCCTTGCAGTCCAAGGGACTCTCAAGAGTCTTCTCCAACACCACAGTTCAAAAGCATCAATTATTCGGCGCTCAGCTTTCTTTATGGTCCAGCTCTCACATCCATACATGACTACTGGAAACACCATAGCTTTGACCAGACGAAGTAGTACTTTACCATTGTCACCTAATTTTATTGTAATTGTTGAGTCCATTCAGTAAATATGAAAGACTAATCTTTTTTAAAATATGTATTTGTTTACTTGGCTGTGTTGGGTCTTAGTTGTGTCATGTGGGATCTTTCGTTGTGGCGCACAGACTCTAGTTGTGAAAAACGTGAACTTTCTAGTTGTGGCCTGTGGGCTCTGGAGCATTTAGACTCAGTATTTGTGGCATGCAGGCCTAGTTGTTCTGTGGCATGTGAGATCTTTTTTTAATTTTATTTATTTATTTTAATTTATTTTTTTATTGAAGGATAATTGCTTTACAGAATTTTGTTTTCTGTCAAACCTCAACCTAGGTACACATATATCCTCTCCCTTTTGAACCTCCCTCCCATCTCCTGTCCCGTCCCACCCCTCTAGATTGATACAGAGCCCCTGTTTGAGTTTCCTGAGACATACAGCAAATTGTCATTGAATATCTATTTTACATGTGGTAATGAAAGTTTCCATGTTACTCTATCCATACATCTCACCCTCTCCTCCCCTCTCCCCGCGTCCATAAGTCTGTTCTCTATGTCTGTTTCTCCATTGCTGCCCTGTAAATAAGTTCTTCAGTACCATTTTTTTAGATTCCATATATGTGTGTTAAAATATATTTATCTTTCTCTTTCTGACTCACTTCACTCTGTATAATAGGTTCTAGGTTCATCCACCTCATCAGAACTGACTCAAATGCATTCCTTTTTATGGCTGTGTAATATTCCATTATGTATGTATACCACAACTTCTTTATCCATCCATCTGTTGATGGACATCTAGGTTGCTTCCATGTTCTAGCTATTGTAAATAGTGCTGCAATGAACAGTGGGATATGTGTGTCTTTTTCAGTTTTTGTTTCCTCAGGGTATAGTCCTAGGCATGGGATTACTGGGTCATATGGTGGTTTTATTCCTAGTTTTTTAAGGAATCTCCATACTGTCTTCCATAGTGGCTGCATCAGTTCACATTCCTACCAACAGTATAAGAGCATTCCCTTTTCTCCACACCCTCTCCAGCATTTATTGTTTGTAGACTTTTGATGATGGCCATTCTGACCAGTGTAAGGTGATATCTCGTTGTGGTTTTGATTTGTATTTCTCTAATAAAGAGCAGTGTTGAGCACCTTTTCATGTGTTTGTTCGCCATCTGTATGTCTTCTTTGGAGAAGTGTCTGTTTAGTTCTTTTTCCCACTTTTTGATTGGGTTGTTTTTCTGGCATTGAGTTGTATGAACTGCTTGTATATTTTGGAAATTAACCCTTTGTCAGTTGTTTCATTTGCTATTATTTTCTCCCATTCTGAGGGTTGTCTTTTCACCTTGCTTATAGTTTCCTTTGCTGTGCAAAAGCTTTTAAGTTTAATCAGGTCCCACTTGTTTACTTTTGTTTTTATTTCTATTACTCTAGGAGTTGGGTCATAGAGGATCTTGTTTTGATTTATGTCAAATGTTCTGCCTGTATTTTCCTCTAAGAGTTTTATAGTTTCTGGTCTTACATTTAGGTCTTTTATCCATTTTTAATTTATCTTTGTGTATGGGGTTAGGAAGTGTTCTAATTTCATTCTTTTACATGTAGCTGTCCAGTTTTCCCAGCACCATTTATTGAAGAAGCTGTCTTTGCCCCATTGTATATTCTTGCCTCCTTTGTCAAAAATAAGGTACCCATAGGTGCAAGGGTTTATTTCTGGGCTTTCTGTCTTGTTCCATTGGTCTATATTTCTGTTTTTGTGCCAGTACCATACTGTCTTGATGACCATAGCTTTGTAGTATAATCTGAAGTCAAGAAGGTTGATTCCTCCAGCTCCACTCTTCTTTCTCAAGACTGCTTTGGCTATTTGGGGTCTTTTGTGTTTCCATATGAATTGTGAAATTTTTTTGTTCTAGTTCTGTGAAAAATGCCATTGGTAATTTGATAGGGATTACATTGAATCTGTAGCTTGCATAGAAATGATCCCTGGAAGTACAGTCTTGGCATGTGAGAAATGGATTCCCCCACCAGGGATTAAACCCTTGTCCCCTGCACTGCAAGGTGAATTCTCAACTACTGGACCACCAGGCAAGTCCTGAGACTTATGTTTTCAGAGATGCTTTGCTGCTGTACAGTTGTCAAACAGATAGCATGTCTTTGTCATGGAAACTCTTTCACTTGTTTGGCACTTTTTGGCATTATTTAAACTATTTTTTTAAGAGTCTCCCACTTCAAGTGCTTTGTTAGCTATGGCAGCTAGTTTTTTAATCTGAAAATTTTAGATTAAGTGCTTTATGCTGATAGTTTTTGCACACATCTCTTAGTGTTTTCTTACGCATAAGAACCTAATAAGTTTATAAATACTTCTTGAATGAATGGATAAATGACTTCAGTTAAAGAAACATTCAATCAGTTGCTTTTGAGCATTGATTTTGCTCCTCATAGAATTTGCTGTGTGATAAGGCTGCAGACACATGAATAGGTAATTATAGTCCAATGTGTTATATGCAGCAGTGGAATGATAGTCAGGGAATTGAAGGAGCAAGTTCATCTGTTGGTGTCAGGAAAGACTTCTGAGAGGGGGTGGTCTTTGAGCTGAGCTGGAAGGAAGAGTAGGAGTTTGCCAGAAAGACAGTAGGTGGGTACATTGCAGAAAAATAGACTGTCAAATGTAGGACTGCTGAGACAAAAAGATTGAATATCGAGTTCGTTTTTAAAAACTTCAGGTAGTTTCACAGCAATAGCCAATTTTAGGTAAGAACTACACAGGCATAAGCAAGATAATGTCAGTCTCTCCGGTGTGATTGTAATAATATGCAGATGGTCCCCAATTTATGGGGCTTCCCAGGTGGTGCTAGTGGTACAGATCCCACCTGCCAGTGCAGGAGACATAAGAGACACGGGTTCGATCCCTGGGTCGGGAAGATCCCCTGGAGGAGGGCATGACTACCCACTCCAATATTCTTGCCTGGAGAATCCCATGGACACAGGAGCCTGGCAGGTTACAGTCCATGGGGTCGCAAAGAGTTGGACACGACTGAAGCTACTTAGAACCCACCCCAACTTATGATGCTTCAACTTGATTTTTTTTTTTTACTTTATGATGGTGTGAAAGCAATACATATTCAGTAGAAACGATACTTTGAATTTTGATCTTTTTCCAGTAGGCGATAAGGTATCTCTCGTGATGCCGGGCAGTGGCAGTGACCCACACTTCCCAGTCAGCCACTCAAATGAGGGCAAACCGTGGAGACTCTTCCAGCCATTATTTATCCAGACAGCTGTTCTGTTTTTCATTTTCAGTACAGTAGCCAGTAAATTACACGAGACCATCAACAGTGTATTATAAAACAGGCTTGGTGTTAGGTGAATTTTGCCCAACTGTAGGCTAATGTAAGTGTTCTGACCATGTTAGAGGTAGGCTAGGCTGAGTTATGATGTTTGGTATGTTAGGTGTATTAAATGTGTTTTTGACTTACGATGTTTTTAGTTTATGATGGGTTTATCAGGACTTAACCCCATCATAAGTTGAAGAAGATCTGTAAATATTTATTCTCTCTATTGTTCCTGGTTTTCAAAGGGACCTTTCTATACTTTCTTGGCCAAATAACATTTATTAATGACACATTCCAAGCCTGGACTGACTCTTGTCTTTTGAAGCCAGGGGACAGAGGCAATTTTTCACAACTATTACTTGGACGAGGTCAAGAATACTCGATGCTTAGGAAATTTAGAGTAGTGTAGACGTGGAAGTTGCAAAGTTGTAGGTGAAACGTCTGTATGGAGTCAAAGATCAAGAGGTAAATTTCGTGTTGCAAAAACGAAAGTGACTGGGCTTGGCACTGATTTGGCCTCTTCCCCTTGTAACATTTCAAGTTCTCAGATGTTGAGGTTGAGTATTTTTGTGTGAAGAGCTGTGCTCTCTGATGAGAACACAGGCCCGGGAGAAGCGTGGGCAGACAGGTGTGGGAGGATGGGTGTAAGAAGTGCTCTTCCCTCAAAAACGACATCGGGTCTGCTCAGGGATGCCACTTGGAGCTTAGGATATGATCCGTGCCTGTCTGTCTTATCAAATCTGTCAGACCACAGGACGGGAGATTTCAGAAGGTAAAGGCTAGAGCCCCTGGTCAGAAGGCCCACGGCTTTCCACTCCTGCAGCAGCGGAGGATGAAGCCCCAGAGGAGGCTTTGGAGGTGTGCTTAGGGTCACCCTGTTCTAGAGCCTTCTTTGTTTTGTTAATCATTTGTGTTGAACCTCGGTGCATTTTTCCTCTTGGTGGCGCAAATTATAGTTTAGTTCCTAGAGTTCTGTAAAACTGTAGGCCTATAAAATAGTTCCCCTTCATTCAGTTGATGGAACAATAAACATCATCCCTTTTTCTTTTAGTCTCTGACAAAGCTCCCTTGAGCTCATTTGAATGAAAGGGGTTGAGGCACTTTCCGTAAAAAGGGAGATAGGTGAGTCCCCCTCTGCAAAGACCCTGCTTCCCGCTTCCTTTCACCTTACATTTTGCATGAGTTAAATGCTTAGCTTGTCATTCTGACATATGTTTTTCTACAATACATAGTTCACTTTTGATAATTTCTGAGAGCAGTGTTGGATATCTCCCTGGAAAGAGATAAAAGTTTTTACTCTTTTAAGGCAAATGCCTCATCAAGTAGGAGAGGACACTGGTTAACAGAATTCACTATTTTTTGTCCCCTTTTGCCCTTATTTTTAAGACTGTTGTCACTTGAACCTTCCCAAATCTTGACTTATTCCCCAGTTTCTACCCGATCCTTCAGGGAAGTAACAGTCTATTACGAAATGTTCACAGCCTAGCTATGAACTTGATCTATGAGGTCTTAACACATAAAAATAATTGAGTTTACCAACTTAATGGTTTTGGTTCCACATCTCAGCGTACAGTATACCTTGGTAAAAAGGTAGACAGCCTTAAAATAAATAAATAAATTAAAAAAAAAAGTAGACAGCCCTAACAGGAGGGCATAGTAGATTGTGGTAAAGAGAAAAACACTAGAGCACTTTACCTGAAAAAGCATATATTAGCCAAGATCAAAGAGAGGCTTTTATCTGTTGATGTTTAAGCATCAACAAATAGATGATGTGAAGGGTGAACCCCTTTTTTCTAGTCATTCTGCCTTATCATCTCAGGGTCAAATTTCCAGAATTTTGTAAAGAAAAAGGTGGGTCAGGGTTGATAGCATTGCCTCCACACTGGCCATCAGGAGATGATTGTGCAAAATCTTACTTCTCTGGAAACTGGACTTCTAAAGGACTCAATTTAGGAAATGTGTTGTTAAATAGTAATTGAAACCCAGAGAAGACATGTATTTTCCACTTTGAAAATAAAACCATCCTTAGTTTTCTGTAGAAGGAAATGGCAACCCACTCCAGTATTCTTGCCTGGACAATCCTATGGACAGAGGAGCCTGGCGGGCTACTGTCCATGGGGTTGCAAAGAGTCAGACACGACTGAAGTGACTTAGCAGACAGGCAGTTTTCTGTGACCTAATAGGTTATTTATAAAGAATACAAGACACAAATGTCTCTAATGAGCTTGGCCTGGGACAAAGTCTCTCTTCCTGGACAGTCCCTATCCCTGTGTTTTGACAGGAAGGAGGGAGCTTTCCCGAAAGGTGACGCACTGTTGAACCTGAGTCCTTCCCCAGGGTCCCCTCTGCATCTTCCTCCTCCCTTAGATGTTTCTCGCCTTATGGATTTGGTTTCTAATCTTATTTTGCTGTGCAAGCTGCAGAAATGTCAGGCTTTTCTGAGTATTCCTCTGCCTTCTGATTACCCTTTTAAGCAATGCTGATTGCAGGAAATTGCTGTGGTGCAAGGCGGGTGTCACAACACGCAGTGATTAAAACCCGCGTGTGTCATTCACTGCCTGATTGAAGTAATCACATGAGCGAAGAACAGATGAAAACCGGCGAAATGTGCCAAAGGGGGGCTGTCTCTCATCGGTTGAGTTTCAGGATTTGGAGTTAAAGAATCAAAACTTGTGCGAGCAAGGCTTGTGTCTTCAGTCATTTTGTTTCATTCTGAATCCAAAACGCTGAGCAGGGTCTGGGTCTCTGAACATGGTTTTCCTCAGGAAAGCAAGTCGTTGCTTTTTGTGGAGGGTCCCCCTTCAACAGACACTGTTGAAAAGTGGTTGAGCACATCAGGGGGAAGGATGCTAGAAAGTGACAGGATAAACAGATAGGCAAGGCTCTCATAGCTCAGCCTGGGGAGACTGCACCCGCCCCCCACCCCCCGGCCCTGGGGGGGGCGGGGGGGGCCCTCTACTTCGCGCTGTTTGAAAGCCCAGGCTGTCACCTGGGCCTCTGACTGACCAGGTTAGGAGTTCCAACAGCCCCCTTCTCAGGCTCCCAGGACTCCAGAAACACCTACTTCTGTTGACCAGTTTATTAGAAAGGAGACAAGCCAGATGGAAGAGATGCATAGGGCAGGGTGGGCGGGAGGATGCATGGTGCTTCCCTGCTCCCTCCCCTCTGCTTCCCCACCTGCTTGCCTGCGCGGAAGCCCTCTGAGCACTGTCCTTTTGGGTTTTTATGGAGGTCTCATTACTTGAGCACCATTGCTTGAATCACTGGCCGTTGGTGTTTGAACCCCATTGCTATACCCTCGCCCCTTCCCAGAGGAGGGAAAGATAGGACTGAAAGTTCTAACCCTCCAATCACCAGGTGGCTCCTCTCACCACTACTCCCCATCCTTAGGTTACCTAGGACTTTACCAAAAGTCCCCTAATTAACATAACAAAAGACACTTCTCCCCACTTTAGGAATTATGAAGGTAGTTTTAGGAGCTCTCTCCTAGGAATGGGAGTGAAGACCAAATAAATGCTTCTTATTATAAGTCACGGTATCACTGCTAAGCTATTTATATTGTTTGGTTTTCTGAAAAGTATTAGTCCCATTTGGGGTTGGCAATTTGGGCTGGATATAGTGGTCCAGTAGTAATGTACAGACGTGAGAGATGGGCAGTAAAGAAGACAGAACACCGAAGATTTGATGCTTTCAAACTATGGTGCTGGAGAAGCCTCTTGAGAGTCCCTTGGAAAGCAAGATCAAACCAGTCAATCTTAAAGTATATCAATGCTGAATACTCGTTGGAAGGACTGATGCTGAAGCTGAAGCTCCAATACTTTGGCCACCTGGTGTGAACAGCTGACTCACTGGAAAAGACCCTGATACTGGGAAAGATTGATGGCAGAAGGAGAAGGGGGTGACAGAGGATGAGATGGTTGGATGGCATCACCGATTCAACGGGCATGAATTTGGATAAACTCTGGGAGATGGTGAGGGACAGGGAAGCCTCGTATGCTACAGTCCCTGGGGTCTCTAACAGTTGGACACAACTTGGCGACTGAACAACAGCAGCATATAGTGGTCATGATAACTAAATATTTGAAATCTGATTTCTAAGGTGGAGGGGAGTGGCTTGTGGGCTCTCCTTTACATGAGGTACTAGATCATCAAATTTACTTGACGAGGAGCACTGTGAGTCTAGCACTGTAGTAGGTATTGGAAGCATCCACTAATGGTTTCTTGTCTCTCTATTTCCCTCAGGCACAGAACCTTGGTATTTCTATTTAATTAATGGATTTCTGAATTTTAATGTAGTCTTTGCTTTAGCCCTCCTGGTCTTACCACTGACTTCTCTCATGGAATACCTGCTGCAGAGATTTCATGGTAAGTGGAATAAGGAATGATAGATTTGAGGGGAGGGAAGAGAAGTAACAGTGTATACCAAGAAGTGAAAAACAATGAACTTATTTTATTTTCCATTTTCTTCCTATGGAAATGGTTGGCTTACTGCATTTTTCCATTTCTGTTTATAGTTTATTCAACCTGTGTTAACCTATGTGATAATCTGGTTAATAATTGCAAGTGAGGAAGTCTGTATGATTTACAGAATCATCTGGGGAGGCAAAAGCATTTAAAAAATCTTGGGAGATAAGCCTATTTAAAGAAGTGTATGTTAGCATGGTAAATGGCTTAAGATAATCAACACTAAAGGCAAACAATCTCTGGGAAATTCAACCAAAAACCTGGAAACTAAGCCATGTAGAGATTCCCCCACATTTAGTGCTTGCTGCTTTGTATGGCACAGCCAGTGTTTTCTCAGGTTGTCGTGGCTCTGGATATGCAGTGCCCATCTTTTCCTCTATGGAAGACAGAGCTGAGCAGAAATGCATTTGAGTTTTGGAAGAAGATTTAATTTCCAACTTTTTGGTCTGGTTTGGATGTCATGTGATCCTTCCATACCATTCCCCATTCTGCTTTTCTACTACTAATGGTTTGTAAAGAGTTTGCTGTGTTCATAGAATACGAAAGCAGCCTTCAGAGTCACTTTTGCTTTATTTTAGAACTTTGGTTGTAACATAACCCTCATGCCATTATCTAACAAAATTAACAGTTTTTTCTTAATATCATCTAATGCCCAGGTAGTACTGTCTGAAAAAAAACTTTTATAGTTTCTTTAAAGCAGGATCTAAATGAGTCATATACTGAATTTGGTGTTAACGTTTCATAAGCTTTTCTAGAGGTTCCCTCCCTCACCTTTGTCCTCCTGAAGATTTCTAAAGAAACTATGTCACTCATCTTGCATACATAGTGTCCCACATTTGGATTCAGCTGTTTGTTCCCTTGAGGTATTAACACATGCCTCCATTCCTTGTGTTTATTAAGGATCATTTTTCTTTTTTTTTTTTTTGAAAAGTAGCTTTTTCTGACTATAAAAATAATTTATACTTGTGGAAGATTTGTAAATGCTTGTGATATAAGTATAAAAACAGTAAAAACGAAAACAGTTTATTAAGCTGTTCTCTAAAGTAGGAATCCAATTTTGGTTTAAAATTGTGTCATGTACCCACATGTCCACCTAGTAAGAAATTGAGGACTGTTTTTTCTTTATACATTTTGTATATTTTATAACAGAAACAATACATTTAACATAGTTAAACAAAAATATAGTTTAACAGAAACTATTATTGTTTTATAGAGGATATTCCAAAATTTTAGGCCATATTTTTAAAATATGTTTGTTAGCTTCTAAGATGCAAAAGAGGAAAAGATTGTTTACTTGTAGAAGATAAACTTTTTTTTTTATAATAAAGAAAATTCCAACCCAAATTACTTCTTGGAAAGGTAAATATCCTAAATTATAGCCTAAAATTTCATAAGTGAAAAAAAGATAAACTTGTTATTGCAGTTCAGGAATGTTTATTCCTAAAAGAACTTCTGCAGGAACTTCCCTGATTAAAAAGACTACACTTCCACTGCAGGTGGTGCGGGGTTGATCCCTGGTCCCTGGCTGGGGAGCTAAGATCCTGCATGTCTCCAGGCCAAAAAAAAAAACACACCTGTGTTTTCAAAAGCATGTGTGACTAAGGAGCACTAGGTTAACCAATGCTAAGGTGGGCTCTGATGACAACTCTGATCTTTCATCTCTACTTGCTCATTGTAGACACAACGGACACCAGGGGGCGCTGTCTATCCACCCTTGGTCAGTGATTCCCATGTGCTACTCGTTACCACTAATAGGAGCACAGTTTGAGATGCCTTCACTCTGGGTTGTAGGCTTATCACTCAGTGTCCATGTACCTGACCATGACCACAGGAACTTTCCAGCAGATGCTTGGGTCTTAGTGTTCATTAAATTCCTGCAATTCTTTCATATGATTTAAAGTACATTCTTGGCTTTAATTTTGAGGTACAGAGTGGATGGGATGGGTATTCACCAAACAGGAGAGAAAACTCGATCAGCAAACTTCCTTTAAGAATGTTTTTATATTTTCTTTGAAACAAATTCTCTGTCATTTGTAGCTTGACAGAAACCAGTGATGAGTTTGAGAATCCAACTTTGTTTCTTTCCTTTGATCTACAGCTATTTGGTATATACGTAAGAAGATTAATGTAGTAAACAGAAGAATTAAAATCTAAGAAATGAATTTATGTTATGCTTTTGGTTAATCTCAGGAATCTTTAGTCTTAGTGGCAGGACTCTTCTCTCTCTAGAGAGAGAAGTCTTTCTTTTCTTCATCCAGTATAGAAATTATTAAGCTCTATTACCCATTCATCTGACATTCATTTGTGTTCCAGCTAAATCCAGTCTTGTACCTACCTTTAAATGTTGGATCTCTTGGGAGAGCTAAGAAGTATATACCTCTTTTTATCTGACTCCTTAATTATATCAGAGAAAATGTGAATAAACGAGTTGAAACGTTTTATGGGGCGCCCTAGGGTATATGCCTAAATATGAGATCAAGAGAACTTTGAAAGTAAACATGCTGTTTTGTTCTAATATGGTGAAAGGTGGATATTTTTTTTTATGTGTTTTACAGTTCAGAATTTAGGCCACCCATATTGGCTTACCTTGGCTCCAATGTATATTTGGTTTATAATTTTCTTCGTCCAGCCTCACAAAGAGGAGAGATTTCTTTTCCCTGTATATCCACTTATATGTCTCTGTGGTGCTGTGGCCCTTTCTGCACTTCAGGTGAGTTTCAGGGAAATGTATGTCTGCTTCATTCTGTTTCACATTAAATCATTCAAAAAGCTTAAAGACAAATTACAGAATGCTTCCACCTGAGATATGTTACCCACACATTAAAGGTGATACAGATCATATTATAGAGCTTTGATTGCTTAGGTGTTGTTTGTACTGTTGTTTGCTGATCACATATCTGCAGTGTTAATTTGTGTTAGTAACAATTTGTCTCTCTTGCCAATAAGAATCCAATTGCTATGAAAGGAATTTTTTTAAGTCATTATATGGACCTAGCACAGAATGGTAGCACCACAGCAGAGCTAATGGAATGTGTATTCAGTTATGAAACCTGAATGAAACTGGCTCAGGTGTTTGGGATTACTTCAGGCAGTTAGCAATATGGGACACTGTAATCCTGGCTTAAAACCTGTCCAGGTCAGAACTAATCATGAATATTTCTGTATTTATGGCCTTGGAAGTGTTGGACTCTTTTTTTTAAAATCTCTGCTCCATTTGCAATTATTAGAAGAGGAATAATTTGGGTAATAGGTTTTTTTCCTTAACAGATTTATGATAAGATATAATTCACAAGGGCTTCTCAGGTGGTGCTAGTGGTAAAGAACCTGCCAACCAATGCAGGTGAGATGAAAGAGATGGGGGTTCGATTGCTGGGTGGGGAAAATCCCCTGGAGGTGGGCACGGCAACCCTCTCCAGTATTCTTGCGTGGAGAATCCCATGGACAGAGGAGCCTGGCGGGCTACAGTCCATAGGGTCTCAAAGAGTCTGAGTGGACTGAAGCGACTTAGCACACACGGTTCACAAACCATAGAATTTACTCATCTAAAGTATATGATACAGTGTTTTCTAGGCTAGTCACAGATCTGTGTAAGCATTATTCCAGTCAATTTATGGCATTTTCATCGTCTCAAAAACCTGTATTCTTTAGCTGTTATAGCTGCCCACCCCCCAGTGTCTCCTCAGCCACAAACAACAGCTGATCTACTTTGTATCTCTATAGCTTTGCCTATTCTAGGCATTTCATATAAACGAAATCATAGAATATGTGGGCTTTTGTGATTGACTTCTTTCATTTAGCATAATATTTTAAAATCTCATCCTTGTTAGGACAATAGTTTTAAAAAATAATTTTAATTATAAAAGTAATTGAACTTCATCACAGATAATTTTTCTTTTACCTTTTTTACTTTTCTTTCTAAAATCAGTCCTACTACCCTAACAAAATCTCCTTCTAGCATTTTTGCCTATCATATAACGGAATCTATTATGATTGTAGTTTAAGGTTCATGTAACTATATCCCTCTTAATATATCATTGTGTTGCCATATCTATATGCATTATTTTAATAGAATATAGTGTTCTGAGTTGGATATGATATATAACATTATTATGTAATACATAATATATTCAATTATATATAATGGTTAGACATTATTTATGTTAGAGTTTAGGTTGCTCACTTATTTCAGTATTATAAATAATGCTAGGATAAATATCTTTGTTTAGGTATTTGGATTGTTTCCTTAGGAGAGATTCCAAAAAGTATGAAAGAAGTTCAAACATATTTATGGCCCTTGTTATGTATTGCAAAATTGCTTTCCAAAAGTAGTTCTAGTCTGAGAGGGAAAGAAGGAAGGAAGGAAATCTCATGGGAAGGTGCTGAAAGGCTGCAGAATTCATGCAGGTGTGTCTATATTCTTAATGATATTCATCTAGTTTGTGAAATAGTTTAGCATCTAATTAAGAGCATCTGCCTAATATTCCATGAGGGGAATTCTGTTTTCTTCTTGTTTGGTCATGAGACATTTTGTTGTTACTAAAAACTTTGATGAAGACTTGTCAGTAAGGAAAGTGAAGGTTGATCACCAGTTACATCAGAATAGATTGAGATACTTCGTATATTTAAAAAAAAAACAACTACCAAAAGCCATTTTCATTTTAATATTTAAAAAAAACAAATTATTAGGACTTTAGTCACTAGGGAAATATCCAAAGAAGTTTCCTGTGAAGCCAATGAGATCTCATTCTTGGCAAGCCCTCTGGTGAGGCTGATCTACACTTGAGCGGAGTTTGCTTTAATCTTAGGATGTGGAGTGGGAACCTCACTGTGTGCAAATGCTCAGACTCTTGGTGGAGCCTCTTTGGCTGCTTCCTTCCTCTTAGTTATGATGGTGTCTTGTGATGATGTGTATTCTGCAAAGTGTATCTTCAGAACAGTTTTCTCTCCTTCTAGAAATGTTACCACTTCGTGTTTCAGCGATACCGCCTGGAGCATTATACCGTGACGTCGCATTGGCTGGCGCTGGGAACGCTCTTCCTGTTTGGGCTTCTGTCCTTTTCTCGCTCTGTGGCACTGTTCAGAGGTAGATGTACAAACAGTAACTTAATCCATACTCACTTTACCTTGGTTTTTGCTTGACGCGTGAGTGTTTAATACAATTCAGCTTAAGCTGAGGGGGAGAACTTTTCTATGTGGAGAACCTGTGGACTTCGTATTAGCAATGGGATGTGACACCTGTACCTTAGATGTACTGAAGAGAAGATTGAGAATTCCTTTTAGTGTGATTAACTATACACTTATTCTCTATTCTTATTATTTTTTTTTTCCTTTTAAAGAATGAATTAAGGAAGCCCGAAACATAGGATGCAGAGTTGTGGTTCAAGTCCCGTGATTATGTTCTTTCTTATAATCTTCATTGGGATCCAGAATATTGAAATGGGCTCAAAGAATATGAAATTAAAAAGGTGGAGGGCGTAGAGAAGGGCAAGAAAGCAAATTATTTCTGGCAAAGATTGGGCCTCTGCTGTAATCATCTTCCTGACTGTAGAGGCGTTTGATACCAGTTGAGTGGGCTTCCTGCTGGAGTTGCTGTGTGCCTGTCACATGGATCACAGTGGGACATTAATATGCGTTGTAATTAAATATCAGAATCTCACCTCTCTCATCTTCGGCTTTCACACACCCCTCTCCCTTCCAGGGTATCACGGGCCCCTTGATTTATATCCAGAATTTTATCGAATTGCCACGGACCCCACCATCCACACCGTTCCTGAAGGCCGCCCCGTCAACGTCTGTGTTGGAAAAGAGTGGCATCGCTTTCCCAGCAGCTTCCTTCTGCCCGAGAAGTAAGTTGCCTTTTAATTCTGAGAGTTTTAAATCAAGGTGTAGAAACAGCAAATCTCTGGCAGCGTCGTCATAATTTTTCCTCTGCTTTGGATTTTTCATGAGTGTTTGAGTGAGTCACCATCTCAGGCAGTCGTGGGCAGTGTGCCAAGCACCCGTGGCCTGTGTTTGGTAGACTGAGTGCCATGTCCGGTGATGCGCCCTGCACTGCCCTAACCACAGAGGGCTGGGGACTTCTGAAGACATTGTGGGTCCTGGGCTCCTGCTCGTGGCTCTTCCTGAGGATCCATATTTAAATTTTTATAACTAGCTCATATTAACCCCGGAGAGGGCAATGGCACCCCACTCCAGTACTCTTGCCTAGAAAATCCCGTGGACGGAGGAGCCTGGTGGGCTACAGTCCATGGGGTCGCTAAGAGTCGGACATGACTGAGCGACTTCACTTTCACTTTTCCCTTTCATGCACTGGAGAAGGAAATGGCAACCCGCTCTAGTGTTCTTGCCTGGAGAACCCCAGGGACAGCAGAGCCTGGTGGGCTGCCATCTATGGGGTCGCACAGAGTCGGACACGACTGAAGCGACTTAGCAGCAGCAGCAGCAGCATATTAACCCACTTTTGAAAGTGGTTTAGAGACTCTCGGTGTCTAGATTGTTTTTAGAGAAGACACACTTGTTGTCCAGTGACAATGAACGTTCTCTTCCACCCTGTGGACCCTGGGGAAAGCTGTGGCTAAGACCTGTGCCCCGCTTTCCTCCATGCTGCCTGTGGTTGGATGTGATAGCATGGGCTCCGAGTTCCTTTGTATCTGCTTTATTCAGGCAGAGAAGAGTCCTATTTAGGGAAGAGAAGTCAGGTTAAGATGAGTCATGTTGCTCCATTTGGGGACTGGCTGCAGCAGCTTAGCTGGTAATATCTTTTTCCTTGATAAAGATCGTGTATCAGTCATTAATGATTAATTCAAGCTTGTCTTTTGAAGTGTTCACTTTAGCCTTTGCCTTTTCCATCTGAAATAGTTTCATAACTAAAGATACTTTTGAGGATTACTCAGAAACAAAGTAATTTTCCCACAGTGAGTTCCTACATTTCACTCTTTCCTCTCTACGCCTGATGAACTTGCTTAAATTTTGAGAGGTCCCCTGATCACATGGGAATTGGCAATGAACTTTGATGTTTCTCTGGTGGTTTGATGGTATAACCACTGTTGCAGATTTCACTGCTGAGAGTTGGGGAGATGAGTTGAGAGATCTCAAGTTGAAAATTTCTCAACAATCTTGGATTGACCTCTGCCTCTATGCTCTCTGGCTAAGGTTTCGCAGAAATATTTTGTCTCCAAGTGAAATATTTTTCACATGAAATTTCCTTTTTTTGCTTATGTATTTCAAGTGCATTTAGCAATCTGAGCCCCCTGTGTTTTTCTCATTCTTCTTATTTGTGTTTCTGACAGTTGGCAGCTTCAGTTCATTCCATCAGAGTTCAGAGGCCAGTTACCAAAACCTTTTGCAGAGGGACCACTGGCCACCCGGACTGTTCCTACTGACATGAATGACCAGAACCTGGAGGAGCCATCCAGATACGTAAGGGCGTAATTCTCCTTCTACTTCTGTGACAAGAGTTCCACCCTTAAAATCTGTTGGCATACGTCATAGAGCTTTGATGAAATGAGAATTTTTTAGGAAGTGATTTCTTTAAGGTGAGGGATATAACAGCTTCTGTTGAGAAAGAATGAACAGTGTCATTTTTATTTTCAAATGACCTCCTTTATTTTCTATGTATAATATTTAATTCAACATATTTTCTAAGCTAGACTAGAAAATTTCTTATGTTGAATTCAAGCCATTTTGAAACACATTCTGCAACTCTTATCATCCTTGGTCCATTAAAATACTTCCTGGGGAACTTCCAAGTTACCCGTAGACCTTTGAGCTAACTGTTAGTATATCCCGGTTTTAGCAAGTGGATAGTCAGTGAGGGCTCTTCTCACACTGAGTCCATGAAGTGGTGTGTGTCAGGGCCGTGCTCTTCTACACACTCACCTTTACCCACTCTGAGAGCCCATGTAGGTTCCTCTGAGAGATGACTTTTGGTATCTGTAGGATCTTTGACTGCGGAAAAGGTGAGAGCGCTAAAGATAATGGTCCTGGTTCCCAGAGACAGTAAAGGACCATTTTGTAGAATTATTAGAAAGCACATTTTTTTTTGGCATCCTGTTTAGAAAACATTTAAGAATTTAAATGTCAAATACATTTCCCTTATGTCATATACCTAAAGTGTCAAATATCAGGACTTTCAATTCCCATTCAAAGCAAACCTGTAGCCACGGCTGGCCTTTTGACTCCTGGATTGGGGCAGGTTAGATTTCCGTGGAGACCCTCAGTTTATGGGTGAGATTCTTACTGTGTGAGCTTTAGCTTTATAAGCTATGAAAATAGACATCATAAAATACATTTTTGGCTTGGCTCCCTGAGAAGGAGAGAAGTGTATTCTACTAAGTGACTTGGAGTTTCTTTCTAACTGAAGCCTCTGATTCCTATAACAGTGAAAATACTCCTGGGTGGGATAAACTGCAATTAGCCACTTTTATTTTAGCTGCAGATACTCTCGTGAGAGCAGGCTTTGATGCACAGGGGATCATCATGGGGACACTTGATAGTCAAAAAGATAGAATATGCTGTGATGAGGGGAGATATAATAAATTCAGAGTGATATTGTCATAGCTGTGTTTTGGGAAGAGATAGTATAGGATAATTAAAAAAAAAAAAGAGTATGGACTTTGGAGTCAAGCAGGCCTGGGTTCTAAACTCTGTTGCCTACCTGGTGACCTTGAGCAAATTAATTAACATCTCTGTTTAACTAATTTCAGTTTCTGTCTGTGAAGTGGGAATAATGATACCTACTTTTGGAAGATGAATGTGAGGTTGGCTGTCGTATCTCTCTGTCATATATAGTATAGTGTCTATATACAGATTTTCCCACAAATGTCCTTAATTTGATAATGGTGTGTTTGATGGATCAGAGGTAAACAAACCCTTAAGAGGATTTATAATCTGCCCAAAGCTATCTCTCCTTCCTTAAATTTATTGTTCCCCAACTTGGTTTTTATTACAGTCTGTTCAGACTCGTTGGTTTTTCTATCCCAGTGACTTTGCTTATCTTGGTAACAGTGCCTGGACTTCCCTTGTCTACCTTCTTATGCTACCAAAACTCTTCCTCCCTGAAGCCTTTCCCAACTATTTAAGTCCATAGTGAGCAGTGTCCTCCTTTAAATAGATCTGTGTAGCTCATTTAGCCATTTAGTTTTGTTGTCTTATGTCATTTAAATATTTCTGATGTGTGTGTCGTATTCTTGGCTGTCATACTGGGAATGCTGTGGAGAGAATGACTGCTCCTGTTTCTTTTCTAGTCACCATGGTGGCTAAAATAGTGCTGTATATCTAGTAATTGGTCTATACATGCTTTCTGGCTTGAGGAATGAATATTCATCATGGTTGGGTTAATGATGTTGAGAGAAAGCTGGCTATAAAACCTGCAGGTCCATACAGGCACATGAAATGATACTCAACATTGCTAATTATTAGAGAAATGCATTTCAAAACCACAGAGAGATATTATCTCACACCAGTCAGAATGGCCATCATCAAAAAGTCTACAAATAATAAATGCTGGAGAGGGTGTGGAGAAAAGGGACAACTCCTACACTGTTGGTGAGAATATAAATTGATGCAGCCAGTGTGGAAAACAGTATCGAGGGTCCTTAAAAAATTAAAAATAGACTTACCATATGATCCAGCAATCCCATTTCTGGGTACATATCTGGAGAAAACAAAAATGCTAATTTGAAGAGATACATGTACCTCAAGGTTCATAGCAGCATTATTTACAGTATCAGCAGACACACATACACACACACACTGGGATATTATCCAGCCATTAAAAGGAATGAAATATTGCCATTTGCAGCAACATGGATGAACCTAGAGTCTATTATGCTTAGTGAAGTAAGTCAGACAGAGAACGGCAAATACTATATGATACCACTTACATGTGAATCTGACAAATAATACAAATGAATTTATATACCAAACAGAAATAGACTCAGACATAGAAAGCAAGTTTATGATTACCAGAGAGGAAGGTGGAGGTGGGGGGGACAAATTAGGAGTATAGAATTACCAGGTGTAAACTGCTGTATGTGCATAAGTAACAAGGATTTACTGCATAGCACAGGGGATTATACCCAATATCTTATAATAATTTACAAAAACACAAGAACTCCCCTGAATCACTATGCTATACACCTGAAACTAATAAGATATTGTAAATCAACTGTACTTCAATTAAAAAAAACTACAGTGGCCTGTTGTACACTTGCTATGCTCTGGTCACTGGTTGTCTCTGGTTAGACCGTATTTCCATGTTCTCTGCTTCAAGATACTGTTCAGTGACTGTGTTAGCTTTACCCCAAAGGTAAAGATTTTCCAGAATAGTTATGTGAGTCAGCAAAATGCCAGGTGGTAAAACCAGGGACAAACAGGTCCTGTGTGTACTCTGCGTGTGTAGTGTCTGCCTCTGTGCTTGTGTACCTTTCTGTGACTGAGTTTCTTGCAGAGTTCCCTGGGTTTTCCCGTGTGGTGGGGGAAGTGCCCTTCAAATCCAGCCCACTCACCTTTGACCCTTTGGAAAGCAGAAGACACACTTGGTGGCTTACTGTGGATTCTACACGAACTATGATCAGGGATTACTTTCTTTCAGTTAACAGTTTAAAAAGATATTTGTTTTCCTTTGATGATAAAAGTAGTAAACACTTATTGTTTAAAGTAATGAACGCTACCAATAAGAAAAGAAATCAGCTGTAATCTAATTTGTTGCTGCTGTTGCTTAGTCACTAAGTCATGTCCAACTCCTTGCAACCCCATGGACACTAACCCACCAGGCTCCTGTGCCCATGGGATTTCCCAGGCAAGAATACTGAAGTGGGTTGCCGTTTCCTCCTCCAGGGGATCTTCCCGGCCCAGGGATCGAACCTGCATCATCTGCACTGGCAGGCGGATTCTTTATCACAAGCCTCTAGGGAAGCTCATAATCTAATTACTCTAATATTAAACCACCGTTACCATTTTGCTGGGGTTTTTTTCTTCACTTTTTTCTCTTGCATTCATATGTGCATTTGTATGTAAACAAAAATCTCAACTATTTTGAAAAATATTGTAGTTCTTTAAGAACTGGTACCAGGATCAAGACTGTAGTGACCAAACAACTTTTGCCTGACTTGTAAGAGTTCACGTTATACTACATTTGTGTTTGTTACTTCCGCTATCAGTCCTGGTTTTAAGTACAGGTTCATTCAAACAGGCAAAACAATCATGTTCTCTATCTTTCCTGTGCATGCTGAATAGCAACATTATTTTTATTTGCCCTTTGGTTCTGAGTAACAGGTTTCAGCCAACCTTTGGCTTCAATGCTAAGTGATTCAGTCTGTCTCCTGTTTCTTGTCTGAATGGAAACTAAGAAACATGCCTGACCTCCTGCTTTTCCCTACGCTCTGTTACCTCTGAGTTTAGCAAGAATTAGGAGTGTTTGTAAAGGTTCTGTGGTTTCTACTGTATTGTTATAATTATACTGCAGCAGTTATTTTTTTTTTTGCTGTGTATTTTTTCATGATAGTTATTGAGTAGCTGTTGAACATCCCATCGTTGAACAGGTGGCATTATTCAGTGGTACCTGCCAAGATTCTCTTTCAGAATCAAGGTCTGAATTTAGAAGGTACCTTCAGTGTTTCCTCTGTTTCTTGACAAACCCAAATTTTTGTTCACTATTTCAAGGTGAATGATAACATTCTGGTTCCAAATCTGGTATCTGATTTGGAAACTACTAAGTCAATGAATAGAGTTTGGAATAAAAATTATGTCTTCAGGAGGGAGCTCAAAGACTTTTTCTCTGACTTTGGCTTAATGCTTAAGCAGATTTTCAAGAAGCTTGTCCATCTGTTACCATTGAAAAAAATAAAACTGGTCATTGATTAATTTTTTCCCCAAATAGGAATATAGTCTGTTCTGCTATAACATGATGTGCGGTTGCTAAAGATAATGGTGTGGAAGGCCACAAGTCTTGTGGGAAAAATGGAGTTAAGGACACAATACTCACAAACTTTGTCAGTGACATATGGAAGAGATTTGTTGTTGTTCAGTCATTAAGTGGTGTCCTACTCTTTGTGACCCCATGGACTGGAGCACTCCAGGCTCCTCTGTCCTCCACTATCTCCCAGAGTTTGCTCAAATTCATGTGCATTGAGTTAGTGATGCTATCTAACCATCTCATCCTCTAGTGCCCCTTTCTCCTTTTGCCTTCAGTCTTTCCCAGCATCAGGGTCTTATCCAATGAGCCAGTTCTTCGCATCAGGTGGCCAAAGTATTGGAGCTTCAGTTTTAGCATCAGTCCTTCCAGTGAATATTCAGGATTGATTTCCTTTAGAATTAACTGATTTGATCTCCTTTCAGTCCAGGGGAACTCTCAAGAGTCTTCTTCAGCACCACAATTCAAAAACATCAATTCTTTGGCACTCAGCCTTCTTTATGGTCCAACTCTCACAACTGTACATGACTAGTGGAAAACCATAGCTTTGACTGTATGGACCTTTGTTGGCAAATTGACGTCTCTGTTTGTTAATATGCTGTCTAGGTTTGTCATAGCTTTCCTTCCAGGGAGCAAGTGCCTTCTAATTTCATGACTGCCATCATCATCCACAGTGACGTTGGGGCTAAGAAAATAAAATCTGTCACTTTTTCCCATTCGATTTGCCATGAAGTGATGAGACTGGTTGCCATGATCTTAGTTTTGTTAATGCTGAGTTTCAAGCCAGCTTTTTCACTCTCCTCTTTCACCCTCATCAAGAGGCCCTTTAGTTGCTCTTCCTTTTCTGCCATTGTTGGTTTAGTCGCTGAGTCATGTCCTACTCTTTTGGGACCCCATGTATTGTAGCCCGCCATGCTCCTTGGTCCATGGATTTCCCATGCAAGAATACTGCAGTGGGTTGCCATTTCCTTTTCCAGGGGATCTTCCTGACCCAAGAATCGAACCCACCTGTCCTACATTGGCAGGCGGATTCTTTACCACTGAGTCACACAGGGAAGCCCCTTTCTGCCACTGGAGTGGTATCATGTGCATATCTGAGGTTATTGATATTTCTCCCAGCAATCTTGATTCCAGCTTGTGGCTCATCAGCCCAACATCATGTGTCCAACAGTACACATGATGTACTCTGCATAGAAGTTAAATAAGTAGGGTGAAAATATACAGGCTTGAGATAACTCTTTTCCCAATTTTGAACCAGTCAGTTTTTCTGCGTCCAATTCTAACTGTTGCTTCTTGACCCAAATACAGGTTTCTCAGGAGACAGGTAAGGTGATCTGGTACTCTCATCTCTTTAACAATTTTCCGCAGTTTGTTGTGATCCACACAAAGTGTAGCATAGTCAGTGAAACAGAAGTAGATGCTTTTCTGGAGTTCCCTTGCTTTCTTCATGGGCCAACAAATGTTGGCAGTTTGATCTCTGGTTCCTCTGCCTTTTGTAAACCCAGCTTGTACATCTGAAAGTTCTCAGTTTATGTACTGCTGAAGCCTAGCTTGAAGTATTTTTGAGCATAACCTTGCTAGCATGTGAAATGAGCGTAATTGCATGATAGTTTGGACATTCTTTGGCATTGTGGTTCTTTGGGATTGGAATGAAAACTGACCTTTTCCAGTCCCATGGTCACTGCTGAGTTTTCCAAATTTGCTGACATACTGAGTGCAGCACTTTAACAGAATCATCTTTTAGGATTTGAAATAGCTTAGCTGGAATTCCATCACCTCCACTAGCTTTTTTCGTATAGCAGCCTAGTAAAAACAGAGATTGTTTTATATGTGTTCAGTTCAGTCCCTCAGTCGAGTCCGACTCTTTGTGACCCCATGAACCGCAGCATGTCAGGGCTCACTGTCCATCACCAACTCCCGGAGTTTACCCAAACCCATGTCCATTGAGTCGGTGATGCCATCCAACCATCTCATCCTCTGTCATCCCCTTCTCCTCCTGCCCTCAATCTTTCCCAGCATCAGGGTCTTTTCAGATGAGTCAGTTCTTCGCATCAGGTGGCCAAAGTATTGGAGTTTCAGCTTCAACATCAGTCCTTCCGATGAACACCCAGGACTGATCTCCTTTAGGATGGACTGGTTGGATCTCCTTGCAGTCCAAGGGACTCTCAAGACTCTCTCTTTTTCCAACATCAAATGATTGGTGTCCACTCCCTTTTTTTTAAATCTCTTCCTTCTTTTTTTCTCTCTTTTAATCATTTTTCCTGCTGCTGCTGCTAAGTCGCTTCAGTCGTGTCCGACTCTGTGCGACCCCATAGACGGCAGCCCACCAGGCTCCCCCGTCCCTGGGATTCTCCAGTCAAGAACACTGGAATGGGTTGCCATTTCCTTCTCCAGTGCATGAACGTGAAAAGTGAAAGTGAAGTTGCTCAGTCGTGTCCAACTCTTAGCGACCCCAGGGACTGTAGCCTACCAGGCTCCTCCGTCCATGGGATTTTCCAGGCAAGAGTACTGGAGTGGGGTGCCATTGCCTTCTCCAATCATTTTTCCTACTTGTATTCAAAGTCCTTATTTGAGGAGAAAAGTAATTACCTGATAGATATCCTTGCTAATTGTTACTAGCCTTGAGTAGCAGAGCGGGCAGATTAAAATTGCTGTCCTATGTGCAGTAGAGTAAAATTGGAATCCACTGTGAATTTAAGTATGTTCAAAATGCTTCTTTAAAATTAATTCACTCATATCCATTGTGTTGGCATTTAGAAATGAAGTGATGTTTTCATGATCTTTAGTGATTGAATGACCCCAGCATTTTACCTGTGAGTTTATGTTTTTATACTGAGGTAAATTTTTACTTGTGAATTTAAAGATTCATTCAACAAATATATATTTATCAAGGCTTTATGGGAGGCAATAAAACTATAAATCTGTGACTCTGGGTCACAATTACTTTTTAAAATTTAATTTTAGTATATATAAAAGAAATGAAAGTCCAGAAAAATACTTGAAATCTTTCCCTATCAAATGTTTCATCCTAGGCCCCAGGGTTCCTATTTCAAAAAAAAGAGAGAGAAAGAGACTATCACAGGATCATATTGATGTCTGGCAAATGATGTAGTGGCAAGAGCACTGACTGGACTGGGAGTTAGGAGAACCTGGGATTCTTTTCTAGAATTCAGTGAAGTGTATTTTATTCTTACATGATTTCATGGGTTTCTGAGACCCTTGAAATAGCTTTGCATCTCTAGTTTGCTGTAGCTACTCCTGACTTCCAATTGCAGTGTTTAGATTTCAGCTTCTCCGATGACCTGTTTTCTAATCAAGATATTTCATGGTAGCAAATGTTATCTTGAAACATGATTTCTGGGCCATGTGACCTAATGACCAGACATGGAAGTCTCTCTGCTGTTTCTGCCCCAGAGGAGATGGGCATCTGTGTCATGCGACCTGAGTGTGATGTTTGAGAGCTGAGAAGACACGGCTGCACACTCCATCTCTGGCAAAACCCCTGTGGGAAAAAGCTGTGAGGGTATTATTGCCCCACCCCCTTGGCCCACTACTCCCCCCCAAAGCGCACACCTTTTATTACTGATGTCTTGATCTCTGGCTCAGGCCTTTTCTTTTTAGAGTCTGTATTTTTGTTTACCTCTGAGGTGGCTTTAAGTTGTCATCCTTAATGTGTTACATCCTTACATCTTCCTGATAAGATGTAAACAATGCGATACTGATTATCAATAAATCGTTTGAATTTCCCTCCCACCACCTTTCTTTTGCTTTTGCTTTAGAGGTGCTGATTATTTCCTCTTCAAAGCTCCCAGTGGGTTGTTACAAATGAAAAGAAGTCACATTTCTTTCAAAATGAGTCTTAAATGCTTGTATTTTACAAAATTTTGAACTAAGGCATATTTTTAGCTTCGACAGCTGGTTGATATGTAGCCTGTGACTAATGAAATGAAACACATTTTTGTTTCACCATCATGTGTTAATGTCACCCTACAATGTTGTTATTTTTGATGCAAGAAAGAATGATTAAATCTGAAGAAACAAAAAAAAAGGGGGGGCTCTTCGTTTACAAATCCAGCCTTTTGATTTTTGAATTGTAGACGGTGTGGTGTGGAGTATGGTCTCAGATTGTGCGCTGAGACACTGATAAAATCTAGAGAAGAAATATTCTTTCTGATTCTCTTAGCCCTGAGGGGCGGTAGTCACTTGGTGTTACCAGCGGTTCAAACTGAGAAATCTCAGACTATACGTAGTCACAGTAAAATGTGTGATCCAGATTTTATGAGGAAAAATCCTTATCTCCAAAGACAAAATCCTAGAACATAAACTAATAGGTTAATGTTGATTTTCTTTGGGTGGTGGTGTTATAAGTGATTTTTTAAATGCATTTTAAAGATATTTTGATAACAAATCATATTTTGCTTTCATAATTTTTAAAAATTACCATAATAAGGGCTGTAGATAGCAAATCTTTGAAACTACCAAGATCTCTGGTAGGCTTTACAAACAAGAATCAGCACGCCGTTAGCTGGCGTTAGGTTTTTGTCTTTAAGCACAAGAACCGTCCACTCAGAGTTGGAAGATAGATTTTCTGTTACTTTTTTTTTTTACCTCATAGGCTTCTGGCCTCTTAAGTCATTTCAGTCACTATATCTAAGACTACTTTTGCTGCTCTTTCTGAAAACTAGATGTAGATTGCTTCAAAGAAATAGATTTGGTTTATCTATTGCAAGCTATGAGGAAAAAAATTTTTTTAATAAAACTAAAAGAGAATGCTGCTGTGGCAAAGAAATTATGAAGTAATATGTTCAGTTCTTCCAGACAGGAGGAGCGTTAAAGAATTTATTTTTATAAAAAATAAAATTAAATAATTTGGTTATTGCTGAGGTTTGGACAAAAGGCCGTGTCCATCCAGTTGAGAGACCGTCTGTGGACAGGTGCATCCCCAGCAGTCCTGGATCACCGGCTTCACAAGACTGTGACGTGTAAGTCTCATCAGCACAGTAAGAGTTCTCTCCAGTCTTTTGTCATCTATTTATTCTTAACTATTTTTAAATGTTTTTCATTTTGTTCCTTCTTTATTCATCTACTCATTATCTAACTCTTTATTGTTCTAAATTTTGTGCTAAAGATTCAAAGGTGACAAAAAACATAGTCTCCTGTCATTGAAGAATAGTCCTGAACAAGTAGAAAAGGAAAGGAAAAGTTTATGGGGATACAAAGGAATTTGGAAAACTATGTAAGAAGCAGAAAAAAAAAAGTTTTTTAGCTGCTATAGTCAGCATTCCCTGGTAGGTTAAAGGAAAAGTTTGGAGACTGTAAAACAAAAACATATATTTTGAAAAGGGGACGGTCAGAAAATAAGAGCTTCTGGAAATTAAAAATAAGATAATAGAGATTTTAAAAATCAGTAATAGCTTGATTAGAGGACAAAGTTGAAATCTTCAACACAGTAACAATACAAAAACAGAACAGAAAAATGAAGAGAGAGAAAATAGGAAAAGGAAAAAAAAGATCAGAGAATCCAGCATCTAGCTAATAGGAAGTCCAGAGGGAGAACAAGTGAAATGGAGAAAAGAAAACTGCCAAAGAAAAAATGTGAGGAAATTGCCCAAGAACTAAAAGATGCTGCTTTTCAGTTTTAAAGAGCCCACAAAGTGAACCTAAAATGATGAATAAGAAATGATTCATACCTCGATTACTAAGTACCAAAAGAAGTTAATGTGTATTATTATTATTTAATAATTGAAAAATCAAGAGCTACCAGAAGAAAACATTGGAGGAGCTGTAAGTTGCCTCTGGGAAGTGAGACAGGCAATGAGAATATACTGCTGTTTTTCATAATAAGCTTCTTGTACCATGTAAATTTTGAACTATGCACATACGTTAGGACTTCCCTGGTGGCTCAGACAGTAAAGCGTCTGTCTACAATGCGGGAGACCAGGGTTCGATCCCTGGGTGGGGAAGATCTCCTGGAGAAGGAAATGGCAACCCACTCCAGTACTCTTGCCTAGAAAATCCCATGGACGGAGGAGCCTGGCAGGCTACAGTCCATGGGGTTGCAAAGAGTTGGACACAACTGAGCAACTTCACTTTCTTCACTTTCAAAGATGAATTTAGAGAATTCGTAAATCATCTCCTCACAGTTAAGTAGGAGAGAGAGTTCTAAAATATTATTCAACAGTGTAATAAGTGTCCTAGTCTGCTGTGGTGGAGAAGGCAATGGCACCCCACTCCAGTACTCTTGCCTGGAAAATCCCATGGACGGAGGAGCCTGGTAGGCTACAATCCATGGGGTCGCTACAAGTCGGACATGACTGAGCGACTTCACTTTCACTTTTCACTTTCATGCACTGGAGAAGGAAATGGCAACCCACTCCAGTATTCTTGCCTGGAGAATCCCAGGGACGGCGGAGCCTGGTGGGCTGCCGTCTATGGGGTCGCACAGAGTCGGACACGACTGAAGCGACTTAGCAGCAGCAGCAGCAGCAGCAGTCTGCTGTGGAAGCACAGAGAAAGTGGGAAGGGCTCTTCCTACTTCTTTGGGGGCAGCTTCACATGAGAGGTGGCAGAGGAGCTGGGTCTTACAGGAGAATTACTGATTCCCTGGAGGAGGAAGGAAGAGGAACGTTTTCCATCAAAGGGAACAGCGTGTGCAAAGCCTTAAAGTATGGAAAAGCACTGGGTGTTTAGGGGGAAATAAATGGCTTGAAGTTTCTAGATTTTAAGTAATTTGGCAGAGTGTTTTATTTCTTGTTTCATTTATTGTCACTGTTTATGTGACTGTGTTCTCTAACAGATTTTACGCTTACTTAAGGACAGGAGTTCATGCACCTCCACAGTACCTCTCTTAGGGCTTATACATAGCATATAGTTTAAATATTTAACTGAAATAGCCCTTCATTTAATCTTCCTGAACTCAAGAGAGGCCTCCCCAGGCCCTGGTAATAGTAGAAATTTAGACTGCCTAGGATTTGAGCAGTGTCCTTCTTCAAGGTCTGAGTGTACTCCAGTTAGCGTACGAGGCTCCAAGCCCCTGGAGGGCAGTGATCACATCCTTTCCACCAAGGCATCACTGCAATGGCCCAGCATTGGCAGATAGTAACTGGATGAACCTTTTTACTTTTATTAACAGATGCCAGACTGAAAGAGATAAATGCTCCTGCTTCCTCTTGTTTTAATGATATCCTTACATGACTAAAAACCCTGATTTCTGTAGTGGTCTCTGCCTGCCTTTAGTGAGGAAGAGAGCTAAGTAGGTTTATGTTATCTACCAAGATTCCAACCCACTAAAAGGATTCATATTATTTATTGCCTGAACATCATACCATTAACCATAAGACTGGTTAGCAGTGTATTTTTTAGAAAACAACTTTATATTTTCTTGTGATTAGTATTGTTTCAATTATTTCTGTTTCAAGTCTCATCAACATGTTGCGTCCTCTCCATTTCTACTCTCACGTTGAAGGATTTTCATGAGGATTTCATGAGTTTTTGGCTTTTAGTTTATGTTATTTGCGTTTGTTTTTGAGAAAAATACACCCTTCTCTTACAGATACAAGTTTACCAGTTCAGTCACATATACCATCCCCCCAGATCTTGAGGCTCCTTGCTGCTTTACTTTTATTTTAAAAAGCTTTTTATTTTGAAATCATCACAGATTCACAGGAAGTTACAAAGATATTAACAGTACAGAGAAGGTACATGTACCTTCATGCAGTTTCCCCCAGTGTACCTATAGTAGAATTCCAAAACCAGGAAATTGACATTAATACAGTTCTGTGCCATTTTATCACCTGTGTTCAGTTCAATTCAGTTCAGTCGCTCAGTTGTGTCCGACTCTTTGCGACCCCATGAACCCCAGCACACCAGGCCTCCCTGTCCATCACCAACTCCCGGAGTCCACCCAAACCCATGTGCATCGAGTCGGTGATGCCATCCAGCCATCTCATCCTCTGTCGTCCCCTTCTTCTCCTGCCCCCAATCCTTCCCAGCATTAGGGTCTTTTCCAATGAGTCAACTCTTTGCATCAGGTGGCCAAAGTATTGGAGTTTCAGCTTCAGCATCAGTCCTTCCAGTGAACACCCAGGACTGATCTTTAGGATGGACTGGTTGGATCTCCTTGCAGTCCAAGGGACTCTCAAGAGTCTTCTCCAACACCACAGTTCAAAAGCATCAATTCTTCGGCACTCAGCTTTCTTCACCGTCCAACTCTCACATCCATACATGGCTACTGGAAAAACCATAGCCTTGACTAGACAGACCTTTGTTGGCGTAGTAATGTCTCTGCTTTTCAATATGCTATCTAGGTTGGTCATAACCTTCCTTCCAAGGAGTAAGCGTCTTTTAATTTCATGGCTGCAGTCACCATCTGCAGTGATTTTGGAGCCCCCAAAAATAAAGTCTGCCAATGTTTCCACTGTTTCCCCATCTATTTCCCATGAAGTGATGGGATCAGATGCCGTGATCTTAGTTTTCTGAATGCTGAGCTTTAAGCCAACTTTTTCGCTCTCCTCTTTCACTTTTATCAAGAGGCTCTTTAGTTCTTCTTCGCTTTCTGCCATAAGTGTGGTGTCATCTGCATATGAGGTTATAGATATTTCTTCCGGCAATCTTGATTCCAGCTTGTGTTTATTCCAGCCCAGTGTTTCTCATGATGTATTCTGCATATAAGTTAAATAAGCAGGGTGACAATATACAACCTTGACGTACTCCTTTTCCTATTTGGAACCAGTCTGTCGTTCTATGTTCAGTTCTAACTGTTGCTTCCTGACCTGCATACAGGTTTCTCAAGAGACAGGTCAGATGGTCTGGTATTCCCATCTCTTTCAGAATTTTCCACAGTTTATTGTGATCCACACAGTCAAAGACTTTGGCATAGTCAATAAAGCAAAAATAGATGTTTTTCTGGAACTCTCTTGCTTTTTCGATGATCCACTGGATGTTGGCAATTTGATCTTTGGTTCCTCTGCCTTTTCTAAAACCAGCTTTAACATCTGTAAGTCCATGGTTCACGTATTGTTGAAGCCTGGCTTGGAGAATTTTGAGCATTACTTTACTAGTGTGTGAGATGAGTGCAATTGTGCGGTAGTTTGAGCATTCTTTGGCATTGCCTTTCTTTGGGATTGGAATGAAAACTGACCTTTTCCAGTCCTGTGGCCACTGCTGAGTTTTCCTGATTTGCTGGCATATTGAGTGCAGCACTTTCACAGCATCATCTTTCAGATTCATGTAACACCACTGAAGTCAAGATACAGAACTGTTCCATCACCACAAAGATCTTCTTTGTACTGCTTCTTAATAGTTACAGCCCATCTCTACTAGCACTAACCCCTGGCAACTGCTAGTTTGTCCTCTATCTCTGTGATTGTGTTATTTTGAGAATTTTATATAAATGGATTTACGTAGTGCATTACCTTTGAAATTACCTTTCCCTCCCTCAGCATAATGCTCTTAAGATCCATACAAATTGTATCAATACTTTGGTCTTTTTATCTGAGTAGTATTTGATACCATCGATATACTATAGTTTGTTTAACCATTTACCTATTGAAAGACATTTTGGTTGTTTCCAATTTTTGACTCTTACAAATAAAGCTGTTATACATCTTTGTGTACAGGTTTTTGTGTGAATATACATTTCAATTTCTCTGGGATAGATGCCCAGGAATGCGATTGCTGGCTCATATGGTAGGTATAATATATGTTTAGTTTTTCAGAAACTGCCAAGCTGTTTTCCAGATTGGCTGTACCAGTTCAAGTGATGTGTAGAAATCGTACCTCCCTTTGCATTTCTTTACCTTCCCCTGTTTATAATATAATTGTCTTAAATATTTTCTCTACATATATTGAGAACAACATTAGAGTATGTTATAATTATAATTTTGCTTCCACCTCTAAACATAATTTAGAAAATGCAAGAGAAAGAAACTCTTATTATTTTTATCCGTATGCTTATGCTTTCTGTTCTTTCTTCCTAATCTTACATGATTTCTTCTCTTACCATCTTCATTCTGTTTCATGAATTTCTATAGCCATTCTTTCAGGGTAGGTCTGCCAGCGACATATTTTCTTGGCTTTCCTTCATCTAGGAACCTTTTTAAAAAATTTATGGTATAGTTGATTTACAGTGTTGTGTTAGTTTCAGGTATACAGCTGAGTGATCCAGTTTTATATATATATATATATTTCAGACTCTTTTCCATTATAGATTATTATAAGATAGCAAACATAGGTCCCTGTGCTATACAATAGGCCTTGGCTCTTTATTTTATAGAGTAGTGTGTATCCATTAATCCCAGTCTCCTAGTTTATCCCTCCCCACCTCTTTCCCCTTTGATAACTGTGTTTGTTTTCAATATCTGTGAGTCTGTTTCTGTTTTGTAAATAAGTTCATTTGTATCTTTTTTTTAGATTCCACACATAGGTGATATTATGTTATATGTCTTTGTCTGATGTGCTTCATGTAGTGTGATAATCTCTAAGTCATGTCCAACTCTATGCGACCCCATGGACTGTGGCCCACCAGGCTCCTCTGTCCATGTGATTTCCCAGACAAGAATAGTGGAGTGGATTGCTGTTTCTTTCTCTCAGGGGTCTTCCCAAGCCAGGATCGAACCCACATCTCCTGCGTCGGCAGGTAGATTCTTTACCACTTAGCCATGAGGGAAGCCCCTAGGTCCAGCCGTATTGGTACAGATGGCATTACTTCATTCTTTTTGTGGATGAGTAATATTCTGTTGAGTATATATAATTACAACACATCCTCTCCATTCATATGTCAGTGAGCATTTAGGTTGCTTTCTTGTCTTTGCTGTTGTAAATAGTGCTGCTATGAACATTGGAGTACATGTACCTTTTCAATTTTAGAGTTTGCATATTTTCCAGATAACATGCCCAGAAGTGAGGCTGCTGGATCCTATGGCAATTCTATTTTTAGATTTTTAAGGAACCTCCATACTGTTCTCCATAGTGGCTACATCAGTTTACACCCCCACCAACAGTGAAAGAAGGTGCCCTTTTCTCCACACCCTCTCCAGCATTTATTATTTATGGACTTTTTGATGAGGCCATTCTGACCAGTGTGCATCTGGAAATGTTTTGATTTCTGCTTGATATGGAATTCTGGGTTGATAATTTTTTTCATTTAACACTTGAAAAATATGTCCCTTTCTCTGGCATCCATGTTTTCTGATGAGAAACGTGCTGTCACCCTAATTCTTTCTCCCCTATAGGTGAGGGTCATTTTTCTCTGGCTGCTTTCAAGAGTTTTTCTGTGTTTACAGTTTTCAGAAGTTGAATTATGATGTGTCTTAGAGTGTATATCTTTGAGTTTAGTCTGTTTGGGGTTTGCTCAGCCTCTTGATCCCATAAGTTTAAGTCTCTTGCCAAATTTGGGGAGCTCTTGCCATTATTTTAGTGCCTTTCCAGCCCTGCCCGCTTTCTTCTGTCCTTCTGGGGCTCAGTGATATGAGTGTTAGATCTTCTGTGACAGTTTCACAAGCTCCTGAAGCTCTCTTCTCCTCCCCCGACCACCAGTTATTTTTCTTTCTGTTATTCCAATATTGTATTCTGTGATTCAGTTTTCCAGTTCCCTGATTCTTTCCTCTGATTCCTCTATTGTGCTGTTTAGCATGTGCACTGAGCTTTCAATTTCAGTTCTTGTCCTTTTTATTTCTAAAATCTCCATTTGGTTTTTCTTCCTTTGTTTCTTTGGAGAAACCTTTTCATTGCCATGACTTTCTGTTCTTTTGTTTCAAGCGTATTTGTGATTGCTCATTGAAGCATGTTTATCACAGTGGCTTTAAAATCTTTGTTAGGTAATATTAACGTCTCTGTCATTTCTGTGTTGGAGTTTGTTTGTTGCCATTTCTCATGTCATGAGATCTTCCTTACTTTGGAACCTGGGTGTTTTGAGTATTATGACACTCGATTCTTAAATTTTAGGCTTCTGTTTTAGGCAACCTCCTCTCACCCTATTGTGACGGGAGAAAGGGAGTATTGCCTTGTTACTGACTGTTGGGAGTAGAAGTCCACATTCCCCACTTGGCCTCCGTTGATACCTGGGGCTAGACAAGGGTGTTTGTTACTGCTGGATGGCAGCAAGGGTTCAGGCTGTCTACTGTGTCTCTGCTGACATCACCTTGGCTGTCGGAGGGCAGCCTTGCCTTTTCACTGCTTTCTGTGTAGCCTCGACTGATGCCACGAGTGTGTGTGTTTGAGGGGGCTGGCCTCATTACTTTTGGACAGTAGTGAAAGTTCTGACTCTCCACTGGGCCCTCTCCAGCACCACCCTAGCATTTAAGAGGAGGGTTGCCTCATTACTGCCAGGTAGGATGGGAGTCCAGGCTCCCTGCATGATTTCCAACTGTGGCCATGATGTGGTGAGGGAGAAGGGAAGCCTGTTATTGCCCACCTCCCCACTTGGTCTTCTCTGACACCATCCAAGCTGGCAGGAGGCGCCCCTCTTACAGCCTGATGAAGGTGGAAAGCTCTGTTCTCTCCACTGGGCATTTACTGTAAGAGCTATGGGTGGAATGATCTGTTTTTTGAGGGAATGTTGACCGTATGTTAGGGTTCTCAAAAGAAACAGATCAACAGAATGTGTGCATATGTGTGTGTGCATGTATATCTATGTGTGCTTGTGTTTGTATGTGTCAGAGAAAGATCGATTTAGGGAATTGACTCACAATTGGTGGGGGCTGGTCTGAAGTCTGCAGGGTTGATCGGCAGACTGAAGACCTGGGGAAGAATTGACGTTGCAGCTCCAGTCCAAAGGCAGTCTGGAGACAGAATTCTCTCTTCCTGGTGGGGAGGAGGGGTGAGAGGATACTTGTTTTTCTATTAAGGTCATCAACTGATTGGGTGAGGCCCACCCACATTATGAAGGTAATCTGCTTTACTCAGAGTCTACTGATTTAAATGTTAATCTAATCTTAAAATATCTTTGTAGCAACGTATTTGGCCTGATATTTAGATATTGTGGCCAAGTACGTTGGCACGTAAAATTGATTATCACTATTGGAATAAAGTGTTTATTGTCTAAAAATATTGTTCCTGGAGTCCTGAGGTTCCTAGCCAGTCTGCCTTCTTTCACCTACTCTTTGGAGTTGTCTTATATTTGTTTCATGTATAGTGTCCAGAGTTTTCAGCTGGACTTAGCAGAAGGAATATGGAAAAGTACCTTCTCTGGTTTTTGATTTGTCACCTTCTTTTAACATATTAGATTAAATGCTTCAATTATATTTGAGGCCATAGGTTTTTATTTCTAATTCTCTCCTCTATTTTCTCCTGAAATTTAAATTCTTCCTTCTGTGCATGTGTGTTTTCTAGTTTAATTTAATTTTGGGCTGTGCTGGGTCTGCATTGCTGCTTTCTCTAGTGGTGAGCACAGACTGCTCTCTAGTTGCAGCGCACGGGCTTTTCACTGCAGTGGCTTCTCTCGTTGCAGAGCACAGACTCGAGGGTGTGAAGCTTTCAATAGTGGTAGCTTGTGGGCTCAGTAGTTGTGGCACTCGGGATTACTTGCCCTGTGTCATGTGGACACTTCCCAGACCAGGGATTGAACCCATTTCCCCTGCACTGGCAGGTGGATTCTTAACCCCTGGGTCACCTGTGTGTTTTTGAAAAAATATCACCTTTTTTGGACTAGAGTGTCCAGTCTATGATTTTCTCTGGGTGTTTTTTTTCCTCCAGATTTTTTTTTTTTAATTTTCTTCATCTAGTTGGAAGTTTTTCTAAGCACATTCACTCTTGTCTTAGTGAGATGTATTAATATTCTGATCCTTGCCACAGATGCACTAGTCTGTAAGTCATGATTCAGAAATACAGTCCTGTGATTTGACTCCATTGTTTATATTCTGCTGTTCACCTCCCTTATCTTTCTCTTCCAAACTTCCAACCTTTAACTTGGAAAGAAATTGAAAATATCATCTCTTGGCTTCAGAGACCTTCAGCATCCTATCTGTGACCTCAGTCTCTTAAGACACAGTCTTGCTTTCTTCTGTTATTTGTTTCTGATGTGAGTTGGCAGAGCTTAGTGTTTGGTCAATTTATGTCTTAGCTGGTTTGCTATCAAGTTTGATGTATTGCAGGAAGACGGACTACTTTTCTGCTTTTCTTTTAGCCATGTTAGGTCTGTTTTCACAGTCAGTGGCATTTGCAGAGACTCTGATTCAAAGCTTGGGAGCCACAGCTGCTTCACATAATGTAGCCTCTTCCGCCTGGCTTGTCTGTCTGGCTCGCTTACACCTGTGAGCCTTACAAAGGTAGTTTGCTATTCCTGTCATGCCACTCTTTGCGGCTGCCTTTCCTCCAGCTAGTCTGCCAAACCACTTTTCAGACTACGGATCTTGTATTCTACAGGAGTTCTTGCAGACTGAGCAAAGGAAACTTTCTTATATTTCTTTTTATTTTGTTATTGCAACACAATTTTCCCATGGCTGTTTACCCTCTCTAACCCCTTATTATGCACCATCTATTGCCGTTTAAAAAAAAATCTAAAAATCTTTTTAAAAAATTCACTTATAATCACTGCTCAATTATCTATGTTAGTAGAAAAAGCAGTATATTAATAACTCCTACTCCTGAATATATTTTTCTATTAATATTTTGGGAATTCACAGAATTTCAAATAAACCAAAAGTACCCATTGAAACCCAGCATAAGAATCATCAGAAAATTATCACCTTCCCCAGTCCGTTTCCCCTTACCTTGCTTTCTCCAATATTCATGTACAAAACACGTTATATAATTTCATAGGTTGATGCTATTGTTAACCTAGGCAGAGCTTTGTTTATTGAATTTACACTCTTTTGAATGGGTGATGAAAATAACTGTGAAAGAAACAGTTTAAAAGGCCATTTCCTCTTCTCGGAATGCAGAATATATACCAGGAACTCATAGTGATATCAATCAACTAATAAAGCAGAGAAAATTATAATAGAAAATTATGTGACCATGTTTTCCAAGCTCCAAATGATTAAAAATTAATTTTCTGTTATTTTTTATTTTTACTTTGGCATAATTGTTTTATTCCATTGGCTGAATGCCATATAAAGTTTATTTACCTGGTATTGTCCATCTCAGGTAGTGAACCCCTAAAGGGCAGGTATCTATCTATATGTTTGTCTTCCTTTGGTCCTCTAAAAATTAAGTTAAATTAAATTACAGTGACAGTATAAAAACTTTAAAGGAAAAATCATAATTTTTTACAAAAATGGTGTGGATGGCTTTTTGTATATATGACTCAAGTAGAAGTGTTTTGGAAGTTGAGTGAATTTTCTTTTGTTTCCTAATTTGGTAATCAATAGATTTTTTTCTTAAAGGTGGTAATGATAGTAACTTTAGTTATAAAAACTAATGAATTTCATCCTATATTATAGATGTAATCTCAAAATGTTGTATCAGTTCAGTTCAGTTCAGTCTCTCAGTCGTGTCTGACTCCTTACGACCCCATCAATTGCAGTACGCCAGGCCTCTCTGTCCATCACCAACTCCCGGAGTCTACCCAAACCCATGTCCATCGAGTCAGTGATGCCATCCAACCATCTCATCCTCTGTCGTCCCCTTCTCCTCCTGCCCCCAATCCTACCCAGCATTAGGGTTTTTTCCAATGAGTCAACTCTTCACATGAGGTGGCCAAAGTATTGGAGTTTCAGCTTCAACATCAGTCCTTCCAATGAACACCCAGGATTGATCTCCTTTAGGATGGATTGATTGGATCTCCTTGCAGTCCAAGAGACTCTCAAGAGTCTTCTCCAACACCACAGTTCAAAAGCATCAATTCTTCTGCGCTCAGCTTTCTTTATAGTCCAACTCTCACATCCATACATGACCACTGGAAAAACCATAGCCTTGACTAGATGGACTTTTGTTGGCAAAGTAATGTCTCTGCTTTTAAATATGCTCTCTAGGTTGGCCATAACCTTCCTTCCAAGGAGTAAGCGTCTTTTAATTTCATGGCTGCAATCACCATCAGCAGTGATTCTGGAGCCCCCAAAAATAAAGTCTGACACTGTTTCCACTGTTTCCCCATCTATTTCCCATGAAGTGATGGGACCAGATGCCATGATCTTAGTTTTCTGAATGTTGAGCTTTAAGCCAACTTTTTCACTCTCCTCTTTCACTTTTATCAAGAGGCTTTTTAGTTCCTCTTCACTTTCTGCCATAAGTGTGGTGTCATCTGCATATCTGAGGTTATTGATATTTCTCCCAGCAATCTTGATTCCAGCTTGTGTTTCTTCCAGCCCGGCGTTTCTCATGATGTACTCTGCATATAAGTTAAATAAGCAGGGTGACAATATACAGCCTTGACGTACTCCTTTTCCTATTTGGAACCAGTCTGTTGTTCCATGTCCAGTTCTAACTGTTGCTTCCTGATCTGCATACAGGTTTCTCAAGAGACAGGTCAGATGGTCTGGTATTCCCATCTCTTTCAGAATTTTCCACAGTTTATTGTGATCCACACAGTCAAAGACTTTGGCATAGTCAATAAAGCAGAAATAGATGTTTTTCTGGAACTCTCTTGCTTTTTCAATGATCCAGCGGATATTGGCAATTTGATCTCTGGTTCCTCTGCCTTTTCTAAAACCAGCTTGAACATCTGGAAGTTCACAGTTCACATATTGCTGAAGCCTGGCGTGGAGAATTTTGAGCATTACTTTACTAGCGTGTGAGATGAGTGCAGTTGTGTGGTAGTTTGAGCATTCTTTGGCATTACCTTTCTTTGTTGTATATAAACTGGTATTTTAAGAAATCAAATTTATGAGGAATTTTCTGGCAGTCCAGAGGTTAGGACTCAGTGCTTTCATTGCTGAGGGCCTGGGTTCGCTCCCTTATCCGAGAACTAAGATCCCACAAGCCATGAGACTTGAGACACAGCCCCAAAGTGTGTGTATATATATATATATACACATATATATCAGATTTACAAAAGAAACTCTGAATTTGCTGTTGTAAAACAAAAGGAATTAAACAATTTCCCATGATTTCTCAATTTTCTAAAGATGCATTTCGTATAAAATAGTAAGTTTGTTTATATTGAGATGTATTGTTGAGAACTAAGGGATATGTAGATTGGGCTTTATTGAGTGGCATTAGCACTGTTCTGGGCATTCACTTGCATATTTATTGATAAAACCATTGGAACTGAAGAAGCTCATTAAAAATTTTAAATTTCTTCAAGTACACAAGCCCACAAAATTTCCCTAACCCTTTACATTTTTAACAGTTTGAGAGCAACAATGGTGATATCTTGGCTTTGAATCCCTGGATCTTAGTTCCCCGACCAGGGATCCAGCCCACGTCTCCTGCAATGGAAGTACAGAGTCTTAACCACTGGACCACCAGGGAGGTCCTAAGTAGCTCCTTGACCTCAGCACTTCAGACAACTGAATGATCTTATTTTGCCTTTGCCATTTGTATGCCTTTGACATACATGCCATTTGCCTTTGACAAATATGTGTCTTCAACTCTGTTCAGTGCTAGTAGTGAGACAGACTTTTTGATTGTTCGTGTCTTAGCAATACGAAAGGCAGACCCTGTATATTTGTTACCTTTAGTACAGGGATGTCTTTCACTATGAAAATGCAGCTATTGATGAGCACCAGCAGTCTGAGAAGAGTAGAGGCAGCCATATGGAGTATATCTACAATTGTAATGCAATTTTTTCTCTACAGTAATTGTTAGAATTGAGAGGGATTTTAATAGTTTGCAGTCTAAACTCTTTGAAGAGATAGTAAAGGTTAGGCTAGGTTAAGAACTTCCCTAAATCGCAGAGCTGGAGCTAGAAGCACAGTCCCATCTCTTGACGAGAATGATAATATTAGATAGATTTAAATAAGAATAGCGCTTAGTTGGGGCAAGGGGTTCAGAGCATTATTCTGCTTTTCTGCTGGTGTCATTTCAGAGAGTTAGCTGTCTCAAACACTTGTCTGTTTTATGATTCCTTGCTGACATAATCCACGTCTAAATGTAGTAGGGTTATATACAATAGGATTTCTTTATATATTTGTATTTTTTTTATAATGAAATGTCGTGGCTAAAATGGAGTCAAAAGATATCTTCTCAGAGAAGTTCTTCACAAGCAGAGGGTTCTGCAAGCTTGCAGATCTGGACTTAATTGTCTCTAACATCTTCTCTATGAATTGAGAATAAGCAAGGAACATCCATGTGGAATTTTGATTTGTTCTTAAGTGCAATTCTTCTGTTCATTTTCTGTGTTCTTCATATTCTCTAACCTTCTTCCTAAGAGCAGGAACACACTCGTAGATCTGAAGGCAGTTATATGTTCCGTTCACAGCAGTGGGATCCCGGAATAATTGTTCAAATTAACTTTTCTAGACAACTCCCATACCTTAATTATTTTATTCTATAAAATATACAAGTAAGTCAAATCTTGTTATGATGAATTGTCTAGCCTTACTCAAAATTAATAGCCAGTTTACTGGAACTTGAACTCATTTTGATAGCTGGAGACATTTTAGTAGATTTATCACAATAAACAACTGAGCAAAGCGTCTAAAACAGTTTTTCAGCTTCAGTCCTCCCACTTGTCTTGAAGGTTACAGGAAAGCTGATTTTGATTGATCTTTCACATTATTTCCTTAAATTCTTATAATTTATTTTTTTTGACTGCACTGCACGGCGTGTGGGAATCCTTATGTCCCTGACTAGGGATTGAACCTGGACCCTCAGCAGTGAAAGCACCGAGTCCTAACCGCTGAACCAGGGAATTCCCTCCCCTTAAACTCTTAGAGGATTCTTTCCTGCATTTGTTTACTGGAGAACTTTCAGTGACGTTTGAGAAATAAGATCTGTTCTCTACATGGAGATGGTGTCTCTGTGATGCTCCCTGAACTTCACGTTGGCCCTTGCCAGAGATCTCTATTTTTACAGCTACGTGCGTCATTGTCATTTCCAGCTGATAAATGCGTGAATGCAAGTTCACATCCTTCCTGCCTTAGGATTTGTGGGGGCTTGGCTCCGGCACTGGGTAGACAGCAGGGAAGGTCACTGAGAAAAGGAGGTTAGTTCTTTCCTTGGCCCCCCCCAATGACATTCTAAGCTGTGATAAATTTATTGTTTGGTACAGCTGTTGAACCCAGTCCTATTGTTATTTTTTTCTCAATCTTCAACCTCCTCCACAGCCTTTCTGTGGCTTTTGAAATCCACTCTCCTCGAGTTTCACAACTGTGTACTTCTTTGATCCTTCTCCAACGACCTCGCTAAGGGTCCTTTTCCACGCCTGCTTCTCCCACTCTCTTCTGCTGGTGCTTTAGGCATCCTCTCAACTTTATCTGGGGTCTTCTGCTCCTCTCCGTTCCTTTCTTCTCTTCCTTTTCCTACCCTCTCACCTTTTCCTCCCTCAATTTACTTTCACTTTTTAAAATTCATGCTCTCTTGTGTACATGTATTAAATACATATTTTTTTGGCACCTGCTGTGTACTTTGCCCTGTGCTAGAGTTTTGGAATGCATGAAATGAGATAGACACAGTCCCAACTTCCACAGAATTTACTGTTTCCCCAGTTGGTTCATAAATTTTAATTATACGGTTTGTTAATGGAGAAGTACTAGTTGATATGAGAGCATGTAATTTAGGGGCCTGTCCTAGTTTAAGTGGACAGTGAAGTCGTTCTCGAAAATCATTTTTAGCTAAAATCTGAAGGATGAGTAGGGATTTCTGAGGTAAAAGCAGGGAGTATTCCAGGCAGTAGGAACTGTAGACTCTAACTCAGTATTCTAATCACATAGAGCTTCTTTCAGTACTTAAATACACCATGTTTCTTCCCACCTCAGTAGGTGTTGAAACACAAGTTATCATCTTCTCTTAATCTTAACCTAAACTGATTCTTCACTGCATTTCCTCCTTTTCCCCAGCTCACTGCATTAGAAATCCTGGAGTCACTGATTTCCTTTCAGATAGACCCGAGATCTACCCTTTCTGCTCCCTTCCCCCCTCTGCCTGCCATGGAGCTTCAGGGTGTGGTTCCGTCCCAACTAGATACTGTGATGGTGACTGCAGTCTTTGCTTCCAGGCTTCTCTCCAAGTGCTTCCTTCCCCCGCCCTCCCCGGCATAGCCAATATGGAGCTCTTGTTCTGAGACCCATTTTTCAGTTGTATTACTCCTTGGTTAAAAGACTCCTTGGTTAAAAAACTGAAGAATGAAATGGCAACCCACTCCAGTATTCTTGCCTGAAGAATTCAAAGCACAGAGGAGCCTGGCGGGCTACAGTCCATGGAGTCACGAAGAGTTGGACACGACTGAATGACTATCACTCACTAAAAAGACCTAGAGTAGATTCCTGATGCACAAAATCCAGAGTGCCCTACTTTGGGTCCTCTGTTATCAGTCCTTGGACCTCCTCTCTCTAGGTCTGTTTCTCATTGCACACATTCTGGGACAAGCAGATATTCCACCTCTTTCCCCTGAAGACCTTGCTTTTTTCTGCCTTTTATTCTCTGTTCTAACTTTGGCCACCAACTCCTGGAAAGCTTTTCAATGACTGAAGCCCCCTGTGATTTCTTTGTCTCTGAACTCTACTTATAATATTTTCTATATTTCGTATGTGCCAATGTTATTTCCTGACCTAAATTACAAGTTTAATAACAGGGACGTGTCTTAGAGGAATTTTATATACCTAGTTTAGTATTCACCTAAGTACTTAATAAAGGCTTTGATGATACCCAGAAGATTAATTTTTCCAGTTTTTTTAAAAAATTGAAATACAGTTGATTTATAATATTGCATTAGTTTTAGTTGTACAGCATAGTTATTCAGGACTTGCCAGATAATATTCCATTGTAGGTTGTTACAAGATAATATATATAATTCCCTGTGCTATACAGTAAATCCTTGTTGCTTATCTATTTTATATGTAGTAGTTTATAGCTCTTAATCCAAAACTCCTAATTTTTGTCTCCCCTCTCCCTCTTCCCTTTGGTAACTGTAAGTTTGTTTTCTATTTCTTTGAGCTCAGAAGATTCATTTTGATATCATTTCGCGGATGCTGCCAATTCATTGCTAATCAAGGATTGTGAGTAGTTAATATCATAACTGTTGTGTCCTACACGTTGGACATGACTTGACAATAAATACCAATCTTGAAAACAAGAAAAATTCACCTTAGTGGGCTCTAATGCTCCAAGGTTCTTTTATATTAGTCAAGTTCTCACTTTTCACAGAATTAGACTTCCTTCTAATATTATAGCTGTTTGCATAGTAGTGCTTTATAGTATGCAAGTTTTACTTTGATGAATCATCTCATTTAATCCTCATTACAACTTTTGAGGCAAATGGTATTATCCTTATTTTTTACAGAAAAAATTAAAGTATAAAAAACTTAAATGAGTGTGAGTCACCCAGCTAGTTTTTATGGAGCCCAGACCAGAATCTAGGCTTTTGACTTAGAGTTCCTCTTCTAATTTTTTAAGTATAATTTTTTTCCAGCTTTATCGAGATATAATTGACAGATGACATTATGTAAGTTTAAGGTATGTGTGCTAAGTCAGTTCAGCCATGTCTGACTCTTTGCAACCCTATGGACTGTAGCCCATCAGGCTCCTCTGTCCATGGGATGCTCCAGGCAAGAGTACTGTAGTGAGTTTCCATGCCCTCCTCCAGGGGATCTTCCCCACCCAGGGATCAAACCCACGTCTCTCATATCTCCTGCAGGCAGGCAGGTTCTTTACCATTAGAGCCACATGGGAAGTCCAAGTTTAAGTTGTAAAATGTGATGATTTCATGTATGTATATATTGTGAAATGATCAGCACAGTAAGTTAATACATCCATCACCTCATGTAGTTACGGTTTCTTTTGGTCTTCTCTTAGGTGATTTCAAGTATACAGCACTGTATTGTTTTAACTGTAGTTCCCATGCTCTACGTTAGATCTGTAAAACTTAGTCATCTGTCTCTGAAATTTGTGCCTTTGACCAACATCTCTCCATTTCCCCCAGCCCCTTCGTAACCACCATTCTACTTTGTTTCTGTGAGTTTGACTTTTGGATTCTATACCTGAGTGAAGTCATATACTTGTCTATACAGGATATACTTGTGTTTCTATGTCTGACTTATTTCCTTTAGCATAATGCCCTCAGGGTTCATCCATGTTGTCACAAATAGCAGGGTTTCCTTCTTTTTATGGCTGAATAATATTCCTCTTTTTGTGTGTATGCACGCGCGTGTGTGAGGTAGAGTGAGAGAGAGCAAGCTAGCTATCCATACCACATTTCGTCTTGTGACAGATGCTTTGCTTGTTTCATGTGCTGGCAATTGTGAATAATGCTGCCGTGAGCATCAGGGGTACAGATATCACTTCACCTTGGTGATTGCATTTCTTTCAGGTTCACACCAAAAGTCGGATTGCTGAATCATATGGTAGTTTTATTTTTTATTTTTTGAGGAGACTACATACTGTTTTCCGTAATGGCTGTGCCAGTTCCCGTTCCTGCTAACAGTGCCAGGCTTCTCTTTCCTCCACCTATTTGCCAGTACTTATCTCTTGTCTTTTTGGTGATGGCTATTCTGTCAGGTATGAGGTTGCCGTCTCATTGTGTTTTGATTTGCGTTTCCCTGATGATTGGTGATACTGAGCACCTTTTCATGTACCTGTTGGCCATTTGTGTGTCTTCTTTGGAAAAGTGTCTGTTCAGGTCCTTTGCCCATTTTAAGTCATATTTATTTGGCTTTTTGCTGTTGAATTCCATAAGTTCCTTATACATTGAGAATATTAATCCTTTACCAGATATATGGTTTGCAGATATTTTTTCTGTTTCCATAGGTTGCCTTTTTATTTGGGGCTCCTTTTTTAACCACCTTATTTCTTTTCTGCTAGAGAACCTACCCTTGATCATACCTAATCATTTTTTGCCAGAGACCTTTGTCCTTGTGTATTGCAGTTGTTCGGTAACTGATTCCTAGAAAAAAAGAATATTCATCAGCTGCTTTCCAGAATAGATGAAAAGAGGTTACATTTCTCTTTTTAATGGATTAGTATTTCAATTAATATGATTTTTGCCTTGGTATCTTTCTAAAAACTTTACTTCAAATGAAATTTGCTTATGGATGGTGTGATGAGTGAAATCTAAAGCTAACTGGTATAGTAGGGTATTAACTAGTTACTATCCACATCTCTGGTAGACCATGTGTCCAGCACCAAAACTAAATAATGAGACCTGTAGCATGCCTGGCCAGAAAAGGCCAGGCTGAGCTCAAGTATTGAAATGTCAGACTCAGAGCTCCCTCACCAAAGGAGGTCTAGACTTTAGACTGAATCTTTACCCCTTGCTGGTTCTTTTTGATTACAGAGGCCTGGCACTTGCAAAGCTTTTAAAAACTTGTTTCATGTTTTTAAAATCCTTGGGAGCTACAGAGTGGGTGTTCAGACCAAAAAGGCTGCTTCCTGGATTGTTTATGCAAAGGATCATTTTTAGAGAGTTATGTGGAATGGAATTGGGTCTGACGTCAATTCTCAGTGTGCTTTCTCTCCCCTGGAGGAATAGCCATATGTAGAGACAGATGTGAGACTTGAAGTCTTTTTTACATATAAATAATGCTGAGAGAGAATGAGAACAGTACTGTGAGTTAGAGGTTGGGGAAGAACAGAGTTTGCTGCAAGCCAGAGATGACCAAGTTGTTTTTATATGCACTTTTTCAAACCTTAAGTTGTGTATAAGCCATAAGCCTAAATGTGCACAAAACATAAATGTACATATTAAATTATTAATAATACAATAATAATAGAAAAATACCTGTGTAATCGTCACCCAGGTCAAATACTAGAACATTATCAGCATCCAGAAGTTCCCCAAGTAATTCCTTTGATCACTGCCCCATTCCCTCTTCTTTTGCTTATGATAAAAATGTTCTTGCTTTTCTCTTTAGATTTACTGCTTTTGTAAGCATTCGTAAACAACATAAATTAGTTTTGCCTGTTTTTGAACTTCATATACATGGAATCATACTGCATTTTTATCTGTCTTGATCCTTTTGCTTAACATTTTGTTTGTAATCACATGTTGATGAGTGTAGTATAGTTCTCTTTTATTACAGTATAGATTTCATTGTATGGTTATATCACTATTATTTTACTGTTGATAGTTTTTTGGTTGTTTCCCATCTAGGCCAGCTGTAAATAATGCCACTTCGAACATTCTTGAACTTATCTTTTGGTGCATGTATTCCTGTTGGATATACATTAGCTTGAACCATGTGAAATGACCATTTTTTTTGTGAATCAGTCACATATTAATGATTCCATATGGTTCATTCTAGTACCTAGGAGTAGAATTTTGGGATCATAAGAAATGCATATGTTCAAACTTTAGCAGATTCTGCCAAATTGTTTTCTGAAAATCTTATACCAACTTAATCTCCTGCCAGCAACGTATAAGAATTGCTCCACATTCTGGTCAATACTTGGTATTGTAACTTTTCATGTAATTTTGATTTGCACTTCTTTGGTTACTAATGCAGTTGAATACTTTTTGGTTTTGGCAATTTTGATTTCTTCTTCTGAAGTACCAATTCAAATCATTTTCCCACCCAAAAATGGGTGGTCCATTTTTGTCTTATTGATTGGTAGGTGTTCTTTATATATTCTAGACATGGATGCTTGATAGTTAATATATGCATGTATCCTCTCCCATTCTGTGGCTCATCTCTTCACTCTCTTAATGGTATCTTTGATGAATGGATATTCCCAATTTTAATATAAACAAATGTATCCCTCATTTCTTTTGTAGTTAATACTTTTTGTGCTTGTCTAAAAGAACTTTTGCCATATGTTAGATCTTGACAATAGTCTCCCATATTATCTTCGAAGAGTTTTGCTTTTCACATGTAGTTCTGTAATCCATATGATGTAGATTTTTTTACTTTATCCGTATTTTTTCATCGAAGTATAGTTTATTTTACAATGTGTTAATTTCTACTATACAGCAAAGTGATTCAGTTATATATATACATATATACATTCTTTTTAAAAAATACTCTTTTCCATCCTGGTTTATCATGGAATATGGAATACAGTTCTCTAAGCTATACAGTAGGTCCTTGTTGTTTATTCATTGTGTGCAGAAGTCCAATTTCATTTCCCCCCCAGTGGATATTCAGTTGTCCCAGCATGCGTTAGTGAAGAGACCCTGCTCTTTCCACTGCTCTGAGGTGTCCCTTTTATCATAGATTCAGGGTCCATATGTGCCTGTAGCTGTTCCAGGCTCTATTTTATTCAGTGGTCTGTTCTAATCTGGCACTAATACCTCATTGTCTTAATTACCATAACAAGTACCCACCTTGTTCTTTTCCAAGAGTGCCTGGACTGTCTTTGTCCTTTTGCATTTACAAATATATTTTAGAATCAGTTTGTTAAGTTTCATCAAAAAAGTCTGTTGGCATTTTTATTGAGATTGCATTTACTCTCTCAATCAATTTATTTAGAATTCACATCTTTATCATAGTGAGTCTTTAACCTAGAAATAAGGTTTATCTCTCCATTTAATAAAGGTCTACTTTATTGTTTATTAAAATTTTTTGAGATAAAATTCATCATTTCAATTATTTTTTATTATCCAATTTACCATTTTAATCATTTTTAGTTATATAATTCAGTTGCATTAAGAACATCCGTACTGTTATGCAATCATTACCACTCTCTATCCCCAGAACTTTTTCAGTGGCTTTCAGTATGTTCATAGTGTTTCAGAGCATTTCATTGCCCCACCCCCCCACCAAAAAAATACCCATACCCATTAACTCCCCCAATCCTTAGCAACCACTAATCTGCTTTCTGTGTTAATGTATTTGCCTCTTCTGGACATTTCTTATAAATGAAGTCACACAAGAATGGTCTTTTGTGTCTCTTTCACTTAACATAATGTTTTCAAGGTTCATCTTTGTTGTAGTGTGTATCCTTTTTAAGACAGTGATATACCACTGCATTTTAGACCACATTTTAATTATATGAATATGTCACATTATAAATTCATCAGTTGATAGACACTTGTTAATAAAATTCTATAATTTTTTATGGAGGCCTTGCCCATATTTTGTTAGATTTATTCCAAGCCACATGTTTTCAAATCCTCATAAATGGTATTTTTATAATATAACTTGAAAATACGTAATTTTTTCAGTGTAATTTAATATGTTGTTTACTGCTGTTATGTAGGAATATATGATATTGATTTTACATTCTATAAATGGTTTAAATTTGATAAACTGTCTTAATTCCAAAAAGTTTTCTGTTGACTCTTTTGGATTTCACGTATGCTAATCATATCATTGTGATGAATAAGGAGTTTTGTTTCTTTTCATTTCTTCTACCTTTTGCTTCTTCCTTTTATCTTTTGCTGCTGACTAGAATATCTAGTCCAGTGTTGAACAGAGTAATGATAACAAGTGGCCTCGACTTATTCCTGATTCCAAAGGAAAAGCTTTCAACCCTTCATCAGGGTTGAAATATGAGATTTGCTATAGATCTATTTGTATTTCAAGTGGTCTTTATCTTAGCTGAAACCTGGGATTCTTGGACAACTCTTTTTTGGTTTTAATTTTTAAGCAACATTTAGATGAGCTCCTGAGAGCACTTTGCCTCCTATTCGGTCATTTTGGGCGGTTGATGTATGACATTGGCAGTCACACTGACTTGAGTCCGGTATGGCTCTACTGGGCTTCCTTGGTGGCTCAGACAGTAAAGAATCCACCTGCAATGCGGGAGACCTGGGTTCGACCCCTAGGTTGGGAAGATCCCCTGGAGGAGAGCATGGCAACCCACTCTGGTATTCTTGCCTGGAGAATCCCCAGGGACAGAGGAGCCTGGTGGGCTGCAGTCAGTGGGGTTACAAAGAGTCAGACACAACTGAGACGACTAAACACACATCCAGCTCTACTATAAACTCATGTGATTTTGGTGAGGATTGTACATCTTTTTAGGGTGAGAACTTATTATTCGTTTATTTGTTATTTATTTCTATATCGTTAGCTCTAACTTATTAATGCCTAGTATATTGTAGGGGCCTAATATAGATCTTAAAAAAAAAATGAAGTTATATAATTTGTCTCTGAGTCTTGGATTCCTCATTTATAAAATAGGAATTAATAATTCCTCTATAGGCCTTGATATAATGATTTCAAAAATGATATGTATAACATACTTCCATGTAAAAAAAAACACTGAAAGTTAGTAGTTTCCTTCCCTTGAGATTTACTTTCCTTTAACTGACTACATCAGTAATTAAGAGGGTTCTGGGACTGATTTCTAATGTTGGGGTGGGGGTTCCCCACAGTAACAACAATTCTCAGACACCATCTTGTGCTGTCTACCCAGAGATAGCATCAGACTCCACAGATTGAGGGCTCAGTCCTACAAGACGGCCCCCTTCTCCTGCCTACATCAGATGCCAGTCTCAAGCCCAGGTTGGTACCTGTTTCTGACTGGCTGGTGACAGACTGGAGCCATGACACCCTTCTTGGACTTCAGGTGCTGGTTGTAAGTCCGGGTTGTTCCTTGTAATTCTGATTGATGGGGTATAAAGCAGAGTCTCCCATGACCCTCTCTTTGGGTTTGGTTAATTTGCTAGAGTACCACACACAGAGAAACATTTTACTTACTAGAGAACTGGTTTATTATAAAAGGATATAATTCGGGAACAGCCAGGTGGAAGAGATGACTAGGGCAAGATATGAGGGACGAGTTCGGGTCTTCAGGCCCTTTCCACGTGCAGCACCCTTCCCGAATCTCCAAGCGTTCACCAACCTGGGAGTTTTCTAAACCTGGGCTTTCAGGGTTTTATGGAGGCTTCCTGACAGAGGAATGATTAATTAAATCACTGGCAGTCTGTAGCCCTTCACCCCTCCCCTGGTGACTGGAAGACCAACCTTCTATTCACATGGTTAGTTCATCTGGTGACCAGCACCCCCTGCCATCTTTAGGGGATTTCCAAAAGTCACCCCATTAACCCGAGCTCAGTTGTGGTACATAGGGGCTAGCTATGAATAACAAGACACTCCACTCACCATTATTGCTTTGAAGAGATATCAGGAACTGAGGATAAGAGGTCAAACATTTTAACAAAAAATGCTCCCATTGCTCTTATTGCCTAGGAAATTACAAGGGTTTTGGGAGCTGTCAGTCAGAAACCTTGGAAAAAGACCCCCCAATAATATTTATTATAAATCATATCACAGTGATGTTCTCCATCTTTGGGCTTTTATTTAACATCATAAAAGCTTGTGTATTATATTTTTTTGAACTATGGTTGATTTACAATATTGTGCTAGTTTCGGGTATACTGGCTTCCCTGGTGACTCAAGAATCTGCCTGCAATGAGGGAGACCTGGATTTGATCCCTGGGTTGGGAAGATTCCCTGGAGAAGGGACTGGCTACCCACTCCAGTATTCTGGCCTGGAGAATTCTATGGACTGTATAGTCCATGGGGTCGCAAAGAGCTGGACATGACTGAGCAACTTTCACTTTGGGTATACAGCAGGTGATTCACACACAGACATACACACACATTCTTTTCAGATTCTTTTACATTATAGGTTATTATAAGATACTGCATATAGTTCCCTGTGCTATGCAATAAATCCTTGTTGTTTATTTTATGTATATTAGTGGGTACCTGTTAATCACATACTCCTAATTTATCCTTCCACCACCCATCTTCCTTAAGAAACCGTAAGTTTGTTTTCTACGTCTGTGAGCCTATTTCTGGTTTGTAAGTAAGTTCATTAGTATTTTTTAGATTCCACATGTAAATGATATCATATAATGTTCATCTTTCTCGGACTTACTTCACTTATGATAATCTCTGGGTCCATCCATATTGCTGCAAATGTCACTATTCCATTCTTATTTATGGCTGAGTGATATACCACATCTTCTTTATCCCTTCATCTGTTGATGGACACTTAGATGCTTCCATGTTTGGGCTATTTTAAATAGTTTTGCTAAGAACATTGGTGTGTGTGTATTGTATTCTTTCTAAGTCTACAGTTTTATTATTATTATTATTATTATTATTAAAAAGGCTTAAAAATTTCTCCCATGGCTTTGAGATGAGAGGAAGAATAGTTTGAGATGAACCATTTAACTGCAAAAGTATCCTACAGATTTTGTAGCATGTTCTGTTGAATTAATCAATTTTGTGAGAAGAATAGTACCAACATGGTTTTAAATTAAATGCATTAATAATTTCTTATGAGTACGAGTGATACTCTGATGTATCCATATTGTGAGCAACTGGATGACTCTGCTGCTGCTGCTGCTGCTGCTGCTACTGCTAAGTCGCTTCAGTCGTGTCCGACTCTGTGCGACCCCATAGACGGCAGCCCACCAGGCTCCACCATCCCTGGGATTCTCCAGGCAAGAACACTGGAGTGGGTTGCCATTTCCTTCTCCAGGATGACTCTAGTTTTGCCAATAATTACTATATACATTTCATAATCTCTACTCTTGTAGTTCTCGTTATCTGTTTTACTGATCTTTTGCCGCAGGGACAGTTCCTGTGTCTCTGTCAGTTCTGTTGAAGTTTGAAGGAAACAATGTGCGTGATGTCTTTGAACTACTTGTGAGGTATACGGCAACCCCACTGGCTCTCTGTCAGCAGAGACAGGGCTTCTCACACATTAACATTTTTGTTTGATCAGGCCTCTCAGTCTCTGAAACAAAGGGTGATAGTTTGGAAGGGAGCAATAGTGAGCCACAGAAGAAGTTTTTTTGAGTAGGTTGTGGACTCTTGCTAGCTTCGGAAGTGTTTGTGAGGCTAGAGAGACTTCATGCCCAAACTAGAGTCAAAACTCCCAAAGCTTACATGTATATTTGGCTGGGTGAGTTCATGTCGCATCCCTCCCCCAGGAGCTTAAATCATACCCTAACACCCAGCACTCTTATCTGCGTGAAGAGAGTACTGATAACATTTAAGGACTTTGATGTTTGTGCTTCTAAAACCGTGCGTGAATTCTTAGGATTACAATTTATATTTCTTACCCTGAAAGGACCTTTGCAATTCCTGATGAAGAGTTCATCTTTCTCCACTGCAGATTGACATCAGTAAATGCCATTATTTAGTGGATTTGGACACCATGAGAGAAACACCCCGGGAGCCAAAATACTCGTCCAATAGAGAAGAATGGATCAACTTGGCCTACAGACCATTCCTTGATGCTTCTAGGTATGTGGCTTTAATCCTAAGAAATGTACTAGGACTAATAAGGATGAAAATTGGAATCTGGGATTGAATAACTTCCAGTCCTGGGCTAACTCTAGTATCCATTTTATTTTATCTGTGTCCAGTTCCCTGAGAAATCTAAAAGAGTGCTCTAGGCATCAGAATGCAAAGTGTATTCTGGTATCATCCAAATAAAAGAATTTATAAACAGATAGATCCACTGAAGAAAACACAAAGAAAATGTTTGACATTGAGTATTTTTGACAATCAACTTCAGCTTTCTTAACCAGAGTTTTCTAATACTATTTGGAAGATTGACTATGTTCTTTGTGGAGCTAGAAATTCATATCAATTATTTTTGAGCTCAAAGCTCAGTCAGAGATGAGGCCAGGCCTTACTACATCTTAAGTAGAGAAACCAAATAGACCAGTCCTTGACTAGCCCTTCAGAAAGGCCTCAGAATTCGTGATAAGAGAGAGTCAGGATGTCCAGGTTAAGCAGTAATGAATGGGAGAGAATTAGAAGGTATAGGTTGTCTGTGGGCCCAGGTCCAGGTAGACACACAGTTGAAGTTCAAGGAGATTAAAGCTGAAGGAGGTCCAAGGAGGTCTCATAGGCAGAGCCCAGGATCCAAAAGGTCAAGTAAAAACCAAAGGGTGAAGGACCAAGTCTTGAGAGGCAGATTTGGGACTCAGAAACAGGGAAGAAAATATTTTCAGGAAGAGAGAATGATCAGAACCTACTGATAAGTAAGGTGAAGAATAACAACTGTCCATTGGATTTGACAGTTGATAAAAGCAATTTTGGTGGAGTGGTGGGGGCATAGGACTTGAGAGATCAGAGGGATTAAAGCAAAAATGGCAGGAGAAATGCAGCAAGATGGTGGAGTAGGGGGACATGGCTCACCGCTTCTTACGGAAAATACCAAAGTCATAACTAACTGCTGAGCAGTCACTGACAGAAAGAATCACTGAAATCTACCAAAAAACATACACTACAACCAAAGACAAAAGAAGAAGCCACAACGAGATGGCAAGCGGGGCACAATCACGATAAACTAAATCCCATAGACACCAGGTGGGCGACCTACAAACTGGAAAGTAATTATGCCATAGAAGTTCTCCCACAGAAGTGAACTTTCTGAGCCCCACATTGGACTGCCCAGCTTAGGGGTCTAGCAGCAGGAGGAGGAGGAGCCCCCAGAGAATCTGACAAAGACCAGTGGTATTTGAGCACAGGAATTCCACAGGACTGGGAATTCCCCTCTCGAAGGGCATACATAGGGTGTTATGGGCATCAGGATCCAGGGAAAAAAGCAGGGACCTCATAAGAGACTGGGCCAGACTTACCTGCTAGTGTTGGAGGGTCTCGTGTGGAGGCGGGGGACAGCTATGGCTCACTGTAGAGACAGGGATACTGCTGGCATGGGTCTGACAAGTGCTTATTGGCATGAGCCCTCTAGGAGGCTGCCATTTTCTAACTAAAACCTGGCCCCACCCAACAGCCTGTAGGCACCCAAACAACCAGCAGGGTGGGAACACAGCCCCATCCATCAGCAGACAGTCTGCTTAAAGTCATCCTGAATAAACAGCTGCCTGATAATAAACACACCCTCAGATATGGCCCTGCCCACCAGAGGGCCAAGCCCCAGCTCCACCCTGCAGTAGGTGGGTACCAGTCCCCCCAGCCAGGAAACCTGCAGAAGCCTCTTAAGACAGGCTCATCCACCAGAGGACAGACAGCAGAAACTAGAAGAGCTACAACCTTGCAGCCTATGGAACAGAAACCACAATCACAGGAAGGTAGACAAAGTGAGATGGTAGAGGAGTATGTCCCAGATGAAGGAACAAGATAAAATCCCAAACAACTAAGTAAAGTGGAGATAGGCAATCTACCTGAAAAAGAATTTAAGAATAATGATAGTAAAGATGATCCAAGATCTTGGGAAAAGAAGGATGGAGCCAAGGATGGAGAAGATACAAGAAATGTTTAACTAAGACCTAGAAGAACTAAAAAACAAACAGAGATGAACAATATACTAACTGAAATAAAGAATACACTAGAAGGAATCAGTAGCGGAATAATTGAGGCAGAAGAACAGATCAGTGACGTAGAAGACAAAATGGTGGAAATCACTGCTGTGGAATAGAATAAAAAAGAATGAAAAGAAGTGACAGTTTAAGAGACCTCTGGGATGACATTAAATACGCCAACATTTGCATTATAGGGATCACAGAAGAAGAGAAAGAGAACATATCTGAGAAAATATTTGAAGAGATAATATAATAACTGAAAGCTTTCCTAACATGGGAAAGGAAACAATCATCCAAGTCTAGGAAGTGCAGAGAGGCCTAGGCAGGATAAACCCAAGGAGTAACACACTGAGACACATAGTGATCAAATTAATAAACATAGACAAAGAAAAAGTAGTAAAAGCAACAAAGGAAGAGTAACAGATAATGCACAGGGGAACTCCCATAAGGTTATCAGCTGATTTCTCAGCAGAAACTTTGCAGACCAGAAGGGAGTGGCGGGATATATTTAAAGTGATGAAAAGGAAGACCCAACAACCAGGAATACTCTAGCCAGAAAGGCTGTCAGATTTGATGGTGAAATCAGAAACTTTACAGACAAGCAAAAACTCAGAGAATTCGGCACCACCAAAACAGCTTTGCAACAAATTCTAAAGGAACTTCTCTAGGAATAAGAAAGGCCGCAACTAGAAACAAGAAAATTACAAATGGAAAAGCTCACCAGTAAAGGCAAACATACAGTAAAGGTAAGAAATCACCTGCACACAAATACGATGTCAAACTGTGAGAAGAGGAGAACACAAATGCAGGATACTGGAAATGCTTTTGGTATTCAAAGACGAGCAAGTTAAAACAGTATTGTTTATATATAGACTGCTCTATCAAAGCCTTCTGGTAACTGCAGACTGAAAAGCTACAGTAGATACACACACACACACAAAGGAATCAAAACACAACACTAAAAGTCAATCATCAAATCAAAGGGAGGGGAACAAAAGAAAGGAAGAAAAAAGACCTACAAAAACAAATCCAGAACAATTAACAAAGTGGCATTAAGAACATACATGTTGATAATTACCTTAAGAGCTACCCCATGTCCAAGGTAAGGAGCAGCGGCTGCGCTTTGCGGGAGCAGCTGTGAAGATTTACCCCACGTCCAAGGTAAGAGAAACCCAAGTAAGACGGTAGGCGCTGAGAGAGGGCATCAGAGGGCAGACAGATTGAAACCACAATCACAGACAACTAGCCAGTCTGATCACACGGACCACAGCTTGTGTAACTCAGTGAAACTAAGCCATGCCGTGTGGGGCCACCCAAGACGGATGGGTCTTGGTGGAGAGTTCTGACAGAATGTGGTCCACTGGAGAAGGGAATGGCAAACCACTTCAGTATTCTTGCCTTGAGAACCCCATGAACAGTATGAAAAGGCAAAGATAGGACACTGAAAGATGAACTCCCAGGTTGGTAGGTGCCCAGTATGCTACTGGAGATGCTGAAACTCCAATATTTTGGCTACCTGATGTGAAGAGCTGACTCATTTGAAATGACCCCATGTTGGCAAAGATTGAAGGCAGGAGGAGAAGGGGACGACAGAGGATGAGATGGTTAGATGGCATCACCGATTCAATGGACATGAGTTTAGGTATACTCCAGGAGTTGGTGATGGACAGGGAGGCCTGGCGTGCTGCAGTTCATGGGGTCACAAAGAGTCAGACACGACTGAGCGACTGAACTGAACTGAAACAGATTAAAGGCTCCAACCAAAAGACATAGACTGGCTGAATGGATGACAAAAACAAGACCATATATATGCTGTCTACAAGAGACCCACTTCAGATCAAGGGACACATACAGAACTGAAAGTGAGGGGATGGAAAAATGTATTCCATTCAAATGGAAATCAAAAGAAAGCTGGAGTAGCAATATCATATCAGACAAAATAGACTTTAAAATAAAGATCTAGTACAAAAGACAAAGAAGGACCCTACATAGTGATCAAAGGTTGTTGGGCATTTGAAGCAAATTGAAAAGGGTGAAAAAGCTTGATAAGTGGGTGCCTCATGAACTGACTGGAAATCCAAAAAAATCGTTGTTGTGAAGTGTCATCTTCTTTTATTCTGTGAGGCAACTGCAAACCATTTCTTGATCGAATTGTGACATGTGACAAAAAGTAGATTGTATATCACAACAGCTCAATGGCTGGACTGAGAAGCAGCTCCAAAGCACTTCCCCAAGACAAACTTGCACCAAAAAGGTCATGGTCACTGTTTGGGGGTCTGCTTTCTGTCTGATCCACTACAGTTTTCTGAATCCCAACAAAGCCATTATATCTGAGAAGTATGCTCAGCAGATTAATGAGATGCACCAAAAACTGCAACATCTCCAGCCATCGTTTGTCAAAAGAAAGGGCCAGTTCTTCTCCATGACAATGCCTGACCACAGGTCACACAACCAACGCTTCAAATACTGAATGAATTGGGCTTCAAAGTTTTGCTTCATCCTCCATATTCACCTGACCTCTCACCAACTGGCTACCACTTGTTCAAGCATCTTGACAACTTTTTGCAGGGAAAATGCTTCTACAACCAACAGGATGCATAAAGTGTTTTCTAAGAGTTCGTTAAATCCTGAAGAACAGATTTTTATGCTACAGGAATAAGCAAACTTATTTCTCATTGGCAGAAATGTGTTGATTGTAATGGTTCCTATTTTGATTAATAAGTGTGTGTTTGAGCCTAGTTGTAGTTATTTAAAATTCACGATCCAAAACCATGATTACGTTTGCACCAACCTAATAGCAACCATAAAAGGAGAAATCAACAGTAACACAATAATAGTGGGGGACTTTTAACACCCCACTTTCATTAATGGACCAGATGGACTTACTTGATATTTATAGAGCATTCCATCCAAAAGCAGCTGAATACACATTCTTCTCAAGTGCACACAGAACATTCTCCAGGGTTGATCACATTCTGGGCCACAAAACGAGCCTCAGTAAGTTCAGGAAAATTGAAATCATGTCAAGCATCTTTTCCAACCATATCGCTGTGAAATTAGAAATCAGTGACAAGAAAAAAAACTGTTAAAAACATAAGCACGTGAAGGCTAAACAATATGCTAATAAACAACTGATGAATCACTGGAGAAATCAAAGAGGAAATCAGAAAATACATAGAGACTAATGACCGAAAACCTATGGGATGCAGCAAAAGCAGTTCTCGGAGGGAAGTTTATAGCAACACAATCTTTCCTTGGGAAACAAGAATCTCAAACAACCTAACCTTACATCTAAAGCAACTAGAGAAAGAGCAAAGCCGAAAGTTACTAGAAGGAAAGAAATCATAAGATCAGAGCAGAAATAAATGAAATAGAGATGAAGAAAACAATAGAAAAGATCAATCATCATGTCCTTAAGTGGGTAAAGGGGGAGGGGGGAGGCATTGAAGGAATGGGAGACCGTGACAGGTGGTAGGATCGTGACCTGATACTCAAGATTGCCAGAATCAGAACAGTAGTAGGAGGGAGCTTGAAATTCTCTTTCAAGCAGCAGTGAAGGTATAAATTTCTCTGCATCATATATATTCTTTTGGTGCCTGACTTGTTATCTGATACAGTATTTGGAGAGTAGGTCACTACTGTGGCTTCATTTTTGAGTTGAGAAAACTATGACGACATGAGATCTGGGCCTGAAAAGATCTCCAGCCCAGGAGGGTCAGTAGATCCCTAACAGCCTTCCTGTTAACAGAGGGAAACAATGGGTGACAAATACTGACCAGCAGTACCTTGGTCACAGAATAAATTCTGTTTATAGCAAATGGGTCAAGAGAGTATTTTTGAAGCAACCTTTTTTCCTTTTGATCTTAAAGATTTGGAGTGGGAGAAGTTCCTCATCTTCCCATTTCCCCTTTTGGTGGCATGTGGGCCCAGCAGCTGGTAGACATGAACTGAGAGCTTGTTCAAGGCAAAGAAACCTAATGTATGTACACCACTCACCAGAGAACTGGAAATCATTTGAGGGAAGAGCAGAAGGTGTTGGCCACCTTCTCACCTGCCTAGCGAGCAGAGAGTGACAGAGGTGCCCACACTGTCACCCAGTGATGTGGCTGAGCATCGCTCTCCAGGGCCCTCTGTTCAGCACTCTCCTCGGTTAGTGGGAGTAGGGCACACATTAGGAGCCCATGAAGTATAAGAGCCTTTCCCAGAGACACTATTTGCTGCTCCCCACTGAACATCTGCTCCCCTAAGAAGCTAGAGTTTAAGGGCAGAAATAAGGCATAGTTTGATAGACATTTGTTTGATAGGCTCAGTTTGATAGACGTTCGTTGGCCGTCTTCTGCATATAAGACTTTATAGACTGTGTGCAGATAAGACCACTCCCTTGGGAGTTTATAGTTTACCCAGGGAGATGCACCATAGTTCAGAGAGGTGCTACTGGGGCGTGAGAGGATGGGGTTACCTCCAAAAGGCTAAAACGGGTGAGACCAAGGAAGATTACGAGAGGACATGACATCTGAAGATTACACCGGCTCCACTGTGGGAGGTGGGCTGGAAGGCATACAGACAAGCTGGGAGGCTATCCTGCTTGACTAGATGAGAGGGGACGAGGAAGTGAACTCGGCTGTAAAGGATGAATGGACTCAGGAGACACATTTTTTGCAGAAAAGGGTCAGGCCAAAGTTTGGATCCCAGAAGCCCACAGTTTTCTCCAGTGGCCTTTATCAAGCTTGTAATATTTTCCTTTGCTCCATTAGAAATGCAGCGCTAGTCACTGTTACGGTTTGCTTTCTCTAGCCGGGCTGCTCCCTGACCAGAAGCTTTCACACGCTGAGCAGCACTTGCCAGAGAGATGGAACTCTAAGCTTATCCCGTTGTGCATCCTGTCCCTCCTGTTGGTCCCTGGTGCCGCTTCATTTAACATTGAGCACACCTCCAGTGGACGTGGAGGACAGGAGAAGACCCCTGGAGAATGCCTTCAGAGGTTTTTAATTTCCCATAAGTTGTACTCATTTCCCTAAGCTGGCATTCTTTTCATGACCATGTGCTGAGAAAAAGAAGAAGTCTGTTGGTTACAGATTACTTGAAGATATGCAAAGTATAATCTAAGTTTACTTGAAAGTATACAAAGTATAATGAAAAGAACATGAGGTCAGAAGACATGTGCATTCAGTCCTGGTTACTTGCTGGCTGTTCCTCTCTGTTCCCACATTTCCGTATCAGTAAAACAGAGATAATATTTTATATACTTTATGGGAATGTTGGAAGGATTAAATGAGAGCTGAAATACACAAGTGTTTTTAAATTCTAAAGCATTATATAAATGTCAGGCCTTCTATTAATTAGCGGGCTGCCTGAAGCTCAAAGTTATGCTGATTTTCTTTACATTTCTCTTCCTCAGCCATTCCTAGTATGTACTGCCCCAACTGCAAAAACAGCAGGATCTTCCCGTGCCCTTTGCCACAGCAGTGTGTAACTGTCAGCACTGTGACATCTCATGTTGATGACTTTGGGCCAGTTAAGTTGCGGTGTACTGTGGGAGGCGGTATGCCTCAGAGATACCCCTCTGAGGTGGTGCATGAAATGCCCTTGAGAACTTGACCCTGGGATGTCTTTGAGCCTCTCGAATGGGGTTATTATGTTTCCTCTGTCTTCATGAAACAATGGTTTTTGTACTTTAGCAATTTATGTAACAAGGAGGAGAATGGCACTATCCACATGTAATAGTCACTCATGTCTTAGACCCTAGATCAGGTGGGCTGCAGGCCTAACTGTTATCTAGCTCTTCCTGAGGAAGGGTTTTCATAAGTCTGAGACATACCACCACATGATCTTTTTAGAAATGTAAGAAGGTTAGTTTCTCATACGTTAAGTCCCTGAAATTTATTATTTTTAATTAAAAAAAATTTTCGTTTATTTTTGGCTGTGCTGGGTCTTTGTTGCTTTATTGAAAAGCTATAATGCTCTTGTCACAGCATTAGATTATTTAGGGGTTATGAAAGAAGCAATTAGACACAGATTTTTACCTTTGAATAATTTACAACTTTTGTAGTTACTTTTGTAAAATTTTGTAGGAATTCCCTAGTGGCTCAGATGGTAAGGAAAAAAAAAAGAGTCTACCTGCAATGTGGCAGACCCAAGTTCGATCTCTGGGTCAGAAAGATTCCCCTGGAGAAGGAAATGGCAACCCACTCCAGTATTCTTGCCTGGAAAATCCCATGGACAGAGGAGCCTGGAGGGCTATAGTCCATGGGGTTGCAAAGAGTCAGACATGACTGAGGGATTCACATTCACTTTCACTTTTTGTAGTTACACATAAACACCTTGAAAATAGTATTAAGACCATGTGAAAGTGTTAGTCACTGTTGTGTTGTGTCTGACTGTTTGTGACCCCATGGACTGTAGCCCACCAGGCCCCTCTGTCTATGGGATTCTCCAGGCAAGAATCCTGGAGTGGGTAGCCATTCCCTTCTCCAGGGGATCTTCCCGACCCAGAGATCAAACCTGGGTCTCCTGCACTGCAGACAGATTCTTTACCGTCTGAGCCATCAGGGAAGACATTAAGACCGTAGAAGGTGCCGGGTTGTGTGCTAAAACTTCAGAGAAAGGAGAGCTCTGTGGAGGTTAGAGTGTACTAGGAAGGTCTCCTGGAGGAGGTGGTGCTTAGCTGAAGTATACAAGAAAAAGGATTTGTACTCGTGGTAAAGGGGGCAGAATCATGTCTGTAATTCATGGAGAAGAAATCATGAGCACAAGTGGAAAAATTAAAAGAACCCTGTTAAATGAGGGACCTGAGGGTCCATAGAGGAAAGCTTGATTTACCTCTTCGATTTAAATTTGCTTTTAGTCAGAGTGATCTGTAATATAGTATCCAAATGAGAACACTTTTGAAAGTAAAAGGGGCCCTGCCCTGGGCGAGGTAAGATAGGTGGTCATCCTGTTGTAACATGACTAGAATACAAGAGCTTATCCCAGAAAGCAGGACTGGAGAGCGGAGCACATGGTTATGGTCAGTCCACGTTCACCATCGGATTTGCCCAAAGGTTACTTATTTAATTTTCAGACGTTCCTTGGTGCCATAGCCTAGACTGGGCTGTCTGAAAGGGAGGTGGTGAGGCTACTTTGAAGATGGTACCAGCACATAGAAAAATCATACTCTTGAGTGTGTGCCAGGGGAGACTCAACCCCAGGGGAAGCAACCTAAAATTATTAGGACAGTACTGTGACTGGCACAAATTTAGGAATTCTAAATATCTATGAATATGTGAAAAGACGTGTTTGCTGTTGAAATTGTTGGAAGATGAGCAGAGTTTCCTGTTGCACTGTTGGAGAAGGACTCACAAAGAGGGCTGAACGTTGTAAACCTGTCTGGGAGAATGGCCGCCCAGATGCCCACCCGTGCTCTTCCTATTAGACTTCTTTGCTTGATCAGAGGACTGGAGAGGCCAGACCACATTAGTTGGAGAGAAGAGCTAGACATAAGATTTTTATTTAATTTTTAAATTTTACTTGGAGCATAATTAGTTTACAGTATTGTGACGGTTTTTGCCATATAGCAGTATGAATTAGTCATAAGTATACATGTGTCCCCTCTATCAGGCACAAGATCTTGATAACCATTTTCTAGTCTCCTCCCGCACATAACTGGTACCAGAGCTGCAACTTCCTCTCCCTGAGTTTGCTGTGTCTGTGTCTGGCTAATATTATTAGCATTTATCAAACTTCCAAGATACGGGGGCTAAACTCGTTGACATATCACTTTTTAAACCAGACACATTTGTCACCCTATGGACATCTCATATTACATACTTTCTAAAATGAGTGGATTTTTTTTGTTTTCTTTCTTTCTTTGAAGCATGATATAATGGCTACTTGTATAAAATAGCCGGACAAGTGGGTGGATGTAATGGTTACTCTGAGATTCCCCAGAGAGGAGAGGGAGACTGTTGCAATAACTCAGCTGGATGGTGGGTTCCTTTCTAAGGGTGGTGAGAGTGTTTGGCTGAGGGAGTCTGGTGGGAAATGCCTCTCCAGGATGTTGGAGTTGGCCTCCTGAGCAGCAGAGCCTGTGTGTTGCTTGAGAAACAAATTGGGAGGCCTGGCCACTGCTTTGCAGCCACTTTCCACCCACTTTTTCCTCCTTCATTGTAGGTCCCTTCTGTTTTGCTGTTTTTGCCTTCACCTTTGATTTTTGGATTGTGATATTTTATTCTTCCCCATTTTGGAACCCATTGGCCTCATCCAACTGAATTTTAGGCTTGCCTGACGAGGGATGTGAGATAATTTGGGGACACTTAGTAGGGCAGGATTTCAAAGCCGTGCCCAGTGTATAATTACAGGTAGATGCAAGCGAAGAGTCAGAACGTACATCTTCAGCTAGTGTGGTGGGAGAGGGGCCTTTCCTCGTCAGCAGATTTCTGTAGAGCTCAGCGGGGGTTGTGGTGACAGCACCTGGTGTTTGTGTTCTTTCAGCATCCAGCACAGGATCCTCATGGAGGTTTTCAGCTGAGACTGTCACTTTCCTTTTAGCATCCAGGAAGTGAATCCAGCAGCGGTGAGGCCATGGTACCTGAATCCAGTTTGGTTCTGTGTCCAGTTTGGTTCTGTGTCATTGTCTCGCAGATAGCAGCCGTCACGTCCCAACCCTCACCCCAGCATAAGCAGAACTGTTTGTTTCCGAAAGAGAAGAAGACCATTGGAAAATCACTGTAAAGTGAAAACTAATTGTAAGCTCTTGTCCCAGTTATTGCTGCATCCCAAACTTAATGGTATTGAAGGGCAACAGTTATTAATTATTGTTTTATCTCATGGTTCTGGGGACTCACTGGGCTCAGTGGGCCTTTCTTCAGCTTCTCAGGGCTCTCATGCATTGGCCGTCAGATGGTGGTTGGCACGGGCATTTCAGAGGCTTTGCGTGTGTGCGTGCTTGTTTAGTTGCTTCAGTCGTGTCCAACTCTGTGTGACCCTATGGACTGCAGCCTGCCAGGCTTCTCTGTTCATGGGATTCTCCAGGCAAGAATACTGGAGTGGGTTGTCATGCTCTCCTCCAGGGGATCTTCCCAACCCAGGGATCAAACTTGGATCTCTTAAGTCTCCTTCACTGGCAGGCGGGTTCTTTACCACTAGCAGCACCTGGGAAGCCCCTCAAGGGCTTTCCCACACATCTAACAGTGGATGCTGGCTACTGGTTAGCTCTCAGCTGGGATTCTTGGCCGAAACACCTAACGTGGCTTCTCCATGTGGCCTGTGCTTCCTCATAGCATGGTGGCTGGCTTCCAGGAGCTAGAATCTCAAGAGCGGTGTAGCTTTTATGAACTAGTCTTGAAATTCACATAGTATCACTCCCACCTCATTCTTTTCATTGAAGGCAAGCCAGTCTAATAGCCCATGTTCAAGGGGAGAGGAATTAGACTTGCCCTGTTGATGGGAAGAGTGTCAAAGAATTTATGGACATGCTTTTAAAACATCACTGCTCTTTTGATGCTGTTCTTCATCCAAATTAGACAATTTGGGGGGGGGGGACTTTTTTGAAGGCGATTTCTTGCAGAAGAGACATATGGCTCCCAAAATAGTCCAGCAGGCTGTTCCCATCTGCAGCTTCTTGCTACCCAGGTGGAAAGGGATACTACGCCCCCTGGCAGAGTTTGGCTTCAGGCCAGCAGTTGGACATGCTTCACATGGTGCTCAGATCCTTTCAGTGGAATTGGTTCTCCCTCCTAACCCGTGATTGAAGTGCTGTTGTCTGTTACCGCACGTCAGTCACAGTGGTGCCTTCAGCTCCTTTGTCTTTGCCAAGAATACTGAGAAACTGTAAGGGAAAAGCCATCAGAGTTTTTGTACTTTTGTAATTGCTTAACTCCTCATTGTTCTCTTATACTTTCTCTTTCTTTATCAGTCTGGGGCTGTCCCTGTTTCCTTCTCCCAGATGGTTTCCTTCGACCCTTCGCCTGGCAGCACTGCTACCTCAGGCTAGATTTGGCCTCAGAACACACTCTGTTTTGACCATTGTATTCTTCAACTGCTTAATCATTGTCTGCTGCTGACATTTGCAGGAGAATAAACCCTTTTCTCCCCCCCACCGCCCCGAAGCTCAGAGGGTCTACTTTGCCTTGTTGTGAAGTTAGTTCTCTGGAAATAGACTGTCTGAGCTTCAAGTCCATGATGTAAGAGCCTCTCAGGCTTGAAGCATGTATATATACAGGGTCTTAGAACTGCACCTCTTTCTGTTAGCTTAGACCAAGCAACTGGCATCATCAGAGACATGTATTCTCAGTTTCTTGAGAGTTAGAACATCTCTTGTTGACTCTCACAACTCCTAGCACATATTAGGGTCTTAGAAAATATTTATCAATTATTTGATGTTGCACAAAGGAAAAAAGTGAAATAAGAATTTCTTCAGAAGCTTCTCATGCCCTTATGTGTGCTTAGTCACTCAGTCATAACTGACTCTTGGGACCCCATGGACTGTAGCCCGCCAGGCCCTCTATCCATGGGATTCTCCAGGCAACAATACTGGAGTGGGTTGCCAATTCCTTCTCCATCTCATGCCCTTATTTGGTAAAATAAAGATCACTGAGTAGCTGATTGGCTTCTGTTTCCTGTCTGCTGGAGTGCTCCTTAGGACCCAGGCCCCACCCCTTAAGAAAATCCACAAACTGTGTGCAGAGAGGAGCCCACAGGAAGGAGTCCTGAGGCCTGCAGCACTAGTTGAACTCGCAGCCCACAGCTGGCTGTGAACATTCTAGCCAAAGCCCAGTGAAACAGAAAGCCCATCAGTCAGCCACAGATTTGAGAGAAATAATAGATGGCTTTTTTTTTTAGCTGAGAAAAAACGAAAAGATTGTTGAGTTATTGCAGAGTATACTTGTTATTTCCCCTCTGTAAAACTTGCCAGAACTGTCAGCCTGTTGTCGGCTCCAGTGCCACTTACTGTTGGTCACAGAGAAGTAGCTCAGATGCGGATCCAGAGAGGAGGAACAGACCCCTTCCTCAACACTGTTCAGCGTCTGCTCCGCAGTAATGTGGATGGAGCGTGTGGTACCTTAACATCTCAGGAGCTATCAGATGGGAAAAGGCCGCTCACGAGCTCTTCTCCAGCAAACATAGTGGGACTGAAGGTCAGAAAATGACCGCTTGCTTAATACCAATTGTTTCTCAATCTCCTCATTCGGGATATTGGTGAAAGGTGACTGGTCAAGAGGTTATACTGATTGGCCAAGGCCACACGTCAGTGAAATGATCCACCCCGTACACGTGTCTTGCAGTGACGTGATTCCCATTTGTGCCTCAGCAAACTTCCAAGTCATTACACAGTGTGGATTTGGAGGTCGCTGCCGAAGAGTCAAAACCGTGAACGTATTCACTGATGTTCAGGATCTATGGACATGCCCTCTGAAAACAGGGTCATTCTGGTCACATGGGTAATGACGATTTAGCAGATTTTGTGTAAACTGAAACCTGGAGAGGTTTCTTGACCTTTTGCATGAATATTCCCTTTGCTAGGTAAGAAATGGCAGGGCGCAGGTAGTTCTGTGTTTCTGGGATGCAAAATGAGAGGCTGGAGAGGGTAACAGACGAGGCCATAAAGGAAGTAGGAGCCAGAAGATGATAGGAAATGCTGTGTCATAGTGGATTTGAGCGCCTTTCTCCACTTTATCAGAGTCTTCCACGTTCTGCATGGTCTCGTCTCTTGTCTCTCCTCTCCCTGTTCTCCGCCGCTGTCGCTCCCTGGCTACTATTTGACATTTAGGCCATTTGTGTGTGCAGTGTGTGTCCAACAGGTATTTCTCATCTAGTTGATACCATGTTTTGTTTTATAAACCCTGGTTATGTGAAGCCTCCTTCCCACCCCCAAAAAAGATTAAAACATTTTAGGGGAAAAAAAGAAAGCCCTTTTTGTTGCTATGGACGCCCTCCACATCTCACTTGTGTGCTAACATCCCACCACAGCTTCCCATTCCCCACGTGCACTCCAAAGACTCCCACTTTGCTCTGCCCTGCTCGGTGGCTTTAGGACTGAATTGTTTGGGAAGAGAAGAGGAAGAAGAGCTTCACGTTATTTTTTTCTTAATATATATATATATATTATTGATGTATAGTTGACTTAACGGTGTTCAGGTGCACAGCAAGGTGATTCAGTTATACAGATACACATATATTATTTTTGAAATTGTTTTCCATCATAGGTTATTACAAGATATTGACTATAGTTCCCTGTGCTATAGTTAACCTTTGTTTCTTGTTGCATATCTGTTTTTTTTTTCACTAGAAATCTTGCATTCTATGCATACTAAGTCAAGCCAGTGGAATCAAAATGTCATAAATTTTTTAATTAGGCAAAAATTCATAAGTTTTCTAAAATATGTGAATTATACATTCTATATATATATATATATATGTATACAAAAGCTTTTCTATAACACTTGGTAAAGGCTTGAGAAAGAACATCAAAAAAGAAAAGAGATGGACAAATTGGAAAATATAAACTAAATTAAATGAGAACACTGAATATGAAATGGAAAAACTGAAACAAACTAGATAAAAGTAAAAGATCATCAGATAGTCCAGTTGCTTTTAAACATGGCTGCTCATTAGAAACATATCTGGAGCTTTGGAGAAAAGCAATACCTGAGCATTTGTATTTTTCAAAAAACTCCAAGATAATTCTGATACACATCTGGATTTTGAAAAGTGATTACAAGTTTTCTATTAAATGGTAGTTTTGGTAATATAGAATTCTATTATTTTTCTGTTGACCAAGTGAGAAATAGTTACATAATCACAATAGTAAAGGATGTTAATCAGTTTTTTTCACAATCAATAGCAAGACAAAAAATAAAAGAATTACATTTGCAAGCCTAATGGGAACATAATTAACCTAACAGTATAGAATAATCACATACAGTTTGGGAGGGGGTCAGGCAGAGTGATGTGGTGAGTGGAAGTGCATACATGCACATGTTTTCAGACGCCCAGCCAGTCTGTGTCTTTTGGTTGGGGCATTTAACCCATTTACGTTTAAGGTAATTATTGATATATATGATCCTTTTATCACTTTCTTATTTGTTGTGGGTTTATTTTCTATAGGTCTTTTCCTTCTCCTTTCCTGCCTAAAGAAGTTTCTTTAGCATTTGTGGTAAAGCTGGTTTGGTGGTGCTCAATTCTCTTAACTTTTGATTGCTGGAAAGCTTTTGATTTCTCCATCAAACCTGAAGGACAGTCTTGCTGGGTAGAGCATTCTTGGCTGTTGGTTCTTCCCTTTCACCACTTTAAATATATCATGCCATTCCCTTCTGGCTTGTAGAGTTTCTATTGAGAAATCAGCTTATAGCCTGATGGGAGTTCCCTTGTATGTTATTTGTCATTTTTCCCTTGTTGCTTTTATATTTTATCTCTGTCTTTAATTTTTGTCAGTTTGATTACTGTGTGTCTTGATCTGTTCCTCCTTGGGTTTGTCCTTCCTGGGACTCTCTGTGCTTCTTGGACTTGACTATTTCCTTTTCCATGTTCAGGAAGTTGTTCAGCTATTATCTCGGCAAATATTTTCTCAGCTCCTTTTTCTCTCTCTTCTCCTTCTGGGACCCCTATAATGCGAATGTTGGGTGTGTTTAATGTTGCCCCAGAGGTCTCTTAGGCTGTCTTCATTTCTTTTCATTCTTTTTTCTCTATTCTGTTCTGCAGCAGTGATTTCCACCATTCTGTCCTCCAGGTCATTTATCCGTCCTTCTGCCTCAGTTATTCTGCTATTGATTCCTTCTAGTGTATTATTCATCTCTGTTTGTTCTTTAGTTCTTCCAGGTCTTTGGTAAACATTTCTTGCATCTTCTCAATCTTTGCCTCTACTCTTTTCCCAAGATCCTAGATCATCTTCAGTATCATTATTCTGAATTCTTTTTCTGGAAAGTTGCCTATCTCCACTTCATTTAGTTGTTTTTCTGGGATTTTATCTTGTCCCTTCATCTGGGACATAACTTTCTACTTTTTCACTGTGATTATCATTGTTGTTCAAGCACTGTCATGTCCGACTCTTTGTGACCCCATGGACTGCAGCATGCCAGGCTTCCCTGTCCTTCACCATCTCTCTTAGCTCGCTCAAACTCATGTCCATTGAGTCAGTGATGCCATCCAACCATCTCATCCTCCTCCATCCCCTTCTCCTCCTGCCTTCAATCTTTCCCAGCATCAGAGTCTTTTCTAATGAGTCAGTTCTTCCCATCAGGTGGCAAGACTATTGGAGCTTCATTGTGATTAACTTTCTGTAATATGATTTTTGTTTTAGCTGCTGTGAGACTGTGCTTCTTGCTTCTTCTGTCCGCCCTCCGATGGCTGAGGCTGAGAGGCTTGTGTTATTTTCTTGATGGGAGGGACTTGCAATGGGAAAAACTGGGTCTTGCTCTGGTGGGCAGGGCCTTGCTCATTAAAGCTCTAATCTATTTATCTGCTGATGGCTGGGGTTGCACTCCCTCCCTGGTAGTTTGGCCCGAGGCAACCCAGCCCTGGGGTCTATATGGTCGGGTTAATGGCAACCTCGAAGAGGGCTAACGCCAAGGGGGACCTTCTAGGACTGCTGCTGCCAGTGCCCCCGTCCCTGTGGTGAGCCCCTGCCAACCCACGCCTCCACAGGATGCCCTCCAACACTAGTGGGTAGTTTTGTTCAGTCCCCTGTGGGGTCAGTACTCCTTTCCTCTGGGACTTGGTGGACACAAGATTTTATTTGTGCCCTGCAAGACTGGAGTCTGTTTTTCCCCAGTCCTGTGGAAGTCCTATAATCAAGTCCTGCTGGCCTTCAAGTTTAGATTCCCTGGGGACTCCCAGTCCCCTTGTCAGATCCCCAGGCTGGGAAGACTGACATGGGATTCAGAACCCTCACAACGTGGGAGAACTTCTTTGGTATTTATTGTTCTCCAGTTTGTGGGTCACCCCCCCAGCAGGTATGGGATTTGGTTTTATTGTGATTGTGCCCCTCCTACCGTCTCTCTGCAGCTTCTTTGTCTTTCCAAGTGGGATATCTCTTTTTTTGTTGGGTTCCAGCATCCTCCGGTCAATGGTTGTTCAACAGCTAGTTGTGATTTTGGTGCTCTTGCAGGAGATGAACATACGTCCTTCTACTCGGCCACCTTGAACCGGAAGCCTACTGAGCCTATTCTAAAAGCTGCAGTACAGCAGTTGGTCAGACAAGTTCTGTCTTCAAGGGCCTGGCATTCCAGGGGAGCATTAACACATAGCATGTAACTCCTCTTCATTTCTCTACTTTGGAAAAGAGATAAGTGTTACCTCTGTCTTATCATGAGGGTGATGTCTCTCACCCCATTTTCTATTAAAGAATATTAAAGATCAGCCACATTTTTGCTGCATTATCAGCCTTCTGAGTAGTTCTTAAATTGCTTGATATGAGACTCAGGACTGACCATGGCTAAGAGTAAGTCTTGAGGGAATTGTGAGATTCTCTTCAGAACTAAAGACTTCTCTGAAAGGCCAGCTCTGTTCTGAGGGCTGTGGAAGTCTGTCACTGAACTAAGTGCAGGAGAACAAGAGACAGAGACAAAAACAAAAAGAGAAAGAACTAGCTTTGGAAGGGAAAGAGAACTGGCAGGGAGCCCAGACTACAGGTTCACAGGAATAAGCAATGTTTGGATGGACGGGTGGATGAATGGATGGAGAGACAGACAGAAATAATAGAGACAGCCTGAGTACTAAGATGTTTTCTCTTTAAAATTTAAAAATTGACCCAGCATTTGCGTCATGCCTGTTGAACTGGTGACGTCAGGGACTGGCAGGCAGTCTTCCACGGACGTCAGCAAGAGCAGATTGAAATCGCCACCGCAGAGTGCCCCCCAGCCCTGATAAATAGGGCTGATAATTGAATTAGAAAACATTCTGAGCTGTCAGCTAATTATGCTATTCAGGCAGTTGTTTTGTCCACGTCTGTTTCATCCTTGAATTGCTTGAGTGACTTTCTCACTGGGAGGGGAAGTGCTTCAGTGTCCATTTTGCTCCTCCCTAAATTATGCTGCCTGTGCTTCCTAGGGCAGTACTTTGGCATTTCATGGGTATTACAGACATTGTTACACGAGTTTTGATCAGTGTTAGTCTGGTTCTAACTTGTGATCCAGTCTGATCTTTGCTTCGCTGTTTATGAATGTGTGCGTATGCATGTTATTCCAGTGCTCAACGGATTTCTTCTTTCACAGAGGCAAAGAACCAATTTGTTCTTCCAGCAACCATATAACGATTTGAACAGCCCCAGTTGTGCTTGATTTAGTAAAGCTACAGATGAGAAAGAAATTAATCTAGAAGAGCAGCCATAGTATTAGAAGTGAAGAATTCAAGCCAACTTACTCTTTTGGTTAAAAAGAAAAAAATAGAAACACAGACTCTTCCCATCCCGGCACAGAAGTGTTTGTGCTGATTGCTTACTCATTTCATCCACTGGAAGATGTGAAAGACAGATAATTAAAAATCATAAGCAAAATTGCAGGAGAAAGGAAGATTCATCTTCTAACAAGGATTTCTCCAGTACCAAATTTGGATGATAAATTTTTCTTAACTTTTCCTTATATTTAGTTCTCACCTTTAATATGGCTTTGTGTTCAGGCCTAACTAGAAATGCCTCCATGCTTCCTGAACACATTATCTAGAATCTGATGCCAGTTTTTTTATGTTTGCACACAGAGGAAACATGGGAGAATCCCAGTTCTTCTTGGGTCTCTTGATGTATCTGAGTCAGACACGTGCTTGTCCTTAGCAAGATGGTTATTCCAAACCACACATTCAATGGGACTTTGAAATCATCATTGAGAGTAGGAAAGAACTTGTAATTTTGAGAAACTTTAAAGGGGGCTGGTGTGGTGAGAGTGTAGCAGGCAAGGAAGAGAATGGCTCACGGTGAAGAGAGACAGGTCAGTGAGGGCTAGATTGCCTGCATTGTTGTAGATCATTACAGTCTGGATTTTATTCAAGCCATTTTCCAATTGTTGCTGAGTAGACAGAGAATTTAATCTGAGATGCCTATAGATTTGGTTATGGATGGGCAAGTTTTTTTTTTTTTTTTTGCTTAGTATACCTTGAAATATTGAGTGGGTCAAATATATAGTTGGGCTTCCCTGGTGGCTCAGATGGTAAACAGTCTGCCTACAGTGCAGGAGACTCAGGTTCAATCCATGGGTCAGGAAGATCCCTGGAGAAGAGAATGGCTACCCACTCCAATATTCTTGCCTGGAGGATTCCATGGACAGAGGAGCCTGGCGGGGTCGCAAAGAGCCGGACACGACTGATCGACTAACACACAGACTTATTATAGTTATATATTACTCATAATCTGTTTCTTCCAACTGTAGATTATTAGCTCTTTGAGAACAGAGGCTTTTGTGTCTTCAGGGCCAGAGCACAAAGCCCTACACGTAGCAAACACATAGGGTTTATGTGTTTGTTCATTTTAAGGACTTGAGGTTTCCTCTATTTAAAACATTGTCTCAGTTCAGTTCAGTTCAGTCACTCAGTCATGTTTGACTCTTTGTTACCCCATGGACTGCAGCATTCCAGGCTTCCCTGTGCTTCACCATCTCCCTGAAGTTTCTCAAACTCAAGTCTATTGAGTTGGTGGTGCCATCCAACCATCTCATTCTCTTTCATCCCCTTCTCGTCCTGCCTTCAATCTTTCCCAGCATCAGGGTCTTTTCTAATGAGTCATCTCTTTGTATCAGGTGGCCAAAGTATTGGAGCTTCAGCTTCAACATCCATCCTTGCAATGAATATTCCGTGTTGATTTCCTTTAGGATTGACTGGCTTGATCTCCTTGCAGTCCAAGGGACTCTCGAAGAGTCTTCTCCAACACCACAGTTCGAAAGCATCAGTTCTTTGGTGCTCAGCCTTCTTTATGGTCCAACTCTCACATCCATACATGACTACTGGAAAAGCCATAGCTTTGACTATATGGACCTTTGTTAGCAAAGTAATGTCTCTTTTTTAATGTGCTGTCTACGTTTGTCATAGCTTTAAAAATTATTACAAGTAAAATATCTCATCTACTTTTGCTTATGTTTGAATTTCTCTGTTGTAACAAATGGTAAACAAAGTAGGTTTTTTTTTTTTTTAAAAAAAAGCATGGTGCAAAGCACAAAATGAAAATCATGTGCTATATCATAGAGACAGCGTAATTTTTGTTTATTGGTATTGTTAAAACTGCCTCTCCAAGTGGTTCTTGCAGGGTTCCACTTTTACGGGCGGTATCAGTTTCCTCATTCCTCCCCAGTGTTTGATACTGTCAGATTTCTCAGCTTTTGCAAACCTGATTATTGAAAAATTATATCTAGATTTACGTTTCTCTGATTACTAGTAAAATTGAGCATCATTTCATATGGTTATTGCAGTCCAGTAAGCAAGAATACTGGAGTGGGTTGCCATTTCCTCCTCCAGGGGATCTTCCTGACCCAGGGATAGACCCTGTGTGTCTTGTGTCTCCTGCATTGGCAGGTGGATTCTTTAACACTGTGCCACCCAGGAAGCCCCAGTACATGTTACTTGCTCACTTGTGTCTGACTCTGCGACCCCGTGGACTGTAGCCCACCAGGCTCCCCTGTCCATGGAATTCTCCAGGCAAGAATACTGGAATGGGTTACTATTCCCTTCTCCAGGGGATCTTCTTGATCCAGGGATCAAAGCTGGGTCTCCTGCATTGCAGGCAGACTCTTTACCATCTGAGCTACCAGGGAAGCCCAGCCCATATATATATATAATTTATATATTCTAGATACCCTTCCTCTGTTATGTATATGGTAAATATTTTGTCCCAGTCTCCATTATTCTTTTACCTTTGTTTCAGCTTGCCTTCTGCATTCAGCAGTAATGCATAGTGACCCTTCTTCTATTTTAGGGAAGTCAGTATTTTTGATGATAACATGTCCCATGTATTGCCCTGGATGGTTTTCTGAAATGATCTCCTTTAGAATTCCTTGGCATGACCAAGGAGTTAGCATAGAAAGTCATCACACGTACTGTTTTGTCTTCACCATGTACTGTCTTGGCCTGTAAAAGGGCCTATAACCCCTTTTGTTTTCACATTTTAAAATTATTTTATAAATAACATAAAAGTAATAATGAAAGGATAGTTTTAAAAAACATCATTTGAAATTTTTATAAGAATTTAAATGTAGCAACCCCAATCTTTATTCCATGTTTTCCTGCTTTTGAATATATATGCCTGAAATAGGCTTCCCTGGTGGCTCAGAAAAAGAGGTAAAGAATCTGCCTGTAATGCAGGAGACCCAGTTTCCATCCCTGGGTCGGGAAGATCCCCTGGAGAAGGGAATGGCACCCCACTCCAGTATTCTTGCCTGGAAAAGTTCGTGGACAGAGGAGCCTGGCGGGCTACAGTCCGTGGGGTCGCAAAGAGTCGGACAGGACTGAGCACACACACATGTGCATGTGCTCGCACACACACGCACACACACAGACACGCACACACACATGCTGTCATCATTAGAAGCTTGAGTGCTGCTGTCTCCGCGTTCATCTTCTGATTTGTCTAATTGTGAAGTGTCTTCCTCTGTTGATTTTCTTCTCATTGGCATTATGGACAGAAAATTTTTAAATTCTGAACTCTCAGCTGTGCTCAATTAAAGCTAAATGCAGGCTGCAAAGACAGTGTCACAAATCTTTTGTACCTTATTGAAAGATGATGCATACTTTGAACAATGCAGTGAAATGGAAGGATAATGTAACTATATCATTTTTGCATAATCCTTTTTGGGAATTTAATCATTCTTTTTCTTATCATTTGTCTGTCTGTTTTTTTTTTTTAAGCATAGTTGTAAATAATCCAAGATGTAGAGGGAAAAAAGACCGCTAAGATTCTTTAATATAGTTTAAATTTATAAAAGGTTGTAATGGACCCATATGGTAGTTACATGATAGAATGAGTTATATTCTATTTTTGAAAATAAGTATAATTTTCCTTTCTTCTTTGGAAGACTCCAAGAAGAATAAAATTACAAAATAATGATCCTTCCATGCAGTAAGGAATTGTTCTAAAAAGAAAGTAAAAAAAGTAAAATTGGGCCCAGTGGACCTAATGTTATACCAAGGAATGAGTTGACTGGAATCAAGTACTGACTGTATTAGTGGAGCTTTTAGCATGGAGTCACCTGGAATGGAAATGGTACCTAATTCAGGTTAGCCTTTCTGTACTATGCTGAAGCCTGCGGGAGTTTGCTCCAGCTTACAGCTTTCTGTCCCGACCTTCCCCTTGTCTGTGCAGCGTGGACAGAGAGAAGAAAAATCAACTTCTTTTTGACTGAGGTAGGTGCTTCCTCCTCCTGTTCGTTTCTTTGCAGAGGCCCTGCTTTATCTTGTGTGTCTCTCTTCTAAGCCTCTTTTCTCTATCAAAGCCCTTGAGCTGTTAGCTGTTGAAGTGAAGTGAATCTCTGTTGAGCGCAGAGCACGGCCAGCATCCCAGTTGGGAAGGATCTCTAAGAGGTGTGTATGCCAAGCACGGTATCATTGTGTGCAGGCACTGCGGGAGTCTGCCAAACTCAGAAGTAGGCTGCCAGTACAAATGCCACGTTGACATGACATTTACAAGTTGAGAGTCTGGAAAAGGACTGGCAGTGGAACACCCTTCAGCTACCTCATTTAGGTTGGCAGTTTCTGGGCCAACTTTTGGTTTTTTGACTCAGAAATCGTAGTCAAGAAGTAATACTGCATATAGAATTTAAAGCTATCACTGCCACTTTTTCTAGGAAGTGATGAATCTTGTTAGCCTGTTTCCTGGGATGCAGGATAAACCAGAGTGGTAAGAGTGCGGGGTCTGGAATCAAATCTGAATGTGAATGAGGGCTTTATCACTTACTGTGTGACCCTGTTCAAGCTACTTAATCTATGTGTCTCGCTTTCCCATCTATAAAACAGAAGTAATATCACTTTCCTCATAGGTTTGTTGGATGGATTAAATAGTATCTTAAAAAAGTGTAAACGCTTTCCCCAGGGCTTGTTCAATGCTAGGTATTCAATAAATGTGAGACATTTTTCATGTTCTTTAGAAATTAGTGAGAAATTCAGGGTTTTAGCTGTTCCTATCTATATTTCAGTATAAAAAGAAAAGACTGGACTCTGACTTGAGAATCGCCAAAACAGTATGCACAGGAAGCCAAGGACATAGTTTTTTCTTCACCTCAGACGGTAAAAGTGTCTGCCTACAATGCGGGAGACCCGGGTTCGATCCCTGGGTCGGGAAGATCCCCTGGAGAAGGAAATGGCACCCCACTCCAGTACTCTTGCCTGGAAAATCCCATGGACGGAGGAGCCTGGAAGGCTACAGTCCATGGGGTTGCAAAGAGTGGGACACGACTGAGCGACTTCACTTTCACTTTCAGTAGGAAAACTTAGAGCTGGAGTCAGGATCATTTGAGCATTTGGCATCTCTGCAGTCTCTGGGGTACACAAACTCTTGAGGTATTAAGAATTTATTTCCGTAATAACATTTATTTGATTGAATTAGAACTTTTCAATGGCAAATTCTAAGGCAGACCTAGAGCTATTCTGAAGGATATCCTGTGGCTTATTAGCGAGACTACCAAGACTGTCGTTTGGGTTCAGGCAAGAAGGTACTTGGTCTTTTTTTCTTTTGGCTGTGCTAGGTCTATCGTTGTGGTGCATGGGCTTAGCTACACCTGGACATGTGGGATCTTAGTTCCCTGAGCAGGGCTCGAACCCATGTCCCCTGCAGTAGAAGGTGGCTTCTTTACCACTGGACCACCAGAGAAGTCCCAGAACTTGGTTTTGATTAAGTCTTTTATCAAGATCTAGTAGCTAAGTACGGCTTGTATAAAATATAATCCTCACCATAGCATTTTATTCATTTCCTTTAATCAATACCATGAGTAAATTCTCTCAAGTGATGAGATTGTGTCTTTTTCCTCTCTTGTCTTTTAGATCTTCAAAGTTGTTGCGGGCATTCTACGTTCCCTTCCTGTCAGATCAGTATACAGTGTATGCAAACTACACCATCCTCAAACCCCGGAAAGCAAAGCAAACCCGGAAGAAAAGCGGAGGTTAGCACCATGCCTGTGATCCCAGAGGACGTCCATCCTGTTCACTGGTGATTCCACTGACAGGACACCCTCAAAGCCATCGCTTGTACCGTGTGTAATAAAGGCCGTGTGACGTGAATGCTGGAGTCTGGGTGCTTTGGGCTGGTCCGAGTCAGTCACGCTCACTCCTTGCCTTGTCTGCTCTGCATGTACACCTTGTGCAGCTAGATGGAGACAGGCCCTGCAGCCCGGGTAGATGCGCCGCTCCACATCTCATTGTTTCTCTTCTGTTCGATTATTTACTAGACCGGAGAAGAGCAGAACCAACTTTCAGGAAGAACTGAAAATCCTGGGACGGGATGGCAGTGTTGAGCTCTTCTCCACACCCTGGGCTGGTGTCCAAGACCTGGCCTCCCTGGGGCCGGGTGAGCTTCTCCACCCAAGCTCCCTGGCAGCTCCTAGCAGACCTTCTCATTCAAATCCTAGTGCTGAAAATGAGCACAGCCTAGTTGCCAACCTACGTGTCCTTTCACCTCCAGCAAGACTAAGCTTTTCTAAAGCATTTCACAGGACTAGGACCTTGTCCTGGAGATATCTCAGGAAAAAGGCAACCATTTGAGGAACTGTGGCTTAATTTCTTTATATAGGATGCCTCTTGTTTTCATTTAAATCCTTTACAACAAGCTATGAGAGTTTGGTGTTTTGGTTCTTTTTTTTTTTAAGTTTTAGCATGCTCTTTCTTGAATTCAGGACTTCCCTCTGTAAAGGTATCAACAGACCAGACTATAACTGTATAGGACATATGTGGAGAAGATTAATTCTATCAGTTGGTGGATTTGAATGACCTCACATTTTAAAGTAACTTATTCTGAGACCATCTCTGAGGAAATTAAGACTCTCCCTTTTTTAAACAACCCTAGTGAAAAAGACCAGTGTATATTCATGGCATCTATTTCTCAGTCTCTCTATTGCAAAGCACATCGTGCATGGGAAACCTCTAGTCAAACAGGCAATGATAAGGACTTAATTAGAACATAAGTATATATTTCACTTTGCCTTCAAACACAGTATTTCATAGTTTACAAAGCACTTCCACATTATCTGATACAATCTGCACAGTCATGACTTGAGGTAGACAAGGCAAGTGGTTTTATCCCCATTTTACAGATGAAGAAACTAAGCCTAGAGAGCAGGGAGCAGAGGAAGGTAAGGTGACTTGCCCAAGGCCACACAGCCAATAATAGTAGCATTCGTACCACAACCTGGGTTGCCTAACTTCTCATCTAGTGCTCGTCCATACTCTTCACTTGACTATGAAAACATTACTTGAAAGAATGAAGAGGTTGGCCAGAGACCTGATTGATAACATCACTTTCTATTTTTAAGGAAGAATTTTATCTGGGTTTCTCAGTTCTTTGGAGCCTCCAGTCTGCCTGTGGGTCTGACCATCACAGCAGCACTCCAGCATGCAGCTTGGCCTGTGGCAGGAGAGCAGGGCTCATGTTTGGAAGTCAAGCTTCTGTGCAGCCACACAGGATCCAATATCAGCTCCATTTCCATTCCTATAGTCAGGCTGCGGTCACAGGATAGTGCCTTAAAGAGTCTCCTCACTGAGGTCCACTCTGAAGGAGTGTCTGGGGTGGGGTGGAAGCACTAGTGAGGCAATGGGTCTAGATCTTGTAGAACAGTGACAACTGGAGAGGGAACGTAAACTCAAGTCCCACTGACTGCTTTAAGGATTTCTGGCATTTAATTTCCAATACTTGATTCCTATTTTCCAAGGTAAATATTGGCACATATAGTCTGACTATTGGATAGAGAATTTTTAGTGAAATGTCTCGCCATACCTGCAATAATGGTAAACTGTCCTTCACAGTGGCTAGAGCTCTCTTTTTCTGCAGAAGTAAATGAGAAAGTGCAGTAATGGAGGTCAATGATGAGTGGCTTTTTTCTAATCAGAGTAGTACAATGCTGATCTGTTACATCATCTTTCAGGTTTGAAAAAAAGAAAAAAAAAAAACCATCCTGCTGAGCAAGAACTTACTGTAACATAGCACAAAAATGTCATGATTGATATTCCTTGGGAATGTCAGTTCCTATCTCTTTAAAACCTGATTTGGTTTTCTCTGTTCTACAAATATCTTTAGTGAGAGCACAAGAAATTGCAGAACACTGTGCCAAATTCTATGGGGAAGTTACATAAAAATGAGTGGTATTTGTTGTGAAGGTATTTTTCACATGACATATAATCACACTAAAGCATCTCCACCTCAGCAATACAGGGAGGTTAGCATTGCCTGGGAAAGTGTCTCAAAACACCTGGAGCAAGTAGCATTTCTCCTCCAGAGATTCAGTGGTCGGCATGAAGATAAAGTATCTGAAGTTTTTTTTTCTCCATTGCTTGTTGACAGTCAAGGAATAATGGGCTACAGATTATTGGTGGTAATTTTTGATTATGGAGGTGAGTGAGGAAGATGGTGTTGATTTAGTCGCTAAGTTGTGTCCAACTCTTGCGACTCCCATGGACTGTAGCCTGCCAGACTCCTCTGTCTATGGGATGCTCCAGGCAAGAATAGGAAGTAGATATATTGGCAATTCCAGGGCTCCCTGATCTCCAGATCTTACGATGCTGAGTTCCATTACTGAACCAGCCTGTGTAGTAGCATCTGTTATCAAAGTGGACCTGTCAACTGGTGGGTGTCATATGATAAGAAAGACCACTCATTTTAATCTCTTGAGGTAATAATAGAGTGAAGACAGCACCCTTTATTACTGAATTCAAGTTCAGAAACGGATTATCTGTTTTAAATCAAGATGGTTCTTGATCCCAACCACTTACTTGGGTCATCTTTTTCCAGTTTGGATTTTGGGGAAAGAACACCCCATGTGATCCTACAGCCTTAGATCTGGATTGACCATTTGGGCAGAGCACAAATGGAAATCTTTTATTGTGTTTTGCATTTTGTGGGATTTATTGAAATAATTCACTGTGATGGTGCCGTCTTCTGGCCAGTGTTGAGCAGCTCTGCTTTAAATTTGGTTTAATTTCATTTTCTCTGAAGAGGGAAAAGAGGGGTCATTTAATATTTGCCTCCACCGGCAAATTAAACTCGTGTTAATTTCTTAGGCTCCTACATTAAATGCCTTGGGTAAACAGATTAATGGACATGTGCTCAGCTTGCATTTCTTTTTTTCTTTTGCAGCAGAGAGCTCTGACTTCCATATGGCATTGTTGAATTTCAGAGGCTCTCTGGTGTTTTGGTAAATCTCGATGTTGCCTGTAATTTTTCCAATATGTAATCTGTATAGTCATGTGATCCCTGCTGCAGATGAAATCGGGAAGCACTGCAGTGTTGAAGCAAGACTATTGTTCAGGTCATTTGTCTTCCTGATGCTTGTACTTTACTTCACATGTCAGTGTTTACATTACATACTTGTATTTTCTGTGAAAGAAAAAGTTAAATAAATCTTGGCAGTTTGATTTTCCTTTTCTCAAGGTGGTATTTTCTCTTTTGCTTTTAGCTTTTAAATCTTTGGTGGAGATTGGAAACTGAAGGAGCTCAGCTCCTTGCATCACCCCCACTTTCACCCTGCAGTGTACAGACTTGCCCTCTTCAGACCAAACAACCTAGTGTGTTTATTCTGAAAACTGGGGAGAAGCCACTGGAAAACCCTGTGAGGATTAGTTTTAAAACCAAGCACAGTGGGAACTAACTACCCAGTGTGTCAACATTGTGCCTACAGGAGAGTTTCTGAGTCCATGTTACGTTTTTGAATTAAGAATCTCTGGACTTGGAGAATCTTCCATTGTTTGTTGTTCAGTTGGCCAAGTGGTGTCTGACTCTTTGTGACCCCATGGACTGCACTCCAGGCCCCTCTGTCCCTCACCAGCTCCCAGAGTTTGCCCAAGTTCATGTCCATTGAATTAGTGATGCCTTCCAACCGTCTCATCCTCTGTCACCTTCTTCTCCTTCTGCCTTCAGTCTTTCCCTGCATCAGGGTCTTTTCCAACGAGTTGGCTGTTCACATCAGGTGGCTAAAGTATGAGAGTCTTCATATTCATAGACATGGGACCTAGTCATATCTAACATTTAGGTAATTTGCCACTTTGTCAGGCACAATACAACTTTGTGTGTGTGAATGAATTTCTAATATTCGTGTATCTCGCACCTTAGAGTCAATAACTTCTAGTAGCCATCTGGCTGTTCTGGGCTGTGCTTAGTTGCTCAGTCATATCCAACTTTGTGACCCTATGGACTGTATGCCCACCAGGCTCCTCTGTCCCCGGAATTCTCCAAGCAAAAGCACTAGAATGGGTTGCCATTTCCTCCTTCAGGGGATCTTCCAGACCCAGAGTTCCACACCACATCTGCATTGCAGGCAGATTCTTTTACCACTGAGCCACCAGAGAAGCCCTTTTATACCAATACCATTGGTTAACTAGTTTTCTTTCCGTAGGACCCAAAATGTCCATGAAACTTGGTTTATTTCTCACAAGTTGTTTTCAAGAAGGATGTTTTTATTAATATAATTCCAGGAGGGAGAAATGCACGGCCTTAATGATTTTTTTCCCCTACCTAGAAGGTCATCCTTCTTGTTTAATTACTCCTAGGGCTGGCTTGAGTCTCCCTCTCTTTAATTGAAGCCTTTCTAGACTTCAGGCTACCGTGATTACGCCTTTAACCCTCCTGAGTATCTAGTGGCTTTACTAATGATATAGAACCTTTACCTGTAACCCTTGTAAACCTGTCTCACAAGAACATTGTTGGCTCTTGGGAGCAAAGACCATATCACACTTCTGTGTATTCCCAGCGTTCAACACAGTTCCCGGAATATTTTGGTACTGTACCAAAATGGTGCAAATTTGGGTACTATGTTTATTGCCAATAAAGAAAAGTACAAAGAAACCTGCAACTAATATACAGCTGTTGCTTTCGGTTTGGTCAATTTTTGACCATAGGAAATAGAGCAAGTCGGAAGACTACAGTGCTCAAGGAGCAATTGGAAAGATGTGAATGAGGCTCAATGCCACTTATATTTTAGGAATTCTGAAAGACACACGCTTTCACACAAAGGCAGATTCCTCAGAGTCCCTTACTGGGTACCCTTAATGAATATTTTATTATGACTTGATTTTGGAGGGTCAGACAGCCCAGGAGACCTTCTGAATGAATTTGGGGCAGAGAGCCCTCTCCTCCAGGTGTGAGGAAGCATGGGGTTCCTACCAGCTACAAGCCCTGCTAGGAAAAGGAAGTCTAACTGCAAGATGACTTCGTGGTGACATATTCAAATTCAATAATATTAAGTGGTAAGTGGTTTTTTATAGCTGAAAGATATTTTGGCTCTCCTCAGCCCTGAGTTCAGCATAGAACTGGCATGGAAACAAATTGTAACCAACAGACTTGATAAGTGAGGGCCATTCAGATAAGAGATACAAGCATGCGGAATTGCAGTGATACTGGCAGACTGGGAACTTCCATTATGGCTCCTCAGAATAACAGCTCATGATTAAGTTAATTGGGTTAAATAACATCTTACCTGAGTATGAGCATTTCTTTAAAATGTTTGAGGAAATCTTAAGATACCTTCATAAAATACTTTAAAATAGTAAGGGTATTTTGTTTGTTTTTGCTTCTAGTTCCTAGGCTGCTTGTTCTGTCTTGACATGCCTAGAGATAAAAGTGTAAACCAGGTGATTCTTGATGGTTCTAACAGCCAAAAGATTGTGTGAGATAAAACTAACTTCTGACAAGGATTTTTTTGCAGATCTGCATTTCAGCCATTTCCTTCCTTAGGATGGTTCTCTTTGACCTTTGTTTGCCTGCAGAATCAGTATTTGGCAGTTGGTACCACTAGCCTGCAATTTGCCATTTTAACCCTCGAGTTCCAAGTTGCCAAATGAGGAAGTTATGGGTTCTGGTCTGTTTGCTTCAGTAGCATTATACTCAATGCTGGAGATTCAATTCATAGAGCAGTGATTCTTAACTGAAGCTCCACAAGAGAATCACCTGGGGACCCTCTAATTACCCACTGCTGATGACACTAGAAACTGGAAAGCAATCCCACTAAGGATCAAAGATTATTGAGTGTGTGCTCTGTTGTGCCCGACTCTTTATGATCCGATGGACCGTAGTCTGCCAGGCTCCCTGTCCATGGGATTCTCCAGGCAAGAATACTGGAGAGGGTTACTATTTCCTCCACCCAGGGAATCTTCCCAACCCAGGGAATGAACCCATGCCTTCTGCATCTCCAGCACTGCAGGCAAAATCTTTTATCACTGAGCCATGGGGAAGCCCTCAAAGATAATTAAGTCAACAAAATGTTTGGTGTCCTTTTCCAATGACAATCCTTGCTAACCAGGCCTTCATCTAGGCCTCTTCCCCTTCTCAGACCCTTTATTATGCTTTTTCTATCAAACTTTACCTGTCCCATCTCTCCTTCTCTCTTGGCCCTGCTTTCTGGGAAACAGTTAACTAATGTGATACTGAAGTACATTCATTAATGGATGTTAATAATTTACTGTGGTTCCTTTCTCATTGATCCTCTCATCTCAGTACATTTGAATGATAACAATCTGGAAAAAAAAAAAGGAATGACTAGTTTTGGCAATTTTAGACCCATTCAGATGCCACGTAATTAATTTACTTGTTACATGGGAGGAGAGTTTGAGCCAGCAGACCCAACCTTCGGGAAGACTGCCTGGTGGTTTTCAAACCCTAGTGCCTCCTCAGATAAGGACCTGTGGTTGTCTTGGACAGGAGTATGTGGGCATTAAGCCCTCCTGCTCAGGACACACTGGGGAACCTGCTTTGCTGATTTTATACACTTGCTCTGATTATTTGAGACCAGAACAGTGAAAACTTCTGCCCTTTGTATTCACAGGCAGTAAAAGGTATGTATCTGGTTGAGATGGGGAAGCGACTACTTTTAGGGGTAATACAGGAGACCCCGGTTCAATCCCTGGGTTGGGAAGGTCCCCTGGAGAAGGGAATGACTACCCACTCCAGTATTGTTGCCAGGAGAATTCCATAAACAGGAGCCTGGTGGGCTACTGTCCATGGGGTCACAGAGAGTCAGACATGACTGAGCGACTAACACAGCAATCATTTACCCATTTTCAATTTTCCAAACATGAGCAAAGCATAGTCTTAACTTTGCTTCTGCTAACTTATTGATATCATCAAAGGCAACTCAAAGGATACACAAATGTTCAAAGTTCTCCTCTCCAAAAGATGCTGACAAATTATCCACAGCACAGTAGCTCAACTTAATGTAGCAGAGGCTGAGCTCTATAGAGTAAAATGCTTCAGAATACCTTTGATTGCTCCTCATGTGTAGGTCATGGGTTGAAAAGCAAACATTTGCAGAAGGAAGTAGAATTTGCATTTAAAAGTGTAGGATATCCACTTAGGCCGATTTAGGCCTTTAGGGACAGACAAGTTCAACTCTTTGATAAAGAAGATTTCCTTAACACACAAAGATAGATACCCATTTCTGAACCCAATCTTAGAACTATATCGGGTATATATTGAGGTTTGGATTTGTCATTATTTTGGGGGTTTCTTGTTTTCCTTTTATGCTTTTTTACACCCACTAGATCACCAGATTTGTTCTGTGGAGAAATAATACGAGTAATAGCTAATATTTATTAAGTATTTACTCCCAGATGGCTCATGGTAAAGAATTTGCCTGTAATGTGGGAGACACAGTCTTGATTGCTGGGTCAGGAAGATCCTTTGCAGAAGGAAATGGCAACCCAATTCTGTATTCTTGCTTGGAAAATCCCACAGACAGAAGAGCCTGATGGGCTACAGTCCTTGAGGTCACAAGAGTCAGACACGGCTTAGCAACTAAACTACCACCATATGTCAAGAATACTTCAAGTTGCTCTTTTTCTTATACTCATAATCTTTACAACAACTTTATGAGCTTGATAACTGTTATCCTCTTTATAAAGATAGGGAAAGTGATACTCAGATCACGTAGGTAGAAAGTTGTGGGCCTGGACTTCAAACCCAAGCAGTCTGTCTGGCTCCAGCCCTTCTCTCTTAACCGTGATCTTACACTCTCATGACCTCTCTTTTAGATATTATGTCTAGGTATCTGGAATGATTAGAAGGTAAGAACTTCTTAGAAGATAAGAACTGGCCCTTTTTCTGACAAAGGTCCATATAACCAAAACTATGGTTTTTCCAGTAGACATGTATGGATGTGAGAGTTGAACCTTAAAGAAGGCTGAGTGCCGAAGAATTGATGCTTTCAAACTGTGGTGCTGGAGAAGACTCTTGAGAGTTCCTTGGACTGTGAGGAGATCAAACCAGTCAATCCTAAAGGAAATCAATCTTGAATGTTCATTGGAAGGACTGATGCTGAAGCTGAAGCTCTAATACTTTGGCCACCTTATGCGAAGAGCCAACTCATTGGAAAAAACCCTGATATTGGGAAAGAAAGAGGGCAGGAGGAGAAGGGGACGACAGAGGATGAGATGGTCGGATGGGATCCCCAACTCAAAGGACATGAGTTTGAGCAAGCTCCAGGAGATGGTGAAGGACAGGGAAGTTTGGTGGGCTGCACTCCATGGGGTCACAAAGAGTCAAACACAACCAAGTGACTGAACAATAACATCAAAAACAAGAACAGGATCTAGTCAAAGTTGTTTCATTCTTTTACCACCTTCTTATTTTGCCTCCAATAATCACAGCCTAGGGGTTGTCCTAGTAAGACAGAGTGTACCAATAATATGTTCAGTTTTTATAGGTGTTTTTGTTAATTTTTACTTTATATTGAGGTAAAGTTGATTTACAATGCTATTAGTCCAGTTGCACAACAAAGTGGTTCAGTCATGGTATATCCATATATCCATTCTTTTTCAGATTCTTTTCCCATTTAGGCTATTACAGATTACTGAGTATAAGTCCCTGTGCTGTATAGTAGGTCAGTTATCTCTTTTATATATAGAGTGTGTATATGTCAATCCCAAACACCTCATTTATCCCCCCCCTCCACCTGTTCCCTTTGGTAACCTTAAGTTTGTTTCTGAAGTCTGTGAGACTGTTACTGCTTTGTTTGTCTATTGCCATACCACCCTAGGTGCACCTGATCTTGTCTGCAGGGGTTTTCTAAAACACTGTGAGCCCTCAGCTAATTTAATCACACAGCTAGATTAGAAAGGGAGCTGCTTTCCTGAAGTCCTAGAAGTCAGTGGAAATTCCGGTTTCTGATTACAGTCCCAGCTGAGTTTCTGCTGAGATGTAAATGGTGCATCCAGGGGTCTTGGCTCTGCTTGTTTCTTACTCCTGTGACATTTTCCCTAACAGTTCTGCTGGAGAGATAAGGGAAAAAAAAGAGAGAGAATACCATCTTCAGGGGACATCAGAGGGAAAAGCTTTGAGAGGACCAGTAATATGTTAAGTCATCCCTGCTTTGCTGAATCAAACCTCTGTTTAACTGGGGTCTGGGGACAGTGTGCCCTAATGCTGAAAGCTACTTATGTTGGGTGGGTGTAGTACCACCCGTGGTGATGAGGGCTTACAAAAATGAGGGAGAAGAAAGGAATCTAACCCGTGGACATAGCAGGGCTAGACAGGGACTAGTTGGCGAGGGTGGGGGTAGGGGTGGGAGGACTATGAATACAGATCCCTGAATGTCAAGGGTGAGACCAGCCAGGCAGAGGCAGAGTCCAGTTTACAGTGTGGTAACCAAGCGCTAGAAAATTTGATTGTTTGTTTGAATATGTAATAACTTCTTTGGTTCAGAATTTAAAAAGCTTAAATGCGATGTGTTATTCTGGATTGGGTCCTGAAATAGAAAAAAAGAGACACTAGTGGAAAAACTGATGAAATTTGAGTAAAATCTGTGTGTGTGTGCTCAATTGCTCAGTTGTGCCTGATTCTTTGTGACCCTGTGAATGATACTTCACCAGACTCCTCTATTCATGGAATTTTCTAGGCATGAGTACTGGAGTGAGTTGCCATTTCCTTCTCCAGGGGATCTTTCCCACCCAGGGATCGAACCCACAACTTTTGCATCTCCTGCATTGGCAGGTGGATTCTTTTCCACAAGTGCCACCTGAGAAGCATAGTAAATTTGGAGTTCAGTAAATAGTGATTGCAGCCATGAAATTAAAAGACGCTTACTCCTTGGAAGGAAGGTTATGACCAACCTAGATAGCATATTTAAAAGCAGAGACATTACTCTGCCAACAAAGGTCCGTCTAGTCAAGGCTATGGTTTTTCCAGTAGTCATGTATGGATGTGAGAGTTGGATGGTGAAGAAAGCTGAGCGCCGAAGAATTGATGCTTTAGACCTGTGGTGTTGGAGAAGACTCTTGAGAGTCCCTTGGACTGCAAGGAGATCCAACCAGTCCATCCTAATGGAGATCAGTCCTGGGTGTTCATTGGAAGGACTGATGTTGAAGCTGAAACTCCAATACTTTGGCCACCTGGTGCGAAGAGCTGACTCAATGGAAAAAACTCTGATGCTGGGAAGGATTGGGGGCAGGAGGAGAAGGGGATGACAAAGGATGAGATGGCTGGATGGAATCACCAACTTGATGGACATGGGTGTGGGTAGACTCCGGGAGTTGGTGATGGACAGGGAGGCCTGGTGTGCTGCGATTCATGGGGTCGCAAAGAGTCGGACACGACTGAGTGACTGAACTGAAATAGTAAAAAGCAAACAAAAGGATAAATAGATTGTACACTGAAAAATCTCCCTTATGTTCTGTTTCCCAGATACTCCATCAACCAATGTGGTTAGTCTTGTGTGTTCTCCTAGAGATTTTTTTTAAAAAATATGCTCATACAAGCACATGTGTGTTCATTCTATTTTACACAAATAGTTAGATACTACACACACTATTACAGTGTGTTATATTATTACACACACATTGCTTTTTAAAAAAATCTTAAGGTATTTTAATATTAACTATTTAGGAGCAATCTATTATTTTCAAACATTTTCAGTTCAAATTACCCTATGTACTATAGTTTCAGTAACACTGTGTTCCTTGCTTTTTCACTTAACACTGTAACAAAGGGTGTTTGTTGGGCTGTGTATAGCATCTGGCAAGATACCCATGGGTCTGTCCTAGAATATTAGGGCCATAATAGGACTCAGGGGCCTAAGACTTTTGTGAAAGGTCACCATGACTGCTTGATCACCAGGTTTATTGTATCTTAAATATACCCTTGTGGTCAGGGAGGTACTCATTCTGACTGCTGTTGTTCAGGAATTGGGGGATGACAGACCTTGAACTTAAGCCTCCAGATGTTCTCTTTATGTGCTTGGTGTGGGCACCACATTCAGGGACTCGGTGAGCCCCTGGAAGTCAAAAACAAAACTGCCAACATTTGTGTTATGCCTGCCATTTAGCAAGTCCTTTACAGTCTGGATCTTACTCCTTGAAACAATCTTGAGAGAGAAGTAAGATAAGCATTGTCCCTGTCTTACCAATGTGGAAGCCTCCTGGAAGGCCTTGAATCAGGTCTTCTGACTCTAAACCATGTAGATTTCATCGGCTTTTCACATGGGTCCTCTTTGTTGCCAAAGCTCAGCTGATTGGAATGTTTTCTTTCCTGCTTCTGCTTCCTCAGTAGATAATAACTATTAATGGCAAATTTCTGAGGGCTTACTCTTGTCAGATACTAATCTTGGCACTACATATTAATTAGTTAATCTTAACAACCACAAGAAGTAAGCTTTACAACCACACTCTACAGATGAAGAAACCAAGGTTCAGAGAGGATATGTTATTTGCCCAAAGTCACACAATTAGTTGGCTCCAAAATCACTGCAAATCATGACTGCAGCCATGAAATTAAAAGACGCTTGGTCCTTGGAAGAAAAGTTATGACCAACCTAGATAGCATATTAAAAAGCAGAGACATTACTTTGCCAACAAAGGTCCGTCTAGTCAAAGCTATGGTTTTTCCAGTAGTCATGTATGGATGTGAGAGTTGGACTACAAAGAAAGCTGAGGGCTGAAGAATTGATGCTTTTGAACTGTGGTGTTGGAGAAGACTCTTGAAGGTCCCTTGGACTGCAAGAGTTTAACCAGTCCATCCTAAAGGAAATCAGTCCTGAATATTCATTGGAAGGACTGATGCTGAAGCTGAAACTCCAATACTTTGGTCACCTGATGCGAAGAACTGACTCATTGGAAAAGACCCTGAAGCTGGGAAATATTGAAGGCAGGAGGAGAAGGGGGCAACAGAGAATGAGTTGGTTGGATGGCATCACTGACTCAAAGGACATGAGTTTGAGTAATCTCCGGAAGTTGGTGATGGACAGGGAGGCCTGGTGTGCTGCAGTCCGTGGGGTCGCAAAGAGTCGGACACAACTGAGCAACTGAACTGAACTGAACACTGTAATTTATAGAGCTAGGATGTCAATCATGGTCTTCCTGACTTCACTGTGTACTCTGTTAACCGCTGTATAGACTGGCCTGAGTCAGAACCGTCTCTTCCCAAGAATTATATTCTTCCCAAGAATTCAAAGAAAGATTTACTCTGGAAATCCAATACATTTTTATTTTTTAATTTATTTTTTTGGTCGCACATGGGACCTCCACCAGGGATCAACTCGTGCCTGCTGCACTGGTAGAATGGAGTCTTAACCGCTGGACCACCAGAGAAGTCCTTCAATACCTTTTTAACATACAGCAGTAAGCTGTGGCATGGTGGGGGGTGGGGGATAAAGCAAGGGATAGTGAGAATCCCTGATTATGAGTTCTTCAGCTTCTTGAAGTCACTGTGTGAGTCCAGGTAAAGTCTCTTTTTCTTTGCCAAGTATTCCCATCCATAATGTTGGGCTTAAAATTTAGCCACAAAATGGGAAAAGAGAAAGAAGAAATTATCAAGGTAAAGTTGAGGGCCAAATATTTGAGTCTCACAGAATGAAGACATTCTTTGTATAAATATAAATTTGAAATGTCATTAATGCTATGGTGATAATTACTACTCTGCCATGAATTAAGGACAGACCTGGGAATCGGTTTCCCAGGTTCATCTGGCTAAATGAAGAGTTGGAAAGTACCTGTGTGTGCCTCAGGTTTTCTGTGCCTGAACTGAGCCACCCACCTCTTTCTCGATGGTCTTCTCAATAGAGTGATGCTTCTGGGTCTGCCCTGAGAGAACCACCTGTTCACAGTTCTCTCTCTGCACTCCGCCTTCGCTCCCAGTGGGGTGACCCTGGAACGGATCATCCCTTGGAGGAGTGCTTACTTGCAGAGCTCTGTGGAAGAGGCAACCCTAGTAAACGTGAGGCAAGGGGCAGGAGAACACGGCGATGTCAGACTTCCTTAGGACTAACCCTTTTCTATTGTGATACTCAGAGCTGTGGATCTGGTCAGCTTGTGTTTCTCAGTATTCTCCATGCTTCATCTGACCAGGAACTGGCAAGTCTAACCTTGTCTTCCTTTGATTGACTGGATAAGTGAACTGTATGTGGGTGTCCGAATTCAGTGCTTTTGTGCTGAGCATGTCACACTGCTTCCCAGGGGTTGCCTCTCCTCCCATCCCATCTCAGTGGTTGCCCCTGCTGCTCCGGGGTCACTGGTTTCTTGTGGTGGGTGTGGGACAGGGAAAGGAGACCAGAGGGGGCAACAGAGGGGAGACGGGGGTGTGTGGAAACAGCTCAGCCCCACAGGACTGTATTTGTAGTGCTTTGCTAGCTTTCAGGAATCCCGCAAAGTAGGGATCTGTTTAACTGGCAAAACCCACAACCAAAGGGGACAGAACTGTTTAGCAATGAGCAATTGGAGTTGTCATTTGCTTTTTCTGGACAGAGGTAGCCTCGAGAGGCTACCTGAGCAGACTCTTCCTGAGCAGATGTTTCCTTGTTGACCTGGAAATGATTTTTCCGGATAAACTTATCAAATTAATGACTTTTGAATATCAGTGTACATTAAAATCACCAAGGGGCATGGTAAAAATGTGCCCCATTCTCAAGGATTCTCATTCAGTAGATCCCGGGTGTAGGCTGGGAATCTGCATTTTTAACAAGCATTTTAGGTGATTCAGATAGTCAGTGGACCACACTCCCCAAAAGACTGTCTCAGATTTAGTTCCAGTTTCCATTCAGCCCAATTTTTGAAACAGGCTCTTTCTGCTGCAGCCTATTTGTTTTAATCACTTTCTTTATTGAAGGATTTACTAGCATCTCCATGTTTACTGCTGTTTCATTCTCACATAATCACAGTAACTGGAGAGGGAGTCAGAGATGGTTAGCTCCATTTTATTGAGGGTGGGGGGTGGAGGTGGAACTGAGGCATAGGGAGAGGTAAGTCGTGATGAGTCAGCCACAGAGGTGGGAATTGAAGTCCAGAACTGATGACTTTCAAACCAGGCAATCTTCTGGGGCCTATTTTCTCAGCTTGTGATTTCATATTTAATCATAGTTATTTCATAGGTGTCCAATTCATTGTGCTTGGGTAAGCAAAGTATATTTGAGTTTTAAACAAAATAGCTTAGCATCCATCAGTGTACTAGTTTTTATATTTAGCGTATTGAAGCTTGTCTAAGCTTGAGTTAACACCTGCCCTGAGAGATGATGTGGAACTCTTAATGTGCTTCTTTCTGTGCTTGCTTTCTTTATCATTTCTGCCTTTTTAAAAAATTTTTTGCCCTGCTTCATCATACAGGATCTCAGTTCCCTGACCAGAGTCTTTACCACTGAACTGCCAGGGAAGTCTGATGAAGACTTTTAAGAAAATAGATGTCTCCTCCTCATGTCAATAGGAAGCCCCCTATGATCTTCTGGTTAGAGGACTAAATCAAAAAACCTCTTAATTTTCTTTTTCTCCAACTTGTGTAGTACTTGGAAAATCCTGAAAACTCTCAGTTTACTTAAATTATTTTTATTACAGTGTTACTTAAATGTACAAATATAAAATAAGAATATAATGATCTTTTATTTATAGTTCTTATGTAACTAAAAATATAAATTTACAAGCTAAATACAAACGATATCACAAAATTAATACCATTCATATCAATATTATATTAATTTAACATGGCAGATGATGTATTTTGCTGAGACTAAATTATCCCTTGTATTGTGATTATGGTATTCCTGTGAAAGCTCAGCTTCTTTTGAGTTCAACATACCTATACCACCAAGTGACCTATATTATCTCAATTTTCTCACCACTTTTCTGTTAGAACTACTGTGACAATGCAGTGTATGATGTGGATTTGCCTTTCATTTTGTGCATGAAAACATATTTTCATTTTAAATCCACCTCTGTTCTTTTCTCATGATCCCAGAATAGTAAAAGCACCACTAAGACACACATGCAAAGGCAGGTATTGAAATCACAAGGCAATACCAGGTTATAAAGTGGTCATTCAAATAATCCAGAATGCCTAAATTAAGAATTACTGTTCAGATTCAACGGTTCCCAAACTTACACTACGATCAAAAGCCTTATCTACTGTGTTTACTTCCAAGAACCCCATTTTTTTAAAAGTCCCCTAAATTAGATTTATTGATAATTTTCCTTTTTTATTCATCAGACACATAGAATTACCATTTCAGAGCTTGTGATCACCATAGGTAGCTATCACTCTAAGCTGCTTATAGTCCAAAACAAACAAAAAAGACAGGACATTCTAGTTATTCCGTGCTGCCTGCACAAGGGTAAATGGAAACTCCCCAATAAACTTTGTTAAGAACTCTCATCCCCTCGGACCTCCTCCCACCGCTGCCTTTGAGGACTCTTGGAGTTTTAGAGAGGTCAGTTTTTCTTGTACAAGCAAAGTAGCCGCTTCACCCAATTTGGAAGGATTAAAGCTTGTCCTAGTTTTGCTTGATTGTTGTACTTCTAGCATGCTAAAGACCTAAAAAATAAGAGAAGGAAAATACAACAGAAGGCAGCATTCCAGTACCAAACTGAAAAGAAACATAAAAACAAGAGAGCAGCATGTTTTTAACAGCTTGCATGGAGAAAGCGGAAAAAATATTGACTGGGGAGTTTGGATAGCACTGTTCATCTTCTCTCACCGCCCGCGGTATTTGTCTTACGGAGCAGGAGCCAGATACAATTCTGGCGCTCAGGCCGGAGGAAGGGGTGGAGGGGTTCTGTGGAAGCTTGTGGAAGCCTGAGGATATAGCGGGGGAAATTAGGGCTGGAGACCCAAATGGCTCAGGGCCAGGATGAAGTCGGGGGAGGGAGGCGCTAAGTCTTTTTTCCTCCTGCCCTCGGGCATCCTCTTGGTCCCCTGAGTCCTAAGAGGGCACAGCACAGGTCACTCAGGTAGGTTCCCGACGCCTTCAGATCAGCACGAGCAGGATGAATCCCTGCCCCTGTTTCTTTCGCCTGGGAAAAGGACACGGGGGCTCCTTTCGTTTTCTGAGCCCCCCTGTCTTTTGGAGTTTAGACCTACAGCTCCCGAAACGGAGACCTGGCGAGGGTCTCCACCCGCTTGGCAGGCACTCGATTCCCGGACTCCAGCTCCCGCCGAGCTCGGGCCTTAGCCCCGCCTCTCAGGGTGCGGGGCGGGGCCAGGGCTCGGGGCGGGGCCAGGGCTCGGGGCGGGGCCAGGGCGCGCAGCGGGCGGCGAAGACCAGGCGAAGGAGGAAGAACATGGCGGGCGCGGCAGGCCCTGTCACCGGCTCGGGGGCAGCCGGCGGAGATGGAGACGATTCACTCTACCCCATCGCGGTCTTAATCGACGAGCTCCGCAATGAGGACGTGCAGGTATTGGAGTCGGGCCCGGCAGCGGACGCGGGCTCGGCCGGGCGCGTGGTAGGGAAGGGGGCCAGTCGGCCCCCGTGGTGAGGGGAGGCCCGGGATTGAAAGACGGGACTCAGCGGAAACTTGACGGGGAGGAGGAGAGGGACCCATGAGGGGTGCTGGTGACTCGACCCGGCGGCCCCGGAGCCTGCCCCTCACGCCTCGTTCTGACCCGCTGAGGCGGCGGCCTGGCGGCCCACCTGGTCCTGGGTGCTTGTGAGGGAGCCGGCGTGCCGCCCGGGCGCCCTTTCTGGGCCGGGCGGTGAGGACGCCGCGTCCAGCCCGGGACCGGCGGTGTTCGTAGCGGGGCGAGCGGGAGGCGGGCGGCGCGGGGCCGCGAGGGGCTGCAGGACGCCGAGGCGCCCTGTGAAATGCAGGGGAATGACTGCCTTCCTCGCGGCCTGCTGGAAACCGGCCGGGCTTGAGTGGAATTAGGTGGCTAAACTAACCTCAAGGAGGCGGGATGTGAGCTCTGAAGGAACTTTTATTTGAAAAGCCTGGGGTGGTACTCAACCATCTCACCTGCTTCACCACTGCTCAAGTTCTCTCTCTTTAAAATTGTCTCGCTTTTCCGGCTGTTGTATTTTCTTTCATTTCTTTAATGGGCCCGTCAGAGGGTTTCTCCTGAGAAATCTTACTTTAGCTAATGAAGGCGTGTTCCCTTGTTTTTGAGGTTCCTCATAGAATAAAGCCTAAATTAAAGGTTTTTTTCCTCCTTATCTGTATGCCATTACCTCACCTGTTTGCGGCTCCTCTCTTTTGGTCTAAATCACAACTGCTGCTTTACTTCATTCTTCCTTCTACTTTTTTTTTTTTTTTAAAGCTCCGTCTCAATAGTATTAAGAAATTGTCAACAATTGCTCTAGCACTTGGAGTAGAAAGGACACGAACTGAACTGCTGCCATTCCTTACAGGTATGTGACTCTTTGAGGAAAGGCCTGGGCTTTTCTGTTTTCCAGTGGCTTTCCAAACTTGGACTGTTGTTTTGAATATGTTGCCCATAGTATTAGTAAGTACTAAACTGAGCCTTTTGTTTCTACTGTGAAGAAACAGGGCAGAGCATATATTGTAATGTTGTGGGCAGACATATTCAGATATTAACTGTTTAGCTAATAGAAAAGTAACTGATGTGCGATTATGAATTTCTAGTTCCTTCTGTAAAACACATCCATGAAGACACTTGATTGAGAAGGAGGAAAAGGCTGTTAGGATGGCGACAGATCATCTAGTTACACAGGGAGTCTCTTCCTAGTTTTGTGTGAGTGTCCAGCTTTGGGCCAGCTATCCTTGTTGATGACTACTGGGTTCTTGTCATTTCCAGATACAATTTATGATGAAGATGAGGTACTGTTAGCTCTTGCTGAGCAGCTGGGAAATTTCACTGGCCTGGTGGGAGGTCCTGACTTTGCCCACTGTTTGCTGGTGAGTATATTCTGCCTACTTCTAGAACTTTTGCAGTATAAATAGTACATTGTTTGGTGATAGGCACAGTGCAGCATTTTTTATGCAGATCTTTTTATGGATAGTCACGTGTTAGCTATTGAGAGAACAAATAATGTAGGCATTTTGGACTCAACCTTTCTTATTTTTTCTGGTTGTGAATGCGAGAACTTCCTCTTTTCTGACTTGTTACTTTAGCAGTTAGGAGAAAAAGGACTGGGTTGTTTCTGTTCATGATTTTTTCCCTCTTATAGTGGAAATCTTAATTCTCATCCAACAATGCTGTGGCTTTGGAAATGTTTATTAGTTTTGTCTTTAATTGTAAGTGTAACTTTTGATTCTGACTTCTTTGTGAATTTCATGAATTCAGTTTAATTCAGTTGACATTTATTGAGACCCTTCTATATCAGGCACTGAAGTTACAATGTTCATGTTAAAGATGAGCATTGTGAGTGTAATGAGGCCTTTGTCCTTTTGTGTCAACAAATAATTATTGTGTGGTGTTAGATGGAAAAATTTGAAGCACATAAAAGAGAAAGGGATTAACCCAAGGTGATCAGGGAGGATCTCATTGGGAGAGAATGTCTGAACTAGGGTATGAAAGATGACTAGGAATTTGACAGCTGCACAGGATGATGGGGTTATATGCTTCAAGGCTTCAATATGGGCTGTATTATATTGCTGACTCTCAGGACTTCTGTCTTTACCTCTGACCTTTCCATGGAGCTCCAGATATAGATATATGTAGAAAGATATAAATATCTGTGTTAGTCTCTATATATCTGCTATGATTTTTCTACTTGGGTGTCAAACAGGCGTTTCAAATTTAGTATGTCTAAGACACAACTCAGTTTTTTCCCCAAAATGTATCCTAATTAGTTGTCCCATTGCAGTAAATGGCATCACCATCTACCCAGTTAGTTGCACAGCCAAAACCTGGAAGACATTCTTGAATCTGCTTCCCCTCACTTCCCACATCTAACAACATCCCACTCCTGTAGATTCTGCGTGTATTCCAAATCATTTCTCTTTCTTCCGTCTCTACTACCACCTAGCTCATCTTTCCACTGGTCTTTCTAGACCACATGGTCTTTCCTCCAGATTATTGCAGTAATCTAGTTGCTTTCCACTCAAGCCTTCTGCCCCACCACTCCAGTTCACGCTTCACCCAGAAATGGATCACTGACTCCCTGCCATGGTTCTTAGAAAATTCATAATTTCTACATTAGCTTGTACCTTAGTTTATAAAATTTGCCCCTATGAGCTTATCTCATATCATATTCCCTCTTGTTAACCTCATTCCATTCACAATAGTCTTCCTTGCTTTGAATACACCAGCTTATTGCCCTGGATAGTCCCTGTAATAACATGTTTTTGAGCTTCTTGTGACTGGCTCCTTATCATTTAGATGCAATCTTTAATGCATCTCAGCAATGCCTTCCCTGACATCTCAGCCTGAAATTTCTTCCCCAGTCACCCCTTACCACATCATCCTTGTTTTTAACCCCCCTTTTTTGTCTACACCACACAGCTTGTAGGATCTTAGTTCCCCAACCAGGGATTGAACCCGGGCCGTCAGCAATGAAAGCACAGAGTTCTAACCATTGGACCGCCAGGGAATTCCCCCTGTTCTCTTTACAGAGCATTCAACACCATCTAGTTATTTTCTTGATTAGTTGTTATCTTCCTCCATTAGAATATAAACTGTATTCAATGTCCTGTGATAAATCATAATGGAAAAGAATGTATGTATATGTATAACTGAATCACTGTGCTGTACAGCAGAAATTAACATAACACTGTAAGACAATTGTACTTGAAAAAAATAAATCTTAAAAAAATAAAGAAGAAAATTCAAAAGACACCCCCCTCCCCCAAAAAGTAAACTCTTCTAGCGCGAAGAAATCATGGCCTTATTTCTTCTTTATCCTCAGTGCTAGAATGTAAAAGTAATTATCATTTTAAGAGAAAGAGTTTAGGAGCCTTGGAAGCGTGAAACCAGTTGACTACAAGAGTATAAAGTGTTGGTGCTAGAGTAGGTGGAAGTGGTGGTCCCAGGGCTGTAGGAAAAGGTCATGGAGAAATAGGGCCGAGTTTCAATCAAGAGACAGGAGTTTACTCTTCTGTAGTAGTGATAGAGATTATCAAAGAAACTGTATGAGAGGAGGTCAGAGAAGGCAGTGGACAGATCATGAAAGGCCTTTGCTTTTAAGAAAGCAATATCTTTTCAGAGGGCTCCTGAAATTTCCCTTAGGAAAGCTGAGTACCTTGTATCAAATAATTTTTGAAATGTATTATTTAGACACCCTTGTTTCCTGTTTCACTCTCCTGGTCAGTTCTGCATGTGGGTTTTGTCTTGAACATCGGCACTTCATGGTGTATCCTGAATCTGCCTGGACCAAGTGCAAACCCAGAAGAGCAACAGTTCAGAGAACCAGCCTTCTGTACTCTTCCCTGGGCTGTGCTGTCCTCACTCACTGATCCTAGTCAGGGCCAACCCCTTTGGTTTCTACTGTTTCTAAAGTTGCAGGCAAGGTTTCCTACCGCCTCTGTACCTTTCATTTAATTGTTCTTTCGTAAACTCCCACTCTATGTCTGGCTTATGGAAAAATTGTGGATATATTCTGAGAAAAGCAATTTTGCACTCAGCCTTTAATAGTTTGGAAAAGTCAGTGGTGTGGAGTGAATTGACAGAGGTAGCTTCCACCTCCAGGAATGGTAGAATAATACTCCAGACACCGTGGACTCAGTGTTCTGATGCGGTGTCCTCATGTAATTGTGGTGTCCAGTGGTGCTCATGTTTTTGCACTCACTCTTGAGGAAGTATACGTGATTCTATTGAATTTGGCTACATACTTTTAAATCTAGTGATTCAGCTCACAATAATATTAGTATTGTGTCAAGTCTCTTCCACCATGTCATTTGTAGACACCATCTGGGAATTGCCATCTGGGACATGAAATCTTGGCTGTCCTACAGAAGTCGTGTCTTCAGGTTGGACACACCATATGTTATCACTGTGTGAACTGAAAGTAACCATTTGGTGTGATGTAGCTAACATTCTGTTTACTTGTCCCACCTCCCTTCAGTCACTTTAAAAGGTGATAATCTGTATCTAACCTGATTGAGTAAGTTTTCTCTCTGGTTTTCCATTTTGGTCAATCCAGCCTCCTCTGGAAAGCCTGGCAACTGTGGAAGAGACTGTGGTTCGAGACAAGGCTGTGGAGTCCCTGAGGCAGATCTCGCAGGAGCACACGCCAGTGGCTCTGGAAGCTCACTTTGTACCTCTGGTGAAACGCTTAGCAAGTGGGGATTGGTTCACCTCTCGCACATCCGCATGTGGTTTGTTCAGCGTTTGCTATCCCAGGGCTTCCATTGCTGTCAAAGGAGAAATTAGACAGTAAGATATGGTGTCTTTTAGTTATTTGGGGTTATTGGGAGCTCACAGCTGGCAGGTTACACAGCACCCTGTTACCAGTGAGTGGCTGGTACCAGGGTAGTCAGATTGGTAACAACAGTTATGAACGTCCAGGTGAACATACCGGTGGGTTTTCCTTTGTTACTTCTGTGAGTAGAAGTCTAATGCCTGATGTTTGTAGGAGAAAACCTCTGAAACTTCTGTGTGTGTTGGGGGATGCTTAATCAGTGGCATGTAACAGGAAATACCTTCATTATTTTATTTGCTGCAGGTACTTCCGTTCCTTGTGTTCAGATGACACACCAATGGTACGACGTGCTGCTGCTTCCAAATTGGGTGAATTTGCAAAAGTTTTGGAATTAGACAGTGTGAAAAGTGAAATCGTTCCTTTGTTCACTAATCTAGCTTCAGATGAACAGGTAGGTTAACTCTTAGTAATTAAAGTACACAAATATGCTCTTACATTTAAAGAATTTCTTTGGATGTTTTGGTTCTCATGTTAGGATCATTTTTTTCAGAATTATTACTTAATTCTGGCCTGGCTAAAGTTTAAGATTACCCATCCCAGTGTCCTTATAATTCTTTCTTAGCCAAACCATGATTTTCTTTTCTACTTAGTAGCTGTTGAAGGGGAGTCAAGGAGGAATTGGGAGCCATAATTAGGAAGGAAGACCAAAGCCACATTAAAGAGTAGCTATACCTTTGGGTACTGCAGGCTGAATTATTGTGGGACAGTAATGTTTCCTGGAATTTTTGGCTTTCAGATAAACAAGCATAGCATGTATTGGGAAAGCTTTTTGACCCTCTGCATCCTCTGATGAGTGTATAGGATAACTTCACATGAGGGCAGTTATAAATCCGAGGATCTCCATCTCATCAGTGTAGAAATTAGCAGTAATAATGGGTTTCCCTGGTGACTCAGTGGTAAAGAATCCATCTGCCAATGCAGGAGACGTGGATTCAATCCTTGGTTCGGGAAGATCCTCTGGAGAAGGAAATGGCAACCCACTCCAGTGTTCATTCTTGCCTGGGAAATCTCATGGAAGAGGAGACTGGCAGGCTACAGTCCACGGGGTCACAAAAGAGTCAGACACGATTTAGCAACTAAATAACAACAAAAAGCAATAATAATACACTAGTAAGCACCCAAATGAATCTTTTTCAGCCTGTTTTAAGCGGTTTACAGTTGTAAACACTTGTAAACAGTTGTAAACTACTGTTGTAATTTAACCCTTGCAGCAGCCCCATGAGGTCATTACTTCCATTTTACATATTTGGAAACAGGCACAGGAAATCGAAGTAAATTGCTCATGGTTGCATAGTGAGCAGTGTTGGAGTGCGGACTTGAGTCTAGGCAGCTTAGCTCCAGAGTTGTGGCCTTCACCGCTAAGCTGTAGTGCTTTTCTGTATGGTGCTTTGGAGAATCAGCCCCCAGACTTCCTGGACTCTAGAAGAACAATTTACGTAGTTCCTGCCCTCTGATCACTGTGTGTGTACAGGATCAAGAGCAGCAGATACATACCTTGAGTCTCATTTTCAGATTCTAGATCTGAAGATGATAAATCTTCTTCAAAATAATTTTTTAAATTTATTAATATATACAAAGCAGTACAAAGTGAATATGCATCTTAAGTATTACAAGGCATGTTATCCTGTAACTTTCATCTATGAAAGGAGACAGAACTTTGATAGCCATTATCCAGGAAGCCCAGCATGATCTGCCCTCCCAAACACCCCTCCCAGTTCCTACTCCCTACCCCTTTAAGACTGTAACACTGTATCTTGATTTTTGTGGTAACCACCTCCTTACTTTTCTTTGCATTTTTACTGTTCATAAAGTATGGTTTAAAACAACACTATCCAACAGAAATATAATGTAAGCTACTTGTTAATTTTAAGTTTCACAGTAGCCATAGTTTAAAAAGTGAAAAGCAGGTGAAATTGATTTCAATAATGTATTTTATTAATCCAGTATATCCAAAGTAACGACCATGAGAATGTGTGGTGCTAGTTACATTACAGGTACTCAGAAACAGGTAGTAAGTAGGATAATGGTTGTCACATTGGAGAGCACGGGTTTAGAATCCTCATTTGAGATTTTGTTGATTACATTTCCCATGGTATAACTCAAAGTTTTCTTTTGCCCTGCAAAATTGGTAGTTGAATATAGAGTGGAGATTTGTGAATTTTTTCTGTAAAGGGCCAGATAGTAAATATTTTAGGCTTTGTGGATCAGACAGTCTCTGTTGTAACTATAAAGCTCTGCTGTTGTATGTCACACACTATAATATGTAAACTAATGGGCATGGTGGTGTTCCAGGAAAATTTTATTTACAGAAACTAGCTGCTTTCCATATTTGGCCAGTGTTTGCCTCAGCCCTGATCTAGAGGCTTAGTGAGAGCTGGTTTGATATTTTGAGGGCAATAAGATCACTTTGTTAGATAGAGGCTGCTTTTCATCAAGAGGCATGTCTGGTTGTGATATTAACAGCAATGGATGCTGAAAGAATTATTGGTTCAGTTGTAAAATATGTGTGTGTATGTTCACTGTTATCACTGATAGAATTGCTGCTCCTGCCTTAGTCATTCATTGATAAAGTATTTATTGAGAACCTTCTATGAATCAGGCACTGTTCTTCATGCTGGCTTTCAGTGTTAAATAAAGGACCATGCTGTCATGCAGTTTATATTTTAATGAAAGAAAGCATAATAAACAGATAAACAAAATATTAGGGGTCAAAACGACGATGGAAGGACTTCTCTCGTGGTTGGGACTCTGCCTTGTAATGCAGGGGACGTAGATTTGATCCTTGGTCAAGGAACTAAGATCCAACATGCTTGGATCAGCTGTGGAGCAGCTAAGCCTTCATGCTACAACTGCTAGGCCCTTGTGCTACAACTAGAGAGTTGGTGCACTGTATTAAAAGATCCTACATGCTGCAACTAAGACCCCAGTGCAGCCAAATAAATGAAAAAACTGATGGAAATTGAGTAGGGTAACATAGTGGTGAGGAGTGATTATAGGCATTCTTTTAGACTGGTTAGTCAGAGAAGGGTCATGAAGAGGTGGCATAAACTGAGACCTGAACAAAAAAGTGCCAGCCACGCCCTTTCCTAGTGTGTCAGAGCCCTAGGAAAAGAGAATTCCAAGAGGAGAGGACATTTAGTATATATAAAAATCCTGTGGTTGGAACACAGTGGGCGAAAAGGACTCTGATAGGAATTTGGATAAGATAATCAGAGCCCAGATTGTGGGGGACCTTTAAACAGGGTGTAGAGTTTGGGTTTTCCTTTCTAGGTATAATGAGAACACACCAAGATTTTAATCAGGTATGTAATTTGATGTAATTTAAAATTTTAAAAAATTGTTCTGGCCTCTAGGTGGAAAACTAAACTGTAAGGTGGAGGGTGAGAATAGAAACAAGACAAGTTAGGAGACTTTTACAATAATCCTGACGAGACAGTGGTGAACTAGGGTGGTATGGTGAAGATGGAAAGAATCTGGTGATCAGTTTGGAGGTAGTCAGTAGAACTGTGATTGAATTGGAAGAAGGGAAGAGACATCAAGATTTCTTGATTTTACTTGAGAAACTGGGTGGATACTGGTGTCACTGCTGAGATGGAGAAGATTTTGGGAGGAGTAGCAGATAACAGGGAGGAAAATCAGGAGTTCTGGGACAAAAGTAGTTGATTAGTTGAAAAAGTACTGATGGGTATGTATTTACATCCATGAAAGTAGCTCCTTGATTCAGCATAGTTTTTGGAATCTGAAAATAGCTATATGACCACTATCAAAAATATAGTTCTGCCTTTTTTAGCCTGTTCATTTAGATAGAGTAGTGAGTATCTTGGGCATGTAGTAGGTTGTTGTTGATCTATAATTTTTAAAATTTATATTTTGAAAAGTTGGAGGCACTGTTACCTCTTGTATGCTTGCATGTACATAGATACACACATGTAAGTATGTTACATACTCTTACAATTTTTGACGTTTCATCTGGGTGCTCAGATGTTTATATTTTTTCATTTCTTACGAATATATTTATGATTCCTCAATCTATACTCTCAATTCCTAATTTTTCATTGATGTATCTATTTATATGTTACTACTTTTACAAAGGATGTATAGATACTAGGTTGATACTTGGCAGTTTACATTTGGGAGGTTGAGTTCATTAATCCCTTAACTTTCTAATTTTTTCTACTGGGTTTTCAAGGTTTGGCTATCTCAAAAGTTATTCTGTCCTTGATCATCAGCATTTAAATTTAATGTTTTTTAAAAATTACTTAAAAATTTTGTTTTTCTGTGTATTTTTCCGAGTCATTATCTCATGCCTAAACTCTCATTATTGCCACCCTAAACTGAGTGTTTTGAAAACTGAGCTTCCTTGGAAACTCCCTTACCCTTATCCCCTTTCTCTTTCTCTGTTCTGATCGTCTATAAACAACTTGTACAAGCATGGTTTTCATTTTTATTGCTCAGCTTCTTAGAGTGAGGATTTAGAGACATCATTAAAATGTTTTTTTTTTCACGTAATCTTTACATTTTTATTTCATTTTCCTTACTAAAAATTCTGTATTCTAACCAACGTCGTTAACTTTGCTGTTCACTCAGAGAACAGTCATTTATGAGGCTTTGACGTGCCTGCCATTTCAGGCAAAGGGAACAGCTATTTCAAGACATAAAGACATGAACTGCTTATAGTGTGGTTTTTTTTTTTTTTTTTTAAGGACACTCAGCACTACCACAACCACACACTGCCTCATGACTCTCAGTAAATAGTATCTGACTAACAGAAAGGAATTTTGTTCATTAGGATTCAGTGCGCCTGCTAGCTGTGGAAGCCTGTGTCAGTATTGCCCAGTTACTGTCTCAGGATGACATTGAGGCTTTGGTGATGCCTGCACTTCGACAAGCAGTAGAAGATAAATCTTGGCGAGTTCGCTATATGGTAGCTGACAAATTTTCAGAGGTAAAATTAGTGCACTGACATTTTTTAAGTACTAAAAGGAAGAAAAACCCCAGAAACCCACAGATTTGCTGTCATAACCAAAAGTTTCTGAATTGGAAGTGCTTGAGGCAAAAATATACATAGACCTTCTTGGACTCATGATGGGGTTAGGTCCTGATAAACCCATTGTAAGTTGAAAGTGCATTTAATGCACCTAACCTGCTGAACAGCATAACTTAGCCTCGCCTACTTGAAACATTTAAAGAACACTCACATTAGCCTACAGGTGGGCAGAATCCTCTAACAGAAAACCCATTTTATAATAAAATGTTGAATAGCTCATGTAATTTATTCAATACTGGTACTAAAAGTGAAAAACAGAATGGTTTTAAGTGTATCGGTTGTTCCCCCTTGTGATTACATGGCTAACTGGAAGCTCTGGCTTCCTCCCTCTGCCCAGCATCATGGGAGGGTGGTACTACATAGTGCTAGCCCAGGAAAAGGTCAAAATTCAAAATGTGAAATTTGGTTTCTACTCAACGTGTATTGCTTTCACAACATCCTAAAGTTGACAAATCTGAAGTTGAGCGATCGTAAGTTGGGGACTGTCTCTACTTGAAGATTGCACTGTGCTTGTTAGTTATTTTGACTAGAATACATTAAAACCTGTACAAATTCTTTTATAGCTCCAGAAAGCTGTGGGTCCCAAAATCACCCTAAATGACCTCATCCCCGCCTTTCAGAACCTACTCAAAGACTGTGAAGCTGAAGTCCGAGCAGCTGCTGCCCATAAAGTAAAAGGTTAAGGTGTCAGTTTATGTTGTAACTAGATCACTTTGGTGCATTTTTTTATGTCAGTGAATTTTCTATTTTTTTTTTTGTCTTAGATTATGTTTTCAGATAGAGATGATTTTAATGTGTTGAAATGTTAACATTGTCACATAAAGCTACTCTCTTATATGTTTAAAACCAAATAGCTGTGTTATCTTGTTTCTGTTAAAAAAAAAAGTATCCAATCCAGATTGGATTGGTGTGGTACACAGTGGCATATAGATTGACCAAAAAATGCATTTAAAAGGAGCCATTTTTCTTCCTTGGAACTTATTTGCTTAAACATATGATTTGATTTAACTTGAAACTGTTGATAAATCTGGTTAAATTTCTTCATTTGGCTCCTGATAAATGGCTCTACATAAGCATTTTTTTTCTTTCTCTTTGTATATTTTAGAACTTTGTGAGAACTTGCCTATGGAAGGTAGAGAGACCATAATTATGAATCAAATTCTGCCCTATATAAAGGTAAACCTAACTTTATTTTTTGTTTCACTTTGCCCTCTGTGAAGGTAAACCTGACCTCAGTTTTTGTTTGTATTACCTTAAAGCTCTTTTGAGTTTAAACATGGACCAGGGATGAATGGGACAGTTATGTTAATGTGTGACACTGTTATTTATTACTTATTAGTGTTTTATAAGTACAAAAGGCTCTTTTTTGCATAGGCTTCCCTGGTGGCTCAGAGGGTAAAGCGTCTGCCTGCAATGCAGGAGACCTGGGTTTGATCCCTGGGTCAGGAAGATCCCCTGGAGAAGGAAATGGCAACCCACTCCAGTACTCTTGCTTGGAAAATCCCATGGACAGAGAAGCCTGGTTGACTACAGTCCATGGGATCGCAAAGAGTCCGACATGACTGAGTGACTTCGCTTTCTTTCTTTTCTTTCTTTTATTTTATCTGACAGATGGTCTCAGGAAACTTGATCGACTAATCAATATCGAAAGAGTGCCGTCTTTTAAAATTCCTTGGGAAATCGTATGGAAGTTTCTGTTGTCTTGCAAAAAAACTAAAGGTTTTTAATTTTGACTTTATTTTAGGAATTAGTATCTGATACAAATCAACATGTCAAGTCAGCTCTAGCTTCTGTAATTATGGGCTTATCTACCATTTTGGGCAAAGAGAATACCATTGAACATCTTCTACCTCTCTTTTTAGCTCAGTTAAAGGATGAGGTGAGTCTGGCTATAAGTTTTGTTGTCTTTTGGTAGTCGGTGATTTGGTTTGGTTTTTGTTTGGGGTGTCACTGAAAAAGTAACTTATTTTAAACCATTGACAGTATTTGGGCACCGAGTTACAAGTTCCTGAGAAAATGGGCCCCTGATACAGACGTAAAAATGTCTGTCCATTTTCTCTGCCTAATTCCTGATTATATTCACTGTTTTTTTCTTCTCTTTAAACTTACTGGATCTTTATTTGAAAAGTTTCATTTAAATTTAGATATAATATTATAAAAATTACCCTGTTTGCCAGGCGTGATCATCAGTGCTTTGCATGTGTTATTATTACGTGTAATTTTCACAGCAACCTTATTTTTGAGGGTCGGTCTTACTATTATTCCCATTTTACAGATGAAGAAAGTGAGGCCCAGAGGTAAAATAACCTACCTGAATTCTCAGCTGTGGTTGACGTGGGATTTGAATACATACAATTTGATTTCATAGCCTATGTGCTCTTTACGTTTCTATAGACTTTTCATTGAGAGTTCTGTTTAAGTCAACTAAATTGTGTACTTTGAATTATTTGTGTACTCAGTATTAAGTATTTCTTCCAAGACAATACTTTTTTCACCCAAGTCAATACTTCCTCATTTTAAAATTTATTTGCTCATCATGGTGGTAGGAGAATATCGAGCAGAGAACTTGATCTTTATATGTGCTCTTTTGGGTCTTGTGTATTTGCAGTGTCCTGAAGTTCGTTTGAATATCATCTCCAATTTGGATTGTGTAAATGAAGTGATTGGAATCCGGCAGCTCTCTCAGTCACTCCTTCCTGCCATCGTGGAGCTGGCTGAAGATGCTAAATGGAGGGTCCGGCTGGCCATCATCGAGTATATGCCACTGCTGGCGGGCCAGCTGGTGTGTGTGGGCACTCTTGTGAGCTGAAGGATAGCATCACATAGTGGAGCAGACTCACCAGGGCCAGCAGGAGGCCCACATAGCTTGTATGGTTATGTTCATTTAGATGCATGAGAAAGTATGGCTCTGTCAGTTGCCTGTAGAATGATTTTCATTTTCATCAGTGCATTAACATCTAACAAAAACGTATTATAAAAACACATTTCACCTCCCCGGCATCTGAAAGCAAAGCCATAGAAGAGTATATAATTTCTTGGTATAGATCACATAGATTTTGTGATACTTAATTTCTCTGTGATTTAAGGGATATTTATCTGAGAAGAAAGGGGAGTATGGTTTCGAGATTTGACTTTTGCTCAGGGAAGCTTCCCTCTCTGCCTGTATTCTGAGCAAATGTCTCTGGTTACCACTTTTCCTGCATTCTGGGTAAAGGGAGTTGACTCCCCGTATGAAAAAGGAGTGTTGAGGTTTGTAATGCTAGTATTTTGGCCAGAGTTTGTATTATCACATTATCTGTTACTATTTGAGATTTATGGATAGTTTTACTGATAACAAGTTAATTAAAATTTCAGTGCTGAGTTTAATAGCCACATCCTTTCCTTTCTTTTATAGTAGGTACCCTAGTCACTTCTGAATTTGATGTGCCCTCATCATGGTGGTTGCACTTTACTATAGAATAACTGTTAAAATCTAGATGAGGAGATAGACAACTGATCTCTTTTTGGGCAGGGCTGTGTTCAGTGTCATTTCCAGTGCCTCCCATAGTGCCTGACATTAATCAGGCACTTAACATTTGTTGATTGTTGAGAAAAATGAATACTTGACTAGTTTTTGAGAAAGCTCATAATGTGTCTGTTTATAGCCAGTATTACTGCAATTTGTTTCTCCTCTTTCACTTCTATTCCTTTCATATCATAGCATATGAGATTTATTTTTTCTTTTCTTGGACTACTGAATTTGTGTTGTTATTTTGGTGTACTTGGTTTATGAAATGTGTATTGTGCATGTCTGTGGGATCATGTTTTATAAAACTTGAAGTGTCCCATTCTTCATAATAGATGCCAGAGATAGCAGTGTACGGGTTTCCCCCAGTGTCTGAAAGTAGAGCATCCCTAAAAGCGCTTTTGCAAGCTAAGAAGCAGTTACCTTAGGATGCATCCTGCTAACAGATACATGAACTAGATCTAGAGGAAGCACAGATGCTCACAGACACAGTTTGGAGTAGTCGCGGCCTGATGCTGAGATAAGATGCTGAGTGTAGTTCTCAGGGAAGGAGCTTGGCTGTGCCACGCTTGCTGCTGCCTGTCTTAAGGCTCATTGGCTTGTCGCAAAACAAACGCTGAACACTGTTTTCACCTTTTTTCATTAAAGAAGAAATCCAATTTAGATTTCTTTCAGTTAGTGAAGACGTGTGCTCTTTTACATCTCTTTTGTACAAGTGAAGTGATACAAAGTGAACTTTCAAAAAGTAGAGGATACCTAATGGGGTCAGACAAAGTCATCCTGTCAGTTTTTCTCCCCACTGTTGTTATTGTTCAGTTGCTAAGTTGTGTCCGACTCTGTGACCACATAAACTGCAGCATGCCGGGCTCCTCTGTCCTCCACTGTCTCCCAGAGTTGTCCTGCCATTCCCAAGAACTGAGTGTCATCTTCTGTTCTTAAGTCTTGACTGTCATGACTCAGAGTGGAAAGCAGCAGTAGTTCACTGGTTTGCTGAAGGTTGAAGTAATTGTCCAGAAGGGAGGGTGAATTTTAGTACCATTTCTTTTAACCTCTGTTCCTCACAGGCCTGAGAAGCCTGCAGAGGTTGGTAGCTCTCTGGGGGAGCTTGGAGACAGGCACCTGGTGACTTTGGCTGCTTCATGCTTGTCCAGCAGGGGTGACATGCATCAGACAGAAGCCTTTTGTTAAACGACTTCAACATCTTATGAGTATTATATGTTTTATCCTTTAAAAAAAAATCCATAAATACTTTTATTTCAGGTAATCAATTTATAAAATTCCTTCAAGACTTTATGTATGGCCTGGTTTATGGACCATAGTGAGTAAATGTAAGGCTAAGCCACAAGAATCAGGAAATAAAAGTTAATTAGGACTCAGAGAAATCCATGACCTGAAATGAAAATAAACCTTTGAGAGCAGACCTGGTAATCCAAGTGTATGCTAAAGCCTGTTCATAACCTATTATTATGAAGCCATTTTATTATATTTTGAAAGCACTTGTATAACATTTCTTTATTTAAAATATATGGTCACTGGTCAGAAACTTCTTAGGTTCCAAAGACGCTAAAGACTGTGAACATGTAGGCATCAGGAGAGGGGTGCGGGGAAAGCATGGTTCACAGCCATCTCCCACACGATGTGAATCACTCTGCGGTGCTAGGTCTGTGTAAACCAGTTCGAGGAGCTCATCCGCAGCCTATGCTGCTGTGGCCACCATTGATGGGGAGAGCTGGGATGGGTCCACCTCACCTGTAGTCTTGTGCCTGCTTATTCTCTCTCTGCTTTCTCCTGTGGATCCCAGGGTGCTCTCTTTAATGGGGGAGGAGTCTATTTCTTGATATCAGGTTCTTTACCCTTAAGGATTTATTAAGATATTAACTAAAAAAAAAAAAAAAAGATATTAACCGAAAAGGGAAAATTTTGAGAATTATTAGTATTTCTGACTGGTATTTTCCTGATGGCTCATTTTCACAGATATTCCGTAGAGATCTTTTGGCAGACTGTCCATGCTGCGTTCTTCCTACACATCTGCGGTGTAGTGTCTGGTTCCAGGCCACTCTCTTCTCTCCTACTTAGCAGTCCCTGGGCCATCTCATTTACTTTTTCTTTATGATTTCTATCCAGTAAAGTAGTTTTACAGTTTGTAAATCAAACCTGATGGTATTCTTTTTTCTGGCTGGTCCATGAATTCAGCTTATTTGGAAATAAGTGAATTTTTTAGCTTTCAGGTCACTTTGGTGTAATATGAATAGACCTTGATTTTTAAACTTTGGAGACATATATTAATGGAATCTTCTGTATCCATAGGGTGTGGAATTCTTTGATGAAAAGCTGAATTCTTTATGTATGGCCTGGCTTGTGGACCATGGTAAGTAAATAAGTTAATGGAAGTCCTGTGTTTTTGCATATATCCCATTTTGTTTGTATATTTCCTTTTCAGAAAAGAACCCTAATCTGACCATATTTTGTTTTACCAGTGTAGGGATGAAGACAGACTTTCATTAAAGTCCAGTTAGCTTGTTCTGAGCAAAAGTTTGACATTTCTATTTTCTACCAATTTTTCTATTGTTTTTTTTTCTTTTTTTTCTATTAATTTATTTATTTTAGTTGGAGGCTAATTACTTTACAATATTGTAGTGGTTTTTGCCATACAGTAATATGAATCAGCCATGGGTGTACATGTGTTCCCCATCCTGAACCCCCCTCCCACCTCCCTCCCCATCCCATCCCTCTGGTTCATCCCAACTTTTACATTGAACAATCTCTTTGTCCTATTTCTCACTCTTTCCATTACATTATTTTTAGACTTTCCCTTTCATACATATACTCATTCCTTCCTTGTTCAAAGGTCTTCTGTTCCACCATCTTTTGCTATCTTTGTGTCTTCAGCCACTGTAGACTGAGTTGGACAGGGATTGGAATCAGAAGAAAGACCTGGGGGAGGAAATGGCTCGTGGGCTTCTTGGAGGTGACACAGAGAAGCAGGTGTACAGTGGTGCAGTAAAGATGTCAGGGCATGGAAGACATCACCTATCACCTGGGATAGAGAGGGCCCCAATTTCTGGTTTGGGTGAGAGGCTCGCTATCTTATCTTTGCTTTTATAGCATAACTCATTTCAGCAGTCACAGAATCTTTTTCCTCTAGTGCCCCTTACTGTGTTACAAAATAAAAGGTGAAACTGCTGCTTCTCAAAATACACGGTTGATGTTTTATATAGAACTACTTTGTACGTTCACTTGATAGCAGTTGACTTTTGGACAAGGTTTCAGGTCTGGATATCTGCACTTGTCTGCTGGGCAGCAATGGGTCGGAGGGGCTCTCTCTGTACCAGTGAGGTCCAGTGTCAGCCTCCTGTCCAGACCTGGCAGCTTCATGTGGTCTGAGATCTGTGCAGATGAGGGCCCTGAGGACTTACAATGTCCTGTGATCTTTGGGTTCCATATTTTGGTGATTATGATGAGTATCTTGCTTCAGTTCCACAGCACCTTATATATACTTTATTTACAGAGCGTATCTCTTAGGGTGCCTCTGGGACCCTCCTTTGGGAGGAGTGGGGATATTGTGTCTGCTTCTGCAGGTAGGTGGTTTTCCTAAGGGCATAATTGGATCATATGGTTAAGAAAGTGAAGAGGAGAGGTGCAAAAAAAATGTGTAAATTTCATAAAGGCGTGTAAATGTAGATAATCTCATTGTTTTCAAACTAGATTGCAAAGACTTTATTTCTCTTTTTCTTGTCCTCTAAAGTTGTGTCTTTAAGGCTTCATTTTTTTCTTCTTAAATGAAACTAAGGTTTGGTGAATCATAGGAAAGATAGCCTTCTCTTTTTAGAAATAAAGTGTTCATACTATTTTTGATAAATATTTAATGTTAGTGAGTCCCAACAGATTGGTCCATACTTTCTTTGAAAGCTAGTATTCTAGACTTATTTTGAGAAACTTTTAAAATCCTGATGTTCCACGAAGAATTGAATTCCTGACATCTTTTCTATATAGAATTCACCAGTCTATGCAGGTTAATTAATGCTTCCTCTTTTCTCTGATCTTTTGTCTTCTGGTTTGGGAGCAGAAGAGACCCTTGTGTCTTTTTCTGCAGCAGCATACTTAAGTGGCCTTTGCAAGCATTCTTTGAACCAGTGAAATGTCAGCTCTGAAATTGTTCGAGGTTTTGTTTTTGCATTTTAGATAACTGCCATGTAGTGATCAGTGATCTGTTAAATTTTTAGAAACTTTTTTTGCTTATTAAAGTACTGAGAGGATATTGTGAAAAAGTTCAGAGAACTAGAAGGAAGACAGCATCACTTGACCTCTTTTCCCATGGTTGAGTGGATAGTGTTGATCAGAGAGAGGTATTTAGAAGGGGAATTTCTTTTTTATAGGAGGAAGGAAAAAGTACCAAAGTTAGTAAGCATATAGAGTGTGTTAGCAATTTAGAGGAATGTTGCACATCAGCCAGACCTTGAGGGGAGAGGGAAGAAGAGGGAGTGAGAGAGACAAAACAAGCAGAGAGGAGAGGCAAAACCGTGGAGTGGTTTGTTTGCATTCTTTTCACAGCAAAATTGAGAGGAGCCAAGAACATAGTAGGCATCTGGCCAAGTGGAGTTGAGTGCGAGGCCGAGTGCTTGTCTCTGGTTACTCTGGCAATGAGATCCCTTCCCTATGGCAATGACATTAGGATGAGAAGAATCTCAAGCAAATAAAAAAGCAATGAGGGGGGGAAGACACAGATGGGAAGAAGTTGGCGGGGGACGCTGTGCTGAAAACAAAGACTGTGCTGGTGAAGGGAGGGAGTTTTTGTTATGAGCGAAATAGGTGACTTGGGCGTGTTCCTTTGAGAGTGCTGCTGAATGTCTCTGGCAGGTTGCTTCTTCCACATGCTTTGGTCAGGTTGCATGTTGGTAATAAATTATCTAGCTCCTTGGCTAAGGTGTCTGGCCTGTGCTCACCAGCAGCATTGCCTGAGAGGCTCTGTGGCCTGGGAAGAACCGGCTGTTTCCTGTCTGGGAGCCGTGTGTCAGTCTTCCAGGATCAGAGCTGTGGCTTGGGTGCCTGTCACTCCACAGCTGTCACCCGGGAGGGTTGGGTGCACCTGGAGGGAGGAGTAGAATAAGGAATCGGTACTGACCACTCTCACTTGTTATCTAAGCCCAAATTTTGTGTGTATTGGACGAGTAAGATGAAGCGTTGCCACACCTGTCTTCATTGGGTGCTGTATATAGTAGCTAGTTGAGAAGATTGTGGCTCAGGCCTTTATTATCTAGATTTATGATGTCTTTGCTAAATGACCTTGTAGGGAATTACGAGATTAAAGCAGGCGTGTGTATTCACAGAAGACATTTGACATGTTGCCTCAACAGAAACATTTTTAAGGGGTAAAAAGGCAAGTCAGTCTCAAGTTTTTATTTGCTGTGTGTAGACCACGGCTGCTGCTGCTAAGTCGCTTCAGTAGTGTCCGACTCTTTGCGACCCCATAGACGGCAGCCTACCAGGCTCCGCCGTCCCTGGGATTCTCCAGGCAAGAACACTGGAGCGGGTTGCCATTTCCTTCTCCAATGCATGAAAGTGAAAAGTGAAAGTGAAGTCACTCAGTCGTGTCCGACTCTTCGGGACCCCATGGACTGCAGCCTACCAGGCTCCTCCGTCCATGGGATTTTCCAGGCAAGAGTACTGGAGTGGGGCGCCGTTGCCTTCACTGGCAGTGGCCTCTAAATAACCTCCTCGCTGTCATTCTCTCAGCTGTTCTTGCTGCTGCTGGAATAATCTTGCTAAAATACCACATTGGTCATAGGGCCACATCTTTGCTTTAGAAACCCATCATTGGTTTCCTTATAGTCTAAATTTAGCTTTCGTGAAGCTGGGTCTGGCTCCACCCTAACTGTTCAACCTTACAGTCTCACAGATTTCAGTTTTTTCCTTTGTGCCCTGGGTAAGTTTTTTGTCCTTTCTAGGAATTCCTCCCTTCTTCTCTCCACTTACACAAATCCTCCATAATTTTTAAGGCCCAGTCCAAGTTCTCTGTTTCCCAAAGCCTTCCCAGACCTCCCTGTTCTCTGTCCTCTAAACTCCTACAGCCCTCAGGGGCTTTACCATTGCATGCTGTATTTTAATGAGTCTTAGACCCCATGACTTCTTAGAATGCATTATTTTTCATTTCTCTACTTGAGTATGTGGTCTTTGGGGGCAGGTAACTTATGCATTCTTTCTGTGACACACAGCACATAGTTGGCACTCACATTTGCTAATTAATGATTCCTGTAATGAGCTCCTTATTTCCCTTTTCCTTGGACATTTTGAAATTATAGTTAGACCACAGCAGCATATTAGAAGTCATAGCTGAGCATGCTTGCCATTGCAGTCTGACTAAATTTGGAGTGTTTACAGAGTTTTATTTTTGGCCCACCTTTATCGATGGTGTAAGTAAAAGTAAACTAGGTTATGCTCGTGATGTGAGCAGCACAACAGTCTCTTCTTCACTTCCTCTGCAGTGTACGCCGTCCGGGAAGCTGCCACCAATAACCTCATGAAACTAGTTCAGACGTTTGGTACAGAGTGGGCCCAAAATACCATCGTTCCCAAAGTGTTAGTAATGGCAAATGATCCTAATTACTTGCATAGAATGACCACTTTATTCTGCATTAATGTAAGTATTACATATCTGTTTTGTTAAGCTCTGGTGTTATTCAGGACAGTATGTCTGAATCCTGAATATGCTGTCTGCTGTTTGGACTGTATTTCTTAATATTGATTAAGTTGGATATTTAGGAGATGACAGAAAACTGTCAATTTTTCAGTTTGTGTCAAACTCTATAGTCAGTTTGAATTCTGGTCTAATTCTGGGATTCTATTCTACCTTGTATCTTTCATCACATGCTCACACTAGAAACATTTTCCTGGTGGCCAGTTACTTTCTTGTCTCTTTAGATTTGGGGATACTTTAAAAATAAAAAGTGTTTTTTAATGTGCTGTCGTATTTCTTTTTCAAGGCACTGTCTGAAGCCTGTGGTCAGGAAATAACCACTAAGCAGATGCTGCCTATTGTATTGAAAATGGCAGGAGACCAAGTAGCAAATGTCCGTTTCAATGTGGCCAAATCTCTACAGAAAATTGGACCAATTCTAGATACTGAGTAAGATTTTTAATATTCTTTTTTAAAAAGTAGATTTAAATTTTCACTCCATGTAGGCAGAAATAGCTATAATTAAATTGGGTGATTTTCACTTCACCTAAGATGTGGGTTAGGTTAAAGAAAATACTAGAGTAATGCAACAACCAGTTTTGAGTGTCTACTCTTTTATATTTAAGCTCTGTACGTGTGTAGATCATTGTCCAAAGCTAATTCTGCAGAGACTTAGAGAAATTATTTAGTACTTGTCAAGTTAATATTAAAGATGTTTTAAAATATTTTATTAATTTTAAACTGTAAAAATTACCATAGAGTATAATATATATTACATACCATAAATCATTTCTCTGGCTCAGAAGACTGCCTTTCACAAATGATACTGTTGGATTTTAGTGCTTTGCAGGAGGAAGTTAAGCCGATACTACAGAAGCTAGGCCAAGATGAAGATATGGATGTCAAGTATTTTGCACAGGAAGCCATAAGTGGTATGTCTGTTTCTGCCGTCCGGCTTCGGCTTGGGGTCACAGGATGTGAGTGGTGCTAAGTGGCCCAGGCAGTGAGCACCCGACACGGGAGGGGTGAGCTCCTGAGACACTGCTCCTCTTTGAGTAGAGCCTTCTTGGCCTACCGCCGGGCAGGCTGTTTTCTCAATTCCATATCTAAGGGCTGGGTAGGGATACGATTCTTAGCAGTAAGAACAGTTTTTTGTTTGGATTTTAATTAGTTTTTAAAGTTTTAACTTTGGTTTAGCCTGACAGTAAGGAAACTGACCACTGTGAGAAGCTCTTAGTCTTACGCTTTGGGATCATTGTTGCTGTGCTGAATATTCGCTACGTAGTTCATGCACTTTCTGTACCACTAACTTGATTTTGTTTGAAATTTTCTAGTGCTTGCACTGGCATAACGAGGAACAGGAGGGGAAAGACTTTACTAAATTCTTATCACAGATTTCTAGTCAATGTGTTCTTGAATTGGGTGGAGAGAAAAAATGGAAAACCTTCAAGACCTCATCCGAGCAAATGGCAGCAACATACAAGAAACCAAATTTCAGTGACTTGATTCTTTCTAAAGATGAAATGGCATTGTTTTTCACTTGTCTTCCTTGTTGGGATAATTTAAACTGTTCTTATTGTTTGTGACCAGTTTCTAATACTTGGCACAGTCATCTCTTGACTGTCTCCTAATGATTTATTTAGCACCGTCTGGGCTCCTGCATCGTCATTGTTTAATGAGGTCCCAGCCTCTTTAATATTCCACTAAGCCTGGACGGGTTTTGGACCCAGACGTGGAACAGAGTGATTCTTTTGATGTTTACATGTATCTGTGTGTCTCCATTCCAAAGGTAAATGTACATGGTTTAGAATAACTTATTTTATAAGCACTCCTCTTGGGAGACACACTGAGATTTAACTGTAGTGAAAGCCATATTCTCCTGGATAATGATGGTCCGTGTCAGTGTCTCACCCAAAAGAGGAATGTGGACACTCAGGGTTCATGTGTTGGTTGTTTTGGTTTTTATTTGCTTGATTGTGGCTGTAATCATGTCATTCAGAAACCTGAAGTACAGATGCATCTTGCTTCTAATGTGTCGTGTTGAAACCTAACTCCGTTTCTGCAGCTCCCCACTGTGACTGCATTCAAAAATACTCCTTTCTCTCCCTGCTGAGATGCTTAAAATTTAGTGCCACTTAATAAGCAGTGGTTCTACTGTTTGATTGTAGATTGCAGTTGAATTTCTAACAAGTAAAGGAACCAGTAGTTCAACATTGAGGATTTCCTGCTTCTTACCTGGTTCTGCTTCCAGCTGTGTGAACATTTGGTTTTTGCTATATTGTACAGTAATAGCTTTCCAAACTGAAGGATCATTATTTTTTTGGTATGGGTGATGCTGGAATCTTACCGTTTGAAATGTTATTCTGCTTTTACAGTAAAACCTCATTCATTTCTCCTGGAATTAATAATGACTTAAAGCTGAAGAGTTTGCTGAAGCAAATTAATTGTATGTAAGGAAGCCTGATGTTTCTGAACTACTCAAACGCTCTTCAAAAAACACCCTTTTCCCACTTGATATGCCTAGTTTCTAATCACTCCCATCAATTGTATTAAAATACCTTCTGTGAGGATCTTTATCCGGCCACACCTTTATTTAGATACATTGAATTTGCTCTTTATACCTGATAGATACACACACACATTTAATGGAGGATTTAAATATTTTTTCTTTTAAATTTATGAACATTTTTCACCTAATCAAACTTGTCTTGCTCTAATGACTTTTTAATTAATGAGGTTTTATTGTAGCTTATTTTTCTCTCGGTGCATCTTGCCGAGTCTGAGTCTTGTCTACTTGTCTCCATTTTGGTTTTCAAATAGTTTCTTTTATTTACAGTCTCTTAAAGCCAACGACTGAAGCGACTTAGCAGCAGCAGCAGCAAAGCCAATGAGCCCTGTTCTGTTTTGTGAAGGCACAAAGACTTCTAGGAAGCTTTGTACATTAAACCGTTTCAGAAAACCAAGTTTGACCAAATACTTTAAAGTTTGTCTTACCTTAGAAAAGCAGAACGTTTAAAATCAAAATTATCTGAGTGCATTTAAAACTGCCAAACTAGTTTATAGTAATTATTTTATTACTTTGGGGCTAAGGATTAAATATTTTCTTAGGCAAAAATCTTTTCTTTCCCTGAGGAAATCATTAATTATTATGCTGTAAACAATTTTTGTTTCATAGTTCTGTTTTTTTTTATTACCTACAGTTATGTTCATCTTCATTGAATTTCATGTTTGAGAGACTATTGATTGAAACGAATTTACACAACCATTCCTTTCCTCTGGTTTGGAGATAGATTCTTAAATGGCCTTGTGGACCTCTTGGGGAGCACTGTGCATTGACCTCCACCCTTGGATGTGGTAAAGGGGAGACTGTGAGCCCTTTCTTTCTCAGGCTTGGGTCAGGGAGCTCAGCAGGGCCCTGTTGTTTTGGGTCAGCCTGTAGGGACTTCATTGTTTCTTCTGACTTCAACAATAGGGATCCATTTTGTTAATCTTCAGAGGAACTGTTCTTTGGCTTATAACTTGTCCTTTTCTCCATGTATTAGTTTTCTTGCCTTAATTTCACAGGAATGTAAGCTCCAGGAGCTCTGTAAGGGCTGGGGTTTTTGTTTTGTCTTCTGCTGTATCTGTACCACCAGCGTCTGGGTCAGTGGTGTACATGGTAGGTGCTCAATAAAAATGTGTTCAATGAATTTCTAAAACCTGTCTTCTGATGTGTTGTGTGTGTGGAACAAGTAATCCAAGGTACCAGACTATTCTCATTCTCCTGTTGACACAGTAAAAGAATTTCACTGCTTTTATGTGGCCCTTCTCCAGTCCCCATCTTAGGTGGCAGTTGTATTTGGATTGTACAGTGCTTGGAATAAGCGCTGCCATAGATACCCATCCTAGGCAGTTTACAGCAGTTGTTTGATTGATTAGGAAAGTGAAGCAGAGACATGTATACATTGTTATGCCAATAAAAGTCTTATCAGGAATGGAATTCACCTTAGCGTTTTGGGGTTTAACTTTCACAGGTTTAAGAGACAAGATCTTGTTTCTGTCTATGCTATCATGAAGATACAAACCTGAAGTACATTTGGTTTCATAAGCATAAACAGATTAATGTATGGTTTCCAACGTGACTGTTTCCAGTCATGTTGGAGCCCTCAGGTCACAGAAATACTGCAGCTTGGCCACTGTGATTCTAGGCCCTGGAGGTCTTTGCTGGACAGCACCTTCTGAATCGACAGACAGCAGCCTGACCTTCGAGCAGTCTTCTCCAAGTGTCCAAGATATGCATGGACCTCCAGGGGAATCAGACGTGTCATTCCTGACCCAATGGTTAGGCTCTGGTAATGCTGGCTTGTTGGCAATGTTATTAATCGCTGTGTTGTCATGGAATTAAAAATCTGGTTCTTCCCTGAGGAAATCACACCATTCCCATTGCCCTGGGGATGGCAGGGCAGAGTGGCCCGGCAGGTTGGGTGCTTGTCTCTCGCCTTTCACTTAAAGTCCTCTGACGCTGGTTTTTCCTTCCTGGCCTTCTTGTCTTGAAGCCTCCTTTCTAAGCACTGCCTGGATACAGACTGGATGGAGAGGGAGCTGTCAGCTTGTTCTCTCTAGTTTAACAGTGAAGAGATTGTGGTCTGATGTTATGTAATTGCTTCTCTCGGGTTCTCTCATACTCCTGTTTTCCATCCAGCTCCATGCTCTTCTTTCCTGTTCACTCACATGTCTCCAATCTTTTTTTGTACCTAGAATAGTCCCACTATTCCCTGTTTGCCTCCACAAGCCTGCTTTTTCCAGGAAATTACATAATGTTCAGTTGAGATCGAAATCTTTCTGGAGGATGAAGAGATTTTAATTACTCACTGGGTAGAAAAGCCAAGTCATTTCTTTCTTCAGAGTTGTCTTAAATTGATGTCATCAGTTTTGCAAGCAGCCAAGTCTCTCCCGTCTGGCTGAGCTTCTGTAGGCTGTCAGTGACCCAGAGGTGGGGGAGCACCCGGCTGGCACCTTTGGCCCAGTGGGGTGGCACTTCCCATGGCCCTTGAGGAAAAGGCACCTTCAGTCAGGTCCAGGGGTGAGCTCTCTGGAGGCCTGTGTGCTTCCCCATGGCAGGGCTGGCACACCTGAGGGCCCTGGTGAGGAGGCGCAGGGGAGCTCCCAGGGGTGCGGCCTGGTGGGGACTGTTACCGTCTGCTGTCTGTGTCTCTAGCGGTGGCCCAAAGGCTGAGGAAGCTAGATTTTCCTGTGAAGGACAGTGAAGAGCCCAGCGCCCCTGGGGCTGACAAGAACCACTTCCTGAGACCCAGAGGGCCTGGAGAGGACACGGGGAAGGTAAGTGCCCTCATGCCGCTGGCCCAGGTCCCTCCATCGCCTGGGCTGAGGTGTGGGTGGAGGGCAGCTGGTGCGGCCTGGGGCTGCTGCCAAAGGCAGCGAAGCCAGATCTTTTAGCTCTCTCCCTGGGAGGACGGTGGAGTTTTGGGGACCAGGGGAGTCTGTTTTTATATGTATTATATATATTTCTTGTCCTTCATTCTGGGAATGCCTTCTGAGGGGTGGAGTGGGCTTGCCAGCACCCTGCCACTTGTGTGGCCCGAGGTTTCTCCCCAACCCCATGCAGAGGAGAGAGGTGGTTTGGTAAAGAGTTGCTTATTGAAACAGGCAGTTTCTATATACCTCCCAGAAGAGACTGTTCTTACTTGCTACAATTCATCAGGTAGTCACTTCCATTCAAGGAAAAATCCATTTCTGTCCATTTTACTGGGTAATAATCTGAATGTTTTACTAGCCACACCCCGCCCCCTGCCTTGACACCACTCTGAAGGAGGTGTGCCAAGTTCAAGTTCAGCGAAGTTGGTGCCAGCCAGTGCCCTGGGGCTGTTTGTTCAGAGGGTGATGTATGACTTAGACTCCTTCAGAGAAGCAGCACAGAGGGTCTGGCTGCCGTGTGCTGATGTCAGGCTGCATTTCGTATATTTGGAAGATAATGGTATTTTTGTACCCACTCCAGTGCGTTTGCTTGATGACAATTCTAACATCAAAATATCTTACAAATCTATATGCCCTTTCCTTCATGTTTTGTGAACTGGGGCCATGAGAATCTTTTGCTCTGGTCCAGGCCCTGAGCTGCAGTCTCTCATCTTAGAATGTTCTCCCCTTCCTGCTGCGCTGTGCACCTCGCTCCAGGGCCGGCAGCTCCCAGCTCTCCCTGCAGTGGCTGCCCTCACCCCGGAGGAAGGGCTGGGGTGACAGCGCCCTCACAGCCTCAGCAGCCTTTGTGTCCTTGCTTCTGTTTCACTGAAATGGGCCTCAGGGAAGATTCCACGTCTGAACAACAGTTTCACATTTGTAAGCCTAAGCCACAGACTTCTTTGGGAAGAAGGAGTTATATTTTCCTACACATTCAGGGTCCGCTGACTGTGCCGTTAAATACACAGTTTGCCTGTGATCTGTGCGTGGACTAGTTGAGGGACCCCTCTGTGGCACACTTGCCGGGTCTGAAGGCGGCTCCTGATGGCCACAAGCTGGGGAAACAGCATTCACTGCCATGTCCTGAACCCCGAAACTTGGTCACTGTGCAGACAGCTTGTCAGGCTCCTAGCAAAACCTCCCTTTGTCCTCGCAGCAGCCCTGGGTGCTGGGTGCTGGTGGCTCTTTCTCGGGTGGTCGAGAACCTCCCCCCAACCCTGTCCTGTCTACTGGGGCATCTTTTCCAGCACCAGAGGCCCAGCTGTGCTAGGCTTCTGAGGCTACAAATCAGTTAGCCCGGTAAAACCCCCTGTCCTGACTCAGGGAGCCATCCCTGAGTCTGTTTCAGTTAAGGAAAAGGACTCGGGGTGAGGTGGAAAGGGAATTGGCTGTTGCCAGGCAGAGCCCTGTGTGTCAGGGGCCAGCAGCCAAGTGAGTGATCCAGGAAGTCATCCAGTTGCAAACCAGAAATTGTTCTTAACCCCTCACTCACTGTCGGTGGCATGTAGCAGTTTCACCCATCTGCTCCCGTGGGGTCGGGGTGAACCCCGGTTACTGAGAGCCCTGGGAACTGCCTCCAGTGTCCACTGGCCTCTGGGCCCTGCGGGAACCGTTTGACAGCCCAGGGCTCGGCCTGCCTCTTGACCCAAGACAGGATGGCCCCGCGGGACAAGAGCCAGTTCCTGCGCTGATGGGTGCCTGCTCGGGGCCTCCCAGACTGGCCCCTGGTGGCTGCTCTCTGATGACAGAGCTGCTGACGGGCCTCTGTCAGACGAGGGTTAACAGAGGACTTGTTTATTGAATCGTGAAGTAGCTGTCACATGATTTTAATCAAAACACCATTTCCCTGACAACAGTGATGTCAGTCTTGTTATTGCAGGAAGGAGCAGCTGTGAGGGACAGTCAGGCTCCACGCTGAGCCCAGGTTCAGAGACTCAGATCAAGTGAAACATCATCAGTAGAGGTCGCAGGCACGGCCTCCCCGAACCTGCTGTCGTCCTCTCTGACGGGACAGCCTGTGCCGTGCAGACCCTGGCCAGAGCCCGGCCACCCCGTCTCCACTGACACTGCACCTTCTGCACCCGTTCTTCCTTCTACCCTTGTTTTCCCTTCTGGTTTTTCCAGTTCTCCTTACTTCCCCCAAGCTCAGAGTGTCATTCATGTGGGCCCCTAGGATCTCTGACCTCTGCCTTCTGGCACCTGTCTCCCCTCTTGTGTTTTGAACTAGCAATTCTCACCAGCCTGAGGTGGGGCCCTCCTATAGCTCGGGGATCTTGGCTCCCTTTGGAGCCTGCTTCCTGGAGGAGAGGGGCAGCTTGTTCTGTCCTTTTCTCTCCCGAGAGCAGGTTAGCGGGGCCTGGGTGCTGCCTGAGGGTCTCCAGGGCAGTTCTGAGCAGCTCAGCTGTGGACTTCTAAAGGGGTAGAAGCTCCTCAAGGAAGGGCCAAGCTTAGGGTAGGAGGTTAGTTCTCTTGAGCCCAGAATGACGACAGGAGGCCTGCATCCAGTCCGGAGATCAGGGCCCAGGGAGGTGGGCAGCAGACCGCTGCCAGGGTCAGTGGAGCAGTGTCCTCAGGGCCTGCCGCCTCTTGATGCCTTCTCTCTGGGGGGTGGGGACCAAGCAGCCGTCTCTGCAGAGAAAGACTCCGGGCCTTCCGGCCCTTCTGTATCCAGGAGCTCAGTCTTAAAAATTGGAGATGGATGAGAAAAGCCTTCTAGGTGGGACATGGATTCTCACAGCTGTTCTTTTATCTGTGGTACCCATGCCTAGAATCCATCACTGAAAGACGAAATCCTAGGCCAAGTTCTTGGTTCTTTGTATTTTTTTCATTTGTTTAGTTATTTTTGGCTGTGCTGGGTCTTCGTTGCTGCATGAGCTTTTCTCTAGTTGCGACAAGTGGAGGCTACTTTTCGTTGTGGTGCACAGGCATCTCATTGCCGTGGCTTCTCTTGTGAGGCATGGCTTCTGGGGCCTGTGGGCTCAGTAGTCGTGGCTCCCGGGCTCTAGAGCACAGGCTCAGCAAGTTGTGAGGCCCGGGCTTAGTTGCTCCATGGCACTAAGATCCTCAGCTGGGATCTTCCCAGACCAGGGATCAAGCCCACGTCTCCTGCATTGGCAGACAGCTTCTTTACCCCTGAGCCACCAGGGAAGCCCTGTTCTTGGTTCTTAACCTGCAGCAGGTGCTCGGTATAGGGCAGCCACCTTAAATCCGTGACGAGATTTCATTGGCACCAAACACCTATTTTCTATGTCGAGTGCTGAGATGATCAGGAGTTAAATGGAAAGGAGAGGTAGAAGTGAGAAGCCATTGAAGGGATCTGGGAGTCTTCTGAGTGCTTCCTTGTTGGAGGGCAGGGCTAGGCCAGGCCGCACTTGAACCTCACAGTAAAGCGGTGGCTAAGGCAGCTCGTCTGTGTTCCCAAGTCACCGTTGGGATAACGAGCCTTTGCAGTGATTTCCCCAGGTTAGCAGCAGGGCTGGGAGTAGTTCCAGGGGCCAAGGACTCAGCCAGAGGAACTTTGCTGCCTCCCAAGCTGTCCCTGGCAGAGAATGGATAGGTTCCACCCGACTGGAGGGCCTTAGTGGCCAAAGTGACTGCTCCAGGGGCTGGGCGGGGGAGCTGGACCCCGTTCCCCCACACTTGCTCCTGGCCAGGCCCTCCTTGCCCAGCCCTTTCATCCCCGGAGCCTCCTCCAGCTGCTTGCCTGACCTTGGGCCCTCTCTTGGCTGGCTTAGGGGCCTGCTGAACATCGGGGTTTGTTTAGTGACCCCCGGGGGGCAGTTCTAGTAGGCCCTGGACTGGAAGCTGAGCCGCTGGCTGGTCTGTGAACTCGGGGTCCCACAGTGTGGCGTGCTTCAGGGAGAGGCCTGGGGGGCTTTCCCTCAGGTCAGCTGCATTCCATCCCCCCCCCCAACTGTGTGGGTGATCCTAGCGTGGTGGCACACTTCCTCCTCAGGGTCAGGCTCCCAGTCAGGCCCCCTTTTGGCATCTCAGGCACCATTCCCTCATCTCTGGGGCGTGAAGAGAAAGACTGAGTCAGAAGCTTTCAGAGCCTGACTGACAGGGAGGCTGACAGCATCTCCCTCTGAGAGGCCGGATCCCCGACACCTCTTTCTTGGGGCCCAGAATCCCTGAGCTCTCTGCACTGCCAGCTCGTGGGGCTGCAGCTGCAAGGGGGTGTCTGCTCCTCCTGGGCAGCGCCCTCTCCTGCACCCGGGTTCGTCACTCAGCAGCTCAGCCCGGCACCGGCTTCTCCTGGGCTTCAGACCAGCTCTGAGTCAGTGCACCTAGGAAAGTCCCCTGGAAATTTATACAAAGGGAGCTTTCAGTGCTCCCTCAGGGTATTTGCAACTGTCAGTCCAGAGGAACTCAGCTGGGCCAGTGGACTGGCACACCTGTGGCAGAAAGGCTTGTTAGTTGAACGGCTGGAGGCACGCAACCAGCTTCATGCTCTGCTGACCTGGCTTTGGGGCACGGCCTCAGTTGTTTGCCCGTGATATCTGAGGTGACATTCCCTTCACTTCAGTCGAGACCCACATCTTTCTCCCAAGGGGCCCTCCAAAGGATGAGCCGTGAACAATATTCCATCCCTCCAGAGCTGCTCCACCCTGTCATTTCGTTTTTTAAAAGATTCTTATTGGAGTGTAGAGGACTTCCCTGTAGCTCAAACAGTATAGAATCTACCTGCAATGCAGGAGACCCAGGTTCAATCCCTGGCTCAGAAAGCTCCTCTGGAGAAGGGAATGGTGATCCAGTCCAGAATTCTTGCCCGGAGAATCCCATGGACAGAGGAGCCTGGAGGGGTACAGTCCATGGGGTCACAGTCAGATACGACTGAACGTTATGTGCCCGATGTGCCCGTTGATTTGCAATGTTGTGTTAGTTTCACATGTACAGTCATTTCTGTGAAGTGGTATCACTGGGACCAAATGAAAAGGGCAGAGTGGCTGTTGCCTGTGCAGGTGACATGTATCTTGTAGCGGTATGGTGCCCAGAATTCAGTGCACAAAGCCCAGAACGTCCTCCCGTGGTGCCCTGGGGCTGCGGGCAGAGCAGGGGGTGCTCTTTCTTACGGGATCCACCCAGGGAGGGGTGGGAACACTCAGAAGCGTGAGCCCTGCTGCTGCTGAGTCCCTTCAGTCGTGTCTGACTCTTTTGCGACCCTGTGGACTACAGCCTGCCAGGCTCCTCTGTCCATGGGGTTCTCTAGGCAAGAATACTGGAGTGGGTTGCCATTTCCTCCTCCAGGGGATCTTTCTGACCCAGGGATCGAACCCGGGTCTCTTGCATTGCAGGCAGATTCTTTACCACTGAGCCACTAGCAGGAGGGTAACTGAGGAGTGTGAGGGGGTGCAGACAGAGATGCTAGTGCTCTAAGTCGGGGGTTAGAAACCCCTCCAGCCCCACAAACGGGCCTCAGCGGGTCCAAGAAGCAACTCCCCTTGAAATTGTCTGTCTCAAGTTGTGTATATGTATGTTTGCTTGTTGCTCGGAAGAGGAGCCAGAGCCTTTTATCAGCATGTCAGAGGCATCTGTGAAACCTCAGTTTAAGAACTGGTGGAGTAGAAAGGAACAGATGGTCAACAGAACCCTGGGTGGGACCCTGACTGGCCGTGATGGAGGTGGACTCTGGTGAGGAGCACTACAGACGCTGCATTGCTTTGGAGGTGGGAGCACTTCTGACAAGCTCTAGACCCCAGAGGTCCCACGTCTGGAGCTCAGGGCGCCCTTGCCCCTTGCACTGAGCTTCTGGCTCACGAAGGCCACAGAACCGAGATTCTGCTCGTGAAGGTCAAGGGCTTGACCGGCTGTTAGAGTCCCAGCCAGTCTCTGCTGGCAGGTCTGTTATTTTTGCCTGTACCCTGGACACTGGGGTTGTTTTTGGCAACACAGAATCAAGATGATGGAGAAATTTGGTGGGAAAGGGTAAAGTTTGCAAAACACTGTTGCTGAAATTGAGTGCTTTCCTTCAAAGAAAGAAAAAAAAGCAGTGGAAACAGTGTTACTGAATTCTTGGGTAGTCAAACAGATTAACAGCCATTTGGGGGCAGGACTGAGCGCTTGTATGTGGTGCTGAGACGGATGGGTGGTCGGTGGGCAGGCTCTGCTCTCTTTCCCGTCTCCTCCAGGCCTCCACCCCCCCACCAGGGCCAGCGGGCACCCCTCAGTTTGGGAGCTGTCTTAGTGCTGGAGCATGGGCTCAACTGGAATGGTCTGAGTGAAGCCAAATCTTAAATCTGCTGCCAGAAAGTAGGATTTTTTTTTCTTTTATTTTGGCCACACCTCACGCAAGTGGGATCTTAGTATCAACCCTGTGCCCCCTGCATGGAGTCTTAACCATTGACCGGCCAGGGAAATCCCCAGAAAGTGGGATTTAATACTGCCCTTTCACTTGGGGCCCAGCACTGACACAAGTCCCGAATGAACGCATGCGAGTGCCCCAAATGCCTCAGCAAATGGATTCTCCAGCTCCTGTGGGCACAGAGCTGGGTCCTGTTGGGAGGGGGCCATAGCCTGTGTGTGTGTGTCTGGTCCCGTGGGGAGGGACACCACAGTGTGTGTGTTCTGCAGAGATGTGCCATTCTGAGTAAGTACCAGTGTCTCGTGGGTGCCCATTCCTTCCCCTTGCCCTGAAGCTTGCTTGTCCTGGGGCGGGGAGAGCCCAAGCTCCCCCCTCCTGCTGCAGAGACCCTCGCCTGGCTCCCTCTCTGAGTCCATGAGTGAGTGCCGGAGGCAATAGCTGCCCCGCCCCCCAATCCGGCCACGTGCAGACTGTGGTCAGCTGTGCTCTGGTCAGCGTTCTCTAGCACTACCGTGTGCTCGGGTGATTTCAGAGCAAGGTATTATTTACCCTGCTGACGTCAATGAGAACATATTATCCACTGTCCTTCGCTGCAGCCTGAAATGAGCACCAGAGCTCAGGGAACACAGCCACCATCCACCCAAGGCCCGATGAGGGAAAGGCCCTGCTTCACCCGTCTGCCATTCAGATCACCTGGGCTCTTAGAAAACAAGTTGTTTTTATTTTAATTCAAGAGGGTTGGAAAGGTAGAAACAGTACATTTTCCTTGCAGAAAATTACCCCATTTAAATTATGTTTGATACAAAGATCATTTATTAAACTGTATTTTAAGCAATTTTCTAACATTGAGTGACAGGTTACATTTTGATTTTTTTCACATTGGAGCTATTATGATTTGCACTCAAAATACCAAAACTATTGAACTCACCATTTTTTCTTAGTAATTAAAAAAAAAAGCACACAGAAAAAATAACTACAATTAGATTAATTTTATCAAAAGTAACTCTTTCACAAACCAAACATCCAGCAAAGACCACCCTCTTCCCTTCAGAAATAAGCAAATAATCTTGCCCTTTCTACAAAGTGCAAATATCTCTATCAATCACTTTTGTTTCCTAAATTGCAACCCCCAAAGAGAAACAAACCTCCTTTCTCTCTGGTTCTTTTGCCTTCAGAGATTTTGGTGGAGGCAGATTTCTTTCGCCATCAGTAGTGGGATGGTATCACCATGTGAATTTCCTTGACTGAGCAAATCTTGAACAGATAAGCATCACACAGCCCCTAGCAAGGCCCAGTTATCTGTATTTGCTAGTGTAACATTATTCCAATCTGGGGTCACATTTTTCCAGGATGTTATTTTGTACTTCTATTTTTAAAGCTCCTCCCTACCCACCCACTTTGCCTCTGAAGACAAAAGTATTCAAAGTATGTTATTTTTTAACTCTATGGACCTTCACTGTAAATATACTCCACCCCCCTCCTCAGGACTGTACTGAGCTCCTGATTCTTTTCTAAGCAGTTGTTCTGCATGGTGGCTAAAGCTGTGCAATTGGACCCCTTGGCATCAAGAAAGGGTGTGTCCTATTACCAGCTTCTGCAGGAAATCATTTTATTGTGGGAGATGGAGAAACAAGGCATCTTTGACATGAGCCTGAGCATCTGCGGTTAACTGGATGCTGGAAAGACGGCTTCTGTGGGCTGTCTCCCGGGCCTCGCTCATGCAGGGTTGTTACCTGGAGGGCAGCTCTTCCACCAAAGCCAGGCAGCAGTCAACTGGGAATAAGGTTTCGGGGACAATGTCATGCTCACCCAGTGCTTAACCAGCATGGGGGCTTTGCTTATATAGCTGTTTACTTGTGAGATGCCTCAACTGCTACTGAGGAGGGAAGAGCGTCCCAAGAGCCTCCCCCAGCTCCTCTACTCCTGAGCTCTGTGGCTTGGACAAGTCAGTCTTCACAGAGCTTTGGTTTCCTCAGCCATAAAAAATGACTAACTGCTCAACTAATTTCATAGTACTGCTGTGAGAAATTAGAGATCACTTGTGAGAGTGCTGGGTAAATCAATGTACAGATAGAAGCTACTGCTCCTTTTGGACAGACGAGCTGAGTGCCTGGCAGGAACCAGCAAACCTACCCGACTGCAGGCAGTGCTGCTGCGTCCTTCTCAGTCTCTGCAATAGCAGGTGCACGATTTTGCCCAATGTGTTGAAATCTGCAGATGAGATGTGGGCAAGACGGTGGTGTAACTAGGGCGGCTGCGAGTCTTCTGGAATTAGCCAGGCTTCCTTCATGGGGAGAAGCAGTGAAAGAAAAAGATGGGAGGGGCACTGTGAGGCCAGGGACTTGGGGTCCAGGGCCCGGGGGGCGCTGGGGAAGGCCAGCCTAGGTCCCCTCAGGCCTTCCAGGGGCCGCGGGCTGACAGCGCTCTGTCATCAGCCTCCTCCCTGGGACCACAGGCCAGGGAGCACCGCACTACCACACCTGTCAGAAGGGAAACGTGGATTTGTTAAATTCTTTTGGTCCCAGTTTAGACAGAGAGGCAGATGATACTGTTCTTGTCTTCCACACATCACTCTGAAAACAAGTTCTAGAAAAATTTCCAGAAGCAATAAAATGATCAAAGATCCCTGCCTATACAGTGACTCCAACTTACTGCCTGTTCTCCAGTTTTTACCTTTGATGTCTAGGCACAAAGAGACCGAGCAGCTCGAGTGGCTTCCAAGGAGGCAGTAGAGGCAGCTCAGTTTAGGGGTCCAGGTGCAGCCAAGGTCAGCCCCGAACAGACTCTGCCACTGCTCGCGGGACCAACGTTGTCAAATGACCCTACGTATTGTCTCAAAGGAGAACAAATGTGAAAAATTAGCTGGAGTGAGATTTCCCTTAAGCCAACTCAAGTGTCTCCTCATATGGGCTTTTAAATGTAATCGTGGCAAGAAAATTCTGACCCCAAGACACAGAACCCAATATTAACCTGGGGCTTGACTGCGGCTGGGAGGACCCTGCCAGGGAAAGCATTCATTTCCTCACGTCCACACGTGTGAACTGCCCGCACCTGAGCAGGGCCTACTCTTGACCACTACGCACTTGGATCCGACTGGCCAGAGCGAAGGCGGCTGCTTTTTACCTTCCTTTAGTATCTGGTTGGCCAGCCAGTCACTCTTCAGCTGTGAACACACCCTTCTTCCCAACTCTAGCAATTAGGCAGAATTCATTTCTCTAAGAACCATCCTTTCAGACAGAGAGGAAAAGGCCAGTGCCGCCACGAGAGGGCGACACTCCCGCAAGGCGGTGCCTTCTCTCCCTGTCAGGGCGCAGGGCTCCGTCCCTCGGAGGCGAGGGCTGCCTTCAGCCCGCTCCCAGGCTCCTGCCAGCCCCACCAGACTGACACAGGTCACAGCTTCGACACTGAGGGAGAAAGGGATGCTGACTGTCTCTGTCTTTGGAGGCAAAGTCTGATGCAGGGAGGGAGCAGTCCTTCAGCTCCATCTCCTCATCCTTGACAGGCCCCTCATGTGGAGACTGGAGGATGGCTGGTGTGGAGAACCTCCTCCTGCCTCCTCTGTTCCCAAGGCAGCAGCAAGGCGGCGGGGAGGCCCTGGTGGGGCGGGGGGTGGCGGGGTGCATCTGTGTCGCTGTTTCAGGGGGACCCTGCACCCCCGCCTGCTGTGCTAATGTGCTCTCTTTGCCTTACAGGGACCAGCATATCAGCTGCACGTAAATACTAGAGACACACTTCCCCAATTGGAAACTGCAGAACTAGTGCTTTTTTCCCAAAGCAAGTCTAGACTAATATCCCAGATTTAAAAAAGAAAGCATAAACGAAAAATAAAGAAAGTACCACACATATTGCACTTTTTGCTGAATGAAGTTTTTACCTCACGTTCGTCTTAACCAAAGTGTCTTCAGACGAGCCCAGTTTACAAGAGGGTGATGCTAATGGTTAGTCATACAGTAGTGTACACACACTGGTGTGAGACAGACCGCGAAGGCGTCGTTTCAGAGTACCTCTCTTATAAAACGAGTAGTACTAAGCCTTCTTAGTGTTACTTTAGTATTTGTGAAGAGAAAACTGCTTGGAGGCTCACACAGGTCACTAGTCAGGAGACAGAGCAAAGGAGATGGTCAGATGGGGCTGGGAAAATGCCTGACTGAACAACAGAACCAGTCTCCTCTCACCAGCTTACATTTCAGAGAATAGATCGTTATGGAATTTATTGATTTCTGCTTGAAATAAATGAGAAAAGCAAACAGGAGCTTACAACACAGTCCAGCAGGACGGGTCATGCTCCTCGCCCGCTGTCTGCGGTCTGAACAGACCCGGCCACTGCTGGGTGCTCCCCAGGGCCCACCTCTGGGGCCGTGACACCCCCACAGCCTCTGCTGCCCCATCTGTCAGCCCAGTGGTCCTGCCGGAGCTCCCAGCTTTCCTGGGCTCAGCAGCTCATGGCCTGGTCTGTAACTCTGCCATCCTGGGGACTCTGAAATGAGCGGCCCCCGTCTTCAATCTGGAAGGCATTTTAATTTCATAAATATCATAGCGCTTCTGTAGAACATTTTGGGAAAACATCCTTCAGTCTAAACAAATCAAGCTTGTTTTACAACTGGCTTATTTTGCAAAAACTTAGAACAGATTAGAGATCTTAATGAAAGGATCTCTTAAATGATGTTGCCTATTTCACAAAATCATCTATCTTAAGCATGAGGAGGAATAAACAATTCGTAGAAGGAACCTACTTCTTCCTTCTTGGGTTTCTGCTGCGTCTTATCCAATCACAAAAACAAGTCCACCGCCCTCCCGTGCTCACACCGAGTCCAGCTCCGAGCAGAGCGCCTTCGGAGTGACTCCGACCCAGAGGAGCCGTCAGGAAACCCTAGGCCCTGGACGCTTCTCCTCGCCTGCCTGGACGCGCACTACAGAGGAAAGGCACCTGAAGGGTGTGTTCTAGATGCAGCATCAGTGTAGTATCTCTTCTCTGTGCTTTAAGGGAGATGCTTTGTGCTTACGCGTTCATCAGCTCACAGGACAAGCCATTCTAAGGGACAGAGACAAGAGTCTTTGTAAATAACACTGGGTTTGTATCACTTGGATCTTACTGTCCCAATGACAGATTACTCATTATTTCTAGGTTACACAGTCAACTAGCTGTGGCATCTCTTTTCACGTACTCTGATGACTGAATTGTAAGGGTTCAGTTGTACGAGTAATATATGTTTGGCAGATGAATCTTTTCAAATGGTTAACACATCTGTGGTCTTCTGAATATTGCTGTAATACTTGAACATTTCATTACACGTCAAAACTCTAAGGAAATTAAGGATGTGATTCCCACATGGTGGAAAACAAATTCTGAAGTGACTTTGGATTTAGCGTTGACATAAATGGAAAACTGTTGGTTTCTACAGAAAAGAAATTGTTAAAGCGTGATCTGGGGGAGGGGAAAGGCACAGCACTACCACTTCACATGGGAGATAAAAGTTCATTTTTCCTCGTCCTTAAAATTTCTAAGCCCTATATGAAATTGTCCAAATATACAAAGCTCAATAAACAACTAGCAACATCTAGTGTAAAGTCAAAGTAGTTATTACATTTTTAAAAGAGATATGAGGTCCTCTACAGACCAACTGCCCCAAACCGAAAGTCTCCACAGAAGACTGTGCGGGAAGAGCCCGTCTTCCCTGGCCCGGGGCTGCTGCTCTCGACCGATTCTTGCCTTTCCTGCCCCTGGTCTCCACTGCTGCGAGTCTCTTGGTTCCACAGGTGACATCTTTGGGAGCTCTTGGGACACTCTGACACTCTGGAACCCAGGGACCTTCTGAGGAGGTGACTGCCGGTTTCAGGGGTCAGTACCTGCTGTTACTCAGTGGACCCTGAAACAGAGCTCACGTTCTACCGTTTTGAGTGGTCTCGGGGACACTGTGCGGCAGCAGCTCAGAACGTAACGATTCAGCGACAAAATACAACTTTACTTCCTGTGCATCAGTTTCAATATGTATTCTTGATTTGCCTTTGAGGAACATGCTGTTGCTTGGTTTCAGTGAAAAATATATTGCCTTTTTTTTTTTGCCTGCATGTAACGGCACATATTTTTTTCCTGCTTTCACCGAGGTTTCCCTTGATGAACTGATGTAGTTCTGTGTAAAACCTAGGTCTGGGTGTCTTTTTCTTATGAAACTTTTGTTGGTGCCTCCGCTGAGAGCTCGCTCCACTTGACCTAGGGGCATGAGCTGCAGCCGACAACCACGTTCCAGCGCTTGCCACAGAAAACCACGGTGGGACAGAGCCAGCAGGAGGCGACACCTGGCTGGCCGGCCCTCCGATTCCAGTCGGGTGACTTGACTTCTTCCCCATCAGGGGGAGGGTGGGAAAACGAGCTTTTAAATTTAAAAGGCTGGAATAAAAATAGAAAGACAACACTCTTTTCACCCAACCAGCCTCACTTCCTGTAAAGCTGAGGTTAATTTACCAGGACGTAGCCGCTATGCTGTGGGTCCACGGCTTCCAGCATTTCACAATCAAAGAGTCCGGGGAACTCGGAAAGCGCCAGAGGGTCGTAGCCGGAGGGGCCCTCCTGCGGTCCTGAGCTCCTGGGACAGTCCGGCCCTTCCATGCTCCTCTGCGGGGTTCCATCCGCGGGGTACTGACCGGGAGCGGGGTGCTTGGGCTCCGGGGAGGCCGCGCCCGGCAGCTCACAAGTCTGATAGAACTGTAAGGGGGCCGGGGCGCCCCCCGCCTGCTGCGGCGGTGGCGGCGGCGGTGGCGGCGGGGCCCCCGGCGAGGCGGGCAGCGGCTGCAGCCGCATCTCGGGGTACGGGCTGAGGAAGGGGCTGAACGGCATGTGCTCGGAAGCCGGCTCCAGGACGGGGCTCAGGGGCTGGGTCAGGCTGAAAGGCGGCGGCGGCTGGGAGGGCGGTGGCGTCTCCTGGTGGGGAAGGGGCTGTGGGTAGGAGCTCTCTGCTATCTGCATCTGATTAAAATATGCCTGCAGCTGGGACTGTTTCTGGAGGAAGAGCCGCTTCTGCTGGAGTCTAAGTTGGCAATACCAAAAGAAAGAAGTTTAGGTCTTCTTCAGTGACGGCAATTCTAATGTAAATCCAGTATCAGTCATTAGCGTCCGTCCTCCCACTTCTCTCTTTCCCAAGGCAGGAAAAAAACAAAAAACAAAAAAACGGGGGTAGGAACCAGTCATGTTTGGTTTCTTAAACCCAATCTTATTTTTTGTCCCTCAATTCTGGCTGATCCCTCAGTGCTCAAGTGAACACCGTGAATTCCTTTTCTCTAAGACCCTTGGGTTTTTCCTCCCTTTGAAGCAAGGGGCTCACTCCCCATCCTGGGGTTCAGAAGCACGGGTGGGCCTCTGGAAGACCATGGATTAGGGGACATCTACCATGCTCAGCTAGTAAAGAATCCACCTGCAATGCGGGAGACCTGGGTTCGATCCCTGGGTTGGGAAGATCCCCTGGAGAAGGGAAAGGCTACCCACTCCAGTATTCTGCCCTGGAGGATTCCATGGACTGTATAGTCCATGGGGTCTCAAAGAGTTGGACACAACTGAGCAACTTTTACTTTCACCTTGGCCGAGATGCTTCTACTCAGGAGGCTGGAAAGCACAGATTACTACAAGGGAGGCTGGAGGCCTTCTTTCCAGTAAAACCCACTTAAACTGCATTAGCCCCCAGGTCCTGAATGCTTAGGTTTATTCACAGACCAAAGGGGAAACACCAGGAGAAAATGAAAACAAAGCAGGCTTAGGGCTGCTCTTCCCGGACAGGCCTATATTCCATGGACAGTGGAACATCCGTGTTAGCATATGGAAACCTGTTGTCCTGGTACAGGGAAATTTTAGAGGGAAGGACAACGCACCCAGCTGAAGTTGGCCACAAAGAAAGTGACCTCTCTGGCCGACCACCATCTCTCACCTATGTTCTTGCAGCTGCTGTTCAAGGCTCCGTGGCGGTTCTTTGCAATAAAGCTGACAGGTGTTTTGGGCTTTTGACAGAAGGCTGGGCTTCTAGAAGAACACAAAAATACAAGCATGACATGTTGTCATCTAGGACACAGTCATCAGCCTTTACTTCTGCCTGGAGGATGAACCCACATGAGTCCTCCAGAAGCTGCAGGATGCAGGGACTGACACTTGCTCGCTGAGACCCTGGGAGAGCCTGGGCCCCGCAGCATTGGGTCAGCAGGCCTGGGTTGTCTCCGTTCTAACCTGCTTCACTTTCCTGTCTCTAAAGTCCTTCAGGACCAGGAGGTTCATGGAGACTAAAAACAATGAGAAAAGTGGAGTTAAATCTCTAGCAAAGGCACCTACTGAATGAGCAAATGATTCATTCTTTATGGGATCTAATATTTTCAAGCACCAACAGAGAGCTTATGGTAACCTTTTGCTAAGTACTAAGAGGCATAAGGGCTTCCTAGGTGGCACCAGCAGTAAACAAACTGCCTGCCAGTGCAGGAGAGACATAAGAGATCTGGGTTCGATCTCTGGGTCAGGAAGATCCCCTGGAGAAGGGCATGGCAACCCTCTCCAGCATTCTTGCCTGGAGAATCCCATGGACAGAGGAGTTTGGTGGTCCGGGGTCACAATGAGTCATGACTAAAGCGACCTAGCGCGCACGCAAGAGGCGTAAAACAGAAGCAAAGAAGCCAGGGTTCCCTTCCCTGCTGCTCAGTGGCAGTATCTTTTCCAGGGCTCTGAGGACAAGCCTTTTTCTGCTGCCAAGATAGAGCATAAGGCTAAGTCTGAACATGTTTCTAGAAACTACAGAGTCAGACCTGCTTGCCTATAAAGGAATTAAGCAGCTACCCAAAATAAATACCAAGCAAAATAGGTTCCTGCTGTGCAGGGAGGCAGAGTGGGGATGATCATGGTGAGCCGGAGTGACAAGGGGGAGGAGGATCCCACCTGGAGTCGGTGCTGCAGGTACTGGGCCTCCAGGCTGTGCCGCTGGGAGAGCTGTGGGTGTGCGCTGCCCCCGGGGAGCGCAGACACGCTCTTCTGCTGCGGAGGCGCTTCCTCCTGGGGAGCGAGCAGGGGACACACTTTCAGTTTCCCACGTGGGACAAAGTTTCAAATTTGAGTGGAAGCACCTTGGCAAACGTCCAAGGGGAACTCCAACTCTGTTAAGACTTAATCCTCAAGGCTTTTATGTAACTAGTAGGCTGAGAGTCAATTACTTTGCAGAAGAGGAATATGGGCTTCCCCAGATGGCTCGGTGGTAAAGAATCCACCTGCCAATGCAGGAAACATAAGTTTAGTCTCTGGGTCGGGAAGATCCCCTGGAGGAGGAAGTGGCAACCCACTCCAGTATTCTTGCTTGGAGAATCCCATGGACAGAGGAGCCTGGCAGGCTACAGTCCATGGGGTCACAGAGTCAGACACCACTGAGCGACTGAACAACAGGATGAATGCATGCTGTCTACCCGCAGTAAACGATGACCAAGCTAGTGAGGGAGCAAAGGCCCTGCCGTTACCAGCAGTTTATTACCTTCATGTGGGCATCAAATGCTCTAATATTCCTGATGTACTGAACATGGGCACACATAAAATGAATTACATAAACAGCCATATTTTTTTATACTTTTAGCACAAATAACTCACAATATTTAATGAAGTGGTATCACATCAAAAAGAAACGGCAACAAGGTTCTCATTTATGTTATTGCTGGTAATCTGTGTGTGTGCGCGTGTGTGCACGTGCATGACAGGGGGAGGGAGTTCCAGGGAGACTGTAAGAGGGAACCCACATAGAATCTGTGCGACGAACCGAGCAGAGCGTGAGTGTCTAGGCTTCCACATGGTACTGACCGCCTGGGCCAGTGCGGATGGGCCTACCCAGCCTGTCAGGCAGACAACAGCAACACAGAAAGCTTTCAGGCTGCGGGCTTGCCAAAAGGACCTGTCTGCTCCAGGAGGAGGAAATCCTCTGAATGAAATGACACACCTTCAGGACACACAGACACAGGGGCAGGGCCCGGGGCACCCACCTGCGGGCAACTGCTGGCCAGGTCCTGGAGCGGCGCGGCGGGAGAGGCCAGGCTGGGGTCGGCCTCTGATCCCATCTGCTCATAGAGCAGCTGCACTTTGTTCAACTCTAGGATTCCTTTGGTTCTAGCCAGATTCTGAAGATGTTGTCTAAAAGCTACGATTCCTGAAAGAAAGAACAGTGGCCAAACGGTTTAAATAAGAGACAAGGCCTTCCAAGTGAGCACAGGTCTGAAGCCAACATGGCAATGGGCCCCACGGAGTCCCACAACAGGAGCGCCTGGAGAGCCAGTGGAGACACACACACACCTTGGGTGAGGGAGGTGTCTGATGCCCGGCGGCCCTCTCTGAAGCTCACTGGAGACCTGTTGTGGGCCTCGCGTTTCTGGGAGCTCAGGGCCTGCATGGCGGGGTTGGCAGGTCTCAGGCTCACGAAGGGAGACGTCATGCGGGGTGAGGGCGGGTTGGCTAACATAATGTCCTTGAGGGAAGGGTTGTCCTCAAGAAAGTGCAGGTCCCTCTGCACAGATCCCATATCATACTCAGAGTCCACACTGTCAAGGGAGGGGTTGTCACTCATGGAGAAAATTTTCCCTTAAAGAGAAAAAAACAAAAATAAACACCAATATGACCACCAATAAACAGCATCTTCTTGGAACATGGAATACAAAGCATGGCCAGTATGAGTTTCCACAGCTACCATGTCCTCAATCTCCAACCAAAACATTTTTTCAAAACTTTTTTACATGTCAATTGAATCAGCTTTGAATATTGTGGGGGAAAACACTTCCAGAATTTGGGACTGTAAGATCTTTGCCACTCCAGAAGAGCCAGAGTCCTTGATGAGTCACGTAGCTCTCGGATGAGTCCTGGGAGTTGGGTGGGCGGGAGCAACTCACAGACATTCCAGTTTAATCTCTGTGAGTTGCTGAGCAGGCCTAATCTCAACTCCTGCTGAATGCCATCCACAAAGGGACAGGACACAAACAACATTCCAGGAACCAGCTGGTATCACTACTATCTCTTGGAGCAGAGGACACAAGACGCTGCAGAGACCCGACCTGGTGATTACCAGAAGTCATACCTGAGCCAGGCACCATGACCAGCTGATTGGTCACTTCCGACAGCGTGTGCCGCCTCTGCCCGCCGCGTGTGGACTGGAAGGCGTCAAAGGCCTGACTGGGATCTTCCTCGGCCTCGCCTTCTGTCTCCAGCCCCTCATCAATCGAGGTCTCCATCATGTTGCTCGGCAGGGACTGGCACCCTTTCCTCGCCAGGACGGGAGGCACAGGGTCCAGGAGACAGCCATTTACCTAAATGTAAGTGGCAGAGGGACGTGAGAGGAAACATCAGTTGCTGCGACATTTGGAAAATCCACAATGGCAAAAATGTCAAGAGACCTGCGGCCAATCAGAAATTAAGTAAAATATTAAAAATGTCCACATTTGTTACCAATGACAACTGTGTAGACTAGAAGTTACGGCAAGTCATCTGCCGCACTAAGAGACACAAGCCCGTTATGTCCCAAACTGGTGCTGCCTCCCGGGTTTCTCTGAGTCATCATTATTACAATAAACAATTTTTTTAGTGGTTTTCAGATGAATAGGGCATAATAGCTTGAAGCCTACCAGTTATTATTATTTTTAAGAAGGGAAATGAAGAGGGGGAAGATGAGATTAAAAAACATCCAACTGCATGGCTTATAGCTAAGAAAAGAGTAGTCATCAGCATTCTCCTAATTTTCAACCACAAAACATACAGGAAGGCTCCAGATATTTATGTTCAGAATCTAAGTACCTGCACATTTGATTTAGTCTTTGGGTCTATGGACCCCAGGAATGGAAAAAAGAATTCTTTAAAGATGTACATACCACAAAAAGGAATGAAAAAAAAAAAAAATTCAAATGGCAAACGGCCAAAGCCTTCCCTTATAGAATAACAGATGACTCAGAGGCCCGGAATTCCAGCAGAGGTTAACGAGCACCAAGGCTCTGAATTCTCTTTCCTCCAGCAATATACCCGGCATCCACGCTTCCTACCCCAAGGGGAAGAGCTCGGCACAGCTCCTGAGTGAGAACTCTGCCTGCCTCTGCCGTTGCCAAGCAAACCACCTCGAGGCGGGCAGGATCGGCACGCGAAAGGGAGCTGTGGTTTCAGTTCTTCTGGCTGTAAAAGCCCCAGTGAGGAGGCAATTATTTACCTCATTACCTTAACCATCCCCTGTGGACACCAATAGGTTTTCTCCTGTGAACAGCTGCTCAGGAGCAGCCAGGCGCCAGACTGCGTTCCCAGCAGCGCTTCTACCTGGGACACACAGGGGAGAGCTATTGTTTCCTTTGGAAGCAGGAGAGGCTCTGAATGCGAGAGGGGACGCGGAAAGGACCGAGCCAGACGCAGGGAACTTTCCTCTTATGGCAACCACCCTGAAGGCACTGCGAGGCCCTTTATTTGGAGAGGAAGACTTGGGTGACTCAGATGGTTGTTTGCTTGGGGGAGGGGACAGTTATTCCACAAAAAACTGTTCTGGGGCTGGAGCCATTACTAGGATAAGGCGGCTAATGCACTACAAGGTTTTAAAGTGACAAGTGGTTGTTCAAAATGAAGGATGACAGATGCTCTTTTCCTAGACCGAGACCGATCATGGCAGTAGAAAACAACAGCTCTGAATGCTGGCCAGAGCAATTAGGCCCTCCTTCACCCTTCCCCAGATAAGTGTTTCCTTTTGAGGACAGGACTTCAAAATACAGTGTGAGTGAAAGGTACATTTTCCAACAAAGTGCTTTTTGCCTTTCCTTAAACTCAATCGATCACTTCTGATAAGAGAACTCATATGCAGTAGGCAGCATACACATAGGAGTCAGACCCTCAGAAACTCCACCACTAACTAGTAACACCCCTGAGCTTACCACAAATACAAGATTCTAGTACAGGAGATTGCTAGACTGTTACAGACTGAATGTTTGCATCTCCCCTTAAATTCATACACTGAAGCCCTAAGGCCAGTGTGACTGTATTTGGAGATGGAGTCTCTAGAGAAATGTAATTAAATCAGGTCTTAAGGGTGGGGCCCTGATCTGGTAGGATTAGTGTCCCTATGCAGAGACCCTACAAAACTCTCTTTCTATGTATATGACAGCACAGAGGAAAGGCCATGGAAGGACATCAGAGGGAGGCCCTCTACTAGCCAGGAAGAGCCCTTACCAGAAATCATACTGGCCATAACCTTGATCTTGGACTTCCAGCCTCCAAGAACTATTAAGAAAATAAATTTCTGTTGTCTAAAGCCACCCAGCTTGTGGCAATTGGTATGGTAGCCTGTGCTAACACAGCAGACTAATGCACAGTACTAGCCAGGGAGTCTGGAAGCTGGAACATGCCTTATTTAATTCATATCTTAAGTGCCTGGCAAGTCTGGCATATATTGAAGAGGATAAAACCTCAGCTCTTATTAGGCAAGTTGCTTAACTTCTATAAAGCTCCTTTTTTTCCTACTTGTAAGATGAGAGTAACGTTTTCCAGGAGGGATAACTAAAACACTGCATATATTATCATCATTTCTTGACTGAAGATAATACTTTATAACAATAAAATTGTTTAAAGCATGAGAATAAAGCAACATTTTCTTTTAAAGCATTTTTACCATCTTGAGGCAAATTAAAATAAACAAATAACCAGGCAAGGGAGGAAAAGACCTGGATAACCCAATTCTGGAAATTTATCCTCAGGAAATAATCAAAGGTACAGTCAAAAATTTGAACACAGGGATATTCATATCCCTGAAGCATATATAAGGAAGCAAAAGAAATTTAAAGTACTTGGTGTCTAAAAATAGGCGAGTAGTTAAGTAAGAGTACATCTAATATAAGGCAGTTGTTAAATATAACTCGGGCTTTCAAAGATGATTTCATGGTATGGAAAAAAAAATGCTCATATTATATAAAAGCAGGTTCGAAATTATATATAATAGAATAAGATTTTGTTTTAACAAGATGACCTACGTGCTGAGTCACCCTATACTCATCCACCCACCCATCCATCTATCTATCCATCTATAACATACTCTAAGGAAACATGTCAAAATGGGCTTACCTTTGTTTTGGGTAGGGGGATTATGAGTAAGTTAATTTTTTCCTTTATCCCTCTCTGAATTTTCCGTGTGTGGTTCTGATTTATGTTTTTTCATATAAATTTAAAAATTCAGATTCAGAGGAATTTCTCCCCTTGAAGAGGTTAACACTATTAAAGGTTTTTGACGATCCTTTTTAGACTCTCTCTTATGTGTGCTACCTTTATAATTAAAATATTAAAAATGTCAATAGACGTGGAACAGTTCTACTACACAGTTTCACAGTTTCCTTCCACTCTCCAGCTATGAAGATGGTAACTTGGAAAATCCTTTTATTATAATCTGTAATAAAATGTTAAAGGTATCTGTGCACACGCGTGTGTGTGTAAAGTCCGTTATTCCCCAAAAGCTCTCAAAAGAGAGAGACTAGCCCTTCAGGCCTGCTCTGCCCCCGTTTGGGCTCTGCCTCCTGGGGGTCGTGGTTACTGCTCAGAGTTGGATGACTGTCTCAGAAAGGTGCTATCTTTTGCAGCAATCCCAAACCAATGTTTCAACTCAGACTCCCTGAAGGATTTTACTGACAGTTTGAAGTTGAAGTTGAAAACTTCCGGGAGGGAAAGAGTTGGTGAAACCTCTGAGAGGCACAATACCTTCCACCAGTTGTGAGCAGAAATGACTGAGCAGCACATCAGTTACTCGGCACCTTCGAGACGACAAGCAGGCACTAGAGTGAGGGCCTACGGAGCCAGAGCAACAGCCACCGGCCAGGGTCTCTGTCTGAAGGTTGTGCGTGTGTGCTTATTTACGGGCCCCAGAGAGAGCGGTGCTAGGGAGGGAAGAGGCACAAAGAGTACTGCTGACATAAATGAAATGGTCCATGGATAAGACAGCAGAAGGCTACGGCCTGGCTGAGCACCAGGGTGGCCCTGTCAGTGTGGGTGGCCAGCTCCAGCGTGGCATTGCTCTTCCTACAAATGCAAATATGCCATCTAGCTTCTGTCTATATCTTTCACAAAATCATTCATTTCCTGTCTGTTTCCTAGTTACGGTAACAATCACAAGCTTTAAAAATAGCCTGCCCTATATAATATGGCAGACAGTGCCCAATCTGTGTTTCGGGCCTGATGCCCTCACAGCCAAGCTTTTAGCACACTGCATTTTAATTTTTTCAAGGGAATTAGATTTTAAAAATAAATGAATGATGTTGTCCCAATTTATGTCTAAATTTCCGGGTGGGAATGTAACAGCAGTTTATGAGGATCTGAACATACTAGGCAACCGCAGGCAGAGGAAACAGACTGTCCACAGGAAGTGGACTTGTCCTCAGGGACACGGATGCTAACTCCTCGTGGTCAGGAACCCAGCTTAGCACCTGCTTATGGCAGCCTAGCTTCAGGCTGCCTTGATTACGCTCTAGCTGAACTCATTACTTAACTTCCGATTCAGCTCTACCTCTATTTCTGAAAATGGCATCTACCTTCCTGATCCTCAAGGCTCACAATGCTGTCCTTGGTTTGGACTTCTAATAGTCTATCAATTTTATCTGTGCAATCTCGTTAATACCATCGCCTCTTGTCCAGTTTCATGGGCACCATGTAGCTCAGTCTCTTAATCTCCCTTGACACACGCTCTAACCTTCTACTGTCCTTGTCACCAGACTCTCCCTCATTCAAGGTAGGCTATGGACATTTCCAAGATTATTTCTGAAGTACAACATGGATCATGGTGCTTCCCTATCAAAAAATCTTCAGTTGTTTCCTACTACTCTGGAGAAGTCCATCTGAGAAAAACTCTCCCGATGATACTGAAACATGCTCCCATGCTGAGAGCCTTAAATGAGAGAGAGTCTATCCCTTGGCCCTGCCATTCAAGGCAAGGCTGTTTATTTGTCTTTATTTTGTACAACTCCCCTTCACAGGCCCGCTCCTTCAGCCATGCTGAGCTCTGGCTCTGACTTGCCCTGACTGGGCTTTCCTGACATTTTCCCTCCGCTGAGAGGGCCATCGTACCCTCATTTCCATCCACCCTGATTTTGTCTCTTAATTCCCAGCTCTGACAGTTAAACCAAAGACATTACTGATCAAACTGGAACTGTCTCCTAGTCTTGCAGAATTTTAATTTTTGTCTCTTTAAGGGACCGATTATGTATCAATTTATTCAGTTCTCGGCATCACTGCCATTAGTTATGCATCATGTCTCTTCTGCTAGACTACAGACTTTGAGGCAGAATTAATGTCTGAGTCATCTTTTTATTACCTAATGAGGCTAAAAAGACAGGCAACCAATATTTATTGAGTATCTACAATTTGCCTAGAACCTCATACACATTCTCTAAATTAATCCTCACAACAGTCTCATAAAGTTGGTATCCTCATTTTACAAGAGAAAATGTAAGTTCAAAGAAATCAGTCACTTTGTCCAAGTTCACACAGCTAGAGAAGAAATGAGACTATTTTAAATATACTCTAAGACCTTCCCATTAATGTGATCTTCAGTATATCACTTGATGCTAAGTATATAAAACAAGTAAGAAGTGAAATAAATATCCACTGGGCTTCCAAGTTGGCTCAGTGGTAAAGAATCTGCCTACCAAGCCCAAGACCAGGGTTCGATCCCTGGGTCGGGAAGATCCCCTGGAGAAGGAAATGGCATCCCACCCCACTATTCTTGCCTGGGAAATTCCATGGACAGAGAAGCCTGGTGGGCTACAGTCCAAGGGGTCACAAAAGAGTCAGGACATGACTTAGCAACTAAACAACAACAAATATCCATTAAATGAGAGAAGCTATCATCTTCCACATACTAAAAGCCAACTTTATACAGCACACCAGAATAAACTTATCTCCTTTAGGTATGTTCAAACTGGACACAAAGAGATGTTTAGTTGAACAAAAAAGGCTCATCATTTTGTAGCTGCAGCTTATGCAGACGAGAGGCCACAGTAACAGGCAAAGCCCAATTCAGCACAATAGTCACGTTTTTGTTTTCAGAATTACAGTTGGCTTAAAAAAATCCAAAACCTATGAGGGATCTAGAACTTGCGAGAAGAAGCTGATTAAGGAAACAGAAGGAAGAAAGATTCTGAAAAGTACACGTGAGATCTGATGAGTTATATAATCACGGTGAGGACAAGATGGAGAGGGAGCCGAGGTCACCTCTGGATACATTTCTCAGGTCTTCTGCACAAAAACAACACTCCTGAGTGCCTTGAGGAAATGACAAAGTTCAGCTAAGCCAAAGTACAACGTCTGCAGACCAAGCTGCCGTATCCAGCCAACCTTCAAGCTCGGAGTCTCTCAAACACGTCCGTACCTTTGGAGTGTCGACACACTCTTCCTCCATGAATGCTGCCTCTGCCTGACAGCCAGATGCTGGAAACGCGAAGGTGTCCACGGTGGATGCCTGTGGGAGGAGGGCAGATCGCATCGCTCGCACGCTGGGTGAATGCACGGTCACTGGGGGCCCCACAGTCTGTGCCTGTAAACACGGCAAGAATGGAAAGTTTGGGAACATTAATCCTCTCTCTATATACATAAATGTACAAATTCCTTGAAATAAGACAATTCTTCCTGGTGCAATGAAAGGATAAACAGTGATTTGTTGGACACTCCAGAAAAGGTGTGATGAAGTATGTACAGGTATAGGTATCAATCTGAAGCAGTCGCTGCCATCATTCTGAGACAGGTTGTACAGAAGTTCGTTTCTGTTCCACGGCAAGGTGCGTAACTTTCACAGAGATGACAAGAAAGCTAGTCTTTTTAAGGAAGGTAAGGATGTTCTTTTTTTCCAATTCAACAAACATGTATCATCCGTTTCCTTAAATATATTACTCTGGAAAGATACAAAGAAGCATAGAACAGTCCCAGTCTCAAGGAGTAGGAGCTTAAAATGGAACCAGAGATAGATACACACACAACTAACTGTAACACAAAGTACACCACATGCAATAAGGGCTATCTACCTGCATCTTTTTTTTTTTTTTTTTTTTTGCCGGGTGTGGGGTGAGATGGTACATATTTCTTGGCAAGGATGTGTGTGAAGAGGAAGAAGAGAGAAGCAGCAGCTACTTGGCTGGGGCAGGAATGTCCTTCTCTGAAGGAGACGCGCAGACTAAACACAGCCTGCTTGTCCAGCAGAGACACAGATGCTCACTGCTGAGAAAGTTATGTTCATAAAGTCAGCCTTCTCTAGAAAGTCCATTCTCCATGGCTCCTCCATTAAACCCTCTAAGTAAACAAGTATTACAAACTTTTCCATTGAAAAATCATTTTTAAAAGAGATTTTCCTTTATGTCAATGGTACAGATTAATTGGGAAGATGACACTCTTGGGTAATCCTTTCCTCCCCATCTCTTTAAAACTGGCAGAATAATTTCTCAGATCTCTTTTGAACACAAAAGACATTGCAAAACATTGGAGGGAACAATCATCATACCAGTTTCTAAAAGGTAGAGGAATGGCCTATATTTTTTCTGCCATTATCACTTCAAGAGATACAGGATGGTGAGTTTTAAATTCAAACAAATGAAAAGGAACAGAATGGTATGATTCTAGCTTTTCCTTTCCCAAGACCTGGGTATGATTCCTGGCTCCATCACTTACTAATTGTGTGAACTTAATCAATTACCTAAACTCTTTTATTTTCTTCACCTCCTAAAAAGGGCATAATATCTACTACACAGTGAAGTTAGGATTGTAAAAGGCAACATATAAAGTCCTTCACAGAGTAATGTTAATTCCTCCTTTCTCCTTCTTTCTAAAGTCTTAGAATGATGACAACAATTTAATATAGGAATTAGACTGCAAAATGAATATACACTTTTGTTCTCAGATACTATCTAATGGTTCTCAGTTAAAATTTCAGACTGATAGTTTTCAATAATGGGGGGGTGTTAGAAATATACTTTATACTTGACTATACTTTGAATATAGAGTATGCTTTATATTCCAACATTAACATCATTAGATATAGTGCATGAAATAAAGAATAAAATATAGCAATAGTAAAGTGTTGGTATTATATGGATGCTAAAAAAAGAAAGAAAGAAAATACACTATGTACATTCTGAGCATGATAGAGAAATAGCTTTTCTTATATCACTGCTCCTCAGGTCACTTTTGAAACAACATTTTTTTTTTCCTTTCCAGCATTATTCATTTAAATCGACTGTTTTAGCCACAATGTAAAAATTAAACTTCCTAATAAAGTATATTTGATATATTCTCCTTGCTCTTAATGTCTTTTCAATCAAAGGATAAAGCTAAACTTTTGATTTCTGTTTCCTAAATTTACTTGACTGCTCCTTCTTATTAGGGCAAAGCATTACCTATAGACACTGCGCTGGAGATGAGACACCAACGTGACAACTAGGATATGATGTTCTTCTCACTTCCTGCCTCTTGTTAGCTGTGACTTTTTCAATGGCAGGATTGTGCTGGGCCCGATCAAGCATAGCACATTTTTTTGGGCAACCTTCACATCCAACCTGGACTACAATAGCTTATCGTGAACTTGGTAAGGACAGAGACATAACACATTTTATTGTGACAACCACTTCATAGGAAACACAATGACAGATTTAGAGGTCTGCTTTTTAGGATTCTTGCAATCATGGAATTAAATAAATCTTTTTGGTACAAGTTACAGTGTAAGTATTCAAACAGCATGCCCAACACTAAGAAGTGAACTAAATAATATGTTATTATAATAAATAGATGGTTGATTAATATCCCAAGCAAGCAGATATTACCAGTTTCTTCAGGAGTGGCCACAAACACCATTGGCACATGAAAAGATGCTTGACATCACTAATTATTAGAGAAATGCAAATGAAAACTACAAGGAGAAACCACCTCATAATGGTCAGAATTGGCTATCATTAAAAAGTCTTCCCTGGTGGCTCAGATAGTAAAGAATCTGCCTGCTATGCAGGAGACCAGGGTTTGACCCCTGGGTCAGGAAGATCCCTTGGAGAATGAAATGGCAACCCACTCCAGTATTGTTGCCTGGAAATCCCACGGACAGAGGGGCTTGGTGGGCTACAAGTCCATAGGGTCGCAGAGTCGGACACGACTGAGCGACTAACACAAACAAAAAGTCTACAAATAAATGCTGGAGAGTGCAGAGAAAAGGAAATTGTCATACGCTGTTGGTGGGAGAGTAAGCTGGTGCAGCCACTATGGAAAACAGTATGGAAGTTCCTCAGAAAAGTAAAAATAGAATTACCATATGATCCAGCAATCCTACTTCTGGGTGTATATCCAAAAAAAAAAAGCCTATAATTCAAACAGATACATGCCCCTCTATGTTCACAGCAGCACTACATACAACAGCCAAAACATGGAAACAATCTAAATGTCCACTGACAGACAAATGGATAAAGAAGACGTGGTACATATATACAATGGAATACTACTCAGTTATAAAAAGAACAAAATAATGCCATTTGCAGCAACATGGATGCAACTGGAGATTGTCGTAACGAAATGAAGTTAGAAAGAGAAAGACAAATACCATATGACATCACTTATATGTGGAATCTAAAACATGGCCCAAATGAAGCTACCTAGGAAACGGAAAGAGGCTCACAGACATAGAGAACAGACTTGGGGTTATTATGGTAGAGGGGTTTGCAGGAGGGGTGGCCTGGGAGTTTGCAGACAGTAGATGCAAACTCTTCCATTCAGAATGGATAAGTAACAAGGGAACTAGGTTCAATATCCTGGGATAAACCACAATGGAAAGGAATATAAAAAATGTACATATGTGTATAACTAAGTCAGTTTTCTGTACAGCAGAAATTAACACAACATTGTAAGTCAATTATACTTCAATAAAAAGTTTTTAAAAAGGGTGGTCATAAATAATGACCATGTCCACTAACTGCAATAACTTTTTAGATCACATATTTATCATCTTTAATCTCTCCTTCTGATTTTATGCTTTCCAGCACCATTAAAATGAAAATGCTTTCTCCTATGGGAAAAATCTTTAGTGCTCCTGAAGGACGGCTGAAAATTAGTAGAGAGAATTCACAATAAAAAGGTATATTTTTTTAATAGTCATTACAGTCAATTAGATGTCATGTTTCCTGCATATTATGTAGCAAATATAAGTACTCTCAACCCATCTAAGATGGGAATCTCACTGTTTTCTAAGGAGTAATCATGGGCTATTTATCACTACACCATAAATTCCCAGGGACTGTTTTCTGGGCACCTATGAAACCACGATGGCTGGCACTGTGTCTGGCACATAAGTGCTCTATCTGAACTGAACTGCTGGAATCAGTTAACCAATTTCATCTTTGTAGCAAACTTGTGAAGTAAGTAGGTACTGCTGTTTTCATTCTATAGTTAAGGACACTGGACTCAGAGATGCTGACTTGCTGACGTCACTCAGCTTGCTATGGAGCCCAAGGTCTGCCTGATTGCACCGCTCATGTGACCTCTGCATGGGATCCTGTGACCTCCCCGGTTCCTATCGCTCCATCAAGTAATAAGCGATCTGCCACTTCTTTAAAAAGAGAGCAGAACATCAAGGAATTCAAGGGGATAGGCTCTACTAAAACTTTAAGCATATTTATATTCACAAAAACAGAGAAATCTATTTTTTAACAAGCTCAACACTAAGCATGAGAAAGCAGTCTCATAGGAAAGGGAGAACTTCAACCCAGTCCCACTCAGATGGGACTCAAGATGAGTTTGTGAATGAGCACTTCTATTCTTTAGATGCATTTCAAGTCACAGGAAATAGCTTTCTATGATAATTTAGGTCAACAGAGACAATGAAAAGAACTCATGGGGTGCTCGGTAATAAAAAACCATTATCAAATAGAAGAAGATATGCTAATACATCTGAACCTCAAGCCAAATGAAATACAACTTGAGATCTAAGGAACTTGGTTCAAATTTAGCTGTGAAAAGGAAATCATGTACAATAACACACGCGTGTGCTTGGAGCAATCGTTTCTATAACCCTCACTTGTGTAACATCTCAGAAGAACAGAGACCTGGCAGGGCAGCTGCTCCGTGTGGGGCTTTCCTGCTTCTTATTTTTCTGCTGCAGCATTTTCAAGAGGGAAGGGTCACCTCCATTTTCCTACTGCTGCCCCAAATTTGGAATTCTCATTTTGTGCCCCCCTCTATCTTGAAAGCAATACTGCTCCACTTTGAAGGATTACAAGTGTTCAGAGATACTTCAACCCAAATATCTTGAACTTTGGCGATACATTATTTTACTCACATTAGTCTCAATATTCACATTATTTGAGACATTAAAGTATGTATAACAAAGCATATCATTTGCCTTTTTAAAATCAAGAAGATTTCAATTTCCCTGGGTTTATTTTTCACATACTCTGGAGAAGTCAGTGCAAGATTCTATTATAATTCTATAAATTTTGTAGGACTGCCAAACAAGAAATACAAAGTGAAACCTCTTTTGTTCTTACTCCCACTTTAAATACAGTACTCACAGAAGTAGATGGAAATCCTAAAAGATCGTGTGAATGATCTATACAGGCCATCTCCCAGTTCTCCTTAGCCCCAGCCTCCTTCTGGGGACCCAGGTCCATTCTTCCCCATCAGCTGAGTCGCCACCACGACTACTCCCTCAGCCTTGGGCTCAACAATGGAGCCGCCTCTCCTTGTCCCTTCCTCCCCAACATTATTTATTACTTATCACTTACTGTTTATTACTAAGTGCTGAACAATTATTTACTAATTTAAATGTCCCAGCATCTTATAATTATTCTCATTTTAAAGCTTGAGAAACTGAGGCACAGAAAGACCTCATGTACCTTTTTTAAGGGGCACAGTAGGAAATGGCAGAATCTGGGATGTGCTCCAGAGACCACCTTGCTGGGCTGCTTCTCCAGACCAGGGCTGAGTTTAGCCAGGGTCCACCAGGGAAAGTTCCTTATACTCACCCTTCCTGCCTACTTCCACTGGCACCATGGTTAGTTCGGTCTTCAGTATTTCTCATCAACTATAATCATCTAATAGCGCTCTCCAGATTTCTTCTCTCCCCTATCCAGTCTATCCTTCACAATGTTAGCAGATTGCTTAGCTTAAAGTGCAATATAATTTTTATCACTTTTTTTGCTTAATAGTCTTCAGCAGTTTCTCATTTCTTCCTGAATTATTAGTAAACCGAAGCTGAAGCACCAATATTTTGGCCACCTGATGCAAAGAGCCAACTCATTAGAAAAGACCCTGATGCTGGGAAAGATTGAAGGCAGGAGGAGAAAGGGACAACAGAGGACGAGATGGTTGGATGGCATCACCGACTCAATGGATGTGAGTTTGAGCAAGCTCTGGGAGATAGTGAAGGACAAGGAAGCCTGGAGTGCTGCAGCCCACGGGGTCGCAAAGAGTTGGACACCACTGAGTGACTGAACAACTCTGTTCTTTACCTTGGCATTCAATCCCTTTACAGCATGGCTTCAACTTAACCACTCCAACTCTTTCATTTCCCTATTCTTCAAGTGAATTAATTTGAACAAGTCTACACTGGCCCACGTGAGTACTTCTGCTCACACTGCTTCTGTCTACGTGTAATGCTTCTAGCTACTGCCTCTCCTGAGCAGCTGTGAGGCTCTATCTTAAATGCCATCTCTCCCACAAAGCCTTGCCCGATCAGATGTAGCTCTCTCCCCTCTGCCCTTTTTCTAAAAAACGTTCTCTCTATCACACATCTACACAAGTTCAAAATGATGACATTCATAGCATCTTCTAAATTTTGCCTTTTCATTATTTTTGAAGGATTGCTATTCATGATGTTGTCTTATTTTGCTTCTATAATGCAATGACTCTGAGGGCACGTTTATACATCCTGAGGGCACGTTTTATACATCTTCTTCCCTGTAGTGCCTAATAAGTGAAGTTTTCACAGTAAATCTGCAATAAAAATTTATTAAATGAAATTGAATGTACATACTAGTTATATTAATTCTCAACATAAATGAATGATTTAAAAAAAGAGAGAAAGAAGCCTCTCAAAGAAAAAAAAACTGTCTGAAATAAAAAATTAATCCTTACAAATAGGAAGATGGTAAAATGTTTGAGAACCTAATAAATGACAGACAGAAACTTTACAGAAAAACAAGGTGCAGAGGATGAAATCCTAGCCCTTTGTGCCACACCATGAAAAACGTGTCAAACGTCTGAACCGGCATAGGCACTGATATGACTACTGGCTAATAGGGCGTTACCTTGGCAACTGTTTGTTCCGCGATGGTGCTAGGCCGACGCTGGCGGGCATCAAGTCTCTGCTCCACAGGAAAACTGCTCCTGTGTGATTTCAGGCGCTCCACCAACAAGTAATAAATGGCAGCAAAGTGGTTATAGCTCTTGTTCTGCAAAGCCTGCAAGAGAAAACAAGTACCAAAGGCAGAGAACCACAAAAACCAATTCAGTGATTCATACCTTTCTAAAAAAGTAGGGAAAAACACAACACTCTAAATCAACTATTCCTCAATAAAATTAAAAACGTAAGGGGGTATAATGTATATTTATGGCTGATTCATGTTGAAGTTTGACAGAAAACAACAAAATTCTGTAAAGCAATTATCCTTCAATAAAAAAATTAATTAATTAAAAAATGCAAGGAGACTGGCTAAAATAAGTAAATAAATACATAAAAAAGGGAGGGAAGATATCATATGTTCTTAAAAAAAAAAAAAAGAGTAACAAGCAAAGTATGCCTCAAAATGAAAGGTATTCCAGAATTCAGAGTAGAACACAGATAACTTCATTAATTGTATGAAGGGTGATACCTCTGAATGACTTGACTGGTCCTTTTATATTCATTGGATCCATCCTTTTTTCTGCATTCAGAGAAAATGCCATCATTGTCTCATGCAGACGTTCCCCAATACTGTCACTGTGGTCCCATCTCATGGCTGTAACTAGGCTGTAGGGTTGGTTAGCAACCTGAGCCCACAGGCTCTAATTCCACAGCCTCAACACAAGCCCAAACCATTGCCAACCCTGAAGTCGATGATTAAAGTCTTTGGGGAAATTTCTGGTGATTATTTTTGGCTGGAGAATGACATTTGGACACTAGGTTGAGAGACGCTGTGTCTCCATTCTTAGGTAATTTTTTCCTCTTGTTTTTGCAGTCCCACCCTCTTGAAACCTTGAAAATAAAGTTGCTTCCCAATTTTTCACATCCCTGGCTGGCCAGCTCTCCAACGATGCTAATGGAAAAGAAAAACAGCGGCTCCTTTGGCTTCTAATTCCACGTGACAGGCTGCATACGTGCTGTGCAGTGCAGCTCGGGTGCAGAGCACCAGCAGCAAACGTCACAGGCCAAGGGAACTGCGCTCACAGCTGCCGTCACGGGCAAGGACAAAAAAGCCTCGCTGAGCACGTGATGAGCAAAAGCAGAGCAGTGTGGTTTCACTTATGGCTACAGTGAAGGAAAGGCAGCACAGGCTACAGTACTCTGTCTTCACCGGGGCCGGATTTTATATTCTTGTTATGCTTCCTTCTTAAAAATACTGTTTTTGACTGCTGTGGAGGTATTAAAAATATGTATATCCTATGAATATGCCAACTGGTAAAGGACAGAAATAAAGCTGATGAGGAATTTCTCAAGTTCATGACCCTCTCAGATCTACGACCCATAAAACTTCCACATCAGGAATCCACCTGTTGTTGCCTTCTGAGTTTCTTCAGTTCACAACTAAATCCCACTGGTTTTTCTAAACCTGAAGCCTTCCCTTCTTCCTTCACATTCAGCTCTCCGCCTTGTTCTGTATCTGCACACTTACTTTCCATATAAACTAGCTTATTACCTGTATAAGAGTTTACGTTTCATCTGAGAAGAAACTTTCTACTTTTTATTTGTTAAGTTTCCATCACTGTCTTTCTTCAAACATACATAACGCTTCCTTTTGAATTTTTTGGCAGATGGGGCAAAGGCAAGAATTTATATATTGATTAAAAGCAAACAAAAATAGAGTGTGATGAAATCTCCAGGGAACACTGAACTGCATGCCGAGGTGCTGGTTTGGCCAGAAGACCAGGATGACAAGTATGAGAATGAAATTTTAAGTGACTAAGTATTGATACAACAGAGTCTTGAAATATCTTTCGTCAAATCTCTGATCCCTTTACCTCAATGGTTTTCTGTTGATCTATTCCAAGGCCATGCATTAATCGCAGAACCTGCTCATTAAACTCCCCAATGGATGGCTCGTTTTCTTGCCCTTGTGGATAGAGAACAGGCCTCTGAACAGGAACTTCCACGAGCATCCACTTATGCTCCTTGATTTGCGCTATGGTCAGCCGTTTGGCCGGGTCCAGGACCAACATCCTTCGAATAAGGTGCTCACAATCTACAGAAAACACAGTGTTACGGCAGTCATGTGATTTGCCTTGCACTTCGGGGTATTTACCTGACTCGTGACTTTGTACAGTGGTGATAATCTTTGTATCCTCCACAGTGCCCACTGGTAATCAGGTCAAATGAGTAAATAAAACCTGAAGCCTGTTTGTATTCGTCAAGTTCACAGGATGAATGCCAACACGTGAAATTAACCATCTCCGTGAATGAATACTTAAAAGAAACAGGAGGGTATAGGTCTATTCAAATCTGTACTAAACAAACCTTTCTACTGAATTTCTCAATTGAAAATATCTAGACGCAGACTTAGATTTCCACTGAAGAGAGAGAGAAAAAAAGTCTTCTTTCTAGAACAAGCAAATGGTAATGGATCCTTCCGGTCACTTCTGAGGCTGATACACTAAGGTTGTGTGAGGCAAGAGCCCTCCAAGAGACTGTTGCTATTCTCTGTATCAGTGGAACTGAGAAAAATGTAGGTGAAACAGCAGTTACTTCTGATGACACTAAATAAACTGCACTGTTGCAGTTCTGGGCACTTGCTTATCCTCTGAGCTGATATCACCCTCTTTACTACCCTGCATAAGCTAACCTTTCATCACGAGCTAAGTGCCAGGCACCATGCTAAGAGCTCTACACAGATTAATTTAATTACTCCCTCAACACCCCTGTTAGGAGCTATTGTTATTTCCATTTTATAGAGTGAGGAAACTGCAGCACAGATACATAACTTGCCAAGGTCAGACCGCCAAGTTAAGTGGTGGACTCAGGATTAAACCAGGTGGTCTGGCTCCAAAATCCACTCTCTTAAGTACTAGAACATTACTTCTGTTACTAGGAACTGGTAAGTTAAGGATGATAACTGAAATCTAAACTGAGTAAACTTAACTGCTGCCTATGCAGCAACTCAGTACAAGACTTGAAGGGATTATAGCACTTCATCTTAATTCAGTTGTTTTGCTAGTTGGTTTTAAGTTTAAATAAAAAGCTTAATTTTGTAACCTCCCACCAGAAGATATGGGAAAATCCATTTCATACTTAGAGTGACATGGTTGTGAATCTGTATCTACAAAGTGCTTCTCAAAGGCTGAAATAAACACCTAGGACATTTACAGACAAATGGGAAGATTTACTGTTCTTAATCTGGGAAACTTTCTGTTCCAGTTACAAGTAGGAAGGCTGGAATTTCTCTCACCTACATGGAGGGGGTTGCTTATTTCTATGACTTTTAAAGTGACTCGATCGCTTTATTTGGCACCCAAATTCTTAGAAAAAGAGAAGCCTTTTTTAGGCATTCATTTGGAGAAAAAATTCTGTAAAGCACAATTTTAAGATAAACAGGCCGTTTGTTACCTTCTGACATGAAATATGGAATCCGGAATCTTCCTTCTAAAACTCTCTGCCTCAAAATTGGAAGAGTTGGTCCATCAAAAGGTAGAGCTCCACAGACAAGGACGTAAAGAACCACTCCCATGCTCTGTGGAAGAAAATAAGGCTGTCATTTTTCTATTGAGAACTTTGAATGCTCTTTGTCTTCCTAAAATATCCTCAAGCTCTTAAAATTATATGGACTGAAAATTCCTGTTTGAATCTACTACTGTCTCAGAAATGAAAAAAAAAAGCTAAAATGCTGACTACTGCAATAAAGCATCCTATAATAAATACCAAAAGAACTAAACTTAACAATGTTGATTATTAAACTTTAAATCACTGCTGATACATGGATGATAACATCTTCCCCTAGAAATTCTTTCCTAGAATCTTTACTCTGAGTAAAGATTCCTCCAGGCCACTGGACAGGAAAAGTATGAATTACTACCTATGTGTTAGGTACCAAGAGCTTTAAAATGGGCCAGAGTGCCCAGTATTATCATTATAGATGCATTTAACACAGCAAAGCAAAGAAATACCCAAATATCCAGCTGTGGTCCTTCATACTGCTGCCCTTCAAAGACTTCTGGGGCTGCATAAGGGGGGCTGCCACACCATGTTGCCAGCAGTTCACCACTTTTAAAGAAATTTCCAAAACCGAAATCTAGTGGGATGGAAATAAACGTTACTTTCATCTATGCTCTCAAGCTATACTGAATTTCTCATACTAACTTTATAATACGCTGTATCGACAACACCACTACTAATTCACTCTGTGAGCATGGGGTGGGCATGTATCTTGTGATGCTTCCTTAGCATTTAGCACAATGAATGGCAAATATTAAGCATTCAATAAATATTTCTTGAATGAACGTGTTAATGAATTAAGTTTTCTTCTCAAAGAGAATGAGTGAGAGGCTGGAAAAAAGACTTCAAATCATACATTTTTAAGGCTGAAAAGAAAAATTCCACTGATACGGACAACCAGCTTGAATTTGATAATTTTAGAATTTCAGTGACTCCGTGATTAAGAGCTCTTGAGCTTATATGGTCTCTAACGAAAGAAACAAATGAGTAAAACTCTAAGATATTTACCTAAACACAACCAAGGGACTGGCTGCTCTCACAGCCATTACCCCAAGGTAGCAAAGTAACCTTTTAAGGCAACTGAGGACAGTGTTTCCTAAGTAACAACTCTCTTACGTGCTGGCTCCCACATCCTGAATAGACAGATACTCATCTGAATAGCTCATTAACATGTGATGGCTCTGCGGCTGGACCGCAGGCCACTTTATCATCATTATCACTCATCTACTCATTTATGTAATGTGGTGGCATTATACTTCTAAACAGTTAGTGGCCTTCCCCTTATGGTATCAGTCACACTGAATCTGCAGCTTTGATATATAGCATGCACTCTGGAAGCACTGTACTCAGAGGCCTTCAATACACATGAAAGTTACCACAGAAGACAAATGCAGTGAGCACTCTGGTGTAAATGCAAGCTTGCGCCCTTTTGCTAAGCCCTCACACAGTCTCATGTTCTCAGCAAAGGAACAAACTCCTGTTATTTTGTAAGTTACAGCCACACTGTCTTTATGCTGCAACAGACTCCTGACTGAAGGACACGCCTTAGTGATAAGAACTGGCTCTCCTCTGGCTAGTGTCTGCACTGCATGGAGGGTGAGCTTTCAGAGGTGCCCCCAGGGGGCTGGAGCAAGTCTCCTGCACCAGACTGACTGTGGGACACAGGCTCAGTCTTCCTGAGCCTCAAGCTCTACAGCTGTAACACAGAGACACGTGTAGCCAACAGGTTGCTGTGGAGATCCAGTAAGTTAACAGGAACTCACACTCTACTCACACCTTGAGACTGGCGCACTTCTCTTTATTCTATTTGTTTTTATTTTTGGCTGTGCTGGATCTCTGGTGCTGTGCTTGGGCTTTCTCTAGTTGCGGTGAGAGGGGTCTACTTTAGTTGCGGTGCGTGGGTTTCTTATTGCGGTGGCTTCTCTTATTGCAGAGCACAGGCTCTAGGGAGTGCGGGCTTCAGTAGCTGTCTAGTAATTAAAGTTATTTAACTTTCCTGAATCTTTCTTTCTTACCTATAAGTGTGGGGATAATTTGCCTACCCGGATAGGATGCTATGAGGAGTAAATGAGATTAAGAACGTAAGATTCTTGATTCCTGGAGCACAGCAGATGTGAAGTGTTAGCTCCCTTCTCCTTCAGTGAAGCCATCATTACCAATGACTGCCCTTCACAGAAATGGGTCCTGGGAAAATACACCGGAACGGTGAACAAGGTGTGGGGAGGGACTTTCCTGGTGGTCCAACGGCTAAGACTCCAGGCTCCCAATGCAGGGGGCCTGGGTTCAATCCCTGGTCAGAGAACTGGATTCCACATGACGCAACTGAAAGATTCCGTGTGCCACAGTGAAGACTGAAGATTCCACATGCCGCAACTGAGACTTGGCACAGTCAAATAAATAAGGAAACAAATAAATGTTAGAAACAAAAAGAGCTTGGAGAAGCTTAAGGGTCCAGAAGAGAAAAGATGGTGCGCACGGGGAAAGGGATGGTGTGTCTAAACCTGGAGGAACAGCGGTGTGGTCCATCCTTGGCATCCAGAAACACAAGGCAACGAGAATGCCTCCCTCCATGACGTGACTGCAGTTCAGTCCTACACTTGGCTTTCCAAGCTGACTGTCAGAGGTCTTCTCAACCCCACCTCTATAACAATTCATACCCCATCACAATCCACGTGTTCATATTGACAGGTGTTTCTCATTTGCTAAAAAACTATACTCAAACCAGCTGAGGACAAGATAGTCAAATAATATCTAAAGAGGAAGATGTTAATTTCAGTCACATGGAGAAGCACAAGAAGCTCTGGGATGTGTTTGGAGATCCTGAAATAGGTCCAATAATTGCTGTCCTTTAAACCATAATCACAGGATGAATTTCAGCACATGTAAGTTGAGGATACTCTCCAAATAGCACTGTAACATTTTAATGTCTCAAAGAGCCATTCTCAACCCCTTCAATCTGAAACCCTTCCCCTCCATCCCGCCCTGACTCACGTAGAGCAAACTCAAAGACAGAGGCCTGTCGGCTTGGACTCCATCCCTCTCAGCACCTTCACTGGACGCTTCACTGGCAGGAAAACAGAAAAACTAGGAGAGCACCGCGGTGCCTATGGTGGCCTAGACTCAACCTCGGCTATACCTATCTGGGACGAAGAAAGCCGCCTGCTACCTCAGAAGAAGAGGGCTACTCCACAGGTGTTACTTCTGTTTCCTGTAGGTGCTAAGGAAAACAGGAACTTGGGCCTGTAGGGACATTCAAAGAAGCACTGCAACACTATCAGGTTCATTAGAATTATTATAATAGCATTTAGGTAGCGGTTGTCTATAACCCTGTCAAAGCATTAAATATTTTATTTGTAATCATGCGATCTCTGGGTGAAGGAAGGGTTTGGCGTCAGGCAAATCTTGGGTTTTCCACTTAGCTGTGTGATCTTGGGCAAATTACTTGATTTCTGAGTCCTGGTTTCCTCATTTGCAAAATAGGGACAATGTCTACGCTTCACAGAGTGACTATGAGCAATATATGAGTATATGTAGATATGTACACTTATAAGTAGATAATATATAATGCTTTAGGTATGCTACCGAAACACAGCAGGTGCTCAATAAACAGTAGCCATTGAGTAAGCTACTCAATACGAGGGAAGAATAGCAATTCTTTCTGTTTTACTTATCTGTCTTCCCTATCAGACTAAACTCCTTGAGACTGCAGAAGGGGGACTGTACCCCCAGACTCAGCACACTGACAGCAGCTGTTCAATGAAGGTTTGCTGAATGAATATGTTGTCATTATCTCTTTTAAAAGTGCCAGAAGCTGATCTAAGCTTTCCTAAGATGATTTCTTCTTAATAACCCCATGAGGTATCCTTATTCTAGGAGGAAGTGAGGGTAGGATGTTAAGGACCTTGCTAGAAATTATACTCAGCTGCAGGCTTGCAAGAGAAACCAAATCTGACTACAGAGCATTCACTGTTAACCACTTTTATGTCCTTCTCTGGCCCAGTGACATGTAGCTATTTTTTGAACAAGTTAATAATTATCAGGTTTAAGAAGTGGCAATGGGAAGACACTTAAAAGTCTTTTCATTTCTTACTGGAATCTGGACAACTTTCTTTGTTCAGTCTACAGCTTTCTGCTTAAAGGCATATAGTGAAGCAAGGGGTGAGCAAGAGGGATGAAATATGAAAACAGTAGAGCTATGCAGGATTTTCGATCGTTATTTATTCATATGGAATGGGTTAATGTTTGAGCACATCAAATTCCTTCCTTCATCAAACATCTGAGTGCATGTGTCAACCATTCTGCAAACAAAGAAGACAGTCTCCCAACAATAGCGAAAAATCAAAGACCCCACATTATTACCTGACTTTTGAAAAGCATTATGAACAGTCATGTGGGCATTCCTCTCTATGCTAGACCCAGACCCAACCTGTCCTGCTGGAAAGGAAATCTTTTAGTTGAATGCCTAGTTTAATGTCTTCTCTAATGCTCCGATCTGCAAGTGAATAATACCTCAAATGATGGCTGCTATTTCCTCAGACACTTGTTTTGATTCTTGTTTCTCTGTCATAGAATGTATTCCATGTTATGATGGATTCGTTTTGATATTATTTAACTTTTAATTCTGAAGTAAATTTAGATTTACTGAAGAGTGGCCACAATAAAGTAAGACGAACTCCCTCTGTCCTTCATGCAACTCCCTCCTCTAGTACTAACATTTCATATAACTATAAATAATCAAAACCAAGGATAACACTGATTCAACACTGTCAGTTAAAACAGAGACTTCATTAAGATCTCTCCAGTGTTTTCATCAATGTCCCTTCTCAATGCGGGATTCCACACTGCGCTCAGCTGTCACGGCTTCTTTGTTGCTGTTTAGTTGCTGAGTCGCATCTGACTCTGCCCGTGGACTGGAGTCCATCAGGCTTGGCCTTCTCTAATTTGCAACAGTCCCTCAGACTTTCCTTGTCTTTCCTGACTGTGACCAGGGCAGGTCACATATTTTGTAGACTGCCTCTCAGTATGGGTTTGCCGGGTGTCTTCTCATGATTAGATTAAGATAATTACTTTTGGAGAAGAACATCACAGAGGTGATGTATTCTTCTCAGGGCCTCATATCAGAGGGTGCAGGTATTACGGCTTAATTACAGGTGGGGTTAATCTTGATCTCTTGATTACGGTGGTATCTGATGGGTTACCCCATTATAAAATTATTTTTCCCTTTGAAATTAATAAATATTTCAGAGAAGATACATTGGCACTATATATATCCTTTTCTCCTTACACTTTCACCTGTTAATTTAGCGCTCACTGGCCGATCTTGACTGTAGCAATGATTGCTGCTGTGGTATATGGGGAGCTTCTGTTTCATGTATTCTTTCTACAGTATTAATTACAACTCTTCAAGAGTTGTCCCTTCTTCCCCTCTTATTTCTTTATTGATAGATCATTTCTTTATTTTTTACAACACTGTCATATTATATTCATCATAAGTATTTATTTTATTCTTTGGGTTATAATTCAATACTGAAAGAAGAAAGTGAAAGTTTAATAGCTCAGTCATGTCCAACTCTTTGCGACCTCATGGACTGTAGCCTGCCAGGCTCCTCTGTCCATGGAATTCTCCAGGCAAGAATACTGGAGTGGGTAGCCATTCCCTTCTCCAGGGTATCTTCCCAACCCAGGGATCGAACCTGGGTCTCTCGCATTGCAGGCAGATTCTTTACCATCTGAGACACCTTCTGATGCGCCACTGGAAGATAATTCAGGTTGGCTACTGTATCCTTTCAACATGCCCCATCTTTTTAAAATTTCTTTTTATTTTAAGTATTTCCTTATCTTTTGGTACCAGAAGATGTTCCAGGTTCATCTTGTACTTACCTGCCTCATCCCAGGAATCAACCACTTTTCCAAGGAGCCCTGATTTCTTTTACAGAGGAATGGTATTTAAGAACCAAGACTAAGACCTTGATGTACTCACTGCAGCTGGGCTGTCATCAAACAGCAGAAATATACGTACGAATGCTTATCGGTGTACACACCCACACACCCACAACCTATATTTATGTTTATTCCTTTCTATATGTATGTTTATTCCTTTCTATATGTATATGTATTAAGAAGGAATACTAACCTATGAGTTCATATTGATACTTCTTACTCCAATTCAGGGTTCAGACTAGCATTGATATTATCTTTATTCATACTTGATTGACTAAACAACTCAACAAAATTTTGGAGGTATAAAGTTTTTTTCCTCAAGGTAATCTGTTATTTGTGTGGGAGTAATTGCTTGAACTCTCACTCATGACATACCTTGAATCTGTCAGATCAATCAAGATTTTCAACATTTCTTGAGCATAGCAGGGAAAAGACAAATCTTTCTCAAAGAACTCTTAGCTTCAAAATTTTAAGATACGAGAGCATAAATTTTTGAAACAAAATGACAACTAGTCTTTGAACATGGTATATGAGTTATAATCAAATCCAAAAATCATTTACATCTTGCCTACTTTGTACTAGGCATTACACACTTGGTATTTTTGTATATATTATCTCACTTAATCATCAGGACAGTCCTGTGAGGTGTGAATGTCCTTACCTTACAAAGGGGGAAACTGAAGCTGAAAGTGGTTAACTGAGTTGCCCAAATTATCTACAGCTGCAAGTGGCTTAACCAGTATTTAAATACAGGTCCTTTGAACTCCAAGCCAGGTGGGTTTTTTTGTTTTTTGTTTTTAACTGTATCACCATCATTCTTCAGAGAAGTTTAATACAACTTAAAAATGGAGGTAAGGCTATTATTAAACCTGGGAAAAATCCTTTACATTGTACAGAGATGAGAGATTTTCTAATTTAACCCTCTGCAAGCAGAACTTGACAAGTGAGGGCTTTCTCGTCTCTACAATATTGAATGCTTTGTTAAAAGCATCCTTAATAAGTGAATGGGAATAATTAGGATGTTTACAAAACAAATCTCAAATATATACTTACATTCATTTTAGAAATCCATATTTAGGAATGCATGACATGTTAAAATAGACAAATCTTGTCCTTTTCATGTGAAGATGATTTACGGCATCTTATACTCCAAGGCATATACTCCAAGGTTTTACTTTGACGTTAGCTTTGGGATTTCCTATCCATATTTTCTCATTCGATTTTCAGTCACATAAAATGTCAATAAAGAAAGCATTTGGGGTAGAGTTTCTAACTACAGAGCAGATAAATTACTGCTGACTAGTTCTCTCGGAAATCAACTTGGCCTCACAAGCTGAGTCCTCTAATTATTTACTATCTAACTAACCACTAACAGACCATGGATATATTTGAAAACAGTATTAGAACGGCTATTACTGTTTTCTGCTTTATAGTTTTAAAGTGATTGATTGACCCAAATCTTCCTGATAAGAAAACCCAACTATTATTACTGTTATCACTAAGTTACATAAAGTATCAGTGCCCAAACACCACTAGCAAAAGGCTAACGTTTTAGGAATAACAAGGCCTTACAAAGAGTAAGCAACATGGCATCTGGTCCCATCACTTCATGGCAAATAGATGAGGAAACAGTGGAAACAGTGACAGACTTTATTTTTTTGGGCTCCAAAATCACTGCAGCCATGAAATTCAAAGACTCTTGCTCCTTGGAAGAAAGGTTATGACCAACCTAGGCAGCATATTAAAAAGCAGAGATGAAAAAAAAAAAAAACAGAGATGTTACTTTGCCACCAAAGGTCTGTCTAGTCAAAGCTTTGGTTTTTCCAGTAGTCATGTACGGATGTGAGAATTCGACTATAAACAAAGCTGAGTGCTGAAGAATTGATGCTTTTGAAGTGGTGTTGGAGAAGACTCTTGAGAGTCCCTTGGACTGCAAGGAGATCCAACCTGTCCATCCTAAAGGAAATCAGTCCTGAATATTCATTGGAAAGACTGATGCTGAAGCTGAAACTCCAATACTTTGGCTACCTGATGCGAAGAACTGACTCATTTGAAAAGACCCTGATGCTGGGAATGATTGAAGGTGGGAGAAGGGGATGACAGAGAATGAGATGGTTGGATGGCATCACTGACTCAACGGACATGAGTTTGAATAAGCTCCAGGAGTTGGTGATGGGCAGGGAAGCCTGGCGTGATGCAGTCCATGGGGTCTCGAAGAGTCACACGCGACTGAGTGACTGAACTGAACTGAACAAAGAGTAAATAAGCTGATCTTGATGATTACTGTCTGATGGGAACAAAGCACATTAGCGAATACTATCAGAGTGAAACAGATCGAATATTAGCATGCATACAAATCACCTGGGGAACCGCCGAAATTCGGTTCTGATTCAGTAGGCCTAGGGTAGGGGAGTTTGAGCAGTCCTAACAGGCTCCAAAGTGATGCTCATGCTGGTTTCCTGACCACTCTTCCAGTAGTTAGGACATAAAGAATAAAACAGAGATCGTGAAAAAGATACAGAAGATGTTGAACAGCTTGTCACTGTTTATTGTTGTGAAACAGAATTACTAAATACTTTCAGGATTTAATATTTACATGACAAAGACTAAATAGAAGTTCTTAGGTAAACTATTTCAAATCATTTTTTAAAAAAGAAAAGCAACAAAACATTGAAAACCAGTCTTCAAGCTAAGAAAAAAGTAAATGATTTCCAGGAATCAACACAACCCAGGCAACTTTTAATCTTCAATAGTGTGTTATAATGTCTAATTTATAATTTAAAAAATCCTCCTACGGAGAAGCAGATGGCTTTAGTGTTAAATTTATCCTTGTTTCTAAAACTGCCAGTAGAATTCAGATATCCAGTCTTGCTGAAGAGTTACATGTCTTTCGTAGTTATTATAATAGGAGAGAAGAAGACAATTATGCGGAAATGAAAGCTGACAAATGAAAGGTAGTGGAGCGTGGAGCCAGAGCTGACCCACTGCACAAACTGAACACCAATCAGCCATCGCTGACGTCAATGCGTGTTTTGCTGCCCACCAGCAAGAGAAGGCCAGCTGCACAGTTTACTTCCAAACATCAGCCACCTCCTCCCTACCTGACAGGAGGACACAATCATCACAGCTGAGATGAGATGTGAGCCTGCTGACCGTGGTGAGACATCTATTTGTCCAATGAGAGAGTTTAGTGAGCTAAGAAGGGAATTAAACGCTCTTCCTCAGCCCAAAATGGAGTGGGGAGCAGGAAGGAGATGAAGAGGGGAAAATAAGACAAAAGGAAACAGAACCCTTTGAGCCATCTTCCAGGTTCCAGGCTTACTGCGTGGCCAGGGCTAAGCAGGCTTGAAGGATAAAGACAAGGTCTCCACTCTGTTTGCTGATGCAAAGCTCTCTGCACATTTTACATAATACTAGTGGCAGGAGGATAACAAATGGAAGACTTCTAATAAATATTTTACTAACAAAACCTGTTTCAGCCTATCCCACCCTTTTTTGGTTCCAGGGAAGAAAACTAGAATTATATATACAGAAATCTGATCTCCAGTTCTTCCAGTAAGCAGGAAGATTGCTAGAAGCAATCACGAGATGATGGGCTACTTATAGATTACAGGTCAGTTCAGAAAGGAAGCATTCCTCTTGGGCTAAAGACAAGAGACCAGGTTAGATTTATTAGGCTTATTACACACAACTAATTACACTGAAGGTCCCTCTTAGAAAAATATATTAATTTGCATCAAGCAGAAACAATTTAGAATATAAATGATAAACTTTCCTTGTACCTTTGAGATTGCTACTGATTAGACTTTAAGTCTTGGTAATTAAAAAGACATGGTGGGGGGTTATATTGCTATCAATTTTTAAGATATGTTTTCACACGGAATCGATTATACATTGAACACAAATACCTTTTACTGTTTACATGGTGCCAGGAATTTTAATTAACAATTTATTTAACAAACACTTAACTAGCACTAACTCTGTACCAGGCACTGTTCTCAGAAGTTTGCAAATATTACATAATAACCACTGTGAGATATGAACTTCCATCACTCCCTTTTAACCGATAATGAAACTGAGAACAGAGAGATTAAGTAACATGTCCAAGGTCACGCAGCTAGTCAAGTGCAGAGCTAGGGTTCAAATCCAGGTAGCCTGGCTCCAGAGCCCATCATCTTACCTACGACCTCCCCACGTCTAACATTATCACTAATTCTTACAATGTTCCTGACAAGCAGATTAATCTCTGTTTAATAGATTTGGAAACCTAGGCTTGGTGAAGTTAAATAGTCAGCCCAAGATCACACAGCTACTAAATGGCACAGCTAGAATTTGCACCAGTACCGTCTGATATCAAACTCCACATTCTTTACGTGACGCCTTGCCTGACTTATTTTTTGAAAACTTCCTCTGTGTAATTCATACATATTAATTCTTATCTAAGTATTCATTGTAAGCATTTCAGATTAGGAAAGTTGAAGAACAAAACTAAGTGTTTTTCATCAATTTATTCTCAAGTTAATGCCTGAAGAGTCATAGCTGAAATAGCATGGAGGAAACAGTACTGCAATTATTAAAACTAATGAAAGCCAAACTTTCTTTGCACTCTGCCTCTGATTCTGAGTGTCCCAACACTCGTATTTTGTGAAGGCTGGAGGTCTCATAATTAAGGCAATGAGCATACACAGGTGTGGGTGAATCCACGGCTCACAGTACCTGAAGTCTTTTACCCATTAGAGGAGCATAAAAGAGAGTCTGATTTGAAAGCCAAGATTCTGTATTTATTAAAATAAAGCACGTTTGACACTTCCATTCCATTTTCTGTCTTATAAACGGAGGCAAATATTTTAATTTAAACCTAGTTTTGGTTTACACGTCTCTTTAATTTCACTGTGTGTGTGTGTGCGCGTGCGTTGTGTGCTCAGGCATGTCCGACTCTGTGACCCCATGGACTGTAGCCCCTCAGGCTTCTCTGTTTATAGAATTTTCTGGGCAAGAATACTGGAGTGGGTTGCCATTTCCTACACCAGGGGATCTTTCCAACCCAGGGATCGAACCTGCATCTCCTGTGTCTCCTGCATTGACAAGCAGATTCTTCACCACTAGCGGCACCTGGGAAGCTCCAATTTCAACATACAGGATGGCTAAAACAGTTCATTTATTCAGCCCATTTAGCAAGAGATGTTCATAAGCAGAATAAATACAAATGTATAATTTGAAGGAATAATTTTTTGTACTTTATTCTGAGGTTCTGTAATTTTTCCATGGAGCCCCATCTTTCCTACATGTGTTAGATTTATTTAAAATTCAAGAATAATCCTCAGAGACCAGAAGATGCTGTTTTTAAAGGGAAGCAGGGCAATAAAAAAGTTAGATAAAAATCGATGGATAAAAATAAAGAATTTCTCCAGGGTCTTTAACAACACTGGGACACATCTACAGTTCTGAGCGTGTGTGGAATCCTTCATGATCTGGCATAGCTACCTGTCCAGGCTCTTTTCCTATCACTCCTCACTGACACTTCCTCTCCACTAGCTCTGGTCTGCAGTTTCCCTACACACCGAGTTCTCTGGCCTGCCTGCCTCTGCCTGAAGTTGCCATCCCCCCTCACCTCCTCAGCTAACTCTCTTCCTTTCTCCTTCTCCCGCCAATCCCACCACAAATGCCTCCCTCCTTAATAAAGTCTTACTAATGACCTCCCTCCTTCTTCCAGGCACAGCCTTCTTCTAGCCTCATGGCTTGTATGACAATTATCTTTTTATGCTGTATTCATTTAAAGGTCGGGTTCTGAACAGATTAACTCCTCGAGGTAATAGCGAGTTGAGCTTTTTTGCACTGCTGTTGTTTTTGCCTCAAAACATCTGAATCTCCAGGACTTAGCTGAGGAGCATAGTAGATGCTTAATAAACATTTGCTGAAATTTGGGGTCATTGGTATTGAGGGTGACAGAGAAAAAAATGTGGGCAGGAAGGAAATCTGAACGCTTAGCTAAACTGCAAGTACATGTATGTGTGTGTACCCACTTGTGAGACAGAGAATCAAGGACAATAAATGTATAAATACGGAATGATAGAACCCAAAATTCAGTCAGTGAGTACTCCCTCAGGAATAAGTGACAAATAGCACTTGGAAACTACAAGCTGGCGTAATGCAAGAAGCACAGATACTGTGGTCAGAGAGACCAGGCTTGAACTCCAGGTCTGCTGCTTATTATCTGAGTCACCCTGGCAAGTTACTTAATCTCTTTTGTGTTTCAGCTTTTCGTTAAAAACTGGCAATAGGTACGCAGCTCCTAGGGTTGCTGTGGCGGTTAAATGACACAAGTACATAGCAGAGAGCCTGAAAATAGTGAAGGCTCCGTGAATGCTAGCTGTTCCACGAGCTTCACCAGAGGGAGCAACTGTAGGTTTCTGACATTTTACCTGTCTTCTAGATAAAAATGAGAGGATTCTGAAGTTCAAGTATTCAAAACTAAAAACAGCAAAAACAAACAAATAACTAGATTTCACATAATGACAGAAATACTAAGTTTATCTACTTACAGGTCAGAATTACAGAAGACATTATTACATCCAGGCAAAACTTGGTTATAATCTTAATGGAATATTCTGCATATTCTGTTTGCAAGTTTCTCTGGTGCTCTATTTTGGCATTTTCTTTTGAGATGTTTGTGACAGAGCACTTTGTAATTCCTATAGTATATGACTCCCACCTCTAACATTTCTTTCTCTGCCTGAAACGACTCCCAGAACTCCTTCAATAAAGGTGTTGTTTTTGTTAATTTCTTGTTCAGGAATGTAAACGTGAAGCGGGGGTTCCCCCTTCTTCTTCAGAGTAAAGGAACCCCCCCCCCCCAAAAAAAACGGCCTTATCTGACAAGGACGACTACTTTGGGGCAGCTGATGCTTTCAAAGAGAAGTAAACAAAAAATTCCAGTGGTGTGCTCTGCAGAAGGTTTGCAAAAAGAAGTGAAATGAATGGGACCAAAGGAAGGGCCAAAAGAAAAGGGAAAAGTGGGAGAAATGAATATACAGTATAAATTACAGAACCACTAATACTGCATTTAAATTACAGAAACACTAATACTACATTTTTAAAACAAAAAGACAAATCAATACAAATCTTTATAATGGGAACTGTAGCAAATTAACTTAAAAATGCTGTCTTATTTAGGCAATTCTATTAGAGGAAAAAAAATCAAAGACTACAGAATGAAAAATCCATTACTCCCTGAAACATATATAACATTGGCATTTAATATTAATTATTAAAATTAAAGTAAAAGTAAGTAAAAAAAGTAACCAAAATTAATTTGTTTGCCTTCCCTAAATGTCCAAGACAAAAATTGATGATAAATGGCATAGAAATAAGCCAGCTAAATGCATGAACCAGAGGCTTCTCACTTCTATTTTATACCACGATGCAGCAAACTAAGGCACTTGCTTTCTCCCTAAACTTAGTCCAGTGGGCACCCATCCAAGTCACTCGTCCACTTTTTGCTCAGCTTCTCTTGTGTGGATGTCTCCGTCCCTTTTTGATAAACCTAGGACAAATCACCACCTCTTGCAACTTTGCTAGGCTTTTGCTTTGTGCCCTTGATACTCTTCCAAACTCTAACTGAAACAAACCTCTCTCCTTCCCACACCTACAGACTCTGCTGCTGCTACTCTAGTGCACACCCACATTTTCTTAACTGGACAAATGCATCAGATTCCTGATTAGTCTTCCTGTCCAGTCTCACCCACATCTGCCACCGATCCTCACTCTGTGGCCAGAGAGAGACATCTTTCTAACACGCAAATCTGATCATCTTATCCAGTCCCACTTCATCCCCACCGCCACCCTAGAAGTTCCAACAGGCTATGCTCCCTATTACCTACAGAATAAACTCTACCGTCTTTTTCATGGTCTTCAAGACTTTTCATATTCTGATCCTTGCCTACCTGCTCTTCCTGTATCAATCCCCCAGGCCTACAGATTTTATATTTACCTAAGAGTGAGCAATCATTCCCCACCATTTCAATCTCAATCTCTTTCTCTCTCTTTTACCTGTGATATTTACACAGTTGGCCTGCCTGTCTATAATATCCTACTTCTGTTTATCTCCCTGGCAAGCTTCTGACTCATCTCTCAAGCTTGAATTCAAGTAGTTCCTTCTTCGTGCAGCTTCTTGATTTCTCAGGTAGACTGATGTTCTGACACCTATACTTCTATTGCAGTCTGTACATATAGTTTTGGGCACTCATCATGTTGTATTTTCATTCTTCTTACTTCCCCACTAGACTTTTAAGATCACAAGAAATGACTTTTTGATTTGTACCCTTAGTACCTAGCATAGCACAGTACCTGACACAGAAATACTTACTGACTGAATGAGAGTTTTGGCCATGTGAATAAGTAAACTTGGAATATAAAATATAAAAGTCTTTGTTAATTGTGAAAAGGGCAGGAGGAAAACTAGCAAAGATAATCTTATTCTCCATGTTGTAGATCAGAACCCCACTGTGTCAGGAGAAGGCAAGGTGCTTTTGAGTCCCCAGTGCTCTCCTTCTCCCGTGGTCACCTATTTCTGTCTGTGACCTCTGTGCAGCCACCAGGCATACTGAAGAGAGCAGGGCAGAGCGCCCCAACCTTCGCTGCTCTGCCAGCCCCCTCAGCCCCTCCAAACACTCACACCCTCAGCGGAGCACCCCAGAGGGGCCTGAGCACACACCAGACTGAGGATGCAAATCAGAGCCCGGTCGTAGTCCTGCCACGCTGCGTGTTGAACTTATTTCCCGTACTTTTCTTTTTTTCGCTTATTTTTCATTACACACAGGACTAAGGAAATAGATAAAATACACTCTGCAAGGGTGTGAGGTCCCAGGTAGAAGTGCTCCTGAACCTCTGTCTGCAGGTCTGTTTCCACACCCCGTGTGCTGTGGCTCACATCTGATCACGTCGGAGCAAGCAGTGTCCCAGTTACCTGCTATTTTGATGTTCATGTTGTTATCCAGCAGGAGATTTTCAGCCTTGAGGTCACGGTGCACAATCTGCCGACCGTGACAGTAATCAACAGCAGACAGGATTTGCCAGAATTTGCGCCTGGCCTCAGATTCATTTAACCGGCCATGGTTAGCAAGGTAGTCTGTAAAGGAGAAAGAATTTAGAATTACTCACAAACACCAAAAAAAAAAAAAAAAAACAAAAAACCACTGTTAGTATCAGGATTTCTTTCCCCCTCAAAAACTTATTTTAATAATGAGTTAGGGTTGAAGTAAAACAGTTTCCAAGTTCCCTGTCCTGAGAAAAATAACTCCATCATATTTCACTGGAGTCTGGATATACAGACAGAGCCCAAGAACAGACAACAGCAACTGGCATAATACAGTATAATTCAAAAAGTTTCTTTAGGTTAAGAGGCACAAACTACTATGTACAAAATCAATAAGCAACAAGGATATATTGTACAGCACAGGGCAATACAGCCAATATTTTATAATAATTTTAAATGGGGTATAATCTGTAAAAATACAGAATTATGTTGTACTCCTGAAACTAACAATACTGCAAATCAACTAGACTTCAGTAACACAACACTTTAAATCAACTATACTCCAATAAAAATAAAACAACTGTATTTCAATTTTTTTTAAATGCATTTTAAAGGCTCAACATTCTCTTTGCTCTTTGTAATAAATTTTGAATACTTTTCCTAACCATCTTTTAAAAATAAAATTTATTTAAAACAAAGAACATAAATAAATTCTCGGACCTCTCATCAGACGAGGGATATCCTTCCTTTAAACCATTTGTGAAGTTATTGGGCAAACCATCTGTAATAGAAGACACAACAGTCCCTGGAAGTAGCTTAAATAATTCACACCTTGTTCTCCTGTTCAGGGGAGCAATTCTGATCTACCCTAAAACATGAAGACTTGTTCTCAAAACCATGTCCTCTAAACAAGTATACTTTGCAAGATACATTAGCTCTTTCTGTACAATATTATAATATCTTTTAAAGTATTTTATTTGAAAATTAATTCTATATGAATTCAATAAAACTAAACATTACAATTTATTCAACTTTCACCTGAAGATCTGAAAGGCCTCTGACATGATCTTTTGAGGAAAACGGGGTCAACATAAAACCTGAAAGGCTTTTCGGTTTAAGATTTTTTCCGAAGTTAGTAACTGTATGAGTGAATTAATATTCACAGTCATCGTCACGTATTTTCTGCTCTAGGCTTTGTGGTTTTCCTGGTTTTCTAATTTCATCTTTTTGGCTAATGCCATCCTCAATGTTTACTATAAAATTTACTAACATTTGTATAGCTGCTGCTGCTGCTGCTAAGTCGCTTCAGTCGTGTCCGACTCTGTGCGACGCCATAGACGGCAGCCCACCAGGCTCCGCCGTCCCTGGCATTCTCCAGGCAAGAATACTGGAGTGGGTTGCCGTTTCCTTCTCCAGTGCGTGAAAGTGAAAAGTGAAAGTGAAGTCGCTCAGTCGTCCGACTCTTAGCGACCCCATGGACTGTAGCCTACCAGGCTCCTCCATCCATGGGATTTTCCAGGCAAGAATACTGGAGTGGGGTGCCATTGCCTTCTTCGATTTGTATAGCACTTTAGAGTTTATCAAGCATGTTCATATCACAGTACCTCACTTAATCTTCCTAAAAGCCCTCTATGATAACTATTACTCTAATTCCCACTTTGTTGATGAGGAAACTGAAGCCACCAAGTAATCTGGCTGAATTCAGACAACTGCTAAGTGAATGGCTGCTCTGGTACTAGAACCTTTGAAAAACAGTTTTTAAAAACTGTATCAAACTTCTTTCCTAGATTCCTGCTAAAGCCCTAACTATCCTTTGAAAACCCTGCTCAAACGCCACCTTGCCCTGAAAGAGTCCCTCATCTCTCAGGTAGTATTTAATAATCTCTCTCCTCTGGATTCCTTCTCACTTATAACATGCTGTCTCGTACTTTAATTATCTGTATGTATATCATAATATCTAATGTGCAGACACATGCAGACCTTATTCTAACACTCTGTGCGTTAGAAAATAAAAGATCCCTTTATTTAAGCTTCTTGAAGCTAGACCCATATCATTCTCTTCTATACTCCCCACATTGTTTATAGCACCATGCACAAAAAAGCAGAGGTAAAATACTGAATACACATCTGACTAAGGTCTTAATACAGATGGTATCATGAAACATTCCAAAAACAGTGTGATGAAAGTGTGCAGCAGGAGTACTCTACTCTACATGTTACAGTCTTTAACTGTGAGTGAACTTCTGTATATTTTTATGTCTACTGTTATCACAAACTGAGATGAGTTTGTCACAACTCCCCTTTGCTTTTATAGAGTACAGAGTAGCCATTCACACTTGTAAAAGGGGAAAAAGGATCACTTAAGAACAAATCTGTAGACTTTCCAGCCAAAATGTCCAAACTATCATCACAGTGACTCCAAATATATTGGCAAGTGAACAATGTGCTTTCTATTCATAATAGTAAACTGGAGCCTCATTTCTCTGGATGAGCAGGCACATGGGTTAATAAAGGGCAAATGCAAATTACCAAGGGGAATGCAGTGTGTTGTATGTAAGGGATTATCTTTTGACTAGTTAGTTATAACCTTCCTAAGAGTCTACATAAATGCTACTTAAACTGTATCACTAAGTGAGACAATCTTTTCACAGACAAATGACTGACTTCTCCAAATAGACAAAATTTCTTTCTGTTGAAAATTCTGAGTCAATGTGGATCAATGGGAAAAGATTTTTGAGATTTTTGACAACATAGAGAAACTTAACAGATGCAATATGAACAAGTACATGTAAATATACGTAGAAAAATAGCCCAAACTATTGCCTACAAACTGAGTCCCGGGAAGCACAACAGAATCTACAGTAACTGATGGTTTTTTGCAGTGATCAGTCCAAACTGGAACTACTATAGCCAAGGGGGTTAAAAAGCTTTGTAGTTTGGGAGGAAGGGACTGTGTAAAACAAAGCGGAGGTGTATATCTGAAGCTACAGTAATCACATGTCAATAAACCTACAATACTGTGAGAATAATGACAACATCCATGTTCCAGAGAGTAAGACACCACTTAGAGAGGAGGAATTTTCACTTCTTAAGCAAAAATCTCAGCAAGTATTTCAGCATATCTCTGCTCTTCCCTACTCTTTATGATTTCTGCAGTGCAGACAACTCCCAGAGATCAGAAAATAACTGAGATAAAAACCTGTGGCTGCAAGTTATCATCCCCATGAGGGGTACTGTTATCAATCCAACTCAAATTAATGCGCAAGGTCTAAAGATAACAAGGAAAAAGTACGCATTTCAGATTAAAAAATGACTTAATTATGGTTACAGAAAAAACTTATAAGTGAAATAGGAATTCTCTATACGAATTGCCTATGTATGTATTTTTGATGAAGGGACAGTTCTAAAAAATTCTTTCCTATGTTTACATTTGTTCTGATTGTTAATTTTATGTTTTTTGGTTTTAATAACAAAACTTTAAAAAGTACTTATTTATTTGGCTGCACTATGTCTTAGTTGTGGCACATGCAATCTTCAGTTTTTGAGCAGCAGCATGCAGGATCTTTAGCTGCAGCCTGTGAGACCTAGTTCCCTGACCGGAGATCGAACCTGTGCCCCCTGAGCTGGGAACAAGGAGTCTTAGCCACTGGACTACCAGGGAAGTCCCAACAGGCCTTTTTAAGGCTATATTTGATATGTGTGAAAGTGTTAGTCGCACAGTCATGTCCAACTCTTTGTGATCCCATGGACTGTAGCCCGCCAGGCTCCTCCGTCCATGGGATTCTCCAGGCAAGAATACTGGAGTCGGTTGCCATTCCCTTCTCCAGGGGATCTTACCAACTCAGTGATCAAATCTGGGTCTCTCATACTGCAGACAGGTTCTTTACCATTGGAGGCACCAGGGAAGCCCTAAATTTTGTATGTCCTTCACCCCCTTATGATAACTGATTTTTATTGTACTTTGACAAACATCATGGTCTGTGACAGACTGGCCAATCAAAAAAACTGGCTTTTCAATACTGACAGTTTGAGAAATACCGGCATAGACAAGTAAACAGGCAATTACAATAAACTGTGATAAAGGCTGGGCTTCGCTGGTGGCTCAGTGGTAAAGAATCGCCTGCAATGCAGAAGCCACAGGAGATGCAGGTTCAATCCCTGGGTCAGGAAGATCCCCTGGAGGAGGGCATGGCAACCCACGCCAGTATTCTTGCTTGGAGAATAGCATGGACAGAGGAGTCTGGGAGGCTACAGTCCATGAGGTCACAAAGAGTCGGACACAACTGAAGTGACTTAGCATGCATGCATGTGATAAAGGCTAACACAGGAATAAATATATCCTAGCATTTTTGCATTTGAAATTTAGTTTTTTGTATTACAGAAGTTTCAAACATACATGAAAGTGGGAAAAACAGTATAATTCTCCAGATTGAAAAGTTATCAACATTTTGACTTATTTGCTTCACTTATCCTTTTTTTCTTTCCTTTAATTCTTCCTTGTGAAAGTGAAAGTGTTAGTCACTAAGTCCTGTCCAACTCTTTGTGATCCCAGGACTGTAGCCCACCAGGCTCCTCTGTCCATGGGATTCTCCAGGCGAGAATACTGGAGTGGGCAGCCATTTCCTTCTCCAGAAGATCTTCCAGACCCAGGGACTGAACCCAGGTCTCTGGCATTGCAGGCAGATTCTTTACCACTGAGCCACCAGGGAAGCTATTCTTCCTTGTGATATGGTTTATTTCACACTCCACCAACACTGCTTTAATGTCCCTGGAAACTTTCTCAGCTCTCATCTCTTATGACCTTTCAATTATTAGTTTATACTTAATTGGTTCCCAAAATAAACATCTCTTCCTGTTGATTCTGTGTTTGTCTGGTTTTTCTCCATCTCTTTCACTAATTGGCTCTACTTTCTCTTCAGTCACATAAAGTTACCATAGCATAGTTCTGGCCTTTGCTGTTCTTTTTCTATGCTCCTTCCCTCATAGAATTAATCTAAACTCTTATCTTCATAGGGATAATCTTTGATCCGCTTCGTTCTTTTTTTTTTTTTTTTTTTTTAATGTATTTGGCTGCGCTGAGTCTTAGTTGCGTTATGAGAAGTCTTAGTTGTGGCATGTGGGATTTAGTTCCCCAAACAGGGATCAAATCTGGGCCTCTACATTGGGAACAAGGAGTCTTAACCATTGGACTACCAGGGAAGTCCTGGTCTGCTTTATTCTTAACTGGATGATTTTAGTTTTCATTCACATGCTTCTCAATTATTGCCAGTCTTGGGGGTACTTCTTCAGTCACTTCAGTCAAAATATGTCATAACATCTGGCCTGGAACTTTCTGGTCACAAATTCTATTGAGAATCTAATGAAAATTATACTTACATACAAAGACATATAAAATTTTATGTGCAATTTCAAGGGGGTCTATAAAATCTTAATTTAATCAAAGTTAGGAAATTCTTCCTTAAGGGATTTCATTCTCTGATTAGAACTTCCTCTAGATCTAGCAAGGGGCTTCTCTTGTGGCTCAGCTGGTAAAGAATTTGCCTGCAATGTAGGAGACCTGGGTTCGATCCCCGTGTTGGGAAGATCCTTTGGAGAAGGGAAAGGCTACCCACTCCAGTATTCTGGCCTGGAGAATTCCATGGGGTCGCAAAGAGTCAGACATGACTGAACGACTTTCACTAGATCTAGGAAGCACATTTAACCTTTTAATAACTAACACAATTGTGGACCTACACAGATTTTCTTTCTGCTACTGTGGTGTTATCAAGATTGAGTTTATTTTTCTTTTTATAAACTTTACTACCACCTTCCAAGTCACTATAACTATCATCTTACAGTCACTCAACCTCAAAATTCCAAGCATCATCTTCTACCAATCCCTGAATTAAGTATAGCTAAGGCCCTAATTGGGCTTCCCAGATTGCTCAGTGGTAAAGAATCCTCCTGCAATGCAGGAGCAGCAGGAGATGTGGGTGCGATCTCTGGGCTGGGGAAAATCCCCTAGTGGAGGAAATGGCAACCCACACCAGTATTCTTGCCTGGAACATCCCATGGACGGAGGAGCCTGGCAGGCTACAGTCCATGGGGTTGCAAAGAGTCGGACACAACTGAGCGACTGGACACGCGTGCACACAAAGCTGCCAAAAGTAGGTTTCAAGATTTAAGTTTTGTGTGGTATAATTAATCAATATTTTCACCTTGCTTTTATAGAAGCCTAGATTTCATAGCACAGTGCATGACTGTGCTCATATAGGCTCAGTAAATCTTAGCTGCTACCATCATCATGGATGTCCTCATCATTACCGCCATCACTCTACATGGCACCCCTTGTCTTTCCCCTGGGATAAGCAGCAGCTTTCCAAGTCTCTTATTAAAGTGGAGAAACCCAGTCAGATGACTCTTCTCAAATTTCAGGAATGTCAGACTCTTTGAATGACTAACTTTAAGCTTAATGCTCTTCCCCTAGAAATTATTAGTATTCCTTAAAGCTGGAGCTGGGTAATAGATGAAAAGATTAATACTTTATGAAATTACATACTTAATGTTATGCTAAAAGGATTTAATTTGTAATTTCATCAATCTGTAATCTGGGAGTAAAGTAAAAATACTGATGCCAATTTAATAGTCTATGATGAAATGGCCTTAAAAAAAAAAAGACAAAAAACCAAACGACCTCAGATAATTAAATCCTGGTCAGACATTCCCAACCCACAAATTTACAAAGACTAAATCTGAAGACAGATAGTGTTTTATGGAATCTGACCATTATGAATCCTGAAGCTCTAATAAGGTAATCAAAATTGGTTCATTTATTCTCTTCAAATTACTCTGAAGATCCATTATCTTCAAGCCCCCATATTCAAATTTTTATTCATCTTTTTCTCTAACATTCCTTTCCTTTAATCAGTATAAAATATCACTATAAAATAAAACCATCTCATTATAAATTAGGACTCTGGTCTTTGTCAATTTAGTCTGTGCTGGTTCTAACCAATCACTCTTGGATAAAATATAATTAAGAAAAGAAGGTCCATTAAACAAAAACCTGAAAAACAGTTTTTAGCACATTAATACACGTACCACTTTACACGGTAAACACAAACAGAAACTAGATTAGTTGTATGATCTGTATTAGGATAACAAGGGTTATCCTAATTTAAAATATTAGACTATAATATTATTTATACTATTAAACCACATTAAACTTTTAATGTAGACACACTTAATGAGACACATTTATGAATATGAAACTATCGATTTTAAAACATTTTGCTTTTCTGTTTGTTTCTGTAAGTACATAATCTTTTCAAATTGGGAGTTTGTCAAAAATTAAAGGAAATTGTTGCTTGTGGTATACTCTGGCAATTTAATTGTGCTTTCAGCAATTTCCCTACATTAGACTGTTTGCATCTGTTCTTCAAGCTATGTGTAACCACTGAAACAAACCACAGTCTTCTGAGAAGTAAGATGAGCTTTTAGTTACAGAGCTTAAAGTTTTAAAGATTATTTACAATCAATTTCTTTGACTATACATTTAAGTTTTCAGGAACAATTAAAAGCAAATATGGTCAAACTTTTCTAATGTTATTTCTAAATCCCACAGAGAAGCCAACAGATTGTGATATCTGATGATAGTAATGGTCACAAGCAGATGACTTCAAAAAATTGTCATATCTTAAGAAAAATACATAAGTAAAATAAATTTCTGATTTTCTTGTACATAGGAAGATATAAAAATATAGCAGAAAAAGTTGTGGAATCAGACAAGCCTGATTATGAATGTTGTTTCTACTTTTCACTGCTGAATGACATTGGACAAGTTATTTAGGCCCCAGTCCACCCCGACTTTTCAGTAATAAGCCTCATATTTGTTCTTTGTGGGAATGTCCTACCTTACCTGCTCCTCAGATGAAGTCTAACTTTATAGCATAGAACCTTTTTAAGAGTATTTTATTTCTATATCTATTCTAGTCTATTGATTTCCATCTATACACAGCAATTTTTATCCTATTGTAGGAAAACATCATACTCTCTGCTGTGTCTGATATGAGTCTAGTAGTTACAACACAAAATAACCGTTAGAAAACAAGTTCATTTCCAGTTTTGAAATATTTAATAGAAAAATCAAGAAAGAAGACTTGTAAAAATAAATATATACAAAGAACATGATTTGGGGTCCAGTTTCCATATATGTGTACAGATCTTAAAAAAGCACACAGACACATCTCAATTATGAATCAGAATAAATTCAATTGCAAATAATGAAAAGTGAAAGTGTTAGTTGCTCAGCTGTGTCCGATTCTTTGCGACCTCATGGGCTGTAACCAGCCAGGCTTCTCTGTCCATGGGATTTCCAAGGCAAGAATACTGGAGTGGGTATCCATTCCCTTCTCCAGGGGATCTTCACAACCCAGGGATCAAACCCGGGTCTCCTATAGGCAGATTCTTTACCGTCTGAGCCAGCAGGGAAGCCCAGGAATAATGAGCATAGCAGCATATGATGACTTGGGCCCTCAATTGTACTGATTCTTTTCAGATCAGTCTTGAAGCACAATGCTTTCTCTCTCATGGAATCAAATTAAGGAGGAAAGTCACACTTTATTGTGAGTTTAAAGTAAACAGTCATCTGTTGATTCATTCATTCAACAAACACCTTAGTGACCTCTTTGTGTCAGCCACTATGTCGGCACTTTGCCCTCATGAAACTTTTATTTGGGTGGAGGAAACAACAATAAATAAGGAGATAAAAATTATAATCATGAAGTATAATAAATGTCAGAGAAATAGGGTGACCCTCTGGAAAGTATCTGGGAGAGGCTACTTTATACAGAGTGATCAGGAGAGGCCCTTATGAGAAGGTAGTATTTCAACTCGGGAGAAAAGCATTCAAGGAACAGAGGGGCACACTCATGAAACCCAGAAGAAACCAATCCGAGGCTAAGGCATAAAGATCAAAGAAAAGGAGAAGGCATAGGAGGAAACTGAAAAAGCAAGGTCAATAAGCAACAAGATCCTACTGTATAGCACAGAAACTCTGTTCAATGTTATGTGGCAGCCTGGATGGGAGAGGGGTCTTGGGGGAGAATGGATACATGTGTACGTATGTGTGAGTCACCTGAAACTGTCCACCTGAAACTATCACACCATTGTTAATCGGCTATATCCCAATACAAAATAAAAAAGTCAAAAGAAAAAAAATCAAAAATAAAATGGATAACCAACAAGGACCTATTGTACAGCACATGGAACTCTGCTAATGTTATGTGGCAGCCTGGATGGGAGGGGAGTTTGGGGCAGAATGGATACATGTATATACTCCCTTTGCTGTCCACCTGAAACTATCACAACACTGTCAATCAGCTATACTCTAATATAAAATAAGTTTAAGAACAAAACACAACAAAAAAGAAAAAATAAACAAAAAGAAACAAGGTCAAACTCAGCAAGAATTTAGAAGCCTAAAGAGGGAGTCTATATTTAAAGTATTGGGAAAACTTTTAAACGGTTTTAAGTAGGTGAGAGACCTGACCTAACTCATAATTCAGAAGCACTTAAAAATAATCTGAAACTCTGAACTCTATGTTAATAAGCAATACAGTTCCATCAAGTAAAAATGCAAATAAAAAATTCAAGCACCCCTACGGGAACGATCCTATGACTGATGTGAGAGCCAGAAAGAAATAAAACTCAGTCTCTAATAATGCAAACAAATTTACAATACACATGAGAAAAGAAGGTTAAATAATGAAAACTAGCTCTTCAAGACAATAGATGTCCTGAGGTAATACTGGCTTACAGATGTTAAGATGAGATACTGTATAAAACATTATAAAGTCCCTTAATATAATTCTAGGGCAATAGCTGGTTTTCTTACTGATTTTGATATATGTAATAACATTTCATTAACTGTACAGAACTGCTTTTAAGATGGTATTTTTTTTTAATGTCAACTGAATAGCCTAGCAAAGTGCCCAGACTCATACTTAATACTACCAGATGATGATGTCATCTCAAAGGCATTAAACATTCCAGACAATTCCTTAAATAGGTATTTTCATCTCACCTATTTTTATCATCTTTACAGGGCCTCAAGGTCTGTTGTGAATTATTTCCGAGTAATGAATATGACTGGACTGATAAATGAGTCACTCTAAACTGAACTACTGATGTTGTGTGCTATTTACTCAATTTATGGTAGCGTTATAATAATATTTATAAATGCAATCTGGTCACACTTCTAACACATTCTTTACATAGATAAATACATCCAGATAACTAGTTTGATATGCAATTATTTCTTAAGAAGGAAAGAAATACAGGCTAAAGAACAGGCGGTGGTTTACCAAACCATGCAATTTTTAGGAATTAGGATTTAAAGGCCAAACAAACAGAGTAAGATGCAGATGAAGAAGGGAGAAAGCATGTTAATTTTAATATTTTGGTTTCTGTATATACATACTCTAAAGACACAAGGTTAGCACATACTTGAGATCTAAGATATTGCTGTCATTCACTCATAAATCAAACAGCAAACGTACTTATTTTTTTTCATTGACTTCTTCAGGTGAATTGTGAGTGGAAAACAATGAAGCCAGGCTGGATGGGTTCATTCAGAAATGTGCACAGAGAACTCAAGACTGTAGCTTAAACTGTGCTGGGCAAGAACAATTTTTCAAGGAATCTCTCTTAATAAAGTTAGTTACAGAGCAAATCAAGTTTCTTGGGTAAACAAGTTCAGGAAAAGTTAAGCCCCTTAATTTACCATCCAGTGGCTTGACTATGATGTATGTTTCCTAGGGTCCTACACAGGTGAGTAATAATGACATTGTGAAGTCATTTGTCAAAGAGGAGAAAGGAGAACAGTGAAAGGGAAGAACTGTCTGGAAAAAACGAGACCCTAGGTACTTGCTCAACTACTCAGCAATTAAAGAGGATGGTTAATTCAGTAACAAACTGACATTACCAAGTTGAAATATTTCTGTGGCAGATTTTTGTTCCCATATCTTTACTTCACCCCTGTAAAAAGATTATATGTATCTATCCTCTCTGCTGTATGCTTCCCAGTAGAATAGATTGTATGTATCCTTGCCCTATGGCCTCGGTGCTTGGTCACGGGAAAAGTGTGTGGTTTGATTTGATCCCATGTGTTTCTACCAAATGTCATGAGAAGAGCATGCCTCAGAATGAGAGACACTGAAGCAGACTGGACCTAACCTACAGCCTGAAATAAAGTGAGCCCAGCTGACCCACAGACAAAAAATAATTGTTGATGTAAATCACTGAGTTGTGGAGTTATGTAACATTATTCTAGCACAGATATGACTGATAAAATTTCCAGTATTAGAAAAAAGAACTTTGCTCAGCTATAAAATGAACTACAATTATACAAAGAAATCTTTTGAATACTTTTGCCACACAATTTATGCAATATTTTGTGTTTCCTATTATATGTACACCTGTATTATTTTTACACATCTGAATGACTTTTTTAGATACCACCACAATCAATTTGACTCCCCCTGAAGAAGGAGATCCAACCAGTCCATCCTAAAGGAGATTAGCCCTGGCTGGGTGTTCACTGGAAGGACTGATGTTGAAGCTGAAACTCCAATACTTTGGCCATCTCATGCGAAGAGTTGACTCATTGGAAAAGACCCTAATGCTGGGAAGGATTGGGGGCAGGAGGAGAAGGGGATGACAGAGGATGAGATGGCTGGATGGCATCACCGACTCGATGGACATGAGTTTGGGTAAACTCTGGGAAATGGTGATGGACAGGGAGGTCTGGTGTGCTGTGATTCATGGGGTTGCAAAGAGTCAGACACGACTGAGCGACTGAACTGAACTGAAGAACAATTGCTCACCTAGATTGTATTAGTTATTGGCTCTGTTATATAAGATGATGCAAAACAGACTAGTCTGGTTTCCTGGCAGAAGGATGTCACACGATCACGTTTTCAAAGCCAGTTTGCCCATTATCAGCACCCAGACTTGCTCACTGCCTCCTACTTCCAGGTTCAGTGCTGGGTAAGGGGGACAACTGTTTAGACATGGTTCTGAAGAACCAATTATGATTCAATTCCAAAGGAAGATAAAACAGACACAGGGGTTAGTTAGGGCTATTCCTAAGTCAAGGAAGTAATTACATAAGATAGCTCCAAAATGGACAGGCACTAATGTTGAAAACACTGGACTCTGTTTTCAGCTCTTATGCAAATCACTTCATCTTTCCAGGTGTCAGTTTCTAAACATACTTAACACACAATATGATTTCTAGGGCTGCTTTTTATTTTGTTTCCAGTTTTATTAAGATAGAATTGATATTCATTATTGTATAAGTTTAAGGTATATAGCATAATGATCTGACTTACAAACATCATGAAACAATTATCAAAATGAACATCCATCATCTCATCTAGATACAAAATAAAAGAAACAAAAAATATTTTTTTCCTTGTGATGTGAACTCAGGATTCTCTCTTAACAACTTTCATATATAACATACAGCAGTTAATTATATTTATCATGTTGTACATTGCATCCCTAGTACTTATTTACTTCCTAACTGCAACTTTGTATCTTCTGACTGCCTCTAAGGCTGCTTTTTAATTCAATATTAATACTTCAGTAGATATCAACTTTGTGTAAAAATGTGACTTCAAATTTCCCCCTGGTTTATTTATTAAAAAATTTTTTTTGTGGTAAAAACACATATAACAAAAAGTATTATCTTAACCATTTTTAAGTGTATAGTTCTCTCTTGTTTTTTTTTAAATTTTTTAATTGGAGGACAATTGCTTTACAATGTTTTGTTGGTTTTTGCTGTACAACAATGTGAATCAGCTGTAAGTAACCCCCTTGGTTTATTTTTATCAAATCTTTTTCCTTGTAATTGATGGTATAAAAATCCTGAGGGCACCTATTTTAGGGCTGGAGAGAAGTTAGATGTATCAGGGATGTGGAAAGGACAGAATCCTAAGTGGAGATGATGCGAGAAAACAGATCAAATCCAAGACGCTCACAAGAAAGATAAAAGGTAAATGGTTAAGGTTTGGGCAGTATTCAGGAGTCTAATACAGGCAAGGAAAGCTTGGATCCGTACTTCTGATAGTTTCAGATAACAATATCTGACATTTCATAAAGCTGGTAGTAGTTTGATCCCTGGGTTGGGAAGATCCCCTGGAGGAGGGCATGGCAACCCACTCCAGTATTCTTGCCTGGAGAATCCCAGGGACAGAGGAGCCTGGTAGGCTACAGTCCACAGAGCTGCAAAGAGTCAGACACGACTGAAGCGACTTAGCATGCATGTGTGCCAAAACAAGAGTACTCAGAGTGACAAAAAACAATTAAGGCCTCTAATCACGTAGCTAATTAATAAATGTTTCTTTTTAACAAGAGACAAGAAGCTGTAAATGCTTATGAAACCTACTGGTTTTAAGAATGTAGTAGTGAAGATCCTGAATAACAGAGGAACAGGAACAGTCTTGAGCAAAGTTCTCTCCTGTGGCCTTTGAAAGATTAGTATTCCACAAGGGACATGACTTCATAGAGCTGGGTGTGCAGATTCAACTCTAACATTTAATGATGTCTCCAGGTGGTTTAAGTGGCTAGACTTGTGTTACAGGTGTGGCTAACCATAAAAGAGATCAGCATGGGTTTCTAATCATTACTATTAGGAAAACCAAACATACTATTATCATGTACTGCTGACATACAAAAATTTAAGAAAAAGCACTCTAAGTACTCAGTTTGGTACCATTTTCAGTAATCCAAAAATTTTTATTACAGCCAGAGTTTAAACTAATAACGGTCAGATCTACAGAGTTTAGAAGAGTCTGCACTCTTCTCAAAGCTCCATATCCACTAAAGTTAGAACATGGTTCCATGACTTGAAAAACATTAAAAGTCCTTGTATTCTCTCATAGGTGGTGTACATGCATTTCAGAGCAAGAGTTTTCTGACTACCTTATTGTTGTTTAATTAGTAGTTTCTCAACAGTCTCTGACCTATCTTTCTAATCAATCTTTTCGATCTTCTTGTTCCTTTCTCTTTGAACAAAGGAAAAAAATTAATAGTAAGCCCATTTTACTTTCTAGGAATTTGTTAAGGCATGCTAAATATAATCACTATTCAATTAGCCAATTATTACAAGAATGTTAGCAATTAAAAAAGTGGATTCCCTTAATAATTTTAAATTTAAAAATTGCTACTCTAAGGTAAACATTCTAGGAACAATCAAAGAATATCTTATTGGAGTTTAACGTGTCTCATAATACTATGGACTTTTAGAGCTGTGTAACCCTAAGAGGAGCTGAAGCTAAAGCCTTGGAGAAATTCTGAACTTGCTCTATTTTTAAAGTCCATCATGTGCTAGTATTACCAACAGTTCAAATAGGATACCTTATGTACTATTCAAATATTTGTGAACCATTAAGCTTTTGTATAAATAAGGATGTCTATTAACCAAACAAACTGGGAAAAAACAGTGAGATCTGTCAATGACCTTGGATTTGACCCTTTGAAATCTACAGGATTAAGCAATCAGTGCCAGCATGTGAGTTGCCTAAAGAAAATTTCATCACGAGGATAAATGACAAACACTAGACTGGCAGTCTTTTGAACTATAATTAAGTTGCAGTTCATGCCATGAGAAGAATGAGGCTTTATCAAATATGTGTATATCCGTAACATACAGATAAAAGGTAGTAAAGATACCTTGGAAACAGAGAATGAGGAGTAGAGTTAGGAAATGCAGTCTACAGTCTCTAAGAAAAGGATAGCCAAGATCAGAGAGGATGGTAGGGGAGTAAAGAAATGATGCATTCAAAAGGCAAACCAAAGGTGAGGTCTAATGACCATCAAATCATTATGGCTGGGTGAATTACCACAGCCAGTATACCACAAAGTGATTAATATCTTAAGTGCTAAGAAGTTTTCCAACTCAGCTTATTAGGGATTCCTGTGGCAAAACATTTTTAATTTAACATGCAAGTCAAAATGAAAAGAGGTTTTCTTTATAATCATTTTGCTAAAACAAAGCAATTTCGCAAAGACAGAATATGTAAAATTATTAATAGTAACCTTTTCTGAGGACCGTCATATCTTACATACAGGTAGATTTGGAAAGAAATATACATATGCAAATGTATTCTCCCTCTTCTACCTCTCCAATCTATTACCAGTTTAATTCAATTCCATTCAAAATAAGACCTACTTGGAAGCAGAGAGAAAAGGACCGTGTATGTGAGTCGTAATAAAGCAGTTAACTGTAAATCTGGTTCTCTTTTAAATTTTATCCACTTCCTTCCTAATTTACCTATCCATGATTTTCTCACTCATTAATAAAATATTGACCATGCTAATCACTAGCCTCAACTCTGAACTGCCTACTCACCAACCCACATGGATAACTAATAAGCATTTCATACTTAACATGCCCCACATAGAATTCTTGATCATTTCTACTAAGCATGGACCTTTCCCAGTCCTCTTTAGAAGGGCTAGAACTTTCATCTGAGAGTTAATCTGGAGACCCTTGGCAAACAATCTACTAGAAAATCATGTCATCTCTAACTTCTACAAATGTCTGGAGTCCTGTCATTTTTCTTTATCATTTCTCCTTTAGTCCAAGTCACCATTATCTCCCGCCTGAACTACTACAGTAGCTTCTTAACTAGTTTTCCTACTTCTGTCCTTGCTTCTCTGTCTTCTATTCTTGACACAATAGCCAGAGTGATCTTCAGAAATATTTTTATATATCATATCAGTCCTCTGCCCCAAATCCACCCATGGTTTCCCATATAGATGGCTTTACTTAGAGTAAAGGCCAAAGCTTCACCATGGCTGAAAAAAGGCCCTAACTGCCCTGAAACTGAAAACATCTTTGATTTAATCAATACAGCAGACTCAAAAATTATATAATATAATGAAGTATGATTGGTCATAACTCAGCCCTGAGGTGAATGCTCAAATCTGTCAAAGCTATTGAAACCAAGGCTTAACCTTTGACACAGAATTACATTCACAAGCTTGCAGGGATAGATGCACAAGTATGGTTGGTGCAATATTATTTGAAATAGCCAAAATCAAGCAACAATTTAAATACCCATTAATGTAGGCATGGTTAAATAATTTATGGCATATAATCATACTGTGAAATACCACGAAGCTGTTAAAACCTGTGGTGAATCTTCACGTATTAACAGGGAAGAATTTCTCTCCCTCTCTGACATACACCCCTCACTTTAGTAATTCCAAACTGAGTGCAGTTCCCCGCATCTATCTGTTGTTGCATAGGCTGCTGCCTCTAAATATGTCTACAATGCTCACTGTACTAATTTCTGCGCATCATTCAAGACATATCACAGTAGCACCTCCTTAAGGAAGCATTTCCTGACTCCTCCAGTTGGGCAGGACAGGTGCAAAGGGTTTGTTGACGAGATTAAAAGAAAAGTATCTACTGATACATTTTCTCTATTCTAAAAACTAGCTTGAAACGTCATCTTAAAAATTAAGTGGCGTCTGTTCTCTCTTTCTCTCAAATACAATATGTTCAATAATTTATTTGTGTGTCACACATTCTACCACTGATACAGAACTATGGTCTTTCCCTAGAGATCTTCACATCTACACAAAAATGTGCACAGTGAGGAATAATTTACTGAGACACAAGTAGCACAAACATATAATTTAACCATTCAAATCACACAGTTCAATGTTTCCTAGTATATTCACAGGGAGAATTATTTTTTTTTTAACAACACTAAAAGCATTCTTTGAGTTTGGAAACTATCAGTCGTGACTATCCTAAGATGTAACACAGGGGTGGTAAAAAAATAAAATAAAAAAAAAGCAATTATTACATCGATGTAATCCATCTTGGGACCACATTACTGAGGTTACAGGAGTAGCAAAGAAACCTGTACTACTTTCAGTCTCATCAAATGTTTTAAAAAAATCTCTAGGGCTTGATAAATATTTGTTAAATAAAATTTCCAACTATCTAGTAAATATACTGGATATCATACCAACCCTCATATTCAACACATTCTGAATGGAACTCATTACTAACTAGTTTTCTTTGTAAACTCCTCACTGCTGTTAACGGCACCAGTGTTTCCCTCATAGTCAGCCCTGGCTCTCCTTCATCCTGTCATAGTCTGTAGTTTTTACTTGTAAGGTCACGTCTGCAAATTCACACTCAGGACACAATTCCCCCAACTACACAGTCCACCTGAAAACTTTCCTGCTACTAGTCTCTTAATGTTTTTTTTTTTTTAATTAATTTTTATTCGGTATAGTTGCTTTACAATGTTGTATTAGTTTCTATTGTACAACAAAATGAATAAGCCGTACATACACATACATTCTCTCCCTTTTGGACCTCCTTCCCATTCAGTGCATTAAGTAGAGCTCCCTGGCCTATACACTATGTTCTCATTAGTTATCTATATTTTACATAGTACAAATAGTGAGCCTCTTGATGTGTTTGATGTGAACCACACATTTAGGTCTCAGTCCCAATTCAGTTCACTACCACAAGTTGGGTCTACTGCATCATACAACAAAATAATACTCTTTAATTAAGATAACCAACAACAGCCACTAGTAAGCATTTTAAAAGATGCCTCTTGAAGGAGACACAAATCTCTGGTATAATCTTGTCTCTTTCTCCCTAATACTTATTATTGTTATCATAACTAAATCTTTTTTTTTTTTACTCTCCAAAATCTGATTAGAATGTTCATGCAATCCTGGAGACTCACACACATACATTTTAGAGACTGTACTTTTTTTTGGCATTGCAAATCAGTTAGCTATTTAGGAATTAGCTCTAGCTCTCCTGTTCTCTCAGGTAGAACAAAAAAACAATGAACACATCTTAGAACTGTAACAGAGCATAAATACGTCATATAGTTATTCTCTGCAATAAGTCCTAGTTTCATAAGATTTTCTGCCCTTAACTATTATTGTCACCAGGAGTTACTAGTTGGGTGTTTCTGGAAATTTACATTCAAGTTCCTATTTTTAGCTAAATATGGCATCATAAATGTAGATTGGTTTAGAAAAAAAAGATTGTTAAAGTGAAGCTTTAATTGAAGCATTAGAAATTTATTAATCTGATGTGAAAATCATGAACACGCCATAAAACTGAGAAAAAAAGAGAACAACAATGGAAATAGAAATGTTTGGATTATTTTAGTGCCCTAAAAAGAAACAATAAACAAACCAGATTACTGAAATTAGGAGTCTAGTCAGCCTTCAATTTATACCGCAAAATTCTGTTGTTGCTGCCAATAGATTGAATTACTTCAGCTTTTATAAATCACCTCTAATACACAGAGTATCTTTTTTATTTTTCAGTTTCAAACATAAATGCCTATCAGAAAGCAACTTTTAGGCAAAACTATCCTCCCAACCCCACAGAGGATTTTGATTAATTTCACAGTAGATCAGTAAATAACACAGAGAAGCAATATGATTCCCTGGGACAGTCCTTAAAGAGAATGCACAGGTATCTGAAAGCCCATGTCCTTTTCACTAACATCAGCATTTAATGAAAATCCCATTGCCACTGTGATGGCTTTATACTTATTCCACAAGATGGACTGAAATCTCTAGCTCCACCAAGATCTCCATGAGGCTGTGGAGAGGCAGAGGCACCAGACCTTTAAATCTTGGAGATACCAACAGAAAGCAAGCAAGAGTGCTGCTTCAGCATTGGTTGTTATGAGTCTTTACCCCGTCTACTACATGCCAATGCAATAGTTACAGTCATACTTCTGCTCTGCTCAGTTTGGAACTCTCCAAGGTTCTGACCCTTAATGGTGGTCGGCTAACCTGGAGCACTGGGAACCAAAGTCCAGGCAAGACGGAACAATAGGTTCAGTGGTCCTCTGCCATTTCTAAATCTTGATTCTAATATCCCATACCCACTGTGGCCTTACCCTGATCATTTCATCCCACTCTGGATGTACACCTGCCTCACAGCACCCCGCTACATCACCAAATTCTATGAAGTTCCAGGAGACGTAAGAGACGCAGGTTTGACCCCTGGGTCATGAAGATCCCTTGGAGGAGGAAATGGCAACCCACTCCAGTGTTCTTGCCTGGAGAATCCCATGGACAGAGGAGACTGGCGGGCTACAGTCCCTGGGGTTGCAAAGAGTCGGATACCACTGTAGCGACTTAGCACCGACGCACGGGATCTACCCCCTTCTTCCCTGTTTCAAACATTCTCCCAAGTCCAGTATTTTAGAAACTTGGTTCAGTGGACTGTGGAAGAAGGGTCAGATTTAATTTAACCTTGATTTGTTTGGTTAGATTAGAGACAATGCAACCGGAGAAAAGTATTTCTCTCAACGTTTTAAATATTTCACTCCACTCATTTCTTGCTTGCGTGGTTTCTCAGGGGAGCCGGATGTACTGGGTTGGCCAAAAAGTTCCTTCAGTTTTTAAGTAAAAATAAAAGACACATTTTTCATTTTTGCCAAGAGCTTTATTGAACAACGTATTCACCATTTTGTTCCATTACCTTCTGCCATCTTTTCAGGCAACTTCATAATTCCATCTTCCCCAAACTTTGTATCTTTTTGGGCAAACTGTCCCAGGTGCCTTTTATAGTCTTCCAGAAAATTGAAATTTTTTCCATTTAGAGAATTTTGTAAAGACTGAAATAAACGGAAATCCGAAGGTGCGATATTGGGTGAATGCAGGGGATGAATCAGAACTTCCTAGCTAAGCTGTAACAGTTTTTGCATGGTCCTCAAAGATACATGCCGTCTTGTGTTATCCTGATGGAAGATTATGAAATTTTCTGTTGACTAATTCCAGATGCTTTTCGTTGAGTGCTGCGTTCAGTTGGTCTAACTGGGAGGGGTACTTGCTGGAATTTAATAGTCTGGTTTCTGCAAAGAGCTCATAACAGAAGACTCCCTTCTAATCTCACCATAGATACAACCTCACATTCTTTGGATAAAGACAGCCTTTAGTGTGGTTGGTGGTGGCTCATTTCAGTTGCCCCATGATCCCTTCCTTTCTACATTATTGCACAGTATACACTTTTCATCTCCCATCATAGTTTGTTTTAAAAATGGAACATTTTCATTACATTTAAGTAGGGAATTTCATGTGTAAATAGGGTCAGAAATAGGGTAAAGAAGGTTTTTTTTTTTTTGCTTAATTTATGTAGAATTCAAATATCAAAGCAATTAACATAACCAAGTTGGTGCAAATAATTTTCAATGCTTGATTTGGATATTTTGAGTCTATCAGCTATCTCCCATGTGGTATAAACATTCTGAATTAATGTCTCTATTTGATCACTGTCAACTTCAACTGGTCTACCAGACCATGGAGCATTGTCCAGTAAGAAATCTCTAGTATGAAACTTTGCAAACTTCTGTTACATTCAATCAGTCACAGCACCTTCTCCATATATTGCACAAATCTTTTGTGTTTCAGTTGTGTTTTTACTTTGCTTGAAATAAATAAAGCATAATATGATGAAATAATAACACATAATATACCATTGCTTTTTATCTTCCATCTTCACCAATTTTGATAAATTTTTTTAAAAAGGCAGGCTGACATGACAGCTGTCACAATACTACCTAACAAAACTGAAGATGAAGTCAAAGACAACTAAGTGCTAATACAGACATCTTAGGCAAAAAACTGAGTGAACTTTTATGCCAATCTAATAGTTCTCATCTTTTTTCCTTTATAGGTGAGTCCTCTCCCTCAACCCTCTGGACTCCTTTGAAGTTGTTTTTTTTTTAAACTTTATCTTTGATCTTCTTCTGTTTGGATACAATATGCCTAGGTATAGCTTTTCTGACATTTATGCAATTTGGTGTTCTGAGCTCCCTGGATCTGTAATTTGGTGTCTAACATTAATTTTGGGGGAAATTCTCAGTTATTGTTGCTTCAAATACTGATTCTGTCCCTTTCTCTCTTCTCCTCCTTTCTAATTACTCATGTTATACCCTCTGTAATTTTCCTACAGATTTTGGATATTCTGTTTCATTAAATTTTTTTTTTTTCTCTTTGCTTTTTGATTTGGAAGCTTCTGTTGATATATCCTCAAGTTAAGAGGGTTTTTCCTCAGTTGTGGCCAGTCTACCAATCAGTCCATCAAAGACATTCTTCATTTTTGTTACAGTGTGTTTTTAAAAAAATATTTATTTATTTGGCTGTGCCAGGTCTCAGTTGCGGCAGGTGGAATCTTTAGTGTGGCATGAGAGGTTTTTGGCTGAGATATGCAGGAGCATTTAGTTGAAGCATGTGGTATTTGGTTCCCTGACCAGGGATCAAACCCGGGCCCCTGCATTGGGAGTGTGGAGGCAGACACTAGACTATCAGACAAGTCCTCTTGTTTTTCATAGCTACTATTTATTTATTGGAAGGACTGATGTTGAAGCTGAAACTCCAATACTTTGGCCACCTCATGAGAAGAGTTGACTCATTGGAAAAGACCCTAATGCTGGGAAGGATTGGGGGCAGGAGGAGAAGGGGATGACAGAGGATGAGATGGCTGGATGGCATCACCGACTCGATGGACATGGGTTTGGGTAGACTCCGGGAGTTGGTGATGGACAGGGAGGCCTGGCATGCTGTGATTCATGGGGTTGCAAAGAGTCAGACACAACTGAGCGAATGAACTGAACTGAACTGATCTATTTTTTATTCTTTCTCAGAATTTCCATTTCTCTACTTGTATTATTCATCTGTTCTTACATGGTGTCTACTTTTCCAGTAGAATTTTTAGCATAATAATTATAATTGTTTAATTTCCAGTTTGATAATTCCAACATCCCTCTTACATTTGAGTCTGGTCTGATGTTTGGTCTGTTTCTTCAAACTGTGTTTTTTGCCTTTTGATATGCCGTCTATGGGGTCGCACAGAGTCGGACACGACTGAAGTGACTTAGCAGCAGCATGCCTTGTGATTTTTAAAAGGAACTCCATTAAGTAGGTTGTAGTTGTGTGGTGGGACGATGTGGGGGAAAGGGAAGCATTCTACAGTTCTAAAACTCCGAAAAGTGTGGAGTCCCCCACCCTGCCCCCTGAAGTTTTGAACTCTCCGACTTGTCTATGCTGACCTTCCAGCAATTCATCATTCAGATTTTCCTACCCCAGTACTGGTTCCTTGAGAGGTTTCTGACTGTAGACTTCCTGCTTCAATCATCAGAATCACTCTGAGCAGTCTGGCCCCCAGAGCTGAGCTGGAAACAACAGGCGGTTTACAACCTCCTGACTGCTATCGCATCTCTCTAACAGAAGGGGCGTGCGGGGAGGGGACATTTCAGAGAACTGTCAGAATTAACCCCAAAGAACACCTGGAATCTTATCTCACTCTCTCCCACACTCCAGTCTGCCCAGCGCCAGTTTATGCTGCTCCAACCTTTTCCTGTGGTAAAAATAAAAAGTCAAAAAAACATGATTTCCCCTGGGACACTCTGAAAGTCTTTCAAAAATAATTTCACAGAAAAACAAGGAAAAGGACAAGGTTATGCAAAATTAGCTCAAACATTTTGTAAGCAGATTATAGAAAAACTTTGATTTTATTTCTAATGAAGTGTACATATATTGGGTAAAGATAAAAGGCACTGATTCAAGGTTTTCCTAATTCCTCCCTAGAGAGGGTAGGGGCCATGGGGACAGAATGACTTAATAGAGCACAGTGAAAGTCGCTCAGTCTTTCCATAGGAAAGTCTATCCATAGGAAAAGGATAGATTTGTTCTGAACCTATGTAAATAATGACATGGTCATAAAAAAGTAAAGTAAAAGTAAATGGCACTTTGTGTGATAATCATTGTTCTGTATAGTTTTACAGACAAAGCCAATCAGTATGTGTTACTATTTTCATCAGAATCACTTTTCTTAGTTATTGTTTTGCAACTTATACAAATATGAAATTATTATGTTGTACATCTGAAACTAAGTGAAAATGAAAGTCACTCAGTCGTGTCCGACTCTTTGTGACCCCATGGACTATAGAGTCCATGGAATTCCGCAGGCCAGAATACTGGAGTGGGTAACCCTTCCCTTCTCCAGGGGATCTTCCCAACCCAGGTCTCCAGCACAGTGGGCGGATTCTTTACCAGCTGAGCCACAAGGGAAGCCCACAGGCTCTGGAGTTAAGATGCCTCGGTCCAAAACCCAGCGCCACCAGTTAAGAGCTGCAGGACCCTGGGCAAGCTACTCTTCTGTGCCTCGGTTCTCTGAGTCGTAAAACAGAGATAACAACTGCACCTACCTCACAGGTTTTTTATGAAGATTAAATAATTTGAGTTAAACACTTAAAATAAAACCTGGCACATGATATCATCAACAGAAATTCTTGTCAACTCTTAACTTTAAAACTTGTCTTTAAGCAGACTGCTTACTACCACCTGCACCACTACCTCTTGAATTCAAGTCACAGTCACCTCTTGTCTAGACCTTGGCAACATCCTAACCAGTCCCCTTGTCTCCACTGCAATTCCACTCCAGTCTGTTCTTCAAGTGGAAGTCAGAGTGACCACCTAAAAACCTGGTCACGCTATGCCACTCCTCTGCTCAAAACTGTTCAATGGCTTCTGGTCTCACTCGGTATAAAATCCAGAGTCCTCACCATGGTCCATGAGGCGTATTAGGCCTTCCGGGATCTCACTCCTTTCCTGTCCCTTCCCGAGCTCCATTTCCCCATCTCCTACCATCCTCCCCCTCACTCTGCTCCAGCTGCATGGGGTTCCTACCTCACAATCTTTGCACTGTGTTCCCTCTGCCTAGATATCCACATTGCTCTCTTTCTAACCTAACTCAGGTCTTTGCTTTTGTGTCCACTCATCAGAAAGGTCTTCCTCTAACCACTGCCCGGGGACTCTACCTTTACTCTGCTTTATTTCTCTTCAGCACTCTTCACCTTGACATTTTATGTATTTTTTTGCCTATTGTTTCTTCTCTTAAGACATACCTAAACTCCCTGAGGACAAAAATTTTGAACATTTTTTTCCTGTATTCCTTGAATCTAGAACAATATTTGACATACAGTTAAGGGTTGATAAATATTTGCTGAATTAATGAATAAATAAGCATTCATCATTAATATCCCATCTGTGACATCTTCATACCATATTAGTCCAACAACTTTCAAACAGAATGTTAGGTTTCTGATCTCTTCTGTCTCCAATTCACCTCATGTATCATTAGATCATTCTTATTAAAATTATGCTCTGATGTTATTTCTCTGCTCACGAACACTCCTCTCTGACCTCAGCAGTTCTTCAATAAGCTCTGCGAGATGTTAATAGATGCTGTATCACAAGAGAGACTTGGACATTAAGAAAGTGTGGAAAATATAGAATTAGAGGAATTTGTGTTCTTTCTCAGAGTCTTTAATATACTAATGTGCATTATTAATCTCCTGGAGAAAGATTTGACATTTCTCACTGTTTGTGACTGCAGAATGAATTTTTTTCAGGGAGGAGGTCAAGGACCAGCTTTTGTGAAAGATGCTGTAAGTACCTATGGCCATTTTCAGAACAGGCCATCAGGGCTCTAGGTTAAAAGGAGAAGAACACAGTTACCTTCGGTGCTCTTCCTAATTCCTTTCCCCACATCCCGCTTCCACATACTGTGGGTCCTCTTTCTTACTAACAGAACTTATTAAGAAAAAAAAAAAAAAAACCATCTCAAGCCGCAGATATGTGTATTGGCAAACATGTCTGAAAAGAAGAGCCTTTCTGGGCTTCTAACCTACTTTAGTTTTCATTTTGATCCATAAATAATCTTGTTCTTCAATGAACATATGTTATATTTTGAATCTTTTGCTTGCATACGGCACCAAGCAGAGCGTCTCATAGTAGATACTCAGTATTTTTAGATTCATTAGTATGCACAAATTCAGCAAGATACAGGCCATGCAAAGTGTGACACTCCTTACTAAAAATTAATTCTGAAAATCGTACTAGGTAACACAGCTTGGATAGTGAATCTATTAGGTTCAGGTTTTGGTACTATTGGTACTATGCTCACACTGAACGCTCACTGTGAACAAGGGCCTTTCTTTAACTTATACTCCAGACTTTGCAAAACTTCTATGTGACTGAACATTCAATTTTTTTATGACAATAGTGAAAAGCACTGTTTCACTGAAATCAATGTATTCATTACTGAAAATCTCCGAGGAAGGACTGTATCTGTAAGAATTCAGAAAATGGATCCCAAAGAGGTATTGACCTCATATATTTCAGGGTTCTTGTCTGCCATGTCCTTTTGGGAAAGCCCTCACTTATAGTATAAAGTGGTTTTGTTTTATACTGTGTATATTATATATACTATACCTCTCTCTCCAGGCCACTGCTAACTGGGAAAGGGGCGTATACCTCACCCAAAGATAACTGTATAAACGGTCTTTGTGATAAAACTTCAATTTTATTCAGGTAAAATTCCCACAGTAAATTTCATTTTTAAAAGAAGAGTTTATATGTTGATGTACATGGACACACACCTTTGAAGAGAAGGACTTTTCTGGGTTTCCATCAACGGACTGCCATTCCTTTCCACTCTCCAAATACAAGGCTTCATCTAGCACAGAGAAAAGTGACTTCTATTCCAACTCCAGAGATGGGCCGATTTAGTCTCTGGGTAATCACATTCCCCTTGCTAGTGATGGGGCAGGAATGATACAGTCTCACCATTTCTGTTTCTTACTAACAGAGCTTATTAACTCAAACAGATCTCTTAACTGCAAATTTGGTCAATGAGACATGAGGAAAAATCTGCTCATTTCCAGAGCAGATTTTAGGAAAAATTTCCTCACTCCTAAGAAAAAGCCACAGGAAGAAATGGCCATTTCCTCTTCTGAATGTTGTGTCTGGATGTGATGCCTAGGATAGTGGAAGCTATTTTACTAAGGATAAAGCCAATCCTAAGGATGGTAGAGAAGAAAGATGAAGAGAATTCAGAGTTCTTGAGAAAACTGTTGAGTCGCCAATCAACCAACTCTAAAGGCAAATTCCTTCCTCAGAACTTCCTGTTATAGGAGATAATGCAGTTCCTCATTTTCAGCCAATTTAAGTCAGGTTTCTATTACTTGTGTTGGCTCGTTGGTCTAGGAATATGATTCTCGCTCAGGGTGCGAGCGGTCCCGGGTTCATATCTCAGATAAGCCCAGCCTTTAAGTTTGGGCTTCCCTGTGGCTCAGCCAGTAAAGAGAAGGGAATGGCTACCCACTCCAGTATTCTTGGCTGGAGAACTCAATGCACAGAGGAACCTGAAGCCTACAGTCCACAGGGTCACAAAGAGTCAGACACGACTGAGCAACTAATACTAATTAACTTTATCACTTGTAGCTGAATGATTGCGAGATCAGAAAGGATATGATGACTAGGACTGAGTGAGTTGGGTGAATCAGATTCACCTCTCTTGGGAAATACAAGGATTAAGAGACAAAGAGGGAAGCTGTCAGTTGTGAGGAATTGAACAAGTGTATAAAAATTTGAACTTAACCGAGTCATTATAAAAGGAGTAAGAAAACAGAGGAAGCCAGCTAGCAGAGAATGAGAACTGGAATACAGAGATGTGTAGCAAGAAGCAGAGAAGCCATTAGAAAGAACAAGACTGCTCCTTCAAGAAAAAGACATTCTTGTAGCTTTCTAGTTCCTCTGGGGCCTCCCTAAGCTTTCCACAGCTCTGAATTACCACGACATCCCTCTAACCTGACACTGCACTATCCTGCAGGACTTAGGTTGAGTGGGTTCTCTGCTACTTAATAAGCCCTGTCCAAGGACACATGAGGGTTGAGGGAGAGGGGAAAGTCAAATTAGACTAAAATTGTTAACTAAAAAGGGCCTAAAATGAACTGAGCAACTGAACAACAACAAACTGTAATCCTTGTCAAGGCACTCAACACAGCTCTGGAGTCTCCCAACTCCAACACGATGGGATCTTTCTAAAGCAGAGCCGTCACGTCATTCTTCTACTTAAAAATTCTCAGCAGCTCTTCCACGTTTATGGCATTAATTAAGCCCATATTACTTCTTAGCCTGCTTAGTATACAGAACCTATAATATATAGTTTCATCTCATTTTTACACCCTTACTATTTCCCCCTACTCTCCACCTTTCCTTCCCTATTTGCTCCAGTCAACCTGAACTGCTTTGTTCTCCCAATAAACCTTAAAAGTTTTGAATTTTGTACCTTAGCTCATGGTAAGAACACTCACCTTCATCTGAATCTTACCTCCCCCCACTCTAATTCTCTTCCATCCTTGAAGGCAGCACAAAGGAGTAATAGATTTTTAGGGATAGCAGCATCTTCTAATGAATAAAATTAGCATATGAATGGATCAGAGTAGATACACACATAATCAATCTAAGGACTACCAAATCAGTAACCCTGTACTGAAACAGAAAGACAGAATGCAGCCAAAATGGGATTTTGTCAGAAAGGGCAGTAGCAATCTAGCTGCTACCCAAAGTCATTAGTCAGAGAAACTGGATCCTTTCAATAGTCCTTCAAATTCGAACTCAAATGCCACCTTATTAAAGAAAAACTCCTGCCTTGCTCTTTAAGCGTTGTCATTGTTATAGGAATAAGTCTCATTTATTCCAACAGACTTGAAAACAGAAAACCACATCTTATTCAATTTGTAGTCCACAGCACAAAGAACAATGACTTGTAAGTAATAGATGTTCAATAAATATTTGCATACATTTATTCTTAGGCTATTGGAGAACAAAAGAAACACTGAGGTTTCCTTTTCTATTGGCAGGTTAAAATATTAAAGGAACGATCTTTTAAAGGGTTCCTACTTCTCTCTCAAGGAGAATTTGAGTTAGCCAAACATCTTGTTTAAAGTATAAAAACAATGAAAATGTGTGATGATATTACACTGAGGGAGGAATAGAAGTTTTTAAGAAAAATCAAGTAAAAAGAATTGAATGACAATTGAATCGGACAACAAGCTTACTAGCAACTCAAGTCAGAGTTTAATAGCATAATTATTTTACTTGGAATGCCAAAATCATTAACAGTAAAGATTAAATAATACATGTAAGGAATAACACAAAACAAAACCTCAGACCAGACATTTCAAAAATGTTAACATGCATTTCAGAATCAAATTGAATTGGTTATTTTGCATTATGAGTAACTTCTCTCTGTTTCTTTCCATTAAAGAGTTTCTCTAAAAAACAGATTAAAAGTGGTGATAACTAGTATGTCAGTTATCCTCACAGAGAGGTAAAATACAAATTGGTGAGTTACACAGATGGAGAATGGATAACAAACTTGAAGACATTTAATAACCAGGACTAAGTATCCTTATGTTAAGGCTTATTAGCATTTGACTATACTCTGCCAACAAAGGTCCGTAGAGTCAAGGCTATGGTCTTCCCAGTGGTTATGTATGGTTGTGAGAGCTGGACCGTAAAGGCTGAACGCCAAAGAATTAATACCTTTGAACTGGTGGTGCTGGAGAAGACTCCTGAGAGTCCCCTGGACAGCAAGGAGATCAAACTAGTCAATCTTAAGGGATATCAACCCTGAATATTCATTGGAAGGACTGATGCTGAAGCTGAAGCTCCAGTATTTTGGTCACCTGATGTGAACAGCTGACTCACTGGAAAAGTCCCTGATGCTGGGAAAGATTGAGGGCAGAAGAAGAGGGTGTCAGAGGATGAGATGGCTGGATGGCATCACTGACGCAATGGACATGAACTTGAGCAAACTTCAGGAGATGATGAGGGACAGGGAGACCTGGCGTGTTGCGGTCCATGGGGTCACAAAGAGTCAGACACAACTGAGTGACTGAATGACAACATACTGAACAAAATGATCTGTGCAGGAATACACTGAGGTATACGTCTTGGTATACACGGACTGCATCTTGGTATACATGGACTACATCTTGGTATATAGGAATACATCTTGGTATACATGGACTACATCTTGGTATACATGGACTACATCTTGGTATACACGGAATACATCTTGGTATACATGGAATACATCTTGGTATATAGGAATACATCTTGGTAAACTGAAAAATAACACATCCTCTGTTAAATAAATAACTCAACTATTAAAAACAGAGACATGGTTAAAAGCAATATAATTATGTGTTCAGCTGACTATCTAGGTCCACAGAAGTGCAATCTTATTTCAAAACAGCAATCCTATCAATGTTGCAGAGTCAATACTCTCAATTCCTCAATAAATATTTACATTGTATTTACAATATTCTGTGGGCTAAGCACTCAGCCAGGTACTGAAAATATAAACATAAATAAAAAGGATTTCCCTGGTGGCCCAGTGGTTAAGACCCTGTGATACCAATGAGGGAAGCACAGGTTCAATCCCTGGTCGGGGAACTAAGATTGCATATGCTCCGTGCACAGCCAAAAGATTAAAAAATAATAAAAGTGGAGAAAATTATATAAACAAATAAATAAGACACATTTGTGTCCCCAAGGAGTTTGATTTGGCAGAGGAGGCAGATCTAGAAGCATATAATTATAAAATGGCAAGTAGAGCCATTGAGACGTACAGGCCATTGTGGGAGAACAGAGAAGGGACCTCTACCTAACCTGCCTAGGGCGTCAGGAGAGGCTTTTCACACCCCTGTTCTTTCAATAACACCTATCACCTATCATCAGTCTATCAGCACTATCACGATTATCATCAAAAGTCTCTGTACACACCAAAAAATCAAGCGGTAGATTCCCCACAGATTTTAAGCAAGAGCTTCCAAATGGCATAATGGTGAAAAATCCACCTGCCAATGCAGGAGACACAGGTTTGATCCTTGGGTCAGGAAGACCCCCTGGAGTAGGAAGTAATGTTGCCTGAGAAATCCCATGGACAGAGGAGCCTGGCGGGCTATAGCCCATGGGGTCACAAAGAGTCAGACATGACTGAGCACGTTATAAAATACAGAAATGAAAAAATTACTGATATTTATTACATTTAAGATGTCAGACTTTACTGGTAGATAAAGTGATCAAAGGAACAAGAAAAAAGTTTTAATTTAATTAAAAAAATCTATCATATATGGTAAATATATTTTAGATATAAAGGATCTGCTGATAAATCTAATAAATTGTTTGCTACATTGCACAAAAATGTTTTAAATACTCTGATTAACTTTTTTTCTCAAGGGAATGTGTATTCTGAAATCAGATTTCATACTCATAATTATCTTCTAAAGGATCTGCACCTACGTGAAAAATAAAATCAGTCCTTACCTGGGAAGGGAAACTTCACCTCACATAAAACATAAAGTCATATTCTCCATGAAGCTTTTATACTGTACTCCTCTAAAAGTGTGAAGTTGATGAGTGTACAGATTCTTAATAAGACACAACAGATGGACATGGTTAGTGAAACATGGTTGAGACTGAGGAGAAGAAGCAGTTGATGACAAGCAGAAAAATGTACAATTCTCACTTGAATTTAGGTGTGGGGAACTAATTTAAAAGCTATTTGAGATGCCTGTCTTAGACTTGTAAAACGACACTTTAAAAAGTTATTTTTTACACTGACTAAACACAGCACAATATTAAAGAAGCTATATTTCACTTCAGTTGGGTTCTTAGATAGATAGAATTATGAACAGAGTACTAAGTGACAAATCAGACAACTAAGTCAAGAGATAAGTAGAAAGAGGCAGGTAAATAATACCTCTTTTGGCTAAACAAGCTGACAATGGTCAAATACTGTTTAAATGTTAAATCTTGGCTTAAATCTTGGAGCATTCTATACTACAGAGAATACAAACCTGCAGACAAGAGATTTCCAACAATCAGAGATTTCAACAAGCAAATGAAATGTGTGGCACAGAAAAGGAAATCAGCTACTCTAACCCTGATTTCTATGTTGTTTTCCCCATAAGGATTCATCCCATTCTTGGAGCTTCTCTAAAACATTTTTCATGTTTAATTTGCACTGAAAAACATTGAAATAACAGCAGAAATTCCTTTAAGAGGGAATAACAAGATCTTTTGTTATGGAGCAAAAAGTATTTATTAACATCCTCTTTATCATAATCATGTTTTACCTTAACAACTTTGCTTTCCCCATGGTTTTCTGTTTCAAATTCTTAACAATGGACCACATCTTATAATTGACTACAGAATTCTAAAATATATGTACAAGTGCCAAAGAAAGGGTAGCCAATAAAATGGAATAAAGCAAAGTGAAATCAGAAAGGCGTTCCACCTACATAGATAACCTGTAAACTGCAAATAACAAGGACGGGGATGAAAGACAGAACTGAAAAGAGTAAAAGACAACTTGCATCCCAGAAGCCTCCCGGCTTGCCACACAGCAACTCTAAAATCACGAGTGGGACATTTTAGCACTGGCTCTGAAATTGGATGGGGTCTACTTCCTGATATGATTCTCTGGCATAATTCTGCATCCTGTTGCTACAGCTGACCATACCTCATTGTTTTAAGTTCCTAGAAAGCTTCCGTGCAAGGCAGTATGTACATTCATGTCTTTATGTAATCTGATAGCCATCCGACGAGGAAGACAAGCCTTCATTATACCAGTGTTAGAAGCCTCTCTCTGAAAATGTCAATTCCCTTTCCCAGTGCCCTTCTCTTAATATTTGGATTGTCTCTTCTCTTTCCTGCTGTTGGAACAATTCTTCTAGTGCAGAGGAAGGATGGAACAAGGGCTGAGGATCAAGTTACTGAGCATTTCTGAGCTAAGGAAGAAGAACATGAGGCTGCTTTCCTCATTCTAAGCTTCCCAGGATGACTCCAGAAATGACAACACTCAACTTCAAATCTGAAGTTATTTTTATAATGTATACTGTGACTGAAGGATCTCCGACTAAATTGTCTTTTCAGAATTGAAGTAACAATGTCGTTTCCTATTACCTCTGCTGTTGAATATTCTCCTGTCTGTCCTGCTCTTGGGGTGACCCTTCTGGGGGAGGGGAAAGGTAGCAGGTCCCACAGCCAAGGGTCAGGTTACCTAGCCCCTCTGTCAGTACTGCTGAGCAGAGGGAAGACAGACTGCTGCAACTTCCTGGAAATTTTCTTCTTGGGGCATCTGGAAAGACTCAGAATTCAAGGTTGGGTTAAACTTCAATAGTTGGTTCATACAAGCCAAGTCACAGTTTGAAGCTCCTGCTTGGATCTGTGGGTCTCGACAGGGAAGTGATACTTAAGGTTCTCAAATTTCTAAAAGTTGGCCCACAAAGGACTCCAGCCCACTTGGGGCCTTCCAAAAGTTCTAAAAGAAAAAACAAGTGAGACAATCTGACATTTATTAGGGATCTGTAAGTACTCGGAACTAGGTGAAGCGATCGGGACGCAACAGTGAATAAAACAGAATATCTAGCCTGAAGGATACAGGTGTGAGCAAAGTGTTAACAGAGCAGAAAATGTTGGCATCCAACTCTATTCAATCTACTGGGGACTTCCTTCTTTTCTAAAGCACTGTCTTAACCTTTAATTTAGAGTTCAAAGTCCTCCAAGTCCTCTATATAAAAACAATCTATGTTTTCCAGTGTTACAAATATTGTGAGTCTATATGGAACTTCTTCACACATTCAATACCTCTTAAGTGTCATTTCTAACATCAGAAGTACCCTTCATCTTCCTACTCATCCATCCTTATCATTTGCATATTCAAACCACATAGCAGTATAGTATAGAACAGTGGGTCTCACACTTCAGTGTGCGTTTAGAACCATACTGGGAAGCTTGTTAAAAGTGCTGAGCCCTGGATGCCATATTCAAGAAATCTGATTCAGCAGACCTGGTATAGGACCTAGAACTCTTCTTAATAGTTAACCAATATAATTTTTATATACTTCATATAAATTATGTATATAGCATTAACATATATATAACTTTGATGCCTGTTGTCAACGAAACATACTTTGAGAAACACTGTTACAATGGTTAAAAACCTGAGGTTTTTTTAGTCAAGACACCTCTGGATTTGAATGCTACCCTTTTCACCTATATTAACTATATCACCATGGGCAAATTTTACTTTACCACCGAGTCTCCCTTTCTTCACCTATGAGGATAATGATAACACATTCACCAATGTGAAGTTTAAATGAGACAAGACATACAAAGTGATTAGCAGAGTGCTTGGTACATGGTAATGATTCAATAAATGTCAATTATTATTATTAGCATTATTAACAATCATCTCAAATCAGCTTTTCTAATCAAGGCCATCTGAATCTGGTTAGTTCTGCCTTTTTAAGTATTTATAGTAGTTAGACGCCCTGTTATACAAATTCAAGTTACTCTCATTCATACCTAAGTGATCTGTGTTTTCCATGACAATCTGTTTAAAACTAAAGTGGTGACCAAAGGCAGCCCACAGCCCCAAGAAGATATTAATGACATACTGTCTACCACCAGGATTCTAGGCAAAACTGTAAACTAAGTGATTTGATTTTGATGTTCTATCAATTCCTATCATTTTCCCCCTCCCTCCAGCCCTACCCCACCCCACATAGGTGTAACACCCTTGACTATAAAAGGTGTTTAAAAGTCAGAGTGATGAATTTTAGTTAGTTTCCTAGCCACCAATTTCCCATAGATCTACTGAATCTAATGGTAAGATTTAAAGTTACATGTGTTTTCTGTGTGAATTCAGGATTTGATTACATTGTTTTTATATACATAAAACAGTGTCATATATTTATACACATTGTTATATATACACATTCATATTTATATATACACACTTAGATACATATATAAATAATATTTATCCATTTTATTACTGTGTGTTTTTCAGTGTATACTCCACAAATTTGACAGATTTATAAAGAAATGTCTAGATGAGATCTTACAAACACCCATGCGTCATCTTCAATCACAAAGTTATATGGGATTCATATTTGTATAAAGAGCATCTGATATTGGCACCTTGGTATAGCTAACAATTACTCTTATGTAGTATTTATATAATACTTTTGAAGTAGTGAATTACTTCCATTAAAATTATCCACCTACCAGATGCTACAGAGCCGCAAAGTCATCCTGGCCAGAGTAATATACTTGTCATTGATAAAGCCAAGACCATAACTTATTACACTGAAACAAATTAATCAAACTGAAGTGCCTGCCATATTGTAGGTGTTCACTGCATATCTACTGAAAGACTGAATGAATGAATGTACAAACAATGGTTACCTTTGTACACATGTACTGGACCAAAAAGAAGTAAACACATTACTTTATCTTTAAAAAAAAGCACTAAAACGAGCAAGTTTCCCATCAGACCTCAGTTAAAGCCTGTCTAACTCCTACAGAATTGAACTGGGCTTCCCAAGTGGCGCTAGTGGTAAAGAAACTGCCTGCCAATGCAGGAGACATAAGAGACGCGGGTTCAATCCCTGAGTTGGGAAGATCCCCTGGAGAAGGAAATGGCAACCCACTCCAGTACTCTTGTCTGGAAAATCTCACGGGCAGAGGATCCTGGTGGGCTACAGTCCTTGGGGTCGCAAAGAGTCGGACACGACTAGAGCAACTCAGCACAGCTCCTACAGATCTCTACATTAATAACTCAAATTTAAATTACCTTTAATTTTACTTTATTCTAGTGAATTAAAAACCAATCTTCCTTGCATATGATATATGAAATACTACGCATTTCAGCAAAGATAATATATCTTGAGGCAACTTAACAATATTATCAATCTAACTTGAACTCAGAGGTGCTCTTCACTAAAGACTTATAAGATATTCAATAAAAGCAGTCAAAATAAATTTCGTTTTTATACATAACATCAAAGGTAGAAAATACAACTTTTCCTCTCTGCTGAAAGTCAAAACGAAACAGTACTATTTCTAGAAAATGCATGCCTACTGAGACCAGCCATAGTATTAGGTAAACATAAAAGCAGAGTTCACTTTGGTTTTAGCTCTATTGAATACAACCTTTCTTTAAGCTTATTATTGCTACTTTCACTTACTTTGTATGGTTTTATAAAAAAGTATTTTTCTAATTTTAAACATAAAATAACTTAGGGAAAAACAAGCAACATAATCAATTCAAATAATGTATATTTTACTATTTGAATTAGCAGTGGTCTGAATAGAAAAAATAGAAGAGGTTGAGAATGATTTACATGAGCTCAACATGTAAATGTTTATAATATTTTTAGATATTGATGCCAGGCCTTTACTTTCCCTAAACTAATAATTATTCCAAAGATTTTATAACTCTTATATTATTATAATTTCTACAATAGGTACAAAGAAGTATTTTAGAAATAAATAAGAAGCCTGTCTACTTTTTAGGGGAATACTATTTTCGTAAGAGTTTTTTCTTGTTGACTTTCAATACAGAGGTCAAAATTCTTTGAACAAAGTCTTAAAAAACAGCAAGTAGAATATATAACAACTGATGATTAAAGTCATGTATTTCTATACAGATCAGAGATTTTTTTCTACTTGTTCAGGTCATAACAAAGATAGTTGAACTAAGTCATGAGTTGAAATTTAGTCACTTAGAAAAGTCAAAGAAAAGGAAAATTAATTGCTAAAGAGAAGATTTAAAATATATCTAAATGAAGGATATTAAGCAATATTTTAGTCAGACACGACCTGAGTGACTCTTGGTGACCCCATGGACTGTAGCCCCACCAGGATCCTCTGTCAATGGGATTTTCCAGGCAAGAACACTGGAGCGGGTTGCCATTTCCTTCTCCAGGGGATCTTCCCAATCCAGAGATCAAACCTGTGACTCCTGTGTCTCCTGCATTGCAGGCGATATTTTAACTGGTCAGCATACTGACATAAGGTGATACTAACCCAGTGTTTTATGAGGGAAGAATCTAGAGAATCACAGTCAAGCAACAAAGCTTCGGGGGCTATAATGAACTATTTATAGTCAATGCTGAGAAGATATGACTGTATTTGCATATACCTTGAGTATGTGTTTATTAGGAAACCACTAAATGGTTATTTATCTGCCTCTCTTCACTTCCTAATTCACTTTTGGATGTGCAAAGACTTGTGAATGCTCCTGTGAAAGTGTTACGCACTCAGTCATGTCTGATTCTTTGTGATCCCATGGACTGTAACCCGCCAGGCTCCTCTCTGTCCATGGAATTCTCCAGGCAAGAATACTGGAGTGGGTGGCCATTCCCTTCTCGAGGGATCTTCCTGAACCAGGGATTGAAGCTGGGTCTCCTGCATTCTTTACCATTTGAGCCATGAGTGCTCCTAGAACAGTGAAAATTGTTTTAAAAGTCAAAGACCTATTCTGGAGAAAAGATCTTGTCTGCTATGAAAAAGTGGTGCTGGAACAGTACCAGCAGTATCTTCCTCCCACACACCCAGCAGCCGCACCAGCTGTGCCATCACAGGGACTCTCACACAGCAGCAAAAGCAGATGTCAGTGTCAGAACCACATCTGCATTGTCCTTATCATTTACAACATGCTCTCACGTATATTATACTGCTTAATCCCCATGAATGATTGAATGGGCATTCCTTGTTAAGTTACCTCAACAGACAAGTGTTACTAGCCCCAAGTAGATGACATAACTTGTTAAATACATCACAGAGTTAGAAATAATTACATGGGACCCTTGGTATCTAGTTAAATGACTTAGCCACTGTAGTATTATAAACTTCGAGTATTCAAATACCTTCCCTTGGTTACCTGGGGTTATCTTGGTAGACGCTAACTGATACGAGGGCAAAAATGTGCCACATACTTGTAATAAGAATATATTATTTTAGAACACAGTGGTCACCAGCTGAAGTGTGTACTATATGATTAACAGATTCAAAGTCAAGAGTATAGACAGATACATGGAGTATGTGCAAGGATCAACAAAATACTGTACTCACAGATGGAGAGACAAATGCACAGGAAAAAAAAAAAACTATGCGACACTCCCCTAACCAGCTGCAGTAGGCTCAATTATAATAGGCGCTAGAACACTGGAACTGACAAGCCACATAACATATCAATTATAAAATATGTGTAGTCTGACAGAATTTAGAGAAAGTAAAAAGTATATATTTTGCTGACTAACAATTCAAGAATACAAACACTGGCTGGGAGAACATAACTGATAAACAAGACATATATTCCAGCAATAGGATATACTTGTCATAGCCTTCATCCAGTTGGACCATCTCCAAAAGATCTACATTCTGAAATGTCTTCTGAGCTTAACTGCAGAGCTGTCTCATACTTTTCCAAACAAAAATATACTTAATTTTTTCTCAACAGTGAAAGCTGTACATATTCATTGTGAAAAAATTTTAAACACAGAAACACACAAAGTCCAAATGAAAGCCTCCCACAAAATCACATTTTTCAGCTCAACTCAAATTATCTGAATTTTGCCCTCTGTTTTGAAAATATGTATATATAATGAAATAAATGTATTGTGTATAAATAAATTTCTTATATGCTTCATATCAATATGAAACATATAATAACATAAACCACTTTAAATAAACAGTGTTAAGTAGTATATATTTGAAAACCTAAATGCAAGTATTGGAGAACGAAATGGCAACCCATTCCAGTATTCTTGCCTATAGAATCCCATGGACAGAGAAGCCTCGTGAGCTATAGTCCATGGGGTCGCAAAGAGTTGGACATGACTGAGCGACTAACATACAAATGCAAGTATACCATATATGGTGGTTTAGTCACTAAGTCAGGTCCACCTTTTGAGACCCCATGGATTGTAGCCTGCCAGGCTCTTCGGTTCATGGGGATTCTCCAGGCAAGAATACTGGAGTGGGTTGCCATTTCCTTCTCCAACCATATATACTATTCTACAATTTATTTTTTTAATCTCTTTACAATTTACCTCTTAACTTTAAAGATTACCTCATTCCAAGGGTAATTGTTTTATGGCCACATTTGATTCAGAAAGAAATTTAATTAACTATATGAAACAAATAAACCATTTTTAAGATTCTAGACTTATTTTCACCTAGAAATCTTAAACAAAGTGAAAGAAAAGTACTTCATTACACAAAAGGAATATTTTGATGAACTGTAATATATAGTTTTGACTAACTATATCTGATATAAATTTAGTATTCAAATTTAAAAATCTGATGAAGATTTAATTTGTCATGTCTAGAAGGCAATCTGTAACAAAAGCTTGAATGTCTGGCTAAGCAATTTCAATTCTAGTCCTTTATCTTAAAGAAACAATTTAGAATATATTCAAAGATTTAGTTTCAAGGACATTCATGGTAATGTTTTTTATGATAGTGGAAAAAATCTATATGTCCATCTACAAAGAACTGGTTAAATACATTATATCATGTTTAACTGATGAATTACTACAAATTGACTTACAATAATTTTATAGGAATATATTTATTGATTTGAAAATATTTTCATAAGATATTAGGAGGGTACATAGGTATATTTCTTAGAAAGTTAAATATATTCCTAGCATATGATCTAGTCATTCCATCACCTGGTATTTAACCAAGAGAAAAGTAAGTGTATATCTATATACAGATTTGTACATGGATATTTATAGCAATCTTATTTGTAATAGCCAGAAACTGGAAACAGTCCAAGTATCCATCAACAGGTGAATGGATAAACAAATTGTGGTATATCCAGACAAGGGACTACAACTCAGCATTAAAAGGAATGAACTAGTGACACATGCAACAACATGGATGAATTTCAAAATAATCATGCTGAGCGATTCAATGAGACAAAAATAAAACTCTGTGTGTGTGTGTATGTTTCCATTTATATCAAATTCTAAAAGGCTAATCTACAGTGACAGAAAGCAAATCAGTGGTTGCCTAGGGGTAGCGGGTTAGGAGGAGAAACAGGTGAGAGGGAAGGATTGTAAAGGTATATGGGGAAACTTTGGGGGCTGGTGGACCCATTCTTTATCTTGATTGTGGTGATGGTTTTATGGGTTAATACATATGCCCAGATTTTTCCAGTTGAATAGTTTCAATGTACATTTTACTGTATGTCAATTATACCTCAACAAAGCTGTCAAATAACACAAACACACAGTACACAAACTGTGCTTATGCTATCATCCCATTGCTTTGTTTGAAATCCTAAACACAAATGGAAAAGTGCTTAAAGCATGCAGTTTAATGAATTATCAATACCTACATAAGCACCAGGGCTTCCCTGATGGCTCAGATGGTAAAGCGTCTGCCTGCAATGCTGGAGACCCGGGTTCAATCCCTGGGTCAGGAAGATCCCCTGGAGAAGGAAATGGCAACCCTCTCCAGTACTCTTGCCTGGAAAATTCCATGGCTGGAGGAGCCTGGTGGGCTACAGTCCATGGGGTTGCAAAGAGCTGGACACAATTGAGCGACTTCACTTTCACTTTTCACATAAGCACCACTAAGGTCAAGCAATAGAACACTTCCAGCACATCAGAAGCACCTCCCCACATATTTCTCTTCCTAATCACAACTTCCTCCCTCTCCTCAGGGGTAATCCGACTTTTACAGCAATCACTTCTTTAAAAAAAAAAAAAAATGATTTTTTACTATCTCAGTATGTATCCTCAAACAATATAGCTTAGTTTCTACATATTTGGGGATTTTATGTAAATACAAAGAATGTATTCTTCTATGTCTGTTTTCTTTCCTACAACATGTTTTTAAGAATTATTTATAGTGGAGCACATTGGTTTTTACTGCTGTATAGTATTCTGTTGTATGAATATATTACAATGTATTTATCTGTTCTACAGCTGGTGGATTTTTGGGTGCTTCCAGTTTGGGACTATTAAGGTATGACTGTTATGAACATTCTTTTAGGTGCATTCTGGTTTATATGTACATGAAACAGAATAAAATCTCTGCCCGGATGCTCAAAGTAGCACTATTTACAATGCCAAGACATTAAAGCAACCCAAGTACCCATCAGCAAATGACTGGACTAAGAAGATGTGGCATATATATATACACACACACACACATAAATATAGATAAAATGGAATTTACTCAGCCATAAAAGAGCAAAATATTGCCATTTGCAACAATGGGGAGAGTCCAAGAGAATATTTAGTGAAATAAGTTCGATAAGGACAAATATCCCTTATACATGAAATGTAAAAAAAAACAACACACACGAGGGTGTATGCAAATAGAAACAGATTCACAGATACAGAAAACGAACTTGCAGTTATCCAAGAGGAGAGCAAAGGGGCGAGGGACAAGTTAGGAATACAGGACTAACAGATACAAACTATCACATGTTAAATAGATAAGCAACAAGAATATATTATATGGCACAGAGAATTATATCCATTATCTTGTAATAATCTATAATCTGCAAAAATTCTGAACCACTATGTTGTACACCTGAAACTAACACAATATTGCAAATCAACTATATGTCTAACACAATATTGCAAATCAACTATATGTCAATTAAAAAAAGAGACTGTCCCCACAAAAGAAATTTCTGGGTCACAGAGTATATTTATTTTTTACTTAATAATTTACACACTACCAAGAGCATGATTTCATGTAGCTTCATATCCATGTATTATCTTCATAGCACTTACTGCTGCCTGAAAATCTGTTTACTTTTGTTTGTTTAATAGTCACCTTCCCCCAGCGGAGACTGTAAACTCCAGAAGAGCGGGGACTTGGCCTGTCCTGGGAACTGCTCTACTCCTAGTGCCTAGAACAGTGACTAGATCAGTTCTCGACACACAACAGGGGTGAACAACTATGTGCATTAATAAATGAATAAGTGAGAATTCTAGCCATTAGCAATTTCAGCTGGGACTAAACAGGACAACTGGCCTTGCTCAGCAACTTACATGTTATACAATAAAAATAATTATATGCTATACAATAAAACATGGATACATAATAATTTAAATAACATGATTCTAACTATTAAAAACTATGTGTATATGCAGAGAATAAAAGTTGAAGGAAACAAACCAAAATTTAGGAATATTTGTCTTGGAACACTGAAGGGTCTTTTTCTCTCGTTGCCCCCACCCCACCCCTACATTTCACGTTTCCCCAAATTTCTTCGATAAATGTTATTACTGTGGTGAAAAAGGTAAATTTAAAAGAATGAACTACTGACACATATAATAACATGAATGAATCTCACAGACATAGCTTCAGTAGAAGAAGTAGACATAAAAGAGTATTATTTTATTTATCTGCAATTAAAAACAGGTAAAACTAATCTGTGGGGACACAGATCAAGCTAATGGTTACTCTGTGGGGATACTGACTGTGGGGAGGGAACACGAGAGCGCCTTCTACAGTGACGGCGACATTCTGTATCCTGTTTGAGGAGATGTCTACTAAGGCAAACCGGAAGTAGAAAATTCCTCAAGCTATAAACTTAAGATTTGTGCACTTTATTGTGCATAAATTATACTTCAATTTTTTTTTGTGGCTGCGCTGCATGGCTTATGGGATCTCAGTTTCTGGACCAGGGATCAAATTCAGGCCCTGGCAGTGGAAGCACCAAGTCCTAACCACTGGACCTCCAGGTAATTCCTAATATACCTCAATTTTAAAAAAAGGAAAACATGTAAAGGAAGAATGTCTGGGTGGGAACAAAAAAATGGAAGTGGGTTTTATGGTTTTCTGTAACCATCTCTTCCAATTAAAATAAATAACAGAGGTCCAGAAAGCTTTTCAGTATGTTAGTCAAGAAAGTAGTATTAGATTTGTAAATCAAATTCCTAATACCATGGAGAAGCAAAACCTTCCCACGACAGTTTATGAGTCTTTTAGTTTTCCTTTTCTGTGGATTCCTTCATTTTTTGCAGCATAAGACATACTGTACATTTAGAATATATGTTTGGAAATAAACAAGTGAATGTGTAGCAGAACTTTTCTCACTCCAAAAACCTGAATTTTCCAAAATCAATGACAATAATACTACTCTCAAGAGTAGAAGTCCTGAGACCAGTCACCTAAAAAGTGAGATACATGCCAAGTGGCTAATATGTTAGGAAAAATGCCTCCTTTTTCTCAGTTCCTTTTGGGAAAATAATACCTTTACATTTGTTTGACACTGGCAGATGTTAAATACTTCGTCTTACTATAATGCCAACTGGTGGGTTTTTTTCTATTTTATTTTCCTGTTTTGTTTCTCAAGGTACTGCCTACTTTTCATGAATCAGTAAAATCAATATTCAAGAATTATTAGTCTATTATCAAAAAGTTGTTATTAAAAAATAAAGCCTATTCATACATTTGTAATGACAGCCTGACTACTCTATACTTTAAAAATGGAATATACCTTAAAACCAAAACAAGCCCTACCCCATTCATTCACCTACTGAGTGCCTATTATGCATCAGACACTTTACCAGGTGCTGAGGACACAGAAAATGAATAGATACTGATCCTGCCCTCAAGAAAATCAGTGTGGAGTAGACGAAAGATACATAAACTGTAATGGTACTTTACAACAGACAAAACCATATGTGAAAGAATTAGTTTTAGATTAAATTGGCAACTAACTGTGTACAGGACAGATTGGAAAGGGAAATACTCGATCAAGAGAGCACTTGGAATGCTAATCATAAGCTGGAGGCGAGTTAATGAGAGATGAAATAGGGGTTAAGGCAATAGAAATACACACTAAAGAGCAGAAACGAGAAATACTTTAAAGAAAAAATCTGTAAGACTCAGCAACTAAGTAGGTAATAACATAAAGAAGTGTGAGTCAAAGATTCAGAGTGGTGATAAGATGGTCAAACTGATGACAGAATTTTGGACACAGGAAGAGCTTATTTAGAACAGAAGGTAATATGCTCAGTTTTGTAATTTATTCTCCAGATACCAAGGTAGAAAGCAAGGATTTGGACATCAGGCTAATAAAAGGCTCAGATCTAAAATTTGAGAATCATCTTGGAGGCACTGAAGCCTTCAGAAGAGGAGATCACAGTGAGAGAATGTACAGAACTCCTCCTTTTAGGGAACAGGAAAATGAGACAGGTAGACAGGTCTTAAGCAGGAAAAGAAACCTGTCCCAGAAAAGAATTTCCAAGAAAAAGAGAGCGCTTGCTAAGTGTCAAACTGTTGCAGTGAAGACAAAGAATGAGGACTAAAAAGAAGCAAGTATATTTGGCCATGAGGTCATGCGTGCATGCATATTAAGTTGCTTCAATCGTGTCCGACTCTGTGCAACTTATATGGACTGTGGCCTGCCAGGCTCCTCTGTCTATGGGATTCTCCAGGGAAGAATACTGGAGTGGGTTGCCATGCCCTCCTTCAGGGGATCTTCCCGACCCAGGGATCGAACCTGCATCTCTTAGGTCTTTTGCATTTGCAGGCAGGTTCTTTACTACTAGTGTCACCTCGGAAGCCCAGAGGTCAAGAGGACCAAGAGGTCAGACACTGGTAAACCCTTCCCAAATACCAGTAGGTTGGTGTAAAAGTAATTGCGGTGCTGCATTATTGAACTTTGCCACTTGATATTGGAATACATTCTTAAGTAAATACGGTTATGTTACACATCATTTTAATGCACATTTCTCACTTTATTTTATTTTTTTGCTAATGACATTACTTGCTGTATATTTTATATTTGTTTTAGACTAGGGAAATGTTTAGGCAAAAAGGAAATTTGAGAGATTTTCTTATTCAAGTTTAAAATGGGTCATAAAAGCAGCAGAGACAACTCGCAACATCAGCAATGCATTTGGCCCAGGAACTGCTAGTAAACATACAGTATAGTGGTGGTTCAAGAAGCTTTCCAAAGGAGACAAGAGCCTTGAAGATGAAGAGTGCAGAGGTCAGCCACTGGGAGTTGACAATGACCAGTTGAGAGGATCACTGAAGCTGATCCTCTTACAACTACACAAGAAGTTGCCAAAAAACTCAAAGTCAACCATTCTACAGTTGTTTGGCATCTGAAGCAAACTGGAAAGGTGTAAAAGCTCAATAAGTGGGTGCCTCATGAGCTGGGCAAAAATAAAAAATATCATTATTTTGAAGTGTCAACTGGTGGCTCAGATAGTAAAGAATCTGCCTGCAATGCAGGAGGCCAGGATTTGATCCCTGGGTCAGGAAAATCCCCTGGAGAAGGGAATGACAACCCACTCCGGTATTCTGGCCTGAGGAATCCTATGGAGAGAGGAGCCGGGTGGGCTACTGTCCATGGGGTCACAAAGAGTCGGACATGACTGAGTGACTAACACTCTTTTCTTTACTAGTTCTACGCAACAACAAAGAACTATTTCTCAATTGGATTGTGATGCACGATGAGAAGTGGATTTTATACAACAATCAGAGACAACCAGCTCAGTTGTTGGACCAAGAAGAAGCTCCTTTAAAGCACTTCCCAAAGCTAAACTTGCACCAGAAAAAGGTCATGGTCCCTGTTTGGTGATCTGTTGCACAGCTGATCCACTACAGCTTTCTGAATCCTGGAGAAACCATTACATTTGGGAAGTATGCTCAGCAAATCGATGAGATGCATCGAAAATTGCAAGGCCTGCAGCTGGCATTGGTCAACAGAAAGGGCCTAATCCTTCTCCACAATGCCCAACCACACGTCTCACAACCAACGCTTCAAAAGTTGAACAAACTGGGCTGTGAAAATTTGCCTCATCCTCCATATTTACCTGACCCCTCACCAACAGACTACCGCTTACTTCAAGTACCTCGACAACTTTTTGCAAGAAAAATGCTTCCACAACCAGCAGGAAGTGGAAAATGCTTCTACAACCAGCAGGAGGCAGAAAATGTTTTCCAAGAGTTTGTTGAAGCCTGAGGCACAGATTGTTATGCTACAGGAATAAACAAACTTATTTCTCATTGGTAAAAATGTGTTGATTGTAATGGTTCCTATTTTGATTAATAAAGATGTGTTTGGAACCTAGTTATAATGATTTAAAATTCACGATCTGAAACTGCAATTACGTTTGCATCAACCTAATACATGGTTACCGAGTTTAACTCCTCATGCTGCAAAGATTATCCTTGCTTGTTATGACTGCTTTTCCCTGACTTTCTACAGAACTTTTCTTGTACTTACTAATAGCACTTATCACATATTCTTGCATAGCTATATCTTTAATTCTCTCTTTAGGCAGCATCCTCTCCCTCAAATATCTAGGTAAGACATCTGATAATTATTTCTTAAGTGAAAGTCACTCAGTTGAGTCCGACTCTTTGTGACCCCATGGACTATACAGTCCATGGAATTCTCTGGACCAGAATCCTGGAGTTGGGTAGCCTTTCCCTTCTCCAGGGGGATCTTCCCAACCCAGGGAGAGAATCCAGATCTCCCACATTGCAGGCAAATTCTTTACCAGCTGCGCCACAAGGGAAGCCCAAGAATACTGGAGTGGGTAGCCTATCCCTTCTCCAGCGGATCTTCCTGACCTAGGAATCGAACTGGGGTGTCCTGCATTGCAGGCGGATTCTTTACCAACTGAGCTATCAGGGAAGCCTAATTATTTCTTAATCGAGAGCCAAATAAATGGCCCACAATAGGACAAAGAAGAAAAGAAAAAATGTTATAATACTTATTGTTTATTTTGCTAATAGTGAACATACTTATTTTTTTAAATCCTGATATTTAATGAAAAGCAAATCTATTAAAAATTATTGAACACAGGACCAAAAGAGATTACTCTACTGGCTTCAAAATGGCAAACTGAGAACAGGCCAGTTTCCCCTTCCTATATCAAATCCTAGAAATGAAAAAAAATTAATTAGTGGCTAGTTGAAGAGTTAGAAACTGGAAATATTCTGTGATTGACAACAGACTAAATCATTAAAAAGAAAAATCAAGGGTAAGATCAATATGGATCTTCAAAGGTAACAGAGACACAAACAGCCACAGAATTATCAGTGTACCATGCCCAAAGGTGGAATATAGGAATAGAAGATGGCCAAGGGATGATCAACAGCATTATGAGTTGGAATACTACAGTGGGAATACAACAGCCTGTATTCCCGTGCATTGTATTCTCCTGGCAGTGACAGAGGGTCTATGGCCCCACAAGGGAGTAATCTGTAAAAGATCTTAATGAGACAGGGCAGTGTCCTGGGTGAACAGTGATACCTAGAAAGAAAACGAAGTGTTCATTTCCAGTAGATTAGCCACAAGGATATTTAGTCCAGAAATATTCTATCCGCTCCTTAACTCTCACGGAAAATTGAGTGAAAATTCCAATGGCATATTTTAGCCCTCTTCTCAAGAAAGCTGTGTAAACAGAGGCAGAAAAGAATCTAACAAGGAATTTCAATGATAAAAATGCATATGCAATCAGAGAATGAGCAAATGCATGAGGAATTTAAATTCCATTTAAGATATAAAACAAGCTCAATGAACACCCCTAAAGAAAGTTAAAAATATAATCGGAATAGAATTTTAAAATAAATACATTGACTTCTGCTTCTAGCCATAAAAAAATAACAGGGACCAGGTGTACCCTTTATTTATAACAACTAGAAAATTGGTCAAAACATATAAAACAACTGTGTTCAGACACAGGACTACAGGCAACATAAGCCTATGATTCCTAAGAGGGAAACAAACAAGCTGAGGTCAACCATCTCCTAACTTTCTGTGTGGAGGTACACACTGAACTTCACAGCAGGGGCAGACATTCCAAGCAGAGCATGGATGTCTTGCAGAACAGAGGAGATAGAAATGAGAATTCAAGAAGTCTCAAGTTTCTGGAAGATGTGGGATTCAGTTCTGGAAAGAAGGGAGTGATGCAGAAGAAAAAAGAAAAAAAGCTCACAAATCTGCTGTTAAGTCTGTTAAATTCTAAGATATGTGTGTACAGGATGAAATTCTACAAGGTTGGGCAAGGAATGACTGGGGTACTGTGAGCTAAATACTTCCCAGAGCCACACAGGGCTGAGAATCATTCAAATTCCCAGCAGCCGAAGTAGAGAGTTCTCATTGATCATTCAGGGCATTCAACTAGGGACCTTAGTCGTGAGGCTAAACTGTCTCTAACAAAGAGGTTATATTCTAAAACCCACTCTAACAAAACTTGGAAAGATCAAAGAGGACTATAATTAACGTAGTTGTTGTTCAGTCACCTAGCTGGGTCTGACTCTTTGTGACCCAATGGACTGCAACACGCCAGGCCTCCCTGTCGCTCACCATATCCTAAAGTTTGCCCAAGTTCATATCCACTGTATCAGTAATGCCATCCAGCCATCCTCTGATGCCCTCTTCTCCTTCTGCCCTCAGTCTTTCCCAGCCTTGGGGACTTTTCCAATGAGTCAACTGTTTGCACCAGTTCAGTTCAGTCACTCAGTCGTGTCTGACTCTTTGCGACCCCATGGACTGCAGCCTGCCAGGCCTCCCTGTCCATCACCAACTCCCGGAGTTTACTCAAACTCATGTCCATTGAGTCGGTGATGCCATCCAACCATCTCATCCTCTGTCGTCCCCCTCTCCTCCTGCCTTCAATCTTTCCCAGCATCAGGGTCTTTTCCAATGAGTCAGTTCTTTGCATGAGGTGGCCAAAGTATTGGAGTTTCAGCTTCAGCATCAGTCCTTCCAAGCAACAATCAGGACTGATTTCCTTTAAGATGGACTGGTTGGATCTCTTTGCTGTCAAAGGGACTCTCAAGGGCCTTCTCCAACACCATAGCTCAAAACCATCAATTCTTCAGTGCTCAGTTTTCTTTATGGTCCAACTCTCACATCCATATATGACCAATGGAAAAACCATAGCCTTGACTAGACGGATCTTTTTTGATGGCAAAGTAATGTCTCTGCTTTTTAATATGCTGTCTAGGTTGGTCATAACTTTTCTTCCAAGGAGCAAGCCTCTTTTAATTTCATGGCTGTAGTCACCATCTGCAGTGATTTGGGAGCCCCTCAAAATAAAGTCTGTCACTGTTTCCATTGCTTCCCCATCTATTTGCCATGAAGTGATGGGACTGGATGCCATGATCTTAGTTTTCTGAATGTTGAGTTTGAAGCCAACTTCTTCACTCTCCTCTTTCACTTTCATCAAGAGACTCTTTAGTTCTTCTTTGCTTTCTGCCATAAGGGTGGTGTCATCTGCATATCTGAGGTTATTGATATTTCTCCCAGCAATCTTGATTCCAGCTTGTGCTTCATCCAGCCTGGCATTTCGCATGATGTACTCTGCATATAAGTTAAATAAGCGGGGTGACAATATACAGCCTTGATGTACTCCTTTCCTGATTTGGAACTAGTCTGTTGTTCCATGTCTAGTTCTAACTGTTGCTTCCTGACCTGCATACAGATTTCTCAGGAGGCAGGTCAGGTGGTCTGGTATTCCCATCTCTTCAAGAACTTTCCACAGTTTGTTGTGATCCGTACAAAGGCTTTGGCATAGTCAATAAAGCAGAAGTAGATGTTTTTCTGGAACTCTCTTGCTTTTTTGATGATTCAATAGGTAACTAAAATACTGGAGCTTCAGCTTCAGTATCAGTCCTTTCAATGAGTATTCAGGGTTGATTTCCCTTAAGATTGACTGGTTTGATCTCCTTGCTGTCCAAAGAACTTTCAGGAGTCTTCTCTAGTAACACAGTTCAAAGGCATAAATCCTTTGGCATTCTGCCTTCTTCATGGTCTAGCTCTCACAACCATACGTGACCACTGGGAAGACCATAGCCTTGACTAACGTAATTGTCTACCAAATCTCAACATGTTTTTAAAAAAGACAACAAAATCCAGAGAATAGACAGTGTAAAGTTCACAATGTATAGAATGCAATAGAAGAAAAAAAATAGCATTAGAGATAATAAAAAGCAGGAAAATGTAACCTATAGCCAAGAGAAAAACATGATAGAAAACAGACCCAGAAATGATATAAATGATGGAATTATCAAACAATAACAATAAAAGGGTTATTTTAATTTGCTCACGTATTTAAAGGAAAACATAGTGATGAGAAGGACAGTAACATCGAGAGAAAAGTATATAGGTTTAAAATCCTTCCATACACAAGGCAATAAATCACATCTAAGAAAAAAGAATAGGAAATGGGAAAAAGAACCTATTATATTAATAGAACTTGGAAACAAAAAGTCTAATTGTTGAATTACAAACCTCAACTGACTGGAGAAACCTGAAGCCTCAGCAATGGAAAACACCTTGAATGAATATAACTGACCCATAAGAATTCCCCCCAAAATTCTGGAACTGATGGCACAAGGAACTCTGAAAGCTGGTGTGAGTGAAGCTGAAATAAAGGTGATCAGTTGAAGATGTTTTACGAAGCAATTCAATCCCCAAATCTTCTCATTCTCTACTCCAGTAGAAATCCGGAGGCTTAGTCTCTTAAGACACTAAAACAGAGGGTTCCTAACTGTAAGGACCCTAGGCATAGCTGAGGACAGGGACACCACATTGAAAATGTGGTGGTGGTTTAGTCACTAAGTCATGGCCAACTCTTGCGATCCCACGGACTGTAGCCTGCCAGGCTCCTCTATCCACAGGATTTCCAAAGTACTAAATAAACAGATGACCGCTGGACACTGACATGCCTTAGACTTCCTTATCCCTAAGGTAACCAGGTTTTTACCTTGTGGGTAAAAGACTGGAAGAATCTTCTCATGGGACTCTGTCAACTCAATGGTGAAGATATAAACATCGGCTATCTCCAATAAACGACACATACAGAGAAAACTGGAGAAAAACTCAGAAGTGACAAACCCCATCCACTGGCTTCGTTTCCAGTCAGCCTCTTAGCTCCTTGTTCTTGTCAGGAATTGACAACTAAATATGTCTAGTAATCATCTAGAAAAAAAGTTTCCTAACATCAAATATATAGACCAAAACTTACAAACCAACAGAAGAAAGTCAACTTGAAGGAAAAAAGGAGAAGAAAATATACTAATATTATTGTTGCCCTCAGAGATCTGAGACATTGCAAAATTATCAAATAACAAATAGATACTCTTTTAAAAAAACAATCAGGGGAAGAAATAAACATATAGATATTAAAAATATGACAGCAAAAGAAGAGTTGGAAGAAAACGTGTAAAATCTCCCAGAATGCAGAGCAAAAAAGACAAAAACACTGGTATTAGGAGAATAAAAAAGAAAAGTCAAGGGTCAGTTCAGAAGGATTAATATCTGAATAACAGGCATTTGTGAGAGAGAAGAAAGAGAAAATCAGGGAAGGAAACCATCAACTAAGTAATTCAGAGGAATTTCCTAGAACCCAAAGCATATGAGTTTCCAGATTAAAAGGGCTCACCAACAGCCCAATACCAAGAAGTGGGCTTCCTTGGTGGCTCAGGCAGTCAAGAATCTGCCTGCAATGTAGGAGACTCAGGTTTGATTCCTGGGTCAGTAAGTTCCCCTGGAGAAGGGAATGGCCACCCACTCCAGTATTCTTGCCTGGAGAATTCCATGGACAGAGGAGCCTGCTGGGCTACAGTCTATGAGGTCGCAAAGAGTCAGACATGACTGAGCAACTAACACATGAACTAAAACAGATTTACACTAAGGCGCATCAACGTGAAATTTCAGAACACTGGAGATCAAGGGAAGTCTTACAGGCTCACAGACAGAAAACAATGATTCTCAACAAAGTATCAGGAATTGGATCACTCAAAGTTTTTCAAAAGCAATCCTGGAAACTACAAGATAATGGAACCATGCCCTCATTACTCTGAAGGGAAAGTATTTAATTCTATTCCAAGACAAACTACTAAAAATTATGGCAGACATGCAAAATTTCAAGGCAAGTGAAGTGAAAGTCGCTCAGCTGTGTCCAACTCATGCGACCCCATGGACTATACACAGTCCATGGAATTCTCCAGGCCAGAATACTGGAGTGGATAGCTGATTCCTTCTCCAGGGGATCTTCCCAACCCAGGGATCGAGCCCAGTTCTCCCGCATTGTAGGTGAACCAGGCATGTAAGGTTTCAAACAATTTACTCCTATACACCCTTTCTTCAGGTTTCCGCTCAAATATGTATCAGAGAGGGTTTCCTTGACCACTTTTTATAAAAGAACAAATCTAACCCTAACCCCATGCTCCTTACCTTCTCTGAAACACTGACATAGTACATTTTCTTTCAGTCCTCCCAACCTGAAACACTCTCAGTAAAATATAAGGTTCAAGAGGGCAAGGACTATATGTTCACTGATGTGTTCTGAGCACGTAGAACTGCATCTGATATACAACAGACTCTCTCTAAACAATATATTACTCTGACAGATTAAAAAAAAATTTTTTTCAGAAGTGGACAATGGAGCAACAGCACAGTCAGACTATCTATTCATGAATGAGGATAAAATGTAGGCATTTTCAGAAATACAAGGTCTCAGTGGTCTCTTTCAGCAACCTCCTTCTGAAAGCAGAAAGAATGTTCTCCAAAAGGGGAAGGGAATATCGTTCTCTATGTGGGCTACGGTTTGCCCACTTATCCTAAGTAGGAAATCTCTCTCTCTTTCCACCTAATCAGCAAATCTACCTCTAATGTTAAGTGTTAGTCGCTCAGTTGTGCCCAACTCTTTGCGACCCCTTGGACTGCAGCCCTTCTCTGTCCATGGGATTTTCCAGGCAAGGATACTGGAGTGGGTTGCCATTTCCTTCCCCAGGGGATCTTCCCGACCCAGAGACTGAACCCAGGTCTCCTGCATTGCAGGCAGATTCTTTACCATCTGAGCTACGAGGGAAGCCACCAAATCTACCTCTGGTTCTCCCCTTTCACAAACAGCTTTCTCTAAATTAATTCAATCTTATTGAAATTCCTAAAAATAATGATTCCCACTTAAAAGAAATTCATGCTTAAAGAAACAGAAAGCACAGACTGCCAACAGCCTCACATTAACAGGAATGAGCTGGGTAAGGTTATGGCCAAGATCAGAATAGCCGATGCTTCTCTCTCCCTGCACTGCAGCTGAGCTGAGGCCACAGCTGCCAGACATGAGCGAAGCTCACTGCTCACAGCACAGCAGGTCAGCTTTGAGCCATAACTAAAGGCAAGCTGCCAATAATCAGCAGGAGATAGCTGAAATTAATATAGAAGTTAACAGGAAAACTGGACTGCTTTTCAGAAACTTGTCTATTCAATTAGGCCCGTTACACTTGTATTTCCAAACATACGAAGCTTAAAAGCAACTTACTTAATCATCTCTGACCAAAAACACTGGTATTAGGAGAATAATACGAAGCTTAAAAGCAACTTACTTAATCATCTCTGACAAATCCATTTCATTCATTAAATGCTCTGAAAACTCTGTTTCTTAAGATTTACAGACATCAGCTTTTTAGACCCAGAAAAATGACCTTTCACTCTACTACAGTGGTCAAGTCACTGATTTCTTTTTTCCTTTTCAATTCCCCGTACAAGTTACAGTATCGAGCATACAGCACTTGGTAAACACGCACAATCCCCTCACTTCTGGACGACGCCAAGGTTCAGAAACCTTACATGGCTTGCTCCACGATGTTTATATTACAAGTTAGACCTAGGATTAGCACACAGACCTCACTCGGGATTTTTCTTTTAATGTCTGACCAAATTTTAAAAAGGTGACGGGAGACAAACAGCACCTTTTTGAATTATGAATCATGCTGACTCTTTCATGCAGTTAACAGTTCCTAAAAGTTAACTAGAAAAATTTACAAGTAACCCAATTAGATAAGGTAACTATGTTACATGAATCAAATAAAAATCCAAAAGAAAATATCCTAAGTTTTATATCCAAGGACAGACTAACTTTATCTGTCTGAACTTAACATTTACATACCCCTTCTGAACTGTACATTGTTTTAATATCTTTCTACATTGATATCTACCATCCTCAGGCACATGAAAGCAACATTTGCCTATACATCTGCATAATAGATTATGTTCTGCTAATTAAGCTCATAAAACACATGATGAGCTGCGACTGGAAAGGCAGACGGGGCTAAATCATTATATCAATTCTATATGAACTCTTGATTTTATACACTGAAGGCAATGGGGAAGAACAGAACTATTTTAAGCAGAAAACTGACAGGATCAGATCTGCATTTTAGAAAGATCATTCTGACAGCAACATGGAAGATGGATTAGAAGAGGGACAAATTTGGAGGCGAAGAGACTTTAGGCTGCTCAAGTTATTAAAGTGAGAAATGATGAAGGTCAAAAGTAAAGCCCTGATGGAAGACACTGGAGAGGTAAGGACACATTTAAGCACTACTGCACCTGGGACCCTAGTTAATAATTTTAAAACCCAAAGAATGAAAACTTAAATTCTGGCATTATAAAGTAAGGAAAACCTTCACAATTTATTTAAACTTATAATGAAAGACAAATGAACAATTTTTCAAACATTACCTTTATGCTGTTAAGATAACCAAAGGCTGCAAAAATTGTCACTTAGGGTGTCTGAGTAACCAAGTGTCTAAAGGTATTTTGGCTAAAACAAAGCCCCTTTTCAGAGCCAGCATCCTAATACGTTTCCACTGAAAGGGAAAGACAGGAAATGAATCAAGAAAGCTCAGGCATATGCTTGGCCTAGTAAGATACAGAATATCAAGGAGCAGAAATCTGAAAACAAAGGCCCTGAATAATTTAATTACCAGGCCGGAATCTGCTGACTGCTGGTCTAATTGTTTGAACAGTGCCCCAAGTATCCAACGAGGTGACCACCCTAAGATTTTGCACCTTTTTCTGGGGGTGAACACATGGACAAACATGAGAAATAGTTCTGAAGAATGCAGGAATCTTGAATAACTTTCATTAATCACACACATAATCCCAAAGGAAAATTTCAGAGTCAAAACCTTATACTTGTAAATAACTCCAGGCTCTTTTCAGCAAATTCATTTGCCATTACATACTTCACCCTGCTAGATTAAGAAAATAATATCCTTCAGAGGTGCACACTAACTGCTATATAAGAATTGAAAAACAAACATTACTTAGATTAAATTTTTTAGCTCTTATCATTTTACTCCCAAATGGGTTATTTTAGGGACGTGGGAGGTGGAAGAAAAAATATAACTGTGGGGTGTTAACTACAAGTAAGTACTCAAAAACTGCTCAGTACACTAGAGGAAGCCAATTTTCTCCCTTGATTCAGTTAGCATTTCCTCATTCATGTTTATCTCTTGAAGAGTAGTCCAACAGCAAACTTCTTTCAAAATCTGAACAAAGAAGTACCTTCAGACTACTTCACCCGGCAGTGTTCTCCTGTTGGCTGCACTGAGTAAATAAGGTGATAAGGTCAAAGTAGACTATTACACCATTCATCCGACAGGTGTTTATAGAATGCTGGGTATTGTGCTAAGTCCTCAGCGGGAGCTTACAATCTAGCAGAGATAAAAAGATACACTAGAAGCCCTTGAATAACAATGAAAGGCAGTATGTAGACAAATTTTAAAGTGAGTTATACAGGAAAGAGGATGAAATGCTTTCAAAAGAGGAAATCAATGTGGATAGACTCTATTGAGGAGATGGAATTTCAACTAGGCCTTTAAAAAAGACAAGACTTGAATATGTCGAGTGAAAAGAATGCTGCTGGGCTCCAGATCAAGGAGAACACAGATCTGGATTCAGAAATTCACACGTTCTATTTTGAGAATCAAAATGAAGATTAGCCTAGTTATGGGTTTTGTGGTCATCAGATTTGGTAAGAAGTCCACCAGCCAGTTTCCAAAGTACTGAAGACAAGGGTTCAAATTCTTCCTGCTTCCATTAAAGGCAAGGAGGGAACACGGGACCAGAACAACACGGAAGGTCTATCAAGAGGAACAGTTCCACACACCACTGTGGACAAAACTGTTACATGCTTTGCCTGTTTCCAGTTTTAATGATCATTTAATTAATTATGATTAAATCAATTATATCCTTCAAGATTCAATTAATTGACATGCTTAAGGGGATGAGGGGGAGGGCACAGAATCCTTCAGGCAGAAGAAACAGTAATGTGCAATGACACTGTGACAGAAGAAGCTTGTTAAATTCAAAAAACTTTAAGAAGGCACATAACCAGTTAGTAGAGTGGGGTCATTCCCAGCCCAGGCTCTGAAGTCAGACCACGGCTTCAAGCCTTGGTTATGTTGATTATTTGCTTGTGTGCTGTGTGACTTAGGCAAACTGTGTAACCTATTTCTCAGTTTCCTCTATTGTAAAATGGAAATATTAGTGGTCCCTATCTTATAAGGTTTTTGAGAGGACAAGGTGGCATAGTAAAAGAACAGCATAATGTCCAACACATGGCAAATGTTCAAGGAATGATAGTCTTTGTTGTAATTGTTTTTAAGGCTCAGACGTGTAGCATGTAATCATCTTTGCTGGCCTTGTTAAAGTTCCTGGACTTTATTCCAAAAACAATGGAAGCCTCTGGAAAGTTTTATCAGTTCTGATCAGATTTTGGTTTTAAAAAGATGGCTTACTTAGTACCTGCTATTAGAAACCTCAAAGGAAAAATTTATTCTAGAATTTACCACCAAGAAAATGTTTTTCTTTCTTTGAAGAATAGGCATCCTTCTTTTAGATAAAATTCTGTAAATGGTTACATCTTATTTTCATTTGACAGCCAGAAAGCTTACAGCGTAACCTGAAGCACTTAGGCCCTTACTGCTTCCGTATTTATGTTCTCTTCCTCCACTTTCCATAGCTGTTTCCTACTCTTATATGTATTCTCTGATTCAGTCCTTTATTCTTGTTTCTATTTTAGAATGATTGTTTTTGTATTATTTTCATTTAAAGCTATTTCAATCATCTGCGGAATAAGGGGCAATCTAATTAACCAAACAAAAATTAAGGGCATAAAGACCATAGCCTCATAATGCATGAATCATGTACTGTAGATGCATTCTCAGCATGCCGCCAAAATCACTCTTTTGGCCTAAACCTAGTCAGATGAAGTAAGAAAACCAGATGGCGCAGGAAACCTCTCTACGCAAAGGAGCAGTGGATGAGGAGAGCATGAAGACCCGAGGCCTTTCCTGAATTAGCAGGGCACAGTCAGAGCCGCCAGTGCCAGAAGCACACGGAACCTGCGAGTGGCGAGGTGTTGGCAGGTTACACACAGACTCAAGGTTAGAGTTTTTATTTTTCATATATGCATGGTTTTTTTCCCAAAAGTACTCCACCCTCGTCTTACCCTTCAGCTGCTCCACTGCTGTTTCTCGGCTCGTGAGACTCCTTTGTTGCTTCACTCATCTCGCTCCTGAACTCGGACCTCACGGTTAGCCGCCTTAACGCTGATCTCACTGGCCACTGTCCTCGTCCCCTCCCAGCATCCAGCTTGGCTCATTCACGGTGTCCACTGTTTCTCCTCCCGGGTGGGAAAGCACTGCTGATGGGGAGTCTACCATGAATGCCCTCCCACAGAGCTAATTATCGATGCTTTTGTTCATCCCCTGGCTGTCATATGAACACCACCAGCAGCTCTGACCCCTTCCCCACAGCACAGTGTCTAATGGATTGTTCCTTCCCTGATGTCTCACTTGCTACACTACAGAGTTAAGTCTATTCTATACAAACAAACTCATCTTCCTTCTATGTCCTCCAAAGTGCCTTTGTAGCCATGTCCTTGGCCCGAGCTTTAATTCTCACTGAGCGGGCACCCCTGCACACCTTCCCAGAAGGAAGAATCCTCTCCTCTAAGCTGACCATTCCCTCCTCTGTGCTCCTGATCCGGCTGCTTCTTGTCTAACCTGGGACCTTGTTTCACCAACGGTTTCTTCTTTCCTATCTATATTCTTTTCTCTCCTAGCTTCTTCAAACACTAAGACCACCACCGCAACCCATGACACATACTGAATTCTATAGACCCCAATTTATCCCTCAGTTTTTTCCTTCTCTCCTTTCTACCTTAAAAAAGCCTCAAAATAAGTTTCATAATACCTTTCTCCCTTTGCTCACCATCCATAAGCCCATAACCTTTTGAAATTTGGCTTTATTTCCCAATTTATTGAAAAGTACTCTCTTCAAAGCATTGATGATCTCTCTTCCGTTTTTGACCAAAAACACTTGACTAAATTGGCTTTCACCTTCATCCTTTCAAACTTATGTCAAGTAACAAATAAACATCACACACACATAGATTAGTTTTTTTTCAACTTTGTTGTTGTCATTGTTTAGTTGCTAAGTCACGTCTGACTCTCTTGCGACCCCCTGGACTCTAGCCCCCCAGGTGTCCATGGGATTTTCCAGGTAAGAATGCTGGAGTAGGTTGCCATTTCTTTTTCCAATTGATGATCTCTTAATGACCAAACATATTCCTCTTCATTCTAAACTTCTCTCTTGTCTAATCAGGACAGAAACTATCCTCACTTTGCAAGACACTTTTCTACTTCATCAAGTCCATTTTACCAACCTGCCTTCATAATCAAAACCCAATTATTAGCTGCCTTCTCTCTGAGGTCTTATTATTAATTAAAGCTTCACTCATAATTCTACACAGATAATTCTCAAATCTATACCCATGTTAGTAAACTCCCTTTTTTTTGAGAGAAAACGATTTAGTGAGGTATAATTTACATTACAACAAAATATAAATTCTTAGGCAGTGGCTTAGATGAGTTCTGATCATGGTATAACCACTACTCAAAACAAAAATCAACACTTCCACTACTCAAGACAGTTGTCTCTTACCCCTTTCTAGTCGATGTTCCCCTCTCCCCAGAAACAGTGAAAAGAGACAACCACTTTTCAACCTCATTAACATTTAGTAGTGTTGCCTGTTCTAGAACTTCATGTAAGGAGGACCATAACAGTATAAACTCTTTTCTGTCTAGCTTCTTTTGCTCAGCATAACGTAGGATTTGTTTATGTTGTTGCATGTATAAGTAGTTCATTCCTTTTCATTGCTGTGTCATCATCCACTGTATTCCTATACCCAATTTGTTTTGGATACATTTTCTTCTAGATGGACATTTGGGTTGCTCCTGTTTGTGAAAAAGGTTGCTATGAATATTCTTGTACAAGTCATTTTATGAACATTTGTTTTCATTTTTCTAAATACCTAGGAATGGAATTGCTCAGTAACAGGGTAGATATACGCTCAACTTTCTAAAAAACTGAAAAACAGTTCTTCTGATTTGCTATACATCACATTACACTCTCATCGGCAATATATGAGAATATTAGCTGCTTCATATTCTCACTAGTGGCTGACTTTATTTTCTCGGGCTCCAAAATCACTGCAGATGGTGATTGCAGCCATGAAATTAAAAGACGCTTCCTCCTCAGAAAGGAAGTTATGACCAACCTAGACAGCATATTAAAAAGCAAAGACATTACTTTGCCAACAAAGGTCCGTCTAGTCAAGGCTATGGTTTTTCCAGTGGTCATATACGGATGTGAGAGTTGGACTGTGAAGAAAGCTGAGAGCCGAAGAATTGATGCTTTTGAACTGTGGTGTTGGAGAAGACTCTTAAGAGACCCTTAGACGGCAAGGAGATCCAACCAGTCCATCCTAAAGGAGATAAGTCCTGAATATTCATTGGAAGGACTAATGCTAAAGCTGAAACTCCAATACTTTGGCCACCTGATGCAAAGAGCTGACTCATTTGAAAAGACCCTGATGCTGGGAAAGATTGAAGGCAGGAGGAGAAGGGGATGACAGAGGATGAGATGGTTGGATGGCATCACCGACTCAATGACGTGGGTTTGGGTAAACTCCAGGAGTTGGTGATGGACAGGGAGGCCTGGCGTGCTGCAGTCCATGGGGTCGCAAAGAGTCGGACATGACTGAGCAACTGCACTGAACTGATTCTCACTAACATTTGGTATAATTTTAAAATGTAAAATATTCTAGTTGATATGTAATGTTATCTCATTGCGTCTTTTAGTTTGCATTTCTCTGGTGACTAATTATGTTGAGAAATTTTTCATGTGCTTATTGGTCATTAATATATCTTCTTTTGTGAAGTGCTTGGTTCTAGTTTTTTGCCCATTGTTAAATTGGGTTGTTTGTCTTTTTTCTGTTGAATTTAAGTTCTCTTTTGAATGTCATTTGCTTCTATATCTTCAACTGCCAACAGCTCACATCAAACTAGATATCCTGATGTTATCTCTGACAGCACATTTAAAATCTAATTTGTAATTTTCTAGTTGGGAACCAGGTCTCTCTATTGCTGTCATCCACATCAAGAATATTCTTCAATTCCATCTGCTTTAAATCCTAACTCTCAATGTTTTCCTCTCTTGTGAACTGACAGATTATAATTATTAATGTACAGACTCAGGAATTGCACAGTTCAAATTCAGACTTTCCCACATATTTGCTGCGTGATTTTGGAAAAATTACTGAATCTTTCAGCGCCTATCTTATTATACAAGGTTTTTGTGAGGCTTAAATAAATAAATCATATAAAGTACTTTAAATAGCACCCAATGAAAAGGAGTACTCAATAAACGCTGTTATTTTGGAAATATCTCTTGCCTAAAATCTTTTCTCAAGAATCTGACAGTTCAGTTCAGTTCAGTTGCTCAGTTGTGTCCGACTCTTTGTGACCCCATGGACTGCAGCACGCCAGGCTTCCCTGTCCATCACCAACTCCCAGAGCTTACTCAAACTCATGTCCATAGAGTCGGTGATGCCATCCAACCACCTCATCCTCTGTCATCCCCTTCTCCTCCTGCCTTCAATCTTTCCCAGCATCAGGGTCTTTTCCAGTGAGTCAGTTCTTTGCATCAGGTGGCCAAAATATTGGAGTTTCAGCTTCAACATCAGTCCTTCCAATAAATATTCAGAACTGATTTTTCTTTAGGATTGACTGGTTGGATCTCCTTGCAGTCCAAGGGACTCCCAAGAGTCTTCTCCAACACCACAGTTCAAAAGCATCAATTCTTTGGCCCTCAGCTTTCTTTAGAATCCAACTCTCACATCCATACATGACTACTGCAAAAACCATAGCTTTGACTAGATGGACCTTTGTTAGCAGAGTAATGTCTCTGCTTTTTAATATGCTGTCTAGGTTTGTCATAACTTTTCTTCCAAGGAGCAAGAGTCTATTTAATTTCATGGCTGCAATCACCATCTGCAGTGACTTTGGAGCCCCCAAAAATAAAGTCTGTCACTGCTTCCACTGTTTCCCCATCTATTTGCCATGAAGGGATGGGACTGGATGCCATGATCTTAGTTTTCTGAATGTTGAGCTTTAAGCCAACTTTTTCACTCTCCTCTTTCACTTTCATCAAGAGGCTCTTTAGTTCTTCGTTTTCTGCCATAAGGGTGGTGTCATCTGCATATCTGAGATTATTGATATTTTTCCTGTCAATCTTGATTCCAGCTTGTGCTTCATCCAGCCCGGCATTTCGCATGATGTACTCTGCATATAAGTTCTGCATATAAGAATCTGACAACTAACATCTTAATCTAGGCATTCAGCCTCTTATCTCTAGACAATAAAAAAAAATCTCCTAAATGGCTTCTTTCCTCCTCTACTTCACACTACATACCCCTGTTGGATTTATCTTCCTAAGCAAGTCCTTACATAGATAGTTACTTTTTGGCTCATCATCACCTTTTGGCTCACAGATGCCCACTCTAACAAATCATCCTAACCCTTTATCAAAACACTCAAGATCTTTCACAACTGACCCTACACACCTCTCTAACATATGCTTCTTACTTACAGGAGTAGGTAAAGAATTCAAGAATTATTCAAAAAACTGTGCCTTAAACAGAAAAAGCCAGAAGCTGCAATATAATCATGTTACTTAGGAAAATGGAAGCAAATCTGAATTAATCAGCTGAATGACGTGCAAGTGGCAGCACCTGTGAAAGGGAACTAGGGGTGGGAAGAGGGTGGGAAACTGGCATTTTTTGGTAACAAATCTGGCAGAATTATTTAACTTCTTACCCAAGTACATGTTTAACTTTTGTAAAAATAAAAACTTGTAAGATAGAAAGATACAGGCCAAGAAAGACGGAAAGAAAGAGACAGAAGAAGGGAGGGAGGGTGGGAGGGAAGAAGGAAGGAAGACTGATTATTAACTGAGGCATTGGTTACCCATAACTAAGCATCAGCTGTGGACCTATGTAAGGAATAACTGGGCACATTCACTTACTTAGTGGAGCTACCCTATCTGCAGACTGAAGTCTGAATTTTATCCAGTAAGTAATAGGAAGGTAAGTAAAGGTTAATGAACACAGTAGTAATATAATAAAAATAATAGTTGGGGAAGATTAAATAGGGAATATATCAGAAATGTACTTGACTGGAAAAGAAATAGAGGGTAGTAAAACACAAGGTCTTCATAACTGAGATGAGGTGATGAAAGCTTAGATAAGGGTGATGACTGTGGAAAACAGGATTTAATTTTCAAGTTATTTTCCAAGAACACAAAGTATGACTTGCTGGTAATCTAAACTAAGGGAATGGGGAAAAAAAAGGTGTTGTGTTGGGGGAAGGACACAGGGACTTCTCTGTGGTCCAGTGGTTAGAATTCACCTTCCAATGCAAAGGATGTAGGTTCAATTCCTGGTCATGCAACTAACAACCCACATGCCGCAGGACAACTAAGCCTGTGTACCACAACTAGGGAAAGCCCATGGGACCCAATGAAAACCCACCAACAGCCAAAAAAAGGAAAAAAAAACAAACCCACAATGCCCTCCAGCACAGAGGAGGCACTAAAGATGTATTTGTAAAGAGTAATCTCAACATTATAAACATGAACAATAGATCTTAACATATAGCTCTTAATACATAGTTGAACATTACATTTGTGTCATCTAAAACATACTGAAAAGATTTTCAGCTCAGAATCTACTTGGAGTGTTATATATATTTTTTCACTCCTTGATTAATATTCTATGGACTGCATCCTCTCACTTCTATTTTACTGTCCTCATGGGCACCACGAGGCACCACATCATAAACTGGCTTTGCTTGCAACTACTTGAATCTACAGCTTACTGTGTCTTATCTTCCGTATTTACTCTGGCCATTTTACAGTCAAAATAAACTTTACACATTAAAAATCCCCACACTATGCTTCAATTTATATAAAACAATGTGACCCAACTTTAATGATCAAAGGTCTTAGCAAGGAATAACTGAGAATTTTCCATTTTCATAAAAATGACATCTAACACATAACAGCCATTTTTCTCTAGTTTATTGATAAAACTGCAGCCTGAAGCTTGACAAAATATTCCAATGAATAAAGACTTCAAAGTCCTTCCCTTGACCCCAGTGCCCTTCCCAACTACCTTCCTCCCCTCTTCCCTCTCTTTGTGAAGCAGACATCCTTTTAAGAGTTGTCTCTTTGGCTCTCCCCAGTTTTCTTCTCTCTTTGCTCTTCAGCATAGCTTTGGCCAATTCACTCCACCAAAACTACTCCTACCAAGGACCAGATGCAATGGTTAAACGTCGCTCCTCATCCTTCTTGACTACCAGCAGCATCTGACACAGATGCTTACCCTGTCCTCCTGAAAACACTTTCTTCCTGTGTTGGTTTCCAGGACACTGCATTCTCTTGGTTTTCTTCTCTTCTTCTTTGCTGGTTCTTCCTATTTTTCCAAGTTTTTAATGTTTGACTGCCTCGGGGATGAGACATTGGTCTCTTTCCTAATCATATTCACTACTTGGGTGGTTCTCATCTGTCAAGAAATCCTCCTGACTCTACTCATCCAAAACACACCATAAGCACACTTAGCACCACATGCACCTCTGCTACCCTGGTCTGAGCCATTACTGTTTCTCCTACCTGCTCTCCCATTTCCATCCTTGCTCACTACTATCTACTCATCACAGCCAGGGATGCTTTAAAAATAGTAAGTTAGGGACTTCCATGGTGGTCCAGTGGCTAACACTACATGCTTCCAATCAGGGGGCATGGGTTCGATACCTGGTTGGGGAATTAGATCCCACAAGCTCTTGTTGTTGTTCAGTTTCTCAGTCGTATCTGACTCTTTGAGACCCCATGGACTGCAGCATCCTTCACCATCTCCCAGAGCTTGCTCAAACTCATGTCCATTGAGTTGGTGATGCCATCCACCATCTCATGCTCTGTCATACTTTTTTCCTCCTGCCTTCAATCTTTCCCAGCATCAGGGTCTTTTCAAATGAGTCAGCTCTTCGCATCAGGTGGCCAAAGTATTGGCGCTTCTGCTTCAGCATCAGTCCTTCCAATGAATATTCAGGACTGATTTCCTTCAGGATTGACTGATTTGCTCTCTTTACAGTCTAAGGGACTCTCAAGAGTCTTCTCTAACACCACAGTTCAAAAGCATCAATTCTTCAGTGCTTGGCTTTCTGTATAGTCCAACTCTCACATCCATACATGACTACTGGAAAAACCATAGCTTTAACTATACAGATCTTTGTTGGCCCACAAGCTCTGGGATGCAGCAAAAAAAAAAAAAAAAAGTGTGTGTGTGCATATATATATAAATTAGATGCAATCACTTCTTTGCTCAAATACCTCTCTAATGGTTCTCTAATTTTATTGAAGGTAAGAATCACAGGCCTTACATGGTCTGCAAAGCCCCCAAATCTGCCCCACTGCTGCCCCACCTCTACCTTTCCGATCTTGTCTAACCTTCCTACTGTTCCTCCTTGCCAGCTTTTCCCTCTTGCTTGCTTCTTTCCAGTTGCACTGGCCTCCCTGCTACTCCTTAAACACATCAAGCATACTGCTGCCTCAGTACCTTTGCATTTACTCTTTCCTCTACTGGATCATTCTCATTTCCCTACATCTCCATGACTGTGCTTTCAAGTCTTGGCTCAAATGTCAGCAAGGCCTTCCCTGACCACTCTATTTTATACCACAAACAACTCTCCCATTCCACATGCCCCCTTCCTTTCTTTCTTATTTTTATAGCGTGTACTATCACCTAGCATACTACATACAATTTACCTATTTTGCATAGTCTCTCTCCCCGCAATAAAATGTAAGTAAGGTTCCTGAGATAAGGAATTTTTGTCTGTTTTCCTCATTGGGGAATTCTTCCCACACAGAAGAGTCTGCCGCATACAGTCAGTTTTCAATAAAGATTTCTTAAAAGACAATTAACACGGGGTAGCCAGCATTGTAAACTAGACTTTTTTGGCTTCAAGCCCACACAATTCTATTAAAACATCAGTTAAGAAGCTTCTAGTTGAAACAAATAGCTAAAGAATTTAAATAACTTGAAGACATAGAAATAATAATAGCTATCCAAAATGAAACACAGAGAGAAAGAGGAATTTTCTAATTTTCTAAATTAGAATCAGTGAGCAGTGGGAGGACTTCAAACAGCCTAATAAATGTGTAACTGGAGTCTCTGAAGAAAAGGCCAGAAGAACAATGGCTGAAAATTTTCTGAATTTCATGGAAACTTAACATTCACAAATTTAAGAAGCAAAAAACACTAAACCTAAGAATCATGAAGAAAACCATACAAAGGCACATCATAATCAAACTGTTAAAAACAGTGATAAACAGAAAACCTTGGGAGCAGCCAGGAAAAAAAGGGCACTTTATATACGAGATATAAAGGAAAAAGATGACAGCAGATTTCCTGTCAGAAATAAATGCACAAGAGAAGACAGTAGAGCAACATCTTTAAAGCACTGAAGGAAACAAGTCAACCCAGAATTACATATCCAGTACAAGTGTCATTTAAAAATAGACAAAATAAGGATTATTTTAGATATACAAAAGCTGAAAGATTTCATCAACAGACTCGTTCTGTAAGAAATGCTAAATGAAGTCCTCCAGGCAGAAGAAAAATGATGCCAGATAAAAGCATGTATCCAAATAAAAGAATAAAGACGAGAAAACATGCCTCCACATACAGGGATGTGTCAATGGTAACTCCACTAGTAAATGTGTGAATGTTAAAAAATACTGAAATCTCGTTAAAACATAATTAACTTTTTAAACAAAAACAACGACACTGCATTTTGTGTTTTATAAAACAGGTATAAATAAAATGCATGACGAGAAAATAAAGGCAAGGAGGAGTTAAACAGAAGTATATTATCAGGGACTTCTCTGGTGATCCAGCAGTTAAGAATTTGCCTCGCAATGCAGGGGGTGTGGGTTCGATCCCTGGTCCCACTAAGATTCCACATGCCATGGGACAGCTAAGTTTGTGTGCACAACTGCTGAGCCCACATCCCCACATGACACAATGAAGACCTCGCATGCCACAACAAAGACCTGACACAGCCTAATTAATTAGCTAATTAAAAAAGAAGAAGTATATTATTTTAAGGTTCTCACTAGTGGTAAAGAACCCGCCTGCCAATGCAGGAGATGCAAGAGATGTGGGTTCGACCCCTGGATTGGGAAGATCCCCTGGAGGATGAAATGGCAACCCAGTCCAGTATTCTTGCCTGGAAAAATCTCATGAACACAGGAGCCTGACAGGCTACAGTCCATGATGTCGCAAAGAGTTGGACAGGACTGAGTGACTGAGCATAGTAATATATACTGTATGTTAAGCGGTAAATATTATTTGAAGGTAGTCTATAAGTCAAAGACTTATACATGAATGTTCACAGCAATTCATGTGTAGTAGCCAAAGACTGAAACCAACTGAAATGTCCATCCCCACATGAATGGATAAGCAACCTGGGGTATATTTACAAAACTGGATACAACCTACAATAAAATGAAATGATACGCTGATATGTGCAACTAAATGGAGGAATCTTAAAATAATTATACTGAGAGAAAGCAGCCAGATGAAGAAAAGGTACAGACTACACGAGTACCTTTAAACTGCAGAAGAAATAATCTATAGTGACAGAAAACATGTCAGTGCTTGCCTAGTGGTGAAGTGGGACAAGAGAGATTACAAAGGGTTATGAAGAAACTTTGGGAAGTGATGGTTATCTTGATGGTGGTGATGGTTTCTTTCACATGTGTGTCTGAAAACTTATTAAACTGTTCACATTAAGTGCACACAATTTATTGTATGTGACGTCCTCAGTAAAGCTGTTTCAAAAACAATTTTGGACTTAGGTTAAAAAACAAAATATTGCGACTATTTATGGTGTTCTTGTTCCATAAAGTAACAATAAAATAGATGAAAGCTAGAACCAATAAAATAGTTATAATTTTTAAGAGTTAGAATGGATCATACAAACCAATTAATCAAATAATTTTTATTAAGAAATAAAGAAACTGTGAGTCCCAGAGAGGTTTAGTGACTTCCCAGAGACCTACAGCTAAAGTTAACAGCTTACTAACCTGTAACATCCATAACACCAGGGACTGTTATTTAGGTCACCACTGTATCCCCTACACCTAGTACAATGTCTGAGACATAATACAAGCTCAATAAATATTTGCTGACTTATCTTTACACTGTAAAGAAAGTAAAAAGGAAGATAAAAGAAGCTCCTTTGCAGTATGACTGAAAGTTTCCCTCAACTTTGATTTTCCAATCTCTTTAACACAGATGAGAGAATTAGGCAATAGCTTTAATATCATAAATATAAGAGAACAAGTTATATTCCATACTTTCAGCTTACTATATATTTTATTATAATACTTTAAAATTTCTAATTCACATTAGCAACTTTTAAGCAAGCAGGAGAATTAATAGAAAATACTCTATTCACAAAGCTTACTGCCATTTTTCAAATTAAAAGATTGAAAGAAATGTGCTTACCAAAAATTTCTCCATTTTTGGCATATTCTGTCACAAGGTACAACATGCTTTTGGTCTCCATTACCTATTGATAAGTAATTCCATATTAGTTTGACAGGAAGAGATTGCTATTTACTACAACATTCTGTGAAATTGCAGTTGTTTAGCCACTAAATCATGTCCAATGCTTTGTGACTCCATGAACTGTAGCTCGCCAGGCTACTCTGTCCATAGGATTTTCCAGGCAAGAATAATGGAATGGGTTGCCATTTCCTTACCTAGGGGATCTTCCTGACCCACGGATTGAACCTCATCTCCTGCCCTGGCAGGTGGATTCTTTATTGCTGAGCCACCAGGGAAGCCCTCTATGGAATTACCTAAATTAAAACTAATGAAACTGTCAAGTTATGAACGATTAAGAAGCTGGTGATGTTTATAAGACTGACAATATCCTTATCCTAATACTTTTGTGAAAAATGCAGACTGTGCATCTTCCAAATGTGGTTCACAACCAGCAGCAGCAGCAGCAGCACTGCCCAGACACCTGTTAGAAACGTAAGCTCTCAGACCCCACGCCGGACCTACTGACACAGGTTTACATTTTCACCACATCTTCAGGTGACCATCGTTCTCATTCAAGTTTGAAAAATACTAATATAGGTAATAGGAGTTTTGAAGAGCAACTTTTTACATCCTTACTGACTTTCCTAGCTGTGTCATATGCTAGATTCTGATTAAGAAATGAATAATAAAATAGAGCTGTTAATCTGGCCTGTAACCTAGCTAATCTGTCACAGTGTGGTAATTCTCTTCCTACACTTTCATATTTTCACAAAGTACCGTTATTTTAAAACATTGTTCACAATCTTCTTCCACAGTTCCACTGCAATACATTTTTATTTAAATTAGTTTTTATAAATCTAGAAAGGAACATACATACTGGCACATGTTTGTAAATGTAATATTTAACTGCTGCTGCTGCTAAGTCGCTTCAGTCGTGTCCGACTCTGTGTGACCCCACAGACAGCAGCCCACCAGGCTCCCCCGTCCCTGGGATTCTCCAGGCAAGAATACTGGAGTGGGTTGCCATTTCCTTCTCCAGTGCATGAACGGGAAAAGTGAAAGTGAAGTCGCTCAGTCGTGTCCGACTCTTAGTGACCCTATGGAATGTAGCCTACCAGGCTCCTCCGTCCATGGGATTTTCCAGGCAAGAGTACTGGAGTGGGGTGCCATTTAACTACTATCTACTGAAAGGCTAAAAACCGATTTTGCTCTAACATTCGGATTTAAGACTGTTCCTAAAACAGGCTAGAAAAGTACGAGTTACCTACAATTTGGGTCTAAACAAGTCAAACAGTAAGTCAATGTAACTGATTACTGGAGTTCAAATAAACACAGAATTATCATGTGAATCATGGCAGCTTTTTGGTTTGTTTGCTTTATTAATTGAAGTATAGTCAAAGAATCACGGTAGTTTTTACCTCAGTTTGGGCTATGGTTCATCAGACTTCTAAGGATGTGATTAGTTTATTACAAGCATCCTCTCTAGGGGAGAAAAAAAGCTTAAAGGGAGAAGTGCTCTGATATAAATTTGATCTAAGAGGCCCTCCGCAGTTTTAGAACCTTAAGAATTGTTTTGAGTGGCACATATACTATAGTCTGTCACTCTCAGCTAACGGAAATGCTCTCCAACAGTCTCCACAAGGTTTAAACTCGAAATCTCTCTCAATAAAGCCAAATATGTATATATATGTATGTATACATGTAAATGTATACATGTAAATGTATACAGACACACATATGTAGATGTATTTATGAATATATACATGCAGAGACACAAACTGTATACTTGTGCCACTTTATAAATACATATATTATAAAATGAACACAAGAAGATAAACAAAAAAGATAAACAGAGCTGGAAGTTCTAATATTTTTTTACTATACCCCACGAGACACTTGTGCTAACCAATCTGAGTGCACAGAGCGGAGTTCTGGGCTTCCCAGGTGGCGCTGGTGGTAAAGAACACGCCTGTCAACGCAGGAGACGTAAGAGACGTGGGTTCGATCCCTGGGTCAGAAAGATCCCCTGGAGGAGGGCACGGCAACCCACTCCAGTCTTCTTGCCTGGAGAATCCCATGGACAGGGGAGTCTGGCGGGCTGCAGCCCACAGGGTCACAAAGAGTCGGACGTGCCTGAAGTGACTCAGCACGCATGCGCGCAAAAGCGTGCCAGCACTAGCTCACTGAGGGGAAGAGGCTCTGACTTGTAAACCGATTCTGCAGTACAAAAATACTCCTGCGATCGCCGATTTTCAGCTATTAGCATGTTGACTGACTCACAAAACTTCTGAAAATTTGACAATCAGCTCCCACAAGCAAGTATAGGCTGAGCACAGCACATCTCTAAGGTCACACACTGCACTTTGGAGAGCAAAGTCATAGACTAGCAGGCACACTCTAACATTTTAGCTTGAAAATAGTTTTCTAATGTAAAAACTCTAAATATTAATGAATAGAAATATAGAAAGTTTTGCATTACATTATCATTCTTAAACATAAATTACTCTTTAGAAATCTGAGAAAAATCTTCCTTTAAAAAAAAAACATAGCTTACACTTGAAACCCATGCAGTTTATTTTATGAAAATTATACCTTAATAAGGTTAATTTTTTTTAAATGAATGATTTGCTTTACCTGATAAAAGAACCCTCCCTCAAATAAAGACTTGGCTTTAGGTACTATAACGTATGTCACTAAATAAGTCTATTTTAGCCTTTGTAGTTCATATAACATAAACAACATTATTTTTTAAATAAGCAAAACTGTTGTATCCATTAAACCATCCACCACCAAAACCCAGCAGATTTAAGCAGATTATCGTAAATGCACAACTACAAACTTTGAAATTAAATAACTTACAGTCTGAGAGACAACTTAAAATTAAGCTGGTAGTAGTTTTTATTTCCTAATTTTTAAATATAGAGAAATGGAAGTATTTATATTAATAAAAGCATATAATTATCTTTTTAGAGACTGAAGAAACTAACATAAAAGAGAAAAATGATGATGTAAAATAGAGTACTGAATGTGAGAAGCATGGAGAAGTATAAAGTTAAGTCATACCTGATAAAGCTTGATTATGTGAGGGTGGTCTAACAGTTTCATTATTTTTACTTCTCGGTAGATTTTCTCAAGGTTCACTTCATCCAGCTGAGATTTATCTATTATTTTTATCGCCACCTGCACCCCAGACACAAATAAATACAATTAGTATACAATGGTTAACATTTCCCAGTTATAAATTTTTAAATAAATGACATCTAAGACTCTACCAGTAGGTAGGTCCCCATGACAATGATGATAACTAGCTTAAATTCAATGCTCATTCATGCATCTTACTATGTCTCAAACATCTGCCATGTAGGCGCTGTGGCAGTTTTTGTTTGGGAGTGTTTTTTAATGCGCTATGATGAATAACCCTTTAAAGTTTTATTTTAATGTGCTATGAAGAATAAGCCTTTAAAGTGTTACTTTAATAAAACATAATTCTCTTTCGGTACAACTGTTAACTCCTTACTCCCTTTAAAAACTGAAGAAATAAAATCTCAGCAATTTCAATGAGTTGTCATCTCATTGCAAAGTACCTATAAACAAATCATCAACCAAACAGAAGATAGTTGCTATGATAACTGAAATACAATTTGTCTAGAAAAGCAAATGATAGGTTCCAAAGCATATAGGCTTACTTTTCTGGAAAAAAAAAATAAGTATAAATAATTAAAATTCAATTACTTGAAAAATGCCAATTGGATTAAATTTTGTTTTAAAAATCAAGTGCAAAACTTCATATGTTAGTAATTATATGAAATTTTTACTTAAAGGAATCTGATTTTCAAAAAACGTGGCCTCTTCCTGTCATAGCTAGACAGAATAATTTGAAGGAGATGCATCTGAAGGTGAATAACTAGGCAGTCATAAAACAACAACTGTGCAATTTTTTTCATGGAACCAAAACTATTTTTTTTTTTTAAATTCAGTAGGCATTTAGTTAGGAAATAAGTCATTCTGACTTAAATAAAACTTTCAGATAATTGGGAACCACCCAAACTTAATTATAGTAAGTTCTGAAGAAATTCTGAAATGTACTTCACATTCTACCCAAAAGTATTCTGAACATAATTCAGGTTTTATGTTGTTGTTTCAGGATAATTTTTAGTATCAACTCTTATATTGCTGGCTTCCCAGGCGGCACTAGTGGTAAAGAACCTGCCTGCCAATGCAGGAGACGTAAGAGCTGTGGGTTTGATCCCTGGGTCAGGAAGATTCCTTGGAGGAGGGTATGGCAACCTACTCCGGTACTCTTGCCTGGAGAATCCCAAGAACAGAGAAGCTCGGTGGGCTACAGTCCAGAGAATCACACAAAGTTGCACACTACTCAAGTGATGCAGCACAACACTCATTGTGTCGCCGTAACATTAATAGTTCAATATTCCTAAAAAGTAACCAAGATAATTGGACTCAACTTGTCAGTTCACTGATTTGAATTCACCAGACTGATTCCCTGGTGGCTCAGACAGTAGAGCATCTGCCCACAAGGCAGAAGACCCAGGTTCAATCCCTGGGTTGGAAAGATCTCCTGGAGAAGGAAATGGCACCCCACTCCAGTATTCTTGCCTGGAAAATCCCATGGATGGAGGAGCCTGGTAGGCTACAGTCCACAGGGTCGCAAAGAGTCGGACGCGACTGAGTGACTTCACTTTCACTTAACACTTTTGTCAATTCACTTAATTCCCTTAGACTCCTATTAATACAATTAGTTCTTTCTTCTTCCCTTACAGCTCTCTGTCCTGTGCTGTTCAAGTCCTACTGTGAGGTTTATTTCTTACCTGTCTCTATTTCTATTTTGCCGTCCATAGCTTGTTGCCTAATTTGAATTAACTGTAACTCATAGAACTCAAGCTTCCCAAGGGAAGTCAGATTACTGAATCTAATGGGTAAAATTAAATTTATTGCCTGAGAAGAAAGGCGGTAGCTGCTTCTTTAGGCAGTCACGTTTGCAAGGTTTGGTGATATTTTCATTATGTTTGGTGGTATTTTATTTATTCCCATGATCAAAATATTCTAGAAAGTAAGACTGCTAGATGAGTGACTGATTAATACTGTACTTACTATTAGGAACAGTATTGGACCACCTCAAATCTAAATCTTTAAGGTGACCCCCTTCACCCAATTAAGAGTATGACAGAATACAGTATTAACAGTTATTTTGGGTAACTTTGGGTAAAAGCTGTCAGATAAAATGGTAAGTGTATATTTTTAATATCCTCAGTATTCCTTAGGAAGGTAAGATGGAGGTTTACAGACATGCATATTTTGAAGAAAATTTCTTGCCCTACAATTTTTGGAGTGCATCTAGATATCAGTAGTCCTCCCCCAACAAAAAACCTTTATAATGAAATGAGTCATAAATATTTACTAAATAGAAAAGGAATAATAAATAGAAAGGAGTCATGTTTTTTAAAATTTTAGCATGATTACTGTCATTAAGAAATTTATTATACATAACATCTTGAGCATCATATTTAATGTTCAAGAAAAAGTTTAAATACTAAATACCAATTACCAAAAAGATATTGCCTCTTTGACACTCTTTTGGAACCTTAAGATAAATTTTATTTCATTTATTTCTCAATTTTTTAAAGTAAATGGAACAAGCAGTACACTCATGAGTTGATGAAACTGAGGTTGAAAAGATATTACATAATCTACAAAGGTCTTAAAGCTCAAGTGAATTAATGGGGAAAACAAAGTCACAGGCCTTCTAACTTCAAGCTCCATCTTTTCACTATTCATTGAGCATATTATTCACACACTTATTGAGCACCTGCTGTATGCCTGGAATTATGCCTAGGATACAAAAATGAACAAGATCTGATTCCTACCTTCAAAGAACTTAATAGGTCTATGAGAAAAGGGGGAAGACATTTTGGAAAACAAATTTCATGAACAAACAAAAAAATCTGCATTTGGGGATTCCCCCATGTTTTATGAAATTCCGAATTTACAAAAGAGTTGTGCTCCACTTGTTCGTTTTAAAGGTAGCTATAAACTTAGATTTCTGGGAACTTCCTCTCTGCATCCTTTCTCTACTTAGTTCCAAACACAGTACCAAGGACAAAATCTGCATGGTCACAACAAAGTCATGCAAGGAACTCTAAAAATCAAAGTATCTTTTCTTTTTTGTTGCTCATCTAAACTGGGGCTTCCCCAGTGGCTCAGCAGTAAAGAATCTGCCTGCAATGCAGGAGACACAGATTCAATCCTTGGGTCAGAAAGATCCCCTAAAGAAGGAAATGGCAACCACTCCAGTATTCTTTGGAAAAGACCCCAATGCTGGGAAGATTGAGGGCAGGAGAAGGAAGACACAGAGGATGAGATGTTTGGATGGCATCATCAACTCAATGGACATGAGTTTGAGCAAACTCCCAGAGATAGTGAAGGACAGGGAAGCTTGGTGTGCTGCAGTTCATGGGGTCACAAAGAGTAGGACACAACTGAGCGACTGAACAACAACCAGTATTCTTGCCTGGAGAATCCCATGGACAGAAGAGCCTGGTGGGCTATAGAACATGGGGTCACATAGAGCTGGATGTGACTGAGTGACTGAGCACTAATTCCTAATTATACATGCAATATCTTTTTAAAAAAACCTTCAATGAATTTATATGGCAATAAAACAATTAGTATTGCTTATGTTGAGATACAAAAGGAAAGTTTTTTATATAACTCTGGAAACTAGGATAATTACTATCAACTAAATCTCACGTAAAGTAGCAACACTGGATATTCAATATTATAAATAGGAAAATGTATATACACCTAACATTGTTATATGTCAACTAAATCTCAAAAAATATTTTTCACTTATTCATAAAGATGAAAAGGTGAACACCCTTGTGAGCTGAAGTTCAATGAGATGGCCACATATATATATATATTGCTAGTAAGAATATAAAAATTGATTATCATTTTTCTGGAAGGTAATCTGGCAGTCTTTACCAAGAACCTTAAAAATCATCCATCCCATTTAGAAATTATTTGCAGGAAATAATCTGAAATGATGATCAAGATTTATGTGTCAATATATTCAAGAGTATTGTTTATAATGTAAAAAACAAACAATAACTGGGAAATCATTACATGACTTATGGTATATTATGACTATTACACAGCTTTTAAAACAGTTCTTTTTAACAACATGAAGAATGATGAGACTAAAATATTAAATAAAAAATGAGAATATCAGTGCAGTTTCAACACAAAGTATACATAAAAAAGACCAATAAAAACTAGATATAAATATGATGAAAATGTTATCAGTGGCTGACCTGATTTACTTTTCAGTGCAATTTTTCTTCAATGAGCATGAATTACTTTTCTAATTAGAAAAAGTGAAAAGTGAAATAGTTGTATTTATTATACAGGCTAACTTCTCCATCTGCGAAACACTGGTCATTTTCATTTTCTTGTTTTCTAAGTTCTCTATAAATGGCTATATTATTTAATAAGATTTAAATCTTAATTATGAAGAAAGATGTTTCCAACAAGATTAAGTTTAAAAAAAGTAAAAGTAACAACTATGTAAAATACAAATTTGCAAGAAGACAAAGGATTAAATATAAGATCAGAAATGAAATGGTGTTCAGCTAATGAATGAAAGGGATTTTTTTCATTTTTCAAGATGTAATTTAATGGTAAGAGTTCACTTTCTGATACTTTAAAAAAATTATTTCACTTCTCATAAAAGATATATTAATTTCTTGCACCTAAACCACACACAAAACTGGTTTTGGGGGACTTTACAAAGAAGTTATACAATAAAGTTTTTCTTCTAATGAAAAATCAGAAGGCATTAATAAATGTTTGCTATCTCAGGTAACATCTGCTTCAGTGTTATTTACTACTAATACACTAATTATACATTGTCCTTCTGAAATACCAAGTAGCAAAATGCTTACCATGTAGTGAGACCTTTGAAATTAAAACATAAACACACTTTTCAAGCTCACACATCAAACCACAAGTAGAATCTGAACATACCAGCCTATCATTTGATTGATTGTGACTGTGATTGAGTGGTCTACAATGAAACGGTTTCTGAAAACAGTAAAAATCAGTAGCAAATGGAGTTCTCCAGTTCTTGCCTGGAGAATCCCAGGGACGGCAGAGCCTGCTGGGCTGCCATCTATGGGGTCACACAGAGTCGGACATGACGGAGGTGACTTAGCAGCAGTAGCAGCAGCAGTTATCCTTTAAGAATAAACAAAGTTAACTTTTCTCCCAATTTAAAATTTGACTTGTAATAAACACATACTCCTTGACCCAAGAATTCCACTGCTATGGGATTATTCCGAGGAAATAATCAGATAGGTGCACAAATATGTATATAACATGACTGTTCTCTGAAATACTATTTTAGAAAGAGAAACAGCAAGAGAGAGAAATGATGTAAATGTTCAATAACAGGAATTTATTAAAATAAAATATAGAGGGTCGAATTCAAGGATATTATTTAACCATGCTTTAGACATTTTTCTGTAACCTCGGGGAAATATGTTAAGAAACATATTAAGCAAAAAATAAACATTTTATGTATAGGTGACATCAATTTGATTACATACATATAAAATATGTGTCAATAGCTAAAAGGATATGAACCAAATATGAAGTGGTTGTCTCTTGGTCTGGATGGTGGAATTAAAATAAGAATGTTTTTATTTTCTTCTTCAAGTTTTTCAACAATGTCTACACAGAACATGCATATATTTTATAATTGGGGAAAAACACATAAATACTATGTTTACTTTGAAAAAGAAAAAACAAATTTTAGCATCAATTTTTAGTTTAATTCATCCAAGATTCATCTCTTAACCTGTTTAAAGTATTTTTAAAATGAAAAGTTTCTGATGAAATTCCCAGATGTAACTGTCTTTCATTCTCGTAATTATCTCAAACTGGATATATGGGCTATTTCTCTTCAAAGGGCGGGAAAGCACCATCCACAAATGTCCTGTATAAAGAACTTTTACCTAAATAACATATTTCAAATATATGGAGGTGGAAGGTAGAAGAGGTACATTAAAGAGGAAAGAAAGAAATCTTAATGAATTTCTGGAATCCATTTGGTTCCAAGGAAGTGAATTTGCCATCAGCATTGGCCATGAATCAAATATCATCATGTGAATCCAGGAATCAAGGCCAGTTTCAGTTATTTCCAAATAAATGTTTTCTTAATTGCTTGAGACAGAATTTCCCAGTGGAATTAAAAGCAGAATGCATTAAACTCTGGTAAGCATTTCTACAGAATATGAACATTTATACAACTTATTTTCCACATTTGTCTCCCCTCTCCCTCCCAAAGAACAGATCATTTTGAACAATATTTTGCAGAATAAACTTGTCAAATTTTACGTGTCTGGGTGCCAAGACACTAGAGAACAATTTCAAGCAAAACATATATGTTCCATGAAAAATCTAATTTTTATTTCAACACACAATTAAAGATCATACATAGACTTAGTTACAAATATGAGTGATTAAGTTATTTGGTAACAATTCCTCTTGTTGAACACAGTATAGTTGCTTCTTGAAATGTGGAATATTTCACAGAACAAGATTAATAATATCAAGATTACAGAGAGGAGTCTTAAAATTTTAAAGCAAAATATAAAACTCAAATGTATTAAAAAAATTGAGTTATCCTCTTCAAGAAATTCCATAATCAGGGAATAATATGCTCTTCTCTTGTTTCTACCTTTGCTCTAAAAATGCAATTTTGTACTTTAACTATTTGGAAAGCTTTAAAAACACATTTTAAGGTAGTACTTAGTTTACAAATTATGCCTAAATATAAAAGCCCCCAAGCACACAAAGAATTGTTTTCAGTGAAAAAAAAGCAGTTTTCCAATGTCCTTGCTATCGCTTTTATATTCCAGATTTTTAAAATAAGTAATACCTGCATGCCATTTTAATAAAGTAATTTTCAGAACCTGTATGAAATATATTTAAGATCCCATGGACCACACATTTAAAGGCTCTTTAGCCAAGCAAAACAAGAGGTATGGTATTGAGGAAAACAATTATCTACTACAGAAATGGTCTGAAAATAACTAATGATGGGTATCTTTGGGTGGTAATATTACGGTTAATTCTTTTTATTTAGCTACACTTCTTAAAATGTTCAATACTAAACATGATAGATTTGATCACAGAAATACATTATTTTTTAATGTAAAAATAATACTTTCTCACTTGGTAATTTCCCTTTTAGGAATTTACCTCCATTCATTCCTTCCTAAAATAACTAAAATTGCAGATATGTATGTAACCGAGTTATATACATAAAGATACACTGCAAATTATTTCTTGTAAATGAAAACTTGAACCTGTATAATGGTAAATAAGGAAACTTTTAAGTAAAGTAGGATTCATCTACAAGGAAGCACACTATGCAGCTATTAAAAATGTTTAAGGGGCTTCCCTGGGGGCTCAGTGATAAAGAATCCACCTGCCAATGAAGGAGACATGGGTTCAATCCTGATCCCGGAAGATCCCTCATGCCACGGAGCAACTAAGCCGCGGTGCAACAACTATGGAGGCTGTGCTATATAGAGCCTGGGAACTGCAACTACTGAGTGCACACGCGGCAACTACTGAAGTCCCCATGCCAGGAAGAGAAGCTACTGCAATGAGAGGCCCACACACTGCAGCTAGACAGCAGCCCTTGCTCCCTGCAAACCAAGAAAGCCTGCGCAGCAATGAAGATCCAGCACAGCCAGAAATAAATAAATAAGGAAAATTTTAAGATGTTTAATAAAGTTCTATATATAAGAAGCAAAATGTTGAGGCTATGATGATAAGTGGAAAAAAGGATACAGTTTATATAAGTGTATCTACCATGTGATGTCATCTATGGAAAAAATGCATTAAAAAAAGACTAGAGGGAAATATGCCATAAAGTTAATAATTTAGTTCTATTGAGGGAGGAATTACACATGTACTTTTTTGTGCATTATATTCTTTATATTTTCTACAGTAAGACTATATTTATTTAACAGTAAGAGACAAAAATATTTAAGGGCACAAATGACTTTTCTGAAATCTTACTTGATGGACAACAAAAAACTAGTCCTATGCTTAGTTAGAAGGAAAAAGTTCTTTACTAGTGCAATATTAATAAAATACACTTCTCAAGGACACTCAAAGCATAGGAAACTAGCAACCATGACTGCCTAAAATAGCTTAATAGTCTAAATGCTACTATTCTTTTCCATTATGCTAATTTTATAAAATTAGCTACTCTAATTCATAAATCACAAACCAATACTACAAAGCTTTTATGAAGTATTATACTAAGAAGCTGGGTTCTATCACCACCTGCCTTCCCTTTTGTGTGTAAAATTTACAGAGATTTATCATGAGAACACTGCTTCAGATGATGATGCAATTGTATTTCTTAAACAATGTTAAGCTATTTGATAGATTAGACCAAAATGAAGATCTCTCTTGTCAACTGATTTTTTTTTTCCACCTAAAAAGCAAACACTCGTGGATCTCCCAAGCTCTGTAAAAACACATCATTTTGGAGATACGAAAAAAGAGACGGAGAAAAGTTAACTTAAAAAAAAAGGGGGGCCCAACTGCTCATTACTTAAATATTTAAACTAACCCTAAAAACTGCCATGTTCAAACGTGGGAAAAAAGACCTCTACATTTTAAAACACACAAACTTACATTGATGCTAGTGCATACTGTATTGAAGAAACTTTTCTAAATAGTTAAGTATAATCATGAAATTTTGCCAATATTGTTCTTTATGCCATATTAATTGTTCTCGCTGTAATTAGTATGTTCAGCAATGAGAACCTCAAACGATGTTAAATAACACTTTAAAGTTTCTACTATTCATATTACTTATAATATCTGAGGAAGTTGCTGTGCTTACCAAAGATAAACATTCAGTGAATAAAAACAACAAATACTGCTTTAAAAATCCTCACTAACAAATAGCATACTACAGTAAGAAACAACTGTATCTGTGGTAAATAATTCTTAAGACAAATCACCATAAAAGTTCACAGAGCAACTTTATAAAACTTGAGATTTACAGGAACTTTTCTCTTCATTAATGCCTTGCTATTTCCCTCACTCCTCTTATCTGTAATACCTCCAGTTACACCAAATTACCACAAACACTCACACTCACCCATCTTAAACTTCACACTTTTTCTTGTTATATGTTAAGAACACTTTCTTTAGAAAAAGCAACAGTAGATGGGTTCTATGTACTATAAAGTTAGCTTTTACCCGAAATGATTTTACAAATGTAAACCATGCACACAGTTCAGGATCTGAGCTGTTACCCGAAATGATTTTACAAATGTAAACCATGCACACAGTTCAGGATCTGAGCGCTCTTTCTTGATCTGACCTGTGCCTTCATTACAAATGCCTTGATCTCACCGATAGCCAAACGATGACACTACTCCACACTGCCCTCTAGCTCTACAAGAGAGATCAGTTTAAAAGTAACACGGTTTGAGATGACAACCTCAAGAAAGTGTCAGTCACTTATAGCTCTACTTAAGCAATTCTTAAATAGATACTATATACTAAGATATACTATATACTAATAAGTAACAGCTGACAAATCTTTCAACTAACACTGATAAGAGCTGATGAGAAAAAAATAATATGAGCTGAGGGGTTTGGAATTCAACCACTAAACAATACAGTTCAGAAGTTCTGTAGAAGCTCCTCCTAACTGGGAAATCTGTTTAGTTTTTAGAGTCGTTAAGCAAGGACTCATACAAAAATACACATTAAAAATGGCTTCTTTTCATGTAACTAAAGGGCAAACAGCATGGCATTAAGCCATGTTTCTTTAGAGGAATGGCATCAATTTCTTCGTTTTTAAAAATACTGGGATCAGATTAAGTAATCTCACTACAGTCACATTATTTACATTAAAAACTTAAATTGCTAACTCTGGTAAATTTGTGAGAGGAAAATGTGTGACCCTGGCCCTGATGCTAAAAAAAAAAAAAAAAAGAAAAAAAAGGTCGGAATTCGGCTGCCTCAGTCAAGATCAGCAGAGCAGGACGAAAAATTAGGATGATACAATGCCATATGCCCCTTCTTTTTGGAAACAGACTTCTTCACAGTAAGCAAAACTTCTAAGGACAACAGCTAGAAAAATCACTTAAGTTTTCCGATGCCCTTCACCTTACACAGCCATTCTGAAAAGAATCCTGTTATTTCATATCCAAACCCTGGTACCTTCGCACTAATAAGGAGAAACGCTGAATAGGATTAAAAGTGGAAAGGGAAAAAAGAAAAAAGGAAAGGATGAAACTCCAGAACAACTACAATGAGGCAGCTCCGAGTACGTCAAAAACACAAGGTTTTATTCCAAAGAATGGTTTTGTTTCTACCGTTTTTCTAAAGTATTTAATTTGCACGTCTTAAAATAGAGACCCTGAGGAGAGCAGCTTGAGGCGGTGAAAGGAAGGGGGGGGGGGTTAGGTAAGAACAGAGACTTGAGAGAAAATATGTGCGGTGCGTGAGAATGTGCGGTGGAGGGCGGGGGGGAGATGCTGGCTTCCCCGTCAGGAAGCAGTCGAGGGCTTTTCGAGCAGACAGGTAGAACCTGACGCGGCTTAAGGAACGCGTATTCACCGCCAGAACGCACACCTGGTAAAGAAATCACCTAGCATGAGAAAGACCAACCCCACCAACTGTGCGAATGCCCAGATGACCATTTTAACCGGCTCTATTGTCTGGAGTACTAAGGTGGAAATGCCTCAGGCACGAGATCCAGCGAGCCTGACACCAGGTCAGAGATACTGTCTGGCACCAGGAGAGGACAGAAGATGGGACCGTGGCGCTCCGGGCATTCCCGGCCCCCGGGGCCCCCCCTTCCTCGAGCGGCCGGGGAGGGGGCGCCGCGGTTCCCCCGGAGCCTCGCGGAGCCCCGTCCGGGGCGTCGGGGCGCAGGCGGTCCCCTCGGCCGGGCTGGCGACGCCTCTCATCGCGCAGCCCAGGAGCGCGGAGACTTCCCCTCCCACCCCACCCCCAGCTGAAAGCCGGGAAGACGCGGAACTTGGGCTCCGGAGCGGAGGCCCACAGACCAGGTCACGGCCCCGGGTGCGAGGCTCTGGGAGAAATTCCGGGGGGGCCCCCAGGGGGTGGCACAGAGAAGGCAAAGCGCCTGGCGGCCCGGCTGTCCAAATCGGACGACACCCCGGTCCGGGCGACGCGGCCCCGGTCCCCGTGGCGCTCGCCGACCCCTGGAGCTCCCCGGGTCCTCACACTCCCAGGCCCTCTCGCCTAAGCCGGTGACCCGGCCTCACGGAGCTGCCCAGGCCCCCCGCGGCAGCCGCCTCTCTCGGCCAACAGCTCGTCTCCCGAACCCTCGCTTCGGACGCTCCCGCCGAGCCCCGGGCCGCACCTCCGTCCTGGTGATCCGGTGTCGCCCCAGCTTCACCACGGCGAAGTTGCCCTTGCCCAGCGTGCCCTCGATTTCGTAGAACCCCACCCGGACCGGCCCGCGCTGCAAGTGCCTCGGGCCATCCGCCATGACCATGCTGGGCCCCGCTGCGAGGCACGGCGGACTGGAGCGCGGACTGGCCGGCGGGCGGGCGAGCTGGCGGGCAGGCGGGCGGGGCTGCGCGGCTCAGCACGGGCGACGGCCGCTCCGCTCTCTCCTGCGCTCCGTCCCTCCCGCAGGGCCCAGCCAGGCGCGCGCCGCCGCTGACGTGCGCCGACGTCAGGGGGCCGGGAGAGAGGGGCGGGGGCGGGACCGGGCCTCGATTGGTCACCATGGCGACCGGAGCCCCGCCGACGTCGGCGGCGGGCGGCGGCGAGGGGAGAGGAGGTGGGCGGGGCCTGGGCGGTGCGTCCCTTCCGGGCTCCGGCGCCTTCCGAGCTCGCGGCCGCCTCGCTGAGGAGTGGGGCGGGGTCGCCGCCTGGCCCGCCCCGCTCCTCGGCCACCCAGCCGAAGGGTAAGAGCGAGCCCTGGTGGGCGGCGCGGAGGGCTGCAGCGACTGGGGCCGGGGCTGGGGCTGGGTCTCCTTCCGCTGCCCCGGGCGTCTCCTTCCCTGGCCCCGGCGTTCCCCGCCCACCCGGGGGACCTTCCCGCCAAAACCTCTCACCTATGACTACAGTTCTTCCTACATTTGGCACGGGCGAAGAACTCTGGCTGCGCAATGCATTGCTCACGGGCTCCTTTTTTTGTATCTTTTTCTCATCTGTTTCTATATAAATCCCTCCAAATTTGATGTCTCTTAGGAATCATTCTGACACCCGGACGGACCCCTATAGACAACAGTATATCAGCGGTGAAGTAGACCTTGGAGATGACCTAATCCAGGGATTTGGAGCCTCAAATGGGCTTTGGGGCTCGAAACCCCTAAAATATGTGCAATTTTTTTTTTTTTTTTGCTTCTTTGAGCTTGCCTCTGGGAAGATGGGAATATAGCTTTTAAACGTGTTGGTGATCGCGAAAAGCTTAAGAAATACTTATCTAATCCAGTTTCTTTTCAGATGAGGAATCAACCCCTTGGGAACGAAGGAAATTGCCAAGGTCACGCTGGTAATGCTAAAGTTAGGATAGCAAATCACCACACCAGTCTTTCATATGCTGACCCAGGGAAACAGGTACAGCGTTATTTTAGTATTTTGAATAAAAGGAACCAGACTCTGGAGAAATGGCTTTATTCCCAGACAGACAGAGGGAAAGTATAAAATGCGCTTGAAAGGCCTTGTCCCAGAAAGCAAGATTTTCAAAGAATGCAGACATGTCAAAAGGAAACAGGAGCCAGTTTGAAGTTACCTTCACTTACCCGTCTGGGACAATTTGAGCATCATGAATGAACACTGAAGGAAATGGACTATAACAATGAATTTTAAAAACAATCCAAAGGTGCTTACTTATTCTTACAATGTTTCAGTTCAGTTCAGTCGCTCAGTCGTGTGTGACTCTTTGCAAATCCATGGACTGCACCACGCCAGGCTTCCCTGTCCATCACCAACTCCCGGAGTTTACCCAAACTCATGTCCATCCAGTCGGTGATGCCATCCAGCCATCTCATCCTCTGTCATCCCTTTCTCCTCCTGCCTTCAATCTTCCCCAGCATCAGGATCTTTTCCAGTGAGTCAGTTCTTCGCATCAGGTGGCCAAAGTATTGGAGTTTCAGCTTCAACATCAGTCCTTCCAATGAACACCCAGGACTGATCTCCTTTAGGATGGACTGGTTGGATCTCCTTGCAGTCCAAGGGACTCTCAAGAGTCTTCTCCAACACCACAGTTCAAAACATCAGTTCTTCGGCACCCAGCTTTCTTTATAGTGCAACTTTCACATCCATACATGACTACTGGGAAAACCATAGCTTTGACTAGACTGACCTTTGCTGGCAAAGTAATGTCTCTGCTTTTTAATATGCTATTAGGTTGGTCATAGCTTTTCTTCCAAAGAGCAAACATCTTTTAATTTCATGGCTGCAATCACTATTTGCAGTGATTTTGGAGCCCAAGAAAATAAAGTCTGTCACTGTTTCCATTGTTTCCCCATCTATTTGCCATGAAGTGATGGGACTGCATGCCATTATCTTAGTTTTCTGAATATTGAGTTTTAAGCCAACTTTTTCACTCCCCTCAAGAGGCTCTTTAGTTCCTCTTCACTTTCTGCCATGAGGGTGGTGCATATCTAAGGTTATTGATATTTCTCCTGGCAATCTTGATTCCAGCTTGTGCTTCCTCCAGCCTAGCGTTTCTCATGATCTACTCTGCATATAAGTTAAATAAGCAGGGTGACAATATACAGCCTTGATGTACTCCTTCCCCGATTTGGAACCAGTCTGTTGTGCCATGTGCGGTTCTACCTGTTGCTTCTTAACCTGCATACAGATTTCTCCGGAAGCAGGTAAGGTGGTCTGGTATTCCCTTCTCTTTAAGAATTTTCCACAGTTTGCTGTGATCCACACAGTCAAAGGCTTTGGTGTAGTTAATAAAGCAGAAGTAGATGTTTTTCTGGAACTCTCTTGCTTTTTCAATGATCCAACAGATGTTAGCAATTTGATCTCTTACAATGTAAAAAGTGAAAAGGTAAAGTGAAGTCGCTCAGTCGTGCCCTACTCTTTGTGACCCCATGGACTGTAGCCTACCAGGCTCCTCCGTCCATGGGATTTTCCAGGCAAGGATACAGGAGTGGGTTGCTATTTCCTTCTCCAGGGGATCTTCCCAGCCCAGGAATTGAACCCTGGTCTCCCACATTGTAGGCAGATGGTTTACCATCTGAGCCACCAGGGAAGTATAAAAGGGGGAGAAAAGGCAATTCTTCATGATAGTGGAATGTCAACTAATACACATAAAAGAAATGATGAGAGTAGAAAATCACCATTTTGCAACCATTATACTACTAATTGATTCAGATAGAACTATCAATAGATTTTAAAATCATTGGGTGAAAATTTGCTGGGGAACATGATATTTACATGGTCTGAAAGTATCCTCAGATTTCTTGTTCATTATAAACGGATAAAAACAGTACTTGCACAGTGGAGAAATCTGACAGCATCGTAACTAAAAAATCAAAGTTAATGTCACCAATTATGGGATAAAATGACATGATATACCTCCTGGATGTGAGGTGCTGAGAGCGATACGGTATCTTTGTTGTAGTATTCCTGTCAAAGACACATGTTCTGCATCTAATCCAAAGAAACCATCAGAAAAATGCAAATTGAGAAACATTCTATCCAACCACTGGCCTGATCAGTGTCCTGAAAGACTGTGAAACTGTTCTAGGTTTAAGAGATTAAAGAGACATGTCACCAAAGGCAATATGTGACCCTGGATTGGGAGAAAAGTGTTAGAAAGGAATATTTTCAGGACAACTGTTAAAATTTCATAGGGAATGCATATTAGATAATAGTATTATTTAAATATTATTTAACAAACCTAGATAGCGTATTATATAGGAGAAACATCACTTTACCCACAAAGATCTGTATAGTCAAAGCTATGGTTTTTCCAGTAGTCATGTATGGATGTGAGAGTTGAACCATAAAGAAGGGGAATGCTGAAGAACTGACACTTTTGAATTGTGGTGCTGGAGAAGACTGTTGAGAGTCCCTTGGACAGCCAGGAGATCAAACCAATCAGTCCTACAAGAAATGATCCCTGAATATTCATTGGAAGGACTGAGGCTGAAGCTGAAGCTCCAATACTCTGCCCACCTGATGTGAAGAACCAACTCATTGGAAAAGACCCTGATGCTGGGAAAGATTGAGGGCAAGAGGAGAAGTGGGAGACACAGGATGAGATGGTTGGGTGGCATCACTGACTCAATGGACATGAGTTTGAGCAAGCTCTCGGAGATAGTGAAGGACACTGAAGCCTGGCATGCTGTAGTCCATGCGGTCACAAAGTGTCGGACTCAACATAGGACTGAACAACATTATTTAAATGTTAAGCATTTTGAATTTTAAAGTTGTTTTGTGGTTATGGAAAAGGGTACTCTTATTAAGAGATACACACAGAAGTATTTCGAGATAAAAGTTTGATATATGCAACTTGCTGTCAAATGGTTTAGCAAAGATAAGACAAATGTGGCCAAATGTTAAATTGATAAATCTAGGTAAAGGGTATATGGTAGTTCATTGTATTGTTCTTGCAACTTTTCTATACTTGAACTTTTTAATTAAAATCAATATATTTCTGTACATATAACTTATTTCATTTCATAATTTTATGTTATTATTTTAATTTATTTTATATTCTTGTGTAAGATTGTCTTGCTCTTGGAACCTCCACTTGCTCACTGGGCTTCTGCCCTTCACTCTCCCAAAGCCGTACCTCATTCTGTTGTGAGTTATGTTTATAAAAGTGAGAAGGAAATTGGGGCTGGAGGAGGGGGAAGGTTTAAGATTAATGACTGCTGGGAGTAGTTAGTATATGAGGGTTCATCTAAGCAGACCAGGAGCCCACATATGTACCCCAGTCAAAAATAGTTCCCGCATACATTTTTTCTAGTTCGGTTAATGTGTTTTAATTGCTCTGTGAATGGGTTCCTTTGGGAATCTGATGAAAAGCCACTTACTTAAGGACCAGAAAATACACATAGAGATCCACTAGAGCTAACAACCTCCTCCTTTAAAAGTATATCTTTTGGACAGAAATTAAGACTCATTTCTATCTGATTATTTTAATCAGATAATTAGGCCAATTACCTCCTCCTGCAATCCAGGAATACGACTTGATTTAGGAATGGATGAAATGAAGAGGAAGGATTGGTGGGGAATATCAAAAGATCTCTGGCAAGCCAGAGTTCAGTGTGAGGGTGCTGAGTGTCTAGAGGCTAGAGGAAGAGAGCCTTGAGGTGGGGGAGAAGGAGGAGGAGCTGGCCAAAAAAAAAAACACAAAACTTTGGCCACCTAGAGATGGAGCAGGGGTGCCACTGAAAATCACCGGTAGGTTGTCAGTGTAACCCTGAAGAAGTACATGTGGACTAAGTCAGAATATTGCAACCTTAGGATCCATGATTCAGCTCTGTTTCCTGGGTCCAAAAGACTTCCCCTCTGCAATTTTAACCCTGTTTCTCTCTTCTATACTTTTGCTTCCATTAATTGATAATTATATACATTGCAGCAATTACTAATACTATCCATGTCTTGCCTTCCTCTCCCCTTTTTCTCTCCCTCTTTTTTTCCTCTTGTAGCTTCTTTCTCTCTCCCTATTCCACCCTCCACGCTCCACAGACACCACCACTCTGCCCCTCAGGGAAAGAACTAAAAGGAAAAAGGGAGAAAAGATAAGAGAGGCTTCATACAACTCCCATCTTTTTCATCTCAAGTTTATATTGGTGAGGTCAATGCTCTAGTCATCAAATTTTCTGCTTGCTTGACCTTTAAAATGCAGCATTCCCAGCTCAGGCTGTAAGGCCACTATACTTGCCATCCAGTTGCTTAAAAAATATTCACGTAACACTTCAGAAAGCAAAAGCCTGTATACATAGAAGGAATTAAGAAAATGGTGAAAGTTTGAGATAAGAATTAGTTCTGTAACATACTTAACTTAGAATAAAGCAGACATAGATTGGGAATGTGGAAAGTGAAGAAGAGGTAGTAAAGAGGTAAGGGAATAATAATTTGAAATGTGAGGAAGGAAAATTTGATGGCTCATAGAGGTGTACATCTTTTGCTGAAGCAGATCCCATGAACTTGAAAAATAAGTACCACATGTTTCCTTTATCATAAACAACATCTGCATTTTTGCTGTTTTATCTTTTCAGGACTGAAAAAAGTCAATACACTGGTAGGCTCAGGGCTGAATTTAGAGTTAGTTCAAATAAAAAAATTGGTAAAGTCCTTACTAAAATGACTTTGCTTAGAAAAAAACAGATTACAAAGTTAGAATGAATACCTTGCTTTATATAGTGCAAAAAGCAGAAAGTACATCAGAAATTCCAAATCATTGAGCTGCGCCAATTGCAAGTACTTGTTAAGGTGCTATTATGAAAACAAGCTAGAGGATTAACATTATGTAAAGAAAACTTTCTTTGGCTCTTTTAAAGAATGGGTAACCATGTCCTGGTTTTAATTTTTTTTAAGTGTAGTTTTAGGTGTGATGGTCTTCTCTAAATGAGGAATGTGTGGTTCTCTCTAAACTTTTGAAATAATTTGAAAGATTTTATATCTCCTCCCAGATGACAGATTTCCTTAGGATCTTAAATTTTAAAGGGATCTTAGAATCTTTTGAGTCCATCTTCCCATCTGATACAGAAATCCCCAGATACTTGACAGATGGCATCAAGCCTTGGTTTACTGCTTCATGCTTCACTACATGTCTCAGTAGAAAATACTTTTTCTTCACTTCTCCAGGCAAAACATTCCTGAACTCACTAGCTAGCTGACAATATTTATATTCCTTTACTCTTTCTTCTTATGCTTTTCTGGGCTCTGGTTTGTCAAAGTCTCTCTTAAAATATTGTTCTCAAAACTGAATGCAGTAGCCCAGGTGTAGTGTCAGTGGCTTAGAATACTGGCCACTTAGTAGTCCCTACTTTGATCCAGACACTCTACTCAGAATTCAGCCAAAGATTGTGCTAGCTTTCTTTTTTAATAGCCACAGCCTACAGCTAAGACTACAGCTAATTAAAACCTCTGGCTTTTTAAAAGTAGCAATTAATAGTACCATTTTTTTTTTTAGCAATTGCTTTTTTAAAAATGTAAATGTAAATTCTGATAGTTAAAATGTCATCTTGTTGATTTTGATTATGGGTCCAGATAATAAAATTTTTTGGATTTTTCACTCTGCCGTCTTTCATGTTACCTAATCTTAGTTCTCTGAGTCACCTGCAAATTCAAAGCATGCTTCTGTGGCCTTACTGCCGTTATTATTCTTCGTATCACCGCCCCTACAAGTGTGTGATTTGTAGTAGGTTCACAACTGGATTGATAAACTGGTAAATAGGGAAAAGCCTAGGTCAGAATTTTAGAGCTTGTCACTAGACATCTTCTAATTTGACTTCTAACAATTTATGGGCCAACATTCATTGGATTTGGTTTTTCATATAACTGTGAGTTCCAGGAAGATTATGTGTCCAATACTGCTGGGGTAAGATTTAAAAGAGGGTCCTCAACAGTCTAATACCAGTGTTTCAGTATATAAGCTACTGCACTCTCAGTTGTTTTCCTTTAGTTCATTTCTTCCTATTATTGCAGTATTTTACTAATCTTCCCTAACCCTTCTAAGTTGTGCACTTCTTTGAGGGTAAGGATCTAATCTTAGTCATTTTTTAATTTCCTTAACTTTTCAGCAGAATTCAACAAGTGCAGTTTCTTTTGATATTTATTGCATTCATGTGCCTAGGCACTATGGCAGACACTGGAGATGCAAACATAAATAAGGTATGGTCTCCCTTCTTCAGAATTTATGGTTTAGAATGGGAACTCTGAAATCTATAACTGAGAAGTGAATTGTGGGTCTACCTTGGGAAAGTTGCTTAACCTTTTTCTGCCTCAATTTCTCATCTGTTCAACAGTGCACCTGCCTCAGAGTATTATTGTGGTCAGTGTAGATACATAAACAAATACTTAAAGAGGTGAGAGCTAAGAAGTTTGCACAGGGAACTCAGAGGAGGGGCGATTAGCTCAGTTTAAGGGTTTGTAAGAGAGCCTTCCAAAAGATGAAAGTTGAGTAGAGTTGTAAATCCTACCAAGAGTAAGACAGCTGAAAAATTATTGGATGAGTATTTGAAGACAAAACCGTGTGAGCAATGGTCGCAAAGGTATGAAGAGACAAGATGTGCTCAGGTAACTACCATTCTAAAGGAGATCAGTCCTGGGTGTTCATTGGAAGGACTGATGTTGAAGCTGAAACTCCAATACTTTGGCCACCTGATGCGAAGAGCTGACTCATTTGAAAAGCCCCTGATGCTGGAAAAGATTGAGGGCAGGAGAAGAAGGGGATGACAGAGGATGAGATGGTTGGATGGCATCACTGACTCAATGGACATGGGTTTGGGTGGACTCTGGGAGTTGGTGATGGACAAGGAGGCCTGGTGTGCTGCGGTTCATGGGGTCACAAAGAGTCAGACACGACTGAGTGACTGAACTGAACTGAACTGAACTACCATTCGTTGTGAATGTCAAGACTTAGTGATGAAAGTGGTTACAGATAAAACAGGAAGATACATGCGATCAGATGGTGAAGGGCTCCTTCTTCCCCTTCTAGCCAGACTGCTGTTCCTAAACCCTTACACAGAGAAATTCTGAAGTTGCAACTGGGCAGGAAGCTTCAGGAGTGGTGGATTCCAGCTGTGGCAGTGATGAGATGTGAAGGACCAGAGAGAGATGTTGAAGATTACTACCAGGTTTTTGACAGGAGTGAGGAGATGCGATCAATTACTGAGAATTTACTGTGTCATGACTCTGCTGGGCATTGAGGTGGGTGAAATAAGGACCCAGCCCCCAAAGAGCATATAATCAATTTCATTCAAACATTAAGTCCTTATTTCACACACACACACACACACACACACACACACACACACACACACACACACACACACATACACACACACACATACACTCTGAGAGCCTGTTAAATAATTTGTAGAAATCAATATAAATTATGTTTGTCTACTGGAGTAAAATGAGTTGTGCTAGGAGTCAGATGGGGGCTTCCCAGGTGCCCCTAGTGGTAAAGAACCTGCCTGTCAATGCAGGAGACATAGGAGACACACGTTCGATCCCTGGGTTGGGAAGATCTCCTGGAGGAGGGAATGGCAACCCACTCCAGTATTCTTGCCTGGAGAATCCCATGAACAGAGGAGGCTGGTGGGCTACAGTCTATAGGGTCACAAAGAGTTGGACAAGACTGAAGTGACTTAGCATGCATGCACATATGCAGGAGTCAGATATTTTTGCATTGCCATTTGCAAGTTCTGGACACATAATTCTGGAGCTCGGTGAGATTTAGGGTGAAAATTTAGAGGTTGATAGTACTGATTGTTGCAGTCAAGTTTTTGGATGGTATCATGCAATAAAAATATCAGGAGTGGAGGAAAAGATGTTGCAGCTACTTATTGCCTTCTGCTAGTCTAGGAGCCTGTTACAGCTCAGGGAGATAAACTCACAGATTCATGGGGGCCAGGTTTTGAGTTTTTGCCATTGTGACTCACCTCTTAAGGGAATAAACATTAAAAACAAGTGTATAGTCATTCTTTTCTCATCTTCAGTCTTGTAAAGTGTGTTATGTTATGAAAACTGGCACTGTGTTAAACTCTCATTTACTAGTGGGCCTGTTCTTTTTGGCCTTGTGGGTATATTTTGGGAGCTGTGAATATGTAAATTGCAGTTTTTTAATACAATCATCCAGTTTTGGCGACTATTAATTTTAACTTAGTCTTAGCAGTTACTTTTAGATTGTTTGTTGAATTTAATTTCTTATATTTGTAACTGCAAAAATTATTTTAAGATTTGCATTTATTTTTGGTTTTCCAGACTAAGGAATATATCCATTTGCTAAGTTCACTGGACTAAAGATAATAAAATACAAAAACAAACCAATTAAAAACTCCCCCTACCGCCCCCTCAGAAAAGAGTGAAGAAGAAGACAGAATCTTACAGCATTTGTTTTACACTCACAGGAGTGAGCAAATGGAGAAATGCAAAAAGAAATGGAAGAAGGCAAAGTGGTTGTCTGAGGAGGCTTTAAAAATAGCTGAGGAAAGAAGAGAAGAGAAAGGCAGAGAAGAAAGGGTAACATACTCAACTGAATGCAGAGTCTCAGAGAATAGCAAGGAGAGATAAGAAGGCCTTCTTAAATGAACAACACAAAGAAATAGAGGAAAACAATAAAATGGGAAAGACTAGAGATCTCTTCAAGAAAATTGGTGATACCAAGGAACATTTCATACAAGGATGAGCAGGATAAAGGACAGAAATGGTAAGGACCTAACAGAAGGAGAAGAGATTAAGACGAGGTGGCAAAAATACATAGAAGATCTATCTAAGAAAGATCTTAATGACATGGATAACCATGATGGTGTGGTCGCTCACCTAGAGCTGAACATACTGGAGAGTGTGAAGTCAAGTGGGCCTTAGGAAGCGTTACAACAAACAAAGCTAGTGGAGGTGATGGCATTCTAGCTGAGCTGTTAACAATTCTAAAATATGATGCTGTTAAAGTGCTACACTCAACATGCCGGCAAATTTGGAAAACTCAGCAGTAGCCACAGGACTGGAAAAGGTCAGTTTTCATCCCGATCCCCAAAAATGGCAATGCAAAACAATGTTTCAACTACTCTACAATCGCACTCCTTTCACATGCTAACAAGATAATGCTCAAAATCCTCCAAGCTAGGTTTCAGCAGTCCATGAACTGAGAACTTCTAGATGTACAGGCTGGGTTTCAAAGAGGTAGAGGAACCAGAGATGAAACTGTGAACATTCACTGGATCATAGAGAAAGCAAGGGAGTTCCAGAAAAACATATGCTTCATTGATTAGTAAAGCCTTTAACTATTTGGATCACAGCAAATGGTGGAAAATTCTTAAAAAGATGGGAGTACCAGACCATCTTACTTGTCTCCTAAGAAACCTGTATGTGCATCAAGAAGCAACAGTTAGATGGAGAACAGTGTGGGAATTCCTTAAAAAACTGGAAATAGAACTGCCATATGACCCAGCCATCCCACTGCTGGACATACACACTGAGGAAACCAGCCTTGAAAGAGACACATGTACCCCAATGTTCATTGCAGCACTGTTTACAATAGGTAGGACATGAAAGCAACCTAGATGTCCAATGGCCAATGAATGGATAAGAAAGTTGAGGTACATATACACAATGGAATATTACTCAGCTATTAAAAAGAACACAATTGAGTCAGTTCTAATAAGGTGGATGAAACTGGAGCCTATTATACAGAGTGAAGGAAGTCAGAAAGAAAAACACCAATATAGTATATTCACACATATATATGGAATTTAGAAAGATGGTAACAATGACCTGTGTGCAAGACAGCAAAAGAGACACAGATATAAAGAACAGACTTTTGGACTCTTTGGGAGAAGGCAAGGGTGGGATGATTTGAGAGAATAGCATTGAAACATGTATATTACCATACGTGAAATAGATGACCAGTCCAAGGTTGATGCATGAAACAGGGCACTCAAAGCTGGTGCACTGGGATGACCCAGAGGGATGGGATGGGGAGGGAGGTGGGAGGGGGGTTTGGGGTGGGAGGGAAACATGTAGACCCGTGGCTGATTCATGACAATGTATGGCAAAAATCATCACAATATTGTAAAGTAATTAGTCTCCAATTAAAATAAATTAATAAGTAAAAAAAAGGAACAACAGTCAGAACCGGGCATGGAACAACTGACTGGTTCAAAATTGGAAAAGGGATACGACAAGGCTGTATAATGTCACCCTGCTTATTTCACTTATATGCAGAGTACATCATGCAAAATGCCAGGCCTGATGAATCACAAGCTGGAATCAAGATTGCCAGGAGGAAGATGAACAACATCAGATATGCAGGTAATAACACTCTAATGACAGAAAGTGAGGAGGAACTAAAGAGCCTCTTGATGAGGGTGGGGGGAGAAGAGGAAAGTGAAAAACTGGCTTGAAACTCAACATCAAAAAGAAAACTAAGATAACGGCATCTGGTCCCATCATTTCCTGGCAAATAGAAGGGGAAAAGTGGGAGCAGTGACAGATTTTGTTTTCTTGGGCTCCAAAATCCAAAAAGTGACTGCAGCTATGAAATTAAAAGTCACTTGCTCCTTGGAAGGAAATGTATGACAAACCTAGACAATGTATTAAAAAGCACAAACATCACTTTGCTGACAAAGGTCCTCATAGTCAAAATTACGGTTTTTCCAGTTGTCATGTACAGCTGAAGGCTAAGCATTGAAGAACTGATGCTTTTGAATTGTTGTGGAGAAGACTCTGGAGAGTCCCTTGGATAGCAAAGAGATCAAACCAGTCAGTCCTAAGGGAAATCAATCCTGAATATTCATTGGAAGGACTGATGCTGAAGCTGAAGCTCCAATACTTTGGCCACCTGATAGGAAGAGTCAACTCACTGAAAAAGAGCCTGATGCTGGGAAAGACTGAGTGCAGGAGGAGAAGGGAGCGGTAGAGGATGAAGTGGTTGAATAGCATTGAAGACTCGGTGGACATGAATTTGAGCAAACTGTGGAAGTTGGTGAAGGACAGAGAGACCTGGCGTGCTGCAGTCCATGGGGTCACAAAGAGTCAGGCATGACTGAAAGACTGAACAACAACAATGACAAAATACTTCTCCTCCAAGAAGGAGAGGCCAGAGAAATAAAAGGAGCATGGATCAAGAGGGAAAAATATTTTTTAAATCAAGGGAAAATTGAGCTTAGAGGAGGAGAATTTCAAGAAGGAGGGAGTACTTTCAATCCCTGAAAAGATGTCATGCAAGATCAAGATGAAAAGAATTCTTTAGATTTAGCCATGAAGAGATAATGGATGATCTTTGCAGAGGATTTCAGAGTACTGAGGGTGGAAGCCAAACTAGTGTGAGTGGGAAGAGGTGAATAAAAGTGACTGTTCTTTCAAGAAATTTGTCTGTGAAGGAACGAAGATAGAAGAGGATGCAGAGTCAAGAAAAGTTTGGTGTTGTTCTATTTTCACTGGTGGAAGTTGAAGCATTTAGGGGGAAGAGTAAGAAGAGAGAAAGATTGAAATAAACTGATTAGGCATCGTCTGTAGAAGGCAATGAAATTTGAATGAGAGAGTCAGGAGATGAGATGCCTCCTGTACTCTGATGTGGGGGGTGGGGAGGAAGCAGGGGCAACTTTGGCTGCAGGTAAGTGGGTAGTTGGCAGTCCAGGAAGTTTCCTCTGTGAGGTAGAATGTAGAGTGAAAGTGGAGGAATAGGAAGGTATCTATGAGTTGTGAGAGCTTGAAAATCTGCTCTGAGAATGGGAGAGGAAATTGATTAGGACTCTGAGCAAGAAGAATCTCCAGTGGAGGTGAAAAAACCATAAATTGGTAGAAACATCAATCCACATGGTCATGGGACTTTGTTTTCTTTAATTAATTCATTCATTTTTATTTTACTTTTGATTGTGCTGGGTCTGTTGCTGCACATGGGCTTTCTCTAGTGGCTGTGAGTGGGGGCTACTCTTTGTTGTGTTTCACTGACTTCTTTTGTTGTGAAGCACAGGCTTGAGGCATGTGGGCTCCAGTAGTTGTGGCACACAAGCATAGTTGTTCCAAGGCATATGGAATATTCTTGGACTGGGGATCAAACCCATGTTGTCATGGGACTATTTGCAACCACGTTTGGTAGCGTTGTTGTCAGATTGATACAGGGCTTGAGTTTGCTGGGTGAATCTTACAGAATGTCAAGGGAGTTGAGGATTTGGCAAGAAAATTGCTAAAAACAATTATCATGTAGTCGGGATATATAGGAAAAAAACAGGAAGACTGATGGGCGAAGGGAGGGCTCAAGAGTCTGGAGCATAAATGAGAGCGGAGTCAGTACACGAAAGATCTTGAGAAAGAGTTATGTCTATGGTGATATATTTAAGCTAGATGTTGTTTTAGATGAGCCTAAGATCCAGGAGATATCTTCAAGGATGGGTGATCAGAGTGAGGAGAAATGATCTACCTCTTTCCCCACTGTATTCCCAGTTACTTCACACAATGCCTGGAACACAGTAAGTTTTTAATATATACGTGTTAAAAAAAATGAATACAAATTCTTTATTTTCTATTCCCAGTATATTATACCAATGCTCTTCCTCACATATTTCATTAGTTAACTATAATTATGATAAATTCTCTGAAAGAAAACTACTGCTTGCTATGAGATTATATAACATGGGGTCCTGATTTAGTCTGGGAGTGGGGGTCAAGAAGTTTTCCTAAGAAAGTGATATTTAAGGTAGGATCTGAAGAATCAGTATGAGTAAGTCAGGGGATAACATGTGGGGGGAATCCTACCACTGAAAGTGAAAAGATGTCTAAATATCTTGAGGTGGGAAAAAGCTGAAAATATTCCAACTGAATAGTAAGAATGGAGATAGAGGAATGGGTCTGAAGGGGTAGGTTAGGATCATATCACATGAGGTCCTATATATGTAGATCTTGAAGTACATTTTGATCCATTAGACTTGAATTGGGAAAAGTTGACATGCTATTGTTGTTAGCTTATAAATATTAAAAAGAATTATAATGTTATATGGATGTGTGATTTTACACAGTGAAATTTGAAAGCTGAAAGATTATATTCGTCTAAGAAGTCTCCCTCCAGCAGCCACCACTTCCTTCTACACCAACTTATTCCTTTGGATTGAACAAAGCACATGAGATAGCCTTCCAAAAACCACGATCAAGATGCGCTTAGGTTACCTGCAGAGAAAGTCTCTAGGCCTTCTTTGCTATTTTTTTCCCCACTAGCTTTCATGATTGGGTTAATTAGGTTTTTGCATAGGGAAAATATAAGCATATTAATGGAATGCGAAGAAGGCAAGGAAGAGCAGAGACCTTTGGCTGATGACAGGGAAGTGAGGCTTAGGCAGGCAAGCATTGTTAACAGAGATTTTGAATTTTGGGCTGTCCTGTTGAAGCTAAAGTTTCAGGGAATACTTGTTTTCACAATTTTGTCTAATATAAATCTACATAACCTCTAATTTTGCTAGAATAGAGAATTACCACAGGCTAGCTGCTGATCCAAGATCATTTTGGAGGAACTATACGAAATAACAGGGAAAAACTCCAGAGAAGTTCCCAGGGACAACGAAGCCTGTTTAGAACAGATGTGTGTGTGTGTGTGTTTGTGTGTGTGTGTGTGTATACACCTGAAGCCTGGGGCAGAAGACTTGTGTGGAAATTAGCAGTAGAGGCCCAGACCTCTGGTGTAAGTATTCTCGAGGATAACAACCAGGGCAGAACAGAAGCCAGAGTATAGAAAACTGGTGGAGACTGACTGACTCTGAACATTTACTCACATCTCCTTCTGCTCCCCACTCTCTCTAGCACCTAGGAGTACTTCCTTTTAAGGCTGCTTCTCCCTTTAGGTTGCAGGGTGGGGTGAGTCTAAAAGTAGGGACCTGGTCTTAAGAGTTACTTGGCAGTATGGAACCCAGCCTAAGCAACTAATTATGTAGTCTAGTGCTTGGAACTCTCTGACCCTAAGGTTACCCCTTTCCTCTCCCCTTGATCTTGCTGGATGTTGACACAGACTGGAATCTACCCTTTGGTCTTTTCTCATGCCAAATGTGAAGACAGAACAGCTGATACCATCAGAGAAATATATGCTCAAAGGCCAAAGCAATGAGATATTTCAAGAGCATAACTATGTCAAAAGAAAGTAACAACCTGGATTACAGATGCCACCAGAAGAAAATACATTAAATCCAATGGTTAACAAACATAAAATAAGCATAATAAGTAATTTATAAGGAAATCATAAAAGTCAAGAGGAAATACTGGACATGAAAAATATGTATGTAATAGTAGAAAGAACAGAATAGACATAGCTAAAAAAAATTAGTGAGCTAGAAGGTCAGATTAAGGAGCTCATCTGGAAGGAAGGAGAGAAGAATAAAGAAAAATGTAAAATAAAAACTAAGAGATAAAGAAGACTGAATTGGAATGTGACCTTCAACTTACAGAAAATAGGATTGTCAGAAGAGAAAAAAAAATGGAGAAGAGGAAATATTTGAAGAAATGTAAAAAATTTATCAGAATTAAAGAGAGATGAAAGACCTTATATTTATGCAGTTCCAATAAGGAAATGGAGGTTTTACAGGCAAAAATAAAATTCTAAAAGTTTCTAGAGAGATGGAGCAGATCGACTGCAAAGGAACGAGAATCACCAGGATCTCAGGTTTTCCAAGAGCAACAGGAGATAATGGTAATATTTTTAAAGTATTGAAAAGATACTTTAAGCCTAAATTTATGTCCAGCCAAATTGTCATTTAACTTTGAGGGTATAATAATATTTTCAGGCATATTAGGCCTCAAAAGCTTGTCACAAAAAGACCCCATATTTAAAACAGTGTTGGAAAAAGTCCTCAAATAAGGAAAGAAGCAAATCCAGGAGATGCTACTAGAAGTGTATGAAGTAAAGATAATTAAATACCTGGATGAAGTTTGGTGTTGTGTTTCAACAATAACCAAAGACCAAAGAAAAGAAAACGAGAAGGATGTCTACCATAACCTAGACTTAAGTTTTATACAATATTGAAGGTGGTGTCTTTAAGTTAGACATTTTTTAGGTAGAAAAAATAAAACAATAAATTTAAAGAAAGTAGAAGGAAGGAGATGAGAGAACAGCCAAAATTAATGAAATAGGAAATAAAAATTATACAGGTCAACAGGACTAGAAGTTGGTTCTTCGAAAAAAACTAATAAAATAGGCAAGCCAATGGCAAGAATGTTCTAGGGAAAAAGTAATTTAAAAACTAGTATTTTCTTATCACCTTTTAATCTCAACTTTAAAACCTCAGACGACTGGAGCATGAATGAGATAAGAACAAAATGTGTCATGTTATTGTTTACAATATCATCTCCATACTATACAAACACATTTGAAGAAAATGGGCAAATTCCTAGAAAAATATAATCTACCAATTGAATTAAGAAGAAAGAGAAGGGCTTCATAGTGTTATAACTTCAAGAAATTAAAGCAATTTTATTTGTTTATTTTTTTAGTTTCTTTTCTGTTTTTTAACTTTACAATATTGTATTGGTTTTGCCATTCATTGACATGAATCCACCATGGGTGTACATGTTTTCCCCCTCCAGAACCCCCCTTCCACCTCCCTCCCCATCCCATCCCTCCAGGTCATCCCGGTGCACCAGCCCCGAGTACCCTGTATCATGCATTGAACCTGGACTGGCGATTCATTTCACATATGATAATTTACATGTAAAGAAATTTTAAAAATCATCTCACCAATAAAATTTTGGGCCAAGTGGTTTTGCAGACAATTCTTAAACTTTAAAGGAACATATTATATTAAACTTGTACAAACTGTAGCAAAAACTAGAAAAAGAGAATACTCCAACTCACTTATGAGGCCATATAATCTTGATCTTCAAATAAGGAAAGGGCAATATGAGAAAAGAGAATTATAGATTATTTCCTTAGGGTTATAAGTATAGAAAGCCTATTTGCCAACTAAGTCCAGCAAAGTATACAAAGTAAAATATATCATGTAATGTTTTCCCCCAAATGCAGATAGATTCATAGAAAATCCATAAACATAGTTCACATTAACAGCTTCAAGGACAAAAACAGTGTAGTTGTCTTTAAAGATTTGGAGAAATATTTCATAGAAAATGAGCATAAATTCATGATAAAAATTCTTAGCAAATCAAGAATTTGCTTAACCTAATGAAGGACAGTTACGTTATGGCAAACATTATACTTATGGGGAATCAATAGTAGTATTTCATTTAACATCAAGAATGATTAAGGGTGCCCAGTATCATCGTTTCTATTCAACTTGGTATTGACAATTTTAGCTAATGCGATAAGGCAATAAAAAGAAAGCAGAGGCATAAAGATTGAAAAAGAAATAAAATTGCCAGTTATTTGCTGATGACATGATTGCCTCACAGAAAATCAAAGACACCAGGGGCAAAGTATTATATTATTCGAAATAATAAGAAAATTTAGCAAAGTCAGTGTATTTCTATACCCCAGCATCAAATAACCATAAAATGTATTAATAATTTAAAAGAAGACATTTCTTATGATGTATTTCAAAAATCAGATATATAGGAATAAAATTTCTTTAAAAGATGTGAAGGACCTCCTTGGAGAAATTTAAAACTATTGAGATTCATTAAAGAAATCCTAAGGAAATGAAGAGCAATACTATGATATATATTTCTTATTTCTTAAATGGAAAAAACTTTAATATTATATTTCAATTCTCCTCATATTGGCTCATAGACTTAATGCAATTCCAACAAAAATTTCAGTAGAATTTTAATGAAAATTCATAATTTATTCTAAAGCATGCATATAGTGTGATGTGCTAAGTCACTTCAGTTGTGTCCAACTCTGTGCCACTCTGTGGACATAGCGTGCCAGGCCCCTCTGCCCTTGGTATTCTTCAGGCAAGAAAACTGGAGTGGGTTGCCACGCCCTCCTCCAAGGGATCTTCCCAACCCGGAGACTGAAACAGCATCTCTTGTGTCTCCTGCATCGGCAGGCGGGTTCTTTACCACTAGTGCCACCTGTGATACTTGTCCAGAAAAATTAACTTTGGGGCGGGTAAAAACTCAGAAGCTGGCCCATGTACTATATATGTGGTACTTCTGTATATGATAGATGTGGCATGACAGAGTAATGGGGAGTGGAGAAACTGCTCAGTAAATAAATTTGTAATAACTGGTTACCTATAATGGAAAAAAATATTGATTACTACCTCATGCATTTGAAAAAAATGAAATACAGATAAATTAAAGACTTAAATGTCAAATGTTAACTTTTATAAATTTTATTAGAAAATATAAGTAAATATATTTCTGAATTTGAGGTAGGGAAGCATTTATTAAAGACACATAAAAAGCCTCTAACCATAAAAGAAAAGATCAATAAATCTGGCTGCATTGAAATTAAGACCTGAACACCAAAGAAAAGATCAGCAAATCTGGCTGCATTAAAATCAAGATCTGAACACCAAAAGATATCTTACAAAAAGAAAAGAGAGAAGGTACCAACTGGAAGAGGATGTCTGCAACCCAACTAACCAACAAAGGACTAATAGCAAGAATATTTAGAGGTTTCCTCAAATTAGTGAGGAAACCCAGACAATCCAATAGAAAATGGGCAAGAAATACAAATAAGAATTTCACAGAAGAGAAAACACAGATTATCAATAAATCATTATGAGAAGGTCAACTTCATTATTTATTGGAGAAGGCATATTAAAATCACAATGATACCAACTTATACCCATTCAGCGGGCAGAAATAAAGAAATGGGACAATGCCACATATTGGAGAGAATGTGAATTAAATGGGTGTTTTATAGAAACTGTTGGGAGTGTAAATGGGTATTACCACTTTGCAAAGTTTGTCATTATCTAATATTGAACATTTCCATATCCTGTAACCCAGCAATTCTACTGTTAGGAATACACCCAAGAAAAACTATATACAATAGGAGAGTTAAACAAGAATGTTCCCAGCAGCACTTACTGTATTCTTACTACTAATAGGATAAATACCTGCAACAACCCACATACTTCTCAATAGAAAATAGAAAAATAAATAGCGGTAATTTCACACAATGGCATGTTATATAGCAAATAAAAAACTGCAAGCAAAAGTATGAATAACCTGAGCAATAGGGTTTTTTAAAAAATGAAATTCCCTAAGATTTTGTAGAACTGACACTTTTATAATGTTGAAAATAAAACTAAAAAATATAATTATTAGGAAATACATATATGTGATAAAGCTATTAATTTCAAAACAAATTATAATAATAACTGCAAGATTCAAGGAAGGGGAAGTAGAGGAGTAGACTGGGGAGAAGTCCAAAGGTGGGCATAAATGATTGTTAATGTTCTAATTCTTGTATTTGGGTGGTTGGTTCATATGTGTTTATCTTATTAATAATAAACAAATTCATAAATGGGTACATAGTTTATATAAATAAAAACAAAAGAGGACCATTTTTAGACCAGTGATGAGTTATGAATCAAAGATAATCCAATTCTGGTCAGCTGAGAGCATGAACAACATTAACTCCCTCACTATGTTTTGCTTTTGTTGTTAGTTATCAATAATCTGCCTGACAATCCTATTTTGAGTTGCTACTATGATCTCCTTTTTATGGATGCATCAAGCTAGCACGTGGTAGATTCCAGAACTTGAAATCTCATCTGTTTGACTCTAGGGCCTAGCCCTTAACAACAGGGTTAGGCTCCTGGTCATGAAGATTGTTTTAATCACTAGGATACCAACCTCCAGTAATTGTTCTGCTGAGGATAACAGTCTCTAGATATGTGAAGGTAAGAGTTCACCAAAGAGTTCATTTAAGCATTTTGCCAAAGTATGCCATGGCAAGTTGAGAAATTTGCACATGTGTGTCATAATGGGAAAACCATGCTAAAATGAAGTATCATTGAGTGCGAGGAATTTGAATGCAAGAGAGCCCGAGTGAGAACTGTCCTGCACTGTTGGTAGGGAGTGATTCACTCCGCTAGTCTGCATAATGCTCCTTCCTCATATGCCCACGCAGGAATGTAAAGATACAGAAAGAACGTTCACAAAGCCTTTTAGTAGTTGTCAGTGTCCTCTACACCTGATGTATTCTGCTTTGTGACCTCACCCAGGCGCCCTTCTTTCTGGTTTCTTGTGTTTTTGAAGAATGTCAAATATGAAGCCCAGGCCCCCTCTACTGGTCGGCCACATTTTGACATATTGAGTAAATGCCTTCCTAAATAGGGATCCATCCATCCCCGTGAGGGAAGATAATTTGATGTTTATTTCTAGCACCCCGATTTTTTTGGAGGGCAGAGCTGATAGTGAGAGAGAGGAGTATATATATTTTTTGCGAAGAACACAGAATGTCACCAAGAAGCTGGTTTGTGGGCAGATGTCATAGAATGACTTGTACAGAAACTTTGGGGGAAGAAGCCTGGAGGTGTGGAGATCAGCTTTAGAGGCAGCATCTGTAGTCTTTGCTTTTCCGCTTAAAAGTGTATTAATTTTCTTTGACTCATCATCAAAGTCAAATTTATTAGGTAAACCCACAGACAGACATCTCTTTTGGGTATATCTCTACCCCATTGCCCTTGAGACTGGTGTTCTCCTCTCCTTCCTGTGTTTACATGCCAAATCTATTCATCAGAGTAAAATGAGGACTTCTGAGGGCAGAAATCACATTTAATTTTCTGTCAGGTTCAGCCCCTAACTCCCAAATAGTGCATACCACATGGTAAATAACAATTATGCTACTTAGCTACCCTTCTCAAATTGCCATGTAAGGACAGAAAACATCCCCATCCAGTAGCCCAGAGACATCCAAATCAAAAGGATGAAAGAAGATGCTGACCACTCCCCAGAAGACTAAATACAGTAATTTTATTGTTGAGCCCATAATCACTATTTGACCGGAAACATTTCAGGATATGTTAGTTCCAAGATGTTGAAGTTCAATAATCAAATTCAGAAAACATCTATTAAAACAACTTCCCTTCTCCTCCACCCTGAACCTCCAAATCCTTAAACACTAAAGAGGGCAAAACAAGGTGGTTCTTTTATTCTTTTGGATTCACAAGACCCTAACAGAAATTCAGAAGCAACTCTGAGCATCAAGAAGCAAACAGAAGGCTGCAGGTTCTGTGGGCCAGGAGCCAGGAGTCCCGGGTTCTGGTCTCAGCTTCACCAAATGGTGGCTAGGTTAGCGCTGCAGAATCTCCTTGGTTTCTTAGGGCCTCAGTCTCTTTATTGGTAAGCTAGTAATAATCATATCTGCGGTATATACTAACCTCACTGGGTAGGTAGGTAATGCATGAGAAAGCATTCTGTGAGCTCTGTCCCTAGGTTCTCTTCTCTTTCTGTATTCTCTCCAGAACAGAGTGGAGAGGATCACGTCACACCCACTCTACTCCATCATGTCTACATACTGGAGACTTCTGACAGCTCTCAGACTGGGCCAAGCGAGGACTACCCTGGCTTTAGAGGCCTACTCCGGCTTTCAGAACCTCGCCCCCACTGTAAATTATTAAAGAGCATGTGGCACTCAGCATTGACATAACATGGCCATAAGCCTACATATCCACTTCAAAATATTTTTATTGGAGTAAAGTTGATTTACAACGTTCTGTTTATTTCTGCTGTACAGCAAAGTGAATTAGTTATATGTATACATATATCCATTCTTTTTTATATTCTTTTCCCATATAAGTCATTACAGAATATTGAGTAGTTTGCTGTGCTACAGAGTAGGTCCTTATAAGTTATCTATTTTATACCTGGTAGTGTGTATATGTCAGTTTCAATCTCCCAGTTTATCTCTCCCATGCCCCCCTCCCCCCATAAGTTTGTTCTCTACATCTGTGACTCTACTTGTGTTTTGCAGATAAATTCATTTGTATCCATTTTTTAAGATTCCACACATTAACGATATCATGTGACATTGGTCACCCTAAACATCCACTTTTATAACTAACACTGTTTGTGTGTATGTTAAATCAGTCATATCTGACTCTTTGCGTCCCCATGAACTCCTCTGTCCATGAATTTTCCAGGCAAGAATACTGGAGCGAATCGCCATTTTCTGCTCCAGGGGATCTTTTTGACCCAGGGATCGAACTTGCATCTCCTATGCCTTCTGCATTGGCAAGTGGATTCTTTACCAACAGCACCACCTGGGAAGCTCAGCTAGCCCTGTTTGCCCCAAGGAATATCTTTTCCGACATCTCTTGCCTTGTGTCATCACAACAGAAGATGGCTCCCTTGGGATGTTTGGAAGGTTTGTGGGTTGTGCTTTCCCAAAGATGGGGTCCCACAGTGCTGGGAAGTGTGGGGAGCATTGGGTGATGGAAATACTTGAATAAGAGGAAATACAAATTAATCAGTTTTTCAGACTTCTCTTTCAACACGAATGAATACATTTTTCCATATCCAATTATTGGTCTCTAATACTGCTACATCACCAGATGGTCACTGAAATCAGATTGATTATATTCTTTGCAGCCAAAGATGGAGAAGCTCTATACAGTCAGCAAAAACAAGACCGGGAGCTGACTGTGGGTCAGATCATGAACTCCTTATTGCCAAATTCAGACATAAATTGAAGAAAGTAGGGAAAACCACTAGACCATTCAGGTATGACCTAGATCAAATCCCTTATGACTATACAGTGCAAGTGAGAAATAGATAGAAGGGACTAGATCTGATAGACAGAGTGCCTGATGAACTATGGATGGAGTTTTGTGACCTTGTACAGGAGACAGGAATCAAGACCGTCCCCATGGAAAAGAAATGCAAAGAAGCAGAATGGCTGTCTGAGGAGGCCTTACAAATAGCTGTGAGAAGAAGAGGGGTGAAAGGCAAAGGAGAAAAGGAGAGGTATTCCCATTTGAATGCAGAGTTCCAAAGAATAGCAAGGAGAGATAAGAAAGCCTTCCTCAGCAATCTATGCAAAGAAATAGAGGAAAACAACAGAATGGGAAAGACTATAGAGATCTCTTCAAGGAAATTAGAGATACAAAGGGAACATTTCATGCAAGTTCAGTTCAGTTCAGTCGCTCAGTTGTGTCAGACTCTTTGCGACCCCATGAACTGCAGCACGCCAGGCCTCCCTGTCCATCACCAATTCCCTAAGTCCACCCAAACCCATGTCCATCGAGTTGGTGATGCCATCCAGCCATCTCATCCTCCATCATCCACTTCTCTGCCTGCCCTCAATCTTTCCCAGCATCAGGGTCTTTTCCAATGAGTCAGCTCTTCACATCAGGTGGCCAAAGTATTGGAGTTTCAGCTTCAACATCAGTCCTTCCAATGAACACCCAGGACTGATCTCCTTTAGGATGGACTGGGTGGATCTCCTTGCAGTCCAAGGGACTCTCAAGAGTCTTCTCCAACACCACAGTTCAAAAACATCAATTCTTCGGCACTCAGCTTTCTTCACAGTCCAATTCTCACATCCATACATGACTACTGGAAAAACCATAGCCTTGACTAGACGGACCTTTGTTGGCAAAGTAATGTCTCTGCTTTTTAATATGCTATCTAGGTTGGTCATAACTTTCCTTTCAAGGAGTAAGCGTCTTTTAATTTCGTGGCTGCAATCACCATCTGCAGTGATTTTGGAGCTCAGAAAAATAAAGTCAGCCACTGTTTCCACTGTTTCCCCATCCATTTCCCATGAAGTGATGGGACCAGACGCCATGATTAGTTTTCTGAATGTTGAGCTTTAAGCCAACTTTTTCACTCTCCTCTCTCACTTTCATCAAGAAGCTTTTTAGTTCTTCTTCACTTTCTGCCATAAGGGTGGTGTCATCTGCATATCTGAGGTTATTGATATTTCTCCTGGCAATCTTGATTCCAGCTTGTGCTTCTTCCAGCCCAGCGTTTCTCATGATGTACTCCACATGTAAGTTAAATAAGCAGGGTGAAAATATACAGCCTTGACGTACTCCTTCTCCTATTTGGAACCAGTCTGTTTTTCCATGTCCAGTTCTAACTGTTGCTTCCTGACCTGCATACAGGTTTCTCAAGAGGCAGGTCAGGTGGTCTGGTATTCCTATCTCTTTCAGAATTTTCCACAGTTTATTGTGATCCACAGTCAAAGGCTTTGGCATAGTCAATAAAGCAGAAGTAGATGTTTTTCTGGAACTCTCTTGCTTTTTTGATGATCCATCGGGTGTTGGCAATTTGATCTCTGGTTCCTCTGCCTTTTTTCTAACACCAGCTTTAACATCTGGTAGTTCACGGTTCATGTATTGCTGAAGCCTGGCTTGGAGAATTTTAAGCATTACTTTACTAGCGTGTGAGATGAGTGAAATTGTGCGGTAGTTTGAGCATTCTTTGTCATTGCCTTTCTTTGGGATTGGAATGAAAACTGACCTTTTCCAGTCCTGTGGCCACTGCTGAGTTTTCCATATTTGTTGGCATATAGAGTGCAGCACTTTCATAGCATCAACTTTGAGGATTTGAAATAGCTCTACTGGAATTCCATCACCTCCACTAGCTTTGTTCATAGTGATGCTTCCTAAGGCCCACTTGACTTCACATTCCAGGATGTCTGGCTCTAGGTGAGTGATCACACCATCATGATTATCTGGGTCGTGAAGATCTTTTTTGTGCAATTCTTCTGTGTATTCTTGCCACCTCTTCTTAATATCTTCTGCTTCTGTTAGGTCCCTACCATTTCTGTCCTTTATTGAGCCCATCTTAGCATGAAATGTTCCCTTGGTATCTGTAATTATCTTGAAGAGGTCTCTAGTCTTTCCCATTCTATTGTTTTCCTCTGTTTCTTTGCATTGATCACTGAGGAAGGCTTTTTCTTATCTTTCCTTGCTCTTCTTTGGAACTCTGCATTCAAATGGGTATATCTTTCCTTTTCTCCTTTGCTTTTCACTTCCCGTCTTTTCACAGCTATTTGTAAGGCCTCCTCAGACAGCCATTTTACTTTTTTGCATTTCTTTTTCTTGGGAATGGTCTTGATTCCTGTAACACCCAGTTGTGAATGGGACTGGTGATAGAAGCAAGATTCGATGCTGTAAAGAGCAATATTGCATAGGAACCTGGAATGTTAGGTCCATGAATCAGGGCAAATTGGAAGTGGTCAGACAGGAGATGACAAGAGTGAACATTGACATTCTAGGAATCAGTGAACTAAAATGGACCGGAATGGGCGAATTTAACTCAGATGACCATTATATCTGCGACTGTGGGCGGGAATCTCTTAGAAAAAATGAAGTAGCCATCATAGTCAACAAAAGAGTCTGAAATGCAGTACTTGGATGCAATCTCAAAAACGACAGAATGATCTCTGTTCGTTTCCAAGGCAAACCATTCAATATCATGGTAATTCATGTCTATGCCCCGACCAGTAACACTGAAGAAGCTGAAGTTGAACAGTTTTATGAAGACCTACAAGACCTTCTAGAACTAACACCCAAAAAAGATGTCCTTTTCGTTATAGGGGACTGGAATGCAAAAGTAGGAAGTCAAGAAACACCTGGAGTAACAGGCAAATTTGGCCTTGGAGTACAGAATGAAATGGGGCAAAGGCTGATAGAGTTCTGCCAAGAGAATGCACTGGTCATAGCAAACATCCTCTTCCAACAACACAAGAGAAGACTTTACACGTGGACATCACCAGATGGTGGACACTGAAATCAGATTGATTATATTCTTTGCAGCCAAAGTTGGAGAAGCTGTACACAGTCAACAAAAACAAGACCAGGAGCTGACTGTGGCTCAGATCATGAACTCCTTATTGCTAAATTCAGACTGAAATTGAAGAAAGTGGAGAAAACCACTAGACCATTCAGGTATGACATAAATCAAATCCCTTATGACTATACAGTGGAAATGAGAAATAGATTTAAAGGACTAGATCTGATAGACAGAATGCCTGATGAACTATGGATGGAGGTTCGTGACATTTCATGTAAAGATGAGCATAATAAAAGACAGTAACCGTATGGACCTAACAGAAGCAGAACATACTAAGAAAAGGTGGCAAGAATACACAGAAAAATGATTTAAAAAAAAGATCTGAATGACCCAGATAACCACGATGGTGGTTATCTAGAGCCAGAAAGCCTGGAGTGTGAAGTCAAGCGGGCCTTAGGAAGCATCTCTATAAAGAAAGCTAGTGGAGGTGATGGAATTCCAGCTGAGCTATTTCAAATCCTAAAAGATGATGCTGTGAAAGCGCTGCACTCAGTATGCCAGCAAATTTGGAAAACTCAGCAATAGCCACAGGACTGGAAAAGGTCAGTTTTCATTCCAATCCCAAAGAAAGGCCATGCCAGAGAATGTTCAGACTACCACACAATTTCACTCATCTCACATGCTAGCAAAGTAATGCTCAAAATTCTCCAAGCCAGGCTTCAACAGTATGAGAACAGAAAACTTCCAGATGTTCAAGCTGGATTTAGAAAAGGCAGAGGAACCAGAGATCAAATTGCCAACATCTGGATGGATCATCGAACAAACAAGAGAGTTCCAGAAAAACATCTACTTCTGCTTTATTGACTATGACAAAGCCTTTGACTGTGTGGATCACTATAAACTGTGGAAAATTCTGAAAGAGATGGGAATACCAGACCGCCTGACCTGTATGCAAGTCAGGAAGCAACAGTTAGAACTAGACATGGAACAACAGACTGGTTCCAAATAGGAAAAGGAGTACGTCAAGGCTGTATATTGTCACCCTGCTTATTTAACTTATATGCAGAGTACATCATGAGAAACACTGGGCTGGAAGAAGCACAAGCTGGAATCAAGATTGCTGGGAGAAATATCAATAACTTCAGATATGCAGATGACACCACCCTTATGGCAGAAAGTAAAGAGGAACTAAAAAGCCTCTTGATGAAAGTGAGAGAGGAGAGTGGAAAAGTTGGCTTAAAGCTCAACATTCAGAAAACTAAGATCATGGCATCTGGTCCCATCACTTCATGGGAAATGGATGGGGAAACAGTGGAAACAGTGGCTGACTTTATTTTTCTGAGCTCCAAAATCACTGCAGATGGTGATTGCAGCCACGAAATTAAAAGACGCTTACTCCTTGAAAGGAAAGTTATGACCAACCTAGATAGCATATTAAAAAGCAGAGACATTACTTTGTCAACAAAGGTCCGTCTAGTCAAGGCTATGGTTTTTCCAGTAGTCATGTATGGATATGAGAATTGGACTGTGAAGAAAGCTGAGTGCCGAAGAATTGATGTTTTTGAACTGTGGTGTTGGAGAAGACTCTTGAGAGTCCCTTGGACTGCAAGGAGATCCACCCAGTCCATCCTAAAGGAGATCAGTCCTGGGTGTTCATTGGAAGGACTGATGTTGAAGCTGAAACTCCAATACTTTGGCCACCTGATGCGAAGAGCTGACTCATTGGAAAAGACCCTGATGCTGGGAAGGATTGGGGACAGGAGGAGAAGGGGACGACAGAGGATGAGATGGCTGGATGGCATCACCAACTCGATGGACATGGGTTTGGGTAAACTCCGGGAGTTGGTGATGGAGAGGGAGGCCTGGCGTGCTGTGATTCACGGGGTCGCAACGAGTCTGACACAACTGAGCGACTGAACTGAACTGAACTGAATACTGCTAAGTGTACACGTGTCTTACTTCTTTTGTGTTCACAGATTTAGGATGATTTCACACCTATTTGTGAAGAGGTCAGATCAGTCAATCCTAAAGGAAATCAACCCTGAATATTCATTGGAAGGACTGATGCTGAAGCTGAAGCTCTAATACTCTGGCCACCTGATGTGAGGAGCCAACTCATTAGAAAAGACCCTGATGCTGGGAGAGATGGAGGGCAGGAGAAGGGGGCATTAGAGGATGAAGTGGTTGTGTGGCATCACCAATCCAATGGACATGAGTTTGATCAAACTCTGGGGGATAGTGAAGGACAGGGAAGCCAGGCATTGCTGCAGTCCATGGGGTCGCAAAGAGTCAGACATGACCTAGGGACTGAACAACAAAGTTTCTTTTGAAATAAAAGTCGCTCAGTCATGTCTGACTCTTTGTGACCCCACGGATTATACAGTCCGTGGAATTCTCCAGGCCAGAATAGTGGAGTGGGTAGCTTTCCCCATCTCCAGGGGATCTTCCCAACCCAAGGATAGAATCCAGATTTCCCACTTTGCAGGTGGATTCTTTACCAGCTGAGCCACAAGGGAAGCCCTGGGAATCTCCAAACTTGGAACTGAAACCAGAAGTGAGAGGTGTCTTAGGACAGCTAAAAGATACAGGGGAAAATTAGTAGTGCTCCTTTTGCACAGGTCTGTGCTCTGAGTTCTCACTTTCTTTGAAGCAGTATGACATCCTAAGTGAACTCCATTCTCCTTTCTGTTCCTCTCTGCTCTATTTTCTCAGTTCTGCAACATGAGAGTGGTAACCCTAGGGAGAAGAGTCAGGAAAAAAAAAACAAGCATGTTAGGAGTTAAGCGGCTTCACCCCAGTTCTGCCTTGGTACTAAGTAATTGTGAAAAACTTGGCACAAATTCACTGAACTTTGCTTAGCCCCCCTTTCCTCATTTATAAATGAGAGTTTTGGTCTCTAGATGATCCCTAACTTTCCTTCTAATTCTAATGTTTTGGATTATTTTTGAGCACTTTCCTGCAAAGTTTTCCTTTCCCACTGAAGAGTAAATGGAAGCACTACTTACCCACCTTCAGTAGAAAACACTTGTTCGGTTGTTCTTCCAAAGCACTGTGTCCTCCCTCTTTCCCTTTTGCCAATAGCCAGGCAGCCTCACACTAGGTTGGCCAAAGTAGGGCCATCTCAGCAGAGTAGAAGAGTTCAACTAGCCAACCCCTTTAGAAGAGAATTAATGACCTGGTCTCATTTGTGCCACACACAAAAACAAGCCATCAAGCTGGTGACATGGTGTAACTCCTCACTCCTCTTCAAATGAAGGATTTTAAGAGAATTTTGTCAATCCCTCCCCAGGCATACTAACCTTGTCCAACCATCAGTTATTATCTCTTTCAGTGCTTCTTAAACCTTTCCATTGAAAATGCACATAGCACCACACACACACACGCACACACACTCACATACCTGTGTGTGCAAATGCACACCCCTGGGAAATGGCCCAACACAATCTATAGGAAACAAACATTCTCCAAAGTCCTGTGTCTATCTTATTTGTTTTAATCTCACACCTACTCTGTTTTTCATATATAAATAAAAACTTAAGGGAAATTTTTTACTCCTGAAGATACAGTCTATTCAAGAAAGACTTTAAGAAGAATCTCCCCCCACTCCTCAATTATGGAACATCTCTCACATTTCCATTTGGAAAAACTCCACTTGAGAAAACTATATAGTAGATTTTTGCTCTGAGGCAGAATTCATACTCTTGAAGGTGATTTATTATTTTTTAATCTGCATTTTCTCTACTCCATCAATCAGTGTTTATGAAGCATCTACTATTTTTCTTGCTCTCATTTTAGTAAAGTCACTAAGCTGTTATAATGAAGATATTCACAAGATTTGTGCTTTTGTGACAATAATGACATAAAAGTAAAATTTAAGTGTATTCAAACTGTATAAAATGTTACTATATTTTCACCATAAGAGTAAACTAACTGTAAGAATAAAAATGTAGAATTATTTTTCGTATATTATCAAATAAGTTACATCTCTTCTAAAATATTCAAAAGCATCTATTAAAAGAAAAACATAGATTAAAAAGGATAAATGTCAACTTTTTGAGGGGAGCATTTGCAAGATCTTGGCTGCTGAACCAAGTGGAATCCAGGCCCTTGGCAGTAAGAGCACAGAGTCCTAACTACTGGACTGCAAGGAAATATCCAATGTCAACATTTTAAATCAAATATTTTAAATTTAATTTTTGAAAATGTAATTAAATTTTACTAAATGGTTTATAAAATGCTTCTTCATTCAGAATTTATTGTCCTTCTAGTTGCCAATGCAAATTATTGGTATCATGCTTCATAAATGTTTTAATTAGACCTTCACATATACAATTTAAGAGGGATATAAATCACATAATATTGCAAAATATTTCTCAGCCACCATGTGCATACAAGTTTCTCAGGAGGCAGGTCAGGTGGTCTGGTATCACCATCTCTTTAAGAATTTTCCTCAGTTTTCTGTTATCCACACAGTCAAAGGCTTTAGTATATTCAATGAAGCAGAAGTAGATATTTTTTGGAACTCCCATGCTTTCTCCATGATCCAATTAATGTTGGTAAATTTGATCCCTGGTTCTTCTACCTCTTCAAAACCCAGCTTGTACGTGGGAATTCTTGGTTCACATACTGCTGAAGCCTAGCTTGAAGCATTTTGAGCATAACCTTGCTAGTATGTGAAATGAATGCAATTGTATGGTAGTTTAAACATTCTTTGGCATTGCTCTTCTTTGGGATTAGAATGAAAAATGACCTTTTCCAGTTCTGTGGGCACAGCTGAGTTTTCCAAACTTGCTGACATATCACGTGTAGCACTTTCACAGCATCATCTTTTAGGATTTTAAATAGCTTAGCTGGAATTCCATCACCTCCATTAGTTTTGCCTGTAGTAATGCTTCCTAAGGCCCACTTGACTTCACACTCCAACATGTCCGGCTCCAGGTGAGAGACCACATCACTGTGGTTACCCAGCTCATTAAGACCTTTCTTATATGGTTCCTCTGTGTATTGTTGCCGCCTCTTCTCAGTCTCTTCTCCTTCTGTTAGGTCCTTACCATTTCTGTCCTTTATCCTGCCTATCCTTGCATGAAATGTTCCTTTGATAGCTCCAATTTTCTTGAAAGGATCTCTAGTTTTTCCCCTTCTGTTGTTTTCCTCTATTTCTTTGCATTGTTCTTTTAAGAAGGCCTTCCTATCTCTCTTTGCTATTCTCTGCATTCAGTTGTTTCCATTTCCATATATGTTCCCATTTCTTTCTTGCCTTTTTCTTCTCTTCTTTCCTCAGCTATTTTTTAAAGCCTCCTCAGACAACCACTTTGCCTTTCTTGCATATCTTTCTCTTTGGGGTGGTTTTGGTCACTGCATCTTATATAATGTTATGAACCTCCATCCGTAATTCTTCTGGCACTATGTCTACCAGATCTAATCCCTTGAATCTATTTGTCACCACTACTCTATAATCATAAGGGATTTGATTTAGGTCATACCTGAACGGCCTAGTGGTTTTCCCTACTTTCTTCAATTTAAGCCTGAATTTTGCAAGAAGGAGCTCATGATCTGAGCCACAGTCAGCTCCAGGTCTTGTTTTTGCTGACTGTCGGTGTACATTATTATGTTATGTTAGAGTAAAATGAACATGTTTCGGCAATCTTGTGTCTTCAGGATGGATAGAGCATACTCATGCTCATGTGCAAAGACAAGCATGATAACTGTCAACAAAATTTATTCACAGCTTTTTATCTATTTTAAAACACACTTTAAGGGATAAATTAAAGAGCCCTGGAGATCTGTCAATGCCCCAATTGTCCATACTATTACTACTCTCAGGGCAATTGTTGATTAAATCTCTATAAAATATTTATGTATTATGTCTCACTTGCCTTCTTGTAGATATTGTTAGTTATTATAGTACTTTAATCCAAGCCATTCAGTCCTGTCATGAAGAGATGTTTTCCTCTTTCCTTAACAGTTGTCTAAATACCCCTGTTATTACGCTATTGACCAGTGATGGAATCTTCCGGGAGAAACATTGAAAGAATCATAACCTCAGGAACGGCCTGCAGCTGCACTCTTCACTGTTGATACTAGGTGGAATAGATTCACAGGTACAGGCTTTCCACTCTGATGTCACCAAGTGTGTGATTAAATGATGACTGAGGATTTCCAGGACTTTTTTTTTTTTAGTTTGAAAGCAGATGATTTTGTGACAGTAGTTGCCCAATTATACATGAAGATTATAAAATAAAAAATTAATTATCTAGTCTCTGTTCATCGCTCAGTTGTGTTTGACTCTTCGTGACCTCACGGACTGCAGCATGCCAGGCTTCCCTGTCCTTCACTATCTTCTGGGGTTTGCTTAAACTCGTGTCCATTGAGTTGGTGATGCCATCCAACCATCTCACCCTCTGCCACCCCCTTCTCCTCCTGCCTTCAATCTTTCCCAGCATCAGGGTCTTTTCCAATGAGTTGGCTCTTCGAATCAGGTGGCCAAAGTACTGGAGCTTCAGCTTTAGCATCAGTCCTTCCAATGAATATTCAGGACTGATTTCCTTTAGGGTTTACTGGTTTGATCTCCTTGCTGTCCAAAGGACTCTCTAGAGTCTTCTCCATCTAGGATGGAAGAAAATTAAGATAAAAAGGTTGCTTGTGGATAGTGTTCTATTTTCTATTGGGCAAATAAGAACATCCTTTTCTTCCCGATTTACCACTAATTTTTGCCTTAACAAGTTAACTCTGTTCAAAGTAGAACAAAACATTTTTAAGGGGTGTCTTATTGCCATTGGTTTCCCAGAGTTCAGAAAAAAATCTGTAAAATATCTTAGAAAATGGATAATGCAATAATAAATCAAGAGGAAAATCTAAGAAAAATATTTTTTAAAGTTACAACATTTTATTTTATGTAAAAGATTGAAATATAATTGACAGATAACATTCTATTAGTTTTGGAGTACAACATAATGATTTCATGTTTGTGTAAGTTGCAAAATAATAACTAAGAAAAGTGATTCTGAGGACAATAGTAACACATACTGATTGGCTTTGTCTGTAAAACTACACAGAACAATGATTATTTCTCAAAGTGCCATTTACTTTTACTTTACTTTTTCATGATCACGTCATTATTTACACAGGTTCAGAACAAATCTATGCTTTTCCTATGGAGATTTGATAAAAATTTGTAACAGAAATGTCACATTAAAAACCAAATCTCATTTAATTAGGTATGATAAGGTCACTATTAAGAAACAAGGACTGCTCTGGAATATTTGGAAAAGATGCCTACAGAATCTTTCCAGAAAACTTTCCTGGTTCATGCTCTATGACTAGCGGAATCTCAGCCTTACGGTTAATAAAGAATGTTACCTCCCTGGACTTCCTTGGTGATCCAGTGGTTAAGAATCTGTCTGCCAATGCAGGGGACACGAGTTTGATCCCTGATCTGGGAGGATTCCACAAGCCTCGGGGCAACTAAGCCTATGCTCCGCAGCTACTGAAGTCCTTGTTCTAGAGCCTGTGCTCTGCAACAAGAGAAAAGAGAAAGTGAAAGTTGCTCAGTCATGTCCGACTCTTTGCGACCCCATGGACTATACAGTCCATGGACTTCTCCAGGCCAGAATAGTGGAGTGGGTAAACTTTCCCTTCTCCAGGGGCTCTTCCCAACCCAGGGATCGAACTCAGGTCTCCCGCATTGCAGGCGGATTCTTTACCAGCTGAGCCACTAGGGAAGCCCACACCAAGAGAAGCCACCACGATGAGAAGCCCATGAACTTCAACAAAGAGTAGCCCCAGTTTACTGCATCTAGGGAAAGCCCGTGCGTGCCTGCGTGCTAAGTGCCTTCAGTCGTGTCCGACTCCGTGTGACCCCATGGACTGTAGCCTGCCAGCCTCCTCTGTCCATGGGATTCTCCAGGCAAAAAGAAGGCTACTTCCTGACAGGCCAGGAACACTAGCTTACTTGGAGATCTCAGAGAAGGAACTGCACCCCAGTTATACAGCTACTGAAGGTAAAGATCCATAGAGGCAAACTGGGTGCCTTTTGTTTTTAGACATAGAAAGGACAAGAGGATAACAGCGATTCAAATACAACACTATAACACTGATAGGATCAAAATATGACTAGGGGCTTTATGAAGCCTCTAAAGTGAAGTTGCTCAGTCGTGTCTGACTCTGCAACCCCATGGACTGTAGCCTACCAAGCTCCTCTGTCCATGGGATTTTCCAGGCAAGAGTACTGAAGTGGGTTGCCATTTCCTTCTTCAGCGGATCTTCCCAACGCAGCGATCGAAGCTGGGTCTCCCTCATTGTAGGCAGAAGCGTTTACCGTCTGAGCCACAAGGAAAGTATGACGCCTCTATATAGTGTTAATGCACCACAAGGCTTTAGTTCTTTTGAACCATACAATAAGGAAACCTTTTCATATTAATCAACATCTCTTGTGTGCTGGGTGTGCTCAGCTATGTCCGACTCTTGCAACCCTGTGAACTGTAGCCACCAGCCTCCTCTGTCCATGAGAGTCTCCAGGCAAGAATACTGGAGTGGGTTGCTATTTCCTCCTCCAGGCGATCTTCCTGACCCATATCTCCTATGTCTCCTTGCACTAGCAGGTGGATTCTTTACCACTGAGCCACTTGGGAAGCCTCACACTTCTTATGACTCCTATATAAATTACACTGGCCAAATAGGAAAAATCCACCAAGTTAATGACATGAATCTGAAAGTCACTGAACAAACCTGTATGCTCAAGTTTATGCTTCAGGGGCAGGAACTCGCCAAGCAAGCAGGAGTAATACTCGTCCTGCTGGTCTCTTGACTTAGCACATCATGTACCACAGTCACAAACTCACCCCCAAACAAATCAAAAAAGAAATCCCAAATATTTGGCATTCTTAAACTAAAAAAAAGGCAGGTTATCTTAACACTAACCTCTGAATGAAGACCTAAGTAGGCCCTTCTTGTAAGCTGCTCAGAACCTAATGCAAACAACTTTATTCCTGAATTTTGCAATATTGATATCCACAGATCAACGACAACCCTTGCAATAGGATACAAACTGATAGTAATTTTGGCAACTTCTCATTTTTAATCTAGATACCTGCTATGTTCTTTGTTTGGAGAACACATCTGTTATGAAGTGTCTTCTCCCTTGCTAAATAGTGAAAGCAAAAAGTCTTTCTTTAAGGGTTCTATGTCTTGAGTTCTCCTTTCACAATTGGTAAATGTTGAAGCTGGGCAAATGAATTCTCTCTGATTTGGTATATGCTTTTGAAGTGTTAGTCACTAAATCATGTCTGATTCTGCACAACCCCTTGGATTCTAGCCCACCAGGCTTCTCTGTCCATGGGATTTCCCAGGCAAGAATACTGGAGTGGGTTGCCATTCCATTCTCCAGGGGATCTTCCCAACCCAGGGATCAAACCTGGGTCTTCTGCATTGCAGGCAGATTCTTTACTGCCTGAGCCACCAGGGAAGCCCTGTATATGCTCTTAGATTGTCTAATAAAAGTCAAAACTGTGCGGAACGGCTATACACCATATTAAAGAGATATTGTTGGTGCTTTCATGCAGAGACACAGGGCTTAGTCTGATTTTAGCTAGTCTCCAAACTTGAAGGCTACTTGGAAGCTGTGTTCAATTGTAAAGCACATGCCACTGGTAGAAATGACAGATCATCACAACGATGGCACTGGAGTTGGCATCCTGTATCCGAGGAAAGTTATCTTTGCGGTTGTGAAACTGGTGTTTTCTAGCCTCGCTAGTGAGGTTAGGTTCTTTAATGTCAAACAAAAATGAAAGGAGCCAGAGTTTCCGTATTATTTTCTGTGTTCAGTGTGCTTGTCAAAAATATATCCCAAATCTATGGCAACTGAAAAATATTTGTTTTAATCAGTGTTTGGGAAACAAATGCTGGTAGTTGGCTTTAAGATTGGCTTCTTCAGCATTGATATTGGCAGATTTAATTCACAATAAAGTCCTACAGCACTTGTGTTGTTTTTTTAAAATCCCATATGGACTTACTCTGTAAAACTTCTTGGCACACTTGCTCATTTTTGTTTCCTGGAGGTTTCTTTGGATTTGTTTGGCTTGGTATCATGATTATTTATTATATTTTTCCTTGAAATACAAAAAGAAAGGACAAACTTGTTACATTTTGTGATCTGTATCTTTAACAAGTATTTATTGATCTCCTACTGTGTACAAGACTTTATTCTTGGCACTCTGGAGAGATATAAAAATCCATCAGATAAATATTGTGATCCTAAGGTACTTTCAGCCCAATCAGGAAGCCAAGTTATGATCCAGGCATCCAACTAGGTGCTGGGAATGCCGAGGTGAACATATAAAGTTCCTGACTCTGTGCTACTCCGCATAATTAAGACAGTACAGAAATCAGAGAAGGCCTTATGGAAAATGTATCATTGATGATAGAGTCTTAAAAGACGTAGAGTTAACTAGACAAAATTGAGTGGAGTGGAAGGTGATTTTTTAGGGAGAGGAAACAGATAATATGTGTAGAGGTCGTGGGGTGGAGAAGACTCAGTGTCGTGTCTTTGCAGATCTAGAATCCGGACCTTCCCTGGGTTTCAGTGGTCTCAAGATAACTTTTCTGGTTGGTTGGCTCATTTCAGTAACCAAACAAGGTCCTCACAGTTCCTTTTAGTTAAGATTCCAATCCAACCCATTAGCTCACAGGAAATATTCACTGTGCTCTCTTTATCACACACACAAAAAAGGCAGCTCCAAGTTCCCCTAACGGCTGACAGCCTCCCAGCCCATCTAACGGGGTCAAGTCCCTTCTCTGAGCCTGAGGAAGGGATGATTCGGGGTGAGTTCTGTGTCAAGTGTGGCAACCCGCTGTGCTGCCTTTTCCAGCTCGCTTTATTCAAGACTCTTTTTTAAAAAAATGTATCACTATTTTAAAATTTAAATGAAATTAAATTATTTTGGGGTGTGTTGGGTCTTTGCTACTGTTCGGGCTTTTCTCTGGTTGCAGCAAGTGGGGGCTACTCTCTGGTTCTAGTGCACAGGCTTCTCATGGCGATGGCTCCTCTTGCTGCGAAGCACAGACTCTGGGGAAGGCAGGCTTCAGTGGTAACGGCTCTCACACCCTACAAGACAGGCTCAATAGCTGTGGTGCACAGACTGAGTGCTCTGGGGCAAGTGGGATCTTCCCGGATCAGGGATCAAGCCCGTGTCTCCTGCATTGGCAGGCAGATTCTTTATCACTGAGCCACCAGGGAAACCCTATTCAAGACTCTTTTATTCATTGTCTCTGGGGTAGGGCTTGGGGTGAAATATTGAGGACATATGTGGACAGGGGGCTTAGGGGCAGTTCTTCAGCCTTCATACCCCCTAACTGATCTCAATCTTTAATAAAATTGGTTTTTAGAGATTCTAGATCTTGACAAAAACAAACAAAACAAAACTACCACCAAGCTTCTTTCTTTGCCCCTTTCCCTTTCCCATCTTTTATAGAATAAAGGGAAATGACCAAAACTCATGGCCTGAGATGAAGAGGGAGGCTACAATTTTTAGATTCAACTCTCCAGCCAGCAGAGGAAGGCCCTCTCTGGTATGAAGAACTAACGCCTTTATAGGGCATGCCTGAGAGTCTCAAAACTATAGAGCTCCAAATCCTGACCCTCCCAAAGGGTCATGTGGCCTCTGTGTGAGCTGTCTCAGAGAGTGAAGACCTTACATATCTCATTTTAGCAGCTACCCTCCCGTGTTTCACTGAAATCTCCCTCCCTGATCTCTCTTGCTGCACAGAATATCTTGATTTGGGTGGTGCGCGTGTGTATGTGTGTGTAGGACATATTCAATAAATCCATGACAGCTGGAAAATGCACTTTATAGCAGAAACAGTCTTGTTGCCTCGTGCAATTATATTAGAAGTGCTCAGCGCTCCTAACAGCTAATATGCATTAGTCCTTCTCCACATGCTGTTCATTTCCCAGGGCTGCTGTAACAAAGTGCCACCGACTGGGAGGCTTAAACAACAGGAAAGTATTGTCTCCCAGTTCTGGAGGCTGGAAGTCTGACATCAAGGTGCTGGCAGGCTTGGTTTCTTCCGAGGGCTGTGAGGTAGAATGTGTTCCCTGCCTCTGCCCTGGCTCCTAGTGACTGCTGGCCGTCTCTGGTGGTCCTTGGCTTGTAGAAGCATCTCCCCAAGTCTGCCTTCCTCTTCACATGACGACCTCCCTCTGTGAATGTCTGTGTCCAAGTGTCTCCTTTGTATGAGGACACTGACCATATTAGATTAGAGTCCACCTGAGTAACTTCATTCGTGTGAACTAATTATGTCTGCAATGACCCCATCTCCAAATAGGGTCACAGTGTGAGGCACTGGTGACTAGGACTTCAACATACGAATTTTGGACACAATTCAACCCATTAACATATGTCTATGCTTTGCATATATTTGTGATTTTATTCTCACAACACTTTTAGGTAGGTAATGTTACCCTCACCCTTTCCCTTATTGTTTCAGAAAGTTACTTGTCAGAAACCAATAAATGTTAGCGGTAAGTAGAATTTCTATGATATCCTAACACTGCCATCTGGTGGTGTAAACAATTAAAGCAGCGTCTAACTTCCTAGCAAAAGTTGTTCAGTTGCTAAGTCGTTTCTGACTCTGCGACTTGCCTTACAGGAAATGTTCACTGACTTTTTTCTGTAATTGCAACAGTTCAGCCAAATAAGTATGAATTTTGCTTGATATTGCTTTGCATAAAACACAATCCATATGAGAAAAAAGAACGGAGTAGCACAAATTTTGAGTCCTTGATGGGCTCTAAATTTTGCTAATTAAAATACATAGCTCATTATAGAAAACTCTTGAGTGACTAGCCTGTGATAATACATATTCAACAGCTTTGTATTTTTGGAAAAACCTATTTTGAAAAACTGGTTTCTCCTGATGCCCTTCCTCTGGTGAGTCAGGCTAGACACTATTTCATTCTGCTGTTCAAACTCAGAATTCAAAAATAACTTTAGTTAGCAATTATTGAACTTTCCTGGTAATCTAGTGGTTAAGACTCTGCACTCCCAATGCAGAGGGCACAGGTTCGATTCCTGGTTGGGGAACTAAGATTTCTGCATGCCTCATGGTGAGGCAAAAAAAAAAAAAAAAATTAGTAGTTTCTAGCCATTTACTGTTATTTAAAGGAAAAAAAGAGGCTGTAAAGAAGAATTGGCTTTGTTGCTTTTCCATCTCTGGGTGTGTTATTTCCTAGGCCTTCATTTGGTACCTCTCTCTGCAGTTTGCTCTCCACTATTATGTGATTCATTTATTATTTTATACTAGTGTTGTCTTCTGTTTATCCAGTGGGTTATAATCTATCACTATCATTATTTATTATTCTGATGATTAAATTATCCCACATTTGGCCAATGCTGGCTGCTGTAAACTGGCTACTGTGACCTATGACATATGACACATATCCAGGCCCCTCATTCCTGGACTTTCCTGAAAAAAATCTTTTTTCCCAAGCTAATCAAGTATTTTTCCTACTCTGGACATGGAATCAGGCATTTTTTTCAAAGACCCCTTTTGTAAATCAGCTATACTTCAATTTTAAAAAGGAACCCTGGTGTATTTTAGTGGAGAATGTTATTTAGAAGCCAGCTAGAGAATATATGTATGTGTATATATACGGTACATTGGAAATCATGAAGTCACACCAGTATTTCAGTCTAATACAAAAGCCCACTCCAGTTTTTCTTTTTTTTTTGTATCTGCAACTCCCTTCTCTTGTGGTGAGAAACTGGGCCCTTCTTACCCTTTGTCTGCTTATTTATTTCATCACCTCCCTGTGTAACCCATCACTCATTGTCCCTGCTGCTCCATGGCACGTGTAGATGGCCTTCTCACCACTCGGGCCACACCTGAGCCAGGTTTCTGCTCTGGATTAACCTCTTCATTATCCTGCTCCGGCCTGACACGCCGATCTAAGCCACCAAGTCTCCCCATGTCCGTGGACATGGATGCTACCTTCCTCTGACTTACCTAATGGCTTTAGGACCGAAGTGCTCAAGAATAGGAGGGAAGGGAAGAGGAGGGAGACCAGAAAGGGCTGCACACAATTAAAAAAAAATCAAATTATAGCAAATTCTCTTTCACTCACCTGTGTTCTGATATAGCTTCGTCCCCTACTAGAATGTAAGCTCCATGAGAGGAACGTGTATCTGTCTTACTTACCATTTTATTTCTAGCACTTAGCATACATCCTGACACAAAGTAGGTATGTGAAAACATTCTGAATAAAGGGATGAATGAATACCATGAGAAAATAAAGAACATTATAGCTACCATGCTGGAAAATGTACATAATTACCAACCAACTTGTCTAAGCCTTAGCCTGACATCTGGCTGTGTGTCATGTCTGGCACAGTGTGTGGCAGGCACATAGTAGGTATTCAAGAAATTATTTAAAAAATAAAAACAATTTTTTTGGTTGCACTGTGTCTTCATTGCTGTGCTGGAGCTTCTCTAGTTGCAGCAGCAAGGGTTACTCTTCATTGCAGTGCATGGGCTTCTCATTGTGGTGGCTTCTCTTTTGGAACACGGGCTCTAGAAGCACTGGGCTTCAGTAATTTCAGCCTGTGGGCTCAACAGTTATGGCTCACAGGCTTAACTGTTCTGTGGCATGTGGGATCTTCCCGAACCAGGAATCAAACCTGTGTCTCCTGCATTGGCAGGTGGATTCTTATCCATTGTACCACCAGGGAACTCCAGGAAATTATTTTAAAATGGAAAGACCCAAGGAATTATCTGATATATCCATTTCATCCATTGTGTGTCACAGTGAAGAAAAAGTTGGGGACTACAGCTTTAAATGATGAAATAGATCAACTAAATTTTCAAACAATACCAGGATGAGTAAGCTCAGTGTTCAATTTTTTTCAAAAGACTTTTTAAGGGACTTCTCAGATGGCACAGTGGTAAAGAATCCTCCTGCCAATGCAGAAGATGCCAGAGACTTGGGTTTGATCCTTGGGTTGGGAAGATCCCCTGGAGAAGGAAATGGCAACCTGCTCCAGTATTCTTGTTTGGAAAATTAAATGGACAGAGGACCCTGGTAGGCTATAGTCTATGGGGTCACAAAGAGTCAAACACTACTGAGCATGCAGTTATGCAAGATTTAAAAAAAGATATTTATTTGACTGTACCAGGTATTTCAAATCCTAAAATGTGATGCTGTTAAAATGCTGCACTCAATATGCCAGCAAATTTGGAAAACTCAGCAGTGGACACAGAACTGGAAAATGTCAGTTTACATTCCAATCCCAAAGAAAGGCAATGCCAAAGAATGTTCAAACTATGACACAATTGCACTCATCTCACACGCTAGCAAAGTAATACTCAAAATCCTCCAAGCTAGGTTTCAACAGTACGTGAACCAAGAACATCCAGATGTTCAAACTGGATTAGAAAAGGAAGAGGAATCAGAGACCAAATTGCCAACATCCACTGGATCATAGGAAAAGCAAGAGAGTTCCAGAAAAACATCTTCTTCTGCTTCATTGACTATGCTAAAGCCTTTGACTGTGTGGATCACAACAAAGTGTGGAAAATTCTTCAAGAGATGGGAATACCATACCACCTTACCTGCCTCCTGAGAAACCTGTGTGCAGGACAAGAAGCAACAGTTGGAAATGGACATGGAACAATGGACTGGTTCCAAATTGGGAAAAGAGTATGTCAAGGCTGCATACTGTCACCCTGCTTATTTAACTTCTATGCAGAGTACATCATGTAAAATGTCAGGCTGGATGAAGCACAAGCTGGAATCAAGATTGCTGGGGGAAATATCAATAACCTCAGATATGCAGATGACACTACTCTTATGGCAGAAAGTGAAGAGGAACTAAAGAATCTCTTGATGAAAGTGAAAGAGGAGAGTGAAAAAGATGACCTAAAACTCAACATTCAAAAAATGAAGATCATGGCATCCGGCCCCATCACTTAGTGGCAAATAGATGGGAAAACAATGGAAATGGTGACAGACTTTATTTTCTTGGGCTCAAAAATCACTGCAAATAGTGACTGCAGCCATGAAATTAAAAGACACTTGCTCTTTGGAAGAAAAGCTATGACAAACCAGGACGGCATATTAAAAAGCAGAGACATAACTTCTAGTCAAAGCTATGGTTTTTCCAGTAGTCATGTATGGATGTGAGAGTTGGACTATAAAGAAAGCTGAGCGCCGAAGAATTGATGCTTTTGAACTGTGGTGTTGAAGAAGACTTTTGAGAGTCCCTTGGACAGCAAGGAGATCAAACCAGTCAATTGTAAACGAAATCAGTCCTGACTATTCATTGGAAGGACTGATGCTGAAGCTGAAACTCCAGCACTTTGGCCACCTGATATGAAGAACTGACTCACTGGAAAAGACCCTGATGCTGGGAAATACTGAAGGCAGAAGGAGAAGAGGGTGACAGATGATGAGATGGTTGGATGGGATCACCGACTCAATGGACATGAAATTGAGCAAGCTCCGGGAGTTGGTGATGGATAGAGAAGTCTGGTGTGCTGCAGTCCATTGGGTCTCAAAGAGTTGGACAGGACTGAACGACTGAACTGAACTGAAGCAGGTATTAGCTGTGGGACACATGAGACTTTTAGTTGTGGCATGTGGGATCATGTTTTTTAGTTGCAGCACGCAAACTCTTAGTTGCAGCATGTGGGATCTAGCTCCCTGACCAAGGCTCAAACTCAGGCCCCTGCATTGGGAGCATGTAGTTTTTGCCACTGGATCACCAGGTAAGTTCCTCAATGTTTAATTTGAATGTAACACTTAACATTTAGCAAGCCCTTGTCAAATTTGCGTGTGTGCTCAGTCATTCAGTGGTGTTTGGCTCTCTGTAATCCCATGCTAGGCTCCTCTGTCTATGGAACTTTCCAGGCAAGAATACAGAGGTGGGTTGCCATTTCCTTCTCCAGGGTATCTTCCTGACCCAGGGATCGAACTTGCATCTCCTGTAGTGGATTCTTTACCACTGTGCCTCCTGGGAAGCCACTTTCTCAAGGGGGCAAAAACATAAAAGCAGGTACAAAGTTTATTATTAGGGACATAGCATGATATGTGGTGGAGCACATGCTTGTGGGCTTAGTCACTAAGTCACATCTAACTCTTTGTGACTCCATGGACTGTAGCACACCAGGCTTCCCTGTCCTTCACTATCTCCAGGAGTTTGCTCAAACTCATGTCCATTGGGTTGGTGATGCTATCTAATCACCACATTCTCTGCCACCTTATTCTCCTTTTGCCTTCAGTCTTTCCCAGCAACAGGGTCTTTTCCAATGAGTCAGCTCTTCGCATCAGATGGCCAAAGTAGTGGAGCTTCAGCTTCAGCAACAGTCTTTCCAATAAATATTCAGGGTTTATTTCCTTTAGGATTGACTGGTCTGATCTCCTTGCAGTCCAAGGGACTCTCAAGAGTCTTCTCTAGCACCACAATTCAAAAGCACCAATTCTTCAACACTCAGCTTTCTTTATGGTCTAACTCTCATATCTCTACATGACTCCTGGAAAAGCCGTAGCTTTGACAATGTGGATCTTGGTTGGCAAAGTGATGTCTCTGCTTTTTCCTTCCAAGGAGCAAGTGTCTTTGAATTTCATGGCTGTAGTCACTGTCTGCAGTGATTTTGGAGCCCAAGAAAGTAAAATCTGTCACTGGTTCTGCTTTTTCCCCTTCTATTTGCCATGAAGTGACAGGCCCAGATGCCATGATCTTTGTTTTTTAAATGTTGAGTTTCAATCTCACTTTTTCATTCTCCTCTTTCACCCTCATCAAAAGGCTCTTTAGTTCCTCTTTACTTTCTGCCATTAAAGTGGTATCATCTGCATATCTGAGCTTGTTGATATTTCCTCTGGCAATCTTGATACCAGCTTATGATTCATCTAGCCTGGCATTTTGCATGATGTACTCTGCATATGAATTAAATAAGCAGAGTGACAATACACAGCCTTATCATACTTGTTTCCCAATTTTGGACCAGTCTAACTGTTGCTTCTTGACCTGCATATAGGTTTCTCAGGAGGCAGGTACAGCGGTCTGGTACTCCCACACTGGCTGCGTATAAACACAGAATAAGAGATCTGGGGGTCCCAGTAGAGATGACACTAATGAAAAAGAGGAGATGCAGAGGGTTATCACTGTTTATAACCTTAAGACTGAATCCTCATTTTAAGTTTTAGTGACGTGTGTGTGTGTGCACACATGCACACACTCAGTTGTGTCAGACTCTTTGCGACCCCATGGACTGTAGCCTGCCGGGCTCCTCTGTCCATGGGATTCTCCAGGCAAGAACACTGGAGTGGGTGGCCATTTCCTTCTCCAGGGGATCTTCCAGACCCAGGGATCGAACGAGTGTCTCTAGCATCTCCTGCATTGGCAGGCAGATTCTCTACCACTAGTGCCACCAAATAAGTTGTTAATTCGCCAGCTTCTGTTTACTTGTTCCTATGCGTCCGTTTTCCCAGGTAGTGGGAGCGCTTTACAAACTAAAATAACTCAATTATCTTCCCCCAACACCAAGGTGGAGTGTGAAAACCACGTCCTCCAAACTTTCAAGATGAAATATTTAGATGGATTGTACTTCACTCTGAAAGATGAATTGTTCATCCATCCAAGAAGTATTAATGGTTTAGTCTGCTCACGGCACTGCCTCGGGTGCAGGAACCTCATCTGGCTGGGTAGATTGGACCCCAACCTTCACGGAGCTTGCAGTCTAGTAGGGACCAGAGGACAGGGGGAAAGGGGAGGAAAAAGGGACACATCACAGAGCTAGGAAGTCTGATGCAAAATAGGAACTTCGATGTTTTGGACAATGGCTCGGTCCTTCAGACAATATGGTCACTCTTTCTTTTCTTTAACTTTTTACTTTATACTGGAGTATAGGTGGTTAAAAATGTTATGATAGGGTCACTCTTTTTACGTGAAATAGTGTTAACTGCACTGAACACATGTCCCTGAAGCAGTCATGAATGATGTTTTGTTATCCACCCTGCTCTCTGCCTTGGTAAGTCAGGCAATTGACCACGATTAAAATCCACTACATTCGATACCACTCTGACCCAGATGAGCTTACTCTCTCTAGTTTGGGGCTCCATGTGTTAAGCAAAGTTACAAACCATTCAGAAACGAGATATATGAGGAATGTAAAAATAATTAAATTATTAAGCTGATGGTAGGATAATGCTGGTGTTTTAAATAATGATCTTCAGAGTTTCATATGGTAAATGACTGGTGTTAGGCTACTTTTCTCTGCATTTGAGTCTTAAAGTGTTTGAGATAGTCAGCTCCCCCAAACAAAAAAAAAGGTAAAATCATTAGCATTATTTCTAATCTTAATGTTGAGGCTGCAGTGAGACAAACACACAAACAGGACAGTGTGCAATATCAGGATTGGGAACACAGTTAAGCCGAGAAGCCTAGATTCAAACTTCATTTTTAGTTTCTAAATTGTTTCCAAGTTACATATTTCTAAGTTTGGATGTCAGGAGAAAGAAAAAAACGGTCCCCCGAGGCCCCATGCAGAGGAAGGGCTGTAGACACAAACTGACTAACATTCTGCTTCCTGCTTTTTATTTGATTTGATTCTTTGGGAAAGAAAAAAACAAACAGAAACAGATATAAGAATTGCTATGCGTAGGCCGGCCCGATGCTAGCATACGCCGGATTTGAAAAGCTTATGAGATTTCTGTCTTTTGTAATGATGTTTGCCGCTGTACTGAAGAAGAGCAACAGAACCCAGAGGTTGGTTTCCGAAATCCCATAGCATCCCCGCCAAGGAAAGCACTCTCTCTTGAAAGTCAGTTATAACAATCAGGTATTTACTTTCTACCACGTGCCAGCCCCTGGGCAAGGTGCTTCTTAGAGGTTCCAGCCCGGTGAGGAGCTGGGTTAAGTGCCACAGCCCAAACCAGGGCTCCAGCGGGGGCTCAAACTGTCTCATGCCCACCACCCCCAGGACCTGATCTGAGCCCTTTCAGAGATCTTTGAGTGTTTCTCTTATAGGAAAATCGCTTCTCTCTCCCTTCCCATTCTTGTCAGTTCAGGGTTCCTTCGAGGCTCCTAATAGCCATATATTTCATTTTCCACCCATCCGCACTCCTTGCTCCTCCCCGCTCGGCCCGGGGAGAACCCGTACACGTCGTTGGTGACGAAGCCACTCTCCACGCTCACCAGCGTCACGAACCCGCTTTCAGACGGGTTCACGGCCACGTTTTCATAGTCACAGGACACGGCGTCGGGCGTGGCCTCTCCCGAGCGCGCTCGGAACGAGATGTTCTTTAGGTCTGGGCGGGTCTCGGCCAGATCAGCTTCGCTCTGCTTTCGTATGACGTTGTAAACCTCCAGGTCCGGGCTGTTCCCGGGCTGAGGAGCCGGCCAGGTGGGGCGCTGCTCCTTAGTGCTGGGGTCCGGCTGCCCCCGCTTCCTAGGAAGACAGAGAACAAGGGCTGAGCAGACAAGGGGCCTGAGAATGTCCCCGGGCCCCTGCCCAGGCAGGAGAGGGTCATCCCTGCTTGGTCACTACGCTGCACTTCTCATCTGTGTCAACCTACAGGGCAGGGTTTCGGGTGGGGCAAGAATGAACGAGGGAAGTGTTCTATCTGTCATTCACCGTGGTCTGAGTACAGAGCAGAACTGGTGATCCCAAGGTCCCCAGAGCTCCCAGAAGGTCTATGGAGGGAACTGCATGGGGAAAAAAAAAATGCCACATTAAAACAAATCCATCTCTAAGGGAAGTTGTCCTTCAATTCTGAATGTGGACAATCAAGCTGAGAAGCATTAGTAATATCTTTGACTTGCTCAACGGAAATTATAGATATTTTCATATTACATCACAGTTAATTTTTAAGATGCCTTAAAATATTTTATGCTCATCTCGACTTCAATATTATGATAATTGTACCTAAAGAAGCATTAATAAAGAAGCTCATGTATTACTGTTTCACATTCATTTTTGGAAATATTTTGCTAATATTTTTGTGTTTGTGGCACAAAACGGTTAAAACAGTGAGTAGACTCCAGCTTCAAGCCACAATTCCCAGATTGGGGTGAGCTGCTCAATAGGTAGATAAGGAAGGGAAATCAAGAACCAACCACAGAGTAAGCAGTTAGAAAATACATTAGCAATTTTTTGAACTGAATTTTGTTTTTTTTGGCCATATCAACATTTTTAAAATTTAGATTGGAAGATAATTGCATTACAATATTGTGTTGGTTTCTGCCATATATCAACATGAACCAGCCACAGGTATACCTATGTCCCCTCCTTCTTGCACCTCCCTACCACCTCCTATGAACTGAATTCTATTGATATTTTGGATTAAAAGGAATTAACTAATAAAAATGATTAAAGGAAGAGATATTTTTGAGTGCTTATAATATACTCATTCTGCATGTATTAACTGCTTTAATTCTAGTAATTCTATAAGGAAGTTATTATTTTTTTTTATCTTTTGGCCACGCTGCATGGCATGTGGAATCTTAGTTCCCTGAACAGGGATTGAACCCCTACCCTCTGTGCCGGCAGCACAGAATCTTAACCGCTGGACCACCAGGGAAGTCCCTAAGGAATTATTATTACTTAAATGAAGTAGGTTCTACATTGAAATCTTACTAGTTTATCTTAAGTTGGTCAGCAAAGGGAGTCAAGTCTTAAAATGTACCTTTGGTTTCCTGTCGTGAAGTGGCAATGCCACCTTCTTCTATGTAGACCGTGATGATGGGGGATAAAAAGGTAGCTGAGAAGAGCTCTGGGTACCTCCAAAATGGTGGTGCCACGATCCACTAACAGAGGTGCTCTAAGCCACTTAAGGTAGCTATTTTGTAGCCATCTATACTTGTGTATTCAGGTAAAAGTCAATTAAAAGGATTTGGCTATTTTATTTTGAATGAAGCGGTTTAGTTTCAGAGGTTTGTAAGGAGGCTTTGGAACAGTCATTTTCATGTGGCTCACTATTTACCCTTTACTCACCCAAAAACATTTCTGGAGTAAGAATGTACACATTTCTGGAGTAAGAATGTACATGCATGAGAAAACTTTGCTGATTGATGTGTGGATACACAGGTGAATAACGCAGCCTCACCTCTCAAGTCATTTAAAATCTTCCACACTAAAAAAATTAACGAATGTAAGATCACTCTGTTAATTACAACTGAGTACAAATGCTTAGTACTTCTGAGTGCCCCGAACCCATCAGAAGATTTATTCACAAATCTGCAGAAGAGATTCTCTTGGAGCTGCCTTGCCTTTTAATGAAGTCCAAGTTCAGAAAACACAAAGGTTTACAGGATCAACATTTTACTTGCCTCCTTCTACAGATCCAAACCCAACATACACCTGTGGTGACCACAAGGAGGAGGAGAAGGAGAATGCTGGGGATTAGGATGTAGGCAAGATTCAAGGCAGCTTCTGAAAAGAAAAGCGCAGATAAAATGTAGTTATGGGTATGGTGTTTTCCTGAGTTCTATAAGTTGTTCTAGTGAATTACTAATTGTGACTCCCAGAATGGCAGTCAGTTGATTAGAAGTGCGGGTGACCTGGGGATCCCTGATCTTGTGGCTAATATCTGAAGCAAGGGCAGTCTGGGTGGGGACTGAGCCCTTAACCTGTAGGGTCTGTGTTAATTTGGGGTGGCTAGTGTCATGGCTGAATTGCAGTACTTCAATATCTTATTTCATTATATGGACACAGTAGATGCTCTTAGGTAGGTGAGAAAAATATTGTTACTTCTATTATATAAATAACTAAAGTGAAAAATTAAGTGTTTGTTTTCTTAAAGTTACCCAGTGAAAAAAACTCAGATCTTTCTCTTTTTTGTTTTAATTGAAATATAGTTGACATACAATATCATGTTAGTTTCAGATGTATCCTATATCGATTTGACATTTGCACACATTATTAAGTCTAGCTACCAGCCCAGATCTTCCTCTTGAAACTCAAGGTGAGGGTTGAGGTTGAAAGTCCATTAGCACTCCAGTTTATCACCCCATTTTCTTTTATCTTTTTTGTCCATTTCCTCTATTTGTCTTGTAAAGAAATACTAATCATGGCCTGGGTCTTTCTGCTCTTATTTCTCAGCATTCATTCTCAGTTCCCACCCCCTCCACCCACCCCGACCCAAACGACTTCTGGGAGATTCTCAAGTCTCTGACTGTCTTCCTGAAGACTTTTTACCTCCTGTCCCATCTGATCGCCTCAACTGTCTTAGGAAAACTCCCTTTCTATATTTCAGTGACAAAATCTACAGTTTTTACAAGGCCGCAAGCGCCCTGTCTGTTTTCATATTTAAGCAGCTGTGGGAAGAACAAAGCCGGGTGTGTAACCATGGGGAATTTGTAATCAGGAGAGTCCCACTGTCTATTTTTCCCTGGGAGAGTTCTGTATATACCTTTGCTTTCTTTCAGTGTTTCTGTGGCATCTTCTCTCTCTGTGTCTTCTGGAAGTATGGGGGTTGCTGGCTCTGTCCCTTCACCTGGAGAGAGACACAGGCATTTAGAACCTGGAGAAAGGCATTAACATCCAGATATTCTCTGAGGTCCTACCAGTTTTGGGGGGAGGTCAAAAAGCACTAGCTAAGTGACCAGTGCAGTCTATAATCACAGAAAGTGAAGAACTGAATTTGCTGACCGAGAGGTTTACTTTTTGTGATCTTTGTGGTATGACTCTTGCTGCCAAGAATGAAGTAGGAACACAACCAGCAGGCAGCTGACATCAAGGCCCATAAAGTACTGCAGAACACAGGGGAAGGGCCAATGATTCACTTTTAGGACCACAATGATCAGTTTGACTCACTTGTCTCATTAGATTGAATTATTCCTTTCATACTGTCAATAAGGATAAGTAACATCCCAAACTGATTTGTAATTGTTCCTTTTCACATAGTTGAAAGGCAACCCTAGAGAGTGAGATTAATGAACTACGTGTCGTGTCTCGGTGTGACTTATACCCATCCAAAGAGTCGGTGTCTTTCCTTTGAATAATCTGGTTTAAAGAGCATGTGACTCTAAACCTATGGACAGGTTCTAAACCTGTGAAACAGCCCAAATGAACTTAAATCTCCAGTGACAGTCTTACCTCCAGTCCTTGTAGAAGGAACTGTTGGTTTCTCTGCAGAAGAAAGGAATAAGAATGAGAGTAATAGGTGAATTGCCACACCATCTGAGTGAAACTGGCCAGGGCACAGCATACATTTAGTTGCTCATTCAGTCTTCCAACAAACTTCATTCATGCTATCAGACTCCAGAACCTGGTTAGTAAGTCCAAAGAATCCCTTCTGCACAAAGACTAGCCTTTCCCCAGCTTTGCTTGGACACTTTTTAAAAAAACATTAAAACTTTTAAATATGAGAACTTCCAAATATACACAAAAGTGGAAAGATTGGTATAATGAACCCCTATGCAGTGTCAACACTTATCAACATATGGCTAATCTGGTTTCAACAATAATCCCTATTCCTCTCCGGCTACACCCAGGCCTAAATATTCTATTCTATTTTATTAGATTCTATTAGGCTGCACTGGGTCTTAGTTGTGGCTTGTGGGATCTAGTTTCCCTGACCAGAGATCAAACCCGGACTCTCTGCATTGGGAGCATGAAGTCTTAGCCACTGGAAAACCAGGGAGGTCCCCTGAACTGTTTTAAAGCAATCCAAGACATTTTATCAGTTCCTACTGGGGATGTTTTAGAGCAATGAACACTGATCTCCAAGCAGTGGAGGTGGCTGGGGACTAAGTAGACCATGGCTGGCCCCAAAGCAGAGCTGTGATCTAGAACCTGAGCTATTTAAAATATTTCTAAGAGTCTCAGGATAGTCAGGCTCCACAACCTACAGTAATGTTTTTACTTCTGGCTGAAATTTTATCAGTCTTTTGTACTGGCAGTGACTCTTACATTGATCAGATACTCTGGGATCATAGAGTCAGAGTCTTTAAGGTCAGAATTTTAGAATTCATAGTCCTAAGGCCGGGATGGGCTTCCTTGGTGGCTAAGATGGTAAAGAATCTGCCTGCAATGCAGGCAACCTGGGTTCAATCCCTGGGTCGGGAAGACCCCCTGGAGAAGGAAATGATAACCCATTCCAGTATTCTTGCCTGGAGAATCTCATGGACAGAGGAGCCTGGCGGGCTGCATTCTGTGGGGTCGCACAGATTCGGACATGACTGAGCGAATAACAGGCACACACAAGGCCAAGATGTCAAGGCTTTTCTGAAGTTTTATTCAGAAGGGAAACTTTCAATCATATGTGTGTGTGTGTGTGCGTGTGTATGTGTATAGAGGTGATGCAAATCCATTTATTTATTAAAAATGTCTGCTATATGATAGAAACACCATTATGTTATAAATGTTTTTATAAAAACAAACACAATTTATCCTGATAATAGCCTTGTGAGTAAGTGCTATTCTGAATTTGTTCACAAGGAGATTCAGGTACAGGGAAATTAAGCAACTTACTCAAATCTCATAGCTAATAAGTAGCTGAACTGGGATTTGAATTTAAAAAATTCAAATGAAAACTTAAGATCACAAGGAGACAAACTCCATGCTAGATGTTAGAGATACACTAGCAAATATAAAGCTGTCCCAGCTCTCTAAGGAACTTACATTCTGCAGGATGGCAATAAAATATAGAATTACAGGAGAATATTCATACATATTACTTTTGTGATATTATATTACAATACATTGTATATTCAATGACATTACAGAAAATGATGCAGTCATTTTGTTTTCCCTCCATAGTTCAATCCACTGGGCAAAACTGCAGTGAACATGGCAAATTAATGCAGCATTTCCATCAACGGCTGCAATGGTCTGTGACATTGCCTCAGATGATTTGTCTCTGATTTCCACTGAATGTGTCTATGCTTTTAGCCCACCCTGGAAGGAATCAAGCGTTCAGATCTGGCTGGCATGCTACCTACTCTATGTGGTCATGTTGTCAAATTTAGTTTTAGATGCCGTCTATGGGCGGACACGACTGAAGCGACTTAGCAGCAGCAGCAGCTGTCTTTCAACTGGTCGCTTGCCCTCTGGTATAATACAATATTGTGTCATAATGTTGGAGCCATACCAGGTGACCTTCCCCTAGTCCATCAAGTGCAGGGTGAAACATGTATATTTCCAGACCTCATGCCAACCATATAGTGAAATGGACAAACTTGTCAACAGGCAGTGTATGTACTGTATGTGTGAGGTGTTATGATCCTCATAGGAGGAACACTTAAGGTTAAGCCCTGGAATGCTTCCCAGAGGAGGTGATTTTTTTTTAACTTATTTGGAAATGATTTAAAATTTATGAAAATTTGAAAGACTACTGCAAAGAATTCCCATGTATCCTTCACCCAAATGTTATCATTTTATCACATTTAATTTATGTAACTATTCTCTTTGTCTCTCTCTTTATATATATCTCGATATATCTATGTTTCTATATCTAAGTCTATATATACACAGACACATATATATATTCACATACAGACACATGCATAACTTTTTTTCAGAGAGTAAATTGCAGCCATAGTTACCCTTTACTCCCTAAACACCTCAATGTGTGTTTAAAACAGGACCGGGAGGGGCATACTCTATCATAACCATAGTACAATCATCAAAACCAAAACATCAACATTGATATGTATAGTATCATCCAATCTACAGATCTTATTCAAATTCTGCCAATTGTCCTAAAAATGCCCTTTATAGAAGATTACCATTGTCATCATAAAAGATCCAACCCAGGACCATCTACTGTTGTTATGAGAGAAGATGAAGCTTAACCTGAACCTGAAGGCTGAGAGTGAGTTGACTGGGAAAGAGGGAAGGATGTTCCAAGCACTGGAAATGGCAGTTAAGAGATCATGGGGAACTTCACAAAACACAGAAGGGAACTGGATGGGGGAGGGAACAAAAGCGGTGAGAACTGGGGCTGCAGAGAGGCAAGGGTCCGATCGAGCCAGTCCTTTCATGGTGTGCTGAGGTACATGAACTTGTCCTGAGAAGGAGGGGGTGGTCTACAGAAAGGCGGTGCATTAGCCTTCTTCCATGAGAAGTGGGGGGTGGTCTACAGAAAGGCAGTGTGTTAGCCTTCTTCCATAAGGAGGGGGTGGTCTACAGAAAGGCAGTGTGTTAGCCTTCTTCCATAAGGAGGGGGTGGTCTACAGAAAGGCAGTGTGTTAGCCTTCTTCCATGAGCCCACATCCCTCTGCTCAGTCTATTCTTGGTCCTTCTCTGTGTCCTGCGAGGCTGACCTCTGGGGATGCGTCCTGGGGCTCCCTTGTCCTTTGGTTCTTGATTGGACTTAACTAATAGGAGGCAGAAGCACGAGATTAGAGGGTAGGAGAAGAGACAGGTCCTAGCACTATTCCCCAGACCTCTCTCCCACATCATGGCGATTGGACAGGACTGTGTTGTTTGGCTGGAGCTCCTGTTGGGTGGCTCCTCTTGCATGACTCTGAGATTTCTCTGAGTTCTGCTAAAACCATCCCCTCCCTCCACTCCCTGAAGCCTAGGGGTAGTAATCGCTTCCCACTGTAGCTGGTCCCTGGGCACGTCACCATCTCATGCTCTGTGTCCACACTTTGGTAAATATCATTTTACTATACTCCTCTCATTAAACCCTTTGAGTATGCCATCTTTTTCCTGCCAGGACTCAGTCTAATACAGCCAACAGCACAATTAATAAACAAAATTATTTTTTAAAAAACTAACCTGGTTCTAACCCCAAAATAAAAGGCTATGAAAACAAGTGCCAAAATCTCACATTTCCAAAAATGTTTAAGGTACAAAATTTTGAATCATGGCGAAAATAGGATATAATGAACAAAAGTGATGGCGGCCAGTTTGTCATAAGTGCCTTGCTTTAACTGCTCTAAAAAAGTGCCCTGCCAAGTCAGCCTTGATCCTTGCAACCTCCCTGCCTGAGACAACTCTATTGTGGGGAAGACCAGGTCTCTGGAGAGTAGAATTCGTCTGAAGGGGTGAAGAGGGAGGAAAAACAACTTTAGCAGCAAAGGCACAGTCAAGCTACAACAATTTTTAAGTGACAGGATTGTTTAGTCCCCAACTAGATGTAACTAACAAGTCATTCTACTCCTGTCAGGAAAAGATGCAGAATTGAGATCAGCAGTTGGCTTCAGGGTGGTGAAAAACTTCAGTAACAGATCAAGAATCACTTCATGTTTAGATTGAAGTCTATCATAATGGAGGAATTTGGGAAACCCCAGAACAGTGAGATTACAGGCTTGTAGCCAATTCAAAACCCTTAATAGATCTAGAAGAAAAAGCTAGTTAAGTTTGCAAGGTATATATAGAGAGTGGCCTAAGGAGTTGAAGCCTGCTCATCAAAGTGACTGCTATCTGCCCAGGGTCAGTAAAATTGGCATATTTTATCATCTACCTCCTGTGGTCATTATCCTGTTTCCTTAAAGCCCCAGAAAATGGCTGGCAGGAGACAGGCAAGAAAAATGGCCAGCTTCCTTTCATAATTCTTCCTTATTCCAAGCTCCTACAGTGTACAGCCTCACATATGGAGGGAATAAGAATTGTAACTGTCTACCTGGAAGGCTTTTTATTTCTTGAAGTTCTTATAATTCTTGCCTTATCATCCATAAATTAGACCCTTTCATTTCTTCATCTCTTAGCATCTAGTACCCTCTCCTTTGCTAGAATTCCTCCTCAGTCAAGACATCTCCCTTTACAAGAATTCCCAAAGTTTAACACTGCTGGCATTTGCAACAAGCTTTCTCAGAGACTATGTGACAAATTCTTGGAACCAACAGCTGATTATGAAAGGAGAGAGGAGGCTGAGAATTCAGCCACATAACTTGGGAGAGGGTTCATTACCATCAGAATATTTGCAGATGAAATTGTTCTTCATGGTACATCGGTCGTCATTCCACTGGAACATGTAAGGGCCCCCGATGCCGGCGGGGGCCGACGGCTGATGGTACATGACCACGCAGACCTCGCTGCCGCAGGAAGGCTCATCCACATACCAGTTCCTGTAGGAAAGGGGTCAACAGTGGAGGCAACTGGAGAAGGATCCCGCAAGACTTCAAAGTCTTTGTTTTCCTATCAAGTTCCACCGAGTCAGGAACTTAAGAGACAGGGAGGAATTGAAGTGCGGCCAATAAGGAGAACCACGCTTTCGAATATGGACATCACAATCAATCATCTGACATTTGCCACAGCCTCTTTGCAGGGAGGAATATATTACCATATGATGTCTGCAAAGTTATTATGAGAAAAAGCAGCCAGCAGGGCCAGTCTGGACAATCTTATTTCTTGTTTTGCTAACTGGGTTTTGTTTCTCTTTTTAAAGAAATCAGATGCACTGGGAGAGGCATGGCTTATTGCATCCAGAGCTCACCCTGCTTCCATCTCCCTGTGCTTTTCAGTAGCCACAGCTGCCTTCTGAACTCTGAGGAGTGGATAGAATATTCAAGCATCTGAGGCTTGAAAGCAGGAGCCAGAGTTTGGGAAAAAGCAGGAAGCCCAGCTAGTCTTTTTCAGTTTTTAAGTTGTTTCTACTTCATCAGGCTGATGAGACCTTTTGTTAGCCTCCGCTGCCTGATTTCTTGTCTGTGTCTCCCAGTGTCCTGGATGGGGTGCACTGCAGCCCCAGTGGTACTTGGAATTAAATGGTGCTGCTGCCCAGTTAGATCTGTGGGTGCGAGGTTAAAGCCTTGGATTCCATAGATAGTTTAGAAGCTGTGAGCACCCCGGCCATGTGCTGACTCAGGGCTGGGCTTTGTACTCTGCCTGGTTATTCACCCAAGCAGGTTGCTTCCAGGACCCAGCTCTGCCCTGATGCTCAGACTGTTTAGATGAGCCCTGCTGCTGTGCCTAGCTCTTGTCACAGCCCCTCCTTATGGACACCTAAGAGACAGCTCTTCGTGTACAGCTCTCCCAGGAGAGCTCTGCTTGAGTCTTGTGCTGCAGTTCACCAGAAGGAAAATCCTCTGCTGAACTCATTGGGTTGAATTTGCCTGGATGATAGCTGAGCTAGCAATGCTGCTTGGACACTGTCTGGGTAGCTGGGGTTCCTGACCGGGGCTGGGCTCTGCACCTCACTAGTCACCTCCAGGCAATTTTCCAACCTTGTTGATGGGCCTCCCACTTGTCTGTTCTCCTCCCCACTGGCCTTATGGCTTTATGTTAATTTATTTCACAGATAATGGAATGGATGGAATATGATGCCTGGCATCTAGTTTCTGGACTTGAGCCAGCTTTCAGGCTTGGAACTCACTGCTAGAAAGAGGAAGGACCCAGCGACACCCCAGTGGGTGCAGATGGTACATGCATGTGAGCTAAGTTGCCTTGGTCGTGTCTGACTCTTGACCCTATGGACGGTAGCCCACCAGGCTCCCCTGTCCGTGGGATTCTCCAGGCAAGAATACTGGAGTGGGTGAACGTGACCTCCTCCAGGGGATCTTCCCAACCCAGGGATTGAACCTGAGTCTCTTACATTTCCTACACTGGCAGGTGGGTTCCTTACCACTAGCATCACTAGGAAGCCCCAGGTGCACATGGTATTTTCCCCTATTCTCCCCAAGGGACCTATGGCCATTTATTCAAGGAACCATGCACTGGGGGAAGAGGAACACCTTGATATTACACAGGCAGTTGGATAAAGTGTGCAAGTTAACACCGTTACCCAAAGACTTGAAGTGTCATTAAGGTTACTCATTTGAGAGGGAGCATAATGAGGCCAAGTATTAAACAGAGTTCTGGCTCAGGACTGAGGTAGGAGACAGATGGGCCCCCAAGCTGAACAGCTGGTGTTTGTCAAGCAAACTTGTGTTCATTTGAGGCTGTGTTCTCACCCAGACACTCCAAGTACAAAGCTAGTGGCAGAATCTGCGCTCTGCTGGAATGAAGAGATAAGATGACCACTCTTGAGGTCAAGGAAAAGTTCCCCGTCTGCCCATGGAAGGCTCATTGCAAAGTGAAAGTGAATGTGAAAGTGAAGTCGCTCAGTCACGTCCGACTCTTTGCGACCCCATGGACTGTAGCCTACCAGGTTTCTCTGTCCATGGGATTTTCCAGGCAAGAATACTGGAGTAGGTTGCCATTTCCTTCTCCAGGAGATCTTCCCAACCCAGGGATTGATCCCGGGTGTCCCGCATTGTAGGCAGATGCTTTACCATCTGAGCCGCCAGGGAAGGCTCATTGGGGTGGGGGGTCAAGGAGGAGGGGGCCTATAATAAGTAGGTGTGTGGGGGACCCCATGCACCTACAGGCATCTGCGGTAGGATCCATCTTAACAAAAAGTTGTGCATGCATCTTGGGGAGGGTCCTAGGACCTGTCAGGTGTGAAAAAAGAAACAAGATAACTGGCCAAAGGTAAATTAAGACCCAGAAGGATTATCCTATATCAGTGATTTAAATCACTTCTTTACTTCACCCCTCCTCATTAGAGAGGATTCCCATATCTCTTCTCTCTGGGTGTGTATTTCTGCCTAGCTGCTGACTTAAATAAACAAATTGCTTCTCTGTGTGTTTACCCTTGCTTCTGTGGTAGCTCAGTGGTAAAGAATCTGCCTGCAAGGCAGGTGATGCAGGAGATGTGGGTTGAATCCCTGGGTCAGGAAGATCCCCCGGAGGAGGAAATGGCAACCCACTTCAATATTCTTGCCTGGAGAATGCCATGGACAGTGGAGCCTGGCGATCTACAGTCCATGGGGTCACGAAGAGTAGGACACGACTGAGCGACTGAGCATGCACCCGTGCGCTCTCCCACGTGTTATTCTGTGTTTCTAATAATAAACCTGGTACCTGTTTTTATGTTTTTGCCTCTGTGAAAATGTATTCTTCAATGGGCCAGGGGAACTTTGCTTTTAGCTTCTAATCCCTGGTGGACTAGTGGCTAGGATTCCTGGTTTTCATCCAGGCTATGCAGGTCCTATTTCTGGGTAGAAAACTAAGATCTCTCTTCAGGGCTGCTCAGTGCTGTCTCTCTGAGATCAGGACCAGCTCACAGGGGGACCCATCCAGTGGTCATTCTCTAGTCTCAAAATATATGAATTGAAAACTTATGGGGTAAGAGTTATAACAGTGGAGAAGGTTAAGTGGAAGCCTTGAAAACTGCATTCTTCTCTGTCTCTCTAAGATAGTAAACAGAAAACAATATCTTATCTAGGCAAACGTGACAGAAAGTAGTGCCGCCTCCAAAGACCTAGAAAATGCCAGGATGGAATTCCCTGTCACATCTCTATATAATTCATTAGTCTGGCCCCTGCAAAAATCAGGCAGATTCTGAAGGATGACTCTGGAGTAGCACAGACTCAACCAAGTAGAAGTCTCCATTGCAGCTGCTATGCCACATGTAGCATCTTTGCTAGAGCTGGTTAACACGTCCTTGGGTACCTAGTATGAAGATTTGGTGAGTACATTCTTTTTCATCTGTATCCGAAAGAGAATCAGAAACAATCTGCATTCATTTGGAATGGACATCAATATATATTTATGGTCTTGCCCCAGGACGATACTACTTTTCCTACCCTCTGTCATAATATGACATGAAGAGAGACTTCCTGGATATCTTGCAGAAAATCACCTTGGTTCACCATATTGTTGAAAGTGAAAGTCTCTCAGTTAAGTCCCACTCTTTGTGACCTCATGGACTATACAGTCCATGGAATTCTACAGGCCAGAATACTGGAGTGGGTAGCCTATCCCTTCTCCAGCAGATCTTCCTGATCCAGGAATCGAACTGGGGTTTCCTGCATTTCAGATGGGTTCTTTACCAACTGAGCTATCAGGGAAGCCCCAAGGTTGGATATAAATGCTATCAAGATTCAGGGGCCTGCTACTTCATGAAAATGTGTAGGTGTTTTGTGGTCTAGGGAATGCTGCAACACCTCTTTCAAGTTAAGGGTTAAATTATTTCATCTCACAATAATTTGAAGCATCTTGCAATCATTTGAAGAAGGAAGCCTAGCATGTGGTGGGTCCCTTTGGGCTCTAGAGGCGGCTTATTTCATACCTGGGAATACTGTTCTGGTTTATATACCTGTTGACATAAAAGGCAGCTGTCTTTGAGTGGGGCAGAGCAAAAAAGGACTCTGAAGCAGTTCTAGGCTGTGATGGAAGCAGACCTCCCACTTGGGCCATATGATCCATCAGATCCTATTATAAGGCATCGGTGGTGAGAAAAACAATGCCATGTAGCATCCGCGCAAGCTCCAATGAGAGAATCACAATGCAAACTCATAAGATTCTGTAGCAAGGCCATAATACCTGTAGCTGAGAAAAAAAAAACACCTTTTGCAAGGAACCCTGGCTTGCTACTAGGCAAGGAGTACCAAGAGACAGTACTATCCAACTTGCTCAGTGAAAGTGAGGTACTGTCAGACACACATAGTCAAAAGATTAGGTAGGAATCAACTCATTATAAGATGGAAGAGGTATATTTAGGACCAAAAGGCACGTACAAACAGAGCAGACCACCATGACATCTTCCTCTGTTGTACCAGAGCCTATCCCTCAGCTTATACCTATAGCTGCATAAGGGAATCCCTTATGACCAGCTGGTAAAGGTAGCCTAAGCTTGGTTAGGTCAGCCAAGCATGGGGGGACAACTCCAAATGGGCAGCAGCGGTACTACAGCCTCACTCAAAGGTGGTTTTGAAAGGTCTAGTGGTAAAGAGACAACCTCCCAATGGCCAGAGCTTTGCTGATGTACCTGCTTAACCACTTGGTACGGAAAGAGAAGTTATTGGACATTAGACTAAGGCAAAGAGCTTGGTCAGCTGATCAGGAGTCTAAAAGGAGAAAGAGTGGGAGGCTGAGGACAAAGAGCTCTTGGATAGAGTGACGTGAACAGACATATGGGAGTAGGTATAAACTATGAAAATCTACCATATGTTAAAGCCCAGCAAAAAGCCTCTAGCACAGAAGAGGCACTGACTAACCAGGAGATAAAACAGCTCAACCCGTGAGCAGCTGCCCCTGTGCTGATGTAACAGATGTATACTAGAGTGGCCATCGTGGCAGGAGGGAGGCCATGCATGGTCTCAGCAGTAGCTGTTCCCACTAACCAAGGCTGATCCAGCTACTGCCAAATCCAACCTGCCAGGAACAGAGACTGGCCTAGCACTTAGTGGCAACTTGACCCCACTGGACCCCTTTCACCCTGAAAGGGGCAGTGATTCATGTTGACAGGAATAGATAATCTGGGTATTGGTTTGCCTTTCCTACCTCAGGGTCTTAGCGTCACTATCCAAATACTTACACAGTCTTTGATCTACCAGCTCAGGATTCTAAATAAGATCTAATCAGACCAAAAAACCTAGTTTCTAGTAAAGGAGATGTGGGAGTAGGCAGGGGATTTACTAGTCGGACCACCTACTTTGCTCTCCTAAAGCTGCCAGTCTGACAGAATGATGAATGAGCTTCTTGAAAACACACGTGAAGCACTAACTTAGTGGCAATACTTGTGAGGAGGGGGCAACATCCTCCCAGATGCAGTGCAGACTTTGAATCATTGACCTTTGCATCCTGTGTCATGCAAGACTATTCTGGGGTCTGGAAGCCAAGGGGTGCAGAAGAAAAATTTGAAGCTAACAGAGGTTGGTTCATGAAGTTAAGGAAAGAAACTGTCTCCATAACATAAAAGTGCATGGTGAAGCAGTAGATGCTGATTAGAAGCTGAAGCAAGTTATCCAGAAGATCTAGCTGAAGATAACTCACAAAGGTGGCCTCACTAAACAACAGATTTTCAGTGTAGAATAAACAGCCTTTTAATGGAAGATACCATCTAGGACTTTCATAGTTTAGAGAGGAGAAGTCAACGTTTGGCTTCAAAGCTTCAAAGAGCAGGACGACTGGAGGGGATGTATGCGTGCATATCTGCTCAGGCTCCTCTGTGTGTGGAATTTTCTCGGCAAGAATACTGGCATGGGTTCCCATTTTCTACAACCTAGGGATTGAACCTGAGTCTCTTGCATCTCCTGCATTGGCAGCCAGATTCTTTACTACTGATGCCACCTAGGAAGCCCGATATATGTATACTTACAGCTGATTCACTTTGTTGTACAGCAGAAACTAACACAACATTGTAAAGCCATTATAGTCCAATAAAAAATATTTTTTAAAAATGTTGACACAGGGAATTTACTGTATGGCTCAGGAAACTCAAACAGGGGCTCTGTATAAACCTAGAGGGGTGGGATGGGGAGAGAGATGGGAGGCAGCTTAAAAAGGGAAGGGATATATGTACACCTATGGCTGATTCATGTTGAGGTTTGACAGAAAATAGCAAAATTCTGTAAAGCAACTATCCTTCAATAAAAAAATTAAATAATAACAATAAAAAAAAGCTGACACAGCCGGTGACTTTAAGTTGAAGCTAGTTTTCACCGATCATTTTGAAAATTCTAGGACCCTTAAGAAATATGGTAAATCTATTTGGCCTTTGCTGTATAAATGGGACAGCAAAGCCTGGATGACAACACAACTGTTCACAGTGTGATTTACTGAATATTTTAAGCCCCCTGTTGAGACCTACTATCAGAAAAACGATTCCTTTCCAAATATTACTGCTCCTTGACGATGCACCTGGTCACCCAAGTGCTCTGATGGAGATATACAATGAGATTATTGTCATTTTCATGCCTGGTAACACAACATCCATTCTGCAGTCCATGGATAAAGAAGTAATTTTGATGTTCAAGCTTTACTCTTTAAGAAATACATTTCTCAAGGCTATAGCTTGCAAAAGGCGGAGAACCCTTGCTTACCATCCCTGGCAGTACCCACTTGGGGAATTTGTGCTTCTTGTCTCTGCAGTGTTGAGGCCTGTGGGTTTAGAGGGCCTGGTACCCAAAGGAGAAATCCTTCCACCAGAAGATACACCACGAATGTTGTTGAACCAATGGCTGCCACGTGGACACCAAGGGATCTTTGTGTCCAGGAACCAGCAGGCAAGAGGAGTCATTGTCTTTGCAGGAGGTACTGACCCTAATCATGAGGTGAAGGTATCTCTGCTGTTATAGGCAGTGAGGGATACATTTGGCACTCAGGTATCTACTTGGGTACCTGCTGGTACTCATGTGCTCCATTTTGATGGTAAATAGAAAAGTGAAATCACTCCAGATTGAGAAATTCAAGTTGACTAGGACTTCACACTCTTCAGGAATAAGGGTCTGGGTCCTGCCACAAGGTAAGCAAGCCATTGAGGCTCCCCAAGAAGAGGTGAGGGGAACCTAGACAGGATGGAGGAGGTGGGGGGGGGGTCAGTAAGTATAAGTCATGGCTCTGGGGACCAGCTGCTGTGGTGAAGAGGGTAGTTCCTCCTGCTAACTTTTTAAAAATTTCTCCCAGGGACACTTCCCTGGCAGCCCAGTGGTGAAGAATCATGCCTTCCAATGCAGGGGACACAGGTTCGATCCCTGGTTGGGGAACTAAGATCCTGCATGCCACGGGCAACTAAGCTTGCCCCTGACAGCTAGAGAGCCTGTGTGCCACAACTGGAGAAGCCTGAGCGCCGCAATGAAGACCCAGAGCAGACAAAAAAAAAAGTTTCTCCTGGGAAGAGAGGCCCATGAGAATCTTGGAGGAGATACTCCTGGAACTTAGGTGAAGGTGTGGATCAGAATAGCCAAATGGGTGGGCTTTAATAAATGCCGACATGCTGTCTTAAATGGAGTAGGTAAAAAGAGATATATTCTTATCTTCATTATTTTGATTGAAAATGAGTTTAAACTTTTCCCCCATATGATTGTTTACCAGTTAAAGTGTCTATTTCGTGAACTGTTGGTTCAGATCTTTTGCTCAGGGGTTTTATTGACATTTAAACATTTAGTGTTTTGCTGACTTATATATACTATTTATTGTAAAAAGATAGTAACTGTTGAATTTGTTACAGCACATTTCTGGTCTTATGTCTGCCTTTCAATTTTGATATTTTTTGACCTTTTTCCATGTCACTGCTTCCCTCAGGGAGGGATGATGGCAGTGTCATGGTGCTAGGGCGAGTATGTGAAGTGAGTCCAATACTGGAGGTTTAGAAGGGTCCTGCAAACCGCAGGCTTCTTTGTGTCCCCTCTTGGCCAATCTGGAGAATTAGATCTGGCTCTAATTTCTTGCCCGTCATCATAATTCCCTGTTGTCTAAAGCCCTTCAGTCCCACAGGCCTTTAGTCTCTCACTGGGCCTGCAATCACCCTCCTGGGTATATACTCAGAGAAAACCATAATTCAAAAGTATACGTGCACCCCAGTGTTCACTGCAACAGTTTTTACAGTAGCCAAGATGTGGAAGCAACGTAAATGTCCATCAACAGAGAAATGGATAAAAGATGTGGTACATATATGCAATGGAATATTACTTAGCCATAAAAAGAACAAAATAATGTCATTTGCAGGAACATGGATGAACGTAGAGATTGTCACACTGAGTGAACTCAGTCAGACAGAGAAAGACAAATATCATATTATATCATTTATATGTGGAATCTTAAAAAAATGGTACAAATGGACTTATTTACAAAATATAAATAGAGTTACAGATGTAGAAAACAAACTTATGGTTAACTAAGGTGTAAGAGGGTGGAGAGAGGGAAAAAATGGGACATTTGGATTGACATATACACACTACTATATATAAAATAGATAACTAACAAGGACAGGGAATAGCACAGGGAATTTACTCAGTACTCTGTAACGGCTTACAAGGGAAAGGTCCTAAAAAAGGGTGGATATATGTATATGTATAACTGATTCACTTTGCTGTACATCTGAAACTAACACAATGGAAATCAACTATACTCTAATAAAAATTTAAAAAGTCTTTCATTAGGGTTCTGGTTCAAAAGGTCAGGTAGCCAGAACCGCTGACATCATGCATGCATTGTGTGCTATTGAAGCAGTGATTCTGGGCCACCCTCCTGGGCAGAGCTCTCTGGACGTGAGCTGGGCCCAAGTTAAGGCTGATTTATCACCCTTGCCACACTGCTTCAGTCCGTGGCTGTGCCAGTGCTGCTATTTCCCTGGGGCTCTGCCCAGCTGGGCTTCTCTTCCTCCCTGACTGGCACCGGGAATCTAGCCTGCCTCTTTCTTGAGCTATGTCAAGTGAGCTAGCCGCTGTGAGTTCCGCACACTTACCTAAATGCTGCTGTGCTTCCATCGATCCAGGCATAAAGGTCCTGGCAGGCTGTGCCATTGCTTTGTTTGTCCTCACGCCTCCTGAGCCCAATCCAGAAATCGCCATCAGAAGCCAAGAGGTTTTCAATGAACTTTTCTATCAGTCTCTGTTCATCTTCAGACTCAATGCTGACTAGCTGGCCCCCATCCTTCCTGCAGGCTGCTCTGGCTTCCTCAAAGTTCAGTCTTCGAGAAGCATCACCGAAGTAAATGACTTCATAACAAGGCTTCTGGGTTCCTAACCGGCAGACTGGCTGACCTGGAGAAGAAAAGAAGCCTATCTATTTTAGTGGCCCCCAACACACCCTCAGATGGTAAAGAATCTGCCTGCAATACAGGAGACCTGGGTTCAATTCTTGGACAAGGAAGATGACCTAGAGAAGGAAACTCCAGTATTCTTGCCCGGAGAATTCCATGGACAGAGGAGCCTGGCAGGCTACAGTCCATGGGGTTGCAAAGAGTCAGACCCCACTGAGCGACTAACACTTAAAATACACCAGAGCGGAGACGCTTGGAGACATCTGAATGAAGCTGGGCAGGAATTCTGATACTGATCAGTGGATTGTTTTAGTGTCATTTAGGCTCTCAGAGCAAATTAACACCCCTTCCAGTGTGGAGATGCAGTGATTTCGACTCTGATGCCTGAATCGTGTAGGACCTCCATGCTTTGTTTATTCCATTACAGATGATTGAAATCAGACATTTAAAATTAATCTTTAAAAGAGAGGTGGGTGAAGATTCAGTGTTTCACTTGAAGGGACACAAACAACACTTTCATGCCATTTGGGAGTCTCAGGAGACAGTGTGGTTTAAAGTGAGTTATCTCTGTTTGGGGTTTCCTTCAGGCAAAAGAGGTATTCTGAAGTAAGGTATGGGCTTCTCAACCCTGGAACCCTCTGCCTAGGTAGCAGGACTGAGAATTCACCCAGTCTGTGGTATAAGCGGAAGCTATGAGCATCAGCTCCAAGGGGTTTTCTGCTACTGGTCTTGCTTAAAGACAACAGCTAAGGTTTAGTGAGCTCTTACTGTGTGTCATGCATTACGCTAAGGGCTTTTACATTTACATACATACCTTATCTCACTGAACACTCATAGCAATCCTCTGCTGCAGATGTTGTTTATGCCTCATTTTACAGATGAGAAAACTGAGGCTCAGAGAAATTTGCTTGGCTAAGGTCACATAGGGCTCCCCAGGTGGTGCTAGTCATAAAGAACCTGCCTGCCAATGCAGGAGACATAAGAGACAGGTGTTTGATTCCCCATGCCAACGCAGGCTCAGGTTGCCCTGGGGGCCTGTGTAGTATGTCTCATCCGACTGACACCTGAAAGGCTGAAGACAGTTAAAGACAAATGGATGGGATTCTACTAAAATCCTTCACCAGTACACACTACCCTAGCTTGTGTCTGGGCTCCTGAAGCCACTTCTGATCTATTCTGTTCAGTCACTAATTCATGTTCGACTCTTGGCAACCTCGTGGACTGCAGCACGGCAGGCTTCCCTGTTCATCACCATCTCCTGGAGCATGAGTTACTCAAACTCATGTCTATCGAGTTGGTGATGCCATCTAACCATCTCATCCTCTGTCCTCCCCTTCTCCTGCCCTCAATCTTTCCCAGCATCAGGGTCTTTTCCAATGAGTCAGGTCATTGCATCAGGTGGTAAAAGTACTGGAGATTCAGCTTCAGAATCAGGCCTTCCAATGAATATTCAGGGTTGATTTCCTTTAGGATGGACTGGTTTGATCTCCTTGCTGTCCAAGGGATTCTCTAGAGTCTTCTCCAGCACCACAATTCAAAAACATCAATCCTTTGGCGGTCAGCCTTCCTTATGCTCCAACTCTCACACCCATATAAGACTACTGGAAAAACCATAGCTTTGACTATACGGACATTTGTCAGCAAAGTGACATCTCTGCTTTTTAATACACTGTCTAGGTTTGTCATAACTTTTCTTCAAGGAGCAAGAGTCTTTTAATTTCATGACTGCAAATTCTACACCCAAAACATTAGCCTCATCGCTCCTGCATCCAGTCAGTACGTACTGAGTGTACACTTGGTACCTGGTGCTATGCTAGGTGCTGGGAATACAGAAACACATATGCTTCTGAGCCCACAGGAACACAGAGCATATGTTTCTGGATCCAGCTGTCAGTGAAAATCAGATTTCAACCAGGAGAATCCCTTGCAATGGAGAGCCAGTTCTTGGGCTCTGGATGTTAATTGCTGCAACAGAGCGAGGAGTTGAGGATTTGTGTTTGGAAAACTCTTTCCAGCTCTCATAGAATGTTCTCATTTTCCTAACTTGTTTTGCAACTGTGCAGGGAGCCAGATAGCATTCGTTATTCCTGAAACTGCCCAGAGTATAGGGCAAAAGGCCTCAGACAGTGAACTGCATTTTCAGTGCTTAAATGGGAACAGGGCACATACAGATAATCCAGAGAGCGCTTGTGAATTCTTATTTTAAATTTCTTCTTTCAATGTTTTTGTAAAGAAATTCTTAATTGAAACATGTAAAAGGTTTGCATCTTCTCCTTTTCTCTGCCATTTTTCTCCTGTTGCTAACTAGAGAAACTCTAGCAGGACTGCTCCATCGGAAAATTAGGAGGCCTCAAAAGAGGAACATTCTCACTGAGGAGGTGTTCTGGAGACCTGATGACCACTGGCCAGAGTGGCTGTGCTTGGGATGCTCCCTGGGGAGAAGGCTGGGCCAGCTCAGCTTCTACCAGTCCTTAAAGGTGGCTCCAAATGAGGAAGCAGAGGAAAAACAAATGAGTCCCAGGAACCCCAAATCTGGAGGTGAATTTACTGGCAGCCTTCACTTTTCCATCGATGGATCATCAAGGTGATCATCATAATCCCCTAAACGGGGTTTCCCGTATGGCTCAGCCTGGCCACACATCCCCAGTCAGCCAGTGAGTGCCAGAGTGACACAGAGCTGGAAGAAGGCCCAGGGCTCATCTGGTCCCCTTGCCTTCAGGAAGTGTCTCTCATCTCTCACTTGCAGGAAAGGGAAGGGCGGGAGGGACTTCTGTTCCTCTCCACGGAGGACAGAGCCCGGGGAAGCGGTCACCCAAACAGCTGAACTCGGCTACCCTCCCATTTTGTCGCACGGCACCCCACCCCATCCTGAAACCAACTTTAGAGTCTCTCAATCAACTTCGGAAGCATAGTTAACTGATCGGAGGTTTTCTTTCTCCTGCATCCCTCGTGACTCATCTGTTGCCTGCAGAGGCTACGAAGGAAACCGGGGAAAGGGGCACGGACATCGTCCTCCGCCGTCCTCCCCTCCGCCCCCGCCGGCCCCCGCCACGACATGCGGAACAAATGCAAGAGGCCAGAAGCCAGAGCCCTGTACCTCTTCTGAAGGCCAAGTCCGCGGCTGCAGTCACACGACAGGAGGAAGGAAGCCGAGAGTCATTCCCCTGAGTAAGGCGGGGCTTGTCCCGCGCTAACTAGGCTTCTTTCCGATCTAAGCGCTCTTATTCCGGGCGCGGGATCCTGTCACCCTCCCTACCCTCCATCAGAAGATACCAGGAGTAACGGGCTGGGTTCCCACGGCAGAGCTGAGCTGGAATCCCTACTGTACGCAACCCCCCACCCCACCCAGTCCGCGGGGACAGGAGACCTCCTCCCGGGGACTGCTGAGACTGGCTCAATGGAGCAGACCGAGGGGCGCCTCCTGGAGCAGTTTGCTCACTGTCCCATCTAGCTTGCGTCTCCCGCTATCTGGTAACCCTGGGCGGGGAGTGGACGTCGAGCTGTCCAGGACACGCAGGGAACCGGCGCTGGGCTCAGTCGCCCGGCGATTGCTCCTCTAGAAGCAGCGGGAGCCGGTGGGGCTGAGTCCACTGGTGGGCCAGGGGCGCCGCCTCTCCACCCTCTCCTCGGAGGGCCAGAGAAGAGGCGCCGTGGCCCTGAAGACAGTCAGCCGCGGCCGGGGTGCCGTGGGGGCCGCAGCCGAGCACGCTTGGGAACCAGCCCCCGCCCCAGCGCCCGCACTCACCGCTGAGCAGGCGACCCGTCGCGCCCCGGAGCCCCGCCAGCAGCGCGGCCAGCAGCACGGCCCGCGGCGCCGCTCCCCGCGGCATGGCCCGGCTCGGGTGCGCCTTCGGACCCCGGGGCGCTACGGCGGTGGAGCTGGCGGACCGGCAGCGGCGCGCTCCGCAACGCCAACGGCGGGCGGCTGCAGCATCTCCCCGACACCGACGGACCCGGCACCCGGAGGAGGCGGGGAGGGCGAGGAGCCAGCCTGTCGCCCCTCCGCCCCCGGGGACGTCACTGCGGAGAAGGCAGCCCCGCCGGCGGGCCCGCCCCCCAGAGCCTCCTCCAGCGCGCTTGGCTCCAGACACCCGGCCCGCCCCACTCGGAGCTTCCCGGGGACATCCTGCGTTTGCCCGGGGAGCTGAGCCGAGGAAAATCCCGGCCTGGCTTGTCCAAAATCCAGTGAAAAAGGCACTGGCTAAAAACCGACCATATCTCGCCCCAACTCATCCCAGCGTCCTCGGCTCCGCCTTTGGGCCCCGGGAGAAGCAAACTCCAAGACCTGCCGGGACTCAGAAGGCTGCTGTCCAGGCCTTCGGGGCTACGTCTAAGAAATGAGTGGTGGACGCAGAGAACAGACGCGCACCTAGGCGGGGTGCCCACTGGCCAGGCAAGTTATGCTGCAGCGTGGATACCGTCCAGCGGAAGCTAAGTTGGAGTTTTAGCCGAGAGGAGAATAGTGGCTCTCCCAGAGCGTCCTTGAGACTAGCGAGGAAATAATACCGCTTTTTGCAGAGCACATGGGTATGGGTGATGCTTCGGCCTCGTGGTAGAAAGGACGTGACCCTCTCCCCGTCCGCGCAGGAAAGAGTGCCCCTCGTTTCCTGTGACAAAGCTTTCCTCAGAAACCCAGCCTCATGTGTGCTTCTTCTTCCAAACTCTCACAATAGTCCTGTTTTACATTGGCACCTTGTTGAAACAAAATGTCTTCAAATGTATTAAAATAATAAAAGTAAGACTCCTGTCCAAAAACTAAAGTGCTAAGTTCTGGAAGGTGGGTCTGATTTGCATACTACCCCCACCCTGCCCCCAAGCCCTATCTGGTCCACTGACTTCCGAGTTTTGGTCTCAGATGGAGCCATTGCAGTTTGAGACAAACAGGCCAGATTGATCACAGGCTGGGGCATCTGTTTTCAGTATCAGCTGACATTTTGGGAAGCTCTGCTACTGCAGAAGGAGAAGGCAATGGCAACCCACTCCAGGACTCTTGCCTGGAAAATCCAATGGACGGAAGAGCCTGGTAGGCTGCAGTCCATGGGGTCGCTAAGAGTTGGACAGAACTGAGTGACTTCACTTTTCACTTTTCGCTTTCATGCATTGGAGAGGGAAATGGCAACCCACTCCAGTGTTCTTGCCTGGAGAATCCCAGGGACGGAGGAGCCTGGTGGGCTGCCGTCTATGGGGTCACACAGAGTTGGACACGACTGAAGCGACTTAGCAGCAGCAGCAGCAGCTACTGTAGAAAGAACAGCATTGGCAGGAGGAAGGCTGACCTTCAAGGCAAGTTCATTTACAGCCTGTCTTTATGTCTGAATTAGAATGTTTCATATCCAGCACACGTTCTTTCTAGAAATTCCAGATTATCAAAACATCCAAAGAGAGGGCTGATATGGTGAGTAGAAGAAGTTGATTTGGCAAGTCAAGATTTGAAATTGTTTCCGGTTCTGCTTTTTTTCACTTAATGTCTGTGGACTTCAGCAAGTTTCTTTGCCTAAATTTAAGTTAACTCTTGGTAACAATAAAAATCACTTGTAAAGTTTTGATAAGGCAACTGGGTATGTAAGTGTGCAGGTAGCTGGACACTTAATGGCAATTACAAAGGATTTATTTCCAATCTTACAGCATGTATTACAGCTTAGAAAGTGAAAAGTGAAAGTGAAGTTGCTCAGTCGTGTCAGACTCTTTGTGACCCCATGGACTTTAGCCTACCAGGCACCTCCATCCATGGGATTTTCCAGCTAAGAGTACTGGAGTGGGTTGCCATTTCCTTCTCCAGGGGATCTTCCCTACCCAGGGATCGAACCTGGGTCTCCTGCATTGTAGGCAGATGCTTTTACTGTCCTAGCCACGATAAGAGAGGACATTACAGCTTAGAGAAGCTGTTAAACCTTGGCCCAAATAATTAAATTGTGTTCTGAGTTCTCCCTTGGATACTCTGGCCCTTGGCCCAGATAGACATTGTTAAGGTATGCAGTCAACCTAATGTAGATTACAACAGTGACCCCAATTCTTCACCCCACTCTATATCCACACCCTTTAACTAGGTGAATTTGCAGTTCTTCTTACCAAAGGAGCAGAGTACATTGCCCCCTACTTTGTCCGTGTGTTTGCACAACAGAATGAGCTTAGACTGGAAGAGGCCTCACACGGTTTTGTTTGTTCTCTTGCTTCTCTGAGAGCTCAGATATCCCACTTGTCCAGGTAGATCCCAAAGAAGACACCTGGGGCAGAGCGGCCTCTGTCAATCAACAGACATGTAGTGAGAAGCAGAGCTGCCCTGCAGCCAGAAGCTGAGCTCTCTGGCCAGACTTAGAGCCGTCAAATCCTCAGCTGACCTCCAGATATATAAGCAATAATACAAGTTTTAGATCACTTTGTTATGCAATGCTGTTGCAGAAATACCTGACCATTACACCTGGTAATACAGCGCGATGCTGCTGGTTGCTGAAAAAGCTCATAGAATGGAATTTTTCTTGGTAAAATTGTCTTGGTCCAGGCTCCAATCCTTAGTTTGACAAGCTCAAGCCCAATCTAAGGGACTAATATATTTACCCACTGAGAAACATAATCATCAGGTAAACCAAAGTTTGCCTTGGTCTTTGGAGCACATACTCGCCCTCTGGGGGAAAAAAGATTTCTCAGTGAGCATGGCATCAGAACAAAGGGAATCAACTATACGATTTGAAATTTAGGCTTTGATATCCAGCTATGTCCATCTTCTCGATAAGAGAGCTGTCCGGCAGACAAACACATCATCCTGACAGGGTAATTTTTAATCTTGGTAATGCTGAGATGAGATTGCCAATTTGTAACTTTCTAAATTTCCCTTCTCTAGGTCTGATTACCTTTCTTTTGTTCAAAGCAATTTTCTCCAAATAGTGTCATGGCAGAAATGCTAATATCCATTCTCCATTTCTTTTAGTGATAGAGTCCTTGAATTCCAACTAGGCAGATATCCCCTCATCCACTCCCATTAAAGACTGTTTCCCAGACTCCCTTGCAGTTTGGTGTGCCCTTAATGATTAAATTCTGATCAGGCTTCTCTGCCCATGGGATTTCCCAGGCAAGAATACTGGAGCAGGTTGCCATTTCCTTCTCCAGGAGATCTTCCTGACCCGTGGATAGAACCCACATCTGCTGCATTGGCAGGTGGATTCTTTACCACTAGCACCACCTGGGAAGCCCTTGTTTTTATGGTGGTCTACAAGTTGAGCCACATAAAGTCCCTGTTTCTTGTTTATCTGATATTCATAATATAGATCAAATATAGCAATTCTGAAAATACCCTTCAAATGAAAGCAAGATAAGTTGGAGCTTGAGAATATATAAAGTGAGAGAGATGATAACTGTGTGGTATCAAATACAGTGGTTTTCAATAAGTAAAACATACAAGCATTCAATAACTGGTATTCCTAGAAGTGCTGCATATTTAACTTTTATTTCTTGGTCTAATTTAATTGATTTCAGTGATCCTGATGTAAGAGCCGGCTGTTCCGAAAGTGAAGATCTAAGTGAGCCATCCTCTCCCAGGTGTCCATCAGATTAGTCCAAGGCTTTGACTTCTTCCTGGTCTTCTTTATCTGACTCTGAAATCACTTTCCTGTTGGCAGTAACACGAATCAGTTCAGAACTCTGTACACAACTCTGTAGTTGTGAACACAATGTGGCATGAAAACAACTTTTGAAAGTTTCTCCAGTAAAAATTTACTGTGTTGGTTTCTAACTATGGGTTAGATTTTGCAACCAAGTATAAATTTCTGTGTGGGAGGAACAGTCATTCCACTGTGAAGTGACTTGAAAGGTTTGGGAGCGGACCTCCTAAAGGTAAATATAATGTGCTCACCTAAGAGTCAAACTTCTGAGATTTTATCACTGGAGACTGATTTCTTTGGACTACCCAGTATTCCTTCTAGTCAGCCCTCTTTTAAAATGCAAATATTCCTGGGTGGATAAAAAACATAATGCCACTAAAACCTTACTGTGTACACACTTTTTAGTTCTTACTTTCTGACAGAATGGGACCTGGAGTAGTCTAAGATCTGGTGAAGGAGTGATGGTAAAGGCAGATCTGTATATGTAGGGAAGTTTTGGGTAGACAAGAAAGGATGGAGGGAGAGGAAAGGGGGTAAAATTAAAATAAAATTAAACTTTAAATTACAATAAAGTTTTAAGATATTTCACAAATTTAAAATTGTTCACAAATTAATATACAGTATAGAAACACTACTTTCTAAATTAGCTAATGCTGAACAACATGACTTTTTTTTAGCTAAAACTTTTTGTTACATGGAATTCCCTGGTGGTCCAGTGGTTAGGACTTGGCATTTTCACTGCCTGGGCCCGGGTTCAATCCCTGGTTGGGGAATTAAGATCCTAAAAGCCATGTGGTGTGACAAAAATTCTTTTAGTTTTTTTACAAATATTTTCTGAATTCCTATAGGGAGGCAGTGTGCTAGGCATTTTGTGCTAGACCCAATTTCTTTTGGAGCATACAATACGGTCACAGACAAGTAAAAAATAGGCGAAAAGTTAAACAACAACATAGTAGAGAAGAGGTGAATAATTATAAAATGTGGGCACAAAATAGTGCGTGACTAATTGCCAAAAGAACAGTGCAGACAGTACCTGTGTAAGAAGCTCAGAGGAAGAAGATGTTGCAGTGAAACAGAATGAAATTCAAGGCTTTAGAACAGAGGAGAGAGGCCAAGCAGGTGGGTATACAGAAGGAATTAGGTAAGCACTTATATCATTAAGGGAATTATCTGTCCAAGATGTGGAATAACGTTTTACTCTTAGGTGAATCCACATGTGTAGTAATAGGACTGTTCTGACCATCCCTATAAAAATATGCACAGAAATCTAAGGTACCCAGGGTTTGCCTGGTGGCTCAGACGGTAAAGAATCTGTCTGCAACACAGGAGACCTGAGTTCCATCCCTGGGTGGGAAGAAACCCTGGAGAAGGGAACGGTGAGCCACTCCAGTGTTCTTGCCTGGAGAATCCCATGGACAGAGGAGCCTGGCGGGCTATAGTCCATCGGGTCGCAAAGAGTCAGACATGATTGAGCAACTAACACTTTTACTTTCTCTGCAGTACCCAGACAGATCTGCTGATACAATTCAAGTAGCAATCTTTATTATTTAAATCAGGTAAACAAATTTTCTTTGAACTAATTTTGCTCCACCCTTATAAGTTAAATCAAATCATCTGACTGAAAAGCAAGAAATTAAGTTGCTAAACATTGTGTAGACAATACTAGGTCATTAAGTGACTTTTCCAATTTTTTTTTCAGAACTTTAAAAAAATCAAGGTAGACATATTCGTGTTTTCTTTAATAACATCTGATAACATTAATGAAAGTTGGCCTCAGTACCAATGCTGCTGCTGCTGCTGCTGCTGCTGCTAAGTTGCTTCAGTCGTGTCCAACTCTGTGCGACCCCATAGACAGCAGCCCACCAGGCTCCCCTGTCCCTGGGATTCTCTAGGCAAGAACACTGGAGTGGGTTGCCGTTTCCTTCTCCAATGCATGAAAATGAAACATGAAAGTGAAGTCGCTCAGTTGTGTCCGATTCTTAGCAACCCCATGGACTGCAGCCTACCCGGCTCCTCTGCCCATGGGATTTTCCAGGCAAGAGTACTGGAGTGGGGTGCCATTGCCTTCTCCGCAGTACCAATGAGATAAGAATAAAAATTCTATTACTTCTTGTTATTCCATGAATGTAGTATGCAGATGAACATCTGCCAAGTTAATGTTGAGTTAGCCACATTGGGTTTCAGTCATAATACAAAGATGGAGACATTTTTTATTAGGGAGTCTTTAGTCATTAACAGGTGATAGCCAGTTTCCTTTAAACTCTTCTGGATCTGTGCCTGGTGCTGCTCTGGGCAGCAGTATTCTGGGAATAAGGCGATTAACCCTGAACTGTGAGGCTGGCCCGTGCTACATGGATTAAGATTTAGCAATCTTAGGTATGCTTGTATCAGAGTTGAAAATCTAGAGGACATGCTGTTTTGCCAAAGATGAGAGGGCTCAGTGTCGGTGGGAGAGCGGGGAGCTGAGAGGGTGTGAGAGCAGGTGGATACAATTCCCTAGGGTGAGAAAGGAGGAGAATAGAACGTGCACAGAGGCTCAAGGTTGATCTCTTCTCCTGTTGGCATCAACTTATGCTTTTGGATTGCAGAGACAGAGAAGGGGACACACACTTCTATGTAGATGAGAAGAAAGTTTTCTCAAAGCAAGAAATCTCTAAAACAGTGGGTGGTTTTTTTTTTTTTTAAGAAGATTTGAAGTTAGGGAGAAAATTGAGTAAGGAAAAAAGAAGCACTTCTTTACAGGGAAACCAGAAAGGTGATGGAATTCCAGCTGAGCTGTTTCAAATCTTCAAAGATGATGCTGTTCAAGTGCTGCACTCATTATGCCACCAAATTTGGAAAACTCAGCAGTGGCCACAGGACTGGAAAAGGTCAGCTTTCATTCCAATCCCAAGGAAGAGCAATGCCAAAGAATCTTCAAATTACTGTTCAATTGCACTCATTTCACATGCCAGCAAGATTTTGCTCAAAATCCTTCAAGCTAGGCTTTAGCAGTTCGTGAACCAGGAAATTCCAGATGTACAAGCTGGATTTAGAAAAGGCAGAGGAACCAGAGATCAAATTGCTAACAAATGCTGGATCATAGAAAAAGCAAGGGAATTAAAAAAAAATCTACTTCTGCTTCATTGACAATGCCAAAGCCTTTGACTGTGAGGATGACAACAAACTGGAATATTCTTAAAGAGATGGGAATACCAGATCACCTTACCTGCTTCCTGAGAAACCTGCAGGACAAGAAGCAACAGTTAGAACCAGACATGGAACAATGGACTGGTTCAAGATTGGGAAAGGAGTACATCAAGGCTGTATATTGTCACCCTGCTTATTTAATTTCTAAGCAGAGTACACCATGTGAAATGCCAGGTTAGATGAATTACAAGCTGAAATCAAGATTGCTGGGAGAAATAACAACTTCAGATATGCAGATGATACCACTTTAATGGCAGAAAGTGAAGAGGAACTAAAGAGCCTTTTGACAAAGGTGAAAGAGGAGAGTGAAAAAGCTGGCTTAAAACTCAACATTCAAAATACTAAGGTCATGGCATCCAGTCCTATCACTTCACGGCAAATACATGGGGAAAATGTGGAAACAGTGTCAGATTTCATTTTCTTGGGCTCCAAAATCAATGTGGACAGTGACTGCAGCCACAAAATTAAAAGACGCTTGCTCCTTGGGAGAAAAGCTATGTCAAACCTAGACAGTGTTTTAAAAAGCAGACATTACTTTGCCAACAAAGGTCCTCGTAGTCAAAGCTACAGCAGTCATGTATGGATGTGAGAGTTGGACCAATAAGAAGACTGAGCGCTGAAGAACTGATGCTTTCCAGCTGTAGTGCTGGAGAAGGCTCTTGACAGTCCCTTGAACAGCAAGGAGATCAAACCAGTCAATCCTAAAAGAAATCAACCCTGAATATCTATTAGAAAGACTGATGCTGAAACTGAAGCTCCAATACTTTGGCTACCTGATGCAAAGAACTGACTTACTGGAAAAGACCCTGATGCTGGGAAAAATTGAGGGAAAGAGGAGAAGGGGGCGACAGAGGATGTGATGGTTGGATGGCATCACTGACTCAATGGACATAAGTTTGAGCAAACTCAGGGAAGCAGTGATGCACAGAGAAGGCTGGTGTGCTGCAGTTCATAGGGTCACAAAAAGTCGGACACAACTTGGCAACTGAACAACAACAACAGAAAGGTGAGACTATTTTCAACAGAGGTAAACTTACTTTGCTTTGTGTACTTTGCCTTTTGGTTTATGTGGAAGGGAAATCAGTTCTTTCTGAAACAAAACAAACATCAAAAAGGAAAATTTTTACTTCTTGCAATGACTGAATTTTACTTACTTGGGAAAAAATCTGAAGTAAAATTATCACAGAGTTTATAATCACTATCTTCTTAAATCTGGAGACTGTGGTGTTAGAAATGGTCCAGATTAAGGCCTTTGGGGTTCATTCAGGAGAGTGTGTTTGTACATCCATAAGACTATGGGATGCTGTTGCTTTTATTGCTTATTTACCATTTGCTTTTGTATGATCTAAGCAAGATCAATCATTATAAAACAAATACAGTAAGTCCCCTACATATGAACCTTCAAGTCACAAATTTCAAAGATGCAAATGTGTGTTTGCATGTTCAATCATATAAGGTGTGAGTGAAATCGCAGCTCGTCTTCCATCTCCTGTTGCTGATGATCCTTCAGCTCTACCATCTCCCACCTCCTCTCCCTCCTCCAGCCAGTAACTCCAGCCCCTGTAGGTCAGCTGTTGTACTATACTACTGTGCTTTTCAAGGTAACTGTACTGTAGGATTAAAAATGCTTAATTTTTTTATGTATTATTTGTGTGAAAAGTCTTATAAACCCATTACAGTATAGTACTATATAGCTGATTGTGTTAATTGGGTACCTAGGCTAACTTTGTTGGACTTGCAAACAAACTGGACTTACAAACGTGCTCTCAGAATGGAACTTGTTTGTATGTATGAGCAATGAAATAGCCCATGTTAATATATGACAGCTTTATAACATGTGACAATAAGCCCAGTGACAATAGCACCATTTCCGTGCCAGCAGAGTTGCATACTCTGGAGATATCTTTGGTTTATCAAGGATTCTCAAATTATCTGATGTCTATGCCCTACCCCACCTCCAGCATATAGAAGGCTCTGGACCATGGGCAACAAGATTTAAAGGATAAAGCTATAAAACCTCTCAGAATTTGCCACCCTCCGACAAAGATTTATCTGAATGCCTCACTATCAGTCTCACCAAGATCCTTTCTTCTCTTTGTTTTCTTAAGAGTTGGATAATTTCATCTCTTTTTTTAGCCTGTTTAAAGAGAGGAAAAGAAAAGTGGGTGAGTCTTTTGACTTAATAATAAAGCTTTGTGTCCATGGGAGGAGGAATGAATTTTTTTCCATTTTCCTTCTTGTATTTTGGGGCAGAAATAAACAGTTTTCCATGATAGATTTATACTTTTCATCTATACAATTCAGTTTTATTCCAGAGGTGCTGCTTTACAAAAAATTTTGATTTTGATCCTAAATGGAGGGAATTTTTCTTGCCCATATAACAATAGCTTTTACTGATTTTATTACATGAACCATGCTAGAAGCTTGATATATGTATTATATCATTATTTTCTTATAATAAGTTAGAAGTTTGACACCACTGTTATCCATTTTACATATGAGGAATGTGAAGATACTGAGGTTAAATAATTTACCTAAGCTTTAAAGTGGCAGGATTGGATTTGATATCCGCTCTACTTGACAACAAAACCCAAGGTATCAGTCGTTACACTAAATTGCCATTAAAAGGTAGCAAGACACATCAGCCAGCTCAAACAGCATGCCAGCATGTGCTGCGACGGCATGAAGGCTTTCTTGAGCAGCTTATATACAGAACAGAGCCTCACACCCCATCGCTCCTCTGTTTTAGATATTGAGACATGCATATGCTCAGGTAAGTTATCTTAAGAGTAAAACAAAACAAAAAACCAGTTTAGTGCAGGCACAAAGATTTACCAAAATATAGACTGTATACAGTGCTTCCCTGGTGGCTTGGGTGGTAAAGAATCCACCTGCCGTGCAGGAGACCCATGTTTGATCTCTGGGTTGGGAAGATGCCCTGGAGAAGGAAATGGCAACCCATTCTAGTATTCTTGCCTGGGAAATCTCATGGACAGAGGAGTCTGGTGGGCTATAGTCCATAGGGTCACAAAGACACGACTGAGTGACTAGCACTTTCACTTCACTTTTTTCAGACTGTATACAAAGAAGCAAATATAGGTACACATTTTTTTTTTCCCCATAGAATCCACGTATGTTCAGTGTTGAAGAGGGCCAGGCAGAAAATCGCATCTGGAATACGTGAGAACAAGAGGAGAAACCAGAGAATCTGACAAATGAAACTCATAGCTTCAAGTGGCCAAGTACAGTGAGAGAAGCTTAGATCAAAGCTAGAAGGAAAATAAAACTGAGAACGGACATAGATTTGTCACAGCCAGGTAAAAGTTCTAGGTCATCCGTTTAAAGGTATTGCACTACTTTCTTAGGACTCAGTAACAAAGTATCAAAAATCAGGTGGCTTAAAACAACAGATATTTATTGTCACACAGTCTGAAGGCTAGAAGTGCAAAATCAAACTGCAGCAGGGCCACGCTCCCTCTGAAACCTGTAGGGGAATCCTTCTTTGCCTCTTCCTAGCTTCTGATCATTTGCTGGGAATCTGTGGAATTCCTTGGCTTGCAGCTGTGTAACTCCAATCTCTGCTTTCGTTGTCACATGGGCTTTTTCTCCCTGATTCTATTTCCAGATAAGGTCACATTTTGATGGTACTGGGGATTAGGACTTCCACATATCTCTTGTTTCGGTGGGTCACACCTCAATCTGTTGCCAAGAATTGGTCACAAAGAGTTGGACATGATTTAGCAACTGAACAACAACCACGCTTCAGTCCATAATAAGCACCTATGATATAACATTACTGTGCTAGGGGCTGGGCAAAATAAAAGACCATTCTTGCCTGCCAGGTGGTGGCAGACTTGTGGAGAAAAGGACTACAATAAGGTTAGAACAGGATGCAAATAGAGACAAGGGTGTGTATCCATGGCTGAGACTCAGAGGAGCTGATGTTCAAGATTAGGCATGAAAGCATAGTCACCAGATAATATCACAGACAGGATGGGGAAGAAAGCTTCTAGGCAAAGGAGACAGGTGTGCAAAGCCCTAGAAGCTGTGTATTGCTAAGTAATTCCTCCGGATGCTTCTTCAGTCCAGATGCAAGAGAAGCTGCAAAGTTTAGGCACACTCCACCCAGATGTGGGAGGGAGGAGGGGTGCTGGGCCTGAGTAGTCAGCGGGGCACCCTGCTGCTTTGGCTTTGCTTCATTCCATTCAAGTCGTATTAATCTTGTGTTCTAAGAACCTACAGAGTTTTAGTTTTATTTATTTTGGGACAAGATTTCTATTTTTTACTTGAATTTAAGGCATCGTATATCACAGATATTAAAAGAAGAAAAGACATCACATATCACAGATAATAAAAGAAAAAAATTCAGAGTCCTTTAAAAACTAAGCTAATTTTTTTCAGCTATACATATACATGTATCTATTCTTTTTCATATGATTTTCCCATTTAGGTTACTAAAGAATATTGAGCACAGTTTCTTGTGCTATTATCTATTCCCTTGCTTGCATGCTTGGCGTGCTTAGTCGGTCAGTTGTGTCCCACTCTTTGCAACCCCATGGACTGCAGCCCACCAGGCTCCTCTGTCCATAGGATTTCCCAGACAAGAATACTGGAGTAGGTTGCCATTTCCTCCAGGGGATCATCCCCATTCAGGAATCGAATCCGCATCTCCCTTGCTCTTTACCATCGCGCCACCTGGGAAGCCCTTGCTAATTACCTATTTTAAATGTGCATATGTCATTTCCAAACTCCCAATTTATCCCCCTCTACCTTTCCCCTTTGGTAACCATAAGTTTTATTTTCTAAGTCTGTGAGTCTGTTTCCGATAAACTAAGATAATTTAAAAGTATCTGTCAATTTGCTAAGGATTGAATAAAATAGCGTTTATAGAAAAAGACTTGGGATAGTTTCAATACAGGTATTAGGTGGCGCTAGTGATAAAGAATCCACCTGCCAATGCAGGGAAGGTGAGAGATGTGGGTTTGATCCCTGGGTCAGGAAATGGCATCCCACTCCAGTATTCTTGCCTGGAAAGTTCCATGGACAGAGGAGCCTGGCAGGCTACATTCCAGGGGGCCGAAAAGAGTCAGACATGACTGAATGACTGAGCACATTCAATATTAACTTTCTTTTCTAACTTTCCCATTACACATGTAAGCAGTGGGAATTAAATGCTCCCATACTGTGATTACATAGCACCTTATACCTTTATTACAGTATTGATCTTACTTTGCCTGCTTTATCTCATAGCTGCTACCATGTCTCTTTCAAAATCTTACTCATCCTTTTATCCTTCCTTCGAGCTTAGCAGTGCCTTGTCAGTGATACTCAATGAATTTCTGCTGAATTGATTGAGTTATGAAATATGAATGAATGAAACCATTACATTGTCTAATACACAATTACTAGTCTAAGCAAAAAAAAAGTTTTAGAGATTGAACTTAAACAGTAGGAAGTTTAGTTCTTAAAATCCCCTATAAACAAAACTAATATGATTATTTTCTGTGTAATAGAAAATATTGGTTAATCACAGGCAAGATATTAATATATTGTCATAATGCTTCTAGTATAAATGGTCAAATATTTAGTTATAAGATTCTAAATAATAGTAAGGTAAAATTCATTCATTTAAATTTAGATTTCATGTCCTTTTGTATTATAATGGATTTTAATATCTAATCAGTTTTATAATATAATATGATGCACCAGAAACAAAGTTTTCAAATATGATTTGATTTTTGCTTCCTGGGTATGTTTCCTGGGAATAAATAACAAAACTATTGTAGGCAACTGTGTCATCAGAACAAAAACATTTCCAACTACTCTAAGAACTCTCAGCCAGGATAACTAAATAAATTCAGTGGTAAGAGAAAATTCTTACAGTTTACCTTATTGATAGGAATGAATAATTTACTTGGTAATTTCATAACAACAAAAGAATTTTCATTTCTAACCACAGTGCTTTTGTTGTGTTGATTAATGGAATTTTATAAGGCATTTTAATCATTTAATTTATTAATTCTTAAAATGATAGCATAAGGGGGTCAGAATTTATATTTACAATATTTTTTCTTTTTTCAGGTTTGTTGCAACATAACTGACATACTACACTGTATAAGTTCAAAGTGTACAGCAGAATGACTTGACATATATATTGTGATATGATTACCACATGAGTTTAGTTACCATCCATCACCTTATATAATTACAAATTTTTTTTTCCTTTTGATGAAAATGTTTAGATTGACTCACTTAGCAAATTTCAAATGTAGCAATACAGTATTTTTTTTTTTAACTACAGCCATAATGTTGTATATTATATCCCCAGGACTTTGTATCTTATATTCATAATATTTTAATACTGGATGTTTTATTATAATCTAAAGTTTAGTTATATTACTTATATTTATATACTACTCCTGAGAAAATAAATTACAGAATAAAAAATAATTTTAGGAAATTAGGATTTGACAATATATAAATGTAATATCTCATAGAAGGTTAATGAATTTTAGTGTCACTTCAAGAATTAAGCTACTGAGTTCCTATTTTTGGCTTTTCAGAGCCAAACAGTTTGGGTGGCAACATAGATTAGTGAAGTCCAACACATTTGGGTGTGAATCCCAATTCTGTGTGATTAATGGCAAATAATATCTTAACTAATCATCCTTCTAACTGTAATCACTATACCATTTGGTTAGAGGTTTGTGACCTTGGGCAAATCAAAGAACCATTTCTCTGGGTATTGATTTCTCATCTGTAAGGAAAGGTGTGAAAACTGGAGATAATACAAACATTGCTTAACAATGCATGGCATATAGTGGATATTTATTAAATGGCAGCTATAATTATTATAGAAAAACATTTTTCAATGCTTTTAAAATGTGAAAAGTGGGAAAAAGAGGGGAAGGATGGATTACCCGCCTTCTGTGTACAGGCATGAAAGATTTCTGATGATTCAACCTCAGGTGAGTTAGTGAATAGTGTTGGAAGGAAGAAAGGAGAAACAAGAAGGGACATCTAAGGTATTTTTTGTCTTTTATGCAGTAGAAATCCCTCCGTTACAAAGTCTCCAGTATATTATAAACTTTCTTCTCAGTTAAATTTCAGTTATAAAGAAGATCTTAATAAGCACTAAACTCTAAAAGAAAAATCCTTTCTTCTCAAGAACTTGTTCTCATATGAAGAATGCATTACTTCCTTGTACTATGCTTAAACATTTGTACTGAAACATTCATCAAAGATAGCATATGGTAGTGCTTATTTCACTGACTACCTATCTACATTACCAAAAGAAATTTTCTCTTGACTACCATTGCATAAGAGCCTGATTACTGAATTTAATCTTAAGAAGATCTTAGAAGAGTACTGAACTGGTTCCAATTCAATATGCTCTTTGCTTAGTTACCTGGCAACCATCCCAATGCTTAGAGAATCTAGAAACTCTTGAAATCAGTGTGGTGTAGTTCTTACGCACTTTGGCTCCATTGTCAGATGTGTCCAGGTTCAAACTGTCTTTACTATATTTTAGCTGTGTGACCTTGAAAAAGTCACTTACAGGTTTCTGCTTCAGCTTCCTCATCTGCAATAGGGGGAATTATAATGCTTCTCAGAGATTTTCTGATGATTAAATAAGAATGTGAGTAAAGAACTTAGTGTGTATATGCTATGTAGTTAGTTCTCAAAAATATTACTGTTCTGTGGTGAAAGGAGCAGATAGTTGGAAAAGGAAAAAACATGAAGAAAATAGGCTTAGGAAGCACTGGGGGAAATATATTCAGTCAAATAACAGATTTTAAAAAACATTTATTCTTTCCATTGACTATCAATGCAATATGACACAAACATCAATCTATGTGAAGAAAAAGCACATAGAGGAAAATTATATTTACATAAATCCATTGCTGAACCTAAAATCTTAACATAAGTTTAAAATTTTAAAACATGTAAAAATTTTAGAAGAACCCTAAGGGAGCTCCAAAATAAACAATCTAAGGATTTAAAAATAATACATCAAAGGGAGAAAGGCAACTAGGGAAGCAGCTTAATGATCACAATACAAAAAACACGCTCACGGATGAAAAGAGGCTATCAATTCACCCAATTAAAAATAAATGGAGACATGGAGGCAGGAATGTGCATAAAGTTGGTTAATAACCCTGGCCTGATAGGGCCAAGATGTGTGTTTTGGGGAACAGAGGTACATAGGGTAGGATAGTTGAATTGGCATCATGCTGAGGACCTTGACAAAAAGATAGCTCTGTTTAAATTTACTTAGTAGAAGATAGGAACTATGTTTCTGACCTCAATATTATTAAGTTGGAAATAAAAAACAGATAAGACTTCATAGATTTGGAAATTAAAAGGCATACTTCTAAATAATTCATGAGACAAATTATAAATAAAAATAAAAATTTAAAAATACTTAAAGTGGAATAATAATGAAAACACGATATAGTTTGTGAGTTGCAACTAAAACAGTACTTTGAGAAATATTTACAACTGTAAATACTTGTACCAGAAAAGAGATAAGATGGAAAATTAAGAAACAAAGTGAGAAGGAGAGGAAGTTCGAATGAAAATAAGAACTAACTCAAAACTGAAGGGAGAAATAATAAAAATCAGGAACTGATAACATAGGAAACAAAAATATGACAGAGGATAATAAAACCAAATGTTTTTTATAAAAGACTATTAAAACAGATAATCCTTTGGTATAATTACTTACAAAAGAGGATATGAATGCTTGAATGAAATTATATGAATGGATATGAATGATATGAATGAAAAGGGGTAATAACTAGAGATACAGCAGAGATTACAAAGATGATTAAAACCACTATAAATCCTTTATATCAATAAATTTGAAAATGTAGATGAAATGCATAATTTCCTTAAAAAAAAAAACTTACCAAATTATTTCAAGGGAAAAAAACCTTATTTACTCAAAAACAAAACAACCCAATTACACCTATAGTACAAATGTAGGGTCATATTTATCATTTCAAGTAATTATTTTAGTCAACATTTAGCTGATAGTTTGGGTTTTCCTTGGATTGAGTTGGGTCTGCTTGCTGTACTATCCACCATTTCTAATAGCCTTGGCTTTTTCTACACTACACTAGAGTCTCTTTCCAGGTTTCCAAGAACTGTTGCAAAGGGTGTATATAGTTGGAATATAGCAATATTCTTTTCTCACTTGATTTTTGACAGGGTTCTAATTGAGAACCACTGATCCAGACCTTCAGAATTATCATGACATTTACCTCTTAATCTGTATTTGTAGAGAGAGGCATTAAGATAAATTTAATTACATTTTTTTAATCTGAAATGTTTAAATTAACTTTGCCCACACAGTTTGCTCCATAGTTGAAATTTCAAAATATATCTTTGGTGGTAATTTGTCCTTTTGCAGATTATAAATAAAGACAGGATTAAGAGAAATACACGAGGCTCTCTTGAACAGTATGAGCAAGTCAATCTTGCCTGTGTCTTTTAATTAGGATGTGGATACCTGGGTGACCATGCCTTTCATAATCTACTCATCATCTTTGAGATTTACCACTTTGGTCAAATCATTTAACTTAATACTAAAGCTTATTTTGTACCTCTTAAGATTTTATTTTTCAATTATGGGTTTAAAAAAGAGGGGAAACAGAGAAAAGATAAAAACAAACTTTCATTGGGCACCTACTGGATGTCAGGCTTTATGTAATTCATCTAAATCCTGAAGTAGATGGAATTACTATCTCTTAACAGATAGAAGGAACTCAACCAACATGAAAATTAACAGCTTTTCTCAGGATCACTTAACTGATTAATTAGGTAATTAATTGGTAATTAATTAGATAACTAGTAACTGTTAGAGCAAAGGATTCAAACTCATTCTCGGTTGCTTGACTCCAGGCTTCTTTTGCTGTACTATTAACACTTAAAACACACACTAGAGACTGCAGTACATTTACACACACACACACACACACACACACACACACACACACACACACACACGCAGTAACAGAATGGTTTCTTTAATCAATCTTGATTATGAAAATGAAGAATTAATTAGGATTAACCATGGTGAAGGAGACAAATACAGTCTGCTCTCACAGAACAATCTACATTCTAGTGGAAAATGTGTGCTGTGAGAATATACAGCAGGGGAGCTAATCCAGAGTGAGGTCTGCTTGATCAAAGGTGTTTTACTCCATGCTGTTTGCCACATGCAATCCCACCAATGGTGGGATTTTTCAAAAAACTAAGCATTCAACTACCATATGACCCAGCAATCCCACTACTGGGCATATACTCGGAGAAAACCATAACTCAAAAGGACACATGTCCCCCAATGTTCATTGCAGCACTGTTTACAGTACCTAGAACATGGAAACAATCTAAATGTCCAATGACAGGTGAATGAATAAAGAAGATGTTGTACATATATACAATGGAATATTACTCAGCCATAAAAGGAGTGAAATAGGATCATTTGTAGAGATGTGGATGGATCTGGAGTCTGTCATACAGAGTGAAGTAAGTCAGAAAGAGAAAAATATTGTATATTAATGCATATATGTGCAATCTAGAAAAATGGTACTGATGAACCTATTTTCAAAGCAGAAATAGAAATGCAGATATAGAGAATGGACATGTGGACACAGGAGCGGGAGGACAGAGTGACTTGAATTGGGAGATTGGGATTGACGTATACACACTATCATGTGTAAAATAGGTAGCTAGTGGGAAGCTGCTATAAAGCACAGGGAGCTCAGCTCAGTGCTCTCTGATGACCTAGAGAGGTGGGATGGGAGGGGTGGAAGGGAGGCTCAAGAGGGATGAGATTTATGTATGAATATGGCTAATTCAGTTCATTATACAGCAGAAGTTAACACAACATTGTAAAACAATTATATTCCAATAAAAAGCTAATTTAATTATTTTATAGGATCATGTAGCACTATGCAAAAAGTGGTTCAAGGGAAAGAATAGTTGAACTGTAGGGGTACTTATAAATTGATGAACTTTCTAACATTTTATTTAATGTACATTAAATATTTATGATAGGGCTTCACAGCTGTCCCAGTGGTAAAGAATCCACTTGTCAAGCAGGAGACTCAGGTTTGATCCCAGGATCAGTAATCCCCTGGAGGAGAAAATGGCAACCCACTCCAGTATTCTTGCTAGATAATTCCATGGACATGAGCCTGGTGGGCTATATCCGTGGGGTAACAAAGAGTCAGACATGACTGAGCGACTGAGCACGCATGCAAATACTTATGATAGGACTTTTGATACAAGTATACAACAAGAATTACATTCCAATGTTAGAATACTATCTAAGCAGAACCAAGGTTCTGTGGTTTTACAGAGACTAGAGAACATTATCAAATATTTTTCTTGCACCTCTAGAATTTCTCCTTCTAGGTTAAAATTACTATTGGTTTAAGGTAAAACTATGTGTCACACGTGGGCTTGATTCCAAAAGGCAGTATGGGCCTCTTGGCCTGTTGATTTTGATAACAAAATGCTTCAACTATTAATTTACTACCATCCCTTGTGTCTATTAAGTGAAATCTGCTATGTAGATTCTACAAATTTCATACCGTAAATTTATATCTACTATAATAAGATACAGAAATGTGGGACCTCAAATGGTCTACCATGCACTTTAAAAGATAGCCTGAATAATCAGTTGAAAGGCTTTCTCCAGCTTTAATCTTATATTTAGAAGGTAGACCTAAAAAGGCAGTCATCTATGGGAGTGGATGGAAGGTGCTAGATGGTTATTAATTGGAGGGAGGAAGAATGCTGACTTGTAAAAAAAAATGCATGTCTAAGCACCTTTTCATACCTCCTGGAAATTGCCTGATCCTGGCTCAATTCCCAGCTCTGGCATATATAATTTTCATTTGAAAAATAATGGCTTACTAAAATGAGAAAAACATACCAGTCATTACATAAAAGGGAGTCAATATAATTTTTCTTAAATGTAGCTTTTGGTAAAATATGAATTTATCTGTTTTGAAGAAGGAAAATGTGTATTTTGTTGGTTCTGTTACATAGTTTTTCTTAATTTTGTTATATATATTTTAATGGAAAACCAATAGTAATTACCTGAAGAGCATAGCTCTCATTTTAAGTGTCACATGAAACAAATGTAGGAAAAAATAAGCATAAATGATTTTTAAAACTGCTTTATTTGTCTATTTTTAAAAAATTTCCCCAGCTTTTTTTATTTTTTATTTCTATTTTAAAAAATTTTTATTGGAGTATAGTTGATTTACAATATTGTTAGTTTCATGTGTACAGAAGAGTGAAAAACTGCTTTAATATTGTTTTAAAAGGCACTTATTTTTTAAAAAAGCAATAAGTGAAACTTGAATCTTAATGTTGAGGAAAATATGATCATAAAATGAATATTACACTTTTAAATTCAATAAGTGAAAGTGGCTCAGTCGTGTCCAACTCCTTGCGACCCCATGGACTATATAGTTCATGGAATTCTCTAGACCAGAATACTGGAGTGGGTAGCCTTTCCCTTCTCCAGGGGATCTTCCCAACCCAGGGATCGAACTTCGCATTGCAGGAGGATTCTTCACCAGCTGAGCCACAAGGGAAGCCCAAGAATACTGGAGTGGGTAGCCTATCCCTTCCCCAGCAGATCCCTGACCCAGGAATCGAACCAGGGTCTCCTGCATTGCAGGCAGATTCTTTACCAACTGAGCTATCAGGGAAGCCCTTAAAATTCAATAAAGTATAGATATATTAAAGACAACCTGACATTCCTTGGTGGTCTAGTGGTAGGATTTGGTGTTCTCACCACTGCGGCCCAGGTTTGATTTCTGGTCAGGGAAACCTTTCTTCTATGGGCTTCCCTGGTTGCTCATCAGTAAAGAATCCACTTGCCAATGCAGGAGGCTCTGGTTTGATCCCTGGGTCGGGAAGATCCCCTGGAGAAGGAAATGGCCACCCATTCCAATATTCTGCCTGGGAAATCCCATGAACTGAGGAACCTGGCAGGCTACAGTCACTGGGGTCGCAAAGAGTAGAACACGAATGAATAACTAAACAACAACAACAATTTTAAAGATATTTCTATATGTGATTGAATTATATATTATTGCTGACTTGGTCCACTATAATCACCAAGATTTGTCCTTAGCAAACAAATAACTACTGAGTCTTCAAGGTTTTTCAGAGAAGGCAATGGCACCCCACTCCAGTACTCTTGCCTGGAAAATCCCATGGACGGAGGAGCCTGGTAGGCTGCCGTCTATGGGGTCGCACAGAGTTGGACACGACTGAAGTGACTTAGCAGCAGCAGCAGCAGCTTCAAGGTTTTTATCATGTTGCTGGTTATACAGATGTAATGAATGGATGAATTGACCTCATCATTCAGGTATGTCTGTCCTGTCCACTATGTTGTAACAAGGAGCAGGTGGGGGATTCCCCATCTAGATGAGTCTATCTCATCTCTGGCCCATATTTCTGTAGCTCACATATTTACAGGCCTATTTGACACTCAAATAGACTTATCATTGTTTATCTCAAAGGCACCTCAAACTCCATGGGTCTAAACTGAATGGACTTTTGTAACTCAGTGAAGCCATGAGCCATGCTGTGCAGGGCCACCCAGGACTGACAGGTCATGGTGGAGAGTTCTGACAAAATGTGGTCCACTGGAAGGGGGAATGGCAAATTACTCCAGGACTTTTGCCTCCAGAACCCCATGAACAGTATGAAAAGGCAGAAAGATATAACACCAGAAGATGAGCCCCCTAGGTCAGAAGGTGTCCCGTGTGTTGCTAGAGAAGAACAGAGGGCAATTAGTAATAGCTCTAGAAAGAATGAAGAGGATAGTCCAAATGGGAAATGACACTCAGTTGTGGATGTGTCTGGTGGTGAAAGTAAAGCCCAATGCTGTAAAGAACAGTATTGCATAGGAATCTGAAATGTTAGGTCCGTGAAGCAAGGTAAACTGGATGTGGTCGAGCAGGAGATGGCAGGGGTGAACATCAACATCTTAGGAATCAGTGAACTAAAATGAATGAGAATGGGTGAATTTAATTCAGATGACCATCATATCTACTACTGTGGGTAAGAATCCCTTAGAAGAAATAGAGGAGCTCTCATAGTCAACAGAAGAGTCTGCAATGCAGTACTTGGATGTAATCTCAAAAATGACAAAATGATTTCGGTTCTTTTTCAAGGCAAACCATTCAACATCATGGAAATCCAAGTCTATACCCCAATCACTGATGCTGAAGAAGCTGAATGATTTTATGAAGACCTATAAGACCTTCTAGAACTAACACCAAAAAGAGATGTCCTTTCCATCATAGGGGATTGGAATGCAAAAGTAGGAAGTCAAGAGATACCTGGAGGAACAGGCAAGTTTGTCTTTGGAGTGCAAAATAAAGCAGAGCTAAGGCTAACAGAGTTTTGACAAGAAAACACACTTATAGCAAACACCCTCTTCCAACAACACAAGAGACAACTCTACACATGGGTATCACCAGATGGTCAATACTGAATCAGATTGATTATATTCTTTGCAGCTGAAGATGGAGAAACTCTGTACAGTCAGCAAAAACAAGACCAGGAGCTTACTGTGGCTCAGATCATGAGCTCCTTCTTGCAAAATTCAGGCTTAAATTGAAGAAAATAGGGAAAAATCACTAGGCAACTCAGGTATGACCTAAACAAAATCCCTTTTGATTGTACAGTGGAGGTGATGAATAGATTCAAGGGATTAGATCTGTTAGATGGAGTGTCTGAAGAACTATGGGCAGGAGTTCATAACACTGTACAGGATGTGATGACCAAAATCATCCCAAAGAAAGAGAAATGCAAGAAGGCAAAGTGGTTTCCTGAGGAGGCTTTACAATAGCTGAGAAAAAAAAAAGAGAAGTGAAAGGCAAAGGAGAAAAGGAAAGATACACCGAACTGAATACAGGGTTCCAGAGAATGGCAAGGAGAGATAAGCAGGCCTTCTTAAATAAACAAAGAAATAGAATAAAACAATAGAGTGGGAAAGACTAAAGACGTCTTCAACAAAATTGGAGATATCAAGGGAACATTTCATGTAAGGATGGGCACGATAAGGGACAGAAATGGTAATAACCTAACAGAAACAGAAGAGATATGAAGAGGTGGCAAGGACACAGAGAAGAACTACACAAAAATGGTCTTAATGACCTGGATAATGATGATGGTATGGTCATGGACCTAGAGCCAGACATTCTGGAGTATGAGGTCAAGTGGGCCTTAGGAAGCATTACTACAAGCAAAGCTAGTGGAAGTGACAAAATTTCAGCTGAACTGTTTCAAATCCTAACAGATGATGCTGTTAAAGTGCTGCATTCAATATGCCACTAAATTTGGAAAACTCAGCAGTGGCCACAGGACTGGAAAAGGTCAGTTTTCATTCCAATCCCAAAGAAGGGCAATGCCAAAGAATGTTCCAACTACTATACAATTGCTCTCATTTCACATGCTAGCAAGGTTATGTTCAAAATCCTTCAAACTAAGTTTCGGTAGTATGTGAACCAAGAACTTCCAGATGTATAAGCTAGTTTAGAAATGGCAGAGTAGAGATCAAATTGCCAACATTAGTTGATGCATAGAAAAAGCAAGAGAATTCCAGAAAAACATCTACTTCTGCTTCATTGTCTATGCTAAAGTCTTTGACTATGTGGATCACAAGTTGTGGAAAATTCTTAAAGTGATGGCAATACCATGCTACCTTATCCGTCTCTTGAGAAATGTGTATGCAGGTCAAGAAGCAACAGTCAGAACCAGGCATGGAACAATGGACTGGTTAAAAATTAGGAAAGGAGCATGACAAGGTTGTATATTGTCACCTTGCTTATTTAACTTCTATGCAGAGTACATCATGAGAAATGCTGGGCTGTATGAATGACAAGTTGGAATCAAGATTGCCAGGGGAAATATTAACAACCTCAGATATGCAGATGATACCACTCTAATGGCAGAAAGCAAAGAGGAACTAAAGAACCTCTTGATGATAGTGAAAGAGGAAAGTAAAAACACTGGCTTAAAACTCAATATTTGAAAACTAAGATCATGGCATCTGGTCCTATCACTTCATGGTAAATAGAAGGGGGAAAAGTGGAAACAGTGATAGAATTTATTATCTTAGGCTCCAAAATCACTGTGGACAGTGGCTACAGACATGAAACTAAAAGTCGTTTGCTCCCTGGAAGGAAAGCTATGACAAATATAGACAGTATATTAAAAGGCAGAGACATCACTTTGCCGGCTAAGGTCTATATAGTCAAAGATATGGTTTCTCCAGTAGTCATGTATAGATGCATGATTTGGACCATAAAGAAGCAGCATGCCAAAGAACTGATGCTTTCAAACTGTGGTGCTGGAGAAGACTCTTGAGAGTCCCTTGGTCTGCAAGGAGATCAAACCAGTCAATCCTACAGGAAATCAACCCTGAATATTCATTGGAAAGACTGATGCTGAAGCTGAAGCTCTAATACTTTGGCCACCTGATGTGAACAGCCAACTCATTGGAAAAGACCCTGTTGCTGAGAAAGATTGAAAGCAAAAGAAGAGGGTGGCAGAGGATGAGATGGTTACATAGCATCACTGACTCAGTGAGCAAGAATTTGAGCAAACTCCTGGAGATAGTAAAGGACAGGGAAGCCTGGTGTGCTGCAGTCCATGGGGTCGCAAAGAGTCAGACATGACTTAACAACTAAACAACAACCCTTTCCCCTTCCCTACAAAACCCCAACAACCTGATCTTTATTTAATGTTCCCTGTTTCATTGAATGGCACCATCTATTATGTTCTGCAAGACAGGATACCATGATACTATCTTTGATACCTTGCTATGCCTCACTGTCCATATTCAATACACAATTCAAGTCCTAATTATTTTCCTTCCTAAGTATATCTCTTAAATCCATTTACTTTTTCCTAATACAAGCTATCATCACCTCCCAACTGAATGATTGCACTGGCCTTCACTGGGGTTTTCTTACTTCTGGCCACTTTCAACCTATTCTAAATTTTTTCAAATAAATCTGTTATTATCCTCCCCCCAATTAAAACCCTACAACGGCTTCTTATTGTTTAAGTACTGTGGCCTAAGTTTTCCATCACCACACTGGCCATTCAGCTTCAGACAGGCACTAAGTTGTTTCTGCTGTCCAGAATGTCCTCTTAATGTTCCCTCCACCCCATCTCTGGCCTAATTAAAGCCCATTCTTCCTTCAAATCTCAGCTGAATCTTTGCAGAAATTCTCCCTGACTCTGTTGATTGGATCAATACTGCCTGATTAGATCTCCTAACATCACATATAATTCTTTCATAAGTATCTCTCTCACTGATTAGATTACAAGTTTCAGATAAGGGCAGAGTTTGTAACTTTAATGCTTGTTTTTTTGTTGTTGTTCATCCTTGTACTCCTGTGTCTAGCACAATGCTAGACTAACAGAGATTCTCAACAAATATTTGACAAATGAATCTTGCACAATTTTTTCCAAATCGGATTCTCCTACCTTTTGACTCTGGAACTCACCCTCCTGTTGATGGCTTTGTCTGACCTTTCATGCCTGAGCTGGACACTGCCTCTTAAGTTTTGGCCCTTACCTTGCCTACATCTTTTTATAAGGGTACAAAGTTTTCAGCTGCTTTTGGCAAACATTCTGTAAATTTCAACTTGGCCCCATGACCCCACATTTCAGTGTATGGCCCTCACCTGTATTAATGTATGAATCAAGATGCATATAATGTCCAATTCAACTTCACACATAAAGACTAATATCCATACCTACACCAACAACTACATCATATCTGTTTGGAACATTTATGGTCAACAGTGATTTTTTTTTCTCTTTTGGCCATACCATGTGGCTTGTAGCATCTTAGTTCTTCAACTGGGCCACAGCAATGAAAATGTAAAGTCCTAACTACCAGACTGCCAGGGAATTCCCTATTATTTCATATTACCTTTTAAATGTATCTTATACGTTATCTTTTTTCTTTCTGTTTTTACTTACTCATTGTTCTAAAAATTTATCCTTTATAATAAAAGTTTCAAAGTTTAGATAAATTGTAACTTTTTTCAAATAAATTACTGAATTAGTGCTACGATGAAAATATGCCATTTTCTTTCTTAAAAAGTTATTTAACAGATTTTTATCTCAACAATAAAATCAATTGTTGGTAAACTGATTTTTGAACAATATTTTTTGGTTTTGTAAGAAAGAATTACTATAGTTAGGTGAATTTGTTTGTCTCATACATCGATGGCTCTAAAGTAGCTATCTGGGTATGGCAGTAAGGAATGACACAAATGTTTAGGAATGGGAATTTGCTTCCTTTTTTTATAGCCAAGTCTATCTCTGTACCAAAGTTCTAGTATATATTGTCTTGTCCCATGTGTTCAAGTTTTTGTCTTGTGTCTTTTCCCAGTATCTCAGACAGTTGAGGACAGTGACCTTGACTTATTTTCTAGTCCTGATGCTGCACTCTAATTCCCATATCAAGGTTTCTCTTACACGCTGTTGAACCTTGGCACCATGACCTTAAATTTCTATCTACTGCCTTTTCCTGGTGTCAGTTCCTTCAGAGAAAAGATAATGCTCATTGACTGTGACTTTATTCTGTGGCTTACAGACTGTATTTCCACTCTGGTCTGTTGCTTGGACATTGTTTTTTACAACTGCCTACATGTTTGTTCAGTATTTCTGAGCCTGTGAGGCTCTGAGTCTTGGTCAATTCTATTTTGGGCCATCCTCTGATGAAATGAGTACCTCATAAGCTATCTAGCTCAAGGAACTGGGCTATCATGCAGGTGTCTGGTTCAGACAAGTTAAATAATCTATTTGTTCGCTCATAAGCATTTATTTGGTAGGGTAGGAGATGATCTGGTATTTGTCAGTTCCTGTGATTATAAAGTCAGGGAAGTCACGATCTTTTTCCTTAAGGAATTTAGAGCCTGCAGGAGGAGCACCTCAGCTCCACCTTACCATCATGTGTCAGGAACTGTGACCAGGGAACGTACAGGGTACGAGGAGAGCACAAAGGAAGGGGCATCTGCATCAACCTAGGGAAGAGTGAGTGTAAGGAAAGACTTGCATGTGATTATTTTTGAAGTGTTTTTAAACACAAGCAGGCATTGGCTAAAGGGAGAAATGGGAGAAAGGAATTTCCAAGCAGAAGAAACTGTCGACTCAGCACAGAGGTGACCGTGTCTCCTAGGTTCCTGTCTGCCTTTGATCTCAACATTTCACCAATGTGAAATGTTTTACCACATTTCATCAATATACAACTTTGTTTTATGTGCTTCTCTTTACAGACACCTTATTTAAAATAGCTTGTTGATTCACCAACATTGAACTCATAGCCAATAGCACTTATAACTCATATCTGAATCAAGCTTATCTAATGCATGTATTTTTTCCGTAAGGCACGTCACAACCTTCTTGTACTTAGGAACACTACACAGTCTTTCAGCATTTGGAGGCTATCAGTGAAATCATTTAAAAAAGTGAGAAACATGGCACTTACTAAACTACAAAAATGACACCTGTTTACAGTATGAGTTGAAACAAGAAGGCAGAACATTGTCTTGTTTAGCCTCAGCTAGGAACATGTGTGTTGGGCAACTCGAAATTTTCACTGGTCTGTGAATTACCCTCCAATGACCACAAAGATGCTACTAGGATTGATTTTGGGGTTACAAATAAACTGTTGCATAGTAAGTGAATTTGCAAATATGGAATTGTAAGAAGGACTGACAATAGCACCAACACAGTGGCTTGGGGAACTGAAAAATCTCAGAAGCCAAATAGACAAACGGCTGTATCAGGCTCTGAGAGTTTGCGTGACCACACCTCCTGGGACTAAAACACCTTAGCACAGAAAATGATAAAATGAGGAAATAAATGTAGATACAGAAAGTTTTTAACTTTCTTATCTGGCTCCAACATATTTTACCTACAGCTCTTTTTATCTTGCCTCTCGCAGAGGCAAAGGGAAAAGGTAGACTATGGTTTTGATTTCAGGTATGTTGCGATTATTTTCTGAGTGACCTGATCCACAGAATTACCCTGTTCTTCAAAAAATTCTATTGATTAACCCTACTGGTGGCTCAGATGGTAAAGCGTCTGCCTACAATGCGGGAGACACGGGTTTGATCCCTGGGTCGGGACGATCCTCTGGAGAAGGAAATGGCAACCCACTCCAGTACTCTTGCCTAGAAAATCCCATGGATGGAGGAGCCTGGTAGGCTACAGTCCACAGGGTCACAAAGAGTTGGACATGACTGAGCAACTTCACTTTCACTTTCACTGCTTAAAGGGTGTTTACTAATTTGAACAATAACGCTTCATGTAGCTGGAATCATATAGTTCTGACTTTGTTAAAAAAAAATACATGATCTTCTTTGCTTTGTTCTGTGTTCAACAGTTTCATTTAATCATGTTTTACCAGGTGATAGTCTGGGTCCTTGCCTAATTGTACTATAGGGCTTAAAATGCTTTTATTTTGTTCTTAAAGTGAATGTATACAGAACAGAAGAGATACAGATCTTTGAAAAAAAAGATGAGATGCATTTGGGACATGACCTTATCCAACTCTGGGGCTGGGTCTGTCTGGGGCAATGAATTCAACCATTTGATCTCAGATATCATTTCTCACCCCAAGCATCTTTTGGTGGACTCTGTGTGTGTGTGTGTATGTGTGTTAAGTCCCTTTAGTTGTGTCTGACTCTTTGTGACCCTGTGGACTGTAGCCCACCAGGCTCCTCTGTCCATGGGATTCTCCAGGCAAGAATACTGGAGTGGACTGCCATGTCCTCCTCCAGGGGATCTTCTCAACCCAGGGATCAAACCCGTGTCTGTCTCCTGCATTGGCAGGCAGGCAGGTTCTTTACCGCTAGAACCACTTGGGAAGCCTTTGGTGGACTGTAGGTGTTTAGAAGATTAAGAAGGAAACCTTATCTGTCAACCTTAAATGTTTCTCAAGACTGAATAATGTTTGAACACAAAGTGATACAACAGAGGATATAAAAGAGTAATCCATATTTATGCAATCTTTTAATTATCATTTGCTACCAAAATATTTGCTTGCTACGGTGAATGCACAGTCTCTTTTTATGATTCTTCCACTTGAATTTTTTGACAAATTTGCAACAACAAGAATTTAAATAAGTATCTTGTTGGTGAAGGAGAAACCCACCACTTCATAATGGTATTCATTTTATGGAGGAAAAGGAATTTTATTATTACATGAGGGCAGGAAAGCAAAATTAAAACAAAGCCAGGTAACGCTGAGACTGAGAAAATTTTGATTTGTCTGGGAAGCCATTCCTGGCCAATTTGATACCAAAAAGGATTTTCTTTTAACTGAACATCCTGGGCAATGACACCGAGGAAATTCCTTACATCTTTGGTTTGGCTCTACAAAACTGATTAACAATGATTCTGAGTATCCCTTCGAAGTATAAGATAATGGAGGATAATGTTAAAGGTTTCCACTTTTGTGATTTGGTATCTAAAAATGCATCTTTGTGAAATTTCTTAAATTCTTCTTCTAAGCATGATATCATAGAATGATTTGCTTCTGGTTCACTGAAGTGTCATATAGCAAACTGACGTTTTTTGTTTAAGAAATAGGAATTTCGTTTTTCTTAAAAAATATTAAAATTTATTTATTTATTTTTGGCTGTGCTGGGTCTTCATTGCAGCGCGGGCTTTCCATTGCAGTGGCTTTGTTTGTGGCTGTACAGGCCCTAGGGTGTGCAGGCTTCAGCAGTTGTGGCTCCCAGGCTCTAGTGCACAGGCTCAATAGTTGTGGTGCAGAGGCTTAGTTGCTCCATGGCATGTGGGATCTTCCTGGATCAGGGATTGAACCTGTGTCTGCTGCCTTGGCAGACAGATTCTTTACCGTTGAGCCACCAGAGAAGCCTGCAAATTGACTTCTGAGTCAGACTTACTCAATAGTTAGCATTGGTGGTACACGTTGTGAGACTGAACAGATTTAAATGTTAGTTGCTCAGTCATGTTTGACTCTGCGACCCCATGGACTGTATCCTACCAGGCTCCTTTGTCCATGGAATTCTCCAGGTGAGAATACTGGAGTGGGTTGCCATATCTTTCTTCAGGGGATCTTCCTGACCCAGGGATTGAACCCAGGTCTCCTGCATTGGAGGCAGACTCTTTACTGTCTGAGCCACCAGGGAAGCCTGATAAACGGTATATCTTTATTGCTGATTCGCAGATGGCATCTTTTCCTTCTAAAACCCTTTAGTTTATATTCAGTCACATTAAACTCTGATTGCAGATGGATGTTTATGAATATGTTATCTATATACATGCCTTAAAGTACTGCTCTGATCTTTTCTTCCCCTCCCAGAAAATGAATTATTTATAATCATTTTCATAAAGAGATAATCAGGTAAAGAGCTTTCTTAAAGGTGGCAAAACTAAAAAGCAAATTAGTTTTATGATTTCAAAGAATTAGCTGACTATTCATTTATTATAATGTTTTCAGACTACTTTAGAAGCCTCATAGGAAGAATAATGGGCCAGCACAGAGCTATAAGGTTTCCTTTATGGACCGAGTAAGCCATTTAATCTTGATGGACTCAAATTGTTCTTGATTTTCTGCCATGGCTATCCATCACAGAAATAGTACTTGTGATTAATAGCACTTTTTCCACTAACCAAAGTATTTATAATGTATACCTGGAAGATATTCCAAGATGGAGGATAACATTAAAGTTTAAAAAAGTTCAACAACTGAAAAAATCAATCAATATCAGTTGGGGAGAAAAGCTATAAAGGTACTTTTAGGAGAGAGAGATAAATTTTTAGATTTTCATTAATTTTAAGGAGACTGTGAAAAAAAAACTTTAAGAGACTTGATGGGGAATATTGTTTCCCATTTTAGAATGAAAATTATACCAGGAATTTACTCACAAATGTATATGTTCAAAACATGTTGAAGATCTGCAAATTAAATAGATCATTATAAATGTTTTATTAGTTAAATAGAACCTCCCACCTCCATTTATTTTCTGCCATCAAGCTGAAAATTTTAGAATGGTGGTGGCAGCAATGTAAAGAGAGTACTACAATCTTAAAAAAACAGTGTCATCCAAAAATAGAGTCTAAGTTTTAGTAATTACAAGGAGTCACAGTTCCTCCTATCATATATAGACCCATGAGGTAAAAGCAAAACTGAGAAGCGAGGGCATGTGCTAAATTGATCCTAAAGCAGATTTGCAAATAGACTAGCTTTGAAGAACATTTTTACAAAAACTGTTGGCCTAGAAAAATTTGTCAGGTGTATATACATGCAAAAGGCTAACCAAAATTTATCACTGTATAGAGCCTATGTTCATTCATTCGTTAACTCAATTATGCCATTATTTATTCTATCAACAAATATTTATTGAGTTTCAAAAGGTAGACAAGCAACAGGGTCAAGCAAGTAGGAAATGACCTCTGCTCTCACGGAGGAAAAGAGAACTGGCATTTGTTGAGAGCAAATGATGGTCATGTGTTTTACAGATCTTATACCATCTGGATGAGGGGGATATTTTTATCACTGCTTCTTCTCTATCTGAGGAAGCTGAGCCTTACAGGGGTTAAGAAGGCTTCTCAAGGTCATTGAGATAGTAAGTGGCAGAGTCAGACTTCCAAACCCAGCTTGTCTCTGAAGTCCACTACACTATGGTGCCTGGAATCTAGCAGGAGAGACAGAAATGTCCACACGCAGCTATAACACAGATCATGACTTGCTCTGGGAGCACAGAGAAGGGAGCTATTCATTCTGTAGTGTCCAAGTCACCTCTGGGAAGGCTTCAGAGAGAAGTTGTATTTGAGTTGAAACTTGAAGGTAAATGTGGGACAGCATTTTAGGAAGACACACAAAAGTGCACTGCAGGTTGAAGAAAGTGTACAGTTCCACAGGGCTGGAAACACTGTTTCTCACACTTGTATTCATACCACAGTTTTGAATTTTAGGATCTTTGGCAGCATACCTGAACAATACCGTGGCCATCAATCCGTGTAATAAAATGAGACTCACAGGCTTTGGAATTAGGATACAGGCTTTGAATTTAGACTCAGCCACTTTCCAGTTGTAGGAACTTTGGAAGATCATTTAAGCTTTGTTTGATTAAATGGGAATAATCATCATGAGGTTATTGTAAGGAGAGTATAAGTTGATGCATATACAGTTCTTAGCTTAGTATACATACCACATGGTATGCACTCACTAAATTGGGTGTTATGAGTACTATATCACAATGGTATCTGAGGACATCTATTGTTGTTCAGTTGCCAAGTCGTGTCCAACTCCTCACAACCCCATGGACTGCAGCATGCCAGGCCTCCCTGTCCCTCACCATCTCCTGGAGTTTGTCCAAGTTCACATCCACTGGCCTCCCCAGTGGCTCAGATGGTAAGGAGCATATCTTTAAGAGCATTCAATTATTACATGATTCTCTTAATTGTATCACATCATACTGACTCAGCTCTCCTATATCCTCACAAGGCAGTTTCAGTAATATTCTCTTTCTGCCCTGCTGGTTTGCTGCTTGGTTAGGCCTCTTCTACTCTCAACAGATAGAGTCTTGTTTATACTGCATTGCAGAACCCACTTGACTTAATGTACAATTTGGCAGATATCACAGAATAATGTGTATGTTTAGGTTTAGCAAAAATATATTAATATTTACCCACTTTCCATCTCAGCACACATGGTAAAGGGTACACAGTGTGCCCTAGCCTAGTGGTTGAGAACCAACTGTACAGAGGAGGCTGTTTTTGGGGTAGGGGCTGGTGAATAGGGGAAGGAAGGAGAGTGGTAGAAGACAGTCAGGTCATGGTCAGACTGGGAAAGAACTTGAATACCAAGCTGGAGAGTTTGGTCTCCATCCTGCAGAAAAGCCAGGGAGAAAAATGAAACCAGATATATAGACTGAAATATATCATTCCCATCCCCACTCCTGCAACTTCTATGTTGAAGCCCTAACCCTCACTGTAACTCTATTTGGAAACAGATCTTTTAGAAAGGTGGTTCAAGTTAAAAGAGGTCATAAACGTGGGGTCCTAATATAATAGGATTGATGTCCTTATAAGATGATGGAGAGACGCCAGAGCTCCTGCTACCATGTGAGGATGCAATGGGAAAGTGACCATCTATTCCAGAAGCCTGGAAATGAGGCTTCATCAGAAACCAACTCTGGAGGCACCCTGATCTCAGGCTTCCAGCCTTCAGAACCATGAGAAAATAAAATTCTGTTATTTAAGCCACCTGTTCTGTGGTATTTTGTTATGGAAACCCTAGCAGACGAATACAGTAAGAAAGCAGCATAACAGGACTTGGGTTTTAGGAAGATAACTAGTTCAGCATGGAGGATATTACTTGATTGGTCAACTCTATACATTCTTTGAAACGCAGTTCCTTTGGGAAGAGTTCTTCAATCATTAAGCTTGACTTTGATGTCCTTCAATGTGTTCCCATAGTTCTACCTGTGTATGTATTATGTGCATATATCTATCATAATAATGCATTATTTAATTGGCATTCTCCCCCGCCAGATTATAAACTCCTTGAAGTCTGGGAATACATCTTTATATTCCCGGCATCTAGGATAGTACTTGGCATGTGACAGGTTCTCAGTAGATATCTGGGTATTTATTAATTAATAATAGAAGAACCCGAGGCAAGGAAATCAGTTCTAAGACTACTAATATATAATAGTTTCTTAACAGAAAATTCACTTGTAACTCCTCAAATTGTCTTAAATTGTTTGACAAAAAATGATAAAAATTGGAAATAGTTTGCCTTTAATCTTTTATTTCTAATCCCTTCCAAAAATGAAATTAAAATGTGCTGAAGAAGTAGAATTTTAATGATTTTTGCCTCACTGAAAATTAAGTTCTCTTCTCCCTCATTAAGTCCTGGTATAAATATACAGTATATAGTATCCCCAGGAGAGAAGAAAATGCTGACTATTTGTAATCACTTAATTTGTTTGGAGGAATCACCAAGAGTCCATAAAGGGAACTAATGTGATCAGCAAACTCAAATGCATTGTTCTATAATTTATGTAGAATTCCCAATAAGTCTTTTGGAGTTTGCCAATAGATTTGGTGATTAAAGACATTAGGTCAGACAAATCCTCTATCTTTGCTTTTATAGTACAGGAACAGTTTCAGGAATGGAATTTCCCCATTAACCAAACAAAATGTTTCTATAAATCACTGTACTAATTATTGAGTTAAAGTCTGTGCCTGCAACAAGAAAAGCAAACAAGGCATGTCGCCAACAAGAGATATGTTCAGTTGATTTGACAACACCAGTGTGTTGAATTGTGGCCTTCAGTCAAAATGCTTCTAGATGACAGACTCGTTCCTCTGATCATTTAATTTTGACCTATTAAGACAGTCGGTTCATCAAAGAGTCAGACATGACTGAGCAACACAGCACAGCACAGCAAGACAGTCAATTCTCTTCACTTTTTCCTGTTCTTACACTATTTCTCTTTTATATGATTTAGGGCCTTATTGGATGGAAGGTGTGTGAATCCATCTTTCCCCACTTCCCTCTGATTTCTCTGTTCTTATACATCCTTGGGCTTTTGCAGAGACTGAGAACTGCCAAAGTTTAATAGAATTCCTTAATCTTCAATTAAAGTTCTAATAAAGGTTTTTCAACGCTCAAGCTGATATACCAGAAGCAGAAAATTTCTATATATGTATATTAAAAAAAGAATATTGGGATGATTTAGAAAATAATGGAGACGGGCATGGCAACACACTCCAGGATTCTCGCCTGGAGAATTCCATGAACAGAGGAGCCTGGCGGGCTACAGTTCATGGAGTTGAAAAGAGTCAGACACCACTGAGCCACTAAAACACACACAGAAAATAATGAAATTTTAATGAAAATCAAATAACTTTATGAAATATTGGCCTACCTTTTGGAGATACTTTTTTTTCTCCTCAGATTCCTGAATCTTTAGGGTTTCAGCAGTGACATCTCTACTCTCTAAAGAAAATAGTCAAATTCAATCTGAAATAATTTTATCATGATTTTACAATAATGTTGATAAAAATTAAAGGTTAAAAGGTAATACATAGAGTAGGAAGGTAACATAAATATGTACTGTCTTAAAACTTTATGGACCAGATTCATAAATAACTGGAGACTGAATTAATTAGCTCTGACCGCAAGGAAACTTTAATCTTTTTAGAAGAGGAGTAGCCTGAGTCTAAAGATAAGGAAAATTTTCTCAGACAAATAGATGTCATAACCCAAGGGATATTTTCAGATGTGCTTTTAGACAGAATAAAGATACCACTGATCATTTTGGGGTGGAAAAATTGCAGAGATGATTTTAAAATTATTTGTATAGAGGTTTAGACATTTGAATGAAAGCTTCTTTAGAACTAGGTTCAGCAGTTTCTCCTGGGTGGGGCTCTAGTATCTTCCCCGTGGGTTACAGAGGAGCTACTCACCGGGTGCACTGCTCCTGGAAGGCCGCGCCACCGGCAGACGCTGGCTGCTACCTCTGGACAGCACCAGCTGAGATTCGTTTGGGGGGTACATTGACGCCCCGATCCAGAACTGCTTGGCCAAGTTGGCATCGCGATCCGAAGAGCCGGTGAACACTAGCAATCCTTGGGGAAAAGCTTCACAGGACTCCTCTGGGCTGCTAAGACTGCTGCTGGGCCTCGTTTCCATGGCAACTCAGGACGCTTCTCCAAGCTCCTTTGCCCGTCTCTCAGCCCCGCCCCTCCTCCACTCCGGAAACCCGCCAAGTTGGCAACCACCACGGCCGGAAGCCCTTGGTTTGCTCGGTAGATGTTGGGGTCTGGCGCGCGCTTGTGGGTCACCTGAATCCCATTTCTGCAGTGATCACAGGCTTTGGGACCTGTCCAAGCGTTGGGGTCCAAATAGGAGAGTCAAAGCATCCACTCTGGGGCGTCTTGTCCCGTTGGAGTCAGTGCGGGAGCACTTCAGCTTTTTCATCCTCAGCCTCCTTACCCCCACCCTCCCTCCTCGTATCCCCGCCAGACCAGCTTCCTTTCCTCCAAACATATCTAAATAAAGCTTTCAGTTCCTTAGTTCCACTGTCCCAAACCCTTTTCCACACCAGATTGCTGTAGCGCAGCACCCTCTATGGGGACGTTCTGGGCCTGCATTGGTTGATGAATTCAACAGGGCAGCTAACATCATAGCCTATGGTAGCTAGAGGTGGGAACTGGGCTGATAGGTACCCTTGTGTATAGTTTTTTACACGTTTACCCCCTGAATCTGTAAGGCCAATCTTACGGAAGGAAGCTTGATTTAGATTTTCAGTCCCACTAAAAGCTGCTTTTACTGCAAGAGTTGTAAATGATTACTTAAGTATACCGGATAAGTGGGATGAAAAATACACTATAAACATTTTTGTTAATATATTCTTATAAAAATGTTTACAAATGTATGTGTAGCTTTCCCCGGAGATCTGGTTAATCTAGGAACAATTTAACTATTTCAGCGATAGGCAAGTAGTAATTACTGTAGGAGGAATTGAGATGGAAATCATAAAACCAGTTTAGGAAAGGACATGAACACATTGGTAATAACCACAATTTCGTTTCCTTAAGGCACTTTTTTTCAAGATATAGTCTCTCACAGAAATAGTTCAAAAGTTGATAATTACAAACCTATACAATGACAGCTAAGGGAAAAAATTCTATTCTCCAATATATCTGAACATTTTTTGGTTCAGAGACTGAAGGAATATTGAAAAATCATATATATTCATATATATTTATTATATACGTCGTATATTTAGCACCTAAAATGTTGATTTCTCTCTTGGTTAAGCTATTGATAAATAAGCAAAGGGCAATAGCAGCAAATTCCAATCCCCCTCGCCAATCCCCCCTCCCCACATTGATATGTACATGCAGTTCATTTGGATGAATTCCCAAATCTTTTTACCTGGCCGTGTGGTTAGTGATTGGTAGTATTAGCAATCAGCTAACTACACTGCCTAGTAACTAGACTCATAGGAAAAAAGGTTTACATTTATCACAAACTGCGTCTCAGGTTGGTGCTCCATACGCTGTAATAGGCAAGGTACTGGTTCAGTAGTAGCTCACTTGGTGACCTGGTGAATACCCTACAAGATAATGAGAGGATGGGCTGGCTGGATGGCATCACTGACTCGATGGACAGGAGTTTGAGAAAGCTCCGGGAGTTGGTGATGGGCAGGGAAGCCAGGCGTGTAGCAGTCCATGGGGTCACAAAGAGTCCGACACGACTGAGCGACTTAACTGAACTACTAAATAATGAAAAACAGGCACAACGAATCACAGCAAACAGCATTAAACGTTACGTGGGGGCTCCACCCAGCAGTTAAAGTCTTAAGGCTATTCAACACCACGGATTTCGCTTTGTTTACATGGGATTACACCGTCTTGCTTTTACTCCTCGAGATGGCTAACAGTTTAACAGTATCTAGAAGCAGCAGCTTGCAGGAGTTTGCAGGGGGGTTACTAGCAAGCTGACAACGTGCTCTGCCAGCAGCGGTAAACGCTGACGCATCAGATCTCGAAGCCCTGGGTACTCTTCTTGAACGCTTGGGGTCGGCGGTTAGCCGCCGAGGGTGGCGTCTTCCTCCCGGCAGGGCGGCGGGTGATGCTGTGCCTTGTTTTGATGGCAGTGGAACTAGTGATTGTAAGCACGAGAGTACAATCAGCTAATTACACTGCCTACAAACCGAGCACCGGGCGCCCGCGGGCTCGAGGCTCCCAGACGGTTCGCAGCGCCGACGCGGTGTCCCGGAACAGGCGGGCGGGAGGGATCGGGCCCGCCGCGACCCCACATTTCCCCGGGGGAGACACCCGACAGTGCCGGGGCGTGAGGCCCAGGACGCGGGTCCCCAGAGGACGCCTCCGAACCTGCCCCCCAGCGACTCTCGCTCGGCCCGTGGGGCTGCGCGGGGCCCCCGCCGGACGTGCCGCGCAAGCTTGGCAAGGCCGGCGGGCCGCGCTCCAGCGGGAACCTGCCGCCCGCCGGTTCGGCCCCCCTCCCCAGGCCCAGGTGACTCCCGGGGGCGCCCAGCCGGCTGGCCCCACCTGGGCCCCCGAGCCCGCGTCCCCGGCCCGCAGTCTCCTGCGCCTCCCGGGGCTCTGCCGCGCAGGTTCCCTTCCTTCCCTTCCCTTTCCCCTCCGCTCTCCTCGGGCCGGCTCCCACCTCCCTCAGCCGGGCCGGGCCAGCCCCAGGAAACTTCTCTTCAGTTCTGGGCCCCAACCCTTAGAGCCGGCTCTTTCGACCCCGTGCGCCCCGCCGCTCCGAGTGGCCAAGTGACCGTGGCCGTGGCCGACCAACCGCCCTCGGAACCCCGCGGGTGGAGGGGGCGGGGCGGGCGCGAGGGGAACGGGTGGGGGAGGGGCGGGGGGGGGGGAGGGGCGGGGTGGGGGCGGGGAGGACGCCGCCTGAAGGGGCGGGGGGCGGGCGCCAGTCCGGACGAGGCCCGGGACCTGGAGGCACGTATCTTGGGAAGTTGTTTTTCCTCATCTATCGAAAGGGACGAGGGGCTCCTTCTCTCCGACCCCCTCTCCCAGAAACCCCAAGCCCTCCTCCCAGTTTTCAAAACCCATCCCCGTCAGGGAAAACAGCTTGCTGGAGTATCAGTTTGTTGGCTCCAGTTTTCTGAAGAGCGGTTGGCCTGGGCGGCCTGTAACATGCCGGCGGACTGCCTGTGAGGTCCCGTCTGCCCTCTTGTGTTCTCTTACACCGTCGGAGGGCCATTCCGTGCCGGTGGGAGCCAGATCTTCTTTTAGTCAAGAGAGGGAGCTGGCCGTTAGTTAGATGGGAGTGTGGTCCTCTTAAGGTCGAGGCCGAAGTTTCGTACCCTCTCGGTCAGCTTTGGTGGTTCAGTCGCTAAGTCGCATCCAACGCTTGCGACCCCATGGACAGAGGAGCCTGACAGGCTACAGTCCATGCGATTCTCCAGGCAAGAATACTGGAGTGGGTAGTCATTTCCTTCTCCAAGGGATCTTCCCAACCCAGGAATCGAGCACGGGTCAACTTCAGGCAAAACTATTCCTACTTCTGGTACATTGTTTATTTCAGTCCCTGCTATGTGTTCAGCCCCTTGGGTCGTTCATTCCACTCTCCCTATGTACAGCCTAGATGGTAACACAAAATGAACACACATTATAAATAAATGCCTAATAAATGTCCAAGGTGGGTAGAAATAAAAGTGAGCAGGGTGGGGCATGAAGGAGAACTATAATTGGTTAGGAAAGTGTCACGGAGGAGACAGTACTAGAGTAGGTCCTTGACGCAAGAGTCGTTTTGGATGATCAGGGTGAGGGCTGTGGAAGAAAGACAGTTTTGTGACCAGTTCCATTTCCTTGTTTCCACATTTGAGGATGTAGATGTGTTTTATGTGTGCATTTGGAGTAGATTGAGCAAAGAGGATAGTGAGGATTTCTGGGAGACCTCCACTAATAATTCTTTCCCTTAGTTACTCCTTCCCTTTGTTTTCTTCAGTGCATGAATCAGGAGAGAATAAAGAGTATTGTTTGATTATACACTTTCTAGGGCTCAACTGGAAGTAGCCCTCCCTTTGATCTTTATGCACCCAGGATGGAGTACTGCATTATTGACCCAAATATCTTAATTCTAAATGATTGTCCACAAAAGAAAACTCCCCAGCTATAGTCTGATTCCCTAAACCCAGCAAGTGGTCTCACAGATGCCACTCAACATGGATAGGCCCAGATGATCTAAATCATTCAACACACATTCCAAACTCACATTCTTAAAACACCAGAAGAACATCTTCTCAAGGATGAATTTGAGTAAGTTATAGCATTATCTTTGAATATGAAAAACAGTACTTTTTTTGGTTGTTGTTAAATGCATCATTTGCTCTGTGTACACCAAAGTGAAGAGTAAGAAACCAAGGTATAAAATGTACAGTACAGAAAATGTTAGCTGTAAAAATTAACTTGTTAAATTGTAAAAGGTAGGTTATTTACAACTAACAGTGATTTGTATTCATCATACCTTTGGGAGAGTATGACATTGGTGAACACATTACATAAATCCTTCATAAACCTTTAACGTGTATAGTATACCAAGTCATTATCAGGCAACATGCTGTAATCAGAGTTAGCTAACCTCTAAACTCTCTAGAGATAACTGTAGAGTTCAATTTGTACTTTCTAGTTAAATATACATATATAGATAAAATAGCTTCCATTCCATTAACCATATGCAATCTTATAAGTCTTGGTTAGGACGTGGTTAGAAAGGCAATTCTGTCAAATTGTTAGTCATTTTTACCCAATACGATATTTAATACCTCCTCCTGATTGATATTTTATGATTATTAGCTGCATCTTACATGTCTTACCTGAGCTGAATTGCTGCCATCCAAGGCAGTGGTTGCAGGTAGATGCCTTGAAATTTAGATTTTTAAAACTTTTCTTCAAAGATGATAAAAAAAAAGAAAATTCATATATAAAAGTCATCAATATGCATTGCCTACTGAAATCAAACATTTAAAATTCAGTTTATTTTGTAGGTAGTGCAACTAAAAAAATAATGAGACAAAATGTGTGTGGACTAATTTTGCTTAAAAAAAAAAAGAATGCTTGTTCTTAGGGTTGCTGTTGGTTTGGCCTGCAGTTACTAGAGAAACTCCAAGGCTCTCATTCCCTTTATGGTTCATGTCTAGACATGCCTGGAGACCAGGGAGATCCATGATTTAATCTAAGTAAGAATGCTTGCGGTGTTTTTAAATGCCCAAACAGAAGATTGCATTTGTTTTATACAGTACCAGGAAGGTACTATTCAGGGGCTTGTTTACTGTTGTATTTGATTTCTGGGCATTTGGTGATTAGGGAGATGGGGACGGTGCATTAAGGAAAGGAGGTGAGATTGGTTGTTAGGAGGAAAGCAAGAAGAGTGTAGAAAACAAATACGTCCTGCTTTAGCAAATTTATTATATTGGCTAAACTTACCACTCCTAAATAAAAACTAGAGTGATGAGAGTTGGGAATTACAAAAGATGGTGAAAGCTTATTCACTGCTTTCAACATACATAAATATGCCGTCTGAACATTTTCTAACTTCCATAGCTTTTTTTTTTTTTCATTTAATTTTTAAAAAGTGTTTGGCTGCGCTGGGTTGTCATTGCTGCACTCAGGCTTTCTCTAGGTGTGGTGAGCAGGGGGCTGCTGTCAGGTTGCAGCGCAATGGCTTCTCTTGTCGCAGAGCATGGGCTTTACAGCGTGTGGGCTTCAGTAGCTGTGGCTCAACGCCTAGTAGCCCTGTGGTATGTGGAATCTCCCTGGACCAGGGATTGAACCAGGGTCCCCTGCATTGGCAGGTGGGTTCTTAACTACTGGATGACGAAGAAGGTCCTCCATAGCTTTTGTCAGGGAGAAAGACATGGTCAGGCTGAGGAGAAATGATTGGAGTTTAGCAGCTTCTTTTTAAACCTGTTTTTTTATATGGTAAATTTTCTCTTAAGAAATATAAAACCATGTTTTGATTTTTATATAGATCAATAACTATTAGAATATTTTATTAATATTCATGATACTATAAATAGGAACTAGTTTATTTGTTGAAGCAAGACTAGATTGAAGTCAGCGTGGTGCCTTTAAAGAACTAAAAATCAATGAATCTGTTTAATTATGAGAGGAGATTTTCTTTCAAGCTAAAAGGAACTGCTAGCAACTTTTCTAATTTTATACTTCTGATTCCATTTCATTGTACTCTCATTAGTAAGAGTGCACCAGATTCTTGATTATCTTAAGTTTCTATTTATTGATTAATCAATGCTGTTGCCTTCTATATGAAAATGTTAAATTGATTTATCTTTTAGTAAATCAGAAACAATCTAAAATATAAGCTTTATAATTAGAGTTGCTTGAACTCTTGGTTATGACTTAGCAGCAGGAGCAAGCTTGTTGCATATTTATCATCTTTAGAGAACACAATCTAGGGATCTATGGTCTATTAATAGACAGACAATTTCTACACATATATAATTAAGGTAGTGATAGTATATTAATTTTATTAATATATACAATATAACAAGTTGTGTATTATTTACATACTTATATAATAATTATCTTAAGTACTAAGATAGTTAGATTAATAGGTGTTTCAAGACTCCTGAATACTAATGTGAGCTTTGTTGTTGCCAAGCATTTAGATAAAAGGAAAGAAGAAAAACACCAACGATTGGCACACAGAGAAGGTCTGAGAAGGAAAAGTAGGACATAGATAAGGGGAGAAGATGGAGAGGATGCTCTTGGTAGTAGGAGCAACTTATGAAGAAAAAACACAAGCAAATTCATGGAGACTGTAATACACATGGTAGATGGGTGAGCAGTGAATGGATCCCCATTGGGGAAATAGTAATAAGATCGGAGAAGCAGTTAAGTAGGAGATAGATCTTGGAGGACTCTAGGTATCAGGCCAGGGAATTTTAATCTTATTCTTCTGTCTGAGGGACCTATGACTTACATGACGTGTTGTTTTATGGAGATTAATAAAGTGACATAGATTAGAAGAGGGGGAGATAGAGGAGACTGAAGGTCCATTTAGGAGATTATTTTAATAGCCCAGGCATAGAGTCACATAGAATATATGGTCTGAATGAGAGAGGCTTTGTGAAGGGAACTTCACAAGACTTTGGTGACTAGTTAGAGCTAAGAAGGAGAGGACAGAATTAACCTCCAGGTTTCAGTGCCAAGTAGAGGTGTTGGCAGGCAGACCTACTTAGAGGAGAATTATGAGGTATTTTAGGTTTGGGTGTGTATAGTTGTAAGTAATGGAAGGACATTGTGATGGAGTTGGGTATTTGGAGGTGGGACTCTGGAAAAAGACCAGAACTGAAAGGAGAAATTTAGTAGTTTTTATGAAGCTGTAGTAGTTGAAGTTATGAGGATGAATTAGATCGCCAAGAGAGAGGTATGTTGTCTTATTTTTCACTGAACCTCCAGCACATGCTGTGGTTCACTCACGAGAGGTGACTTCAGCAATGTGCTTTTTTTTCTTTTAATTTGCTAAAATTGTTTTTTTTTTAAACTTGGCTGTGCCAGGTATTGGGAGTGCAGAGTCTTAGCCACTGGACCGCTGGGAAGTTCCAGTAATGTGCTTTTCTTGAATAGAGAACAGAATGAGGAAAGTGAAAGGCTCAGGACCAACTTTGAGAGCATCCATTTCATATTTATGGGCTGGCAGGCGGAAATAAACATTGAGGAGGGTTGGTCCACAAGAGAAGCAGAAGAGCGGACTCTCACAAAAGTCAAGCTGTTTTAAACAGGATCATAGACACATATGAATTCAAAGGAAACTGCTGCCTTGACACCCCACATCGTAAAGTTTGTCAGTGGAATTAGCCAGAGGGCAGAGGATGACCACATTGGCTCCACCAGAAGGTTGCTTCAGGGCTTGATTCAGTGGGACTTTCAAGGGGCAATGAACTTCTCTAAGCTATTAGTAAACAGATTAACTTTCCTGACTGCTTTTCACCACTGATTGATCTCTGTCACCTCTCAAAACACAAAACAAACAAAAATCCTCAGGTAGATTTTCAAGAGTTTTAGAAATCACTTGACAATTCTAGGGATTCAGTATAGCCAACAAGTAAACAGAGTGCACAGCTGAAGAAAGTCTGCTCTCTTTAAGAGCTCTGTGAAACCCAAAGGAGGAAATTGGCTATCTTGTTAATTGGTTTACAAGAAGGAAAATACTTTAAAGTATGATTCTCTTAAGCATCCCTCTATGTCTACTTATTCTTGTTTTTGTTTCTACTCCCCACATTTGCTACTTAAGCCTTTTTTCTAGGCAGAATTTATATCCTTTAGTTTTTAAGAATTACATAACATTTATTATCTTTATTTCCTCTGCAAACATGGAACATATCATAAGGATTTCATCTTGCTTACACTTAGTAAAGTTCATATTGTCCTTCTCTTAGCTCATCTACTGCTGGTTTAAATCTCAAGCTCAGCTTTTACTTCCTGGGTAAAATCTTTCCTGGTGTTTTTAGTTAATTTTGGTATTTCCCTTTTCTAACTCTTTGCACTTAATGTATTCACTCTACGATTTATATCTTTCATTAGTAAGATAGTATTATTATTCAATACTCAAATTCAGTTTTTAAATTAGTCTATAATTATAATGTTGCAATTAATATTGCAATGAAATGCAGCAGTTTATTGTAATATCTTATGGGAAAACCCAAATGAACTTTTTGGCTAATGCAATATTAGAGAATGCTGTTCTGTATAACACACATTTATTGTATTAGCACAGAATCTTGTCTATACAGTTTCTTACACCCTGAATTATTTTTAGTGGGCTGACTTGGTTTCTAACTTGATACAGAGACTCCCATGGACAGAGAAGCCTGGCGGGCTATAGACATTTTGTGATACAGACATTTTTGTGCTCTCCAGGACAATGCCACTTAACCATTACGTGTGCTTGATCGTGCACATGGAAAATACAAATAAAGTAGGAAAAAGGCTTGTGGTAAATAAAACACTTGTAGGTAACTTTATCAAAAAGAAGCATCATATAGTTTAAGATTCATTTAGTTGATCAGTAAATGAGTTTCACTTATTAGTGGATTAGGCAGCTCTAAATTTCTTTTGGGTTCAAATGAACATTACATGACTGCAGATTTTTATTAGATAACGTTTTAGCATATACAGTTTCATTTCCACAATTAATGTGACTTCCCTTGTATGTAATTCAAATATAACAGGAGTGACTTGCTGTGTGGGTTGTAGGCTAGTTCACCGCTTTAAAAAATGGTGCTATTTAGTTGCCTTTATCAAAAAATATACTTTCTGCTTGAGTGGGAGTTTTGCTAAAGCATCTGTATTTTTTCCCTTGTTAACAATGATGTGCCTTTGCAAACAGCTGGATGAGTCTATGGATATAATTTTCAATTTAAGGAAGGGAAGCTAATGAAATCCGGAGTCTGGTTATAAAGGCTACTATCTATGACATCAAAAGTCCAATCAATTTTATGTCCAATTTAGATGATATTTTAAAATTATTTTGCCTATTTGAAAACTTATATGCACAAATAGTTTTATTTTATAGCTGAAGTTCAGCTAAAATTAGGAAGATTTCAAGATTTCAAGATTTTCTTGGTGAACCTTGGGGCTTGAAGATACCTTAGCAAGCAATTTGAATTCCCTCATGTTAAAATGAAGAACTGTGATTCTGCAAACTGTTATTCTAGAAGATCGTTTGGGTTATTTTCATGTCTTAAACTATTTGAATCTATGTTTCAGGTTTAATAAGGTAAAATCTATCTTTGATGCTCTCTTTTCTTCTGTTCTTCATCCTTTTCCTGCATGACCAGCAACCTCATGTAGCTCCAATTTTTTGTGGTGCCTCCTCCAGGCTTTCTCTGCTCTCCCAAACTTTGCCAGGTGGAACACAGTTCTTTTGTTCTGCTATGAATGTGTGTATGTCTGTTGCTCAGTTGTGTCCAACTCTTTGTGAATCCATGGACTGTAGCCCGCCAGGCTCCTCTGTCCATGGGATTCTCCAGGCAAGAATACTAGAGTGGGTTGCCATGCTCTTCTCCAGAGGATCTTCCTGACCCAAGGATCGAACCCAGGTCTCCGGCATTGCAGGCAAATTCTTAACCATTTGAGCTTCCTGGGAAGCCCCCTCTACTCTGGGTAACCCATCTGGAAATCCTGGAAAGACAGTATCTAAATCAAAGGAATGAACATCTGATAGTGGGAATTTTATACATTACACAAAAATAATGACAGAGCTGATTTTTTTTGCCTTCAAAACTCAATAGCTATTTTCTATTCCACTTAAATATGAAGTTGACTTAGGCTTGCCCAGGGTGAACCTTCCACCAAATTCTAGTGCCCTTTCAGTGGACATTACTATTTATGTATTTAATTGCTGTAAAGAAACTCAGGAAACCTCATTCTGAACCAACCATTCTTTTTTTCTGGGCTATTCTACTGAACTCAGTTATTTCAATGATAACATTATTGTCTTGGTCACTAATGCTTGAAACTTGAAGTAATTTTTGAGTATTCCATTTCTCAAGCTCTGTATCCAAATGGTCTTGGGTGATTTCTTTCTCTAGAAAACAAATCTGTTGAAAGTTGAAATTTTTTTAAGCCCACAGCAGTGTAGCAGTGCTACATATGTAGCAGTGCTAATATATAGTGGATGGTCAGTAGATAGTCACTGAAAAGTAACACATCATGGCAGCTGAAATACGTAATATACTGTAGAAATGGAAGGACTGGTCTCACCTTTATATGTTCTGAGTTTATAGTGAAATGAAGTGTTAGTCACTCAGTTGTGTTCGACTCTTTGTGACCCCATGGGCTGTAGCCCACCAGGCTCCTCTATCCCTGGGATTCTCCATGCAGGAATACTGGAGTGGGTTGCCATTCTCTTCTCCAGGGGAATTTCCTGACCCAGGAAACGAACCCGCATCTCTTACGTCTCCTGCATTGGCAGGTGTGTTCTTTATCATTAGCACCACTTAAATACTCACTAAATTGAACTGAACTAGTCTTATTAAATCATGTTATTAGACATCAAGGTGTTTAACCATCTGTTTCCACAGTTCTTGTATTATCATTTCGCATACCTCTTCAGCATCAAAGATATTACAATAACCAACGCACCTCCTATTATCTGTATTCCATCTCAGTTTATCACTGGCGAGGTTTGTAACAATCATACCACTCCAGCATGCCTGGAGCCAAGTATATCCATATTCTGCTACCACCAGGGATAAGGTTTTTATTCCAGTCAGCAGGTTTATAACGTACTCCCCAAGTCCCATTTTAGAGTCTGCTTCCTTAAACATTCCTGATACAAACTGTCTTAGACTGAGCTTCTTAGAAATAGAGTCTGAGTTAGGGAGTTTCATGCAGAAGGTTTATTGGGGAATTTTGTTGAGAGATACACCCATAAGGGAGCGAGAAAGAGAATTGGGCAGAGGGAGAGGAGGGCCAGTGACCTGGTTGTTGTTGAGGCCTCTGCCTATCTTATGGGGCTCTGGAGATGAGATGGCCCTTCAGAGCTGTTGCTCATTGAGGCAGGAGGGCCAGGTTTTTTTTCCCTCACACCAGTCAGTCAATGATTGCAGGCCACCCTTTGGGCAAGGAATAACTTTTAAAAAATAAAGTTGATTAACATGATTTAATAAATAAATCAACATATTTGATGATAAGAAAGGCACTTTTGAGCACTTACTATATCCAGTAAATTCAGCTACATCTGGATCTGCTGCCAGGATCTACATCTGGCAGCCTGATTTCAAGGCCTTAGGTACACGTCTTACCCACCTTTTTACAGATAAAGATTTTTTTTAAATTAGAGAAGTTGAGAAACAGCTCCAGGTTTCTAGTCAGCTGGAGAACTGGGAGTCAATCTCATGACGCTTGATTTCATAGCTTATTTCTTAACTACTCGGCTGCACTGCCTTCCTCTAACAACTGCTAGGTAGGCCCTAGAAAAGAGGCTTTAACACAAAAGGTTATTAATTGTAATCTCATCCACAACCCTATGAGGTCGCTATTGTTCCTTTCAGGAAACTGAAGTTTGAGAAGTTAAAGAAGTTGCCCAACGTTACATGCATAGTGAGTTGTAAAGTTGCAGTTTATACCCAGGTCTGCCTGACTCCAAAGCTCATTATTTTTTAAAAAATTAAAAAAAAATTTAATACATTTTAAAAAGATTACTTTCCATTTACAGTATTACAAAATATTGGCTAGATTCCCTGAGTTGTACAATACATCCTTGAGCCTGTCTTACACCCAGTGGTTTGTGCCCCCCAACTCCCCCACCCTTATATTGCCTCTTCCCCCCACCTCACTAGTCTGCTGCTTTTTTTGTGTATTCACTGGTTTGTTGTATTTTTTAGATTCCACATATAAGTTATATCATACAGTGCTTATCTTTATCTGCCCTCCAAGTCTACCCATGTTGCTGCAAGTAGCAGAATTCTGCTTTTTTTTTTTAAATAACTGAGTAATACTCCAGTGTGTGTGTGTGTGTGTGTGTGTGTGTGTGTATGCCACATCTTTATCCATTCGTCTATTGATGGACACTTAAGTAGCTTCCATATCTTGGCAACTGTAAATAATGCTGCTATGAACATTGGGGTGCATGTTACCTCTTTAATGTTTTTTGATTTTTTTTGAATATAGCTAGGAGCAGAATTTCTGGGTCATATGGTAGTTGTATTTTTAGTATTTTGAGAAACCTCCATACTGTTTTCCGCAGTGGCTATGCCAATTTACATTTCCACCAACAGTGTACAAGTGTTTCCTTTTTTCCATATCCTCATCAACATTTATTTGTGTTCTTTTTGATGATAGCCATTCTGATAGGTGTGAAATGATAACTCACTGTAGTTTTGATTTGTCTTTCCCTGATGATTAGCTATGTTGAACATCTTTTCATATATCTGTTGGCCATCTGTATTCTCTCTTTGAAAAAATTTCTACTCAGTTCTTCTCAAAGCGCATATTCTTAAAACATTATGTTGTGTAGGAGGGAAAGATGTGACAAAACAACAGAATTAGTGAAAAAGACTGCTTGGCTGTTAATAGTTCAGTGTGAAGCAGAGACGTGATGGCGCTACCACTAAGGCAAATGCCACCTGAGGCTGTGTTCTAGATACACAGTTTTCAGAGCAAGGTAACAGTCCACTCTATTCTATCAGGCAGAGCACACTTGGGCATTGTGTGGGATTCTGGGCTCCAGCCTTTAAAAGAGGATTACTGACGCACCTGAAACTCATCCAAATGTGAGTGATGAAATGTCTGAGTAACATGTCTATGGGAAGAACTACTGAAAAGCTATGAATGGTTAGCTCTCCCCCTAAAGAGGAGGCTCAGGGGAGGCTCAATAGCTAGTATTTAAAATGTCTTCCTGTGGTGGAGAATTAGATAAAATCTGTATGGTTCAAGAGGGAAAAACTAGGCTGTACAAATAGAAAATCAAAGAGGCGGATGTAGCTTCTCAAGGAGAGGGACTGCCTGGCATTTGGGGCTTTTTCGAAAAGAAATGGGCTTCCTTATAAGAGAAAACTCCTTTTTCACTGACAAAGAACCTGAATGACCACTTACCATGGGTGTTAAAGATATATTCTGGGTATAATGGTTCTTAAATTTAGTGGGTATAAGGATCACCAGGGGGGGCTTGTTAAATACTGATTCCCAAACCTGCCTTTGGAGGTATTGATTCAGTGGATCTGGGATAAAGTCCTGGAATCTGCATTTTTAACAAGCAGCTCAGTGGGTCCAAATCAGGTGATCAGTGACCTACCCTTTGAGAACTAGTCAGACTAGATATACTTTGAGGTCTTTTCCACTTATTTTACAGTAAAAAATGTGTGGAGTCAACACAATGTTCAAAGAAAGTTGTATTTAATTTTAGAAATGATCCAAGACAAAATGCTTTAATATGTTGACAGTTCCGAGAGACAAAATGGGAGACAAAAACACTGGAATGTAGGCTCTAGGATTTGGAAGGAGAAGGATTGATTCTCATCTATGTGATAAAAGATAGGACTTTAATAGCAAAACAGAAGACAGAAATCCAGTTTAAAAATCAATTTTTTTTTTTTCTTTGAGAATCATTAAAGGTTAGCTGAGAAATTCGTTTGCTTGGCTGTTTTGTTGATAGTATTGATGTGCTTTTTTAAGTTCATTGAGGACTAGCAAGTGACTTCTGTTTTAAATTTAAGGTAATATATAAAATTTCCAAATGGTAATTACATGTTGACAATAAGTTAGACCCTTGTTTCTGTTTAATTTCTTCTTGCTTCCTTTCAATGGTTTCAGACCTCCTTGTAGGCTCCTCTTGAATCATGAGAGATGAAATAGCAACAACAGTCTTCTTTGTGACAAGATTAGTGAAAAAACATGATAAACTGAATAAACAGCAAATAGAAGACTTTGCAGAAAAGCTGATGACAATCTTGTTTGAAACGTACAGAAGTCACTGGCACTGTGATCACCCTTCTAAAGGTCAAGCCTTCAGGTGAGAGCTAGGATGTGGTATGCATGGCAAAGGGCAGTAACAAGCCAGCAGCTACCGTCTGCAATGACTGTTGGCCGCCTATAAATAATGAAAATTTATTTGTTTGAACTTGGGCTTGAAAAAAGGAAAGTAGTAGATGATAGCACAATTTTAAAACTATGGAGCAAACCTCCTCGTGCGAAGTGGATTAAACAATTTCTAACTTGTGTTTACTGTGAAGGATATACAGAGAACCTTTAGTCTTCCCAGGTGGCTGTAGTGGTAAAGAATCCACCTGCCAATGCAGGAGACAGAAGAGATGAGGGTTTGATCCCTGGGTCAGGAAGATCCTGTGGAGTAGGAAATGTCAACCCACTCCAGTATTCTTGCCTGGGAAATCCCAGGGACAGAGGAGCCTGGTGGGCTACAATCCATGGGGCCGCAAACAGTTGGACATGACTGAGCACACTTGATGAACTAATTGTGTGATTTAGTAATGGAATCTGTATTCTGAGTTGTGTAAAAATTTGATATTTTACTCTTACTGTAAAACTTCGGAGGGGTGGTGAAGGAGTTGAGGGAAGACGGGAGTGAGGTGGGAGCTGTGTGTATTGGAGACCCTTGCCAGCAGCATGATTCTCCAACTATCACCACGTTGTTTCCCTTTTCTTGTTTTTAAAGGTGTATCAGGATAAACAATAATCAGAATAAAGATCCTATTCTAGAAAGGGCTTGTGCTGAAAGTAACGTGGATTTTTCTCACCTGGGACTTCCAAAGGAGATGACCATATGGGTAGATCCCTTTGAAGTGTGCTGCCGGTGAGTGAGCTTATTGGAGCCAGTTTGTGTGGTCTGTGACCCTTGGAAACCTTAGGTTATTTAGTCTATGCATCTTTGTGAAAGGTGATGCTACAAATCCCTGGATTAGCAATGAGGGCACAAGCCGGTTAAGACTAGATGCAAGCTATATCAGACAACACAGACTTCATTAGGGTGGATGGAGTGGGAAGCACAAAGATTTTTCCATAGTGTTTGAAATTTGACTTTAAACATGGCATCCTGTTGCCAACTGCATAAAGTCCAAGCATTTTAGTCAATGTCAAGGGGGAAGAGGAATTATCTATCATGAGCAATTCAGTCCATTAGTTGAATCAAAAGAAGTTAGTCTGTCTTTACCTTAGTTAATTCCTAGAAAGCTTTTACAGAATCCTTGACTTCCACCAATTATGACAGTATAGTAGCAGAAGATCATAATGTCTTTCAATTTGCTTTGCTGACAAGCCATTTCAATTTGTTTTTTTAAACTATAGTTGATTTACAGAATTATATTAGTTTCAGGTATACATCATAGTAATTCAAAGTTTTTTACAGATTATACCCCATTTAAAGTTATTGTAAAATATTGGTTATATTCCCTGTGCTGTACAATATATTCCTATAGCTTATTTATTTTATACATAGTAGTCTGTACCTACCCCTATCTTGCCCCTTTTCACTTCTCCCTTTTCTACCAATAACCGATAGTTTTCTATATCTGTTGAGTCAGCTTGTTTTGCTATATACATATATTGTATTTTTTTTAGGTTCTACCTATAAATAATATCATGCAGTATTTGACTTTTCTCTGATTTATTTCACTAAGCACAATATTCTCTGGGTCTATCCATGTTGCTGCAAATGGCAGAGTTTCATTCCTTTTTATGGCTGAGTAGTACTCTAGTGTGTACATATACCACATCTTTATCCAGTCATCTATTGATGGACATTTGTGTTACTTCCATGTCTTGGCTATTGTAAATAGTGCTGCTCTGAACCTTGGGGTACATGTATCTTTTCAAATTAATGATTTTGTTTTTTCTGGATATATACCCAGGAGTTGAATTGCTGGATCATATGGTAATCCTACTTTTAGTTTGGGGCATCTCCATATTCCATAGTGGCGGCACCAATTTATATTCCCACCAGTAGCGTACAAGGGGTCCTTTTTCTCTACGTTCTCACCAACATTTGATATTTGTAAACATTTTAATGATAGCCATTCTGACAAGTGTGAGGTAATGTCTCATTGTTTTGATTTGCATTTCTTCAAATAATATAAGATATTGAGCATCTCTTTATGTGCCTGTTAGCTATTTGTATGTCTTGTTTGGAAAAATGTCTATTCATGTCCATTTTTAGATTGGAAATTAAGTGTTTTTGATATTAAATTTTGAAATAAATTTTGAATTAAAATTTTAAATGAAAATTTTTTGATATTAAGTTGTATGAGCTGTCTATATATTGTGGATAGTAACTCCTTGTCAGTTATATTTGCAAATATTTTCTTCCATTCAGTAGGTTATCTTTTTGTTGATGGTTTCCTTTGCTGTGCAAAAGCTTCTAGGTTTAATTGGGTACCATTTGTTTTTGTTTTCTTTGCCTTAGGAGACACCCAGAAAATATTGCTACAGTTTATATCAGAGTTCTGCCTATGCTATCTTCTAAGAGTTTTTATGGTTTGCAGTCTTACCTAGAGGTTTATGATCCATTTTGAGTTTACTTTTGTAATGGCATGAGAAACTGTTTTAATTTCATTCTTCACAAGTAGCTGCTGTGTTTTCCAAGCACCACTTATTGAAGAGACTGTCTTTTCCCCGTTGGGTATTCATGTCTTCTTTGTCATAGATTAATTAACCATAGATGCATGGGTTTATTTCTGGGCTCTCTATTCTCTTCCATTGATTTATATCTTTGTTCATCAATGTTATTGGCCTGTAATTTTTTTCCTGTGATATCTTTGGTTTTGGTATCAGGGTGATGTGGCCTCATAAAATTGGTTTGGAAGTGTTTCTTCCTCTGCAAATTTTTGGAAATAATTAGAGAAGAATAGATGTTCACTGTTCTCTAAATGTTTATTAGAACTCACCTGTGAAGCTGTCTGGTTCTGGAATTTTGTTTCTTGGGAGTGTTTTTTTCATTACTGATTTAATTTCATAACTTATAATTGATCTGTTCATATTTTCTATTTCCTTCTGGTTCAGTATTGGGAGGTTGTACATTTCTATGAATTTGTTTTTTCTAGGTTGTCCATTTTATTTGCATATAGTTGTTCATAATAATCTCTCTTTACAATCTTTGTATTTTGGTATTGTTGTTAACTTTTTATTTTTGATTTTATAGAATTGGGCTGTCTCCTTTTCTCTTGATGAATTTGGCTAAAGGTTTATCAATTTTGTTTATCTTGTCAAGGAACCAACTCTTAGTTCTCTGTTTCTTTTTTTTTTTTTTTTTTTTACTGTTTTTTTCTCTGTTTCATTTCTGCTCTGACATTTATAATTTCTTTCCTTCTACTAACCTTCTACTCTTTCCTTCTACTAGCTTTGTTTTTCTTAAAGTTCCTTTACGTGTAAGGTTATGTTGCCTTGAGATTTTTTTTTATTTCCTGAGGTAGGCTTGTATCACTATAAATTTCTCACTTAGGCTACTTTTTGCCATATAATATAGATTTTTGAATCATTGTGTTTTTGTTTTCATTTGTCTATAGGTATTTTTTGAATTTCCTCTTTGATTTCTTCAGTGATCCATTGGTTGTTTAGAAGTATATTGTTTAGCCTTCGTGTATTTGTGTTTTTTGCAGTTTTCTTATAGCAATTTCTAGTTTCACAGCATTGTGATCAGAAAAGATGCTCAATATGATGTCAGTCTTCTTAAATGTCCTGAGAACTGATTTGTGGCCTAGCATGTGGTTTGTCCTGGAGAATGTTTCACATATACTTGAACATGTTTTCTGTGGCTTTTGGATGGAAGGCTTGTAGATATCTATTAAGTCCATTTGGTCTATTATGTCAATTAAGGCTAGTGTTTCTTTCTTGCTTTTCTGTCTGTATGATCTATCCATTGATATAGGTGGGGTATTAGAGTCCCCTACTATTATTGTGTTACTGTCAATTTCTCCCTTTATCTCTGTTAATATTAGCTTACATATTTAGGTGCTCCTATGTTGGGTGCATATATGTTTATAATTGTTAGTTTCTTGGATCGATCCTTGATCATTACATAATGTCCTCCTTTGTCTGTTGTTACAGTCTTTGTTTTAAAGTCTACTTTGTCTTAGAGTCTACTTTTTCTGGTGTAAATATTGCTACCATGGCTTTCTTTTCATTTCTGTTTACATGGTATACTTCTTTATATCCTCTCACTTTCAGTCTGTATGTCTTTAGATCTAAAGTGAGTTTCTTATAGATAGCATATATATGGGTATTATTTTTGCATCTTCACTCCATATCTTTAGAACACTTATTCCAGTTGCATTCAAAGTAATTATTGATTGGTATGTACTTATAGTTGTTCTATCAATTGTTTTGGTGTTTTTGTAGTTCATTTTGTTTTCTTCTTTTGCTCTCTTCCCTTCATATTTGACTATCTTCAAATTATGTTGGGATTATGTTTAGATTTCTTTCTCTTTTTTTGTGTGTACCTATTATAGATTTTGATTTCTGGTTACCATGAGGTTTATATATAGCAATATATATTTTCTGTGTATTTTTGTTGTTTAGTCTGTAAGTCATGTCTGTTTCTTTGTGACCCTATGGACTGCAGCATACCAGGCCTCCCTGTTTTCCTCATCATCTCCTGAAATTCACCCAAGTTCATGTCTAAGTTCAAGTTCATGAATTGATGATGCTATCCAACCATCTCATCCTCTACCACCCTCTTCTCCTTTTGTTTTCAATCTTTCTCAGTATCAGAGTCTTTCCCAATGAGTCAGCTATTTGAATCAGGTGGCCACCAAGTACTGGAGCTTCAGCTTCATCATCAGTCCTTCCAATGAATAGTCAGGGTTGATTTCCATTAGTATTGACTGGTTTGATTTCCTTGCTGTCCAAGGGATTCTCAAAAGTCTTCTCCAGCACCACAATTCCAAAGCATCAATTCTTCGGTGCTCAGCCTTCCTCATGGTCCAACTCTCACATCTGTACATGACTACTGGAAAAACCACAGATTTGATTATACAGACCTTTGTTGGCAAAGTGATGTCTTTGTTTTTTAATATGCTGTTTAGATTTGTCTTAGCCTTCCTTCCAAGAAGCAAGCATCTTCTAATTTCATGGCTAAAGTCACCATCTGCAGTGATTTTGGAGCCCAAGAAGAGAAAATCTGTCACTGTGCCCATTTTTTCCCTTTCTATATTCCATGAAGTGATGAGACCAGATGCCATGATCTTTGTTTTTTAATGTTGAGTTTTAAGCCCGCTTTTTCACTCTCCTCCTCATCCTCATCAAGAGCCTCTTAGTTCCTCTTCACTTTCTGCTATTAGGGTGGTATCATCTGCATATCTGAGGTTGTTGATATTTCTTGATTCCAGCTTGTAACTTATCCAGCCCAGCATTTTGCATGATGTACCCAACATAAAATTTAAATAAACAGGGTGACAATATACAGCCTTGTTGTACTCCTTTCCCAATTTTGAACCAGTCAATTGTTCCGTGTAAGGTTCTAACTGTTGCTTCTTGACCTGCATACGGGTTTCTTAGGATTCAGGTAAGTTGATCTGATATTCCCATCTCTTTAAGAATATTCCACAGTTCGTTGTGATCCACACAAAGGCTTTAGTGTAGTCAGTAAAACAGAAGTAGATGTTTTTCTGGAATTTCATTGCTTTTTAAAAAATGTGTGTGTGTGTGTATAAATGTGATTATTTAAGTTGCTGATCGCTTAATTTTAAATGCATTTTAACAATCCTTCACCTTTACTCCTTTGCTCTCATGCTTACTGTTTTTGACATCATATTTTATATCTAATTGTTCCATGTATCCTTTAATTACTTACTGCAGGTCTAGGCAATTTTACTACTTTTGTCTTTTAGTCTTCCTATTAGATTTGTATGTGGTTGATCTTGATGCTTTTAGTGTGTATTTTCCTTTAACCAATAAGCTTTTTCCTTTTGTAATTTTCATGTTTCTAGTTGTGGTTTTCCTTTTTCACTTAGAGAAGTCCCTTTTAACATTTCTTGCAAAACTGGTTTGGTGGTGCTGAACTCTTTTAGCTTTTGCTTGTCTGTAAAACTTTTGATCTCTTTTTCAAATCTGATAGTAAACTTTGCCATGTGGCATATTCTTGGCCATAATTTCTCCATTTCATCACCTTAAATATACCACATGATACTCTTCTGGCCTTTTCTGCTGAAAAGTCTGCTAATAGCCTTATGGGGATTCCCTTACATGAGACTTGTTGCGTTTCCCTTGCTTTTAGTATTTTCTGTCTTTGCCATTTTTATAACAATGTATCTTGGTGTGGTCCTCCTTGGGTTGATTCTGTTTGAGACTCTCTATGCCTCCTGGACCTGGATGTCTATTTCGTCTCCTAGGTAGGGAAGTTTTCAGCTATTAGGTCTTCAAATAAGTTCTCTGACCCTTTCCTTTTCTTCTCTAATGCAACTGTTAGTGTGCTTGGTGGTATTCCAGAGATCTCTTAAAGTATCCTAATTTCTTTTTATTCCTTTTTTCTGTTCAGGTTCAGTGATTTCTATTAATCTGTCTTTCAGCTTACTGATCTGTTCCTCTGTATCACCCAACCTGCTGTTGAGTCCCTTTAGTGTATTTTCATTTCAGCTACAATATTCTTCTGCTCTGTTTGATTCTTCTGTATATCTTCTAACTCTTAACTTTTCACTATTTGCCTCCATTCTTCTCCCAAGTTCTTTGTTTATCTTTATGATCTTTACCTTGAACTTTTTATTGGGTAGATTGCCTTTTTCCACTTAACTTCTGGGGTTTTATCCTGTTCCTTCATTTGGAACATGTTCCTTTGTTCCCTCATTTGTGGCCTAATTTGTTTTTATTTCTATGTATCTGGTTGGTTTGTAGTATTTCCTGACTTCAGAGAAGTAGCCTTTTGTAGGAGACATCCAGGGCATCCCAGCAGTGTACTCCGCTCTGGTCACCAGAGCTGTATGCTCTAGGGGTGCCCCCTATGTGGGCCCTTATGCTGTGGTGGGCTGACTACTGTGGGTGGTCTGGTAGGTGTGGCTGGTCCCTGGTCTGATTGGTTGCCAGGCCCTGCCTTGTATGGAGGCTGCCAGCTGGTGGTTTGCAGGGTTGGGTCGAGGCAGTTGTCTATGAAACCCTGAGGAAGGGGCTCCCGGGGCTAGTGCTGGCTCACTGATGGGCAAAGCTGTGTTCTGGGGCTGGGGTGGGGGGGGGGTGGAGATGGTGGTGATTGCAGGGCTGAGGTTTCTAATTTTAATGTCAGCCTGCTGGTGGGTGGGGTTGCTTTCTGATACAACTGGTGGTGGGTTCTGGAGTGTCCCCCAGCTGGTGCTGGCTCATTGGTGAGTAGGGCTGGATCCCACAGAGGCTGGCTGAGGGGGTTCAAGATGTCCTAGAGCTGGTATTGGCCTGATGGTGGGTGGGGTATGGTCGAGAGGGTTCTGGGGCATAGTGCTGGCTCACTGGTGGGCAGAGTTTTGTCTTAGGGTCTCTGGCTGCGGGGCCTAGGGGTCACAAAGCTGGTGTCAGCCCACTAGTGTGTAGGATTGTGTCTTGGGGCTGCTGGGTGAGGGTCCCAAGGTATGCCAGAAGTGGTGTTCACCTGCTGGTGGGCAGGATTAAGGCCCAAGGGATCCTGGGGCTGGTGCCCAACCGCTGAAGAGTGTAGCCAGATCCTAGGGCTGGTGCTGACCTACTGTCAGGCAGAACCAGGTCCTGAGTTCTCTTGCTGCAAGGGACTCAGAACTGGTGTCAGGCTGTTGATGGGGGTTTAGGAGGTGGGGACGGGGGCCCAGGGCCCAAGGGTGCCCCGGGGCTAGTTCTAGCTCACTTGGTGGGTAGAGCTATGTCTTGAGATTTCTGGGTGAAGGACCCTGGGGGTCCTGGATTTAGCTGCTGTAGGTCTGCTGGTGGGTGGGGCAGCACCCTGAGATAGCCAGCTACAGGGTCCAGGGTGTTCCAAAGCTTGATTTGGCCCATTGGTGGGTGGGGCTAGATATCTGATTGGCTGACTGAGGGATCCAAGGTATCTCAGAGCCAGTGTTGACCTGCTGGTAGGTGGGGCCTGGGCCCAGGAGATCCTGGAGCTGGTGTTAGCCTGCTGGTGGGTGCTTTTGGTCCTGTCATGGTAGGCTGTGGGCCTGTGGTGGTCCTAGGGCTGATGTCTGCCCATTGGTGGGTGAGGCCAGGGCCCAGGGCTCTTGAGGATGTCCACTGGTGCGTGAAGTTGATCCCCAGGTTAGTGCTGGTTCATTGTCAGGTGGGCCCAGGGGTCAGGAGGTTTTGAGGTTGGTTCCAGATCACTGGTAGGCAGAGCTGGGTCCTAGGTCTCTGCTTGCAGGGCCCTGGGGGTCCTGGGGCTAGTGCTGGTACACTGGTGTGTAGGGGCCAGGGGCTGGGCCCTCTGGTGGACAGTGTAGTATTCTGGGGCAGCTGTGGGCTCAGGGGGTCTTAGGGCAGTGTGCCTGATAGTAGGTGGGACTGTTTCCCCAGCTAGCTAGTTGTTTGGCCAGAGGCAACTCAGCACTGGTGCTGACGGGCTAGTGGGCAGGTCTGGGTCCTCGTACTAGTCAGCTAGAGGGAGGATTTCGAAGCGGCCGTCACTAGCACCAGTGTGCATATGGTAGAACAAGCTCCTCAGAATGGCTGCTGCCAGTTTCTGTGTCCCCAGGGTGAGTTCCAGTGCCTCCTGCCTCTGCGGGAGGCTCTCCAAGATCAGCACGTGGGTCTGACTCAGGTTCCTTTCAAATTACTGCCTCTGCCCTGGGTCCCAGCACATGTGAAATTTTGTGTGGGCTTTTTGAGAGCAGTGTCTCTATTTCCCCACGGTCATCTGGCTTTCCAGAAAGTAAGCCCCTTGGCCTTCAAAGCCAAACATTCTGGGGGCTTATGTTCCTGGGGTTGGCTCTCTGGTCTGGGGAGTGAGATGTGGGGCTCACCCACTGAATACTCTTTGGGAGAACCTCTGTCATTATCCCCCTGTTTGTGTGTTGCCTACCTGCAGGTATGTGTCTGGACCATACTGTGATTCCACTCTTCTTAACCTGTCTCATTGTGGTTCCTTCTTAATAACTTTAATTGTAGAAGATCTTTTCTGCTAGATTTCAGTCTCTCATTAATAACTGCTGTCTAAATAGTTGTAATCTTGCTGTGCTCCTGAGAGGAGTTAAGCTCAGGGTCTTGCTACTCCACCATCTTGGCCTAATTCTCACGATTTGTTGTTTTTTTTCTAGTAACTCTTCTTGTAGGTTACTGAGCTGTTTCCAGAAGAGATTAGAAATAAAAACCATTGAGAATTTGAGCCCCTAATGAATGCTTTATTTTCCTTTCTTTCTTAGGTATGGTGAGAAAAATCATCCATTTACAATTGCTTCTTTCAAAGGCAGATGGGAGGAATGGGAATTATCCCAGCAAATCAGTGATGCTGTTAATAGAGCCACGTTAGACTACTCCTCCGGCACTTCCTCTGATGAAGAAAGTTTTAACAAAGAACCTCAGATAATTCCTAAAGTCAGCAATCCAAAGAGTATTTATCAGGTAAAGTGTTTCCATTTCTCCTCTGTACTTTTTCCTTCTTTTTAAAATACAGTTTTATTTATTTATTTGTGCCGGGTTGTGGTTGCCACGCAGGGTTTTCTCTAGTGCTGGGAGTGGTGCATGGGCTTCTCATTGCGGTGACTCTTCTTGTTTTGGAGCACAGTCGCTATAGAGTGTTCGGGCTTCAGTAGTTGCAGCACATGGGCTCAGTAGTTGAGGCTCCCAGGCTCTAGAGCACAGGCTTAGTAGTTGTGGTGCAGGGGCTTAGCTGCCCGCGTGCATGTGGGATCTTCTCAGACCAGGGATTGAATGGGCAACTCCTGCACTGCGGGCAGATTCTTCACCCCTGAGCCACCAGGGAAGCCCACTTTTTTTTTCTGTTTTAATTCTAAAAAGAGTAGGCTCACTGTAAAAGCAAAAAAACAAATTGGAAAACATGGAAAAACAAATTATGAAGATTTAAATCACAATAATAATATTCTGGCAAAACTTTTCTATTTTTTTCTTCCTTCTCTCTCTTTATTCCCTCAACTTGGCTGAGTGCTCAGGATATATACCATCTTTTCTAGTTGACTTTCTCCATATAGTATTTGAACATACATAAATTTCCTTTGGGGCTTCACTAGTGGCTCAGACGTTAAAGGATCTGCCTGTAATACAGGAGACCTGGCTTCAGTCCCTGGGTTGGGAGGATCCCCTGGAGGAGGGCATGGCCACCCACTCCAGTATTCTTGCCTGGAGAATCCTCATGGACAGAGGAGCCTGGTGGGCTACAGTCACAGGTCACAAAGTGTCAGACATGACTGAGCGACTAAGCACAGCACAACACAAATTTCCTTTCACCTAAATTCCTTCAGAATTAGATATTAAAATTAGTAGTTTTTGACAATGGAAAATAACATACCACCTGTAGGACATTTGGCATATTAAGTGATGATCAAAGATCTGTGACTCCACCACCAGAGCAGTTTTCCAAAAAAAAAAAAAAAAACCCAACAAAAATTTTTTATTTTTTAAGTCACAACCATGATCATAGGAAGATATACATATTTATATATTGGAAATAGGTTTCATGACATACTTATCCTTACTAGGCACAATGCCTCAAATCTTTAACAAATTAAATTAATATCAACCACTTAAATTGATTTTATGATCCACTAATGGTGACAACTTACAGTTGAAAAAACACTGATTTAGGGAGAATCTCTGACACTTTGTATGTAATTTGTTTTCTTAACCACTCATGTATGGGCACGTTAAGGCAATTTAAATATTTAACATTTTAAAGCACTTGCTTCCCTTATAGTTTATTTAGCTGACAAATTATTGGCAGACATCTAGGTTGCTTTCACATTGTTGTGGTATTATAAAAGCTAATTTTTACAGAGATGTCTGAATCTTAAGTTGTTTCTGGAAATTTGATTCTCAGACATGGAATTTTTAGGTCATTGAGTAAGGGCATTTTACAAGTTAACACACGGCAAAGTACTTTCTAAAGAGAGGCCTTTATTTGTAGTCTCACCGCTCTATGTGAAAGTGCTTGTTTTATCATTTTCCCTAAGATTGGATATTCTCCTTGAAAAATAGCATTTTATTATGTTGTTCTGTCGCTCAGTCATGTCTGATTCTTTGTAACCCCATGGACTGCAGCACGACAAGCTTCCCTGCCTTCACTATCTCCCTGAGTTTGCTCAAACTCATGTCCATTGAGTCGGTGATGCCATCCAACCATCTCATCTTCTGTCGTCCCCTTCTCCTCCTGTGTATTCAGTCTTTCCCAGCATCAGGGTCTTTTCCAATAAGTCAGTTCTTTGCATCAGGTGGCCAAAGTATTGGAGCTTTAGCTTCAGCATCTGTCCTTCCAGTGAATATTCAGGGTTGATTTCCTTTAGGATTGACTGGTTTGATCTCCCTGCAGTCCAAGGGAGTCTCAAGAGTCTTCTCCATCACCATGGTTTGAAGGCATCAATTCTTTGGCGCTCAGTTGTTTTTATTGTCCAGCTCTCAAATTCATATTTGACTACATGAAAAAACATAGCTTTGACTATTATAATATTAATTATATTACTAATTAAATTAAACATTAAAACAAAAATTCCATGTACCTAAATGTTGTAGGTACTATCTGTCTAATGAATTTTTTCTTCACCCATTTATCATTTGAGGTCCTAATGTGTTGTTGTTATAGGCTTTTCAAGGGTTAGGAATATTTTTGGGGCTTCCCAGGTGGTGCTAGTGGTAAAGAACCCAACTGCTAATTAAGGCGGAGAAGGCAGTGGCAACCCACTCCAGTACTCTTGCCTGGACAATCCCATGGACGGAGGAGCCTGGTAGGCTGCTGTCCATGGGGTTGCTAAGAGTCGGACACGGCTGAGCGACTTCACTTTCACTTTTCACTTTCATGCATTAGAGAGAGAAATGGCAACCCACTCCAGTGTTCTTGCCTGGAGAATCCCAGGGATGGGGGAGCATTGTGGGCTGCCGTCTGTGGGGGTAGCACAGAGTTGGACATGACTGAAGTGACTTAGCAGCAGCAGCAGCAGCTAATTAAGGAGACATAAGAAATTGCTAATGCAGGGGACGTAAGAGACACAGGTTCAATTCCTCTAATCCTTTGTCATATTACTGGCAAATTCTTTTCTCCTAGCTTGTTTAATTTTCTAAATTATAAATATTGTTTGTATTTAGTTCTATATGTGAAAAGTGAAAGTCTTTCAGTCGTGTCTGACTCTTTGCAACTCCATAGTCCATGGAATTCTCCAGGCCAGACTACTGGAGTGGGTAGCCTTTCCCTTCTCCAGGGGATCTTCCCAACCCAGGGATCGAACCCATGTCTCCTGCATTGCAGGAGGATTCTTTACCAGCTGAGCTACAAGGCAAGCCCAGGAATACTGGAGAGGGTAGCCTATCCCTTCTCTAGGGGATCTTCCCAACCCAGGAATTGAACCGGGGTCTCCTGCATTGCAGGTGGATTCTTTACCAACTGAGCTAGGAGGGAAGCCTTTTATATGTATAAAAGTTTAAAATTATGTAGTGAACTATTTGCCCTTAATTCTATTCTGATCCTTAGAAAGATCATCTTTATCTAAGGATCAGATCTGTAGTCAGCTATGTTCTTTTAGAGCAATGTCCTTCCAAAGCGTGGTCTGCAAAACATTTGTGTCTGCCATCTGGGATGTTTAAGATGGGTGTTTCTACACCTCAGCCCCATAAATTGTGATTAAATGGTTTTGGGTTTAGTGAGGTGGGGGTTGGATAGGGGAGAGTACAGAATATATACTAATTTGAGTAAATGTGTTTTTAAAAAGTTTTAGTTGGAGTAAAGAATTTTGTTAAAAGACATGAAGTAACTTATTTCATAACCTCCATCAAGTTAATTTTCCAAAGATGATAATTAACTTGATTTATATTCGTTTGTATTTCCTATGCTTTTAAAAGTTTTAATACCGGTGAGTTATGGGTTTATAGTTGATCCTTAAAGCTGGCTTATTAGATGATTAGAAAATTATCATGTTCCTTTTTATTTTCTCCCCAGGTTGAAAACTTGAAACAGCCCTTTCAATCTTGGTTCCAAATTCCCCAAAAAAAGAATATGAGGGATGGCCGGATGGGCCTCCTAGGAAAAGCTTGTCATGCGTTGCATAAGACCCCTAAAGGTCACAGGCCTGCTGCTGGGCACCGGGTGGACAGGTACCACTGGGTCAACCCACACTGATAGTGCAGCGGCTGGGCCCTCATGGGCGAGAGCTCAGTGGAGCCACTTTTATTTTCCCTGAAATGAAAATGAGTCTAAGCTGGAGAGGCCCAGGAAACAGAAAAAATAACCACATTAAAGACTAGGGTACATGATGGTGAATCCTCTCATGCAGATCGACTATGTTCTTAACTGTACTTTTAATTGTTTAATTTTACATGAAGTTTTATGTAACACTAATGAATGTACCCAATAAGGTAATAGAATGAAGATACTGACCTGTCATAAGAGTCAATGAATTATCAAAAGTAACAGTTTAAATAAATGTGCTGTGTTTTTAATACCTTCCTAGTTGAGTCTGTTGCAAGAAAGTTTTAAAAGTTCTTCTTTTCCATTAGCCATCAAAAAAAAAAGAGTAGACCTTCATTTAGGGAAGAGTGATCCTCACAATATATGAATAGTATTCTGGTTCTACTCTTTTATGTGCCATAACTCTTCTGTTTCATAAGGTCAGTAAGAGCGTGTTTGAAAATTACATTTTAAAATACAAAATTCCCTTTAAAATTTTTGGTTTATTACTAAGCCTCTTAATAGCCTTAGTTATGACATTTTATGAGTGCTATATCTCATTATGAAGAATTCAAGTGAAGCAGGAAATAAAAATACCAAGGAAATAAAAATCCCTCCCACCAGCCAGACATTACCATTGTTAACATTAAATGATGACCATCTTTCCAGTCATTCTTAATATACATACACATGTAAGAATTTATATACAGACAATTTAACAAGAAAACTATACTACATGAGCTATTTGTTAGATATTTGGATTTAATTTTACTTGATCTTAGAAAAACGAAGAAACCTAAAGTGAAACTGAAGCTGTTGAAATATTCATATGATTGTCTATCACAAAGTATTTTATTTTTTGAAAGATTTCTATTATGGTTTTAAAGAAAGAAACACCAGAAGGCCAGAAGAGTCTTTAAAACTTTAAAAAGAATACTGTATTGCTTATTTGTTACTATGAAGGCTGCAGAATGAGCATTCTTCATTTTTTCCTTGCCCCTTATTCTCCATGTCACTTTAAAAACTGAGGTATAATTGACATAATAATATTATTAATTTCAGTTGTACAACCTGATTTCCTATTTATATACATTGTGAAATGACTACCACAATAAGTCTAGTTAACTGTCAGCCTAAGTACTTTTTTTTTTTTCTTGTGATGGGAATTTTTTTACTCTCTTGGCAACTTTCAAATATGAAACTTTTTAATGTCAAGGTTAACATTTATGTTCTCTCCTGGAATAATTATTCTCCACAGTCCTTTTTGCTTAGTTGTATATTTCAACTGATTCAATAAATTCTCATCAGTCTTTTCTATATGTGAAATCTCTTTTGATTCATCTTTGGTTAGCTGCATTTTATTGTTAAGCAACTTTTTCACAGATGACTCATAGGTGTTCTATTTTGGGGGTTATTTATGCCTGAGGTTCTTTATTCTTTTATACTTGAAGGACAACTTGTCTGACTATTAAAATCTTGGGTCATGGACTTCCTTGATGGTACAGTGGATAGGAGTCCTGCTGCCAATGCATGGGGCATGGATTTGATCCCTGGTCCCGGAAGAACTCACATGCTGCAGACCAACTAAGTCTGTGCGCCACCATTACTGAGCCTGTGCTCTGGAGCCCATGTGCTACAGCTACTGAAGCCTGTGTGTCTAGAGCCTGTGCTCTGCAACAAAAGTCACCACAGTGAGAAGGCTCCCACTTGCCACAACTAAAGAAAGTCCACGTGCAGCAATGAAGGCCCAGTGCACCCAAAATATAAATACATAATTAAAAAAATCTTAGGTCATGTTTTCGTTCCCTTGTATCTTCATAGCCATCACTCTAATCTAGAGATTGTGGCATTATACATCGCCATGGAGAAACCCAAGAGCTGCCTGATTTCTGCAACTCCCCACCACTCACACAAACATGTGCGTTTATTTTTGTAGGTGACTCCCTTTGCCTGATAGTCTGAAAAATTCTTTCTCTGTACTTGGAGTCTATGTCTCCGTCATTCATTCTGTATCATTCTTTTCCTGAAGCATTGTGCCTCTTTCTGATCTGTAGATTTTAATTTTTCTAAAGCAATCTTTTGCAATGCTATATTTGAATGCTTTCTTTGTCCATTTCGGGGATACCAGCTCTTTATGCTGGATCACTTGCTTTGTCATAACTATTATTTGACTGCTTTCATATCTTTCTTTTTTAAACCATGAATATTTTAAGCCTTCTTACTACTAATTTGATTCTCAGTCCTGTCTAGTCTTTTTTGTTTGTACCTTATATATTCCATAATGATGTTATTTTGGATTTCACGTAACGATTTTTTCTGTAGGTTTTATTCACATGTAAAATTTGTTGGATTGATAAATGAAAGAGAACTGTGTAAAAGTTACTCTATCTAAAACATAATATAATACGTGGCTGTGACAGAGAATGGGTTTCTAAGAACCTTTACACAGAGAATTTTACTAGCAAAGTGTCTCTTGAAATTTGTGAGGTTGTTTTGAAAGACCTTCTTCTAGTGAACAGAGATGGTAAATCTCTGTATTTACCATCACATGTATTGCTGCTCCTGTACCTCTTGCCCATGATAGACGTGCTAATCAATCACAGTGTTCTAGTTTGGTTGCAGAGATTGTTTCACAGTTCTGTGTAACACAGTACCAGAGACAGCCATTGAATGCATTGTTCCAAGTGAGTCTTAAAGAAGAAATCAATTCTATCATTACTTTAGGACTTGACCCAGAATGAGCCATCTGTGAGCTTTCCAGCCCTATAAAATTCTCTAGAGTTTCTCATGTGGCCCAGAAGCAAATGTATAGGGGAAAATAAAAGGAACATATATTCTTTCTGTGATTAAAAGTAGTCAGTATAGCTCAAGTCCCAAATAAGTGAATATATCTGTTGGTATATCAGTGTATAATAACCAGATCAGGTCTTTCTAATCTGCATTTTGAATTTCTCTGAGTATGTACCTAGACAGCATATTAAAAAGCAGAGACATTACTTTGCCAACAAATGTCCGTCTAGTCAAGGCTATGGTTTTTCCAGTGGTCATGTATGGATGTGAGAGTTGGAGTATAAAAAAAGCTGAGCGCCAAAGAAATGATGCTTTTGAAATGTGGCGTTGGAGAAGACTCTTGAGTCTCTTGGACTGCAAAGATATTCAACCAGTCCATCCTAAAGGAAATCAGTCCTGAATGTTCATTTGAAGGACTGATGTTGAAGCTGAAACTCCAATACTTTGGCCACCTCATGCGAAGAGTTGACTCACATGAAAAGACCCTGATGCTGGGAAAGATTGAAGGTGGGAGGAGAAGGGGATGACAGAGATGGTTGGATGGCATCACCAACTCAGTGGACATGAGTTTGAGTAAACTCCGGGAGTTGGTGATGGACAGGGAGGCCTGGTGTGGTGCAGTCCATGGGGTCGCAAAGAGTTGGACATGACTGAGCAACTGAACTGAACTGAGTATGTACTACATTTCCTCTTAAAAAATTAAAATTCTTGAGAACTGTAGATTCACTTGCTGTTAAGAAATAGAGCCTGTGTGTCCTTTACCCATTTCCATCAATGATATCATTTCGTGAAACTGTACTATAACATCACAAGCAGGTATGAACATTGATGTAGTCAAGATGCAGAACTTTCCATCACCACAACCATCACACCCACCTTCCCCCCACATTCATCCCTGCCTTATCCCCTGGCAGTCACTAGTCTGTTCTTCCTTTCTATAATTTTGTCATCTCAAAAATATTATAAATGGATTCATACTGTAACATTTTGGAACTGGCTTTTTTTCACTATGCCTAGTTCTTTGGAAATTCATCCAGATTGTTGTGTGTAGCAGTACTTCATTCCTTGTTATTGCTGAGTCATACTCCATGGTATGGATGTACTATAATTTGTATAACCATTTACCTCTGAAAGATGACAGCTGGGTTGTTTCTAGTTTTGAGGATTATGAATAAAGCTGCTGTAAACATTTGTGTACATAATGTGTAACATAAGTTTTTATTTATCTTTTATACATGTGTCAGAGTGCAATTACCATTTATAGAGTGGCTGTACCATTTTATATTCATGCCAGCAATGCATGAATGACCAGTTTTTCCACACATCTGTGCCAGTCTGTGGTATTGTCACTATACATATCAGAATGGCTTTAAAAAGATATCTCATTGTAATTTTAATTTACATTTCCCTGATGGCTGGCGATGTTGAACAATTTTTTTCATGTGCTTATTTGCATCTGTATCTTCTCTTTGGTGAAATGTCTGTGCATATCTTCTATTTTTAATTGGATTGTTGCTTTTTTATTTTTAATTATTGAGTTTGAGAGTTATTTGTATTTCCTAGATGCTGTGTATTCTAGATATTAACAGTATCTTTAGAATTTTTACATCTATACTATAAAGGATATTGGTCTGCAGTTTTTCTTTTTTGTGCTGTCTTTGGTTTTGGTATCAGGGTAATAATGATAATAGTATATACATATATAAATGTAACAGAAATATATAATTACATGTATAGACACTGTGTTGTTCAGTTGCTAAGTCATGTTCAACTCTTTGCAACCCCATGAACTTCAGCACACCAGGCTTCTCTGTCTTTCCTATTTCCTGGAGTTGGCTCAGATTCATGTCCATTGGGTAGGTGATGCCATCCAACTATCTCCTCCTCTCCTGCCCTCTTCTCCTTTTGCCTTCAATCTTTCACAGCATCAGGGTCTTTTCCAATGAGTCAGCTGTTTACATCATGTAGCCAAAGTATTGCAGCTTCAGCTTCATCATCAGTCCTTCCAGTTCAGGACTGATTTCGTTAGGATTGACTGGTTTATCTCTTTGCAGTCCAAGGGACTCACAAGAGTCTTGTCCAACACCACAATTCAAAAGCATCAGTTCTTTGGCATTCAGCCTTTTTTATGGTCCAACTCGCACATCCATACATGACTACTGGAAAAACCATGGCTTTGACTATCTGGATCTTTGATGGCAAAGTGATGTCTCTGCCTTTTAATATGCTGTCTAGGATTTTCAGAATGATCTCTGTTTCTTTAGAAGGCAAACCATTCAATATCACATTAATCCAAGTCTATGCCCCAACCACTAATGCAGAAGAAACTGAAGTTGAATGGTTCTATGAAGACCTAACAGGACCTAGAACTAACACCAAAAAAGATTTCCTTTTCATCATAGGGGACTGGGGTGCAAAAGTAGGAAGTCAAGAGATACCTGGAGTAACAGACAAGTTTGGCCTTGGAATACTAAATGAAGCAGGGCAAAGACTAACAGAGTTTTGTCAAGAGAGTGCTCTGGTCACAGCAAACACCTTCTTCCAACAACACAAGGGAAGACTCTACACGTGGACATCACCAGATGGTCAATACTGAAATCAGACTGATTATATTCTCTGCAGTTGAAGATGGAGAAGCTCTATACAGTCAGCAAAAACAAGACCGGGAGCTGACTGTGGCTCAGATCATGAACTCCTTATTGCCAAATTCAGACTTAAATTGAAGAAAGTAGGGGAAACCACTAGACTATTCAGATATGACCTAAATCAAATCCCTTATGATTATACAGTGGAAGTGAAAAATAGATTCAAGGGAGTAGATCTGACAGATTGCCTGAAGAACTATGGACGGAGGTTCGTAACACTGTACAGGACGGGGGTGAACAAAACCGTCCTTAAGAAGAAGACATGCAAAAAGGCAAAATGGGTGTCTGAAGAGAACTTACAAATAGTGAGAAAAGAAGAGAAGTGAAAGGCAAAGGAGAAAGGTAAGATATATCCATCTGAATGCAGAGTTCCAGAGAAAAGCAAGCAGAGATAAGAAAACCTTCCTAAGTGATCAATGCAAAGAGAGAGGAAAACAATAGAATGGGCAAGACTAGAGATCTCCTCAAGAAAAGTAGAGATAACCAAGGGAACATTTCATGCAAAGATGGGCACAATAAAGGACAGAAATGGTATGGACCTAACAGAAGCAGAAGATATTAAGAAGAAGGGGCAAGAATACACAGAAGAACTATACAAAAAAGATCTTAATGACCCAGATAATCACAATGGAGTGACCACTTACCAAGAGCCAGACATCCTGGTGTGTGAAGTCAAGCAGGCCTTAGCAAGTATCACTATGAACAAAGCTAGTGGAGGTGATGGAATTCCAGCTGAGTTATTTCAAATCCTAAAAGATGATGCTATTAAAGTGCTGCACCCAATATGCTAGCAAATTTGGAAAACTCAACAGTGGCTACAGGCCTGGAAAAGGTCTGTTTTCATTACAATCCCAAAGAAGGGCAATGCCAAAGAATGTTCAAACTACCGCACAATTGCACTCATCTCACACACTAGCAAAGTAATGCTCAAAATTTTTCAAGCTGGCCTTCAAGAGTACATGAACCGAGAACTCCCAGATGTTCAAGCTGGATTTAGAAAAGGCAGAGGAACCAGAGATCAAATTGCCAACATCTGTTGGATCATAGAAAAAGCAAGAGAATTCCAGAAAAATATCTACTTCAGCTTCATTGACTGCAATAAAGCCTTTGACTGTGTGGATCACAACAAACTGTGGAAAATTCTTAAAGGGGAATACCAGACCACCATACCTGCCTTCTGAGAAATCTGTATGCAGGTCAAGAAGCAACAGTTAGAATAGGACATGGAACAATGGATTGGTTTCTAAATTGGGAAAGAAGTACATCAAGGCTTATTTAACTTGCTTATTTAACTTCTATGCAGAGTAGATCATGTGAAATGCCAGACTGGATGAAGCACAAGCTGGAATCAAGATTGCTGGGAGAAATATCAATAACCTCAGATATGCTTCCCTGGTGGCTCAGAGGTTAAAGCGTCTGCCTGCGATGCAGGACACCTTGGTTCGATCCCCAGGTTGGGAAGATCCCCTGGAGAAGGAAACGGCAACCCACTCCAGTATTCTTGCCTGTAGAATCCCATGGACAGAGGAGTCTGGTGTGCTACAGTCCACGGGGTCCAAAGAGTCGGACACGACTGAGTAACTTCACTTTCACCTTCAGATATGCAGATGACACCACCCTTATGGCAGAAAGCCAAGAGGAACTAAAGAGCCTCTTGATGAAAGTGAAAGAGGAGAGTAGAAAAGTTGGCTTAAAACTCAACATGCAAAAACTGAAGATCATGGCATCCAGTCCCGTCACTTCAGGGCAAATAGAAGGGGAAACAATGGAAACCATGACAGACTGTATTTTCTTGGGCTTCAAAGTCACTGCAGATGGTGACTGCAGTTATGAAATTAAAAGATGCTTGCTCCTTGGGAGAAAAGCTATGACCAACCTTGACAGCATATTAAAAAGCAGAGACTTTAGTGATAAAGGTCCATCTAGTCAAAGCTATGGTTTTTCCAGTAGTCACGTATGGATGTGAGAGTTGGACCATAAAGAAAGCTGAGTGCCAAAGAATTGATGCTTTTGAATTGTGGTGTTGGAGAAAACTCTTGAGAGTCCCATGGATAGCAAGGAGATCAAACCAATCAATCCTAAAGGAAAACAGTCCTGAATATTCATTGGAAGGACTGATGATGAAGCTGAAGCTTCAATATTTTGGTCAACTGATGTGAAGAACTGACTCACTGGAAAAGACCCTGATGCTGGGAAAGATTGAAGGCAGGAGGAGAAGGGGACGGACAGAGGTTAAGATGGTTGGATGGCACCACCGACTTGATGGACATGAGTTTGAGCAAGCCCTGAGAGTTGTGATGGACAGGGAGGCCTGGCGTGCTGCAGTTCATGGGGTCTCGAAGAGTTGGACATGACTAAGTGACTAAACTGAACTGACTCTGCATATAAGTTAAATAAACAGGGTGATGATATACAGCCTTGACCTACTTCTTTCCCAATTTGGAACCAGTCCATTTTTCTATGTCCTGTTCTAACTGTTGCTTCTTCACCTGCATACAGGTTTCACAGGAGGTAGGTAAGCAGGTCTGGTATTCCCATCTCTTTAAGAATTTTTCAGTTTGTTGTGATCCACACAGTCAAAGGCTTTAGCGTAGTTAATGAAGCAGATGATTTTCTGGAATTCTCTTGGTTTTTCTACGATCTAGCAGATGTTGACAATTTGATCTCTGGTTCCTCTGCCTTTTCTAAATCCAGCTTGAACATCTGGGAGTTCTCGGTTCATGTACTCTTGAAGCCTAGCTTGGAGAATGTTGAGCATTGCTTTGCTAGTGTGTGAGATGAGTGCAATTGAGTGGTAGTTTGAACATTCTTTGGCATTGCCCTTCTTTGGGATTGGAATGAAACAGATCTTTTCCAGGCCTGTAGCCACTGCTGAGTTTTCCAAATTTGCTGGCATATAGAGTGCAGCACTTTACTAGCTTCATCTTTTAGGATATGAAACAGCTCAGCTGGAAATCCACCACCTCTGCTAGCTTTGTTCCTATTGATGTTTCCTAAGTCTCACTTGACTTCACACACCAGGATGTCTGGCTCTAGGTAAGTGATCCCTCCATTGTGGTTATCTGGGTCATTAAGATCTTTTTTTGTATGGTTCTTCTGTGTATTCTTGCTACGTCTTCTTAATATCTTGGGCTTCCTTGGTGGCTCAGCTAGTAAAGAATCCTCTTGCAAAGCAGGAGACCCTGATTCAATTCCTGGGTCAGGAGGATCCCCTGGAGAAGGCATAGGCTACCCCATCCAGTATTCTTGGGCATCCCTGGTGACTCAGTCAGTAAAGAATCTGCCTGCTTTGTGGGAAACCTGGGTTCAATCCCTGGGTTGGGAATATCCTCTGGAGGAGGCATGGCAATCCACTCCAGCAGTATGGGGCTTTTCTGGTGGCTCAGAAGGTAGAGAATCCACCTGCAATGTTGGAGACCTGGGTTTGATCCCTGTGTTGGGAAGATCCCGTGGAGGAGGACATGGCAACCCACTCTAGTACTCTTGCCTGGAGAATCCCCATGGACAGAGGAGCCTGGAGGGCTTATAGTCCATGGGGTCACAAAGAATGAGACATGACTGAGTGACTGTTTACATTATTGTAATTATAAATAGTTCTTAAGTCTGCTGTCTAATTTTTGTTTTCTATTTTTTTCTGTTTTCATTTGTCTTCTTGCTTTCTTTTTTCGTTTGTTGCTTTAGGTCTTGCATTTATAAGTATATAACTTGTCACAGTCTATCGTTATCAACTCAAATGAAGCATAGAAATCTGAACCCCCTTCATTTCTCATTATCCTGTTGTCAAATATAATTTTAGAGAATTCAAAGGAGAAGGAAAGAAAGATTGTTTTTATCCTTATTTTTGCTCACTGTGTTCTTTCTTCCTGCTGTTCCAAGGTCTTTTCTTATGTTTCCTTTATTTTTAGAGAATTTCCTTTAGCCTTTCTTTTAATGTGGTTTGGGTTAGTTTTTCTTCATCTGTGAATGTATTGATTTTTTTCTCTTCTTTCCTAAAGAATATGTTCATCAGGTATAGAACTCTGATTGACAGTCCTTTTATTTCAGTGTTAGAAAAATGTGCCACTTCTTCCTGGCTTTTATGGTTTTAATGAGAAGTCTGATGTCATATAAATTTTTTCCCCTCTGTAGGTAAGGCATTATTTTTCTCTGCTGCTTTCAAAAGTCTTCCTCTGCTTTTAATTTTCAGAAGTCTAATTATGGTGCATCTTGGTGTGGATATCTTTGGATTTATCTTGTTTGGAATTCACTCAGCTGTTTGGATCTGTAGATTTCTATCTCTTTCCAGATTTGAGGAGCTTTAGCCATTATTTCTTTGAATGCTTTTATAGTCTGCCTTCTTTCTCTTCTCCTTGTGAGACTTCGATGACTTGAATGCTGGATTATCTGTTATGGTAACATAGGTCCCTGAGGCATTGACAAAGTCGTTTGTCCAGTTTTTTCTCTCGGTTGTTCACGTTTGGTCATTGCTATTATTCTATCTAAAAATTCACATTTTTTCCTCTATCCCTTTCACTTTACTGTTGAGCCTATCCACTGAGGTTTTCATTGGCGTTTATTTTTCAATTCTAAAATTTTCATTTGATTCCTCTCCATCTTCTATTTATTTTGCTAACTTTATAGTTCCTTGCTGAGACTTCCATTTTTTTTTCAAGAATGTTCATAATTGCTTGTTGAAGAATTTTTGTGATGGCTCCTTTAAACTCTTTGAAATATAATTCTAATATTTTGCCAGTTTGGTCTTGGCATCTATTGTCTTTTTTTTTCACTGTTTTATATCTTTCTGGTTCTCTGACTGAAATCTGTACATGTTTGATATTATAAGGTTTGACAGCTTATTTAAACTTGGTTTTACCTGATTTCCTTTGACACCATTCCACCCACTGTGGGTGATGGGTAGAGGATGATACCTTGTTACTGCCTGATTAGAGATAGAGGTCCAGGTTCCCCATTTGGTCTCCACTGATATACAGGGAAGGGGTTTCCCATCCCTGCTAAGCAGGTATGGGAATTCCAGCTCCTCGTGCGGTATCCATTAATACTTTAATGAGGGTGACCCCATTACCAAGGTGCAATGGTAAAAGTCCTGAGTCTCCAGTCCTCCAATTGGCGTCTACCAATGCTACTCCAGCAGGGAGGTGGTGCCATATGTTGGTAGATGTAGATTCCCCATGTGGTCACAACTTATAACATAGGGTATAGATCAGCTTGTTACTGCCTTGAGGGGATGAAAAAACCTCCTAGTATCTGCTTTGTCTTCTCTGGCACTATCCCAGAAGGAGACTGGGGTACTTCATTACAGCCTAGCAAGAGTGGAAGTCTGGACTCCCCACTCAACTTTTGCGGGCATGGGTGGAGTCGGTTTTTTTCTGATATTTAACTGGAGTAAAGCAGTTACTGTCTCAAAGTTTTCTGTCTTGCTAAGCTGCCCCTTTCATAGTCCTTTGGCTGGAGAGAGCAGGCTTTTGTGGGGCTTTTTGGTCTGTGCTCATTGGTATTTGTAAGTTGCTGACTTCTTTATTTACAAGTCTGGAATATTAAGGGAAAAGGGAATCTGAGGAGTTCACCACCATATCCTACCTTGAGTTATGAAGTCCCTAGCTGGTCTATTTTCTTCTCTACACATTTCAGAATCCTCTTGTTTGTTTTCATAAATAATGTCCAGAGGCTTTAGTTGTTCTTGGTGGGAGGAGTAGGGAAAAGTTGATCTGTTTCATCCTTCTGGGAACAGAAGTCTGTGTACCACTTTTGAAATAAAAATTGTTTTAAAAATAATTATTTTAAGCATTGTATTTTTTGGGAAAGTATTCTTTTTGTTGGTAGTTGGTAAAATATGGCTTCTATATCTATTGAGGTTTTCTTATTCTCTTTCTGATCAGTGGGCTGTGCATGTGTGTATATGTGTGTGCACACAAACTAATTCCTTAAAGATAATTAGAGTCTCAAAACTTCAAAAATGTAGTATTGATTTGATTCAGCAATAAACACACATAATGCAGCAGGATGGAGAACATGATCCCTGCCATATAATCTGTAGCATTTCCATTAAAAAGCATGTGCTTAGTAAAAGCCCACAGCTGTTAGTATACTAATAGAATCAAATGGAGGACCCAAGAAGTCAGCCAGGAAGCTAATAGTAGGTGCTTTGTTCAGCAAAGAATGAGGAATATAGAAAAAAAATCTTTAATTTCTTCATGACTTTTTCTTTGCCACCTCTCTGAAGACTTGGACTTTCAGTCTAACTATTCTAAATAGTCTTGTATGTCTGACTTAATTAATGTTTACTATGTTTTCTGGGAAATACATTTTATAATTTATGTGAGTAGATGAAGTTCTTGACATATACTGAATATTTATCATATCAAAATAAGATTTACCTTCTCAAAGTATTGGGGAAGTCTTTAATCTTATAAAGTTACTATGCAATGATTTGGGGAGTATGCTTTACATAAGAATTCCCAGTTCATGAAAGAGATAGGAAAGTCGCCACACAGTCCACTATTAAAGGTGACTATCATTTTATCGGTATCTGATCAATGAAGGCAGTATGGGATTTTAATTGAGATCGTAACTAATTAAACAGTTTTAAAGGCTGACAGATTTTGTGCTTACTTTGCCTGATGGTTAATCTAATGATTTAAACTGAGTCATTTAGGAAGACTAAGTGACCAGTCTCTAGCAACAAATAATGAGAACTCAATGATAGCGTGAGGTGGAAGAAACGGAGAAGCTACATACAGTGAGCTGATTCTGAGCAGATGTCCCTTATGGCTTGATTTAGAACTTAATTGTAAATTTTCTTGTCATGTTGTCTGTGATTTGATTTTTCTCTAACGTAATTTACTATTACTATTTTGATTGGTTAGATTTAGAGCTAAATCCTTAGCCATATCTGAACATGTTGTAATTAGGACAAAGACCTGCAGGACTAAAAATATTGACTATAAGATAGTCACTGAATTAAATAATCCACCCATGTAATACTTGTTTAAATTAGACTTTTAATTCTGTATTCGTCTGCCTTCCTCACATTGCTTCAGAGACTCAGTAACAGTTTAGATATTAAAAAAAACTCCTTTTGCTACTCATCTTGAAATACAATGAGAAATTTATCCATGTGAGAAACAGCTTGAATTGCAGACATTTGATTTGTAATCTGAGGTTTGGAGTCTGTATTAAAATTTTTTTGGCTTCCATTGAATTAATGTCATGGTTATATATCTCCTAATTAGCATTCAAATCTACCCTGAAGCTTCAGTTTTAGATAACTGCTTATCTCTTCGAAATTTTCCAGTCAGGGCCTCCAAAGTGAATTTTGCACATGCCACAAAGGCTATATTTTATGTATTCTCATTACATATCACCAAATGTTTTATAAATACCTCCATCTCTTTTTGTGTGGCTTGGTAACAAACAATTTTAAGTAAGTTAGTCAGCCTGAAAATTGATGATATATACAAATTTTACATTTTATAAAGAGGTTTAGCCTTTAAATGAATATAATAATAATATACATGACCTAATCTTTTAGTCACAGTGAAAATATCAGCATGTTTTTCTTCTCTGTCAAGAACTAGCCCATTATGTTCTATATCTACCCCAAATTATAATATATATTTGTGTGATTTTTACATTCATGTTCTCTTATCAGCTTCATTGGATGTCATACTGACATATTTAACAACTTTTAAAAATGCAGACTTTTATTTTTATTTTTTCTAGATATAAAAATAAAACAGTAAAAGAAACATGTAGTTATTTCTATAAAAAGGCAATCTATAGAATGAGGAAAAATAGTTGCAGAATAAAAAATTCCTGCAAATCAATTAAAAAGAGGTGATCCAATGACAAATCAGCAAAAGACTTGAACAGGCATCTCTAGAGAGAGGACTTTCAAATGCTGCATAAATACATGAAAGATGCTCAATTCCACTGGCCATTAGGAAAATGCAAATTAAAAACACACACCCAGGAGAATGGATAAAGTAAAAAAGATGGAAAATGCTAGTTCTGATAAGGATGGAGAGCAGTTAGAACTTTGATCCATGGCTGGTGGCCGCATGTGATCACTTCAGAACTCTGGTTGGTAGTACATACTAACGTTGAGCATATCCATATCCTCAGATGCAGCACTTGTCCTAAGTCAGTACCTGACTAGGTATAGTCATCAAAAGGTGCACAAAACTATTTATATAACCCCAAGCTGGAAAATACCACCTGTAGATCAGCATATGGTGAATAAATTAAGATATGTCTGTACTACAGAATACTTTACAACAAAGAGAATCAACGCACTACAACGACCTGCAACAGTATGGATAAATCTCACAAACTTGAAGAACAAAGAAGTCATATTTTATGATTCTATTGATGTAAAATTCATGAATAAGCACAAACAATTTATGACGTTTGGAGTCAGGATGGCGGCCACTCTCAGGAGATGGGTGACTGGGAGGGGAGACGTGGGTGCTGCTGGGAGCTGGTAAAGTTCTATTTCTTGGTCTGGATGCTTACATGGACATGCTCCTTTGGATGGTTTCCTGAGGTGTCCATTAATGATGTGTGCACTTGTAAAGTTGTATGATATTGTAACAATGCAATAAAATAATGTAATAAAAATGTAGTTTTCACCCCAGATCCTGGTGATAACTTTGAAATAGACTGGGGCCCAGGATTAGAGTCGGTGCTCAGCTACGTCTCTAGGTTGTTTGTTTCCGATCTTGATCTCAACATATTTAGGTCACTGTTCTGCATGAGAATAATGAGTATAATAATGCTTGGGGTTTTCTCTTTGCTAATTATATGTGACAAAATATTAATGTATGTCCTTTGGAACCAAAGTATTTGGTGGTTTTTAAAGATATAACAATGTTTTAAATGCTTCAGATTAAAAACAAAACAGTAGTAGGTATCATTATGGAACAGTGGGAGAAATCCCAAATGAGAAGGCAGTAGGTCTGGTGACTATTTGTTCTCTTCCAGCTGGGTGAACTGGGGCAAGTCCAAGTCTCAGTTCCAGTTCTTTAAGATTAATACCTGACCTGCCTGAAAGCAGAGGGATTAACTCTGGGATCTAAGATCCACCATCTGTTGATAAAGTTTTTAAATAAGGGACTGATGATATTACCTGTTCATACTACCATTGATTTCCAATCTTGTATTCTGCTGACACGTTCAATGATAAACATGGCCCCAAACACACACAGAAAAGTTGCAAAGTAGGCAGCAAACTATGGTCTCAATGCTGTAGGTCATCCGAACATCTCACCTTATCTTCAACCCCAAGCTGATCTCTTGTTTCTTTTGGGAGTTTTTGCTCTGCAGCAAGGATGCTTTTTAGGAAGTGTTCCATGTTGGTAAAATGGAGAAGATCTTTGTTTTTCTTAATATACTGTAGAGAGTATGAAAGATAAATTATAATAAACTTAACATCTTCGCTCTCATTTCTTCTAAGTACTCTTGAATCTTCTTTGCCAGTACCTCAGAGTACTATATACAGTTCTGCTTTCTTAAAATAAAATGAGACCTCTTCATAAATGGTGGTTGGCAGAATACTAATTAATACAAGCTCCACAACTCTCTCTGTCTTGGAAAAGAGGCTTTTAATACTTCTAAGCTTCAGATTTCTCATCTGTAAGTTAAGAATACAAGTAACATCTACCCTATAAGGGCATGGGGAAGGTTAAATGAGATAATGTATGTAAAATTCTCAACAGAACACCTGACACATGGCAAGTGTGTAATGTTTGCTAGTATCTGCCTCCTAGATTGAAAAGTTTTATTACATAGCATCAGTGTCCACATAAATCTATTCATTATAAACATATAAAAGCCTGCTCTGAGGCTGGAGTGTGGGTTATATCAGAAAAAACAAAGAAAACAACTCTGCCCTCATGGAGCTTATATTCTAGTAGGGGAAAAATGGAATAAGCAAATGTAAGTAAATCCTGAGGGGCTTCCCAGGTGGTGCAGTGATAAAGAATATGCCTGCCAATGTAGGAGACAAAGGAGACATGGATTCAATCCCTGGGTCAGGAAGATCCCCTGGAGGAGGAAATGGCAACCTAGTCTAGTATTCTTGCCTGGAGAATCCCATGGACAGAGGAGCCTGGCCGACTGCAGTTCGTGGGGTTGCAAAGAGCTGGACATGACTGAGCGACTAAGCACACACGAAGGCAAAAGTAAATTCTGTAATATGTTAGGACATGATATAGGATAAAGAAAAGTGGAACAAAGAGAAGCTGATGAACAAGGTAAAGAGGGTGGCAGAGTAAGACAGGCTTGTCAGGATAGTTACTGAGGTGACTTGAACAAAGACATGAAGAAGACAAGGGAGTCAGGCGTAGACCAGGGTTTCTTAAACTCAGTGCTACTGACATTTGGGGATGGATGGTTTTTGCTGTGGGGCTGTCCTATCCACTGTAGGCTGTTTAGGAGCATCCGTGGCCTCTACCCACTAGTTAACAGTTAGTAGCACCACCTCCTCTGAGTCAGACAATCAAAAGTGTCTTCAGAGGTTGCCAAATGTCCTTTCAGGAATAAAATTGCTTCTGTTGGGAGCTACCACCTTAGAGGAATGAGCATTGCAGGTGGAACCCTTAAGATCAGTGTCCCTGAAGTGTCTGAAGAACAGCAAGGAGGAAAATGTGGTTGGAGTTGAGTGAATAGGCGGGAAGAGTAGAAGGTGACAGAGTGAGACACAAAGGGGACTTGACTTCTTAGGTTTTTACCCAAGTGAACTGAGGAACACAGCAGGACTTTGAGCAATCCTAACTTCTGTCTTCAAAGGATGACTATGACTACTGTGCTGAGAACAGACTGAAGAGAGATGAGCTTGGGCTTGGAGATGAGTTAGTAGCTCTGATGGTAGTCCAAGCAAGAGACGCCTTGCATCAGGTTGGTAGCAGCACAAGCAATGAGAAGTGATCAATTATAGACATACTTGAAGGCACAGTTTGTGAAGGATGAGTTTCTGAAGAATTTCCTGATGGATTGGTTGTGGGGTGTATGTAACAGAGAGACAGAGAGGTTTGGCCTGAAGAGAAGATCTTGGCTTGAAAAATCAGAAGAACACAGTTGCCATCAATGGAGATGGGGAACGTTTTAAGTGGAGCGGGTTTGGAAAGAAGATTGGCTTTGGGCACGGTGAGCCTGAGCTACTTATAAGACATTCCCCTGGAGATGGTTAGTGTGTATGTTAGTCACTCAGTCATGTCCGACCCTTTGTAACCCTATGGACTGTAGCCGACCAGGCTTCTCTCTCCATGGAATTCTCCAGGCAAGACTACTGGATTGAGTTACCATTTCTGTCTTCGGGAGATCTTTCTGATCCAGAGATTGAACCTGGGTCTTCTGCATTGCAGGTAGATTCTGACTGAGCCACCAGGGAAGCCCAGGTGGTGAATAAGCAGTTGGATATATGAGTTGAGATAGAGTTGAGTTGAGGATGAAGAAAAAATTTAAGAGTTGTTGACATTTAGATGAGATTTAAAGCTAGAAGACTGGACGAGATCCCCAAGGGGAGTGGATATAGAAGAGGACAGGACTGAATCCTGTCCCTCAGATATTAAGAGGCCAGGGAGAAGAGGAAGGATCAGCAAAGGAGACTGTGAAGGAACAGTCAGAGAGGTAGGAGGAAGCTAGAGGAGGCCAGTGTCCTGGGAGTCAAGTAAAGAAGGTGGATTGAATTGGAGAAAGTGATCAGGTGTGTCAAATGCTGCTATTAGGTGAGGACAGAGCGTTGACTGTTTTCTGAGATTTGTGCTAGACTGTAACAATTTTGTAATCTGGATGACCAACATCACCATCACCATCAACAGCCACAAGATAAATCACTAGCTAATGGAGATTTAATTACAGGGAGATGTATATGGACTATTTCCTTAGCATTCAGGTGATCAAGAATCTAGTCTCAATTCTACCACTACAAATAGCTGTATGGTTTGGAGCAAACTGCTTAATCTACCTTTAAATACAAATGTGACTAAAAATATGTATGCTACCAAGATTGCTGGGTGGTTTGAATGAGACTATGTATATGTGTGTGTGTGTGTGTGTGTGTGTGTGTGTGTACACATATATATGCCTTGAAAATGTATGAAGTTTTATATACATAATGAAAAAAAGATATGCTCTTATTTATAACCCAAGAATGAATTGACCTTTAATAGAAGAATAGAAGATAGTCTTTTTAAGATTGTAGATTTAAATTTTATATAATTAAAAAGCTGAGATAATATTGTTATAAAGTACTTAGTAAGTATTATGAATGCCACTGTCAAACTTGTGCAGAAAAGAGCATACAGTTTGGGTAGACAAGCTATCACTTGAGCATCTAAATGTAGTCTCTAAGTCACAGTAAGTTTTATAGATGAAATTCACTTATTTATTGATAATATGTTAATGGGACATGAATGAACTGTGGAGCCATACTTGCAGTCCCTATGAGCTAGGTCCCCACTGTCTGCCCTGTAGAACATAGGGTTTAAAAATACTGTCATATGTGGTTTGAGAAGCAGCCTCAATGTCAAGGCAACGTGCCATCTAGGGAGGCAAGAAACACCTGAATAGGTCATTCACAGAGGCACTTACTCTGTGAGGGAGTTAATTTTAAAACTATGTGCTACCCAGGGAACTTGGCTCAATGTTATGCAGCTGCCTGCATGGGCAGGGAGCTCGGGGGAGAACGAATTCATGTATCTGTATGGCTAAGCTGCTCTGTGTGCACCCGAAACTACCACAACATTGTTAATCAGCTATGCTCCAATATAAAATAGAAAGCATAAACAAAAAACACAAAAACAAAACCATGGGCTACACAAGTTAAAGTCAGTTACCTCCTCCAGAGACTCTGGCTCCAAGTGGGACTCATGCTTTCTTACAATGAGTTTAGAGAGAAGGTCTCTCCCTCTTTCAGAGATGGGCTGCTCTCCCAGCAGAAGAGCACTTACGCTTTGGCCAAGTTTACTGTCCTGGGAAACTGTCGACATTCGCAGAGTGATAGAGAATGCTTCCCTGAAATAGACCTTCAGCCCCTGGCCAGGAAAAGGGAGAGCGGCAGATCAGTATGGCCTCTAGGAAATGGGTAGTGAAGCTTTAAAATAACAGTTGAAAGGGAAATGGGGCTTGAGATGGACCATCTTTACTCGCCCGCACCATGGATTACTATTATCATTTGTGATTCTGGTGAGGTTCAAATATTGACAATGAAATATCCACAGAAAGGGGTGATGCTGTTCTCAGAAGAAGGCTGCTTCTCTCCAGAATTCTTAGAGAGGTGTTTGCATTTTTCATATGCTGCCATGGGAAATCTGGTTGGGAAAATCTTAGCCAGGCAGTAGGAATCAAGGGCCACCAGTGGGACTTAAGTAGATCTGAAATATTTCAAAGCTTATAGCATTTACTATCTTGGGGAATGGGCATGAGTCACAGAGTAAGAGAAGCAAAAAGCCCTTTGCGCATTATAAATACCTTGTAAAATGACCTCAGAAAGGCGGGGTTGGAGTCCTGGTGGAGGTCATCGGCAGCGATGTGGGCCAGGCAGTGGATCAACAGCAGAACAAAGCTTCCCACGGACGCCAAACACTCTCTCCCAACAAACAGTATGTTTTCAGCTCTCTGAGTGGAGAAAATACCCAACCATGGGTACATCAACCTCAGGAAATATTTCCACTGCCTCTCTCTTTTTCTAGTTTTATTTGATCTAAAACAACTTCAGGAATCATAAAGTTAGAGACTCCCTGGGTTAAACGGAAATTTATTGGAGGGAAGATTGAGAGGGCAAGGGAAAATTGTTTTAGCTCAACTGTCTGAATATATCATTTTCTCCATCGTCTCCCATCGGTTTTTTTTTTTTTGCTACCCCTGGCTTACAGAAATACAGAAAACAAACTTGCAAATTCAGAGAAAACTTATTCATGTATCTCTGTTTATTTATTTTTTTTAATCCATGAACTCCAATTACTGTTTCCTTACTCAGTGGTTCTCAAACTTAGTGTGAATAAGGATCATTTAGGCATGATTCTATTTTGGAGACCTATCCCAGAATTTCTGGTTCTGTGGGCTTTAGGTGGACTCGCCATTTCCATTTTACCAAACTCTCCAGGTGGTTGATACACAAGGGTCCAAGGACCACAGTTTGAGAAGCATTGTCTTATGGAGCTCTCAGGTTTTCCTTGTCTTTCATGCCTTTTTTGTAATCAAGTTCTCAAATCTCTTGTCTTGCCTAATTGATTTGAAATAGCTCCTTGTTAATTCTCTTAAGAGGTGACACGTTGGCATGGAAAAACCTTAGATAATTTGGAATCAGACAGTCTGAGATCAGTTTCTGGAATCAGCTGTGAGACGCGTGGTTAAAAAATGTGTGTGGTGTAAAATTCATCTGGACTTGAGTTTTGACTCTTGCTTCACTGTGATCTTGGGCAAGTAACTTGGCCTCTCTGGGACTCAATTTCCTAATGGATAAAATGGAAACAACAGGAGTACCCTCCCTCAACCCCACTTGGGGTTAGGTGGCTATAATTATGAGATAATGCATGTAAGACAAATGGCCAAGTGCCTGGCACATAACACTCAATGACTTCTGAGTTTGCTTCCCCATCAGTAAGATGGGAGTAAAGATTGCTTACTTCATAGATGCTTTGAGGATCAAGTGAAATAATACCTGGAGAATATCAGACATGGGTAATTTTTGGTCTTATTAAATCCCCTAACAACCTACTAGCCAAGTATAAGCCATTTGCTTGTTCTCTAACCTTGGTTAGCAGGTCCCCTCTCACAATCACTGTTTCTGTCATAGTGTTTAAGGTCCATGTACACCAGCTGAGAGGACCCCACAGCACTGCCAGTCTACATGTGTTTGAGGAACTCCCAAGACAGAAACAATTTAGATCCTTCCCCATAGAAAGATGCTGACTATGCAGGATTTCCTGAGCTTGGAACCATGCCTCTTACAGGAAACACCAGTCTGGAGCCACTGGCTTCGATAAGGACAGATTCATTAATGGGCACAAAGCCATTGTGATTCTCTGGGCACAAGCCAGGACATAGTCATTTCACTAATTAGAGAAAGCTGTTACACGGGAACGTTTATTATGCCTTAGCCAGATGACTTATTACCTAGAGGGAATAAAATATCTGAGGACTTAGAGAGAAAAATGTTCTATAACATTTGCTCTTTTTGCTCCTGTCTTTACTAGACCTAGAATTTGACAAACCTCACACCTGGGATCGGGCATTTGAAATACCTGATAGAAGAAGGAATCTTGGAAGGCATTGTCTGAGGTTTCCATGGCAGGAAGACGAGAAGCAATCTGCAGGGTGATTTCTGGAGCCTGAAAAGAATAAAAACAAATAAAAACAAAACTTATCCCTTTGCTAAAAAATTCTCATGCAGCTCAGTTATATAGCACCAACCAATAATGGGAAGTAAATGAACTGGGGTATCAATTTAAATTATAACAGAATAAGTGGATTCAGTATAGACTACAGGAGAGTGGAAGGAGTATTTATTAACTTGGTGTTTGAAATTTATGCTAACTACAAGATTTGACTTGCCACTTTTCTGAACAGAGGTATGGTAGCAGGCAGGCATGAAGGCTCTCAGGCCATGGTGCCTGCCTTCTAACTCTTTTGGTTGTGTGTTCTTGGAAAAGTTTACTCACCCATTCGGTATCTTCTTCCCTCCACTTTAAAATGAGAAAAAAAATAGTATCTATGCCATTTGGGTTTTGTGAAGATTAAATGAGTTAATTCATACAGACTAATATAACAGTGAAATGGCAACTGACTCCAGTACTTTCACCTGGGAAATCCCATGGACAGAGGAGCCTGGTGGGCTACAGTCCTTGGAGTCTCAGAAGAGTTGGGCATGACTGAGCATGCATATGCATGTGCAATAAAACATTTTGTGTCATGTTATTCATTTACTTTGAGTATCAGTTATTTCACCTATAAAAAAATTCCATTGTCAAAAAAACATTCCACTGTCTCATAGAATCAGAATTCAGGTTACTAGGTGTAAACAAAACAATGTATACAAAATTGCTTTCTACATTATAAAGTCAATATAGACTTCATTATAAAGACAATGAATGTCGAAGCGATGGTGGGAACTGTCAAATCGAAGGAGAGCCCGCTCTCTGCCTGTATTCTTCTTCCCATTATCCTGTCATTTGAGAGATTAGGCTTTCAATCGGTGAATTAGAAGAGAGACTTAGAAAGTTCTCTGTTCCCAGTGCTTCAGCCTAAGGAATATCCACTGCCTCAAAGCCTCCTTCCTGGTGACCCTGCCCTTCTAATCTCCATGGATGACTCTCCACAGAGACCAGAACCAGACTCACCTGAAGCTGGGGGATGAGGAGGTGCAGGATGGAGAGGCCGTGCTGGTAAACCACGAACTCCCTGGCAGAGAGGTCAGTGGACGGCACAGTTATCAGCTCTGCCTTCTGTGTTATCTGAGGTTTGGGGAGACCTTGCAAAGAGCTTTTGAGGGCTGCAGGGAAAACAGCAAGACTTCACTGACTATTCTGTGCAGTAACAATACATTAATTAAACAACAGCAACACAATTCAACTTAGGAAAAGGTGTATTTGGATCTATCCATCCATCCATCCATCCATTCTCCTGTGTTCAAGCCTCCTATATATACATTGTGGCTCAGGCCCTCTGCCAGTCTTCATGGAAAAGAAACTGAGTCCCAGTAAATAGAAACAGAGGCATCAGAACAACAGAATGAGGGCCCAGAAAAGATGGCTACACATTTTCTTCTATTTCATAGGGTTATTTGGAGCATTAAAATGTAAGGTACTCAGAACAGTGTCTGGCATCCAGTAAGCACTCAATTAAATGTTAGCTTTACTAACAGGTTCACTTCCCCACAAAATTATCTCTAATGAGCCTTGAGTCTTCAAACATTTTCTATTGTCTTTTTTTTCTTGAGAGGACAATAAAAAAAAAAAGACTTAAGTAGCATGGTATAGGAAAGAATGCCGAACTAGCAGTCAGAGGACCTGATTTTTGGTCCAGGTTTGGTAAGATTCTGGGAAAGTCACTTAACCACTTTGAGTATCAGTTATCTCATCTATAAAAAAAATTCCATTGTCAAAAAAATATTCCACTGTCTCATAGAATCAGAATTTGGGTTACCAGGTGTAAACAAGACAATGTATACAAAATTGCTTTCTACATTATAAAGTCAATATAGACTTCATTATAAAGACAATGAATGTTGAAACAGTGGTGGCTACTCTCTGCCTATATTCTTCTTAGTTTACCCCAAGGGGAGGCAGAATTTATTGAGAATGGTCAAGCTCTAGAGACAGCAAATTTTTTCTGTAAAGGGTCAAAAAGTAAATATTTTAGGCTTTTACAACCAAGAGACAAGATTGGGGTTCACATTTAGTGTTCCCGATCATCATGGTAGAAGTGTGGCTTTCAGTTCAGTTCAGTTCAGTTGCCCAGTTGTGTCCGACTCTTTGCGACCCCATGAACCGCAGCATGCCAGGCCTCCCTATCCATCACCAACTCCCGGAGTCTACCCAAACCCATGTCCATCGAGTCAGTGATGCCATCCAAACATCTCATCTTCTGTTGTCCCCTTCTCCTCCTGCCCTCAATCTTTCCCAGCATCAGTGTCTTTTCAAATGAGTCAGCTCTTCGCATCAGGTGGCCAAAGTATTGGAGTTTCAGCTTCAACATCAGTCCTTTCAATGAACACCCAGGATTGATCTCCTTTAGGATGGACTTCTTGGATCTCCCTGCAGTCCAAGGAACTCTCAAGAGTCTTCTCCAACACCACAGTTCAAAAGCATCAATTCTTCAGTGCTCAGCTTTCTTTATAGTCCAACTCTCATATCCATACATGACTACTGGAAAAAGTGTGGCTTTATTCCCTTACAAAACCTTCCCTTGCTTCTCTGACACGAAGATCCGCCCTCCTAAGAACTCACCGAAATTGCTGCCTTCATCTCCTTGCAGCACTGCCTTTAGAATGTTGGATAATTTTTCATTTGGGGAAGAGGTTAAGAACACAGGCTTTGGGGTGAGACTCTCTGGGCTTGAATTCCAGCTGAGTTCCTCATTAGCAATATGATTTTTGACTGTTTACTTGAGCTATTCAGAAGCTTCAGTTTCCTTATCTATGAAATGGCTAACAGTGCATACTTGGATGGGTTGTTTTAAAGATTTAATGAGCTAACAGAACCAAAGATTTGGAATACCACAGGGTATATTGTAGAGCACTCTGTAGAAATGTGATTCTTCTTTTGACAATTTCTCTAATCCCTGGAGAAGGGATAGGCTATCTATTCCAGTATTCTTGGGCTTCCCTGGTGGCTCAGCTGATAAAGAATCCACCTGCAATGCAGGAGACCTGGGTTCGACCCCTGGGTTGGGAAGATCCCCTGGAGAAGGGAAAGGCTACCCACTCCAGTATTCGGGCCTAGAGAATTCCCTGGATTGTATAGTCCGTGGGGTTGCAAAGAGTCAGACACAACTGAGCGACTTTGACTTTCACTTTCTAATCATTTAAAAATATAAAACCATGCTAAGCTTATGGACCACATGAAAACAGATCGCCAGCTGGAGTTGGCCTGTGGGCAATGGTTTGCTGATGTGAAGTCAGATTCAAAGATGTTTTTGGATTTGTGCTTACTAGTGGCCTGCATTATGGTCAACTGAAAGACATGCACTCATTTCCTGTTAATCCTCTCCCACCTGGGATGTGAGTTGAAACAGACTCGAGTCTTCAGTTTAGGCAGGCCAGCCATGTTCCCTTGCCAATTTCAAGGGGGGTGGTTTTGGTAAAGTAATCTGGAGTCCCTTTCTGGGGCAAAGTCTTCTTTCCCTCTGTCTCCTTTATCTCCCTGTATCTCACACTCTTCCATTAATTGCTTGTAACACATGACTGGGACATAATCTCAAGATTTAGATTCCATGTTTAGTGGGTAGATAGAGGGCTTTTAGGAATTCCCTTTGGGGAAATGGCCAAGTTGTTATTACAGTGAGACTTTTGGTTTCTATTCATTATTCCTCATATGGAAAATCGCTCGGATCTTAGGACGGGGGTGGGGAGAAAGGGATGATTGGTACTCTGGGATTCTGGTACTTCTGGTCCTGCGGGTTACACCACTGAACACCTTCAGTGTGTCATGGCCATTCTAAACCAGGGTCCCAGGGCAAGGAGGTCACCTGGTGTGTGATGCACCTGTCCTTGCAGTTCAGCTTCATCCTTGTGAGCTTGGGACCTGATGTCTACTTTCCTCAGGGCAGAGAAGAGTGGGGAGGTCCATGTGAAGTCAATTTTATCTGCATCTGAACAGAGGAGAAGAAGGTAGCTGTTGTGAGTAAGGCCAGAGGACTGTGGCCAAAGTCAAAAAGAGCATCGGGTGTGACAGGCAGCTCTACAGTGGCCCCCATGCACCCCTGTGTGTGTCCAGGCCCCTGGGTTATCTCCTCCCCTTGAGTGTGTGCTGGATTTACTGATTTGCTCCTAATGAATAGAATATGGCGAAAGTGATGAGATCAGGATGCAAAAAGGCTGTTGTTTCCATTTTGGGGGGCCTCTCTCACTTGCTCTGAAGGAAACCAGTAGCCATGTTGTGAACGCCTTATGAAGTCCATGTGGCAAGGAACTGATGTCTCTGGACAAAAGTCAGTGAGGTCTTGAGTTCTGCCAAGGGCCATGAGAGTGAGCTCGGACTGTGCAGTCACACCTGGAGATGACAGCAGCTTGGCCTGATACCTTGATGTAGCTGGTATGAGACCCTGAACCAGAGGCCACTAGCTAAGCTTCTTGACCCACAGAAAAACCGTGAGATAATAATGTTCATTGTTTTAAGCCACACAACTTTGGGGCAGTTTGTTACACAGCAATATATAAGTAATACACTGAGTTTCTTCATGTTCTTGAAGAACCTGCCATGGCCACACTCTTACGGAGCTCGAAGCTCTAACTGTAGTGTTAGCACTTTATCACACATGATCAGGACTGGCAGCAGCAGGGAACACTGACCCGTGATCCACCTCACCTGTTCCTGGTCCCCCATCCTCCAGTCCTAGGCCATGGCCTTGATCTCCCACTAGCGCTGCAGTGAGACTCTTCAGGAAGGGAATCAACAGGGGGCAGGCAGCAGCCTGGTCTCTGGGAGAAGTGGTGATGGTTCCATAAAATCTGTCTCCAGGGTAATTCTCCAAACATACAGGGGTCCCCGAGGCAACAATCTAGGATGAAACAGTCAGAAGCTAGTCCTGTGCTTGGTTCCACGTGGTTTCTCTGGAGCCTCTCTCTGTTGGGGAGCCTCTGACAAAAGTTGGACACACACATCTCCTTGGCCAAGGCCAGAGGTCAGTACCTGGATGTGCAAGAGTTGGAGGCGGCTCAGCTCCCGCTGGTACTGCAGCTGACCAAGGGCCCTATCCAGGGCGCTCTGCCTCTCCCTCACCACCTCCTGAAGCTCATCGGAGAGATGCTGGACCACCTAGGACACAGGAAGTGAAGTGCCCTAAGTAGAAGGGAGAGTCTTTCTCTTTCTCCCTGCTCCCCTCCCAGCCCACCCGCTGAAGAGCCACGTCTGATGTCACGGGCGAATGTGCTATTGCATTTGATCCCCTGGTCAGCCTCTGAGTCTCACCTTCCTGGAGCAGCTCCAGACCTCTGGGCTCTGATCCCTGCTCCACTGTAGCCGCATCTCCTCCTCCTGGCCCCGCAGCCGGCCTACCGCTTGCCTGAGCTTTTCTGCTGCTTGCCCTAAACTCTGCAGGACTTTCTGCAGGCCTAGCACCACCTGCGCCTCCTGCTCCCACTCCTCTCTGTCTGCTGCAAGGGGCAGAGAGAAGAGCCACGTGGCAGCGCCTACCTCTGGAGGGAGGGAGGAGAAGGAAAGACAGGGTGGTTTACTGGAGCCCAGGGAAGGAACCTGCCGGGTCAGAGCCGGAAACTGGCTGGATACCTGGGAGGCCGAGAAGCACATGGAGAGGGCTGGAGGGACCCCGGCTGGGGACCTGGGGCTGGCGGCACCCCTCCCAGGAGGTTTTGCTCCGAGGATCGGCGCCCCACCTTGAGCGAGCAGGTCCCGCTCTCTCTGGCCGCTCCCGCCACTCAGGGCTCCAGCTCTCCTCTGGGCCTCCCTCAGGCAGCGGGCCTCCAGGGCTGCGCAGGCCTCCTCAGCGGCCCTCAACTGAGAGGGGGGGATGAGGGGCACAGAGGGATGGGTCCAGGAGGGGAAGGCAGGAGCTGGGGGCTGGGCCAGCTCCTCCCCGCCACCGCCCCTCCCCCCGCCCCCTGCAGAGACACTTAGGAAAGAAAAGTGAAAGTGAAGTCCCTCAGTCGTGTCCGACTCTTTGCAACCCCATGGACTGTAGACAACCAGACTCCTCCATCCATGGGATTTTCCAGGCAAGAATACTGGAGTGGGTTGCCCTTTCCTTCTCCAGGGGATCTACCCGACCCAGGGATCGAACCCGGGTCTCCCGCACTGAGGGCAGGCTCTTTACCGTCTGAACCACCAAAAGCCCCAGATTCTGGGCTTGGAGCTGGGGAATGAATCCTGGGACATTTTCTGCCCTGAGATGGACTCCATTTCTGCGGTTGGTGGGAGAAAAGGGCTCCCCGCTTCCAGGAGGGACCTGTGCGGTCTGGGGCCGGGAGGAGGGGCCTCTGGCCTCACCTGCAGCCCCGGATTTCCGCAGGGCGTGGAGAGCAGCCCCTGGCTCACGGCGCCCAGTTGTTCCGCCAGCCGAACCTCTTCCTGCTCCTGGCAGCGCCAGTACCGCTCCCGCGCTCTCAGCTCCTTCTCCAGGGTGTCCACCTACAACATTCAGCTTGTTTAGGGCCCAGACACTTTCTCTCCTCCCAGCCTGGGGTCTGGCTTCAGATCCCCCAAAGCCTCTTAAGCCTTGGGCTTCTCCCCTCCCCTGGGCATCCATGACCAAGCTTGGTGAGGCAGTTGCCTCGGTGGGAGATGGAAAAATAATCACCACACACCTTCTGCAAGCTCCCAGACCTTCCCTCCCTATTTCTAACACCTAGACTCTCCCGGGTCACTGCCCCCTGCCCACCTGTCTCCTGGGGACCCAGGGATGGGCACGATGAGGGAGCGGGAAACTTCTCGGATGCTTGTACTGCCCCTTCATGCTCGTCTGTGACCCTGGGAGTAGGGGCTAGAATTTAAATTTCTTGACTTCTAACCAGAATCTTTTATAAGTTATCCATCTTCGTTTCTGAAAGTGTAACTAGGCTGAGAATGCATGGGAGGACCCTAAATCATATTCATTTGGTTGGAGAACTTGCCAAAGGCTGAATTACTGCAGGGACCTCCTGCTCTAGTCTGGCCCTGCTCCCATCCATCCTCTGCACTGCTGCCAGAGGGAACTTTCTAGAATGCTGACTATATGTACACGTGGGCGTGTGTGTTAAATTGCTTCAGTCATGTCTGACTCTCTGTGACCCTATGGACTGTAGCCTGCCAGGTTCCTCTGTCCATGGGAGTCTCCAGACAAGAATACTGGAGTGGGTTGTCATGCTTTCCTCCAGGGCATCTTCTGGACCCAGGGACTGAACCCACATCTCTTATGTCTCCTGCATTGGCAGGCAGGTTCTTTACTACTAGTGCCACCTGGGAAGCCCCATATATACACATATCAAGCATAAAAACATATCAAGCATAAAAATGTCTGGAAGGAGGTGTGCCAACCTGTTAACAGTGGCTGCATTTGGAGGGAGAGACCGGAGGAGAGGTGTGTAGTGTCTGGATAGAGGAGCAAACTGTGGGGAGGGAGTTGTTGATGCCAGATGGAGTGAGAGGAACTGGGAGCAGGAAGCTCTTTCATCTTTATTTGGATAGTTTAAAAAATGTATTAATAGTAGCATGTTGAGTAATTTGTTTTCTTTTCGTATTGTCCCCAAATTTCCAAATTTAACAGCCTTGAAAACATGCATGTCTGGTCATTTCACTTGGATTCAGATCATATCAACTTCGAATCTTTCAATGGCTTTCATGATAAATCACATTTCTTGGCTTCAGCCAAGCACTCAAGGCTGCTTATGCTTCATTTCCTGCCTTCCCCATTGGCCTCACCTGCTGCCTTTGACCCTCTGCCTTCCTTATGCTCCTGGAACACTCATGGTCTCACACCTGCCACCTTTGGCCTTGCTGGTCCCTTGCTTTGCCCTTGCTGGCCTTTCTCTGAGTTCTTCTTCAGGTTTCAGCAGGGCTGCCCCTTTGGGGAGCCTTCCTAGAACCCTCACCCTGTGATTTAGATGTCCCTCCTCTGTGCTCCCTTCACACCCTTGTAATCCATGACAATGGCTGGCACCTATGGCTGCCCAGTGCCCTGTCTAGCTGTCTGCTTCTCAGCACCCAACACAGTGCCTGGGACACAGGAGGTTCTTCATGTGTATTTGCTGAGTGAATGAAGAAATAGAAAAAATGCCTCCTACATACCAGACCAGGGTCTCTCACTCCCCGGGGTAAGGCCTCCAGCACCTGGACAACGGGCACCACAACCCCGGCAGAAGGGTCCGTTTGAGCACCAATGACGGGACCAGGTTCCCCGGTCAAGGGGTCTATGCCTTGCGCCCCAATTGCAATTGGGACCAGACCTGTGGGATGCCAAGCCCATCACTGGTTTCTGGAACCAGAGATGGGGAAATAAGGCAGGGATAGTCATGGGAAGAAGGAAACATGGCTGTGAGGGAGCTAAAGGAGCCCCAAGAAACATGCTGATCCTTCGAGGGGCTCTGAGCTGGATTAGAGGGTTTCCTGGAAGCCACAGGACCCTGAGGTTGAGGAGGGAGTGGGGTTTCTGAAATGCTCATCTTTGAATTTTCTAAGTGGGGGGTAAGTGATCTGTGGTACTAGGGTTCTAGAATCTCTGAGCTGCTCTATTTTGGGTCTCAGCAGCCCTTGTGGTAGCATCAGAATGACCCCATTCCTTGGCTCATGAGTGACTGGGCTGCAGGCACCCCTCCCAAGCTTTACAGGGTCTTCAGTCACATTCCTAACCACCCCCCCCCATGGCTTTCAGAGAACCCCAGGTTCCCTCCTACCTTTGCCGTCTGCATCTTCCATTGAACCTGCCACGGGTGTGGCATTGCCAGCATCCCTGTCACTCTCCATGCCCAGGATGGGCACCATGAGCCCTGAGCCCTCAGGGTCTGGGATCTCCATTCCATACAGGGCCGGGACCCACAGCGCTGTCCCCGGATAGCGCATCATCCCTAACACAAGGCGGGGGACACAGGGAGGAGGAGATGAGGGCGGAGGGCCACACCAAGGTTTGAGGGGCTATGTCTCTGACCAGAGAGGCTTCCCTGCTAAGACTGCCTCTGTTTGCCCACCTTAGCATTTTGAATTCATAAAGGAAGGACTGAGTTCTTAAAAAATAAGGCAGCAGGTCTTTGGGGGAAGCTGAGAGCAATTTCTAGGCTAGGCTGAAAAGGTGGAAGACAGAGGACAGACTTTCCTGAGAACCTACATGTGCCAGAATCTAAGCTCAGAACTCCATATAAAATGTATTTTATGTGGTCCTACAACTAAATATCTAAAGGATGTACTATTTGAATCCTCATTTTACATATGCTGTAAACAGAGGCAGAGGGAGGTTTAGTAACTTGCCCAAGGTCAAAGAGGTTATAAATGGTGGGGCAGGTCTTCAAACTCAAGTCAGTTCTGATCCCAAAGCCTGGTTCTTTTCTGACACATCCTGGGCAGAAGTTTTTAGAAAGAGTGTGTGAGATAAGTTCCAGGAAGATGCCACTCCTACTTCCTTTCCCTGCCTTTCCTTGTGCTGATGCTGTGGGGGAGGTAGAGGAGTTGGGTGGGCTCCTTCTTGAGTTTATTCATGGGAAGTTGAAGGCTGTTGACAAGGAGATTGAGGACTCTGGAGACTCAGGCTTTAGGTCCGGCTGTGTGGTTAACTAGCTACGGGACCCTGGTGAGTAAGTCTCTTAGCTCCTTCAACTTCAGATTCTGCAATGTAAAGTGGGCGTCATCACATGTTATGGTGCTAGGGGGTCCTATGAAATTACCAGAGAATATCCACTTTACTAACATTAAGTGTAAGACCCAGTGGAATCGGCCAGAGTTTAAAAGACTGAGAATGAAAGCCAAGCATTCATGAGCTCGGGGCATGAAGTCATCAAATTCCTTCTCTCTTCCTTTGATCCCATGTGTGGCTGGCCAGTGGGGCTGCAGGCCTGTCCCTGAGCTTATGGGCTGAGGGGCAGTGAAGCACCAGGCCATTCTGGGTCTGGGCTTTCGGGGCCGGGGAGCCGTACCTATCCTGCCACCGCTGGCCTCCACGCTCTCCGCTGCCTCCCGTTGTCTCTGCAGCCGCCAGACCTGCTGCAGGAGGTGGTGCAGGCTCAGGGCCAGCGCCTGTCTCATGTCCTTGACGGCAGCCTCCAGGAGCCCCTGTACCGTCGGCTCTGGCCTATCCTGGGAGCTCTGGAGTACTGCAATCACTCGCCTCTGGGCTGCCAGCACATTGGCGTCCAGCAGGTCCTGGGGCCCTCCTGTATGGGGCACAGTCCGGCCCTCCTGTTGGGAAGCCCCCTGGAGCCGGACTGGCTTCCTGCTCAGTGGCTCCACAAAGCTGTCACCAGGCAGCAGGAGGTTCCCCAAGGCATCTCGGAGTCCTCCCAGTGCAAGCACCTGACCTGGAGGCAGGAACCAGAGAGAGGGGGATGCGGGAAGGGATGGAGGTGGATGAGGCGAGAGAGAGAACAGTGAGGGGTGGGGGGCAGGACAGAGTGAGTGACAGGGTGGGGGTGGAGGTTGGGGGTGGGGCAGAGTCTGGGGGGAGTACACAGTGGAGGTGGGAGAAGGAATGTCTTTCTTGATAGAAAAACATCCATATGGTTTTACTGCAGAAGCAGCTCAGTTCTCTTCCCTGCGCCCCACCCTGGGTGGGGTGGGGGACACTGTGCTGAAGATGAGGGTGAGGGAAACCGGGAAGGAGAGGAAAGGTGGACGGAACATGAAGGGTGGAAATACGGGCGGGCTTGGGGTGGAGTCTGCAGACTGGACCAGAATGTGGAGGGTCTGGGGTGCTGAGGGGAAGAGTTTGGGAAGCCAGACCAGAGGGAGGAGGGGCAGAAGAAAGGCATGAGGGCTGCCAGGAGACCTGTGTTTTCATCCAACCCGACGCCCAGGATTGGTGAGATGCCTCCTGTGACCGGATCCTCCATGGGGCCCCCCAGCTCCAAAGGGGCCAGGGTCTGGGTGAGCGGATTGCGGTACGTCCCCCCAAGAGTGAGCCACTGCCTTGTTTGTGGGTGCAGAGTCACAGCCAGCACAGGCACCTCGATGCCCGTTATGGGGTCCGTCATGAGAGCCCCTGACTGTGATGTCCTTCTCAGCTGCAGGACAGGCAGGCGGATGGCTGGCAGGGAGCCTGTGGCAAGACAGGTCGGGTAGGGCACGTAGGGGAGGATGGAAGCTTCTGAGGTTCGGACGCCACCTAGACAGGGAGACAGGGAGGCGTTAACACGCACTGGCCTGTCTGCATCCCTCCCGAGCCCAGCAGGGCAGGGGCAGAGAGCCTCTGGCATGAGTTTCATCTGACTGCTCTCTCCAGCACGGCACTTTTGTAGCAATAATGTTAAAGGGAGGGAGGGGGAGAGGGTGTTTACTCCTCTGCTGGTCCCCAAGCCCCACTGTCCAAGGCCAGAGCCTTGCTTCCCATGCTGTGCCCCTGGGGAGTTCATTGTGGACAGCCCACACTGGGTGGAGTTACAGAATGGTAGGAGTCTCACCAGAATTGCAGTCAGTGGTGGGCACCAGAGTTGCTTCCTGCACATCGTAACCCAGATTTCCAGCCTCGGGCAGCACCCGCCCCGTGTCAGGGTGGATGAAGTAGCCTGGGGGTATGGGCCCTGCCTGTCCACTGGCTGGGAGCATCACACAGTCCTGGCCAGGGACCATCAGCTTGGTGACAGGATGCACACCGATGTTTTTGGCGCCCCCTGGAGGGCTTGCTGAGGCTGCAGGAAGGCAAACACCAGCTTAGCCCTGGGTCTGAGGCCACATCTGGCAGGTCAGGGGCTCCCTTGGCTGGGTGGACTGGAAGGAGCTGGTGAGACCCCCTACCCAAACCAGCCCTGGTAGGAGGGTGTAGCAGGTGCTTGGGAAGAACATTTTTTTTTTTTTTGGCCGCGTCCAGTTCAGGGCTCCACATATGGGATGTGAACCTGACATCATCAAGTTGTAGGATCCTACCCCCCCACCTCTTTCTTTCCTGGAAAGTCCAGCATTTTCCAAACCCGACCTTTTGCATTCAATAGTCAGGCTTTTGCTCTCAGGAAGTGCTACCTTATATGTAAAGCTATGCTTTCTGGCGGTTTTGCTTGTCTCCTCCTCTGCTGTTCCCCTTGCGGAGGTTCCCTCTTCTGTAACACAGCCGTTTGCCCAGGACGCTGCACAGGAAGCCCCTCCCAACCTTGGGGATTTCCTCTTGGTTTAGCCTTCCTCCTGCCTTCCTCCCACCTGATACAGGGCCAGGTTTCTTGAGTGGTCCTGGCTGAGTCCGAGCAGGGCTCACCTGGCCGCAGCAGCTCCGCCCCAGTGCCTGTGCCCAGGACGCCCCAGGCTTTCAAGCGGTGGCCCTCCTGCAGCACGACCTGGGACAGGCGGCCCAGAAGGGCGTCCAGCTGGGGGACTTCCCTGCGGGGGTGGGGGTGGGGGAGCACCAAATCAGAGGGAGGGACAACTAGGGATGGCAGGACGCTTGGCGTGGCCAGCCCTGGGACCCCACGAGACCACGCGGCCCCTCCCTAGCCCTGATGCCACGCAGCCTGACTCAGTTATCAGGTACACACCCTTCTGGGTTCTGCCCAGCCTGAGAGGACTTTGTGGGCCTGGAGCCTGAATGTGCCTTCAGCAGCCGCCGAGCGGCCATCAGCGCGGAGCAGAAGGAGCCCCACTGCTCCTGCCTTGCACGAAGGTCTTGGCGAAGGAGCACCAGTTGGCGACCGAGGCTTGCTGTGTACTCGCCTGCCAGGCGCTCCCTCCGCCTGGCCTCCTCCTCCGCGGCCCTGGCGGCTGCCTCCGCAGCCTGGGGTTAGAGACCACCCTGCCTGCTTATGGCTGCAGGCGCCACAGCCTCCGGGGACCGCGGCCTAGGGGACTGGACAGCGCGCTCCCCTTGTGCGCTGCGGAGCGCTGCTGGTGGGCGTGCAGCAGCGGCTCCGAGGGCGCAGCGGGAGGGGCTAAAAATCCCGGGAGCCCAGGGAGATGGGGAACAGGTGCCGAGGGGCTTCTGGCCTCAGTGAGTAGGGGGAGTTGCATGTGGACATAGGGACGAGGTGGGAAGCGTGAACACGGTCCGACCTGTTGTCGCTCTCTCTGGGGGCCCCCCAGAAGCTGGTCCGCGGAGGCTGCGACGCGATGCTCAGGATCCCACAGCTGCTGGAGAGACCGCACTTCCCTCCCCAGTTTGAGGCAGAGGAGTTTGAGCTGTGCGAGGGAGCGCAGAGTTCGCGCCAAGGCGCCAAGCCGCTTTCACGGCTGTGGTCGCAGTGCCCCCTGCTGCCAGCTTGTGGAGGGACTGCAGGGGACAGAGTGCCCTTCCACTGGGAGGATTTGGTGAAGACCCGCCCCGGGCAAGACACAATTCGCACCTTCCCCCTAGGGAACCCCTGGTCCAGCTTGGGGACTTGGACTCTAGTGTGCTCATTTTGCCCCCAATACCTGTCATCTACTGGTCTGCATTTGCTCACTCGGGTGGGCTACCTGGATCAGGAGTGGGACTCTTAAGACACTCAAGAGGTGGCCGGGATAGATTCCTACCGGGTGATGTGAGGGCCCAGGGCTCAGCCCTAAATTTAGTCTGAAATCTTCTGTTTCCCCTCCCTGAATAATTCCCGCCCCCACCCCCCACCCGGTCCATTATGGATTCACTAAGGATTTCTTTAGGCTCTCTGTCCCATCACCAGCTCTCCCAGAGACAAATTCTCTGGCTTGCCCAGCTTCCCCACTCACCTCCTCCTTGGTCTGGCTGAGTTCAGTCGTCACTGACAGAGACTGCCTGAGCAGGATTCTGAAGAAGGTTTCTGTGTCAAACCCCTCCAGATCCACCTGCTCCTTGGCCTCCCAGCTCCCACCTATGGGCAGGGGGTAGTAGGGGACAGGGAGCAGTATTTTTCCCCTTGAAATGCAATTATGACCTTCCCTACAGAGTCCCAGTGTACTTGCCTCCTCAGATCCTCACAGTCTACTGCTAAAATTGTGGAGAGCGCTTTGCTGAAGAGCTTCCTAAAAATGTAGAATTACAGGCCCCAGTCCCAGACCTATGGCAGCAGGAGTTCCCCACATAATTCATCATCACCCTGAAGTTGAAAAGGGCAAACTGCTTCTCTCTGAGGCCCATGCTTGGAGTAGCTAGAGTAGAAGGTGGAACACCTCCATATGACTCATAAAGCCATCTGTAGAGAGACTGGTCATTTCCCAGTTAGGCATTAAATGTGGTTACTGTACATTTCTCTTGGCAAGTTGTGCTTAGATGTCTCTGTGCCCTTCTAGCCCTTCTACGCTGTGCACTCCTAGAACCTGGCAGTGTCTGGCATACACTGGCTACGCAGTAAACATTGACTTATTCATTGAATGATTGAATGAGTGGAGGGGAATGGAACAATGAACAAAGGAAGCAGGAGCTGGCCAGTTGAATGTGGGGGCATCTCCGGGATTCCAGCCCAAGGCTTGCACTCACCGTGACCTCCCTCAGCCCTGGGGTCATCAGAGTCTTGGTGCGGTTGGCCTCTCCTCACTGATGTTATCCTGGTTCTTGGGGAAGTGTAGGCATCCAGGTTGTAGCCCTGCTGATGCTTCCTGAAGATGGGCTGGGGAGCAGCCTTCCGGGCCCAGCTCAGGCTGTGACACTGAATCTACAGGGTGCATCACGGGCGATGTGAAGGGAAGGGAGGAGCGTCCTTTCCTCGGACTCTCAGAGGAGGATCCTGCTCAGTGTGCTTAGGGAGCACCCCGTCTTCTCTTGTTGGACCATTCTAACAGCCTCTCTCTCTCTCTAATCCATCTCTCTCCATAATCCATCTCTGTCTTCCAACGTATTGCTAGAGTAAGTGTAAAAGTCCTACCAGGTTTTCTCCCTTGCTCAAAATTCTTAATTGATCCCCACTGCCCAGAGGGTAAAGTGCATGAGATCATCCACAGTCTGGTCTCCCTCCCAGCTTCAGCCTCACCACTGTCCTTGTGCCCGAAGTTGCAGGCCCAGGGATCCAGTGTGGTTGCCTGGGCAGGTGAACATTGTTTCATGCGGCTTTGTCTGACTCATAACGCTGCTTTCCTCACCCCCACCTCGCCTCCCAAGAGTATTACTCTCCTACCCCCAACTCACCAACCCCCTTGTCCATATAGGAACCAAACATGTTTCAAGCCTCTTTCAGGGATCACTTTCTTAGGAAAATCTGTCTTTACCACCCAGGGGGAACAGTCATGTCCCTCCTTTGTGTCGTCAGGGCCCCTTGGCACACTCTCACTGGAGCTCTACAACAGTCGCTGGCATTTGTTTGTCTCCTTGTCTATGTTCTCCTTATTGAACTTTGAGGCTAGAGGCAGGACCTTTATCACTTCGGTATCTTAGCAACCAGGATAATGCCTACTGCAGATGGGAAGTGGAAGACCCATTTCCATAGCATTGGAGAGGGAGTCCTGCATAGTGGTTAAGATCATCTGTCCAGCTTTACTCACCAACAAAAGCAGGCAGAGCCCCAGAAGCAGGACAATCTCCCCCAGGACTCCTGGCCAGTCGGACCTCTTCAGTGGCCTGGGGATCTTGGTGATACCAGTTTGGATGAGGTACCTGGGAGTTGTGGGGACAAAGGGCCCTTCCCCAAAGCACTGGCCACCTGGTGGGAGGGTGCGGACGTACTGGGTGGAAAGAAATCTGTTTAGTCTTTGTCCCACTGTCTGCCGGAGCCTGGTCAGGGGACAGTGGGAACCCAAGCCTGTCGACATTCACCAAATAGCCCAGATCTTTGTGCATGTTTGCATTTTCCCTAGGAAATGCATTCATATCAGATAGCTGTCTGGGGGAGCTGTCTGCATGTTCTAGGGCTACGTCAGCACAACCTCTTAGAAGCTGAACTGACAGGTCGAGATACTAAATCCTGTGTGTAACCAGCTCTGGCTCAGTGGTGGCGTCTTGCACAGGTCATGTAGGTACAACCCTGCATAGTCTGGCCTGGCATATGAAGTAGATGGCTGTGAGAGATGGCTAGATATTCTGATGTCCTTTGAGACACACTGTATTTTCAGCATCCTCACAATCATCCCTCCTTACACACAGGTTGGGTTGCCACGGGATGAATCTTGGCATCCCCAGAATTATCACTTAGGGCTGTGAGATCATGAGACGTTGTAGGGGCATTTGGAGCACCTCCTTCCCTAGAGTGCTGTCTGGAGGTGGTTAGCAGTAGCAGTTTAGTTGCTGAGTTGCATCTGACTCTTGCAACCCCATGGACTGTAAGCCCACCAAGCTCCTCTGTCCATGGGCTTCTCCAGGCAAGAATGCTGGAGTGGGTTGCCGTTGGTCGTTATGAGGCAGTATTTTTGAAAGTGATAGAGGGGAAATGTCAGGATAATGTCTTAAACAAGGCAAACCATCACAGACAAACCATCTTCCGATGCCAGTTGCTGTTCAGACGAAAGACATAGACCCCAGGCTCCTGGAACTGCTGCAGAAAGAGGTGGGGGCTTTGATCTTGGAGCTGGGACTCCTCAGCCAGGGCCCGGAAGTGTCCCCAGTCAAACTGCCCTGGTGTGTTGTAGAAGTGGCCCCTGGGGTGGAGGAAGGAGGGGGCATGTTGTCTCCTGGCTGGAGGCACGAGGAGCATTTCCGGTGGGAGCGGAGCCAGGGCCTCTAACACTCACAGGTCATACTCAGGGTAATGCTCACGGGTCACCAGGAAGGCCAGTGTATCCCTAGTTTGGAGGCAGACCGTGGGGTTTCGGATGCCCGCCTCTGGTGATGACAGATTCCCAGGGTGCGAGGAGTTGAGGCTTAGGGATGAAGGAGAGCTCAGGTGTGCATCCCTTGCCTTTCCTGGGCAAGATTCAGAATGTGAGGAAGGGCAATCATCGTTCAGGGGCCTGGAGGGGGGTGGAGGAGGGAGGGAGGAGGGGGAGGAGAGGCAACAGCCTTGATGCTCACCTGCCTCCTGGCCCCGGGGCCCCAGGTCCCTGAGGCCGAGAGAGCGCAGCAGTTCCCCGCCAGGTCTGGTCAGGCCCAGGAAGCCGATCCCTGGAACAAAACGGGCGTCTCCCTGAACCTGCAGGGCTGGGGAGAGAGCTGGCCCTGGTGCGTGGATACAGCAGAAGCTGTCCATCCTTGACTTGCACAAGGCAGGAGTCAACTTTCTATAAAACCAGGGGAGGCATGTCAGGATCCCCATGCACTTCTTGGGGAGCCGTCTCTGGGGTAGGAGTTGCCCACCGCCCCCCAGCTGCCACATGCAAGGGCCATGCTCATGAGGTAGAAAGGGCGAGACTTGCCCACGAGAGCCTCCCTGGGGCCTCCTTCTACCCTGCTCTCTTACCATCCACCCTGATCACGTACAGAGGGACAGGATTCTGCCTTTGGTCCGAGTGGCAGGGGTGGCCCACAGCACGGGGTGAAGAAGGCCTGTCTGGAAGGAAAAATCCCTGGGAACAGGAAGGTGTGGTGTCAGCTCTTCCCTTAGGACCTGGCAAGTAACCCCCTCGCCTGGTGGGGAGGCAGGGAGAGCGCAGGTCGTTCCTCAAGTCCTGTCTGAGTGTCCTGAGGGCGTTGGAGGGGAGGCCGCGGTGGAAATAAGTCTCTGAGCCCTGGGGGTGGCAGGGGTAACCTCCAGTCATGACTCTGAATACGGTCCCTTGCTTCCATGTGGGAAGATTTCCATAACACTTTCCCAATGGCTTTTTCAAGACGTCTTCTAGGATGACATCAAATCAACAATAGGGACTTTTCTCTGGCACCAGAGGCTGGGTCAGGGATGTGGGTCAGTGGGCAGGGCCCCAGACCCGGTGCACAAGCATGTCACCCATCCGCTCTTAGGAAAGAGGCAGGGCCTGCCGGGCTGGGTCTGTGGCCCTCAGCCACGTGAGACCTGGGGCATTGTACCTGGCTTCCGCTGTCTTCAGTGATGGAAATCTGTGGGTTGCCCTTGGGGCAGCTGAGCTGCAGGCTCTGTCTCTGTCTCTTGGGGCACAGGGGACCACACATCTCACTTGAGTGTAGTCCCCAGCACAGACAGAGCCCCAGGCCTGGGTCATAGCCACGTGCGTCCTCTGGAGTGGCACAAACCTGCCAGAAGACTCAAGCTTCTTGGTGACATGTCCCTGGGGGAAGTTGCCCCCAACTCTCTCCAGCTTCAGAATGCAGAGCACAGGTCTCTGGCTTCCCAGAGGGGGACTAGAGGAATAAGCCTCCAGTGGCTAGGAGCTTGGGTGGGTGGACAGGTGGGCAGAGGTCCAGGAGTGGGCAGGTGCAGTGTATGGATGCCTCCTACCTCATGGGCACAGTGGTCAATCCACTGATCCTTGGTCAGACAGAGCCCCTCCTGGTTCCGGGCGGCCCCATGCTTGCAGCTCTTGTATTCCCGCTGGACACAGCCCCTTGGCTCTCCAACATCTTGGTAGCCCGGGAGGCAGGGGCACTGCCCGTCACTGGGCTGGGGGTTAGGTGGGAAGGGATGCAATTTCAGGTTGGCTGGTGGTACTTGGTTGCTGCGAAACCAAGGGACCACACAGGACCCTTGGGCTGTGACCCTGCCCGAGACAGACCATGGAATAATGGCAGCGGGAGGGGAGGCAAGGGGTCACCAGGGTGGAGGAGGGTCGGATTAGAGGGGAGGTTACTGACACATGCTTCTCAGGGTCCAGGTGGTGCCATCATTTCGGTCAATAAGACATGGAAAGTTCAGGAAAGGAAGAATTCACATGTGCATTTGTTGGCTTAGGGCAAATTCAACTTGGAAGGACTTGGGCCCGGGTGTATTTTAGGAGTGGTTGTGGCGGAGAGCAACAAAAAGTCTGCCCTTTTCTCCGAGCAGGGTTGTCACATTTAGCAAATAAAAATATAGAGCACTCTAACTTGAATTTCGCATAAGTGTGTGCCATTCAATGTTTGAGACACACTAAAACTGTATCCATAATTCATTTGAAATTCAAGTGTTGCAGAACACCCTCTATTTCACCTGGCAACCCTGTCACATGGATACCTGAACTAACAACCCTGATCAGGTTACTCCTGAGCTGCCCTTGACTCAAGAACAAAACAGTCATGACAATACAGCCTGTTTCTGGGTTTCCCACCAGAGGACATACCTGGAACACTCGGCCAGACCCCGGGCATACACAAGTGTCCTTGCCCTCCTCCGGCTGGGTGGCCTCTGAGCCACAGGGGAAGCAGCCCTCCTGGCCAGGCCAGGGGTTGAAGAATCCCCGAGGGCAGAGGTGGCAGAAGGAGGCATTGTGGGGATTCGCTCCAGAAAAGAATGTTCCTGGGGGGCAGGGGGCAGGTGGGGAATCAGGACAGAGTCCACCTGTGGAGTGATGGGCAGACAGGAGTTAGGGCTGAGACTAAGCTTCCAGGGCTGGGGTCCCCTGCTGACTCCCCCCAGGGGCTCTCTTCCCCCACTAAAGGGCTTCTGACCCCCGCCCAGCTCAGGGGTGGGCTTGAAGCCATCATCTTCCCTCAGGGCTTTTTTTCGTCACCCTCGTCAACTTCAGCCCCAACTCCTTTGGAGCAGATGCAGCCCTAGCCCCTACCCTCTGGGCACCCTGGGGGGTCCGGCTCTTCTGCACAAGGCATCTGGTCCCCACGGTCCAAGGGATTCGCCCCGCTCAGCCGCATGGAGTTCTGGAGGGCGGAGCCAAAGAGAAGTACGCAGGTCCATGTCCCTGGGATGCTCCTCAAGGGGAGAATCTTCACCTTCTGGGCAAGAGCGATAGTGGCAGGGAGGGAGGCAGACATGGAGGTGGGGGAGGAGAAACCAAGGAAGACCCCTGGGGACACAGATGGAGAGAGAGGAGAGCACAAGGCAAAGACACAGTAATAGAGCCTCCTCAAGACAGGAGAGGCGTAGAGAGACCAGGGCCTGGACCGGGGAGGCAGAGAGAAGTGCCCCGGAGGGCCAGCCTCTGCCACTCACAGGAGTTGTGGGAAGCGCTCAGTGAATATTTCATGAGAGGAAATCTGAGATACCGGTCCTCTGGGAGGTTTTGGCTCAGACAACTGATATATTTCCACCCTCTCTTTCCTCTCTCCATACAATTTTCCTTCCTAAAGCAGCCTGGTGTGTGTGTGCGTGTGTGTGTGTGTGTGTGTGTGTGTGTGTGTGTGTGTGTGTTTAGAACTGGGCTCTATGCTGGGGAGGAACATTTCAGCTCCTTCCCTTTGCAAAGCAAAGCCAGTCAACCTCATTTCAGCACTCTCCGTGTGCAAAATCCTGCAAGAGGAATGAAACACAAGGCTTCTGTCCAGTTTCATAAATATATACCATTTTAACATTATAGATCATTTCATTCTATCTTCCCAATTTACAGATGAGAAGACTGTGGTCAGAAAGATGGAAAATTTGAACAAATTTACACAACCTTCAAACCATGCACTTAAGGAATATGCATCCATGAAGCGCTTGAAACCTATAAAACAGCAGGTGAGCCCTTGGAATAACCAAGAGATGTGATGGATAAAGCACACAACATATGGTGGAGAGAAAGGGCCAGTCCTGGCCTTGTAGTTAATTACCCTTGGAAATCAGATGATCAGTTGACTTAAGACTTATAAAAAAACAGTGGAAATAAATAGCACTCCGAGGCTTTCTTCCTTACAGTTGTGAAAATCAATGAAGCTAACAGGTGAGGAAGTGCTTAGAAAGTCCTAAAGTGCCAATGAAAGTCAGTTGTAAGATGAGGTGTGGCTTCCAGGGAAAGGGAACTGAAGCTCCAGGACTTCGAGGCCACCCAGCTTGTCCTCGTAACTTAAATTGTTAAATAACATCCCTGATCTCAAGGTTGAATAGTGCTGCATTGGGAGAGCCTTCAGAGAACTTGTTGCATGGATTTGTAATCAGGCCTTGGTTTTGAAAATAGTAAATCATGTATCTGATATAATTCAGCAAATTTTCCACTGAATGACTTCTGGCTTGGTTGCTTCGTTTTCTAGGACAAGGTGTCCCTGTGAGGTGGAGTGCCTTCCTCGTTCTCTTATTTATTATTCATTATTCATTCCAGAGATATTTCTTGTATCTTAACTGTGTTCCATACTCTCTTCTAGGGCTCCTGGGCTCCTGGTATCTAACAGAAAGAGCTGCAAACTCCAAAGGATTGTTGGATGCTGCTTGTGGAGCTGGGGCTGGAAGGAGAATTACTGGGGTGCAGAAGCAAAGGCTCTTTTACAGATATATTGAAGGTGGAAGAAATTAAGATTCCTAGGAACATGTATTCTGAAGCAGCATAGCTTACATCAATGCTGTGCAATAGAAATGTAATGAGAGTCAAGTACTCTACAGTTTTCTAGTAGCCACATTATGAGTAAAAAGTAACAGATAAATTGAATCATAATATGTTCTACTTAATGTATCTAAACTGTTACTTCAGCATATAATCAGTATAAAAACTAATAATATGTTATTTCTGATTGTTTTTTAGTAGTAAGTCTTTGAAATCCATTTTATATTTACAGCACACTCAATTTGGACAAGTTCAAGTGCTCAGTAGCTTCATGGGGCTAGCAGTTGCCAAAGTGAACCGAGCAGGATGGCATCTTCCAAAGTCACTTCTCTCAGGGGTTCTGAGGGCCTGTGAGTGACCCCTGCCCAGTACATCCCTCTGCCATCTGCTTTGTTCTCTGCTGAATGGCACAGTCCTCCTGCCCTTTTGTTTCCAGAAGGTGGCACTGTGAGCTCACGGGAAAGTGTGTGTGTGTGTGTGTGTGTGTGTGTGTGTGTGTGTGAGATGGGGAGTGGGGAATGGTGAAAGTGTGTGTGTGTGTGATGGGGAGTGGGGAGTGGTGAACGTGGAAGAAATGCAGTCGTAAGGGAGACTGTGTGTGCATGTGTATGTGTAAATTAGCATCACTACTTTAATTATCTTGGTGGAAATTAAGATTAATGTCTGTATAGTGCTTTACAATTCTTCTTAAAGTTGGCTATTCTTACCAACCATCTGGTGATCTTTATATTTATTTAAAATTTTAATTTTCATTTACTTACACATTTCTCTTTTCTTTATATACATATATTTAAAATAAAATTGTATGTAATTAAGATGTACAAAATGATTTGATACACACATATAGTGAAATGATTACTAGAGTTAAGCTAATTAGCCAAAAGAATCCACCTTCAATCCAGGGGACCTGGGTTCGATCCCTGGGTTGGGAAGATCCCCTGGAGAAGGGAACGGCTACCCACTCCAGTATTCTGGCCTGGAGAATTCCATGGACGAGTCCATGGGATCGCAAGGAGTCTGACACGACTGAGCGACTTTCACTTCACTTCACTTTCCCTGACTTAGTTACCTTTTTTTTTGGCTGTGTGATGATGGCTCTTAAAATCTACTCTCTCAACTTGTCTCCAGTATTCAATACAGTGTTGTTAACTATAGTCATCCTGCTGTGCATTAGTTAGGCTCATTCATTCTATGTAAGTGAAGCTTTTGTACACTTTGACCAACATTTCCCGATTTCTCCCACCCCTTATAATCGCCATATACTTTCTGCTTCTATGAGTTTGACTTTTTTAGACTCCACACGTAAGTGAGATCACGCAGTGTTTGTCCTTCTCCATCTCGCTTACTTCACTTAGCTTAGTGTCCTCCAGGTTCATCCATGTCACAAAAGGTGGGATTTCCTTTATTCTCTTGATTGAGCAATATCCCATTATTATTTCAATACTCTAATATACATATTACATCTTTTAAAATTGAAGTATAGTTGATTTACAATATTGTGTTAGTTTAAGGTAGATAGTAATGTGATTCAGTTATATATTTTTTGAGATTATTTTCCATCATAGTTTATTATAAAATATTGAATATAGTTCTCTGTGCTAGATAGTAAATCCTTTTTGCTTACCTATTTTATGTATAGTAGTCTGTATCTCTTAATTCCACGCTCCTAATCTACCTCCTCTCTCTTCCCCTTTGGTAACCACAAGTTCATTTTCTAAGTCTTTTTCTGCTTTGTATATAGATTCATTAGTATTATTTTTTAGATTCCACAAATAAGTAGTATCATATAATATTTATCTTGCTCTATCTTTGTTTCACCATGATATTATCTAGGTCCATCCATGTTTCTTCAAATGGCAATATTTAATCCTTTTTATGGCTGAGTAATATTCCATTGTATATGGTATATATATGTGTGTGTGTGTGTGTGTGTGTGTGTGTGTATGTGTGTGTATGCTGCTGTGCTATGCTTAGTTGCTCGTGTCTGACTTTTCAACCCTATGGACAGAGCTCCTCTGTCCATGGGATTTCCCAGGCAAGAATACTAGAGTGGGTTGTCATACCCTCTTCCAGGGGATCTTCTCAGCCTAGGGACTGAAACCAGGTCTTTCCCATTGCAGGCAGATTCTTTACTGTCTGAGCCACCAGAGAAGCCCAAGAATACTGGAGTGGGTAGTCTATCCCTTCTCCAGGGGATCTTCCTGGCCCAGGAAATGAACTGGGGTCTCCTGCATTTCAAGTGGATTCTTTACCAGCTGAACTACCAGGGAAACCTGTATATATATATGTACATGTATATATATATATCACAAATTCTTAAGGCAATTAACTCAGATTATTTGCATGTGTTGCCTATTGTAAATAGTGCTGCTATAAATGTTAGGGTGCACGTATTTTTTTGAATTAGGGTTTTTATATCTTCTTGCTATAAGTCCAGGAGTGGGATTGCTGGATGGTGAAAGTGAAAGTCTCTCAGTCATGTCTGACTCTTTGCGACCCCATGGACTATACAGTCCATGGAATTCTCCAGGCCAGAATACTGGAATGGGTAGCCTATCCCTTCTCCAGTGAATCTTTCCAACCCAGGGATCGAACTAGGGTCTCCTGCATTGCAGGTGGATTCTTTACCAGCTGAGCTAACAGGGAAGCCCCCTGGATGGTATGGTAGCTCTGCTTTTAGTTTTTAAAGGAACTTCCATATTGTTTTCCATAGTGGCTTCACCAATTTACATTCCTACCAACAGTGTACAAGGATTCCCTTTTCTCTACACCCTCTTCAGTATTTATTATTTGCAGATTTTTTTGGTGATAGCCATTCTGACCAGTGTGAAGAGATAACTCATTGTGGTTTTGATTTGCATTTCTATAATAATTAGCGATGATGAGCATCTTTTCTTGTATTTGCTGGCCATCTGTATGTCTTCTTTGGAGAAATATCTATTTAGGTCTTCTGTTCATTTTTGATTAGGTTGCTTTTTAAAATACTGAGCTGTATGATCTGTTTGTATATTTTGGATATTAAGCCCTTGTCAGTCATATCATTTGTAAATATTTTCTCCCATTCTGTATGTTGTCTTTTCATTTTGCTGATGATTGCTGTGCAAAAGTTTTTAAGTTTGATTGAGTCCCATTTGTTTATTTTTGCTTTTATTTCTTTTTCTTTGGGAGACTGATCTAAGAAAACATGATTTATGTCCGAGAATGTTCTGCCTTTGTCTTTTCTAGGGGTTTTATGACCTCACCACTTCTATTTATCATAGTATTGCAAGTCCTAGGGACAGCAATCAGACAAGACAAAGAAATAAAAGTTATCCACTTTGGAAGGAAGAGGTAAAAATGTCACTACTTGCAGGTGACATGATACTCTATGAAGAGAACTCCAAAACTAGCCAGCTAGCTGATTGCTCTCAGTTGTGTCCACCTCTTTGTAACACCATGGATTGTAGCCCGGAGGCTCCTCTGTCCATGGAATTTTCCAAGCAAAAATACTGGAGCCTGTTGCCATTTCCTACTCCCGGGGATCTTCCCGACTCAGGAATCAAACCTGCATCTCTTGTGTCTCCTGCATTGGAGATGGATTCTCTACCACTGAGCTACCTGGGAAGCCCCAGAGAACCCCAAAGACTCCACACAAAAACTATCAGAACAAATAAATGAATTCAACAAGGTAGCAGGATACAAGATTGACATACAGAAATATGTTGCATTTCCTTACACTGACAATGAAATATCAGAAACAGAAAGTAAAAAAAAGAAAACATTTAAAATCATATTCCCTCCAAAAAAAAAAAAAAACACAAAAACCCTAGGAATAAACTTAACTAAGGAAATAAAAGACTATATGCTGTGAACTGTAAAACATTGATAAAGGAAACTGAAGGTGATACAAAGAAATAGAACTTCTTAAGCTCTTGAATTGGAAGAATTAGTATTACTAAAATGATCATACTACCCAAAGCAATCTACAGATTAATGCCATCTATATCGAAATACCTATGACATTTTTCATGGACTGTAGCCCACCAGGCTCCTCTGTCCATGGAATTCTCCAGGCAAGAATACTGGAGTGGGTAGCCACTCCCTTCTCTAGGGGATCCTTCCAACCCAGGGATCACACCCAGGTCTCCTGTATTGCCGACAGATTCTTTACCGCCTGAGCCATTAGGAAAGCCTCCAATCTAGCACAAATAATCCTAAAATTTATACAGAACCACAAACCTAAGGAAAAAGAACAAGGCTGAAGGCAAGACCCTTCCAGGCTTCAGACGATACTACAAACCATTAGTACCAAAACAGCATGGTGTTGGCACAAAACAGACATATAGATCAATGGAGTAGAATAGAGAGCCCAGAAACACCCACGTGCCTATGGACAATTAGTCTCCAACAAGGAATATACAGTGGAGAGATGGCAGTCTCTTCAGCCAGTGGTGTTGGGCAAGCTGGACAGCTACATGTAAGAACATTCCCTCATACCATATACAAAAATACACTCAAAATGATTTACAGACCTAAATATATCACATTGTCTTTATCCATCCGTATTGTTGATAGACATTTAGGTTGTTTCCATACCTTGGTTATTGTGACTAATGCTGCAGTGAACTGGGAGTGTAGCTGTCTCTTCAACATACTGATTTCATTTTCTTTAGACATAAACCCAGAAACAAGATTGCTGGATCTTATGGTAGCTTTATTTTTAGTGTCTTCGAGAAACCTTTCATACTGTTTTCCATAATGTCTGTACCAATTTACATTCCACCAACAGTGCACAAGGCTTCCCTTTTCTCCATGTCCTTGCCAACACTTGTTATCTTTTGTCTTGTTGATAACAGTCATTCTGACAGGTGTGAGGTGATATCTCTTTGTGGTTTTGATTTGCATTTCCCTGATGATTAGTGATGTTGAGCATCTCTTCACGTGTCTGTTGGTCATTTGTATGTCTTCTTTGGGAAAATGTCTATTCAGGTCCTTGGCCCACTTTGTAAAATTGGGTTGTTTGTTTTCTTGCTACTGAGTGGGCTCCTAAAAGGGAGATTCTGAGTCAGTGCTGTAGGTGATCCGGGGTGGGGCCCAGCAGTCTGCATTTCAAACTAGCTCTCAGATAAGGTGAGGTAAGTAGCAAAGTATTATAAGGAACTTTGACATGCAGCATCATTTCTGATATTCCAACCACCTTGTGACATAGACATTGCAATTAACCCATCTTATCATGTAAGGAATGGAGGCTCAGAGACCATTTGCCTGAGATCATCCTGTTAACAGAAGGGGGTGGTCAGGGGGTAGAATTCAGGTATTTTGGTTCTCGAGCATGCTCTTTTATGCACAGTTCCCAGGAGGCAGAATGTGGGTTCTGTTTGTCAACCTTCCTTTCTCTGCGAGAAGATAGATGAGCTTCTTCCTGTTCTGAGATCTTATGGAAAATTCAGCCACCTTCTGAATTCTCTTCATCCTGTGTCTCTAACAGCTAGCAGCCCTCCTCATTCTACTTCCTGCTTTGAAATCAACCTTGACGACCTTTACTTCCTACCTGGTGAATGGGGCAGTAAGATTGTATTTGCCTGGTGAGACAATCCTGGGGGCCTAATCAGCATCAGATTACTCGTGTGGGTAAAGACTGTTGGAAGGGGCTCTAGGAGTTATGTCCATCGATACTCTTATTTTGCAAATGATGAAATTGAGGCCCACAGAAGGAAAGCGGCTTATCTTGGGACAAGACAAGGTGGGAAATTCCTGTGAGGCCAGGGTACTGGATTGGATTCTAGGAATAACCAACTGGAAAAGGGGGAAAAAGTTCAGATTGCTCCTCAGATAAAAGTTTGAATAAAAAATCTGATCCTAATTGTAGAGAACCACTTTGGGAAGACTGGCCTTAGCAGCTTTAGCTACTGGGGATATTTGGGGCAAACTAATGAACCCCTTTCTAAGGCCCAGTCCTGAGGGGCTACAGAAGGAATGCAAGACGTGAAAGGATTCTGCCCTCATAGGCCTTGTGTGCGACCAATGAAGGCACAAGGAAAGATGTACCGCTGAGTGCTAAGTTGTGTGAGTGATGATACTCGCTGAGAGGGCACAGAGGGCATTCCAAGGACTTCATTGGTGTGATAAGCAAAAACAGCAAAAGGGAAGTGACGAAGACCAGGGTGGGAAACCAGCTGTGGTCGGGTAACGCAGCTAATCTTCCTTCCTGCCTTAAGTCACAGATGTCGCTCACTGTGGAGTCAGAGAAGGGAGCTTGGACACTGCTTCCAAACCCCCATTTTAGAGATGAGGAAACTGAGGCTCAGAGAGGTCGCGATTTCCTCAAGGTCAAATAGCTGGTCACTGTCCAAACCCCCACCAGTGTGCTTTCACAAGACCCTGATTGGATCCCTGGGTTTTCTTTTGAGCTCCCAGTCTCTCCTTTTAGCCGCAGCTGCTTCTCAAAAATATTTTGTTGTCGTTGTTGTTCCTTAAAGCTTTCTGAGCTGACAGTTGACTTTGATATGCTCCCCTTCCACAGAGAAACCCCAACTCGTGTTAGGCGCTGTGCTTGCTGCCTTCCTTCCCGGGCGGAACCACCCTCTGCCTTCGCATGATTTCTTTCTCTTCTGCCTTTCCTCCAGGTTGGAGGAAAACCTGATTCCTTTACCTGTTCTGTTTTCCTTCCCTTTCTTCACTCTCATCAGTCTCATTCTCTTTCTCTCTCTCTCTCACATACACACATACATATACATCCCTGAGGTTTAAAGATCTGATTTAATTATACTCAGTTTATGGCATATTTTCATTGCTAGTTTGGGCAAGAACACCTTCCTGTTTTATTCATTATTTTTCCTCCATTTATTCTCATTCTCTTCTCCCCATAGACAATCATTCCAATAAATTTAACATGTATTTGTGTTTTTGCAACACAAGTATTGTTTATATGCATGTACTTTATTTACTTAAAAAGTTTTTAAGAAGATCTACTCATTTTAATTTTTTTGGCCGTGGTGGGTCTTTGTGGCAGCATTCAGGCTTTCTCTAGTTGCAGCGCGCGGAGGTGCCTCTGTTGCACTGTGTGGGCTTCTCCTTCTGGTGGCTTCTCTTGTTGTAGAGCTCGGGCTTTAGGCTCGTGGGCTCAGTAGTTGGGATTCATGGGCTCTATAGCGCAGGCTCGATAGTTTTGGTGCATGGGCTTAGCCACGCCTTGGCATGTGGGATCTTCCTAGACCAAGGATTGAACTGGTGTCCCCTACACGGCAAGGTGGATTCCTAACCCCTGGACCATCAGGGAAGCCCAGTGCCTGCACTTTAAAAACATCTGTAAAATTGTTTGTGCCATCTCATCCTGCTTTTCACTTCCTCCCTCAGCATTGGTTTAAAGCCTGTGATGTTCAGTGTGTACCTGGTTTGAGGCTTCTAACTGCGGAAGTGTGCTTCCTCCCTTCCTCGGCCCATCTTTAGGGACACTCTCAGATGGTGGGTCGCAATTGCTGCCCCAGGGTCCTGTACTGCCTCCGCCAGGTCTGTGATTTCCACGGTCACCATCTCTCAGCACCGCCGTCTCCCAGGCACCCAGCAGTGCCCCTGGCTGGTCGACATCTTTCCTATTTGATTTTACCTGCACTGGTTCTGACAGGTTGTGGACTTCTTAAATTCAGTGAGTCCATAGTCCCCTCAGGTTCTTACTTTTTCCCTCTGTTTTTACAGTGTAATTTTTTTTCTCCTGGAACATGCTGCTTTTTAAAAAAGAACAGTTCTAGATTTGTAGAAAAATTGCAAAGGTAGTATGGAGAGTTCCCAAACACCTCACACTCCGTTTCCCTTATTATAAACATCTTAATTAATATAGTACACTTGTTATAATCAATGAATGAATATATTATTATTAGCTAACATCCAAAATTTGTCTAGATTTCCCCTAATGTCCTTTTCTGTTGCAGGATCCCATCTAGAACACCACACTCTGCTTAGTTGTCAAGTTCCCTTAGGCTCGTCTTGGTTATGACACTGTCTCAGACTTCCTTTGTTCTTGATGATCTGATAATTTTGAGGAGAACTCATCAGGTATACTACAGGAAGTCCCTCCATTGGGATTTGTTCGATGTTTTTCTCATGATTGGTTAGGAGTTATGCTTTCTTGAGAGGAAGACCACAAAATTCTGTTTGCATCACTTTATAGCAAGGATGCACACCATCACCATGACATGTGAGCTCCCATTCGTGTTGACCTTGGTCACCTGGAAGAGGTTGTGTTTGTCAGATTTTCTCCATTGTAAAGTTACTCTCTTTTCTCCTTTCCATACTGTATCACTTGGAGGGAAGTCCCTATGTACAGCCCACACTTAAGAAGGGGAAAGCTATGCTTCCCTCTCCCTGAAGGTTGATCACCTACAGTAAGCTTGTGGAATTCTTCTGTGTGGGAAATATTTCTTTTCTTTCCTAGTTATTCATTCATTCAATTATTTATATCAGTGTGGATGGACTCATGGGTATTGATTTCTTACTTTGGGTTGAAAGTTTTTTTTTCTCAAAATGATCCAGTGGTGAACAGTTGAAATCTCACTCAGCTGGCTCCTGGGTCCTTTGATATAACCCATCCTTGTGGGTTTTAGGTTATTTTTAAACATTTTCCTTTGTGGCACTGTCAGATGCCTGAGGCTCATCTTCTCATCTTGTGTATTTCTTCTCCTAGTCTTAGAAACAGTCATTTCTCCAAGGAACTTTTGTTCCTTTTAAGGAAGAATGGCCTTAGATACCAAGATCTGAGTGCTGAGTGTGCTCTGGGCTCTTATGTTTCAACCTACATTTTCTTTCCTATTTTGTTAAGTCTTCCCTGCCCTGTCCATTGACCATGAGGATCACCCAAGAGTTAATTACACATTCACGTCAATAACCAAAGAAATCCTGAGTCTGCACCAGAACTTTGAGAAAGATCAAAAATGAATAATGCACAGTCATGGAGTTTAGTCAAGGGTGGGATGTAGATGGACATAGAGACATAAAAGTCAATCTCTAAAGATTCCTTAAGGAGCTGGTGATTAATTCAGACTGTAGGATGTGGGAAGTCTCTGAGCTGGGTGTTGGAAAGAATGTTCTAATTCTTTACAGTCTATTCCCAGATTCTTATAAAATATCCCTTGATGCTATAATTCCTTATTATAATTAGAAGCCCTTTCTAGTTGGAGCAGCGGTTGCTAATGCCAAGGTTAGCTTCCCTCTTCCCCACCAATGCTCATTCCTTTCCTGTGTAGAAATTTCCTCCCCAACTCTCCAGAGTCCTGAAAATATATGTGGGACAGGGAACTTCAACGCTATTGGTAACATTTTATTTCTGAAGTTAGGGGGTGGGTGAATGGGTGTTTACATATTAGTTATTCCTTTTTGTATGGTGCGGATATTTCACAATAAAATTTGAAACATATTAGTGAAGAAAATTGAAAAAAAAAGACCTGTGAGTGACGCTGGCCTACGTGACCTTGCACCCTTGCTCCTGGGATGATGACTGCCCTGCCAGATGCCCGCCACTCCCTGCCTGGAGCTGGGGAGAGTGCAGCTGGTTCGGGCCAGATAGGTCTGCTGAAGCCTGTCTGAGCAGGAGTTGCTTGAGGTTGATGTGACTCAGCACCTCGGTGGTGCGGCAGATAGAACCCTGTCCCAACCCTCTATCCCCCATTCACCTTGCCCTCTCCATCTCAAGGCTCACATCTGACCTAGAGCAGTGACAGAGTGACATCTCTTTCCCTGTGCAGGGACTTGCTGCTGAGGCTGTCCTGAAGGGGCCAGAATGGGACCTGAAGTCGAAATTAATCCCCCTCTCTTGTAGCAGCATCTTTGTCTCTATAAAAATGGAATCAAACTTCCTTATCTCCCATCCAAAGTCATCTGTGAACAAAAACCTGAAAAGGGAAGCTTCAGGTCTGGCAGCAGCCAAGAAAAACTAGAAGTCCTGCCAGCGGCCAGGGCAGGTAAGAGGCAGGCCGAGCAAGGGGTCAGCTGGGGACTCTGCACCAGGTCAGGGTTGGGATGCTTGCTTGAATCTTTGGGGGAAGTGATACAGCACCTAGTGTGTGCAGGCTGGTAACTGGGATGTTTTATTTGCAAGGCTAAGCTATTCAGCCTTTAGGTCCAGGATATTGATCTCATACTGGTTATTGGGTTGGTGGCTCTTGTGAAGACCTTTTTAGCTGGTGTGATTAAGTGTTAGTCGCTCAGTTGTGTCCAACTCTTTGCGACCCCGTAGACTGTAGCCCATCAGGCTCCTCTGTTCATGGAATTCGCCAGGCAAGAATATGGAGTTGGTTGCCATTCCTTTCTCCAGGAGATCTTCCCAACCCAGAGATCAAACCTGGTCTCCTGCATTGCAGGCAGATTCTTTACCGTCTGAGCCAACAGGGAAGCCTGGTGTGATAGATTAAAGTTGCCTGCAGATTCCCTTGTCTTGAACTTGCTTGACCAATAGACTATTGTAGAAGTGAGATTCTGGGAGTCCTGAGCCTAGATCATGCGAAGACTTGAAGCTTCTGCCCAGTTCTTTTGGAACATTCTCTCTGGAAGCTTTGATCTGTTATGTAAGAAATACCACTATCCTGAGATTGCTGTGCTGCAGAGACCACATGGAGGGCCTTTGGTCAACAGTTCCAGCTGAGCCAAACTTTCCAGCTGCAGCTACCAGGGCATAAGACCCCTAGATCAGCCCATTTGCCAGCCGAATACCACAGAGTAATCCCTGTTGATGTCACAGAGAACAGAAGAATCGTCCTACTGAGCCCTGAACAAATTTCTGAACTGCAACTTTGTGAGACAGAATAAAATGGTTGTTGTTTTATGCTTCTAGGTTTTGGGGTTGTTTGTTACACAGAAGTCGATAACTGAGATAGCCAGGGCACCCTCATCTAGGCCACCTGTCTGATTATTGACTTTGAAATCCTGCATCAATAAAAGAGATGGGGGATCATGGCTCATTCTCAAAATGACCTGGCAGAGGATTGGAGCTATGACTAAAGATCATAAGCATTTCTCTGAAATAGTGTCTTAGAGGGTCACTGCTGGGGCAAACTCTGAGTCCTAGAGGCGCAGTGTTGAAGTAAGAGAAGTGATATTCAAACTCCTAGATGGCTTGGCAAGGAGTGAGTAAGTGGAGGGGCTGGGTGAGCCTGGGAGGGGAAGTAGGAGGGGGCTGAACCCTGGAAGAGGGAGACGGTTAACTTGGGAAGCTAGTAAAGAAGGGGCTGGATTTTGAAGGGCATGTTGGGGTGAGTGCTTCCTGAGGGGAAGAACAGGGGGCTCCGGGAGTCCGGGAAGCCTAGTGCCGGTGTCTGACTGGCACCTCCCGAGCCCCACCCACCCCTGCTGCTGTGCTTGGCTCTCTTGAGAGAGTTTTGCTGGGCATCCGGTGATCTCACACAAACACTGCAGGTGCAGGCCTGGCCCATAAACCACAACAACCGGGGCCCGGACAGCCACAATGCGTAGGGCAAAGACTCCAGAGGGGAATAAAGGGCGATTATTTGTTTAGCATCATTAGCAAGAGTCCCAGAGCCCATCCAAAGCAAAGCAGAAACTTCTTGTATTAAGGAGATTAAACCTTAAACTCAGCTGAGAAGGCTCTGCTGTGTGGAGTGGCTTTGTTGCGCCTGGCATTGTGCGTGATTATATGCAAATCACTGGGAGGCCTCACTGGGGTCCAGACCGCAGAGGCTTAGCTGTCTGCCAGGATGGATGTGTGGGAGAGGGGGCCAGCCCCACAGGCTGGACAGACAGCACCCAGCACCCCAGGCAGGGGAAGCCTGTTTTTCCTCGAGTTCAGGAAACTGGGGTTTTGAAAAAGTGTTTAACGTGTCAACCAAAGGTTTTTGTTGGATGGGTAAGAGTGAGGGACAGAAGTGTCACCAGGAAAGTATAAGAGGAACTTTAAGGTAATGTCCAGTGAGGATGGGGGAAGAGCTTATATCTGCAGACCCTCTGACTTTGCCTCCGACATTCTGTTTTGAAACTTCAATCAGAGTAATACATGCAGTTGCCAAGGAGATGGAAACACGCCTTGTTTTCTTCTCCTTCAACCTTTTGCCAGGATCCCTTAGTGGCCGATCAGAAGGGTAATTATCTTGGATTTTTGATCCAGAAAATGATTAATGTCTGCTGTATGCAAGGTACAGGGCTAGGAGCTGGGGGCGGGGAGCAGTGGGTGGTCAGTGAGCACAGATGTACAAGATATCTCTGTTGTTCAGAAGTTTACAGATAAGATGTGTACCCAGATAACTAAATACCTGGTGGAATTTGGGAAGGGCTAGAAGAAGCACTCACATCCAAGAGAGTGCTTGGCTTCAGTTAAAAGAGGTCAGGGGAGGCTTTGTAGAGCCAGACCTTGAACGTTTAGAGGCTTGGATAGGCAAGGGGTGGGCCTATGTGAGCCCAGAGGTTCAGACTGGAAAGCTCAGGCTGGCAGCGTGCAGTGGGTCGCATTGTGTTTCTAGGGGACTGGGCAAAGCACTTTTGCACACCAGGCCCAAGTTTTCTTTTTGTTCTGGAATTTGGTATGCACAAATTGGAGTTAGCCATCTAACCAATGAATGGATCTTGGGAGTCTGGGACCTGGTGTTAGCACATGCAGAACTACAGAACTGCCAAAGGGCAGCCAGGGAGACTTCGATGTCCCATCTGCTGATGCCTCTGTGGGTGCCCCGGCAGGCTCCTTTGCCTTTCCCCTTCGCAGTATCTTTGGCTGCTTCTAGGTCCTTGTAGACAGAGTCAGCTTGGACATCTCTAAGGATATACCTTCACGTGGACGTAATACGTTGTCCAGCAGGCTCAGGAGTGATAGCAATGTTTCCCTTCTGGGCCAGGTCTGAGCATGAGGATAGAATGGGGTGGGCCTTGGCCAGTGAGCTTTAGATGATGGGGGATCACTCAAGACATGACTGGGGCTGAAAAGAATACCCAAGAAGGCTGGGTAGCCAAGTCATTCGTCTGAGAAGCTGGGCAGAGCGGTGGAAGCAGGGGAGAGTTCATGGGATGAGAATGGGGGAGTCCAGCTGGAGTCGCTGCACAGTGGAGAGAGTGCAGGGGAGGGTGGCAGGCGTGCCCCCAGAGTTCTAGTCTCAGGCACAGGAAACGAGGACCCTCGGGCCCTTCCCAACCCCTGTATTTGCAGAAGGAGCCGGGCTTGTCTCCAAGTTGAGCACAGCTCTTAGGGCCACATGGGAATACTGAGATTTGGGAATGAGAAACCTTTGCTTTAAGAAAAGAGAAACCACATCCTTCTCCAACACTTCTGCACCCCAGTCCCCAGAGGAGCACCTGTCTGTCTCATCAAGGGGCCTCTCAGAGGCAGTAAAAGGCAAGACTTACTGCCGAGGGGAGTTCTGAGCATGAGTGTCATCTTCCACCTTCTACAGAGCAGTACCGTCCTTGCCTTTTGTCAGAAGTTCCTGTGAGCATTGGGGCTCTGAGTTCTGAGGGGGCATAATGGATGGAAGCCAAGAATCCAAATATTAATAACCTCCCGTCCCCCCCAAAACCAAAGTGCTTTTTGCAACAGTGTGTCCTGCCCCATCAAAGGAGCAGAAGTGTTCTGTGAGGGTGGGGGAAGTGTCGGGGGCTCCAGACCTATGGGAGCCAGGCCGGAAGAGTCCCAGATGCTGGAGGAGTTAAAAGGAATTTTGTCAAGATAATGTCTGGACTTGGATTGGATAAAAGATGCCGGCAGACGGGCTGTTCAGCTGCTAGGCTTTTGTTCTGCCTGCGGCGTCTGCTTCCACACAGCCCCCGGGGTGGGGTGATGGCAGGGAGGGCACGCTGTCTGCCATCTGCGGGAGAAGTACAACAAACACCCACACTCGGGCCAACGGAAACCCTCAGCAAAACAAACAGCGCGCGGAGGGCGCGGGCCTGGCCGGGAGTGTGGCAGGGAGGGCAGCAGGGTGAAGTGAGGGGGCACCTGCTGGGGGCGGGGGCTGGGAGCCCAGGGGTCAGACAAGGCCTGAAGCCCTCGGGTTGCCAGGTGAGAGCCCCTCATTCATCCAGCTGCTGGCTTGGAAAAGCCAGGGCTGCAGAGCCAGAGTCAGTTCTAACCTGTTCTGCAGATCACTGACACCAGCGATCAGAAGGAGTTAAAACCCAACAGGGCTCTGTTTGTGAATGGACCATGAGACAGAGAGTCTGGTGGCTTGGGTTCACATTCTGACTTGGTCACTTCAGTGACTGCCTCCATCAGCCTCTTACATTCCTATCTGTAAAATGGGGAGATGATGATGTCTGACTTAGAAGGTTGTTGGGGAGATGATGATGTCTGACTTAGAAGGTTGTTGTTGCTGTTCAGTCGCTCAGTCGCATCCGACTCTTTGCAACCCTATGGACTGCAGCGGGCCAGGCTTCCCTGTCCTTCACCATCTCCTGGAGTTTGCTCAAACTCGTGTTCATTGAGTGGGTAATGCTGTCCAACCACAATAAAACTGATATCTGTAAAAAGTAATTTGTAGATATCTGAATTCTGCAGGAACGTTGGTTGCTATTAACATTTTACTGCTGTGGCTGACTGTTTGGATCACGGGTGCTCAATTCTGGCTTGTGAGGTGCAGAACACACGTCCATCAGTGGAGGGGACGTGGGTGCTCCCAGCCTGAGCAGAGGCTTTTGGGAAAGAAACCCTGGACTGGAAGCTGGGCTTGGGGGCCTGGGCCAGTGGGGAAGGTGGGAACCGAGACAGCACGGGGTGGGAATACAGAGTTACATTTGGTGGTTGGTGGCGTTGAACCCTGGGCCTGGCTTTCCTCTGGAGGTTGAGGGCTGGACTGCAGTCTTTTTTCAACATCCCTAGGAGAGTAGGGGGAGCGGGGCGCTTCCCCTCCCCTGTGTCCACGCCCCAGGGCAGTGAGTGGCAGCTGGAGGCTGGCGTCCACAAACCTGCGAGGACAGGGTCGCCAGCTTGTTTGCTCTTCCCAGGGCCAAGCCTTGTGGGCCGGACCCAGAGGTATTGTGTTACTCAGCCGAAGAATTCCTCTCCTCCCCTGCCTCCATTTATAAAGGGGAAATAAAACCCCGGAGCTATATGCTCTTGTGGCCCTGAGCCAGCTCCTCAAGTGTCATTCCTGGGGAGCTGCTCTTCCAGGGCAGGGCACAGTCTCCGGGAGAATAATTATTCTCTCTCTCTGGGAGAATTCTCTCTCTCATGGGCCTTCTCCAGTCACCACCTACCCCCACGAGGCCCTGGATTCTCCATCACCACCCTTGGGTATCCCAGGTCTGAGTCCTTGAGGGCAGAGTGGGGCGTGGAGCTCCTCTTGGCCCCGTGGAGATGACGGGCTGGTTTCTGGGTCTCCATTCCAGCCCCGGGTGGCGCTGGTGCATTCCAGCAAAGGGAGCCACCAAAAGACGCCTTTTGCCCTTGTCCGTGGCCTGGTGTCCTCACCTCTGTTTGCTCTGAGAACCTCAGACAGGTTTTGGATTCTTCAGGGCTCGTCTTGCAACCCTCGGGTTCTGGTTAGAACTAGGCAGCCCTGGGGAAGCCGGCACCAGCCTCTCTGATTTGCATTTTGCTGGAGAGTCAGTCCCAGGATCAGGCGAGGTCTGAACTTGAGAGGCCTGCCAGGTGAGATCCCAGAGCTGGGCTGGCGGATGCAATGGGAGCAATGAAGGGCAAGCAACAGGGGACGGGGTGAATAGTGATATCGTCCCAGGACTGGGCTGGTGAGGACCTCAGAGGCTCCCTGCCTCCTGCCCCTTCCTGGATGCACGGTCCTTTTTCTATCTGGAGGAAGAGGGATCTCTAGGAAACTGGGATTTGAGTCTGCCAGTGACTGAAGTGACTTAGCAGCAGCAGCAGCAGCAGCAGTGGCTACTAATTTACCGTGGACAAACCATTTCATGTTCCCACCCCTCAGTTTCTTCAATTGTAAAACAAGAAAATCAGGCTAGATGATCAATTAGGTCCCTCCTATCATTGATGTACATTTTAGGACTGCTTTATATCCCTGGCCCATTGCGAACAATAAATGCTGGCTTATGAAGGATGGATACCATTTCTTTCCTGCCTCCTCTGCCAGGAAGTCTGCCTGGCTTGGCCCAGCTGAGATGACAAGACTTCTAGAACTACTCCTAGAAGGGATACCTATATCACTTGAGAAGTAGTGTTAGTAAGATTCAGTTTCTGAGGAATATGAAAGTCTATGTTTTTTAAACAGCATAAAGCAGGGTGTAATTCAGTTTGGCTGGTATACCTCCCTGCCTCCAAGCGTGTTCCTATCTCTTCTACCCGGCAGGACAAAACTTTGACTTGTTAGTCTCTTTCTTGTCTGTTATTATCTTCATGTTTTATTTGAATATTGGATTGCAATTTAGATCACCTTGTGTTGGTTTAGTATCCATAGGCCGGCTTTGAGTGACTTGGGTGTAGGGACCATGATTTCCATTCTTTCATGTCACCCACAATGAAATGTCTTGCTCATAAGCTTTGTCCAAGAGTGTGAGTGCCCGAGAGCCAGGCTTTACCTGTGTGCTCACCTCGCTTTCCAGCTCCAGGAACAGTGCCTGGCTCACAATAATACTCAGTGGTGTTTGCTGAATGAATAGAATGTCAAATGCATGAAGAATAAGTGATCACAAGTGTGAGCCAGTTAACAGAACCACAGAGTTATCAGCTATGGAAGGAAGCTTAGAAGTTGTCTAATCAGATCCCTTATCTAAACTTCCCATGCTTTTCTCCACTCCCATCCGTTCCCTCAAAAGGCAGCCCATCTCCTTATTGTCCAGACCTGCTGGTTGTCCTGTATCTTCCTTTTTTCCCTTCATCTGTCCTCTTGTCTAAATTATAAGCCTCTCGACCATAGTGGCCATATCTTATGTGAGTCAATTCACATCTGTTTAGAAATAGTAAATATTTGATAATGTGAAAAGTTTGAATATTTGAACTTCGGTGAGAGGTGCTGTTCCCTAAATAGGTTTTGGGGGTCCTTCCCTTCCCTCTAGTTTTGGAATTAGAAAGCCCTGGGTTAAATTCCAACTCTACCATTTAGCAGCTACAAACCTTTAGGACAGTTTCTTCTCTGAGTCTTAATTTCCTCATCTACAAAGTGGTGATAGTAGCACTACCTATCTCATAAGCTTGGTATGTGGACTTAGGAGCTATTATATATTCAGCACTGACAGGACCTGACATATACCAGGGGCTCTAAAGATAGGAGTTGTTCTTATTATTAGTTAGGCGGACATTAACAGCTGACCGGGGTTCTAGGCCAGCCACAAAGCAGTCTGTAACTCTTGCCCTGTACTTTCCTCTCCTCGGTTCATCTCTCAACACAGTACTGAAACCCCTGTGCTCCTGCTCCAACACTCATGTCTGACTCTTTGTGACCCCTTGAACTGCGGCCCACCAGGCTCCTCTGTCCGTGGAGTTTTTCCAGGAAAGAATATTGGAATGGGTTGCCATTCCCTCCTCCAGGGGATTTTCCCAACCCATGGATTGAACCTGTGTCTCCTGCGTCTCTTGGCATTGACAGGTGGATTCCTTACCACTGAGCCACCTGGGAAGCCCTACTGAAACCACAATCTTCCTTTATTCTCTGGGTCGAGGTACAAAGATCAGTTAGTCTTCCCTTCATATAAGTCCATTAATTTGTGCTTCTGGATATGAAAATATTTTGTTACTGATGTAGGCACTACAGGGAAACAGAAGAGAAGGAGAGGAATCTGAATGTGAGGCTCTATGCTGAGCTGCCTTATATCATGGTGCCTGTCCTTGGAGAGCTTGTAGTCTGGTGGGAAGGAAAGGTCTGTATGTGGGGAGTAAGGAAACATTTGCTCCCCATGATGGAGCTGCACTGTGATGGCCAAACACAGCTGAGAGGCTCTTTAATATGGTGGTTGAGAGGTTAGTGGCTTACCAGGTGGCACTAGTGGTAAAGAATCCACCTGCAGATGCAGGAGACACAAGAGACACGGGTTCGATCCCTGGGTCGGGGAGATCCCCCAGAGGAGGGCATGGCAACCCATGCCAGTATTCTTGCCTGGAGAATCCCATGGGCAGAGGAGCCTGGTAGGCTACTGTCCACAGGATTGCAAAAGAGTCAGACATGACTGAGCGACTGAGCACTGCGGGTCAAGAGGTTAGTTCTGGAATCACAAAGACCAGGATTCTCATCTTGGTTCTGCCCCCTTGGCGCTTGTGTGACTTTGCAGAAGTCGTCTCTCTAGATCTCGGTTGCCTCACCTGGGCTCCTTGGTGAGGATAAAAGGCGGTCATGCCCTGGAAAATGTTCGGCACCGTGCAGGCCACGTTAGGAAGGGCCTCCTAATGGTCGGTCCTGTTGTTATTATGCACTTTCTGCCCTCAGAAAAAAGACCTCACCGAGGGCTGTGCTAACTAGCAGGAATGGGGTTTAGATAAGTTAAGAGGAGAGGAGAATGCTATGTAGGTGGAAAACAAAGCGAAAGAAACAATGGCAGGGAGCCGAGAAAGACTAACGGGATGTTCCAGGATTCCAGCGGAGAGCGTGAGCTGGGAAGTTACGAGACACAGCGGGACCAGCTGGAGAAGAGCTGAAGTCCGACGCGGTCCCCTCGTCTTCTCCGCCTGCCCCAGCAGTCACTTCCCTCAGCCAGGACTGATCATCTTCTCCTGCAATTCTTGGCCTAATTAGATGAACTGTGACTTTCACGGCTGATGAATTTCTGAGGTTTCCTCTCTTCCTGAGCACCTCCATTCAGTGTCCTGGTTCACAGCGCTGGAAATGTCCCTTTCTCCTAAGAGCCTCAGATTTGATCAGCGAGTTCGTGGAACCTTATCTGCGCTATTCACGAGAAGCTATGCAGTGTCTTTGCTGTCTGCCTTTATCTTTCAGACAGAAAAGTATCTGCCTCCTTTTGGAGTCAGACAGCCTGGCTTTGCCAGTAACTGCATGACCTCGAGCAAGTTACTTAACCTCCCAGCTCCCTTTCCTCATGTGTAAAATGTGAGTAATGTGCCAGTAATCCGTTTACTGCCAGTCAGCAGCAGGTTCACCTTCCCTACCTGCTCTGCAGCTCTGCCTGGACCCCGAGCCTTTCTCGCTCTGGTAAGTGTGATATGAAGCTTTGCCAATAGAGGGCGCGCGCTCAGATGTAGGTTCTTGTAATCATTTAAAAGGTATGTCAAGGTTTCTTTTTGGGGGTGATAAAAATGTTCTGGAATCTGATAGGGTTGGTAACATTGTGAATGTTCTGAATGTCATGTAAATGTACATTTTAAAGTGGTTAAAATGGTGAAGTTTTTATTTTGTGACATTTGCGTGCATGTGTGCTAAGTCACTTCAGTCCTGTCTGATGCTTTCTCACCCTGTGGACTGTGGCCTGCCAGGCCCCTCTGGCCATGGGAGTCTCCAAGCAAGAATACTGAAGGTATACTGTAGGTTGCCGTGCCCTTCTCCAGGGGATCTTCCCCACCCAGGGATCGAACCCACTTCTCTTACATCTCCCATTTGGGCACGCAGATTCTTTACCACTAGTGCCACCTGGGAAGCCCATGTGACGTTTACTTCCACCCATAAAATAAGAAGGTTGTTGTGAAGCTGGGACTAATTAATTAATAGAAGAAGTTTAGAACAGTGCTCAGTGCAGAGTGAGTGGTCTACCACGGTGACTGTGATTGTGATGAATTATTTAGCGGGCTGTCACAGGACTGGCTCTCTTCTGAGCTACGGAGGCCCTCTCACGTCTTCCTGGCTGCAGGGCTCTTCCTGCGGCTCCTGCTGGTGTCTTTCCAGTTGACTCTTTGGGGAATGGAATGAATGCTTGTCCTCCCACTCCTCCAGCATTGCTCCAGACAGCTGATATCTGGCTGGGAGTAACCTCCTCATAGTTGAGAACAGCAGAGGAAAGTCAAAATAAAGGGTCAGGTTCTGGGCTCTGTGTCCCAGGGTTCTGCGCCTCTGGGCAAAAGTTTAAATGGATGATGACCAGCACTGATGATGCCAGCGCTCCCCACTGGTCTACTGTCCCAGCATGGTGACTATGGACCACACCCACAGTCCCCAGTTCCTCCTGAAGGGAGGAGGGGATGCCTGGTTGGAGGCTCCCAAAGCTCCGTGGTCAGTGCGGGATGGGTTGGTTCACGGGACAGAGATGCAGGGAAAAGCAGCAGGAGCAGTGTGATAGGGTTTGGAGAAATCCTGGGGGCTGGCCTGGGGCAGACCTTTCTGTAGGATATAATCATAGATGATGACGGAGGAAGGAAAAGTAGAGAAAAATGTAGAGGCATAAAATCTATGGAATAGTCCTTTTCATATCACTCAGCCTAGAAGACCAGTGTTTCCATTCTCTGTTCTTCCATTCATACAAAACCCAGAGTTTTCAGGACAGGCCTAACTCGGAAGTGTTCCGTCCTGACTACTCCACCTTACCCGCCTTGTCGGGTCACTTGTCCCAGCTCTTGGTTAGGAAAACACAGCCATCGGTCAAATCCCTCTGCCTTCCGCCTCACCTGGGGTTGGGGCTGCTTGCTGGGGGCTTGTCAGGGAGCAGGAGGGGAGTGCTACTGCCTTGGGCTGCCTCCCTGGAGACGTGTGTGTCTTCAGCCTAATGCTGTGGTGGGGTGGGGGAAGTAACAAAAGCATGTGCCTCGCGGTGGGATTCCTCTGTCACGCTGTATCCATTTTCCATTAAGCTGACTCAGGAAGGCGCAGGGAACCAACCCCTGGGCAGAAGGTTAGAGAAACTAGCTGCCTGCTCTCAGGACCCGCGCATCTGACCCCTGTGTCTGTGGGGCAGCCCCGACTTCTGGGTGGCATTGGATTTGGGGTCCTGGAGCTGCCAGGATAACTCCTCTGAAGACTCCCCTTGGACCTCCCCTCAGACACAGTTACCAAACATGTTTTTCATCTTTATTAATCGGCTCCTCTTCTCACGTTTCTCAGGTCACAGCTGCATTGTTATCTGATGGGCTCAGTGCCAGCTCCATGAAGCCTGACAGTTACAAAGGGTGGATTAGCAGCAAAAGAATATTTATTAGAAAAAAAGCAACCCTCTTTTTATTCTTCGGTCCTTTTATGTGGAGTTTGCCATGTGTTGCCTGGGTGAAATAGGAACAGCTCCTCTGCTAGCTGTGAGCAGAGGTCCCATATCTGGGCTATTGGCGATGCTGGGCAAGTGGTGATGGTTCTCCTTGCTAGCTGTGGAGGACCCTTCTTAGTCACTCCTGGAGAATCTTGCTCAATATCACAGCCCAGAGACATCTACAGAGTGACTGACTTTCTCCGGAAAGAGGAGCATCCTCTTGTGAATGGGTCTCATTTCTCCCCCTAATCTCCAGAGCCAGAGATGAGTAGATCGTTTAATAATTATTTTTCAACTTAGTAGCTCCCCTTTGCTGGGATTTATTGAATGGTATTATGGGAGAAAACAGATGTTCCAATAAAAAAAAATTGGAGGCAGTAGTGATTTTTCTTACTCACTTAAGAAGAGACCCTGCCATGCAGGGAATTCTCGTTCTCCAAGGAAGACTTTAATTCTGTTCTTGAGACTCTGGTAGTGGGATTGCAAGTCAGAGGTGTTTGCATCTGGCTGCTGCAAGCCTGAGAAGTGTCCTGATTGGGCCCCAGAGTCCCTGTGATGTCTCAGAGAACATGCTCTGTCAGGGTACATGCATTTTGAGTAAATTCTCAAGAGGTGTCCACTTTCTCACCCTGCCTGGGCCTGCCTGCTTCTGATGTAATGTGACACTAGGGGGAGGTAAGAGGCACTGATTGCTGGCCAAGAGGGTGACTTCTGATCCAGTCTTTCTGATGCCAGTGGTGGTCATTGTCTAGAATCCGGGCCAACCTGGGCTCTGGGAGTCATGGGGAAACAGGCAAGTCAGGATCTCTGGACCAGGAGTTGGGTTTCTGGAGTGTGGAAGGAGAATCACTGTCAGAGGAGAAACCAAGAAAGGTATTTGGGCTACGAGGGACACTGGAAGTGAAGACCCCAAATCTTGCCTCCACCAGCATCCAAATTCCCTTCTATATCCCCACTTCATTTGTCACACATACTCCTACTGTGTTCTCTATTGCGTGGTCTCCTGGGGGACACCACAAAGAGAAGTGTCTTTCTTTTTTTTAATTTTTTTACTGAAGGATAATTGCTTTACAGAATTTAGTTGTTTTCTCTCAAACCTCAACATCAATCAGCCATAGGTATACATATATCCTGTCCCTTTTGAACCTCCCTCCCATCTCCCTCCCCATCCCACCCCTCTAGATTGATACAGAGCCCCTGTTTGAGTGTCCTGAGCCATATAGCAAATTCCCGTTGCCTATTTATTTTACATATGGTAATGTAAGTTTCCATGTTACTCTTTCCATACATTTCACCCTCTCCTCCCCTCTCCCCGTGTCCATAAGTCTATTCTCTATGTCTCTTTCTCCATTTGCTGCCTTGTAAATAAGTTCTTCAGTACCATTCTTCTAGATTCCATATATATGTGTTGCTGCTGCTACGTCGCTTCAGTCGTGTCCGACTCTGTGCGACCCCATGGACTGCAGCCTACCAGGCTCCTCCGTCCATAGGATTTTCCAGGCAAGAGTACTGGAGTGGGGTGCCATTGCCTTCTCCAAGCGCTTCCATACATGGGGTCTAAGTAAAAGTACATTGTAACAGCATGGATCACAAGTCCCTTGAAAGTCTATTTCTGACAAATTATGTTAATAGTTCTAATTCTTCATGCAATTATGGAATGGTCAAAGAGACCAGGAAAAAGTGACCGAGAAAGGAAATTTCAGTCCACATACTTCGCCCATTTCTGGCTGTTCCCCTCGCAGGGATGTTGGGGTCTCTTGGCATTGGCAGGTCGGTATAAACCCCTGAGAAGTCTCCCCTTTTGGGGGCTGCCTTCAGGCTTTATGAAGTTAGAAGATAAATATTATTATCTTTCTCTTTCTGACTTCACTCTGTATAATAGGTTCTAGGTTCATCCGCCTCAACAAAACTGACTCAAATGCGTTCCTTTTAACGGCTGAGTAATATTCCATTATGTATATGTACCACAACTTCTTTATCCATTCATCTGTCGATGGACATCTAGGTTGCTCCCATGTTCTAACTATTGTAAATAGTGCTGCAATGAACAATGGGATACATGTGTCTTTTTCAATTTTGGTTTCCTCAGGGTATATGCCTAGGAGTGGGATTGTTGGGTCATATGGTGGTCTTATTCCTCGTTTTTTAAGGAATCTCCATACCATCTTCCATAGTGGCTGTATCAGTTTACATTCCCACCAACAGTGCAGGAGTGTTCCCTTTCTCCACAGCCTCTCCAGCATTTATCGTTTTGTAGACTTTTTGATGATGGCCATTCTGACTGGTGTGAGGTGATATCTAATTGTGGTTTTGATTGGCATTTCTCTAATAACGAGCAATGTTGAGCATCTTTTCATGTATTTGTTAGCCATCTGTATGTCTTTTTTGGAGAAATGTCTGTTTAGGTCTTTTTCCCACTTTTTGATTGGGTCGTTTATTTTTCTGGCATTAAGTTGTATGGGCTGTTTGTATATTTTGGAAGTTAATCCTTTGTCAGTTGTTTCATTTGCTATTATTTTCTTCCATTCTGAGGGCTGTCTTTTCACCTTGCTTATAGTTTCCTTTGCTGTGCAGAAGCCTTCAAGTTTAATCAGGTCCCACTTGTTTACTTTTGTTTTTATTTCTGTTACTCTAGGAGGTGGGTCATAGAGGATCTTGCTTTGATTTGTGTCATCTAGTGTTCTGCCTATGTTTTTCTCTAAGACTTTCATAGTTTCTAGTATTGCATTTAGGTCTTTAATCCATTTTGAGTTTATCTTTGTGTACGGTGTTAGGAAGTGTTCTAATTTCATTCTTTTACATGTAGCTGCCCAGTTTTCCCAGCACCAATTATTGAAGAGGCTGTCTTTGCCCCATTGTATATTCTTGCCTCCTTTATAAAAAATAAGGTATCTATAGGTGCATGGGTTTATTTCTGGGCTTTCTATGAGAAGTGTCTTTCTAAAGAGCTTTGGGAGCATCAAGAGAAAACAGTAGGTGTGGGATCTTGAGGAGATGTAGCTGCTCACTATCTAGCCCTCCTTTATCAATTTTTTTTTTCATTTACTTTCCTTTCCTGCTAGCAATCTTCCCCTTTCTCATTTTAAATTGAAATATAGTTGATTTACAATGTTGTGTTAGTTTCTGGTGTATAGCAAAGTGATTGTTATACCTCTCTCTATATATATATATACATATGTGATGTTGAAGCTGAAAGTCCAATACTTTGGCCACCTGATGCGAAGAGCTGACTCATTGGAAAAGCCCCTGATGCTGGGAAAGATTGAGAACAGGAGGAGAAGGGGACAACAGAGGATGAGACAGCTGGATGGCATCACCGACTCAATGGACATGGGTTTGGGTGGACTTAGGGAGCTGGTGATGGACAAGGAGGCCTGGCGTGCTGCGGTTCATGGGGTTGCAAAGAGTCGGATACGACTGAGCGACTGAACTGAACTGATGTATATATATACATATATATATATATATTCTGGAGAAGGCAATGGCACCCCACTCCAGTACTCTTGCCTGGAAAATCTAATGGACGGAGGAGCCTGGTAGGCTACAGTCCAAGGGGTCGCTAAGAGTCGGACACAACTGAGCGACTTCACTTTCACTTTTCCCTTTCATGCACTGGAGAAGGAAATGGCAACCTACTCCAGTGTTCTTGCCTGGAGAATCCCAGCGGCGGCGGAGCCTGGTGGGCTGCCATCTATGGGGTCACACAGAGTCGGACATGACTGAAGCGACTTAGCAGCAGCAGCATGTATATTCTTTTTCATATTCCTTTATTTTGCTTCTTATTGTCCTAGTCTTGGTCATAATCTCTCATCTAGGTTACTACAATAGCTTCCTAACTGGACTTCCAATTTTTTCCTCTTTTCTAAAAAAAGTTGTTTACTTATTTATGGCTGTGCTATAGTACTTTGGCCACCTGATGTGAAGAGCCAACTCTTTGGAAAAGATCCCAGTGCTGGGAAAGATTGAGGGCAAGAGGAGAAGGGGACAACAGGTGGTTGGATGGCACCACCGACTCAATGGACATGAGTTTGAGCAAACTCCGGGAGATAGTGAAGGACAGGGTAGGCTGGCATGCTGCAGTGCATGGGGTCACAAAGAGTCAGACGTGACTTATTGACTGCACAGTGTCTACGCTGGGTCTTCATTACTTTCTGTGGGCTTTCTCTCATTGGGGCAAGTGGGGGGCTGCTCTCCACTGTGGTGGGCGGGCTTCTCTTTGCGGCGGCTCCTCCTGCTGTGGAGCACCGGCTCTAGGCGTGCAGGCTTCAGTAGTTGCGGTTGTGGGCTTGGTTGCTCCGTGGCATGTGGAATCTTCCTGGGGATCGAACCCATGTCCCTTACATTGGCAGGAGGATTCCTATCCACTGTGCCACCAGGGAAGTCCCACTTTTCTCCTCTTCTTAAATTTACTTTTTAATCTGGGGCCAGATTAATCTTCCCAAAGTCTCTAATCATTAAAAACTGTCACTAACTCCCCAGGACCAACCTCCAAATCTCCAGTCTACACAGAAGGGCAGAATTGGGGGTTCCCCAATCTTCCTTTTTGGCCTTTTCCTTGGAGGGACTGCCAGCGCTGTGAGGCTAAGGGCTCCGTGTGTTTTGTTTTCTGGTGTAGCCCTGTGGTCAGCGTGGGCCTTGCCCACAGCACAGGGCCTGGCCGGCGGCAGGGCTGAGCAATGCTGGTGAACGGCTTCCCAGTCACGCATGCTACCACCTACCAGAGCCTCACTGTCTCCCCAGACACCCTCCCTTTCCCCCTCCTCTGCCACTGCACATGTTCTCCTCAGCATGCATGTCCCACCATGTATGTTCTATTCCTACCTACTTTTCAAGGTCCAGCCAAACTGTGCCTCTTTCGTGAAGCCTCTGTGACTCCCTGGAGAGACAAGACCGCCCCTCTCTGAACTGCAGTGGCAGTTTGTGCCCTCCCATGGCACTTGGCATAGTTTACCTTTATTCTTCGCTCTTCTAAGGTTTGAGCTACTTGAAGGTAGGGATTTTTTTTTTTTTTTAATTCATTCTTTGAAGTACCTGAGACAGTGTCTTTCTTTAAAGGTACTAGGTGAATTTTATTGAATCAATAAATGAATACCTAGGTGACTGGTAAATCTTTTACTCTTATCTGCAAGCCTGGTTGATTAGTAACCACACAGTCTTACCGCTTTAATGGTGATGAATGACTTTGAGGCCAATTAGCATTCACCTACCTACGCGGCTGCTGCTGGCTTGACTAATCCACTCTAATAAATGTGAACAAATCAGCATTTGTTGTCTTACAGCAAAAATGACATCAAAGTGAATCCCATGCCAAGTTCTGAGGGTGCTGGATTGTATAAACTTGGGCTGCGAATGGGAGACGCCCTGAAGTTTTATTCACAAGGGCCTCCAGAATTCCCCCAGCTGACTGCTCTCCTGGATCCTACCAAAGACGCATTTCAAGGTCATGGACAGGACAGGGAAGGTCAATCAAATCCTTGAGACTGTGCTAATTCCCTTTGTCTATCTTGCTTATCCATTAAGTCTTTTAAAAAATCTTATTTATTTGTATTTGAAGCATAATTACTATATTGTGTTGGTTTCTTCCATACATCAACATGGATCAGCCATTGTTGTTGTTGTGTCTGACTCAGTTGTGTCTGACTCTTTGCGACCCCATGGACTGCAGCACGCCAGTCTTCTCTGGCCTTTACCATCTCCTGGAGTTTGCTCAAACCCATGTGCATTAAGTCAGTGATGCCATAAAACCATCTCATCCTCTGTTGTCCCCTGCTCCTCCTGCCTTCAATCTTTCCCAGCATCAGGGTCTTTTTCTAATGAGTCAGCTCTTTGCAAGCATCAAGTTTATTATTACTCATTTCATGGACATCATCAGGTCCCTTAGATATTGTAGGCTTGTGTTTAGCTGCCTGTGGCATGAGAGATGGGCAAAGTGTCTAAGGTTTCCCTTGGGGAGGGTAAGCCAGCCCTCTGGGTGGCAGTCGGTATTGGCAGTTGATTGAATCACCTGGCACACATGATTCTTTGGGCTTGGTGCAGTGAGGACCCTGGAACACGTCCTATCAGTCTGGCCCAGTGCTAGGTTAAGGGCCTGTCCTGGGTGTCATTTCAAGTTCTTCTGGAAGTTCTGTGCTGTCTGGGGAGCCCTGGCATGGATATAAAGGCCTTTGCTTCTCAAGATCTCCTGGATAAAGCTGTGCTCATTTATGAGCAGTGGACTGAGGGGCAGAACCTAATTTCACAGAAGGATATCTTAGGGGAAGGTGACTCAGCCCACAAGCCTTCCTGGACCTGCCAACACTGTGAGCTGTCAGCAGGGGGAGCTCTGTCACCGTGGTGCCTACTTTTGCTGCAGCTGGGGTGAGGGTCTGTCTGGGGTGAGGGTCTGTCCGGGGTGAGTGTCCGGGGTGAGGGTCTGTCGGGGGTGAGCGTCTGTCCGGGGTGAGGGTTTGTCTAGGGGCCTGAGAAGGGGCTTGAGGACTGACCAGTGGGGATTCTCTTCTGCAGGCCTGTGCTGAAGAGCCTCATGTCCAGAGTCGGGGCTGAGAAGCTGCAGCTGGAAAGGAAGTGGAAATCCACGGTGCCTGGTGCTCCCAGTTGGGAGGATGCACAGCACACAAAGAAAAAGCATGAATGTCTTGACTTGGGGAGGCTTACGGGGAAAGGAGAGAGGGGTGAAGCTTCATAAGAAGCTGCCACCGCCCCTACCTACTAGGATTGCCCTCTCTTCCTCACTTGAGCAGGGCTGCCTGCGTGGACCAGCTGCAGTGGGGGCCGAACGTGTGGAGCCCAGAGCTCCCGATTGTTCTCTAGGTGGGAGCCTCAAGTCTGTGCTCCCTGAGTGGCCCTTGGGGGGGTGCCCACCCTGGCCCCAGCTGGTCTGCTGCACCCAAAGACAGAAAGGCTCTAAATGAGAGGGTTTCCAAGTGGTAGTAGGTCCTCCTTGACTCAGGCTGACTGTCTTCACATGCACGCAGATGGGGAAGAGGTGAGAAAGGGTCAAAGGAGAAATCCTTCCTTTCCAGGGCTTGCGGTGGCCATGTGAGCACGTAGGGGGACCGTCGTGTGTGTGCACGTGTGCTCAGGACTCCTGTGGTGGAGGGCGGCAGCACAGACGTCCATCTCCTGCAGGTCTCAGGCACAGATGGAGCTTGTATTTTCCTTCTCTCAGGAGACCTCAGGATCACCTTGTCTCCATTTTCATGCTAGGTGAAGCCCTTGAAGCCGAGGTCAGGACAACATGTTTGTTGTCAGTCCTGCATACATGTGAGATGCAGCTGTGTGGGGTGAGTCCAGGCTTTGGAGCAGGACAAGCCTGGAAGGTGTGAGAGGCTGAGCCTGGAGCCGTTTCTCCCAGGCAGGTACGGGAGAAGTCTAGTAGAAGTGTGGCCCTGTGGTCTTGTCCAGAACCTCCCAATCCCTACTGGTGACTTCTGAGTCAAATTATTTATGCCTTAACACTGAGACTGAGGTTGACATTGGGGTGCCAGGGAGGGCTGTTGGCTCAGAGGTGGAGGAGGGGTTTTCTAGACACCCTACTGATGGTTCCTGTGACCAGAAGAACATTCCCTGCATCCTTTCTTGGGGTCAGAGAAAAGACTGCCTGACCTGGGGCGTCTTTGGAGAATCCTACTGGACAGAGGGATTAGAGATTCCCTTTGAGCGAATGGAGAAGGAATCAGCTTCCTGTTTGTGATGGAATTTGCAGCTTGGAACCACAGAGCTTCAGAGAAGAAGAAGGATTGACTCTTCAGCTTCTGTGCTCTGTGAGTCCTGCGAGTTTGGTCTCAATGGTAGCTTGAGGAATTGCTGTGATGCGCCACCATTCGAGGGCCTCAATGTAGCATTGCTGGCCAAGCCAGCCTCACTTTCTCTTTCTTGCACGCTGGGTGATCTAGACCCTCTGTGGTGCAGGTACCATTTAATGTGTGGCCCACGTGGGAGCCCACAAGGACAGCCTGCCCTTCAGCACACACACATGCAAACTTTAAGTTTACAAATCTGTTAGCTAGCTCTCTTCACTAGAAGCAGAGTAACTCTCTTGAATTGTCCAGGTTAGAGTTTTCACATCATGATAAATCCATACTCAAGATCAAGCCTCCCTATCTGTGTCTACAGTAGGTAAGCGGGCAGGGCTGAGGGCTCAGGTCAGCATACCTGATTACATCATCTCTTTCTGCTCTAAGCTCTTCTATGGCTCCCTACTGCTTCTAGATAAAGATCAAAAGTCTTTAGAAAGTCTACAAGGCCCCCACATGGCATACTTTGTGGAGAAAGGTGCTCTTCAGACCTATCCTACATCATTCTCAGGACTCCAGACAGTCAGGATCTCTTAGTTTCGTTTTTTACCATTTCTTCCCCAACTTTATTAAGATATAATTGACTTAAAACCTTGTCTAAATGTAAAGTGTACAATGGGTTTCCCTGGTGATTCAGTCATAAAGAACCTGTCTGCCAAGCAGGAGATGCAGTTTCAATCCCTGGGTCAGGAAGATCCCCTGGAGAAGAAAACGGCAACGCACTCCAATATTCTTGCCTGGGAAGTCCCATGGACAGAGGAGCCCGGTGGGCTATAGTCCACGGGGTGGCAAAGAGTTGGATATGACTTAGTGACTAAACAACAACAACAAAGTGTACAATGGGTTGATTAGATATCAGTTCAGTTCAGTTCATTTGCTCAGTCGTGTCCGACTCTTTGCGACCCCATGAATTGCAGCACACCAGGCCTCCCTGTCCATCACCAACTCCCGGAGTCTACCCAAACTCATGTCCATAGAGTCGGTGATGCCCTCCAGCCATCTCATCCTCTGTCATCCCCTTCCCCTCCTGCCCCCGATCCTTCCCAGCATCAGGGTCTTTTCCAATGAGTCTACTCTTCACATGAGGTGGCCAAAGTATTAGAGTTTCAGCTTCAACATCAGTCCTTCCAGTGAACACCCAGGACTGATCTCCTTTAGGATGGACTGGTTGGATCTCCTTGCAGTCCAAGGGACTCTCAAGAGTCTTCTCCAACACCACAGTTCAAAAGCATCAATTCTTCAGTTCTCAGCTTTCTTCACAGTCCAACTCTCACATCCATACATGACCACTGGAAAAACCATAGCCTTGACTAGATGGACCTTTGTTGGCAAAGTAATGTCTCTGCTTTTTAATATGCTGTCTAGTTTGGTCATAACTTTCCTTCCAAGGAGTAAGCATCTTTTAATTTCATGGCTGCAGTCACCATCTGCAGTGATTCTGGAGCCCCAAAATAAAGTCTGAGACTGTTTCCACTGTTTCCCCATCTATTTCCCATGAAGTGATGGGACCAGATGCCATGATCTTAGTTTTCTGAATGTTGAGCTTTAAGCCAACTTTTTCACTCTCCTCTTTCACTTTCATCAAGAGGCTTTTTAGTTCCTCTTCACTTTCTGCCATAAGGGTGGTGTCAACTGCATATCTGAGGTTATTGATATTTCTCCCGGCAATCTTGATTCCAGCTTGTGGTTCTTCCAGCCCAGCATTTCTCATGATGTACTCTGCATATAAGTTAAATAAGCAGGGTGACAATATACAGCCTAACATACTCCTTTTCCTATTTGGAACCAGTCTGTTGTTCCATGTCCAGTTCTAACTGTTGCTTCCTGACCTGCATACAGGTTTCTCAAGAGATAGGTTAGGTGGTCTGGTATTCCATATACTTGATGTCATATACTGCAAACTGATGACCACGACAACATTAGCTAACACCTCCATCATGTCACAAAGTTACTGTCACGTGACAATAATATATAATATTAACTCTCTTAGCAACCTTCAAACTGCTATATTTAATATATGTATAACATGGTTCTGTTAAATGTAACCATCCTGCTGTACGTTAGATTCCCAGAACTTTTTCATCTTATAACTGGAAGTTTGTACCTTTTGACCAACACCAACATCTCCCCATTTCTTTGACTCCTCATCCCCCAATAACCACCATTTAACTCTGTTTCTATGACTTTGACTTTTTTTAGATTTCACATAAAAGTGTGATCACACAGTGTCTTCCACTCCCTGACATTTCACTGAGCATAATGTCGTCAAGGTCCATCCATGTTGCCGCAACTGGTAGGAGTTCCTTCTTTTTCATGCTGAATAATATTCCATTGTGTATATGTCTGTTGTCTATCTATCTATACACATATCTGTCTATCCATACATATATACACTACATTTTCTTTATCCATTCATCTGCTGATAGACTCTCAGGTGGTTTCCGTATCTTGGCTATTGCAATGAATATGGAAGTGCAGCTATTTCTTTGAGGATCTCTTAGTTTCTTGATTTTGTCATTCTCTTTCCAACCCAAGCCTTTTTGCACATGTTACTCTTATTTCCTGGCATGCTCTCCCCTATCCCCAGCCCCCCAGACTTGGAAGCCTAGATGTCACTTAGAAAGAAAGCCTTCTCGGACACCCTAGATTAGATCATATTATATGCTCTTAAAGCTCCAGCAGCATTTTCCACAATCATGAATACTTACAGTTGTGTGATTATTTTCTCTTCCCCCTGTTACAATTTAAGTTTCATGAGTGTGAGGCCTATGAGTTAATTTTGTTCACCACCCAACATAGATTAGATAGTCACCAAATGTCTGTTGAATGGATGGATGAAGAGGGGGGAGCCAGGTTGCCGACAGAATCCCTCTCGTCTTGTAGCACACTCACTTCTGTCTTAGACTGCGTGGGTGATTTTCTACCTTACTACCTGTTGAAGGGGAGAACCACAGCTAAACTAAGTAGCTCTACTTGATGCTCCTGTGATGTTTGAGGCTTGGCTCTTGTGAGATATGATCACTAGTCTCATCTCCTCCTGTTTTTTTAATATCTCTTTGCTAAGATAGAGTCCAGTCTCTGCCATGCCCCTTACTTTTTCTCCTCCCTGTTCTTAGCCTTATAACTATTGTGTGACGAATGTGGCTTTCTCTAGGCAAAGCCCAGAATGCTATCTGGTCCAGGGAAGGATGTTGGCTCTTATCCCCTGAGTTCTAGCTCTAGAGCTAGGCTTCTTAGATTGGTCTACACTGCCTCATAGGAGACCGAGGTGCAGGTCATCTGAACTGCCTGGAATGACATCAGAAGAAGCTTTAATATCCCCTGGAGCAATCAGCATTTGGTTTCTGCAAGTCCCCCAGGACACTGTACCTTGAGATCTTGATCAGGGGCAGCTGAGAAACCGGCCTCGAAGCATCCCATCCCCCAGAGAACTAGACTGGATTGCTGGCTGAGCTCTGTGCATCCCTAGGCCACCCCAGTTGGCAGCAGTGGGTGTGCTCCACCCAAGACACTCCCTCACCTGCTTGTCCTTGGGCTCCCCTGCGCTGAGTCAGCGACATGCCCCCCATGGCCATCTTGGCGTTACACAGCCCAGCCAAGCCAAGTCTGGTTACAATGAGTCGGTTCATCTGGAAGATCACATCCTGTACTCTTTTCCAATATGACATTTAGCCAACTGGCTCCCAACAGTGAAGAGCAACCCTGGGAACGGAGGCTGCCCAGGACTCGTAACCCTGCACAAGCCAACAGACGGAGTGGTGCTGGGGGCAAGGCCATCCTGCTGCCAGGACTCCCCTTTTGTTCCATCTTGGTTCCTGTCTAGCAGCCCATGGCTCTGGCTGGCAGTCAGCAGTCCACCGCTGGAGCTTGCTGGTGGCTTGGCTCTCCTCCATCTAGCCAGGGCATTTGGACCTTTTTCTATGTTCTGCTTGGGAGTTTGGGAAGTGAGCCAGTGGGCCTCCTTAGAAACTGCCTCCATCGATGTCATTTTCCATCCTCGTCCTGAGCAAGACATGTTTTCTTTATTTTTTCCACATGGACACCTTCTCTTGCCCTTGGCTCAGCCCTGAAAACCTCACGTAATATCTATACTGGGGCGAGGGAAGGGACATGTAGGAGGTGGGGGTGGCAAAATCAGGTTCTGTTTGGTCACCTGTACTGGATGAATCCCCAGGCTTCTAAGTCAGTCAAGAGAGGAGGTGATCACAGGCCTATTTCTTGGCTCCCGGATTGATAACCTGGGCTTTTATCAGGAATTCTCTGGTGCTTCTGTGAACACCAGGGTTGACCTCTGTCATGGGCTGAATTGAGTCCCCACTCACCCTAATTCATATGTCAAAGTTTTAACCCCAGAATCTCAGAAAATAATTGTATTTGGTGAGAGAATCTTTTCAAAAGGTAATTAAGGTAAAATGGGGCTTCTCTGATGGTTTGAACGGTGAAGAATCCACCTGCAATGCAGGAGACTTGGGTTCAATCCCTGGGTTAGAAAGATGCTCTGGAGAAGGGAATGGCTACCCACTCCTGTATCCTTTTCTAGAGAATTTTGTGGGCAGAGGAGCCTTGTGGGCTACAGTCCATGGGGTCGCAAAGAGTCGGACATGACTGAGTACACGCACACACAAGATAAAATGAGATCATATAGATGGACCCTAAACCAGTATGACTAGTTTTTTTTTTATAAAAAGAGGATTTAAGAGGGAATTCCACGGCAGTCCAGAGGTTAGGACTCTACGCTTCCACTGGAGGAGGCCCTGGTTTGGTCCTTGATCAGGGAACTAAGATTCCGAAAGCTGAAGGGCACAGCCAAAGGGAAAAATGAAGAGCTTAGAGAAAAGGTCATGTGAAGACAAAGAGGAGAAGGCAGTCATTTGCAAGCCAAGGAGAGAGGCTCTCAAAGAAACTAACTCTACTGACAGCTTGATCTTTAACTTCTAGCCTCTAGCATTGTGAGAAAACACATTTCTGTTGTTTAAACCACCCAGGCTGTGGTAGTTTGTTATGGCAGCCCTAGCAAGCAAATACAGCCCCCTCCAGACATAGCAGACAAAGTTTGCAGAAGGGCCAAGCCACGAGTGCAGCAGGTGGGATGATCTGGTTTTGACCGGCTTCTTCACTGGCTGCCCAGATTGGTGGGAGCTCTCTGGCTTTTCTAGTTCTTTCTTCTTCAGGCAGCCGCCAATCTCATCTCGTTTTGGTTGTTGGCCAAGTAGCTACTATTGCTGATGGCTAACAAATAGAACATTTCTCCTCTTTTTCCTTATGAAAACCTAATGATATGAGCCACAGAATCTCAGCATCACCAGCATGTCTGGTCCCACCCTCTGGAAGCTCACATTCTACGGGGGAGAAAGTCATGGAGATCATTTCACTGCAGCATAGTAAGTGCAATGCTAGTAGTCAGCAGAGGGATATGGGACCACAGAGGAAGGCAATCTGAGCCTGCCTGGGGAGGTCCTGGAAGGCTTCTTGGAGGTGATGGCAGAGCTGGAAGTCTGTTACTTACGTGATGATAGGAACTTGGTCTTGCTCACCTGCCTTCGCCTGTGGAATCTGACACAGTGCTTTGTATTATAGTAAGTGCTTATCTGGGCTTCTCCTGTGGCTCAGCAGTAAAGAATCCGCCTGCCAATGCAGGTGACTCAGGAGACGTGGGTTCAATCCCTGGGTTGGGAAGATCCCTGGGAGAAGGAAATAGCAACTCACTCTTGCTTGGGAAATCCCTATGGACAGAAGAGCCTGGAGGGCTACAGTCCACGGGGTTGCAAAAAGCTGGACTCGACTTAGTGACTCAGTAACAACAACAGCAAGTGCTCATCTAGGTTGTTGGGTGAATGACCCTCTTGAAGTGCCTCCCAGCTCTTTGAGTCTATGATTTTGTGGTCTCAGAGGCCCACAGCAGTAAGATGGTGGAGGGTGCTACTGGCAGACAACACGAGGGATGAACAGAGATGGGGCTTTGCCATATGCAAAGTCACTTATGAGCAGTTAAACTGAGAGGAGGGTGGAGGGCATCATGAGCGTCCTTCCCATCTCAGCGTCTCTGGGAGAATCCTCGGGCGTAACAACATGAGCCCAGCCAGAGCACCTGCCCCACGTGCATGATCAGAGGCGACGTCTCCCTCTCCACAAAGCAAGGGCTGGTCAAGCCCCCTCGCAGCTGTTTCCCACGGAGAGGAAAGCCCCTAAGTTCCCAGGCAGTGTAAACTGCCCGTGTGTTTATACAATATGCCCCGTGGCCCAAGAACACGACAACGCCTCAGATGCACAAACTGGCAGCTGGTGCAGCGGGGATTCAGGGTGCTTGGGAGCGGGGAGGAGGGGGTGGGAGACGGGATGCTTGAATGCCAAATCAGCGTGGCTCTCCTCTGGAGAACACCCAAATGGATCTACAACTGAAGCTCAGAAAATAACAAACATCCAAGCCTTTTGAAACCCAAGATGTGCCCAGACATCTTTTAAAGCCGAGTGGCCGACCCCCAGATGGTGCACTGAGAGGATGGGTGCGGACACACCCATAGAACTGGGGCAGCTTCTGCTCCCTGCCCGAGGTCTGCAGGAGCTTCGCTAAATGCCCACCTACCTGGCTGTTGCAAGAGGGAGCAGAGAGCCCACCGGTGAGAGGGCGGGAGTCGAGGAGGGCTGTCTCTCCCTGTAGGGGGGTGTGGTGCCTTCAGATGAGCTGTTTTGTTTCACGCTGAGCTGAGCTCACCTGGGCGATGACCTTGTGACAAGAATACCCGGCTGAGTCCAGATCAGCAAAGAGAGGACAGGAAGAGGAAGAGGAAGACAAGCGGAGGCAGCCATGCGGAGCAGTGACTGGCAGAAACCCGGTCACAACTGCTGGTTAGCACCGTCTTTAGTCCTCCAACCAAAGTCGATAAAACTCCAATAAGGGCAAGTCCTTTACTTAATCTCTTGGTCTCTCAAAATGCTGGTTGAGACCCCAGGGAGTGTAATACAGGGGGATTGGAGTCCCCAGACTCAGTCTGAAATATAAACCCACTCTGAGGCTGCCCTGGGGCTGGAGCTCCTCAAGGCAGTATGTTAGTTCAACACCCTCAATTGCTTGTTGGGACTTGGGAAGTGCTGGGGCACTGGGTGCCTCAAAAATCTATTTTAAGAGAATTCACTGGAGGCCCAGTGAGGCTACCGAGCTGGGGGAAATCCATGATAATAGTAATAAAATTAATAAGAACGACGATTAGTTACTGAGTGTTTGATCTGCTCAGGTGCCATGTGAGGTGTCACAGCAGCTCACTTAGTCCTATCGAGACCATTAGGATCCTCTTTCTACATTTGAGAAAATGAGGTTCAGAGAAGTCAAATGATTTTCTCAAGATCACAGCGTATGCAGAGGAGCCAGAATGCAAATCCAGGAGCCCTAACCCGAAAGTCTGTGGCTCAGTGTGACCTCTTAGTGGGCAGAGACCTTCTGTTTCTTTGAAGGGTTCCATGCTGGGAGGAGGCATGTGTATTAAACTAGAATCAAGGTGCGCTCTGGATCTACACGGAGGACTCCAAATCATTACACTCCACTGGGGTGACTGACAACTTCTCGAATATATTCTTCTGACCTGACCTCAGGAAGCCAGGGTCCCCCCAGGTATAAGGTGTGTATGTCTGGGGACCCCGAGTGAGGAACACACCTTACCTAGGAATCAGTGTAATCATATAACCAAGAAGTGGTTAGAGAGAGAGGGCAAGTCAGTTTATACCCAGAGGCCAAGAAAGGAACTGAGGAAGGTCCTATAGACTCAGTGTCTACACCTGACCCCCAGCCAGGCCACCCCATAAGCTCCTCTCCAGCTTTCCCTTCCCCACACTTTCTGAGCCCTTCTCCCTTAACAGCTAGATGTCTCAGATTGCCTGGAATGAAAAATATCCTGAAACTTAACAAAGGGAGCTGCCAGATTCTATCATACCTCCAACCTCGGGGCCTCTGGTTCCTCTACCTGGTGCACCCCCCCACACCCCCAACCCTTAGACATCCACCCCTTCCAGCTCTGTGACCAGCTTACTTCCTTTCTGGAAGCCAGATTCTCTTTCTTGTTTAACGTGAATGTGTCTTGGGAGGCTACTGGGCTGCCCGTCTGGGGAGGACATGCCTGGGCCCCATAGGGCAACAAGCCATAACCCCAATTCATCCCCCCTCTTCCTTCCAGGAGACATGTGAGAAATCCCAGTCTCTCCTTCCCCAGCCTGGGACGTCAGGTCAGAAGGGTGTGATTCTTTTCATTAGTAAATTAAGGGAGAATCTCTAATCCTGTTACCCTGTATGCTCTCAAGCCTTCTACCCAGTGCTGCCTCCTAGTCTCTCTCTCTGATTTCTCAGGAAACAGCCTCAAGGTGACAAGTGTTACCAGCTCCTCCCTTGTATGACCAGGAGGTCTAGAGTGGAGTGGAGGAGAAGGAGAAGCCTGGGAGGAAGGAGGAGCGATCATGGTGAGATTTCCCTTTCCTGGAGCTGGCGGAGCTCGCTGGGAATCAGCAAACCAGGCAGGGTTGTCTTGAGTGAGGCCCGTTCTGCTCTGAGCCCTGGGTGAGCATCTGAAGGCACCACCTCGGCTTCCAGCTGGGTTCCAGAAGAATGAGTCCCTCTCTTAGGACATTTTGCAGCTGGAATCTAGCTCAGAGCCAAGGGGTTGGGTGCCTTTTAGCTGTTTCTCTCTCTCTCTTCTCTCTTTCCAGAGCCGTCCGCTCTCCTCATTCCAGGGTCCCCCAGAGACTCCCACCATTGGTTCCCTTCTAAGTACTCGTCTCCCCGCAGCCCTTAGAGCCAGGAAGGTGGTAGCATCTCCCCAGCCCCGGGCTCCAGTCTCCCTCTGAGAGGTAGGAGTTGGCAGCCTATGCAAATCAGTTTTGCCTGGAGACCTTCTGAGAAGAAAGGGAAGCTCCGAGACCTTGATCTTCTTGCCCTGTGTTCTGGGAAGCTGCGTTTTTCTTCGCTGCTGCTTTCAAGCGAGCTGGATCTCATCACAGATATTGAAATGGGGCGTGATTCTGAGGAAGCGCCTGAGAAATGGGAACTTGGCTTGCCCGCTGCCTTTGAGGGTCGGTGGGGGGAGAACCACAAGCTGGTCCAGATCTTATCTCCTGAGGAAGGGGCAGGAAAACAGCACAGCAAAACAGCTGCCAGCCGAGAACGCCACCCCGTGTCTTCACACCACACACCCACGTGTGGTGAAGTTGCCGTTTCCCATGAAGATGAAAGTGGAGGGTGAGGCCTGGTAGGGATTCCCTGAGCCCCGGATGGGGAGGCTCAGCTGAACGAGGAGGGACCATCCGGCCGGTCCACGGGCATGGACTCAGCACTCAGCACCCATCACCTCCACCTGCCTGCTCTCCCTGGAGGGACCTGAGAAAAGCTGAGTTGCTTCTGCTCTCTGGGGTGAAGGGGCGGTCCATCAGCCCACACTTGTAAGATACGCACGGTCTCTGCCAGGGCTCCAGGGAACCCAGTGAAATCCAAGATAGTCCTGGTCCACGGGGGACTTAGGAAAAAAACCAGTGAGGAGACCAACCGCAGAGAGAGGAAAACTTAAGTAACATACAGCACACTCACATATAGAAATAACACACAGGAGCGGTTACAAGGTGGCACATGACTAATTGGCAAATTAAAGACACGTTCACTCTCGGTTTGCTCCCACACTGACATTTTGCTGAAGAACGGAACGGAAGGAGGACACAGGCTGCCGCTAGCTGAGTTGGGGGAGGGGGGGTGCCCCGAGGTGGGGCAGCAGGTCACACTAGAGCTACCTCCACAGGCCCCCTGTTATGCTGTCGAAGGGGATTGTTTTCCGAAAGGGATTCAGGGCCATGTCTGCCACCCTCTCAGGCGTCAGTAATATCCGCTCGCCTCTGCCCTCACTCTTTCCACTCCTGTGACACCTTCCCTTCCTCCACTGTCCACTGCAACACACACTAACATCTGCCAGCAGCAGCTTCTCTGTTTGTGTCTTGGCCAGGCCACTCTTTTCTCAACCCCTAGGATGAATTTCCATCAAATTACTCATAGAAATGCAGACAGAATTTGAATTAAATCGGTTTGGTAACAAATCCCAGCTCTGCATTCATTAGGCATGTGGCTGTGACTATGGGCCTCAATTTCCTCATCTGTAAAGTGGGTACAAAAATGATATCTTTATTGTATTATTGTTTTGGGGATTGAAAGGGGTTGTCAATGTGAAACACCTGGAGTGTGTTCCAAGCCTCTTGCTGTGTGGAAATTCACCAGGCTATGCTAAAGTGGTGCTTCCAAAACCTGCAAGTGCCTTCATCACCAGGGGATCTTGTTAAAAATGCAGATTCTGATTCAGTAGAACTCAGTGGAGCTTGAAATTCTACATTTCTGGTAAGTGTCCCACTGATGCAGATGCTGCTGGTCCCAGGATCACATTGAGTAGTAGCAAGGTACTAAAAGACTTCTGGTTAGAATCTTGCATTTCTAGGATTTCCCTGGATGTTCACTACTTACACTGACTCCTGACTTCTCTGTATTTGGAACTTCTGCCTCATCGTTCTGGGCTCTGTTTTGTCCCATTCCTGTTGCTGACTTTCTTGGCTCTTTGACCCCTTCAGTCTCCAACTCTACACTTCTCTCTGCTGGACTTTGCCCCCTAGAGTGGCATTGCTCCCACAGATACCCCTTTTTAATGTTTCTGGCTTCCTCTCACAAAATTCTCTTATGATTTGCCGGAAGTCACCTTTGGCTAAACCTCATCCCATTTTCCTTTTCCCCTGGGCTGCCAGGAAACTTACAGTTAAGTTTATGGGGTGTTTTATCAGTTCTCCCCCCAAGTTTTATGGTAAAGTTAGTTTCTTCCCACACCATGTCTTTTCCTCTTTTATGACTTGGTTCTTAAATAATTTATTTCTTAGTTTTGCTGTATACATTGCTGTTGGCTAGCAGAGTGACCTTGGATAAGTCACTTAACTTCCCCGAGATTCAGTTTTCTCCCCTATGAAGTAGGGGTAATAACAGTACCTATCTCAAAAAATTTGGGGGACGGTTAAATGAGTCAACATCTGTAGAGTTCTTAGAAGAGTTCTTGGCATACGGTAAGCACCACATGAGTGTTATTTATTGTTGCTATTTTATAAAGTGCTTCAAATCCTTTGACAAGAAAAATGGGTACAGTTGTCATCACCATCATCAAACATGTTGACATTAAAGTGCTATACAATAGACCATGAAATTATCTTATTATCTTGGAATACTTGAGTTATGGTACAACTTATAAGCTAGAAAGAAATAAATTTAGAACCAATTAAATTGTTTATAGTACTTATTTCTTATAATCTAAAATCAGGTAGTTCCAGTGGAGAAATAGACAGAGAAAACAGACTTATGGACATGGGGAGAGGGGAGGAGAGGGTGAGATGTATGGAAAGAGTAACATGGAAACTTACATTACCGTATGTAAAAGAGATAGCCAACAGGAATTTGCTGTATGGCTCAGGAAACTCAAACAGAGGCTCTGTCTCAACCTAGAGGGGTGGGATGCAGAGGGAGATGGGAGGGAGGTTCAAAAGGGAGGGGATATTTTTATCAGTTCAGTTCAGTTGCTCAGTTGTGTCCAACTCTTTGTGACCCCATGAACCACAGCACGCCAGGCCTCCCTGTCCATCACCAACTCCTGGAGTTTACTCAAACTCATGTCCGTTGGTTGGTGATGCCCTCCAACCATCTCATCCTCTGTTGTCCCCTTCTCCTCCTGCCTTCAATCTTACCCAGCATCAAGGTCTTTTCCAATGAGTCATCTCTTCACATCAGATGGCCAAAGTATCGGAGTTTCACCTTCAGCATCAGTCCTTCCAATGAATATTCAGGACTGATCTCCTTTAGGATGGACTGGTTGGATCTCCTTGCAGTCCAAGGGACTCTCAAGAGTCTTCTCCAACACCACAGCTCAAAAGCATCAATTCTTCGGTGCTCAGCTTTCTTTATAGTCCAAATCTCACATCCATACATGACCACTGGAAAAACCATAGCTTTGACTAGATGGATCTTTGTTGGCAAAGTAATGTCTCTGCTTTTAAATATGCTATCTAGGTTGGTCATAACTTTTCTTCCAAGGAATAAACGTCTTTTAATTTCATACCTATGGTTGATTCATGTTGAGGTTTGACAGAAAACAACAAAATTCTGTAAAGCAATATTCCTTCAATAAAAAATTAAAGAAAAAATCAGATATTTCCAACATGAGTGAAATGGAATAGAATTTGTTCTTCCAAACTGTGTGCCTTTAACCAGCACAGTCCATGGAGGTACCATATAGCCTCCACCCCCCAGAGTGGGCTTTGAGCACTGCAGTTGTGCCTGAAGCAATTTTCTTGAACTTGTTGGCTTCTCTTTTGCCTTTGCTCTAGCGTTACAGTCCATTTCAGCTCCAGGCTGTTGGGCCTCACCTCTTAAAGCTGGCCCATCTCATTCTGTAAATCTAATGACTGGATCAGCTGAAGTGATATGATCCTGTTGCCCTCTTGGTCTCATGGTGTTTCTGTCTGCTTCTGGAAATCAGCCTGTTGGCTTCCACTTGAACTCCTAGGACTTTATTAGGTGGCTTTCTGGGGTTTTCTCCATGCCTGCTTCATACCCTCATGCTCCCCTCATTCATTCCCTCCGTGGAATTTGTTTTGTGTCTTCCCTGTGCCATTCACTGATACAAGTCAGTAGGGAATGTAGAAGTAAACAAAGTTCTGGCCCTCATAAAGCTTGAGTTGGGGGAGAGAGAAAATAAATTAATGCATACTGTGTACACTATCTCCTTGCTAATCAAAGTATAGTATATGGGTCATGTTAGGTTGGAAATGGTGTCTAGAAAATCAAGTAGACATACTGAGGAGGCAGCTCCTCAGTTCAGATTTATGCAAGATGTTTACTTGCATCTCTACCAACCACAACATTTCCTAGTTGAACGAGATGAGTTTGTATGATGTGAATAGGCCTTTAACCAAGGGCACACAATTAGTTGTCTGTAGAGCTCATTTTTGGTCTTTTCTACTCGTGACACCCCATCTTTTCTTACACGATGTCTAAGTCAATGAATTACTAATGCAAACTGGTTTATTTAGGGGAATTCCCAAAACTGATGGGGTTGTGGAAATTTAGGAAAATCCATTTCTGATATTTCCTGTTAAAACTTCATTTCTAAGTCAGAGGGCTCATGGGTTGGCTCCCACTAGGCAAATCCTGAATCTCTAATCATATGTGTCCTAAACACGGAGCATTTAGGGATGAGCGACAGTGATGGTGCAAGTTCTTGTCTAAAACTCTGAAAGAGGACTCTAGGCAAACTGAGATTAAGAAAGGGTTTCAGAGAGACTCATAGATTCATATGCAAATAAGGAAATTGAGGCTTAGAGAAGTCAAGTGACTAATTCAAGGTCCCACAGCAGGTTAGCACTTGGCCAGAGCCCAGAGCTAAGTCTCCTCAATCACAACAGAATTTAAGATCCGGAGTTGGCAGATCTAAGTTTGCCTCCCATCATTTCCATTAGCCAAGTTCCTTACCTTCCCCCATAGACCTCAGCTTCATCATTTGTAAATAAGGGTTCATCAGATGAAATGATTTACATAAGGTTGTTTTGTGAAATTGCTTTTTTTCCTACCATAACATACGGCATTTCTTATGCCAAAACTTCCAAAAGAGAGGAAATAATCATTATCCAAATTGCTTCTGCATTAGGACGAGGACACTGGCCCGGGAGAAATGCATAGACCTCACACATGTATCCGATCAACTCCTTTTTCGGCTCTCTCCATCTCCTGTGTGTGCGCGCTCAGTCGCTCAGTTGTGTCCAACTCTGTGACTGCATGGACTGTAGCCCGCAAGGCTCCCCCGCCCATGAGATTTTCCAGACAAGACTACTGAAGTGGGTTGCCATTTCCTACTCCAGGGGATCTTCCTGATCTAGGGATAGAACCCACATCTCTTGTGTCTCCTGCACTGGCAGGTGGATTCTTTAACACTGTGCCACCTGGGATCTAGTCAACTGCCTTCTCAGCTCCCTTCAGCTCTTGAAGTGGTGATTTTTAAAACTTTCTCTTTTCCAAAATATTGGCTGATGAATGAGAGTTAAATCTCCCATAACCACAGCAGACAAACCTCTGTATAAACTTTCATCTTTACCTTCTCCTGTTTCTGAACTGGCATTATCATACCCTTTCTCCCCACGGTTAACTCCAACCTCCACATAGACTTCATAACCCAAGTCAGAAGTCATGGTACCTATCATTATCCACCTTCCCTTGACTGATTGGCACCCCCTGCTGTTCTCCCAGAGCACCCTGTGTCTCCTTGACAGGCATGAATCCCATTGTCTTACATATTTGTTTACTTGGAAACCTTGCTTATGAGAACACAGGGATTCTATTTACTTCCATATCCACTTGGTGTCTGGTACATATATGTTCTCACTAAATTTTTTTTGGATGAATGAATGTACGTGTGATGCTTACTTGGGTCACCCTGCAGATGACTTTATCAGTTTCTGGTTTATCATCCCTCGTGGGCTTGAATCTCTTGGTGAGAGAAACGTCTCCAAGTTGCCTGGGCCCTCTGCACCTTCCAGCCTCAGGTGGAAATGAATGGAAACAGAGGTGCTCTCTTTGACTCTGCCCCACTGTGCACCCGTGCCTTGTGTCTGAACTCTTCTTTCGGATGGTGGAGGTGAGGATGTTGAGAATGGCTTAGGCAGGTCTGCCCTGGCCAAGTGTTAGAAACTCTGGTTCTCTCAGCTGTGAGCCTGCTCTTCTTCTTTCTCCTGCTGGGAACCTCCCATGAGGTGCTACAGCAGCCTCTGCCCTCAGAAAAATCTCTCCCCAGGGCCAGCTAGTCAGGCTCATGGGCCTCTGAGTAGGTGGTGGTAATTGGTATTGGTGATTGGTATCAAAACAATCAAGAGACAGAGGTAGAGGGGGATGTAGGAGAGACAGATGAGAAGGGGGTGGGGCTGGCTTCTTGCCTCCTACCACCCTGTCAATCAAGTGTACCAACACCAGTGACTCTGCACCCATTTCCATCTGCCCTCCAGATGCCCATCTGGGGTACCATAAGAACTTAGAGGTTTTGGATGGTGAGGGCTGAGTATTATAAAAGCCTGACCTCAGTAGAGGTGAGACTGCAGTAGGTATGTGAGACATTTAATGTTCTTTCACTGCCCTGACAGCACCTCTTTGCCCCAGCACTGTTCTCTGGCTATAGAGGCCTTCCTCCCTGTCCCTTTCCATCCTAATTCCCCCACACTACACTCTTCCTGCCTTCTGACCTGCATCAAAAGTCAACATCCCGAGGACTAAGGCAGGGTGGTTAAGAACTTGAACTCTGGAGGCAGTCTGACCCAGCTGTGAACCTGACCCCACCATAGACTGCTGTGCAACTTACTCACCCTCTCTGAAGATTAGTTTTCTCATCCAAAATATGGCAAATATTATCCACTCATGGCCTTTTGTGAGGATTATATTAGATAATGCTTACAAAGGGCTTAGCATATTTTGAGCTCATAACAATTAGTGACTATTGTTGTTTTATAGCTATATCTCTTTCAGATATACCTTAGAAATAACCACTCTTTCCTTGCTGTTACTAAAGAATATTGTAACAAAAATATATAGTAATTGTAATAACAGTTTATATTATAATAATATGCTGTGTATAGGATATATGCTCTAAAGTATATGTAGATATATACTTATATGATATTAATATAACTGTATATAGTATATATACTATAGATAGTATACACCATTATATATTTAGTAACATATAAATATACAATATAATATGATAATAATAATAGCAACTAACTTTTATTAAATGCTTACTATGTGCAGATGTTGCTCTATGAGCTTTACATGTATTAATTCACCAAATCCTCTCAAGATATGCATAATTGTTAGCCAGATTTTATAGACCAGAAACTGAGGAGCAGACAAGTCAAGAGACTTGCTTAAGAATATAAAGTTAGTCAAGAGGAAGACCAGCATTGGAAATGAAGCGGGTGGTTCCAGTATTAGAGTTTGCTGTGTGTGTACTTCGCACCCATCCCTGGCCTGTAAGTGTCATGGGAGTGTTGCCTGTGTTTGATTCATCTTCATAGCCTCCCCAGGGCCTTGATCCAGATTTGCATTGGTTCTGGGAGCCTGTACAAAGGAGATACCATGAGTGAAAACACCAGCTCTTCAGTAGCTAACTGCTGAGGGAGGAAGGGTGCTGGCCTTCTGGTGCCCATGTGCTCGCAGCCCAGTGCCTAGTTCCCAAAGCTCCCTGGCATGTCTCTGGCCTAGCTAAGCTGGCTATATCTGAGCTTGGCAGCAGATTTTTATCCCCAGGGAAAAGCACTTAGAGTATACCAGGCTTTCAATAATGGGGCAAAAGAACCATCAAACTAATTAGAGCAAGGAAAATAAAGGTTCATTTTGCAGCTAGGGACTGTGTTCAAGGAGCAAGCAGAGGTAAGATACAGGGCACAGGCATGGACTTGATTATGTGGGGGTTGGTCCGCCTATAAAGAGAGATGATTCTCAGGAGTCTATCCAAAAGAAAAACCTATTGGGGACAGCGAGGCCCTGCTAAGCCATCTGCCCGTGCCCCTCTCCAGCAGGACCTGAGGTCATCTGAGGACCACTCTCTGCACCATCATCAAAAACCGAAATTGTGTGGCCAAGTGAGTATAGCATTGCTAACAGGTCACTTAAGTCTTCTGATTTTATTTTTTCTCTTTCAGGTAGTGAAGATGATAATAAAATCTGTCTCCTGAGTTTGTTGGGAGAAAGTGAAATGTTTTCATTGTGAAGAGTGGTAAAAACACCTTATATCTGCATAATGTTTTGATAATAATAAAAATCATAGCAATAATAACATCTAACCTGTACACAGCACTTGCTATATACCAGGAACTCTTCCAAATGCTTTGGGTACACGAATCCTTACAACAGTCTTTATGAGATATTCATTTTATGGAAGAAAAACTAAGGCACAGAGAAGTCAAGTCAATTGTCCAAAGTCACACAGCTGGTAAGTAGCATGGCCAGCATTCAAAAACAGGCAGTCTGGCTCCAAGTCTATGCTCCTGATTACCGTTTGGTGAAAATGAATGAGAGCGTTTTTAAAGTATGCCTGCGTCCATCATCTCAGGTGATCCTCTCTGCTCCCTGCACAGCACGACTCCCTGGAACTGGGGAAATGGGCAGTTCTTTACACTGAACTGAATCTGCCTGTTAGAGAAATATCCTGAGTCTGCCACAGGTCCCAAAGCCTGGGAAAGCTTGCTTGATGCTTGCAGAAATATATCGAGGGTCATCTTTGTTGTTATAGGTAGAACAGATAGTCTCCAAACTCTCTGGGTTTCCATGGTTCTGACCTCTCAGTGCTGACTCTGGCTGAGTGGAGGTTTCTCAATAAATCAGAACACAGGTATTCATTTGGCACCTACACCATGCCCAGCATAGGGGCATGGGGGCGTGCTGTATAAAGAAACAGGGTATGGTCTCCATTTGCAAAGCATTAGCAGCCTAGTAGGGAGGATCAAACAGATGAAACAGTAGATCAATTAATAAACAAGATAATACCATTAAATAATAATGTGATAATATAAAATCATTTTTATTGACAATGAGACCACAGGAGATTAACGGAACATGTCACTAACTGTGTCTCATTCATCTCCTGGTCTTTTTCTCAAAGGTCTGAGTTTTTGTAGACACTTATGCAACCTGAGTGACCTGTCCTCCCTTTCCAGGGAAGAAAAGAAAATTCCATGTAGAAGGACATTTTTCTCCCAGCTACTCATGCCATGTTCACCAAGATGTATCTTTGTTTTTTCCTAATTTTTTTTTTTTTTAGCATAGGTGGTAGAGAAGTCAATATGAGGAGTCTGTTATGCCTGTAATAACTGTCATAGTGACATTAGCAGAGGGGACTGGAAGTCAAGGGATTAAGTCAGAAGATGCTCTTCCTTCTCCTCCTTTCGTGGTGTGCTCTTACTTCTCCAGGAGACTTGAACCTCCTTCCTAACCCTGGAAAAGTAAGGTGCTTCAGCCAGGGCACCATCTGAAATCTTTGGGGAGCTTCAGCCCTTTATCTCCTAGCTGGGTGACTATAGGCAAGTTGCCTAATCTCTTTCAGTTTCATTTTTTCTCTTCTGTACAATAGATACATAAAAGTGAAGAATGTGAGGATGGGAACTTCCCTGATGATCCAGTGGCTAAGACGCCAAACTCTCAGTGGGGCCAGAGTTCGATCCCTGGTCAGGGAACTAGGGCCCACATGCCACAGTTTAAAGCTCCTGCATGCCACAAGGAAGATTTCGAGTGCTGCAGTTAAGACCGGTGCAGTCGAATAAGTAAATATTTAAAAAAGAGTGAATGTGAGGACGAAGTGAAATAATTAACACAGAGTGCTTATTATAGTGAATGGTACATACATTTTTCAAAAATGATATTTTTTTGTTAACAGCTCTACCACCAATACCCTCAACCATTATCTCCACCGTCATGGTCCCCACCATCATTTGCCGTATCATCACTATCATTTGCATCCTCCTCCTCTTCCTCATCATGGCCATCATCACCATCAGCATCATCAGTAGCAGCATCGCCACCATCTAACCAGTACATTCCCCTGTCCCTTCTCATTGTCATTGTTGTTAAGTCGCTCAGTCATATCCGACTCTTTGAGACCCCACGGACTGCAGCACATCCTGTCCTTCACCATCTCCCGGAACTTGCTCAAACTCATGTCCATTGAGTCAGTGGTGCCATCCAACCATCTCGTCCTCTGTCGTCCCCTTCTCCTCCTGCCTTCAATCTTTCCCAGCATCAGGGTCTTTTCTTATGAGTTGCTCTTTGCATCAGGTGGCCAAGTATTGGAGCTTTATCTTCAGCATCAGTCCTTCCAATGAATATTCAGGGTTGATTACCTTTAGGAAAAGGAAATCCCTTCTCTTAAGACCTTTTAAAATGACTGTTTGGCTAATATGATCAATATCAACCTCTCCTAGCATGACAATGGCTTAATTTGTCATCCCCCTCAGATAATATCTTTATTCAAGTTTTCAGTGATGAGGGATTGACTTACTCAAAATGGATGGACCTTTGGATACTCCTCAAATCACCTCTTCTGCAGCTGTTAGATCTGTTCTGGAGATAAATTCTTTCACAGAGTTCTCTGTTTTCCCATGAATAACAAGGGAGACAATACAGGTAAAGGAGACCTTAGCCCACTAAAATCATTTTCTTTTTCTCCACTAACTACAGTGTCCTGGTGAAGAGAGGACACTTCTTTTCAATTTTAGCCCCTAATAGTGGGAGTGCCTGGAGGAGAACAACAGAAACGTTTGAGGTTGTGATTCTGAAGCAAAAAAAGCAGAATCAATTACCTTTGGCTTCTCAAGTAGATTTCTATGTATACAGTTGTGTTGCCTTTTTGGAACCTGTGGCTGTACTTTGAGGGTTCCTGAAGCCGAGAATTACCTGTGCTATATCCAGAGTCAAGAGTTCACATGAGTATGGAAATAAACACCACTTGAAGACCCCACGAGAGAAGCCCTGCCCTGGAAAGATGTTTACTTGGTAATTGAGAAGGGAAGGGGGACTCATTCTGCAATTTTTGCTTGGGGGCTCTCCTGTAAAGTTCCACTCTGCAAAGAGCTGTTCAGTTCCGTTGAATTTCTTCACCAAGTCAACAGGAATGGCAATGTGGTAATGAGTGCAGAGACATTTCCGATGTGGCATTTCTTTCCTCGCCTTTGAATAAAAACACAGTCAGACCTTTGTGTACAATACAGATTCTGAAAGGCCATGGAAGGCAGAGTGGGAGGACCTCTAAGGCATCCCAGGGGAACATTGAGCACAAACACAGCACAGGCCAACTTGCCTCAAGGCTGGGAGACTGAGGGCTTCTCTGCAGCAACCCTGCTCTTCCTACACACTCAACTGAAAGGAACTGGAAGGCAGCCCCTTGGCATGTACATGAGATCTGATCCATTCATCCATTGAACAAATATTTATTGAGTGTCAGCTAATGCCAAAGCTATTCTAAGTACTGAGGATTCAGCAGTGAGCAAAATAAGGCAAAAATCCCACCTGACATAAATTCACTTCTCAGATTGGCTTAATATTGTTGCTGTGTTCTCTCTGATTATATATGTAACAAATTACATGTACATATATTCATATATATAACATATACATGTATAGTCTTAGATTTTGTATGTAAATCTTAGATTTCTCAGGTTTATATACAAATAACATATGATAAAAATATAAATAAAATATTTTAAAACATATTTTCTTAGATTGCATATTTCAAGAATTTAGGGATTGAGTTTATTTATAATCATCTGCATGCAAAGCCTGGAATCACATCATTCATTCACCCAACACATTCTTTCTGAATGTCTACTCCGAGATAGATGATGGGGATAGAGTGATGAATAAGATAGAACATCTCTTATATAGATTATAGTGTAATTTAGTGAATATGGAGACAAAGATAGTGATGCTATGGCTTTTGGGCATTTCATTCAGGTTTGCTGCTGTTGCTGCTAAGTCGCTTCAGTTGTGTCTGACTCTGCGACCCCATAGATGGCAGCCCACCAGGTTTAATGATGCACAAATTTAAAGTCTTATGTTTAAAAAGGTATGCCTTACATCCAAAGAGTAATGCCATATTCATTGCTAGTTGGCACATTTTCAGCTTTGACAACTTTCTCCACTTCTTGTATGGTCTATTTTTTAGCTTTTTATTTTGAGGTAATTTTAGTTCTATAGAAGAGTTGCAAAAATCAAGTACAGAGAATTCCTCAATACTCTTTACCTAGCTTTCCCTAATGTTAAGATCTTGTATAACCATGGCATATTTATCAAAACTGAGAAATGAACATTGGTGTAATTATAATGCCATTAACTAGATTATAGACTTTATTTGCATTTTACCAGTTTTTCAATTAAATTTTTTTTTTTTTTCTGTACCAGGATCCAATCCAGGATACCTTGTGGCATCTAATTATCATGTATCTTTAATCTCTTCTGGTCTGTGACGATTTCTCAGTCTTTCCTTGTTTTTATAACTTGGACAGTTTTGATAAGCACCATTCAGGCATTTTGCAGAAGGTCCCTTAATTTGGGTTTCCTGATGTTTCCTCATAATTAGACCAGAGTTATGGATTTGGAGGAAGAATGTCACAGAGGTGAAGTGACTTTCTCATCTCATCAAGGGTGTGCAACATCTACATGATTTCTTACTGGTTGTATTGACCTTGGTCGCTTGCTGAAGGCGGTGTCGGCCAGTTTTCTCCTCCATAGTCATTCCCCCCTTTATATTCTCTGCATGCTAGAAGTTAATCCCTCAGGCTGTACTCAGGGGGACAGGGGGTTAATCTACCTCCTGAAACAAGGCTTCCTTTCTTTTTCAGTTTTCCTCTCGTGTCCTGTCTTTTGAATTAAAGGTTTTAGGGATCATGGTTTTATTTCCTCTTTAAGTGACACCAAAGTTTATAAATCGAATCTCTTTGCACAGGACCTTGTTTAGAAAATCCTTCTTCATTTTACACAAATTTTTATCAGAGAGAGAGAGAGTGTTTTTATGAAGGGTTCTGAAGTTCTTATTACTTATAAACTAACTCCAGTACTACACGTGAAACACGTTTTCTTCAGTTTAATGCAGCTTTACCAGAAGCTTATTGTATTTTAGGGTAAGTGGCTCAGTAACAGTTCAATAGTGGAATCATAGAACTCTGGACCTGTGTGATAAAAGAATCATTTCACTGAACCGCCTCAATTTACAGATGAGGAAATTGAGAACTTGCAAGGAGGCATGGCTTTTCTTTGTCTTTTTTTTAATTGAAGTATAGTTGATTTATACTATTAGGTTAATTTAGGTGTATAATATAGTAATTCAAAATTTTTATAGATTGTTCTCCAGTTAAAATTATTACAAAATAATGGCTGTATTTCCCTGTGTGGTCCAATGTATCTTTGTTGCTTACTTATGTATAACTTGTGGCTCCCCTGGTGGGTCTGATGGTAAACAACCTGCCTGCAATGCGGGAGACCCAGGTTTGATCCTGGAGAGGGGAATGGCAACTCAATTCTCCATTTGCCTGGAGAATTCCATAGGCAAGAAGTCTGGTGGGCTACAGTCCACGGGGTCACAAAGAGTCGGACACAACTGAGCAACTAACACTTTCACTCTCACGCTTTTTTGTCTCTTAATTCCATCTGTCTGTCTCACCCCGCCCTCTTCCCTTTCCGCACTGATAACCACTAGTTTGTTCTCTGTATCTTTGTCCGTTTCCGTTTTGCTCTATGTACATTCATTTATTTTTTCTAGATTCCACATGTAAGTGATTATATGGAGTATTTGTCTTTCTCTGTTGACTGATTTCACTAAACGTAATGCTCTCTAAGGCCATCCATTTTGTGCAAATGGCAGAATTTCATTCTTTTTTTATGGCTGAGTAATAAAAACCAAGTGAGATATCACCTCACACCTATCAGAATGGCTGTCATAAAAAATGACAAACCCTGGGAGACGGTGCAAGACAGGGAAGCCTGGCATGCTACGGTCCATGGGGTTGCAAAGAGTTGGACACAACTTAGCGACTCAACAACAAGTCATCAAAAATAATACAAATAAAGAATGTTGGCAAAGATGTGTAGAAAATGGAACCATAAATACACCGTTGGTGGAAATGTAAAGTGATGTAGTCACTAGGGAAAGTAGAATGGTGTTTCCTCTCAAAACTAAAAATGGAGCTATCATATGACCCAGTAATTCTGCAGCTGGGTATATATCTGAAGAAAAGAAAATACTAATTTAAAAAGATATGTGCACCCCAATGTCCATAGCGGCATTATTAGCTAAGATATGAACTGGAGGGTTTCCCTGGTGGCTCACTCAGTAAAGGATCTGCCTGCAATTCAGAAGACCTGGGTTCGATCTCTGGGTTGAGGAGATCCCCTGGAGGAGGGCATGGCAACCCACTCCAGTATTCTTGCCTGGAGAATCCCCATGGACCAAGGAGGCTACAGTCTGGCTACAGTCCATGGGATCCCAAAGAGTTGGACACCCAAAGAGGGACTAGACACAGCACATATGAACTGAAGTGCAGCCTAAGTGCCCATCAGCAGATGAGGGGATAAAGATGTAGCATATCTATACAGAGGCATGGCTTTTCTGAGGATGATCAGCTGGTCAGAGGGGTTCTCAGGGATCTTCTCCCCTGGATGTTCCGCACCCACACGTCCCACCCGGGTCTAGGGTCTTCAGGACTCAATCCCTGCCCTTCGTTAAAACCTTTCAGGAAATCATAGGAGCTCATTCACACTAGCATGTAAATCACTGATTCCACTTCTACTTCAGCCCTTTAGAGAGATGATTGCCTCTAAACAGGGATAAACATTTACTTGTGGTTCTCAGCCTTGGCTGTGCGTCAGCATCCCTGGTGGTTCATTGAGAAATGAGGAAGCCCAGGCCCCACTGGAACCCTGAAACATTAAAAATCATCCCAGGTGATTCTCATGCACCACCAGGCCTGGAAACTAGTCCTAGTTGAGTGAGAGGTTCTGTGTGTGATTCCTGGACCAGCATCATCAGCACGGCCTGGAACTTAGGCAGGCAGAGCCGGAGGCCTGAGCCAGGCTTATGTTAAATCTTCCAGGTGATTTCAATGTACATTAAAGTTCCACTGCTTTCAAGCAAAAGGACCATGGTCTAACTGGTACTTTTGATCAGGAGTTGGGGTAACGCGGAGGAAGGCCAAAGGTGCCCTCTGAAGCCACACTGCATAAATGCGGGGGCTAGTCTGCGGACACATAAAGACATCTCTGGTTATTTTTTCATCAACTGACTCAAGCTGTCTGAGATTCACAGACCGTTAGCCATGTTAGAAACTTTTCTTCCAATAGAAGGGCAGTTTTACTTAAAGTGACAGCAACACACTGGGTAGTAGTATTGATCGGTGGTGGTTATGTTGGTGGTCATGACTGGCCCCTTTCCTTCCTCTTGTACACCCTAAGCCACAGACCACAAGTGAGGCTGATGGAGAGGGCAGAGGCAGAGAATAAGGTAGTGGTAGGGGAAGTAATGGAGAAGGCAATGGCACCCCACTCCAGTACTCTTGCCTGGAAAATCCCATTGACGGAGGAGCCTGGTAGGCTGCAGTCCATGGGGTCGCTAGGAGTTGGACAAGACTGAACGACTTCACTTTCGCTTTTCACTTTCATGCATTGGAGAAGGAAATGGCAACCCACTCCAGTGTTCTTGCCTGGAGAATCCAAGGGACGGAGGAGCCTGGTGGGCTGCCGTCTGTGGAGTCGCACAGAGTCGGACACGACTGAAGCGACTTAGCAGCAGCAGCAGCAGCAGCAGGGGAAGTAAATGATTTGATTTGTGAAGGTAAATTGGACTGAATTAGAGGCCATGGAACTCTTCTGCACAGTATTTCTTTAATTATAAACTTTCTCTCAAAACCAGTGATCCTAAACTGCTCACGTGAAGGGTAATGTCTTCATGGCCTGAAGTTTGCATGTCCTGAGCATTGACTGAAATGTGAGGGTGTTTTGGTTTTCCAACCACTTAGTATTGGGTATATATTGATGAACAAAAGGGACATGTTCCCTAGCTTCAGGGAGTAGGATGAAAAACAAACAGGTGCAGAGCCTGTTAATGAAGCGGAGACATAGGGTAGACACTGTGTGAGCAACTGGCAGTTTCTCTGATCTTAGGTCTGGGCCACAGGTAAGTCTTCTCTGGGTGAGTGATGTTTAATCTGAAAACTGAAGGTTTAAGAGTAATTGACCAGGTGAAGGCATGCAGAGGAGGGAAGGAAAGAGTGAGAAGAACATGGAGGAGCAGAAGAGCTCATGTGAAAGCCTGAAGTCGAGAGAGGGCATGGTATGGAAGTTTCAAGAACTGCAAGCCAGCTATGCTAATCCTAGAAAGCACAGGCCACCAGACAGAAGGTGAGGTGAGAAAGGCAGCAAGTCCGGGTCCCCGAGGGCCTAGGAAGTTAGATGAAGGATTTGCACTAGGGCCTAGGGGTGATTGGAAGCCTATGAGAGGTTTAAAGATGACAGTGGAAGAAGATGACAGATTTGCATGAAAAGTAAATCTCTTGGCTGCATTTTGGAAAGTGGATTGGAAGGGAGAAGAGGGGGTGTGTGTTACACAGACCAAACTTATGAATGTTTGCTTAGGAAAAATCTGAAAGGAACTAGGAAATTATGAGATTAAAACTGTGTTTGTGCTTATATGATTTTTTTCAGTTTGTTTCTTGGATGGAGCAGGTTTATGGCAGCTTTCTTCAAAAAGCACATAAGTATCTAACATGTGATGGACCTAGACAGTGCAGGGGTGACACAACCAATGCTCGTTAAATACTAGTTGCTTGCAAAGCACAGTATAAAACATGGTGATAGACATCATGGGGGATTCCAGGAAGACTTGGCCTTTGCCTATGAGAAACCAACAACTGAGTTATGGAAATAAACAGGAACACTTCAGTGACCATGGAAAATTCGAGCAGTAAGGGGTGATCACAACTGAGAATGGAGTCATACACTCTCAAAGGAGTGTGTGAAGTAGTTTCATGGAACACATAGGTCTCAGGCAAGGCTTTGAGGATTCTGGGAAGTGAGCAAACAGACAGGAATGGGGAGGACATTCCAGGTCAGGGGAGTAGGAGGAGCAACGTGTGCAGTGATTGGATCCACATTTGTGGTTTCAGCTTGTCGTAATTTTTAGGGAAAGTCGACCCAACCTCAGACGTAACAGCAAAGCACACTAGCTTTTGGCAAAGAAGAAGTGAGTGGTGAATGTTGCCATCTTAATTACTGGTCACTTTTCTGCTAAACCTGCTGGAACTGCAGCAGAGCGGGGCCTGTGGGTGGACTTGCTGAAAAGGCGTTTGGGGTTGACCTGAGGCCTGGGAAGGGTGGGTGGGCACCCGAGGCTTTGCCACAGAGGAGCACGGTGGGCCTTCCCTAAATGACCAGTCAGCCTAGAAACCAGTGTGCTCTGGTTTTTAGAACATTACCTGATACCAAGGCAGTTTAGAAGTTACATCTAACAGAAGGGGCCATTTCTGAAGCCCACTCCTCACTCTCCCAGAAGCCCTAGTGCGTTGACCCTTAGCCCTGACAGAGTCTGCTCTTGAGTGGGAAGTTCAGCTGCTCTGAGGGGTAGATTTGGCTCTGAGTTGTCCTCACGTTTCAGGGACAGGTTGCCACTTGATGGCCACCTGCCACCGTCCTGGGCCGGGAGTTGAAGAGCAGAGGGACAAACGGAACCCTGTAACAGAAGAGTCAGGTCTGGGCCGGGCTGAGAGAAAACAGGCATGTCTCTGAGGTGGCTCCTGGAAAACACGTGTTACGGCCAGTGGGCCAGGATAAGAGACTGTGCCAGGTGATCGGGTAATACAGGGAGTATCTCAATGTCCTCAAGGTGAGCTCAAAGAGGATGTCAAGGGGCTAGCCTTTCTAAATGTGTGCTTTCTATGCAGATGCCCTGGGGCTGCCTGGACTGAGGGATGAGGAAGCTAAAATACGGGGAGACCCAGAGACAGCCTATGGACCCCACCCCATTTTCCCTGGAGCTATTCGTTTTATACTTTGGGGATCTGCTTAACAATTCACTTGGGGATTAAAAAAGGACTCTGATGATAGAATTCAGTTAGTGAAGTGAAAGTTGCTCAGTTGTGTCTGACTCTTTGCGACTCCATGGACTATATAGTCCATGGAATTCTCCAGGCCAGAATATTGGAGTGGGTAGCCTATCCCTTCTCCAGTGGATCTTCCCGACTCAGGAATTGAACTGGGGTCTCCTGCATTGCAGGTGGATTCTTTACCAACTGAGCTATCAGGGAAGCCCAGAAATCAGTTAAACTTTTATCAGTTAAATGACTTTCCACGATACGCTGTTTTGGTTCCTTCTTGAAAGAATGTCCCCCAAAGAGGAGGGTGCTTTTTGAGCACCCTGAATCTGCGATGCCCACTGGCATGACAGTGATGAGCCCCCCAGGACCTACTCAGGGGTCGCAGGGGCCAGCAAGCAGGAGGGAGAGGCAGAGAACCGCCGCAGGAGGAGGAACAATGGGCCAGTGTGAGTGCGCCCGAGGGCCCACGGAGGTGACGGTCCACCAGGGCTGTGGAGGCATGTTTGTCCAGGCAGGAAGCCACAGGGGATCCCGAGCCAGCCTGCCTTGGCACATCTCCTGACCACACCTGAGGCAGAGCCCTGGGCACCTAGAGGATGGCAGGAGCTGAGCTGGGAAGCCCACCCCAGTCCACCTGGCAGAGCCAATCCGTTTCTGGTTTCCTGGTTGCACTTGATTCCCCCCCTCCCCACCCCTGGTCTGCCATGCCCCCCCCCCCCCCCACTGTGCTCAGGTTGTCCAACCTTCTCTTTTTGTCACCTCAGAGTTTCACTGTCTGGTACACAGCTTAAGCAGGGGTGGAAGTGGGGCACTAACATCCAATGACAACTGTCCAGGGTGAAGGGTCCCGTGAGGATGGGGGTCCTCATAGGTTCTCATTGACACGAGTAGAATAGATGGTTTTAGGAGCTCTTCACAGCTCTCCAACTGTATGAAGACCCTTGGGCCAACACAGGTATAACCATATTTCGGTGGGTAATAGTAACTGTATAACAAGACGGCTCCATTTCTGGTGTTGATGACTTGGGGAGGAGGCCTCTCAGAACAGGTGGTGGGTTGGGCACAATTATCTGTGAAAGAGTCGGGGTGAGCCCACGTGGAGACACACAGTGGAAATGAGTGGGCAGTGGAGGTGGAACATGGCTCTGGCATTCATCTGAACATTGTGTATGGAAAAGGCAGGGCCTGTGAGCCAAGGGAAAGAGTTGATCATGGTGAGTTCCGAAAGCCAGAGTGTTGGCTTGACTTCACGATGGCTGGTGTTGTACATGTATGTTTTACATATAACTAATCTAACCCTCACAGAAATGTTATCATCTATGTACTCAGAGATGATAAGTAAACCTGCCCAAAGTTGGTGGAGGCAGGATCCAACCTAGGCATTTGGCTTCTGAGTCTGGACTCTCCATCACAAGTTATAGATACACCATTGCCCAGGTTGGATGCCTGCTCTCCCCAAAGTTCACAGCCAAACCATGAGGGATGAAAGAGTCAGGCCAGGCCCCCCTATTTTTGGAAAAGACAGCTAGGTATTATTGTCAGAAAGATCCCCTGGAGAAGGGCTTGACAACCTACTCCAGTATTCTTGCCTGGAGAAACCCATGGACAGAGGAGCCTGGTGGGCTACAGTTCATAGGGTCGCAAAGAGTTGGACACAACTGAAGCTACTTAGCATGTACTCATTGTAGAGGGCAACTGGGTAAGGCAGAGGTTCTCAAATGTAATCCCTGGACCCGCAGCTGTAGCATCACCCTTTGGAGGTTGGAAGAAATGCAAATTCTCTGGTCCTATCTCAGATCTACCACATTGCAAACTCTGAGAGTCATGATTTTGACATGTGATAAAGTGAAAATCACTAACTCGTCTCTGCCTTTGCCTATCTAAATGATTGTGGGAAGGTAATTTCGTCTCTCTGATTCTGGTTTCCTCATCTTTAAAATGAAAGGCTCATTCCAGATTCATTTACTTTTTATTAATCCAACAGGTACCCACCATGTGACGGATTCTGAGACTACAAACACACGTGGCCTCTAGAATGGAATAAGATGACAACCAGGTGGCTTGGGATCATCAGTGGTCACCACTCTAGATTCAACCTGAGTTAATTCTTGCTGGAACAGTTGTCAGAAAGACTCTCTCTACACCTCCCCTTTCTCCTAACTCCAATATATCTCCCCACTGGTGCCAAAACCACATTCAAAGGGAGTATAACTCCGACCCTATTGCTTCTCAGTTAAAAATCTCCAATCGCTTCCTGTTGTCTATGCTTCCCAAGAGGATTGCAGTGAAGGACCAGACTGCTTGTGACCCTTGGAAATGTCAGAGGCTTCGATACAGCTCTGCTCAGCACACGTAAGCCTGCATGGTGGTTAGGAGGAAGGATTCCTGGCCAGCAGAGGTCCTAGGTTCTACAGCACATAAGTTCATGGCTGAAAGAAGGAAAGGATAAGATTCCTATGCAACATTTGGCAAAACTCTGCTCTTTCTTGGGGCTCATGTGACATTTCCCTAGACAAACCTGGTGAAGTTTCCTGCCTGCATTTCAAAACCTACAAAACATTCAGAGCAGAAGAAAATGGATGTGATGGCTCAGGACTATGCATGGCGTGAGTTTTGTCCGTTGTGGCAACTGGAGCCATTGTGCTCACCGATCAGCAGCCTGAATCAGGCCCCTGGGACTTGGGGACGGCAGTTAACCTCAATGGGCTTGGAATTTGCTCAGGTGAAGCCGCTACTGTCTACATGGTTGTCTCACCCTCTGAAGAACAGGAGACCAGTGTCGATGAATCCATGAGAGTTTAGTGACCACACACTCTACAACTGGCATTGTGCCAATTTTTCTGGATAGAAAAGAAACCTGAGATGCTTCCCCAAGGAACTCAACATTTCTTCCACCAGAGGAGGTAGTTTTCCAAGATTTCTGCAACCCACAAGCTTGTTGTCATCTACACACCGGGCAAGCCACACTCAAGGTGAGGTGGGTCTGGGACTGCTTAGCATCTGTCTGGAATTTGCTCTGATTCTGAGCATCTTCCCATGAAGGCCGCCTCACTGGTACAAAATAGTCCTGTTGTTTCAGAAAGGTAAGTGTTCTGAGCTGCATCCTTGGCTCTGCATGTAGGACTGGAAGCCTTTGGAGAAAGAAGGAAGGCAAGGATGTCTGGGTCATATTAGATTCTAGGCTTTTGGGCTCAGCATCCCCTGGACAAATCTTTTTAGGCATCCGTGGCAGAGTGGGAAGCTCACCAGAGCCTTGACCCCACTTCCTGCTTATCTGACTGATCATGGGCCCCCCTGAGTTCAATTTCTACTTTTCTACTGTGAAGGCAATGGCTGGTGCTTAGTTGGTATTTGCTGAATGTAGACTATCTGGGCTTAACGTCATTGATGATTTTATCTGTATCCCTTAGCTGAACTTTTTTACTGTTTTTCTAAATGTGCCCTGTGTAAATATCAGGCTGGAGGCCTCAAGATGTTTATTTGAAGAGATTCTTTTTGATCCACTGCTTTTGCTGTTGTGATGAAAAGAAATTTGTGCTGACTCTCTCTCCTCCACCTCCGCCCCCTCCCCAGCTCCCACTAGAATGGAAGCTCTTTGAAGTCAGGGACTTCACTTTTTTGCCCACTGCTATATCCTTAGTGCCAAACACATACTGGATGACAACAGGGGAACAGTCAACAAATATTTGCTGAATGAATAGACAGCTGAATGGATGGTGGGTGAATGGATTGAGGGATGGGAAATGAATCACCAATTTCCTGAGACTTAACTCTCTTGGGAGGTAGTATCGTTGGTTGATTAAGAAGTGTGGAGTCACACTGCCCAGGTTGGAACTCTGGCTCTTTTGATGAGCTGTATGTTTTAGTCAAGTTTCTTAACCTCATTCTGTCTACTTCTTCATCTGTAAAATGAGGCTAATACTTCAAAGCATTGCTAGGAGGATTAGATGAAATAATATGTACAAGTATTTAGAACAGTTCCTGGTATACAGTGAGTGTCCAAAATCTTGGCCATCATTGGCTTTGTGAACAGGAAAGTACATGTGCGGCTCTTGGAGTTGTTTGACCTCTGTCTTCTGCCCACCCCCTCTCCAATGCTTTTTTGGTGTGTGTGTGTGACTGTATCTATTTGTGGAACACAGTAACTAACCAACATTTATTTATTTATTTATTTTAAGTTCTCATGCCAATCAGTTTATAGTTATTGTGATCCTGTTATACTTCTTGCCCTGCTTTTGTTTTGTATTTGCTTCCATACATAGTAGTAGAAATGCTGAGCTCAAGTCAAAAGCTCCCATATTCATTGTTAATAAAAGTAATACTAACAACGATAATAACTACCCTTTGTAAAGTCTATGTGCTGAGCGCTGCATACTTTGTTGGTTAAGTAATTGCCTGGATTAGGGGCCATGGATATCCAAGTATTGACTGACTGTCGTATCTGACTTTGTCTCTGGGTTTGCAGAGTCCAGGCTTAGCTTTGTTCACTAGTTTCTCTCTTGTGTTACTTTGACCACACATGCCTCACTTAGAGTTACTGTTTGAATTAACTGTTCTGTCTCTGGAGGCAGATCTCTTTCCCTTTGGATCTTTGAGATGTCTAAACTTCTGAGTGATCTTTCTCCCTTTCTTGCCCTGTTCCCTCTTCCATTTACATTTCTGTTCCTCTCTTCTTTCATCTGCTCCATGTGTTCATTCATTCATTCACGTTGCTCTCCTTCCAAATTAGAGAAGTGGTAGTTCAAAAAAAGCAGCACAGCTGCTCACCCTGCGGCCCCACCTGTGACCGAAAGTTGCCCAGGACGCATGCAAATAGACTTGTCTTGACCTGCTGGAGCCTTTTCCTTTTGGTATTAAACCAAACCTTTGATTCACAAGGAAATGGACTTTGGATTTATTGTAATTCCTATTTTGATAGTGTGTGAGCACAAGTCATGAACTACACTTGGTGAAAATCCTGAGTCACTGGAGGGCTTGGTGTTTCAGAAACAGGAAGAGGAGGAGGTGCTTTGTTGCATTTTCGAAGGAAGGGTGGATGACAAGCATCACCTCAATCGCTGGGCAAACTCCCTTCACTTTACTCCTCTGAGCCGTTAACCCAAGGGAAACGGGGTCTGACAGCATCCCTGAAATATGTTGTTTGGGGGCCTCTGGTCACTTGGGGTCTTTTAACACCACACACAGAAGCAGTGAGACTGAGCAGTTTGCATCATGGGCATGCAGAATGGGTGCCAGGAAGGTCACAGGGTCCTGATCACTATTCCCTGTGGTGGGAACTACAGGAAAGGAACTGTCTCTGGGCTCAGAGTGTTCATGGTGCCAAGCTCCCTCTTGTGTGCAGGAAGTGATAATTATGTGCTTAAGTAGACAAGGGATCTTCCATGCTATGCTTAACCTGGAGCTTTTTGTTTTTCTTCTTAATTAGCTTTTTAAGGGCATTCTAATGAATAAGAGATGAAAGAAGATAGAAAAAGAAATTGTGACAAAAAAGGAAGGAGTTCATTTTGATGGCCTTTGTTAGTGCTTGCTAAATCCCAGAGTAAGGTCACCTAAATTTTTTTTCCACAAAAACCAACTGATCAACCAACTGAGTCATGGCTCCTCCAGACCTATTGAGCCAGCCTTTCTGAGGTTGTGGCCCAGAAATGTCTCTTTATAATTATTCTGTATAATTGGATGGGAGCTACTCTCTAGGAACTCTTATGGGAATTTCCATTATTAAAAAGTTAGGTTTTTCATACCAGTGACAATTGCTTGAGCACAAGGCCCGTGTCTTCCTCACTTCGAAATAACATAAGCATTTGTACAAGTATTAAGGAAGATATTTCTCGAAGGTGGCCATCAAATTTGCAAGTCTGTGGGGGAAAGTATTGCAGGTGACATGGAGGTGACATTAATTAAGCCTACTATTCAATGTGTAGTGCCAAAGGTTGGAAGAAACACATGGTGGATAGAATAATCTGGGAAATTTTCTCTTGCAAGTGCTGTTTTCCACAAACAAGGACTTTTGCAAGTGCTATTTTCCAAAGCTCATGGCTAGCTAGTCCCAACTTAGTTTTTATGACTATCTTCTAAGAATTTTTATGACAGTCTTGGGCCATCAATCATAGTTATAACCACCTGACCCTTGGTTTTCTCATCAGCAAAATGGGAGCACGAACACTTGCCAGTTGCCTGTATTGAAGAGAGGTTGTTATTATGACTAGAGTCCATTCATCTAGTGCCAGAGGCATTCAAGTATAGCCATAAAGAGTTGGGCATCCTCCAGCCTGTCATGGAGGCCAGGCTCTTACACATAATAAAGCCCTAGCTTCTAAATACTGGCATCCACCCAAGCCATTCGGACATAGGTCTCTGCAATTTTTGTTTGATCAGAATGAAAGTAATTTCCTTTTATCATTGACCTTAATCATAGTATCTAGTTATTTAAAGCACAATAAAGCTGGAAATCTCAATCATTAAGGCCATTCTTTGATAAGGACCTGCCAAGTAGCTGTCGACCATATTTGTAGATGGTTCTGGGAACTGGGCGTGATGTGGTGTGAATCCCACTACTTCTTTGGCAGGACCTGCTCTTCTCTTGGAAAAGTAAAAACTGATGAAACTCAATGGGGTCCCTAGTGTGATTGAATTTGAGAACAAAAATGTGAAAGAGAATTCAATTACGCAGTCTCTTGATCAAAGTGAAACGATGAAAATTAGTATATATAAAAAGCTGTATACTAGGCTATTACATTTCATCATTGCGAGTAATATTATTATTTTTTGATGTGGAAGAAGAGAAAACTAAAGCTCGGAGAGTTTAAACAGTTACCCAAGAACACACTGCTCTCAGTGTAGCCATATTTCAAACCAGATTCTCTTAAATAATCTCTCCACAGGGCCCTGCTGTCTTTCCCAGAGGCAAATTCTGTGGAAGAATGTAATGATATTCATTTGTAGGAGAAATGGATTTAGCTGACTCAGTGTGTAAAGAAAACACAGGAGATGGAATATAGGCAGCAATGGAACTTGATATTATACACAAGGATTACCCATATCACTTGGGGGTCTTATTCTTGTTCCAGCTGAACTGTTAATTTATCTCACATATGTTAAAAAATTTTATCTCATAGTATTTATTTAAAATAAACAGTGGTTCTTAACCTTGAAATTCTCATGAACTCTATGGATTGTGTCCCAAGGAAAATGTATATATACATGTAGGAACCCTCCCCACCCTTCTTTAAAATCACCCAGGTCCTTCCTTCCCCTTCTACCACACCTCTAATGTCAAGAAATCTTTCTTTAGATATATAACTTTACAAATCGCTCCAAATTTTCTGGGCTACAGAAAATTTTTATAGTCTGGGGGTTGTTTAACCTGCAGACATCAGATTTTCCATGCTCTAGTCTGTTCTGGGTTCTTATAGAAGTATTTTCTCTTTTTCATTCCAGTCTTAAGAAAATTTCTACAATAAACTTTATCCAGGTGTTTGACCACCTTTTGCTCCCATATTTTTTGCAGTATCCTCATGGGTTGCCCCTTTGATCTGATTGCTTCTTCCAAGAGCAATTTAATGTGAGGCCTTGTATGCTTGAGGATACTTTTGTTATGCTATAACACTTGAATAACAGTTTAGTTGGATTTAAAGTTATAAGTTAAATGGTCTTTTCTTCCATACTTTAAAAATATTATTTTCATTGTCTATTTGCATCATCTAGTTTTGCTGTTGAGAACTATATTAATCAGTACGATTCTTGTTTCTCAGCTGTTAATATGAACTTCTCAATAAGCTTTAGACTTTCCTCTTTGTACTAACTTTTTAAAAACTGCATTATAGTGTCCAAGTTTAGTTTTTCTTCTTTTTATTTTTTTGGCCCCAACCAGAGATTGAACCTGTATCCCCTGCAACGGAAGCACAGAGTCTCAACCACTAGGCCCCCAGGGAAGTTTCCCATTTTTCTTTACTTGGATGGTTTCACTGTTAATAAACCTTTTTTAATCTTAGATTTTTCATAATTTTTTTTTTAATTTTAGGAATTTATTTTCAACATATATCCAAGAGAAGGACAAGATAAGAATAACAACTATCACCATGGCTGTTTATCATAGATTCTCCAACATTATAAGGAAAGGAAAGAAGCAAGAGCTGTAAGGATTGGAAAGGAAAAGATAAAACTGTCATTATTTTCAGAAGAGATAATCATCATGCTAGCACAACCATAATGATCAACAGACAAACTATTAAAGCTAAGAGAGTTCAGCAAGTTTGCCGAAAATAAAATACCACAAATATTATTAGAATTTTTCTATATCAAAAATAACCACCTAGAAACTACAATAAAAAGTAAGATACTATTCAGAATGGCAAGAGAAACTGTAATTTCAAGACTTTACTTATCTAAGAATTCACTAGACTTCTATGGATAAACATTTAAAACTCTAATAATAAAGAATGTAGAATATGATTGCAGTTGACACTAACAGAAAGCCACCTCATGCTTATCAGGGCCAAATTATTCTTATAACAATATCAATCCCTTCCTTTAAGCAATCAATAAATTAAGTGAAAACCAACCAAAATTCCAGCTGGATTTTTTTTGAGGGGGTTGATAAACTTATCCTATACTTTTAAGATGTACTGTAATAAATAAAGATGAAAACTATAAAGTGTAAATACAAGAACACACAATGAGATCAATGAAATAAAACAGAATTCAAAGTCCAGCCCATATCTGAAGTATTTCTATTTAAAGAAAGGGCATTGAGAATGAAGTTAAATGGCAGGTTAGGAGAAGAAAATTTCTATTGAGTAAAACTGATAATACCTAGAATTGTACATATAAAATATATAAAGAACTTCTGGCAATCAGCATGAGAAACACAGCAACCCCAGTAGATTAACTGGCAAAGAAACGAAGGGCGTTTTAGAGAAGAGGAAATCTAGGAGGTTAAGGAACATATGAAGAGATGCCCAAATTTATCAGCATTAGTAACGTAAAATAAAACTACGATGAAATAGCACTACATCTATTAGTGTGGCAAAAGTTAAAAAGCGGGATGATACCAAGTTTGGTGGCGAGATAGAAACATGCAAAGCCTCACGAACTGCTGGTGGGAGTCCAGGTTGTATCTGGTTAACTTAAATATATGCATATCCTTTGACCTAGTAATCGTACCTCTGGGCATATAATTCCAAGGAAATGTTCACATGCCTTTGTAAAAGGACACATATCAGAAGGTTTACTGATGCTTTGTTTGTGGAGGGAGAGGTTGGAGACAATCTAGTTAAGTATGATGCAGTGCTGCATTCCACTGAATACTTTCATGTCATTAGGAATGACAGATGGAATGTATGCAGAGCAATGTGGATGGATCTTACAACATAGTTCTGAGTTGAAAAGGAAGACACAGTATGAGCTCTGTATTACAGCACCACTCACATGAATTAAAAATCCACATGCACAAAAGAATACACGTTTTGTAAGAACAGGTACAAATGCCTACAGAAAAAAGGATAGATGTTGACCAGATGAAAATAGTTGTTTTGATTGGAATGGTGGGTGTCTGATGGAGGTAAAGGAAGTCAGAAAAAAGAATAGGCATGGAAGACAGGAAAGAGATAGGAAAGTGACTGGATGGATAATGCAACGAATGAATAAATAAGAGAAGGACCTTTCACGGACCAATGACGATAAAGTGCCATGGATGAAGAGGATGATAAAAGTCCAGATGAAGATGGAAAAATAATCTAGTATAGACGATGGTGCATAATGAGCACTTAGTAAATACTTGTTGAATGAAGGAATGCAGTCTGTGGTGAATCATTTTTGCAAAGCTAAGAGGTTCTTTACTGAATTATTTTAGGAGCTTTAATTTTGGCTTATCAATTTGTTAAAAAATGTGAGCCCATGTATTTAGAGACATCTGGATGGCATTAACAGAATTTTTTTTCTTCTACTTCTTGAGGTATAACATAAACATGGACACCTTGTCCTTTTCCAAACTATGGCATGTAGTTTGACTTTAATTCTGACATATAGAAAATGTCTTCCCAGCAAATATTTGCCATTTTGATCTAGCCTTGATTTCCAAATACCTGCCTATACATGGTCAATGATATCCACTTTGATACATCTAATTTCTTTGCTGGAAGCATTGAACTGGATTCTGCTTCTGAGCTTTGAGTCTGTCAGCCATCAGTTCAGTTCAGTCGCTCAGTGGTATTCAAATCTTTGCGACCCTATGGACTGCAACACACCAGGCTACTCTGCCCATCACTAGCTCCTGGAGCTTATTCCAACTCATGTCCATCGAGTCAGTGAGGCAATACAATAATCTTATCCTCTGTCATCCCCTTCTCCTCCCACCTTCAATCTTTCCCAGCATCAGGGTCTTTGTCAATGAGTCACTTCTTAGCATCAGGTGACCAAAGTATTGGAGCTTCAGCATCAGTCCTTCCAATGAACATTCAGGACTGATTTCCTTTAGGATGGACTGGTTGGATCTCCTTGCTGTCCAAGGGACTCTCAAGAGTCTTCTCCAACACCACAGTTCAAAAGCATCAATTCTTTGGCGCTCAGCTTTTTTTATAGTCCAACTCTCACATCCATACATGACTACTGGAGAAACCATAGTTTTGACTGCTGCTACTGCAGCTAAGTTGCCTCGGTCGTGTCTGACTCTGTGCGACCCCATAGACGGCAGCCCACCAGGCTCCGCCGTCCCTGGGATTCTCCAGGCAAGAATACTGGAGTGGGTTCCCATTTCCTTCTCCAGTGCATGAAAGGGAAAAGTGAAAGTGAAGTTGCTCAGTCGTGTCCGACTCTTAGTGACCCCATGGACTGTAGCCTACCAGTCCCCTCCATCCATGGGATTTTCCAGGCAAGAGTACTGGAGTGGGGTACCATTGCCTTCTCCTATAGTTTTGACTAGACGGACCTTTAAACCTGGACATGACAGTGGACTTGCCTACTAACATTTTTTTCTTCTACAACTGTATGAGATTTGATTTCTTAGAGCATCTCTGGGTTTGTTTTCTCCCTCCCCTCTTGCCAGAGGACAAGGATTTATCCCAGGGGATATAAACTTCTATTGATCTGCTCCAGGTTTTAATATTAGTGATTATATATTTCTACTAACAAGCATAGTTCATATTCAACTTTCACTGATTTCAACTTAACAAATAAAGTGTAACTATCTAAAGCTCCAGTTCTAGACAGAACTTGTGTCTTACACTTAGCTTATTAACTAACAGCCTATGTGTGCTCAGTTGCTCAGCTGTGTTCGACTCTTTGAGGTCCCATGGACTGTAGCCTGCCAGGCTCCTCTGTCCATGGGATTTCCCAGGTAAGAATATTAGAGAAGGCTGCCATTTCCTACTGCACGGGATCTTCCCCACCCAGGGATCAAGTCCACATCTCTTGTCTCTCCTGCATTGGCAGGAGGATTCTTTACCACTAGCGCCACCTGGAAAGTCCCAATAGCCCTGTGATACTGGGCAAGTTAAATTTCCTAAGCATTTGTTTGTTCTGAACAACACGGGTTGAAGTTTTCTCAAAGAGTTGCGGTGACGAGATAAATGTAGCTAAGGCTCCACACAGAGCTTGGTGCATAAGTAGTTATTATTACTTCATGGAAGTCATTATGCTAGGCCTGTGAGGAGAGACAAAGATGAATAAAGAAATGTTCTTAACGTCATGGAACTTGGACAGAATGAGACAGATGCCCAAACTATACAGCAATATGAGAGGGGACAAGTGAGGTCACATTCCTCCTACGAGACATCCAGAGAACTGCTTCTTCATTTTATGAACAAGGATTACTTGACTTGATCAAGGGGATGCAGTCAGTGAGTGCCAGAGCCTTGAAGCGAACCCATGTCTCATCTGATGGAGCCAGGCCTGATGATCGTGTCCCTGTTTCCATGGACACTCCTCAGGGTGGCCTGAGGCCTGTGGCACTGCTGCCTGCCAGGCCACTGACTGTGGGCCTCCATGTCCTAAAGTCCAGAGGCTTTGTGTTGAGGGCTCATAACTCATTCAGGAGATAGACTTTGCTGTTTTTTGAGTGAGTAACTCATGGGGATAACATTTCTTCCCAAGGCTTGCCCTCAAATCAGTAACCCACTAGAGACTAATTCATTACTTTCATTTCATTTGATTGAAATTTTAATGAGAGATAGATATGCTCCTGGAGAAGGAAATGGCGACCCACTCCAGTACTCTTGCCTGGAAAATTCCATGGATGGAGGATCCTGGTAGGCTACAGTCCATGGGGTCGCATAGAGTCAGACACGACTGAGTGACTTCACTTTCTTTCTTTCTATAGCTCCTTTTGGAGAAGGAAATGGCACCCCACTCCAGGGTTCTTGCCTGGAGAATCCCATGGACGGAGGGGCCTGGTGGGCTGCAGTCTATGGGGTTGCAAAGAGTCAGAGACGACTAAGCAACTAACACACACAGATATGCTCCAGGTTCTTTGTTGGTACTGAGAAGACAAAGATAAAAACCTCGTGGAGTCACACAACAACTTACTTCCATGTGACAGAGAACGTGCTCCGGGACCTGAGAAAAGAGGGACACATATTTTCTGAACCAGGAGGTTTGGTGGGTTAGAACATTTTTCACCAAAAAAGTACTATTTGAGCTGGATCCTGAAAAAGGAGGTGATGTTCAGGTGACGACCTGGAGAAGAGGAACTGAGGGAGAGAGGACAGGGAGAGTCAAAGACAGGGAGCTTCATGGGGGCAGAGGTGCTTAGAAGACTACTGGGGGCCAGTGGTGACGTGGGCACAGTGGGCGATGAGCTGGGAGAGGCCAATAAGGATCAGATTGCCAGGGGTCTTCTATGCCTCCGACTTTGTGCTTGAAGGCAGCAGGTGAAGAAGGCTTTTTAAGCTGGAGAATGGCATGATTCAATCTAGATTGAGTGAGAGGGTTTTGAGCCAGTGTGGAAGGAAGAGCAACAAGGCCCTAGACCTGCCCTAGGGGGCTCTACTCAGGCGGTCTTGACCCCAAAAGGATGGGGTCATCAGGGCCTGAGCATGTGGACTCAGGAACCTAATGGCAGACAACAACTCAACTGGGAAGGAGCCTGCGGCCTGACACATCAATCACTATCCGAGGGTGTACCCCACTGCTTTTCCGTCCTGAGGCTTCTTGCTAACAGGTGGTGCAGGCTGGGAGGGAGACTCCCTTCACAGCTCCTCAGCAAGCTCTCTCCGAGTAACCAGTTCCAGACCAAGAGCCGGGCCGCCGTCTTCCTTCTACCTGGAGGGAGCTGGCCTCTTTCTCCATGGGCTCACGTGGACTAGCAGGGCTGGTGTTCCCCTGATTTCAGCGTGACTAGGCCTGGCCACTTTGGTGGTGGTTGGGGGGCAAGGGAAGGGGCTAACGTGGTTCAAAGTGGAATACACAGAAAAGCATTATTAAAAGAATGAGGAGGTTGTTTAGTGAGGCTTGAAGCGTCTACAGGTGTTTCCTTCTGTGTTGAGAACCCGTGCCCCCTGGGAATCGCGTTTCCCGTCGAGCAGGGCCCAGGGCGGAGGGAGTGCTGCCGACACCCCGGTGTGGTGGAGAGGCCTGAATGGGCGCCCCAGAAAACCCGGAGCTTTCCAGGGGGTCTTAGGGCCCCTCGCGGGCGCGGAGGGGGGACACGGCTGGACACACCTGCTCACGAAGTGCATACTCACGCACACTTGCCCATGCCCCGCGCACCCGGCCCACTCTGCTGGCCTCGTCCTGGCGCCCACGGCCTCCCGGGCCGGCCGTCGTGCAGATGCGGCCGGCGGGCCGCGAGCGAGCGTGACGGGGTGGCCGCCGGTGGGCCCACGAGGGCGCGCGGGCGGGTGAGGGCGCCCCACCGGCGAAGAGGTGCAGCGGCGCCCGGGGGTGGGAGGATGTGATGACGCGGTGCCCCCGCAGCGGGAACTCGGCCTTTAAAAGCCGAGGAAGCAGCCTCCGAGCAGGCGGTGGCTCCACTGGAGGCAAGCACACCCGGGTCTCACATTAAAGAAGCCAAACTGTCTGCTTCAAAGAGAAAAGGCAACATCCTGTCGCAGGCCATGCTCTGGCAGAAACGTAAGTGGTTTGGCCCGTGGCTGCCGGAGCCGTGTCAGCGAGGGAGGGCCGGGGCTCCAGCACGCAGCCTGAGCCGGGAGGTGCTGGGGGTGACAGGCAGTGGGTCCCGGTATCCAGCCAGGGCGGCAGAAGGGCGAGGTGGGCGAGATGGAGCCCAGTGGAGAAACCGACCTGTCAGAGGTGATGCTGATTTTCCAGGTTGGAGGGAAACGAACGGGTGTTCCAAGGTGGGACAGCTCATCCTCTCTCCCACACGAATCACCGTGGTGAACAAAGGGCAGCTGATGATTCACCGAACAAAATTTGGAGGGGAAGGCGGTGGAGCACTTTACCTGAGTGGCTTTACTTTTGTAAACAGCTACTCTTTTAGCGGGTGGTTCAGTTCCGAGGGCTCGTTCCTCTCTGGGTTACTGAGCTTTCTGCCGAAGTCACAATGTGTCGCTGACTGCATGGGGAGGATGTGGAAACTTGGCTTGTCAAGCCTGCCCTCATCTGCTCTCCTGTCTTGCTTCCTATCATTATTCTTCGCCTCCTGTGGCAAGGCTCCTGGGTTCCTGCGCAAGGGGGCGTGGGTTTACCTGGAACCCTAGTGTTTATCCCTGGAGTTGGATGGAACATCTGTGAACTTTATTTTCCATATGTGGGACTGAACAGACACTCCTGTTATTAATAATTGAAGTCACACTGGGAGCTGCTGAACCTCCATATGCCCTGACCCTGACCCTTAGAGCTCAGTGTGTGGGTTTTATGTGAGCCCCTGCAGGGACTTCTGCCCTGGTTCCTACCTGCTCAGAGCAAGTCACTTTCTTCTTTTTAACCCTCAGGTTTCTCATATGTAAAATAGGGTAAAAATGATACCCACTGGTTCCACAGAGCTACGCTTAGCAAGCTGAGACGCCGTTGAGATGATGTTGTCTGCTGTGGTTCTGCTTCAGTGCCTGAGATATGGGTTGCTTCCTTGTGTACATGAGCTGCCATATTTCCCGCTCTTGGTTACACACTGCATTTTTCCTTCTTTAACTTCTCCTAAGAGATTAACAGTTTCTTTTTAAAGGGGATGCTAGAGGCATGTTTCCTGCTCACTCCCTGGAGGTCAGTCAGGTGCAGCAAAACTCCATCCCCAGCGAGACCACATTGTAAGTTCATCCTCGGAATACCTGTGGTGAATGATTCTACATGTTCAGATGTACATAATCAAAATTCTTATTAATTGCTCTTTGGCACTTTAAAGGAAATTAGGAAAGGACCTGGGCACTGGACCCACCCCCTTACCCCAAGTGAGGCCCTTGTCTAGGGCATTGAGGGTACCTGGGTGACTAAACCCTGTGGGAAAACCAGTAAAAACAGGGCAGCATTGTCAGCCCACTTAGAATCACCTGATAGAAGGTCAGAATTTGAAATCAGACACCAAGAGTGCTGAAAAGGCACTTTCTTTTTTCAGAAAACACCCTCGAGGCATGAGCTGAAATGACTGTATTATGGGGTTCTGGAAAGGGTTAAGAAAACATTCACTTTGTAGATGTTGTCTCCTCCCTACTTGGCGCATGACCCCGGTTTGTAGACTAAATGTGAACGTGGGCTTTGGTTCAGATCAGCTCCTAACTGTGGGCACACAGAGGCAGAGATCTTCAAGCCACAGCCATGAATCTGCAATTTGCTTGGCTGGTCAGTTGAACAAAGAAGTTGTGCTCCCTGCAGATCCACTTGCTGCCCCCTCCCCCCCAGGTTCTGCACTGGGTCCAGCAGGTTCCGCGTGGATGTGAAGAACTGACGTCCACCCAGCAAGAAGCCCTTATTAAGGCCAACTAGTAACAGTCCTGTGGAAATAGCAGGCACGATGGGGTGAGACAGGCCTGGGTTTGAAAGTTGTCTCTGCAGCTTAATGATTTAACCTTTTCGCATTCTTACAAATTTGGAAAATGGGGTTCTAATGCCTGCCTTACAAGGTTTTTGTCAGAACAAAAGTAGAGAATAGGGAAAGTGTCATCAAGTCTCCTGAGTATTAATGACAGTGGTACGAGAGCACCATCCCTCCTGGGACACCTCCTGTGGGCCCATCTTGAGTAATTTAGGGTTATGCCAAATCTTTTCCAGTCATTTTCCACACTTTGATTAGAATAGTTAAAAGGCATATCAAAAGATTTTTGATTGATAGGACCTACATACAGTTTTCCAAGGGTCTAAATCAGACAGGGGTCTGCAACTGTGGCCTCAGTGGCAAATCAGTCCCACAACCTGTTTTTGTAAATAAAAACTGATTGGGGCATGGCCATGTCTATTCATTTACGTATTGTCTAGGGTTGCTTCTGTTCTTGATACAATAAAACAGTTGAGTAGGTGCCACAGAGACCATATGGCCTGCAAAAAACATAGCTATCTGGCCCTTTAAAATAAGGTTTGCTGACCTCTGGGTTTAAAATGTTTTGGGTAGTATTTAGGTGGTCATTTCTCTGAGTTACTGGGGGCTTGCACAATGACAACACTCATGAGAGATAAAGCTAACAGTCAATTGATGACATGATTTACACAATGCTGAAAAGTTTGACTTGGTTGACTTCTTCTTAAAGGCAATGGAACTGTGTATAGTAGACTCAACACTACTTGTTAGAAAATGAATGAATTGAATGACTTTTTTTTTATTGTTATTCATGTAAGAGAAAGATCTACATTATAACAAAAAAACGGCTTGACTGATTTTCTTTGAACTGACTGCTTGCATTGGTGTCCTATAGGTTTGGCTTTGATGCTCCTTCATTTTAGTGCTCAAGGAGGCATCTTAAGAACAGGGTATACTTCTTATGAAAATATTATGGCATGAATATTTACTTTCAGATAACTTGAACAGAGATTCACCAAATAGATAAATTCAGGTCTCAGAATTCTCTGTAATATAGAATTCTATACTTTACTCCAAGGTTCCTCTAAATAGCCAACTTTTTGAGAGCAGTTAAAAGTACAGTTAAAGAAAAGAAAAACTTGTTATATACATATAATATTTGGAACTCTCCTACATAAATTCAGATGAACTTATAACTAGGAGTAATTTAGGTCTGTGGACTGCTTCTAATATTTCTATTCTGTTACAACCTTTAGTAATATGCCTAATAAACACCCTTGCTTCTTACCAAGTTTATCTATTGATTCAGTGGTTCTTGTTGATAAAGACAATTAGGATCCAAAAGATGGTCAAGAATTCACTGCACAGGAAGAGGTCAATTAAGTGACACACATCAGCTAAACATACAGATTAATCAGTGGAAGAGCTGATGTCTTCAAGGTGGACACTTCTTCTCCCTATATTAACTAGATAAGAAAGCCAACTTTGTCCCCCTCTACAGCTCCAAAGTTCTTGAATTAGAGGTTTTGAAAGCTCTCTTCTGATTCAAAGCTGCATATCTGGTCTGTTTTGAGGCACAAAAAAGAATCAAGGTTGTCCACACTTATTAGCTAAATACCTGGACATTTAATTCACTCAGAAGTCCTGTAAATTTTTGCATTTAAACATTCTCATTACAAAGTAAAGATATTAGGTTGTTTTTCACCTTCTAGTTTATTTCTAAAGTAGCTTATTTCCCACTAAATGAAGGTGTCTACCAATTTCTCACTTTGAGCCAAACAACCAAAGTTGGCTAATTGATCATTAGCCAACTAGTGTTGCTAATTGTGATCATTAACATAATTTTCAGCTTTATGAAATGCTTAACAACATTGTGATTTTCTTATTTTTGTGGAAAAACTCCTTGATAAGAGTGGGCCTGCCTGGGATGGAGAGACCTCCTCTTGTCCTGATTGTACATTGCTGCTGCTGTTCAGTCATGTCCGACTCTATGTGACCCCATGGACTGCAGCATGCCGGGTCTCCCTGTCCCTCACTAGTTGTATGAGGCTATGGCAGAAATTATTCTTGCAGGAAGGAAACTTGGATTCCACTTTCAAATCTCTGGCTAATTAGGTATGGGGCCTTAGAGAATGCCACCTAACCACTCTGGGTTGCAAGTTGGCCAGCTAAAAAATGGGACTTCTCTTTTCCTGGCTGAGGGCAAGGGGACTGAGCTTGACTAAAATCCTTTTCCAAGTCGAGATGCTGAGTCTTCATGAGTACTTATTAAAAATACGTACTTATTTTCAAAAGAAAAAATACATATTTTCAAATGCATCCCAGGTGATTCTAATGTGCAGTCAAGCTGAGAACTCTGACTTGGAGGCTGAAATTGATGGCTTCTGATATACTTTTGGCCATTGCATTACTGTGAGCATAGCAGGTTCAATCCTTTTCACGGAGTAAACATCAGCTATGGGGTGCTGAGTGCTTACCTGGTGCCATGCTGTCTATCAGATGTTCTGTTTGATCAGTTTGGATTGCATTTGACTGTTATTGAAGAGACCAGAAAATACATGGATTTGAATAAATAGGATAGTGGTATACTTTCTCTTACATGGAAGTGGTGCATAGAAGTCTGCAGGGCTATATGGAAGCTGTGAGTGCTAACAGTCCCAGGCTACTTCTCTCTTTGGTCTGCTGGCCTTGGCATGTGGCCTTTGTCCTCACATTTGCTTGCTAGTTGCACTGTTGCTCCAGACATCACATCAGTGTTTCAGACCATGAAGAAGAATAATAGGGAAAGGCAAAAAGATCATGCTTCTCTACCATGGCCTCTCCCCACCAACACAGACAGTTCTGTTATTTCTTTCTTCTTAATGGTTTTCAAGCTTAGCCCCTGGGGCAGGCAGAATGAGTTTGAATCCTGGGTTTATGCCTCACTGGTTGTATGATGCTGGCGAGTCCCTCTACCTTGCTCTGCTGCCATTTCCTTATATGCACGATGGGAATGCAGTTCTTCATAGGGTTGTGGTAAGTGTTTACTACTGTGCCTGGCATGAAGTTAGCAGTCAGTAGCTGTTAGTTACTATCATTGTTTTCGTGTTCCCTCTCACCTCACCTCTGAGGACAAAGTTTATGCAGCTAAGCCTAGATTACAGTCTGTATGGCCTCTGAGTTCTGCCTTTTTTGTGTGAATTAGCAGGATGTGTATTTCCCATCTTGTAACTCATGATGGGGTTAGTGGTCAAGGCTGATGGTGAAGCTGGCCATTCTGTGACCAAACTTGGAACTTGGGCTGCAATTTCCTACCAGCCTCATAAGGGGGAATGGTGGCAGGCTTGTACTGACTGGCAAACTTGTGTTTGTTTTTTAAATTCACAAGATTGGAATTGAGGTGTCATAATCTAGCTTGAAGTCTGCAAGAAATAGCACAAATGATACCGAAAACTGAAACAGCAATGTGCTGCCTCCTTTTCTTAGTAATGGTTTCATTAGTATCACTTTCTGGGAAGGGCAGGTAGCCAAAGAATTACAGACCAGAATCATACTCAGACCAGGTGTTGGGACCAGAAAGAATCTGACCATGCTTAAGAAAAGCTGAATTCCTTTTTGATTCTCTAGCAAGAATCATACATTCAGTTGGAAGAGGAGCACAAGGACTTCTATAACTTCCAGGACTGAGAAATGGTGGGAAGATAGAGAAGTGAAGGAAAAGGGAGGCAAGAGAGTTGAAGATAGAAGCCAGTTTTAATACTGGATGAAAGCAATACCAACTCTGGAAAGAAGGGGATAGAAGGAAGATCAACCATCCGTTGATCATCCCATGCAAGCCTGCATCCACCCAATAATGGGATTATTTCCAGCTAGGGGAATCAACCAATGAAATAAGTTATCTTCAGCAGGAGGGAGAGGAGAATGGAATCAGGGAAGGTGTTGTGCATGTAGATGGCTTCAGATGTGCCTCCTCCAGAATAAATGGTGATTAGACTTCTTGCTTAGATTCTGGGGACAGAAGGGGCATCTTAGAACATAAAATACTAGCATTGGGAAGGAGACCCAAGGCTCTCTATGCTGTGTCTGAAACATTTTTGTCACCAACCCCTTTATTCCAACCAAAGCCACTGCAGAACTCTGATACAAAAATCAACATGGAGCAGTTTGAGGAGGATCTTGGAGCTCTGATTGCTCCTTCACCCCCAGACTCCCCCACTTCCTTCCCTTTCTTGGCAAAAAATTCACTGTATAGGCACCTTTACTGTATTCCAGAGTTTTAGATAACAGCCTGACAATTCTGACTTGGACCAGTTGTCTACTCTTAGCAAGAACTCTGATAGCTGGTGACAGGTCCTTGGTTTGAATACTTCCAGGGTAAGGACCTCACTCCTAGAGAAACGTGAGTCACTGTAGAACTTGTATTTGTCTCCATGAAGCCTTGAAGCTATGAAAAGTCATGTTTTCAGTCTCTGTAGCTACCTTGTGAATAAGGAAGGAGGTACACTCCTCAAAGTTTGACCAAGTGATGTCTTTCCCGAGCTTGTTGTTCTAACTTCTTCAGTATCCTTCACAAGGGATTTCCCCCATCATAAATTTACCAGTTAGTAAATCAGAGACTTAACACAAAAGCTCATTTTGACTGGCAGTTACATTCACATCATGCATCAATTATTAGGGCTACCTCCACTCATGTAGGCTGTACTCGGGGCCACCATGAGCCTTATGTCTTAGACAGTTAGGTCTGACCCAAACATATAGCTGATGCTGGGTCTAAAGAGTCCTTCCTCCAAGGAAATGGTCCCCACCTGAAGGTCTCAGGAAAATTTTGCCTTTTTATAGGAATCCCTTTGGTCTTAGAAATCCCAAACTAGATATTGCTTTAATCAGGGAACAAACAACTGAATGTCCCCTTCTCCAGCTTCTAACTATAGGTTTTTCCTGTTCTGGATTATACTGGCAATTCTAGATTCAGGCTTTGAGTCTCAGTCTAAAGAGGGAAGCTGCATCTGTCTCCTCTGCTCTGTCTCCTCACTCTGGTCCTGCCTTGCTATAGACTTTGGGTGAGGACCCTGGGTTGGGTCACCCCTGGGCGTGGTCCAGTGCTCTCAGTGGAGGCCCCTTCCCCTGTTTGATCCCTGTTGCTCTAGATAAAGCTGAGGCAGTGCTCAGTATGTCAGCCAGAAGTTTGTCTTGTTCTAATAGGTGATAAAGCTCCCCTCTCTGTTCACTAAAGAGCCCTCCCTCATATGCTTCCATGTTTCCCTCCCACATGTGAAATGTGCTCCTAGGCTTCTAGCCGTTTAAAGATGTATCTGTCACAATGGCCTCACTCATGGCTGCGTCCCTGTCCTTTCGGAGATACATACAGGTTACTCTGTCTGCCACCCAAAAATCTCCAAGGTGCTCCTTCCTGGAGTAGTCCTTAAAAACTAAAACATGCCACAAATTTAATCCTCTGGTGGCTTTGGAATTAAAAAAGATCTTCTGCTCAGCTCCTGATATCTCTACAAGAGGTCAGTGCCAGGATTTTCTTGTCTCTTCTCTGTTCAAACATGCTGTTTGCATATGAGATCTTTGACCAATTTCTATGCAGCATTATTGCCCTCCCTGTCTCCTGAACAGGGCCATCCTGCTGCTGGGGACATCAGGCCCAAGAATCTGAGGGAATACAATGAAGGCAGGTTGAGAAGGCCCTGGGTATGCTGAGGATAGAAACATTCAGTATTAGGATGCAGCTGGATGAAGGCACGTCAGGGTCACTGAGCCAAGGCTATTCTTCTCATGAGTGATGGGCCACAGATTTTTGGCTGAGAACAAAGGAGAAACAGCCATTTCTTGAAAACTTATTACATACTAGGTGTTTGGTTAATTTCATACAATCCTCATGAAATTCCCATGAGATGGAGATCATTATTTTCGTGCCGCAAATGGAGAAATGAGGCGCACACAGTTCACATTATTTGTCAAGGGTCACACAGTGATAAGCTATGCAGTAGACATTCCAAGCTAGATCTGCTTGAGTTCCAAATAACACCACACCACTTTTCAATGCCAAGGATTTTAGGGTTGCGTTAGATGCTTCTGCCCTTCCTAATTGATATGAGTCCACTGTTAGAAGGAGGTGGTCTCTGACTTCACTGAGAGTTGTTGTAGCCTGACTCAAAAGGCTCCCTGCAGAGAGGAATGTCGGAAAGTTAGATGTGAGACTGTCTGGAACTCCTGAAGCCAGCTGATTTCCATCTTGGAATCTGAGTTTCTAGGACCGGGTCTTCTCCTAGGGGACTGATCTGCCAGGGCAGGATAAGTGAAACATGTTTGGGGTTCATCCAGGGTCCCTAGGCTGAGGAAGGATCCTGAACGTCTGGGGCTACCTTATTCATCTGGGGTCAGGCTTCCATGCACGGTGTGGGCTGAACTCAACCCCAGAACTGTCTCATTGCACTGGAGACAGAGCAGTTGTGCTCACTCTCCTCTTCATACAACCCTTGGAGACAGGGGCCCCCAACTTGCTGCTCATTCAAGCTTGACTGAACCAAGTAGAGGTAAAAATGAGCCAAAGAAGCCCAGAACACTTCAACTGTGAGGCAGATGCAGCTCTGTCCCAGTTTGTAATTCTAAGGTTTGCTTGTGCTATGATCTGATTAAGTCTACATACTCTACCGGCCTAGATGGTAAGCTCCATGATGGCAGGGACGTGGTTTGCTCTGCCCTGTTTAAAGAGCTCTCTGCCAGGGTCTCCTTGGCACCCTGAGACACGGTATGTGAGACGGGGAGCCCTTTCTGCTCTGGTAACCCCAGTTTCTGTAAAAGGCGGGCAGATGCAGCTGGTTTCTCAGGTGAACCTATCTGCTGTCATTTCAGTCGAAAATACCAAAAATAAAACTTTGCGGGGAATTGTGTGGGTCTCAGTTCTCGCCACTCCTCATGTGAGCAGACTGCCAGTAAGCTTCTCATGGACTTCTCTCTCTCTCCTCAGCTGGGAGATGTAATTTCTTGTGGGAATTGGCAGTCGAGGGAGTGGTGCAAGCCCAAACTCCCAGCCTGGAGGGAGGAAAGGTAGAATTGAGCAGGGGACCATTTGACAGCCGACCTCCATTGTCGCCCAGAGGGATAGATGAGATTTGCCCTGGTCTGGGAGGAGGCAGAATGTGAGGCAGAAGAGGGCTGCACTTGGAATCAGGTCCTGGGTTTAGCTGAGGACACTGCTGTTTACAAGTGCAGTCCCTGGGCAAGTCACTGAACGTCTCTGAGCATCGCTTTCTTCATCTGTAAAAAGGAGGGTGAGAGGAAGACTTCCCTGTCTATTTCAGAAGTTGTGGTGAAAGCATTTGTGTCAAATTCTCTATGAGCCATAGGACATCATGCAAAGGTGAGGGTGGTGATTTCTGAGTTCCTGGGAGTTAAGGTCGTGAGCAGGAAACACACAGTCCTTTGGTAGCCCTGCACTCAACATACCCGAGTCTCCAGAAACAGAGTCCTCACACTGACACTGTCTCTGGGAGTCAGGAGCAGAATCCAAGAGCCTTCCATGCTCTACTTGTTTTGCAGGAGGATTGGAGGAGGGTGGACGGCTGGGTGAGCAATGCTGAGCACTCTCGGGGAGGGACACCTCAGCAATAGGGCCTCTGAGAAAAGAGTCAGAAGGTTCTGACACTAGAGGTCACATGGCTGACTCCACCCAAGGTCATGGGTGGCTCATCCAGAACTTTTGGGACAATTCAGGGAATTCTGAGGCTGCAGAGAGGAAAGTTCAGACAGGAGCTTGGTGAATGAGAGGGGCTCTGGGTAATAGGGCTCTCTACTTAAGCTTAACATAATTCAGGTGTGGGCATGCTAAGTCGCTTCAGTTGTGTCTGACTCTTTGCAACCCTATAGACTATAGCCCACCAGGCTCCTCTGTCTATGGGATTCTCCAGGCAAGAGTACTGAAGTGGGTTGCCATGCTTTCCTCCAGGGGATCCTCTCAACCCAGGATTGAACCTGTGTCTCTTAAGTCTCCTGCATTAGCAGGCAGATTCTTTACTAGTAGCGCCCCCTGGGAATTTGGGAGGAGTCCATTCAGTGCTGAATTTAGCTTCCTTTAAATAGGGATTACTTGGCCTCTAGACCCCTTGGATCTGGGACTCTGCAGTCACCACAAGTGTATCTTAGGAGCGTCCTTGGCTCCTTTTATCAGGGTGTTTCCTTTGGATCCTTTAGGCCTGGCCAGGTCGGGGGAAGTACTAAGTGACCTTGGACCTCCTTATATGTTCCCAATGACCTGCCTATGGTTGCTCAGTGAGCTCTGTGGGGGCTGATGGGAATATGCCTCTTAGAATGGGGACACAGGAGGTTGGGGGGGGCGGCGGGAACACCAACTGTTCCCTTCTCTTCTGCAACCGGACCAGAGAACATGGGCTCAGCTTCCAGATTTGAGATCTCCTGATGGAGACACCCTAGTCTACACATGAAGACTCACTCCTGTTTGGCTGACCAACAGCCTTCAAGCAACATCAAATCCTAATCAATTGAGGGTTCACTGTCCGGCATCTTCTGTACACCTTTAAAGCCACCTTTGTTGTCCATCTGTCTCTTTCTCCTCGGCGCTGTCATGTAGATTGTTAAAATATGTGAGTGACATGTTGCTATGTCCTGGCTTCAGGGTCTTTCTCAGTCCAGACATTAATGAATAGAAAACCGACATTTACATGCATACGGGATCTCTTTGTTGGCCTATGTTAAAAAAAAAAAGTAAACTACAATCTCGTGTAAACTGGGTGGGAAAACCATTCTATAGGGTGTCAAGTTCAATCTTTGGCCAAAGCCCAAGTTCTTTCTTCCAGTTTGGAAAAAAAAAGTCAGCCATTGTCTGTGAATGCAAAGAACAAATTTAAAAATATGACTCAGACCTTCACCAGCAACACTTGAAGTAGTGTTCAGTTAAGGGTATGAATAATCCTTTAGCTGAATTGAGTTAATCTTTCCCGGGAGTCCTCAACTATCTTAGGTCGAGAATACAACTAAGCTTCTTTTCATTAAAGCGAAAAGTGTCAGCAACTTTTACGACTTTGTTTTTAGTTAGAAGCTAGGTTAGCCCTAGGCTTTGAATGCCTTGAATGCCTATTGTTCAATTATTTGGTTTCGGTTTTGCTATAAATAAAGAAAAAAGTTACTGTATTTCTCGTTAGTGGATCTTTTTTTATGTTTTGAAATATTACTAAAGATTCATCAGGAAAAGAGAGTAATATGTATTGTGGTTCTTTTGGAGTGATCAATACCGGGTTATGTGTTCTTCTGGGCTAGAAAAGTTTTGTCTTTCAAAATGGCCTCATGTGACTGCATCCTCAAGTTTCAACTAGTCAGTTGTAAATGGGAAGCACTGTCAACGAGAGATTGTCAAGATGGGTGGGATGGGTTCCCCTTCCTGGTTCCCTGATGATGGAAATGTAGGCTCACCCTGAATGCCTTAAGGCAGCGGTCCTGACTGGGGTTCAGCTCACAGCCTGGCCCCGTTGGCTCCTGGGAGATCTGTGACCGGACAATGGCTGGGAGAAGAGCGTTCTTTCAAGAATATCTTGGGGGCTGTTCTAGGTACCTCCTGCCTCAAGAGGGCTCTCTTAAAGCTGCCCTGAGGAGACGCCTGGGTGTTGGCTTCACTGGGACCTACCTCTTTAGTTGTAGCTTTCTTACTGAGGTGTGAAGATGGTTTGCATGGGGGTCATTAAATAAACAAGTGTTGGCGATTTTGCATGTTTCCTTGGTGATGTTTATTATACCTCATCAAGGAACCAAGGGCCATGTTTATTTAAATCAGTAGAATCCTGTGTTCCCGAAGCTTGGTGCAAAGCAACCCAGGGCCCACATGCAGCCAGAGTGCTCCCTCAGGTGACCCTTGGGCTTGGCTCTGTCATGGTCTGTGCTTTCCAGTGGAACAGCAGCTGCAGGACTCTTATTTTTGTGATGTGGAGCATGTCCGGGTGTGTGGCAGGGGGAACTGAAATAGCCTCTGCTGACTTTTTATACCTTCAGATTTTTTCGTTGCTCATTTTGGAAAAGGGAAGCCCTCCGTGGGGCCAAATTCATAAGTTTTTCTGTAAATGAGTTTTGTTTTTCTCCCAAACAACACTGCTGACTGACTTGCAGTGGTGGAAAGATAATATGGCTGAACTTCTCAGACTAAATCTGGAATTAGAGAGTCGAGAGGCTTGTGTTTAGGTGGAAAGAGTTTTCTCAGTGCTGGACACGTGGATGCCCCCAAGAGACGTAAAGGGCCTTCAAACCACAGGATAAATGGTGAGAAAACTTCAGGTTTTGAGAGGTTACCTGTACCTGCATTTTGACTGGGGGCTATGAAAATCTCTGGTCAGCTCCACTTTGGGAAATTGGACTTTCATTTCTGCTTATGTATTATTATTTTGATCTCTTGCTTTATGTTCCTTGGCTCTTCTTTTATTCAGTATTATTGTCTGAGGAAATTATTTTGATAATCTTAAAATTTTCTTTAGTTATTTTATCGAGGGATCCAGAAGACCCAAGGCGAAGCAATCATGACTTCAGACAAACTTATTTTCCTCGTCCCGATTTCTATTTGTGGGCTCATTTCTCATGCTAGTGGCAGTAGGGAGTCCTGAGTTTACTGTGGAATCATAGATGGTTATTGCTGCTTCACAAAGGTAGGCATGAAAGACGCCAATTGTAGGTTTTCCACCTTGCAAATACACTTGGCCACTGGGGTCCTGTGGGAATTGTCTTGAGGCTTCAGATTCTGATATTACATGGGCACTTTGCAAAGACACTGTCAGAAGCACCTCCATTCTTGCCTGCTCCCCTGACAGCAGTGGCAGAATTCCTTGGCTGTGTTTGGGGACTCCTGGGTGGGCAGCCAGGAGGTCCTTGGGAGCTGTGGGAGTTTTGTGACTGCAGTAGGAAGAGGTGGGGACCTTGAAACTGCTCTCCAGATGGTGGTTGTTCCAGGGCACACCTGTTGACACTGTGGGTTCCGAGGAAGTGCAGACCTCAGAGTATGATGACCTCTGCTCACAGCAGCTCCCCAAGCCCTCTTTGTTCATTGATTCCAAACCAACAGGAGGCAGGAAGCTCTCACTTGCCAGGAAGCGGGAAGTGCCCAGGTGGCTGCTTTGCAGCCTGGAGGTCCCTGTGTCTGCTTCCGGGGAGGCAGTGGGATCAGGAATCCCCCTGGCCCTTCCCCAGAAATGTACAAGCAGATCAGCGGGGGCTGAACGGAGCACCTGTCTGAGGTGTGTGCGTGGGGGATCACGCCTTTCTTGCGCCCCAGATGAATGATGAGTGTGACCACCGTGCTCAGACCCCCAAATAACTCTATCCTTAAGTTTCTCCCGAGTGCACAAGGCCCCAGGCCGCGCTGTCTGCCTAAGAATAGCTAGAAACTCAACCAGAGACCAGTGTAGGTTGAGTGATATGGGTGTGAACCATCTGCTGGAGCTGCGGGTAACCCTGAGAATGGGTGACCAAGGTGCAGGAGGGTAGGCCCCACCCCCCACCATGTCAGGCCACACCTGGGGCCTGTGGGCACCACTGGCATCTTCATAAGGGGAAGTGGCAGAACTTGTGCTGGAGTGATGCAGACAGAGGAAGGTCAGAGGGATTCTAAACACATTATTAAGAAGTAGCTGAAGGAAACAGCGTGGGAATCACTCTTTATCAGTTGTAGAGATCGTCACTAAGTACAAATAGAGACAAACTAGCTCTGTTCAGAGGGGACAAACATGAACAATATTCCTATTTTACTACATCTTAAAGCACTTCAGAGAGAGGTTAAAATTCATGAGCCCTGTCCTCAGTGAGTTGTTGATCACTGAGATTTAGCACAAAGGCAGTCAGAACATGGGCTCACAGTGGCTGCTTTTTATGGCTGTCTTAACACAAAGCTCTTTGCAAATCTAGGTTTAATTTTTATTTATACACTGATGTTTGATACTATGGGAGGAAATCACAATCAACATATGGTAATTCAAATATTAATAACAAAGTTTGGCTATTTTTTTAAAATCACCAGCCAGTGCCTGCTGCTTTCTGCCTATTATTTTTCCCACTTCTATTGTCTTAATTTAGTTTGCAATAAATCATTCTAATATACTCACTCTTTCTTGGAATCCAAAAAAAGAAATAGCTGAAGGAATGGAATGTTTGTTTCGACTCTATAGGTCACCTGGGATCTGTCTTCAGTTGCTGGGAGGGGACCCAGCTACAAATATCAATGATGGTGTTAGCTCACATTTATTTAATGCTTTCTCAGTGTAAGCTCCGGAGAAGGCAATGGCACCCCACTCCAGTACTCTTGCCTGGAAAATCCCGTGGACAGAGGAGCCTGGTAGGCTACAGTCTATGGGATCGCTAAGAGTCAGACACGACTAAGCAACTTCACTTTCACTTTTCGCCTTCATGCACCGGAGAAGGAAATGGCAACCCACTCCAGTATTCTTGCCTGGAGAATCCGAGGGACGGCAGAGCCTGGTGGGCTGCAGTCTATGGGGTTGCACAGAGTCGGACACGACTGAAGTGACTTAGCAGCAGCAGCAGCAGCAGCAGCAGCAGCAGCAGCAGCAGTGTAAGCTCTATTGTAAGCATTTACATATAATTCTCAAATTACCTTATCAAATACAAACCATTATGATCCTCATTCTGTCGATGAGACAGCTTTAAATGGATCATGAATTCTGAGTTTCATTACAAGGTAACACAAGGGAAATGCTGCTTGTCACCATGAGGCAGGTTGAGTAGGAGGAAGAGCTTTCTGACATTAGCGCTCTCCAGAGGAAGGTGGATGTGGGTGGAGAAGAGCAAGAATAATAACATGTGTTGAAAGTTGACCACATGCTGGACATGGCTTTGGAAGCTTGCTGTGTATTATTTCAGTTAATCCTCACAAGAACCATATGAGACAGGAACTATTAGCCCCATTCTACAGATGAGGAAATTGAGGCTCGGGATGTAAATCAACCGAGACCTTTCCACCAGAAACTAATACCCAGGTATCTTAGACTCTTAAGTCCATTGTCACTCTGCTTAAACAAAGATGATGGTACACAGGGATCCCCTGGCGCAGGTCCCAGGCTGGCTTTCTCTGCTACACACTCCTCCTTCAGCCTGAATTTCACAAATTGTAACTGCTTTATCATTCATCTGTCCCACTAGACTGCAAGATGCGTGTGGGCAGTGGCCACATCTATCTTGTTCAGTGCTGTATTCCCAGCGCCCAGAAATATTTGAAAGGATAAGCGAGTATCAGTAAGGATCCCTTGTATGACAGGGGGTGTTAGAAAGAAGATGATCTCTTCTTGGGATGTTAAAGGGAGATCAGGGATGAATTAGTAGGGGTTCTAATCCCAGCAGAGCTTCAGAATCACCTGAGAGATATTTATAAATACAGATTCGTAAGCCCACATCAAACGCCCAGAATCAGACTGTTCGGGAGCAGGGTCTGGGTATCTGTGTTTTGTATCACTCCCCAGTCACTTCAGCTTACTTGGCCAGGTTAGGAACCCCGCTTGAATGTATCTGAGTCTGGGGCCCTCTGACTCTCATGTATTCCCGCGGCGCTTGGACACTCCTTCCCTCTTGCCCCTGCTTCCAGGCCCAGCCATGTTTGTGTGGAGCAGGGATGGAGGTCTGGTGCTGGTCAGGCTTGGGGTGTTATCAGCTGGGTATTTACTGAGCAAAGTTCGGTTAGGGCAGCGCTGCGGATCCGGGTTCAATAGATATCTGGGCTTCCGGGCTTTTGATTCAGAGCCCAGGTCCCTGGGCCCTTATCAGTGATACCTTGTGAGCTGAAGGTCCAGTGCTACTTGCCTTTCTGGGCTGACCCTGGTCTGCCCTCCAGGGGTCCAAGGTTCCAGGCTTCCATCTGGAAGGGCAGACTGTCACTGCTCAGCCATGGCTGCTTTGGACTTGCTCACCTGGTCAGGGAAAGCCCCGTGTTCCCGCCCGTGGTGCTTCAGTTTCCTGGCCTTGATGACAAAAGGCAGAGGGAACCTTCTCTGAGAAATGAAGCTGGACACTCTCTGGCCCCAGGCATATGGGTCACCATTGGTTATTTGTCCTGGGGGCTGCAGAGAACCTGGGAAGCACTTACTGCAGCCCATTCTAAATGTCCAGGAAAGATGAAGGGAAAATGAGTTGGCAGCACATTTTGAGAAACCATCCAACCAATTTATCAATCAATAACTTATTAAGTTTATTATGGACATGCTACTTGGGAAGATATAGAGAAATAAGGTATACTATTTCACCTTGAGAAGTTTATAGTCTAGCTAGGGGCATAAGAAATTTACAGCAAAAAAGGGATTACAAATTATTACATAGGCTACAAATTTATTTGAATGCTTGTATTTGAATTCTGTGGAAGTGAAAGTGTTCCGTCGCTCAGTCATGTCCAACCCTTTGTGACACCATGGGCTGTAGCCTACCCAGGCTCCTCTGACAATAGAATTCTCCAGGCAAGAATACTGAAGTGGGTTGCCGTTCCCTTCTCCAGGGCTTCTTCCCGACCCTGGGATCGAACCTGGGTCTCCTGCATTGCAGGCAGATTCTTAACCATTTGAACCACCAGGAAAGCCCCTAATCCTGTCTAAGCATGTACTGTCTGTGTGTGGTGCTCAGCCACTCAGTCGTGTCTGACTCTTTGCAGCCCCATGGACTATATAACCTGCCAGGCTCCTCTGTCTATGGAGTTTTCCAGGCAAGAATACTGGAGGGGGTTGCCATTTCCTTCTCCAGGGCACCTTCCTGACCCGGGGATTGAACCTGTGTCTCTTGTGTCTCCTGCATTGGCAGGTGGATTCTTCACCACGGCAACACCTGGGAATCCTGTATTATGCTTCCCATTTACTATGTCAGTGACTCCTTATGACACTCCTTTGATAAGAAATTGCCAGTTAAGAGGCACAGAGAGATTTAGTGACTCACTCAGGATCACACAGCTAGAAAGTGTCAGAGGCAAGTTTTGAGGCCTATAGCATCTGACTCAGAGTCCCTGCTCTTACGCCATCCTCTGCTGCCCCCTATGATGAGTTCTAACCTGTCTGGAAGTGTTGAAGAGGCTGTAGGATGAAGCAAAGTCTGTGGGCCCCGGTGGTCAGCTAGGAGGGTCACAGTAGTAGTCTTGGGTCAGGAAGAATCTCAAGAGGTTGAGAAAAGTGAGAGGGAATCCTGACCCTGGGAGGAATGTCCTAGGAAGTCACGTGTGGTCCTGCACCTTCAAGCACAGCTTAGGTGAGCAGGCAGACCCTGGAGGAGAGCAGGCACCTTGGGCTGGGGGCTGTCTGCACAGGGAGATGAGTACCACTGATGCTCTCTTTGCAGCCACAGCTCCAGAGCAAGCCCCGGCCCCACCCCGGCCGTACCAGGGCGTGCGCGTGAAGGAGCCGGTGAAGGAGCTGCTGCGGAGGAAACGGGGCCATGCCAGCAGTGGGATGCCGGTGACACCGACTGCGGTGAGGGGGCCGCTGTGATCGGAGTGTGTGTGTGTGTGTGTGTGTGTGTGTGTGTGTGTGTGTGTGTGTGTAGGGGGTGGGGAGTGGTCCAAGGGGGTCAGGTGGGGTGTATGTCCTTGCTCCATGGGATCCTCAGCGAGGGTATGAGGACCACATGTCGCAGAGGTGTGGCTGCTGGAGATCAGGCCCAGGGCAGAAGAAGTTGAGTCACTTGAAGCGGGCTGAGGAATCCCACTTGAGCAGCAGTGGTCTCACACATCCTGATAGGATTTGAGGGTCCCCCTGGGACAGGGTGAGACCAATTCTCTAAGTGCACAGCCTTCTTGCTCAAGGGAAACACCCACCGCCTGGAAAGTATAGGTGGTGCTGGTTGTTTCACGGGGCATGTGCTTGTTCTAACGAGGGGGGTTCTTGCCCTCCACCCCCTCCTCTGCTGCCCTGGGACGCTCTGGGCGAGCTTCCTGCAGATGGCTCGCTGGAGGTGGCTGAACCCTGCACCCCATCTTCTTTCCCCCCCTAGGTGGTGCTTCCCCACCAGCCCCTGGCGACCTACACCTCAGTGGGTAAGAGCTCCCCACGGCCCCGGCCTCCTCCCAGCCCCTTGTCTGGATGTCACGTGCAGCTCTGTAACTTCCAACTTCCCACAGGTCCTTCCTGCCTCGACATGGAGGTCTCTGCCTCCACAGTGACGGAGGAGGGGGCCCTGTGTGCGGGCTGGCTCTCCCAGCCTGCCCCAGCCGCCCTCCAGCCCCTGGCCCCGTGGACGCCCTACACCGAGTATGTGTCCCACGAGGCAGTCAGCTGCCCCTACTCGGCTGACATGTATGTGCAGCCTGTGTGCCCCAGCTACACGGTTGTGGGGCCCTCCTCGGTGCTGACCTACGCCTCCCAGCCGCTCATCACCAACGTCACGGTACGTCACATGAAGGCATTTATGCGGAGGGTGCCCTTCTAGAACCTGGGCTGATTTCCTGCCCTTGACCTTCCTTGCTGTTGATGCCCAAGATAATCAGGTCATCTAAGCCCACCCTGTCCTCCAGGGTGGAGTGTAAGGTGATCTGACGCTAGAGGCAGAACTCAAAAAACTACCCAGTAGGTGGTTCTCACTCCATCAAAAGTATAGTTTTCTGAAAAGTTGTGTATGTGTTGCTCAGCCTAGAAATTTTCTTAAAAACCTCATTATTGGGTGAATGGTCCCGGGAGGTCTTTCATTCCCAGTGACTTCAAATGTCTCCCATACAAAGGCTGATGGCCTCCTTTGTCATGCCTTGTGCTCCCTGGGCTGGCATGCCCACTCGCCTGCCAGTCTACCCTATCTCCCCGGCTGCCTCAGACACGGTGAGTCTCAGGGTTGAGTCTCAGTTTTTCCTGAATGAGGAGCCAGGTGATGGTTGCATGGAGTCTCTTGCCAGAGCCAGCCTCTCCTTTCTACTCAGATGATTTAGGGGGTGATTATTCACTCAATAATGGGATTGTTCAGAAAATTTCTAGGCTGAGCAACACATGACACAACTTTTCAAAAAACTGTATTTTTGATGGAGAGAGACCCATCTGCAGGGTAATTTTTTGAGTTCCACCTCTGGTGTCAGGTCGTCTGACACCCTGCCCCTTCATTCACTAGCTATGTGACCCCAAGCACAGTGACTTAATGCTCTGAACCTCAATGTTCTCATCTGTAAAATGGGAATACTGACAAAAGGGTTGATGTCATGATCGATGGCCTGATGCACCTAGACTGCTTAGAACATTTCCTGGGCTCAGCCTGGTTTCCAGAATACAGAAAGCACTCAATAGATACGAGTTATTATGATTGCTTCAAAGTTGACCAGTAGCATTAACCAAGGGCTATCTTCAAGTGCTGGATAGGAAAGAAAGAGCTTGCTTCCCTAGAAATGGAGGAAGGAAGAGAAATATTTTTATGTGAATTGTGCCTGTTTGACCAAAGGAATGGGAATCCCCCAGGTGTTCAGAGGGGAAAAGACCAGTGGTTACAGCCATATCCAGCACCAGCCCAAGGAAGGCTATGGGAGGCAGAGCGAGGCTCTTATGACTCACTGCAGAGCCCACCCATGATGATGGAGCTTGCTTTGGCCCCAACCCCCTCTGTTTACCTCAAGGTCCAGCATCATCCTGAAGCTCCTCCCCTTCAAGCACCATCCAGGCCTGGGTTGCAGGACCCCTCCCCCTCCATGCCCATTCGCTGCTCAGCAAACCAGTGGTGGGACCTGAATGATGGTGGATGGGGAGCAGTTCATTCAACACCCCTCCCAGGCAGCTCATTTCCATATCGGAGGCCTGGGGTGGGGGTGGGGAGTGGTGGACACAATGGTTCCCAACCATTTCAGGACCAGGAATTCCTTTCATTATTTATCCTTTTCATCAATCCCACCTCTTGCTTTGAAAAGTTCTGTGGATCAAACAGACCATATTTATTAAGAAATAATTTATTTGTTTTGTCATTTTGTAAATTAACTCATCAAAGCTGGTTAGAGCTAACAATGTCCACTCCTGATCCGCAGGAGATAAGACCTGTATGATGGGTTGATGTAATTCTATCCCTGAGCCAAGAAACCTGCAGTGGTAGTTAACCTGCCCAGGTTTATGTAGGATTTCCATTTGGATTTTTTAAATACTAGAAGTGATAAGGCTTTGTTGGGAGGCTGAAAGTCCTCTTGAGACTCTCTCCAGCTCCATTATTCTATAGAAAAATACCCTAAAGCCTTGCTACTCAAACTGTGGTCTTTGGACCAGCTGCATTGGCATCACCTGGGATCCTATTAGACATGCAGAATCCAGGTCTGATCAGACCTCCTGTACCATAACCTGCATTGCAGCAAGGTCCCAGAAGATTGAAATAAGCTCTTCCGCAGTGGTAAAGAATCCGCCTGCCAACGCAGGAGACACAAGAGACGTGGGTTCAATCCCTAGGTAGGGAAGATCCCCTGGAGTAGGAAATGGGAACCTGCTCTATTATTCTTGCCTGGATAATTCCCTGGACAGAGGAGCCTGGTTGGCCACAAAGAGTCAGACATGACTGAACACACAGTACCAATGACTCTAATAGTTTGTTCTCAAGACACAATGGCCACTGGAGGAAATGTGACAGGGGACAGAGGGTGATGGGGAGGTTTTGGACTCTCACACACACATCAATCCATGCAAAGACAGTCCTCCCCCACCTCCATCAGCGGCATCCAGGCCTAGGTTTTGGCGGCTTGAGCTGGGATTTGTAGGATGGCTGCCATGCAGGTGAAAGATACTGTTTACAGAGCACCTGGGAGAACGGCCCTGATCTTTGGTGGTCCCTGGAAAGGCCACAGGGGGCCTAGCTAAGTGGCAGCAGAGGATGATGTAATGGGAGGCTAGTGGAGCTGAACTCAAGGGGTCCTCAGAATCCCAAACCTCCTGCGTGGAGCCAGGATGGTCTTTGTGTTTAGGCACAGCAGTGGCCACTTTGCAATACAGCTGCTATGCTGTGTGATGGGCTTGTTGTTTAATATGTTGTTTTCTCACTGATGCATGTCACCCCTCCACACACATATTTTGATATCTCTGAAATCTGGATGCATTTTATATTCAATGAAATCTGGAAAAGCATCTGTTCTTTGCTCATCCCTGTGATGTCAGTTCTTTGTGTAATCTGTTTTACAGATGAGAAAACAGAGGCTTCAGGTGGGGAAGTATGAGAGGGCATATACCTACTGAGTGACAGGGTAGGGGATGTGGAAGTTTGGATTGGGGGAGGCTTTGTGCAGGGGAAGGCAGAGCCCTCTGGAGTGAGATGGCAGGAAAGGGTTGAGGTGAGGGAAACAGAGATCCTCGCAAGGACCAGGGTGAGCAGTGGGTACCCAGGGCTGCTAACCACCCTGCATCTCCCCCATCACAGACGAGGAGTGCTGCCGCGCCCACCGTGGGGCCCCCGCTGGAGGGACCCGAGCACCAAGCCCCCCTCACCTACTTCCCGTGGCCTCAGCCGCTGTCCACGCTGCCCGCCTCCACCCTGCAGTACCAGCCTCCAGCCCCAGCCCTGCCTGGGCCCCAGTTTGTCCAGCTCCCGATCTCCATCCCCGAGCCAGTCCTTCCAGACGCCGAGGACCCCAGGAGAGCCATCAGTTCCCTGACCATCGACAAGCTGCTTTTGGAGGAAGAGGATAGTGATACGTACGCGCTCAACAACACGCTTTCCGTGGAAGGCTTTTAGGGCTGGCTCCCACCAGAGCCTCCTGTTCAGCACCCTGTTCCCTGAAACTGGGATTTAAAAATGAGCCTGGGATCAAGGCCTCAGATGCATTTCTGCTTGAAGTTGCCATTTCATAACTACACTTTCTACCCAAAACTAGAATTGTAAACCAGACTTTCTCCCACCCTCTCTCCCTCCTTCCGTTCCTCCCCATCTTTCTTACTCGCCCTTTCTTATTTCTTTTTCCATTTCGGTTCCCTTTTGGGGAGGTATTACGGATTTTAAAGATAAGATTTGATGCCAGGTGTTGCCTAATTTCTGTGGCCCAGGGTTTTCATTTCTGTCACGTTCCCTTCCTGGAGAAGGCCCCTTTCTCCAGTGCCCCCTGCTTCACAGTAGCAGCAGCCCCACTGAGCCGTCTGCAGGCAGTGACGTTCCATGCTTTGTCATTTTGAGATGGATGGGGTGCCCTGTGAGAAGACTAGCCCTGCCAGCATCTCCAAGGGCAGAACCAACGCTGGAGGCCTTGAGTGTCAGTTCCCACAATTGCTCCTTTGTTTGCCGTTCTCAGCTTTGGCCAGCTCTACGGTCTAGGCAGCAGGGTCTCAAGGCCTGGGGCTCAGCGAGGGTGGAGGGTGGGGGTGGGAAGGAACATCAGAGTGGGTAGGGGCTGGACTGGGGCGAGGGGCGGACAGAGGAGGGCTGGGGACATGGAGTGTGTACATGGGGGAGGGTGTGGGGGCAGGGGAGAGCAGAAGGACGGAGGAATGATTTGCTTTAATTACTTGGTTATTAAGAAGGGGAATGCACTTAAGAAAAATATAGCTTTAATAGATGGTTTTGCTGCTCTCCTTGAGGATACTTGCAAGGAGAGCTGAGCTTTCGTAAACAGAATGATTGTATATGTCTTTCCATGTCCAGACCCGGCAGGGCTGAGTGCAGGCCAAGATCCACTGAGACCATTGAGACTGGGTCCTGGCTGAGCACGGCCAATGTGCCTCTTAAACTTAGACCACCCTTATGTGGAGTCAAGACCTCCCCACCAAGCACCATCCTTCCTGGGACTACTAGAGCCTCGGTCAGAAGGACTGCTAGGTTTCATTTCCATTTTTGTTTTGATATTTTTTTGCTGGAGAAACATCAGATTTGCAGGGGCCTGAGCACAGTTGCCACCAGGCTCCTCATCTCCCGACAGCGGCTGTATTCGTGGGAAACTAGCATGAGTTGGAGGACTCCATATAGAAGTAATGGACTCTTCTGGGGAATGACATAGATTTGCCATTTTAATAACATTTTGGAGAAAAATTGCCTTTTTTTTTGGATTTTTTTTCTGCTTGGGGTTTATTTTTGACTCAACTTTCTGGTATCTGCCTAAAGTCCCCAAAACAGATATCTTGAATTGTTTTATTCAGACTTAATTTTTTAGATTTAAAAGGTTAAAATAGCATTTTAGATAACAAATTTCCATCTTTGTTAGCAGTGGTGTGAATAAGCAAGAGAGAAGGGAGTCTCAGGCCTGTTTGATCAAAAGCCCTGGTTTCCTATAAAAAACACTATTCGAGATTTCCCCACTTACTATTTGAAGCTTTGAGAAGGTGCAGAAGCAGTCTCTATTAGGGAGTTTAAGTCGGCAAAACTAGCAAAAAAATAAAATAGAATACTTGACATATTTGCTAAGATTTAAGGCGTGTTTTTTTTTTTCTTCTTTTCTTGAGGTCAGATATCTTGGTTGTAACCATCCATCTAAGTTTCTTCCTGGGATTTTCTGTTAAGATGGAAACATTTTCAATAAAGATTTTCTCAGACTTTTCTGTGCTGAGGCGTTTTATTTCTTATCAGATTAATCCCCTTAGCTTTCAGTTCCATGTCAGGCAGTGTCATTCAAGGAAGGAGCTTATACTAGTCTTGTTGACTTTGCAATGTGACCAGCTGCCAGGGAAGATAAGTCTAGCCCCACTCCGCTTGCAGCCCAGTTCTCCCAAGCAACACATGCAAAGCCAGGAGGCTTGGTCTCTGGAAGAGTAGGGATCTGAGAAGAGGAAGAAAATCTTTTTACCCCCATCGCTCTTCCTCTTATCCGTGGTACCTGAGTACCTGCTCTTGATGCTGGGTGTCCAGGGAAAAATCATCCCCTGGCACTTCCACAGCAGGTTCTTAGGGTCCACCAGTCAGAACCCATGGACATGTGACATGGTGCCAAGTGCTGTGCCCAAAGGAGGCCATCTCTTAGGACCGACATCACAATGAAATGGGATCTCTAGAAGCCAGCCAGCCTCCTCTAACACCAGTCCGTAGCAAGAGTAACATCTTGGAGGGCTCACCTTTTCCTGGTGATTTTCTGAGTTACTGAGAATCTCTGAGCTCACTGCCTTCATCGGTATTATTTACTGGGGTGATTGTCTTTTTTTAATGATCTACATTATTCTGCTGTGTGTCTTAGTTCCAGTTTGGGGGGACAAAACTGCATCTAGTTATTTGCCTCACTTTAGATTATCACCACCATTGTCTTCTTTGTTTATTCTTCATGTAGATCATAATCCAGAAAAAAGACCTGGAAGAAAAGGGATTTGAGGCTTTTTTCTCTAGATTTACTAAGGCACAACTGAAAGGGAAGACCTTTTATTTTTTTAATTTATTTATTTTGATTGAAGGCTAATTACTTTACAACATTGTAGTGGTTTTGCCATATATTGACATGAATCAGCCATGGATGACATGTGTTCCCCATTCTGAGCCCCGCTCCCACCTCCCTCCCCACCCCATCCCTCAGGGTCATCCCAGTGCACCAGCCCCGAGCACCCTGTCTCATGCATCGAACCTGGACTGGTGATCTGTTTCACATATGATAATATCCATGTTTCAATGCTATTCTCTCAAATCATCCCACCCTCGCCTCCTCCCACAGAGTCCAAAAGACTGTTCTATACATATGTGTCTCTTTTGCTGTCTCGCATATAGGGAAGACCTTTTAAAAACACACTTCGCAGCCTTCACTCACCCCTTACGTGATAGAAGGGTGAACCACTTGCGCTGCAACATGAAGAGAGTGGCTGGTTTTGTAGAGATTGGTGCTCTACAGGGTTCTGATGCACAAGGCTGTCCATTTTCAACAGGAGAATAGGGAGCAAGGAGAAGATGAGTATGTGATAAGACAAAGAGGCTAGACATGGGCAAAACCATGAAATTGCATGGCCAAGTGGCTCAAATTCTCCAAACATTATTTTGTATCCATATGTAAGTGGAAGTTTGAAGACATGTCCTCAAGCTAAACATGAATTTTTGAAATCAGACATCATAGATAACTTATTTTTTACAAACTTACTTCAAATATGAGGCAATCAATAATTCTTCATTGAATTGAATTAATTTGGGAGATCATTTCATTCCATTTCAGTTCAGTTCAGTTCAGTCGCTCAGTCGTGTCCAACTCTTTGCGACCCTATGAACCGCAGCACACCAGGCCTCCCTGTCCATCACCAAATCCCAGTGTTTACCCAAACTCATGTCCATTGAGTCGGTGATGCCATCTAACCATCTCATCCTCTGTCATCCCCTTCTCTTCCTGCCTTCAATGTTTCTCAACATCAGGGTCTTTTCCAATGAGTCAACTCTTCGCTTTAGGTAGCCAAATATTGGAGTTTCAGCTTCAACATCAGTCCTTCCAATGAACACTCAGGACTAATTTCCTTTAGGATGGACTGGTTGGATCTCCTTGCAGTCCAAGTGACTCTCAAGAGTCTTCTCCAACACCACAGTTCAAAAGCATCAATTCTTCCGTGCTCAGCTTTCTTTGTAGTCCAACTCTCACATCCATACATGACTACTGGAAAAACCATAGCCTTGACTAGATGGACCTTTGTTGACAAAGTAAGGTCTCTGCTTTTTAATATGCTGTCCATTCCATTTAGGAAATACTGAATGGAAAATTGCAATTGATTATAATAGATTCTCCTTTAGTATACTTACAGATATGTGATGTTTCTCAGATGTTTTTTTTTTTTTTAATTTGAATGTTGAGTAGGAACTTCTGTAAGTTGGTGTTCCTTATCTATCTGTAAGTTTTTTCCAAGTATAGCTATGACTACTGTGGGAGGGGTTAAAATTTTTTAAATTTTGGTAAAAACACATAGATTTATCCTGAAAGCATTTTTTGACAATAAAATATTGCAACCTTTATTTAAAATAAAACACAAGTTGGCAAGCCTTGTGAGACAACAGGCTGACAGCATTCCCATTTCAAGGGTCTCTATCCTCAACACATTTTGAAGTTTACAACATAGCGTTGTTATCTGTAGGCATGATGTGTTACATCAGATCTCTAGAACTTATTCATCTTGCATAACTAAAATTTTATCCCCATTGATTAGCAACTCTTCCTTCCCCCCCTCCCCTTAGGCACTGACAAACACCATTCTATCCTTTGCTTTTATGAGTTTGATTATTTTAAATATTTCATATAAGTATATAAAATCATGCAGTATTTTCCTTCTGTAACTGGCTTATTTCACTTAGCATAATGTCTTCAATGGATAAAGAAAATGCATAAAAATACAATGGAATACTATTCAATTTAAAAAGTCCTATAACTGTCAACATTAATGAACACTGCAAAAGGGATTCATTCATTCACTGAACATTTTCATCAAGTGCCAACTCTGAGATACACAGGCATCATGAATTATGACAGATTTCTGCTTTGAAAAAAAGTTTTCTAGCTTGGTGATGCCAAAAATAAAATTTAAAAGATGAGGTAAGTATAAAATAGATGATAATTTTTGGCTTTCATTTATTAATGATATAAAGGTACTTTTGACCTCATTTACAATAAATAATATTTAGAGGGAGAAATGTTATTGAATATGTCTAATTGCTTTTAAAAATCTTTGTAATGTACCAACTTGAAGATCTGGGTCTAAGTTCAGTTTATTTCAGTACCTTTTGAATAGATATCATAGCTGAAAAACATATCATACAAAGATATTTGAATCCAAATTAAAATAGTATATACTTGGCTATGCTAAATAAATTATAGAACTCATTTCAAAATCAATTTTGCAAAGACACTTTTATTATATTTTCCATTTTTAAAAATCTAATTAATTCATTTTAATTGGAGGATAATTTCTTCGCAATATTGTGGTGGTTTTTGCCATACATCAACATGGATCACCCACGGCTGCACATGTGTCCCCCCATCCTGAATCCCCCTCCCTCCTCCCTCCTCACCCCATCCCTCTAGGTTGTCCCAGAGCACCAGCTTTGAGTGCCCCGCTTCACGCATCAAACTTGCATTGATCATCTATTTTACATATGGTAATATACATGTTTCAATGCTATTGTCTCAAATCATCCCACTCTCCCCTTCTCCGACATAGTCCATAAGTCTGTTCTTTACATCTGTGTCTCTTTTGCTGACTTTCATACAGGATCGTCATTACAGTCTTTCTAAATTCCATGTAAGTGCACTGATATACTGTATTGGTGTTTCTCTTTCTGACTTACTTCTTTCTGTATAATAGGCTCCAATTTCATCCACCTCATTAGAACTGACTCAAATGCATTCTTTTTTTTTTTTAATAACTGAGTAATATTCCATTGTGTATATGTACCACAACTTCCTTATCCATTCATCTGCTGATGGAATCTAGGTTGCTTCCACATCCTAGCTATTGTAAACTGCTGCAGTGAACATTGGGGTACATGTATCTCTTTCAATTTTGATTTCCTCGGTGTATATGCCCAGCAGTGGGATGGCTGGGTCATATGGCAGTTCTATTCCAAGTTTTTTAAGGAATCTCCACACTGTTCTCCATAGTTGTTCTACTAGTTTGCATTCCCACCAACAATGTAAGAGCGTTCCCTTTTCTCCACACCCTCTCCAGCATTTATTGTTTGTAGACTTCTTGATAGTGGCCATTCTAACTGACGTGAGATGATACCTCATTTGGTTTTGATTTGTATTTCTCTAATAATGAGTGATGCTGAGCATCTTTTCATGTGTTCAGGCTTTATTTTAAAATTTGGCTAGTAAATTTCATCTTAGTTGATGTCAACTAGTCTTGCAAACTCATTGAAGATGTTGACTTTTTATTATTTAACACATTGAGTAAAAACCCTCAAACTCTTTATTTGGAAAATCTTAAATAGACTAAAAATTTCCATTTCTACTTTTAAAAAAAATGTGTAAAGATACAGGTGACATATTTGACATAATTGTTGTTAGCAATAATATCACATAATGGTGGAATCATTCCTAAACATCCACTAGACCTCACTTTGTACAGTTTTCTCTGTTACTGAATTTCTCAAAGCACTATTAAAATATCATCTACACCCTGATGGCCTGGATTAAATGTAAATTGTGTTTAAACTTTTAAGATAAGTTTTTTTTTTTTAACTTGCAGGTAGCATATTTTGGACAGTCAATTTATCAACCAAAAAGATGAGAAAATTTAGTATTATTGTATTTTAAAAAATTAATAGTAATTCATTTTTAAGCTTGACAGTTCTTTGGGATTTTCTGCCATGAGATAATCAGTAATTCTCTTTGTGGTGGAAGAATCTCATATCATTATAAAGATTGTATCCTTTAAAGCCGTTGCACTTATAAAATTAATCACACTGATAATCACCCTGTAAACTTCAATGGTTGCTGAATGGTGGAAATGAATAAGCTGAGTGAGGGCATCACCATCATCCCTCCTCCTGTGCATAACTTCTGCTTGTCCATAGGGACACTTTCGGAGCCATCAGTCACACATATCCAAGTTGGGGGCCAGCATTAGTCCATGTTAGGTGCCCAGTTTGTCCTGCTTGCCTGGGACCTTCCTGGATTTAGTCCTGTGTTCCAGGAAATCCTTTAGTCTGGAGTAAATTGGGACATTTGATTACCTCAGTCCACAAGTTAAATACAAGTAGATATTAATTTTTTCTTTCTCTGTTTTTTTTCTTATAAATTAGATTTTTGTCTGCACACTAATGGATTGTCTCATGTGGTCCTTAGGTTTCATGCACCCCACTTCACAGCTTGTAATTGAGGTTCTTCGTCAAAGCTCCTCTGGGGACCACATGAGAGATGCTGGCTGTGGCCTTAAGAACACTGTCATAAGGGGTTTTAAGTCAGTACTAGATGTAGGAACACCATGGATTCTACAGGGAATGATCCTGGGGTTTCTTGTCTGAAACAAGGAGTGGTAATCGCGTGAGATACACATTACAATTCGGGTTTCCCAGTTGGCGCCCATGGTAAAGAATCTGCATGCCAATGCAAGAGATGCAAGAAATTCAGCTTCAATCCTTGGGTTGGGAAGATCCCCTGGAGTAGGAAATGGCAACCCACTCCAATATCATTGCCTGGAAATTCCCATGGACAGAGGAGCCTGGCGGGTTATAGTCCATGGGGTCGCAAAGAGCACGCACACACCACATGTTACACACTGTATCAAAAAGAAAGTCAAGCTCTCACAAAAGGTTTTCTTTATCCAACCTGGTCTTAGAGCAACACCTGTACTAATAAGTCAATGTCAACTCTTCTGGAAAGTCTTAAGAGAATTTTCCCTAAGGTCAGGGTGATGGCTTCTTTTACACAATTCAATCAGGTGGGAAACTCCTAATAGGGGTCTCAGCCTAGATTGCACATTAGAATCACTTGGGGTGTCTTAAAAAATTCCTTTCCTATGTCTAGACCAAGACTTAGGCCAACTAAGCAGAATTGCTGGGAGTAAGAACTGGGTCTCAGGGATTTTAAAGCTCTCAGGTGATTTCAACATGGAACCCAAGCCCAGAACCACTGCTCATCTACCCTCCAGTGTCAGTGGTTTAGGGATGGCTGTCTGAAAACTGACAAGACATTTCAACAACTCGTGTATGATACATCGAATTGATGCTGTACTATTTTGTTTTGTTTTTTCTAAATTACATTTTTATCGGAGTGGAGTACAGCTGCTTTGCAATGCTGTGTTAGTTTCTGCTGTGCAGCAAAATGAATCTGTTTTTTACATACACATATCCCCTCTTTCTTGGATTTCCTTCCCATTTAGGTCATCACAGAGCACTGAGTAGAATTCCCTGTGCTATACACTAGGTACCCATTGGTAATCTATTTTACACATAATGTCTATAATGTTCAGTTCAGTTCAGGTCACTCGCTCAGTCGTGTCCGACTCTTTGTGACCCCATGGACTGCAGCATGCCAGGCCTCCCTGTCCATCACCAAATCCCAGAGTTTACCCAAACTCATGTCCATTGAGTCGGTGATGCCATCCAACCATCTCATCCTTTGTTGTCCTCTTCTCCTCCCACCTTCAATCTTTCCCAGCATCAGGGTCTTTTCCAATGAGTCAGTTCTTCACATCAGGTAGACAAAGTATTGGAGTTTCAGCTTCAGCAACAGTCCTTCCAACGAACACTCAGGACTGATCTCCTTTAGGATGGACTGGTGGGATCTCCTTGCAGTCCAAGGGACTCTCAAGAGTCTTCTCCGACACCACTGTTCAAAAGCATCTATTCTTTGGCGCTCAGCTTTCCTTATGGTGCAACTCTCACATCCATACATGACCACTGGAAAACAATAGTGTATATGCACCAAGTCCAATCTCCCAATTCATCCCTAATTAAATAGAACAGCATCTTTTTCTGAGTGAAGTAAGTCGGAAGAGATGCTGTTCTCTTCAATTAGTGTTGTTTTCCTACCATGCCAGGCAGGGGTATAATACTGTACCATCTCTTCATCAGAGGGTGGAAGCTTAGTGGTCCTAGCAATCACTCTATAAAACATGTAGAATGGATACATTTAGTTGAGAGATAGCAGCTAAAGTCATTTTAGATGCCCATTATCTGATAGCATGAGAATTTTCTTTCAATATGTGTGGTTCCCACAAGCAAATGAAAAAATGAAATGTAAAGGAAAGAGCAGGATATTAGAATTTGTTCCCTTTGATTCACCTGTGTGCTGTTAAACTTCAGTAACAGATTGATGTATTCAATTTGGAGCCTCCTGGGCCAGCTGAAAGTATGATGGGGACAACAGCTATGGTAGAATACCCCAGATAAGCTTATGGTGTGGTCAACTCAGGAGCCTCCCTGGGCAGAGGACTTTGTGATGTTCAAACTGAACAAAACATTAAAGCATGAGCCATGTAGGACTGAGAAATCTATTTTTCCCAATAAAACTAAGCCTTGACCAATGTCCTTATTTGCTATCTTAGATTCTGTGTATTTCAGTGGAGAAGACCTTGATGCCTGGAGGGCCTCAGAGAGCTGGAGGACTAGGAGCCAGGAGTCTAAGGAAGGTTGTCACCAATTGTGGGTAAATGAGACTGGAGAGCCTTGTTTCATTTACCAGGTGCAATAGCAGTGGTGTGCGAGGTGCTTGGGGAATTCAAAGAAAAGTCAGGCATAGCCCTGACCACAAGTAGCTCAGAGTTAGGACAAGTGGAAGGTTGCAGTAGAATGAAATAAGTGGGGGTGGTAGATCTATACACAAGTCTTTAGCTGTCCCACCTTTACTAGTGAAAATGTTACTGCCATCTCACTTAATCCTCACAAAAGGCAAATAAAGACTATAAAATTTTAATTCCCATTCATAGGAGAAAGCGACAGATTTAAAGCGGCTAAGTAATCTGTCCAAGTTCACACAATCAGTAAGTGGCCCACCTTATCTGATGCTCTTCTTTTTAATCACTTTGCTGTACAGTCAACAACACTGACTCTAGTCTGAAGAGCTCTGTCATGGGTTCTAAGTGAGTTCTAGATTTAGGAACACAAGGAATTCTACTAGTGAATAATCCTGCAGTTTCTGATTTGAGACAAAGACTGAGGATGAGACCAAATGTATCTATTTCTTATCATGACCTGCAGTATCATAGTGAGCAACTACTATGTCCAGACCTCGTGCCAGGACTCTTTGTTATCTGACATACTTAACACAAATGGGAATATTTAAAGGGCTGAAATAAAATGCATTAATATTTCAACAAAATTCAGTTCTTTTAAAGTATTTGTTAGAGCCCCAATCTGTAGATATGCTTAAAAATGACTTTCAGGGGAAGGAGATGATTAGTATGAAGTTTTTACAGAGATTATTTGAAATAGGTATTTCACATGTTTCTGAAAGGGATTTTCGTTTGTTTTCCCAAAAGACTTTGATTTACATAGTTATGTTCCCCTTTTTGAACAGAAATCTGTAAGCCATCTTATTAAAAAGAAGAAATAGCCCAATCCTTTCTATCCAAACCAGTAAGGGCTTTGAGGCTAAGATGTACTAAAAATGCCTTAGTACCATGACAGACCTTAGTCTAGATGTGTGCTTTCTTTGTGCCTGGGGAAGTCAGTCAGGATAAAGAGTTTTCAGAATTGCAGCATTTGTTCCCATTCACCCCCTGGGAACAGTGACTCTGGTCTATGTACTTGAAGCAAAAAAGGCAGACCAGACATCCTCGTGATGCTGAAGGGGCTTTTGAGCAGAACTTGTCTGGCCACCAAAGTGACTCAGCACCAGCTTACAGGGACTAGTTCAGACCACTGTACATTTGCTGGTGTTTTCATGTCCAAGTGTTGATTAGGTGTGCTTTTGAAATGGAATTACAGTCTCTTTCACATATCAAAAGTCATTGTCTCATATGAGGCAGTGGAGCATAGTGAAAGAAAGAATAGTTTGGCACAGACAAAACTCAGCTTGAATGGGGGTAATATATGTGATAATAAAATTAAAGAGCCTACAGTAATTTCTGACATTTCAAAAGCCCTCCAGAAATGTTAGTTCCTCTTAAGTAGAAGGTTAGAAGGTTCTACATCTTAAACTTTTAAAATTTAAAAGCATCTCACAGGTTTTATAGGAACACTTTATAGAAATAAAGTTTAGAGGCAAATTCGTTATCACACAGCTGATGTTGAAATGAAATCTCCTGGTTGGAAATAATTTACCTTCCTTTTTACAGCTGTCATTTTTTTACCAGTTTTAGGTCTGAAATAAAAGTGCTATTTTTTAAATATAAATTACGTAGTTGTCATAAGCTTTACCACACTAGTAATCGCAGTTTTAAAGGTTAGAATGTACACTTGCTGAAAATAGTAATGACTTAGTGTGTTTTCTTTTTCTGGGAAAGTTCAGTGCAGTGAATAACCTAGGTTTCTTAGAAGTCTGGTGTTGGATAACCAATGCATGGCACAGGTGGGCTGATGGGCCAGTTTGCCACGGTGAGAGCATGTCTACCCGGGGCTAAATTTCTCAGGCTTATATCCTGAGGTCACCAGGGAGAGTCCTGATCTTTCGCATGAGTGTTACTTTTTTCTTACTCATCATTTTGTTATGCAAATGTTCAAACACATACAGAAATTTAAAGAATTGTACAGCGAACATCTATATATTTACTACCTAAGATTCTACAATTAATATTCTATCACAAATCAGTCTGGTTCATTTACTCACCCACTCTTTGTTCTTTAATATGTCTGTATTTAGATAGATTTCAAAGTGAGTTGCTGATACGGGCATACTAATCCCTAGATATTTTAGGGTGCATGCATGAAATTAATATCAGATTAAGGTTTTTTTTTTAAATTGTGAGATCAAATTTGCATGAGGTGAAACAGATAAATCTTAAGGGTACTATTAAATTAGTTCACCTGCATAACTCTCATCAAAATGCAGAAAATTACTATCAACCCCCAAATTTTCTCACACCCCTTCTTAGTCAATCTCCATGCCTACCTCCTTAAAGGCAACCATCATTTTTCTTTTCTCCATGGATTAATCAGAGTTGCCGGTTGTAGAATTAACATGAATTGAATGACGTAGTGAACATTCTCTTATTAAATATTGCTTTGCTCTGTATAATATTTTTATATTAATCTGTATTGTACACATATAGGTAGTTTGTTCTTTTTTATTGCTGAGTGATATTCCCTTGCAAGAATATCTACTGTAGTTTGCTTATCCATTTTTCTATTGATTGACACCTGGGCTGTTTCCAGTTTGAGGTTATTATGGATACAGTTGCCAAAAACATTCTTGTTCAAGTTCTTTTATTTTGTGTGTGTGTGTGTACATACATTTTTATTTCTCTTGGATAAATACCTAAGAATAAAATCACTGGATCATATGGTAGATACATGTTTAATTTTATAAGAAAGCTGATAGATCTTTTTCCAGAGTGGTTATACCATTTTATACTTCCACCAACAACATATGAGAGTTCCAGTTCCTCTACTGCCTTGCCAAATTTTGGTCTATCCCATTTTGGTTTTAATTTGCATTTCTTTGATGACTAATGATGTTGGACGCTTTGTTCTACACTTATTTATTGATCATTCATCTTCCTTTGTGAAATGTCTGTTCAAATATTTTGCCCATCTTAATAGGGTAAATTGTCTTCTTTTTATTGAGTTATAGGAGTTCTTGATATATTGTGAATACAATTCATTTGTTAGTTATATGTTTTGCAAATATTTTCTTCAAGTTGAAGCTTGCCTATCGTTTTTCTAATAGTATCTTTTGATGAGGATAAACTTTTAAAACTTGATGCAGTACAATTCATTATTCTTTTCTTTTGTTGTTCAGTTGCTAAGTCAAGGCTGACTCTTTGTGAATCCCATGAACTGCAATATGCCAGGCTTCCCTGTTCTTCACTATCTCCTGGAGTTTGTTCAAACTCATGTCCATTGAGTCAGTGATGCCATTCAACCATCTCATCCTCTGTTGCCCCCTTCTTCTCCTGCCCCCAATCTTTCCCAGCATCAGAGTCTTTTCCAGTGAGTTGGCTCTTCGCATCAGGTGGCCAAATACTGGGGGAGCTTCAGCTTCAGCATCAGTCCTTCCACTGAGTATTCAGGGTTTATTTCCTTTAGGATTGGCTAGTTTGATCTCCTTGCAGTCCAAGGGACTCTCAAGAGTCTTCTCCAACACCACAGTTCAAAAGCATCAGTTCTTTGGCACTCAGCTTTCCTTATGGTCCAACTCTCACATCCATACATGACTACTGGAAAAACCATAGCTTTAACTCTATGGGCCTTTGTCACCAAAGTGATGTCTCTGCTTTTGAATACTCTGTCTAGGTTTGTCACAGCTTTTCTTCCATGGAGCAAGTGTCTTTTAATTTCTTGGCTGCAATCACTATCCTCAGTGATTTTGGAGCCCAAGAAAATTTGGAGCCCAAGAATATCTTTTCTTTTATGGGTGTTTATTTCTGTCTATCTAGGAAATTCTTGCCTTCTTGCCACCCCACCCCATAAGTTTTGCAGATATTACCCTGTTTTCTTATAGAAGCTTGGTAGTTTTATGTTTTACATTGAAACCTAAGACCCATTTTGCGTGTGTGTATGAGGGGGTATGATATAGGAGTTAAAGTTCTTTTTTTCCTACATGAGCATTCAGTTTTTCTAATATCATTTGTTGAAAAGCATTTCCTTTCTCCACTGGATTTTTCTTATGTTTTTGTTGAAACTAAGTGACTATGTAAGTGTGATTCCATTTCAGGATTTTCTTTTCTGGTCCATTGATATTTTTTATCTATTCCTGCACCACTACCACACTGTTTTAATTGATATAGCTTTATAGAAACCCTTGAAATCGAATATGTAGGTTCTCCAGCTTTGTTTTCCTTTTTTCAAGATTGTTTTGAATATTATAGGTCCATTTCATTTCCATGTAAACTTTAGAATCAGCTTATAAATTCCTACAAAAAACCAAGTGAGATTATGATTGGGATTGCATTAAATTTGTAGATCAGTTTGCAGATGATTGACATCTTAAAACATTGCATCTTCTAATCTGTGAACATGGTATGTCTCTCCATGAATTTAGAACTTCAAACTTTCTCAGTAAGGCTTTGAAGTTTTCATTGTACAAGTTTAATGCATTTTAGAAATTTATTACAAAAGTATTTTATGTCTTTCTTTTTTTATTGGTGGATAATTGCTGTACCTTATGTTTTTGATGTTATTATAAAATAAATTGTATTTTTAATTTTATTTTGTAATTGATACTAATATATACAAACACAATCATTATTTGTGGATTGACCTTGTATTCCTCAATCCTGCTAAACTTATTTGTGGGGTCTAGTAGCTATTTTGGTAGATTCCTAATGATTTCACATGTAAACACTCATGTTGGAGCAGACGTTTTACTTCTTTCTTTCCAATCTGTTTGGATTATTTCTCTTCTGTGTTTTATTGTATTGGTTAGAACCTCAGTAAAATGTTGAATAGAAGTGATGAGAGACAGTGTATTTGCAAAAATCTCAATCTTAGAAATCAATCAATATTCCATCATTATATATGATATTCAGTTCAGTTGCTCATTCATGTCTGACTCTTTGCAATCCCATGGAATGCAGCATGCCAGGCTTCCCTGTCCATCATCAACTCTGGGAGCTTGCTCAAAATCATGTCCATCGAGTCGGTGAGGCCACCCAACCATCTCATCCTCTGTCATCTCCTTCTCCTCCTGCCTTCAATCTTTCCCAGCATCAGGGTCTTTTCCAGTGAGTCAGTTCCTTGCATCAGGTAGCCAAAGTATTGGAGCTTTAGCTTCAGCATCAGTTCTTCCAATGAATATTCAGGACTGATTTCCTTTAGGATTGACTGGTTTGGTCTCCTTGCTGTCCAAGGGACTCTCAAGAGTCTTCTCCAATGACACAGTTCAAAAGTGTCAAATCTTTGTCACTCAGCTTTCCTTATAGTCCAACTCTCACATCCATACATGATTACTGGGAAAAGCACAGCTTTGATTAGATGGGTCTTTGTCACTAAAGAAATGTTTCTGCTTTTTAATATTCTGTCTAGGTTGGTCATAGCCCTTCTTCCAAGGAGCAAGCATCTTTTAATTTCATGGCTGCAGTCACCATCCGCAGTGATTTGGAGCCCAAGAAAATAAAGTCTGTCACTGTTTCCATTGTTTCCCCATCTATTTGCCATGAAGTGATGGGACTGGATGCCATGATCTTTGCTTTTTGAATGTTGAGTTTTAAGCCAGCTTTTTCACTCTCCTCTTTCACTTTCATCAGAAGCTCTTTAGTTCTTCTTCCCTTTTTGCCCTAATGGTGGTGTCATCTGCGTATCTGAGGTTACTGATATCTCTCCTGGCAATCTTGATTCCAGCTTGTGCTATAACCAGTCTGACATTTCTCTTGATATACTCTTCATATAAGCTAAATAAGCAGGGTGACAATATACAGCCTTGATGCACTCCTTTCCCAATTTGGAACCAGTCCGTTGTTCTATGTCCAGTTCTAACTGTTGCTTCTTGACCTGCACACAGATTTCTCAGGAGGCAGGTAAGGTGGTTTGGTATTCCCATTTCTTTCAGAATTTTCCACAGTTTGTTGTGATCCACACAGTCAAAGGCTTTGGCATAGTCAATAAAGCAGAAGCAGATTTTTTCTGGAACTCTCTTGTTTTTTCTATGATCCAACAGATGTTGGCAATTTGATCTCTGGTTCCTCTGCCTTTTCTAAATCCAGCTTGAACATCTGGAAGTTCTTGGTTCAGGTACTGTTGAAACCTCACTTGGAGAATTTTGAGCATTTCTTTGCTAGCATGTGAGATGAGTGCAATTGTGCAGTAGTTTGAACATTCTTTGGCATTGCCTTTCTTTGGGATTGGAATGAAAACTGACCTTTTCCAATCCTGTGGCCACTGCTGAGTTTTCCAAATTTGCTGGCATATTGAGTGCAGCTCTTTAACAGCATTATCTTTTAGGATTTGAAATAGCTCAGTTGGAATTACATCACCTCCTCTAGCTTTGTTCATAGTGATGCTTCCCAAGGCCCAGTTGACTTCACATTCCAGGATATCTGGCTCTAGGTGAGTGATCGCACCATCATAGTTATCTGGGTCATGCAGATCTTTTTTGTGTAGTTCTTCTGTGTATTCTTGCTGCCTCTTCTTAATATCTTCTGCTTCTGTTAGGTCCATACCATTTCTGTCCTTTATTGTGCCCATCTTTGCATGAAATATTCCCTTGGTATCTCTAATTTTCTTGAAGAGATCTCTAGTCTTTCCCATTCTATTGTTCTCCTCTATTTCTTTGCATTGATCACTGAGGAAGGCTTTCTTATCTTTCCTTGCTATTCTTTGGAACTCCGCATTTAGATGGGTATTTCTTTCCTTTTCTCTTTGCCTTTAGCTTCCGTTCTTTTCTCAACTATTTGTAAGGCCTTCTCAGACAACCATTTGCCTTCCTGCATTTCTTTTTCTTGGGGATGGTCTTGATCACCACGTCCTGCCCAATGTCACAAACCTCCATCCATAATTCTTCATATGGTATTCATATGGTAATATCATAGTTACACGTGATTTTTGTTATAGGATTTTTATCTATAACTTTTATCAGATTGAGAAAGTAACCTTACAGTCCTAGTTGTTGAGTTAAAAAAAATCACACCAGTGCTTAATTTGAATTTTTTGATCCATTGAAGTATTCATGGAGTTTTCTTTCTTCATTCTGTTCATGTGTGAAGTATATTGACAGGTTCTCTTGAAAGTCAAATTAACCTCGTATTCCTGGGATAAATTTCACTTGACCACAATGCAAATTTTTGGTAAAGTTTTCATCTATATTTATGAGCAATATTACTCTGCAATTTCATTTTCATGTAATGTCTTTATTAGGTTTTGGTATAGGTCATGTTAGCCTCACAAAATGAATTGGTAAGTGTTGTCTCTCTCATTTCTGTAACAGTTTGTGTAAGACTGGTGTTAATTTTTTCCTGAAATGTTTGCTATAATTTACCAGGGAAATTTTCTGGGCCTATAGTTTTCTTTGTGGGAATGTTTTTAACAATATATTTATTTATGGTTCCCTAGCAATGGCACCCCACTCCAGTCTTCTTGCCTGGAAAATCCCATGGACGGAGGAGCCTGGTGTGCTACAGTCCATGGGGTTGCTAAGAGTTGGACACAACTGAGTGACTTCACTTTCACTTTTCCCTTTCATGCACTGGAGAAGGAAATGGCAACCCACTCCAGTGTTCTTGCCCGGAGAATCCCAGGGATGACGGAGCCTGGTGGACTGTTGTCTATGGGGTCGCACAGAGTCGGACACGACTGAAGTGACCTAGCAGCAGCAGCAGCAGCCGTGGCACTATTGATATATTTGACTGGATAATTCTCTTTGCAAACTGAAGAGTAGTTTATTTATGTTATTGGGCTGGTTTTAGGTATTTCAGTCATATACATATACTTCAGACCATCTCCCACTATAATTTATTACAGGATACTGAATATAGCTCTCTTTGCTATATAGCAAGTCTTTGTTGTTTATCTATCTTGTATATCATAGTGTATATCTGTTCATCCTATACTCTTCACTTATCATCCCTCATCCCGTCTTTCTACTTTGGTAACCATAAGCTTGCTTTATTTGTCTTTGAGTCTGTTTCTGTTTTGTATATAGATCCATTTGTATCATTTTTAGGTTCCACATGTAGGTAATACCGTATAATATTTGTCTTTCTCTGTCTGACTTACTTCCCTTAGTATGATATTCTCTAGGTTTGTCCATGCTGCAAATGCAATATTTCATTCTTTTTTGGGGTAATATTCCATTGTATGTGCACACCATATCTTCTTTATCCATTCATCTGTTGATGGACACTTAGGTTGCTTCTGTGTCTTGGTTATTGTAAACAGCGCTGCCATGCATACTGGGATGCGTATGACTTTTCAAATTAGTGTTTTCATCTTTTTCAGATATATGCACAGGAGTGGATTGTTGGATCATATGGTAGCTCTGTAGGAAGAGCTACCATAGGAACCTCCATACTGTTTTCCATAGTGGCTGCACCAATTCATATTCCCACTGACAATGTAGGAAGCTTCCCTTTTTTCCACACTCCCTCCAGCATTTATTCCTTGTGGACTTTTTGATGGTAGTCGTTCATCCTGGTATAACATGACCGCTCCTTGTGGTTTGGGTTTGCATTTCTCTAATAGTTAATAATACTGAGCATCTTTTCATGTGTCTATTGGCTACATGTATGTCTTCTTTGGAGAAACTGGATACTTCTTTGTAGGAGAAGGTTGACTTCTGCTTCACAGAATGTTTAGGGCCAAACCTGGGCTTTACCCACCAGATGCCAGTAACTTTCCCTCCCCGAGCTATAACAGAAAATGTCTCTAGATTTTGCCAAACATCCCTTGGAGAACAAAATTACTCTTGGTTGACAATTATATTTGATCTATATTTTAAAGATATATCCTAAGGTCATCAATTTTTCTTTAAATGCCTTTTTATAATATACATATTTAAATCTATAAAATTTCTCTTTAACACTACCTTAGCTGCCTTCCATGGATTTTGATATATTGTATTTTCATTATCATTCAGGTGGAGATATTTAAAAATTTTTTTTAAACTTCATCCTTGGCCCATGGGTTATTTTGATGTGTTTTGTTGAATTTCCAAATATTTTGGCATTTTCTAGATACTGCAATATTATTGGTTTGCAATTTAATTCCACGTGAGAGAATATACTCTATAAGATTGTAATCTTTTAAAATATATTGAGATTTGTGTTATAGACCAGCGTTTGGTTTTTCTTGGTGAATATACCATGTTCTCTTGAAAAAAAAAGCAAATTCTATAATTGTTGGATGTAGTATTCCATAAATATTAATTCAGCTAAGGTGGTTGATAGTGTTGTTTCAGCTTTTCATTTACTGATGAGTTTTATTATTATTATTTATTTATGCTTGCACTGGGTCTTTTTGTTTCTGTGAGTGGATTTTCTGTAGTTGCAGCATGTGGGGGATACTCTTTAGTTGTGGCGCATGGGCTTAATTTCTCCATGGCATGTAGAATCATTTTAGACAAGGGATTGAACCCATGTTTTCTGAGTTGGCAGGCAGATATTTAACCACTGGACCACCAGGGAAGTCCTACTGATTAGTTTTGTCTAATTATTCTCAGTGGCTGAAAGGGGTAGCAAAATCTCTACCTATGATTATTAGTTTATTTCTCCATTTAATCTTGTTGACTTTTGATTCATGTTTTGAATCTCTGTTATCAGGTACATACACATTTATGGCTGTTATCCCTTCGTGATAAATAGGTCCTTTTATCACTATGCAATGGCTCTCTTTAACTCTGTTCATACTGTTTGTTTTGAAGTCTACTTTATTTGATGTTAATATAGCTATTTTAGCCTTCTTATGCTTACTGTTTGCTCAGGGGTACTGGTGTTCCTTTGTAAGCAGAAATACTATAATATTTTATATTTATATAGTACATTCCTTACAAAGAGATTTACCGTCTAGACTCTCCTTTGATCTTCACAGCAATCTTATGGAAAAGTGATGCTGTTATGTATACTTTACAGAGATGGAACTGAGTCCACAGGAATTAAGTGACTTTCCCAATAACGCAGTAGTTTGTGAGTACTAGAGACTGGTCTCTGTTTTTCATCAATGCCCGGTTCTTGGCCATTTATGATACGGTTTTTTCATAGACTGAGTGGAAGGAGAATTGGAGGGATTCAGTGTGGTGTGTCAAGCGATCAGCGAGGGCAAATGTAGAAAGCATATGCGGAGAAGGGCACTCATTTTCTATCATCTAAACCCATGAATTCTTACACTTCCAGGCTCAAGATTGAGTCTAGAGAAAAAGCTTTTGGTTGTAAATGTGCTGAGACATCGTTATCGAGAGAATAGAGTCATTGAGATCTCTGAGTATCAGAGGAGCGACCGGGCTGTGAACATCATTGTTACACGTTTGATGATCATCAGCTAGTTGTCTTCACTGTGTTGAATGTAGTAGATTTGGCCTGGCGGCAGAGGGTTGGATAAGGCAATCTGTTGGCTCCTGCCCAAAGATTCCATGACTTCTTATGGAAACCACAGGAGAAGTTGAGGTCTCAAGTGCCTCTCAGCGAGGGAAATTGACCTTCCCTGAAGGAGCCCTTCCCTAATTCTCACCCGGCAGTCCAAGCCCCAGGTGGCCAATCTGTTGGTCCCCACGGGGCTGGGCTGCTCCAGCTGGACCCAGGAGCTCAGCTATGCAAATACCAATTATGAGTTTGTATTTGTGTTGACCTCACCTTTTGCTTTCAAACCTCCAAGGCCCACCAGAAGGAATCTGTCTGGGGGAGTTGGACAGTAGTGTTTTTGTGTATCTGTGTTTTAGCTTGTTGTTTATTTGGTTTTTGCTCAAGTGGTGAATTTTATACCTCAAAGATGTGAATTTGTGATTTTAAAAAATATACCTAGCTTTGTTTTTTTAAATGCTTTATTATAGATATCCTTATTTATTTATTTAATTCTGACTGTGCTGGGCTTTTCTTGCTCTGTGTGGCTTTCTCTAGTTACAGCAAGTGGGGGCTTCTCTTTGTTGTGGTATAGAGGCTTCTCATTGCGGTGGCCTCTCTTGTGGCAGAGCATGGGCTCTAGGCACATGGACTCAGTAGTTGTGACTCACTGGGTCAGCAGTTGTGGCTTGGGTGTTCTAGAGCACAGGTTCAGTAGTTGTGGCACATGAGGTTAGGTGAACCATGGCATGTGGGGTCTTCCTGGGCCAAACCTGTGTCCCCTTCATTGACAGGCAGATTCTTAACCACTGGACAACCAGGGAAGTCCAAAAATATACCCAGCTTTGTTATAGTGATTTTTATAACAAAAAAGAATGCACTTTGCCTTTGTTTGTCACCTAGCCCACTTTAATCACTTGCTCCTCTTAAAATGAGCTGTGGACTTTCCTGCCTCTGTGTCCTTGACATGCCCTTTCTCTGCTGTTGATTCACCTCCCCTACTCTGTTCAAATACCATCTTCTCTGAGAAACCCTCACTTTTGGTCAGAGTAAATGACTCTGAGCTCTCAAGCCCCACCGAAGAAATTCTTCCATCTCCAGTGAGCCCCAAGGATCCTCTCAAGGAAACACTTTCCCCTTTGAGACATGTGGGGAAACAGGGATTGGGCTTCAGACCCATGGTAAGGACAAACCCGAGGCATAAGTTGTGTGCCTGTCACACCAGCCTCTGCTCATCAGGTTGTCATGTCCTGGGGAACCTCTTTCATTGATTAGTGGTGTCTGTGATGGAAAGGGTTAAGCAGCTAGGCAATTCCCCAGAGGCTTGGTAATTTCTGGAGAATCCTGGCACAAGTAATTTGCATAATGCAGACTTATCTCCTGGACAATGCAGTGCCCTGAAATCCCAATGCAAACGAACTGCAGCTGTATTAACCTCTGAGGCTTGGGGGGCTGCTTGGACTGTTGCTGGGAGCCCTTGCAGGAGATCACCCTTCCCCATCCAGCCCCAGGGACAGCAAAGTACAGACAGAACTTCATTTGTCTAGAGTTGGAGTTATGCACACGGTGATTCTCTTATCAAGTCATCCTATAGTAACGTCAGCAGTCAGGCTCAGGAGACTGTCTGAGAGTTTGGCCTATGGGATTAGACAGGCCTGGTTTTAACTCCTGCTTCTGTCACTTAGTGGCCATGTGACCAAGGGCTAGCTGCTTGGTTCCCCTCTGCCCCAGTTTCTCCATCTATAAAATGGGTCCTCAAAGTATTGCCATGAGGATTAGATGAAATAATATAATATAATGCAAAGGACTTAGCCTAGGGCCTGAAGTCTTGAGTGATTCGTGGCTGTGAAGATAAGGAGAAAAGTACTCTCAAAGATTTCTCCCTGAAGCCTGCTATGAGATCTGATGTTCACCCTGCATAGAAGACCATCTGCAGTGTTCTAGAGACAGCAAAAGACTCTTGAGAGTCCCTTGGACAGGAAGGAGATCAAACCAGTTAATTCTAAAGGAAATCAACCCTGAATATTTACTGGAAGGACTGACGCTGAAGCTCCAGTACTTTGAACACCTGATGTGAAGAGCCAACTCATTGGAAAAGACCTCGATACTGGGAAAGATTGAGGGCAAGAGAAGGGGGCAAAAGAGGATGAGATGGTTGGTTAGCATCATCGACTCAATGGACATGAGTTTGAGAAACTCTGGGAGATGGTGAAGGACGCGGAAGCCTGGGTGCTGCAGTCCATCAGGTTGCAAAGAGTTGGACGTGACGGAGCAACTGAACAACAACAACAAAAGACAGGTGGCCCCCTCTCCCTAAACTCTCAGCTCCACAGGAGGTGACTACGAGTCCCTCCTGCAGGGGGACCGTCATCTGCTCAGATGATCTGCTGTTTGTTGAGGGGTGAAAGGCAGCAAAGGATGACACTGAGTCAGAGATCCTACCAGAAGAGTCTTAGGACACTGTACAAACAGAAAACTCAGTCCTGTGACTTGTGCGCTGATCAGATTCACTTCTCTGTCAGGATGAGCAGAACCCCCCCCCGCCCCCGCCCCGGCCCAGCTCACACCTGCCAGCAGGGCTCCATCCCAGGGAGTTATAAGAACCTAAACTCTCTGCCCTTGTGAATATCTACCCTTCTTGTATCTGTCTGTAGGATCCTTACCATCAGAAGCAGGAAGCAGGAAGACCCTGCTGGTCTCTGTGAACAAGGAGACCTAGGATGTGGGCTCACCTTCTCCTCATCTCCAGTGGTCATGTATGGATGTGAGAGTTGGATGGTGAAGAAAGCTGAGTGCCGCAGAATTGATGCTTTGAAACTGTGGTGTTGGAGAAGACTCTTGAGAGTCCCTTGGACTGCAAGGAGATCTAATCAATCCATCCTAAAGGAGATCAATCCTGGGTGTTCATTGGAAGGACTAATGTTGAAGTTGAAACTCCAATACTTTGGCCACCTCATGTGAAGAGTTGACTCATTGGAAAAGACCCTAATGCTGGGAAGGATTGGGGGCAGGAGGGGAAGGGGGCGACAGAGGATGAGATGGTTGGATGGCATCACTGACTCGATGGACATGGGTTTGGGTAGACTCTGGGAGTTGGTGATGGACAGAGAGGCCTGGCGTGCTGCAATTCATGGGGTCGCAAAGAGTCGGACACGACTGAGAGACTAACTCAACTTGCCCCTTAAAGGGGGTCAGAAGTCAGGACCAAGAATCTTGAGCATGGAGCTGGGATGTCCCCAGGGAAGACTCAGTGAAGAGGCCAGGGCTCTGGATGGCACAGAAGAGACTGAAGGGCCCCATGTGACCAGGAGAACTAGGCACCCTGGGACAGGATCACCATTGCCCCTTCGAAGCTTTGCTTCAGGCTGGTCTTTTAGGTCTGGGACTTTTGGACACCTTCAGAGCAGCAGACCCTGCTGGTCCGGGGTTGGATGGCCAAGACTTAAACCTGGATTTGGTCCCCAACCTCAGGCAGGGCTCAGCTCTCCGCCCTTCACTCCTCCCCAGTCCCCTGCCAGCACCTGCAGGGTATCGCGCTGGTAGAAGTTAATGAGTGATTTATTAAGTCCCACAGGTGACATTCTTGCTATTTGCCCCCAAACTCATATGGCTGAAGGAGACTTTCATTTTAGGATTTAAGAGTTCAGAAAACTTATTTTCCCGAGGAGTGTAGATTCGGATTTTGTATATCCTGAGGCATCTCCTTTGCGGAGATGGCTCGAGGGAGACGCTAGTGGGCGCGTGGCGTGGGAGCCGAATTCCGCCCTGTGCTCTCCTCCTGGACGGCCTTTCCACGGAATAGAGATAAGGCAGGTAGAGTTCTGGTCAATATTTAATCAGGGTACACGGATTCGGCTCTGCAAAGGCGACACTTAGGACTTCTGTTTGCAGTCTCTGGCTAAGTGCCAGGAAAGTATTAGTCCCTCCCGCGCGTTCAGGGCAAGAGTACAGAGTTCTTTCTCCCAAAGTCAGCCACAGGAATTCAGATGAATACGCTATCCTGCACAGCAACCTCAGACCCCCACCCATTCCCCGGCCCCATTGATTGCTCCCACCCTCCCAGTTCACCTTCTCTGCTCAGCCAGTGCTGAGCGTGGTCAACCGCTTGGCGGCCCCGCAGAAAGGAAGAAACGCTATCTTTAACTTTTTATATTTGACCTTCTTTCCGAATGACTTATTCTAGGGATTTGGTCTCCTTGGTGGTGAACTCCTGCCTTCAGAGCGATAGGAGCCTCCGCGAAGTCAGGGATAGGACGGTGGATGCCCCGGGGCTGAGCCCTTGGGTCCCGCCCTGCTTCCATCAGCATCCTCTGATCTCAACAAACAGATGCTTTCAACTGTTCTCCACCTAACTCTCCTCTTGGATATCGCTTGCCCTCCCATTTCTTCTCCCATAGGGCGCGTGTCCCTGCCTGTGCCTGTGAACGGGGTGGGGGAGGGGCATGGACTCTCGCTGTTTCCCTTAGAAATCTGGAGTTGTGATGAGGTATTATTACTAGCCAGTGGATTTCTGCCAACTCCAAGGTGTAAATCACAAATCCTCACAGATCTTTCAGTTCAGTTCAGTCGCTCAGTTGTGTCCGACTCTTTGCGAACCCATGGACTGCAACACGCCAGGCTTCCTGTCCATCACAAACTCCCAGAGTTTACTCAAACTCATGTCCATTTAGTCGATGATGCCATCCAACCATCTCATCCTGTGTCATCCCCTTCTCCTCCCGCCTTCAATCTTTCCCAGCATCAAGGTCTTTTCAAATGAGTCAGTTCTTCGCAGCAGGGGGCCAAAGTATTGGAGTTTCAGCTTCAACATGAGTCCTTCCAATGAATATTCACGACTGATTCCCTTTAGGATGGACTGGTTGGATCTCCTTGCAGTCCAAGGGACTCTCAAGAGTCTTCTCCAACACCACAGTTCAAAAGCATCAATTCTTTGGCACTCAGCTTTCCTTATGGTCCAACTCTCACGTCCATACATGACCACTGGAAAATCCATAGCTTTGACTAGACCGACCTTTGTTGGCAAAGTAATGTCTCTGCTTTTTAATATGCTGTCTAGGTTGGTCATAACTTTTCTTCCAAGGAGTAAGCATCTTTTTATTTCATGGCTGCAGTCACCATCTGCAGTGATTTGGAGCCCCCCAAAATAAAGTCTGTCACTGTTTCTGCTGTTTCCCCATCTAGTTGCCATGAAGTGATGGGACCGGATGCCATGATCTTAGTTTTCTGAATGTTGAGCTTTAAGCCAACTTTTTCACTCTCCTCTCTCACTTTCATCAAGAGGCTCTTTAGTTCCTCTTTGTTTTCTGCCATAAGGGTGGTGTCATCCGCATATCTGAGGTTATTGATATTTCTCCCAGCAATCTTGATTCCAGCTTGTGCTTCTTCCAGCCCAGCGTTTCTCATGATGTACTCTGCATATAAGTTAAATAAGCAGGGTGACAATATACAGCCTTGACGCTCTGCTTTCCCTATTTGGAACCAGTCTGTTGTTCCATGTCCAGTTCTAACTGTTGTTTCCTGACCTGCATACAGATTTCTCAGGAAGCAGGTCAGGTGGTTTGGTATTGCCATCTCTTTAAGAACTTTCCACAGTTTGTGATGCTCCACACAGTCAAAGGCTTTGGCATAGTCAATAAAACAGAAATAGATGTTTTTCTGGAACTCTCTTGCTTTTTCGATAATCCAATGGATGTTGGCAATTTGATCTCTGGTTCCTCTGCCTTTTCTAAAACCAGCTTGAACATCTGCAAGTTCACTGTTCATGTACTGTTGAAGCCTAGCTTGGAGAATTTTGAGCATTTCTTTGCTAGCATGTGAGATGGGTGCAATAGTTGGAACATTCTTTGGTATTGCCTTTCTTTGGGATTGGAATGAAAGCTGACCTTTTCCAGTCCTGTGGTCACTGCTGAGTTTTCCAAATTTGCTGGCATATTGAGTAGAGCACTTTCACAGCATCATCTTTTAGGATTTGAAATAACTCAACTGGAATTCTATCACCTCCACTAGCTTTGTTTGCAGTGATGCTTCCCCAGGCCCACTTGACTTCACATTGCAGGATGTCTGGCTCTAGGTGAGTGATCATATCATCGTGATTATCTGGGTCATGAAGATCTTTTTTGTATAGTTTTTCTGTGTATTCTTGCCACCTCTTCTTAATATCTTCTGCTTCTGTTAGGTCCATACCATTTCTGTCCTTTATTGTGCCCACCTTTGCATGAAATATTCTCTTGGTATCTCTAATTTTCTTGATGAGATCTCTAGTCTTTCTCATTCTATTGTTTTCCTCTATTTCTTAGCACTGATCACTGAGGAAGGATCACATATCTTTAGGAGCAACAGAAGTTGCCTTCAGTGGTTAATCACTATATATGCACAGGGTTAAGAGCTTTCTTCATGACCTCATTTAATCCTTCACTACACCTTCTAAGCTAAGTGTGATTATCAACTTCATTTTATAGCTAAGGATAAAGACACACAGAAAGATCTTAAATAACTTATTTAAGGTCACAGAGCTACTGAGTGGTCAAGCCATGATAGAAGCCCAGATCTGTCTGAGTCTACACTGCACCCTTTACCACCACATGCTATAATTTTTTAATGTAAATAATTAAAATAACTTTATATTAAATTTACTATAATTGCACAGTAACACAAGAATGTTATTCTTGTGAAAAATTAAAACCGCTTAGATAGAGCTAGAATCGTCTTTGATCAAATCCCCTATTTTTTGTTACTTTCCCTCATTCAGTGGTTAATTATTCCGTTTGGCTAATATAATTTCAGACCTTTTCCTATATCTTTACATATATCTAAATATATGTTTGAGCTTCTCAGGTGGCTCAGTGGTAAAGAATCCACCTGCCAATGAAGGTGATACCTGGGTCGGGAAGATCCCCTGGAGCAGGAAATGGTAACCCACTCCAGTATTCTTGAGTGGGAAATCCCAAGGGTAGATGAGCCTGGTGGTCTACAGTCCTTGGGGTTGCAAAGCATTGGACATGACTTAGTGATTAAAAACAACAAACAAAAACAAATATGTGCATAGAAAACATCAGCAACACTTGCTTTTCAACAACACATGGAATCATGCTTACAAGCACCATTCTGGAGCTGCTTTCATTTCACAGTAGGTCTTGATTCTCTTTCCATGTAAACATATCAGATTCATTCATTCCTGTCACAGCCTTAAATTTCATGTTATATGTATATACCATAGTTTTCTGTTTTGTTGGTGATTCCCCAATCAGTGAACATTTGAGTTGTTATCAAATTTCCGTTATCATAATGTTTCAACCAAGATCCTTGAACATAGCTCCTTGTTCAATTTTGTGTGTATTGTTTTAGGGAAGAAGAAGTGGGATTGCTGTGTGATAGAGTATGAAAATTTTAAATTTCAATAGATACAAGCAAATGGTCTTCCACAGTGGCTGTGCCGATAGATAACTTCAACAACTGTTACACACAAGTTGGAGGAAAAATATTGTCTCTCCAGTGAGGACTGCACAAGAGAAAATGGGCTTAAACAGTAATAGGACACACACATAGGTAACAGGCAATGAGTGATGTGACTTCACAGACTTCTAGTTGGGCAGGTTACAATTTCTTTGAGCCTCAGTCTTCACATCTGCAAAATGGAACAGTGATTTCAGTAATTCAGAGGGCTATTGTGAGGATTACTTGAGATGATAACATGAAAAATTCATAGGGTATGACCATACACATACTTGATAAGCTAATGTAGTTATTATTAGCTTCAGGGGAAGGAAAAGAGAATGGAGGAGGGTCAAGACTGTCTTTTTCTAGAAAATCTTTAAGGACTGTAAGCTTATGTCTGGGCTGGACCTGGGAGCTATTCCCTTGAGGCAGAAAATTGGCTGAGAGTGCATTGATGCTCAGCCAATTTAAAAGCAGAGCTAAAGGCCACAAGCCATGACCTTGAGCTTGACAGGTCAGCCCAGAAGTGGTTGAAGTCCATGCAACATGAACATTCATTACCTTCTTATAAAAATGACAAATTCATGGGAAATGCTTTTGGTGTTTTTGCCCTTGAAATATCTTGACTTTTAAATCCTAACTTCTTTGATATTCCGTGTGGCAAATATTCAGGATTTTAGTCCATCATGGCAATGTTAGTAAAGTAATAATGCTTTATTTGGTGAGTTTTATTTTCCTATCAGCATGGCATAGTCAGCTTGGCTCTGACCTTCACTTGGGATGGGTAACCCTGAGAAAGTTGTGCAAACGTTTTAAGTCCCAATCCTTTGAATAACTGCATGATAATAATATTTATAAGAAAAGCTAATGCTTTTTATGGAACACTTAAAATGTACCAGACATCGTGCTAACTAATCACTTAATGTGTGTTACTGGGTTATTATCTAATTTAATGCTCACAATGAGTAGAAGTAGGTGGTGGTCCCAGGAGGCAAATCTGGGTTCAAATCCACTAGCAGTAACTAACCCCAAGTGCCAGGCTGGGCCCAGCGCTCCTGGGGCGTAGTCTTCTCTTGGGTCTGGTAGATGAGACCAGAATGGGCAGTTCTTGGCTTGAGAGGAAGCAAAGGTTGTCATGGACTCCTGACCTGCTTCTTGGAAGCCTTCATTGCAATTGAAACCAGAGCTCTTGAACCATCTTGAGCCTCTTTTCTATTTATTTACTTTTGGCTGTTCTGGGTCTTCAGGGCTGTGGGGGCTACTCTCTAGCTGTGGAGGACAAGCTCTAGGGTGTGTGGGCTTCAGTAGTTGTAGCTCCTGGGGCTCTAGAGCCCAGGGTCAGTGATTGTGCTGTGCTGGCTTAGTCACCCCATGGCGTGGGGAATCTGCCTAGATCAGGGATCAAACCCGTATTTCCTGCATTGGCAAGTGGACTCTTCACCACTGAACCACCAGGAAAGCCCCATCTTGAGCTTCTTAAACCACCATCTCCCTGCTCCATCTTTCCGTACACCAAACTCCAGGTGCCAAAGCAACAGTGCCAAAGCCCAGTCCCCCTTTTTCCAGCTTCTGAACTGCTGAAACCCAAGTGGAGGGGGCGGGGAATACCACAGGAGGAGCAGTACCTCAACATCTTGGCGGCTTGGAGCCCGTCAGAACTGGTTTCCTATCAGACAGGAGTGCTGAGAACGGCATGGCACAGGGGTAAGGTGTGGTGGTGGAGAAGTTTGGACACCTGTGTTGTGAGGACAAGCTTACGCTTGGAGCCAAAGAGAGACAGAGACAGAGAAGGAAGGGGCTTCTGAAGACATCGATATGCTTTCCTTGGTGACCATCCCCGCCCCGGTGACTCGGTTGTCCACCCATCGCCCTGGGACCGTGAACTCCCTTCTCGGGAGGTGGCAGCAGTCTTACTGTCCTCACTGGGCAAACTAGCAGCTCACGTGGGAGCTCTGCATGTTCAGGTGCCTGTTGGAAACTCCTGTTCCGTGAGCAGGCAGGGCATGGGGGGAGCCGGTCACAGGAACGTGGGTCTCTCTGGGCTTCAGAGGCTCTTTATCTGTAGGAAACCGGACATCCCAGGGCCCTTTGAGGGTCATGTCCAATGGCTCTTGGCTCATCGCCATCTTGAAAGGAAACCCATTTCTGGTGGAGGTATGCCTGGGACTGAGCTGCCCCCTTCAAATTCAACACAGTGTTCTGGCCCAGGGTGTGGCTGACTGAGCACAGGATTGGGGGCCCCAAGACCAGGCTTCAATAGTTGGTGACCCTGGGCGGGTCTCTTTGGTGCTGAGCTTCAGTTTTCTTCTCAGTGGAGTGAAGGGATGGCCGAATGGGGAGGTGGTTGCCCCACTGTGTGCAAGCTTGAAGGCAGTGAACCAGCTTCAGCAGAGGAGGCGTGTTTCTTCCTTGTTAAAATTAACAAATAACTTTCTTTGCACAAAACTGACCTCCTCAGAGGTCCTAACACAAAGCGAGTGAGTCTGAGGGTCTCACACAGTGTGAGGAGAGTCTGGGTTTCCAGATCTCTGTTTTCTCAGGGGAACTGTTTCTAGAGTACCTAGCTGTCCCAGTTAGCCCAGGACTAAAGGAGTCCCAGAAAGGTGTGCAGGATGCAGCAGGCTGGAGACCAGAGAAGAAATGATGAATATGAAAATTGAGGCACAGAGAGGTGAAGTGACTTACCCAAGGGCACACAGCAGTAAGAAGAGGAGCCAAAATTTGAACCCAGGCAATTTTTTGAGTGGTAAAAGTAGGAAAGACGGGCACAACCTGTCAGATTGGTCACCCTGACTATTCCCCAAGCTCTCCTCCTAGAGGCCTAGGGCAGGACCCTTCTGCCTTTGGCCTTGGGCTAAGTTCAAACCCACTTGCCCTTGGCTCTGACCCACTGGAGTCCAGCACTTGACCTTGCTTTTCTTACCCACTGGCTTGGTTTCTTTCTCTCATCTGTACCTGCTCAGTCTCATCTCCATCACCCACTAGAGTCAAACAGTCCTGGATTTCGACCCTTGGAGAAGTTATTTGACCAGGTAGTCTCATCCATACAGCATAAAATGACACACATTGTGCTCTCATCAGGTCCCAGGAAAAGTGCTAAGAACTTTCCACATCTTAACTCATTATCTCTCACAGCAATCTCTTGAGCATTATGATTTTCTGTACTATCAGGCATTGTTATTATTATTTGTATTAGTCAGAGTTCCCCAGAGAAACAGAACTGTGAATCTATCTGTCTGTCTATCTAACTATCTACCTGTCTATCTATCTACTGAAGGGATTTGCTTTAAGGAATTGGCTCTCATGATTAAGGACACTGGGAAATCCAAAATCTGTAAGGAGGGGGCCGTGGGGAGCAGAAAGCTGGAGTCTAGGAAAGAACTGATGAGCTTGGAAAGTGAGGCACAGAGAGGTGAAGTAACTTGCCCAAGGACACACAGCAATAAGAACAGGAGCCAAAATTTGAATCCAGGCAATCTTTTCCTCAGAGCCTAAGCCCCTAATTACTATTATAAATGGCCTTTATAATATGGGGCTATTACTGTAACTATTACCTTGCTGAGTTCTTGGGAGGATTAAAATACATACATTATGTAGTTGGTGACTGGCAGGAAGGAGATTCTCAATACTTGCTTTTGGCCTTCTCCCTGAACTTTTCTGTTGCAAAAAATGAGGCACATGGCCACAGATAGTCTGATTACTATCACGATTAGACTCAGATGGCTCAGCTCCCCTGAGGAATGGGTTTTTAGCCAGGGGCTCATGTGCATTACACGTGCTTGTGATGTTGGATGGCTGGAGGCCCTGGGGATGCTGAGTCAGTGACCTGCATTCTTCTGTGTCTTTAAACCAGAGCAGGGCGAAGCCCTCAACCAAAAGGAGCCTGGAGAAAGATAACAGGGTCTGAGGTGGTCTGTAAAGCCCAGGGCCCTGCAGCCAGCAGGGAGAGAGGGGCCAGGTGGCTTCTGGGGCCTTTGGGAGCCTGCCCTTTGTCCAGGGCTGTGGCCTTGGTATGCGCCCAGCCTGGTCTTTGCTGCTGGACACCGTGTGCATTGCTAGAATGTAGAACTGGTCAGACGGTGATCCCTGAGGCCACCTCACCTGACCTTCCACCCCAGTTATCGGTCCATTTGACCTGAGACTCAGGATGAAACGATTGAACTGCTGGCTGTGGTATGTGCAGGTAACATTTACGCTCACATCTGCAAGCTGTCGTGCACACTTGGAGGGGAAGCCACCCAAGGCACAGAGGTGAGCTCTGGCGCCAGCATGTCTGGGCTCAGATCTTGACTCCATTTACTACCTTTGTGACACTGGTCAAGCCAACTGACCTCTCTAAAGCCTCAGATTCTTATTCTCTAAAGTGGGGGTAATAAGACTGATCTCTGAACTGGTTGGTTCACTTACAAGGGCTCACACATGTCGAAGGGCATGGGCTCCTCTCTCTTCTCTGCTTGGAATCACTCCTCATCTGCTTACGACGCTGCTCTGGGGCCACCTTCTCTGACCATCTGCTTTGTATTCTTTGAGTCTAGAAGCATCAAGAAGGGCTCATAGCACCTTTGGCTGGCCCCATGCTTGGAGCCTAGGTTGAGAGTGACAGACTAACACAGGCTGGACTCCTGAGAGGGGGACCAGACTCGGCTGGGACCCAGACAGCGGCGACAGTCTCCCTGCAGGGAGAGCACCCTATGCTGCTGGGGTGGATTCTTGTACATTTCAGTTATATCTCCTGGGAACAAGTCCTAGCTGGTTTTGATTGATTGATTTTTTTTTTTTTTTTTTTGACTTTCAAGATATAGCACATGAATTTCTAAGTTTCAAAGCCCTCTAGGCAATATGCAAATGGTTTTAATTTGAGGTGTAACAGACAGGTGGAATTGACCCTAGAAAGCCAGCACTTTTTTGATTCCTGCCATAAAGATGATCTCTGAAAAGCAAGATGATTCTTTCAATTTATAGAATATTTTCTGGTCTCTTCTGTCCTATGATTCCTCTAGGCTGTGGTGTTAAGGAAAACATTTAAGGAGAAGCTTCTAAGAAAAAGGAAGATTCTCCTTGCTTTGGGTTATGGCACATTGTTTTCTGTGTCAGTTTAGCAGAAGCGGGTTAGGGGCTGCGGTCTGGATGGCAGTGCATCCGTCAATCCTGGATCAGAGACGAAAATGCCAGGCAACTCCGGGGCTTCCCCTAGGACTTGTTTTGATCCTTTCTTATCACGTTTTCCTTTTTTTTTAATTTCTCATGGTTTTGTGTGTGTGGTGGAGGGTGGGGGTGGGGGGCTCGGGGGACCCTCTGACCCTACAGAACAGACCCTGGCTGAGTAACTGGATTTAAGTGAAAGAAGTGAAAGTGAAGTCGCTCAATCGTGTCCGACTCTTTGCGACCCTATGGACTGTAGCCTACCAGGCTCCTTCACCCATGGGATTTTCCAGGCAAGAGTACTGGAGTGGGTTGCCATTTCCTTCTCCAGGGGATCTTCCCAATCCAGGGATCGAACCCGGGTCTCCCACACTGTAGGCAGACACTTTACCGTCTGAGCCACTAGGGAAGTCACTGGAATTAAGATAATGATTAAAAGCATGAGCTTTCGGGATGGAAGATGTGGATTCAAATCCTGACTTTTCCTGCTGCCAGTTCTTGTGGCTCTGGGTACTTCGTTTAACCACCCTAAGACTCGTACCTGTAAAATGGAAATAAAACCAGCATCTGCTTCATTTTGCCAGGGTGAAATACGTTAATTAGGTAACACACACAGTACAGCACATGATACTTAAAAACTCCCTCTTCGTTTCATGTATTATTAACCAACTTAGGAGCTCCAACACACCAACAAGTGATGGGTCCTGTTGTGGTCCCAGACGGTGCTGAGTGCTCCGTGGGGAGATAAGAGAAAGATCAGCCTTATTTCTTGGCTCTAAGGAGCTCTGGGAGAGACAAGACTTACACAAGAATAGAAAATCATGAGCTAAACAGCCAAGACAGTGTCTAATAAAATGCTAAGCTAAATGAACCTGTGATGGGAGAAGTTGAAATTCAGGGCAGGAGGCTGCTATAAGAAGTGAGGAGGTGCCCAGCATTTATTGAGCACTTACTATGTGCTGGCTTCACACAACTGGACCCTATTTTACTCACCAAGGGATACTGAGGCTCAGACACATGAAATAACTCACCTCCAGGTAGAATCGGCTGGAGTTGGCATTGGAGTCTGGATGATGGAGGGTGGGCCTGAGCTGACTTAGAGAGAGTGGTGGGGTGCAGAGAGGCAGAGGTTGAAGGGGATCTCTCTTCCTTGTTTGCTGCCTTATTCCTTGGTTTCTCCTTTGGAACTGTGCCCTGCCCCCTAGAAAGACATGAGAAGTGCTACCTGGGGCCCACTGCTGGTCTAGCCATGCTGGGCAGGCTGTGGGCCTCAGTGCCAGCCGGTCCTGGCTGGTGGAGACCACATATGGTTCCTACTGTGCCACAGCCCAGCAGTGAATACCAACACGTGTCTTGGCTCCACAAGGTGCTGGGCATTTGCCTTCTTATTAGGCTGGGCACATTCCATGACCAAGTGACCACCTGGGTTGCCACTTCCAGCTGTGTGTGGATTTGCATTGCTGCCTGTCCTGCAAGTTTTGCATTTTTGAGAGTCTGGCCTGGTGATGTGGGGGCCGGCATTGAGGGTGTGCTGCCTTGACTGCTGTCCTTGGCATGACTGAGGCATCTGGCATCCTGGGACAAGTGTGGTTCCGGTGGAGAGGAACAGGCTTTGAATCCTGTCCACCTTTCTTGATTGTGCAACCTAGAGCAGATCACCTCATCCCTTTAGGCCTCACCTTCCTTTACCATAAAATGGAAATGGTAAAAAAAAATACCCACTCTCAGTTTCATTTTGAGTATCAAATATATAAGGAGTCTGACCTACCTTGCTAGGTGCTCCATAAAATTAATAATCATTTTTAACGATAATCACTGCCTCTGGAATGTTGAGAGCTCTGAGCTCTAAAATAGTGCTCACAAGGGATGAATACAAGTACATGGTATGAGGCTGCCTCCGTGTCTTTCTTGCGCAGACTCGGTAGAGCTGCTGCTGCTGCTGCTAAGTCGCTTTAGTGGTGTCCGACTCTGTGCGACCCCATAGACGGCAACCCACCAGGCTCCAATGCATGAAAGTGAAAAGTGAAAGTGAAGTCACTCAGTGGTGTCCAACTCTTTTCGACCCCATGGACTGCAGCCTACCAGGCTCCTCCGTCCATGGGATTGTCCAGGCAAGAGTACTGGAGTGGGGTGCCATCGCCTTCTCCAGACTTGGTAGAGACCCAGCTTCTAATCCTCAAATGGGTGAAGGAGTTTGAGGTTGTGGAAATTCTGCGCTCTGGCAGATTGCTCAGGAAGACTGGTGTGATTGTAATAAAACTTTGCCCCTACGAAGTCTCTACTGGGCTGACGTGTTTTGAGGAGAGTTTAGCTTGAACGTATCACCCAGTAGGGTGCTCTAGCGATCATAATGGGCAAATGCCCACTTCTCATCTGTCATATCCAGGGATCAGTGGAGAGAGAACACTGTAGGTGTCAGAGGAACTGGTGTTTCAACTGCAGCTTGCGATCGGGTGACCCAGGGCACGTTTCTCTTCTTTCGGTTCCCTTCTCGTGTCAGGAGGGCTGCATTCCTCTGTCCTCTCTTGTTCTTGGCATTTACAAGAGCCCTGCAAGGTTAGCATTATGATGATGGGGTGTGTGCGCGCGCGCTTGTGTGTGCGCATGCGCTCAGTCGTGTCCGACTCTGTGCGACCCCATGAACTGTATCCCGCCAGGCTCCTCTGTCCCTGGGATTCTCCAGGCAAGGATACTGGAGTGGGTGAGCATTTCCTTCTCCAGGAGATGTTCCCAACTCAGGGATCCAACCTGTGTCTCCCGTGTCTCCTGTGGACTGGTAGGTGGATTTTTGACCGCTGAGCCACCTGGGAAGCCCACTGTTACTGAGCAATCAAACTTGGGTCACTTCAGTGACTTGCCCAAGCACTCCTGTAAGAAACCCAGAGTGAAAACAAGGTGTCGCACCAGACTTGAGCCTCGTGTTGAAAACTTCATCCAGATCCCCCTGGATCCTCTGGAAGAAGCTCTGGGCTAGTGGTCCAATTTGCAACCTTGAGTCCTTCCCTTGGCATCTTAATCACTGTGCTTTTCCAAATGAAATGCCTCTTCTCTGGTGATACTGACTGGATGTTTGCATAGTGTATCTCTGAGAACAATCTCGGGCCAAACCCTGTCATCTTATGAGAAGCTGGTTAATTATAAGTCACCACCGGCCTGCAGCATGGGGCAGATAGGGTAGCCTGACTATTTTCGGGGGTTGTAAAAATTCTCTGGATGGCTATTGCCAAAAAAAATTTCTAAAATGGACTGCAAGGTGGTTCTAACAGAGACATTTTTGGGGAGGGGAAGTCCAGCTTTATGGAGTCACTAAGAATAGTGCAGGTTGACCTGGGGTTTTGATTCTGATCAATTCAGTCTGAAATCAGCTTTATTCTCAAAAACCTGGTCGATCAGGCTGCAGCCCTGAAGTCCCAGTCATGTGAACTCAAGGCACTTTTGGTGAGAGGGTGGAGGTAGTCTGGTAGATTTAGGTTTCTTTTCTGAGTTTCAATAAGTGGAATGACCCCTTAGGTGGCAGATCCACAGATCAAGCATAAATTTTATTTTCCTCCAGCAAACAAACAATTCACAATGACTGGAGGAGATGTTGTGCTTTTTGTGGATGCAGCCTTAGCACTGTTTTCTCCACTTGGGCCCTACCCCGGTCAGCAGGGGCACAAGATAGCTGATCAGGGAGCGGGGAGGAAGAGGAGCCGCAGGATGGACTGCACTTATCAGGAGGTGACTCCGAGACCTCTGCTCGATCTGAACTCACTCAGCTCCCAGCTTGGAGAGCAAGGGGCAGACAATCCCCACTCCACACGAGGAGATGAGGTTGGCAAAAGAGGCAGCTAATGGTTGTGTGAGTTAGGCTGAGAGCTGGAGGCACAGTGGTTTGATTGGCAGGTTTCGAGACAGGAACTTGGGAGCTGGCTGACCTCTTAGCCTCAGGCCTCTGGCCCCTAGGTGGGTACTGTTCTCCCCCCAACACACTTCTTAGAATGTAAGTGAAGGGAACCAGAGGACCAGGAGTACTCCTCAAAGTGTTCCTTGAAGCAAAGGTAGCCCAGTTTTGCCCTTCCCAGTCCCTCAAGCTGCCGAACCCATCAGTCTCTCTTTGAGTGTCTACCTCTCCTTCCTGGCTTAGGCGGTGGGGTGTCCCTTTTCCAAGAGGAGTCAGGAGACATCCCACAGGGGATGTTCTAATATCCTCGCTCTTGTCTCTTTTTTAATGGGCACTTGAGATGTGCTTGGAATGGGGTCCTTGCCTTCTCTTCCTCTCCTCCCCTTACACTCATCCGTTGCTCTCTTTCTCCTCTTCCTTTAACCTCTGTCCCTTTTCCTCTTTATTCTCTTTCCCCAGCCCTTTCTCCTTCCTTGTTTTGATGTGTTGATTTTGCTTCCTACCCCTGACAATCTTGCCTCCTTAACAGAACTAGGGGCTCCCTGAGGCCGAGGACCACGACTTGAACTTGCATCCCATCTGGCATATGGAGAGACCCTCTAGAACCATTTGTCAGCGTGGTTCTCAGTGAGGCTGTGTTCTTCCCGGCCTGTGACTCCACTTCAGAGGACTTCCTTCCCTCTCCAAGCCCTCCTGGACTGCTTTCCTGGGCTGTGGCTCCTCTGGGGCAGCTTCAGTAGCTGACGGGGGCTTGTCTCTGCCTTGGATGGCCCGTCCTGTCCTCAGCCCCGTCTCCATCGCCAGCTGCTTGTCTCCACTGCACAGACCCCTTTCAGCAGCCGACGAGGTCTTGGACAGCGACTGGGCAAGGCTGAAGTTCCCCATTCTCTGCCATTTCCTTATCCCTCTGCTGGCAACAAGAATTCTCAGTGACTGGAAACACTAAAAAAGATCTGACCCAGCCTGTCTGAAAAAATAATGCAAACAAAATAAAAACTGAATTTGTTGAACTCTACTTGTAAGATATTGTAGACAAACATATCATTATCCAACTTTAAGAGTGAGATCTTGGCTTCTCATGGCTGGAGACTGATGGAGACTGAGACCAAGATGCAGAAGATGTGTTACAGTGGCAGTCAGGAAGTCTCCATGGATGGTTTAATTGAAACCCTAAGGTAAATAGCTCATTGCCAGGCATCTGGTTAGCTGCTTCATGTGCATTTTCACTGAGTCCTCCAGCAATCCTAGGAGGCAAATGAGTGTTAATTTTTTACCCATTTTATACACAAACTACTGAAGTTTAGGAAGAGTTAAGCAGTTTAGCCAAAGTAATGTGCCTAGAGATTTAAATCTGGGGTGACTCGGGTTGGTGCTTATGTTCATAGCCACTATATCGTACTACCTCCAAAAGCAAGTACGGTGTCAAGTTTGGAAAGCTTTCAGGAATCAGGCCTTGGAGTGAGGCAATCTAATCCATAATGAGCTCTCAGATTAATAAATCATGACGTTTGCCTCTGTATATGTTTAAATGTTTGGGTCTGTTAGATTAGCCCTAAAAAGTATACTGTTTTTACTTTTAGATGCTATTACTACGGTTTGTGTAGCTGCCACAGATGAATAAATATCTCAGTCCCTTGCTACTCAGAGTGTGGTTGAAAGACCAGAATTGCCAGCCTCAGCTGGGAGCCTGCTAGAAATGCAGGGTCTCAGACCCCACGCCAGACCTGCCCAAACACAATCTCCACTCTAAGGAGAGCCCCCAGGGACCCAAGTGCACATGGGGTGAGCTGGGCTCACAGCTTTGCCCTACGGTGGGTTACCTATGCAGTTGAAGACAGAGCTAATTGATTTATGATTCAGTCCACCCAGTTTTCCAAAGGAACACAACATTTTATTATTTAAAAAATATTTAACCACTTCTGATGTAACTGATAACCCTGACTAGCTCACAAAAACTAACCATTTAAAAACATTTCTGTTAAACAGTGAAGTTTACCTGAATTCAAATACCTGGGCATACCTCAAGTACCTCGTTCACTGAACATCACCCGCTCTCATTCTAACAACTTCTGAGTCACTCCACAGGATGAAGTCCTTGAAAGTGGCTCAACGAAACATTTAGCGACCTGTGCCCACTATTAGGGAAAAGAATAAGGATAATTAACACTCACTGAGTACTTTCTACTGGGCGTCAACAGTGCATTATTTGTAATCTTATTATTTTTAGGGATGGCATGGGACATCAACTTTTGCATCTCTTCTGGTTTATTTTGTAGAAGAGAATTTCATATAATATTGTGAGGTTTTTATTGACGGGGACTATCATAGTCATCTTTCTACCTGCAGAGGGCCTGGTACAGCACTTTATATAGAGTAGTTGCACAGTAAGCATTTTTTAAAACAAAGGACAGTCCAGCAACTCCAAGCTCCTCCTAAGGATGTTTCTTAAAGAGGCCTTTTGATTTTTCTTTAAGACATTAAAAATAATAGTTCCGTGGCATCACTTGAAACAGAGCTCTACTGGAGCAGTTTCCTTGCAGAGACCATGACGATAGCCGATCAAATTCTCTTTGTTCCCTTTCTGGTCTGCATCAAGTTTTAACCACAGCTTTTCAATTCAGCCTTTTATTTTTGTCAGTCAGGGATGCCTTCATTCTGCTGATGCTGTTGTCCATGGACGAAGATTGGGTCAGTGGTATGAACCTCAGGAGAACTCTGTTCTAGGATCTTTCCTAGGGCAAGGGGGTCATAGACTATGGGCTTAGACAGATTTAGGTTTGCATTATGTTCCTCTAACTTACTGACCTGGTATTTGACTCAATCTTTCTGAACTTTAGTTTTCTCATCTATAAAATGGGATACTAATACTTAACTTATTGGCTGGTTTGGGGGACCAAATGAGATGGTGGCAGGTAGGTGGCCTAGCAGGCACAAAATAACTGGGGAGCTCCATCTGCATAGTGACCAGCTGAAGTCAGCAAGGCCATGGTTTTCCCCTAAAGAGCAGAGAGAACAGAAAAACCAGATAGTTAGCGAAGTCTTTCCCAAAGGAATGGATATGACTCTTCTCAGACCCTGGCAGCAGCAACAAAGCTCTCACAATCCCCATTCTCTCCAAGAGAATGGATGGCCTCTTGTCTCAGAGTCTTAGAGAATTTGGAAAGATCTTGGATGACCAGAGGGTCATGCAATGTGACCCGACTTCCTGAGCCTTTTTTTTTTTTTTTAAATTGAAGTATAATTGACCTATTAGGCTGTTAGTCCCAGGTGCACAAATAGTGATTCTATATTTCTGTACATTACACGATGATCACCACAGGAAGTCTAGTCACCATACAAAGTTATTGCAATGTTATTTACTATATTTCTCACATTGTACATTGTATCAGAGTGACGGATATGAGCTACTTTTGATCAAAAAAAAAAAAAAAAAAGGATTCCACAAGTTGTTCCCAGGACAAAACCAATTTTGAAGAGTTTTTCTGAATGAGTAGGTTTTACTGCATTGGTTTGTGTGCTTTGGTCACTAAAGCCCAGAGAGGTTAAGGCACTTGTCCAATATCACAGAGCAAATAGGCAGTAGAACCAGGAATCAAGCCCAGGTCGGTCTGCTCCAGAGATCGTAAGTCTGGGCTGAATGGCGTGGTATCTGGGAAGCTGGATTCCCACTCCCCTCGTCCTGCTGCAGGAAGGGGACAGACAGATGCCAATGCTCTTCTCTTCCCTTGCACAGGTGGGAGGGAACACGGAGGTTCGAGCTCCGTATGACTACCCAGATCGGGAGGCTCAGTTCTGTCCTCCTCAGGTGGCCTCCTCCAGGCAATCAGCCAGCCCCCCCACACCCCTGCCTCCCTGCTTGGAACAGGGAGGGAATGAGATGGGGGGCAGGTTGGGGGAGGGTTCCTCCTCCAGCCATTCCCATATCATGGAGAGGAAGCCTCAGGGAAGGACAGCCAAGTCCATTGTAGCTTTGATCCTTCCTGCAAAACACAGGGAACACAGAGAAAACTTCAGCCTTTTCATGTTCTTATTCACAAAGCTCGGCGAGTGAGTGCTTAAAAACTTGTGGAGAAGAACTTTAGAGAAGCCACAGGGAGGACACCCCCGCCGCACCCCCTCATCTGAGTCTAGATCAGCTTGCTAAGCCCACGGCAGAGACAAGCGGCTCAGACGAGCCTGGCTCCTCAGACCCAGCTCAGACTGGCTGCAGCCTATGTGAGCTAAGCTGGAGGGAGGAGACTGGGGTCAGGAGCCCCACGGTTCTCACCTGCCACACCCTTCTGCAGGTCCTCACCCCACTGCACTGCCCTGGGCCCGGACTCCGGTGAAAGGTTAGAAGGATGTCCTTGCTGTGTCTTTCTGTTTCAGGTCCGGGGTGGCAGGCAGAAGGGTTTACTCAGGCTGGGGAGGTGGTCAGGCACCTCTCACTCGATGGGGCCACCTGCTGTGCCCTCCCATCGCTGGGCTGTTGGAGCCGCGGTGTAGGAGCAGGCTACCACAGAAGGAAGAAACATTCCTGTGGCTTCCTCAGGCCCAGATGCACATGAAATAGAGACCCAGAACCCCACAGAGAGTAGGTGGGTGTTCCCATTGCCTGGTTCAGTGCCTCAGTGGAGATGCAAGAAAGGTTCCCCAGACAGAGCATGGCAGGAGGTCGTCTCAACAAGTCTGATTGCGTGTCCCAGCCACCCAAAGTCTTTTTGCAACATGAAGCAAGGAGCCACGCAGAGAGAAGTTCAAAGGATATGAGTGTCCACATGATGTCAGGCCCAGATTCCTTCCTGGTTGGAATTCTCTGATAATAATAATGAGAGTGGGAGATGTTTACTGTTGGCCAGGGTCTGTACTTTTTATGAAACTTTAAAAGGTGCTTTTCAATAACCTTAGGAGTTTTGAAGGGCTACCAAAGGCTGGATTTTCTATTTGTCCCTTAAGGGGAACTAGACAATTAGGCCCACGTCCCTTCTACCTCTTGCTCCCCCACCCCTCCTGCCCCCAGTCATCTCTTCCTCAGTAGCTCGCCATTGACCTGTAACGGTTTTTTTGTGCAATAAAGAACTTTTCTGCTAAAAGATAGTCCTGTCCTGGGACAAGTCACTTTGCTACTCTGGACTCAGTTTCGTTGCCTGTGGAATGAGGGTTGATTGGACAAAACCACTGGTTCTCAACACTGACTCTGCATTAGTATCTTCTGGGGGGAGTCCTGAAAACATGCGAATGCTTACTTCATAGATACCCATACACCCATGACACATAAATGCACACATGTATAAAGGGTGAAAGCTGCATAAGATTTGTAGTCTAGTTAACGGCATTGTACCAATATCACCTGCCTGATTTTGCTATTGTACTGTAGTTAAAAGATGTCAGTCACCAATGAGAGAAGCTGGGTGAAGGGTGCATAAGACAAGTACTCAGTACTATTTTTGTAACTTCTTGTACTTTTAAAATACAGAGTTGAAAAAATTCCTAATGCCCAAATTCCACCCCAGAGATTGTGATTCATTTGTCCAGTGCTTGGGTGTCAGTGTTTTTTAAAACCTCCTTGGTGACTGTAATATGCAGCCACAGGGTTCAGAACTCTTGAAATAGATGATATCTGGAATCCTTTCCAGCCCTAAAATATTATCAGCAAAATTAATCTCAACCCTTCCTCAAACTATTTAAATGTTCAACTTGTAGGGGTCATTTCTGTTTTTAAGTTTATTACTCACTGCATAAAGATGTTCTTTTATTTGTCCTAAAGTTACCCCTTGTCTGAGTGACATAAGCTTTCATTTTCAAGCACTGTCGTCCTCTAGCTGGATCTTGGAACTGCTGCTTCTAATTGATGTCCTTTCCCTGGGTTTCTTGCCTCTACCATGGTTGACATTCATGGGTGGCAGTTCATTTCTTATTCACCCTAGAGCAGAAGCCCCTGATTAGATGTGGCCAGCTCCACACAGGTCTCAGCAGATAGGGGTGAATTAGGCAGGCTTCCATTTAAATTCTCTTTACTTTATTCTCTGTACTTCCATCCAAATCTCTATGGGGAACCAGACTTTCCTGAACCATTGAGGTTAATCAATAGGAATTATAACGTGGGAAACGAAAGATTCAAACCTAATGCTGAATGGGACTGCGCTTGGCATTTAAAAAAAAAAAAAAGCATCTCAAAGTTAAATCTCTCACAGGGAGTCCATTTGAGGATTTTCCCCTGTTCTAATGCTAAATCCCCTGTCCTCTGATGAACAGTTTTTTCAGAGAAAACCCCTTTTTTGCACAACCACAGCGAAATTGTTATCCTGCCCAACTTTGGGGAAAGTGTCATCCACGTACGAATTGATCTCTTTCAGTTATCAGGGCAATCCTAGGACTTGAGTAACCCCCAGCAGAGCTCTTCTCAAAACCTGGCTTATTCAACCTTGAGTTACACAGTGTGGGAGGGACGTGGGCTTCGCTAGGACAGACCAATGTGGGCTTTGACAGGTCTAGTCCTGACAGGCTAAAGGCGAATTTCTCCTCTTTGCTTCCTGATCACCTAGGTGGAAATGAACAGATGTCTCTCTCTCTCTCACACACATATACACATATTTTCCTGGGACCAAGTGCACGTTCTCTATCCATATTAAGCAAGAAAAGCTGTTTTCTGAGTGGACACAGATTCCTGCCCTCAGTGAGTTTAGAAGTTTATTATTGTGTGGACCTGTCGCCTCTCAGATTTGTTCATCTTCCAGCTCCTATAATCTTGCCCAGAGGCCTACTGGAGCATAAGAAATGGGTTACTTTCCCTGCCTTTTAAAGCCCAGAGCTGCCTAGCCCTGAATACCCCTCACCCCTGTCTTGCTGCTCTAAAATCTAGTCATTAGGGCTTTGTGATACCCCACCCCTGACCAACTCTTGCTTCTTCTGCAGGGCATCTCTATTCTTCATCCGTATGAAGAAGGGAGGAAGTGTGAAGGTTAATTTTCTTGAGCAGCCATGCCATCATTCTGCAGGCATCACAGAGGGTTTGAGGATTTAGAAATCATTGTAAGTCCATGTTCATTTTAATCTATAATATTCATAGTTTTCATTGGCTTTGATTCTAATTTATTTTAACCTTCATCTTTCTAGAATGAATAATCATTTAAAAAACCATTTTCTGCTGAAAAGAGGCACTGCGTGGCCCCTCTCCTTAGCCCTGCCCAGCTCCATCATTCCTGTTACCTTTATCTGTACCTTGCTCTCTGATGTCCACTTGCAGTCTTCGGCCAGCTGCCAAATGTCACTGCTCTGGGCCACTGATTGAGGTAATTGTTTCCAAACATTTACTACTTTAAACTTCGTCTTATCTCTCTCAGGTATCAAGGTTTGACCCTAATAGAAATTTCCTAAGAATTTGAAAATCACTCCATGCCCATCCTCCCAGTTTTAAATTTTAAAAATCACATCCTCATTTTTTTGTGTGTTTTTAAATTTAATTTGAATTTTTTATTAGAGGATAACTGCTTTACAATGTTGTGGTGGTCTCTGCTGTACATCAATGGAAATCAGTCATCATCATATTTACACGCCCTTTCCTCTTGAGCCTTCCCCACGATTCCGCCCCTCTAGATCATGACAGAGTACCAAGCTGGGCTCCCTGTGTTACACAGCAGTTTCCCACTAGCTATCTCTTTTACACATGATAGTGTATGTATGTCAATGCGACTGTCTCAATTTGTCCCACCCTCTCTTTCCCTCGCTATGTCCACTAGTCCATTCTCTATGTCTCTCTTTTAAATTTTTGACTGGATTTTGAAGGTGTGTAATCAGTCTTGAACACGATAAGCACTTAATCAATATTTTGTTTTCTTAATCTCCCTAATGGTTCTGAATGGACTTCCCTGGTGGCTCAGACGGTAAAGCATCTGCCTACAGTGTGGGAGACCTGGGTTCAATCCGGGTTGGGAAGATCTCCCGGAGAAGGAAATGGCAACCCACTCCAGTATTCTTGCCTGGAGAATCCCATGGATGGAAGAACCTGGTAGGCTATAGTCCATGGGGTCGCAAAGAGTCGGACATGACTGAGTGACTTCATTTTCACTTTCAATGGTTCTGAATAACAAAATTATTCATTCATTTGAACTTATATTTGTAACCTTATTAAATGTCTCTGTGGTATGAGGAACTGGCCACAAATATTCGTGTCCAGATACACATGCAACTTTTGGGGCAAAAGATCAAATTCCAAATAGATTATTCCTCCAGGTCTAATGCATGGAATGTGTGCTGAGACTATTAGAAGTTCTGACTGTGGCATCAGATAAACAGAATTGGAGGACTCTGTCCTGATTTATAGGTTGTGTGACCATGGGCAAGTTATTTCATCTCTCAAAACAGCAATTTTATCATTGGAGAAAAATGAGACCATTATAGTGTCTATCTTGTGTGGTTGTTTGACGATTAAATGAGATAGGGCCCACTGCGTTGGCCCACAGAAAGAACTCAGTCCATGTAAGCTATTATTATAGCTTCTGAGTTATTCTAAGTTACAAGGGCACAATCCAGACATGTAACATCAGTGTTTTTCCATTTTATTTTTAATTGGAGGATAATTGCTTTACAATATTGTATTGGTTTTTGCCATACATCCATATCACTGATTTTTAAGTGTAGGCAGAAGACCACCCATATCAGAATCAACTTAGGACTTACTGAATGAAAGAAAAAGAATCATCTTAGATACATTTAAACAGGCAGATGCCTGGGCCCTACCGCTGACTTACTGATCATGCCTTCTCACACTGAGGTGCTGCTGTTGTTCAGTCACTCAGTCCTGCCCAAACCTTTCCAACACCACGGACTGTAGCATGCCAAACTTCCCTGTCCTTCACTATTTCCTTGAGTTTGCTCAAATTTATTTCCATTGAGTCAGTGATGCCATCCAACCATCTCATCCTCTGTCATCCCCTTTTCCTCTTGCCCTCAATCTTTCTCAGCATCAGGGTCTTTTCCAAAGAGTTGGTTCTTCACATCAGGTGACCAAAGTATTGGAGCTTTAGCTTCAACATCAGTCCTTCCATTGAATATTCAGAGTTGATTTCCTTTAGGACTGACAGGTTTGATCTTCTTGCTGTCTCCAGGGATTCTCAATAGTTTTTTCCGGCACCACAGTTTGAAAGCATCAATTCTTCAGTGCTCAGCCTTCTTTATTGTCTGACTTTCACAACTGTATGTGAGCGGCTATTGGGAAAATCATAGCTTTGACCACATGGACCTTTGTTGGCAAAGTGGTGTCTCTGCTTTTTAATACATTGTCTAGGTGTGTCATAGCAAGGAGCATGCATCTTTTAATTTCGTGGCTGCAATCACATCCACAGTGATTTTGGAGCCCCCCAAAATAAACTCTGTCACTGTTTCCACTTTTTCCCTATCTATTTGCCGTGAAGTGATGGGGGTGGATGCCATGATCTTTGTTTTTTGAATGTTGAGTTTCAAGCCAGCTTTTTCACTCTCTTCCTTCACCTTCATCAAGAGGCTCTTTAGTTCCTCTTTGCTTTCTGCCATGAGGGTGGTGTCATCTGCTTACCTGAGGTTATTGATATTTCTCCTGGCAATCTTGATTCCAGCTTGTGCTTCATCCAGCCCAGCATTTTACATGATGTACTCTGCATGTAAGTTGAACAAACAGGGTGACAAGTTAAACAAGCCTTGACGTACTCCTTTCCAATTTTGAACCAGTCTGTTGCTCCAGTTTGGTTCTAACTGTTGCTTCTCGACCTGCGTACAGGCTTTTCAGGAGACAGGTAAGGTGGTCTGGTACTTCCATTTCTGTAAGAATTTTCCACGGTTTATTGTGATCCACACAGTCAAAAGCTTTAGCATAGTCAATGAAGCAGAAGTAGATGTTTTTCTGGAATTCTCTTGATTTTTTTATGATCCAACAGATGTTGGCAATTTGATCTCTGGTTCCTCTGCCTTTTCTAAATCCTGCCTGAACATCTAGAAGTTCTCAGTTCACACACTGCTGAAGCGTAGCTTGAAGGATTTTGAGCACAATCTTGATAGCATGTGAAGTGAGTGTAAATGTACGGTAATTCGAACATTCATTGGTATTGCCTTTATTTGGGATTGGAATGAAAACTGACCTTTTCCTGGGCATCTGTATTTTACCTAGCTTCCTAGGCGTATATTGATGAGAAGCGTCCTAGATTGTCTCAGAGCTGCTGTGCGGCGCCTGCGTCACCCTGTGAGCTGCAGTGGGGAGGAGGCTGGGTGGACTGTGCCCTTTGACTTTGTAGAGTGCCAGGTGTTCTGTCGCCCCAAATTTCTGCAAAGATCTTAAGGACCAGTTTATGTGCTTTGTGCTCCGTCGTATCTGACTCTTTGCAGCCCCATGGACTGCATACAGCCTGCCAGGCTTTTCTGCCCATGGGATTTTCCAGGCAAAAATACTGGATTGGGGTACCATTTCCTACTCCAGGGGATCTTCCCAACCCAGGGATTGAATCTGCATCTCTTGCCTCTCCTGCATTGGCAGGCGGATTCTTATCCACTAGCACCACCTGTGAAGCCCATTTTAAAGTTGGAGTTATTCATCATAATACACAGTAGAGATATTAGCTATTGTCTCACATTTTTTTAAATGGATCTTTTTCCATGCCAGATTTAGGGGAAAATTAAGGGGCATGTAAAGAGAGAACCAGAAACAAGGAAGAAGGAAGTGCTCTCTATTAATGCTGCAAGGTCACCGATTCAGAAGACAGAGGATAGAAGTGGGGAATGAAAAAAAGAATGGCATCCAGGAAAGAGATTTTGGTGCCAACCATTGGACATCTGTGTGTTCTTTGCTTTTGTCCCTTTGGGGAAGCTGATGGGGGTGGGTACAAGGTGTTCAGGGGCTTTGGGCTGTGTGCACAGACATTTGTTGACAATAGACCAGTTTCAGTTTGGTTTGAAACTATTAAAATTTGATTTTTATTTGGTGTCTCAGAAAGGCAGTAATTGTTCTGTTCCCCTGGCACATCTATCCCAGAGGCAGGTTGTAACTTGTCCTATTTGCCCAAGCCTTAGTAGAGTCCCCAGGGAGGGGACAGTCGGATGGTGTCAATTTGAAAGCAAATGTGTCTCCTGATCAAAAGAAACCCGGTGAGGTGGAGGTTTGCCACCTTCTCCCCCTCCATCTCCCAGCTCTTGTGCTTCGCATCTTCCTTTCCTGTGGACAGTCCGACACAGCTGGAAAGCTCTGACTATTTGTAAGCAGCTGGGAACACAGTTTTGTGTCAACAGGGAGGTTGGGGTTTAATGGAGAATGATTCCTCAGGTTCCTGAACAGTCTTTCACAAATGGCAACTCAAACTTTACACCAGTTGAGAGTAGGGAGCACCACTTGGTGTTTTTCAGACCCAAGCGCAGCCACTTATTGGCTGGGTGACAGTGGGCAGGTGACTTAACTTCTCTGAACCTCAGACTTCTCATTTTGCTATCAATGTTATTGTGAAGATTAAGTGAGATGATGTGTGAGAAGATCAATAGACACATTTGGCACATAGGAAGGGCTCAGAAAACAATAGCTGTGGCCAGTACCAATGGTACCAGTATTGCTGCCATTGCGCTGAACCTCAGGACATGGAAAATGCCCCCAGACCTCACTGTGGAGATGAAGTCCTATGCCTTTGTGCTGTCAACAAACAGGATCCAACAGTATAGTTTAGGACAGATAGCTTTAGTAGCTCCTCTTCACCTTGAAAGACAGTTGGCCTTGTTGAAACAGATTAATCAGAGGAAGTTTAATTGTAAATAACATGGTCAATCCTATAAATCAATCTATAAATAAGTGATGCATATTTAAAGACCTAAAGCAGAAATTCAGAAATAGAAGGTAACAAAGAATTCTAACCTTTGTGGTACATCAACTGCATGGCAGCTCTTAAGAGAAAGATTAAGTATTTGTCCTCAAAGTTTACAAAACAGGATTTTGGATATGGGAAGAATTATCTACAGTTTAACTGTGCTGTAGGAAAGATGTGCTTTTGGGGCATCTTAACCTTCCATTGACCACTGATACACATGAGAAACTAATGATTCATACACGTCTTTCTCTGATGTTGCCACAAGACATATACCCTTGTCCAGCAGTGGAGGCTGAATGTCCTTCTTCAGCCATCACAGCTCCATGTCTACCTTCCATGCCCATGGGAGCCAAGGCACCTCACCACATTAAAATAATTTTCAATCTGTGAACAAGTGGGATTAAATACTAAAGAGTAATTTTTGATTTCCAGAATAAATTGATGTCATTCAAATCAACTGGGGAATGACTAGGGGAAAATGTAAAAAATAAGACAACTTTAACTAATACAAAATTATTTATTAGTTAAAAAATTATCATTTGTTCATTACACAAAAAAAGTAAAACAATCGAATGTTCCCTACAAAAATTTTAACTGTGAGCATATAAAGAAAGAGTGGCATTATGACTGAGCCTAAGGACTCCATCTTGATGCCTAAATTAGTGTCAGAAAACCAAAAATGGTGACATGTAAACTGCACCTGTGATATTTTGTTAGCAAGTTGTATATTTTTGAGTTTTCATCTAGAGGTGGTAAAAAAGAAAAAAAAAATAGATGTATGCATGCTATGTTCCAAATAGGCATCGTTTCTATTAACTGTAGCAGATGTCCCAGTTTGTTTCCCTCTTATAGAAATCACTGCTTGCTGCTGTGGAGGGCGCGAAGTTCACATAGTCTGTGCTGGGGTAGGAAAAGCAGTCTGAGGCTCTGAAGGCGTCCAAGTGTTCGGCCTCACAGGAGGCACAGCAGCAGATGGAGGCGGGGGAGAAGCTGTCATACTGGGTGTGCGCGGGCGGGTGGGCATAGGTGTAATCTCCCGAAGGGTGGCCGCGGTTCCTGGTGTCCAGCTGGGGGAGAGCGGTGTGACTCTCCGGGGTGTATGAAGGCAGCTGAGCAGGACAGTAATTGTAGTCTAAGGAGCCAGAGAGAGTGGAGGAATCCGAAGGCGATTCTGGCGTCTAGAGAGATGAAAACCAAGGACCAAAAAGCGTGATAAATTAGACAGGATTAAAAGAACTGAATAGAGCGGATTTATTAACTCAGAGTAAAAGAACATTAGGGGTTAAAAAAAAAAAGCACAACAAAAGCATCCGACCCAACCCAAATCTGCAGAAGTAATTTTATTTGCTGGCTGTGTGATTTCATGACACCACATTCTCTATTTACCTATTGCTTTCCCAACAATAAATTGCCCTGCTTCACTGGCTTCCTTTGTTATAAGCATACTTTACAGGATGCTTTGTTCTTGAAACCACAAAATCCCATTGTGCCTGGTCACCTGCTCATCAAATCTTGCTGTGTGCCTCGATGCAAGCGGCAGGTGGCAGCCTGGATGTTTTCCCACACCCTTGACTGTGGAGAATGAATTAAACATACACAGGTAGAGCTGGCATCCTCACGGAGCCAGTGTCTGGGAGGCTCCAAGACTCCAAACTACTGTTACAGGCGCTAAAGTCTTGTCCTCTGCGGAGAAAGGTACTTTCTGCTCCCTCTTAAGCAGGTCTACGATTGTTACTGAGAAAGCCTAATTTGGAAGCTGGAAGAGAAGTGGATGTTTGGGGGGCCCTGTGTGTATATCCTGTAGAGTTAATTTCTTATCCCCTTAAAACTCACTTAGATACCTACATGGACTTTTGACAAACCAAAAGCATGAAAGAATTTACATTTAAGAAAAACACTATTTTTAAGGTTTTTAAGAGTATCTAAAAGACATCTTCAACAATTGGTAACTACCAATGGAAGCCTCACTCCATTTAAACTGATAACACATTTTCAATAATTTAAGGTCCAATATGAACAGAAAATGTAAATGTTTTCATCTATTAGGGCTTCATTTTTTACCAACCATCTCAGACCAAAACGGGCTCTTGTGCCTGTACCAGACCAATACGACCAGTTAGGAGAGCCAATTAAGTGTCAAAATAAAACAGAAATAGCCTCTTATCAGATGACAGTTTGCCTTGTTGACACAGCCTTAATTCTATTTTCTAGAACTCAAAAATCCAAGGGCCATTGTTTAAATCAGTGATTTCCAACGAAGAGAAGTCTGAATTTTACAGTTTAAAAACATTAAATGAATATTGCCAGGAAACCTCTTTTTATGGCCACACACCAATGTACTTGGGCATAGCTGACTCGGGATATCATGATTACATGTGTTTCCAGAGGATTTTGCCCTTCAATGCGTGGCTATTTCTACCTCCATTGGGTTTTACATCGCTCTTTGCTTGCTTCCTGGATGATTTCCTCGTTGATAGCGTTTGAATGATTTCTCACGAGATGATACAAACTCTCTGCCCCATAGTAGGCAATAACAGGTTTTGTAAAGAACAGAGATAAATTACCAGGCTCTGGTTAAAGCAGAAAGGGGCAGCTTGGAAGCTGTCTGGGAAATAGTGTGGAGTACTTTGCATGGAACTGAGCGAAGGATCCGGGTGTGTCTCTGGCTGAAGGTAGGAATCAAATATCTGGTCCAGAAAGCCTGGGTTTTCTTCACAAGAAACACAACTGGAAAATTCTCGGGGTTGGAAATAATTGGGTGTGGAAGGAATTGGTTCAGGCTCAAAATACAGTCCTAGAAAAAAAGGAACAGGAGAGGTTTTGGTTTAAAAACTGCACTTAAATATTTGAATGGAGTTCTATTCTATATTCTGAATATTTACTATATCTAGGGGGAAAAGGAGAAACTTTGAGGAAAGTAAATAGGCAGGCAATTTGGATTTTTTAAGTTGCCTTAGTTAATTCAAGTCCAGTGAAATGAATCTGATTAATAACTTGAAGACTGACTGTAAGTGTGACCTAGGCAAAATAAAAGAATGGAGATCCAATTTCTGTACAACCGTCACAGCCAAGCTCAAACTTTCACTGTCCACTTTCTTAGACTATAAGCACCAACACCCACCCCCTATCTGGAGTCCACGTGAACCTCATCTCTCAAAAGCAAACTGTAGAGTTGCTTGAGGCTTTAAGAAAACTGATGCCATGGGAAATAATCCTCTTGATCTAGGGTTAATTGCTTTCTAAAAGTTTTCACACCTAGGAACGTATATTTTGAGGAGTATTATAAATAGCAACACAAATCATAAAAGGGAGAAACCAGGAATATAGAAGACAAGCTACTATTATTTGTTTTATATTACAAAAAGCAAAAATGTTTCCTTAGTGAACACGTTATGTTACGCGTGATCAAGGAATTAATGTAAGTGCTTAAATACCAAACAAGAACAGTTCTGAAAACATGACTCCTTTTCCATTTTAGTATTATTAGGCCCCAATTCTAATTATTATCCTGAAATGCTCAAAGAAGATAGGCTTAGAGGAACGACAACACAGGAGTTTTTGAAGTCTCAAGGCTCCTTTAAGGTGAAGTTAAAGTGGCACATTCAGTGGGGAGTTCCCATAGCACAGGTTTCCTTATAGATGACCTCCTTCAACTCTGAGCTGCGAGTGGCATAGGTAGGAGTGTTTATGTAATAGCGTTATTCGTGCTGGGCTGAGAAAACACACTTGTTTGAACTGCTTTCTGGGAAGAGAGAAAAGAAGGGGAGGGAAGCCCCTGTTGGCTAGAAACTAAGTGAGCCGAGCAAAGGCATTGTTCTAGGACCTCGGGATGTTCTGTTTTCCATCTAATAGTGCACTTAAAAGATAACAGGTTTCAGAAAGTAATTCTGATCTTTTAATCAAGATTAGTCACTTGGAAATGAGGACCTGGAACTAATGTGAGGAACAAGCTCTTGGGACGGAGTAGATAGCAGAGAATAGACAGTTCAGAAATGAGGACAAAATGTTGCACCTGTTTCCTTGCTGGGCTTATATTTGGAGTCACCATGCCTTTTTTTCACCTTCTGATTGGTTGGATTCCAATTAAATGGCGGTGCCTATCTTAACCCCTGAATCAAGTACTAAAAGCCTTTCAAGATGGACTTTTGCAAGTGTTTTTGAGGGAATTGTAAGGCTGGCTGTACTGACCTGCGGAAGATGGTGGGACTGGGTCTGAAAGGTGGACACTGTTGCCTCCGGACTGCTGCCAAAGCAAGATGACCACAGAACAAAGTGAAATAAGAGTTCTTTAAAGGGAAAGCTAAAACATTTTGACATGAACTATGTTGCCTTCTACTTTAAGGTAAGCCAGATCTTTTCTTCTAAAAAAACTTGCTGTTGTGAAATACAACCGATGTTATATCTTATTCAGATTCAACTCTTATTTTTGTTTGGGGTTTTTTCTAATGTCTCCCACTTAAATTTTTATTAATTTTGATAAAAATTAATTTAAATTATTTTTATATTACATAAATGAACAGTTCAAGAAAACTCAATAGAGAGTCTATTAAACTATTTAATTTAAAATTAATAAGGACTAACATTTGTTTAATCCCAACTAGCTATAACTCAGTCAATCATTTTCCTCAAAATTTTCTTATACTATCTGTTGGCTTAATCCTGGATAGCTAAAAATAGTCACATGTTCTTCCTAGCTATGATACGTTATAACAAAATATTTTCTTCAAGTTGTAGTCAGTAACCTGGAGCTTATCTACAACTACATTGTAGTTAATGGTTGGGAAATATTTTACTTCTCTGGACTTTTTATGCTAGTTTCTATAAAAGTTGCTTTTTTCACTACAATAAATACCTGAAGTTTACGAGTCTGTTCCTTTTAACTATTCAAAGTAAAGCAGCCTGTATCCTCTGGTTAAATTAATAACTGTACTTATCGAGTAATTTAGGACTTTTTTGTTTTAGGTTTCAGGTGGTGGCTTTAAAGTTTAAAGGGACCAGCCTTGCTCCGAGAGTCTGTGCTAGGCAGCAGAGCTCCGCACACCTGTCTCCTGTCTCTCGGGGTACACTCACAGCTGTACACTGAGCCCCTGGGAGCCTGCACAGTCAGTCTCTGCTGAAATAGGAGGTGGTGTTAATTTTGAAAACGATCCATGCTGTAATGTCATGAACCAGGAAGCTGGAATCCTTCACCAGCTCTTTATGCAAATATTTGGCTGCAGCTTGAGCTCAAGCACTTGGAAGGAGTGGGTTTTAAAAACTCAGCTTCATTGTAGAGCTCTCATTAACCCCATTCCTCCCCCGGAATGGTCCCTTTGTAGGCCTCCCGAGGTTATCTCCCTCAGGTATGTTTACAATATCCTAGTGATATTATCTCGCTAGTCATGGGTTCACTTTCTACTCTGCTCCCAAGAATACAAAGAAAGTCTCCTCTCTCTGGATTTCAAACAGCATAAAAATCCACAATCTATGATTTATAAAAACACATCATCTGTTTAAGAAAATTAATAGTAGAAAAGGGTAAATTATGTTTTTTGGTAAGTACTAATTCAAGTTTCTTTTTATCCTGTAGGTGAAAGAGTTATGTGTGTGCGTGTGCGTGTATGTGTGTAGGGCTGTTTGTAAACTGATTCTGCTGAAGTAAGTTTTTGAAACTGACAAATCTGACATGGACGTGTGTCTCCTGGCACTACTGGATACCTTAACATTTGTCTCAATCTATAACTTCCATCCAGGATTGCCTTCTTGAAATTTCAAATTGTGGATACTACTCTGTCTTTATAACAAATTATGATAAATTTCTTCCTGCTTTACATATTTGATAAAAAATCAACTCTTTCCTAGGCTTAATGCTTCCCAAAGGTCTCCTTCAACCACTGAACAAACTGGAGATGATCTCTGTTAAACCAGAAGCAGGCATACATACACTATCCCCTGCTACCTGCCATCCACGTCTACTGACTATACCTCCTAGGCTTCCTAGAATCCCAGATTCTTCTGCTGGTTCTTAGTGAGGAATTTTACATCTGACTCTCAGAGTTAAATCATCTCTGTGTTACTCCTCCATGCCTGCGAGGACCTGGGTGGATATCATCTTCCAGAAAGCAAAGCTGGGGCCAGCTTTGCCCTGCATGTTCCTGCAAGGCACTGGTTTAGAAGTACTGCTTGATTATTTTTCAGGGAGGAATTCAGAAAAATTTAGATAAGTCAAATTGCTCTAGGGAATAGATACTGGTTAGATACACAAACGAAATGTTTCAGCCTTGCTTTCATTCCAGCAGCTAGCTAACAGGGAAACAGGGGCCAAACCAACCCAGAAGTGGACAAGAAAAATACAGTAGCCATTTGCAAGTGGGGCTTCTCCAGGTTGCAGCTGGAGCAGAATTGCACAAGGTACCAAAGCCCCTTAATGAAAGATTACATTTTGTTAGGAACATCCTGATGATTTTTTTTTTTTTTTTTGCACCAGTAGTATATCCCAGTTCCTTTGTTCCTGCTTTTAATAATTTTAAAATAATCTCTGAAATAAAGGAGTTGTTAGTTAAGGCTACCAGACTCCTGCTCAGTAAAGCTGGATCTGCAGGAAGGTGAATTTAGGGAGCCAATAGGTGGGAAGGTTGTTTTTTTTAAAGAATAAGAAACCATTAGCAACTTACCATTAGCAACTGTAAGGCTTTGAACTTTAGCTGTAATAGAGGCATAGAGATCCCTGATCCACTCACCTCTCTTGGTTATTATAAGAACTAAAAGAAATAGTGAGTGTGCAAAAGTGCTTTAAAAGAACCACTGGAAAGCCCTCTACAAAAGGAAGAAAGTTTTATGGCATGAGCTGAAGTTCTCCATATGGAGGCACTGACTTTGCATGCATGCTCACTGGCTCAGAAGTGTCCGAATCTTTGCAACCCCATGGACTGTAGCCCGCTGGCTCCTCTGTCCATGGGATTATCCAGGCAAGAATACTGGAGTGGGTTGCCATTTCTTCCTCCAGGGGATCTTCTCGATCCAGGGATTGAACCTACATCTCCTGTGTCTCTTGCATTGGCAGGTGGATTCTTTTACCACTAAGCTACCCAGGAAGCCCACCGACTTGACACCTAGCAAATATAAAATTTGTGCTGTCCATGCTATATCACAGCAACCTCTAAACTCCCACTAGAACTCCAAACTCTGAGCAAAGGGTGTGAGTGAACACTAGTGTATATCTGGCTTTTAACTTCCGATTCTAATTTAATTTTAGCTACTTTTCACAAATAGTAATAATGATAGCTAACATGTATTGAGCACTTTCTAAGTGGAAAGTGGTCTCTAAGTGTTTATGTGCAATAACTCATTTACTCCTCACAAAATCCCATTATCTCCAGCTTAAAGATGAGGAAACGGAGACATGAGAGACTGAGTAACTTGCTCAAGCCTTCACACAATGGAGGAACTGAGGTCTGAACCCAGTTCACTGGTTCTAGAACATGTGTTCACCACTGCTATGGCATCTGCATCTTCCCCAAAAGGCCCGTTTTATGAAATCAGGCATTGCACACAAACAGCACTGGACCCAAAAACTGTTGTGGGACAGATGCCAATAAGCTGAAGACAGGACCAGTCTTACCACTGGCAATATGGGCCCATCCTTTGTATCTGAATTTACACCCAAACCAACCCAAAGGCAACTGTGTGATCAAGGGCTCTAAGCGACGAATTGCCCTCTCCTGGGGGAAACCACCCTAGTTTATCTGGTTCTGCTGCTGAGCATTCTTGCTAGTATCTTCTGCTTTAGGATGCACATAAAGTGGTAGGTACCCTTATGACTGCCCAGGTCTATCTCATAACCCGGAAATGCTTAAGGCTTCATCACATATAAGGAGGTGGTTCTATATTCCAAGCTATCTCTGAGGCTACACAGCCCCTTTCAGCTGGGTAATTTCAGTGCTTGGGATCCAGAAGAATGAGGACAAAGGGTGGATGGGGGGTGTTCCACGAAGAATCGCCCCATGAAGGGCTCCCGAAAAGGACATTTGTGGGAGAGATTTCCTTTGCCTATTTGAGGGCACATACACTATCTTCCTACAGAATAAGAACCTACTTACCTACTGGCTGCTTCTCTCCCTGCATTGGACCAACACGCTGGACTAAGATCAGTGGGGCTGGACTCCCATAAGTCCTGAGTCCCACAACATGTCTGTTCTTTGTGGTGAACTGGGATGAAGGTGGGCACAGATGTTATAAAATCAGCTAAAGAAGGCAAGGTCTGGGAATGGTGATGGGCCCAGGGAGGCCTCCTACACCTTCCCAGACACAGGGCAGAAGGAAACTGAACACCATTTGGGAACAAGTGAAGGGTTTATGCTTACGGTTCCCCCTGAGGCTGCCTGGTGTGCCCTCCTCTGCTGCAGTAGCTCCTTCACCGTGATCTTCACCCGGACACCTTGATACACCTTAGGTTTTTCTGGGGAAAGGCAGCTGAGTCAGTGGTCAAGTGTAAGGTCTGCAGTGTCAGGCAGGGGTGTAGGGGTCTTTATAAACTAGGCATCTAATGCCAGATGTCCAGGTCTGGATAACGCGAAGAGAATGCTAAACGGCAGATGGGAAAGAAACTCAAATTTCTCAAACTTGAAAGGATGAAGAGATTACCATGGGCAGGTTTCAGGGCCCCAGTGGAAACAGAACCTATGGAAATCTGTGGGCCCACCCACCCCAGGCTGGGCACAGGTTTTTCTGCTCAGGAATGTGGAGACCAGTCTAGGGAAGCTCTCCTCCTTGGCTCAGTTAGGGAAGCCGAGGGTTCTGGTCTGGAAGACAGACCTGGGGAGGGGCTGGATGCTTCAGCACTGACCTAGCCCACCCCACTCCCACTCCAGTGGAAGTTCCGAGTCCCTTCCTTTCCCACGGGACCAGTCGTGGCTTCTGGGGAGCCTCTGACCTCAGTGTGCCCCTGGTCTGGAAGCCAGCCCTGGGGCAAGCAGCGGGCGGGTGGGGTTTGGCCGACCCTGGCCCTTGGATCGGGGAGGGGCTCACTAGGCTGAGCCCAGTAAAGTGACCAGGCCTGAGAACTGCCCCCCTCCCTCCCGTCTTTTCCTCCTGCCTCCACTCTCTTTGCCCCCTTTCTGCGCCTTCGCCTCTTTCCCGCCTCCCTCCTTAGGCCCCGCTCCTGCTCGCCCCTTTTCCCGTCTCTCCCCACCCCCTCCCTTTCTGGGGCTGGCATTTCCCGGCGGCGCCCGAAGACTCCAAGTCGAGTCCGCGCAGCGCGAGCCCTGGGGAGGCATGCGGGGCGGCCCAGGACCGCGCGCGATCGGCAGGGAAGCCGCCCTCCAGAAGGGGCCGCCCCGGGCTGCCAGGCTCCCGGGAGAGGCCGAGAGCCCGAGGGGTCGGCGTGGAGGGCATCTGGCGCGCCGGGAGCTCGGGGCAGCCGCGGCGCCGAGGGGCGGGGCGGGGGGCGCGGAGCCGCGGTGAGTAGGTCGGGCCAGGCGAGCGTTCGCGGGCGGAGGTGGCCGCGGGAGTCCGGGCGCGACTCCGGCCCTGACCTCGACCCCGGAGTGCTTGAGCGCGGGAGAGCCGCGCGGGGAGGGGGCGGGCCGCGCGATCTGCCGGGGCGCCGCGACCATGTCGGGCCGCCAGCGCCTCGCCTGGTCACTGCGGAGACCGCCGCAGGACTGGTGGGAGCCCCCGGGGCCCGGTCCCGGGAGCTAGACGTCTCCCCCCGGAAAAGGAGGTCGCGCAGTTCGTCGCCCAGACCCAGGGAATCCCGCATCTGGCCCGCGGGGCCTGGGCTTCGCACCCTCTCCGCGATCCACCGTCTCCCAGAGACTTCCTCGCCGGGTCCGCGGCCCCACGGCCAGCGAGTGCGGCCCGGGATCCGCGCAGGAACCGCCACGGCCCGGCTCTGGGCGGCCGGCGCGCGTCCCCGGCTCATCGCGAGCCTCTAGCTCCCCCCGCCGCCGCCTCTGCTGCGCGCGCAGAGTCCGCGCCGCCGAGAAGTCCCAGGGTCACATCTGTGGCCAAGTGAGAGGGCCGGTGGTGGACCGCGGGACGCGGACCGCCGCGGCGGCCAACTGGGTCTCTGGGCCTCTGCCCTGGGGACCAGGCGCCGAGTGGGAGCGGCCACAGCGTGGCCCGTGCCCTCTCCCGATCGCCGGCTCCTACTTGCATGCCCTGACTTTGTGCCTCTCTGTTCCATGCAGGGAAAGTCGTGGAAATACACCCGGATCAAAACGCCCCTCGCCCTCGTGACCCTACCCCAGAAGAAGCAGCCGAGTTACCCGACATCGTGGTCAGCAGAAGCTGAGGTGTTGGCTGGATGCTGCAGCTGCAGGGACTCAGCGTGGAGGAGGGCTCCTGTGCAGGGGGAGAAGCAGAGATGCAACATTTTTAAAGTTTCACAAAGCATCCAGCTGCACCCAGGTTCCTGGAGCAGGAGACAAACAGAATTAATGTTTTATACCTTCGGGTATAGGTTTGAGTTTTTTCCCCCTCATGCCAAGTATTTAAAACCTCTAGAAACCCATGATTTGACAATCAATGATTGCGCGATACTTTCAATTTGAATATTCAAAGGCTTAACAAAATGGACTATCTTCTGCAGAAATCCTGCACACAGGCACCCCAGGGAGAGTCCACAGAAACAGGGAGTGAGACCCCTTTGGGTCCCGACCCTTGCTTTTACTGTATTTTGAGCATTTTGCCCACCTTCCCACAGAGAGAGCAGGAATCCCCAAAGATGCTCTGTGTTTCTGCCTCAAAGGCAGCTCTGGGATCCATGAGTGACCCAGGCTGCCCTTCATGTCCACCTGAGCCAGACTGACTGGGCTGACTGGTTTCCATCTCCTCAGTCTCTGTTTTAAGGGAAAATCTCAGGTTTTGGGGAGTGAACATGGCAGCCGGCAGGTATGGCCTGGCAAGGAGTCACTCCGGGCCCAGGTTGCAGGCTGGAGGCCTGCAGAGGCCTTCGCTCTGCACCTCGTCTCCTTCTGGCCCCGCCTGGCCACGTGCCGGCTTCCCTCCCCTCTTCCCCCGCTCTCTGTCTGTGCCCCAGACCCTGGGGTTTCAGTACCGAACGCCTGCACATTAAGACCCTTTGCTCCTCCCCACAGAGCTGGGGATGCCTCTGGGGCCTCACCCTCTGGAGAGTTTCTGAGTCTGGTGGTTTTTCACTATGAAGTTCCCCCTTTTTTTTTTCTCCTTTTTTCCCCTCTAGAGCCACCCCTGCCTTTTGGATACAGGCACGTGTATTGAGAAAGGATGACAAGCTTGGCTTCTGCTCATTTTAGCTGAAAGGATATGGATTTGGGTTCAGGACTTCACACTTTGGGTGAGAGGTAGGAGGGCTTTGAGGTCAGCTGCCCCCTCGGTCCTGGGCTAATCCCTTCACAGATGACCTGAGATTGTGCTGGGTTATGTTCTCCAACCCCCTGCTGTACCTCTTCTGTGTGATTTGGAAGCTCGAGAAGATGCGAGTGGTCCAGAGAGGGAGTGGGTGCCAGGCCAGATCCTCTCCTAGCCCCCATGGGAAGGGAGAGTGGGGTTCCCTTTCCAGGTAAGCCAAAACGTTTCCATGTTGCCAGGACAGGCAACGATTATAGGCCCCTGTTTTTTGTTCTCTGAAATGCAAACAGTGGATTTGAGCAGAAAAAATACCCAGATGCTCTGGGATGTGTTGGTTGCAGGGTGGAGCGCACAGAGGTGGAGAAAGGAGTCGTCTGATGACACGACAGCAAGAGTGGGATGGATGAGTTGCCTGACAGGTGGAGCCATGTCTCTGCGGGAAGAGATCAGGGCTGAGACCCTTGAGGAGGCACCTGGCAGTGGATTTGTCTCCAGTCCACCGGAATCTGTCAGCTCTGGAGCCTCTTTCTCCAAAGGCACTGAGCCTCTGTTTTGAGTTTTCCTGATGGGCCTCAGGACCAGCTTGGTGAGGAAGGGAAGGCCACTGAGAGTTTAGAGAGCCCCTGTTTCCTTTCCCCATGCCCTGTTGTGCGTGGGCACAGCCCTTCTCAGGAAACAGTGAGTGAAGCAGTGTAGAATTAGGGACAGTCTCTTGTCCTCTTAGCTTCTTCCATGAATTCTTTTCTATTTTGCCCTCCTTTTTGTTTTACACTTATTTTTTTTTTGGTTTGCATTAAAAAAATCTCTTGGACCTTTCTGTTTTTTTTTTCCGGGTTTCTTTTTTCCGTCTCTCTTTTTGTCGTCACTTTCCTCCATTCCTTATCTGCGTTGCTGTTTTTCTCCTGGGCTTTGTGTGTGTGTCTGTTTTCCCATGTTCTGGGGTGCTGTCTCAGTTTTTCAGGCTTAGACTCCTTCCTATTTTCTCCTTTCATGTGGAGATGGACCGAGATGGAAGGAGGCCATAGAGGGCCCTTAGCGACATCATTGAAACTGATGCTGGTGATTGGTTGCCCTTTGGAGAAGGCAAGCAGGGCTGGGTGAGAGGTGAGCTGTGTGGAGGCCACAGGCTCTGCAGGGACAGCAGAGACCTCTCTGTCCCTTCCTCCCGAAGCCTCTGCCCAAACCAGAGCAGCAATTCTGGGGGCTTCTGCGTTGGCCCCTAGCTGAAGTGATGGATGTTCCAGTGATGTGGCTAGCCAGCAACTTTGGAAAACTGGATTTCCTTAGGCTGGAGCCCTGATTTGAGAAACAAGCCCCCCGCCCCCTGCCCCCAGTTTGTAGCCTAAAATTAAGGAGTTTGGTTTCCACTGTTTCTATAATCGCAAAAGCCTAGCACAGATACTTAAGAGCCAGATGCCACGATTGTAGGGGTGAGGGAGTGTTCTTTCTAACTTGCGCCCGTAAATTCTCCTTGTGAGGCCCTGTGAGTCATGTGGCCTGGAGCAGTGAGCTCGGCTCTGACACCCCGTAGCCTTGGATGTTCCTCATAGACTTCTTAGAGTTTGCCCTTCATTGAGTATTTGTTGCATGTCAGGCCCTGAATGGTAGAACCTCCCCAGATTCCAGACGAGGAAACAGGGTCAGAGGGATGAGCGACATGATCAAGATCACTGAGCAGGTGCATGGCAGGATTAGGAATCAAAGTTTCATAAATCCCTTACTCTTAACTATTATTGTTATCTTCCTGATCTTTTATAGCAGACAGCTTTCAAACTTTTTAGACTTCAACCCACAACTAAGAAAGTCATCTTACATGTTCACATACTATAACAGTATTTATATGTTTATAGAATAAATTTTCATGGAACAATATACACCTATGCATGTAAGATGTTCTGAGATTTTCTGTTCCATCTTTTCCATCTCATGTTATTTAGAAAAAAATCTATGTTGATTGGGAGTCACTGAGATAATTTAATGATCTGCGGATGCATTGTGACTGAAACTGGAAAATCCTGGCTGTGAGACATGCAGACCCACTTCTCAGAGCTGTGCTTAGGCAGCAGAGCTGTTGTGTGTGGACAGTGTATGCGCTGTCTGCTGTGCTGTTGGCATGTGTGGGGAGGCTGGGGCAGTGCAGATACTGATTGGAGAGTGGTCTGTGAACACTGGGGTCGCCGGAACCCCGAGAAGAGGCTGCCTGGAGGGGAGGAGGAGCTGCTAATTAGGCTAATGACAGCTTGTGTGCCTCGGACTGGGAACTCTTCTTTCTTGCTGGGGGCATGTGCTGTGCTTAGTCATTCTGTCGTGTCCAGCTGTGTGTGACCCCATGGACTGTAGCCCTCCAGGCTCCTCTGTCCATGGGGATTCTCCAGATGAGAATACTGGAGTGGGTTTCCATGTGCTTCCTCCAGGGGATCTTCCCAACCCAGGGATCTAACCTAGGTCTCCTGCACCGCAGGTGGATTCTGTACCATCTGAGCCACTAGGGAAGCCCAAGAATACTGGAGTGGGTAGCCTATCCCTGCTTCAGGGGAACTTACCAACCCAGGAATCGAACTGGGGTCTCCTGCATTGCAGGTGGATTCTTTACCCACTGAGCTACCTTCATGGTTACCTGCAAAGTGTCTGCCCTGAGGTCCTGATCATCCCTTTGGAGCTTTTAATAAAACACTGAAAAATAAAATGTTGTGGACTTTAACAGGTTCTCTTGCCTCAAAATGTAACACAGGGTCCTGGTGTTTGGATGTTTAAAGGGATCTATGAGGGACTGAGACAGACTTGGAGTGTTTTTCAAACATCCCTGCTGGTGGTTGTCTGGCCACGGCTCCCTCTACCCTTGGGCTGAGTTGTAGGCCTGTAGATGAGTCTTGAGGAAATGGGAGCTCACTGCATGTCAGGCAGTCTGTTCCACTGCTTTAAATATAATGATCACTGGCTGAGCCAAAATCCAATGTGTTGTATTAGTTGAGCACCATCTATGTGCTTGGCCTGGTATCAAGCACCAGGACTACAAAGACATAGTCCTGCTTTCTGCCATCAACTGCTTGGTGAGTAATGTGGATTACCTGTTCTCCCACTTCCACATTGCTGCTCCTTCATTATGGGTCTGTCCAGTACATTCATTGGTTCATTCATTCATTCATTCAATGAGTATATAATGATGACCTGCTTTGACCAGGCCCAGAGCTAAGCCTGAAGAAGTTATCACACTTTCTTCCACTCGTACTGCAAACCTTCTCTTTCTGAGGTTCACCACCCAGAGTTTCTCTAGCTCTTTATGTATTACAGTGTTTCAGATCTCTGAGCCACTGATCTTAGAAACTCTTAGCTGGTCCTTGACCGTCTTGAAGTCCTGTGGCACCAGCATAATGGGAATAGAATACATTTCTTTTTAAAGTTTTAAGCTGAATATATTTAAAGTTTTGGCTGGCTTTTGTATGCAAATGACACTGCAAAGCATTATATTTTTCCCCCAAAGTAGGAGATTTTATTAAATCAGGCACATTTGACACATGGATATGGAAAGACTTTCAGTATAAGAAAAGGGAGTTTATTCCCTGTAAATTTGACTATGGCTCTAAATTCTCTTTATTAATGCAAAGTTCTTTTGTCATTCTCACTGAGGGACACTGTTACTAAACCTTGTGGGTGATATCAAGTTCCAAAAATATGGAGGAAACAAGTACTTACTGGGGCCAGTGTAACTGCTTGGTCCATATGAAAATGACCAGGAAGACTATTATACGAAGGTTATTTAATGATTTGTGGTAAGTCGAACTCTTTCCATAAAACATATTGAAAGTTTTTACTCTAAGAGACTTCCATGGGGAATGAGCATTTGATAGTTTATCATTTTGGAAGATACCATCAGATTCTTCTTGAAAAGTTCATCTTTTACTTAAAACATTTTTATTATGCAACATTTAAGACATACAAAAGCATTAAGATTACCATGATAAAAGCCTATGAATGTATTATCAAGGTTAAGAAATATTATCAAGGCTAAGAAAGAAGTAATCTCTCATTTATGGTTAATTTTTTGGATTTTTCCACCTAAAATATTTGGTTAAGAGAGGCTATCAATTTTCCTAATGTGAAGAGCTAATTCTTAGATATTATTTGTTTTGTCCACATTTTTTCCTTTCAGAATTTGGACACTTTTTGCCTCTTTTCCTTTTGGCTTGTAATATACTGACAATGGCATTGCATATTGCAAACCCACACATCTTATTTATCAGAAATTATGAATAAAGGACACTTTAATATCAAAGATCAACTAAGTCATGGTCTCATCATTTAAAAATAAGTATAAAAGATTTTCTTATTACTTATTTAATCTGATCTGTAGGGATTCTAATTCCCAATCTATTTATCATATTTGTTTTAATCACACCAGATATAACACCAAACATTGAGTAACTTTTATTTCTAAGAATATTTACTAATATTTACAGTCTACATAGATCCTAAATGAATTCATAAAACATTTTCTGTGCTATTTCAAAGGTTCAGTAATTTTCCTTGTTAAAGACATTTAAAAATACAAAATCAATCATCTTAAATATATTACCAGTAAAACTCAATATCCAGTACTGCCTGGATTTGCAAAGAGTATGACTCAGTTAAACACTAAACCTGGTAAGGATTTTCTTATACATCAGAACTGTCATCCGCAGTGTTGAGATCGAAGTTGTTATTCATCTTCGTGGTATCATTTTTGCTCAATTTAACAAAGATTAATGGAATACCCCAAAACCTGCTGGACACTAAGCCAGGTGGAGGACACAGAACTGAAACAATCAGGAGTCTTTTCCTTGAAGAGTCTAGTTAGAGAAGCCTCTTTAGCCAGAGTGTACAATTTTGCACTTAACCCCTCAAGAGTCAGCATTTATCGAGTATGGTATATAAGATGAACAGTGTAATATTGTTTTCAACCGAAGGGCTACCTGATAAAGAACTTAATCACAGAATGTAAAGAATGAGTATAGGGACTTCCTTGGTGGTCCAATGGTTAAGAATTCACTTTGCCACGCAAGGGACATGTGTTTGATGCCTGGCTGGGGAACTAAGATCCCACGTGCTGCTGGGCAACTAAGCCAGGGTGCCACAACTGCTGAGGCCGCATGCCAACGCCCAGGCTCTGCAAAAAGAGAAGCCATTGCAATGGGAAGCCTGTGCAACACAACCAGAGTAGCCCCACTTTCTGCACCTGGAGAAAGCCCACATGCAGCTAGGAAGACTCAATGGAGCCAAAATAAAATGAATGAGTAAATAAAAATTTTTAAAAAAAGAGTATAATTTTAGTGTTTTTTTTTTTTTGTAGAATGACCGTAATGTAATGTGACTTAAACCTTGGACACCAATTGTTATTCCAATTCTTTAAATATAACTGATGTTTTATTTTTATGAATGTATTATTTAGATTTACATAGTAAAAATGGATCACAGAGATACTACTAATACCTTTATATATATATATACACACACACACACACACACACATATATACATGCAAATATTTATTTTACTGTTGGGGTTAGTAATTCTTTTCCCTTTGTGGAATTTTCTGTACAGTACTCTAGTACTAAAATCTCCCTCTTTTCCACTATAGTGCCATCATATTGTATTAAATATTAACTGAGCTGTAGCAAGTCATAATGCTCATTTACAAGCAGTTATTAAATAAATGAGGTAAAGCTGTAGTTTTCTTCTCTCATTCTTTGGGATTTGTATAATATCATAAGAGAAATACAAACACTTTCAACTACATACTATAATATCTGTATTTAGGGATTTATAGGCAATTATAGCAATTTATATATTGCCTGTATTTTAGTTTTTGCAAGGGGAAATTTTGCTTTCCATTTTTTGCGGACATTATCCTCTAGGGAGATTTCTTAGCTTGAACTTGATATCACCATCTCTGCTTACTTACTTTGTTTATTTTTAAATTGTTATTGGAGCATAATTTATTTACAATGTTGTGTTAGTTTCAGGTGTAGAGCAAAGTGAATCAGTTATACATACACATATATGCACTCTCTTTTAAGATTCTTTTCCCAATAGGTCATTACAGAGTATGGAGTAGAGTTTCCTGTGCCGCACAGCAAGTTCCTACTAGTTATTTATTTTATATAGAGTAAGGTGTGTATGTCAATCCCTCTCCCAATAACTGCTTATTTCACATCTTAAGGGACCTAAAAGGGATGATATTTTGAGCCTAAGCTCTTAAATTTTCTCTCACTTCCCCAGGAAAGCTATGAGTCTGAGAAGAGCAGGTTTAATAAGGAGAGGGAAAGGAGAAGGTGTATTGTTTGTTTTTGACATCGTGCATTATTACAGAAAGATACAGTTAGTCTCTGGCATGCTCTAGGAAACAGAGTACTCGAATGGGAAATGGAATAGGGAAATAGAATTAACTTCCCTGACATAAGTTTATATCTTGGTTTCACTTTTTAACAAGTATTGTAAATTCCCAGAGCAATAAAACAGAATTAAATGAAAATATATGCAGTATAGCAATACACTGTCAAGCTAAATAGAATTCTTAAAAATTATTTACTGTTTGGAATTATTGCTACCATTCCCCACTCCCCTTGACCTTTTAGACTGGAGAACTGAAAAAGACACTAAGCAGCCTATGGGCTGGTGTGTGTCTCCTTTTTTATAAATTAAATTTCCCAAACACTATGAAAGGACTTGGGTGCTCTAAGAAGGGTGTAGACACCACTGGTCACTGAGCTCTACTTATCTGAGAGCCAGGTTGTGAGAAGAATTACATGACAGGTGAGCAAACCAACAGGTGAGAAAGCAGCAAACCAAGAGAAATAAGCATGCCTAATATTTAGTGTTGTAATCAAATCAAAATTAAAGTTATAGGAGCATATATTTATGATTTACACATACATTTATAATTACTGTGTTGTGTGCTACTTGGTAACATGTAGGAGCAGTAGGTGACTGTAATTATTATCAATTTTATACAGTCAATCTAGAAAAGTGACTTTAAGACCCTTCCTTGTGAAGACTCCTGCACCTCCAGGGATTGCCAGATCTTCTCCTTCTGATGTGGGGCTTGTCATCCAGGTATGGTGAGGCTGGATGACAGATGGCTCTGCCAAAGATGCTGGCAATCAGGACTAAGTTCTCCAGTTTCATCAGACTTCAGAAGGGAAGCTCCCACTCCTGTTGTAGAAGCTGCCCCCTTCCGTGGTAGCTCAGAGTGAATACTGAGCAAAGTAAAGATTAGGCTGTGGGAAGGAGTGTGGGAGGAAGGCGCAGGCAGGTGACCTGGGAGAGCGCGGTCTAGCAGCTAGGGACCACCAGTGCTCCTTCCATCAACGCTGGTTCCTCTGAGGATGCTCTCCCAGGAGTGGGATGAAGGCTGTGAGTAAAAGAGGCTCCTATTCAAGCATTTCTGTGGGGACACCACATATCAGGTGTGTGTTTGCTGAACCAGAATATACTCTTGAATGCCCAGAGAAGGAGAAACATCAATTATTCACTTCTAAGTGTGAATTAATATCCGTTTTTGACTTTCTAGACTTCTAAACAGAGCGTGGAACCCTGTCACAGGGGATGTGATGGAAACTGTTTTGAGTAGCTTTGGGTCCCCAGGAGATGGAGGGAAAAAGCATTGGGTTAGGAGAAACCTGAAGGGTTAGAAAAATGTGATGAAGGGAATAAAGAAAGGAAGGTGGTAAGAAGACAAAAGGAAGATTCTGGGTGTAACCTGTGGAGCTTGACACAGGCTTTGCAAAGTTAAAGTGTATGCAGGGTGTTTATGATGGGCTTGGCCTGCAGACAGGCATGGTACATGGTGGGAATTACTGTGATAGCTTAACTGGCAAAGGAATCCAAACCAATCAGACTTATGAGACAGACTGATGCTTCCAATGTCATTTCTTCGTTTATACAAAGTAAGACCTATGTATTACTGACCAATGAGCCACCAACAAGGTCTCTCTTCAAATAGGTGTGTGTACACCTGACAGTGTGTCCTTCTGCACAGCCCCTTTGCTTCCAGTGTTCTGCAGCCTGTTGTTTCTTGCTGACAGTCCAGGCCTGCTGTCTGTGTTTTCCTTACAATGCATGCATTCTTATTTGATTATAGAACGTCCATTTTACTAATCCACTCTGATAACTGTTGGTGTATTTCATCAGAGAAACAATATCTAGCTTAATTGATCAAAGAGGCCATTGGTCAAAGAAAGTTTTTGGCCTTTATTGTTTTTTGGATTAGCCTAATTTTTGGACATCCTGGGCTTTAGTGCAGAGTCAAAACCATATAGTTATGAAGCCATGGTGTCCTGGCTTCATCCTACTTTAATGACAATAAAGTATTTTATTTTATGGCATCACATTTGTTACTTGCAAGTTATTATTTATTATTTGCCAGTCACTGTAAGGAGAGAAATGTATATAATACTTCACACTTTATAAAGTCACATGGTATAAAGTGCATTTTGTTTTATGTGCCTGATCTATCTTATACCCTATGCATTCTCTTTTATTGAGGAACACACACAGTACATAACTAAGAAAAATTAGACAGGAAAATCAGTATGATTTATGAGCTGCATAAAGTTTTTAATGTAATTTAAGGAAAACTATCAGTGCTAAAATGATACTCCAAAGACAACAGAAGATTCAGAACATAATGGGTTATTAAATTCCCCCCAAAACCGCACTGTCAGGCTGTCTATCTAGAATATGGTCCCCGACACACTGAATTCACATCGTGGTATGTTTCAGGGGGTTATGGTGGGTGGATCACAAATAAATGCCGTCGTCTATTAACAAAGGATGGCACAACGGCTGGTCCTGAAAACCCACTTCTGAAAGAACTGCCACACCACAACAGTCTGAATACAGAGAACTGACTTAAAGCACAGAAGTCCTCTGGTGCCCTCAGTAAGCTCTGCGGCACTCGTATGCCCCCCATGCCAGGCTCCCGTCTTCTTTGGTCCACGGAGAAGTGTCCTGAAGGGCAGAGGTGTCTGCCCCCTCGTCTGGGGAGAAGGGCCCCACCTTGGGCGGTGGGTCATTGGACATCGTCATGAAAGAGGTGAAAGGGTAGGGGGTCGGGGTAGGGTACCCCTGCGTGTGGTACAGATCCTCCAGCGCGTGCAGTGAGTAGGACTGAACCCCAGTGAGGGGGCCACCCCAGCCGGCGCTCCTGTGCTGGGCGACACCTCCCGACTCCAGCTGGGAGAGGCAGCCGGTGTTGGGTGCCAAGCTCTGCGGGGCATCGGCCGGCATGGGGTCTGGCTGGCTGAGGCCTTCGGGCACCGTCTGCTCCCATGAGTCCCTCTGAGGAGGATGGAAAGGTCACTGGGGTTAGTCACTGGGTGATGGTCTGATGGGGACACATTTCCTTCCTGACACAGGGGCTCGTGTCTTCTGCAGCAGACTTGCTGCCCTCCTGGGCTGCCCACCGCCTCCTTACAAGCGGCTTTCTCCTTGGCTGTCGGACAGTGAACGTTTTAGTGCCTTTCTCACTTTAGAATTAAGTGTGTGTGTGTGTGTGTGTATAAATAGTCCTTTCCCCAGAAAACATTAAATGAGTAAATGTGAAAAGAATAAAATGAACATTTAGTCAGCATTTCATTTACTCCTGGAAAGAGTAGCCTCTGCACAACAGGGTGGGCTTCTAAAGGGGCTGGGAAGGCTACCCTGCCCCCAGGGAGCGAAGACCTGGAGCCTCATAGGTTGGGGGCTGGAAAGGCTTAGGTTTGATTTAATGCTAGGCCACTTACTAGCATCCTGACTCTGAGTGCCTTCCTGACTCACTTTGTTCATCTGTAAAAAGGGGCTTTAATAACTGGGGCTTTATTAATGAGGCTTTAATACCCTGAGTTGTTGCCAGTATTAAATGAACATGTGCACTTAATTCCCACTCTCTCCTGGCCTATTTGGTCTAAAACTCCATGTCCACAGCTTCATTCCTCTGTGATCGCGGGCTTTACAGTTTTGTATAAAAAAGGTTATTCGTGTTCTTTCTTATGAACTCATCTCTGGAAGAGACTGTGAGAGAAGGTTCTGAAGGGTAGAAATACCGTGGGGGCAGGAGAAACGAAGGGGCAGGCGAGAGGCGTCCTGATGCACCTGCCCCAGGGACGGCCTCACTATGTCTGCGAGGTAAGTCAATGCTCTCTCCTCAAGCGCTGGCGGAACGACGGGGGAACGTCTGGCAAAATCCTTAGAGTGTTAACACAATGCCTGTACGTCCCGTCCTATTTAGTCGTCCCGCCCCAGCCCCCGGATAGACAGAGCCTCCTACCGCGTGGCTGGCACGAAGCCCCGAGGAAAGCTCTCTGGGCGTGGATTCTGGCATCTCCCGGGGCGAGTAGACCCTTGGCTGCTGGGCGCACGGGCTGCCCAGGGTCGCGGGAACCCCGACCTTGGTGACCCCCTAAACTAAGCCTCTGCGTACTCACCAGCATGAAGTGTGTGGGGTCGCTGGGGAAGGGCGGCGGCAGGAGCGGCGGCAGGGGCGAGGCGCTGAACAGGGTGCCACTGTTGGGGGTCAGGGTCGTGGGGCGGTGGTCCCCGTAGGGCTCCGGGAAGTAGGGGTCCAGCAGGGCCGCGTGGCCCTGCCCTGCTGAGGACTCGCAGGCAAAGGGCTTGGCCGCGCTTGACGTGCAGGCGTCGTCTGCAAACTGCTTGGTGCTGTGAAAGTCCGGGTCGGAGAGGAAGGATCTCCTGACACCATAGTAACCTGACATCACCGGTGAGCCTGTTGCCAAGGGGAAAACAGACGGGCAAATGTTTCCTGAAGAGTCTAGTGTTATTTGCTGCCCTCTCGTGGCCGATTTGAGTCCCCACTCAGCTTCCCTGGGCCGTGCAAGCTTGAGAAGGGAAAACCTGGCCCAGAAAGCCCCCCTTGGTTGAAACCTGGAGAGGCTGAAACTAAGAATCTCATTTAAGGTAAGGCTAGCGGAATAGTCCCAGAGGAGAAGAGATGTGTTTGCTAAACATTTTCTGAACCAGTAGCTCAGTTGTATCAGGAAACTCTGTATCATTTAGAATGTGTTCAGGAGCATAGACTCAAGGACTGTAAAACAGATTTTTTTTCCCCAGCTGGTGTTGGATGTGATCCAGTTAGCTCAGACCTACTCCCTTAGTCACAAAGGAGTTGAGCTGGGAGGAAGTTGTAGTGCTTGTCTTTCTTACTTTCCACAACCGCAGTGGACTGCTTCTGAGCTTTGTCCCTGCCCACCCTGCCCACTCTTCTGCAGGGAGAGAAGACAGACTCATCAAGACCCTCCTCCTTGTTACCCTGACTCAGTCCTACACGACTCTCCAGACATGGCACTTAGACCCCTGCTACCCAAGGCGGTACATTGTATTGTGCCCAGTACTCTCTCACCTGAGCGTAGTCCTATTTCCAGTTGACCTACCAGCCCTACGGGGGCAGAATTTACATTTTATACATTTTCTGTAAACCCAGTAGTATAATACCATGTGCAACAATTCCATGTAAATTTATTCATTCATTCAAAAGAAATCAAAATTCCTCGCAGAAACTTAACAGCACAATTCCACTCACTCCATTTCCATCTTAAATACTATAGCCCCCGAATTCTAATCTGCTCATGAATTTGAAAGCTGCAGTTAGAGGTTTCATCATAAGCATACTTCTCTAGAAAAAAAATCTGTGCCCGTGAAAATCAATATCAACAAATAAGGTTTTGTTCATGCCATGAATCTATTCCATTGTAGTGGTTAAGGCTGCGAACAGCAAGGAGACTAAGTAAAAAAGGCTACCAGGCTCTCCTGTCTGCATTTCCAATTTCCAAATAAAAAAACAGAGAAAAAAATCCTTTGCTGTTTAAACATGTATTTTTTCTCCTTAAAAAGAGGCAGAGCCATTCCAGATGATGAGTGAGCTGCAGAAATTTTCTTCTGTAGAATGGAACAGATACAACCAAATTCCAATGACAGTAAATATGACTGGGAAACATAGTATAGAGACATTCAGACATGCGGGATATTCTCCTGCTCTAATCTCTTTCCCTTATCCAGCTCTGAAGATGATCCAAATACTGGGAAAACCTATGCTACTTCTGAGTTTGGAAGTGGAATTCTCCAGGCAAGAATACTGGAGTGAGTTGCAGTTCCCTTCTCCAGGGGATCTTCCCCACCCAGGGTTTGAACCGGGGTCTCCTGCATTGTAGGCATATTCTTTACCATCTGAGCCACCAGGGAAGCTGTAAAACCTGTATGAAGGGCCTAACTGCTATTGCTTTCACCCAATAAGCTTATACTGGACAGAATGCATTCCAAATTCAGGAACGGCTGCATGAGGTCTGCCTTTCCTGATTTTACATTTTAAAAACAAGTATTTTAAAGCAGCAAAATGTTCAAAGTCTTGTAAGGCATCTATGAAAGAATGGAAGCCTAAATGCCCGATTTACTTCAAAAGGGAAGGAATCGACCACCTTGAACTGCAATACTTACCTGGCACCGGCCCAAATGGAGACTGAGCGGAACTGACACTGCCCTGGAAGACAGAGGGACATGCGCGTTTTATTCTTTTAAAAAAACTTTAATTGGCGGATAATTGCTTTACAATATTGTGATGGTTGTTGCCATGCATGAAAATGAATCGGCTGTAGGCATACATGTGTCCCCTCCCTCCGAGCCCTCCTCCCTCCCCACCCTGTCCCTCCAGGCTGTCTTTACTTGCAAGTTTGAACTTAAAGATTAAGAATATGTTTCACAAGGTTTATTTTCTACCACTAAGAACCTGAGAGCTGACAACAAGTTGAATACAAGTACCAGAAAACAAACTTCTACAAGGGACAGAAAGAAATCAAAGTTTTAGATTCTGGTAAACATGCCCCAAATCATACACTACATGAAAGGAGATCATTTACCCTTTTTTTTCTTTACTGTTTGTGTTAATGAAAGTGAAATTCGCTCAGTTGTGCCCGACTCTTTGTGACCCCATGGACTAAACAGTCCGTGGAATCCTCCAGGGCAGAACACTGGAGTGGCCAGCCTTTCCCTTCTCCAGGGGATCTTCCCAACCCAGGGATTGAACCCAGGTCTCTCGCATTGCAGGTGGATTCTTTACCAGCTGAGCCACAATATCCTTCTTCAAATATGTATCAGTAATTTATATAAATGGACTATGGGCTTCCCAGGTGGCGCTAGTGGTAAAGAACCCTCCTGCCAATGTGAAAGACGTGGGAGATGCAGGTTTGATCCCTAGGTTGGGAAAATCCCTGGAGGAGGGAGGGGCATGCGTACCACTCACTCCAGTATTCTTGCCTAGAGAATCCCATGGACAGAGGAGCCTGGTGGGCTACAGTCCACAGGGTCGACCGAAGCAACTTAGCAGACATATCACACACACATTTATATGGGTACATACATACATACGGCCCCTTTTTAAGCTGTCTGCCTCCTTGTAGAATGGAAGCTTCACTAAGGGTAGAAACCTTGACTGTGACTTGTTCTCCGCATCTAGAACAGGGGGTGATTCATAGTAGACACAATAAAAATATGTGGAATAAAAATAGCAGTTTAATGAGCATAGGAAGTTGAGGATGATGTCAGTTGAATTATGTCCCCTGGAAAGATATATTGAGGTCATAATTACCAGTACCTGTGAATGTGAACTTATTTGGAAACAGGATCTTTGAAGCAGTAACTAGTTAATTTAAAACGAATTAACTCTGAAGGATTGTGGGCCCTAAATCTAATATGACCGGCGTCCTTCTAAGACGAGGGGAGACAAACACAGACACAGAGGGGAGAAGGCAGTCTGAAGAAAGAGGCAGGAATTTGAGAGCTACAACTTCAAGCTAAGGACCACTAAGAAGCTGGGGGCTGGGGGGGTGGCTTCCCCAGTGGCTCAGCAGTAAAGAATCTGCCTGCAATGCAGGGGATGCAGGAGACGAGGGTTTGATCCCTGGGTTATGGAGAACTCAGCACCCTCTGAGAAAGCCAATTTCTTCTTTGGCAACCTCTGTTACAAAGTAGGATGAAAATAGTCTTGTTCTTCTTTCTAATCTCCTTGGTCCACACTGAATAAGTTAAGCCCTTCTTCCATAAATAGCTCTTCAAATATCTGAAAGTAACCCATCATTTCCCCACTGTCTTAATCAGACTGGGCTGATATAACAAATACCATAGACTTGGTGGCTTAAACAAAAAACATTTCTCCCAGTTATGGAGGCTGGAAGTTTGAGATCAGGGTGCCAGCATGGTTGGGTTCTTTGGGGGGCCTTCATCCTGGCTTGCAGATTGCTGTTTTCTTGCAGCGTCTTCATGAGGCACAAAGAGAGATCATCTTTTCCATGTGTCTCTTCTTATAGGAGGACCAGTCCCATTCATGTGGCTTAACTCTCATGACTTCATTACCTCCCCAAAGGCCCCAACTTAAAACACCATCATACTGGGGCTCAAGGCTTTAACATATGAATTATGGAAGAAGGGGGTGAGGTGTACAAACATTCCATCCATAGGACTATATTGGAATTCTATCTTCGCTAGGGAAATATCCACCAAGTGGCATATTTTATTTTCTTGGGCTCTAAATCCCTGAGGATGGTGACTGCAGCCATGAAATTAAAAGATGCTTCCTCCTTGGAAGGAAAGCTATGAAAAATCTTGACAGCATATTAAAAAGGAAGGACACCACTTTGCCAACAAAGGTTTGGATAGCCAAAGCTATGGTTTTTCCAGTAGTCGTGTACAAGATGTAAGAGTTGGACCATAAAGAATGCTGAGCACCGAAGAATTGTTACTTTTGAACTCTGCTGCTGGAGAAGACTCTTGAGAGTCCCTTGGACTGCAAGGAGATCCAACCAGCCAATACTAAAAAAAAAATCGCCCCTGAATGTTTGTTGAAAGGACTGATGCTAAAGCTGAAACTCCAATACTTTGACCACCTGATGCGAAGAACTGACTGACTGGAAAAGACCCTGATGCTGGGAAAGATTGAGGGCAGGAGGAGAAGGGGACGACGGAGGATGAGATGTTTGGATGGCATCACCGACTCAATGGATATGAGTTTGAGCAAACTCTGGGAGATAGTGGAGGACAGGGAAGCCTGGTGTGCTGTAGTCCATGGGGTCGCAAAGAGTGGGACGTGACTGAGAGTCAGACATGGCTTAGTGACTGAACAACAGCCACTCAGAGGTAGCATGGTATTTGAAAGTGAAGACTTTGGAATGAGTGTCTATATTTGAATCCTAGCTCTGCCTCTTGTTTGCTGTGTGATCTTAGGCACGTGAAGATTAAATATGATCTTATATGTCAAGCACTGAGAATAGTTCCTGGCTTTAAGTAAGGAGGGTATAACTATTAGCTATTATCACTCAGATGCATTTTTATGTTTCTTCAAATCTATGGTTTATTCCTATAAACATGTCACCATGTTTGTTGTTAAAATTTTTAAAAATTATTTTACTGATGTGTAGTTGATTTATAAGGTTGTGTTAGTTTCTGCTGTAGAGCAAAATGATTCAGTTATACACATTCTTTTTCATATTCTTTTCCATTATGGTTTATTACAGGGTATTGAATATAGTTCCCTGTGCTATACAGTAGGAGTTTTTTATTTTTACAAAACATCCATTCTACTTATAGTGGTTTGCCTCTGTTAATCCCAAACTTCTTAGCAGGTGAACAGTGTGTGTGGGATCCAAGGTGGGTGTAGGTCAGGATACTGTGATGTCTTGTATGGGAAGGAAAGGAGGTAGTGATTAATTAGAGAAGAGCTTGTGTTCGGGCACATGTTCCCATGGTGCCAGGGCCCATGTTATCTAGTGTTCCCCTCTGCTTTCCAGCTCTTTCTGGCTGGGTCTTTTCTCAAAGGCCCGTGCCAGGGCCCATTCCCTCTGCCTCTTGCCTCAGCTTCCTTCCCTGGGGAAGCAGAGTGTGGCAGGGTGGCAGCCATCCCCAGCGCTGCCTCGCCGGATGTCCTCTTGCCTTCTTGCCTCCTTTTCCCTCTGCTTGCCCCCCTTAAACTGCTCTGGCCAAGGCTGGGGCCAGGAGGGAGGCTTCCTGTGAGAGGCAGGGTGCATGTCCAGCTTGACAGACAGAAGGATGAGCGCCTCTCAGTAATGCCCCGGTTCATCAGTTGGCCCGGCCCTGGCCTCTGCCTGAAGCATGAGCGAAGGTTACTCTGGGCTCACACAGCCCCTGCAGCGTCTGCCACCACCTGTGCCACCAACAATCCTCTTGCATCACTTTTCCTTCTGCCCAGTTTTACTTATTACTGTGAAATTGCCAGCCCTATACCCCCAACCCAGTTTTAATACCTGAAGAAGTTTCATAATGACTAGGCTAGTTGATTTTATTTGTTATTTGATGAAAAGAAGCCTCTTGTGTTCGTTTCCCCTACATAATTTTGCCCTTTATCTGCTGTGGAAATTGCACTCTATTTCCATTCTTTATGGTTAGTCATAAAATTTTACCTTGCCTATTTAACAAAGCCTACAAAGAGTATCTTAAGCTTCCCACTGACAGACAAGACCCTTAGGGCATTAACTCTGTTTGCCCCTCTCCTAATTTGCATGAGTATGTAATTCCTTGAATTTTAGCTTAAACCTCCACAAATTAAACATCATGATTATTTTCATCATCATTTTGCCAAGTAAATATGTATTAGACTTACTATATGTTTATCATTTTCTTTGCTTATCTGTCCTCCAAACTTTTTTCTAGATTCATTTTCCTTCTTCTGAAGAACCCTTTAGAAAATGCCTTTCCTGAAGGTGGTGGTGGTGGTGGTTTAGCTGCTAAGTCGTGTCTGACTATTTGTGACTCTATGGACTGTAGCCCGCCAGGCTCCTCTGTCCATGAGATTTCCCAGGCAAGAATACTGGAGTGGGTTGCCATTTCCTTCCCCAGGGGATCTTCCCGACCCAAGGATCGAACCCATGTCTCTTGCATTGCAGGCGAGTTCTTTACTGACTGAGCCACCTGGGAAGTCGGTATTGGTGGCAACTTCCAGGTTTATGTAACTGAAAATATAATTCCTTTTGCCTTTGTACTTAAAAGATACTATTTCTGGATTCACAATTATAACTTTATAAGTATTCTTCTCTCAGCACTTTAAAGATTTCACTTCACTGTCTTGTGGCTTCCATGATTGCTGTTGAGAAGTTTGCTATTAACCTTATAGATATTCTATGTAACAATCTTTCTTTCTTTTCTGACTACCCTTTAAAGTATACTCCCTTTGGCTTTAAGACTTTTCAGCTTCACCTCTTTTTATCTTGAGATAGATTTTTAAAATGTATTCTGCTTGTATAGGATGTGCTTCATGTGACTGGGGATGCACGTCTTTTGGAAAAGTTTCAACCATCTTTTCCTTAAATATTATATTGTCTGTATTATCTGTATTCTCTCCTTCCGAGTCTTCGATGTTTGTTAAATCTTTTACTTTTATCCCCAATAAATTCTCAACTTCTTGTTACTTTCCCTCTATCCATGATTCTATGTTCTATATTTTGGAACAGATTGGTATAATTTTCTTCAGCTCTACATCCAGTTCACTAATTCCTTCTTCAACTGTAGCTAATTTGCTGTTTAACTCATGCATTGATTTTTTTTTTAGTATCAATGATTAGATATTTTTTCAGTCCTAGAAATTCTATTTGATCTATTAAAAATATTAGTTGGTCTTTTGTTGAGTGTTCAATATTTATTATGTTTTTTTTTTTTAATTTTGTGTTTGGTTATGCTAATACCAAAATTCCTGAAAGTCCTGGGAATTCATTGTTTATGCTGACTCTCATTGCTAGTGATTAGTTTCCTTATGCATTTGGTGATCTTTGATTGAAACACATATCTGGGTTGACCTTAATCTGTGAAAATCTGAGTTCCTAATGTGAGGTTGTGTTTCTCCAGAAGATTTGTATTTGTATTTCTTGGGAGGCAGCTCCCTTTCAGGTTCCCCAGTCCCAGGTTCAGCTACCCCAATCTCAGCAAAAATAGCTCAAGGAGCAGTCAGTCTTCACGTAGAAAGCTAGTTTGGACGCCTGTCCTTAGGGGAATCTGCCTTTCTGATGTGATCATCTTCTCATCATTCAGTGTCTGTATTTCTGCTCAAACATTTCCCCTCCCTCCATGTCGACCCTCAAATTACCCCACCGAACCCCCTAGTTTTATTGATTTCCCTTACATCCTGCCAGCTCAACAAATCAGCAAAAAAATTTTTTATGCAGGATCCAGTTTTGTTGTGGGTATGATCTCCCCACCTCCAGACCATTGACTCTGCCTGAAACAAAATCACATCCCTAAGGATTAAAAATAGAAGTAGATGCTGTCCTGTTTTTCACACACCAGATTTAAAATTTTTTTTTCTATGACTTCCAACATTTTCCAGCAGAGATATAAATTATAATAAAATTCATAAGCACATACTTGTAGAAATTTTATAAGTACACTATTAAGCACATGACCAAATATGTTATATTGCTATCTCATTTAATTATCACAACCACCCCAGAAGGTAAGTAATATTATTTTCATCTTAATGATGAGGAAATTGCAATAGAGAAAAGCTCAGGTTCCCCTGCAGGTAGGGGTGGTAGGGGTGGTAGTGGTGTGATTTCAGGGCCTGTTTCTTTTCTTTTTTTGAAATTTTTTATTGGAATGTGGTTGATTTATAACATTGTGTTAGTTTCAGGTGTATAGCAAAGTGAATCAGTTATAGATATACATATATCCACTCTTTTTTAGATTCTTTCCTCATACAGGCCATTATGGAGTATTGAGTAGAATTCCCTGTGCTATGCGGTAGGTTCTTATTAGTTACCTGTTTTATACACAGCAGTAAGTATACGTCAGCCCCAATCTCCCAGTTTATCACCCCCCATCCCCTGTGAACCATAAGTTTGTTTTCTACATCTGTGACTCCACTTCTGTTCAAAACTTAGTTCATAACTACCACCCCATACTGCCTTCCAAGAGTTTTAATAACTTGAGAATAAAAGTGGGAAAACTTCATAGTCTAAAAATTTGGTATAAAGGAGACTTAGGATAGTCAGCATCACTGACTCAATGGACATGAGTCTGAGCAAGCTCTGGGAGTTGGTGATGGACAGGGAAACCTGGTGTGCTGCAGTCCACGGGGTCTCAAAGAGTCGGAAACAACTGAGTGACTGAACTGAGGACATTCAGAGAAACCATATAATTAAATAAATGCTCACAAAGAAGATTCAGTGGGATTTATATTTCCCTGTGTCTGTGTGTGTATATATATACATATGCATATGTGTATATATATATATATATATATATATATATATATATATATGCTTCCATATCTATATCTATCTATACATTTTTAGCCTTCAGTGAGTATCCAATTTTGGGGGGAGGAGGTCCAAATTAATTAAGGCGTAATTTATGTACAATACAATTTCCAACCTGTAAGCATATAACTTGATAAATTTTGAGCATTTAAAGAAACTCCTGTATGATCCCCCCCATTGTGATATAAAACATTTCCACATAATTAATTATTTATAGCTGTAACCCACGTTATGGTGACCGGGGAAATATTTAGATTGGATAAGTCATATAAAAGGCAATGATAGCACACAACTTCAGTTCATCTCACAGAACATAGGAGAGTTCTAAAAGGCCTGTGTTGGGACCGGGAAGGGTTTCACTGGACTGATTGCGGAGCTGGTATACCAGATTCTTACGTTGAGAAAGACCAGCCTAAGACGAGCCTTCAACATGTGCACTAGTTATCATTGCTCATGTGAAGGGAAAACACATTTCTTTTTACCTTGTTCAATATATTATATTCATTCAGTTGCATCTCACCATATGAATTCTGTAGAAATAATATTGAAATTAATATTGAAAAGCCCATAACTTTTGACCAAGCGAGATGGTATATAATTTTTATTTTGCATACAGCAAACAACAGGATCCTGCAATGCCAGGTAGCCAAATTTAGAGGTTTACATTTGAATGAAATTTGCCAGTGTGCAACTTCCTGTAGCTAACACAACAGCCTCACAGCTGCCCCGAAAGCCCCCTCCATGAAAATGAGTTAATTTGAACTAATAGGTCACCATGATAGTTAAGTGATAAGATCAGGAGTTTCCCTTCACTACATTTATTGGCATTTTTATGGCCCTATAATATTTTTAGGTGCCAGCCTGAAAATTGAAAGACCATGTGAGATGTACTAAAGAAGAGGGCTGCAAGGAGTGTAAGATTTTTCATGATATATTTTAAAAATTCCGACTATATAGTCTGAAAGTGTCTCTTTAAACTTGAAGATATTTCTACTAATACTTAAATAAAAATCATAGCCTCTTCTGAATGGCTGGGGTTCCTTTTCAAGGAATTCACAGCATATTTAATTTCTTACTGTCATCATATCGATGAGTGGGAGAGAGGTGGAGATGATGATATACTGAACATTTTAAAACCATGTTTTAATATCTGAATTGAGAAAAACCATTAGTCACACAATGTTCCTCCAACTTTGAAATGAATGTAAAGTTAATGTCAGGTATAACGTTGTTATTCTTTAAATAGGTACCTGTGTTGGGATGGAATACCTTCTTCCTCCACAAGAAAATGGGCATAGAGAATTAGATGCCTTAGCTAATGTGACAAGTATGTAGTAGAACTAGGGCATTCTGATTGGTTTGAACTCTTATGCAGTGACTAAATTATAACAAACCTGTTCTAATAAGTCTTATTAATTTTGCAAAGTTTGAAAAAGGTTTTGATTATGGACCAGTTATCTGAGTTACCTAGTAATTTAGTCATAAATATTGATAAGAAAAATGCTCCATAATGAATAAGAACTAGAGTTTTAAGCATCTACCATGTGCCAGATGCTTTATGTAATGTTATCTTATTATAAAGTAGATATTATCATCTCAAGTTTACAAAAGAGGAAACCAAGCATCAGAGAAGTTAAGTAATGTGTCCCAAATTATCTGTCTTATAATTACAGGACTAGGATTTAAACCCAAACTCTCTGACTCAAAGATTTATTCCCCCTCAAGCTCTCAGTGACATAACCAGTAGGTTCTATGCACTAGCCCTTCCTTCAAACCAAAGATATCTACTGGCACCTCTGACACGCTAGGCACAAAGTTGAATGTTTCAGGTGCTAGAGAAAAATGTAACTAAAGGGCTTAGATTAGGATCTATTTAGGGACACAAGCCATTTACTGTAGGTTAAATATGGCCACAATTACTTTGCAGCTCTTCCCATCAGTAAGTGTCATCTATACCTCTACCGTCTTGAATCTAGGATGGTTTTGTGACTTGTTTTGCCTAGTAGAATGTGGACTAGCATTTTATGAATACCTGCTTCATGCCAGATTCTGTGCCAGGCACTTTATATATATTAGTATGTGTTTCATCATTTTTAGTAATTAACATTTGTGTACTTAAGTACTCTGCATAATGTTAAGTGGTTCACATTGTTTCATTAAAGCCTTGCCATTAACCAATGAAATAGATTGCTGTAAGTAATTATCTCCAGATTACAGATCGGAAAACTAATAGGCTGTGTCAAGACTGTCTAGGTCACAGAACTAGTGAGTGACACAGGCTGGGTTCTACTAGACCTGCTCGGGCTATGCACGTAGAGAGGGGAGGTGGGGGTAAGGATGAGAGTAGCGGTGGTGGTGAGCTGCTGTCCGGAGGGAAGTGACTGAACACATCACACTGTAGGTGATACATGAGTCTTGTTTTGAAGGATGACAGGAAATCAGTAAGCAGGTAGGATAAGGGGTCTCCTTGTTGAGGGGCAAAGCAAAGGCTCAAGTGTGTGGACAGCATGTCATAGATGTGGAAATATGCAGACAGGGAAGCTGGAGGAAGGAGCAAGTGCCAGGTTATAAACAGCATTTTCTGAGCCAAGCTGAAGGAACCTGGACTTTGTCCACCAACAGGAAGTGGTTCTTTAGACGGCTATTAGCAGTGTAGACATATTGAAAGCGGCATTCTAGGAAATGTAATCTGGGGCTGAAAATGATGGTTGGAAATGGTTGGTGTGGTGAGTGTATGGGCTGCTGGAGCTTCCCAGATCCGTGATACAGGTCTGACGGGCTCTCCGTGGGGTGGGGGCGGGGAGGCCGGCAGGTGACGTTTATATCCATCTCTATTTGGCTTTGTGTTGGAGCCTGCTGAAGGCTGATACTCGCCCTGTGGGTGCGCTAAGGGCTGCTGGCCACCTGTCCCAGTTGTACCAATTCCCAGGGCTCTTTCTCTCTTTTCTTCTTTATCGCCAGCCTCCTCGTTGATACCCGTGTGTAGAGAGGGGCCTGGTATGTCTCCCTCATATGGCCCTATTTACAGAGGAAAAAACCCTGTATCCTTAAATAATTTAAGAGGTCATTGTATAGGTCCAATCCTAAAGCCTGTAAGAATTTGTGAGGAAGTAATATTGAAACATATATCTTTAAAAACATTTGCCTTGATTCTTAAAGCCTAGATTATAGAGTATTTATCTCACAAAGAAAGAGTTGATTTGGGACACCTTATCTCCAATATCACCATCTCAGGTGACAGTAGGGACTATGTAATTGATATAAGATGGAGACATGATAGTATGAAGTGCTTTGCCCATGCCTTCAAACATATAGAGGTAAAATGAAGACTGAAAGAGACCTGTTTAGATTTTCTCTTGGGAGAAGGGAATTCACCACGAGAACACTATGCATTTTTGTAATACTGCATGTAAATAACATAGATTTTGATATTGATTAACTTGCTGCAACAACTTCATTTATTTATAATAAAATGTCATAGAGAAATTCTGGAAGATTGCACATGGCCCTGGGAAGTAGAACAAGTAAGCAGGGAAGGTCAGTAGACTTTTTAAAAAATTATACTGTTTTATTAAGTTTGAAATTTTACCATGTGTTATTTTTGTAATTGAAACTAGTTAATACAAATTAAAAACCAGAATTTAGGTCTTATATCCTTATTGTAGATTTCAAAAAAAAAAATTAAAAAAAATCTGTTGTTCCAACTGTCTTACATTTCTGGTCTATGAACTATTTTATGCCCTTTGGAAAGTAACACTGTTATAGAATTCCAAACTTCTGATAGTTTCTTAAAATTTTACTGTTAAAACTTTCCTGCTTGGCACAAAATTATGTTCAGGCTGCCTCTGTGAGAAAGTTATTTCTGTTGCCCGAGTTACAAAATGAAACACAGTTTTTTTTTCACCCTTGTGTCTTGGCGTGCCTTTGGAATGCTATTTGTTTTTATGTATATCAATAGCTAAGTTAGAATGACAGGAGCTACTGGGATGCACATTAATAAATGGTATCGTACACTTTGGCCAGAACAAAATGTGCAGAACTTCAGCTCTGCCAGATGGACTTGCTATGGCTGTTTCATTGAAAAACTTGACTACTTTTGCAAGCTGAGTAAAAGAATTTACCACCAGGAAATATTTTAAATTTCATGACATTAAAAACAACCACTACAGAACCAATAAGACAGCCAAAAAAATATAAGGTGCTTGCAAAAAGTTTACCTTTATTAATACTATTAAAAAAAAATTTCTGCAATTGTGAAGGAGCAGGTGGTTGGGTGGGGAACATGGACAGCCCTGGAAATGTGGTTCAGTTCTCCAAACAGGCAGGACTGTGGGCTAATTAAGGCCAGACAATGGGCCATTTTGAAAGCTTTAGATAAAACATACATTCAAATGAATGCCAGGGATATAATATGTACTTCTATATTCAAACATTGGCGTTTTGAGTTTACAAGGCATTGCCTGCCCGGAAAATGTTTCTTTCTTTCTTTTTAAATTCTTTCTGGGCTCAGAAGGGGGTTAGTTGGCTATGTTAACAAGCAATATGCAAAGCACTGTGCTATGAGAGTGAGTGAAAGGTGTAGGGGGGAATTCCCAGAGTGGACACTGATTCCCTTTATCGATAACCATACAAACATTACAAATGAATGGATCCTTCTGCTGGCAATTCAGAAAAAAGTAACAAGGGCAAGTGAGATGTACTTCTTAAGGAAGAAACATATTTTTTCCTAAGAATTTAATACTCAAACACAAAAAGAACAGGTACTTCTAAAATATTATTTTTTAAGTAAGAAACATAAAACATTAGCAAAGCAGGAAGATACACACTGGGCCATCTGATGACCATTTGCTGTGCCCAGGCAAGCAGGAAATTCTTACTAAAGCCAGATTATGGGATGGGTTTATGAGAGTTGAAGAGATGAAAACTAATTTTTATGGTAAATTTTTAGAGATCATAGAAGAGCTTGAAGATTTCTTGTAATAGTAGTGATCCAGATAATTTGCACTTGTGCTAAGTCATTCCGTCATGTCCGACTCTTTGAAATCTCATGGACTGTAGCCCACCAGGCACCTCTCTCTGTGGGGATTCTCCAGGCAAGAATGCTGGAGTGGGTTGCCATGCACTCCTCCAAGAGATCTATCCATTCCAGGGATTGAACCTAGGTCTCCTGCATTGCGGGTGGGTTCTTAACCATCTGAGCCACCAGGGAAGCCCAATTTTCACTTATATGTCTTCAAAGCTTGACATGCCTCTGACCATGGAATCAACAGAACATGGCTGTTCTCTGTTTTTGATTTGACAAGTCCAGAGAGGGCTGCAATGGCTGTGATGTCTTTCTTGAATTTATGTGTGGCCGACCACCTATATTTAAAGCATGGAGGAGGGTAGGAGGACATGGCAACCCAATATTCCTGTCTGCAGAACCCCAAGGATAGAGGAGCCTTGAGGGCTGCAGTCCATAGGGTCACACAGGACTGAACTGAAGGACAGGACTGAAGCGACTTAGCATGCACGCACAAATCAGTTTGTGGGCTTATTTACATTCTGCCTCTTCCTTTCACTTATAATTTTCATTGTTATTTAATACCACCATTAGAATATCAAAGAGAAATAGCACAATATATGTAAATTGCCCAAGTTTTAGAAAACTCTGGAAACTATATCTTGATTATATCTATCTGTCTTTAGCATGGAATTCTAAGAACCACCCAGGAAATGAGATTCTTGGTAGTCTGTCTCTATCTTTTACCATATACTCATAAGAAGATTAAGAGCAGAAGGAAATTACCCTCCCCTTTCCTTACTAGCTATTTTATTTATTCAGCATATGCATATGATTCTTTAGTGTGTACAACTGTGAGAGAGTGCTGGAACACCATGTAGGTTGGGAGATCATCTAAGAGGTGGATGACCAGAGTTAACTGGTAAGCTCAGCATTTCCCTGAGCCTGGGGTCTCTTCCAGCCTTCAGAAAGGAGCTGAGACGGTCTCCTCCTCTTTGAGAGGAAGAGTGGTATATTACATCCTGTCCCAGGAGCGAGTCACGTGATACCAGCCTCTTAGGTCAGGTTGGCAACTTTCAGAAAAAAATCAGACTTCAGCAGAAGGCAGAGCAGGGCAGCAAGCTTCAGACAAGAGGAGGTCAGAGTGAAATGGGTTGGCTGAGGCAGACCCTAGAGAGCTCAAGAAGAGCAGCAGAGAGGCTTCTGCGAAGTCCATGTGGTGTGCTTGGACTCTGGCTCAGGAAATGCTTTCCTGTTTTACAGGGAGGGCCAGGTGCCGTGCAGAGCCCAGGAGAACACGGGTCCAGGAGAGGTGGGAGATGGCTGAGAGGAAAGACACTCTGGTACCAGGTTCTGGGATGGAGCTAGGGATAGGTTCTGGAAAGAAATTAAGTCCAGTTTCTTCCAAGACGCCTGGGTAGCAAAGGAAAGGAAGGTCCTGGCTCTGGTTTGGACTGGGTGTGGCATCATCTGAGCGGTATACAGAATCACTGCAGGGACAGGCAGGGAGACAGACGTGTGGTTGAGAGGGAGTGAAAGACATGACGCAGCAGCGGCCTGGGTGGAGTAGGAAGGGTGAGCTCCGTACTGAGCGGAGGACCCGAAACAAAGTGGTTATTTATTCCCAAAGCTTGCCCTTCCTTAGACCAGAAATGCAAACTTAAGAAGGCACAATGGTAGGTAAAATAAAGACTGTGAAGTCCAACAAACCTGGTTTCAAATCTATGCCCCACTGATTCCCACCCGATTCTTAGTTTCCTCATCTGAAAAAGAGATGTGAGCGTCTCCCTCTTAATGTTATTGTGCTCCTTGCTGATAAGTGAAATTGACTCTAAAATGAATAGATGAAAATATCTGTGACGTCTTTATTTTGGAGCCTAGCAGAAACGTTAGCTACTATTATTAAGAATTGTTATTTACCCCAAAGAAAATTGAGGGGACAGAGGAGGACTCAGGCCCAGAGGTCACCTCAACTATTCTACCTGTGCCAGTCTTTGACTAGATACTTAAGCTAGTGTAGAACTTTTGCACTCTGTCTAATTGTTCTTGTGCCTTATGTGATTTTTCTATTGCCTATTTCCCTTGCAAACTCAATTTGCAACTCTAGCTGAACTAGAAGAAAGGAGAGTTATCTTTCTCAGAATAAAGAAGGGATTACAGTTTGGCGACGGGTAGGCCCATCAGGTCAGCGGGTAGGGTGGAACACGTTCTGGGGTGGGGAAAATCTAGCAAAGCAGAAAGATAAACAGCTGTACCCAGTGGGGAGAAGGGGGACACATCAGAAACACTATGAGTACTGGTCCCCTCCCACCTGTACCGTTCATATGATTATATGATCCTTTGTAATTGAGGAAATGTAGACTTAAAAGAGTAACTTGTTAGGTCGGTAAATTGCTAGCGCATCATGATCAAAATGCTGAGACTTTTATTTCTTTCTTCCTGCCATTTGAAGTCGGTGTTTTCATAAAACAGTCATCCATGGTGGTGGTGGAGAAGTATAATACTTGGTTTTTATTCAAGGCCAGTTATGTTTTTGGTTTAGGACTGCAGGATGGGAGCTGTTGACTATCTTAATGAAATGCATCAAGCTGGAGCTTCAACTTAGCCATCTCCTCATGTATAATGGGGGCTTCCCTGGTAACTCAGCAGATAAAGAATCTGCCTGTAATGCAAGAGACCTGGGTTCTATTCCTGGGTGGGGAAGATCCCCTGGAAAAGGGATAGGCCACCCATTCCAGTATTCTTGGGCTTCCCTGGTTGCTCAGATGGTAAAGAATCCACCTACAGTGTGGGAGACTTGGGTTCGATCTCTGGGTTGGGAAGATTCCCTGCAGGAGGACATGTCAACTCACTCCAGTATTCTTGCCTGGAGAATTGCCATGGACAGAGGAGCCTGGTGGGCTACAGTTCATGGGGTTGCAAAGAGTTGGACATGACTAAGTGACTAAGCACATGTATAAGGGAGAATTGAGTGGTATGATGCTGGTATTGCTAAGTCAGAATAAAAGTAATGTTGCTGACTGTTGCTTCCGTATTTTGTTGTTTCATCTGCTCACAGTGAATCAATTTTTCAAATCTACAAAAGTCATCCCATGGCCTTTCTAGTAGCCAGTTTATTTATACAATATTAGAGTTTGTAGTAATGATGACAGAAGTATCTATTTCCCAAGGTTGCTGTTCAGAGCTCACCCTTACTTGTGGATAATCTTCCTTTGCACAGCACACTAGCATGACAGAAAACATTTATCAAATGCTGTCATGCTCCAGGTACTAGTAAAACCATAAAAGCTGCCATTTTCTGAGCACTTACATGCACCATGTTCCAGCCATACCAGAGGCTATGGGCATAGAAGGGAGTGTCTGGGAGACCTCTGCAGGCAAGACTAGAACTAAATTTCGAAAGATCACATACCAGGCCACTTCACTTCTCCACCTTTTAGACCAAGAGGGTCCACCCTCTGCATATCACAGAGTCCCTCCTCTTCCTCTGAATGGTCACCCCTCCTCGTGTTCTTTGGAACTCTGCCCCTCCTCACTACCCATCTGAGTTTTCTTCTTTCCCAGCTTAGCTCAAGGCTCACGTTCCTCCAAGAAGTCTTTCACCTACCCTGACCGTGCCTTGTTCGCCCTCTTTTCAACCTCTGTCCTGCTCACTGATGGTCACTGTCATGTGTTTGGTGCTTGGATACCAAAGCTGTCTTTTAATTTTTAATCACTTATTTCATGCGTAATTCCTTCTCTCAGCTGGACTGTACATTTCTTCAGCTCAGTGAATGTCTTATATCACTCGGATACTAATGTTCATTAGATGAAATATTTAATGCTCTAGCATTGATTGAACACATACCATGTGCAAAGCCCTCGACACATATTAAATCTAACACTTATGATAACTTTGGGAGGCAGATATTATTATCTTCCTTTGACACTAAGATTAAAGCACATTTATAGTCATCATACAGTTGGTAAATGGCAGTGCTGGGATTTGCATTCAGGTCATCTGGATCCAGAGTCCACACTCTTCATCACGCTAAGGCGCCTGTGTCTTAGATGAGAAACCTCTGCTAATCTAAGCACTGAGGGTTCTCAGATGACAGAGTGATCTGAAACGTCAGCTCAAGGATGCTGGAGTTTGAATATGAGCTGGTTCTCAGAGACTGAGCTATATTTCAAACCATAGTGAGATGGGAACATTTGAAATATAAATAGTAAAGAAGTAAGGAGATGGGATAAATTGTTAAAAGTTTGAGTATTAAGATTGAATACTGAAATGGGACCAACCAAACTCTACTTTTACTGACAAGGACCGAGGCCCAGAGAGGAGAGAGGAATTCCTGGAGACCACTGATAGCCAGGAGGGGATTCAAACAGACCGGGGAGGGAGCAGTTTCTGTTTTAATGCCAAAGAGAAGTCTCAGATGTGTTTTCCAAAGTTCCAGGGAAATCAAAGAAACTTTGAGATGCCATAACATGCAATTTTTAACTGCCTATTTTCATTTTTTAATACTTCACGAGAAACTCAAATGCAAATCACAGACACGGACATCATGTTTACATTTGGTGGTAACCGAAATGCGCATGTATCTGGTGCCACAAAACAGCAGCTGGGTATAGAACAAAACAAATCTCTAACTAGCAGTCCTGACGGAAAGACAGCTGTTACAGATGGAGCTGGACAATGTGCATCTGTTCTACAGTTAGAGGTCACCGACCTCTCAAGGAAGATCAAACACTTTCATATAATCTATGCCATAAACGCATTATATGACTTCCATTCACCTTCTGTTCTTCCAGATTTTTCCATCAGTATGTACTATTGTCATGCTTCTTTTTGTGTTTACACTGTTTGACTTCCAAAAATAATCAGGAAAGGGTGATTAACCAAGATACCCAGCTGACAGTGCAGCCTTATCCTGTATGTTCTTGATGTAGAGATTTTAGCAGCTAATTTAAGTGTAAGGACTCAGGAAAATATAGAAAAAGAAAATAACTGTAATTATTGATGCTTACTATTTGAAAAGCAGATACTTGAGTTTAATATAAAAAGAATCATGTCAAGTGGAAATAGATTTTGGTCTGCGTATGTATATGGTATACAATTCAAGGCTGGTCTAATCCAGATATATTTCTCACTTGGGATATAGCTCCTCAACATTTTTCTCAGTTTGGGTCTTCTAAAAACCATCGGGAAGCATCGTTTGTTTTTCCTCTGGTTTATGTAGAATATTAACTTAAAATCAATTTCACATCTATTTCCTTATTGCTCTTCACTATAGCATTTTGATGAATGAGCAGAACAGGATAACTACTAGGATGTCCATAAACCAATAAAATAGAGTAAACATGAGACCCTGATTACCAAGCCCATTCTTAACCCCCCATACTGCACTGTATTCCCCCATTCCATTACTCAGTTTTAACTCCAAGCTGAGCTCCGTTTCCTACTTAGCAACTTTAGAATGTTTTCCCCTCATGCAACTGTTGTATATTCAATAATTTTAAATGAATCTTAATCATAGTTTGAGGAAAAATTGATTAGACCATTCAATAGCCTGCAAACTGTTCACTGAATTTCCAAACAAAATGAAAAATTGCGGCTACTAGGTTTACTGCCTCTTCTTTTTTAAAAATATTTATTTATTTTAGTTTTATTTATTTATTTATTTAAGCCAGGTTTATCTTTTGAATTTAACTAATTTTCAATTGGAGGATAATTATTTGCAATGTTGTGTTGGTTTCTGCATACATCAACATGAATCAGCCACAGGTGTACATACGTCCCCATGCTCTTGAACCTCCCTCCCACCTCCCACCCCATCCTACCCCCTGGGTTGTCACAGAGCACAGGTTTGAGCTGCTTGCATCATAAAGCAAATCCCTGCTGGCTATCTAATTTAAATATGGTAATATATATGTTTCCATGTTGCCCTCTCAATTCGTCCCACCCTCTCCTTCCCCTACTGTGTCCACAAGTCTGTTCTCTATGTCTGTGTCTCTATTCTGGCCCTGCAAATAGGTTCATCAGCGCCATCTTTCTAGATTCCATATATATGCATTAATACACAATTAATTTGTTTTTCTTTTTCTGAGTTATTTCATTCTGTATAATAGTCTCTGGGTTCATCCACCTCATTTCTATGGCTGAGTAGTATTCCATTGTATACATGTACCACAACTCCTTTATCCATTCATCTATCGATTCTTCTTTTAAATTTTACTAACAATAACTGAGAGTTCACTGAAATTTGTTGATATTGTTAATTGAATAGTTTTTATGAAATGTCATTGAAATAGTGTAATTGAAAACAGTGCAACATAAACTTACATCAAAAGTCTAAATATACATCTTTGGGTGCTAGATGCTGATGAGTGGCTCCTATTTTAAGTGTTCTAGTCAAAAATCTAGTAGTGTAGTAAGGAGTAACCCAGAAAAAAATTGAAAAAAAAAAAAAAGGAAACAATTACTTAAAAACAGATGTACATGATAATGGTTATGAAACCACAGGATTATGGCTAAAATGAACAGAAGTGGTTTTAAGTCCAGTCTTTGGTGAAAGTCTCTTTGATGCAGGGGATTTTTTCCTCTTTGATTCCTACTGCAAAAATGTGAAAACATTTCATGGTATCAAAAACAGATGTTCATGAAGGAAACTGTGGTAAAGATGAGTCAACATAACCCAAGTAAACTTATCCAACGGCTGTCACAGAGAGCAGAACAGCAATTTGGGCATTAAATAGATGCTTCCTAGAGAGTACTTATCTGAGGGACACAGTTTTCATATCTGTGTACCAGTTTCCTAGGGTTACTGAAACAGATTACCACTACCTGGATGGCTTAAAAACACCAAAATTTATTCTTTTATACTCTGGAGGCCAGAAGTCCAAATCGAGGTGTTGGTGGGGCTTGCTCCCTACGGGGCCTCGAGGGGAGAGTCCACTCTGGGTCCTCCAGCTTTGGTGTCTGCCTGCCTTTCTTGTTATGTGATAACATGGCCTCAACTCTGCCTCCCTGGTCACATGGCCCCTTCCTCTCCTGCGTGTCTTCTCTTCTGTGTGTTCCTCGCAAAATTCCCTTTTGTAGAGTACATGAGGTTGCATTTAGGGATCACTTATTTCCTAAGAGGGTAAGTGTCTTCACTCAAGATCCTTTACTTAATCACATATTTTGCCACTTAAGTGAGCATTCACAGGTTCCACAGGATTTTCTGTAGAATCTTTTGGGTCTGTCTTCTGGCCTGCATGTGTGCTAAGTCACTTCAGTAGCGTCTGACTCTTTGAGACTTCATGAACTGTAGCTCACCAGGCTCCTCTGTCCATGGGATTCTGCAGGCAAGAATACTGGAGTGGGTTGCAGTGTCCTCCTCCAGGGGATCTTCCCAACTTAGGGATGAAACCCACATTTCTTACATCTCCTGCATTGGCAAGTGGGTTCTTTACCACTAGTGTCACCTGCAAAGCCCTGTTTTTTGATCTTGGATGATATATACAGTAAAAACAGTATGGAAGGGCCTCCAATCTCCTCAAGCTATCTTTTGACTCGTTATTACCCACATTATCAGTAGCAAGTTTTGAACATGTGTAAGGATGATTTTCCTATCTGAACTTATCTAAGATATCAGACTCATTGTCACCTAGTGAACTGGGATGAAAAAGAGGATGGAGCGTCAATATTACTCAAACCATTAGAGCCCCGTAGGTGCCGTCAGTAATGTGATTCTCCATGTTTCCTGCTCATTGAGTTGTGTTTACCACAGGGACAGAAAAAGCTAAGAGTTGGTGATTGCTTATTATGCTATCTTTCTTGGAATATACAGATATTTGGAAGAGTGGTTGAGATGAAACGTGAGCAAGTAGATGGTAAAATCAATTCATGGAGAAACCTGAAGCCCAAAGAGCCACATATTAGAACTGTGTGCATTTAATTATCCACATTTAAAATATTTTTGAAACGAAGATGAGAGTAAGATACTAGCAGTGAGACACTGAGTAATATACGACAACAGGAAATTAGGGCTGAGTTCATACTGCCTGTGTACCTGATGCCTGAGAAGAATGACCAGAGTTAGAGCTGTTTTTCCTTTTTCAGTCCTTTCTATATGATATATTCTCTTACACTTTGATTTCCTTTGCATGTGCTGTGGTCTGAATGTTTGTGTTCTCCCCAAAGTCACTTTGAAATCCTAAGGTCCCATGTGATTGTATTGTATTAGGAGGTGGGGCCTTTGGGAAGCGACTGGGTCAGGAGGGTGGAGCTCTTATGAATGGGATTAGTGCCCTTATTAAAGGGCTCTAGAGTGCTCCCTGTGCTCTTCCACCAAGTGAGGACACAATGAGAAGTCTGCAACCCGGAAAAGGGAAAGGGCCTTCACCAGAACCTGACCATGCTGCAACCAAAACTTGGACCTCTAGCCTCCAGAACTGTGAGAAATGTTTTCTATTCATAAGCTTGGCTTCCCACATGGCTCAGTGGTAAAGAATTTACCTGCAATGAGGAGATACATGAGATTTGGGTTCAATCCTTGGGTCAGGAAGATCCCCTGGAGGAGGAAATGACAACCCATTCCAGTGGTCTTGTCTGGAAAATCTTGTGGGCAGAGGAGCCTGGTGGGCTACAGTCCATGGGGTTCCAAAGAGTCGGATGTAACTGAGTACACCTACACACACATACACCCCAGCTACCCCATCCCATCTATGGTATTTTGTGATGACAGTCCAAATGGATGAAAACTGCATGAAGCAGAGATGATTCTACTCCAGTCCACATTGGTTTTTCCCGTTAAAATTGGTGCGGAAATGATTATCAGAAGACTTGCTACTTGTTAACTGTAACTTGCAAATAGTCCCTTCCCTTCTTTTGTCCTCAACTTTTTCAACTATAAAATGGAAAACCATGTCAATATCAGCCTTGCAGGGCTAGTGTGTCTGTCAAATGAGATAATACACAGGAAGTGCACTTTAAACTGTGCTTATGTAAATAGTGTCCCAGTGTTCATATCACATGGCAATGCTGCCTGATCTTTTGTCTTGAGCATTCAGTGTAGTGCTTGGTTATATGGTCTTATATTTTTTAAATATATAAGTATTTTTCCTTTCCACCAGGTTTTTCAATGTTTAATGGCACAGACCACGTATCACATGGTTCCTGTACCCACTTCTGTATAACGTTCACAGTGTCACTGGGCCAGTCAAAAGAGCTCAGCAAATTCTTATCTGGGTAGAGATAAGAAACTTGGCTGGGGGGAGGGGGTTTGATAGTTGCTCTTTGCTCTGTGGTGAAGTTCTTATACTGCGATGTGCAAAGAAATCACTCAAGGAGCTTGTTAACAATGACCATTCCCTGGCCCCAGCCCTGTAATAACGGTATGTTCGTAGACATGCGACAGGGACAAGGAGTCTGCACTTTAAAATTACAATATAATATGACTTATTATTATTTATGTTGTTATGTCTTTTAAAAAAGCTAACACATCGAAAAAATAAAGAAAACACCCTCAGTCACAGAGCTTAAAAATAAATCATGTTAGGGAATTTTTAAATAAAAATATATTTACCTCCACCGTTTGGACAGGAACTTCTTTGTCTTGCTATATAATTCCGTCTGATACAGTGCCTTATCATTGTATGTGTGTATCCATGACGATGTCGAGGAGGGAGTTATACCCTGACTCACACGGGGTAGACGCACTATCAGCTCCTTGTCTATAGCATCTTGCTTATTTTACTCTTATCTTCCCAACTGACTGCGCACCTGGAACTTTAGCAAGTTTCACAATCCTGGCAGTAGCAGTGGCCAAGCACTCCACAATGCATCCATGCAGCTGCGGTTCACTCAGAGTAGACTCTGAATTCTCTCTCTCTCAAGGGACTCGATTCATAGGGATGCTTTTAACTCACATCCCAGATGATCCTGAGGAACTTCTGGAAGAAACCTGGTACTAGCGGAAGACGAGAAGCCAATTATCCAGATTTCTGTTTATCAACTAAGCTCCATCTTCCATAGAAGAGAAGAGGTGGTTCCAAAGAAATGAAGACCCCAAAATAAAAGGGGTTCTTAGATGGCAGGAAATTGAATCTGGAGTCAGTTCACTTGAAACACGTCTCAGAGGTTTGACTCTGCAGCAGTGTTGAAGATGGTGCTGACGTTCGGAGCAGAACACACTGGAAGAACCAGTTTGCACTGTGTCCCAGGCCCTGTGCTTGGTGCTGTATGTGGCCCCCTACTTTATTTTTGGTCATCTGCTCCCATGTCCTGACCCCAGCAATGCCCTGGGGGATGTCTGATATTCGTGTTGTTATATTTCACCCAATAAGGTGAGTGATTATATATCCAACCTGATAGCCAGCTGCTATTTCCATTCAAGAATCTTTGTTGGAGATTTGGGTGTAACTACTTAAACATTTTAGGTATAGAGCGGAGCTATTTATGAAGACAAGGGTGACAGACAGAGATTTTAGATTTAAGACAACCCCTACCAGGATTTTAAAATCTGAGTTTGCATGTTACAGAGAATTTGTTTGTTCATAAGTTGCCTCTATCAGATTTAGAATAACGTGGGGGTGAAAGTCTGCCTGCAGTGCGGGAGACCTGGATTCGATCCCTGGGTCAGGAAGATCCCTTGGAGAAGGAAATGGCAGCCCACTTCAGTCTTCTTGCCTGTAAAATCCCATGGATGGAGGATCCTGGCAGGCTACAGTCCATGGAGTCGCAGAGTCAGACACGACTGAGTGACTTCCCCTGCTGTGGGTGAAGGTCAGCATTATTTCTACCAAATGAACCTTTGCTAGTTCCTGACTGGGGTAAATGGAAATGTCAGGATACATCATCCTTTCATGTCCATGAGCTGAAGTGGGCAGCCTATAAATTCACAGAGCTCTTGGAATCTTTGCTCATAGACTGACAGATGTGCCATAATGTTAATAATAGTAATTATATAGTGTGTGTGCCAGTTAAATGGAGACCCCCATGGACTGTAGCCCACCAGGCTCCTCTGTCCATGGAATTCTCCAGACAAGAATACTGGAGTGGGTAGTCATTCCCTTTTCCAGGGGATCTTCCTGATCCAGGGATCAAACCCGGTCACCTGCATGACAGGCAGATTCTTTACCTTCTGAGCCACCAGGGAAGCCCTGGCTAACACTTGCTATGGAGAGTATCAGACTCAAGAGGTGAGAGACTGGAGTGAAGATAAAAGGAAGGGGAGATAACTAACCTTAATAGAGGACTTAGTTCCCAAAGACTTCAGAAGGTATTTCACTGAGACTTACATTAAATCTTGAGTTACTTGTCTGCCTGGATCGTTTTTCTGCCAGCAGGTCCTTGACTGTGTGCTTCACTCTCACTCCTTGATACACTCGTTTGCTGTAGTCTCCTGGGACTTAAGCAAATGGAATAGTAAGAATCAAATGCAGAAGGTGTAATTAGGTTAACCTCTCTAGGGATGTATTCAAGGGCTAATTTCTGTGATGCTATTTTCTTATTAGAATGGTAGACTTGAATTTGAAGTGGTTTCAACAGAGGTCATTTAGTCCTATTGCCTGGTCTCTGATAGAAACTGATCCAAGCTTTGCTGAAGTGAAAGAAAGACTTCTCCTTCCTTTGCACAACAGCTCCTCGAAGTGTCCTCTTTTTTGTGTTCTTGATTTGCCAAGATTTACTCCTGAAAGATTATAATTTATGCTCTAATTACAAGATCAAGGATTGGATGCAACTTGAAATAATGCTTAGGATACGATGCAAAAGTTGGATTTGCACGATTCAGGTTACAGAGTGACATTCCTGCTGCGTCATCTTCCTACCTGACGTGGGTGAACAGGTCATTTGAACGGTTTTAAGAAGACAATGTTCTAAAGAAGGAAGTTATTTTTAATCTCTTCACTGCACTAATACTTGATGTATTTTTATTTTTTTAAATTTATTTATTTGTTTAGTTGCAACTAGTCTTAGTTGCAGCCTGTGGGATCTACTTCCCTGAACAGGGATCGAACCTGGGCTCACCTGCATAGGAAGTTTGGAGCTTTAGCCACTGGACAACCAGGGAAGTCCTCTACTTAATGTATTTTTAATTTTTGAAATTAAATACAAGGCTGAGGATAAGGGAAGAGTCATTCCTTTATTTAACAAACTTTTACTGAGCACTTACTATAAGCAATTACTGAAGACGTTATAGCGCTTGGTAAGTTACTTGTGTTTCATTTGATTTACTTCACAGATGAAGAAACCGAGTTCTGGGGCTGTTATTTGAAAGGCTCACAGCTGCTAGTAAACAACTGAGCTGGGATCCAGGATTAGGTCATATTGTAGCTCTAATTGCCAAAAAAAATCTTCACTTTTCACTGTGATGAAATGACAGAGAGATAACAGACAATAGACAAAAATATTTCCCTGATGTTCTGAAATTGGCAGCACTGCTTCTATCAGCAGTGACTTTATTGTCGCTGAGGATGGTCAGGCAGGGACAGAAACACCCTTTGTCTGGAGTGTTATAGAAAACATTTAAGCACTGAATCAGCAGTTAAACTACAGGAATTACAAGATGTTTTCTAACTCTGAACCCCTTGTTCTATAGTAGGTTGGTTGGTTTCAATTAATTTTAGTTGAGGTGTTGCTGGCTTACCAGCACTTTCAGCTGGCACAGAACTCAGCATTAGTCTGTATGGCATAGAACCAAAAAATCTTCTCTAGTCTAGGATTGACTTATGAGTCAAATTTTATTGCAAAAAGAATTAAAAAAAGGAAAGAAAGAAGAAACCCAAACCAAAATGAGAGGTAGAGTGGAACACTGGGTGAAAGAGGCTGCTGGCCTGGCAATCAGTGCTTGCTGAGTTCATATGAGCCACTGACTTGGGAAAATTACAATTTCTCAGCCCTGTTTTTTTCATCTGTATAATGGGTATAATAGTCTCTCTAAAACTGACTGCAAAATTTTATAAGATATGCATATTAAAATGTTGCAAAAAGTACCAAAGTAAATACAAAATGCCTGCACACAATGAGGGAGACAAAAAAAAAAAAATCTAGGTTCCAAAACAATTTATCATTCAATTCAAATAAAGTTCACATGCAATCTGATTTCGGGAAAACAAAGTTATTTGGCTGATCCTTTAGGTCTTATTTTGACAGGATTTTGTCTATATATCTTTTAATTAAAGAGGCTTGGAGTATCTCTTTCAAATCAGCCTCAAATTGAAAGCGTAAGGATTTTATGTTTATTCCAAAGGAATCTAAGTATTGCTCTTAGAATTGTGTCTGAGGCCCTATTTTGGGGGAAAACTCTAAGGGTACATTTATTCATCAATAATTTGAGTATTTTTAATGTGTCAGGCATTGTGTTAAAGCTAGGAATACAAAAGAACATGCTATCTTGTGGGAGGCAAGAAATACTCAGTGACAAGGCAAATGTGTTAAGTACAAGTACAGAAATATGCATGAACAGAATATTCAGAAAAACACAGAACATGTCAATTCTTCATGAGCGTGGGGATGGATTTAGGGAAAGCAAGGTGATAGCAGAGGTAAGAGGTGGGTATGATGATAAATGGGCAAGAGCAATCCAGGTATGGAGGGCAGCAGGACAAAGGCCTGGAGGCAAGACCAGAAGGAGGGAGAAAATGAGGTTGGGGAAAGGAAATGAATGGCGCTCAAGTCATGAAATTTCTTGTGGGTGAAGGAGTTCGGACTTTATCCTGTCGGCAGTGAGCCATTGGAGGCTTCTGAGCATGGGGGTAGTGTGGTTAGATTTGCATTTGAGATAGACTTTTCTAACAGCTGTATGAAGGGCAGATTCAGATTTAAGAATCACAGAGCCACAGGGAGAACAGTCAGCAGGATTCCAGGATAATTCAGCCAAGAGATTGTGGGGTCTGAGTAAGGGTTGATAGGAGGGCAAGGAGAGGACAGCTTTGGAAATTATTATTTAGATGTAGGAGGGAAAGGAGAGGGAACATTCAAGGGTGATTCTCAGGCTTCCACCATGGGATTGGTCTGGGTACACAAGCTTCAGAGACATTATAATGCCACTAGTAATGAAACCAAGAAAGAGAATACACTTTCTCGGAGTGTTTGCAAATTAGAACCATACCATTGTGCACGGGCTTCCCAGGTGGCCCTAGTGGTAAAGAACCCAGCTGCCAATGCGGGAGACAATCCCTGGGTGGGGAAGATCCCCTGGAGGAGGGCATGGCAATCCACGCCAATATTCTTGCCTGGAGAATCCCATGGACAGAGGGGCCTGGAGGGCTACAGGTCACAGAGAGTCAGACACAACTGAAGCAGTTTAGCACACGTGCACCATGGTGCACGGAGACCGTATGCATCTGGCATGTTGGGAGAAATAGGCCAGGCTACTCCCACCAGCTGAGAGGATCAATATTTTTTTTTATTCTGCTTTAATTTTATTTTTCTTTTTTTAAAAAAATTATTTATTTTAATTGGAGGCTAATTACTTTACAATATTGTAGTGGTTTTTTGCCATACATTTACATGAATCAGCTAACCAGAGGGATTGGATGGGGAGGGATGTGGGGGGGGTTCAGGAGGATCAATATTTTGGGAACTCCTACAGTGATGATTCCTGACACACTGGTTGGGAAGCTGTAGACTAAATGATCAAAGAGAGAAGCCTGGGGAGTATCCGCATTTGAAGAGTTGTCAGAGGAGATGGAGGGAATCCTAGTGAAAAAGAAATGGTCGGAGAAGAACCAGAAAAACAGCAACAACAAGAGACTAAGACATCACAGAATCTGAGGGAAGGAATTTTGAGAAAGAAGGAAAAAGAATGAGATACAGAAGAACTGTCCAGGAAGATAAGAATCACAAAACATCCATTGCTTTCACTCCAGTGGTTGGTGTTGACTTAGCAAGAGCAATTTTGGAAGGGTGAGGTTGCCAGAAGCCAGGTACTAATGTCAAAGTCAGAGGTGGAGACAGGGAGACTACTTCTTGAAGTTTGAAGTAGAAAGAGAAACAAGAGGTTGGATGATCATTGGAGAGAACTAGAGGGTCAAGGAGAGGTTTGCTTATGTTTTTGTATCCATTTAATGAATTCCTGGATAGGAGATATTTGAGAATATTTGAACAGGAAGAGGGAGGGACTGAAGATTTAGGAAAGAGGGATAAAATGATGGAAGGAGATCTTAAAGAGGAAGCAAGAAATTGGGGTCAAGGGCGCAAGCTGGCTCTCAACCTTTGAGCCTGGAATAAAGATGGTCGGGGAGGGGTGGTTGGAGCATGTGGTCAGTAATGAAGATGTCTCCGCTGCCTGTCTAGCAGACTGGTATACGAGAGTGATTCAAGCACTAAAATTGAGAACAAAACAGCAGTCAAAGCAAGATGGAAAAGTCCAAGTGAGAGTACACACCAGTGATCCTCAGAGTGTGAACCTGAGGAGCTATAGCACTGGCTAAGAATGGGTTAAAAATGCAGCTTCTCAGGTCCTGCTCCAGATATACTGAATCAGAAACTGTAGGAGTGGGCCCAGCAAGTGTGTTTTAACAAGCCCTTTGGGTGATTCTGATGTTCTCTGAAGTCTGAGAACCAAAGATATACACACGAGTAGGGATTTTATAAGTTTCCTGTGGAGGCAGGGGCCAGCTCTAATCTAGGCATTCCTAGCTGAGCAAAAGGAGGGAATGTCTGGCTGATTGATGGAGGTGTGGACTTGGGTCTGAGAAGTTTGGGGTGGTTGTTAAGAGGTCCAAGCTGATCCTTTGTGTGTTTGCAGACTGTCTTGTTTTTACTTTTTTGGGAAGGGCTTTTTAATTGATGGGTTCAAACTGAATTATTTATTTATGTTTTATGTGTATGCCAAAAAGCCTAGAGGAAATATACCTATTCTAACGAAGTTTAACAAATAAGCACATGGAGACTAATAGAGGGAGAAAATTCATGAGATGACAAACAAACAGATCAAAACTTCTGAAGTTTTGCCATAAAACAATCAGTCTTATCTACCGGTTGGCACTGATTTAAGTGCAAAATATGGGGCTATATGTCACAAGGGGTGCAAAATATATTTAGAACTTATAACAGATGTCCTCAAAGACGTCTTATTTTAGTGAGAGAAACAGATACTCACTTGTGAGGGATTAGGGGAGAGGGAAGAGTGTATTTTGGTTTGTTGATGAAAACTTTGCAGGAAGGGATGGGACTTAGGCTTGATTCAGACTGATGTGGATAGGTTAGGAGGAGGGAGAGAGGTCTTGTAGATTAGACTTGGCATGAGCAAAGGCAGAGGCAGAGGCAGGCAGGAAAAAGCAAGGCGTGTGGGAAGAAAGGGAACAAACTAAGGTCGCTGGAACTAACAGATTCAAATGCCATCAATATATAGAGGAAGTTCAAATGGGTACCCCTAGCCCAGATCTGTCCTGGACTTTAGACTTCGATGTCCATCTTTTTTCAGATGTATAGGAGACATTTCAAACTCCACATGTCCAACTCTGACTTTGCTCTTCCCTCTATATTTGCTTATCTGAAACCTTCCTCTTTTGGTGATGGTGGTGGTGCTGGGCTCAGTCGTGTCTGACTCTGCAGCCCCATGGACTGTAGCCTGTTAGGCTCCTCAGTCCATGGAATTTTCTGAGCAAGAATATTGGAGTGGGTTGCCATTTCCTACTCCAGGGGATCTTTTCAACCCAGGGATTGAAACTGCATCTCTTGCATATCCTGCATTGGCAGGCAGATTCTTCATCACTGTGCCACCTGGGAAGACCCCTTCCTATCTCAGTTGATGGCAACTTCATTCTTCTGATTGCCCAGAAGCTATAGAGTCACTCTTGGCTCCTCTCTTTTCTCTCATACTCCACAATCCATCCTTTAGGAGTTCCTGATGGTACCACCTATGAAACAGAGCAGAATCTGCAGATTTTTCTCCAGCTCCACTGGTAATCTGTTTGTTAGTCACTCAGTTGTGTCCGACTCTTTGCAAACCCATGGACTGTAGACCACGAGGCTCCTCTGTTCGTGAAATTTTCCAGGCAGGAATACTGGCATGGGTAGCCATTCCCTTCTCCAGGAGATCTTTCCAATTCAGGGACTGAACCCAGGTCTCCTGCATTGCAGGCAGATTCTTTACCATCTGAGCCACAGGGACGTGCCCCCCACCCCGCTCTGCCCACTACCACCTGCTGCTAATGTCCAGGTACCATTGACTGTTATCTCTCATAAAGATACTGCAGTAGCCTTCCAACCCATCTCTTTGCTTCTATTCTTCCTCCATCCCCCGTCTATCTCAACAGAGCAGCCAAAGTGATTCTTTCTAAAAAACAAATTCCAGTTGCCTCAGTTCTCTTCTCAAAACCACCCAATGGCTCTCTATTTTACTCAGAGTAAAAGCCAAGGTCCTCACGATGGCCCAACATAAACTTGTGCTCCCACACCTCTGATCTCACCTTGTGATACTATACTGTACTGCAGACAGTTTCTGAAACAGATCAACCACACCACTTCTGCCTTAGGACCTTTGCATTAGAGGCTGTCCCCTCTATCTGGAATATTCTTCCCTCCATCACCCACATGACTAAATGCCCTTGTCTCCCTCAAGATTTGGCTCAAATGTCGTTTTTTCAATGAGAACATATTTAATTTAAAGTTGCAATTACCCTCTTCTACTTTCTCTATGCAGCGCTTGTCACTTTTTAAATATCTTATATACTTTCTTTATTTATTAAGTTTACTGTTAATTGTCTTCCTTTTCCTTGCTAGAGTGTAAGTTCCACAAGGATGGGACTCTTTGCTTGTTTTAACTCATTGGAAGATTTTAAGTGCCAATGCCTAAAACAGTACTTGGTACTTAGTAAAGTGAAAGTCACTCAGTCGTGTCAGACTCTTTGTGACCCCACGGACTATACAGCTCATGAAATTCTCCAGGCTAGAATAATGGAAAGGCAATTAGTAGCCCTCCAGTAGATGTTTGTTGAAAGTATCTTTTTTTTTTTCCCTTTGGTTGAGAATAATGGAAATGTTGAAGGTCTTGACAATCAGGCTGTAAAATCTATTCTTTATGTTGTAGATGGTGAAAACCACTAATCCTTTTGAATAGGGGAGTATTATGACTTTACCATATTTAGGAAGATTTGGGATTCTGGGGGGAAGATTAATCCAAGGGCACACCTCAGGATGGGTTAAGGATGAAGAAGCAGAGAGGATGGAAAATGATAAAACAGTGTCAGGATAGCCAGAAACTTTGGAAATGAATAGGAAAGGGCAGGTTTAAGGAATCTTAAAGGTCTCTTTCAGAAGAACACACACACACACACAAACACATGTACAGACACATACTACTATGATTAAGAAGAGGACTCAAGAAGCCAGGGAAGAAGATTGGTTCTGACATGGAAAAAAGAGTTCAGTTTTGAATATGCTGACTCTGAGGTTGTGGTGGCTTAATCAAGTGAAATTCTCCTATGGGATAGATGAGAACTTTGACCAGGGTTAGAACTGTACATCTAAGAAACCTCTCTAAAACTATGCTAACTAGAACTATGGAAATAAAGTCCTCCAAGAAGACTTTTTACAAAAGGAGTAGAAACCCAAGCCCTGAGCCCTGGGAAAAGGTGATAGTTCCGATGCCCAGGGAAAGGCAGGGGATAGGGAGGGTCAAGGCAGACGTGGGTGGGGGACAGAGCAGAGATCTAGGTATGTGGTGTGGTAGCAACAGGGACATGATGGAAAGAGGGAGTGTAGAGAAAGAATAATCAGTGGTGTCAAGTATCTGGCACCTAGTATGTGCTTAGTAACTACTTGTGGAGTAAATGAAATGCCTTAGAGAATCTGAGGAAAATGGGGGCAGAGAAAGAAGGCTGGAGATCGTTAGAATGTGGGAGAGATCAGTTTCATCTGAAGCATGGGTGGTAAGAAAATAAGGACAATGGGGATAAACCAGGCCTTGAGGTGAATACAAAAAAGTTAATTAAAATACATTTTAATTAAAATATGGAACCTCGTAACAATTCTTTAAACTATTACCCAGATTATTCTTCCTGTTTTGGGAAATTCTGAAAATTCCTTAACTTACCCCATCCTCCTTTTTAAAAGAGGAATGATATTTAGAGTTTAAAAATATTGCCAGTATTCCTACTTCCAAACGTTTTCCCCCTTGTACACTGTGTCTATTTAAAGAATGCACACCTGCATAAACCAGGAGATGCTGAAGAGTTTTTATTCAAATACTCTAGATACAAACTTGCATTCAGATTAGTTGTTGAGAAAACAAAAACGTGTTTCCGGAAAGAAAGCACAAGCAAATTTATTAATAAGAATCCATGTATCCTTTCGAATTTTGGGAAAAAATTTATACTTAGCAAATTGTCTCAGTCATGCCTTCTCCTCATTCCTGTCCACTTTGAAGAATTTGGCCCATAGTAGACTTCATGATGTTATTGCTTTAATATTGTTTCTGAAAATTTAATTTTTTTCTGTCAAATCAAACTCATACATTCTGCAACTGTTTATTTAAAATGTAGGATATTCCTCAATTGTTTTTAGTTATGGAATATAAAATACATTTATGACATTTGAAGCACCCTATTTTACTACTTTTGGTGACAGTCTCTGGAATACATTTTCTTGCTTTTAAATTCTTTAGAGTTTCTAAGCAGGTGTGTGTTACATAAGGTAAGGGAATAAAAAGAGAATTTGAAACAAAAAGAGGATAAAACAAAAAACCATCCCATAACTTTAGACAACAATTCATATTTTGAGTTACAACATTAGACAATGGTAAAGTTAAGATAATAGACGATGTCTCTCTGAATTGTAGCTCCTGATGGTATGAAATACAGGTACACTCTCACTTAAGTAGAACAGAGTAAACATCCTGAATGAGGGATTACTGGTGAATGAGGGATTACTGGTGAACAGCATCCACGGTGGTTCCGTTTCTCTGCTTGTCAGGGAAGTGCCAAGAGTGAGGTCCTGGACAGGCCAGTGGCAATACAGTGTGTTGGCCCACAGTCTGGCTCAGGTGCCAGTTCTGGGGCTGTGGGTACCCCTCTCCCACCAACCTCAGCCTGTCTTGCTCAGGACAAGAGCCCTCTCCCCAAGAGGAGGCAGATCCCCGTGTAGGAATACAGTGCTACTTCCATGCCCACTTGAGGCTCAACGTCTGTGGTTCTGCTTCTGGTCTGGGGAAATGATACCATACTAGTTTATTGTGGGAAACCTCCAGGAGAACACAAGGAAAAACAAGTTCAGCAACTAATTGGGGAATGTTCAGTATATTAATTTATATATACTGCTTATGAAATTGTACTCTGAAATAAAGATTAAAACTTCTAGAGAAGTAGCGCTAAATTAGTTAACATGTGAGGATTTTGTAGAAGTTTGGTTTACCCATTACCCTAGGCACCCATGAACCCCTCCCAGTAGTCACCCCTTGGCACTTTTTAAGCCTCAGAACTGGATCCAAAAACTTAAAACTTCTGTTTATAACCAGTTCTGCACTGCAGAAGACAGATGCTCTTATGGCTTTTTAAAAATCTTTTGGGATCAGTCTTTGAGGAGCTGTGGAATTTTAAAAAATATTAATTTTTCTTTCAAGTACTTTACAAAGTGTTTAAAGAATATTTCTTCTATTATCATTTAAAATGCTAACTTTTAAATCTCAAGTTTGTGTCAGAAAGCATTTACTCTATGTTGACACTAATATCTATATCCTCAGAGTGAACAAACTTGGAAAGATCTCTATGTAGCTTGAATTCGTGTAATAACAGCTCTTCCTTACTATGTGAATGTGGAAAGTCCTTTATCCTTAATCTTAAAAGCAAGATGCATGAATGAAAGATATTTCAAGCTCTCTATAAAAGTGGATTCTTCTCCTAACTTTTCTTACAGTTGAAAACTTGCTAGAAGTTGTTACATCTGATATACTATATGGCTACACTGGAAAAAAACGATTTAATATCCAGGTTCTTATTTTATAAAAATAATGTTCAGTAGAATTGATCTTTCAGAAAACTTACCCTCATATACTTGATACAGCAAAATAAATCCAACAATTAGTAATTAAATGTGAACAGAATTGTGAAAATATTATCAAGAGTTCTAAGTTGTTGGTCTCTGGTCTGTGCTTTGATAGCTTTTCATGTTTGAGCTAGAGTTAGGGATATTTCTTCTTGTCCTTTGCTTTCTGTTATAGCTTTGTGATGTCAAAAATAAACACTAGGATTCTCAAAAATTTAAAAAAAAGTTTTAGATAATCGATATTGACTCACCACTTTCCATTTTGAATGGTTCTGGTAATTTCCTTCTTAATGGCAATGTAGGATTTCAGGTGAATGGTGGATTTTCCTTGATAAGGGAGCCAGTCTCCTGGTAAGGTCGGCCTGATTCTGATGGGAAAGGCTTCTGTACATGGTAATGATGCTTCTGAAATGACTTGCTTTAGATTTGATTAAATGCAAATCCTCTGGTGTCTGTTTCTCTACAATTTGCATCCCTAGTGTAGATTATATATGAAGGTACTTTTTCCCTCCCCAAGTAGATTTTTATTCAGTAACAATGAGTTTCCATTAGGAACAAACTCTCTTAAACATTTATTATGGAAACAAGGAATCTATTATTTGTTTTATGAATAGCAGTGGAATTCTCTATCCTTTTTACATAGAGTTCGGTTTTGAAAAATACTATGTATGAAAAAAACATATTTCCCAGTAGGAAATATAGGTATTATACTGTTAATTTCATAATTATGAATACATGATTTTTATAAGCTAGGTATCTTTTAGATATAGATAGAATTCAGAAAGGAAGTTGTTTTTCTTTAGGAATAAAAAGAAAAATGAATGTCACTTTAATACAATGGGATAGCCTTTTTATTATATATGAAGCATAAATATATTATCTATATTAGAGGTTTCTGAAACCTGGCAGTACTACAGAATCACTAGTGGAGCTTGTTAAAAATACTTTTGTCCAACCCCACAGCCAATTCTAATTCAGAATCGTTTGAACTAGGGCTCAGAGAGCTATATTTTGAAACAAATTTTTTTGAGTTTCAAAAGGTTTTTTTTTTTTTATTTTAATGCACAGTCAGCATGAAATCTTCTAGATCAAAATTTAAAGAAACCAAATTTGAGGTCCTTTCTGACATTTTCATTATTTATTTTTACCCACTATTGCAGCTTAACCTAATTTTGATCTCCCAGTCCTGAAAAAAGTTAGTTCCTGGTTTTTCTGGATTTGTATAACACTTGGTGTTTCAAGATTTCAGGTTTCCCTGGTGGCTCAGACAGTAATCTGCCTGCAATTCAGGAGACCAGCATTTGATCCATGGGTCAGGAAGATCCCCTGGAAAAGGACTTGGCAACCCACTCCAGTATTTTCACCTGGAGAATCCCTGTGGACAGAGGAGCCTGGAGGGCTACGATCCATAGGGTTGCAAAAAGTCGGACACGACTAAGCGACTTCAAATAGGTGACAACTAGTGGTCCTCCAGCTCTGCATCACATGGGCATTTCAGACAGATGGAATCCAGACAACAGTGGCTGTGTTTCAGTCAAAGTGTGTTCTGGACATCTTTCAAGGTCCTGGAGACTGGTTCAGAAGATCAGCATAGTTGAAAATGATTTCATAATAAAAACAAAAAATTATCTGCCCTTTACTCTCTCATTCTCTCATGAATGCCCAGAGGAGTTTTCTAGAAGCTACATGAACTGTGACACTGTAGCATATTGAATGGAGAAGCAGATAGAGTCCAGCTGTTTTTCTGAAGCCAGGCAGTCAGGCCATTTGTCAAATTGTAAAACAGGGCTACCTTTTTCAATAAATTTGTTTGGGGTTTGGAAATCATAGCTATTTTTATTAAAAGTTATTTATGTTGACATGTTACGGTTTATTACAACTATTTTAAATGATTAATAAATATTTTAAATACTATTAGTTTTAATTTATAATGTAATAAATATACGTGAATGTAAGTCCTATAAAAAGCTGGTTGCTGTCCTCAACAGTGTATAAAAAAGTAAGGGGTTCTGAGACTGAACAGCTTGAAAACTCTCCTCTGGAAGAACATCCGTAGTTCAGATGAGTTTCTAGAATGTTCTAACTCACAGTAAATTTGAGAAAGTTGTATCTGCGTTTCTCTTACTGATAGAATACCCCTTTGCAGTCTCCACATTTCTATAAGAAAACCAAAATGGCAAAATTTATTTCAATTTTCCAGTTTCCTGCACCTGTTTTATTTACTCTTTTAAGCACATGAGAAGACACAGAGACAGGGTAACCACATTGGTCCTAGAGCCTGTGATTTGTATCCTATCCTATTTTAAGCAGGAGTGCCCTGGTGGGCATCCAAATTCATTCTTGCTTACTCTTTGAACCAATAGCTCTATATTAAAATAAAATAGAAAAATTTAAGCCACAGCAAATTCTCTAACATGTATATTCTTCTCAAACACTGTAGTTTTAAAAGAGCTGGAACATTATAAAACTTTCAAGTAGAATGAAACCTCTTACAAACATAGATACAGCACCCGCTGCTGAAAGAAAAGAGCTCCACCTCCTCAGTAAGGCACTTCTACGGTCTGGCCCATCCTACCTTTCTTCCTGTCTACCATTTATTCCCCCAGCACAGCCTCCACCCCAGTGCACAGTGTGGTCCTTGACCACCTGCTTCAGAATAATCTGCAACACTCAATCAATACAGTCTATCTTAGATTTACTGAATCTAGGATAAATCTGGCCATCCTGTCAGATAATCTGCATTATACATGATAATTGTGATTCTTAATAAATATTGAAGGTTAAGACTTGCTCTAGCTATAACTGACCACTCAGTGGTTTTCAAGATTGAGCAGAAATGCTACAGGCAATGAGTATACAGGCAATTTGCTTGTATACTCATCAAGATGGATTCAGTGGCCCATTTCATGGTGCTTCTTGCTTGAGTCTCTAATGGCACTGATTTCATGCTGCTTTCTATGCTGGTCAATGGTTTTTGCATAGCCATCCCCCATCCCCAGCCAGAATGCCTCTCCCTTCTGCTCTGTATTCTGCTCTTAACTGTGTTGATGGTGCTGGCTGTGCACCTAGAAAGTCCCCAGTGAGTGCCTGCCATGCTGAACCCTGCTACAGAATGCATCAGAGATGACAGTTACTTGGTAGAAGTAGCAATAAGAGATAAAGCATAGCAGAGGGAATTCCATTATTTTTCATGGTAGAGAAATGTTATCACAAGTATTGAGTTAGACAGAAAGTTCATAAGATGTTACAGAAAAACCTGGATGAAGTTTCTGGCCAACCCAATATAACCTTTCTCTTTCCACAAACTGAACACAACAGAACACAACACCGAAGAGTTTGTAACCATCTTCCTGTAGGCTGCTCCTGCATCTATAGCTCAAAGTCACGATGATTTTCTAGAAGAATTTTAATGTAACAATGTCTAGTACACTGCAGAAGCATTTCAGAGATTAGACATTATTGGGAGAGCTGAGATGCACTGAAGTTGAGAAATTGATTTGCAATTGATACAGGCTTGAGCTTTAAAAGCACGCTGTAGTCACTTGCTGTATTTGCATAGAACTCTAGAATTGTTTACATAGAATTAGATACATTTAAAAAGAAATCCCCTGGAGAGAACAAGATGGCGGAGAAGTAGGTGGACATGGAGTACATCTCTCTCCATGGATACATCAGGAATACACCTTCAGACACAGAAGTGCATGCAGAACAACAGCTGAGAGTGGACAGGAGAACCTGACCAGAGGAAAAAATATATAGAACCACGCAAAACTCGGTAGGATGAAAGAACTAGGGGGAAAAACAGGAGGGTTAGTAGGACTGGACCTGCCCTCCACGGGTAGGGGAACTGAAGCAGGGATCTGATCCCCACTTCGGGGCAATTGTCAGTGTCAGAGGAGAAATATTTAAGGCTGAGAGGGAAACAGCTGATGTGTGGCAGCCTAAATGGAATGAGAATCAGACAGTCCTTGCCGCAGCCATACATACCCCGGACAGGGACGCAGGTCCCCTAGAAGGCATAGTAGCTGGGAGCTGGAGTTTAGGGATTGTGGAGCAATCCCAGGGTGAGGGCTGCTGTCGACTGCGGAGAGATGGATTGAGGGGATGTGAGGGAGGAGATTGTGGTGGGAAATGCCTGTGGAGGAAAGCCAGGCAGCCATGGAAGCAAGGCGATAATGTTGAGTCACGTGTAGGGTGTGGAGCCATCACCATAGCCTCTCTCTCCCAACACGCCAGCATCAGCAGCTGAACAAGAGAGGCTGGCCCATCAAACGCCTGATGCACTGAACCACAGAGCAGGACCCCAGCCAGGATGCTCCTGTAAGTACCTGATGCGCTGAACTACAGAGTAGGACTCCAGACGAGGGAGCCCTCTAAGTGCTTGAATGGGCGGAGCTACAGAGAAAGACTGGCCAAAGAGGCCTTCTGATTGCCATCTACAAGAGGTTCGAAAAAAGACTCTGAGAGGACCATAACTCCTGCAGCAGAAGCAGTCCGTGTCCCGGCACACTTGGTGCCGCCAGGGTCCCCACAAGCCAAGCAGCTGCACCATCTTAATGCTCAACTCTCACTGGGGCAGATCTGCCACAGGCAAAAAAAAGTTTGCATCTATGTGCTCAGGGTCACTTCACTAGTGTCCAACTCTTTGGGACCCTGTAGACTGTGGCCCACCAGGCTTCTCTGTCAGGGAGGTGGGTTCTCCAGGCAAGCATACTGGAGCATATTGGCCAGTACTTGTTGCCATACCCTCCTAGAGCACTATATTTCCTGCTGCCCTAGCCGCCAACTCCCCTGAGTACCTTGTGCTGCCAGAACCCCTGCAATCCAAGCAGCTGCACCACCTCCACACCTGGCCCTCACTGGGGCAAACCCAAGTTCTTCAGGGCAGCCTCAGGAGCAAACCCAGTGGACAACCCACATGCAGAGGTGGAAATAAAACCACAATTGAAACCCAGGGGCAGTATGCCTAAGGAAGAAGATCCAAAAACCTTCTCACCAGCTGTACAAGCTGCAGATTAAATCCACACAACCAACTACCAGACTCTGTGTCTATGGAATATATAAAAGGTTATTTAGAGCTCCTACAAAAGAAAATGCACTAGTTCTGATAGCTGTGGAAACTGGAGGCAAGAATACACAGGAGTAGGGCCAGATAAGAATCTGAGCTGCCCCCACAGCAGGTCCAGAGATCACAGTGCTGGAGGGCATCCTAGGGAGGTGAGGTGGACTGTGACTCCCAGCGAGGGAAAGGACTCCGACAGCAGTGACTCAAGAAAAACATTTATTATTCTTGTTTTGACTTGTTCTGTAGATTCTTTTGGATTTTATTCTTTTTCTTTCATTCCCCCCACTCTGTTGTGGTTGTTCATTTTGTTGTCACTATGAAATCTAATTAAGCTTTTGAGCTTTTTTCCCCCTCAGTCACATTTTTTATTGTTGTTATAAACCTCTGCCACTTTTGCAGTTCTGTGGAGTTTTCCCCCCTTTTTTTCTTTTCTCTGTTTTTAATTTTAATTTTTTAAACCTATTATTATTTTTTCTACACTTATTCCTTGGTTTGCTTTTCCTACTGTTCTTTTCCCCTTGCAGTTAATCTTTAATGTATATAAATCTTCTTTATCTACCTGTTTAACTTTGCCTATCTATTCTTTCTTTCCTTTCTCTCCTTTCCTCTCAATATGTTTGTTAGTTTTGTTTTCATTGCTTTATTCCCCTTTTTGCACCTTGCTCTAGTTTTGTCTTCCAGTTTGTGCTTTAGTCAGTTTTGTTCTTAACTACTAAATATAATTTTTGATTTCCTTTGTTTGCCTGGTCAATCTACAGTACTTTATTTTTGTTGGACAGTTTTGACTTTGCTCATGGGTGTATATGTATATATGTATATTCCATTATTTTAATTATTATTTGCCTGATTTTGTAACTGCCATTTGTCTGGGGTTCATCTTTGGTTTCTCGTTTCTGGATATTTGTTTTAATCTCACTTAATGCCATAACAAACCACTTGTGGAATCTTTGTTCTTGACCAGAGATCAAGCCCTGAGCCTTTGGAGTGGGAGCACTGACTCCAAGACCCTAGACTACCAGAGAGCTAACCCTAGGGAGTATCAAATAGTGAGAACTCACACCAAGGAAACCATTTGAATACAAGACCCAGCATCACACAACCATCAGTAGCACCCCGTGCAGGACGCCTCATCTAAACAACAAACAGAACAAAAATACAAACGCAAATCATCAGCAGACAGGATTATCACCTCACTCAGCCCTGCCCATCAGAGGAAAAACAAACAAACAAACAAAGTCTCAGCACAAATCTCACCCTACAGGAAGCTCACACAAACCACTGGACCAAGCTTAGGAGGGCAGAAACAAAAAGTAAGAAAGAATTCAACCTTGAAGCCTGGGAAAAGGAGACCTCAAACACAATAAGTTAAAAAAAGAATAATGAAAATGCAGAGAAATACTACACAAATGAAGGAGCAAACTAGAAACACAGAAGTCCAAATAAATGAAGAGGAAATAAGCAAACCACCTGAAAAAGAACTCATAATAATGATTGCAAAGATGATCAAAAATCTTGAAAAAAAAATGGAGAAAATACAAGAATCAATGAACAAAGACCTGGAAGAATTAAAGAATAAACATACAGAGACAAACAGCACAATTACTGAAATCAAAAATACTCTAGAAGGAATCAATAGCAGAATATCTTAGGCAGAAGAATAATCAGTGAGCTGGAAGATAAAATGGGGGAAATAACTTCTGAAGAGCAGAACAAAGTGAGAAGCAACAGGTAACATACAAGGGAAACCCCATATGCTTAACAGCTGATCTTTCAGCAGAAACTCTGCAGACCAGAAGGGAATGGCAGGATATATTTAAAGTACTGAAATGGAAAAATCTACAACCAAAACTACTGTAGCTGGCAAGGATCTCATTCAAAATTGATGGAGACATCAAGAGTTTTTCAGACGAGCAAAAGTTAAGAGAATTCAGTACCACCAAACCAGCTTTACAACAAATGTTAAAGGGACTTATATAGTCAAGAAATACAAGAGAAGAAAAAGGATCTGCAAAATCAACCCCAAACAATTAAGAGAATGTCAATAGGAACATATATATCAATAATTACTTTAAATGTAAATGGATTAAATGCTCCAACCAAAAGACACAGACTGGCTGAATGGATACAGAAGCAAGAACCATATATATGCTGTCTGCAAGAAACCCACTTCAGACCTCAGAACACATATAGACTGAAATTTAGAGGATGGAAAAATACATTAAATGCAAATGGGAGACAAAAGAAAGCTGGAGTAGCAATCCTCATATCAAACAAAATAAACCTTAAAATAAAGAAGACCTTAAATATATAAGGTTAAAATAAATAGACCTTAAGATAAAATAAATAAAGAGATAAGGAAGGACACTACATAATGATCAAGGGATCAATCCAAGAGGAAGAAGTAACAATGTAAATATCTATGCACCCAACATAGGAGCAACCTCCTATGGAGGTTGGAGCAATACATAAGAGCAATGCATAAGACAATACATAGGAGCAATACATAAGACAAACACTAACAGACACAAATGAAGACATTGACAGTAACACAATAATAGTAGGAGACTGTAACACCCCACTCACACCAATGGACAGATCATCAAAACAGAAAATTAATAAGGAAACACAAGTCTTAAATGATACATTAGATGAGATGGATCTCAGTGATATCTTCAGGACATTCCATCCAAATGCAGAAAACACCTTCTTCTCAAGTGCATATGGAACATTCTCCAGGATAGACCACATCTTGGGTCACAAATCAAACCTCAGTAAATTTAAGAAAATTGAAATCGTATCAAGCCTCTTCTCTAACCATAATGCTGTGAGACTAGACATCAATTACAGAAAAAAAACTACAAAACACACAAACACATGGAGATTAAGCAACATGTTTCTAAACAACCAACAGATTACTGAAGAAATAAAAAGGGAAATAAAAAAATTTATAGAAACAAATGACAATGAAAACACAGCAACTCAAAACCTATGGGATGCAGCAAAAGCAGTTCTAAAAGGGAAGTTTATAGCAATACAATCCTACCTCAAGAAACAATAAAAACATTGAATAGACAACCTAACTTTACACCTAAAACAACTGGAAATAGAAGAACAAAAACTCCCAAAACTGGTAGAAGGAAAGAAATCTTAAAGATCTGAGCAGAAACAAATGAAAAAGAAATGAAAGCTAGAAGAGTAAAGATTAATAAAACTAAAAGCTGGTTCTTTGAGAAGACAAACAAAATTGACAAGACTTTAGCCAGACTCATCAAGAAAATAAGAGAGAATCAAATCAACAAAATTAGAAATGAAAAAGGAGAGGTTACAACAGACAATGCAGAAAAACAAAGGATTATAAGAGACTATTATGAACAACTATATGGCAATAAAATGGATAACTTGGAAGAAATGGACAGATTCTTGGAAAAGTTCAATCTTCCAAGAGTGAACCAGGAAGAAATAGAAATTACGAACAACCCAATCAAGCACTGAAATTGAAGCTGTGATCAAAAATCTCACAATAAAAAAAAAGCCCAAGACTAGGTGGCTTCACAGGAGAATTCTATCAAACATTTAGCAAACAGTTAATGCCTATCCTTCTAAAACTCTTTCAAAAAATTACAGGGGAAGGAGCACCTCCAAATCCATTATATGAGGCCACCAAAGACAACAACAACAAAAAGAAAACTACAGGCCAATATCACTGATGAACATAGATGCAAAAATCCTCAACAAAATTTTAGCAAACAGAATTCAGCAACACATCAAAAAGCTCATACACCACGATCAAGTTGGGTTTATTCTAGGAATGCAAGGATTCTTCAATATTTGCAAATCAATCAATGTGATACACCAGATTAACAAATTGAAAGATGAAAACCATATGATAATCTAGATAGATGCAGAAAAAGCCTTTGACAAAATTCAACACACATTTATGATTAAAACTCTTCAAAAAGTGGGCATAGAAGGAGCCTACCTCAACATAGTAAAGGCCATATATGATAAGCCTAGAGCAAACATTATTCTCAATGATGGAAAACTGAAGAGATTCCCCCTATGATCAGGAACAAGACAAGGGTGTCCACTTTCACCACTATTAGTCAACATAGTTCTGGAAGTCTTAGCTACAACAATAAGGGAAGAAAAAGGAATAAAAGGAATCCACATAAGAAAAGAAGAAGTAAAGCTCTCACTGTTTGCAGATGACATGATACTGTACACAGAAAACTCTAAGGATAGCATCAAAAAATTACTAGAGCTAATCAGTGAATTTAGCAAAATCGCAGACTACAAAATCAATACAAAGAAATCACTTGCATTTCTACATAGTAACAATTAAAAATAAGAAAGAGAAAATAAGGAATCAATCCCATTCACGATTGCAACACAAAGCATTAAATATCTAGGAATAAACTTATCTAAGGAGAGAAAAGAACTGTATACAGAAAATTATAAGACACTGATGAAAGAAATCAAAGACAACATAAACAGATGGAGTGATATTCCGTGTTTCTGGGTAGGAAGAATCAATATTGTGAGAATGATTACACTACCAAATGCAATCTACAGATTTAATGTGATCCCTATCAATTTACCAATGGCATTTTTCACAGAACTAGAACAAAAAATTTCACAATTCATATGGAAATACAAAAGATTCCAAATAGCCAAAGTAGTCTTGAGAAAGAAGAATGGATCTAGAGGAATCAACCTTCCTGACTTCAGACTATACTACAAAGGTACAATCATCAAGACAGTATGGTAGTGGCACTAAAACAGAAATATAGACCAATGCAACAAGATAGAAAGTCAGAAATAAAGCCATGCACTTATGGGTACCTTAATTTTGACAAAGGAGGCAAGAATATACAATGAGACAAAGACGGCCTCTTCAATAAATGGTACTTGGAAAACTGGACAGCTACATGTAAAAGAATGAAATTAGAACACTTCCTAACACCGTACACAAAGATAAACTCAAAATGGATTAAAGACCTAAATGTAAGACCAGAAACTATAAAACTCTTAGAGGAAAATATAGGCAGAACACTAGATGACACAAATCAAAGGAAGATCCTCTATGACCCACCCCCTAGAGTAACGGAAATAAGAAGAGTAAACAAATGGAACCTGATTAAACTTAAAAGCTTCTGCACAGCAAAGGAAACAACCTGCAGAATGGGAGAAAATAATAGCGAATGGAACAACGGACAAAGGATTAATCTCCAAAATATACAAGCAGCTCATACAACTCAATGCCAGAAAAACAAACAACCCAATCGAAAAGTGGGAAAAAGACCTAAACAGACATTTCTCTATAGAAGATATACAGATGGCTAACAAATACTTGAAAAGATGCTCAACATTGCTCATTATTAGAGAAATGCAAATCAAAACTACAATGAGATATCTCCTCACATCAGTCAGAATGGCCATCATCAAAAGTCTACAAACAATAAATGTTGGAGAGGGTGTAGAGAAAAGGGAACGTTCTTGCACTGTTGGTGGGAACGTGCCTTGATACAGCCACTATGGAAGACGGTATGGAGATTCCTTAAAAAAAACTAGGAATAAAAATACCATATGACCCACAATCCCACTCCTAGGCATATACCCTGAGGAAACCAAAATTGAAAAAGACACATGTATCCTATTGTTCATTTTAGCACTATTTACAATAGCTAGAACATGGAAGCAACCTAGATGTCCACTGGCAGATGAATGGATAAAGAAGTTGTGGTACATATATACAATGGAATATTACTCAGCCATAAAAAGGAATGCATTTGAGTCAGTTTTGTTGAGGTGGATGAACTTAGAACCTACTATACAGAGTGAAGTGAGTCAGAAAGAGAAAGATAAATATTGTATTCTAACACATATATACAGAATCTAGAAAAATGGTACTGAAGAATTTATTTACAGGGCAGCAATGGAGAAACAGACATAGAGAATAGACTTATGGACATTGGGAGAGGGGAGGGGAGGGTGAGATGTATGGAAAGAGTAACATGGAAACTTACATATTTTACCATATGTAAAATAGATAGCCAACAGGAATTTGCTGTACATCTCAGGAAACTCAAACAGGTGCTCTGTATCAATCTAAAGAGGTGGGGTGGGGTGGGAGATGGGAGGGAAGTTCAAACGGGAGGGAATATATGTATACCTATGGCTGTGAGGTTTGACAGAAAATTCTGTAAAGCAATTATCCTTCAGTTAAAAAATTAATTAAAAAAACAGAAATCCCCAATTGGCAATTTTCTTATTCCAAGGAAACAAGTCTTCTGCACGTGAGTGGATGGTTGTTGTGGATGGATGTGGGTCAGTGACAGATTTTGCCTGTGTTTGCTTCAGTTGCTGGTGGGTTCAGAAACATGGCACACGCCCCATCATGCAGGTTGTTGGGTTGAAGTAAGGTCTGGTTATGGTCTGGAGCAGCCCATTCAGAAGGAAGGGAAAAACAAAGGTAAGTTTGAATAAACTTAGAATAAACACAAACCAACATAATGCAGGCACCGTGAGTATTTGTCTCTATCTTGTACTGGGAACACCCATCAGATACTCCCAACCACAATGTTTCTGAGTCAGCTTCCCTGTTCTTTCCAGGACTGGGGACCTGCTGCATGGGTTGGGTAGCTCCTGACAACTTGGCAAGGGCTTCACTGACCAATGTGCTGTAAGGCGGTCAGGGTGGAGATGAGGGTGCAGAAGGAAGGTGGGAGGGACCCCAGAGCAGGCCTGCCAAGGTGGGAAGCATGGCACACTCTGTTCCAAGCCTTTCTTATTTCCATGTCTGTTTATGAGTGAGGGCTGCAGGGAGAAGTTAAGGCCACCTGGTGGTTTGAGCCCCACAGCACAGTACACAGGGGCCCAAGGACACGCTTACTCTAGATGTAGAAGGAAAGGAAGAGGATTCTATGGGGAGGCAGAGGTGAAATGTGCTAGTATCACGTGAGCTGCCTCTTAAAAAGGAGAAAAGAATGGGCATCATGACATAGTAAATATATACTTGGCATCTGCCCTTGATTCTTGACACACAACTTCTAAAATCTTTGTGATTTCCTGAGTGTTTGGGGTGCTAGGAGAATTTTATTTTTCTTTTATTTATAAGCCCAGCAAATTTTCTTTCTAATATTTGGTCTTGGACCCTGGTTCCTGGCACAGAACTCCTAAATCCCTTAGAATTTTCTGGATGCTGAGTGTCTTTTGTTCTAAAGAAGCGACACTTGATGGGCTCTTGGATAACTTTAGAATGGGTGCTGGTCATCAGAAAGACCAATCCATGAGTGAAAACTTGGAACTTTCAGCCTTACTCCTCATCTTCTAGGGAGGGGAGAGGAGCTGCTGACTGATCGTGTGATGAAGCTTCCATAAAAACCCCTGAACTACAGGGTCCAGAGAGCCTAAGGGTTGTTAACATATTGAGGTGTTAGAAGGGTCGTACCCCAAAGAAGTTGTGGGAACTCCCTTCACCTTGCTTTGTGCATCGCTTCAATTTGGGTGTTCCCCAGCTGAATCCTTTACAATAAATGAGTGATAGTAAGTAAACTGGAGACGGCAGTGGCACCCCACTCCTGTACTCTTGCCTGGAAAATCCCATGGATGGAGGAGCCTGGTAGGCTGCAGTCCATGGGGTCGCTAAGAGTCGGACATGACTGAGCGGCTTCACTTTAACTTTTCCTTTCATGCATTGGAGAAGAAAATGGCAACCCACTCTAGTGTTCTTGCCTGGAGAATCCCACGGACAGGGGAGCCTGATGGGCTGCTGTCTATGGGGTCGCACAGAGTCGGACATGACTGAAGCGACTTAGCAGCAGCAGCAGCAGCAGTAAGTAAGCTGTTTCCCTGGGTTCTAGGAGACATTCTAGCAAATTATTGAATCCAAGGAGGGGTCATGGTAACTCTTGATTTATTACCTATTGGTTAAATGTACAGGTGACAGCCTAGGACTTGTGATGGGCCTCTGAAATGAGGGCAGTCTAATGAGGCTGAGCCCTTAACATGCGGAGTCTGCACGAACTCCAGGAAGTTAGTGTCAAAACTGAATGAAACTCTAGGACACCCAGTTAGTGTCCACCCAAAATTGGAGAATTGCTTGGTGTGTGAAAACCCACATATCTGGTGTCAGAAGTATTCTGAGTAGAGAAAAGAGTTGTTTTTCGTTGCTGTTTAGTTGCGAAGTTGTGTCTGATTCTTTGCCACTCCATGGACTGCAGCATGCCAGGCTTCCCGGTCCTTCATTATCTCCCAGAATTTGCTCAAACTCATGTTCATTGTGATCCACACAGTCAAAGGCTCCGGCTTCAGTAAGACAGAAGTAGATGTTTTTCTGGAACTCTCTTGCTTTTTTTATGATCCAATGGATGTTTGCAATTTGATTTCTGGTTCCTCTGCCTTTTCTAAATCCAGTTTGAACATCTGGAAGTTCATGATTCACATACTGTTGGAGCCTCACTGGGAGAATTTTGAGCATTACTTTGCTAGCGTGTGAGATGAGTGCAATTGTGTGGTAGTTTGAACATTATTTGGCATTGCCTTTCTTTGGGATTGGAATGAAAACTGACCTTTTCCAGTCCTGTGGCCACTGCTGAGTTTTCCAAATTCACTGCCATATTGAGTGCAGCACTTTCACAGCATCATCTTTTAGGACTTGAAATAGCTCAGCTGGAATTCCACCACCTCCACTAGCTTTGTTCATCATGATGCTTCCTGAGGTTCACTTGACTTTGCATTCCAGGATGTCTGGCTCTGGGTGAGTGATCACAACATCATGGTTATCTGGGTCATTAAGATCGTTTTTGCGTAGTTCTTCTGTGTACTCTTGCCACCTCTTCTTAATATCCTCTGCTTCTGTTAGGTTCATACCATTTCTGTCCTTTATTGTGCCCATTTTGCATGAAATGTTCCCTTGGTATCTTTACTTTTCTTGAATAGATCTCTAGTCTTTCCCATTCTATTGTTTTCCTCTATTTCTTTGCATTGATCACTGAGGAAGGCTGTCTTCTCCCTCCTTGCTATTCTTTGGAACTCTGCATTCAGATGGATATATCTTTCCTTTTCTCTTTTGCATTTAGCTTCTTTTCTCAGCTATTTGTAAGGCCTCCTCAGGCAACTATTTTTTCTTATTGCATTTCTTTTCCTTGGGGATGGTCTTGATCACCGCTTCCTGTATAATATCACGAACCTTGGTCCATAGTTCTTCAGGCACTCTCTCTATCAAATCTAATCCATTAAATCTGTTTATCACTTCCACTGTAAAATAGTAAGGGATTTGAGTTAGGTCATACCTGAATGGTCTAGTGGTTTTCCCTACTTTCTTCAATTTAAGTCTGAATTTGGCAATAAGATGTTCATGATCTGAGCCACAGTCAGCTCCCGGTCTTGTTTTTGCTGACTGTGTAGAGCTTCTCCATCTTTGGCTGCAAAAAATATAATCAGTCTGATTTTGATATTGACCATCTGGTGATGTCCATGTGTAGAGTCATCTCTTGTGTTGTTGGAAGAGGGTGTTTGCTATGACCAGTGCATTCTTTTGGTAAAACTGTTAGATTTTTCCCTGCTTTATTTTGTACTCCAAGGCCAAACTTGCCTGTTACTCCAGGTATCTCTTGACTTTCTACTTTTGCATTCCAGTCCCCATGAGGAAAAGGACATCTTTTTTGGTGTTAGTTCTAGAAGGTCTTGTAGGTCATCATAGAATCATTCAACTTCAGCTTCTTCAGCATTAGTGGTTGGGGAATAGACTTGGATTACTGTGGTATTGAATGGTATCCCCTGGAAACAGAGATCATTCTGTGATTTTTGAGATTGCACCCAAGTATTGCATTTTGGACTGTTTTGTTGACTATGAGAGGTACTCCATTTCTTCTAAGGGATTCTTGCCCAAGAAGTAAATATAATGGTCATCTGAGTTAAATTCACCCATTCCAGTCCATTTTAGTTCACTGATTCCTAAAATGTCCAAGTTCACTCTTGCCATCTCCTATTTGACCCCTTCCAATTTACCCTGATTCATGGACCTAACACTCCAGATTCCTATGCAATATTGCTCTTTACAGCATCAGACTTTACTTCCATCACCAGTCACATCCACAACTGGGAGTTGTTTTTACTTTGGCTCCATCTCTTCATTCTTTCTGGAGTCATTTCTCTTCTCCAGTAGCATATTGGGCACCTACAGACCTGGGGAATTCATCTTTCAGTGTCATATCTTTTTGCCTTTTCATACTGTTCATGGAGTTCTCAAAGCAAGAATACTGAAATGTTTTGCCATTTCCTTCTCCAGTGTACCACGTTTTGTCAGAACTCTCCACCTTGACCTGTCCATCTTGGATGGCCCTACATGGCATGGCTCATAGTTTCATTGAGTTAGACAAGGCTGTGGAAAATTCTTTAAGAGATGGGAATACCAGATCACCTTACCTGCCTCCTGAGAAACCTGTATGCAGGTCAAGAAGCAACAGTTAGAACCAGACATGAACAATGGACTGGTTCCAAATTGAGAAAGAAGTATGTCAAGGCTGTATATTGTCATCCTGCTTATTTGGCTTATATGCAGAATACATCATGTGAAATGCTGGGCTGGATGAAGCATAAGCTGGAATCAAGATTGAAGGGAGAAATATCAATAACCTCAGATATGAAGATAATACCACCCTTATGGCAGAAAGTGAAGAGGAACTAAACAGCCTCTTGATGAAAGTGAAAGAGGAGAGTGAAAAGCTGGCTTAAAATTCAACATTCAAAAAAATAAGATCATGACATCTGGCCTCATTACTTCATGGCAAATAGATGGGGAAACAATGGAAATAGTGACAGACTTTATTTTCTGGGCCCCAAAACCACTGCAGATGGTGACTTCAGTCATGAAATAAAAGATGTTTGCTCACTGGAAGAAAAACTATGACCAACCTAGGCAGTATATTAAAAAGCAGAGACATTACTTTGCTGACAAAGGTCCATCTAGTCAAAGCTATGGTTTTTCCCAGTAGTCATGTATGGATATGAGAGTTGGACCATAAAGAAAGCTGAGCACTAAAGAACTGATGCTTTTTTGAATTTCATTTTATTTTATTTTTTAATAAACTTATTTATTTTAGTTGGGGGCTAATTACTTTACAATATTGTAGTGGTTTTTACCATACATTGACATGAATCAGCCATGGGTTTACATGTGTTCCCCATTCCAGAACTGATGCTTTTGAACTATGGTATTGGAGAAGACTCTTGAGAGTTCCTTGGACTGCAAGGAGATCAAACCAGTCCGTTCTAAAGGAAATCAGTCCTGAATATTCATTGGAAGGACTGATGTTGAAGCTGAAACTCCAAATACTTTGGCCACCTGATGTGAAGAATTGACTCATTGGAAAAGACCTTGATGCTGGGTAAGATTGAAGGCAGGAGGAGAAGAGGATGGCAGAGGGTGAGATGGTTGGTTGGCATCACCGACTCAATGGACATGAGTTTGAATAAGCTCCGGTAGTTGGTGATGGACAGGGAAGCCTGGCATGCTGCAGTCCATGGGGTTACAAAGAGTCAGACACAGCAGAGTGACTGAACTGAACTGAACTGTAAAAGATCTTAGGCACAGAGAGGGCAGGGAAGGTGCTGGCAAGGCCACTTAAAGCCAGGTAAATTGTCATTTAGAGGGACCTAACTAGGGTTTGCTGTGGAGACCTGCAACTTCTCATCCAATCCTTCTACATGTGACCAGTTTCTGACCACAAGCTTTCCTTCAAATCTGAAAACAACAATTTTGCAAATACTCTGGCTTTGGGTGTAAGGAAAGTCAGTTGAGAAATGAATTGTGGATGATAATGCTGTTTATGTTGGAAGGGAAACTGGAGATCAGCAGCTACACTCCTCAGTTTTCATGGGAGAAAAACACAGTCCTAGACCTGCGAGATCAGAGTAACCCACCTCCCTGGAAAATGATTAAATCACCGTTGGTTGTCTGTCTGGTAGAGCAGGCACACTGGCATTATAGACATGAGGGGTCTGCAGGACCCCAGGGGCTGCTTTGGCAACAGGGCATACTCTAGGGGAGATTGACTGGAGCCATGGAAGAGGAGGAATGAGAGGGCCTAAGAACGCCTTCGGGATGCAGTTATTTTATTTCTCAGGTGACACTATTCTGCAACACCACTGGATCCTCCAGGAAGCAGTGAGATCGCTGAGAGGCTCTCTTTAGGGCAGGGAGGTGATGGTTATTTGCTGAGCAGTGCATAGGGTCTGAAGAGGGTCTTGGACCTTTAGTCTTACATTTATAGAAACCAACTCCCTGAGGTTGTTCCCAGAATCCATTAGTGAGGGGCTTTTAGGGATTGGGGAAATGCTGGATGGTCTGGTGGTGCTGAAGGTGAATGCCTCTGCCCCACCCTGCCCCTCAAACCTTTTTCTTTGATGAAAGAGGACACCTCTGAGTCCTTCAGCCATGGCATCTGAGAGAGAAGAAGCATTGATGAAAGGATGGAAATAAGCCCTCTTCTCAACCAGGATTTTACCATCATAAGGTTCCTACATACTGAGGTTCCTGAATGTGACAGTGGAAGTGGAGATCTTGATTATATAATTCAAGATGGAGATTCAGTAGATTTTATTTAAATAGAGATTTTATTTCACACATATTAGGTGCAAGGGCATGTAAGCCCATGAGGGGATTCTTGCTTTCTGATCAGAGCTGTGCCTGAAGCTTGGCCGGAGCACACCGCTGGGAGGAGCTGCAGGGACTTGGGTGTGTCCCCCAACCAACAGCTTCAAGTCAGATACTTTGGCATATTTTCTACCAAAAAAAAAGTAACAAGCCTCTATGGTCTTTAATATGTGCTTTAGTATGTGCTTCTACAATATATGCTTTACTTGGGTGTCATGGACACTGGGTTTTTGCTCTGTAGGAAAAACCTGGAATTGTGGCCATTTCTCCAAAAATGAATGTTTGTTTTACTAATATTAAATTTATATTCTACTGCTGTTTCTGTGCTTTGTGTGAACATGGTATTTTAAACTTTCAGGTTTATCACAGCCAAGTCTATCTGAAGACATTCTGAATGACATTTATATCCAATATGCATGGTACTAACTAGGTGTATTACCTGGTGACTCTCTGCCCACGTTTGCCTGGGACATTCCTCAATTACTCTTGTCATAGCATCCTGTCTGGTTAGTGTCCCCTTTAACTCTCAAGAGAGTTTCAGTTTGGAGGATCAGATGCTGTGGTCACCTTGCATTTAGCTGCATTGGGGTAGCAGGCTAAACAAGCTTGCCAAGTGACCCGGTTATGGTGACACGCAGGGACGAAAAGTGATAGCTGCTGCTCAAACATCGGGGACTGAGAGGTGCCACTCAATTTCAGAGATGAAACCAGGAATCTGGTTATCTTAGAATCCATAAAATAAAGAACTCGTATAAGATCTGTGTGTCTTGAATGTTCATTTTCCCAAGCTGCTAACTTTTTCCTCTAGTAAGGAGTACAAATCCAGTTTCTTCAGTCCTTAAATGGATCACTTGCTGTGTGTGAAGAAACCATAAAATCCATCCCCTTAAGGGGCTCCTGGTTTAGTGGGGAAGATAGGAAGGAAATGAATGATTAGCATGCAGTGTGATGAGCTATTTGGAGATTATTATGTCTGCCCTCAAAGTGTTAACAGTATAGTGTAGTGTTTCTGCGCCATTTTAAAATTCATGACTGTGTTAAATATCAAAAATCTTCTCTTCCTAAAGATTCAGAAAGTGGCAAGTTCCACCTTATTTCTCCCCACACTTTCTCTCTTCTTTCTCTACTTTTTCTTCTTCTCCTCCTCCACTTTCTTCTTAGAGGAAAAAAATAATTCCATTCAAATTAAGGCAATTCAAAGAAAAGCATAGTGCTCTAATAATGGCACAAAATGCCTATTGGTGTCCCAGACAGGGTGTTCAGAAACCAAGAAGGCCCCTTAGAGAAGGAAGCATTTTTGCTGAATCTTAAAAGTGTATGTATGTGTGTGCATGTGTGTGTGTGTGTTGGAATATAGTGAAAAGTTTCCTATTTACCCATTTTTTCTATCCTACAGATAATCATCATTGTTAGTTTCTTGTCTTGTTTTTTATCCAGGGTTCTTTATGCATTTACTAGTAAGTACAAATGTAAACTCTTATCTGGCTCCCAGCTTCCACAAAAAGTTAGCATGCTATACACACTATTTTCCCAACTTATAATTTTTGCTTCTTAATTGTCTTCGAGATTACTGTTTTAAATTTCTACGTAATACTCTTCTGTATGAATGTGCTGCCATTCATTCAGTTTCCTATTAATAAACATTTGATTTGTTTCCAATTTTCTATTACAAATATTGTTATGATAGATAATCTTGGACATCCATAATTTCATCTGCATGCAAGTATATCTATAGAGTAGATTCTCAAAGTGGAATGGCTGGGTCACAGGTAATGTGCATTTATTTATTTATTTAAATTTTTATTTCTATTAAATTTTTTCCAGTTTTATTAAAATAGAATTTGCATATTACATTTTATAACTAAGGTATACTCTATAATGATTTGATGTGTGTATATATTAGAAGGTTATATGCATTTTAAATCTCGAGACACATTGTCAAATTACATAGTTCTTGTACCAATTTTCCTTCTGCCAGTGATGATGGGAGTGCTTGTTTCCCACATCCTCATTGGTAGTGTGTGTAATAGAGAAATAATCCCTGGAAGCCATGACTATGTTAAGTAACAAAGAAGAATTAAGATTGTTAATTAGCAGATCTCAAGACAGGGAGACTTTCCTGGATTATCTAGGTGGGTCTAATGTAATCACAAAGGACCTTAAAAGTAGAAGAGGGAGGCAGAAGAGTCCGTCAGAGAAGAAAGGCACAAAGAGATGCAGTGTTGCTGGCTTTGCAGATTCTGACTTGAGACCACCAGCCAAGGAATGTTGGCAGCTCTGGAAGCTAGAAAGAGCAAGAACATGGATTCTCTCCTGGAGCCTCCAGAAAGAAAAGCAGCCTGCAGACATCTTCATTTTAGCCCAGCAAGAACCATGGTGGACTCCAACCTATGAAACTATAAGATATTAATTTGTGCTGCTCAAGTCAAGTTTGTGTAATTTGTCACAGTAGCAATAGAAAATATACATTGTGCTGTCAAATTTATAGATCGTTGCTAATCAAAAGTGATAAATATTATCTCAGCATAGTTTTAATGTATATTTGCTTGATTATGAATAAAATTGAGCTGCTTTTTATACATTTATTTCCTTTTCTGTGACCAGGTGTACTTTTATGTTGATTGCTTTCCTTTTATCAAAATCTAGGAGTATTTCATAAGTTGAGATCAGTTTTTTTCTGTGATATGAATTGCAAATGATTTTCCCCAAGTTATCATTGTCTTTGACTTTGTCATGGCTTTAATTTTTGCAGTTTTTTTTCCCTATAGGATTTTAATTTTTATTTAGCAGGATGTATCAATCTTCAGTTTTCAAATGAAAAAGGCCTTTTTAAATAACAGGTCTATAAAGGAATTCTTCCATATTTTCCTTTAGTATTTTAATTATTTCTAATCACTTAAATCTTGGATCCATTTGGAATTCAGATGGCAAAACTATTATTTGAAAAGTTTGTTTTTCCTATGCTGATTTGGGATGGCTCTTATTATAATCTAACTTCCTGCATGTATTTTAATGTATTTCTTGGCTTCCTATTCTGTTCCATTAGTCTGTGTACCAAAACCGCACCTTTTAAATTATTGAGACTTATGTTTTAATGTCTAATTGGAGTATTTGCTCCGCTTTTCACAGAGCTTCCTTAACTTTTCTAATTTTGTTTTTCTCCATGTGAACTTTATAATTAGCCTCTCTAAGTCAAAAAAAGAAAAAAAGAAAAAAGAGAGAGAGAGAAAAGGAGAACACTCTTCTGGTATATTTACTGATTGGGTTCATATTAGCTACATTTCAAATTAATATTTCTTCATTTGTTCAATAAAAATACTTTATTTGGTATCTTTCTTTATTGTTTAATTTTTGTTTATGTTTAAACAGTTCTCATGAAGTTTATTCCAGATACTTTATCTACTTTCTTGATATTGAAAATGGACTCTTTTCTTGTATTATACTCTGGATCATTATCATCTGCATATATGAAAGCTGTTGATTTCTACGTATTCATTCAGTACCTCTCTATGTTACCAAATTTCTTATCGCTTCTAGTGGTTTTGCAGTTAGTTGTATTGTTTTTTTCAAATATACAAACATATCATCTGGGGGTATTTTATTAAATTATATATTCATAGAAAATTATACTTTTAGTCTGGATTTTCAAGTTTATTTGTGTAGAGTTGAGTGGAGTAGACTGTTACGATTATTTTAATTTATTATTTTTGTGTGATGGTTTCTCATAAAAAGTTATTTCTTTTTATGTATGTTGGTGCTTTACCTTTTTCTTAACTAAGTTAGCTGCTAGTTTATTCATTTTTAAGGCACATTTTTTGTATTCATATATTAGTTCTGCTTTCTAGCTCATTAATTTCTTCTTTATCAATTCTTTTTTAATTTTAATTTTATTGGAATATAATTGATTTACAATGTTGTGTGAGTTTCACGTGGACAGCAAAGCGATTCATTTACACATATGCATGTACAGTATTCCTTCTTTTCTAGATTCTTTTCTCATATAGGTTATCCCAGAATATTGAGTAGAGCTCCCTGTGCTATACATATGCAGTAGGTCCTTGTTGATTATCTATCTTACATACTCTAGTGCATGTATGTTCATTCCAAGCTCCTGAGTTTATCCTTCCCCCCCAATATTTTACTAGTTCCTGACATCTACTTTCCTTTGGTTTATTTATGTTTTTCCTTTCCCAACATCCTGTGTTCTCTTCCTAACTTTCCTAACTCACTGTTTAACACATTTGTTTTTTAGTCTTCTCGGTTTATTCAGATACTATCCTGAAAGTTATACTTAAACATTAATCATCAGGTTGAACTACTTTCCTCCATTTGGATCATCTTGGAGTTCTCTTTGTCTTTGACATATTTGCCCTTTGTTGAGAATCTTTTCCTTTTGCTCCCAGGACACTGAGCACTTGCTTTTCAGGTAAGTTTTCTTTTTTTTCCCCTGAAGTTTCTTCCTTATACTATTAGCTGTGTGGGTTTTCTAAAGTCCTGCCTATGCCCTTGTTTCAGCCAAGGTTGGCTAATCTGTGTTCTCTTACCTTCCAGGTCTCTTTCTCTACAGACTGCTTTAAGTCCATATCATTTACTAGAAATAACTGTTGCCTCAGTTTCAGACTTACATTTTGAGCTCTTTTTAGATATATCTCTCTAGGTTTTCTAACAGTTTAAGCTTAATATTTGAAGCTAAACTCTTTACCCCACCATCTGCATCCAGTCTCTTTTATGCTGTGACTTCCATATCTCAGGAGCATCACCATTGTTTGAGGAGCTAAAGCTGGACAACTCTGAGTTATGTGTTATTTCTCCTTTCCACTTCCAACATTCAACCAGTTGTCAAATCCTGTCAGTCCTGCCTCCATTGTGATTTTCCTTTCGGGTTTCTCTCGGTATCTGTAACTTGATTCCAGCCTGTGCTTTCTTCTCCTTGACTATGGCAGTGATTTTCTATTAATTTATCTATTTCCAGCTTTTCTCTTCAGTCCAACTATCAGGATCAGCTTCAGAGTTCTGACCGTTCATTGTCCAGCTTGAAATGTCAGAAATTATCCATGACCTGTGAGTGAAGGCTTGGTTCCTCATCTGGTCGTCCGCGATGAGGGTCTGATCCACCCAGAATCTTGTTCAGCTAATATCCTTTGTACCCTTAAGCCCATTGCTTCCTAGATTTCCTGCATTTTATTATCTTCAACTTTGGCTCATAGTGCTTTTTTTCTGCTGGTAACATTTTATTATCTAATTTTTTCTACTGAAATTTTGTTTATCCTTCAAATTCCGTCTCATAAACAGCTTCCTCTGTGAAGACTTTCCTGTTGCCTCTGGTCTAAAGCCATTCCTCCCTCATTTCATCCCTACAGACTCTATTGTGCTGGATTTTCTTCTCTGAACACATCGACTCGTTTACTTGCTTTATCTTCCCATTAGATCTTGAGTTCCAATAAGACTGAGACTGTATCTCCTGAGGAATGCAACCTGGCACCCTTTTTAAAAAAGTCTTTACTTAATTTGTTAACATATTGCTTCTATTTTATGATTGTATTTTTGGCCGAGAGGCATGTGGGATCTTAAGAGATTAAACCTGCACCCTCCTGCATTGTAAGGTGAAGTCTCGACCACTGGATGGCCAGGGAGGTATCCCCAGCACCTTTTAAATATTAAGTGCTCAAGTATGTATTGAACATAGGAGAATTATCTAAAACATGGTGAGGAATTAAAGCAGAAGAGCCCTGTTGGCTGTGACCAGCCAACAGCTTGTGACTTTTCTGAACTATAACATGAGAGAGAAAGAAACTTTATTTTTAAGCCACTGTAATTCAAGGTCTCTTTGTTACAACAGGTTAGTCTTTCAAAGAAGGTACATATAAGGGGCTCAGACGTAAAGAATCTGCCTGCGGGGCAGGAGACTCTGGTTCGATTCCTGGGCCAGGAAGATCCCTGGAGAAGGGAATGGCAAATCACTCCAGTATTCTTGCGTGGAGAATTCCACGAACTGAGTCTGCAGTCCATGGGATCACAAAGAGTTGGACATGACTGAGCAACTAACAGTTTTTTTTCATGGGGAACATAGGTAGTTGATGCCATTAACTTCTACAGAGGAATGCTCATTCATTCATTGATTTCAGGGGGTTATAATCAACTCTTTCTGACAAATACATAGGGACCTAACGTGACCCTTCCAGACTGACTGAGCCTTTGCAGTAGGGAAGGAGAGCAGTCTGGCAGCCTGGGAGTGACCTGACGTGAAGTGCGAGTCTCATGTCATGATGACTATATGAATAAGAGGTGGAAGAAGTTATACCTCACCCAAGGATAGAAGCAACATTGAAAAGTAAAAATATAGGTGAGCAAAAATAGACAAGAGAGAAAGAGTCGAGGGAGCCTGAAACTTCAGGTACTTGATCGTAGAGACTCATAGGAAGTGATGGGGTGGGATGCATTGCCAGTCCAGACCTGCCTGAAGGGCAAGAATTCTTGAGGCTCAAATAAGAGAGGTACCATCTTCTGCCTTAGTCAGGATACTGGGGGCTTACAGGGGTTGGAGTGCCTGCAGAGTAGGTATAACAAAGCCTAGGGACAGAAAGGAACACCTGGAGGCTCATTCTTAGAAAATATACCAGCATCCTGGTTCCAACAGGTTCAAGGGTCTATCTCACCTGGCATGACACTAACCTAAACTGACTTGGGACCAAGTCTGTGTAGATGGAAAAAATGGCCTGATGTTGGTTGACTACATTTGGCTGCTGCCTGAATCAACTTTTGTCTGTCCAGACCTATTCTGATTCTTTGAATGCTTGTGTCAAATGAAAAAGAAAAAAAAACAAAAACAAAAAAAAAACACACAATGAGAGCTTAGAGTTGAGTTTTACTTGAGAACTTACTGAGGACTATAGCCCAGGAGATAGTCTTTCATACAGCTCTGAGGAGCTGCTCTGAACAAGTAGTGTGGGAGTCAGTATACGTATGATCTTTTGAAGGGGTATGTGAAATCAAGCAAACAGCTTGAATCTTGGTAGAGTGTTGCTGCTCATCACAAAGAGCAGGTGTTCCTGTTAATTATTTTAGTGCTTTTCTACGTATGAGAATATGTAGGAAATTGGGTTCATAATATTTTCTCTTGAAAATACGTAACTATCTGAAGGCCTGTTCTGCCAGTTTTTCCCCAAGGCACAGAGTGCCTGATTGCTGATCTCCACCCTGAACTCCTTTCAGGCTATATCAAAGGTCAGTGATCACAGTGGCCAGTGACTTCGTTCCTGAAAACCAGATGGCAAGTTTGTAGTAGTTGGAGTTTCTGCAGCTCCCCAGGTTTCTAGAAGTGGGTGGGGGAGTCCAGTCTGTTGCCTGGTTTTCTGGGTTGAGCCCTGCGACGGATCCTTCTTAACAACCACACTGACTTGACTGTGCCTGATACTAGAGCATGACCATTGCTCAGAATTCTAGAACCCTAACCTTACCTTTCCCTCTTAGCTGCCTGTATGACTCTCCACTCTCATATACCCCAGCTAGCTAAGTTCTGCTGGGGGTATTGACCTGACCCATCAACCTCTCTCCCATGGAGGTGGCTGACACTTGTCTCAGGTGAACTGCCTTGCTCTTGCTCGGTCTGGTCCCCTTTGGCTTGTCCTTAGCATGTCCATTAACAAGGGACAAAGGATAGAGACCCACTAACAGTTCCTGAAACTGCAAGGAAGACGGGGTACAGACTACATTAGTGCATTCTGCAGCCCTCCCCTCTATTATTCTGGGGTTTCTGCACAAGCTCAGGGGAAACATTTTGAGAAGAATCACTTCTTTCCTATTTTCTCTCCTTCCCTGCTCCTTCATTACCAGTACCTTCTCTCCTGAGTTTTCCGCATATATTGAATAAGACCTACAGATAGATATCTAAGTGTTAGCAGTTCAGTTGTATCTGACTCTTTGAGACCCCAAGGGCTGTATCCCGCCAGGCTCCTGTGTCCGTGGAATTCTCCAGGCAGGGATATGGAGTGGGTTGCCATTAGTTTCTCCAGAGGATCTTCCCGATCCAGGGATTGAACCTGACCGTGGATAGAGGAGCCTGGTGGGCTAGAGCCCACGGGGTCGCATAGAGTCAGACCCGACTGACTAACGCTTTCACTTTCACAGATATCTAAGATGGTTCCTAATCCTGGGGAGAGATTTCAGGAGGCAGAGTTTTTCAGTCTGTTGTAGAGTAAGTGACAGGGCTGGGGTTATGTCTCCGGGATTCTAGCCCTTGTTTTGTTCCTGATACGCTGGGTAAATCCTCGAGTGGGCTGACACTAAAAAGAAAAAAAAGACATCTTTTAATTATGTATGACTACAAGCTACAGAAGGTACAGAAAGCCTTTGAGCATGGGTAGTTTTTGCTTTCAGTTCCCTTTTCCTGCATTGAACGAATCTTTGCTTTGGATTCTCCAGGGACATCTTCTGGGCATATTTTCAGTTTAAGCCACTAGGTGGGGCTTTGACCCTATCAGTCACTCACCAAAACCGCTCCCTCAACTGGGTTAAGAGCATAGATTTTTCGGGAACCTCAGACAGGGAAGGAATGTACTCTTTTCTTTCTGAAAACCTTGCAAGTCAACCCAAATGCTTTCTCCTTGGCTGCATGAGGAGTGGGAGGCCATTTCTGCAACTTCACTGCTCATTCCTCTGGCTCTTCCCCCTGCCCTTTGCTGATAATGGAGTAGGTTATGGCACTGAGAGGAGACGCATCTTTAGGGGATGCTGGGCTGTGAAGGCCTTTCTTGTTCACCAGAGGAACCCAAGCCAAGTGGTTAAGTGCAAAGGCACTAGATCTATTGCATCATATCCGAACCTGGCTCTACTCATAAACTATATAAACATGAGCAAGTCACAGAACTTTCTCCGTGCCTCAGTTGCCTTATTTATAAAATGGGAATAAGGAGGGGACTCCCCTGGCAGTCCGGAGGTTAAGACTTCACTTTTCATTGCATGGTGTGTGAGTTTGATCCATGGCTGGGGAGCTAAGATACCACATGCCTTGTGGCCAACAAAACAAAGCAAAAACCCCAGAAGCAATATTGTAACAAAGTCAACAAATACTTTTAAAATGGTGCACATCAAAAATTTTTTTAAAAAATGGGGATGAGAAAAGTGACCTGATTTGGGATGGTCACATTGTGGTAATGTAGCTGTGATTTATTGGCACTGTCCAGGTTAGGTGCTAGATCAAACCAACTGAACTTTAGACCTTGGTGGGATCAATCTACCATCTCACTGGTGTTGATGAGAAGATATTGGTTCATGTCTTTTCTAGTCTTTTTTTTTTAAGAAGAAACTTTGGTATGTCTCCTGCTCCTAGCACTAGAAGAACACTACCTCTGACCAAAAGCTGATAGAAGATCATTAGCCCCTTCTGGTGTTGAACTTCTTCCAGCTGACTAATCCTTTGGAGGCAGAGCCTCCAGACCACACATCAGTGTTCCAACTCAAGGCTAGCTGCCTCCCCACCAAAAGTTTGCTCTTGGCACTTCCTCCCTTTGTAACCATTGGTGTCTAACTTTGCATTTTGATGTTTACATTTCTAAGTTCTCAGCTAGACATAAAATTTTTGAAATCAGTTTGGTTTAAAAATATTAATTCCAGTAGCTCTTATGGCCAGACGCTGTGTTAGGATGCTTTGTACCTGCTGAGGTATTAATCCTGCAGTGTGTATTGTCAGTTCCAGCAGCTGAGCAGTAGGAACCGGCTTCCTTCTCATGGCAAACAGTAGGAATGTAAAGTCATGGGTTCTTTGAGTGACTGCTGAGGATGCAGAGCTGTGAAGGGAGAGGACAGAGTCCTCCAGATACACCAGCCCTCTATTCTCAAAGTCAAGTTACAAAATGAAATCCACATCTCCTCAGGGTTCTCGGACAGTCACAGAGGGAATAACCTGTACTCTATTGATTATAACTCTCTTTACCGCTTAGGTTTTTCCTAATTATCTACACTCCATATTCTTCAGACTTCTCCAAGTAGTGATTTATTGACTGACTTTAGGGTTAAGTGAGGGTTAGAGGATGAGGGGAAGCTGAATCCTTTCTGGGCTCAGGAATTTCAGGCACAATCCTCTATAGGTATCAGAGAAGGCATGGGAGGTTCCTGAAGACTTGAATGTCTGCTCCCTGTCCCCAGGCAGCTGACTGGTTTCCTCAGCTTTATGAACTGTCCTTTTCTTGATTGGCTAAAGATGAATGTTTTGAATAGGAGGGGATTTCTGTGCCTACATGCGCGTGCACACACACACACACACACGGACACAGTCTCACTCATTTCTGACAGATTTGTGCTTTGAATTCTGTGATGAAAATATTGTGTCTATTTTCTTTAAAGCTTGTAAATTTTTCTGTGGAAGGTGCTAAACTACGTGAAGGGATATTTCTCCTAACATTCCAGAACAGGCAGTAGAGCCCACAGCTGAAAACATCGGACAAGAACTACCTACCATTATGAAGCATTAATCGCTCAGTCATATCTGATTTTTGTGACTCTAAAGACTGTAGCTCACCAGGCTTCTCTGTCCATGGAATTCTCTAGGCAAGAATACTGGAGTGGGTAGCCATTCTCTTCTCCAGGGGATCCTCCCAACCTAGGATCAAACGTGGGTCTCCTGCATTGCAGGCAGATTCTTTACCCTCTGGGCCATCATGGAACCCCCATTGTGGAGACAACTATTAATTCAGAGAGGACCCTGAAAGCACCTGCTCCAGGTTTATTAGGACTTAATGAATAGTCTCTTCTACTACCAGGCACTTCCCTGGTGGCTCAGATGGTAAAGAATCTGCCTGCAATGCAGGAGACCTGGGTTTGATCCCTGGGTTGGGAACATTCCCTGCAGAAGGGAATGACAACCCTTTCCAGTATTCTGACCTAGGGAATTCCATGGATGGAAGAGCCTGGTGGGCTTCAGTCCATGAGGTTGCAAAGATTCAGACACACATGAAAGACTAAAATGTCACACTACTAGCCACTCCTCCCCCTGCCCACCTCCACTCCAAGTCTATGCATGAAAATGGGGAGAGAGAGAAGGGAGTTAGGAAACATGCCACTGATGTGTGGTATTTTTGTTAAGGAGTTAATTCTTTCTCATATCCTGGGAGAGCAGTGAGTTATATGCCACTGCCCTTCCCCAACCCCAGTGATGGGGAGGCTCCCCAAACCTTACCTGTAGCAATTGGGGAGGGGGAGATGGGCAGCTTGACCTCCAATTGGATGACCTGCTTATCTACCTTGACAGATCCCATCTCATCTCATGTGAGCAGGGCAAGGAGGGCCGGGAAATGGTGGGGCTGAGACAGTTGTGGCCAGCGTGAGGATACCCTTATCTCTTGAGAGTCTGAAGGATGCAGTGGAAGGCATCTGGGCTTGCATCACTTACAAGAGCTTCACTGAGAGGGGCCCCATCACTGAAAGGGGCCTGGCTGCCATGGCGCTATGGCTCATTCCTCTGGAAGTGGAAGCTGGAAGAGTGAGGGAGGTAGAACCAGAGTTAGATCTCCTGAGTTAGGAAATGTGCTGGGCAGGGGCCAAGGGGTCGCAGCAAGAGCTCCCACAGTGAAGTGAGAGTCACTCATTAGTGTCCCACTCTTTGCGACCCCATGGACTATACAGTCCATGGAAGTCTCCAGGCCGGAATACTGGAGTGGGTAGTCTATCCCTCCTCCAGCGGATCTTCCCGACCCAGGAATCGAGCCAGGGTCTCCTGCATTGCAGGCGGATTCTTTACCAACTGAGCTATCAGGGAGACCCAAGAGCTCCCACAGGGCTCTTTGAAAGCAAGTATTTGAATAGCAATGACATGGTATGCTGCGGTCCCTGGGGTCCTAAACAGTCAGACATGACTTAGCAACTAAATAACATCAACATGGGGGTGTATCTATAGCAGGTTAATGTTACCTTGAAAAGCAAAGCAACCAATGGGAAGAGGAACCACAGGGACTGGTTAAATGGGAATCACCTCTCTCTATCTCCTTTCCTGCCAACATGGTAGAGGGGCTAGACCTCAAATGGAGGTAAAATGAAGGCAGCTTGCAGCTTCCTGTGCTCCCTTGCTCTCTGGACTCCACAAGGGTCTGGGTCAAAACTGTGCTAATAGGAGGAGAAGATGTTATATGCACATCAAGTCTGAGTTTCAATTGGACTGAGTTTTAACAATAGAAAATAACCAGAAAAGTTTTGAAATATGCCTAGGATGTCACTAAGGAATGCAAAAGTCAGGTTTGATTAAGCTTGTGAAGGCCGTATTCAGAGAAAAGTAAAACTACATCACGTTGTGGGTGTCGTGTTCATACAACACTTAGTTGAGTCAGAGCAAAATACTCATTACAAGCACACCTTTTGAAAATGATTTGTCCCCAAAGGAACACAAACTTCTATAAAAGAAGTATTTATAGTATAAATTAGAGATGTTTTTATAAGAATGAATTCATAAAAATTTTCTGGTATGAAACACAGGTATTTCCTAACACTAACATCTTAAGAAAAAGCAAATGATAAAAAGCCACTTGGTGTTAAGTTTTAATAGACTTCCATGCAGTGTGAGGTGAGTGTTGGGAATTAACATTACAGATTATTGGCCTAAACTTTCCTTGCTAGCCCACTGAAAGTAGACTCAAAATCCACCAAAGATTCTAAAAATCATGTTGATTTGCATTTCTCTAATGATTAGAGATGCTGAGCGTCTTTTGATGTGACTGTTGGCCATCTGTACGTCTTCTTTGGAAAAATGTCTATTCGGTCTTCTGCCCATTTTTTAATTGGGCTGTTTTTGGTTTTTGATACTGAGTTGTGTGAAATGTTTATGTATTTTGGACATTAACCCATTGTTGGTCATATCATTTACAAATATTTTCTTCTATTCGGCAGAACATCTTTCCATTTTGTCAATGGTTTCCTTTACTATGCAAAAGCTTTAAAATTTAATTAGGTCCCATTTGTTTATTTTTTCTTTTGTTTCTTTTGGCTTAGGTGACAGATATGAAAAATATTGCTATGATTTATGTCAAAGAGTGTTCTGCATCTGTTCTCTTCCAGTAATTTTACTGTTTCAGGTCTTGCATGTAGGTTTTAATCTGTTTGGAGCTTATTCTGTATATGGCATAAGGAAATGTTTGAAGCTCGTTGTTTTACGGGTAGCTGTCCAGTTTTCCCAGCACCACTTATTGAAGAGACTATCTTTTCACCACTGTATTAAACATCTCTCTGAGCAGGCTTATGTACTAGAACATCTTTGGAGCTTTTCTAGAATCTACATCTGTATTAACTGGTTCTGTTCAAATACTTGGTGACTAGGAGCTTCAGTTCATTCTCTTAGAATTAACGGGTCCCTACAGAGCTTTAGTAACCACTCTCTACTCCTCATCTCCATCATTAAGTCAATAAAAATGCTCTTACCTAGTGTGGGTCACCACTTTTGCCTGGACTCTAGGCATGGCTTCTCTTGATCTATGATTATTTTCCTTGTCTGTTCATTGGCCATCAATTGTAACTGTTGCCTAAGATTCCCTTTTCATTACCCCTATGACTTAAACTTAGCCTAACTTATTAAATTCTCTTTTGGTCATGACATTTGCTCTGCCTGTTAGGCTCTGCTCTCTCTCTTGGTTAAACATTTTCAACTGCATCACTTCTTGTTTTTAAACCATTTTGCTTTGAAAACATACAACATGGGAGGTGAATAAGGAGAGCAGTTTTGTGAAGAAGAAAGGATGTTGATTGGAAAGTATTTGTGGCAGGGCCATATTGCTCAGGATCAAATCTGTGTGTTTCCTGACATAGTAGTAGTGGTGTTAGTCGCTCAGTCATGTTTGACTCTTTGTGACCCCACAAACTGTAACCCGCCAGGCTCCTCTGTCCATGGGGTTCTCCAGGCAAGAATACTGAAGTGGATTGCCATTCCCTTCTCCAGAGGATCTTCCCAACCCAGGGATTGAACCCGGGTCTCCTGAATTGCAGGCAGATTCTTTACCATATTTTTCTCCCTCCCAGTATATCTTGCTCTCTTACGGTCCCCAAGGACTGTTTCCCCCTTCCCAGCTCACATGGAAGCGGAGACAAAGACAGAAAAGGAGCTGCTGGCCTAACCCAGGAGGAGAAAACCCTAATAGATGCTTATGTTCATCAGTTTTTCCATCCCCAAAGATGAAGTAAGCCCGGAGCTCATGGAAAGAGAAGAGGAGGAGAAGGGACAATAGACAGGAGTCTTTGAAGTGGGCAGGGGAAGACACCCAGGCTTGGTGAGGATTTGGGATGGAGTGAGTGGTTGGTCTTCAGCACCACCACCATTGGATGGTTGGTGAGTGGTTGTTCTTCATCTCTTGTGCGACCACAGTCCCATGCTCCTAGATCCATACAAGCCCCTGAACAGAGGGTGAGGAATGTGAGACACCTTATGTGAGAAGGGGTTATAAAACGGAAACTTAATCTCTGCTCAGTGAGGAACAGTTCAGAGCCAGTCAGACTTCCTTTAACCCAAAGGAACCATGCACATACTCCTGCTGTTACATACTTCACAATGAACTGAGTTGGTTTGCTAGCTTGTGGGTAAAAATGGTGCATTTACTTGAATTTTAAGTTCTGTGTCTGGTAATTCTAGAGTCTAATCTCTCAGTGGAAAGTGTTGTTAATTTTACAGTTTCAAATGAATTACAAGGTACACAATATTTTCTCTGGGTAATGTATTGTGATAGCAATTTGGATGTTCAGTTTGATCTGAATGCAACATTGCTTTTCAGGACTGACTGTCTGATCTGGATCTTTCTGTGTACAGTGATAGTGTTAATAACCAGTGCCAATTTTTCAAGTGGTCAACTAGTGATTTAAATGGAAACCCAGAAGTCCAAGTCTGGTTCCAAGTTATGTTCCAAATTATGTCCTAACCTCAGAGTCATGCTTGACTACCTTTGTAGAATTAGGTATACACAGATACACTCCATCAACAAATCAGCAACCAGTATTTACTGAGTCAATTTTGGGGTTAAAAATTGTGTTTCTTGTATGTGTGTGTGAATGTGTGTATAAGTATGTGTGTGTATGCTTTGCAAAGAAGTAGAAGCTATGATTATAGCAATTGAGGAGTTTATAATCTAGTGAAGTAACATATAAAGTTAGTAGGTTTATATTTAGAAGTTTTATGATTGAATATTTCTTGGTCCCTGAATATGTGTTTGTACATATTTATGGCATCGAAGCTGAAGTTTCAGCTGAGGCATTGAGATACAAAAGATGCTGTTTACCAAAATTATATGAGCGAAAAAAATGTGATTGTAATTATGTAGTAAATAGCTTTCTCAGACTGGTTTCTTTCACTTAGCAATATTCATTTATGATTTATCCATGTCTTTTGTGTCTTGATAGCTCAATTCTTTTTATCACTGAATAGTATTTCATGATATGAATGTTCCAAAATATGTTTATATGTTCATCTATTGGAGGACATCTTGGTTATTTCCAGTTTTTGGCAAATACAAATAAAATTGCTATAAAAATTTGTGTGCTTAGTTTTGTGCAGGCATAAATTTTCAAGTCAGTTGGGTACATATCCAAGAGTGTATGATAAACCTATATTTAAGTTTCTAAGAAACTATGAAACTGTCTTTCTAATGTGCCTACATAAGTTTGCATTCCAATTAACAATGAATGAGAGTTATTTTTTCTTCATCCTTGCCAGATATTAGTGTTTTGAATTTTAGCCATTTTATTAGGTGTATGATGAAATCTCTTTTTTAAAGATTTTTAATTTCCTAATGATAAATTATGCTGAGCATCTTTTCATATGTTTATTTGTTATCCATATGTCTTCATTGGTAAGATATATGTTCAGATATTTTGTCCATTTTTTATTTCAGTTGTTTGTTTTCTTACTGATGAATTTTAAGAGTTTTTTTTATATATAAGTTTTTTATTACATAAGTGTTTTACAAAGACTTTTGCCCAGTCTGTGGCTTGTTTTTTCATTCTCTTAGCAATGTTTTTCACAGAGCAGGAGTTTTCTAATCTTAGTAAATTCTACTTGCCATCAATTTTTTTTTCCTTCGTGGATTTTGCTTTGTGTTGTATTTAAAAATTCATTTTTGAACCTAATGTCACATAGGTTTTATACTATATTTTCTTCTAGAAATTAAGTGCTTTGCATTTTACATTTAGATCTGTTCTTGAGGAGTTAAGTTTTGTAAAAGGTGTAGGTTCTGTGTCTCAGTTGACTTTTTTTTTTGCTTATGGACATCCAGGTGTTCCAGTGCCATTTGTTGAGCAGACTATTTTTTTTCCCCCAATGGGTTTCCACTCCTACTTGGAGAATCAGTTGAATGTCTTTGTTTGGGTCTATTTTTGGACTCCTTGTTCTGGTCAATTCCAATGCATGTTTCTCTTCTTTTGCTACATCATGCTGTTTTGATTACTGTCCTTTCTCAGATTGCTTTTTTTTTTGACTTTTTCTTTCCTTTTTCTTTTACTTTTTAAATTTTATTTATTTATTTATCTATTTTTACTTTACAATATTGTATTGGTTTTGCCATACATAGACATGAATCCACCATGGGTGTACATGTGTTCCCCTTCCAGAACCCACCTCCCACCTCCCTCCCCATCCCATCCCTCTGGGTCATCCTGGTGCACCAGCCTGGAGCACCCTGTATCATGCATCAAACCTGGACTGGCGATTCATTTAAATTATCATTTGTGAAACGAATCACCAGTCCAGGTTCAGATTGCTTTTTAAAGCAAAATACATAAAATCATACCTGCCCTTAGTAATCACTTACACTCATAAGTAAGATTGAGTGGAGACTGAAGAATTGATTAATATCCTGAACCAGTTCTTAATTTTTGAAATGAGATTGTATTTTGTTACTTAAAGTAACTGTGGCGATAGCTGCTACCTTAAAATTAATAGAAAAGTCAGGAAAACTGCTGAATTCTTGTCTAGTGCAGGGGCAAAGCTTCTCTCACTGAATAGCTTCAGAGGCATTGAGGAGACGAATTGCAAGTTGTTTTAATGGAATCTCACTCAATAGACTTATTCAATATATCTGTCCAATATACAAGTATGTTACAACTCATATAGCATTTAAATAGCTATTTCATGGACTTGGAAGCAGCTGTGGATGAAATAGCTATTTCATCCATCTATTTCATGGATAACATGAATCAAATCATTTGTCTTTAACATTTTAGCTGTATCTAGCAAGCAAATACTTGATATGTATCATAAAATATGACAGTTAAATTACAAGTATTAATTCCATTTTCTGATACTACATTTCTGTTGTATTTTCTTTCCTTAATATCATAATATATTGATATAACCAAGATAAAATTATGTTCAGATAATGTTTATGATCTGCTTTATTAAGAAATGTAAACTTTAGGTTGCCTTAATAACTTATTCAGTGTTCCAAACTGTGGGTCTAGCACCACATCAATTATGCATTATGTTGTATAGCACAATTATTATTTAAGGTATTTTCCATCTCATCTAATTTTATGTCTGAGACAAATTTTTTTTCTTTTTCAAATTAATTAATTAATTTTAATTGGAGGCTAATTACTTTACAATATTGTAGTGGTTTTTGCTATACATTGACATGAATCAGCCATGGGTGTACTTGTGTTCCCCACCCTGAACCCCCCTCCCACCTCCCTCCCCATCCCATCCCTCTGGGTCATCCCAGTGCACCAGCCCTGAGCACGCTGTCTCATGCATCGAACATGGACTGGCGATCTATTTCATGTATATGATAATACAGATGTTTCAATGTTATTCTCTCAAATCATCCCACCCTCACCTCTCCCACAGAGTCCAAAAGTCTGTTCTTTACATCTGTGTCTCTTTTGCTGTCTTGTATATAGGGTCATCATTACCATCTTTCTAAATTCCATATATATGCATTAATATACTGTATTGGTGTTTTTCTTTCTGACTTACTTCACTCTGTACAATAGGCTCCAGTTTCATCCACCTCATTAGAACTGATTCAAATGCATTCTTTTTAATAGCTAAGTAATATTCCATTGTGTATATGTACTACAGCTTTTTTATCCATTTGTCTGCTGATGGACAACTAGGTTGCTTCCATGTCCTGGCTATTGTAAACAGCACTGTGATGAACATTGGGGTACACGTGCTGAGACAAAATTATAATGCACCTTTGCTACACTTAAAGCATGTGGTATTCTTATGGATTGCTTACATAAACACCACTGTTGTCCATAACTGCTCTTGTGCAGTGGTAACAATTTCAAGCTGCTAAGAATTGACAAATATATTAAAGTAGCTCAGAAACTACTAAGCATTTTCCTAGTAATCTGTCTGATTATTTTCCATTTTTTCCATGTTTGCATTTTGAAAAAGAAAGATATTGCTGGAGTTCACTTCCTTGAAGAAGTAAACCTTTTTAGGTAAGAGTGACTAGTTAGCCTAAATTAGGGGTAGGTTACTTTTTTCTGTAAACTTTTTAAGCTTTCTGGACCATTTATTTTCTATCTCAGCCACTTTGCCACTGCAGCATGACAGCCATCATAGATAACATGAATTCTAACAAAACTGTTCATAAAAAGTACCATAATTTGGCCTGCAGGATGTAGTTTATTGATCACTGACATAGAACAGGGGTCCCCATGGACTGGTAGATACTTCCTGGTGATCAGCAGTGGTATTAGATTAGAAATTAGGTATACAATAAATGGGGCTTCCCTGGTGGCTCAGTAGTAACAAACAAACAAACAAACAGTTGCCAATGCAGGATATGCAGGTTTGATTCCTGGTCCAGGAAGATTCCCTGGAGAAGGAAATGGCAATCTGCTCCAGTGTTCTTGCCCAAGAAATCCCATGGACAGAGAAGCCTGGCTGGCTATAGTCCATGGAGTAGCAAAAAGTCACATATGACTTAGCAACAGAACAACAATGATACAGTAAGTGAAATGCACTTCAATTAGCCTGAAACCATCCCTCCTGCCTTCTGTTGAAAAGTTGTCTTCCACAAAACCAGTCCCTGATGCCAAAAGGGTTGGGGACCACTGGTATAGAGACTAGAATGTTCACTTCAAACTTTGTTTGGAAGTAAAGTGAAATTAAATAAATGCTAGCAGGAAATATAAATTCTGGCAGAGAGTAGTAATTACAGTGGAAGTTCTGCTGTCTGTTTGTCAGGAGTCCTTTAAGAAAATGCCCCAAGTACAGGAACTTTGTCTGAAAATGTTCAAGACTGAGAAAGAACTAGTATCATATGCCAATTTGTCTGTTCAAAAGGAGGAATTTTAAAAAGGGAAAATTCTAGAATGGTGCAATCGACCCACTGGAATGACCTCACGTCTGTGTGACCACAGTGGCCCCATGCTGATGCAGGGAGCCCCTGAGGACTGAGTTACCTGGGACATTGCAGAGGAGAAGGAAACAGACACAAGAAGAGCTGAAAAAATGGTTCACGGGCCCAACTCTACACATTTACCTCATAGGAAAGACTCCAGCCTGTCAGTAACAGCATATTTATTCTTCTCAAAAATTCATAAATTTTTGTTTTCGTTTTAGTCACTAAGCCACGTCTGACTCTTGGATCCCATGGATAGTAGCCTGCCAGGCGCCTCTGTCCATGGGATTCCTCAGCAAGAATACTGGAGTGGGTTGAATAAAAAAAATTGCTGCTGGAGGCTGACAACCTGAGACTAAGGAGAGTATAGGCTTAAAACAGACACAACAGTTTTAAACCCCCAGCCTAGTAGTCACATACTGCTGGGATAAACAGTCCTTATGTACAGATTATTGCTACTGATTTTTGTGAAGAAAATCATGAAATATAACTATGAAATATGGACCCAATCAACCAGAAGCATTGTGAAAATAAAGGAGTATTGGCAGCTGTGTCTTTATGAGTAGATATTACTCAAGTTCAGTGAGATAGACTGAAGAATAGCTTAAATAAACAGGGAAAAGAGTAATTTTCTGGAGACACATTCACCGATTGTCTAGCTGTCCAAAGTACACAAGGAACTACTACTATTAATGCATATATTTCCTGGAGACAAAGGTCCTTTGGAATTAAGACGGAATGAAATCAGGAGCCTACTTACTCTTGACCCCAGGTCAATGTGAAAATCTTAATCATGCTATGTCTACTGTCTTTAAAAAAGAAAGAAAAACATCCAAGTGTTCTTTCCAAAAGTGATTCCAATACAAGTGGTTAAAATTATTAATAAAAAAAGTATTGGCACTTAAAGGCATAAAATTATTTGAAACACTTCATTTCATAATGATGTTGAATAAATAAAGCATTGCTTTCCTTAAGTAAGTCCAGGTGTAGAAACAAATTACAGTTTTTTGTTTTTTTTTTTTTTTTGCTGAACATTTTGGAGTTTTGTACTCGCCTAAGATTGTTTCCATATAGTACAAACTGTTGTGGGGATTTGAATGTTATTTGGTAATTATGATCGATGTTAAATACTTAAGAATAATTTATTCCTCACGAATTAATTTCATGCAAATTTTAAGTTTAGATGCGTGATACCAAAACGATTAACTGAATAACTGCCAAACATCTTTCTTTTTTCCTATATAGGTATCATTTATATTGCTTGGAGATAGTTTGAAATTCTTAAGTTAGCTAAGGTTTCCAATCTTGTTGCCAAGAAGAAATTACTAAACACTTTTTTCATTTTTAAAAAATGTATCTGTTATTCTGGTTTCACTCTTTTGCCTTATTACATGTTTTTAATCTCTCCTTTTTAATGTAATAAATAAAATGTAGTAATACACATAGAAATGAAGACCCATTTTTACCCATCCCCAGTCCCACTATCCTCTTTCTTACCCGAGTTAAACTTTATCCAAATTCATGTTTTTATTTTTTGTATATGTGCTTTAATTGCTATGTACTATTTCAGTGTATGAATAAACCACAACTAATTCTCCATTTATCTGTTGATTGACATTTGAATTGTTATACTGCTATGAACAACAAAGAAATCAACTTTGCAATTTTATTTCCTTGTACATGTGTCTAGAAGTAGTATTTCTAATCTGACCTTTATTACAAAATCTCTCTCTTCTGTGTCTGTACCAATGTGCATTACCAATTGTGTGAGAGAATTATCATGTGTCCACATCTTCAACAAACTCAGTATTATCTGGCTTGTAATTTTAAAATTTGCCAATCTGATAGTATTGACACTAATGGGTTTTGTTTTAATTTGCATTTGCCTGATTACTACTCTCATTGAACATCTTGCATATATTTTTGCTTCCTTCATGTGTTTGTTGAAGATAATATGAGATGAAAGAGAATGACAATTAATTGGGGTGCCAAAAGTTTCCATGGCTGAGAGTGGAATTCTTCAAAAAATGAGACACATTATTGCAAGTTGAGATGTCAACAGGGAGGAGAGGGGAAGGAGTCAAGAACGTCTCAGGATCAAGGGCATGTGAATGATGGTTTGGAAGTGGCGCTGGGAACCCAAAGACCCCCAGTGGAAGAACATGGGGCTGCCTCCAGAAGGCTAAAAGGGCATGGTCCAGGAGAAAGCCAGGTTTTAATTTAGGAGATGAAAAGAAGTAGCAGATACAAGGCGAGGAGTTGCTGACTAGGAGGCCCAAGGACCCATTTGAGGTATTTGTAAAGAAAGGAATAGGTCAGAATTAGGCGTAGAGGCAGCAGTGTGGAGACGGGGATCATGGGTGTGAGGCATGACGGAGTTGGCCCTGACATTCCTTCAGAGGAGGGTAGAGACCTGTGTAGTGGGATGGTCTTCCCTCAATGGTAGGACAGCTCCTAGGAGAGGGATTTGGCTTGTTGCTCTTACTCATTGTGGGTCCCAAGAACCTAATGTGGTGCCTTCATTTGAGTCCACAGTTTTCTGTTCTTTAAGAGACCTAGCTAAATGCAACTAGAACCCAGAGCCAGAAGCATTTGATAATTTCTGTTTCTAGAGCAGGGTTCTCAAAAGGAATTCAGAATTTAGAAATAAAATTTACTAAGCAGCTACCCTAAAAAGTACTTAAAAATATTTCTTCTTTAGTCATATAAATACAAGTTATTTTCTTTTCAGTTTAGCCTTTATAAAAACATCACAGGAAAATATTTTTATTTTTTAAAACATGGCTTTCCACTGGGATTGCATTCAATGCAAACATCAGTCCTGAATGAATGTGGATTATGTGGCTTCATATACTATATATTTATACACAATGAACCACCATTAGAGGGATATATTTGGGGAACATTTGTTACTAGGAGTACTCTCAATGCTTATAAACATAAAATTTTACACATTTTACTAAAATTTGGTGCTAGTGAAAAAATATTTTCTTTTTTCATGTTGCATCAAATTTGTAAGAGCAAAGCAATCGCTTCATTAAAATAATACCAAATCATGAATCATCTAAATCAAAATTCAGTTCAGTCTCTCAGTCATGTCTGACTCTTTCGACCCCATGGACTGCAGCATGCCAGGCTTCCCTGTCCATCACCAACTCCTGGAGTTTACTCAAACCCATGTCCATTGAGTCAGTGATGCCATCCAACCATCTCATCCTCTGTCGTCCCCTTCTCCTCCTGCCTTCAGTTGTTCCCAGAATCAGGGTCTTTTCCAGTGAGTCAGTTCTTCACGTCAGTTCTTTGCATCTAAGTCAATGTAGTACTCGTAATTTCTTGAAAATTTGTGAAGACTTTTCAAATTTACCAAGAGTCAGCAGCGAGGCTAGACAGAGCAATTAAGGCTGAAACCTACTTGGCAAGTGTCCCATGTCACATCAGAAGATGGGGAGCCACATCCTGCTCCTGGATTTTGCATGTCACCAGGTGGTCTCTTGTCTTTGCCTTTTGCTCAGCTTGAGATAACACATTTCTTGTAACTTTCATTTAAATACTAAAATGTGAATTTAAATATTTATTTAAATAATCAAATTTTGGGTTTAATAAAAACCTATTGTTAGAAACAAGAGAAGCATCATTCAAGAACAGTAGGTCTTACTCAAGTTTATCTTCCAGTCTGCCCTTTAATTTTCCTACATTCCCAACGTGAAACTGGTTTTTCAGTTCACAGTGTTTCAAAGAAATGAAATTATCCATTGAAATAAGAATGCACCTAGCTCACCTCTTCTGGTCAAGTCAGTCAATCTGTACTTAAGCTTAGACAGTGAGCCAGAGACAAGTTTGCAAGCTTCTCAAAGGCTCTAACTTTCTAACATTCTTTCATTCCACAAACATTCAGTGAGTGCCTACTATGTGCCAGCACTGTAGAAACACTGGGGATACAGAGGGAATAAAATGCTCATGAATGCCTGTCATCAAGCTTATATTTGGCATGCTTATAGCATGCTTATGCTTATAGCTGAGCACTATAGCTGAGCAGTGGAGAAGGAAATGGCAATCCACTCCAGTATTTTTGCCTAGAGAATCCTGTGGACAGAGGAGCCTGGTGGGCTGCTGTCCATAGGGTTGCACAGAGTCAGACAGGACTGAAGTGACTTAGCAGCAGCAGCATAGCTGAGCAGAGACCCTACTTCCTATAGGAAGATCAGGAAGCAGGCGGTCTCCTAGTGCCTCCAGGTCTCTTCTCTAGCCACAAGTCTGACATAAAGGAGGAAGAAATACTTTCACTTCACTTCCCTGAGTGCCCTTGTCTTTCAAAAAATCCCTGAAAAGTCAAACAAAATCTGGTTAAGTTGCTGATGTCATGGGGAATTTGGCTGATGTAGCACACAGACTTAATTGTCAGAGACAATCTCCTTCTTCTCAAAAACATGCCCCACCTTTGAAAGCTTCCCCACAGCCATTTCTCTCTGCAACCCTACTCCCTTGATGCCCAGTCTCCAATCTCTAGTCCCTCTGTCCTGTCTCATCCAGGCACGTCACTCCTTAACAATACTGCTGTGTGTCTCTGGTCTGTGTTCAGAGCTTTAAAAAAGGAGATCTTAACACACTTCCTGCCTTCTAATAACTTAGTTTTACAGAATATTTAAGGCATTTGAGATGTGATCATAAATAGTGTGTCTGAAGAAAAAAATGTTTTCAGCAACACCATCATAAAAGTACAAATATATCAATATAACGGATATTATTTTTTTCTTCAAAGTGACTACATTTGGTTAGATCCATAAATTATGATATGTTTTAGAAAATTAATTATATTGTAATTGGGAATGCAATGGGTTGTAAATATCATATTACTAAATTGTTGTATGTTAACACATAGAACAAAGCATGACATGAAGAGAGACAATCAAGTGGTATAAAGAATGTCATGGGCGGTGGTAAAGGTGGCATAAGGGTGGCTTCTAGTCATGGGGAAAGACTCCACAGATGTTTGGAGTCCTATGTTTCTCTTTGAAGGAAGTATGAGCTCTGGATTGGGAGGACGGTAGGACAGAGTGGTAGGCATGCGTTACAACCCTGAGCGGTGTGTCCACTGGTTGGTTCTGTCCCACTCCATTTTGGTGAGAGGAAGAGTGATCCCTTTACACAGTCATTCCTAACCAAGGTGTACAAGGTCTGGATCTACTTTTGGGTGTGGGAAGATTGGTTCTTGTGGAACTGAAGCCCTCCAGGTTTTCTACCTGGAGGTTGGAGGCTGCCAGTTTCTGTAATCCAGGAATTAGGGTTTTAATATCTGTGTGGAGTTAGACAATGAATCTTTGGTCTAAACTAGAATGGAGAATGAGTTGGACCCAAGGCTCCTGCCTAGAGACAAGATATTCAATGCTCCGTACCAACAATAAATGTAGAAATTAAGAAAACAATTAATTGATACAGAGAGGCAACCAAGAAACCTGTCTGTCATGGATGGAGAAAAGTTACTAAGAAGTGTTAAGGACAAGTTTGTGCTTTATGTTTGCTTGGGGTTTGAATTTATGCTACCAGTTAAGAAATTAACATCAAGTTTGTTTTGAACCAGTAATATCCTGGCAAGTGGGAGTGCAAAAGGACTCTGGAGGGGCAAATCCTTAGTTTGCATGGATTTGCCATCAGTAGGAGCCTATTAAAGATGAACTCACAATCCATATTTGGCTAGCAGCATGTTCAATTCAACGTTTCTTGTGGTCTTGGAATTTTGACAGGAGCCCCAGAGGCTGAGAACAACATGTGCTAGATCACTTACAAAGAACAAGTGAAAACCGTGGACTTGCTTTGACCTGCCTTCAGAATGGGTAAGGGTAGGCTTGAATATTGATTAGGAGGAATTTCAGACTGAGAATTTTTTCAGAGAGAGAGAGAGCGCGCTGTAGTTGAACTAGGTGTTCCCTCCCACTCTCCCAGTCAGGTACGGGTGGGGTGAGGTGTCAAATATATACAAGTAGGTCATGCTTAGATTAATGATGAATATGATGAGTGTGTCATGGACAAAGGATAATAGCTGACCAAGTTCTGTGAACCTGGGGTCCAAAGTTTTGGTGGGAAGTAGTGGTAACCTGGCATTGGACCTTCAGGTGATAATAGATAGATGAATGTTCTTTTTCTCTCCTAAAATGCCCAGGGTGCTCCTCAGAGATTCCCCTCTTCTGAGAACCTATACCTGCCTATTCCCAGTATGGGCAATTCTTCACTAGGGGCCACTCTGGAAAACCCCAAATCCTTCGCTTCTTGGTTCTGCATTCAAAATATTCTTGCTGTAATTATCCCGTCCCTCTAGGTGAATCCTTTCTTCAGTCTCCCATCCAACAGGCACATATCTGGCTTACAAGAAACCTTCATTTTTACCCCCACTCAACGGAAATGTGGCTTATTCTCATGGTGGTCTTCTAGCCTCACTCTTCCTCAGGGCATCTGGCCAGACTCTTGCTATTTATTATATATTTCCAAGCATAAATGAAGGAAAAAAGAACAGTTCCTACATCTAAATCCCACAGATACAAAAAATACTGAGTGATTATCCTGTCAATAATCAACTTTTTCATCTAATAAGAACCCATGAAACAACCACCCCAAACAAAGACAAGATCTTGGTAATAGTCTAAACCTAATGGTGTGCTTTTCCCATCTCATTCCCCTGCCTCCCTCAAATCTAAGTAGTCATCATTTTGAATCTTATGTTCAAAATTCTTTGGTTTCATTTTTCCATAAAATCATTTTTTGAGGTATAATAAGCATACTCAAAAGTGCACAAATCTTAATACTACCACTCAATAAAATCATTAAAAGCATTAATGTGCTCAGTTGCTCAGTTGTGTTTGACTCTTTGTGACCCCATGGACTGTAGCCTAACAGGATCCTCTGTCCATGGAATTTTCCAGTAAAGAATACGGAGTGGGTTGCAAAAACATTAATATGATAGACAAAACTCTGGCAAAACTTATTAAGAAAAAATAGGAGGTAAAACAAACAGACAGTAATAAGAACAAAAGGGAATAATACTAGAGATCCAGTGAATATATAAAAAAACAAACATCTGTGAACAATTTTATCCCAATGAATTTTAAATATAAAATAGAAATTTGTCTGGAAAAATATAATTTAATAAAACTGACTTAAGAAAAAAGAGAAAACATGACTAGATAAATTATTACTTAAGGAATTGAATCAATAGTTAAAACTATAACATCTACCTTTCCCAAACAAACAACAAACAAAAATCCATGAGACTCAGATGACTGCTGGCAAACTTGAAACATACAATGCCATTGTGATATACACATTTTCTGTGATTCTGTGTTTTGATTTTGGAAATCATCTTGCTTTATGAATGAAGTTGATCCACAGTCATATGAACTTAGACATGGTATTTAAAAAATTTTCAGTCCTTCAAAAACAATATCACAGGATTTAAAGAAATGTACATGAATTTTTGGCATCTTAAGAATTTTATAAATGAGTAATTGAGCCACAGTTTTAGTAAAAATCAGTAGTTCAAAGGAACATTTTTATTGGTTTAAAAACAGCAAATGTTCTAGACAAATGTGTCCTTTGATAGCTAACTTTGCTAATCAATTCATACCACTGGCTTCAGAAGCAAAATATTTACAAACTGTGTAGGAATTACTGGAAATCCATCTTTTAGCTTAATTGTGTCATAGTAACCCCTTTCTGGGCAGTTACAATGTTTTGAGAGACATAATTCAGCCCAACTGTAGCTAGATCTACATTTTAATGAGCCCTGCTATGATAGTACTCTATTGGGTCTTCTTCAGAATTTTTGTTGTTGTTCAGTCGCTAAGTTGTGTCTAGTTCTTTGCAACCCCATGGACTGAAGCATGCCAGGCCTCATCTGTCCTCCACTATCTCCTGGAGTTTGCTCAAATTCACGTCCATTGAGTTGCTGATGCCATCTAACCATCTTATTCTCTGCCACCCCCTTCTCCTTTTGCCTTCAATATTTCCCAGCATCAGGGTCTTCTCCAATGAGTCAGCTCTTCACATCAAGTGGCTGAAGTATTGGAGCTTCAACTTCAGGATCTGTCCTTCTGTTGCAAAAACCAATACTCGAGAAACCAAGCACCACACTCGGAGAGTCGGAGAACTCAGGTTTATTACATCGGTGGGCCCAGAGGAGTTAATACTCCAAGCCCTGAGCCCGGAACAAAGGGATTACAGAGTTTTTATAGACAGACTGTAGTGGGCAACACCAGCTGTTAATAGGCTGGTTTACACTAAGGGGTTTCGCGCACACACGGAAACAGTGGTCAAGATGGGGAGGGAGATGCCTGACCTGGACATGCATGATTAAGCAGGGTTGCAGTTGCTGGTTGACTGCAAAGAGCAGGACAAGGGTGAGTGAGGTAAATTCCAGTTCCTAGTATTGCAAGTCCCCACTTTCTGAGAATACGTGACCTACATGATCCAGACTTTGCGAGGGGCAAGGTGAGTTACAAAAGTAGAAGGAGGTACAATTTCAACTTTTCCTCTTCACTTCCAATGAATATTCAGGATTGAGTTCCTTTATGATTGACTGGTTTGATCTCCATGTTGTCCAAGGGACTCTCAAGAGTCTTCTCCAACACCACAATTCAAAGGCATCAATTCTTTGGTGCAGATTTTGCCTAATTATTCTAGTTCTGTCTTTGACATTTTTTTCACTAGTTAACTCCACAACTCAAGTGATATTTCCCTGATTAATTAGTGGTTATGGATGGTTAACTTGGTTTATGGGTCATTGCTTTCACAAAATTTTTTTTTTTTTTTACAAAAATATATTTTAACTTCTTGCCTGAGTTAACATGCAGAGTTTTATGTGAGTTTCCTCCTCTGGCTAAGACAGACTTGATACTATCATTCTTCACTCAGTCAGTTATTCAGGCATCTATATATTTATTCATTCATCAATGATTTACTTTTCCTTGTCTGTATATCAGGCATTCTTAGGTGCTGGGGACACAAAGAGATGAACAAAGTTTGGGCCCTTTCCTTGAATAATTCAGTGAGAGGGAGATGGAAATGTGCTCATTGATTTACGACAGTGGAGTAGGATAAATGCTATCATAGAGCAGGGAGGACAAGATGGCGGTGGAGTAGGTGGACGTGGAGAACGTCTCTCTCCATGGATACATCAGGAATACACCTTCAGACGCAGATGTGCCTGCAGAACACCAGCTGAGAGTGGACAGGAGTACCTGACCACCAGAAAAGAATATATAGAACCACACAAAACTCAGTAGAACAAAGGAACTTTGGGGAAAAACAGGAGTGTTAGTAGGACTAGACATGCCTTTGGCGAGTGGGGGAACTGAAGCAGGGGTCTGATCCCCACAGTGGGGCAATTGTTTAGGTCAGAGGAGAACATTTAAGGCTGAGAGTGAGGCAGCTGATCTGTGGCAGCTTAAATGGAATGAGAATCAGACAGTCCTTACTGCAGCCATATGTACCCTGGACAGGAACGCAGGTCCCCTTGACAGTGCAGCAGCTGGAGTGTAGGGATTGTGGAACAATCCCTGGGCGAGGGCTGCTATTGACTGCAGAGAGACAGCCAGAGGAGACATGAGGGAGGAGATTGTGGTGGGAAATGCCTGTGGAGGAAAACGAGGCAGACATGAAAGCAAGGCAATACTGCTGAGTCATGCATAGGGGGTGGAGCTATCACCAGAGCCTGTCTCCCCACACGCCAGCATCAGCAGCTGAAAAATAGAGAGGTTGGCCCATAAAGCACCTGAAGCTCGGAACAACAGAGTAGGACCCCACCCAGGGTGCCCCTTTAAGTGCTTTATGTGCCGATCTACAGCATAAGACCACAGCCGGGGGGGCTCCCTATGTGCCTGATGTACTGAACAACAAAGAAGGACCCCAGGAAAGAGAGCCCTTTAAGTGCCTGTACTGGCTGCTGCTGCTGCTGCTGCTGCTGCTGCTGCTAAGTCGCTTCAGTCGTGTCCGACTCTATGCGACCCATAGAAGGCAGCCCACTAGGCTCCGCCGTCCCTGGGATTCTCCAGGCAAGAACACTGGAGTGGGTTGCGTTGTCTTCTCCAGTGCATGAAAGTGAAAAGTGAAAGTGAAGTCGCTCAGTCGTGTCCGACTCTTCGCGACCCCATGGACTGCAGCCTACCAGGCTCCTCCATTCATGGGATTTTCCAGGCAAGAGTACTGGAGTGGGGTGCCATTGCCTTCTCCGCCTGTACTGGCAGAGCAACAGAGAAAGATTGGCCAAAGAAGCCTTCTGATTGCAAGCTACCAGAGGCTCAAAAAAAGAATCTGATAGGGCCATGATTCCTGTGGCTGGGGCAGTCCGTGAGCCTGCACACTTGGCGCCGTCAGGGACCCCGTGACCCAAGCAGCTGTGCCACCTTCATACTCAGCCATCACTGGGTAGAGCTGCCACAGGCAAAAAAATGTCTTGCCTGTGGGGTCACTTTGGTCGTGTCCAGCTCTTTGTGACCCTGTGGACTGTGGCCTGCCAGGTTTCTCTGTCAGTGTGGTTCTCCAGGCAATAAACTGGAGTATATTGGCCAATACTACTTGCCATACCCTTCTAGAGCACCATATTTCCTGCTGCCCTAGCTGCCAACTCCCTGAGTACTAGGTGATCCCTGCAACCAAGCAGCTGCACCACCTCCACACCTGGCCCTCACTGGGGCAGACCCAAGTCTTCCAGGGCAGCCTCAGGAGCAAACCCCAGTGGATGACCCATATGCAGAGGTGGAAATAAAACCACAATTGAAACCCAGGGACAGTGTGGCTAAGGAATAAGACCCAAAACCTTCCCACCAGCTGCACAAGCTGCCGATTAAATCCACACAATCAACTAGGCAGACACTGTGTCTATGGAATATAAAAAAGGACATTGAGAGCTCCCATAAAAGAAAACGCATTATTTCTGATAGCTGTGGACACTGGAGGCAAGAATACACAGGAGTAGGGCCAGATGCCTTAGGAAGCATCACTATGAACAAAGCTAGTAGAGGTGATGGAATTCTAGTTGAGCTATTTCAAATCCTAAAAGATGATGCTGTGAAAGTGCTGCACTCAATATGTCAGCAAATTTGGAAAACTCAGCAGTGGCCACAAGACTGGAAAAGATCAGTTTTCATTCCAATCCCTAAGAAAGGCAATGCCAAGAATGCTCAAACTATCCCACAATTGCACTCATCTCACACGCTGGTAAAGTAATGCTCAAAATTTTCCAAGCCAGGCTTCAGCAATACATGAACCATGAACATCCAGATGTTCAACTTGGTTTTAGAAAAGGCAGAGGAACCAGAGATCCAATTGCCAACGTCCGCTGGATCATTGAAAAAGCAAGAGAGTTCCAGAAAAACACTTATTTCTCCTTTATTGACTATGCCAAAGCCTTTGACTGTGTGGATCACAATAAACTGTGGAAAATTCTGAAAGAGATGGGAATACCAGATCACCTGACCTGCCTCTTGAGAAACCTGTACGCAGGTCAGGAAGCAACGGTTAGAACTGGACATGGAACAACAGACTGGTTACAAATAGGAAATGGAGTACGTCAAGGCTGTATATTGTCACCTTGCTTGTTTAACTTATATGCAGAGTACATCATGAGAAATGCTGGGCTGGATGAAGAACAAGCTGGTATCAAGATTGCAGGAAGAAATATCAATAACCTCAGATATGCAGATGACACCACCCTTATGGCAGAAAGTGAAGAAGAACTAAAGAGCCTCTTGATGAAAGTGAAAGAGGAGAGTGAAAAAGTTGGCTTAAAACTCAACATTCAGAAAACTAAGATCATGGCATCTGGTCCCATCACTTCATGGGAAATAGATGGGTAAAGAGTGGAAACAGTGTCAGACTTTATTTGGGGGGGGCTCCAAAATCACTGCAGATGGTGATTGCAGCCATGAAATAAAAAGACGCTTACTCCTTGGAAGGAAAGTTATGACCAACCTAGACGACAGCATATTAAAAAGCAGAGACATTACTTTGCCAACAAAGGTCATTCTAGTCAAGGCTATGGTTTTTCCAGTAGTCATGTATGGATGTGAGAGTTGGACTATAAAGAAAGCTGAACGCCGAAGAATTGATGCTTTTGAACTTGGTGTTGGAGAAGACTCTTGAGAGCCCCTTGGACTGCAAGAAGATCCAACCAGTCCATCCTAAAGGAGATCGGTCCTGGGTGTTCATTGGAAGGGCTGATGTTGAAGCTGAAACTCCAATAGTTTGGCCACCTGATGCGAAGAACTGACTCATTTGAAAAGACCCTGATGCTGGGAAAGATTGAGGGCGGGAGGAGAAGGGGACGACAGAGGATGAGATGGTTGGATGGCATCACCGACTCGATGGACACGAGTTTGGGTAAACTCTGGGAGTTGGTGATGGACAGGGAGGCCTGGCATGCTGTGGTTCATGGGGTCACAAAGAGTCGGACATGACTGAGCGACTGAACTGAACTGAACTGAGGGCCAGATTAGAATCTGAGCTGCCCCCACAGCAGGTCCAGAGACCAGAGCAGTTAGAGGGCATCCTAGGGAGGCAAAGTGGAATATGACTTCCAGTGAGGGAAAGAAGACTGACAACAGGGACTCAAGAAAAACTTTTATCTTCCTTATATTTTGACTTGCCCTGCAGTTTCTTTTGGATTTTTTCTTTCCTTTTTTCCTCTCTGTTGTAGTTGTCTATTTTATTAGCACTATGAACTCTAATTAAGTTTTTGAGTGTTTTTTCAATCACACTTTTTATTGCTGTTATAAATCTTTGCTTCTATGTTGGCCTTTTGCATTTCTGGGAAGTTTTCCTATTTTTTCTCTCTCTCTTTTTAATGAAAAAATTTTAAACCTATTATTATTTTTTTTACATTTATTCCTTTGTTTGCTTTTCCTACTGTTCTTTACCCTTTGCAGTTAATCTTATATATATATATATATATATATATATATATATATATATATAAATCTTCTTTATCTACCTCTATTTAGCTTTTCATTTTTGTTATTTCTTTTTTTTTCTTTCTTTCCTTTCTTTTTCTCACCATATTTGTTAGTTTTATTTTCATCGCTTTATTCCCAATTGGCAACTTGCTTTAGTTTTGTTTTCCACTTTGTGTTTTAGTTAGTTTTGTTAACAGGTGGATATCATTTTTTATTTCCTTTGTTTTATTTCCTTTGGGTCAATCTATTGTACTTTATTTTTGTTAGGCTGTTTTGATTTTGCGTATGAGAGTATATGTATATGTGTATATTCCATTATTTTAATTATCATTTGCCTGATTTTGTAACTGCCATTTGTCTGGGGTTCATCTTTGGTTTCTCATTTTGGGGTATTTATTTTAATCTCATTTAATGCCATAACAAACCACCTGTGGAATCTCCATTCCTGGCCAGAGATCAAGTCCTGAGCCTTTGGAGTGGGAGCACTAACTCCAAGACCCAACCTACCAGAGAACTCCTAACCCTAGAGAGTATCAGATAGTGAGAACTCCCACAAAGAAACCACTTGAATACAAGACCTGGCATCACCCAACTACCAGTAGCACCCTGTGCAGAATGCCTATCCAAACAACAATCAAGACAAAAATACAAACCCAATCATCAACAGACAGGGTTATCACCTCACTCAGCCCTGCCCATAAGAGGGGGGAAAAAAAACCTCAGCACAAATCTCACCCTATATGAAGTTTACACACACCACAGGACCAACCTTAGGAGGGCAGAAACCAAAAGGAAGAAAGAATTCAACTTTGACGCCTGGGAAAAGGAGACCTCAAACAAAACACTATTTAAAAAAATGAAAAAGAGAGATACTGCACAAATGAAGGAACAAACTAGAAACACAGAAGTCCAAATAAATGAAGAGGAAATTGGCAAACTACCTGAAAAAGAATTCAGAATAATTACAGTAAAGATGATAAAAAACCTTGAAAACAAAATGGAGAAAATGCAAGAATCAATTAACAAAGACCTAGAAGAATTAAAGAATAAACATATAGAGACAAGCAACACAATTACTGAAATTAAAAGTACTCTAGAAGGAATCAATAGCAGAATATCTGAAGCAGAAGAACGAAGCAGTGAGCTGGAAGATAAAATGGGGGAAATAACTTCTGAAGAGCAGAGTAAAGTAGAAAGAATGGAAAGAACTGAGGATAGTCTCAGAGACCTCTGGGACAATATCAAACACATCAACATTCGAATTATACGGGTCCCAGAAGAAGATGAGAAAAAGAAAGGATATGAGAAAATTTTTGAAGAGATTATAGTTGAACATCTGCCCAGTATGGAAGAGGAAATGGTCAATCAAGTCCAAGAGGCACAAAGAGTCCCATACAGGATAAACCCATGGAGAAACAATTCAATACACATACTGATCAAACTAACAAAGAACAAACACAAAGAAAGAATATTAAAAGCAGCAAGGGAGAAGCAACAAGTAACATACAAGGGAAACCCCATACGCTTAACAGCTGATCTTTCAGCAGAAACTCCGCAGACCAGAAGGGAATGGCAGGATATATTTAAAGTACTGAAAGGGAAAAATCTACAACCAAAATTACTGTACTTGGCAAGGATCTCATTCAAAATTGATGGAGACATCAAAAGCTTTTCAGGTAAGCAGAAGTTAAGAGAATTCAGTACCACTGAACCAGCTTTACAAAAATGTTAAAGAGACTTATATAGCCAATAAATACAAGAGAAGAAAAAGGTCTATTAAAAACAAACCCTAAACAATTAATAAAATGGCAGTAGGAACATATATGTATCAATAGTTACTTTAAATGTAAATGGATTAAATGCTCCAACAAAAAGACACAGACTAGCTGAATGGATACAAAAACAAGACCCATATATGTACTATCTATAAGAAACCCACTTCAGACCTAAAGACACATATAGACTGAATTTGAGAGGATGGAAAAATATATTCCATGCAAATGGGAAGCAAAAGAAAGCTGGAGTAGCAATCCTCATATCAGACAAAATAGACCTTAAAATAAAAAAAAGATTACAAGAGATAAGGAAGGACACTACATGATGATCAAGGGATCAATCCAAGATGAAGACATAGCAATTGTAAATACTTATGCTTCCAACATAGGAGCACCTCAATACATAAGACAAACACTAACAGACATAAAAGGAGAAATTGATGGTAACTTGATAAAGTAGGAGACTTTAACACCTCCCTTACACCAATAGACAGATCATCAAAATGGAAGATTAATAAGGAAACACAAGCCTTAAATGATACATTAGGCGAGATGAATGTCACTGATATCTTCAGGACATTCCATCCAAATGCAAAAGAATACCCCTTCTTCTCAAGTGCACATGGAACATTCTTCAGGATAGACCACGTCTAGGATCCCAAATCAAACCTCAGTAAATTTAAGAAAACTGAAATCTTATCAAGCATCTTTTCTGACCACAATAATATGGGACTCAATATCAATTACAAGAAAAAAATTGCAAAACACATAAACACATGGACATTAAACAATACGTTTCTAAATACTGAACAGATTACTGAAGAAATCAAGAGAAGTCAAAAAATTCCTAGGAACAAATGACAATGAAAACCTGACAACTCAAAGCCTATGGGAAGCAGCAAAAGCAGTTCTAAGAGGGAAGCTTATAGCAATACAATCCTTCCTCAAGAAAAAAAAACATAGAATAGACAATGTAACTTTACACCCAAAACGACTGGAAAAAGAAGAACTTAAGACCTCTGAAATTAGCAAAAAGAAAGAAATAATAAACATCAGAGTAGAAATAAGTGGAAAAGAAATGAAAGCAACAATAATAAAGATTAATAAAACTAAAAGCTGGTTCTTTGAGAAGACAAACAAAATTGACAAGCCTTTAGCCAGACTTGTCAAGAAAAAAAGAGAAAAATCAAATCAACAAACTTAGAAATGAAAAAGGAGAGGTTACAACAGACAATGCAGACATACAAAGGAGTATAAGTGACTGCTATAAACAATTATATAGCTATAAAATTGATAACCTGGAAGAAATGGACAGATTCTTAGAAAAGTTCAATCTTCTAAGACTGAACAGGAAGAAATAGAAATTATGAACAACCCAATTTCCAGCACTGAAATTGAAGCTGTGATCAAAATCCTTCCCAAAAACAAAAGCCCAGGACCAGATGGCTTCACTGAATTATATCAAACATTCAGAGAAGAGCTGATGCTTATGCTTCTAAAACTCTTTCAAAAATTTGCAGAGGAAGGAAAACTTCCAAGCTCATTCTATGAGGCCACCATCACCCTGATACCAAAATTGGACAATGACAACACATACAAAAAAGAAAACTACAGGTCAATATCACTGATGAACACAGGTGCAAAAATCCTCAATAAAATTTAAGCAAACAGAATTCAGCAACACATCAAAAAGCTCGTATACCATGATCAATTTGGGTTTATTTCAGGAATGCAAGGATTCTTCAATATACACAAATCAATCAATTTGATACACCATATTAACAAATTGAAAGATAAAAAACCATATGATAATCTAAGTAAATGCAGAAAAATCCTTTGACAAAATTCAGCAGCCATTTCATTTATGATTAAAACTCTTTAAAAAATGGACATAGAAGGAACCTATCTCCTCACAGTAAAGGTCAAATATGATAAGCCCACAGCAAACATTACTCTCAATGCTGAAAAAAGAAAGCATTCCTCCTAAGATCAGGAATAACACAACAGTGCCCACTCTCACCACAATTATAAAACATAGTTTTGGAAGTCCTATTTACAGCAATCAGAGAAGAAAAAGAGATAAGAGGAATCCATATCAGAAAGGAAGAAGTAAAACTCTTACTGTTTGCAGATGACATGATACTTTACATAGAAAACCCTGAAGATACTATCAGAAAATTACTAGAGCCAATCAGTGAATTTAGCAAAATTTCAGGATACAAAATCAATACACAGAAATCACTTGCATTTCTATACACTAACAATGAAAAATCAGAAAAAGAGATTAAGGAATCAATCCTATTCACCACTGCAACAGAAAGAATAAAATATCTAGAAATAAACCTATCTAAGGAGACAAAAGAAAATTATAAGACAGTGATGAAATCAAAGACGACATAAACAGATGGAGAGATATTCCATGTTTCTGGGTAGGAAGAATCAATATTGTTGAAAATGACTATACTGCTAAACGCAATCTATAGATTCAATGCGATCCCTATCAAATTACCAATGGCATTTTTCACAGAACTAGAACAAAAAATTTCACAATTCATATGGAAACACAAGTGAACCCAAATAGACAAATTAGTCTTGAGAAAGAAGGATGGAGCTGGAGGAATCAACCTTCCTGACTTCAGATTATACTACAAAGCTACCGTCATCAAGACAGTATGGTCATAGCACAAAAACAGAAATATCGATGAATGGAACAAGATAGAAAGGCCAGAAATAAACCCATGCACCTATGGATACCTTATTTTTGACGAAGGAGGCAAGAATATACAATGGGGCAAAGAAAGCCTCTTCAATAAGTGGTACTGGGAAAACTGGACAGCTACATGTAAAAGAACGAAATTAAAACACTTCCTAACACCATACACAAAGATAAACTCAAAATTAAAGACCTAAATGTTAAGACCAGAAACTATAAAACTCTTAGAGGAAAACATAGGCAGAACACTCCATGACATAAATCAAAGCAAGATCCTCTATGACCCACCTCCTAGAGTAATGGAAATAAACACAAAAGTGAGCAAGTGGGACCTAATTAAACACAAAAACTTTTGCACAGTAAAGGAAACTATAAGCAAGGTGAAAAGACAACCCCCAGAATGGGAGAAAATAATATCTAATGAAACAACTGACATAGGATTAATTTCTAAGATATGCAAGCAGCACATACAGCTCAATGACAGAAAAACAAACTACTCAATCAAAAAGTGGGATAAAGACCTAAATAGGCATTTCTTCAAAGAAGACATACAGATGACTAACAAACACTTGAAAAGATGTTCAACACCACTCATTATTAGAGAAATGCAAATCAAAATTACAATGAGATAACACCTCACACTGGTCAGAGTGGCCTTCATCAAAAAGTCTACAAACAATAAATGCTGGAAAGAGTGTGGAGAAAAGGGAATACTCATGCGCTGCTGGCGGGAATATGAATTGATACAGCCACTATGGAAGATGGCATGGAGACCCCTTAAAAAACTAGGAATATAACCACCATAAGACCCAGCAATACCACTTATAGGCATATACCCTGAGGAAACCCAAAGTGAAAGAAACAACAGATATTTTTAACAGGGTAGTTAAGAAAGCGAAATTGGGATCTTGGGACTCTTGTGTCAGAGACCAATCAGGAGTCCATGAGAAATAAAGAGATGTTAGACAAAGCACTGATAGTAGAGCTAGAGAAAAATGAGTTGGGAAACATTTCTGAGCTGAAATCCTCAAAATTAGGTGGCTGATTAGATGTTTGGAGTACAGAAAGGAGATGCTAAGGACAACACTAACATTTCTGGAGCACCAAAAAGAATGCAATTGGTGGCATGGGTACATGAGGGGTAGTTAGGAGTCTGTTCTTGAAGCTTATGGATAGAAGTGCCTGTGGGCGTGTGAGCGCTCTGCAAGGGTCCAGTGGAGAGGAAGAAACTGAAATCCAGGAGAAAGAGATAATAAGTGACAGAGCATGACCGTAGAGGGGGCATGAACAATCCAGGCACACGGCAAAAGGCTAGCTTTGGAGAGGATAAGCTTCTAAAGGGCTTCTCGGGTGGCTCAGTGGGTAAAGATCAGCCTGCAAAGCAAGAGATGCAGCAGGCGCGGGTTCTACCCTTGGATGGTGAAGATCCCTCAGAGGAGGGCATGATAACCCACTCCAATATTCTTGCCTGAAGAATTCCAAGGACAGAGGAGCCTGGTGGGCTACAGTCCACGGGGATCACAAAGAGTCAGACATGACTGAGCGGACATGCAAACACACAAACATACTTATCTCACTTAATTCTTACAACACAGTGGGAAATTCCTTCCTTCCTCCCTCTCTTCTTTCTTCTTTCTCTCTCTCCTTTTTCTTTCTTTCTTTCCTTCTTTCTTTCTTTCCTTCTTTCTTTCCTTCCTTCCTTCCTTCTTTCTTTCTTTCTTTCCTTCTTCCTTTCTTTCCTTCCTTCCTTCTTTCTTTCCTTCCTCCCTTCCTTCCTTCTTTCTTTCTTTCTCTCTTTCTTTCTTTCTTCCTCTCTTTCTTTCTTTCTGTTATTAGCCTCGTATAATTGGTGTGGAGATTTGCTTAGAATGGTTAAGTCACTTTTTTAGGGTCATCCAGCTAGTAAGTAATAGACCTAGAATTCAAATCCAGTTCTTCTTGGAGAGCGTAAGGAAAAGTTTGACTTCACTTTTGTTGTTCACTGGCAGCTTTTCAGCTCCACTACTTCCCATTCTCATCTGGGCAAGAAACTTGGGGAGCTCCCTCCTTTGGTGCTGTGGGAGGTCCAAACCCATGTAGGGGAGCCCTCACATCCAGCTCAACCCTGAGCAGCCCTCAAGTTCTGGGAGCCCTTTGTAGAGATTGTATGTGTATAAAATCTGAATGGGAGGTGTGATGATTGATGAAAATAGCTTTTTTTTTTTTTTACCTAAGCCAGAAAGCTATTCCCAGTAGAATTTCTGTTGGCAAGAAAAATGAATTTTTCTCCAAGGTTGTTACTGACGTGGTTAATACATGCTATTGGGCATCTTCTAAGACAGCTCATACAGTTCCACTGGAATAATGAGAACCAAGGTCTGTCTCTCAGGTTCAAGGATAGTTGATGGTAGATTTTTCAATCTTAAATCTTTCAATCTTAAGTAACAAATGAGTGAAAAAGATATAATGATATAACTACAACATGGAAGTTACTACATCAGATATATTGAGAAATTAAGCAACTGGCCTTTCATTTGGAGGGAACTTTGTCTTGGTGTTTGTGACACTGGATCTGTCTTTATGACAATATTCCAAACAGACTGTCCTTCACCAAGGAGTCAATTATCATCTGGTTGTTGGATTACAAACTGGCTGTGATCTTGAATAAGTGAAGGTTACATAAACTGGAACTATTCCTTAAAAACCAACCTACACCAAATCAAAGCACAGTATATGGAAACAAACCTAAATAAATTAACAATAGTGTTTTGGTGATACTATGGAACATTGTCAGTAAGAATTTGGGAAGAGTTCCAGCTCTATCAATGAACTTTCTTCTGTTCCTCCAAAAACATTTGTATATTCAACTATGTTAGATTTTCTGTTTTATAAAAACTGTACTCAGTACTCAAATATGGAGTATTTCCTTTTGCTGGGTGAATGAGATCCACAAATCTGCAGAATATTTATATTTACTGAAAAGAATTAGTGTAAGATCAGAGGGAAAACATAGGCTTTCTCTACTCTTCAGGGGCTGAATGCAGATCATCGTTCTCTGTAGCAAGAGTGGGAAGGACAGCCTGCCCAGGGAAAGCTTGAGGCAACTTCAAGGGTTGAAACAGCTGGAGCTGTTTGTCCATCAAAGGAAAGTGTAACCAAAACATGAGAAGAGGTATTTTTCAAGATGGGGATGACTCTGGCTGAGAATGACTACTCATCTTCAGTTTAAACTTCTATGGATTCCTGTTGAGGGGCAGACTTTTGAATAATAAAATAACTGATTGAAACCATCTGTCTTAAAAACACTGTGCTGGCCTGAAGAGACTACATTATGCTCTATTAAAAAGGTCAAAACTGTATCTGAAGCCAGATGTGTGGCTGATTACAGAGCTCTCTGAAAGCTTTAGTATTTCCCCCAAGACAGACTATTATTGGAGGAGTTGCCCAAAATGAGCACACTGTATAATATTAAGAATAGCAATCATTTACCGTGTGTTTATAATGTGCCAGGTACTACATAAAGTCTCCATGTTTTCATTGTCCAATTCTTTATCTCTCAAACTAAAATTCCAGTCTCTAATTGCACATCCTTCTACCTCTCTCTTTGCATTCATACACACTTTCCTTCTGAGATAATCTTCAGCTTCTTGAGTTCAGGGATCATGTATAGGGTGCTGTACTTGGGATGAAAAAGTAGGTAACAGAGGCATTTTGTGTCTTCACAGAAGAACCTACACACTGACCCACAGTGTTCAGTTTCATGTAGAGCTCAATTTTGCCGAATGGATGAATATATATTTATACAGGTAACACACATTTGCTTGGATAGCAGCAGCCTGATGGTGACTTAGTAAAACAGTTATATTTCTAGTATATCTGACCGACTCTTTGTAACTCCATGGACTATAGCCCGCCAGGCTCCTCTGTCCTTGGAATTCTCCAGGCAAGAATGCTGGTGTGGGCTGACTTTTCCTTCTTCAGGGGATCCTCCCAACCCAGGGATAAAACCCAGATCTCCTGCACTGTAGGCAGACTCTTTACCATGTGAGCCACCAAAGAAGCCCTATCTGAACCATAGTCCTTGCCAGAGAAATCACTTGCTTCTTGTTTCAGCATCCATATAGGGTATCTAACAGGTTTATGAGAGGCAATCAGAGGTGTTCTGCATTTGTAGCGTATCAAATTGTGACTTACTTTTTAGTACCATGGTTAACACTGGCCCTCTTCTGTGACTTCAATTCTCACTGATTTCAGTGGTGTTCTGGATATTGTCTCCTCCAGGCACTGCCAAGATGTGGAGACCAAGACTTCTGCTCTTTGACGTTAAGGGCACTTTTACTGGTGCCATGCACATCAATTCCTTACTAGTTCCTAATTTGTTGAGTGCTTTCATTTGACTTGTTCTTGATGTATTCCAGCTCCAGTTCTCACGTTTGTACATGTTACCCTCTCTCATATTAAACATATACACTTTTCTTGCTGTGGCGCTCCACTTTTTCTACTCTGAGTGAGCTCCTTGTCCAGCTGGTATGGCACCCAGAATTTTTATTTTTTAAGAGGTAGCCATTATTCCTCATTATTTACAATTTTGGATTCTGAGGACCAAATGTCAACACCAAGGCATTTAGTCATTGACTCTAGTCTGAGCTCACTAGACTCCTGGGAAGAGACCAGCCTGGCATAACTCCGGATGTGCACTCGTCACCATGACATTCTCTGCACATATATACATACGCATGGTCTGAAGTCTTCAGTTGTCAAATATCTTTGGTAACAAACTAATGTTGAAACTAACTCAATTGTTTGAGAATCTGAACCCTTTTTCTGTCATCTACTTTGAAGAGGATCACTAAGCTGTGAAACCTGAGGTTTCTAATTTTCCTCACCTAATTTTCAAATCCAATGGCATTTTTTACAACCCTTGTTCTACTTAATCTAATCTTGTTTTACTTGACTGGTGACATTTTGTACTTCTGACCTCTTCCTTAATGAAGTTGGTCTTCTCTTAACTGTTGAGACACTGCTTTCTCCTGGTTGTTTATTTTTTTCAATTTTTATTGAAATATAGTTGATTTACAGTGTCGTGTTAGTTTCAGGTGCACAGCAGTGACTCAATCACATACATGTATATTCTTTTTTTAAAAAATTATTTATTTTTTAATTGAAGGATAATGTTTTACAGAATTTTGTTGTTTTCTGTCCAGCTGCAACATGCATCAGCCACAGGTATACATATATTCCCTCCCTTTTGACCTCCTTCCCATCTCCCTCCCCAACCCATCCCTCTAGATTGATACAGAGCCCCTGTTTGAGTTTCCTGAGCCATACAGCAAGTTACCATTGGCTATTTTACATATGGTAATGTAAGTTTCCATGTTACTCTTTCCATACTCTTTTTAAGATTATCTTCTATTATAGATTGTTACAAGATATTGAATATAGTTCCCTGTGCTATACTGTAGGTCCTTGTTGATTATCTATTTTATATAGACATTCTGGAATGCAAAGTCAAGTGGGCCTTAGGAAGCATCACTATGAACAAAGCTAGTGGAGGTGATGGAATTCCAGTTGAGCTATTTCAAATCCTGAAAGATGATGCTGTGAAAGTGCTGCACTCAATATGTCTGCAAATTTGGAAAACTCAGCAGTGGTCACAGGACTGGGAAAGGTCAGTTTTCATTTCAATCCCGAAGAAAGACAATGCCAAAGAATGTCCAAACTACCACACAATTTCACTCACCTCACATGCTAGTAAAGTAATGCTCAAAATTTTCCAAGCCAGTCTTCAGCAATACATGAACCGTGAGCTTCCAGATGTTCAAGCTGGTTTTAGAAAAGGCAGAGGAATCAGAGGAATCAGAGGAATCAGAGGAATCAGAGGAATTGCCAACACCTGCTGGATCATTGAAAAAGCAAGAGAATTCCAGGAAAACATCTATTTCTGCTTTATTGACTATGCCAAAGCCTTTGACTGTGTGGATCACAATAAACTGTGGAAAATTCTGAATGAGATGGGAATACTAGACCACCTGATCTGCCTCTTGAGAAATCTGTATACAGGTCAGGAAGCAACAGTTAGAACTAGACATGGAAAGACAGACTGGTTCCAAATAGGAAAAGGAGTCCGTCAAGCCTGTATATTGTCACCCTGCTTATTTAACTTATATGCAGAGTACATCATGAGAAATGCTGGGCTGGATGAAGTACAGCTGGAATCAAGATTGCCGGGAGAAATATCAATAACCTCAGATATGCTGATGACACCACCCTTATGGCAGAAAGCGAAGAAAAACTAAAGAGCCTCTTGATGAAAGTGAAAGAGGAGAGTGAAAAAGTTGGCTTAAAACTCAACATTCAGAAAACTAAGATCATGCAATCCGGTCCCATCACTTCATGGCAAATAAATGGGGAAACAGTGGAAACAGTGAGAGATTTTATTTTTTTGTGCTCCAAAATCACTGCTGATGGTGACTGCAGCCATGAAATTAAAGGACACTTACTCCTTAGAAGGAAAGTTATGATCAACCTAGACAGCATATTAAAAAGCAGAGACATTACTTTGCCAACAAAGGTCCGTCTAGTCAAGGTTATGGTTTTTCCAGTGGTCATGTATGGATGTGAGAGTTGGACTATAAAGAAAACTGAGTGCCGAAGAACTGATGCTTTTGAACTGTGGCATTGGAGAAGACTCTTGAGAGTCCCCTGGACTGCAAGGAGATCCAACCAGTCCATCCGAAAGGAGATCAGTCCTGAGTGTTCATTGGAAGGACTGATGTTGAAGCTGAAACTCCAATACTTTGGCCACCTGATGCGAAGAGCTGACTTATTTGAAAAGACCCTGATGCTGGGAAAGGTTGAGGGTGGGAGGAGAAGGTGATGACAGAGGATGAGATGGTTGGATGGCATCACCACCTCAATGGACATGAGTTTGGGTAAACTCCGGGAGTTGACAGTTGACAGGGAAGCCTGGTGTGCTGCAGTCCATGGGGTCACAAAGTTGGACAAGACTGAGTGACTGAACTGAACTGAACTGAATATGTATCTGTGAATTCCAAACTCCTCTTTTATCCCTCCCCCTTTCCTCTTTGCTAACTACGTGTTTGTTTTCTATGTGTGTGAGTCTATTTCTGTTTTGTACGTAAGTTCATTTGTATCATTCTTTAGATTCAACATATAAGTGATATCATATATTTGTCTTTCTCTGTCTGACTTACTTCACTTAGCATGATAAACTCTAGGTCCATATATGTTGCTGCAAATGACACTATTTCATATGGCTGAGCAATATTATATTACATATATGTGTATAATTATATATATGTTAATATATATAATATATATAGTGCATCTTCTTAAGCTTATTGTTTGTCAGTGGGTACTCAGGTTACTTCCGTGTCTTCCATGTCTTGGCTATTGTTAATAATGCTGCTTGAACTTTGGAGCACATATATCTTTTCAAATTAGAGTCTTTTTCTTTTCTAGATATATGTACAGGAATGGGGTTGCTGGCTTATGTGGTAGCTCAGCTCTATTTTTAGTTTTAAAAGGGCCTCTGTATTATTTTCCTTAGTAGCTGCACCAATTTAAATTCCCACCAGCAATGTAAGGTTCCCTTTTCTCCATTCCCTCTCCCCAGAAAGAAACAGAAAATATGAACAGACCAAATACCAGCACTGAAATTGAATTAGTAATTTAAAACCCCCCAAGAAACAAAAGTCCAAATAGATGGCTTCACAGGTGAATTTTAACAAACTTTTAGAGATGAGTTAGCACCTATACTGTTGAAACTATTCCAAAAAATTGCAGAGGAAGGAACATGTTCAACTCATTCTATGAGGCTACCATCACCTTGATAACAAAACCATTCAAAGATATCACAAAAAAAGAAAGCTACAGGTCAATATCACAGATGAATATAGATGGAAAAATTCTCAACAAAATATGAGCACACTGACTCCACCAATACATTAAAAAGATCATATGTCATTATCTAGTTGGATTTATCCCAAGGATGTAAGGATTTTTCAATATCTATAAATCAATCAATGTGATACACCACATCAACAAAATGAAAAATGAAAACCACATGATCATCTCAATAGATACAGAAAAAGAAAGTGCTTTTTGATAAAAGTCAACATTCATTTTATGATAAAAAGTTTCCAGAAAGTGAGCATAGATAGAATATACGTCAACATAATCAAGGCCACATATGACAAACCCACAGCTAACATCATAATCAAGGCCACATATGACTTTTGAAACCCACAGCTAACATCATCTCCAGACCCTGGAGTGTGACCTGAAAAGTGCATGCTAGGGCAGGATAGACTGTGGACATGGCTTCCAAAATGCTTGCTCATTTGTTGTAGAAGCAGATAGAACTTTTCCCAGGAGAGGATGGAGCCTCCAGGAGAGTGAAGATGTGAAGATGCTTTTGAGGGGTCAGGAGTAGAGAAGATGGAACTCTTGAGAAAAAAGGGAGATAATCTGCAACTTGCAGCCTACACAAAGCAGGGGTCAGGTTATAAAATCTTAACAGTATCCTTGAAATGATGTACTCTTGGGGGCTAATGGATCCTTATAGCAGATCTTAAACCAGAAATTTTTTTGTTAAGTTCTGGGTTACGGAGTCAGGATTTCACCAATAAGCAGAGCAATTTCAACCTGAAATTGAGGGATAGGTCTTGGACTCAGACAAAGAAGAAACTACTTTTCTAGTAACTAAGGAGTATGACTAATAGCATATAGGATTTTTGATTATCTATTCAGTACTAAGCATGGTTCTAAGAGTTTTATATCTACTTATTTAATCTTTACAAATTATGAAATAGATATTATTTTATTCTCATTTTACAGATGAGAAAACAGAGGCACATAAAAGTGAATACAATTGCCTAGAGTCATAGCCTTATATGGTAGAGCCAGGATTAGAACCCAACATTCTGACCGTGAGCATCTTTAAAGTATTTTGGACCAGAGTTGCAGGCAGGATGAGACAGGATGCAGGCAGGAGGAAGAGTTTGAACCAGAGAAAGAACCTATAAAGCAGAGAGGATTTGTGACTGCTCACTCATAACTTGTAACATGCATGCACCATGTACACACACACACACACACTCACACACATACTCGTGTACACATACAATGGGCCCCCAAAACATGAAGATGGCAGAAGGAGCACTTAGGCTTTGCCTTGGATAAATTTCCTTGTTATTTCTAGTAACAGCATGTGAATGTTACCCTAGCAAGTCAAAACAGGAACAATGTGTCATTACAGTTGCTTTCATATTTTTTCTCATTCATGGGTAACTTTTTAGCTTAAAGGTTAAAAGTGATAATTTTGAGATGGGGTAATTTTTGCCATAGCTATTTACAATTCATTTTTAAACAGATAATTAAAAGATAACTTTAAAATACAAAACTAAGGGGAGATTTTGGTAGGTAATTTGGTTTGGAGATTTACAGAGTCACATCAAAGAAAGTTCAGTCTTTCCAACCTGAATTAGAGAACGTTATTATTTATACCTTGGAGGAGGAAATGGTAACCTACTCCAGTATTCTTGCCTAGGAAATCCTACGGACAGAGAAGGCTGGCGGGCTATAGTCCACGGGGTTGCAAAGAGTCGGACACGATAGCAACTAAATAACAACCACAGCAACAGTTATTTCTACCTGCTGCTCTCCAAGGTGATCTGGAGCTCAATACCTATTACTGTTTCAACAGCAACAGCTGTGAAGTTGGGACAATCTGGGGCTTGGCTTCTTATTTTGTCTGTGATCACGTATTATGTAAAGATGACATTTGGAGAAGTACTCACCTATATGAATTCCTGTGGGAGGAATTATTTTACCCAGGATTCTTTGGTGCTGAATGTTTGTAGCCTCCTAAAATATATCTGTTGAAATTCTAATCCACAATGCAATGATATTAAGGGGTGGGATTAAGTTAGATAGGTGGAGCCCTCATAAATGGGTTAGTGGCCTCTTAAAAGAGACCTGAGAGAGATACTTCTTAAAAGAGACCTGAGAGACATCTCCCACTTTTTCTTCCATGGGAAGACACAGGGAGAACACAGCCATCTATGAACCAGGAAGCAGGTCCTCACCAGATACGGAATTTGCCAGCGTCTTGATCTTTGGACTTCGCAGTTTTCAGAACTGTGAGAAATAAATGTTCATAGTTTAAGCTACCCAGACTATGGTATTCTTGTTATAGCAGTCCAAACAGACTAGCACGGGTGCCAGGAAGTAGAATGCCACTTGGATAAGCTTACAAACTTGTGCACATCATTTGAAAATATACAGGACTACCTTGCTGAGACAGTAGTAATAAGTGCAGCCTACTTTCTCTCCTTTCTCTCGCACAGGCTGTGTTCTCACAACTCCGCTTTATTCTCTGCCTACATCATCATTCTCTGGTTTTGCAAAATGGCCCTTCTTTGCACGTCCTAGACCTGACTCTTTGTATCACTTTATATGCATGTCATAGTCTGATCTGACTTTGAATTGCATTTCAGGACGCTGGGAGAGAATCTGATGCTTCAGTTAGGTGCCCATTCCTGGATCATATAGCTGGAGCTGAGCAGGTGGTCATGACTGTCCAGCTGTCCACTCAGGAGAATTGTTGGTGCAGATTCTCTGAGAAACAGGACATTTGCAGAGAAAGGGATGGGAGGGATTAACTAACAGAGAAAATGATTTCAGTTCCAAAACCACAGCAGAAAACATTTTCCTGGCATACGCTAACTGAATGCCTCAAAGTCTTAAAAGCAGGTTTGTGTAAATGGGGTTATATTAACATTAATACTTGAATGTGAAGACACAGAAAGGTTAAAACAACTGCCCAAAGTCAGAGCCCTATGTGGTAGAGGATTCTGCTCCTGAGCCTGTCTCTTAGGCATTTTGGATCAGGATGCATGGAAAAAGGAAACCAGGAGGAAGAATTTGGACCAGAGAAAGAAACTGAAGCAGAGGGAATCTGTGGTTGCTCACTTAAAACTTGCTGCACACATGTACATATGCACACAGATGTACACACTCTTGTCTACACACACACTCTCAATCTGAGCCCTTGCTGATGTTAAGACCCTTTCTTCAAGTATTTCTCGGCATCTCCAAGGGGTGTCGTTACCTGTGCCCAGGGGTCTGAGTTACAAGTTACTCTTATTTTGAACTCTGCCACACCAATTAGTGCTGCTGCGGCTCCAGCTGGTTTTGCTTGTTCTGCATAGATCTCTGCCCCCCATGAGACCCAGACCCCTGCTGCTTCTTCCTGTTCACTAACTCTATCAGCCTCCATCACCGCCCCCCCCTCAACCCCATGGCATGAGGCAGGAAAATCCTTCCCTTTCTGTGTTGCACTTAATCAGGGCAGGATGGGCTTGGTGGATGTCACAGCCCTGCCTTGCTGCAGCGTTTGGTGTAAGAGTTCCTTCCATTCTCACACAAGGCTTCTTTTCCCCCAGGGTCACACATCCTCCCAGGACAGCTGAGTTCAGAAGGGTCCAAGAATCAGAAAGGCAAATGTCATATGATATCGCTTATATGTAGAATCAGAAAATGATACAAATTAAAGCAAAAATAGTCTCACAGACTTAGAAATTTATGGTTTCCAAAGGGAAAAAGAGTGAGAGAGGATAAATTAGGAGCTTGGGATAAGCAAATACATGCTACTACATATTGATATAGAATAGATAAACAGCAAGGTTTTACTGTTTATCACAGGGAACTACACTAAGTATCTTGTAATAACCTCTAAGGAAAAAGAATATGAAAAATAATAGATATCAGTTCAGTTCAGTCGCTCAGTCCTATCCGACTCTTTGCAACCCCATGAATTGCAGCACGCCAGGCCTCACTGTCCATCACCAACTCCCGGAGTTTACCCAAACCCATGTCCATCAAGTCGGTGATGCCATCCAACCATCTCATCCTCTGTCGTCCCCTTCTCCTCCTGCCCCCAATCCTTCCCAGCATTAGGGTCTTTTCCAATGAGTCAACTCTTCGCATGAGGTGGCCAAAGTATTGGAGTTTCAGCTTCAACATCAGTCCTTCCCATGAACACCCAGGACCGATCTCTTTTAGGATGGACTGGTTGGATCTTCTTGCAGTCCAAGGGACTCTCAAGAGTCTTCTCCAACACCACAGTTCAAAAGCATCAATTCTTCGGCACTCAGCTTTCTTCACCATCCAATCTCACATCCATACATGACTACTGGAAAAACCATAGCCTTGACTAGACGGACCTTTGTTGGCAAAGTAATGTCCCTGCTTTTAAATATGCTATCTAGGTTGGTCATAACCTTCCTTCCAAGGAGTAAGTGTCTTTTAATTTCATGGCTGCACTCACCATCAGCAGTGATTTTGGAGCCCCCCAAAATAAAGTCTGACACTGTTTCCACTGTTTCCCCATCTATTTGCCATGAAGTGATGGGACCAGATGCCATGATCTTAGTTTTCTGAATGTTGAGCTTTAAGCCAACTTTTTCACTCTCCTCTCTCACTTTCATCAAGAGGCTCTTTAGTTCTTCTTCACTTTCTGTCATAAGGGTGGTGTCATCAGCATATCTGAGGTTATTGATATTTCTCCCGGCAATCTTGATTCCAGCTTGTGTTTCTTCCAGCCCAGCGTTTCTCATGATGTACTCTGTATATAAGTTAAGTAAGCAGGGTGACAATATACAGCTTTGACGTACTCCGTTTCCTATTTGGAACCAGTCTGTTGTTCCATGTTCAGTTCTAACAGTTGCTTCTTTACCTGCATACAGGTTTCTCAAGAGGCAGGTCAGGTGGTCTGGTATTCCCATCTCTTTCAGAATTTTCCACAGTTTATTGTGATCCAGACAGTCAAAGGCTTTGGCATAGTCAATAAAGCAGAAATAGATGTTTTTCTGGAACTTTCTTGCTTTTTTGATGATTCAGCAGATGTTGGCAATTTGATCTCTGGTTCTTCTGCCTTTTCTAAAACCAGCTTGAACATCTGGAAGTTCACGGTTCACGTGAACTGGCTTGGAGAATTTTGAGCATTACTTTACTAGCATGTGAGATGAGTGCAATTGTGTGGTAGTTTGGACATTCTTTGGCATTGCCTTTCTTTGGGATTGGAATGAAAACTGACCTTTTCCAGTCTTGTGGCCACTGCTGAGTTTTCCAGATTTGCTGGCATATTGAGTGCAGCACTTTCACAGCATCATCTTTCAGGATTTGAAATAGCTCCACTGGAATTCCATCACCTCCACTAGCTTTGTTCGTAGTGATGCTTCCTAAGGCCCACTTGACTTCGGACTACAGCATGTCTGGCTCTAGTTGAGCAATCATACCATCGTGGTTACCTGGGTCATTAAGATCTTTTTTCTATACTTCTTCTGTGTATTCTTGCCACCTCTTCTTAATATCTTCTGCTTCTGTTAGGTCCATACCATTTCTGTCCTTTATCGAGCCCATCTTTTCATGAAATATTCCCTTGGTATCTCTAATTTTCCTGAAGAGATCTCTAGTCTTTCCCATTCTGTTGTTTTCCTCTATTTCTCTGCATTGATCACTGAGGAAGGCTTTTTTATCTCTCCTTACTATTCTTTGAAACTCTGCATTCAGATGAGAATATCTTTCCTTTTCTCCTTTGCTTTTTGCTTCTCTTCTTTTCCCAGCTATTTGTAAGGCCTCCTCAGACAGCCATTTTGCCTTTTTGCATTTCTTTTCCATGAGGATGGTCTTGATCCCTGTCTCCTGTACAATGTCATGAACCTCTGTCCATAGTTCATCAGGCACTCTATCTATCAGATCTAATTCCTTAAATCTATTTGTCACTTCCACTGTATAATCATAAGGGATTTTATTTAGGTATGTATAACTAAATAATTTTGCCATAGACCTGAAAATAACACAACATTGTAAATCAACTATTTGTAGTTATTGCTGCTTAGTTGCTAAGTCATGTCCGAATCTTTACCACCCCAAGAACTGTAGAATGAGAGGCTACCATGTCCTTCACTATCTCCTATAGTTTGCTCAAATTCATGTCCATTGAGTTGGTGATGCTGTCTAACCAGCTCATTCTCTGCTGTCCCCTTCTCTTTTTGCCTTCAATCTTTCCAAGGAGTCAGCTCTTCCTATCAGGTGGCTAACATATTGGAGCTTCAGCATCAGTCCTTCAAATGAATATTCAGAGTTGATTTCCTTTAGAATTGCTGGGTTGATCTCCTTGTTGTCCAAGGGGCTTCCAAGAATCTCCAGCACCACAATTCAAAAACATCAATTCTTGGGTGCTCAGCCTTCTCTATGGTCCAAATCTCACATCTGTACATGACTACTGGAAAAACCATAACTTTGACTATATGAAGTTTTGTTGGCAAAATGATGTCTCTACTTTTAAATAATGCTGTCTAGGTTTGTCATAGCTGTTCTTCCAAGGAGTAAGTGTCTTTTAATGTCATGGTTCCATTCACTGTCCATAGTGATTTTGGACCCCAAGAAAATAAAATCTGTCAGTGCTTCCACTTTTCCCCCTTCTATTTGCCATGACGTGATGGGATTAGATGCTGTGATCTTAATTTTTTTTGAATGTTGAGTTTTAAGCCAGCTTTTTCACTCTCCTCTTTCACCTTCATGCTGCATAGAAGTTAAATAAGCAGGGTGACATGGCTCATAGCTTCATTGAGTTATGCAAACCCTTTTGCCACCAGAAGGTTGTGACTCATGAGGCAGAAATCAACTATACTTCAATTAAAATGAAAAGAATCAGCCACTATCTGAAATCGCTTTTCCTTGTGACCCTCCAAGGCCTTGCTGCTGATCTGCTCTTTTAGGCAATTTTCTTTTTGATTCTTTCCTTCACTTTGGTCTCCATTGCATCTTTACTTCTGTTCCTTCATGAAGAGCTGAGCTATCTGAACCCCAAGACTGAACAGTTTCAAGCTTTTATTATAGCAAATTCCTTGTTTCTGTGTAAACTAGTGATTGAAAATGAATCTTTCGGCTATATATATGTGTGCTACAGGATTTCCCTGTAGCTCCAATGGTAAAGAATCTGCCTGTGATGCAGGGGACCAGGGCTCAGTCCCTGGGTTGGGAAGTTCTTCTGGAGAAGGGAATGACAATCCACTCCAGTATTCTCGTCTAGAGCATTCCATGGACAGAGAAGCTTGGCAGGCTACAGTCCATGGGTTTGCAAAGAGTTGGACACAACTGAGCAACTAACACACACATGTATGTGTGCTATTTATTATTGACTCCACAAGCTGGACTTGTGCACGTCAACTGAGACTCCAGATACATGCAACTTCACAGATTTTCAAGGGATGAGACAGATTGTCTCAGGGTTGCATGGGGCTTCTAGCCTCCTTATAGACTCTACACAAATCTTTCACACACACTGCAATGTTTTTCCTGGTCTTTGCTAGTGTACAGATATTCTTTAAGCATAGAGTTTACCAGTATTCTTTAGGCATGGAGTTCCTCACCTGAATTTTGGACACTGAGATCTATAAGTGAGTACCAGGAGGCTACAGTTGTTGGTCTCTAAACACTCAAGCACTTAGGATATATTTAATATTAATATTGCTCCCAAAATGAAGTTTTGATTAAAGATTCAGAATGTTTCCAAGTTTTTGAACACAAACTTTCACTGTTGTCTATCATTCTTTCGTTACAGTGATGGCTGTTATTAATACATATAAGATACTATTTGCTTACATTTAACTCCTTCTATCTTAAAGACACAAATGGAACTGCTTATAGTGATTATCAGAATTTCTTTCCTTTTGCTAATAGACTAAGTGGTTCAGTAGACTAAGAAATTCTTTGTTTAACTAATTGTGTAGAATTGTGCCATCATGGGTCATTTAATTTGTCTGAACCCCACATTCCTTCATAACAAAATGAGATTGGACTAGATTATCTTTAAAGTTTTTAGGTTTCAATGTCATACAACTTCAGATTTTTTTTCCTTTTGGGGGGAAATAAATGGTACATAAATTATATCAAGGTAGTTAAAAAAATAAATTAATTCTAATTCAGTGGCTTTGAATCCATGGTTTATTTTCAATTGGATTCTTCAATGCAGTGTAATCTCGTCAACTAATTTGGCCTAATAATATATTAATAGCATCTTTTAAAAATACATTGGCTACTAGCGGCTTCTTAATCACATGTATTACCTAGAAATAGACAATTCAGCCTCTTTCCTTTCATTTAGTGGTCTGTATAATTGGCTAAATCACAGATCATTAAAAAGTCTTCACAGTTCGTTGTTGTTGTTGTTCAGTCACTCAGTCGTGTCTGACTCTTTGCGACCCCACGGGCTGTAGCTCACCAGGCTCCTCTGTCCATTGGATTTCCCAGGCAAGGATACTGGAGTGTGTTGCCATTTTCTTCTCCATCACGGTACATTAGTAGACTCTAAATCAATTTTGAAAAAACTGTATTCTTCATACCTGCTTACTTATGTGTAAATATAGAAAATATTTAATATTCCTGCTGTGGAATTAGTAGCTGGAGTTCATATCAACTCCTCATAGATTTATGCAAGTTGGATTTAAAAAATAATCATAAATTAATGAATTTGTCCTTAGAGTTTAGACAGCATAAAATTTATTTCAAATTAATATGGTCAGGTATCATTGTTTTTTTTAATGAAATTCCTCTCTGAGGTTGATTTATTCATGAAACCGCTCTCAGGCCCATGGCGGTGAGCTCCCTGGCAGTTAGCATGCTTGCTTCTTTGGGAAGGTTCAGACATTTGCTTGACAAAACAAGTGACAGTAGTGAAGCCTGGAGCTAAGTATACAGTCTCTGTCCACATCCATTTTTGTAGACATGGGATCTAGGTTTGGGGATGGAGTATTGCTCTGGACCACAGCTCAGCTACCCAGTGCAGAGACCTGTTTTCAAGGCAGCATTACCAAATTCCCTGATGGAAAGAACAATGGAAGGTGCTTGTAAGACATATGACTCCCCAGGCCACTGTCCTGGGGGCTCTGATTCCACAAGGTATGGGTCAGAACCTAAGAATCTGTATCATTGTTGAGAACTCTTGATAATTTTTTCATCAAGAAGTTTGGGAAAACACTTCATTTTGTAACACATCCTCTCTCTTCCTTTTTTTCACTCCTATTTTATTCCTCTTCTAAAATCATAAAATTATCACATGATTACTGCAATCAGTGATGCTCTCACTTTCTGAATGTCTTCCTGAATTGCTGCCCCCATCTCTACCATTCATTTCGTATACTCTCACCAGCTTATTCTCCTGAAAATTCAGCTCTTATCATTATTTCCCCGTTTAAAGAATATCTAAGCTGCTCTCTTGCTTGCAGAATTATTTCCAGATACTCAGTGTGGGACTTATGGAAATCCATAAATTGTTCTCAGGCAGTCCTTTCAAATTCTTTCTTACCAAGTGCCTTTATATACTTTAGGATTCAGGCAGATGTGGCCATTTGATTTCTGCTACATACATTCTTTAATGCCCTAACTCTTTGCCTTGGCTTATACTCTTCTCTCTGCCTAGAGTATCCTTATTATATATGTATGTCTATATCTTATTGGGCTTCCTAGGTGGTGCTGGTGGTAAAGACCCCACCTGCCAATGCAGGAGACGTAAGAAACACAGGTTCGATCCCCGGGTCGGGAAGATCCCCTAGAGAAGAAAACGGCAACCCACTCCAATATGCTTGCCTGGAACATCCAATGGACAGAGGAGCCTGGAGGGCTACAGTCCATGAGGTCACAAAGAGTCAGACACGACTAAAGCAACTTAGCATGCATGCATGCATGCACCATGTCTTATGTATCAGGGGCTCAAAAGTTACCTCCTTTCTGAGTGTGACCTCCTTTAGTCAGTCAAAGAATAAGCATTTACTCACAACTGACTGTACATAAGGCACTGTGCTGAGTTCTTTATATGTTTGTTTCATTTGATTCTCAAAATAACCTCACAAGAGACATTTCCCTCCTCTGGATCTCATTTCCACAGTAGAGTTGCTCCTCATTTCCTCAGATTGCACATTTGTGAATTCACTTGCCCACTAACATATCTTTATAACCCCCTAACCAATACTTGTAGGGATCTTGAGGTCATTTTTGGATGTGTGCAGAATGGTGAAAAATTCAAGTCACTGCAAGTGACCTTACCCGCTGAGGTCAAACAAGGAGATGCTCTGCCTTCTTGTTTTAGGCCACGTTTCTCACATTTTTGTTAGTAGCTTCATCTTTAAAATGGATGGTCCCAAGCCTAGTGCTGAAGTGCTGCCTAGCCTTCCTAAGTGCAAGAAAGCTGTGACTTGCCTTATAAGGAAAATCATGTGTTAGGCGAGCTCTGTTCAGGCATGAGTTATAGTCTGTTGGCCATGAATTCATTGTTAATGAATCAACAATATAGTCCATCCAGAAACAGGCAGGGGAATTTCACTGATCTGTACATGAGGCTGCTCTGGAAAGTGCTAAAGTGGCATCTCTCATATGTGATGAAGTTACAGAAAAGGCAAAAAAGCAGCTAAATTTGTGGATTCATGAGATGATGACCCATAAGAAAAGCATAATGGATGGCACTGTTGTAAGGCTGAGAGACAAAGAGATTTATGGTCCCTGTTACCCAGTGTTAGGCAAACGTTAAACTCTTCTTGGCTAGTGCTGTCTTGGCTGGCTCTCGCATTCCAAAGGCGATATGGCATGAAAGATGTTAGACTTGCAGGCAAGGCAGTTCTCCAGGTCAAGAAGCCACAGAACAATTTTAAAGATTCATGCTAAATATTATATAGGGAGAGAATCATGTGGAAAAGCAGATTTTCAGTGCTGATGAGACTGGCTTGTTTTACAAGGAGGTTGGCAAACAAACCTATATAATGCAAATAGCATTTCAGTTGATGAAAATGTTGTGATCTGAGGCTCTGGGGATATAGTCCTATATTTCCTCAGGGAGCCATAGTTTAGTATTTGCTAATTCAGTGTTCACAGTGAGTTTATAGAATATAGCTGCTGCTAATAATGAGAATCATTGTATTTTGTTTTAAACTTCTTTTATAAAATATTAGTTTCTACTTTTGGATAAGGCAATGGCACCCCACTCCAGTACTCTTCCCTGGAAACTTCCATGGATGGAGGAGCCTGGTGGGCGGCAGTCCATGGGGTCGCTAAGAGTTGGATACGACTGAGCGACTTCACTTTCACTTTTCACTTTCATGCATTGGAGAAGGAAATGGCAACCCACTCCAGTGTTCTTGCCTGGAGAATCCCAGGGACTGGGGAGCCTGGTGGGCTGCTGTCTATGGGGTCACACAGAGTCGGACATGACTGAAGTGACGCAGCAGCAGCAGCAGCAGCAGCAGTTTTTACCTTGTTTTATAGATATTATGAGTGAAAGTCGCTCAGTTGTGTCCGACTCTTTGCTACCCAATGGACTATATAGTCCATGGAATTCTCTAGGCCAGAATACTGGAGTGGGTAGCCTTTCCCCTCTCCAGGGGATCTTCCCAACCCAGGGATCGAACCTAGGTCTCCCACATTGCAGGCGGATTCTTTACCAGCTGAGCATTATACTCTGTACCAATTCCCCTATAGTACTATTAGTAATATTTTATAAACTGCTTGAGGGGAGGATCCACTCACCATTCTTTTGGCAACAGTTTCGGAGTGTCCATTGTAAGACAATAAGAGGCAGTGGATAAGACTGCAGCCCTGCCCTGGGGTAGCCTGTAGTCTAGCAAGAGACACAGACAAGTAAAGAGATGGTTGTCACAATAATTCAGAAAGGCACAGGAGGCTGGCTGTGATTCACTAAGGGATTACACATAATATAAATGTCTAAGCATTGAATGAATGGATTTGCAGTCTAAATATCTTCTTAATGTATACTTTACCATCGTTTGATTGTCTTTGCCTCCAAGTAACTCTGATTCGATCTCTATGTCCTTATCTTCCTGAAGATGCATACTAATTAATGTATGGCTTTGGTGAATATCAAGATAGTTGATTTACATTCTCTTACTATCGCTAAGAAGAGCACAGCTCTCCTTAGGTCTTAGAAGAGGAGAACTGCACAGGCTCAGCCTTGTGAAGAGGCAAGCTTGTGAAATGAGAAGGCAGCACCCACATGGGCAGAGGATTAGGGCTGTGCCAGAGAACTGGGCATCTGTGCAATTCAGATAGCAATGCCTGATGCTCAGTTGACCTGCATGGGCTCCACCGTGCAAGGCTAGGAAGATACCAGCATCACTGGGTGAGCACCACAGGGTGCCTTGCTCCAGAAGCCTTGGCCTTATACACCAGCCCTAACTAACACTGTGGTTTGGATCAAGACTTTACAGTCAGATAACAAATGAGTCACTTCTCCTTTCCTATTTTGGCAAGAATTGAAAATAATTAGTGATCTATTCAGTACTTCCAAATACTTCTGCTAGTCTATTTGGATGGAGACTTAAATGTATTTGGTTGAACTCTGGTTGATGTTCAACAGAGGCTGTATTTTTAAGCCATTTCTTTTATCTCTTAAAGAAAGAAAATTGGACAGAAGCATCCATTTTAGGGGAGAAAAGGGAAAGAAAATGAAGTGGACCCTGGGCTAGCCTTTAGGACTTTTCTTATCAATCTTCTCTCCTGGATTTTAGACTCACCTGCCCAGACCTTGACTTGATCTCTAGACTTTGCCAGACTCCCCTTCTGTGACCCAGTCATTCTCCTTCTCCCAGGTGGCTGGAGAGCCCCTGCTCAGCTGTCCCAGTCCCTGCCAACAGTGAATAGACACCCGCTCTGCCCTATTGCTGTGGTGTATAAAGTTGAGGAGGACCTGGCCTCTGATCTGGAGGAATTAATTGTCTAGCAGAGAAAAGTCATATAAATGAGATGAATTTTGATTGCTTTGTGATGAGTAGCTGTTGTTTCTTAGTAGCTAAGTCATATCTGACTCTTTTGTGATCCCATGGACTGTAGCCCACCAGGCTCCTCTAACCATGGGATTTCCCAGGCAAGAATACTGGAGTGGGTTGCCATTTCCTTCTCCAGGGAATCTTCCTGACCCAGGGATCGAACCCATGTCTCCTGCACTGGCAGGTGAGTTCTTTACCACTGAGCTTCCAAGGAAGCCCTTGTGATGAGTAGAGGAATCCATAAAATGTTAAAAAGAACAGCAGAGTGGGTGAATGATGCAATCGCTCCATTTTACTTGGAGGAAAATCTCAGTCTGCCCAGAAATGCCTCCCTGCTCTTGCCTTTGGGTTGTCTCTCAATGAAGTTGTCCCTGGGTATCCACAGCAGAGTGGGGGGTTGGTTTCAGGACCCCCATGGATACCCAAATCCACAGATATTCAAGTCTCATATGTTAAATGATGCGGTTATTTGCATATAACCTATGCACGTTCTCCCGTATACTTTCAATAATCTCTAGCTTACTTACAATACCTAATACAATGTAAAGGTTATGTAAATAGTTGCTGGTGGATAACAAATTCAAGTTTTGATTTTTAGAACTTTTTGGAAATTTTTGGGAATAGTTTCAATCCCAAGTTGTTTGAATCTGTGACTGGGGACCACACATATAGGGAGGGCTGACTGTAGTGTCTTTCTCTCTCTTCCCGGTCCTCTCCATCTTTAACTCTCAGAAGGGCTGCCTTACTTCTGCTCCATTGCTCACCGCTCCCTTGGCCTCTTGGAAGCAAATTCCAAAGACATATGTCAAACAAAGCTGGTTCTTTCCTTTTGTGAAGCTGGCCCTTTTCTCCCACTGCTCTTGGCTAGGATCAGGTCTATTTCCACTTGGGGCCTCATTGGTCACAAATCTGTTTCCCATGTAATAAGTTCATTCAGGTTTTTCCATAACACCTTAACAAACAAAAAACCTGGACGCATTTTTTGGCCAACTCAATATCTCAGCTCATAAAAAGGATTGTCAGCTCCTGAAGGCAAGATTATGCCACTCACCTCATTAATACATCTCTCATAAAAACCAATATAATTTTTGAGGCCATAGAAGTAGCTCCTACACAATGTTGAAATTTAGTTTTGTCAGTATGCCCTCAGTATTCACAGGGCTTTTCAGACATAATGAAAGCCGAGAATGCAGAGAGGGGTGACCTAGGGAGATTTTTCAACTAGAAATTATTATTTTTTGCATATTTCAAAACTGATTATTTTTTTATTTGACCCTGTAAAAATACCTATTGAATTTTAGAGAATAAACCATCTAATTTCACGTCCCCACTGGTTCCCACTCTGTGTCCACTTTGAGCAGAACTTCAAAATTAGTGTGATATTTTATCATTTACTAACAGAAAAGAAATGGACTCAAAAATGCCCCAGTCTTTTGATAATCTAAACTGGGACTCTTAAAAGATGGAGGAAGGCTCAGAATTCAAAATGTTTATCCATTTCATCTGACTTTGGCCTCTATGGAAAGAGGTAGGAGTCACATAATCTGAATCAAAAATATTTCCCTATGTTTGGTACCTTCTGTGCTAAAACTTCTCATTAGTTCCTTCAAAGGGTTCTGTGACCTGTCAGTTATTTGAATGCTTTTCTCCTACCTTGTAGAGATCATCCATTTCCTTCATACTCCTTCCACTTTCATCTTTGTGTGTGTGTGTGTGTATGAGTTCCACTTTGAGTTTTCACCCATTTGCAGCACTCTGTAAAAAGTATGGATGGGTCAGATTAAAATTAGATCTTTCTGACATATTTTTCCAAGGTTGTAATGAAAGGTTTGGTGAAGAAAGGGATTAAAATTACTGTTTTCCATGCCATGCTCACTCTTGGTAATTTGAAAAGCATGTGAATTGTAAACTTTATTCCCCCAATAAGAGAGAAAAGTTTCTTTTGTATATAAGCCTTAAGGTGTTTTTTTTTTTTTATGAATAGGACTTCTTTGTAGAATATAAGACAATTCATTATCCTCATTTCGTATACTTCTCTATTGCTGGATTCCCTTCTCAACTCAATCATGATATTATTTTTCTATTTCTCTTTTTAAGCTAACTCTCTAGTGTAAAAACTGCCTAGGATCTCCTAAAACATGGTATTTTTATTTGCATGGCTTTGTCCTTCCACTCTTTTCATCTGGAGAGCAAGGAGTATTCTTGGAATCAAACCCAATGCTTCCATGCTGTTCTTTGGGTCTTATTCTCCACTTTTTCCAGTAGTTATTTTAAGAGAATAAAATAAACTTTGTTACAGAGTAAGAACCCATTTTCTCAAGTGTATTCTAGTTCAGCAAGATGCTTCACCAAAAAGGTTCTGTGGTCATAAAAGTTGGACACATGCCGTACATTCTTTATCCCTTCTTGGAGATTTCTGATGCACATCTTAGAACATAGTAAATGTAGTAAAGTCTCTGAGAAATCTTGCCTTTGAAAAACTTATTTATTGTTGTTTACTTGTCATTTCCCAAATGTGTTCGATCACCTACTGAACCCCTTCTAGAGAACATGCTATTGTTTGGCAAAACGTTCTGGGAAAGGAATTAGGAATTACTACAGCTCAGTAAGCCTGGATAAACCACAGATATGCAATAGCTTAGGCTTCCCAGGTGGTTCAGTGGGTAAAGAATCGGTCTGCAGTGCAGGAGATGCAGGAGACATGGGTTCGATCCCTGGGTCAGGAAGATCCCCTGGAGGAGGGCATGGCAACCCACTCCAGTATTCTTGCCTAGAGAATCTCATGGATAGAGGAGCCTGTCGGGCTACAGTCCATAGGGTCATAAAGACTCAGACATGCTGAAGCGATTTAGCATGCATGTACATGTGACTGCTTACTTCTATAGCTGGCTTTTCACTTCCTGTTTGTTTTATCAGTGAAATGCAACTTGATGTTCATCAGTTTTTATCCATTCATTGCTGAATCTCCAGTGCTGTAACAAGGCCTCACGTGTATTTGCACTTGATACCATTTGGTATAATAACTGGAGGAAAGTGTGAATCTCTGGACCATGGACACCATGACTTTCTTAGTTCAGTCCCAGGGACAGCCCTAGTTTTGGATCAAAACTGGGCTTTTAGAGTTGTCTGAATTCTTTAACCAGTTGTTTCTTCTCCCAGTTTTAATAATCAGAGCTTCCTGAATTTTTTAACTCTAGTAATTGTGTGCCACAGATTCTCCCTATTCATAGCTTTCCATCACTATAATATTTTGGACAACACCATCTGTGTATTTTGGGAAATTCCATTGTTATGAATCTGGCCTCCCCCAGTGTAGAAGTCAACACTCAGAATTTCTGAATTTCTTCAAGGAAGATGACTGACAAGTATATGTGCACAATGTTGTGAGGAAATAGGTTGTATTGTGAGGAAATAGGTTTTGTTGTGGAGTTGGCGGCCCAGTTGAAGTCAGTTTCTAATGCCAAAACAGGAGCATCGGAGGGGACTTTGGGACAAAGGACAGGTCAGCAATTGCGTGATCAGGCCAGTCCTTCGGGGTGATCTGAGCCTTGTTCTTGGACGCTCCGTCAGGAGTCTGGTTCTCCAGGTCCCCAGAACCGAAATCATTCCAGTATGCTTAAATGTCTCCACTAAAGCTGTCTTCCTCTACCACAGAAACATGACATCTATCTGATAATTCCACAGGTCTCAAATTCTGTCTCAGAAGACTTTGTCTCATTGCTAAATAGTTGTCAACACCACTTTCCTTATTTCACTCACACATGCATACACGCACAAGCTTTCTTCTGTTACGTCTTTCTGCTGCCTGTTTCAAAGTTTGATCACACTGTATGTATGACTTTCTCTTTCTGAAAACCAGTGTCCATGATTCACTTTTCATAATAGGTCATTCGTTTTCTTTTGCTAACTGAGGTACATGATAGGATTCCTGATCTCCTAAATTATTTCTTCCTGTGCCTCTCATACACCCCAGAGATTCTTCTTCATTGAAGTGATTATGCATAAGAATTGCAGGATTCTTTCTTTGTAGTTTGGATCCAAGCTAAATTTTAATGATTTAGTTTAATCTTCCAATCATTACATCTGTTCAACAAAATTGGGAAGAGAATAGGGACACGAGATTAATTTTGGCTTCTAGTAAGTATGACCCAAAATAACTGACTTAAGTAAGACAGAGATGTCTTTTCCCTCTTGAAAGACAAGTGTGCAAGTAGGCTGTTGAGAATTAGTGTGGTGACATCACACTAACTGGACCCGGCGTCTGTTCTCCTCTACCCTTAGTAAAAGGCTTTCATCTTCAGAGCAACCTCATTCTCACAGCATAGCTGCAATACCTACAGCTTTTTCAACCTCCCTGCCACCTGAGTCAATCTCCACTTCAAACTGGAAATAACAGTGTTGTGAAGATTTCTCATAAAACAGATCTTTCACAGAAAATATTATTGACTGTGTTCAATACTTTTCCAGGAAGAAAGCTTGTCCTAGAAATCTTTAGAAACTGAACTGTTTTAATGAGGAAGCACTGGATTGACATCAGTGATTCTTTTTAACACTTCTGTGATGTGATTACCTATTTTCTATTCAGCATATTTGTAACCCATAAAAAATCAGCTTAAAAGTCTTCGTAGTACTCAGATATCCAAGAGCGGGAATATTGAGTCACTTTTTTTTTCAGTTACTTATCTGAACTAATAATACAGAACCCAGATTTAAACTGCTGTACAGTTTTTGCCTTGTTTGTCTCTTCCCTCCTACATATTCCATCCTTGTAACAAACAACTGGTTTTGCTCAGCCAGTGTGATGATCCATAACCACCCTCTCTTTCTCTTCCTTTTGTGGTTTGCTGCGGTAAAAGGAGGACACAGTGATGACTGCCTCATAAACAATAAACACTGGCTTTTACCAAAATGAAGAAAGAGTGATATCTATCAGAGGCCATGCCTCTGTGCCCCATGTTAGAGAATAGGAAACACAGTAGTATTATATCTTGGGAGGATGGATGCAAGTTTCCAAAGAGACTGGTGAAGATGGATGGGTGAGTTCTGGGTGGACCAGTGGCTGGAGTCAGGCTAGCATGGAGGGGGTTGGGTACAGCAGTGACAACTGGCTGTCTTCCCGTCATAGTCACACTACAAGGCTGTCAGCAGGCATCCTCTCTGGTCTCACTCAGACAGATTTCTAATTAGCCTAGTCTTCCCTAGTACATCCTGGGTGCTGGAGAAGCAAAACAGTCTTTCAGCACACTGGTGAATTTTCCATTTAAACCCATCAAAGCTCAGCTGAAGTGGAGAATTACTCACTTATCCAAGCGGTCTCTGTGTGGTTCTAATGCATCCTAATCAGGGTAGAGTAGCAGAGACAAGACAGCAGCAAGGAGAGAGGGAGGGGTGCTGCAGGCAGTGTGGCCGCATGCACATACAGGGTGGCAGGTGGATTAGTGCAGTCATGTGTTTCTGGCCACAAAGAGGCACGAATAGAAGGTCAGCTTCAACTCTATGTCAGCGTAAGGCAGGCTTGTGGCAACTGACACCGTCTCTCACAGGTCCAAAAATTAGATTCTCTGTGCTTTCTGAATCTGCCTTGGCAAATCCTATTTAAGTTATTTTACTCCTTTATCAGTTACTTAAAGTACAAAAGAAAAGATGCAGTAAAAAGATAAACAGTAGGTGCTATTAAGCACTTTAAAAGGAAAGAAGCTTTTCCTGACATTTTAATGAAAAACATAAAAGAGCAACAACATTTTTATAATATACATTTTATGCAAAATTTTTACTTGAAGTCACCTAAAGAATATGTCAAGCTAAAGCAGTGATTATTTTGTTTTGAATAAAATTAATTTGTTTATTTCTTCAAACTCTAAATTATGTGGGAGGAAAACTGTGGAGCCCAAATCATCCTCTAATTTTGGAGCAAATTTTTTAGTTTACTCGTGAGGAACTTTCAGTAAGGCACCTGCCGCCTTTTAATGATTAAAAGAAAGATTAAAAGAAAGCAAAGCTCTAAATGAAGCAAAGTAGAAACTCAAAGCCTAAGTTATAGTTCTGGCCTCCTGTTTTTTCCTTCTTGGGTTTGGCTACAGACTTAGTACAGCAGATGGTCTAGTGATGAAGGAAATTGACTTGACTAGCATGAGAAAGGGTTTTCTAGGTGGCACTCGTGGTAAAGAACCTGCCTGCCAGCGCAGGAGACAGGAGAGACAGGGTTCCAATCCTTGTGTTGGAAAGATCCCCCAGAGGAGGGCATGGCAACCCACTCCAGTATTCTTGCCTGGAGAAACCCATGGACAGAACAGCCTGGTGAGCTACAATCCATAGGATTGAAAAGAGTTGGACACGAAAGAGGCGACTTAGCACACAACAGTATGATAAAACATTTGGAGGATGAAGATCCTTAAACTACAGAGTATTTCCAGGAAGAAAATGGATACGATGGCTTGGAACCTCTGATAAAATGATGGTGATAAAGAATTTAGACTATATTTTTCCTTTTCAGAGATAGATTATGAAGTTGCTAGGAACAACTATGAGATTTCTTTTTCTAAAATACTTTAGCATAGTATTTTGGGGGGTAAGTTGTTTTTCTTATAAAATTTGAATTTTATTTTGGCTCAAGAGGCACCTTTCTCAATAATGTTGACATAATCCTCTATTTTTCTCTCATTCTTTGTATAATGTACACATATCTCTTTGTTATACAGAAGTTTATACAGAAATTATATAGGAGACATAGAAGCAATGAAATCCTCATTTCCAAACAGGAAATCACTCTGGAATCTGAAAGACTAAAAGGGCGATTGTAAAGGAGAAGTATGAATGTCTGACACACAGTAGGCCATTATTGAGTAATAAATGACTGTTGAATGAATGAATAAGGGAAACTCTCCTTCATTAAAGGGAATTCCCAGGTGGCTCAGTGGGTAAAGAATCCACCTACAATGTAGAAGCAGGAGATGAGGGTTTGATCCCTGGGTCAGGAAGATCCTTTGGAGTAGGAAATGGTAACCCACTCCAGTATTCTTGCCTGGAGAATCCCACGGACAGGGGATCCTGGCAGGATACGGCCCATAGGGTCGCAAAGAGTCAGACATGACCGAAGGGACTGAGCACGCAGACATGCTCCTTCATTAAAAGCCCTTTGCCATTAGTAGTGAAAAACATGACGGCATATTTTTTTCTACATAATGTCATCCTTCCAGTATCCTTGAGAAATGAGTATGTTGGGTGTCATTGTTATTCCTATTTGCTGATGAGGAAATTGCAATTTGAAGTTTGAAAAGACTGATAAGTGACAAGTCTGAGACTTGGCTTCAGTCAGATGACTCTAAATCCTAGGCATTTTTCCACTTTTGATATCTGTCCTGTGTGTGTATGTGTGTGTTTACACTGAAGTAATTCAGTTTTCAATGATTGCTACTGCCAGTGTGTGAATATTTGTGCTGTCCCTAAATTCTTATATTGAAAATCTGATGCCCAAGGTGATGGTATTGGGAAGATCCAATTGGTATTGGGGTATTAGGAAGCAAGGGAGGTGATTAGTAGTATTGTACGTGTGTGTTAGTCATTCAGTCGTGCCTAGCTCCTTGTGACCCCACGGACTGTTCCCAGTCAGGTTCTTCTGTCCATGTTATTCTCTAGAAAAGAACACTGGCAAGGGTTGCCATGCCCTTCTCTAGGGGATCTTCCCGACCCAGGGATTGAGCCTAGGTCTTCTGCATTGCAGACAGACTCATTACTGTCTGAGCCAAAACCTGGGAAGCCTCATTAGTAGGTTTAGTGCTACTTAAAAGAGGCCCCAGAGAGCTCCTTCACCCTTCCACCATATGAGGATATGAGGAGAAGTGTGTGACTTGGAAGATAGCCCTTATCTGAACTTGCTGGCCCTCTGGTCTTGAACTTCTAGCCTCCATAACTGTGAGAAACAAATTTCTGTTGTTTTCAAGCCACCTAGTCCATGATATTGTGGTATAGCATCCTGAAAGAACGGAGACTTCTATCTAACCACAGTGCAAACCAGTCAATGCTTTGTTGTCAGGCCACACGATTATTTGATTTACATTGGATCACATTTTCCAGCTCCGTTTTTTGCCCCTAACTTTGTAATGTCCATCCTATGTCACATCACTGGGTCTGGAATGGTTGTTGAAAAAGAAACTTGTTGAGATAAGAAAAGGGAATGATAAAAGATAAATAATCTTGAAAAAGAAGAACTGTACTAGATGGCTGATTTATATAGATACAGCATGGTGTTTTTATTACAAAGCTGCAGGTCCAAGGTCTTTGTGTTGGAGATTTTTCTTAGGCTAGAACATCCATCTCCTGTGTCAGTCTTTCTAAACGTGTGCACAGTTCAGCAGGACACAAAGGAGTTTAACAATAATAAACATTTAAGCGTCCAATCATCCCTTCTGCTCAGTGATGGGTTCTCAATTCTTTCTGTGGACACGGCCATCAGAACAACAGGCAGGACAAAGAGGCAGCAAGGCATTTCTTGGCAGAAGCAGCAGCTCAAAGAACTAAAACAAATTCACACACCAGGGTGATGTTGTTCCTGGACACTGGAGAGAACAGCTGAAATGAAGAGATGTCTGTGTTCTACCAGGGGGAGCCTGTGCCTGGTCTCTTCTTTCTGAGTGTGATTTTTTTTCTGTGGCATGCAACCTTTGGAGACAATAGAGCATAATCTAATTTTTCCTTCTCCACTGTTGTCACACATTTGTATAAGACTTAAGATCTGCAGATATATTATACTCAACATTTTCTGCAGCCCAGGAGTTGACCACAGGGAGTATACAGTAACATCTTGTGTTTATGTGATGTATGGTGCCTGGGAACCATCTGTGCTTTGGAGATAGCTCAGCAACGTCTCAGTCTCTGCCTGCTGGTCTCCAACAGCAAAAGCTGAAGTGATGACTGTCTTGAGAGCCTCTATGGAGAAGAAAGGAGCTTCTAAGCCCATTTCAATGAGCTGGTACACTGGAGGGTTGCCCCAGCTCCTAGAGGCCCATGTGAGCAGGGATGAATGGCTTTCTTACTTGTATCAGCAAGGTATAATATTATTTGAAAACTGTCTGGATAAGTTAAAGGGTTATAAACTCTAGAGTAACCACTAAACATGGAATCAAGTGAACAAAATCATCCTGAATAGACAAAATAATCTTGAAAAAGAAATCTTTCTATAGATACAGTACAATGTTATAAGGGCTTCCCAGGTGGCACAGTGGAGGACAATCTGCCTGCCAATGCAGATTCTCCCCTGGAGAAGGAAATGGCAACACTATCCAGGATTCTTGCCTGGAAAATTCCACTGACAGAGGAGCCTGGTGGGTTACAGTGCATGGGGTGGCAAGGAGTTGGATACAACTGAGTGATAAAAACAAACTAGATAAATACAACACAATGAGTTCAGAGTAAACCTAATGTCTAAACTAAGGCATTAAAGCAATTCAATGAGAAAAGGAAAAACCTTATCAACAAATAGTGCTAGAACAGCTATAGAAAAGTGACTTTCAACCTATATCTCACACTATACACAAAAATTAACTAGATTTAGATCATAGACCTGAAGGTAAAAGGGGGTAAAAATTTGTTTTGGAGGGTGAAGAAATGTAGATATTACAATAGTTTGTGGCCCTCCAAAGATCTATAGTATAAAAACAGATATATGGTATTAATATTTCATGTTGGGGGGGTTAGGGTGATTAAAAACTGTCTAGAATAACTCCCTTGGAAGAATTTTGGGTTGAATTGTGTCTCCCCGAAAGATATATTGAAGTCATAGCCTCTGGCACCTATAAATGTGATCTTATTTGGGAATAGGGTCTTTGCAGATGTAACTAAGAAGTAAGTGAAGATGAGGTCACATTGGAGTAGGGTGGGCCCCAGTTCAATATGACTGGTGTCCTTTTAAGAAGTGGAGAGGCATGGAGGGACATGCAGGTGAGAAGGCTATGTGAAGACAGAGGCAGGGGTTGGAGAAAAGTGTTTACAAGCCAAGGAATGCCAAAGATTCCTGGTAAATCACCAGAAGCTAGTAAGAGGCAAGGAAGAATCCTGGCTTTTCTGACACCTTGATATTAGACCTCTAGTCTCCAGAATTGTGAAAGAATAAATTTTTACCATTTTAAGCCACCCAGTTGGCTACTTTGTTATGGTAGATCTAGGAAATGAATATGGGGTTAACAATATAAAAAAGGTTGGGAAACATTCTTCTAGAGGAAAGTGTAGGAGAACATATTTGCAACTTATGGTTAGGTAAAGATTTCTTGGATGGTTCCAGAGAGCACTAGCCATCACGGAAAGAGTAATGAAAAATTGAGCTTTATCACATTAAATACTTCTGATCATTAAAAGATCAGACATTTAGAGATTATTGTTGGGAAAATGGATAGTGAAATTACAGACTCAGAGAAAATGTTTGTGGCACATATATCTGACAGAGAACATGTCCAGAATATACAGAGAACTACAATTAAAAAATAAAGAGGCAATCCAGTCTACAAATGAACAAAACTAGGATAATTCAAAAAGAAAGATATTTGAATGGCTAATGTGCTTTGTGCTTAGTCACTCAGTTGTGTCAAACTCTTTGTGACACCATGGACTGTGGCCCTCCAGGTTCCTCTACCCATGGATTCTCCAGGCAAAAGTACTGGATTGTGTTGCCATGCTCTCCTCCAGGGGATCTACCCAACCCGGGGATCGAACTCAGGTCTCCCGCATTGCAGGTGCATTCTTTACTGTCTAGCCACCAGGGAAGCCTGCATGGCTAATACCACATTAAAAATGCTCAATATAATTAGTCATAAGAGAAATGCAAACTGGAACTATGATATATATATATATATATATAAATATGATGTGTGTATATATATGTATATATATTAGAATACTATCTGGCCATAAAAAGAATGAAATTCTACCATTTGTGACAATGTGAATGGACCTAGAGAGTATTATGCTTACTGAAATAAGTCAGATAGAAAGAGACAAATAATCTGCTATTTGTGTGTAGAATCTAAAAAATAAAACAAATATATATAGCTGTTAGTCTGATAGATATACAGAAACAGACTAACAGATATACAGAACAAACAAGTGGTTACCAGTGGGGAGAGGAAAAGAGAGAGGGACAACATTGGGGTATGGGATTAAGAGATACAAACTACTGTGTATAATATTTTCCTGTGCTGTACAGTATATCCTTGTTGCTTATAAGGACATATTGTACAGCACAGGGAAATATAGCCATTGTTTTATAATAACTTTAAATGGAGTATAATCTATAAAATATTAAATCACTATGTTATAGATATGAAACTACTGAAATATTGTAATCAAACATGCTTCAGTATAAGAAGAAAGACCAATAACCCCAAATGTTGGTCAGGACAACATGAGCAGGTGAAAGTGTAAAATGTACAACTCTTGTGAAAAACAGTCTGTCACTTTCTCATGAAGTTGAGCTTGCATGCGTTTGTGCTCAGTCACTTCAGTCGTGTCTGACTCTGTGACCCTATGGACTGTATAGCCACTAGGCTCCTCTGTTCATAGGATTCTCCAGGCAAGAGGACTGGAGTGGGATGCCATGCCCTCCTCCAGGGGATCTACCTAACCCAGGGATCGAACCCATGTCTCCTGCATTACAGGCAGATTCTTTACCCACTGAGCCACCAGGGAAATCCAAAGTTGAGCATACACCTACTCTGTGTCCTAGTGATTCTACTCCTATGTATCTATCGAAGAGAAATAAAAACATATGTATACAAAAACTTGCACACAGATGCTAATAGCCCCAAGCTAGAAACAAACCAAGTATCCAAGAGAATGGATCAGTATATTGTGATGCATACTACTCACTAATAATAAGAAAGAAACAATGGACAGTCTCAACCACATAGACAGATCTTGAAAACATGCTGAATGATAGAACCACACAAAAGTATACACATCCCACTCTTCCATTTATACAGAGCTCCAGATCAGAAAAAAATTTTCAAACTGTAATGATAGAAATCAGATCAGTGGATGCCTGGAGTGATAGTTGAGGGGGATTTACTTCAAAGGGACATAAGGGAACTTTCTGAAATGATGGGACTCTTTGACATGCTGATAGGAATATGGGTTACATGTGTGTATGCATGTCTAAAACTCATCAAACTAATGAAGTAGTTAATATGTATGCATTGTGTGTGTGTATGCTCGGTCGCTCAGTCTTGTCCTACTCTTTGCGGCTTCATGGACTATAGCCTGCCAGGCTCCTCTGTCCATGGAATTTTCCAGGCAAGAATACTGAAGTGGGTTGCCATTTTCTACTCCAGAGAATCTTCCTGACCCTGAGATCTCATTGGCAGGTGGATTCTTTACCACTGAGCCACCTGGGAGGCCTCATCTATTCATTGTTCCATATGTAACTTCTCTCTCTCTTTCTCCTTCTCCATCCATAGAGAGACACATGACTCTGCAGGAAGGTTACAGCAGCTGCCTAAGCATTATGTACAGTTTGCTCACAAGAGTTTTGACACCTTACCTTTTTCTTTTGGGCCCCAGTTTTCTTGTGCAAAATGAAGAGACTGGACTTCAAGCTCTCAGAGCCGTAGTACATTTGGATGCGGAGGTGTTTTCCAACTCGCACATTTCTTGTGGCTTGCTATTTGAATTGCTTCACTTCAGCAGACCATCTGTTTGAAAACTTCTGGAACCCAGTCGCACCCTGAATAGATTAAAATAGAGCTATTGGGGTGGAGGTGGAAGAGCCTAGCTGTTTCCCATTCCACATGGCAAAGAGCAGAATATGTGAGTTTTCTGCAATGTGGCTGAGTCAGTATGGAGGAGCCCAGTCAAGCGAGTGGATAGCTAATTTGAGGACACACTGAAATTCCTGAGGGGACCCTGTTTGCCTTGTGCAAGCTGAATGGACACAAGGGCAACTGTTGTGCTAGAATGTGGAGGCTGACGGTCCAAATGTAAAGCATATCTTCTTCCAAGGCCAGGACCACCTTCCCAGGAGCTTAAACTCTGACACATCTTGTTGATGTGTAGGTAAATCAAAGGAAGCACATCATGAAGCTGTGTAAAGAAAGTCAAATCATAGTCAAGCCTTCATAAAAGGAATATTGGAAGTTCAGGGTCTAGGAACTCCTGCATTTTTACAATAAAGCCAGCAGTATTAAAGCTAACACTTTTCATATATCGCCCCAAACTCTCTCTTAAAAGCCTGCATTCAGCATGATCATTATATTTGCTTTCTTGCCAGTTCTTGTTCAGAATGACTTTCCAAAGTCAAGTGGCAACTACTCTCTTCTGCTCCTGTTTCCCTTTCATCTTTTATGGAAAGGGTACTTTACTTTCTAATTCCTTTTATACCTGATTTTATAGCTGATTTTAATTAATAGTGATAGCCATGGTTGTCTTCTCCAACACAAAGACCTGGTTGGAATGAAGCCACAGCTAGTAACTGACAGGAACATATTGTTATGGCTCGAAGTTAGCATTGCAGGGAACAGACTGAGCTGTGAGCGTACAATAAAATTCCACTTACTCTTTCTACCCTATTTCAGCAGCATTTCAAAAGCAATCTATTTCGTTGGCAGGTGGTATGATGTGGATTATTTAACATTTGTTAGCTTTTAAATACTTGAAGCAATTCTTTTATTGTAGCTCAGTGGTTAGAATTGCATTACCTTCAGAACCCAGTCTTGATATAATATTATCAATCACATTTTTTTTAACTTAAATTACATTCCAAACTCCGTTTTTGTGATCAAGCCATGACAATAGCATGTACCTGTTGAATTGTTCTTACAATGAGGTGATATGTTCAGCTGAGAGCAGAATCTCCCTCCTCCATCCATATGGCCTAAATTAGAGCTGGTGAGCTTTCAGAAGTGCAAGGCTACTTCACCCAAACCTGCTGGTAGTTATGCAGTCAACTCCCCTTCCCATCACTCAAAGTGACTATTCCTAAGTTCTAACTCTCACCTCCCCCCTGGGGGGTTATGACTGTTTGGTGGGGATTTCAGGAGGGAGAGGAGACAGTACGGTCTTGTGGCTACCTTTGCCTGAGCTCTAACGTGGGCTCTCTTGCATCTTCTGTTGAATATAACTCCTTCACCTTCTCTATTTCCAAACAGAATGTCACTGGGTGTAGGCACAATGTAAGGACTCGATTTTTGTTTGGTGAATGAATTGAATGCCTGCTTATTTTGCATAGCTTCCCTACTTTCAAGAAATTTCCGAGACTTCTCCTAAGAGGCACTGAATTCCAATGATGTGTCCTTTTTGCTGGACACTTGCCAATTACCCAAACACTAAGCTTATATGCCAGTGTTTTATACTGAGGCTTTATAAACCTATTTTTTAATCATGTTGGCCAAAATATCCTGGTTGCTATCAGTAAAACCATTATCTTTACAAATATGCCCTCAGCCATGTGCTATGGGAGTCTTTCTAAAAATTCTAATTTTTTGTTTTCGCTGGGAAATCAACATTTATTGATCCAAGCAATGTGTTCTACATACGTCATCTGGGTGTTCAATGCTCATTGTGTAATTCAGTCCAAATAATGAAATTATCCCCATTTAATAAGATAGGAGACTGAGGACCGAGGTGGTTAAGGGACTGATCGGTATAGACAGTGTGCTACTAATGCTCTTTTCCACTGCTCCTTGCACCACGGGTTTCCCTGACAAGGGTTATTTGAGGATGTTAGAAAGCTTGGTAAATGTTCAGAAGCACACAGTACTGATGCACTTGAGTGATCCATTCTCCGGGCTTTATAGTGGAGATGCGTTAGACTAGTCAGATCAGGGTGCCCTCACATTTGGGGAGGACAATGTGACCCATCACTCCCCAGGCCTTTTCACGACCCTTAAAGTCACATTCTGTTCATCACCTTCCTTTATAACCACTCGTAAGTGTTTCTCTCTTTAAGTGTTTGCTATCTCTGTTTGTTTTCCAAATTAAGAAGCAGACTGCACATTTCCCATGGACTCAGTTAGAGACTGCTGTGAGATGCCCCTATCTGCCTGCTTACAATTATCCCGAGATTTCTGTGAAATTTCATGATTTTGGTTTTGGGCTTAAGGTAGAGGTGTCGTTATTCAAGCAATGACATTTGGTGAGCAACATTTTTTCTAGTAGCTAGTACCAACTCTTAGAAAGCCACAGGGGCCAGAGGATTCACTTAGAAGAAAGTGATGAGTAAATTTCTTTGAGGATAGGAACTGTGTCACACGTCATATTTATCACTGGTGTCTGACACAGTTCCTGGCACATAAATATTCAGAAGTGTTGGTGTCATAAAGAAATTAGATGTCATTGTTTGGTACATTAGAAAGCAGTTGTCAAACTCTAGTACCCAAGTGCGAGGAACATCTGTTTCTAGAAGCCAAATTTATCCCCTAGTTCCCACTTCCATGCATTTAAGATAGAGTCGGCATTTTTCAGATAAAATTGGCATTAAAAAAGCCATTTCCCCTCCTGCTATTCTACTTTCTTACATGTTTTAAAGATGGCCCATTATTTTCTGAGTGCCTCTGTGTTTTCATTTTATACAAGACAGTGCATTTGGGGAGCTATAGAAATTTAAAACTATGAAAATTCATGGGAATTCTGGAAACCTGAGCCTGGACAGAACTAGAGAACATGCAACGATACGAGAGAGTTAAATAAACAAGTCTGCTTAGAACGGTAAGAGAGCTACAAATCCTTGGTGCTCAGATGTGTCTTTCTACCAAGTCTCACCTGAGAGTTGGCTAATTAATGAGCAGAGCTTCTCCAAGTCAGGGCCAGGGTTCACTGATTTTTGTTTCTCTAGCTCATCACCAGTAATTTGAACATAATAGGTGCTTAATAAGTGTTTATTAGTTGGATTTATAGGGAATGATGAAAAACATAAGATTTTTTTAAAATTTACTTTTTAATTGGAAGAAAATGTGCATTATAATGTGTTGGTTTCTGCTGTATAACAATGCAAATAAGCCATTATTATACATATGTCTCCTCCCTCTTGAGCCTCCTTCCCCTCTTCCCACCCCACCCCTCCAGGTCATCAAAGAGCACCAGACTGGGCTCCCTGTGTTATACAGCAACTTCTCACCAGCTATCCAGTTTACAGATGGTAGTCTATATATTTTGATGCTTCTTTCCCCATTTTTCCCATTCTTTCCTTCCCCCACTGTGTCCACAAGTCCATTCTCTATATCTGTGTCTCCACTCCTTCTCTGCAAATAGGTTCATTCAGTTTTCTAGATTCCATATGTATGTGTTAATATACTATATTTGTTTTTCTCGCTCGCCTTCTTGGAAGTCTGGGGTCTTCTGCCAGCATTCAAAAGGTGTTCTGTAAGAGTTGTTCCATATGCAGATGAATTTTTATGTATTTGTGGGGAGCAAGGTAATCTCCCTGTCTTATTCCTCTACCATTTTGAAAGTCCCCTCCCCTCAGAAATGAAGTTTTTAATTTGAAAAATAATCAAGATCAAGAAGCCTGGGTGATATAAGAGATCTACTTCTTGAATGTATATACTTTTTAGGTGTTAGAGGATGAAGAGAATAGCTGATGTATTTGAGTTAAGGTTTCTGGCCTCTGAAGGCAAGAGCGGAAATGCTCTTCAGAGAGTGCACAGGCCTGGCGTCTGTTTATCCAAATGCACCTTCACCTGATATGGGATGATGGATTCCATTTGACTGCTTATAAAATTTTCAATTTCATGTATTTAGACCAACGGCTCAGTTCTGAACTCATGGAAAAGCTTATACATAGAATATTAAAAACACACAGAAAACAAATCTCATCTCTGGCAGCCATATTGACTTACAGTGTTGTCACAACCCGACTTTGACAGAGTCCTGACTACTGCTTAGAATTGCCCTTGATAAGAAACAATGTGATTGTGGTTTCAGTCTGTCTACCCTCTGATTCCCTCTCTCAGCGCCTACTGTCTTACCGGGGTTTCTTTTACCTTGGATGTGGGGTATCTCTTCACAGATGCTCCAGCAAAGTTCAGCCACTGCTCCTTCCATTGGACGTAGGGTATCTCCCCTCCACCGCTCACCACTCCAGTGCCACGCAGCTGACTCTCACCACTCCAGCAATACGTGAACCGGTGAACTTCCAGATGTTCAAGCTGGTTTTAGAAAAGGCAGAGGGACCAGAGATAAAATTGCCAACATATGCTGGATCATTGAAAAAGCAAGAGAGTTCCAGAAAAACATCTACTTCTGCTTTATTGACTATGCCAAAGCCTTTGACTATGTAAAGTGAAAGTGAAGTTGCTCAGTCGTGTCCGACTCTGTGACTCCATGGACTGTAGTCTACCAGACTCCTCCATCCGTGGGATTTTCCAGGCAAGAGTACTGGAGTGGGTTGCCATTTCCTCCTCCACGGAATACTCCCAATCCAGGGATTGAACCCAGGTCTCCTTCATTGCAGGCAGACGCTTTACCATCTGAGCCACCAGGAAAGGCCTGTGTGGATCACAATAAACTGAAAAATTCTGAAAGAGATGGGAATACCAGACTGCCTGACCTGCCTCTTGAGAAATCTGTATGCAGGCTAGGAAGCAACAGTTAGAACTGGACATGGAACAACAGACTGGTTCCAGATAGGAAAAGGAGTACATCAAGGCTGCATATTGTCACCCTACTTATTTAACTTATATGCAAAATACATCATGAGAAAGGCTGGGTGGGATGAAGCACAAGCTGGAATCAAGATTGTTGGGAGAAATATCAATAACCTCAGACATGCAGATGACACCACCCTTATGGCAGAAAGTGAAGAACTAAAGAGCCTCTTGATGAAAGTGAAAGAAGAGAGTGAAAAAGTTGGCTGAAAGCTCAACATTCAGAAAACTAAGATCATGGCATCCGGTCCTGTCACTTCATGGCAAATAGATGGGGAAACTGAAAACAGTGTCAGACTTTATTTTTTGGGCTCCAAGATCACTGCAGATGATGATTGCAGCCATGAAATTAAAAGATGCTTACTCCTTGGAAGGAAAGTTATGACCAACCTAGATAGCATATTAAAAAGCAGAGACATTACTTTGCCAAAAAAGGTCCGTCTAGTCAAGGCTGTGGTTTTTCCAGTAGTCACGTATGGAAGAGAGAGTTGGACTATAAAGAAAGCTGAGTGCCGAAGAATTGATGCTTTTGAACTGTGGTGTTGGAGAAGACTCTTGAGAGTCCCTTGGACTGCAAGGAGATCTAACCAGTCCATCCTAAAGGAGATCAGTCCTGTGTGTTCATTGGAAGGACTGATGTTGAAGCTGAAACTCCAATAGTTTGGCCACCTGATGCAAAGAACTGACTCATTTGAAAAGACCCTGATGCTGGGAAAGATTGAGGGCGTGAGGAGAAGGGGATGACAGAGGATGAGATGGTTGGATGGCATCACCGACTCAATGGACATGACTGTAAGCAGACTCTGGGGAGTTGGTGATGGACAGGGAGGCCTGGCGTGCTATGGTCCATGGGGTGTTGAAGAGTCGGACATGACTGAGTGACTGAACTGAAGAAACAATGAATAGGAAGAAATATCAACTAGGCTCCCAGAGGGGTAACACAGGAGTGGCTTAGTATTAACAAAAAATCACCTGAACTTAGGTGACCAAACTCCCACTCAAAGCAGTAATGATTTCTGTTAATATTTCCAAAGCAAAATTTGGGGCAAGCCAGGAGGAACATGGTTCAAAGGCAAGGTTCTTTTTCTCCCCTGAGTTATGGATGGATGGTTGCCTTTTCTTTGTCCTCCCTCACCCGTCATCATTTATCATCTATCTATCTATCTATCAGCTATTTATCATCTATCTTTGTATCTATTTATATATATGGCATATATCTACCTATGTATATATCTATCTGCTAAAAGAAGTGGGATGAAATCATTTACAAAGTCGTTTAAGTGCAAAAACCTTATATTCAGGAACCAGGCCAACCTTGACCTCTCTTTACTCTTGTCTCAAACACTCACACTTGTTCAGTTTCTCTCACTTAAAACAGTTATTTTCTCACAGTGTATAGTGCCAACCTCTGAGCCAACCTCTCCTCATTTTTTTTTTTTTGCCTAAATATATTAATATTTTTACATTTAATAATGCCTTTAGGTTAGGTAGATACTCATAAAGATTTATTAAATGTAAGACTATAGGAATCAAAGATTGAAACAGATAAACAAAGTTAGTAACAATAGTTGAAACAGTAAACTGCTCTATGTGTAATAAAATTGTGTGTGTGTGTGTAATGGCAATTGTGCGAAGCAGGCAGGAGACTAGGTGGACTCTACTACGTACTAGCTGTGCACAAATGGCAGAACTTCTCGAAGGTGATTTCTTCATCAGTGAGACTTCTTAAATAAGAATGCAGTTTGATCATCAAAACTGGTTCATTGGCCTCTCCTAATTATTTGACTTTATTGCCTGTCAATTCTATCCCCCTTCACCATCGTGAGTAATCAAAGTTAGGACTGTTCCACAGAAGTTTCATTATAGGTTAAAATTACATGTTTAAGAAAGTATTCTGATTAGGAAGCTACCCGTGAGTAATAATTCAACTTTGAGCCTTCTGGGTATTACCTGTTCTTAGGCAAAGGATTTAACATTTCAAGAAAGCAGTGTGTATTTTAGTCTGAGTAAACTATGATCCTGGAGGCTTAATTCCCAAGACTGATAAATTAGATCTGTTGAATTGAAATCAAAGTGAGGTATACATGTGTCCTGGGCCTCCTGTGAGGCTTGGTTCTGGGCCGAGGTACATGCGAATGTAGAGGTGAAGAATGGGGACGTTCAGACTGTACCTCACACTTGCAAATATCCATCAATTTATAGTTTTAGATATTGTTTTTACAAATATGGCTTCCTTGATAGCTCAGTGGCTAAATAATCTGCCTGCAATGCAGGATACCCCGGTTTGATTCCTGGGTCGGGAAGATCCACTGGAGAAGGAATAGGCTACCCACTTCCGTATTCTTGGGCTTCCCTTGTGGCTCTGTAGGTAAAGAATCCACCTGCAATTCAGGAGACCTGGGTTCGATCCCTGGGTTGAGAAGATCCCCTGGAGAAGGGAAAGGCTACCTACTCCAGTATTCTGGCCTGGAGAATTCCATGGACTATATAGTCCATGGGGTTGTAAAAAGTCAGACATGACTATGCAACTTTCACTTTCACTTCTTTTACAAATGTACAATGGTTACAATCATGTGTTAGAAGTCCTGACTTATTAAATAAAAGTTTTAAGGTAAAACTCTGTAATTCTTAGATCCTTAAGAAATATTAATGGCTTGGGCTGTTTCTAGTTTTGAAGGTTTAACCTGGTGTGTGAGGCCACTGTTGTGCTTGTGTTACAAACTTTTCCACAAGACGATGTGCTCTGGCACAGGCCACAGAATTGTTTGGATTCCCTTTACCTCTCAGAACACTAGTGCAAAGACTTCTCTGCCACATTGCTCTTTTACCAGCCAACCAGTAGTAGGATCAGTGATGGTTAAATCTCATTTGAAATTAAGTGCTCTTGACATATTCTATGGCTGTACCTAGTGCTTGAATGCCAGAGATTTCCCTGGAACTATCAACTAACTGGGTCTTGACATGCAGAAGCCTAAACTCTTAAGAAATTTCATGTGAAATGTTTGTTTCTGGCAGTGGTGGTTTGGACCAAGTTGACATATTTTAAAAAGACATTTAAAAAATACGTGAGTCTATTTTTTCCATGTGTCTATTTTGCTTTATGTATTTGATGTCAAATTAGTAGGGATATATATATATACATACATATATATATATATATATATTCATCCCTTATATATATTATATATGTTCCTTATACATATAACAAATATATCCCACATATATATATTATATGTGTCCCTTATATATATAACAAATATATCCCATATATACGTATATATATGTGTGTGTGTATATATATATACACATATATATGTATATATATAAATTCAGAATCTTTCTGTCTTCCTGATGAAGAAAATCTTTGTTGTTGTGAAATGACTCTATCTGTAGCAGTGCTTTTTGCTTTAAAGTGATTTGTTATCTTTCTTTACAGTTTTTAGGTTTTTCTTGAGCCAATACCATATTTGTACCCCAGATTTTGAGTAGAACTGAGAATTCCAGTCCTTGTTTTTTTTTTATAAGTTGCAAAAAATAATACCTGGGAGATTTTTGGTACCCGTGTTTCCCACGATGTGAAAGAGATCTGTCTTTTGGAGTTATTGTTCAATTGCTAAGTTGTGTCTGACTATTTGAGACCCCATGGACTGCAGCACTCCAGGCTTCCCTGTCTTTCACTATCTCCCAGAGTTTGTTCAAACTCATGCCCATTGAGTTGGTGATATCATCCAACCATCTCATCCTCTGTCAATCTCTTCTCCTGCCCTCAATCTTTCCAAGCATCAGAATCTTTTCCAATGAGTTGGCTCTTTGCACTAGAGAGCCAAAATATTGGAGCTTGAGCTTGAGCTTCAGCATGAGGACTTTCAATGAATATTTAGGGTTGGTTTCCTTTAGAATTGACTAGTTTGATCTCCTTACTTTCCAAGGGAGTCTCAAGAGTCTTTTCCAGCATCACAGTTTGAAAGCATCAATTATCAGTTTGAAAGCATCAATTATTCGGTGCTCAGCCTTCTTTATTGTCCAACTCTCATATCCATACATGACTACTGGGAAAAACCATGCCTTTGACTATAGGGACATTTGCCAGCAAAGTGATGTCTCTGCTTTTTAATATGGTGTCTAGGTTTGTCATAGCTTTTATTTCAAGGAGCAACTGTCTTTTAATTTCGTGGCTGCACTCACCATCTGCAGTGATTTTGGAGCCCAGGAAAATAAAATCTGTGATTGTTTCCATTTTTTCCCCATCTATTTGCCATGAAGTGATGGGACCAGATGCCATAATTTTAGTTTTTTGAACGCTGAGTTTTAAGCTAGCTTTTTCACGCTCCTCTTTCACCTTCATCAAGAGGCTCTTTATTTCCTCTCTGTTTTCTGCCATTAATGAAGTATCATCTGCATATCTGAGGTTGTTGATATCTCTCCTAGCAGTCTTGGTTCCATCTTGTGCTTCATCCAGCCGGGGATTTCTCATGATGTGTTCTGCATATAAGTTAAATAGGCAAGGTGACAGTGTACAGCCTTGACGTACCCCTTTCCCAATTTTGAACCAGTTTGTTACTCCTTGTCTGGGTTCTAACTGTTGCTTCTTGACCTGCTTACTGGTTTCTCAGGAGGCAGGTAAGGTAGTCTAGTATTCCCATCTCTTTAAGAAGTTTCCACTTCAGTTAGAGAGAAGAAAACTCACCCATAGAAAGAAACAGGTGAGGGCTAGAGAGAAGGGGTGCATGGAGTCCAATTTGGGTTGCTATTTCCAGTGGTTTCTGAAGCCAGCTGTATATCTGACATTGGAAAGGTTGTCTTTTGTCTCAGTCTTTCCCAGATTCTGAGACAATAAAACCAATCCCTAGCTCAAACTAGTTAGGTCAAAATTTAATAGAAATTGGATTTTTATCATTTGCAATAAAAAACCTTTATTAATGTGTTTAATGATGAATTACCATTTGGCTATAGCAGGATATTAGGCTGTGGTTTTAAGGAAAATACTTTCAACCCAACACTCTGTGGTAGTAGTTATAGTTCTGCTCTGAGATTTTAAGAAACACAATGTCAGGCAGTGCTACACAGGGATTAGCACAGTCAATGTAACTTCTTTTAAACAATGATACCTGGAAAAAGTGTTTTATTCCATAGAGTTCATGCACAAAGCCTTACTTTTGGGTTATGACCAAAGCCACTACAAGCAGGACCTGAAATAAGTGAGCATCAGTTGTGCCAAAATCACCTTACGGGCATGATCCCAAGTTCTCTAGGCAAATGGATCAGTCAAGGGGATAAAAACCAAAAAAAGAAAATAAAGTCCACAATTAGGGGATAACTAAACGAGTGTGGATTAGTCTCATTTTGAAGCTTTATTATCACTATTACATTATTTGGGGAATTTATCAAAACCCCATTTTTTCCTCTTTGAATAAATGAAAATTAGTTTCAGAGATTGAAATCTGCTTTGCTCTGTGAAGTTTTGATCTGCTACTCTCGCTTCTGCCTCTGGGTTCGCAGACAGCTGCCCAGCTCTTCTAACACCACGGAAAGCACAGCCTGCCAAGAGATTGGTACCACTCCCTGTGGCAGCAGAAAAATAGCAGAACCAATAAATCAGAAACATTCCAAACTGACCCTGAGCCCCATATTTGTTTGAATTTATTTAATCTTAAGAATATTACATTTTCTTTTTGTCAGGAATAAGAGGGAGCTGTTTTAGGAGTTGGTGAGATCATAGGAAATGAGACCAAGACATAAATCAGTCAGTCATGAATTACTCTTCTCATTTCTACCTTTTACTCTGGCCTGCCAAATTAGCAGAAATTAGGAATTTAGATTATACAACACAGTTGGATTTTACAGAAATATTTACCTCAATAATTTGTTATGAGACTGTATCTGCAAATTTTATTTAGCTCACTTTGAATATGAATCTAAATCCTATGACTCAGCTGACACTGGAAACTGATTGAAGTACACAAAACATAAAAGTGGCAATAATGATGTGGTGGCTCCCTATTCAGCTACCATAATTAGAAAATAGGTATTCTGCTTACATACATTTTATAAAGAACTGAATGTTATTTTTTAAATCACTGAACATTAAAAATTTAAAAGTATTTTATAAAATATTTCTAAGATGGATTACACATTTCCTTGTCTTATTACATAGTTTAGGAACTGCAATAAAACTTACTTTTTTCAGCAAATATCTATAAAACACTTATTATGTGCCAGGCACTGGGCAAGGTCCCCAAGCCATGAAACAGGGCAATACACATTGTTCTTGACTTCATGGAGGTGCTTCTTAGGCATTGTTTAATGACTCATTTATTATGAATATGCAGTATAATAGTGAGGTTTTCAAGTGCTTTTGACTTAGGACTGAACAGCTTTCAACAGTTAGTTTGGTTATAGTTGAATCCAATACCTGTTTTTTGCCTCATGACTTCTAATTTTGGAGTTTTCTTTTGTTAGAATTTCTACACTATTGGGTCACATAGAGCGCTCTATATTTTATTTTTTGCTTATAGTTTCACGAATGATTGAAATCAAACTCTGCATACTGTACAAGGAAGAGATACATTTTTTTTTTAATTTAAAAATTGAGGTGAAATTTTCATACCATATTATATTAGTTTCAGGTATACAACACAATGATTTGATATTTGTATATGTATATTGCAAGATGATCATCAAAATAACTCTAGTTAACTTGGGTCATCACACATAGTAGAAAACATTTTTTTTCTTGTGATGAGAACTTTTAAATTTAATTAAATTAATTAATTTATTTTATTTTGACTGTGCTGGGTCTTTGTTGCTCCTTATGGGATTTCTCTAGTGGTGGTGTGAGGGGGTCTTCTCTAGCAGCAGTGCACAGGCTCTCTATTTGCCCCGTGGCATAAGGGATCTGTTTCCCAGTGACAGGGTCGAAACTGTGTTCCCTCTATCAGAAGGCATATTATTAATCACTGGGTCACCAGAGTTATCTCTGATGAGAACTTTAAAATTCTACTCACTTAGCAACTTTCAACTACAATGCAGTATCAACCGTTGTCACCACGCTGTACATTACATCCTCACGAGGTATTTATTTTATAACTCAAAGTTTGAGGCTTTTGACACTCCTCCCCCTTTCCCTGGTGGCTCAGACGGTAAAGAATCTGCCTGCAATATTGTAAAGTAATTAGCCCCCAACCAAAATAAATAAATTTATTTAAAAAAAAAAGTAGTGAAAAAAAAAAAAAAAAGAATCTGCCTGCAATGCAGGAGACCCAGGTTTGATCCTCGGGTCAAAAAGATCCCCTGGAGAAGGAAATGGCAGCCCATTCCAGTATTCTTGCCTGGGGAATTCCATGGACAGAGGAACCTGGAGGGCTATTATAGTCCATGGGGTCATAAAGCGTCAGGCACAACTGAGTGACGAACAGCCAGACCCCATTTCAGCTCCCCCCTCCCCCCGATACAGTTTTATTTTTTTTCATATCATCAGCCAGTTTTTCTAACATTTATTTAACTATTTATCTTTTTCCTGTAGATCCATTGGGCCACCATTATCAGTTGACAGTGCTCCATGGATCTATTCCTATGTTCTGTTCCTGTTCCACTGTTTGTCTATCCTTGTGCTTTTAGCATCCTGCTTCTTATCATCCTAGTTTTGCAGGATAACCTATCCTCTAACAACCTGAACCTCCTTTCTACAGCCTTTATATCTCAAGCTTTTTCAGTGTCTCATAGCTAACTAACCAGGACTTTTGCCGGAGTCCAGCCCCAGCAGGTCAGGGTTCCCTCAGGATGGACGGCGTCGGCGATACGAATGAGAAGACACAGCGAGTCGTGGTGTTTCCAAGTGTCTTCTGACTTTATTGTTTTAAAGACAGCTTTTATATCTTTAGTGGTACATAGAAACAAATGTAAAGCATAGAGTCATGCCAGATTAGCTCGATGGATCAGCAGTTTTTGATCCATATCGGAACCAGAACACTGTTTGTGTTTCTAAGTTATAAAAGGTTTAAAATTGTTTACATCATCTTCTGGCCCAGAGGCCTGCTAACATCTTGTGACTCTTATTGATAAGGGTTGATCAGCCAGGACACTTTTGTATCAGGCACAGCAGGAAAGAATTCATTAATAGAAAGTTTCAAGGTAAAACCTGTTTTCGGTAATTTACTCTATGCCTTGAGCTTAACAGAAAAGAATGTGGTTCCATAAAGTCATAGCACAGCAAGCTGAAACAATATAGCGCAAAGGTCAGTTCTTAGCAAAATCACCAGCTGAATTAACAATTGTCTTATTATTTGTATTAAAGCTAAACTTCTATTTATACAAATCCCTAACTATTATGTTTTCATTATATAGGCTAAATACGTTAAGAGTAGAAAAGGCATAATGAGTAAGTATAGACTAAGTAACAGTTTCATAAAGCAATATTTCTTATATTTCCTAACAAGCCTTTTTTCCTGCGAAAGGTTTTGTGCCCATAGGGGCTTTCTGTGCAGAGGCTCTCAATGCTGTTTTATTACTAGGGAGCAGTTATGCACATTAGCTCCAAAGGCACAGGTACATTTATTAAACAAACCAATATGTTAGCAAAAGGAATTTAGATCAGCATAGTCTATATCTCAGATAATTTTATTTAGGGTGCTACCACTCAGGGGCCTTGTTGATTGAGATTTCAGATTGATCTATTTTAGAAGGGAATCAGGAAAAGCCTTTTGCCTAAGTCACAGAAAATAAGAAGAGGTTTATTGTAGCAAACATCAGAAAGACAGACATCATCTTTAAGGTGAGTGCTGGGGCAGCCTTCCGAGAATTCCTGAGGGCTGAGAAGCCGTGCTCGATCAGCCCTTTACCTCATGACTCTGTCATGGGTGGGATCTCGTGAGCTGGCTCCCAGCAGACTTTGAGACATATAAATGGTAATAGTAAGAATCCTTGTTTTTTTCTGATCTTAGTGGAATGTTTTAAAATTCCTCTGCTAAGAATGATGTTTGCTTAGATTTTTTGATACATGGTCTTCAATAACTTGAAGAAATTCCCTTTTATTCCTAGTTTTCTGAGTAGTGGTCTAAAATTATGAAGTTATTAAATTTCATCAAATTCATTTTTTCTGCTACAGTTGAGATAATCGTGTGATTTTTTTCATCTTTAGTTCATTAATATTATGAATTACATTGATATATTTCTATGTTTCTGGAATAACCCAACTTAATCATAATGTAGCATTTTTAATATGCTTAGGTTTGCTTAGCATATATTTTTATTTGGCATCTTGTACCAATGTTCCTGAAATGTTCTATAATTTTCTTTCTTTATCTTGTTCTTACCTGAGAATCAACTTTTAGTAATTTCATAGAATGAGTAAAGTAGTGTTTCCTTTTTCCCTAAATTTTACAATGATATAAGATAAGAATATGTTCTTTGAATATGTGATAAAATTTAGCAGCTATAGAATTACCTGGGATTGAAGCTCTTGTTGCATGGAGGATTTTAATACTGTTTCACTATTTCTATTTTGATTTAAGTATGGTTGATTTACAATTTTTTTTTTTTTTAGTAAAGTGATTCAGTTCCATTTCACTTTTAAAATGACTGTTTATTCCAGTTTTTAATTTTTTGAATCAATTTTTATATATTTCCCTTTTTGTCTACATTATCAAATTAGTTACTGTATGATTATCATCCCCGTAATTTCTGTTGCAACTATTGTTATTCTCTTTTTCATAATGCAACACTTTGCTATTTTTATACTTTTGCAATATGTACTATAAAATTCATGAATTAGAGAATAGTATATGACATACACAACACTATACAAAATATTACATATTATGTATACACATGTGATATATATATGTGATGGATATTTCATACAAATGTAAAAATACATTGTATCATATATGATACCATATATATTTCTATATACTAGTTCCATTACTATACATAAGTACAATATATGATAAATACAGTATAAATAAAAGTTAGAGGTTATGATATACATTATTCAAAGTTATTATTTTTCATTATTTCTTTATCTCTGCACTAATGTTCTCTCTCTTGCTCTCCATGCCCCACCTCTACATTTCCACTCTTACCAATGGTTTATTTATATTACACATTTTTTCATATAACTAGTTTCAAGCACAGTTAATCTCTACTGTTCTGTTTTATCTTTCACTGATTTCTCCTTTTAGTCTTAATGTTTCCTTTTTTGTTCCTTTGGGTGTGTGCTCCTTGCTCCTTTCTCCAGATTCTTGAGTTGAGTGCTGTGCACTTGTTTTCAATTTTTCTTTTTTGTTGGCAAATGTATTACAAACTAGAAATTTCCATTTAAGTACTTGTTTAACTGTATTCCAAAATTTTGGCATATTTCCTTGTATCTCAGTTCTGAGTATTTTGTAATTTCCTTTATGGTATTCTTTACAACCCAAGGGTTAGTTCATATTATGTTACTTCACTACCAGGCATATGAGATAAAAAAATCCTCTGTTGCTGGATTCTAATTTCATTGTATGATGAACAGAGGATATAGTCTGTATGATGATAATTTTTTTGAAATTTAATACATAGTTTTATGGATATTCCATATTTGCTTACCTCTGGTGTAAAAAACGTAGCAATGATCATCTGTTTGGTGTAAATTTCTATACATCTATTGGTTTAAGTTCATCAGTTGTGTTATTTAAATCTGCTATAGTCCTTTGATTGTTTTTATATGATTTAAAATTTCTGAAAGGGTTGTGCTAAAATCTATAGTGATTGATTTTAATTCTGTATAACAATGTTTTAAATATTTATAGGATATATGCTTAGGTGCATATATGCTGTTTATCCTTATATCTTTTGATGTATAATTCCTTTTACTAACATATATTGGACTTTCCTGGTGGCTCAGAAAGTAAAGAATCTGCCTGCAATGCAGGAGACTGGGTTCAATCCCTGGGTCAGGAAGATCCCATGGAGAAGGATGGCAACCCACCCCGATATTCTTGTCTGGAAAATCTCATGGACAGAGAAACCTGGCAGGCTACAGTCCATGGAGTCACAAAGAGTCAGAAATGACTAAGAAACTAACATGTACCATCTCATATAACCCAAGCTTGGAGTTACCAAGGAAGTGAGAAAATTCTAAATGGCACAAACATGAAGGGATTTGGTGACCAATCATATAAATGGGGGGCTTCCCAGGTGGCGCTACTGGTAAAGAACCCACCTGCCAATACAGGAGATGTAAGAGAGGTGGGTATGATCCCTAGGTTGGGAAGATCCCTGAAGAAAAAAAATGGCAACCTACTCCAGTATTCTTGCCTGGAGGATCCCATGGACAGAGCTGGTGAGCTACAATCCATAGGGTTGCACAGAGTCAGACATGACTGAAGCGACTTAACATGTCATATAAATGGGAAGGTGGCTCCAGCTTTTAACTTGGAAATCTGGATGAGTGAAAATATTAATTACTGTGATAAGAGACAGAAAGTTTTAAGGGCAGGGAGGGGTGAAAAAGATGATATGGGCAAATTTTATTCATTCATTTATTTCCTTGTTAAGTAATATTTACTGAGTGCTTACCATAATTTTTGCTGAAAGTTTTCTGGGACGATTTAAGATGAATTAGCCCTAAGTTTTTCCAGGTGGCTCAGTGGTAAAGAATCTGCCTGCCAAAGCAGGAGACTCAGGAGACATGGGTTTGATCCCTAGATCAGAATAATGCTCTGGAGGAGGAAATGGCAACCCACTCCAGTATTCTTGCCTGGAGAATCCCATGGAGCCTGGTGGGCTACAGTCCATGGGGTTGCAAAGAGTTGGACACGACAGAGCGACTGAGCACACATGCACATGCACACAAAGCACAAACCATGATGCAAATATTCATACACATGAAACTGAATATGGTGGGTTATATACGGTGCATAATGGAAGTCAGCTCAATAAACTCTCTAATCATCTCTAGGAAATTTTTCAGGCATAAATAGATTTAAGGCAACAGATTAGCATTCTTTACAATCTACAACTCGATTCCAAAATTTATAAAAAATTCAATTTACTCTTGGATCTGTAATTATACCATACAATAGCACCTACAATATATTTTCTCTTTTTTGCACTTTTAGAATTTTTTAATGTTTCATTTTTTAATTTTTACAATATCGTGTTGGTTTCTGACATATAACAACATGAATCAACCATACTTATACATACATAACAACATAATAACCATACTTATACATTCTCTTCTTCTGAGCCTCCTTCCCCTCTGCCCACCCCATCCCTCCAGGTCATCACAGAGCACCAGACTGATCTCCCTGAGCTACACAGCAACTTCTCACCAGCTATCCATCTTACACCTGATGCTACTTGCTCCATTCATCCCACTCTCTCCCAAAGAATGAATTTGAGTCAGTTCTAGTGAGGTGGATGGAGAATTCTCTTGCCCGGAGAATTCCATGGACAGAGAGGACCTTGGAAAACTACTGTCCGTAGGGTCACACAGCGTTGGAACCTGTTGTACAGAGTGAAGTAAGTCAGAAAGGGAAAAACAAATATAGTGTATTAACACATATATATGGAATCTAGAAAAATGGTATTGATGAACATATTTGCAGGGAAGGAATGGAGATGCAGATGTGAGAATACATTCTCTTAAAAGCAGTGGTTTTCAAATGCCAGTGAGCCCATGAATTACCTGGATGATTAGTAAAAATGCAGATTCCTAGACTCCAACCTCAGAGACTCAGGAGGTCTGTAGTCAACCGAAGAGTTTACTTTAATAAGTTCTTCAGCTTATCGTGATACTAAAACTATATTTTGAGAAAAGCTGCTGTAAACTCTACTACTTCAAATAAAGAGTCTTAATAAACAAAATTTCCCAGAACTTACTGCCTCCCAAGCTAGGAATAGACAATTGGAATACCTGTAGACTTATTTGGATGTGATCTTGCTTTTCAGATGCTGTAAATTTGCTTAAATACACGTGGAATATTTTTACAATGTATTAATAACCTGAGGGAAATAATCTTCATGTAAGATATAAAAAACACAATTTTCTTATATTTCCAGCTTCACAGTCTCCCAAGCTAGTCTAATTTCTATACCTGTATAAGGGCTTTATTTTCTACTCAGAGATTCCTTTTAAAATAATCTTTGCCACGGTGACCTCACACATTCTTTACTAGCTAGCTCCATTGTGAAAGGGGGCCATCTTGTTGATAGTTTCCTGATTTAGCAAAAGGAAAGTAGTGAGCAATCTTTCTAGTTTTTCTTCTTAGCTTATAAGGTAAAAATTCAATCATTTTGACTTTGCTAAAATCTTATTTTCTCCTTCATATATTGGATATATGCAGCAAGCCATAGTGCTCTTTGATTTCTGTAATAATCTTGGGAACATTTTGGGGGAAAATACCGCAACACTCCTTATCAATAAAGAGATTATTTTTTCCTTCCCATTTGTTGGGGGTCCTTTAATGGACCGGAACTTGGGGGTACAGAGTCGACTGATAAGAAAGTGAAAGAAGGAAGAGAAGAGGCTGAGCAGCCTGAAGGGGACAGAGAGAGAGAGAGATAAAGAAGGACACGGGACCGGTGCTCTGGTGGAACAAAGGTGTTTATTTAACATATTGTGGGCATATATATACTCTCTTACAAGATAGCCCTTTTTAGCAGAGACAGGGATCAAAAACCTTACAAGTTATTCACGAAGCTGGAGGCTAGAATCATTTTCAAGAGAGGGGATTGTAAAAGTTACTTTCCATATCAGAAGGGAGGAGAGTTCTAAATGGCTGCTTACGAGATACATAAATTCTATTATTCCTGACAGCTGGCTTGCCAGCTCTTCTAGCACCTGTATTCAGGGGCTGTTAAGGAACAAAAGGATTTATGCAAGACCGAAAACAGCATACAGGTAGCCTCCAGCTAAATGCTAGCTTACACCCATTTAGGAAAACTCCCTTGAAATTTCACCCCACTGACAATTGCAGCAGGTTTGGGAAGCTATTCCAATTTAATAATAAGGGATTCTAAGTAGATTAAGACCTGCTTAAATGCAAAACTGCTTTAGGAATGAAAGGTCGAAGTATAACTGAAAATAAGGTGATGGTTGAGTCAAATTTAATATCCATTGCATTAAAAAGATCAAGTCAATCACTATATATTGACAGATATAGACCTTTGGACTAGGATAATAAGATTCTTCCCAAACTGGACATTCAATAGATAATGTAATGAACAAGCATATAAAATAGGCCATTGTGTTTATCCAGTTAGAAAATTATAAAAATTTATGGGCAAGCAATGTACAAGTGATTTTTCATAAAATATCCTGAGTTGACAGCTAGATAAAATGGAAAAACATGCAGAAGATTGGAAGAAGGCCATTGTGAATGGAAAAGTACACACTGAAACAAATTAGTGTCATCAAACATGAGGCTGTTGGAGGATCTGGCTTTAACCCAACAGCAAATGAAGAGACCCTGCTGCAGCAGGAGAGTGAAGAGACACACGAGACTGGAAACCAAGGAGGACACAGAGGTGCTAAGGATTTGGAAGCCTAGAAGCACACAAGTATTTCTCATCATGGAAATAACTGTCAAGTTCCTATGACTGTATATAGTGTATGTAACCTACATTGTCTCTTATTTGCTGATCTAATAATATCTGATCAAAATATTAATAATCTTTGCTCAGTGTGAACTGTCAATAGGAGTCTTAGGTCAGCAGCTCATGATACTGCTAATTTTTTCTAAATATTTATTAACCACTTGATTAATTAACTTTTATGGAATTTTGACAGGACTAGTATTAACTTTTCCTGTCTTCTCATTTTCATATTCCATTTGTTACTTCTCTTTGAAAAGAAGAGTAACACTTGCTAGTCTTAAGTTCTGGTTGTTAGAAAATGCATATTAAAAACATAGAGAGATACCATAAGCCCATATTAGAATGACTAAAATTAGAAAGATTGATCATATTCAGCACCGAGGAGGGTATGGAGTAACTGGGACTCAAAACACTGCTGGTGGAAATATAAAATGAGTAACACCATTTTGAAAAACACTTTTTGGCAGCTTCTTAAAATATGAAATATCCATACTTACTATTGGATCCAGTCATTTCATCCTTAGATATTTACCCAAGATAATTGAAAGCATGTACACATAAGACTTGTGTGCAGATGTTCATAGCAGGTATATTTGTAACAGCTGGAAACTGGAGACAATCCCAATACCCATCAATAAGAGAAATGGATAAACATCTATTTTATATGCACAGATATACTGTGGATTCCCAGGTGGTGCTAGTGGTAAAGAACCTGCCTGCCAAAGCAAGAGATGTAAGAGAGTAAGAGATAGAGGTTCGATCTCTGGGTCAGGAAGATCCCCTGGAGAAGGAAATGGCAACCCACTCCAGTATTCTTGCCTGGAGAATCCCATGGACAGAGGATCCAGGCAGACTATAGTCCATGGAGGGGGGCAAAGAGTTGGACACAACTGAAGCGACTTAGAACACACATTGTGGTATATCTATTCAATGGACTACTCAGTTAAGTTCAGTTCAGTCGCTCAGTCGTGTCCGACTCTTTGCGACCCCATGAACTGCAGCACGCCAGGCCTCCCTGTCCATCACCAACTCCCGGAGTTTACCCAAACCCATGTCCATCGAGTCGGTGATGCCATCCAACTATCTCATCCTCTGTCGTCCCCTTCTCCTCCCGCCCCCAATCCTATCCAGAATTAGGGTCTTTTCCAATGAGTCAACCCTTCGCATGAGGTGGCCAAAGTATTGGAGTTTCAGCTTCAACATCAGACCTTCCAATGAACACCCAGGATTGATCTCTTTTAGGATGGATTGATTGGATCTCCTTGCAGTCCAAGGGACTCTCAAGAGTCTTCTCCAACACCACAGTTCAAAAGCATCAATTCTTTGGCGCTCAGCCTTCTTCACCGTCCAACTCTCACATCCATACATGACCACTGGAAAAACCATAGCCTTGACTAGACGGACTTTTGTTGGCAAAGTAATGTCTCTGCTTTTAAATATGCTATCTAGGTTGGCCATAACCTTCCTTCCAAGGAGTAAGCGTCTTTTAATTTCATGGCTGCAGTCACCATCAGCAGTGATTCTGGAGCCCAAAAAAACAAAGTCTGACACTGTTTCCACTCTTTCCCCATCTATCTCCCATGAAGTGATGGGACCAGATGCCATGATCTTGGTTTTCTGAATGTTGAGCTTTAAGCCAACTTTTTCACTCTCCTCTTACTCGCCAGTAAAAAGGAAAGAGCTATTGATACATGGCGTGGCATGAATGAATCTCAAATTTTCTGAATTAAAGAACCAGCAAATAAAAAAAATGTGTGTCTATTATCCCTTTTATTTAAAACTCTAGAAAAAAATAAGCAAATCTGTCAAGACAGAAGGTAGCTCAGTGGTTTCTAAGCCAGGAGTGGGTGGGGAGAGAAGGGAGACATTATAAAGGAACACAAGGAAATGTTTGTGCTAATAGATATGTTCTTGATAATGATAATGGTTTCATGAATGTACATATGTCACCAGTCATCAAATCGTATATTTCAAATATGTGTAGTTTATCATAAGTGAAATATACCTCAATAAAACTGAACAAAGAGTGGAAAAAAAAAAGAAGTTACCATTAAGCTTTCACCATCAGCATTAGGAAAAAATAGAATGCATCTGGATAAGGTGTACATAAGTGGCCCAACAGTATATGTAGAAGCCATAAGGGTTTTGTGATCCTAATTCAAATCGATTTCACTTGTATTTTTACCTAACAAATGTATACGTAATTTCCTGGCAAGCAAAATAAATTGTATGGTGACCATAAAAGCTTTGGTATGGTGATAGTCACAAAAGCAAATAACTAGGTAATATTGTCGTTGTTGGTAAAAATAGCACCGCCTGAAGAGAGAGCAGACCTGAGTTCTAGTTGGAGCTTCCTTTGACACATTATTGACAAGCTGCCAGTACTGGGCTGTTTTCTGTTGTAAAATTGATGATTATGTATACTGCGTGTGTGCTAAGTCACTTCAGTCATGTCCAACTCTTTCAACCCTATGGACTGTAGCGCTCCAGGCTCCTCCGTCCATGGGATTCTCCAGGCAAGAATACTGGAGTGGGTTGCCATGCCCTCTTCCAGGGGATCTTCCTGACCTAAGGATTGAACCCGCAGTTCTTATGTCTCCTGCACTGGCAGGTAGACTCTGTACCACTAGCTCTACCTGGGAAGCCTGGAGTGTGTATACTAATCACAGAGAAATAAACGTGTGAAAACCCCCATTCTTGCGACGCTTCTTTGCTCTAACTTCTAGCATTAGATTGCCTGCCCTTTACACCCTAAATATATTCCTTTCCAGTGGCTTTTAAATCGATGGTCCTGATTTCAGATGCAGATTCTGAAGCCACTGCCAAGATATTCAGGAAGGAGAGGAGAATACGCATTTTATGAATAGGTGGTGTGACGCAGAGGGGCTGAACATCGTGCTTTATCTCCAGTCAGATAATAAAAAGGATATCTCATCTCTGTTATTTCTCCAAATTTTAGATTATTAAATCTAGTAAACAGCTTCTCAGTACTACTCTACCTTTTAAAATTACAGGCAAGGGTCTTTCAATGTCATATCCCTTCATGAGGAAAAAAATTTAAACCATTTTTATTTTTTCATCTATCAGAAAAATAAGTCAGAAATAGAAACAGTTTTCATGGCATTTATTGCTCTATCATCAGCCTTTCAGTTTGTAGATTACTGAAATAAATGCACTGTCAGAAGATGAACTCCCCTGGCCTGCGTCAGCTATAAATTAATAATTCTGTGAGCGTAATAACCTTGATAAGCCTGTGCACTAGTGATTCAGTTTCCAATGAGGGTTGGTTAAGGAACTGAGTACCCTAAGTACAGATTCCAGAACATGCTAGAAATAACTACTACAAAATGTTCTGGAACCAAGCTATAATATTAGCTTAATAGATATTGGCAAGCATTCTTTTATTTGATAAAACAAATAAGGCACTGGAATTTATTGTACTATTCAGAAGGGGGAAAAATCTGTAAAGAGAAAACAAAAACTCCCCTTTGCTATGGGAAGCAAAAGGGATTGCTTCCCCCATCTTGACCTCAGCATCCTTGTGGACATCCTCCTCTGCCCCCTCCGCCAGCTCTCTCTTCAGCCAATCAATTGCAAGGTTCTTATTGAATTGACATGCATAGCACCTCTCAGCTTGTTCCCTCCTCTCCATTACCTCTCATCTGAGTTAGGCCTTCCTTGCCTTTCACCTGACCCTATGCCACAGCCAAGGCTAACTCACTGTTGAGTCTCCAAGTATGGTCTTCAGACCAATAGCATCACCTGGGGACTGGTGTCAGAAGTGCAGATTCTCAGGCCTCTCTCCAGACCTTCTGAATCAGAAATTCTCGGGGTGCAGCATGGAGACGCTGGCTCAAGGAATCCTGCAGGTGATTCTGATATGTGCACAAGAGTGAGAACCATTGGTCTAATCATTCTCCCCTCTGCCAGGTTCTCCTCTCAGCTACGATTATTTTACCTACCACTGTCAGTTTCCAAAGCACAGATATGATTAGGTCACTCTCTAGGGTAAAGACTTTCAATCCCGCTTGTTGTTTATACCAGCAAAATGTATCATCTCCCACGTCCTTGCTACGTGGTGGGTAGTGTGGCTCCCAGATCCATAATAAATATTGAGAATGGGTAATGAATGGATGAGTGACCACCTGCTTCTTTGTGGTGCATGGACTCACCAGTGATTCTTAGCTCTGGTTACTATTAGAATCGCCTGCAGGGCTTAATAAAATCACTCCACCCAAGAACAATTAAATGGATCTTCAGTTCAGTCACTCAGTTCTGTCTGACTCTTTGCGACCCCATGGACTACAGCACCTCAGGCTGCCCTGTCCATCACCAACTCCCAGAGCTTGCTCAAACTCATGTCCATCGAGTCAGTGATGCCATCAAACTATCTCGTCCTCTGTCGTCCCATCTCCTCCTGCCTTCAATCTTTCCCAGCATCAGGGTCTTTTCAAATGAGTCAGCGCTTCGCATCAGGTGGCCAAAGTATTGGAGTTTCAGCTTCAGCATCAGCCCTTCCAATGAATTTTCAAGATTGATTTCCTTTAGGATTGACTGGTTGGATCTCCTTGCAGTCCAAGGGACTCTCAAGAGTCTTCTCCAACACCACAGTTCAAAAGCATCAATTCTTTAACACTCAGCTTTCTTTATAGTCCAACTCTCACATCCATACATGACTACTGGAAAAAACCACAGCTTTGATTAGATGGGCCTTTTTTGGCCAAGCAATGTCTCTGCTTTTTAATATGCTTTCTAGGTTTGTCATAGCTTTTCTTCCAAGGAGAAAACATCTTTTAATTTCATGGCTGCAGTAACCATCTGCAGTGATTTTGGAGCCCAGAAAAATAAAGTCTGTCATTGTTTCCCCATCTATTTGCCATGAAGTGATCGGTCAGGATGCCATGATTTCATTTTTTGATGTTGAGTTTTAAGCCAGCTTTTTCACTCTCCTCTCACCTTCATCAAGAGGCTCTTTATTCCTCTTTGCTTTCTGCCATAAGGGTGGTGTCATCTGCATATCTGAGGTTATGATATTTCTCCTGGCAATCTTGATTCCAGTTTGTGCTTTATGCAGCCCAGCATTTCTCATGATGTACTCTGCATATAAGTTAAATAAGCAAGGTGCAATATACAGCTTTGACGTACCCCTTTCCCAGTTTTGAATCAGTCCATCGTTCCATGTTCGGTTCTAACTGTTGCTTCTTGACCTGCATACAGGTTTCTCAAGAGGCAGGTAAGGTGGTCTGGTATTCCCATCTCTTTAAGAGTTTTCAGTTTGTTGTGATCCACACAGTCAAAGGCTTTAGCATAATCAATGAAGCAGAAGCAGATGTGTTTCTGGAAATCTCTTGCTTTTTCTATGATCCAATGGATGTTGGATGTTGACAATTTGATCTCTAATTCCTCTGCCTTTTCTAAATCCAGCTTGTACATCTGGAATTCTCGGTTCACGTAGTGTTGCCATCTAGCTTGGAGGATTTTGAGCATTACTTTGCCAGTATGTGAGATGAGAGCAATTGTGTGGTAGTTTGAACATTCTTTGATATTGCCAGCTTCCCATTAGCTATCTAGTTTACACATGGGAGTGTATATATGTCAATGCTTTCTCACTTCTTCCCATCTTCTCCTTCCCCAGCTGTGTCCTCAAGTCCGCTCTCTGTGCCTGAGGTGAATGTGAATCAGTTGTAGAGATGCCAATGAATCCATAGCCTGGTATACAGAGTGAAGTAAGTCAGAAGAGAAAAACAAATATCATACATTAGCGCAAATATACAGAATCTAGAAAAGTGGTATTATTGAATCTATTTGCAAGGCAGGTATAGTATTTATTGTTTACTCTGAGTGAAGCTCCACAAGGAAGATTTGTCTTATTCACTGCTGTACCCCCAGTACTGAGAATAGGACATGACACATAGTGAGTGCGTGATGAATACTGATAGAAAGGATGAGTCTGGCTCCTGTGGTCAGGCTTCCAGTCCCCTGGTTCACTGTAGATTCTGGGCTCTGTCTTGACCCCTTGGGGACCTCTCCTCTGCCGTGGACCCTCTAAGACAGGATCCCAGCTCTCCTCTGGCCTAGCTGTGGTAGCGGTAGAGATACTCTGAGCATAACCGAAGTCTGCCTGCTCACATCTATTGCCGCCCCTCCTAGCCCTGCCTCTACCCTGCCTGTTGTCCTCCTCTGTTAGCCCACATCAGCTCACCCAATTCTGCTGATTATTTTGACCTCTGCCTATTTTGAGGCACCATTTGTAGTCTATACTAATCTGGTGGAGGGGGACACCTGTAGATGGACCTAGCGTCCATGTTAGCCTGTTCCATTTATCTCCTGTGCTCCAAGCTACTTTTCTGATAGAGGATGTGTCAACCTTGTGATCAACCAAGCATCAATCATTATATTTATTATTCTATCTGTTGTCCATCTCCCTTGACAGTGAGTTCCAAGAGAGCAGGGATTTTCACCTATGTTTCATTCATTGTTGTGTCTCCCATGCCTAGAACAGTGAGTGAGCCATTGTAGTCATACAATGTGCAAATACTTGGTGAATGACTGAATCTATGAATTCCACTGTTATTGATTAAGACCTTTGCTTCCACTGCTGAATTCTCAATTTCTGAAAATTAAATGAGAAAATCAACACAAAGCAATGGTTCTGTTTGAGAAAATTTATGGAGTAAGCTGCCATGATTCTTCATTAGTTCTTCATCATTCAAAACCTTTGTTGCTTGGTCCTGAACAGTGAGTAAGCAAGAAATAAACATATGTGTGGAAAGTCACTTCAGGAATGTTAATAAAAGTAAAAGATAAATGGATTTCACAGTCATAATACAAAATCAACAGGCATCCACTTTGAAGTTTGAAAACTTGGCATCTCAAAGTTGCCAAACATCCAGATGTTAGATGAGATGTAGTACAAGCAGATGTGTAATTGACATTTTTACTGTTCATGGTTAGACTCAGCCTTGAGGATGTTAGAAGAGAAGGAAGCTATTTTCTCTTATGTTGAAAAAAAAATGGCAATTTTGAATATCTTCCTAGGATGATATTTCCCAAACCAAACCCAAAACCAAACCAAAATAAAATATCCAAAGCTTTTGATGGTCACAGACATGCTGGTTCTTCCCCTAGCCTCAGATTGAAAAAAAAAATAGTGATAATGATTCTTATTTGGCGAGGTGTGTGTGGGGTGGGGAGGAACTGTGCAGGAGACTTATATACATTATCTCATTTGGTCATCCCAGTTGCCTACTGAGAAAGAAGTCATCATCCTCAAGAAAAAGATAAAGAAACTGAAGTTCAGCAAAATCTACATGACTTTCAAAGGGGAATTTGTGGAGCCAGGAAGGAAAACCTCTCCCCTGCTCCTGGCTCCCATGCTTCACCCACCTTCCTGACTCCCCTCCTTGGCTGTTTACACCTCTCTGCTGACAGCACTGGACATCCTCGCGTGAGTGCTCTGTCGCTTTAGTAACGTCCAACACTTTGCGGTCCCATGGACCGCAGCCTAGCCAGGCTCCTCTGCTCATGGGATTCTCCAGGCAAGAATACTGGAGTGGGTATCCATTCCCTTCATCAGGGGATCTCCCTGACCTAGGGATGGAACCCGCATCTCTCTGTCTCCTGCATTGGCAGGCAGGTACTTTGCTGCTAGCACCACCTGGGAAACCCTGGACATTCTTACCTTAACTATGTTCAGTTCAGTTCAGTCGCTCAGTTGGGTTCGACTCTTTGCGACCCCATGAACCGCAGCACGCCAGGCCTCCCTGTCCATCATCAACTCCCGGAGTCCACCCAAACCCGTGTCCATCGAGGCGATGATGCCATCCAACCATCTCATCCTCTGTCGTCCCCTTCTCCTCATGCCCTCAATCTTTCCCAGCATCAGGGTCTTTTCCAATGAGTCAGCTCTTCGCATCAGGTGGCCAAAGTATTGGAGTTTCAGCTTCAACATCAGTCCTTCCAATGAACACCCAGGACTGATCTCCTTTAGGATGGACTGGTTGGATCTCCTTGCAGTCCGGCATAAAGCATTTAGTATGAATTCCATCTAGTCAAAGCTATGATTTTTCCAGTAGTCATGTATGGATGTGAGAGTTAGACTATAAAGAAAGCTGAGCACTGAAGAATTGATGCTTTTGAACTACGGTGTTGGAGAAGACTCTTGAAAGTCCCTTGGGCTGCAAGGAGATTCAACCAGTCCATCTGAAAGGACATCCATCCTGAATATTCATTGGAAAGACTGATGCTGAAGCTGAAACTCCAATACTTTGGCCACCTGATGCAAAGAGCTGACTCATTTGAAAAGTCCTTGATGCTGGGAATGATTGAAGGCAGGAGGAGAAGGGGACGACAGAGGATGAGATAGTTTGATGGCATCACCGACTCAATGGACATGAGTTTGACTAAACTTCGGGAGTTGGTGGTGGACAGGGAGGCCTGGCAAGCTTCAGTCCATGGGATTACAAAGAGTCTGACATAATTGAGCGACTGAACTGACTGACTGACTGATGAATGTGGGGCATATTTATATTAAAAACATCTTTTGTTGTTTTCCTGAAATTCAAATTTAATTGGCCGTCTTGTGTTTTTATTTGTGGAATCTGACAATCCTATTCTGGTTTCTCCTTTTAAAGAATTATTTATTTTGTGCTGCGGTATGAGGGTTTAATAAAGAATAAGAAGGAAAGCTGTAGGAAGTATTGTACTTAGACACCTTAATCTGCCATCTCTTTCACCTCATGAGCCTATAACGCCGTTTACCAAACTGGGTCTGAAGCCAAGCTTGTTTATGAGCCTTTGTCCCCGTGTCCTCAGTTCATGATGAACAGCTGGGGATGGAGGGTTACCTGCGTGTCCTACTGCAGCCCCTCCCCATGGCCTGGTTCCATGCCTTTACAAAGGCTGCGTCTGTTGGCTCCGCCCAAACCAAACTCGGCCGATCCAGAGGGGCTGGGCAAGGCCGGGAGCACATGCCTGGTGGGGAGATCTGATCTGGTAACTCTCTGACACTTATTTGTGACCCCAAATCAAAACTTGCGACACTTACGTCATCATTCACAGACAAGGCAGAATTCAGTTACCTGACATATGTGTTCCTAGCTGAGAGGGAGCAAGGCCTTCTTGTTTCAGTTTGTATGGTAAACAAGCATCCTCTTCACAGTATATTATGTGCCTTTTTTTTTTTCTTTCGCATTTTTGTGCTTTTTGTTGCTGATTGTGTTGTATGAAGTGGCCCAAAAGCATAGTGCTGAAGTGTAGTGCAGAGGCCCTAAGCACACTTAAGTGTGCCTTATGGAGGGAATAAGTATCTCAGGTAAGCTTCGTTCAGTCATGAGTTAGGCTGTTGGCTATGACTTCAATGTTAATGAATCATATATATTCATAAAACCTTTAAACAGAAGCACACATAAAACTGAATATATATCCATCTGCTGATGAAGATGTTGTGACCACATCTGTTAGTCTGTTAGGTTCACGGGAACCTACCTTACATTTCTCCAAGGAGTTATGATTCCAAATTTTCTAATTTAGTGTTTGTGGTGATTTTTTTAAACAAAACTCTTGTGAATAATTGGAGAAGGAAATGGCAACCCACTCCAGTATTCTTGCCTGGAAAATCCCATGGAAGGAGGAACCTGGTAGGCTACAGTCCATGGGGTTGCAAAGAGTTAGACATGACTGAGAAACTCCACTTTCACTTTCTTGTAAATAATAAGACCTATACATCCTAATTATATGATTTCTAGGGATGTGACAGACAATTCATTGGCACATACACATTGGAGGTCAGGGAGACAGATTATTAAAACACTTTCCTCAAAGAGTAAAAGTTGACAGTCTCTGGTATTAGAATCTAGAGAGGGGATGCTAATGAACTTGCTAGTTTTCCACACATTGAAGGTGATCCTCTTGAGAAAATACCAGTGGCAAGCTTTCCTATTTCTAGCATTTATTTTTCCTTTACAAGCTTAATTTGTATTCATACTTTTCTGAAAGAAAGTTTCTTGGCAGCAGGTGATGGTACTTTGGGGATTTTATCTTGGGATCAGATATCTTTTTGTTCTGCTCTTAGAAAATCCAAGGAGAGAAAGAGCAATGGATTGCTTCAGAGTTTGACAAGCATAGGGTTAAGATGTTCCATGAGATGTTTATTAATATAACTAGGGAAGGCCAGAAGGAGCGATTTATCCATGTCAGTTCCTTTAACTCCATTTTGCCTGAATGATTCAATTTATCTACTGCACTGGGTCTTGTTTCTTCAGGGAATTCTGAGGGGCGTTAATGAAACCATCGCAACTCAAACATTTTGTAACTATTGCTTTTGAAAGAGAGCCTTCTCAAAAAGTCCTCTCATCTCCTGAAATGAGGTACAGAGATCTCTGAACAAAACCAGACAGGTAGACTAGATGTTCTGTCTTCAAGCCCTCTTCCTCCTTTCTTTCTTTCTATTTTTCCCTTAAGAATGTGTTTGTCATGGAGAACCTGGCTTCTCTGACCCTGCCTTGCTGGGAAGTGTTGGTTAACCAGCAGGTCCTTCTTTCAGGTTTCTCCCATGGTCCATTTGGCTCAGAGATCCAGACAGAAGCAGGTGGTGAAGTGCCTTGTCCTTGATTTTGCTGATGCTTTACCTCCTTAGTTATGGTCCCTGGTATTCATTCTCTATCTTTTCCACTTTCATTTGCAGAAAAAATTACCAACTTAAAGAGTGTTCAGTTCAGTTCAGTCGCTCAGTCACGTCCGACTCTTTGCGACCCCACAGACTGCAGCACGCCAGGCCTCCCTATCCATTGCCAACTCCTGGAGTTTATTCAAACTCATCTCCATTGAGTCGGTGATGCCATCCAACCATCTCATCTTCTGTCATCCCCTTCTCCTCCTGCCTTCAATCTTTCCCAGCATCAGGGTCTTTTCAAATGAGTCAGCACTTTGCATCAGGTGGCCAAAGTATTGGAGTTTCAGCTTCAGCATCAGCCCTTCCAATGAACACTCAGGACTGATCTCCTTTTGGATAGAGTGGTTGGATCTCCTTGCAGTCCAAGGGACTCTCAAGAGTCTTCTCCAACACCACAGTTCAAAAGCATCATTTATTCGGTGCTCAGCTTTCTTTATAGTCCAACTCTCACATCCAAACATGACTACTGGAAAAACCATAGCCTTGACTAGATGGACCTTTGTTGGCAAAATAATATCTCTGCTTTTTAATATGCTGTCTAAGTTGGTCATAGCTTTTCTTCCAAGGAGCAAGCATCTTTTAATTTCATGGCTGCAGTCACCATCTGCAGTGATTTTGGAGCCCCCAAAAATAAAGTCTGTCACTGTTTCCACATCTATTTACCATGAAGTGATGGGACCAGAAGCTATAATCGTAGTTTTCTGAGTGTTGAGTTTTAAGGCAACTTTTTCACTCTCCCCTTTCACTTTCATCAAGATGCTCTTTTGTTCTTTGCTTTCTGCCATAAGGGTGGTGTCATCTGCATATCTGAGGTTATTGATATTTATCCTGGCAATCTTGATTCCAGTTTGTGCTTCATCCAGTCCAGCGTTTCTCATGATGTACTCTGCATATAAGTTAAATAATCAGGATCACAATATACAGCCTTGACGTACTCCTTTCCCGATTTGGAACTAGTATGTAGTTCCATGTCCAGTTCTAGCTGTTGCTTCCTGACTTGCATACAGATTTCTCAAGCGGCAGGTCAGGTGGTCTGGTAGTCCCATCTCTTTAAGAATTTTCCACAGTTTATTGTGATCCACACAGTCAAAGGCTTTGGCATATTCATTAAAGCAGAAATAGATTTTTTTCTGGAACTCGCTTGCTTTTTTCATGATCCAGCAGATGTTGGCAATTTGATCTCTGGTTCCTCTGCCTTTTCTAAATCTAGCTTAAACATCTGGAAGTTCATGGTTCATGTACTGTTGAAGCCTGGCTTGGAGAATTTTGAGTAAACTAGCATGTGAGATGAGTGCAATTGTGCAGTAGTTTGAGCATTCTTTGGCATTGCCTTTCTGTGGGTTTGGAATGAAAACTGACCTTTTCCAGTCCTGTGGCCACTGCTGAGTTTTCCAAATTTGCTGGCATATTGAGTGCAACACTTTCACAGCATCATCTTTTAGGAATTGAAATAGCTCAACTGGAATTCCATAACTTCCACTAGCTTTGTTCGTAGTGATTCTTCCTAAGGCCAACTTGACTTTGCATTCCAGGATGTCTGGCTCTAGGTTGGTGATCACACCATTGTGATTATCTGGGTCGTGAAGATATTTTTTGTACAGTCCTTCTGTGTATTCTTGCTGCCTCTTCTTAATATTTTCTCTTTCTGTTAGGTCCATACCATTTCTAGAGTGTATGAGAGTATAAATTGGTTCAGCCATTTAGTAGGGGCAATTGGCAATATCAATCAAAATTTAAAATGTGGCTACACTTTAACCTATGAAGCCTGCTTCTACAAATTTATCCTACAAATAAGTGCACAAAGCTATATAAAACAATGATCATGAAGCATTGTTTTTAACAGCAAAAAAATCCAAAACACTAGAATTTAATCTTCAATGCCATATGTGAAATCCATTAAACAGAATAAAGCACATTTCTCTGAACTGGCTTGGAATGACGTCTATAGCTAAACATGGCAAGTTGCAGGAAATGCATAGTATAGTCCAGCTGTGTAAGAAGAACATGTGTGCATAAAAAAATATATGAGGATATTACTGGTCTGTTGGTAATGGTTATCCTGAGGTGATGGATGGGGGAGGGGGGAAGCTGAAGGTGGCTTTTATTTGTATTTTTTATGTGGTTTACTATTTATTTTATTACAATAAATACTTGCTACTTTAATAATGCTATAAAAACTCATGAGAGGTTTCCAAAAGTTTTACTTTTCATTCCAGGAACTTCTGTGGAGAGGCAGTGAATACTTACCACTTGAGTGACCACATGTCACAGTGTTGGGCCACCACATTGTCCATTTAACCTCCACCATCCATTTACTTGGTCCTGGATATATTTAGATGCTCTTCATCTTGTTCCTGAGTTACCTGTATAGGAGTATCTGTGACATACCACAAACAGGTATGGAGAATATGTATCCATGAAAAGAGCAGCTGCCAAGAAGTGAGGTCCAGTTGTATGTGTACATGCTCAGTCACTCAGTTGTTCAGTTGTATCTGACTCTTTGCAACCCCATGAGCTATAGACCACCAGACTCCTCTGTCCATGGGATTCTCCAGGCAAGAAAACTGGAGTGGGTTGCCAGTTCCTCCACCAGGGGATCTTCCCAACCCAGGTATTGAACCCGTGTCACCTGTGTTTCCTGCATTGGCTGCAGGACTCTTTGTCACTGAGCAACCTGGGAAGCCCTTTAGTTAGATGAGGCCTAACTGGTGTGCAAGAGCTGGAAGCTCACTTTTTCACTGAAACTCGATGACCTTAACCAATGTGATTGGTTCCTAGCGGCACGACTGAGAACTTGTTGTTAACAGACAGCAAGAGGGACAAAGAAGGTAATTAAAGTGCTACACTGGCCTGAATCCAAAGTGAGAATTCAGGAACTCTGCTTTCAACAGTTTTATGCATAATCAGTTCAAAAGATGTTTGAGGCCTAGTCAGCATATTTGTTGAAATGGCATAATTAATTATGTGCTTTGTGGAAAGAAATATTCTTTGAGTTTTGATTTGATAGATTCATTCAGTTATTCAACAAGCATTTACAAAATTCCTAATCTGTAATAAGCACTGGGCATGATTTAAATATGAAATGGACTATTCAGTTGTGCTTAGCAAAGACCATAGAGAAATATTAAAACATTTCAGTGCTGAGAAGCTGACTGTTGTTGAGGTATGAAGCATGTGACTGCCATAACTATAAAATACCCCACCATCTGTTAAAATGAGAGAAACTCTTCACTGCTTTCTTAAAAATGTTAATGAAGAAACTTCCCTGAAGAGGATATGCAAAATCTCTTCATTCAGTTTTAAATTGCTATGTTATAAACATATGATAAGTCAATATAGCAAAAAAATTTTTTTTCTTTTGGCCAAAGGCTGCACACAGAATCTGGGAGCTGTTTTTATTTCAGATCTCAAGAAAAATGTTAAAGAAGAGTAATTAAATGCCATTATTGGGGGTAAAGATTCCATATAAGGATGCTTCTTTAAAGGGAAGGAAAACAGGAGACAAGCAGGAAGAAATAACACAAAGATTTACGACTGCAAAATTCAACAAGAAATAGGTCGACACAGGTACTTCCTACATGGACTGATTTCAGAGTGACTTCTGGTGTTTACTAGAAAGCATGGTGCTTATCCTTGCTTCATGATGGTTCTCTTCTTGGCTAAACCTCATCATCATGTCAGGAAGACAGCCGTGCCAGCAATAAATTGCAGAATTGTCCTTGGCTGTCCTCTTTCCTTCATTCTTAGTCCTGTGGTCTGTACAGTCAGAATGCATCCTTCTCCAGTTCTACTGCCTTCATCTGAGTCCAAACCCCTCTCTTCTCTCATCTGGGCGAACTGGTCCTCCTGCTGCTCCTCCTATCCCCAACAATCCCTTTTCCTCCCAGCAACCAGAAGAATCTTTAAAATAATCCCAGTCAGATCAGGTCACTATCCTGCTAAAACTTTCCAATTGCTTCTTTTTGAATTTGAAATAAGACTTGAATTCCTTACCCGGCCTGCCAGGCATCAGTGGGCATCTGTCTCTTCCACTCCACCTGACATCACTCTCCTTGGCACAGCCTGTCGTCTTGTCTCATGGGCCTCTTTTCTACAGCTCATCTTCCCTCAGTTCTTGACATTTGCTCCACTTCTGCCTGAGCCATCTTTCTCACATTTTTGTACAACTCCTGTAGCTTCAGCATAAATGCTCCTACCTTCCACAGGCCTTTCCTAATCACCTTCTTTAAAATACGCCTGTTCTAATTTCATTCATCTCATTGGGTTTGAAGGAGAGCCTTCAGGAAGATTATGGTTATGTTTTATTTAGGGTATGTACCAGAAAGTTGTCCAGGAAGCTCTAACAGACACCTTAGAGCTCTAAGCCATTTTGTCTACATAAAACTTGCTAGGCTGGTACCATGGGTCTGAAGAGTAAAGCCATTTCTACCGCATTTGCCAAGTGGCATGGAGTAGGAGCAAGAGATCTGGTAGAATTTTAGTAGTGCTCCCCACATCCAGTCTGCTTTTCCTCCCTGTAGAGAGCTAGTCAGGTGACCTCACTTTCAGAAGATGAGACTGTCCACTAGTTATGGCCAATAAATCTAGGAGAAGTAATGCCCATCTCTTCCTGTCTGAAATGCAGATGATCAGGGTGATATTTCCAGGCATTTTCTTCCCCTCCATTGTCTTCACGCTGTTGAGGAAGGAGCCTCCTGTCCAGTTGGTGGAGCCCCAGATTTGAAGTAACCTGGACACTTGAGTCCCCTGTGGAGATAAGCTATTCCAGAGGGTTACCCTGGCCCAGAGATGCAAGAGTACGAAAGGAATCTTTGTTGTGTTAAGCTCATGGAATTTCAGTTACTTTTTCTGCCTCAGTGTCATCTCAGTGTACTGACCCATCTTGCTCCAAACCCACAACGTGTAAATAAGGCTGGCCACAAGGGGAACTACCACCTCTGAAATGACTTATTGCAAAGCTTTCCTCAACAAGAGTCCATACTGGACACTGGGCATTAGCAACCCAATTCAGCTAACACTTGTGTCTTAAGGGCACCCAGGAAGGACGAATCATAGGAGTTTAGAGTTTGTATCCCCGCAGGTGACCCTGGAAGCTCTGTGTCTCAGCATATGGTGCCTCATGTTACTCTCTGGTCCCTTGAGTCCTAGCAATAGAGCTTCTCAAACTTTTCCAGCTATGTACCTCTGGCATCCCTGGAGAGAAAACAGGAAATTAAATTTTCTTTGACCACTAGTCATAGTCAACATTTATTATGACACAGTCCATGAAGCATTCCCTAATTTTTTCAGCTGTTCGGTGAAGCCTTCTCTGATCACCCATTTAAAACTGCTAGCCCTCCTTGTACTGTGACTCCTTATTCCCTTTCCCCACTGGCCCTTGTCATCCCCTAACCTGCTGCATGTTTTGCTCATTGCTGTGTAAAGTTTGCTCCTCCCAGTAGAATTTAAGCTCTTCAAGGACAGAGATTGTCACTGCCTTTGTCATTATATCTCCAGCACCTGAAGAGTTTCTAGCATGTGGTAGGTGTTTGTTGACTCTATGCAGTGCTCTGTAAGCAGATAGAGAACACATTCCCCAAAAGTGCTGGCTTTTGGGGCTGGGGAGGGGGGTAAGGCAGGTGGTCTGGCAGGACTGCCCCCCTACCCCAGGCAGCAGCTTGTGACAGACAGGCCGGTGCCAAGGACAAGCCTCAGAATGAGTTGAGGACACGGGCAGATGTGGAGCAAGGGGTCTAGATAGCAATATAGCTGAAGCCCATGCTATCTGCAGTGCAGTCCCCTTCTGCCCCTAGGACTTCAGAATAATTACTATATTTATGAAATGCTGCTGACTGGTATCGGCTTTCTTATGGAAAACAAACAACAGAGCTTTGAATTTTGACATGGTGTCTGAGTGCTCTGGAGAGAATGGAAATAATAGGCACATGAACAGGCTCTTCCCTCATCCTGCGGCCATCCTGCTCAGAAGGCAAACTCTAGGTCACTACTTACTCTGCCACAGGCAGCATGCTGTGCACTAGAAGGAAAATAGCCAACATTGACTGAGCCCCCCGTAAGTGCTGGGTAACATTTACTAACTGTTTTACCTTGTTTAAGTCACCTTATCATCATAGCATCCCTGTAAGTCAGGTGTTCCTGTCACCCTGACTCATAGAGAAAAGAACTAAGGCACTGAGAGGCTCACCCAATTGAGATAATAGAGCTTGGAGGTGGACACAGCAGATTTGAACTTGGGTCCTCGGATTCCTGACTCTGCTCCTGTACGGGTGTGACAGTTCCTCTCCACTTTCTACCCTTCATCTCAGTTCTTACACTGGACATACGTGATAGGGACAGTTAGAGCCTGAGGGTCACAGATGAGGAGGCTAAGACTTGAGAAGGCTGAGGAAATGTGTCCAAGGTTACCAAGTATTACAGCACTGGACCCTGGACTCAGATTTATTTAGTTCCTGTTCCCTGGTGGCTCAGACGGTAAAGCGTCTGTCTGCAATGCAGGAGACCTGGGTTCAATCCCTGGGTTGGGAAGATCCCCTGGAGAAGGGAGTGGCAGCCCACTCCAGTACTCTTGCCTGGAAAATCCCATGGGCGGAGGAGCCTGGTGGGCTACAGTCCATGGTGTGGCAAAGAGTCGGACATGACTGAACAACTTCACTTTCACTTTTCATTGCTCTCTTTTATAGCATCCTGTAACTTCCCTTTGCTGTTTTATTTATTTGCCAAGTCTGTACTAAGATTTTCTAGTTGGTGGAGAATTCTTGGTGTTGAACAAACACGGTTATTGAGGTCCTGGGTTTCCCTCTGAGTGACTGTCAGTTCTCCATTTGCACCCCTCACCCACCATCCACTGGTCACCGTCTTTTGTAGTTCCTTGTGCCCAGAGAGGTTCACGGCAGTGAACTGTCTCACCTGGCTCACTTGTCCTCCAGCTTCCAGTTGGGATCAGACAGAGGCACTAGCAACATATCAGAGACTGAGAGGAGAGAGAGGCTGGTGTAACCCAATGCACCTGTTACCCTGTCCTACCCCGCCTCCTTGCTGTGGCTGCAGTTCCTATTGGGTGGCTCCTTTTCTATGGCTCTGGAACATGATAACATCACTCCTCCCTGCCACCCTCTACCCATTCACTCCGTACCCTATAAAGCCTGTAAGTGGTAATAGCTTTCCACTCTTAGTTTCCATATGCTTCATCGTCTCTTATAGGTGGATGTGTTGTTTCCTCACAAGTCTCTGACTCTTAAACAAGTCATGTAAAATTTTAGAGTCTCAGTTCCCTTTTTTGTAAAATGGGGTGTGTAATACCTGCCAAAATGGTTTTGTGACATTTCAGTTGCTTGGTGCAGCACCTGGCCCCAGGTAAATGACAGTAGGTTATAGCTGTTTAATAATCATTACTGGTATAAATATTCTCTGCCTTGAGGACCACAAGCACTTAAATTCAGTGGTCTGTCACTATGCAGAATCATCTTAAATGGCACAAATGTACAATGTACTTCCCCTTGATAGCCTCGGTGGGAACACAAATGAGTGTCTTCATGGATTGACCAGTAAACCCATTACTTTTCACTGAAGTTGACCATTGGAAATGACAATAATAGCTTTCTTGAAAAGTGAAAGTGAAAGTTGTTCAGTTGTATCCGACTCTGCGACCCCACGAACTATAAAGTCCATGAAATTTTCCAGGCCATAATACTGGAGTGGGAGGCCGTTCCCTTCTCCAGCAGATCTTCTCGACTCAGGAATTGAACTGGGGTCTCCTGCATTGCAGGCAGATTCTTTACCAGTTGAGTTACCAGGGAAGCCCAGCTTTCTTGAAGTCATACTTTTTTTTTTTTTAATTAACCACATACTGTGACAATTAAGTAGTCAATTAATTCTCAAAATGACCCTCCTTAAGTGGTGGTTACCAGTCATAACTCAGAAAGATCTACCTGCCCCAGGCCAGTCTCAGCCAGGGAGAGCTGAGATCTAACATGGGTCTAACTCACATTTTTCTGTCCCTGAAGCCTGAGCTCTTCATCCGCATGGGAGCCAGATGAGGGTGGCAATCACAGCAGCTCTCTCCACTTCCTTCCAAGAGGAGGCTTGGCTGTCTTGGTGATGCATGTCAAAGAATATAACACTCACTTCCCTTCTTTTCCCCCAAACCTACTTATCATTCTGTCACACAGAAGGCAAACTGAGTCCCCCCGGGGTGCTTAATGAGCTTAGTAAGCCAGGGAAAGGGGCAGTGCTGAGGCTCGAGGTGGGTGTGTTTGACGAAGCTGCGGAGACTTCAAAGTGAGGTCAGGGGTCTGTGGAATCCATCAAAGCAAGCCTCTTGCCAGGAGCCACACAGAAGGATGACAGAGCAGGAGGGAGTCCTGCAGAGAGGGAGGGCTGGCCTGGGGGAGGCTGGCAAGGGGACTGCAATAAAGGCAGCAGCAGGAGTGAGGCCTCTGCATGGCACGTGAGGGGTGGGGTTTCCACTAATGAGAAACCTGGAGAGAGAGGGTCCCCATTGAACCTGAACCTTCGAGTCAGAAGGAACGGATCAGAACGCCATGCCAAAACCCTGAGGACAACGAGTTCAAATTTGCTTTCTCATTAGCTGAAATATTTGGAATAAATAAACTGATTTCTCTGGAGCCCACTTTATTACATTAGGAGTCATCTTTCATCGGGGTTGGGAGGCGAAAGGCACTTGGGTCTCAGAGATATACCCATTTTGAAAATACTTGAATAGGCTATTTGATCATTTTTGAGAAATGAAGGTGATATACTCAAAAGTTTCCCTCTTTCCCCCACCCTCAAAGAAAGAAAACACTCCATGTATATGTTAACCATTAAAAAAAGAAAAGAAACCCCAGCTTTTCTTGCTGACTAAGACAGTAGGAGCAGACAGCTGATATAATACATCAGATTCAAAGGCCACCTCACTAGGAGGAGCTTAGCAGGGAGCTGGGAGCCTTGACATAACCTTAAAATATTCAGTGAAGGGATTTTTCTCTCCATAGAACAGCTTCTAAAGATGGACTTTGATAGTCTCTAAATAAACTCAGCATTGAGTAAATACCTATAATATTTTTAACTGTTTAGCCCATGTTAGAGACCCTGGGTCTCCCTGCTTCTTGAGAGCCAGATAAAATTGGCTTCTGTGATCTGTGGATCTATGTGGGGGTGAGGGGGTGGGTTACATTCTCTTGGTTATCTTTGGGTCTTCCTTAGTTTACACATCATTTCATTAGTCTATCTCCATCCCTGGTGAGCAGAAGACCAGGTCACAAAACTAGGCTACTTCCTTAATTCCCACTTCACAGGGTATATTGTGTAGTAAAATCATCTGGGAGCTTTGAAGATCAGAGTTGTTATCAAAACAAATTGAACGTTAGGCTTCCCATCCCTGAAATTCATCTGGTTATGCCCCCCACCACCCCTGAGGGATTTTCGCCAATCACTTCACATAGCTAGATGACCTAGCCAAAATCAGCTTGGTGGCCTCCCTCTCCCAGCTTCCCACATGTTTCTTATACCTTTAGAGACCACCACCACCACCACAACCACCATCATCACCATCACCACCAAGTTATTGTTCTTTCTTATGAAAACAGTTTTTTTCTCATTTAAAACAATTTAGTGGCTACTTTTGATGCTTCACATCACAAGTGTCTTGAGAGTCTCATCTTCCTTCCAAGCGTCTCATGAAAGTGTTGCTACGAACTTGATATACTCCCCACAAATGCATATATTGAAGCCTTAAAACCCAATGTGATGGTGTTTTGGAGGTGGGACCTTTGGGAGATAATTAGATTTAGATGAGGTAATGAGGGTGAGGCCCTTGTGACTGAATTAGTACCTTTATAAGAAGCAACATCAGAGGGCTGTTCTCTCTCTCTCTCTCTACCATGTAAGGGCAAAGCAATAAGGCTACCACTTACAATCCAGGAAAAGAGCTCTAACCAGAATCTTACCACACTGGCACCCTAATCTCAGACTTCCAGCCTCTGGAGCTGTGAGAAAAGACATTTTTGTTGTTCAAACCACTCAGTCTGTGGTATTTTATTACAGCAACCAGAGCTGACTGAGACAGATATTTTCCCCAATGAAGTTAGTTTCTCCCCTGCCAACCACCAAAAGTAATTTTGGTATTGCTATTAGGGCTTCCCAGGTGGTGCTAGTGGTAAAGAACCCATCTGCCAATGAAGGAGACGTAAGAGACGTGGGTTTGATCCCTGGGTTGGGAAGATCCCCTGAAGGAGGGCATGGCAACCCTCTCTGGTATTCTTGCCTGGATAATCCCATGGACAGAGGAGCTTGGTAGGCTACAGTCCATGGAGTCACAAAGAGTCATCAGACATGACTGAAGAGACTTGGCATGCACATTAGGACAATTGACTTTTTCACCCATCTCCTTCTCAAGTGTCAAAAAGGAAAACATCTAATTCCTCCCTCCAGTATCATGTGTAGGTAGGAGAGAGGTCCCTGGCTTTGCTCCTAACTGGCTGGTTGGCCCTGGGTATCTGGTTTACCATTCCTTTTAGGTTTAAGTTTATATGCTGATCAAGTGCAGTAGTTGGAGTAGATGACTTGTAAAGTCAGTTCTTGTGTTGAAATGCATAATCTGAAGATGTACAGAGATGCTAAATTTTAGATAATCCCTGAACAATAGCAAAACCTTACTAATACAGATACTATAAAGGCTAAGAATGCAAACTGCTAGTTTCTTGGGACTTTATCTTTGAATCCAGGAAGATGATTCTGGGAAGATACTTTACAGTTCATTTTACCTGAATTCCAGTTAATGTTAAAATCAGGATTGGATACAAAGGAGGTTAATAATTTGCTCTCCTTTTCAAAGCCCCACCTCAGGGTCTATCTGTGTATTTTTGTGCCAGGATTGGAATGAAGTAGTTGAGACGTGATTTTAGTTATTCCATTAGTCTGAACTATTTTTTAAGGAAAAGAAATTTTTCTATCTTGCTTCATTTAAATTCTTTGTCACTTTCCAAGTATTTATGGAACCCTTAATAATTTCTCCCATTACTCTTGGTAACATGATCATTTATCTCAAAAAAAATGTGTTATTTGAATCATCTGAGGATCTTGATAAAAATAAATTCCCTAAATCCCTTTTTAATTAAGGAAGATTCAGAAGTCCATTGTACCCTGTGCTGAAGCACACTTCCTTCTCAGCATTTTTCTCCTGCTTTATTATCCAGAGGAATGCAAGAATCCAGATAAAGACCATTTGGTTTTATCTAGGTCAGGCCTAAAAATCTCCCCATGGGAAGCATGGATTCCCTGACTTGACAAAGTCAAAATGATTTCTAATGCCAATGAATTTGTAAAATTAAATAAAAAAAGTTTTCAGAGAGCAACAGGAGGGAACAAAAAGCCAGTTGGACAATCCTTTTTAGGAAAAAAAAACACAGGATCTTGAGTTAGAAAATGAGAACTGTGGCCTTGACTCTATCCCTTGGACACAATTTCCTGCTGTTTGTAGGGACATTGACAATACTCTCCCATAGTGCTGTACCGTAGGTTACCTGTGGTGGTACAGGTGGTATGGGTCTCCCAGGGAGCCCAACATAAGCCCCATCTTCACTGATTAAACTCTGGACCAAATGAGAAATAAGATGAAGTGTCAGTAAGAGTTCATTGATGAAGCTAGCTTGGTAGGTGTAGCTTAGTATAGGAGCTAAAATTAACGTGCAATTCCTGACACCCATGTCTCAACCCTAAAACAACATGGAGTTGGGGAGAGATATTCCTTCTGACATCGCTAATTCATATTGGGACACTGTATGTGTTAGCTTTCTCTTCTTCAAGCAACCAACCTGTTTGACTTAAACATAACAATTATATTAGAGGAACGACAGGAACTCAGAATGCACAATCAGAAGGGTAAGAGCAGCGCTACCCCGGAGGCGAGGTTGGCTTGAGGAAGCCACATGACAGTCTCATGGCAGAAACGTTAGCGTGAGGGCCCTGACATGCTATGACGAGTGACGACCATTTGTGGTCTCCTTGTTTTTCTGTTCAAGATTCAGGATCCAAGGAGGGAGCATCTGAGTGCCTTGGCTTTGGTTACCTGGCTCTCCTGGGACAAGGGCGAGTGGAGCCCTGAGCTGGTCCTGGCGCTCTCTGTGTAGTGCTGAAGAGTCAATACCACTGAAAGAACTTAGGCTTCCATTAAGAAGGGGGAATAGTTCTCCAAAAGTAACAAGGTTCCAATGCAGTCACTATCATATTATGAATTTGTAACAGAGCAGGACCCTGTGAGGCCTTCCTGGACAGAGCTTTTCCTCATATACTCTGCTTTAGCTCCTCTCTGAAGTACCCAGATAGTCATATCTGATACACACTTCTTGAGTTATTTTACAGATGCTACTACTTCCACCAAAGGGAAGAAATTAACACATTCGCTTTGGAGTCTGGCCAGAACCAGGAAATATTTGCAATAATTTATTGCCTGTTTATTTTACCTCCCATAAACCAATCATAGTTGATCATAAGCTGATCACATACCCCTTCCTTTCCTTGCCTTTAAAAATGTTTAGCTGAAACCCATTGAGTTTGAGCTTTTTATGCATTAGCTGTCCCAGATGTTTGCATGGTGCCTTACAATAAACCCTGCATTTTCCTTCACCACAACCTGCTGTAAGTAGGCTGGCTTTACTGCTCATGGATGAGTGGGCCCAAGTTTTGGTCTGGTAACACATTTTGTTTGCCTATAGATCTAATCCAGTGTTTGTATACAAGGTCCTTTAGATTCTGTCCTGAGCCAAAATTTCTAGGCTTATTTGTCACTTTCTCACACTTTATACTCTGATCATTACTTGTGCATACCAGATCTTTTCATATTTGTGATCCTAATTTTCATCTCCCTTTCTCACTCTCTACCTTCTCTTTTTATACCTGGAAAACTCCTACTCATCCTTCAAGACCCAATTCCTATGTTACTTTTTATCTTTGTGGAAGTGCAAAGTAGGATTAAACCATATCTTTTTCTCATTGTCCTGTGCTACCATGCACTTTCGCATCACTACTATTACACTACTTACCATATTGTATTATAATTATTTGTGCATTTGTCATCATGACAAGGGCAGGGACTATGTATGCCTCACACTTTGGTACCTTTTACAAAGGAGCAACTTAATATATTTGGTTTTTGCTTATCTTGAAATCTTCATGTTATGACTGTTGATGTGAAGACTATTAGACGAAGTCAGAGAACCAACTCTGTCCTGGCTTTCCATCTTTACAGCTACATAATCATAATGTCTCAGTTTCCTTATCTGCTTAAGAAATAGATTATACTATATCAGTGGCTTATACAAAAGAGTAGTCTTAAACAAGAAAAAAGTTAATTTCTCTCCCTTACTTAGCTGGACATCCTGAGATAAGCAGTCCAGGTCTGCTATGGTGGTACCACAAGGTTACCAGGGACGTAAGTTTATTCCCACTGATGCTCCACACTGCTTAGGAGCTGCCTTGTAGCCCAAGATGGCTGCCTGAATCAGTCTAGACTCTGTCAGTACGGGAAGCAGAGTGAGGAAGGGGTGAAGGAAGGCCCACCTCATCTCTTTAGGGAAATTTTCTGGAAACTTACATCACACTTTTTACATTCAATTGGCCAAAACTTAGACACATCACTGAATATGATGCAAAGAGGAATAAGAAATATAGTGTTCTTTAGCTGGGCAACAACGCACTCAGCTAAATGTAAGTGTTCTCTGTGCCAAAGACAAAGAGGAGAAAGTATAATGAGAGGTAATTACAGTCTCAGCCATAGTGACTACTTTGGTCAAAGTGATTGAAGAAGGCATCTTGGGGATTAAAAACTAAGCTTAAACTTGAAAGATGAGAAGAACTTAGTTATGCAAAAGGCTATGGAAGTAATATGGCATGAAAAATTAGCAAATACAATTGCCATAAGTTATTACACAGGGATCGTATTACATGTTCATAAATTTTCTGCAAACTCCTGTATCATTTTATAATTTTTCTGGACATTTTGGAATACTATGTCTCCCAGCCTATCTTATAGTTAGGATGAGGTCTTGTGACTGAGTACTGACCAATGGCCTTTGTTCCATTTCCAGGGCTGGGCAACCCCCACCCACTTCCTTTTTCATGGCAATCGTGAATCTATGTGTTGAAGGTAAGATGTCCCAAAAGGGAAGTAGTCTGGATCTCTGAGTCACTTCTCAGAGGAGAGTATATCAAGCTCTGATATGAGTGATAAATAATAATTTTAGTAAACCACTGCTATTTTCAGATTATTTGTTCCCTCAGCATATCCTATTCTATTTTGGCTAATTTTAGAAATAGAGAATAAATATGACTTGAGAACTGGAAGTATAGAGTGGGATAGTATTAGGTGAAATTGGAAAAAGAGGCAGGAGTGGGATCAAGGAGAACAAATAGTGAGGTTATGACAATAATCTAGTTCAGAGGTGAGGATATTTGGATTAGAGTAATGGTGGTTGAGATGGAAAGAAGCAAATAGGCTTCCGGAGCAGGAAATATTCCTTTTATTCAAAAGGAAAATAGAAGAGGAGATATTTTGATCAAAGAAGAGGTAGGATCTAGATCCACAGCCATTTAGTCCCCTCTTTGCCCCTAAGGTTTCTCTACACAACTCTAAGATTCATGGAGACGCCGTCTGAAAGTCAGTGGACTAGATGGTGTTGAAAACCTTTCCAACTTTCACATTCTGAAATTTTATTGACTTATTACTTATAAGATCTCTAGCTTGGCCTATCTTCAGTTTGGATATTTTGTAAGTTAAATGTTAATTTGAGGGGCCAGACTAAAAAAAAATTACTGAATTAAATCTTTGGAAACTAACAGCTGAGCATAGTGCCAAAAAATTTAGATGCTTCATAAAAACACATTTTAAAAAAATGTACTTTTTTTCGGATTAAATAATTAACATGTGTGCTTTTTTTATGTGAAATCTTAAAAAAACATGAAGAGAGAAAGAGATTTCATAAAAGTCACTTACAGCTCCACAACCCAGAAAGAAACAGCATTCATTTGCATTTTGATTTCATCAGGGTGAAGACTGGAGCCTTGCAGGATGGTCGTGTGGCGATTTGTCTGGGAAAGGGAGTGGGTACCATAGACCAGGTCTTGAAATCAGAAAGAAGAACATATACAGCACAGATATCTACTTGTATCTTTAGGTGCTCTGAGCTGTGTTCTAAGTTCAGCCACACCTAAGACTATGACTACTCCTCTCAGGCTCCAAAAACTCCTACTGGGTAAAGAACAGGATAGGGAATCTGGGTTTTCCAGACAAAATTGTCATATTCGAACCAGAAGGACTTGAGATAAGTGCTAATTCAGTTCAACCATTTGGTTTACAGAGGTGGGTGGCCCAGTGAGTCACTGTGTCTTTGTCTGGCAGGGGAAGCACGATGTGACTTTCCTGGGTCATAAGGGGCAGCATGGCATGGTAGTTTAGAGGACAGACTGAAAACAGGCTGCCTGGGTGAAATTCCAGCTCTATAACTTATCAGCTAAATGATGTGAGGCAAGTTATTGAGTTGGGAAAGAGTGAACCAGCTGGGCCAAAAAGGAAATGATGCTCAGTTGTGGATGTGCCTGGTGATGAAAGTAAAATCCAGTGCTGCAAAGAACAGTGTTGCATAGGAGCCTGGAATATTAGGTCAATGAATCAAAGTAAATTGGATGTGGTCAAGCAAGAGATGGTAAGAATAAAAATTGACCTCCTAGGAATCAGTGGACTAAAATGGTTGGAAATGGGTGAATTTAATTCAGATGACCATTATATCTACTACTGTGGGCAAGAGTCCCTTAGAAGAAATGGAGTAGCCCTCATAATCAACAAGAGTCTAAAATACAGTACTTGGGTGCAACCTCAAATATGACAGAATGATCTTGGTTTGCTTACAAGGCAAGTCATTCAACATCACAGTAATCCAAGTCTATGCCCCTACCACCAATGCAGAAGAAACTGAAGTTGATCGGTTCTATGAAGACCTACAAGACCTCCTGGAACTAACACCCCCCCAAAAAAGATCTTCTATTCATCATTGTGGATTGGAATGCAGAAGTAGGAAGTCAAGATATACCCAGTAACAGGCAAATTTGGCTTTGGAGAACAAAACGAAGCTGGGCAAAGGCTAACTGAATTCTGCCAAGAGAACACACTGGTTATAGCAAACACCCCTTTTCAACAACACAAGATAAGACTTTACACATGGACATCACCAAATAGTCAATACTGAAATCATGATTACATTCTTTGTAGCTGAAGATGGAGAAGCTCTATAGAGTCAGCAAAAACAAGACCTGGAGCTGACTGTGGCTCAGATCATCAGCTTCTCATGGCAAAATTCAGGCTTAAACTAAAGAAAACTGGGAAAACCACTAGTCCATCCAGGTATGACTTAAATCAAATCGCCTATGAATATGCATTGGAGGTAACCAATAGATTCAAGGGATTAGAAATTGTAAACAGTGTGCCTGAAGAATTATGGATGGAGGTCCATAATATTGTACAGGAGTCAGCAAACAAAACCATCCCAAAGCAAAAGAAAAGAAAGAAGGCAAAGTGTTTATCTGAGGAGGCCTTACAAATAGCTAAAGAAAGAAAAGTAAAAAGCAAGGGAGAAAGGGAAATGTATATCCAATTAATCACAGATTTCCAAAAAACAGCACAGAAAGACAAGAAGCCCTTCTTTGAACAGTGTATAAAACTAGAAGAAAACAACAGAAGAGAAAGACTAGGGATCTTTTCAGGAAAATTGGAGATATCAAAAGAATATTTTGTCCAAAGATGGGCACAATAAAGGACAGAAAAGGTAGAGACCTAGTAGACACTGAAGAGATCAAGAAGAGATGGAAAGAATACATGAAGAACTGTGCAAAAAAGATCTAAAATGAACCAGATTACTATGATGGTGTGGTCAGCCACCCAGAGCCAGACACTCTGGAGAGCAAGTCAAATGGGCCTTAGGAAGCACTGCTGTTAATAAAGCTAGTGGATGTAATGAAATTCCAGTAGAACTATTCAAAGCCCTAAAGGATGAAGCCATCAAGGTGTTGCATTCAACAGGTCAGCAAACCTGAAAGACTTAGCAGTGGCCACAGGACTGGAAAATGTCAATCCTCATCCCAATTTCCAAGAAGGGTAGTACTAAGAATGTGCTAACTATCAGACAGTTGCACTCATCTCCCATGCTAGTAAGGTCATGCTTAAAATCTTGCATGCTAGGCTCCAGCATTATGTGAATCAAGAACTTCCAGGTGTCCAAGCTGGGCTTAGAAAAGGAAGAGGAACCAGAGATCAAATTGCCAACATTTGCTGGATCATAGAGAAAGCTGGGGAATTCCAGAAAAACCTTTACCTCTGTTGCGTTGACTATGCCAAACCCTTTGACTGTGTGGATCATAATAAACTGTGGAAAGCTCTTAAAGAGATAGGAATACCTGACCATCTCACCTATCTCCTGAGAAACCTGTATGTGGGTGAAGAAGCAATAGTTAGAACCCTGTATGGAATAACTGATTGGTTCAAGGTTGAAAAAGGAGTACAACAGGGGTGTCTGCTGTCACCCTATTTGTTTAACCTATACACTGAGCACATCATGAGAAATGCCAGGCTGAGTGAGTTACAAGCTGGAATCAAGATAGATGGGAAAAAACATCAATAACCTGCCATGAGAGTAGTGTGCAGATGGTACCTCTAATGGCAGAAAGAGAAGAGGAACTAGAGAGCCTCTTGATGAGAATGAAGGAGGAGAATGAGAGTCAGCATGAGACTAATTATTAAAAAAAACTAAGATCATGGCATCTGGCCTCATTACTTCATGCAAGTAGAAGGGGAAAGGGTGAAAATAGTGACAGAGTTTCTCTTCTTGGGCTCTAAAATCACCGTGGATGGTGACAGCAGCCATGAAATCAGATGACATTTGCTTCTTGGCAGGAAAGTTATGACAAACCTAGACAGTGTGTTGGAAAGCAGAGACATTACTCTGCCAACGAAAGTCCATATAGTCAAGGTTATGGTCTTCGTTGTGGTCACATTTGGTTGTGAGAGCTGGACCATAAAAAAGGCGGAGTGTTAAAGAATTATGCCTTTGAACTGTGGTGCTGGAGAAGACTTTTGAGAGTCCCTTGGACAGCAAGGAGATCAAACCAGTCAATCTTAAGGGAAATCAACCCTGAGAAAGACTGATGCTGAAGCTTAAACTCCAGGGTTTTGGTCATCTGATGCAAACAGATGACTCATTGGGAAAGTCCCTGATGTTGGGAAAGATCGAGGGCAGAAGGAGAAGAGGGCATCAGAGGATGAGATGACTGGAGGGCATCACCAGTAAGATGAACATGAACTTGGACAAACTTTGGGAGATGGTGAGGGACAGGGAGGCCTGGAGTGCTGCAGTCTGTGGGGTTGCAAAGAGTCGGACACAACTGGGTGACTGAACAGCACCAATGATTGAGTTCGGATGGACAAAAAGTTCATTCAGATTTTGCCATAGGAGCGTATGGAAAAACCTGAACGAACTTTTTGGCCAATCAATACATAAGCTTTTTGTGCCTCAGTTTCCTTTTCCTGAAAATCAGGATACTAATGATCCTTACCTCACAGAGTTTCTGGTATAGTAAGTCTGTGGTAAGATATTTCAAATAGTGCCGGGAACACAGTAACGTCACAGAGAATGACAATCACTATTATTATTTACTATAGGAGTTGAGACTTGATAACAAGCCTCCTGACTCCCTGAATCTGATGCTCATCACCAGGTTTTTCTTCTTAGCTTTCCTGTACTGGACATAACTGCATTATAGTCTCTACATGGCAAGCATGAAGTGAAAGTGAAAGTCACTCAGTCGTGTCCGACTCTTCGCAACCCATGGACTATACAGTCCATGGAATTCTCCAGTCCAGAATACTGGAGTGGGTAGCCTTTCTGTTCCCCAGGGGATCTTCCCAACCCATGGATTGAACCCAGGTCTCCTGCACTGTAGGCAGATTCTTTACCAGCTGAGCCATAAGGGAAGCCACAAGGGAAGACATGGCAAGCATAGTCAGGATTAAAAACATAAACTGTTTTTAATCCTAGGATCATGTCACCTTCCTAGTCGAATCCTTCAGTGGTCTCCCCTGCCTGGCATTACCTACCTCTTCCCTGATGGCTCAGATGGTAAAGAATCTGCCTGCAATGCAGGAGACCTGGGTTTAAGCCTCAGGTCACGAAGATCCCCTGGAAGAGGGCACGGCAACTCACTGCAGTATTCTTGCCTGGAGAATTCCATGGACAGAGGAGCCTGGTGGGCAACAGTCCATGGGGTTGCAAAGAGTTGGACATGACTGAGCAGCTAACGCTTCCTGCATGCCTCTCTCCTTGGGCTTCAGTCACTCTCTTCTACTTGGTTTCCTTGTAAGGCTCCATGTTTCTTTGGTCTTGCAACTTTTGCTTGCATTGTTCTCTTTAGAACATTTCTCCTTCTCTCCCTTTTCATTTTGCCTTTTCATTCCTCCCTGTCTCCCTTTTCATCTTGTCAGCTTTTACTCATCCTGCGGAATTCACCTGAAGAGTTGCCCTCAAGTGAAGATAAACAGCAGCCTTTATGGGGACTTTCCTTGATCCCCCATTATTTTAGCTGCCCGTGCCCATTGACATGCTCCTGTGATTTTATATGTATTATACTTTCTATGAAGAAATAATGTGTGTTATACATAATGTATGGAAAAACCAGTGCCTCAGTGGTAAAGAATCTGCCTGCCATTCAGGAAACGCAGTAAACGTGGGTTCAATCCCTGGGTCAGGAAGATCCCCTGGAGGAAGGTGTGGCAAACCACTCCAGTATTTTTGCTTGGAGAACCTCATGGACAGAGGAGCCTGGGTTCAGACATGACTGAAGTGACTGAACACTCACGCATCCACGTATACATAATATATATACATGCATGCATCCACCAACAAAACTCTAGAAATGATGAAACCAAAATATGGTTTCATCAAAATATAATTTATTATAATTGGGATTATTTCTGGGTTCTGGAACCCTAAATGAGTTTGGTAATTTCTCTTTATCTCTCTCTCTCTTTTCTTTCTCTTATAAAGAGTGCTGTAAAACCATGAAATCTTTCTTTTTCCCTTTCCTTCTCCTAACGCTTTGAATAGTTACTTCCCTACTAGTTTGTAAGACCCATGAAGATACCATTAATATTATTATTATCATAAATATTATATCATTGTGTTTCTCTGTACCTAGCGTAATGTACATAGTGGTACTGAATAATTATTTCAGTTTATTCACTGAAAGTGAATAAAAGAAAGAATGAATAATAATATTTTTACTGATATAGCATCTGTATGGGTACAAGGGATGACACTTAAGCAGAGTATTTCTCTTCTTTAATACCCTCCATCCTTGAAAGTGTACACTCATAGATTTTTTCAAAACTATTATTTGAATTCATTGCAATAGAACAGGATGATTGTTAAACAACATGGCAGTTAGTATAAAGTAGTTCCTATATTTTTTCTTCTCTGTCCAATGCTAGTTTACATAATACCAGATTTCTGCCACTCTCCAAAAAGGCATAAACTGCTTTTCTGGAGCCTCACATTTTTTAATAGATCCTTACTTTCTGTACTGGCAAAATCACTTTCTATCTTTCCCCCAGATTATAGCATGTATTAGTTTCCTGTTGCTGCTATGACAAATTACTACAAATTTAGTGACTTAAAATGGCATAAGTATATTATCTTACATTTCTGGATGTGAGAAATCCAAAATGGGTCTCATCACGGCTAAAATCAAGATATCAGTTGTGCTGCACTCCTTCTGAAGCTTCAAGGGGAAAATTGTTCCTTGTCTTTTCTAACTTCTAGAGGTGGCCAGCATCCATTGGCTCACAGACACACCACTCCAAACTCTGCTTCTGTTGATTTCTCTCCTTCTCTGACTCTCCTCCTGCCTTCCTCTTATAAGGATCCTTATGATTACACTGAGCCACTCAGATAATCCAGGATAATCTTCCCACCTCAAGGTCCTTAATACCTTTGCAAATTCCCCTTTGCAAAGCATAATGTGTACAGTGTGCTGTATGCTCAGTCATGTCGTTCCCTTTGCAACCCCGTGGACTGAGGCCCACCACATCCCTCTGTCCACAGAATTTTCCAGGCAATAATATTGGAGTGAGTTGCCATTTCCTACTCCAGGGGATCTCTCTAACCCAGGAATCGAACCCGTGTCTCCTGTGTCTCCTGCCTTGCAGGATGATTCTTTACCAATGAGCCATATATTCACAGGTTTATGGGATTAAGAAGTGGATATCTTTGGTGGGAATGCAACCTTCCACTACTCTGCTTTGGCTTTAGACAGGAAGCAGATCTAAAACTGTTGTTTCATCAAATACATTCAAGACTTAGAAATAATACAGTTCAATTCTTTCCTTTTATAAATGACAAGGCAGACTTGTTTAGGAAAGATGCAACTTGTCTTTGTCCTTGTTCAGAAGAAGAGTGGATGGTTACTGAGCTCCATGACTTGAAGCCAGAGCTTTCTCACTGCCCAGTGTTGTGCTAAGAGTGAAGGAGCACAGAGGGATGAGCTCACATGCAAGTACCAGCAGGCATCTCAGTGGGTTTGCATTTCATAAGGTAATATGAGCAGCACACTCTTCCAATTAGAAGTATCAGTTGCTGGAATCAGAAGGAAGAGTTCAGAGTCTTTTATATCCTGGGCTATTGAAATGAAATAAATTTTACCCCAGGAATCACTCCATATTTATGCCTTGTTCTCAGCTAGTTTTTTTTTTTTTTTTTTTTTAGCAGCTTGATTAGAATCTTACTCATAGTTGAATTTGTTCCATTTGCTACATGGCCTTTTACAGCATACATTGCCCTGATTTTTGAGTTGGTTGCTTGCCATCTATACTAGAGCTTCTCTAATAGGCTGCTTTTGGCATCAGGCTGTGATCTTGGGCCCAATCAGTTAAGACTAACAGGGTAGAATTGCTGTGATTGTAAGAAGTTGCTTTGCAAATCTCAAAGAGGTGTAATTTCATGGCTGCAGTCAACATCTGCAGTGATTTTGGAGCCCCCAAAAATAAAGTCAGCCACTGTTTCCCCATCTATTTGCCACAGTATGAAAAGGCAAAAAGATAGGACACTGAAAGATGAACTCCCCAGGTCGGTATGTGCCCAGTATGCTACTGGAGATCAGTGGAGAAATAACTCCAGAAAGAATGAAGGGATGGAGCCAAAGCAAAAGCAACACCCAGTTGTGGATGGGGCTGGTGATAGAAGCAAGATCCGATGCTGTAAAGAGCAATATTGCATAGGAACCTGGAATGTTAGGTCCATGAATCAAGGCAAATTGGAAGTGGTCAAACAGGAGATGGCAAGAGTGAACGTCAACATTCTAGGAATCGGCAAACTAAGATGGACTGGAATGGGTGAATTTAACTCAGATGACCATTATATCTACTACTATGGGCAGGAATCCCTTAGAAAAAATGGAGTAGCCATTATAGTCAACAAATGAGTCTGAAATGCAGTACTTGGATGCAATCTCAAAAACGACAGAATGATTTCTGTTCATTTCCAAGGCAAACCATTCAATATCACGATAATCCAGTCTATGCCCCGACCAGTAACACTGAAGAAGCTGAAGTTGAACAGTTCTATGAAGACCTATAAGACCTGCAGTCTTTACGCTTACGTCTTTTCTCTGTGCCACAACCCAGAGGGATCTTTCAAAAACACAAATGTAACCATCATACCATCCTGCTGGAAAATAATTTGTTAACCTCGGGAAAAAGCCAAAATTCCTAGTATGGCCTGCAATACCATCTGGGAATAGAGAACACCCTTTGCATCCTTTGAAGTTAACGCCACATATGAATTATCTCTTAACGCTTACCATAAAATAAGTACCATTAAAACTACCATTCGACAGAAAATGAAGCTAAAATCTAAAGAAGTCAGATAACTTGCCTGAGATGACACAAACAGTAAGTGACTGAACAATGACTTTATTCCAAGTCTGTTAATTCTACTTTTCTATGCTTTTAGCTACTATATATTGAAAATTAAGAAGACATGTGTTTAAGAATGTTTCTGCTTGCAATCACATATGGTTCTTTAAGAAATAGCCTCATACTTAAAAAACTCAAAGTAAAATCATGAAAATTAAAAAAATATCAAATTATATTGTAAAATGAAAGATATTGTTTCAGGGACTTCCCTGGTGGTCCAGCAGTTAAAACTCTGCATTTCCTCTGCGTGAGTATGGGTTCAATCCCTGATTCAGGAACTAAAATCCCACATGCCATGGTACAGCCCTCCAAAAAAAGGAAAAAAGAAGAGGTTATTTCAGATAAACATGACAGCACAAACATATGTATTTAGCTTTGCTTCTTCCCAAAGTCTTACTAAAATGACAATAAAAGAGAGTTTTGAAAAGGCATGGCATATACTTACAAGGACATAAAGACATGGATTTATATCAGATAACTCATTTCAAAAATTTAAAAGAAGGAATTTGAAGGAACTAGAAATAACTGACTTAACTGACATGAAAAATCTGAAATACAAGCCTGTGCTGTAGAAAAACAGTAAAAGGCAAATTGACCCATCCTACAGAACTTGAGAGGCTAGGTATTTGGGATCATGACTACCCAGAAAAGTAGGATGTGTGGGGCAGGGCTAAAAACAGACAGAATAGTGGAAAGTCTCTGTTTTTGTTAGCAGCTAGGATCCGATCTCTTCCTCCTCAGAGCAGCTGACCCTCCCTACTTTGGCCAATGGATTGAGTTTTACTGTTGAGAGAGGATGAATCACACAGGGTCCAACCTGGGGAGGCTACACACAACTGGAGGTATGATAGAGGCACTTTACTGAAAGCAGGATGTGAGGTGGAGACCTGCATTCTAAAAGCAAGACCTCCAACAACCAACCCTATTCAGCTGCCCAATACTAGTAGTGAAGCTTGTAACCTAATCCTAAACCATGGTATTACTGGAAGATTTTTATTTGGCAAATGTAACTTGCCCAAGGGTAAAGTGCTCTAGAGACTACTTTTACAAATCCTTAAGAAGACAATTGTGTCTTGCTTCACTTGATATGAAACTCTCTAGGTCCATCCACATTGCTGCAAAAGACATTATTTCATTATTTTTAATGGCTGAGCAATATTTCATCATGTATATGTGCCATTGTATATATGTAACACATCTTCTTTATCCATTCCTCTGTCTATGGACTTGAGTGAATTAAGTCAGACAGAGAAGGAAAAATATCGTATGACATCCCTTTTATGTAGAATCTAAAAATAAATGATTCAAATGAACTTATAAAACAGAAAGAGATTCACAGACTAGAAAACGAACTTATGGTTGCTAGTGGGAAGGGATATTTAGGGAAATTGGGAAGGTCATGTACACACTGTTATATTAAAAATGGATAACCAACAAGTACCTATTGTATGGCACATGGAACTCTACTCGACGTTATATTCAATGCTGGATGGGAGGGGGTTTGGGGGAGAATTGGTGCATGTATATGTATGGTTGTGTCCCTTCATTGTTCACCTGAAACTACCACAACATTGTTAATTAGCTATACACCAATACAAAGTTTAAAGTTTCAAAGAAAAAAGAAAGTAATATATATTAAAAAAACACAGTGTGTCCCTGGATCATCTTGCAGTGAAACCCACAAGTGAACCAGTCCCACACCATGGCATTTAAACTCTAACAAGTCACCTACAAATCAACAGATATTTGAGGAATGACTCTTAACAATGAGCTGCACAAACAGAAAGAAAGTGAGACTTTTAATATTATCAGAAATACAAGAAGAAGGTGTATATATGAAAAAGAATAGATTGCTTTACAAAGGAAGATCTTGTGTATTAAGCTGTGATAACAGAAATTAATAATTCAGGAGGAGGCTTGGAAAATACATTGAGAAAATGTTTCAAAATATATCTCCCTAAAAACAAGAAATTAAAAAACTATAAAGAAAGCTGAGCACCAACTGTGGTGTTGGAGAAGACCCTTAAGAGTTCCTTGGACTGAAAGGAGATCCAACCAGCCCATCCTAAAGGAAATCAGTCCTGAATATTCATTGGAAGGACTGATGCTGAAGCTGAAACTCCAGTACTTTGGCCACGTGATGCGAAGAGCTGACTCATTTGAAAAGACGTTGATGCTGGGAAATATTGAAGGTGGGAGGAGAAGGGGAGAACAGAGGATGAGATGGTTGGATGGCATCACTGACTCAATGGACATGAGTTTTAGTGGACTCCGGGAGTTGGTGATGGACAGGGAGGCCTGGCGTGCTGCAGTCCATGGGGTCACAAAGAGTTGGACACAACTGAGCGACCGAACAGAACTGAAAGACAAGAAAATTAAAGGATCTGTAGAGGAGTTCCAAAAGCTATGAGAAATAGAAATTCCAAAAAAAGGGACCAGATAAAATAAAGAAAAAGCTTATTAAATACCTGTTTTAAAAATATTTTACATAGTATAGAAATGGCCAAATGATTGGCCAGCAAAATGGGTGCAAAAAATAAAAACTAAAGACAAAAAGGGCAAATCATCATAAAAATTTTAGAAAACTAGAGATAAGAGAATTCTAAAAGCCTCCAGAGAAGGGGGAAAATAGGTTACATAGAAAGAGTTGGGAATCAAAATAACATTAGATTTCTGAGAACAATATGCTAGAAAACCATTGCTAGTGGCAATGAAGTTACAAAACGTAATTCTATATCCAGCTGAACTAACAACCAAGCATCAGGGTAGAAGAAAGACCTGAAAGTTCTTGTCTATCAACAGAAGAATGGACAAAGAAGATGTGTGGCATAATATATATGTGATGGAATATTATCAACCACTAAAAATAATGAAATAATGCCATTTGCAGCAACATGGATGGACATAGGGAGTGTCATACTGAGTGAAATGTCAGACAGAGAAGGAGAGATATTGTATGACATCCTTTATATGTGGAATCTAAAAAGAAATTATACAAATGAACGTATTTACAAAAAAGAAACAGACTCACAGACTTAGAAAACAAGCTTATAGTTGCCAGGGGAAGGATTTGGGAGCATTTGGAATGGACATGGACACACTGCTATATTTAAAATGGATATGCAAAAAGGACTTAGCATATAACACATGAAACTCTACTCAGTGTTATGTGGCAGACTAGATGGGAGGGGAGTTTAGGGGAGAATGGGTACATGTGTATGTATAGTTGAGTCCCTTCACTGTTCACCTGAAACTATCACAACATTGTTTGTTGATTGGCTGTACACCAATATAAAATAAGTTAAAAAATTGTTTTTGGCCTCAAGCAGCCATTTTAGGAACCTGCTAAAAGATGTGCTTTGCTTCACACAAGAGAGAAGAAGCAAGGTGTCCTGAAAACAAGGCTTATGACAGGAATAGGGTGAAAGCAATTCCAGGATGACCAGAAGTCTTAGGACAATTAATGTGTGGCAGACGTCTGGAGTCCAGTTCAGGGCAGGACAGAGAACTCCAGCAGTGATGTGTGCAGGGAACAATGACAACAACAAAAAGTGAATCTTATGGGTTTCCTGCTGTGCTGGAATCCAGCTTGTCAGCACTGAGGAATGAATTTGTGACAGTTATATAGCAAATGAAACAGCTGGACTAAATGAAGGAAGCATTAATTCCAGGGAGGACAATATTATAGAAGATAGGAAATGAAACTGTAATACCCTATATGGGTCTACTCTGCATTACTTTTACATAAAATGTAAACAATAAATATTGATTAACTTGAAAAGGGTGATATAGCTCTTTTAGAAGAATAGAAAAAGGTGAAGATTATATAGCTGTGTGTGAGAGAATGGAGGAAGTGGCTATGAGAGTTAGAATCTCATCTTACTAGTGGGAATCAATAGCTATCACTTACATTTTTATAAAATCATAAGAGAGCAGTGTAAAAGAAGCTATTTTAAAATATGGAAATAAACACCAGGATAAACTGTCAAAAATATTGAAAGTGGTTGCTTCTGGGGAATTGGAATTGGGAAAGAATGGGAAGATACCTGCTTTTTTGTGCATTATTTTAATCAATAAGAATTTTAAAATTAAATTAAAAAAGAAAAAATACTGTTCTAAAATTTAACATTTCGACAAACATCTTGTTATATAATTCTTACAGAAGTATAAATATTCTGACTTTTTAGCCAAATGTCTAATGATGAGGTATCTGAAAAGAATTCCAAAGTAGTGAAGTAGAAAAGCTACAAAGTTCCTTATTCCTGTATTACAAATTATTTAAAAAACTATGTAGTCTGTTTGAAAGTATTTCAATAGTATCTAAATATATTCAGAAAGACATTCAAGAAATATTTTTAAGTAAAAAATTGAGCATGAGCAGTAAGTGTTCCAACTTTTAAAAATAATGAGGTCAGGTTTTTCTCAACTATAAAATTATACATTATGTTTTGCCTGTATTTAAGTTCAATGCTACTTAACACAGGGTCTGACCATACTATGGGAGATGCTTGCTAAGTGTTTGGATGGAATTGAATTTTTGAGTCCCTTGGAGATCTGATCAAGCCAAGAATTAAGGGAGGAGGTGTTCTTAGTTGACTTGATACAATTTGATTTTTCACTTTTCTTTTGGAATGAAAATGAAATTCACAAATTCCTAGAGGCTTTTACTAGGAGTGAAATTCCAAGCTTTTATGATCCTTTCTGTAAAGGAACTTACTGGACTCCACGCCTTAGATTACTGACCTACATCTGGATTCTAGATGGATTCACTGTTTTTCTCATAGTCTATAAATCACATATCCAAAATGAAACTTCTTTTAATCTATTCCAGCCACAGCAGCTTGTCAGTATTTTGTTAGCAAGTGAAGAATGGATCAAATAAAAGTTATTTTAATTTAGGGAATTTTTTTTTTCTGTTTCCTTCTTATTTTGCATTTGAATTGTGTTCTCCTTCAGTTAAAATCTTCCTTTTCATCTGTTAATTGGTAATTCTTATGATAACACTTTCTCCTTTAAGTAGTCTTTCCCAGTTATTTTAAGGTAAATGTTTAATCAATACATACATACTGCTTATGGAAAATATGATAGAAAACCCCAGGCAAATATTTATGATAATTTGTACAATGTTCACCATGTAAGAAGGATTGTTCTGAATATTTTACTCACAAAAGCTCCCTTCACCCTCTTGTATTAGTTTTCTATTATTGCTACAACAAATTACCACAAGTTTGGTGCAAAAACAACAGAAATTTATATTACAGTTCTGGTGTTCAAAATTCCAACATAACTCCACTGGGCTAAAGTCAAGGTGTCAGTAGGGCTTTATTTTCCCCTGCAAAGGCTCTAGGAAAGAATGCTTCCTTTTCTCCCCCAGTTTCTGGAAGCTTCCCATATTCACCGGTTCATGGTCCCTCCCTCCATCATCAAAGCCAGCAACACAGCACCCTTCTGCCACTGCTTATGTCGTCACTTCTCTTTCTCTGACTTCTTCTTCCACTTGCAGGGACCCTTGTGATTATCTTGGGTCCACTAGATAACTCTCCGTAATCTCCCTATTTTAAGGTCAACGGTTAGCAACCTTGGTTCTATCTGCAACTTAATTTCCCCTTTGCTACGTAAGGTAACATACAGTTTTTAGAGTTTGGAACATGAGCGTTACGGGTATATTCTGCCTATCATATCTCTTAACCACACTGTAGTACTTATGGAACTACTGTTATTTTTACCTCTCTTTTACAGGTAAGGCACGGAGAAGCTATATGAATTCCCTAAGGTCACAAAACTGATATTCGAACCCAGGCAGTTTGGGTTTGGAGTCCCTGCCCTTAAAGATTACATTTACACCAAGGTAACTCATCGTTGGTATATTGTACTTTTTAAAAATGTCTTATTTGGGTTCTGTTTTTTTAGATTATAGGCATAGTTTTATAGGCTTTTCTCTTCATACCGTTTCTATTTAACATTACCACATGAACTTCCCTCACATCTTTAAAATGTCTGTATTGTATGCTATTTCAGCTTCAGGGCCTTTGCACATGCTACTTCCCCTGAATGCAGTGCCCACCCATATCTTCATGTGGCTTACTCCCCGCTTCACCGTACAAATGTCATCTCATCAAGGAAGCCTTCCTTAGCCACTGTTTCTAAAGGAGCATGCTATCACTCTCTGTCTGTATGCTCCTCTTTATTTTCTTCCTATCATTTGTCACCAACTGATTTTATGTAATATATCTATTCTTTGTCTCACTTACTAGAATGTAATCTCCATGAGGACAAGGGCTGTATTTTGCTCATTGTAGGTATTCAGTAAGTATTTCTTCAATGAACGAATGAACAGTGGATATTTTAAAATTAAGGAGAGTCATTCCCAATTCCAGTACCTTAACAAGTATCAACTTTCCTCATGTTCTTTTCTTTCCCTGTCCATAAATATAATTTTATGTACATGATTTTAGTAGAGAGGAAATTACATGTTGTGTGTGTACTTCCCTAAATTTTATACAGTTTCCATCTTGCTTGTTGGTTTTAATGCCTATTAGTCTTAATGGTTATATGGAAAACATTAAATCAATGTACATAATTAAGTATCATTCCATTCACTATCACTTAGGTTAAACTTTCTGCTTTTCTTAACCATGTGCTTAATCTTTCACAGGTAACAATGTCTTTGCTCATTTCCTCACTAGGAAAAGAATATCTAAATTATTACTGTTAAATATAATATAAAGTACCCAGATAATGACTAACAAATAATTGTTACTCAAAAAATTATTCATTTCCTCTATTTAGGTTTCATTTCTGATATATTCCTATTATAAAATAATGCTATATTGAACATTTTCTGCTGTTGAAAATTTTGTATTCTTTACTTAGAATAGATACGAAGGAGTGGTATTATTGTGTTGGTGTGGTTTAAAATATTTGGTAAATTAATAAGACTGAATTAATTTAGGGTAAATACTCATATCTTGGTTTAAAGTATGAGGTTTCCTAAAGACGAATGAGTGACATTATTCTTAATATATTTTATTTAGAATATAAAGTTCTTATTATTTCAGAAATAATTCTTTTCTATTCCTCATAATATGTTAAGTCTTTCAAGGTATAAAATTCTTCTTTATGCCTCAAAATATTCAGAATTTTGTTTAAATCTGGAAAATGATTATTTCACCTCTCTGTGGGCTGAGTGGATTGCTCATTTACTCTAGCTCTGAATCTCCTTTGAATTTCTTAGAATTGGTGCACAAATGACTTCCTCCTCCTTTCTTATTTTTATTTGACAAATCTTTCTAATTTAACAGTTGCTCTTAAAAATAAATTCATCATCAGTTTGTTGCTATACTTGTCTGCATCTTTCCTGGTCTCAATTTAGTCACAGCGTCTGTGCAAAATGGCAGGAAAGTTATTTATTACTCTACTATCCAGAGGGAATGCTTGATTCCCGACATTTATATTCCTTGAACATAAAAGCCAGATAAAAAGAAAATCAAACTTCATCCTCCAGGGATTGAACAGATTGCTTACCATGGTTAAGAGAGACTGCCTCCCCCGCCTCCTCTTCCTGAATTATAAATACACTCTCAGGGCTTGTGTCCCCAAGTGACCAGATATTTTTATTCTAAGTCACATTTTGTTGGAGTGATTTAAACTGAGGGGAAAAACCTGTTGGCCTGGCAGTTGAATGGTTAAGAAAATAGTCTTTGGAGGTCTGCCAATCTGAGGGTCCTCAGCACTTCTGTGACCCAACCCAGTGATTCTGCCTCTGCTCATCAGATTCCTGAGCTGTCACTGTGATGATAATCACTAGCTCATAGTCTGTGTAAGGAGTGAATGAATGCAAAGTGTATGCAAGACGAAGGAGTAATTTTATATGTTTGAGGTAGTGAATTTTATATCCAAGCAAACCATCATTTAAGTAGTAGAATGTAAGAAAGATATCCTGAGGCATATAAGTCTTCAGAAGGTTTACTAAACACGGATCTTATAAATCCAGAAGAAAGTGATAAGCTATGTGGGTAAGAGTAAGCATTACAGATTGAATGTGTTGCCCCAACATTCATCTGTTCAAATATTACTCCCTCCCCAGTGTGATGGTATGGTATTAGGAGGTGGGGCTTGAGGGAGGTAATTAGGATTAGATAAAGTTATGGGCTTTCCTGGTGGCTCAGCAATAAAGAACCCGCCTGCCAATGTAGAAGACGCAGGTTCAATCCCTGGATCAGGAAGATTCCTTGGAGAAGAAAATGGCAACCCACTCCGAAATTCTTGCCTGGAAAATCCCGTGGACAGTAGAGTCTTGTGGGCTACAGTCCATGGGGTTGCAAAGTGTGGGACACAATTTAGTGACTGAACATGTGCGAAGGTTATGAGGGTGAAGTCTTCCTTATGAATACAGGTAGTATTCTTATAACAGCCATGTTCCTCTATGTGAGGGTACAAGGAGAAGGAGGTCGTTTGCATCCCAAAAGAGGCTTCTCACCAGAATTCATCTGTGCTGGCAACGTGATCTCAGAATTCTAGCCTCTGGGATTGTGAGACATTCGTGTTTGTTGTTTAAATCACTCGCATTTGGTAATTTGCTATTGTACCCCAAACTGCCTAGGGCAGTTAGTAACTTAGTAAAGTTCATTGTTGTTTCAAAAGAAAAAACTTAAAAAAGTATATTCTTAGTAATGTAGAACAAATTTATGGTTGAAGCCAGAGGGAGGCAAAATATTTTTTTTTATTTATGAAGTGGATATTGACATTTAAGAAACTAAATAATAAACACGACAGTTGATTTTAATAAATTTGGCATAACCATCAAATGATAAAGATAGAAAATGCAATCTTCAAGTGAGAAGAAGAGAACCTAATCTATTTTTTGAAGGCAGAAAAAGAAAAACAAGCAGAATAAAAGTGTGGTAAATAGAAAGGATGAAAAGGGTAATGGAAACACATTCTAACATAAAATAAGAATAAATACAAATAGATTTAGCTTATTGGACAAAAGTCAGTTTCAGAGAGGTATTTTAAAAGTATGTCCCACATATAGAGCTTATATAAAAGGCATATTTGAAAGATAGAGAAAATTTGAAGTTACATGTATGACAAAATACAATCTAGACAAATTTGTGATAGCAATTATGATATTAAAATGTGAAAACATAATGGTAAAAGTGTAGCATAAAAGAACAATAGACTAATAAACTAACTGGAGACATATATGTACCTTACAAGATAGGCTAGAATAAAAGCTGCAAACAGAATTATAGGGGAAAATGAATACAGCTGTACATAACAGTGGGGGCTTCCTTGATAGCTCAGTTGGTAAAGAATCCACTTGCAATGCAGGGGACCCTTTTGAATCTTGGGTCAGGAAGATCCGCTGGAGAAAGGATAGGCTACCCACTCCAGTATTCTCGGGCTTCTCTTGTGGCTCAGCTGGTAGAGAATCTGCATGCAATGCGGGAGACCTGGGTTCGATCCCTGGGTTGGGAAGATCCCCTGGACAAGGAAACGTATAGTATTATCCATTCTTGCAAAAATATTTATCTATATTGCTCTATACTTGTTCTTCCCTTTCTGCGGCACATATAAAAATATGTGGAATGATGTCATCAAATAATAGTGATGGCTTCTTTAGGCAATGACATTTTGGATGAATTTTAAACATTTTTCTTTGTATTTTTCTGTATTAGTTGACTTAAAAAAAGACAAGCGTATATCTATTTATCTATGTCTATCTACAGTTTTTGCAAATACAGAATCACTATTCTTTTGGGGTTATCTAAGAGAATGTTTACTTATTTATTCATTTAAAACAAAAAAAAATTTCCTTGTAGCTGATTTACACGTTGTGTTAGTCTCAGGTGTACAAAATCAGTCAAATATATACATATATCTGATCTTTTGTACATTCTCTTCCCATATAGGCCATTACAGAGTATTGGGCTCCCTGCACCATACAGTAAAGGTTACCTATTTCATATATGGAAGTGTGTGTATGCCAATCTCGATTTCCCAATTTATCCTACCTTCCCTTATCCCATGGAAACCTTAAACTTGTCTTCTGGATCTGTGACTCTACTTCTGTTTTGTAATTAATAATTTTAGTAACAAAACAAAAGACTATTCTTTTAAAATTAAAAAGAAATCTATAAAGTCTTTTTGTGTGTTCTTTGCAAACCAAGCATTTAGAAATTTCTCAATCATTTCTCTTATAACCTACTTTTCAGACTCCTTAGTTCACATGCTGGGTTTTCTATGCCCTTCTTAGAATGAAATAAATACAAAACAATACCCTATGGATGGCTTGTCCCTATTCAAAATCAATAAGATTTTTCTATATATTATCCTGAAATGCCTGAGATACTGCTCCCTGTAACTTCCTAAAAACTGTGACAGGAAATACTAGGTATGTGGAGAAGAAATCAGGGGATAAGGCAGAATGAAATGTCAAAAAGAATATTCAGTTCAGTTCAGTTTGGTCGCTCAGTCGTGTCCGACTCTTTGCAACCCCATGAACCACAGCATGCCAGGCCTCCCTGTCCATCACCAACTCCCAGAGTTTACCCAAACTCATGTCCATTGAGTCGGTGATGCCATCCAACCATCTCATCCTCTGTGGTCCCCTTCTCCTCCTGCCCTCAATCTTTCCCAGCATCAGGATCTTTTCAAATGAGTCAGCTCTTCACATCAGGTGGCCAAAGTATTAGAGTTTCAGCTTCAACATCAGTCCTTCCAATGAACACCCAGAACTGATCTCCTTTAGGATGGACTGGTTGGATCTCCTTGCAGTCCAAGGGACTCTCAAGAGTCTTCTCCAACAGCACAGTTCAAAAGCATCAATTCTTTGGTGCTCAGCTTTTTTTATAATCCAAATCTCACATCCATGCATGACCACTGGAAAAACCATAGCCTTGACTAGATGGACCTTTGTTGACAAAGTAATGTCTCTTCTTTTTAATATGCTGTCTAGGTTGGTCATAACTTTCCTTCCAAGGAGTAAGCGTCTTTTAATTTCATGGCTGCAGTCACCATCTGCAGTGATTTTGGAGCCCAGAAAAATAAAGTCAGCCACTGTTTCCACTGTTTCCCTATCTATTTGCCATGAAGTGACTTATAATACTATGAATTATGTCTCTGGGGAGATGTGATGGTTTGAATGTGTGCGTCCTTTCAAAATTCTTATGTTGAAGTCATAATGCCTAATGTGCCTTTGGGAAGCAGCTGGGTCATGAGGCTGGGATCCTCATGAATATAATTTGTGCTTTTGTAGAAGAGCCCTCAGAGACCTTGCTTACTTCCCTTCCATTCTGTGAAGACACAGCGAGAAGGTGATGGCTATGCACCAGAAAGTGAACCAAACAACAAATCAGCTCGCCCTGTGATCCTGGCCTTTCTGGTCTCCAGAACTGGGAGAAATAAATTTCTGTTGTCTCTAAGCAACTCAATCTGTGATATTTTACTCTAGCTGCAGGAGCAGACTAAGAAAGGAGATTTACAGAGGGTGGAAATCACATAGTTAAAGAGCCCATTATTTCCCTTAATTAGCTTGCATCCAGGTTATGTTAGTGAAAATGAGGGTGAACAGTAGACACACTGGCTGTCCTGTGGCTGAGTAAGCATAGTGACTTCATGAAGTTTCCAAAATAAAGCAAGTGACACTTTGTGCTCCCTCACACTGACCAGGCTCATTCAAGTTTTTTTAGCTGGTAGGCATTCTGCTTGCAGAAAGCATATTTGAGTGGCTGATATTCTGCTTCCATGGGCCTCTAGTGTGTTTGGCATTGACGGTACACTTTTCCTGATAGGTTGTGTGCCTGTCAATCTGTGGGTGATGGGGGCTGCTCCTTTAGGCTCCTCTGAGCACCTAAAGAACAGAGAGTGATGATGGTGTGTACACCTAGCCCTTTGATACTTTTTTTCTTTTCTTTCTTTGTCCTGGCAACTGAGACCACTGCATGATAAGACTGCTGAGGATGGGTAAGCAGACTGCTGTTACAGTGAAATGACCCTAGAGTGGGAATCAGGAGATTTGGGATTTATTTCTATTTTGCAATTAATTTGCTATGTTCCTCCTAAAAAATAATTTATTTCATCTCCTTATGCCTTTTTTAATCACAGTTGGGCTGAAGCAAAGTTCTTTACAGTTTTATCATTCTGTCACACTCACACTTAATATTTAATCAGCAGCAATGATAGGGATGTTTTTATCCACATATGTGTTTTTAATATAGTGTCATTATCATAAATAATAGTGTTCAGTAGTGATCCTTTTGGAATATCAGAGCTGAAGCTCCTTTAAATGCTTTTGTGAAAATATTATCTCAAGGTAAATGACATTTATCTCTCAATTAGGTGGTAAAGGACAGGAATGGAGTTTACATCCTACTGATTTATGCCCATATTTTATTGACTTCATTAAACTTTGCATTTAAACACTGTATATGTGTGTAATTTATTAGAAAATTAAATGGCAGTGATATTTGATACAGGCAGATGAGATGGAAAGGTTACATTTGCATGAATCCATGCTTCAGCTTTTAGCTTTAAGTTCTGAATTACAACAGAGTCCTTTCTCTTGTTATTAACACATTTTGCAATGTATTGATTAAACCATCATCTGCTTGGAACTAGGAACCGTTCTTCATGGCCTTCAGGAAGCATTCCATAAATGGCTGAATGAAGGAGTGCCAGAGGCAATCATACGACCATGTGGATGGACACTGCTGCCATCCATGGTCTAATGTGAGTGAAGCCAGCCCTCTGTTGGTGGTCAGCTCTTAAGGTATTTTTGGCTACTTTTTCCCATTTCCCTTAGATATTACTCCAAATCCTTATCATTACCACAAGCTACCTATACAACTCTTGCTTCTTTTGCTTTCAGCAAATGACTCTCACACACTCTCTTCCTTGAGAAAAAAGGTGGTCATCCAAGTGCAATGATGCTGTCAGTTGCTGACTTTGGTGCTCAACAGAAGCAACCCCTTGTGCAATGCTATTAAATGAGGCAGCTGGCTGGTTGGGAACTCTGAGGTCACACTGTATCTGAATGTGTCACTGCCAGGCACATTATGGTAGAGAACACCAGTCAAAGGCTGCACTCTTTCTCACAGACCTGAACTCTTCCAGCTCTTACTACTCCTTCATTAGAAGCCAGAAATATGTCCATACACCTACCACTCTATCCTCCCTTCCAGCAGAATCCTTCCTTTCCAAGGCCCACCTTCCACAAATGCCTCCATTCCCTGCCTTCTCCAAGACCTTGCTTTTTCTCTTATGTCTTTGCTTTCTCTCTTTGCTGCCTTTTTTCTGTCAGTCCAGTTCATTCTTGCATTCGTTCATTCATTCATTTCAGATTGAATTATTGATCCTAATTCTCCTCTCCCCTTTAATAGGATTATACTTCCATCCTTTTACCATATAATGTGGCAGTGTTCTCTCATTCTCATTTCTTTGGGTCTGTTTCCTCAAGTGCAAAAGGAACTAGTTGGATAAGATAAAATTCTTTATATAGTTTAATATCTTATGACACATTCAATATTTAATTAGCAGCAATGATATGGACATTTCTCTCTGAGTATATGTTTTGACTTAGGCATCATAATTCTGAATAATAGTGGGCAGAATACATTAATACTTTCCCACCTCTTTGATGTTGGTCTGGGTCTTGTGACTTACTATGACCTGTGGAAAGTGCACAGAAGTAACAGTGTGCCAATCACAGCCAAGGCTTCAGGAAGCATGACATGCTTTTGCCTGCCTTCTTATTTTCCAGTGATCTACTGAAAGAACATGCCCCAGGCAGTCTGTAGCCCAAAGAGAATGAAGAAACACATGGTGCAGAACTGAACAAAACCCATAGCCTGGAGCCAAGCCCAGCCAGGCTCGCTGAGATCAGCTGAACTCAAGCTGACCCGTAGATTCATGGTCAAGAAAGGAATGCTTGTTATTTTTCAGACATTGAGTTTTAGGAAGATTTGTTATTTAGCATTATTGCAGTGAAAACTAACTCATACACTACCAGATCCATTTTCCACTCAGCAATTATTTATTGGGTAGCTAATAAATGCCAGATACTTGTAGGCTTCAGGGTTACTATGGTGAGTAAAACAAAGAAGACAAAATAAATGAGCAGAGTGATTTCACATCCTGATAAATGCTATGAATACAACAAACTGAGGTGAAAAAACAGTGATGGGGGCCATGGAAGAGTGTGCCTTTGGTTTGGGTGGTCAGGCAAGGCCTCTGGATACCCATTTGAATAAGATTTATATGACAAGAAGGAGGCAGTCAGAGAATGACCCAGCCATAGCACATTCCTGCAAAAGAACAGCCGTGGAAAATCCTTGGCTTCAGAACAGACTTGGGTCTCTCAAATAAGCAAAAGCTGTAAAATTAACATGAAACATAATTCCAGATACTAGAAGCTGGGCTGATATATAGAAATAAAACCAAACTGCAGGTAACAGCTGAGCCAGACTAGAAAATCAGAGTGGCTGCAAAGAGGGGCAGATTCTGGACTTGAGATTTTGGCCAGTGTCGTCCTACTCTAGGGTGAGTCAGGCTGGCTTATGTGCAGCTGACAGACAACTGTTGTTCCACTGAATTGGACAGTTTCTTTCATTGTCTGCATCCTGTTTAGTATTTCTCAGGCCAAAGTTTTTTCATCTCAGCTAGAGAGGCATTACATAGTTTTCATCAGATGCAAATACTTAATATTCTGTGGGAAAACTCTGCTTGTTCCTCTTTCGTGGTCCCTCCAGCCCCGTTCTTTTAATCAAAGTTATACACACACCTGGTTTGAAGATTCAAAGAAGACTATAAGGTTTCTTATAAGAAACAGCCATCCTCCTTGAGCAGCCCCTGCACACTCACATCCATCCCTCTCAGAGCACTTAACTTCATTTACCTGGTTATTATCCTTTCACTTTCCTGTCTCTAAATAACAGACACATTGCTACTTCTTGATTGGCCATTTTTGGATATTTCACGTTGATTCTTCACTCTTGACTATGAGAATTTAGTTTTCTGTCTTTCCTCTTCTCCCATCAAATACATATTTCTATTCTATCACCTTTTCCTCTCAGTATAAGGTTATGATAATCTTACTTACCTCATTGTCCATTTATAGAAATGCTTTTGAAAGCTGAGTCATACAATACAATGTAATTACTTTTCTGTGCAAGGCAACCTCTGAGATGGTTCCCAGTGATCCTTGCTTACTAGTATTCAAGACTGCCTATTGCCCTTCCCTGAGTAAGAGCTGGGCTTATTGCCTTGCTTCTAACAAACAGAATATGGCAGAAGCAATGAGATGTCACTTATGAGATGAGATGTGGTGACATAAAGACAGCTTACATTTGGGGCATTCTCTTTTGTTCACACACTCTGAATGTGGTAGAGGTCTCAATTTCCCCAAATTGCCATTCCCTAGTTACTCAATCAAATACTAATCTCAGTACTGCTGTGAAGGGATTTTGCAGATGGAATTAAGGTTCCTAATCAGTTGACCTTAAATTAGGAAGTATATTATGAACAGAGTGTGAGTGTTCCCCAAAATCCATCTTTTGAAATTCTAATGCACAATGTGATTATATTACAAGGCAGGCCTTTGGGAAGTAATTAGGGCATAAGTGTGAAACCCTAATGAATAGGATTAGTATTGGAAGGAAAGGGTCCCCAGAGAGCTTTCTCATCCTTTCTGCTGTGAGAGGACCCAGTGAGAAGACTGCTGTCTATGAACAAGGAATCAGGTTCTCCCCAGATACAGAATCTCTCAGTGCCTTAATCTAGAACTTCCTAGCCTCCAGAAATGTGAGAAATACATGTTTGTCATTCAAGCCACTCAGCCTATGGGAGTTCTGTAATAGCAGCCCAAACAGACTAGACAGGAAAATTATTATGGGTCATCCAAATAGGCCATAGGAACCCTTGAAGACAGAAGTGCAAGGCAGAGATGAGAAAAAAGAAGGAAATGTGTGGCAGAAGGGGAGTCCAAAGACACTAAAACTATGAACAGGACTGAGGTCCCCATCAGCAGCTTCTAGATGAAGGGGGTCATGAGCCAGGGAATGTGGGCTTTAGAAGCTGAGGGTGACCCTTGGTCAATAGTCAACAAGGAAAAGATAATCTAGTCCTATCACCACATGGGACTAAATTCTGCCAACCTCCTGAAGAGCCTGGATGTGGATTCTTCCCCAGAGCTCCAGACAAGAGCCCAGCCTGAGACACAGAGCAGAGGCTCTGAGCTTACCTGGACTTCTGACCAATGGAGCTATAAGATAATATGTGGGTGTTTTTTAAGCTGCTAAATTTGCGATAATTGTTACAGCATCAATAGGAAGCAAAAACATTGCAGAAGCCACTGGTCAAGCTGTGAGCAAACAAAGGAAGTTGGGGAAGTGATGTACCAAGGATCCATCATAAGGTTGGATAAGGTTACTTTATTAAGTAAAATTTTCTCAAAAGATTACATGAAAGAGGTCATGCACTTACTCAATAAATGCTTATTGAGTGCATGCTGGGGACACTACCATGAATAAGACAATGGTTCTGTTGCTGTGGAAACATTTTAACAATTTTAGTTAGAAAAGAGGGTGTGTGGCTATCAATTACATTTGTGTTCTGTTCTTCCAAGTATACGCACAACCAAGAGAGACTTCATCATACTTATTTTGATACATTTTAGGAAAATCCAAGATTATTTGACAAACATTTAATTTGTTGTTGTTGTTCAGTCGCTCAGTCATGTCCAACTCTACAACCCCATGGACTGAAGCTTGCCAGGCTTCTCCGTCATTCACCATATCATGGAGTTTGCTCAAACTCCTGTCCTTTAAGTCAATGATGCCATCCAACCATCTCATCCTCTGTCACCCCCTTCTCCTCCTGCCCTCAATCTTTGCCAGCATCAGGGTCTTTTCCAATGAGTTGGCTCTTCTCATCGGGTGGCCAAAATATTGGAGCTTCAACTTCAGCATCAGTCTTTTCAATAAATATTCAAGGTTGATTAAACACTGACTAAATCCTCAGATTGGTCCAGGTCCCAGGTGGTAAACAATGATTCCTGGCCTCACAATGTTTATGCAAGAAGAAGGCAGGTGTGGAAGGGTATTGCTTCCTACCTTCCTATACTACACAGTGTGATGTTTAAAAGAGGAGAAGAGAAGGGGCCCAAGGAGGAGCAAGGTCAGGTTGTTAGAGCACTGACTTGGGGTGCACATTGGTTAGGATATTTTTAATTTAGCAAGAACTTTCTTTTACATGTTGTCTTTCAAAATAACAAGGAATATGGTACCTTCTAATTCTCGTTTCTGATTCTACTACAGATGCAAGAGAAAGCGAAGAATACACTGCCTTTGCACATTGCCTAAATATTTACTTCTGCTCATAAAATTCAAGGATCTATTAGGAATTTGGCCTTGAGCTGGACAGATGTGCCTGTGCAATAGAAGATTAGGTTTTTGTGTGTTTTGTGCTCAAGAGCACTATGGTGTTGACATGTGCTTTTCCCAGAGTAATTTCATTACCATCACTCATTTACTAATTTAGTCAGAGACCATTTGTTTAGGGGACCCCTGTGTGTAGTTTAAAAATAGCTATACATTCAGGTTTCCTTGATCTTACAAAAATAAAAAAAAAGAAAAAGAAGCTGTTGGTTTTCCATACAGAAATAACTGATCTCAATCAATCTGTTTCCTCCTATATATAAACATGGGCACAGATGTGTGTAACCTGCCCTGAAATGGTTTTATGTAAGTTTGCATATATAGTTCTCTGTGTTCTTTTTGTTGAATATGGCTTTGTTTGGCTTTCTCATTAGGAACCAGAGATTAGAGGCATTGCTTCATATTTGTTATTCTCCTCTATTGTTAGTTTCAGGCTTCCCAGGTGGTGCTAGTGGTAAAGAATCCACCTGCCAATGCTGAAGACACAATAGATGCTGATTTGATCCCTGGGTTGGAAAGATCCCCATGGAGAAGGAAATGGCAACCTACTCCAGTATTCTTGCCTGAAAAACCCTATGGACAGAGAAGCCTGGCAGGCTACCATCCATGAGGTCAGAAAGAGTCAGACATGACTGAGTGCACACAAATTTTTAGTTTAATAATTCCATCAACAAGTACCTGCTATACTCCTAGCACTGTGATAGGCTTTAGGGGATATAAACATAACCATGAAAGAGTCCCAGGAGTTAAGTAACTCAGTTTAAGTGAGGAGTCGATGTCTGAATTGATTTCTGTAGAAGAATAAATAAGGAATGCCCTCTTCTTGAGAGAAGTTGGACCAATAACAAGATATACACTAACCTCAGTGACAAAAATAATTCAAGGTAGGATAAAAACTTTCTATCTAGGAGAGTCCCTCCCTAGGAGACAGAGTTGTGGGATATAGAATTCCATTAGAATGAATCAGTTGAATTGAGTAGGAACTAGAAGCAAAAATCAGATGGGGATCCCTATTTTTAAAAACTGGATTAGTTAAGATAGTGTTAACTATTAATAAGAAAAGTGAAAGCAAAATGAATGATTGTTTACATAGGATAAACATATATTTGTCAATCATATAAAGTCCAAAATAAACATGTCTAATTGGTGGAAGGTTTCTTCCACGTAGTGACTCAGGGATCAACACTCCCTCCATCCTGTGGCTTTATTACCTTGAGCACTAATTTTCAAGGTCACTGCATTCTGCACCAAGTCCAAAGATAGTGAAAGAGTACAGATGTGTTCATAGGTGGTTTATGGTCCAGGCTTAGAGCTGGCATACAGTGTTCCATGCTGTGGGCTAGAATTTAGTCATGTGACATCAACCAACTAGAAGGAAAGCTGACAAATAATAGATTAGCTGTGTAACTAGCGGGAGGAATGAGGCAAACAGCTAATTTCTGCTACAAAGGCCTTAAGCTGAATTATAATACTTAAGGGTTGGAAAACACTAGAGGGTTTTGCATCTATTTATTCTCTTCTGCGCTGGCTGGAGAACACTTCAATTATATCTTACATGACATATGTTCTAGGCTACTTTACATTTTCTGTCTCCTGAAACTGGACTCTCCATAATTTGTCAACAGCCAACTTTAAATTTTGGTGTCCAGAAAGATTCTATTATTTCAGATATGGTTAACCAGAAAGAACCGTAAAGGGACAAACTTTCCCTCATGTCCAAGACTAGGTAATCATATAGCTCTTCTTACTTTTTACCATTTAATTCATTCACTTAATTGGTATATGTCATGGATTAGAAAAGTAGATGTTACTCTTTCTTATTCACTGTTGTGTTCCCATGTCTAGCATAATACCTGCTACACAGTAAGTATTTAACAAATATTTAATGAAAGAAGAAAAGTTTATTGGAATCTTATGAGTTTCCTATAATTTAATGCATAACTTCATATTTTCCATTTCTTATCTTTCTGGGCTGCATTTAAGGTGATTTCTGCTATCAGGTTTCTAATTTAATCCTTGTTCTCTTTAACTGTGCCATTGAGTGGATCATCAATCGAACTTTTTAAAAAAAATTTAATGTCGTTACTTTTAATTTCTAGAATTAATTTTGCTCAGTTTGCTTTTTGGATTTTGTCCCTTCCTCTATTTCTCTGGTGGCTTCCCTGGTGGCTCAGAAATAAAGAATCCACCTGCCAATGCAGGAGACATAGGTTCGATCCCTGGGTGGTGAAGATGCCTTAGAGGAGGAAATAGCAACCCACTCCAGTATTCTTGCCTGGGGAATCCCATGGGCAGAGGAGCCTGGTATGCCACAAGTCCACGGGGTGGCAAAAGAGTCAAACACAACCTAGTGACTAAACAACAACAGCAACTATTTCTCTGTTTAAACATCTTTATCTTAAGTCACTTTGAGGATGCTCCAAGATTGTAGATTCCGGCATCTGAAAGTTCTTACCTGGATCATCCTCACTGCGCATGTGCGCTGTCTCTGACACAGCTGACAACAGGTACCCTGAGCCGGGGATGCCAGTAGGTATTTTCAGGTGTGCCTCTGTTGAGGCTCTGTCCACCGAATGACTTTCAGATCAGTTTTTATGTTACGATCTCATTTTCGGTTTTTTCTATCTTGAGAATAGTACAGAATTTGGCTACGCGCTTCAGACAGGAGTTTCCAGCTCTTGTTTCTGGTGGATGACTGGGAATGGAGCCCAAAGCCTTCATTTCCTCCTCACTGTGCTTAAAACCATATTTCCCTTGGGCATGTATGTGGTCCTTGTGCTGTGTCTGTCAGTTCCCTCTTCACTTTTGGCACCCTTTCTTGCTCTTTTATGCTTGACCGTGTATTAAAAACATTGAAAAAATACATTCTCCCCAGCGTTTCTATGGGCTTGGAGCAGACACTGGGGTTTCCCACTGTGGTGGATACTGTGATATGTGGCCCAGGAACCCCTTCCCTGAAGGATTTGTTGACCCAGCTGCTGGCAGTGCTGTCTGTGGAGAGTATTCAGCTGTCAGCTCCTTCAGGGATTGCTTCAGCTGCGGAGAAGCGCCTCGTCCAAGGTCACAGCCTTTCCCCTGGGCGCCTGCATCCGGTGATGGATTCATGTGTGAGTAGTAAGGTTAGGCCATCTTGGCCCAACTCTGGACTATGCTGAAGAGCCATTCTAGTTCTAAAGCCTCCCATAAGTTTGGTCAAGGCAGTTACCGACCTGTCTCAGCTCGACCTCTCCCTTTGCTTGGTCCTGCTCCCATCCCTGCCTTTCCACAGGTATTGATGCTAAGGTTGCTGCTGATAGAGAGCCTGTCCTCTAAACTCCACTTTACTGCCTGCTCCCTGGGACCCAACCTGTGATACCACATCTGGCCACTCTATACTGACCACAAGTTTCATATAGAAGGCCTTTAGAGAATGTTTGTTGATGATGTTGATATAAACAGCTGCCAAGCCAGTTGCCTCATTCTCCCATACTGTGTGACAAGATTCACTCACTTATCTAAGATTTAAATTCTTTTTTGAGATTTCTATCTTTTGTTTCAAACTTTCAAGATCTTTTAAAATGTTGACTTCTTTTTCCCATTTGATTTCTTCTTTTTTTGTGGCTTTGTGACATTTTGCAATGTGATATGTCTCCCCCCTATACCTTCATCTGAATAACTGAGAAAATAACATTTAATAGGAAGGATTAAGAACTTCTGATAAATCCTCCTAGGAGCACAGACCACTATTTAGACTCTAATTTCAAATAGCTACAAATCTATAATATGATCTGTTTTTTTGCCATCTTATCTAAACCATCTAGAGAGGCTTGACTAAATAAATGAAATCCAGGCTCACTCTGTATATCCATCATTTAATAACTTTATGGGGTTCTCAAGCCAAGAATACTGAAGTGGTTTTTCCAGTCCCTTCTCCAGTGGACCACATTTTGTCAGAACTCTCCACCATGACCCGTCTGTCTTGGGTAGCCTTACACGGTATGGCTCATAGTTTCACTGAGTTAGAGAAGGCTGTGATCCATGTGATCAGCTTGGTTAGTTTTCTGTGATTGTGGTTTTCATTCTGTCTGCCCTCTGATGGATATGGATAAGAGGCTTGTAAAAGCTTCCTAATGGGAGGGACTGGCTGTGGGGAAATCTGGGTCTTGCTCTGGTGGCAAGACCATGCTCAGGAAATCTTTAATCCATTTCTCTGTTGATGGGTGGGGTTGTGTTCCCTCCCTGTAGTTTGGCCTGAGGCCAAACTATGGTAGGGGTAATGGAGGTAACGGTGACCTCCTTCAAAAGGACTAATGCCAGCACACCTGGTAGCTCCCAGAACTGTTGTATTCAGTGCCCCTGATCCCATGGCAGGCCGCTGTTGACCCACACCTCTGCCAGAGACTCCTGGACACTCACAGGCAAGTCTGACTCAGTCTCTTGTGGGGTCGCTGGTCCTTTCTCCTGGGTCCCGGTGCACACAAGGTTTTGTTTGTGCCCTCCAAAAGTCTGTTCCTCCAGTCCTGTGGAAATTCTGTAATCAAATCCCACTGGCATTCAAAGTCAAATTCCCTGGGGGTTCTTAGTCCCTTTGCCAGATCCCCAGGTTGGGGAATCTGTTGTGGGCCCTAGAACTTTTGCAACAGTGTGAGAACTTCTTTGATGTAATTGTTCTCCAGTTTGTGGGTCATCTGCTCAGTGACTCTGTGGTGGGGCTAATGGTGACCTTGTCCAAGAGGATTTATGTCACATACCATGCCTCCCAAGTCTGCTGCAGCCAGAGCCTGTGCCCCACGGCAGGCCACAGCTGATCTGTGCCTCCACAGGAGACAGTCACACTCAAAGGTCTGACTCAGTCTCTTGTGGGGTCTCTGGGTCCAGGTGCGCACAAGGTTTTGTTTGAGTCCTCTGAGCATCTCTGGCGGGTATGGGGTTTGATTCTAAATTTGATTTTGCCCCTTATACCATCTTGTTGGGGCTTCTTCTTTGCCCTTGGCAGTGAGGTATCTTTTTTTGGTGGGATCCAACATTCTCTTGTCAATGGTTATTCAGCAGCGAGTTGCAATTTTGGAGTTCTCACAAGAGAAGATAAGCACATATCCTTCTACTCTGCTGTCTTGAGAAGTCAGAACTCAACAAGGTGTGGATCTAACAGAAGCAGAAGATATTAAGAAGAGGTGTTAAGAATACACAGAAGAATTAAACAAAAAAGATATTAATGACCCAGATAACCATGATGGTATGATCACTCACCTACAGCCAGACATCCTGGAGTGAGAAGTCAAGTGGGCCTTACGAAGAATCACTACAAACAAAGCTAATGGAGGTGATGGAATACCAGTAGAGCTATTTCAAATCCTAAAAGACATATTGTAATAAACACTGACCTGAATGAGATAATCTGTATGTTTTATACTCTACTAAAAGTGAAGAATTTCTTCATTCAATCCTCAGAGTATAGGAGAGATTGTACTTCATAGACCCTTATAATGCTGACAATCAGATTGATTTTGGCTTTGACCTGAAGGTCAATGGCTCTGGACTCTCCACTAAGGATGCTATGGATGCTGTGAAAATGCTACACTCAATATGCCAACAACTTTGGAAAAGTCAGAAGTGGCCACAGGACTGGAAAAGGTCAATTTTCATTCCAATCCTAAAGAAAAGCAATGCCAAAGAATGTTCAAATTACCTCACAATTGCACTCATCTCACCTAACAAATGCTCAACATTCCCCAAGCCAGGCTTCAACAGTACATGAACCAAGAACTTCCAGATGTTCAAGCTGGATTTAGAAAAGGCACAGGAACCAGAGATCAAATTACCAACATCCCTTGGATCATAGAAAAAGCAGGAGAATTCCAGAAAAACATCTACTTCTGTTTCATTGACTAAGCTAAAGCCTTTGACTGTGTGGATCACAACAAACTGTGGAAAATTATTTAAGAGACTGGAATACCAGACCTCTTTACCTGCCTCCTGAGAAATTTGTATGCAGGTCAATAAACAACAGTTAGAACTGGACATGGAAAAATGGACTGGTTCCAAATTGGGAAAGGAGTACGTCAAGGCTGTATATTGTCACCCTGTTTATTTAACTTATATGCAGAGTACATTATGCAAAATTCTGGACTGGATGAAGCACAAGCTGGAATCAAGATTTCTGGCAGAAACATCAATAACCTCAGATACGCAGATGACACCAGTCTTATGGCAGAAAGCAAAGAGGAACTAAAAAGCCTCATGATTAAGATGAAAGAGGAGAGTGAAAAAGTTTGCTTAAAATTCAACATTTAAAAAATGAAGATCATGTCATCTGGTCCCACCACTTCATGACAAATAGAAGGGAAAACAATGGAAATAGTGAGAGACTTTATTTTGGGGGGCTCTAAAGTCACTGCAAATGGCGACTGCAGCCATGAAATTAAAAGACACTTGATCCTTGGAAGAAAAGCTATGACAAACCTAGACAGCATATTAAAAAGCAGAGCCCCTTGGACTGCAAGGGTATCAAACCAGTCAATCCTAAAGGAAATCAGTCCTGATTATTTCTTGGAAGGACTCATGATGAAGCTGAAGCTCCAATATTTTGGCCCCCTGATGCAAAGAACTGACTCGCTGGAAAAGACCCTGAGGCTGGGAAGATTGAAGGCAGGAGGAGAAGGGGACGACAGAGGATGAGACGTTTGGATGGCATCACTGCTCGATGCACATGAGTTTGAGCAAGCTCTGGGAGTTGGTAATGGACAGGGAAGCCTGGTGTACTGCATTCCATGGGATCGCCAATAGTCGGACACAACTGAGCAACTGAACTGAAGTGAATAACTTTATGGAACATATAATTTGAAGTGTTATTCTCAGTGAACATATATTGGCTCTTGCTGGGACCTTATTTTTCCTAAATGTTCATAAGTGCTGAACATGTTAGCTGCTATTATGATGATTATGGAATTTTAAAAAGTCTATTGTCTTCTATTTTGAAGATTGAATATATATATAATTGTAGTGATTAGGAGTCCTATTGGTCTGTTTATTAGTTCTATTTGGGCCTTAAAAATGGGTAAGAGCTGGCAATGTTTTATATCTTTATTTCAGGTAAAACGTAAGCATATAAACTGAATTTATAATATAAAGTTTAAATTATACATAGACAAGAGTGATTTAAACACAGGAAGAGCTGTTACTTGGGGAGCTGAAATGTCTTTCACTGGAGGCCTTTACATATCTTTACCTGAAGATTTTTTTTTTTTTTACCTGAAGACTTTTAACAATAAAGTTTAGATACCCATTCTTGACCTAATTTTTATAAAACTGGGAATATCATTTTAATTCCTTAACACACAAAAGATATACTTTTAACGACAATAAATGACATTATTCTAAAGATTGAAACATTAGAAAAAATTCCAATTAAAGAACAGATCTATCTGATGTATATCACCATTGATAATTTTTTTATTCTTTTTATTTTTGACAATGCAGCAACAAGAAAGCAAAAACAGAAACACAAAGCAGAAACAAGACCTATCACACAAGAAAACATACGTGTCATTGTTTATAAATATTTTTAACTACAAACCGATGAAATGGGAAGATAATCAACTAAAGCTTTCTTAAAATGAATAAAAAAATTTGGTAGAATGGTTGGTTGCAATTTAAATACACAAATCACTACATTCAATTTAAAATTCAATTGCCAGTTTTGAGACATGATAGAAAAAATATTGCCTTCATAGCTGGAACAACAGAAACATCAATTAAAACAAACCATAAAATTCATTGAATTAAAGCCAACAATAATTGTGTAGAATATAATGAGGATGCCTATTATTAAATTTTGTGCTGTGCAAAGTGGCTTTAGTTGTATCTGACTCTTTGTGACCCTATGAACTGTAGCTAGCCAGGCTCCTCTGTCCATAGGATTCTCCAGGCAAGAATACTGGAGTGGGTTGCCATGCCCTCCTCCAGGGAATCTTCCCAAGCCAGGGACTCAACCCATATCTCTTATGTCTCCTGCATTGGCAGGTGGGTTCTTTACCACTAGCACCGCCATTACTGGGATCCAAAAACAAAATCTGAATAAAAGGAGAGGACCCATATTCTAGATGGTAGCATGTATTTTGAAGAAAAGTAAATTATCTCCAAATTGAAGTTATAGGACTATTGCAATAAAAATTCTAATTAGGAATTTCCCTAGAATTTTAAAGTTAGTCTAGAAAAAGAAAAAGATCAAAATAGCAAAGAACTTAAAAAAAAAAAAGAGGAGAGAAATAACTGGGGTCCTTCTTCTGTCAGATATTTGACTGGGTTCAGCTTGATAGGGTATAGACAGAAAGTAACTTTGCTCTTCCTCACTGTTGACCCTTGATGCCTATCTTTGTGGACAATTTCTTTCTCATTCCTCAGATGAAAACATGGGAAACTTTTAAAAGTTTCCAGTTACTTGAATAAGAACACTCTCTTTTCAGTGATTATAATATCCAATGTAGTGTTAAATTAAAATGTTAAATTTCATTGAAAATGATATCTTCTCTCTCAGCCAGGGCCAGAAAGCTACAATACCAGGAGCAAAGAAGGCCATGGACTTCCTGACTGTTAAGGATCCTGTTCCTCTACTCTGATTTACTGCAGGCTCTGGGCCTTCCAGGGATGAGGAGAGAGATGGAGGAGAGAGAAGGCACAGGAAAGGTCTTGCTGGCTGGCACAGCCATCTTGGTGTGCTGATTCTCTGTCTCTACTGTGGATTGCTCCTTCCAGGGGGGCTCTCAGATGGTAAGTACTTGACTTGCACAGTGGGTGTCCTCTGTGGGCCACTCCTAATTCTTCCATCAGCTCCTGGGCATCTGGCTGCCTGCCCCTTCCTCCAGTGACACCACCTCTCCAAGGGCACATCTTGAGCAGGAGTCTGGATACCTTCCAGCGACTTCCATCTGACTGAAGAACTTCACTGTGCCTGTCAAGTAGCGTGTAGTGTGGTCAGGCTGAAGAAAGTCCCCTGTCTTCTGTCTCATCAGCCATCTTCGAGGCTCAGCTTCTCATAACCTGTGTCCTGAACCTCGGGAGACACCATCAGACTCTCTGAGTGGTTACTCAGGGAACTCTCACTTAGCTAAACGCGAGAAAGCATTTTCTGTCCCTCCCCCTGCACAGAGGTGGTGGGATGAGAAGCACAAAGTGCCTTGGCAACTCTCTTAAGAGAATCCTTCCTCTGGGCTTGAAAATTATCAACAAAAATGCCAATATAATATACTAATTAAGTGCAGCGAGATGCATATTACCATAACCTATGATGGAAATGTAAAATATTACCAATGTAAGCACTTTCATAATAACTACTAAGAAAATTAATAGAATTTATACCTTTTGGTCAAATAGCTATGCTTTTGGGAATCTATCTTAAAGAAATCTTAAAAATGATCATTATTTAAAAGCATTTCCTAAAAGGATTGTTTAACCTAGCTAAAAATTAGGAAACAATTAAATACTTAATAATAGTAGGCTAGATAAAAATAGACAAATGATTTAATAATACATATATATGATGAAATTTTAATTAAGCATTGACATCTTTAACAATGTGAAAATACTCATATGCAATATTCACGTGCAATGTTTAAAATGGAATATGCTCATCCACTCATTGAAATTCTTTATTAAGTGTAAATGTCTAGTATTTTTAGGTATTTTGTTAAATCCTGAGCATGCACTGATTCCAATTTTGTTATATATCTCTATAGAAAGAAATATTATCATAATTTCCGTCGTTCTGAGTTGTAGAATTATATTTTTTTATTAATTCCCTAATACTTCTCTTTTTCCCCCCAAATTTCTCCATGTGCATGTGAAAAGCTTTAAATGAATAGCTTGAAAATAAATGAAATAAATGAAAAGCTTTAAAAATCTCATTCTTTGTGGTACTTTCACTGGAGTTCTCAGGCCCTCAGTGAGGCATGTTTGGTAACACAAATCATCTCCTGCTTTATCACTGGTTAATGGGGCATGGGAATGGTGGGTAGGTAGTTAAAAACAAACAGGGAAGCTTACATTTTTGGATGCAGTAGAAGATTGCAAGCGCTGCATTAGGAGAGCTTTTTAAAGAGGACAGTGGCTTCCTGCGGAGATTCTGCAAAGCTGCATGTGTGTTGAGCTCCCTGAGAGCCTGGCTGCCTAGCAACCACCACATAAAGTCATCTTTCTCTCTCTTACAAAAAATTCCAGGCTATGCATGACTTAAATGAAGATGTTCTAGTTCACTGGAGCTTGGAGAGCAATTACTTGTAGCTGTCTTTGGCATTTGTGCCGGGCACATCAGAAAATAAAATGAAGATGCTGTGCACACCCTGTGTCTTCATCTCCTACATGTGGAAAGAGGTGCAATGAAAGGGCCAGCTGTTCTCTCTCGAGGCCTTATTTCTTCTCTGCTGCAGACTGAAACTCTTAGAAAATGCAGAGTAGCAGCTTTGGACCTGGTAGGCCTGGCAAAATTTGCACTCTGAAGGCAGAGAGTGGGGAGAGGGTAGGGGCAAAGTGGAGGGCCCCTGGGTTTACTAAGAGGCCTTTTATTCACTCCAGGATCATTTTTCTGCTTTCCTCAAGAGCAACCCCCTAGAGACACTTTCTAAAATCTATGTTAAATAAGTACTTCTTTTTCCTGCGGCCACTCCATCCCTCTTGTCCACATCCTGTAGAAATTTAACATGACCCTAGAACCTTCCCCAAATTTTGCTCTGCTTTTTGCACACCCATGCATATTATGATTTAAAGCTCTTCACTGGAAGTTTCCAGATGATCGTGATCAACTCCTTGTTCACAGTGGCCAATGCACTTCTTCCCATGTCCCTCAGGTCTCCAAGGCCCCTTCATCTGGTGACTCGACTCTTACTTCTGGGTTGTGTTCAGAATAGCAGCTCGGTCATAAAGCCATCTTTTCGACTCTTACTGAAGTAGCTCCTGCAATAGTAGGGTGTTCAAAACAGCAACAGTGATGGCAAGAAGGGACGGATGAGGAACAGGAACAGCCCCTGTGACTGAAGGGCCCTCCTCTTTCCCTTGTGAATGTGACAGTTCTTAATGTCTTCATCTGCCTGCCCTACCTCTCTGTGTAAAATTAAAATTCATTTTTAACTAGTGACTGTCTATTATTTGTAACAGCACTAATCTGTAAGGGATATGTAAAAAGGAATATGATATCCTACTCTCCAAATTGCTTACGGGCTAATGGGAAAGACGTATGCTAGTAAACAAACCATACAGAGAACAAAGAAAGAAAAAGTGGAAGAGGGCAGTGTTGAATGCAAACTGTGGCCTGGGGAGAACTGTCTCTAGATCTCAGACAGGGATGCTGATATCATGGCACAGAGGGGCTCTGGTGGGACAGCTAAACGAAATGTTCTCCCTGCAGCTGGGGGCAGAGGAGCAGGCCTCATGAAGGGCAGAGAAGCTGAAGACCAGGAGAAAGAGTCTTCAGGGATCAGATATGGATTGTAGGAAACGTAATGGTAGGACTGGTAATAGATGAAGCCTGCGAACTTACAGAAAGGCAAGGATCCTGAAGAGTGGAGGAAACTCTAGGGATCAAAGAAGCAGAAGCTTTTCTTAACTAGAAGAACCCAAAGGACCAGCCTACAGCCAAGGAAGGAGAGCAAAGGATCACACTGAAAGGCCTACTAGCATGCAGGCCTTAGAAACAACAGACCTTGACGGGGCTTCCACGAGGGTGACCTATGTGAGGAAGCAACATTTACTCAGCAACCTTTGTGTGCCAGCCACTGTGCTGTTGCCAAGAATTGTGAAAGTGAGCCTGCCGGTTTCAGGGATGCTGGTAAGAGATATGGGGCTCCTGGGTTACAGCTGACATAGCCAATGGCTGAGCATCTGCATATTTGTGTCAGTTCCTGTAGGCATGATGCAGAGGGGACCAAACAGACACCTGTGCTTGCAGTAGGTTTCACTATAGGGGAGGAACAATGGGCTAAGGGAACCATATATATATTTTTTTTCTTTTCAATAATATAAGTGCTTTAAAGATATAGCATGTGAATTACCAAGTCTTTGTAAAATGCAGGCTCAGAAAAAAGCCCCCCTCTCCTTGTGACTCTTTCATGCCCGCACTGCACAGGGGTCATGTGAAACTTCAAAGTTTCTTCTAAAGAGTTTTTATCAATCTCCTAAAGGATTTTTTTTTGAGGTATAATTGACATAAATATCATGTTAGTTTCAGCTGTACAACACAATTATTTGATATTGTATATATTACAAAGTGATCATCAAAATAAATCTAGTTAACATCCATTACCATACTCAGTTACAAAAATGTATTTTTAAATGGATAGCATCTTTTTTAATGAACAATAAGCATGCTTGCTCTTTTCTCCGGAGGGAGAATTTTTCCAAAGTTGTTTGCTGTACACATATCCTTTAAAAGAAGGTCCAGACAAAAGACAGTCAGTGCCTCTGCATGCAAGATGTGCAGACACACCCCAGACCTTGGAGAATTGTCCCCTGATAGCTGTGTGTTTAATGCCTCTACCTGTACTAGCATTTAAAATGGTATGAAAGAGATTACTGAGAATCCTTTCAAAATGTAAGTTGATGATTTTTAGAAAAGGGAATTTATAGCTGCATTAAATGCACTTTCAGCTGATATTTTTGACTTACATGAGTTTATTGGGACATAACCCCATCGTAAGTCTAGGAAGACATGTAGTTGGTGCTAGATTTGTGGGAATGGAAGCTCAGTGATTAGGTAGAGAAAGCTCTTGCCATTTATGGAATAAAGAGCAGAGAAATCACACTCTTGGAATGCAAAGAAGTGTGAGGCGAGCCAGGGCACAGCAGCCCAGACAACATGATGCCTGGTGGCCGATTTAAAAACAAGTATAAAAACACTAATATGTATAAGACAGATAGCCAGCAAGGACCTGCTGTATAGCGAAGGGAACTCTACTCAGTATTCTGTGACAATCCATATACAATAAGAATCTAAAAAAGGATGGATATATGTATACATTTTACTGATTCACTTTGCTGTACGCCCAAAATTAACACAACATTGTAAATCAACTGTACTCCAATAAAGTTATTTTAAAAAAAGTAAAAGAAAAGAACTTTATAAAATTTCTATAATATTTGTAATTTTCTCCATGTTTCTTAATTTTGCACATCATTTTCTTTCTTTCTTTTTTTTTTTTTTTACCTAGGGGATGAGCAGCAACAGTTAGATAAAAGGAAGGAGAGAAATGAAAAGAGAGCTGGGATCTTCCAGCAGCCTCCATGAGGCAGGCTGTGGTAATCAGCCCTCCAGCAGGGCATCGGTTTGCCTGTTTCTCCAGTGCCTTCATGATGGATGCACCTCCCTGGGCTCTGTACTGCTGGGCAACTTCTGTTTCATTTCAGATCCTTCCTCTCTTCAGTTTTGGGAAAGAGGACAAATAATTGTACCCAGAATCTAGCCTTAGGCTACAGCTGCATGCGGATACTGTCTGGACAGGCAGTTTCCTGGATCTTACACAACAATGCATTTAAGAAAGAATTAATCTAGGCGACAATGACAGTGTTAATTTTATGTTACTTTAATATGAATCGTTACTCTTTCTCACACTCAAGGATTTCTAGAAAGATTCATTTGATTTGTAAGAGTGGATTTTAGCCTTTTCAGAACAGCCGATGTTTCTGTGGATTTCCAAAGCATTGTACTCCAGTATTCAATTCCTGGTGTTTTGTGCCAGTCAGTTCTTAATTATCACAAATAAATTTCTCTGCTTTGCTTAGATTCCAGTTCTTTTTCACCATCTCCTTTTTAAAATGACATAGTTAGGACATTTTATTATCCATCAGCTTCTAGGACAGGATCAATTTCATTAGGGAAAGTGACAAGATATGAAGCTGTAGACTTGAATGCTAGTGGCTGGCTCTTAGCAAAGAAAAATTGGAAACCTGGAAAACAATGGACATCACCTATGATTTCTCACTTCTCTATTAAAAATTAATAAAACTTATCACATTCAGAGAAATAATTGATCAATGATGAAAACAATACTATGCAATGCCATTTTAATCAACATTGTCTATTTTATGCTTTTTGAACATATAATGCTGAAGGGAAAAAAAAGTACCACAGAAAGTTTTCTTAAGTTTTCCTTAGATGTCACTTGAAAATTCATCTGGAACTTCTTATTTGGTATGGGATCAAGCAAGAATGTAATACTGAAACTCACCACATTAAAATTTATGTTGCCTTTCAGAGACGCAGCATTGACTCATTGTTTTTCTGCAGAATTTTGCTTCAGATTTCTTGAGTATTTTCCAGAATTAATCAATATTGGCTTTAGGCTAGAAGATATCTTTGGTAATGAGGAGTTTGGTAATTCTATTAGAAGATAGAGTTCCTAGGTTTAGACAAGCTGGTGCTCCATATTGAAGAATGCATCATTCAGGTTTATGAGGCAGGATTACATTCATTCTAATAAATAAGCATGGCCATGAATCAGAATGGAGCTCAGGCAAAGAAGCATAAATGGCTTGGCCAAAGGCCATAAGTGCTATTAAAAAATTATATTGAAAGTAGAGGTCTTTGGAAGTGGGTGTATATACAGCACATACTTCATATGGGTAGGACATTGTGTCCTGTGAACCTGTATTTTTTTTTCCTGTTACTGGGGTGGATTTAGCACAATAAACAGGAACTTAAGCTTTAGAGTCAGAGAGACAGACAGAGAAGCAGAGAAGAGAGAAACTCAATGATTTATTCACTTGCTAGTCAGTAATTTACATCTTTGTCTCTTAAGATTAAGAAAGAAAATAAGAGCATCTATTTTCCAGATCTTATGAAAAATTAAGTAAAATAATATATGTGAGGTGGTTAGTATTGTGTTTGGCACACAGTATCTGGTACTAACATCATTAAAGTCTAGCTCTTATAGTTATTACCACTGAAAATATTTTTTAATTTATTTATTTATCTATTTTTTACTTTACAATATTGTATTAGTTTTGCCATACATTGACATGAAACATTTTTAAAAGATTAATTTACCACTGAAATCATACCTAGCAGTCTACTACTAACAGACTAGTAGTGTCAACTACTAAACACACTCAGCAGTAGTTTAAGATTGGGGGACGCATGATGAAGAGACTGGTCTTGCTCTTGAATCTGCCTGGGAAATGCAGTGCGCTGTAGTTCAGAATAGTTGACCTAGTAAAGTAGAAAATTGTTTTCTTATACACATGAAATTAGACAAAGATAATAAAAGCAAAGGCAGCTTACAATTCATAAATCTTTTTAAAATTTAATAGTTTTTGAAGGTCTAACACCTACATGAAAGATATGTATGCTTCATCCCAGCCCTCTGCTCCAGCTATTGTTAAGAGGACAAAATTGATATTTGCTTATTTAAGATCAATGATGGTTTATCTGTGTACTTCAAGCTATTTTTACATCTTTTCATAAGTATAGTAAATAGAGTTCTTGACAAACAGAAATAGTCTTCAAAATTTCAAATGTATCTAGCTGAACTACTTATGAAAAATTTCTTTTGCTTACATTATGGTGGACTGATTAATCACACTAAAATATAATACTTTATTACCTAAAGAACATAATAAAAATGAAAACAATTTGTTCATAAAATCTTAATCTACAAATAATCTCCAGTCACAGAAATACTTACTAGCTTAAGATTTCTAATTCTATTAAGTTTCAATTGGAACTTTCAATTTGATGTTCAATCACTTAAACAAAAGCAGTAAAACTGATTCAAAATGACTCTAGAAAAGAAATAGAAACTTTCTTTTCCTAGATGTTTCTAGGAAGACTCCGCTTGAGGATGAAATCACTCCTTTCTTCAGAAACTCGTAGCTAAGATGACAAGGACACCTTCAGATGGACAGATGTTCTTCAGAGCTACCAGGGGATAGAGTGATCTGGAAGGTCCCCAGGGTGGAAAGGAATTTCAGGGGAATTGAAAGGGTTTACTGAAAGAGTGGGAAAAACAGGAGATTCTCCTCTTTATCCATCCCCATGAGTCAATTCCCAATATGAGACACTGACTTAGATGCCAACAGCAGGAAAAGAAACCTGGCTAGCTGATCCAATTTCAAGTGAGAGAGATGGATGCAAAGGATGCAAATTTCCATGAGCATTTTAGTATCCTTTCCCCTGGGCTCTACCTTTTTTTCTTATCTTCCTTTTTAATATTTTATGTTATATTGGATTATAGTTATTAACAATGTTGTGTTAGTTTTAGATGTACAGCAAGGTAATTCAATTATACATATACATGTACCTATGCTTTTTCAAATTCTTTTCCCCCTTTAGGTTGTTACACAATATTGAGCAGAATTCCTTGTGCTATATAGTAGGTCTTTGTTGGTTATCCATTTTAGATATAGCAGTGCGTATGTGTTACTCCCCAAATCCCTACTATCTTCCCCCCACCTCTGGTAACCATACATTCAGTCTCTAAGTCTGTGAGTCTGTTTCTGCTTTGTTAAGAAGTTCATTTGTATCAATTCTTTAGACTCTACATATAAGCAATATCACATGATATTTTTTTCTTTGTCTGACTTCATTCAGTATGAGAATCACTAGGTTCATCCATGTTGCTGTTAATGGCATTATTTCATTCTGTTTAATGACTGAGTAATATTCCATTGTATCTTTTGAGGATGTTGGACCTTATGCTCCATCAGAAGGAGGCATATTAAAATGTGTGTTAGGCTGTTCCTGAAAGATCAAAGTTGTAAGCAGTAAGATACTCTCTATCTTACCCATCTGGAGAAAGAACTGTTGTTGTTCAGTCGCTAACTCATATCTGACTCTTTGTGACCCCCTGGGCTGCAGCATACCAGACTTCTCTGTCCTTCACCATTTTCTGGAGTTTGCTCAAATTAATGTCCATTGAGTTGGTGGTTATGTGACCATTTCATGCTCTGCTGCCCCCTTTGCCTTTTGCCTTAAAACTTTCCCAGCCTCAGGGTCTTTTCCAATGAGTTGGCTTTTCCCATCCAGTGGCCAAAGTATTGGAGTTTCAGCATCAATCCTTCCAATGAATATTCAAAGTTGATTTCCTTTAGGGTTGACTGGTTTGATCAAGGTTTCATCAAAGGGACTGGTTTGATCCAAGGGACCCTGAGAGTCTTCTACAGCACCACAATTTGAAAACATCAGTTCTTCCGTACTCAGCCTTCTTTATGGTCCAACTTTCACATCTATATATGACTGCTGGAAAAGACATAGCTTTGACTAACCAGATTTTTGTTTTTCAAAGGACAGAAATCTTTGTATCTCTTCTGCTAGCATTGTCTTAACTGCCACAGGTATCCAGCTTCTCAGGGCATGACTAGTGTTTTTATCTCCTGGGACATTTCTCCTCTATCTCTAAGCTGTCTTTTCTCCACCTGTGATAGTTCTTTTCCTTTCCTTGCTATGGTTCAGTCATTATTTAAAATGTAAGGTTTTGAAGCTACTTTTCAATCTTTGCTTCTTTTGATTCTCAAGACACATTCTTCCTCTATATACTTTTGATATCATCTTTCAGTGTTTCCTTTTATCTTCTTCATCAGGTTGAATGTACGTTTTGTTATTTTCTTCCTTAAGAGTTCATAGGAAAACCGTTAGCTCAGGGGCATACTTTGTTCAAAGCCATTTTTTTGACTGATCAGTGGTGGTGGTCTCCAATTTCTGATTCACCTTTTGTCCAGCTCCCAGTGATGATTATCTTGCTGTATCTGCCATCTTAACAAGCAGTCAGAAAGATTCATTTGATCTGTAAAATTCGATTTTAGCCATTTCAGACGACCTGAAGTTGTTTTCTTATGAAGAATATTTTCTACAAGTGTTAGAATATTAACTATTTTTGCTTGCTTGTTCATTTCATGAATTCTTGTTTTCCCTGCTTCTGCTTCTTATGAAAATAGTTTTGTTTTTGAAGCTTGAGAACTTTCATCAATAACTTTCTCCCATGCTATCTTTTGTTGTTCTTCATTCTTCTAACAGAACTTTAAAGTTGTTTGGCTTCAGTTACATGGGATTGGATGGACTCATCCATTTTCTAGTTAGTATTCTTCCTGTAAAAGCTCTCTCCTTATATGGTTTTGAAAATTTAGATTTCACTCAGTTCTTTTTCTAGAAAGTCTATTTAACCTGTAAGTGGGACCTATTCAGTTTTCTATTTGCCTCAAGACTTAATATTCAGACAGCTTAGTCTCATGGACGACCTTCATCAGAAACAATTCCAGTCCTTCAGCATTTCTTGTCAGAATGATATGGGTTCATTAGAAATTTTTAATTTTATTAATCAGGGCAGAAATGACTAGAACTCAGAAAAGTAGAAGAGCATTAGGTCAGATGTCAGTGTCTGTTTTAGTTCTCTGTCTCCTACTTGACTGACTATGTGACTTTGGATAAATTTCTTCAATTACTTTTTCATCCTTTACAAATAAGGATGCTTGATTCAGGATCTAAGGTCACATTTGTTGCTGTTCAGTGGCTCAGTCATGTCCAACTCTTTGCAACCCCATGGACTGTAGCATGCTAGGCTTCCCTCTCTGTCACCATCTCCCAGAATTTGCTCAAACTCATGTCTATTGAATCAGTGATGCCATCCAACCATCTCATCCTTTGCCATCCCTTTCTCCTCCTGCCTTCAATCTTTCCCAGCTTCGGGGTCTTTTCCAATGAGTCAATTCTTTGCATCAGATGGTCAAAGTATTGGAACTTCAACTTCAGCATCAGTCCTTCCAGTGAATATTTAGGGTTAATTTTCTTTAGGATTGACTGGTTTGATCTCCTTATTGTCCAAGGGACTCTTAAGAGTCTTCTCCAACACCATAGTTCAAAGGCATAAATTCTAAGGCCCTCAGCCGTTTTTTATTGTCCAGTTCTTGCATCCATACATGACTACTGGAAAAACCATAGCTTTGACTAGATGGACCTTTGTTGGCAAAGTAATGTCTCTTCTTTTTAATACACTGTCTAGACTTGTCATAGCTTTTATTCCAAGGAGAAAGTGTCTTTTAATTTCATATTTATAGTACCATCCACAGTGACTTTGGAGCCCAAGAAAATAAAGTCTATCACTGTTTCCATTGTTTCCCAATCTATTTGCCATGAAATGATGGACCAGATGCCATGATCTTAGTTTTATGAATGCTGAGTTTAAACCAGTTTTATCACTCTCCTCTTTCACGTTCATCAAGATACTCTTTAATTCCTCTTTGCTTTCTGCCATAAGGGTGGTGTCATTTGTATATCTGAGGTTATTGATATTTCCCCCAGCAATCTCGACTCCAGATTGTGCTTTATCCAGCCCGACATTTCTCATGATGTACTCTGCATATAAGCTAAATAAACAGAGTGACAATATACAGCCTTGACATATTCCTTTCCCAGTTTTGAACCAGTCCATTGTTGCATGTCTGGTTCTACTATTGGTTCTTTATCTGCATACAGATTTCTCAGGAGGTAGGTAAGGTGATCTGGTAGTCCCATCTCTTTACAAATTATCATGATAATCATAAAAGTGTTTGAAAGAAACTTCGTTAGTGATCTAGTAGTTGAAAATCTGTGTTTACAATGCAGATGGCCTGGGTTTGATCCCTTGTCAGGGAACTCGATCCTGCTTGCCACAAGAAGGATGTTGTGCACCCTTAAAAAGTGTTTTAGAGGCAGTTAAAAGCCTCTTCAACATAATTGCAAGCAAAAAGACCCATTTTTGTATTCTGTCTCACTTCAGAATTTGCTATGCAGAAAATGCTTGTTAAAATGTGAATTTATTTGATGATAACATATTCAATCCCAGAAAACTAACCAAACTGATCACATGGAGCACAGTCTTGTCTAACAATGAAACTATAAGCTGTGCTGTGTAAAGGCTTGAGAGCTGGGCCACCCAAGACAGATGGGTCATGGTAGAGAGTTCTGACAAAACGTGGTCTACTGGAGAAGGGAATGGCAAACCACATCAGTATGCTTAACTTGAGAACCCCATGAACGGTATGAAAAGGCAAAAATATAAGACACTGAAAGATGAACTCCCCAGGTTGGTAGGTCCCCAATATGCTACTGGAGATCAGTGGAGAAATAACTCCAGAAAGAATGAAGAGACGGAGTCAAAGCAAAAACAACACCCAGTTGTGGATGTGACTGGTGATGGAAGTAAAGTCTGATGCTGTAAAGAGCAATATTACATAGGAACCTGCAATGTTAGGTCTATGAATCAAGGTAAATTGGACGTGGTCAAGCAGGTGATGGCAAGAGTGAACATCTATATTTAGGAATCAGTGAACTAAAATGGACTGGAATGGGTGAATTTAACTCAGATGACCATTATATCTACTACTGTGGGCAGGAATCCTTTAGAAGAAACTGAGTAGCCATCATATTCAAAAAAAGAGTCCACAGTGAAGTACTTGGATGCAATCTCAAAAATGAGAGAATGATCTCTGTTTCCAAGGCAAACCATTCAATATCACAGTCATCCAAGTCTATGCCCCAACCAGTAATGCTGAAGAAGCTGAACTTGAATGGTTCTATGAAGTCCTACAAGACCTTTTAGAACTAACACCCCCCAGAAATGTCCTTTTCGTTATAGGGGACTGGAATGCAAAAGTAGGAAGTCAAGAGATACCTAGATTAACAGGCAAATTTGGCATTGGAGTACAGAATGAAGCAGGGAAAAGGTTAACCAAGTTTTGACAAGAGAATGCACTGGTCATAGCAAACACCCTTTTCCAACAACACAAGAGAAGGCTCTACACATAGACATCACCAGATGGTCAGTACTGAAATCAGACTGATTATATTCTTTGCAGCCAAAGATGGAGAAGCTCTATACAGTCAGCAAAAACAAGACCGGGAGCAGACTGTGGCTCAGATCATGAACTCCTTTTTGCCAAATTCAGACTTAAGTTGAAGAAAGTAGGGAAAACCAACAGACCACTCAGGTATGACCTAAATCAAACCCCTTATGATTATACAGTGGAGATGATAAAGAGATTGAAGGGATTAGATCTGATAGAGTGCCTGAAGAACTATGGACAGAGGTTCGTGACTTTATACAGGAGGCAGGGATCAAGACCATCCCAAAGAAAAGAAATGCAAAAAGGCAAAATGGTGTCTGAGGAAACTTTACAAGTAACTGAGAAAAGATGAGAAGCAAAAGGAAAGAAGAAAAGGAAAGATATACCTATGTGAATGCAGAGTTCCAAAGAATAGCAAGGAGAGATAAGAAAGCCTTCCTCAATGATCAATGCAAAGAAATAGAGGAAAAGAATAGAATGGGAAAGACTAGAGATGTCTTCAAGAAAATCAGAGATACCAAGAGAACATTTCATGCAAAGATGGGCACAATAAAGGACAGAAGTGGTATGGGCCTAACAGAAGCAGAGGATATTAAGAAGAGGTGGCAAGAAGACAAAGAAGCACTATACAAAAAAGATCTTCATGATCCAGATAACCACGGTGGTGTGATCACTCACCTAGAGCCAGACATCTTGGAATGCGAAGTCAAGTGGGCCTTAGGAAGCATCACTATAAACAAAGTTAGTGGAGGTGATGGAATTCCAGTTGAGGTATTTCAAATCCTATAAGATGATTCTGTGAAAGTGTTGCAATCAATATGGCAGTGAATTTGGAAAACTCAGCAGTGGCCACAGGACTATAAAAGGTCAGTTTTCATTCCAACCCCAAAGAAAGGCAATGCCAAAGAATGTTCAAACTACCCCACAATTGCACTCATGTCACACACTAGCAAGGTAATGCTCAAAATTCTCTAAGCCAGGCTTCAACAGTACGTGAACCATGAACTTCCAGATGTTCAAGCTGGATTTATAAATGGCTTCCCTGGTGGCTCAGATGGTAAAGAGTCTGCCTGCAGTGTGGGAGGCCCAGGTTCGATCCCTGGTTCAGGAAGATCCCCTGGAGAAGGAAACGGTAACCCACTCCAGTATTCTTGCCTGGAAAATCCTATGGACAGAGGAGCCTGGCGGACTGCAGTCTATAGGGTCGCAAAGAGTCAGACATGATTGAGCGATTTCACTTTCAATTTCACTTTCAGAAGGCATTATGATTGTAACATTAGGAAACCCTATTACAGAGAATGTATAAGCTTCCTAAGGTGCCATAGTAAAGTATCAGAGATTGGTGACTTAAAAAAGAAAAATGCATTTCCTTACAGTTCTGGAGAATAGAGGTCCAAGATCAAGATTTAAGCTGAATTAAATTCTTCTGATGCCTCTCTCCTTGATTTATAGATGATCTTCTTTGTTACAGTGTCCAAGCTCATGCTGCTCACTTTGTGAAAGGCCAATAACTCGAGATGCAGTTGTTGGGGCAAGGAATAGCTACTTTATTTGGAAAACCAGCAGACCCAGAAGATGGTGGACCACTGTCCCAAAACAACGATTTTACCTGAGTTAATATTCAGCCTTCTTTTATACTAAAAGGGGAGGGAGTGTGGCTGGTTGTTGTAAACTTCTTGGTGCCAGAATCCTTTGTTCTTGAAGCTGTCCAAATAGGTCAGGTCACAATGTTCTCATAAATTTCCAACAAGAAAAATGTTATTCTCTCTTCTGCAACCTTTAATCTCTATGTGAATGGAAAAGTGTTATACCTTTAAAGGTCAGAGACTTGAGAATGGGCTAGCCTATATATTTCAGGCTCAAGGGAACGTTCTTCCAAAAAAGTACAGAATCAGTATGACTAAGCAAAAGTGACAGAGTCCAACAGTTAGAGTTAAAGGAATAGATCCAATATGGAGTCAGTTTTGTTCTTATCTCTCTTTATGTGGTCTGTGTCTTAATCTCTACTTCTAAGGATGCCAGTTAGACTGAGGCCCACTGACGTGACCTCATTTACCTTAATTTCATCTTGAAAGACCCTATCGCCAAAGACAGTCACATTCTGAGGTATTGTGGGTTAGGACTTCAACATATGAACTTGAGAGGGACATGGTTCTACATGTAACAGGAAAAGTCATTCATTCGGGTTGACTGGAACCTGAATCTCTGTGGCTAGCTCACACAGTTTGGAGGCTTGTAAAGTGTCCTGTCTGGTAAGAAAGATGTGATTTTACCTTCTTTCTAAGATTCCTTTACATATCCTCTATTGAAAAATTTTCCCTGATTAAGGGAAAGCAAAGTGACTATTTGTCTCAAAGTCTAATTCTGGATCCAAAGTGCAAATGTTATAGCCAACATGGGATTTGAAGACTTGTCTAAATCTCCCTGTCTTTTGAGACTCAACTCAAACACTGCTTCCTCTGTAAGCCTACCCACACCTTACCTGGGTGGAGGGCCATTTTCTTGTCTCTGAACTCCTATGACACTTCATTGATGCTTCTCATTGAGTCTATCTCATTTGGATTTCTGTGTCTTGTGGCTCTAAGATAAGCTCAAGAACACCTCCACCTTGCTTCTGCTACTCCTTTGAAGCCGGAGTTTTTGCTTTCCATTACCTGACTCATGGTGCACATCAGTCCGTGGTAAAATAGTGAGTGTGGCTTATTGCTAAATTCTTTATGGAACTTGGAACCCTGGGGACTTAGATTCTCCTTCTAGCCTCACTGCTATATTTCTTCTTGTATTAAGTCCAGATAACATTGATCCTTCCTGAAATATTTGCTCCCAGAGGAGACACTATACTACTCATACTAGGTACTAAGTATGGAGCCATAGACTCTGAAGCAAGATTGCCCAATGATGAAATAAATTATAAGAGAGACCTTTAAAGTTTTCTATCCTTTGAGGAGACTGTGGATAGTTCAAACAGGAGGAAAGCAGACAGAGAGCACAGTGTGACAAAATTTTCACCAAATCTGAATAGTTTTCTACAGATATCACAATGAATTCTGTTCTTTGACAAAACAAAAACAAATCTAAAGGAAATGCAGAACATTGTACCCTTGCTGTTTCTTCTGAGTCATAGTGATTTTCAGTCTGTGGGTGGAGGACTCCTGTTGGGGATGGAATATGGGAAAGAAAATTCTTGCAAATGCCTCCATGATCAAAAAGCTTTCCGAGGAATGTTGATGACACTTCAGACAGAACAAAAGAAAGATGCTTCACATGTATGTGTGTTGCCATTTTCAATGGGCAAATAAATATATGGTTATAATTAATTTAACTAAAATTCCTCTAAAAAGTCTTACTGAATTATTAGTGGATTTCTGTAATTATAGTTTTTTCTCAACTGCTTGATATTGACAGTGAGTATTCCGGAGAGTTCTTGAAAGTATTGTAAGCTAAAAAAGGGATCCTCTTAAATGAAGAGTTTGAAAGTCAACTACTCTGGATATAAATGCTTGCTTTTCATGCGAAAATCAAATTTCTGCTACAAGAAGTGAAGTTAGCAGCTAGTGAGATCTTTAAAGTATTGTTTTCATCATTTTGGTTCAGCTTTGATGACACTGTTTTCAGTGTAATTCCCTAAGATGGCTCTAGGGTAGGGCTAGGAGCCAGCAGCTTGTTTATCTTTCAGCCAGAGGGGAGAAACTCCAGGATTCCTCTCCAGGACACATGAGGACTAGTGCAGAGTGCAGACAAAACAGGATATTACTTTCTGATTTAGTTACATGCGAGAATTTCCCAAAGGGCTCTCGTGTTGCTTCTCCTAAATAATCTGCATGGCAAAGTGGCCCCAGACCTGCCCTGTGACCCCTTTGCATATTAGTGTGAATGAGTGTTTCCAAAAAGAAGTGATTCACAAAGAAAGATTTACCAGAAAATAGAGAAAATGTTAGAAGGAGCAATGATGAAAGCACATGTTTATGAAAGGTATTTTAAGCATGAGTTTTGAGTGGAGATATGTATGCTCATAGACATTTACAAAGACTCAAACATCTGTTCTGATGAGAGAGGAGTATGATCAAGCCAAGAGAGAGAAATAAATATCACTGGATTTCAAATGCATTGTCAGTATGTTTGGCACCAGTTTTACCTTCCTTACCATGTTGAACTGGACTAATATATATTCAACTTTGTATTTCCTGAACAAATTCTATAGGAGAGTTGGGTGAGGAGTGGTGGGGGCAAGTCTAGGCTAATCCACACCAGTGTCCTTTCCCAAGCATCCAGGCAGAGCAGTGGCTTCATCCCTTTGCCCCTCCTCCTTTTCAGGATCCTTGATCTGTTACCTCCATCAAAGCCTAAAAAAGCAGAGACATAATTTTGCCAAAAAGGTCCATATATCAAAGCTACCATTTTTCCAGTAGTCATGTATGGATGTGAGATTTGGGCCATAAAGAAGGCTGAGTGCTATAGAATTGATGCTTTTGAAATGTGGTGCTAGAGGAGACTCTTGAGAGTTTCTTGGACTGCAAGAAGATCAAACCAGTCAATCCTAAAGGAAATCAAGCCAGAATATTCATTGGAAGGACTGATGTTGAAGCTGAAGATCCAATACTTTGGCCACCTGATATGAAGAGCCGACTCATTGGAAAAGACGCTGATACCTGGGAAAGATTGAGGACAGGAGGAGAAGGGGGCGACAGAGGATGAGGTGGTTGGATGGCATCACTGACTCAATGGACATGAATTTCAGCAAACTCTGGGGGATAGTGAAGGACAGGGAAGCGTGTGCTACAGTCCATGGGGTTGCAAAGAGTTGGGCGTGACTGAGCCACTGAACAATAATAACAAAGCCTGCCCTCAGGAAGGGCCATGGGGGAGCCAGTTAAAATTTGGATGACTTCCCTCTGGTCATAAGATAGAATTCAGGTCTCTTATCGTCCAAAATCAAGTTTATGGCTCCTTCCTTTGTCCCAGCCACTCATGCAACTCAGGCTGCAGCCACATCACAGTTCTCGTTTGTTCGCTGAACTCACTTGGCTTGTTCACAAGCCTTCAAATATGCAGTTTTGTCTGAGATGTCTTTCTATAGAGAACAATTTTCTCATTCTTGAAGGGAAACCTTCCTGAGAAGCCATCCCTGATTCCTCAATCACACAAACTGCTTGAGATACAGTTAACAATAAATGATAGCTGTTATTATTATTAGGTAATGAGTCTTTCCCACCTCTGGATTCCCATAGCCATTTGTCTATGTCTGTTGGAGTTCCTGGGTTCCAGTGCTGTTGTTTGCATATAGTCCATTTTGTACATCTAGTGTTCAGCACAGTACCTGGCACAAGATTTGTTAAATGAATCAGGTTTCAACTCAGGTCCCTGGAAGAGCCATTGACTAACATATTAAGAAGATGAGGTATAGCAACAGGGAAAAGTGGAGGCTAGGGAGAGAGCTCCCAGCCTAGAAGAGCTGCATCTATTCCACCCTGGGCAATTGCTGTTATGCAGAAATGTTTAGATTAAGAAAAAGAAAAGAAACTATAAACCTGAATTTTGATGTATACTGTCTGAATTTTTAAATCTTGACAACTAATACGTATTTTCAAAACCACTGTGTGAGCCAAATGCAACATGTTTGAGCACTGCCAGTTTCCATGGTTTAGAGACTAGAGGAGGCAAATGAGTGATGGCTGGTTTCTAGATGAAGCTCCATTTCGCCCAGAGCCGGATGATCCCTGCAGGTCTTTGTGTCACCAGTAGGAAGAGGAGTGCTTCCCTTTCCACTCCCCAGAGCATTCCATGATCTTCCACTTCCAGTGTCTTTCTGGGTTTTCAAATACTGACAAGCTGCCTGCCGCAGAAATTCCTGCCTGTGTTAAGGACTGACTGTTAATGCTGTTCAAAATCAGGCTGGAATCCTTGAATGGACATCTCTGTCTGAGTGTAGCCAGCACCACCTTAGAGTAGGAAGTGAAGAGAGGGGGACCCTGATTAGAAAGGAGAGGTTGACCTCACCTTCAGATGGGGAAAGAGGATGTGGTTGATAATTAGGGGACTCAGATTTCAGTTCTGAAAGTTCTTGGAATTGTCCAAGTGGATGTAGATCCTTTATTTGTGTGTTTCTTAGTAATTCTTCAAACAACTCTGCAAGTCAGGTATTTTTATCTTTATTCCATTGATAAGGATACAGAGCTCAGTGAGAAGAGTCACCTAATATCACACAGGTAGAAAATACAGGACTGGGAGCTTAATCTTGTCTTTACGCCTCCAAAGTCTTTGATCTTGTTCACTTTTTTGCGATGTCCCTAGCAGCACAGGTGTGATTTAACCTGGGAAGAGAGATGGAGATCAGTGTCTTCCTCACTTTTCCTCCTACCTGTAAGGGTTATGGAACCATACAGGGAGGAAGCAATTCCTCTGATCCTGGTTACCTGATTCCACAGTCCCAGCAGCTCTAACAGGTGAGGAAGAGAGGGACAGATTTATGATAATGAATAGGCTCAGGTTTTATGAAAACTGCAGACAATGCTGTAGCAAGGGTGCCAAGAAGAGAATGTTCAAGAAAGCACTGCTTATGAGACAGCTTGTCAACTCCAGGAATGCCTTAGCACAGGAGGCCAGGAAAGGAGAGGCTGGGAAACATTTTTCTCTGCAGGATTTTAAACAGAATAGTTTCTCCTTGGCAAGAGTCAAGTGTGGATGTTTCTAGAGTTGGAAGCTAGATTCAATTATTTCAAAATCCTTAGAAATCACCTAATTTAGCAATAATTAAAAAAAATCACATTTGAAAACTGAGGACCAGAGTAGTAAATTTGCCAGCAGGTTGATTGCAGAGCTGAGCCCTGCAGCCTCCTCTTAAAAACTTGCTTTCTGCCATAACACCCTCTCCCTATGAATCTTCCAAACAGATACAAATGACCAGTGATTGCAACATACTGCTTCTTGCTGCAGCCAAGCAAACATGAGACGTGTGATGACCACAAATGGTCAGCCCCGCTGAGAAGCATACCGAATAAGAAGACTCACCCAAAATAAACAAAACACAATAGGATTTGGGAATCCTAAATGTCACAGCAAAGCAAATTCCAACCACTTGTAACTTTATGAGATGTCATAATTAAAAATAAATATGTAATCCTGGGCATCCACCCTTAGGAAAAGATTTCACGGTCTCTTGTGCTGTGACAGGCCATTAGTTAGGGTGATTAGGCCATGCATGCATCTCTCCTTGCCTTGCCTTCTCACGGCAGGCAGGGTTGCGGTTGGAAGTGATTCTGGGGACTCCAAGCCCTGAGACATGTTCATGCCAGGAGGGGAGGGTGGGCGTCCCCCTGGCACTAATGAGAGAGGGTCCTTGGACCATCTCCAAGTGCTTCAGGCTGCAGTCAGCAAGGCTTGCTAGCTAGCCCTGACAGGCGATGAGTCATCCTTCCAACTTGAATGAGGCTCATTATTCACAACGAGGTGCCAGAGTGCCAGTTGGCAAGGCTGGAAATAAATATATCCGAGTGTTGTCAGCAATGTCATCTCAACTCCTACTCAGAAAAATTTCAGATGTGCCCCACCTCGTTGTTGCTGGTGAGCTCTGTGTAGCGTAAAGTAGAAGGCTTGGCTTGGCTCCTTGAGAAAAGAAGTGGAGGTGGTGGTACCCATTCTGTGGGCTGGGAGGTCTGGAGACGTTGTGCAAAGGAAAGCCTCCACCCGGCAGAGCACCCACCTAGCCCAGGAGTGCAGAGAAGAACCACAGCTTACTCTGGAACAATAACCACAGGTCTTTGAGGCTTAGATGCGCTTGGGTTTGAACTGGGGTCACTGTATGGATTTGGACAACTTGCTTTAACTTTATTTTCCTCATCTTCAAAATGAGCAGAGTAATAATAGCGTACTATCCACCCTGAAGGACAGTTGAGAATATCAGAGACCATGAGGTGCTCAGCACAGTGTCTGTATATCATAGGACATCAAATACTGATGATTACTCATCTAAATACTACTCAGATATAACCATATTCCCTTTCATAATCTAGATAACATGTTCCCTGATCCTTCCTTCTGCCCCTTCTTGACTGTTTCCTCAGGTTAGGTCTATGTACCTCTGCGTGTACGAAAAAGAAGATATAAATGTAGATAATACCTGCTGAGTACCTCTGCGTGCATGCTCAGTCGCTCAGTTTTGTCCGACTCTTTGCAACCCCATGGACTGTAGCCCACCAGGCTCCTCTCTCCAGGGGATTCCCCAGGCAAGAATACTGGAGTGGGTTGCCATTTCCTCCTCCAGGGGATCTTCCCAAGCCAGGCATCAAACCTGCGTCTCCTGCACTGCAGGTGGATTCTCTACCACGGAGCCACCTGGGAAGCCTAGTACATACCATATTACATTCTAACACTTTAAATATGCAAGTTTGTCTGATCTTGACAACCACCCTGTGGGGTTTTACAGATGACACACTGAGGCACAGAGGAGGTAGTGACCTCCTTGCTCATGTCACATGTCTAGCAAGTGGCTGTGCCGAGTCATACCCAGGAACTCTCCCCAGAAACTGTGCACCACTGTCTCTTCTTACAAGACACAGATTCCTTTCCCTTTCTCTCCCTCAGTTCACTGCAGGGGATTTCATGGACAGGCATCTTGTAATCATAAATGTAACCTTTTGAACAGACTTTCTGGAATAGTTGATTGATTTCTGTGCTGTTAGATATCTGTGGTGGCCCCATTTTGTGGATGAAACAACTGAGGCCCAGGCAGAAAAGCTCCTGGACCTCAATTTAGCTTAAGTTGCTCAATGTCAGTGGTGTTTCTGTGATTCCAAGCACTTGAAACTGCCTTTCCTGAGCAGTTTTGTCCATTTTTTCCAGCTCATGTGTGTTGGGGTTGAATCAGCTCCCTGAACATGTGTGTCACCAAATTATTTCTTAATTTATTCTTACTTGAAGGTGTTTTGAAAATGACTCTGCTTCTAGGAAGTTATAACTGAAAAAAAAGTTTCCCACATTTAATCATGGAATTCCCTTCCTTTAATTGGAATTAAATTAGACATAAAATTGATTTTTTTTACTAATAAAACACAAGTAGAGCAATCATAATAAAATAGAGCTTCTGTTATTTCAGTTAAAGATTCCTGTTTGCTGCTCTCTTGAATTGGAACTGTGACAATCACTGAGACCCTATAGACTGTAGCCTGTCAGGCTCTTCTGTCCATGGGAATCTCCAGGCAAGAATACTGGAGTGGGTTGTCAAGCCCTTTTTCAGGGGATCTTCCCAACCTAGGGTTGAACCCAAGTCTCCGGCATTGCAGGTAGATTCTTTACAATTTGAGCCACCAGGGAAGCCCCAGAGAATCTGTTGCCAGACAGAGATTCATGGGCCCGACCCACAGTGAGGCCACCAATACCAAAACATTGTAGTCTGATGTAGAGAAATGCTTATTGCAGGGCCATGCAAGGAAAATGGGTGGCTCATGATTAGAAAACCCACCAAACTTCTTGAAGGGTTTCAGAAAAGCATATTTTTTAATTTGTATTTTTTAATTAATTAATTTATTTTAATTGGAGGATAATTATTTTACAATATTGTAATGGTTTTTGCCATCAGTTCAGTTCAGTCGCTCAGTCATGTCCGACTCTTTGCAACTCCATGAATCGCAGCACGCCAGGCCTCCCTGTCCATTACCAACTCCCGGAGTTTACCCAAACTCACGTCCATCGAGTCGGTAATGCCATCCAGCCATCTCATCCTCTGTCGTCCCCTTCTCCTCCTGTCCCCAATCCTTCCCAGCATCAGGGTCTTTTCTAGTGAGTCAACTCTTCACATGAGGTGGCCAAAGTATTGGAGCTTCAGCTTCAACATCAGTCCTTCAATGAACACCCAGGACTGATCTCCTCTAGGATGGACTGGTTGGATCTCCTTGCAGTCCAAGGGACTCTCAAGAGTCTTCTCCAACACCACAGTTCAAAAGCATCAATTCTTCAGGGCTCAGCTTTCTTTATAGTCCAACTCTCGCATCCATACATGACTACTGGAAAAACCATAGTTTTGACTAGGTGGACATTTGTTGGCAAAGCAATGTCTCTGCTTTTTAATATGCTATCTAGGTTGGTCATAATTTTCCTTCCAAGGAGTAAGCGTCTTTTAATTTCATGGCTGCAATCACCATCTGTAGTGATTTTGGAGGCCCCCAAAATAAAACCTGAGACTGTTTCCACTGTTTCCCCATCCATTTCCCATGAAGTGATGGGACCAGATGCCACGATCTTAGTTTTCTGAATGTTGAGCTTTAAGCCAACTTTTTCACTCTCCTCTCTCACTTTCATCAAGAGGCTTTTCAGTTCCTCTTCACTTTCTTCCATAAAGGTGGTGTCATCTGCATATCTGAGGTTATTGATATTTCTCCCAGCAATCTTAATTCCAGCTTGTGTTTCTTCCAGCCCAGCGTTTCTCATGATGTACTCTGCATAGAAGTTAAACAAGCAGGGTGACAATATACAGCCTTGACGTACTCCTTTTCCTATTTGGAACCAGTGTGTTGTTCCATGTCCAGTTCTAACTGTTGCCTCCTGACCTGCATACAGGTTTCTCAAGAGGCAGGTCAGATGGTCTGGTATTCCCATCTCTTTCAGAATTTTCCACAGTTTATTGTGATCCACACAGGCAAAGGCTTTGGCATAGTCAATAAAGCAGAAATAGATGTTTTTCTGGAACTCTCTTGCTTTTTCGATGATCCAGCGGATACTGGCAATTTGATCTCTGGTTCCTCTGCCTTTTCTAAAACCAGCTTCAACGTCTGGAAGTTCATGGTTCACATATGGCTGATACATCAACATAAACTGACCACAGGGAGGTATACATGTGTCCCCCATTCTGAACCCCCGTCCCACCTTCCTTTCCACCCCAACCCTCTGGGTTGTTTCAGAGCACTGGATTTGATTGCCCTGCTTCATACATTGAACTTGCACTGGTCATCTGTTTTACATATGGTAACACATACGTTTCAATGCTATTCTCTGAAATCACCCACCCTCGCTTTTTCCTACTGAGTCCAAAAGCCTCTTCTTTACATCTGTGTCTCCTTTGCTGCCCTGCATGTAGTTTCATCGGTGCCATCTTTCTTAATTCCATATATATGTGTTAATATACACTATTTGTCTTTCTCTTTCTGACTTACTTCATTCTGTATAACAGGCTCCAGGTTCATCCACCTCATTAGTACTGACTCAAATGAATTCCTTTTTATAGCTAAGTAATATTCCGCTGTGTATATGTACCACAACTTCCTTATCCACTCATCTGCCAATGGCCATCTAGGTTGCTTCCACTTCCTAGCTATTGTAAATAGTGCTGCAACGAACATTTGGGGTACATGTGTCTCTTTCAATTCTGGTTTCCTCGGGGTGTATGCCCAGTGGGGGAACTGTCCCAGAAGTGGCAGGTGCAACAGATTAAAATCCTGCAGTTAAGCTGAGACTGCATTTTAGGGGCAACTGTTGACTTTGAGAACAGGTACAATTGGAAACAAGGGATTATCAGACACTGAACTAACTCCACAATACCTTTTTAAAAATTTTTGTGTTTGAATTTGTTTTGTTTTATATTATACTTTTGAGAGTCTAATCTCTATTCAGCAAAGCATTTTCAACAGTCAGGTGGAGAAGGGACATCTCAGGGTATGTGATCAGTTCATGCACAAGTCTCTGGTTGATGATGATCAATCCTTAGGTGCCAGATGGTCTGGAGGCTATTTCCTTGTGATCATCAAGTAGTTAATTTCTTCCATTTGGTGGTGGGTTTTAACACCAGAAAACTCAATAAATATTCATGAAATCCTATATCTGGGTACTTTAGAGTGGAGCTACAGCAGAGAATATGGGGGAAGGGTCTACCCCTGGAAGGCCCCATAGGGTCCTACTTGGTTACATTCACACTGAACGGGTTAATAGTGACAGTCCTAAAGGTTGCTTTATACATTGTGTTGATGGGCCCTCTGAGAACATCCATTTACTAGAGACCCATCTGGGAGCCAACAAATCTCATCCCACGCTGTTGATACTATCCTGCACTCCCTCTTTCACTCTTTTGAGAGGTTGCTTATTTCTTCCAAATTGCTATAGCTGACAGGGACACTGTCATAAGCAGACAAGATTTGGGGGCCACTAAAGTCAGGGAAATATTTTCATTTGCTTTGAAAATTAACATGCAGTAAATCACAAACTTACTCAAAACCTTTGTCCAATCCAACTCAGAGCACTGTCTATCTGGAGACTTTTACTTAGTGTTTATTCCTTATTAAACCAGTCTTTTCCAAGACTTATCTCCAATCTCAGAGCTAAAGCACTAAACATGACAAACATGCTCCAAGAAAACCATATCTAAGAAAAACTCTGCAATATACAGTTCCAAATACGTATGTAATTACTTAGTAGAATTTCTTAATTTGAACAATGGGCAGGATTATTCAGCCTCCTTTTTTGAAATGTTGCCTTTTGAAAATTGACTTCACTTCAATCTGTTAGCAATAAGAAAGTAAAACTGTGAAATTCACATGCAGACAGTCTAGGGTACAGAGTCTTAGAGAGGGGACAGGAGTTCAAGTTCCTCTGTGCTGTGACCCAGATGCATGACCTTAAACAAGAAGTCAGTTTTCTGAGTTTCAGTATATTACTTTGTAAAAAAATATTGGGACAATAACACAGACTCAGAGTTGTCCCTGTGAACATGACATGAAAAAAGAAGAAAGCAGTTTGTAAATTCACAGTGTTAACCAATCGTTCAAAATTTGAGGGAAGTTGAGAAGACTGGATCTTCTTTTGCCTTCACATGATGTCCCTTCCCTGCTGCCACAACTTCCTGCCATCTGCAACATCGATGCCTTCAGGTTAAGGTGAGAATAACTTGCAGATGTTTAATGTATGTTTCTAGAAGTGGAGACTCAACAAGGCACAAATACCCTTCTAGATGTATTTGACCCATTGCTTAATAACATTGTTGGTCATGTAACAGATGGTTAAAATGCCTTCTTTCTGGCTTCAAAGGCCCAGAACAATAGACCAGCTATCCCAGATTCCAAAGCAGGAATATTTAGAGTATTTATGCAAGGCTTTCAAAGAGAGTGGCACAAAATTCATTTGGTTATCCTTTGCCCATCATCATTTAGAGGGATTAAGTTTGAGGCCAACGCAATAGAAGAAGCATGTGTAGAGAGATGTCAGAAAGCTGTGTATTTCATCTCCTTGTTTCTACCTCACCTTTGGTAGTGGAGAAGGGGAGTGATTTTGATCTGTTTCTTGTTAAGCTAGAAAGAGGGTGCCCCATGGAAAAAAACTCAAGTACCTTGATATAGCCCTGTTGGAATTGGGGAGCATAAGGACTCTGGTGAACCTCTGGCTGGACCAGACTGAGGCAGGTAAAATGAAAGGGCTGTACTGGGAGTGGGCTGTGTTCCACTCTCAGTGTAGTGAGGGTGAGTGCTTGTCAAGGACCGGGTTTGACTTGTGTTCAGTTCAGTTCAGTTCAGTTGCTCAGTCGTGTCCAACTCTTTGCGAGCCCATGAATCGCAGCACACCAGGCCTCCCTGTCCATCATCAACACCCAGTTTACTCAAACTCATGTCCATCGAGTCGGTGATGCCATCCAACCACCTCATCCTCTGTCATCCCCTTCTCCTCCCGCCTTCAATCTTTCCCAGCCTCCGGGTCTTTTCAAATGAGTCAGTTCTTCACATCAGGTGGCCAAAGTATTGGAGTTTCAGCTTCAGCATCAGTCCTTCCAATGAATATTCAGGACTGATCTCCTTTAGGATGGACTGGTTGGATCTCCTTGCAGTCCAAGGGACTCTCAAGAGTCTTCTCCAACACCACAGTTTATTATAAAAATTTATTCATACTTACAATTTTCTTGTTTTCTTGCTTTTTCTAGAAGAGCTTATTAAAATCTTCCACCGTACTTGTAGATTTATTAATTTCTTTTTGTAATTAGGTTAAGTTTTGCACTATGTATTGTAAGATTAAGTTGGTAGATACATACATATATATATATTCATTGCATCATGTTTATTACTGTATAGTATAAGTGCAATATATTATAAAGATACTTTTATTAAATTAATAAAATTATATTCTATTAAAGTCGATAATTTTGTTAATTCTATTGAATTCTATTTTAATACTTTCATTTTAAAATTCTATATTACCTTGTCACCACACCAAATATTTTTTATTTTTAACACCATCCCTTTGTTTTCAATCTCTCTGAGTAAATTTTTCTTTATTATATTCTTTTGTAAACAATTAAGAACTTTATTTTGACTTTGATTCTAACATAAAAACCTCTGTCTTAAAACAAACTTCATAGCAAGGAAAATCATCAGTGATTAAGAGGGGCATTGTGCTTAGTTGCTCAATCGTGTCCGAGTCTTTGCAACCTCATGGATTGTAGCCCACCAGACTCCTCTGTCCATGGGGATTCTCCAGGCAAGAATACTGGAGTGGGTTGCCATACTCTCCCTCAGGGGATCTTCCCAGCCCAGGGATGGAACCCAGGTGTCCTGCGTTGCAGGCAGATTCTTTATCATCTCAGCCACCAGGCAAGCCCAAGAAGGGCATTACATAATGACAAAAGGGTAAATTTTCCAAGTAGACCTAAAAATCCCTGATGCATGTGCACTTAAGAGAAAATTGACAGCTTGAGGTAAAAACTGATAAAATGCAAAGAGAAAAAGACAAATGTAGAGTTGGAGACACCAATGACTGCTCTGCCAGTAAATGACAGATGCAGAAGTCATAAAATCTATAAAGATATAGTTGAAATAAATAACACCATCAATCAACTGAATATAATTGACATTTATAGATTATTAAATTCACAACAGAAGAATATGCATTCTTCTTAAATTCACATGGAAGACTCATCAAGATAGACCAAAATTTGAGCCATTAAAAATACACCAACAGACTTAAAAAAATAGAACTCAAAATCACAAAATATGCTCTTAGACCACAATGAGATCAAATTAGAAATCAGTAACAGAAAGGTAACTTTCTGTTTGGGTAGCTCCAAAATACTGAGGATTAAACAACAAACATCTAAATATAACTTGGGTCAAAGAAAGAAGCCTCAGAGAAATTAGAAAATATTTTGAATTCAATGAAAATAAAACTTCAAAATTTGTAGGATGCAGCAAAAACAGTACTTAGAGTGAAACTTAGAGCATTGAATACATATGTTAGAAAAGAAGAAAGATCTAAAAGCAATAATTAAAGCTTTCATTTTAGGAAACTAGAAAAAAATTAACTTTCAAGTATGCAGAAGAAAAGAAATAGTAAAAATCAGAGCTGAAGCCAACAAAATTGAAAACAAGAACAGCACTAAGTTAATAAACCAAAAGTTATTTCTTTGAAAAAAATCAATAAAATTGATAAACTTCTAACCAGGCTAAGTAAGAAAAGGATAGAGAAGACACAAATTAATATCAGAAATGAAATAAGAGCTATCATTATTGATCTCATGGGCATTAAAATGATAGTAAAAAGATATTATGAACAACTCTTGGCCCACAAGTTTGATAGCTTAGATGAAATGCACCAATTACATGAAAGAATCTCTGTTTTAATGGTTGCCTTTTTATTTCCTCTCTCTTACTTTGTGCTCTCTGTTTATCAAATTTTTCTTTTTTAATCTTCTATTGAATTAATCTAATACATTTCTTCTAAAACCACCCCTCCCCCTGAAATTTGGAAGCTACACATTTAATTCCAAGTGTTCAAATTGTTTACTGTTAAAGAGACTGGCAGAGACTACTAGTTATTCCTTATTCATTTCCCCCTTCATTTTTAGTAATAGACTGATTTTAGTTGGGATGTGGCTGCCCTGAGTGAAGACCACACTTTTCAGCTTTCCTTGCAGCTACATGTGACTTCAAGTGACCATGGGGTTTAGTATCCTGGAGGTCATGATGACCATAAAAATAGCAGTTTGGGTGAAATGGTGATGGTGAAAGCCTGATTTGCATGAGGTCCAGAGAAATTGAGAGATGAACAATTAGAGCAGAATGTAGAAATAACTCTTTACAGGTTTTTTTTTAAGTAATTTATTGAGATGAAATTTATATAAAATTAACCTTTATAGAGTGAACAATTCCATGGCACTTCCTACATTCACAGTATTGTGAAAACACCACACCACTAGCTAGTTCCAAAACTATTTTCATCACCTCAGAATAAAGCCTAATACCCATTAAGCAGTTTTTCCCTATTCCCCACTCTCTCTGGTCCCTGGGGCAAACACCAGTCTACTTCTGTCTCTGTGGATTTACCTATTCAGGGTATTTCATATAAATGGAATTGGATAGTTTGTTTATAAAGGAAACACAGAAATAAGGCAATAGCAGAGAGGGATGTGGAACCACATAACTAAAAGTCAAGCCTCATGCTCGTTCCATTCTTTGTAGTGGAAATATTTGCATTTACTGTGATTTGTAGGAATCTCTCTCCTGAGGCCACTTTAAGTGCCATCTCTGCAGCATTATATTAAAACAGTTCCAACCTTTTCCTGGTGGCTGCTTCCAAGAGGGATGGCATGGGAGGGGTAAAGGGAAAGGGTCTCTGTTCTTTGTGGTTTCCAGAGGTCCTCATTTAGGCTGTTGTAGATTATACTTACAATGCCTTCAAAGACCATTTTAACTGCCCTTTATAGTTCAGAAATGGATGGGGATAGACCAGTAGAAAAGTGAAAGCTTCTAAGCTTTAACTCACCTCTCCTGTCTCAATGACACAGTGGGAGAGCAATCAAGATGGGCTCACGGGGGATACTGGATATCCTCAGCTGGAGAGACTGAGCTCTTCCAGGGCCATGCATAGATTTGGTTTTCCACTGCAAAGCAATGCTCATGTTAATTGCAGCCACTATTTGGGCACATTTTCAGCTCGTGTTATGCTGAGTGCTCTTCGTGCTTATTCTGATAAATCCTCACTACCACTTTGCGAAGTAGGAACTATTATTGCTAGTGTTCTCATTTTACAGGTGAGAGGCCATTCACAGCAGTCAAGTAACTAGTTCAAGTTAATACAGCTGAAATAGATGCGACTCTAAGGCCTGGTGTAGCCACTACCCTATTTTGCCTGGTGGCTCACATGGTAAAGAATCTGTCTACAATGCAAGAGACCTGGGTTTGATCCTTGGGTTGGAAAGATCCCCTGGAGGAGGGTAGGACGACTCAGTATTCTAGGCTGGAGAATCCCCATGAACAGAGAAATATGGCGGGCTACACTCCATGGCATCATAAAGAGTTGGACATGACTGAGTGGCTAACACTTTCACCATGTTGCCAAATTTCTAGCTGAACTTAAAAAGTATCTAAGAGATGATGGTTGAGCAGTGGTCCCAGGAGAGCTTGACAAGAGAACTCTGAAAAGTCTTGAGGAGGCCACTCATATTCTGTATTCTCCTATTCAAATCCACTTGACTGACAGTGCTTCCTGTACTTACTGCATTTTACTTTAGTTAGAAATTGGTTGGATGTTACCTTTGGCACTGAGCCTATACTTCATTTTTCTCACTGTGGCATTCTGCCATTTGAGGATTGCATTCTATCACTGTTTTGCTCCCAAGATCTAGTTCAGCTGCCATGGCCCATCCATTGTTACTGACTTACTCTTTCCTCACTTGACATTTCATCAGTCTCATTTCTCACTTTCCACTCTTGGGATGAATGTCAAGTGCAGCTTTTCACTGTCTCATTCACACTTATTCTCTCTCCCCCTACTTCTGAAGGTTGTAAGCACGGCTCAGATGTCAGTTATGGACTCAGGAGACCCTCTTCCACTTAGGCCCCTCAGCCTGAGGCTGTGCTCTGCAGCTGTAGTGCATCCGGCCATAGGGCTGTGCTTCTGAGGGACATTTCCAAGGAGACTGGGCGTAAGTTGGCAATATTTACCTTTTACGGGCATTGGAGACAAACTCAGGAATTTCAAGCAATGTTTGTTTACTTTGCAGTATTGGTGGTAAAGGATGTTTTGTCTTGTTTTGGCATACATGGAGGCAGGGATAAAACAGATGGAAGACTCTCAAACACAAAGAAATGTGTCACAAAGAACAGGAGAAGAACACTAGAAGGTGATTGTAAAACTTGTGTTTATAACGTATATGGTAATGTAAGATACCATCATTAGAAGAAGCTGGGAGAAAGTTATATGGGAATTCTCTCTACTACCCCTGAAATTTTTTGTGAGTCACACTATTTCAGTATAGAAGGTAATAATAATTTAAAACATGTTAAAAGACATGTTTACATTTGTAGCTATAGCCATATCCCTATCTATACCAATTTTACTACAGATCTTACTACTGATTTATAATTGTGAATTGGGAGGAGCCAACATGGTTATTCCATTGGTTACTCTGTGGCTTTGAACTGCCCACATTTCACATTCTCCATGTTTAAAAGTACGTATTTTTTAAACAGCTTTTTGAGACATAATTCACATGTCATGTAATTCACTCATTTTAAGTGTATATTTCAGTGATATATAGCATATGTACAAGAGCTGTATGACTACTGCCCCCAAAAGAAGTACTGACTCATTAACAGTACTTTTCTTCCCTATTCACTCTTCCTAAGTCCTAGATAGCTACCAATCTTTCTTTTCCTATGGATTTTCCTATCTTGGAGAAGGAAATGGCAACCCACTCCAGTACTCTTGCCTGGAAAATCCCAAGGATGGAGGAGCCTGGTAGGCTACAGTCTATGGGGTAGCAAAGAGTCAGACATGACTGAACGACTTCACTTTTGCCTATTTTAGATATCTCATGTAAGTGAATTATATAATAAATGATCTGTTATTAGTGGCTTCTTCCACTGTTTTCAAGGTTCATCTATGTTGTAGAATGTGTCAGTGCTTCATTCCTTTTTATTACTGAGTAATATTCCATTGTATGGCTGTATCTCACTTTATTTATCCATTTATTAGGTGATAGGCATTTTGGTTGCTTTCACTTTTTGGCTACTATGAAAAGTGCTTCAGTGAATATTCTTGCACATGTTTTGTGTGACCTATGTTCCCGTTTCTCTTGGGTAAATAGCTGAGTGGAATTTTTGGATCATATGATAACTCTATGTTTAACATTTGAGGAACTGCAAAACTTTTCACCACTGTGCTTATTGATCATTTGGCTATCTTCATTGGAATAAAGTCTAGTCAGATCTGTTGTCCATTTTTAAAATGAGTTAGTTGTATTTTTTTTTCTTTTTAACTATTTTTTATATTGAAGGATAATTGCTTTGTAGAATTTTATTGTTTTCTGTCAAACTTCAACATGAATCAGCCATAGGTATACATATATCCCCTCCCTCTTGAACCTCCCTCCAACTCCCTCCCCATCTCACCCATCTAGATTGATACAGAGCCCCTGTTGGAGTTTTCTGAGCCATACAGAAAATTCCCGTTGGCTATCTACTTTACATATGGTAATGTAAGTTTTCATGTTACTCTTTTCATACATCTCACCCTCTCCTCCCCTCTCCCAATGTCCATAAGTCTAATCTCTATGTCTGTTTCTCCATTGTTGCCCTGTAAATAAGTTCTTCAGTACCATTCTTCTAGATTCCGTATATACGTGTTCAGTTCAGTTCAGTTGCTCAGTTGTGTCCGACTCTTTGCCACCCCATGAATTGCAGCACACCAGGCCTCTCTGTCCATCACCGACTCCTGGAATCTACACAAACCCATGTCCATCGAGTCAGTGATGCCATCCAACCATCTCATCCTCTGTCATCCCCTTCTCCTCCTGCCCCCAATCCTACCCAGCATTAGGGTCTTTTCCAATGAGTCAACTCTTCGCATCAGGTGGCCAAAGTATTGGAGTTTCAACTTCAACATCAGTCCTTCCAATGAATATTCACGACTGATTCCCTTTAGGATGGACTGGTTGGATCTCCTTGCAGTCCAAGGGACTCTCAAGAGTCTTCTCCAACACCACAGTTCAAAAGCATCAATTCTTTGGCACTCAGCATTCCTTATGGTCCAACTCTCACGTCCATACATGGCCACTGGAAAAACCATAGCTTTGACTAGACAGACCTTTGTTGGCAAAGTACTGTCTCTGCTTTTTAATATGCTATCTAGGTTGGTCATAACCTTCCTTCCAAGGAGTAAGCGTCTTTTAATTTCATGGCTGCAATCACCATCAGCAGTGATTTTGGAGCCCCCCAAAATAACACTGTTTCCACTGTTTCCCCATCTATTTGCCATGAAATGATGGGACCAGATGCCATGATCTTAGTTTTCTGAATGTTGAGCTTTAAGCCAACTTTTTCACTCTCCTCTTTCACTTTCATCAAGAGGCTCTTTAGTTCTTCTTCACTTTCTGCCATAAGGGTGGTGTCATCTGCATATCTGAGGTTATTGATATTTCTCCCGGCAATCTTGATTCCAGCTTGTGTTTCTTCCAGCCCAGCGTTTCTCATGATATACTCTGCATAGAAGTTAAATAAGCAGGGTGACAATATACAGCCTTGACGTACTCCTTTTCCTATTTGGAACCAGTCTGTTGTTCCATGTCCAGTTCTAACTGTTGTTTCCTGACCTGCATACAGGTTTCTCAAGAGGCAGGTCAGGTGGTCTGGTATTCCCATCTCTTTCAGAATTTTCCACAGTTTATTGTGATCCACACAGTCAAAGGCTTTGGCATAGTCAATAAAGCAGAAATAGATGTTTTTCTGGAACTCTCTTGCTTTTTCGATGATCCAGCAGATATTGGCAATTTGATCTCTGGTTCCTCTGCCTTTTCTAAAACCAGCTTGAACATCTGGAAGTTCACGGTTCACGTATTGCTGAAGCCTGGCTTGGAGAATTTTGAGCATTACTTTACTAGCATGTGAGATGAGTACAGTTGTGCAGTAGTTTGAGCATTTTTTGGCATTGCCTTTCTTTGGGATTGGAACGAAAACTGACCTTTTCCAGTCCTGTGGCCACTGCTGAGTTTTCCAAATTTGCTGGCATATCGAGTGCAGCACTTTCACAGCATCATCTTTTAGGATTTGAAATAGCTCAACTGGTATTCCATCACCTCCACTAGCTTTATTCGTAGTGATGCTTTCTAAGGCCCACTTGACTTCACATTCCAGGATGTCTGGCTCTAGGTGAGTGATCACACCATCGTGATTATCTGGGTCGTGAAGATCTTCTTTTGTACAGTTCTTCTGTGTATTCTTGCCACCTCTTCTTAATATCTTCTGCTTCTGTTAGGTCCATACCATTTCTGTCCTTTATCGAGCCTCTCTTTGCATGAAATGTTCCTTTGGTATCTCTAATTTTCTTGAAGAGATCTCTATTCTTTCCCATTCTGTTGTTTTCCTCTATTTCTTTGCACTTATCACTGAGGAAGGGTTTCTTATCTCTCCTTGTTATTCTTTGGAACTCTGCATTCAGATGGGAATATCTTTCCTTTTCTCCTTTGCTTTTCACTTCTCTTCTCTTCCCAGCTATCTGTAAGACCTCCTCAGACAGCCATTTTGCTTTTTTGCATTTCTTTTCCATGGGGATTGTCTTGATCCCTGTCTCCTGTACAATGTCACGAACCTCTGTCCATAGTTCATCAGGCACTCTGTCGATCAGATCTAGTCCCTTAAATCTATTTCTCACTTCCACTGTATAATCATAAGGGGTTTGATTTAGGTCATACCTGAATGGACTAGTGGTTTTCCCTACTTTCTTCAATTTAAGTCTGAATTTGGCAATAAGCAGTTCATGATCTGAGCCACAGTCTGCTCCCGGTCTTGTTTTTGCTGACTGTATAGAGCTTCTCCATCTTTGGTTGCAAAGAATATAATCAATCTGATTTCGGTGTTGACCATCTGGTGATGTCCATGTTAAGAATAAAACTAACTAAAGCACAAACTGGAAAACAATACTAGAGCAAGGTACCAAGTGGGGAATAAAGTGATGAAAACAAAACTAACAAATATGTTGAGTGGAGAGGAAAGGAAGAAAAGAAAGAAAGAATAGATATGCAAATTTAAATAAAGGTAGTTGAAGAAGATTTATATACATTAAAGATTAACTGCAAGGGAAAAAGAAGAGTAGGAAAGGCAAACAAAGGAATAAATGTGCAAAAAATGTAATAGATTTGAGAAAATTAAAAATTAAAATTTTTAAAAAGAGAAAAGAAAAAAAAATGGAAGAAGAAAGAAAAAAGGGAAAAATATAAAGAAGAACTCCACAGAACTGCAAAAGCCCAATATAGAGGCAGAGGTTTTTAACAACAATAAAAAACGTCACTGAGTAAACAAAAAAAAAAAGCTCAAAAGCTTAATTAGATTTCATAGTGCCAATAAAATCGATAACTACAACAGAGGGGGGGGAAAAAGGAAAAAAAAAACCAAAGAAAACAACCCAAAAGAATCTACAGAACAAGTGAAAACATAAGAATAATAAACGTTTTTCTTGAGTCACTGCTGTCAGAGTCCTTTCCCTGGCTGGGAGTCGTAGTCCACCTCACCTCCCTAGGACACCCTCCAACACTGTGCTCGTCTCTGGACCTGCTGTGGGGGCAGCTCAGACTCTAATCTGCTCCTACTCATGTGTGTTCTTGCCTCCAATGTCCACAGCTATCGGAACCAGGGTGTTTTCTTTTGTGGGAGCTCTCAATGACACAGACATATTCCATAGACACAGAGTCTACCTAGTTGAATGTGTGGATTTAATCTGAAGTTTGTACAGCTCCTGGGAAGGTTTTGGGTCTTATTCCTTAGCCACACTGCCCCTGGGTTTCAATTGTAGTTTTGTTTCCACCTCTGCATGTGGGTCGTCCACTGGGGTTTGCTCCTGAGGCTGCCCTGGAGACTTGGGTTTGCCCCTGTGAGGGCCAGATGTGGAGGTGATGCAGTTGCTTGAATTGCAGGGGTTCTGGCCGCACCAGGTACTCAGGGGAGTTGGCGGCTAGAGCAGCAAGAAATATGGTGCTCTAGAAGGGTAGGGCAACCAGTATTGGCCAATATGCTCCAGTATTCTTGCCTGGAGAAACCCCTCCCTGACAAGGAAGCCAGGCAGGCCACAGTCTACAGGGTTGCAAAGAGTCGGACACTACCAAAGCGAACCTGCACACATAGACACAAGACTTTTTTTACCTGTGGCAGTTCTGCCCCAGGGAGAGTTGAGTATGAAGATGACACAGCTGCTTGGCTTGCAGGGACCCTGGCAGTATCAAGTGTGCAGGGACACAGACTGTCTCCATCGCAGCAATTATGGCCCTCTGAGTCTTTTTTCGAGCCTCTTGTAGCTGGTGATCAGAAGGCTTCTTTAGCCAGTCTTTGTCCATAGCTCCATCCATTCAGACACTTAGAGGGCTCCCTCACCTGGGGTCCTTCTCTGTTATTTGGCACATCAGGCACAATGAGGGACCCCCCTGGCTGGGGTCCAACTCTGTAGATCAGTGTGTCAGGCATTTGATGGACCAGCCTCTCTATTTTTCAGCTTTCGATGCTGGCATGTGGGGGGAGAGAGGCTACGGTGATGGCTCCACCCCCTATGCGTGACTCAGCAGTATCGCCTTGCTTCCATGTCTGCCTGGCTTTCCTCCATAGGCATTTCCCACCACAGTCTCCTCCCTCACATCCCCTTGATCCGTCTCTCTGCAGTCAACAGCACCCCTTGCCCTGGGATTGCTCCACAATCCCTAAACTCCAGCTTCCAGCCACTGCGCCTTCCAGGGGACCTGCGTCCCTGTCCAGGTTATGTATGGCTGCAGCAAGGGCTGTCTGAGTTTCATTCCACTTAGGCTTCCACAGATCAACTGTTTCACTCTCAGCCTTAAATGTTTCTCCTCTAACTCAGACAATTGCCCTGATGTGGGGATTGGACCCCTGCTTCAGTTCCCCCACCAGCTGAGAGCAGGTCCAGTCCTACTAACACTCCTGTTTTTCCCCCTAGTTCCTTGTCCTACCGAGTTTTGCTTGGTTCTATATATTCTTTTCTGCTCGTCAGGTATTCCTGTCCCTTCTCCATTGGTGTTCTGCATGCACTTCTGTGTCTGAAGGTGTATTCCTGATGTATCCATGGAGAGAGATGTACTCCACATCCACCTACTCCTCCACCATCTTGTTCTCCTGAGTTAGTTTCATTTTTATCATTGAGTTGCAAGATTTCTTAACATATTCTGGATAGAAGTCCTTTTTCAGATATATCATTTAAGTATCATCTGTCATTTTTTGGGTTGTCTTTTCACTCTCTTGGTGGTATCATTTGAAGATGCACCTCCTGGAGTCTCAATATCTTCATGGAAATATATTAAATATGCTGATTAAAATTTAACCCCAAGATTTTTTTTAAGGTATTATGGGTAGAAGCTGAAACATTTCATTTGAAAACTTTTAGAATTTGTCTGTCTTACTGAAGATTACTCAATACTTCCTAGAGAAGTCCATTCCTCTGCTCTGGCAGGATTAATTAAATAGGCCCTTGAGCTGCACAGTTATAAATCAAATCTTGATTCACTACACTAACTTGACAGTTTTCTTAATGATGAGGCTTTGAACAAAGAAGCTGGGTTCTTTTAGTTAATGTAAACTCTTGTGTATGTTTTAGTCAAAACAATGTCTTTGCAGATTTGCTCTTATTTGGTAGTGGGGTGGGTGGGAAAATGTTTCTTGGCACTGTTTGCACTGTGCCTGTACTGGGGCTCTTTCTGACAGAGATGGATGGTGTTTGTGTGTTTGTGTTAGAGTTGAGCATGAGAGATGCACACAGAGAAGAGAAGGGAGCAATGGGGTTGTTTTCACAGGAGGCCTTCTGCTATTCTGGGCTCACACAGTGTGGCTTTGGGGTCCATTTGCTAAAGTGCAGCATTGAGTTGGACAGAGAAGTATCCTCCTCTCTCTGTATCCTGGGGAAATGGTGGCATTGAGGGCACTAGGGTAACATCCTTGGAATAAACAATGGTGTTTCCACAAGGGTAGGTTCCATATTAGCCATAATAATGCTTCTTCACCAGGTTTTCGAGGTCAGCAGTCTATGAGGAGATAGAGAAGTGAGAAAGAGGTTAAGAGCATTGCAGACAGCACAGGCTGACTAAAGATAGAAAGCTGTGAAGCACCCCAGGAACACCCGGGGTTCCCTTGGAGGGGTATAAGTTTGAAGTTCCACTGTCAGGCTGAGCCATGGTAACTCATGCCTTATGTGCTCATGTGACCGCGGTTGGGTCACCTTTATCACAAGGGAGTTGGGTCAGGACTGGCAGCTGGGGACAAACGCGTCACTCTGTGGATATGGCTGGTTTGATCAACACGACTTTTAATTAAATTGGAATTTAAATGCTATCAGACACATGACATTCTCTCTTTGTTTTGCCACAGACCCGGTCACTCCCTATTGCTTTATACCACCTGATTCACATCTCTATATTACCTGTATAACCCCTGCAGACATTTGTGTTGCTGAGTCCTTCATTATAGTCTCTCAAATGACTTTCTATTTCTGGCATTCTGTGATTCACAGTGATCTTGGCAAGAGCACTTTGAATATCCCCACCCAGCTTGTGGACCTACATCCCTTGTATTGGAGTAGGGGTACTTATTCAGGCCAATGGTCAACTGTGATCATGGGAGATAATTGTGTTTTACCATCTTTCCCTGCCATTTTAATAATGAACTAATGACCAGGAGGTGAGAAACTGCCCAGAGAAAGCCAGGATACATATCCTTTAGAAGACTGGTATACCAAGCAAGGATCAGCCCACTCCTTAACATCAAAACCTGCTCCTAGGATGTGGTCTAGAACCAGTTTTTAATTAACATCATAGTTTTGAATCCATGCCAGTTTCTCTCTTTCAAAAGTTTGTCTTTGCCAGACTCATCTCTAACAAATTTGTCCTTGGTAATTGATTGCATTTCAAATATCAATGAGCAGGTGGCAAACGCATCTTTTCGGTCTGAGATGCTCTCCAAGTCTCTCAGAGTTTCGCCACACAGGGATTGCCTATTCTGTTTATCAGAAGGCTGATCCTGAGAATTAAGTGGAAATGATGTAATGAGAAAATAAACTTTTTCTCCTAGCAATGTTATTTCTGTCCTTCTAGTGACAATATTATCAAATTACATGTGAGTGGTGTTTCATACATTTTGAAATTACCTTTGTGCAATCATCTCTTATAATTCCAATCCTAAGAGATTTTAGGGCAGACAGTACCATTCTGATTTTCCACAGAAGGAAGCTAAAGCCCAGAGAAATTAAAAGCCTTTATATGGTTGAAACATAAAACTTCATGAGTTCTCACAGCTACTACATTCAAGTAAAACTTTGAGGGGATAATTAAATTTACCTCTAACTCTTTCTCATAAACAATATTTATAAAAGACTCTTAATTCCTAGTTTTGTGGGTTTTCCCCTTCTATTTGTTCTCTTGATTTGGATGTCTGCAGATTGAGGTAGTAATCATGATAAGGAGAAGGTTGAAGAATGATACCCAAGCACAGCCCATGTGTAATTTTATGATAAATTACTGAAGAGATGTCCTCAGAGGAAAGGTTAAGTGTGGTGCTGTTGGGAACCACTGGCACATAAAAAATGTAATAAAATCAGAGTGGCACAGAAAAGAAGACAGTCTACCATGAACTTGGTCTAATAGAATCAAATCAAATTATACCCAAAGTTACACAAGTGAGATATAAGAACTGCAATCTCTGATCAAGATATTCCCAAGCAGATAAAAACTGGCCCAAAGGGCTGGTCATGGTTTGCATTAGCAATGCTACACTCCTAGGGCAGAAGGGTTGTAAAGAGTGCATCAGCTGAAAGTGTATGAAGTTCAAAGCCAAGAGTAAGAAAACAATTAGAAACAGACATAACCTGCTTTACACAGCTTGACCAAAGAAAAGTGAAGATGGTTTACACAGGCAACAGGACTCCCTGTAAGAAAGAAATATATCTTTTGAGAAAATCTTCAGGGGAAATCAATTCTCCTAGGAAAGAGAGAATGCGGTATTTGAATGAACAGAGTAGGTAGAAGATTCTGGAAGAATCTCAGAACTCCTAAGGATCTGCAAATCATGTAAGGGTTTGTCTCTCCTGCAAATGTCTACCTGAAATAATAGGCATGAGAAAGTCAGTTTGCATCTTGAGCTTGCAGTGCTGTTGTGAAGCTCAGTTATTAACTTTAAGTAAGCCTCTAACCAACATTGAGAATTTTGGTTCTGTGGAAATTTTGACTGTTTACAATCATGAGAGAGTGAATTCTAAGAAATTGTGCAATAATAGTCACTGGCAGTGACTACGAGCTGTAATTAAGGCATAAAGCTCTTATTCAGGAGAAACAAATAGCTGGAAGAACAAACAGGATTCTCATTAGTGACTTTTCTAATTTATTTTCTTCCGAAGCAGCTCATCAGCTGAGAATCACTGTTAGGCCAAATGCATCTGAAAGATGTTATCAGAGGATGTCTTTTTTCTGGACTCATGTGCTGATTCTTGGTCACTCATCCATAGCTAGGTTCTTTCCTGAACTTTTTAATGGACTTTTAGTATTTCCTTTAAACATGGTTAGGAGGAATGGCAGGACAGGTCTGCCAAAGTTCTGTTTATGTGAGATGCAGAATTCACTCTAAGGAAAAAGAGAATCTAGCAGAAAGGGTTTAGCTAAAGGGTGGGCTGGAGAAGTGAGGAAATGGAATAGAAGTTTTAAATTCAAGTATTTATCACTCAGTTGTCAATGATCCATCAACTATCAATTCTCATATGAGTCCTAGGTTTATGGAGCTGCATTAAAGTAAAAAACAACCAGAAAAATTGGTTTGCTAGAATCTCGATGGGCTATTGAGAGCTCAAGATATCAGCAGAACAGTGCTGGCAGAAACAGGAGACGGCTCTCTTGTTGCTGACGTACGTGTCCTTGAAGTGGTAGGAGGATGGGGAGGGAAGAGTAAGCAGACGCAGTGCGGATGTTGATCAGAATCAGCTCTCTCTCCTGGCATCAGCAACAGTGTCATGCATGTCAGAAATGGAGCACCAGGGCCTTGGGTACAGAGACCTGCTTTGGACAGTCGGTGGCCAAGGCAGAGGCCCTGACAGGGATGCCATAAGCCATCAGCATAACTGCTCCTTTATCATTGGCAGCAATAAGAATCAGCATTACTGTGGTTCAGAGCAGAATGGAAAAGTGGGGAAGGGCAGGGCAGGCATGTGTTAGCCAAAGGCTTATGCCTTCTCACAGCTATATGGGAAGAATCTCAAGGACCTCAGCTTTCTTGAAGACTCAGAGTGAGAATACCTTTGTTTCATTGCTGTAACCTCACTGTAGTCATGGGAAGTGAGGGTTGAGGGAACTCAGATGATACAACAGAGAAAGGGAAAGTCTATGCCTCCTGAGTTATGTGCCTGATTTTAGGAGCAGGAATGAAGAATCAGTGCTCTCCCTTGGTTAAATCCTGCCCCTACAATGATTTGATTTTGTTTGGAGGTATTGGTTTTTCAACTCATTTGGCAAGGAAAAGGTATTTCTCTTGGATCCAGGTTGTGGGCAGTTCCTCCCTTCTGCTGACTGCAGAGAGGAGACTTTGAATCAAGAGAATAGAAGTCTGGGAGATGTGGAGCATGCAGTAATTCCAAATTTTGGTAGCACAGAAGTGGAGAGTGGGCTTTGGGAATGGAAAAAAGAAAAGCAGGCCACTGAGTACATTAGCTTTATGCTCATAGATATGGTGGAAAGGAGATGAAGAAGGTGAATTCTGATCGGGAAGGGCATTCAGATTTAGGAAAAAGGTGGTCATGACTAGAGGAAGTCAGATGGAGAAACAGAGAAAGATTTGGGGTATAAATAGAATGACATATGTCACTAGGCAAGGAACATCCTGGTAAATTTCAAACTAGAGAAGAGCTCCTTAGCCTGATAAGAAAAGCTAACCACAGTTGCCAAAAAATATTATTGAAGCTAAAATGGAAATATGACAGGATATAGGAGGGAATAGAGGAAGAAATGGTTATTGGCTTTAATGAGACCCAGGAGTAGGAAGAAAGGGGGAGTCTTGTAGAAGCTTATTGAGAGCAAAGGTCCTGTCTTAGTCATCTCTCTAGTCTTGGGGCCTAGCATAATCCCAGGCATTTAGTTGGCATGTAATAAATATTACTAAGCTGAAAGTTGTTTCTAAGGTTATATGTTTGAAGTAGTATCACCAAATGGTGTTTGCATATTTCTTGTTCTTCCTCCTTTTCCTGTGTCAGTTTTTTAAAAATTTGTTTTCAGTTCCAAAGGATATTTTTTTCTTTGTAACACGAACAGATAAACATATTTTTTCTTTTTTAGAAAAATATCTCCTTCTAAACCTTTCCCCTTTGGTAACCATAAGCGCGTCTTCTACATCTGTGAATCTATTTGTTTTGTAAATAAATTTATTTGTATTATTTTTTAGATGCCACATAAAAGTGATACCATATAGATTTTTATTTCTCTCTTACTTCGCTTAGTATGATAATCTCTAGGTTCATCTATGTTACTGCAAATGGCAATAATTCATTCTTTCTTATGGCCAAGAATATTCCATTGTAAATATATACCACATCAATTCATTTACCATTTATCATTCATTTATCCATTCATTTGTTGATGGACACTTAGTTTACTTTTATGTCTTGAGTATTCTAAATAGTGCTGCTGTGAACATTAATGGGCTTCCTGGGTGGCTCAGCGGTAAAGAATCCACCTGCCAATCAATGCAGGAGGCACAGGAAATGAAATGGCAACCCACTCCAGTACTCTTGCCTAGAGAATCCCATGGATGGAGAAGTCTGGCAGACTTCAGTCCATGGGCTCACAAGGAGTTGGACATGACTGAGTACACATTCACTATGAACACTAATAATAAGTTCTGGAGAGGGTGTTGAGAAAAGGGAACCTCATACACTGTTGGTGGGAGTGTAAATTGGTGAAGGGCTCCATTGGAGACAGCACGGGGGTTTCTCAAAAAACTGAAAATAGAGCTAGCATATGATCCAGAAATCTTATTTCTGGGCATACATCCAGAAAAAATGAAAACTCCAACTTGAAAAGGCAAATGCACCCCAATGTTCACAGCAGCACCATTTACAACATTCTCTTTTCTTTTCAAGCATATTTAGTTTCATAGTGTGGAAAATAATTTCAGTTTTTTACATTTTTCTTAGACTATTGATATTTACTTTAAATCTATATGAGTATTTCAGGCACTATTGACTTACATTCAAAACAAATTTACGTCTGTTGTTTCTGAATGCAATAAATGCAAATGCAATGCATTTTAGTCTTTGATCAGAAAAAACTATGCCTTGTTCTATTTTTAAGTATGTCATAGGTTTTGTCAGCAAAGAGAAGGAACAACTGTGGCTAAAGGATAAAATACCAGGAAACTTTTTAAGATTCAGCATAAGCCACCTTGGAGGATTAACTTTCTCCTGGGCAGACTATTCTGAAAATGGTACATAGTCACTATGATTTATTCATGTGAAATTAGTATTGAGTTTGATTATTGGTATTTCCCTCTTCAAAAGTGAGTGGTCTGTTCTGCTTTTCATGTGTTCAGTGGGCTTGAATATTAGTTGTTACAGTTGTTCCAGAGGAGGCTGGCATGAATTTCTCACAGTGTAATGGATGTCCTCTATCACGTGGCAATCTGTACTGTCCACACTGCAAGTAAGGGCTGGTCTAATTTTATAACCAGTGAAGAGAATGTGGGCAGGGTGAATGGCCACAAAGTGCGCCTGCTGGAACATGAATATTCCCCTGCTTTTGGTTTTTCCAGGAGAGGTGAGATTCCACTCTGTAGAACCTACAACAAAGGCTGCTGTCTGCTCTGCCATGTGCTGACATCTGAATGGTTCCAAATTGGGAAAGGAATAGTAAAAGATGTATATTATCACCCTGCTTATTTAACTTCCATGCTGAATACATCATGCAAAATGCCAGACTGGATGAAGCACAAGCTGGAATCAAGATTGCCGGGAGAAATATCAATAACCTCCTATATGCAGATGACAACACCTTTATGGTAGAAAGTGAAGAGAAACCAAAGAGCCTCTTGATGAAGTGAAAGAGGAGAGTCAAAAAGCTGGCTTAAAACTCAACATTCAAAAAACTAAGATCATGGCATCTGGTCCCATCACTTCATGGCAAAGAGATGGGGAAACAATGAAAACAGGGACAGACTTTATATTCTTGGGCTCCAAAATCTCTGCAGATGGTGACTGTAGCCATGAAATTAAGACACTTGCTTCTTGGAAGAAAACTGTGACCAACCTAGACAGCATGTTAAAAAGCAGAGACATTACTTTGCTGACAAAGGTCCATCTAGTCAAAGCTATGGTTTTTCCAGTAATGAAGTATGGATGTGAGAGTTGGACCATAAAGAAAGCTTAGCACTGAAGAATTGATGCTTTTGAACTGTGGTGTTGAAGAAGACTCTAGAGAGTCCCTTGGACTGCAAGGAGGTCAAGTCAGTCAATCCTAAAGGAAATCAGTCCTGAATATTCATTGGAAGGACTTATGCTGAAGCTGAAGCTCCAATACTTTGGCCGCCTGACACAAAGAACTGACTCACTGGAAAAGACTTTGATTCTGGGGAAGATTGAAGGCAGGAAGAGTAGAGGGTGACAGAGGATGACATGGTTGGATGACATCACTGACTCGATGGACATGAGTTTTAGTAAATTCCGGGAGTTGGTGATGGACAGGGAAGCCTGGCATGTTGCAGTCTATGGGGCCTCAAAGAGTTGGACACTACTGAGCAACCGAACTGAACTTTGAAACTATGACATCACTATGGCTGAAAATTCCCGAAAACCCTCTAAAGTACATCTATCCTTACATTCCCAAAGATGACACCTTCAGTTAAAACTACATTTCCCAGTCATGCAAAGTTTGGGTTGTTTCTGTTTGCTTTTTTCATTAAGATTTTGGAAAATAACTTCCAATTGGAGTAAAGTAAATGAAATTCCTCTTTTTATGTTTACTTTCATTGTTATAAGATCGAAGGCATATGTGGACGTAAAAGCCTTAGAAATGAAGCGATGTGTCAGCAGTTCCTGAGGTTTGGTAGGGGCTGTCCCGTTCTGCAGAGTAATTAGTAATCGGTAGCTGTAACCAGAGTTCACCATGGCCACGGGGCTTCTCAGCCAGGGTAGTTTCAGTTCCTTCCTTCTTCCTAAAGCAGGAGTAATACTGACTTCACTTCTGTGCCTTGTTACCCTTTAAACCAAAGTGATTCAGCGGAGCCACGTTCCCCATCAGAGACCTTCTTCCCACATTTCCAGGTATATATATATTGCAGCCCACAGCAATTGAAACTGCCGTGTTTCCTTTCTTTCCATCACTGTCAAGGGCATTTCTAATGAAGCAAAGGTGGCGAATGAATCAAAGTGGGGGTGAAGATCTGCCTTAGGCTTGACAAGTCACCCCCTTAGATATCTCACAGACTGCTGCAGATGGAAAGAACCCAGAGAACATCCAGACAGAGTGCAAATGAAGGAGAGGTTAGAGGCGAATGATAACATTTTGATTCCCAATGCTTCTTTGGTTTTATAAAATATAGGTTAGGCAGTTCAGCTTTTAGTTCAATAGATATTACAGACTATTAGGACCTCAATGCATAATGTGGGCCACATTAAGAAAAACAAACACTTCCTTTTTTTAAAAAACTGAAGTATAGTAACCATCTGTTCCTATACAAAATTATTGCAATATTATTGACTGTATTCCCCTTTGCTGTATATTACATCCTCATGACTCAATTATGAAATTGAAAATTTGTACCTTTTAATCTCTTTTCCCTATTTTTCCACCCCCTCCCTTCTGGAAACCACCAGGTCCTTCTCTCTGTGTATGAGTCTGTTTTTGTTTTGTGTGTCTTCTGTTTTAAATTCTACATGCAAGTGAAATCATACCCTTTAGGTCAATCCATGGCACAAATTGCAAGATTTTATTATTTTTATGACTGAGTAATATTCCATTATATATAAAATACAGTATATATTTTGTTGTTGTTCAGTCAATAAGTTATGTCCGCTTCTTTGCAACCCCATGGACTGCACACCCCAGGCTTCCCTGTCCTTTACTATCTCCCCGCGTTTGCTCACATTCATGCCCATTGAGCTGGTAATGCTACCTAACCATCTCATCTCTTCTCCTTTTGCCTTCAATCTTTCCCAGCATCAGGGTCTTTTCCAATGAGTCAGTCTTCACATCATGTGGCCAGAATATTGGAGCTTCAGCTTCAGGATCAGTCCTTCCAATGAATATTCAGGGTTGATTTCCTTTAGAATTGACTGATTTGATTTCTTTGCTGTCCATGGGACTCTCAAGAGTCTTCTCCAGCACCAGAGTTCAAAAGCATCAATTCTTCGGTGCTCAGCCTTCTTTATGGTCCAACTCCCACATCTGTACAGGACTACTGAAAAAAACCATTGCTTTGACTATACGGACTTTTGTTGGCAAAGTGATGTCTCTGCTTTTTAATAGGCTGTCTAGGCTTGTCATAGGTTTTCTTCCAAGGAGAAAGCATCTTTTAATTTCATGGCTGCAGTCACACTCCTCAGTGATTTAGGAGCCCAAGAAAATAAAATCTATCACAGTTTCCATTTTTTCCCCATCTAATTGCCATGAAGTGATGGGACCACAGGCCATGATCTTCCAGATACTATACTAGGTCTTGGGTTATCAAATAAACAAAGTTCATACAGCTTCTTAGATACAAGGGAGAGAGAGAGTTTTCTTTAAGTAACATTTATAGAGTACCACAACAATTGTTTTCAGTTGCTGGTGGCCTTTGTGAGGGCAAGACTGGGAAAATAAAGAAAGCTTCGATTTGGTTACTGAGTCAGCAGGCAAGCCCTTTGATAAGTATAAAGAGGAGAATAATGTGGATGTTTGAGGAGAGTAGTGAATGTTGAGAGCAATCATTTATAGAAAAGTGACTATGTTACTGAGAATGTGAGGTGGAATTGTGAGGTGGGTTTAAAATAGTAATTAGAGATCATGTATTTAGAGCAAGGTATTCATTAACTGGGCTTCCCCAGTGGCTCAGCAGTAATGAATTGGCCTGCAGTACAGCAGATGCAGGAGATGCGGGTTCAATCCCTCGGTTGGGAATATCCCTTGGAGGAGGAAGTAGCAACTCACTCTAGTATTCTTGCATGGAGAATCCCATGGACAGAGGAGCCTGGTGGGCTACAGTCCATGGGGTCACACAGAGTCGGACACGACTGAAGCGACTGAGTACACATGCACATTCATTAACCATCCTGGAAACGGAGAAGCAAAACGGCAAGAATAATCCAGGAGACTTAATTAAGAATGAATTTATCTGACTGCAAGTGACAAACAACCCAACCCAAGTTGGCTTAAATAGTGGCTGTGTTAGCTGAAGAATTGAAAATACAAATGCAAGGCTGTCATCAATAAATCTGGTACAGAAATCAAATGATGTCACTAGGATCTGTTGTTTCTCAGCTCTGCTCCCTGTGGGTTGGCTCCATTCTGAAATAGACCATTTTGATTTCAGCAGAAAGGCCTCACTATTCCTGATCCTTTCAACAAAAGCCCTGGCATCCACTCTGATTGGTCCTGATTGGCTTGAGTCATGTATCTATTCTTGAATCTATCACCGGGGACAGCATAAATGTAATGCATTAAAGGCTTGAGCCCTGTGGCTTCATAGACAAAATGGTGGCAGGGGAAACTCCCCAGAGGAAAGTCGGGGAGCCATCATTTGAGATACTAGGCCAACAAGTGTCTTCCTCTGAGATTTTTTTTCAATGTAAGTATGCTTGAAGGAAATATCCAAAGATGAGGGTTTCAAAGAAAAACATGGGTAAATGAGTAAAGACTGATGGTCTAAGCGTCTGTGTTGAGTAGGAAACAAAATGGGAGAAAGTAGAGTCATATCAACATAGGAGATCCTGGTGAGGCTGAAGAATATTTGCATTGGAATTAAGGGAGTAAGAACTGTGTGAGGCAGGACTTCCCTGGTGGTCTAGTGGCTAAAACTCTGCACTCTCTATGCAGGCAACCTGGGTTTGATCCCTGGTCAAGGAACTAGATCCTACATGCCACAACTAGGATTTCGAATACTGCAACTAAAAAAGATCCTGCATGTAGCAACTTAAAAACAATAAAAGAAAAGAAGAAGAAAACCCGTATGCTGCAACGAAGATCAAAGATACCGCATGCTGCAGCTAAGACCCAAAGCAGTCAAATAAATAAATATTAAAAACTGAACTGTGTAGGCACTGGCAGAAAATCTGTAAAGGAGAGGCAATTCCAGTCCAGAATGTGGCTGTGGGAGTGTTTTAGCTTGTCCTTGTCCTGTCAATTGGATGTCACATTCTCAGCCCAACCACTTAGGGTTATGACCACAGACTTGTCCCATACCTCTGGTTTCCTTGGTCTTGGCATCCAGCCTTGATCTTCATGGGATATGGACTTATGCTTTCTTATACAAGCTCTGGGCCACCTCCCACCTCTGACTCCCAGGCCTTCTAAAGTCTCAGGAAGAAACTGCCTGCTCCAACTTAGTTCCTGGTGGAGCCCAATTCCCACCTCTAACCACTGGGCCTCTACCTGTGCAATGGAGACAGCAAGGACAGCAATGTCCCATGGCTGTCTTGACACAGGAGTGGCCTCACTGCCAGAGGCTACAGGTTAGTTGAGTTCCAGCTTTCAGAGTTCAGCAAAGCAGTTACTTCAGTGTCCTTTTCAAGCTGGTCCTCCTGTATGGTTTGGGACAGATCTCCAAGAAGCTTGATCTCAAGACTGCTTCTTCAGCCTCTTTCTAAATTCTGAGAATTACTTAAAATCTAAAATTAATCCCTTTTCAGCTTAAAATGGAGCCTGCCATTTGCAACTAGGAACACAGAACCATGTGCATGGTGGCAACCACTGGTGAGGCAGAGTCAGAAAGAACCCTTATACATTAGACAGACCGCTCCACACCTAACTAGTTTCCCCAATCCATTCTAGCTCCTACAATTCATTTTCCACAGAACAGACAGAAGGATTTCTAAAACAGTTAAATCAGATGATATCACTTTGTTTAAATTCTGTTTAAATCCTAAAATAAAATCCAAACTCCTGCAAACAGCTATGAAACCTCATATGCCCTAGGCCCTGCCTACCCCTTGACTCTATTTCCTATCACTTTTACCACTCTCCCCATAGAGGTCATCCTTTCTGGCACTTGAACTTGCCACAGTCCTGCCCCACGGCCTTTATCCTTTCTCTTTCTTTTAACTGTGATGCCCATGCTCAGTTGCTCAGCCGTGTCTGACAATTTGCAACCCTCAGGACTATAACCTGCCAGGCTCCTCTGTCCATGGGATTTTCCAGGCAAGAATACCAGAGTGGGTTCCCACGTTCTCCTCCAGGGGATCTTCCTGACTCAGGGATTGAATCCACATCTCCTGTGTCCCCTGAGCCTCCAGGGAATATTCATCCCCAAATCCTTGCATGACTGACTTCTCATCATTCAAGTATCAGCTGTTCACAATGAGCTTTCTGAACCCTCCTGTGAAGTCCCCCTATTGCATGCAAGCCCATCACATTTATCTTCTTTTTTGCCGTTTCCCTTTCTGTAATTATTTGTTCACAAATATTTGTGTATTGTCCCTCCCTATGAGAGCAGAGACCTCACCCATCATGTTTGCAGCTGTATTCCCAGGGCCTAGTAATAATTGTGGAATGTATGAATAAGCAATTAGGGAAATAGTTGTGGAAGACTTGTGATGTGAATCAGATAAATTGTATGGAAAGAATGAGAAATGGAGCCACTCAGCTGAAAGGCAACACACAGTACTACTGTACACTGTCACACATACACAAAGACACAAAATCTAAAGAAGCGCATTCACATGGTGGAGGGCATAATGTGTGTATTATTACGAGGCTTTTCTGGAAGAGAAGAGTTACATGTTTTGTTCTAGCAAAATTATCTATTCTGACCAACCTTGCATCAGATGGGAAAAAAGTCTTCAGGAAATTCTTACAAAGCCACCATATGGGATATCAGTGACCTTGACATGAAAAGAAGGTACAGAAGACTGAGAGGGACTTGACACTCCTGTGTAGCAAGGGAGGGGCTAGGCTTGTGCAGCTGAATGACATAAATCTTGAAAGCCAGGGAAGACTTTTGACGTTGTATGTTAGTTACTAGGAGCCATTGCAGAACTTGTTTCCGGTGGGTTCAAGGGTTCTGCTGCCCTCCACAGGTACCTGGGGAGAAGTCCAAGGAGGTTCTAAATGAGCAAAAGGCCATTGGGAGGCATCACTCACAGCCATAGACTTCTGCTTTCCCCCATGATGCTGTTGCGCAGGAAGGGATGAGTAATAATGCACAGTGCCTGATGCATGACAAACAATCAAGAAATAATTGCATAATGAATGTGTGAGGCAAAAAAATCTACATAAGCCATAGCAGAGAAAGTATCTCCTGGGATCTGTTTGGCTGTGGATGACAGCATCAGCATAGTCACGGGGGCAGATTGGCAGAAGAACTTACAGAGAAGATATGCTTGTCCCTGGAAGAATCAGGACCTCCACCATCTCCTCAGTAAACATGGCCCAAAAAGACAGAGGGCAACTGGAAACCAGACTCCACAAGGCCTGGTGGGTTTCCTCTTTTTTCTGCTTTTGGATCTCTGTTTTGCCGAGATGAAGTCTCCTGAGGTGGGCATAGGTCACAGAGAGAAAGTAAGCCAAGAATTCCTGGTGAAATGCCTCTTGGGTAGAATCACCTCCCCGTCTTCATTTTTCTTTGTTCATCGGCTGTTTTTGTGAACACAAACCACGTGTTTTTATAACTGTTTTTCATTAAAAATCGTTGAGGGCTGAAAACTGGTGAGTAGGCTAGAGCTGACGCGACTACTCCTTTGCCTGGCCGCAAAGTCCAGGAACGTGGGCTGCTGGACTGACCCAGCGGCACTTGCTGTAGGACGCAGGTTTTGCTTCTGACTCACTCTCCTTTTCCCACTCCCTCCTTTTGCCTTTCCTTCCCTATCTCTCTCCTCGCTTCCATCTTTCCCTTTTTTTCCCCCTTCATCTACTTCAGGTTCTTCGTAAATACCAGCTTTATTACAGATATCACGCTGATGTCGAGGATAAAGAAATTAGTAAGAAATCTCTTTCTTGAGGAGTATAGACTTGAAACTTTGCATTTTTTTAGGAATTTGGCTCAAATTCAGGTCTAGGAGTAAAATGACTTGCTTTGAGTGTCAAGGCTGCCGGAGCTCAAATACTGGGCTCTTGTTTAGAGAACTGAGCGGTGAGCTGGAAGGGAGCTGGGAGAGCGTGAGCATGACCTTGGGCTCTGCATCTTGTGGGTCATTAGCTAGATTGGGCTGACAAGTCGGACTCATGTGATCTCTGCCATAGGGCACATTTTAGAAGACTAGCTGACTGCTCATTGAAGATTGTATTTTAGAAAAGGAGATATAGCTTATAATCACCAGGAATGTTATTTGTGACCCTTTCCTTCATTCAAGAGGAAGAGGGCGACACACAATTCAGTGTTTTGGTGTACATGATTTCTTAGATTTTCAGACACAAGGTGTCAGGTAGAGGCCTCCCTAATTTTTGAAGCTATTTTAGGTATAATTTCTGAGATGCTAATCAAGACTGCTAAAGTCACTATGATCATTTCTTTGTAGAAAATAACTCAAAATTTATGTGTCTTTATCAATAAAGAGAAGATAAAATTAGTTAAATTCAGAAGTTGAGGACAGCAGATCAAGGTCCTGGTAACAGTTTAGTTATAAGTTGAGTGACTCTGAAGAATTATTTAACTAATTTATATAAGTCTCATCCTTTTTACCATCAAATGGGCTTCATAACATTACCCACCCCATCCATTTCACAAGGGTGTTTGAGGGTTCACTGAAACAGGAACATAAAAGTCCTTTGAACAATGAAGATTACTGCTCAACTAGATCTGGGCATGATAAATGCAGTGTCTCAGAGTCATGATACATGAAGATGCAGTGACACTTAGCTCAGGTGCAGTGACTCCTGAGATTAGCCTGAGATTCTTCTTCCTGTCTTTGCACTTGCGGCCTCAAGGTTGAACTTCCTTCCTCTTTCACATCTTTCACTCAAGCTTGGCCCTTTAAATGAAAGTTCTTGATGTTTCTCTTCACAGCAATCTGATCTGCACTAAATGAAAAAGCAGGTGTCTGATGACTTTTAGCATCATCCTCTCCATGTTCCCTGTGTCTGAGATGCCTAATTCAAATGCTTTCTGGCTACAATGAGCCCATCTTCTCATGGAAATCACATGAGCCCCCTGGCCTCCATCACTGGGACCCTCCCATCTCCAGTCATCATTGCAGCCAGAAAGGCGGTCCCCACCTTCACAAGTGACCATCTTCTTCTCAGTAGCTTTGTAGGAAAATTCCTCTGAAACATCTGTCTGCTGATTAGGATTTGACAAAGTCTTTACAGCTGATTCATAACCTTCATGAGAAAGCTTAGGTGTGATATATTTTACATAGTCATTTGGCTTTGGACCAAAGTCTACTTTTCCAAGCTTAATCACTCTTCTCTGTCTAGAGGTTTAGTTCTGAATGACTGCTATGTTTCTAAAAATTAAACCCCCGCTTCCAACGTGAATTTGCCATTATTTGGGGGATGTGAAAATTATGCCAGAGATACTGAAGGCAATTCCCAAAGAGGAGTCATTTTAACATTTTTAATTATTTATCACTGAATTGTCTTTAGCCTCTGGAGGTTTCCCTTTTAAAGGGCAGTCCTTATTTGGATTCAGGAATTCTAATATGTTTGAATTTTTAAAAAAAATGACTTATTTTATACTCAGGGCTGCAGTCATCTTGCAGTGAGTTACTCATCTAAGGGCCCTGGACTTATAACTTGTTTCCAAAAGAGTGTAAAATGGTTTTCAATAAACATATCTATAATAGAGCTTATATAATAGAAACTTCAAAACCATTAGCAACTTGGGTGGGGGTTAAATACTCCTGAATCAGAGTTACTGGTTTTGAATTGCTCGTGAGGGAAAAACAGGGAAGATTAGAACTTGGTCTTTCAATCATTGAAAAGGTATTATTTCAGGTTTTTAAGGAAACAGGACAAGGCAGCTGACATTGGCTCGGCACCCACTGAATAACTGCCAAGAGCTTTCACGTACATCACCTTTGTCCTTTCTGACTGGGAGACACCAGGCAAGTAACTTGTGCCTCAGGGCTGCAATCCCTTTATCTGTGAGCTGGGGAGAAGATGATCCCACACTCAGACATTTGCTGTAAGAATTCACTGAGATGCTTATTAGGCTCTTGCAGAGTGCTTTGCACATTGCAAACATCCAATAAACAGCACCTGCAATTCCTATAACACCCCTCCAGGTAGTGTTACTGTCTCCATTTAAGAAGCAAGCTACATCATTTGTCAAGAGTGTCAATAGTGTATGAAAGAGCCACCATTCTAATTAAAAGTCTCTTTAATCAAAAACTCTATGCCCTTTCTACTGTTCCTGTCAATTCTAAAAGGAATTTGCCAAATGGAAATTTTTTTTTTATTAAAGAATTTGAATGACATAATGAAGAGGGTAGGAAACAGCCTTCCTGGGGCTATTTCGTAGACTCTCAGTAAGAGCCTAGAGACGAATATTAGACCATGACTCAGGGAAACGGTTTCTGTAAGGGCCAGGCTCTCTAAGAAGCTAAGTTAGTGTACATGGAGAATTGACCCCTCCACCTGCTTCCACCCCCTCCTATCCTGGCAAACCACAGGAGAGTTTTATAATATCAGTGATAGCTTCGTTGGCCTGATCACAGCAGTCAGAAGGGTGATTTCCTAATAGAAACAGCTCATCCTCAGTAACCTTGGACGGCTCATAGATGAGGTTAAAAAAGTCTCTTCTCCACCCCTCAGCAGCCTGTCCCCCGGTTGCCTCTTTGTTTTGCTTGCAGTTTTCACATCCTTGGCAACAGTCTCCTGCTAGGCATTGTGAGCCCTGCCAAGAGCCTAGGATTTATTTCTTATCTTTTTAAAAAATTTATTTTAACTGAAGGATAATTACTATACAATGTTGTGATGGTTTTTGTCATGTATCAGTATGAATTGGCCATAGGCACACATGTGTCCCCTCTCTCCTGAACACCCCTCCCAACTCTCTCTCCCCCTCACCCCTCCAGGTTGTCACAGAGCACCAGCTTTGGGCGTCCTGCAACATACATAAAACTCCCACTGGCTATCTGTTTTACATATGGTAGGGTTTATGTTTCGATGCTAGTCTATCAACTCCTCCCACACTCCCCTTCTCCCACTGAGTCCAAAAGTCTGTTCTTTATGTCTGTGTCTCCTTTGCTGCCCCGCACGTAGGATTGTTGGTACCATCTTTCGAGATTCCATATGTATGCATTAATATATGATGTTTGTCTTTCTCTTTCTGACTGACTTCACTCTGTATCATAGGCTCTAGGACGAGTTTCTGACCAGCCCCAGGGGAGAACGGTATCCACTTCAGCCTGTCTCCTTGACCAGTTTACCCTGTCAACAGTCCCTGCTGGAGCTGGCACCTGGCCAGGGGTGAGTCAGCCTCTCGCCCTGACCTGGCTCAACCCCTGCTGGCTCCTCCTCAGACCTTCCCTCCTGGGGCAATCAAAGGCTTACCTTAGTGATCCCAGGTGCTACCTCCCTTCTGCTGCTTCTCACCTTCTGCTTGCTTTAGGCTCTTTCTGATCAGAATGTCTCCTGGATATAAGTGGGTCTATTTGCCCCAATCAAGGTCTTTCGTTTCCTCTGAATTACTACTTTGATTAAAGTAAACGTAGCTGATTGAACACATAAGTCTAAGTTGCTATTGATTATATAGGCTATTTTGTTTGATCCCTACAATAAAACCTAGGAAGTGAGTAAATCAAACTTCAGGGCTGTATTGAAGCTTAGGGAAAAGAAGGAGTTTGCCAAAGGTCATATCACTTGTGAATGGGAAGAGGTAGGGCTTAAACCCGATCTGACTGACTCCAACCCAGCGCTCCCTTTTAACTGACTTCCTCTTTCTGTTCAGGTTTGTGGCTCTCTGGGCAGAAACAGAGCTCAGAAACTCTCTTAGTCATTGTCTTTTTTTCCTTTTGGTTTTTAAAATTTTTATTGGCGTATAGTTGCTTTACAATGTTGTGTTGGGTTCTACTGTATAGCAACGTGAATCAGCTATATGTATGCATATATCCCCTCTATTTTTTGGACTTCCCTGTCTTTGTCTAGTTGGCCCTTAGATTTAGAAAAACCATTTCCCAGGAAACTAGTGATAAAGAACCTCCTAGTCTCTGAATATCTCACTGCAGATTAGTATTATCCACTGTCTGCACAGGAGCACAAATCTATCTTCTTTAATAATAATGAATGATGAAAATGGGTTCAGACGCCTGACGGGTGTGCAGTCTCCTGTCTTATTTGCCAGGATGTGCCAAGTCAGTCAGCCTTCCTCAGCATGGGTGCACAGGACTTCCGACTCCCTGTGCACTGTATATTGAATTGGGATGCTGGAATCTTTTTGTTTTTTTTTAAGTCAAGGCAACCATGGGGAGTTGAATTCTGAGCTTTAGAGGATGAAATGATGAAATGCAATTTCCAGCTGGAAATTATTTTTTAAACTCCTCAGTGGGATGAGTTTTCACTCTTGGCTGGTTTTATCTTCTCAGACACATAGAGCTGGCAGCACTGCTCAGAGCCTTTCCCGAGACAACATACTGAGAAACTGCTTCACCACCCAACTTCTGACTTCCTCATCCACACAGTCCCTCTCCTTGCCTCTCAGGACCCTCACCTCGCGTGCCTGGCAGCACAATGTAGGGCAAAGAACAGTCGCTCTGGAGGGCACAGCCTGGTTTGGATCCCAGCCGAGCCATTTACTAGTTGAGTGTCTTTAGAGAGGTCTTATATCCACTTAGGCCTTTGTTTATAAGGTGGGCCTGATAAGCACATAACAGCAATGCTCAGAGACGTCATGGAGATAATGCATATGAAGTGCTTTGCTAACTGCAAGCATTTCACAAATATTGATTACATCTTTAAACTTGATTATCTCAAGCCACTCCCCTTCACCTCCCACCCCCTTCTACAATTGCTTACTCTACTTTCACATACCAATGGAATTCTCTTTCCCCTCCTCTATCCCTAGAGAAGTTTACAATTCCTCAGATCACTGGAACTGGACAGAAGCCAGAGGAAGAAAAAGACCTTTAGCCACCACCACTTCCCTCCCCTATTTCCTCTCTATTTCTTTTTTAAGTAGTTACTCAAATTAAAAACTGATAATTACATAGTACTTTTTAAAAAAGTACAAAGGTCTATTCATTGAAAAGAGATTTCCTTCCAACCCAGTCCCCCAGCCCACTCACCACAGATGAACACTAATAACCGTTTCTTTTTGTAAATTGATGGGTAGTTGATTTACTATGTTGTGTAAGTTTCAGGTGTACAGTACAGTGATTCAGTTATATATACATATATCTGATCTTTTTCAGATCCATTTCTCTTATAGGTTATCGCAAATTACAGAATATAATTCCCTGTGCTACATAGTCAGTCCCTGTTGGTTGTTTATTTTGCATGTAGCAGTATGTATTTTTTTATTAATTTTTATGGGAGTACAGTTGCTCTACAATGTTGTGTTCGTTTCTCCTGTACAACAAAGTGAATCGTTCTATGTATCCATATACACATCCTTTTTGGATTTCCTTCCTATTGAGGTCACCACAGAGCACTGAGTAGAGTTCCCTGAGCTATAAAGTAGTTTCTCATTTGTTATCTGTTTTATAAGTAACAGTTTTTTATGTAATCCTCCAGAAACTTGTATGCATGTGCATGCTTTTAAACATAAAAATTAATATAAGATATATCCTTCTTCATTTTACACAAATGAATTTATTTTAGATTGTGCTATTCTGCAATTCCTTTTTTTAAACCTAATTGACAATTTAAGAGATATCTGCTCATAAGCACCTTATTCTTTTAATAACTATATCAAATTATTTTGTTTGAGTTTATCAAAGTTCAACCAGTCTCCTTTTAGTGCACATTAGGTTGCTGGCAAAATTTTACTATTAAAATGAATGCTGCAAGACTAATTTTGTGCCTGTAGCATTATAATGTTAATACTGCCGAATTTAGCCTCTGATATTCCCACTTCACGTACTGTGGGAATCTGTTATCTATCCATTTACAACTGTTATCTATCCACTTATAATTTTGGTAACAGTATGCACTATCTGATGATTGAGTCTCTCTCGGTCTGATAGGTGAAAATGGTATATTGTAATTAAAATTTCATTTCATTTTGGTGATGGATTTATTTCCTTCTTGAACCTCTCTTCTGAACTTTTCCTGCTTAGTATTGACTAATTCTCTTTTTCCATAATTGTTGATATTCTTTAGTTGTTAAGTCATGTCTGACTCTCTGTGACCTCATGGACTACAGCATGCCAGGCTGCCCTGTCCCTCACTGTCTACCAAAGTTTGCTTAGATTTATGTCCCTTGAGTCAGTGATGCTATCTAACCATCTCACCCTCTGCTGCTCTCTTCTCCCACTGCCCTCAATCTTGCCCAGCATCAGGTTCTTTTCCAATGGGTTGGCTCTTTGCATCAGATGGCCAAAGTATTGGAACTTCAGCTTCAGCATCAGTCCTTAAAATGAATATTCAGGGTTGATTTCCTATAGGATTGAATGGTTTGATCTTCTTGCAAGAGAATCCCAAGAGTCTACTCCAGCACCACAATTTGAAAGCATCAATTTTTTGGTGCTCAGCCTTCTTTGTGGTCCAGCTCTCACATCCATACATGACTACTGGAAAAACCATAGCTTTGACTATACAGAATTTTGTTGGCAAAGTGATGTCTCTGCTTTTTAATACGCTGTCTAGGTTTGTCATAGCTTTCTTTCCAAGGAAGAAGCGTCTTTTACTGGTGTCATATCTTTTTGCCTTTTCATACTTTTCATGAGTTCTTGCAGCAGGATTACTGGGAGTGGTTTGCCATTCCCTCCTCCAGTGGACCAAGTTTTATCAGAACTCTTCACTATGATTTATCCATCTTAGGTGGCCCTGCATGCATGGCTTATAGTCACATTGAGTTACACAAGCTCCTTTGCCACAACAAGACTGTGATCCATGAAGGGGTTTCCCATACTTATTTGTTCTTTTTTACCTCTTTCTTCAGTTCTTTTTCAAGCGCCTATGTTTATTTAGTTGATGCCCATGGAAAAGTACATGCTTGAATTTTTCTCTTTTGGTGGGATATTTGGGAATTTGTTCTTCTATATTTTTATTTGATCAGCTTTTTCTTTCTCCCTCTCTCTCTGGTTGTTACCTAAGTATAGATCTCATGCTGGATTGTTTTTAATAATTATTCATTACCGAAGGGCACCAATCCATCTGGGAGAGCCATTTACTACAGAATGGTGCTGGAAGGGGCAGAAGACAGAGAAACGGGTTGGTTGGCAGTTGCAATTTGGGTGCATTGTTTCACAATGCCTTCTTTCTTAATATGCTGCCTCCTCTACCTAGAATACATGTATTTATCTTTTGGTGTTGTTCCTTTAAGGTAACATGAGGATAAGAATGATGTGTTTACAATGAAGCCTTCTATGTAACAGGTGTACTCTTTGGTGATTTGTCTAGATCACGATAAGAACAAACCTGCTGTTGCTGCTTTCTCTCTTCCTGCCATCCTTCCAGTTGCTGCTAAGTCACATCAGTCGTGTCCGACTCTGTGCGACCCCATAGACGGCAGTCCACCAGGCTCCTCCATCCCTGGGATTCTCCAGGCAAGAATACTGGAGTGGGTTGCCATTTCCTCCTCCAGTGCATGAAAGTGAAAAGTGAAAGTGAAGTCGCTCAGTTGTGTCCGACTCTTTGAGACCTCATGGGCTGCAGCCTACCAGGTTCCTCTGTCCATGGGGTTTCCTAGGCAAGAGTACTGGAGTGGGGTGCCATTGCCTTCTCCAAGTAGGTGTCTTTAAAAGGTTACACATCTGTAGTGCATCTTCCCCTATCTCTTCTGCCATCCTGGAATAGAGAATGGAGTCAGGGATGCTCCTGGAGGCCTCTCCCACCCATAGGCGTTGAAAATGTGTGCCAGCCATCACTGGATGAACCTTTGCACCAACTACCGTTTGAGAACTTGGTATTCTACTCATTATCTGTAAAGACATGTTTTTGCTTGAAAAATTTTGTTTGGGGACTTACAGGTGCTTTTTTTCTCTAATTTTTTTCAAAGATGTTAGTTTCTCTGTTTTTCATTCTTTTTGTAGTATTTAATTAGCTTCAAGGAGGGGAAGGGAGTACAGTGTCCTTTACTCTAATATTTTAAGATGAGAGTGCCTTAAAATCTATCTCTGTTTTTTAATGTGTAAGAAGAAAAATCAACCTCTACATTGTATATTGTCTTGCAGTTGGAAAAATTATTCTCAGTTGATGTGATCCTGAAAACAGCAATCTTTTGAACAGGCACAACATTCCCACATCACACCATGGCCCTTTTTACATGGCAGCTGAGTCTCAGAGTAGAGGACAGTGACTGTTCATGCAGGCTCAGATTTCTTTCCTGCTTGTGCTGGCAGTAGTATTCTGCTGTTCCTCAGGGAAAATGTTCCTGCTTCCTGCCTTATGATTCTAGTGTTTTGTCAGTCATAGTGACATCAAGGAACATGGGCAACTGACCCAAGGCAAGCAATCCCCTGGAGGCCAGAATTCAGATGATCATCACAACACAGGAAGTGGGCCCTATTGGCCAGCCTGGGAGAGCCCGTAGGTCACTGCTCCTAAGACCCCCAGAGGGCTCTTGCATCCTGTCCTTCCCGAGGCCAGGTGATTTGACTACTTGATTCTGTGAGTGATTTGTGTCCTTCCCATGAATTCTCTTCCTTTGTTTACATACACAGAGTAGGTTTTTGCTGCTTGCTCTGTTTAGTACTTTCACGGGAATTCTGGAAACTGCTCAAGGTACACCGCTAGGAAGTGGCAGAGCTGGCATTTGAACCAGGATGTTCTGATTCTCAGTTTTGTGACCGCTCCTTTAAACTTGAGGTGAACTAAATACATAACAATTGTTTCACGTCTTGGAACTGGAATGGGTATAGCCTGAACATTATTTCAGGACAGTCAGACTAAGAGGGCTGAGGACCAAAAATCTGGGTCTTTACTAGGCTGGAGCAGGTAGATAGGGGACAGTACAAACTGCAGACACTGAGGGAAGATTCAGCAAAAGCATAGTGTCCATGAAGTGGGGCCAAATTAGGATGTAGTTTAAGCAAAAACAGCATCACAGGTCAAAATACGGTGTGTGTGTATGTTTACAGAATGGGTAGAGAGTGAGGTGGCAAGGTTACCCCAGGTGGGCAGGTCCCCGTAGCCAAGAATGTGGTTGAGGATCAGGCAGGAAGGCCCTTGTCATCAGAGCTCTCAAAAGGCAGCAGAGGCCCCACCACTGACCTGGGTCTCAAAGGTAAGACTCTCTTCTCCACCTGTTCACTGACCAGGGGCAGCAGGATGGCACAGGAGTCGGACACACAACTGGGGTAGAATTCCAGCTGCAGAAATTACTCATTATGTGACCTGGCAGTTTCCTTAACCTCTTTGCATCTCAGTTCTCTCAGTTGTAATTGGGAATAAATGTGTCTATCACACAGACCCGGGGGTCAGGGATGAAACAGGAAAGCTGTGTAAATGCTCTGCCTGAAAGATTATAGGTGCTCCATAAAAAGTAACTGTTGCTGCTAGTGACAAAATTAAATAATTATAATAAATCTCCCAGTCTCCAGCCTCTCCACACTCCATCTTCTGCATCTGCCAGTTTCCTCTCTGAACACAGACCTGGCCAGGCCAGTGGCCAGCTCAGGATCCGGCCCCACATCCCAGGATGTCTCGCCCCCCTCCCAGCCTCACCATCCACTGCTCACTTTTATCTCAGTTATGTGAAATGTCCCTTTACATCCAGAGTCTGTAAAGTACTTTCGAGTTGCCTGCCTGTTCTCGATGATGCTCCCTTTGCCTAAGAATGCTTTCTGCTTCTTTCCACTTGCTCCACCTCTGCTGACCCATCAGTTCTCTGCTCATTTGTCACCTCCAGCCTGAGGCCCTTCCACCCACTCAGAGTGAGGTGTGCCCTCTTGTATCCAAAGCCCTGTGCACAGGTGAGTGTGCATATTGCAGCAATTTGAAAGCATGTGAAGCAATCATTGATTTCTCTGTTATTTGTTCAGCCAGAGGAACCATCCCTCATTGGAAGCTCCCTCTGTGACCAAAACTCTGCTTAGGTACTTCTCACACTCACATTTATTGCCACGGTAATTCTGTCAACCAGTGGTGGCCTTCTCTCTACTTTTCAGCTCAAGACATAGAGGCTCAGAGGGATTAAGTACCTTGTTTGAGATCACCCAGCCAATTAGTGGTGAATGCACGCTTTCTCTCATTCTGAAGCCCAAGCTTCAGCCAGGATGTGAGAAGGATAGAGTAAGCAGTGTTACCGATTGAGGATGCTCCAATTCCAGGCAGAAAAAAAAAAAAAAGGCAACATTTTAGTAAGCTTACCCTGATTCAGATTTATAGATGATGTCCATTATGCTTCTCTGAAAATCACTCCCAGCCAAACACCATCATGCAATTGGTCTGGAGCCACTGAAGGAGAATTGAGAACACAGTTACTCCACCGGGGCCTGTCCAAACACACTGCTTTCTGAGGAAGTGCTAAAGCCAAACGTGTCTAATGTCCTGCCATCCTGACAGCGTCCTGCTTGGTCCCACCCCTACCTGGGCTGTGGAAAACAGAGATACTCCACACTCCCGCCATTCTCTTTTTCTCCATGCTCTCCAGCTGGAGACTGTATATCGTCAAACACCCCAGGGAGGCCGAGCTCCAGTGAGTGGGCCAACCGTGTCCTCATTTTTCTCTTCATCTTGTCAGATTTACCGAGCACCTACTGTGTGCTGGGTGTTGCCAGCTGCCCACAGCCTCTCCCAGATGGGCACGGGGACTTAGCCTAGCACTCCTCGAACCTCTAGACTGTAAAGCACAGAAACAAAAGCTCAAGTAAATGCCACCGTTCTCTGCAGCTGGCATGCGGTCAGTGCCCCTGGCGTGTATGCAGGGCAGAGCTGAGAGTGCACCCCGCCTGGAGGCTGACTGCTGCTGGCGTGTTTGTGGTGCTCTCTGGCTCATCACTAAAAATACTTTGCTTCTGACTCTCCTGAGCCAAAAAATATCTGGATAATTCCAACGTTTCCCCTTACTTCCCAATTCACACTGGGAACTGTTCCCTAATCCCCACCCCCACTTGCACATGTCACCTCCCACCCGCTCCATTTCTACCTGGATATAGTCAAAGTGATTCTTCTCCTTCCCAAATGACCGAATGTGATGTTCCACCTGGTCCTTCACCTGTAAGAAAGGAAGATATGAAATAGAAAAACAACTCAGTTTTGTCTTCCCTTTCTCTGTCTGTTGTTTCTGGTTTCTCTGCTGCTGCCTCCTTCGTTTCCATGTGTGCCTGAAATGCTGGTGCCCTAGCTTCCTGCCTTGGTCCTCTTTTCCCCTTTCAACCTACATTTCCTCACTGGTGGTCCCATCCACATCCATGATTTCAGTGAGTGCTAATAAGCAATAGCTCTCAAACACATCTTTCACCCAGACCTACTTCCTGAGCATTAGAAATGTTATATCTAACTGCCTGTTGGAAAATCCCCTTTAGCATGTGAATAGCGACTCGAACTGTACACGACCAATGTGGAATCCATGATTTCCCCATCCAAGCCTGCCCTTCCTTCTGATCTCAGTGAGTCTACCCAGTTGGCCAGGCCAGGCATCTCTGCCTCCTGGATTCAGTCAGTCAGCCACTGAGTCCGGACCACTCTGTCTGCAATTTCCACGTTGGATTATCCTCTAACTTCCCCCTCTCACACCTCACTCTTTCTTGGGATTATAATGGCACCTTCTCACCAGTCTCCCTGTTTCCTGCCTGGCCCTCCCTAATATCCTCAACACTGCTATCAGGGTGAACTTTCTAAACATCTGAATCTGCTAGTTCTCTGACTTCAAACCTTGCACAGTTCTGCTTTTCCTTAGAACACAGTCCCAATTCCTTAGTCACACATAGCCCCTCACCATCTGGTCTTGCTCACACTCCAGACTCACATTCTGTGTCTTCTGCTTGATTACACTAGCCTTGGCTCCTGCCACACGGACACTCACAGGCCCCTGCCCACACCCACCTGGTCACACTTCTGAGCCTTTGTTCATTCCTGCTTCCTAAATGCCTGCCTCGCTTATCTCTCAAAAACTCCTGTACATCTTTAAAGACCTGAGCCTTATTCCTCTGGGAATCTTCTCTAACTTGCCCCCACCTCACCTTAACCAAAGCCAGCTACTCACTTCTTCGACCAATTCCCACGCCAGCTTCTCTTCTATCCTCTCTCAATCTTCCTGGCCCCTCAGTTTCATGCAGCCTCTTTGTTGAATCATCAACAGTCATCCGGCCAGATCATTTTGCAAACACTGAGAGTAAAACCAGACATGAAGTAACTTGTATAAGGTCACACAGCTGGAACCAGGACTCCTGACTTCTGGTTCGTAATTGAGTCTGCAAGGTTATTAGAACTCTCGAGACCAGAAGGAGACCAATGTGGAGCCAAACCACAATGGCCGTTTCCCAGAGACACTCACGATGGAGACCAGGTAGGCAGAAACCAGGCCAAGCTCAGTGCCGGCGTGTTCCTTCCAATGGATCTGAAACCTTAAAAGACGATGGGACCTGGAGGTCAGGGTGCAGGTCCTCATAGAGGATGTGCTCAGAGGGCTCAGAGGAAACCCACAGAAGGGCTTCTGAGAAGGAAATCATCCCAAGGATGTGAAGTGACTCCCTGGGAATCACTTGGGAGTCAAGCTGCCTCTGACCTGTCTGTCGAGGCATTTTTCTTCATGGGTTTCTTTCCAAAGGCATGATCCACTAAGCAGGCCAGAGTCCGAGAGCCAGGGCCCAGGGTGTCTGAGGATGGCGTGGAGGAGAGACCCCCTCAGCCTAGAAATGCAAGGGGTGGGGAGGGAAGGGAGGGCTGTGGGTCCTCACAGCCCCTATAGGTTGGGTCAGGATCTCAGCATGTGGCACCAGGAAAAACCAAGTCCCAGGCCTGAGGCCCCCAGCCTCAGGACCTCAAGTCCCAGGCCTGAGACCCCCAGTCTCAGTCTGGGGACTGAGGAGGCCCAGGAGAGAGGACTCAGCAGCAGGCACCACAGACAGGTGACCACAGAGAGAGGATGCCCCAGAACCATGGTTCTGCCTGAAACCCCACAGCCAGACCACAGCCCCAGCAAGGGCAGGAAACTTTGAGAGGGCTGAGTTCAAGTTTCCTACCAGATCATTAAACCAAAGGCTTGTGCATGGAATGAAAGAAATGGAATTTTCCTTGCACATCTGCATCTAGAGACTGATGGTGCATGTTCACTCTTGAATTTCCTTTCCCTCACTCCACCCGTTCAGGAGTCAGCGTGGACTTTCTTGGGTTTGAACTCCCCTTCTGCTATTATTTACTTGTCTTTTGATTTGGCACAATCACTTAACCTCTTCAAGCCTTAGTTTCTTCATATGTAAAACTGAGGTGATAAGAGGACTTACCTCATAGAATGGTGGGCAAAGTGAAGTGAGGTCATGCAGGTGTGGTATTAAAGAACATTAGGGCCAACACCCTCAAAACTCTGCAGTGTCCATCTGGTTTAGATGTGGCTCATTCATTCCTTTCACATGGATATGGCCAGCATTCCCATCAAGCACTCTGGTTCTAGTGCTAAAGCCCCAGGAACTCTCTGCCCAGAGGCACACCTGTCTCTCCTCATTCCCCAAGGGTTCTCAGGGCCCTCATGATCTTTCATTGTCTCAAATGTGTTATTTTATTGTTGACTCAGGGGCCTTTTGCACAGGCTCATTTCTCTGCTGAGAATTTTCTTCCCTCCCTCTGCCCTGAATTATCTTCCCTCCTCTATATGTGGCTAAGTTTACTTAGCCTCCGGTCTTAGCTTCAGTATTACTCACCCAGAGAAGCCTTTTACATGCACCTAGATTGGGTTCAAGACTTTGTGCTCCCATCATACTTGAAGATTTGTTTTTTAATTTTTATTGGAGTATAATTGCTTTACAAATGTTTTATTTTCTGCTGTATAGCAAAGTGAATCAGCTATACATTTTCATGTATCCCGTCTTTTTTGGATTTCCTTCCCATTTTGAACTTTGCTTCTGTAACAATCCTTGTACTTACATAATTAGTTAACTAACATCTGTTTTTTTCCAGTGGATGAAAAACTACATGGAGCAGGGGAGTACACATCACTCTCATTGTTGGCTGGATAATGGTACAGTGTCCAGATCATGGGGCATACTTATAAATATTTGATGAATGAATGAATGGAGAGATACTCTTCTCAAATATCTCACCTCCTGCTGTATGTTTATTAATGTATATATCCTTATTTTCAGATTTTGTTTGTATATGGTCATTAGGGGCCAGGAGAAAGGGGGAAAATGGTAGATTCTAAATTAAATGGTGAAATAACCTTGCTCTATGTATTTAACTTTTAAAATATTTATTTGTTTATCTGCCTTGTGTTTTGGCGTGTCTCCTCCAGAGTGTGCAGTCTTCAACAGTCATGGCGTGCAAGCTTACTTCCTCCATGGCATGTGGGATCTTAGTTTCCTGATCAGGGGTGGAACCTGCATCCCCTGCACTGCAAGAAAAGTTTTTTACCATTGGACCACTAGGGAAGATCTCTAATTTTTTGAAAAAATATTTTATTTATTTGGTTGTCCCGGGGCTTAGTTGCAGCATATGAAATGTAGTTCCCTGTCCAGAGGTCTAACCTGGTCCCCATGCACTGGGAGTGAGAAGTCTTAGCCATTGGACCACCAGGGACATCCCTGTATTTAACTTTTATTATGTAAATAATGCATACTTGTAGAAAAATTATAAAACATAATAAAAAGAAGAAAATGAAAATCGTCGTCATCCCACAACTATTAATATTTGGCTGTACATTCTTTCAAACTTTGCTCCCTATAAATTTACAAAAATATAAATTGTTCTTTATATATTACTTTATAACCTGATTTTTAACTTAACAATATTAGTATATTGTGAATGTATTTCAACATAAAAATATAATTTCCAGTATATTCTGTAATGGTTGCATTGGATGCCATTATACAGATATACATTCAGTTCAGTTCAGTTCAGTCACTCAGTTGTGTCCGACTCTTCGCGACCCCATGGACCACAGCATGACAGGCCTCCCTGTCCATCACCAACTCCCAGAGTCTACTCACATATCTCCATTGAGTTGGTGATGCCATCCAACCATCTCATCATCTGTCATCCCCTTCTCCTCCCGCCTTCAATCTTTCCCAGCATCAGGGTCTTTTTCAAATGAGTCAGCTCTTTGCATCAGGTGGCCAAAGTATTGGAGTTTCAGCTTCAACATCAGTCCTTCCAATGAATATTCAGGACTGATTTCCTTTAGATGGTCTGGTTGGGTCTCCTTGAAGTCCAAGGGACTCTCAAGAGTCTTCCACAATACCACAGTTCAAAAGCATCAATTCTTCAGTGCTCAGCTTTCTTTATAGCCCAACTCTCACATCCATACATGACCACTGGAAAAACCATAGCCTTGACTAGACAGACTTTTGTCAGCACTCTTAGCATAAGTTTCTACAAATGGAGTGACTAGAGCAAAAGACAGTTTTGTTTCAAACTTTTAAAATACACATTGCCAAATTGCCCTCTGAGTTTTCAGAAATGTATATTCCCTCCAAAAGGTTATGATGGGAGTCTTATGAGAAATGCTGAATCCCCTAGAATCCTTTCCGTGGCTCACATATTTATTTGTGTCTTGGCTAGACCATCTTTTCAGTGTCTCCAACCAAACAGTCGAGCTCAGTTCTTGACTGCTTCTCTTTTACTGCCTCCCTCCCTCCCTTTTTTCCCACCTGTTTCTTCTCCTTTCTCTCTCTCTCTCAGGAGTCACTTATTCTCTGATGGCTTCACACATATTCTTTATATTCTGATATGCATTATTTGAACAAACTCAATGTGCTAATATCTCTTCTATCCAGATCTTAACTTTGCCCTCTCTGGAAAGAAGTTCCATCATCTCATTAACAAAAAATATAAATTCTCAACTTTCAGTGTATCAATGAAACATTTAATATCCAAGTTATAAAAATGAAATCCATCCTCTTTGCCAGAACTGAAAGAAACCTTACCATCTGGGCCAGAGTTGGCTACCTTATATGATCAACACCTTTCCTTATAGGTTCAGTATTGAGGGAAGCTTCACAGGCTTTACAGGTAAATATTTTCTCTCTAAATGTAGCCAAATTCCTTTGCTCAATATTTAACTTAGCACTCACTTTGCTAAATTCTTTGCTTATAGAATGTTGATTAATCCTCATAACAATACAAAAAAGTATGTATTATTATCTCACTTTACACATAAAGAAAATGAGGCTTAGGATGTTTCATTCATTCACTCTGTGAATATCTGCATTTAGCAGTCTGGGAATTGCCAGTGGCCTTAATAAGTGTGCTTTCATTGGAGCTAAAACTTGATTAAAGTGAGTTCAAGGAAAAAAAAAATTGGAAATAGTGATTATTGGCCAGGCCATTATCTTAAAGAATTTTGTGTAAAGGTTAAGAAATAAATGGTGATATATCTACAGAGGAAAGTGGGAGGTCAAAATAATTAGATGGTATAGTAGCATGCTGGAATTTCCTTAACTGAGAATGGAGAGATTTTTTTCCATTTTAACAGAAATCAGATATAGGAAGATGGGTGGGTGTGGAGGTGGGAATTTGTGGCACTTTTCTTCTGATTCCTTATTTTCTCAGAAAAGTAGAAAGCAAGGCCAGAAACAGAGAAAAGATGGGTGAAGAGACGAAGAGAGTGAAAAAAACACAAGATAGTTAGGAAAGTAGACTATGAATGGGCCAGGGAAGATGGTCCAGTTGAAGGTGTGTGTGGTCAGTTACTAAGTCATGTCCAACTCTCTGCATCCCCATGGACTGTAGCCCACCAGTCTTCTCTGTCCATGGGATTTCCCAGGCAAGAATACCGGATGGGCTGCCATTCCCTTCTCCAGAGATCTTCCCAACCCAGGGATCGGACATGGATCTCCTGAATTGGCTTTACCGCTGAACTACTTGGGAAGCCCTCAGCTGCAAGTGTGGAGAAGGCAAAGAAGAGAATATAACTACATTTTTGGTTTATCCAAACAAGTATGTCAAAGCAAGATTGGAACAAGGAAATGAGGGATATTTGCAAGGGAATAATGACTGAATGACCATGGTATTTTAAGATGGGCGATGAGTGAGAAGAGGTCAAGAAAGTGGTGAGAGATGGTGAAACACTAGTAGGTCAATGAACCTGGGGTCCTGATGGGAGTCAAAGTGCTGAGGGAGTTGGAGTGTTGATGGAGGTTTGGTATTGGAATGGTAGAAGATGGTGGTCAGAGTGGGAGAGCTGAAACTGGAACATGCAAGCAATTTCTGTTCCCAAAGGTGCACAAGATTGTGTTGCAAATCTGGGATTCAAACCAAGTCTCTCTTTGCCTAGAACCCACCCAGCACCTGGCAGTGCCCTGAGGGTGGATTAAGAGTTGCATATGCTCAGAGAACCATGTTGGCCTTCCTGGTATCCTTCACGCAAATGAGAACCCAGAGCTTTCTATGGCAACTATTTCTAGCTCCTCACAGTCCTGCCATGCAACAGTCTCTCCTCCCTTTTTCCTCCCCTCCCACTTCTTACAGAAATAGCAACTGATTCAGATGGGCTCAGGGCTGCTTCCATGGTGAACATATGTTTGCTGATGACGTGAAACAGACAAGGCCAGCCAGTGAAAACATGGGGTCCCTTATGAATCTGGGGTTTAAATACCAGTTTCTGGTGTTTGTGCCTGCGTGGGTTTTCTCCATGAGACTGATCCTTACCTCTCCAGCTCCACATCTCCCCTGGGGCTGTGTGGTAAAGGCACCCGCCCTCTTCAGATAGTAACCATACTCTAATAGCAAAGCTGCACCAGGTCTCACGAGGAGTCAGATGCGGGGCAGAGTTAAATAGGAAAAAGAACTTGAGGCACATTGAGACCCTAAGACAGATGATGGCAGCCCAGAAATGCTGAGGCTGAGGCCCGGTTTGCTATATGAGTGCTGATGTGTGAAAGTTAACTGTAAGCTTCCCGACTGATCACAGCAGGGAGTCGTGATTTCTCCCTCAAACACACACACACTCTCTCTCTCTCTCACACATACACCAGAAAGCCTACAGGAGTATGTTCAGACCTCTTAAAAGCTGTGCATCTGGAGGCCACATACTATGAATTTTAAGAGTTATGAAGAAGTATAACCTCTGGTTCTTAGAGATGACAATAATCCTTTAGATGAGAATGATCACAGGAGAGATAGGATCTGCTCCTCTTGTGAGTCTGGGATATTTTGGAGTTGTGGCCTTTCCAACAAACCCATAACCTGGCAGAATTTCTCTCGCTGGGTCCCTTGGGCCAATAGAAAGGCCCATGTCTGCAGCAGCCTCCCCGGCACGGGTGCCCCCTCAGCAAGAGACGCAGTTTCCCCCTTGAGGACTGGGAAAAGCCTGGCTTCCTTCCAAGTGGAATTTTATGCATCATTTATTTCATAGAAAAACATGACTCAACCAGAGATGCCAGATTTATCTAGAAAGGGAGTAGCAGAAGGAATTAATGCTGGTGTGTGCTCATGTGTGTGCCTGTGTGCACGGATGTGCTTATGCTGTAGGGGTAGAGAGAGCAGGGAGCCAGGGTCCTGTGAGGGCAATAATGACAGTGAGGTGTGCTTATCAGTGATAATAAAATAGAATACAAGGAGTGGGGTTGAGAGGAAAGTTCTAGAAGCATCTAATCCAGTCTTTTCATTTATAAGGGGAAAAATCAAGTTTATAGAAGAGAAGTGATTTCCCCAAGTTTAAAAGACCTTGATAGTGATATTTTATCTTTAGAAGCAATCCAGCCAAGATAAGTCAAGGAGAGGACTGGCCCCAGGGGAAATTACAGTTCATGGTAAGAATCTGACAATAATAATCATTTATCAAACAAGCTATATTCCTGCTACTATGCTTAGGTGCTATATGTGTGTGTGTGTATATATATCCATATATGTGTGTATATATATATATATATATATATATATATATATATATATGTATATATCTCCATATCACTTAATTCTTTCAATAACCATTTGAGGAAAGAAATATTTCATTTTATGAATGAGAAAACGGAGACTCTGAAGTGCAACTCATGTACTTTAGCATGTCATGTTAAAAGATGGCAAGATGGGACCTGAACCCAGGTCTGTCTAGTCTCAGAGCCAAGCTTTTGTTCCTGGTCTTTTGCTCTTTCTTATCATGCTAAGTCATAACCCTTTTTGCCTCCCCTTCCTAGCCTGAAACTTTTCCTGTACTGTCACAGCCCGACCCAGACTTCAGATGGCAACTTATACACCAGAAACTTCCAGTCTCTTCTCTACCTTCCTCCAAAGCTGTGTCTGTGTCCCCTCTCTCTTTCTCTGACTACTATTACTACTACTTCACAGACACACACACACACACACACACACACACACACACAGCTGTTTGAGTTAGAAACTTCAAATATCCCTACCCAATGCCTTAGTTATGGTAAGAATTCTCTCTATACCAACTTGAAGAGTCCTACCTCTATCTGAAAGCCTCAGTGACAGAAGGACTACGAGGTCCCAATGCCATATTTGAGTGCTCTGATGGCTGGAAAGTGATTCTTTGCAGAATGTTTTCCTATAACATCCCCTCATTAGTTTTGATCCTATCTTGCTGATGATGTTGTCCTTTTTCTTCAGGAGATTCTGTCAGTTTTTATTGGGTAGCTGAGTGCCACCAGCTGTCACACCAGCAGGACTGGATCAATTAGTGATTTGAAGCTCCATGTAAACAATTACACAATTTGTAGTTTTGTGCTGTTCTTGTTCAAAGTCCCTGTAAACACATCACAGTGCTTGAGGAGGATTCTCACCAAAGAAAACACTGATATGACTAAAGTGCTCGTGTGCACCAGGCTCATGTCTGAGTCACATCCAGTTCTCATATGAATCATCATTGTTAGCAATAAACCACAAATGTGGCCTCTACTCACATCTGAATTCTGACTGTGGGCTAACGATGGAAGTGCTCACATGTCCTGCTTTGGAATAAATATGAATAAGGGAACTGAAACCCAGGTAGACTTCAAAGGACACTTTATACTCACAACTCTCATGCTTTGGGTGCTTCAACTGAGCCACATTTTTTACCTAGCCAGGAGCAAAGGCTAATCTGGGGAACTTTTGGAGCTGGTTTAAAGGATGAGCAGTTCTCAAGAGGAAGAGAAAGTCTATGTTATTGGTCAGCAAATATCAAGTGCCCCATCTGTTCATGGGAAAAAAATCACCACTCGACCGCATCACTTCATGTTAGCCTCCGAAGCATGGTCTGGCTGCTGCTGCTGTCCCCACCCTGCACATACCCTCTTGGACTTTCATCTCAGTGTCTATGGCACTAATTTCCAGATTTTTGTCATCTGCCTCTCTTTGCCTAAGGGTTTTCTCTGACTTCCAAACATGATCTACTCATAGGAATGGCAAATTGGGAAATGTTGAGGGTTCTCTGTGTGGGAGCAACCATCTATCAATAATTGCTGGAAATAACTGCTCTCTTGCCTCTTGGGTGGGGTAACTCCAACATTCATACTTCACACTGTCCTCCAGACACAAGAAGGATTAAATTCCTTCCCACTGCAGTTACCTAACTGATAATGCATTTTTTATAGGTTGCTTTCTCTTTAAATTACTTCCCTATTATACTGCCACTTGGGATCATCTCTCAAATAAATTACTTACACTTAAGTCCTTGCCGGTCATTGCAGCCATGAAATTCAAAGACACTTGCTCTTTGGAAGAAAGTTATGACAAACTTAGCGTTCTACAAAGAAGAGACAACATTTTGCCAACAAAGATCCATAGAGTCTAAGCTATGGTTTTCTAATAGTCACGTATGGATGTGAGAGTTGGACCATAAGAAAGGCTTAGCATTGAAGAATTGAAACTTTCGAATTGCAGTGCTGGAGAAGACTCTTGAGTGTCCCTTGGACAGCAACGAGGTTAAACCAGACAGTCTTAGAAGAAATAAGCCCTGAATATTCAATGGAAGGACTGATGCTGAAGCTGAAGCTTCAATACTTTGGCCACCTGATGTGAAGATCCAACTCATTGGAAAAAACCCTGGTGCTGGGAAACATTGAGGGTAGGAGAAGTAGGGATCGACAGAGGATGAGATGGTTGGATAACATCACCTATTCAATAGACATGAGTTTGAGCAAACTCCAGGAGACAGTGAAGGAGGGAAGCCTGGTGTGCTGCAGTTGATGGGGTCACAAGGCGTCCGATATGACTTAGCAACTGAAAAATGAACAAAGCTCTTATCTCGAGGTCTATTTCTGAAGGATCCTAGACTAAGTCACAGATCATCTTTCCTCACCCCAGTTTTTTTATCACCTTGGTGGAACCAGAAGCTTAAATAATCAAAGTTCTCTTTATCCTTGATTATAAGCTAATGTTGAAAATCCAAACACCCACAGAGATGAGGCAAGTTACATAAACAGGAGAAGTGAGATGGGTAGAAATTATGTTAACCAGATGGTACATACTTCATCTCCAAAGGCCAGCTGCTCTTCAGCCCCAGCCAACTGTTGGCATGTGGAAAAGTAGGCCCAATGTGGCCACATCATTTCACAAGTTTCCAGAAATCCATATTTTTCTGTAGACTCTCTTAATATTTAAATGTTGGCCACAAATTCAGATGCTTTCATAACATTGGACTAGCCAAATAAAACACATCTGTGAGCCATATTTGACCCAGAGGCCACCAGTTTTCAATCACTGTTGTAGAAATACAGCCTTTAGCAGGAAATCCATAGCTAACATTTAAAGCAACAAGAGCCACTGCTCTTAAAATGGATTTTCACAGCCATTGTCACATTTCTTCTAGCAGATCTTATTCTCACCTCATCCCTGCATGTCAGCTCAAAAAACAAGAGACCCAAGTGGAAGGAGAAAGCTAATTATGAACTTGGCATCTGATTGTGGTCTGGCTTAATAGGACATTTTCAGAGCCAACTGGAAAGGAAACCACCACCCAAATCCATCACGACGTGTGCTATCAGAGTGAGTTTAAATTGGGTGGAAGTGTTGTGAGTTTAATAAAATAGAACTGCTGAGATGTACATCTGTATATATCTGGGTTTAGCTGATAACTCTTTCAAGGGCATTGTGATGTCAAATATCTTTGGCAGGTTCAATTCTCTTAACACCCACATTTGCACTGTTCTTAAGACAAGGGATGATTGAAAGCATATGTGCTAACAGTAACTGTGCATAATGTGTGAAATTAGAGAAAATGTAGAGGTTTCACTCTGACTTTCATGGTCCTAATCTAAGCTAACCCTTTCTAGTTGTGTCGGGGAAGAGGAGCAGAGTGTTACATCATTTTCCTTTCTCTTCTTTTCTTTAAAATTTTAGGAGACATTTTGAGGCTTTTAGCTTTCCTTTTATTTTGACATTTAGGAACCAAAGTGCATAAATATTAAGAGCTGGGAATCCAATCTCCTTCAGTGAGAAAAATCAGTATCCAGTGGTGCTTTTAGTTCTATGTGTCAACCAGTCACCCACTGAGAAAATGGAAAACAATGACATGCTACTGATTTAAAAGAAAATAACTTTATTTTGAGAGAAAAAGATTGTTATTAAAATAACTGAGCAGAACTCTTCAAAAGTGTCAGTCAACAAAGAATAAGAAAGACCAAAGGACTGTCACTGACTGGAGAATATACTAAGGATACAGGACAACTAGTGTAACGTGAGATCCTGGATAAGATCAGAGAACTAGAAATAGACCTTAATGGGGGAAAAATAAAAACCTGGTGAAATCTTAATAAAGTTTAGTTTAGCACTGAGACTAATGACTTAATTTTGATCATTGCACTTTGGTTATATAAGATGTTAATGTAAGAGGAAGCTGAGTGAAGGATATATTGGAACCCTGTGCAATGCTTTTCTATGTCTTGTTTTAATCTAAAACTATCTTGCAGAGATCAGTGATGATGGCAGAGTAAGAGGACATGGCGCTCACCTTCCCCTAACAAAGACATAAAAATACATCTACCTGCGGAGCAATTCTCACTGAAAACAAACTGGAAACTGCAGAAGGACTCAGATACCACCAAGGCTGTAAGAAGAGTAGATAGGTCAGGACCTTGGCCACTGGGAGAAGGCTCAGAGGAAAGGGCACCTTACACGAATAGACACCTACCCTGGGGAGAGAGTGGTGAGAGCCACTGTTTGGGTGACCCAGCCCCAGGGTCTTATGTGGGGGAAGATGAGCCCATCTGCTGGTTGGAGGACAGCTGGCACTAACATGAGGACTGTGGGAAGCTTGGACAGCACTCGGGAGGAGCAAGCAGGTACCAGCCCTCCCCTCAAGGCAGGGAAGGGGGACGTCTTCTCTAGCAGATGCTAGGTGTCCCGTGACAACAGACCTAGCACAGGCCCCAGACCTGAGAAAACGTTCTAGCCCCACTCACTTCACATCACAGTGCATCACTAGATCTGGCGAGGCCATGATCAAGGGGAAAACTAGACCCTGGGATGCAAAGATTACCTGGTTCCTGGGTAGAGCCAAGGTGAGCAGTGGTGGCCATTGTTAGCGCTTATTCAAGCAGCACATCAGAAGCATCCCAGATCTCTAACAGAGGCAGTTACATCACAGCTCACCTCCCAACACACATCAAAGATCCAAGTGACCCTGACTACCTTGCAGAGTGGCTCCACAAGAGAGCAGGGGTGGCAGAGGCTTGGTGGTGTGATTGGCTGCGAGGGACAAAAGAGGCTTGCATACAGGTCTGCATCTGATTGGAGTGAGGAAAACAATTGCTGTTACCTGCACAGGCAGTGCATTGGAGGCAACTTGGACACATAGCCCTCCTTGGCAGACTCAAGCTGAGAGCCGGTACAAAGGGCACTTGCTTCAGTACTCTCCTCCTGCTGAGGCCAAGGTCCTGGCGCAGAGAGATGGAAAGCACACACTTAAAGGGAATGGAGTCAGCTGGAGCCCAGCCCTCAGAGCTGCTACTCCAGCAGCCTGGGATCAGGCTTTTCCCCTGATTAGGCAATTATGGCCACTGAGCAGGGCAAGTCCCACCTCACATCTGGCTCCAGCTCTTGCCCTCCATCTCTAGATCCACCCTCTACTAAAATGGCAGCTGCCAGCACATCCCGAGGAAAGACATAACTTGCATCTTCTTCAAGTCCAGCTCTTCCAACAAAGGCACTGGGCACATGGAGTCTGTATAGGAATGCTCCAACATAAGTATACCATCTTAAGAGCATAATAGGGAACTTTTTCACCTAAATTTAAGAGGCAAAGAAGGTTAAGCAAAATAAGACAGAGAAACTAGCCTCAATTGAAAAACTAACAGAAAAACCCTTAAAAGGGAAATATGAAACAGAAAAAATGATTTATCAGGCAAAGAATTAAAAACATTGTTAATAAAAATGTTAACTGAATAAAGGGAAAGCACAGATACAGACAGTGAAAATTTTAACAAGGAACTGGAAAATATATTTTAAAAAATCATACATAAAGAATTCAATAGCTAAAAGAAAAGCACATTAGAAAGAATGAATAGCAGACTAAGTGATACTGAAGAATGCATAAGTGATCTGGAAGAGAGAATATTGAAAATCACCCAATCAGAATAGCAAATGATAATAATTTAAAAAATGGTATAGATCTTTGGGATAACATTAAATGTACCAGTATTCATATTATAGTGGTCCCAGAAGGAGAAGAGGGGAAAAAAAGAATCAAAAATGTATTTGAAGAAATTATGGCTGAAAATTTCACAGGCTTGAAGACAGAAACAGATATCTTGGTAAAGGAAGCACAGAGGGTGCAAAGATGAATTCAAAGAAAAGCACACTAAGATGTATCATAGTTTAAATGGCAAAAGTTAAAGAAACAGAATTCTAAAGGCAGCAAGAGGAAAACAAAGAGTATATACAAGTGCATCTCCATAAGGCTATCAAATGATTTCTCTGCAGAAACTTTGTAGGCTAGAAGGAAGTGGCATGATATACCTGAGTGTCGAAAGGTTAAAATCTACCACCTAGATCCTCTATCAAGCAAGACTATCATTTTGAATAGCAAGAGAAATAAAGGACTTCTCAGATAAACAAACATGAAAAGAGTTCATCAATACAGAAACTACACTGAAAGAAATGTAAAAGAGTGTTCTCTAAGAGGTTAAAAAAAGACTCTATAGGAAAGGGAAAAATCTCAGAAGGAAAAGAAAATATATAGCAAGGACTGAAGGCAAATCACTTAAGCCAGTTAAAGATTAAAAATTAAAAAAACTATAAAAGCAAATGCATCTAAAACAAAAATTAAGGGATAAACATGAAGACCTAACATATGACATCAAAAACACAAAATGTGAGGGAGGCAAGTAAAAAATGTAGATATTTTGGGAAAGTGCTTGAACTTAAATGATTACTAGATTAAAACAAGCAGACATAGTTGTAGGTAAAGATATATAGATGCCATGGTAAACCATGAATCAAAAATCAACAACAGATATACAAAAACTAAAAAGAAAAGAACACAAGCATACTAATAAGGAAAATGTTCAAGCCACAAGGGAAGAAGCGAAAAAGATATGAACAGAGATCTATAAAAAAGTGATAAAACAGCAGTAAGTACATACTATCAACAGTTACTTTAAATGTCGCTGAACTAAATGCTCCAATCAAAAGACACGGTTGCTACTTGGATTGAAAAACAAGATTCCTCTTTAAACTGCCTACAAGAAACACATGTCAGAGTCAAGGAAACTAACAGAAGGAAAATGAGGAAATGGAAAGAGATAATTCAAGCAAATGAAAATGTCAAGAAAATGGGCCACAATACTCTTATCAAAACAGGCTTTAAAACAAGAGACAAAGTATTGGAGTTTCAGCTTCAGCATCAGTCCTTCCAATGAATATTCATGACTGATCTCCTTTAGGGTGGACTGGTTGGATCTCCTTGCAGTCCAAGGGACTATCAAGAGTCTTCTCCAACACCACAGTTCAAAAGCATCAACTCTTTGGCACTCAGCTTTCTTTTTTTTTTTTTTCAGCTTTCTTTATAGTCCAACTCTCACATCCATACATGACTACTGGAAAAACCATAGCCTTCACTAAATGGACCTTTGTCAGCAAAGCAATGTCTCTGCTTTTTAATATGCTGTCTAGGTTGGTCATAGCTTTTCTTCCGAGGGGCAAATATCATTTAATTTCATGGCTGCAGTCACCATCTGCAGTGATTTTGGAGCCCAAGAAAATAAAGTCTCTCACTGTTTCCATTGTTTCCCCATCTATTTGCCATGAAGTGATGGGACCGGATGCCATGATCTTGGCTTTTTGAATGTTGAATTTTAGGCCTGCCTTTTCACTCTCCTCTTTCACTTGCATCAAGAGGCTCTTCATTTCCTCTTCACTTTCTGAAATAAGTGTGGTGTCATCTGCATATCTGAGGTTATTGATAATTCTCCTGGCAATCTTGATTCCAGCTTGTGCTTCATCCAGTCTGTCATTTTGCATGATGTACTCTGCATATAAGTTAAATAAGCAGGGTGACAATATCCAGCCTTGACGTACTTCTTTCCCAGTTTGGAACCAGTCTGTTGTTCCATGTCTGGTTCTAACTGTTGCTTCTTAATATGCATACAAATTTCTCAGGAGGCAGATCAGGTGTTCTGGTATTCCCATCTCTTTAAGAATTTTCCACAGTTTGTTGTGATCTACAGTGTCAAAGGCTTTGGTATAATCAATAAAGGAGAAGTAGATGTTTTTCTGGAATTCTCATTTTCTATGATCCAACAGATGTTAGCAATTTGAGCTCCAGTTCCTGTGCCTTTTCTAAATCCAGCTTGAACATCTGGAAGTTCATGGTTCCTGTACTGTTGAAGCCTGGCTTGGAGAATTTTGAGCATTACTCTGCTAGCATATGAGATGAATGCAATTGTGTGGTAGTGTGAACATTCTTTGGCATTGCTCTTCTTTGGGATTGAAATGAAAACTGATCTTTTCCAGTCCTGTGGCCACTGCTGAGTTTTCCAAATTCACTGGCATATTGAGTGCAGCACTTTCACAGTATCATCTTTTAGGATTTGAAAGAGCTCACCTAGAATTCTATCACCTCCACTAGCTTTGTTCGTAGTGATGCTTCCTAAGGCCCACTTGACTTTGCACTCCAGGATGTCTGGCTCTGGGTGAGTGATCACACCATTGTGGTTATCTGGGTCATGAAGATCTTTTTTGTATAGTTCTTCTGTGTATTCTTGCCACATCTTCTTAATATCTTCTGCTTCTGTAAGGCCCATACCATTTTTGTCCTTTATTGTGCCCATCTTTGCATGAAATGTTCCCTTGGTATCTCTAATTTTCTTGAAAAGATCTCTAGTCTTTCCCATTCTATTGTTTTCCTCTATTTCTCTGCATTGATCACTGAAGAAGGCTTTCTTATCTGTCCTTGCTATTCTTGAAACTATGAATTCAAATGAGTGTATCTTTTCTTTTCTTCTTTGCCTTTAGCTTCTCGTCTTTTCTCAGCTATTTGTAAGGCCTTCTCATACAACCATTTTGCCTTTTTGCATTTCTTTTTCTTGGGAATGGTCTTGATCCCTGCCTCCTGTACAATGTCAGGAACCTCTGTTCATAGTTCTTCAGGCACTCTGTCTATCAGATCTAATCCCTTGAATATTTGTCACTTCCACTGCATAATTGTAAGGGATTTGATTTAGGTCCTACTTGAATGGTCTAGTGGTTTTCCCTACGTTCTTCAATTTGTCTTCAATTTCTCTCATTCTAGCTTGTCTTTTATCTTCTTAACAGTGTCTTTCACAGAGTTTTAATTTTGATAAATTTCAGTTTATTAATTTTTTTATAGGTCATCCCTTTTATACTTAGTTAAATCTTTGCTTTCTCCTAGATTTTCTCCAATTTTTTTCTTCACCTTAATTTTTGTATATTCATCCTTTTTCTGTGATTTTGCTGAACTTTTTTATTGATTCTAGATGGTTTTTGTAGAATGCTTGGGCTTTTCATATATAAAATCATGTAAATTTCAAATAGGGTCAGTTTTATTTGATTTCTTCATTTCTGAACTACATGTCTTTTATTTCATTTTCTTGTTTTGTTATTCTTATCTTTTATCAATATTGCTAAAATACTTTTTCTAATACTTTATTAAAGATATTCTCATCTATGCTTCTGAGGTATGTTTTTCTATACTTTTCATATCTACTGTTTATATTTTTTGCTTTGATATTAAAAGGCTGGTTTCATATAATGAATTGGAAAATGTTGCTTCTTCTTCTATTTTCTGTTAGAGATTGTGTAGTGTGTGTTAGTCCCTCGGTCATGTATGACTCCTTGTGACCCATGGACTGTATGATCCACCAGGATCCTTTGTCCATGGAGTTCTCCAGGCAAGTGTACTAGCATGAGCTGCCATTTCCTCCTCCAGGGGATCTTCCTGACTCAAGTTCTTCCTGACTCCAGGATGGAACCTGTGTCTCCTATATTGCAGGAGGATTCTTTCCCATCTGAGCCACCAGGGAAGATCATATACATACTACTTATGCTTGGTTTTGGTATTAGGATAAGGCTAATTTCATAAAATGTATTGGAGAATGTTTCCTTTTTTGTTTTGTAAATTAATGTTAATTCTTCCTTGAAAATTTTAAAATTATAATTTCAATTTCCTTAAGAGTAACGCTATTCAAATGATCTGTTTCATATTGGGTGAATAATGGTAGTTTGCACTTTTTAAGATGTTAGTCCGTTTCATCTAAGTTGTCAAATTTATGTGGGTAAAGTTGTTTATAATATTCCTTTATTATCTCTTTGGAGAGATAATCATATCACTACAATGGAGATAGAGATAATAGAGATAATAGTATCACAAAGTCTACTTTGTGTGTAGTGATACTCTTTGTTTCATTCCTCCTAGCAGTAACGTGTGTACTTTTTTCTTTCATTCTTTGTTTGATAGTCTTGCTAAAGGTTTGTCAACTTAATTGATATTTTCAAAGGACTAGCACTATTTTTTTCATTGATTTTCTTTACTGCTTCTGTTTTCAGTTCCATTGATTTCTGCTCTTTATTATTTCCTCTGTCCATAAACATTGAATTTCCTTTGCTCTTCTTTTCTTTCTAGGTTTTTAAGTGGGAGTTTAAATCATTAATTTGAGCCTTTTTTTTCTTTATATGCATTTTTAGTGCTATACATTTTCCCCTTAGCATAGATTTATCTGTTTCCTACAAATTTCAATATAATTTAATTTTTATTTATTTTATTATTTCTCTTGACACTTTTTGATTTTTGTATCATTTAGGAATGTGTTGTTTAGTTTCCAAATGTTTAGATATTTTCTTGTGTCCTATTATTGATTTCCAATTTGTTCCTTTTGTGGAGAAAGAATACTCTGATTTTAATTCTCTTCTATTTGTTGGTATTTGCTTTATGCCTCAGGAGACGGTTTATGTACTGCAGGTTTCAAAAAACTTGAAAAAAATTTGTACTCTGCTGTTGTTGGATAGAGCATTCTGGTTATGTCAATTGGATTCTATTGATTGATGATGCTAAGTTCTTCTATATCTTTTTTGATTTTCCATCCCATTTGTTCTATCAATCTTTGACAGAAGAGTGATGAAATTTTCCACTGCAATCATAGATTCGTCTATTTCCTCTAGTTCTATCAGTTTTGGTTTACATATTTCACAGCTCTGTTGGCTAGTGCACGTGCATTTCAAATTGCTAGGCCTTCTTGGTAGATTGGTGGACCATTTGCCTTTAATGTAATTATCAGTATATTGGGCTTAAATCTGCCATTGTTATTTTATGTTTTTTGTTCTACCTTTTAGAAATTGTTTTCCTCTTTCTGCGTTCCTGTGGACTTCTTGAATGTTTTTATTAATTTCATTTTCAATTATATATAATATTTTATTATATATTTGTGTATATCATCTTAGTGGTTGCTACAGTTACTACATTAATATACATAGCTTATCAGAGTATACTGGGTTGTCATTTTACCACTTTGAATGTAAAGCAGGAAACTTTCCTTGCTTTAGGACCCTTTATCCTTCCTAACTTAAAATATAATTGTCACATTTATAACCACATCATATACTGTCACAATTTTTGTTTCCATCACCATACATAATATAAAACTCAAGAAGTGAGGGAAAGCCTATTGTATTTACTTATATTTTATTTCACCGTGGTTTTTCTTCCTTCATGGTATTCCAAAGTTCTTTTTTTTTATTGTTTCCTTTCTATTTGGAGAATTTCCCATAGACAAATGTATATATTTTAGGATGTATTTGCTGGGAAAATGCTCTCTTTGATTTCTTTCAACTGAGAATATCTAGATTTCCCCTTCATTCTTGAAGAATATTTTTGGTGGACACTGAATTCTGAATTGACAGACTTTTTATTCAGAGCTTGAAAAAAATATTCCATCATTTCCTTCTGGCCTCCATGGTGTCTGATGAAAAATCCACTGGCATTCAAATTGTCTTTCCTGTATAGGTTTGGTTTTTTCTGAATGCTTTTTTTCTTAATGTTTGAAAGTTTAATTATGCATCTTGGTATGGATTTTTTTAGGTTTATCATATTTGAGGTTTGCTCAGCTTCTTGAGAAGGCAACGGCAACCCACTCCAGTACTCTTGCCTGGAAAATCCCGTGGACGGAGGAGCCTGGTAGGCTGCAGTCCATGGGGTCGCTAGGAGTCGGAGACGACTGAGCGACTTCACTTGCACTTTTCACTTTCATGCACTGGAGAAGGAAATGGCAACCCACTCCAGTGTTCTTGCCTGGGGAATCCCAGGGACTGGGGAGCCTGGTGGGCTGCCGTCTATGGGGTCGCACAGAGTCGGACACGACTGAAGCGACTTAGCAGCAGAAGCAGCAGCAGCAGGTTCTTGAATTTGTACATTTATGTCTCGTGCCAAACTTGTGGATATTTCAGTCACTATTTCTTTGGGTGCTTTATCAGCCATACCTCCTTTCTCCACCCTTTCAGGGGCTTCAGTGATGAATGTTATATCTTTTGATATAGCCCCACAAGTCCCTAAAACTCAGTTCACTTTTTTCCAATCTACTTTCTTTCTTTTTTTTTTAATTAGTTTATTTTCTATTTTTTTAACTTTACAATATTTTATTTGTTTTTCCATACATTAACATGAATCTACCATGGGTGTACATGTACACCCAATCTACTTTCTTTCTGTTGTTCTGATTGGAAAATTTTTACTATTCTATCTTCTAGGTCACTGATTTCTTTTCTCTGTCTCCTCCATTCTAATATTGAATGCATCCACTCAGCAATTTACCAGTTATTGTATTTTCCATTCTTTATATTTTTATTCTTATTTATATCTTCTTTCTATTTTTTATTACCTTAATGAGACTTTCAACTTATTTGCTGAGGCTTCCTACTTTTCTCATTTTTTTTTCCAACAGTGTTCAAAATTACTCATAGAATCATTTTTATAATAGCTGTTTTAAGCTCTTTTCCACATAGTTCTGAACTCTCTGGAATCTTAGTGTTGACATTCATTGTCTTTTCTCATTAGTTTGAGATATTCTTGGTATAAGTGATTAAAACCTGGACATTTCCATGCTATTTAATAAGACTAGTATGAGACTCAGCTAGCTGTCTTTTTCCTGGTTCTTTGACTACAGGAAGCAAGCTTTTGTTGAGGTTTATTGTCTTTGTCCACTGCTATTTCCCATTTTCCAGTTTATTCAGCTGCAATTCTGGAACATAATGAGGCAAAATAAAGCCTAGGGAACTGACCTTTGTGTCTTCCTTCATATCACAAGATTTCTAGCTGATCAACCTTCTTCCCCTTACCCTTCAGAGTCTTATTATGCTTATTTTATAATGTCTAAGGTTTATAGTTGTATTTAATGAGGGGAATATTAAATTGACACTGTATTCCCAATGTGGAAGTCCCAATATTCTTTTTTATTCATACCTGTTTTTAGAGGGTAACTTTGGAGAAGGAAACAGCAATCCATTCCAGTACTCTTGCCTGGAAAATTCCATGGATGAAGGAACCCCGTAGGCTACAATCCATGGGGTCGCAAAGAGTCGGACACGACTGAATGACTTCGTTTTCACTTTGGAAGGTTAGAAGTCTTTCAGAAACTTAAATTGCACATGCATTATCTCATTTATTCTTATAACAGTTCTATCATGGAGGTATGTCTTTTAAGTAAGAGATGAAGGCTCAGAAAGATAAAGCAAATTGTCCAAGATTATACAACTAATATCTGATGCTGCTGCTGCTGCTGCTGCTAAGTCGCTTCAGTCGTGTCCGACTCTGCGCGACCCCATAGACAGCAGCCCAACAGGCTCCCCCGTCCCCGGGATTCTCCAGGCAAGAACACTGGAGTGGGTTGCCATTTCCTTCTCCAGTGCATGAAAGGGAAAAGTGCAAGTGAAGTCGCTCAGTCGTCTCCGACTCCTAGCGACCCCATGGACTGCAGCCTACCAGGCTCCTCCGTCCACGGGATTTTCCAGGCAAGAGTACTGGAGTGGGGTGCCATTGCCTTCTCCGTAATACATGATAGACCAGAATAATAACCTAGGTCTTCTTAAGAGAGGAACCAACAAAATGTGTGTAATCTCTGTCCCTGGCACTTTCTTTATCTTCACTAACTCTTAATAAGTACTCAAATATATAATAGGATATTAGACATGGTGGGTGCATGTGTGTGTGTGTGTTTGTGTGCATGTGTGCATGTGTGTGTGTCTGTAGTATGTAACGCAAAGATTCCCATCAGTTGCTAATGTGAGGGACAGTATTAGTATGTAAGTGAGCAAAGAGCCTAAGAGATAGAGGTTCCAGGAGAACCTGGTCTCCAAAGACTTCACATTGACCTTGGAATCAGAAGTGAGTGGGGTATATTCAAGGAATTTTTATTTACCTAGATTTAAGAACACTCTATTTTACCCAGATGTACTCTGACTCTTTAAAATCCATGACAATGAGATTGTAAAGCTATATCTGTGAATTAGGGTTGCTAAATAAATCTGGTGATCATTTCACACTATAAAGAACAGAGCAACTTGCCCCATGTCACGCCCAACAATGTTTAAAGTCAAGAAAAGAAACCATGTCTCCTGACTCACAGATGCTTCCACTGCAAAGCAGAGATTCTGGCTGCTCAAGGTTAAAAGATACAGTAAATATTATGTGGCCTGCATAAAGAGAAGAAACTGTACTGCTTCCTATCAGCAGTATATCTCTTTTTAATTTAAAACAAAATGATTAGGTCTGATGACCTAGACTTCTCTTGAATAGATAAATTCAGTATGTTCAGGATGAAATGTGGGTCAGGATGAATTCATTCATTCATTCATTCATTCATTCTAAATTTCATCTTATATGATTTCTTTAAGATCCCTCCCAATGTTTCAAGTAAATATGAATTTGGAATCTATTTAATCCTAGCCTACTGGGAGCAAGTTGCTTTCTGCATTACTCAACCTACTTCTCCAAGGTACTGATAAGTCATATGAACCTGAGTCCCAAAGGCACTGATGGTCAGTTCTCAAAGGTTAAAATATTGCCCAGAAAAGCCACCTCCTGAGTGTCTTTGCCTTTTTGAACAGAGAGCAGGGTTTGGTTTCTTGTTGTTCTCAGCACTTTCACAAGATTATATTTTATCATTGGCTCAAACAAGCCCAATGTTTCTTGATAAAGTATATATTGCAAATAACAAACTAATAATTAGGTAAAAAGAGATTTTATTCATTGAATTAGTAAGCTAAACATTGTAATGTAGTTGTTTTTGATGTTTTGATTGAAAAGGAGCATTAGAGCTGATAGACTCAACCTTCTGGAATGTATTTAAAAGTTTTAATGATGTTGTTTCTGCATGAAGTATGCATTCTGATTCTCAGCTCATGTCCCTTTCAGAGTGACCAAATTTAGACAGAAGCATCAGATGGCACATTTCCTTGCTGGCTCAGAGGTAAAGAATCCACCTGCCAGTGCAGGAGATATGGGTTCCATCTCTGGGTCAGGAAGATTCCCTGGAAAAAGAAATGGCTACCTGCTCTAGTATTCTTGCCTTGGAAATCCGATGGAGAGAGGAACCTGGTGGACCAGAGCCCATGGGGTCGCAAGAGCCAGATATAACTTGATGACTAAATCACCACCACCAATATATCATTAATAAATCAACTAATTATTTTAGAATAAAATTGTGATTTACAAAATAATAATTCATTTTAAAATAATTTTAATAAATTAATAAAAATAATTTAACCCTTGATTACTCATCTTTTTATTATTCTGTGTGTGAAATGGGCTTCCCTGGTGATTCAGAAGGTAAAGAGTCTGCCTGCAATGTAGGAGACCCGGGGTTCAATCCCTGCATTGGGAAGATCCCCTGGAGAAGAGAATGGCAACTCACTTCAGTATACTTGCCTGGAGAATTCCATGAACATTGAAGCCTGGCAGGCTACAGTCCATGGGGTCGCAAAGAATCAGACACGACTGAGTGACTAACACTTTTTGCTGTGAAAAGGGAAGTATATATAAAGGAATTTTGATGCACACCAGAGTACATTAATTATCTCAAGACAAAGTACTTGTGTAATTCTTTGCATAGTGAGAAACATTGGCCTCTTTTTCATGAAATACCATTTCCACTTAGAAGAATGACTGATGGACAAACTATCATTTTCAAACTTGGGTATTCTCTCAAAATGAGCCAAATGATTCTGTCATTTCAAGGAAAACAACGGATGGCATACATTACCAATGATAAAATTTTTAACCTTCAAGCAAAAATTAGAAGCTGATTTCTTTTACCACAATGTCAATATCTTCCCAATATTTAAAGACTTTTCTGATGAGGTTGGCTATGATGTCAATAAATATATTTATCAATAAATAAATATTATATTGTGAAATGTCTTATGTTTTGAAGATCTGTGCAACTCAGTGAAGCAATATTTTGTGAATGATCAACACGTGATGTTAAAAAAAAAAACATGGGTGGTAAAAGTCCATTTAAAATGCAAGACCGACCAGTGGATATTAACATAACAAGGTGTGGGAGTTTCACTGACATGGTTCACATTCCACATTGCAACCAAATTGTAAGATTTACCCTTTGCGGAGTCCTCCCTTTTCCCACCACATATCTGTGTGAGGTCAATTTTATTCATATTAACATATCATATCCAAATGAATGCAGAACCAGGTATAGAAATCCAGTTGTTTTCTATGAAACCAGACATTAAAAAGATTTTCAAAAGTGAAAAAAATAAAACTACTTTTCTCACTAGTTTGTTGGTCTATTTTAGAAAATGTATTTTCATAACATCTTATTTGTGTTAACATGTAGCATGTTGTTATTTTTTAAATGTTAATAAATATTTTAAAATTCTGTTTTAATTTCTAATATATAAGATATACTTACATATATAATGTATATAGAAGCAAAGTTGATTCACTCACTCAGAAACTCTGCCTGGAGGCCTACAATGGTGGCCTTGAACCAAACCAAATTTAGGAAGGGACTCTGCACAGAGACCTAACATATTTGCCTTGTTTGGTGTGATTTCCCTGGCTTCATATATGAATATGCTCAATAAATGTATTAATTCTATAGAAAGCTATTTAGCACCTACCAGGTGGAAATCACATTACTCTTGAGAATCTACATCAAGTAGCATATGGCTTTATTGAGAGAAACAAAATATGATAGCAAGCTTGTACATGGTGCCAGGTACTACCAATTTTCTTCCTGTATTTTCAAATTCAATCCTCATGACTCTCTTTTAGAATAATTCCCATTTATCAAAGGAGAAAATTGAGGTTTGGGAAAGGTTAGTATCTTGCTCACCCACGTTTATTTAATGTAAAATCTGAAATTTGATTGTCCCTGGAAATCAGCAATATTAGAAATGCTATAACAGAGCTCAGAGGGAGAGGAAGACACTAATTACAAGAAAGGAAAACCTGGCATTGAACGGGACCCTGAAGGAGATGTAGCTCTTCCCCTGGACGTTCTCTGCAGGGAGGGAAGTGTATTCCAGGCAGAGGTTGCTGCTTGAAAAAGGCCCATTAGCTGCCAGGGTGTCTGACACATTTGGAATATTGTGACTTGAGAGTGGAAAAGTACCTAGAACAAAACTGAGGAAAGCTTAAAAAAGGAAATTGAAGATTTTAGACTTTGTTCAAGGAGAACAGTCTGAAAGGATTTTGAAAAGTGCAGCAGCAGGCTCCTGGCCATGCCTTACAGAGATAAAGTGGCAGTCAGACATCTGCGCTGGCTTAGCCACAGAGAGCTCAAGAGCTGTAATGCTTTCTCCAATGAATTTCCAATGATTTCATTTGCAACAGGCCAGAGATTCTGCCCATTTGGCTTTAGGATATTGTGTAGCTTTGTTCTGACAAACCTTGGCCCTGACTCCCTCATACAAAGCAAAGACTGGGTTGTAACTCCCTCTGCAGCAGCAGGCCGCCTGCCAACTGTCAAACCATGTTCTCAAAGATAAGCCTTCCTTCTGCTTTGACCTCCTTATTTCTTGTCCTGTCCTTTCCAACAGTGAATGTTAACCCATTGAAATCTCCTTGGAATGTCTGCAGGAAGTTGGTTTTTAACCAGGGGAAGTCTCAAGCAAACCCTAGCAGGGTCAGAAGCAGGAAGTCTTGTGACATCGACCTGCACTGAGCTGTCACCTACACCTCCCTGCTGAGCCAAGGCCTCCATTGGGAATCTTCTAGGAGGCTATTAATAGCGTGAGATACTACTCCCAGGTGCACATGTGACTTACTGAAAATGTCAGGGTGTCTTTCCATCACAGAATAACGTGAAATTATAACATTTAAAAACAAAATGTAAATGAGGTTCTTCAAAAATCAAAAGCTAAATATACAGGAACACCTGCTAATCTTTAGGGTGGCTAGGGAGGAGTGATGGTGAAGTATTGTTTAAATTACAAACCACTTAAAAAATCACAGTCTTAGAAAATCTCATGCAGGGTCCACATATCCACAAGCCAGGTCATAAATATCCCAACTAGATTCAATGGAAGCACCCATTCTTTGGGGCATTAGGTGGGCATGGGAAGCCAATAACTGTACACCTGTTAGACTAAATTTCAATATTGTTTTGATTTTGTTTCTTAACTTTTTTACAAGTTGCATTTAACAGCCCCAGGAAACTAACAAAGAATTTTGTCCCCAGGTGGAGATAACTGAAGAAAAGTGACAAGAAGAAAGTTCTTGGCACTTGTGTGAGAAGATAAACATCTTTCCTCTGATGACAGATTGTTCTGATATGAGATGAGAAGACAAGCCAGGAAGAGCGATAGGAAATTCTGAAGAAATCACAAACCACAAGGCACGAGTAAACTACCTCCATTTAGGAGGAATTTATTTTGGGAGACATTTGCTTGAACTCTAAAGCAACTTGAATCTCTTGAAAGCAATTCTTTTAATTGAAAAGTTTTAATTTTTCTTTTACAAATCATCGGATGTTTGTATCCATTTAAAATACATGTAGCCATTTAATATCCTTCTCAGTAAGCAGTTTTTGATTATGTTGTCAGTTGGAAATTACTGGCTTCCATTTAGTTTAAGCTGATTTTATTTTTAACTTTCAACTCTCCTATTTTGCCAATTATAGAAATTCTAAGTCAAGATGACATAGACAAACTAGAAAGATTGCTTCATTTTTAAAAATTGCCATGGCATTGAGTCAACCTACCACCCTCTGATTTTTGTTTTCAACAGAAAGGTAGGTTGCAGATGTTTGATGGGAAATCTTGGTGAATGTCCTAATTGTAGCAACCTGAGAAATCAAAGTGACACAAGAAGGGCCTGATGATGTAAGTGAAAGTGTTACTCAGTCATGTCTGACTCTTTTCGACTGCATGATCTGTAGTCCTCCAGGCAAGAATGCTGGAGTGGGTAGTAGTGTAGTGTCAGTTGCTCAGTAGTGTCCAACTCTGCGACCCTGTGGACTGTAACCCTCCAGGATCCTCTGTTCTTGGGATTCTCCAGCCAAGAAGACTGGAGTGGGTAACCATTCCCTTCTCCAGGGAATCTTCCCAACCCAGGGATCAAAACTGCACTGCAGGTGGATTCTTTACCATCTGAGCCATCAAGAAAGTCTAATGACAGAAGGGACAGCTCAGTTTGTTTGTCCATATTGGAGTGTGTCCAGTAGAAATTTACAGCTGGCCAGATGTGTGGCAAGCAGAACAACACGTTAACAGCAGTAAATATCCGACTAAGAGAAAAGAATAAGAATATCTGGGATCCATCTCTAGGAAACTTGGAAGTAATGACTTTTCCTTATAACTGGATATACATTTGTGTTACTATCAACATTTCCTGGTCCTTGGGACTTTTAATTTGTTACCTAACCACACCTTTGTGTGTTTCATCCATCCACTCAGAATCCCACAGTCTCACTGCTCTGGGATAATGTTTAATTGTGTTGGTCTGTAATTTAGAGTCCTGCACAGTTGAGTCCCAATTAGCTAGTCCAGCATTACAGATGAAGGATGAATAAAATTGCATGAGGCCAAGATGGTTAAGAAAGAAGGGAATCCAAGTGCAAGGCAGAAGAAGGCAAAAACATGGAAGCTTAGAAGGGCAAGGTGTGTTTGGAGAGTGGTAAGTTATACAGTGTGACTGAAATGTAAGATACATGGAGGAACTTGGAAATAATAAAATCTCAAGAAGAGGTAAGATCTATAATGAAAGGTCTTGCAAGCCATGCAGTGAGGTTGAGCTTTATTTCTGCAGTCATTGGAACAACCAGCAAAGGTGTTTGCAAGGAAAGGTGTTGTGATCAACACTGGGTTTTCAAAAGGCGCCTGGATTCAGATGGATGTCGTGACTGGAATTGACAGAAAGGATCAGATAACTGCTTATGATCCTCTTAAACATTAATTACACGAAAACATTTTACATTTGTTGGAAATTACAGAGATTACCAAGACATCATGGTAAAAATATTTAGACAATTGGCAAACTCCTCTGTCTATATATGTTGTTTCCAAAGGAGATAATCTTTAATTTTCTCTCCATTCAAGTATTCTCTGTCTTGAAAAAAAATGTCAAAAATGTTTGGGAAAATGTACTCCACCCACGTTTTATTGGAAGGGCTGATTTCTTAGTTCCTACGTGAGCCAAATTTTAATCCACAGGAATTTTCTTAGAAAAGAGATACTACCAGAGTGTTCTTCCAATATAATTCTGATGGGAATCTGTGGTAGGTGAATGCAAGTTATAGAATGTAAGAAAAGAAAAACATTAACCATGCTAAATACTAAAAATGTATTATGACTTCACAGCTAGTCAAAAAAAAATCACATGAACTTTGGATTTTATATTATTTAGATTTCAATATTCCTTCAGGTATTTATTTATAAGCAGAGATTCTTTACAAAATTACACAAATATTTTTGAATAATACTGTGTGGTGTACTGTAGATTTACTGGTGAAAACAGACACAGTCCTTGGCGTCATGGAACTTACATCTAAAATAAAGATACAAAAGATAAATAAGCAATTCTATTAATAATAATCTAATATGACATATTTAGAGCATAAAATGCTTTGAGGGAGGAAGTGCAGAGACCATACAGGGTAAATTTTGAGGGCAAGAGTACACCTCCTTGAAGAAATTACAACTAAGTTCACATCTAAATCATAAGCAAGACCTAGCCCAGAACAACAAGTGTCTAGGAGCAGGGGAAGTTTTTGCAAGTATGAACAAAGACCCAGAGTCAAAAGAAATAATGGCATTCAGGAACCAGATAGATTATTCCAGCTGGAATTTATATATGCATGGTGTGTGCAGACAGAAGGGTAGGGGTGAGGAGCAGGTGAGAGGGTGGGGTACCTACAGATGAAGCTGGAGAGTAGGTAGGAGCCAGATCCTACCAAGTCATGTAAGGCTTAGAACAGAATATGAGGTTTATCCTGAAGGCATTAGAAGACTATTGACTGCTTTTATGTAGATGAATGATTGTAATCATATTTGAAGCTCAGAAAGATTACCCTGACCAGAGAGTGGAGATTGGATTGGTGGATCTGGGCAAGTCAGAGGCAGAAAACCCAATGCAGGAGAATGGGATAATCATTAGGAAAAGTGTTGGAGCCTAAATAAAGAGAGTGGGGATGGCGACAGAAAGACAGGAATGGATTTGAGAGGAATATAGGCAAGACTTTGTAATTGTTCAGGGTGTGGGAGAAAGAGGTGGCAAGGATAAAGCCCAGATTTCTAGCTGGACTATTTATTAAGAGAGCACGCTGAGATAGAGAGGAGCAGAAGACGAAGGGGTGAAGACAAAGAGTTCCACTCTGTTCTTGTTAATTGTGTCTGATGGACATTCAAACAGGAGATCTACTAGGTAGCTGGATATATCCATATCCAGAAGTCTGATTCAGATTTGAGAGTTACTAGCATTTAGGTGGTCATGGGAGACTAAGCATGTAAGAAATGCTTAAGTCTTTTTGATAGAAGAACTTCTAAGTTCTTTTAGTACTACTTAAATGGGAAGAACTGTTTCTACCACCACCCTGTAATGTACTCAAGGGTATTCCATCCCATATCTAGGGTTCTAAGAACATTCACATCTTTCATCATGAATAGAATCCTTTGTCTCCTCTCACATCACAGATTTTGAGGCGATTACTTTAATATTCTTATAGCTCACCTTGATTCCATCATTCTTATTTAGTTCTGATATGAAAAAGCTGTGCAAATATTATGACATTAAAGCTTGGATATTGAAGGGGAACCCGAAAAGAGTAAAATCAAGTCATTTGGTTTCAGGCAAACTAATGGAGTTATGCTCTAAGGGGAATTATTTTGGTCTTCTGATATTTAATTTAGACTGCTTGCTTTCTTCTTTCCTTTTAATGAATTCATCTTTTAACCTTCCCTGACATGGTCAAAACTTATTTAGAATCTCTTGTTCCCAAAGATCAAATTGCTTTCCTAAAGTACATTTGGATTCTAAAACTTGGCATCTCTGAGCTGCTCTTGCCAATACAAAGAGCACATACATATTCCAACAATCTGTGGATTGTTGTTAGTGAGAAGCATCAGTTCCTGGCCTTTGAGAGGAAGGGCACAGCACATTTCTGCATAGGGGGGAAGTGATGGAGCTATTATTATTTTCAAGACATCCCTGGTTTGTCCATTCAGAAAGGCACAAGTCAGGCTCTGTGGACATTCAAAGGAGGAGGCCGTGAAAATGGGTCCCCCGGTGACACTCTAACTGCCAGTCCTTCCCTCACATGCGCCCTGCAGCAGAAGGTTCCCAGCACCCGGGTTTGTTAATCCTGACCTCTCTTATCACCATGGAAACACAGCACTGCCAAGGGAACTTCCTCTGTGATTATCATTCAGACTATAAAAGAATAGAATAGAAAATAGAATAGGAAAAAGACCCGGAAAACTTCATTGCCCATTTCATCTCACCATTTAGCCTTTTTATTTAGAACAAAGAACCTCCCAGCAGTTTCTTTGAGAGTTTGGTGTAGGGGTGGGGAGTCGAGGGGTGGGATGGGAAAGAAGAATCTTGGGCCAAACACTGCTGCAGTAGCTTCACATATTGCCAGACTTCTACACTGTAGTGTTGGTGTTTGAGGAGTTAAGGTTTACCTGCAGTATATATATATATATAATTATGACTGATTCACATTGTTGTACAGCAGAAACCAACACAAAATTGTAAAGCAATTTTCCACCACTTAAAAAAATAAATAAAATTAAAAAAAATACCTGGAATAGCCTTGATATTCTTAGTACTATTTGACGTCATTTAGATTCTCACCTGCAGGTTGCTAGGCAAACATTTATCAACATCATTATTTTTCCATCACCCTCTTGAACTTGAACCAGGATTTGACAGTAATAAAAGAGGCTTGACTTTAGTTTATGGTGGAATTGCTCCCATAGAGTTAGAAGGAATCCTAGAGATCTAGCCTAAAATCCATGAACTCCTCAGAGTGGTGGCGAAGTATATTGTGTGTGTACATTCCTCTTAAAAAAAAAAAAGGATCCATAGTTTTCTTCATAAATTTTAGCATACAGAAAAAAAGGAATTGACTTTTCCCCATACCCTCATGTAATAGATCAGCAAAATGAAGCTCAAAGAGATTGTGTGCATCCTTCTTTTGTTTCCTTCCTTCCTTCTGCTCCTTTTTCTTCTTCTTCTCTTCTTTCTTCATCCTCCTTCCATTTCTCTTCCCAAAGTGGCAAAGCTGTATACTGTGAATTTTGCATTTGTTTGAGTTAATGTTGAGTGAGAGTGGAGGAGTTTCACAGGGAAAGTGTGAGGGAGGCAAGGATGAGAATGCAGATGAAGCATACCGCAACTCACAGTGGAAATGACCAAGTAGGCAAATTGCTTCAGAAACACACAGGGATTTGGTCATCAATTAATACAGGGGCCCTGGAAACCCAGAAATTAGGACCTGGTATGTTCTCAACGTATGTTTCCTAGTCCACAAGTTGCTTTGGCAGGTGAGTCTTCCCTTCTGTTTTCAGGAATGGAGGAGATCGGTGCCCAGCATGCCTAGATTTACTAAAGAACAAGACAGGAGACCTTTGAAAATTCTAGGAGCTCCTGCTTGAGCTTGACTGGGCCCCAGAAGGGTAGAAAAGATGGACTTCAGTTATCTTAACGAGGTGGACATAGGGTGTTCTCATTTGCGATGTTTAATAATGTGCTGCTATTTGTTCTGAAACTTGAAGTTTCCTAGCACACTGATTCAGACAATATATCTCATGGGCTTTGGAGTCAGACCCACATAAATTTGAGAAATATATATATATAAGAAAGAAGCTTTATGGCCTTGATTTGCAAGCACTGATCCATGAAAAGTGCACTGCAGCTCCAGATAGACTTTATTCTCCATAGAGAAAAGTTAAGCTGTATGTAATCATGCCTACATTTTACACATTGTAAAACTACAGAAAACATCCTGATGTGTGAAATGAGAACTTTGAATGCTATCTGTGGTTCTAGTGTGAATGTATTGAGGCAAATTTGCAGAATTATTGTCATTTTTATGTTTTTCTTCAGCTTGCCTTATTTATTGAAATAAACAAGAATTCCTTACAAATTAAACAACATATAACTGAGAGTAAAAACAATAAAAAATGATCTAAATATGGATCAAAAACATTGTGGCAGCTATAGGGGTTCTATAGGTCTAACAGGGCAGAAGCCAGCTCTAGAGTTTTAGCAAGCTCTGGGAGCTGGTGATGGACAGGGAATCCTCACATGCTGCAGTCCATGCAGTCATGAAGAGTCAGACATGGCTAAACAACTGAACTGAACTGAACTGAACAGACCTGATAGGGGCTCTATGTAGAGTAGATGTGTGACTGAGTCACGAAAGTCCTTTTTGATCAGACATCTGGATATAGGTGCCAGCGATTACGTGAGCACTGCCCAGCACCACCACCGCAGTCTTCTTGCTGTAAATGTCCCAAGTTCATACTATTTCCAAATTTCTTTCTCTGACTCCGATCTGGCCAATCTCTGCCAATAAATTCCCCTCTCTGCTTAAATTATGTAGAGTTTTATGGGTTGCTTGAAATTCAAGTGGTCTCATTAATACATTATTGCTCTTTAAGTGTCAAAAATTACTTTATTATAGCATGTATCTAAATTTATGGTCACTTGATTCTTTTCTGTGTCCTAGGCTTATGTCCCTCCTATTCTAGAGTCTTGGCAAAGAAGAAATTTTGTTCACCTTGTTATCTCCAACGGCATCAAGGTCAATGTTAGTGTGGGGTAAACATTCCCTAAGTGTTAGGAATTAAAGGGACATAAATGACTCTCCACCAGGTGGCAAATAGGTAATAGATGTAAGGGAGGCACAGTTATAAATCACAGCATCAGTGATGATCTGGAACTGGGATAAAGGATTAGTGTTGCAGCTAGCAGCCCGGGAATCAGCAGGTACACTCAGGTACCTGGCAGACACCTAACAGGAGACACTCATCCACAGGAACAGGGCAGAGGCCAGGGAATCTGACCCAACTGCAGCTTTGAGAGAGAGAGCTCTGTCTGTTCCCAAAAGCATTTTCCTAAGGGATGTGATTGTAACTGTTCAGTGATTGATCAGGCAGTGGTAAAGCTGAAGTAATTATAGAGGCCTCACCTGGTAGGTGGAGCATGCAAGACAGAGGTTAGGGGTTGCTCAGCAGTTGATAGTAAAAGTGTGATTCACAGACCAATATTAAGGCCTTGGGAGCAAGGCTGGTAAAAGAAAGGTAAGAGGTTGAGTTAAAGAGGAATAGAAAAGCCAAATTTGCTACTAGCAAGAATAACAATGCTGAGATAATAGGTTCTGGTCAACCAGAGAGGTTCACCGATTTCTGCCTGAAGTCTGAATTGATCTGAAAAGTGGGGTGGGGCTGAACCTGCAGGAGTCTCATCTGTGGGCAAGAGAGTCAGGAGACAAGCTGGGAAAGGCTGTGTCAATAAGAGCTGCTTTGTTGTAGTTCTTGTCTTGCTGCCCAAGGCTGATTGTTTTAATTGATATGTGAATAATTTTTTGAACTTATTCTGTATTTAAGATCTATTTAGTCAGGGTGTTATTGACTTAATACCAACTGCTATTGAAATAAAAGTTTCTGATGAGAAAAAAAGATTGATAAGACCCATGTAAATGACATATATACATCCATTCATATTCTAGGCAATCAAACTTCATAACCTACTTTTTTTTTTACACATTTTGAGGCTATGTTGTTAAATATGTTTATATGTCTATAATTGCTGTGTCTTCCTAGCAAATTATTCTACTTGTCATTAGGTCATAACTTTTCTTCATCTCTTGTAATAATTTTTGCTTTAGAATCTATTTTTTTCTGAAGCTAATATAGTTAGGTTCTTCCTTTTGATTCATGACTGTTTGGTGTAACTCACTCTCTTGTGCTTTCAACCCGTGTCCTTGTATTTTAAACATGTTTCTTATTAACATAATGTAGCTGATTTTTTAATTCCAAATTAGCATTCTTTGCCTTTTCAACAGAGATTTATTTTATTTACGTTGACTGTGATTACTGAGATATATGAATTCACCTCTTTCATGTTATTTTTGCTTATATCCCATCCTGCTTTGTATATTTTTACTCCCTTCTAATTTCATTTGGATTGATGAGCTTTTTTTAATTAATTCTTTCTTCTACAGATTTTGAATTTATACATTTTATTTCCTTAAAAATTACCCTTAACTAACATTCTTTAACTTTCTGCCAGAAAAATACAAAGAACTTAAAAATTTTAATCCCAGTAAAGATCCTCTGTCTTATTATTTCCATACCAACAAATTACGTACTGTCATATTTATGATTTTATACAGTCAATGTCTGTCTAGACATTTTTATGTTTTGACTGATTCTACTGCTTAATATTCTTCTTAGTATTTCACTTTTGTTTTCTGGTTGAAATTTCTTCTTCACATTTCAGAAGTTCCTCTAGTGAAAATCTCTCTCAGTGACAAACTCTATTTTTTTGTTTGAATGAAAATGTCTGCCCTTGTTTTTCATAGTTTACCAGAGTGTTACTTGCTGTCAGCATATAGAAGATAACATCTCTTTGCCTCTATTACAGTGGATTTACATGTACTGAAGTTGATCCCCATGTTCACTATTTTACTACAATTCAAAATAAGGATTTAAAAAATCAATATACAATTTCTTACACTGTAATGAAATTCAAATTAATGTTTACTATAAAAGTCAACTAAAATATTGTTTGTAATTCTCAACTTCAGAAAAGGTTTTGAATCGACTATTCAAATTTGAGAGACTGTTTATGAACATGTTTCAAGAATTTAGTCATGAGATACAGATTCATACACCTTTAAGTGGAATGTAGATCTTTCTTTCTACATCAAACACAACTTCTTCCTTGAAGCGCCCAACTTTGGAAAATAGAAGCAGCACAGCAGAAGAACACAGTCCCAGTATATTGAATGTAGGCTTGAAACTACTTAATGTGAAGCAACTTCATTAATGCAAAATGTACATGAATAAACAGGTAATATTTTGGGCAACTTTTCAACAAGTGCTTAGGGTCAGCAGAAAATTAATTATTTAAGTAAAGACAAGCTTAAAATTCAAACAACAATTTTGTACATTCTTAATAGACTTTCCACTTTTTATGTATATTTACTTTTTTCATTATGGCTGAGGGGAAGAGTTTACCTTAACTTTCTCTATTTGCAAATGCTTTTTTTGTTAACTGATTGTAATTGCTAAATAACAAATATAACAGTCAAACATGTATTTGGTTTTTTAATCCAAGTGGCTTGTTCTTAAAGGGAAATAGACATGTCTCCAGCAGCTTACGGAGTAAAGCCCATTTTAGAGGGTAAAGTTAATTCTCTTCCTTTTGCTATTCTTCCTTCTGTTCTGTCTTTCCTTCTTTCTTTTTCTATTGTTTTTTAGACAGTAGATGCTATTCACCTTTTAAAATAACAAAACAAAAAGACCTCTGTGCATACAGAGCTGGTTAGCTTACCATTCTACTCCATTTAATTTAATAAAACAGTTCATTATCTGCTAAAAAATGAAGTGTAAAGCTGATGCCAAGGAAGAATATATGAATAGGATGTTGAGGTAAAAGCAAAAACTAAGTAAAAATGGAGGCAATTTTACACAATATGTCAATCATATAGCAAGTGAGTTGTAGGATAATTGAGAAAGGAAAGTCCTACTCTCTCATTCCCCATATTTAATCTACCACTCAGATCCCAGTGGAAACCTCATAAGCCCATAGTTCGTTTCTCTCTTCTCTCTTTCAGTCCACGATCATTCTTTCGGTCAAGATCATCTTTGCTATTTATTCACACGAACCCAAGTTTTCTGCCCTCTTACCTACTCTCCATGTTGCCGTCAGAATGACCTAAGACACACATGACCAAGTCACATTCCTGCTTAAAATCTTTGGTTATATTATTTATTTTTCACTCCTACATTGTCTGTCCTATAGTGATTGCTAAACAATTGCTTATTTTTTTTTAATGAGACAAAGTAAAAGGAAATGAGAAATAATGGAAAGATCAGTGTATTAATTGATTAAATAAATATATGAACTCCCCCAATGTATCTAAAACTGTAATCAGTGAACAAAACATAGGATTCATATCTATAGGGAATTTTCTGTCTCATTCATTCAATCTAAACAGCTAAACAGCTAGATCACCAGGGATTGTCTGTGTAACAGGTATTGTACTAAGCATTTGTTGAAGTGATCTCATTTGGTGTTCACAATCACCCACCTCAATGAGCAAGGCACTCCTATTATGACCATTTTATTCAGCAAACAATTGGGACAAGACAAGGTTAAGTCATAAGTAATTAGAACTTAGACAGACTCCAGAGTACTTCTTTAATTCAAATCTATGATAACAGTCGTGTGTTAGAACAGACCAAAGATTCCTAAATGGATTGCGTGCATGCTAAGTCACTTCAGTTGCGCCCAACTCTATGACCCCACGGGCTGAAGCCCCACCAGGCTCCTCTGTCCATGGGATTCTCCAGGCAAGAATACTGGAGTGAGTTGCCATGCCCTCCTACAGGGGATCTTCCTGTGATTAAACCCTCATCTCTTATGTCTCATGCATTGGCAGGTGGGTTCTTTACTACTAGCATTACCTGGGAAGCCCTCCTGAACTGATGGGGGAACAGTATGAACCTGAGTATGAACAGTATGATCACTGGATATTTAGCTGCATAGAACTGACTTCCAGAGTCAGGTGTGGCCAGGATTTGCACTGGATTTTCAGAAGCTTCCAGAATTCCTGGTGTATAGCAACAAGAGGATTCTTTTCTGTGCCTTTCAGCTTTATGCCTAAAACATATGGGCCAAGTTTGTTTGTAGTTCAGGATTTTCAGCTCAGGAATTATCTGTTTTCTATATTTTAAAAATTCCTTTAGCTTCTTTTTGTATTTGCTATTAGTTTATCCCCTTCACAAAAATAACTTCACATTCTTTAATCTTCTTGGGCTTCCCAGGTGACACAATGCAGGAGACGCAGGAGACACGGGTTGGATCCCTGGGTTAGGAAGATCCCCTGGAGGAGGGCATGGCAACCCACTCCAGTATTCTTACCTGGAAAATCCTATGGAGAGAGCAACCTGGAGGACTACAATCCATGGGGCTGCAAAGAGATGGACATGACTGAGTGACTGAACACCCAATCTTAGTGTTTTTTAATGTTTTAAAGTCATTACCCTCAATACTTTTCACTTACTATTCATTTAAATTTACTATTTTTAATTGAATTTTGAGGATATTTTTGCTTTCCACTTCTCCATTTTTTGTTTGCTTTATTTTCACTCTTTACAACCATGTCCCCAACTTCATTTTATTCATTTATGCAATAATAAAGATAATTAAGTGTGGCTAAATTTTATGTCTTTGTAAGACTTTAAATATCAATGCTTACATAAACAAGGAAAAGAGCCTTGTGGAACATGAGCCCTAGAATGTGCTTGATGATGGTTACGGTGAACCAGCTCAGAAGGCAGAGGTCAGTATGGGCGAAGCTGGGCAAGCTTTGTGTGTGAGACGTTGAGTCCTGAGGATGCATGTCAGGAAACCAGCTCTTGCCCTGCTCTTTGACCAGCTGTACTAGTGAGTTTTGGCCAACCCCTTTCCTACTCTTCTCAGCAGTAGCAGGAAGGGGCTGAAGTAAATAATTTCCAAATGGGTCCTTGCAGCTCTAGTATGTGTGTGCCCTCTGATTTGGATGGTCCCGGATTAGCAGAATAATGCAGAACATTTTGATGGGGCCATGTTAAAATGGCATATCAAATTATCAAAATACTGCTTTTTATTGCTTAGTAATGTTCTCAAAAGAAATGCCCAATGTATTCTATACCGTATACCTAAGTGAAGTGCTGTTCCTCAGCCTATGAGCTCTATCCAAATGTCCCTGGCATCAAAATAGCAATGCCAAAATAGTATGAACCCTTTGAGAATGCAAAGCTTTAAAATTTTTTTTAATTTTTAAAAACTTTTTGTTGGAGTATAGTTGATTTACAATTTTGTGCTAGTTTCAGGAGTACAGAAAAGCGATCAGTTATACATATACATATATCCACTCTTTTTTTAGGTTCTTTTCCCATGTAGGCCATCACAGAGTATTGAGTACAGTTCCCTGCACTATACAGTTGGTCCTTATTGATTATCTATTTTACATGTAATAGTGTGTACATGTCAATCCCAATCTCCCAATTTATCCCTCTCCCAGTTACCTCTTGGAGAAGGAAATGACAACCCACTCCATATCCTTGCTGGGAAGTCACATGGACAGGGGAGATTGGCGGGTTACAGTTCACGGGGTCATAAAGAGACGGACGTGACTTAGCGACTAAACAACAACACTTACTGTTGGTAATCACAGGTTTGTTTTCTGCATCTGAAACTCTCTTCTTATTTTGTAGGTAAGTTCATCTGCATCCTTCTTTATAGATTCCACATATAATTGATATGATATTTGTCTTTCTCTGTATGACTAACTTTACTAAGTATAAATATGACAATGCCTAGGTTTGTCCATGTTGCTACAATTATTGTGTCTTTTTTTATAGATGAGTAATAGTCCATTGTTGGAGAAGGACATGGCAATCCACTTCACTATTCTTGCCTTGAGATTCCTATGGACAGAGGAACCTGGTGGGCTACAGTCCATGGGGTTGCACAGAGTCAGTCACAACTGAAGCAACTTAGCACACACACACACAATATTCCATTGTATATATGTACCGTATCTTCTTTATTCATTCCTCTGTTGATGGGCACCTAGGTTGCTTCTATGCCTTGGCTATTGTAAATAGCGCTACAATGAATATTGAGATGCATATATCTTTTCATATTATGGTTTTCTCTGGATATCAGCCAAGAATGGGATTGCTAGGTTGTATGGTAGGTCTCTTTTTAGTTTTTTAAAGAACCTCTATACTATCCTCCTTAGTAGCTGCACCAATTTACATTTCCAACAATCTACAAGGGTTGCCTTTTCTCCACACCTTCTCCAGAATTTATTGTTTGTAGATTTTTGATGAATGGACATTCTGACCACTGTGAGGTGATACCTCATTGTAGTTTTGATTTGCATCTCTCTAATAATTAATGATGTTGAGGATTTTTTCATGTGCTTTTTAGTGATCTGTGTCTTCATTGTAGATATGTCTATTCAGATCTTCTGTCCATTTTTGGATTGGGTTGTTAATTTTTTTTATATTGAACTACATGACCTGTTTGTATATTTTAGGGGTTAATCCTTTGTTGGTTGCTTCATTTGCAAATATTTTCTCCCATTCTGAGGGTTGTTGTTTCATTTTGTTTATAGTTTCCTTTGCTGTGCAAAATATTTTAAGTTTAATTTGGTCTTATGTGTTTATTTTTGCATTTTATTTTCATTACTCTAAGAGGCAGCTCAAAAAAGATTTTACTGTGATTTATGTCAGAAAGTGTTCTGTCTACATTTTCCTCTAAGAGCTTTATAGGTTCTGGTCTTACATTTATGTCTTTAATCCATTTTGAGTTTATTATTGTAGTAAAGAATGTTCTGATTTCATTCTTTTACATGAAGCTGTCAAGTTTTCCCAGCACCACTTATGAAGAGATGATCTTTTCTCTATTGTATATTCTTGTCTCTTCAGTCATAGATTCATTGTTGTTCAGTCTTGCAGTAGTGTCTGACTCTTTGCAACCCCATGGACTGCAGGATGCTGGGCTTCCCTGTCCTTCATCCTCTCCCAGAGCTTTCTCAAGCTCATGTCTATTGAGTCGGTGATGCCATCCAACCATCTTGTCCTCTGTCATTCCCTTCTCCTCCTGCCCTCAATCTTTCCCAGCATCAGGGTCTTTTCTAGTAAGTTGGTTCTTCATATCAGGTGGCCAAAGTGTTGGAGCTTTGGTTTCGGCATCAGTCCTTCTAATAAATATTCAGGATTGATTTCCTTTAGGAATGACTGGGTTGATCTCTTTGCAGTCCAAAGGACTCTCAAAAGTCTTCTCCAACACCACAATTCAAAAGCATCAATTCTTCAGTGTTCAGCCTTCTTTATGGTCCAACTCTTGCATCCAGTCATAGATTAAGTAACTATAGATGCATGGATTTATCTCTAAGCTTTCTATCCTGTTCCACTGATGTATATTTTTGTTTCTGTGCCAATATCATAATTTTTGAGGAATATAGCTTTGTAGTATGGTCTGAAGTCAGGGAGCCTCATCCCTAAGCTCCATTTTTCTTTCTCAGAATTGCTTGGACTGTCTGTAGTCTTTTGTGTTGCCATACAAATTGTAAATTTTTTTGTTCTAATTGTGTGAAAAACTCCCTTTGGTAAGTTGACAGGGATTGCATTGAATCTGTATATTGCATTGGGTAGTACAGTCATTTTGACAACATTGATTCTTCCAATCCAAGAACATGGTGTATCTCTCCATCTGTTTACATCATCTTTGATTTCTTTCATCAGTATCTTATAGTGTTATGAGTACATGTTTTATGTCTCCTTAGGTAGGCTTATTCCTAGGTATTTTTTGATGTGATGATACATGGGATTTTTTCCTTAATTTCTCTTTCTGATCTTTTGTTGTTAGCGTATAGGAATTCAAGATATTTCTGTGTATTAATTTTGTATACTGCAAATTTACCAAATTCATTGATGAACTCTAGTATTAATAGTTTTCTGGTAGCATATTTTAGGATTTTCTATGTATATTAATAGTATCATGTCATCTTCAAACAGTGACAGTTTTACTTATTCTTTTCCAGTTTGGATTCTTTTTTCTTTACTTTTTCTTCTCTGATCACTGTGGCTAGGACTTCTCAAACTATGTTGAATAGTAGTGGTGAGAGCAGCCTTTCTTGTCTTGTCTGATCTTAGAGGAAATGCTTTCAGCTCTTCACCATTGAGAATAATGTTTATTGTGGTTTTGTTGTATATATTCTTTATTATATTGATGTAGTTTCCCTCTATGCCCACTTTGTGAGAGGTTTTTTAAAATCATAAATGGGTGTTAAATTTTGTCAAAAGCTTTTTCTGCATCTATTGAAATGATCATATGGTTTTTATTCTTCAGTTTGTTGACGTGGTGTATCACACCAATTGATTTGTGGATATTGTAAAAGCCTTGTATCCCTGGTATAAATCCTACTTGATCATGGCATATGATCCTTTTAATGTGTTGTTGGATTCAGTCTGCTAGTATTTTGTTGAAGATTTTTTCATCTTTGTTCATCGGCAAAATAGACTTATAGTTTTCTTTTTCGAGATATCTTTGTCTGGTCTTGGTGTCAGGGTGATGGTGGCATTGTAGAATGAAGTTAGGAGTGGTCCTTCCACTGCAAATTTTTGGAAAAGTTTCAGAAAGATAGGTGTTAACTGTTCTCTGAATGTCTGATATAGTTATCTTGTGAAGACATCTGGTCTTGGACTTTTGTTTGTTGGAAATTTTCAAATCACAGTTGCAATTTTAGTACTTGTAATTCATCTGCTCATATTTTTTATTTCTTCATGGTTCAGTCTGGGAAGGTTGTACCTTTCTAAGAATTTGTCCATTTCTTCTAGGTTGTCCATTTTATTGGCATATAGTTACTTGTAGTAGTCTTTCATGATCCTTTGTATCTCTGTAATGTCCTATGGTAACTCCTTTTTCATTTCTAACTGTATTGATTTGAGTCCTTTGCCTTCTTTTCTAGAAGGGCTAGATTTATCAATTCTATTTATCTTCTCAAATAATCAGCTTTTAGTGTTACTTATCTTTGCTATTGTTATTATCTCTGTTTATTTCTGCTCTGATCTTTGTGATTTCTTTCCTTTTACCATGTTTTTTTTTTTAATTTTTCTTTCTCTAGTTGCTTTAGGTGTAAAGTTAGTTATTTGAGCTTTTTCTTGTTTCCTAAGATAAGATTATATTGCTATAAAGTTCTTGCTTAGAATTGTTCTTGCTTTTTTAAAAAAAAATTGAAGTACATTCAATTTACAATATTGTTCATTTCAGGTGTACAGCAAATGATTCAGTAATTTTTGAATTATACAGTAAATCCTTGTTGTTTATCTATTTTATGTATAGTAGTTTGTATCTGTTAATCTCATTCTCCTAATTTATCCCTTCCCACCCTCCATTTCCCCTTTGGTAACCACAAATTCACTTTCTATGTCTGTGAGTGTGTTTCTATTTTATATATAGTCTCAATTTTTATCACTTTTCAGATTCCACACATAAGTAATACATATAGTATTTGTCTTTCTATGTCTGATTTACTTCACTTAGTGTAATATTCTCTATGTCCATTGCTGCAAATGACAATATTTCATTTTTTATGTCTGAGTTATATTCCACTCTATATATGTACCACATCTTCTTATACCAATCATCTGTTGATGGGCATTTCAGTTGTTTCCATGTCTTGGCTTTTGTAGAAAAAACTGCTGCTATGAACATTTGGGTGCATGTATCTTTTCAAATTAGTTTTTGTCCTTGTCAGATGTATGTACAGGAGTGGGATTTCTGGATTATATGGTAGCTCTATTTTTAATTTTTTAAGGAATACCCATACTATTCTCCATAGTGACTACACCAATTTACATTCCTACCAACAGTGTGGAAAGGTTCTCTTTTCTCCTCACCGTCTCCAGCAAGAATGCCAAGGCTTTTAGTTCTATAGAACTGGGTTTGGATCCCTTACTCATTGGTTTACATCACTTAGCTGTGCAGCCTTAGGAATGAGACTTTCTAGCTTTTAAAAGGCCCAAAGATGAAGCATGTACAGCTCCAGCAGGAAGTTTTGGAACACACAATGAACTTGAGAAATGATAAAATTTCTTGAGAATCACAGGGAGACAGAATGCATTCAGATTCTAGGGAAAAAGTCCATATTCTTGCTCTGAGATGGGACCTGGTGGTTTTGCTTTCAGTAATATAAATTTAATGGAAGAAAGATGTTTAATCAATTGCATGAAAGAGTCACTAGTGGCAAGAAGATCATTTCATAAACCATCGCATCTCTTAAAGTTAGTGATTTGTTCCTGCAAGAAGGAATAAATAATAGAGTTAGAGAGAAGAAGTTGAATTTAAGTCTTATTGCTGACTTGGAATAAAATACATTGGGTGACAGATCGTATGTTAGAATGTTTGAATGAGAAAGAGGGAAGTATTGGTGAAGGCATCAAGGCCGTAGTTTTGAAGGGAGATTAAATGGAAGCACCAGGAATTGATATGGATAATAGCCTCAATCCTTGTTTTGCATGAGTTTTCTTTACCTATTTTTGCTTATACAGCAGAAGGATAAATAAATACCTGTTTTTATTTTTTAATGTAGACCATAATATTTTGCTTGAAGAAGGCAAGATGGACTCTGGTTCCAGCCTCCTCAAAGGTGTAGGACATCACACGTGACAGAGACTATTTCCAAAACTTGTGATCACCTCTTCTTTCTGGGCACACAGCTGGACTACATGTTCTGGTTTCCTTTACATATGTTGTGGCCCTGGGGTTGAGTTCTAGTCACTGGCATGTGCACAGAAGTGACATGCACTGATTTCAAGATTTACCTGTAAACTTCATGAAGCATTCCTTCATGAGGCACACCTTCATGAGGTTTCCTCCTCTGACTGGTTGGAATGGAGACAACCTCCAAGGAATTAATCAAAGTTATTAATCACAGCTACAAGATGAAGGTGACAGAGCCTGTTAGTCTGGATCCCTGAATGATTATGCAGAGGAGGCTTTTTGACTGCTCAGTATTGTTATATGAATAAAAAACAAGCATCAGTTGGACTCTATTTGTTACTATCCTAACTATTACACAAGGTTTTCCCATTGATTTATTAATTTAATAAGTATGTATTGAATATTAATCAAGCCCTCGCCATTATATTAGGTGTTGGGATGTAGTACAGAGCAGAATATGTAACCATCTTGCTTTCACAAAGCCTATAGCTTAGGAGATATGGGCGAATTTTATATGCTGTGTTCAGTGTGCCTTGATATACTATTTTATTCCCTCACAGTACATTTTTATTTTTAACTATCTCCATTCATACCATGTCAACTTTTAAAAACAAAGTAAGTGTTACTACCAGTTTGAGATAACTTTTGTAATAACCAAGAAGGAAATCAATCTTGAATGTTCATTGGAAGGCCTGATGTTGAAGCTGAAGCTTTAATACTTTGGCCAATGCAAAGAGCCAACTCATTAGAAAAGACTGGTGCTGGGAAAGGCTGAAGACAGAAGAAGAAGGGGATGACAAAGGACAACGTGGTTGGATGGCATCACCAACTCAATGGACATGAGTTTGAGCAAGCTCCGGGAGATGGTGAAGGACAGGGAAGCCTGGCATGCTGCAGTCCATGGGGGTCACAAAGAGTCGGACACGACTGAGTGACTGAACAACAACAACGGGGTGTAGACAGTGATGCCTGAACTCTTTTCAAGTTTCTAGTCACCTCAGAAATTTTGTATTTATTAGTGTAATTGCAGAGTTTGTAATTACCTACATAATGCAATTTTTATTAATATTGCTGGCTTAATGCTGGAGCTTACTATTCCATTAATAGAAAAAGAATTATTTTGGTATTAATAATAGTGAGACTTGAGTCATTGTTATGAACTTCTGCTTATGAGAAGTTTTTAAACTAAGTATGTCTATATGTTAGTAGGGGCTTCTCAGATGGCACTAGTGGGAAAGAATCCTCCTGCAATGCAGGAAATGCAAGAGATGAAGGTTTGATCCCTGTGTTGGGAAGACCTCCTGGAGAAGAAAATGGCAACCCACTGCAAAAGATTGCATAGCTCTTGATAAGTTTTGAGCCTGGGTCTGTTTTGAACCTAGCCAACATTCTTGCCTGAAAAATCCCATGGACAGAGGAGACTGGCGGGCTACAGTCCATGGGGTCACAAAGAATCCAACACAACCAAGTGACTGAGCATGCACACACATATGTTAGTGCATGAATGTATGCCAATAGAACAGATGTGTAGGCAGTAGATGTGGGTTGAGGAACAAAATCTGGTGAATAAACCTGTCTATTTTGGAGAGGTTACATTTGGGTTGCCTAAAAGGCATTCAGAAGGATCTGTGTCTAATATCTAGCTGAGTTCTTGAGTTTGAGGTCTATTTATAAGGCCTTTAAATATTAGTGAGGAGCAGATTAAAGACCCAAAGAAAGGGAATTGTTGAACTGAAATGACCCTAGGAGGGGAAAATTAAGATATAGTCCATTAAAGGAGCAATTAACTGGGGGTTGGTGGGGAGAGACCTATTCTTTGAGACAGAAGGAAAGGAGGAAGAACTGTGCTATCACTAGTAAGTCTGAAAATAGATTCAGTAAAACCAAGAGCTTACCCACTGTGAGGTCAGAAAACTATAGAACCTCAGAGTTAGGACTGCAGAGTCAGACAGACCCAGGCTCAAAACTTATCAGCAGCTATGCAACTTTTTGCAGGTCTTATTTTTGACATCCACAAAATGGGACCAATAATAATATGTATCATATGCATTTGTGGAATATTAAATATTTAAATATTAAATTTAATATTAAATATTAAACCACAGTGCAAAGTTCTTGGTATACGGTGTGTTCAATATTAACTATTAATAGTACAAGGTTACCAAATGTCTAGTGGAAGTCAGCAACCAGACCTTTGGAGTTTCACCAGTTCATTCTGTTTGAATTTCACCAGAAACACTAAATTGGTAGCTTGTTGGGTAGTGTCATAAGAAGACAGAGGGATGAAGGAATTGAAGGTCTCAGTGAGAATATTGTTGAAGTTAACCACTTTCAGGAGAGTGGCAATTCCTTTTGGGAGCAGATGGATTGGGAGACTAGGGAGGGATCTTAGTGGGGATAAAGCATTGATTAAGTGGAGGGAGTAAAGGAGAGAGGTAGAAGGCTCAGTGACTGTGGATGGAGAGAATGATGGCCAAATATACCAAGACGCAGATATGCCCAAGGAACCTCAGAAAGCCTGATGTGACTGCTCTCCATTACACAGGGATCTGAAGATGGGGTTGGGCCAGCTGGCTGGGTTATACTTTTTAGATAACTTGACCATACATGGAGGGTTCCATGGGGAGCATGAGCTTTGGGGAAGCAGCTGAGTGGGAGAGGGTAGCCTTGAGAGGGAAAGAAGAGATGAGACAGTGAATAGTCACACACTTCTCAACATAATTCCCTCCTTGTGACCTCTGCAAACCTGCAGTAAATCTACCATCAATAAAGCATGACTAGCAGGCTTGATTTCTTGTAAAGACCAAAGGATGGGCCAAACCTAAACGTCTTAAATCATAGATGTTCTACTTGGGTGCACTTTAGGATGTTCCAGAGAGCTTTTAAGAAAATGCTTATGCATGGATCCCATCATAGAGCAATGAAGTCAGAATCTCTGGAGATAAACATGCCTCAGTGTCTCTGAAAAGTTCCACAGGGATCTTAATTTTTAGTCAGGGTTACAAACAGTTATTGTAAGTAATGCAGGAAAGAGACTGAGGGAACTGAGAAAAAATAAGGTAGAAACTCTCAGGGACCATGCGGAGGGAGGAAGATTCAGTCATGAAGGGGTGTTGGAATTCCCACCAAATTCACATATATTTCTGAAGGCAGGAAAAACCTGTCATCTGTGCTATACAAATTAAAATTTTTAGAGAAAGACTATACTGGTATCTAAGAAGGTTACTGAGGGGGAGTCGAGATCATCATTATAGAGGGCCCAGGAAATGTGAGGCTACTGGAGGAGGTATCTATCAGAGGCCGAGTGAAAGCTTCCTACCAGGGAGAAAAGTCCCATGAGTTTCTTGGTTCTTCCTTACTGTCTTTTCAACATCAGGTGAATTCTAAGTTGAATGAGTATTTCCATTGCGGCATAAAAAAATCACCACTAGTTTAACAGCTCAACATATATTTATCATCTTACAGTTTCTGTGGCTTGGGAATCTGGGCACAACTTAACTGGGCCTTCTACTCAGGGTCTCACAGGGTGTCAGCTGAGGCTGCCATCTTGTCCTCTGAGCTCACTGGGTAGAGCAGAATCCACTTCCTGGTTAGGTCAGGCCCACCCACAATAATCTCTTTTGATTATTTTAGGGGCCTTAATCATGGGCTTCCCCGGTGGCTCAGCAGTAAAGAATCCGCCTGCAATGCAGGAGCTGTGGGAGATGCAGGCTTGATCCCTTGGTTGCAAAGATCCCCTGGAGGTTATGGCAACCCACTCCAGTTATTCTTGCCTGGAGAATCCCGTGGACAGAGCAGCCTGGTGGGCTATAGTCCACAGAGTCTCAAAGAGTTGGGCACAACTAAAGCAACTTAGCGTGCACATGCATGCACGCACATACACACACACACACACACACACACACGCACAATCATATCTATAAAATTCTTTCACCTTTGCCAGAGAACATAACCAACCCTGAGAGTTGGGAATGATGTCCCATCCTAGTCACAGGTCCTGCCCACACTCAAATGGAGGTGATTATTCAGGAAGTGCAAGTAGAAAGTGAGAATCTTGGAGTTCATCTTAGAATTCTCTCTGTCACAATAGCTGTGGATATATTTATCTATTGAACAAGTATTTTCTGAGCTCCTACTTCCAGCTAAGCATTATTATGTATATTTAAAGGCAATAAATGCTTTTAAAAAGTAGAGCAGAATATGCAGGACTTAGACTGCTTGGAGTCGGCATGGACAGTTGGCATGGACAGCTGCTGTTTTAGGTGAAGTGGTTGAGTATTGGCTTTATAGAGAAGGTAATATCTCAACAAAGACTGCTTATAATAACCACAGCTTTTTCTTTATCTATGCCTAGAAACCTGCAGATGATTCTCTCAGATTATTCACTTTCTTTTTAATCTTTATTTTTGTAGAAATAGTGAATAAAGTTTTGTTGCTGCTAAGTCACTTCAATCATGTCCAACTCTTTGTGACCCTATGGACTGTAACCCCACCAGGCTCCTCTGTCCATGGGATTCTCCAGGAAAGAATACTGGAGTGGGTTGCAATGCTCTCCTCCAGGGGATCTTCCTGACCCAGGGATCAAATTTGTATCTCCTGCGGCTCCTTCATTTCAGGCAGATTCTTTACCGCTGAGTCACTGGGGAAAAACATTGGATTTTATTAATATCACCAGTAAATTTGTTGTTATTGTTCAGTCACTCAGTCGTGACCTACTCTTTGTGACCCCATAGACTGTAGCCTGCTAGGCTCCTCTGTTCATGGGATTTCCCGGGCAAGAATACTGGAGTGGGTTGCCATTTCCTTCTCCGACAGGTAAATTAAGATTCTGCAAACAAAAGTGAACCAGAAGGCAAAATCACGTAAGCCAAAGGAAACTCCCTGTTGTTCAAAGGCACTGAAATGCAGAAATCTGCTGTTCAAAAGAGAATGCAACACTATCACATGTGGTCCCATCAATGAATCAGTATGACCCTGGGCCTGTCCAAAGCACATAGTTCTGTGATTCATTCATTTGTAGAGCATACTAAGAACTATCTATGTCTTTGATTCTCACTAAGCATGGGAATTTCAAAGATACATAAAGTATAATCTGTGATTTTGAAGAATTTACTGTTGATTGGGACAGAGACTTATGTATAGGTAATTTTAATTATGACATCATTTCAGGAGCATTAATAGCTATTACAGAGAATGAACAGTTGCTGGAAAAATTATCTTCAATGTAGTCTACGATGATTTTGACATATGCATAGTATTCCACAGACCCACGTAGAGGTGATGAAGTAATTATCTGTTTAACCACAAATGGATCCCAGGGGCCAGCAGGGGGAAGGAAATGATAAGCCAATGTTGTGACTTGATCAGAGTACACAGGAGGGAAATGCAGTCAGAGCATTAAATAGTCATAGCTGGGTTTATCCAACTGTGAAAAACATAACAGTACAACAAATCCTACTGTTGGAAATCAAGGAGAACAGCAGCCTTATGGGCTGATAATGCTGCAGCTATGCCCTTTGTATTGGTTAGTTTTGCTGTGAAAAAACAATCCTAAAATTCATTGTCTTGACACAACAGTTATTTGTTTAGCTCACTGATCTGTGGCTTGTGCTCACTTGGACAGCCTTCTTGTTTGGGTCAGTCTTGACTGGTAGGAAGTGGGTGTACTCATTGCTCAGTTCAGTTCAATTCAGTCACTCAGTCATATCTGACTCTTTGTGACCCCATGGACTGCAGCATGCCAGGCCTCCCTGTCCATCACCAATTCCCAAAGTTTACTCAAACTCATATCCATTGAGTCGGTGATGCCATCCAACCATCTCATCCTCTGTCGTCCCCCTCTCCTCCTGCCTTCAATCTTTCCCAGCATCAGGGTCTTTACCAATTAGTCAGTTCTTTGCATCAGGTGACCAAAGTATTGGAGTTTCAGCTTCAGCATCAGTCCTTCCAATGAAATATTCAGGATTGATTTCCTTTAGGATGGACTGGTTGGATCTCCTTGCTGTCCAAGGGATTCTCAAGAGTTTTCTCCAACACCACAGTTCAAAGCATCAATTTTTGGTGCTCAGCTATCTTTATAGTCCAACTCTCACATCTATACATGACTACTGGAAAAACCAGTGCTTTGACTAGATGGACCTTTGTTGGCAAAGCAATGTCTCTGCTTTTTAATATGCTGTCTAGGTTGGTCATAACCTGCCTTTCAAGGAGTAAGCGTCTTTTAATTTCATGGCTGCAGTCACCATCTGCAGTGATTTTGGAGCCCCAAAAAATAAAGTCAGTCACTGTTTCCATCGTTTCCCTATCTATTTTCCATGAAGTGATGGGACCAGATGCCATGATCTTAGTTTTCTGAACGTTGAGTTTTAAGCCAACTTTTTCACTCTCCTCTCTCACTTTCATCAAGAGACTCTTTAGTTCTTCGTTTTCTGCCATAAGGGTGGTGTCATCTGCATATCTGAGGTTTTTTTTATATTTCTCCTGGCTATCTTGATTCCAGCTTGTTCTACATCCAGCCCAGCTTTCCTCATGATGTACTCTGCATATAAGTTAAATAAGCAGGGTGACAGTGTACAGCCTTGACTTACTCCTTTCCACACAAAGGCTTTGGCATAGTCGATTAAGCAGAAGTAGATGCTTTTCTGAAACTCTCTTGCTTTTTCCATGATCTAAATTTGGTCTCTGGTTCCTCTGCCTTTTCTAAATTCAACTTGAGCATCCGGAAGTTCACAGTTCATGCACTGTTGAAGCCTGGTGTGGAGAATTTCAAGCATTACTTTGCTAGTGTGTGAGATGAGTGCAATTGTGCAGTAGTTTGAGCGTTTTTTTGGCATTGCCTTTCTTTGGGATTGGAATGAAAACTGACCTTTTCAGGTCTGCTGAGTTTTCCAAATTTGCTGGCATATTGAGTACACTACTTTCACAGCATCATCTTTCAGGATTTGAAATAGCTCAACTGGAATTCCATCACCTCCACTAGCTTTGTTTGTAGTGATGTTTCCTAAGGCCCACTTGACATTGCACTCCAGGATGTCTGGCTCTAGGTGAGTGATCACACCATCGTGATTATCTGGGTCATGAAGATCTTTTTTGTATAGTTCTCCTGTGTATTATTGCCACCTCTTATTAATATATTCTGCTTTTGTTAGGTCCTTACCATTTCTGCCCTTTATTGTGCCCATTTTGCAAGAAATTTTCCCTTGGTTTCTCTAATTTTCTTGAAGAGATCTCTAGTATTTCCCATTCTATTATTTTCCTCTATTTCTTTGCATTGATCACCGAGGAAGGCTTCTTATCTCTCCTTGATATTCTTTGGAATTCTGTATTCAAAGGGGTATATCTTTCCTTTTCTCCTTTGCATTTCGCTTCTCTTCTTTTCACAGCTATTTGTAAGGCCTCCTCAGAGAACCAATTTGTCTTTTTGCATTTCTTTTTCTTGGGGATGGTCTTGATCATTGCCTCCTGTACAGTGTCACAAACTTCCATAGTTCTTCAGGCATTCTGTCTATCAGATCTAATCCCTTGAATCTATTTGTCATTTCCACTGTATAATCATAATGGATTTGATTTAGGTCATAACTGAATGATCTGGTGGTTTTCTCTACTTGTTTGAATTTAAGTCTGAATTTTGCAATAAGGAGTTCATGATCTGAGCCACAGTCAGCTCCTGGTCTTATTTTTGCTGACTATATAGAGCTTCTCATTTTTGGCTAGAAAGAACATAATCAATCTGATTTCGGTATTGACCATCTGGTGATGTCCATGTGTAGAGTCTCCTCTTGTGTGTTGGAAGAGGGTGTTTTCTACGACCAGTGTGTTCTCTTGGCAAAACTCAGTTAGCCTTTTCCCTGCTTCATTCTGTACTCCAAAGCCAAATTTTCCTGTTACTCCAGGTGTTTCTTGACTTCCTACTTTTGCATTCCAGTCCCCGATAATGAAAAGGACATCTCTTTTGGGTGTTAGTTCTAGAAGGTCTTGTAGGTCTTCATAGAACCGTTCAACTTCAGCTTCTTCAGATTTACTTACTGGTCAGGGCATAGACTTGGGTTACTGTCTTGCTCAGGCTTCAGAGAAAAAGAAAGCAGAGAAGGCCTCTGACCTTGCTTCTGACCTGCCTGGCCACTACCCTGACTGTGTGCCTGCTGTGAATGCAAGCTGTGTGGCACCACAGATAAGATAGGGAGCGGATCTTGGAATTGTTGAACCTGTGGAGGGAGTCTGGCCAACCATACCTGGGGCTTAACAACATTTCAAGGTTTACAAGACCAAACAAACAGCATTGAAAAAAAAGATTAACAAAGAGCTTCCATTTGCTTTTTGCAAACTGATGAGAGTATCAGTTTGTTGCCTGGGATTATAAATGGGAAACCCCAATGTGTAATTTTGAAATCTCACCCATGGAGCAGTGATACTGCCGGGGACCTTTCTCACATGGGACTCCAATTGCTGTTACACGGTGCTGTGTGAGTCTGGATGTTGGTCAAAACCCAATTTGGTGATGTATGTGCTGTTACTCTCCTTTGCTGTTCTATATCTCTTTCCTTTTAATAATTGTATGTTGATAATTCTCTATTGAATATTGGAATTTTCTTTCTTTTTTTTTTTTGTATAACAAGTGGTTTCTTTGGTTAACAAATTGTTTTAAACCTAAAATGAAAGTTAAAACTTTCAGCAACACACTCAAGGGCTAGCAATGGGTCAGCTGAGGCTGGCTGGTATATGATAGCTTTCCCTGGGACAGCTAGGATGACTGGAGCCTCTAGTATATAGTCTCCCAAACTAGACTTATTTGAAAGATAGTCAAAGGATTCTAAGAGCAATAATCCACAAAGTCACAGTGTACAAGCACAAATGTTACAATTGTTAATGTCCCATTGGGGAAAAGTAAATCACACACAAAGGGTATGGAAGTATAATAGATTCTACTATGTTTTTATGGGAGGAATGGAACTAAACAACCATGTCCTGGTTATGATTTATTGATTATATCACCCTAGTATTACTTTTGGCTTTAACTTTTCTTCTTGCCATATTGGGTAAGTCTATATGTGTACTTTTTGTTTTAGTAGGCTAAACCAGCTTTATTTTTTAAAACCAGTACAGTATAGGGTAGAATAGAATGAAACGGAACACACTGGTGTGGAACAGAGTAGAAAATATCAGCATACAGCAGTGTAACAAGACTAAGTGTTACTTCACTAAAGTCATTTTAGTTGTTTAATATCCATAATAACACATGTGTTACGAGGTCAGCAGAAAGCAAGTCATTGCTCAAGTTCAGGAATTCTTAATAAAAAATCTATGATATAAACTTTATAGAGTCTTTCATAAACCTCATGAAATTGTGTGTACAGTTGTGCATATGTGTATATTCTACATATGTGTTATCTATATATATATTCGTTTTTAGAGTCATAACATCCATCAGTCTTTCAAACTGGGCTTGTAACTCATACATTTAGGAACCTTATCTCTCAGAAGAGGCATTGTTATTAGAAAAGTCCATGAGTCAGTGATATCTGAAGTCCGTTAGCATCCAGTGGGTTTTGACATTTCTTTCATATCAGGGAAAGTTATATTTTGTTGGTTTATTTATGAGAATTGTTAATCTTCAAAAAATAGATTAATTTGATTATGTTATATTAAAAGGTAATGGCATCCTGTCCCTCAAAATCCTTTCAGTAAAAGAATCTCTTCATGTCCAGGCCAACTCTCTAATCCTCAGATACGTACAGATGTATAACCTACATTCATTCCTACAGTCCTGGTGCCAGGCAGTTCTAGCTGATTTCACACAGCTGTTTTATTTAGTCCTTACACAAACTCTGGGGAGGAGTTATTATTATCCTGGTATGAGGAAATAGGGGAACTTCCCTGGTGGCTCAGATGGTAAAGAATCTGTCTGCAATGCGGGAGACCTGGGTTCGATCCTTGGGTTGTGAAGATCCCCTGGAAAAGTGAATGGCTACCCACTCCAATATTCTTGCCTGGACAATCGCAAGGACAGAGGAGCCTGGCGGGCTACAGTCAGTCCATGGGGTTGCCAAGAGTTGGACACAACTGAGCGACTAATACTAAACGAAACTAAACATGAGGAAAGAGAGGCCTAGAGAATTTCAGGGATATGCACAGATTCACTAACTTCATATCAGACAAGGCTAGAGTCAGAACACATCTTCTGAATCCAAGTCTCCTTCCAGGATGTGTGTGAAAGGGGTGGAGTTCTAATAAGGGGAAGGCTTCCATCAAGCCGTCATCCTTCTCCGCCTTTCCGCCTTCAGGTTGTAACTAGGACTGTCAGCTCAGGTGTGCCGCTAGGCTTCAGAAACCATCCTCAGGTGACCTTTAATGTATTGTCCAAGGTCGTACACATTTGAATGTTCTTTCATTGTTTTTAACATTTTTAATTGGAGGATAATTGTTTTACAGCGCTGGGTTGGTTTCTGCCACACAACAGCATGAATGAGCCATAAGCATACACACGTCCCCTCCTTCTTGAACCTCCCTCACACCCTTCACCCCATCCCACCCCTCCAGGTTGTTACAGAGCACCTCACACCAGTCCGAATGACTGTCATTAAAAAATCTACAGACAAAAAGTGCTGGAGAGGATGTGAAGAAAAGAACCCTCTTGCACAGTTGGTGGGAATGTAAACTGATACAACCACTATGGAGAATAGTATGGAGATTTCTTTAAGAAACTAGGAATAAAACTACCGTATGACCCAGAAATCCTACACCTGGGCATATACCCTGAGGAAATCATAGTTGAAAAAGACACATGTACCCCAATATTCATTGTAGAACTATTTACAATAGCCAGGACATGGAGGCAACCTATTAATAGATGTCCATCAACAGATGAATGGATAAAGAAGTTGTGGGACATATAAACAATAGAATATTACTCACCATAAAAAGAAATAAATTTGAGTCAGTTCTAGTGAGGTGGATAAACCTAGAGCCTGTTATACAGAGTGAAATAAGTCAGAAAGAGAATAACAAGTATTGTATAATAACACATATATATGTAATCTAGAAAAAAATGGTACTGATGAACCTATTTGCATGCAGGAATAGAGATGTAGACACAGAGAACAGACTTCTGGATGCAGTGGGCCTATCAGAGCAGTCAAACTGTGGAAACCATCTCACTTGTATTCCTTCTACACATAATCTTAACTAAGCACCTAGCTTCCTTGGTGGCTCAGATGGTAAAGAATCTCCTTGCAGTGCAGGAGACCTGGGTTTGATCCTAGGGTGGGGAAGATCCCTTGAAGAAGGGAACAGCCATCCACTCCAGTACTCTTGCCTGTAAAATTCCATGGACAGAGAAGCCTGGTGGGCTATAGTCCATGGGGTCTCAAAGAGTTGAACATGACTGAGCGACTGACACTTTTGCTTTCTCACTTTCACAAAGAGATAGGAACTTATTCTTCTTGCTCTATTAATGATATTGATGGCTTTGGTGCCATTTAGTCAACTTCCTATATAACAGGAAATTACTCCTGGATTAATGCAGAAGTGACATCTCAGTTCACTGTTAAAAGATATGCATATTCCAGTGGCTTGCTTTATTTTGTTTTTCCAAAAGCATGAAACATAAGAAAGATTAAAAGTCCATGTCAAAGAGTGATTCATTTGGCATCCTTTTAGAGCAGGCTGTAGACAAGTTCATAAAGCACATTACACTGGACACAGGAGTAAAGCTCCATAGTGTGAGCCCCACAGAGCTCTCAGTTTGAAAGTGGAGGAGTATGGATTCTGTTCAACTAGGAAGTGGTCTTCCTCGTACACTAAAGGTGACCATTAACTTGCTTAGAAAGCTTCAAAAGCCCCACTCTTCAGCCTTCCCCTTGCCTGACTTTTCCTTATCTCACCCACTAACCCTTGTGAGATTTAATAATATAGGTTAAGTGATAATTTCATATAAAGGTAAAACTCCACAAAGTTTCCAAGTCATGCTTAGACATCAGACATGGTTCACCTTTATCAACAGATGGAGCGCACACAAACAGGGAAATGCCTAGCTACATGAATTGGTAGAAACATAGAAGTGACTAAAACCAACACTGCGGATTAAGTTAATTCAGACAACTCCCTCCATCCCTATGCAGCTATGGTCTCTGGGAGCTGGGAGAGAGAACCATTTTCTTGAGAGACTGTGTATTAGCCAAAGGAATCTAGATTTTAGTTAGTGTTAGTTGCTCAGTCATGTCCGACTCTTTGCGACTCCATGGACTTAGCCCACCAGGCTCCTCTGTCCGTAGAATTCTCCAGGCAAGAATACTGTAGTGGATCACCAGTTTCTTCTCCAGGGGATCTTCCCTAACTAGGAATCGAACCTGGGTCTCTTGCACTGCAGGCAGATTCTTTTCCATCTGAGCCACCAGGGAATTTTAGAGGAGAGAATAAATATCTCCAGAAGAAAATTTTGCTTGGCTGGGAAACATACTCCACATTTGACTATTAATAATAACATACTGCATATTGCACTCATCTACTAATCCTGTCTGCTGAAAGAATATCCACCCAATGGCGGATGTCATTTGCTATGTGAAGTCTGTGGGCATTTCTCTTGGGAACCACCTATTCTTATAGGCACCTCTCTCTCCCATCTTGGCCACTTGGTACATATTGGCAAATACTGAAGAGCTCAGAACTGGACAAGGCATTCACTATGGGGCTTCTGTGGAGATTTTTCATTTTTCCCTAATTAAAACAAAAATCAAGAAAAGTGTAATCATGTTAATGGTACTTCATAAAGCAGGGATATACACAAAAAATCCGGGTTTCTTTTTGATTAGTTTGTTTGTTTCTTTAGTTTTACGTTCATATATATTCTCATTCTTTTATTCTCTAAAGTTATGGTGATCCCATCTTTGGAAAGTGCCTCAGCTTAGCTGTGGGATTGCTGCAGGACCTCAGAGGACACAATTCCCTTTGCGGCCTGGGTCAAAGCCCTTCCAAGTGGACAGGCCCCCCAGTTAGCAGTCTTGGCTTGAGATCAGGCTTGGAATGGGTCATGTGGTAGAAGCTTAGAGGATACAAAGTCTAGTGCCATCCAAGCCATCAGACATATAGTCAACAAGTTCATTATAAAGATTGTGGCTATTGCAGATTCTTTACTTCTATAGTCTGTCTTATGCTTGGAATTGTTCCATTGACAATTTTGTTTTTTAAAATCAGTTTATTTTCCATTTTTTAACTTTACAATATTGTATTTGTTTTGCCATACATTGACATGAATCCACCATGGGTGTACATGTTTTCCCCTTCCAGAACCCTCCTTCCACCTCCCTCCCCATCCCATCCCTCCAGGTCATCCCGGTGCACCAGCCCCAAGCACCCTGTATCATGCACTGAACCTGGACTGGTGATTCGTTTCACATATGATAATTTACATGCTTCCATGCCGTTCTCCCATATCATCCCGCCCTCGCCCTCTTCCATAGAGTCCATAATACTGTTCTATTTATCTGTGTCTCTTTTGATGTCTTGCATATGGGGTTATCTTTACCGATTGACTAAATACCATATATATGTGTTAGCATACTGTATTGGTATTTTTCTTTCTGGCTTACTGCACTCTGTACAATTGTCATTTTTACTGAGGCTAAAGGGTGGCAAAGACAGAGACCTTCCACACGCCTCATGACAGAACCTATGAGTGAACATATTAATCAATGAATAAACCAATGTATCAATGAATGAACAAAGAGAGGAAACAGAGCATTAATTGGCTGTTTTCTACCAGTTTATTAAAAATTCTGGTATGAAAAGAGTTTTGGGGGGAGGAAAGAGGGCTAGAATGATCATATATACAATAAAAATAATTTTATATAAACTGGGGTACAATAAGATTATCAGGAGACTTTAACTTCCAGTGCTGTGACTTATCCTGAGATAAATGAGGATTCATTGTATGTAATTTCTGGTAATTTCATGGAGCTACTAAATATTATTCCATTTCCCTATGAAGTGAAAATATTTACTCACTAGCAAATACCATTCAGATATTATTTTGCTTGATAAAATAGTAATTGGGTCAACAAGTATTCACTGAGTAACTTTGTGCCAGGCAATGAGCTGGGAGCTGGGAATACAGACGCAGTCTCTGGCCTCTTGGAACTTAGTAGTAGTAATTTTAGTTGTGTCTGACTCTTTGTGACCCCACAGACTGTAGCCTGCCAGGGTCCTCTGTCCATGGATTCTCCAGGCAAGAACACTGGAGTGAGTTGCCGTTCCTTTCTCCAGGGATCTTTCCAAACCAGGGATCGAACCCAGATCTCCTGCATTGCAGGCAGATTCTTTACCATCTGAGCTACAGGCAAATCCTGCCTTGGAACTGAGAGTCTCAAGCGATTATTCTCCAATAATTTTTTTTTTAATTACCAAATTGTTATTTAAAAAAAAACCCTGTAAGTTGCCATGAGAACATAAACAAGGGGATCATAATTATTCTCAGGGAATCAGGGACAGTTTCCAAGAAGAACTGTTGTTTCCTCTGAGGCCTGAGGCGTAAGCAGTTGTCAGGTGAAAGGGGAGGGAGATGGGATACCACATCCCCTGCAGAGGAAGGAACCTGGACTAACGCCCAGAGTCAGGGCATGGGCAAGGAATTAAAAGAAAGTTGGCTGGAGCAAAGAGAGGCTAAGAGAAGAGCATAGGAACCAATTATACAGAGATGGGTAGGCATCCATACACTGTATTAAAGGTGTTATTACAGCCCCTGGGGGCTCAAATGGTAAAGAATTTGCTGCAATGCAGGAGACCCAGGTTCAATCTCTATTTCAGGAAGAGCCCCCGGAGAAGGGACTGGCAGCCCATTCCTGTATTCTTGCCTGGGAAATCCCACGGACAGAGGAACCTGACGGGCTACACTCCATGGTGTCCTAAACGGTCAGACAAGACTGAGCGACTAACATTTTTCATAGTTAATATTAGCATTACTAAATCCTTCTTTCAGTATTTATAAGTAAACTATTTTGAAAGGGAGTTTTTTTTAACGCTATTTCTAACACCTTTAGGTACATCTGTCTGTCCTCAGATGCACCTCTTTCTCTGTCCCCGGGCCAGTCTATGTCGCCTCTCAGTGTGGAACCGCGCATGCGGCTCTGGACCGCACTGCCTCCTCCCTCTTCGTGTGTATCTTCAGAGCCAGATCCTGGGAAGCATCAACCTACACTCAATTTCCCCTCTCTTCTGGCAGCTTTCAATCCATATGACTACTTTTTCCCTAGGCTATTTGAATTCACTGTGAAAGTAAAATTTCATGAGACACTATATGTGTTTCACTCATATACAAACATCCAGAATTTATGGCATTCTATTAAAAAGCAAAGGAAACCTGACTGACCTAAACAGACCCCTCTGGTTGGCCTGCACTATTCATTCCTAGTAAATGCAAAACGTGTGTTCCTCCAGATGGCCATGCTCGCTCCTGCCTGGGTAAGGTATCTGTAAATGAACTAGTCAGATGACTGACTTGCATGACAGTTTCCATTTCCTGAGGCATTTAGTGGACTTATTATTATTATTTCTGATGCTGCTGGGTTCAAGGACTTGTCATCAGAATCTGCTGAGGAGCATCATGTAGTATGAACAACTTGGGCTCAGAAGCCTGTGTTCAAGTTCTGACACTCCTCTCTGGTTGCTGGTCTGTGATCTTTTTATGCTGCATTGTCTCCATATACTAGACAGTTACAATGGTTCCTTACAGTCTGAAAATAATTGCTCTTCCAGAATACTATTCATTGACTCAGGCAGATTTACCACCTTCTATCTTGAAGACTCTATGCGGATTGTTGAGTGGTCTAATTTGCTTTTTGATGAATAATGATGGCCAGTTTCATGTCCAAATTTCAAGTTGCCTAACAGCTGTCAGCATAAAATGTGCGTCTATGTGAGGATTGATTAAAAGTTCTATTTCTAAAGAATGTACACCTCAGTGTTATGAAATAAGAGAGAGTAGAAACTGTTTTTCTCTCAGACCTGAACTAAATTTGTCTGTTTTTTATTAAGGTGTGAAAGATGGATGCCAGTCACTTAATTTACCTCAGATGTTGCAGCCCATTTTATAATAGCAGATGTACTCCACTTGGAAGATACAGTGTTCTTAAGAAAACAGTATACCAATTGGAAGGAAAAAGAGAAGAGAGGCAAGAAATCTCTTTTGCCTTCATATTATCCAAGTGAATTTTTACCACAGAGCTATTGTGGTTTTTTTCCCCCTCAAAAATATTACTTTAATGTCATGACAATTCCACAAGGTGAGGTTCCTCCTCCAGTCACAAGCCAACCAACTTTACTTAAAGGAACACATTTGATTAGCCTCTTTTAAAATCTGAATATCTTAGAAAATACCAAATTCTCAGAAATTGACATTTAACATTGACCAAATAATGTAGTAACACACTAAACTGTATGTAACGAAAACAAAATTTGTCATTGTTGGCTAGATGTTTGAACATTTTGTGGATGATGGAAACCTGAAGGTATAGATGTATTCTCAAGGTTTATAGGGTGAGTGGGATGAGAGGAGGACTTAAGTATTGAAATACAACCAATTACTATCAAATATTTTAAGTTGCTGAGCTTTCCAGGTAGTTCTAGTGGTAAAGCACCCATCTGCCAATGCAGGAGACGTGAAAGATGCAGGTCCGATCCCTGGGTTGGGAAGATGCCCTGGAGGAGGGCATGGCAACCCACTCCAGTATTCTTGCCTGGAGAATCCCTTGGACAGAGGGGTCTGGTGGTCTACAGTCCATAGGGTCGCAAAGAGTTGGACACGCATTTTAAGTTACTAACAAAAACAAATGAGATGCCTTCTGTGACCTTTGCAAAATCTTTTAAGTTCACTCTAATTGACATGAGAAACCTAATGTAGTATTCCTCTCTTCCTTCATCTGTTTAGCAACATTTACAGGAAGCCTCTAATGCGGCAGGAACAAGGACTACTACCAGTTCTGGGAAGGCAGATATGAAGAACTCAGTGAGCTTTGCAGTCAGCCTGGAAGACAAAGAAGCTTCTTAGAACAGAGTGAAATCAGTGATATGATACTATGTAAATATGCACTCAGCTTGGGAGTCAGGGAGAGATAAGTTTTTCTTCACAGTTGCAGAAGTAGAGATAATAATACCTATCATAGCTAACTAGAAGCTTCTATCTCAGGGCACAACCCAGAAATTGCAGGAATGGCTTTCTCTCGCGTCCCATTGATTGAACTTACTCTGACATCACTCCTCACTACAGAGGAAGCTGGGAAATATAGTCTGTAGATAAGTAGCCACTGACCCCTTAAAATGCTGGCATTTATATTACTAAGAGGAACACATGGAGAATGAATATTGGAGACCAGTTGGTTGCTTCTGTACCTGTCAGTTTTTCTCCAAGTTCTCCTGAGATGTAATCAACATATAGCACGTGTTAGTTTGGGCTTGCCAGGTGGCGCTAGTGTCAAACAACCTACCTACCAATGTAGGAGACATAAGAGATGCGGGTTTGATTCCTGGGTCAGGAAGATTCCCTGGAGGAGCACATGGCGACCCACTACAGCATTCTTGTTTGGAGAATCCCATGGACAGAGGATCCTGGTGAGCTACAGTCCATAGGGTTGCAAGAGTTGGATAGGTCTTAACTTTGCATGCACATATGCAATAGTTTAAGGAGTACAATATAAGGATTTGTTATATTCAACAATATATGGTATATTTGGTATATATTGTAAAATAACACAAGTTTCCTTCTCATTACACAGTTACTATTTTTTCATGTGATAAGAACTTTCTTCTGATAAGATCTATTCTGTTAACAATGTTCAAATATACAATACAGTATTGTTAACTATAGTCACCTTACTATACATTAATCCCCAGTACTTATTTATCTTATAACTGGAAGTTTCTACCTTTTGACAAACTTTACCCATTTTACTCACCCCACAACCTAAAAGATGATGCTGTTAAAGTGAAGCACTCAATATGCCAGCAAATTTGGAAAACTCAGCAGTAGCCATAGGACTGGAAAAGGTCAGCATTCATTCCAATCCCAAAGAAAGGCAATGCCAAAGAATGCTCAAACTACCACACAATTGCATCCATCTCACATGCTAGCAACGTAATGCTCAAAATTCTCCAAGCCAGGCTTCAACAGTACTTGAACCATGAACGTCCAGGTGTTCCAGCTGGATTTAGAAAAGGCAGAGAAAGCAGAGATCAAACTGCCAACATCCATTGGATCATTGAAAAAGCAAGAGAGTTCCAGATTAACACCTACTTTGCTTTATTGACTACACCAACGCCATTGACTGTGTAGATCACAACAAACTGTGGAAAATTCTTGAAGAGATGGGAATACCAGACCACCTGACCTGCCTCCTGAGAAATCTGTGTGCTGGTCAGGAAGCAACAGTTAGATCTGGACGTGGAACAATAGACTGGTTCCAAATAGGGAAAGGAGTATGTCAAGGCTGTATATTATCACCCTGCTTATTTAATTATATACAGAGTACATCATGAGAAATGCCAGGCTGGATGAAGCACAAGCTGGAATCAAGATTGCCCGGAGAAATATCAATAACTTCAGATATGCAGATGACACCACCCTTACGGCAGAAAGCGAAGAAGAACTAAAGAGCCTCTTGATGAAAGTGAAAGAAGAGAGTGAAAAAGTTGGCTTAAAGCTCAACATTCAGAAAACTAAGCTCCGGTCCCATCACTTCATGGCAAATAGATGGGGAAACAATGGAAACAGTGACAGACTTTATTTTTCTGGGCTCCAAAATCACTGCAGATGGTGACTGCAGCCATGAAATTAAAAGACCCTTGCTCCTTGGAAGTAAAGCTGAAACTCCAATACTTTGGCCACTTGATGTGAAGAACTGACACAATGGAAAAGACTCTGAGGCTGGGAAAGATTGAAGGCAGGAGGAGAAGGGGACGACAGAGAATGAGATGATTGAATGGCATCACTGACTTGATGGACATGAATTTGAGCAAGCTCAGGGAATTGGTGATGGAAAGCGAAGCCTGGCATGCTGCAGTCCATGGGGTCACAAAGAGTTGTACACAACTGAGCGACTGAATTGAACTGAACTGAAGTGATTTATTTAATTTAGCAGAATGCTGTCAGGGTCCATCCATTTTTCACAGATGGGAAGATTTCCTTCATTCTTAGGTCTGCATAATTTCACTGTGTGTGTTTGTACACCAATGTGTCTCTGAGTGTAAAACATCATTTTTATCCATTCCTCCATAGATGGACATGTAGGTTGGTTCCATATCTTGACTGTTGTAAATACTGCTGCAATGAATATGGAACTGTGGGTGTTCCTTCAAATCAGTGGTATTTTTCCTTTGAACGGATACCTGAAAGGGGAGTTGCTGGATCATATAAGTAGTAGTTCTACTTTAAGTTTTTAAGGAAACACAGAAGCATTTATCATGATGGCTGTACTAATTTACATTCACACCAACAGTGCACTAGGATTCCCTTTTCTCCATATCCTCAACAACACTTGTTATTTCTTTCTTATTTTATTTTTTGATGATAGCCATTCTGACAGGTATGCGTGATATCACATTATAGATTTGATTTGCATTTCCCTGATAACTAGTGATGCTGAGCACCTTTTCATGTAACTGTTGACCATTTTTACATATTCTTTGGAAAAATGTCTGTTCATTTTCCCCGTCCATTTTTAATAGGGTTGGTTTTTGCTATAGAGATATATGAGTTTATATATTTTAGATATCAACCCCTTATCAGATATATGATTTGTAAATATTTATCCCACTTTATAGGTTGCGTTTCACTTTGTAGATGATTTTCTTTGTTATGAGAAAACTTTTAGCTTGATGTAGTCCCACTTGCTTATTTTTGTTTTGATTGTCTTGTGCTTTTTGTGTCAAATCTAAAAAATCATTTCCAAGACTGATGTCAAGGAGCTGACACCTATTTTTTTTTCCTAAGAATTTTATGGTTTCAAGTATTTTATTCAAGTCTTTAATTCATTTTGAATTTATCTTTGTGTGTGGTATAATATCCAGGTATCCCAGGACTATTAAGAGTCATTTGCTTGTTTAGATAAAGAAGAATGAGGGCTATGTTGTCATGATTGAATCTGAGAAAAACTTCTTTGTACTGGAAAATTTGCTGCACACTTGTTCTTACTGAGAGGTTAGTATGAAATATGTTCTTGATTATTTCATTTTTTGACTATGAATAAGTATAATTAAACTTACTACTACAAAAAAATGGAAACAACAAAAAACCTTCATGTTTGAGGAGTCTTTATTCTTTTTATAGAGATGAGGTGAGATATCTTGATGTCTGCAACTTGCCATCAAGTGGCTCAGTTAACAGATGTAAATAAACATGTGTATGTGTGTAGAGAGAAAGAGCAAATTGGCAAAATGTTAACCACTCGTTAAATCTAGGTGGTGCTCCTTGTACTCCTTTCAATTTTTCTGTATGCTTGCAAATTTTCAAGGTAAAAACTCCAGAATATTTTCAAAGTCCTAAATGTACTAGGGAAGCCATGCAGAGGATAGGGCATAAAGAAAGAGCAAAGTCAGTCTAGTCTGGAGCGGGATGGATTCAGTGAAAACCTTCCAGCAGAGATAATGCTTGAGGTGAAGCATGTTATGTGTGCATGCTCAAACCTTCAATCATGTCCCACTCTGTGCGACCCTATGGACTGTACCTACCAGCCTCTTCTTTCCATGAATTCTTCAGGCAAGAATACTGGAATGGGTTGCAGCAGAACTCATGTCCTCAACCTCTGCAGAGAAGTCCATGAGGCTAGGATACAAGGGTGTGAAGCAGTCATGGAGAGGAATGAAATGAGAAGTGCTTAGTAGCTGGATTCCAAAGGACCCTTGTGCCAAGCTAAGGTGTTTGGCCTTATGCTGAAGACTAAGAAAACTCACTGAAGTATTTTAAGCAGAGATGGAACCAATTTGAATGTTGGAGATCACTCTTATATACAGGAAATGTTATTAGCAAAGGGTGTAGAAGCCAGTAGACCAATTGGGGGACTGTTGCAGAAATTCAGGCAGGAAATAACAAAGGCCTAAACCACAGTGATGGAAGTGGGGATGAAGAAGAAAGGAGGAACATTAATAAGAAAGAAACGGTAAGACTTAGGGGTCCGTTGGCTATGGAGGATGAAGAAAAAGCATCACTAAGGCTTTCCATAATTTTTGATGGGCAATTGAGTATGATGATTGAGAAAGACACTATGGAGGCAGAAAGATTTGGAGGGACAGGTGGTGAATTCACCTTTGAACATTATTATAGCACATATGATTCTTCCATTAGTCTAGGAGTAGAATTGTGTCATAGTCTACTCAATACCAAAAGTGCTTAGCTTCCTCTCTAGCATAGAGTAGATGCTCAGTTGTTGGATGTGTAGTATTTGAAAGGATAACATAGAGAATCAATTAGAACCTCAGGATTGGAAACAATTCAGAAGTCATCTGATAACTTCTCTGGAGATGCTTGGAGTTGGAATTCTTCTTCAATATTGTCCCTCACCCATGTCCCCCAGCATTCTCAGTGGGTTACCTAACTCTTAGGCCACTTTCAGGGATGGGTTTGTTTTCAATTCCTCTGTCTGAAGCATGTTAACTAAACGGAGGTGATCCCTACCATTGGAAGCTGTCATCATCTTGTTAATATCATCATTTCTTAGCATCTGGGTCTCCAAAATGAGAAGTGGCACAATATCAGGATTAATGAATCAGCTAATCTGATGGACTCCTTTAGTCACAGCGTTTGAACAAAACTAAATATATGTTAAAAATCATTTAGTGGAGGCATATAAAATCTTTCTAAGCAATGAAAAGATTTCCTCTGAATCTTCAGCAAAATTGTGGTTAGAAATGGAATATTGAGCTTTAATATACACAAGACAAAAATAAATCAGTGAATTAGCTCTGCGATGGGCCTTGGTTTACTGAACTCTGGGGTGTGTAGTACAGATAGAAAGCAACAGGACTGCTGAGTCCCCACTCACTGACCTCGACCATCCTCAAAGGAGAAAATCAGAGCGGAAGATATTCAATGATTAAGTTCCTTATACCCATTGTAGCTCTTCTCTCTGCAGAAAAATTAAGGCTAGGAAGCTGAAAGGCAAGATATGCTCATTTAAAAAATCTTTGCTATTTTGCGTATACATTGATGTAACCGTTACTTAGTTAAAGCAATTTGACATTCTAAGGTGTTTTCTTTATTGGCATACACATGCTTCAATATCTGACAGGCTGGAATGTAGGGTATTATCATAAGATCTGGCACAATTCTGGGTGGCTTGAGTGCATACTTTTAATTGAATTCTCATTTTATTTTTAACTTCTAGAACAGATGGAGTCTGGGTACCAAAATAATCCCACTCTTCAATAAGTGTTTGAAAATGAGTGGTTATGATCCCACCAGTAATTCAACCAATTCTATATCACATGCCCAGGCTGGGAATGAAAGTTATTTTTGTTAAAATGCAATTGTTGTGAGACTAGCATTTCAAGGTTTCAGTGGATATCAGTGATGTTCACTGTTAAATTGTAAAGAGGCAGATTATAAGTAGGTACAGATATAGCATGTGATTGGCTTTCCCCACCGCTCAGCAGTAAAGAATCCACTTGCCAATGCAGGAGACACAAGACTCAGGTTTGATCCCTGAGTCACGAAGATTCCCTGGAGAAAGGAATGGCTACCCATTCCAGTATTCTTGCCTGGAGAATCCCATGGACAGAGGAGCCTCGCAGGCTACAGTCCATAAGGTCTCAAAGCGTTGGACACGATCAAGTAGCTGAGCACATACACATACATAGGATGTGATGCTGAAGAAGGAGGCAAAAATATTCAAGGAAAACAACGTTGGGAATATAATTGGCTATGCTGAATAAAATTACTAAAGCTACTTCATGAGCCCAGTAAAGAAAAGCAGCAGCAACTCTGAGATCATGCAGGAGAAATAGTGGGAAGCAGCGGCCATAGAATGCCTTGGGTTGGCCGTCCCTGTTAGCAGAATAGAGACTGGGAGAAAGTTGCAGACAGGAGATGAGGATCTCTGCAGAATAGGTGGAAAGGGGAACTAAGATGGTTCTCAAAATTATTTTCCCTGAACAACAGCTTCTATATGAAAAAGATATAACAGACAGCTAACAACCAGGGTTCTTGTAGCAGGACCCGGCTATTTGGCAGGTACTGATTGGCACCCATCTGGCAAAGAAAGTGGCTATAGAACCAGAGGAATGTTTATGGGACTGAAACAGAATAGAACTTCTCTCCTCTGGAGGGAAAAATTGCAGCTCAAGCTTGCTCCAAGAGTACCTCAGGGGCCAGGAAGTAAACTGGATATGTCTGGCTGGGGCTTTCATGTCTTCAGTTCTCTAGCCCTACAAACTCAGTAAGGAGGTGGGTAGCCTTCTAACCCTTTACCTACATCACACTCTGTGTGTATCCATGCTTGCGTGCGTGCTAAGTCGCTTCAGTTGTGTCCAACTCTATGGGACCCCATGGACTATAGCCCGCCAGGCTCCTCTGTCCTAGGGATTCTCCAGGAAAGAATACTGGAGTGGGTTGCCATGCTTTCTTCCAGGGCATCTTCTCAATCCAGAAATCGAACCTGCATCTCTTAAGTCTCCTGCATTAGCAGGTGGGTTCTTTACCATCAGTGTCACCTGGGAAGCCCACACTCTGTAGCAAGAGCACACAAATATTTCATCTGATGCTCACTTCCTCATCATCATACACTGTTTGATGACTCGTTGCATGAGATAGTCCTGGCCTTGGTCAGGTCTGGGGTTTTCAAGCATCCAACTCAGCTGCCCTCTACTGTAGTAGGTGGCTTTTCTTGGGAGCAACTTTCTACCCTCTTTTAAACGAACACTCTTTCAGACTCTGGGTGCTGTTTTAAGCACTCAAACTTAGCTCATTGCATCTGTCTTCTTAAGGACTCTACGAGGTAGGCAATTTTATTATTCCCACTTTACCAATGAGAAATTGAGGAGCAGTGAGGTTAAATAGCTTGCCCAAGATCAGTCAGCTAGCCTGCTGACTTCTACAATGAGTACTGTGTCTCAGAGATCCTGGCGGTCCGTGAACTCAGAACCGCCCCAACCAGCCTCGCAAGGGAGGCAGCAGATTTCCATACAAGTGTCTCCACCAGGAATCTCTGTTAGGTCAGCACTGTCTCCCAAGTCCACATCCTCTTACAATAAGGAGTCTCCTCCCATCTCTTTCTTTGGTTATGGCCAATTTCCCCTTCATTCCTCCTCCCTTACATCCCCCAAAAGTGAATTTTTGTTGGTGACTATTTCTGGGCTTAGAGGATCCTTTGAAGCAGAAAATTGTCACAAAGGAGACTTTCCCAGGAACAGCAAGTGGCTTGCCCTGTGTTCCAGATGGAAGGAGAGTGGGCTCTATTTTGTCTTTGATAACATTTTAACTCTGGCTCTCAGGGGATGCTGCCAGATGAGCGGAAGAAGCTTGCTGTGACATGGCTGCTTTTCCCTGGAAGGGTTCAGCTCAGCTTGCAAAGGAGAATCTTTCCCTTCCTTTGCTCCCAGGGCCATCCACAGAATAACATAATCATGAGCAATGTGTGCCTTACAGTCTGGGTTATTTGTCTGGTAAAACGTATGGAACTGGGGTGAGGAATGTGGAATTGGGGAATGTGTGCTCCAAAAGGAAAGTCCTCAGTAGACACCACTTAGAGGTCTTGCCCTTAAAGGGAAGAGACTCTTGCCCGCTCTTCCTGCAGTATTCTGGGTTTCTTGGGTATCTTCAGAGAGATGTGTACAGGTTGACAAGAACCACATACATTCACACTGACATAGTCAGTAATCTGAGTGTACTGTGTATACTAACCAGTTCTTTGTGACCCCATGGTCTGAGGCCCACCAGGCTCCTCTGTCCATAGAATGGACATTCTCTTCCAGGCAAGAACACTGCAGTGGGTAGCCATTCCCTTCTTCAGGGGATCTTCCCCACCCGGGGATCAAACCCATGTCTCCTGCATTGCAGGCAGATTCTTTACCGTCTGAGCCACCATGGAAGTCAGACATACTAACCTCTGGGAAGGAGAAACACAGACGTCCCTGGGAAGATATTCCTCCCTCATCCCAGTTCACCTGGAGAGAACAGCCTGAGAAGCGGTATCAGGGCTCTGCTCGCTTTCATAAACCCTCTACGCACGAGGCCTCGCAGCCCACCCAAAGTCCACCTAGCAACGAGTCCCCACCCCAGTCAACCATCTTTAGCCCTTGAAACACTGAGAAGAAACAGAAAGTTTAAAACTAAAGTTTTGCTTTGTTGTGTTTATCTTGGGTCAGATCAAATTCTCAGGCACAGCACAGTTCTCATTGATCCCATACACAAGGAAGGCTTCTGGTACAGGATTTATCTGCCCTATCTGGGCAAATCCCAGAGGAGCAGGGAAAGGGGAGGAGGGTTTATTCTTTTATGTGAGCTTGTTTGTCTCTATTCTCGCAAACCCATGAGACCACTGGAAAGCAGGGGCTGAATCCCCATTTTCTAGTGCTGAGCTGGCACTCAGTCCACGTTTATTGAAAAGACAATGCATGGTTTCCGTAAGAATAACCGGGGAGAGACATTCTCTTCTTTCTCAAATTCCTTTCGAGGGTAAGTATTTCCCATCAAGAGTGCTGGGTGACTACTCAGAACTACCTGGGCAACCCCCTTGACAGTGGTTCACCCAGTCTCGGCAGGTGGGATTTCCACCGCGGCCAAAGAGAACTACAAAGAAAGGAAGGCATCTTTGCAACCAGCTGACAATCTGGGCAAGACATACCCAGAAACTGCAGCCACCAATGAATTCCCTGTAATAAAACAATATTCAGAGTTCAGAGGCTAGGCCCGAGTCACAGCAGGAGCCATAGTCAGTCCTTGGAGGTCTGAAAGGTAAACGTAAATTATCCAAAGTTATGTTATCTCAAACATGTTCAAAACATAACCCATCCATCCTCCTCTCAAAACTTGCTGCTCGTTCACACTCAGGAGCTCCCTTTCTGTGACACCTCAGGCCTCCAATTACTGACAGGAGAAGCCAGGGAACATTTGACTCCATGCTAAGTCCCTTGATTTTATCTGTTAAATGTTTCTGCCCTTTCTCCTAACCTGTGAAAGCGTCTGGATTCCAGCCCTCCCCCTACACTGACCTCAGGGCTTGTGCCCTAGTTAAGGACAGTTTTCTCTCATCTGGGCTGCAGCACCATCTCCTAACACATCTCCTTTCCTCCAGGCCTTCCCCTCCGAGTTAGTCTCCCTCCTTCAGACAGAACGCTCTTCCTGAAACACATATCTTCTTCAGCCTCTTAAATAGACCCAATCACCCAGAGACCCAAATTCAATCAGCGTGTCCCACAATGAGGGATGCAGTGCTCACTTTCCCAGCTGCTCACACTTCATGCTCTAACAGTGTCCAGGGCTCTGTAGTTACCACCCGTGCTTGGCTGTTCATGCTTTCACAACTGCCCTGCTCTCTCTCTCTCTCTCTCTCTGTCAGTCTTCTCATCTGCTTCCTTTAAGTATTTCTATAGATTTAATTTTTTATTTAATAAACTATTAAATGGACAAATTTAAAAAATCACATAGCAAGCTTCTATTTCTGGTAAAATGTTGCACTTTGCATCCTCCCAAAACCCACAATTCAAAACAACTAAAAACATCGAGTGAAAACTAACAATTTTTTTTTTCATAAAGGGAAAATTTCTACTTAACCACATAAAATTTAGAAACATTTAAATGATAAAGAATGTCCTAAACAAAATAACAAATACTAAAAGGAGATTATGAAACAAAAGCAAATGGTTATAAAATGTCACTCCCCTGAAACAAAATTTTGCTGAGTTTAGCTTGAAATACAGTTATTGCTGTTTAGAACCGTGTCTGTGTGTTATTTTAAAACCCAATCAAATTTTATTGAAGTAAATATTACATTACTCAGACAGATTTCTAATAACAACTCATAACGTATGGGAATAGTCTTCCCTGTTTTAGAAGTCTCATGTGGTCAAACTTTAATGATGGTTTAAGTAACAGTGGACCTCTTTTTCAATCAAAATACAATACTGATACTAATTCTAATTAGTATCAATCTAATTCTGTTGAGTTTAATGAAGTCGAAATAATATATTCATAAGAATTACATCAACAGCCTTATGAATATATTACGAGTATATTCTGTATTCTAAAACACTATTTCAGGAATGAAAGTCCTATCAAACTTTAATAAGAGTAAATGTAGTAAAAATTGAGTAACAGCAACCCAGTTTAAGAGGGAAGATCTAAAATAACTTATCAAGAAACACAAAGAGGAAAAGGCCCTGCTGAATTGAACCTGTGTGTGAGCCTGGATCCTTCCCGAGGCCCAACCAAGCCAGGGGATGGCCGGGATCTCTCGCCCTCTGCCCGGGGCTGCTTGTTGAACAGCAAGGGCAAAAAAGTCTCTTGGAGAAAGTTGGCGTTGGTCCAGCAGAGGTCCGGTGAGGCGGGCCAAGAGGGAATGGCCAGCTGTCCCCCTCATCCCAACCACCACACAGGCCACCCCATTCCAACCAGACCTCCTCCTGAGGCTGTCCCTAGACACAGGGCCCCCCGAAGCAGTGAAAGGACTGGTGGTCTCAGACATGTCCCTGAGATTTAGGGGTTCACGTTCCCTCCTGTCTCTCTTGTGACCTTCCACGGTGACCTTCCTGTCAGCACTCAAATCTTCCCAGCTGAAATGTCCACTGGGCCTGTTCACTCCTCTGAGCCCCTTCTCACCCCCACCCCACCGCCCAATCCCCCAACAAGTCTGGCGAGGCTCTGGGCCCACAACTGGGAACCTTTTCATCTGCAAATTGAACTCCCCCTTCCCAACTGGGCTTGTGGTGAGAACTGTGCAAACTTGACGAGGTTAAGCAGTTCAGTTTGTTCAATGGTCTTGGACAGGACAGTGTTCTCCAAACTTTTCCAAACCCCAGAGATTTATCTAAATTATCTAACTTGTGAGAACAAGATCGCTCAGGAGAGAAAACTTCTTTCTCTTTCAGAATGAGCTTCAGAATCAAGGGTTCACTTTCCAAGGGCAAGCTTGTGCTCTGACTTTTGGCTACAAACTTGACCAGGGAACAAAGAAAAAAATATTAAAATGTTTCAAGTTTGAAAGCTCAGTAAGCATTTCCAGTTGGGCTTAATTCAATGGTTAGATGAGTCCGATCAAGATCACATAACTCAGTAGATGCGGAAATGTGCTGTTTCTTTTTTTTTTTTTTTAATTGGGCCTGAGCTTTCAGTGCACTGGTCCTGCCTTTTCAGGGCTGCTTATACATTGTGGGCAGCTGGGTTGGGGTTTGTGGGGAGCTGTCTGGAAACATCTGTATGGGACCTTCTGTTCGGAAATGGCCTGTCTGTCGCCTCTTTCCTCGACCACAGCACTTGCTCTGAATTTCAGATCCACGATGAGAATTCTCTGTGGAAATCTGCAGCTGCTCAGCCCCCGCCCGGTGCCACGTGGAGTGCAGATTTGGCAGAAGTCCCCCGAAATGTTGAACTCAGAATCTATTGGGGCCAATACTGATTTATCAGCCTTTGTTCTTTTTCATTCCCTAAGATCTTCAGGCTTTAAAACACCCAGGAGCCAGATAAAGAGGTGTGTCATTGAAAGCACTTTATTAAAAGCTGATAGGTGCTGCGGCTCGCACCTATTCACTCACTCACTCATTCACTCAGTGAACTTTTATGGAGAGCATGTTTGATACGAGGCTCAGTGGTTGGTTCTGTGGGAGATACCTCTCTCAGGGGCTCTCTTTCACCCCTAGAGCCTGCTTTACCACTGCATTTTCTCCTCTTTGGTTAATCTCAAAACTTCTCTGAGAACAGAGTCTTTCCACAAAGACTGAGCACCCCAGAGGATGGTGGAATTATGTGAAATGTTCCAGGCTGTGCTCAGTGAAATCCTTCCATTAAATCTTTCAGTCTTTATCAAGAGAACATTCCAAGTCATTCTCCCCATGTGCCTCCCAACCAGAGGGAATGGTGGCAGCCACCAGGGGCTTGTCTGACACCCCTGGCCCATTTGTATTAGACTTGGAGGCCAGTGAGCAGTGTTACTCTGTCCTCTCAGAGGCCTTTGCCATGGCAGCAGGGGCATGGGATTTCTGCTTCTCCACTAGCAAAAACCTGCCCCAGAGTTCTGTTCATCCATTTGGTCCCCAGAAGGATGACAGTTTTCACAAGTGTTACAGATGCAAAAGAAAAACAGCTGGTGCTCTTACTCTCCCTGGACTAAGTCTTGTACTGTTGCCTCTGAACACATCATTCATACGCCCATGGCTTCTGTTTCTCATTTAAACCAAAGTGAAATATTAACTTGTTCTGGGAATTCCCTAAACTTTATGCCCTATACACTATCTGGTACTCTATGGGTACTCAAAGAATGTGTTTATTGAGTGAATAGGCTGTTCAGGACATGAAACATGGTACACAGAAGAAGAATGCAAGAATGTATGTGGGAGGTTAGAGCATGAGTTGTAGTTTTGGACAGAGCGGTTTAGAAACGTCCGAAAGACAGCCCGCATAGGTGACTAGTTGATAGCTGGAAAGAGGAGTGTACAGATCAAGAAAAACACCAGGGCATCTCCTCCTCTGAGAAGCCCACCTGTGATTCACCTTTCCCAAGCTCAGGGTGCAACGCCTGTGTGTATCTCTCACACTGATTACCTGTGATTATTTTCTTTATCTCCATCTTTAGAGTATAGGCTCCCTGAGGGCAGAGGCTGTATCTTGCCTAACAGTTTTATCCCCAGGACCTGGAATGGTCCATGGGACAAGGCAGATACCCCATATTTGTTGACTAGATCATCAAATGAATAGTTATTATTGTAAAAGTAAATTATTCCTCAAACCCCGAGCACTGTTCTTCACACACACTCTCTCCCCACACCCCACGTTGAGACAAGGTCTGTCCATTCTGCTTCTTTCTCCAGGATCTCATAAAGCTCTTCTCGATGGTGACAACAGCCTCTGACAAACCCAACTGTTTCCAGTTGATAGCTTACAGTGAACAATGCCAGTATTTGTGGTCTCTGAAGGAGAAGATTTAACTCCGGGACCAAAGTCATAGTCTCCGTCACTCAGAGCTTTGTGTAGACTTTTATTTAAAGTGAAAGTGACAGAAAAAGCTTCTGACATATACATCAGAAGGGAGTAGGAGAGTGCCTACCTCATTAGTTTAAGCAGGCCTTATATACTTCTCAACTGGCTGCTAAGAATAGATAAAAAAGAACACTTCAAGGCTGTAAAAGGCTGTAAAAGTTTTACCGGACCCTCTCCCAAGTCATATATCCTGAGATAACTTTGGCACAAGATTAGCCGGGGAGAACAGGTTCCAGGCTATGACTCGGGTGAGATATACTGTTGCTGTGTAATCAGGGGTACAAGCCTTGAGAAACAGGTTCCCAGGCAAGATTTGTTAACAATTATAATTATTAACATAGAGTCTAAGAAAAGCATTTCCATGAGTAAGACATTGTGCTGTGTGATCATTAGTTCCAGACCTAAAGAAAGGCCAGTTCTAGGGCAAGATACATTGTTGCACAAGGCTTAAGGAAAGCATGAGGGAGAAAGTCACCTCCTCCTTAAAAGGCCCTGGACTGCCTGCCTAAGCTTTAACTCTCTCACAGTCTTGCCTCTGCTCTGAAATTCACCCTCAACTCCTCTCCAAAAATGACCTTGCCAAATGGAGCTCTACCTCAGGTAATTTTTTGGCTTAGAAGCCTGGAACGGATTCTCATTTCTTTTGAGATAAAACCCAAACCATGTCCTGAGGGATGTAAGGCCCTTTTTAGGATCTTGTTTCTGTTAACCATCCTTCCTGAACCTCTACCTTTTCCAGGCTCCAGAGTGAGAGAAACTTAGGTTCCCAGCTCAACTGGTTGTTCACAAAAGTGCAAGGGTAACTTTTATTCATCTAGAGCTCAATTTCATCAACTGCAAAATGGGTCAGCTGTGATGACCTACTTCTGAGATTATTATGAGGATCAAAAACAAGCGATTAGACAACCATGTAAGACACTTAGCAGGGTAACTATAGCAGTAAGAGTTAAATAAATTTTCTTTTCATGGAAACCCTTTTTCCCCAACATTTCTTGCCCACTGTCTCTCCTTTGTTCCTATCATAGTGTTTCTCCTGTATCCCCTTCTTTGTCGGTTAATTCTTCAAGATTTAGGATTTAGTTCAAATTTCATCATCAAGAATGTCTTTCTTGGGCCTAGCATCCTGGGTAAAAGTTTTATGGGTTCCTTAAGAACCATTTGTCTACCCTATTTTGCCCAGTGTATAGTTTTTTAATAAGTGAAAATGAATTATTGGCTTCATCTACCTGTTCCACTATACTATGAGATCCTCAAAGGCAAAAGAACATTTCACATGGTACCTAGTGCCTCACAAGTGTTCAGTTAGTGTTTTAGGAAGGAATGAACAAAGGAAGGAAGAAAAGAAGGCAGAAGGGAAGGAAGGAAGGAGGGAAGAACCTTTAAGAGAGATAGGGAATGCAAAAGAAAAGGAGGTCTTGGCAGGAAGATGATGTTCGGTTTGAGATATTGAGCTGCTTAGCAGACATGGGTTTACAGTCTGGAGAGAGAAAGACCAAGGAAAAAGATGTAGACTCAGGCGGTGCAGCATATGGATGGTGGGAGAAGGCATGAAAGTATGTTGCAATTGCTCTGAGATGTTCAGAGAGAGACAAAGACAAGGACGGGGAGAAACTAATATTTAAGGGGCAGGCACAAGAAAGCCCAGCAAAGGAGAATGTTCTTGAAAGCCCAGCAAAGGATAATGTTCTTCCTTCTTTTAAACTAAGTATATCTTCAAAATTTCTTTCTTGCTACCCGAATAAGATTTCAGGAAGGAGAACATTCCCTCTCACCTTCAAGGGGCAAAAAACTAGGTTAAGTAAATGTTATTGAGTCATATGCCAAACAGCTCTATCCTTCTTCAGCCCTATTGCTCACCACTATGGCACAAGAAACTTTGTGTTTGGTCAAGTTTCCTTGCCTTCCCCAATTATACATTCCTACCCTTCAATCTTAGAGCCTTTGCTTGTGCCGACCTTCCTATCAATTGTCTTCACTCCTCTTTATTTATTTGTTCAGCCTCCAGTGATTCTTCTAAGAACCACCCCCCTCCATGAATCCTTTCTCCGCCATTCCTCTGAACTCTGACATGTCTCTCTCACATCTATGGATTCCTGGGTCCCACGCTGACATTGTCTTGTTTGTTGGTTTGGATGTTCTCAAAATGATCCACTAGCTAGACTGGTGTGCTTTGAGACTAGAAGCTACATCCTTAGACAGTGTTTCACGTCTTAAGTCCCTAAACTCATATGTAGACAGAATGTACACACTCTCATCTCCCTCACCATGAGAGTGTCTTCACTTCTACCTTTCTAGAGACTCTGGGCTGTCCTGGGAATAGAGCTCTGACTATGGCCTGGGTGGTCTGGCATTGTCTGGATGAGCAGTAGAGCTCCTGAACACTTAAAGATCTCTCATGGCCTCAAGGAGTTAAAACACCTCTTGGGGGGCCCAATTTCTGAGAGCTAGCTCTTCCAAAGCCAAAGTTAGCAAAGATAATTCACCCCTAAATCAGAAAATTCTGTTAAATTCAGTTGAGTGCAAAGAAAGAATGTTGGCAAACAGAATGCTTTTATAAAAAATGGGTTGAGTGGGTGACTTAGGGCTGCAAATAGGACTCTTAATCCAGATAACGTTGGAGTCTGGCATACAGATTCTGACTACTGGGGACAAATGTGTCTGTGGGCTGAGGAGGAGCAGACTGGGGTGGGGTGGGGTGGGGTGGAGTGGGGGCTCCAGGTAAAGCCACTCCATCTGATCACGGACAAGCTGGAGGGTAGTGAGAGAGGCCTCTTGGCTGCAGCTACCCCAGGGCCCCATTTGCACATCGTGTGCTGAGAACAGGCAGATCCCTAATTCCAAAGCCTAGGACCACACCCCACACTTGGCCTGAACTCTAATAAGTTTGTAGACTTCTGGGTATTCCCAGAACTTGATAGAAATCCCACACTTTCATTCTTAATGAAAATTCCTTTTAAAATGACCTATTTGAGACAGACACAGTCATTGCCAGTCTTGCTCTACATAAGGTTGCATTGTCAGCTGGAGCATATGTCCAAAAACAAGGGGACGATAACCATGACCATAACTTAGCGGGTAATGACAATGTCCCAGGCAAGGCATTAGGGCATTTGTAGACACTCTCACTGCCATGAAAGATGGGGGTCATTATCTCAATCTTGCAGAGTAGCAAACAGTGGAGAAGGATCTTAAAGCAAACCAGACTTACTCTCAAATCTCAATTCCACCATTTCTTTCATTGAAATCTTTCCTAAGAGCCGACTGTGTGCCTAGCATTGATCTAGGGAGTTCCCACTATGTAAGGGTGAGGAAGGACTGATAAAGCAAATGATAAACACCACCGTTTTAAATAAAGCAATTATAAATAAAAACTATGTGTTACGATTGGGAGGGTGGCGGCTGGCCAGGGACAATTTTAGATGGCAACGCGTCCTAGGTCACAAACCACTTATCTGTTGGGAAAATCTACTTAACTTCTCTGGGTCTCAGTGTTCTCATCGAGCACGGGTACACGAGAAGTACCCATCTCGGGGTCACTGCGAGTATTAAGTGAGCTGTGAAGTTCCCAAGACACAGTAGGCACTTGCTCAGTCCTGGATCAAAGTATTACAAGGTTACCCCAGAACACTCCCACTCACAGGTCTCCCCTTTCCTTCAAACACATTTGTCCCTGATTACATATTATCCCATTCATTTCCAAGTTATTTCTGTGGAGGTTTGGGTGTTCCCAGAGCTGTCTCCTATTTTTGTAAATTTATCCTCATTCTTATCCCTCTGTGTCCTTGGTCCCTGGGTTGCCAGTGACAGGACAAGGACCTTGAAACGTATTGCTGGCTCCAAGATGACTGAGAGGGAGAGAGAGGAGAGACAAAGAGGTGGAGTCTCTACTATGATAGGGACTCAGCTGTGTGAGTTTTTGAACTTCCCTGTCCTAGACTCTGTCTTGCCTTCCTCCACCACAACCTATCACAGGGCCTGAAATTCCCACTGTTATGTCTATTCTGCATGAATTCCTAGTCTCCAGGGAAGAACGTCTTATTAAATATAAGTGTTTCATCTTGAGAAAAGCAGGGACACCTATTATTCATTCAACAGAGGCCAGCCTGTTGGCCTGTTAGCTCCACAGATTGCTTTTCAGAATGGGGAGTTTGAAGAACTAGGCCAGAGATAGGATGGCTTTGAGGAGGACCCAGGAGAGCAGGCAGAGTAGAAGTAAGTCAGTCTGGCCCAAGGGTGCAGGAGAAAGAGACGAGAGCTTCCACCGGGAAACTCTGCCTGTCCACAGGAGGCCCTGGAGCCACTGAGAGGCTCCTGCAGAAAAAAGGTGTGGTGAGAGGCTGCTGACAGGGATGGCTGGAGCCTTCCACCTCAGCCTTGAGGGCTGTCACAGTTGTTGCCTTCTTTTTCTTCAGGCTTAGAAAAAGCATGCAGATTTTGGGACGAGACAGATCTGAGTTCAAATCTAGCTCCACAACTTACTACCGTTTCGCCTGTAAGAGGTTACTAAACTTTTCTGAACCTCTGTCATCTATAAATGGTATTATGACCCTCCACCTCCCAAAACTGGTGTACAGATTATTCATTCACGAGATGAGCATTTACTGCGTTCTCGTCAAAGACGTGCACATCCTGCACTCAAAAAACAGATTCTTCCTCCCTTTAGTTATGAAGTCCAGGTTTAAATAATTTTGCCCCCCATGAGTTCAGAATGGCTTTCCCGGTGGTTCAGACAGTAAACAATCTTCCTGCAATGCAGGAGACCCAGGTTCGATCCCGGGGTCAGGAAGATCCCCTGGAAAGGGAAATGACAATCCACTCCAGTATTATTGCCTGGAGAATCCCATGGACAGAGGACCCTGGCAGGCTACATTCCATGGGGTCACAAAGAGTTGGACATGACTGAGGGACTAAGCATGGGTGCACGAGTTCAGATATAGCTGTGATACCTGCTGTCTATGAGCAATTTAAAGAGCATTTAGGGCCTTGAGTTCTGGCCTGTCATCTTCATTCTTCACTAGTGATCTGAACAAGTGAGGATGTCAGTTATCTGAGCAACAATTGGAGGAAACAGGGGACTCCTTTGAATCCAGGGTTGGATTATTTCCTGTATACAGCGGATTCTTCTCACATATCATTCACATTAAAACATACAAACAAACAAACAATTGATCAAGATGGGATGATTTTCTTGGAATCGAAGGATGTTAGAAGTATGAGGGTACCCAGGTAAAAGGGTCAGAAGGAGGAAGTCTGGCTACTTGCAGCACCATCAGAAGTGCTACCTGGAGAAGGAAATGGCAATCCACTCCAGTATTCTTGCCTGGAGAATCCCACAGACAGAGGAGCCTGGCGGGCTACAGTTCATGGGTCTCAAAAAGTCAGGCATGACTTGGTGAGTAAACAACAGCTATATTAAATTCCATTGCCCTGTCAAAAGAAAAGGAAGTGCCACCCTGAGTTTTGGATATTTGTCCCTTCTGTTCATGCTATGATGCTTAGTAGACACACTTTGGGAGGTAGTGCTAAGCTGTATCCTGGAGCCAGCTGATGGCTGCTCGGTCCTGCAGGTCATGTCCAGACAACACGATGAGTATCAGTAGCTGACGTGAGGCTCTGCTGCAGCTGCCAGCCACCCTTCCCAAAATGGGACCATCTCACAGGGAGTTCCTTTGTGATGGTGAACTGTTCTGTATGTATGTATGGCGGTTACTGGAAACTTTACATGTGAAAACTTGCATAGGGCTAACCCACACATGTAAAAACTGGTGATATCTGAATAACATCTATAGATTGTACCAATCTCAACTTCTTGGTTTTGATATTGTGCTAAAGTTACATAAAATGCTACCATTGGGAGAAGCCAGCTGGAGCATACCTGGGACCTCTTGGTTCTATTTTTGCAACTTTCTGTGAATCTATAATTATTTCAAATTAAAAGCATTAAAACAATGGCTCGGGTTCAGGATGTAGTTATTTCCCTACATGTTCCACTGTTGATATTTGAATAGGTGATAGGAGAATTAGCTTAGTTGATACATGTAAGAGCACCTAAAGAAATGCCTAAGAGAACAAGAGTGATGCGTGTAGATGATTTTTACTACCTTGTAATTCACTTAACCTGTTTTCTGAGATGTTTCTTTTTAATGACCAGCATGGTCCTTCTTTTAAAGTCTTTGTAGGTGGGCCCTATCTCATAATGACTTATCCAGCCAGCCCTGCTCTGCCTGAGAGCAGTACTTATCAATCTTTAATTATAAGCAAATCACCTTAGGACCTCATTTAAAAATATGAGTTCTGATATGGTTGAATAAGAGAGTTTCTGATGCCAGGAGCTTTAGTTGGCAAGCAGTGACATGAGTCTCTCACACAGGCTGAGCATAAATGCTCCCGCAACCCAGGTAGGGAAGAACTATTAGGGGAGCCGTGAGGAAAGGTGGTGGACCCCAGGGGAGTGGTGTAATCCCTGCCTTTCCAGAGGGAAGAGGGCTGGAAAGGCGTGCTCCATAGCTTCACACATGTTATCTCACTAATTCTCATGTATGCACTCCATGACTGTGTACTTTCAGCCCAACACTATGCTAGACTCTGAGGAATAAGATATGTCCCCTGCCCTCAAGAAACTTCAGTGTGAGGCATATAGTTACAGGCATATCATAATAGAGTGCCTCATGGCCTGGGAGAGAAATATAGGATACGCCCTGGGAGCCCCCAAAGAGAGGATTTCAGTCAGATCAGGGACGGGAAGACTTCCCAGAGAGGGCGCCCCTGCACTGAATCCTACGGAAACAGCTGGAGTTAGCAAGGGAAGTGAGAGGGAGGGGGTGTCCTTCCCAAGCAGGGAAGCCCCAAAAGCAATGGCACGAAGTTTGAGAGGTGAGAATTTCTTCATGAGACTCTCCAGAGTTAGGGGAGGCTGGAACAGTAGTTGCTGCACAACTACAGGAAATGGTTAATAAGAGTCAGTGGCCAAACTGCTTTGGAAAATTTTGGCTTAAATAAAATGGGACCCACTTTTTTGCAGCAGGGCATCTCAGAGTCTTTGGTATGTCCTCCCATAGGGGACGTCTCCCAGGAGGGTTACTAGGTACAGCATTTCTCACCCTCATGGTAACAGAAACCATTCGTTTCAAGACACCTGTAGGGCATGGAGTCTCTTGAACACAGTTAGGAAGCATTGGGCTACTCAGACATGTTCTGACCACGTTGATGTTTACGACATCCTAAAGATATTTTTCAGGGAATCCTAAAGGATGGGTAGCCTTGACTTCGTCTAGTTGCTTGGCTAACTACTGAATCACACCGTATTAAACTAAACTAAATTAAACCTCAAGTCAGCATCTGTAAGCACGGCTGCAGGATTTAGCAGTTTGGCATTAGCACAAGGGTGTGGATGTGGTCAGTGCTCAGCCTTTCCTTTGTCTACCAACTCATCTTCCCAGGTTTTTTGCAAAATTGCATCTTGCTCTCAGAAGGAAAATGTCAAAGTGGATAATCCTTGCAGTGATTACTCAGAAAGAGAACAATGAAAAATCAAAAATTAATCAAACCTTGAAATATAACCAGGGCTGAGGAGTTTGTGAAGCTGCATTTTGTTTTCATAATAAGAGAGCAGCGCTGATGATTTTATTATGTATATATATTTTTAAATGCTGGTGTGGATAGAAAATACTCTGGAGTCAATTCAAGTCCTGAAAATAAGTATCAGAACAAATTATGAGCTCAATCCTTCACTCTTCATCCCCTCTACTCCTACATTGCTCCACCCCCTCAGTACTCATAAATTCTTTCAACCAAGAAAAATATTTCTCCTGTGCCTTAGAGTAGAATTTACTGCCTGGGTTCTCCATCAGCCCTTCCTCCATTATCAGCTCACTGAATATTTACGGTGGGTTTTTCAAGGTACAAGTGCTCTGAGTTCAGCCCCAGGGACACTGAACCGATGAAATGTGTGACATTTAGGCTCACTCTTTCTTTGCCAGGACTGCATATGAACCATCTTTGCCCACATAGACTCCAGGCTTTATATTTTAAGGTTTTCATTCTTTCAAATAAGTGCTCAATATTGGTGAACTCTAGCTAAAAAGAAGGGTGTAGTTACCTAGAATATAAAAAAAGATAGGATATTCATCAAAAAGGTTTAATCTCAGGTGGCAAATTTAAAAAACCGTTAGGTAGATTTTAATTAGAAAAGCATAAATACCAACAAGATGAGTGAAGTGAGGAAGAGTCACCCCCAAAACTGACCTGAGGGTAGACTGCACCTTCAGATTTCCTTAGCCTGACAATTAAAATAATTCCTGCCTTCTACTCACTTATAAATTTGGCATTCAGCTGGTATGTTGCATACCTGATTATCTTTGAAGAATTGAGGGTATGGAAAAGGATACGAGGATGTGATCCTAAAATTCATGTCTAAAAACCTTGTCCATGATGGAGGCAGTGGAAGTGACCAGAGCCTTGACACTGAGCATTCTCCTTTGATGATTTCAGAGGAGTCTCTACACTGTAGTCTTTGCCCTTCACCTCCTTCAGTCAGTACAGCTAGATACGCCCAGTCTCTGATTTACCTTCAGGGCCACCAGACAGAACCAGACAAGGTCATTTTTCTGTACTCTGAAAGCCCTAGCCTTTCTTTTTCATGGTTTCAGGATAAGTTTCATGGCAGTGGCAGGGGAATAGGACACACACACACACATTTGTGTGTGTGTATATATATATACACACAGAGTATGTATGTGTGTATATATATATATATATATATATATACATACTGTCTCTAAGCCTGTTCTTTTCATAGGCTGCAGCACATCTGCTCACTGTAAATCTGGAGAAACCCCAAACCTGAAATGTTGATGGAAACAGATATGTTTTATTCCACGTACTAAAAGAAAAATTAATGAGGCAAATATTGTTTCTATAGCCACCTTGGGATGGAGAAAGTGACAAGCTCCCCCTATATCACTGCAATCATGAGGCAAGAAATGAGATGGGAGAACAAAGACATCTAATTTTAAATTCCTTTGAGAGGAAAATTGCAGTTCTATTTAGGAAGCAGCTCTTCTGAGGACTGTGATAAAGGATTCCAGAAATAACAACGACCTCACGGTAATGGATGTGAGCTAAGGTGCTCACCTGAGGTCCACCCCCTCCCCAGGGCTTGTCCCTAAGTTCCAGATCAGGCACAAGGAACCACGGAGAGGGATAGGTCAGAAGACCTGCAGCAGAGGTTTGTAAGCTTGGATACAGGGCAGGAAGAAGCTGTACTGATGTCCAGATGGGATCTTGGTAGGATTCAAGTTCCTCTTGCTGCCTGGGATGGCTATGAACTAGAGCCTGGGAGTCAGAAGTTTACACAGTAGTATGAGCGTGGCCTCACACCTTGGAAACTTGGCCTTTGACCTCTGACATATGGACTAAGCTCAGGGATTTGTGATAGGAAAGGGGAACAAGTGAATGGCCTGCAAGCCATGGAGTCACAGCAGGAAAGGGAAGACAGTGCGGGCCTTGATGGATGAAGCACTCAGCGGTCTGACACCAGGTCAGAGGAGCAAGATTGAAAGGAAGCTGAGCAGTCACGGCAGGGCTCCCCTTCCTGCCTTCCTAAGCCCGCTGCAGTGTTTGAGTGGCTTACAAAGAACGACTAGAACTGGGAGGAATCCGTGGGCAGGCAACAATGCCTGGCTGTGGACGTGAGCAGGGAGGGCTGGGCTCGGCGGATTGCATAGCGGCTGCTGAGGGTGATGGAGCGGCACTAGAGACAGGTTTCACAGGCTTCAGTATTTTGCAGAACACCATGGGCGGGAAGGGGGTCATTTGGTGGAGCTGTCCTTTCGTGGACTGTCCCCGCCCCCTGAGATACCCTGGGATCAGTAACCCTCCCTCCACACTCTCCAACAACAGAGGGGGCTGTGGGGCTTTGTCTGAGGACTGGATACTCCCACCCACTGAGCCAGAGGCTCTCCCCCGGCATGGAGGGAACATCTGTGGAGGGAACATCTGTGCCCTGCGACAGAGGCCAGAACTGAACCGATTAATTTACTAATCCTTTAAAATCACCTCCAGCTCTCAGAGTGAGAAACCAAAAAACAACAGATTGCTTCTTTTTTAAGATTTTAATGGAAGCACGAAGAGAAAACAATAAATTCCCTGCATCTTACTGGTGGCCCTTACCTTCTAGTATCAATGTCCTCAAATGCTTTATAGCCTTTTGAATTCCACCTGCTCTAAACCTAGGGGTCGCCTAACTGACTTGTCACCCCTCTGAACACTCGCTGGGAGATGACCTAGAGGGCTTAAAAATCCTCCACGTGCCCACGCCAAAGCCCATGTCTGGTTAGGGGCTTGTCAATGACATGGAGAGTCACCCTGGCATCCATATGCCAGTGGCTGCAATGCCAGGCTCTGCAGGACATGCTGAGTTATTAGGGTGTTTTCCCCAAGAATAGCCTAATTAAGTAAGAAGAACAACATCTATAAAATGCAAAATAGCTCAAAACAAAATCGCTGCCACGACTGGGAACTGGAGAGACTGCTGCTCCAGGGACAGTTTTATAGGGTCTCCCGACGTTGTGGAGCTTATTAAAACCATAGATCATAGAGCCAGAGGGCTGGAGAGAATTTCAGTCATCCTGTGAGTTTTCTCTCTACCCTCCCAGGTAAAACTGTCACCTTAATCTCTGTGTAAAAAACAAGTAGTAGGAGAAGAGGTTGCATCGTCCATGTGACAAAGCCACCCTGCCCCCTCCTCACCGTTCCTATCTTCAGGTCCCCAGGTTTCCTCGTGAGTTTCTCTGTCCTGCTTGACAGTTCCCGTGCTTTATCAAAACCCTCCACATAACAGGAAAGCTGTGTAAAGTCTTATGTTTCCTTTCCTTTTCTGCCATCTCTCTCCCCTTCTAGAGACAAAAATAATTCCATTCCTACATGACTTCCCCAAGCCTCTCAGTCTGCTAATATTGCATTACGCCAACCCTGGGCTTGGAATCAGACAGCAGAGGTTAAAACCTGGCTCTACCTTCTACGAGCGGTCTCACCTTGAGCAAATTCCTGCTGATCCCTCCCTAGTGTGCTTTCAGGGTCTGGGAAAAACCAGGTTCACTCTCATAATGGAGGGAGAGCTGTTCTAAGAATCATGAAGTCTGGGTTCTATATTAACAAGCTGTATAGGCTTAAGAAAATCTCTAAATTCTGCCAACCTTCACCTTCCTCCCTTTTAAGTCGAAATAAATAATACCCATTTCACAGGATGGTTCAAGGGGTTAAAAATGATGACGGAAATGCTTCGCCTCTGTAAAGCACTAAAGCCATGCAAGGTGCTAGCTTTGTTGTTATTCTACCATATTGTTGAAGGTCAACTGTCCTGGAGCTAGGCAATGCACAGCACATGACATCCTTCTCTAAGGACTGTCCCCCTTCACAGAGTGGGCCTGTGGAACATTTCTCTTGCACAATCCTTCCTTTCTAGACAAAAGTTATTAGAAAGGAACAGCCACCTCATCCAAAAACAGGTGCATTGGAACTTCCTTCGTGGTTCAATGATTAAGAATCCAGCTTCCAATGCAGGAGATGTGGATTCAGTCCCTGGTCGGGGAACTAGGGTCCCATGTGCCGCAGGCCACAGCTCCAGGGACACCCGCATGCCACAACTAAGAATGAATAATGAATGAATAAATATTTTAAAAATGTAAACAGGTGAAGCGTGTTCTCACTCCAGAGAATTTAGAGTTAGGACTTAGGGACTTAAGTTAATTTCTGGCTCTCACTTGAACTGAGGACATATACACTTGAAAGATGAGGAATGATTCTATTTGGTCTATGAATAAAGAAGCAGAAAAGGAAGAAGTATGAAACAGTCACTGGCATTCACCTCCTTCCCCACCTAATGGGCTGCAACAAGACATGAACCAGTGGGTCCTGCCTGCCACAATGGGTCTGACCTGAGAACAAAACCCCTAACATCCAGACACACCTGACACTCACAAGTGGGCCTTGGTGTTCTCCCGATGAACACAAATAATTTCACAGAATATCAGCATCAGACAAGGCCATTCCATGACCAGGATGGATCAAGACAAAACAAGACTGTTCCCTAACCATGTCTGAACACAGACAAAATGTGAACTTTGTCCAGTTACAGAAATGACCAAGCATCCCCCCATCCTGGCCAACGTGGGTGACTGCTACTTTCTCATCAACTGTAGTCTCAACTGAGGTCTAGTCCTTCTGTTCTTCCAGATAAGACGATCCCATGTATTTCAAGCAGCCTTTAAAATTGTGACCAGCTCTCCCCACAGATGACTCTGGGCACTTTCTGGAATGGCACTGCAAAGGATTTGAATGTTTCAAAAGGAGCCACTTCTATAGTCTGCACTCTCCTGTCTTTCTCTTTCTCCGTAATAGTAGCATAGCTTGACTGTCTCTAATAAAGAGTGTATTCATGTACCTCGATGCTTCTTTGTGAACCAGTAATGAAAGTCTTGGTGCCCTGTTTCTTGTCACAAGAGAATAGAGTATAATTTCTCATATTTAATGAGACCCAACTATCAGGAAAGGAATAACATTCTCCTCACTGTTACAATAGGTTCCCTTTTGTATCTTGATGAAAAAAAGATTGTTTCTAAAAATCAATTTTGAGCTCTTTTTTTTTTCTGTGTATCCAAACACAAATACTTCCCTTGGCAAAAGAAAGAAAAAATCAATAGTGAAACAAAGGTAAAATTCAACGGTTGACATATTTGACTTTTTCAAATTCAGAAGAATTGTCCTGATTCAGAAACCTTTTAATTGAAATTTTTCTTCCGTCTTGGTTGGCATTCATAAGTTTTGATGATAATAAATGCTTTCTATTTCAGATGAAAGCAAACTTTCTTGATCCCTGGAGCACAATAGTGAAACACTCATTTTCGGATTGTGGGACATTGATATCTTTCCCAGGGGAAAAAAAAGATTACAATTTAAGAAGCAGAAGTTGTCCTTGCAGATCACCCCTTCTCTGCTGGATTCCTAGGAACAGAGGGTCTGACTCTAAACAAAAGCCACATTTCTTTGTTTTACTTTTGGGACTCTTGAGTAAGACTTCATTGTTTTAAAGGTGCTTTCTTGTCAGTAGGAATGAGCTATCAATGGGTTGCCATTTCATTCTCCAGGATCTTCCCAACCCAGGGATCGAACCTGCATCTCCTACTTGGCAGGTCCTTTACCACTGAGTCACTTTGGGAAACCCCACAAAAGGGGTTGCCTGGCCCTGAAAACATTTGATAACTATTAGTCTACACTCATGTGATCCTTATAACACATTTTAAATAAAGCAGTTTACATCTTCATTTTAGAGATGAGGAGATAGGGGCAGCATTACGGCAAGAACATCACTGACTCAATCATGAGTTTGAGCAAACTCCGGGAGATGTTGATGGACAGGAAAGTCTTGTGTACTGCAAGCCATGGGATTGCAAAGAGTCAGACACAGCTTAGCACCTGAACAACAGCAAGGCAAGTAATCAGCCCTAGGTAAGTAGTAGGGCTGGAATTCACAGCCTGGCTGTCTGACACCAGCAGCGTTGCTTCCACTACTGCACTTACAGCCCTCAGGGGTCCCTGTTCCTGCCTGATCCATCTGTTTTATTTCCCCAGGGGCATGAGAAGGAATGGTTCTCATTCAGTGCTCCACTAACAGTGATTTCCCATCTTCCTCCACAGAAATCGTTTCCTTCATTCCAAGCCTGCTCCTATCTCATTTAATGAGGAGGAAACCCAACTGGGCTACTTTAGCCTCTTTGTGTCCATCATTTCAGAAAGGCCCTTTGCTTAGGACCAGAAGGGAAGGAGTGAGTGGCCGGCAGATGTGCTTCTGAAAGCCGAGTGTCACTGACACGTAGCAGCGCTTGTTTTTATCAAATGGCTCAATACATGAGGCTTTACTTGGATGCAGTCGGGACTCTTGTATTTTACAGAAGCCCTACAGTGAAAGGTTTTGTTGACCCCTCCTGGACATCAGTGCTCTCACCTTATGGCTCCATGACAGCTCAGTTGTGTGTATGTTAGTGTGTGTGTGTGTGTGTATGTGTGTGTGTGTTATGTGAAGTGAGAAGTAGAAAGCTGTCTCCTTCTATTACAAAACATTAAGTGGGCTCCAAAGCATGGTCACTTGAGTGTTGATGTGTTGAGAATGTAGTGGGGCAGCTTGTTCTGTCCACACACATCTGTTTTATCTGTGGGCCCACATGTCTCCAAAATCACCAGGCTGGGACACCTTTCCAGGCAGCCTCCAGGAACCACCTCTCCAGTCCCTTTGACCCTCAGGGTTATCACACAGTCTGCCTCGTCATGCCTGGCTCCTTTCCTCCTGGTGACTCCTCTCTCTCCTATTACTGCTCTAAAATCTAGCTTCAGGGAAATTCCACCCAGGCCTGTGCATGGTTTTCCAGACAGTCTGCGCCTAAACCCCAATTGTAGATATACTTAAGATTCTTATTTTCATTTCTTCCCCAAAGAAATGAAATACTATTTTTCATAAGTATTAGTATACGCACTAGAGGTGGGGAGAACAGCATCATTGTCATATATTCTGTGCATGTGTGTTTATGTGTATATGTACACATATGCATAAACCTTTAGACATACCCACATATGTCATTCCAGGCTTGTAAAATGGTATGGTTCACTCTCATGCCACTTTTATGAAGTCTTCTAATTACCAAAGCAGACTGAATATGTCTATCTTAAGGTTCCCTCAGTACAGTTGTGTTTCTATCATAACTGAAAATGTCAGTGCAATTTATGTCTCCTTATTTTTTCCTTCCTCACTAGCCTGAGTGTTCCTACAGGCAGGTAGCCTTATGATATCTTATTCTTTGTATTTCCAGTGCCTGGTATATAGTAAGTATACAAAGCTGTTTTATACATTAATAAAGGAATCAGTGTCAATCAATAAAAGTGTATTATTAAGGATGGCTCAATCTAGCAAAATCGTTCAAGCTAGGCTCCCACAGTATGTGAACCAAGAACTTCCAGATGTTCAATCTGGACTTAGAAAAGGCAGAGGAACCATAGATCAAATTGCCAACATCCACTGGATCATAGAAAAAGCAAGAGAATTCAATAAAAACATCTACTTCTGCTTCATTGACTATGCTAAAGCCTTTGCCTGTGTGGATCACAACAAACTGTGGAAAATTCTTAGAGGAGATGGGAATACCAGATCACCTTACCTGTTGCCTAAGAAACTTGCATGCAGGTCATGAAGCAACAGTTAAAACCAGACATGGAACAATGGACTAGTTCAAAATTAGGAAAGGAGTACATTAAGACAGTATATTGTCACCATGCTTATTTAACTTCTATGCAGAGTACATCATGCAAATGGCCAGGCTGGATAAACACAAGCTGGAATCAAGATTCACAGGAGAAGTATCAATAATCTCAGATATGCAGATGATATCACTCTAGTGGCAGAAAGTAAAGAGAAATCAAAGACCCTCTCGATGAAGGTGACAGAAGAAAGTGAAAAAGCTGGCTTAAAACTTAACTTTCAAAAAACAAAGATCATGGAATCTTGTCCCATCACTTTATGGCAAATAGATGGGGGGAAAAGTGAAAACAGTGACAGACTTTATTTTCTTAGTCTCCAAAATCACTGTGGACGGTGACTGCAGCCATGAAATTAAAAGATGCTTACTCCTTGGAAGAAAATCTATGACAAACCTAGACAGCATATTCAAAAGCAGAGACATTACTTTGCCAACAAAGGTCCATATAGTCAAAGCTATGGTTTTTCCAGTTGTTCTGTGTGAATGTGAGAGCTGGACAATAAAAAAAGCTGAATGCTGAAGAACTGATGCCTTCAAACTATGGTGCTGGAGAAGACTCTTGGGAGTCCCTTGGACTGCAAGGAGATCAAACCAGTCAATCCTAAAAGAAATCAATCCTGAATATTTATTAGAAGGGTTGATGATGAATCTGAAACTCCAATACTTTGGCCACCTGATGCGAAGAACTGACTTATTGGAAAAGACCATGATGCTGGGAAAGATTGAAAGCAGGAGAAGAAAGGGACGGCAGAGGATAAGATGGCTGGATGGCATCACCAACTCAATGGACATGAGTTTGAGCAAACTCCATGAGAAGAACAGGGAAGCCTGGTGTGCTGCATTATAGGGCGTCTCAAAGGGGTCACAAACAGTGGGACACGACTGAGCAACAACAACCCAGCAGGATATGTGAGTGTGGTAAAGGTCTCTTATATATTCCTATCTCCTGCGTAGACAAGCCTAGCCTGTATCTGCCTTTTCTGAAGGCTTTTTCTTCTTTTTTGGATGGAATTTCTTAAAATTAAATTTTAAAAGTACATCACCCATACTACAGAGAGACCAGTGGTGCCAAGAACTTCCTGATTGTTTAATATGAATCAGCAACTTTTTTCAAGGTCTAATTTTTAAAATTGCTTTCCTTTATTATCCTTCAAGTGTCTATATGTGTATTTTTTACATACTCATTCTAGTTTGGAAGTGCTTAGAGAAAGAACTAGTCTGGTCTTTATAATATTTTTATATAATTCTGCCATATGGCCATTTGTAATCAACACTAAATTGTAAGCGGCTGTAGCTGTCAGCTAAGCAAACTGCTTAGGGAACAGCTGTTAGCTAATGACCAACCACATGATATTATCTATGACTGATAATGTCATGCCTGACATTAATATGACTGACTAATATCTATGACTGTCTATCTCCAAACACCTTGGATTGACATTATTTGGTGGGGTTGGTCTTTGTAGAAGCAAAAGAGCTCAGTGGTTTGTTCTAATATTGTTTTGTCTGTTCATTTCAGCATCATGCACAAGGATATTTGTTATACGTTTCCGCCTTCCTCCCTCCCCCTCCTGTCCAGAGCTCCATCACTTTCGCCTAGAATCTTTCTCTCTGGCTGGGGGGCTGTGGTCTCTTGTGGGTTTCCCTTTGTACCTTGTTCCATGGTGGAGCAAGGAGGAAGAGGGTGGGGCAGCTTTAGCCTAGAGAAGATGGGGATCAAACGAAGCCAATTCCTAAATAGCAGTGGGAGGAAGGGCTAGGGCCTTGGGGAGGAGAGAGAGACAAATGCAACTAATACTGTTGAGGGCTTACCCTGTGCCAGGTATGATGTCAGGCATTACGTACCCTGTTTCATTTAATCTCCTTAATTAACCTTAATATATTGTCTTCAGTTTACAGAAGGGAAAATCACGATTCAGTTCCAAGGTCACACAACTAGGCTGAGGCAGACTCCAAGCCAGGCATCTCCGAGTGTAAGTCCACACTTTTTCATGAAAACAGGCTTGGAGCCCTGATTCTTCTGACCCCAAATCCCACCAGAGGTGCTGCTTCAAATAGGTTCACTAAATGAGATTTTTACCTTTCAAGTACTTCATTTATTGAAAACAGATAATCACTAATATTTACATAACATTCTGTATCAATAAATAGCACAATCTATATCTCTTTCTATACTGGTATCACATCTTCCAGTAAGATAGCTATACCAGCATTTTTTTTTTTTAGCTTAAATTTGGTGTGGAGGAATATTTCCCCTTAACACTATTCCTGGCCAAATTCTCAGGCATCACTTGTTTGTAAGTTAAAAAATCATCCTCACTCAAACTTGCTCAGACAGAAGGAACTTATTAGAAGAAGGCAGAGGTGTCTTATGAAACCCAAGGGCAAGAAGTGCAATCAGTCCTCCTACGGGATGGGAGCCAGGAGTTGAAGTCAGTGGGAAGTAAAGAAGGACTCTCTGCTTCTCGCTCTCTCTCCCCCTCACTCTATTGACACATCTGCTTCATCTTTTCCCCCTCCATGCATGTGACCTTTTCTGCTTTGGCAAGTATTTGGCTCATAGATGACCCCCTAACTCAGCTGTACATTACTTCTCAGTTTGAGTATCTCATCATTTCCCCAGGTCCCAGTTGAAATCCTCAGATAACAGAATCTGATCAGCCAAGCTTGAATCACATGTTCATTACAATTCAGTCATTGGTGACCATTGAGACAGGTGACTTGCTTCATTGATCTCTGCTTTCTGGGGAAAAGGTATGGGCAGCTGATGAACAGGATGTGGGAACTGGGGAGGCATCAGTGAAAGGGAAAAGGATTGGCTCTCTGGTGTAGCATGAAATACAGCAAGTGAATACCATCAGTGATAACTGAAGAGACCAGAAACCAGGGGGACCAGGAGTAGAATTAGCGGTGCTAATAATGAAGCTGCTGACGATGAAAAGACTATGGACAGAAATTATTGGGCCCAAAGTTATATTTATTGCCTCTTTGACTCTTTTATTCCTGCCTCTTTGACTCTGATTCCATCTCTTTCTATCAAAATTCAACATTATGTAAATAACAAAATCCTGGAAACAACCTAAATGTCTATCACCGTGGAAATGGTGGGTGAAATTCCCAACAGTCATCCTATACACCACTCTGCATCTATTAAAAAGGAATGACTTAGATCACTATGCATTAGCTGAGAAAATATTCAGGACTTTATTAAATTAAAAAGTTACAAATTATGTATTATTCTATTTTATAAAAGATAATAACAAAGCAAAGTTTTAGACAGCTATATGTGTAGGTATGGAAAGATATGCTGAGCTATTAACGTTGACCACTTTGGGAGGAAGGGACTTGGGATTCAGGAGGGGAAAGGGTAGACAGTGCTTTCTTTATATTCCCCTGAATGACTTAACTCAGAAAATCCACATATTTTTGTAATTTTTGACTTTATAGATAAAGCAGAAAGATTTTTAAAGTTTTATGTTTTAAAGCCTGTCTCCAACGTTATCATTTTTTGTCTTCTTCAATCCCCACACAGGAATGGGCTCCCTCCACAAACTCCCATACTATGTATAACCTCTCTTATGATTCTGATATTCTCCCTAAAATGACAGCTGTGGATCACTTCTCTTGCCTTTTCCTTACAGCTCCATCCAGGAGTCAATTTTAGACCCTCACTCCAACCCCTACAACATCTAAAACTGTGACTTATGCAGAAGAGGCATCTATTAAATCTTTTTTGAATAGGATTAACTCAGTACTCAGCAATTCTTCCAGCATGTCCTATATTTTCTTCAAAAAGTTTGACTCTCTCTAAGAATTTGCCTTGGCTTGCAAACGAAGCAATCTTTAGTGATGCTGTTCTTCTAACACAATGGAGTATTATTTTCTAGCTATTTCAAGATAATTTATATTTGGGTTTGTAATTTGAGGGGAAATAAAATGAATAACTTTTTTTTAATATTATGAACTGATAACTTAGTGAACTCAAAGCAGTCATATGTCTTTAAAATTAATTTGGGGCACCCCAACTGACCTTGGCAGGCACAGTACAGCAAGTCCAGAGCTTGAAAAACTGGAGTAGTGATTAACCCTGTCAGAGATGAAATGACTGGTGTCAAGCTCTTCCAAATTATACCCATGCTTGACCTGCTCTTCTCCTTCTGAATGCACTTCATTACTGCGAAACCATAATTCAAGGGGCATAAACTTAAACATTTAATAAATCTGTGATCAGGATCCAGGAGCATAATTAAGCCTTTGATGAGAGCTAAAGAGAATGGGAGCAGAACCAAAGCAGGACACGGGAAACAAAGGGAAGGGAAGGGTAGGGAAGATGTTTGTGTCTGAGTGTCTGGTCAGAAATTCTGAGCCTCTCAGTCACCCTTCAGCCCATGATTTCACTTGTGTCTGGTGACAACTAATTTATAAGGGATGAAAGGCCAGTCTCCATGGATATTTAAGAAGATTCCAAGGAGTTAGACACTCAAAATGCTGGCAATTGAAGCTGACCCTGAACTCACCTACTGCCACAGAGGAATAATAATTTGTCTCAGTGCAACATAGACCTAATAAATAAAACACCATACCTTTAAAATTACTAGAAAAGACTTGGGAGACAGGGAATTGGATAACATATACAAATTGGACTAAATACATGGATAACATAGTGAAGAGCAGCAAGATAGGAAGAAATAATGAAACAGAGGTCAAAAGACCAGTTTCCGGTTCTGCCTCTGCCACTAAAATCCCCGTGTGACCTTGAATATAACATTTCACCTCTTAAAAATGTTAGGTTCTTCTTTTTAAAAATCACAGAATATCATTTGTTTCTCAAGCTACAGTGTACAATGTATACCTGGGAATCTTGTTAAAATGCAGATTCTGATTTAGTAGATCTGCAATAAGGCTGGAGACTTTGCATTTCACAAGAGCCTCAGTAGTCCACAGAACACATTTCGAGAAGCAAGAAACAGATGATTTCCAGATTCCATTCCAGCTATAAAATTCCAAAATAAGAATTTTCACTTTCTCTTGTAAAATCCTCTGAGGTCACCCTTACCCCATACGCTTCTGGGCTAGGCTGGTCTCTGTCTTCTAAGATTCAGTCACCCTTCCTTCCCAGTTTGATAGTACTGTAATAGTCCTTGTGATCACATGAGAGTCTCCTTTTCAATCAAATGAAGAACAGAAATTGACAACCTGTTATTCCTCATCTTCTGGGCTTAGAGGGGAACACATAGGTCCTTTTCTCTTTAAGAGCTTTTACTGCTCATCACTTGGAAAACAGATAAGGGGAAGTTACAAAAGCTTCAGTAGACACTTCCTTCCAGAGATACATGTATTCTCAAAATTGGAATTAACATATAAGTTTGTGCTTACCACAAAATTATGTTTTCTCATTTCATTAAAAATTCTTTGAAAGTGATCTTAATGACTTCATAATACTCTATCATAAGAATGTCTATTATTTATATAGCAATTGCTGAACGTTTAAATTGTCTCAATTTTAACCAGTACTAGGATAAACATCTGTCTTGCTGATCACACCGACTATGCCAACTGTCTTGCTGTATCTCAATGTGTGCACTGTTTGCTGAGCCCAGGGTAGGCAAGGCATGAGCTAAGAGGCTGGAAGAAGATGCGAGGAGCCATCTTTATTCTCTTGTGTCTGACACGGCAGCCATAGTATAACTGCAATGTAGCCGTAATGTAGGCGACATGAATGTAGCCTGTACATTAATGTAACTGTAATGTAGGCTTTCCAGGTGGAGCTTATATATACTTACAGAACAAAAGTAGCCCTTGGCCAAGCGAGTACCTCGTGACATGCATGAACAGTGCTATAAGTGATCTCAGCTGTTGCATAATCATTATTTACACAATATTGGGCAAGAGCAAGAGGCTATGGGGCAAGAGAGACTGACCACACCGTCTTGGCTAGTTTGCTTTTTCCCTACAACGTCCTTATTGTTTTTATCGCTCCATTTGTTAAGCCTTTACTATATGTCAGGCACTAGGCTAAATGCTTTACACATAGCAGATTATTTAATCCTCACAATCACCTTTCAGAATGAATATTATTATGATTTCCATTCTATTAAGAAAGAAACTGAGACAGAAAAGTCAAATGACTTATTTAGGGTCACACAGCTGGTCAGTGACAGAGGTGGAGCCACTCTTGCCTCTGTCTGACTCCAAAACCAAGCTCGTAATCACTGTGTGACAGCATCTCCTTGTACATACATTTCCAGATGCCTTTCTGATTAGTTCATTAGAATACTTTTTTGTTTGTGTGTCCCTATAAAAACTTTAATTTAATTATAAAAGTATGGGCTATTGAAACAATTCAAGTAATTCATGAAAGTAAAAAGAAGTCTATGTTATTTCCCCCCTCTTCTATGATTTCTTGAGGTATATTTTCTCTCCTTCTATGGATTTTCTATGCAAAAATAGCATACAGAAATGCAGGAATCATCTGTTTTTCACCATTTCATATCTCCAGTGCCTCGCAAGAAGCCAGCCCAGCCTTAAAAATCATTTGTTGAAAAATAAATAAATAAATTAATAAATAATTATGGTTTTATTTTAATAAAAATGGAGGCTTATCATACATGCTTTTCTGAGCTCGTTATTTTCCCTTAATATTAAACCCCAGTAAACCTTCCAGGCCAAAGCATATATTAATAGGTCTAATTATTTTTAAAATAGCTAAATAGCTATAGGGTGACTTCCCTAATGGTTCAGTGGTTTAGAATCTACCTTGCAATGCAAGGGACATATGATCCCTGGTCAGGAAGCTAAGATCCATGTGCTGTGGAGCAACTGACTCTGACCCTGCAACTATAGTCCTCTCACTACAAATAGTGAGCTCTTGAACCACAATAAGAGATCCCTCACGATGCAGCGAAGACACTGCATGCCACAATTGAGACCCGATGCAGCCAAATAAATAAATGATTTTTAAAATAAATAAAAATAAATTAGTAAAAAAAAGAAGAATTAAAGTAACTATAGATGAGCACTCTAGGAGCAATTGGCAATAAAAGTCTTCTTATATGCTTTGTATATTAAGATCGTGTCCTTCAGTGGATGTATAAATTTACAATGCTTTGAAAATTTTAAAAAATTACTATAAATGCTATAATATGTATTTATCATAATTTGCTTGCTATCTGACAGCCCAGGGCAGTGAGCCCCAAAGGAGGGTATCTCTGAGAGAGTGTGTCCCTGTGAAAGGCTTCAGTGACAGAAGCTGGACCATATGCCCCTGGGAATTGGGAAATGAAGGGAAGACTGGAGGAGGGAAGATGTGGAGGTCATGAAGGCTACCAGGGCTAAAAGCCAGCAGGATCTGGGCAGTAGTATCAACACAAACTCACTTGTACCTCCAATTTCCTGAGGCCTGGGAAAAATTTAGTTGCACAAGGAATGGTGTATGATATCCTACCTAAAGTCAACAAGTGCCCATTGCTTGTAGAGAAAATGAACTTAAACTTCCTCTTAAATTAAGACATTCAGCCACTTTAGATGGAATCGTCAAGCCCACGCTCAAATTTCATTTTAGGATCCCATATTCTGTCCTTATGTGCTATTCACCAGATTCTGTGAAAATCCCAAACTTAGAATTTGGGTTCTTTGGTAAGGACTTCTGGGGAGACCAGCATGGCTTTAACTGAATTAAAGTCCCATCACATAGTGTTTATCATCAGTTATATATTGAACCTTGAATGTGGTAGATGTTTAATTCTTATTCATTTGGCTTTGTTTAACATTTTAATCTAATGCATATGTTTTCTTTTTAAAAAATTATATTAAGCCCTGAGGTTTGCATTTCATATACCCATTAAGACAAGTGACATTTTCCCTTCCTAAACACTTTCTTTCTACCTCTCCAGACTTTAAACTACTAAGGGACCTTCTTGTCTGTTTACCTACCACAAGGTAAGTAAATAAAAACTCTCTCATTTAGGCTTATACGAATGTAGCAGGAAGGAGAAAAGGCATGAAACTTCCTTTAGTGCTAGATCTCATTTTCATAAATTTCCCTACCTCCTTCTCCTCTCCTTCTTTCTCTACATCCCCTTCTAAACAGAAAACTGTATGAAATGGAAACCCTTTACTTGTCCTGGGTCTCTCTTCCAAATTTCTCACTTGGTAAATGCCATATTTCTTTTGGTATGACTTCCCATATGCAAAGACATGCTAAATCCAAGATGAAATTAACACAGGCTGTTTATTCACAAACTTGCAGCAAGGGAATCCATCTGCCATCACTTTCATTTCAGCGGGAGTTCAAAGGTGTTAGAAAAGAAAGCAAGTTTTATAGAATAAAAAGAAATACTGGGACAAGATTTTGACTGCCAGTCTCTCTGCTAAGTTGGGACGTGAAAGTGGCAAAGATCTTCTAATCGGTCTTGAGGCACATCCAGTGGTTCTCTGTCAGCTGCAAAGGGGCAAGTGAGCAGTTGGGAGACATTTCAACAATAGAATGGTTGTTCAGTGTTGGGGCAAATGGCCCATTGGAAAAACAGCCAGTGCCTTTGGCTAGCTATTTCCCGGAACAATTTGAGGCTGCTGGGTGCTCTTTTATGGTCCTTATGAGACGAAGCTGACCGCCATGGCCAGAAGTTTCTCACATCAATAGCCAGCAATGGTAAAATATGTTTAATACTCTTTTACTGGAAAACAACTAACATCTTGATTCTAAACTGATGCTTGTAATAATAATTGGGAAATGTATTCATTAAAATAGTTTATACTTCCTTTTAAGTGTCCCACTCCACTTGGTTCCATAAAGGTCTCCCTTTATCAAAATGTCCTGCCCACCCTTTTAGGTGGCCAGGATCAAGTAAACACATCCTTTACGATCTTCTTTCTTGTCCTCTGTAGCTCCGACTCGGGATGCCACCCAGTCCCTCCTATGCAACTCTCTGTTCTCCTTCTGCACCTGCAGATGGGCTTTTTTCTAGCCTCAGTTACTTTCCCCTGAACTCCTCTATCCTTCATTAGGCTTGCTCAGAGTGGTTGGGCTCAGAAGGTCCTGAGGAGGCTGTTCCTGACTTGACCTGAGGACCACCATCTGGAAGGAATCACTTTCATATTTCCAGGGAGAAAGCCCTACAGCATGAATCCTGAAGAAAAGCCCAAGCCCACCCATCATAGGCCTTCCCACCTCCATAGATGAAGTGCCCTCTTGTTATCCCTGCCTACCTCTACCATCTTGGCTTCCTGTCCCAGGATCGACCATGCCCTCACCCAAGAAAAGATGTCAGTTGTGATGCTCCTTCCCACCAGGGAAAGCTCCACCTCCACCCACAAAGACGTGACCTTATTTCCTGGTGTCCTTCAAGACAAATTAAATAAGAACACAGCAGTTCAGCATCAGTACATCTAAGTTAATCAGTCTTAAGAAGGAGAAAGGATTTGACCTCAACTAGGACAACATACTGTAGGATCTGTAATGTGCAAGGATTTTTATAAACATTATTTTGAATCCTGCTAACAGGACTGCAAGGTAGGTGGTATTAACCTCATTTTACAGTTGAGGAAACTGAGGTTCAAAGAGGTGAAGTAACAAGCCCGAGTCAGATTCTGACTCCACTCTTTTCCAGTTGAATAAACTCGGGCTTGTTATTTCACCTCTTTGAACCTCAGTTTCCTCAACTGTAAAACTGGAAATAGAACTGCCATATGACCCAGCAATCCCACGGCTGGGCATACACACTGATGAAATCAGAATTGAAAGAGACACGTGTACCCCAGTGTTCATCGCAGCACTGTTTATAATAGCCAGGACATGGAAGCAACCTAGATGTCCATCAGCACACAGATGGATAAGGAAGCTGTGGTACATATACACAATGGAATATTACTCAGCCATTAAAAAGAATACATTTGAATCAGTTCTAATGAGGTGGATGAAACTGGAACCCATTATACAGAGTGAAGGAAGCCAGAAAGAAAAACACTAATACAGTATACTAACACATATATATGGAATTTGAAAGATAGTAAGGATAACCCTATATGCAAGACAGAAAAAGAGACACAGATGCATAGAACAGTCTTTTGGACTCTGCGGGAGAAGGTGAGGGTGGGACGATCTGAGAGAATGGCATTGAAACATGTATATTATCATATGTGAAACAGAATGCCAGTCCAGGTTCGATGCATGAGACAAGTGCTCAGGGCTGGTGCAATGGGATGACCCAGAGGGATGGGATGGGGAGGGAGGTGGGAGGGGGGTTCAGGATGAGGAACACATGTAAACCCATGGCTGATTCATGTCGATGTATGGCAAAAACCACTACAATATTATAAAGTAATTAGCTTCCAACTAAAATAAATAAATTAATAAAAAAAAAGTTTTGTAAAAGCACCATGTAGCTATAAAATTTTTCAACTATCTCTTGATATTCATTCAACTGAAAATCAAATATACTTTGTGTCAATTCTCAATATTTAAGATAAATATTTTAATTTTGTTTTTATTATATTTTACTTTTGTTTAATCACTAAAATTGTGATAAAATATTTTACCATTGTTAAAGATGGAGAGCATTTCAGTAATTTATAGATTAAATAAATGTTTTCTGGCCAGTCTAGAAAACCAAATAACTATTTAAAGATGAGGAAAAGATACACCAGAATAAACAACCAAATATTGAAAATAGTTCCTGATTACCATTAAAAAAAAAAAAGCCTCTGTTCTTTTCACATAACTAAGGGCAATGCCAGATGTGATTTAAAATAGCCATTCTCTCTCTATCCTTTTGCTGTGGATTCTGTATATTAACACCTCTCTCATCTTAGCAATATCTAGCTTTCCCTCCCTAACACGAATTCTCAGAGTCAGAAACCCCCTTCTCCTCTCCACTCCCACCTTCACCCCCTCTTAATCCTCTTTCTCTCTTCTTTTCCTTGTCCTCCTTTATTTCCTAAATTTAGAACAATGGTTGTATTTTCCTAACCAACTGCAAACCTTACTTATGAGAAGTGACTGGCAGCATGATTAAGGGGTCAGTCCCTTGTCTTTTCTTAAAGGCATTTTTCTTTCCAAGGAGACCAGTGTGGCTGTCACTGATCCCAGTTTCTGGTACAGCTTAATTTCTTTTAAAAATGTCAGAGGTCAAGGGCTGTGTCCAAATAAATCCTGAAACTGTGAGCACAAGTTATAGGTCCTTGGGGAAGAAAAGTTGCCTAATTGGGTGGCCAGCTTCCAAAATTCCCCCTGGTAATGATTCCTCATGACTGTTTCTCTTTTACAAAATAGTTTCCAGAAGAGTTTGGAAATTGCCTTCTGAGGTTTCAGAGAGCACCTATCATGAAATATACTCCACTAGCAAATTTATTTGAAACAAATTGTTAGTGTAAGCATTGAGTGTAGGTCTTGTATCCAAATGTTAGGCATGTGCTCACTAATGGTGGCCCTGTATAGCAGTGCAGGGGAGTAATCAGTTTATACATCTATTAGATGCGAGGTTTTTTTCTTTTTTTTTTTTTTTTTTAATCAACTGAAGGACTACTTGTACAAGCAAAGAACTGAAATAAATTGTCTGGATAATGCAAGTTAAACAACCTACTATGGAAATAGAAAAGGAGCACCACAGCCTCCACTAGACCAGCTCTCAGTATAAACCAAATTGTCAGATGATAGCTCAGATCTCCCCTCTCCTGGCAATTGGAGCAAACCCCTTAACACTTTTGTGTCCTCCTTAACTCTTTCTTTTCCTCCATCTATATAGCCACCATTTATAACTCAGTGGTTCAAAAAGTGTTTGATAAGTTTTCTTAATGAAAAGTCCCCATTTCCTCCCAGAGTTTGCCAATCCTGTTCTAGTGCTTCTTCTTTGACATCCTGGGAAGAGATGGAGAAAGAGGGTCCCCATCTTGGATTCCAGAGTTGTCACACAGATTTCAGTCCATCATTGACTTGGCTTCTCTTATTTCAAGTTGTGGCCTTGAAAGCTTTAGAAATGGGAAAGCAAGGAATGCCATACTTAGAGAAAGTAAAGGAATTCAGTGGTATGTAGGGATTATTATCATTGGTTCTCTAAGTATTAGCTCTGGATCAGTGGTGACTTTTGGTTTTATATGCAAGTATTTGTGTATTCCTTGACCATAAAGAAACTGTAATCCATTTGCCCAGATACCCTCTAGTCTTCCTTCTGGATTTTGACATTTACAGAGTGAAATCTCAGTTGTAACAGTGTATGCCTTAGGAGAAAAAAAAATGCCTGGATTATAAAACATTTCCACTATAAAGGCAAGTAGAGCCAAACCTAATTGAAGCTGGTAGAAATAAACATATACCTCTAAAAACTGACCTCCCATTATAATTATAGACATCAACAAGGTAGCCAGATATAAGGTCAACAATCAAAAATCAATAGCATTTTTCTATAGCAGCAAATCAACTCAAAATATAATCAGAAATCCGATAAAAATGATAAAATATACAGTACTTAGCAAAGAAAGTTTAAAACTAAACTTGTTAAAGGATTTTAAAAATTATGATTAAATAGATATTTCATTCTCTTGGATGGGACAACTTAGTCTTGTTAAAATAAAGGTCAACCTTGCCAAAATTAATCTATAAATTTAATATAAATTAATGCAATACCAATTAAAATTCCAGCTAGATTTTTGGATGAATGTAGTAAAGTTATTTTTAAATGCATTTGAAATGATGGCAGAGGTGACAGATTAGCAGGTCCCAGCCTTTGTGCTCCCTACAAAAACAACATAGCAACTATCCACCAATGAAGCTTGCTCTGGGAGAGCTCCACATTACAGTTAAGAAGCTGCAGTAACACAATGGAGATCAAAAATCAAAGATGAGCACATAGAAAATGTAGAAAGCATTTTACCTGTTCAATTTCATCCCCCAGCCTGGCGCAGCTCAGCAAAACAGAAATCCCCTCAAGAATCCCTTACCACCTTGAGGGAACAAGCAAGACATCAGAAGCCTTTGGCATGACCAGGGACACCACTGATGCAGTGTCTGATGGTGAGTCCAGCTAACAAAGCTGCTCAGAGTTTATGCCACTGCATCCCCTGGAGTAGGAGCATGTCTCCCCATACCACCGCCCACACACATACAGCAAGGATGCCCACTCTCATCACTCCAATTCAACATAATCATGCTAGTCCTAGACAAAGCAGTTAGACAAGAAAAATAGATAAAAGGCCATACAAGTCTGAAAGGAAGAGGTAAAGTTATCTCTGTTTGAAGATGACATGCTATTATATATAAAGTCCCCTAAAGACTATACCAAAAAACTATTAGAACTAATAAATTCAGTAAGTTTCAGGATATAAAATCAACATGCAAAAGTCAGTTGCTTATCTGTACAAGAATAACAAACTGTTTGAAAGGAAATTAAGAAAATGCCATCCACAGTAACACTAAAAATAATAAAATGTGTAGGAATAAATTTAACCGAAGAGTTGCAGATCTTTTACATTGAAATTATAAAATGCTGGTGAAGGAAATTGAAGAAGACACAGATAAGTGGAAAAACATTTTGTGTCCATGGACTGGAAGAATTAATATTGTGAAAATGTCCATATTAACAAAAGTGATCTGCAGATACAATGTAGTCCTATCAAATTTCCAACAAGAATTTTTCAGAAATAGGAAAAATATCCTAAAATGTATATAAAATCACAGAAGACCTCAAATAGTCAAAGCAATCTTGATCAAGAAGAACAAAGCTGGAGGCATCACACTTCGTGATTTCAAAATATTCAAAACTATAGTAATCAAGCTTCCCTGATAGCTCAGATGGTAAAGAATCCACATGCAATATAGGAGATCCAGGTTCGATCCCTGGGTCGGGAAGATCCTCTGGAGAAGGGAATGGCAACCCACTGCAATATTCTTGCCTGGAGAATCCCATGGACAGAGGAACCTAATGGGCTACAGTCCAAGGGGTTGCAAAGAGTTGGACATGACTGACTAACACACACACACTGACATATAGGCCAACGGAGAACCCATATATAAATCCACTCATCTACAGTCAACTCATCTTTGACAAAGGTACTGAAAACATACAATAGGGAAAAGATAGTGTCTTCAGTATATGATGCTGAAGAAAATGGATATCCACATTCAGAATGAAATTGGACCCTTATCTCACACCACATACAAAAATCAACTAAAGACTTAAATGTAAGACCTGAAATCACAAAACTGCCAAAACAAAGTATAGAGAAAGGACTTCTTGGCATTGATCTGGCCAGTGAATTTTACATTTTAAGTATAACACAAAAAGAACCAGCAGCAGAAGTAAAAATAAAAAAGAGGATTGACTCAAATTAAAAGTCTTCGGTGGCGCTTTCCAGGTAGTACAGTGGTTAAAGAAAAATAATCCTCCTTGTAATGCAGGGAACATGAGTTCTATCCCTGGTCTGGAAATGAAGACCCACGTGCCACTGAGCAACTAAGCCTGCACACTCCAGGGCCCAAGTACCCCAACTACTGAGACCCACAAGCCACTACTAGAGAGTCTGTGCACTGCACCTAAGGATCCCACGTGATGCAACTAAGACCTGACCCAGCCAAATAAATAAATCAACAAACAAGTAAACAGTTGGCTTCTTCACAGCAAACCACAAAATGAAGAGGCATCATATGGGATAGGAGAGTGTGTGTGTGCCTAGTCACTAAGAAGTATCCAACTCTTTGTGACCCCATGGACTGAAACCCACCAGGATTCCCTGTCCATGGAATTTTCCAGGCAAGGATACTGGAGTGGGCTGCCATTTCCTCCTCTAGGGAATCTTCCTGACCCAGGGATGGAACCCTCATTGCCTGCAGCAATTCCTTATCGTGTTGCAATCAGATTCTTTACCACTGCAACACCTGAAAAGCTATCTGCAAATCATATCTGATTGTGGGTTAATATCAAAAATATAAAAAAGACTCCTAAAACTCAATAGCAAGGAAACAACCCAATTTGAAAATGAGCAAAATGCTTGAATACATATTTCTCAAAAATAAAACATACAGATAGCCAACAGTGAAAAAGTGATCAATATAACTAATCATCAGGGAAATGTAAATCAAAACCTCAACGAGCTATCATCTCACAACCTGTTAGAATGGCTATTACCAAAAAGAACAAAGATAAGCATTGAGAAGGATGTGGAGAAAAGGAAATCTTCATAGACTGTTGGAGGGGATGTAAACAGATACCTCCATGATGGAAGAGAGTATGAAGGTTCCTCAAAAAATTAAAAATGGAACTGTCTTAGGATCCTACAATCCCACTTCTTGGTACGTATCTAAAGGAAATGAAATCAGTATCTCAAAGATATAGCTACATCCCCATGTTCACAGCAGCATTATTAATAATAGCCGAGACATGGAAACTACCTAAAGGTCCATATGTCTATGTGCTTAGCCACTCCAACTCTCTGCGAGCCCATGAACTGTAGCCCGCCAGGCTCCTCTATCCATGGGATTCTCTAGGCAAAAATACTGGAGTGGGTTGCCATGCCCTCTTCCAGGGGATCTTCCTAGCCTAGGGATTGAACCCAGGTCTCCTGTATTGCAGGCGGATTCTTTACCAACTGAGCTACCAGGGAAACCCTTTGTGCCTTTGTGTCTATATGTCTATAGATGGGTAAAGAAAATGTGAGATATATATACATATATATATATGTATGATTGTTGCTGTTGTTCAGTCACTAAGTCGTGTCCAACTCTTTGTGACCCCATGGGCTGTAGCATACTAGGCTTTCCTGTCCTTCACTATCTCCCAGAGCTTGCTCAAACTCATGTCCATTGAGCTGATGGAGCATGCCAACCATCTCATTCTCTGTTGCCCCCTTCTCCTGTCCTCAATCTTCCCCAGTATCAGGCAGGGTCTTTTCCAATGTGTCAGCTCTTCTCATGAGGCAGCCAAAGTATTGGAGCTTCAGCATCAGTCCTTCCAATGAATATTCAGGGTCAATTTCCTTTAGGATTGACTGATTTGATCTCCTTGCAGTCCAAGGGACTCTCAGGTGTCTTCTTCAGTACCACAGTTCGAAAGTATCAACTCTTTGGCAATCATCTTATATCTTTATCTATATGGACCTTTGTTGGCAAAGTGATGTCTCTGCTGTTTAATACTCTGTGTAGGTTTATCATAGCTTTTCTTACAAGGAGAAAACATCTTTTAATTTTGTGGCTGCAGTGATTTTGGAACCCAAGAAAATAATATCTGCTACTGTTTCCATTTATTTATCATGAAGTGATGGGACCAGATACCATGATCTTGACTTTTTAAATGTTGAGTTTTAAGCCAGCTTTTCACTCTTCTCTTTTACCTTCATCAAGAGGCTCTTTAATTCCTCTTTACTTTCTGCTATTAGGGTGGTATCATCAGCCTATCTTGTTGTTGATACTTCTCCTAGAAATCTTGATTCCAGCTTGCGCTTCATCTAGCCTGGCATTTCGCATGATGTATTCTGCATGTAAATTAAATAAGCAGGGTGACCATATACAGCCTTGACATACTCCTTCCCCAGTTTGGAACCAGTCCATTGCTCTGTGTCTAGGTCTGTTGCTTCTTGACCTGAATACAGGTTTCTAAGGAGGCAGGTAAGGGGATCTGTATTCCCATCTCTTTAAGAATTTCCCACAGTTTGTTGTAATCCACATTGTCAAAGGCTTTCACGTAGTCAATGAAGAAGAAGTAGGTGTTTTTCTGGAATTCTCTTGCTTTTTCTATAACCCAACAGATGTTGACAATTCTATGATATATATATCTTACTCAATATTTGAAAAGAAGGAAATCCTTCCACTTCAACAACATGGATGAAACTGGAGAATGTTATGGTAAGCCAAATAAGCCACAGAAAGACAAATACAGCCTCATCTCAGTTATATGTGAAATCTAACATAGGCAGACTCAAATAGCAAAGAGTGGCATGGTGGTTGCCAGAGCCTGGGGGGAAGGAGGAATAGAGAGTTGGTCAAGGTGAACAAAATTTTAGTTATACAAGACGGATAACCTCTTGAAATCTAATCTACAGCAACATGAATACAGTTAGCAATATTGTACTGTATAGTTGAAACTTACTAAGATGGTACATCTTAAATGTTCTCACCACACACAGAAAAGTAAAAACAGAAATTCTGTGAGGTAATACATATATTAATTAGCTTGATTTTGGCAATTATTTCACTATTTATATGCATATCAAAACATCAAGTTGTATACCTTAAATATATATAATTTTCATTTGTCACTAATACCTCAATAAAAATGGGGGAAGAAAAGGCATGTGGAAGAATATATTCTTCCATAAATAGCTGTCAACTTGTATAAAAAGAATCAAAGAGAAGAAAAAAACTTGCCCTGTCAACTATGATCAGACTGCTGCTGCTGGTGCTAAGTCGCTTCAGTTATGTCCAACTCTGTGCGACCCCATAGATGGAAGACCACCAGGCTCCTCTGTCCCTGGGATTCTTCAGGCAAGAATACTGGAGTGGCTTGCCATTTCCTTCTCCAATGATCATACTACAAGCTCTAACAAAACTAGTATGGTACTGCTGCTAAGTCGCTTCAGTTGTGTTCGACTCTGTGCGACCCCACAGACAGCAGCCCATCAGGCTCCGCCGTCCCTGGGATTCTCCAGGCAAGAACACTGGAGTGGGTTGCCATTTCCTTCTCCAATGCATGAAAGTGAAAAGTAAAAGTGAGGTCGCTCAGTCGTGTCCGACTCTTAGCAACCCCATGGACTGCAGCCTACCAGGCTCCTCCATCCATGGGGTTTTCCAGGCAAGAGTATGGTACTACTGAAAAGCAAATAAATAGACTAATAAAAAAAATTAAATGCTCAGAGTAGACTCATGAATTTGTGCAAATCTAATGAAATGATCTTTTTTTTATAGTTCTTCTGTGTATTCTTGCCACCTCTTCTTAATATCCTCTGCTTCTATTAGGTCCATACCATTTCTGTTTTTTATTGTGCCTATCTTTGTATGAAATGTTCCCTTGGTATCTCTAATTTTCTTGAAGATAGGCATAATAAAGGACAGAAATGGTATGGACTTAACAGAAGCAGAAGATATTAAGGACAGGTGGCAACAATACACAGAAGAATTATGCAAAAAAGATCTTAATGACCCAGATAACCATGATGTTGTGATCACTCACCTAGTGTCTGACATCCTGGGATGTGAAGTCAAGTGGACCTTAGGAAGCATCACTATGAACAAAGCTAGTGGAGGTGATGGAATTCCAGTTGACCGATGCCAAATCCTGAAAGATGATGCTGTGAAAATGCTGCACTCAATATGCCAGCAAATATGGAAAACTCAGCAGTGGCCACAGGACTGGAAAAGGTCAGCGTTCATTCCAATCCCAAAGAAGGACAATGCCAAAGAATGTTCAAAGTACTTCACAATTGTACTCATTTCATACACTAGCAAAGCAATGCACAAAATTCTCTAAGCCAGGCTTCAACAGCACATGAGCCATGAAATTCCAGATGTTCAAGCTGGATTTAGAAAAGGCAGAGGAACCAGAGATCAAATTGCCAATGTCTGTTGAATCATAGAAAAAACAGGGGAGTTCCAGAAAAACATCTACTTCTGCTTTATTGACTATGCCAAAGCCTTTGACTGTGTGGATCACAACAAACTATGAGCAATTCTTAAAAAGATGGGAATACCAGGCCAGACCACCTTACCTGCCTCCTGAGAAATCTGTATGCAGGTCAAGAAGCAACAGTTAGAAAGAGACAAGGAACAATAGACTGGTTCCAAATTGGGAAAGGAGTATGTTAAGGGTGTATATTTTCACCCTGCTTATTTAACTTCTATACAGAGTACATCATGAAAAATGCCGGGCTGGATGAAGCACAAACTGGAATCAAGATTGCCTGGAGAAGCATCAATAACCTCAGATACACAGATGACACTGCCCTTACGGCAGAAAGTGATGAGGAACTGAAGAGCCTCTTGATGAAAGTGAAAGAGAGTGAAAAAGCTGGCTTAAAACTCAGGAAAACATGTACACCCATGGTGGATTCATGTCAATGTATGGCAAAACAAATATAATATTGTAAAGTTAAAAAACAGAAAATAAACTAAATTAAAAAAAAAAAAACTCAACATTCAAAAAGCCAAGATCATGGCATCTGCTCCCATCACTTCATGGCAAATAGATGGGGAAACAATAGAAGCAGGGAGAGACTTTATTTTCTTGGGCTCCAAAATCACTGCAGATGGTGACTGTAGCCATGAAATTAAAAGATGCTTGCTCCTTGGAAGAAAAGCTATGACCGACCTAGTCAGCATATTAAAAAGCAGAGATATTACTCTGCTGACAAAGGTCTGTCTAGTCAAAGCTATGGTTTTCCCAGTGGTCGTGTATGGATGTGAGAGTTGGACTGTAAAGAAACCTGAGCACCGAAGGATTGATGCTTTTGAGCTGGGGTGTTGGAGAAACTCTTGAGAGTCCCTTGGACTGCAAGGAGATCAAACCAGTCTATCCTAAAGGAAATCAGTCCTGAACATTCATTGGAAGGACTGATGCTGAAGCTGAAACTCCAATACTTTGGCCCCCTGATGCAAAGTACTGACTCGTTGGCTAAGACCCTGTTGCTGGGAAAGATTAGAGTCAGCAGAAGGGGACGACAGACGATGAGATGGTTGGATGGCATCACCGACCACCTGAATTGGCAGGCAGATTCTTTACCACTGAGCCACCGGAGAAGGCTGATGAGGCAGCGTGTTTCAAATAAGCAAGTGTGGATCATCTTTGTCCTTGAGTTGAGCAAACTCCCAGATGTTTTGGCCCACCTCTGATGCCTTAAATCAAACTGCATAGACCAAATCCATTCTGGCAGGAGTAAAGGGGCCTTGGGCCCACGTGCCAGCAGAAGGTTTTATTTCTCCAGAAGACCTCTGAAACTCTGTCCCCAGCCAGGTAAAGGGCTCGGACTCCTTCCTGATACAAACACACGAGTGCTTCCAACGCCAAGAACTGCCAACTTCTGTGGCACTGACATTTTGTTAGATTAAACATTCCTTGAAATAAGTGGGTCATCAGTTGCAACTCTTTTGGGGATGAGATCTTTTTTTTGTTTGTTGGTTGATTCTTTTTTTAAGGAATGTATTGTTGGAACAAAATTTTCACTCATTAAGAAGACAGTTTTTTCTTTTTCTGTTTTTTAACTTAAAGTGACTAAATTTCTCTACTTTATCAGTTTGCCAACAGAGTCCAAGGCTAAGTCTTCCCAAAGTGACTGCTCTTAAAGTATTGTGTTTCACATGACCCCCAGATCTCTTGGACCCTCTGGAGGCAGTGATGGAATAAAAAACACATGGGCTTTGGAATCACACAGGCTCTGGGTCCTGTCCGCCTTTGAGTCTCTCCAGCTATGATCTAGGAAGAATCATTTCACTTCTCTGTTCCTCAGTTTCCTCTTTCAAAAGTTGTGGAAATAATGCCTACTCCATGGTATTGTCATGAGGTTTAAATGACATGATGAAAAGAAAAGTGCTTAGGGCCTGGTATATATTAAGTGCTCAAAGATGGTTCTTAGGGTTTGTCTGTTTGGTCATTCTGTGTTATGTGGCATTGAGTCAGAGGTCAAAGTTAAACTGACTTTCATTAACATTCAATCAGAAGAAATTGGACCAAATGGCCAATCTAGAAAATTCTCTTTTATATAAAGAGTAAATATTTGCAATACAAGTATTTTGGGTTTTTGTTTGTTTGTTTGTTTTTTCTTGCTGGTGCTGTAGACTTGTCTGCTTGGTTGATGTTTTTAAGTAGAACACGAAGCTTGAGTGGGCATGTTGAGTCTTGCTACCCAAACTCGATGGCCAGGTCAGTCTTTGCTCCTGGTCCATATGCTGGCAGGTGAATGGTGCTTGGGCTCTGCTTCCCTGACCCCACCCATCAGAGGCTGGCAGGAGAAGGCGTGGGCTTCCCCCAACTGGTGGTTCCCCACAGCTGCCAATGGAAGCTTTGAGTGCCTTCCTCCACTGCCTGCATTTAGGAAGGCGTGCCTTCACTGCCCAAAAAGAGGCCAGGAAAGGATGTTTCCTTCCCCTGAGCCCCCAGATATTATACATTCTTTCTAGAAAATTAAGAGAGCTAAACTGTTCCTCTTTTCCTTTTTCAGATATACAAGGTTCAGACTATCTCTGCTGGTTCTGAAAATATACTTTGAGTTCATTTTGACCATCTGAAAGCACTTTTGAGTGCCTCTCTCTAAGTTACTAAAATGGTTCAAGTCAATTAGCAAGCCTCAGAACAAGACTTAAATAGTTGCGGTTGATACTGGTCAGTGTTGCCATGACTCAACTGGACTGCAGAGATCTGACACATCCACAGAGAGCCTTTGGCCCATCATCACCTCTAACTGATTCTGCTGGGCCTCTTAAGTGGGTTTTGGCCAGGCAGACATAGCCCATGGTGGCACTTCAGTAAGCTGAGATCTTTCTTGGTTCCATGCCCAAGATGATGGGCCTTGCCTTCTATATTAAACGCCCTTGCCTTGTTTCCAGAACTCCTTTTGCTCTCTCTTATCTCTGGATCTTTACACATGTTCTCCCCTCTTCCTGAAATACGTTTCCCAAACTCTTGCCTCCACATCCTTTCTTTGCCTTTGAAGATCCCATTAGTTGTAGAATACTTAGCTTGAATGTCACATCCTCTCAAAAGCCTCCCCTCTCCTCTCCCACCAGCAGTTTGGGATCTGCCTCTGGTTCCAGCATACCCTGACCTTCATCTGTCGGGGCGCTCACCATGGCATGCAGTAACCACATGCTCACATTTCTCCTTGAGGATAAGGGGAAACTTCCCTAGGAGTCTGGACAGCCAGGGCCATCTCTTTGTGGCCCCTGAGATGCTCAACACTCATTCAGAGTCCAACTGATACAAGTGCCATTGATGTGGGCCAAGTTTTGCTCACTCTGAGCACAGATGTTCCCAGTTAATTTTCAGTCTCTTCCAACTGAAAAGTTGGGTCCTTGGAAACGGATTAAAATCTAAAATAGGGAAAAGATCAAAGATAAAGCCAAACAAAAGATATCATAGTGAGAGTTTCAGTCTACTCAACTTCTAAGGAGCTTTACATATGTACTTTCACATCCCCGGGCTCCTCAGACCTTGTTTGTTAAATGAGAATAATAATGTCTTAAAATTTTGAGACTATAAAGCTCTTTTGAGCTCCTGTGAGATAGGGGTTTGATTCTGTGCAGATGTGTTATGATCAGTAGGAGGAAGAAGATTCACGAACAGCCCCAACCTGCTTCTTTTGTGTCCTAGTGTTTCTGATGCTGTGTAAGCTTGTGAAGGATAGCAAACAGGTAAAAGTTTTAAAGCTGTTCACATCTTTTTGGTTTTAGAAACCTGTTCTTATTGGAGAGTATTTTGGGACCGGGGGAAAAGTTTGGCCTGGGAATTAAAAGGCAAAAGACATCTCAGATCCCAAGTAGTTTGATGATTTTAAGTTAGACAGACTAGAGCTATGTGGATTGCATTCCTCATGAATTTTGTAAATTTTGAAATTAAAGGGAAAGTTCTCTAGGCAAAATGTGTTTTGCATTTGGTTTAATTAAAACTGTGCAAAAGGTCTACCAAGTGGTTATTCTGAAAGCAGAGGCCATTTCCCTTTGTTGAACCAGGTTGGAGTTGTTCTTGAGGACAGTTTGCCAGTTTCTTACAAAACTAAACATGCTCTTACCATATGATTTAGCAATCATGCTCTTTTGTATTTACCAAAAAGAGTTTAAAACTTACATCCATACAGAAACTTGTACAACCAGTATTTATTGCAGCTTCGTTTATAATTGCTAAAACTCGGAAGCAACCAAAATGTCCTTCAGTAGGTGAACAAATAAACTATGGCACATTCAGATAACAGAATATTACTCAGAGCCAAAAAGAAATGATCCATCAAACCATGCAAAGACATGAAGGAATCTTAAGAGTTTCAGGAGTCTTAATGACAAAGTGAGAGAAGCCAATCTGAAGTGGCTACAGTGTGATTCCAGCTATATAAAATTCTGGAAAAGCCATAACTATGGAGACAGTGAAAAGGGCAATGGTGACCAGAGCTGGTAGGGGGATGGGAGAAGGGATGAATAAGCAGAGCACAGAGGATTTTAGGATAGTAAAAATACTCTGTAGGATACTGTAACATGGCTATATGTTACATACATTTGTCAAAACTCATAGAATGCACAACATTGCGAGTAAACTGTAATGTAACCTATGGACTTTGGGTGATTGTGATGTGTCAGTATAACGTGGTTATAACAAGTGTACCACTCTAATGGAAGATACTGATAATGGGAGAGGCTATGTATGGATGGGGGCAAGGAGTATATGAGGAAGCTTTGTACCTTCCCATCAATTTTGCTATGACTTCAAATTGCTCTAAAAAAATAAAGCCTTTTACAGCAAAGTAAATCAGCTATACATGTACATATATGACCTAATTTTTGGATTTCCTTCTGGTTTATGTCAGCACGGAGCGCTGAGTAGAGTTCCCTGTGCTACAGTGTAGCTTCTCACTGGTCATCTGTTTTGTTCATAGTAGTGTATCTATGTCAGTCCCAATCTCCCAGTTCTTCCCACTCCCCCTCTTTCCCACTTGGTATACATACTTTTGTTCTCTATATCTGTGTCTCTATTTCTTCTTTGCAAATAATATCATCTATACAATTTTTCTAGATTCTACAAATATGTTTTGATATATAGTATTTGCAGAAACTAATACAACACTGTAAAGCAACTATACACCAATAAAAATTAGTAAAAATAAAGCCTTTAAGGAAAAGTCAATGACAAGTTTTACCTGCTAGAGTTATTGTGAAAATTAAATCAGTTAGCATTAATATGGTACCTTAGCACAACAACTAGAGTATATAGTAGCAGTTTGGTGTTCTAGCATTTTAGCTAAGAAGCAATTCTTTTGTAACACAAAAAATAAACAAACAAAACAGCTGATTGTTTGAAACACATACTAAACTTCGAATCAGACCACGTTCTAGGAGCACAGGCTTCTCAGTAAGCTTCTTACCCCTGTTCACCTTTTAAATTCTCAACATTTTTATTAGAGTTTGATATAGGGAATATCAGTGACCAGTAAACATGGACTTATTTGCTCATAAGAAAGCAAATAATAGCAATCAAATGGCTAAAAGTAAAATGTCTTGGAAAAATATGGTGGTGTAGTGGTGGTGGTGGTGAGGCAATCTCATAAAATCAAAAGAAAGCAGGAAAACTAATATTAACAAGGACAAAAAACAAATCAGCTCTAACACTTTCAGGAGCAGGAACTACATACTATTGGGAAAAAGCATATAGCTCATTGTCTGAAAAACTTAAAAAACAAATTCTGTAGATGACGGCACTGTTTAGTTTTGCATATGAATATTCTGATTTTAATTTTTTTGGTTTTGACTTTACTTTTGGGGGGCTCCAAAATCACTGCAGATGGTGACTGCAGCCCTGAAATTAAAAGACGCTTGCTCCTTGGAAGAAAAGTTGTGACCAACATAGACAGCATATTAAAAAGCAGAGACATTACTTTACCAACAAAGGTCCGTCTAGTCAAAGCTACTACTGGTTTTTCCGGTAGTCATGTATGAATGTGAGAGTTGGACTATAAGGAAAGCTGAGTGCCGAATAATTGATGCTTTTGAACTGAGGTGTTGGAGAAGACTCTTGAAAGTCCCTTGGACTGCAAGGAGATCCAACCAGTCCATCCTAAAGGAAATCAGGAAAAGACCCTGATGCTGGGAAAGATTGAAGGTGGGGGGAGAAGGGTACAACAGAGGATGAGATGGTTGGATGGCATCACCGACTCAGTGGACATGAGTTTGAGTAAACTCCAGGAGTTGGTGATGAATAGAGAAGCCTGGCGTGATGCAGCCCATTGGGTCACGAAGAGTCGGACATGACTGAGTGACAACTGAACTGAACTGAATGAGTTACTTCGAGGAAGAGATTATCCTCCCTCTGATTGGAAATGGCTTTGAGTAATGATTCTCACATTTTACGTCAAAAACATGATTGCTCTAAAATTTGGGGATGAAAACTGATAGGAGGAAATGCTTGTTCATAAAAGCTTAATAAGGTGCACTTGGGGCTCATTTGGTTACTTTTGAGTAAGAATATTGAATTCTAAATGCTATCTCAAAATCATTTTTCTTAGTTACTAGCCTGGAAGGTGGATTTGTTTTACTTTAAGTATTGTTGATTATAAACTTCTCATGGGGTTGCACAGGCAAAAGGACTAGATGGTTTTTTTAAATTGATTTTGAGTAGATGAAATATATAATCAGGTTAACAATTTGGGGAAAAAATCAATAAATACAAAGTTTTTAGTGAGTCAAATATGTATAGTGTCACTTAGATGGCAGCCTTTGATTTCTGTTCTGCGTTATCTTTGTTAGCACCTGTCTCTGAGATATGCCAGGTGCCTCAGACACTCAGACACTGTAATGGTTTCCAAGGAGATGTTTTAACAAATTTAGTCAAAGTCGCATCGGAGTAAGCAGGCGTCTTACTAAGCAATGCTGAATCACCTTCTCTCTAAGGAGGGCTGATGCTTTAATTTCGGGAGAAAAGAGTTGCTATAGCAAACTGAATTCATTAAAACATTGAAAAGGGTCCATGTATGGACTATATCTCACTGAAGGCCTTTCATAAGATGAGGACAGTGAGCATATCAAAGCCCAGGATCATCATATCATCAGTGCCTTCCCACCCACTGGGAATGTCAGCGCCACAGGCAGTGTCCTTTGTGGCCGTGGCCACAGCTTCAGATCTTCTCAGCCCTCCTCTTCCAACCCTGAGGTGGCAACCACTCTGGAAACTTCAGCCAGCTTCACACAGACTCCAGCTGATAGCACCCACCTTGGGCTCTCGCATCCTTGCTACCTTCCCCAGAGCGTCTCTGGAAGAGTGGGGACACAGGGGACAGAGGCTAATTGACACTTGCTACCCTCTTCCGTTTCTTGGGTGACTGTAGTTTCCTCAGAATATCCCACAGGATGGAGCATACTAGTGGCTGACTCAATGTTCGCCTTTCTATAGACATTTTTCCTTCCCTATTTTGTTCCCTTGTCTCTTCTCCTCTCCCTTGGATCCCTTTCTAAGTCACACACACATCTGTTAGGCTTTGCTATGGAGAGGACACAGGCTAAGACAACCCCCAGAACTGTCATTTCAAATAAGCCTACCAGTCTTTCTCAGGGCCCTAAACATGGCCAGAGTTTTTTCTTGCTAGGACTCTAAGTTCAGGGAAAGATTAGAATCATTTTCTTTTCTCACAGATATTCAAACTTTTACAATTACAAACAAAATAATACCATTTTTCTGCAAATGGCACTTTGTTTCCATGGCTTAGTTATCTTGTTTAAGCATTGAAACTTGAGTTCTTACTGTTTTGTAACTTTAATACAACCTTCCAATAGAATCTTTGGCCACCTGACAGACATTCTGAAGAGTCAGTCAGCTCACCAACCTCATGAATAAGGTGGTAGAGCTGAAAGTAAGTCGATAGGAAATAGCTTCTCGTTAGTAGAGCTTTGGGATCTCATGATTCAGAAGACTGAGAAGGGAGGAAGCAGTGGTTTGTGGGCCAAGATGGAGACAAGGATCTTGTTAAAGAGATCAGGCCCCACTTATTACCAGATTTCACTGTTGGTACATTTTGTCTGAAAACTTGTTGTCATCTACATTGCAAGGTACTGTTTATGATATACTTACCAAGTTGGTGGGACTGTGCTATGTCCTATGGGGCAAAAACATAATAAATGTTTTCAGTCAGAGAACTTGCAATTGAATTGAGAAAAAATTATTAGGAAACAAGGTTTGACAATAAACAAAATCAAAGCCTAAACTTCTTGGTAGAGAGAATGAGTTCTCTACGAATTAATAACAAAGATACAATGAGTGAGGGTAGAATTTTTGCTCAGGAAGAACTTTCAGAAGACACATACATTAAGTTTGCTGTTGTTTTGGCCAGTAAGTCATGTCCGACCCTGCCACCCAATGGACTGCAACACTCCAGGCTCCTCTGTCCTCCACTATCTCCCTGAGTTTCCTCAAACTTTCCTCCCTTGAGTCAGTGATGCCATCCACCTATCTCAACCTCTGTCACCCCCTCTTCCTCCTGCCTGCAATCTTTCCTAGCATCAGGGTCTTTTCCAATGAGTTGGCTCTTCACATCAGGTGGCCAATGAATTGAAGCTTCAGTTTTCAGCATCAGTCCTTCCAGTGAATATTCAGTGTTGATTTCCTTTAAAATTGATTGGTTTGATCTTGCAGTTCAAGGACTCTCAAGAGCCTTTTCTGGCACCACAATTTGAAAACATCAGTTCTTCCATGATCAGCCTTCTTTATGGTCCAACTCTCACATCCATACATGACTATGTGCACTAAGTTAGAAATGGCCGATTTTTGGTTGGTAGAAAGGAAGTTACTCTAGGCAGTGAGAGAAGCATGAAAGATGGCATAAAAAAAATCATCCTTTCAGCTGTTTGCATCTACTTTGAGCTTAGCATCCTACCTGGTTCTGGGAATATAATGATAAATGAGACTCGCTTAGTTCTCACCCTCTGGAGCTTGAAGCCTTGGGGAATTAGTGAATGAATTCGGTCTGCACTGAGCCAAAGGAGCATGTTGTTCCGAGGAGACCATTGACAAACAAAAGAGATGATCATTTTATGAGAAAAAAATTATAAATTTTTATATATGAGGTATAAAATGTGCCAACTGAGGATGAAAGTCACATTTTATCACTCTTATATTTCAAGCTCTATAGTACATGTTTCTTTCTCTGAAGAACTAAGTTTAATCAGCGAACAGCTGTCTCTTTGATCAATATATTTTTTTCTTTCCAGAAAAATAAATGAGGACAACATTATATTTTGATATTCAGGGTTTCTCGTTTATTATTTTCCTCATCAGGGCCTCAACAGATGTACATCTCTATCTATCAATAAAAGCCCTTTTCAATAAAAGCCTGGCTTTAGGTTTTAGATAAATGGCAGCTTAGGAGATTCTCAAGCAAATTTATGCTCAAATACTCTCTGATTACCATAACTTTTCAACACGTAATTTAAAATTGGATATAAAATAAAGCAATCAGATATAAAGTGATGAAAATTAGAAATATCACATTTTTTAAAATTTCTTTTTCTTATCATGTATTGAACCAGAATTTGAACATATACCTGAGACATAATAGGGTATCATTGGACACAGAATCCAAATATAACCTCTTCTCAGTGGAAGACTTAGTGGAAAATCTACCCTGCCTCCTAAAATGCTGCACTGTTAATGCTCCATATTATATATTTCAAAGATAGGAGAGAAGCACAGGACCGACCTGGGAGTTGGTTTGTTGTGGTAAATGCTGGTTTTTTTTTTGAAGAGCAGAGAGAAATAATCCTTGTGGATTGTGGCTTCCTGACTCCTAGTTACAAAATGGAGAAAGTCACCTGTGTGGAAAAGGAAATTGATTTACAAGCAGTGGCCATATCTAACATAAACTTGATGAACAAAATGAAAAGAGGCTCTGACAATGTCAAAGTACATTTTTAAAAAGTTGGCAGCATGAAGAAGGTCTTGGAGAAAGCTCACTTTGATCTGCTGAGGACAGCGACAGGCACCTCGGCCTTTGTCCTTTTCATCAATTAGCCTCATTCTCTGGCTCAGATGCTGGATACAGATCATCCAAAGGAGTGAGAATTTTTTCCGAGTTCTGTTTAACCTTTACTGAGGGTTTACTATATTCCAGGCACTCTGCAATAACAGAAGACATAAATGTATCAATGTATTCATTTGAAAATATTTGTTGAGTGTAACTAGGTGGTTGGCCTCTGCAAATGCAGTTGTAAACAAGATGAAGTTCCTCTGGATCTGAGATTCTAACCAGGGGGCCCAACTACCAAAGTTTACAGACATATTCATGATACAGTTTCAGGCATGGTCCTGATTCTTGAGAATCTGATAGCCTAGTGGGGGGAGTTAATATATACAGGGAGAGGGAAAACCAGCTAGAAATAGAGGAAGCCAGAAGGTGAAGAGTCTGTGGTCAAGTGTTATTTCAAATTGACCTTAACTTACAATTTTATCTCCTTTGGTTTTTGTGCTATCTACTTACCATCCAGTGACACCCCCTATTAAAATCCATTTCATTGTAGAGGCATTTTACAAAAGGTCTTCTTTCATGATTTGAGTATAATTAGATAGTCCAAGTCAAGATTCTTACCATTTCTATACTTTGTTATTGAGTAAATTATTCATTATGAGGGAACTAGTAAAATATTTTGCAAGGTGCTATTCTGAAAAAGAAAACAGGTCAATTTTTAAGTGAGCAATTATGGATTGGTAACAGAATTAAACAGAATTTCCATCTAGATCACAAACTGCTGTGACAGAGATGCAGCTGGAACAGATCTTGTCTCCTCTGAGGGTTACTGGACAATCCAAAGTCTGTGTTTGGGTTATGAGGACAAATACACAAGAAGGAAACGTATCATATTTAAGACACAGTCCCTGCCCTCAGTAGTATATTTAAGACACAGTCCCTGCCCTGAAAGGGCTTACAGTCTTAAATAAACTACTTTTTCTTCTTGTGGACTTATCCCCAGTAACCCAAACACAGACTCTGGTTTTGTCCGGCAACCCTGAGAGGAGACCAGACCTGTTCCAGCCGCATCTCTGTGTTCCTGGTGCAGAGCCTGACTCGCCATTGGTGCTGAATAAAATATGTTGACCTGGAAAAAAAGTAGCATATTTAAGAAAGAAAGTGTGCCTCTTTTATTTATTCATTTGGCATTTATTTTTGATACCTATTCTGTGCTGGGGCTTCCCCTGTGGCTTAGCTGGTAAAGAATCCACCTGCAATGCGGTAGACCTGGGTTCTATCCCTGGGTTGGGAAGATCCCCTGGCAAAGGGAAAGGCTACCCACTCAAGTATTCTGGTCTGGAGAATTCCATGGACTGTATAGTCCTTGGGGTCGCAAATAGTCTGACACAACTGAGTGACTTTCACTATTCTGTGCTACGGAGTATGCTGGCAAATACTGGCTCAGACAGTAAAAACTCTGCCTGCAATGTAAGGGACTCTGGTTCAATCCCTGGGTTGGGAAGATCTCCTGAAGAAGGGTATGGTAACCGACTCCAGTATTCTTGCCTGAAGAATCCTATGGACAGAGGAGCCTGACGAGCTATGGTCCATGGGGTTGCAAAGAGTCAGACATGACTGAGCAACTAACGCACACAGAGTGATGGACATAACATGCTCTGTCCCCCTGAGCTTTCAATACAAACACTACGTTTAGTGAGAGCATCTTCTGCCTAGTTACACTGTTAGAAAACATGTCACCAGGCCATCTGCAAAGAACTATGCTGAGGATGAGAGGCGGTTTAGATCCCTCTCTCCCTCCAAAGCTACAGCCCCCCTGCTTGCACTTGTCTTTTTTTTAATCTATTTTTTAACTTTATAATATTGTATTGGTTTTGCCATACATTGACATGAATCCACCATGGGTGTACATGTTTTCCCTTTCCAGAACCCCCCTTCCACCTCCCTCCCCATCCCATCCCTCTGGGTCATCCCGGCGCACCAGCCCCGAGCACCCTGTATCATGCATCGAACCTGGACTGTCGATTCGTTTCACATATGATAATTTACATGCTTCAGTGGCATTCTCCCATATCATCCCACCCTCGCCCTCTCCCATCGAGTCCATAATACTGTTCTATACATCTGTGTCTCTTTTGCTGTCTCGCATACAGGGTTATCATTACCGATTTACTAAATACCATATATATGCGTTAGTATACTGTATTGGTGTTTTCCTTTCTGGCTTACTTCACTCTGTATAATAGGCTCCAGTTTCATCCACCTCATTAGAACTGATTCGAAGGTATTCTTTTTAATGGCTGAATAGTATTCCATTGTGTATATGTACCCCAGCTTCCTTATCCATTCATCTGCTGATGGACATCTAGGTTGCTTCCATGTCCTGGCTATTATAAACAGTGCTGCGATGAACATTAGGGTACACCTGTCTCTTTCAATTCTGGTTTCCTTGGTGTGTATGCCCAGCAGTGGGATTCCTGGGTCATATGGCAGTTCTATTTCCAGTTTTTTGAGGAATCTCCACACTGTTCTCCATAGTGGCTGCACTAGTTTGCATTCCCACCAACAGTGTAAGAGGGTTCCCTTTTCTCCACACCCTCTCCAGGATTTATTGCTTGTGGACTTTTGGATAGCAGCCATTCTGACGGGCATGAAATGGTAACTCACTGTGGTTTTGATTTGCATTTCTCTGATAATGAGTGATGTTGAGCATCTTTTCATGCACTTGACTTAAAGGAGGGAGGGTCAGGCAGGTACAGTGATGGTTGTAGAGCTGATCCTCATCTTGTAATTATGCCTGAACTTTAAATGGTGGAAAAGCCTGTGGGATATATGAACTCACTGAGAAATTCATTACAGATTTGTTGTTTAGTCACCAAGTCATGTCTGACTTTTTGTGACATATGGACTACAGCCTGCCAGGCGCCTCTGTTCCCCACTGTTTCCCAGAGTTTGCTCATTATAGATGCTAGCTGGCAATAGTACTGAGGGACTGAGCATTGCACCATGACCCATTCAATAAATGTTAACAAAGCTTCACAATGTATAATTTCCTTTCTTAAATGTTACCTGTGTTAGTGAAAATCACAGATGCCTGAGAATTTGCTATTAAAATCCCTTTCCTAAATGAGGAGAATGGACCTTGTTCTAATAAGGCCACTTATTAATAGAAGATCCAGACCGAGACTTTGATGATACCCTTGGGTTCTGTCCACCATAGCATGCTAGCCCCTTGAATATTAGTAAATTACTTGGAAAAGGAATTGTTTGCCTGCCTAGGTACCTCCATGGTGCCTAAACAGTGAGAATTTTTACTGGTAGCCTGAGAATCTCTTGAGAAAGTTTGTGATGAATGTGTGAGAAAAATTCTTCAAAGGTGGAAATTAGATTTCAACAGTGGTGTTCAGGATTACCATTTCATTCACCATTGAGAAGTGATAAAGCATAAAATGAAGTGACAGGGGCGAAATTATTTTTGAACCTTGCCATTTGCTTAGGATACAGGAATATTTGCTGATTTTTAAATTTAACATAGTGGGATTCATTTTTTCCTTTTGAAATGAAAGCTTTTTTTTGAGGACAAAGCTGAGATTTTTGCCTGAGAATAAACTGATTTTCTGAGCTTTGCCTCTTTGGTTCCATCAGCGAGGAGCTCGGGAGGTCCCGAGGTGAATGAAATGTAATTTGCAAAGCACCACCCATGGCATTTCCCATAATTCCCAATGTAACGCTGTCATCTCCTCTTATTATGCAGCACTCCTGTGTGTACAGCCCTCTGCTCATGCTTTAAATACGCTCACTCTCTCATATAAGCCATACAATAATCCTACCAGAGGGTTTAGATCAAATGCCTGTGGCCACAAAGCTAGTGAGAATGGACACCAAGGGCCACGTGTCAACAAATCCCTTAATACCAGCATTTAAAATACTTTGTCCTTCAGAGGTGCCCTTGGGGCACTGGAGGGTCTAAAAGGGACAAAATCAAAGCTATTTCTCTCTCTTCTTAGAAACATTTACCTCTTTTTGTATATGGTAGGTTTCCTCATGTTTAGAGCTCCCGAAATTTATAGCATAACTCAGATACACCAAGAAAATGCAATTTTTTGGCTTAGTCTCTAGCTAATCGTGTCACCATTAACAGGCCTCATCCAATGAGAAGCAGAGAAGAGAAAGTTAAATAAACATCAAGAAGAGTTTAAGCTTAGTTCACTCTAAACCATGAAGAGTGCCTTTTAAAAATGTGCAGTGTTTCAAAGAGCCAACTTACCCGCCGCCCCCCCCCCCCCCCGCCACCTGCCCATTTCCATCCTCAGAAAGCTTCTGAGTTCCAGACAGGGGAGTGACTCTCCTGTCCACATTCAGTTCCATGCTCCCGGCTGCCTGAGTACCAAGTACCCAGATGTGCTCCAATTCTGAAGCAGCTTGGGGTCTATCCTTTCAGTTCCAGCACGTTCTTGGCAAAGCTCCCTGACTAAAATGGCCTCCTTCTCATGTTACAGCTCTTCTGAGGTCTGGCTGTGATCCTCATTTGTTACTAGTCCAAGCAGCCAGCTCTGCAGTCTTTTATTAACTAGGAGACACCTCATCCCCAGGAAGAAGACCCCCTCTGGCTAAACAGGCTGTTTCTACCAAGTTATACAATGAGAATTTCCCTGCTGGTCTTAACAAATCTATTCTCAGCAATGTTGCGAACTGGAGATCTAGTTACACATAAAATAAAAATGACTGCTTATCCCCACTCGATGGACCAGTATTTCAACTGTATTCATAGTTGATATGAATCAAAAATTGCAGCAAGTTAGTATCAGAAAGCACCTTAAAGCTATGGACAGTCTTCTTCCCCACCTTACAGGGTAAAGAATCTGAGTCCCAGAGATGAAATGGTTGACTATGGTCACACCTCACTAATGGCATTTTAAGCCCCTAACCCCCTGCCCATCGATTATAAACCCACATCAGTCAGAATGGCTGGGTCCTGTCCCCCGTACCTGAGCATGAACTTGATGTACGTATCACACTATGACAAAGTTAGTCTGCCAGAGAGAAGAGCTGCAATTGTTTGGGTACATTCCAGTTTCATGTGAAATCCTTTGAGCCCAAGGAGATCAATCACGTTTCTCTGTAAATAATATGTCTTTAAGTTTCCTGTGTATTCGGAGGGCATCTAGGAAACCAAGGTTGGGAAGGAAGTGGATGTGCACAAGTTAACTCAGGGCGATTTTCTTTCACTTCTTTATCTCTGCTCACTGTAGCTTCAAAATAATGCCACCTTTGGGGAGCATGATGGAAGATTTTCAGCATAAAATGTATTCAGTAATGAGAAACATAAAAAAAACACTCCATGAATACTAATGTGTTGCCTAAATATTGTATCTTTAATTTTCCACTCAGTGAATTATCCAAAATAAAATGTAAAAGCAATTATTTCAGGAATGAGATACCATGCCTAAGGGGGGAGGAAGGGGCTTTAGAAATGATACAAAATGGTTGTAAAAATAGGAAAATATCCGGGGAAAAGTGCCTTTTTCCCTGCAGGGCAGACTGCTGATCATGGATTCCTATAAGAACAGTGGCAGAGGCTCTTCTGCAGTTGGAGAGCTGTAGCATTAGGCAGGAGGGAAACCCTCTGGGGCAACAGGAGATAGAGACAAAGCCTAGTGGGGAGAAGGGGGCACTTTGAAAAACTTGTGTGGTTCTCTTTTATCCTCCAGGTGCACACACTTGCCTGGCTCTCACAGCCATACGATTCTTCAGTGACGTGTATTCTTCCAAGGCCACAAAGTCAGAGGTCTCTCATTCCACGCTCTCACTGGTCAGATGCCACCCCTCCAGTCATCAGTAACCCCTCATTTTCCTGGGCTGGGTCACCTGCCTTTCCAGGCATCCCCAGGAAGCTCTAGGAGCAGGGGCCTATTCCAGTGATGTACAGATAGTCCTCAACTCATGATGATTCAACTTATGATTTTTCAGTTTTAGGATGGTGGGGAAGTGATACTTATCCAGCATAAACCAAACTTTGAATGTTCATCTTTTCTGGGGCTTGTAATATGCAGTAAGATCCTTTCTCATGATGCTGGGAGGCATCCTTGAACCACAGCTCCCAATCCGCCACCTGATCGAGGAGGGGAAATGACCAATACACTTACAACTATTCTGTTTTCCACTTTTGGTACAGTATTCAATAAATTACGCAAGATATTTAATGCTTTCTTATACAATGGGCTTGGTGTTAGGCGATTTTGCCCAACTATAGACTAATGTAAGTGTTCTGAGCATGTTTGAAGTAGGTTATGCTAAGACATGGTGTTTGGTAGCTTAGCTGTATGAAATGAAGTTCTGGTTTATGATATTTTCAGCAATGGATTTAGCATGATGTAACATATCAAGGAGCTCTCCAACTGCAGAAGAGCTTCTGCCACTGTTCTTATAGGAATCCATGATCAGCAGTCTGCACTGCAGGGAAAAAGGCACATTTTCCCGGATATTTTCCTATTTTTACAACCATTTTGTATCATTTCTAAAGCCCCTTCCTCCCCCCTTAGGCATGGTATCTCATTCCCAAAATAATTACTTTTACATTTTATTTTGGATAATTCACTGAGTGGAAAATTAAAGATCTGTAGAAGATCTGTAGGGTCCTTCGCTGGGGACTAATGTGGGGGAAATTGTGCTGCCCCAGTACATCAGAACCTGACCTTATTTGTAAAGAAGGTTGTTGTGGATGTGATTAGTTAAAGTTGGGGCATACTAAAGCAGGATGAGTCCCTAGTCCAATATGACTAGGGATCTTATGAAAAGGGAAAGTTTGGATGCAGATGTGAATAGAGGAAAGATGATATGAAGGGACACAATGAGAACACCACCTACAAGCCAAGGAACCTATGTCCAAGGAAGTTATGAAAGAGGCCTGGAACAGAGCCCTCAAGAGCAACCAGCCATGCTGGCATGTTGAGTTCAGACTTCCAGTCCCCGGAATTGTGAGACGATACATTTCTGTTCTGTAAGCCACCCCATCTGTGGTACTTTGTTACTCTGATATGAAATTGGTGCTGTGAGCGTCTTTCCTACTCCTAACACTCATCATTCCTCCCCTAGCCTTCTTCCAGTCTTCCCATTAAACACTGGACTGTCCTCTGAGGCGCTTCAGCTGTGCCATACCAAGGTCTTGACCCTCTCCCGGGAGTATCTGCTTTGAAATCTTTGTGACTGTGGAACATAAAATCTTGTTGTTTGGGGAAGCAGTAAATCACAGATGTCAAAAGTGTAGGTTTGGTAGTCAGAAAGAACAGTGTTTAATCTCTGCCTAATGGCACACTTTGAGAATGTTAAAGACCCGGGAACATCTGGTCTGTTAAGAAAGTGAAAGTGAAGTCACTCAGTCGTGTCTGACTCTTTGCAACCCCATGGACTGTAGCCTACCATGTTCCTCCGTCCATAGGATTTTCCAGGCAAGAATACCAGAGTGGGCTGCCATTTCCTTTCCAGGGGATCTTCCTGACTCAGTCGTATAGTAGTAATATATAAATAATATTGCATTTTATAGTCAGCGTCTTAGATTTTACAAAATATGGTAAAATGTTAAACAAAAATGTGTGAAGTTTTAGCACACTAAAGGAAATAAATTTAAATGATTAACTATACAAATAAATTAAAATTTTACCTGTGAGTCCTACTTTGAAAGGGTAGTACTTGGTCCTGTGAAAGATATCTGGGGAGCCAGGAAAGGCTTCCAGGAGGAAGTGGCAATGGCCTGAGAACTAAGAACTGCAGGAATAGTAAGAATCAGCTAGGTAAGCGAAGAGTATGAATAGAAACTAGTGATATAAAGGCCCTAGAGCAGGAGAGGGTTTGGGGTGTGGAAAGATCAGTGTGGACGGAGGGCAATGGGCAGTGTGATGTAAGATGAACTTGAGAAGATGGGAAGGCTCCTTTGAGGTAGCCACGTGAAAATGCCAAATAAACAGTGGCAGCCCCAAAGGGCGCTTCTTGTTCTTCAGTTTCTCAGACATGTCCAACTCTTTGTAACCCCATGGACTGCAGCACACCAGGCTTCCTTGTCCTTCACCATCTCCCAGGGATGCTCATGTCCATTGAGTCTATGATGCCATCCAACCATCTCATCCTCTGTCACCCCTTATTCTCCAGCCCTCAATCTTTCCCAGCATCATGGTCTTTTCCAATGAGTTGGCTCTTCTAATCAGGTGGCCAAAGTACTGGAGCTTCAGTATCCATCCTTGCAACGAATACTCAGGGTAAATTTCATTTAGGATTGACTGGTTTGATCTCCGTGCTGTCCAAGGAACTCTCAAGAGTCTTCTCCAGCACCACAGTTGGAAAGCATCAATTCTTTGGCACTCAACCTTCTTTATGGTCCAACTTTCATATCCATACATGACTAATGGAAAAACCATAGCTTTGACGACATGGACCTTTGTCAGCAAGGTGATATCTCTGCTATTCAATACACTGTCTAGGTTTGTCATAGCTTTTCTTTTTTATTATTTATTCATTTTTAATTGATTGATGATTGTTTTACAATATTGGTTTGATGTCTGACATACATCAGCATGAATTAACCGTAGGTGTACAGATATCCCCTCCCTCTTGAATCTCCCACCCATCTCCTGTCCATTCCCACCCCTCTAGGTTATTACAGAGCCCCAGTTTCAGTTCCCTGAGTCATACAGCAAATTGCAATTGGCTACTATATGCATATATTAGTGTATATACATCCATGCTGCTTTTCCATTCATCTCACCCTCTCCCTCGTCTCCCCAACCCTTGTCCATAAGTCTGTTCTCTATGTCTGTGTCTCCATTGCTGCTCTGTGAACATGTTCATCAGTACCATCCTTCTAGATTCCATATATATGTGTTAATAAGCGATATTTGTTTTTCTCTTCCTGGTTTACTTCACTCTGTATAATAGGCTCTATGTTCATCCACCTCATTAGGACTGATCCAAATGTGTTCCTTTTATAGTTGAGTAGTATTCCATTGTATATATGTACCACAGCTTCTTTATCCATTCATCTGTTGATGGACATCTAGGTTGCTTCCATGTCTCAGCTTTTGTAAATAGTGCTGTAATAAACATTGGGGTATGCATGTCTTTTTCAGTTTTGGTTTCTTCAGGGTATGTGCCTAGGACTGGGATTGCTAGGTCATATGGTGGTTTTATGCCTAGTTTTTTAAGGAATCTCCATACTTTTTACCACAGTGGCTTTATCAATTTACATTCCCTCCAGCAGTGCAAAAGGGTTCCCTTTTCTCCACACCCTCTTCAGCACTTGTTTTTTGTGTATTTTTTAATATGACCATTCTGTCTGGTGTGAGGTGATATCTCATTGTAGTTTTGATTTGCATTTCTCTAATAATGAGTGAAGTTGAACATCTCTTTATGTGTTTATTAGCCATCTATATGTCTTCTTTGGAGACATATCTGTTTAGGTTTTTCACCCACTGTTTGATTGGGTTGTTTGTTTTTCTAGTATTGAGTTGTATGAGCTGCTTGTATATTTCAAAAATTAATCCTTTGTCAGCTCTTTCACTTGCTATTATTTTCTCCCATTCTAAGGGTTGTCTTTTCACCTTGTTTATGGTTTCCTTTGCTGTGCAAAAGCTTTTAAGTTTAATTAGGTCCCACCTATTTACTTTTGTTTTTGTTTCCATTATTCTAGGTGAGTCATAAAGGATCTTGCCATCATTTATGTCATACAGTGCTCTGCTCATGTTGTCTTCTGAGTTGCATAATTTCTGGTCTTACATTTAGGTCTTTAATCCATTTTGAGTTCATCTTTGAGTTCAGTGTTAGGAAGTGTTCTAATTTCATTCTTTTGCACGTAGTTGTCCAGTTCTTCCCTTACCACTTCTTGAAGAGACTATATTTTTCCCATTGTATATTCTTGCTTCCTTTATCAAAGATACAGGGCCCATATGTGCATGGATTTATCTCTGGGATTTCTATCTTGTTACGTTGACCTGTACTTCTGTTTTTTTGTTTTTTTGTTTTTTTTGCCAGTATCTTACTGTCTTGATGACTGTAGCTTTGTAGTATAGACTGAAATCAGGTAAGCTGATTCCTCCTGCTCCATTCTTCTTTCTCAAGATTGCTTTAGCTCTTTGGGACCTTTTGTGTTTCCATACAAATGGTGAATTTTTTTTGTTCTAGTTCTGTGAAAAATGTCATTGGTAATTTGGTAGAGATTGCATTGAATCCATGGATTGCTTTTGGTAGTACAGCCAATTTCACAATATTGATTCTTCCAACCCAGGAGCATGGAATATCCCTCTGTCTGTTTGTGTCATCTTTGATTTCTTTCATCAGTGTCTTACAGTTTTCTGTATATAGTTATTTTGTCTTATCATTGCTTTTCTTCCAAAGGGCAAGCGTCTTTAAATTTTATGGCTGCAGTCACTGTCCATAGTGATTTTGGAGCCCAAGAAAATAAAAATAAAGAGAGTTTCTAGGACATAAATACTGTTGAGTCATCTGAATCAAGGCCATTATTAAAGCCATGGTGGGGATGACATAACCAAGAGATGTGATTTTCAACTTGGGCTGCACTTTAGAATCCTCTGTGCTATGTGCTAAGTCACTTCAGTCATGTCTGGCGCTTTGCAACCCTATGGACTGTAGCCCACCAGGCCCCTCTGTCCATGGGATTCTCCAGGCAAGAATACTAGAGTGGGTTTCCATTTCCTCCTCCAGGGGATTTTCCCCACGTAGGGGTCAAATCCAAGTCTCTTAAGTTTCCTGCATTGGCAGATGAGGTCTTTACCACTAGAAACGGCTTTAAAAAATCCCAATAGCCAGGCTGTCCACAAAATTATTTAAGTAAACTACTACAAGGAAACTCCAGAATCAATATTTTTAAGGCTCTTTATCTATACTATTCCCTAGAGGTAGACATGTTTAAGAACCACTGGCCTAGAGAGAAAACACAGAGCAGAAGGTGAAGAAGGGCTAGAATGAAGAGTTGAGAATTCTGATACTTAATGGCCTGGTTGAGGAGGAGGAAGCTGCAAAGAAGACAAAGAAGGAGTGACCAAGAGATCCAGGGAAAAAACAAGAGAATGTTGAATTGTAAAAGTGAAGAGGAAAAGGGAAGGAGATGCCAACAGTGATGAATGATGCTGAGAGGTAACAGGTAAGGACTGAAAACATCCATTGGGAACAATCACTGAGAGGTCAATGGTGATCTTTACAGGAGCTATTTGTTGATGTGGTGGAGTCAGAAGCCAGATTACTCTGAGAACAGAGGTGGAATGAGAACACCAAGTATGAGGGCTGTTATCAGAAATTTAGCTACTAAGTAGATTAAGGAGATCATGCTGCTTCTGAGTCCCTTTAGTCGTGTCCAACTCTGTGCGACCCCATAGACGGCAGCCCACCAGGCTCCCCCGTCCCTGGGATTCTCCAGGCAAGAACGCTGGAGTGGGTTGCCATTTCCTTCTCCAATGCACGAAAGTGAAAAGTGAAAGTGAAGTCGCTCAGTTGTGTCCGACTTTTCGCCACCCAATGGACTGCAGCCTACCAGGCTCCTCCATCCATGGGATTTTCCAGGCAAGAGTACTGGAGTGGAGTACTGGCAAGAGTACTGGCTTACTTCACTCAGTAAGCCAGAAAGAAAAACATCAATACAGTATACTAATGCATATATATAGAATTTAGAAAGATGGTAATGATAATCCTATATGCGAGACAGAGAAAGAGACACAGATGCATAGAACAGTCTTTTGAACTCTATGGGGAAAGGTGAGGGTGGGACAATCTGAGAGAATATCACTGAAACGTATATTATCATATGTGAAACAGAACACAAGTCCAGGTTCGATGCATGAGACAAGTGCTCAGGGCTGGTGCAATGGGATGACCCAGAGGGATGGGATGGTGAGGGAGGTGGGAGGGCGGTTCAGGATGGGGAACACTTGTAAACCCATGGCTGATTCATATCAATGTATGGCAAAAACCACTACAATATTGTAAAGTAATTAGCCTCAAACTAAAATAAATAAATTAATTTAAAAAATTAATATGTTATTGGCTTGTATTTCTTTCCAAAGTCCATGCTCATATAACCACCATGAATTCATTAATTCATATAATTCATTAATTCAAGTAAGCAAGAAGTATTCCCAAGCTGAATATTTAGGGGTTGTGACCCTGATGTTAAAACTCATACACTTCTCAACAAAGGTCTGCCTCATGCCTACCTCATGCCAAGCATGGCACCGAGAATAGAAAATAAAAAAGTGAACAAGATAGGGAATTTTAAATTCCTTCTTAACTTGTTCTTGTCCCAAGAGACTCATCACGTAGAATACTAATGTCTAGCAAAAAACTTAGGAAGAATAAATCCATTCTTTTTTATAGCATGGTAATATTGTATTGTATATATGTACCACATCTTCTTTATCTATTCCTCTATCAATGATCATTTAGGTTGCTTCCATGACTCGGCTATTGTAAACAGTGCTGCAATGAACATTTGGGTACATGTATCCTTTCAGATCATATTTTTCTCTGGATATATGCCCAGGAGTGGGATTGCAGGGTCATATGGTAGTGCCATTTTTAGTTTTTTAAGGAAGCTTTATACTATTCTCTATAGTGGCTGTATGAACTTACATTCCCATCAATAGTGTAGGAGGGTTCCCTTCTCTCCAGACCCTTTCCAGCATCTATTGTTTGTGGATTTTTTGATGGTAGTCATTTTGACAGATGCAAGGTGATATCTCATTGTAGTTTTGGTTTGCATTTCTTTAGTAATTAGCAGTGTTGAACATGTTTCTATGTGCCTCTTGGCCATCTGTTTGTCTTCTTTGGAGAAATGTCTGTTTAGGTCATTTGCCCATTTTTTGATTGGGATTTTTTGTTTTGATGCTGTTAAGCATCTTGAACTGTTTGTGAATTTTGGAGATTAATCCTTATTGGTCATATAATTTGCAATTATTTTCTCCCAATCTGTACGTTATCTTTGCTTTTTTTTTTAAATTATTGTTTCTTTTGCTGTGCAAAAGCCTTTGAATTTAAGTAGGTCCCATTTGTTTATTTTTGTTTCTATTTCCATTATTCTGGGAGATGGATTGAAAAAGATATTGCTGCAATTTGTATCAGAGAGAGTTCTGCCTATGTTTTCCTCTAGGAGTTTTATAATGTTTATCTCACACCAATCAATCCTAAAGGAAATCAACCTTGAACATTTATTGGAAGGACTGATGTTGAAGCAGAAGCTCCAATACTTTGGCCACCTGAGGTGAAGAGCCAATTCTTTGGAAAAGACTCTGATGCTGGGAAAGATTGAGGGCAGAAAGAGAAGGATGCAACAAAGGATGAGATGGTTGGATGGCATCACAGATTCAATGGACATGAGTTTGAGCAAATTCCAGGAGATAGTGAAGGACAGGGAAGCCTGGTGTGCTGCAGTCCATGGAATTGCAAAGAGTCAGACATTATTTAGTGACTGAACAACAACAACAACTAATATTTAGGTCTTTAGTCCATTTTGAGCTTATTCTGTGTATGGTATTAAGGAATGATCTAATTTCATTTTTTCTGTTTCATTTCCATACACTAACAACAAAAGATCAGAAAGAGAAATTCAAGAAGCAATTCCATTTATCATGGCATCAAAAAGAATAAAATACCTAAACATAAACCTACCTAAGGAGACAAAAGACCTGTACTCTGAAAACTATAAGACGCTGATGAAAGAAATCAAAGAAGACACAAGCAGATCAAAAGATGTACCATGCTTGTGGATTGGAAGAATCCATATTGTGAAAATGACCATACTACCCAAAGCAATCTACAGATTCAATGCACTCCCTATCAACTTACCAATGGCATTTTTCACAGAACTAGAACAAAAAAATCTAAAAACTTCTATGGAGACAAAAAAGACCCCAAATAGCCAAAGCAATCTTGGGAAAGAAAAACAGCTGGAAGACTCAGGCTCCTTGACTTCAGATTATACTCAAATCTACAATATTCAAAACAGTATGGTACTGGCAAAAAAAAAATGGAAATATTAACCAATGGTACAGAATAGAAAACCTAGAAATAAATTCAGGCACCTTTGGTCAATTAATCTATGACAAAGGAAGCAAGACTACATAATGTTACAAAGACAGTCTCTTCAACAAATGGTGCTGGGAAAATTGGATTGCTACATGCAGAAAATTTTCTTCTATTCTCTTTTTTTCTTCTTTATCAAGATTGGAGTCAATAGAAAATAGTAAAAACAGAAAAATAAATGAAATTTTTGTACTGGACTTACAGAGTTTTGCACACAATAAGCACTTAATGAGTGAAATATCAACCTGATGGCCTTTCTACCAACTGGTAAGTGAACAACCAATGTGTAAAGTCAAAGTGAAAGTGTTAGTTGCTCAGTCATATCCGACTCTTTGCAACCCCATGGACTGTAAACCACCAGGCTCCTCTGTCCATGGGATTCTCCAGGCAAGAATACTGGAGTGGGTTGCCATGCCCTTCTCCAGGGAATCTTCCTGACCCAGAGATTGAACCCAGTTCTCCCATATTGCAGGCAGATTCCTTACTGTTTGAGCTACCTGTAAAACCACAAATGTGTGTAAATATGATATAAGTGAACTTCTTCATACCTTCCCTTAATTATCAGGACTGTTTACAAAATGAACTTGATCCTCTACATCATGGATTGTGCTAGAAGAATCAAAGATGAATATGGAAGCTCATGGTCTACTACAGTGCAAAGAGCAAATATTTACAACACAGTGATAAATGCTACTCTAGATATGGTGTGATTATGCTCCCTTAATGGGGTAGGATGGGAGTGGCCTGGCTGGTGTGTGTAACCACAGGGCCCAAGATAGCCTCAGGAGCATAGATGAAGTATTAGGGCCAGGAGGAAGTGTAAAGGTTAGTTGAACGAGAGGGTTAGTAAGGCAGAAAAGTGAGTCTATACTCTTGATGACAAGAAGGAGGGTCTGAAGTGGATGCCAGGGACTGGAGTATAAGCCAAAGACTCACACACCCAGGGAAATGAGACCCAGGGACTACAGTTAAATGGAGAAGCCCTGGAACCAGGGCTGTTGCCTATTTTTGGCTTCCTGGACCTTCCCTTCTATTCTTGAGTAGACAGAGAAGAAAAGAGTTTTCAGAAGTTGAAACAACAAAGGGATCCAGATAAAACTTCCTGGTGGACTTAGATGAAGGAGAAGTTTTAAAATTATAGAAGGACCAGGGTGGTGCTCTTTAGGAAGATGGCCTTAGGCATGGCCACCACTGCAAAAGCCTGAGATACAGTGTAGTGCATGCTCTATGTGGAGAGATGTTTTAATGCCTTTGACTCTGTATCAAGGACTCAGTTATGGACTAAGTTGCATGTATTCACCAGACATTATTAGCTATTAATACTCCTGGTGATTGATATGCATAATGAATTTACACCAAATCTACAACCTTGAGATGATAGATGGAAGGAAAATTCATTTGACAGATCCAATAATTTCTAGTGGGATAAAAGAAAGATACACTCTGGTTACATCTTCTTTCTAATTTGTCTGTTAAAATATCTATCTTGATGGGAGTGTGCTAGATGCACATATATCTTCAACAGGAAACAGAAAGTTATTAGTTCTCTTAAATGTTGATGAAATGGCTTTATCAACATGAACTACCAGTGGTTTTCATAGACATCTGAGCTATAACTGTCACCTTAAGAGAGGTTTTAGATCTAATCAAAGTTATCGTTTTAGGAAGATATCTACAAAGCTAATAATAACTCCAGAACTACTAGTTGCATTGATGCATTTAGATGGATGTTTCATTTACTTTATCTTGAAGAGTATGCCAGGATGCTAAATTTGCCAAACCTAGTACTTCTATGGGTGTTTTTGTCTAGGCTCCAATAACCATGTGTGCATGCGTGCTCAGTCGTGTTTGACTCTTTGCAACCCCATGGACTGTAGCCTGTCAGGCCCCTCTATCCATGGAATTTTCCAGGCAAGAATACTGGAGTGGGTGCCATCTCCTACTCCAGGGGGTCTTCCCAACCCAGGGATCAAACTTGTGTCTTTTGCGCTCCCTGCCTTGGCAGGCAGATTCTTTACCACAGGGCCACCTGGGAAGTCCAATAACCATAGCCTTGCTTTATAGTAAAGAATGGAGGAGTCTTAACTTTTCATTTTTCCATGAATTGCAGCAGACTCAAAATGACTTTCTGAATGAACTTCTGACTCTAGTTGCATGTCCTTTCTCAGTTCTCTTCAATCAAAACTGGAAATGCCCTTCCATTCTGGCAGATGTTTTGTTATTAACAGGATGGTTCAGTTTTCACAAGAGGAGACTAATAGTCTCTCATGCCTGGTACCTGAGAACTGGCCCACCCCAGAATCTTACCAGGAGATCTCATCCTGAAATCACTGTCAGGAAATCTTTCAAAAACTCATGTAAGAGAGATAATTCCTCTGAAGAATTAATCTTGTAGCTCCCTGTCTCCAGGTTCTATGAAATTTTATCTTAAATCAAACAAGCCACTAGAGTATACTTTGGTGTAAAGCCAGTAGAACTGGTATAAGAAGTAGCCTCAAGGAAAAACATGCTGTGTTTAATATGAAGATGATATTGATGAGTATTTGATATTCATTACACACTGTCTTCTCCAGGAAAATCCACCAAAGATTTCTCTCCTTTAGAACAGTGGTGGGCAGAAAGGGGAGTGTGTGAGCCTGTGTTTATGTGCTTCCCCCCAGTTTTTAACTGGGGAGTATAATGTACTGAAAAGTGCATAATACAGTACAGTTTGACAGATGAATAGATTTGTGAAGCCCTATCCTGGTCAAAAAGGAAGTGAAAGTGTTAGTCGTTCAGTTGTGTCCCACTTTTTGGGACCCCCTGGACTGTAGCCTGCCAGGTTCCTCTGTTCTTGGAATTCTTCCCCACCCAGGGATCGAACTTGGGTCTCCTGCACTGTAGGTGTATTCGTTACCACCTGAGCCATCAAGGCACCCCCACAATTCCTTCCTTCCTTTTCTGTCCTCTTTCTGTTCCCTGGATGGTTACTGTTATTCTAACTCTTACTGTAATTGCTTCCTGGCTTTCCTTTATGGTTTTAAACATGAATATGCATTTCTTAGCAATATAGTTTTTAATCTGTATGTGTGTATATATATGTATATATATGTGTAGAATCACAATATATTATTTCTTGTCTTTCCTTTTTGTTCAATATTATGTAATATTCATTCATGTTTCTGACTATAGCTGTAGCTTGTTCATTTTCTTTGCTGTATATTATATTCATGTGTCAAAGTGGAGCTATTTGTTTATCCACTCTACAAGTGGTAGATATGTGAGTAATTTCCTTTTAGGAGTTATTGAGACCAATGATGTTTTTGACATTTTCGTAACTCATATAAAATAGTTTCTATGGAATAGACATATTAAAATATAATTTCTGGGTTTAAAAATAAATATTTATCTAAATACAATATATATGTTTATTTATTTATGTTCATTTTTCTGTGTATATGTATATTTCTAAAAGATTAGTATTCAGAATAGCCTTCTACTGTGCTTCTTTTGATCATGGGTTGGTTTTACTACATTGGCCTGTTATTCACTAAAAAGTTATGTTTCTCTCTTTGCATTGGTCACTGTAAAACATAAAACTACCTTTATTACTAGCTGTGCTCTGCAGAACTCTGGGGCATTTGTGGGGTGAGGGGTCTCTAGGGCTGCTATAGGAGGAAGAGTGCATCTCTCTCACTATAGTCATCCAAGCTTTGTTATGAAATATCACGGGCATACAAAGACATATAGAGAATAATACCAGAATTGTTTTATCCTTTATACATACTGATTTTCTGAATATGTTTTCATTTTAATAAAAATTGTATAGATTACAAAACAGAAACTTAATGTGTAACTCACACAGAAAAAAAGTACAGAGCTGGGATTAGAGACCCGACTTTGTTGATCAGTGCTTGGTGTAAGTCATTTTGTCTCTCTGACCCTGTTCACTTCTTACTGGAGTGAGGCTCAGATGACTAGATGATGTGGTTATTCAAAGATATCCAATGAAGAGTCTTTAGTAAAACACTGAAGAGACTTCAAAAAACCACAAAGGCAGCTATCAGAGAGTCCTATGTCCTAGACTGTAGGGTCTGCACCAACATAGTTATTAATGTAGAGAAATTAATATATTCAAATTGTTAAAGATTATTGACATCAATATTTAACTCAGAGATTTTTGCTCTTATATTTTGAACATCTTGGTTTATGACAGAGATGCAGTTGTAAAGTTTAAATCCATGTTGTTCAGTTAAACTTTCATGTAGTACTTAAGAATATAGACTTTGAAATCAAATAGTTTGAGTTCAATTTCAAACTGAGAAACCTTGTGAAAGTTCCTTAGCCTCTCTAAGGCTGAAGTTCCCTGTTTATGAAAGAGGCTAATAGTAACACTGACCACATTTGGTGGTTATAAGTGAAGGCAAAATGTTGGGCATCCAATAAATGCTGGCTTCTATCAGATTATTCTGATTGATGGTCTACACTTCACATCATCTTGGATGACATTAATATCTATCTATATTGACATCCAACATACTGACTTCCTAGGTTTTTATCTCTTCCTACTAACAATATTTATCTCCTCCACTTTAGCTACATGGCTACTCTCTGGACCTTGTTATCAACAGGAGCTGTGTCTCCTCTGGAATATCCTAACTACAATTTTCCCTCCATTAAAAAAAAAACTATATTAATTAGAAAACACTAGTTGTTGTAACAGATAAAACACAAAATATCAGTGTTTTACCACAATATAAGTTTATTCCTTACCCTGTTAGAGTCAAGGTGCGTGTTCCTGATTCATGGGCAGCTCTCATTCAAGCAACTGTTTAAAGAAAGAGGTTGCTTTTATCTCGTGCCATCACCATTTTCACCAGGTGACATCAGAGACTGACAAAGAAGGGAAAGTGCATGGCAGATGACATGTGGACATTTTCATGAGTCAGGTCTAGAATTAGAGTACAACACTTCTACCCACAGTCCACTGTCCAGAACTCACACATGTTCATAATAAAGATAGGAAAAAATCTACCTGTGGTCCAGAAGAAAGAATAATGTGTTTGGTAAATAGCTAGCCAGTTTCTGCCATCCTATTTCCCCATCTGATCTTCAGTTCTCAGCCTCATCAAGATATATGATGCTTTCTTTCTCCCACTTCCTTCTTACTACCCTCTCCCAGTTTCCCTCCTCCTAATCTAGCCTATTTCCCATAAATCAAGACTTGGATTCTTTTAATGCCATCAACTCCCTTACCCCTTTCTCACTTTCTTATACAACTGTACATATTTAGAAAAGTCTCAGCCACAGATAGCTCTAACTACTCTCCTTCTCACCTAGTAGTGGGTGCTACTGAGAAAGCACATGCACACACATGGACATGCAGCGCCAAGTGAAATGGTGCCACTACCCTGTCATATTGTCTCAGATCAACCAGGCTCCCGATGTTGGTACATTATTTCTAACAATTCTCATATTCTACATATTTCTAATCAGCCCTATTCCTCTTTTCCCACAGTGACTACATCAGCTCCTAATCCCTCTAAACTGCTTTTTCTATTTCTTCCTACTTAAGATTCAGTATATAACTTTGCTTCAAACATCACAGGGAAAATAGAAGCCATCATCCTTGGCCTACAGAGAATAGTGACTATACCATCTTTAAAAGATTTGTGTCTGCCAAATCACTTCAAAAGATGCAGATGCTCCCTAACCAATGTCCAATGCCTGGTGAAGTGAGGGTTTTCCGGGTCCTCTCACAGGACATACAGTTAGAGTGTAGAATTGTGAGGCTTTCTGGATAAATCCATTCTAAGATTGCTGTCTACTCAGTCTTTGAATTTCTTCTTCCCCATGTAACAAGGAACTTCTGGCAACTTATTTTCATGTAGCATGGCCCACTGTCATATCTAGGATTTATATCACTATGCAAATAGTTAGAATACATTGAGGCAACATATTGAATTCAGACTTTCTTGTTGGTTCATGCATATTAACAAATTTAGTCTCACTTAGAAGTCTGCTCCTCTTTCCTTGATCCTGGATGTTCAGAATCCCTTCAAATTGATCTTTACTAAATTTTGCTGAAATAATTAGCAAGTTCTTACAATTCCAGTTGGTGTTGAAATAATCTCCTCCTGGGTTTAACTTTGTAATTGGCTCACAATACACATTCTGGGATATGACTCTCAATATAAAACCTGGCAGGGAGTGAAGACATTTGTGTGATTGGGAAAGGGGAGAGTTGGCTCCTTCCTGGGTTATTGTAAAGCCTATAGCAGAGAAAACAGCTTCATCAGAGAGGGAGAAGGACTGCTTTGCAGAGCAAGGAAGGGTCAGGGGAAATTGAGGACTTAGAGGACTCTGCACTGTCATCATAGATTATAGGTTAACATCATGTGTCCACTTGATTGGGCCACGGGGTGCCCAGTCATTTGATCAGACATTATTCTGTAGTGTGTCTGTGACTGTTTCTGGATGACATTAAAGTGTGAATTGGTAGACTGAGTATAAAGTGTGAATTGGTAGACTCAGTAAAGCAGATTGCCCTGCCTAATGTGGGTGGGCCTCATCTAATCTGTTGAAGGCCTGAATTGAATAAAAATGCTCAGTATGGGAGACGTCACTCTCTATGCCTGTGTTTGAGCTGGGACATTGGCCTTTTCCTGCCTCAGCAAGATTAGAACTTAGACAAAAACCATTGACTCTCCTGGGCTTCCAGCTTGCTGACTGCAGATTTTAGACTCCTCAGCTTCCATAATCATGTGAGCCAATTCCTTATAATAAATTAATCTTTTGTGCTCCGTGTGTGTGTCTCTACTTCTATATATCTATCTCTCTATATATATCTATGGGCTTCCCAGGTGACATTGGTGGTAAAGAACTCTCCTGCCCATACAGGAGACATAAGGGACATGGGTTCAATCCCTGGGTTGAGAAGATACCCTGGAGGAGAGCATGGCAACACACTCCGGTATTTTTGTCTGGAGAATCCCATAGACAGAGGAGCCTGGTGGGCTGCAGTCCATAGGGTCACAAAGAGTCAGACACGACTGAAGCAACTTAGCACTCTTGCACTCACATATCTATGTATATTTCTCTGGCAAACCCAGACTAACACATCATCCAACTCTTCCCATAGATCTCTATTTTGTTGAGAGCTCACCTCTTGTTGATGCATGCCTTCACTTCCACATGAGAGACCCAGAACATCAGTGATATCAATGACCTTGTAATTTGGCAATCTGAAGAATCAAACTTGGTGTTTGGTTTTAGCCTTTCAACAATAGATAATTAGACCTAGATAAATCATAATTTTTAGCCTGTCCCTGAATTGGAAATTTGAACTTGACACTCTTTCTCATTAAGTTGTATAGCTGAAATAGACACAATCATCCTAGGCTATAAAATGTGATGTTTTCAAGTTTTCTATAAAGTTGCATGGTAACTGTCACTTTCCCAAACCTTGTCTTCAGTGAGCACTCGGTTTCAGATACTGACAGCTGATAAATTAATCTACTCTTTCATTGCCCTGGGCCATGATCCACTCAAGTCCCACCATCTAATGCGTCTAGCGTACTGCCTTTGGCCCAGCCAGGCTGGATAATGGATCCCACACTCCCCTTCTCCTTGCTGTTACGTAAAACCTGTTTTAGTGCAAATTTTTGCATAAATCCAATTCTTTTGGCTGCCAATGAAAAGCAACACTCACTTGCCTGGCTTTAAAAATCAAGAAATCCTAAGGTAGTATGGCTTCAGGTTAGGGTATTTCAGGGGGTTATTTGCATCCCTATGAATCCAAGTTTGTTTCAGCTTTCCATTCTGCCATCCTTAGCATATCACCTTTGCCCTTGGGCCAGTTCTCTCAGTGCTCACAAGATGGCTGCTGCAGTTCCAGAGAGCTTGTGCAGACTTTACAGGTTCCAACAGAAGAACAGGGAAAATCTTTTCCAGGAGTAACCCCACCCCTTATCTTACCAGCCAGGACTGGGTTATATATATATCATACATAAATCAATTGCTGACAGGAAAGTTGGAACACCAAAATCAGCTTTCCCAACACAGGAGTTATCCTCCCCCAGGCACACGGCTACCCTGAAGAAAGTGGATATAAGGACAAAATCAGGGATCTGCCTGCAAAGAAACAGGGACCACAGCCTGAGTAGGTAACCAACGGTGTTTGCCCTGATGATAATGATTATAGACTACAATTAGAGAATGGTCCACACTTGTTTTTTTATTCTTGCCACCCAGTCTCCACCCTGATGAGAGAAGAGATTTTGATTAAGGGAAGTGGTCAACAGTGGGGTAGACAGATGGATCAGAGAATTCAAGGCACTCATCACCTCCCACAATGAACACCTCAGTCTCCAGAGTGAGCAGAGAAGTTCTCTGTGAACAAGGACATTTAGGTCTCAGTGCTACCTTGGGGAATGCTCTCAAGCCTGTCTAAAATTCCAGTGGTCCAGACCCAAGAGAATAAGGAGTAGAGGAGAACTCTACTCCTGCTTATAAGAATACACCTAATCATACAGCTCACCCAAAGGAAACACAGTTCCCTCATATTAAACCAAAGACTAACATACATTGCAGAGAGCTCCTCTTAGACAGTAGAAAAGATGGGGAAAGTTTGGAAGGAATGAGAACCTATTTCTCTTTATAAACATACTTCACATTTCTCCTACATCTGGTGAGATTTTCACCCACAGGGTGCCTTCGATATTTAGTAACCTGATCTCAAGTGCAGGCAGAAGTCTTAAAATAACAGGCCCCGAGGACAGACTGCGGGAGTCCCTGACATTTGTGGACCACATGGACAACTCGCATCCTCATGAGGGAGTCACTGTGAATTTTCAGTTCTGTGTGGTTGTCATGGAGCAATGATGGTTTGGTTGTGCAGTCTCCCCTGAACCTACGTGCCCAGCCCCTTCCCTGTGCACAGCAACACAGGGCTGAGCCTACTCTGTACCCGGCCAAACAAGCACTCAGACTGGACAATGCTCTGGAGGTCACAGCAAGGAGGGTGGTGTGGCGTTTGCTTCTTTGCATCACATACTCATGAACTCACCTCCACCCCAGCCCTAACTTCACACTCCCACCTGAACACTCAACATCCCAGTCTCTCTAGAGTGATCTTTTTAGCTGAGCTGTTTCGCATTCACACTTTTTTGATTTCAGATCCACACAACAGTTCTGAGAGGCGGCTAGAGAAGCAGACACTGATTCACTGTAGGAAGGGACAGCTGAGGGACAGTCATCATCTTCCCCAAGGTCACAGTCAATAAGTAGAGAATATACAAGATCGCCTTCTCCTTTCAGCATTCCAGAACTTTGCCAGGTTTAGGGTCCTGGGTTAGAGTGACAATCTCTGAATATGGTTGCCACAATTGTATAATATAACTGATTAGTGCTAGAAAATATTTTATAGATCATCTGTCCTATTTTTTTCACATCGGTTTGTTTATTCACAGTATACCCAGCCAAACATAGCATGAATTTTTCTGACTGAAACAAAAGAGGAAATAAGGGAAAGAGGGAGACCCTTAAAGTGGAAGAGATAAGATTCAAAGCCATATTCATCTGAATTCAAACCCAACTTCATTCCATTAGGCAACATTGCCTCCAATGTGTATGCACCTGTGTGTATACCCATCAGTTCAGTTCAGTTGCTGAATCGTGTCTGACTCCATGAAACCCTATGGACTGTAGTATGCCAGGCTTCCCTATCCATCACCATCTACCAGAGCTTGCTAAACTCATTTCCATCCAGTCGATGATGTCATCCACCATTTCATCCTCTGTTATCCCCTTCTCCTCCTACCCTCAATCTTTCCCAGCATCAGAGTCTTTTCCAATGAGTCAGTTCTTTGCATCAGTTGGCGCAAGTATTGGAGTTTCAGCTTCAGCATCAGTCTTCCAGTGAATATTCAGGCCTGATTTCCTTTACCATTGACTGGTTTGACCTCCTTGTGTCCAAGGGACTCTCAAGAGTATTTTCCAACATTACAGTTCAAAAGCATAAGTTCTTTGGTGCTCAGCTTTCTTTATGCTCCAAATCTTGCATCCATACATGACTACTGGAAAAAACATAATTTGACTAGACGGACCATTGTCAGCAAAGTAACGTCTCTGCTTTTTAATATGCTGTCTAGGTTGGTTACAGTTTTTCTTCCAAGGAGCAAGCGTCTTTTAATTTCATGGCTACAGTCACCATCTGCCATGATTTTGGAGCCCAAGAAAATAAAGTCTCTCCCAGTTTCCATTGTTTCCCATCTATTTGCCATGAGGTGATGGGACCAGATACCATGATCTTCATTTTCTGAATGTTGAGTTTTAAGCCAGCTTTTTCACTCTCCTCTTTCACTTTCATCAAGAAGCTCTTTAGTTCCTCTTCGCTTTCTGCTATACTGCTGCTGCTGCTGCTAAGACGCTTCAGTCATGTCTGACTCTGTGCGACCCCATAGAAGGCAGCCCACCAGGCTCTGCCATCCCTGGGATTCTCCAGGCAAGAACACTGGAGTGGGTTGCCATTTCCTTCTCCAATGCATGAAAGTGAAGAGTGAAAGTGAAGTCGCTCAGTCGTGTCCGACTCTTCAAGACCCAATGGACTGCAGCCTACCAGGCTCCTCCGTCCATGGGGTTTTCCAGGCAAGAGTACTGGAGTGGGTTGCCATTGCCTTCTCCTTTCTGCTATAAGGGTGGTGTCATCTGTGTATCTGAGATTATTGATATTTCTCCCAGCAATCTTGATGCCAGCTTGTGCTTCATCCTGTCCAGTGTTTTGAATGATGTACTCTGCATATAAATTAAATAAGCAAGGTGACAATATACGGCCTTGACGTACTCCTTTCCCAACTTGGAACCAGTCCGTTGCTCCATTTCCGGTTCTAACTGTTGCTTCTTGACCTGCATACAGATTTCTCAGGAGGCAGGTAAGGTGGTCTGGTATTCCCATCTCTTTAAGAATTTTCCACAGCTTGTTGTGATCCACACAAAGGCTTTAGCATAATCAATGAAGCAGAAGTAAATGTTTTTCTGGAATTCTCCTGCTATTTCTATGATCCAAAGGATATTGGCAATTTGATCTCTGGTTCCTCTGCCTTTTCTAAATCCAGCTTGAATGTCTGGAAGTTCTCAGTTCACATATTGTTGAAGCCTAGCCTGGAGAATTTTGAGCATTATTTTGCTAGCACATGAGATAAGTGCAATTGTGAGGTAGTTTGAACATTCTTTGGCATTGCCTTTCTTTGGGGTTGGAATGAAAATTGACCTTTTCCATCCCTGTGGCCACTGTTCAGTTTTCCAAATTTTTTGGCATATTGAGTGCAGCACTTTAACAGCATCATCTTATAGGATTTGAAACAGCTCAGCTGGAATTCCATCACTAACACTAGCTTTGTTTGTAGTGATGCTTCCCTAAGGTCCATTTGACTTCACACTCCAGGATGTCTGGCTCTAGGTGAGTGATCAGAGTGATCACAGCATCATGTTTATCTGGGTCATTAGGATCATTTTTGTACAGTTCTTCTGTGTACACTCATATATAATGATATATTTTTGATAAGGAAGAGATGGAGGTGTTGAGAAAGAGTTTAGCAGATTGGCAGTCACAGGAACATATCTACAAGCCAGAGCCCTGGGTGCTCTGTTTGCACCTCACTCTCTCCCCTCATGATGCCTGCACCTGCAAGCTCTTCGTTTCTGAACTCATTCTCATTTACCAGGGAAAGTAATTACGTTTATGAGCAGCAACTCTTGATTTTGAAGCCCTTCAATTTAAAACTATGGGGAGGAAGTAATTAAATTGAATCAAAGTCACAGCATTTAAAATGCTGATGTACATCAGGGCCTTTTTTTGTTTTTTCTCCAGTGTGTTTATGAACAGAATTAATCATGAACACTTTCACCTTAGAGACCCACTGAGCTAGAGTTGGAATGAAATATTTTGTGCAGTGAGAAATCCACTCAAATGTTCAAATTGAGACTAACAGACTAAAAATATTTCATCTAAATGCATAGGATATTTTCTTCATGAAGATCACAGGTTTCATCATTCTATAGGTTCTTGGGGCACACAGCCTGGTTGCCCAGACAGCATCTAAAGCAGAGTTTATGAAAATGAGCCAGTTCTACATTTGGAGGTTAAAATGTTTGTAAGAGAAGTATCCAGTAGCCAAATGGAGCTTTTTGACCTTGTTTTCTATTTTCAAATGTCTGACCCTCTCCCTTCTGTTGACATAAGCATCTGCAGCTGCCTTGGAGAATAAGCATTCTGCTTTGGGGTATCTGACCTACAGGAAGGATATTGGACTGAAGAGCTTATTTTGCTGGCCAGGATTGATCCAGAGGAAACCTGGTCCTCAGATGCCTTCTATGATGCTGCCCCTCTGACTGACAATCACAGGATATCCAAAAAGCTTCAGAATCTACTTATAGACTGCAAATGGCCACAGAAGGGTGGGGGCAGAATGAATGTAAATACAGTTTTTCATGCATCATGTTACTGAATTCTTCCAACTGTCCTGGGGAGTAGGAGATGTTGTCTCCATTTTACAAATGAGGAAACTGTGACTTGGAGATATTAAGTGGTTTGTAAGAGTTCAAATCCCAATCTCTTTCCACTATGTGAGACCAGCTAATTTATCTGTTTGAGAGTATGATGATCTATTCTTTTCTGGATGGTGACTGGCTTATTCTGAGGATCAGCTGAGAGATCAAGTGAAATGCAAGAGACCCAGTCGGCACACAAGTGGACTCTGTCCCAGAGCCGAAGATCTCAGCCAAACATGGCGACCACTACACCAAAGGCACATGTGCTGGAAGACTGGGCAAGAGCCGGCTCTCAGAAGGAGCCCTGGAAATCTGCTCCCTGGATCTGAGAATCAACTCCAAGTCCCAACCCTCAGTGCTAATGATCAGATAATGTCCGTTTTCCAAAAACTTTGTATGTGTTCCTTCCACTGTGTCCCAACGCTCCTCACCTCCTGCTGAGAACGCCCCATGTCCACCTTTCTGCAAGTGTCATCTGCTCCTTTTCAAGTCTCAACTCTAATGACCTCTTCTTCGGCAACATTTCCCTTATTGTCTTATCCCTCAGGGATGGCTATCATCTCAGTACATTGCCAGAAGCCTTCCTGTACCTCCTTAATCCTCATACTCACCTTGATAGTCTAAACAAGACTGAAGATCAGATTCGTATCCTGACAGGCTTTTACTTTCCACCCTACAACTGCAACTCCTGCCCATTTATTTCTCCAGCCTCATCCTATACCAGGCTCCAAACACTCTTGCCTCTTCTAGTCCCTTGAATACACCTAGCTCACTCCTATGTTAGAGATCATATTCTTCTGTTCCTTCAGCCTAGGTCCTTCCGCCACATTCCCCTCATCTTCCCATGCAGAATAGTTCTTGTCACTGACATCTCTGCTCAACTTCCCCCTCCAGCAGACCTCCCTGACCACACTAAGTAGTTCACTTTCCCAAATGCCCACCATCACTCTCCAACTCAGACTCTGGTTCTGTGCTTCAGAGCACCTGTCGCCGCTTGACATTACCTTGCTCAGTGATTCAGTTGTTCGTTTATCATCTGGAAGCCCACACTGGATGTGAGTTACAGGCTCACAAGGATCATATATATTTGTTTCTCACTGGCTCCTTAGTGCCTAGGACCGTGACTGTCTCCAACATCATTGGCTGAATGACATGAAAGAAGGAAGGAGATAGGGTGAAAGAAAAGGAAAAGCAGAAGCCTGTGACATTGGCGTGTTGTACGGAGCTCTATAATCTTAGCCTTGTATGTTTCATATATTTAATCTTGTTTAATTCTCATAACAGCACTAAGAAATACATAAGGTAACCCCCATTTATAGACAGAAATTGCTAACACTTATTGAGTACTCTTCGAACGCTCTGTTCTTAAAAGGAACTGATTGATAAATGAAGGGAGGGAAGAGGCACAGAATCACATAATAAGTTGCAGAGGAAAGATTTGAATTTAAAGAGTCTGGTTCCAGACCTATGCTCACTGCAAAGATCACAGATGCAGAGTTCAGTCCCTTACATCATAAGGGCCTCAGACATTGGATCACTGAGGATTGGGTTCCAGGCTTTTGCTGCCCTTGCTTTTCCTTCTATACCACACAAAGTCCTAGTTTTGGGAGCTTGTTCGTGACATTGTACAGGAGACAGGGATCAAGACCATCCCCATGGAAAAGAAATGCAAAAAAGAAAAATGGCTGTCTGAGAAGGCCTTACAAATAGCTGGGAAAAGAAGAGAAGCCAAAAGCAAAGGAGAAAAGGAAAGATATTCCCACCTGAATGCAGAGTCCCAAAGAACAGCAAGGAGAGATAAGAAAGCCTTCCTCAATGATCAATGCAAAGAAATAGAGGAAAACAACAGAATGGGAAAGACTAGAGATCTCTTCAAGAAAATTAGAGACACCAAGGGAACATTTCATAGAAAGATAGGCTCGATAAAGGACAGAAATGGTAAGGACCTAACAGAAGCAGAAGATATTAGGAAGAGGTGGCAAGAATACACAGAAGAACTGTACAAAAATGATCTTCATGACCCACATAATCACGATAGTGTGATCACTCAGCTAGAGCCAGACATCCTGGAATGTGAAGTCAAGTGGGCCTTAGAAAGCATCACTACGAATAAAGCTAGTGGAGGTGATGGAATTCCAGTTGAACTATTTCAAATCCTCAAAGATGATGCTGTGAAAGTGCTGCACTCGATATGCCAGCAAATGTGGAAAACTCAGCAGTGGCCACAGGACTGGAAAAGGTCAGTTTTCATTCCAATCCCAAAGAAAGGCAATGCCAAAGAATGCTCAAACTACTGCACAATTGCACTCGTCTCACATGCTAGTAAAGTAATGCTCAAAATTCTCCAAGCCAGGCTTCAGCAATATGTGAACTGTGAACTTCCAGATGTTCAAGCTGGTTTTAAAAAAGGTAGAGGAACCAGAAATCAAGTTGCCAACATCCGCTGGATCATCGAAAAAGCAAGAGAGTTCCAGAAAAACATCTATTTCTGCTTTATTGACTATGCCAAAGCCTTTGACTGTGTGGATCACGATAAACTGTGGAAAATTCTGAAAGAGATGGGAATACCAGACCATCTGACCTGTCTCTTGAGAAACCTATATGCAGGTCAGGAAGCAACAGTTAGAACTGGACATGGAACAACAGACTGGTTCCAAATAGGAAAAGGAGTACATCAAGGCTGTATATTGTCACCCTGCTTATTTAACTGATATGCAGAGTACATCATGAGAAACACTGGGCTGAAAGAAACAAGCTGGAATCAAGATTGCCAGGAGGAATATCAATAACCTCAGATATGCAGATGATACCACCCTTATTGCAGAAAGCATAGAAGAACTAAAGAGCCTCTTGATGAAAGTGAAAGAGGAGAGTGAAAAAGTTGGCTTAAAGCTCAACATTCAGAAAACTAAGATCATGGCATCTGGTCCCATCACTTCATGGGAAATAGATGGGGAAACAGTGGAAACAGTGTCAGAGATTCCCTGGAGAATGAATGGCTACCCACTCTAGTATTCTTGCCTGGAGAATTCCATGGGCAGAGAGGTCTGGAAGGTCCGTGGGGTCGCAAAGAGTCGGGCATGACTGAGCGACTAACATTTTCATACCTTTTAATCCCCTTCACCTATTTTGCCCACCACCAAACACCTTCTCCTTCAGCAACCACTAGGTTATTTTCTGTATCTATGAGTCTATTTCTGTTATATATGTGCATTTGTTTTGGTTTTTAGATTCTATATATAAGTGAAAGAAGGTAATTGTCTTTCTGTGTCTGACATTTCATTTAGTGTAATACACTCTAGGTCTACCTATGTTGTTGAGGACAGCAAAATTTCATTTTTCAAAAGCTGAATAATATTCACATGTATGTGTGTAACATCTTCATTATCTATTCATCTACTGATGGACCCTTCGGTTGCTTCCATATCTTAGCTATTGTAAATAAAGTTGCCATGAACATAGGAGTGCGTACTCTGTTATAATTAGTGTTTTCATTTTCTTCAACTAAATACTGAGAAGTTGAATTGCTGGATTAAATGGTAGTCCTATTTTAAATTCTTTGAGAAAACCCCTTACAGTTTTCTATGCATAACAGCTATACCAGTTTATATTTCCACCAACAGTGTTGGTGAACCAAAGGGTCCCCTTTTCTCCATATCCTCCCCAACATGTGGTATTTGTTGTCCTTCTGATAATTGCCAACAGGTATGTGGTGATATCTCATTATGGTTTTAATTTGCATTTTCCTGATTATTAGTGATATTGAGCAACTTTTCATGTGTTTGTTGACCACCTGCATCTTCTCTAGAAAAATGTCTATTCAGGTTCTTTGCCCATTTTTAAATTGATTCTGGTAGGACTTTTTATATTAAATAATCTAAGTTCTTTACACATTTTAGACATTAATCCTTTATCATATATATGATTTGTAAATATCTCCTCTCATTCAATAGGTTACTTTTTCATTTTTTTTTTAGTGGTCTCCTTCACTATGCAAAAGTATTTTAGTTCAATGTAGTCCCACTTATTTATTTTTGCTTTTGTTATCCTTGCCTGATGAGACCAAAAATTCAAAAAAGCAACACTTAGAGATGTCAGAGAGCTTACTGACTATGTTTTCTTCTAGGTGTTTTATGGTTTCAGGCGTTACGTTCAAATCTTTAATTCATTTTGAATTTATTTTTGTGTATGGTGTAACATAGAGTCCCAGTTTCATTCTTTTGCATGTGTCTCTCCAGTTTTCCCAACACCCTTTATCAAACAGTCTACCTTTCTTCAAGGTACATTCTTGCCTCCTTAGTCATAATTTAATTGGCCATATATGCATAGGTTAATTTCTGGGCTGTCTATTTGCTGCATTTATTTATATGGCTGATTTTGTGCCAGTGTTAAACAGTGTTGATTACTATAGCTTTGTAGAATAGTTTGAAATGAGGGTGTATGATATCTTTACCTTTGTTCTTTCTCAAGACTGTTTTGGCTACTATTGGTTTGTAGGATCTATTGTGGTTCCACACAAATTTTAGGATTATTTTTTGTAGTTCTGTGAAAAGCACCATTGGTGTTTGGAGGGGGATTATATTGAATCTGTAGATTACTTTGGGTAATATGGACATTTCAACATTCTTCCAATTCATGAAAACAGAATATCTTTCCAATTATTTGTATCATCTTAAGTTTCTTTCAACAATAGCTTATAGTTTTCAAAGTACAGGTTTACTTTCTTGGTTAAATTTACCTTCTTGGTTAAATTTATCCCTGGTCTTTATGATGCAATTGTAAACAGAACTGCTTTCTTAATTTCTCTTTCTGATATCTTGTTACTATTATATAGAAACACAACCGATTTCTGTATATTAATTTTGTATTCTGAAACTGTATTGAATTCACTTATTAGTTTTAATTGCTTTTGGTAGTCTTCTTGGATTTCTATATACAGTATCACAGTATCCACAAATAGTGACAATTTTACTTCTTCCTTTCCAATTCGAATGCCTTTTATTTCTATTTCTTGCCATTTTATGTAGCTAGGACATCCAGTACTATTTTGAGTGAAAGTAGTGAAAGTGGCTATCCTTATCTTATTTCTAATCTTTGAAGAAAAACTTTCAGTTTTTCACCACTGAGTAAGATGGTAGCTGTGGGTTTATCATATATGATTAATATGTTTCTGCTGAAAACTCTACTGATGTCATAAGGCTGATTGCTTACATGTAATCCCTTGCTGCTCTAAAACTTTGGGAGTTTTTATTATAAATGGATGTCAAATTGTATCAAATGCTTTTTCTATATCTATTGAGATGATCATATGATTATTATCTTTGTTTTATTAATGTGGAGTGTCATATTGATTTTGCAGACATTGAACCATTCTTGCATCTATGAACAAATCCACCCTATCATGGTGTGTGACCCTTTTAACGTACTGTTGAATTAGGTTTGCTAATATTTTGTTGAAGATATTTGCATCTATGTTCATCAAGGATGTTGGCCTGTGATTTTCTCTTTTTTTTGTAGTATCTTTGTCTGAGTTTACTATCAGGATAATGCTGACCTGATGAAATGAGTTCAGAAGCATTTCTTTCTCCTCATAATTTTTTGAAATAATGTCAGAAGGATAGGTATTACCTCTTCCTTAAGTGCTATTTAGAATTCAATTGTGATGTCATATGGTCCTCTATTAGGATTTATCAGGAGTTTTATTATTATTATTATTGTTGATGTTTTAATTTCATTAGTAGTGATCTGTCTATTCAGATTTTCTATTTCTTTGCAAATCAGTCTTGGAAGACGGTGTGTTTCTAGGGATTTATCCACTTCTTCTACACCGTTTGGTTTGTTGGAATGCAAACGTTTATAGTGATCTCTCATGATGCTTTGTGTTTCTGTGGTGTTTGCAACTTGTGGTCTTTCATTTATGCTTATTTATTTGAGCCCTCTCTTTTTTTTCATGGGTCTAGCTAAAGGTTTATCAATTTTGTTTATCTTTTCAAAGAACCAGAGTTTAGTTTCACTGATCTTTTCTAATTTTTTTAGTCTTTATTTCTGATCTTTGTTATTTTATTTTTCTCATATGTGTTGTTTTCTTCTGCCTAGTAACTTTGGAATTTGCTATTTATTTAGTTCCTTTTGATGTAGTTAGATTGTTTTTTTGAGACTTTTCTTACTTCTTGAGGTAGGACTGTCTTACTAAGGATTTACCTCTTAGAACTGCTTTTGCTGGGTTCCATTCATTTTGGGTTTGCATGCATTCTCCAGTTTGGGGCTTCCCTGGTGGCTCAGTTGGTAAAGAATCTGCCTGCAAAGCAGGAGACCTGGGTTCAATGCCTGTGTTGAGAAAATCCATTGGAGAAGGGAATGGCTACCCACCCCAGTATTCTGACCTGCAGAATCCAATGGACTCTATAGTCCATGTGGTCACGGAGTCAGACACAACTGAGTAACTTTCACATATTCATTTTGGATTACTGTGCTTTCATTTAATTTGTCTCAAGGTATTTTTTATTTCCTATTTAATTTCTTTGTTGACACAATGACTGTTTAGTAGCAACTTGTTTAGTGTACACATGTATGTGTTTTTTCCAGTTTTCTTCTTGTGATTAATTTCTAGTTTCAAAGGGGTTCTCTGGTCCTCAGCAGGCAAAGAATCTGCCTGTAATGTGGAAGACCTGAGTTCGATCCCTGGATCAGGCAGATCCCCTGGAGAAGAAAATGGCAACCCTCTATAGTATTCTTGCCTGGAAAATCCCATGGATGGAGGAGGAGCTTGGCTGGCTACAGTCCATAGGGTCTCAAAGAGTCAGACACGACTGAGTGACTTCACCTTCACTTTCTTCATGCACAGAAGAGTTGCTTGATATTATTTTCGTCTTCTTAAACTTGTTGAAACTTGTTTTGTAGTGTAACACGTGATCTATTCTGGAGAATTATCCGTGTGCATTTGAAAAGAATTTTCTGCTATTTGGGGATGGAATGTTCTATAGACATATCTAGTGTCTAAAGTGAAAGTCTGACCTTTTGTGATCCCATAGACTTTACAGTCCATGGAATTCTCCAGTCCAGAATACTGGAGTGGATAGCCTTTCTCTTCTCCAAGGGATCTTCCCAACCCAGGGATCAAACCCAGGTCTCTAATGTGTCTTAAGACAGCAGTTCCCAACCATTTTGGCACCAGGGACTATTTTCATGAAAGACAATTTTTCCACGGACTGGGAGAGGGGTGGTATTGGGATGATAAATAATTTATATTTATTGTGCACTTTATTTCTAATCTAATCCTGCTGCTGAACTGACAGGAGTATTGGCCTGTGGCCTGAAGGTTGGGTACCTCTAATTTAATTCTAGTGTTTTGTACTGATCTTCTACCTAGATGATCTTTCTATTGATGTAAATGGAATATTAAAGTCCTCTTCTATTATTGCATTACTGTCAATTTCTCCTTTTATGTTTGTTAATATTTGCTGTGTGTATTTAAGTGTATCAATGCTGGGTTCATAAATATTTATGAATGTTGTATTTCTTGTTGGGTTGATCTGTTTATTATTAAAAGTGTCCTTCTTGTCTTTTGTCATAGTCTTTGTCATAAAGTCTCTTTTATCTGATATGAGTATTGCTGCACCAGCTTTCTCTAGGTTTCTATTTGCATGGAATATCTTTTTTCATCCTTTGAATTTCAGTCTCTGTGTGTTTTTAGATTTGAGTGAGTTTCCTGTAGATAGCACGCAGATGGAACTTCTTCTTTTATTCATTCAGCAACCCTGTGTATTTTGATTAGAGCACTTAGTCTGTTGACATTTAAAGTAATTATTAATAGGTATATACTTGATGTATTTTGCTTATTTTTTATTGTTTTGCAGTTCTTATCTACCCCTTTCTTCTTATCTTGTTCTCTTGTGGTTAGACGATTTTCTGCAGAGTTATGTTTGGATTTCTTTTATTTATTTATGGCTGCACTGGCTGTTCATTGCTGCACGTGGGCTTTCTCTAGTTTTGGTGAACAGGGGTTATTCTTCTTTGTGGCGCATGGGCTTCTTGTTGCAGTGGCTTCTCTTGTTTCAGAGGATGGGCTCTAGGCATGTGAGCTTCAGTAGTTGCAAAATACGTACTCAGTAGTTGTGGTACATAGGCCCTAGAGCACACAGGCCTCAGGAGTTGTGGCACATGGGCTTAGTTGCTCCATGGCATGCCGACTCTTCCCAGACCAGGGACTGAATCAGTGTCTGAAGCACTGACATGCAATTGTTAACCACGGAACAACCAAGGAAGTCCTGGTTTAGATTTCTTTATTTCTCGTGTATCTATTGTAGGTTTTGGGCTTGTGGTTTCCATGAGGTTCACACATAACTATCTGCCTGCATGCATGCATGCTAAGTTGCTTCAGTTGTGTCTGACTCTTTGTGATGCTATGGACTGTAGTCCAACAGGCTCTTCTGTTCATGAAATTCTCAAGGCAAGAATACTGGAGTGGGTTGCCATGCCCTCCTCCAGGGGATTTGCCTGACCCAGGGATCGAACCTGTATCTCTTTGCAGCTCCTGCATTGCAGGCAGATTCTTTACCTCTGAGCCCCTAGGGAAGCCCATAACTATATGCAAATCAGTACCATTTTTCTAGATTCCATATATATATGTCAGTATAATATATTTGTTTTTCTCTTTCTGACTTACTTCACTCTGTTTAATAGACTCTTGGTTCACCCACCTTATTAGAACTGACTCAAATGCATTCCTTTCTATGGCTGAGTAATATTCCATTGTATATATGTATTACAGATTCTTTATCTATTCATCTGGCAATGGACTTCTAAGTTGCTTCCATGTCCTGGCTATTGTAAAGCTACAATGAACAATGGAGTATAGATGTCTTTTTCAATTATGGTTTCCTGAGAGTATATGCCCTATGGGACTGTTGGGTCTTATGGTAGTTTTTTTCTCCGGGTTTTTAAAGGAATATCCATACAATTCTCCATGGTGGCTGTATCAATTTACATTTCCACCAACAATGCAATAGTGTTCCCTTTTCTCCACACCTTCTCCTTCTTTATTGTTTGTAGAATTTTTGATGATGGCATTCTGACCATTGTGAGGTGATACCTTATTGTAGTTTTGATTTGTATTTCCCTAATAATGAATGATGTTGAGTATCTTTTCATGTCTTTATTAGCCATCTGTATGTCTTCTTTGGAGAAATGTGTGTTTAGGTCTTTTGTTTGAGTTGTTTGTTTTTCTGATGAGATGCATGAGCTGCTTGAATGTTTTGGACATTGATCCTTTTTCAGTTGTTTCATTTGCTATTATTTTCTCCCATTCTAAGAATAGTTTCCTTTGTTGTGTAAAAGCTTTCAAATTTAATTAGGTCCCACTTATTTATGTTTGTTTTTATTTCCATTACTACAGGAGGTGGGTCACAGAGGATCTTGTTGTGATTTATGTCAAAGAGTGTTCTGCCTCTGTTTTCCTCTAAGAGTCTTGTAGTTTCTGGTCTTACATTAGGTCTTTAATCCACTTTGAGTAACTCTTTGTGTATGGTGTTAGGAAGTGTTCTAATTTCATTCTTTTACATGGAGCTGTCTAGTTTTCCCAGAACTAATTATTGAAGACACTATCTTTTCTTCGTTGTAGTTTCTTGCTTCCTTTGCCAAGATAAGGTGCCCATAGGTGCGTGGGTTTATCATTGGGCTTTCTATCTTGTTCCATTGGTGTATGCTTCTGTTTTTGTGCCAGTACCAAACTGTCTGATTGTAGCTTATTAGTATAGTCTAAAGTCAGGAAGGTTGATTCCTCCAGCTCCATTGTTTCTCAAGATTGCTTTGGCTGTTTGGGGTCTTTTGTGTTTCCACATGAACTGTGATTTTTTTTTGTTCTAGTTCTGTGAAAAATAACATTGGTAGTTTGATAGGGATTGCACTAAGTCTGTAGATTGCTTTGGGTAGTGTAGTCATTTTCACTACATTGATTCTCCAAATCCGAGAACATGATATATCTCTCCATCTGATTGTGTCATCTTTGATTTCTTTCAGGATTGTCTTCTAGTTTTCTGCCTACAGGTATTTTGTCTCTTTAGGTGGGTTTATTCATAGGTATTTTATTCTTTTGTTGCAATAGTAAATAGGATTTTTTCCTCAATTCTCGTTTCTAATTTTTCATTGTTAGTGTATAGGAATGCAAGGGATTTCTGTGTATTAATTTTATATCTTGCTGACTCTATCCGTTGATTAACTTGAGTAATTTTCTGATGGCATCTTTAGGGTTTTCTATGTATAGTATCATATCTTCTGCAAACAGTGAGAATTTTACTTCTTTTCCAATCCATATTCCTTTTATTTATTTTTCTTCTCTGATTACTGTGGCTAGGACTTCCAAAACTATTTTGAATGATAGTGGTAAGAGTGGGCACATTAGTCTTCTTCCTGATTTTCAAGGAAATGCTTTCAGTTTTTCACCATTGAGAATAATGTTTGTTATCAATTGAGAATAATGGGTTTCTCATATATGGCCTTTATTATGTTGAGATATGTTCCTTCTATGCCTATTTTCTAGAGAGCTTTTATGATAAATACACTTTGAATTTTGTCCAAAGTTTTCTCTGCATCTATTCACATCATCATATGCTTTCTATCTTTCAATTTGTGAATATGGTTTTTCACATTGATTGATTTGCATATATTAAAAAAAATTTTACATCCCTTCAATAAGGTCCACTTGATCATCATACATGATCTTTTTAATATGTTGTTGGACTCTGTTTGCCAGAATTTTGTTGAAGATTTTTACATCTATGTTCATTAGTGATATTGACCTGTAATTTTCTCTTTTTATAGCATATATGTCTGGTTTTGGCATTAGGGTGATGGTGTCCTAATAGAATTAGTATGGGACTTTTCCTTCCTCTGCAATTCTCTGGAAGAGATTGAGCATGTTAGGTGTTAGCTCTTCTCTAAACTTTTGGTAGAATTTGCTTATGAAGCCATCTATTTCTGGGCTTTTGTTTTTTTGAAGATTTTTGATATCAGTTTCGATTTCCATGTTTATGATTGGTCTGTTCATATTTTCTACTTCTAGAGCAGATTTTAAAATATGTGATATGTGAAACTTAAGGGGAAAAAAAGCAAGAATTTTTACATAAAGTCAGCATAGATTACTAAGAATGAGTTTCACAAAGCTATTCTATTTTCTTTATGAAAAATATAATATACTAGGGGGTGACATAAATGTATTGAAGCATTTGATAAATTCTTTCACATTCTTTCAAACAAGATGCAAATGTGATCTGGATGTTAACAAGTTTTGGAATATGCATTGCTTATTGAACATTCAAAGAAAATTTGGATGTACCTAATAGTGAGTGAAAGGGTGTTTTCGTGGTTCTAACCTTTCCACTATTAATAGGATGGCAGAAACAGACATGGCAGTTGTTCATGTGAAAATTATATGTTGATACTAATTGAAACATCAATATAATATTGGACTGTATTAATATAGTATCATGGTATCATGTGCTGTCAAAACACTTCTAGGGACTTAAGATAGACAGTGACACAGTAAAATAGCTTTGCTAAAAGAGAGTGGTGGGAGTGGAGGTGGCCTGAAAGATACACCACGGCTCATATGAAGAAGAGTTGAAAAAACTAGTGTCATTTACACAAGAAAAAGAGATCGGGGAATTACAATAACTACCTACCATGTGAAGATGGGTTACACTTAGTCTTAGGAGGCTCTGGAGAGAGAATTAGGTAGATGCTGGTATGATGGAGAGGAAACTGAAGTGGCATTAGCTGGCATAACTGAAATTACTCTATACCTCTGGGTCTAAGCCTAAGTACTCTAAAATTTATCCCTAAACCAGGAGAGGCAGTTAAATGATTATTACTTGAATGACATAGTTTTGATCACTGCAGAATTACTTTCACAGATACTCACTTCATATAGTATTTTCAGGTTACGTGAAGGAGAATTTATCACACACAAAAAAACTATTTGATTGAAAAATATAGTTGAAGATATGTCCCATGCATACGTTTTTGTTTCTTGTCTGAAGAACACATGGACGAATCTTCTTTTGACTGAACTTCCAGGGTAAATTTTGCTTCTCCTAAAGAACTTAAGGCCTTGTTATCTTTCCCCTGGAACTTGTCTCCTCATATCTCCTGTCTCACTGAAAGGTGGCCACATCCACCACTCACGTAACATGCACTCTATCCAGCTTCTCTCATTGCTAAGTCCTACCAGTTCTCCTGGTATAACACACACAGATTCTCCTAGGACTACCACCTTGGTTCCAGCAGAGCAAGTGATAGGAAGGAGGTCACAGGAAGGAGGTCATCTCCTTTAAGTCTTCGCTCAAATCTGTTACCTCAGAAATGCCTTCTCAGTGGACACTACCTGACTACTGTACCTAACCTGTCCCCCACCCCAACCTTCCCGACATACCTTACTCTGCTCTACTTTTTCTCTCCTCTTTTCCATATAACTTCCATCTTCCAACACATTATATAATTTATTTTTCTTAGAAGCTTTATTGGAGTATAGTTGATTTATAATGTTATGTTAGTTTTTGGTGTACAACAAACTGAGTCAGTTATACATATACATGTGTGCTCAGTAGCTCAGTCGTAACGGACTCTTTGAGACCCCATGGACTGTAACCCATCCACCAGGCTCCTCTGTCCATGGGATTTTCCAGGCGAGAATACTGAAGTGGGTTGTCATTTCCTACTCCAGAGGATCTTCCCGACCCAGGGATAGAACCCACATCTCTAACATCTCCTACATTGGCAGGCAGGTTCTTTACCATTAACACCACTTTGGAAGCCCATACATATAGATATATCCACTCTTTTTTAGATTATTTTCCCATACAAATAATTAGAGACTGTTGAATAGAGTACTCTACAGTAGGATCTTATTAATTTTCTATTTTCTATAGCGTAATATGTATTTATCAGTCCCAGTCTCCCAACTGTTACCCCTCACTGGTAACCATAAGTTTGTTTCCTACATCTGTGACTCTATTCTTCTTTTACACATGAATTCACTTATACTGTTTTTTTCAGATTCCACATATAATCAGTATCATGTATGTCTCTTCTGTCTGACTTACTTCACTCAGTATGACAATCTCTAGTCCATTATTCTATTATTTCTTAAGTCTCACTTAAAAATCATCTAGCATTTTTGGTTTATAACGAATTATTTTGATCACACAGAAAATGCAGAACATATTATATTAACTTGGTGGCTCAGTGGTAAAGAATCTGCCCGCTAATGCAGGAGACACGGGTTCTATCCCTGCGTTGGGAAGATCCCCTGGAAAAAGAAATGACAACCCACTTCAGTATTCTTGTCTGGGATACCCGCTGGATAGAGGAGCCTGGCAGGCTAAAGTCCATAGAGTCTCAAAAGAGTCAGGCACGATTTAGCGACTAAGCAAAAACTAAGATGTAACAACAACCAACTTTTATTAAATTTTAACATTTTGCCACTTTTGCTTCACATACATAATTTTTTTTTAAAGACCTAAAACATTAGGGAAGCAGCCGATGCTTCCTGTGTTGTCTTTACTGGGCCTACTCTCCCTTCCTTCCAGAGGTAACCTCTTTCTGAATATGGCAGTTCTTCCTCTGCATAATTTTAGTTTACTGGCTATGAGGTATCCATAAATAATACTAGGTCACATGCATTTAACCTTGAAAGTGTACATGAAAGTGAAAGTGTTAGTCACTCAGTCATGTCCAACTCTTTGCAAACACTTGAAACCCACTAGTCTCCTCTCTCCATGGAATTCTCCAGGCAAGAATACTGGAGTGGTTGCCATTCCCTTCGCCAGGGGTTCTTCCTGACCCAGGGATCAAACACAACTCTCATTAGTTTACTAGCTATGATACATACATAAATAATAGCAGATTGCACGTATTTAACTTTGTAAAATGGATACTGTACTGTGCATATTATTTTGGAGCTTATTTTTTATACAATTGTGTTTTTGAGATGTCTTCATATTAAGCCATGTAACTCTAGTTCATAATATTTCTGTTTTCTTCTCTCTGAAGGTAAGATTCATGAGCTCAGGACATTTTTTCAAATGCTTTTCATTGCTGTATACCAAGCACCTAGAATAGTGCCTGCCACAAAATACACACAGAAACAAGATTTGCGGAATGAATGGATAGATGCAAATTGCACATTAGGAACACCAGTGAACAGTATCACCTGCTAAAGATTTAGAACTTGATAGAATGTGCTACATGAGAGAACTCTCCTCCAGTTACAAATAAATTAAATATACAAACTCTGGAAAAAAATCAAAGAAACAGCCATGTTTTAAAAAAGAAAAAGAAAGGAAATTCCATAAGTCATAAGTAGAGGATCTCATACCTAAGAATCAAGAGGCTCTGAAGTGGTTCCAGCCTGGAGTTATCAGATGGGTACACTAGCTTGAGACCCTGAGGTTTAGGGTATTGATGCCTGTGAAGGAACACAAAACATTATCTGGGCCACCCAAGTTGGGAGGACACTTTAACAGAAACTTCTTTAGAAAACTGTAGCCTCAAAGAGCTGCCCTGACTATGAAAAAGAAACTAGTAAAACTCCACCCACCAGCCTAGGGAAGAAAAAAAGAAACTTCTTGCCCAACCAAGATAGTACACAGGCAGAAAAGAATCACACTTAAGAATAAGAACTCTGACTTTATGAATAGATGCAGTACAAACTTACACTTAATCCCCACTGTGCAAGAACCCTAAGCAAAGAGATTCTCATAAAATCTGGGTTTTAGGCTGATGGATCCCATTAAACAGGACGGGAAAAGGTCAATTTTCATTCCAATCCCAAAGAAAGGCAATGCCAAATAATTTTCAAACTATCACACAATTGCACTCATCTCACACACTAGCAAAGTAATGCTCAAAATTCTCCAAGCTAGGCTTCAACAGAATGTGAACCATGAAATTCCAGATGTTCAAGCTGGATTTAGAAAAGGCAGAGGAACCTGAGATCAAATTGCCAATGTCCGTTAGATCATTGAAAAAGCATGAGAGTTCCATAAAAACATCTGCTTCTGCTTTATTGACTATGCCAAGCCTTTGACCGTGTGGATCACAACAAACTCTGAAAAATTCTTCAAGAGATGGGAATACCAGACCATCTTACCTGTCTTCTGAGAAATCTGTATGCAGATCAAGAGGCAACAGTTAGAACCGGACATGGAACAATGGACTGGTTCCAAATTGGGAAAGCAGTACATCAAGGCTGTATATTATCACCCTGCTTATTTAACTAATATGCAGAGTACATCATGTGAAATGCCAGTTGGATGAAGCCCAAGCTAGAATCAAGATTGCTTGGAAAAATATCAACAACCTCAGATACGCAGATGACACCACCTTTATGAAAGAAAGTGAAGGAGAACTAAATAGCCTCTTGATGAACGTGAAAGAGGAGAGTGGAAAAGTTGGCTTAAAATTCAGCATTCAAAAAATGAAGATCATGGCATCTGATCCCATCACTTCATGGCAAATAGATGGGGAAACAATGGAAACAGTGAGAATTTATTTTTTGTGGCTCCAAAATCACTGCAGATGGTGTCTGCAGCCATGAAATTAACAGACGCTTGCTCCTTGAAAAAATACTATGACCAACCTAGACAGCATATTAAAAAAACAGAGACATTACTTTGCCAACAAAGGTCCATCCAGTCAAAGCTGTGGTTTTTCCGGTAGTCATGTATCAGTGTAAGAGTTGGACCATAAAGAAAGCTGAGCGCCGAAGAATTGATGGTTTTGAACTGTGGTGTTGGAGAAGACTCTTGAGAGCCCCTTGGACTGCAAGGAGATTAAACCAGTGAATCCTAAAAGAAATCAGTCCTGAACATTCATTGGAAGGACTAATGCTGAAGCTGAAACTCCAATACTTTGGCCTCCTGATGCGAAGAACTGACTCTTTAGAAAAGATCCTGATGCTGGTAAAGATTGAAGGCAGTAGGGGAAGGAGACAACAGAGGATGAGATGGTTGGATGGCGCCACTGATTAAATGGATGTGACTTTGAGCAAGCTCCAGGAGTTGGTGATGGACAGGGAAGCCTGGCATGCTGCAGTGATGGGGTTGCAAAGAGTCAGACATGACTGAATGACTGAACCAAACTGACTGATCCCATAAAACACTGGAAGAAGCTAACATATAACTCTCCTGAAGGAAGCATCTACAACCAAGCTCAGACCATAGGACTTGCACAGAGAAAAACCGTCCTGCTCAAGATGCTCATAACACAAAATTACAAACTAGAGACCGAGCTATTAAAGTGAAAGATCATAACAGCATGTTGAAACAAATGAGTTTTGAAAAGAACCAGAGAAAACTTTTCAAAATGAAAGAGTATAGGGTGTTTAAATTAGAATTTAAGAGAGGTGGAAGAGACTGTAGTAGGTAAGTCATCTAAAACCAGATAATAACCCATTTTGTATAACACTTAAAGAAGTCTAGACCCTATTCAGTAGTTACTGAGAAGCCTGCAGATGGGTTTAAGCAAGGCAGTGATATTTTTATATTTATGGTTTAGAAAGAAAATACTGGCAACCTTATAGTAGAAGATAGGCTAGAAAACGAAAATCAGGAAGACTAAGTAAAAAGCCATATTAGGTTTCCATTGATTTACAAATGATAGGGATGACATTCAAACTGACTTTAGCCTGGCAGAGGTGGGGCTGGGGGGATAGTATCAGTTCATTAAATGAGAATTTCCATGTACTTATGGTTCAGGAAGTGAAGGCTTGGTCAACCTGTTCAGCAAAGTAATCAGAAAAGTGTCTCCATCTCTCAGCTCTGCTTCCCTATGTTGGATTCATTCCAAGACAGGGTTCATGGTGACCCACAGGGGCCTATATCTAGCAGAAAGTGAGTGCCCTCACTCCACAAAACCCCCTGAGATCAGCTGGCCCACCCAGGAGCCAGCAAGAGAAGCCCCGATTCTGTGTGAAATGGGGAGAGAGGTAATCGTGCAGGGAGCTTGGCCAGCCAGTGCCTGCTTTGTTGGTAGGAGTTAAACCCAGGCTAATAATAGCCTCAACATATTCCTCTGTCTTTTAAGAAGCATCCTAATTTTCCATAAAGTGAAACTAGGAGCAAAAATCCACAGAATTAAAGCCCTGCTCCCTGGCCGTTGTAGCATCTAGTTGTGTGCCGATCCGTGACTTGCCTTAGCAGTCATCACCCCTTTGTTGGTTCTAACCAGGCCTTCTGTAGTCAGTCTGTCAGCAGCTGTACCTCTGTGCTATCACATGTTTTCATCCTCTCTAAATACTCTCTATTAATTTCTCCCTTGGGATCTGTATATGTATCAGGATAAATAACCATGCTATGTGATCACCTCCCTCGTCATGTCTGAACTGTGACTCTTCTGAACCAGGCATTCTTCACTGCTGTTTCCCAGCCATGTGGACCCTCACACCACGCCTTGTCGATATGTCTGTGAGTTAGTGTCGCTCTGCTTCTATATAGTTACAATTCAGGTTTGTTTTGTTCACGGCATATATTGGGTTCATGTAGAATCATCTAATGTCACAAATGTTTTAGACCTTCCCTCTTGCTGCTGTTCTTTTATGTGAATTTTTCAGTACCTTCTTTATTCTTCTGCCTAATTCATAACGCACTGTCCACTTTTACAGTTGCCCTGGATGTTCTGGAATTCTCCTCTCCCTTGTGTTCAGTGACCTGGCTCATCCCCCATCTCTGCAATCCTTCCTTCTTCTCTTCAATAAGGGGCTACTCCAAGTTTTACTTGACGCTCTTCTCTCCACAATCTGCTCTCAAAAGATGCCTGAATCCAATAGTCATCTATCCACCATCATCTCTGTGCAGATAAACCCCAAATCTATATTTCTGATCCATTTCTAAACCCCAGACCTGCAGCTCTACAAGAATGTCTGATCCATAGTTCAGACTCCCCATGTCTCAAGCTTAACACATTACAGGTTTCTGTTTCATAAACCAACTCTCCTTCCTCTTACAAGTGTCTTCTGTGTCTGTCCTTTGTGTTCACTGATGGAAAGACCATTTCCCAGGCCATCTGGGATCCAAGTCGAGGCATCACCTCTGACTCCTCCCTCCCTTAGGTTCCATAGTCACACTGTCACTCAGTCCTGGCCAGTTCTAGGGTGGGACATACCTTTGCCTGGCTTTCCTGCAGGGGTAACTTGGATTTCATGCAGGCTAGCACCAGGAAGAGGAGAGACAGTTCAGAGAGAGAGAGCATTGAACCTGAGCAGTGACTGATAGGGAAAAACAAAATGGTCTCTGGGAACCAAAACAGTGACCAAGGGAACAATAACCTAATATGCTTGGATAAGAACATTCGACCAGACTGAAAATACACAAATAGCACAATATAAATTCTTTGCTTTGGGGAAACCTGAGGGCTCAGAATCAAGGAAAGTACTTACAGTTAATAAAATGTTTATGCACTCTTGACTTGTGGATATGTATTCTATGTATGACCCGTGGAATTTTTAAGCAGATGCTGTGTCCTATAATAAGTGGCTGAGACAGAAGGCCAACTCTGAATGGCTTGTGGGTTTCCAGGCAGAGGGATAAATCTCAGAGCTCAGAAGGCATGCCTCAGCGGCAGATGTGAGAGTAGAAGATATTTCCAAATCTGCCATCCCCCTGAGCAGGGCAATAAGTCCTCACAGAGCTGGGAAGTCATATGTAACAGCTATCAGCTTGTTGTTTTTTGCTTATCAAACTTATTAATGCAACTCTGTAATAAAAATCCCCATCCTCTGTAATAAAAATTCCAGATCCTCCCAGAAGTGATAGGAGACCAAACAGAGTAATGTGTTTTCACTTTTTCCTCCATCGTTCCCTCCTAATATTCTTACATGACAGGATATGTTCATGGTTTTCCTCCTCTACAGGAGTGTCAGTTCCACAACAGACATGTTTCCTTGTCTATGATGCCTCAGTTTTCAGTAAATACAGGTTCACAGGATAGAAGCATCCTTACTTTCTTCATCTCACATGTTCTTGTTTTCAGAATTCGCCCACCATGCTGGTTGAAAGACGCTCTCCATTTATTAGTCCACTTGAGCATGGGAAATATGATAAGAGCTAAAACACAGTTGACACTTTATTCCAGCAGCCAGGCACTCTACTGCTTGGGGCTCACAGTGACAGGACCAGCTGAAGAAACATATGCTAACTCAGAAACCCCAGCCCTGGAACGCCAGGCCCTGCCCTCTAGGTTAAAATCTCTCTGAGAATAGAAAAGAAAAGCAACCTAAGTTTTGCTGACTGGTGCACATTCTAAAGCATCCAAGAGATAGAAAAAGAAAGAGAGAAGTAACAATTGTCAATTTAAAAATAGCTGTTGTTGGAGAAAACAGAATCATCTCTTCTGAATGTCCCAGAAAATGTTTCAAATTTACTGAATACATGTTGAACAAATCACTGAATAGTGAAGATCTTTTTATTTTCTGCTTACTCAACACTTGATAACTAAAAACAAAATATTTAGAGATATGTTTAATCTGCATTATGAATGTAGCACTTAGCACCGTCCAGGATAATTGGAAGGCACTCATTAAGTATTTGTTGAAAGGACACTAACCCTGTCATGGGGACTCCGCCCTCATGAGCTCATCTAAACCTAATTACCTTCCAAAGGCCACATTTCCAGATACCATCACTTGGAGGGATAGAGCTTGGGATTTTGGGGGAACACAAACATGCAGTCCATAACACTGTCATTTTTCTTTTCTGCATCCTTGGCTGAAGTCACCTTATACCTCAAGAGTATTAGAATATCACTCTTGGAGTAGGAAGAAACTCTACTGTCAGGGGTACAGGATATACTGAATGTTTTGGAATAAAATCAGGATGATTTAGAACTAGGAGCTCAAGCATATGTGAATCCAGCTGTCAACCCCTTATCTCGTGTGTGTGTGTGTGTGTGTGTGTGTGTGTGTGTGTGTGTGTGTGTTAGTCACTCAGTCATGTCCAACTCTCTGTGACTCCATGGACTGTAGCCTACCAGGCTCCTCTGTCCGTGGAATTCTCCAGGCAAGAATACTGGAGGGGGTAGCCTTTCCCTTCTCCAAGGGATCTTCCCAACCCGGGGAGAACACATGTTTCCTGCACTGCAGGCAGATTCTTTACCATCTGAGCCACCAGGGAAGCCCTGGTGGATCTCTCCTGTAAGATGCCAGAAGGAAATAGGCTCAGTGCCGGCCCTCTCAGGCTGGGTCAGTAGACACCAACCTAGGACGTGGCTTGCAGGACTAGAGGAAGCCAAAGTGGGAGAGGAATGATGGGAGCTTCTCTAAGGAAGAGCTGTCCCAGAATTCTCTCCATTTGGCTTCACAGAAGAGACAGAAGGACACACCACACTACATCTAACCTTGAACACTCACCAGCAATGTCTAGTAAATGTCCCTGGCTTTGAACACCATTTCTCCTCCGTGATGTAATGCTGTGGCCCAACCATGAAAAGGACAGAGAAACAGACCATATTTTAGTAATCCTCTAGGCATGTCTGACTCAATATGGTGAAAATCAAAGGATTTGGAGAGACCTGGATCCTTCCTGATACTTCCAGTTATTAATTGTATGCGCTTGTAAAAATCACTTCACTTCTCTAAGACTGAGGTTCTCTATCTAAAAATAGATGATTCCTACCACATAGAGTTGTTATGAAAATTAAATGGATAATGTTTATAAATCCCTTGGAAGAGTGTCTGGCTCAGTGTACGTGCTAAATAAATGGTAGCTATTATCATTATATAAAATGCAGCAGTCACTTCTTCAGCATTCCTGACAAATTATCTAATTTCTCTTTGAATATCTCTAGGTACCTGTGCTCATTATCTCACAAGGGAACCTACACTAATACTGGGTAGCTAGAGAAAATTATTTTTCTTTGTTTGAGATAGACGTCTCATGCTCCTGCCTTATGCCCTGGAGTGAAATAAAATAAGCACACTCTTTCTCACATGTGACAGTTCCTTACATATTTGAAAGCAGCTGTCATGTTCCCCTGAGTCTTCTCTTCTCCAGCATCAGAATCCTTTGTATTCCTAGTCATTGTATATGAATTTGTTTCTGGGCTCTTCACCACTCTGAACATTGTCTACTATACCAGAGAGATGATACAAAACTCTCTACTGAATGTTTGTGTCACCCCAAATTCACCCATTGAAACCAATCCTTCATGTGATGGTATTTGGAGATGGGGGGGGCCTTTGGGGCATGATTAGGTCATGAGGCAGAGCCCTCGTGAATGGGATTAGTGCCTTTATAGCAGAAACCCTAGAGCTCTTTCACCCCTGCCCGCATGTGAGACCACAGCAAGGAGGCCGTCTATACACTGGACACCAACAGCTGCCAGCACCGTGCTCTTGAACTTCCCCATCTCCAGAACTGTGAGAAATAAATGTGTGTTGCTTAAGCCATGCCACTTATTATATTTCATTATAGCAGCACCAATGAATTAAGACACACACCATGCTGCCATAGTCATATTTTTTAAACACAAATCATAGTATGTCATTTCCCAGATTAAAAAGCCTGAGAACCTTAGATTTTCAAGGCATATTGTTAAGGGAAACAGGCAAGGTGCAAATGATATCTACAGTAACAGATCACATGTGCAACAGAAAACAAAGCAATATATTTTCTAAGGAGATGATGACGATGATACATAGATACATAGATAGACAGATGATAGATAAAGAGAGGGGAAAGAGAGAGCTAATCTCGAAAAAATCCATTTTTTTAGTGTAATTGCCTTATAATGCTGGGTTAGTGTCTGCTATACAACAGAGTAAGTAAGTTATAAGTGTACATATATTCCCTCCTTCTTGCGCCTCCCTCCCACCCATTCCCCCTCCCACCCCACCCCTCTAGGTCATCATGGAGCAGCTTCCTACTAGTTATTTGTTTTACACGTGGTAGTGTATATATATGTCAATGTTATTCTCCCAATTTGTCCCACCCTCCCCTTCCCCCACTGTGTCCACAAGTCTGCTCTGAACCTGTTTTCAGGGCAGGAATAGAGATGCAAACTTAGAGAACCAATGGCTTTTTAATGCACTTAGGAAAATCAAGCATCTTACCCTTGCCTACGAAGACTCAAACATTTCTCCTCCTTGCTCTCCAACCATTCTTTGTACTATTCTCCTCCCAGCTACAAGGACTTGCTGATTCATGAGGTAAAAGTGAATGTGTTAGTCACTTATTCATGTCCAACTCTTTGCAACCCCATGGATTGTAGCCCACCAGTCTCCTCTGACCTTGAAATTCTCCAGGCAAGAATACTAGAATGGGTTGCCATTCTCTTCTCCAGGGGATCTTCCCGACCCAATGATTGAACCCAGGTCTCCTGATTTGCAGGCAGATTTTTTTACCCTCTGAGCCACCACAGAAGCCCTTGCCTTTTCATGGAACATGCAAAAATCATTTCCAGTACAGGGCCTTCGTTTAGCTGTACTTCTATGTGGATTCTTCTCTCCCCTATCTACACAGGACTTAACTTGTCTTGGCATTGAGATCTCTGCATGAAGTTCCCTTCTTCCAGGAAAGCCTTCCATATCACACAAACTAAAGTAGCCACCAAGTTACTATTATGTCACCTGATTTTAAATGATCTGTTTAGCACTTTCCTAAACTACTCTCAAATATCTACTGTGGATAAGCTTATTTTCAGTCTTCCCCATCAGAATGTTAACTCTAGGCATGCAGAATCTTTGTTGTTCTTGTTTACCAGTCATCAGGACATTGCCTGGCACATAACTGATATTCAGTAAATCACTGTCAAGTGATTTAGTGAACTGTTGTTGGTCCAATACCTAGCAGAAAGTCTGACACCTAGTAGGAAGTCACTGGGCCTCCCTGGTGGCTCAGATGGTAAAGAATCTGCCTGTAATGTGGGAGACTCAGGTTCAACCCCTGAGTTGGGAAGATCTCCTGGAGAAGGGAATGGCTACCCATTCCAGTATTCTTGCCTGGAGAATTCCATGGACAGAGGAGCCTGGTGGGCTATAGTCCATGGGGTCACAAAGAGTGGGACATGACCGAATGACTTACACACACATAGGAGGTCATTAGATACATTTTGAGAGAATGGTGACATGGGACAGACCAGAGAGCGGCAAAAGTTCACCCAATTCAGAAAGGCAGAGGCAGACCATGAAAGCGAACTTCCCAGGCAGCATGATTTTGTTGTGTGTTGTCCCTGATTGTCACTTAACTGTCATCCAATCCACTCTTATCCAGGTCAAAATAAATTTATTATGGAACTGAAAGTCTCCTAATGTGCCCTGCAGTCATGAACATACCATTTTTGTTGCTCTTCAGTCACTAAGTCTTGTCTGACTTCTTGTGACTCCATGGACTGCAGCACGCCAGGCTTCCTTGTCCTTCACTATCTTGCAGAGATTGCTCAAAGTCATGTGCATTGAGTCAGCGATGCTATTGAACCATTTCATCCTCTGCCACCCCCTTCTCCTTTTGCCTTCAATGTTTCTCCGCATCAGGGTCTTTTCCTGATGGAAAAGACATCAGGTGGCCAAAGTATTGGAGCTTCAAGTTCAGCAACAGTCTTTCCAATGAATATTCAGGGTTGGTTTCCTTTAAGATTTACTAGTTTGATCTTGCAGTCCAAGTGACTCTCAAGAGACTTCTCAAGTACCACAATACAAAAGGACCAGTTCTTCAGTGCTCAGTCTTCTTTATGGACCAACTCTCACATCTGTACATGACTGGAAAGGCCACAGCTTTGACTAGACATATCTTTGTCAGATAAGTGATATCTCTGCTTTTTAATACTTTGTTTACATTTGTCACGACTTTCCTTCAAAGGAGAAAATATCTTTTAATTTCTTGGCTGCAGTCACTGTTGGCAGTGATTTTAGAACCCAAGAAAATAATATATGGCACTGCTTCCACTTTCCCCCTTTCTGTTTGCCATGAAGTGATGGGATCAGAAGCCATAATCTTAGATTTTTTTTAAAGTTGAGTTTCCTGTCAGTCTTCTAACTCTCCTCTATCACCCTCATCAAGAGGCTGTTTTGTTCCTCTTCACTTTTTGCTATCACAGTGGTATCATCTGCATATCTGAGGTTGTTGATATTTCTCCCAACAGTCTTGATTCCAGCTTGTGATTCACCCAACCTGACATTTTGCTTGATGTACTATGCATATAAGTTAAATAAACAGGACAACAATACACAGCCTTGTTGTACTCCTTTCCCAATTTTGAACCATTCTGTTGTCCCATACAATTGTATGCTAGTTTGAACATTCGTTGGCATTGCCCTTCTTTGGGATTGAAATGAAAACTGACCTTTTCCAGTCCTCTGGCCACTGCTGAGTGTTTTGAAATCTGCTGGCATACTGAGTGCAGCAATTTTTCTCTAATTTTCTTGAGGAGATCTCTAGTGTTTCCCATTCTACAGTTTTCCTCTACTTCTTTAAATTGCTCATCTAAGAAGGCCTTGTTATCTCTCCTTGGTCAGTTGGGTGTATCTTCTCCTTTCTCCCTTGACTTTTGCTGCTCGTCTTTCCTCATTTGTAAAGCTCCCTTTGCCTTTTTTCATTTCCTTTTAGATGGTTTTGTACTGCCTCCTGCACCTCCTCAGGTGCTCTGTCTACCAATCCCCTTCACATCCACTGTATAAACATACAGGATTTGCCTTTTTTTCAAGAGGCTCAGGGTCGATCCCTGGGTTGGGAAGATCCCCTGGAGGAAGGCATGATAACCCACTTCAGTATTCTTGCCTGGAGAATCCCATGGATACAGGAGGCTGTGGCCTATGGTCCATAGGGTCGCAAAGAATTGGACATGACTGAAGTGACTTAGCATGCAGGCATAGAGCTTCTTTTTGGCTCCAAAAATACAGTCAACATGAATTCAGTATTGACCATTTATTTGGTGATAACCATGTGTAGAGTCATCTCTTTTGTCGCTGGAAAAGGGTATTTGCTATGACCAGTGTGTTCTCTTGACAAAACTCTTTTAGTCTTTGCCCTGCTTCAGGGCAAATTTGCCTTTTACTCTGGGTATCTCTTGATTTCCTACTTTTGCATTATAATCCCCTGTGATGGAAATGACATCTTTTTTGGTGTTAGGTCCAGAAGGTCTTTAGGTTTTCATAGAACCAGTCAACTTCAGCTTCTTTAACATCAATGGTTGGGGCATAGACGTGGATTAATGTGATGCTGAATGTTTTGTCTTGAAAGCAAACTGAGATCATTCTGTCATCTTTTAAATTGCACCCAAGCGCTGGATTTTTGACTTTTTTTGTTGACTATGAGGGCTACTCTATTTCTTCTAAGGGATTCTTGCCCACAGTAGTAGATACAATAGTCATCTGAGTTTAATTCTCCCATTCCTATTCATTTTAGTTCACTGATACCTAAAATGTTGATGTTCAATCTTCCCATCTGATGCTTGACCATGTCCAATTTACCTTGATTCATGGACCTAACATTCCAGGTTCCTATGCAATATTTTTCTTTACAGCATCAGACTTAACTTTCATCACCAAACACATCCACAACTCAGAGTCACTTCCTCTTTGGCCCAGTCACTTCTGTATTTTTGGAGCTATTAGTAATTTCACTACACTCTTCCCCAGTAGAACACTGGACACCTTCCAACCTGGGGAGCTCATCTTCTGGCCTCATATCTTGTTTGTCTCTTTTATATTGACCATGGGATTTACCCAGGCAAGAATACTGTAGTGGGTTGCCATTTCCTACTCCAGGGGCTCTTCCCAAATCAGGGATGAAGTCCATGTCTCCTACATTGTAGACAGATTCTTACCCCTGAGCCACCAGAGAAGGTCAACTAGAATAACAAGTCTTAAAAATAAAAAGGCAACCTCTGGGACAACATTAAATGCACCAACATTCACATTATAAGGGTCCCAGGAGGAGAAGAGAGAGAGAAAGGGCCTGAGAAAATATTTGAAGAGATAACAGCTTCCCTAGAAGATATTAGAAAACTTTCCTAACTTGGGAAAGGAAATAGTCAACCAAGTCCAGGAAGCACAGAGAGTCCCAGGCAGAATAAACCCAAGGAGGATCTCATCAAGACACATAGTAATTAAACTGACAAAAATTAAAGACAAAGATAAAGTAGTAAAAGAAGCAAGGGAAAAATGACAACATACAAAGGAACTTCCATAACGTATCAGCCGATTTCTCTACAGAAACTCTACAAACCAGAAGGGAATGGCATGATATATTTAAAGCAATAAAAGGGAAGAACCTACGACAAAGAATACTCTACCCAGCAAGACTCTCATTCAGATTTGATGGAGAATTCAAAAGCTTTCCAGACAAGCAAAAGTTAAGAGAATTCATCACCACCAAACCAGCTTTACAACAAATGCTAAAGGAATTTCTCTAGGCAGGAAACATAAGAGAAGGAAAAGACCTACAGAAAATAAACCTGAAACAATTAAGAAAATAGTAATAGGAATGGCAACCCACTCCAGTATTCTTGCCTGGAGAATCCCATGGACAGAGGAGCCTAGGGGGCTACAGTTCAGGGGGTCACAAAGAGTCAGACACGACTGAGTGACTAACACTTTCACTTTCAATAGGATTATACATATCGGTAATTACCTTAAATGTAAATGGATTAAATGCACCAAACAAAAGACGTAGACTGTCTGGGCAGATGAAAACATGTGCATGTATGCATTTCCACTTACCACATCACTCTGCCTGACCCCCCAAATTGTATGTAATTATCTTATACTGTTAAGTTAATCATGTCCCCATGTATGCGAGACATCAAAAGAGACACAGATAAATAGAACAGTATTATGGACTCTATGGGAGAGGGCGAGTGTAGGATGATATGGGAGAATGGCATGGAAGCATGTAAATTATCATATGTGAAACGAATCACCAGTCCAGGTTCAATGCATGATACAGGGTGCTCGGGGCTGGTGCACCGGGATGACCCGGAGGGATGGGATGAGGAGGGAGGTGGGAGGGGGGTTCTGGAGGGGGAAAACATGTACACCCATGGTGGATTCTTGTCAATGTATGGCAAAACAAATACAATACTGTAAAGTTAAAAAATAGATAAATAAACTAATTTTAAAAAAATCACTGTTGTTTAAATAGATTAGTGAATCTCTTCAACCATTTTCATTTTAAAATATTACTAGAAATTTGAGGTAAAAACAAGAGAAATCAGAAATAATTTAACTAACAAAATCGAATGATTTTGGATAAATATTTGTAATATATATCTTAATATATAACTTTTTTTGGTGAGCATTATATGGTGATGGCTGTTGGTTGAACAGTAATAACTTCAGGGCTTTTCAAGAGTCTTTCTTTTCCTGCCATTTTATATTTCTTGTGATATGGAGAGTGACCTTTTAAATAAATTGTTAGTAACCTTCAAAAAAATTAAAAAAAATAAAATAAAATTAATTTAAAATAAATAAATATTTTCCAATTTAAAAAGAAATATGCAACAAGATCTTCCCTCTGGAATGAGAGAATTACTCCAAGAGGAAAAAAATTACTATGGTTCTAGAAAAAATAAATGAGTTTTGTAGAAAAATGGAGAGAAGATTCAAATTCTGAGAGAGTACACAGGAAGTGAGATGGCTGAACTGATGGGCTATAGTTTCCAATACATCTAGGTAACAAGATAGGATGGCACCTTAAAACCATTCCTCTAGGAAAACCACCTGACTAGACTCCACAGAAATCTCCTAAAAAAAAAAAAAAAAAAAAGTGAGGGTGGCGTCTCAAATTAACATGAGAAAATAAAAAGGATTTCAATTAGACTATATAAAAGGACATTGTATAAAAAAGAGAAAAAATCATTATTGAAGGCACACCCCCCCAAAAAAAATAAGACCACAAAGGTGATGAAAACTACAGTTTAACATTAAAAAAGAGTTGAGATGAAAATAAGATGTACAGGAGCTATGAAAAAGTAGCACAACCTAGAAATAAAATCTCAGACGTTTGATGAGTGAAAGCTAGAAGTATGTGAAAAAGTTCTGTCAGGATTCAGGTGCGCGGGCGGGAGGAGGGGATTGTTAAAATAAAGGAAAACAACCCACTTTATGTTTTTTTCATCTTAACTTCATTTTAATTTCAAAAATACTGTAAACATAACTAAGTACGATCACAAAATAGGAAAAATATTTTTAACATCTAACAACGCACTTTAGAATGAAGACTAAACCTAGAAAAAGCATGAGAGGCCAGACAACAGAGAGGACAGGCAGTAAGAGAAATAGAGGACAGAAAGAAGAAAATAAAGAAGTAAAAGAAAAATAAGACTATAGGAAAGAAAACAATAGATAGACTATGTACAAAGAAAATCAATATGTATGATTAGAATCCCCAAAGGAAAATCAAAAGCAACTACGGAGAACATTATGAGAAACGCTGGGCTGGATGCAGCACAAGCTGGAAACAAGATTGCCGGGAGAAATATCAATAACCTCAGATATGCAGATGACCAGAGAAGGCAATGGCAACCCACCCCAGTACTCGTGCCCAGAAAATCCCATGGACGGAGGAGCCTGCTAGGCTGCAGTCTATGGGGTTGCGAAGAGTCGGACACGACTGAGCGACTTCACTTTCCCTTTTCACTTTCATGCATTGGAGAAGGAATTGGCAACCCACTCCAGTGTTCTTGCCTGGAGAATCCCAGGGACGGGGGAGCCTGGTGGGCTGCCATCTGTGAAGTCGCACAGAGTCGGACACGACTGAAGCGACTTAGCAGCAGCAGCAGCAGCAGCATGCAGATAACACCACCCTTATGGCAGAAAGCAAAGAAGAACTAAAAAGTCTCTTGATGAAAATGAAAGAGGAGAGTGAAAAGGTTAGCTTAAAGCTCAACATTCAGAAATCTAAGATCATGGCATCCAGTCCCATCACTTCATGACAAATAGATGAGGAAACAGTGGCAGACTTAATTTTGGGGGGCTCCAAAATCACTGCAGATGGTGACTGCAGCCATGAAATTAAAAGATGCTTACCCTTTGGAAGAAAAGTTATGACCAACCTAGACAGTATATTAAAAAGCAGAGACATTACTTTGCCAACAAAGGTCCATCTAGTCAAGGCTATGATTTTTCCAGTAGTCACATATGGATATAAGAGTTGGACTATAAAGAAAGCTGAGCACCGAAGAATTGATGCTTTTGAACTGTGGTGTTGGAGAAAGCTTTTGAGAGTCCCTTGGACTGCAAGAAGATCCAACCAGTCCATCCTAAAGGAAATCATTCCTGAATATTCATTGAAAGGACTGATGTTGAAGCTGAAACTCCAATACTTTGGCCACCTGATGCGAAGAGCTGACTCGTTTGAAAAAACCCTGATGCTGGGAAATATTGAAGGCGGGAGTAGAAGGGGACGACAGAGGATGAGATGGTTGTATGGCATCACCAACTCAATGGGCATGAGTTTGAGTAAACTCCGGGAACTGGTGATGGACAAGGAGGCCTGGCGTGCTGCACTCCATGGGGTCACAAAGAGTAGGACACAACTGAGTGACTGAACTGACTGATCTGAACAGAGAACAATTCCTACAAACTATCAAATTAGATAGCTTTCCTAAAATAAAAGAAAGGCTTTTCAGGTGGCACAGTGGTAAAGAACACGCCTGCCAATGCAGGAGATGCGAGACGTGGGTTCAATCCCTGAATCGGAAAGATCCCCTGGAGGAGGAAATGGCAACCCACTCGAGTATTCTTGCCTGAAAAATTCCATGGACAGGGGAAGCTGGTGGGCTACAGTCCATGGGATCACAAAGAGTCGACACAACTGAGCAACCGAGCACACACAAAAATAAAAGAAACCTGCATATTGAAAGACAGCACCATGTATTTGGAAAATTGACTCAGACATTGACACCAAAGCATATTTTAGTGAAACTAAAGGACTTTTGGCAACATTCTTTTGGTGTCCACTAAAAAGAGATTAAGCTAATTCTAAGTAGGATGATCATATAACTTATTCAAATTGGGATGCTTTTATGGGACACCATTAATAATTGTGCTGAGTAAATAGACATAAACTTAGACTGTGCCTGGACAACTGAGATATAAGTTCTCCAAGCATTATAAAAAATAAGCAATAGACACCTCATTTTTAAGGGAAATAAAGCCTAGAAACAGTGACAACACTAGGGTGAGCATCCCTAACACCCAAATTTTGATCTTCAAATATTTCCTCCTAAAAGAAACAAGAGCTGCTGGGGAGAACTGCTGATTTCAGAGGCTGAACAGGAAATGCATAAGATAAGCCTGAGATGTATTGCTCTAGTGGGAAGAAAGAAGGCCACCAAGAGGACACAGGAGCCCACATTGCAGTCACTATGGTGATATTGAGGGATAAAGTACAGGTTTTGGCAATGTAAAATGCTTCTCTGTTTGAAGGCTTCTAATATAATCAAGAATTTTCTTTCTTGGAATTGGTGATTCTTTGAAACAGAGGCATAATGATTTCAAACAAAAAAGTAACGTTTTCTCAGTTTCCAAAAGTTACAGGGAACATGCATCTGTCGCTTCTGTGTGTTCCAAATCTTTTGTGCTGTTATAGAATGGATAAGCCATTCTACTATTATATAAATGTGGTGGGACACCATTGGAATAGGAAATTTACAGTAGACAGTAGAAATGAATCCTTGAAGATGTAGCAAGCCAATTCAAGTTCCTTCTGTCGAATGGAAGTAAAACAATGTGATTCATTATTTTACTTTTTAACTCTGACCCTATTACCTTTTATTCATCCCCTGATGAATACAAATATAGTATCAAGGAGTGGTAGGAAACCAAATAATTATACTAGTAAACTAACATTTTTTCTTAGGTTGTGGTTATTTATTAGTATTGATTTGATCAATGTAAGTTTCTTAGGTCACTAGTAAACTTTTACTATGTATTATGTTTATATAAAGCAAAATGTCAATTAGTGCTCCTATATTTGCAACATTATAGTTTGTAATACATTAAAAAACAGTCCACAAAACACAGTATTTTTTTCTGTTAGTTGATCAATCATCACAAAATAAATCATAAAAAGATATTTGAAGTGGGTTGAATGGTAGCCTCAGAAGTATATGTCCACATCCTAATCCCCAGAAGCTGTGAAAGCAATATTATTTGGAAAAACTGGTCTTTGCAGATGTAACTAAGTTAAAGATCCCATGATGATCTGGTTGGTTCCCAGATCCAAGGGCAAGTGTTCATATGACAAGAGACACACAGAGAATAGACACAAAGATGCAAACAGCTTGTAAAGGTAGCAATCAGAGTGACACATCCACAAACCCTAGGAATGATAAAGTCACCAGGAGCTCAAAAAGGCAGAGAACACCCCTCGAAATGACCCGAGGAATATCCCCTGGAGCCTCTGGAGAGAGGGCAGCAGTGCCTATATGTTGACTTTTGGCCTTAGAAACTGTGAAAGAATAAATTTTCTATTGCATTAAGCCATACACAGAAAAAGACACAGAAGCTAACATTAGAAAGTGTCCATTTGCCTAAAATGGAATAGTGTAAGAAACACAATGATGATGTTTGCAATGATTTTATACACTATATATGTGTATATTTTTATTTTAAATTTATGGATTTGTCTGTATATTTTAAATAAATATAAATAGTATTTTTAAATTTCAAAATACTGTGTTTTAAAAGCTCAGTGATCACCACTGAAGATTGCTGGAACACTGTTAAAACTGATAAAGGAAAATAATCGAGTGTTTATCCTGCATTTCTAATAGGCTCTATGTTTTAAGGTAACCAAATTAATAAAGAATGAAAATCTTTGCAGAATAATTCTAATAAATGCAGAAGGACTTATGGAATTAAAAATACCACTTCATATGAGTTTTATAAATCTCATGAAATAATGGATATAGGAAATAATCATTAATTGATGTTATAAAAGAGCAGGCATATGTTTAATAGACTATTTAATAATGGAGACATGGCTGACAGCACCTGAATTCATTGATAATCTTAGTATAAATATAAGTGGGATAGTCAAAAACATATTCTTCATGATATGATATAATTGGAAATGTATAGTACCAGCTTTGAATTATTATTTCCTGAAAGTTTGAATCTGAATCAAATCAAGCCTCAAATTTAACAGCTTGTAGAAATGTAGACGATAAAGAAATCACATTGAAAGATACCACAAGAAAACAATCACGTCTTTTGTCTACAGGACAAAATGTGTTGTTTACTAAAAAATCAGTATTTATCAAGAATAGAGGGGAGAGGTTATAAAATAAAGAGATATAGCCAATAAATGCAATGTGTGGAACTTGTTAGGATCCTCATTTGAACAAGCCAACTTTGATTATGACTATGTCTAGATATTTTTCATTTGCTCTTCTAGAACCACTCTATACCTTACTTGACTCTGTGTTCTAGGAAACTGGTCTTTGGAAACTAAAAAGGTCAGCAGGCTATGGCCTCAGGGCCAAATCTATCCAGTGGCCTGTTAATGTACTGTTTGTGAGTAAAATCTAATTTTTACATTTTTAAAAGTTTATACATTTCATTTCCTTTCTGGTCCTTGTTATTTATTTCTTTCTACTAATTTTTAGTTTGTTATTCTTTCTTCTAGTTCACTGAGATGTAAAGTTAGATTGTTTCCTTGAAATCTTTTCTTTTTTCTCAAGGTAGGCATTTAGTGCTATAAATTTCCCTCTTAGAAATGATTTTGCTGAATCCCATAAGTTTAGTATATTGTATTTCCATTTTAATTTCTCTTGAGATAGCTTTGATTTCTCTTTTGATTTCAAAAAATCAATGAAAATTAGAGCTGTTTATTTTAAATAAACAAAATTACAAATCTTTAGCTAGATGTACCAAGAAAAATGAAAGAGAACTTTAATAAATACAAATTACAAATGAAAGAGGAGACATTACAACTGATACTACACAAATACAAATGATCAAAAGAGACTACTATGAACAATTTTACATGAACAAATTGGAAAACCTAGAAAAATATGGATAAATTCTCAGAAACATCATAAAGAGACAGAAAAGTCTGAACAGATCAATTACTAGGAAGGAGGTTGAATCAACAGTCAAAAACCTCTCAACAAACAAAAGATGGCTTCGTCAGTGAATTCTATCAAGCACTTAAATAATTAATACCAATCCTTCCCAAACTCTTAAACTCTAAGAGAGGCAGGAACATTTCCACCTGCATTTTACAAAACCAGCATTACCCTGGTACCAAAACTGTAAGAAAGAAAATCAAAGACCAATATCCCTAATGGGCATAGATGTAAAAACTTTCAACAAAATAGCAAAATGAATTCAACAGTACATTATAAGGATCATATACCAGGATCAAGTGGGATATATTCCAGTGATGTAAGGATATTTCAACTTCTGCAAATCAATACATGTAATACAACACATTAACATACCACATTAATAAAATGAAGGATAAAAATTATACATCTTAATGGATGCAAAAAGAGCATTTGGCAAAATATAACATCCTTTCATGATAAGATAAAAATGTTCAACAATTGGGGTATAAAGGGAACATATACCTGAGCATAATAGCCATACATGATAAGCCCACAGTTCATTCCATACTTGTGGTGAAAAACTGAATGTGTTTTCTCTGACATCAGGATCAAAACAAGAGAGCCACCTTCACTTTTATTCAACATGGTACTGGAAGTCCTAACCATAGTAATTAGGCAATAAAAAGAAATAAAGTATATCCAAACTGAAAAGAAGTAAAATTGTCTCTGCAAGTTATATAAAACACTGAAGACTCCATACACACAAAAAACTGTTAAATCTAAAAAATGAATTAAGTACTTTTGCAGAATATAAAATCAACATACAAAAGTCATTGCATTTCTATACACTAACAGCAAACTATAAGAAAGAGAAATTGAGAAAATAATCCTATTTATAATAGCACCAAAAATAAAAAAAATACTTGGGAACAAATTCAACCAAGAAGCTAAAAATCTATATAATGAAAACTGTAAGACATTATTGGAAAAAAAAAAAGAAGAAGAAGAAACAAATAAATGGAAAGATATTCTGGGTTCATGAATTGGAAAAACAACTATTGTAAAAATGCATATACTACTCAAAGCAATCTACAAATTCAGTGCAATTCTTATCAAATATCCCATGATCGTTTCACAGAATAGAAGGCAATCCTAAAATTTCCATGAAACTGCAAAATACCTCTAAAGAAAAAGAATGAAATGGGAGGCATTATCTTCTTGATTTTAAGCTGTATTACAAAGCTATAGTAATAAGAATAGTGTGACATTGGCATAGAAACATAGATCAATAAAAAAGAATAGAGAGCCCAGAAGTAAACCCATGCACATAAGTTCAATTGATTTATAACAAGTGAGCCAAGAACATACAGTGGGGAAAGTGCAGTATCTATAATAAATAGTTTTGAGAAAATTGGACAGTAACACACAAAAAATAAAACTCAGCCCTGACATTACTCCTTGCATAAAAATTACATTAAAATGAATTAAAACAAATTTAAGATCTAAAATAATAAAATTCCTAGGAAAAAAACATAGACAGCTCCTTGACATTGACCTTGGTGTGGTTTTTTTTTTTTTGGATTTTACACCAAAAGAGAAAAAGAACAAGTGGAGCTACATCAAAGTAAAAAGCTTTTGCAAAGGAAAGAAAAACATCAACAAAATGAAAACACAACCCATGAAATGGGAGAAAATGTTTGCAAACCACATATCTGATAAGAGGTTAACATTCATAATATATAAGGAACTCATACAACTCAACACCAACAGGTAAATCAATCAAACCAAGCCAATTAAATAGTGGACAAAGTACCTGAGTAGACATTTCTCCAATAAAGACTTACAAATGGCAGATAGGTATATGAAAACATCACTGTCCTTAATAAGGAAATGCCACTGACATATATACACTACCATGTGTAAAATAGCTAGCGGGAAGTTGCTGCATAACACAGGGAGTTCAGACAAGAGCTCTGTGATGATCCAGACACGTGAGATGGGAGAAGGTGGGAGGGAGGCTCAAGAGAGAGGGGATATATGTATACTTACGGCTGATTCACAGTATTGTACAGCAGAAAACAACACAACATTGTAAAGCAATTATCTTCCAATTAAAAATGAATAATGAAAAATGTGGAAATGCAAGTCAAAAGCACAATGAGATATCCCCTCACACCTGTTAGAATGGTCAAGAGATAACAAATGTTGGTGAGCATGTGGAGAGAAGGGAACCCTTGTACATTATTGAGAACATAAAAGTACACAAGTTTACAAAATGTAATGTTGAGAATGTAAATTGATACATACACCATGGAAAAGAATATAAAGTTTCCTCCAAAAATTAAAAATAGAACTACCATGTGTTCAAGAAATCCTCCTTCTAGATATCTACTCAAAATGAATGAAACTATTGTCTCCAAGAGGTGTCTGTAACTTCCATGTTTACTGGAGCATTATTCACAATAGCCAAGGAATGGAATTAACCTAGGTGTCCATTGACAGATGAATGGATAAATAAAACATGGTATATATACAATAGAACACTATTCAGCCTTAATAAAAAGAAGGAAACACTGTTCTTTCTGACAATATGGTTGAAACTGGAAGGCATGGGCCAAGTGAAATAAACCAAGCAAAGAAAAACAAATACTGTATGGTATCACTGATATGTGAAATCTTAAACAAACAAACAAATACAAGGTTGAACTCATAGAAATAGAGAGTAGAAGACTGGTTGCCAGGAGCTAGGAGTTGGAAAGTTATGACCAACCTAGAGAGCATATTGAAAAGCAGAGACATTACTTTGCCAACAAAGGTCTGTCTAGTCAATGCTATGGTTTTCCAGTAGTCATGTATGGATGTGAGAGTTGGACTATGAAGAAAGCTGAGTACTGAAGAATTGATGCTTTTGAACTGTGGTGTTGGAGAAGACTCTTGAGAGTCCCTTGGACTTCAAGGAGATCCAACCAGTCCATCCTAAAGGAAATCAGTCCTGAATATTCATTGGAAGGACTGATGTTGAAGCTGAAACTCCAATAATTTGGCCACCTGATGTGAAGAGCTGACTCATTGGAAAAGCCCCTGATGCTGGGAAAGATTGAAGGTGGGAGGAGAAGGGGACAACAGAGGATGAGATGGTTGGATGGCATCACCAACTCAATGGAGAGGAGTTTGAGTAAACTCCAGGAGTTGGTGATGGACAGGGAGTCCTGGCGTGCTGCAGTTCATGGGGTCGCAAAGAGTCGGACGCAACTGAGTGACTGAACTGCACTGAACTGAATTGAGGAGTTGGAAGAAATAGGGAGGGATTGATAAAAGGGAACAAATTTTCAGTTATGAGATGATTAAGGTCTGAGGGTCTAAAGAGACGCTGACTAATGAGACTGAAAACGCTGTACTGTATATTTGACGTTTGAGAGAGTATAACTTAAATGTTCTCACAAACACACATAGAGAAAGATAAATATATGGGGTGATAGATGTGTTAATTAATTCAACAGAGGAAATCTTTTCTCTATGCACATGTATATCAAATCATCACATTGTACACTTTAAATATCTTACAGTTTTGTCAGTTATATCTCAATTAACCTGGGGAATAAATGGTTATACAGAGAAAGCAATCAATAAGGGACAAAGACTGCATGTGGCCCACATGGTCAAAAATATTAACTTTCTCACCCTTTACAGAAAGAGATTTACCAACCCTGTATTAATTGTTTTGGATCACTTTTCCTCTGAATTCTGATTGAGTCTGGCCAATGAAAGGCACCAAGAGAAGCTGAGGGTGACAGGAAAGTCAGTAAAATGTTTATTCCCCATCTTTCTCCCTTCCATTTAGCTTTCTCTCCAAGTCCTAGAATGCTTCTTCCTCTTGTTGCTTTAGGCTTACCCATGATAACAGTTTTCCATTAATGATAGCCTTCAGGGATGGCATCTTTAACTCTGGCCACACCTTTGTAGATAGTCCCTTATTAAACTCTCTTCAATTACCTCTTTTGAATAAGCTATCTGTTCCCTACAAGCACCCCAATTTATACAGACTCCATGTTAGACAGTAACCTTGTTTGGTACAATAATGGCATGGTGTCTATGTTAGAAAAAACCCCCATACAGAGATATATACTGATATATTCATGGGTGACGTGATGGCTTGAATTTGCCCTTAAATACTCCTAAGAAATAAACTGACAGTCATATATATATGGGCGTTTATTGGAATCCCTTATACTAGTCCCTCTAGTTTTAAATGATCATAATGTAACGTAAGAATAGTTATACTTTAACCTGACATTAGTTGTTTAATTAACTAAAGAAAAGCACAATTGTATTCAATGAATTTTGCTTAAAGGGCCAACAAAAATTAGGATAAGCCCTGTGGTTAAGAACATGAACTTTGGTGATGAAGGAGTGAGTTTAAATCTAATTTCAGACACTGATTAAGTAAGAGGAAAAGCTTTCAAATCACTTCTCAATCTCACGTGCTCATCTGTAATATGTGGATAATATCTATATCGTTGGATGATTATTAAAATAACTAAATAAAGTGTCACATGTAATCTGCCTGGTACCTAGTAGATGCCTAATAAATTATTATTGGCACTACTGTTACTGTAGATTATAATAGTTTATATTCAGAGAATAGTCAGAATTGAGTTTGGGAGCATAAGCAGAAAAAAGGAGAAAATGGGATCTCCCAAGAATATTTTAATAGGTATCTGTGTCCTCTGTTATAGATGGGATTTATTGTGAGATTTGTCACTAGAGACCTAAAATTTTTTACAGGCTAATTGAACTGTACTATTTGAGATAAGAAGTGAAGTCAAAGCTATTTAAATAGCATGTCGTAATTAGGAAACTAGTTTAATAGAGAAAATCCCAAAGGGAATCATTTTTTCCCCTATTTGATGAAATGAATGTTTTAACACCTTAGTAGGAGCACCACGGTGGTTCAAACCTTTTAATTGGGATGATTTCCATTCTAATTGCATGGAAAGTTAAAATCACATTATAATAAGATGATGAAGAAGCACAGATGTTTTGTAATTTGACTTTATGCCTGTTCATGTGAATGATTCCAAAGAGAGACATAGTGATGTGTTACGGGGCACATTTGTTTTCATATTTGGCTAGAAGTTCTTGATAAATTATTAACTGATCAACATGATGTCGTGTGAAAGGGCTATAAAGCAAAATTATGTCTCCACTGAGATAAGTGAGTGGCAAGGATGTACTCATTAGTGGTGTCTCCACATGAAAGGAGAATGACAAATTGAAACCATTCTGCTAGCAACCTCAAGTCCAAAACCACTCTAACCTGATGTATTCACTTGATTGAGGAAGAACTGCTTGAGGCTTTAAATTTTTTAAGTAATTGCTCCTATTTTCCCCCTCACATTAGTTTAGCTGTGTCTGCAAGCACAGATGGCCTGCCTTGGTTTTACTGCAGAGATTTAGCTGTTTAAGTTGGCCATTTAACAGACAAAATGAGCTCCCTTGGGGTCCCCTGAGTCTCTATCTAGAGCCACCTCTTAGGTGGCTCCAGTGGGCCTGTCCCCAGTACTCAAATGCCTTCACCATTCCACACACTCCTGCAACATCATCAATCCTGTTTTCAGCATCACACTATGATTGCTAAAGACTAACACACTTTCACGTTTTCCAGGAAGGTCAGAATTTCAACAGGACTCTAAACCTTAAGCGTACAGAGGAGGAAGTTCTAATAGGTACAATTTGGGGCTCAGTATATGTCAGGGGGGTAATCGGGGGGAGCTGAGGCTTAGGAAATTCAGAAGGCAGAAGAGGAAGTCTCAGAAGGCAGCTTCTAGCCATCTGCATCTACCCCTGACACAGGGGCTATAAGGGAACAAGGCTCTTCACTCTGTTACTGAAATGGGCTTGACTGCCATATAAAAGAAACAAACAGAAGCTGTATCCAGCCGAAAGACAGAAATTCCACATACAATATTTTTCTTTGAAACCTGAAGAACATCCATCCCGATGGCACCAGAATGTTTCCATTTACCGTACTACTTGGATTTCTGATGGATTCTGACCTATTTGCTCTCTTCGCTTCTGAGGTTTTTATTATAAGGAGGGGGGATTTAATGAGAAGGTAAGGACCGCTGTTAAGTGTCACTTGAGACAAGAGGCTCTGATTTCACATATCTCAGGCTCCTTAGAGGTGAGTTGTCTGGGAAGCTATTCCTTCAAGACCTTGCCTCTGGCAACTCAACAAGTTCTCTTAGCAGTCAATTATGGTAATATCCTCCCGGAGGCAAAAGTCTTACTAGTCTTACTCTCCCAAGTTATATATTTATATTCAACAGACATCTTTTGAGACAATATTTTAATCCAGAGCTGTGTCCTTCAGAACAATGTTCCCAGATGAGCCTACAAAAGGTTTTCATAATTCAAGAAGTTTAGTGAATTCTGAAATCTTACTGATTCAAAAATGCATGTCAGTGATTAAGTTTCTGAGAAGGCCTACAGTACCAAAAACAATTTGATTTTGTATTGCCCAGCATTTTTCCAAACTTTTTCTTTCTTTGCACGTTTATTTTAAACCCTGTAAAACAATGTTCCAGAAAACACAAGCTTATAAAATGCTGATTCACTCAATGGCTCCCTTCAATGGGCCATGGAGCACAGGAGTGGAGGAGTAGAGAGTAAGGATGTGGACTGAGAGGTCCATGAATCCACATGTTTACAAAGTATTATCTCTAAATTTAATAAATAATATAACTGTAGTAGATATACGGGTGACTGTTTTTCAAGCATGTTAAGCTGTTAGTGTAATTTATTAACTATGAAGCCATGTAAAAGCACCATTGAGATGTTAGCAGTTCTTGTTTGGTGCCTTTTTCCAGATTTTAGCAGCTTTTGTTTTGTCTTTTTTCTGTCATCAAAAACTAAAAATATAATGATTATGTGGGAACTCTGTAAAATGTTTTGATGTTAAAAAGAGTTCTTTGTGCTAAAGGGGGAAGAAATGATAGGGAACTACAGCCTTAAGCCAAAGGAGTGACTCTAGCGTTTGGAAATTCAGGCAAAGTGCCAGTAGATGGTCAGATTCTGAGCGCACAAGTGCTGATTCCTCCCAAACATAACACACAGTGTCACCTGGTCCACCCATGAGCAGACTGGGTGTGTAGAACCCAGTGCTGCGGATGGAGCCCTTCACACGTCCTTGAGCCCAGGGATCAGTAGGGTGCTTGGCACAGCATGCGTGGTGAAACTGATGTTTCTGTATCCCAGCTGTGTAAATGAACTGCAATGGCCAGATGTGACCATCCTGACCCTGTTTGTGTGCAGCTTGTACACGCAGCCTCGGTGACCTTCAGGGACCTTGCTGGCTCTGGAATTCTGTGACAGCAGACTTCTGTAAGTTGTGCATCAAAAAATAAGACAAGCTCCCATTTAAAGGAAAATTGTATTCACAAACGCTGCTGTCTCCAAACAGAGGGCAAATGCAGATCTATCCAACAAAAGCAAACTCAACAATGCCCTTAATCACAAGGATGATCATTCCGATCAGCCCAAAGAGTATGGCTAGCATGGCACAACCTCATCATTACTCTGCAATCATTACAACCCTGATGGTGACATGATGATTATTATAGCATGTAGTTATGCTAATAGCACATTGTATAACTTGAATCCGTTTTCCTTGCGTAGGCCAGCTGATAGACAATATTTAATTCTGATTTTGGTATAAGAAAACCATCATTGTTCTGCAGCATTTAGTCTTTTACAAAAGCTCTGAATTAGCTGAACTTTAAGAAATGTCTGCATTTAAATTGCATCCCTTCACTCTAAGGTTGAAAAAGCAGGCTGACCAGGAACGCAAGCAGATGCAGCCCCACCCCAAGGAGGTGGCTGAGTTAATGCTATTGGCAAGGGCAGCACACTGACTCCATCTGGGGAACAGAGACTGATCACAGGCAATCAGCATCTCTTGGACTCTCGTTTTCCTTAATGACTCAGTAGTTGTTGCTCTAGAAAAAGTCCAATCCAGAGGAGCAGCTTTTTATTTAATTCCTTATTTTATAATTCACTGAAAGGTTTTGACATTTTTGTCTGTGTCTCTGGATCCAAATTCATTAATATCTTACTTTGCTAGGTCATTTCTGCCCCAGATGTTTTTTCAATGCTCTTGTGACCTACAGTTTACAATTTTCATCAACTTTTCTATGCTGCGTAATTCAAACAGTGGTTCTAGAGTTTTCACTTTTGAATCTTATTATAGGTTGTCTTGAAAAAGAAACATTATGACTTAGATGGATAACAGTGCAAAGACCAAGAAGACTAAAACAGTAATTGGCAATTTTAGTTTCAAAGTTCTTTCAGGAAGACCATGGCTATTCCTTCTTGATTTTCCCTAGCTTCTATTCTACTCATTTGCTAATAATAGCTAAAGGTCCCTGGCATGGAGTCAATTAACAACAATAAAATTATCTACATAATATAAAGCACCAGCTTAGTACAGTATAAACTGGAGGAGTTGAAGAATAGAGAGGAATAAATTAATCAATGATTCAAAATTCCTCACTGTATCTACACAATGTTAAGGATTTGAAAGAAAACTGAACATTCTAATTAGAATTTAAGGAGTTTTTAAATACTTAGGCTGATTGTAAGTGAGGTTTTCTCAGTTTTAGGCTCTGGGTACTTAGTGGACAATAGTCTTTCGTGAAAGTTTTTATTTACGCTCTTGGGAATTACTGATTCTCCACTCATTGAGCCCTTTATCCAGGAATGAAGTCATTTTAGATTTAGACCATGTGTGCATGATATTATAATAATATCAAATGCTTTCTGAAGGAACTGATCAATTCATTTGGCTTTGTCACCATGTGGGGTCCCATAAAAATGTTTGCTCAAGCAGAGAGTTCTGCTCAACTGAGTTGAGGTTTTCAGATGGAAATATGAATGTTTGACTCTCTGGAGAGCTGAATAAATCATTTGAGCTTTGATCAATCCATGCCTTATTTGTTATTTGTTTCAAAATTTGCAGAAGGGCAGGACTTCCCATTTAGGAAGTCAGATTAAAGTACTCCCAAGAGGCAGAGAAAATGGCAACCCACTCCCGTATTCTTGCCTGGAGAATTCCATGGAAAAAGGAGTCCAGTAGGCTACAATCCATGGGGTTGCAAAGAGTCGGACACGATTGAGAGACCAACAAGAGGAAGGAGCTCTGTGAGAACAAATAAAGAACAGCTGCGGGGAGATAGAAAAGTTTTCTACATATCTTCTTCAAGATGCACTTCAGAGACAACTGGAAACCAAGCGAAGAGGAAAGGAGGGCTGGCCCATGGGGCACTTGGAGCTGCTGGCCGAGTGCAGGGTCTTCCTCACCTGTGTCCCACAGACTCTGAGCCTCTGATTCCTAATAGCTGTGCTGAGGGAAAAGTGCAGGTAAGTGCAGGTTCAGATAAGTTTGGAAATGGCTGAGTTGCACAGAACTAAGCTGTTTTCTCTATTGCAGTACTTCTCAGAGCCTTTAGTATGTTTGTACGTTGTGAATATCCAGAAGAACAGCCTGTCAAATTTCCAAAGGTAACAGTCGCAGAACAACCTTTTGAGACATGCCTATTAATATCTCCTTATGTGATGTTTTTAGACAGTTTTGATACAGTGGAAAAGAGTTCTAGTTTCAGAAACAAACACATCAAAGAGTAAATACAGCTCCATCACCTACTAACTGTGTGAACTTAGGCAGATCACTTCCCAGTATAAGTCAGGTTTGTCAGCAGTAAAATGTAGATTTTTATCTGTACAGAATTTTCCTAAGAGTAGTAATAAATTAAAACTATAAGCAATGAATTACAAACAAATGTTAGTTCATATTATTAGAAATACGGATGATAAAGTATAAAAAATAATCTCCAGATATTTGTATTAACAAAGTTTTAGTTTAGAAGTTTCAGTTCTGGATTTAAGGGCATTGCAAAAATGCTGATATTTAACTGAAAAGAAGCATTCATCACCTGGAACTAATACATTTTGAATGAACTATACTTCAATTTTTAAAATGTTTTTTTAAAAAATGCACTCATACCTGATCACATTGTACAAAGCCATTCATTTTTGAGAATCCAAAACAGTGAGCAAAGAATCCCCAAAGGAGTATCCTACTTTTTATTAAAAAATACTTGGGAAAAATCTGCCCAATTTTACCCACAAAAATGCTGCAACCAACTCCCTGAGTGTTTGGAAAGGACACAGCTAGTTTAGGATTTATGTCTGGTCCTTAAAGTCTGGAATAAGCTGAATTGTGTAAACATTTTGGCACAGTATGCAGGGAGTTAAACACATTACTCTTGGCATTATTAACAGGTGGTATGGGAATAAGTTGCTATGGAAAGTTCATGCTGCAGTGTCAGCAGAAGAAAATGTATTTCATAGCTTACAGGGAGAGAGAGAGAGGGCAACAGAGGTTCCATAGGATCTGATGCACGCAGATGACTGAAAATCCTTTCCAGCTGTCACAACTGCACATGAGGTTGGATGATTTCTTGTAGTATTATGAATGTAAACGCTATTCAATTAACTGTTTCAAAAGCAAAAGGCTATTTCTAAAAGAGCAATTTCTAGGCACCTGAAAAGCTTGAAAAACCCCTATTATTTTCCAAGTTGCTCAGTCTCTTGAGAGAGATCACCTCCCTTCCAACGAAGGCTTCCTAGTGCTTGGAGGATATAAAAATAGACATACAAGGAAAATATTCTCTTTAATAAGCAGAGCAGCTGTCAGCTTCTACAAAGCTGAGCTCAAATCAGGACTCAGTATATCCACAAAGCACCTCCATCTCCTCCAGCCACCCCCTGCTCTATGTAGCCAGTTTCCAAATAATAATGCTGGAAGAATTAGAGGGGGAAAGCTTAAATTGTAGAAAAACAAACTTACACTGAAACTCAGGAAGAATCTCTGTTGACCTGAACACAGAAGACCAAAGAAAATGATTGAATTTCTTTTGCTTGAGTATGAGGCAAAAGAACCCCATCTAGAATGATTAAAGTGTTCCTGCAAGATCTCTTCTTATATTTGAAAATGAGCAAAAGGAAACAATTCATTACCAGAAAGGAAGAAGCAAATATTCTCTATTGTGGTCTAGGTAGGAATAGAATCCAACACTGTGCTTGAAAAGCAGGTGTTAAGAAGAAAAATGCATTGGGTCCTAAGTGTGAGTGGGGCTCTACAGAGAGCAAGCCTGTGCTGGATACAGATTCTGATGGTGCTGTGAACTTTGCTGAACTCCAAATCATCTAAGATTTCATCTGGCTTACTCTGGAGGGACTTTTGCCAAACAAGTGATGAGTTTTCATAATCCATATTATTTCATTATCCCTGTGTGAAGGATGAAAGGCAATCTTTTTATTAAGCTAAACCTGTGACTACAGCCCCATCACTAAGGAAGCCCCACGGCCCCATTCCAAATATCTGCCTACAAGCACTTCAAAATTCTCAAAGACCCTAGCATTACTGGCAACTTCAGTTTTCCAACACTCTACACCCACTCAGTTAGGACAATATTGTTCAGGGTAAAGAATGTTGGCTTTGGAATCTAAGAAACGTAGGTTGAGGTTCAAGTCTCATTCTGCCAGTGAACTTAGCCATGTCATGCTAAGCAAAGTGCTTAATGTCTCTTCACCTTTGTTTCCTCATCTGCAACATGGTGATAGCCACAGTCTCTCCTTTCAGGGCTGTTTTAGGATTATATGAGATAATCCATGTAAATCACAGTGACTGAGAGTAGGCGGGTGTTTGGTCCCTGCAAGGAAAGGATTGCTTGCCTACTGGTCTTGGTTTTGCGAAGACATTCAGGCCCCATCCTATGGTAGAAGCAAGTTATCCAACATCTCTTTTCTCATCACTGCAGGAATTAGAAGGAAAAAGATATGAAGAAGTGACAACACTTTGGCCCCAGCTTCCCAATTTTACTCCCATAACTCTCCTCTCACCTACATCCAAAAAAATAAGCGACCCAAAGCCTGAGCCAGGCACTCTGATCTCATAAGCATTTACAACAGCTGAGCTGGGTGAGAACTTGTACTTCTTTCTGGCAATTTAAATAACTATATTTGAGTTTCTAACAGTGTGTTTGGGATAGCACAGGACCTGCCAACATGCATCTGTGTTTTTCAAATGAGAATCATTCAGTTGGCAGGAAAACCACCCAAGCCCTTGTAACCAGGAAATATGATTACAGCATTCAAAATTGTCATTAATTTGTTTTAGTATTCAGTCTGTCCTTCTATATCCAGAAATTCTACACCCAAGCAATGAGTAAATGAGGTCAATTTGTATTTATTGCAATTGTAATGACTGGATAATTTATCTACTGTGGCTCCTCCGGGCATTGAGAGAGGCCATGAAAAGCCTAAACACGAGGGTTTTAACCACAAATGGATTTGAGGCCTCCCACAGGCCCCTGCTTATGGCCACATGGTGAGCTTCTCTTCTGGTACCCAAATCTTTGCCTGCCAGGTGTTATACAAGTCCTGGTAACTGGGCTTCTGCCAGAACAAGGGTGACTCAAATTGGTTCTGTGTAATGTCAAAGCCACGCATCCAATTTAACAAGGACATTAAATTGTTATTTTATTTTACAAGATGTTAAACAATTAAATGTTTGCTTCTCCTTAAGTGGACAGATTTAGTGGTTATTAGACTGAAATCAAACCCCAACTCTCTTAATTCCTTATTGTACCAACTAACGGAGAAGGCAATGGCACCCCACTCCAGTACTCTTGCCTGGAAAATCCCAAGGACGGAGGAGCCTGGTAGGCTACAGTCCATGGGGTCACTAAGAGTCGGACACGACTAAGCAACTTCACTTTCACTTTTCACTTTCATGCACTGGAGAATGAAATGGCAACCCACTCCAGTATCCTTGCCTGGAGAATCCCAGGGACGGCGGAGCCTGGTCGGCTGCCGTCTATGGAGTCGCACAGAGTCGGGCACAACTGAAGCGACTTAGCAGCAGCAGCAGCAGTAATGACTAAAAAATGTGAGGTACAGTACTCTTATGGCCCCTTCATTCCTCCCACTTTAAATTATTATTGTTATATTTTTTTAGTCACTAAATCATGTCTGACTCTGTGACTCCATGGACTGTAACCCACCAAGCTCCTCTGTCGTGAGATTTCCCAGGTAAGAATACTGGAGTGGGTTGCCATTACCTTCTCCAGGGGATCTTCCCAACCCAGAGATCAAACTCTTGTCTCCTGCATTGGTAGGCAGATTCTTTACCATTGAGCCACCGGGGCAGCTCAAATTATTATTAAAACCACTCAAATATGGCACTGTGTTCAAACAGGTGTTTGATGCAATTCCTCCTGTTTAAAACTGCCTGCTGACTATCTCATATGACATTCCGCCGTGCTGTTAAACTAACAAAACTACTCGGCCTTACTCCTATCCTGGCCCACCAAGCCCTTCCCAACATACATAAAACCATGACTTTCATCCTTCCGTGCTCCCTAACTCCATCCATCTGTGCATCCTTCATTTCAATTTTTATTCATCACTTATTGTGTATAGACACTGTGCTAAGGGCTGAAGTCTGTGACATCAGGGAAGCAGGCTAGGTCTAGAAAGAAACTACTCTTCTGGAACCAGGTGACAGATATGGAATTGGGGAAGCAGGAAACCAGATTTACTACTAGTGATAAGCACTTCATATGTGTTATCTTACTGTCCTTACAATAACTCTGTGAGAATATGCATAATTATTAGACTTCTGGAAAAGGAAAAACATGCTAAGAGAAGTTGAACAGTTTCTCTAGAGTCATACAGCAAGTGGTAGAACTGGAACTTGGACCCAGGTCTGTCCGATTCTAAAGTCCAATCATTTTCCACCATGGGAGAGACTAATCACTCTTCTAGCCCCCCAGGCTGAAACCTTAGAGTCATCTTAAACTTCTCGTCTCTCTCATTACATCAAGATGGCTGCAGCTTCCAGTCACAGAAAATCCTAACTCCAGTTAGCTTTAGCATTTAGGAAATGTATCATCTCACATTACAAGAATTTCATAGATCAGGTGATTCTGTCCTCACTTCTCTGAATCCCCTTGGCTTTGCCATCTTGTATGCTTTGCCTAGAAACAAGACCACTACCCACAGATTCAGACACCACATCCAGACAGCACAACATCCAAAGAAAGAAAGGGAACATGTCTAATAGTATTTCCTTCTTAAGAGTATATGAAACATTTTTTAATCCCCAGGACAGCTTACTTCACATCACTCTGGCTAGAATTGGAGACATACCACTTCTAAACTAATCCCTGCCAAAGGGAGTGGGATGGACAGGATTGGGTTGCAGGCTAACCAGGATCCACCCACTGGTGCTTGGGATAGAGTCAGTTTCCTTCCCATTTTACCCCAGAACAAGTGGGGGGAGAGGTACATTCTTAAACAAAACCGGGAATTCATTGGGAAGAAATAAAGATGAAAGCAAATGCCACGTTGGCTACACACATTTCACAAGTTCGGCCTGTTGTGTTTCTTCATGTTGCCCATGTGTATTCTTTTCTTCCCATCGCTCTCGGTCAGTTAAGGTGCTCATTTGTGTCCAACTCTCTGTGACCCCATGGACTGCAGCAAGCAAGGCTTCCCTGTCCATCACCAACACCCACAGCTTGCTCAAACTCATGTCCATCAAGTTGGTGATACCTTCCAATCATCTCATGCTCTGACGACCCCTTCTCCTCCCACCTTCAATCTTTCCCAGCATCAGGATCTTTTCCAATGAGTCTGTTCTTCCCATCAGGTGGCCAAAGTATTGGAGCTTCAGCTTCAACATCAGTCCTTCCAATGAATATTCAGGATTGATTTCCTTTAGGATAGACTGGTTGGATCTCCTTGCAGTCCAAGGCACTCTCAAGGGTTTCTCCAACACCGCAGTTCAAAAGCATCATTTCTTCAGTACTCAGCTTTCTTTATAGTCCAACTCTCACATCCATACGTGACTACCGGAAAAACCACAGCTTTGACTAGATGGACCTTTGTCAGCAAAGTATTGTCTCTGTGTTTTATATGCTATCTAGGCTGGTCATAGCTTTTCTTCCAAGGAGCAAGCATCTTTTAATTTCATGGCTACAGTCACCATCTGCAGTGATTTTTGACAACAAGAAAATAAAGTCTGTCACTGTTTCCATTGTTTCCCCATCTATTTGCCATGAAGTAATGGGACCAGATGCCATGATCTTAGCTTTTTTGAATGTTGAGATTTAAGCGAGCTTTTTCACTCTCCTCTTTCACTTTCATCAAGGGGTTCTTTAGTTCCTCTTCACTTTCTGTCACAGGGCTGGTGTCATCTGTGTATCTGAGGCTACTGATATTTTTCCCTGCAATCTTGATTCTAGCTTGGTCTTCATCCAAGCAGCATTTCGTATGATGTACTCTGCATTATAAGTTAAATAAGCAGGGTGGACAATATACAACCTTGATGTACTCCTTTCCCAATTTGGAACCAGTCCGTTGTTCCATGTCCAGTTTTGTTGCCTCTTGACCTGCATACAGGTTTCTCAGGAGGCAGATAAGGTGGTCTGGTACTCCCATCTCTTTAAGGATTTTCCACAGTTTGTTGTGATCCACACATTCAAAGATTTTGACATAGTCAATAAAGCAGAAGTAGATGTTTTTCTGGAATTCTCTTGCTTTTTCTATGATCCAGCAGATGTTGGCAATTTGATCTCTGGTTCCTCTGCCTTCTATAAATCCAGCTTGAACATCTGGAAGTTCATGGCTCACGTATTGTTGAAGCCTGATTTGGAGAATTTTGAGCATTACTTTTCTGGAGTGTAAGATGAGTGCAGTTGTGCGATAGCTTGAACATCCTTTGGCATTGCCTTTCCTTGGGATTGAAATGAAAACTGATGTTTTCCAGTCCTGTGGCCACTGCTGAGCTTTCCAAATTTGCTGGCATATTGAGTGCAGCACTTTCACAGCATCATCTTTTAGGATTTGAAATAGCTCAACTAGAATTCCATCACCTCCACTAGCTTTGTTTGTAGTAATGATTCCTAAGGCCCACTTGACTTCACATTACAGGATGTCTGTCTCTAGGTGAGAAATCACACTATCATAGTTATCTGGGTCATTAAGATCTTTTTTTATACAGTTCTTCTGTGTGTTCTTGCCACCTCTTCTTAATATCTTCTACTTCTGTTAGGTCCAAACCATTTCTGTCCTTTATTGTGCCCATCTTTGCATGAAATGTTCCCTTGGTATCTCTAATTTTCTTGAAGAGATCTCTAGTCTTTCCCATTGTATTGTTTTCTTCTATTTCTTTGCATTGATCACTGAAGAAGACTTTCTTATCTCTCCTTGCTATTCTTTGGAACTCTGCATTCAGATGAGTATATATTGCTCATTACTCTAGTTTCAGCCATTTTTATCTTTTCCCTAGTTATTATAATAGCATCTTATCTGGCATTGCTATCTCTAATTTTCTTTTGGGTCTATGCCAAACTAAACCTCCTAAGTTTCACTATGATTGATTGTCCTTTCTCCCAAATTTGCAATGAATTTTGAGTAGTCCATTGAAGGCCTCCTAAGATTCAGGCCCAATTTAGCTCTCAAGCTTTATCTTATGCAAATTTTGACTCACTAATGAAAAGGGATGTGCAACTTAACTATTTTGAACAGATAAGAGGGTTCCAAAAGGGTAAAATAAGGGCTAAGGGAGCTCAGAAAGGCATTACTGCTGATGCTACCTATGTCACATGTTAAGACACAGGTCCAGAATGGAAGGATGAGGAAGATGGTGCTATTGCCAGGCTGTTTTGAATAATGAGCATGCCTATCTGACTTGGCTTTAGAATAGAACATCTTCAAAGACAACTTTTTTTTTGCTAAGAGAACACACTGGTCATAGCAAACACCCTCTTCCAACAACACAAGAGAAGACTCTACACATGGACATCACCAGATGTCACCAGATGGTCAGATGTCACCAGATGGTCAATACCAAAATCAGGTTGATTATATTCTTTGCAGCCAAAGATGGAGAGGCTCTATACAGTCAGCAAAAACAAGACTGGGAGCTGACTGTGGCTCAGATCCTGAACTCCTTATTGCCAAATTCAGACTAAATTGAAGAAAGTCGGAAAAACCACTAGACCATTCAGGTATGACCTAAATCAAACCCCTTATGATTATACAGTTAAAGTGGGAAATAAATTCAAGGGATTAGATCTGATAGACAAAGTGCCTGAAGAACTATGGATGGAGGTTCATGACATTGTACAGGAGGCAGTGATCAAGACCATCCACAAGTAAAAGAAATATAAAAAGGCCAAATTGTTGTCTGAGGACACCTTACAAAGATCTGTGAAAAGAAGAGAAGTGAAAGGCAAAGGAGAATAGGAAAGATATACCTATTTGAATGCAGAGTTCCAAAGAATAGCAAGGAGAGATAAGAAAGCCTTCCTAAGTGATCAATGCAAAGAAATAGAGGAAAACAATAGAATGGGAAAGACTAGAGAACTTTTCAAGAAAATTAGAGATACCAAGGGAACATTTCATGCAAAGATGGGCACAATAAAGAACAGAAATGGTATGGACCTAACAGAAGCAGAAGATACTAAGAAGAAGTGGCAGGAATATACAGAAGAACTATATCAAAAAGATCTTCATGACCCAGATAATCACGCTGCTGTGATCACTCACCGAGAGCCAGACATCCTGGAATGCAAAGTCAACCGGGCCTTAGGAAGCATGACTATGAACAAAGCTTCAAGAATACCTGAACCATGAACTCCCAGATATTCAAACTGGATTTAGAAAAGGCAGAGGAACCAGAGATCAAATTGCCAACTTCCACTGGGTCATTAAAAAAGTGAGAGAGTTCCAGAAAAACATCTACTTCTGTTTTACTGACTATGCCAAAGCCTTTGACTGTGTGAATCACAACAAACTCTGGAAAATTCTTCAAGAGATGGGAATATCAGACCACCTGACTTGCCTCCTGAGAAATCTGTATGCAAGTCAAGAAGCAACAGTTAGAACTGGACACGGAACAACAGACTGGTTCCAAATCGGGAAAGGAGTACATTAAGGCTGCATATTGTTATCCTGCTTATTTAACTTACATGCAGAGTACATCATGTGAAATGCTGGACTGGATGAAGCACAAGCTGGAATCAAGATTGCTGGGAGAAATATTAATAACCTTGGACATGCAGATGACACCACCCTTATGGAAGAAAGGGAAGAAGAACAAAAGAGCTGCTTGATGAAAGTGAAAGAGAAGAGTGAAAAAGTTGGCTTAAAGCTCAACATTCAGAAAACGAAGATCATGGTATCTGATCTCATCACTTTATGGCAAATAGATGGGGAAACAATGAAAACACTGACAGACTTTATTTTGGGAGGCTCCAAAATCACTTCAGATGGGGACTACAACCATGAAATTAAAAGACGCTTGCTCCTTGGAAGAAAAGTTATGACCAACCTAGACAGCATATTAAAAAGCAAAGAGAATACTTTACCGACAAATGTCCATTTAGTCAAAGTTTTGGTTTTTCCATTATTCACATACGAATGTGAGAGTTTGACTGTAAAGAAAACTGAGCGGTGAATAATTGATGCTTTTGAACTGTGGTGTTGGAGACGACTCTTGAGAGTCCTTTGGACTGCAAGGAGACCCAACCAGTCCATCCTAAAGGAAATCAATCCTGAATATTCATTGGAAGGACTGATGCTGAAGCTGAAACTCCAATACTTTGGCCACCCGATGTGAAGAACTGACTCATTGGAAAAGACCCTGATGCCTGGGAAAGATTGAAGGTGGGAGGAGAAGGGGACAACAGAGGATGATATGGTTGGATGGCATCACCAACTCAACGGACATGAGTTTGAGTAAGCTCCAGGAGTTGATGATGGACAGGGAAGCCTGACGTGCTGCAGTCCATGGGGTCGCAAAGAGTCGGACACAACTGAGTGACTGAACTGAACTGAACTGAAGTAAAGGACAACCTCCACCTTGAAGTTACAAGAAGGTGAAACTGACATCCTTTCAGATATCCTTGAGCCCAGAGCTACCCAGATCCACACGGGAAAGGAACAGCTATTCTTTCACCAGTTTGGGTCACCAAGTAGACGATGACTTTTCTAATGAGCTACATTTCGGAGGCATCATTAGTCTTTTTTTTTTTGATGCTAAAACTTTAAACTTTTTTCTTATTCAGAGAAGCAGAACATCCTCCGTCATTCCTTGAACATTTTATTCCATAGTTTAAACATGCAGAGACTGATGTTTCAGAGGCATGATAGTCTTAATCCTTGTTCTTAGAGCATCTCTGATTAGCATTTGTATAAAAAAAGAAAACTGTGTACTACAAAGGTAAATTACAGATATCCTGTGTGATTGAAATGATCTTCAAATCCACTCATTTACTGTCCCAGGACCTTGTGTGCTCCCTCCTGACACCTCTCCCATACACACACACACACACACACACACACACACACACACACACACACACACACACACAAGCTGTGAGGGCTGTGATTTGGGATTATAGAATAATGCAGAGAATACAAGCACAAATATTGCAAAAAAGATCTTCAGGGATTTTGTTGATGGCATGATTCCCACCAACATTCAGAGAATACACAATGCAATATCTCTAGCCCAAGTATAAAAGAATTATGTTCCTATTTACTTTATACAACCCCTCCCAGTTCAGCCATACTATTGCCCTATCTCATAATCTCTGCGAGAACTTGTCATGGAAAGCAGCTGAGGGATATCAGGGAAGATAAGATGATTGAGTCTCCTTATGTGGCCCTTGGGCTTCCCCCTGTGGCTCAGTGGTAAAGAATTCACCTTCAATGTAGGAGTCACAGGAGACACTGGTTCGATCCCTGAGTTGGGAAGATCCCCTGGAGGAGGGTGTGGCAACCCACACCAGCATTCTTGCTGGAGAATACCATGGACAGAGGAACCTGGCAGACTACAGTCCATAGGGTCTCAAGGAGTCAGACATGATTGAAGCGACTTAGTATGCATGCATGTGACCCTCACCACAAATTAGAAGAGTTCTTCTTGGTGTAGGTTGCCATCAGAAGCCTCTTCTGTGAGTCAAACTAATAAATCATCTCCTACTAGGATCAAGGCACTCCAGCTTCTTGGAATGACGGGACAGCATTCAGAATCATTCATTCCTCCCTGATGATCCTCAGTAGACAAAGCCTACATGGCAAATATGGGAGAGGTAGAGAACTCCACTTCTAATACAGTAATTGTTCTAAGGAAAAAGAACATATAGGTTATGCAGAAACCAATCCTTCTTTATTTTAAAAAGAATTCCTCACACCAATGTTGTCAGTTTATGGCTGAACTGATCATTAAACTGACTGAAGCCTTTGTCTACCATTCTCCACACTCTCCCCTCTACCCCATTTCATGTCATACTCAAACATCTATAGTAGAATGTCTATAAGGGATAAGATGCAATGCATTTAGAGTAAAAATGGTCAACGAATGAAAGAAGCTGCCCCTCAGTAACACAAATTGGAAAAGCTCAGATTGTTTGCTAACTGCTATAGTCAATTCTTCAGAGCCAGATAGATTTGTATTGCTCATGACCTTTCTGGCTCTCAAACTAGCCAGTCCTGCCTGCTTCTAGCTGCACCATTTTTAAGTTCTGGTCAAAACTGAGTCAGGAAGATGGTACCTCCAGGTAAGAGACAAGAAGATGTAACTGGAAAGGGGCACATGGCAAGATGGGAAGTAGGCTTCCAAGGCACTGGGGATGTTGTTTCTTAATCAGGGTGGCGGACACCTGTGTTCACAAACATGTTCCCTTTAAACTGTACATATTCTTTAATATACTCTTCTCTGTGTATATTTCACAATTTAAAAATTATTTTGAAACAATTAGAGATTTACAGGAATTTGCAGAAATAATACAGAGGCCCCTGATTTTTACAATTTTGAAAAATGCCTCTCCCTCAATCCCCTGTAAAAAAAATAATTAAAAAAAAAACTAGTGAGGAAATGAGATTTGTAGAATGTGACTTTTGCTGCACACTAAGCTCGGGGGAAAGCTGAGAAAATATAGAATGATTTTCACTTGTGTTATTTCTTGTCCTGGAGATGAAAATGTCAAGTCAACATTATTCAGGTGAAAAGACATGAAACAGAACTAAAGGGATTGTATTGAAGTGTCACATTTAAGTTGTTGAGAAATGACATAATTCCAAGGGGACCTAAGACCAATTTAAGCATTCACATGGGAAAGACAAGAGAACTCTCATGTTGAGGTTATTCGGGAATAATTTCTTCTGAAACTAAAAGAAGACATGAAGTTCGATGGAAACACTCATAGTTTATCCAAAATACCCTTCTATGGGCTTAGAAACATCAAGCCTGTTTGGATTTTATGTGGAAAATTGGATTGGCTTTGAGACGAAGCTCCTAATTCACTCTACCGGTTTTCCTGAAATTGAAGATGCTACTAAAATTAGGCTTGCTCTTAACCAGAAACGCTTACTTGAGTTAACAGCATAAGCTCTTGAGCACGGATGGCCCAGCCTGGGAGGAAGTAACACTAGTGTGCTCCACAAGAGTCAGTCAAGTCACCAGAAGGGCAATAACCTGGACTAAAACCCCGACATGGACACTTAGTAGCTGTGTGAGTTAACTTCTCTGAGCCTCCGTTTTGTCTTAGGTAAAGTATGAATAAGAAGACCTACCTCAAAACATGCCTTGTGACTATTTGACTATTAATTTGTACTTATTGTTCAAAAAGTGTTGGCTATCATTATAACTTCTGTTAAGAGCTTGCATTTATCAATAGAGAAACAAAAGTAAGGCTGCCTATTCTCTTCTTACTAGCATGACGTGATCAACAGAATTTAGTGCCTCATCTTTGGACCTTCCAAAGGCTTGGGCATTCTGTGTATGTGTGAGGGGTAGGGGTAACAGTTTGAATTATTTCATGTTTTCTGGATACTTTGACAATCCATTAGCAAAGGTTACCCTCCAGCAACAACTAGAGCACTGAAGGAGTGAGACTCGGGCAGTAAGTTACCTTTCAACGGAGAGAAGAAAGAATCGAGAGTGATTCAGAGCTCAAGATAGCATAGTGAGAGGGTATTGACATGTCCGTACAAGCAGTGGGGACTGACATGGAAGGCGGCAGAGCTGGGGTTACAGCAGAAGTCGCATGCTGACATCTTCTCCCCCTCAGCAGGGCTGACGTGCTTCCATGCCGCCCCTTCTCCACCTGACCTGGATTCCACTTAAAAAGGAGGCCATGGATGCATTCTCCCCCGAGCACCTCCCCTCTCGTCCCAGATACTGCCAGCTGCTGCTGCACTGTCAGTGCTGTCAGTGAAGACTGCGTGTGTGCGCTTGCTTGTATTGTATTCCATAATAAACTGTATGTATCTCACGTGTCTGCTTTGCTGCGCATGCTTGCAAAGACTCTTGACAGGATGGGAACTAGTCTCCTCTCCTATAGAGGCCACATCAGTCTCTCTGGAGATGAGGCTACTTCAAACACACAGGTTCCTTCTCGGTGCTTCCTGCCCCCCGCCAAGAACATCACTGCCATAGTCAGTCTCTTATTGATGGGAGAGGTCATATGATTCTCGTGCAATGAGATAGAGAAAATATTGAAACCCATAGTTTAAATCAGTGTTTCAGGAAGTGTGAGCTCCCTCATTAACTACATTTGAATCACCTGATTTTCTGCCACCAATACCCACAAAGTCACTTATGATTGCTGTTGCTGCTAAGTTGCTTCAGTCGTGTCCGACTCTGTGCGACCCAACAGACGGCAGCCCACCAGGCTCCCCCGTCCCTGGGATTCTCCAGGCAAGAGTACTGGAGTGGGTTGCCATTGCCTTCTCTGTCACTTATGACTTCTAGCATATAATACCCCACATAGCACCTGGTACTCATATAACGCCTATGATAAATGTTTGCCAAACAGTCAAATACATTAATATTTCTGTTTCTTTGTTCCCTAATCTGGAAGGTTATTTTTGAGGTTTTTCAGCACTTGGTGGTCAGAAAAGTTCACTATATAGGCAGTGTTTGCTCCCTGGGCTCTATGCCATTTCATCAGAGCCCTTGTTAGGACTCTAAACCCAGACATCCCAAGATTAATTAGCATTTATTGACACTTATAACTTGTCAGGCATTGTACCAAACATTTTACGTATGCTCACAATAGCACTATGAGTTAAATATTATTGTCCCAAAGCATTGATGGGAAAATTGAAGAACAAATTGGTTCACGTTAATGAGCCTGGCCCACAGAGTGAGTTATAAAAGCAGAATTTCAACTCAAGAAATCTAATTCCAGCGTTCATATGCTTACTTACTGTGTAGTGCTGCTTCCCACTGTACTGAGCACCCAGCATCCACAGGGGCCTCTACTGGGCGTTGTGTAGACAAGGGTGCCCAGAACTTATTCTTGCCCGTGGAACACATAGTCTAACTTAGGAGACAGATATTAAAGAGGTAGACATATTGCTTATTTAAACTATCCAGTAGAAGAAACACTATGAAGAATAAAGGGAGAGGAAACAACAAAGGAGACCAATTGAGCTTGTAATCAGTGAGGACTCGTATGAGAAGGTGACCTTTGAGTAGAGCCCTCAGTGTGAGGGACGTGAAAAAGAGCCTTCCACACTGAGAAAGCAGCAACTGAACATGTTGTGGAATATTTGAGGGTAGATTTAGGAAAGAACTAGATTGTAATAATTTGGGGTTTATTCTGTGTGATTTTAGACCAAATGAAGTCTATTTTGGCAGAAAGGAAGCCAAAGCAGAAACTGGAGATTCGAATAAGCTTTCCTCAAGAAGTCTAAGCAAAGTTCAAGATGGACCTGCTGATATTTGCCAGCAGGATTTGAGAGAGGAAGAGAAAAGGGTAAAAGGGCCCTGGGGGGCACAACACGGTGTCAGGAGGATGTTCTCTTGAGCAATGGTGTTGGAAATGCTCTGGCCAGACCTGAGAGGATTCGAGAAGTGAAGGTTCTGAAATGGCTTTCTGCGTCTAACTGGAGAAGTACCACAGACCTACCATGGGAGGACTTTGCCCCTGAAAGAACAGAGATAAGGGAGCAGAGAAATAGATCATGAAATTCAAGTGAGGCTCATGCCTTCTCTTACCACCTCACTACCAAAGGCTGATCTGGTTGCCACACCTCCCATATTCTACCCTCACCACTGCTACCCCAACATCAGTCCTGAGAGTCTCGATTCTAAGTATCTGCTTCATCACGGTTCTCATGGATGCAGGAAGATCAAAGTATCTAAGACCTAAGATCAAGATCAACAGGCAAGTTCCAGGAGGCTGTACAACTGTGGTATTGGCCTTATCTGTACTTGAAAGTAGAATATGGTAACTCCTGCTCCATAGCTAACTGTCCCTTCTGTCACTCTCTGGCCAAAATGCACCTGATTAAGGTGGGGATAATTAGGATAAAGCAAGGAAGGGCAGGGGGGAGGAGAGAAACCCTTCAGGAGATCTTGACCCCCGAGTCCCCCATAGATAGAACGCATGTCTCTTAGTCTCCTGCATTGGCACTCAGGTTCTTTACCACTAGTGCCACCTGGGAAGCCCCATATTCTTTGCAGCATTAGTCAAGATATATAAACAACCTAAGCATCCATTAATAGATGAATGAATAAAGAAAATGCATATAAAATATATAAAATGAGATACTCTTCAGCCATTAAAAGAAGGAAATACATCCATTTGCAACAACATGAATGGACCTTAATGGCATTATGCTAAGTGACATAAATCAGACAGAGAAAGACAAATACCATCTGATCTCACTCATTTATGGAATCTTAAATTAAATTAAAAAAAACCACTGAACTCAAAAATACAGAGAACAGATTGGTGGTTGCTAGAGACAGGGCCTGGTGAGTGGGCAAAATAGGAAGGTGTTCAAAAGGTATAAACTTCTGGTTAGAAGAAGGTTCTGGGATATAATGTACAACAAGGTGACTCTAGTTAACAATAGTGTATTGCGTATTTAAAAACTCTTAAGGAAGTTTAAAATGGGCTTCCCAGGTGGTGCAGTGATAAAGAATTTGCCTGCCAATGCAGGAGACATTGATTCAATCCCCGAGTCAGGAAGATCCCCTGGAGGAGAGCATGGTAACCCACTCCAGTGTTCTTTCTTGGAAAATCCCATGGGCAGAGGAGCCTGGTGGGCTTCTACCCATGAGGGTGAAAAGAATCAGACAAGACTAAGCACAGAAAGGAGGAAGGAAGAGAGTAGATCTGAAAAGTTCTCCACGTTAGGAAAAAAGAACTTGCGACTATGTGATGTGATGGATGTTAACTAGATTATGGCCATCACCCTGAAATAAATACCATATCAATGCATTATATCATACATCTTAAAATTATACAATGCTATATGTCAAAGAAGAAAGAAGTGTCCAGCTCTGAAGAACCACTATAAATCCTGAAACTGTTTTGCTAGTTTGCCTCTTGCTCACTGGGCAGCTCTCTGCTGCCAACCTCAGACCCTGTATTGCTGGCCTTTGCCCAGGGCTGAGCCATTCTCTGCTTTTCCTGACCTCCTTCTGACAACTTCTCTAAGCAGGAAGAGTCCAGGCTTGGGCAAGGTTTTGAAATTGGGCCACCAAAGCACTAGAGGGTAGAGACTGCAGAGTGTAATGCACAGTTTCAAAAGCTCTTGTATTCTGTGAACATGCTATTTTGAAATCAGTCCTTGGAATTCTTACCTCCTGAAAAGCCTCATGGTCAGTTTAGTGAAGGAGTTTCAGGGTCTAAAAATTGCCTGAAGCAGATTCTTCAGCCTTCTTCTAGCCAAAGTCAAAAGCACCTGGTAATTGAAAGCCAAAGATAGTAATAGAAAGCATTCACTGTCCTAAACTCTGTATATTTAACTTCTAACCCCCTGGAGTATAGTCAGGGATATGAGTAACAGTTGGGGAGGGGGGAGGATGCAAACCAATTTCATGCTCAGACCATGGCAGTACTCACCATTACTGACACCCCCTTGGCCCTGGCTCTGTCCCCCAGACTTCCTCCAGCCCACTTTCCACTATCCTCTGATCCTGATTTAGCATTGTCCCCTCCTTACCCATGATCTGACCTTCCCAGTCCCACGGAGGTAGAAAAGGCCTAAAATTTGACTGCTAGCCCAAAGGAAATCCCATGGGAACAAGTAGCTACTTCCATAATCTCACATCAGAAGTTATGTGTGCTAGTATTGTTATAAATAAAAATACCTAAAATCTGAGAATTGTTCCTGTGTGTTAGATGCTGTTCTGATTCAATAACAATCCTGTATACAAAGAGATATGGATAATTTAAGATAAACACATTTTTTAAAAGCAAGATAATTACAGATAATGATAAATGCTGTAAAAAAATTTTTTTTAATTAATGTGATATATAGAAGTTAATATGTAAGCTTATGCTAGAGAGTGACCATGGATGGGAGAGGGTATTTGGACCTAAAGAATGAGATGGAATTATTCAGGGGAGAACTAGGCAGACAGCAACCCAGACACAGAAACAATTAATACAAATTTCTCAAGCCAGAACATATTTGCATGTTCCAGGAAAAGAAAGAACTCTTGTGTGGCTGGAGGGGAGCCAAGAAGAGATGTGAATCCAGGAAAGGCAGAGGTCAGCTCACACAAGGCTTTATAGGATTTTACTCTGAAACCAATGAAAAGTCTTTGAAGGACTAAGTAAGATGTGATCTGATTTATGTTTTATGAAAGTTCACCTTGGATGTTGAATGGAGAGCAAATTATAAGAAGTAAAATCAGGAGGCTATTCAGAAACCAGGCAAGGGATTGTGAAAGTACATTAGAAAGATTGGTGACAGTGGCAAGGAGTTAAGTGCGATAATCCTTGCAGTTTTATATTAATAGAAAAGAAAACTAACAATCAGAAAGATTAGGGAAATTGATAAGGTTGCACAGCCAGCTAGTTGCAGGCAGAGCCATGTTTCAAATGTTTATCTGTTTAATGCCAAAGTATACTTTCCATCCTCTGTATTTCTTTGAGTCTCTGCTTTCTCATCTGTAAAATAATAGTTTGGATTAGATTTTCTGTGAAATATCTTCAAACTGTAAAATATCAAAACTTCCCAGCGAATTCATCAAAACTTGAGCAAATTCTTTCCACTTGTTGTTATTGTTCAGTCGCTCAGTCATGTCTGACTCCTTGTGACCCCATGGACTGTAGCACGCCAGGCTTGCCTATCCTTCACCGTCTCCTGGAGCTTGCTCAAACTCATGTCCATTGAGTCGGTGATGCCATTCAACCATCTGATCTGTCGTCCCCTTCTCCTCTCACCTTCACTTTTTCCCAGCATCAAGGTCTTTTTCAATGAATCGGCTCTTCGATTCAGGTGGCCAAAGTACTGAAGCTTCAGCTTCAGCCTCAGTCCTTGCAATGAATATTCAAGGTTGATTTCCTTTAGGATTAACTGGTTTGATCTATTGCTGTCCAAGGAACTCTCAAGAATCTTCTGCAACACCACAGTTCGAAAGTATCAATTCTTCAGTGCTCAGTATTTTTCGTTGTCCAACACTCACATCCACACATGACTACTGGAAAAACTATAGCTTTGACCATATGGACCTTTGTTGGCAAAGTAATGTTTCTGCTTTTTAATATGCTGTCTAGATTTGTCATTGCTTTTCTTCCAAGGAGAAAGTGTCTTTTAACTTCACAGCTGCAGTCACCATCTGCAGTGATTTTGGATCCCAAGAAAATAAAGTCTGTCACTGTTTCCATTGTTTCCCCATCTATTTGCCATGAAGTGATGAGACTGGATACCATGATCTTCATTTTTTGAATGTTAAGTTTTAACTGGCTTTTTCACCCCCCTTTTTCATCTTCATCAAGAGGCTCTTTAACTCCTCTTCACTTTCTGCCATAAGGGTGGTGTCATCTGCGTATCTGACGTTATTGATATTTCTCCCGGCAATCTTGAGTCCAGCTTGTGCTTCATCTAGCCCAGCACTTCGCATGATGTACTCTGCATATAAGTTAAATAAGCAGGGTGACAATATATAGCCTTAACATGCTCCTTTCCCTATCTTGAACCATTCTATTGTTCCATATCTGGTTCTAACTATTTCTTCTTGACCTGCATACAGGTTTCTCAGGAGGCAAGTAAGGTGCTTAGACATGGTTGATACTCCTTGGATGTAGTCATATGCAGCCAAATAGAACTATATACTACACATGACTACATACTACATATGTGATCATATGTGCCCCTTAGGTTGTTTTTTGTCTCATGTGGTGTGGAAAGATGCACATGTTTAAAGAACTCACATGTGGTCTTTGGTTTTCAGGAACTTTCAAGATAAGGGTGAGAAAGAGATCACATTTAGCCACAGCATCAGCAGGGAATCTTGAATTGTGTGCAGAAAGCAGTCCAGCCAATGAAAAATAGTGATGGAGGGTAGGTGAGGAGTAGCTGAAGGGAAGCAAGGTTATCGGATAAGCACTGGGAATAAATTGTAAGACATAGATAAACAAACAAATTCATCACCTGTAAAATGAGAGTCTTTTAAAAATCAGGCTATGGCTTTTTACTTTTTTTTACATTTTTTGTTAATATTGGAGCATGTTGGTTAACAATGTTGTAATAGTTTCAAGCGTACAGCAAAGTAATTCAGTTGTATATTTACATGTATCTATTTTTCTCCAAATTGTTTTCCCATTTAAGTTATCACAGAATATTGAGCAGCATTCCTTCTGTTATACAGTAGGTCCTTGTTGGTTATCGATTTTAGATATAGCAATGTGTACAAGTCAATCCTAAACTCCCAATCTTTACTTTTTACTTTGAACATACCTTTATTATTTGAATTTTTGTATACAGTGTATATTAGTTTTGTAGTATAAATATTTTAAACCAAATAAAGTCCAGCCATTTTATAATAATGAATATCTTTAAGTTCTTTAGTAGTGTAGCAATACATTCTGGATATTTTTGGAGAGGCACAATTTCAAATGTTTTGGTGGTAGAGCAGAAAGAGGAAGTTGACATTGATAAATCACTTCACACAGTGGCTACCAACTCAGATTCTGGAGCCAGACTGCCTTTGAAATCTTGCTTATACCACTTACTAGCTATGACATTTAGGGCAAATTACATAATCCACTGGTGGTTCAGTGGTAAGGAATCCTCTTGTCAATACAGGAGACACAGGTTTGATCCCTGGGTCAGGAAGATCCCCTGGAGAAGGAAATGGCAAGCCACTCTAGTATTCTTGCCTGGGAAGTCCCATGGACAGAGGAGCTTGGTGGACTACAGTCTGTGGGGTCGCCAAAGAGTTGGACACAACTTAGCTACTAATCAACAAAAACAATCATCCCACACCACAGAGTAGAGGGAAAACTATAAAAACCAAATGCTGATTTACATAAATATAAATGTAACCTATCTTCAGATCCTGTATCCAATTTTTTTCGATTTTAGAAAGCATGTTACTCTTGCATACAGGCTCATTATTAGCATTGCTTTCCTTTTGAGAATTCTCTATTATGAGAGGTACGCTAGGAGAAGTGGGTTCAATATGACACATAATTAGGAAAAATCATTTCAAAATTATCAATATTTAAAGGTAGAAAAAACTTCTAGTTAAATAAGTTTAACTGTGTAAGCGATGATATATATCTTGAATTAAAATAAAAATTTTAAGCATGTATGGTGATGGATGTTAACCAAACTTACTGTGGTGGTCATTTTACAATATGTACAAATATTGAATCATCATGTTGTACAGCTGAAAGGAACATAATTTATAATGTTTTATGTCAACCTCAATAAAAAGAAATGAATAAACTTTTAAATTTGCTCTAGAATAAGACTTTTTCATTAATTACTTTCAAAGGTATATTCAAGAAACCACAATGTTATGATAGTTCTAATACCTTTAGGAATCAAAAAATAAAAATTAATATACCTAAATAAAACATAAAATTCAAGTTAAATATAGTCCCCTGATGGATATACTATCATATATTTCTATGCTAAAAAATCTAGAGAACGTGGGAGTTGAGACTAACTATCAAAAAGAAAATACACCTGAATTAAACATCTTTTAAGATTTTATTATGTCCCCAAATAAAATGATTACAATTTTACTCCAGCTCACAAGAGAGTGAACAATTACTCTATCATATACAATTTTACTCAATTCTATGTAGCTTGAAAAAATTCTAAAATGCCATTGAACTGGAGAGGGGTGTGTACACTGCATAAACAAGGAAGACTAAGTCGTTATGAGTTACTATAGGATCTGTGTGATTTAAGTAAATATAAAATCATTAATTTCATAGAAATATGCACATTTAAATCAGATATTAAATACTGCTAACGTGAAAAGATATTTTGTTTATTGAAATATAGTTGATTTATGATATTGTATTGTTTTACAGGTGAATATTTATTCACTTATAATAATTATATATAATATAATTATTATATAATATATTATAATTATATAATTAATATAATTATATAATAATTACAGCATAATTATTCAGTTATATATATGTACATATATATATAACTATATCTGTATATATATATAACTATATCTATACATATGTGTGTATATATATATACACACAGCCTTTGACTGTGTGGATCACAATAAACTGTGGAAAATTCTGAAAGAGATGGGCATACCAGACCACCTGACCTGCCTCTTGAGAAACCTGTATGCAGGTCAGAAAGCAACAGTTAGAACTGGACATGGAACAACAGACTGATTCCAAATAGGAAAAGGAGTACGTCAAGGCTGTATATTGTCACCCTGCTTATTTAACTTATGTGCAGAGTACATCATGAGAAACCCTGGGCTGGAGGAAGCACAAGCTGGAATCAAGGTTATCGGGAGAAGTATCAATAACCTCAGATATGCAGATAACACCACCGTTATGGCAGAAAGTGTAGAAGAACTAAAGAGCCTCTTGATGAAAGTGAAAGAGGAGAGTGAAAAAGTTGGCTTAAAGCTCAACATTCAGAAAACTAAGATCATGGCATCTGGTCCCATCACTTCATGGCAAATAGATGGGCAAACAGTGGAAACAGTGGCTGACTTTATTTTTCTGGGCTCCCAAATCACTGCAGATGGTGATTGCAGCCATGAAATTAAAAGACGCTTACTCCTTGGAAGGAAAGTTATGACCAACCTAGACAGTATATTAAAAAGCAGAGACATTACTTTGCCAACAAAGGTCCGTCTAGTCAAGGCTATGGTTTTTTCAGTAGTCATGTATGGAAGAGAGTTGGACTATAAAGAAAGCTGAGCGCCAAAGAATTGATGCTTTTGAACTGTGGTGTTGGAGAAGACTCTTGAGAGTCCCTTGGACTGCAAGGAGATCCAACCAGTCCATCCTAAAGGAGATCAATCCTGGGTGTTCATTGGAAGGACTGATGTTGAAGCTGAAACTCCAATACTTTGGCCACCTGATGCAAAGAGCTGACTCATTTGAAAAGACCCTGATGCTGGGAAAGATTGAGGGCAGGAGGAGAAGGGGACGACAGAGGATGAGATGGTTGGATGGCATCGTCGACTCGATGGACATGGGTTTGGGTGGACACCGGGAGTTGGTGGTGGACAGGGAGGCCTGGCGAGCTGCAGGTCATGGGGTCGCTAAGAGTCCGACACAACTGAGCAGCTGAGCTGAACTGAACTGGTATCTATATAACTATATCTAGAATTAGACTAGACTATATACCTAGAAGTAGACTATTTTAAATTAAATATAAATAATATAATCATTATATTATGTATTATAATAACAATAATTATATATAATTATTAGATTATATTGCATAATTATAATATAATTAATTAATATTCATTAAATAATACTAATTGTGATATATTGTGAATAATTAATTAATTATAATTAATATAATTAATTGCTATAATATAATTATTATATATAATATAATTATAATATAATATAATTATTATATGTGGTTATATATTAATAATTATATATAATAATATTATATGATATATAATTTTATATTTTATTATATAATTTGTATTATATAAAATATAATTACATAATAATCATAGTATAATTATTCAGTTATATATATATGTACATATATATATCTAGAATTAGACTAGACTATATGTCTAGAAATAGACTATTTTAAATTAAATCTTATATATGCCTTTTAAAGGAGTGTAAGTTTTCATCTCTTTATTTTAGCAGTCTGTAGCTCTGGCATGTTATACAAGCAGGACCTCTAATTAAGACGTGATGATTAGTGATTAGAAGTGTGGGAGGAGAAGAAGCACATCCTATGGCATTTTCTCCTGATGAAGTTCTTGCACACAGGCCCAAGCTCTTTGAAGTTTGCTTTCCTCTTTGTTATAGGCAAAAGCATTTTGGGAAAGGAGAAGGCAATGGCAACCCACTCCAGTACTCTCACCTGGAAAATTCCATGGACAGAGGAGCCTGGTGGGCTGCAGTCCATGGGGTCGCGAAGAGTCAGACACGAATGAGCGACTTCACTTTCACTTTTCCCTTTCATGCACTGGAGAAGGAAATGGCAACCCACTCCAGTGTTCTTGCCTGGAGAATCCCAGGGACAGCGGAGCCTGGTGGGCTGCCGTCTGTGGGGTCGCACAGAGTCGGACATGACTGAAGCGACTTAGCAGCAGCAGCAGCAGCATTTTGGGAAAGAGGGCCACATGTAAATTGCCTTTGTAGCATTTTCCTAAGTCAGGGGCAAAGTTTGGCCAGCACTTTGTGGTTGCCTAAAATCTTTTCCTTCCCTCGGAGATTTAATATGGATGAACAATTACCAAGTTCCATCAAGGCAGCTTCTTGGAGTCTTCTTGCTCTGGGCCATTCCAGAGCCCTCTGGATCCTTCTGCTATGATGTTAGGCCTTGGTCCGTAGTCCCTGTGTTCTCAAAAGCTAGAACAGTGAATTCTGCTGAAAGCTCTCTGAGAGTAAAAAGAACTCTTGGCAGTTGAAGAGAACTGTGGCTCTTAGAGATAACATTCTACATAATCCTCAAGAAGGAAAGATTTAAATGAGATAAAGAATAGTCAGCTCTTTCAGCAGTCAGGCAACAATTCTTTCCAATCAGCCCATGACTTTGAGTTAAGTGACATTCTGTGAATTTCCCTGTGTAGAATTATATATGTATCTAGAGAACTTCCTATTTTCTCTAAGCATCCTTTCCTAGGTGAATGAAGTGTTCCTTAGTTGATGTCAGTGTAGCCCTTCCTATTAGAGTTAAGAGATTATAAAAAAAAAAAAAAAAAGAAATGTATGGGATGCCACCAGTGTAATTAAATGAAAAGTCAGGAAGTGTTGTCTACCCTGACCCATCCGAATGTATCAAGGCTGACATGATCAATTTAAGGGAAAGGCCTTAAAAAAAAAGAAAGAACCTCCAGGGACTCCTAATTAAAATGGTAAGTCAAGACTTTCACTCTTTCTAGGCCTCTTTCAGTAGCTTCATTATTTTTATTACTACCATCATTCAGTTCAGTCGCTCAGTTGTGTCCGACTCTGCGACCCCACGGACTGCAGCACACCAGGATTCCCTGTCCATCACCAACTCCTGGAGCCTACTCAAACTCATGTCCATAGAGTCGGTGATGCCATCCAACCATCTCATCCTCCGACGTCGCCTTCTCCTTCTACCTTCAATCTTTCCCAGAATCAGGGTCTTTTCAAATGAGTCAGTTCTTCACACCAGGTGGCCAAAATATTGGAGTTTCAGCTTCAGGATCAGTCCCTCCAATGAATATTCCGGACTGACTTCCTTTAGGATGGACTGGTTGGATCTCCTTGCAGTCCAAGGGACTCTCAGGAGTCTTCTCCAACACCACAGTTCAAAAGCATCAATTCTTCATGCTCAGCTTTCTTTATAGTCCAACTCTCACATCCATACATGACTACTGGAAAAACCATACCTTTAACTAGACAGACTGTTGTTGCCAAAGTAATATCTCTGCTTTTTAATATGCTACCAAGTTGGTCATAGCTTTTCTTCCAAGGAGCAAGTGTCTTTTAATTTCATGGCTGTAGTCACCATCTGCAGTGATTTTGGTCCATAAAAATAAAGTCTCTCACTTTTTCTATTGTTTTTCCATCTATTTGCCATGAACTGATGGGACTGGATGCCATGATCTAGTTTTCTGAATGTTGAGTTTTAAGCCAACTTTTTTACTCTCCTTTTTCACTTTCATCAAGAGGCTCTTTAGTTCTTCACTTTCTGCCATAAGGGTGGTGTCAACTGCATGTCTGAGGTTATTGATATTTCTCCCAGCAATCTTGATTCCAGCTTGTGCTTCATCCAGTCCAGCATTTCACATGATGAATTCTGCAAATAAGTTAAATAAGCAGGGTGACAATATACTGCCTTGACGCACTCCTTTCCGGATTTGGAACCAGTCTGTTGTTCATGTCCAGTTCTAACTGCTGCTTCTTGACCTGCATACAGATTTCTCAGGATGTAGGTCAGAGGATCTGGTATTCCCATCTCTTGAAGAATTTTCCAGAGTTTGTTGTGATCCACACAGTCAAAGACTTTGGCATAATCAATAAAGCAGAAGTATAGGTTTTTCTGGAATTCTCTTGCTTTTCCGATGATCCAGCAGATGTTGGCAATTTGATCTCTGGTTCCTCTGCCTTTTCTAAATTCAGCTTGAACATCTGGAAGTTCATGGTTCATGTACTGTTGAAACGTGGCTTGGAGAATTTTGAGCATTACTTTGCTAGCATGTGAGATGAATGCAATTGTGCAGTAGTTTGAGCATTCTTTGGCATTGCCTTTCTTTGGGATTGAAATGAAAACAGACCTTTTCCAATCCTGTGGCCACTGCCGAGCTTTCCAAGTTTGCTGGCATATTGAGTGCAGCACTTTCACAGCATCATCTTTCAGGATTTGAAATAGCTCAACTGGAATTCCATCACCTTCACTAGCTTTGTTCGTAGTGATGCTTCCTAAGGTCCACTTGACTTCACATTCTAGGATGTCTGGCTCTAGGTGAGTGATCACACCATCGTGATTATCTGGGTCATGAAGATCTTTTTTGTACAGTTCTTCTGTGTATTCTTGCCACCTCTTCTTAATATCTTCTGCTTCTGTTAGGTCCATACCATTTCTGTCCTTTATTGTGCCCATTTTGCATGAAATGTTCCCTTGGTATCTCTAATTTTCTTAAAGAGATCTCTAGTCTTTCTCATTCTATTGTTTTCCTCTATTTCTTTACATTGATCACTGAGGAAGGCTTTCTTATCTCTCCTTGCTATTCTTTGGAACTTTGCATTCAGATGGGTATATCTTTCCTTTTCTCCTTTGTTTTTTGCATCTTTTCTTTTCTCAGCTATTTGTAAGCCCTCTTCAGACAACCATTTTGCCTTTTTGCATTTCTTTTTCTTGGTGATGGTCTTGATCACTGCCTCCTGTACAATGTCACGAACCTCTGTCCATAGTTCTTCAGACACTCTATCAGACCTAATCCCTTGAAAATGTTTGTCACTTCCACTGTATAATCATAAGGGATTTGATTTAGGTCATATCTGAATGGTCTAGTGGTTTTCCCTCCTTTCTTCAATTTAAGTCTGAATCTGGCAATAAGGAGTTCATGATCTGGACCACAGTCAGCTCCCAGTCTTGTTTTTGCCGACTGTATAGAGCTTCTTCATCTTTGGCTGCAGAGAATACAATCAATCTGATTTCAGTGTTGACCATCTGGTGGTGTCCATGTGTAGAGTCTTCTCTTGCACTGTTGGAAGTGGGTATTTCCTATGACCAGTGTGTTCTCTTGGCAAAACTCTGTTAGCCTTTGCCCTGCTTTGTTTTGTACTCCAAGGCCACATTTGCCTATTACTCCAGGTATCTCTTAACTTGCTACTTTTGTGTTCCAGTCCCCTATAATGAAAAGGACATCTTTTTTGGGTGTTAGTTCTAGAAGTTCTTGTAAATCTTCATAGAACCCTTCAACTTCAGCTTCTTCAGCATTACTGGTCAGGGGATAGACTTGGATTACTGTGATATTGAATGATTACCATCATTATTATTATCTTATTTTTACTCCCTAAGATCTACTTCTTGTTACTGGGAGACACTTTCCTTCCATTGACAAGGACACTCTGGAAAAATCAGAGCTTACTTACTCTTCCTCTTCCAGAAAGGGGCACAGTGAAAATAAGGTTGATTTTCACTTGTACTTCCAGGCTCTGGATGTTGAAGAGGTGAAGCTTTAGCTTCCATGTACAGTCTCTCCCAAAAGCAGAGCACACATAATGCTCAAGAATATGGGTTCTAGAAATGAAACACATGTGAATTTGACTTTTCCCCTTGGTAGCTGTGTGACATTGAGTTGATGACTTAATCCAAGCTTCAGTGTCCTCATCTACAACCGGGGAATTTACTAGTACTTTGCAACACTATTGTGATAAATAAGATCATGCATTTGAAGGAATCAGCCTAGGAATGGTAGATTCTTTTATTTGCTGCCAGATAAAATGGTAGATGTTTTTATCTGCTGCCACTTTCCAAGAGGAAGTCCTCTCTGTCTCCTGCCTGACAAATAATATGCTCCTCTTGTGTACTTCCATAATGTTCATTTCTCTGCATCAGACTCACACTTACATGCTCACTTTGTACCAAGCCATGTTCAGGGGTGCTTTACACATGTTAACTCATTCATCCCCTTCATCAACTTATGAGGAATTATTATTACTGTACTCACTTCACAGATAGGATACTGAGGTTCAAAGAGGTTAAGTAAGTCACTCTAAGAAGTGAAAAAGCCAAGATACACTGGAATGTATCTGAGGAATGTGGTTAAGGGTCTGCTTTCTTTTTTTTTTATCCATGCTGTACCTCCTCCTAAGGTATGTAAAGCACCCTGTAGGCCTGTTCTGTCTATCTCCTGCTCCAGTCTGTGAGCTCCTCAAAGGTGGAGACCATGTCTCACTCACAGTTATACCCCCAGAGGTGAGCCCAGGATCTGCTGGGCATTCGATGACACCCCTTAAATTCTTTGTAATGTTGGAATACCACATGGTCTTCACTATTCACAAAGGAGACTTTCCTTCTGCCAATAGTCTAATGAGTACTCTGAGGGGCTCTCCTCCTGAATATGATGGATCTGCTATTAAACAGATTTCTCCAGACTTAGTATCTAACTCAAATGCAGGGCATTGGGACCTTCGGAATAGAAAACCTGGAGAAATATTGGGAAGCTTTTTGCTGTCGGTAGCTCTTTGTAAAATCCTGCCGATATAACTAAGTTTCAGAATGTTTCTTTTCCATTAAATTTCTTTTCCTAAAATAGTTCTGTAATTTCAAGTGTTATCTACCCACCCTGACCCGGGAATGGGGTTTGTGTCTGTCTTTGGTTTGTGTTTGTGGTAAAATTCAGGGTATGGAAGTAAATCTGATTGAACACTTGCTTTGTATCAGCTGCCACGTGCACATCCAGCAGTAATGGTGTGGTGCTCACTGAACCCAGCTGCGGCCTTCTCTCTGCTAGATGTTATACATCATTTCGCTTAGCTGCCTTCTCTTTGCTGCTTGATCTATTAATTCCTGGCCTCACCGACAGTTCAGTTTATACATCCCCATCTTGATACAGGCACGCTCAGTGTCTTCAGGGGAACTGTGCGGGGATTAGGCAGTAGAGGAGACATCTCTCGGGGTTTTTTTCTAATATGTCAGAGGGGATCACATTTCAAAAGTACTCAGAAAATCATGGTCAGAACATGGCAAAGGTAACAATAGCAATAGTAAAGGAATCCTTCAGTGTTGCACTAGACATTTTTGTTTGGTGGTTTGAGAGAGAATTTTGCTCTTTTTAAAAATCAGCTGAGATATGTTGACCACTATTTAGACAAGTAAGAATTTAAACGGGAGTAACGTAAACAGTGAAATGAGAGGAACTATAAATGGTACTTTTGTGAAGATAACAACTAATAGGCACATATGATCTGACCTAAAAAATAAATAGCATGATTTAGGTAGTTCTGATTAATTGTATTTCCTTAGCTGATTTTCATCATATAGATTATTAATTCTCAAAGAATAAAATGAATTCAATTATCTTAATTCCCAAATCAGGCATCATTTATTGTTTAGTGTTTAAGGGTTAATTAATAATGTATTTAATCCATCTTTGATATAGTACATGCTCCAGTGAGTTAAGAAAGGAGCATCACTTCTTACTGGGTTGGAGTGAGAATTGGACACACAGAATTGGACAACTGCCAAAATCTGTCCTCTTTAGGCCTGACTTTGTTCATCAAAAGTGAGCTGACCTGCCAGTGCCCTACAGCTAGCACCAGATAAGAAGGAGCCCTGGGAGCCCATCCCCATCTTGCTTCAGGCCGCTAGTCTTCAGTGGTCCCCGAACCCTTGCTCTGCTCTTAGCTCTCAGATCAGATGCCTAAAATGGCTTTCTGGCTGTCAATCTTCCACTCCTCTCAGACATAAGCAGAGTTTCACATTAGCTTTCACTCAGATCCACTCTGGGTGACCCCACTGTATTTGAAACCAGTCTTGGTCTCTGGGGGCTTACCTGCTCAAATTCCCTACAAGTGGAAAAGACCTACTGACCTCACTCCCAATACCCCTTAGAAGTTGTAATTTGTGCTTGCTGTGCTTGAATCCGAAGCAATGCTGTAATTATGCAGTCAGAATACCAGGAATTTTTATGAGAAGGAAAGGAAGAGAGTAAAGGCTTGAGTTCATGAATCCATCGACAATGATGAGTCTTAACAGAAGAGGCTTGGGCTGATGCAGAAGATTTGTTACAGAGCATTGCGATTCAATCAAAGGCAGAGTTGAGGTTTTCTAAAGATAGATTATTGTAGGGGGAAATGGGATAGATTCCCTCAGGCATTATCTCTGGTTTGTGAGAGGGAGACTGAGGAGGTGTAAAATGATGGACAGTTTCCGAAGAAATGCTGCAAAGAAACAGTGACTCCAAGCCACAGAACACCTTCATAAAGACATTGCCATGGAATCTGCTTGGGATTTTTTTCCCACACAAATGATGAATTGCCAAGTCCACTTGGCCCCAGCTCTTACGGGCTCTATTTTAACACTTCCTGCCTTGGAATAGCGCTTCCCCGTGTTTTCTACAGCATTTTTCCATGGATACCTTACGGACTGTGTCTTTTGGGCCCCTCACCTCAGGCATTCCTCAGCAGTTCCAGCTATTTTCAGCAGGGCCATTTGAGTCCAAGCCTATTTATTTTACAACAGTATATGTTCAAATAGATGGCTTAAGCTTCATTTACCAAATAACACGATTGTCATTTCTCCTAACACCTCTGACACTGGGGTTCGGTATATTTTCCATTCCCAACATCCTTTGCACTATTTTGATACTCTTCTGCCCTGAGAGAATTAGCCTAATTTCTTTTTCCTATTTGCCCAAAAGATTGAGAAAGACAGTAATGGTCGTTAGTTTCTGGAGCCCTTGAGGAGGTCACACTGTCACTTTTCAATACCCAGGTTGTTTCAGTGCACCTAACCTCACTGAGGACAATGGCCTACAGTGGGTTTTCCTCTGACATTTTTGCAAGTGGTATTAGTTTTTGCAAACGTGTGTTAGTTTCCTACAGCTACAAAAAAAATTACCACAAACTTGGTGGCTCAAAACCACAAAAATTTATTGTCTCAAGTTTTGGAGACTAGAAGTCTCCAGAAGAAGACACAAATTCAAGGTGTCAACAGGACCCCAAGCCTCTGGAAGCTCTGGGGGAAACCTTCCTCCCTTCTTCCATCTCTGGCTGGCTGTTGGCATTCTTTGGCTTCCCATCTTTGCTATGTGCCTCCTTCTTCTTGTGTGCTTGTTTTATTCTATCAGGACACTTGTCATTGGATTTAGGGCCCATTCACATCATCCACAATGATTTCATCTTGAGATTTTTAACACAAATGCATCCATAAATGTTCTTTTTGTAAACAGGATAACGTGTACAGTGTCTGGGCATTTGGACATGGACGTATCTCTTTGTGGTCACCATTCAACCCAATATACCTTATATTCCAACCAAAACTCACTTGTGGATAACTGACTTTCACCTTCCCATGTTCACCATGGTCTTCAATACCCATTTTAAACACAATGAAAATCTGGTACTAGCTTTCCAGAGCTTGTTCTATACAATCATGGAGAAAAGTGCTTGTGATCTCTTCTGATGAAAGCAGCCAGGGATGGTGGTGACTCCAAAGCTTGGGCAGGGTAGCTAAGAGATGCCTGTGGTAAGCTCTAGAATTTCCCTAATGAACTCCAACTTTGGTTAAGGCTGAGGCTTCTCCACAGCCATGTTGGATTCATCTCAGGCCCCAAATCAACATTCAGCATTCTTTTCCTTTCCATAACTTCCCCCATCATTTAAAGTTTAAAATGGAGCTCTACAGCACTTCTTTCCTGATAAATTAAAAATTAGTATGGTTGTTAGTATGGTTGAAGAATACTTAAAAATACTTGAACAAAGTAGATCTTGGTTAGGACTGCCCTCTCCTTTTCTTAGCACCTCTGCTGGCTCTGTGTAATACACACTGGTCTGTTACTGAAAATTCTCTGTAAGTGGACCCTCTGCTTCCTATACCTCTGGACACTTGACTCTGAGAAATACATCAAAGATAGCTTTTCTATCCTTTCGTCCAATAGGTCTATATGAAACAGATCATGTATTAAGTACTTACTACATTGTGAAGTGTTAAAAGAATCATAACAGCATTGAATCCTGTTCAAAGATATACAAAGAGATTTCCCATATACAATCTCATTTGATCCTCAAACCAAACTGGCAAGATTGTTGTTTCCTAAACTACAAAACTGGAGTAAAGACTGAGGAAGGGAGCACCCAATATTCCACACTAGTGAGAGCCAGTGTGAGTGCTCAGTTGCTTCATCGTGTCTGACTCTGTGCAACCCTACGGACTGTAGCTTGCCAGCTTCCTCTGTCTATAGGATTCTCCAAGGCAAGAACACTGGAATAGGTTGCCATGTCATCCTCCAGGGGATCTGCCCAACCCAGGGATCTAACCCATGGCGTCTTCGGCATCTTCTGCATCACAGGCAGATTCTTGACCACAGAGCCACCCAGGAAGCCCCAGTGAGAGGCAGACCTCAGCTCAAAAGCTTCACTCCCTAGCCCTTCTCTGTGCTGTGCAAATAATACCTTCCAGATGAGTATGTGCTGAGGGAGGTTATCAGTTAGGGTCCCAGTGGGAAACACAACACACTCTGGATGATGCATATGAAAATACTTTAATGAAAGGACTACATGGAGAGGTGTGAGTATGTTACAGAAATAAACAAGGGCTCTTGTGACATTCAGACAGCTAACGACAGCAGCAAGTCATTACTGGTTCTGTGGCTGAAGGAGTAAGGGAAGGAAAGAGTGTGGCTGGAATCTAATGAGAGCCAAGGAATAGAAGGGCCACTTGGCAGAAGCTGTGATCTTGGAAGGAGGCAGCTACTGGCAAACATAGGGTGCTAAACAGGGAGAGAGGGAAGGGCTCTCCTCCCCAACCCAATCTTCCTCCTGGTGCCTCACATTGGCTGAAACCAGATGAAAGCTGGCAGACAAAAGATCCAGCTGACGTGTTTAAAGATCAGGATCCTGTAACATGGAACAAGATACAAAGAGGCAGCAAATGCATCTGGATGGAGGCTGGGCTGGTACAAACAGAGAATGAAGCCAGAAAGATAAAACATGTCCATAAGAAACAGCTTCCAGATGATAAAGACAGTTTTTTCAGCTTACAACGTGAGTAGATGGGTTAGTTGAGCCTGGGACTCAGGGAAGGCTCCATGGAGATGTACTCTGGCCGGGCCTTGAAGAAAAGGTAGGAGAGAAATACAGAGATAGAAAAGCAGGCATTATCTGGCAAGATGAGCAATACAGCCAAGGCACAGAGACGCATGGTGTGTGGGGGTGGAGAGCATATGGGAGGAATACGCAGTAAGCGGGGAAGAAGAACCGATGGGGAATAACTAGTTCTTCTCTTCGGAATGTGAACATAGGAAGTGGGAAATAAGCCTGGAAGGTGAATTGAGCCCTGACAGTGAGGAGCCTGGTAGTGAGGCGCTTCTGTAAAGGAACTGGACTTTATTCTGGGAGCAGAGTCTTGAGAGAGACAAATTCTCCAGAGCAGAAGGCAGAGAGTGTAGGCCATGTCAAGAAAGGGGAGTGTTGTTTCATGGAAGAAGTAACTGATGAAAGGCTTTCTCCTTTTCCTTAAATCTAAACGAGCCAGGTGACCCCAGGAAGGTCTTCACCAGATGGGCTTCCCATTGCCTTTCCTCATGGACATTAAAAGTCAGGTTTAGACACAATACAAAATTCAGTCAACTAGCCAGTTTAGTATCCAAGGGACAAAATTTAAAAAGCTGTAAATTCAATGAGAAACCTAGTCAAAGTTCTAGACGTCTTGACACCACAGCCCAAACTCCTGAAAGCTCTCTGGCTCACTGCTGGGGTCGGGGGTGGAGGGGTGCTTCTCTTGGAGTAGGACTTATTGTGTGTGTGTATCTGTTTTCTTCTCTCTCTCTTTTTTTTTTTCCTTTCAGTATTCACTGGTTCTAATTTTTTTGGTAGCCACCAATCCCTCTTAAGCCAGGGTGAACCAACCCTCTATTCAGAGACTGTTTGTTTTGTTTCACTGTGGCCTAATAGAAGCTTGGAAATTTCATACAGTCATATGGTCCAGGTTCCAGGAAGCAAAGCTCTCCAGATAACTCTAGTAAAGTCAAAACCTGTCTCAATCTGGTTCCAGTTGCTGTTCAAGTACTAGCAGAATTCCCAAAGAAGGGAAAGTAGAGAGAGGGTAGAGAGGCTGCAATAGTCCAAGTCCTGGGGGAATTGTCCTATTTCCTGGCTAAGTGCTATGGGACACCTGGAGATGAGTATACATATTCCCTGTGCTCCTAGGACTCACAAAAGAGTGAGGAGATACATAGATGATAGACAGATATGACAGAGATAGATGGGGAGTTAAAAGATTGATCAATGATAGATATAGATAGATAGATGGACAGATGAGAGAGAGATAGATGATTTATATAGAGAGATGATTGATAAATAGATACCTATGACAGAGATAGATGAGGGAGATAATAGATCAATGTTAGATATAGATAAATGGATGGATAGATGTAGATGATTTACATAGAGAGATGATTGATAAGTAGATAATAGATACATACGTGGATAGATAGATGTACAACTAGATACAGCATGGGAATGCCTTCTCTTAAACTTAGTTTGCTAACGAGTGGCCTTTACAACAAAGCTTTGCTATCCGTTGTTTCTGAAGACAATGGGCTTGGCTGTGAGATTGGAAAGTGAAAGGTTCACTTTCAAATGGGTTTATCAATGTCCACAATTGACCAAGGACTTGTTATGTGATTTTCATCATGGGGGATTTGGCCTAAGAGCTATAAAAATTTTACTGAAAGCAGATAGAAGGTGATTCACTAGCTCTGGATAAGCAGATCTTTCCCACTTTGTTTCCTAGTTATAGAACTTTGGGTGTAAAAATAGAAATCATTTAAGGACCAGAGAACAGAGTTTAATGCTTTTCCTTGTGAGTTTCTCCTCAGGTACTTTTCAAAAGTACCAGCAACACTAATAAAAAGCTAACTCTTAGTTTTAGAAAGTAGTGTCATTTGCCAGTGCAACCTCAAATCACCCTGTGAAAACAGACTTGGCTTATAGATGCTAAAAAATGGCTCACTTTTTAACTGACTGCATATTCATTAAAAGAAACAAACTTCAGTAGAATGAAGACTGGTCGCAGCACCAAGAACAAAATAACCTGTATTTGTTAAACTTTCACAAGGCATTTTTTAGCCACACAAAGTCAGACAAGATTTAGATTTCTGCCTGTTAGTAAGACCCAGTACCTTGATTAACTCCTCTTGGAGAGTAAAAAGCTTATGTTATCCCCAGTGAGACAATATGCACAAAATGTAATTTTCAGTTTGAGATGAAGTTTCAGTGAATTATCCATCATTTGGGTTAAAAAGCATACCAACTGGTAAGAAAAAAAAATCAAAACATTTATCTTTGACTCAGAAATTTTTGGTATGTTTTCCCTGAATAAAATAATATCTACTCTGGGAACTTGGAAAACTCCAAAATAAAATCAAACAGTTAAGGAAGTAAATGGGGGGAAGACCATGAAGAAAAAATTACTATACTTTTAACAATCTGTTTCTTACAAGAACTTTTAAAATTGCAGTGGTAATTTCTAAAGGAAGAATGAAGTCTGGAGCAGAACGAGTGAATGAACAACCAAACATGGTAAATGAATGAGCAACTTAAAACATAACCACTTGTAAATATTTATAGCTGTGTCTTCTCCCCTTCCCACCCCATGGACAAATCAGGGTAAAGAACTCTGAAATAATAACACAACATTTCATCATGGAGAAGAACCTCAGAGATCATCTAGTAAGGGTTTATAAGTTTTTTAGCTGCGGAAACTTTATCTCGCATGAAGGCCCCACATGTATATGAAATTGAACAAAATGGAGCTTCTATAGTTGAAGCAGGAACCCAAGCCCCCCACTCAGGTTCTCCTCGCATCTGTAGACAGCAGGGCACCATCATATCTAGTTTGAAAACCACATGTCTCCTCATTATACATGTGACATCATGACAATTGGAGACCAGGGAGGTGGAGTAACATGTCCAAGTTTTTCAGATGGTAAGCATGTACCACCACACAAGCACTGCTCAACCTTCCTGACCCCTTGTTTTGATTTTTTTCTACTGCACCATCTGTGTCAGTTTAATCATTATTACAAAGTTTATTTAAATTTTCTCATGGAAATATTTCATCTGTCCCAAATTAACTTTAAGCAAGCATTTAAGTGTCTGAATCATATTTTTAAAACTTATCCTTCCTCTGAAGATTCACACCACCTCTTCTCAGGTCTGTCTTGGATATGCACCTGTTGCCATTTTAACAAACACGTATGACATTGTCCTAAATTGTAACAGCAGAAGAATGGGAAATGATCTTTTTTTGAGGTGGGGCATATCCCATTCTTTGCCCCCCATTAAAAGTCATCAGGAGACTTCCCTCGTGGTCCAGGTGTGAAGAATCTACCTGCCAATGCAGGGGACACAAGTTTGATCCCTAGTCTGAGAAGACTCCGAGCACCTCAGGACAAATAAACCCATGCAACACAAAACTACTGAGCCCACGCTCCTTAGAGCCCCTGCTCCCCACAAGGGAAGCCACCACCACGAGGAGGCCAAGCACTGCAAGTAGAGGGCAGCCCCTGCCCGCCACACCTGGAGAAAGCCTGAGCAGCAACGAAGACACAGCCCAGCCAAAGATAAGTGTGTTTTAAAAAGTCACCAGAAAACCCAAGCATAATCTCTAAACCTGAGTCTGACTCCCATCAAACCAAGAAGAAGGAAAGCGGGAGAGCCAACCGCTTCTACTTTCATTTCTTCCCGTATCCCCTGACCCTCTTCAGGTCGAGCTGCTATCATTAGGACTGAAATAACCTGCAAGCAGCGGAACAGTTAGTATAGAGCTAAAGAGCCTAAGTAATTGGCAAACTAGACAATCAAAGGCAGATGCTCATGAATTTAAAATTGCTTTCAAGAACAATTTGTTGGCCGCCTGCTCAATACTTTCATTGTCTCTAAACATTTACAGGGAACTCCTTATAAATGAGTTTTCACATTAAACAGCCCAAGAAAAATGAAAGGGAAGATGGGAAATCATCGTGTTATAAAGTGGTGGCCCCCACCATCTTAACCACTTGAGTGAAGCCCCCGCTCAGTGCTAGGAAAGAGGACCCCACTGTTAGTGAAATACGGGGTAGCAGGCACAATTGCAGACACCATGGCTTTGCTAGGATTCCCATCTTTTCTTGCAGCCTAAACATGGGCTTCTGATTCCCAGGTGGCGCCATGCTAAAGAATCTGCCTGCCAATGCAGGAGATACAAGAGACAAAGTTTTGATCCCTGTGTCGGGAAGATCCCCTGGAGTAGGAAATGGCAACCCATTCCAGCATTTCTTGCCTGGAAGATTCCATGGACAGAGGAGCCTGGTGGGCTACAGTCCATGGGGTCAGAAAGAGCCGGACATGACTGAGCAACTGAGCACAAGCCCCAAACATGGACTTTTCAAGTGTGGCAAGAGCTCTGCATCAGTCAGGGTTCTCCAGAGAAACAAACCAATAGGAGATATTTATTTATTCGGTGCATGGTGTTTGTTTTAAGGAATTGGCTCACATAACTATGGAGGCTCAGAAATCCCATAATCTTTAGCCCAAAGGATTTAAAACAAGGAGAGCCGATTGCGTAAGTTCCAGTTTGAGTCTGAGCCCAAAGGTGGTAGAAGACAATGTCCTAGCTTGAAGACTTTCAGGCAGAGAGTGAATCCTCTCTTGCTCAGCCTTTTGTTCTATTCAGGCCTTCAGTGGTTTGGACTAGGCTCACTCACACAGGGGGAGGGCTTTCTGATTCCTCAGGCTACTGATTCAAATGTTAATCTCATCCGGAAACACAATGACAGACATACCCCAGAATAATCTTCAACCAAATATCTAGGCACCCCATGTCGCCATCAAGTTGACACATAAAATCAAACATCACGAGGACTGAAGAAGGGAGAAAGGCCTCAGCAGGGATGCCCCTGAAAGCTTATCCCTACAGTTACAGATGGGGTCTCTCTCATGGTCTCCGCCTTACCAAGCCCAGCATATCTGCAGGTGAGGCCACGTGGATGACCCCCGGACTTGAACACTCTTCCTGAATGAAGCCATTGACCACATGGGAAGACATAGGGTTTTAGAAGAGTAATACCAGTTAAGGATAAAAAAAAAATGTTCTGGAGTATTTTTGTGTTCTTTTGGTGAATAACAAATTCGGGAGCTGGGGAGAGGCAAATTTGGAAACACTTGTGTCTCATGACTATTTGGCAGGAGAAACAGCACACTGTGGCAGCTTCTTTACTTGGCTTCAGTGGCATAATAAGAGGACACCAGTTTCAGGCATTCATGAGCCAAGAAGGTCCCGGGGCACGGAGGAGACTCAGAGACTGATTCTTCTTTAGAACTAACTGATTATTTGATGTTAATAGAGATTCAAAATGTTTCTCCTAAGAAGCTGCTTCGGAATATAAGAGCCTGGAGGAACCTACCTCCCTGTAGCATTTGGCAAGCCAATATAAGACAAGAGTACTTTAATGATAGTTTTAAAATAGACTTTTCTGTCCTGGTTAGTCTAAGTTGGCCTCTTAGGCACACGATTTGGCAAAAATCCATAATTCACTCATTTTCCTGACTTGCTTCAAGCTTTCATAATTTTCCATTGACCTAGAATTTCTCCAGAATAGACCTCAGCCCGACAAGAGAATCAGTGAGACTGAATGGCAGCCAAATTAAAGCACTGTCCCTTTAAAACTGTATTACAATGTATGTTTAGACAAGGATTCTCCCTACTCAGTAAACATCAGGTTGTTGGCATAACACATCCCCAAGCCACTTGTCAGGAATCTGTGGCAGGCAAATTTACCTCAAAACCATTAAATTGACAATAAAAAAATCTACACTGTAAAGTCAATGAAAAGTCTTTGATTCTAAATCTGGTTGTAGGTGAAAAGTCAGAATAAAGTTATCTGAAAGGATTACCTTGCTTCCCCTCTACCCTGACTCTTCCAGTATACTTACGCAGGAAGTGCCATGATTGGGCTGGATTGGGTGCTTGGGAGAACAAATCTGAATTACAAAGGGTGACAGGCTTTTGGCAGAAGAAATGTGCTGTTGGGATGGACGTTCTTAACGTTTTCCGTGGCACTTGTATCTTAGTCCACAGTCTGTGAGCTGTTTTATAGCTGGCTGACTGCTCTCTCCTTCCCCCATCCCCTACCTTTTTGTTAAACAAAAGACTCGAACGTTCTGGGAAGTGCTGGCAGCTCGCCAGCGTCACTGTCACCCAGGCAGGGCTGGGCTGTGGTGGAAAGAGCCCCTGGAACTTTAGGGGCCCTGTGTGTGTGCCTGAGTGCAGTGAGCTCCGCACGAGTCACCCCAGCTGCTGGGCGAGCCAGAGGCTGCAGCTTCACTCCGAAGACTAAAACCTCTTCTCCTCTCTTCTCTCTCACCAAGATTCCCTGGAGCTTCACTTTCTGCCAGTTATTTCTCGTTTCTTCAATCTATAACCTTCTTGACCCTATTTCATCACCTCACATTCATTCATTCCACAAAGATTTATTAGCACTGTCTCTGCAAGGCACACGTGCTTCACCGCACCCTGGCCTGACCTTCATCCTCACTTCTCTCTAAAACTGCTCTGGGCAAAGGCACCTGTTTGTTGTTAGTTAGCCCTTGCTCACGTTTGCAGGGCTCTCTCTGCAGCATCTGAGGGTATTGATCTCTTTGTGTCTCATAAAACATTCTCATCCTTTCCCCTCCTGGTTTTGCTCCTTCTTCTGATGCCACCTTCTGGGTCTCTTTTTGTTCCTTGTCCTTTTTCTGCCTCTTCAATATTGATAATCCCGGGGTTACATTGTTAACCCCCCTTCTATTTTAATTGCACGCACTCCTCTAGATGTCTTTTTAAGGCCTCAGCTATCATCTAGCCTGTAGAAAATCCAGGGACTAAATTTCCAGTCCAGATCTCTCTTCTGAACTCCAGACACATTTAGTCAACTGCTTGCACAATACAACCACCTGTTCCAGTTACTGTAACTGTCTAACAAGTCATCCCAGAACTTAGTGGCATAAAACAACCATTGTTTGATCAGGAACTCAGGGCACTGAAGAGACAGCTGTTTTGGCTACACGATGTCTGGGGACTCAGCTGGGTACACTTAAAGGTTGGAGGGAGTTAACAACTGGTGGTTGGAATCATCCGGAAGCATCTCCACTCTTACATGGTTGGTGGTTGGTGTCTGTGATGATGTCACATGTCCATTGGCTGGGACCTGGTCTGGGACTGTCAGCCAGAGTACCTACAAAAAGCTTTTCCATGTGTTCTGGACTGCCTCACAACATGGCAAGCTCAGGGCCATTGTACTTCTTCCATGGAGCTCAGGACTCCAAAGGTGGATGTCCCAGAACTTCCCTGGTCGTCCAGTGGTTAAGAATCTGCCTTCCAATGCAGAAGACACAGTTCGATTCCTGGTCAGGGAACTGAGATCCCACATGCAGTGGGGCAACTAAGCCACAACTACTAAGCCTGTCCACTCTGGAGCCCACATGCTCTAGAGTTCACACCACAGCAAGAGAGAAGCCAGCACACCGTGGCCAAAGATCCTGCAAGCGGAAACAAGACACCGCATGCTGCAACTAAGACCCCATATGGCCACAAACACGTTAATTTTTGTAAAAGGTGGATGTCCCAGCTAGCGATGCAGGAGCTGTGTTTTCCCCTTTGTGATCTAGCCACAGAAAACACTCACTGCCATTTCCATCGCTTTATATCGGTTACAAGTGAGGGTCTCAGACTCCACCTGGTGACTACAGCCACCAGACTGTAGAAGCGCATGTAGGGGAAGAGGTGAGGTTGCACCCGTCTCTGCAAAGTACCATCTGTCTCATCACTCCTCTCCACCCCTGGCCTCACACTGCATCTGTACCAATATGTCACAAACTGCCTTTTCCTGCTACCTCCAGTTCCCACCACCCCTTGATTTGTTATCTTTCCAATTGTCCTTCCAGCAGCCTCATCTTAGATGTCACTTCTTACAGATGTAAGTTTTTAAGAGACCCAGTATCTACCACCTCATCTTGCCCTCCTCCCTGTTGGTCCCCCTCACTTACCCAACAACTGGATGTGGGACAGGCAACTCTCAGGCTTGAACTCGGAGTCACTTCACCTGAGCTCAAAGCCTGGTTCTGCCGCTTGCTAATTGTGCAAACTGGAGCAATTTGCTTAACTTCATAAAACTTTAGTTTCCACATTTATAAAATGAAGGAAATATTATATTACCTTAAGGGCTGAGGATTAAATGGAATGGTGCAAGGATATTGGCTCATAGGGCTTTAGTAAAAAGTCGATATTAGCATAATCCTGAGAACAACTGCATGGGTCAAAGATTAAGAGCTAGTGTTGTAATGTAAATGTGTCCTCTCTAGAGCTAAAGAGCTACATTGTTTTTAAAAAGGCGGAGAAAAAAATATAAACTCCTTGAAGAACATTTAATAAGAGGTATCTATTGTCTATATTTTTGTACTTTCTTGTTTTAATGGATATAATTAACATATATCCGGTTTTAGGACAGCCATTCTTAGGTGCAAGTATATAGGATGTTCTGTGTTGAGTATAGCTCATTATTTCTCACCAAACATATGCCTTTATCCCACTAATGTGAGGGAGAACTGGTTGGTTTTTAAAAGACAGGGGAGTGCTCGCTTCAGCAGCACATATACTAAAATTGGACTAATACAGAGAAGATTACCATGGCCCCCATGCAAGGATGACACACAAACTCACAAAGCATTCCATATTTAAAAAAAAAAAAAAATCCCATCCGCTCTCCCCCAAAAAAGACACTGGACCTGGCTGGTGTCTCTCCAATGAAGGGCATCTCTCCTGCTTCCCCACTGAACCGAGGGGAGCAGGAATTCCGCATAATCACCTCCCACACAGGACTCTTCTTCCTCTCCCTGACTCATTAGCCCTCGTGCTTGCTGCAAGGTGCAATTCCCTTGTGCGGTTTGGGAGATGAATATAGGGTTCCCCAGCATCGTCCTTGGATAGGAAATAAACCCCACTGAAATGTTTGCAACGAAAGAAGCACTTTCTTGGGTTGATTTGGGGTGGTATTTTGGTTTTGTGGTGATTTTTTTTGGTTTGTTTCTCTTTTTGTTTGACTACTTGAGTTTTTCTAACTGACCAGGACGTTACTATTTACACATTTTTTGTGGACGGGTTGTTTGTTTTATACATCACTATGCCAGGAAAGAAGCTTTCAGTGTTGTTTAAATGCCATATAATAAAATAGGCCAAAATTCCATCTGCATACCCTGTTTGAGCCAAGTGCAGGGAATAAACAGGAGTGATTAGAAAACACTATAGGGGCATAGGTATTGGCTGAGTACATGGATGGAGCCACTCAAAGAATAGAGTGAGCTCTCCATGTGGGATTATTCAATCAGTGGCTTACACAATCAGAGGATTATAAGAAAGATTCAAAAGTCAGAAAACAGCTGGATTGATATCTACTCTTCCAAGATTTCATAAGAAAACATCCAGGAAGAGCTCTGCCACAACTGGCAAACAGTACCCAGTTGTGTTGTCTCAGCCCTAGAGGAGAAGAGACCTTACAGACCCATCTCTGTGGCTGAACATTTTATAAAAGTGAGTAGTGGGACACGACCACAGAAAGAAGAAAACCCAGAAAATGACATATTTTATAGCTGCTTGAATCTTCACCGATACATAAAGAGAGACTACATGGTAGAATTCCCTGACTCTATTCTTTCAAATTCAGAATACACGCTCCATGCAACTAGAGATTATCACACTGAGTGGAGTAAGTCAGAAAAAGAAAGACAAATACCGTACGATATCACTTACATGTGGAATATAAAATATGACACAAATCAACCTGTCTGTGAAACGGAAACAGGATCGTGGACTTAGAGAACAGAGTGGTGGTTGTCAAGGGGGAGGAGGTTGGGGGAGGGATGCAGGGGGAGTTGGGGTAGCCGATGTGAGCTTTCATATCTAAAATGGATAAACAGCAAGGTCCTACTGAGAGCACAGAGCAATATATTCAATATCTTATGATAAACCACAATAGAAAAGAATAGAAAAAATAATGCATATTATAACTGAATCACTTTGCTGTACAGCAGTAATCCACACAAAAATGTAAATTAACTATACTTCAATTTAAAAATTTTAAAAAAAGAAAACACAAGCTCCTTCACCAAAAGTGTGCATTTGTCCTTAGTCAGATCCCTTCTGTATTCAGACTAGAGATGTGTTAATGGGTTAACAGAGGAGGCAAGGCAGGTCAAAAAGAATGCACACCCAGGAAGTTTGGAAAACTGGGAGAGCAAGTACAGAGACATTCCAACCTCACCTGTTTAAAATATTCATCCTTGTAGGAAACAGTGTTTGGCAACCTGGGCCAGGACCCTGTGTGCCTCTTGTTCAGAATAGAAAAGTTAGCTTCATACCTTAAAGCAGGACCCACTGCGCCTAGATATTAGCATAAGCAGTTTAACCCTATTTAAAGTGGGGATATGGTCACAGAATTTCAAAGCCAAAGAGGAAGTAGCAAAATATTTAAGTCAATTACTTTATCTTACAGGTTCAGTTTAAAAGTCACCTCCTCAAATAAGCCTTTTCTATTTTCTGGACTAGATTAGGTCTGTGGTTGTATGGTCCACAGTATACTGTACTTTTACTTCCTAGTATTTAATATGATTATAATGAAACAGTGAATTGTGTAATAATTTGTGCAGTATCTCTACCCTCAATAATCTTTGTATTTCAAAAGGGAGAGGATTGTGCCTCTTTGCTAGCCCACATATCTCCACATCTTCAACAGAGCACTTAAAACTTGGTAAGTACTGACTAATGTTTGCTTAATAAGTTAATTGAAAGCTAAGCTCAGATAAATTAAGAGAGAAAAATTAAGTGAATGTCACAGCCCCAACATTTATTCCCAGCCCCCAGTTCTGTTTTGCAGTTTGGGCGCAAAGAGGTAAAATGAAGGGGAATTTGGGAAGGCTATCTGTTACCCTGGGCTTTCTAAGAGTCTAAGAAATAACGAAGTATGAACATTTCATCTCACCATATTCCCCAGGTTACTCATTCAATAGATATTTCTTGAGTTCCTAAGATGGTCAGACACAGTGAATGCTGCTGATGCAAATAATGAGAAAAAATTCACACAGGCAAGAATACTGGAATGGGTTGTCATGCCCTCCTCCAGGAAATCTTCCAAACTCAGGGATCAAACCCACGTCTCTTATGTCTCCTGCATTGACAGGCAGGTTCTTTACCACTAGTGCCACCTGGGAAGCCACATACACCCAAACTAGACTATAAGCTCCATGAAATCAGGGACCTTGCCTTTTTTTCCCCTAACTCTTCGGTGCCTAGATTAGCATCTGTTCATCCAGGAATATTTGTTTAATGTGATTGCGGCCTAGGTCACTGTTCCTGTCCATGTACGAGAGTGAAAAACAACCCAAGAGTGTAAAAATAACCCTACAGAAATCCTTTTTCTGACTTTTATCATCTTCAACATTTTCCTTTGAAATTAGTTTGCTACATATTCATATTCCCTTTGACATAGATAATTTTTTATTTAGTAAAAAAGATCTCTACTTTCACCTCTTTGTTCATCATAGTACTGGAAGTTCTGGGCAGAGAAACTAGAAAAGGAAAAAAATAAATATAAGGCATGCAAATTGGAAAGGAAGAAATAAAATTATCTGTTTGCAGACCACATGATTTTATATGTAGAAAACCCCAAAGACTCCACAAAAATTAAGTAAGAAACAAATTGAGCAAATTTCAAGATACAAAATCAACATACAAAAACAAGTTGCATTCCTATGTACTAACAATTAATGATCCCAAAAGAAAGCAATTCAATTCACAACTGCACAAAAAAGATAAAATACTTAGGAATACATATAACCAAGGGAGCAAAAGAATTGTACGCTGAAAACTACGAAATATCACTGAATAAATTAAACAAGACACAAATAAGTGGAAAGACAACCTGTGTCCATTGGTTGGAAGGCTTAATACTGTTACGATATTAATATTATCCAAAACAATTCACAGGTTTAATACCATCTCTATCAAAATCCCCAAATCACTTTTTGTAGAAATAGAAAAATCCATCTTAAAATTCATGTTGAATCTCAACAAACCCTGAAGAGCCAAAAATCTTGAAGAAGAGCAAAGTTGGAAGTCTCTAATTTCAAAGTTTATTACAAGGCTACTCCAGTATTCTTGCCCAGAGAATTCCATGGAAAAAGGAGCCTGGTGGGCTACAGTACGTGGGATTGCAAGAGTCGGACATGACTTAGCAACTAAACCACCACCACCAACACAAAGCTGCAGCAGTCAAAACTGCGGTACTGGCATAAGACAGACATATAGATCAATGGAATAGAAAGCCCAGAAAAAACCCTCACATATGTGGTCAAGTGATTTTCCACAAGTGTTCCAAGACAATTCAATGGGGAAAAGCTACTCTCTCCAACAAATGGTTTTGGGAAAACGGGATGTCCGTGTACAAAAGACTGAAGTTAGACACTTACCTTATATCACATACAAAAGTTAACTCAAGATTGAACAAAGACTTAAACTAAGAGCTAAAGTTATAAACTCTGGAAAAGAACATAGGGGGAAAGCTTAACTGGCTTTGACAATGATTTCATAGATATTATACCAAAGCATAGGCCACAAAAGAAAAAAAAAAAAAACTGGACTACACCAAAATTTAAAACTTCTGTGTCTCAAACAACACAATTAACAGGGTGAAACAGCAATCTAAACATGAGAGAAAACATTTGCAAATTGTATGTCTAACATACGATTTGCAAATCATATATCTGAAATCGTAATATCTAGAATGTCAATATAAAAAATAAAAACCAGACTTTAAAATGGGCAGAGGACTTGAACAGATATTTCTCCATATATATGATATGCTGCTAAGTCGCTTCAGTCGTGCCCAACTCTGTGCGACCCCATAGACTGCAGCCCACCAGGCTCTGCCGTCACTGGGATTCTCCAGGCAAGACCACTGGAGTGGGTTGTCATTTCCTTCTCCAATGCATGAAAGTGAAAAGTGAAAGTGAAGTCGCTCAGTCATGTCCGACTCTTCGTGACCCCATGGACTGCAGCCTACCAGGCTCCTCCGTCCATGGGATTTTCCAGGCAAGGGTACTGGAGTGGGTTGCCATTGCCTTCTCCGTATATATGATATACAAATGGCCAAAAGCATATGACAAGCTGTTCGAACTAATCGTTAGAGAAATACAATCAAACCCTCAAAGAGATACCCCATACTCATTAGAATGACTACTTTCAAAACATGCAAACAAAAACTGTTGATTAGGATATATAAAAATTGAAATTTTTGTGTACTGTTGGTGGAAATGTAAACTAGTACAGCCACTATGGAAAAAGTAGAACAGTTTCTCAGAAAAATAAAAATAGAATTACCTATGATTCAGCAATTCCACTTCTAAATATACAACCAAGAGAACTGAAAGCAGAGCCTTGAAGAGACATTTATACATCCATGTTTATAGAAGCATCATTCACAATAGCCAAAAGGTGAAAGCAACCCAAGTGTTCATTGAAGGATGAATGGATAAACAAAATGTGGTATATACAGACAGAAGAATATTATTCAGTCTTAGGCAGGAAATTCTGACACATGTTACAACATGGATGGACCTTGATGTCATTATACTAAGTGAAGTAAGCCAGTCACAAAAAGTCAAATACTGTATAATTCCACTTATATGAGGTACCTAGAGTAGTCAAATTCATAGATACATAAAGTAATACAGTGGTTGCCAGAGGCTTGTGAGATGGCAAAATGGGAGGTGTTGTTTAATGGGAATAAGAGTTTGTTTTGCAAGGTGAAAAAAAATCTAAGATTGATTATACAACAGTATGAATATACTTAACACTATTAAACTGTATGCTTAAAATGGTAAAGGTGGTAAATTTCATACTTTGTGTATTTTACTACTATTAAACTTTTTAAATTAAAATTATTAGCCTCTTGATTCTTGATGGAGAAAAGAGTCTACCTAGAAAATAATTTAAACATACTATTAACTCAAGGTTAGAAAAAAAAATATGAAGGCATTCTTTAAAATTTCAAGGCCTCATTAAAATAAAAAACACATCTATGGAGAGACTTATGTTTTCTACTTACATTCCAAATGTAAGATCGACTAAAGCTTATCAGAACTTCAGTAGATCCAAAAGACTTCTGAACACTTCTGCAAGCAAAACTGTGCACCTGCAATGAATAGGGGAAAGGGAACCGCACATAAGCTTACAAGACATAGATCTAGATACTTTCAGCTGGAGTTGGCATTAAATCGAAGAGTAGCATGTGACATAAGATAGAAGTGAACAAGTCCAAAGCCCAAAAATGTGACCCTTTTCCACCGTATACATAGTTGAATATATTTTGTAGCCAGAGCACTGCTCTGAGAGTCAGAGGCCTTGAGTTTTTAGCTTCAACTGTGCCACGAAATAGCTACCTGAGCTTAGATAAGCACTTCATCGTGTCCTTTTTAAGTGAGAAATTAAAATCAATAAAGACAGTGCCCACTCCTCCTCAACATACAGGAAAACATGGTAAGCACCTATTTAAAGCAAGTATCATTCATCTTGCTTGTGTATTCTTGAACTAGTAACAAGAGTAGCAAAAAATAATTCAAATACTGAAGTCTTCAAATAATCTCTAGAGAAACTTAAAATAAAACCCTTCCACCCCTGAACACTACTGCTATTACAAACTCATTTTAAGCTGTGTGTTAGTAAACTAAAATCTGGTGTCACAAAACACTGTCTATGCTCCCCATTGCATGTCCCTACTGAGACTAATTATATCTGTATCCTGGAACTTGGAGGCCTCTGTACTAATGGGGTCAAGTTCCTAGGAAAACTAATTTTCACTTGGGCAGATTTACTCCCAGAAACTGGAAGTAAAAAATAAATTTAAATGCATGTAGCTTATTCTGTCCCAGTATCTGCTAAAGTGACTGCTATGACAAGATGATACTGAAACTCATTCTTAGAACACAAGTTTGGCATAGCATTGTCAAACAGAGCTCTGTGTCTCCCTTCCTACCTGCTTCTCCTCTCTAACCACCGCATCTTCCATACCACAAAAAAACACTCCACAGAATATTACAAAATCATAAAGGGGTCAATCCAAGAAGAAGGCATAACAATAGTAAATATGACAGGCACCAATATAGAAGCACCTAAATACATAAAGCATATATTAACAGACATAAAGAGAAAAGTTGGAAGTAGTACAATGTTAGTTGTTTTTGCTGTTTAGTCACTAAGTCATGTCTGACTCTTTGTTGCCCCATGGATTGTAGCCCACCAGGCTCCTCTGTCGTGGCTTTTCCCAGGTAAGAACATGGGGTTGGGACACAATAGTCAGCATCATTATTCGTCGTTCAGTCCTCAGGTGTGTCTGACTCTTTGTGATCCCATGGACTGCAGCACTCCGGGCTTCCCTGTCCTTCACCATCTCCTGGAGCTTGCTCAAACGCATGTTCATTGAGTTGGTGATGCCATCCAACCATCTCATCCTCTGTCATCCCCTTCTCCTCCTGCCTTCCATCTTTCCCAGCATCAAGGTCTTTTCCAGTGAGTCTGCTCTTTGCATCAGGTGGCCAAAGTATTGGAGCTTCAACTTCAGCATAAGTCCTTCCAATGAACGTTCAAGACTGATTTCCTTTAGGATTGACTGGCTTGATTTTCTTGAAGTCCGAGGGACTCTCAAGAATCTTCTCCAACACCACAGTTCAAAAGCTTCAATTCTTTGGCGCTCAGCTTTCTTTATGGTCCAACTCTCACATCCATACATGACTACTGGAAAAATCATAGCTTGACTAGATGGACTTTTGTTGACAAAGTAATGTCTCTGCTTTTTATACACTGTCTAGGTTGGTCATAGCTTTTCTTCCAAGGAGCAAGCATCCCTTAATTTCATGGCTGCAGTCACCATCTGCAGTGATTTTGGAGCCCACGAAAAGAAAGACTGTCACTGTTTCCATTGTTTCTCCATCTATTTGCCATGAAGCGATGGGACCAGATGCCATGATCTTAGTTTTTTGAATGTTGAGTTTTAAGCCAGCTTTTTCACTCCGCTTTTTTACCTTCATCAAGAGGCTCTTTAGTTCCTCTTCACTTAATAGTAGGGAATTAATACTCCATTTACATCAATGGATAGGTAATCAATAAAAAAAAAACTCAATAAGGAAACACTGGTTTTATATGATGCATTAGCCTAGATGGAGTTATTATATAGAGATAGAACATTCCATCCAAAAGCAGCAGAATACACAGTACTTACAAGTGCACATGGACCATTTCCAAGAGTGGGTCACAAGGTAGACCATAAAACAAGTCTCAGTAAATTTAAGAAGTTTTGAATCATATGAAGCATCTTTTCTGACTACAAAGCTATGATACTAGGAAAAAATTGCAGAAACACAAACACATGGAGGCTAAACACTATGCTACCAAACAATCAATGGGTCACTAAATCCACTGGTCACTAAGCCCCAGTGGGTCACTAAAGAAATAAAAAGTAAATTAAAATACATGGAACCAAATATAAATAAAAACAACAACAATCAAAATCTATGGGAAACTGCAAAAGCGGTTTTAAGGGGGAAGTTTATAATGGTACAAGCCTATCTTGGAAACAAGAAAAGTCTCCAATAAACAACCTAACCTTACATCTAAAGGAACTAGAAAAAGAAGAACAAACAAAACCCCAAAGTCAGTAGAAGGAAGGAAATTATAAAGATCAGAGCAAAAATAAAATAGACTAAAAATTAGAAAACAATGGACTAAATGAACTAAGAGCTGATTCTTCAAAAAGTTAAGCAAAGTTCATAAACCATTAGTCATCAAGGAAAAAAAAATCAGACATTTCAAGAAAAAAAGAGAGTGAGAGAGCCCAAATCAATAAAATCATAAATGAAAAAGGAAAATTTACATCTGACACTGAAGATCATGAAAGATTACTATATACGTCAATAAAGTGAACAACTTAGAAGAAACAAACAAATTCCTAGAAACGTACAATCTTCCAAGGCTGATTCAGAAAGAAATAAAAATATGAGCAGAGCAACTACTGGTAATGAAATTGAATCAGTTAAGTAAAACAAAACACCTCCCAACAAACAAAAGTCTAGGACCAGACAGCTTCACAGGTGAATTCTACCAAACATTTACAAAAGATTTAACGTATATCCTTCTCAAACCATTCCAAAAAAATTGAAGAGGAGAGAATGCTTTCATATTCGTTCTACAAAGCCAGTATCAACCTGATAACAAAATCAGACAAAGGTATCACAAAAATAGAAAATTACAAGCCAATATCACTGATGAATGTTGGATGTTCATCAGTGATGAATATCACTGATGTTATGGATGTTTAAATCCTCAAAAACTATTAACAGGCAGAACTCAACAATGCAGTAAAAGGATTATACACCACAATCAAGGCTTCTGAGTTGGTACTAGTGGTAAAGAACCTGCCTGCCAATGCAGGAGACATAAGAGACATGGGGTTTGATCCCTGGGTCAAGAAGATCCCCTGGAGGAGGGCATGGCAACCCACTCTAGTATTCTTACCTGGAGAATCCTATGGACAGAGAAGCCTGGTGGGCTACAGTCCACAGCCATAGACTCTAGACCACCATTCTCCTCTGTTCATGAAATTTTCTAGGCAAGAATACTGGAATGGGTTTCCATTTCCTACTCCACTAGAAGGAATATACCTTAACATGATAAAAGACATATATGACAAGCTCATAGCAAACATCAAATTCAATGGTCAAAAGCTAAAAGCATTTTCTCTAAGACCAGGAACAACATAAGGACACCCAGTTGCACCCTTTTATTCAACATAGTATCGGTAGTCCTAACCACAATAATCAGACTAGAAAAAGAAGAAAAATGAATCTAAATTGAAAAGAAGGAAGTAAAATTATCACTGTCTACTGATGACAATACTATACACAGACAATCCTAAAGATGACATCAAAAAGTTGCAGGACACAAAATTAACATAAAGATATAAGTTGCATTTCTATACACTAATAATGAACAGAAATTAAGAAAAACAATCTCATAATCACATCAAAAAGAATAAAATACTTGGGGATAAATCTAAGGATATAAAAGGCCTGTACTTGGAAAATTATACAACACTGATAAAAGAAATTGGAAATGACACAAGCAGATGAAAAGATATACTGTACTCATGAATTGGAAGAATTAATAGTGTTAAAATAACCCTACTGCCCAAGGCAATTCTACATTGGCATGCTACAGACAATAAAGCAATTCTTACCAAAATACCAATGCTATTTTTGACAGAACTGGAACAAATAGTTCCAAAATTTGTATGGAAACTCTAAAAACCCTGAATATCCAAAACAATCTTGCAAAAGAACAGAGTTGGAAGTGTCACAGTCCCTGACTTCAGACTATAGTACAAAGCTATGGTAATCAAGATGGTATCGCACTGGCAGAAAAGCAAAGAGATTGGTAGAACAAATAGATAGTCCATAAGTGAACTCACATTTGTATGGTCAATTCATTAATGACAAAGGAGGCAGGAATATACAAAGGGGGAAAGGTGGCCTCTTCAATAAACAGTGTTGGGGAAACTGTACAGATACAGGCAAAAGAATCAAGTTGGACTACTCTTTCACACCATATACAAAAATAAACTCAAAATGGATTAGAGACTTAAATGGAACACTTGAAACCATAAAATCTTCTAGAAGAAAACACAGGCATGTTTTCTTCGACAAACATAGTTCTTTGGCATGGGTCTTAGCAATATTTTTTGGCTATGATTCCTTAGGCAAAGGAAATAAAAGAAAAAATATACAAATGGGACTACATTGAAGTAAAAACCTGTACACGGCAGAGAAAACTATTGACAAAATGAAAGGCTGCTTACTCCGTAGAAGATATTTATAAATGATGTATCAATAGGGGTTAATATGCTAAATATAAAAATAATTCATACAACTCAAAATTTAAAAACAACCTAATTAAATAGCAGAAGACCTGAATAGACATTTTCCAAAGAAGACATACTGATGGCCAACAGGTGCATAAAAAGATACTCAGAACACAAATCATTAGAGAAATACAAATTAAAACCACAATGTTATATAACCTCACACCTTTTAGAATGGTAGTTATCAAAAAGACAACAGATAGTAAGTATTGGCAAGGATGTAAAGAAAAAGCACTCTTTGTGCACTGTTCATGGAAACCGGTAAATTTGTGCAGTCATTATGGAAAGCAGTATGGAGAGTTCTCAAAAAGTAAAACTAAACCTACCACATGATCCAGCAGTTCCACTCCTGAGTATTTTTTCAAAAGAAAGCAGAAACACTAATTTGAAAAGATATGCATACCTCATTATTCATAAAAGCATTATTTAAAGCAACCAAGATATGAAAGCAACCTAAGTCTCCATTAATAGATAAATGGTTAAAGAAGATGTGATATATATCGGAATATTACTCAGCCATATAAAAGAATCAAGTTGTCGTTTACAACATGGATGGACCTAAAGGGTATTATGCTAAGTGAAATAAGTCAGACGGAGAAAGACAAGGACTGTGTAATTTCCCTTATATGTGGAATCTTAAAAATAAGACAAATGAAAAAATATAAATAAACAGGAACAGAGTCATAGATACAGAGAAAAAATAGGCGGTTGCCAGAATGGAGGAGTTTGGGGGCAGGAAAAACATAAGTGAAAGAGATTAACAGGGACAAACTTTCAATTACAAAACAAGTGGTTTACAGGGATGAAAGGTACCATGTAAGGAATATGAACAATAATTATATAATATATTTGTATGGTGACAGATGGTAACTAGATTTATCATTGTAATCTTTTTAAAATATATAGAAATATCGAATCTCTACGTTGCATAAAAGGAACTAATACGGTACTGTTGGTTAATTATACTTCAAAAATAAACAAACAAACATACTCATTGAAAAATAGGCCAGATTTGTAGTTACTAGGGGCAGGAGACAACCGAAGGGGAAACTGGATGAAAGTGGTCAAAAGGTACAAACTTCCAGTTATAAAATAAATACTAGAGATGTAATGTACAATATGATAAAAAAATAATTCATGTTATATATGAAGATAAATCCTAGGAGTTCTCATCACAAGGGAAAAAAGAACAGCTTTTGTATTTCTATAATTGTGTATATGTGAGATGATAGATGTTCACTAAACTTACTGTGGTAATTATTTCAAGATGTGTGTAAATCAAATCATTATGCTGTAAACCTTAAACTTATACAGTGCTGTATGTCAATTATGTCCCAATAAAATTGGGGGCAGTTTAAAAAAAAAAAAACACTGCACAGAAAGGACTCAGGAAGAAAATATTTATTTTTCTTTTCCTTTCTGACAAAAACAAACGTCGTACCATGTTTTAGGGTCTTCGATGAACTTTTCATATGCTTATTTCATTTAAGCCTCACAAAAAGTATAGCTGGTATTTTATTACTTTTTATAGACAGAGAAACTCAGACTTGCAGGGTTGTGGAGCTTGTCACAAATGACAGAGCATGCAATGGGGCATCCTGACCTGAGGTCACAGACGGGAGTTGAGATCTATCAAGTCCTTGTCTATTGTCTCTGAGAACATTGCTGCAGGTCCAATCAACAGTGTTTACTGAGTGCCTATGAGACATTATAGTAGATAGTTACAAGCTGGTTTGATATCAGAAAGAACTAAGTTTGAATACCAGCTCTTGCTAATCTTGTAACTTGGGTCAGTTACTCTTTTATTCATTCACTCAACAGTATTTACTCTGTCCTTTGTGCTACATACTGCTCTAGACTCTGGGAACACAGCTATAAGCAAAACAGCCATGCACATCACTCTTGTAGAGTTTACAACCTAGAGGAAGAGACTAAAAATAGAATTCATTACTAAAATAATTCCAGAAAATGACAACTTCCATGAAGAAAATGATACAGGGAAAGAAGACAGAGAATGACTCTGAGGAGGAAAACACTCATTTAAATAGGATGGTCAGGAAAGGCCTCTTTTCAGTTCAGTTCAGTTCATTTCAGTCACTCAGTCATGTCTGACTCTTTGCAACCCCATGAACCACAGCACGCCAGGCCTCCCTGTCCATCGCCAACTCCCGGAGTCTACCCAAACCCATGTCCATTGAGTCGGTGATGCCATCCAACCATCTCATCCTCTGTCGTCCCGTCCCCTTCTCCTCCTGCCCTCAATCTTTCCCAGCATCAGGGTCTTTTCAAATGAGTCAGCTCTCTTCGCATCAGGTGGGCCAAAGTATTGGAGTTCTGGATGCCATGATCTTAGTTTTTTGAATGTTGAGCTTTAAGCCAACTTTTTCACTCTCCTCTTTCACTTTCATCAAGAGGCCCTTTAGTTCTTCTCCACTTTCTGCCATAAGGGTGGTGTCATCTGTGTATCTGAGGTTATTGATATTTCTCTTTTAAAAGATGGAATTTGATCTGCAACCTGACTGACAAAAACTGTCAATATATTTGAGCATCTGGGACCAGGGAAATAGAAACTCCTGAGGCTCTAAGAAAAGATTAATTTGGGGTTGAAACAAAAATAAGGCCCCTGCGACTAACGCATAGTGAAGGAAGGAAAGAAAAAAGAGAAATAACATGGGCCATATTATAGAAGACATACAGGTCTAAGTAGGTAGGTTAAATTATTCTGATCTCAATAGGAGGTCACTAAATTTTTAAGCAGGAGAGCAACATTCACTGATTTGTATTAATTGCTCATAATTCATTTCAGGGTTTCCCTGGTGACTCAGTGGTAAAGAACCTGCCTGCCAATACAGGAGACATGAGTTTGATCCGTGGGTCAGGAAGATGCCCTGGAGAAGGAAATGCAAAGCCACTCCAATATTCTTGCATAGAAAATCCCATGGGCAGAGGAGCCTTGTGGGCTACAGTCCATAGGTTCAAAAAAGAGTCGGACATGACTTAGTGACTAAACAACAACAAAGCCTCAGTTTCCTCATCTGCAAAATCCTTATAATCATAGTACCTACTTGATAGCTTTGTTAAAAAAATTAATTTAAACTCAATGCATCAGCTCTTTATTATTATTATCATCATTAAGAGATGGTGACATTTCAACATGATGTCATAAGAAGTATAATAATCAGAATACACTATAAAGTATTCATAGGTGACATCAGAGGTGTAAATTGCATATAGACACACAGATTTCCAGGAGAGTTCGGTCTACAAAAACCATTTGCAAAATCTGGAAGTGTTTGCTGCATTGTGACTCAGTCTTATTCCCTGGGAGATGTGAAAGACAATTCAAACTATTTCAATAGAAGTTATTATCTTGTTTGCATTCTTTCAACTTCTTCTTTCCAGGTGGATCTTCAAAATGCTTCCCAATGTTAGTCCTCCAATCCCCCATTCATCGTTGTAGTACAGACCATTTCTTCTTCCTGGGCTCATAGCTGGATTGTCTTTCCCAGCTGCTCTTGGCCACTTAGTATTATCCCAGTGACCAAATGTGACCAGAGACAATCTGTACCACTTCCTGTCCAGCCTATCCTATAAAATACTCTTACATAAGCCCTCCAAGCTCTTTCTCCATACACTGGTCAGATGTCCATGTCCAAGACAATGTTGGACACCACATATTAAAGAGGATGTAATCTCATTATCCTTGGTTCCTATTTGATTTGCAGAAGGGAGCTGTCAGACTGATCTGGAACTGTCTTCGATTTGGTACATCTTGTAGCAGATAGAGTAACAGGTGCAAGGTAATAAAAGGTGTATTTCATTTCTACATCCTTGTCATCTTTATATCAAAAGTCTTGTCATAAATGTTTTGTTACCTAATTCCTGAAAATGCATTGTTCTCAATAGGAAATCTTCAATAGACACTCATAAGACCCTAGGGGATCTGCTTTGTTTTGATGGCTCATTTTTCAGTTCCCAACTGCCTCTGTCCATCCATCAACCTCTCTTTTACAGAGCAGCATAAAAATTGTTGTGCTGGATTACAATCTACTTCAATGATCAGTATCTGGAAAGTGAATTCAGGGGCTCTATTTAGGGGCCTTCATCCATAAGTTTAGCTCCTCCTTTAAACTGTTTTTAAGTTCAGTCTATTCTGTGCTCTCAGTACACTGTGCTTCCCTCAGCAGGGCACTCCCCATACTGTATGTGTGATGATCTGTCTCCTCCCCCACGGTTCCTGCAGGCACACTTGACAACTTGTTGAGTTTTTGTCTGCAATGCTCACCACTCTGACTGGCCCTAGGAGGCCCCTAGGAGATGCTCAGGAACTTGAATTAATTTGGGGAAGAAGGGTATAGTTTTCTAAATTTATTCTTTTGACACAGAGGTCAGACTCCTCTGCAGTAGTAATCATTAACCAACATCCAATAGCTTAAACTCTTAGGGAATGTTCCCAGTGCGACAGCCCTCAGTCACCAATGCACCCACCTAAACTTCAGACCAACACTGTGATGCCCCCATCCATGTCCACGGCACTTTCATCTCTATGACTCAAAAGCTCTAACTAGAGGCAGGGACAGTGGCAGCTCGCCACTACAGCGAGCCTGTAAAACACCCTTGTGATTCCTGACCTCCCCACAGTGCCCATCGTTCTCAGTTTATAGGGCTGGGTTCTCGACATGCTGGAAGATTAACTAAAATCAAGAATTGGCCCTGTTCAATTTTTTTTTTTTCAGGCTAACTCTTCAGTAGTTTGATATTGGCAGGGGGAGAAGAAATCACCATGACCTGTTCATTATCATTTTTGGTTGTTGTTTCAAATTTGAAAATTTCAGAAAGAAGCAAAATGGTGGTTTAGTAGATAAGAAGTGGAAAGAAGAAAACAGTGGCTTAGTGGATGAGGGCAAAGGCTTGGAAGTTTGATAGATCCACATTCGAAGTCAGATGTCACACCTACTAGCTTGTGAACCCGGGCGCTGAGCCTGTTTCATCATCTGTAAAGTGGGGGTGAAAACAGTATCTACTTCAAAGGATTACTGTTAAGAAAGTAACACAATATATATGGGGAGCACAATGCCTGTCATGTAGTAAATAATCAATATGTACCAGCTATGATCATTATGATTAGCATCACCTTGCTTTATATGATTATCTTGACCCTTACTTTAATAACTGGGTGAACTGAAAATTAGAGAGATTAAGAGTAAATCAGGAATTAACTGATTAAAACACAGTCAAAACTGATTAAAAACCCAGTTAACTGATTAAAGCACAGTTAATCAGGAGGGTATTTAATCACAGGAACTACTTCGATAAATCAGATTATTTTGATCCTTAGTCTGAGGTTCTAGTCATTACAATATAGAGTTTATTCCCATGCTCCAGGTTCTGAAGATCACTGCAATGATCTCCTGATTTGAAACATGGTTTCATTTGCTTTGAAGATTTTTACACTGATTTGTCATAAGAGACAGTTTTCCTGTCTTCAAGGAGTTCATAATCTGAGCATGATCTAAAATCTTTGTGTATTGATGGAACTAGAGAACACTCACCATATATTAAATTGGACAAACGGATGTTCTAATACATTTTACAAGTGTCCACAGGAAGAAGCTGGGGTAATTTGGGATCCTCTAACAGGTCTTAAAAGATGGAGGAAGTAAACACTTTAAGCATGTAATTGAAAAATCAAGTGAAGCTGGGATCAGAGAGGTCTTCTTCTCTGAGGGAGCAGCGTAGAGGCAAATCTACAGGAGAATAATATCCATTTATGATGAGGAAACTCTAAAAGGTTAGGTAGCCAAAAAGTCCCCAACTAAACACTCAGAACTGTCCTTACCTGAGTCCATTACATCCCTTCCTCACCAGGTTTCAACCTGATCCATCTGCCACGGACTCTTGATGGCCTTTCCAATCTCCTGTCCCCCCAAACTTAGAAATCTGTATTTAGCCCTCAACAGTTCCTCCATACTCATACCCAGCCAACATCAAATTGTGTTGCTCAGTCAAAAAACTAAACCCAGCTTTGGACCCTGGCCCCACCTGTAATGTCACTGGCCCTATCAGAATATGACCTTTACCTGTTAGCGAGACTCCAGCAGCCTGCTAACGATTACAGAAACTTGCAGGCTTCTATCTCAGTAGGCTTCTATCTCACTCGGCTCTCTTCTGGGAGTCTTCAGAGCATGGGAGTTGACATAGAAAATCAGCAATCTTTCAGGATAGCCTCAGTCTCGTCTTGCATTTGCTTCAGTACTTCTGTTTCAAGTGGAAAAATAGACATAAATAAGGCAATTAGCACTATAGAGTGTGAAATCGGTCAGCTTATGAATCAGTGAGAAAGTTTTATTTTGTTTTCAAGTAAGAAACATCTATATTTGATTATAGGAATTTATTTTTTAACTGAAGGAATAACTAAATATTTTGATATTAATAATTCTCCAGCTCCTTCTAGACTCGCCTCATGATAAAATAATGAAGACATTTCAAGGTTATGACATGGAATGAGAACGAATTAATGAGATACTACCTTCGAAAGAGAGATGCAGTATTTAAATTTTGCAAGTGTTTATTTACTGCCTACAACTTATTAAACTCCTTGTCAGGTACTATATTTGATGCAGAAGAGCCTTCAGATTTGGTCTCTGCTTTGAAGGACCACACAAGACAAATGATACTATTAGAGACTATTACAAGTTATGATTTACATATCAGAAATTAATGGAAATTTTAAAATATTTTATTAATATCAAGAATAAATCAATTATATAAATAAATGTTAACATAACATTTAATGAAAATAACTGTATTTCCAAAAATTTACTGCGGAGAGTGACAATGTAAAAGAAAACAGCTAATTTCCTGTATCTGCTTCTTCATTCAGTCTCTTATGATACGTCATGTAGCCTCTAGAAAAATCATAAGAAAATGAAAGGATAAAGGACAAGTGATGCAAGTATTATTACGAAGAGAATTTGATCTTCCACATCCCATGGAAGTATCATAAGTACCCTCATAAAAGAGTCTCTAAGACCCTCAGCAATCTCTGGACCATGTGTTGAGAAATACTGATGTAAGCAATGTACAATTTGTGAACATCTGTACTGTTTATAAGCTACATCTTGATAATAGCTGTACTTTCAAAATATTTGAGCACATTATTCAATAATCCATCTGAAAGCCTAGATGTTGCCTTTCAGATGGAATATTGCATGCAGCAAAAATTCCAATAACTAATAAAACAACCATTTATTAACTACTCTGCACATAGTAGATCCTTCATTAAGAACTTGAAGCATTTTCTTAGTCAATTTCACAACACTGAGTAGTTGAACTGGAATATCCTATTTGTAATGAGGAAAGAGATTCAGAAAGTTTAGTAATTGCGTGTGTTTCAACTTTGTTCTCCCAAATTCCATACTATCAATACAACATCATATTCTGTCTTCCACAAGACAGAGAGAATAGAATGAAGGGTGTGGAGCAGAGTAGGTGAGAAGTGGAGGACAGTGGCACATAATAAAGTTATGATGTTACCATATCAATATCACGATGATTTATTAGAGTTTGACTGAATAATTTTGAGAATCTGAATCATTTTACCTACTAGACTTTGTAGAATTGTAGCAATGAAACAAAAACTAAAACATTTACATAGAATTATCTATATGATGTGAGTAGTTTTTGTGTAGATGATTCTGCTACATCTTGTTTGTTTATACCTCTATTTCCAATATTTGCCTTTTCAAATGAATGAATATCATTGATGCACTGACCATAATACTAATAATGTGAAATAGTTTTCCTTATTCAGAGACCCCCTAAGACAACATATTAAAAAGCAGCATATTAGACCCCCTAGACAGCATATTAAAAAGCAGAGACATTACTTTGCCAACAAAGGCCTGTCTAGTTAAAGCTATGGTTTTTCCAGTGGTCATGTATGGATATGAGAGTTGGACTATAAAGAAAGCTGAGTGCCGAAGAATTGATGCTTTTGAACTGTGGTGTTGGAGAAGACTCTTGAGAGTCCCTTGGACAGCAAGGAGATCCAACTAGTCCATCCTAAAGGAGATCAGTCCTGGGTGTTCATTGGAAGGACTGATGTTGAAGCGGAAGGCCACCTGATGCGAAGAACTGACTCACTGGAAAAGACCCTGATGCTGGGAAAGATTGAAGAAGAGACTGGGGGACGACAGAGGATGAGATGGTTGGATGGCATCACCAACTCGATGGACATGGGTTTGGGTAAACTCTGGCAGCTGGTAATGGACAGGGAGACCTGGCATGTTGCAGTCCATGAGGTTGCAAAGAGTCGGATACAACTGAGCTACTGAACTGAACTGAACTGAAAGTAGAGGAAGCTAGGACTGAATCAAAGCCTTAACTGCTTTCTACTACTGCTGTGGAAAACATATTTCTACCATCTTTTCATGCTTTGAGCACCAAAGGACTGAATAATAAAGATGTGATGCTGCTACAGCCAGCATCCCTAACTACTGTCATCCTCCAGCCAAAGGTCCATTAGGCACTCCACAGACGGAGGACAGCAACTAAGTCCTTTGCCCAAGATCTGGCCAGTCTCTGTCTTCTGATCTACAGTAGTGACAAGTCACAGAGCACAACATGCACTATGATTGTATCTTTCTTTTAAGACAGCATAAGTCATTTCAGAAAGGTTGGATTATACAATATGTTAGAAATTCATAACATTTCTTTCTGGAGTTGACACTGACCATTGACTCATATATCTATATCAGGCTCTGGCACTGGGCCATGTTGTCAGAAGGAAAACAATTTCCTGTGAAAGCATTGGAAATGGGTATAATCATAACAACCCTGTGACAATTATAGAACATAAGGATGGAGCTTGTAAAACAGGATAAAATGTATAAAACACACTGAAATTTCTAAAATAGCCTGAGAGGCTTTGGAAGAAAAGTTATGTGTAAAATTTAAGTTTAAAAAGTATATATAAAGCCAAAAGGCTATAATGTATATATGCAAACTATTTATTCATATTGACAATGGATGAAATGTAGTGTACTGAGAATGTATTTATTTTAGTTGAAGAAATATATGTGTATAGACAAGATATCATCTTGAGCCTCTTGCTCCTAGGAGATTTGGACCAACATGACCTGAGCCCAAATCCACTGCCTGGGGAGAGTCTGAAATCTCTCCCACATTTTTTGCCACTTTAGGACATTCTCTGCCTCTCCACTCTACTGCCTCAATTCCATAGCATGTCCATCCAGGCACAAAGCCCAGCCCTTGAACCACATCCCGCCTCCACCTCTGCCCTCCTCATAAATTCATCTGCACCCAAGCATTTTGTAAGTTTAATAACGGGATTACTAGGTTTAGTTAAATTTGCATCTGGTGCTTCCAACATCACCTCTTCCCTCCTTTCTTCTTCCTTCTTCTTCCACTGAGTTAATAAGGAGACTCTTCACTTTGAAATGTGGAGATGTTTCATTTATATCCACCTGTCTCAGTTCTCTCCCCATTAAATAAATGTTGTGTCCTTCCTAAGAGGAACTAGAAAATAGTCTTCTTACTTGTGTGTATGTGATCCATGGGCAAGGCATGAAGAGCCTATGGTTCTTTGCTACTTTGTTATGTTGATATATTGATAGGTCAGGACTCTACGGTTTGATAGAACATTATAAAGTCCATCATATAATGTTTGTTTATGCTTGTGCCTAGTACACTGACTGTAACTTAATGAGAATGCAATTTTTGCTGAGTTCAATTATATGTCTAACTGATATTTACTAAATCTCTATATGATTCAGCCTTGAGAAACAGTAGCAAACCAGACAGTCTCTGCTATCATCCAGCTTAGATGCTGCTGAAGCAGACAGCTAATAAACAAAGTAGATAATTTTAAATAATGAAAAGGGCTCTGAATAAATTAAACTTAGTCACTAGATGGTGAGATGATGACTAAGGTATGGCAGACGGCATCCTTAGATACGGTTAGGGAAAGATCTCTTTCCTCTTTGAAGGAAGTATTTGAGTTTAGATCTGAATGATAAGAGACTCCCCAGACCCCCACCCACACCCCACACCCCGCTGGCAAAGAATCTGCCTGAGAGGCAGGAGACTAGGTTCAGTCCCTGGGTCGGGAAGATACCCTGGAGGAGGGCATGGCAACCCACTCCAGTATTCTTGCCTGGAGAATCGCATGGACAGAGGAGCCTGGTGGGCTGCAGTCCATGGGGTCGCAAAGAGTTGGACACGACTGAAGCGACTGAGCACACACGCGGTGAAAGATGCAGCCGATTGTGTGAAATCGGAGAAGAATGGTCCAAGCCAAGAGGAAAGCAGAGCAAGAGCTTTTTAGCAGAAATGAGTTTAGTGAGTTTAATATATGAGATCAGTGACACTGGAACATAATAAACAAGAAGATTGTTATCACACGAGGTCAAGAAGGTAGGCAGCTGACAAATCAATAGGACCTATAGGTCATGAGAGGCCATTTTGATTTTGTTCTAATGCAATGAGAAGCTCCCAGAAGATGGTACCCAAGAATGATGTGATTTGACTTATTTTTTATTATGGTAAAATAACACATATAGCATAAATTTATCATCTTAATTTTTAGGTGTACAATGTTAGTAGTAAGTATATTAACACTGCTGTGCAACCAGTCTCTAGAAATTTTTCACCTTGCAAAACTGAACCTTTATACCCATTCCCTCTTCCAGTCCCTGGCAACAACTATTCTACTTTCTGTCTCTGTGAATTTGACAACTCTAAATACTTCACATAAGTAGAATTGTACAGTATTTATCTTTTTTTGACTGATTTATTTCACTTACCATAATTATTTATTTATTATCATATTTATTTCACTAACATTTTCAAAACATCACCTTGACTTCTGGTGATAAATAGATTATAAAGAGGCGAGAATGAAGGCAGAGAGATCACTTAGGAGTCTCAACGCTGTAGCAAGAGATGATGGTGACTTGGGCCGGAAAGTCAGTGTGGAGAAGATTCAGTCCAACAGAGCAAACATTTATGAGTGTCTTCTCATGAATACCAACTATTGAGTGTTTATTGTGTCCTGCTTGTCACAGAGGCTGCTGGCTGCTTAAGTAGGCAAGTGGGACAATTACTACTATCCATTTTCCTTTTAAATTGTTTATTTTTTCTACTTATATACAACTCATGAGGTGTCTGGATTTTCTATGCCATTGCTCACAGAATTTAGATTTTTCTGTGTTTTTTTATGTTTAGCCCAGTGTCTCAAATGGGACAGAGTTTTGGGTATAAGTGTCAGTATTATTATTTATAAAATGGGAACTAATACTACCTGCTTGAGTAGAGTTTCTTTGAGGATTCAAAGAAATTATGTGTCTGAATGCTCAGCACTGGTCCTGTGTGTGAATCTGACTTGTGTTTTGCAGCAAGTCATGGAATCCAAACTCTCAAGGCCTACCTAACCAAGTTGGGGATTGGATCTTGCTTGTGATGCTAAATATGGTACCAAAATGTCCAGCTGAAATATTTTTTCTCTCAGATTCTCTTACAATCAGAAGAGGCCACGAAAAAAGTTCTAACCTAGGACACATAAAGTGAAGTCTGACAGAGATTTCTGGGAGAGTTTTTGTTTTCCTGGTAAAGGAATTACCATTTCCTTATTTCTTCTTCTTGAACTGGACATTTATCTGGAGGCAGAGTGGTCATCTTGCAATTATGATTCAAGGAACATAAAAGAAAGAGACACAGACATAAGGAATAGACTTTTGGACTCACTGGGAGAAGGAGGAAATGGGATGATTTGAGAGAATAGCATTGAAGCATACACACCACCATGTGTAAAATAGATAGCCAGGAGTAGTTTGATGTATGCTGAAGGGAACCCAAGGCCAGCGCTCTACGACAACCTGGAGGGATGGGGCGGGGAGGGAGGTGAGAGGGAGGTCCAAGAGGGAGGGGACCCATGTGTACCTGTGACCAATTCATGTTGATGTATGGCAGAAACCATCACAATACTGTAATCATCCTCCAATTAAAATAAATAAATAAATTTTTAAAAAGAAAAGAAAACCATATGCTAAGAAAGGCAGAGAAGAGAGTTCCAGGAGCCTGAGACACTGGCATCTTCCTACAGTCCGTCCACCAGTCCTGCAGTGCTCTCCTCAGGACATCCCCAGGAAAACAATCGCCAACCTGGTTAGGCCTTGAGAGTTTGGATTCCGTGACTTGCCGCCAAACACAAGTCAGGTTCACACACAGGACCAGTGCTGAGCATTCAGACACATAATTTCTTTGAATCCTCAAAGAAACTCTACTCAAGCAGGTAGTATTAGTTCCCATTTTATAAATAATAATACTGACACTTATACCCAAAACTCTGTCCCGTGTGAGACACTGGGCTAAACATAGAAAAAACATAGAAAAATCTACATTCTGTGAACAATGGCATAGAAAATCCAGACACCTCGTGAGTTGTATATAAGTAGAAAAAATAAACAATTTAAAAGGAAAGTGGATAATAATAATTGTCCCACTTGTCTAGTTATTTTGAAGACCAGCTGAAATGGTAGCTCCTCAGGGACATCTTCTCAGACTCTCCCAGTTCTGAGTACCAACTTTGCAGTCCCCTCTCCTTTGCAGACCCCACCCATCCAGTAACCTTTATTGTGTTTTGTTATAATCAACATGCTATATGTCTGTCTCAACCACCAGTTAGTAAGCTCTTCAGGGTAATAACCAGATCCTATCCATTTAGATCTTTCTAGAGGCAAACACATGCCTGACCTAGAGGGCAAAGTGCACGGTTTTGAACTGAATTAGCAGAATCTTCATATAACCTTTAAAAAAAAAAAGATATTTTCTGACTTTCAGACTGAGATTCATAGCAAATGATGGGGTGCTGTGATGCAGCTCTAAGAAATGAAAACAAATATAGGAAATTAATGTTAGGAGGAATGAGAGAAATAAATGCAGTAAACTAAAAATTGCAATAATACAAATCAAGGGCTTAAAAGGCAGTGTCTACAGAGCTTCCAGCAAAGTAAACAGCATCTTCCTTGGTTTAGTTCAATTGTTAAATGCCTGAGAACTTTTTTAGCAGCTGCTCTCATTAAGACCAGAGTCCCGAAAGCCTTTGTCTTTCCTTCTTCCTCTGTTTCCCTGCTCCCCCTCCCCTCCCCCTCCTCTTCCTCCTTCCTCTTCTCTAGGCAAAGTCTACAAACATAAATATTAGAAAACTTCAGTTTAAGACAGGTATAGAAAAGCAGATCAAGGATCATGCTGATCTCGTGGGGACACATATGTGCTGTTCACTGGAGAAATGTAAAGACACAAATAACAAGATTCCAGTCAGTCGGTAGCACTCCTCAACACAAGGCAAGTGGGATCCTGCCCTTGGCTCCATACTTTAGAGGCTACATTCTGGCCTCCTTCGTTCAGTTCTCCCCACTGGGCAAAAGGTCCACAGAGCAAGAGGAGGTGTCCACCAGAGCCTGTGTCCCCACTTCCAGACATGCCTTAGGTTCTTGAAACTCTAAAAATTCCCTTCATAAATGGCCCCAATTCTACTTCCGGGACCAGTTGCAACCTCCTTTCTCAGGTCAGTCCTCACAAGAGCAGACTGAGTTAAACCCAGAGGATGGTCAAGCGCTAGTGTGGGGGAGGTGAACAACGCTGAAACACACAGGCGAGATGTCCCACACCTGCTCCCAAGTCCCTTACAGACTGTCCTGAGGCAGGGAGGAAGACTGGTCACGGAATGGTGCTCTCTATCCAAACTGCCATGTTCCAGCGCAGAACTCCAAGCCGTTAACAACTGTAAATTCAAACATGGCCTTCATTGCAACACCAGTTCAGTTCAGTCGCTCGGTCGTGCAACCCCATGGGCTGCAACATGCCAGGTCTCCCTGTCCATTGCCAACTCCCAAAGTTTATTCACATTCATGTCCATTGAGTTGGTGATGCCATCCAACCATCTCATCCTCTGTCGACCCCTTCTGCTCCCGCCTGCAATCTTTCCCAGCACCAAGGTCTTTTCAAATGAGTCAGCTCTTCTCATTAGGTGGCCAAAGTATTCACATCAGGTGGCAACGCCAGTACATAGAGGTTATTCTTGTAAAAGTAAGAAGATAAGACATCTTTTTATTTAATCATTTGTTATCCTGATTTATAACTTAGAAATGAAAACATGTGTAGTAGCCAGATCTCCATTTATACTTCTATCCCAGATATGATTAATTTTAGGGGTCAGTGGCCACAGAAGTCAGTAAATAAAATTGAGAGAAAAGATAACACCTAAAAGATTAACTGATTTAAATCTTTTCCCTTCTAAAGTCACAGTAAATGTGAACAATGGGTTGGGAAGGACCTCAGAGCCTTCTTAAGAGTCCATGACACAAAATGTTGATGCTGCTCCTCAGTCACTAAGTCATGTCTGACTCTTTGCAATGCTATGGACTGTAGCCCACCAGGCTCCTCTGTCCATGGAATTTCCCGGGCAAGAATACTGGAGTGTGTTGCCATTTCCTTTGCCAGGGGATCTTCCCGATCCAGGGATGGAAACTGCATCTCCTGCTTGGCAGGCAGATCCTTTATCACTGAGCCACCTGGTAAGCCTCTATGACACAAAATAGATGCTCATTAAATATTAGTGAAATGAATTAATAAGGAACAAACATGTTCATTAAAGCTGCAGTTTGACAACCCAACACTGATCCTTGGGTTGGGAAGATCCCCTAAAGGAGGGCATGGCAACCCTCTCCAGTATTCTTGCCTGGAGAATCCCATGGACAAAGGAGCCTGGCAGACTGCAGTCCATGGGGTCGCAAAGAGTCAGACACGACTGAGCAACTAAGCACAGCACTGCGTATATAATATCTACCTCCCACCACATCCTAGCTCCTCTGCATCTTCCCATGCTGTTGTTGGGATCACCCTCTGACATCTCAGCACCATCTGTTACTTTGCCCTTCATTCTACCTCATCCTCAGCCAATCAACAGCCAACTCCATTAATGCCCAGTCCTTGCTCATCCACCAGATTCCTATAGCAATCTCCATAACCTTCTCCCCATTATAGCGAAGATAGTGAATTTTTCTTCCCTAGTATATGTGACAACAATGTTTTATTTTTACTTTCCCATATGACCTAACATGGAGCGTCACATCTAGCTGGTCTTGAGGAAAATTTGTTAACTATCCATTGAGTAAATTTTGGATGCTGCAGAATCATTTTTTAACAGTTTTATGTTCCTGCATTCAATCCCTGCTGTGCCACTTCCTACTTGTATCATCTTGTACAAACCAATCTCAGTCTCCTCTGGAAAATGGAAATGGCGATGACACCTACCCTTAGAGTTGCTGTGAGAATTAACTGAGCTTATGTGTTTAATGTAAGAATAATAATTGAACAGTATGGAGGATCTTTAAAAAACTAAAAAATAGAGCTACCATATGATCCTGCAATAACACTCCTGGGCATATATCTGGAGAAGACTATAATTCAGAAAGATATATGCACCCCGATGTTCACTGCAGCACTATTTGCAATAGCCAAGACATAGAAGCGTCTTGATAAGTGTCTATCAAAGGATTAATGGATAAAAAAAGATGTGGTGTTATACAATGGAATACTACTCAGCCATCAAAAAGAATGAAACAATGTCATTTGCAGCCACATGGATGGACCTAGAGAGTATCATACTAGATGAAGTAAGCAAGACAGACAAAGTAAAATATCATATGATATTGCTTTTATGTGGAATCTAAAAAAAAAAAGACACAAATGAACTTATTTGTATAATTGAAATAGACCTGCAGACAGAAAACAAACTTATGGTTACCGAAAGGAAGGATGGAGAAAGATCAATTAGGAGTTTCAGATTAACACATACACACTGTAAATGTGTATGTGTAAACCTGTAAAATAAACAACAAACAAGGACCTACTGTACAGCATACTGAATTATAGTCAATATTTCTCTATAACCTATATGGGAAAAGAATCTGAAAAGAACATATGTATATATGTGTGTGTGTGTGTGTGTATACCTGAAACTAACACAACATGGTAAATCAACTATAGTTCAATGAAAAATAAAATAAAAACATCTTAATAAAAAAACAAATATATTAACATAAAACAATAATAATAATAGAATTCATACATGTATACAAAAAAAATGCCTGGCATTTATTATGTTTGGGCTTCCCTGGTAGTTCAGATGGTAAAGAATTCACCTGCAAAGCAAGAAACCTGGGTTTGACCTCTGGGTCAGGAAGATCTCCTGGAGTAGGGGATACCCACTCTAGCATACTTGCCCAGAAAATCCCATTGGTAGAGAAGCCTGGTGGGCTACAGTGCAGAGGAGATCACAAAGAGTTGGACATGGCTGAGCAAATAATTGAGTTCATATATGTAATGCAAAAAGTGTCTGGTATTTATTTTGTTTAGCTCATTTTGAAATGTTCTTTTGGAACTTCCCTGGCTTCTGTGGTTAAGACTCCGCACTTCCAATGCAGGGGGCATGGGTTTCATCCCTCCTCGGGGGAACTAAGAAATCCCACATGCCACATGGTGCAGTTAAAAAAAAAGTTCCTTTAATCTTGCAGTGTGGCCAAAAAAAAATTTTTTTTCTTTAATGTCCTCAACAACCTTACTTGATGGTATTATTGTTCCCACTTCAAAGATAAGGAAACTAGTGACTGAAGGACTCAAGCAGCATGTCTACAGTCAAGAGCCAGCATGGCACGACTGAAATTTGAATGGGGATCAACCCACTCCAGCCCCAGAGCTACTGACCGCTCCCTCCCTCCCTGTGCAGTTGCATCCCACAAGGCAGTCACTACTGCCCTGTGACTCAGGGTGACAGGAGCAATGGTGCAGACTCCAGACAGGTGCAAACACATCAGCCCACACTGCCCTGTGGTTTTACCCTCTGGAAATAGGGAAGCACGGCTGGGGTAATTCCTTAAATCACACAGCCCTTTTGAGTCAGGCCTGGGAATAAATGTGGCCTGAATATTTGCTTCCCACCAGCCTTCAGATCAACTGCACCACTTCCTCTGGCATGAGAAACACACTGTGTCTGGAGTGTTCAGACTTAGTTGCACAACACGGCCGCTTGGGCTATATAAAGAGCAACATGGCAGCCACAGGAAAAGAAATTTGAGGTTTTGCAATGTACCAAGACAACTTAATATTTAATGCCTTGAGAAGAGTAGGGCTGGCTAAGAATCGAGTAGGCACTCAACAAACACCTGGGAGCTTGCCTACTTGACACACTCCTGAACTTGACAGCTAGCCGCATCCTTGCTTGTAAAATCCACCTCTATTCTCCCTGCTAGCTTCATCCTCACCCATGACAAACTGAGTTCTTAATAAGTGGAATAAGCCATTTTATCTTAATATGAGGTTTTAATTTCTCCAGATCTTAAGGATCTGACATACTAAGTTTCGTGTTAAGAAGTTGTTTCAAAGGGTATGTACACTGTCATTCTCCACAGCAAGGAAACACACTAGGATACTATAGAAATAATCCCTGATGTCAATAAAAAGTGAAAGTGAATAAGTCACGAAAGAAAGGTCTCTAGCATGTGTTAAAGTTATTCATTGTCTTGATGAGGTATTCTTTTCGGATTACTTTTAGATCTTTAGTTCGTGTCAGGCATTTTAAAGTTATGATTTTGCTACAATCTTTGACTGAGAATTTCTTATTTTTCAAAGGTTTTTGCTAATCAATTATCTCATGTGTGGATATTTTGGCAAAACAAATTTAGCAATTTTTTAAGGTCAAATCTTCAAGAATAGGGTGTTATTTAAGTAACAGTAATCAAAAGCTAATTTATTTAATCCAAATTAAAAGATAGTGTTTACCAAGCAACTTGGTTCCACTTTTCTAAAGTTAAAGAAAATAACTAGGAAACATTTTTTTTCCCCTTGAGTTCTATGCTTTGGAGAATTATGCAAATTACAACAAAACATGTTGATATAAGATACTTGTTTTTTAAAACAGGATTTCTCAAACGCTATGTCATTGACTGGTCATGAAATCAATTTAGTAGGTCACAAATAACATTCTTTCTTAGAAAGGAAATAGAATACGATAAAACAATCAGAATGTATTGCAGCTTATAAGAATAATTTTGCAAACTTTTCTTTCAACTACTTATATGGACACGTGTGTGTTTATTGCTAATGGATTGGAGTACAAAACGTATTTTTTACTGTGGGTTGCTGTAAAAGTGTTTGAAAGTCTATAGAACACGTCCTGGAATTACCATATCTCCTGCCTGTCCCTCTCTACCATGTACAGCTACAGTTTACTATAGTTAACAAATGTCTCTTGAATGCCTATATAAGAACTGACATTCATGTTCATGACTCAGCACCTATTATCTTAAGAAAGATTCATTTATATTCACCATCTTATAGCGAATTTTAGTATAGATCAAAACAAAAAGGGTATCTGAGTTAATTCCCAGGTAAGCAAAAAATTCAATTAACTAGAAAACATCATTGCTCCAATGCACTGGTTGTTATTTATAATCACCCTTTGGAAACTTGAAACTGAAAACTACTTCCTTAGCTTTTTTTCCTATCCTGTGCACACACTGATAAGTTATTGCAGCGCAAGGAGTGTTTGGGGAGGATATGAGTTAGCACAGTTTTTCATTCAAGGAAAAAAATGTTTGTTTTGAGAAGAAATGTCACATAAAAATTACACAGATTCAAATTTCTAAGCAGTGTAAGCTTTCTGAAGCTTGACATAGTCTCTTTGGCATAATTTCCCAGTCTATTTAAATATTATGTACTTTTACCGTTATTTATAAATTTATTTTCAAGGAATTTCATCTCAAATACACAGATTCACTATCAGGAATGTTTAAAAAAAAACTCTTCAGTCTGTAGCTTAGAGTAATAACAAAACTCACTGATATACAATTCTGCACTTGTAAAGAAGGACTGATAAAAAATTAACGATGTAAGTTATATGATTAACATTTTTAATTTTGAAAATTTTCATTTATTTTTGTCTGCAAGTTACTTTAGTGAAATAGCTCACACAGAGTAAGCTCTTAATAAATGTTGATTAAATGGTATGTTTGGAGAGATGATAAAGTAATAGCAATAAAAATAAAATAAAAAATAGCAATAAAATATAGCTAAAATAGCAACAGCAATAAAAAATAGCTAAAATTTATTGAGTCCTTGCCAGGAACCAGGTTAGGTACCTTGCACGTGTTATCTTATTTAATCCTTATAAAAGTGTGGAGGTAGATATTAGTATTATGCCTATTATACAGGTGAAATAACTTTCTCAAGGTCTCACAGCTGGTGAGTGGTAGAATGAGGTCTGGGATTTGAACTGAGGAATGAAATTCAATACTGGCTTCAAATTCTAACAATCTCAAGTGAAATCCTTTGAGATGCTTTGACGGAAAGCCTCTCCACATCAACTCCCAAGAACAGAACTCTTTGCCTACTCTTTTGGGAATCTTCGAGAAATTGAACTATGTATTTAAGAGAGAGAGAGATTTCTGTCTCATCTACAGAAACAATTTTGATTATAGTAGAAGTGGAAGGGCGAGGCGGGTGTGCAACTGTGAAACTTGAGGGTCTGCCTCTCGAGTTGATCTGTTCAAAGCAATTTCTTTCCCTCATGCTCATACAGCCCTGACACTTAAGTGTCTTGAATCTGTCAGTCATGTTTGTCTTATATTGGAAACCTGCAGACCCTCAGCCCTGCCAAGGGACTCAGAGCCAGGCTGTTCTCTGCAAAGTACTGGCTGCTGGCTGTATCAAGGTAGGTGGAGTGGTCCAGAAGAAATTCACTTGATGGATTAATTCAGGAGCCCCCAGTAGGGTAGTAATGGTGAGCTATGCCAGCCAATCAAAATTCTTCCAGGATTTGACCTGGAAAGAATGGAGAAGAGGACGGAGAAAAATGTGGAGGGAAACTGAGACAAGAAGAGAGGACTATAAGAGCTGATTTTTGGTTCCGGCTCCAATCCAGGCATAATTATTAACATTTAATTTTTTTTTAATGTAAACTTTTTTTCTCTTAGGAATTTACTAAACTTCTTTTTCTAACCAATCCATTTAAGTTCTCACTGTGGCTATGAAACACAGAATGAAAACCATAAACACTACTCTGTAAGCCTCTATTAACAATGATCTCATATTAACTGTGTGTCACCGAGACCTTGTCAAAAGTTTAGCGAGGCCTGTGCTTTTTCGTGAGGTCCCTGGTATATGTAAAAATGTCAAAACACCTTTGGGCAAGTTATAGAAAAGTTAAAGCTTCCCAATGGACCTTTGCTTCCTCAGTCTTGTCAGCAGCTCTCTGTGACTATATAAACCTCACCCAGAGATCACAGCAAAACTCAGGACTTGGGCTCCTCATGAACAGGAAGCCGAATAATCCTTTTGTTTCCCACTCTGCTCGACCTTGGTATTGTTTTAGGAAGGAGAGAGCAGAGCCAAACCTAAAGGGAAGGAGGCACAGGATGTATATGCAGGGCACAGGGGCTGAGCACAGGAGACACGTGGCAGTGGCCAGCACAGTTGCTGGGCACCCATGGGAAAGGTAGGGTGAGGAAGGAAGCAGGAACGTCTAGAAAAAGGTGAGGGCAAAATCAAACTGCTCCTTCAGTTTCTGTCTGGTCTCAACACAAACACGCATCTCTGCCTTGGGTTTCAGTCTCCTGACACTAAATCTCAGAACTCAGATCTTATAACTTCAACATCGTGCTTCACAGTTCACAAATGGCTTTCACTCACATTACCATACTTAATCCTTCCAGTCATCAGAGTGGGACAGTATTATTATTAACTCCACTTTACATATGATCAAACAGAAGCCGACACTGTTAGCTTTGGGCAGCACAAGGTCAAGCCAACCCCAAATTCAGAGATCTTTTCCACTTTCCTGCCCTGGACCCAGGCGGATGAAAAGCTTCCCCAGACATCACCACCTCTGCCTCTGCCTGTCCATGTGAGACCAAGATAGAAGAAAAAAGAAACCTTCATTTCTCTAGAGTATAGAAACCTAATTCAATATAAATGGATGTTTCTGCTACAGTAATTTTATATCCAGGACTTTTAAAGGATTTACTCTCAGAAGACTTCATCCCTACTTAGTGCCCAGCTATATATATCACTCCTTATTTTGACACTAAAGATGAATATTTCATTCAGTCAGGCTTATTGAAAAGAGTAACACACTATCTTGGTTGCCCTACTTAAAAAGAAACTCTTTGTGCTTACTTGAAGTTAAAAAGAGCTTGACTTTGCAGCGAAGCTTGATTGCCCCACATCCAGCATAGGAAGTGTATCAGATTAGGCCCCGGAACTGGGTTCTCTCACTCTCTCCAGTCTGTTATTTTCTTTCTGGCTTCCTACCCAAGTGCAGAAATTCTTGATACAAAACAAATAATTTTATCTTGTGCTCATTTTTTGGAATCTCCATAAAAATATGTGGGTCTTTTTTTCTGCAAGGAACAACAACTGGCACATATTTATGAAGTCAGGGTTTATAAAACATATGTACAATACCCAGAAAGTATTACTATTTCCTTTCTATAAATGTTGTTACTCAGAATAAGAAGAGTTGAGTATCTTGCCCAGAGTTAGGGACATACCTGGAATCAGAACACAGAAGAGTGTGCTCAGTGTCTTTCCAATATTCCATGCTGATTTGTGTATCAGTAGGAAATCCAAACAGGATAATTATACTTAACAAACCAACAACAAAACCCTATTCATTTACTCATTCATTAATTCATTTATTCAACAAATATTTTCTAAGCCTTTGCTAAATGCTCTTTTTTAGGAACTGGGTATATCACACTGGTAAAATAGAATCTTGTATTACAGTTGTGGATCCAGGCAATTAGCAAGATATATGTGTGTGTGCATAATGCTGTGTGTGCTCAGTTGTGTCCAACTCTTTGTGACCCCACGGGCTGTAATTTACCAGGCTCCTCTGTCCATGAAATTTTCCAGGCGAAAATACTGGAGTGAGTTGCCATTTCCTTCTCCAGAGTATCTTCCCCACCCAGGGACTAAACCCGTGTTTGTTGTGTCTCCTGCATTGCAGGCAGATTCTTTACCCATGTGCCACCTTTTAACCTGTGCACAATGCTAAATAGTGATAAATATTAAGGAGAAAAATTTAGCATGGGCAGAAGTAGAACAGGGTTTTCTACATGGCTTAGTGGTAAAGAATCTGCCTGCCAATGAAGGAGACACGGGTTTGATCCCTGGGTCAGGAAGATCCCCTGGAGAAGGAAATGGCAACCCACTCCAGTATTCTTGCCTGAAAATGCCGAGGACAGAGGAGCCTGGGGGGCTACAGTCCATAGGGTCGCAAAAGAGTTGTAAACAACTTAGCAACTAAACAAAAATGGCAACAAAGAAGGAGAACAAATTCTTATTCATGTGCAACAGGAGAATGCAAGGCTCCTCGTAAGGCTTATTTCTGCTTTGATTTTATAATTCTGTTAGTAAAATTACTGTAACAACCCAAGTGTTTATTTTCATGAAAATGGGTAATGAGTGGCATATTCACAGGATGAATTAATAGCAAAAACGAGTGATCCATCTCTAAGCTAAAATATTGATATTATAACTAACATACAAATTACATGTAAATTATATATTATTAAATCTATATTAATTATATATTTATATATTAATAAAGTTTTATATATTAATTGTCGTTATTGCTGTTTAGTCACTAAGCTGTGTCTGACTCTGCAACCCCATGGGCTAGATAGCCTGCCGGGCTCCTCTGTCCATGGGATTTCCCAGGCAAGGATACTGGAGTGGGTTGCCAATTCCTTCTTCAAGGCATCTTCCTGACCCAGGGATTGAACCCACGTCTCCTGCACTGGCAGGTGGATTCTTTACCACTGAACCACCAGGGAAACCTCTTACATATTACATATTAATTTATACCATTAGATATTAATCATATGTTTATAATTATCAGTATTTTAAACAGTTATAAATCTATAAATTATGTAACTATTACAAAAATTATGTGATTTATGTGTTAACATTTAAATTACATATGTGAATATATAATATTGTGGTTAATGATATCTTATGTTTGAGTAGCTGAGATCCAAGGGTATTTGTACAGAATATTGAAATTTACAAAAGTCTTTTTCATAAATTATCTTTTAAAAACCTTGGACAGTAATTATTGCTGTCTCTCCCACCCACCTCCTCCTGGCCCTCTAGGTCATCACCGAGCCAGGCTGGCTCCCTCTGCTGTGTGACTCCCTCACTAGCTCTCTGTTTCACACACGGCAGTACACATATGTCAATACTGCTTTCTCAATGCGCCCCACTCTCTCCTTCTCCCACTGTGTCCACAAGTCCATTCTCTACATCTGGAAGTTGCGGTGCATATACATATACAGAGATGTCTTAATTATATAAAATTAATCTTCCTATAACAAAAAAAATATGACTTTCTTATTGAACCAAAGACCAGATGAGCCTCAGAATGTCACAGCTGGAAGCAGCTTAGAGGTTAGACTTTTTATTTATTTTTTTTAATTTTTTTAATTTTTATTTTTTTCTCTTTTTCTGAGGTTAGACTTTTTAATCTCTTCATGTCACAGATGAAGAAACTAAGACCCACACATGTTAAGAATTTGCCCAGGATCACAGAGCTAGATTTAATGGAAAAAAAGGAAAGTTGACTCATGTCTTCTGACTCCAAGTTAAGCCATTTTTCAGCCTACAAGACCATTTTCTTCGTTAGATAGATATTATTACTTTGCAGCCAATCGGCTATAAGAAAATCCAAAACTTGAAGTGCAAAACACACACAAGTATCCATTGTTATAAATGCTAGAGAACTGCGACATACAATAGAAAAGCTGTATTAGGGAACCTTATTTATAACAAAATTAACTGATGTATTAAATTTTAATTTATGAACATTAGTTTGATGCTTGAAAGAAATACCTATGACATTAAGATAAAAAGGACCAAACAACAGCTTTCTGGAGAGACAAAAGGGCTTTATCACCTTAAAAGGCTCCAACTTAAAAAAAAAGGCCCCAACTTTAGATATATAACATCTGATGCAACATTAGTAGCACTATTTCTTCAACCAGCATCAGATTCATTAAAATGTATAGCAATGAGGTGTTTCATTAGCTCTTTAAGAGTATTAAGAATTGCAATAATATTTCTTCAAACTTCTTACAAACTACAGTTATTAAAGTTTTTAAATGCAGTTAAATAAACCTTGCATTGAATAGAGAATGAATTGCTATAGGAAATAGAATAGAGGAATGGAAAGAACAACTAGAGTTGGAGCCAAAAGACTTGAGTTTGAGTGCCATCTTTCATTCAATTTCTGTATGTGGTTAAACAAGTTACTTGCCTTCTCTGATCTATGGTTTACTAATTTGTAAGGTGATGATAGTAATAACTACCTTAGAGAATTAAGAAATATAATGCATGGGAAAGGCCTTGGTAAACCATAACATACAACATAACCTTGTACAAAATCCTGTGATTCAATCACTTGACCAGTCATCCATTCAATAAACATATACTGAAAAGTCAACGAATGGATAACATTGTTAAACATGCCATGAATCAGCCAAAGATTCAAAGGACCTGATTTTGGCCCTCAGGAACTGAAGGGGATTTTTTTTTGCTCGTATGCATAAATAACTACAATATGAACCTGCAAGTGATGGCTCTCTTAGGATAAGTACTGGGGGAGAAGTTATGTAGGTCTACAGAGCTGGGAGAGACCAGTTCTGATTTAGAATGATAAGGAAATGCTTCCTACAGATTGCCATTGGGCCAGATTTTAAAGAATGGGTAGAATCTCTAAAAGAAAATGGTATTCCAGGCGAATGAAAAAACACGAGGAGGGCATGGAAGCAGGAAAGCGCACCTGCCAACATCATATGGGTCTTTAACATTTGCCTTCTGTCTAGACACCTGCTTTTGCATGAAGTCACTTCATTCACTAGTGTTCTTCCTTATAAGTCCACTGCCCCAAACAAATCATGAGTTCTTTAAGTACCAGGATGTCTCACAGAGCCCATGACAATGCTGGGTCCACAGTGAGGATTCAGTAAATGAGCTGTTGACGTATTTTTAAGGAAGGCTCATGTATGCTTTCTAGATGAGAGGGTGGGAAATAGAAAAATATCTGCACAGAAAAATGCTTTAAATTAACAAGACTATTGTCTCCCAGCCATAAGAAAATCATGTTCTATTCAAGGATGGAGAGAATGTGAGCAAGAAAGCCAGCCAAAAAGTAATGATAACAGTAATAACAGTAACAATTCTGTAAGAAAGACTCTACTTTGCATTATAAAATCACTTCCATCATTACATTGGTCAAAAGATGTGCCCAAAAGCTTCAAAGTCTTCAAAGTCAATAGAGCTGATTATTAAATGATTGTACTAAGTACATTTTCCATTAGCAAAAGTTCAAGTTTTCAAGGATAGCTGTATAGAATAATTTCTCATATACAGAATCCTTCCTGTTAGGGCAGTGGCCTGCTGGGCAAGGCACAGGAAGCTGAGCAGAGCGTCTAACCTGCTTTTCCCTGTTGATAATGTGTGTATATAATTTAAGGAAGACTGCCATATAGAGCAAGATCAAGGGAAACTATGTAACATGTCTTTCTTTTACCACTAAACTTTAATATATGATAAACTGTAGTTTATTCCATTCATTCCTGATCTTCCCTACTTCAAAGAGAAAACCCTGGTCTCAACTTTGCCTTGTAAAGTCAAAAAATGCTGTTTGTACCCACTCCCTGGAGACTGAAATCAGAAGGATGCTGCTCTGATTCTTGGAGGTTGGCTCTAACTGCCCCCACAAAAGCAGCTTACCAGTGACCTCTGATCCTGGAGCGGTCCTACTCATGATTTCCTCCACACCGATAATTAGCCTGTGTCTTTCTGCTTCCAATGGTGGAAATGTAAAAATTAAACTTCCGTATGTCTTGAAGGCCTCATTTAGAGAATAGGATTAATATAGATTCCTACTGCACCATGCGTGGCTCTCCTAAGCATAGTAAGAACTGATGCACTGAAGAACTCTTGACTGCTTAGAATAAACGGTTGGTTAACACGAGGCTTACATTTCTCCAATAACTTTTCTTTGAGGCTATTTGATGTATGATGGCTGAAGTGTTATGTTGGAGTTGAAGAAAAAAAAACATTTAGTTAACACACTTCTGGTATTGATATTAGTGCTGCATTGCCTGTATACACCTGTACTGAAGTCAAGCAATCCACCTGCAATGCGGGAGACCCCAGTTTGCTTCCTGGGTCAGGAAGATCCGCTGGAGGTGGGATAGGCTACCCACTCCAGTATTCTTGGGCTTCCCTTGTGGCTCAGCTGGTAAACAATCTGCCTGTAACGTGGGAGACCTGGGTTCGATCTCTAGGTTGGGAGGATCCCCTGGAGAAGGGAAAGGCTACCCACTCCAGTATTCTGGCCTGGAGAATTCCATGGTCTGTACAGTCCATGGGGTCACAAAGAGTCAGACACGACTGAGTAACTTTCACTTTAAAGTCAAGCATTGTAAAGCAGTGCTGATAGAAAACAGGATGACTTATTTCAGATAAAACTGGACAAAACTTTACATATAAGAAATACTTGCAGAACCTAGCTGTTGACTCCTTTCATAAAACAATAAAAATAGTAGTATTAATAATGTAAGTAGTGTAATGTAATTATAGAAATAGCAGCTAACATTTGTGAGCAGAAAATGTGGAACCCACTTTCTCTGCATGAGATCATTTAATCATCACAGCAGCCCTATTGACGAAAATGTTATTATTTTCATTTCACATATAGGTAATTTGTCTAAAGTTACGTAGCTGTGTGTAATGGATTTAGGACTCAAACCCAAGCAGTCTATTTTCACCATGCAAGAAAACTAATACCCAGAAGGATAACAAATTCTGGTATTATTTAGTATAATTGAAAGAGGCAGGGTAAAAACTAAATGAAAGAAAGCTTACAGTCTGCTGAAATGGGGAAACAACTAAATGTAGTATCTCTCAAACATTTCTTCAAAGGAGAAACCAAAATTGCCCCATGATTAAATAGGTTTATTAAACACTGGATTAAGTAAGCCAAGCGATGCAGTGTTTCTCGCTAGCGTGTGCCTCGTGGTCTTAATATGCAGACATGCACTATGAGTCTGTGAAATGGAAAGCTAGAAAGAAGCAGTCGTTTAATCAAAGACACTTTTCTTTTTGTGGAGCATGCCTGAAGAATTGAACGGATGTTTTCCAATACAGGCTTCAGAAAAACAGACCTAATGGACAAACGAGGGGGGCAGAGGCTGGGCGAGGAGAAGGGCAGCAGATGCCAAGAAGAAAGTTTACCAGCAAGTAAGCTCGTTCACAGTCAGCATGTGGGTGGACTAAGTCACCTTATAATAGGCAGTGCTGAAATAGATAAGATAGTCTAACAGAACACAGCATAGTACGATATACTTCACTACTGAAAGTTCGATGGGAATCTGGGAGGTCAAGGCATCACTCCTCTGGCTGTTTCTTCTCCAAGGGGGAAGAGCGAGGCTGTTTGCCTCACTGGAACCAAACGATGGTCCAAGTCCACCAACCGCCATCCTAAGAGGCAGCAGCCTTGTACATTCTATGCTGGAGGGGACAGCGCAGCCACCTGGGCCACCATCCAGTCAGGATACCGTGGTTTGCTATTTTTAAGAATCCTTGGGACCAGTGTCAGAGGAGGCCATGGAGGATACAAAATGGCAGGTTTGCTGGCCAGAGAGGCACCGTCTGGAATGTGAATAATACACAGTTCTCTTAAGGGCTTCCTGAACTTGTTGATAAATATTGAGTGTGGCTGGAGTCTCCTCAGTTCTGAAGCTGAGCCAAAAAATAATAACAATTACGGATACCGTTCTTAGAATCTTTAACCAAGTGCTAGGGACTATTGTTAGTTACTTTATATTATTTAATCCTCAAACAACCCTACGTGTAGGTACTATGATTATGCTCATTTTATCAATACAGTTAAAGACATCAAGACAGAGTTCACTTTACTTGCACAAGGCAAAGAATTAGGAAACCAGAAACAAATAGCAGTCAAAGTAAGTTAAGAATGTAGCTCCTGTACCTCTTGCTTAACCCCTCTTTCAGGGGTACCTCATCTATCCCAAGCCCAACTCTTCATCCTGACTCAGGATCAAAGTAACCTGGCTCCAGCCTCTATGTTCTCGTTATCATTCGCTGAGACAAAAAAAATACCCCAAAATTAAGTGGTTTAAAACAACCACCATTGAATTATATCTCTTGATTTAGTGTCAAGACTTCGGGCAAGTCTCACCCAGTGGCTCCTCTGCCTCATGAGGCCTTTCCTGGAGTCACTCAGGGGCAGCCAAGCTGATCTGATCTGGTTCCTCTCACTTGTCCAGCACCTTGTCAGAGCTGGAAGGTCGGGCCCCATCCTCCTCATGCATCTAATCCAGGCGGTCTCTCCAGCAGGTGGCCAGCCTTCTCACCTCGGTTTAGGGCCACAGGAGGACTAAGACGGAGGTAAGAGTCATTCTAAAGTCTAGGCTCCGAGCTTGCCCAGCATCACTTCTGTCACACCCTGAGGTTCAACACAGTCAGAATCCAGTCTAGATTTATGGGGAGGGGAAACAGGCCCATCTCTCTGGGGGAGGCATCTCAAAGACTGGGTGGCCATCTTTCATCTGCCACATTGTCCAGCCCTACCTTGTGCTCCTCTCCCTCACTTGTGCTTCAGTCACATGGGTTTTCCTGTTCCTCAAACAGGCCAAGGTCATTCCTCTCTCAGGACCTTGCCTGTGCCTGTGCCAGGAATGCTCTTACCCTCCTGGCTCTTTTGTGTCATTCAAGTTTCAGCTTAAATGTCACTTCTTCATAGGAGCCTCCTCCTCACCACCTTGCATAGGTCCTCCCTGGTCATTCAGTCAAGCTTCTTGATCTATTTTCATGACATTATTGCCATCACTGTGAAATAATCTCTATGTTTTGGGGGTTTTTTCCCCTCTAATTAGAATGGAAGATTAGGGGAATAGGGGCTTTATCTATCCTGCTGGCTCACTCATTCTCGACACTTAGAATAAACGTTGGCACATAATAAGTCTTTGATAAATATTTGTCAAGCAAAAGTGTAAAGCAGAGAATTGAGGGTCAAAATTAGATCAGACTGACCTCAGAGCTAAAACCAAACTGTTCTTGTAACACTTTGAATTTCAGGTGGATATGGTCAGTGTAGACCCTAGGGCAGAATACTACTTAAAGAAGATAGCTCATGGATACAGTGTAAACAAGATTCACCAGCAATGAGACTGCAGCCAGGCCCACCTGTCCTGAAAATTCAAACAGAATTTTCCATTTCAGCAAAGCCCAAACATTTATTTGTCTGACTTCATTTCAGCTATTTTTTTTTGATCCTTGGAGATGAAAGATCTCCAAGATACTGTGTTGCCTCAAGGCCTCCTGCAGCCCAGGTCTTGTTTCTGGCTAAGCCCCTTCAACATTCTGCTTTGCCAGGGCCATACTACTGAGTGTTGCCCCATCCAATCTGGAATTGGGCCACAGCCATGTTTTGCTGAGGCTTTAGGGAAACATGGTTTATAAATGCTTGTTTCCTCTGAGTCACTGCACAGACTTGTCCCTTTAGTACAAACATTCCCATTTGGTTTTATAACTGGGGAAGGAGGAGGTGGGAGCCAAGGCTAACTGGATCATGTTTGAAAGGAAAGGGGAAGTGAGAAAATTTAAATAGATTTTTCTATATTGGTGAGACTCACAAAGGAATCCTTATCTGGTTTTCAGAGGCATGCACAGAGTTTCATCTTTATTTATTTACTTGCCTTATTAAGAAAAAAGTTCACAGAGTAACTCTTTCCTCTTAAGCTTCCATTAAAATGCTGGAAACGTGGCAAAAGTTTTACAAAAACAATTTAAGAACAATTGGCACGTATATAACCATGTTTTAAGCTTATATTAAATGCTCTCTACTAAAGAGAAAGGAATTTTTCTTTTAATTTCCAGGCATTGTTGACTGTATTAGCCTTTAAATAACCTCCTATTTGCTTTTATCCTTACAGGTTTTCTGTGACTTATGCATTTCAGATCGAAAGAATTAATTCTTTATTTTCTACCTTTTCAACAAATCATTCTACCTCATAACTGAGTGCCAGGTTTCTAATCTGTAGATTTGGGCTTGCTCATAAATAACTCATAAAGTTATTAAGAAAGATATTACTCAATAATGAATAGAAAAATATGATTTCTAATTTATTCATTAGAGGGAAACGTTTCCCACATTACTAAACAATTCTCAGGTTTCAGCTAGGTGGCCTACAATTCAGCTCAATTCTGACACTCTCTTCCTGGAGACAGCATCGGATCCCACAGGTTTAGGGCTTCAGTTCCACAAGACTCTTTCCTTGCCCCCCACTTCAGAAGCCAATTGCAAGTCTGGTGGTCACCCGTGCTTCTGACTGACTAGAGACTGAAGGTTCCAATGACTCCATCCTTGAGTTCGATTAATTTGACAGAACTGTTCCAAAAACTCAGGAAAACATCTTACTTAATAGATCACTAGTTTATGATAAGAGTGTATAACTCAGGAATAGCCAGATAGAAGAAATACACAGGACAAGAATGTCGGAAGGGACACACACTCCCTGAATCTCCAGTATTCACCAAACAAGAAGCTCTCCAAAAGCCATCCTTTTCAGGCTTTTATGGGGGTTTCACTAGACAATCATGATTGATTAAATCATTGGCCACTGGCAGTTGATTCAACTTTCAGCCAATCTCCACTTCCCGGGGGTCAGGGGGGTGGGACTAAAAGTTCCCACCCTTTAAGCACAGGCTTGGCTCCCCTGGTGACAACCTCCCATTCCTAGGTTACCTGCGTACTTTCTGAAAACCACCTCATTAACTTTGCGAAAAAACTTTAAAGGTGTCACTCTCCTCACTTAGGAAATTCCAATGGTTTTAGGATTTCTGTACCAAAAACAGAGACAAAGACAAAATATATATTTCTTATTGTAAATCACAATATTACAGCCAGTTACGTACCTGGGGGATTTTTCCAGAAGGCTGCACTGTGGCTCCCACCACCATCCCCAGCCCCCTCTATAAGGTAGGCGGGAAGTACCAGGATTCACACCCCCACCAGTCTACAAACAGTAAGTGACAGGAATGAGTGCATTAGTGTAGCCAGCTCCTTCGCTTCTCAGTTGGGATAATTCCAAGGTGCCTGCTTTATACTTTTTCTGGGGTTTTCTCATTGGAATAAGCTTCAGTTGTCTACTTTGGTAATTGGTATAATAACATACCTCTTCTTCCCTATCTTCCATTTCCTCTATCAATTCCTTTTTCCCCTGCTGTTGTTTCATGGGATATAGTATTTGCACCTGAATCCTTTCCTTAGGACTTACTTCTAGAGAAAAAAAAAAAAAACACTGAGATAGTTTTCTTCCTTACAATGTTGTAGTTATAATGACCTGATGAGTCAGCAGGCTTTGTACAAATTAAAATCTCCATTCTATTGCTACATCTAGCTATCTTGTTGATTTTGGTTATTGTTATTACCTTATAAATATCCAAAAACACAGTAAAACTTTATATTTGAAGTTTCTAATATATGCTACCTTATTTAATCTTCACAAACAGTCCTAAGACATAGAGAAAATAGAGACTGGAAGAGGTTAAATGACTTGCCAGGAGTTACAAGATAAGAAAGTAAGAGAACTAGACCTCAAACCAAAGTCTTTTATAGCAAATCTCCAGCTTTTCCCACATCCCAGACCACTGAGTGAGACAGCGTGTATAGTTGAGAGCTGACTTCTCTCCATTCCTGGAAAAGTGACTCCATATGTATGGCTTCCTCTTTGGAGTACCAGCTCTGTATACAGATGTGAACTTTTCAACCTGTCCTTTTTATACGAGAGAATGGTCTTCAGTTAACACTTCTGGAAAGGGCTTCAATGACAGAGTGTTCTGAGGAACGACTCTAGGTAAACACAGAATACAATGATCTGATTTTTACTGTTCCTTAGAACTTAGGAAGGCTATGGAGAGGTAAAGTATCCTGGTAGGTCAACTCTAAGGACCTTAAGTCAGGCACTGAAGGGTTTGGAAATGGGGATGAACTTGGCAGAAATAGGACATCACAAGCACTGGGCAGCCCCTGATTGCACCAGCATTTTCCATTTTCTTGTCAGGAAAGCATTAGCCTCTCTTCTGTGAAGTAAAGCTTCTGTACTCAACCTCTATTATCAATATATCTTGTTATGTGTAAAGATTAAAGAGAAAAATTCATGTTTTTTTAAATTGCATAGTTGATTTACAATGTGATAATTTCTACTGTACAGCAGTGATTCAGTTATACATATATATTTTTTTCTTTTCCAATATGAGTTATCACAAGATACTGAATATAGAAAAAATTTCTGTTCTTGATTCTTAGTTAATACCATTACATACCTACACTATTGCTGTTATCAATCCGATGAGCTCAATTTCAAGCCAAGCAAGAAGCTTGGTCACATATGTCAGTGAGAAAGCTGAGACACTGAAATCAGGACTGAGTCTACAGGCCTCTGAGACTCTGCACTTCCTCTCTAAATGCCAATGTCCAAAGCTACAGGATATTCCAGAACCAAACCAAGGGATGGACCCAGTATCAAGGGAGTCTGGGTAGAGGTAATACTATACCTACCAGGGTAGAAGCAAAATAGTTCAAGTCAATACAGAATTCCTTTCAGAAGCAGGTGAGGTGTAGATCAGAGTCTGGTCTAGCCATGGATTTCACAGATTGTCAAAACTAGATTTCAGCAAGGGTATTCAGTCCTAGTGGAAAAAATGGACTGTTGGAGGCCTTCAGACTTCAAGACTGAGGCTTGGTGGGCCAGTGACCAGAGTTCCTTCCAGGCATATCAGTCAATGGATCAATGTAGCACAATGAATTCTAGACTATAAAACATGGTTGAGATGGGATGTAAGAGCATGGGGTAGGAAGCCTCCTAAAATACTCCACCTTGGCCTGAATTATTTCAGGAACCCTGTGGAGAAGAGCTGATGTGTGGATTACAGTGAACAAGAGATGGGAAGGAGGAAGGAAGGCAGTTGTCCTTGTGAGGATGAGGAATATATACTGGGGTCCCTGCCCTCAAGGAGCTGGCAATCTGTTAGACAAGCCATGTACCCTTTAAAGTCAAGAATAGTATCAAAGAACTCTATAACTGAAGGACAAAAATATAACCCATCATCAAGTGATGAAATGATTAGTCTGAGCTGGAGGAACTGAAGGCAGCTTCATGGAGAAGACAGCCCTTTAGATTGGGCAGTCTTGGAAGCAATAGCTGCAAAGTATACGATAGTTACACTAAATAGTGTTGTTTACAAGGCTTATTGATGTGAAGACCTTTGGAAAAGTAATTGACGTTGCTCACTAATGTTTTCTACAAATATAAAGAACCCCTGTTGGTCCCACCCACAGCTTCCTAAGGTATGCAGAGTGTCATTTAATATGCACCTAGTCCCTCCACCATCTCCTCTCCTGAGACCAGAGGAGAACCACAATGGGATGTGGGCTCGGAGGCCTTCTCGACTTGGCCTCAGATCACTCTTTGGGGGTGTTGTTGATTGCCCAGGAAAAACTCTGAGGATGTACTTTGGAACAGCTCTTTGAGGAGGAAGTGACAAGAATGTTATTGCCCTCACCCATGGAAAGACTTGATACTCAGAATTTGCCAAGTGTTTCTTTAGGTTACTATGGAGACCTAGATCTGATCCATCTGAGTTGTCCTTAGTTTTCTCATATGAACACAATAGAGAGGAGCCTTTTCGTTGTCATCTGAGCCATCCCCAGGCCTGGGAGGCAGCACAGGGAAATGGGAGCCCTAGGAGGAAGTGGAAACGCAGAAGCGCTAAAGTACGGAGATTAAGAGCCAAATGTCTGCTCAGCCGAGTGCCCCGAGGCAACTTACATAATGTCTCTATAAAGTGAAAGAGTTATTTACATCTGACTTTAGGAGAATTAAGTGAAATAACTCAAGTGAAACATAATTAAGTGAAACATTACTGAGCAGCTTTCACATTACAGATTTGAAATTAGACACTAAGGATACGAAGATTAAATCATTTATTCATTCACTTGTTTGTTCTTTCAGAGAATGTTGACTGAGCACCTACTATTAGCCTAATGAATAAAACAAAGCTCCAGCTTATGTTCTACTGAAGGACATAAGAAATAAGCACACTTAACCCAATTTATATGTATATGTTTGTTGCTTTTTAGCCGCTAAGTCGTGTCAACCTCCGCGATCCCATGGACTGTAGTTCCCCAGGCTTCTCTCTGCATGGGGTTTCCCAAGCAAGAATACTGGAGTGTGTTGTTTACTGTACCATTAATGAGTGCTATTAAAAAAAAAAAAGAGCAGAATAAAGGGGCAGAGAGTGATGGAAGGTAGGAGGAAAGTAAGTTCTACATAGATAGACCAGGAAAGAGCTCTGAGGAGGAGACATTTAGCAGAAGCTGGGATGAAGTAAAGAGCAAGCCAAGAGGCTATCTGGTGGAAAGCATTCCAGCAGAGGGGTGAGCAAATGTAAAGCCCTGAGGTGGGAGAAAGAGCTTTTTTAAAGAATGAAAGTTGACAATTTTCAACAGTGGTTTGAATATATGGGTGGTTAAAGTGAAGTGGAGAAAAAAGAATGCTGAACTAGGACGAACGCATCTTGGATTCTGGTCCCAGTGCAATCATGAGGTCATTGTATCAAAGGCCTAACTTCACATTTTAGTCTCTACTGTCTCTGTCTCTAATAAAAAGCCTTTAGCTCTCTGGTTTCTCATTCTCTGAAGATGAGGTTAAGGTGAGTTTTTTCTGACCAGAACATACTGTGCACACGTGAACACTTTCTGCCCCTGGAGACTTTCTAGTGTTATACTTCCTTGTCATGGGGTCCACCAGTCTTATAATCTATGGATGTATTGGCCAAAACCTACTCCCTTCAACCAGCTTAGAGATGTACTTGAAATTCCATAATTAAGAATTGATTCCTTGGCTTTGTCTAAGATTAAAATGTGCATGTAAGATTAAAATGTAAGATCCCCTGTTTTAATTTCCTATTGCTACTATAATAAGTTATCACAAACTTAGAGACTTAAAACTACACAACTTTATTACCTTACGCTTCTAGATAAAAAGTCAAAACTTAGTCTAGAGGCAAAAATTTCAAGAGCAAAGTAGCAGCCAAGCTACAATTCTTCTGGAGATTTCAGGGGAGAATCCATTTCCTTGTGTTTTTCAGATTCTAGAAGATCCCTACATTTCTTGGCTCCTGGCTCCGTATTACTCCAACTTCTAGTTCTGTCATCATATCTCCTTCTCTGACTCTGACCCACATGCTTCCCTCTTCTAAGGACCCTAGTGATTACACTGGACATAATAATCTCCCCATCTCAAGATCATTAGCATCACAGCTCTAAAGTCGCTTTTGTCACGTAAGATAACATATTCATAGGTTCTAGGGATTAGGACATGAACATCTTTGGGGGCCATTATTCAGCATACTGCTTTCAAACTCTTACTTTGAAGCTATTTATCTGTCAGTCTCAATTATGCAAGCCTTAGCCCAGATCTTAAAATTAGTCTAAGGAAGCCTTTAAGACACCAAAATATATTCATAGAGTCCATACAATTTAATCATAAGAGGGCTCCCTTCGGCTTTCATTCAATTAAGTTCAATGAATAAAGATAAAGCATTTACTGCATATTAGAATACTACTAGATGCTCTAAGGAATACCAAGAACTCTAAAAATTAGTTTCTGCCTTTTAAAAGACTTGCTATCCAGGAAGCATAATATAAGTGCATACATAACTACAATACAAAGCAAAATGTAGTCACATAAGCTCATCTGTACAATATTCAGTGGGAAAGATAACATAAGGAAAAGTACTGTGAGCTAAAGATTTTAGGGGAAATGTCAAAGGAAATAAGGGGAAGGAAACAAAGGTGATACTAAGTACCCATGCCAAAGTGACGAAATAAAATGAAGTGCTGCTGTCAACATGATCATGGAAGTCAGAATGGCCACAACAGCGGTGAGGGGAGGGTGGGGGGCTGGTCTCAGGCATGTGATGGCACAGTTCAAGAATTATTCTAGAATATCTAGATCTGGATACCCAGAAGGTGTGTGGAAATACGATATGCATTTGTAGCCAAAAAGAGAAGCTAGTATTGGAGATATAGATGGGAAATTTGTTTCTACATAAATAGAAACCGACACTTTGGAAGTAGGTGAAATAAAAAACTAAGAGAATTTAAGAGGACCAAAGAAGAACTTCTAAAAGACAGGAACGAGCAAAGGAAAGAGGAATAGAAAACCAGGGAAATCAGACAGTGAATACCACAAAAGCTAAGGAGGGTTTCAAAAGAGAAGAGAGGGTCAGCAGTTACTAATGTGAAAGCAGAGCTGGAAGAGAAGCTCACTACTAGAGAACCTTCTCACCATTCAGGGGCAATAGATGAAATAAACTCGAGAGCATAGGTAGTAGTAAAATAATTAAGTTATGAATTTGACAATGTATTGCCTTTCCTTTGAATACAATGCCTTTAATAAGTTTACATAATTTAATTTTTGATAATAGCTGTATTTAATAATAAGCTCAGATAATTTCTAAAATTGTAAATGACTGGCAATTGCAAGTCAGAGGAGCCTCCTGCAGGCTGGCTTAAAAATTCACAAATTCACTCAATAATTCATTCATTCACACTGATCTCATCTCTGCACTTTGTTAGGATCTATGTTAGTCATTGAGAAGATAAATATAAATAAGAGACAATCTTTACGCCTGACAATCTCAAATTAATGAAAGATATACTTGCAAGCAGACTCTAGAAATAAGTATAATGCATGCTATAATGGAAGCATGCACAGATCTGACAAAAGTATAGAAGAGAGAATAATCAGTCCTGCTGTACTGAAAAAGAAAAAGCCACACTCTTTAGCAGGAATTATAAAGACCTGTGTGAGCTGGTCCTTCCATATCTCAGTTCCTGTAACGCTCTCCTTTGCATCACCTGGTAGCAAAATATGATGATTAGGGCTCTGGCTATGCAGTCAATAGACCTAGGTTCAAATATACTTCTGCTGCTTATCAGTATTCAGTAACTAAGTAGTCTTCATCTGTAAAATGGGACTAATAATACCTATCTCAGAGGTTGTTGTGAAGATTAATGGAGATAATGTCTACAGAACATTTAGCAAATACTCAATATCTACCATGCAGTGCACTGTATCATGTTATTGTTTCATTGGTCCCCCACTGTATCCAAATGAAAATGAAGTGCTTATAGTTCTCTGAGCACAAAATGCTTTTCTAGGGTCTGTCTGTGCCTTTGCCAGGTGAATTTCTGCTCGTTCTTTAAAATTTAATGCAAACATCTGGTCTCCTCTGTTAAGTTAGTCATTTTCTCCTTGTGTCATCACCAAGTAAATATTTCATTGTGGCACCAGTCACAGGATAACTTTGAATTGAGGATCCCTTGAGGGTGGGGACCATGTTTTGTTCCTTTTGGTCTCCCTGGTCCCTGATACAAAGTGGACACAAGATAAATGTTCAATTACTGAGCGTATTAAATAGGAAAAGACAAAAATTTAAGTGGAAGAAAGATGTAAGATTCCAGAGACTTCAAGTTTTATCAATGTTATTGCCATTTGATCAGTAATTAGGAGTTAATTTGGAAATAATCCTAATTAGAGAAAATTTATAAATACAAAAAGATTTTCTGCAATGTTATTTACAGTGTCACAAACCATAATAAAGAAATTAAATATCTAATAATAGATACATGAATTACATTAAAAATATAACTACATGACAAATATCATGCAATTATTAAATATGATGGGTAAAAAAAAATCATGCCAATGATACAAACATGTGTGACAAAAGAAGAATGCGAAATTAGAATTATTATCTAAATGCACACAAACACCCAAGTATATGAGCATACACACATAGAAAAAGGGCTGAAGAGAAATACACCAAACTGCCCGAAAGATGCCTGTGTCAGGGAGAGCTATTCAGTGGTTTATTTCCTTTATTGGGGAAGTTCTGTTCAGTTCAGTCGCTCAGTCGTGTCCAACTCTTTGCGACCCCATGAATCGCAGCACGCCAGGCCTCTCTGTCCATCACCAACTCCCAGAGTTTACCCAAACCCATGTCCATCGAGTCAGTGATGCCATCCCACCATCTCATCCTCTGTCGTCCCCATCTCCTCCTGCCCCCAACCCTTCCCAGCATTAGGGTCTTTTCCAATGAGTCAACTCTTCACATGAGGTGGCCAAAGCATTGGAGTTTCAGCTTCAACATCAGTTCTTCCAATGAACACCCAGGACTGATCTCTCTTAGGATGGACTGGTTGGATCTCCTTGCAGTCCAAGGGACTCTCAAGAGTCTTCTCCAACACCACAGTTCAAAAGCATCAATTCTGCAGTGCTCAGCTTTCTTCACTGTCCAAATCTCACATCCATACATGACTACTGGAAAAACCATAGCCTTGACTAGACGGACTTTTGTGGGCAAAGTAATGTCTCTGCTTTTAAATATGCTGTCTAGGTTGGTCATAACCTTCCTTCCAAGGAGTAAGCGTCTTCTAATTTCATGGCTGCAATCACCATCTGTAGTGATTTTGGAGCCCAAAAATATAAAGTCTGACACTATTTCCACTGTTTCCCCATCTATTTCCCATGAAGTGATGGGTCCAGATGCCATGATCTTAGTTTTCTGAATGTTGAGCTTTAAGCCAACTTTTTCACTCTCCTCTTTCATCTTCATCAAGAGGCTCTTTAGTTCTTCTTCAGTTTCTGCCATAAGGGTGGTGTCATCTGCATACCTGAGGTTATTGATATTTCTCCCGGCAGTCTTGATTCCAGCTTGTGTTTCTTCCAGCCCAGAGTTTCTCATAATGTACTCTGCATATGAGTTAAATAAGCAGGGTGACAATATACAGCCTTGACATACTCCTTTTCCTATTTGGAACGAGTCTGTTGTTCCATGTCCAGTTCTAACTGTTGCTTCCTGACCTGCATACAAGTTTCTCAAGAGACAGGGCAGATGGTCTGGTATTCCCATCTCTTTCAGAATTTTCCACAGTTTATTGTGATCCACACAGTCAAAGGCTTTGGCATAGTCTATAAAGCAGAAATAGATGTTTTTCTGGAACTCTCTTGCTTTTTCGATGATCCAGCGGATGTTGGCAATTTGATCTCTGGTTCCTCTGCCTTTCTAAAACCAGTTTGAACACTTGGAAGTTCACGGTTCACATATTGCTGAAGCCTGGCTTCGAGAATTTTGAGCTTTACTTTACTAGCGTGTGAGATGAGTGCAATTGTGCGGTAGTTTGAGCATTCTTTATTTTTTTAATTTACTTTTTTTATTGGGGAAGGGACCATCTCAAAATTTATCTTCTACATTTCTATAAATAATGTGCTACTTTTATGAAATTTTAAAATCATAATGTACCTTTCAGCGTGGACCCCTGCATTTCCTAGTAATGTTCAGCAGCCCAGAGGCAAACTCAGAGGAACCCAATGGTTGGGCTTGCTCAGAAGTGAAGCAGTTGGGGATCCTAATTAAAGTGTGTGGATTTGGCTCACAGCAATGTCCAATCTGGTTAAGGATGCATATAAAAACCAGAAAAGGATCATGGTCTGAGAAAATGCAGTCAGAGAGGAGAATTTTAAAGCTTTATATCTTAGAAATAAAGTCATTCTGAAAGCCAAGCTGAAATAAATGGATAGCTTGTTTGGTATTATTTTAAGACGAGTTTAATAAACTAATTCATCTGATTTCCAAGTCCACAAGAGGTTAGAAGCAGTTAGTTGAAGGAGAAAAGTAAACCAGGATGGATGGTCCAAACTGCTGGATACAGATTCTCCAGCAGTGAGAAGTAAGAGCTGACTCTACAGGGGAGGCAAGCATAAAGACCCAGAAAGAACTGCAAACCCACAGGGACCCTGGGTAGGGGCAACTGCTGTATTGTCATGAATGGACATCAAAGATACCACTGCATTATAGTGTGGTATAAATTATAGTCTAGCAACTTGTACTTGAAACAATGATTCCTATACTACAAACAGGTACCCAATACATTATAAAATGTCAAAATCAATGAAAAAAATGTAAGTAAAAACACATTGTAATATGTAAAATGCTACACAATTTGTCAGTTATTATTTTTAATACCCTTAGCATATGAAGATAGTGATACATATAATGCATTTTAACTGCATCTATCCAAGTTAATTAATTTTTTAATTGGCACTTAAAAGTATAATCTTCATTTATTTGGAAACTTTATTTCTGTAGAATGCTTCATTTCTAATACTGCTGAACAAAAAAGACATTATTGTCCTACTGGGATGATGTGTCATAACTTAGAACAAATGAGTTATTCATATTCTTTACAGAGCAAATTTTAAGAGAGTGAACATAATAGCTCAAGGCATCGGGGGAGGGGATGCCACAGATGCGGAAAGAAGGAGCAGGAAGAGGCAGTATGGTTGTCTAAAATAAACTTTCCTTACTCCTCACTTTTGCTAAGTGTTGGCCAATGACTGGCCACCAGTCTGCAAGCCAAATTCCAAAAGGACAAGTAAATAAACAGTTAATGCAAGTTATCCTGCAAATTTGCACATGCCCACCCACACAAGCACTAAATTAAACTTTCCCCAACTGAAATCAGCTTGCAGGCAAATAAGAATTGTTACCTATTCTTTCCTCATTAGGTATCCTTACTGTGACTTTGGCTCTGGGGAGCATTTTTGTTATCAAGCAAGCATACAGTTAATTTGAGCTCTTTTCCTTAAGTGAGATTCGTTCTTGAATCTGACAACTGTAGTTGCTGTCCTTGGGGAGAAGCTACAGTGATGTGGTCAGACTTGTAGAAAAAAACAAGCCCACATTCTCTGAAATATCTTAACTTTGACCAGCTCAAACTGGATTTTATTGCCGCTTGATTTCCAGAGGGCCATGTGCCTGGCTGCCCAGGGGAATAGACAGTGTTCAGAATGAATATTGAAATCCCAAGTCATTATTTGCTCTGGGGGACTGCCAAAGCTGCCTTCTGCCTGGATTTCAGGGGAGCAGAATAAGGGGTTCCTATTTTAAAAAGACCCAGAGTAAAAGAATTCTCCACAATCCTTTCCAACAAGAACAAAGCGAAGCCACTGCAAAATGGTGATGAATCAAAATAATATGCATGATGAGAAAGAGCATTGTTCAACTGGGACCAAAATGTTGGCGGTGGAACCTCCCAATCATTCTTCTCTCACCTCCCCTGCCTAAGACTTGTATGCAGATTAAATTAGTGAAAAATGAATGTCAAGGGCAGTTTGAAAAAGGGACAGGGAATCAGCCTTTCCAACAACCTCCAACCCCCTGTCTGAGTAGCTGGAGCAGAAGGGTAGCTGACTGGTGATGTGCAAAGTGCATGCCTGTTTTAAAGCTCTCCGCATCTGAGCTGGTGCCCTTTGAATGATTAATTTATCATAGGCTGAGGCAGCCAGGTGTCTGATCGGAAGAATGGTCTAAGGCTTCCCTAGAAAATTTTCTGAAGGCTAGCAGTTATAAAGGTCGTCCTGCTACCTTGGGAGGTAATTTCATGGGCTGGTGGTGATTCTGCCTTGGGTAATGAAAGACAAAGTTCAGACCAATCATGATATTTAGGATCCCCCACTATGGAATGATAAAGGAGAGTAATTCTGTTGAATTCTCATTACTTTGAAGGAATAAGGCAAAAAAAAACCCTGATTTTCCTTATGGAGGTAAAGTGCCTGCCATTTGAGGTAAATGGTCCTCAACTGAAATGGGTCCCAAACTCCTATTAGGAATAAATCTCCCTTTTTTCTTTCAGGAAGTAGCATTTCATTAATTATAAAAGAACATCATAAAACAGTTTTAACTCCAGTCTCCTTCATTGCAGGCAGATTCTTCACCATCTGAGCCACCAAGGAAGCCTCAAAATAAGCCCACTTATACAACTACCTGTATGCAGGATAAGAAGAAACAGTTAGAACTGGACATGGAACAATGGATTGGTTCAAAATTTGGAAAGAAGTACATGTATAGATGTGAGAGTTGGACCATAAAGAAGGCTGAATGCTGAAGAATTGATGCTTTTGGTGTTGGAGAAGACTCTTGAGAGTCCCTTGGACAGCAAGGAGATCAAACCAGTCAAACCTAAAAGAAATCAACCCTGAATATTCATGGAAGGACTGATTCTGAAGCTGAAGCTCCAGTACTTATGGCCACCTAATGCAAACAGCTGACTCATTTGATAAGACCCTGACACTAGGAAAGATTGAAGGCAGGAGGAGAAGGGGGCTAAAGAGGATGAGATGGTTGGATGGCATCATCGACTTAAAGGGTATGAGTTTGAGCAAACTCCAAGAGACAGTGAAGGACAGGGAAGCCTGGCGTGCTGCAGTCCATGGAGTTACAAAGTGTTGGAAACAACTGAGCGACTGACAAAAAACAACAGTCCAAACTCCCTGCCCTTGAACACTACATCATTAAGTTATGGGTCCCTGTTTGGATGAGACCAGATTGGAATGCTGGGTCAGAGTACAGCATTCACCATGGATAAGAGATGGGACCTCTGATTTGAGTGAAAGCCAACTCTGGCGTGTTCTGTAACCATAGTAACTAAATCAGAAGCACGTATTAATGATAAGCACAAACAATTGGCAGTTTGTCTACGAATCACTTGGAAGCATTAGCTTCCTAAGGTGAGGACTGTGAATAAAGAATCTACAAAATGATGGTTCTGCAACAGGCACCCGGTTCAGCAGCACTCAGTCATTCTCCCTGAGGAAACCGCTTCAGGCGCCTGAGGCAGTGGTGAGGGCTGCACCATGGCTTGTAGTTGTAGAAGCATCACTTCAGAACAGGGAGCAGAACCCATCCTGGGCTGATTGACGAGATTCTTATCAACTATATCGCAGTTACAGATTTATATCTCCCCAATATGGTCTTGATTGTAATCCAGCTGCACAAGTTCACTGAAATGTTGTGATTCCCACTGTAAGTAACATCAGGCTAGGCCCAGATCCCTGTAAGGACAAAGAATTGTCTTCCCACGGAACGTATAGGGTTTCAAAGACCTTACAGTGGAAGTTCACACATCCCCAGTCGGATCAGGACAGCAAGATGTGCGGAACAGAGCAGAATCTTTAGCTTTGGAAGACCTGAGTTCAAGTCTGAGCTCACTCACTTACTTCCTGCATAACTGAGCCTGAGACAGGCTCAATCACTCTTTCTCTCAAGTAGGGATAGTTTCCATCTTGGCAAGTTCATAGGATTAAATGAGATACAGTATCACAGGGTACTTGTCTTGTTCCATCTGAAATAATCACTTTCCACCTCATTAGAACTAACTCAAATGGGTTCCCTCTTACAGCTGAGTAATATTCCATTGTGTATATGTACCACAACTTCCTTATCCATTCATTGGCCGATGGACAGTTCTAATGAGGTGGATGTACCTAAAGCCATTATACAAAGTAAAGTAAGTCAGAATGAGAAAGACAAATATTGTATATTAATGCATATCTATGGAATCTAGAAAGATAGTACCTAGAAAATCTAGAAATCTAGATTTCTAGAAAGACAGAAATTCTAGATTTCTAAATTTCTAGAAATCTAGAAATCTAGAAAGATAGAATTCTATGTTCAGGGCAGCAAAGGAGACACAGACATAAAGAACAGACTTTTGGACTGAGTGGGAGAAGGAGACAGTGGGATGGTTTTAGAGAATAGCATTGAAATATATATATTACCATATGTAAAATAGACAGCCAATGGGAGTTTAATGTATGACACAGGGAATCCAAAGCTGGTGCTCTGTGACAACCTAGAGGGGTGGATTGGAGAGGGAGCTGGGAGCGGGGTTCAGGAGGGAGGGGACACATGTATGCCTGTGGCCAATTCATGCTGATGTATGGCAGAGGCCATCACAATATTGTAAAGTAATTATCCTCCAATTAATATAAGTAAATTTGTTTAAAAAAGAGAAATCACTTTCTTCTGTGTCCTCATAGCCCATTTTATTTATATCTCTTAAAAGGCATCCTACAGTTTCACTCTTAATACTCTTATATAAGCCTAACTCATTAAATTATGAGCTCTTTAAAGGTAGGAATTTCTTTGTATTAATTTCTTTGTATCCCTAGTTCTGAACCTAGTTCATTTATATGAATTATCCCATTTATGTGATTTGTATTATGGCTTCAATAAACACAGGCTTCACTTGTAGCTCAGTTGGTAAAGAATCTGCCGGCAATGCAGGAGACCCTGGTTCGATCCCTGGGCTTGGAAGATCCACTGGAGGAGGGAAAGGCTACCCACTCCAGTATTCTGGCTTGGAGAATTCCATGGACTGTATAGTCCATGGGGTCGCAAAGAGCTGGACACAACTGAGTGGCTTTCACTTTCACTAAACACATGTTCAGCTGAATTTAATTCAGTTAAGTTCAGCTGAATTGAACTTGCTCTCCTATTTGCTCCTCACCTACTATTTCAACTGGGAGTATATGCACTGGGCAGTAGGCAGTGCTGGGCAGCTTGGGCAATGGGGAATCTGGAGTGGATTCCAATCAGAGTTTGGGGTGGAATTGAAGCAACAAACTGTAGCATTGGAGGAGCTGCGTCTGCCATGACTTTCTGTTTAGGCTGAGGGAGTGGAGTCAAACTCGAACATTGGAGCCATGCTCATGGTGCCACTACGACTCTTACCTGACTGGGGTGACCCTCTCAATATTTCCACTTTCCCTAATTTGTTTCTCAACTCCTGGACCCAGGATGTTTTCTCTAAGAAAAACTGTAACCATTGAAGAAGAGGAGAAAGATTGGAAATGACTTTGGGGGAGAGAAGTAAACGTGTATTGTCCTCTTAATACTTATTTTTATACTATGAATTTTTAAAGAAGGTATATACCCTTTATCTTTCATTGGTGAATCACTGAGATTTTATTTTGGAAAGAATATTTGTAAATTTTAAAAGACTTTACACAGTTACGTTTCTATTATAAGAATAAAAATGTAGCATGGCTTCAGTTGTCTCTGTTCTACCACTTTTAACTTAACGAATTTGTAAACTTGGATTCAGGTCTTGGAGCCAGCTCCTGGGTGCAGCTGTCAGGAATGTCATAGCTGAGTCAGGGTGTTCTGTGGGGCCATCCTCCCATCCCCAGGTTCTCCTCTCCATCGTCTGGGCCACCCATTAGTTGGATCTTTGCCTACCTCATAACAATTATGCTGTCAAGCGTAGGACAAATCTAAATCAAGTTTCCCTGGGTGTTTCTAGGGGTTAGACATTCTTGACTTTGCAATCATGTGGTGCTTCATTATCTTGTATGAGCATTGCTTTTGTGGCCAGCATCACTTCAGGAAGTACAGAGCACACTGGCTAAAAGTGAGTCCTGGAGTGTTTCCAGTTCTTCTAAAAGGGAAGAGGATGCTTTAGTAATATCTGGCATTTTAAACTTTGCAATACAAGAAATCCACTCTTTCAAAAACAGGGGTCTTAATAATAGCAAACACTTCTATAGTACTTTCTTTGTGCCATTCTAAATTATTTCTGTCATATATAGTTAATTAATTCATACTATGAACCTGTGAGGTAGTATTTTAGGTAACCCAATTTTATCCATAATGAGTCTGGGGCACAGAGAAATAAATGACTTCCAAGGTTATATAGTTATGCAGTAGTAGTGGTAGCATCTGAACCCAGATGGAAATTTTCCAGACTCTTATTTACAAGTTCATTGAAAAGGGATATAGAAAAGAAAAAGACACTAATTCAAAAATTTCATTATAGCAAGTAATTTCAACATTTCCCCGCAAGATGCCAAGTTTTGTCACTTAAATTTTTTCTCTTAACATCCTTCTGGTGATGATTAGTAATCAAATGGCAAAATGAAATAATTTAAAAAAATTCTTCCCCTCTCCCTTTCTTCTTTACTCCTTACCATATTTATTTACTGAGTCCTAATATTTACTAGCAATTGATGACATGGTGGAATATGAGCATAAATAATGTCCACAAATAATGCACAACTATAGGGGGCAAGAGACATAAGTATCAATTGTAGGTCCATGTATTAGACTTGAAATATAAAGAAAATTGTTCTTTGCAGGAGCACTAAGGAAGCATGGTTGATTCTGTCTGGTCTTCCAGGAAGACAGAGAAGGAGAAAAAACAAGGATTTGGGAAAAAGTTCATCAGTAGGTACGGATTAACTCACGATCATTTAAAGTCCTTTCAATTCAGTAGGTGTTTACACAAAATCTACTATGAATCTAGCATTATTGCTGTTGTTCTGTCGCTCAGTCGTGTCTGACTTTTTGCAACCCCATGGACTGCAGCATTCCAGACTTCCCTGTCCTTCACCATCTCCCAGAGTTTGCTCAAACTCATGTCCATTGAGTCAGTGATGCCATCCAACCATCTCATCTTCTGTCATCCCCTTCTCCTGCCTTCAATCTTTCCCAGCATCAGAGTCTTATCCAATGAGTTGACACTTCGCATCAGGTGGCCACAGTATTGGAGCTTCAGCTTCAGCATCAGTCTTTCCAGTGAATATTCAGAATTTATTTCCTTGAGGATTGACTGGTTTGATCTCCTTGCAGTCCAAGGGACTCTCACGAGTCTTCTACACCATAGTTCAAAGGCATCAGTCCTTCAACATTCAGCCTTCTTTATGGTCTAGCTCTCACATCCATACATGACTACTGGAAAACCATAGATTCGACTATATAGATCTTTGTCAGCAAAGTAATGTCTCTACTTTTTAATATGCTGTCTAGGTTAGTCATAGCTTTTCTTCCAAGGAGCAAGTGTCTTGTAATTTCATGGCTGTAGTCACCATCTGCAGTGATTTTGGAGTCCAAGAAAATAAAGTCTGACACTGTTTCCGTTGTTTCCCCATCTATTTGTCATGAAGTGATGGGACAAGATGCCATGATCTTCATTTTTTGAATGTTGACTTTTAAGCCAGCTTTTCCACTTTCCTTTTTCACCTTCACCAAGAGGATCTGTAGTTTCTCTTCACTTTCTGCCATTAGGGTGTTGTCACCTGCATAACTGAGGTTATTGATATTTCTCCTGCCAATCTTGATTCCAGGTTGTGCTTCATCCAGCCCAGCATTTTGCATGATGTACTCTGCATAGAAGTTAAATAAGCGGGTTATATACTCCTTTCCCAATTTGGAACCAGCTCATTGTTCCATGTCAGGTTCTAATTGCTGCTTCTTGACCTGCATACAGGCTTCACAGGAGGCAGGTAAAGTGGTCTGGTATTCCCATCTCTTTCAGAATTTTCCACAGTTTGTTGTTATCCACACAGTCAAAGGCTTTAGCATAGTTAATGCATAGCACAAGTAGATATTCTTCTGGAATTATCTTGGTTTATCTATGATCCAACAGATGTTGGAAATTTGATCTCTGGTTCCTCTGCCTTTTCTAAAACCAGCTTGAACATCTGGAAGTTCTCAGTTCATGTACTACCAAAGCCTAGCTTGGAGAATTTTGAACATCACTTTGCTAGCATGTGAAATGCGTACAATTGTACAGTAGTTTGAACATTCTTTAGCATTGTCTTTCTTTGGGATTGGAATAAAAACAAACTTTTTCCAGTCCTGTGGCCACTGCTAAGTTTTCCAAATTTGCTGGCATATTGAGTGCAGTACTTTAACAGCATCATCTTTTAGGATTTGAAATAGCTCAGCTGGAATTCCATCACCTCCACTAGCTTCATTCTAATTATGCTTCCTAAGGCCCACTTGACTTCACACTCCAGAATGTCTGGCTCTAGGTGAGTGATCACACCATCATGATTATCTGGGCCATGAAGATCTTTTTTGTATAATTCTTTGTTTTCTTGCCACCTCATCTTAATATCTTCTGCTTTTGTTAGGTGCATACCATTTCTGTCCTTTATTGAGCCCATCTTTGCATGAAAGTTGCCTTGATATCTCTAATTTTCTTGAAGAGACCTCTAGTCTTTCCTATTCTCTTGTGTTTTATTTCTTTGCATTGTTCCCTTAGGGGGGCTTTCTTATCTCTCATTGCTATTCTTTGGAACATCTGCAGTTTGTATCTATAATTTTTGATCCACAGTTGGTTGAATTCAAGGATGTGGAATTCGCTGAAAGGAAAGATATACTATATACATAAAATTATCAGAAGTCTGTGATAAAGTGCCAAATACTTCATGTAAATAAGAAATGCAATAGAAGATAAGAGAGGGGGGCTAGGAGTATGGAATTAGGCAGTCACAAAGAACTCCATTGAAATAGGACCATACTTTCCAAACCTTGTTATGAAAAGTGAAATTATTAGTCACTAAGTCATGTCTGTCTCTTTGCAACCCCATGGACTGTAGCCCACCAGGCTTCTCTGTCCATGGTGTTTCCCAGGCAAGAATACTGGAGTGTGTTGCCATTCCCTTCTCTAGGGGATCTTCCCAACTCAGGGATCGAATCAGGGTCTTCTGCATTGCAGCGGAATTCTTTACCACCTGAGACACCAGGGAAGTCCCAACTGGGAAAAAAAAAAAAAAAAAGGAGAAGTTGTAGTTTAGGGAAAATAATTTACCTATCCTTATCTCCCTAAACTACAACTTCTCCTTTTAATTTTGTTACATTTATTTTTATAAGTTTATTTAACTCCTTTTTTAAATTTTTAAAAAAGTAATTAATTTTAATGGGAGGATAATTTCTTTACAATATTGTGGTGGGTTTTGCTTTACATCAACATCAGTCAGCCACAGGTATACAGGTGCCCCCCATCCTGAATCCCCCCACCTCCCTCCCCACCCCATCCCTCCCCACCCCATCCCTCTAGGTTGTCCCAGAGCATCAGCTTTGAGTGCCCTGCTTCATGCATTGAACTTGCACTGGTCGGTCTATTTTACATATAGTAATATACATGTTTCACTGCTATTCTCTCAAATCATCCCACCCTCTCCTTCACCCACAGAGTCCAAAAGTCTATTCTTTACATCTGTGTTTCTTTTGCTGCCTTGCATACAGGATCATCTCTACCATCTTTCTAAATTCCATATATATGTGTCAATATACAGTATTGGTGTTTCTCTTTCTGACTTACTTCACTGTGTATAATAGGCTCCAGTTTCATCCACCTCATTAGAACTGGCTCAAATGCATTCCTTTATATAACTGAGTAATATTCCACTGTGTATATGTTCCACAAACTTCCTTATCCGTTCATCTGCCAATGGACATCTAGTTTGCTTCCATGCCCTGGCTATTGTAAACAGTGCTGCAATAAACATCGGGGTGCATGCGTCTCTTTCAATTCTGGTTTCCTCAGTTTATATGCCAGCAGTGGAATTGCTGGGTCGTATGGCAGTTCTATTCCAAGGTTTTTAAGGAATCTCCACACTGTTCTCCATAGTGGCTGTACCAGTTTGCATTACCACCAAAGGATAAGAAAGGAAAAGAGAAAGAGGGAGGGAAGAAGAAAAGTAAAAGTATCTCCATTAGCTTTTGACTCTTATGATGCTCTGAAGCCATGTAGTCCAAGAGCATATTATTATGTAAACACTACAGTAAAGCAAAGTAGATAAGAACCTAATCTTAAGAGCTTAATTTCAAGGGTTCAGCTCTCAGCTCTGCCACTTATAGGTATGTGACCTTGGACAAGTTATTTTGTCTTGAAAAAGTCTTGAAGAGAGAAATTGGAAACATTTTCTATATTTAAATTTTGAAAGTTTTGTGCATTTTGATTATCTGTGCCCCTTATTTCATAAACCGTATATTGAGGCTCAGTTCCTTCATGTATAAAATGGAAATAGTAATAGTACTTTCCTCAACAGGTATATTGGGAAGATTAACTGAGTTAATTACATTAATGAGCTTGGAGCAGCCTCTACACAAAGGTAGTATTCAGTAGTCAGTCAAAAATTATTTCTTGAACATTTACTATATTTCAAGAATTCAGCTACATATTAGGAATATGTAAATAAACAATTTACAGTCCTGTACTCAAGGATTTCACAGTCTAGTGGAAGGAACACTAAACAAACAACTTTTTTTTTTAAAGAAGCCATTTATTCAACTGAAAAGTACATAATAGTTAACATTTAGAATGTTTGCAATATGTAATATTTTAGATTTTGTGGTAACAAAGACACATACAAAAGCAACCAAAGTCAGAATTTTAATTCATTTACTTCTTTGCATCATAATCATGCATATAAGATATTAATTATAAGTAGTTTATGAAATACTGGATGTATGTCCAAAAAGTCAGAAAATAAAGTGGAAGAAAAAATATGGTTAAAGATAGAAATGATAAAATAAAATAACTTGGAATAATCAAGAAATATGCAGGCAACATATAAAAATATTTTTCAACATTGAGAGGTGATTCAGTATTCTAATGCCAATTATTTCTAAACTAACCTATAAATTCAACTTAATATTAATAAACCTCAAACTGTAACTTTTAAAATTATGACAGTTTTATTTTAAAGTGTATTAAAAAATTATAATGTTCTCCAAGAATAGGTTAGGGAATTATAAAAAGTAATATGGGGTTGGGGACACACTCTGCCAGATAATAACTTTATTATAAAACTAAAATATTTTACATAGTTTGGTACTGGACATAGACCAATCAGTAGAACAGATAACAATCCAGAAATATACCCCAAAGTATATAGAAAAATATTATAGATCAAGGTGTTGCTTCAAGCGTGTGATGGTTGAAAGATAAAATTAGTATCTTTTTTTAGTATTTGAATTGTTTAGCTGAGTTTGTGCATTTTTCATAGCAAGTACACAATTCTTAGAGAATTTATTAAGATGTATAACACATATAGACATATATACATAAATAAATGTTATATAATATATTAATATGAGTGCATGAGTGCTAAGTCGCTTCAGTCATGTCCGATTCTTTGCGACCTAATGGACTATAGCCCACCAGGCTCCTCTGTTCATGGGGTTTTCCAGGCAAGAATACTGGAGTAGATCTCCATGCTCTCCTCCAGGGGATCTCCCCAGCCCAGAGATCGAATTAGCATCTCTTACATGTCCTGCATTGGCAGGCGGGATTTTTACCACTAGCACCACCTGGGAAGTCCCAATATATTAATGTATACATGTATAAAAACTAAATATATTATGTATATATGCATATATTTGTGTAGCTGCACATATATATGCATATACACATACATAAGTGTGTGTAAAAGAAAGATAAATAAAAATTCTTAAACATTTATTAAATATGTCATAAACAGACAATTTTTAATAGAGCTTGAAATTTGCTAAATTAGCAGCATGCACAAACATATCCATATTTTCCTTTTACTGATGTGACATAAAATGCATTACCTTTTTACCAGTTAAAATTGAGCTTATGCTCAGTGAAAACTTCTGGATTTTGCATAAGAAGTATTGCTTATTCAAGTCTTTTCCTTCCAGTACTATGCAATCAAAATTTTTATGTACATATATATTTTAGTATCACATTTTATCTGCTTTAAGCCTATAATTTCAACTCATTATGAATGCTTTAAATCTTGGTGCCACCCCTGCCCTAGTTCTCCCTCCCAGGTTTGTATTATCTGTAGATTTGATGAATATGCCTTCTACATCATCAGTAGGTTTGTAGAACAGAACAGTTAGGGACAGAATCCCACAGCACCATGAAATACTTCCCTTAATATTAATACCTAGTTATTCATCATCTTTTTGATATACAACCAACTGTAAATTTTAGCTACTGTGTTATCATCATTCAGTTCATGTTTTTCAGTTTGCTCACCAGAGTATTTTTACTGAGGTGCCATGTTAGGTAACAAGAATCTATGGTGTCTTGATAAAACCAAGATATATTCCTGTATAATACTCCCTGGTCCACTAGTCCAATATCCCTATCGAAGAAGGAAAACAAATCTTTTTATGATTCATTCTGACTCTCGATAAATATTACCTTCTTTGCTAGTATTAACCTGCCTAGTGATTATCCCTAAGAAGGAAATGGCAACCCACTCCAGGATTCTTGCCTAGAGAATCCTGTGGACGGAGGAGCCTGGTGGGCTGCTGTCCATAGGGTCACACAGAGTCAGACACGACTGAAGTGACTTAGCATGCATGCATGCTTGGAGAAGGAAATGGCAACCCATTCCAGTATTCTTGCCTGGAGACTCCCAGGGACAGAGGAGCCTGGTGGGCTGCTGTCTACGGGGTCGCACAGAGTAGGACATGACTGAAGTGACTTAGCAGCAGCAGCAGCAGCGATTATCCCATCTCTCTATCCATCCCATCCCCTATCCAGCTCCTAAATTGTTAGCACCTCTAGGTCAGGAACACAGAACTCTTTGTCCATAGGGCCTAGCATAATTCCTGACATATAGCAGACAATCAATAAATAGTTGTTGAATGAATGGATGAAATCATCTGTTCTATTTGGTTTGGGTTCAAGTTTCATCTAGGACAAATCTTTGCTAAATTGCAGTAACTATTCTAGGCCAAGTATGTGATCACCTTTTGGAATATATTAAGTTATGGGTTGTTATTATTTATAATAATAATTTTAGCCATTAACTTAAGAATGATAGTGTAGTGTTCATGGATAACAAATAGAATACAGAGCTTATTTTCTGTTTTGCTTCTGCCATTTCAAGGAAAATTATCTCCAACATGAAGAATATAGAATAAAATGCGTGAGTTAGATACAGAGTTTCTGAGAAATATATGTCTGCTCCCAATCAGTTCAAGTTCATCAGTGGGTTAAAGACAGGAAACTGCAAAACCTTGCAAGCAAAATTGTACCAGTGAGCTCTAAAGAGAAGTAGAGGAAGCTTAAAAGTCATAATGAGTAAAGGGAACTAGCATTATAGTTTTCTAAAGAGGAAAGAAAGTAGATTGGCATTTTATTTCTTTCTTATTTATTCTTTCTTTGTCTGAATTTGATATCAAGGTTATTTAATCTCATAAAACGACTTGAGAAATTTTCTCTTTTTTTCTATTGTCTTGAAGATTTTGTATAAGACTGAAATGATCTGTTCATTAGAGTTCTGTAAAACTCATAAAATCATCTGGTAAAATGGTCTCAACCTAGGGAGGTTGTTGATTACTGATAGAATAAGTTAAGTTCTATAAGTTAAGGTCTATTTAGGTTTTCAATTTTCACTCGAGAAATATGGTCATTTTGTATATGTTTATATTTTATAGGCAAAAGGTAAACTTATTATTCTGTCACTAAATCAGCTATTAATATATTGTTTTATAACGCTTTTTATTCCTAAGATTTTGTTTATCTTTTTTCATGATGTTTCAACATGTGCGTGTTTATCAGTTTTTGGTTCTATTGATCTAAATTATTATCTTTTTCTATTTCCTAGTCTCTTTCTTTACATTACCTCTGCTGTTTGTTTTCTAATGCTTTACCTTAAGCTTTTCCATTTCCACTCTTTTTTTAACGAAAGTATTTAAAGCTATAAGAATCTCTATGCCCATCATTTTAGCTATATCCAACACATTTTAAATTATTTTTACTATTATTCATCTCTAAGTATTTTCTGTTTGGGGGTAAGATTAGTTGGTACTTTAATTACACTGTAGGCACATAATTTGTATGATACTGATCCTTTGATAGTTGAGGGCGTTTGGGGGAGTTTTTTGTCTAAAGTACAGTCGATATATGTAAATGTTCCTTGTGTGCTTAAAAAGGCTGATCTTCTTTATGTGCAGATTCCATATTTTTGAATTCACCTACTCACTAAAATGTATTTGTACAGCCGAGATCGGTACCTATGGTGGTTTCGTCGCCATTTGTAGATGTGCACAGAGCAATGAGAACTTCTGTATGATGTGTACCTTCTCCCACCACCAAGTGAGGCCAGACTAGGTGACACTCTGCTTCTGGTTTCAGCTCCCATCATCTAAACAACTGTCCTTTCACTGTATGCTTAGTGTCACTTTTTTACATTTGAGAACTTTTTGGTGGTGATTTTTCTAGCTAAAATAAGTCTCCAAGCATAGTGCTAAAATGCTGTCTGCTGTTCCTAAGGACAAGAAAACCGTGATGTGCCTTATGGAGAAAACATGTGTGTTAGATTAAGTTTTGTTCGGATGTGAGTTATAATGCTTTTGGCATAAAGTTCAGTGTTAATGAATCAACAGTTTAAATAAGGTGTCTTTAAACAGAAATACACAAAAAACAAGGTGATATAGTACTGATCAGTAGATGAAAATATCATGATCAGAGGTTCTTGGAACTTTACTTTGTATTTCTCCTGGGACCAGTGTGTTGCTGGGACTACATAGAACACAACTGCCATGAATAATAAGAATCAACCACATATACATGATAATTGTTGGATAAATAGTTCTAAATATACATATTAAATTTTCTAAAAGGAAGACACGGCCATAATGTCAAAAACATGGTGAATCTAACAGGAGCAAATTATTTTTACAAAATTTCTTATCAATTTAGGGACAAGATTAAGAAGGCCGATAGGTAACCTTTTGATAACCCTATACAAAAGAGACTGATTGATACATCCACATCTCACTTAGAGGAAGATTTCTAGTGGCTGGCTCTAGATCTTTGCCCTTAGCCCTGCCCCTTTAACATATTTATCATGATATGAATAAGAACAGTCAGAGGATAAGCTCTCATAGCAATTTTTCCCACTCCTACTAGTTTCCTAGAGGTTTCTTCCTCTTGGCCTACATATTTACACTATTGACTTTTCTCCTTGATACACTTCTTCATTCTAGACTGGCTGTAGAGTGAAATGCAGTTTTGCCTATTCTCTTCTATTCCTAAGGACCAGTACACAAGCCCTCTTGTATTAAGAGATTGAGGTATTATCAATACAAGGACATAGTCATAAGATGAATCTGAGAACGTTGCCATGCTTTTCCAAAGAGCTAATCATTATGGCCACTAGTTTGCTTCTAGTTAATTCTGATTTCATAAGCATGCTTCTGAACATCTAGTATAAGCAGGCAGTGTGCAAAGTGCCTCCAGGGACATGAGGAGAATAAAACGGTCACCCTGCCTTCAAGTCAACTGATGCTTCTTCTTTCATCATAGCCTGTGATGCCTGCAGGGAGGTCAGCAATCCTGGAGGCACCCCCTCCCACAGCCAGCTTATGAGTGCTGGCTCTTACGAGGTCCTCAGGCTTGCACGATTCTTGCTGCAAAGGATCTCAGTTTAGTGAGGGAGCATTCTGGGGCGTTCCTTCAGTGCTACTTTCCAATGTATAGGTGACCAATATACACACACACCCCACCACCACTACCACCATCAACAACAACAATCTGTAGATGACTTGAAATTGGAAGAGAAAGCAAATATACAAAGTGAAAATTTAGAATCCAGTTCCCAAATTCAAATATAACATAGCAGTGTAGCCAGATGTCCACAGGCAAGGGTAAAAGTGGTTATTATTTGATTTTGTCAGATTTATACTAGTTTTTTTTGTTTGTTGATTTTTAGAAATAATTCATTACGTGAAAACTATACCAGGGACTGGGGGAGGAAGCAATGGTAATTATTGCTTAATGGATATAGTTTGTCAGTTTTTAAGTTAAAAAGAGTTCTGGAAATCAGTAATGGTAATAGCTGCACAATGATATGAATGCACTTAATACCACTGAACTACACACGTAAAATAGTTAAGATGGTAAATTTTATATTATGTGTATTCCCCTGCAATTTTTTTAAAAGTGAAAATGAAGAAAACAGTACCCATATTAACGATAAGGCAAATATATGATTTTGAAATTTCATTTCTACTGGGCTATCTACTTTGATGATGGTTACCAAGACCTCTATTAACAACATGCATTTCATGGCAGTTAATACAGAGTCTTACTTTTCAGACTGAAAAACAACAACCTATAAGGGAGAGTAAATTTAAATTGGCAGCCTTAGGGGTTTCATTCTAAAAGAGGTGGGAATACCAGACCACCTGACCTGTCTCTTGAGAAACCCGTATGCAGGGTCAGGAAGCAACAGTTAGAACTGGACATGGAACAACAGACTGGTTCCAAATAGGAAAAGGAGTACATCACCGTGCTTATTAACTTATATGCAGAGTACATCATGAGAAACGCTGGGCTGGAAGAAACACAAGCTGGAATCAAGATTGCCGGGAGAAATATCAATAACCTCAGATATGCAGATGACACCACCCTTATGGCAGAAAGTGAAGAAGAACTAAAGAGCCTCTTGAAGAAAGTGAAACAGGAGAGTGAAAAAGTTGGCTTAAAGCTCAACATTCAGAAAACTAAGATCATGGCATCTGGACCCATCATTTCATGGCAAATAGATGGGGAAACAGTGGAAACATGACAGATTTTATTTTGGGGGGCTCAAAAATCACTGCTGATGGTGACTGCAGCCATGAAATTAAAAGATGCTTACTCCTTGGAAGGAAAGTTATGACCAACCTAGACAGCATATTAAAATGCAGAGACATTATTTTCCCAACAAAGGTCCATCTAGTCAAGGCTATGGTTTCTCCAGTAGTCATGTATGGATATAAGGGTTGGACTATAAAGAAGGCTGAGCACCGAAGTATAGATGCTTTTGAACTGTGGTGTTAGAGAAGATTCTTGAGAGTCCCTTGGACAGCAAGGAGATCCAACCAGTCCATCCTAAAGGATATCAGTCCCGAATGTTCATTGGAAGGACTGATGTTGAAGCTGAAACTCCAATACTTTGGCCACCTGATGTGAAGAGCTGACTCATTTGAAAAGCCCCTGATGCTGGGAAAGATTGAGGGCAGGAGGAGAAAGGGACGACAGAGGATGAGATAGATGGATGACATCGCCAACTCAATGGACATGAGTTTGAGTAAACTCTGGGAGTTGGTGATGGACAGGGAGGCATGGCATTATGCGGTCCTTGGGGTCACAAAGACTCGGACACGAGTGACTGAACTGAACTGAACAGAGGGGTTTCATAAATTCCATAAAACCTTAGTACACTGTTCTTAGACCACATATATGCTGTGTGTCCTTAGTCCCTCAGTCGTGTCTGACTCTTTGCCACTCTTTGGACTTTTAATGTAGCTACTAAAACCATGAACTTTGGATAAGTCAGACTGGCTTACTTTCCCACCTAGACTCTTACCCCTTCCAAGCTGAGCAGCTTTGCTGTGCTGTGCTTAGTCACTCAGTCATGTCCGACTCTTTGCAACTCCATGGACTATAGGTCGCCAGGCTCCTCTCTCCATGGGGATTCTCCAGGCAAGAATACTGGAGTGGGTTGCCATGCCCTCCTCCAGGGGATCTTCCCAACCCAGGGATCGAACCCAGGTCTCCCGCGTTTCAGGCAGATTCTTCACTGTCTGAGACCACCAGGGAAGCCCAAGAATTCTGGAGTGGGTAGCCTGTCTTCTCCAGGGGATCTTCCTGACCCAGGAACTGAACCAGGGTCTCCCGCATTGCAGGCGGATTCTTTACTAGCTGAGCTACTAGCTAAGCCCAGCTGAGCGGCTTTGGGGGCAGTTATTTTAGTTATTGGAGTTTTGGAAAGTTACAGGCATTTAATATCTACTTCTTGGGATTAGTTGAGAGAGTGTATATGAAGTGCCTGGCCCATAGTAATCTCCATGAATAATGTTATTATTTACACACGCTGTTCTTTATATCCAGAAAGTTCCCACACTCCTGCCTACTTTACTCTGGCTTAGAAAGCTACATCCAGAGAGCCTTACTGACCCAGACATCCCATACTCCAATTTCTAGTGAAGCCTGGGCATGCTGAGTTCCATAATTGCTCCTACCACATGCATTTTAATTATGTATGTATCTCTCACACTGGGTAGTAAACTCTTTGAAAATAGAAGCTGTCTTGTATTTTAATATCCCAAGCATTTAGTAGCACTTGTCACATAATCATAAAGAACAATATGATATAGCCACTATAAGACCTGGTATAATCTTTAGGATTATTTATAGAAAAAAGTGGCTCTCTGTCTTTGAAAGTTTTTATACATAAACTCAGGCCTTTGGGATGGGATGGGATCCTGCAGAATATTATCTGTATGGTTGGATTAGATTCATGGTTGCCAAGTGTGTGAGGGTGCATAAGGCAAGGTAGGGCATAAATTTCCCATTCTTTCTGGAGACTACATTTCTAGACTACTATTATTGTCTACTACTACTACTACTAACTACTATCCTGAGACTATATTATTAGGTCCTTTTGTGTTAAATTATTTTCTTTTAAAAAGTGAAAAGAGGTTGATGCTGCTGCTGCTGCTGCTAAGTCGCGTCAGTCGTGTTCAACTCTGTGCGACCCCATAGATGGCAGCCCACTAGGCTTCCCTGTCCCTGGGATTCTCCAGGCAAGAACACTGGAGTGGGTTGCCATTTCCTTCTCCAATGCATGAAAGTGAAAAGTGAAAGTGAAGTTGCTCAGTCGTGTCCGACTCTTAGCGACCCCATGGACTACAGCCCACCAGGCTCCTCCGTTCATGGGATTCTCCAGGCAAAAGTACTGGAGTGGGTTGCCATTGCCTTCTCCGAAAGAGGTTGATAGTAGATGAGTATTGGGGGGATTACTTGTTTAATTTACTACTTTTAATTAGCAAAATAAAACAATTGCCAACTTTTTCTGATCTCCACTTCCCAAACATTTTAAAAAATTTTACTAATCAGTGAAACCAAAAGCCCAGAAACAGATGAAAATTGAGGTATTTCAACCCTAATATTCTGATTGTGATAGAAATTGCATCCTATAGATAAAGCATCTAACCACACATGTAGGCCCATTTTAGAAAACTGAGAAATGACTCCCCAAACACATATCACCAACTTCTAGCAATCCTAAGTTAGCCCTTAGATAAAGATTTCAGACCTGTGATAGATTTTTTAGAAACTCACTCATGATGTTAAACCCAAGCCCACTCCTCACCAGAAGCTTGCATTTCAATGATGACCTAGGGATGGGAGTATACGGGGGCCTGAGATAACAGGCACGTTGATAAAGTAAACGCTCCAGCTGAGCCACAGCTGTTCAGTTAATTTTGTTTTCCAAAAGTAAAATTTAGGTGGGGCCAACAAAAGCCTAATCAGCCCTTCCCTGGAAGTACTGCTACCACAGACAGACTGACTTCTTTTCCTAAAACATAATTAAGTCATCATGTGCTTTTCCAGTAATTTCCTTTTGCATCACTTCTAACAAGCAAGATACATTTTTTAAAAAATTGGCTCAGCAATCAGACGTTCCTTTCATCTTATTGTTGTTTTAGAACTGTCAAAAGTCAGTGTTCATGACATTTAAGTCCATTACATGGGAGTGATCATCCACACACTGAAATTGGCTGGTGTTAAACAGCCAGATATGAATGGAAACTTCTGCCAAAGGATTAAGTAACCAACATATGGGTAAGTGGTGCAAACAGGGCATGATGGAATTTGGTTTAGAGATTCAAAACCAGACTAGTGTTAAGCATTTGAAACTTTCTAGTCCCTTTAAATAATCTGGATGACAAAGCTCTTGCCTACAGGTCTGGACTTTGTAGGATTAGAAGAGGGCTGTTTATCACCAGCTGTGGTACAGTTTACCCCTGTGCTTTCCCCGAAACAGTCACACAGTCCCCAACATGGGAAAAATGAGAAAGCATTCCAGGACTGTGTTTTGCCTATAAAACAAATTTATAACATTTATCTTGACAAGAGTGGCTGAAGACAGTCCTAATACTTATTAAGAGTTACTTAGCAAGTGTCAGAAGAACAAGTGGTTAAATATATCACTTATCCTAAAAACTATCCTGTTACATTTCCCTAGGAAATACAACTTTCTATTCCTCCAGGCATCTATTTTCAAATACTCTCTCTTTTTTTTAATTAATTAATTAATTTATTTATTTTTTATTTGTTTTGCCATACATTGACATGAATCCACCATGGGTGTACATGTCTTCAAATACTCTCTTATCTTGTCTCTTCAAGTCTCTAATTTCTCCTTCTCTTCCTCTGTATACCTAAAGATTTCACCTCGTATTTCACAGAAAAATATAAATCCAGTAGAAAAAGAACCACCTCATTGCCTAATGTTGGAGAAGGAAATGGCAACCCACTCCAGTATTCTTGCCTGGAGAATCCTGTGGACAGAGCGGCCTGGTGGGCTGCTGTCCATAGGGTCGCACAGAGTTGGACACAGCTGAAGCGACTTAGCATGCATGCATGCACTGAAGAAGGAAATGGCAACCCACTCCAGTATTTTTTTTTTTTTTAGCAACTGAACAATGTATTTTATTTTATTTTATTTTTTTAATAAATTTATTTATTTTAGTTGGGGGCTAATTACTTTCCAATATTGTAGTAGTTTTTGCCATACATCAACATGAATCAGCCATGGGTTTACATGTGTTCCCCATCCTGAACCCCCCTCCCACCTCCCTCCCCATCCCATCCCTCTGAGTCATCCCATTGCCCCAGCCCTGAGCATTTGTCTCACGCATTGAACATGGAATGGTGTTCTGTTTCACATATAATAATATACATGTTTCAATGCTATTGTCCCAGCATGTCCCACCCTCACCTTCTCCCTCAGAGTCCAAAGACTGTTCTATGCATCTGTGTCTCTTATTCTGTCTCGCATATAAGGTTATCGTTACCATCTTTCAAATTCCATATATATGCATTAGTATACTGTATTGGCGTTTTTCTTTCTGGCTTACTTCACTCTGTATAATGGGCTCCAGTTTCATCCATCTCAATAGAACCGATTCAAATGTATTTTTTTAATGGCTGAGTAATATTCCATTGTGTATATGTACCACAGCTTCCTTATCCATTCGTCTGCTGATGGACATCTAGGTTGCTTCCATGTCCTGGCTATTGTAAACAGTGCTGCAATGAACATTGGGGTACCCACGTCTCTTTCAATTCTGGTTTCCTTGGTGTGTATGCCTAGCAGTGGGATTGCTGGGTCATATGGCAGTTCTATTCCCAGTTTTTTAAGGAATCTCCACACTGTTCTCCATAGTGGCTGTACTAGTTTGCATTCCCACCAACAGTGTAAGAGGGTTCCCTTTTCTCCACACCCTCTCCAGCATTTATTGCTTGTAGACTTTTGGATAGCAGCCATTCTGACTGGTGTGAAATGGTACCTCATTGTGGTTTTGATTTGCATTTCTCTAATAATGAGTGATGTTGAGCATCTTTTCATGTGTTTGTTAGCCATCTGTATGTCTTCTTTGGAGAAATGTCTGTTTAGTTCTTTGGCCCATTTTTTGATTGGGTTGTTTATTTTTCTGGAATTCAGCTGCAGGAGTTGCTTGTATATTTTTGAGATTAATTGTTTGTTTGTTGCTTCATTTGCTATTATTTTCTCCCATTCTGAGGCTGTCTTTTCACCTTGCTGATAGTTTCCTTTGTTGTGCAAAAGCTTTTAATTTTAAGTAGATCCCATTTGTTTATTTTCGCTTTTATTTCCAATATTCTGGGAGGTGGGTCATGGAGGATCCTGCTGTGATTTATGTCGGAGCCACTCCAGTATTCTTGCCTGGAAAATCCCAGGGAGGGAGGAGGCTGGTGGGTTGCCGTCTATGGGGTCGCACAGAGTCGGGCATGACTGAAGCGACTTAGCAGCAGCAGCATTGCCTAATGATCCTTCTGCCAAACTCCTTACACCTTCATCCTTTGCCCTTCTACATACATTTCCCCCTTTCTAATGGATCATTGTCAGAGCTGTCCTCCACTTTCTATCCCTATCTGTCTACACTCTCCACATGATCCCACCCAGTGCAATATGTTTTAAGGTCAAGATTCTCAAGGTTTTAGCTCTAGTCAGGGGATTCTTAAACTTTGGTGCCGTGAACACCTTTGGGAGTTTGATAAAATCTAGGGACCTCTTCACAGGATGTTGCTTTTAAATGTATAAAGTAAAATAGATGATTATAAAAGAAACACATTGTGCTGAAACACAATTATCAAACACAAGAAAAGAGGTTTATGATATTATATAAAAGTTTCTACTTTTTTAACTCAGAGTAATATGATATAGCAGAAAGTCCAATAACCACCCTACATAATACCAATGCAGTAGTAACTGTAAACTATATTCAAGATATCTGTATCAAGTATAATGAAATATGAAAACATCTCATTTTTACCGCTGAATATATCACAAACATTGATAATGTTACTGTGGTTTGTTGTCTACAATCATAATGGATGGAAATACTAAATTTCAATACAAACCAACTCCAGTATTACATAAGACAATAAAGTGGGATTTATTCCAGGAAAACAAAACTAGTTCATTATTGGGAGAACCAATAACTATAACTTACTACAGTAAAGAATAAAGGAGAAAGTTATGTGATCATCTCAAAACATTTTTTTAAGGATTTGACAAAAGTTTGATATCCATTTATGATATAGAAAAAAAACTTATGAAACAAAGAATAGAAGGAAAATTTCTCAATCTGATAAGGGTACAAATATCATATGAAATGGTGAAATACTGAGCGGTTTCCTGACCAGAGAGAAGAAAAGAATGTTTGCTGTCATCACTTTTATTCAATGTTATTCTGGAGATCCTAGCAAGTGAAATAGTGAATAAAAATAAATAAAAGGCATAAATGTCAGAAATGAAGGAATATAGTTGTTTTAATTCACAAATGACTGATATATATAGAAAACGCAAAGAAATCTACAAAATATCTACCAAAACTGATAAGTATGTTTAGTGAGGTCATAGTACACAAAGTAAAAACACACAAAAATTAATTGCATTTCTATTCACTGAATGCAACAATTTTTTAAAAAAAATTTAAGAATTATACCATATAAAATAGCACAAAATATGAAATATTTAAGGATAAATTGAACAAAATATGTACAAAATTTATAGAATAAAAAAATTAAAATGTTCTGAGAAAGTTAAGTAAGACCTATATAAAGGTAAAGAAACATCATGTTCATGAATTCAAAGAATTGAATTATTAAAAGATAATTCTAGTCTCCTTAATTTACTTATAGGTTTGAGGCCATTTGAATTAAAATTCAAGCAGGGCTTCCTTTAAATGTTTTACATTTTTAGAAAATGAGAAGCTAATATTAAAATTTTATGGAAATATAAAAGACTTAGAAGAGCCAAAACAGCCTTGAAATGAAAAAAATTGGAAAGCTTATCTATAGGATTTCAAAACTTACCTTAAAACAGAGTAATCAAGATAGTGTCCAACTGACATAAAGATAGGCAAATAGATCAATGTAACAAATTACAGAATCCAAAATTAAGTTAAATAATACATATATATATATGCATATGTATATATATATATACACATTCATATATATATATTATTAAAGAATTTTTAACAAATTTATCAATGCAATTTAAATGTGGAAAGTCTTTGACACAATTGGATAACCATATTGTTTTCTTAAACACATACCTGGAACCTCTACTTCTCTATCTAACATACCCAAATTAATTTGAGATGGATCAATTTACAAACTACAAAGCTTCTAGACAAAAACACAGGAGACTATCTTTGCAACCTTCATATAGATAGAGTTCTTAGACAAAATGCAAAAGCACTAACCATCAAAAAATTCGTGAAAATTTATCACTTTTGCTAGTGGCGCGTGGGCAAGATGGCAGAATAGGAAGAGCCTGAGCTCACCTTCTCCCATAGCCACACAAAAATTCCAACTGTTCACAGAGCAACTATCTATGATAATGAGCTGAAGACTAGCAGAAAATATTGTCCACAATTAAAGAAATAAAGAAGGAGCCACAGTGAAATGGATAGGAGGGGCAGAGATGCAGAATAGTCAAGACCCACACTCTCAAATAGCTAACCCACAAAAGGAAAAATAATTCACAACATTTGCAAAGTTTCTCCCCAAGGAGCAAGGAGTCTGAGCTTCAAATTAGCCTCCCCAGCTTAGACGATCGACACTGGGAATATAAGCCCCCATAACGTCTGGTTCTGAAAGCCAGTGGGTCCTGTGTATGGGAGAGTCAGAGGACTGTAGAAAACAGAGACTTGGCAGTTAAAGGGCATATACAAAATCTCACGTTCCAAGCCCCAGTGCAGAGGTGATCATTTGAAAAGGACCAAGGTCAGCCCTCTTGCAGATCTTGGAGAGTCTCTTGGAGAGGCAAGAGGCAACTAGAACACCCCTTGGGAACAGATATACTGGTGGCAGCCAATTTGGGGACCTTGTTCTACCACAAGGACTCTAGTGCTATCAAGCACCATTTTGGAGTTCTTTCTCTAGACTATTAGCACCAGAAACTTATCCACCCACCAGCAAACAGGCATCAGTCCTGGGACACATCTAGGCAGGGTAGGCAGTCATAAAAAGACCCAGCCTTGCCCACTAGCAGGCTGGAACCAGTCATCAGAATGCCCGGGCTAAGCAGCCAGCCCCACGGAGACTCAGCCCCACCTTCCAAGAGAGCAGCAGACACTGCAGAAGGCGAGGCCAGCAACCAACCATACCAAGGGCCAGCCCTACCTACCAGCGAGCCCACAGTGACTATCTTCACAACAGCAAGGGCCCAGGGAAACCAGATGGGACATCCTTAAAGCATAGAGGTCTGGTGCCCAGAAATGAGTGTGCTTCTGGGTTCTATAGAATATCTTCTACATAAGGCCACTTATCCAAGATTTGGAAATGTAACTGACCTACCTAATACATAGCTATAAATACAGAAGATTAGATTAAATATGGAGAGAGAGAAGTATGTTTCAAATAAAGGAATAAGAAAAAACCCCAGGAGAACTATGTGAAATGGAGACAAGAAATCTATCTGATTAAGAGTTCAGGGAAATGATTAAAAAGATACTCAATGAACTCATGAGAAGAATGAATGAATAGAGTGAGAAATTTAACATAGTTAGAAAATATAAAGAAGAACCTTTAAGAATTAAAGAGTACAATAACTAAAATTAAAATACACTATAAAGAATCAAGAATAGATAGGATGATACAGAAAAAAACATAGGAAACTGGAAGATAGAGTAGTGGAAATCACATAAGCTGAAGAGAAAAAAGAATTTTTTAAAATTATGGTAATTTAAGATACAGTTATGATAATTAAGATACCTTTGGGACAACATCAAGCATGCTAACATCCCCATTATAGGGGTCCCAGAAGAAGAACATGGATAGAAAGGAACAGAGAACTTATTTGAAAATAGAATGCTAAAAACTTCCCAATCTGGGAGAAGAAAGAGAATTCCAGGTGCAGGAAGCACAGAGAATCCCAAACAACAGGAAACCAAAGAGGTCCACACTGACATATTACAATTAAAATGTCAAAAAATTTAAAAAAATCAATAAATAAAGAGAGCATCTTAAAACCATCAAGAGAAAAGCAACTAGGTAAAAACAAGGAACTCCCATTAGATTATCAACTGACTTTCCTTCAGAAACTTGGCAGGCCAGAAGTGAGTGGTATTTAAAATGATGAAGGGGAAAACCTACAATCAAGAATGCTCTACTTAGCAATGCTATCATTCAGATTTGAAGAAAAGATAAAGAGTTTTACAGACAAGCAAAAGCTAAAAGAATTTAGTACCACTAAACTGACTTTCCATGAAATCTTAAAGGGACTACTCTAAGCAGCAAAAAAGGACACAACTATAAATATGAAAATTCTGAAAAAAAATCTAAGTGGTAAAGGCAAACATACAGTAAAGGTATTAGATCACCCACTTAGAAAGGTTTAAAAAAAGTAGTAAACTCATCTATATCAACAATAAGTAGTTAAGGGATGCACAAAGCAAAAACATAAAATGTGATAGCAGAAATATTCAATGTAGCAGAGCAAGTAGGAGTGCAAGTTTCTTGGCATGCATTTAAGAGATTATCAACTTAAAATAATCATAGATTTGTAACTAAAAACCAAAAATGTATAATAGATACAAATCAAAAAAAGAAGACCAAACATAACACTAAAGATAGTCATCAAAGCACAAGGGAAGAGAACAAAGAAAGAAAGAAAGAAAAATGAACTATAAAACAGGCCCCCCAAAGTTAACAAAATGGCGGTAAATACGTAAGTATTAATAATTGCTTTAACTTAAATGAACTAAATATGTCAACCCAAAGACATAGAGTGCTTAAATGGATTTAAAAAAATCAAGACTAATGTTTGTTGCCTGTGAAAGACTCACTTCAGAGCTAAAGACACACAGAGACTGAAAGGGAGGGGATAGAAAAAGATATTTCATGCTACTAAATGGAAAAGACAAGAAATCTGGAGTAGCAACACTCATATTAGACAAAGCAGACTTTAAAACAAAGTGTACAACACAAACAAACTGTATTATATAATGATGAAGAGATCAATAAAGTAAAAGGACATTCATTAACATATATGCACCCAATACAGTAGCCCTTAAATATATAAAGCAAATGCTAACAGACATAAAGGGAGAGATTGACAATAATAGAATAATAGTAGAGGATTTTAGGAGAAGGCAATGGCACCCCACTCCAGTACTCTTGCCTGGAAAATCCCATGGATGGAGGAGCCTGGTGGGCTGTAGTCCATGGGGTCGCGAAGAGTCAGACACGACTGAGTGAATTCACTTTCATTTTTCACTTATCTGCACTGGAGAAGGAAATGGCAACCCACTCCAGTGTTCTTGCCTGGACAATCCCAGGGACGGGGGAGCCTGGTGGGCTGCCATCTATGCAGTCGCACAGAGTCAGACACGACTGACACGACTTAGCAGCAGCAGCAGCAGCAGAGGATTTTAACATTCTGTTTACATTATGGATAGACCATTCAGACGAAAATCAATAAGGCAATGTGGTTTTAAATAACACAAGTGGATTTGGTAGGTATCTACAGGACATTCCATCCAAAAATAGCAGAATGCACATTCTTTTCAAGTGCACATGCAACATTCTCTGGGATATATCACATGCTAGACCACAAAATAAGTCGCAATAAATTTTAAAAGACTGAAATTATATCAAGCATCTTTCCAAACACCACTGTATGAGACTACATCAAAGACAAGGAAAAAAAAAAACTACCAAAAAAACTAAAAAACACACCACAAACAAGTAGAGGTTAAGCTGTAAGCTACTAAACAAACAATGAATCACTGAAAAAAATCAGAGGAAATGAAATATTTGGATGACCCTATCTGCAGGGAAGGAATGGAGACTCAGATGTAGAGAGAATGGACTTGTGGACACAGCAGGGGAAGGAGAGGGTGGAATGAACTGAGAAAGTAACATTGGCATATATGCACTACCATGTGTAAAATAAATAGCTAGTGGGAAGCTGCCATATAACACAGGGAGCCCAGCCTTTTGGTCTGTGATGACCTAGATGGGTGGGTGGGAGGGGGCATGGGGGTTGGGAGGGAGACTCAAGAGGGAAAGGATATATATAGTTATTAGTGACTTGTATTGTTGTACAGCAGAAATCAACACAACATTATAAAGCAATTACCCTTCAATTAAAAAAATCTTAAAAACATACTTGGAGACAAAAGAAAACTAAAACAGTGATTCAATATCTAAGAAATACAGTAAAAGTTTCTCTAGGAGGAATGATTGCAGTGATACCAGCCTGCCACAGAAAAATAAGAAACATCTCAAATAAATAGTCTAACTTTACAACCAATGGAATTAGAAAAAGAAAAAAAGCAAAATCCAATGTTAGTAAAAGGAAAAAATAATAAAGATGGGAGCAGAAATAAATGAAATAGAAACTAAAAAATAAACAATAGAAAAGATCAATGAAACTGGTTCTAGAGCTGGTTCTTTGAAAAGATAATCAAAATTGATAAACTTTTAGCCAGACTCATAAGAGAGAGAGTCCAAATAAATAAAATCAGAGGAGATGTTTGAACAAACACTACAGAAACACAAAAGATCATAAGAGATTACTGCAAAAAATTATGTGTCAAAAAAGGACAGAAGGAGATAAATTCTTAGATATGTACACTCTTCCAAGACAGAAGCAGGAAGAAACAGAAAATATAAAAAGATGGATTACCAGTATTAAATTGAATCAGTAATTAAAAAAAAAATCCTTTAAAAATGTCCAAAATGAGATTGCTTCATAGGCAAATTCTACCAAACACTTAAAGAGGAGTTAATGCTTATCCTTCTTAAATTACACCAAAAAGTTGAAGTGGAAATAATGATTCCAAATTAATTCTACCAAGCCAGCATCACTCTGATACCAATATCAGACAACATACAATGAAAATAATAATAATTACAGGCCAGTATGACTGATGAACACTGATACAAAAATTCCCAACAAAGTATTAGCAAATAAGTTCAGAAATACATTAAAAGGATCATATACTATGGTCAAGAAATACATTAAATATATTACATACATTAAATACATCAGAAATACATTAAAAGGATCATATACCATGGTCACTTGTATCCTAGGGATGCAAGAATAGTTCAGCATTCACAGATCAATCAATGTGATACACCACATTAGCAACTGAAGAATAAAAATCATATAATCATTTCAATAGATGCAAAAAAAGTTTTGATAAAATTCAACAATTATTTATATTAATAACAAAAATTCCTAACAATTGGTTACAGAGATATAAATTCTCAATGTAATAAAGGCTAACTATGGCAAAACTACAGCCAACATCACACTTGATGGTGAAAAGCTGAAAGCATTTCTTCTAAGATCTGGAACAAGACAAAGATGATAACTCTCACTACTTTTATTTATCATAGTATTGGGAGTCCTAGCCACAGCAATCAAACAAGAAAAAGACATAAAAGGAACCTAACCTGGAAAAGAAAAAGTAAAAACACTGCTGTTTGTAGATGATATGATACTATATATAGGAAATCCTAAAGACAATTAGAACTCATCAATGAGTTTAGTGAAGTTGCAGGATACAAAATTAATATTCATAAATCTGTTTTTGTGTCTATACACTAACAACAAACTATCAGAAAGAGAAAAAATAAAAAAAAATCATTACAATTGCATCAAAAATAATAAAATACCTAGGAGTAATCTAACCAAAGAGGTACTGAGAAAAATATGACACTGATAAAAGAAATTGGAAATGACACAAATAGATGGAAAGATATACCAAGCTCATGAATTGGAAGAACTAATATTGTTAAAATTGACCATACCAATCAAGCCAATTTACAGATTCATTGCAAGCCCTATCAAAATACTGATGACATTTTCTACAGAACTAGAACATATAATACTAATATTTATATGGAATCACAGGTGACCCCCAAATAGCAAAGCAACCTTGAGAAAAAAGAACAAAGCTGAAAGTATCACACATGCTGATTTCGACCTATACTACAGATCTACTGTAATCAAAACAGTATGGTACTGGTTTCCAAACAGACATATAGATCAATGAAACAGAATAGAGAGCCCCCAAATAAACCCACAGTCTGTGGTCAATTAGGTGGCACTAGTGGTAAAGAACCTGCCTGCAAATGCAGGTAGACATAATAGAGGTGAGTTCAATTCCTGGATTGGGAAGATACCCTGGAGGAGGGCACGGCAACTCACTCCAGTATTCTTGCTTGGAGAATCCCATGAACAGGTGTCTGGCTGGCGGCAGTTCATAGAGTTTCACAGAGCCAGACATGACTGAAGTGACTTAGCACACACACATGCAATCTATGACGAAGGAGGCAAGAATATACAATGGGGAAAAGACGGCCTCTTCAATAAGAAGTGTTGGGAAAACCAGACAGCTACATGCAAAAGAGTCAAACTGGAATACTTTCTCATACCATATACAAAAATAAACTCAAAATGGATTACAGACTTATATGTAAGACCTGAAACGAGAAAATTTCTAGAAGAAACCATGGCAGTAAGCTCTTTGACATGGATTTTAGTAGTAATTTTTTGGATATGTTTCCTTAGGCAAAAGAAAAAATAGAGAAATGGAACTACATCAAACTAAAAAGCTTGTACACAGCAAAGGAAATTACCAATGAAACAAAATGGTTGCTCACTGCATGAGAGAAGATATTTATAAATGATGTATCAACAAGGGGTTAATATCCAAAATATAAAAATAACTCCTACAACTCAAAAGTTGACAGTGGATACCAGAGATACTTGGCCCAAAGAGAACTAGGGTAATGGTTAATGTAATTATTCTCAAACTTGAACCTGCACCAAAATCATCTGGAGAGTTTCTAAAACAAAACCTTTCTGGACCTCACCACCCTCCAAATTTCTGATTCAGTAGGGCGGTGGAATTTGATAAACTGCATTGTAAATAAGCTCTCTGGTGATACTAATGCAATTACACCTTGATAATCATTAGGTTAATAGAACATGGCACCCCCATGGGTAAGATAAATGGATAGCCAATAAGGATATTATTAAATTTTTTAAATCAAAAGAACTCATGAAATGGAAAATCAGGAGGCTAACAGACTGATTATCCATCCCAGACTTACTTTCTAGAGTGAGGCTTATGGCAGCCAGATAATAAACAGGTTTGACTCAGAGTGCACCTACTTGATTCTTAGACCTATCTAGTCATTTCTTCAACGTTGGTCTCTTGGCCTACGAAGCAAGGACGATGACACTAGAGAAGGCCAAGTGGAAACCTCTGAAATTTCCCCTAATACCAGTCAAGAAAATAAAACTGCTTCCCCAAAATGGAAGGGAGTATTGACAACCTTAAAGACCTAACGGATACCAAAATGATGCTCCACATTAAATCTCCATTAATTCACTAGGCTGGGTCCTACAAAAACTAGATGGATCCTGCAGAATGAAAGTGGAACAAGGCAAAATCAACCAAGTAGTGGACCCAATTGCAGCTGCTATGCAAGATGTAGCTAAAACTGAATATCATGGCCTTGGGTACCTAATATAATGCTACTAATCTGAGGGATAAGTTTTTTTTTTTACCCTATCTGGAAGAAGAGCTAGAAGCAATTCACATTCATGTGGGACAAACATCAGTATAAAGTTATAGTCATGCCCCAGGGATATCAACTATCCTCTTCTCTGCCTTAATATTATCCAAAGGAAACAAGACTATCTAGACACTGCAGAATTATTTCAGTGGGTAGAAGAGCTCACACTAGTTGAACAAAATAAGCAAGAACCTTGGTAAGTACTTTGGAAGCCTTGGAAAGACACGTGATCTCTAAAGATGCCCTATTAATATTCAAAGACCTGCCAAATCAATGAAATGTTCAGGAAACTAGTGGAGGGACCTAAGATGGCTTATCAAAGTAAAGTACAAATTATTACATCTTGTCTCTCTGACCATGAAAAAAGAAACACAAATCTTTATTGAATTCTGGAGGTAGTACATTCCCCAACTGGGAATACCACTCTGACCATTTACTGACTGACTCACAAGGCTGCCAGCTTTAAGTGAGACTTGCACAGGTCCAGGCTGTGGTAATAAATAGCCTTGCCACTAGGTCCATATGCCTCATACAACCCAACAGACCCTTCTGTACATCTGATGTAGAGCTTATGGAAAGCAGCCATAGGAGAATCACAGGTAGATCCTAAGGTCATGCCATCTATAGCACAAAAGTACACACCATTCAACAAACAGCTCCCGATGCACTAGAGGGCCCTAGTAGAGATATAGATTGAACTGTGAAACATCAGGTGACTAGGAGATCAGAACAGTCCATCATTCTGTCAGACCCACCAAGACTGACTGGGATTCCCAGCATCAATCCATCTTATATGGAAAGGGTACATCTGCAATTGAGCATAAGAAGAACCAGAGAACATAAGCAAGCTAGTAATGGGGAATCTTTGAGTGATGGACTGGTCTTCCACTTTGTATGAGAAGAGAGGTGGGCCAGGGAAAGGATATAAACTCATGGCAGTGATGATAGATTTGACTGGTTGACCAGGGGCCTGAAGGACCCTTGTGTAATATTCCATTGTGTATATGTACCACAAATTCTTTATCCATTCATCTGTCAATGGACATCTAGGTTGCTTCCATGTTCTAGCTATTGTAAATAGTGCTGCAATGAACAAAGGGATACATGTGTCTTTTTCAACCCTGATTTCCTCAGGATATATGCCTAGGAGTGGGATTGCTGAGTCATATGATGGTTTTATCCCTACTTTTTGAGGAATCCCCATACCATCTTCCAGAGTGGCTGTATCAATTTACATTCCCACCAACAGTGCAAGAGGGTCCCCTTTTCTCCACACCCTCTCCAGCATATTGTTTGTAGACTTTTTGATGATGGCCATTCTGACCAGTGTGAGGTGATATCTCATTGTAGTTTTGATTTGTATTTCTCTAATAATGAGTGACGTTGAGCATCTTTTCAATGTGCTTGTTAGCCATCTGTATGTCTTCTTTGGTCTGTATGTCTTCTCTGTTTAGGTCTGTTTCCCACTTTCTGATTGAGTTTTTTGTTTTTCTGGTATTGAGTTGTATGAGCTGCTTGTATATTGTGAAAATTAATCCTTTGTCAGTTGTTTAATTTGCTATTATTTTCTCCCATTCTGAGGGTTGCCTTTTCACCTTGCTTATAGTTTCCTTTGCTGTGCAAAAGCTTTTAAGTTTAATCAGGTCCCACTTGTTTACTTTTCTTTTATTTCCATTGCTCTAGGAGGGGGGTCATAGAGGATCTTGCGTTGATTTATGTCATCGAGTATTCTGCCTATGTTTTCCTCTATGAGTTTTATAGTTTTTGGGCTTACATTTTGGTCTTTAGTCCATTTTGAGTTTATCTTTGTGTGTGGTGTTAGGAAGTGTTTTAATTTCATTCTTTTACATGTAGCTGTCCAGTTTTCCCAGTACCACTTATTGAAGAGGCTGTCTTTGCCCCACTCTATATTTTTTGCCTCCTTTGTCAAAAACAAGTTACCCATAGGTGCATGGGTTTATTTCTGGGCTTTCTATCTTGTTCCATTGGTCTATATTTCTGTTTTGATGACTATATCTTTGTAGTGTAATCTGAAGTCAGGAAGGTTGATTCTTCCAGCTCCATTCTTCTCTCTCGAGACTGCTTTGGCTATTTGGGGTCTTTTGTGTTTCCATATGAATTGTGCAACTTTTTTGTTCTAGTTCTGTGAAAAATTCCATTGGTAATTTGATAGGGATCACATTGAATCTGTAGATTGCTTTTGGTTGTATAGTCATTTTCCCAATATTGATTCTTCCTACCCAGGAACATGGAGTATCTGTCCATCTGTTTATGTCATCTTTGATTTCTTTCATCAGTGTCTTTTTTAATTTAATTATGCAGAGCCCCTCTCTCACATTAACTTTTAAGTCACTAAACTATCCATCTGCAATATATTTCCTTCCTTAGGAAAGGCAAGCCACAGTAGTTACAAAGGATACTCTGATCACTTTGCACAGTGTGTTGCAGAGGAGGGTGTAAGTGCTTGGGTGTGCTTCTTCTCCACCTCAGGCTATTTCTAATGAATGCAGTTAGGCCTGATCTTTTTCTACTTTCCAATCATAGGTCAGCCCTTCACATACCTCTTAGAGCTTTGGCAAACTAATGCTTGTTTGCATACCAGCTCTTTTCTTTTTTGTTTCCTTTCCTCCTTTAGACTTGAAGGTCAGCAAATTGACTATGAAAGTTTATGGAATATGATTCTATAGGTGGTGGACAAACACATGTGTCCAATTCTGTGTTGATGCCTATGTAAACAAGACACATGATAAATGTGCAAAGCACCAGCCAATAAAATACTTAAATTGGGAAACCCCTTAATATCTCTACTTGTATTACATTAATGTTTGGGAAGACTGTTAATGTTTGGGTAAGCCAAGTCCTACTGCTGTTCTTGTTAAGATAACATAAAAGTGCATTATCAGCTGTAATTTTATCTTGTCCCCTTCTAATATCCTCCTACAGAGCAACAGTATGCCTTTAGCAGTGCAGTCTGTGATATAATGAATATATCTTCACTTGGTGTTTTCTTTCTAGAAAGCATTATTTTCTTATCTCATCCTAGGCTTCAATGTAGATGGTGCCTAATGTTTCCTCCTAAACAAAAAACTAAGAAGATGTATTACTGCTCTTACTCAAACATCAAATGTTCCTAGGAAAATGAATGTATATTTCTCTGCCTTCCCTGCCACACACGGTATGCCAACAAATGACTGTCTGATCGCCTGACCTGATGGGACTAGCCCTTAAGCAATGCCACATGCTTACGCACATTTCTGCAGAATTTAATTTGCTAAAAACCTCATTAAACATTCATGTATACTTTGTTTCCTTCCATTCTTTGCTGATTACTAAAGCATTTCTATTTGTCAACATAAGCATTTTCTTTTCTCATTGCTCTCCTCTTCCTGCTCTCTTCTTTGAGTTATGGTGTCATTCAGGAATTTAACATTGAAGTATTTTATCACTGGAAATGTGGAGCGAGTTTTCAGTGCCTTAATGGTTAGCTCACATAAGAGAGAAGTCTTCTTAAGTTTAATTTACAGGGGAGTGAATTCCCATTGTTTCCTTCTTAATTGCATACTCTCTGGTTTTGAGGGCTCAATGGGTTAAGAATCTGCCTGCAATGCAGGAGAAACACGAGTTTGAGTCCTGGTTCAGCAAGATCGCCTGGAGGAGGAAATGGCTACCCACTCCAATATTCTTGCCTGAAAAATCCCAGGAACAAGGGAGCCTGGCTGGCTACAGTCCAAGAGTTGCAAAGAGTCAGACACGACTGAGCGACTAAGCACCCACGCACAGGAAAGCTGAAAGCTGATCAGTTCTCTCCTTCCCACCTCACCCTCTCCTCCCAGACCATAACCAGAGCCTATTACAAGAAACTGCAAAATTAACTTGAAGCTCCCACCCTAGAGCTAGGTTCAGGGACATTCATGTCTATATTAAAGTGAAGATAACAGTAAACACCACTTGTATTGTGTTTTACATTATTCAACATACCTACATCTCATATATTCCAAGCCAGAAAACCATTGGGGTAAGTGTTAAATCTATCTGAATTGAAGTTCAGAGCAGTTAAGTAATTTGCCTGTGTTTGTTCCTGGGAAGTGGAGCCAGGAAGCAAACTTAGATCCTTGATTCCAAGTGGACTTTCTCTGCTTAATTCCACATCACATTTGTGTTAATGATTCTTAAAGGAATGTTATCAGCAGCAAATTCATAAACTTTGTAGGGGTTGAGATATAATTGACATATAACATTATATTAGTTTCAGGTGTACAACACAATGATTCAGTATATGGATTTATTGCAAAATGATCACCACAGTAAGTCCAGTTAACATCCATCATCACCTACAATATTTTTCTCATGGTGAGAGCCTTTAAGATCTACCAGTGAACCAGTGAAGTTGCTCAGTCATGTCTGACTCTTTGCAATCCCATGGACTATAGCCTACCAGACCCCTCCATCCATGGAATTTTCCAGGCAAGAGTAGTAGAGTGAGTTGCCATTTCCTTCTCCAGGGGATCTTCTCAACCCAGGGATCAAACTCAGGTCTCCCACATTGCAGGCAGATGCTTTACCATCTGAGCTACCAGGGAAGCCCATTAAGCAACTAACCTCTTAGCAACTTTCAAATATACATTACAGTACTACTGACTATAGTCACCACTCTGTACACTACCTCCCCAGGACTTATTTCTTTTATAACTAGAAGTTTGTACTTTTGATGCCCTTTATCCATCTTAGGTGTTTTTTTTTTTAATTTTAATTTTTTATGGATAAATAGGTTTTCAGTTTAAATAAACACTAGATGTTCAAATTATTGGATATTGATATGGTACATGAGAATGCCAGGAATATACAATGACTGCAAAAAATATATATAAATATGCTGTGGAGATTTAAAAATACTTGTACTAGCTACTTCTTCTTCCTTGGAATAAACATTGCAGGTCTTCTTCTTGATTGTTTTGGAGTAAAACAGTTTTAGGATTCATGCTTTAAATCAACTGTAAAATCTCCCTGCAAATGACCATTTCATAAAATGGCTTTGTTATACCAACCCAGGTATAAAAAGAATGAAGCGAACAGATTCAAGGTTAATTGTTATTTAAGTGTTCCTTATCAGAGACAGATTTTTTTGCAAGGTTATAACCCCAGACCAGTTGTCTCCCTGAAATGACTAGTCAGCATTTACTTTCCTAGGAAATCAATTTTAATATTAATGTAAATATGGTACAATTAACAATAACAATCAAAAACTATAAGAATTTCCAAGCAAACTGAGCACATTTTTTTTGGCTCATTGTGGTTTGGGATTATCTACACTTTGGATCCACTACTGGATAATCTAACATTTACTATTTTGCTTGAAAGAATTTTTTTAAAAATGTCTTTTGTTTTTAAAATGTCAGAGGATCATCTAAACTTTTTTCCATCAATGACTCTATACTTTTTACAGAGCACATTATGTCCTCAAGAAACTAACGACTCATTTCAAAGCATGGTGAGAATCTCTTTCGATGGCCCATTACCTTAGAAAGTGGGTTCATAATACTCAAATAAAATCAGAGCATGTAGTGTTAGTAACTGATACGTTGGTCTCTTACACAAAAGTAAAACCTGTATTTGTTGGTTTGCTCATCCCTGAGGCAATTTGACTGTATGTATTATATACTTCTGTGCACATAACTCATCCCAACACAGTCACTCCTCCAAGATTTTCAGTCTTCTAATTCATGAACACAAGAATTTGGCTACTGCATCATACTGTAAAATACCTCCTGACTTGGCACTTTACAGTAACTAGAAATCTTTTATTTTAAATTTTAAAATATACTTATTTTTTCTCAGAAACAAAAGAAAGGACAAGTTAAGACACCTCTGAACAGGCAGAGAAACCAGAGGTTATTAGGTTTGTTTTTCTTTCCACGGGAAAAATTGCTAAGGAATTAAAATAGAACAGCAGTGTTTAGTTATATTGTGAGAATCTCACCACTCTCTGTCCTTCTCCAATTTCTTTGGTTTCGGAAGCACATCTAGAACCGAATCTCTCTTGCCACAAAGTTCAGTTCTGATCTTGAATGAAAATTGCCTAGGGCATGTTGACTAGATCAAAAAATAAGTCAAAGACATAGGAATCATTCATGCTATCTTTCCCTGAATAGCATGTTTTCCAAGAAAAGGTGAAGAGGGGAGGAGAATGGATGAAGTCAAATCCAATTATTATTAAGCACACACACGCAATATTAAATATCGTTCCACCAGAAAGTCTATGATTGATGAAATCATATAGCCCTATCATATGCTGGGAAAATTTATTTCACCTTTTAATACTTCAGTTTTCTTATCTAAGGGGAAAAAATCATCCACAGAATGACTGTAATTAAATGAAAGAATGAATATAAAGACTTTGAAGTTATACATCTGTGCTAGATTCTTGGCTCACACAGTCCTCGCAAGAAACTTAATGCTGTAGGACCTCAGACTTCTCATTTTTGAAAGCAGGGATAATAACCTTTCTCATAGGTTTATTGTAAAGACTGAATGAGATAATGTATAAAAGACTTAGCCCAGTACCAAGCACATAGTACATATTCATGAAATGGTCATTCTATTTTCCCCTTCCCATTAGTTCTCACATCTAACTTTCTTCCTTGCAATTATTTTTATTAAACATTTTAACAACTTATCTTCTATCAAACTCTTCACTATTAAAATTTAGGAATCTAGGGAAAGAGTCATCTTAAATTTCATCTCAAAATGTCACTTAGTAAATGTGCCTGTTTGCAAATATTCTGTTGATTAAACAAACTTCTAAAGATATTTTATGTTAAAACTCTTTTGCTTATGCTTTTTAGAAACAAAAGAAAATGGAAGGATATCTGCACCCAGAATCAATTACTGTTAACATCTTAGCAAATTAGCTTCTATATTTTTTTTTTGTTTTATAGAAAAACGGCGCTATTGTTTTTGTAAAAATAATACATGCTAATTAAAAAGGATCCAGCGATCCAGAAAACAAAGTTTAAAATTACTTTAACCACATTAGCCATAAATTACTGTTATTAATATTAGAAGAAAATAATCAAGTTATTTCCTACACACCTAACATAGATGGATGAATTCATGTATGTGTTTATGGGAAGGATGAATAGAAAAATAATTAAATTTTATTTCCCTTGAATTTTATATAAAAATTTAAATAAATTGAAGCAACGTAGGGACGGACTGAGGGAGACAAAGAGAGACTATAAAATATTAATAGACTTGTCATTTTAAGAAATCTAAGATTATCAGTTTTAGTTAATACCCATTGATGCCAAGCTTTAAAAGACAGTAGTGGTCTTTTTTCGTAGTCTCTTCCTTTGATCTCTTAAAAAAATGTTATTTATTTTTTTATCTTTATATTGTCAGTATTTAACCATGCTCATTTCTTGTCCTGTTACCATGTGCTGTGCTGCGCTAAATCACTTCAGTTGTGTCTGACTCTTTGCAACCCTGTGGACTGTAGCCCGCCAGGCTTCTCTTCCATGGGATTCTCCAAGCAAGGGTACTGGAGTGGTTTGCCATGCCCTCCTCCAGGAGATCTTCCTGACCCAGTGATCAAACCTGTGTTTCTTACATCTCCTGCATTGGCAGGTGGGTTCTTTACCAGCAGCGCCACCTGGGAAGCCCCTGTTACCATATCCCATAATTAATTCATACTGGCTTTATATCAATACTTAAACTGACTCAGTGCTTACCCACCAGTCTTTTACTTTGATTTCTATATTCCTCAATTCTTTATTTTGATTCATTTCTTAAATGGCTAGACTAATGTCAAAATATTCTTTCAATAATGCTGGGCTCTCCAAATTGTTGGAGAATGTCTATTTGCTGCCTTTATATCATAATGCCATTTTGACTAGATACATTTCTTGACTCACTGTGAATAAGTATGAAGCCAGCCTCAATCAGCTCTTTTTCCCTTGTAAGTAATTTGCATTTTAAGACAATTTTTGGAACAGTTTTAAGTTTCCTTAAAACTGAGAGGAGGGTACAGAGATTTCCCATATACCCTCTGTCCCAACACATGTATAACCTCCCCCTTTATGAATATCATTCATCAGAATGGTACATTTTTTTTACCAAGGATGAACCTACATTGACAAGTGTAATCACATGAAGTCCATAGTTACCTAAAGGTTCTCGCTTGGTGTTGTACATTGAAAAGATTTGGACAGATGAATAATGACATGTATCTATCTTTATAATGAGGAAGGCACGGCAACCCACTCCAGTATTCTAGTCTGGAGAATTCCCATGGACAAGGCAGCAGCCTCGTGAGCTACAGTCCACAAGTCCAAAGAATCGGACATGACTGAGCGACTAAGCACAGCACTTCTCTAAAAGTCATAACTTATTTTCACTGCTCTGAAAGCCCTCTGTGTTCTGCCGATTCAACTCCTCTCCTCCCCCACCACTGGCAACCACTTATCTTTCTCTTGTCTCCATAGTTTTGTATTTTCCAGAATGTTATATATCTGGAATCATACAGTAAGTGGCCTTCTCAGGCTGGCTTCTTTCACTTAGTAATTTGCATTTAAATTCCTCTGTGTCTTTCCATGTCTTGATATCTCTTTTTAGTCCTGAATACTGTTCCATTGTCTGATAAACAACAGTTCGGTTATCCATTCATCTACTGAAGGACATCCTGGTTGCTTCCAAGTTTCAGTTATTATGAGTAAAGTTGCTGTAAACATCAATGTGTAGGTTTTTATGTGGATATAAATTTTCAGCTCCTTTGGGTAAATACTCAAGAGCACAATTACTTGATCATGTGGTAAGAGTACGTTTAGTTTTGTAAGAAATGGCTAAAACGTCTTCCAAAGTGACTGTACCACCCGCAACGAATGAGAATGGTTGTTGTACAGCCTCGCCAGCATTTGGTGCTGACACTGTTCTGGATTTGGGCCATTCTAATAGGTATGTAGTGGCATCTCATGGTTGTTGTTTTGATTTACATTTCATTAATGACACATCTTGTGGAGCATCTTTTCTTATGCTTTTCTTATGTTTATATTCCCTCTGTTTTTCTTCTTTTGTGAGATGTCTGTTAAGATCTTTGGCCCAATTTTCAATCAGGCTGCCTGTTTTCTTACTGTTGGGTTTTGAGGCAATTTCTTGTTTTGGTTGACAGGTATCAAATACATCTTTTGTGATTGTTTTTTACCCATCTGTGGCTTGTCAGAAGACAATTCTTATGATACTGTTTTTTGAAGTGCAGATGTTTTTAACTTATTAATTATTTCTTTTATCAATTATGTCTTTGGTGCAATATCTAAAAACACATCAACATCTAGATTTTCTCCTGTAGTTTTGCATTTTACATTTAGGACTATAATCCACTTAAGAGTTCACTTTTGTGAAGGGTGTAAGAAGTGTTCCAGTACCATTTGTTGAAGATACTAAATTTGCTGCATCATATTGCCTTTGCCCCTTTTTCAAAGATCAGTTAGCTATATGTATGGGGGTCTATTTCCGGGCTGTCTGTTCTGTTTCATTGATCTATTTATCTATTCTTTCACCAATACTTGGAGAAGGAAATGGCAACCCACTCCAGCATCCTTGCCTGGAAAATCTCATGGACATAGGAGCCTGGTGGGCTGCAGTACATGGGGTCGCAAAGACTAATACTAACACTTCACCAATACTACACTGTCTTAATTATTATATCGTTATGGCATGTCTTGAAGTTGAATAGCGTCAGTTCTCCAACTTTGTCCTTCTTCAAATATGGTATTGGCTATTCTGAGTCTTTTGCCTCTCCATATAAACTGTGTAATAAATTTATTGAAATCTATAAAATAATTTGCTGGGATTTTGATTGGGATTACATTGAATCCATAGATCACATTGGGAGATAACTGATATCCTAATGTTATCTTCCTATCCATGATCATGGAAATACTTCCACTTATTTAGTTCTTTTTAGATATCATCATTCATCACAGTTTTACAGCTTTCCTTATACGGATCTTGTATATGTTTTGTTAGATTTATGCCTAAGTGTTTCATTTTGGGGATGCTAATGTAAATATTATTGTGTTTTTTATTTCAAATTCCACTTGTTCATTATCAGTACACAGGAAAGCAATTGACTTTGGAATATTAACCTCGAATTCTGCAAACTTGCTATGTCACCTATTAAGTCAAGGAGTTACTTTACTGATTCTTTTGATATTTTACATAGATGGTCAGGTCATCTGCAAAAAAAAAAAAAGACACAGTTTTCAATCTTTCTTCCTAATATGTATACATTTTATTTCTTTTTCTTGCCTTATTGAATTAGCAAGAAATTCCAGTAAGATGTTGAAAAGGAGTGGTGAGAAGGGACACTAAGTGTTTTATAGCTGTCCTAGCGGAAAAGCTTTGGGTTTCTCACTAGTGACAATGAAGCCATTGTTGTTTTACAATTGTGAAGTCATGTCCAACTCTTTGCAACCCCATGGACTACTGCACGCCAGGCTCTTTTGCCCTTCACTGTCTCTCAGAGTTTGCTCAAATACATGCCCATTGAGTCGGTGATACTATTTAACCATTTCATGCTCTGCCACCTTCTTCTCCTTTTGCCTTCAGTCTTTCCCAGCATCAGGGTCTTTTCCAGTGAGTCAGCTCTTCACATCAGACAGCCGAAGTATTGGAGCTTCAGCTTCAGCATCAGCATCAGTCCTTCCAATGAGTATTCAGGGTTGATCTCCTTTAGGATGGACTGGTTGGATCTTCTTGCTGTCCAAGGGCCTCTCAAGAGTCTTCTCCAGCACCACAGTTCGAAAGTATCAATTCTTTGGCACTCAGCCTTCTTTATGGTTCAACTCTCACATCCATACATGACCACTGGAAAAATCCATAGCTTTGACTATATGGACATTTGTCGGCAAAGTGGTGTCTTTGCTTTTTAGTACACTGTCTAGGTTTGCCACAGCTTTCCTTCCAAGGAGCAAGCGTTTTTGAATTTCATGGCCACAGTCACCATCCACAGTGGTTTCAAAATCCAAGAAAATAAGATCTGTCATGGCTTCCACTTTTTCCCTTGCTATTTGCCATGAAGTGATGGGACCAGATGTCACGATCTTAGTTTTTTGAATGTTGAGTTTTAAGCCAGCTTTTTCACTTTCTTCTTTCACCCTCATCAAGAGGCTCTTTATTTCCTCTTCACATTCTGCCATTAGAGAAGTTGGTTGTAGGTTTTTCACAGACAGTCTTTACCAAATGAAGAAAGTTCCTCTCTATTCCTAGTTTGTTAAGGTGTGTTTTATAGCCAAGAATGTGGTCTATCTTGGTGATTATTCCATGTGAGCTTGAGGAAAATGTGTATTCTGCCGCTGTTGGATAAAGTAGCCTATAGAACAAAATTTATCCCATTGATTGATGATGTTGCTAAGATCAACTATGTCACTGATTCTCTGCATGCTAGATTTGTCCCTTTCTGAGACAGAGAGGGAGAAAGAAGTGCTGAAGTCCCTAACATGATCATGAATTAATCTATTTCTCCTTGAAGTTCTATCAGTTTTTGCCTCACCCAGTTTGACACTCTGCTGTTAGGCACATGCACATTAATAATTAGAAAGGCTTCTTGGGGACTGAATCTTTTATTATATGTAATGCCCTTCTTTATCCATAATAACTGTCCTTACTTTGAAGTCTGCTCTGAAATTAACATAGCTACTCCTACTTAGATTAGTGTCAGCACATATAATTTTCTCCATCATTTTACTTTTCTGTGACTGTGGAATTATTCATTTCATCCTTTAATTATGTCATTTTTTCCCTATATATTATTTTGAATGTGTTATTGAGTACATAGATTTATTATTATCATTATTACTGTATCTTCTTGATGAGCTGAACCTTCACTCATTATGAAATTTTCTTTATTTCTTCCCTGGTAGCTCAGATGGTAAAGAATCTGTCTGCAATATGGGAGACCTGGGTTCAATCCCTGTGTGGGGAAGATCCCTGGAGTAGGAAATGGCAACCCACTCCATTATTCTTGCCTGGAGAATCCCATGGACAGATGAGCCTGGCAGGCTACAGTCCACAGGGTTGCAGAGTCAGACATGACTGAGGCGACTTAGCATGCACACACACAGCTAATTAACAATGTTGTGATAGATTCAGGTGGACAACGAAGAGCCTCTGCCATGTATACATGTATCCATTCTCCCCCAAATTCCCCTCCCATCCTGCCACATAGCAACGAGCAGAGTTCTCTGTGCTGTACAGTCGGATCTGGTTGGTTATCTATTTTGAATATAGCAATGTGTATATGTTGATTCCAAACTCCCTAACTATTCCTTCCCACCATCTTTCCCCTCTGGCAACCATAAGTTCATTCTCTAAGTCTGTGAGTCTGTTTCTGTTTGTAAATAAGTTCATTTGTATAATTTATTTTTAGATCCCTCCTTTAAGGGATATCATACAATATGAAATCTTTTTTTTAATTGGTGCATTTAGACCATTGACATACAAAGTGATTGTTGACATAGTTGGCTTAATGTCTCCCATCATTGTTACTGTATTGTATTGGCCTTTGTTCTTTGTTCCTATCTTTGTCTTCTACTTTTTCTGCTTTTTGTAGTTTTAACTGACCACTCTTTATGTTCACATTTGCTTTTTTTCTCTTAGCACATAATTTATACTTTTTTAAAAGCTATTTTTAGTGGGTGTCCTAGAATTTGCAATATACATCGATAACTTCATTCAAATAACACCAAACCACTTCATTGGTAATGTGAGTACCTTAAAGTAATAAAATAATCCTAATTCCTTTCTCCTATCATTTATTTCACTTGTATACATAAGCGTACATAAGTATAGGGACATACACATGAGAATATATTACCAAATACATTGCTGCTATTATTATTTTTAATAAACTGTTATCTGTTAGATCAACATCACTATATATAAAATAGATAACTAATAAGCACATGCACAGGGAACTCTACTCAATACTCTTTAATGGCCTATATGGAAAAAGAATCTGTAAAAAAGAATGGATATATGTATAACTGATTCATTTTTCTGTACACCTGAAACTAACACAACATTGTAAATCAACTGTACTCCAATAAATCTTTTATAAAAAGAGAATAATAAAAAATGTTTTATCTTCACCTATTCCTTCTTTGATGTTCTTCATTTTTAAAAAATTTAGAACTGAATTTCTGATCTATATTATTTTCCCTGCCTCTCAAGAACTTCTTTGAATATTTCATACAATGAAGGTTCACTGGCAACACATTCTCTCAATTTTTGTTTCTCTGAGAAAGTTTTTATTCATCCTTCACTTTTGAATGATGATATTTTACAGGGTACAGCATTCTAGGTTGGTGGGTTTTTTTCTCTCTCAACACTATAAATATTTCCCTCTACCCTTTTCTTGTTACCATGGTTTCTGAAAGTCAGATGTAATTTTTATCTTTGTTCCACTATAGCTAAGTTTATTCCCTCTGGCTTCTTTTGGGATTCTTTTTCTTCATCATTGATTTTTTATAATTTGAAAATAATATGCATAGGTATCATTTGTTGGCATTTATTCTGCTTGGTATTCTCAAGCTTCTTGGGTAGGTGGTTTGGTGTTTGACATTAATTTGGGGAAATTCTCAGTTTCAATTGTTTCAAATATTTCTTCTATTCCTTTCTTGCTTCCATTATGTGTATGTTACACCTTTTGTAATTGTCCTACAGTCCTTGGATCTTCTGTTTTGTTTGTTTTTTTTTTTCAGACTTTGTTTTCTTTCCTTTTCAGTTTCTAAGGATTCTGTTGATACATCATCTAGGGCAGAGATTCCTTCCCCAGCAACATCCAATCTATTGGGCCCATCAAAGATATCATTTCTGTTATGGTGGTACTTTTTTTTTTAATCTGTAGCATTTCTTTTTGGTTCTTTCTTGAGATTACCTACCTCTCTGATTACACTGCCCATCTGTCCTTGCATGCTACTTTATCATTAGAGCCCTTAGTATCTTAGTCATAGTAGTTTCAAGTTCCTGGTCTGATTAATTCCAACATCCTGCATTGTCTGGATCTGATGCTTGATCTGCCTCTTCCAATTGGATTTTTTGACTTTTGTTATGCCTCATAACTTTATCTTGATAGCCAGACATGCTGCTCTGGGTAAAAGGAACTGCTGTAAATAGGCCTTCAATAGTCACAGATAGCAAATTATGGCACCAACTTCAACCCAGACAGACAACTCACTATGACTCACTAGTTCAGGTTTTAAATACATTGCCTACTAACTTTGCTAAATGGTATTTTAAATTTTAGTAAGGCCATGCTGGGCTTCCCTGGTAGCTCAGTGGTAAAGAACCCACCTGCCAATGTAGGAGATATAGGTTCAGTCCCTGGGTCAGGAAGATTCCCCTGGATAAGGAAATGGCAGCCCACTCCAATATTCTTGCCTGGAAAATCCCATGGACAGAGGAACCTGGCGGGCTACAGTCCATGGGGTTGCAAAAGAGCTGGACATGACTTAGCGACTAAACAACAAACAAAATGTGGTGATGAGGTATGTGGAGAAAAGGGTTGTTCTATAATCCTATGATTAGGTCTCACTGTTTTAGTCCACACTTCTGGACAGTGAACTTCACAAGCATTCCTCAGGATTTTTTTTCTCTCCACTTACATGTAATAGGAAGATTAGAGTTGGCTGAAATTGCATATTTACTTTCCCTGGTCACTTAGGCCACAATAACACCCCACCAGGCAAGGCTCTGGTTAACTAATTTCCCCTGAGGGCAGGCCTATTAAGAACAGAATGCTATGGCATATTTCAAAATGATTCCTTTACCCTTGTCCCTGATGAAAACCCTCAGGGATTTTACTCCAATACTTAGTATGGGAAGCTGGTTGTGCTCCTGGAAGCAAATACCACAATATGTGGGACCCCCTCCATGTCTGAGATCCCTGAAGTTTTTAATTTCCAGAGTTATCCTCATGGAGCCTCCAGAAAATTATCAGTTACAGTTCAGGTTTTCCTACCCTGGCAGTGGTCCCAGTGGCAGCTTCTGCTTGTGAGTCTGCTCCAGAAAGCTGTAGCTCCTTGTATTTGCCAGCCTGTGTCTCCGTCTTAGGGGGAGCCATTTGCCTTGTGTCCTCCCTTATTATGGATCCAAGAAGGCTGGTTGATTTTTCAGTCCATTCAGCTTTTTACTTGTTAAGAGTAGTGGTGACTCCTAGTGATGGTCGCTCAGTTGTGTCTGACTCTTTGCAATCCCACAGACTGTACCCTGCCAGGTTCCTCAGTCCATGGGGTTCTCCAGGCAAGAATACTGGAGTGGGCTGCCATTTCCTTCTCCAGGTGACTCCTAAGCAGAACCAGAAATTCAATAATTTGCTTTTTATTCCTGAAAAAGTGAAGAAATTTTTCTTCATCCTTACATTCATTCGACAAATATTTATCAGGCACCTACATCAATCTGCCTGCAAGCAGAGACCAGGATTCAATCCCTGATTTGGGACAGTCCCCTGGAGAAGGGAATGGCTTCCCTTCCATGGGGTCACAAAGAAAGGACTGAGCAACTAACACTTTCACTTACAACTTACCAGACTGGGTTCTAAGCACTGGTATTATAACAGTGAACAAAACAAACTCATCCTTTCATGGAACTTGTATGATAGTGGAACCTTATAAGTTTAATAGTTTAAAAATAAGAATCTATCTTGGTGTTAAGTATTTTAAATTTACTAAGAGCACAAAATGCTCTTTTGATATTAAAACTCAATTTTTGTGTCTATTTACCTTTTCTGTAACGACATTGGTTTGAATCCTCATTTTATTTTCCTAAGCACACACCCTCTCTTTTCACTTCATCTTTGGGCTCTTGTTCATTGAATACTGGTTCTTATTAAATTGTTCAATAGGATGCAACATTTATGAACTTTCTGTTCTTTATTTTGTATTTTCATTTAGGTTGGACTCTATCTTTTGCATCTAATGCATAATTTCATGTTGTGCTACAGTATTCTTCCTTTGTTGTCATTTGTTTGTTTCATCTTGTTCATTCTTTTATCTCTTTTAAGATTTTGTTGTATATTCTATACCAGGATTCTCTGCTTCTAGTTAGGGTGGAAGGTAGGACACCCTTCCACTGGGGGAAGATCTTCAATCTTTAGATCATTTTTTGATTTGTAGTTTTGGAGCCCTCTTTCCATAAGGAAAAGGCATTATCACTTGTTTCTTTCCAGCAGTAGTGCCTGTTAATCAATGATCAGAAGGAAGGGAGAAAAAAATAAGGCTATTTAACCCACATTGTTTCTTCCTAGATTTAGTGAGGTTAGGGAGAGTTCTATTTGGCCAGTTTGGAAGTTCATCCTCTAGGATTTGCAGTGAAGTAAGAAATATTACTCCTTTTTTACTACTCTCCAGAATCTTTTTCACCCCCTCAATAACCAGGTTTTGAAATGTTTTAATTAAGTCAGTTTTCTAACCATGGATGTAGCTATGGAGGTTTAAAAGTCCTGACATTCAGACTGCATCACAGAACAATTAAATTAAAATCTTTGGAGACAAAATCAAAGTACAATTTAAAAAAACTCCCAAATTGTTTTCAATGCTTGAGATCCAAGTTTAAGAACCACAGGCTTAGGTTATGCTTCTTTTCTTCTTCAGTGACAGTAGGTGACTTTTTTTCAAAAAACCCTTTTTGCTTATTTTGTGATATGCTTTGGGGCAGAAATTCTATGGTAATATTTTAACCTGACATCTTCCCAATAACTTCTTAACAGGAAATTGAAAGTTCTCAATAACTATGTTTGCTTACATGTTTTTTCATTTGTATGATATAGTCCTGCGAAATCCACTTCTGCCTTTCCCTCACTCAACACAGAACTATTTATTATGGGGGATAACCCCCCCATTCCATTTATGGGTCATATAACAATGTTAACTTTGAATACAAATAACAGTATAAGTGCTGCGGTTAGATTCAGTATTAGGAAAATCATAAATTCACTTATTCAGCAAACATTCGAAAGGGTCAAAGTCATTTGTGGGATCAAAAGTCATGATTCTCCTCTTCAACAGGAGGAGGGAAAGAGACTGCACATATAAGTGTGTTAGAAAAGGAAATAATAGGGGACTTGGGAGATGCATAAACATGAGTATGTGCATGCTAAGTCACTTCAGTCATGTCTGACTCTTTGTGACCCTTTGGACTGTAGCCTACCAGACTCTTCTGTCCATGGGATTCTCCAGGCAAGAATACTGAAGTAGGTTGTCATTTCCTCCTCCAGGGGATCTTCCTGACCCAGGGATCAAACCTGCATCTCTTATGACCCTGCATTGGCAAGCAGGTTCTTTACCAAGTAGGAAAAGAGAATTCAGTGAAGGTTACTTAGAGAATTGAGAGAAATAGGAGAGCAGTTGTGATGTAAGCTTCAGAAGAGCAGAAACTATGTCTAAATGGTTCATTTCGGACCTTCAGTGCTTAAAATGGTGGCAAGCACAACTGAGTAATTTATATAGATTTGTGAAATGAATGAATGGTTGGATGGATGGATGAAAGAGAAGTACTATTTCATAATTGCCAAGAGAAGAGTGGCTGCTCATATGCCACCAAGAGTCGTCCTTGAATTGATTGTAAAATCTATTTTCATTTGATCACTGGGGAAACATGGAAGGCATCTCATATTTACATGGGAAGGGAATGAAAAACTGGAGGCAGTTTATATGGAGTCCCTTCTCCAAAAGTTAGCAATGAAGAAAAAAAGAAAGTTCGGGGGGGTGGGGTGAGGTGGTTAAGGGACATGCTGCTGCTGCTGCTAAGTCGCCTCAGTCGTGTCCAACTCTGTGCAACCCCATAGACGGCAGCCCACCAGGCTCCGCCGTCCCTGGGATTCTCCAGGCAAGAAGGTTAAGGGACATAGTAAGTGCTAATACACGTTAGTAGTATTTTCAATGAAACCCTTGACTATAGAACCCTTTTTACCTAAGAACATCTTAAGGGACTAGTGTTGCCCATAAGGTGCTTTGGAAAACATGCTTTAAAGTAAAAATTCTTTGAGAATGTTCATATCTAAGTTCTTTTTATTTGACATAAGCACTATTAAAAGGTAAGCCATATTTTTCTTTAATTACAGTACCATTTTCTGTTTATGCTGCAAATATGCAACAGGTGATTTTAATTTATAATTTAAATAGGATTTAAAAGAAAGAATTTAAGTCTCATAGTTCTGAGAGTAACAACTGGACTAGAATGCTGTTCCACCACATATTAGCCAAGCAATCTTGCACAGCTTACTGAATCTGCTGGACTCCCTTACTCTACCTCATCAGTGTAGCAGATCCAGCAGAGAAACAGCAGTATAATTAAAAGAGCTAGTCTCCACAAATCGCTGGAGGATTATAACATAAACATGTAGAATGAGCTAAAAAGCATGCAGTCAATTGAAATGCCTACGAGCAACAAAGAGAAGAAAATTTTTAATCCCAAAGTGATTTGTTGAGGAGAGAGGTGTCACAGATTGTGCTTACCCTTGAGGATGGGCAGGAGCATGAGGCATGTGGAAGACAATAAATGATAATTAGTTAATTAACTTGGTCTGGCTCATAGAGCAACCTAAACTTTGATGGAAACAGACGTTTCTCCTCCTTTTTGCTGCTTCGTATTAAAATATCAAGTTGCTTTGTAAAGTACATTTTTTAAATGATTAACTTAAGCTTCTGACCAGCAAGTAAGCTTATCATGAAATAAGCACAAGGGTTTAGGGTCATACCTATTTTATCTCACATGAAAATGATGTAACACAATACGATGCTCTTCATAAGGAACAAAACTAAGACAATACTATTAAGAGAAGCAGTTAGCACCATAGGTTTGGAGATCCTGTGTTTGATTCTGGCTCTTGAACTCAGTAGCCATATAATCTTTGACAAGTAGCTTGAAATCTCTGAGTATCATCAGGCTCATCATTTCTGTGGTGGGCGTAAAAAATAGAAGCTCTTAATTTTCTTTTGAATATTTTGATAGTGCATAAAACACTTAGCATGGTGCTTGTCCACCTAATCCATATTTACACAAAGCTAACTTTCAATGAATGGTATCTATTGCTAGTAATATTATAATATTGTTCCAATCAAAAGTGTATGGTCTTTGGATTCAATCAAATCTAGGTTTAAATCCTGGCTCCACCGCTTTTTGGTTATGTGATCTCAGAAAGTTGCTTAACAATTTTCTGAGTCTCATCTTCATATTTAAAGTAAGTATAATAATATCTGGGGCTTCTCAGGTGGCTCAGTAAAGAATCCGCCTGCCAAACAGGAGACGCAAGTTCGAACCTTGGGTCAGGAAGATCCCCTGAAGAAGGAATGACAACCTACTCAAATATTCTTGCCTGGGAAATCCCATGAAAGAGGAGCTTGGTGGGCTATAGTCTCTGCGGTTGCAACAAAGTTGGACATGACTTAGCGGCTAAACCACCACACCACCGTAATGATTGCCACATCTTTGTGATGGTCAAGGTTAAATGAGATAACGGACAATACATGGTAGGTACTCAACAGATGCCAGTTCCCTTTTTACCACTTTTCCTGGAAAATAACCAAACTTTTACCATACAGTCCAAGGCCCTTCATAGTCCGGTCCCTAGCTCCTTTCCTAGTCTGAGCTTTTTCTCTTTTCCTTTCTCCTTTCTCTAACTTCTACGCCTTCCACTTCATCAGCTTCCACTTTTAGAACTGGGATTTGTTCCGTAAGGAAACAGCCCCTTTTGAGATTCTAACCGAGGATGATAAAGAAAGCCTCACATCTGATCTTGACAATTAAAGTCAAAAGCTCTCTTCTATCAAGGCTCCTAGTCACCTCAGAGAGGGCTTGATCTCTTGAAACACTAGACACTTTCCATCTTCTCTCTTGTTGAAAAAGTCTTATTACTTTGGCTTTAAACACACACACACACACACACACACACACACACACACACACACACACACACCCTATACACGGTGTTTCTCATTCTTCTCTTCCCTGTTCTCTCCCTCTCTTGCCACTTTTTCCTCTTCCATTGTCTTATCTTTTAGTGGTTCCCCAACATCAGGGACAGTGGTGACTTGACAATCATGTGTGCATGCATGCTAAGTCACTTCAGTCGTGTCCGACTCTTTGCGACCCTGTGGACCGTAGCCTGCCAGGCTCATCTGTCCATGGCATTTTCCAGGCAAGAATAGTGGAGTGGGTTGCTGTGCCCTCCTCCAGGGGATTGTCCCAACCCAGGGATCAAACCTGCGTCTCTTATGTCTCCTGCATTGCACTGGCAGGCAGGTTCTTTATCACAAGCGCCACCTGGGAAGCCCATGACAATCATAGGGTTGTTGTGAACATGAAATGTAATTAACAGATACAACTAGTTTTAGCTGATTGTTGCCTTGCAGAAAATGAGCTGAGTGTTGCTAATATTTTCTGAATTTTTTCAAGAGCACCTAGATTTTTATGTAAATTATCTTCATTTTTAAGGTTGGCATCAAGTTTGAGAAAAAAAAAGGTGTTTATGTTGAAAAATGCCTGAATTCACTCTGTGGGCCATCAGTTTATAACTCAGCTCTAGGATATTTAGATAACACTACCTATGATTCTGATGTGCATTTTGAGGCTTACAAGGACTACACCTGTGAACTCATCTCGACCATATTCCATGCACCTGGCACAGTGCCCGGCACATCGCAGGCACATAATAAATACATATTGAATGAACAAGTTGCACAGATATCTCCCTTTATAGCTAAACTTATTCACTGTTATTCAATCTAATAGTTGGCAAAACTTTTTGGTTTCATTCTTAGATTGGTTCCTGTTAAAGGTCTGCTATTGGTATTTCCCAGCTGTTAAATGTTGCTATTTTTAGTACTTTGCTTTATGGTTTGTTTCAAAATATTCTGGATACATCCTGCTTGTGTCAAGGCATTGTCATCACACTCCTTCAACTGCCTTGTCATCACTTTTGTTTTTTGGCATCACCCTTTTCTACAACATAACATTCCCAGGACAGGGGAAATGGTTTTTACCGTCTAGGGAATGACAGGACTAGCCTAGGGCTGTTTCCTCCCCACCGGAGCATCTTCCCTGTAGGATGGTTGTTTCTAACTCTTCATTCATTCAAAGGTAAATCATCAAAAAAAAAAAAAAACATTGAAAGTATAATTGTGTGCCTGGCACAAAGAAGAAAAGGCAAATAAATCTAACCTTCAATTTCACAGAGCTTACAAGCAAGTAAAACAGATGATAAGAGTACAGTGTGTTATGCGCTATAAAGAGAAGAAACCACACACAGGAGAGGCAGTATAGCCAAGTGGTTAAGAGGAACGGTTCAGAGGTTCTGAGGCAAATTCCCCAGCTTTTCCAAGTTTGGCTTCACTACTTACCATCTGTTTAACAAGTTGTTTAAGGTCTTTGTGGCTTGGTTTCTCCATTTGCAAAGTAAGGTGTGAGGAATCTACCCTGTAGGATTTTTATGAAGATTTATGTAACTTAGTATGTGTAGAATGCTTAGAATAGTGTATAAAGTAAGCACTCAATAAACATTATCTGTTACTACTGCAGAATGTGTGCTTAACCCCGTGTGTGTGGTGATTGGTGTGTGGAGGTTAAAGAGGACTAAAGTCAGGAAGATTTCCCTGATTTAATTATTAACCTAAGTGTTGAAGATTTATTTCTGTAACAAATATTCATTGGTTATTTACTATGCACCCTGCACTAGATAAGTAAGTTTAAAGCATGAGGGTGGAAAATATGGAAGTAAAATGTCCCAGGCAATGGGAACATCAGGTTCAAAGTCGTGAAGATGTGAGAGGCCAAGATAAGTTCAATGAGAGGGAGAAAACGGTGAGAGGTGAAAAGGCGTAAGAAATGAGAAAAGAAACTACTGAGGACAAGGGTGTCAGATTGTACTGACATCTGTAGTGCAGCATTTGAAATTCGTCTCATAGACACAGCGAGCCAAAGAAAGTTTTAGCAGAGAAGCAATATGATCTGATTTGTGTTCTTCAGTCATTACACTGAAGATCACATTAATCTGAGCAAACTCAATTTTATTTAGGAAGTGAGACCTCCCTCCAAACTCCTTATAGGAAAGGGGTAGGATGGTTTTCTATGCAAATCAAAACCAATGGATCTTGAAATAAAAGCACTCAGAAAGTAAGAAGTGAATGTAGGTTTCCCATATATGCAATATAAATAATACTTTGATTTGGAGCATGAGGTATTTATCTCAAAATAAACACCTGATAATACACAAGGCTCTCAGTGAAATGAGGCTTCCCTCCTGGCTCAGTAGTAAAGAGTCTGCCTGCCAAGCAGGAGACATGGGTTAGATCCCTGGGTCCGGAAGATCGTTTGAAGGATATAGCAACCCACTCCAGTATTCGTGCCTCGGAAATTCCATGAACAGAGGAGTCTGGTGGGCTACAGTCCCCGGGGTTGCAAAGAGTCAGACACAACTTACGACTGAGCACACACTCAGTGAAATAATCAAGTCTACCCTGGCCCTTCTGGATCTATCTCATATCCTTTTCGTGTCTCATTCATTTATTGAATCAACATTTAATGTGCCAGACACTGCTCTAGGCACTTGGGATGAACAACAACAACAAACAGTCCTCCTCTTTGGAAGACAATAAACCTTAAACATAACATGTAAATTACATAAAATATTTTAATTCTTGAAATTAAAAAATGAAACAGAGTAAGAAAAACTGAAATCACCCATTCAAGATAGGGATCATAATAGCATGATTTCAACAACGAATGTAAAGAGCTGCAAAACCCTCTGCAGTGTAAAGTGTAAAATTCCAAAAAAACTCAAGGGTGAGTGCAAAGCCCTGTCTGGACATGGCTCTAAGCAGTAGAGTCACCCTGAAAATCCGTGTCTGTATGGGTGTATATAATTTATATAATTTTATATCTATCTATCTATCTATCTATATCTTTTGTGTGTGTGTGTGCTTTACAAAGCCAGTGTAACAAGCCTACTTTAAACAATGTGATATGGGCAAGGCATAAAGTGGACTGGAATATTTTCTCCCCTTATTTCCACAATAACAATTGCGGGGTTAGTGGTGATGGTAGTGTGTGGGTGTGTTTTGGACAGCAACTTCTGCTTTGGAACAGAGCTGGCCAGAACCCTATTTTTCTATACTCTGACCTGATAACAGCCCAATCCGGCAGGAGCCTCTATCTGATTTTTCTTACCACAGAAACAAACCTCTTCCACAAGCCAGTATCCTCGAGCCGTATTCTTCCTTCATCACTAAACCATCCTTTACGGAGTCCTGACTCCAAGGGAAGAATGCCACCTACCGAACCAGCCTCCCTAGTCAGCCAGTCCTGCAAAGTGCGGCAGTACTCAACTCAGCCCGAGTCAGCTCCAGATCCCTTCCCTCTGATTATTCCCTGGCCTTTAAAAAATTTGCCACTATTTGGGCTGACAGGAAGTTATGCTCTCAGCGCAGATATCTGATAAACACTTCCACATATTGTAGCCTTTTCAACAGCTAAGCCAAATTTCAGAGTCCTCTCTGCCGCATTTTCCTTAATTGCGCTTACACGCTTGGAATGCCCGGGTCTCTGCAGCCCGCAGACAGCGGAAACCGCCGGTGCAAATCGTGCGGGGGCTGCCGCCGGGGTGCAAATCGTGCGGGGGCCGCAGAGCCCGCGCCGGTCCGGGAGCAGGCTAGCGTGCCGGACCGCGGGCTTCCACTCTGCGGCCCTCTGCGACGTGCGCCTCCGTCCCCGGCCTCTGCGCCGGGGGAGGGGCGGGGGACCCCTCCGCTGTCGGCTGAGAGCGAGGCAGGAGTCGCCGCCACTCCGTTCAGGCTGAGGTCGCCACAGCCGCGCCGCCGCACGCGGTGCCGCGGCGCGGGAAGGGATGGAGTCGGGTGCGAGCGGGCCGAGCGCCTGGAGAGGCGCGCGTCCGCGCTAGAGGCCCGCGTTCGTGACACCGTCCGGTGAGCGAGCCGCACTCGGAGGCGCGGACCGAGAAGGTCAGTCGGTCGCCCGCTCCCTAATATAATATCTAGGAGGGCGCGCGGCCGGGCGCGCCGCGGGAAGGGTCGGCGTTGTGTGGGCCGCGGCCGGGGGCGGGCCCGGCGCTGGGCGCCAGGCGCCGAGGGGCGGGCCCGAGGCGGGGCGGCCGCGGAGCTGACGGGCGGTCGCCGCGGCAAACCCTGCAGCTTCGGTGCCGAGCGCGGGCGGCGGTACATGGCCCCGACGGGAGGCGCGCGGCTCGCCCCCGGAGCCCGGCTCGCCGCCTGAACGCGGCCGCCCATCTCGGTCCCGCGCGCCCTCGCCGGTCCGGCCGCCGTCCCGCGGACATGCCCGCGTAACCTCCTCCTGGGCTGGGATCTGCTCTCAAGCGCTCTTCATGGAAGCGATGTCCCCCCAGCAGGAGACTCTAGGGGGGCAGCCGGGGCGCTCCTCTTCCTTGACGGGAGTGTCTCGGATCGCAGGCGGCCCCGGCACGAAGAAGGTGAGGACGCCGAGCGGGGCCCCGCCGCCGGCGCGCGCCCTCCGCCGCTGCGCGGGCCGGACGCCGCGCGTATTTAACGCTCGAGGCTCGAGACCCCCGCCGCGTCCGTACGAGGCCATGCCCGCCTTCCCATCTCCCCAGGTCATCCCGGCAGCCCCGGGCTCGTCGCGTCTAGAATCAGTGTCGCTCTCCTAGCGAGCCGGGCGGTCGCCCTCCCCGTCTTCATCCGCCGCCCTCCTCCCTCGGGCGGGGCGCGCGGGCCGCTTTTGCGCCATCGCCCTCCCCAGCCCCGCCGGGTGCCCGGACCCGGGGTTCCCCGAGGTCCCTCGGGCGCTCATCGGCCCCTGGCGGGGTCAGCTCCGAGATCGCCAGGGCCGAGGCGTCCGCCCTGGCGCGGCGACCGCGCGGAGGGAAGGTAGGCGGCCGGAGAGCGGCGCCCGTGGGGCTCTCAGTCCCTCACCTGGACGCGGCCGCTTGGCAGGGTTTGGCTGGGCGAGGGGCAGCCGGGTGGGGTGCTTGCGGGCCAGTGACGAGACCCGGAATGACCCCGGGTCACTGCGAGGCGGTGGTCAGCCTTTGCAGCTGTGCTGGGGATGCTAACGGTTGACGCCCGGGGACCCGAGGGCCAGTTCGGCTGGGAACTGGACTGGAGGGGCCAGGTGGGCGGCGGCAGAGGGGCCCGCGCCCCGCGCTCTTTCCCTGGCTCCGGGGCTCCGCGGGGCCGGGTTGCGAGCGGCGCGCGCGGCCCCTGTCAAAGCCGGGAGGAAGGATGCTGGCAGCAACTTGTAGCGTTCCTTTAGGATAAACGCGGCCGCCGAGCGGCGTGCTGACTCCGATCGGGTCAGGTTTCGTTGGAATGGTTCCCTCAGCAAGTGCAAGCGGCCGCGAGCTGCCGGCCTCTGAGGCTTGGCTCTCAGAGGCATTGATTTGGGTGTTTCTAGCCTTGTCTGCTCTCGCTCCTCCCCTCCCCCTTCTGATATTTGGCCGTCTTTGCTCTGTGTCCTGGTGGTGACCTTCCAGCTTCTGTTGGGGGGAAAAAGGAAAAATGGGACTAAAGGGATAATCAGAGTCATCCTTAAGAAACATCTTGAGGAATGCCTCAATGCATTTGTATCATTGGAACCTTAAGGGGCTATGCGGGCTCCCTGGTTGTCCGGATCTTACTGCCTTTCATGACTCTGCCCAGAAGAATCCTGGGTTGGCTGGAGGTCAGTAGAAAAAAAAGTGAGGTTGGTGCGGAGTGTAGAAGTTTGTGTGAGCATCCAGGGACCTTGACCCTGTTGCAGAGCCATCTAGGAGTGTCAGTGAACTTGATGTATCTGCTGCAGTGCTGGCTCTGTATTTGATGTATGGAGGCTATGGTTTGTCCTTGTCGCTTTAGGGAGAGAGAGAATTTACTAGGTTGGCATTGTCTGAATATTCAGCAGTCAACATAGTTTAAAAGCAATTTTTATTCTTGTAAACTTAAGGAATTGGGGAAAATAAAGCATTTGTATGCCAGAACACATCTCATCCTTTTTTTTTTTTTTTACTAATGGTAATTAAGCAAGAAAGCATGAGAGTGCCTTGATCAACCAAGAAGTATTTGTCCAATAAATGAAAGATTGTTGTGCAGCTTAAGCCATTTTTGTCCTGCATTATAAGACGTAATGATTTGTCACACTATCAATTCAGTCTTTTTCTTTTCGTTATTAAAAAAGGAAATAGGTTTTGCCTGCTTGGTCTTTCTACAGCTTTTTACTCCCTTTAGGGCAAAAGTAAAATTGAGGACCTGTGTTTATTGACGAACTGCTTTTTATATTTTTGCTTTTAATAGTTTAACATATTATATCTTTTACTTTTAATATTTTTCCAGAAATGTGCATCTCTGACTGTTTTAAATGTTAGCAGGTGTATCTGTTTGATTTGAGACCTCCATAGCAATGGTAATTATAATAAAATAATATTTCCAAATTGTAACTCAGAATCATTGCCATTTACACTTTCATGGACCACAGTCTTCTTATATTCCAAATACTCAACAGATTGATCTTTTTTATGTTTCCTCTTACCTTTTTAGTGCTTGGTAGTCCTAGTGAATCATGAGACTTACTTCTTAAAATGTCTACTATGCTGTGGTACTGTTAATTACTGACACTTGGATCAGTGTTGTTGAAATTATCAGTTGCAGTCAACAGTTTAAAAAATGAAATAGAATAGAAAGTATTGGCACAGTAGTAAGGGTAAAGATTCCTTTGTATGGGTTTTTACTCCGTTTCATTTATGTATATGTGTGTGCATTTGGGGTAGTGGGGTAAAATGTGTTTCTTACTGAATATTCAGCATTTTTAAAGACAATCTTATTGGCCAGACTGCTATATGGAATGGGTTCACTTGGCTTTTAGTCCTATCTCTGTTACTATCTGAGTGATCTTGAGGAAGTCATTTGCTTTAGTTTCCTCATTTGTAAAAGGAGTATCAAAGAGAATATAGTGGTGAAAGTGCTTTGAAAAGTGTATATAGCAAATTACTACATCTTTTACTTTATGAAAACAAGTTGATCTTAAATAATAGTCCCCGAAGGACAAGCAAAACCATAGCATCTTTCAAACTAGTCATCCTGAAAGTTAAAATCCAGTGGTACTGCCATTGTCTAGAATATGGTTCATATTCCTAGAAACTACTATTGAGAAGGCAGTTTTGCACAGTGCGGTGAAATTTGGAGTTTGATGACCTGGGTCAAGTCTACATTGTGTTTGTACTAGCCTTCAAATCTAGGTCAGTTACTTAACCTTTTCAGTTTCCTATTTGTAAAGTGAAAATAACAATAGTACCCAACTCTCAAGATAGAAAAATTAAATGTGAAATTGAGTGAATGTTAGCATATGTTAGCTCTTATGTTTGTACTTCCCACCATGTTTGTAATTCATACTACTTTGTCCCAATTGTTTAAGCAAAAAATCTGGTACTTATTTCCTCAGTCTACAACAACCATCAGAAAGGCTCGTCCACTGTCACTTCAAAACATATCTTGAATTTCTTCACTTCATCTCCACTGCTGTCATTGTAGTTCAGGCCAAACCACTACCATCTCTCACTTGAACCTTTGCAGAAATTCCCTAACTCGTCTGACACCTTTTTTGCTTTTACCTGACCCAGGCACCATTTAGAAGCACCAGAGTGATCCTTAAAAATGTAAATTGATCATGTTGCTAACTGTGTAAAATCATGTTGTGACTTTCTGTCATATTTAGAATAACGCTGAAACTCCTCTTTTTAACCCTCCCTACTTCTCTCACCTCATCTGCCTTTCCTGCCTTGTTTGGGTATTCTCCAGCCACATGGGCCTTCTTTTTCACACATTGAGTCATCCGATTCATTCTGTTCTGAGGCTTTGGTGTTGCTGTTGTCTCGGTTTTTGTCACGCATCTTTGCAGTGTTGATTCTTTCATGTTGTTCCCTTCTTAGGTTCTCCCAGAGGCCTGTTCTGATTACCCGAGTGGAAGTTGCCCCTCAGTCATGCCTTGTGCCTTCTGTTTTATTCTTATCTTAGTATTCAGTCTTGCCTTGTGTATTCTTATTTCCTTTCTGGTTGTGTTACCTGAACAGCTCACCAGATTGTGAACACCACGAGAATAGAGACATTTTCTGTGTTGTTCAAGGCTGCTGCCTCAGTGCCTAGGACAGTGCTACATATTATGTGTATGTCAGTCGCTAAGTTGTGTCTAACTCTTTGAAACCCCATGGGCTGTAGTCCTCCAGGCTCTTCTGTCCATGGGATTTTCCAGGTGAGAATACTGGAGTAGGTTGCTATTTCCTTCTCCAGGAGATCTTCCCAACCCAGGAATCGAACCCAGGTCTCCCACATTGCAGGCAAACTCTACCGTCTGAGCCACCAGGAAAGCTACATATTAGGTACTCATTAAATATAAACTGGGTTATGTACAGCAGTCAACAAGAACAGATATGGCCCTCTTGTTCAGGGTTTATAATTTATAGCAGGATCAGCAAGTCTTAGAGAGCCAGATAGTGAATAATTTAGGTTTGTAGACCATAAGGTCTCTGTTGCAGCTACCAACTATGCCACTGTCATACTAAAGCATCCATAGACAACATGTAAATGAGTGGTCATAACTATATTCCAATAAAACTTTATTTAGAAAAACAAGAGGTGAATCTCTGGTGTAGTTTGCTGACTCCCTAGAGCATGACTGTTACTGGAACTTTCAGCAGTGACAGAACTACTCTTTATTTACAATGTCTAATTTAATGGACACTAGTTGTATATAGCTATTGAGCGCATGAAGTGTGGCTGGTACAACTGAGCAATTAAAAAATTTTGAACAGCTTCATTGAGGTATACTTGGCATACAATAAACTATACATGTTTAAAGTACATAACTCAGTGTTTTGAGACATTATGCAACTGATACCATGACCAAAGTCAAGATAATGAACATATTTATCATTTCCTTAAAGTCTCCTCATGTCCCTTTCTAATCCCTTTGTCCCCTCCCAATTTCTAGGCAACCACTGGTCTGCTTTCTGTCACTGTTGGGTAATTTGCATTTTTAAGAATTTTATATAAATGGAATCATACCTGTATTCTTTTTGTCTGGCTTCTTTAATTCAGTATAATTATTTTGAGATTCATCCATTTTTTTTGTATATGGATCAGTACTTCATTTCATTGCTCACTAGTATTCTGTCATGTGGATAAAGCACAGTTTGTTTATCCATTCACCTGTTAATGGCTATTTTGGTTTTTTCCTGGTTTGGGATACTATGAACAAAGCTGCCCTGAACATTCATGTACAAGTCTTTGTATGGACTTGTGCTTTCACTTCTTTTGGAAAAATACTTAAATGTTGAGCCTGGGTCATAATTTAAGTGTATGTTTAACTTTTTAATAAACTGTCAAATTATTTTCCAAAGTGGTTTTACATTCCCAATAGCAGTGCATATGAGTCCAATTTCTCTACATCTTCACTAACACTTATTATCTGTCTTTTTTATTTTGATCATCCTAGAAGATAGAAGGGCTTCCCTGGTGGCTCACTGGTAAAGAATCCATCTGCCAATGCAGAGACGCAAGAGATGCTGTTTCGATCCCTGAGTCGGGAAGATCCCCTGGAGAAGAAAATGGCAACCCACTCTAGTATCCTTGCCTGGGAAATCCAGTGGACAGAGGAGCCTGGCAGACAGCAGCCCATGGGGTCACAAAAGGGTCAGACACAACTTAGTGACTAAACAGCAACAGAGGGTAGAAAGTTGTATTTCATTTTGGTTTTGATTTGCATTTCTCTAGTGACTAATGATATTGAACATCTTTTCATACGCTTACCTGTCATCCATTTATCTGCAGTGAATGAAGTATCTATTCAAATATTTTGCCCAATTTTAGTTGTTAGTTTTCTTTCTTTTTAAAAAAAAACCTTATAAAAATTTATTATTATTATTTTCTGCTGTGCTAGGTTTTTGTTGCTTTGTGTGCACCTTATCTAGTTGCAACATGCAGTCTTCTCATTACAGTGGCTTCTCTTGTTGTGAAGCACAGGCTCTAAAGCACATGGTCTTCAGTAGTAGCAGCTCCCATACTCTGGAGAGCGGGCTCAGTAGATGTGGTACACAGGCTTAGTTGCCCTGCAACATGTGGACCTTCCTGGACCAGGGATCAGACCGTATCTCCTGCATTGGCAGGCAGATTCTTTACCACTGAGCCACCAAGCAAGCCTGTTAGTTTTCTTATTATTGAGTATTGAAACCTATTTAAATATTCTGGAATCAAGTCCTTTATCATATTTTTGTGACTTGTAAATATGTTCTCCCTTTCTGTGTCTTGTCATTCTATTCTGTTAACATTTTCTTCCAAAGAATGGAGTTATTAATGTTGATGAAGTCCAGTTTTTCTTTTTTTGTAGATTTTACTTAATTGCAATTTATTTGAATTTAAATTGCCACATGTGTGTAGAGGTATTGGACAGCACAGATTGAGAGGAGACAAAAACAGCAACAATAATAGCGAATTTATTGAATGATGGGAACTGTTACTAAAGAAACCAACGTGACACTGACTTAGAGAAATGTGAATGTGGGGTTAGACCACTCTGGCATTAGGGTGTTTCAGGGCAGGCTTTTTTTTTTTTCTTTTAACGTGCTTGTTAACTCTTTTATTGATGAAAAAGACCATGCAATAAAAAGATTCTAGGAAATGGGAGCAGTTGTTCAAAGGTCCTGAGGTAGGAAATCACATTATATGTTTGAGGACCTAGTCTGTAAAAGCTGTATAAGAAGTCAGTTTCTTAGTAGCTACATTTATTGTTTTAACCTCAAGAAGGATCACCTGGCTGGCTCGTCCACCTTTATTTGTTAGTCGGATGATTTGACTGTTTCCAAAAACAGAAAGGTTTCCATAACTGAGGCTGTTCAAAAGAACAGACAGTAGATTTGTATGGTATTTTCTAAAAGTGATTCTAAAATACAGTATTGATAGCAGCAATAGATAATGCATTATGGATAGAATCCTGGATAACATATCCTTGAGCATGTCCACGTTTGAATAGAACAGTTTTTGTGAAATGAAATGGCAGCACTTATTAGAATGATTTCAGTTAGGGATGATGATTTTTGTCATTTTTCCAGCCCCCTGACCTGTTGCTTTCACACACTAATTGAAAAGTCTTTAAATGAGATAGGTTTTGAGGAGGGAAGAGAGACTTGCAGGCACAGAAAATCAAAGCAAAAGGATTTTAAAATAGCTCCAACATTAAAAAATTTAACAGCTGCCATCATACACTTCATTCTCGCTTTTATTTCTACATTCTCTGGGTCCATATGTGTTTATAGCAACTCATGGTAGAACATCCCTAAGAGCCAACTTTAAACATGTGTGTGTCTTGCACTGGGGTTTGAATGAAACATCTTGGTGAGTAAGACTTGGTTTTATTCTTTAGAACTTAGGAAAATATACCCATGGTTAAGCCCGTATCCTACTGAACACTTTTGTGATATTATTCACAAAGTGAGTGGCATATAATCAGGTACCTGAGAGATTGTTTTGGCTGAGAGCAGTCAGGAAATATCAAAAACTGAAATAAATTTTGTTTCTAATCAGAAACAGCCTCTGTTATCACTGGTGTGACCTCTGAACTTCTGTGTTTTGTTTCTTTGTTTGTAAAATGGGGATAATAATCCATATCCTGTATGTCTCACAAGGTTGTTTTTTGTGGGTCAAAGAAGAAAGTATATAAAAACTCCTTCAGAAAAATGCAGAAGCCGTCAATAATTTTTACCAGGTGAAGGTACCTGTAAAGCAATAAAAAGTTTTATTTCCTTGGATTTAATACAAGAGTATTTACATGCAAATGAGCGAATGCTCTTTGTCTTATTCAGTTCAGGTTGACTGGAGGCTTAAACAACAGACATTTATTTCCTGCAGTTGTGGAGGTTGTGAATTCCCATGATCTGGGTGCCAGCCAGTTCAGTTCCTGGTGAGAGTCCTCTTCTTGGCTCCAATTATTGTTGTGTCCTCACGTGGGAGATTGAGTGAGAAGAAAAACCGGGAGGGAGACGAGGGAAAGACGGGGAGGGAGAGGCAGTGGGTGGATGGAGGTGGAGTTAGATACCTTTGGTGTCTTCTTACAAAGGCACTAACCTTGTCATCGCAGCCCCACTCTCAAGACTTCATCTAAACCAAATTATTTCCCAGAGACCCCTGCCTCATAATAACATTACATTGGGGGTCAGAGCTTCATCATATGGGTTTAGGGGGTGCAGGTATAATATTTGATCCATAACATGCATCATCAAAGCAGTTACCCTTGAAGGTCATAAATATCAAATATTCTAAGGTAGAAACTTGAGAGAAAAGGTATGAGTTTACTGTTTGTAATATATGGGAGAGTAAAGGAAATTTTTTAAGAACTTCCTTAAGTCAGTGCCTCACTATACATGACACACATGAGTTATATGGTAGGCATTGTTAAAAAGGCACTCTTAGAGAAGGCGCTGAGCCCTGCCAGGGCTATGTGTGGTAAGCAGCAGAGCTGAAAATTTGAACCCAGATCTTCCAACTCTTTCTCTTTCCCGCTGGACTACAGATGCATTTTCTATTAATTGTAACATAAGATGTAAGAGAGAGTAGATTTGAATTTTATGTAACCATTTGAGCAAAGCATATCTGGGAAGTTTTTCTCCTGCGAGGTAATTTTGCTCTTCGGAGAGCAGAGTCTCTACCTTCTCCGTGTACCATTGAATATTATGTCCACTACTGCCAGTAGATAAAGGTACCAGCCAGGGTCCGGGCTTCCCTGGTGGCTCAGCTGGTAAAGAGTCCACCTGCAATGCGAGAGACCTGGGTTCGATCCCTGGGTTGGGAAGATCCCCTGGAGAAGGAAATGGCTACCCACTCCAGTATTCTTGCATGGAAATACCATGGTTGGAGGAGCCTGGTAGGCTACAGTTCATGGGGTCGCCAAGAGTCGGACGTGACTGAGCAACTTCACTGGTGTAGTCAGCGTTCTTCAGAGAAACAGACAGGTGTGAGTCCCTTGATTGCCATCCACAGGGAGGTCTGTGGTGTAGTCTTTTCCCGAGAACCAGCAGAAATGAGATGTTCTAGCTGGACAGCAAGGGAGGAAAAAGGGGGCAAATTCCTCTTTCCTCCACTTTTTGTTCTGTAAAGGTACTCAAGGGATTGAATGATGGGGAAGAAATCTACTTTAGTGCCTACTTATTCAAATGCTAATCTCATCTTGAAAATACCCTCACAGACACACCCAGAGATAATATGTAATCTGGGCATGCTGTGGACAGTCAAGTTGACACATAAAATTAACCATCATAGTAAATATGGACTAATAGTGACAATCAGTGACACACTCATTGATAATTTCTTTGGAAATTTGTGGTCTTTAACCGTGTCATTTTCAGATATTTTATATAAGGCACTCATATTTCAGGAGCTCTTCAGGAGACCTTTCCACGCTGATATCTCAGTCCTGCTTGCTTTTGGAAAACTTGGCATAGTCTCCAGACTCATAGAACTATATTTCAGAGTTATGTGTGGGTGCACTGAATCCTGTGCCTTAGATGTTTCTACCATGGAAGGTTGTGTGTGGGAAATGTAGCTGAAACTCTCAATTCAGTAAACATTTTAATATGATAAATCTTGAGTGTAGGAAAAAGCTTGCTTACATAGTTAATTTTCACTTAAGATGTGAACACAGTAGTGCATTTTAACATAGCAAAAGAAAACTTATTCCTTTGTGACTCTAACATCCATATATTAGAGCAGAATATGTTGTTTTTTATAAAATGAAAATTATATTTTATTTTTACACATCTATGTAAAAAGTAATTATCAGCTTTGAAGATTGAGTACTCACAGAGAGTTGCAGCTTATTGACTGGAAATTCACAAGTCACAGATTCCTAAGTAGTGCAGTTGTTGCTTTTTGGTTCTGAAGTGAAGGTTGTTATGAAGCGCTTTGTCACTGTCCGCCCCTTTATTGTTCTGATTTTAGGATTTGGTGGAAGGTCTGCAGGGCAAGAGGTGGAACATGTTCAGTAGCCTGGGAGACGTGAGACAGCTGATGGCACCTTCAGAAAATGAAACCTTCAACTTGGATAATCTGGGTTCTGAATCCTTTCCGTCTCCTCGTGCTGCTATCCAGGACTTGGTGGCTGTTCCTTTCGACATAAAGTTGTCTTGTGCCTTATCGGGCTATATGCCACTTAACAAACATCCTGATTATAATAGAACTTGCCTTCTTAGGAGGTTTTGGGAGCTTAGAATATACTGGACTTCAATTTAAATTGACATTAAAACATGTTATAAACGATACAGTGTCACAAAAATAGGTATATAATATCAAGGTTAGATATGTGTGTGTACACACTTATATGTGTAGTAGCAGTGTTAGTCACTCGGTCGTGTCCGACTCTTTGTGACCCCATGGACTGTAGCCCACCAGGCTCCTCTGTCCATGGGATTCTCCAGGCAAGGTTACTGGAGTGGGTAGCCATTCTCTCTCCAGGGATCTTCCCAACCCAGGGATAGAACCCAGGTGTCTTCCCATATTGCAAGTGGATTCTTGACCATCTGAGCCACCGAGGAAGCCCAAAGAGACATTGTTGCAAAGGGGGTTGTACATACTTACATGTACATAGAGTCATATGCACAGTGCTTTGAAGATATATATGTTCATTTTATTAGTGTGATTTGATGGAGGTTGGAGTTTCGTGACTCATGCCCCTCAGTCTCCTGAGTATTTGACAAAAACCTCTGTTACAGACTGAATGTTCTTGTTTCCTTAAACTCAAAGGTTGAGGTCATAACCCCCAGTATGATAATACAGTGGACCCTTAAACAATGTGGAGGTTAAACATGCTGACCCTCCACGCAGACAAAAAATCCACTTAGGACTTTGCATTGGACACTCTCTGTCCATGGTTCTACATCTACATATTCAGCCAACCTCATATGTTATAGTACTGTAGTACATATTTATTGAAAAAAATTTGCGTGGAAATGGACCTGTACAGTTCAGATCTATGTCCCTCAAGGGTCAACTGTATTTGGAGATAGGGGCCTTTGGAAAATAATTAGCTTAGATGAGATCATGAGGGCAGAATCCCCATGTTGGGATTACCGCCCGTACGAGAGACCGGAAAGCTTGCTTTCTGTGTCCCCTATGTGAGGCTACAACAGAAAGGCAGCTGTCTGCAAACTGGGAAGAGAGCTATCACCAAGAACTAAATCTGCTGACCCCTTGACCTTGGACTTCTTAGCCTCTAGAACTATGAAAAATAAGTGTCATTTAAATCACCCAATCTGTGTTATTTTATTAAGTAGCCTGAACTTCCTGAGTATCTTTAAAATATACTTTCATTGAGGTGAAAGTTTGCTTTTCTGTTCTGTTGGCATCTCAAGTGTTCTAGATCACTCGTGCCTAGTGTTCTGGAACTCTCAGGGCCTATTGTGTACAGAGAGCCTTGGAGGTGAACGCTTAGTTTGGTAGTAGACATTGAAGCAGCCTAGGATGGGGTGATGCTTCGCTTTTGTTTACTTACTGAAGACTTGGCCACGATGTGGGAGGTTGGAAAGGGATTAGAGGAAACTGCCATTTGTCAGCCTCCAACAATGGGTCTTGTAGGCATCACAGCCCAGTTTGTTTTATAATTTTGTTTCAGTTTGATTTTCTTTATCCAGGACACGTTTAGATTAGAAATATCCAGCTGACAGCAGAAAAGCCCTGTCAGTATGTCAGTGCTGGGCCGGGCAGCCTTGATCTAGTTTTAACAGACAGCTGTCACATGGAACAACTGAAAGGTAAAACCTGTTGCTGGATGTCTGGTCACGTGTGTGTGGACTCGGCAAATGAAATGTATGTGTGCCCACATCAGCTCATGTTTCAAAGAATTGGAAAGCTCAACTGGTCTGTGGCCTTTTGCTTTTCCCGTTTACCTGGGTCCTAATTTATACTTAGGAGAGTTTCCGTATTTCCTCTTCTATGCCTACAGTCAGTGTCTTAAACCTCAGCTTCCATAGTAGGCTTTAATATGTTACAGTATATCTAAATCTGATCAGACCTTGGCCTGTTTTTTATTATTATTTGATACGCTTTGTTTTTTTTACCGTTATGGTTTTGGATTTGATCACTGTACTCTTCCCTTCTGCAAGGGAAAAGTGAGAGGTTGCTGCAAGGAAGAATTTCCAACAGCATCTGATCCGTTCAGCCCCTTATCCTTCGTGTAGGTGGGTGGGCGCTGGGGCAGCCAGAGAGCCCCTTTGTTACAGTGTGGCATGGGTGTAGAAATAACAGCACTTCCTATGGACTGTGATGTGAAAATTCTAGTGAAGCCCTGCCGTCTAACAGGATTGCCAGGCAGAGAGCATCTGTGATTGAACTTGCATACTCCAGGGTGCTGCTGAAAGGGAATCATGACTCAAGTTTGAAACTGGTGGCTTTATCAAAGAAGAAAGTCCAGTCAATTTGAAGGCCCATCGTGGTACTTCAGATATCTATATGAGTCGGGTAGAGAGAGAGGAACAAATAATAATGTAGAAGGGGAGTTCTACTAGCCTCATATTTATTACATGTGGTACTTATGCACTCGGAAGCTTTACTCTGTATGTTACACTGTCATGGTGCTTTCCCCGTCAAAGGGCTTTCACATATAAATTCTTATTTGATTCTTTGTAGTAGGTCAGACAGTTTTTTTCATTTTACAGAGAGGACTCTGAGAAGTGACAGAACCAGCATCCAGAGTTTAGGTTCAATGCCAAGGGCCCGTTCTTCTCCATTACATAGATCTCATATTTATTTATTTTAAAGTGCTTATCTCACAGAAACAGGAAATATGGCCAAAAGTAAAACATTTCTTAATCTCAGAAAGAAATTATATCCCTTTATAGTAGTCTGTTCTGTGATGACATTTGCTTTAAATAAATGCTCAAACTGATTCTGGCTGGGATTATTATGAGTAAATAGAAGATCATACTCATCACTGACCAAAGTGACAATAGTGGGAAGCTTTAGCTCGTCCAGTGGTCAAAACCTTGTGATAATAGAATGTAGAAGCAAGGGGTGGGGGTAGAAATAATTTCCTTTTTCCCTTGCAGGGCTGCTGTCTTTGGGGTATGTGTCCACAAGTTAATGATTCAGGTATGTAGGGAAGACAAGAAACAGTTCATTGCGCACTGAATTGCACAGATCACCCACAAAGGATTGAGTCGAATTTGAGTATACTAAGTTGTAAATTTGATTAAACTTTTTTTTTCTGTCTTTGAAACTTTAGAGTGTTAAAAGCTTTCCTCAAAGCCCTTATTTTAATACTATGCTGATTTTAAATGTTTGAAAGTGACTTTAGCAAATTTGACTTAAATTCGACTGAAATGCTTGAGTTTTTTCCTTCATAAAGCCACTGGAACAAAACAAAGTATGAAAAATTGCAGTTCACCTGACTTGACTCTTTCATCCTGGTCCTTTCTTTTGACAGGCTTTTTTCCCTTTGCATCTCTTTAAGAAGTAAGAATGGCCAGATTCAGAGTGATTTCAAGGTTCCAAAAATAGTTCTTTGTCTCCTGGTTGATACTTCGAGGTTCCAAAAATAGTTCTTTGTCCCCTGGTTGATACAAAGTTAAAATTCCACTGAGAGACTACATATAGGTTTTTATATAAACAGTGTTTTATGCGTTGTTGAAAGTAAAAGAACAAAACTTTTTTCTTCCATAACCTGCTTACAACTTTAGATTCCTACACAGGCACACTTGCTTTACCACCTTAACTCTCAGATGAAGGTGAGAATTGACAATGAAAATACTGGAGAAGTAGGGGAGGAACCGTGGCAACCACAGTATGCAGGTTGGCGTATTCCTGAGATCTCTGCGAGATTCAAATGAGCCACTCAAGCATTTTTTACAAAAATATATTGGACAAAAAAACAAGCAATTTTCATTTGCATGTATTATACTTCAGATGATGGTTGTATGAACAAGGAAAAATATAGCTTCTGGCTATGAACCAGTTTGCTGGGCTAGAGCTCAGTAGTTTAGTAGTTTGGTAGTTAGTTTTTGTTTTACTCATTTTAAGAGCTTTGTTGAGATATAATTTATATAGCATACACTTCAGTCACTTAAAAGTGTATATTCAGTGGCTTTAAGTATATTCCTAGAATTGTGCATCCATCACCACAATTTTAGAACATTTTCTTTGCCGCAAAAAGAAATACTGCACCCCTTAACCATTCCACTGCAATTTTCTCATCCCCAAACCCCAGGGAAGCCCTAATCTACTTTTAGTTCCTATAGATTTGTTTATTCTGAATATTTCATTTAAATGGAGTCATATAGTATGTGGTCCTTTGGGACTGAGTTCTTTTATTAGCATGTTTTCAAGATTCATCTATGTTGCACATTCGTTGCTTCCTTTATTGGCAAGTAATATTCTATTTTATGAATGTATCACATTTTGTTTATGCAGTCTTCAGTTGATGGACATCGGTGTTGTTTCTGCTTTTTGACTATTATGAATAATGTTGCTGTGAACATTCATGCACATGTTTTTGTGTGGACATATGTTCTCATTTCTCTTGGTTACATACCCAAGAGGAATTGCAGGATTGTATGGTAACTCAGTGTTTAGCCATTTGCAGAACTTCTAAAGTAGCATCACCATTTTACATTCCAACCAGCCGTGAATAAGTTTAATTTCTCCACATCCTTACACTTGTTGTCTTTTTATTATCTTGATAATAAAAAGATATTATCTTGATAATAATTGATTATCTTGATAATAAAAAGATATTAACTCATCTTGATGAGTATAAAGTGGTATTTCATAGTTTTAATTTGTGCTTTCCTGGTGGCTGACAATGTTGAGCATCTTTTCTTCTGCTTTTTGGCCATTTATATCTTCTTAAGAGAACTTCCTATTCAGATCCATTTTTAAATTAGCATACTTTATTGAATTGTAGCAGTTCTATAAATATTGTGGATACAAACCCCTTATCAGATATATGATTTGCAAAAATGTCCTCTGATCCTGTGGGCTTTCTTTTCAGTTTCTTAATAATGTCCTTTGAAGCACATAAATTTTAACCTTGATGATGTTCAATTTAATTTTTGTTGTTGTTTGTGCTTTTGGGGTCATATCTAAGAAACCATTACCTAGTCATGGTCACAGATATTTATGCCTATGTTTTCTTCTAACATTTTTATAGCTTCAGCTCTTTTAGATTGTTGATCCATTTTGAGTTAATTTTTGTATATGGTATATGATATGAATCCAACTTCATTCTTTTGCATGTAGATATCCAGTTGTCCCAGCACCATTTGTTGGCAAATGATTAACTTTTACTATACGACAGACATTTACCATGAAACTCCATGGTAATGTAAATGTCAGTGAAAGTCACTCAGTCGTGTCCAGCTCTTTGAGACCCCATAGACTATATAGTCCATGGAATTCTCCAGGCCAGAATACTGGAGTGGGTAGCCTTTCCCTTCTCCAGGGGATCTTCCCAACCCAGAGATCGAACCCAGGTCTCCCACAGCGCAGGCGGATTCTTTACCAGCTGAGCCACAAGGGAAGCCCAAGAATACTGGAGTGGGTAGCCTATCCCTTCTCCAGCAGATCTTCCCAACCCAGGAATGGAACCGGAGTCTCCTGCTTTGCAGGCGGATTCTTTACCAACTGAGCTATCAGGGAAGTCCAATGTAAATGTCAACACTGTGTCAAAAGCTGTAGGTTGCAATGTACAAGGATGACTCTTATCATCCAGTTCAATAGCAGATGCTTACATTTCCTTAGTGACAGTGTTCCAACAGAACCCCTTTAAGTAAGTTTGTTTGCTTTTCTGTGTGTGTGTTGGGAACAGTAGCATAGATGTGGAGAGTGAGTACATTTTAAAATTCACTGAAAACCTTCATTTATTAAGTATATAGTTTGTACCAGGTATTGTACTAGGCTCTAGTAATGCAAGGATAGGCCTGCTAGAGAGGAGAATTTCAGTAATTGTTGAAAGATAGGATAAAGTTTGGACAGATAGGAGAACGTTTGAATATGGCCCTTGCTCTCAAGAAAGAGATAGATAATTATCATGTGAAATGCTTTAACTGAGGCATAGCTATAAAGTTAGTTAGGAACACAGGAATTCAACATTTAGTTCATCTAACTGATTAAAAAGAGAATTGAAGAGGAAGCACCTTCAAGATTAGCTGGTAATGTTGCTATAGTTTTGTATTCTTATTGTAACATAAAAGAAAACTAATTATAGGCATTTGGTTTTTATCTTCATTTGCCTCTATTCATTTACTCTTTTGCAGAATAGGTTTTTTGCGTCTAATACTGAATATAGCTGCAGAGGTGGGAGCTTAGGAAACTGAATATTTAATTTCTCTCTAGTGTTCATGTTATACTTTCCTAATAAATGGCTACTAGTATAAAGACATCAGTTTTTAAAATTTAATCACAATTCCCTTTTACAACTCTGTCCAAGCCCCTCCTCACTGTTCCCATTTGCTAGCAGTTCAGTTCAGTTCAGTCGCTTAGTCGTGTCCAACTCTTTGCGACCCCATGAATTGCAGCACGCCAGGCCTCCCTGTCCACCACCAACTCGCGGAGTTTACCCAAACCAATGTCCATCGAGTTACTGATGCCATCCAACCATCTCATCCTCTGTCGTCCCCTTCTCCTCCTGCCCCCAATCCTTCCCAGCATTAGGGTCTTTTCCAATGAGTCAACTCTTCGCATGAGGTTGCCAAAGTATTGGAGTTTCAGCTTCAACATCAGTCCTTCCAATGAACACCCAGGACTGATCTCTCTTAGGATGGACTGATTGGATCTCCTTGCAGTCCAAGGGACTCTCAAGAGTCTTCTCCAATACCACAGTTCAAAAGCATCAATTCTTCGGCACTCAGCTTTCTTCATCGTCCAACTCTCACATCCATACATGACCACTGGAAAAACCGTAGCCTTGACTAGACGGACCTTTGTTGGCAAAGTAATGTCTCTGCTTTTAAATATGCTATCTAGGTTGGTCATAACCTTCCTTCCAAGGAGTAAGCATCTTTAGTTTCATGGCTGCAATCACTATCAGCAGTGATTTTGGAGCCCCAAAAAATAAAGTCTGACACTGTTTCCACTGTTTCCCCATCTATTTCCCATGAAGTGATGGGTCCAGATGCCATGATCTTAGTTTTCTGAATGTTGAGATTTAAGCCAACTTTTTCACTCTCCTCTTTCACTTTCATCAAGAGGCTCTTTAGTTCTTCAGTTTCTGCCATAAGTGTGGTATCATCTGCATATCTGAGGTTATTGATATTTCTCCCAACAATCTTGATTCCAGCTTGTGCTTTTTCCAGCCCAGGGTTTCTCTTGATATATTCTGCATATAAGTTAAATAAGCAGGGTGACAATATACAGCCTTTTCCTATTTGGAACCAGTCTGTTCCATGTCCAGTTCTAACTGTTGCTTCCTGACCTACATACAGGTTTCTCAAGAGACAAGTCAGATGGTCTGGTATTCCCATCTCTTTCAGAATTTTCCACAGTTTATTGTGATCCACACAGTCAAAGACTTTGGCGTAGTCAATAAAGAAGAAATAGATGTTTTTCTGCAACTCTCTTGCTTTTTAAATGATCCAGCAGATGTTGGCAATTTGATCTCTGGTTCCTCTGCCTTTTCTAAAACCAGCTTGAACATCTGGAAGTTCACGGTTCACGTATTGCTGAAGCCTGGCTTGGAGAATTTTGAGCATTACTTTACTAGCGTGTGAGATGAGTGCAATTGTGCGGTAGTTTGAGCATTCTTTCGCATTGACTTTCTTTGGGATTGGAATGAAAACTGACCTTTTCCAGCCCTGTGGCCACTGCTGAGTTTTCCAGATTTGCTGGCATATCGGGTGCAGCACTTGCACAGCATCACCTTTGAGGATTTGAAATAGCTCAACTGGAATTCCATCACCTCCACTAGCTTTGTTCATAGTGATGCTTTCTAAGGCCCACCTGACTTCACATTCCAGGATGTCTGGCTCTAGGTGAGTGATCACACCATCGTGATTGTCTGGGTCGTGAAGATCTTTTTTGTACAGTTCTTCTGTGTATTCTTGCCATCTCTTCTTAATATCTTCTGCTTCTGTTAGGTCCATACCATTTCTGTCCTTTATCGAGCCCATCTTTGCATGAAATGTTCCCTTGGTATCTCTCATTTTCTTGAAGAGATCTCTAGTCTTTCCCAGAGGAGTAAATAAACCCTACTTCATAATTTGTTTTTCAGCTTATATAAAAGTCTTGTTTAGTTTTTTGGGGTTGCTTAAGCCTTGGCTTAATTAGTTGGTACCAAGTCAAGAAAATCACTTCTAAAAGATTAATGCAGTTGATTTTTTGCCTGTTGTTTAGTTTATCGATTTACAAGATTATCTGTTAAAAACTACTCAGTTTCAGAATGGCACCTAATATTTGTGAGGTAATCTCAATACAGATGTCAAGCATTTGGGCATTCGGAAAAGCCACACTGTGGATTGTGATTTTAACCTCACAAAGAAAACATACACTGTTTAAGACCTATCTGCTCATTTCCTGTGAGGCAAAGTATCGTAGTTTTCTGTCGCTGAGCAACTGGGAAATTTGTTGGTGCTGATAGGACCACAGCTTCAACCTGTCCTGACAAGTTTGTACTATTATAGATTTAGAAAGGAATCAGTAGTCTCCTTCTATTTTTTTGTATTTTATTTCACAGTTGTTAATAAACCAAAAAAATCTAAGTCATTATTGCCTGAGAACAGATTCTTCTACAGATAAGTGAATTTTTTTTGAAGTCACCATTGGTTCTTTATTTTGCTACACTTTTGAGCAAAAAAAAAAAGAATGCATACTTTGAATGAATTAATACCTAGATTCGCATTATAGTAACAACTCTTAAGACTTTTTATTACTTAGAGAAATGAATCCTATGAATTCTAAATTCATTGTGGATACAATGTTTATTTTCTTGCATATCCAGGGTGAATCTTTGGTAGACACTTAGCAGTGTCTGAGAATATCAGAAATAGAAGTCGCCTAAGAGACTATGTAGTCCAAATTTTCTCACTTTCTATGTAAGGAAATGGAGACCCAGAGGTGTGTCTGAATTACCGTAGGCTGCATATCTGATTAGTAGTGAAGTGAGTCTCAGTAAAAGCAGTAGGACTTCAAATATTATTTTGCCTGTACCTTGACTGCAGTATCTAAATATGAGTCCACCAAATGAGGTAGATACACCTCACATTTGATTCGTCACACACCTACCAATTTATAACTAAGAAAAGTGAAAGTGAAAGTCGCTCAGTTGAGTCCAACTCTTTGTGACCCCATGGACTGTATAGTCCATGGAATTCTCCAGGCCAGAATACTGGAATGGGTAGCCATTCCCTTCTCCAGGTTCTTCCCAATTCAGGGATTGAGCCCAGGTCTCCTGCATTGCAGGCGAATTCTTTACCAACTGAGCCACCAGGGAATCCCATAACTAAGAAAACACAGTCTACTTACTGCATACTAATAGGTACAAATGGTCTGCTATATTAGACCTCTATGAAAAACTATTTTAAAAGCATCTTAACAGAAGAAAATTTGTCACTCTTTAATTATCCATTCTCATGTTTAATAGCCATCACTCAGAAAGATTTCTTCATGTCAAAAGGTTTTAAATCTGGAGTCCATGGATCTCTAAAGAATCTATATTAGGGGGGTTCTGAACCCCTTGAAGTTAATGCTTAATTTTTTTCACAGCTTTTATAAATTTCTTGATAAACCCACTGCCCAGAATCAACCTGGATTCTCAGTCTACAGTATAGCCACATTTCTTTTCACCTTATCTTCTTTGGAAGACACTTGGTATCCTCTGTATAATAAACTCTGCATTACCTTGGAGACCTACTGTTTCCAAATGAAGAATCATTTTAACTTGTCAGATCATTTTAACTTGTCTTAGGGTTCTTTCTTTTTTCCACATTTTAAATCATTTTTATGGCTGTCTTTTGAATCCTTTCCAAATTCTTTTTGTAAGCCTGAAAGCCAAGGAGCTCAGAATTAGAAATCATATGTTAATGAAGATCTTGTTTAGGCACTTGGCTCTGCTGAGAGTGGTGTCAGAGGATTAGCAGCAGCAGAAGTAAGCCTGCTGTGATAGGTGCAGGAATTCACCCTCCACACACCCCCCACCCCCTTACTCAGAAAGGCTAGGCAGAAACTCAGAGTCAAAACAGACCAAGGGTAAGGGGCTTAAAGGATTGGGTGTATTTCAAAGTTCAAAGCATAGTACCTAGATCCTGAATAAAAGGATTCAAATTCAAGAAAAGAAATAGGAATCAAACCTAGACCTGAAGGTGAAACAGAATCCTGCAGAAAATCTACATAGTAAGGAACTGTCACCTTTCTAAGTAAAGTCAACCCAATCTTCCAGAATTGAGACTTTTCATATGGGAACAGCCCACTGGTAATACTTGGCTCCCAGACTTCCCTTCACCCTGCAACCTCTACATTCACACTGGCCTCAGAATTTTAGATTCCTGAGAGGTGTGTTCCCAGGAGATGTGACTAGTGGAAACAGTAAGATACAGCTTACAAGCTATAATATATAAAATCATATATCAGAATCACTGGGGTTCAGAGGGATTACAGATTCTTCTGGGAATCTGATGAAAACTGTGGGCTTTCTCTTCAGAAGGAAGGCACCAAATATATATCATGTTAAAGAATTTATGCAATTTAACCTGCCCTGAGACTGATTCAGTCTCCTGATTGATAAATATGGTATTCTATATTTATTACCCATTTGTTTCCTGTTCTTTATTAATGTTTTATATGATTGTTTTCAGTTGTCTGAGCTATAACAAGGAGACTAGGGCATTTCATCTTCACATGTGAGTCAAAGGATTAATGGAGGGAAAGCAACACTGAGGCCATGACCCTGCTGACAACAGTGATTTGGGAGAGATCCGTGGGGGCATGGTGAATTGAGGGGAAAGAATTGTGCCAAAGAAGTCTAGTGTCCCCTTTTCACGGGATGATTTTTCTTCTCTTCCTTAGGATGATCTACATTTTATTAATTAAGAAGAGTTCCTTTGTGAATCATGGAATGAGACACTGATCTACTTGGTTTTGTGTGATTTTTCTTAGAGCAGCACGCAGTCCCAAACGTGGCTGGCCTAGGTCTACTCAGGTGGTGGGTGAGACTCCTCGCCAGGAAAGGGTGAGAGGGCAGAGCAGGAGGGACGCTTTGGTAACTCAGCCTGAACTTCATTCATGGCTATTTGTGACTAGATTGTAAATTTTACAGATTTATATCCAGTGGCTCACCCTCGGACTCTTTCTTGAGGTGTTAAATCTGTAAGACTGAAAATTTAGAGAGTAATTATCTGGATAACTCAAGCTGAATAAAACCTCACCACAAAGTTTAGGTCCTGTAGAACACAGTACCGAATTATCCAATTAATCCTATATTTACATACCACTTAGAAAAAAAAAAAGAATCTTTTTTTTTCTAAGTTACAATAAACAGAAAAACTATTTCGAAGAACAGATTCCTAAATGTGTAAATATTTAAGTTTAAATGTCTATTAAATGTGTAAAAATCTAGTCTCCATCTTGTGCTTTAGCTACTTATCTTCTCCCTTTACTTGGTCTTTTCAAATTCTGTCTTTCCCTAAAGCCCAGTTTTGGGGCCTCCCCTGCCAGTGAAATAGAGCTATCAGCTACTCTGATGACATTTTGGAGTATAAATTAATCCAGTCCTTTCTTTGGCATGGGACCTGGCATGTAATAAGCAATAAAACTGCAGTTGATGATAATGGTTGTGACACTGTTTTCTCAAATACTCTAGTCAATATTTAATCTCCTTATTCTCTGACCATAAGAAATACTTAACTGCCTATACCATTTTTTGACACTTACTATCTTAGTTTAGATGTTATTTCCATAATAAGATTGCTCACTTCTTGATAGGCAAGCATAGGCATACAAAACTTGCTGAGTTGGATTGAAAGTTGTTATTTACCGGCTTTATAAGCCACGTGATCTTCATTGTGTGTTTTTTCTCCTCAACAGAAAATGAAAACATTAGCAGAAAGGAGGAGGAGTGCTCCATCTCTTATCCTAGATAAAGCCCTGCAAAAGCGGCCCAGTACCAAGTAAGTGGGAAGCTTTGTACTACTCATTTGGTATCTGCTGCATTTCTTTTATGTGTGTGGTTTGTTTGCGTTTTATCAAGACCAGAATTCTCTGTTAAATAATAGAAAACATGACTTCTGTTCTGAGTTTATTTACTATGACCTATTCTTTATGAAAAATGTAAAGCCTTTGAGAGCTGGTGCTCGTTTGCTTTAAAATTGATTCAAAAGTGAATCTTACATCCAATGGTACACAATTATGCATGTTCCACATATTGTAAAAGTTTTATATTTGGAAACAATTAGAAATCACAATACTAAAGATGAGTTATTTTAACCACTATGCATGTTTGGTTATGCACAAAATTTTGCTTACTTTTTATCATAAGGTGATGCCTATGCAAAGGTAGAAGGCAGAGTTTTAGCAATTTTAGATATGTTGAAAGATAGATTAAGATTAATAAAAGATTGAGTGCTGATTGCTTTTAGACATTATTGGTTAGAATAATTAGTGATTAATTAGTGAAATTTGAAGTGGAAAAAACAGGCTAAATGTCTATGGAAAAGACCATTTCACCTATTGAAGCTAAATACTAGTTCTGTGAACATTGTAAGAGTTTTCTGTAATATGTAGAAATTAAATGGCTTTTCAGTCACTAATTTATTCAGTAATTCTTAATGGCATTTTAACTCAGAGCCTTTTTATGCTCAAGGGAATCCTGCAATGCTTTTCTACTAATACATGAATCCTTTTATGTAAGGTGTTGTCTTTATCACCTTTTTAAAGGTGAAGATATATCTGATATTTCTATGAATGGTGTACTGATTTAACATGAAATTTATGTGAAGGCATGGCATTTTTTTCATTTTTTTAAAATTTATTTTTAAATTGAAGGATAGTTGCTTTATAGCATTTTGTTTTTTTCTGTCAAATATCAACATGAATCAGCCATAGGTATACATATGCCCCCTCCCTCCTGAACCTCCCTCCCATCTGCCTCCCCATCCCACCCTTCTAGGTTGATGCAGAGCCCCTGTCTGAGTTCCCTGAGAAATACGTTGGCTATCTATTTTACATATGGTAATATAAGTTTCCATGTTACTCTTTCCACACATCTCACCCTCTCCTCCCCTTTCCCAGTGTCCATAAGTCTGTTCTCTAGGTCTGTTTCTCCATTGCTGCCTTGCAAATAAATTCATCAGTACCATCTTTCTAGATTCCATATATATGTATTAGTATACAATATTTATCTTTCTCTTTCTGACTCACTTCACTCTGTATAATAGGTTCTAGGTTCATCCCCCTCATTAGACTCAAATGAGTTCCTGACTCAAATGTGTTCCTTTTTATGGCTGAGTAATATTCCATTGTGCATATGTACCACATATGTTCTTTATCCGTTCATCTGTCGAAGGACATCTAGGTTGCTTCCATGTTCTACCTATTGTAAATAGTGCTGCAGTGAACATTGGGGTACATGTGTGTGTTTCAATTTTGCTTTCCTCAGGGTATATGTCTAGGAGTGGGATTTCTGGATCATATGGTGATTTTATTCCTAGTTCTTTTAAGGAATCTCCATACCGTCTTCCATAGTGGCTGTATGAATTTACATTCCCACCAACGGTGTGAGAGGGTTCCCTTTTCTCCACACCCTCTCTGGCATTTATTGTTTATAGACTTTGTGATGATGGTTATTCTGACCAGTGTGAGGTGATACCTCATTGTAGTTTCGATTTGCATTTCTCTAGTAATGACTGATGTTGAGCATCTTTTCTTGTGTTTGTTAGCCATCTGTATGTCTTCTTTGGAGAAATGTCTGTTTAGGTCTTTTTTCCACTTTTTGATTGGGTTGTTTCTTTTTCTGGTATTGAGTTGTATGAGCTGCTTGGATATTTTAGAAATTAATCTTTTGTCAGTTGTTTCATTTGCGATTATTTTCTCCCATTCTGAAGGTTGTCTTTTCACCTTGTTTATAGTTTCCTTTGCTGTGCAAAAACTTTGAAATTTAATTATGTCCCACTTGTTTACTTTTGTTTTTATTTCCATTGTTTTTATTTCCCTTACTCTAGGAGGTGAGTCAGAGAGGATGTTGCTTTGATTTATGTCATCAAGTGTTCTGCCTATACTTTCCTCTAAGAGTTTGAAAGTTTCTGGTCTTACATTTAGGTCTTTAATCCATTTTGAGTTTATCTTTGTGAATGGTTTTAGGAAGTGTTCTAATTTCATTCTTGTACATGTAGCTGTCTAGTTTTCCCAGCACCATTTGTTGAAGAGGCTGTCTTTGCCCCATTGTATATTTTTGCCTCCTTTGTCGAAAACAAGGTACCCATAGATGTGTGGGTCTATTTCTAGGCTTTCTATCTCGTTCCTTTGGTCTATATTTCTGTTTTTGTGTCAGTACCACACTGTCTTGATGACTGTAGCTTTGTAATATAATCTGAAGTCAGGAAGGTTGATTCCTCCAGCTTCATTCTTTCTCAAGACTGCTTTGGCTATTCGGGGTCTTTCGTGTTTCCATGTGAATTGTGCAATTTTTTTTTCTAGTTCTGTGAAAAATGCCATTGGTAATTTGATAGGGATCACATTGAATCTGTAGATTGCAATTGGTAGTATAGTCATTTTCACAATATTGATTCTTCCTACCCAAGAACATTAAATGTCTCTCCATCTGTTAATGTTGTCTTTTGTTTCTTTCATCAGTGTGTTATAATTTTCTTTATACAGTTCTTTTTTATCCTTAGGTAGGTTTATTCCTAGATATTTTATTCTTTTTGTTGCAGTGGTTAATGGGATTGATTCCTTAATTTCTGTTTCTGATTTTTCACTGTTAGTATATAGGAATGCAAGTGATTTCCGTGCATTGATTTTGTATCCTCTGACTTTGTGAACTTCACTGATTAGCTCTAGTAATTTTCTGATAGTATCTGTAAGGTTTTCTATGTATAGTATCATGTCATCTGTAAACAGTAAGAATATTACTTATTTTCTGATCTGCATTCCTTTCGTTTATTTTTCTTCTCTGATTGCTGTAGCTAGGACTTCCAAAATTATGTTGAGTAATAGTGGTGAGAGTGGATCCCCTTGTGTTTTTCCTGATATTAGAGGGAATGCTTTCAGTTTTTCACCATTGAGAATAATGTTTGCTGTAGGATTGTCATATATGGCCTTTACTATGTTGAGGTAGGTTCCTTCTGTGCCCATTTTTTGACAAGTTTTAATCATAAACGGGTGCTGAATTTTGTCAAAGGCTTTTTCTGCATCTATTGAGATTATCATATGATTTTTATCTTTCAATTTGTTAATATAATGTATCACATTGATTGATTTGCCTATATTGAAGAATGGCTTGGCATTTTTTGATGGTCCAAAATAAATTATACAGCCAAATCCGATGAGTGAAAACTTTCAAAATACCTGTCAGTCTCCTTTTTTTTTTTTTTTTAAGTTAATCACTCAATTGTGTCTGACTTTCTGACCTCATGGACTGTAGCCCATCAGTCTCCTCTGTCCATGGAATTCTCCAGGGAAGAATACTGGAGTGGGTAGCCATTCCCTTCTCCAGGGAATCTTCCCAACCACAGGATCAAACCTAGGTCTCCCGCATTGAAGACAGATCCTTTACCGTGTGAGCTTCCAGGGAAGCCCCAGTCTCCTCTTAGTATTCAGCAAGTTGTCAGACTCAGGCAGCATCCCTGGCTGCCCCAAGATGACACACTCTTTAGTCACTGGATTGATCAGAAAATGTAAATTACTTTTAATAGATGCCTAATCAGAATTTAATTAGGAAGATATTCTGCCAATGTATAGTATAGAAATACACTTTAGTGGCATATAAAAATGGCTTTTGGATTGTTTGCAATGATATATCTTTGGATTGGGGCTTCTCTGATAGCTCAGTTGGTGAAGAATCCACCTGCAATGCAGGAGACCCTGATTGGATTCCTGGGTTGGGAAGATCCGCTGGAGAAAGGATAGGATACCCACTCCAGTATTCTTGGACTTCCCTTGTGGCTCAGCTGATAAAGAATTTGCCTGCAATGTGGGAGACCTGGGTTCAATCCCTGGATTGGGAAGATCCCCTGGAGAATTCCATGGACTTGGATAGTCCATGGGGTCTCAAAGAGTTGGACACGACTGAGTGACTTTCATCTTTGCATTAGTGGTGGATTAAATAAAGAATGATTGTATCTTCACAGTTTGACCTTGATCAGGTAGAGAGAAAAGGCAGAAGTTGTCTTTAATTCTGCTACATTTGTAAAAATAGCTTTATTTAACCACTTTTTAAAAAATAAACAATTTTAGGTAAAATTTTTGCTGGAAGGTCCTGCAATGGATGTGTGCTAGGCTCTTCAATTAAAAATAGCCCTTATTTATATCAGAGAAGCTTTAGCTCTAAATCATGGGTCAAATAGTGGCACACCTACTCTCTAACGCAGGGTAAGAATATACAGCAGTATGCATGTAGGTACTGAAAGTTTATATAGACCAGGGATTCTCAGTAGGGCGGTATTACCCTCCAGGGAGCACTTTGGAATTTTGTGAAGCATTTGAGTTTGTCTTAATGTTTAGGGGGCAGTTGCCAGAGATGCTAGATATCGTGGAATGCATTGGACATCCTGTATAACAATTTTATGGCTCCTGCATAGTTCTTGAATGTCTTGTGTGTGACATATTTGTGAAGCAGGGCGGGGGGACTATAAAATTACCTATACCTATAACGTAACTCTGTATATAAATACAAAGTATTTATATTCTCTTTTTTTAATAGGAGATCTTTTAAATTTATTTATCTGTTTTTTATTTTACAATATTGTATTAGTTTTGCCATACATTGACATGAATCTGCCATGTAAATTTATTAGCACTAAATGTTTCAGAAATGTAGCTACCTTGCTTACCAAGAGATAAGTGTACTTTGTACTGTTTGGAATCATTTCAGAAAGTCACTTGACTTTATGTCATTTTCTTGAACTTGTTGCATAGAATGGTTTCTTATCATCCTACTTATCTTAAATCTAAACATATTCATTATAAGTAGATGTACACACTTGACTATTTCATTGTCTTTTAATGTAGTCATGAATGAGCATATACATATTGAAATATATAATTTATTATTAATTACTTTCATTTTCCTTTATATTGCTGTTAGGATATTATTTTGACTCTTGAAATTGTGTTAAATATCTGTGAATTTTGTTTCATGATAGAAAAGGAGGAATTGAAATAAATGTACTGATATATACATTTGTCCTTTATATAACAAAGGGACATTGAATCTAATAGGGTTGAGAATCACTGATAAGGAGTAAATACTAGGTTAAGGGAAAAAACTACACTTACTGACTTACTGGGGTTGTTTTGGGTTAGAGAACCAATATGATAATGTACAAACATGTCCTTGCCCACTCCTGCCTCCCCATCACCTCTGCAGTAATTGGTGCTTATATTAGCGTTAGTTCCCCAAGATTCCTGCCTCAGAAATAAGAAAATATGATGGGTTTTGTCAAAATAACTGTAGGGGAAGAAGTGTGTATATAAGTTGAAGTTGGGTATGTTTTAATCTTCAGTTTATTTCTTGTGAGTTTCTCTTGATCAGTAATGTGAGTGTCTAGTTCTGGGTAATAGGACCTATCTTATAGAAATAATACTTTTTACCCTGTGTAGTATTGAGTGGCTAATATGTGTAGCAAAAAAAAAAAAAGCTACTGGGTGTTGAATGTGTATGAAATATTTGTAAGTAGTATAATCTCTTGAAGGAGGAAATGGCAGCCCACTCAAGTGTTCTTGCCTGGAGAATCCCGTGGACAGAGTAGCCTGATCAGCTATGGTCCTTAGGGTCACAAAGAGTTGAACACAACTGAAGCGACTTAGCATAGCAGCAGTGTAATCTCAGGATTGGAGAGAACCTTAAAGTCAGCTAGTCTGCTGGTTTGTGACGCTTTGTAAGTCAGTGGGACCCAGGCATCTACATCCTTTTCAAAAACTCTTCATAGTTGATTCTAATACACTCCTGGTGGAGAACTACCTACAGTAGGCTACCAAAAAATCCATTCTTACAAGAATGCTTTTAAAAAGGGAATACTGAACCAAAATTTTAAGAAAGTACTGAATTATAGTACGTATTTCTTATAAAGTAAATAGTGTGAACATTAAAAAAAACAAAAGCAAAGTCCCCACTCCATCCCTGGGGGTAACCATGATTAATCATTTGTATGTACTTCTAAACCTTTGTCTATGCAAGTGTAATTAAAATTTGTATTTTCTTTCTGTAACATTTAAATTCTCACTTTAATATAGATAAATTAGTTCTTTGTATTTTTCAAGTCTTACATTCTTTTTAAGAGATCAAATCCTATTATAGTAACCATTCAAGAAAGCCTTTGAATTTGTCCTTTATATAATGTACACTCTTGAAAAGTTTTGTCAATCAGATTTTACTAATTATTAATGCATTTGCTATTTTAAAGAAACTTTATAGTGAATTGTTTTATAAAATAAATCTCTTTTCAGAGTTGTTAAGAATAACTCAAATTTTCATGACTGGAATTTTGCTTTCTATGATTTATACCCAGGAAACAAGGAAAATTTCTAAAGTCTATGCTGAGCACACCTACTTTAAATAAAATTTTATGCAACAAAATTCTACTACCTAAAAAGAATCTGTACAATCTCTTTGCATGTAACATCGTGGGAATTAATTTATAAAATATTTGTATAGTGTGTGGGGATAGATAGCAAAGATATTGAGTGTTTTATTTATTAGCATTGCATATTTCTTGAAATAGATAGATCCATCATAGCACTTCATATTTCTTTAAACCTATATTTGATTTTGCCTTTCCAGTATAACATTACTATTTCTACTGTTGTCTTCTAATTAAGGTGTTATTTTAATAATTAGTAACTTAAAAGTGATAAAGTTTTTTCCAAAGTTTAACAATAATTCACAGAGGATTTAATGGAATTCTTTCATTTAGCAGCTGTTTCACCTTAATTTTTTAACCTATTTATTATTAATGGAGGGTGATTGCTTTACAATTTTGTATGGGTTTATGCTGTATATCAACATGAGTCAGTCATAGATATAAGTGTGTTGCCTCTCTTGTGAACCGCCCTCCCACCTCCCACACCATCCTACCCCTCTAAGATTATCACAGAGCACCAGATTTGAGCTCCCTATGTCATACAGTAAATTTCCACTGGTTATGTTAATTTTACACATGGTATGTTATATGTTTCAGTGCTCCTCTCTCAATTCTCTCCACCCTCTCCTTTCCCCTATGTGTCCAAAGTCTGTTCTCAATGTCTGCATCACCATTGCTGCCCATTGGTGCGTCAGTACCATCTTTCTAGATTCCATGTGTGTGTGTGTGTATATATATATATATATATGCATTCCAATAATATATGATTCCAGTAATATACAATATTTGTCTTTCTCTTTCTGAGTTATTTCACTCTGTATAATAGGCTCTAGGTTCATCCACCTCGTAAGAACTGAGTCAAATGCATTCCTTATTATGGCTAAGAGATATTCCATTGTGTATATGTACCACAAATTCTTTATCCATTCATCTGTCGATGGACATCTAGGTTGCTTCCACTCACTAGCTATTGTAAATAGTGCTGCGATGAACATTGGGGGGGGGTGCATGAGTCTTTTCAATTATGGTTTCCTAGTAGTGGGATTACTGGGTCATATGATAGTTTTATTCATAGATTTTTTTTTAAGGACTGTCCATACTGTTCCCTATAGTGGCTGTATCAATTTGCATTCCAACCAACAGTGCAAGAGGGTTCCCTGTTCTCCACACCCTCTCCAGCATTTATGTTTGTAGACTTTTTGATAATGGCCATTCTGACCAGTGTGAGATGGTACCTCATTGTGGTTTTGATTTGCATTTCTCTTAATAATGAGTGATGTTGAGAATCTTTTCACATGTTTCTTAGTCATCTTTATGTCTTCTTTGGAGAAATATCTGTTTAGGTCTTCTGCCCACTTTTTGATGATGTTGTTTATTTTTCTGGTATTGAGCTGTGTGAACTGCTTATATATTTTTGAGATTAATCCTTTGTCAGTTGTTTCATTTGCTATTATTTTCCCCCATTCTGAGGGTTGTTATTTACTTTGCTTATAATTTCCTTCATTGTGAAAAAGCTTTTAAGTTTAATTAGATCCAGTTTATTTTTCTCTGTTTTTATTTCCATTATTCTAGGAAATGGGCCATAGAGGATCTTGCGGTGATTTATGTCAAAGAGTGGTCGGCCTCAGTTTCTCTAAGAGATTTATAGTTTGTTGTCTTACATTTAGGTCTTTAATCCATTTTGAGATGATTTTTGTGAATGGTGTTAGGAAGCGTTCTAATTTCATTCTTTTACACATAGATGCCCAATTTTCCCAGCACCACTTATTTGAAGAGACTGTCTTTTCTCCATTGTATATTTTTGCCACCTTTATCAAAGACAAGGTGTCCATTGGAGCATAGGTTTATCTCCCAGCTTTCTATCTCATCCTGTTTGTCTATATTTCTGTTTTTGTACCAGTACCATACTGTCTTGATGACTGTAGCTTTGTAATATAGTCTAAAGCCAGGAAGGTTGACTCCTCCAGTTCTATTCTTCTTTCTCTAGATTGCTTTGGATATGTGGGGTCTTTTGCATTTCCATACAGATTGTGAAATTATTTGTTTTAGTTCTGTGAAAAATACCATTGGTAGTTAGATAGGTATTGCATTTAATCTATAGATTGCTTTGGGTAGTACAGTCATTTTCACAATATTGATTCTTCCAGTCCAGGAACCTGGTATATCCGTCTATCTGTTTGTGTCATCTTTAATTTGTTTCATCAGTGTCTTATAATTTTCTGCATACAGGTATTTGGTCTCTTTGGGTAAACTTATTCCTAAGTATTTTATTTTTGTTGTTGCAATGGTGAATGGGATTCTTTCCTTAATTTATTTTTCTTATTTTTCGTTGGCAGTGTATAAGAGTGCAAGGGATTTTCTGTATATTAATTTTATATCCTGCAACTTTACTGTATTCATTGATGAGCGCTAATAATTTTCTGGTGGCATCTTGAACGTTTTCTGTGTAAAGAATGATGTCATCTGAAACAGTGAGAGTTTTGCTTCTTTCCCAATCTGAATTCCTTTTGTTTCTTTTTCTTCTAGGTTACTGTGGCTAGGACTTTGAAAACTATGTTGAATAATAGTGGTGAGAGTAGACACCCTTGTCTTGTTTCTGATTTTAGAGGAAATGCTTTCAGTTTTTCACTATTGAGAATAATATTTGCTGTAGGTTTGTCATCTATGGCCTTTATCATGTTGAGGTGTGTTCCTTCTATGCCTCCTTTCTGAAAAGTTGTTGTCATAAATGAGTGTTGGAATTTTGTCAGATGTTTTCTCTGCATTTATTGAGATGATCATATGATTTTTATCTTTAATTTGTTAATATGGTGTATCATAGTGATTGATCTGTGTGTATTAAAGAATGCTTGCATCCCTGGGATAAAACCTACTTGATGATGGTATATGATCTTTTTAATGTGTTGTTGGATTCTGTTTGCTAGAAGCTTGTTGAAGATTTTTTGCATCTGTGCTCATCAGTATTGACCTGTAATTTTCCTTTGTGTGACATATTTGTTTGGTTTTGGTATCAGAGTGATGGTGGCCACATAGAGTGAGTTTGGGAACTTTCCTTTCACTGCAATTTTCTGAAAGAGTTTGAGTAGGATAGGTGTTAGCTCTTCTCTCAACTCTTGGTAGAATTTGCCTGTGAAGCCATCTGATCCTGGGCTTTTATTTGTTGGAAGCTTTTTTTATTATGGTTTCAACTTTTGTGTCTGTGATTGGTCTGTTCATATTTCCTGTTTCTTCCTGTTTCAGTTTTAGAAGGTTATGCTTTCTAAGAATTTGTCCATTTCTTCCAGGTGATCCATTTTATTAGCGTATAGTTGCTCATAGTAGTCTTTATGATCCTTTATATTTCTGTGTTGTTGGATGTGACTTTTCTTTTTTCATTTCTAATTTTATTGATTTGAGTCGTATGCCTTTTTTTCCTTGACAAATCTGGCTAACAGTTTGTCAGTTTTGTTCATCTTCTCAAAGAACCAACTTTTAGTTTTATAGATCTTTGCTATTGTCTCCTTGATTTCTTTTTCATTTATTTTTGCTCTGATCTTTATGGTTTCCTTCCTTCTGCTAACTTTGGGGGTTTTATTCTTCTTTATCTGGTTGCTTTTGGTATAAGGTTAGATTGTTTATTCCATGTTTTTCTTGTTTCTTGAGGTAGACTTGTATTGCTATAAACTTCCTCCTTAGCACTGCATTTAATGCAGGTAATAGGTTTTGAGTTGTGCTTTCATTGTCATTTGTTTCAAAGTATATTTTGATTTCTTTTTTGCATTATTCAGTGATCTGCTGGTTATTCAGAACTGAATTGCTTAACCTCCATGTGTTTTTCCCCTGCCTTTTTTTCCTGTAGTTGATATCTAGTCTTATAGCGTTGTGGTCAGAAAAGATGCTTGAAATGATTTCAGGTTTTTTTTTTTTTAATTTCATAAGGCTTTATTTATGAACTAAGATGTGATCTATCCTAGTGAAAGTTCCAGGTGCACTTGAGAAAAAAGTGAAATCTTTGTTTTTGATGAAATACCCTGTAGATATCAGTTAGGTCCAACTGGTCCAGTGTGTCATTTAAAACTTGCGTTTCCTTATTAATTTTCTGTCTGGAAGACCTGTCCATTGGGGTCAGTGGGGTGTTAAAGTCCTCCACTATTGTCATGTTATTGTCAATTTGCCCTTTCATAGTTGTTAGCATTTGCATTAGTATTGAGGTTTTCCTATGTTGGGAGCATATATATTTATAATTGTTATATCATCTTCTTGGATTGATCCCTTGATCATTACTTAGAGTTCTTCCTTGTCTTTTGTAACAGTCTTTATTTAATCCATTTTATCTTGAGTATTGCTGCTCCCGCTTTTTTTTAATTTCCATTTGCATGGTATATTTTTTTCTAATCCCTCGCTTTCAGTCTGTGTGTGTCCCTAGGTCTGAGGTGGGTCTCTCGTAGACAGAATATATAGGGGTCTTGTTTTTGTATCCATTCAGCCAACCTGTGTCTTTTGGATGGAGCATTTAGTCCATTTACATTTAAGGTAATTATTGATACATATGATCCTATTGCGGTTTACTTTATAGTTTCAGGTTTGTTTTTGTAGGCGTTTTCTTTCTGTTGTGTTCCCTGTCTAAAGAAGTTCCTTTAACCTTTGTTATAAAACTGGTTTGGTGGTGCTGAATTCTTTCAACTTTTGCTTGTCTGTAAAGCTTTTGATTTCTCCTTCAAATCAAAAGCAGATCCTTGCTGTATTCGAGTACTCTTGGCTGTAAGTTTTTTCCTTCCATCACTTGAAGTATATCCTGCCGCTTCCTTCCAGCCTGCACAGTTTCTGCTGAAAGATCAGCTGTTGGCCTGATGGGAATCCCCTTGTACGTTATCTGTTGCTTTTCCCTTGCTGCTTCTAATATTTGTTCTTTGTGCTTAATTTTTGTTAGTTTGATTAATATGTGTTGTCTTGGTGTGTTTCTCCTTGGTTTATCCCGAATGGGACTCTTTGGTCTCCCTGGACTTGGTTGTCTATTAGCTTTCTCATTTTAGACAAATATTCTTCTATTATCTCCTCAAATACTTCTTTATGCCCTTCCATTTTTTCTTCTTCTGGGGCCCCCTGTGATTCAAATTTTGTTGTGTTTAATGTTGTCCCCGAGACTGTCCTCACTTCTTTTTGTTCTCTTTTCTTTGTTCTGCTCTGCTTCCATTATTTCTACACTTACTGTTCTTCTGCCTCAGATAGTCTCCTGTTGGTTCCCTCTGCCCATTGGTTCCGTCTAGTGTACTTTTTAATCTGTGACTGTGTTGTTCATTGTTTATTGTCTATTCTTAATTCTTCCAGTCCCTTGTTAAACATTTGTTGTAACTTTTTGGCTTGTGCTTCCAGTCTATTTATCTGTGCCTCCATTTTATTTCCAAAATTTTGGTTCATTTTTACTATAGTTACTCTTATTTCTTCGTCGGGTAGAGTGCTTACTTCCTCTTCATTTGTTTGGTCTTGTGGGTTTTTACCATGCTTTTCATCCTCTGCATCTTTCTCTGTCTTTTCATTTTGTTTAATTTACTGTGTTTGAAATCTCCTTTCTGCAGCCTGGAGGGTCGTAGTTCCTCTTAATTCCGGAGTCTGTCCCCTGGGGGTGGGGTTGGGCCAGTGTCATGGTTGGGAGGACTTGTGCCTGTGGTCTGGTGGACGGAGCTGGGTCTTGTCTCTGAAGTGCAGTGCCATGTCCTGTAGTATGTTTTGGGGGTATCTATGGGCTTGGTATGGCTTTGGGAAGCCTTTCTACTAATGGACAGTGTTGTGTTTCTGTCTTACTAATGTTTTGGCATGAGGCGTGCAGCACTGGAGCTTGCTGGCCTTTGGGTGGGATTTGCTGTTAGTGTTAGAGGGAGGCCTTTGGGAGAGCTTTTTTGATTAATGTTCCATGGGATTGGAAATTCTGGTGGTCCAAAGTCCTGGACTCAGGTCTCCTACCTCAGGGCTAGGGAAGGCCCATGAAGAGTGAAAGGTCACCTCACTACTCGTCCAAGCCTAGGTTGGAGTGATTCTGGACTTCTAGGCCAAGTCCCGGTTAGACCCTGTCCTGCCTGCAGCACCAAAACTTCATGGGCCTCACAGCACAGAAGGCAAAACCCCAAGACTAATAGTGAGACTGATAGTCAATAGCACTCAAAGAAATTCACACAGTTACAAAGGGAAAAGTAGAGAGAGAAAAGAAAAAAAGAATAAAAACAAGAGTCAGAAGAGAAGAGAGCAATGAAGACTGTAGAAATAGGAAAAAAAATAAAATGAGTTTATTTAAAAATAAGATGTTTTAAAAGTGGAAAAAGTGGGTTATAAAAAATAAAGATCAAAGGAATAATAAAGAAATTATGTGAGAACAATATGAAAAAGAAAAGAAGGAAGAATAAAGGGGGAAAATGAAAGAAAAATTAGAGAAAAATGTATGCAGAGTTGTAGTTCCACCTCCACCTCCCAGGAAGCTCTCTAGTATTGAGCTGTTCTCTGAACCTGCTGTGGGGACAGCTCAGACTCTAGTCTGACCCTACTCATGTGTGTACTTGCCTCATCCCTTGTCCTCAGTTGCCAGAGCAAGGGCTTTTTCTTTTGTGTGAACACTCATTGTCCTTTTATATGTTCCATAGACACAGAGTCTACCTAGTTGGTTGTGTGGATTTATTCTGCAGCTTGTGCAGCTGGTGGAAAGGTTTTAGATCCTCTTCTTTAGCCTCTCTGCCGTGGAGCTCAGTTGTGGTTTTATCCTTACCCCTGCATGTGGTCATCCACAGGAATTTGCTCCTGCAGCTGCCCGGGAGGACTCAGTTCTGCCCTAATGAGGATCAGGCATGGAGGTAGTGCAGCTGCTTAGATCACGGGGATCCTGGCAGCACCAGGATCAGATACACCATGGCAGATACATGGGGGAGCCAGCGGCCATGGACGCAGGAGATATGACGCTATCAAGAGTTTTTTAGCCTCTGGCAGCTCTCCTCTAGTGAGGACCAGGCATGGAGGTGGTGCAGCTGCTTGGATCACAGGGTACCTGGCAGTGCCAGATCTTCAGGGAAGCCAGCAGCCACAGGCACAGGAGATAAGGCATTTAGAGACTTTTTCTAGCCTCTGGCAGCTAGCGTTCAAAGGGCTTCCCTGGCTGGTCCTTTTCTTGTGCTTGGCACAGCAGGTGCTCAAAGACCCTACTGGCTGGGGTTCTTCTCTATTGCTCAGTGCAGCAGACACTCAAAGGGCCCTTCTGGCCAGGGTCTTTCTCTATTGCTCAGCACATCAGGCACTCAAAGGACCACTCTCTGTGGGGTTTTTCTCTGCCCAGTGTGGCAAGTGGGGAAAGAGAGAGAGGTTATAGTGATGGCCTTAGGCCCTGTGCATAACTCAGCAGTATCACCCTGCCTCCTTGGCTGTCCAGCTTTCCTTGAAAGGCACTCCCTGCCATAGTCTTCTTCCTCATGTTCCTGCAAGCCATCTCCCTGCAGTCAACAGCAGTCCTCACCCTGAGATTGCTCCCCGACCACTGTGCTCCAGCTCCCAGCCACCACACATACTGGAGGATCTGTGTCCCTGTCCACGCTACTTTGGACTGTGGTACAGATAGTCTGTGTGGTTCTCACTCCCTTCAGACTGCCATAGATCACCTGCTCCACCTCCAGCAGCATCAAATGCCTCCCCTCTGTCCTGAATTGTTGCTCTGATGTGGGGATCTCTCCCCTGCTCTTCAGTTCCACTTTTCTTTTAAGTTATAGTCTGTTAGTGCTTTCAAGTTAGTATTCACCTATTATCTATCCTTACCTCCAGCTTCCTGATGGCTCAGCAGGTAAAGAATCTGCCTGCAATGCAGGAGACTTAGGTTTGATCCCTGGGTTGGAAAGAACCCCTGGAAAAGGAAATAGCATGAAAAATTTTTTGCATGAAAATTTTTTTCATGTAGTATTCTTGCATGAAAATTTTTTCTTGCCTGAAAACTCCCATGGAGAGAGGACCCTTGTGGACTACAGTCCAAAGGGTTGCAAAGAGTTGGACATGACTGAGCAACTAAGCATGGAGAATGATTCTTACCTCCAAATCAATTCATTATGTGTGTACTGTTTGTAAGACTTTGTACTGGGTACTTTACATGTATTACCTTTTAAATCTCTGCTTACTGCTGCTGATTGGAGAGAAAGGTAATGCCAAGGAAATGTTATGGTGCAGCAGAAAGTGCTTGGGCTTTGCTACATGCAAATGCTGACTTTCCATCCTGATTGTCTGTGTGACCTTAAATTACCTAATCTCTGAGTCTCAATGTCTTCCTCTGTAAAATATGAATCTAATGCTTAGACTATGAAATGATAAAATAAGGGAAATGTTTAGATTGACTTAGTTATTATTAGTTGCCTCTTCCTTTCCCTTAGATATATTTCATTTTCGAGCTTTAAACCTCTTGAAATATCCAATAAAGTCAAGTTTGTTAATCAGATTTTGTTGTTGCTGTTCAGTTGCTAAGTCGTATCCAACTCCTTATGATCCCGTCGAGTGGGATCTCAGGCTTCTTCATCCTCCACTGTCTCCCAGAGTTTGCTCAGTTTCCTGTCTGTTGAACCAGTGATGCTACCAACTCGTCCTCTGCTGCCACCTTCTCCTATTGCCTTCAGTCTTTCCCAGCATCAGGGTCTTTTCCAATAAGTCAGCTCTTTGCATCAGGTCACCAAAGTATTGGAGCTTTAGCAACAGTCCTTCCAATGAATATTCAGAATTGATTTCCTTTAGGATTGACTGCTTTGATCTCCTTGCAGTCCAAGGGACTCTTGAGAATCTTCACCATCACCACAGTTTGAAAGCACCAATTCTTCTGTGCTCAGCCTATGGTCCAACTCGCACATCCATACATGACTACTGGAAAAACCATAGCTTTGACTGTGTGGACCTTTGTTGGCAAAGTGATTGCTCTGCTTTTGAGCACACTGTTTAGGTTTCTCGTAGCTTTTCTGCCAAGGAGCAGGCATCTTTTGTTTTCATGGCTGCAGTCAATGTCCACAGTGATTTTGGAGCCCAAGAAAATAAAATCTGTCACTGATTCCAATACTTTGGCCACCTGATGCAAAGAACTGACTCGTTGAAGAACATGCTGATGCTGGGAAAGATTGAAGACAGGAGGAGAAGGGAACGACAGAGGATGAGATGTCATCACTGACTCAGTGGACGTGAGTTTGAGCAAGTTCTAGGAGATGGTGATGTGTGACAGGGAAGCCTGATGTGCTACAGTCCATGGAGTCACAAAGAGTAGGACATGACTGAGTGACTGAACAACAAAAGGTTGTAAGAAAAGCTAAATGAGTATTATATATGTCAAGCTCTTAATGTAGTATTTAGCACATGCTCAGTGCTTTTATGTTTGAAGGCTATGTAGTAGTAAGTAATAGTAGTGGTGGCAGCAGCAGCAACAATAACAGAAATAGAAGTACACATTATCCTGGTTCAGAGACTCTCTGAGGACAATAGTAGATGAAAATTTTTAAAAGATAAAATGCAGTCTGGAAGCCAGCTAGACTATAATGTTAAATTCGTTTTAGCAAAAACAGTTGTATTTCTAGGTCTGGACTGAAACAAGATCAGCTTAGACTATTTGGAATTCATTTCTAAAAATTCTTGAGATATCCCTAGACAGAAGTTCAAAGTATACCTGGAACGATTCTTGGAAATAAGGGCTTGCCACATGATGGATTGACCTGGTTGCCACATGGAGGATTGACCTGGTTTGCTCAGCCGCTTGAGATGAAGGGGCTCCAAGAGCTTCATATGTACCAGAGCTGTGAATCAAGATTAAACACATACACAATCGGCTGGTTTGGAGTAGGGAGGAGAGGGTAAGAGACCCAAAGCAGAAGGCAGTGGAGACTAGGAAAGCAGCTCTCTGCTGACTCTCTCCTTCCTTTTGGTCAGTTCATTCCTGTTATGCATGGCTGTACACACACGTGTGCTCACATACATGCTAATATTGATTTACTCAGAAGTTCCCACATTGTGTTCTACAAATTCCTCATCATTTCGTTTCATTTTTCTCTGTCATGTTGCCATCTAACATCTAACTAGTCTAAAGTGGATGATAACTTACCGTACTTTCTAAGGCAAGGAGAACATTTATACTACCTGGAATAGTTTACCGAGGATTGTGGTCAAATCTCCTCTCCTAAGAGGATGAAAAACTGCTTCTGCCTGTGATAAGTGTAAACTTGACAAATATGTTATTGAAATGAACTGAATGACTTCGTGAAGGCCTCTCTCACACTGAGACTCTAGGTTAGTTATGGTAACTGTCTGTTGGAATTTAAAGGAAAAGTCCATTTAAAAGGAAAGTTACTAGACTTTCTTTGGGAAGAAATTCTGTAAACCTTCTGTACCTAGATACAATTTCTTGATACAAGACTTTAAAATAAAATTTTGAAGAATTCTAAAATAAATTTTTAAAAGAATTTTTAAAAATCTTTAAGACCTTTTCAAAATTTTAATAAACTATACTGATATGCTATCTTACAAAATATCTGTATTCTTTTCTTTTTTTAGAAAAAATAACCCCCAAAAACACTTTTCATTGTGCTACCTTGTATTACATGCCCTGTGCTTAGTTGCTCAATTGTACCCACCTCTTTGTGACCCCATGGACGCTCCTCTCTCCATGGGGATTCTCCAGGCAAGAATACTGGAATGGGTTGCTACCCTCCTTCAGAGGATCTTCACAACTCAGGCATAGAACCCAGGTCTCCCGCATTGCAGGCGGATTATTTACCCTCTGAGCCACCAGGGAAGCCCATATTACATGCCAGTTGGCTCTAAATAAGACCCATCCCTACTGTTTTGGATAATGTGTTGTAAGGTTTTAGAATGCATAGATTGTTCAAGGTATGTGATGAGAAGAACACAAAGTAGAAATGTAATACATGAAGATCACTATCACTAGCAGTCTACAAGATACCTACTTTCCTTGCAAGGAACATTTTCCAAAGTTGTAAAAATCAGATATAAAGGAAAGAGAGAGCAGTTGCTTTATAAAGTGGCAAAGTTGTTGGATTTTTGCCAAAATGAAATTCATTGCTTTCTTAAGCAAAAGACTTCCCAGATCCACATATCACTTTATTCTCTTCAAACTACTTTTCATATTCTTTAGAAATGATCAAATACATCTGTTCCTGATGGAATATCCTCTTTCCCTATGGTATGATTCTGGGAGGAAATCTGTAGAAGATGTAAATCTCTTCACATGCTGGTGAGCTTTGACAGGGTCAAATTAATTTATTTTTGCTCTTGCAGAACAGTATATCCATTTAACTTTTTCATTCCAACTATAAACTAATTTGCTAATTGCAGTTACAATTCAATTTTATATATAATTTTGGCACCAGGAAAACACTGTCTAATTAGTGAATGTTTATTCACCTTTCCTCACCTCTCTCCATGGAGTTATCAGGCTATCCTAAGACATCCTTACTGTGTAGGGCTAAATACTGCCTTGCCCTATACAGCTTGAAAGATTTCTCAGAGGAGCTTTGGAATTTCATGATCGGTTTCCTTCAAAACCCTTTACAAAGCGGAATAGTTAAGAACCTTCATACTATTATGGTTAAGAAAGTATGGACTGTGGAGCTATTCTTCCTGGGTTTGAATCTGGCCCTGCTTCTTGTCAGATGTGAGAACTTTGACAAGTTTCATAACCTCTTCAGGCCTCAGTTTTCTCATCCGTAGCATGAGGATAACCTCCTAGGGGATTAAAAGAGTTAAAAATGTATCTGGCACATTTTAAGTATTAGATATGTTTTCTGTTAAAATAATTAAAAATGCATAAATCCTTGTGCTGCCATGTCACATAATGTCTAATTTTCTTAGTGTTCCAGGTATAGATTTTTCTTCAACCTGTCTGCATTTCGAGTGTAGGGACCGTGTTTTCTACACTTAAAATCTACATGTTTAATGCTAGGTATAGAAAAGATATTCTATAAATACTAGCTGAGCTAAATGAGTGATTCCTTTCTTCCCCTACCTAAGTAGGGGAATCCAATCAGTCCTCAACTGGAGTAGAAAGAGGGTCTGAGAGTCCACTGCTGCCTGAGAACAAGACGCAGTCATTGTCAAAAAGCCACACAAAAAATTGCCAGTTGTGAAATGACCAGCAGTTTAATGTTTGTTGATTTACTGCTCACATGTTTAATGTATCAGCTGTGTTATGAGTCAGTGTGTTGGTTTCTGATGCATAGTTTCTGGAGTAATGAGCAGATGGGAATGGGTTCTAGTTTCTGCTCTATCATTGATGACCCTGATAGAGTCACCTAGCTTTTTTTCAACCAGAGCTCTTTCCTTACCTGTCAAGCGTGGAGCAGGGGGAAAGTGAAGTTGACTAAATCCTTTATATACTTCCTTCACCAGTCCCCAGCTGTACAATTTTGTGTTTCTTTATGCTAACCATAACCCAGCCACAAGGAGAATGGAAAATGGTACGAAGCTTCTTACAGATCCTTTTTATCACAGCTCTTAAAACATCTCCAAGCATGTGTACGTCACACAACTGAGAAATGAGTATCCTCCTTATCCACTTTCAGTGCAGAGGTCAAGCATTCGCTCATGTGGGATCTTTGGTCTGTTTATTGTCGTAATGTCATTTTGGTAGCCAGTCTCCACAATAGTCCCAATGATTTCTACATCCTGGAATTCATACATATGTCCAATTCCCCCCACACATTGTATCGGAATTGATCTCAGTCACTAATTGGATATTGTTAAAGTGATGATCGATCACTTCTGAGATTAGGTTATTAGATACCAAACTTCTGTCTCAGTTGCTCTCATACTTTCTCTGTCTCTGTAATCATTTGCTCTGGGGGAAGCAGTCTCCTAAGCAGCCCTGCAAAGAGGCCTTACAATGGAAGGAACTGAAGCCTCCAGCCCACAGCTGCGTGAGTGACCTTGTAAGTGGATTTTCAAACCCCAGTCAAGTCTTTTAGAGGTTGCAGCCCTAGCTTGACTGCAACTTCACAGAAAGCCTGAGCCAGACTCACCCAGCTAAGTTGCTTCTTGGTTCCTGACACTTAGAAACTGTGTGAGGTAATAAATGTTTGTTGTTTTAAGTGACTATGGTTTGTAGTAATTTGTTATGTAGCAATTGATAACCAATACAGTCATCTTCAAGTCATGAAAGTAGCTTTCTAGAGTGTTTCGTATATATATTTCCCTTTTTTATATTCTTAGAGCTAGAAGTGGAAGGATGGAAACAGATCCTGTTCCCATTTATAAATGAAAACTCTCATTCCCCAAATCATGTAATTTGTTAGAAAAGGAGCCAGATGACATTCTTTCTTTAAACGGCTTTATTGAGATACAGTTCATACCATTTAGTTCACCCATTTAAAATGTACAATTCAATGGTTTTTAGTATATTCTCAGAGTTGTACAGCAACTCTGTGTAGTATTTTAGTCTGTGAATATACTAAACAGACAAAAATCTTGAAGCATTTTCATCCCGCCTAAAAGAAACCCCATAGCCATTAGTTTATTCTTTGTTCTCTCCCTTGTCCCTCCTTCCCTTGTCTCTATCTGTAAGCAGCCACTCATTTCCTTTCTGTTTCTGTACCTTTGCCTCTTCTGGACATTTCATGTCACTGGATCATGTACTATGTGGTCTTTGGAACAGGCTTCTTTCAGGTAGCATGATATTTTCAGGGTTCATCCATGTTGTAGCTTGTATCAATACTTCATTACTTTTCTTTGTTGATAATATTTCATTATATAGATAGATACACCGTTTTGTTTATTTGGTCATGACTTAATAGACATTTGAGTTATCTTCACCTGTTAGCCATTATGAATAATGCTGCTGTGAACACTCATGTACAAGATTTTATGTGGACATATGTTTCATTTCTCTTGCATATATCCAGGAGTGGAGTTGTTGCATCATGTGACACTCTGTGTTTAGCTTTGGAGGAACCAAATATTTTCCAAGGAAGCTGCACATTCTACATCCCTACCAGTAATACATGATGATTCTGACTTCTCCACATCTTTACCAATCCTTGTTATTTTCCATCTTTTCAGCTATAGTCATCTTGGTGAGAGTGAAGAGGTATCACTTGCGGTTTTCATTTACGTTTCCCTTACGATGATGAGCATCTTTCGTGTGTTTATTTGCCATTTGTATATCTTCTCGGAGGCAAATTTTCTATTTAAAACTTAGAACACTTTTAGTTGAGTTACTTATCTCTTTATTAATGAGTTGAAAGAGCTCTTTGTATATTGCCAAACAATATTCTTGGTATTGTGTATATGCACAGTACAGCACTACTTTGAAGCTTCCAAGGCTCCCAAAGCATGAAACATCTTGATAATGAAGATCAACCAGGCTTCAGTTGTCTGATTCACTTTGTAGTATTTATATAACTTTGGTTTGGTCTTTTTTTTCCATTGAGATTAATCCTTCAGTTTTGGGGAAAAAATAATTTCTACAAAATGAATCCAAAATGATCATGTGGACAGTTTCTGTGATGCACACTCTATAAATTATCTCTAAGTTAGACGCTTTAATAATCCTTCTTTGATAATATGATTTTCTAGAATACCTTTTTATTTTCTAAAACCACACTTTTTATAATTATAAAAGTTATTATAGGTACATGTTAGAAAACTTGGAAAATGCAGGGGGGTACAAATAAAGTTTTGGTCTGTATTGATGGCTGTCAACCTTGACACCTTTTTCTCTCGTTTGTTTCAAAATTGTATGTATTTTATGACTGAATCATCAACATGACCATGTTTAATGCTGTGTATGGTAGAAACATTCCATATTTACTGTATTTGTGATAGATATATATATAAATTGAAAATAAAATTCTGTGGATTTGCTTAAACTTCTAACGTGTACTTCATGTCTTTCCTTACAAAAATGTTGTTTTTCATTCAAATACCGACTACAATGAAGTATACACTGATTAAATAAGGCCTGCTTTTCCGTACTCACCTTCAGGGAGCTCACAGTTTTATAGAGGAGAAAAATATGTGACAAATGAATTAATACTATATTATTAAAGTAAAAGTAGAACAAGACAACTGTCTTAAGGCATGAGCGAATGCTTCAAAGAAGTGATACAGTATATGCTACGTTTTAGTGGATGAGTAAGACTTCTTTAGCATAGGGAATAGGTGACATAATGTACTAGAAATGAGAATCTAGCATAGGAAATGGGTGACATAATGTCCTAGGAGTGAACTCTTAAGTTATAGTTCCAAGTTTGTATAAAGGAGTAGAGATGAGGCTAGTACAGTAAGTAAGGACCAGACAGAGGGCAACCTTTGTCAGGCTAAAGACTTTAGATGTCTGGGTAGTAAGGATTAAAACTCAACATTCAGAAATCAAAGATCATGGCATCCAGTTCCATCACTTCATGGCAAATAGATGGGGAAACAATGGAAACAGTGGTAGACTTTATTTTCTTGGGCTCCAAAATCACTGCAGATGGTGACTGCAGCCATGAAATTAAAAGACGCTTGCACCTTGGGAAGAAAAGCTATGACAAACCTAGATAGCATATTTAAAAGCAGAGACATTACTTTGCCAGCAAAGGTCCATCTAATCAAAGCTATGGTTTTTCCAGTAGTCATGTATGGATGTGAGAGTTGGACTATAAAGAAAGCTGAGCACCGAAGAGTTGATGCTTTTGAACTGTGGTGTCAGAGAAGATTCTTGAGAGTCTCTTGAACTGCAAGGAGATCCAACCAGTCAATCCTAAAGGAAATCAGTCCTGAATACTCATTGGAAGGACTGGTGCTGAAGTTGAAGCTCCAATACTTTGGCCACCTGATGTGAAGAGCTGGCTCATTGGAGAAGATCCTGAAGCTGGGAAAGATTGAAGGCGGGAGGAGAAGGGGACAACAGAAGATGAGATGGTTGGGTGGCATCACTGACTCGATGGACATGAGTTGGAGCAAGCTCCAGGAGTTGGTGATGGACAGGGAAGCCTGGTGTCCTGCAGTCCATCGGGTCGCAAAGAATCGGATATGACTGAGCATCGGATATGACTGAATGCTGAAGGAAATAATCTAAAAAAGAAAAAAAAAAGTCGAAGTTTGTGGTGTGATTTAACTTGTGTTTTTGAAAGAAAGCTCTATTAAAGAATTGATTGGAAGAGAGACATGTCTTGGCAAGGCAGGTAAAACATTTAAGAGACAGTTGAAAGTAAATCAGGTAAATGATAATGAAGAACTTATACAGTAAAGGGGAAATTTTTAGAGACATTTAAGATTAAGAATAAGATTTGGGTGTAAGGAAATGAATCAAGAATGAACTTCCTAGCTTTTGAATACTGGATAGATGGTGATGACATTAAAAGGTTGGCTAATTGAGAAGATGAGCAGGTTTCAAACATGGTAAATTTTGAAGTGTATGACAAAGTTTAGTATTAGCAATGTTAATAAAAGCTATAATTTAAACCAACTGCTTACCATATACCAGGTTCTTAGTTAAGTATTTTGTGTATATATTTTTGGGTAATTTTTTCCCTTTTACAAATAAGGATATTTAATCTTAGAATTTTAAAATAACTTACCTTAGATCTCACAACTGCTAAGTAATGGAGTTTGAATTTAAGTCTACTTCTCTCTGACTTTAAAATTCATGACCTTACCCAACATAGTATACTGCCTCAATAAAATAAATTCAATTTTGAGAATTTCATATATCATAAGATATATAAAGAACATTTCTAGAAGCTAAGTTTATAAGCTTCACTGTAACTATTATAATCTCATTGCAACTATTAGATTCTGTCTGTTGTGGCACCAATGGGCAGATCAGAGATAATCTTTTTAACTGAAACTGATAGAATGGTTCTGAAATTATTCTGCCACTTACCAAATGTTGAATTTTATCCAAAATGACAAAATTCCTTTTTATTGCTTTTATTCCAAAGTAATAAAATTGCATTGCTTAATGTTATTCTTTTTTTTTTGTACTTAATGTTGGATATTTTCTAGTGTAAATCAGGAAGTTGAAATGCTACATATTTTAATGTGTATTACTTGTTTTTGTTTTCATTTTGAGTCTAATTTTTTTAATTAGTTTATTTTCTATTTTTTAACTTTACAATATTGTATTTGTTTTGCCATACATTGACATGAATCCACCATGGGTGCACATGTTTTCCCCTTCCAGAACCACCCCCTTCCACCTCCCCATCCCATCCCTCCGGGTCATCCCGGTGCACCAGCCCCGAGCACCCTGTATCATGCATTGAACCTGAACTGGCGATTCATTTCACATATGATAATTTACATGCTCCCATGTCATTCTCCCATATCATCCCACCCTTGACCTCTCCCATAGAGTCCATCATACTGTTTTATTTATTTATGTCTCTTTTGATGTCTCACATACAGGGTTATCTTTACCGATTGACTAAATACTACATGTATGTGTTAGTATACTGTATTGGTGTTTTTCTTTCTGGCTTACTTCACTCTGTATAATAGGCTCCAGTTTCATCCACCTCACCTGTATCAAAGAATATGGTTGTATGGTATCCGACTTTTAAGTTTTCTTTGTGACTTGACACATAGATTGTTAGGAGTGTTAGATGAATATTGAAAAGTATGCTACCAGTTATGTAAATCATCAGTCCCTTCCTAATATTTTGTCCTTGTCTTCTGTCACTTGCTGAAAGAGCTATGAAATGTTTTCTACTTCAGTTGTGAACTAACAAATTTCTTCTTGTTATTCTATTAGTTTCTTGCTTTGTATGTTTGGAACCTGTATTGTGAGATCCTTAAAGCTCAGGATAGTTAATATCTTTTTGGTATATTGTACATTTTATCAAATGGAGATACATGTTTTGTTCTATTTTTCTTTCATATCTGTACCCTTTCACTAAGTGAAATGATTTTGAGATTCATTTTTGTTACATTTATCAGAAGTTTGTCCCATTTTCTTGTCAAGTAGCATTCCATTGTATGGATATACCATAGTTAGCTAATTTATTCATGTGTTAATAGACATTCGAGTTGTTTGTAGTTTGAAGCCATTATGGAGAAAGCTCCTATGAACATTTGTGTGTGTAGATCTTTATGTGGCCATATGTTTTTACTCTGTTGGGTAAATACCTAAGAAATGATGACTGAATCATACAATGTGTGACTTTAAAATAAATTGCCAGATGGGTTTCTATAGTGGTTGTACCATCTTATGTACCTGTCAGTAATGTATGGGCGTTTGAGTTGCTCCACATCTTTGCCAAAGCTTATTAAATGACAGTTAAAACTATCTTTAGTCTTTCTAGTGGGTGTGCTTTTGGTATGTCATTGTGGTTGTCATTCGCCTTTCCTGAAGATTAATATTGTGTGTCGTTCCATGGAATTATTGTACATTCACATGTTTTTCTTTGTAAACTGATCTGTTTAAATCATTTGCTCATTTCTTTATTTATAAACCTAGGAAGTTGAAAGAGTTCTTTATACATTCTGGTTAAGTGTTTTGTCAGATATATGTAGTGAAAATATTTCCTCTGAATCTGGCTTTTCTTTTTCTTAACATTGCTTTTTGAGGAACAAGAAGCTTTTTGTTATGATGAAGTCTAATTTTATCAACTTTTTCTTCTGTAGTTTATACATTGTGTGTCTTGTCTAAGAAATGTTTGAATACTTGGAAGTCTCAAAGATAGTATCCTATGTTTTCTTCCATGAGACCTGTGATCAAGTTTGATTTAATTTCTGTATATTGTATAAAGTAAGGGTAGAGGTTTATTATTTTTCCTAATGGATAGCCAGTTGTTGAAGTATCATGATTGAAGAGTTTCTTTTGACAATTGGATTGAGAAAAAGGACGTATGTTTTCATTCTGGAACCTTTGTCAAAAATCAATTACCCATATATGTCTAGGTGTACTTCTAGACTCAATTTTGTTCCATTGATCTATATTTATGTCCTTACCAGTATTATAGTATCTTGATTCCTGAGCTATCTAACAGGTCTTTTATGTTTTATTATTGATATTTTAACTTTTTATTATATGTTCCATTTGGTAACTGATAATGTATAGAAATAGAGTTGTTTTTATAATTGACCTTTGATCCTTTGATACTACTAAATTTACTTATTAGGTCTATTAGCTTTTAAAAAAAATTCTATTAATTTTAATGTAGGTTTCTCAGGATATTCTGCAAAGACATTTTTACTTCTTTTATTACAATCTTTTCAATTAAAAAAAAATACTTCCTTCTCTTGCCCCAGTGTACTGGCTAAAACCTCTGGTATATTGCTGGACAGAAGTAGTAAGAACGGACATTCTTTTGTTGTTGTTTTGTTGTAGTTCCTCTTCTTAACAAGGAAAATACTAAGTCTTTCATCATTAAGTATGATATTAGCTAGCTGCAGGGTCTTTTTGTAGATGTCCTTTATTAAATGGAGGAAGATCCCTTTAATTCCTAGTTTTTGAGTGTATTTCATGAGTGAGTGTTGAATTTTGTCAAATGCTTTTCTTGCTACTTTGAAATGAACATATGCTATGATTTTCTTTTAGTCTTAATATGATGAGCTACATTGATTTTTTTAATAAACTTTTAATTTTATAATGCATTTAGATTCACTGAAAAGTTGTAAAAACATTATAGGATTTCTGCACACCCCCCAACCAGTATAACCTGCTGTTAACATTTTGCAGCACTATAGTGCGTTTGCCACAGCTGATGAGCTGCAATTCGTACCTCTATCAATTATTAACTAACAGCCATACTTAATCACATCTACTTAGTTAGTTTTACCTAATGTCCTTTTCCTCCTCCACGATTTCATCCCAGATACCGTATTAGATTTAGTTATTGTATCTTCCTTAGGCCCCTCTGGGCTGTGACACTTTCTCACACTTTTTTTGGTTTTGATGATAATTTTGGCGAGTATTGGTAGACAGTTTTGAGATATTTGGTAGAATGTTCTGCAGTTTGGGTTTGTCTGATTTTTTTTATGATTAGAAAGATCGTGGGTTTATAACATATTTTCAGTTTGTGTACATGAGGGATAGGGTCTGCACTTTTCCTGTACTATCTCCGTCTGGTTTTAGCATCAAGATGATGATGACCTCGTAAACTGAATTGAGAAATATTACCTCCTTCTTTGAAAGAACATGTAAAAGAATGTCAGTGTTTCTTTCTAGAATGCTTGGAGTAGAATTTACCAGTAAAGTTAATCTAATATTTGTTTTCTTTCCAAGTTTTACATTATGATTTTAGTTTTTAAATAGATATAGAACCGTTTGGGTATTTTATTTCTTCTTGAGTCAGTTTTGATCCTTTGTTTTGTTCGAGGAATATGTCCATTTCTTCCCAGTTGTCAACATCACAGCAAAGTTGTATATAATATTCTTTCATGTTTTTAATGTCTCTGAGTGCTGTAATGATATTCTTTCTTTCATTCTTGGTATTTGTAATTTCTCGACTTTTTTTCTCCTATATTAATCTAACTAGAAGCACATCAATTTTATTTATCTTTTCAAAAATGCAGCTTTTCGTTTATTGTTTTTCTGTATTGTATGTCCATTTTTATTTCACTAACTTTGTTCTTGTTTTTAAAGGTTTATTGGAGTATAGGTATGTATAATAATGTACCTATATTTACAGTGCAGTTTGATGAATTTTGACATAGCGTGTACCTATTAACCCATCACTGCAATCAAGATAGCGGGCATTTCCATAGCCTCCAAAAGTTTCCTTGTGTGCCTTTGTAATTAATTTCTTTCCTGCTACCCTACCAACCTATCCTCAGGCAATCAGCGATCTACTTGGTGTCACTATTAGCTTAGGTTGTATTTCTGAGAATTTTATTAAATGCTATATTGTTTTTTATTTGCTGACTAGTATTGCACTATGTGGGCATACCACAATTTGTATATCCCTTTTACATGCTGGTAGGGTTTTCTCCAGTTTTGTAATGAAATACCAACATGCTTTATACATGCATGTTACAAGTATTTATGTATACTCCTATTTCATTTTTTTCAATTTCTTGGTAAGTACCAAGAAGTAGAATAACTTGGTTGAAGTGTATTAAGGAACTGCTGAATTATTTTCCAAAGTGGTTGTACCATTTTATATTCCCACTAGGTTATGAATGTTATCGTTGTTCTACATCTTCACCAACATTTAGTATGGTCATTTTTAAAATTTACATCTGCTTTTGTATGTGTGTCATATCTCTTTGTAGTTTTAATTTGTATTTCCCTTATCACAATGATCAGGGAAGCCCAGAGTTCGTGGGCTTATTTGGCATCCATGTGTGATCTTGGTAAAGTGTCAGTTCAGATCTCATTTGTTTTGTATTGGGTTGTTTATCCTCACTGTTGTGTTTAAAGTATTCTTTATAAATTCAAGATCTGTGCTGTTCAGTATGGTAGTCAGTAACCACTGGGAATTTAAGTTTAAATTAATTAAAATTAAATACTTAATTTATTTTTGTTTATTTATATTAAACAAAATAATTAAAATAAATAATAAAATTAAAATAACCTTGATGCCCTAGTCAAACTAGCCACATTTCAAGGACTCATTTAATAGTATATGAATAGTTGCTACCTAGTGGACAATGCAGATGTAAAATGGTTTCATACTGTCAGAAAATTCTCTTTGCAGTGTAGTTCTATATATAAGTTCTTTATTGAGCATGTTTTGTGAATATCTTCTCCTAAATATGTAGGTGGCTTTTCACTATAATAACAGTGTCTTTCAAAGAGCAAATTTTAAATTTTGATGAAATCTATCATTTTTTTCCTTTTATACATTTGTGCATTTTGTGTTTTATTAAAATGTTTTCTTTTTAGATCAAAGGTCAAGAAATTATCCTATGCATTACTTTAGAATTTTTGTAGTTCCAGATTTTACATTTAAGGCTGTGATCCATTTGGAGTTAATTTTTGTATATCATATGAGATCAGGGTTGATATTCATTTTTATTGCATATGGCCGTCCAGTTGTTTTAGCACCATTTTGAAAAGATTATCCTTTCCCCATTTATTGTCTTTGCAACAATATCAAATAATCATTGGAGAAGGAAATGGCAACCCACTCCAGTATTCTTGCCTAGAGAATCCTGTGGACAGAGGAGGCTGGTGGGCTGCTGTCCATAGGGTCGCATAGAATTGGATACAACTGAAGCGACTTTGCTTTGGAGAAGGGAAATGGCAACCCACTCCAGTATTTTTGCCTAGAGAATCCCAGGGATGGAGGAGCCTGGTGGGCTGCCGACTATGGGATTGTACAGAGTTGGCCATGACTGAAACAACTTAGCAGCAGCAGCAGCAGCAAATAATCATTTGGTTATGTAAATGTGTGTCTACTTCTGGATTCTATTCTGTTCTTCATGATAGTATAACACTGTCTTGATTATTGTAGCTTTAAATATGTTTTTAAGTCAAGCTTGGCAAATCCTTCAATTTTTTCCTTGGTTTTCAAAATTATTTTGGCATTAGATCATATAAGCTGCCATATGAATTTTTTAATCAGTTTAACAATTTCTACCAGAACACTGCTGGAAATTTCCTGATAATTGCATTCCATTGATATCAGTGGGTATAAGATAGACATTTTAGAAATATTGAGTCTCCACATCCATGAGCATGGTGTCTCTTCATATATTTCAATGTATTTATTTCTCTCAACAATATTTTACAATTTTCAGTGTCTTGCACATGTTTTGTCAAGTTTATGCCAGGGTATTTTATATTGGTTGATGGTGTGGTGTGTGGCATAGTTTTTGAATTTCAACTTCCAATTTTCTCTATATCACTAATATATAGAAAAAATCATGTATATGTGTATGTATGTATTGGGTTGGCCAAAAAGTTCATTCAGGTTTTTTGGTATACTCTTATGGAAATCCTGAACTTTCTGGCCAATCCAGTATATATATATATATATATATATATATTTATATATTTAATGAAAGATTATATCTAGCAACCATATTAAATTGGCTGTTATTTTTGGGTAGCTTCATTAGGATTTGCTGCATAAATAATCATAACATCTTTCACTCAGTGCCCTTTATATTAATGAGGTTTCTCTAGTTTGGCTGTTGGGAACATGAACTGTTTGCTCCCCTGTGACATCAAAGTATTGCTCTATCTGATTTTTCCTGGTGACTCTTTCCCCAGCTGGGTAATTTCCTCATGCATATCCATCAGTCACTCCCGGATGAAACCCTTTGCAGATCTCTGAGCTCTTTTCTTCACTGGTACTCTGAACTCTAACCACTCTGGCTTCTTTGAATTGAGTGCTCTTTCCCCCCAAGCTGGGTTCTGTTTGGCTTCCTTTTTGCGCTGCAGAGTGGAATCTCAGCCGCAGTCTGGGACAATCTCAGGACTCGCCTCGTTTGTTTACCTTATCTTAGGGAATCACTGTTTTGTGTTCCTGTTTTCCAGTGTCTGAAATAATTGATTCCTTTTTTTCTTTATCTTTTCTCTTCTCTGCTCTTCTCTTCCCTTCTCTTTTCTACTGTATTTTTAATTTAAATTATGATTGAGATCAGAGATCTCTGTTTTAATGACTTTTGCTTTTATCTTTATTATTTTCTTTCATTTATTTTGGATTTTACTTGTTCTTTTCCTAACTTCTTAAAATGGGAGCTCAGATAATTAGTTTTAAGTGTTTCATCTTTTCTAAAATGAAAAATTCTTTTTAAGCACTGGATTAGCTGCATTCCTCAAATTTGGGTATGTTGTATTTTTATTCTCATTTAGTTCAAAATGGTTTTTCTAATTTCCCTGTGATTTCTTCTTATATTCATGGTTATTTTTTGTGTTAATTCCCAAATATTCTGGGGCTTTCCTGATATCTTTTTGTTATTGATGCTAATTTAATTCTGCTGTAATTAGAAAATATACTTTTAATGATTTCTTCAAATTACTTATTAGAATTTTAAATGGTATTGCATAGGGTCTATAGGTCAATCAGGATGGAATTTATATCTTAACAATATTGTGTCTCACACATGAACAAGATATATTGATCCATTTATTTATATCTTCTGTAAATCTGTCAGCAGTGTTTTTTTAGTTTTCAGTGTGCTAATATTTTACATATTTTGTCTTCAGTTCAGTTCAGTTCAGTTGCTCAGTCATGTCTGACTCTTTGCGACCCCATGGATGTAGCACCTCAGGCTTCCCTGTCCATCACCAATGCTCAGAGCTTGCTCAAACTCATGTCCGTCGAGGAGGTGATGCCATCCAACCCTCTCATCCTCTATCATCCCCTTCTCCTCCTGCCTTCAATCTTTCCCAGCATCAGGGTCTTTTCAAATAAGTCAGCCCTTCACATCAGGTGGCCAAGGTAGTGGAGCTTCAGCTTCAGTATCAGTACTTCCAATGAATATTCAGGACTGATTTCCTTTAGGAGTGACTGATTTGATCTCCTTGCAGTCCAAGGGACTCTCAAGAGTCTTCTCCAATACCATAGTTCAAAAGCATCAATTCTTCAGTACTCAGCTTTCTTTATGGTACAACTCTCACATCCATACATTACTACTCGAAAAACCATAGCTTTGACTAGACAGACCTTTGTTGGCAAAGTAATATCTCTGCTTTTTAATACACTGGCTAGGCTTGTCATAGCTTTTCTTCCAAGGAGCAAAGTGTCTTTTAATTTTGTGGCTGTAGTCACCATCTGCAGTGATTTTGGAGCCCAAGAAAATAAAGTCTGTCACTGTTTCCATTGTTTCCCTATCTGTTTGCCAGGGGTGATGGGACCGGACACCACGATCATAGTGTTTTGAATGTTGACTTTTTAGCCAGCTTTTTCACTCCCCTCTTTTGCTTTCATCAAGAGGCTGTTTAGTTGCCCTTCACTGTCTGCCATAAGGGTAGTGTCATCTGCATATCTGAGGTTATTGATATATTCCTGGCAATCTTAATTCCAGCTTGTGCTTCATCCAGTCCAGCATTTACATGATATACTCTGCATATAAGTTAAGTAAGCAGGGTGACAATATACAGCCTTGACAATACAGTATTTTGTCACATTTGCCCTTAAATATTTTGTATTTTAATGCTATTTGTAAACAGTATTTTTAATTTCTTTTGTCAAGTGTTTGTTGTCTGTGTGTAGAAATATAACTGATTTTTGTATATTGTACATTGTCTACTCTGCAGCCTTGCTAAACTCCTTATCAGTTTTAGTAGATTTTTATTGATTCTTTTGAACTTTCCACATAGACTATCATGTTATCTGTGAACAAGATAGTTGTACTTCTTCCTTCCAGTCTAGATGTCTTTTATTTCTTTTTCTTGCATGATTTTTCTGGCCAAAACTTGCAGTACAGTGTTGAAGAGAAGTAGTGATGGTGGACATCTTTGTCTTATTTCTGATAATAGGAGGAGAAAGGAAATTATCCTCTTTTCCAAGATTGCTGATTTTTTTATTGTGAGTGTTGAATTTTGTCAAATGCCTTTTCACCATCTATTGTGATGATCATATGATTTCTTGGTTTTAGTTTCTTAATATGTGAAGTTGTATTGATTGATTTCAAAATGTTAAAGCAACTCTGCATTCTCAGGATAAACCCCACTTTGTCATGATATAGTATCCTTTGTATGTATTGTTGAATTCAAATTTGCTGAAGAGTATTTTTAGAAGTTTTATGTCTGTGTTCATGAGAGATAATGGTCACTGGTCTGTAGTTTCCTTTAATTGTAATGTCTTTTTAAATTTTATTTTATTTTTAATTGGAGTATAATTACTTTAAATATTGTGATGGTTCTGGCATATATCAACATGAATCAACCATAGGTACGTATGTGTCCCCTCTCTTTTACCTCCCTCCCCATCCTACCCCTCTAGGCTGTCTTAGAGCACTTGCTTTGGGTTTGCTGCATCATACAGCAAATTCCCACTGGCTGTCTGTTTTACATATAGTAATGTATGTGTTTCAATACTACTCTCTCAAGTCATCCAGCCTTCTCCCTCCCCTCACTGTGACCTGAAATCTGTTCTTTATGTCTGCATCTCCTTTGCTGCCTTGCAAATAGGATCATCAGTACCATCTATCTAGGTTCCATATATATGCATCAATATACAGTGTTTGTCCTTCTCTTTCTGACTTACTTCACTTTGTATAATAGGTTCTAGGCTCATCTCCCTCATTGAAACTCATTCAAATGCATTCCTTTTAATAGCTGAATAATATTCCATTCTGTTTATGTACTGCAATTTCTTTATCCATTCATCTCTTGATGGACATCTAGGTTGTTTCCATATCCTGGTTGGTTTGGTTTAGTCACTAAATCATGTCTGACTCTTGCAACCCCATCTGACTCTTGGAGCCCTCCAGGCTCTTCTGTCCATGGGATTCTCCAGGCAGGAATATGGCAGTAGGCTACCACTTCCTTCTCCAGGGAATCTTCCTGACCCAGGAAGGTTGCATTGCAGGCAGATTCTTTACCGACTGAGGTCTCTTGCATTGTAGGCAGATTCTTTACCGACTGAGCTACAAGGGAAGCACATAAAATAGTACTGTGATGAACATTGGTGTGCATGTGTTTTTTTCAGTTGTGGTTTCCTGAGGGTATATGCCCTGTAGTGGGATTGCTGGGTCATATGACAGTTTTATTCATATTTTTTAAGGAATCTCCATACTGTTCTCCATAGTCAACATACATTCCCACCAGCATTGCAAGAGGGTTCCCACTTCTCCATACCCTCTCCAGCATTTATTGTTTGTAGACTGGTGCGAGGTGATACCTCATTGTAGTTTTTATTTGCATTTCTCTAATAATGAGTGTGGCTGTGCATATTTTCATATGTTTGTAAGTTCTGTATGGTGTTAGGAAATATTCTAATTTCATTCTTTTACACGTATCTGCCCAGTTTCCCCAGCACCAGTTATTTGAAGAGACTGTTTTTTCTCCATTGTATATTTTTTGCCTCCTTTGTCAAAGATAAGGTGTCCATAGGTGCATAGATCTCCGAGCTTTCTATCTTGTCCCATCTATATTTCTTTTTGTGTGTCAGTACTATACTGTCTTGTTGATTGTAGCTTTGTAATATAGTCTGAAGTCAGAAAAGTTGATTCCTACAGTTCTGTTCTTCTTTCTCAAGATTGGCTTTGGCTATTTGGGATCTTTTATGTTTCCATACAAATTGTGAAATTACTTGTTCTAGTTCTGTGAAAACTACCATTGGTAGTTAAATAGGGATTGCATTGAATCTGTAGATTGCTTTGGGTAGTACAGTCATTTTCACAATATTGATTCTTCCAGTCCAAAAACCTGGTATATCTATCTATCTGTTTGTGTCATCTTTAATTTCTTTTATCAGTGTCTTATAGTTTTCTGCATACAGATATTTTGTCTCTTAAGGTAAACTTATTCCTGAGTATTTTATTCTTTTTATTGCAGTGGTGAATGGGATTCTTTCCTTAATTTCTCTGATTTTTCATTGTTTGTATATAGGAATGCAAGGGATTTCTGTGTAGTAATTTTACATCCTGAATCTTTACTGTATTCACTGATTAGCATTAATAATTTTCTGGTGGCATCTTGAGTGTTTTCTGTGTAAAGAATGATGTCATCTGCAGACATTGAGAGTTTTACTTCTTCTTTTCCAATCTTGATTTCTTTTGTTTCTTTTTCTTCTCTGACTAATATGACTAGGACCTCCAAAACTATGTTGAATAATAGTGGGCGAGAGTGGGCACCCTTGTCTTATTACTGATTTTAGAGAAAATGCTTTCAGTTTTTCACCAGTGAGAGTAATACTTGCTGTACATTTGTCATATATGGCCTTTATTAAATTGAGATATGTTCCTTCTGTGCCTAATTTCTGGAAAGTTTTTATCATAAATGGGTGTTGGATTTTGTCAAAAGCTTTCTCTATATCTATTGAGATGGTCATATGATTTTTATCTTTTAATTTGTTAATATGGTGTATCACATTGATTGATTTGAGTATACTGAAGAATCCTTGCATCCCTGGGATAAAGCCCACTTGATCATGATATATGATCTTTTTAATCTGTTGTTGGATTCTGTTTGCTAGAAGCTTGTTGAGGATTTTTGTATGTTCATCAGTGACATTGACCTGTAGTTTTCTATTTTTGTGGCGTCTTTGTCTGGTTTTAGTATTTGGTGTCTTTGTCTGGGTGATGGATCTCCTACAATTAGTTTGGGCATTTTCCTTCCTCTGCAATGTTTTGAAAGAGGTTGAGAAGGATAGGTATTAATTCTTCTCTAAACTTACGGTAGAGATCACCTGTGAAGCCATCGGGGCCCTGGGCTTTTGTTTGTTTGAAGATTTTTGATTACAGTTTCAATTTTTGTGTATGTGATTGACCTGTTCATATCTTTTGTTTCTTCCTGATTCAGTTTTGGAAGGTTATATTTTTCTGAGAAATTGTCCATTTCTCCCAGATTGTCCATGTTTTTTGCATATAGTTGCTCATAGTAGTCTCTTAAGATCCTTTGTTTTCTTGTGTTGTCTGTTGTAACTTCTTTTTCTTTTCTAAAATTTATTATTTATTTTAATTGGAGAATAATTACTTTACAATATTGTAATGTTTTTTGCCTCCTTTTTCATTTCTAATTTTACTGATTTGAGTCTTCCATTTTTTCTCGATGAATTTCTGGCTAATGGTTTGTCAATTTTGACTATCTTCTCAAAGAACCACCTTTTAGTTTTATTGCTATTTGCTGTAGTCTTTTTCATTCTTTTTCAATTAATTTTCTGCTCTGATCTTTATGATATCTTTCTGTCTACTAACTTTGAGATTTTTTTTGTTCTTCTTTCTCTTGTTGCTTTAGGTATGGAAGGTTATGTTTTCTCAGTGTCTCTTTTGTTTCTTGAAGTAGGCTGTACTGCTGTAAATTTCCCTCTTAGCATGGCTTTTACTGCATCACATAGGTTTTGAGTATCATGTTTTCATTGTCCCTTGTTTCTAGGCATAGTTTTATTTCCTTTTTGGTTTCTGGAGTGATCTTTTGGTTATTCAGAAGCATGTTGTGTAGCCTCCATGTGTTTGTGTTTTTTATAGTTTTTTTCCTGAGATTGATATATAATCTTATAGCATTGTCATCATAAAGGATAAGGATGCTTGAAATAATTTCAGGTTTTTTTTTTAATAAATTTATTTATTTTAGTTGGGGGCTAATTACTTTACAATATTGTAGTAGTTTTTGCCATACATTGATATGAATCAGCCATGGGTTCACATGTGCTCCCCCTCCCGAACCCTCCTCCCACCTCCCTCCCCCTCCCATTCCCTCTGTGGTCATCCCCAATGCTCCATCCCTGAGCATCCGTCTCATGCATAGAACATGGAATGGTGTTCCGCTTCACATATGACAATATACATGTTTCAATGTTATTGTCCCAGAACGTCCCACCCTCACCTTCTTCCTCAGAGTCCACAGGACTGTTCTATGCATCTGTGTCTCTTATTCTGTCTCGCATATAGGGTTACCATTACCATCTTTCAAATTCCATATATGTGCATTAGTATACTGTATTGGTGCTTTTCTTTTTGGCTCACTTCACTCTGTATAATGGGCTCCAGTTTCATCCATCTCAATAGAAACCGATTCAAATGTATTTTTTCCATAATGGCTGAGTAATATTCCATTGTGTATTGTACCACAGCTTCCTTAGTCCATTTGTCTGCCGATGGACATCTACGTTGCTTCCATGTCCTGGCTATTGTAAACAGTGCTTATGCGATGAACATTGGGGTACACGCGTCTCTTTCAATTCTGGTTTCCTCGGTGTGTGTATGCCCAGCAGTGGGATTGCTGGGTCATATGGCAGTTCTATTCCCAGTTTTTTAAGGAATCTCCACACTGTTCTTCCATAGTGGCTGTACTAGTTTTGCATTCCCACCAACAGTGTAAGAGGGTTCCCTTTTCTCCACACCCTCTCCAGCATTTATTGCTTGTAGACTTTTGGATAGCAGCCATTCTGACTGGTGTGTAATGGTACCTCATTGTGGTTTTGATTTGCATTTCTCTAATAATGAATCTGATGTTGAGCATCTTTTCATGTGTTTGTTAGCCATCTGTATGTAATTTAAGTTTTTTTAAATTTTACCAAGATTTGACTTATGGCCCAAGATCTGACCTAGAGAATGTTCCATGTGCACTTGAGAAAAAAGTGAAATCTATTGTTTTTGGATGAAATGCCCTGTTGGTATCAATTAGGTCCAACTGTTCCAAAGTATTATTTAAAGCTTGTGTTTCCCTATTAATTTTCTGTCTGGATGATCTGTCCATTGCTTTGAGTGGTATATTCAAGTCCCCCACTATTGTGTTATTGTCAGTTTCCCCTTTAATAGTTGTCAGCATTCGCCTTATGTGTTGGGGTGATCCTGTGTTGGGTATATATATATATATATATATAATTGTTACATTTTCTGCATCACGGTCGTTTCCAATGAGTCGGCTCTTCACATCGGGTGACCAAAGTATTGGAGCTTCAGCCATTAGTCCTTCCAATGAATATTCAGGATTTATTTCCTTTAGGATTGACTGGTTTGATCTTTTGCTGTCCAGGGGACTCTCAAGAGTCTTGTCCAGCACCACAATTCAGAATCATCAATTCTAGGTCTAAGGCCTTGTTAAATATTTCTTTCATCTTCTTGATCCATGCCTCCAGTCTATTTATCTGTGAATCCATTTTGTTTTTGAGATTTTGGATCATCTTCACTGTCATTGTTCTGAATTCTCTTTCAGGTAGATTACATATTTCCTTCTCGCTTCTTTAATCTTGTGGGTTTTTGCCATGTTCCTTCATCTGCTGTATAAGTCTCTGTCTTTTTGTTTTGTTTAATTTACTGTGTTTGGGGTCTCCTTTCTGCAGACTGGAAGGTCATAGTTCCTCTTAATTGTGCAGTCTGTCTCCCATGGGTGGGGTTGGACAGTGTCTTAGAAATGTTTCCTTATTGAGGGCACTTATGCCTGTGTTCTCATGGATGGAGTTGGATCTTGTCTCTCTGGAGGGCAGTGCCATATCCAGTACTGTTCTGGGAGTGTCCGTGTATTCAGTATGGCTTTGGTTAGCCTGCCTGTTAATGTGCAGAGTTGTGCCCCTGTTTTGCTGAAGGTTTGATATGGTGCGCCCTGCACTGGAGCTTGCTAGCTCTTATGTGGAGCTTGGTCTCAGTGTTGAGATGGAGGCCTTTTGGTGGTTGCTCACCTATCAACGTTAAATGGGGTCAGGAGTTCTCTGACGGTCCAAATTCCTGGAGTTAAATCTCCTGCCTCTGGGGTTCAGGCCTGAGCCCTTTCAGTAGCATCAAGTCTTATCAGGCCACACAGCACCAATGACAGAACCCCTCATTCCAAGGAGATTGATTTGCCTTTCTACAAGTCTGGGTCCTCTGCCAGCACTCAGAAGATGTTCTGCGGTTATTGTCCCATCAGGTCCACCACTATATGCAAATCCCTTCACCTTTCTGAGCTTTCTGAGGCTCAGCTTCCTTACCTGGCAGCACATGCATGGACCCTCCCACCTTTCTACCTGAAGTAGTGACTTGTAATGTCTGGCCCTGGGATCAGGGCGATGCTAGTCTGCATGAATGAGTTTGGAAGATTTTCCCCTTCAGTTTTCTGGAAGAGTTTATGTAGTATTAGTATTCTTTCTTTCTAAAATTTTGGTGAAATTTACCTCTGTCTAGGCCTGGAGTTTTGTTTTGTTTTATGGGAAGGCTTTAACTACATATTAAATTTCTTTAATAGGACTAATCAGTTATTTATTTCTTTTTTAGTAAACTTTGGTAGATTATGTAGTCCAGGGATTTTTTTTTTTCCAGTTCAATTAAGTTGTCAAATTTATAGCCATGTTATTTTTCGTAACATTCCTTTATTATCCTGTTAGCATCTGTAGTCTGTAGTAATAAATATTTCCTCTAGAATTTCTGATACTAGTAATCCTAATATTAGGGTGGTATATAATAGGGATATTAATGCCTTTTCTCCTTTATTCTTAGTCATCATAGAAAGTTTAACAATTTTTATCAATATTCTCAAAGAACCAGTTTTTGGTTTCATTAATTTCTCCTGTTGATTTTCTGTTTTCTATTTCAATGAGACCTAAATACTTTGGTCTTGAGTATAACTTTTTTCTGCTTATTTTGAGTTTAATTTGCTATTTTAAGGTCTTTCTTCTTTTTCTAGTATAAGCATTGAATACCATAAATCTCTTAAGTGCTATCTTAGTGGCATATCCCATGAATTCTTGTGGGTTATTGTTGTTGTTCAGTTGCTCAGTTGTGTCTGACTCCTTGAGACCCGCGGACTGCAGCACACAAGGCTTCCATCTTTCACCATTTCCCGGAGTTTGCTTAAAATCATGTCCATTGAATTGGTGATGTCATCCAGCCATCTCATCCTCTGTCATTCCCTTCTCCTCCTGCCTTCAGTCTTTCCCAGCATTAGGGTCTTTTCCAGTGAGTTGGCCCTTCACATCAGGTGGCCAAAGTATTGGAGCTTCAGTATCCAATGAATACTCAGAGTCGTTCCAATGAATATTCAGAGTTCATTTCCTTTAGGATTGATGGCTGGTTGTATTTCCTTGTAGGCCAAGATACTCTAAAGAGGCTTCTCCAGCACCACAGTTAGAAATCATCAATTCTTCAGTGCTCAGTCTTGTTTACAGTCCAGCTCTCACATCCATACATGACTCCTGGAAAAGCCATAGCTTTGACTATATGGACTTTTTTCAGTAAAGTGATGTGTCTGCTTTTTAATATGCTCTCTAGGTTTGTCATAGCTTTTTTCCCAAGGAGCATGCATCTTTTAATTCTGTGGTTGCAGTTACTGTCACCAGTGATTTTGGAACCCAAGAAAACATAGTCTGTCACTGTTTCCATTTTTTTCCCCATCTATTTGCCAGGAAGTGATGGAACTGAATGCCATGATCTTAGTTTTTTGAATGCTGAGTTTTAAGCCAGCTTCTTCAGTCTCCTCTTTCACCCTCATTGAGAGGCTCTTTAGTTCCTCTTTGCTTTTCGCCATTAGGGTGGTATTATCTGCATATCTAAGGTTATTGATATTTCTCCTTACAATCTTTATTCCAGTTTGAGCTTCATCCAGCCTGGCATTTCGCATGATGTACTCCACATATAAGTTAAATAAGTAGGGTGACAATGTACATTCTTTACGTACTCCTTTCCCAGTTGGGAACCAGTTTGCCCTTCCATGTCTGGTTCTAGCTGTTGCTTCTCGACCTGCATACAGGTTTCTCAGGAGGCAGGTAAGATGTTCTGGGAGGTAGTATTTTCCTTTTCATCTAAAAACACTTTGCAATTTCCCTTTTGATTTATTCTTTGATATATGGCTGGCTTAAATGTATAATTTTTAGTGTGACATTATGTTCTTGGTTTAACTTATATACTTCCTTTCTCAGACCTGGAATCAGGTATTAACCCCAAGACTATAATCTCGGCACTAAGGGCCTGCTACTGTGTTGAGCATCATTTCTAGGTCTTTTCTAGTGGATATCAAAGGAGAATATATCTTCTTTAGAGATAAAATATGATAAAAGTAGAGTCATAACTGAAGATAAATTTATTTTCAACTCAGATTTAGGACTACAGGTTTTTTACTTAAGCTAGTCTTTGTTGATATCTGTGTTTCCTTTCATGCTGAGAATACCACTTGCAGTGACTCTGGGAATATATGAATTGGAATATCATAAAATCACATCACCTTATAATATATACACAACTGTCTCACTACTACCAGCAATATGATTACTGGAAATAGTTGTATTTTTAGATCAATTATCTTTATCTTTATGGCATATCCCTGTAGTGATATACAGTCATACTACTATTTTTTAAAGTCACTTGCAGTGGTTTTTCTCTAAGTGGTCATTTTGGCTAATTTTTTACATTTTACTTTTTTAGTTTTATAGTATTAAAAAAATTACAAAAGTTTTATTGTTTATACTTTATAATTTTATAGTTTATGCTTTTGTAAATTTTTAATAAAATTATTATATTTATGTCAATATTTACATAGTACAAGTTGAGTCTCTTTAAAAGAAGATATATTCAAAGAAGCTTTTTCTGTTTCTGTCTCTCAGCCTTGGTTTTTTCCTTCCCTTTGCCCATTGGTAACTTTTAAAATGTTCAACTTTTTATATAAGGAAATATGAATATGTATATCTATATATCCACTTTCTTAAAAAATAATATATACTTTCCACCCCACTTTTTTTTATATAACACTGCATCTGTGTGGTTGCCTCTTACTAGTATATAAAGATATTTTTCTTCCCTTTCTACATCTTCCTGGTAAGCCATTGCTTTCGTATGCCATAGTTTATTCAGACAGTCCCTTAGTGACAGATGTATGATTACTTTGTTTTCAATCTTTTGCTGTAGATGATACTTCAGTGATAAACTTGTACTTATTAGAAATGGGACTGCATATATAATTTTGCTAGTTTATTGATACATTTTCACTTTGTGTTGGTGCCATTTCCATTCTCACCACTCGTGTAGGAGAGTTCTGGTCTCTGCCACAGCCTCACTACAAGATTATGTTGATATGATATATCAGGGTACTTTCAATTTAAATTTCTATTGGTGTGAAATGAAACTAATATTTTAGATTATATGCTATACTAAATATATGTAAACTAAACTTTAAAAGCCATACTCTGTCCTGAAGGCATCATCAGAAATGCATGACAGAAACCAAAAGCTCATCAGTACAGTGTATAAATATAAAATGTTCTTTGCATAAAGATAAACGCTGAATTGTTGTTTCGTTTATGTCATTTGAAGTGTAATTTTGCTGTCCTTTCACGTTAACACATTGCTTATAAGGGAGCCTTTTCAGTGAACTTCTGGATATGAATTCTTTGTCCTCCTGCGGTTGTTTTTCCCCCAATGTGTCTTTCCTCCCATGTTTTGGATAAACAAACATGTTTGTTATTTATTACATAAAAATGAGCTTATGGTTATGTTTGTGCACCTGGATACTGAAATGAACTTATTCCTCTTGAACTTGGTAATTGACTGCTTTTTATGAGGAAGAAAATAAGATGAATACAGGAAAAGAAGACAAGGGAATCAGTATCAATTTTTTTTTTAACCTCCCACAAACATTGGATGAATAGGATAAATTTTTAGTTGAACTACTGGTTTTACGGGGCTTCGCCTGTGGTGCAGTGGTAACTAATCCTCCTCTGCCAATATGGGAGATGAGGGTTTAACCCTTGGGTCGGGAAGATACCCCAGAGTAGGAAATGGTAAACCACTCCAGTATTCTTGCCTGTAAAATTCCATCGACAGAGGAGCCTGGTGGACTATATATAGTCCATGGAGTCAAAGAGTCAGACAAGTGTGCATGCATGTGAGTGACTGCACACGCATGCATACTGTTTTGACAGTGGTCCTCTGATATATTTGTTTTGGAATTGTGCAAACTTCTTACTTTGTGGATCACAGCAAACAGTAGAAAATTCTTAGGAAAGAGATGGGAATGCCAGATCACCTTACCTGCCTCCTAGAAGACCTGTGTGCAGGTCAAGAAACAACAGTTAGCACTGGGCATGGTTCCAAATAGCCCAACTGGAATTCCATCACCTCCGCTAGCTTTGTTTGTAGTGATGCTTCCTAAGGCCCACTGACTTCTCATTCCAGGATGTCTGGCTCTAGGTGAATGATCACGCCATTGTAGTTATCTGGGTCATGAAAACCTTTTTTGTACAGTTCTTCTGTGTATTCTTGCCACCTCTTCTTAATATATTCTACTTCTGTTAGGCCCATACCATTTCTGTGCTTTATTGTGCCCATCTTTGCATGAAATGTTCCCTTGGTATCTCTGATTTTCTTGAAGAGATCCCTAGTCTTTCCCACTGTATTGTTTACCTCTGTTTCTTTGCATTGATCATTGAGGAAGGTGTTCTTATCTCTCCTTGCTATTCTTTGGAACTCTGCATTCAAATGGGTATATCTTTCTTTTTCTCCTTTGCCTTTAGCTTCTCTTCTTTTCTTGGCTATTTATAAGGCCTCCTCAGACAACCATTTTGCCTTTTTGCATTACTTTTGCTTGGGGATGGTCTTGATGACTGCCTCCTGTACAGTGTCACAAACCTCCATAGTCCTTCAGGTATTCTGTGTATCAGATTTAATCCCTTGAATCTGTTTGTCACTACCACTGTATAATTGAAAGAGGTATGTGGGACAAGAAGCAACAGTTAGAACAGAACATGGAACAATAGTTCCAAATCAGGAAAGGGTACTTCAAGGCTGTATATTGTCACCCTGCTTATTTAAATTATATGCAGAATACATCATGCAAAATGCCAGGGTGGATGAAGCACAAGCTGGAATCAGGAATGCAGGGAGACATATCAATAACCTCAGATATGCAGATGACACTACCCTTATTGCAGAAAGCGAAGAAGAACCAAAGAACCTCTTGATGTAAGTGAAAGAAGAGAATCAAAAAGTTGGCTTAAAAGTCAACATTCAGAAAAATGAAGATCATGGCATCTGGTCCCATCACTTCATGGCAAATAGATGGGGATATAATGTAAACAGTGAGAGACTTTATTTTCTTGGGCTTCAAAATCACTGCAGATGGTGACTACAGCCACAAAGTTAAAAGATGCTTGCTCCTTGGAAGAAAAGCTATGACCAGCCTAGGCAGCATATTAAAAAGTAGAGATGTTTCTTTGCCAACAAAGGTCCATCTAGTCAAAGCTATGGTTTTACCAGTAGTCATGTATGGATGTGAGATTTGGACTATAAAGAAACATGTGTGGTAAAAAATTGATGTTTTGAACTGTGATGTTGGAGAGGACTCTTGAGAGTCCCTTGGACTGTAAGGAGATCCAACCAGTCCATCCTAAAGGAAATCAGTCCTGAGTATTCATTGGAAGGACTAATGCTGAAGCTGAAACTCCAATACTTTGGCCACCTGATGCGAAGAGCTGACTCATTGGAAAAACCCTGATACTGGGAAACATTGAAGGCAGGAGGAGAAGTGTATGACAGAGGATGAGATGGTTGGATGTCATCACTGAGTAGATGGACGTGAGTTTGAATAAGCTCCGGGAGTTGTTGATGGACAGGGAAGCCTCACGTGCTGCAGTCCATGGGGTCACAAAAAGTCAGACACAGCTGAGCAACTGGACTGAACTGAACTGATTCTTTGGAAGGAGTAAGGCTGAAACTGAAGCTCCAATATTTTGGCCACCTTATGTGGAAGCCGACTCACTGGAAAAGACGCTGATACTGGGAAAGATTGAAGGCCAGGAGGAGAAGGATGACAGAGGATGAGATGGTTGGAGGCATCACAGGCTCAATGGACATGAGTTTGAGCAAACTCCAGGAGATGGTGAAGGACATGGAAGCCTGGTGTACTGCAATCAGTGGGATCACAAATAGTCGGACTGGACTGTGCGACTGAACAATAGCAACAACTTAATCCTTAAGCAGTACTAGGAGGTCAATTTCCAGACCTCTTCAGGATTACTGAATGTCTGGATAGACGTGCTGCCATCTCTGATAGCCGAAAACAAAAACAAACAATAAATAACAGCATCCTGAGTCTGAGATGTTGTAAACCTGGGCCAAACCTGAGTCTTCCAACAGAAGTGGAGCCACTACTGCGCATATAATCCACGTTTCACTATATTTGCATTACGTGAACTGGAGTTTAACTCTGCCCTGTAAATAAGAATTTTTTTTGTCAGCACATACTGTTTTTTTAACTGCTTTTCCTCCCACATAGGCACAGTAAAACAGAGGACGTTAGTAACTCTTCTTACTTGAGAGGCATAAATTGTTACTTGCTATTTCCAGTAGGATGGACTTTCTCCTTGAGCTACTTTTAAATGTTTTCTAGTTTTTGTGCCAAGGAGAAGATAGGAACTTAAGTATCTTAAAGAAGAAGATGATTATACAAAGGCTACAAGGAGACAGTTGTTTTCCTAAAGCAAGTGACCATTTAGACTTCTTGAGATTTCTAGAGAAGTCCCAAAAGAGTGTTGTTGCAGAGGATGTTGATGCCTCAGCACTGTGTTGGAGAACCATTACTAACAGTAGTAATAGCCGTTATTGTATCGAGCATGTGTATTCCAGTTGTGCTTAGCTTAGTACTTAAGGTGGATTGTCTCATTTAATCTTCACAACAAACCTGAGAGGTATTAATGCTTCTATTTAATAAACTGGTGAACTGGTGAAATGCACTTTCAGCTTCCCAGGTGTTGTTGTTCAGTGGCTAAGTCTTGTCCGACTCTTTGAGACCCCATGGTGTGCAGAGCACCAGACTTCCCTGGTCTTCACTGTCTCCCAGAGTTTGCTCAGACTCATGTCCATTGAGTCAGTGATGCTATCTAACCATCTCATCCTCCGCCGCCCCCTTCTCCTTACGCCTTCAATCTTTCCCAGCATCAGGATCTTTTCTAATGAGTCAACACCACATCAGGTGGCCAAAGTATTGGAAGTTCAACTTCAGCATCAGTCCTTCCAATGAATATTCAGGGTTGATTTTCTTTAGGTTTGACTGGTTTGATCTCCTTGTTGTCCAAGGGACTCTCAAGAGTCTTCTCCAGCAGATCGTTCCCTCAAAGATGCTTCTTTGAAAGCATCAATTCTCCAGCACTCTGCCATCTTTATAGTCCAACTGTCACATCCATACATGACTACTGGAAAAACCATAGCTTTGACTACATGGACCTTTATTGGCCCAGTGATGTCTCTGCCTTTTAATATGCTATTTAGGTTTACCATAGCTTTTCTTCCAAGGAGAATGCGTCTTTTTATTTCATAGCTTCAGTCACCATCTATAGTGATTTTGGAGCCCAAGAAAATAAAATCTGTCACTGCTTCCACTTTATCCCCTTCTATTTGCTGTAAAGCGGTGGGACCAGATGCCATGATTTTAGTTTTCTGAATGTTGAGTTTTAAGCCAACTTTTTCATTCTCTTCTTTCACCCTCATCAAGAGGCTTTTTACTTCCTCTTCACTTTCTGCCATTTGAGTGGAATCATCTGCATATCTGGAGTTATTGATATTTCTCCCAGCAGTCTTGATTCCAGCTTGGGGTTCATCCAGCCTGGTATTTCACATGATGTAGTCTGCATAGAAATTAAATAAACGGGGCAACAGTATACAGCCTTGTCATACTCTTTTCCCAATTTTGAGCCAGTCAGTTTTTCCATGTTCAGTTGTAACTGTTGCTTGTTGATCTGCATACAGGTTTCTCAAGAGGAAGGCAAGGTGATCTGGTAGTCCCACATCTTTAAGAATTTCCCACAGTTTGTTGTGATCCACAGAGTCAAAGGCTTGGCCTAGTCAGTGAAGCAGAAGGCGAAGATTTTCTGGGATTCCCTTGCTTTCTCTATCATCCAGTGAATGTTGGAGATTTGATCTCTGATTCCTATGCCTTTTCTAAACTGAGCTTGTACTTCTGGAAGTTCTTGGTTCATGTACTGCTGAAGCCTAGCTTGAAGAATTTTGAGCATAATCTTGCTAGCATGTGAAATAAGTGCAATGGCGGGGTAGTTTGAATATTCTTTGGCATTGCCCTCATTTGGGATTGAAATAAAGACTGACCTTTTCCAGTCCTGTGGCCACTGTTGAGTTTTCCAAATTTACTAACATAATGAGTACAGCACTTTAACAGCATCATCTTTTAGGATTTTAAAAAGTTTGGCTGGAATTCCATCACCTCCACTAACTTTGTTTGCTTAGTAATGCTTCCTAAGGCCCACTTGACTTCACACTCCAGCATGTCTGATTCTAGGTGAGTCACCACACCTTCATGGTTATCCAAGTCATTAAGACCTTTTTTGTATACTTCTTCTGTGTATTCTTGCCACCTTCCTATATGTCAGTGCAGGAGATGCAGGAGACACGGATTCGGTCCCTGGGTCAGGCAGGATCCCCTGGAGTAGGAAATGGCAACCCATTCCAGTATTCTTGCCTGGAAAATTCCATAGACAGTGGAGCTTGGCAGTTAGGCTACAGTCCATGGGGTTGCAGAGAGTTGGACATGACTGAGTGACTAAGCACAAAATATAGCTTAATGAGCTTAACCAACTGGTCAAAGCCACCTGGTGTTGAAGCAGCGTACCGGGTTTAAATTCAGATCTGTCTGACTCCAGAGTTTATGCCCTTAATCCTTGTCTCTTGGCACCGCTCCCTGCACCCTCAGCCCTAAACACTTCTATGGTTTATTTATCTCTCTTTGCCTTAAATATACTCACCTGCTTCTCCACTTAGAGAACTGCTTCAGGGCTCAGTTGAACTTGTGCTTTTGATACTTTTCCTGGCCAGATTTTCTTATCTTCCTTCTCCAAGCTCCCCCAACTCCTCACACTAAATTCCCATCATGATTTTTCATTTAAGCTATGTTACACCTCTCTCACCACCCATTGTAATATAATCATATTTTGTCTGTCTCTCTCAATGGCCAGTGACTACCTCACAGCCAAATTGAATTTCCTATTCTTTTTCTCCATAGCTGAAGCCTACACATATTTCCCTTCTATGATATTCTCAAAATCTTAGAAACTTAGAACTGTGACAAACATAGAAACAGACAAAAACAACAACAAAAAAAATTTAACTCACATCTTTGAGGACAAAAGTTTGAAAAAATATTACATGGACGATAACTGATGCTTTGCCTAATAAATCCTCAAAAGATTATCATTCCCATTATAACAACATATAAAATCCATATCATATTCAAAATTATAACTTTTCTTAAACCCATTAGTTAACTGATTTTCAAAGGAAAACCAAGTGAACTGTGAAAAGAGGACTCAGAAATTGTTTCACTTTTAAAAGAGCGTAAAATAAAGATGCTGACCAGCATCAAAGTGGGAAAGAAAACATCTACTAAAAGTTTAGTGCATTTCTTAAGTGCCAAGTGTGGATAAAGTATCAGTTTAAAGTTATTGGGAGCCCCAGAACACAGAGGGCATTGACGTTCACTCGTGGGCTCTTTTTTGTGGGCCTCCACTCAGTGGCGAGTGACTGCCTGGCCATTAGAGGTAGGTCAGAAGATAGAAAAGAGCCCACCTTAGTAACATAGGTGTACAAAAGTTCATTGGTTTCCTCTAGGGGTCAGGCATGAAATACTGCTTTCTTTCTCAGGATTTCTTTTTGTGTTAAAAAGAAGCCTTAAAGCACTAAGGGAAAGACAGAAACTCCTTTCACCCTCAGGGCCCAGATGAAATTCCATTGCTTCCTGGGGAGAGGTATAAGCAAAACCCATCAGCCTCTTAGAATTGAACTTATCCTTCACCTATAGTGAAAGTGAGGTGAAAGTCACTCAGTCATGTCCAACTGTGACCCCATGGACTGTACCGTCCATGGAATTCTCCCCGCCAGAATACTGGAGTGGGTAGCCTTTCCCTTCTCCAGGAGATCTTCCCAACCCAGCTCTCCCACATTGCAGGTGGATTCTTTACCAGCTGAGCTGCAAGGGAAGCCCAAGAATACTGGAGTGGGTAGCCTATCCCTTCTACAGCAGATCTTCCTGACCCAGGAATCAAACTGAGGTCTCCTGCATAGCAGGCTGATTCTTTACCAACTGAGCTATCAGGGAAGCCCACATGACTCAGGCAAATATCCACTGCTTCTCAATCATCTAGCCCTATAGAAAAGGCAGAAAAACCTCTTGATTCCAGGATTCCACACCAGTACAAACCAGAAGTCTGCTACCAATGAGGGAGAAACTGGAAACTTGTTGAGAAGGGCATGGCAACCCACTCCAGTATTCTTGCCTGGAGAATCCTCAGGGACAGAGGAGCCTGGCGGGTTGCAGTCCATGGGGTCACAGAGAGTCAGACATGACTGAGAGACTAAGAAAAACTGGGACAGATCAGGAGGGCTGAGAATCCGACATGCTCTTACCAAGAGCCTGATGCTGAGTAACAGCAGCAGGAGGAGTCTACTGCTCGGACAAGAGCATGAGCTTGCAAGAACCCAGCCCGCCTAAGCACTGCAGACATCAGGGACTGTTAACAGATGATAACGCCCCAGTGTTCCAGGCCTCACGCTAAGCACAAGGCAGCAGGAGTCCTTCACTGGAAGAGTCTGAAGCCTGTGGTACGTTGAGGTTTAGGATAGCAACGACTAAATGCAAATCTAGCTCATGACTGACTCAGTTGACCCAACCTCCCATTTCCATGAGAAAATACTAGTCTCAGTCTCTGTTGTTGTATCACAATGTCCAATATTCAGTTGAAAATGTAACAACACATTAGGTAGCAAGAATAAAAAATAAAAAAAGAAAAAAACCTGTTGAAAGATAAAGCAGTCAAACAGACTTAAAGATGAATCAGATGTTGGAACTATCATATAGGGATGTTTAAAATAATTGATACGTATAGGATCTAGTGGAAAAGGTGGACAACATTCATGAAATTTTAATAAAGAAATGGAAACTGAAAAAGAGTCAAGTGGAAATCTTAAAAGATAAACGTGCATGTGTGTTAAGTTGCTTCAGTCATGTCCAACTCTTCGCGACCCTGTGGACTGTAGCCGGCCAGGCTCCTTTGTCCATGGGATTCTCCAGGCAAAGATACTAGAGTGGGTTGCCATGCCCTCCTCCAGGGGATCTTCCTGACCCAGGGATCGAACCTGTGTTTCTTTACATCTCTTGCATTGGCAGGCAGGTTCTTTACCACTAGTGCCACCCATGTGATATCATAGGTTCATCCACACATTTGACATAGCTAAAGAATCAGTAAACCCGAAGGTGGATTAATAGAAAACTTCCAAAGTTAAACCCAAAGAAAAAATATAAAACATCCAGGAGCTGTGGAATAATATCAAAAAGCCTAACACACATGTAGTTGGTCCCAGAAGAGAGAAGAAATTGGGCAGAAATAAATTTGAAGATTCAAATGGCCAAGAATTTTGCAAATTAAAGAAGCTCAGAAACTCTGAAGCTGAATAAATAAACTCAAATCCTTCTACACTGGTAGTTAAGGGAGAATATCCAGGCAGGGAGGGATGGCTGGAATTCTCGATTCAGTGTCTTAACCCCTTTATCTCCATAAGCCAGTGAGGATCTCTTTCTAGTTATCACTGCTATCTTCACACTGGCAACTTAACACTCTGAACTATGTGTACATTTGGAAGTCCTCCTTTAGTGCCAGCATCACAGCAAGGGCAGACTCAATGGCGTTACCTAAGCAGGACACGGGAGTGCGTTTCTTGATCTGTGTTCAGTGTAAATGGGAAACATTGCTGCAGTCCCATGTCCAGTTTGAGGGGAAGAAAGGCTCTTCATCAGTTTTCACTGTAAACATGTAGTCAGTGCTCTGGAAATAGGGAAGTAAAGAAAGCTCTTAAATCTCATATTTCCCTCATGTTCCTTTTTTTTCCTGATCTTCACAGAATGTAAACTCTAGAAGAAATAGGGATATTTTTTGGTCTCGTTCACCTTTTAGAATGATGCCTGGCAACTATTAATTTATTCAGCTAATATTTAAATGACAACTGTTATGTCAGGCACTTTTCTAGGCATTTGGTTATATAGTTGTAGGTAGGATCCTTACTTTCATGAAATTTATATTCTAGTAAGGAAATGTGGATAGCAAAACATACAAATAAATGAAGTGTTAGAAAGTAGTACCTCATATGGGGGAAAAAAAAAGGGGGGCAGTTAGAGTGACTTGGTAGGGTAGCAGGACAGACCTCCCTGAGCTGGACACCTGTTAACATCCCATGGATGCTGGACTCTAAGGGAAATAACATAGCATTAGCAAATATCATTCCTGAATTAGACCTTTTTCTTTCCTCCCTTTCTCCTGGTCATCTCGGTGCTAGCCCCAAGGAGCTCCACATTTTTATAAGGCACCAGATCAAAGGATGAGAATTCAGGGCCAGGCATTCTCATCCACTTTAGAGACCTGTGCCTTCCCATGACACTAGCCCTGACAGTATCTGCCACCTTCAGGGAAGACCCATGACTGTCCATAAGGAGCTTTACAAGACAATAACAAAATAGACATTCACCATCATAATTCATTCAGCAAATATTCACTGAGTTTCTGATGGCCAGACACTGCTAGGAACACAGCGGTGAATAAAACAAAACCCAGACCTCTCATGGAGGGCAGGGACCCTGATTTTGTTCTTAATATTGGGGGCACAAAGAAGAGAAGAAGGCTTTTCCTTTCCTCATCTCTCCTTTTGTTTTCTTCTCTTTCCAAAGTCTGTCTACTTAGCTTCTTGGTTATAAAAAGGAGAACAGAGTATAGACAGCTCAAATGTAATTAATTCGACTCTGTTTTTAATGGAATACTGACACTCCCTATGGATCTCCCGAGTTGAGGTCAATGGAGAAGCTTTTTTTGAAGAATGAGAAAAATGAAACTTCCATTGGAGTTTGTGTTCTGGTTAAAGCTTTATTCTTAAACCTTCTCTGAACCCCTATAGACAGAAACCTCTGGAATTTATTTCCAATATAATTTTATTGGGAATGGTAGAAACAGTAGAACACTCGCCCAGTAACCTCTCTTTCAGTGAGGCCCCTTTGACAGGGAATATTGCTTTAGCACTTGTGCTAAATGGTCAGAGAAAGCATCTTTAGCAGTGCACTAAAATTTTCACAGTCTGGAAATAAATCAGGCCACATGTGTGTTTGCTCAACTCCACCAACACAGATGCAGTGCGTGCTTTCTGCTTTGTTAAGGCAATGATATCATTTTAGCTATGTGAAAAATGACTGTAAAATGTGGTTTGGTTTTAGTTGAGCTGTCAGTTTTTATTTTGTCTGGCTTTTAGTATGTGAGTTTCACACTTGAATGTACACCAGCAATTAGTTGTAAGTATTACATTTATTACTAACGTTTTAAAGACTTTGAATAAAACAGAAATTAAGACATTTGTTGCTTAGCATTAATTTATGATCATTGTGATTAGTCTCTTCATGATTTGAACATGAGAAAAAAAATTGAGAATGACGAAAGATTTTTAATATGATTTTAATATGATGATTCTTCATGACTAGTGTCCAGTTGGTGAGTACTTTAATGTTTCTTGTTTTTCATTCGTGCAATTTGGATTTAAATTCATAAACATTTGTTGAACATATGCTGGACTTTGTATTTTGTAAGGAACAAAATTTAAAGATTTACCCTTGTATGAGGGGTTCGAGTTCCAAAACCATGCTGGGCATCTTACCGCATGCTTTTGTAAATGTATACACAGCAACGTTTTTAGTTCTGAGTTAGAGTCTGCTAATTTGTGGCAAGAGAAGCGGTTGAGGTTTTTTGTTTAATATCTTGTAGCATTTTCTGCCTTTTTAGAATGCTTTGATCGCTTGAAGCCACTGTGAATGAAACTGCGTGAAGTCAAATACTCATCCTTCTGGAATTCTTCTCCCTTATTCTTTTATTTCTATTTAGGAACATTGATGGAAAAGAATTCCAGAAACAGAGTGACATGGATGTAAAAGCGAGACTTCAGTCATAACGTAGGCGGGGAAGAAGAACAAACAAGCAAATGGTCTGCCTTCCCTGGGGAAGGTTAGTTACCTTATGCAGGGCTCCACTGGGTTACTAGAACTGTGGAAATAATCAGCCACAGGAGAGGAGAACCTCTCTTTCCCACTCCTACCCTACTCCAGCTAAAAAGTATTATTACCAACATAGACTCAGAGAAAAGTGACTTTGGGGGTTGATTTTGGTTTCTGAATGATCCAAATAAATTGGGTGATTTCTCCACTTTTGTGGGTGGAAAAGAAACTAAAGACACTGTTCTGTTTGTTTAACTCTTCATTCTGCAAACGTTCAACCCTCTGTACCAGGCATGGTTCTAGAAACAGAGAATCAGAAACAAGACATGGATCCTAACTTGCGTCATAATGTAAAGTGCTCACCGGAGCTCCATCTAGTTGGGGAAACATGGCATACAGATACAAAATAAGTAGCTACCATGAAGACTAATAAGTAAGGAAGTGCTAAGTAGCATATTTGTAATACATTTAGTCAAAAAATAATAATTAACACCTGTCATAAGTCAGATGCTGCTGGTATACCAAGATACAGATTTTGTTTTGTTTTGTATAGCTTCTATCACATAATATAAGTAATTTAAATATAAACTGTGTAATTTTTCCTGTTCTCAGTGTCTTTTTAGCAGATAGTGTTTTCATTGTGACCAGTTTCAACCAGAGAAATGGAAAAATAGACAAAGATCATGTAGTGTGAGGAAAAACTAGATGAAAAGTACAGCCAAAACTGCCACTTCTGTGCCAAATTCAATGCCTAATCCAAGCCCTACTTGCTTTTAGACGTCAGGAAACCATTGTTCCAGGCCTGACTTTCAGTAAGTAATTTTGTGACCTTTGGCACATCACCTGATTTTTTTTATGCTAAAGTTTTTCTCTTTTGTCCAAAACCTAACTCTGAAAGATCAAATGCTGACTCTTCTGTGAGCTTTTTCTGATCTTCTATCTTTGCCCACCCTCTTCTTCCCACTTAACCACATACTTGTTTGGAGAACACTTTCTGACTCCTAAAATCCCTTAACGTTTGAGTTACACCTCTTTTCTATGGTACTTACACCCGGGGCCTTCCTTATATTGTATCGTTACTACATCTAATTTCACTATCTTCAGTGCATCTGAATGACTCAGTGATTCCTGTCAACTTAAATAATTTTGTGTTTGTTTTATTTGTTTTTTGCTTTAGTGACAGATGCCAAGGTTTTACCAGGTCATCTGCACCCTGTAACATATTAACTGATTCTTGACTTCAGCATCGATTTTATGAAAAGCTGCCAGTGTTTGATAAGAATTACTGCTGCTGAGTGTAAGAAAATATGCTTTGCATCCTCAGAGCAAAGGTACTTTCTTAGCACTGTGGGGAGAATTTTCTGGAATATATGAAAATATCTGCTCTAATTATGATAACTTTTATGTTCCATTTGGTTTGGTTTTTACCTGTTATAGTGAGAGAATACTGTTAGAACTCTGTAATACATCTAGCAAATGATGGCCAAGACCATTTTATTAGCATCTCCTTGGATTTAGGGACTTCTTTAGTATGTTTCCAATTATATTTGGTATCTTTTAAACATTTTCTTCCAAAAATTATATATGATTTTAGAGAAACCATATGCAATACCTAAAATTTGATGTTAACCAGGTTGGGATCGTTTCTTCATGAGTACCCACCAGAACGTTCCTTGACAGGGTCACCGGTAACTGTCGTAATGCCAAGTCTGTGTACTGGCAGCCAGGTTTCTCCTCCTTTTCCAATTTCGCACAGTGCTTGAACCTGTTCCCCATCGATACTAACTTGCTACACGAGCTGATCTAATTCATAGCTTTAGCATCTCCACTTTACATCTTAATTGTTATTTCAAATTTATATATCTAAAAATGAATTTCTTATCCCCAGCCCTACCCCAGTTGCCCATGCCAGAAGTCAGTCTATCATCAAATTCTATTCAGTTCTACCCTGAAATACACCCAGAATAGAACTATTTCTTAACACCTCTGCAGCTCCCAAACCACGATTATTTCTCTCTTCTAAGTTACTGTATTTCAAAACGTTTTTGCTTAAGGAATTTCAGCCAACTCAGTACTGTGATTTTCCTTTAAATTTTCTTTAAGCAAGTATTTTTTACATGCTTTAACCTTTGCTTCCTTCCATTCTATTCACCATACCTGTGTTACTTCTGTCTTCTGTATGTATCATATCTGTCACTTCCCTGTCGAAATCACCCCTCATTCTTATCTTAAAATAAAAAAGGTGAAATTCTTTGCATGTCCCCTGGCTACTTCATAGACTGTTATATCCCTAGTGCCTTGAATAGTGCTTAATGCTTTGTAAGTAATCAGTGATATATAAGTGACTGAGAAAGTTGTTTGTAAATATGCAGTACGATTAGGATTTAAAAAATAAAAGTGAAACTTCTTCAAATAGTTTATCCATCTCAATACAGAAAACCAACACATTGAATTAAAATATCCGTTTAATATTCAACTTCATATTTAGCATTCACTAAAAAATTTATTTTTTATTTCCAAATGATATACACTGAAATAAATTTATCACAACCAAGAATGTGCTTTAAAATATATTTCAACGCCTCTAATGAGTTTTTTAAGAGCCTTCAACAATTCATTGCTATGATTTTCTTTTAAAAATGGTCCCAAGCAAGTATTATGTTCTTCTTCCTTGCTCTGAAATATATTATGTAGATAGTTTGGTAAAATTGTACAGTTTACCCTTGAACAAAGCAAGGGGCTTAAGGTCGATGACTATTCATTAGAAATTATAGATAGAGCTACCTTTAATCAGATAGGATCCTTTTGTTGTTTCCAGTCTACTGTTATTACCTAATTATTACCTGAACCAAACTATTCAAACTATAGGAGTGCCAAGATGGCTTTGATTCACTGTTGAATCAGTAAATATACATATAACCATATTATACTATCATCACTATACATTAATCTCCTTGAGTAACAAATATATTTGGTATTCTTATCTAATTCAAGAAGATGACCCAAACCAGTTTTATTTAGTCAATAACTAAGATATACAGTATTTTTAAGACAGCAAACCACACAAGTGATGACTGCATTGATTTGGAGGCTTCTCTGGTGATTATCTGCAATCTGTCTCTTCCTACTGATTCTTTCAGAATGAAGTAGACCCATTCTTCTTGAAGAGGTGTCATTTTCACTGGAGTGTTTGAAGTTCTAAAACTCAGGTTTTTGTCTGAGTGGATTATGTTTTTTAATATAATTTGTACATATTTTTTTAAGTTCTCAGAAACAATGCTCCTAAGATCCTGTTCTCTCCTTTCTTCTTATGATGTCTTGACAGGTGTTTTGTACTAAGTGAATTACTAATAAATGTTGCTGAGCAACTTCTGTGTCAGGGCTGTGAAGAAGTTACCTACTTTACTCCCTTCTTTGGAGTTAATATCCCTTTGTGTATGGATCTTGCTTTGTTAGTGTAACTGTTCATTGGTGTCCTTCTCTGACATCATATTAAGAAGCAGAGACATTACTTTACCAACAAAGCTCCGTCTAGTCAAAGCTATGGTTTTTCCAATAGTCATGTATCAGTGTGAGAGTTGGACTATAAAGAAAGCTGAGCGCCGAAGAGTTCATGCTTTTGAACTATGGTGTTAGAGAAGACTTTTGAGAGTCCCTTGGACTCCAAGGAGATCCAACCAGTCTATCCTAATGGAAATCAGTCCTGAATATTCATTAGAAGGACTGATGCTGAAGCTGAAACTCCAATACTTTGGCCACCTGATGCAAAGAACCAACTCATTGGAAAAGACCCTGATACTGGGAAAGATTGAAGGTGGGAGGAGAAGGGGACGACAGAGGATGAGATGGTTGGATAGCATCAACGATGATGGACATGGGTTTGAGTAAGCTCCGGGAGTTGGTGATGGACAGGGAGGCCTGGTGTGCTGCAGTCCATGGGGTCGCAAAGAGTCGGACACAACTGAGCGACTGAACTGAACTGAACTGTCCTTCACTCTCTCCTTCCATATTGCTGTTCTGTCTTTGCTTAGTGTTTATGTTTCCCTTGCTCTTTAAATATTAACATCAGTGATATAAAATTGTTATCCTCATTATATCATTTCACTGTCTGTTTTAATCAGCATTTTTATGATAAGTTAACAGTTCTCCTTTGTATATTTCTTAGCTTCACTCACTTAGTTTATCCAACCATTGTTTGATGTATCCTAAAAGCCCTTATCCTAGCTTAGTTTCATTTTGATCTTGGCATTATCACTATGACTGGATTCTGTTCTAATATCGTCAGAATTCCAACTGTGTAATATGAGCTACATGATGTGTCATTTTGTTGTTAATTTGGAAGTAGAAATAATAGCATGTATTGCATGTAGTCACATCATGTTATAATCTCTGTATACAATTTTCTTTGGTAATTTGAATGTGATTTTACCTCAGTGATGATTATTGAAATGTAATAGTACTTTTTCATGTTTTATCTCATCAATAAGACAGATAATTGCTTTAGACTAGATTTCCTGAAGATGTGAGAAAATGTAAAACATTTCCTAAAAATGTTTTACTATCTGAGACATTTGAGATAGTCATGACTATTTGATGAAAGACTGATATTGTTGAACAAGATAGAATTTTGATATTAATAGTTTTTTTGGCTGACCCACTGGACTGTGGCCTGCATCCTTGCCACCTCTTGAATGCTAGGTTAATGAGTTGGACTTACTCTCAATAGGACCCTTATACACTGCTAGTGGGACTATAAAATAGTACAGTCACTGTGAAAAAATGTTTGGTGGTTTCTCAATAACTTAAGCATACAATTACCATATGATCCAGCAATTCCACTCCTGGGTATATACTCAAAAAATAGAAATGTTCAAACAAAAATATGCAGATGAATTTTTTGATAGCACTATTCGCTATAACCATAAAGTGGAAACTGTCCAAATATCCATCAGCTAATGAATGAATAAGTAAATATGGTATATTCATACAATGGGATATTATTCATCAATAAAAAGGAATGAAGCACTAATTTCACACTACAATATGGATGAACCTTGAAAACGTTGTTAAGTGAAAGAAACCAGACATAAAAGTCCACATATTATCTGGTGTGAAATGTCCAGAAAGGGAACATCTACAGAAACAGAATGCAGTTAGTAGTTGCCCGAGACAGGATGGAGTAGGGAGTAATTGTTTAATAGGTACAGGTTTATCTCTAGAGATGATGAAAATATTCAGGAACCAGGTAGTCATGACAGTTATACAACATTGTAAATATACCACATGCAACTGAATTAAACATTTCTAAAGGGTTAAAATGATAAAAGTGTATGTGTATTTTACCATAATTTTTAAAAATAACTTAACATTAAGCTAGTTTTTTTAAGTAACACTAAAGCAAGGATCACTGACTTAAATGGTTTCATGTCCCTGGGAGGTTCAGGAAACAGAGTAAAGAAGTACAACAGGGGGAATGTGGTGAACTGAACAATCAAAATCACATTTTTGGAACCTCTGATCAGGCCACATAAAACATGACTGTGGGTTATGGTTTTCAACTTCTGTTACAGATTGAACTGAGAAACAATGATGGGTTATATCAAGCAGACAGCTGACAGTAGAACTAGACTCATGATTCCTTAAGGATTAGGGAAGAGGAGAAATCTGAATTGTTTATCCCATAAATTCCCCATTTAATGTCATGCCATGCCAACACATGTAGATGCTCACCAGGAATTTGTTGGATGAAAAATAAATTAAAAATAAGTAAATAAAGTCTGGGCAGTACCTCTATATTCCTTTTCTTAGTCAATTCTATCTCCATCTGCTCCTGCCACCACTAATCAGTTTGCAGATTTTAACAATCAATATTTGTAATATCTCTTGAATATGTATTTTCATACATCTTCATATCGAATACATGTTTTCAGACATTCATATTGAATGTGTGTTTTCAAAGATATTTATATTGAATACATATTTTAAGACATTTTTATTGAATATGTGTTATCAAACACCAGGGCTTCCCTGGTGCCTCAGACGATAAAGAATCTGCCTGCAATGCAGGAGACCCGGGTTCGATCCCTGGGTTGGGAAGATCCTCTGGAGAAGGGAATGGCTACTCACCACAGTATTTTTGCTTGGAGAATTCCATGGACAGAGAAGCCTGGTGGGCTACAGTCCATGGGGTTGCCAAGAGGTGGACATGACTGAACGACTAACACTTTCACTTGTAATATCTCTTGAATATGTTTTTTCTTATATTTGCTATCCTTTTCTCACTGCCAACTGAGGTCCATGACATTTCTTGCCTTGCTACTGCTGCTGCTGCTGCTAAGTTGCTTCAGTCATGTCCAACTCTGTGCGACCCTACAGATGGCAGCCCACCAGGCTCCGCCGTCCCTGGGATTCTCCAGGCAAGAATACTGGAGTGGGTTGCCATTTCCTTCTTCAGTGCATGAAAGGGAAAAGTGAAAATGAAGTCGCTCAGTCGTCTGACTCTTAGCGACCCCATGGACTGTAGCCTACCAGGCTCCTCCATCCATGGGATTTTCCAGGCAAGAGTACTGGAATGGGGTGCCATTGCCTTCTCTAGCCTTAGGTTACTGCAATAAATTCCTAAAGATCTCCCTTCCTCTAAGCTTGCCTGCCTCTAGTCTCTTCAGAATTTTGCAAAAGAGTGTCCTACTTAAAATCTTTTGGTGCTCTCAGATGAAGTCTATATGTGCTAGGAAAAACTCCTGTAGTGCGGCCCCTTCCTCATCTGCTGTAGCTCTTCTTCAGGCCTTCATCACCCCAGCCTTGTTGAACTTCCCACAGTTCCTGAAGCACACCAGGCATGTTACGTTTGGTGTGCTCTTCTTTCTGCAGAGAATGCCTTTCAGCCTTCATTGCTCTGTTCATCCTTTAAGACTTTGGTTCCTCCAAGAAACTTTCCTAACCAATTCAGTCTCAGATAGCACCTCCTATTTTTGTCCCTCCCTGTGCCTTCAATACATTATATTTCTTTTATTGCACTTAACCTCACTGGTTTATCATTGTGTTTACTATCCCATTGCTAGCTCCTTGAAACTAAAGACCACATCTGTCTCTAGTTCCTTGCACAAGGCAGGCACCCAGCAAAGGTAACCCTTATCACTACTACGAATAACTAATTTATTATATGGTGATCATATACTCAGTATATGTTAATTGAGGATATTTAAGAGGTACAAGGTAGGATATAAGTGTTAGATATATGAGATACCAATCAAGGATTCAATTGAGAGGAAACTTTCGTAGAAGAGATGGTATTTGGAATAAACAGTGATCATGTGCTAGGCTTTGAGATTATCAAGGTCCTGTCTAGTACTTGTCACCATAATCACTGATGGATTACCACTTATAAACATAGACATTTCCAAGAAGCATTCTGAATTTTAGTTCATTTGCTTTTGTAATTTAAGAGGAAGTAACACTACCTTTAAAATTGTACGTAAAAGTGGACTCACTTTTACATTGAACCTTAGTAATATGAAGGGATATCACTGTGGCCCAGTTTCATGAAAGCTTTTATCTGGTTTTAGAGAAAAATGATTAAGGTCCTAAAACTCCTTTTTTTGCCTTTCAGAAGTGGCTTCATAAACTTCATTTGAAAATGGAATGTTAATACATAAGATACAGGCAGCAGGTTAATTCTGAGACTCTGCTTGTATTTGTTAAATCATTTTAGAGCTTTGTTAATTATAACTTGTAAATCCTAACCAGGCTACATTAAGAGGCTAAATGGAAGGTTATCATCTTACTCTTCTTCCCATTTCCATACTCTGAGACTAAAATAAACATATCTATATTACACTCAGAATAAAAATAAACAGTTAAGAGTAATTACTGAGAAACACATTTTTAAGTAGGAAACACTGATTAAGATTGTAGTTTTGAAAAACACAAAGGCTGTTTGTGTTTTTATTTCCTTATACAAAAGAATTTTTCTTCTTAAATTATGTGAGTGCCGAGATGTTTATTTTTACTGTAGAGTGTTGTCTGAATGTTTGGATTAAAAAAAAAAAATAAAACCTAAACAGTGCTTAGTTTGCTAAAATCACAAGGCATCACTCGCCATAATTATATGTAAATCTTTAAAATGAAAGACTATACACATGCACATTGGTAAATCTACACTTAAAAAAAAGATTTTTAACTTTACCCATACCACCATCAAATCTACTTATTTGGAAGTATTACTGTCAGATGGAAAATGAATTATTATGTACTAAAATCCTTTGGAATTGTTTTAAAACACAAACCATTTTTGAAAGAACCCAGTTAACTCCAAGCAAAACAAATTCTTTTTAATTTTCTGATTACTTCAGTTTAGCCTTTATTTATGTGCATATAAATGTTTTAGAAGTAGTAGTATTTCAATTGCTGCTGCTGCTGCTGAGTCGCTTCAGTCATGTCCGACTCTGTGCAACCCCATAGACGGCAGCCCACCAGGCTCCCCCATCCCTGGGATTCTCCAGGCAAGAGTACTGGAGTGGGGTGCCATTGCCTTCTCCAAGTATTTCAACTAGAGGACAGAGAACTATGGCCCAGATAGGCTGCCTGTTGTTTATAAAAAAAAAAGTTTTATTGGATCACAGCCACATCTGTTCCATTAAGTATTATTTATGGCTGATTTTTCCACACAATGGCTAGTTGAATATTTGACAATGGAGATCACCATATGGATGGCCTACAAAGCCTAAACGATTTATTACCAGACCCTCTGAGTAATAGTTTGAAGATCCCTAGTTTAAATAATACTAGTATCCACTGGTTTATCATTGTAATCAGAAATTTTTATTTATTGAATATCTAAAGCCAAAATGCAAAGGTGATTTTTTCCCCTTGCAAAATTTACCTGACAGTTAAGAAAATAGACTATGTAAAGTGCTATTAGTCATTTCTTTATTCATTGCTTGCTGCTAGTCTTGTCATTGCTCAGTTTTCACAAGATCGAGTGAAAATTTCATTCTTGTTTTCTATAAATTTGAAAGTCACTGCTTAATACAAGATGCTCTTATGCCTCCTCCTATTCCCCCACCCAAGAAGATTTTGAAATAGAAAGGATTCTTCTCTGTGATAGTGAATCTGGGTCTTTTCTCTCTGTTTAATTCCAATTTATAATATTAAACTAATATTAATTATGTTTAATAGTTCAAAAATTCCAGAAAATGGCAAAACAGATCTTAAAAGTTCACTTTATCTTAAGTAGAAATATATGTTACTAATACTTACTTTAAAAAGACAGTTGTAGAATTTTAGAATGTTAGGAGGTATGTTGAGAGAGTCAGAAGAGAACAGTATTTTTCAAACTTCAGCATGCATTAGAATCATCTGAATGGCTTGTTAAAATACAAAATTCAGAACCAACTCTCTAGAGTTTCTGATTCAATAAGTCTGAGTTGGGCCTGAGAATTTGCATTTTTAAGAAGTTCCCATTTGATGCTGATGCTGCTCATGGGGAACCGCACTTTAAGAACAACTGTAATAGAAGAAGGAATGGCTGACCACTCAGACATCACCTCAGAGAGTTATCAGGATAGTGTGTTCTCAGCCAGTTCAGCTCAGTTCAATTCAGTCACTCAGTCGTGTCCGACTCTTTGTGACCCCATGAATCGCAGCACGCCAGGCCTCCCTGTCCATCACCCACTCCCTGAGTCCACCCAAACCCATGTCCATCGAGTCGGTGATGCCATCCAACCACCTCAGCCTCTGTCGTCCCCTTCTCCTCCTGCCCTCAATCATTCCCAGCATCAGGGTCTTTTCCAATGAGTCAACTCTTCGCATGAGGTGGCCAAAGTATTGGAGTTTCAGCTTCAACATCAGTCCTTTCAATGAATATTCAGGATTGATTTCCTTTAGGATTGACTGGTTGGATCTCCTTGCAGTTCAAGGAACTCTCAAGAGTCTTCTCCAACACCACACGTCAAAAGAATCAATTCTTCAGCGCTCAGCTTTCTGTATAGTCCAGCTCTCACATCCATACATGACTACTGGAAAAACCATAGCCTTGACTAGATGGACCTTTGTTGACAAAGTAATGTCTCTGCTTTTTAATATGCTGTCTAGGTTGGTCATAACTTTCCTTCCAAGGAGTAAGTGTCTTTTAATTTCATGGCTGCGGTCACCATCTGCAGTGATTTTGGAGCCCCCCAAAATAAAGTCTGACACTGTTTCCACTGTTTCCCCATCTGTTTGCCATGAAGTGATGGGACTGGATGCCATGATCTTAGTTTTCTGAATGTTGAGCTTTAAGCCAACTTTTTCACTCTCCTCTCTCACTTTCATCAAGAGGCTTTTTAGTTCCTCTTCACTTTCTGCCATAAGGGTGGTGTCATCTGCATATCTGAGGTTATTGATATTTCTCCTGGCAGTCTTGATTCCAGCTTGTGCTTCTTCCAGCCCAGCGTTTCTCATGATGTACTCTGCATATAAGTTAAATAAGCAGAATAAAAATATACAGCCTTGACGTACTCCTTTTCCTATTTGGAACCAGTCTGTTGTTCCATGTCCAGTTCTAACTGCTGCTTCCTGACCTGCATACAGGTTTCTCAAGAGACAGGTTTCTCAGCCAGTAGGCCTGTATAAATGTTAGGCTTGGATCATAAGGAAGGCTGAGCACCGAAGAATTGATACCTTTGAATTGTGGTGCTGGAAAAGACTCTTGAGAGTCCCTTGGACTGCAAGGAAATCAAACCAGTCAATCCTAAAGGAAATCAACCATGGATATTCATTGGTAGGACTGATGCTGAGGCTGAAGCTCCAATACTTTGGCCACCTGATGCAAAGAGCCAACTCACTGGAAAAGACCCTGATACTGGGAAGAACTGAAGGCAAAAGAAGAAGAGGGTGGCAGAGAATGAGATGGTTAGATAGCATCACCAACTCAATGGACATGAATGTGAGCAAACTCAGGGAGATAGTGAAGGACAGGGAAGCCTGGTGCGCTGCAGTCTATGGGGTCGCAAAGAGTTGGTCATGACTTAGCGACTGAACAACACAGCAGCAACTCAGCCCTGTCAGTGATTTCCTTTGCTGTACAAAAGATTTTCTTCTAGGAGTTTTATGATTTTCAGTCTTACATTAGGTCTTTAATTCAGTTTATTTTTGTATATGAGTATTAGCATTCTAATTTCGTTGTTTTATATTTACCTATCAAGTTTTCTCAGCTCCACTTATCGAAGAGACTGTCTTGTCCATTGTATATTCTTGCCTCCTTTGTCATGGATTAATTGACCATATTATCATTGACTAATAAATTATTAATTAATTATTAAATAATTATTTCTGGGCTCTCCAGTTCCGTTCACCTGTGTGTCCCTTTTAATGCCTTTACCATGCTGTTTTGATTACTGCAACTTTGTAGTATAATCTGAAGTCAGGGAGCTGATTCCTCCAACTCTGTTCTTCTTTCTCAAGATTCCTTTGGTTATATGAGGTCTTTTGTCTTTCCACACAAATTTTTAAAATTTTTCATTCTAGTTCTGTGAAAAATGCCATTGGTAATTTGATAGGGATTGCATTGAATCTATTGATTGCCTTGGGTAGTATAGATCATTTTGATAATACTGATTTTTCCAATCCACGAACATGGTTTGTCTTTCCATCTGTTTATCTCATCTTCTGTTTCTTTCATCAGTGTCTTACAGTTTTCAGAGTATATGTCTTTTGCCTCGTTAGGTAGATTTATTCCTAAGTATTATATTCTTTTTGATGAAATGGTAAGATTCATCTTAATTTCTCTTTCTGATACTCCATTGTTGGTATACAGAAATGCAATGGATTTCTGTGTGTTAATTTTGTATCCTACAACTTTACCAAATCCATTGATCTTTGGCAGTTTTCTCTTGTGCCTTCAGGATTTTCCATGTGTGTTGTTATGTCACCTGCAATCTGTGACAGTCTTACTTTTTCCCTTGCTATATGGATATCTTTTATTTTTCTTCTCTGATGGCTGTGGCCAGGATTTCAAATACTGTGTTGAATAAAAATGTCAAAAGTGGGCATCTCTGTCTCATTCCTGATCCTAGAGGAAATGCTTTTAGCTTTTCACCTTCCAGTTTGGGGTTAGCTGTGGTTTGTCATATATGGCCTTTATTATGCTGAGATTTATTCCCTCTATGAACACTTTTTGGAGAGTTTTTATCATGCATAGATGCGGAATTTTTCAAAAGCTTTTTCTGCATCTATAGTTTTTCATTCTCAGTTTGCTAATGTGGTATGTAACATTTATTGGTTTACAGATAATGAAGATTCTCCTCATCTCTGGGATAAATCCCACTTGATCCCGGTGTATGTTTCTCTTAATGTTTTGCAGGATTCATTTTGCTAATATTTTGCTGAGGCTTTTTCTGTCTATATTCATCAGAGATGTGAAGTGAAAGTATTAATCACTCAGTTGTGTCCGACTCTTTGCGACCTCATGGACTGCAGCCCATCAGGCTCCTCTGTCCGTGGAATTCTCCGGGGAAGAATGCTGAAGTGGGCAACCATTCCGTTCTCCAGGGGATCTTCCTGACACAGGGATCGAACCCAGGTCTCCCTCTCTACAGGCAGATTCTTTACCATCTGAGCCACCAGGGAAGCCCCAGTGATCGTGGTTGATAATTTTCATTTTTTGTGTGATATCTTTGTCTGGTTTTGGTGTTAGGGTGATGCAAACCTCATAGAATGGTCTCAGGAGTATTCCTTGCTCTGCATTATTTTGGAATATTTTGAGAAGGATTATTCTCTAAATGTTTGGTAGAATTCACCTATGAAGCCATCTAGTCCTGGACTTTTGTTTGTTGGGAGTTTTAAAATGGTTGGAGGGGAAGATGATGGTTATGACTTCCGTACAGATTATGCATAATAGAACCATGTTCTTCTAAAAAGAGTTTTGTTGGGAATCATTTTTAACATTTTATGCAGACTGCTAAGCTATTCTGCATGTGATGTACTGATTTCTTATGGGTATAATAAGCTGTGTAAATTTTGAGTATGTATATACTGATAGAGTCATTTAAAAAATCAGACAGCTTAAAAAAAAAGTGCTGATTTAATTTAATTACTGGTAATTCAGTTCAGTTCAGTCACTCAGTTGTGTCTGACTCTTAGCCACCCCATGGACTACAGGACGCCAGACTTTTCCTTTCCATCACCAACTCCTGGAGCTTGCTCAAACTCATGTCTATCGAGTCGATGATGCCATCCACCATCTCATTCTCTGTCATTTCCTTCTCCTCCTGCCTTCAATCTTTCCCAGCAACAGGGTCTTTTCCAGTGAGTCAGTTCTTTGCATAAGGTGGCCAAAGTATTGGTGCTTCAGCTTCAGTATCAGTCCTTCCAATGAGTATTCAGGACTGATTTCCTTTAGGATTGACTGGTTTGATCTCCTTCCTATCCGAGGGACTCTCAAGAGTCTTCTCGAACACCACAGTTCAAAAGCATCACTTCTTTAGCACTCAACTTTCTTTTTTAAAAATAATTTGTTATTTAACTGAAGGATAATTGCTTTATAGAATCTTGTTGTTTTCTGTAAACCCTCAGCATGAATCAGCCATACATATACATATGACCCCTCCCTCTCTAGCCTCCCTCCCATCTGCCTTCCCATCCCATACCTCTAGGTTGATACAGAGCCCCTGTTTGGGTTCCCTGAGACATACAGCAAATTCCCACTTTCTATCTATTTTACATATGGTAATGTAAGTTTCCATCTTATTCTCTCCATACATTTTACCCTCTCTTGCCCTCTCCCCATGTCCATAAGTCTGTTCTCTATGCCTGTTTCTCCATTGCTGCCCTGCAAGTAAATTCTTCGGTACCATCTTTCTAGATTCCATATATATGTGTTAATATATGATATTTATCTTTCCCTTTATGACTTACTTCACTGTAAGCTCTATATAATAGACTCTAGGTTCACCCACCTCATTAGAACTGACTCAAATGCATTCCTTTTTATGGCACACTCAGCTTTTTTTATGGTCCAACTCTCACATCCATACATGACTACTGGAAAAAGCATAGCTTTGATTAGATGGACATTTGTCAACAAAGTAATGTCTCTGCTTTTTAACATGCTGTCTAGGTTTGCTGTAGCTTTTTTCCCAAGGAGCAAGCGTCTTTTTAATTTCATGGCTGTAGTCACCATCTGCAGTGATTTTGGAGCCCAAGAAAATAGAATCTCTCACTGTTTCCATTGTTTTCGCATCTATTTGCCATGAAGTGATGGGACTGGATGCCATGATCTTAGTTTTCTGAATGTTGAGTTTTAAGCCAGCTTTTTCACTCTCCTCTTTTACTTTCATCAAGAATCTCTTTAGTGCCTCTTTGCTTTCTGCCATAAGGGTGGTGTCATCTGCATATCTGAGATTACTGATATTTCTCCCAGCAATCTTGATTCCAGCTTGTGCTTCACCCAGCCTGGCATTTCGCGTGGTGTACTCTACATATAAGTTAAATAAGCAAGGTTACAATATGCAGCCTTGACGTACTCCTTTCCCAATTTTGAACGGGTCCGTTGTTCCATGTCCAGTTCTAACTGTTGCTTCTTGACCTGCATAATTATTTCCCAGGAGGCAGGCAAGGTGGTCTGGTATTCCCATCTCTTAAAAAATTTTCCACAGTTTGTTGTGATCCACACAGTCAAAGGTTTTGGCATAGTCAATAAAGCAGAAGTAGATGTTTTTCTGGAGTTCTCTTGGATGTTGGTAGTTTGATCTCTGGTTCCTATGCCTTTTCTAAATCTAGATTGCACATCTGGAAGTTCTCAGTTCATGTACTATTGAAGCCTTGCTTGGAGAATTTTGAGTATTACTTTGCTAGCGTGTGAGATAAGTACTGGTAATTTTGTATTTCTTCTTGGTTCAGTCTTGGGAGATTTGCTTTCTTAGAAATTTGTCCATATCATCTAGGTTGTCCATTTTCAGCATATAGTTGTTTGGAGTAGTGTGTCTTATGATTCTTTGAATTTCTTTGGTGTCAATTTTAACTTCTCCTTTTTCATTTCTGATTTTATTGATTTGGACCCTCTCCATTTTTTCTTAAGTGTCTGGCTAAATGTTTATCAATTTTGTATCTTTACTAAGAACCAGCTTTTAGTTTCTTTGAGCTTTTCTATTATTTTTTTTTCTATTACTTATTTCAGTTCTGATGTTTATAATTGCTTCCCTTGTATTTAATCTTTGAGAATGTTTGGAGAATTCCATGGACAGTCCATGGCGTCGCAAAGAGTTGGACATGATTGAGCGACTTTCACTTCGCTAAGACCTACTACCATGGGTTTCTTTTGATTTCCATTTCCTTGGACTATTTTTTTTCATATGCTCACTTTCACTCTGTGTGTGTCTTCAGATATGAAGTGAATCTCTTGTAAGCAGCATATATGTAGGTCTGGATCTTGTATTTATTCAGCCACTCTGTCTTTTGATTGGAGAGTGTAGTCCGTTTACATTTAAGGTAAATATTGATATATATGTTTGGAATTGTTACTCTAGGTCTTCTCTTCTTTTATTCCCTTGTGACTTGATGACTCTTTAATGTTATGTTAGGATTCCTTTTTCTTCTTAGGGCATATGTCTATTACAGATAGTTGGTTTATGGTTACCATGAGGTTTTTATTATAGCTATATGTGTGTGTGTGTGTGTGTGTGTGTGTGTATTTGATTATTTAAAGTAACTGATTGGTTCAAGATTGAGAAAAGAGTATAACGAGGCTGTCTGCTGTCACCCTGTTTGTTTAATCTGTACACTGAGCACATCATGGGAAATACCAGGCTGGATGGGTGACAAGCTGTAATCAAGATACACGGGAAAAACATAAACAACCTCAGATATGCAGATGATACCACTCTAATGGCAGAAAGCAAAGAGGAACTAAAGAGCCTCTTGATGAGGGTGAAGGAGGAGAGTGAAAGAGCTGGCTTAAAACTAAATATTAAAAGTCTAAGATCAGGGCATCCCACCCCATTACTTCGGCAAATAGAGGAGAAAAAGGTGGAAGTAGTGGCAGGTTTCCTCTTCTTGGGCTCTAAAATCACCATGGATGGTGACTGCAGCCATGAAACCAGAAGACATTTACTTCTTGGCAGGAAAGCTTTGACAAACCTAGAAGTGTTTTGAAAAGCAGAGGCATTACTCTGCCAACAAAAGTCCATATAGTCTAGGCTATGTTCTTCCCAGTGGTCACATACAGTTTTGAGGGCTGGACTGTAAAGAAGGTGGAGCACCTTCAAACTGTGGTGCTGGAGAAGATTCCTGAGAGTCCCTTGGAGAGCAAGGGGATCAAACCAGTCATTCTTAAGGGAAACCAATCCTGACTACTCATTGGAAGGACTGATACTGAAGCTGAAACTCCAGTATTTCAGTCATCTGATGTGAACAGCCTACTCTTTGGAAAAGCCCCTAGTGCTGGGAAAAATTGAAGGCAGAAGGAGAAAAGGGTGTCAGAGGATAAGATAGCTGGGTGGCATCACCAGTGCAATGGACATGAACTTGGGCAAATTTCGGGAGATGGTGAGGGACAGGGAGGCCTGGCATGCGGCAGTCCATGGGGTCACAAAGAGTCAGACACAACCGGATGACTGAAAAACAGCAAAAGTTGTTGATCTCTTTAGTTTGAAAGCAATTTAACAACACTGTGTTTTTACCTATGCCCCATGTTTATGATGGGCTTCCCAAGGGCCCAGTCCTGAAGAATCTGCTTGCATTGCAGGAGACACAGGAGACATGGGTTCAGTCCCTGGGTTGGGAAGATCCATTAGAGAAGGGCATGGCAACTCACTCCCGTATTCTTGATGGAAAAATCCCATGGACAGAGGAGCCTGCCTGGCTATGGTTATGAGGTCTCAAAGAGTCGGACACTACTGAAGCGACTGAGCACACGTGTTTACTGATTGGGACATTGTATTTTACAACCTTTTGTATACCCCTTAACTACTTACTGTGTACATAGGTGATTTTGCTACTTTTTTTCTTTAACCTCCCTACTATCTTTATATGTGATTGGCCTACTACCCTTACTGAATATTTCCCTTTACCAGTGAAATGTTTCCTTTCATAATTTTCAGATTTCTAGTTGTGGCCTTGTCTACTTAGAGAATTCCCTTTAACATTGCTTATAAAGTTGGTTTTGTGATGCTGAACTCTTTCAGCTTTTACATCTCTGTAAGACTTTTTGATCTGTCTTCCAAATCTGAAGGAAAGCTTTGCTGGGTAATTCCGTGGTTGTAGCTTTTTCTCTTTCATCATTGATGAGGAAGCTGTGGTACATATACACAATGGAATATTACTCAGCCATTAAAAAGAATACATTCAAATCAGTTCTAACGAGGTGGATGAAACCGGAACCTATTATAAGCTAAAAAGAAAAACACCAATACAGTATACTAATGCATATATATGGAATTTGGTAAATCGGTAAAGATAACCCTGTATGCAGGACAGCAAAAGAGACACAGATGTATAGAACTGTATTTTGGACGCTATGGGAGAGGGCGAGGGCAGGATGATATGGGAGAATGCCACTGAAGCATGTAAATTATCATTTGTGAAACAAGTCGCCAGTCTAGGTTCGATGCATGATACAGAGTGCCTGGGGCTGGTGCACCGGGATGACCCAGAGGGATGGGATGGGGAGGGAGGTCAAAGGGGAGTTCTAGAAGGGGAAATTATGTACACCCATGGTGGATTCATGTCAATGTATGGCAAAACCAATACAATATTGTAAAGTAAAAAATAGATAAATAAATAAATTTAAATTAAAAAAAAAATCTTACTGAGACGCTACTATATATCCACTAGAATGACCAAAATTTAAAAGATTAACAATGCCGAATGTTGATGCAGTTGTGAAGTAACTAGAATTATTCTGCAATATTAAGTTTAAAAATTGCAGAGGAAGGAACACTTATGAACTCATTCAGTGAGGTCACTGTCACCCTGATACCAAAACTGGACAAAGATATCACACACAAAAAAGAAAATTACAGATCAGTATTACTCAAGAATGGAAAGACAGAAATCCTCAAGAAAATACTAGTAAACTGAATCCAGCAACTCATTAAAAGAATCATACATCATGATCAAGTGGGATTTATCTTAGGAATACAAAGATTTTTCTCAATATCTACAAATCAGTATGGAACACCACATGAATAAAGTGAAGAATAAAAACCATATGATCATCTCAATAGATGCAGAAAAATTATTGACAAAATTAAACACCTGTTTATGATTGAAAAACTCTTCAGAAAGTGTTCATAAGGGAACTTGTGTTGTTGTATAGTCACTAAGTCATGTCCAATGCTTTGTGACCCCATGTACTATAGCCTTCCAGGCTCCTGTGTCCATGGGATTTCCCAGGAAACCATACTGGAGTGGGTTGCCATATCCTTCTCAGGGAATCTTCCCAACCCAGGGATAGAACTCCTGTCTCCTCCATTGACAGGTGGATTCTTTATTGCTGAGCTGCCAGGAAAGCCAAATGTAACTTACCTCTACATAAGGGTCGTATACAACAAACCAACATCAAGCATCATTCTCCCTGGTGAAAAACTAAAAGCATTCTTCTTAATATTAGGAACAAGACAAGGATGTCCACTTCCCCCACTATTATTCAACATAATTTTGGAAGTCCTAGTGACAGCAATCAGAGAAGAAAAAGAAAGGAATCCTATTGGAAAAGAAGTTAAACTGTCACTGGAGATAACATGATACTATACATAGAAAATTCTAAAGATGCTACCAGAAAACTACTAGAGATCATTGATGAATTTTACAAAGTTGCAGGATATAAAATTAATGCACAGAAATCTCTTGCATTCTTATACACTAACAATGAAAGATCAGAAAATCACAGAAGCAATCCCATTCACCCTCATATCAAAAAGAATAAAATACCTAGGAATAAAACTACCTAATGATGCAAGACTTCTACTCAGAAAACTGTCAGGTGTTGCTGAAAGAAATTGAAGATGATGCAAACAGATGGAGAAATAGGCCATGTCCATTGATTGAAAGAATCAATATTGTGAAAATGACTGCAGTGCCCAAAGCAATGTAATTCCTATCAAATTACTAAGAGCATTTTCTATTACATTAGAACAAAAAATTTTGCAAATAGCCAAAGCAGTCTTGACCAAGAAAAATGAAGCTGAAGGAATCAACCTTTCTGACTTTAGACTGTACTACAAAGCTACAGTCATCAAGACAGTATGGTACTGGCAGAAAAAAAAAAGAAATATAAATCAATGGAACAAGGTAGAAAGTCCAGAGGTAAATAAACCCACACACTTATGGCCACTTAATCTATAACAAAGGAGGCAAGACTATGCAATGGACAAAAGACAGTTTCTTCAAGATGTGGTGCTGGGAAAACTGGACAGCTATATGTAAAAAGAATGAAATTAAAACACTCCCTAACACCATACACAAAAATAAACTCACAGTGGATTAAAGACATAAATGATAGGCCGGACACTATAAAACCCTTAGAAGGAAAACTTAGGCAGAACACTCTTTGACATGGATCACAGCAAGATCTTTTTCAGTCCACCTCCTGGAGTAAAGAAAATAAAAACAAAAATAAACAAGCGGGACTTTAAAGCTTTTACACAGCGAAGGAGACCATAAACAAAATGAAAAGACAACCCTCAGAATGGGAGGAAGTAATTGCAAATGAAACTACTGACAAGAGATTAATCTCCAAAATATACAAATAATTTATGGAGCTCAATATAAAAAACAAAAAAACCCATCAGAAAATGGGCAGATCTAAATAGTCATTTCTCCAGAGAATACATACAGATGGTCAACAAACACATGAAAAGATGGCTCAGCATCACTTTTTCATTAGGTAAATGCAGATCACAGCTACAATGAGGTATTACCTCACACCAGTCAGAATGACCATCTCAAAAAATCTACAGGCAATAAATGCTGGCAAAGGTATGGAGAAAAGGGTGACTCTCCTAAACCATTGGTGGGAATGTAAACTAGTACAGCTATATGGAAAACAGTATGGAGGTTTCTTTAAAAAAAATAAAAGCAGAGCTACCATGTGATCCTGCAATTCCATTCCTGGGCATCTCTCCAGAGAAAACCATAATTCGAAAAGATACGTGCACCCCAGTGTTCACTGAAGCACTATTTACAACAGCCAGGACACAGAAACAGACTAAATGTCCATCAACAGAGGAATGGGTAAGGAAGATGTGGTACATATGTACAACGGAGGATTACTCAACCATAGAGAGAATGAAATAATACCATTTGCAGCAACATGGAAGGGCCTAGAGAGTGTCATACTGAGTGACGTGAATCAGACAAAGACAAACACGTGATGTCACTTATATGTGGAATGTTAAAAACAGAAACAGAGTTATCTACAAAACAGAAACAGAGTTACAGATGTAAGTTAACAAGAAAAAGCAGAGAGAGGGATAAATTGGGAGATTGGACTTGACGTATACCCACTACTAAATATAAAATAGATAATTCATAAGTACTCAGTATTCTGAGTGGGCCAGGAAATGGGAGATTGGACTTGACGTATACCCACTACTAAATATAAAGTAGATAATTCATAAGTACTCAGTATTCTGAGTGGGCCAGGAAATTCTATTCAATCCTCTGTAATGGTCTATATGGGATAAGAATCTAAAAAAGATGGATATATGTATATGTATAACTGATTCTTTTTCCTATATACCTGAAATTAGCACAACACTGTAAATCAACTATACTCCAATAAATAAATATATATATATATACAGGCAAATCTATATATATATTATATATACATATATATTATATATATATATATATATATATACACACACAGGCAAACAGACTAGAAGAAAATACTTTCAAAATTTGACAAAAGGTAAATATATATCTATATATGCATATATGCGTGTGTGTATGTATGTGTGTGTGTATATACACATATATTTATATGTATATCCAGGAGATAGATCCAGGATATATGAAAAATTTCTGATCTCAATAATAAATAAATACAATTTGGAGCAATACACAAATTAATATATGTAAATAGTAAGAAAATGGGTATTCAACATTATTAGTCGTCAGAAATGCAAATTAAAATCTTAATGAGATATGCTATATATCCACTAGAATGGCCAAAATATAAAACATTTACAATGCCAAATGTTGAGATGGTTGTGAAGTAACTGGAATTAAGCTGGAATATTGTTGAAAATATAAATTAATACAACCATTTTGGAAAACTTACTGGTAGTTTTTTTTTTCCCTAAAAATAGCATACAGCTACACTGTGACCCAGCAATTCCACTGTGAGCTCTTTATCCCAGAAAAATGTAAACATAGGTTATAAGAAAAGACTAGTAGAAGTTTAATAGCAGTTTTATTCATAATAGCTAAAAACTGGAAAGAGCCCAGCTGTCCATCAATAGAATAAATAAGCAAACATATATTTATACAGTGGAATACTGTTCATCAATATAAAGGAATGAATTGCTAATAAATGTAACAAAAAATACTGAGTAAAAAAGAGCTTGCACAAAAGAGTATATATAAGTTTCCATTAATATGAAATGCTAGAATAGGCAAAATTTCAGAGGGAAAAAAATCATAATAATGGTTGCCTTAGGACTGATGGAGTAGGGATTAATTGTTGTAAGGAGTTTGAGGGATTTGGGGGCTGATGAATGAAAAAGCTATTATCATTGGAGAGGTTTGCTGAAGAAAAGTCCTCACAGCATGAGACTAGCTATAGGCTTATGGCCAAAAGAGAAAGAGGGCAAAGGAATTCCTGAGGTGAAGGAGACTACAGTGCCTGTCTCTGGAGGTTACATGTCTAAGTGATGTTGCTTAGTAGCGTAGTGAGGAGTCTGGATCAGAGATAGCAGTGACTTCGGGTCTTAAAACCCCAACCTCTGTCTTATCAATGGCTAGCAGATGTTCACTGCTGTTTTGTGGAGTATACAAAGCAGGCAAGCTATAAATCATTAAAAGTCTGCTTGTTTGGGGTCTTTTTTTTTTAAATAATTGAGTGTATAAAAATGTTAGTTTATACAGCATTTAGTTCCAGCTGATGTTGGAGCTAATGGATCTCAGCCTGCAATGAAGAAGTAAACAACTCAGGCCAATACATAGAAGCCATCTTTATCTAATAAATATAGCAACTGAAAAGGAATAAGAGGAAATTTTCTTGGAGTGATGATAATGTTCTACATCTTGATAAGGGTTTAAATCACACGAGTGAATACATTTGTCAAAACTCATGAAGTATATACCTAAGAATGGTGCGTTTCATTGTACATGATATGCATGCTAGAATACTCAGGGTGAAATGTACTGCTATATGAGTTTGCACTGAAACACCAAAAATAGAATGGGTTAATAGATAGTTGGATAGGTATCTGATAAAGCAAGCATAGGAAAATTTTAATAGTAGAATCTAGGTTGGGATATGTTTATTATAAAACTTTTAACTGTTTGCTTTTTGTTTAAAAAAGTTTGTAATGAGATATTGAGGCCTACCAGGTCGAGATAGACTAAACGTAACAAGAAGTACTGAATAAAAAAATATCTTACACAAAAGAGTATATGTAAGTTTCCATTAATATGAAAAGAGACCTGTTAGGAAACTATGCCATTGCATTAAAAAAAACAAAATTATAGAGCTTTGTATTTCTTGACCAATTTTACACTATTATTTCTGTAGAAACAATCCTATGTTTGATCATTCAACTGAAGATATGTGGTGGTTGCTCTTTTGCAGAGAAAGTCCTTCTGCTAGCCTGGACACATGTGCATTTCTATCATCATTTGTGGGCTCCAATAGGACTCTGCTTATCGATGGCCGCGTCGAACTCAAAAGAGGCCTGCAGAGGCAGGAGCGGCATCTTTTCCTGTTCAATGATCTGTTTGTTGTGGCCAAAATCAAGTAAGTATACTGGATAGTCTCTCCTGGTGTATCATTATAAAGTTGCATTTCCACTAACAAAGTTAACCTTTCTTTTCAATATCACTATAAGAATATGTGGCCTCTATTACCATAACTAATGTCTGAAGTGAGTTTTATGTTTGTTTTGTTTTGTTTTTGAAAAAATGTTTCAGTTATTTACTCATTTAACAAGTGTTCATTTCAGTCCCACTCTATGCCATGCTCTGAAATATAGGGGATACAGTGAAGAATGTGATGGATATGGTCCCTGCTTTCCTGATGCTTTCATGTACAATGTGGATGGGGGAAAATTACAAATTGTGCTAAGTGCCATGAAGAAAATAGGATGAAGTGAAATATGGGATATATGTTAGGTAGGAAGAATAAAAGCAATGAAGAATGAAAAATGACTAGCCATTCAGATATTAGGAGGGTGGGTATTCTAAGTAGAAGTAATAGCAGGTACAAAGCAGGTGGGGAAAGTTTGGCCCTTTGGAGTTGAAAGAAGGCCCATGTCACTGGAGCATAATAAGCAGGAAGAGAGTAGTATAAATTGATATTGGAGAAATAGACAAGGATCAGGTTATCAGGACCTTTGTTGGCTGCACGAATTATCTATTGCTATATAACAAATTACCCCAAAAGGTAACAGTTTATGACTATAAACATCTGGCACATTTTCTGAGTCAAGAATCTTGGAATTGTTTAGCCAAGTGTTTCTGGCTCAAGGGCCCTAATGAGGTTACAGTAGAGCTGTTGACCAGGTTTATAGTCATCTCAGAGCTTGAGTGAAGAGTCTTCAAAGCTCCCAGATCACTCATGTGGATCCTGACCATGCTCACTTCCACAGTGAATCCTGGCCAGAGGCGATAGTTCTTTTCCACGTAAGTCTCTCCACAGAGCTGCTCTTAACATGGAATTGTTTCCTTTAAAGTGAAAGATCCAGGATAGTCAGGAAGAGAGTGTTGAAGGGAGTGTGTGTGCTCAGTCACTTCAGGGTCCTTTGGTCCTTTGCGACCCCAAGGAACATAGCCCACCAGGCACCTCTGTCCATGGGATTTTCCCAGCAAGAATATTGAAGTGGGTAGCCATGCCCTCCTCCAGGGGATCTTCCCAACCCAAGGATTGAACCCACGTCTCCTACATCTCCTGCATTGCAGGTGGATTTTTTACATTCTGAGCCATTGAGAAAGCCCTGTTGAAGGGAGAGAACCCCTAAAATAGAAGCTGCAGTCCTTTATAACCTAATTTTAAAAGTAGTATACCATCATTTCTAATATTGAGAGTCTATTGGCCACTCAGAATATTGGGAAATCAGGATCTTTGAGGGGTATCTTAGAGGCTGAGTACCAAAAGACCATGGTAGATGTTTACATTTTATTCCAAATGGTTTTAACTAGGGGAGTGGCACGATGGGGTACATATTTTTTACTCTTCTGGCTATAGTAGGTAACGGATTAGAGGGTAGACAGGAGTAGAAAAAAGGAGACTGGACTGGAGGTTATTGTAGTAGTCCTGATGAGAGATAATGAAGGCTTTATCTGGAGAAATGGCAGTTCAATGAAGGATGCAGACATATTTGAATATACTTTCAGTTCAGTTCGGTCACCCACTAGTTTCCGACTATTTATGACCCCATGGGCTGCAGCATGCCAGGCTTCCCTGTCCATCACCAACTCCCAGAGCTTGCTCAAATTCATGTCCGTTGAGTCAGTGATGCCATCCAACCATCTCATCTCTGTTGTCCCCTTCTCCTCCTGCCTTCAATTTTTCCCAGCATCGGGGTCTTTTCCACTGAATCAGCTCTTCGCATCAGGTGGCCAAAGTATTGGAGTTTCAGCTTCAACATCAGTCGTTCCAATGAATACACAGGATTTTTTTCCTTTAAGATTGACTGGTTTGATCTCATTGCAGTCCAAGGGATTCTGAAGAGTCTTCTCCAAAACCACAATTCAAAAGCATCAATTCTTTGGCGCTCAGCTTTCTTTATGATGAACTCTCACATCTGTACATGACTCCTGGAAAAGCCATAGTTTTGACTATACAAACCTTTGTTGGCAAAGTAATATCTCTGCTTTTTAATATGCTGTCTAGGTTTGTCATAGCTTTTCTTCCAAGGAGCAAGCATCTTGTAATTTCGTGGCTGCAATCACCATCTGCCATGATTTTGGAGCACAAGAAAATAAAGTCTCTACTGTTTCCATTGTTTCCCCATCTATTTGCCATGAAGTGATGGGACCAGATGCCATGATCTTCAATTTTTGAATGTTGAGTGTTAAGCCAGCTTTGTCACTCTCCTCTTTCACTTTCATCAAGAGGCTCTTTAGTTCTTCTTCACTTTCTGCCATGAGGGTGGTGTCATCTGCATATCTGAGGTTATTGATATTCCTTCTGACAGTCTTGATTCCAGATTGTGCTTCATCCAGCCCAGCATTTCGCATGATATACTCTGCATATGAGTTAAATAAGCAAGGTGACAATATATAGCCTTGGTGTACCCTTTTCCCAATTTGGAACCTGTCTGTTGTTCCAGGTCTGGTTCTAACTTGCTTCTTGACCTGCATAGAGATTTCTGAGAAGGCATGTAAAGTGGTCTGGTATTCCCATCTCTGTAAGAATTTTCCACAGTTTGTTGTGATCCACACAGTCAAAGGCTTTGGCGTAGTCAATAAAGCAGAAGTAGATGTTTTTCTGGAATTCTCTTCCTTTTTCTATGATCCACTGGATGTTGGCAATTTGATCTCCGGTTCCTCTGCCTTTTCTAAATCCAGCTTGAACATCTTTTAAGTTCTCGGTTCACATACTGTTGAAGCCTAGCTTAGAGAATTTTGAGCATTACTTTGCTAGCCTGTGGGAAGAGTGCAATTGTGCGGTACTTTGAACATGCTTTGGCTTTGCCTTTCTTTGGGATTGGAATGAAAACTGACCTTTTCCAGTCCTGTGGCCGGCCACTGCTGAGTTTTCCAAATTTGTTGGCATGTTGAGTGCATCTTTTAGGATTTGAGATAGCTCAGCTGGAATTCCATCACCTCCACTAGCTTTGTTCATAGTGATGCTTCCTAAGGCCCACTTAACTTCGCATCCAGGATGTCTGGCTCTAGGTGAGTGATCACACCATCATGATTATCTGGGTCATTAAGATCTTTTTGTATAGTTCTTCTGTGTACTTTTGCCACCTCTTCTTCATGTCTTCCTCTTCTGTTAGGTCCATACCGTTTCTGTCCTTTATTGTGCCCATCTTTACATGCAATGTCCCCTTAATATCTCTAATTTTTTTTTGAAGAGATCTCTAGACTTTCCCATTCTATTGGTTTCATATATTTCTTTACACTGATCATTTAGGAAGGCTTTCTTATCTCTCCTTGCTATTTTTTGGAACTCTGCATTCAGATGGATATATCTTTCCTTTTCTCCTTTGCCTTTTGCTTCTGTTCTTTTCTCATATACTTTAGACGTACCCAAAATAATTCACCCAAAATACTTTCACTTTAATTAAATTTTTTATTTAATTCAACACTAAATCCAGTGTAATTAACATCCAGCCTAGAACATGAAAGCTATAACTTGCTCTAATCCCTTTCCATTGTTTATAAAACATCATAAAAAAATAGTTTATCAAATCTAGTATCTCATCAAAGAGATTTTTGGTCACTGGAGAAGAGTTAGCTTTTTTCTACTATCTGTACCCTCAGATAAGTTATGCTATGTCATAAATAAGATGTGAATGGGGAGGAGATCAAGATTGTGGATTAGATAGATGCTGAGCTCACCTACCCCCATGAACACATGAAAAGTACATCTTAATGTGAAGGAATTCTCACTGAAAACTACCTGGAGATGAGCAGAAAGACTCTTTGGCAACCAAGGCTGTGAAGAAAGATCCACAGGAGTCATAAAGGAAGGGAGGAGAAACAATTAGGTCAGAACACACTTCCCTAGGAAGGTACAGAGAAGAGGAGGGGTAAATCATGGGCTTCATATCCTTCCTGGGGATTAAGGAGTGTGAAGCACATACTTGGCACACCAGCCAGCACTGGGAAGATAAGTCCCCTTAGCTGGTTTGAAAACCATTGACTGATAGGAGGATGTAAGAAACTGAGACTCCCATCTGTGAAGAATGTGAACACACTCTTGTTTACTCTCAGAACAAGGCAGAGGAAGCAGATTAAAACTACCTAGGGTTCTGACAGTAATGGATACCTCAGCATCGCCTCTAACTCTTGTGCAAATACCAACTAGGATAGAGGCTAATATTGCCAAAGCAAGTGTGCCCTTGTGAGGGACAGAGCCAGCTCTGACCCAGCACTGCAGTTAAATGTGACAAGGACGTTTATTGCTGGCACTCACAGAAGGCAGTGGATCGGGAGCTGTCTGCAGATCTGACTGGCATGCTGGAGCCATCCTGGTGCATGCCCTAGTTGCACCAGCTGCCTGCTCTAAGCCCCTCTTTCTGCATTGCCACTCCCCTCTGAAATGAAGGTACCATGGCTAGGAGGGGGGAGAATATATACTTAGAGGGGACAGAACAAGCTCATATCTGACCCTCAGGGTTTCTGCCGCAACACTTTGGATCTGACCCTGCCACCAGTAGGATGGTGATGGCCACTGAACGTAGTAAAAGCCCCAGCTCACACTTGGCTCTGGCTTTAGCCCCTCCATTTCCAGCTCTACCTTTTCCCAAGGTAATAGATGCCAACACACCCAGGGAGATGATATGACCCATGCTCAGTTGAGATCCAGCTCTCCCACCAAAGCCACTGGGAATACACGGACTTGAATAGGCTTGAATAGGGATGCTCCCACACAAGGACTCATCTTCAAGACTGGGATAGGTAATTATTCACCACACTTCATAGAGACAGGAAGTTAACCAAAATGAGAAGAAAGAAGAATTTGTTTCAAACAAAAGAACAAGAAAAAAACTTTTAAAGAAACAACTAAAGGATAGATGAACACAGTGAGAATTTTGACAAGGAAGTGGGAAATGTAAACAATACTGGTCAGAGTTTAAGACTACAATAACTGAGACGAAAAGCAGACTGGAAGGAATTAACAGCAGACTATGATACAAAAGAAGGCATTAGTGATCTTGAAAATAGAATAATGAAAATCATCAATCAAAAAGGAAAAAAATTAGAAAATAATGACATTTAAAAGAAACTGTGGGAAAACAGCAAGCATAATAACATTTACATTATGGTGGTTCCAGGGAAAAGACAGAAAGGGGCCAAAAATGTATTTGTGGAAATTATGGCAGAAAAATTCCCAAACCTTAAGAAGGAAACAGATAACCAGGTGCAAGAAGCAGAGTCCCAAATAAGATGAAACCAAAGAGACTCACACTAACATGTTACGTTAAAATGGCAAAAATAAGGCATCAAGAGAAAAACAAAGTGTTACATACAAGGGGACCCCCATAAGGCTATCACCTGATTTTTTCTACAGAAATTTTGCAGGCCAGAACAGAGTGGCATGATATAGTTAAAGTGCCCATAGGGAAAAACCTGCAACCTAGAATACTACCCAACAAGATGGTCATTCAGAATTGAAGAAAAGACAAAGAACTCAGGCAAGCAAAAACTAAGAGTTCACCAATACTAACTTGACCCTGAAACATGTTAAAGAGTCTTCTCTTAGTAGAAAAGAAAGTACCATCATAAGATGTAACAAATTATGGAAAAGGAAATATACAACTAGTGAAGGAAGATATACAGTAAAGGCTGTGGATCAGTGACTTAGATAGTACTAAGTCTAAAGGACAAAAATTATAAAAATCAACTATAACTGAAATAAACAGTTAAGGTTAAAAAACTGGAAACAGAACTGCTATATGACCCAGCAATCCCACTGCTGGGCATACACACTGAGGAAACTAGAATTGAAAGAGACAAATGTATCCCAGTGTTCATTGTAGCACTGTTTACAATAGCTAGCACATGGAAACAACCTAGATGTCCATCGACAGATGAATGGATAAAGAAGTTGTGGTACGTATACACGATGGAATATTACTCAGCTATTAAAAAAAACACATTTGAGTCAGTTCAAATGAGAGGGAAAAAGTTGGAGCTTATTATACAGAGTGAAGTAAGTCAGAAAGAGAAACACAAATGCAGTATATTGACACATATGTGTGGAATTTAGAAAGATGGTAACAACAACCCTATATGCAAGACAGCAAAAGAGACACATATGTAAAGAACAGATTTTGGACTATGTGGGAGAAGGCGAGGGTGGGATGATTTGAGAGAGTAAAACTGAAACGTGTAAAATAGATGACCAGTGCAAGTTCGATGCATGCAGCAGGGCACTCAAAGCCGGTGCTCTGGGACAACCCAGAGGGATGGGATGTGGAAGGAGGTGGGAGGGGGGTTCAGGATCGGGGGGACACGTGCACCCGTGGCTGGTTCCTGTCGATGTTTTGCAAAAACCACCACAATATTGTAAAGTAACTAGCCTCAAATTAAAATAAATAAGGTAATTTTTAAAAAAATAAACAGGGGATAAATATGAGCTTGTAAAAGATGACAAAAAACAAAGTGTGGGAAAGAAGAAAAATGTAGATTTTTCTAGAGTGTGTTTACACTTAAATGACTACAGTTTAAAATAAGTAGGTACAAGTCAGCATATGAGCCCCATGATAATCACAAACCAAATACCTACAATAGATAAACAAACACTAAAAACAAACAAGTAATACAAGCATTCCACTGAAGAAAGTCATCAAACCACAAGAAAAAAAGCAAACAGAAGAAAAAAAAGGAATAGTGACCTACAAAACAACCAGAAAACAAGTAACAAAAAGGCAGTAAGAGTACATGCCTATCAATAATGACTTTAATCATGATTGGAAAAAATACATCAAAAAAGTAGACTGAATGATGGGATTAAAAATCCAAGATCCATCTGTGTGAACCTGCATGAGACTCACTTCAGAGCTAAAGACACAAGCAGCCTGAAAGTGAGGGGATGGAAAGAGATATTTCATGCAAACGGGAAAAAAGAAAGCTGGAGTAGCAGTACTCATATTGATAAAGTAGACTTTAAAACAAAGCTATTTAACAAAAGACAGAGACAGGCATTATTTTATAATAAAGGGATCAATACAAAAAGAGGATATTATACTGATTGACATACATGTACCCAATACAGGAGCACCTAAATATATCAAGCAACTATTAAAAGACATAAGGGAGAAACTGACAATACTACAGTAATAGTTGGATATATTAACACTCCACTTACCTCAAAGGATAGGTCGTTCAGACAAAATTATTAAGGCAACAGTAGTCTTAAATGGTATAACAACCAGGTGGGCTTAATAGATAGCTACAGCACACTCAAAAATCCCTGCAGATGGTGACTGCGGCCATGAAATTAAAAGATGCTTGCTCCTTGGAAGAAAAGCTATGACAAACCTAGATAGCATATTAAAAATAAAGACATTCCTTTTCTGACAAAGGTCCATACAGTCAAAGTCATGGTTTTTCCAGTAGTCGTGTGTGGATGTGAGAGTTGGAACATAAAGACGGTTGAGCACTGAAGAATTGATGCTTTTAAACTGTGGTGTTGGAGAAGACTCTTGAGAGTCCCTTGGACTGTGAGATCAAACCAATCAATCCCAAAGGAAATCAGTCTTGAATATTCACTGGAAGGACTGATGCTAAAGCTGAAGTGCCAATACTTTGGCCACTTAATGCAAAAAGCCAACTCATTAGAAAAGACCCTGATGCTGGGAAAGATTGAAGGCAGGAGGAGAAGGGGACGACAGAGGATGAGATGGTTGGATGGCATCATCAACTCAATGGACATGAGTTTGAGCAAGCTCCGGGAGGTGGTGCTAGACAGGGAAGCCTGGTGTGCTGCAGTCCAAGGGGTCACAAAGAGTCCGACAGGACTGAGCGACTGAACAACAACAACAGCACATTCCAATCAAAACACCAGAATACACATTCTTTTGATGTACACATTAAACGTTCTCCAGGATAGTGCACATTCTAGGCCAAAATACAAGTGTCAACAAATTTAACAGGAGAGATGTTGTATCAACCATCTTCCAATCACAACTATATGAAACTTGAAATCAATTACAAAAAGAAAAATGGGAAGATCACAGAAATATAGAGAGTAAACAGTGTGCTACAGAAAACCAAGAAATCAAAGAAGAAATCAGAAAGTATCTTAAGACAAATAAAAATGGAAACAGAATACTTCAGAATTTTTGATATGCAGCAGAGTAGTTGTATGTAACTTCCCTGTAGCTCAAATGGTAAAGAACCTGCCTGTGATGCGGGAGACTAGAGTTTGATCCCTGGTTTGGGAAGTTCCTCTGGAGAAGGGAATGGCAATCCACTCCAGTATTCTTGCCTGGAGAATCCCATGGACAGAGAAGCCTGGTGGGCCACAGTCCATGGGGTCGCAAAGAGTCAGACACAACTGAGTGACTAACACAGAGTTGTGTGGGAAGTTTACATCAGTACAGGCTTCCTCAGGAAACAAGTAAAATCTCAAATAAACAGCCTAACCTGCCATCTGAAGGAATTAGATAAAAGAAGAATAGCAAAGCCTAAAGTCAGGAGAAGGAAGGAAATAATAAATATCAGAGAGGAAATAAATAAAATAGAGACCAAAAAGTAATAGAAAAAGACCAGTGAAACAACTAATTTTTTGAAAAGATAAAATTGATAAACTGTTAGCTAGACTCATCAAAAAGAAAAGGGACAGGACCCAAATAAGAAATGAAAGAGGAGAAATAACAACCAGTACCACAGAGATACCAAAAAAAAAAAAAAGAATTCTGTGAATAGTTGTATGCCAACAAATTAGACAACACAGAAAAAATAGGCAAATGATGAAAAACATACAACCTGCTAACACTGTATCAAGAGAAAACAGACAGCTTGAACAGACTGATTACTAATACTGAAACTGGATTTGTAATTTTAAAAAACCTACTAGGAAACAACAGTCCAGGGCCAGATGACTTCACAGGGAAATTCCACCAAACATATAAATAAGAACTAATTCCTGCCTTCCTCAGTCTCCCAAACTCATTCTCCAAGGCCACCATTACCTTGATACCAAACTAGACTGAGACACTAAAAATAAGAAAAGAAAATTACAGGCCAGTATTTTCAATGAATATACATGCAAAAATCCCTAACAAAATATTAGGAAACTGAATTAAACAGTGCAAGGAGAAGATCTTACATTGTGATCAAGTGGGATTTATTCCAGGGATGCAAAGATGGTTCAAAAATGGGCAAGTAAATCATTGCAATACACCACTTTAACGAAGTATGGAAATCACATGATCACCTCAGTAGATGTAGAAGAAGTATTTGACAAAATTAAGCATCCATTTATGATAAAAAAAAATTCATCAAATTTCCCCCATATCTGGAGAGAACATATCTCAACATAATAAATACTATTTATGACAGACCCACACCTAACATCATATATACTCTGAAAAGCTGAAAGTTTTTTCTTTAAAATCAGGAACAAGACAAAGATGCCCACTCTAACCACTTCTATTTAACATAATATTGGAAGTCCTAGCCACACAATTATGAAAGAAATAAAAGGGATCCGTGTTGGAAAAGAGGAAGTAAAATTATCACTATTTGCAGATGGCAGTGGTACTCCACTCCAGTACTCTTGCCTGGAAAATCCCATGGACGGAGGAGCCTGGTAGGCTATAGTCCATGGGGTCGCTAAGAGTCGGACGCAACTGAGTGACTTCACTTTCACTTTTCACTTTCATGCACTGGAGGAGGAAATGGCAACCCACTCCAGTACTCTTGCCTGGAAAATCCCGGGGACGGCAGAGCCTGGTGGGCTGCCGTCTATGGGGTCACACAGAGTCGGACACGACTGAAGCGACTTAGCAGCAGCAGCAGCAGCAGCAGATGACATGACTCTATGTCTCAGTTCAGTTCCTTTCAGTTGCTCAGTCTGTCTGACTCTTTGCAACCCCATGGACTGCAGCATGCCAGGCTTTCCTGTCCATCACCAACGCTGGGAACTTACTCAAATACTATGTATAGAAAACCCTGTATATACTATGTATAGAAAACCCTCAAGTCTTCATCAGAGAGTCATTAGAACTAATAAATTAATTCAGTAAATTTTAATATACAAGATTAATATACAGAAACCTGCTACTTTTCTATACATTAATAAAGAACTATCAGAAAGGAAAAACAATCCAGTTTAAAATTGCATCCAAAAAAAAAAAGCCAAGTAATAAACTTAATCATACAGGTGAAAGACCTCAATTCTGAAAACTAAAGAACATTGATGAAGGAAATTGAAGATGATACCCCCCAAAACATGGAAAGATGTCCTGTGTTCATCAGTTGGAAGATTTAATGTTGTTAAAATGTCTATAATCTCAAAACAGTCTACAGATTTAATGTAGTCCCTATCAAAATATACGTGACAGTTTTAACAGAACCAAGCAAATAAGCCTAAAATTGGTATGGAATGACAAGAGATAACATAGTCAAAGCAGTCTTGAGAAGACAGAACATGGTAGGGGTATCACGCTCCCTGTCAGACTAAGCTTCAAAACAGTATGTACTGTTGTGATTACTCTGTTACTCTGTATATACGGTGAGGAAAAGTGTTACTAGGAAAACTGGAGAGCAGGATATAAAAGAATGGAAGTGGAACATGCCCTCACAACATATATAAAAACAAACTCAAAATGGAATAAAGGCCTTCATGTAAGACTGAAAACCATGAAACTCTGTAAAAAAAAACTTTATAAAAAACCATAAAAAAAAAAAAGAAAATTCACAGAACACTGTTCAACATAAATCATAGCAGTATTTTTTTGGAACTCTCTCCTCAGGCAAAAGAAACAAAAGCAAAAAAATAAACAAGTGGGACCTAATTAAACTTAAAAGCTTTTACACAGCAAAGGAAACCATTGACATAATAAAAAGATAATCTACTGAACGGAAGAAAATATTTGCAAATGATATAACTGACGGGTTAATATTCAGATGAGGTAAATAACTCAACATCATAAAAACAAACAACCCAATTATAAAATTGGAAGATTAACTGAATAAGAAAAAAATTCAAAAAAAAGTTCACAAAGAATTCCAAAAGAAAGACATTTTTCCAAAGAAAACTTATAGATAGCCAATAGGCACTCAATATCACTAATTATTGCTGCTGCTGCTGCTGCTGCTAAGTCGCTTCAGTCGTGTCCGACTCTGTGCGACCCCATAGACAACAGCCCACCAGGCTCCCCCGTCCCTGGGATTCTCCAGGCAAGAATACTGGAGTGGGTTGCCATTTCCTTCTCCAATGCATGAAAGGGAAAAGTGAAAGTCAAGTCGCTCAGTCATGTCCGACTCTTAGCGACCCCATGAACTGCAGCCTAGAAGGCTCCTCCATCCATGGGATTTTCCAGGCAAGAGTACTGGAGTGGGGTGCCATTGCCTTCTCCGATCACTAATTATTAGGGAAATGCAAATTAAAACCATGATGAGGTAGCACCCCACATCTGTCAGAATAGCTGTCATCAGCAAGAACACAAATAACAAATCCTGCAGAGGATGTGGAGAAAAGGGAACCCTTGTACACTATTGGTAAGAATAAACTGGTGCTGATGATATGGAAACAGTATGAAGATTCCTCAAAAAAACTCGGACTCGAACTTCCATATGATCTAGTAATTGCATACCTGGGTTTATATCCAAGGGAAATGAAAACACTCGTATGAAAATATGTAATACATTGACCCCAATATTCATTAGTGGGTTTATTTACAACTGCCACGATATGGAGTCTACCTAAGTGTTCATTAACAGATGAATGGAAAAAGAAGATGTGGTATGTATATACTGTGGAATACTACTCAGCCATCAAAAAGAATGAAATTTTGTTATTTGCAATAGCATGGATGGACTTGGAGGGTATTGTGCTTAATGAAATAAATTAGATAAAGACAAATACTGTGTGTTATACTTACATGTGGAATCTAAAAAGTAAAATGTGTATAACAAAACAGAAACAGACTCAAAGATACAGAGAACTGATGGTTACCAATGAGGAGAGGAAGTCAGGAAGGGAATGACAGGGTTGATGGTTAAGAGGTACCAACTACTATTTAAAAAATAAATAAGCTACAAGGATATATAGCACAGAGAATATTGTCAATGTCTTATAATAATTTAGAATGAGTATAGTCTATAAAAATGTTGAATCACTAATCTGTACCCGTGAAACTAGTTTAATATAGTAAGTCAACTATAGTTCAATTAAAGATTAAGGCTTGGGCTTGACTAAATATTAATACTGCTTTTGCAAGCACTATATTTAATCTGAGCAGTACTGATAACAGTGGAGATCTCACATTTATTGGAAGCCTGTTAAGTATTTTTCTAGAAAATTTTACCCATATAACTGTTCTGTTGTGTAGATAGTATTTTTCCCATTTATAGAAAATGTTTCTTAAAGAAATTAAGTGACTTTCCCAAGATAACAAAATTAGTAATTAGTTGAGCCCACATTTGAACATAAGTCTATCATATGTCAAACTCCATGCATTTAATCAATATGAATTGATCAAAATTTAATCCATGCTGCCTCTATAACTTACCTCTGTTTTTATGGATGTTATACAAGATTCCTCAACCAGTTAGTGTTTTGTTCTGTTTTGTTTTTTGAATCAGTCTTTCTCTTGTGATGAGTAAAAGGATGTAACTAATTACTCATCTAACTAATAAAGAAATGGTATAGAATGTTTAATGAACTGTTGATCTTTTAAAACCATAAGCAAAGATAATAAATGCAAAGCTGTTTCTGAATGTGTTTCCCTTAGGAAAAATTTATTGTGGTAGGAATATTTAACATTGAGATCTACCTTCTAAACAAATTAAGGGTACAATACAGTATTGTTCATAGGAACAGTGTTGCACAGCAGCATCTCTAGAATTTCTTCATCTTGCATAAATGAAAATTTATATTCATTAATTAGCAGCTCCCCACACTCCACCTTTCCCCAGCCCTTTGCCACCTATATTTCACTTAGGTTCTGTGAGTTTGACTCCCTTAGATACCTCATATAAGCAGAATCATTGTTCTTCTCTGATTGGCTTATTTTACTTAGCATTATGTTCTCTGGGTTCATCCATGTTGTTGCATATGATAGGATTTCTTAAAGCTGAATACTGTTCCACTGTATGTATGTGTTGGTGGACATTTCATTCATTTCCACATCTTGGCTATTGTAAATAGTGCTTCATTGAACATGAAAGTGCTAATATCTCTTCTAGATCCTGATTTCAGTTCTTTGATAAATATACAGAAGTGGGATTGTTGAATTTTTAAGTACTGTCTATATTTGTTGGGGATATTAAAGAATATGAGTGGTCTAAGTTAATTTTGTGGCATGAACTCTTTCTCCTTGACATAGAGAAGACATATATTTGAGGAGATAATCATTACTGTTGAATACTGCCATCAATGTAGGATCTCTGACTCAGTGGGCATAAATTTAAGCAAACTCCAGGAGACAGAGGAAGATAAAGAAGCCTGGTGTGCTGCAGTCCATGGGGTTGCAAAGAGGTGGACTTGACTTAGCGATTGAATGACAAATAAAAGCTGCCATCTTGCAAAACTTTTACCACAATTTTTCAGGAAATCGCTGATATATATGTGTGTATATATATGTGTATATATATATATATATACACACACACATATACATATACATCAAACATTTTAATATACTGACAGATCCTCCTTAATATGAGACAATTTATTTTTTCTGAAATAGCAACCAAGAAGTAGTCCCCTGGTACACTAAACCTATGTCCTCAGTTATTTATAAGTGAGCTACTTAGTCCTTAATCATATACTTCGTGAACAGATTCACTACCTTTTGTTCAATATTGCCTCAGCTCATCTTCAGGCTCCATTTGGAAACTGCTTTCAGTCCTTAAGTTGATGCTGTAGAAATAAACTCAGGGGGGATAAATAGTTGGCCAACTGCCACATATTTATTCAGTCAAAATAAATGGATTTTAGTGGGTACAATAATACAGAATGCTTTAAAAGTCTTTCTTCGGCTAAGGTATTTTATGTACTCCATTTCATGCAGAATGTTGACAATGTTTGCCTAAAATTGTTTTGAATTTATTGTCATTCTTTTCCATATTGAATTAAAACAAGTATTAATATTAAAGCTGGATGCGACCTTAAGAACCACTTTTGATATTCATTAGAAAGGTAAATTAAAAATTATTTTCCTATAGAATCATGTCTTTACATTTTTTAAAACAATGTTTGAGCATCACAGTATTTAGAATGTTCATAGCCTTAGAGCACCTATTTGGAATATACAAAAAAGGAAATAAAAGGGCTTCCCAGGTGGTGCAGTGGTAAAGAATCCGACTGCCAATGCAGGAGACACAAGAGAAAGGGGTTTGATCCCTGGGTTGGGAAGATCCCCTGAAGAAGGAAGTGGCAACCCACTCCAGTATTCTTGCCTCAGAAATTCCATGGACAGAGAAGCCTGATGGGTTACAGTCCATGGGGTCACAATGAGTCAGGCACGACTGAGCACACACAAGGAAATGGAAGTAGTTATTTCATACTCTCTTAAACCATCACTATTCTCATATTTTATTTCCTGAAAGAAATAGGGAAGTAATGATGAATTCTGTGTAGGTCAAAAAGATGAGGAGAAAAAAAAGTTCCAATTATTAATTCATTACTAATAGGATTATCATCAGATACTTATGGAATATAACATGTTCTCTACCCCAAAATGTATTTAATAGAACATCTCCATCTTGGAATAGAGTGAAATCTAGAATTCATACTTTTAAATTTATATTGGAATAATCTAATGCTATTAGAAATTGAGAGTGAAAAATCTGAAGAAACACACTGTGACCCTAAGGTTCTCCATCTTAATAGAAGTTGAAATACTAGTTTTAAATATTTTTAAACTAGTACCTCTAGCTTTATGGACATAAATGGTCATGAGATTTGTCTCCCACCTCCATAAAAAAAGAGTTCCATGAGAAAGCCTTGTAGGTAAGGAGATTTGGAAGAGAAGACTAAGGTTTAAGATTTAGGTCATACCTGAATGGTCTAGTGGTTTTCCCTACTTTCTTCAATTTAAGTCTGAACTTGGCAATAAGGAGTTCATGATCTGAGCCACAATCAGCTCCTCGCGTTGGTTTTGCTAACTGTATAGGGCTTCTCCATCTTTGGCTGCAAAGGCTATAATCAATCTGATATAGGTATTGACCATCTGATGATGTCCATGTGTAGAGCTGTCACTTGTGTTGTTGGAAGAGAGTGTTTGCTATGACCAGTGAGTTCTCTTGGCAAAATTCTGTTAGCCTTTGCCCTGCTTCATTCTGTACTCCAAGGCCAAATTTGCCTGTTACTCCAGATATCTCTTGACTTCCTACTTTTGCATTCCAGTCCCCTATAATAAAAAGTACATCTTTTGGGGGTGTTAGTCCTAGAAGGTCTTATAGGTCTTCATAGAACCGTGCAGCTTCAGCTTCTTCAGCATTACTGGTCGAGACATAGATTTGAATTACTGTGATATTGAATGGTTTGCCTTGGAAATGAACAGAGATCATTCTGTCATTTTAGAGATTGCATCCAAGTACTACATTTCGGACTCTTTTGTTGAGTATGTAGCTACTCCATTTCTTCTAAGGGATTTGACCTAAATCAAATTCCTTACGATTATACAGTGTAAGTGGCAAATAGAATCAAGGGATTAGATCAGATAGAGTGCCTGAAGAACTATGGACAGAGGTTCAAGACATTGTACAGGAGGCAGTGATCAAGACCATCCCCAAGTAAAAGAAATGCAGGAGGCAAAACAGTTGTCTGAGGAGGCCTTGCAAATAGCTGAGAAAAGAAGAGAAGCTAAAGGCAAAGGAAAAAAGGAAAGATATACCCATTTGAATTCAGAGTTCCAAAAATAGCAAGGAGATAAGAAAGCCTTCCTCAGTGATCAATGCAAAGAAATAGAGGAAAACAATACAATGGGAAAGACTAGAGATCTCTTCAAGAAAATTAGAATCACCAGGGGAACATTTCGTGTAACGATGGGAACAATAAAGGACAGAAATGGTATGGACCTCACAGAAGCAGAAGATATTAAGATGTGGCAAGAATACACAGAAAAACTGTACAAAGAAGATCTTCACAACCCAGATAATCACGATGGTGTGATCACCAACCTAGAGCCAGACATCCTGGAATGTGAAGTCAAGTAGGCCTTAAGAAACATCACTATGAACAAAGCTAGTGGAGGTGATGGAATTCCAGTTGAGCTATTTCAAATCCTGAAAGATGATGCTGTGAAAGTGCTGCACTCAATATGCCAGCAAATTTGGAAAACTCAGCAGTGGCCACAGGATTGGAAAAGATCAATTTTCATTCCAATCCCAAAGAAAAGCAATGCCAAAGAATGCTCAAAGTACCACACAATTGCACTCATGTCACACGGTAGCAAAGTAATGCTCAAAATTCTCCAAGCCAGGCTTCAACAGTTTGTGAACCATATACTTCCAGGTGTTCAAGCTGGATTTAGAAAAGGCAGAGGAACCAGAGATCAAATTGCCAACATCTGTTGGATCCTTGAAAAAGCAGGAGAGTTCCAGAAAAACATCTACTTCTGCTTTATTGACTATGCCAAACCCTTTGACTGTGTGGATCACAGCAAACTGTGGAAAATTCTTAAAGACATGGGAATACCAGACCACCTTATCTGCCTCCTAAGAAATCTGTATGCAGGTCAAGAAGAAATAGTTAGAACTGGACATAGAACAACACACTGGTTCCAAATCGGGAAAGGAGTACGTCAAGGCTGCATATTGTCACCATGCTTATTTAACTTATATGCAGAGTACATCATGCGAAATGCTGGGCTGGAAGAAGCACAAGCTGCAATCAAGATTGCCGGGAGAAATATCAGTAACCTCAGATATGCAGATGACACCACCCTTATGGCAGAAAGCAAAGAAGAACTAAAGAGCCTCTTGATGAAAGTGAAAGAAGAGAGTGAAAAAGTTGGCCTAAAGCTCAACATTCAGAAAACTAAGATCATAGCATCTGGTTCAGTCTCTTCATGGCAAATAGATGGGGAAACAATGGAAACAGTGAGAGACTATTTTCTTGAGCTCCAAAATCTCTGCAAATGGTGACTGCAGCCATGAAATTAAAATACACTTACTCCTTGGAAGGAAAGTTATGACCAATCTAGACAGCATATTAAAAAGTAGAGACATTACTTTGCCAACAAAGGTCCGTTTAGTCAAGGCTAGTGTTTTTCCAGTAGTGATGTATGGATATGAGAGTTGGACTGTGAAAAAAGGCTGAGCGCCACAGAATTGATGCTTTTGAACTGTGGTGTTGGAGAAGACTCTTGAGAGTCCCTTGGACTGCAAGGAGATCCAGCCAGTCCATCCTCAAGGAGATCAGTCCTGGGTGTTCATTGGAAGGACTGATGTTGAAGCTGAAACTCCAATACTTTGGCCACCTGATGCGAAGAGCTGACTCAGAGGAAAAGACCCTGATGCTGGGAAAGATTGAGGGCAGGAGGAGAAGGGGATGACAGAGGATGAGATGGCTGGATGGCATCACCAACTCGATGGGTTTGGGTGGACTTAGGAAGTTAGTGATGGACAGGGAGGCCTGGCGTGCTGCAGTTCATGGGGTCGCAAAGAGTCGGACATGACTGAGAGACAGAACTGAACTGAACTTGCTTGTAAAGACTAGAAAGTCATACAACTACTCAGTTGGAAATGTATTGCAAATTTCTCTAATTCCTGGTTATATTTTTAGTGCATATAGGTGAAAATTTTATAAACATTTTAATAAATAATGTTTAATCTTTTATTCAGCCATTTATATATTTTTGGAAATAAAGAAGTTATAAATAATAAATGAATTGACTTTTTATAACAGCAACAAGTTTAAAATTAGGTTTTTGAGCCAAATGCACTGTTCAACATATAGAAAATAAAATTGCCAGTTTTGACTATTTGCTGCCATAAATGCAAGCATTAGGACCAAATATGTCAAATGTTTCGAAGGCCTTTTTAGGGTAAGGTAACCAAACATGTTACAGTTTACTGAAGGTAGAAACAATAAATAAGACATTCTGTGCCCATGATTAGTAAAACTGTCTTCTTATCACAAGTACAGAAGTTCTCATAAAATTTAAGAAACAAAATAACAAGAAATCCTATCTGATTTTTATCTTTCTAGATATAACAATAACTTTAAGATAAAAAATAAAATAAAATTAAGTGACATGTGGACAGCAAGCTGTGTGGATGAAGTGGGAGAAGGCAACACCAATGCCATGAAATCCTTTGTCTTAGGCTGGCCCACAGTGAACTTCGTGGCCACTTTCAGGTGAGAGCCATAGCTTGTCTTATATTATTCACGTGGGTTTGCTACTGTGAAATACAGTCAGCTATGTAATTTCTAGAATGGAGGGGAGAAAAAAAGATAATTCAGCTTTGGTCCCATAATTTTTTAAAGAAAAATATTTTATTCTGATTGATCTATTCTGTTTTGTAGAGAAGTTCATTTGTTTTCTAAAGCCAATAACTCATCTTTTTGCACACCCTCAATAAAGAAACCTGTATGCTTTATGTTTCTCCCAAAGAGTTTTATATTAAAAGATGTGAAAGGTAATGGTAAATATTGAGAACTCTTGGAAGCATTTACCTGGGTTTGAGCTGTGACTTTTTAAAGGGGCTACTGAAACGCCTCGAACACTGTGGAGGAGGAAGAGAGTAATCAGAGTTCTAGGACCTCCCTCTCCAGTACTCCCTTCCCTCATGTTTATGCACTGTTTTATATACTGAGTTTCCAAGTTAGCTTTTTAAACTAACTGAAACAGATGTTTTACTGAAACAAATTCTATCAAAGCCTCCAATTAAGCTTGAATAACTGGTTTATACTCCCAGATTTTCTTTAAAAATAGTTTATAATTATAGAAATAAATTTAATGTCATGAAATAATGTGTTTCCTAACTGCACATCATGTTCTAACTTGATATCAAAAGAGGTGTGACAATCAAAAGCAGATTTATCAATTCAAGGAATGAAAGTCAGTTTCCTAAGACTTATTCCTTGGCTGGGATGGAGTTGGAGAATGCGTGAAGAGAGAATCTTTGTGCTTTTATCTGAACAGGCTAAATTGGCACTTTTCCGTTCAGAGTGAGCGTACGAAAACTCAGACTTATGATTTTGAACAATTGCATGTTCAAGTTCAATATTTGTTTTACACTTAAAAGAGCTGGTTTTTATTTCATGCACACATTTTTCTTTCTACTTCCTCATTACCATCCAACTCCTCAGGCATCATTTTAAAAGCAAATCACTACTTTTTTGAAGCTGTTAATTTTCTAATAAAGGAAAGGCATGCCATTAAATTCTACTATGCGCTATTGACCTACCGCAGGATTTTAAGAACTTATTTAGAAGAAACATACATTTGTATCATTCTCTCTGTATCTTCTTTTCCATGGCAAGCTTCTCTAAATATTGTCATTTCATATTGTTTAATCTCCCTGGTGTTTACAGCTGAAAGGAAGTGATTTCAAGTGAAGGGTGAGACTACATTGTGTCTTTAAACAAGGAGTTTCCATAAAAGTTTTTTAAGTAGAAGGGAAAATATAGAAACAAGTTTGCATACATAGTAATTCCTCAAAAAATATAGCACTTTAACTGAGTGACTAAGTTAACATCCCTAGTGATGTCTTGTGGACATCATCTGTGCTTTGATAGTGTGATGAGGCCCTTCTGTGGTATTTCTCTCCAGTACCCATAGCCCCAGTCTAATCATGAGAAAAATATCAGATAAGCCCAGATTGAGGGATGTTCTATAGAGTTACCTGACCAGTAAGCCTCAACATTGTCACAATCAAAACAAAAAAATAAAAAAACCATGAAAAGTCTCAGAAAAGGTCACTAAGGAGACATGATATCTAAATCCTATATGGTATCCTACAGTAGAAAATAGAAAAAGGACGTTAATGGAAAAACTGGTGAAATCTGAAGTCAGTAGTGTAGTTAATGGTAATGTACCAATACTGGTTTCTTAGTTTGATGGATGCACCATGATAATATGAGAGGATAACATTAGACGAAACAAAATCTGGGTGTGAGGTATATAAGGATTCTCTGTACTATCTTTGCAACTTTCCTGAAAATATAAACCTATCTTGAAATTAAAAGATTACTCTTTTTAAAAAAAGTTAGTAGTGTGGAAGAGTTCAGACTCTGGTATGGCAGAGTGAGGTCTTAAAGACTGACCACTCTACAGATAACGACAGTAAACTCTGAACAAAACACAAACAACAACCTCCTGAAGGTTCTGGAAAGTGAACAAAATGTTGGCAGATTTTGGAGAAGAATTGAAACTTGGAAGGAGGCATCAGCACTGCATGAGTTTCCTGCTTTTAATGCATTAGCCTGAGGGCAGGCTGCAGTCAAATCATGGTGCAGGGCATCTAACTAGCAAAAACTCAGGCATTCTGGGCTGAAACACCGAAGTACAGAGTTTGGGTCAGCCACAGCCACAGGAACTTGAGGGAGGAAATCTCAGAAAGAAGAGTATCAGAGAAAGGAAGTTCCAAATTTTCTGTTTAGACTCTGCCCAGCTGAATGCTGAACCACAGATCCATGGAACAAACTTAAAGCAGCTTGAAGCTAAGGCTGAAAGAATTGCACTGATTTGCTGCTGAACATAGGAGAGGTAGGGTTTTCAGCTTAAATCTAATAAAATGAGCTGTCTGTTAAAACATCAACATTATTTTGCAAATATAACAAAACTCAGAGTCTCAAAAATAAGATATTTATAATGTATAGAATGTTATCTGAAGTTTTTTAATCTATGAAGTATCTAGAAAGGAAAAAGATCATAAGTAGAAGCCAATCATGAGATGATCTATTTGTTAGAATTGCTGTAAAAGAACTTACAACCAACTCTTACAACTATGCTCAGTAGGTAAAAGGAAAAGCCAATTGAAATGAGTGAAAAGATAGGAAATCTTAGCAGAGAAATAGAAAATATTTTTCAAAACCCAAATGAAAATTCTATAACTAAAAATTATAATATCTTAAATTTTAAAAAATTCTCTCTGTGGCTTTAGTTGCAAAATAGAAATGAAAGAGAGATAAGTCAGTGAATTTGAAGGTATATCAATAGATATTATCCAATCTGAGGAAGAGAGGAAAAAAGACTTTTTAATCAAAAATGCATCAGAGACTTGGAGGAAAACCAAAATGTATAACATACATGTAATGGGAATTCCGGAAAGAAGAGAAAGAGGGAATGCAGCAGAACAAATATTTTAGAAATAACGGTTTGAAAATCTCCCAAATTTGGTGAAAGACATGTGTACAGATTCAGTGAGCTCTGTGAACCCTAAAGAAGAGTAATATGAATAAAATTTCACCTATTTATTTATAGACAAATGGCTATAAACCAAATATAAGAGAAAATCATGAAAGCAGCCAGAAAAAAACATGTTACATACAGTAGAACAACAGTTTGCATCACTGTGGTTTTCTCATCAGAAATTATGGCTGTTTCAAAGATCAATGGAATAGCATCTTTAGAGTGTTTAACAAAGACTCAAGATTGATCAAAGTGGCAGAGTAGGAGGATGTGGAACTCACCTTCCCCCATGTAGATTATTCCACATCTACATGTGGAATGATTCTCACTGAAAACTGGCAGAAAGACTCCTGTACAACCAAGGCTGTAAGAAAGAGCCACGCGTAATCAGTAAGAAAATAAAAGTGATCAGGCTGGGAGCTTGCCACCAGGAGTATCCTCAGAGGAAAAGGGAGATGACACAGGCAGAGACCTGCCCTGGGGAGTGAGCGGTTCAAACCACAGATTGGGCATCCCGCTCCTGGCATCCTGCACAGGGGAGACCAGCCCTCTTGGCTGGTTGAAGGCTGTGGGAAACCTAGCCTCTGCTTGCACGCATGTACACACTCACTCGTACACAGAAACTCAAGTACGCACTCATGAGCTGGCTTGCCCCTGAGGCAGAGTGGGGAAGGCTAACAGAGGATTGCTCTAGCGGCTGCTGGTTTTCCTTGACCACCTCAGTGGTGCATGATTTGGGCCTGGTGCAGAAATGCTCAAGCCCTGCTTCCTCCAGGCGCATCTCCCCACTGGACCAAGAGCTGCCATGACTAGGAACAGAACTTGGACCACCAGAGGTGCCTTGGTCCTGAGGTGATGTTTAGGTGGGGTGCTTACTTGAGGAGTGCATCAGAAGCAGCCCAGAACTCTGATGACACCCGATTCATTACAGCTCATGCCGCAATATATGGATAGATTTCACACAGACCCTGTCTCTCCTGCAGTACGGGACATCAGGGTGGAGGCAGCAGAGGAGGGAGAAGGACAAAGGGGACTCAGACCCACAGCTGCATATGAGCAGAGTAAGGGAAACAATTGCAGATTCTTGCACAGGCTGCCGATCAGAGACAGCTTAGATGTCTGAGGCCGACGTAAACCAAGAACCCACATGCACCCCCCATGCATCAGCATGGCCTCACTCTGGAACAAAGGTTCCAGTACTTAGAGAAGTGAAAGCACTCGCTTAACAGGAACAGAGCCAGCTCAGGCCTGAATCTCAGGGCTTCTGCTGTAGCAATTTGAGATCCATTGAGGAGAGAGGAAGTCCTGCCTCACAAGTAGCTTCAGCTCTAACCTATCCATTTCCAGCCACATCCACTACCAAGGCTATTGCTGCCGGCACACACTGAGGAAACGTCTGACTTGCATCTACGTCAAATCCAGCTCTGCCCCCAATGGCACTGGGCATGCACAGACTGTATAGGGATGCTCCCACATAAGTACACCATTTCAAGAATGTAATAGGTAAGTGTTTCACCAAAATACACAGAGGCCAAAAATGTTAAGCATAATGAAAAAGGCAGAGGAACTGGTTTCAGTTGAAGTAAGAGAAAACCCAAGAGAAATATGTAATGAAATAAACTGTTTATCAGACAAAGAATTCAAAGCATTTATAGTAAAAACATTAACTTGATTAGGGAAAAATAGATGAACACAGTGAAAAATTTTAACAAGAAACTGGAAAATAAAAGAGGACCCAGTTAGAAATGAAGAGTGCAATAACCAAAATAAAAAATACACCAGAAAGGATACCAGACTGTGTGATCTAGAAAACAGTATAATAAACACCTGATCAGAACAGAAGAAATGTTTAAATGAAAAAAGTTTAAAAGGTTTCTGGAATAACATTAATTAAGCTTTCCAGCGTTCACCTTATAGGTAACCCAAAAGAAGAGAAGGAGAAATTGAAACTCAGTATTTCATGAAATTATGGTGGTAAACTTCCCCAGCTTGTAGAGAGTAACAGATACCCAGGTACAGGAAGCGTGGAGGGTCCCAAATAGGACAGGAGGCAGTGAGATGATGTACTCAAAGTGCTAAAGGGGAATAGCTCGCAACCTGCGATTCTTAGCAAGGTTATCATTTGCAGTCAAAGAAGAGAGAAAGAACTTCTCAGAAGGCAAAAACTGAAAGAGTTCATCCGCATTAAACCTACCCTAAAATAATTAAAGAATTTTCTCTAAGTGGAAAATAAATAAGAATCTACAGGAAAGGGAAAATCCCACTAGGAAAGCAAATAGTAGGGACTGAGAATCAACCCCTTAAGTGAGCTATATGAAAATAAAAAGACAAGCAATTGTAAAAGTAGCTATTATAACTACAAATAAATAGTTAAGGGATAACATGAAAATGTAAAATATGACGTCAAAAACAGAAAATGTCAGAGAGAGGGATAAAAAATGTAAATCTTTTAGAATGTGTTTCAACTTAAATGACTGCAGTTTAAAACAAGTAGATGTAGTTGTAGGTCAACGTATATGAACCCCATGATAACCACAAATCAAAAACCTGTAATTGATACTTAAAAAGAAAGGAGCACAAGCATGATGCTAAAGATAATCATAAAACCACAAGGGAAGAAACAGAAAAAGAAGAAATGACAAGAGAAGAACTACAAAAACAACCAGAAAAGAATAAGAAAATGGCAGTGAGTACACACCTTTCAATAATTACCTTAAATGTCACTGGACTAAATGTGCCAATCAACAGACATAGGATGGCTGATTGGATTTTAAAAGAAACCACCAATATACTACCTACAAGAGACTCACTTCAGAGCTGAAGACACACAGACTGAAAGTGAGGGCATGGAAAAGATATTTCGTATTTCATATGAATGGAAAAGACAAGAAACCTGGAGCAGCAATGCTTATAACAGACAAAATAGATTTTTAAAAAGGCTATAGCAATAGATCAGAAAAGAGCATTATTTTATAAAACAAGGACCAATACAAGAACAGCATGCTATACTCATTAACATATATGCACTCAATACAGGAGCACCTAAACGTGTAAAGCAAATATTAAAAGACATAAATGGAGAAACTGTCAATAATATTATTAATACAATAACAGTAGGAGATGTAAATACCCCACTTACCTCAATGGACAGATCATCCAGACAGAAAATTATTAAAGCAACAATGGTCTTAAATGGCATTCTAAACCAGGTGGACTTATTAGATAGCTGCAGCGTACCCCAACCAAAACCAGCAGAATACACATTATTTTCAAGTGTACAGAGAACATTCTCCAAGATATATCACATACTAGGCCAGAAACCAAGTGTAAACAAATTCAGCAGGATAGAAATGATATCAAGCATCTTTTCCAATAATGACTGGAAACTAATTACAGCAAGTTACAGCAGGAGAAACGTGGCAAGCACAAATACTTGGCGACTAAACAACGTGCTGCTGAAAATCCAGTGGGTCAATGATAAAGTGAAAGAAGAAATCAGAAAATACCTTGAGAAAAATAACAGTGGAAACACAGAACTACCAAATCTTTAGGATGTTGCAAAAGCATCTCTTAAGAGGAAGGCTTATAGCAATACAGGCCTCCCTCAAGAAACAAGAAAAATCTCTAATAAACAACCTAACCTACAATCTAGAGGAATAGAAAGAGAAGAACAAAGCCCCAAAGTCAGCAGAAGGAAAGAAATAGTAAGGATCAGAAAGAAAACAAATAAAATAGAGTCCCTCCCCCCAAAAAATAGGAAAAATCAGTGAAACCATGAGATGGTTTTTTGAAAAGATAACAGAATTGATAAACCTTTAACAAGGTTCCCCAAGAAGAAAAGGGAGAGGACCCAAGGAAGTAAAAGAAATGAAAGAGGAGAAATAGCAACCAATGACAGAGAGATACAAAAATCATCAGTGAATTCCATGAACAACTGTATGCCAACAAATTGGACAACATAGAAGAAATAGACAAGTTTCCAAAAAAATCTGCCAACATTGTATTAGGAGTAAACAGACAATTTGAATAGACTGATCCCGAGTACTGACATTGAATTTGTTATTTTTTTTAAAAAAACTACTAGCAAACAAAAGTCTAGGAATTCACAGGGAAATTCTGGCTTCACAGAAACATTCTACTAAACATATAAAGGAAAGCTAATATCTATCCTTCTCAAACTCTACCAGAAAATTGAAGAATAGGGGACACTCCCAAACTCATCCTCTGAGAACACCATTACCCTGATGCCTAAACCAGACAAAGATGCTCCCAAAAAATTAGAGGCCAATATCTTTGATGAGTATACATGCAAAACCCCTTAACAACATATTAGCAAATGGAACCAACAGTATATAGAAAGAACCGTACACCATGATGAAGTGGGATTTATTCCAGGGACACAAGGACGGTTCAGTATTTGCAAATCAATCAGTGTGCTATGTCACATTAAAAAATGGAAGGATAAAAATCACATGATCATGTCGAGACACAGAAAGTGTATTTGGCAGAATTCAACATCCATTCATGATAAAAACTCTCACCAAAGTTGGATTAGAGGAAATATATCTCAACATAATAAAGAACATTTTATAAACCCAGACCTAATATCATGCTCAATGGTGAAAAGCTGAAAGCCTTTCCTCTGAATTAAAAAGCAAGACAGGTATGCCCACTCTTACCATTTCTATTTAACATACTATTGGAAGTCTAATCCACAACAATCAGACAAGAAAAAGAAACAAAAGGCATCCAAAATGGAAACGAAGAAGTAAAACTGTCACTATTTGCGAATGACAAGATACGATGTATAGAAAACCCTAAAGTCGCCACCCAAAATTGTTAGAACTAATAAATGAATTCAGCAAAGTTTCAGGATGTGAGATTAATATACATAAATCTGTTGTTTTTCTATACAGTAGTACTGAACTATCAGAAAGAGAAAGCAAGAAAACAATCCCATTTAAAACCATATCAAAAAGACTATAATGCCTCGGAATAAACTTAACCTTGGAGGCGAAAGACCTATACACTGAAAACTATAAAACATTCGAGGAAATTGAAGCTGATACAAGAAATGGAAAGATATCCCATGCTCTTAGATGAATTAATACTGTTAAAGTGGCTTCACAGAACTGAACAAATAATCCTGATATTCATACAGAATACAAAAAACCCTGAATTGCCGAAGCAACCTTGAGAAAAAAGAACAAAGCTAGAGCTGTTACCCTCCCAAACTTCAAATTATACTACAAAGCTATGATAATCAAAACAGCATGGCCCTGGCCCAAAAACAGATACATAGATCAATGGAATAGAATAGTGAGCCCAGAAATAAACCCACACACTTACAGTCAATTAATCTGCTACAAAGGAGGCAAGAATGTACAATGGAGAGATTAAAGTCTCTTCAACAAATGGTAGTAGGAAAACTGGACATCTGTGTATAAAACAGTGAGGTCAGAGCATCCCTTCATACTGTATACAAAAATAAAGACAAAATGGATTAAAGGCCTAAATGTAAGACCAGAAACCGTGAAATTCATAGACGAAAACATAGGCAGAACAGTCTTTGACATAAACACTAACAATATTTTTTTGGATCTGTCTCCTAAGGCAAAATAAAGAAACGCACTTAAACTAAAAAGCCCTTACATAGCAAAGGAGACCATTGACAAAACAAAAAGACAGCCTACAGAATGTGAGAAGATATTTGCAAATAATGTGTTCAACAAAGGGTTGATATCTAAATTATTTAAACAGTTCATACAGCTCAGTAGCAAAAAGCAAACAGTCCAAAATTGGCAGAAGACCTGAATAGACACTTTTCTAAAGATGACTTACAGATGGCTAGCTAACAGCATATGAAAAGATGTTCAACCTCGCTAATTATCAGAGGAGTGTAAATCAAAACAATTATGGGATATCACCTCACACTTTTCAGAATGGCTGTCATCAACAAGAACAAATGTTTTCGAGGATGCAGATAAAAGAAAACCCTTGTACTCTGTTGAGAATGTAAATTGGTACAGCCATTGTGGAAAACACTATGGAAGCTCTTTGAAAAAAACTAAAAATAGAATTGCTGTAGGATCTAGCAGTTCTACTCTTGGATATACATTCAGAGAAAAAGCGAAAACACTAATTCAAAAAGATTCATGTACCCAATGTTCATAGTGTCATTATTTATAACAGTCAAGATATGGAAGCAACCCAAGTGTCCATGAACAGATGAATGGATAAAGCTATGGTGCATGTATATATATATACACACACACAAGGATGGAGTATTATTCAGACGTAAAAAAGAATGAACTTCTGCCATCTGCAGCAATATGAGTGAACCTTCAATATATTATGCTTAGTGTTATATGTCAGCAAAAGATAAATATTGTATAATATCACTTATACATGGAGTCAAGAAATTAAAACAAATGAATGGAAATACAAAAGCGGAAATAGACTCAAAGATAACAGAAAATAAAGTAGTGGTTACCAGTGGGGAGAGAGAGGTGGGGAGGCACACGTTATAGCTATGGGATTAAGAGATGCAAACTCCTATGGATAAAACAGAAAAGAAACAAGAATATATTGTACAGCACAGGGGATTATAATTAATATAATAGCTTTTAATGGGATAAAATCTAGAAAAATATCCAATCATTGTGTTGTACACCTAAAGCAGATATAATATTGGGTTGGCCACAAAGTTCATTTGGATTTTTCTGTAACATCTTAAATGGAATTCAACTTAAATTCAACTATACTTCAATTTAAAACAAAAAAAATAGGTATTTAGAGAAAAAGCTTTCAACCTAGAATACTATATCTAGCAAAAATATCCTTCAAAAATGAAAATGAAATAAACATTTTGTAAACTCTTAAGAATTTATTGCCAGCAGAACTGTACTACAAAAGCAAAAATACTGACAGAAACTTTTCAGCCTGAAGTGAAATGATCCAAGAAAGTGGCTTGGATCTTCACCAAGGAGTAAAAAACATCAGAAATCATTTATATAAATAAATATTAAGAAGATCTAGTTCATGACCGCTTTAAAATGCTATTGGGCTAGCAGCTCAAGAAGCAGTCTTTCATAGCCAGTCACTCTAATATTTATAAGGCAACAAAAATGTAGACTAATAGTTTTGAAATCGAAGACTGACATCAACTGTCAGAATCTCTAAGAAATTCCCAATTAAGTCAAATTGGGGGAAGAGTGGTCAATAAATGTGCATTTTCCATGATTTACCTTGGGAAGTGGTGTAGATGCCACATCTTGCAACAGACTAAAAGGAATTTCTTACCTGTATCACTATTTGGATGCTTATTCACTATTTGGATGCTATTCACACTACGGTCCTCTTGCCTGGAAAATCCCATGGACAGAGGAGCCTGGTGGGCTACGGTCCATGAGGTCGCTAAGAGTTGGACACGACTGAGCAACTTCACTTCCACTTTTCCCTTTCATGCACTGGAGAAGGAAATGGCAGCCCACTCCAGTATTCTTGCCTGGAGAATCCCAGGGACGGCGGAGCCTGGTGGGCTGCTGTCTATGGTTCGCACAGAGTCGGACACGACTGAAGCGACTTAGCAGCAGCAGCAGCAGCACACTACGGTCTTTATCTGTCAGAAAAATAGGAACTGCACCTTGGGTTTAAGACAAAAACAATAATAACGTGAGAACAGTACAATAAAATGGGAACATTATTCAGAAGATAACAAAAGTATTTACATCTGACGATCTATCTATAGGAGGAATCAGAATAATAATTTAGGTACCTAGTATGAATCTTATTCTACAAACTCAGGTATGCCACAAAAGCCCGTTTATGTATAGATCAAATTAAAACCTACCTTGAGCCCGTATTTAGCCAGGCTTTTAGGAAATCAGATTTTCTTCTTTAATGGAACCCCTGTTTTCTTAGGGTAGAACCAGAATACAGGAGACTTCTGTGATGTCCTCGAAATGGATGAAATGCTTCTGACCGTCAGTCTCATGTGATCTCTGCTGACATTCTCTCTTCTATGCCCAGAGTTGTTCTTTGACATCCAGAGATGCTCTGATTCCTTGCCATTTGTAGGCTGCAAGTTTCTTATTGATGTAAAATAAAAACCTTAGTTCCTAGGAGCAAGCCTCCCCACTTACTCCTTATAACCATTTCCTCTGGGATCTTTCTGTTTTGTTAGGCACCTCAACTAAGTGGCATATGGTTCCCAGCCAACTCTTAAGGATAACATTCTATCTCCTCCCAGGTTTAAGGGAGTCTTTCCTGTCTGTCTTACCCTTTTTCTTTCGCTAAGATATACCACTTTCTTCTCTCCTGGCTCTTATCGTAGGTGCTTATTAAACTCAGAGCTAACCTTGATTTTGGAGTACTTCTGTTTTTAGTTCTATAAAAATGCCTGAGATTAAGAATCACTAAGGAAAGAGAAGTCCTGGATTCTTGCCTAGAGCAAGAGATAGGGGAACTACAAGATTACCAAATCAATTTCAGTGAGTTATCCTGATGCGCTTGAAAATGTGTTCCTTTTGAGTAATTGTGTGCTGTATATTCAAACAGTGGAACACTGTATAGCAATGAGAATGAACAAGCTAAAACCACATACAGTAGTATGGATGCTTCACAAATATAATGCTAAATGAAAGAAGCTGTGTACAAAAATAGCATATACTATATAGTTACATTTATAAGAAGTACTGGAACAAACAAAACAGTTCCTTTTTGTCCTGAAAATGAGCACAGAGACACCTGACCAGGTGGTTTTCTATGAAATCTGGGTGTGAGTCACATGGGTATGTTATATGTGAAAAATTTTCAAACTGTACTTTTAAGCATTGTACAGTTTATGTATCTTACATGTAAATTAGAAGTTTTAAAAAAATACCTAAAAAAGTTTTAAAAAAATACTATGTGTTTAAAGGGGTGATTTTCTTTAATTGCTTTGAAAAAAGTTTAAAGGTCTAAAGAAAACTCACCCATTTTTTTCAACATAGATTTTTGCTAAATAAATGCAATATTGATGTTAATGAACCTAGAAAATCTTCTGTTTATGAAAGAAGGCATAAAAGATTGTAAGCATTATGAAAGATGAAAATTGGTCAGTGGCAAAAGAGATATAACGCACTTTCTGATGACCAATTCTGGGAGATTGCTTATGGGGAAAATTGCTAAGCAACAAAGAAACAAATCGCAAGTGTTTGTTAAGTGTATTTTTCTAGAAGAAGAAAATAACTAGTGTTTCCAACTTCTTTGAGAAGGTTAGAAATATGATTTTAAGAGCTAATGAGTAACAAGATTATATAAACTTTATTTTTAACTTTAAGAATTAAATGCAGCAGTGACTTCATTAGGAAAGCTAATAGTTATTTCTTGTAAATGAATTTATCTTAGATGATTATAGTAATTAAAAATAAATTTTGTATTAATTCATTGGCTAAATTTTAGTCCTGCCATGTGTATAGAGAAATGTTTCTTTTGCTGACGATAAACTGGTTTCTGAGCCAAGATATTTCCGTCAATATGCCAAATTTCTCCTTAATCTCTTTAATCTCAAAAGAAACATATTTTTTATTTGCATGGCACTGAAAACTACAAAAATACTCTGAGATATTTACCCCAGTTTTATAGATGTGGATGTTGAAGCTTAGCGATGTTACATGATTTGCCCATGATGATACATCTTGCGTGTATTTTTGAAACCAGGTGTTTGAATTCCCAATCAACTACCTTTTCCACTATCAGTATACCACTTGTAAAAAAGCCATGAAGTAAAGAAGTGGGTCTGTCTTGGATCCATCCAGGAGGTTTTAATAAAACTATGCTTGACTGTGTAGCTCTTCCTAATGGCCATTTTCACTTCAGGGTTCTTTAGGACACAGTTATGCCAAGGTTGCAGTCATGTGGACCCACATCAGTAACAGGCTGTTGGTATTCCATCTGAATTAAATAAGGTAAAATAAGTATTTTATGTAGTTTAATTTTGTCTCTCATTTTCTTATTGCAGTTCTCCAGAACAGAAGGACAAATGGCTCTCTCTCCTTCAAAGGTATTTTTTTTTAGTATATATATTTTTATTCTGTAAGGTATAATTACACCTTAATGAAGTAAATGAATTAAAGTTTTGTCTGCAAGAATGTGCCCTAAACTATCCCCCTTTACCTTAATAGAAATTGTTTATGTGTCCTCAAAATAAGCTATTTAAACTGTACATTAGCTACTGCTTACTGTAAGTAATGTTCTCTGATTACGTGTACTTCTTTCTTACTAGGAAGGAAAATACTGAGGTCTGGTTAGATCATTCTAGACAGAAATTAATCATCTTTCCCATCTCTTTCTGTGTTCCCAGCCTACCATTTGGAGCTAACAGTTTCCTCAAAGCATGTACTGTTTCCGTTTCCATACATGGAGGTTTTCTGCTGAGCCCCTCAAAATTCAAGTATTATCCCAACCTTTGAGCATATGGATTAAAATGATCAATTGAGGTTCATCTCTTATTCCCTAGTCCTTCCGTCCTTCCTCTCTGCTCTCCCTTCCCAAGCATGGAGAAAACCAAGGTGTACAGCTCAAAGAGAAGTAAAAGCCCATTGTTTTGGTTTGGTCTAGTAAAGTAGTATATATGCTCCTGTACTTATCACTCAGATAAGTGCTAAGTGGACAGTCCAGAAAATGTAGGGAAGTACTGAGAATAAAGCATCACCCAAAGATGCCTTAACTGGACTGTGCTTCCCAAACCTCTTTTGAAATGGATCTCCTCTGTTCTTCTGTGTGCCTATGCCTAATGTCCTGAGAAATTTTTTTTTTTAATTCTCTTCCAACCCATAATGTAATCTGACTTTACTGAGTCTTTCCATCTGTCTTTTTAAAAATAGCACATAAATATATTGAAAATATTAGCAAAATAGAATGCTTTAAAAATAAGCCATTAGCAAAATCCATCTGACTCAGTGTTGTTTTGGGTTGTTGTTGCGTTTGATTAGATACATCAATCTAGAGAAAGAAAAGGACTACCCGAAGAGCATTCCCCTCAAAATCTTCGCCAAGGACATTGGGAATTGTGCCTATGTAAGTGTTTCTAAGCCAGAAAATTAAATTCTAAGTCCCTGCATAAGGCAGAACACCTGGATAGAAAGAGACACAGGTAGGCAGACAGACAGGCTGGGTATGTGCATTGGGAAGAATACATTGTGAGAAAGTATATTTTCCTGGTTATCTGTGTATCTTTGTACATATGAGAAGTAACCCTAGAGAAAATGAAGCAAGGGAAATTTATATTAACTCCATATTTAACATTTGCACTTGGTAAGATTATTGCCTTCAGATGTCTCTGTCCTCCCTCTGACATTAATGCTTCTCTGGATCTTTTCAGTAGCAGCCACAGAGGCTTGTAGTAAAGACATTTCTACAAGGAGATATTTCCTATTAGTATTAAGCAATTTTTCCAACCTGTCACTTCTTAAGTTGAGAGTGAGTTTTGGAAAGTTCTTCATTCTTTGAGTTTTTAGGTATTGAATTCCTCAGGTTAATAAATGGATGAGCCAAGAGATATAACATTTTTAATGAATCAGCACAGTTTTTATCGTTTGGGTCAAAATAAAAATTAAGTTTGTTTAGCCCTAGGTGTTATGTGCAATTTTATGACTGAAATATAGTCCAAGATGTGATCGATGATGCACAAAATAGAAATGAGCATTTTTATGATACTGTAGATTGACACACTTCTCAGCAGCTCTGTGTTACCACTTGTACCTGCTTAGGTTCATGATGATATGACACACTGTCTTTTGCTCTCTGAAGTTGCTTCATGGCAAGAGTCTCCTTACAGGGAGCCCTGCTTCCAGAGTGATTTCCCCAGATAGGAGTGCATGTATGAGAAGCATTCGTTATCCTTGGCCTTTAGTTATGCAAAACTTGTTAGTGAATTCTAATGTGGGAAAAAATAGCCACATGTTCAGTTAAGTTGCTATTTTTTTGTTTACTAGCCAAAGAACACATGTCTGCTAAAAATTCATTTGTTTTTTCTACCAGAGATGCATGCAAGAAAAAAAAACAACCACATCCTATAATTACTATTTTGAACATATATACCTAATATTAAGAAAAATCATTATTTTAGAAACCAGATACTTTGGGAGTGGTTATGAGTATCACAGGACAGGTCTTTCTGGTGGAGGACAAACACTGAGCTTCCCCTGTTCATTGCTGGTGCTTTTGCTTCATCCTTGAAACTATAAGGAACGCAGTTTGAAATCAGTGAACGAATTCCAGAAGCAATTTGTTATTGTATTTATGAAGAATAAGTACAATGATAGATAAGTGATGAGTTATCAGTGGATCTCACTCAGCTTTGTTTTTAGATCATTCTGTTTCCATTTGTTTTACTTATTTGTGCCATTTAAGCCTTATCAGGGACACAGCACTAATTGCTTATTTATCTGATAATTAGAATATGTAAAATCTACCTATGTGCATCGCAAATACTTCTTTTTTAATGTTTATCTTATAATAGAGTGTAGGTGATTGATTCAACAGTTTGTGCTAGTTTCAGGTGTACAGCAGAGTGATTCAGTTTACATACACATGTATCTATACTTCTTCAAGTTCTTTTTCCCTCTTAGTTTATTAAAGAGTATTGAGCAGAGTCCCTTGTGCTAAATAGTAGGTCCTTGTTGGTTACCTGTTTTAAATACAGCAGTGTGTATGTGTCAGTCCCAAACTCCCAATATTTATTTCTTTTTTGGTAGCATAGCATTGTCTTATTTTTAAATAATGTCTTATAATTCAGTGAACTCTATAGGTAATCTCATTAATTCCATTTCTCTTGCTGTGAACTATTTATTTTTAAGCAGTAATCTCTCACTGTAGTTGAGCATTTAACTCAGGGATATTATAGATACTCTATTCAGTAACAGAGTTGGTAACAGAATTGAGTTTTCTAAAATGTTCGGTTTATTTGCCAGACTCTTTGGTTTTAAGGCCTCTTCAGATTTCAGCAGTGAAAGTCTCAGCAGCTACAGTGCCTGACATACAGAAAGTGCTCAATAAATAGTGTTTTTTTATTCCAAACTTTAAATGTCTTTTGTAACCAGTTCTTCTACTGATTTTACCTAAACTGACTTTTTACCATACAAAGAAATGAAAACCCACACTGTGAAAACAGTACTCAGAAAAAAATAGAAAATAGTATAATGTTCTCCCTTTTTTATTACATGTTGCTTTATGGAAATAGTCACAGACATGATGCAGAGGACCAACCTCTCTGACTTTTTTGTTTGGTTTTGGGAGTGGCTCATGTAATCTCTCTGAACTATATTTATTCTTTTTCTTTCTGGCTGAAGGTCTCATATTTTGAGTCATATTTTAAGAGGAAGAGATGTTTTATTAAAAGGAATAATATAAAAATTGAATGAAAATAAATTATAATCAAGGATTTGTGTTCTACCTAAGTGGTACTTTGTCTCAGGATTTGCCTGTGGATAATCATCTGACAATAACTATTTGTTCCCCTGGTTTAAAATCCTTTATTTATATCTGTATTTCTTTTTTTCTCCACAGTCTAAAACTATAACAGTAACGAATTCAGATACAGCAAATGAAGTTATCAACATGTCACTCCCAATGCTAGGGATAACTGTAAGTTACTCTGCTAGATATTCTTAATTAAAAACAAACTTTGAAGCTTTCTACTTTGCCACTCAGTTGTGTCCGACTCTTTGGACCCCATGGACGGTAGCCTGCCAGGCTCCTCTGTCCATGGGGATTCTCCAGGCAAGAATACTGAAGTAGGTTGCCATGCCCTCCTCCAGGGGATCTTCCCAACCCAGGGATTGAACCCACACCTTGCACATTGCGGGTGATTCTTTACCATCTGAGCCACCAGGGAAGCCCTTTATTTGATACTTTAGATTACTATAAATACTATCCCTTCCATCATAAGACAGCTGATTCTTAGAAGTACCAAAGTCATATTTTGTTCCCAAAGATATGGAAAATAATGACAACAGTTTTTTATTCTTTTTGAGAGTTTTGTTTTCTTTTGAAATGAAATGTAGTTAAATTACAATATTGTATTAGTTTCAAATGTACAACATAGTGATTTGATGTTTTTATGGATTATACTCCATGTCAGTTCAGTTCAGTCGCTCAGTCACGTCTGACTCTTTGCGACCCCATGGACTGCATCATGCCAGGCCTCCCTGTCCATCACCAGCTTCCGGAGTTTACTCAAACTCATGTCCATTGAGTCAGTGATGCCATCCAACCATCTCATCCTCTGTCGTCCCCTTCTCCTCCCGCCTTCAATCTTTCCCAGCATCAGCCTCTTCTCAAATGAGTCAGCTGTTCACATCAGGTGGCCAAAGTGTTGGAGTTTCAGCTTCAACATCAGTCCTTTCAATGAACACTCGGGACTGATCTCCTTTAGGATGGACTGGTTGGATCTCCTTGCAGTCCAAGGGACTCTCACGAGTCTTCTCCAACACCACAGTTTAAAAGCATCAATTCTTCAGCATATAGTTATTATAAAATATTAGCTATATTCCCTATGCTATACATTGCATCCATGTATCTTAATTTATTTTATACCTAGTAGTTTTATACCTCATAATCCCCTTCACCTACCTTGCCCTTCCTCCTAACCTACTACTCATTGGTAACAGTAGTTTGTTCTTGCTATGTCTGTTCCTTTTTTGCTGTATCTGTTCATTTGGGGGTTTTTGTGGGGGGGGGGGTTTCCATATGAATGAGTGCATGCAGTATTTGTCCTTCTCTGTCTTAACTTATTTCAGTAAGCACATACTCTCCAGGTCTGTCCATGTTGTGTTGCAAATGACAAAATTTTCATTCTTATTTATGGCTGAGTAGCATTCCATTTTTTATACACACATATACCACATATTCTTCATCCATTAATTGACATTTGGATTGCTCAATATCTTGGCTATTATAAGCAATGCCACTGTGAACATTGGGGTGCATATATCTTTTCAAATGAGTGTTTTTGTTTTCTTTGGATATATACGCCGGAGTAGAATGACTGAATCTCATAGTAGTTGTAGTGTTTTGAGGAACCTCCATACTACTTTCCACAAGGGCTGCCCCAGTTGACATTGTCACCAGCAGTGTACAAAGATTCTTTTTCCTCTGCATCTTTGAACACTTTTGTTATTTGTGGTTGTTTTGATGATAGCCTTTTTTTTGTCTTGTTTTTGCATTTGAATGTCCTGTTATTCCAATAACAGTTTTTAATACTGATTTCTCTAGCTGCATTGGGTCTTAGTTGTGGCATAGGGGCTCTCTAGAGTCGCACAGGCTTCAGTAGTTGCTGCGCATACGCTACTTTCTTTGTGGAAGATGGAATCTTAGTTTCCTGACCAGGGATCGAACCCACATCTCCTGTATTTGCAAGCCGGATTCTTAATCAGTGGCCACCAGGGAAGTCCTGATGATAACCTTTCTTAAAGGTGTGAGGTAATATCTCATTGTCTTGATTTGCATTTCTCTGATAATTAGTGATGTTGATCATCTTTTCATGTGCCTGATAGCTAGCCACCTGCAAGTCTTCTTTGGAAAAATGTCTGTTCAGGTCTTCTGCCCATTTGGGGATTGGATTGGTTTTTTGATATTGATTTGTATGAGCTGTGTAAATATGGATTTAAATCCCTTATTGGTCGTATCATTTCCAAATATCTTCTCCCATTCTGTAGGTTATCTTTTTGTTTTGTCACTGGTTTCCTTTGCTATGCAAAAGCTTTTACTAAATTAATGAGGTCTTATTTCTTTGTTTTGGTTTTTATTCATTTTGCCTTAGGAGATAGATCCAAAAAAAATATTGTTATGATTTTAAAAGTGTTCTGCTTATGTTCTCTTCTAGGAGTTTTTGTTTTTCGGTTATTAACCTTTAGGCCTTTGATCCATTTTAAATTTATTTTTGTACGTGTTAGGGAAAATATTCTTATTTCATTTTTCACATGTAGCTGTCTTCTTTTCTCAATACCACTTATTGAAGAGATTTTATTTTCCCCATTGTATATTCTTTCATTCTTTGTTGTAGATTAATTGACCATGTACACGTGAGTTTATTTCTGGGTCCTCTATTCTATTGTATTAATCTTTATGTGATTTTTGTGTCGGTATCATAACAGTTTTGATTACTATAGCTTTTTAGTATCATTTGAAGCCAAGGAGCATTTTTTTTTCCCAAGATTGCTGTGGCCATTCGAGGTCTTTTGTGGTTCCATACAAATTTTAGGATTATTTATTCTAGTTCTGTGAAAAAATGTGGATATTTTGATAGCATGTGCGTGCATGCTAAGTCGTTTTAGTCATGTCTGACTCTTTGCGACACTATGGACCATAGCCCTCCAGGCTCCTTTGTCCATGGGATTCTCCAGGCAACAATACTGGAGTGGGTTGCCCCGCCCTCCTCCAAGGGATCTTCCCAACCCAGGGATTGAACCTACATCTCTCATGTCTCCTGCATTGGCAGGTGGTTTCCTTAACCACTAGTGTCACCTGGGAAGCCCATGTTTTGATAGGGATTACATTTAAGATGTCAGTTGCTTTGGGTAATATGGACATTTTAGCAATATTAGTCCTTCCATTCAATGAACAAGAGTTATTGTGTCATTTATTTATATCATCTTCAGTTTCTTCTATCGATATTATATAGTTTTCAGTGTATAGGTCTTTCACCTGGAACCGTAAAGTTTGAATATTAGCTTAATGTTGAGTGCTCTTCTTCCATTCCTACTTTATAACTTGTGTTAACTGAAAAGCAGAGTAAGTTTAGACTACAATACTAGAGTGATAATGTGCATTTTAATGTTATATGCTATACATATACAGTTAGGGTTTTTTGATATAAAATTCTTAATAAAAGGTTCAACCTCTTTCCCCTCTTTTCACTTTTCACTATGTAACTATTATTTTCCTCTTCTCACTTGTCACTATGTAACTGTTATTTTCCTATCTCCTCTCCTGGTTCTTCCTTACCTGATTATTCACTTATTATCCCAAGACTCAATCAGTCTTAGAATGATGGGTTCTGAAGGATTTGCTCTACAATAGAATTTTTACATAAAGAACATATAGTTAGTAACCATATTCAGTGGCTGCAGGTCCAGAAGATGAGGTTGATGCTACCTCCAAATGAACTGGTAAATTTGAAAATAAGCTTTGAATTAGACCATGGATTTTAAAGGATTTTAGTATGCACACCACATTTTCCGTTGTTTTGCTTTTAGCTTCTGCTGCTTTCTGTTTCATGGGGCAGTGGTGAGTTTTTGAAATTTTATTAATAGAGAGGATTGTAATGTTTGAGGATGAGGTAGGGAAAGCGAGTTGGAAAGTTCTCATGTTCTCCCTACCAGTATATAAAAACCACATAGTGGGTATTTGTATTAAAGGGAATGACTTTCAGAAGGATGGAGCTAGAGGAAGCACTTGAACAGCATCATTTCTTGAGTGAGATTCTCCCTAAGTATGAAAATGTGGTGTTACTAAGTTGTAGCGTATATTAAAGATATGCCATAGGAAATGGCAACCACTCCAGTGTTCTTGCCTGGAGAATCCCAAGGACAGGGGAGCCTGGTGGGCTGCCGTCTATGGGGTCACACAGAGTTGGACACGACTGAAGCGACTTAGCAGCAGCAGCAGCATAGTCTTAACTGTTTCAGTTTGCTTTTACACATTGCAATTATAAGCCCTTAAAAACTCAGGGCAACCAAAATTGAGAATAATAAATTAGATTTATTTTAGTTAAATTTGGTATTTAAGATATAATTAAATATATATGCACCAGATAAAGCAGACACCGCTGCCTTGATTTCTTATATAAGCTTGTATTATAATTAGAAGAGAATGAATAGTTTAAAGGGAAAGGAGAGAGATTAATTAATTAATGACATTTGTTTTCTTATTTATGCTTTTCTTCTGGATAAAGTGATCGGTCTCATCATACCAAAAATATTTCTGTTCAGTATAATTAGGAATTGAGGCTGTTTGGTCGTTAGGTTGTAAGAGATTATTAAAGTGTTTTCAAACACTACAAAAAAACAAAGGATTTTTACTAAAGTGCTCTTCCTGTTTGCAATAAAGTTTTTTGACTAGGAGACAGTGAAGGACATGATGGAGTAGGGGAGGGCACTGGGAGATGTAACCTCTTAGCCAGGATCCTCCATTATAAGGTCGGGGCCATGATTTTTAATTAGAAGTTAAAGGTAAGAATATTAAGTATTGCCCATCTGTTCTAGTTTCATTTAAAACATTTTTGCTTTATCCTCTTCTAAAGGATACAGCAAGGTCTGTATAATTTAATATTGTTTCTTTCAAGTGGGATTTTAAATATTGCTGGGTTGTAATTCTGCTAGTGAACAGTTTCATTGTTCCCCATAACTGGGCCTATTCTCTAGCCAGAAGTCTTGTCCTTTCTGTCCCCAGGACTGGACTTGCCCAAAGTAAAGCCAGTATAGACTGTGCCAGCTACCTGTCTCTCTCCTCAGAGCCCCGTGGTCATTCTTCTCCTTCCACTCAGAAGCAGCTAAACTAATAGTCAGCCTTTGAGATTTTACTTTTTCATCACAGACACAGCAGGGTTGTAGCTTTCTGGATAACAGCGTTGTCTTTGCAGGGACATGTTGTAGATTAAATCCAATATTCTTTGAGAAGTTCAGAGAAGCAGAAGTTAGAACTCTGAAGAAGATCGGTTAACCTTTCAGAAAACCAAGAAGTTTCTTCTTACTTTGTTGAAGAGCATATATATGATTTCATATTCTGTGGGCTATCCATAATAGTGAGGGCCTGATTCTGTTACAATTGGTGAATCCCTAGTCATCCCTAGGTAAAAATGAGTCCTCTGTTAGGGTTTAGAGAGGGAGAGATGGGTCATAGAATCAGCACTACCATCTTCAAAAGCCATATCCACCCGCTATAAAGCTTAAAAGCATTTGTATTGCCCCCCTTTTTTTTTGCAAAACATAAAAATGCCAAACACATGTATTCTCATTCATTTACCAAATGTGAATAATTATTGTTAATTCTTGTATCTCCAAGGGCTCTGAGAGGGAGTACCAGTTATGGGTCAATTCTGGAAAAGAAGAGGCACCATACCCACTTATTGGTAAGTTTCTATGAAGATCTAAGATAGAATTGATTGTGAGATAATTATAATTCTAAATGTCTCAGCAAATTTACCATATAGTCCTAAACTTAAATACTATTAAATATTAAACCTTCTCTAATATTCATGTGTTAATTTAATAGATGCCTATCAAATATTTCCTATGTGCCAGACAAATGATATCTCTTTATTCGAGCAGCTAACGATATAGTTGGAAAGAGAAATGTGAATTTTCCTCTTTTTTTTTCTTTACAAAGAGAACTATCTTGTCAACTTTTTAAAAATTTTTTCTGAAAAAATCAATATATGTTGTTATTCCTGTTCCCTATATATTTATTTTTCATGTTTAGATTTTTAATTTCCTGTTCCTTTCCAACCTACTACTTGCCTCTGTGGAAGACTATCTATGACCCAATCGTGCCCCAGTCTGTCAGTGAGCGTTTAACATCTGCCCTGCACCAGGAACTTTCCTAGGCATTATAAAGACAATGAAATTAAACCATTTAGATTCCTAAATATCCTCATTCACTAACTTAGCAGTAACTACTACTTTACTAACTACTTTGCTGTTTCTGTAGTCAAATTTTACAGCATTTGTTTTGAAGAATCATTGATAAATGATTTATCACCTCACCTTATTTAAACTGATTTCACTAAAAAATATTCTTGATAAGTGAGGCCATTCAGTGTGGTTAACAAAAAAAACCAATTACATTAAGGGACAGCATCTGTAGCAGATCTTGAGATGATAACCATTGTTGATGAGAGTTCTGTTAATAATTTTTAAATGCTTACTATCTGCCAGACATTGTGCAAAGCATAACATATGAGTTATCTCATGGTATCCTTTCATTTACCTGTGAGATAACTACTGTGTAATTCAGGTTTCAAGCAATCTGAGTAATCTAAAATCAAACTTTTCTATGAAATGTATGTTGTCAGACTTAAAACAAGTCGTTATGCGCATAGCTGGGGACAAAAAATTCATTGCATTTCCAGTTCCTTAATGTTGACATTTTATAAAAGTCAGTAAGCAAAGATTAAAGCTGGGATTAAAAACCAACTGAGTACTTAAAATAATTATTTTAATAAAATATATTAATTTAATTAAAACTGTATAAATGGTAACTCTCAGGCTTAGAACAGCTTTAAGCTTTGTTTCTTACTCTCGCTAAAAACACCATGGGACATGAAACCTGAGTTACATTCAGTGAAAAATAAAGGATACAAGAGAATTTACTCTTTAAAAAGTAAACTAGATCTACAGCACAATGGTACTTGAGGAATAATTTTAAAAATGCAGCTGCTTAAAAGTACTAAAGAACAAAAAAATCACATTGCAGTCAGATGCAGAGTCAACGTAGAGTTTAGTTTTTCTAGTTTGAAAATTACTTTTTGAATCTTGTCTCTGTGTTTCTAATACCCTGCAGTCTTCCTTCTAATTCTTGCCTTTGAATAACAACCTCAGAGCACAGTAGTGGGAGGGAAACATAAATCAAATAAACCAGTCCTTTCGCTATTGAGTGACTAATTATATAACTAATAAAAAGTATAAAATGTCTTTTTCAGAAAGATATCTTGTGCTGAATAATAGTAATAATAGTGATGCCTGAAATATGTAGTTTTTGCCCTTGTTATTTAAAAAAATATTAATTACTAAGGTTTACTTATTTGATCCTTACAATGCTATGTGATAGTAGGGTAAATATTTTAAGTCATGGATCTAAGGCTGAGAGAGGTCAAGGATTGACTGAAGATTTACAGAGTACAGTTAATGTCGAAGGAGAAACTAGAGTACCTTTAAATACGTTTGCAGATGTGAGCATAGGAGAAGTCAACATTATGCAACTCACAGACTAATCTGTGCATTCCCAAACAAGATACTCTTTAAAGACGTTTTTTTTATCTTTGCTTTTTTCCCTCCGCACTCCAAAAATAAACTACACTGGTTGGGCCACCTGCATTATGCACTGGTCTCCAGCTGTAAGAGTGTGCATGGTGATCATTAAGTCAACAAAAGGATTCTTTATACCAAAAGTCCCAGGAGCAAATTGCAGTACATTCCAGTATTTAGCACACACATTCACAGTGTCAATCTGCCTCAAGTCTACATTTAGACTTTTTTTCTCTGTGTAGGGCATGAATATCCCTATGGAATTAAAATGAGCCATCTTCGAGACACTGCTCTTCTGACACAGGGATCAAAGGACTCCCCGACACCTTCCAACTTCCAAGAGCCCTTCCTCATGGAACAGCTTCCCCGAGAGATGCAGTGTCAGTTCATCCTGAAGCCCAGCCGCCTGGCTGTGACCCAGCAGCTGAGTGGTGAGTTTTCTGCTCCCTCATAGAGCCTTTTTTAGCAAAACTTTTCATTCCTGAAAGCAAAAAAAGTTCTTTGCCTTTCAGCCAGATGAAATATTTTTTCTTTTAAATTTGCGAAGTGTTTTGAAGGAAAGGAAAGATGGAGTTTTAGAAGATAGTTTTAGAAATCAGTGGTAAGCCTGACTGACTTGTAATCAGCAGCTAATAACTGCAGTAGAATCTGTTCCTTCTTTCTTCGCAATTCTTTCCCCTTTAACCTTATGTCCACTGCAGAGTCAGAGGCACCAGGCAATGCTGCAGGTACTTCAATGCTTTCTTTGTACTGTAATACATTGCACTGTGTGTTCCCCCAAATGGTCACATTATAAAAAGGAGGCTGTCAGTGATGCGTGTCAGGAGACTCTAATGCCCGACCTGGATCCTGCTACTGATAGGTATGTAAAGATTACAACGATTTCCAAAGAAATCTCTTGGTATTCTGCTAATCCCTCTGAACATAGCCATCCCTTATCCACCCCGTAGTTAAGCCTCCAGAAGGGTAAAAATGATATTCAACATAGAAGGACCATCATTAATCTACTCTAACTCAAGTTTGAGCTTTACACCTCAGTCTGAACGTAAGATTGTGAAAAAAATAGAAGAAAATATATCATGCCAAAAAGTGTTGAGTGGGGTAGTGGAAAATTGGTGCTGAATTTTTGTAGCTGCTTTTGTCGGTTTGAAAAAACTGGAGAAACCAGTGAACAGTGGCTGTTGTTTTATACCCATCCCCCAACATATGCGTGTCCAACCCTGTCCCTTTCTGTTGATGACCTAGCCTTAGACTTTATACTTCATTAAAGTCATTGGTCTAGAACTCCTTAATACTGCTGACATTGTGTGCAGGCAGGCTCAGTTGTATCCACCTCTTTGCGACCCCATAGACTGTAGCCCACCAGGCTCCTCTGTCCATAGACTTTTCTAGGCAAGAATATTAGAGGTGGGTTGCCATTTCCTACTCCAGGGGATCTTCCCAACCCAGGGATCCAGCCCATGTCTCCTGCGCTGGCAGGCAGATTGTTTACCACTGCACCACCTGGGAAGCCCTGATTTTGCTGATAGCAGCTTTATATAAAAACTCGTCTTGCATTTGCCCCAGTCCTCCTCCCTCCAGCAGTGATAAATTGAGGTTTTGAACTCTAAGGCTATTTACTCACATCTTTGGGCCATTTTGAAGGGGTATTATAACATGATACAGTTTTCTAACCTCTAAAATATGAGCTCCTTGAAGGTGGAGAGTTTGGTCTGTTTTGTTTACTGCTATATTCCCAGCACCTGGAACAGTTTCTACATACATAAAAAAGTGTCCAATAAATATTTGCTGAATGAATTTATTAATAGGTCTGTTGTTAGTACTTATTAAAGTTACAAAAGGAATGTTGCCTTTATATCTAAGCTGAGAATATTATTTTACTCTTCTACCTTTATTACCCATGTTTTTCAAAACTGTTTCTGTGGGTACCTTGTTAATAAAATAAGTGTATTTTAACTAATTGGACCAAAATAATCAGGAGTCAAGAATCCTGATGGTTTTACTCAATTTTGCCAACAATTTGGTTAATTAATTATAAGCATCCTTTACTTATTAATCCTCTGTTTCCCCCTGTTAAAGGTTAAGATAATAATGGTTGCAGCTGTAAAATGATTCCTAATAAATCGAGTAACTATAGACCAATGGTGGCAACTACCTGTATAGCTAAACAATTAATATGTGAACCAGTTGTGTATTTTTTTTTTATACAGAGGATTTTGAGAACAACTACTTTGGAAACCTCTAACTTAGATCAGAGATGAACAGATTTTCTCTGTAAAGGACCAGATAGTAAAATTTGCAAGTCAGCAGACAAAACTGAGAGTATCATATAGGTACTTACATAACAAGAGAGAAAACAAATTTCCACAAAATTTTTATGGATGATATTCAACATGTAGTAATAATTGAGTATGCACATGCCCGTTCAGTCGTGTCCAATCTTTGTGACCCCATGTACTATAACCTGCCATTCTCCTCTGTCCGTGGGATTTTCCAGGCAAGGATACTGGAGCATGTTGCCATTTCCTCCTCCAGGGGATCTTCCCTACCCAGGGATTGAACCATTGTCTTCTGCATTGGCAGGTGGATTCTTTACCACTGTCCCACCTAGGAAGCCCATAATTGAGTACAATTTTATGTAATACAGATATACTAATGAAAAGAATTCTTTGGGGGAAATAACATTTCACTTCATTGAGGTTCAAAATTAGTATTCCAGGTTGGGAAGATCCCCTGGAGAAGGGCATGGCAACCCACTTCAGTGTTCTTGTCTGGACAGTATTCTTACATGGCAGGCTGCAGTCCATGGGGTCACAAAGGGTCAGACAGGACTGAGCGACTAAGCACAGTGCGGCACACATTAAATGTAAAATATTCTGATCTGTAATGGTATTTTATATATTTCATGATCTTTGGAAACACCTTTTCACACACATAGGTATTGCCAAATACTAACGTATCATTCTACAAGCATATAATTTTTTAAATCTTTATTGGAGTATAGTTGCTTTGCATTGCTGTGTTAGTTTCTACTGCACAACAAAGTGAATCAGCTATACATATACATATGTCCCCTCTTTTTTGGATTTCTTTCCCATTTACATCACCACAGAGCACTGAGTAGAGTTATAGATTCTCATTAGTTATCTGTTTTATACACAGTATCAATAGTTTATATATGTCAATCCCAATCTCCCAGTTCATCACACCCAACCTTCCCCCTTTGTATCCATACATTTATGCCCGACATCTATGTTTTTATTTCTGCTTAAATAATATCATCTATACCAATTTATTCAGGTTTCACTTATATGTATTAATATACAATATTTGTTTTACACTTTCTGACATACTTCATCCTGTATGACAGTCTCTAGTCCATCCACATCTCTACAAATGACCCAGTTGTGTTCCTATTTATGCCTGAGTAATATTCCATTGGTAGCTCAGCTGGTAAAGAATCCACCTTCAATGCAGGAGACCCCCGTTCGATCCCTAGGTTGGAAAGATCCCCTGGAAAAGGAATAGGCTACCCATTCCAGTATTCATGGGCTTCCCTGGTGACTCAGACAGTAAAGAATCCACCTACATTGTGGGAGACCTGGGTTTGATCCCTGGGTTGGGAAGGTCCTCTGGAGAAGTGCATGGCAACCCACTCTAGTATTCTTGCCTGGAGAATCTCCATGGACAGAGGAGCCTGGCGGGCTACAGTCTTGGAGGTCACAAAGCGTCGGATTTTGAGTGACTAAGCACTGAGCAACATTCCTTTGTATATATGTACCTTATCTTCTTTATCCATTTCTCTCTGGGTGGACATCTAGGTTTCTTCCCTGTCCTATCTATTGTAAACAGTGCTTCAATGAACATTGGGGCGCACGTGTCTTTTTGAATTATGGTTTTCTCCAGACATATGCACAGTAGTGGAATTGCTAGGTCAAATGGTAGTTATATTTTTAGTGTTTTAAGGAACTTCCATACTGTTCTCCATAGTGGCTGTATCAGTTTACATTTCCACCAACAGTGCAAGAGGCTTCCCTTTTCTCCATACCCTCTCCAGCATGTATTGTTTATAGATTTTGTGATGATAGCCATTCTAACCAGTGTGAGGTGACGACTCTTTGTAGTTTTGATTTGCATTTCTCTAATAATTAGTGATGTTGAGCATCTTTTCATGTGTTCAGTGGCTATCTGTATGTCTTCTTTGGAGAAATGTCTGTGTACCCATTTTTTGACTGGGTTGTTTGTTTTTTTATATTGAGCTGAATGAGTTGCTTGTATATTTTGGAGATTAATCCCTTGTCAGTTTCTTCATTTGCAAATGTTTTCTCCCATTCTAAGGGTTGTCTTTTTGTCTTGTTTATGGTTCCCTTCGCTGTGCAAATGCTTTTCAATATACCTAGGTCCCATTTGTTTATTTTTGTTTTTATTTTCATTACTGTAGCAGGTGGGTCAAAAAAGGTTTTGCTATAATTTATGTCAAAGGGTGTTCTGCCTGTTTTTCTCTAAGAGTTTTATCGTGTCTGGCCTTACATCAGGTCTTTAATCCATTTTATTTTTGTGTATGGTGTTAAGGAGTGTTCTAATTGCATTCTTTTACATGTAACTCTCCAGTTTTCCCAGCACCACTTATTGAAGAAGCTGTCTTTTATCCCTTGTATATTCTGTCCTCCTTTCTCATAGATTAGAGGACCATAGCTGTGTGGGTTTATCTCTGGGCTTTCTATCTTGTTCTTTTGGTCTGTATTTCTGTTTTCTTGCCAGTACCATACTGTCTTGATGACTGTAGCCATGTAGTATAGTCTGAAGTCAGTAAGCCTGATTTCTCCAGCTCCATTTTTCTTTCTTAAGACTGCTTTGGCTTTTGAGGGTCACGTTTCCATACAAACTGTAAAATTTTCTGTTCTAGTTTTGTGAAAAATGCTGTTGGTAATTTGATAGGGATTGCATTGAATTTGTATATTCCTTTGGATAGTATAGTCATTTTCACACTATTGATTCTTTTATCTCTACATCTGTGTGTGTCATCTTTGATTTCTTTCATCATTATCTTATAGTTTTCTGCATACAGGTCTTTTGCCTCCTTATGTAGGTTTATTCCTAGGTATTTTGTTCATTGGTTGCAGTGATAAATGGGATTGTTTCCTTAATTTCTCTTTCTGATCTTTTGTTGCTAGTGTATAGAAATGCAAGAGATTTCTGTGTATTAATTTTATGTCCCATAAATTTAATCGTTCTCATAGTTCTCTGGTGCTATCTAGGATTTTCTACTTATAGTATCATGTCTTCTACAAACAGTGTAGGTAGTTTTACTTCTTCTTTTCCAATTTTGATTCCTTCTCTTTCTTTTTCTTCTGTGATTGCCATGGCTATGTCTTCCAAGACTGTGTTGAATAATAGTGGTGAGTGAAGATCCTTGTCTTGTTCCAGATTTAGAGAAAATACTTTCAATTTTTCACCATTGAGAATAATGTTTGCTGTAGGTTTGTCATATATGGCGTTTATTATGTTGAGATAGGTTCCTTTCCACTTTCTGGAGAGTATTTATCATAAATGGGTGTTGAATTTTCTCAAAAGCCTTTTTTGCATCTGTTGAGATGATCATATGGTTTTTATTCTTCAACTTGTTGATGGTGATGTATCACATTGATATGTATACATTGAAGAATCCTTGTATCCCTGGGATAAATCATACCCTTGATCATGATAGATGATCCTCTTAATGTGTTGTTGGATTTGATTTACTAGTATTTTGTTGAGGATTTTGCATCTGTGTTCATCAGTAATACTGGTCTATAATTTCCTTTTTCTGTGATAATCTTTGTATGATTTTATTTTTTTTAATTTGTTTATTTTAATTGGAGGCTAATTACTGTACGATATTGTAGTGGTTTTTGCCATACATTGACATGAATCAGCCACGAGTGTACATGTGTTCCCCATCCTGAAGCCCCCTCCCAGCTGCCTCCCCATCCCATCCCTCAGGGTCATCCCAGTGCTCCGGCCCTGAGCACCCTGTCTCATGCTTCGAGCCTGGACTGGCGATCTGTTTCACGTATGCTAATATACATGTTTCAATGCCATTCTCCCAAATCATCCCACCCTCGCCTTCTCCCACAGAGTCCAAAAGACTGTTCTATACATCTGTGTCTCTTTTGCTGTCTCGCATATAGGGTCATTGTTACCATCTTTCTAAATTCCATATATATGCATTAGTATACTGTATTGGTGTTTTTCTTTCTGACTTCCTTCACTCTGTATAATAGGCTCCAGTTTCATCCATCTCATTAGAACTGATTCAACTGGATTCTTTTTAATGGCTGAGTAATATTCCATTGTGTATATGTACCACAGCTTTCTTATCCATTTCTTTGTATGATTTTAATATTATGGTGATGGCCTTGTCTTGTCAAATGAGTTTGGAAATATTCCACCCTCTGCAGCATTTTAGAAGAGTTTGAGAAAGATAGGTGTTAGCTCTTCTCTAAATGGTAGACTGTTTGCCTATGAAGCTATCTCATCCTAAACTTGCATTTGTGTGAATATTTTTAATCACAGATCCAATTTCATTACTTTGATTGGTCTGTTCATATATTCTGTTTCTTCCTGGTTCAGTCTTGGGAGACTGTACCTTTCTAAGAATTTGTCCATTTCTTCCAGGTTGTCCTTTTTATTGGCATATAGTTGCTTGAAGAAATCTCATGATCCTTTGTATTTTTGCATTGTCAGTTGTACCTTCTCCTTTTTCATATCTAATTTTATTGATTTGAGACCTCTTTCTTTTTTCCTTGATGAGTCTAAAGGTTTTTGTATCGTATCTTCTCAAAGAAACAAGTTGTAGTTTCATTGATCAGTGCTATTGTTTTCTTTGTGTCATTTATTTCTACTCTGATCTTTATGATTTCTTCCTTCTACTAACTTTGGGTTTTGTTTATTCTTCTTTTTCTAGTTCCTTTAGGTGTAAGGTTAGGTTGTTTATTTGATATTTTTCTAGTTTCTTGCAGTAGGATTGTATTGCTTTAAACTTCCCTCTTAGAAAGTAAGTTAACTATATAACACAGGGAACCCAGCCTGGCACTCTGTGATGAGCCAAAGGGGTGGGATGGGGGGAGAAGAGGAAGGCTCAACAGGGAGGGGGGAAAATGTATAATTATAGCTAATTCTGTTGTTATACAATAGAAACCAACACAACTTTGAAAGCAATTTCCCCTCCAATTAAAAATAAATATATAAATAAATAAATATATATATATATATATATATATATATATATATATATATATATATATATATATGAACTTCCCTCTTAGAACTGCTTTTGCTGAATCCTAGAGGTTTTGGGTAATCATGTTTTTGTTGTCATTTGTTATTAGGTATTTTTTTATTCTTGGGGATGGTTTTGATCACACCACCTCCTGTATAATGTTAGGAACCTCTGTCCATAGTTCTTCAGGCACTCTGTCTATCAGACCTAATCCCTTAAATCTATTTGTTGCTTCCACTGTATAATTATAAAGTATTTGGTTTAGGTCATACCTGAATGGTCTAGTGGTTTTCCTTACTTTCTTCAATTTAAGTCTGAATTTGACAATAAGGAGTTCATGATCTGAGCCACAGTCAGCTCCTGGTCTCGCTTTTGCTGACTGTATAGAACTTCTCCATCTTTGACTGCAAAGAGTATAGTCAGTCTGATTTTGATATTGACCATCTGGTGGTGTCCATGTATAGAGTGATCTCTTGTGTTGGTGGAAGAGGGTGTTAGCTATGACCAGTGCATTCTCTTGGCAAAACTCTGTTAGCCTTTGCCCTGTTTGATTTCGTACTCCAAGGCCAAACCTGCCTGTTAGTATCTGATTATCTCTTGACTTCCCACTTTTGCATTCCGGTCACCTATGGTGAAAAGGACATCTTTTTTTGGTGTTCATTCTAGAACGTCTTGTGGGTCATCATAGAGCCATTCAACTCCAGCTTCTTCAGCATTAGTGGTTGGAGCTTAGACTTGGATTACTGTGATATTGAATTATTTGCCTTGGAAATGAACAGAGATCATTCTGTTGTTTTTGAGACTGCACTCAAGCCCTCCAAAATGCAGGGCTTCCCCGATAGCTCAGTTGGTAAAGAGTCCACCTGGATCTCAATGCAAGAGACCCTGGTTCGATTCCTGGGTCAGGAAGATCCGCTGGAGAAGGGATAAGCTACCCACTCCAGTATTCTTGGGTTTCTCTTGTGGCTCAGCTGGTAAAGAATCTGCCTGCAATGCGGGAGATCTGGGTTCGATCCCTAGGTCAGGAAGATCCCCTGGAGAATGGAACAGCTACCCACTCCAGTATTTTGGCCTGGAGAATTCCATCGACTCTATAGTCCATAGGGTCACAAAGAGTCAGACATGACTGAGCAACTTTCACTTTCACTGCATTTCAGACTTTCTTGTGACTATGAGGGCCATTCTATTTCTTCGAAGGGATTCTTGCGCATGGTAGTAGATATAATGGACATCTGAATTCAATTCGCCCATTCTGGTCCATTTTAGTTCACTGATTCCTAAAATATTGAAGTTCACTCTTGCCATCTCCTGTTTGACCATTTCCAACTTACCTTGATTCGTGGACCTAACATTCCAGGTTCCTATGCAATATTGTTCTTTCACCATTGGACTTCACTTCTGTCACCAGTCACATCCATAACTGGGCATTGTTTTCACTTTGGCTCAGCCTTTCCATTCTTTCCTGAACTATTTCTCCACTCTTCTCCAGTAGCATATTGGGTACCTACTGACCTGGGGAGTTCATCTTTCAGTGTCATATCTTTTTGCCTTTTCATACTGTTCATGAGGTTCTCAAGGCAAGAATACTGAAGTGGTTTGCCATGCCCTTCTCCAGTGGACCACATTTTGTCAGAACTCTCCACTGTGACCCGTCCATCTTGGGTGGCCCTAAACGGCATGGCTCATAGTTTCATTGGGTTAGACAAGGCTGTGATCAGTTTGATTAGTTTTCTGTGATTGTGGTTTTCATTCTGTCTGCCCTCTGAAGGATAAGAATAAGAGACTTGTGAAAGCTTCCTGATGGGAGAGACTGGCTGTAGGGGAATCTGGGTCTGGCTTGGATGGGCAGGGCCATGCTCTGTAAATCTTTAATCCAATTTCCTGTTGATGGGTGGAGCTGTGTTCCCTCCCTGTTGGCCTGTGTTTGGTAGAGGTAATGTTGGTAATGGTGACCTCCTTCAAAAGGACTTCTGCCAGCACACCACACTCCCATGACTGTTGTATTCAGTGCCCATGACCCCATAGCAGGCCACTGTCAACCCACTCCTCTGCCAGAGACTGCTGGACACTCACAGGCATGTCTGGCTCAGTCTCTTGTGGGGTCACTGCTCCTTTCTCTTGGATCCTAGTGTGCACAAGGTTTTGTTTGTGCCCTCCAAGAGTCTATTTCCCCAGTCCTGTGGAAGTTCTGTAATCAAATCCTACTGGCTTTCAAAGTCAAATTCCCTGGGGGTTCTCAGTCCGGTTACCAGATCCCCAGGTTGGGAACTCTGTTGTGGGCCCTAGAACTTTTACAACAGTACTATAACTTCTTTGGTATAATTGTTCTCCAGTTTGTGGCATCTGGTCCCATCACTTCATGGCAAATAGATGGGGAAATAATGGAAACAGTGGCAGACTTTATATTCTTGGGCTCCAAAATCACTGCAGATAGTGACTGCAGCCATGAAATTAAAATATGCTTGCTCCTTGGACAAAAAGCTATGACAGCCCTGGACAGCATATTAAAAAGCAAAGACATTACTTTGCCAACAAAGGTCTGTCTAGTCAAAGCTATGGTTTTTCCAGTAGTCATGTATGGATATGAGAGTTGGACTATAAAGAAAGCTGAGCACCAAAGAACTGATGTTTCTGAACTGTGGTGCTGGAGAAGACTCTTGAGAGTCCCTTGGACAGCAAGGAGATCAAACCAGTCAATCCTAAAGGAAATCAACCCTGAATATTCATTGGAAGGACTGTTGCTGAAGCTGAAACTCCAATACTTTGGCCACCTGATGTGAAGAACTGACTCATTGGAAAAGACCCTGATGCTGAGAAAGATTAAAGGCAGGAGGAGAAGGGAAAGACAGAGGATGAGATGGTTGAATGGCATCATGGACTTGGTGGGCATGAGTTTGAGCAAGCTCTGGGAGTTGGTGATGGACAGGGAAGCCTGGCATGCTGCAGTCCATGGGGTCGCAAAGAGTCAGACATGACTGAGTGACTGAACTGAACTGATTTTTTAATTTCCTCTTTGATTTCTTCAGTGATCTCTTGGTTATTTAGTTGCATATTGTCTAGCCTCCACATGTTTGTGTTTTTTGAAGTTTTTTTTTCTGTATATAATTTCTAATGTTATAGCATTGTACTTGGATATGCTATGAAGTTTCAATTACAATTACAGATATGCTTTGGTTTTTTTTTAATGTACTGAGGCTTGATTTGTGACCCAAGATTGATCTGTCCTGAAGGATATTTCATGTTCACTTGAGAACAAAATGTATTCTGCTGCTTGTAGATGGAATGTCCTGTAACTATCAATTAAGTCTATCTAGTCTAATGTGTCTTTTAAAGCTTGGGTTTCCTTAATAATTTTCTGTCTGAATGATCTATCCATTGGTGTCAGTGGAGTGTTAAAGTTCTCCACTATTAGTGTGTTACTGTTGATTTCTCCCTTTTATGGATGTTAGCATTTGCCTTATATATTAAAGGGCTCCTACAATAGGTGCATTAAATATTTATAACTGTTATATTTTCTTCTTGGATTGATCCCTTGATCATTATGTAGTGTCCTTCATTGTATCTTATGACAGTCTTTATTTTAAAGTCTATTTTGTGTGACATGAGTATTGCTGCTTCACCTTTGTTTTGATTTCCATTTGCATGGAATATCTTTTTCCATCCCCTAACTTTCAGCCTGTATTTCTCCCTACATCTGAAGTGGGTCCCTTGTGGGCAGCATATATATGGATCTTGTTTTTATCCATTCAGCCTGTCTTTATCTTTTCATTGGAGCATTTAATCCATTTACATTTAAAGTAATTATATGTATATTCCTATTACCATTTTCCTAGTTGTTTTGAATTTGTTTTTGTAGGTTTTTTCCTTCTCTGTGCTTCCTGCCTAGAGAAGTTCTTTTAACATTTATTACAAAGCTGGTCTGGTGATGCTGAATTCTCTTAGCTTTTACTTGTCTTTAAATCTTTTGATTTCTCCATCAAATCTGAGCCTTCCTGGGTAGAGTAATCTTGTTGTAGGTTTTCCCTTCTATCACTTCAAATATATCCTATCTGGCTAGCAGAGTTTCTGTTAGGAAATCAGCTGAATATCTTATGGAGATTCCCCTATATTTTTTTTAATTTATTTATTTTAATTGGAGGCTAATTACTGTACAATATTATAGTGGTTTTTGCCATACATTGACATGAATCAGCCATACGTGTGTGGCTGAAGCCCCCTCCCACCTCCCTCCCCATCCCTTCCCTCGGGGTCGTCCCGGTGCACTGGCCCTGAGCGCCCTGTCTCACGCATCAAACCTGGACTGGCGATCTATTTCACGTATGATAATATACATGTTTCAATGCTATTCTCTCAAATTATTCCACCCTTGCCTTGCTGCTTTTAGGTTTTTTTTGTATTTAAATTTTTCAGTTTGATTAATACGTGTTTCAGCTTGTTTCTCCTTGGGTTTATCTTATATGGAACTCCCTGTGCTTCCTGGACTTGACTGTTTCCTTTCCCATGTTAGGGAAGTTTTTTACTATAATCTCTTCGAATATTTTCCCAGACCCTTTCTCTTTCTCTCCTTCTGGGACCCGTATAACTTAATTGTTGGTGTGTTTAATGTTGTCCCAGAGGTCTCTGAGATTGTGCTCAATTCTTTTCATTCTTTTTCCTTTATTCACGTCAAAACAGTTACTTCCACCATTTTATTTCTAGCTCTCTTATCCATTCTTCTCTCAGTTATTCTATTGATTCCTCGTAGTGTGTTTTTAATTTCCGTTATTGTGTTGTTCATCATTGCTTGTTTGTTCCTTAGTGTTTCCAGGTCGTTGTTAACCATTTCTTGTATTTTCTCCATTCTGTTTCTCAGATTTTGGATCATCTTTACTATCATTCCTCTGAATTATTTTTCAGATAGATTTCCTGTTTCCTTTTCACCTGTGGGTTTTTTCGTTGCTGCTTCAGCTGTAACATATTTCTCTGTCTTCTCCTTGTTTAACTTACTGTGCTTGAGTTTCCTTTTTACAGGCTACAGGGTCATAGTTCCTCCTGCTTCTAGTGGGAGAGGTTGGTTGTTCCAAGGGCTTGTGTAGGCTTCCTGGTGGTAGGAACTGGTGCCTGTGCTCTGGTGGCTAGTGCTGAGTCTTTTCCCGTTAATGGGCAGAGACACATCAGGTGGTGTATTTGGGGATTTCTGTGAGCTTAGTACAACTTTAGGCAGCCTGTCAGCTGATGGGTGGGGCTGTGTTCCCTTCTTGCTGCTTATTTGGTGTTCAGTATCCAGCACTGGAGCATGTATACAGTTGGGTGGAGCTAGGCTGTGGTATCAAGAAAGATGGTTATTCAGCTAAGTAGCAGCGCCAGAATCTGAAATCAGCTCTGACTATAGAAACCATGTTCTTTCCAAGACACCACATTGCTGATGGATGGTAAGTACATGAGGTAAGCTACATTCCCAGGATGCAGCACTGACCTAGCCAGTTGCCAGCTCCTGGAGCAAATGCTGTCTTGATCTATTTTGAGCTAATTTCTGTATATGATATGGTCCAGTTATGTTTTTGCATGTTGCTGTCCAGTTTTCCCAATATGACTTCCTGAAGAAGCTATCCTTTCCTCATTGTATGTTCTTGGCTCCTTTGTCGTAAATTAATTGAGCATAAGTATACACGTTTATTTCCGGACTGTCTATTCTGTTCCATTGATCTGTGTGTCTGTTTTCATGCCAATATCATTTTATTTTGATGACTATAGCTCTATAATGTAGTTTGAAATTAGGAAGCATGAAGCCTCCCGCTTTGTTCCTTCTCAAGATTGATTTGTCTATTTTAGGGTCTTTTGTCATTCTGTAAAAATTTTAGAATTGTTCTGTTACTGTGAAAACCACAATTGGAGTTTTGATAGGGACTTCATTGAGTCTAGAGACCGCTTTTAAAGTACGGAGATTTTAACAATAGTAACTCTGCCAGTCCATGAGCATGGAATATCTTTCCATTTATTTGTGTCTTCTTCAGTTTTTTTTTTCATCAGTGCCTTCTTAGTTTTCAGTCATTCACCTTCTTGATTAAATTTATTTTAAGTATTTTATTCTTCTTGGTGCAGTTATCAATGGGATTATTTTCTTAATTTAACTTTCTGATAGTTTGTTAGTGTATAGAAACACAGCAGATGTATGTTGTTCTTATATCCTGCAAATTGACTGAATTCATTTATTAGTTCTAAGGTTTTTTAGGTGGAATCTTTAAAGTTTTCTGTATATACTATTATTATATTATCTACAAATAGTGGCATTTTTACTTTTTCCTTTCCAGTTTGGATACGTTTCATTTTTTTCCTGCCTACTTGGCTTGGCTAGGCCTTCCAATATCATGTTGAAGAAAAATGATGAGAGTGGACATCCTTGTCTTGTTTCTAATCTTAGAGGAAAACCTTTTGGCTTTGGACCATTGAGTATGATGTTATCTGTAATATTAGTATATGACCTTTGTTGTGTTGGGGTACATTTCCTCTAGTCCCACTCTTTTGAGGATTTTAATCATATTAATAAATGGATGAATTTTGTCAAGTGCTTTTTTTATCTGTTGATATGATCAAAGAAAAATCATACTATTTTTTCTTATGTTTTGTTAATATGGTGTATCACATTGATTTGTGGAATATGAATCATCCTTGTATCCCTGCAATAAATCCAACTTGATTATGGCATTGATTTTTTTAATATATTGTTGAATTCAACTTGATGATTTCTTTGAGAATTTTTACCTGTATGTTCATCAGAGATATTGGCCTATAATTTTCTTTGCTTGTGGTTTCCTTGCCTGGTTTTGGTATCAGAGTAATTATGGCCTTGGAAAATGAGTTTGGAAGTGTTCTCTCATTTCCTACCTTTTGGAAGACTTTGAGAGTATTGGTATTAATTCTTCTTTGAAGGTTTGGTAGAATTCACCAGTGAAGCTGTCATGTCCTGGACTTTTATTTGTAGGGAGTTTTTAAATTACTGATTCAGTATCCCTACTGATAATCAGCCTGTTCAGATTTTCTGTTCATATTCAGCCTTGGAAGTTTGCATGTTTCTAAGAGTTTATCCATTTGGTCTAGGTTTTCCAATTTGTTGGCATATAATTGTTGATAATAGTCTCTTAATGATCCTGTATATTTCTGTGTTGTCAGTTGCATCTCTTTCATTTCTGATTTTTTTTTTTACTTTAGTTCTCTCTCTCTTGTTGAGTCTGGCCAAAGGTATCAGCTTGGTTTATTTTTTCAAACAACCAGCTCTTATTTTCATTGATCTCTTCTAGTGTCTTTTAGTCTCTATTTCATTTACTGCTGCTCTTAGGTCTGAAGTGAGGCTCTTGTAGGCGCATGTAGGTGGGTCTTGTTTTTCATTCCATCAATCCCCCTCTGCCTTTTGATCAAAGAATTTAGTCCATTTACCTTTAAAGTAATTGTTAATAGATATGTTATTGCCGTTTCTAGTGTTTCTGGCTGTTTTGTGGTTCCTCTGTTCATTTTTTCTCCGGCTATCTTCCTTTGTGGTTTGATGAGTTTCAGGTTCCTTTCTTTGTCATTATCTTTTGTGTCTACCTTAAGTTTTTGCTTGTTGTTTACCACAAGGCTTACACATAACAACTTGTATTTATAACAGTGTTTATGTTGATACCAGTGTTTGAACACTCTGTAAATCTCTACTTATTTATTCTCTCCTCACCCAACATTTTGTTTTTTTATATCATATTTTATGTCTTTTGTTTATCTTGTAAATCCCTTACTTAAACATTATAGCTACAGTTATTTTTACTATTTTTGTCTTTTGACCTTCGCATTAATAATTCATTCAGTACCATTACCATTACCATATATTTGCCTCTACCAGTGAGATTTATACTTTCATATATTTTGTTACTAATTAGCACCCTTTCTGTTCAGCTTAAAAAGATACCTTTAACATCTTTTCTTAAGATGGTAGGTTTAGTGGTGATGAACTCCTTTATCTTTTGCTTGCTGGAAACCTCTATCACCTTCAGTTCTGAATGATAACTTTGGTAGGTAATGTATTCTTGGTTGGAAATTTTTATCTTTCAGCACTTCAAATATGTGTACTATTTCCTTCTGATCTTTAAAATTTCTGTTAAAAAATCTGCTGATAGTCTTATGGGGTCTCCTTGTACAAAATAAGTTGTTTTTCTCTTTCAGCTTTTAAGATCTCTCCTTGTCTTTACCTTCTGACATTTTAATATAATGTGTCTTGGTGTAGACCTCTGGGTTCATCTTATTTGGAACTGTCTGGGCTTCCCAAATCTGAATGTCTGTTTCTTTCCCCAGTTTAGGACAGTTTTCAGCCATTATTTCTTCAAATAAGTTTTGTTTCCCTTTTTAATTTTTTTCTGAGACCTCTGTAATGTGATGGTTAATGCGCTCTATGTTGTCCCATAAGTCCTTTAAGCTGTCTTCACCATTTTTCATTCTTTTTTTTCCTCTTCGCTGCTCTGATTTGGTGAGTTTCAGTGCCATGTCTCAAGTTCTCCAATCCTTTCTTCTGCTTCATCAAACCTGCTTTTGACCCCCACTGGTTATTTTTCAATTCAGTTACTGTGTTCTTCAGTTCTGTGAGTTCTGTTTGGAACTTTTTTATGTTTTCTATCTTTAAGTTCTCACTGTGTTTATCCATTCTTCTTCCAAGTTTAGTGAGCATCTTTGTGATCATTTATTGAACTTTTTATCAGGTAAATTATTTATCTCCAGTTCATTAACATTTTTCTGATGTTTTATCTTGTTCTTTCATTTGGAACATATTTCTCTTTCTTCTATTTGCTTGATTCTGTACTGGTTTCTATGCACTGGATGAAAGAGCCACCTCTTCCACTTGAACTGCTGGCTTTTTCATTCAACCCTGTCCTAGCTCTTGGTTTTCTCTCAACTGTCTGTAATTATCCAAGAAGCCTATCTTATATTTAATAGCTCTCAGTACTTGAGGAAGTGCCAAGATCAGTCAGTGTCCCAAAGGGGAGAGCTCAGTCAGCACCTTGATTCAGGCTGATTGGAAACCAAGTCCTCACACAGCAGCTTTTCAAGAATGCAAATATATGCAGTTCTGTAGGAAGGCAAGGATAAGCCCTGCTGGCCCCCAGAACCAGGCTATCTGGAGGTGACCCCTGGCAGCAGTCACAAAAATTGGGTCTCCAGGTGGGTGTATAAGCTCCTTCCTGGGAGTTACTAGCGAACTCGAGTCACACAGGAGGAAGTGCAAAGGTGGTGTCCCCGGCTGCATTCTTTGAGAGCACCTGCTCACCCTCTAGGTGTGTGTCAGACCTGTTGCCTATCCCCAGGGCTGAAGTTCCTAGACAAGCAAATAGCCTCTTTTACAGAAAGAGTGGGAGTGTGTTTCAATCTGCTGTCTGTACGATGCCCTGAAAATGGTAGTCTTCCAAGAACTGTCTCTATAATTGTTATAGTCCTGTGGGACCCAGGAATGCAAGTCCCCCTGACCAGGTGATCACAGGTCTTTCCCTGGGTGGCAGCTGCAAGAACCGTGTCACCAAATGTAAAAACCAGAGCACCAGTATTGTGGAGAACCTCCTTTTCAGAAGATAAAAGCACTCTGGAGTACAGCTGCTGCTGCTGCTGCTAAGTCGCATCAGGCATGTCCGACTCTGTGCGACCCCATAGACGGCAGCCCACCAGGCTCCCCCATCCCTGGGATTCTCCAGGCAAGAACACTGGAGTGGGTTGCCATTTCCTTCTCCAGTGCATGAAAGTGAAAAGTGAAAGTGAAGTCGCTCAGTTGTGTCTGACTTCGCGACCCCATGGACTGCAGCCTACCAGGCTCCTCCGTCCACGGGATTTCCCAGGCAAGAGTATTGGAGTGGGTCGCCATTGCCTTCTCCGCTGGAGTATAGCAGAAGAGCTCAAAAATGGTACCCACTGGCTGATGTGGGACAGATGGGGAGTACACAGATGGCATTCACTGAAAAAAAAGGAAAAGAAGAGAAAGAAAAAGAAAACGGGGAAAGGAAAAAGAAAAAGATAATACCCAATCAGAAAGGGGTGGGGGGAAGATGGTGCTGCTGACTTTAGCAAAGCAGAGAGAGAAGAGGAAGATAGTGTCCACCAGCTTCTGTCCCAGGGAGTATCCAGGCAGACATCTGCCCCTCATACCAAGTGCTTTAAAATTAGTAAATGAATCTCTTTCATATAAAGTCTGGATGCTTTTCAAAGGACTGCTTCTGCACTGGTCTCTGGGTTTGGTGAGCCTAGGCATAAACCCTTTAAGAATCCTTCCTTGGTTCCAGAAAGCCCTATATGTCTCATGGGCATGAGCCTTGTTGGTCTTCGAAGTGAGATGCTTTGGGGGGTTATCTCTCAGACACTGGATCTTAAAAGTTAAGGTGACCTATGTGGGGTAGAACCCTTCACTCCTTCTGGAGAAGCTCTGGGTTTTGAGTTCTCTCCAGACTGTGGGTTGTTGTATTGCAGGTAGGGTTTATGATGAGATTGTGTTTCAGCCTTTTCTGCCCACTAGGATGTGGTTTCCTTCCATTTGCCCCATGTAACAGGGTCTCTTTACCACTATGCAGATTCTTTTCAGAAGAAATTGTTCCATGTATAGTTTTAGATAAAATGTATCCATGGGTGCATGCAAGAGCTTCCTACATATCCATCTTGCTAAAATTTCTTATTAAGAGTTTTTGTTATGGTTATTATTCTTTAATAACCAATAAGCAAAACTTTTAAGAATTACGATTTTTAATATTCAGTTTGCTCATTTAAGCATGAAGAGACTCTAACTTGACTCTTGCCAGGAGTGTTTAGGAAAGCTGTGTATTCATGAATTTCATCTGCTCTATATTTACATCATCGTAATATTTTTTAAAACAATTGCATGTTTTTTCATCAGCCTTTGACATTTAGAAAGTAAGAGCTATGCATTAAAAGCTCTGCAAGGAAGCAAACTTTAATGAAATTTTTTTTCTCTCAGTCCCAAAGGGAACATGAACTCTAAAATTGACTGTGGTATATAATAAAAGGTATGACTGCAGCTGAAAGCATTTATAATAAAGTACAAGACTCAATTTCTACTTTGTCCTCTGTCTACACTCATTGGATAGCTGAGTTTATAACTTTATGATAGAACATTCTTCCTAAGAAGTGTGTGAAACCGAAGAGATAAAATAAATATGATAGTTTTCAAAATAGTGAAACCATATTAAATGTGAGGAAACTAGAGTGAGTATAACTACTCAACATATATAAACATACATATTAAACAAACATTCGCACAGGTTGACATTGCTCTCACAAAGGAACTCATTTCTGGATTTAAGAATGAGTTCAGTTTCCTAAACTACTGATCAATCAGTTCAGTCGCTCAGTCGTGTCTGACTTTTTGCGACCCCATGGACTGCAGCACACCAGGCTTCCCTGTCCATCACCAATTCCCGGAGCTTGCTCAAATTCATGTCCATCAAGTTGGTGATGCCTCCAACTGTCTCATCCTATGTCATCCTTCTTTTGGCCTTCAATCTTTCCCACCATCAGGGTCTTTTCCAGTGAGTCAGCTCTTCGCAGCAGGTGGCCAAAGTATTGGAGCTTCAGTTTCAGCATCAGTCCTTCCAGTGAATATTCAGGACTGATCTTCCGTTACGATTGACTGGTTTGATCTCCTTGCAGTCCAAGGGACTCTCAAGAGTTTCTCCAACACGACAGTTCAAAAGCATTAATTCTTCAGCTCTCAACTTTCTTTATGGTCCAACTCTCACATCCATATATGACTACTGGAAAAACCATAGCTTTGACTAGATGGACCTCAAAGATGGACCTTTGTTGGCAAAGTAATGTCTCTGCTTTTTAATATGCTGTCTAGGTTGGCCATAGCTTTTCTTCCAAAGGGCAAACATCTTTTAGTTTCATGGCTGCCTTCACCATCTGCAGTGATTTTGGAGCCCAAGAAAATAAAGTCTGTCACTGTTTCCGTTGTTTCCCCATCTGTTTGCCATGAAGCAATGGGACCAAATTCCATGATCCTAGTTTTTGAATGTTGAGTTTTAAGCCAGGTTTGTCACTCTCCTCTTTCACTTTCATCAAGAGGCTCTTTAGTTCTTCACTTTCTGCCGTAAGGGTGGTGTCATCTGAATATCTGAGGTTATTGATATTTCTCTCAGCAATCTAATTCCAGTTTGTGCTTCATCCAATTCATGGACATGAATTTGGCATTTCGTGTGATGTACTCTGCATAGAAGTTAAATAATCAGAGGACAATATGTAACCTTGACGGACTCCTTTCCCAATTTGGAACCAGTCTCTTGTTCCATGTCCGGACGTCCGGTTCTAACTCTTGCTCCTTGACCTACAAACAGGTTTCTCAGGAGGCAGGTCAGGTAGTCTGGTATTCTCATCTCTTGAAGAATTTTCCACGGTTTGTTGTGATCTACACAGTCAAAGGCTTTGGTGTAATCAATAAAGCCAAAGTAGATGTTTTTCTGGAGTTCTCTTGCTTTTTCTGTGATCCAGTGGATATTGGAAATTCGATCTGTTGTTCTTCTGCCTTTTCATTCCAATCCCAAAAAAGGGCAATGCCAAAGAATGTTTAAACTACCGCACAATTGCACCCATCTCACATGCTAGCAAAGTAATGCCCACAATTGTCCAAAACAGGCTTCAACTGTACGTGAACCGTGAACTTCCAGATGTTCAAGCTGGATTTAGAAAAGGCAGAGGAAGCTACTGATATTACGTATAACATAGATAACTAATGAGAACATACTGTATAGCACAGGGAACTCTACTCAGTGCACTGTGGTGACCCAAATGGAAGGAAGTCAGAAGGGAGGGGATGTATATACATATGTATGACTGATTCATTTTGCTGTATATTAGAAACTGACAGGCCAGAACACTGGAGTGGGTTGCCATGCCCTCCTCCAGGGGATCTTCCCAACCCAGGGATAGAACCCAGGTCTCCTGCATAGAAGGAGGATTCTTTACCATCTGAGCCACCAGGGAAGCCCAGAAACTAACACAACATTGTAGAGTAACTATACGCCAGTAGAAATTAATTTAAAAATAAACAAATAACAGGCTTCCAGTTCAAGATGTTGGCGTAAAAGGGCTTGCGCTCATCTCCTCCTGCAAGAGGACCAAAACTGCAACTAGCTATTGGACAAGCATCAACAGGAGGACACTGGAACCCACCCCGAAAAAGATACCCCGTGTCCCGAGACAAAGAAGAAGCCGCAGCGAGGCGGTAGGAGAAGCACAGTCATGATAAAATCAAATCCCTACCCGCCGGGTGGGTGACCCACAAACCTGAGAACAGTAACACCAAAGAAGTTCCCCCACTGTTGTGAAGGTTCAGAACCCCACGTCAGGCTTCCCAAGCTGGGTATCTGACAAAGGGACTGGGACTGCCCAGGGAATCTGACCTTGAAGGCCAGCAGGACTTGATTATAGGACTTCCACAGGACTGGGGAGAAACAGACTCCAGTCTCGGAGGGCACAAAAAAAATCTTGTGTGCACCAGGACCCAGAGGAAAGGAGCTGTGAGCCCACAGGAAAGTAAACCAAAACTCCCTGCCAGTGGTGGAGGGCCTCCTGTGGAGGCGTGGTCAGCAGAAGCTCACTGCAGGTATGGGGGCCCTGGCAGCTGCAGGCCAGGAAGGTCCCCCTTGGCATAAACCCTCTTGGAGTTCACCATTAACTGACCATAGAGCCGGGAGACCCCAGGGCTGAGACACCTCAGGTCAAACAACTACCAACTACCTATGAGGGAGTGCAGCCCCAGCCATCAGCAGACAGTTGGATTAAAGCTATCCTGAGCAAGGCCCTGCCCACCAGAGCAAGACCCAGTTTTTCCCACTGCCAGTCCCTCCCACCAGGGAGCTTGCACAAGCCTCTTAGCCTCATCCATCAGAGGGCAGACAGAAGAAGCAAGAAGCAGCACAGTCTCACAGCGGCTAAAACAAAACCATATTACAGAGAGTTCATCACAAAAAGCAGAAAGTTATGTCCCAGATGAAGGGACAAGTTAGAAGCACAGAAAAATCCCAGGAAGGATAAACCCAAGGAGGGACACACCAAGACGTAGTAATCAAACTGACAAACATTGAAGACAGAGATAAAATATAAAAAGCAACAAGGGAAAAATGACTAATAACATACAAGGGAGCGCCCATCAGGCTATCGGCTGATGTCTCAACAGAAACTCTACTAGCCAGGAGGGAGTGGCACGATATGTCTAATGTGGTGAAACAAAGAACCTATAACCAAGAACACTCTACCCAGCAAGACTGTCCTTCAGATTTGATGCAGAAATCAAAAACTTTCCAGCAATCAAAAGTTAAGAGAATTCAGCACCACCAAACCAGCTTTACCACAAATGCTAAAGGAAATTCTCTAGGCAGAAAATACAAGATGTTTAGAGCTCCCACTATTTCGTTTTCTCCTTTCTGGGATTCCCTCCTTATGGGAGTTCCCTTTATGTTATTTGCCATTTTTCGCTTGTTGCTTTTAATATTTTATCTTTGTCTTTAATTTTTTTCAGCTATTATCTCTTCAAATATTTTCTCAGGTCCTTTCTGTCTCTCTTCTTTATAGTTGTTACTTGTGTGTTTGTTCTGAGGGCCAGAGGTACACGCAGCAGAAAGATCCTAAAGGAGCCTCAAAGAGCCGTTTTTTTAAGTATCAAATTCTGTGTAAATCCATCAATTTTCATGTTAAAGTTAGATACAGATGACATCAACAATGCTTTAGAACTATGATCTCACAAAATCATGTTTCAGTATTGACCTTTCTTACTTTTGCCTGTTGTGTTCACGTTGTCTTTTATCACTTAAATGTCTCCTCAGTTCAATTACTCTTCAAGAATGACTTACTGAGTACTTACCAGATACAAGTCATGAAATTAGATCCTCTACCTATTGAAATCATGTTCATTGAAAATTCACATCAAATGCAGAAGCCTCCAAGATCACTCTTCAACTCGTAATGGGTAGATGTGCGCATGCTAAGTTGCTTCAGTCCATGTCTGACTCTGTGCGACCCTAAAGACTGTAGCCCGCCAGGCTCCTCTGTCCATAGACTTTTCCAGGCCAGAATACTGGAGTGGGTTGCAATTTCCTCCCCCAGAGGATCTTCCCGACCTGGGGATTGAACCTGTGTCTCGTGTCTCCTGCATTGGCAGGCGGGTTCTTTTCCACCAGCACCACCTGGGTAGATAGATGTGATTTATTGTTCTTCTGAATGTTTTTTTGTGCTTCCTTCTCCCCTTATGACATTTTATTTATTAATATACTTGTTTTCCCTCCACCCACCTATAGCCAGTCTTCTTCCCCCCATTAGGCTGTAAACTTGACCATGGCAAAGACAAGTCTCACTCATGTATGTATCCATCCGTGCTGCCTTAAACATGCTTTTCAAAGTCGGGACTAGAAAGATACATGAAAGTCTTTGCAGCTGGAAAAGAGTGGGGAAATGTGGAACATGAGCTTCCTACCTCTGTTCTCAGCAGAGCAGAGCCTCTGGGTGTGATGTCCTGTTGTTCCTCGGGCACATCTTAATAGAGGCAGCTCTTCCTCCCCTAGCTCTTCTTCTTCCTCTTTGCTTCCCTTTCCTCTTCCTCCTTCCCCTTCTCCTCTCCTCTAACCTTTTCTCCTTCTTCCTTTCTTATTCTCACTATTTAATTGTAGCCTAGTGTAGTCTTCAACGTTTTGTATGCTTAGTCTCAGGTTTAAAATGGGATATGTGCTGGTATGAAAATGTTTTAAGTTGTTACAGTTCAGTAAGGGATCCCTTCTTTCACCTTTGAAGACTTAGTGCCAGAACCCAACTAAATAGACCAGTGATGTTCCCACGAGTAGGTAGAAGAATAATCCAAATGTTTGATTCTTCCTTAACTTATAGAATGTTGAGCCGTAATGGACATACTGTAAAATGAAAACTGTAGAAATAAGATTAAGTGAATTAAATTATTTTTCCTAATAATCTCACCCCTTCCTTAGATTCAGGTCAGAAGACATTTAAAAGGAGAAGATCTATCATAAACTGGGCCTTTTGGCGGGGTTCTAGCATTCACCTGGATAACTTGCCTGTGTCACCAACATCTCCTATCCCAGGACAGCTCTTCGGGGTTTCTCTGCCAGATATTTGTGAGAATGACAATCTGCCCAAAGCTGTCTTGGTAAGTCTCATTTTGGCCTATAGCACTAATAGGAAAGGAGATTTGGGAAAGGAATGCTCTGGGAAGTAAATCTTTCCCTAAAAAATGGGAAATTTATAGATACCCATTGCTTTGGCTGAGAATCATTATTATCCCTTCAAAGTAAAAAAAATCTGATTAAGCTACTGCAGAGTCATAAGGCAGACATAATAGGGAGAGATAATCTAGCCTACTGATTTCAGGCAAGACCCCCATTAACCTACTCAGATAAATTAGAACCTACACTGTAGATAGAGAATCCACATTAGCCCTAACATTTTTCTCACAGCCTTTCTTGAACCCTGCATTGTTCAGAAAGTCTCATTTAATCACTTTACCAACACAGACTAAATCTTAACATTTTTAAACTTGTGTTTTATTTGTATTCCAAGTCTGTTAAGTATAAAGATACATCCTCTGGTATTTAGTTATCTTTTGTATGTAGAAGAGATCAAATGAAAGCCACTGAGTATATATTTTTTCCAGTTAATACAGTAAATGGGTAGTACTAAAGAGTATTTATTGAGTGTCCAGTATCCTCCAAGCGATATACTAGACTCCTGGTCCTTTATTCTGTGTTGTGCATCTATCTATAAGCACCAGGTACTAGTGTAGCCATGTTATTGCTTATCCTTCACAACAGATTTGGAAGGTGGTTATCATCATCATCATTACCATCATTCCTACTCTACAAATTAAAGGGAACCCCCCGCCCAAGTTTACCGAAGGTCACACCATAAATATGTGTCATAGCTAGGTTCCATATCCCATGGAATGCTTGTCTCCAACACCCATTCTCTTCCTATATGGCAAGCAGAGGATACACAACTTGAAAGAAAGTGAAATAAAAGACTGAGCAGAATGAAATGGAATGGAGAAAGCTTCCTAAAGGAGATGATTTGGGAGGCTGATTTTAAAAGAAGGAAATAGTGACTTTCCTGGGGGACCAGTAGTTAAGAATCTGCCTTCCAATACAGTGGGTTCTGTCACTGGGCAGGGAACCAACTGAAGATCCCACATGCCACAGGGCAGCTAAGTCCATGTACCGCAATGAAGAGCATGCAGCAACTAAGACCTAACACAGCCAGAAACATACCGCCGAAGAGAAAGAACAAGACAACCAAGTGGAGAATGAATTTTGGAAGAGCATTTTCATACTTAGGGAAAAGAATCTTTATTGGAGAGTAATGGGAGAATAGTTAGGAAGGAGAGAGACAAGTTAACATGTACCTTGAAGTGACTGCTGGTTCACTGAAAAAAGACAGTCTCATTAAAGCAAGTGTTTAAAATGTTTTAGATGTTAAATATAGCAAGTATAAATAGGAGAAGGACATTTAGAGATGCCAAAAAGCAAATAGACTTTAATCCTCTAGCAGGCCTTCTAGCCCCAGGCCTTCAGGTCTTTCCCCTGGTACACCCCAGCCTCTGGCAGCTGGAGAGGGCAAATACATATTCCCTTGCTTGTTCTGCATGAAGAACCATTTTGATTTTCTTTTTCTTTTGCTTCCCAATAGGATATGCTTTTCTTTCTTAATCAGAAAGGACCTCTCACAAAAGGCATCTTCAGACAGTCGGCCAATGTGAAATCCTGCAGAGAGCTGAAAGAAAAATTGAATTCCGGAGCTGAAGTACAACTAGACTGTGAATCTATTTTCGTAATAGCATCTGTCTTAAAGGTAGGGAAGTTTCTCCCTTCATCCACCCCACAGCATAGCTCTGGAGGACAACTGGTTTTCTCATTGTAACATTACTCCCATCTGCAAAAGACCATAATAGAAATAGAAAAAAGTGTTAAAAAAAAAAAAACTTCATAAATTCATGTGTGTGCTCAGTTGCTCAGTTGTGTCTGACTCTTTGTTACCCCATGAACTGTAGCCTGCTAGATTCCTTTGTCCACAGGATTCTCCAGGCAAGAATGCTGGAGTGGGTTGCCATTTTCTCCCGCAGCAGTTATAGAGTCACACAATGGCATTTAAAAGCCACTCATAACGATGTGGCATATCAGATAGTCATTTAAAAATTTTTCATCTCACGTCACTCTCCTCATCTTCACTTCTGCTACCTCATGCAAAATAGAAAAAAAAATGAAATGAAAATTAAAAACAATTATAACACATAGTATATTTACCAAAATAAACATCCTGATTATAATGACTTTCTCACTATCTTCCTAATAAAGGCAAATTTTTCAAAAATAAACTTTTATTAAAATTTGAAGCAGAGTTTTACCATAATAAACAAACATTTGCCTAATAATTGAAATATTGCTCACTGAGACTACTGAAAATTCCATTCAGTTATACAGTAACCGCCCCCCCCAATGCCTTTTAAAAGTAAAGGTGGAATAGGAATGATTGCAACATCTAGTCCTTCTTTTATGAAACCCTTACCACATTTGGCACCCTTGATCCCATGTATATCTGGTATTTCACAGTAAGCTTCTTTGCTGCAAGCATTTTTGCTACAGACATTTTGGACATATAATCATATAATTAGCCATATGGTAATTTTGCTATAAAAAATAAAATAAGCAGTTGACAGTTTGTTTTGACATATACAATATAAAAATCATGACAGATGACAATGATTTGTCCCAAGGATTGGTTTCTTATTTTGAAATATACTACATTGGAGTTGAAAGAGGCCAAAGGCCTTGGAGACATAGCATGAACCCACATTTCCCTTAGAACTCTGAAATGTTTATCAAGGACAAATAGCAATATGCCAAGAACAAAAAACAGTGTGCAAGGCTTTCACAAAAACTCAGGCACAAATATGTATCCTAGTACCTAGTATTTGAAACTTGATGCCTCTCCTAAGAAATTTTGCCAAAAATTAAAAAGTGCAATGCTGAACAAGAGACAAATCAACTATATATATATATATATATATATATATATATATATATATAATATTGTGAATGGAAGACTTGGAAGACAAGTGCTTTAGTATAACCCATGAAATAATATTAAATTAATAATATGAATTGTGCCATATTGCCATGAATCTATACAGATTTTATTTTTTCAACTTTTTATTTTGTATTGGAATATGGGAGATTAGCAATGTTGTGGTAGTTTCAGGTGAACAGATGGGGGACTCAGCCATTCATATACATGTGTCCATTCTCCCCCAAACTCCCCTCCCATCCAGGCTGCCACATAACATTGAGCAGAGTTCCCTGTGTTATACAGTTGGTCCGTGTTGGTGATCCATTTTAAATATAGCAGTTACACACATTTTAAATGTGTTCAAGTGTTTTGTATTTCACAATAAAGTCTTTAATTCTGTTATTCTCAGTTTCATCATGTCCTTTTTAATATCCCTCGTTTATTTTTTGTTATTTTATCTTTTATGGCAGAACTGCCTTACAACCAGTTCATTATTTGGTTAAAGTATTTGTGGCAGAAATGCTTGTGGCAAAAATGTCTATGGCAAATAAGCTTACTTATGGCAAAAAAGCTAGATCCTTTCCCCTCCCCCCATCCGAACCCCACTCCTCCCCACCTATGGTTATTTAACTCACATCCATAGTTGAGTTGATCTTATAAAATGTTTTCCTCCTCACATTCATGAAAATGCCTCACATGTTTTGAAAATCTAGAGTCAAAACTAGCTTTTCGCAGAACTTTTGACCTGAGCAATAGCTTCTGCAGATCAGAATCAGGCTCCCACCTCCAAGCAGGGTTGGAATATCCCAGAGCCAGGGGTAGAAACAGTGCCCAAGGCCACATCCCCAGGCCTGGAGCGTAAAAACCAAATTAAGGAAAACATGATGAAGAAGACTCCTGCATGTCCCTCCTCCTGGTCAGTTGCTTACACAGTCATATTTTACGACTTAGTGAATAACCAGATGCCTCTTGATAAAAGAGCCTTGTCTGCTCTTAACAACCCCACCATAGAGTTTCACAATAAAGTGTCACTCTAAAGAACTGGAGAGGGGCTTCCCTGGTGGCTCAGTGGTAAAGAATCCACCTGCCAGTGCAGGAGACACAGGTTTGATCTCTGCTCCGGGAAGATCCCATGTGCCGAGGAGCAAGCCGTGCACAGCTATTGAGGCGGGAGCTGCAGCCACTGAAGCCTGTGCACCTGGAGCCTGTCTGCCACAGCAAGAGAAGCCACTGCAGTGAGAAGCCCCCACCTGTCACAACTAGAGAAAAGCCTGCGCAGCAATGAAGACCCAGCTCAGCCTAAATAAATAAATAGTTTTTTAAAAAAAGAACTGGAAAATTGGAGCTAGGGTCATCTAATTTATTTTACACAGGGTTTGTGTATAGTGTGCTTAGCCAGATACATAGCAGGCATCAAGTATATGCATGACAGATTTTGCTTTGATTTTTGTCGTAAAATTAATCTTTCTCCCGTCTTTTAAGAAGTTAAAGCCTGTGTTTTAGAAATTTTTCCTTAATATGCTATTCATCACAGCAGTGCACATCTTAAAATTTTGTTCTAAATTGTTGAGGCTGCTACGAAGAAGTATGGTTCTAGAACAGTTAAATGTATTTCAGTTAGTACTTATACAGGAATTAGTACTTATACAGGAATAGGCAAAAGACAAAAACTAATCCAAATGAAAAATCTGGTTATATGAGTTCTAACTAAAGTGTTATAATCATGTAGCTGTGTTTTACTCTTATTTCTTCCAAGTAGTTGCAAGAAAGGGATGCTTTTTGCCAAAAGTTTTTGAGCGTTTGTTTTGTTTCTTATTTTTAAGACTATTTGGAAGCAGTACTTAAATTTTCCTTTAATTTTTTACTTATACTGGTTTTGTTTAAATGTAACTATAATTGGAAGAAAATTACTCGAGATCCTGCATTTTTGATTCATCAGACCTCTGAGGAAAAGTGCATTTTTAATCCTGTAGGAATCTCATCTCAAATTAATTTGGGAGTTTCTGCTGATGGCCTGGTTTCTGTTTTCGGAGGGGAAAAGACTTTTGGTTGAGTGCTAAGAGCTGGTGATTGTAATTCAGGACCAGCTTTCACATCCCTTCTCAGATCCAGTGGTGGTTGTTATTTTGTAACTTGTTATTCCAGCTGTGGAGAGTTCATTGAGATGTTACAAGTTATTATCTTTCAAGTGTAGGTTTTAAGATTTAATGATGTTTTTCTCCAAGACAGATCATAACTATGTTTTCCACAGAGATTTTAAAAGAGAGATATTGTCACTGCCCCATTTTGAAATAACAGATTTTTACTCTTCTGAATCTGACTTTTAATGTAGGTGTAGCCACTAAAATTAGTCTGAAATTATGAAAATTTGATAGCTTTACCCAGAAAAGAAGTAATTTTTATGATGACACATCTGAATCACAGATATCCATGGATATTACTACTGGAAAATAGAACAGAGAAAGATTTTGTATCAATCATCTTCCTACTTGTTAACTACTCTAAAAAAAAATGTATAATAATAGGTGACATGACTACAAAGAGGTTTGCAGAATGACTGTGGATATAGTTAATTGACCTTTTCTTGTCCTTCACTAATATTTGACCATATGACAAATAGCAACAGTTCGGTAATGACCTCTACTGCGTGTGGGACTGGGGCTTCCCAGGCGGCTCAGTGGTCTGCCAACGCAAGAGATGCAGGTTCAATCTCTGGGTTGGAAAGATCCCTTGGAGAAGGAAGTGACAACCCACTCCAGTATTCTTGCTTGGGAAATCCCAGGGACAGGGGAGCCTGGCAGGCTGTAGTCAGTAGGGTTGCAAAGAGCCAGACGTCACTGAGCGACTGAACGTGAGCATGCATGCACACATGTCTGGGACTGTGCTTGGCATTAAGCTGTAGGAAGCAGAAGGTGAGGGTCTGATTCTGCCATGAAGAAGCTGATTAGATAGTAGGGAACAGGCTCATCTAGTTAGCTAACTGCGACACTTAGGAGTCACAGCATCCACATTAGCAGTATAAACATGACATATAAGGAACAAGTTATGCATTCCCTTTTTAAGGCACAAAGGTAAAGTTGCTGATTTGGTTTTCCAACAAGAATTAAAATTATTCAGTTACAGACTTTCACCTGTCTCCACATTGTAGGCAGGAACTTATAAGCAGATAGTCAACCATGTCATGTTATGTTGTAAGCAGGAACGTGTAAGCAGATAGGAACTTGTAGGCATTGTAGGCAGGAACTTGTAAGCAGACAGTCAACCAGTGCCGAAAGCAACAAAGAGACTGGCCTAGAACAAAAAGGAAACATAGGGCCAGGACCAGAATTGCTTTATTTTTAAACTTTTTATTAACATATGTCAAACTGGAAACTCTGTTGGATGTATGCTCCTTGTGTCATAGTCTAGTTTCATCACACCCAACCCCACCAGTGATCTCAGTATAAAAGAGTCTAAAAGACCAGAAAGGATGATGTACCAGAGACATGTTATTTAATGTACATTACGTGTCGGGTGCTGCCTCCTGCTTCCAGAGCCCAGCCACAGTCTGGAATGCTTTCTCCTCCTAATATATGAGAGCCCTTCTACGGGGAACACAAGGAGAAGCTCTAAGCATCTCTGCATGAAATTATTCACCAATGCCACTGGAATATAAAGTTCTAATATAACAGGGACTTAGTTTAATTTGCTACTCTATCCCTACCACCTCAAACAGTACCTGGCACATATGAATAAATATTTGTTGAATGGTTGGATGACTGAATACTATATTATGAATCTCACAAATATCTTCATACATTTCTTTTAACTAATGAAATAAAAAGGAGTTAGGTTTGCCAGACCCAGCCATGTTATACTAGTGTGCTAAAATGTACACAAACAGGAGATTTCAGCCTAAGTGAGTTGACCTTTATCTTTACCACTGTAGTCCAGACTCCAGTTTCCCTCTGGTTTTTGTTAGAAAAGTATCAAAGCATACGTCTCTATGGGTGCACATCATTGAAGGGTTGGCATGGAGCTCCATGTAGTCCAAAGAAGAGAGAACTTAACTGTACTTTTCAATAAAGTGTCTTCTTTCTAATGCCTCTAATACATATTTAACCTGAGAATAACAATTTAAAATATTTATTTTTCCTCTGTCTACAAGGATTTTCTACGAAATATTCCAGGAAGTATTTTTTCATCAGATCTCTATGATCACTGGGTCTGTGTAATGGATCAAGGAAATGATGAAGAGAAAATAAATGCAGTTCAAAGGTAATTATTCTGATTTGGTCATTTCTCAAACATGCCTGTTAAAAAGCTTATATTTTGTAAACTTGTCTAGTAAGATAGTGTGCTTGTGCTTGCTGTGTTTAGTCACTCAGTTGTGTCTGATTCTTTGCAACCCTTTGGACTGTAGCCCGCCAGGCACCTCTGCCCATGGGATTTCCCAAGCAAGAATACTGGAGTGGGTTTCCTTTTCCTCCTCCAGGGAATATTCCCGACCCAGAGATTGAACCCACATCTTCTGTGTCTCCATCATTGCAGGTGGATTCTTCACCCACTGAGCCATAATCACTATCAAAATCATATCCGTGGGGACCAGTTTAAATATAGATTTATGCTAGCTGCTGTCACTTCTATTATTGCTTTTCTCTAATCCTATTAACATGGAATACTTGACCATTTTACACATTCTGTACATCTGAATCTGATAAGAGCTTAAACCCATTAGACCAAGAGTTAATACAGTAGACTCAATCTATAATTTATATCTTAGTTTAACCAGACGATTCCTTATATACTTCATTTAGCAACTGAATTCATAAAGAGAAAATTCCTTCCCCCTTAAGGGTCTCACAGTCTAGTGGAATTGATAGATTAAAAAACGAGAATTACAAAGTAGTATAAGCAGTGCTAGTAAAGAGATACATGGAGAGGAATATGTGGAAATGCTTCAGAGGGACAGTTAACTTGTTGAAAAGTGTCAAGGAAGAAAGGAGTTGCAAAGTCTCAGTCTGATCGCAAAGAATGCATCATTTATACTCAATGGAAGGAGAAGGTGCTGGCAGGTCTCGCCACCCCAATCCCTGAATATTTCCTGCATTATAGGAGAAGAGGAAAGGAGTCCATTAACAAAAAGCGTACTTCCAGTTCAATGAAAACCCATGAATCCTAAAATCATTTATTTGCATATGCTTGTTTAGTGCAGTTTTTCTTGAGCAGCTTTCAAATACAAGTCATTATCTACACACAGCTATTGATAGACACCTGTTATCAATAGAAGAACATAGTATAACTGTTGAAGATACCAGAATCAAAGCCGCGTAACAGAATTGTGTCTGTTTTGGCAGAAATCATTCAGGGGCAGTGAATATCAGACCCTGTATTTTGTTGCTCATTGTCTAAAACTTTATATTCTACAAATGGTTAAAAAGATGATGTTTTATCACTCATTATTAGAGAAATGCAAATCAAAACCACAATGAGGTACCATTACACACCAGTCAGAATGGCTGCTATCCAAAAGTCTACAAGCAATAAATGCTGGAGAGGGTGTGGAGAAAAGGGAACCCTCTTACACTGTTGGTGGGAATGCAAACTAGTACAGCCACTATGGAGAACAGTGTGGAGATTCCTTAAAAAACTGGGAATAGAACTGCCATATGACCCAGTAATCCCACTGCTAGGCATACACACCGAGGAAACCAGAATTGAAAGAGATGCGTGTACCCCAGTGTTCATCGCAGCACTGTTTACAATAGCCAGGACATGGAAGCAACCTAGATGTCCATCGGCAGACGAATGGATAAGGAAGCTGTGGTACATATACACAATGGAATATTACTCAGCCATTAAAAAAAAAATACATTTGAATCGGTTCTATTGAGATGGATGAAACTGGAGCCCATTATACAGAGTGAAGTGAGCCAGAAAGAAAAGCACCAATACAGTATACTAATGCATGTATATGGAATTTGAAAGATGGTAATGGTAACCCTATATGAGAGACAGAATAAGAGACACAGATGCATAGAACAGTCCTGTGGACTCTGAGGGAGAAGGTGAGGGTGGGACGTTCTGGGACAATAACATTGAAACATGTATATTGTCATATGTGAAGCGGAACACCATTCCATGTTCTATGCATGGGACGGATGCTCAGGGATGGAGCGTTGGGATGGCCCAGGGGGATGGGATGGGGGGGGAGGTGGGAGGAGGGTTTGGGAGGGGGAGCACATGTGAACCCGTGGCTGATTCATGTCAATGTATGGCAAAAACTACTACAATATTGTGAAGTAATTAGCCCCCAACTAAAATAAAAAATAAAAAAAAAAAGATGATGTTTTAAAGAGGGTTAGACTTATAGCTCTCATACAAATACAAAATTAGCACACGTGAGAGGTTTTTATTTAAAACATTAATTAGAAAACTAGTAAGATGTTACTGCAAAGTCAAAAGAGATTTCAAATTATCACAACTTACATAATTAAATCAGAAATGCTGAAATGAATTTATAAATAGATGCAAAACTGACTTTTACTGCTAGGGCATGGGGCAGGGTGAGTAGGGCAGTGTATGTGCAAATAAACCATTTATCTTTTCACCAGATAAGATTTTTGAGTCTACAGGCAAGTGTTAAGAGCACTGCCATCAGTAATCTACAATTTACAGAGTCAAATAACTCAACCCCTATGACCCAGATACCCCAGAGCATGATAGACAGTACCTTACTTTCTATTGAATACCTCCAGGAATCCTTTGGTTCATTTCCATATCTTTCATAATTTATCCCTTCAAAGCTGTACTCATTGTCAGTCCATAGTGCTGAAGAAACGCCTTTCTATTGAGTCCAAGCACCCAGTTTTGTCCCACAGGTTACAGATTCTTGTTGGAAAAAAGCAACCACCATGACTATCAACATTTGTATCTGTTTTCTGTATGACAGTAAAAATCATTTTAAGTGAATGATCATTTAAAATCCTTTATCAATTATAAAATAGGAACGGTAGAAAAAATATTATTATAAGCTTACCTTATATGTGAGAGTGATGTCAGTGAAATAGAGAGATGCAGGGCAAAAGTGACCTTGAGAGCTGCCAGAGCAGAGTGTGAGCTTTCAGAATGGACCTGGGAGTCCTCATGGCCAACGTTTTTAGGATTTTACCAAGAGACAGAATCCTGTGTTGCTTCTTGGAAGTAAATGAGCTACATATTAGTAAGTAAGTAAGGGAGTTACATATTAAATGTAACTGTTTAATTTCATTACAAAGCTTTTTGGGGGTTTTGGTTGAGAATATTCTGGAATGTTATAGGGTTTGCTTAAGATACTTTGTAACAGTTTCAGGTAAATATTTCAGCAGCATCTTTTTATGAATTACTTTTTTGCATTCTTTTACATTTTCATTGGATTATAAAATAAATAAATAAATCTCCAGTGCTCACTTTCTCTCCTCTTTACGGACATGCCTCACTTCGCATGTACCATGTTAATAGACATTCCTGAATGTCTGAACTGTGAAAGTGAGGGCTACCTGTCGATGCAGGTTTTCTATGAAATGTTTGCTTACAGAGTGCATTTTTCTGTCTTTAGGCTATTAGACCAGCTTCCGAGAGCCAATGTTCTTCTCTTAAGGTATCTTTTTGGGTTATTACACAACATTGAGCAACATTCTTCATCCAATCAGATGACCGCATTTAATTTAGCAGTGTGCATCGCCCCAAGCATTCTTTGGCCTCCTACTTCCTCCAGCCCAGAAATAGAAAATGAATTTACAAAAAAGGTAATGAAGTTTTTCCTTTTTCTGCTCTGGGGGAACCAGTTCACCACTTTGAACCTAAAATTTGGGGTATTAATTCTGAAAGATACATATTTTCTTAAGTGAAAATACTGAAGAAAATAAGTACTATATGTACTAAGTACATATCATTATAAATTTTAGTTCATTGAGTGTTTTATCCTATCCTGGTAGATGATAAAAAGGGTAATTTCTTGAGCAAAAAAGTGATAGCAGTTGGATTGCTTCTCTTTTCTCTTTAAGGAATAAAAACAACTATGACTGACTTAAACCATAGAGTGATACGAAAACAGTTGATATGATTTTAAAAATAAATAAGGACTTAAAGTTCTAATGAGGTGGATGAACCTAGAGCCTGTTATACAGAGAGAAGTAAGTCAGAGAGAGAAAGACAAATATCGTATATTAATGCAAATATATGGAATCTAGAAAGATAGTACTGCTGATCTTACTTGCAGGACAACAAAGGAGATACATATAAAGAACAGACTTTTGGACACAGTGGAGGAAGAGAGGGTGGGATGGTTTGAGAGAGTAGCACTGGAACATATACATTACTGTGTATGAAATAGAGACAGCCACGATCTATTTAGGGAGTTTGCTCTGTGACGCAGGGAACCCACAGCCAGTGCCCTGTGACAGCCTAGAGGAGTGGGATGGGCAGGGAGGTGCAGTGCGGTTCAAAAGGGAGGGGACATATGTATACCTCTGGCCAGTTCACGTTGATGTGTGGCAAAAACCATCACTATTGTAAAGTTCAGTTCAGCTCAGTTCAGTAACTCAGTCATGTCCGACTCTTTGCGACCCCATGAACCGCAGCACGCCAGGCCTCCCTGTCCACCACCAACTCCCGGAGTCCACCCAAACCCATGTGCATCGAGTTGGTGATGCCATCCAGCCATCTCATCCTCTGTCGTCCCCTTCTCCTCCTACCCTCAATCTTTACCAGCATCAGGGTCTTTTCCAATGAGTCTGCTCTTCACATCAGGTGGCCAGAGTATTGGAGTTTCAGCTTCAACATCAGTCCTACCAATGAACACCCAGGACTGATCTCTCTTAGGATGGACTGGTTGGATCTCCTTGCAGTCAAAGGGACTCTCAAGAGTCTTCTCCAACACCACAGTTCAAAATCATCAATTCTTCTGTGCTCAGCTTTCTTTATAGTTAAACTCTCACATCCATACATGACTACTGGAAAAACCATAGCCTTGACTAGATGGACCTTTGTTGGCAAAGTAATGTCTCTGCTTTTCAATATGCTGTCTAGGTTGGTCATAACTTTCCTTCCAAGGAGTAAGCGTATTTTAATTTCATGGCTGCAGTCACCATCTGCAGTGATTTTGGAGCCCAGAAAGATAAAGTCAGCCACTGTTTCCACTGTTTCCCCATCTACTTCCCATGAAGTGATGGGACCAGATGCCATAATCTTAGTTTTCTGAATGTTGAGCTTTAAGCCAACTTTTCACTCTCCTCTTTCACTTTCATCAAGAGGCCCTTTAGTTCTTCTTCACTTTCTGCCATAAGGGTGGTATCATCTGCATATCTGAGTTTACTGATATTTCTCCTGGCAATCTTGATTCCAGCTATTGTAGTTATTATCCTCTAATTAAAAATTAAAATAAATAGATAAGGACTTTGGGATTAAGTCAAGGTTGAATTCTCAGCCCTAACACTTGCTAGATGTACAATCTTGGGCAAAATTAGTTGCATTGATCTGCAGTTTCCTCATGTGAAGAATGGAGATGTTGCTAATACCCAGTTCATATATTTAAGTTGATGCAAACCTAATTGCAGTTTTGGACTGTGAATTTTAAATCGTTATACTAGGCTCAAACACATCTTTATTAATCAAAATAGGAAGCATTACAATCAACACATTTTTGCCAATGAGAAATAAGTTTGTTGATTCCTGTAGCATAAATCCATGCTTTGTAATTCAACGAGCTCTTGGGAAGCATTTTCTGCCTCCTGCTGGTTGTGGAAACATTTTTCCCGCAAAAAATTGTCAAAATGCTTGAAGAAGAGGTAGTTGGTTTTCAAGAAGTCAGGTGAATACGGCAGATGAGACAAAACTCTGTAGCCCAGTCCATTCAACTTTTGAAGTATTGCTTGTGCCGTGTGTGGTTAGGCATTGTTGTGAAGAATTGGGCCCTTTCTTTTGACCAATGCCAGCTGCAGATGTTGCACTTTTGGGTGCATCTCATCGATTTGCTGAGCGTTCATCTCAGGTGTAATAGCTTCACCGGGATTCAGAAAGCTGCAGTGGATCAGACAGGCAACAGACCACCAAACAGTGACCATGACCTATTTTTGGTGCAAGTTCGGCTTTGGGAAGTGCTTTGGAGCTTCTTCTCAGTTCAGCCACTGAGCTGGTCATAACCAGTTGTCATATAAAATCCACTTTTGGTCACACATCACAATCTGATCAAGAAATGGTTCATTGTTGTTGCATAGAATAAGAGAAGACGACACTTCAAAATGCCAATTTTTTACATTTCCAGTCAGTTCATGAGGCACCCACTTATCGAGCTTTTTCACCTTTGCAGTTTGCTTCAGATAAGCCCTTCGGCAGCGCCTCATTTAGTTGTAGGAGGATCAGCTTCGATGATTACTCTCAGTGGGTCACTGTCAGCTTCTGATTTCTGGCCACTAAGCTCCTCATCTGCAAGGCTCTTGTCCCCTTTGCAAAATTTCTTGAACCGCCACTGCACTATTTGTTAGAAGTTTCTGGGCCAGATACACTGTTGTGAGTTGTCTCCACTGCTTTATGACCCATTTTGAACTCAAATAAGAAAACTGCTCAAATTTGCTTTTTGTCTAACATCATTTCCATAGTCTAAAATAAATACAAAATACATGGAAAGTAGTGTCATTAGCCAAAAACATAAAGCAAAAATTTCACATTAAAATGATGTGTACCATAACCACATTTATTTAACAATGTATTCCAACGTCAAACAGCAGAGTTCAACTGTGCAAAAGTGCAATTACTTTTGCCCCAACCGAATAGTTACTTGAAATCACACTCCTTTATTGCCTGGTTGTTAATACAGAAGTTAGGGCTTTGCTTCAGCTATTGCGGCAAAACCAACTATGTAAAGGTTTCCGTATATCACATGGAGGCACAAAGCTCCCTGGTAAAATCCTACCTCTTCCTGGAGCACCTCCAGTTAGCAAGGCGAAGGGAAAGACATGCATAGGAAGAGACTGGTCAGGGCAACTGCAAGTTTTTCTGCAGCTGTCTCTCCCTGCCCCCCACAGCGAACCACAAAGGATACCTACCAACTTTCCATGCTTGTGACACCTGCCTTTTGCATAAGAAATACATTTTATATGTCTTCATCTAATGACACTTCATGAATTTTAATGAGAAAGTGTGTTTCCTCACCCCAAATGCCCTATAGAGAATACTTAAAATTACTCTAATTTTAAAGACAGAACTGTTGGTATAAAAATGTTAGTATTAAGCCAAGGCAACAAATAATAACTAGTCTACTGATTAAGATTAATCTCTATACTCACACTACTCTTGAAAGTATCATAGTTTTTTAGGGGAAATTGTATTGTAAAGCAAACCTGAATTTTTCTCGGGTTTCTTTTGCATTTTTTGTTAGAATTAGGATTAATATATGAAATGTGATTTATAGACAGGCTGTATGAGAAGTATGCAGCTCATTTTTGTCCCTTTTTTGTACAGGTTTCTCTGCTTATACAATTTCTGATTGAAAACTGCTGTCGGATATTTGGAGAAGAAATCACTTCCCTCTTGAGAGAGGTTTCAGTGAGATGTGATACTAGAGAGAATGCCTCAGGTATGGTGAATAATTGGGTTGATTTTTGTGGGAAACAGACACACATCTGTGAAAATCAGCTGGGACAGTGGTTATCCTGGAGCCCACAGCAGCTCAGGTGAAGAGGGCCTCTCACCTTGGTCAGTGGGTCTAGGACTTCTGCTCCTTCCTTAGAAGGTCAGGGTATGTTAACACTGTGGTGTGGTTAAGAAGTGTATAGGACAAGGTCCCAGACTGTTCGTGGCAGCATTATATAGTATAATATTTTTAACCTTTTTTAAAATAAACTTTACAAGGAGCCCCAATACCTATAACACAACTGCTCTGGTTGAAACTGGAATAGAAGACCCAGAGGCAATAGAGACAGCCCTGATTTTTCTCCTCACCTTCCTCTTAGAGGTCTCTGAGACTTCTCAGAATTCTCGTGCACTGCTAAACACATTAAAAACAAGTAACATCATGGGGCAGGCTGGGGTATGTGGGGAGTAAAGACACTCAATATTCCAAATTATGAATTCTTGTAACACAATTGGCAGTTATGTTATCTTTGGCCAATTCTTCTATGCCACTGAACATCAATATCTTCATCTACAAATATGGATAACCATCATATCTAACTGTTGTGGTTATAGTAAAGATAGAGTAATGTAGAGTAAAGAACTTTGTCGAAGAGAAGTTGAAAGGGCTAGTAAATGGTTTCTCTGAGATTAGAGTTAATTACGTATACACACCAGCAGATCTGTTTAAAAGACAGAGTCTTATTCAGAATCTGGATATATCTGGCATTAATTTCTTTATATTTTTAACTGTTTCTTGGTATTATGACCATCTCCTCATTGCTTGGAGGAAATGTTATTTAAAGAAAGCCTATTTCTTCAGGAACTGAGGTAAATCGCGTATACCTCAACAGTTTATTTTTAATGCTGCACTTACATCTGGGGAGATTATGTCTTTCCTTAGAGTAAAAATTTGAACAATCTACATTTAAAAACAGAATTACACTAAACATCATCATAGTTGGGGGGTTTTATTATTTTTAAGGCAGCATGCATTTGTGTTAAGTAAAAATGTTAATCATGGTTTGCTTTTTCGACAGATATCTCTTGCTTCCAACTGAATGACTCCTCCTATGACAGCTTGGAAAATGAGCTGAATGAGGATGTTGACGCCCCTTGTAGTGACTTGGTAAAGAAACTTGGTCAGGGTAGCAGAAGCATGGACTCCGTGTTAACCCTCAGTGACTATGACCTTGACCAGCCTGAGGTGGAAGGCCTTTTAACCCTGAGTGACTTTGACTTAGACCATTCTAAATATGAAGACGTTCAAATGGGACAGCCCCTTGAATCCAAGCCAGTGGACACTGCAGTGTACACCAAGGTCCCACGCACCCAGACCCCCTCTGGCGCGAGCACACCCAGCCGCCTGTCCACAGCTGCCACCGATGCTCCAAAAGGCCTGAGGCGACACCGCCGCTGCTCAGAGCCCAGCATCGACTATCTCGATTCAAAGCTTTCCTATCTCAGGGAGTTTTATCAGAAAAAGCTACGCAAGTCCAGCTGTGATGCCATTCTCTCAAAAAAAGATGAGAGCCATCTGAATCAGAATCAGCCGCTTCAGGAAGGGGGTAAGACGTGTTTTAAAAAGAGTTTGGTCACAGGCACTGATAGCAAGAAAAATGCCACTAGTAAAAATGTTAAGAAGAAAAGCTTATCTGATAATGAAGGAAGTCATGTAAAACTTTTTCCTAAATCCAAGCCAGTAGCCATTTCCGTGGCATCTTACAGTCACATGTCCTCCTGTGATCATCCCAGGAGCCAGCCCTTTGACACAGATACATCTGAATACTCCCCGCCACACACTGCAGACGCCCTCAAGAGTTCAAGGAGGCAACGGCGCTGCTCAGAGCCCAGCATTGATGACCAGCACTGCAGACTGACCTATCTCAGGGGGATTTATCCAAAGAAGCAGCAGAAAGCCAGGTATGAAGCCAGTCTCTTGCATGGAGAGGACGATTATCTCAAGCGGCACAAGTCTTTACAAATGGAGGGCCAAAAGCTTATTAATCAGAGTTTGGTCATGGGGATTGAGGTGGGCAAGAGTAGTGCCGCAAACCAAAGCACTGAGAAGGTTTTACCCCCAAGTTTAAACCTTTGCTCAAGGACTAGCTATTCCAGCTTGTCTTCCCCAGGCACTTCCCCATCTGGCTCATCAGTGAGCTCCCAAGACAGTGCTTTTTCTCAGATTTCTGAACACTCTGTGTTTACACCCACTGAAACATCCTCTCCAATAGATAGTACTTTTCAAAGAAAACAGACAGAGCTTTCTTCTGACTTGAGCGGTTCTGGCCTCATTTCTGGAATTCCTGGTCCCTCATCAGGGCACGCCAGCGGCCACCTGGCTTATACAAAAAAGGACAGTGTAGAGTGGCATTCACACATGCATTCTGTAACTCTTCACCCCAGCACGTGGTTGAAGAGTGGTGTAGCCAGTTTGAAAAACTGGTCTCTCAAAAAGAAGGCAAGGGCACCCAGACCAGAGGAAAATACAGTGGGTTCTCTAAAAGGACCCATGGATCCTCCTGCACATGCTTCTGCTGTTCCGGAAGCCATCGCACTGCAAGAGAGGCAGAAAGACGAGCCCCAGAGGGCAGCTGAAGGGCTGGGAGCTGTGCAGACGGCCCGCTGGTATAGCTCTTACCCCAGCCAGGACTCAGAGAAACACTGTAGCTCTCCGCTCAGCCTCATGGAAGACAGGCTTGGGCTTCGTACGAAGTCGCCCGAGCAAGGAGAGGATAGCGGGCAGTGCTCTCCTGGTACGCTGCCACAGAGAAGATCCTCCCCCGGCTCCTTGACTGTGGATGATGCATCCAGCCCAGACTCAGGGCCGCCTGTGGTGTGTGATGCTGAGGACAGACATGTGGCCAAAGACATTTAACCACCATAAGAACCTGATGTCTACAAGAACAGAAACAGGCTAATAATGATACAACAATTACTATGACCCCTTTGTATAAAATACCTGGGATGGGTAGCATAAAGATAATCATTGCTAATACTTAGGACAACAAAAGAATTCTCTTTCTTGAGACTATTTGTCCAAAAGTTTAGACTGAAAAATTCTGTCACCTCAGTGTTTGGGAGGCTTTTCCGTATTAAAGCATGGATGGATCCTGTCATGCATTTTAAGAGCTATGAGCAGACGGCTAGAGAAAGCATCTTCTGTAGAGGAAACATGCTGTGTATGATGAGATTAGTTCCTGAGGAAGCCAGGAGATAAGAAGCAAAGAACAGGAAGTGTGGAGAGAGAGGGAAGGCTGCAGAGAAACCATTCCCATTCCATGGAATATTTTTAATAAGTAGGCCAAGATAATGCCACTAGTCAAAGCTAAAGACGTAACACATCTGATAATAAAGAAAATTATGTGAAACTTTTCCCCAAATCCAAACCAGTGGCCATTTCTGTGACATTTTATATTCAGTCACATACTCGCACAGCGTCATTTCAGGTATCAGCCCATTGGTGGCAGCCAGAGAGGAAAAAACTGAAGTGATTTGAAAGCCATGAGTACCAGGATATTGTAGGTGGGTTTTTTTTTTTTTTTTATTGGTTGAGTTTTTCCATCAGTGTTGCATGCTCCACAGAGGCTCCACTGCGCACTGCTGTGAGGAGAAAGAAGGAGATGACTGCTCATTTCAGTGTCCTTTCAAGGGGCCTGAGCTCGGAACATTCTCCTGTTATAAGACGACCTTCCGACTGTATTCACTGTCCTCGTGTGGAGGGAAAGACTGCCAGAGCAGCCCTTCCTCTTACCCAGTTGCTGTTGCAAACATGTGATCAAAGCATGGCTCCTCTTTGCTAAAATGTTTTTCGGTTCCTTACCTCTTAGTCAGCCGGAAAAAGCTCCTGATAAGTCATCCCTTTACTGATTGTCATTTGTCAGTTGAGAGGACAGTTTTGAGGTTGGCAGGTTATAAAGAGTCACAGAATGGAGGAGCCATCAGAGTGGCTCTCGGACCTTCTTTTCGACAGTCATTGGCTTTGGATGATCTTACCTCCAGAAGTTTTTACATATTTTTTGTTCCAATAGTTCACAGATTATACCCCCATTGATTTATTTCATATTGATAGACATTTCCCCTGTCTCTTGCCTTAAAGATTACACCAGCACATCTCCTGGATTATTTCCTTGGATTATTAGGCCTGCCCAGCCAGTGTGATGTGATAGAATCAGAAATGGATGTGCATCTTCCTTCATTTTAGATACTTGTAAGAAGTTGCTTAGAGCCCATTGAGTTCAATATCAGATGGACCTTCCCCCCACAATACTTGCTTATTTCAAATTATTTCCCTTAGCCACCCAGAAACTTTCACATCAAATATTTTCTCAATGTTGTCCTAAAGGTTGCATTTTTCACTTATATAAAAAAATAATGTTTTCTGTAAGAGAGAAGTCCTTTCAGTATTAGCTATAGGTGCTACCTACCTCTAGGGGACATGGCCCTGTTTGTCCTAAGCATTGTAATTAACTTTTAGAACTCTGTCAAAAGAGCTCCTTTATGACACTGGCCATCTCAGTCACAGATGTGAAGTAGATTTTACCTTTTAACTAACCACTGCTATATGTAGACTCCTAAGTGTCCATATGCATCTTTTGTGGTATGATATATAAAGGCAACAGGGATTCCCCTCACCCTTAGGGCATACTACTGCAGAACCGCAAGATGTGAATGAAGCTCTTATGGCTTGGAGTGTCTTTCCAGAAGAAACTGCTTCTCTGCTTAACAAAATAATAGTTGTATCCTTTTTTCTTTCATATTGGTGGTTAGGAAGCCATATACTCAGTTTGAAGCAAAAAAGATGCTGAGGTTCTTCCATAACCATTCCTGTTCTCTGTGTTCCCTTAGATACTCCTGTAACATTTAATGTGAATAATTAATATTGCTGTAAAGTATTATATTGTACGATTTGAAGACAGACTACACATCATTTTATTATACTCCATCAATCTATAATATATTAGACCAATGCTTTATCTAAAATGCTTTGAGTTTGTATAATATATCTTGACAAATTTTACTACCATATGTTATGTAATAAATGTGTATTTTTGTACTTGCAGAAACTGCTGCTAACTTTTAAAGTTGTTTGGTTTTAAAGGCACTGATTATGGATATGTATGAAGTCCATGCTGTCTGTTAAATAAAACATCATCCTTCAGAGTTAACAGTCCCACCAGGGCAATATTGCCCTTTGTAGACTTGTTTTAGCTAATGAGCCCAATTTCTGCTTAACATTGGAAATTTCGTAAATGTAATTAATGTTGATTGGAACTTGGAGCTTTTAGTCATAGGTCATGTGGTCAGTCTCTCTAGAAAAGGAGGGCTTTATTTCTTTTATATTTTTCTGATCTTACTGTTTACCAAACAATTGTTTTAGACATAAAGTCTTCATCTTTCTTAGATATTACATGTGTACTGTGCTCCTAGAATCAGATACATACTGTCTGTGTTCTCATAGCAAAGAACCATCAACTCAGCTCAATTGTTGTATGAGATCTTCTTGTCTAAATTTGAGCCCTTCTGACCAGAGTGTCTAATTGATTCCAGACATGTACAAACATCCCAGGATGTCTAGATCCAGATACTACAAGACATCAGTACTTATAAAGTCATATAAAGTCAATAAACATTCTCATTTCTCTCATTTCCCATGAGTATCTTTGCCTCCTCAAAGTTCATGGAGGTTCGCTGTATGTAAGTTTAAGCACCATTTCAGAAAGGTTAAAAATATACACATGACCTTAGTCCAGAAAAAAAGTGACTCATTCTGAGCAGTAAAGACCTAAATGTTAAAGAAATGCAAAGATGATTTTTGCATCTAAAGAAGAAGCTTAATCTACTAAAAACATTGAGTTCAATAAATTATCTTAGTTTTGTGGTTTTTCAGCTTTTCATGGAATGGCATTGAAGTGAAAGGATCTAATGTATCTTCGAACCAGTGGCATATTTTGTCTGTTGAAACTAAAAATATTATGTATCTTAATCCAAATTATGGTAGTGTTTAATCTTTTTTACCTGGTCATGTTTTAATGACTTGAGAGGAAGTATCTGCAAACTGTTTATTTCAATACAAAGAAAAAAATTTAACAATAAAGCTGGGTAAAATGTTAACTTCTTTAATATCTATTCTGGTTACAAGGATATCTCATAAGCTAAATTTCCTGCTGAAAGGAAGAGTACTCTCAAATTGTGTGCTTTCTACCCTAAGTGTGAGTCTACTCTGTTCCTAAGCCACCTGTAGATAGAAATCCTTCATTTTTATTGTTTGTGTGTTTTTAAAAGGGGAGGAGTGGAATTTCATAAACTTCAGTTCTACATAGTACCATGTGTGTGTTAGCATTGGCAAAAGGCTCTGGGGTGTAATTTGGAAAATTTTGTTTCCGAGTCCCAAAGAAATATGCACAGGGTGGTAGTAGATGCATATTGTTTCTTAATTTGTACGGGATGCTTTCTCATCGTGAATTGTCAGAGTGCGCATGCATTTGTACATCAAAGAGTTTTTCTACCTATTTAATTTGTTAAGGCAAAGTAAATATGTTTTCTGGAGTTTGATTTTATGTGACAGTAGAAGATGCAGATTTGGGAGACATTAAGATTTAAATGCTAGCTATTTTCCTCTAGGTTTAGTTTTTAGATTAAGTAACTTGAAGTTAAATTTAGACCTTCTTACAGCCTCTTGATCTGCCATGAGGAGTGAATCAACTAGCTAAAAACCTGTACTTGTGGCATAGGCCCATTATTCTGAGCAAGTAAAATGGATGCTTAAAGAAATACCCAGTCTCTGCCAGATCACAGGAGCTAATTGTTACTGTCTAAAAGTTTCAGAAGAAAGAAACATTTTACATCTTTGCCCAAGAATGAGATGACTGAGAAGCAGAGAATCATCAAAATACATTAACACAGAGAAATACTGCTTGAAGGTACAGCGAATGATTAGAGAGGAGGAAAGCTAATTCAAGATACTGAATCACAAAGAGCTCAAGAGCTTAGTTAAGAAAAGGGAAAAAGAGTTTGTCTAGGGAGAGGGAGATGTTACAAATGATGTAAGTGCTAGTCAGGCCATCTAAGTTTTATTGTAGGTGCTGTTCTAGACCCTGGAATAAAGCTGAAGAAATACTGTGTCCTCAGGGACTTGAAACAGCTAAGGGGAAATTGGGTTGTGTAGAAGAAGGGGAGCAGTGACATTGGGCACTCACTGTTGCCTGTGTGTACTGGCGACCAGTCATTATTGGTTTTATTTCATTTAGTGCTCACCACAGCCGTTTGTGGTAGGCACATTCAGCTAGAACCTCATTCTGACCCCAGGCTCTTTTCTTCATCTTTCACCTTAAAATGATGATGATAATACCTCTTCCATAATAAAGCAGACACTAAGTTAGGTACTTGAGGACCATCCAAACTTTGCTAAGTTAAGTCTCAGCTAGGTATCTCTAAGAAAATCATTCAGTTTCAGAAATAATTCATCAACCTATGTTAAATGTAAAAGTAATTAGGCCGAAAGTTGGTCCAAACAGTGTAGACCTGTCTCCCTGCTGCTTCTAAGTACATCTATAAATCCTGGAAGCAACACAGAGACCAATCAAAGATGGGTGGATTGGTTCAGAATGCTAGGACTGGATGGAAAACACAGTAACAGGGCATCTTACATGCCTTCAGCCAACAGAAGAATAACCAGGTCTGGTTTTTTCCAACCTAGCAACAGAAGGCAGCACAGATCTGTGCATTGCTCCTCGGAATCAGATGGGAGTTCTTCTGACACCAGTGGGTAAACCAAGCACCACCAGCAAGAGGGATAGTTGAGCTGCGCTAAGTGGCCAGGCCCGAGACTTCCCACCCCCGCTGGAGATACTGGAGTCACAACAAGGAGTTCAGCCTGGGAAGTATCTTTGCTCCAGGAGGCCTGACTCCCCTACCCATGCAAAGACACTTTGATCAGATGCCATGGACAGGATGGATTCTACTCCAGAAAGCACTCAGCCTGGGGAGTCTCAGGGCCAAAGAACAAACAGGCTTCTCTGACTGAGAACAGGTCAAAAGAGCACCAAAAAGACTTTGAAACACTCAATGAACCTACAATTTCCGCTAGGCCAAGGGCCTATATGTTAAAGCTCAACAAGGTGACTGCTACGAAAGTAAATAGGGCCCAGAGTCTCCTAACACAACAGATGAAGTGTCCAGGATACAATTGGAAATCACCTGTCATACCAAGAACCAGGAAAATCACAAATTCAATGAGAGCTGATGCCAACATGAAAATTTAAAAGCAAGCTAGTATCTTAAAAATGTCTGTGGACAACTAAATACAAATTATCTTGAAACAAAGGGAAACATAGAAAATCCTACCAAAGAAACAGAAGCACAGAACAGCCAAATGAAAATTGTAGATCTAAAAAATACAATCACAGATTTAAAAATCCACACAGTAAACCCAGTAACAGAGTGAAGATGACAGGATAGAATCAGTTAACATGAGGACAGAATTACACAATCTAAACAACAAAGAAAATAGACTTAAGGGGGGAAAAAGTAATCAGAGGCTTAGAGATCTGTGGAACAGTAACAAAAGATCCAACATTTGTATCATCAAAGTTTCAGAAGCAGGGTCGGGCTGAGACAGTATTCAGAGAAATAACACCTAAAAACTCCACAAATTTGATAAAATATGCAAACCTACACATTCAGGAAACTAAGTGATGGCCAAACTGTATAAATGCAAAGAAAGACATATCACAATTAAATGTTTGAAGACAGTGGGGAAAGTGTTGAGAGTAGTAAACAACACTTACCTTTAGGGGAACACCAGTTTAAACGACAGGAATTCTCATCAGAAACCATGGAGGCCTGAAGAAAGTGGCACATTTTGAAACCGTCAACCCAGAATCCCATACCCAGTGCAACTGTCCTTTGTGAATGAAGGAGAAATGAGGACCTTCTCAGATGGAGGAAAATGTAAAGAATTTGTCACTAACAGACATATCCTTAAAGACTGGCCAAAGGAATTTTTTAAAACAAAGTAAATGGTAGAAGAAGGAAATTTGGAGCATCAGGAAGGTAGGACAACAGAAAGCAGAAATAATAGTATATAATGATTGACTGTCTTCATGAGTTTTAAATTATATGAGATGCTTGAAACTAAAATTATAACACTGTGTGATACTCAAGAAAATGATATTTAAAAGTGGGGAAAATAAAGAGACCTAATAGAAATGGCAGAAAGCAAAGAAGAACTAAAGAGCCTCTTGATGAAAGTGAAAGAGGAGAGTGAAATATTTGGCTTAAAACTCAACATTCAGAAAACTAAGATCATGGCATCCAGTCCCATCCCTTCATGGCAAATAGATGGGGAAACAATGAAAACAGTGACAAGAGTTTATTTTGGGGGACTCCAAAATCACTGCAGGTGGTGACTGCAGCCATGAAATTAAAAGATGCTCCTTGGAAGAAAAGTTATGGCCAACCTAGACAGCATATCCAAAAGCAGACATTACTTTGCCAACAAAGATCCGCCTAGTCAAAGCTATGGTTTTTCCAGTAGTCAAGTATGGATGTGAGAGTTGGACCATAAAGAAAGCTGAGCACCAAAGAATTGATGCTTTTGAACTGTGGTGTTGGAGAAGACTCCTGAGAGTCCCTTGGACTGCAAGGAGATCCAACCAGTCCATCCTAAAGGAAATCAGTCCTGAATATTCATTGGAAGGACTGATGCTGAAGCCGATACTCCAATACTTTGGCCACCTGATGTGAAGAGCTGACTCATTGGAAAAGACCCTGATGCTGGGAAAGATTGAAGGCAGGAGGAGAAGGGGACGACAGAAGATGAGATGGTTGGATGGCATCACTGACTCGATGGACATGAGTTTGAGTAAACTCTGGGAGTTGATGATGGACAGGGAGGCCTGGAGTGCTGCAGTCTGTGGGGTCGCAAAGAGTTGGACATGACTGAGCGACTGAACTGAACTGAATAGAAATGAGGTTTCCATACTTCACTCAAACGGGTAAAATGTTGATACCAGTAGAATGTAATATGCTATAAATATATTTACATGCTATGTCCCTTCAGTCATGTCTGACTCTTTGTGACCCTATGGCCCATAGCCCATATGGACCGTAGCCAACCAGGCTCCTTTTGTCCATGGGATTCTCCAGGCAACAACACCTGGAGGGCATTGCCATTTCCTCTTCAATGGGATCTTCCCGACCCAGGGATTGAACCCATGTTGCTTATGTGACCTGAATTGGTAGGCAGGTTCTTTACCATATGTTGTAATAAGTAGCCAACTACAGAAAGTATATATTTGGAGAACATTTCTTTCCAAAATACTGTAAGTAAAGCTGGATGGAATCCTAAAAAAAAAAAAAAGTTTAACACAAAGGAAGCCAAAGTAGAAAGAAAAACAAAAAGTAGAGGGGAAAAAAAGAAAATAAAATGGCATGCTTAAGCTCCAACATGTATTACCTTAAATATAAGTGATCTGCATATATCAATCAAAAGACAAGGATTGACATTGTGGATTAAAAAACAAAACAAAAACTACCTAACTACATCCTATCTATAAGAAACTCACTTCAGATTGGTTCAAGATGGCTGAGTAGAAGGATGTGCTCTAATCTCCTCCTGCAAGAGCACTGAAATTGCAACTAGCTGTTGAACAACCATCGACAGGAAGATGCTGGAACCCACCAGAAAAGGATATCCATGTCCAAAGACAAAGGAGAAGCCACAATGAAATGGTAAGAGCAGCACAGTCATGATAAAATCAAGTCTCATACTTGCCAGGTGAGGGACCCACCAAGGGGAGAACATAATGCCAAAGTAGTTCTCCCACTATCATAAAGGTTATGAGCCCCTTGTCAGGCTTCTCAGCCTGGGGATCCAGAAAAGGGACTAGGAATCCCCAAGGAAGTTGACTTTTAAGGCCAGTGGGATTTGATTGCAGGACTTCTACAGGACTGGGGGAAACAGTGACTCCACTCTTGGAGGGCACACGCACAGTCTTGTGCACACTAGGACCCAGAGGAAAAGACAGTGACCACAGAGGAGACTGAACCAGACCTACCTACTAGTGTTGGCGGGTCTTCTGCGAAGGCATGGGTGAGTAGTGGCTCGCTTTGGGGACGGGAGTGTTTACAGTAGCTGTTCTGGGAAATGCCCAATGGCATGGACCCTCCTGGAGGAGACTGTAGATTCCAGGGCTAGGTCACCTCAGACCAAAAAACTGACAGAGAAGGAGTATAGCCCCAGTCATCTGCAGACAATTGGATTAAAGTTTTACTGAGCATGGCCCTGCCCACTAGGGCAAGACCCAGTTTTTCCCACCATCAGTCCCTCCCATCAGCCTCTTAGCTTCATCCACCAGAGGGCACACAGAGGAAGCTAGAAGAACTACAATCCCATAGCCTCCAGAATGAAAACCACAGTCACTAAAACTTGAACAAATTGAAAAGGCTGAGGATTATGCCCCAAATGAAGGAAAAAGATAAAACCCCAGAAAAACAACTAAGTGAAGTGGAGATAGGCAGCCTTCCAGAAAAAGAATTAATGAAGATGATCCAGAATCTCAGAAAAAATTGAGAAGATGCAAGAAATGTTTTAACAAAGACCTAGAGGAACTGAAGAATAAATAGAGATGAACAGTATGCTAGAAGCAATCAGTAACAGAGTAATTGAGGCAGAAGAATGGATAAGTGACCTGGGAGACAGAAGGGTGGAAATCACTGCTGCAAAACAGAATAGAGAAGAAAAGAAATGTAGACAGCCTAAGAGACCTCTGGGACAACATTAAATGCACCAACATTTGCAATACAGAGGTCCCAGAAGAAGAGAGAGAGGACCTGAGAAAATGAAGAGAAAATGGCTGAAAATTTCCGTAACATGGAAAAGGAAATAATCAACCAAGTCCAGGAACCACAGAGAGCTCCAGGCAGGATAAATCCAAGGAGGAAGACACAGAGTAATCAAACTGACAATAATTAAAGAAAAACTATTAAAAGCAACAAAGGAAAAATGACAAATAACATAAAGGGAACTCCCATAAGGTTATCATTTCTCAACAGAAACTCTACAAGCCAGAAGGGAGAGATACAATATATTTAAAGTGATTAAAGGGAAGAACCTACAGCCAAGAATACTCTTCTCAACAAGGCTATCATTCACATTTGATGGAAAAATCAAGTTTTACAGGCAAGCAAAAGTTAAGAGAATTCAGCACCACCAAACCAATCTAACAACAAATGCTAAAGGAACTTCTCTAGGCAGGAAACACAAGAGAAGGAATAGACTTACAAAAATAATAAAAACCCAAAGTAATTCAGAAAATGGCAACAATATCATATATATTGATAATTACCTTAAATGTAAATCAATTAAATGCACCAACCAAAAGACATAGACTGGCTGGGTAGAAACAAAAATGAGCCATATATGTACTATAAGAGACGCACCTCAGACTTGGGGACACTTACAGACTGAAAATAAGGGAATGGGAGAAGGTATTCAATGCAAATTGAAATTCAAAAAACTGGAGTAGCGATACTCCTATTAGACAAAATAGACTTTAAAACAAAGACTGTTTGAGAAACAAGGACAAAGGACACTACATAATGATCATGGAATCATCAATCCAAGAGGAACATATAATAATTATAAATATATGTATGTACCCAACATAGAAGCACCTCAATATGCAAGACAGATACTAACAACCATAAAGTTAGAAATAGTAGCACAGTAATAGTGGGGGGACTATAACACCCCACTTTCATCAATGGTCAGATCATTCAGAAAGAAAATAAGGAAACACAGGCCTTCAGTGACATATTAGACAAGTTGGACTTAATTGATACTATAGAATATTCCATCCAAAAGCAGCAGATACCACATTCTTCTCAAGAATATATGGAAGATTCTCCAGACTTGACCACATGCTGAGCCATAAGGCAAGCCTCAGTAAATTAGAAAAAGTTGAAATCATATCAAGCATCTTTCTGATCACAATGCTATGAGATTAGAAATAAAGTACAAGGGGAAAAAAAACTTCAAAACACAAATACATGACAGTTAAACAATATGCTACTAAATAACCAATGGGTCACTGAAGAAATCAGAAAGGAAACCAGAAAATAACTAGAGACAAATAAAAATGAAAGCACTGTGTTAGAAAACGTATGACATCTCTCACTTAACACTCAGTCGTGTCCGACTCTTTGCAACCCCATGGATTGTGACGCCAATGGACAGAGGAGCATGGTGGGCTACAGTCCATAGGATTGCAAAGAGTTGGACATAACTGAAGTGACATAGCAAGTTACACACGCCCTCAAGGAAAACTACTTTACCAAAGCCTAACCTACCAAGGTTTTATCAGAGCCTCACCAACCGAGGGGAAAGGTAATAGTCAACCCCAGCCAACCCCAGCCTTCCATGTGGAGGAAGGGAAATGTCCAGCTTCAGCACCAGAGAACGAGAAAAAAAAAAAAAAAACCATTTCTAAGAAATGTCTCTTTTTCACAACACTGGGGGTCAGGAGAATGGAGGCACTCTGCCTCAGTGTCTTCAACTGTAAAATGGAGATATCCGCTTTACTTAAAGGACAGAAAGCAGTTAACTCACTCATTCAACAAATATGAATTGATCACTCGCTGTGCATCAGGCGCTGTCCTGGCTGCACACAACAGTGAGTCAGCAGGGCACATGGAAAAACTCCCTGCCCTTCTGGAGCTTATGTTCAGTGGGGAAGACAGTCCTCACTGTCTTATTTGAATAAGACAAATAAGGAAATATTTAGTGTATTAGGTAATGGCAAGTGCCAAGGAGAAAGGCAAAGCAGGGGAGGGAGCTGGAAGTGGCGGGAGCAGAGGGGAATGGTGGTTTTAGGCCAGGTGTCTGGGAAAGGTCTCTCTGAGAAGGCACACTTAAGAAGAGGAAGTTGCTGAGCAGAGGCAGGCAGTGCGTTTGTGGATATCTAGTGCAGAAGCATTCCTGGCAATGGGATGTCTAGGAAACCTGTCGGAAACTTAAAAGCATCACATGTGTATGTGCAGGCAAGGGAAAATTAATCTGGTATTTTAGGTATGCTATGATCTTTTCTTGTTCTCTCTAGACTAGTCAAAAATATTAAGAGTATTATCTAAAATCAGAGCCATTTGATGGGACCTAAGAAATCAACAGGCCAAACTCAAATAACCCCCCGAGAGGCCACACCTGGCATCGGTTCTATAGCAGGCAACGGCCGGTGTTTCTCTGTCTCTCCCACGGTCTACATTCATCCCTGGCATTTGACAACCAGAGAAGCTGCTCATTTGAGACTTGCTTAGAACCCACAAGTGGGCTACTCCAAGTCCAGGTTGTGACCCTGAGACTCGCTTCCCTAAGACATTTCTCAAGTGCCAGACTCTCAGCCGCGCATCTGGCCCTGGTCAGCTCTGGTTCCCGTCCTTTGGGTTGCAAGCACAGCGCGTTGTCCCTTCACCTCTCTTGCCTCCACAATGCATTCCGTTCAAGGACACCTCCTGATGCCACATGTACAGTCAGAGCTGTGGCAGTGGACAAAGACACACCTGATCCTGTAATGGGGGGCACGTATGAACAGAGCCCATCTCAGCAGAGCTGGGTCTGAGATCCTCCGACCTCTGCTCCTTCTTCCCTCCACGTGGTGTCAGATGCAGGCTATGGGCAACGCACGGAGTCAGAGGAGCAGATTTCAGTCAAAACACCTCTCAGCCCCTTGTGGCACCAATGTAAACAACTGGTTATTTTGGTGTCGCATAGACAAAACAGCTCTTTGATGGATTGGTTTTTTACTTTTCAGCCAGCTCGGGTTGGCATGAGTCCAAGGTGGTGCCTGCCAAGTATGTGGGCCGGTTGGGGCCCTGCACACATTGATGTTGTGGTGTTGGCAGCAGCCCCACGTTCCCACTTGCCCCAGAGGTGCTTGGTTTGGAGTTGGGGCAGCAGAAGGGAGCTAAGTTTGGAAAGAGATACCAGCCCCAGGATGGGGCTGAGTGTGCCAGTTCCCTAACCTGAAAAAGTCTCAGTGTTGCCCAAGTTTACCCTCTTGTCCAGAGCAGGATCGCTGGACTTTGACATTCACCCCGGCCCGTGCCTGTGTGTGACTGGCCAGGCTACAACAGAGGCTTTCATGGAATCTGAGGTTAAGGAAGATGAAGGACCAGTGCCGCCTGTCTGTCTGCAGTGGGCATATTACATAATAATAGCTCTCTCTGATCTTTCTTTTGCCTGTTCTTGGTTTCTCCACTTCTTCCCTTCAGCTTTGTAATGTGACACCCAGCTGCTGGCTTATCTTTGCTGCCTCCTCACCACCATCACCACCCCTACCCCGCCCCACACCCAGCCTCCCAAATCTCCTCTCTCAGATGCACACAGAAAAGAGAGACCACTCCTGTCTTTGAAAACTTGAGGACCAGGCCACTTCCCTTAACGCCCTTTGCTTGCTGGACACATTGTTCAGTGACGTGGCCAGATGAGGACCGCTGATCCTGCCTTCATTGCTCCCCTTCCCCAGTTTAGTCTGAGATGACATTCAGGCAGGTCAATGCCCTGGAAAGCCCTGGAGGCCCCATATCAGGGGAGGGGCAGGGCCTAGATTTGAATATTTAGTCTGGAGTTTTTCCATTCCTCCATAAACTCAAGAGATGAAAAACAAGTCTGCTGACTTTCTTAGACAGCTTTATGCTTTGTAAGCATCTTCTGGAGGAAGATAACAAAGGCCCCTTTGCTATCACGCCCAGCCCAGAAGAGACAGCATTTGCCATCTGTGGAGAAGCTTCCAGGGTTACCACAGTCTGCTGGGCCCCAGCTTCGACCAGTGAGTGGTTGTATGATGAACTGGTGTATGTCCCAGCCCAGCACTTCCAGGTCTAAGGAGCCCTGAGCCACCAGCTCATCAGGGGTGTCATGAGAAAATAGATCAAACTTGGAAATGGATCATTCCCATCACAAATTGACAGATTACTTCACAAAGAAATGCCTTGCCTGTTTCCTTTGCTCTTTCTGAGAAAGAAAACTGTGTCTTGGAGTGGGAAAAAAAAGAATGTCCTCTGAGTATCTTTTCTCAAACACACTAACTGCAATGATCAGGAACTCCCTGTCAGGGGTCCCCAAATTCCTGGACCTCTCAGAGGCAGGAATGGAGACACTCACATAATTTCAACATTTAAAAAACCAGTTATAAAACTGCACAGGCTAATGGCAACTTCAGCAGCAGCATTCTTGACTTCTGGTTGTAATTCATGAACTTAGTATGTTAACTTGGGGGGAAATAAAGTCTGTCTCCTGAAAAATTACCTACAATCACATAAACAAAAAAGTATGTTAAAAATTGATATGTGCAGGCAGGAAACAATGAGAGGAGCCATTAAAGGTGAAAAAGCAGCTCCATGGAAACCTCCATCATATGTCAGCCTCTCGAGCCCTTGCACAGAGCCCACTGCACAGAGCCCAGCAGAGCTGCATGGGACTAACACACCTCAAGGACTTTTCCTGGAAATGCAAACAAGAGGTAAGATGACTTTGAGTTTTGCAATCTTTCCTTTCTGCCTGTCCCCTGGGAAAGATGCTCTTGAGCAGTGAGGTGCTCAGAAGTGAGGGCTGAGCTAGGAAAAGGGATAAGATAACAAAAGAGGGTAATGGACCACTGGAGGGCTGATAATGGTGGAGTCAATATTATAATACGATACCTGATGAGTACCTTGTGGCTTTCAGAATCGCTTCAAATCCCACTAGTCAAAGCCCATTATGATGTCATGAGCATGATTACCACTATTTTGCAGATGGATAAATTGGTTACTCAATTAGTAAATGGCTGAGCCAGGGCTTGAACCCAGATCTCCTTATCATTCACTAACATGGTACTTTTTCAAAACAGCAAGGTCTGAGGCTGTTGTACATTTAATAGGAGAAAGGTCTATCTTTCCCTCCCCCTCACAATTATCCCAGACTCTTTTTGGACTCCTAAACATGCAGTGTCTCATGGCTAAAAGCAACTTCTCACATGAAAACTGAACCACCCTGCACTGACAATTAAAGAAAAAATTGATGTCATCAAAATTAAACAGTTCTCCTCATCAGAAGACATTTAAGAAAATGAATAAATAGTCCATAGACTGGGAAAATAGATAAAGCACATATCTGGCAGATCCAGAATATATAAAGAAATCTACAAATGAAGAATAAGAAGGAAAGCAATTCAATTTATAAAATGGGCAAAAGATCTGAAAAGATTACCAAAAGAGATATAAAAGTGGCATGTTTTATGTTAGAAAGCATTCATCCTCATTAGTCATAAGAAAATGCTAATGAAAACTACAATGAGATAATACTACAGACCCATTAGAATGGCTAAGATTTAAATGACTGGCATCACTAAAGGATGTTGAACAACTGAACTCACGTACATTGCTGGGGCATGTGTAAATGGCTCATTCACATTGAAATCATTTACCAGCTTCTCATAAGGTTAAAACACATTCACCTAACAGGAGTGAAAAAAAACATGTCCATACAAAATCTTATACACAAATATTCATCACAGACTTTATTTATAATAGCCAAAAACTTTAAACAACCCATCAATTAGAGAGTGGATAAATACATTATGGTCTATTCATGAAATGGAGTACTATTCAGCACTAAAAAGGAATAGCCTACTGACACATAAAACAATATGCTAAAATTTCAAACACATTACATTGAACGAAGAAGACACACACAACTATACCTACTCTGATTCTAGTTGGATGAAGTCCAAGAACAGAAAATAGGAGCTGATGGTGGTAAAAGTCAGAAAGTGGGCAGGAATGTGACAGAGTTGATTGGGAAGTGGCACAAGGGAAATTTTGGAGCTGATGAAAATGTTCTATGTCTTATTTTGAGTAGTGGTTACACAGGTGTCTAAAACTAGCAAAACTCTTCTAATTGAATGCTTAAGACCTATGCATTTTATTGTATGTTAATTTTATCTCGGTAATTTTTTTAATGGACCCAGTTGGGTTAGCTACAAGGGTTATGGCCTTGCATTTTGGAGGCCAGTTTCTTTCCCTCTGACTGAAACCTGAGATCTGTGTGATGAACTCCCCAAGAATCTTGGTCCTGATCAGTAAAGACAAAGGAGAATTTAAGCAAAACAACCTCAACCATTCTGCATAGTGGTGCTGAGAAGGCTACTTCTCTTGCCCACACCCTGGAGTATACTGACCCCAAATTTATTATCTTCATCTGTTAAAACTCAGAAGGGGAATACCAGAGGCGCCTGCCATTTATCTCCCTCTCTTGTCCAAAAAGGAATAAAGCACAACTCTATGCAGAGCGCAGCTGGTTTAACAGACCCAGGGTCACCATCATGCTGGGCAGGGAAGTGCCTCATTGTTGGCATACAAGTCAGCTCCAATGACAGACTCACTCCTAAATTTAGGATTCACTGGACCTCACACAGAGCTTGGCTTTAAAACTTTGGGAAGGGATGATTAAAAAAAATGGCCCTGAGGCCATACTTATATGTTCAGATGCCTGGATTCCCTGTAGAAGCATAGCTGGTGTAATCCAAACAGCCCCTGGGGCCAAAGAGTCCCCATCCTAGGGAGATCAGGATGTCAGAGGGCTTGGAAACCAGTCATATGAGGGACAGTCACAAGCATCATCACGTGTCTTTACTGGGGAGAGAATATGGAAGACACCACAATCATTTGAATACTTGAAGTGCTGTCTAAAGAAATAAGAAACAGGCTTTATTTATTCCAACTTGCAAAACTAACCAAAATAGAGAAGTCACAAGAGGCTGAATTTTAATGCAATGTGAAAAGGACCTTTGCAACAGTGAAAGCTGCTTAGCATTCTGTTCACATGTCCATTCATTCAGCCAATAATATTTGAACACCTACTGTGTTGTGCACACACCAGGATGGATGCAGACTTGGTCCTGAAGAATGTTCACTGCAGGACAGAGACAAGACGTGTCCGTAAATAACTCAGACACAAGGCAGCCAAAGACAAGTGCTGGTGAGAGGGCCACTCAGGAGAGGGAGGGCATACTTCCAACCTCAGCTGGGTCCTCCATGACACTCACCAGTCATTCTGCTCCTCCTCTTTCATCTGCTCAATAAATAGTCATTGAACCCTACTGTGTATCAGACACTGTTCTAACTTCTGGAGACATCAAGTGAATAAGAGCAAGCAAGCCCTTGTCTGCATGGAGTTTCTAGCCCACAGAGGAAAGAGAGCTAAAAAGCAGGCAGATTTTTTAGTAGGTCATTTGGTGGCTGGTACCATAGAGCAAGGATCTCCAACTCCCAGGCCACGGACCGGTACTGGTCCTTGGCCTGTTAGGAACTGGGCCTCACAGCAGGAGGTGGACAGCAGGCGATCAAGTGCAGTTTCGTCTGTGTTTACAGCCACTCCCCATCACTCGCACTGCTGCCCGAACTCCACCTCCTAGCAGATTCTGCATTGTAGTGAGTTGTATCATTATTTCATTATGTGTCACAACCCCTGGAGAAGGGAAAGGTGACCCACTCCAGTATTCCGGCCTGGAGAATTCCTTGGACTGAATAATCCAGGGGGTCGCAAAGAGTCAGACACGACTGAGCGACTTTCACTTTCATATATATCACAATGTAATAATAATAGAAATAAAGTTACTATAAAAGCAATGCTCTTGAATCATCCCTAAACCACCCCCCACAGTCCACATTGCCCTAAACGTTGGGGACAGCTGCTATAGAGAAAGAGGAGTGCTCTGGATCTTCACTCTCTTCAAGCAATCAAGCAGGCCCTCTTCTCTTGCTTCCAACTACAGTGACCTCCTACCTCACTGAGAAAATTGTGGACTCAGCCCCACTCCCTGCACATCCCAGCCTCTATCATCTCTCCCATCCTTATCCGATTACTTTCTGACTCAGAGGACAGAAAGATTCCTCCTCCAATACTGACCTCTCCGTTCAATGCCACCACCATCACCTCCCCGCCCCCTACCCCCCGCCTCAGGGTCCTTGCTCCATCAATTATGCCAACCTCATGCTCCTCACTTTTCTCTCCTCTCTCATTAGCTTGTCCTTAACTCACAGACTTGTTCACTTCTCAGAGTCCTAAGGCAACATTCCTTGGCAACCCCCAAATGGCAAGTAGGTGTTAGTTGAGAGCTATTTAGATTGGGAGCAGCCTGTTGAGCACAGTGGCAAGGGGAATTCCCAGATATTCTCAGATATCTTCCTGAAGGGTGAAATGTGTGCCCATAGTCACAGGAAGAACCTGGTGTCCTGGAGCTCTTGATGAGCACTGCAGATGGTATTTCATCTTGCCTCTCTCTCAACCTTTGTTGCCAAACTTCTTAAAGACTCATGCTATACTTCTTTCCCCCGTTGCTTCTTTTCCCCTTCATCACCTTACCTAACTCACCAAGCTTCTGTCTGCTGATCTGCTCCGCAAAGATCACGCATCTAATACCTAACTACCCAACGGTAAGTTTCCTTCTCATTGTGTTTGGTATCTTGGCAATATTAAAGATTAATGTTCCTGAGGTTACACCCTGAGCCTGCCTCTCAATTTTCTGTCACTCCTTGGACAATCTCATCCACCCCATAGATTCAGATGTAACTTGTGTTCTGGTAGCTTCTCCATCTGATCTCCTGCCCAGAACACTCCTGAGTCACTGCTCACATCCACTTAGATCTATTGCTAAGCTTCTCAAACTCTTGGTGTCCAAAATAGGACTCAATATCCTCGCCCCAAAGTCTTTCTCCTAAACGCCATGTTATAGTTTATAGTATTGCTGATCATGCAAGCACCCAAGCCAGATGATTGAAGTTGTTGATGAATCTTCCTCTCCCTTACCTTCTACATCACATATACCCAATCTTGTCAAGTCTGCCTCAGCAATATCTTGAATCCATTACCTCCTCTCCATTCTCATTGCCACTTCCTTAACTCCAGCCCTTATCTCCCTCTCCTATTATTAAAAGGACTTCCTGTGTGTCCCCTTTTCTCTTTTTTATGTTAACTCCCATTTCAGTCCAATTCTTCCTCCTCCTGCCACTAGAATTCTTTCTTTATGTAACAAATATCAGCATGCTATTCCTTCCGTTAAAAACCCACTGAAAACTGCAAATATCCTAGGAATGATGACTGTTCAAACAAACATACTGTGGAATACTACTACTCAACAATGAAAAGAAATGAACTTTAAAATGTATATAATCTTTTAAAGTTATAATCCATTTACAGTTGTTACAAGTATTGGCTATATTCTTTCAGACAATACATCCTTGCAGCCTATTTTACACCCAATAGATTATAATTCCCACTGCCTTACCTGAATGTCACCCCTCCTCTCCCACTGGTAACCACTACTTTGTTGTTTATATCTGTGAGTCTACTTTTTGTTATATTCACTGGGATTTTTTTTAAATTTTTAGATTCCATATATAAGCGATATCATACAGTATTTGCCTTTCTCTGACTTATTTCACTTAGCATAATGCCCTCCAAATCCATCCATTGCTACAAGTGGCATTCTTTCACATGTGTATCTGTGTGTATACATATCTTCTTTATCCATTCATCTGTTGATGGACACTTAAGTTGCTTCCATATCTTGGCAACTGTAAATAATGGTGCTATGAACATTGGGTGCGTTGTCTTTTCTGAGTTAGTGTTTTAGGGCTTTGTTGTTGTTGCTGTTGTGTAACCAGGATCGGCTAGATCATATGGTAGTCCTCTTTAGTTTTTTGGGAAACCTCCATACTGTTTTCCACAGTGACTATATTAATATACATTCCCACCAACAGTGCACAATAGTTACCTTTTACCTACATTCTCACCAACGTATGTTAATTGTGTTCTCTTTGATGATAGTCATTCTGACAGGTGTGAGGTGATATCTCATTGTGTTATTGATTGGCATTGACCTTGATGATTAGCAATGATGAGCAGCTTTTGATGTGCCTATTGTCCATCTACATTTCCTCTTTGAAGAAATGTCTGTTCAGATCTTCTGCCCATTTTTTGATTCAATAAGAGGCTGAGACTGTCTTTTCTCCATTGTGTATTCCTGCCTTCTTTGTCATGGATGAATTGACCAAATAAATTATTATTGACCAATAAATTATTTATTAATTAGTTAATCCTAGGCTCTCCTGTTCCATTGATTGATGTGTCTGCTTTTGTGCCAGGGTCATGTTTTGATTACTGTAGCGTTACAGGATAGTTTGAAGTCAGGGAGCATGATTCCTCCAGCTGTTTTTCTCGAGGTTGTCATGGCTATACGAGCTCTTTTGTATTTCCATGCAAATTTTTTAACTGTTTGTTCTAGTTCTGTGAAAAATGCTCTCGGTATTTTGCTAGGGATTGCATTAAATCTATAGATTGCCTTGGGTAGTATGGTCATTTTAACAATACTGATTCTTCCAATTCAAGAACATGTTATAACTTTTCATCTGTTTGTGTCATCTTCAATTTCTTTCATCATTGTCTTATAGTTTCCTTATGTAGGTTTAATCCTAGATAGTATATTCTTTTTAATGTAATGCAAATGGGACTATTTTCTTAATTAAGAAATTTCTTAATTTCTTATTTCTGATACTTCACTGTTAGGGTATAGAAATGCAACAGATTTCTGTATATTAATTTTGTATCTTGCAACTTTACTAAATTAAATGATGAGCTCTAGCTGTTTTCCAGTGGTGTCTTTAGGATTTTTCTAGTATAGTATCATGTCATCTGCAAACACTGACAGTTTTACTTAATAGTTTTACAGATATCCTTTCCAATTTGGATATCTTTTATTTCTCTCTTTTCTGGTTGTCAAAACTATGTTGAATAATAGTGGCAAGAGTGGACATCCTTGTTTTGTTCTTGATCTTAGACGAAATGCTTTCAGTTTTTCGCCATAGAGAATGATGTTAGCTGTAGGCTTGTTGTATGCGGCCTTTATTATGTTGAGGTATGTTCCCTCTATGCCCACTTTCTGGAGAGTTTTCAATCATAAATAGGTGCTGAATTTTTCAAAAGTTTTTTTTCTAATTTATTTTTAGTTGAAGGATAATTATAATATTATGTTGGTTTCTGCCACGTATCAACATGGATCAGCCATAGGTATACATATCTCCCTTCCCTCTTGAGCCTCCCTCTCACCTCCCACCCCATCCCACCCATCTAGGTTGTCACAGAGCCCCAGTTTGAGTTCCCTGAGTCATACAGTAAGTTTCCACTGGCTAATCTATTTTACATACATTAGTGTGTATGTTTCCATGCTACTCTCTCCACTCGTCCCAGCCTCTCCTTCTCACCCCATTCCCTTGTCCATAAGTCTGTTCTCTATGTCTGCGTGCCCATTGCTGCCCTGCAAATAGGTTCATCAGTACCATCTTTCTACATTCCGTAAGCTTTTCTTCATCTATTGAGATGATCATATTGTTTTCATTCTTCAATTTGTTGATGTGGTGTATCACACTATTTAATGAAGAGATAGCAGATGAGAAATGTGCTTTGGAGAATAGAAAACCATTTTCAAGGTAAAAGGATATGAGAATTGTTGCCTTGACCAGCGTTTGTTTTCCACCTGAAACAATAAGTTATCTCTGAAAGCCCCCAGACCATCATTTCAGGGTGTTTATCAGTATAAGATTTTGTAGGGTCATCACATTTTATGCATTCATTACAAGCACAGGTAGGATAGATGCTTCTGTAACCGAATAGGACCCTATGGGACCTTCCTGAGACAAACCCCTTCCTTATATCCTCTGCTTTAGTATTGAATGCACATTTCCTGATTTTTTTAAACAGATGATGAAACCCCCACCAAACGGAAGACTTTAACTACTTGATGACCATGAGCACACAGCTCCCAGGCCTACTGGAGCCTAAAGGATTGATAGTGTTAACCCCTGTGACATAGACCTGTTACCTCATCATCAACCAGAGAATTGTGCACAATCTGATCACATACTCTGGGACTCTCCTCCCTTGCCTTGCCTTTAAAAATGCCTTCACAAAACCCAACAGGGTGTTGGGGTGTTTTGAGCACTAGCTGTCTTGGACTCCTTGCTTGATGACCTGGAAATAAAAGCTGCACTTTCCTTCACCACAATCCAGTGTCAGTAGAGTGGCTTTAAGGCAAGCAGACTCAAGTTTGGTTTGGTAACATTTCCGGAGAAGTAAGAGTCATTATACTCCATGGGTTTCCAGATAGAAATCTAAGTAAAATTAAATATGGTTAAGAAAGATGTTGCTTACAAAAGGTAGACCCAAGGCCTGGGAAGCCCCTGAAGATAAGGCAGGGATGCAGGGCAAGCTTGCTCATTCCTGGTCTGGGGATTTATTTTCACTTGCAGCTACTTCCAAGAGCACAAATGTGTTTTCTTCTCTTGGTCTCCAGTTTGCCTGCTTCCCAGCTCATTCCACTGGATTGGGTTACTTGCTGTGCTGGGTTGTTTTTCCCTGAATATTTTCAGCTGTTTCACTCCCCGCCTTCCGCTCGTGTGTGCCTTCTCATTCGTGGGGTTCATCTCTCTCGGGATGCTTTCCCAGCACCAGATGTGAAGACAACGCTGATTTGGCTTCCTCCCTCTCCTCCCCACCTACCATTTTCTATGCTACCCATTTCTATTTATGTTCCACTAGCCTCAATATTGGGGAGAAGGCACTGGCGACCCACTCCAGTACTCTTGCCTGGAAAATCCCATGGACGGAGGAGCCTGGTAGGCTGCAGTCCATGGGGTCGCTAAGAGTCACACACGACTGAGCGACTTCACTTTCACTTTTCCCTTTCATGCATTGGAGAAGGAAATGGCAACCCACTCCAGTGTTCTTGCCTGGAGAATCCCAGGGACGGGGGAGCCTGGTGGGCTGCCATCTATGGGGTCACGAAGAGTCGGACACGACTGAAGCGACTTAGCAGCAGCAGCAGCAGCCTCAGTATTGAGCACATGTTACAGAACAGGCATTGTGCTAAATGGTTTCCATATATACTGTGATTCAATCCCCACAGCCAGTCTGTGAAATAGGCATTGTTATTGTTCCCATTTACTAAATGAGGAAACTGATGTTCAGGGAATTCCACCTGCAGGATCTAGTACTTTAATAGCTGTAGTCATTTTTCTTTTTTTTTTTAACTCACCTAAATAATTTCATATTGGGGCATGTGATTTTACAACTTGCCGTTTTCATTCAACATTATATATTTGAGATTTATCTATTTTAATAAAATTTACCTACTTAACTTATTTTAAAAGCAGTATTTCATTTTAGGAATATACTACATTGATGGATGTTTAAGTTATTTCCAATTTGTAGTTACTACAGCATACATTCTAATACTTAGGTCTGTGTGCTCATGAGAGACATTATTTCAGCTACATACCCAGAAATGAGATCTCTCAGTTGTAGGTGTTAAATAATAACAACAGGCCGAAAATGTAGTTACTTTTGCTATGTCCCACATCAGCAAACCAAGACTTAATATTTAACCTACTTCAGGTCTAGCCTCTCCCAGGAATGTGACATTTAGCCAATCAATCTGGAATCACCTGATTAGCACTGGTAAGGTTGTCTGCTTGATAGCTGCTACCTATCCCTATAAATGGGAACAATATAATATCTATTTTGAAGATTTGCTATGAGGATTGAATTATATAGTATGTATGTAAATTGTTTAGTACATTGCCTGATCTGTAACATGTGCTGAATAAATATTAAATTTTAATTTCTTTCCCATAACTGAGTCTAGTGAATCATATAGATAGACACCTTCCAAAAAAGCAAGTTGCCTTTGCCTGGAACAGTCACTCTTTGCTAGAAACTTCTTTTTTCCACCCCTTTCTACCTACAAGGACCCTTCATTTTGCACAGTTCCTTGGAGCTCCTTTCTATCTCCTATGCTAGATTCATGAACCATTAAATAAAGCCAATTAGATTTTAAATTTTCTTTATTGAATTTTGGGTTTTAACATAGGGTAAGAGAAGCAAAATACAAAGGAGAAAGGGAAAAATATACCCAACTGAATGCAGAGTTCCAGAGAAGAGCGAGGAGAAATAAGAAAGCCTTCTTAAGTGAACGATACAAAGAAATAGAGGAAAACAATAGAATAGGAAAGTCTAGAGATCTCTTTAAGAAAATTGGAGATACCAAGGGAACATTTCATGCAAAGACAGGAACAATAGAGGACAAAAACCACAAGGACCTAATAGAAGCAGAAGAGATTAAGAAGAGGGGGCAAGAATACACAGACAAACTGTGCAGAAAAGCTCTTAATGACCCAGATAACCACCATGGTGCCGTCACTCACCTAGAGCCAGACATCCTGGAGTGTGAAGTCAAGTGGGCTTGGAAGCATTCAGTTCAGTTGTTCAATCATGTCCGATTCTTTGCAACCCCATGGACTGCAGCACACCAGGCTTCCCTGTCCAACACCAACTCCCGGAACCTGCTCAAACTCATATCCATCAAGTCAATGATACCACCCAACCATCTCATCCTCTGTTGTCCCCTTCTCCTTCTGCCTTCAATCTTTCCCAGTATCAGGGTCTTTTCCAAGGAGTCAGTTCTTTGCATCAGGTAGTGAAAGTACTGGAGCTTTAGCTTCAGCATAAGTCCTTCCAATGAACACTCAGGACTGATTTCCTTTAGGATTGACTGGTTGGATCTGCTTGCAGTCCAAGAGACTCTCAAGAATCTTCTCCAACACCACAGTTCAGAAACATCAATTCTTCAGTGCTCAGCTTTCTTTAGAGTCCAGCTCTCACATCCATCCATGACTACTGGGAAAACCATAACTTTGACTAGATGGACCTTTGTCAGCAAAGTAATGTCTCTGCTTTTTCAGATGCTGTCTTGGTTTGTCATAGCTTTCCTTCCAAGGAGTAAACATCTTTTAATTTCATGGCTGCAATCACCATCTGCAGTGATTTTGGAGCCAAAGAAAATAAAGTCCATCACTATTTCCATTGTTTCTCCACCTATTTGCCATGGAGTGATGGGATCAGATACCATGATCTCAGTTTTTTGAATGCTGAGTTTTAAGTCAGCTTTTTCACTTTCCTCTTTCATCAAGAAGCTCTTTAGTTTTTCTTCACTTTCTTCCACAAGGGTGGTGTCATCTGCGTATCTGAGGTTATCAATATTTTTTCCGGCAATTTGATTCCAGCTTTACTTCAATACTGTAGGAGGCATTACTAGAAACAAAACTGGTGGAGTTGATGGAATTCCAGTTGAGCTATTTCAAATCCTGAAAGATGATGCTGTGAAAGTGCTGCATTCCATATGCCAGCAAGTTTGGAAAACTCAGCGGTGGCCACAGATTGGAAAAGGTCAGTTTCATTTCAATCCCAAATAATGTTTAAACTATCACACAATGGCACTTATTTCACATGCTAGCAAGATTATGCTCAAAATCTTACAAGCTAGGCTTCAGAGGTATTTGAACTGAGAACTTCCAGATATACAAGCTGGATTTCAAAAAGGCAGAAGAACTAGAGATCAAATTGCCAGCATCTGCTGGATCATAGAAAAAGCAAGGGAATTCAAAAAAAAAAATTATTCAGCTTCATCGACTACACTAAAACCTTTGTGTGGATCACAACAAACTGTGGAATCTTCTTAAAGAGATGGGAATACCAGACCACCTTACCTGCCTCCTGAGAAACCTGTATGCAGGACAAGAAGCAACAGTTAAAACTGGACATCAAACAACAAGCTGGTTCAAAATTGGAAAAGGAGTTCATTAAGGCTGTATATTGTCACCCTGCTTATTTAGCTTATATGCAGAGTACATCATACAAAATGCTGGGCTGGATGACTCACAAACTGGAATCAACATTGCCGGGAGAAATGTCAACAACCTCAGATATGCAGATGATACCACTTTAATGGCAGAAAGTGAAGAGAAACTAAAGATCCTCCTGATCAATGTGAAAGAGAAGAGTGAAAAAGCTGGCTTAAAACTCAACATTCAAAAGACTAAAATCCGGGCATCTGGCCCCATCACTTCAAGGCAAATAAATGGGGAAAAGTGGGAACAGTGTCAGATTTCATTTTCTTTGGCTCCAAAATCATTTCAGTTGGTGACTGCAGCCATGAAATTAAAAGACACTCACTCCTTGGAAGAAAAGCTATGACAAATACAAACAGTATATTAAAAAGCAGAAACATCACTTGATGACAAAGTTTCGTATAGCCAAAGCTGTGGTTTTCCTAGTAGTCATTTATGTATATGAGAACTGGACCATAAAGAAGGCTGAGCACTGAAGAATTGATGCTTTCAAACTGTGGTCCAGGAGAAGACTCTTGAGAGTCCCTTGTACAGCAAGGACATCAACCCAGTCAATCCTAAAGGAAATCAATGCTGAATATTCATTGGAAGGATTGAAGATGAAGCTGAATCTCCAATACTTTGGCCACCTGATGGGAAGAGCCAACGCATTGGAAAAGACCCAGATGCTGGGAAAGATTGAGGGCAAGAGGAGAAGGAGGCACCAGATGATGAGATGGCTGGATGGCATCACTGCTCAATGGACATGAGTTTGAGCAAACTCTAGGAGATAGTGAAGGACAGGGAAGTCTGGCGTGCTGCAGTTCATGGGGTCGCAAAGAGTCGGACACGACCTAGTGACTGAACAACAGCAACGAGTGTCTGTTTTTGCTGTTGTTCAGTTGCTGGATCGTGTCTGATTCTTTGTGACCCCATGAACTGCAGCACGCCAGGCTTACCCGTCCTTCACTATCTCCATCTTTAACTCTGTTTGAATCGTCTACAGTCTCTCTTCAAAGTGGTAGTACCAGTTTATACTTCCAGCAGCTTCCCACGTTTTCACATGGCATTATGAAATTCCGAGGCAAATATAGCAAAATCTGGATGGTAGAAGCATGGGTGAACCATATTATTTTATTCATACTCCTCTGTACATTTGAAATATTCTATAATTAAAATTAGCTATCATAATTTTCTAATTTTATCAGTAGCTTGGGTGAAGACTCAGAATTCTTACTGATGACATCTACAAATAGCACACAATTTAGAGGAGAAATATGTGATAGTGTGATTTATAATAAATGTATATTTGGTCTTCTACCCTGTTCCTGGTGCAGATATCCTAAAACTCTTGAAATTTCCTCTGATGAGAGCAACAAAGGTGTCTTTTGTTATGTTAACAAGGTTACAACTGAAAAGTATGTATGGATGGGGCATGGGTGCCAGGACAATCAACCTTGTGATTGGAGAGTTAGAACTTTCAATTGCTTGCCCAGACCTCTAGAGGTGGAGAGGAGCTAGAGATTGTATACATTGCCAATGGCCAATGAATTAATCAACCATGCCTTCCTAATGAATACTCCGTAAAAACCCTAAAAGGACTGGATTCAAAGAGCTTGCAGGTTGGTGAGCACGTGGAGGTGCTGGGAGAGAGCATGGATGCTCCACACTCTTTCCCCACACCTTGTCCCGTGTATCTCTTCTACCTGGACGATCCTGAATTATACCCTTTTGTAATAAACTTGTAATCTAGTAAGTAAAAAGATGCTCTGAGTTCTGTAAGTCCCTCTAGTAAATCAATTGAACCTGAGGAGAGGGTTGTTGGAATCTCAGGTTTATAACTATTGGTCAGGGCACCAGTAACCTAAAGGAGGGTTGGGGACAGTCTTGGAACAGAACCCTTAACCTATGGAATCTGATGCTATTTCCTGTTAGATAGTGTCAGAATTGAGTTAAATTCTAGGGCATTAGCAGAGTGTTTGAGAATTACTAATTGGTGTGGGGAAACTCCCACCTCCTACACACACACACACACACACACACACACACACACACACACACACACGTTTGAAATGGATATTGATCACTGGTTAAAAATAAAAGATCATCTTTACAAGCACTGGAAAGAGAGATCTAGCTTAGTGACTGAATCAGAATGAGGGTGTCAGTGGTGGGTGGTGAAGGATAGATATACTTGGATGGTCAGAAACTCAGTGTGATCCATCAGTGGAGTATCTGTTTCTGATAAAGAGGTGAGCGACATCTGTACCAGTCAGGGTTCTTTGGTTGCAAACAACAGAAACCTACTTAAGCTAACTTACGCAGAAAAGGAATTTTTTAGAAAAATTATCTCTGCTCAGGAAATCGGCAGGAAGGCTGCAGAGCCATGTTCAGAGACAGGCAGAAACCTGCAGGACCCAGGAAGCAGGAAACACAGGAATGATCTGGAAGCAGGAGTGGCAGGATCTGAAGCTGCTCTGTAAACAGATGCCTCGGTAGAGGGTGAAAGAAACATTATTCCTTGTAGGTTCTGAGCTGGTCAGGTCAGACCCCTCCTCACTTTTTAAATCATTATACACAGTTTTAAATGGAACGTGTTAAGAAAAGGCATGTTTGGGAAATCTGGCTTTCACAGAAGACAGTCTAGAAGCCACTGCCAAGGGCACTCAATGATGGTAGAGAAGACCTGCCTTTTGTTACCCACAGAATAGAACTAGGGACAATGAGTAAACATTTCAAGGAGACAGAGTGGAGATCACTACGACCAGAGACTTTCTAATAAATGAAGCTATTCAACAATGGATTTAACAGACTTCCATGGTGGCGAGCTTGCTGGCCACTGCAATTTTACAAGGAAAGACTGAATTCCCTCTGATAGAATATGACAAGGAACCCTGCCTTAATAAGAAATAGACTGGGCAACCTATAGGATCCCTCTCAATTCCTTTATTTGTGATTTTAAACAAGACTTTTGCAGCTCTTTGCTGGAAATGAAAACTCTTAATACCCATTCTCCATCCCCTCCCCATAGTATTATGGATGCAAAATCATCTATAATCATTGGTATCATCCTCAGAACAATTTTTATTCATTTTTCCTATTGTAAATCACATAATTACACCACAGAAACTTGGAGGTAGGGGAGAAAAGAAAAAAAATATCATCTATAGTCCTAAAAAAAAAAAAATGACCATTTGTGGGTTTTCTTCCAATTTTTTAGTTATGTGCATTTTTTGAAGTGAAAATAGTTCATTTCTTCTGATTGTAAAGATGTCACACACATTATGTTCAGTGGATATGAGAAAATATAAAAAAAGAAACCAAAAGACTATCTAAAATGTTAAACATCTTGGAACACATCCTTTGTGATATTTCTTTATGCATAAATATGCATATATTATGTATTTAACATTTTGCATAAATGGGGTACTACTATAAATAGGGGGTTTGTAATCCTTTATTGCAGGGTTACAGCACTCATCTTATGCAAGTGACTATAGAAATATCATCTTCTAAGTAACCACATAACATTCTTTATATGGCTGTTTCATAATTTAATTAATATCCTATCAATGAATATTTTGAAAATTCATATCAGACAAAATAAACTTTAAAACAAAGATTATGTCAAAAGACAAAGAAGAACATTTTATAATGATAAAGGACTCAATAAAGGAAGAGGTATTACACTCAATAACATACATGTGCCCAACACTGGAGCACCTCAGTATAAAAACTGACAGACATAAAGGGAGAACTGATGATAACACAACAGTAATGAGGGACTTTAACACCCAACTTAAATCAATGGACAAATCATGCGGACAGAAAATCATTAAGGCAAAAGTGGTCTTAAATGACACCACAGACCAGTTGACTTTAACAGACATCTACAGGGCATTCCACCCAAAACCAGCAGAATACACATTCTTTCCAGTGCCCATGGAACATTCTCCAGGATAGATCACATACTAGGTCACAAAATACATCTCAACAAATTTAAGAGAATTGAAATTATATCAAGCATTTTTCCTAACCACAATGTTATGAAACTATAGATTAAAGACAGAAGAAAAGATGTGAAAAGTACAAACACTTGGAGATTAAACAATGCTACTAAAAATCCAGTGGGTCAACAACAGCAACAACAACAAAAATCAAAGAAAAAATCAGGAAGCACCTAAAGATTGGTTTAAAAAAAATACTCTAAAATCTTTAAATTGCAGCAAAAGCATTTCTAAGAGGGAAGTTTATAGTTATACAGACCTCCCTCAAGTAACAAGAAAATCACAGTCTAACCTACCACATAAAGGAATTAGAAAAAGAAGAATAAATAAAGCCCAAGTCAGCAGAAGGAAGAAAATAATAAATATCAAAGAGGAAATAAAATAGAGACCAAAAGTATTAGGAAAGATCAAGAAAACCAAGAGCTCGTTGATAAAATTGATAAATCTTTAGCTAGGCTCACTAAGAAAAAAAGAGAAAGATTATAATTAAACAAAATAAGGAATGAAAGAGGAAAACCAACAACCAATAACACAGAGATACAAAAAGTCTTGAGAGAATACTGTGAACAGTTAAATGCCAACAAACTGGACAACCTAGAATAAAAGGACAAATATCTAGAAACACACAACCTGCCAAGACAAATCAGAAGGAAACAGAGACCTTGAACACTTCAATCACTAGTAGTGAAACTGAATTCATAATTTAAAAAGTTCCTAGCAAACAAAATTTCAGGAACAGACAGCTTCATAGAAAAATTTTACCAGACATATAAAAAAGAGCTAATACCTATCCTTCTCAAACTATTCAAAAGAAATGCTGAAGAGGACAGAACACTCCCAAACTCATTCTACAAAGCCATCATTACCCTGATACCAAAATCAAAGACATCACACAAAAAAATTGCAAGTCAATGTCTTTGATGAATACACATGCAAAAATCCTCAACAAAGTATTAACAAAACAAATCCAACTCTGTATAAAAAGGATCATGTACCATAACCAGGTTGGATTTATTCCAGTGATGCAAGAATGGTTTTATATTCACAAATAAATCGATGTAACACATCATGTTAACAAATATAAGGATAAAAATCACATGGTCATTTCAATAGATGCAGAAAAAACATTGGACAAAATTTAACATCCACTCATGATAAAAATTATCATCAAAGTGGGATTAGAGGGAACAGAACATAATAAAGGACATTACAAAAAACCTACAGCTAACATCATTCTCAAAGGTGAAAAGCTGAAAGTCTTTTCTCTAAATTTAGAACCAAGATAAGGACGCCCACTCTCACTACTTCTATTTAACGTAGTATTAGAAGTCTGAACCACAGCAGTCAGGTGAGAAGAAGAAATAAAAGGCATCCAAAGTGGAAGGGAAGAAGTAAAATTGTCACTATTTGCAGATGACATGATACTATGTACAGAAAACCCTAAAGTTCTCACCCAAAATTATTAGAACTAATAAATGAATTCAGCAAAGTTGAGGGATACAACATTAATACATAATACACATAAACCTATTGCTTTTCTATACACTGATACTGAACTATCAGAAAGAGAAAGCAAGAAAAAAATCCCATTTAAAATCACATCAAAAAAGAATAAAATGCCTTAATATAAACTTAACCTTGGAGGTGAAAGACCTTTACACTGAAAACTATAAAACATTGAAGATGATTTAAAGAAATAGAAAGTTATCTTATGCTTTTAGATTAAAACAACTAATATTGATAAAGTGACCATACTATCCAAAGCAATCTACAGATGTAATGTAGGGAGGCCTGGCGTGCTGCAGTCCATGGGGTCGCAAAGAATTGGAGATGACTGAGTGACTGAACTGAACTGAACTGATTGGTCATAAAAAAGACTGAAATTCATCAGCCATTTGCAACCATGTGAATGGCCCTTATACTTAATGAATAAGAGAGTATTATGCTTAGTGAAATATGGTTAGTGAATAATATGCTCAGAGAAAGACCAATACTGTATAATATCACTTACATGTGGAATCTAAAACAATATAACAAATTAGTGAATAAAAAAAAAGAAAAGAAAAGAAACAGGCTCACAGGTATAGAAAGCAAAGTAGTGGTTACCAGACTGGAAAAGGAAGAGGAAGGGGTAAATTAGGGGTATGGGATTAAGAGACACAAACTCTGTGTACAAAGATGATAAGCAACAAGGATATATTGTTTAGCACAGGGAATTATTGCGATTATCTTGTAATAATTTTATGGGGTGTAATCTGTAAAAATAATGAATCACTACGCTTTACACTTGAAACTGATAAAATACTGTAAATCAACTATGTGTGTGTGCTCAGTCACTTCAGTCGTGTCCAACTCTCTGTAACCCTATGGACAATAGCTTGCCAGGCGTCTCTGTCCATGTTATTTCCAGGTAAGATAATGGAGTGCGTTGCCTTTCCCTTCTCCAGGACATCTTCCTGGCCGAGGGATCAAGCCCCAGGTCTCCTGCATCGCAGGCAGATTCTTTACCATCTGAGCCACCTGGGAAGCCCCATCCACTATGCTTCAATTTTAAAAAGGGAAAATGTCATAGAGCCATACAATATAATATTCAGCTATAAAAAGGAATGAAGGAATGTAGCATTGAAAAAGTAAACATTGAAAACATTGTACTAAATGAAAGTGGACAGTCACAAAAGATCGTGTTATATCATTCCATTCATATAAAATGTTCAGAACAGAGAAATCTATAGAGACAAAGTAAATTAGTGGTTGTTGACAAATGCATGGAGAAATAGGAGTGTAATAGTTAAGGGGCACAAGGTTTTTTGCGATAAAAACATTCTAAAATTGTGATGATGGCTAGGGTTAGGGTTCTATACTAAAATCCATGAAGTTGTATGCCTTAAATTGGTCAACTGTACATGATGTGAGAAGGGAAAGGCTACCCACTCCAGTATTCTGGCCTAGAGAATTCCATGGACTGTATAGTCCACGGGGCTGCAAAGAGTTGGACACAACTGAGCGACTTTCACTTCACAGTGTGTGAACTATATCCCAATAAAAACTGTTAAAATGTTTAATTAAAATAAACTTATACAATTACTAGTGACTAAAAATACTTTTTGAAAATTTCTAAGACTGTTCCACGTGGGAGCAGTAAGTCTCAGTTAGCCTAGCAGAGTCAGCTTGCCCTCATAGTGACAATAGATCTGCTTCTTTGGTTGAGTTTGAAATGAGTAGATGAGTCACGTTAGAAAAGTGTACACACAAGAAGGGAGGAAGGAAGGAAGGAATAGATAAACAACCAGGACCTACATATAGTATAGGGAACTGTATTCAATATCTTGTAATAACCTACCACGGGAGAGAATGTAATAAAAGAATACACACACACACATATATATATATATATATATATATATATATAACTTAATCACTTTGCTATACAGCTAAAACTAACACAACATTGTAAATCAACTATATTTCAATAAATTTTTCTAAAAAAACTTCTCTTCCTTCCCTAACAGCCCACCATAGTTGGGCCCATGGTTTCATTCAATAAATCCTCCCTAAATCAACCTTATCATCTATTGCATATTCATGACCTCTCCCCACTCTGCCCAAGAGGGTGCTAAAAGGCCAGAGGTAGAGTCCAGGGTCAGAGACAGTTGCAGAAGGGTGATGTAGGTCATTAAAACTTTGGGTAACAAAGTCAATCACAAATGCCTGGGAATTATGCACTTTTTAAAAATCTTTGTCTTTGCTTGACCCATCAACAGAGCCAAGGAAAGATGATCTTCATCTCACTCATCTGGCAAACTATACTAAATGCTACTAGTTACCAAACCAGGAAAAGCACTGAAGAGAGGAGAGATCATTATAACACCAAGTGAACAAAATCCAATCTTTTTCCTTGTGATGCTTACAAGCTAGTGGTGGGAGGAGACAAACCCTCAACAGTCAGACTACAAACAGCCTCAAAATAACACAATGGGTGCTCAAAAGAGGGACATGAAAGGGTTTCCTGGGGGCACAGGTGACCTATGTCTTGACTGTGTTCATTTTTTAAATAATAGAAATTGAAAGCATTGTTTATTATTAGCATATATCATCAAGTATCTTTTTTAAGCAAATCTTTGTTGAATAAATAATCGATCTTTCAGGAGCCTCTACATGTCTTAGTCTTACTCTGGTGACTACAAATTCTAACCTCTCTATTCACACATGGAGGGTTTGGTAAATATTTGCTGCTGAGATGAAGGTGACTTTGTCAAGCAGCGTCCATTCTACCAAGTGTGGGTGACCACACAGCTGCTCCTCAGACTCTAATTTTGTGGATTTTACCTGCAGATCCTGAAAGGGGCCAATGGTGCTTCACTCTGCCTTCCCCTCCTGCCTGCCCCAGATTTAGCCCAGACTGCGTCCCTAAATCATGCACTTCCCTGGTCTCTATGTTGTGGGCACCTGCCCCCTGCTTTCCATCACCCCTCTTAAGATAGAGAGCTGCTGCGCTCTGCTCTGACTGCGAAGCAGCCCACATAGCCAGCATGAGGTGGCTACCCTTCCCCAGAGCACCGAACATCTTGAAGATATTTGTAATTTTATTCACAACTGCAGGATATAATTCATCGCTTGCTGAGTAAGTCCACCAGCTGCCAGAGGATTCCAGAGACCATGTGCATGACACTTAGAGTAAAAACAAAATGAAATGGTTCTACTCTCACCCTGCCCTCCCTCACACACAAATACACACACTCACACCAAGCCAAGGGCTCGTGCTCTCAGACAGAATAAGCCCACCACCTCCCCCGGGCCCCTGCCTCCCACCCCTTGATCTCTAAGGAGAGGTGGTTCAACGCATGTTCGGGATACACAGACTTTGTGATGCAAATCAGGCCCAGGCAGATGGCAAGGTTAAGAATGAATTACTGTCAGCTATAAGAGGCTCAAGGGATAAAGGGAATCCCAGCCAAGGAGAGGGATGCAGACTTGCTCTCTATGCAATTAATCATCTGTCAGTGCACAGGGATGGCTGCTGGGAAGATCAGGTGAGTCTCTGCAGCTTACAGTCTGCTTTCCAGCTGGGGCCCTGTGATCAGAGGGGCTTGACCAAGACCTCTTCCTTGCCTGGAACTTGGGGAACAGTGAGAAAGCAGACTGCCATCTGCCAGGAGGGACCGTGGGGACTGCCCATCCAGAGCCAGGCAGCCCTGTCCCGGACACAGGTGCTCTGGCCTTCACTATCCCCATGGTTTCTACCTGCAGACGCCAAGTGAATGCCAGCACCAACCACATTCTCCAGACTGCTCAACAGGGACAGTCGTGGCTATCGTGTCCTGTGCCTTGCTAACCTGTACACATAATCTTATTTAATCCTGCCTATGGCCCTTTGAGGCTGGGTACCACGCTTATCCCATTTAACAGATGAGGAAAATAAGGTTCAGAGAGACTCAGTGACTTGCCCAAGGTCACGCAGTTGTTGAGTGATAGACACAGGGTTTGAGCTCAGGCCTGTCTGACTTAGAAGCCACTGTTTGGAACCACCAGACTGCTGCCTCTCCCCAGAAATGGAAGGAATCGTCATGAGATAGTCTGTTTTGAACTGAGAACAAGAAAAAGTTTATTCTCGGAACGCATTGTAGGTTGTCTCAACTTCAGTGAAGATAACTGTAAAAATAACTGGGAGACAAATTTATGGCTCCACGGCAGCAGCAACCAGCTACATCCTTCCAACATATTCTGAGTTCAATTTCCCTACTCCCATTCCCAACTTCTTGGCTTCCTACACCTTCTTGATCCTCTGTGTGTGTGTCTGCTTGTTTTTATTATGGTATATGTTTTCTGAAGATCTTCTGGAGAATGAGATGAGAAGTAGAAACTTGGAAAGAAGATCAGGCGGATGTCGAGAGAGATGAGAGACCGACAGATGGCCGGACTGATAGATGAGTACATGGATTCACACAGATACATAGATGAAGAGATAATCAGACAAATGAACAAACACATGCATGGACAGATGGACAAGAAGATAGATATGGGTGGACAGATAGACAGAGGGACAGACAGGTAAACAGACAGAACAGCCCTGACTCATGTATGGATTGACTCTGACGGACATCCACGTCAGCCAACCCCAGGCTCTCTGGGAATGACCGCTGACCACAAGGAATGCCACTCCGAGGGCAGAGAGGCCTGGGAGGTCCTCTGAAGACCACCAGTTTGGCACCTGTCACTGAGCTGGCCCTCTCATACCTGGTCAGTAAGGAGGGTTAGGAATGGCTTAAGACAAACCCAGGATTAATGTTCCATCCACCTCCTTTGTCAGGCCTTGCTCTCCTGCCCTGGTTTTTGTCTCCTCCATTCTACATATTCCCAAGGGGACACAAGTGGCCAACATGACCTTGTGTGCTGTGCGCAGTCGTTCAGTTCTATCTGACTATGTGCCACCCCATGGACGGTAGCCCACCAGGCTCCTCTGTCCATAGAAGTTCCAGGCAAGAATATACTGGAAAAGGTTGCCATTTCCTACTCCAGGGGATCTTCCTAACCCAGGGATCCAACCTGTTTCTCCTGCATCTCCTGTGTTGACAGTCAGATTCTTCACCACTGAGCCACTTGGAAAGCCCCACATGACCTTACCTGGTTTTTATCCTGTATGCATGGATTTTTGCATTCCTTTCCCACTTGTCACCTCCAGCTAGATTTCAGGTACCCTTAAGGCAAGAAATATGTCTCTTAGCTCTGTTCATCCAGTGCTTACTTCAATACACTTTAATGCCAGGATGGAAAATTACCTTATGGAACACACCATAGGTAAGTACAAATCTCCAGCTTCTATACTTGAGGAAGCTTCTTTAGCCTCTTCAAGCACAATCACAGTACCTTCAGCACTCAAATAGCATCCACGGTGTATAAAAATGTCCCAACACCCCCACGATGACTATTTACTGAGTATTTACTAGGCATATGATATCAACAACTATTAATAATACTAGAGCATTCAGTGCTGATGTAAACACTTTACACTGTATCAATAATAGGGCCTAGAGCTAGGTTCCATTTGTACCTACATTTTCTGGTTGAGAAGACTCACGCTGGGAAAGGTTAAGTAACCATGTTAGGTGGGACCAGTGGAGTAAGCCCTGGTGACCCTGTGCAGTCGTTAGAGAGCTTTAGTGGGCATCTTCTGACCAGCCCTGACCACACAGTCCCCCTCTCTGGTCAGATAAGAGCTGCTGGAGTCCAACACAGAGACACAAGCTGGCAGTTGCTCGTAGGGACACCTCCCAACCAGTTAATGACCTATCATTCCTGCTCCAGGACCAGCAAAGGGAGTTAAGGCTTGGTTCACGGTAGCCATTCAATGCTTTTTGTGACTTTCCCCAAGTCACCTAACCTCTGTGAGCTTCAGGGTCCTCATCTGTCAGTGGGGATAGTAACATCGACCTAGGATACTGAACGAGGCTGTCATGAGAATCCAGGTCGAGGGGGCAGTGGGCTCTGCTGGGCTCTGCCAAAGCCCTTGGCAGCATTTCTGCATCAAGGCCCCTCAGAAAACATGATCTAATTGGATGATTCAAACAGGCTTCCCAAATGCATTATAGATCATTGCTAGGAAATACCAAATGCTGTCTGAGAGTTCAACCAGTCCCAGAGGTTACTCTCAAGGCTGGTGAGTAAACCACGGTTATATCACTTCGGGCTCCTGGCCATCTGGCTGCGGTGCTAGAAATGCTTCAGGCTTGTTCTATTCGGACTTGGTTTGACCACAATCATATTAAATATTAAATCATCGAGTGGCACTGGCATAGAAAAGCACTATGTCAGGCGTTAGCTATTCTGTCTTTTGTTACAATCCATAACAATTTCCTAAGCATTTAGAATGTGCCAACTTCAAGGCTTAAAAATGAATTATATCTGGCCTAAAGGAACTTTGTCCCAGTTTCACTGGAAATTAAAACTCAGCCCTCAGACACTGACACTGTGTTTCTTCATGATCTTGGGAAGCAAACCTCACCATGACAAATGCAGATCCTCTGCCCTCAGGGGAGACTGTGACTCTTCAGGGCTGGGACTCAGCACCCCACCTGCCTGTCCCATTCATCACAACAGTAATTCTGGGCCCTGTCTCCTCTCCTCAGGTCCTCAGTCTCCCCCATCTGGCAGCTGATAACACTGTCTTTTCCTTCACCTAAGGCTGTGCTTTCCACCATGGGCCATCACCAGGACCCAGGAATCTGACTCAGTCTCACCAGTAGAGGGACAAGCTGACATAAGCCCTCTCCTGGGAAGCAAAAGTTCCCAAATCACCGGTGGGGCAATCCTGCAAAAAGGTTTCACCAGCTCAAATCAGGAGGAGCCAATCAGACAAATCTAGAATGTGGGACATTCAAGGAGACAATTGGCTTGGACTCTACAAACGTATCAATGTCATTTTTTTTTAAAGTGGAAGACTATTTTAGATGAAAGAAAACTAAAGAGACATAAATGAATGCAACGTGTCCACAAACCTTGACTGGATTCTGGTCCTCCCCTCAAAAAACCGCTCTTAAAATTCTTGAGGAAAATTGGTGAAGTTTAAATATCATATGACATCACTGGATGAGAATTAGCTTTCCTGTTGGCATAATGGTAATGCAATGCTGTTGCAGAGTGTCCTTACTCTGAGGAGATGCATTCAAGGGTGAAGAGATACTGTGTCAGCAACTTTCAAACCTCATAATTCATAGATTTTCAAATTTGCTTACTAGTTAAAATTTATTTATAACTTCAAAATCAATACTTTTCATGGTTACTTGCTTTCATGGTTACTTACAGTCACGCACAGGGTGTTGAAAATTTGAATCATTCTGCATGCACATTCCCAGCTAAGGTCAAACAAGGTGGTACTCTGCCTTCTTATTTCATTATTTCAGAAATGAACACTTGTAAACAAGTGTCCCTTTCGTGGTCTATTGAGTACATATTTTTCACCATACTTTTTTGAAATTTTGCTTTTTAAAATGGCCCCAAGCACAGTGCTGTCTATTTCTCCTAAGTGCAAGAAGGCTGTGATGTCCCTTACAGAGAAAATATACATGTTTCATCAGCTCAAATAAGCTTGTTAGATAAGCTTGGTTCAGGCATAAGTTACAGTGCTGTTGGCTGTGAGTTCAATGTTAATAAAATATGGTATCTTTAAACAGAAGCAAGGTTAATGAAAACGCAATCAGAAGCTCACAGGAACCTAATTCTGTATTTCCCCTGGAAACAATGGTTTAGCATTTGCTGATTCAGTGTTCACTTCAATTTTATAGCATACAACTACTGTGGTTAATGAGAATGGATTATATGTGTGTGCATATGTGTGTGTTATATTCACATCTAGAGAGTGTGCACTAGTGTAGTAAAATGTTAACAACTGGTGAATCTAGGTGAAGAGCATCATCTTTTATTTTTCTGTGGATTTAGATTTTTCAAAAAATGTTGGAAAAGAACACACCACACAAACTGTGGCCTGTAGCATGTTCATGGTAAGATCAACTCAGAGACTCCAGCATCTTTTTAATGAAAGAATATGGATTGGAATGGAGTGGAGTAGAAGAGATTAGAAAAGAAAATATCATTCTTTCACGTGCATACTTTGCGAAACCTGTTTTTAGAGAGGCATGGTGTGTGTTTGCTCTGTTGTAAAGTAAAATGTTCTCCTTATTATGAGTTATGGTTCAAAAACATTTGCCGCTCATGAGTCTGTAAACCCAAAGGCGGTCATTGGCACCCCCTTTCACCTCCCCTTCTCTGTGCTCTGTGTCAGAGTCCAGGTCCGCCTCTAGAGAGAGTCCTTCTCCTTCCCAGGCTGGCGCCCTGCAGGCTATGGCTCCTCCCGCTCTGCCTGGACTCCAGCCCTCACCCTCTGCTTCTCTGTCTCCCCACCCCTTCCCATGTGCTCCTTCTAGGCCACCAAGAACCATGCTGTAGTCTCCCCCAGGATCACTCCCTAGGCCCTGATACTTTTTACTCTCAGCCTCTGCTAAGACATGACTCCTCTATCATCAAGTCCTTGAACCTGTCTCTGATCCGTGCACCATGGAGGTGGTCGCGGAGTCTATGAGGGCAGAGGGGAAGTGGGTGGAGTGGGGGATGCAGGGAATGCTTCCAGGGGAAGATGCTAGCTCAGACATTAGAATGTTATCTTACTAAGTGACTAGCAAAGCTCTGTATAAGAAGTAAAACATTTCGACATGTCCAGGAGAATAGACAGGAGTCAGCTTAGTAAAAAGTTACAAGAGTAAGAACATTTGAGGTAGCAGGGACAACTAGACAAGAAGAAGGACAGAGGAAAGCAGCAGCAAGAGAAGGAAAAGAGGAATAAACCAAGAATCAGAAATGTGAGTGCCATAGGGAGCAACTCAAAAGGATACTGCAGCTTCCTCCCTATTGCAGAAGTCATGGGTTAGTAGGACACAAACCACAGGCCAAGTGGTTTCTGGACTCACGCACTGAGGAAATAAGTTTCTTGCTAATTAAGGAAGACAGTACCAGCCAGCATCCATGAAAAGTGCCCATTCTTGGTATAGGTGTTCTCATTAATTACTGGGCTCAAAAAAAAAAAAAGTAAGCCTGTAGCTACAAAGAAAACTAGACAAGAGGAACACATCCAGGAAGCCCAGTGTCCCTGTAACTCCCATCCTTTAGCAGAGGTCTAGGATGCTTACCTAGTCTAAAAGACTCAGAGCTGGGGAGATACCTGGAGAGGAGTGAGGTCCTCCCAGTGGGAGGAAACAGGAAGACTTCAGGAGTGGGTGGAGCATCTCAGGGAACCCGGTTAATGAAGGAAACACGGGAGCAGGGGCGGGCGAGGACCCGGCATGGCCCCTGAGAAAGGCCTAGTTCCTCCTGCTGTCTCTTTAGGACCCAAGGGAAGTCCAGAGATGAAAAACAGACCGTTACCTCTTCACCACCTATGGTAGGATGACTTCTGTCCTGTCCCAGCTTCTCAAGAAAAACTCTTGGACAGTGACTGCAGCCACAAAATTAAAAGATGCTTGCTCCTTGGAAGAAAAGCTATGACAAACCTAGACAGTGCGTATTAAAAAGCAGAGACGTCACTTTGCCAACAAAGGCCCACATAGTCAAAGCTATGTTTTTTCCAGTAGTCATGTATGGATGTGAGATCTGGACCATAAAGAAGGCTGAGCACCAAACAATTGATGCTTTCGAATTTTGGTGCTGGAGAAGACTTTTGAGAGTCCCTTGGACAGCAGGGAGACCAAACCAGTCAATCCTAAAGGAAATCAACCCTGAATATTCTTGGAGGGACTGATGCTGAAGCTCCAGTACTTTGGCCACCTGATGGGAAGAGCCATTGGAAATGGGAACAGTCATTGGAAAAGAGCCTGATGCTGAGAAAGACTGAGGGCAGACGGGGAAGGGGGCGAAAGAGGATGAGATGGTTGAATGGCATCGCCGACTCAATGGACATGAGTTTGAGCAAACTGCAGGAGGTAGTGAAGGACAGGGAAGCCTGGTGTGTTGCAATCCATGGAGTTGCAAAGAGTCAGACACACCTTAGTGACTTAACTGCAACAACTAACAGAGGTCATCTTGGGGCAGAGAAAGGACAGCCTGTCAGTGGAAAGGAAAGGGGTTGTCACCCAGGGGAGAAACTGTGCTGAGCGCAGTAGCAGGAGGGGAGCTGGCAGCAAGAGACAGAGTCTTCCCTGAGGACACCTCTAGGGGGACACCATGCTGCTACCCCTGTATTTCGGAGACAGTCTCTCTCTAAAAGGGGGAAGTTTTGGCTGTTATACCTGGATTTAAAAACCATAAATTCTGGGACAGGACTGGAGAATGAAGGTGATATGGACCTGCAAGGGCCAGGACTTTCTTTCTCGGGGCAATGTCATTTACCTTGGCTGGTCATCAGAATTCTGAAGGGCAGTCTTGTAAAACACACCATTTTGTGAATTCCCTGGCAGTCCAGTGGTTAGGACTCAGCGCTTTCACTGCCAAGGCAGGAGTTCAAGCCCTAGTCAGGGAACTCAGATCTCACAAGTTGTGCAGTATGGCAAAAATAAAAATAAAAAAAATAGAGCAAAAAACCCTCAAACATTCAGTTCCTTTCCAGACTTGCCAAATTAGAATCCACGGGTATTCGATTATATATCTTTATCTCCACTGTTAGATTGTGAGCCTCTTCATATGGGTCTGGGTCTGAGCAAGGGTCAGTTGGTTGTGAGAATCAGCTAGTTCAAGTAGAGAGGGCTGATCCAGGCCCCATGGGTACAGAGCTGGCACCGAGAGCCTGCTCAGCTGTGCCCTCCTTCACCTACTCTGGGCCCTAGATCTCTGCTGCTGCTGCTGCTGCTTCTGCAGACGTGCCCCTCTCCCTTTCCCACCTCCACTTTTCAGTGCAGACTTCTGTAGCTCTTACTGCTTATGCTGCAGCTGGCATATGACAAAACTAATAATAATGGCTCAATATAACCTTTTCATTCAAGTGTTCACTGTCATTTCTCCGTGGTTTCTGAGTGGGAGGTAACAGTTTGAGGAAGAGAATCCTTGGTTGAGGGACTAGCTCTTTTGGGTCAAATATGTTATGAATTGAAGGGGAGTAGGAAACAGAACCAAATGTGGCCGTGTAGGCCCACTCCCCTTCAGCAGTGACCGTCAGAGCTGGGGTGGCAACAAAATATTTCCATGACAGTCCTACTCAGATAGTGTAATAGGAAAGTGAGCAAGGAAATTCCCTGGTGGTCTATGGTTAGGACTCCACACTTCCACGGCAGGGGGCATAGGTTCGATCCCTGGTTGGGGAGCTAAGATCCTGCAAGCTGTGCAGCAGGACAAAAATTGTAAAAGGTGAGCAGAAAGTTGTGGCTTAGAAAAATCCAGGGCTCTTAGAAAACTATGCTATCTTCACATATTACTGAAATCTTAAAGGATACAAGCTATACTCTGAAGACCTTTAGATGAAGTCAAACAGGAAGCCTGTGAAAGGGTAGAAGATAGACTTGGCTGCACAATAGAAGCCAGGCAAGCCGAGCTCCAGTCCCAGTTGTTTGCTGGCTGGCCGTGTGACCTTGGGCAGGTCCTTCTCCTCCCACAGGCTTTGATTTCTCAACCTATGAACAAGAAGTCTGAGTGAAAAGCTCTCTCCCTCTTTCAATATGTAGTGTGTTTATACATGGCCTTCACTCTTGGTTACATATGACTGATGGGCAATCATATAAATATTTCACAATCCTAAGAATGACGAGACACAAACTACTCATAAGAGGAACTGGGCCTGCCCAGGCAGGAGTTGGTTACATATCACCCTGAGGCCACTCAGCCTTAATGGATTCTGTTGCAGTGGTTCAGTATCTTTAGGACACTGACTTCTATCTTGCCCAACATAGTATTTTTGCACAAAAAACCTGGGAAAACTCAGTGGTTGGTAGTCCTAGGAAAGGCAGACACAAATGAGACCCTCCAGACTGAAGGTCCCTGCAGAGAGCAACTATTTTGTATTTGCGAATTAAAAATAGCTATTAGTGGTTTGCTAGAGTGGATTCCTAAGGGCCTAAACATAGGGTGTACAAGGAGCCGATGTCTTCCAGACCAGTCAGGGTTTTCTGGCCTCTCAATGAGAGCCCTCATCTATTTAACATTCACTTTTTTAAACCCTGTGGTAACTCTGAATACCCCACTAAGTACAGTGCTTGCCACCTCTCTGAAAGACATCTTGTCATTCCCTGCTGGTTCTTTTTCAGTCTCATTTGTCATTGACAGCCTACCATTTATAATTCCTCTAAGTTGCAGTCTCTCACTGGTGTCCTATGAAACAGACTGAGCAATTGCATTTGGCCTGCACAGTACTGGCCAGCAGAGTTGCGTTGCTGTTGCTGTTTTTAAATCTTGAATTAGCTTCTGCATTTAAAATTTAATGCCATGTTCTGGTTATCTATTGCTCCCTAACAAATCATGCAACTTAGTGGCATAAAACATAACCACTAGTCATGATTATGCAAGTCAGGAATTTGGGCAAGGCACAGCTCAAGGTAGGGGGCAGGAGATGGGGGGTGGTCTCTGCATCATGATGTCTGGGACCTCAACAGGGAAGACTCAAACACCTGGAGTGACGTGAAGAGCTGGGGTGTGCTACTCAAAGTAATCCTGTCACCTGCATTCCTAGGATCAGTCTAGAGAGATCCAGCTTATTTAAAATTGGAAGACAATAATCATTTACAAAAAAATCCAAAATTTAAATGATGAGTGGATAGAATAGTGGCAATGGTTTGTAAATGGTGAGGGGATACAACGGTGGCAATGATTTGTAAATGATTTCATTCACCATAACCCTCAAAAGGGGCCACAGGTGAAAAGTTTTTTCCCCAGGACTTTCTAGAGACATACTGTGAAGTTTACCTAAGAAATAACCCCAGACTGACGCCAAGCTCCTGACCTACATATATGAAAAGAAAGACTTCAACATTCTAAAGTATTTCATAACTCTCCTGGGCCTGATTCTCCAACTCACCTCCTCCTGGCCGTTAATTATAATTTTATGCAAATTTTCTGGGCCCCTTGACTCTTTGGGACAGATGTTAATGAATATTGCAAAAAATGCAGAAAGTAATACTGTTGTTTGCCCAAAATCTTTATTCTCATCATTAAGTATTAGACCCCAAGCTATTTCATCAATGCCTATCGCTTTAATAAATATTTCACATTCCTCTATTAATGTGTCATAATCTTACAAGTTTGTTGTTATACTTCACGTTTCATCCAATGAGACTTAGAAACCATAAATTTGGGGTTGCATAATTATCAGTGGACTCATAAGACTTTTATTTGCTCAAATGCAAAATGCTTTACGTAGTTTTAGGGAGCTGAAATGGCTCTTGTAATACGGCACCAGATTAAACAAATCCCTCATACTTTTTATGCTTCCTCTTGATTTAAATTTCTTTTACTAAATGGACTGAAGTGGTCAGTGTCATTAAAAATGATTAGCAGTCTTCAGTAAACAGGGACCACAAAATTCCACTTGTGCTTGCCTGTCCTGAGGGAACACCAGGCCACCCTCTGTCTGTCTGTTGCAGAGAAGGAGGAGGAGAGCACGGCTCTCACAGAGATTCTGGCATGAGACAGACCTGAGCTCAGATTCCTGCTGAAAATCACTGGAGAAGTTTGGGTCTTTGTCTCACAAGAGTGAAAAGAGGATGATGATGCCTACCTCAAAAGGCTATTGAGAGAATTGACAACCCATATGGCTTAGGAGTTTCATGTTTAAATTAAATCAGAAAGACCTAGATTCAAATCCTGACTCTAGGACTTCTGAGTTGAGTGATCTTGGGCAAGTCACATAAACTCTCAGCCTTAAATTCATCTCTAAAATGGGGCTACTAATAGTGCTTAATTTGTAGGGTTGTAAATGAGATGCAAATACATTTAAATTGCTAATGCAATGCCAGGCAGTTGGGGGGCCTGAACCAATCTCGGGTCTACTTGTCTGAGTGCAGTAAAGCTAATCTACTGACTCCAGGTTGTAGTGAAAGAAAGCACAGTGTCTATCACAGGATGCCCAAGCAAGGAGAATGGGCAGCTCATGCTCAAAAGACCAAAACTCGTCCACTGCTCTCAGAAAAGGGATTTTAAAGGCAGTGTGAGAGAGGGGGCTGCACGATGAGTGATTAGCTCATGCACAATTCTCATATTGGTTGGCATCAAGGTGAAGTTTCAAGCATCATCAGTCTTCTGGTTTCAACCAGTCTAGGGTCTGTGTGCTTGTGGTCAGGAGTTTTCATCTGGAGGGAGTCTGCTTCCTGTAAAAATCAACTTAAGAATGTGTGTCAGCGCTTTATCTATATCTTTCAGGGAACTGGGAGTTCAGTGACTCTGCTAGGTGGTGGATTTATAGTCTAAATTGTTACCAGTTTCCCCAGCCCAACTGCTATTCTTCGTTTCTACATCTTCAATTTTCCAATTGTTAACTCTTGAGTCAGCCTTTTGAAACTCAGGGGAGGCCTGGGAGACTAAAGCAAAAGCCTTTTATTTTGAAGGACAGGGAAACTGGGGCTTGTACACAATTTCATATACAGGAACCCTTTTCCCTTTCTCTTGGTTCTCAGTCTTCTGGACCTACTCTCTGCATCTCAGCTTTATCTTATTGCTGGTTCCCCAGGGCCTGGATTTCTAAGCATTCTGTCCATGGGTCAGAACTAGGGTCCCAATATCTAACTTAGACACCAGGGTGACCACAGCCCCCAGGGCCCAATACAAGTGGTAAAAGCTTCTTCACAGCACTCGGCTGGCGAAGGATCTGCTGTTACCTGGGATGTCACCGCCCTGGAGCAGCCAGACACTTGGGGCTCTGAGGAAACCAGTAGCCTGGGTTTGGTAGCAGCCTCCAGCTGCCGCCACAGGCTGTGGTGGCTGCAGAGGCCCCTCTCCAGCCATCCACATGGTGCTGTGGTCAAGTAAGGCCTGGGGAAGAAGCTGGAGGGGAGGGGAGCTCAGAGTGCGAGCCATCCCCTTCCTCCTCCTCAGCTTGTCCTGAAGCAGGTGCAGCCCCAGCACCCCCAGGCCCTCACCCTGTACACCCAAGCTTCACAGGCACCTGAGAGTGAAAAGTGAAAGCGTTAGTCACTCAGTCGTGTCCAACTCTTTATGAGCCCATAGACTGTGGACTCTACCCCACCAGGCTTCTCTCTCCATGGGTTTCTCCAGGCAAGAATACTGGAGTGGGTTGCCTGAGAACCCACTGCATTGACCGAACATTTCCCAAGTGCGCATCCAAGTTTAATCTTCTCAATAGCACCAGGAGGCTGTTGCTATTATTCTGAGTTGGGAGAAGCCCAGATTCATGATCTGCCAAAGTCCCATGACTGGTCTATAAGTGAGCAGAATTGCAATCCAGGTGTCCCCAAGACTGGCTCTTCACCACTGAGAATCTCTTTCTCTCAAATGCAGGGATAAAGTCAAGTTGAAAAAGGCAGGCTGCCACTGGGGAATTTTCTACATGGACAGGGGTTTAGTCATTGTAATGATTCCTGGAAGCATCTTGCAAATTGGAAAAAGGGAGCAATCAGAAAAGGGGTGCGTGGGGACACCCAGATCTTTGGGAGGTGGGAGCAGCCTGGTGAGGGTCGGGTGAGAAGCCCAGAGGGCACAGGATCTAGACCAGGCTGAGCCCCAGTTCAGAGGGAGGCCAGGAGGCCCGCAACGCAGAAATCTCACAGGATTTCACCTGAGAGATTTCACCTGAGACAGCCCAGACGTCCGGAGAGCGCATGTGCAGCTGAGAACCGCAGGCACCAAAGAGGCCCGGGGAATTTCCGGGCTTGGTCTGGGGGTGTCCTGTCTCCCCCCGTTAGCTGGACGATGAGATCTTATAACTAGCAAGAGGAAGTCAAGTCATCAACTTGCAAAATTATGATTAATATGGAACGCCAGGAATGGTACTAGGCATATTTTACAAGTAATTTTTAAACCCAATGACATATGTCTGGGTGGGCATCAGTGCCCGGATCATCTCTGAGGAGGCTGGCTTAGAGGAGCAGAGACACTTGTTAGTAAGTAGCGGAGAACCCGCCTACTTTCCCCTACAACACGCACAGTATGGACAATATACTTCTCATCTCCGGACCTGGACATGACATTAAGGGCTCTGTTAGTTGCTGACATGTTACCAGTCTGAGTACCATTTCTCACTGGAAAAGAGTTTACCGTCGGTTGAGGGAAACCGATTGCAGTCTCCTTTCTTCATAAACCTCTCGGCGCTGTCTTCCTGGGCGGCTCCGCGGCTCCACCCCGCGACTGCCCCATCTCCCTCCGAGCTCACCGGGCTCCAGTGGGCCAGCCTCTGTCAGACCCAGCGGTTGATAGATTGGCCTTTTCGCTGGAGTGTTACCAAGAATTTCCCCGTCCCTCCTTGCCAGAATGCATGTTTCCAATTATGTTAAACTCTTCAGGAGAAGTTCACGTCTTTTTGAGTTAGTTAAATAAAACTGCGCTGTTTGGGAAGCGCCCCGATCGCTGCAGGAGCGGGTCCCAGGAGAGGGGGGCGAGGGCTGCCGGCAGGCGGCCTGCGAGCGATTCCCTCCAAGCCAACGGCAGAGCGCACGCTGTAGGTTTCTTTTTGGGTGCCCACTTTTCTCCCGTTTGCAAGACAGGCGTATCTGCAGCGGAGAATGAGGTCTCTGCTATCAGAGAGTCTTGGGTCCCTGGCTGGAGGCAGGAGGGTGGATGTGACCCCACCCCCCAGCACACACACGTTAGCTTTTCCCAGGCAACCTGGAGTAGGATTCTGGACAGGTGGGGCAAGGGGGTCAAACCTTAATGTCTGTCAAGTAGCCTGCTAAAGAGTTTTCAGTGGGGGTGACCCTCCCCTTCCCACCCAGAGTGCTGCCCCTAGAGCCGCCTCCTCCCAGTCTCTGGTTGCATTTGCTTAAGAATCTGTCTTCTTCCTCCCTGTCTGCTGCCCCCCAACCCCCTTTCTGTCAGCTGCCCCCCACCCCCTGCTCCCACATTTGGACTATTTCCACAAACCCCAAAGCCAGAAGCATGGAAGGTGTGAGGAGCCAGAGAGGGTGTCTGCCAGCCTTCTCATCCCACAGACTGAGCTCTCCCAGCCAGTGGCCTCATCCCCCTCCATGCTCACTCCCGCTTCTTGTAGGCCGAGGGCCAAAGTGCTCCTTCCAAATCCAAAACAGTTAATCCTGGATCACCTTCCCTCCCACTGATGGTTTCCGCTGAGCAAATTTTTCATACCATTGCCTAACAGACTCAGACTCTGTCCCCTAGGTACCCTCCTCCAGTAGGCCTGTTGCTGCTGGAATGGGGAACACTCACCATGTAAACACTCTCCAATGGGGAGAGGGCAAGGTGGTGGTCAGGAAAGGTTTCAGCTGTCTTTAAGATGTCTTCTGCATCTTAAAAGATCTTTCAAGACTTTCTTTTAAGACTTCAAGGTGCTTTTTGAGGGAATATTTGTGGGGTGGGTAGAACATTAAGGAGGAACTTTCTAGGCAGAGAGGATGGTGTGAGAAAGGCACTGGGCAGGCATGAAATCTCACAGCCTGATCCAGAGACAGTAGAATAGTGTGGAGTTCATCATAGACAAATCATAGGATGTGATTAGGTATGGATCAAAGGTGAGGCTGCAGAGGAAGGCGGGGGCCCCTCATCATGTTCCCTGGGTGCAATGGCAAGGATCTGGGGCTTGATCTTATAGACTAAGGGAGTCATTGAGGAATTTTAGTCAGGAGAGATCTGCATTTTCCAAATATCATTACAGGGAGTGTGTGGAGAGAATCTCAGAACCAAGACAGGAGCAATGTGAATAGAAAAGGGAAGACCAACCAAGAAGAGATATTTAATGTGTAGACTATATAGGATGTTGTGAATGACTGCTCTTCTGGCTCAGGGACTGGGTGGTTAAAGGCCCTGTTAATTCACCAAGATAGGAAATGCCAGAGGATGAGAAGGTTTGGAAGTGCCCACGATGAGTGTGGTTATGGATATGTGGAGTTTGAGGTGCCTGTAGGACAGGTAAATGGAGATGCCCGGTTGGCAATTGGCTTTCCAGCCTGGAGTTCAGAAGAAGGGTGTGGGCCAGGTGGTGGTCCGTCTGTGGGCCCCTTGGTCCCAGAATTCTACACTGATGTTCTTTTTGTTCATGTCTAACTGTTGTCACCCACCAGCCCAATTTCCATAGCCATCAGTTGGTTGGAATGGTTTTGGGATTCATGTGGACAATAGAGTCTCTAAAGCCTAGAAGTCAAACAGGTGTATAACTCTGCAACCCCCACCCACTCACCCCATGTCAGTTATCTGCCATCTAACTGGAGGAAATACCTATTAAACTTTGGAGTGTCTCCATCAGTGAATGGTAGGACTTAATGTAGCCACAGCAAATCTGGGATGAGAGAACTGTGGAATCTAGATGGTGGTGGTGTTTTGGGAGAACTTTTTGGAACTTTGTATGTTACACAGTTTGAAGCAGAGAGAAAACTGTGTGCAAAGCTGAGAAGACTAGAAAGAAATTATATTCTGGGATGAAGATACGGTAGATATATACAATGGAATACTACTCAGCCATTAAAAAGAATGAAATGATGTCATTTGCAGCAATATGAATGGACCTAGAGAGTGTTATACTGAGTGAAGTGAGTCAGACATATCGTATGACATCTCTTGTATGTGGAATCTAAAAAGAAATGATACAAATGAACTTACAGAACAGACTCACAGACTTCAAGAATGAGTTTATGGTTGCAGGGGGAGGAATAGGGGGGATGGTTGGGGAGTTTGGGCTGTGTTGTTGTTCAGTCAACAAGTTGTGTCCGACTCTTCGTGACCCCATTCATTGCAGCACGCCAGCCTCCCTGTCCCTTACCATCTCCCAGAGTTTGATGGGATATACACACTATATTTAAAATGGACGACCAATAAGGACCTACTGTGTAACACATGGGACTCTGCTCAATGTAACATGGCAGCCTGGATGGGAGGGTAGTTTGGGGAAGAATGGATACATGTATATGTATCTCTGAGTCCCTTTGCTGTTCACCTGAAGCTATCACAACTTTGTTAATCGGCTATACCTCCATACAAAATTAAAAGGTTGAAAAAAAAAGAAATTACCATATTCAGAACTGCAAATAGATAATGTGTGGGGAGGAGAGACCAGAAGGATGAGTAGGAGCCAGACCTTTCAGGTTCTAATAAATTATGTTACATAATCAAATTTAAATTTTAAAAAGATTGTTCTAACTGTAATATTAAGGCATGTTTGCAGGGAGATGGGGGCAAAAATCCTGGAAGGGAGGAAGAAGGCATTGTGACAGTGCAGTTGAGAGATGATGATGGCCTAGTCTACGGTAGGAGCTGCAGGACAGACACAGTGGGGAGATTTGAGAGCTGTCCAAAATGGAAACTACAGAATTTGAGTAATGAGGCCCCCTAATGCTCTAGGTTATTACTGTCACCTGTGATGATGACATCTGTGACTGGTAAGATGGCTTCTGTGGCTCGGAAGCCTGACCATGTAAGGTGACCGGTCCCCACACATGGCTGTCGCATCAATATAGCAGGCTAATGGCTACCATCAAGCTCCCCCACAGGAGACTCTTCCAGGACACAGCAAAGCACGCCTTTAGAGAGTCCACCTGTACCCCCGTACTATGAATCTAGATTGTTTTCTAGATGTTGTCAGATGAAACAGAAGACATGAAACACAAGGAAGTTTCCATGTACTTGGAACAACAGATACAGTCATAAATAGTGAAAATGATACAAGAAGTTTTAAGGGGATGGAAACTAAAGAGAAAGTTCAGAATGGAAAAGAGTTAATAAAAACAACTCCCAATCATCCATAATATGCTCAAGGTCAAGCATTTTTTCCTTTAAAATAACCTATGAAAAAGATACTGTAATTAAAAAGAGAAAGAAAGACTGTGATGCCCACTTTACAGGTGAGGAAACTGAGACTAAAGGTAAAATCTACCAGTTAACTGGTCATCTATTGCTGAATAACAGACATTTCAAAACATCATCACTGAGAACAATAAGTGTTTACCATCTCTCACAGTTTTTGTGAGTCAGGTTAGCTGGCACTTCTGGCTCAGAGTCTCTCATGAGGTTGCAGTCAAGATGTCAGTCAGGGCTTCAGTCCGCTGGAGGCTTGGCTGTGACGGGAAGATCCACGTCCAAAGTGGCTCACCACAAGGTGGTGCTGCTGTTGAAGGAGGCCTCAGTCCCACCATGTGGACTTGGTCACAGAGCTGCTTGGGTCATCACATCATGGCAGCTGACTTCCCCCAAGTGAGCTACCCCAGAAGACAAGGCAGAAGTCACACAACATCACTCACATAGGGTCACACTGGTCACACAGGTCAGCCCTCAGTCACCATGGGAGAGGACTACCCACAGGCATACACACCACTGGTGAGAGTCATTGCAGGCCATCTTGGAGACTGGCTAACATGCTAGCAAGTGCTTCATTCAAGATGCAAGCTCAGGTCTGTAGAACACCTCACTTCTCTCTCATGAACACAAAACAGTGCTCTGTGGTTAAATAAATAAAGTTGCACACTTTATCTCCTCAGACCCATGCACTGTGATTCTCCAAGAATAAGAATAAAGTGATATAACCTTGAGACCAGTTTGGGAGGTAATGTCCCCCGGTGTGGCTGGGAGCTCTGAACAGAAGATTTGTTTTTAGGTTCAAAGAGAAGGTAATGATCATTTTACAGAGCAGTACAGGGAGGGCAATCCAGAGAAAGACAAGACACCAAACCATGAAGGTCAGGACTGTCCACATAATGCCCATCTGCAAGGGGTGGAGTTCTCACTGTTTCAGTTTTGACCTTGGCTCTAGGGTTGAATTGACATAGTTAAATTCAAATACATAGTAGATGACTTTAACTGGATACATAAGGGGAAAATCTATTTTTACTTTTCACTTGACTCCCTTTACTTTCTGATAGCAAAGTAAATCAATCTTTATAATGTGAGACCTGCACAACACAAATTGTAATCACACACTTTTTTATCTCAACGTGATTCAAGGTAAATATTTTGGATTTTAATGGCCTTAGCATAGTGGTTTGTCACTTGGCCACACAGTAGAATCATTGTGAAAATGAAGCTTTAAAAATACAGTCATACCTGGGCTCCACTCCAAATAAACTAAGTCAGAATTGTAGGATGTGAGGCTTGGGGACTGATAGTTTTTAAGAGTTTCCCTGACTGATTCCTATTGCTCTTTCTCGCCCTCATTCTCTTTCTTTTTCTCTCTTTTACTTTCTCTATTTATCTCTCTCAATCTCCACACCTTCCCTCCCCACAATACACCCACTTCCAGCCAAAACACCCAACTTAAGAACCACCTTAAAACGACTGTCATCCCCTTGACCGAGCCCAGGCAGCACTGGTGTGCAGTGGCGCTCAGGCTACATTTGTGTTTTATCTCAGCTGATGGCTGTTTCCCAAGGAGACCTTTGCGTCTGACATTTCTCTGGTCACACACTTTGAGACCCTGAGTGGACAACGGGCATGAGTAGCCAGAGAGTCTTCTTAACAGTTGAGTGCCACTGTGCATAAATTTTCCATAGTATTATTTCCATAGTATTAAGTATTTCCATACATGTTAAGATTCGACACTCAACAAATCTTTCTGGGATTTTGAGACACAACATTTCCTATCAGGTCATCTGAAGTCAGTGGAGACTCACTTGCAAAAACACCAGAGACAAGAAATTCAAAGATGGCAACAGAATCTCGGTTATGTAACACGCACATTTTATTATTTTTGAGGTAGTGATCATCTCAGAAGATAATGTGAGAAAACAGTTTCTTTTTTTAATCTGTCAGATAAAATTAAGTTAAAACTAAGCCTAAGGGAAAACAAATATTGGTTTGAAAGATAGATTTTAGTCATTTAAAACCCTTAAAATTCATGGTTATTTATGGGGCAGGGCAGATGAGAAACAAGACTGGGAGAAAAACATCTCTGTGTAAGTTTTTATACTTACAGCTTTGTAAATAAATCATGTGCATATTTGAAAAGGAAATAACAATAAATAGAATGTAATCAATTATACAGTGCATCAAGTGAAAAGAAATGGCATCAAAAGATTAATGAATTGATTGCTTCGGTCTATTAGTATTTATTTTGCTTTTCAAGTTTAAAGTAATTGAGAACTAATGTCTTCCACATTGCTGAATGAGTTCACTGAATCACAAATTCTATGCCTTTTTTTCTCTTGAAGTAAGTAGGATTTTTTTAAAGTCCCATTTTCTACCCGGGGCCTCTTTGCTGGCTTCCCAGGACACTGCCTGCAGGACTCCAGGAAGCCTGATGCCCAAGAGATGGGCCAGAGAGCCATGTAACAAGCCAGGAAAAATAGGAAAAAATTCAGAGTTAGATGGAAGAAACTCAGGTTGGGCAAGGAAACACACCAGACTGGAAAACAATTGGGCTGGCATTTTCCTGAACAAATAGGCTTGCCTGTGAGCAGCCAGGCAATTGAGCAGAACAATCTTTAGGGGAATTAAAGAAGCCAATGCAAGTGAAGAACGATTGTGTGGAGGCAGTGTCCTGGACGGACCATGACCAGCCTCTCAAGGACAAGTGTGAGTGTAGCTCTAACCACGGAGTTCTCCTACCTGCCTCCTGAAACTTCACATTACTTTCCCAGGGAACCAAGCCTTCCTTCCAGAGAAAAGGGCAGAGGGGAAGCCACTGACCTCAGATGGCCCCACAGGACAGCTTAGGGGCTGGAAGAAGGGAGCAAAGAAGCCCATGGCATCTGTAAGGAAGACAAGTCAGAGTGGGGAGCTGAGGAGAAGGTGGGCTGTGGCTGCAGCTTCTGGGGACCACCCTACGGGCTAAACTCCTATCTGACCAGGGCCATGGTCATCAAGAGATGGGACCAAGGTCACCAGAAGATGTGCGTCACTGTGCGTCACTCAGAAGATGTAAACACTCAGAAGATATAAGGGGAATGTCAAGCACGAAGCTTGGAAACTTGGAATCTTAGCTCTCAGCGCACACTGATGAGCGGAGAAGCAGCGGCCCGTGGCCGACTCTTGGTGGGCCTTCGGGCACTTGCCGTCCCTTGTTTCCATACGAGGTTTGCTCAGAGGTGGCTCTGGGCTGTGCTGCCTCTGGGCACAGTCTGGAGCCATCAAGAGGGCAAGCTCTGCAGCCAGGCCACCTGGATCCAACTCCCGGGGCTTCTGCTGACCAGTGTGTGGTTATCAGCACCCAACGGCTACAAGTGACAGAATGGCTAACTCCAGCTCAAAGGAGATGCATTAGCTGGATGTAGGGTAGTGGTGAGGGAACCAGGACAGGAGCCAGAATGACCCTGACATCTATGCCTTCTTGTCCCAGAGCTGCTGCTGGAGAGGACCCCACACCCCACACCCATCTGTGAATTTCTCTGACGCCGTGAAGAAGAGGAGCCTGGGGCTGAGGGCTCCAAAGCCCCGGGATGGGTGCACTTGGGCAACATTAGTGTAGCTTTAGTTCAGTTCAGTTCAGTTGCTCAGTTGTGTCCAACTCTTTGTGACCCCATGGACTGCAGCACACCAGGCTTCCCTGTCCATCACCAACTCTCAGAGCTTACTCAAACTCATGTCCATAGAGTCAGTGATGCCATCCAACCACCTCATCCTCCGTCATCCCCTTCTCCTCCTGCCTTCAATCTTTCCCAGGACCAGGGTCTTTCCCAACGAGTCAGTTCTTCGAATAAGGTGGCCAAAGTATTGGAGCTTCAGCTTCAGCCCAAGAATACTGGAGTGGGTAGCCTATCCCTTCTCCAGGGGATCTTCCCAACCCAGGAATCTAACCGGGGTCTCCTACATTGGAGTTTCAGCTTCAGCATCAGTCCTTCCAATGAATATTCAGGGCTGCTTTCCTTTAGGATGGACTGGTTGGATCTCCTTGCGGTCCAAGGGAGTGTAGCTTATGCTTACGTTAACTTACCTTAACACACGCTCAGTTTGCTCACACGTAAACCAGGGGCGTCAGTAGTTTAACAAGAGGTTGTTAGGAAGACTCAGTAAAATCAGGGAGAGCAGACGCTTAGACCACCGCGTGGCACGTGGTTAGTGCTCAGTACACCTCAGCCATCGTAGCTCTCATCTGTGGGTGCCCCAAACCTTTGTTGCGTTCCAGGGGGTGCCTCTCCCTCTGTCTGGCCATGGAGCCTGTCTCCCCGCAGGCTCTGGAGGAGCTGAGTGTTGCCGGGTGACCTGGATGATTCTGACTACTCGCAGGACCTATTCCCCCTCCCCCAGCTTCCGGGTGCCTTCCCAGCAGGGGCAGGGACCCTTCTGCTCTCAGGTAGCCCCTCACCCCATCCTTATCCCTCAGGAGACCCCAAAGGAGACCTCACAAATCCCTAGGAAAACTTTAAGTCTATAAAAACATTTCATCCCAATAATTGAATTTCAACTGTATTGATCCCCTGCTGTCAGCAGGAATAGAAAACATGATTTACCTCTGTCACCCACAAGCCGACTCTTCACACATATGAAATTGTGAGTGCCCCCCAACCTCACCTCTGCCTACCACCTGTGACTTCTGCTGACTCTAGGCCGAGTAAGCAGATCTCCTCAGCTGTTCCGCAGAGGTGTCATTTCTTAACCTTGTAACTCAACAGCTTGAAAATCATTTATCCAAGGAGTACACACTCACTTACGCTCTGCCCCAGCACACACACACGCATGCGTGCACACACACATCTGACACCCATAGTCCCCCTCACTCACCGCCTGGTGAAATATGCAGTGCCAGATTGCTTGCCTTGGAGTATTGACATACATAATTTATTTAAGCAGTTTGTAGATTAGATCAGAATTTGTGCAGCTGTTTATTCAGTTAAAATTTTAAAAGCCTGTTAGGATTCTGGCCATGGAAGCAAAGAACGGACTGGGCTTTTAGACTCTCCACATAAGCACATCCGATCTACCAAAATCTCTGACCTGCAAGGCTTGCCTCTGTCCTCCAGACTTTCTCTCGTCCAATCCACGCCTTTATTTTGCAGTGAAAGTGAGATATCTACACCTCAAATCCAATAGTGTCAACCTCCCAACTCTTTCCTGCATATGTGTTACCCCACCTTCCCCCCTCACACCCCATCTTCCACATGGTCCCAGAATAAAGTTCAGCTTCCCCATCAGGACTTACAAAGGCCTTTGCTACCTGGTCCCTCTCTCCCCTCCTCCAATACACCCAGCGGCACTTAGCTACACCATCCTCTGCTTGGGACCTCTTCCCCAGCCCCTCAAGCCTGGCTCCGGGTCCCTGCTGTGTGCTCACACCCATCACAACACAAGTTGAAGGCAGGGCCTGTGTTCTTCTTAGCTCTCCCTCCAGCTGTTAACTCAGTGCGCGATGCAAACAGGCACTCAATAATGATGGACCAAGTTAATATGTGTGAGTGAATACAAAGGGTCGGGGGGCATCACTCAACTGAAAGCTGTCCCGTTTAACAAAAGGACTTGAGGTCAGTTTCCCTGGCACAGTGGGGCAAGCCCACATAGGAATTAATTAAGTTATTTACAGGATATGGATATTACGGGAAAGGAAGCCAATAACAACTGAAATGTATAAGTTTTAAGGAGGCAATAATGGGAATTGGAGTCAATTGAATCAACCGATTTATTCACTCAACAAACATTTACAGAGCATTCACGGTGTGCCCAGCACCACACAAGGTCCCAGGGACAAAAGAAAATAGGAAATAGTCCCTACCCCTAAGGAGCTCAGAGTTTGGAAGAAGAGTGGTGTTTATAGGCATAAATAATAAAAATAAATCACACCAACAGTAATAACAACAATAACAACAACTACCTTTGTCAGGCACCCCCAACGTTCTGCTTCCTGTCCTGGGCATTTTACATTGTCTCATTCTCATTTTCCAAGCACAGCACTGAGAAAGGTGGGGAGAGGGAAGAGGGGCCTTCGGGTATGAGCTGCAGAGGGTGCCAAGACTGGGCGCTGCAGGGCCAGCCGCCTCTTGGCTTCAGCTGAGCCCCCTCGGGCAGCCCTGTGCTGGCCAGCAGGGCCTTCCTGCAGCTGGGCCTGGATCCTGAGCCAATCAATCTTGCAGTCCAGGCTGCTGCAAGGGGGCCTCGGCAGAGCCCGTAATTAATCTGGCTGGAAACAGAACTTATTTTTACACCTCCTCACATCAGTCCCTGTGGACCAGGCTTGAGCACAAAGTGAGAAAACGAATTGATCACAGCTGTGAAACCATGGTAATTAGTGTGAAGTGCTGAAACCCTCGTTTCTGTGGATGGAACCCCTGGCTTCCTGGCCACAAGTGATTAATAACACAAATGCCTCTGCGCCAGCCTTCCAAACCTTAGGGTCCAGGCATCACCAGCAACCCCCTGCCCTCTCTTGCTCATCGACCGTTCAGCTCAAGTTCTAGAATGGGCTTTAGAGCCATTAAGTGGAAGGATTGTGCCCCAAATTGCTACAGCCACAACCAGAGGCCAAATGACTGTCAAGGAGGTAAGCTACAGCATCTTAGGGCTCACACAGCACGGTCCCTGAGAACTTAAACTTGAACTCAGGTCACATGAATTCAAACCCCAGCATCTGCTTGCTAACTGTATAACCTGGAGCAGTACTTCATCTCTCAAACTATCTGAAGTAAAGGACCAGTTTTTGGTTTCTGGGTCTGTTTGTTTTTTTTTCAAACTTGGACTGATACTTTTGTAAAATACAAGGAAAATAAACTTCTAGAACAATGATCATGTGGTTGGAAGTTGAAACAATCTCCAATTGCTGTAAAAATATTTAAAAGCTAATTTTCCATTCCTATACTCAAAATCACCATCGATGGTGACTGCAGTCATGAAATTAAAAGACTCTTGGTCCTTAGAAGGAAAGCTATGACGAACCTAGACAATGTATTAAAAAACAGAGACATCACTTTGCCAACAAAGTTCCATAGCGTCAAAGCTATGGTTTTTCCAGTTGTCATGTAGAAGGCTGAGTGTCGAAGAATTGATGCTTTTGAATTGCCATGCTAGAAAAGACTCTTGAGAGTCCCTTGGACTGCAAGGAGATCAAACCAGTCAATCTTAAAGGAAATCAACCCTGAATATTCATTGGAAGAACTGATGCTGAAGCTGAAGCTGACTCCTTAGAAAAGACCCTGATGTTGGGAAAGATAAGAGACAAAAGGGGAAGGGAGCAACAGAGGACGAGATGATTAGATAGCATCACTGACTCAATGGACATGAATTTGAGCAATCTCTGGGAGACAGTGGAGGACAGAGGTGCCTGGCGTGCTGTGGTCCATAGTCACAAAAGAGTTGGACACAACTTAGCAACTGAACAACCGCAACAACAAATTAACAAACAGAGCATGGATCAGCACTGATCCGCAGATCACTCTCTGAAAAACAGAGTCTGGCACAGAGTAAGTGTGAGCAAGTGTTAGCTGCTGGGGTTATGAGTCACATTCTACATGCCCAAGGCTCTAGTCCACCCTCACACACACAGCAGTGGTCAACTCTAGAGAGACTACTGGACTTTGTAAAGTCTCATCAAGCAAATGCATTGGGAGAGAGAAAAACAGTCTTCTGAGTAATATTATTATTTGTTTATTTCCTTTTTTGGGGAAGGCTGTCATTAAATTTGTTGTTTAAATTTACCACCCTTCTGTTTAGAATTGTTTATTTAATTTCTACATTTTTAGTGGTCTTCTTAAGAGATTAATTTCCATTTCGGAGGACCCCTGGATAACAGGGCTGATTCAGCTATGAGTGGGTTTCTAGAGGCCTATTATGTGGCCTGATTCCCTCTTAGTGCTTAAGAGCCCCATGAGGGTTATATAAATGACCCAAATGTGGCCTCTGTATATTGACCCCTAGACTGTTTACTTCTGCAGAGACTAGGCCAGGACCCATTAACTCCAAATCTTGACAATTTATAACTCAAATCTGTACACTTCCAATTGTCTTCAACATAGCCCAAATAAGCAGAGTTTTAGCCATTTAGAACCTGTGTGCTTTGCATAGCCTGTGAAACCAGCCACAGATAAGATAGATCCTGTGGCTATAAAGCCCCTGAACCAAGTTCTCTGACCCAGAGATTCCTGAGGGACAGCACGTAGGCATGTAGGCACCTCCTCTGATCCCATCTTCCCTGGGGTTTCCTTGTCCTTCTCCCTGTCTGAGTGGAAGTCCCCACACTGTAGCCCTTGCTGGCCTCATATGATGAGGAGTTTCCCCCGCTGGCAAACTGGTTAAAGCATCACGCAAATAAAGACTGTGTGTGCTGCTGCCACCTCATGGTCATATCTGTTTCTTGATCAGTCCCCAAATCCTTCACATCTCCTACACTGGGAAGACAGTTGGGTTTCTATGCTTTGAACTTCAGCACACAGTGCTTGAGGCAGTGAGTGAGGTGTAAAGCTGACCCTGAGCACAGCTGTGGTAAAGGGAAAAATCTATTGATTGTACCTTCCTACAAGAGGCTGAAATGTGAGGTGGAAAAATCTGGCTTCAAGTCCTTACTCTGTGTCTTACAGGCTATGTAAACCATGGGCAGCTACCTGCCTTTTCTGACCTTCTGTTTGCTCAGTGAGGAATTAATAACTATAATATCTACCTCACAGGTCATGAGAATTAAATTAATGAATCCATGGTATGTATAAAACACAGGTTTCCCTGGTGGCTCAGTGGTAAAGAATCTGCCTACAATGCAGGAGATGCGGGAGACATGCATTCAATCCCTGGATCAAGAAGATCCCCTGGAGAAGGAAATGGCAACCCACTCCAGTGTTCTTGCTTGGGAAATCCCACGGGCAGAGGGAGACTGGTGGGCTACAGTCCATGGGGCCACAAAAAGTTGAACATGACTTAACAACTAAACAACGACAACAAAAGTGTAATGACATCACAAATAGTAAAGATTCAATAAATGGTCACTACCATCATTATTATTACTGTAATTTCTCCTTCTATAGGCAATCTCTCAACATCTAGGCCTGGCCCATGAGCCTACCTCCATCCCTAATACACTTCTCCATTTATTCATTCACTCTTTCAACAAATAGTTAAGCACATACATACCCGGTTGTGCTTTATGATCAATCATGAAGATATAGAAAAATTGAATAGACCTGTAACTAGTAAGGAGATTTAATTAATATCAAACAAATATCTCTACACGAAAAGCCCTGGGTCAGACTGCTTCACTAGAGAACTCTACCAAACTTCTGAAGAAGAATTAACACCAATGCTTTTCAAACTTTTACCACAACTTGAAGAGATGGGAATACTTCCTAACTCATTCTATGAGAAAAGGCCCAGCATTGCCCTGACACCATAGCCTGACAAAGACAGACAATTAAAGAAAGCTGTAGACCAGTATTTCTATGCCTATTGACATAAAGATCCTCAAAACATATTAGTAAACTAAATTTAGCAGCATATTAAAAGTATCATACACCATAACCAACTGGGATTTATTCCTGGAATGCAAAGATAGTTACAACACATAAAAATTAATTGATATAATACACCACACTAATAGAATTAAAGGAAGAAATCACATGATCATATCAATTCTGTAGCAAAAGCACTTGACAAAATTCAACACAATTTTATGGTTTAAAAAGAGCACTCAATAAACTAGGGATCAAAGAAGATACTCTCAATATAATAAAGTGTGAAAGTTGCTCAGCCATGTCCAACTTTTTGTGATCCCATGGACTATACAGTCTGTGGAATTCTCCAGGCCAGAACACTGGAGTGGGTAGCCTTTCCCTTCTCCAGGGGATCTTCCCTACCCAGGGATCAAACCCAGGTCTCCCACATTGCGGGCGGATTCTTTACCACCTGAACCACAAAGGAAGCCCCAATATAATAAAGATCGTATATAAATAACCCACAGCTCACTCAATAGACAAAAACTGAAAAATTTTTTTCTAAGATAAGGAATGGGACAAAGATGTCTATTTTCAGTAGGTCTATTTAACAGAGTGTTGGAATCTCTAGATAGAGAAATTTCATAAGAAAGAGAAATGTAAAAATATCCATATTGAAAAGAAAGAATAAAATTTCTCTTTTCCCAGATGACAGGATCTTATATATAAAAGACCCTAAACATTCCACGAAAAAAAAAAGCCCTGTTATTATTAATAAACAAATTAAGCAAAGTTGCAAGATAAATAATCCATACACAAAAGTCAATTTCATTTCTGTACACTCATAATGAACAATCTGGAAAGAAAATATGAAACAAATTCCATTTACAATAATATTAAAAAGAAGAAAATATTTAGAAATTCACATAACCAAGGAAGTAAGAAACTTGAACACTGAAAACTATACTGGAATTAAAGAAGACATAAATAAGTGAAAGTCCATCCCATGTTCGTGGATTGAAATACTTAATACTATTGAGTCAACAAAATGCAATTGTTGCTGTTGTTGCTGTAAGTGACCTATGATTCAATGCAGTCGCTATCAAAATTCCATCTTTTTTTTTTTCAGAAATAGAAAACTCCATCTAGAACTTAAATGGAATCTCAAGAAACCTCAAAAAAGTCAAAATAATCTTGAAAAAGAAGAACAAAGGTGAAGGACTCATACTTCCCGATTTCAAACTTTAATGCAAATGTATAGTAATCAAAACAGTGTGACACTGGACATAGTGTGGATCAGGGCAGATATATAAATCAATGGAGTAGAACTAAGAGCCCAGAAATATACCTTCACATATAAGGACAAATTATTTTTGACAGGAGCACCAAGATGATTAAATGAGAAGGAATGGTCTTTGTAACAAATGGTAATGAAAAACTAGACATTCACACACAAAATAATAAAGATGGATTGGAAAGGGTTCAGAATAAGCCTCCCTAAAATGTGTCACTTTGGCACGTAGACTATTTTGATCTGAGCGCAATTAAGACCTAGAAGAGACAAGAAAAACCTGTTTCGTGTCCGACTCTTTGCGACCCCATGAACCACAGCACACCAGGCCTGTCCATCACCAACTCCCGGAGTCCACCCAAACTCATGTCCACTGAGTCAGTGATGCCATCCAACCATCTCATCCTCCGTCATCCCCTTCTCCTCCTGCCCTCAATCTTTCCCAGCATCAGGGTCTTTTCAAATGAGTCAGCTCTTCACATCAGGTGGCCAAAGTATTGGAGTTTCAGCTTCAACATCAGTCCTTCCAATGAACACCCAGGACTGATCTCCTTTAGGATGGACTGGTTGGATCTCCTTGCGGTCCAAGGGACTCTCAAGAGTCTTCTCCAACAACACAGTTCAAAAGCATCAATTCTTCAGCGCTCAGCTTTCTTCACAGTTCAACTCTCACATCCATACATGACTACTGGAAAAACCATAGCCTTGGTAGACAGACCTTTGTTGGCAAAGTAATGTCTCTGCTCTTTAATATGCTACCTAGGTTGGTCATAACTTTTCTTCCAAGGAGTAAGCATCTTTTAATTTCATGGCTGCAATCACCATCTGCAGTGATTTTGGAGCCCAAAAATATAAAGTCTGACACTGTTTCCACTGTTTCCCCATCTATTTGCCATGAAGTGATGGGACCGGATGCCATGATCTTAGTTTTCTGAATGTTGAGCTTTAAGCCAACTTTTTCACTCTCCTCTTTCACTTTCATCAAGAAGCTCTTTAGTTCTTCTTCACTTTCTGCCATAAGGGTGGTGTCATCTGCATATCTGAGGAAGCAACAGTTAGAACAGGACATGGAACAACAGACTGGTTCCAAATAGGAAAAGGAGTACGTCAAGGCTGTATATTGTCACCCTGCTTATTTAACTTATATGCAGAGTACTTATATGCAGAGTTCTTCTTCACTTTCTGCCATAAGGGTGGTGTCATCTGCATATCTGAGGTTATTGATATTTCTCCTGGCAATCTTGATTCCAGCTTGTGCTTCCTCCAGCCCAGCGTTTCTCATGATGTACTCTGCATATAAGTTAAATAAGCAGGGTGACAATATACAGCCTTGATGTACTCCTTTCCCTATTTGTAACCAGTCTGTTGTTCCATGTCCAGTTCTAGCTGTTGCTTCCTGACCTGCATACAGGTTTCTCAAGAGACAGGTCAGATGGTCTGGTATCCCCATCTCTTTCATAATTTTCCACAGTTTATTGTGATACACACAGTCAAAGGCTTTGGAATAGTCAATAAAGCAGAAATAGATGTTTTTCTGGAACTCTCTTGCTTTTTCGATGTGTAAGGGTGGGAAATTGGATGAAGTTTGTCAAAAGACACCAACTTCCAGTTATAAGGTAAAGAAGTACTGGGAATGTAATGTACAACATAATGAGTACAGTTAATGCTGCTGTATGGTTTTTCCACATCACATGTACAGATGTGAGAGTTGGGCTGTAAAGAAGGCTGAGAACCTAAGAATTGATACTTTCAAACTATGATGCTGGAGAAGACTCTAGAGTGTCCCTTGGACAGCACAGAGATCAAACCAGTCAACCCTAAAGGAAATCAACCCTGAATATTCATTGGAAGGATGATGCTAAAGATGAAGCTCCAATACTTTGGCCACCTGATGCAAAGAGCTGATTCACTGAAAAAGACCCTGATGCTGGGAAAGATTGAGGGCAGGAGGAGAAGAGGGTTACAGAGGATGAGATGGTTGGATGGCAACACTGACACAATAGACATGAGTTTGACTAACTCTGGGAGATAGTAAAGGACAGGGAAGCCTGGTGTGCTGCAGTTTATGGGGTTGCAAAGAGTTGCACATGACTTGCAGACTGAATAACATCAGCATGGTATATTTGAAAGTTGTTAAGAGAGTAAGTCCTAAGAGTTCTCATTACAAGGAGATAAAAACCTTTTTTAAAAAATCTATGTTTCTTGGTTGTGTGTGTATAGATAAGTGGTTTTTCCAGGGATTATAGTATGGCTTCTTATCACATGATTAATATTATGCCATTTCACATATTCCTGGATCAGGAAGATCTGCTGGAGAAGGGATAGGCTACCTACTCCAGTATTCTTGGGCTTCCCTTGTGTCTCAGCTGGTAAAGATTCCACCTGCAGTGTGGGAGACCTGGGTTCAATCCCTGGGTTGGGAAGATCCCCTGGAGAAGGGAAAGGCTACCCATTCCAGTGTTTTGGGCTAGAGAATTTCATGGACTGTATAGTCCCTGAGGTCGAAAGAGTCGGACACAACTGAGTGACTTTCACTTTCACATAAATGAATGAATATCACAACAGTGTTACTTTGAGAACTCCCCTCTCATCTTCTGTGTAATCACTTCCTGAGTTTCCTCTTCCCAAGCCTCCCATTTTCTCCCTGTCTTCTCTTTTCCTATCTTTCCCAGGACCCAATGGTCTAACAGTAAGGCCAAGTTTTAGCTCCATCCTACAGGCTTGAGCAGGTCTATTACTGCTGGGTTTTTTCATGAAGAAACTGATAATTTGCTCAAGAGTTCATCTGTTTAGAGAAAAGTATGAGCTTGTGGCAGCATCACCAGAGCTCAAATCAGTCGAGCTGGGAAGGACTGGGTGACCCTGTCAGACCCAGAGCACAAAGGCACAGAGAAGAAGGCGGGAGTGGGCTGGTTGGGGGTGCTGTGAGCAGGGCTCGGGGCCAGTGAGGCCTGACGTCAGCAGAGCCCCTGGACCTCCTCACAAGGACCTGGATTTTATTCTGAGCAAGACTTTTAAACTCATTAATGGAAATTAAGCAGGGGAGTGACATGACATGATTATTGTTTAAAAGATCACTCTGGCTGAGCTGTGAAGAGCCTGGCTGCAGGAGGATACAAACGGAAGGAGGTGAAGAGGCTGCAGCCTTAATCCAGGAAGAGCTGATGGGAAAGACTGAGTTCTCTGAACTTCCTTGAAACCCTGTTTTAAAACTCTGTTTCTCTGAATCAGTATGTGTACTTAATAAGGAAGCAGTTTCAGACTGTGAGATGAAAGAAGTGCCCTGCGTGTACCACAGATGCAGAGCCTGCATCAGATGTAATAAACTGCATTTACCTGCTTCTTATCAGGGCTTGTTCTCTGTTGCCTCTCACACCTCCAGTGGACTTGGGCATGGCTGACATGGGTGAGGCTAAATATCATGGGTTCTATCAGTTGCCTTGACAGTAGCTCATTCCAGGTTTTCTAAAGTTGAGGAAATCCTCTTCCAAATTGGAAATGTGTTTGGCTTGAGTGTTTGGCTCCAATGCAAACTGTCCCGAAGGCCCCGAGACAGTTTTTAACGTGTGTTTGAAGGGAAAACCTGCCCCTCTGAAGATCTGCTGCCTTTTTTGGGGGGAAGGTCAAAACTAGTAGCCCCACACATTTTCTTTTCAGGAACTCTCTTCCAGGGCCTCCATCGGGAGCAGACATTGGGAGTCTGCGGGGAATGAGGAGTGAGGAGGCAGTCTAGCCACCCCAAGGGTTAAGGGCAGCAGGAACCTGGCAGAAATAGTCCTGCCATTCCCTCAACAAGCCTCACCTGTCAGCTCAGTCCTACACCACCCCCCATGTATCCCAGAGCAGAGAAGACGGCCCTTACCATCAGGAGGGTGGCAGCCACGTGACTGCTTAACTTAGGATGGGCTCAAAGAGACCAGCCCCAGAGAACCTGTTTTTATGCAACAGTTTTTGTGCTATGTGCTGAGATACCACAGTTGACAACATTATGTATGTCTGTTCTCATGGAACTTCCATTCCAGAAGAGGAACAGGAGAAGGAAAGTTCCCCAGTAATGAATGATCCAACCCTGGGCCCCCTCCTCAGCCCCGCTCCTCCTGCAGAGGGAGTCACCATGTCATGCTCTTCAGTGACTCACTCTGTGGGTGTGATCCTCAAGTGCCCCAACACTGCCTGGGTTACAGTCTGGCCTCCAGCCTTTCCCTAGACTATGCCCCTCTGAGTGCAAATACTAGCCAGGAGTCTTTCCAAATTTCCCAAGCCCTTTGGGCCCCTGGTTGCCATGGGAGCTAATCCAGTGTCTCCTTCTTCCATCCCACCATTTTCTCTGGAGCTATGATGAAGTTTGCGCCCCAGCATGCTTCCTGCTTGAGCTTACAATAAAATAGTTCTGGCCTGTGAATATGGTTTATCCAGACTAGGCTATCTATTTTGTTTTCTCTTCCCTTTGATTGTCCACAAATAATAATAATAATAATTAATTTGATTAGAATTTCATTCTGAAGAATATTTCTCTCTCCAAACATAACTTGAAACCCAGTCACCATCTCCCAGGCAATGGATCTCAATTCTGTCTACACATTAGAGTCACCTGGAGAACGTGATAAAAATGGTGATGCTTTACCTAAATGTTCGCCGACAGAGGAATGGATAAAGGAGATGTGGTACGTATAAACAATGGAATATTACTCAGCCATTAAAAAGAATGAAATAGTGCCATTTGCAGCAACACGGATGGACCTAGAGATTTTTATACTGAGCAAAGTAAGTCAGAGAAGAAGAAATATCATATGATATCCCTTGTGTGTGGAATAAGTGATACAAATGAACTCACAAAACAGAAACAGACTCACAGACTTAGAGAACAAACTTACAGTTGCTAGGAGGGAAGAATGGGGAGAAAGCGTAGTTAGGGAGTTGGGGATAGATATGCAGACACTGCTATATTTAAAATGGATAAACAAGGACCTATTATACAGCACATGTATGCAGCAGCCTGGATGGGAGGGGAGTTTGGGGGAGAAAAGATAGATGTATATATACGGCTGAGTCCCTTTGCTGTTCACCTGAAACTATCACAACATTGTTAATTGGCTTTATTGTTATTGTATAGCCATTGTTTTGGGGCTATACACCAATACAAAATAAAAAGTTTTAAAAAACCACTGATGCTTTTATCACACTCCAGACTAATTAATTTAGAATTGCTGGGGATAGAATCAAGGCATCAGCATTTTTTAAGCTCCCCAGGGGATTTAATGTGCAATTAGACTTGAGAACAATTTCCCAAGGACAGTGTCACAGCTGAGTGAAGCACAAAGGCTGACAGGAATGCAGGGCTAGGGCCAATCCACGGATTACAAGGCAACAGGACCAAACTCAGCCAGTAATTTAACCAGAGCCTGATTTTCCCTACACACATGTGCACTGTTTGCTCTGCTACTGATTTCTTTTTGGCAAGGTTTTTGTAGATACCTTGGTCTGATGAGTATGATTGAGTTCCACACTTTGAAGTCCTCACAGAGAGCAGAGGACCAGTGTCCCTGCAAACCAGGGAGCTCCAAAAGGTGCCCACAAGGCGCGGGGAGGAGGGAAAGAGAACCTCCCTGTCCCTCCCCGACAGCCCCATACTCCACCAGCTGGGTGGGGGTTCTAACCTGGGGAGACGTGGGCCCACAGGAACCACAGACACTTTCTCCTCAGATCTGGAGCTTAGAGGTAGGTGACCTCAGGTCAGGCAGCACGCTCAGTCATGTCCAACTCTTTGCAACCCCATTGGCGGTAGTCTACCAGGCTCCTCGTCTATGGCATTTTCCTGGCAAGAATACTGGAGTGGGTTTCCATTTCCTCCCCCAGAGGATCTTCCTGATCCAGGGATCGAACCCACGTTTCCTGCTTCTCCTAAACTGTAGATGGATTCTTTACCACTAAGCCACTGGAGAAGCCCCTCTTAAACCTGGCAGTGCGTTAAAATGTAAAAGACCAGAAAAGCGGGGAAAAAATTCCCAGTTCCCACTCCAGACCAATCGAAACAAAGCCTCTTGAATGAAGTCCAAACAACCATGTTTTTTAAAAGTGCCCCAGATATACAAACTATGAATAAATACACAAAAAAGAACCTACTTTGTAACTCAGGGAACTCCACTCAGTGCTCTGAGGTGATCTAAATGGGAAGGAAATCCAAAAAAGAGGGGATATGGGTCTGCATGCATCTGACTCACTGTGCTATACAATAGCACAGTGGAAACTAACAAAACAGTGCAAAGTAACAATAAAAACAAATTTTGAACAAAAGTTTCCTCGGGTGATTCTAATGTGCAGTAAGAGTTGAGAACCACTTCTAATCCAACACACTCATTTTGCAGATGAGAAAGCCACAGCCCAGTGGACTAGAAAATAAAAGACACTGGGCCATTATAGGAGCAATTTTGTTGTTGTTCAGTCGCTCAGCAGTGTCTGACTCTTTGCGACTCCATGGACTGTAGCAGGCCAGGCTTCCCTCTCCGTCACCATTTCCCGGAGTTTACCCAAACTCATGTCCATTGAGTCGGTGATGCCATCCAACCTCTCATCGTCTGTCATCCTCTACTCCTCCTGCCTTCAATCTTGCCCAGCATCAGGATCTTTTCCAAGGAGTCAGCTCTTCACATCAGGTGGCCAAAGTGACAGAGCTTCAGCTTTAGCATCAGTCCTTCCAATGAATATTCAGGACTGATTGCCTTTAGGATTGACTGGTTTGATGTCCTTGCTGTCCAAGGGACTCTCAAGAGTCTTCTCCAATACCGCAGTTCAAAAGCATCAATTCTTCAATCCTCAGCCTTCTTTATGGTCCAACTCTCACATCCATACATGACTACTGGAAAAAACCACAGCTTTGACTAGACAGACGGTTGTTGGCAAAGTAATGTCTCTACTTTTTAATATGCTGTCTAGGTTGGTCATAGCTTTTCTCCCAAGCAGCAAGTCTTTTAATTTCATGGCTGCAGTCACCATCTGCAGTGAGTGATCTTGGAGCCCAAGAAAATAAAACCTGTCATTTTTTTTTTATTGTTTCCTCCTCTATTTGCCATGAAGTGATGGGAATGGATGTCATGATCTTCATTTTTTGAATGTTGAGTTTTAAGCCAGCTTTTTCACTCTCCTCTTTCACTCTCATCAAGAGGTTCTTTAGTTTCTCTTAACTTTCTGCCATAAGGATGATGTAATCTGCATATCTGAGGTTATTGATATTTCTCCCAGCAATCTTGATTCAGCTTGTGCTATATCCGGTCTGGCATTTGGCATGATGTACTCTGCATTTAAGTTAAATAAGCAGGGCAACAATATACAGCCTTGACACACTCTTTTTCCAATTTTGAACCAGTCTGTTGTCCCATGTCCAGTTCTAACTGTTGCTTCTTGACCTGCATACAGGTTTCTCAGGAGACAGGTAAGGTGGTCTGGTATTCCCATCTCTTTAAGAATTTTCCACAAGAGCCATTTTAGAAGAAATCAAATCAGATCCTTTTCATGCACTACACATAAAAATTAACTCCAGAAACTTATATGTAAAAAAAAAAAATCAATCTTTAAAAAAGAAAAATAGAAAAAAAAGTGCATGTTTATCTGCTAGAAAAATTATAAAGAAATGCTCAGGTTCTTTGGTTAGAAAAAGAAATGTAAATTGAAGCAACATTGAAATGTCTTTTCCCATATGGTATATAAATAGGATGTTTAAAAGACGAATGCTAAATGGTGTGGGTGAGGCAGACACACACTGTATTTCTTCTCTTTTCTGAATGTCAGCTTGTGTCTTCTCATACATTACTGGAAGGAATATTCATTGTTAAGCCTTCTGAGAAGCAATTCAAAAATAGCTATCAAAAACTTTGAAAACAATCTAGCAAGAGATTCTATTAGTCAGAGTTTTCTAGAAAAACACAATTGATAGAATGTGTGTATATATATATATATAAAGAGATATATTCTAAGGAGTTGACTCATGCATTTATGGAGGCTGAGAAGTCCAAAATCTACAGGATGAGCTGGCACACAGGAGACATAGAAAAGAGACAATGTTGTAGTTCAAATACAAAGGTCATTAGGAGACTCAGAAAAAAAAAATCAAGGCTTGCAGTGCAAATCTGAAGACATCTGCTGCAAAATTCTCTTTGCTTGGAGTAGGATCAGTTCCCCTCCCCCCCCACACCCCCGCCAGGCCTTCAACTGATTGGATGAGACCCACCCACATTATGAAGAGCAATCTGCTTTACTCAAAGTCTATGAATTTAAATGTAAATCTCATGCAAAAACACAGTTACAGAAACATCCAGAATAATGTTTGACCAAATATCTGGGTATTGTGGCCCAGACATGTTGACTCATGAAATTAGCCCTCACAGATGTATTTTTTAGAACCAACCAGCATCTGAATCCCAGTTTTGCAACTTAATAGCTGTGTGACTCTCTGAGCCTTCTTTTATCAGTAAAACACAAATAATAATACAAATCTTGCAGGATTATGAGCATTAAATTATATAATAAAGTGCCTGGCATATAGTATGTTCTTAATAAATGGCAGACATTTTTATTAATGTTACTCATAGATTCCTCTTTTGGTACTCTGTACTTTAATAAATAAGCTTTTATTTACACATGAAAAAGTTTTATCATCAAAGATGCTTATTGCTATACTAGTTATATTGAAAAAATAGGAAATAACCTAAATGTCCACCCATTGAAGAATGGCTAAACAAACTAGCAAGAAAATTAAGCAGCCATTAAAACTGATGAATGCAAAATATCCTCAACACTACAGGAAAATATTCATGTTATATAAAGCAATAAAAGCAGGAAACAAAAATCACATACATTGCATGTGCTCAACTATGTAAAAAAAGGACAATGAAATATTAATTATTAAAATATTAATGATTTATTCTTTATTTTCTAATTCAACAATGAGCTTTCATGTTTTAATAATTAAGCAAAATTAAAATAATATAGCTTTAGATTTCCCTCAATGATGAGCTGCATTTGGTGTGGTGGCAGAGTGGTGACCAAGAACACCTGCTCCCTAGCCTGATATTTTCCCTCAAGCTGGGCCTGAGCTGTTCATGGGCAGACAAGGTAGGCACATCCCAGGCTGGCTGCCAGTTTCTTTGGGTAGTTTAGAGCCAAGCTGCACCATAGAAATGCTCCATATATTTTTTCATCAGTTGATTTTCTGAAAGAATAAAGCCACATTTCCTACTCTGCAGGTGACATAGTAGTAATTTCATTTTCTTGATTTAAGAAAAAGTGAAAAGGTGGCCATAGGCATTAGAGCTGACTCTGGTCTCCTAACCTTGATGGTGCAGTTAGCAGACACAAGTTTGACACCCAGACTCCTGAGAACTCAGGCGCGCTGAGGGTCTTGACATGAGGAAGAGAGATGTCCAGCTAAAATTACCAACCTCTCCAGGCAACAAAGAGTCGGCTGACCAGAAACCTAGTGCCCAAGAACTGAAATAACACCTTGCATTGCCTCACCTCATGAGCTCATGTGATCAGGAAAAAATTACTCACCGCAGAAATCACAAAGTAAGAAGAGATTAGGAAAGGAGAAAACAAGGAGGTAGTCTGCTCTCTGCAAGTAAATATGTATAACTAAAGTATAAACTGGGCTTAAAGTTCTGTCAGTGTGACCAAAACTGCATTTCTGCTAGGGATGGAAAGTCAGGAAATGATTTGTGCATCATATTAATAATTTAATCTTGGTCTCTGCAATAATCATGAATGAGCAATGCCCTTTTGCACTAAGGTTCCCTTTTCTCCACATTCTTATCACACTTGTTATTTCCATCTTTTTTATAATAACCACTCTAACAGTTGAGGGCGATACTCACTATGCATTTCCTGACTTGACCAGTGATGTTGAGCATCTTTTCTGGTATCTGTTGGCCATCTGAATGGCTTCTTTGGAAAAATGTCTATTCAGGTGCTTTGCCCATTTTTAATTGAATTCCTTAAGGAAGAATTGTCTGATCTTACAAAAATACTTTTAAGTCCTTGAAGAAATAATAACAGTTAACATATATTGGGGTTTCCCAGGTGGTGCTGGTGGTAAAGAACCTGCCTACCAATGCAGGAGACATAAGAGATGCAGGTTCAATCTTCCTGGATCAGGACGATTCCCCTGGAGGAGGACATGGCAACCCACACCAGTATTCTTGCCTGGAGAATTCCATGGACAGAGGAGCCTGGCAGGCTATGGTCCATAGGGTCGCAAAGAGTCAGATATGACTTAGAACACACTCATGCAATATGTAGTTGTGATGTGCCAGGTATTATTCTAAATATTCTGTATTTATTACATTAACTTATTTGACCCTCACAGCAAATCTTGTAAAAATACTATTGATTTCACTTCCATTGGAAGATAAGGAACCCTGGGCAGAGATGGGGAGTAACTTGCTGAAGCTCCGAGCTAGGGTGTGGAGCACAGAGCTTCGGAATCCATGAACTTTGGCTCTAGAACTTGGGGGCTGAACCACCACAGGACAGATGGTAAGAGTCAAAGTTTGAACTGGAGTCAAAAGTTCAGAGTTCACAGATAAGGGCAGAACTGCTCATGAGATGAGGAAAGATATTTGTTGTTGAAGCAAGAGACGGTGGTGGGAAGAAGGAATGGGAGGAGAGGAGAGCAGAGTCTAGGGATGAGATGGGAAAGCGCCAGGAGAAGGGCTACTCGATGTGAGGAAGCCTAAAACGGATCTCTGGAGAACAGGAATGCTTATAATTTTTTTTAACAACAGCTTTATTGAGGTACAATTGACATAAACTGTACATAGTTAAAGGAGACTATCTGATAGTTTCAGTTTCAGTTCAGTCGCTCAGTCATGTCCAACTCTTTGCCACCCCATGGACTGCAGCACGCCAGGCCTCCCTGTCCATCACCAACTCCCGGAGTTTACTCTAACTCATGTCCGTTTGATAACTTGACACCATCACCACTATCTAGAGAGTGAACACATTCATCACCCCCAGAGTAACCCCCACCCCTTACCCACCCAGTCAACCAAGACCTCTTTTCAGTCATTATAGATTAGTTTGCCTTTTGTGGAATTTTATATAAATGAAATCACATAGTATGTACTCTTTTTCTGTCTGGTGTCTTTAACTCAGTGCAATTATTTTGAGATTCATTGATAATTCATTGATAATTGATACCAGTAGTTTATTTCTTTTTAATGGACAAACACATTTATTCTACTAGAAGTGAAGTACCTGGGTAATATTTTTGCTGTTGTTGTTGTTTAATCACTAAGTCATGACCAACTCTTTGCAACCCCTTGGACTGTAGCCTGCCAGGCTTCTCTGTCCATGGGATCTCCCAGGCAAAACACTGGAGTGGGTTGCCATTTCCTTCTCCAGTGTCATATTTTAGGTTTAAGTTCAACTTTTTAACAGATTGCTTTCAAAAGCAGTTATACCAATAGTATATGAGAATTCCAATTCCTCCACATCCTCAAGGATACTTGGTATCATTAGTCTTTTTCATTTTAAACATCCCCAGGCTCCTCTGTCCATGGGATTTCCCAGGCAAGAATACTGGACTGGGTAGACATTTTCTTCTCCATAAAGATTCTAAAGATATGTATCTCATCTACTAGCATCTCATTGTGATTTAATTTGCATTTCTCTAATAACAAATGAGGGCTTCCCTGGTGGCTCAGACAGTAAAGAATCCACCTGCAATGCAGGATACCTGGGTTCTATCCCTGGATTGGGAAGATCCCTTGGAGGAGGGCATGGCAACCCACTCCAGTACTCTAAAACTGGCTTAAAACTCAACATTCAAAAAATGAAGATCATGGCATCTGGTCCCATTGCTTCATGGTAAATAGATGGAGAAACAATGGAAACAGTGACAGACTTTATTTTCTTGGTTCCAAAATAACTGCAGATGATGACTGCAGTCTTGAAATTAAAAGACGCTTGCTCCTTGGAAGAAAAGTTATGACCAACCTAGACAGCATATTAAAAAGCAGAGACATTACTTTGTCAACAAAGGTTCATCTAGTCAAAGCTATGGTTTTTTCCAGTAGTCATGTATGGATGTGAGAGTTGGACCATAAAGAAAACTGAGAGCCAAAGAATTGATGCTTTTGAACTGTGGTGTTGGAGAAGACTCTTGACAGTCCCTTGGACTGCAAGGAGATCCAACCAGTCAATCCTAAAGGAAATCGGTCCTGAATATTCTTGGAAGGACTGATAGTGAAGCTGAAGTCCCAATATTTGGCCACCTGACGTGAAGAACTGACTCATTGGAAAAGAGCCTGATGCTGGGAAAGACTGAAGGCAGGAGAAGGGGATGTCAGAGAATGAGATGATTGGATGGCATCACTGACACGAGTTTGAGTAAGCTCCAGGAGTCAGTGATGGACAGGGAAACCTGGCATGCTGCAGTCCATGGGGTCACAAAGAATTGGACATGACTGAGCGACTGAACTGAACAGAATAACAATGATGTTGAGCATCATTTCATGTATTTATTTACCATCTACATATCTTCCTTTATTAAATGTCCATTAACATATTTCCCCATTTCTTTTATTGTTGTTTTACTAAGTCTTGAGAGTTATTTATACTATTGGATACAAGTCCTTTACCAGATATGTAGTTTACAAATATTTTCTTTCAGTCTGTGACTTGACTTTTCATTCTCTTTAACAGTGCCTTTTGAAGCAGAAGTTCTCAATTTTAATGAAGTTCAATTAATTCAGTCTTTTCTTTCCTGCACGATGCTTTTGGTGTCATAACTAAAAAACCTTTGCCCAACTCAAGGTCACAAAGATATTCTTTTATTTTTCCTTCCAAAAGTTTTATACTTCTAGGCTTTACATTTAGATCCAAGATCCATTTTGAGTTCATTCTTTTGACATGGAACAAGTATGTAGCACAGATCATATTTTTGCATATGGACATTAATTATTTCAGCACCATTAGTTAAAGAACTGTCTTTCTTCCACTGAGTTGCCTTTATATCTTTGTTGGAGTCAATTGACCATTTATGTGTGGGTCTATCACTGAACTCTATTCTGCTCCATTGATTCATATATATCTATCTTTATACTAATATCACATTATCTTGAAGACTATAGATTTATAATACATCTTATACTAAGGTACTGTAAGTCTTCAAACTTTGTTCTTCAAATTATTCTGGCTATTCTAGGTCCTCTGTATTCACATATGCATGTTAGAATAAGCTTATCAATTTCTATATAAAACCTCTTGGAATTTTGAAAGGGACTGTGTTGAATCTATAGCTCATTTTAGGAAGAACATTTTAACATTGTTGAGTCTTCCAATTCACAAAAGTGGAATATTTCTCCATAAAGTGGATTTTTAAATGTTGTCGGCTAACTTCAATGAAGTCATAAACTTATAAACATATGCTCATAAATGTTTAGTGGAGTGTATGTGTGTGTCTGAAAACTGCTGAAAGAGCTAAGTTTCATGTTTTGATAACACGGTGAGGACCAAAGCAGTGTGTGTAGAGCCAAGGGCATAGGGCTATGAGAGGGTTAGTCCCCAAGGATCGATGGAAATTTGGCAGTGGACCTCCACAGGCATTGAAACTGATGTTATTATGTTATGTTAATATACTATGGAAAGACGTTACTGAGATCTTAGGGGTCAGAAGTGCTTCTGGTAACATCTGGGTCATAGACTGAAAACCCCTTGCAGGAGAAAGAAACCCTCCTCATCAGGTGACCTCAGATTCAGCCCCTCCTTCCAGATAATGAAAAAGTCCCACCATAGCACTTCAGAAAATCTATTCACCTCTACTCCACATGACACAAGGCTCTATAGCATTGTAATTATACATGAGCACTCAGCCACCTACTCAAACCCTGCTCAGGTTTGGAAAGTTGCTAACTATAAGTTTAAAAACTCTCTATTTCTCTCTCTTCCTTCTTTCCTTCTTAAATTTAAATCTCTTTTGAGAAATAAATTAAAAGTCTTAAGTCTTCCTAATCATCCTCTTTCCAAGATTCTGGCATGCCTTTGAAGGGTGCATTCATCTCAGTTTCTGATTTATCACTCCCACAAAGTTGATGCACCTGGTGGAAAGTTCACCTGTTTTCACTTGCTCCCCCAGCTGTAGAAGATTATAGACTTGGAACTGGTGCTAGAATTTTCCCTGCCTATATTGTTTATGTGGCCAGTGTCAGTTGCACAGTCTAGATATGCAGGGTAGGACAGGGATGCTATTTTATTTTTCAGTAGTTCCTCTACTACCTGAAACATTTTCTGTAGCTGCTACCTTCTTTGTGTTCATTAGGAACTGAGCAACAGATGACAAAAAGCATCCTCCAGCTGGGACTTGGAATCGTACCCCAACAGACAAGTTAAAAATGAGCATATGAACTTCAGCCACCAAAAAGAGAACAGTGTTATTTTCATAGTCCCTTCCTTCTAGGAATGATGTGGGTTTCTTGCAAAAGAATAGCACTCTTCTTGCCCTGAGCAAAATACCATTCCTTCAGGACTAGGGCGCTGATGTTTCTTGAATGTCCTCCGGCCAGGACCCAGAACCTATCCTGAACCCCACAGTGGAGCTGGATATTTGGGGCATGAAGAATGGCTTTCTCTGAACCAAAATACAAGAGGGAAGTCACTTCACAGTGCATTCAGGGTTCTTGTCCTGACTTTATTCAAAATTTTTGTCAGTGATTTGCTGGAAAACACAGAAAATCATGGATTTATGACAGCAAATGTAATACAGAATACCAGTGCTCACCAGATATTTCATGCTTCCCAGCCTCCCTTGAAGGTGGGCTGGGGTCACATAACTAATTCTGGCCAATGGGCTAAGAGCCAGGAACCTCCTCCATCTTTTCCTTTCCCCATAGCAGAGACCCTGGGATCCTTGTGATCAGACAGCCCTGCCTCCAGGTAGAGGAGGGGAGGGGAGAGGCAACGAGTAAATGAGAAATAAACCTTTTTGGATTAAGTCACTGAGGTCTGACGTTTTGTCTTTTAGGGCAGCTACTGCTATTATGTCGGTGAACAGAGCCAAACTGCAGTTGAGAACCAGTATCTTGGTCCAATACCGAATAGGGCTTTCAGGCATCATCAGGTGCTGTTAGCTAAAATGGAGGGCGTCACTAGAGCCCCCTTTTGCCTTAGAATTTTCTGAACTAGCAGGGAAGCTTAACTCAGAGACACTATTTCAGAGAACTATGGCCAAAGGTGGTGGAAGCAGCCTTTCTGTGGATATATTTAATGATGTGTCTTGAAACAGGAATTTCAATAACCTGTAAATGAGGACATCGCCTACTGTTTTACTGTGCTCTGAACGGCAGGCATGGAGGTGTAGAAACCTCTGTCAGCCTCGAGGCAGAAGCGAGATCAGGCTTTCCTTCCTGGGACCGACCAGCTTCCTATTCGTGCCAAGGGCTGACATCAAAACTTTCCTGCAACAGAAAGAAAGCAGTCTGCCTCCTCACCTCTAACAACCTCCAGCTCATTATTAGGAGGAAGGAGAAGCCCTCCCTCAGGAGGACGGGGGTGGTTCTTATGGATGCATGGTTACATAATGCTGTCTGCCTCAGAAGTTGCATTGTAATAGGAATATTGGCATCACTACCAAAAATAAACAGTAAATAAAGTTCTCTCGCTGGCTCCAAGCTTACCTTTCATTTGCCTTATATTGATCACAAAGAATACCTTAGGAGATTCCGTCAGGATTAGAGTCTCATTCAAGAGGAACTGGTATTAATCTACAGAGAGAACTATGAAGTGGCAACTTGATCATATTTCCCTTTTTACAAGGACTGCTTTTTTTGTTTTTTTTGGTAGCCGTGGTGAACCAGTCTATTTAGAGCTCATTGCTTAAGAAGGAAAGTGAGCTCTGGGGAAAGAAAAAGAAAACAGCACATTAGTCTCAAACTGGCAGAGACATCCATGTATGAAAGAAAGAATACTCAGGACAGTTTTCTGCTCACCACAGAGCTCAGGTATTTTAGAATTCCTTCAGATGTGGGGACAAAGAACTTTGAAAGATCAGCCAAAATGATAGCCTGATGTGACAGGAGCAAGTGACAATTTAGTCAAAGTGGGCTTTTCTTTTTGCTGTCTGCCTGTGCTGCTGCTAAAGCTCACTGCTGTTAACCAAAGAAGACCGGTTCTAATGAGGTCTCAGCGGCCCAGAACCATCCCCAGATGAGCACCTGGTTTCTTCCAAGCAATCATGGGAATGTGCCAAGTGGACAGAGCTTTAGGTCTGGAGGCAAGTTTATTCAGGGAGAGCCTGGCTTGGCTGTGGTCTGAACCAGTCATTGCAACCAGCCTTATCGAGCTCATGCACACAAAGCCCAGGCAAAGAGATGGCTTTCCATGACGCTCTCCACCAGCTGCCTTCTCACTTGGCGAGCAGGGGTGCTAAGCCTCATTCTTTCTCTAACTCCACGGCCGCCTGCAGCCTGATGGGTATCACTCAGCTCACGAGTGGGCTATGTGGTTCAGAAGTTGAAAGACAAGAATGGCAACAACAACAGGAAAGGCGTTCAACTGTTTCTTGTCCAGACCCCAGGTTGTTTACTTAAGATTAGAATAACTTCAGATGTGGTAAAGCTATCAGAACATTATGGAACATATCAACATTCTGTCTGGGGTCTGCTTGAAAATAACCGGAGGGTAGGGTTGGGGTAGGAGAAGTAAGGAATGTCACTCGCCACCCAGTTCTGTAAGAATCCGGACATTAGGCCCTGCACTCACTGACCTGCGACACACCCTGGAAGGAATTCAGGTGAACACCAGCCATGAGGCATTCTATGCTCTGGGCAAACCGACACGACAGGCCTTCAGGTAGATATTTTCAGAAGAAAAAATTTCATGAACCCAGATTCTTGCATCTCCCCATACTTAGAAAAGCACTAAAATCATTAACTGGTTGTGACTAATGGTAACCTTCTACCAAGATGCATGCTTGGCTGCACGTAACCCTTCTCCAAAATCACGTCTCTACTGACCTCCTCACCCCCACCCTCTCCGGAGCAGCTCCTCAGAGCTATCTGAGAGGTGTTTCCCCACCTCTAGTCCTCAGTAAACCTCCAAATAAACCCAAAACTCACAGCTCTCACATTGCGCCTTTTTATTTCAGTTGACAGGGGCCTGGAGGGTGGGGTTGGAGGGGTTGAGGTTACAGAAGACAGAGTCATCACTGGGAGCTGGCACTTGTTGAAACTGGGTGGTGGGTAGATGGGGGCTATAGTCTCATAGGATAGTTGTTAGGATCATACAAGTTAATGGATGCAGAGTGCTCAGCATATAGTGAGTGCTCAATAAAAAGTAGCTATTAGCTCCACTTTACACATGAAGATGTGAAGTTCAGAGAAATTAAGTAACTTGCCTGAGGTCATAAATCTAGGACGTGGTGGAGCAAGGTCTCTATACCGCACCTACTGCATCTGAAAGCCCAGGCTCTCAGCCATTCTCCTGTGTCTCTCTTCCCTCCACCCTTCTTCAGGTTTCTGTGCTTTCCCACTATTTTTCTCCTTTCTTCCCTTTCAAAGTTGCATTCGCTTAATCTCCCCTCCACCCAGAGTTCTCCCTGGACCCATGCCTGCTTATAAAGTCAAGTTTCTCAATGATTCATTCAACTCACATTCAAATGGCTGGCATGAACAAGGTTCTGGGGTGGCAGAGGTGAAGGCCCGGCTTCAGGAGCTCCTAGTCTAGCGCAGCAGACAGAGGTTAATAGTTACCAAGTGCCTACCACGTGCCAGGCTCTCTAGCATAAGGGTGGGCTGCAGAACGCAAGAACCATAAACCATGTCAAGTACCAGCACTCAAAATAAGAAGTCTGAGGCAGGGGTGAACTGAAGAAAGTAGGACATGGGTTATTGGCAGGGAAACCACTGACTGTAATAAATGTGGGGACTGTTCCTGTTCCAGCGAGAGCTGGGGGCTCGAGAAACACAAGGGATACCTGCCCGGAGTCCTAATGCTGAGCCTGGTGAAGGCGGCGTGCAGCGCGGGGCAGCGGGCAAAGCATGAGGAAAGGCGGGGGTCGTGCCATAGCACGGAACATGATTGGCACACTGCTGCTAAGTCACTTCAGTCACGTCCAGCTCTTTGTGACCCCATGGACTGTAGCCCCTCAGGCCTCTCTATCCATGGGATTCTCCAGGCAAGAATACTGCGGTGGGTTGCCGTGCCCTCCTCCAGGGGAATATTACCGACCCAGGGGCCGAGCCCGCCTCTCTGCTGTCTGCTGCACTAGTGCCCCCAGTGGCCTGGCTGGAGCCAAAAGGGTGCACAAGCCCCAGCAGAGTCAGCGCCAGGCCAGAGAAGCCGGGGCTGCGGGCCTAAGGGCTGTGGGCCCAAGGTGCCCGCCTGGACTCTACTCTGTTGGTCTCCGTTTGCTAAACATGCCTGATAAGAATCACCCAGGTGCTTGTTAAAGGCTAAACCAGGCCAGCTACACCAGGGTCTTCAGTGAGGCTCTGAATGAGGCCTTTCAGCAAGCCTTCGGTGGTTCTCGTGACCAAGCACATTTGGAAACAGCCTGGAGGCAATGTTGGGCAATGGGAGCTAATTCTAGACCAGCTCCTAACAAAAGGTATCCTCACCCCTCCCCTTGCAGAAGTGCACACCCTTGAATCTCCCTCAGAGTCTGCAGGGTAAGTAGGGGTTGGTCCGATGATCTGGGCTGCAGAATTCCAGATCTCATGACCTGCTGAGGCTGGGTGTGACCTTTGCCACCAGCAGCATCCCTGAAGACCAGCACATTCCCACAGGCAGAAATCAAACAGCAGACAGAGAAGCAATAGAATAGTGTCTGTGTCTTCTTTTCACTGTTGTTTTCTTTTCTCTTTATCAGGTGATGAGATCTTGGGTTTGCAGTGTGCACTAGCCACAGAGTGTCTGAATACTGCAATTGAAGCAGAGCAGAATGGAGAGGATGAATCCTGGAAGAAAGGTTGGAGTAGTGAAGAGAAATTTTTATGGGTCAGAAAACGAGGTTTGCAGCCATTTGGCCAAGTGTAATAGAACATGCCTTAATGAAGAGACAAATCATATCTCATCCTTCTAGCATTCTCAAGGAGTGCTGGCAAAAGCTTCCTCAGGGAGAGTGGTGAGTGATTTGACAATACAGATTCTATACACGCTGTGCGTAAGTGGGCTCGGGATTAGATTTCCTAATACCAAGTTAGTGTTGCTAAAGCTTCCCGAGATGGAAAAATGCTCTCTATGCTAAATATCTTGGCTTCAGACAGTTCAGGAAGGATTAGTGAGAAATTTTATTGCAATTCATAGTTGATTCAAAAAAAAAAAGGGGAGGGGGTAGGAGAAAAGAGAGAAAAGCAAGACAATGCCAAAAAATGAAAACTCATTTTAGCTCTTCTATTAAAGCCAGATGTATTTTAGGCCCTGTTTCTAGGCAACTGCATAATGGTAATATTTCTGAGTCTTTTTTAAAGACTCACAACTGTCAGAGTCAGTAAAGGTCAGAAGGTAATTATAAAGTAATAAGGATGACATATGAGAGGCAGAATCACTCCAAGCAGTGACATTTTGTATTTCGCATTCATTTTCAGAAAATCTAAGAACTGCCTTGGGGCACTCAGACCTGCCCCTCTGGGAAGACCACTGACTCAATGAAACTTGAACGTGACATCACCTGCCCACCCTATCATCACGCCTCTCAAATCATCCTTGAGAGGGACGGAGCCCCCACAGTGTGCACAGGCCGGTTGCTGAGGGGGTATAACAAGCCTCTAAAACAATGTAGAACCAGTGAAGAACTTTCTAACTGAAAACTGCCTGAGAGAGAAGTCCAACAGGCTCCATACATGGATGAGAAAACTGAACCCAGAGACAGGGCGGGAAGAGGAGAAAGAAGGAAACTAAGATCTAGGGAGGGCATGGCTGTGCCTAGGCTCTGTGAGTGCCTTTTATCTAGCGTGTTGACTTTGCCCTTGATTGTGGGTGCCATCTGAGGACAAAGAAGGAGATGAACATTCATTGTGTTCCCCGAGCACTTTGCTAGGCCTTTGATATACACTAGCATTTGATTTTTACAACAACTGTGCGGGGTTGATAGATATCACTTCTATTTTACAGGGGATGAAGCCAGGGCTTGCACAGAGGTTAAGTCTCCCTGACCCTGTCCACTTACTGCAGGTTTGACTTTGGAAAAGGGTATGCAAGCTCTCATCTGCAAAATGATGATAAAGTACCTTGTAGGGTACTTTACAAGATTAAATGGGTAGTTTATGTGAATGTCTAGCACAGAAAGCTGGGCAGTCAGAACATCACTAACTCACCAGTCAGAACATCACACGGCTTTTCTCAAAACCTTCCAGCAGCTTCCACCCCACAGGAATAAAGCCTCCTGGGCCTGCTACCCCTGGAAATGCCCCTCCACGCACAGACCTTCTAACCCCGTCCTGATCCTCCTGGCTCCTGGGGCATCCACCTGAGACCACCTCACTTAAAATGCAGTTCCTCGCCCCCATCCTCTCCTCAACGCGGTGTCTCTCCTCTGCTTTTTTGCTCTCCAAAGCACTTACCACCATCTAAAATATCCAATGTATTTTCATTTGTTTTCTAACCTCTCTTGGCCCTGAAAAGTTAAGCTGTGAGGACAGGAATTTGGTTTATTTTTGTTTGTTTGTTTTTTGTGCTTGCTGAATCCCCAGCATCTACTAGGTGCTCAATAAACATTTGCTAAATGAATAAACGGATATTATCCTCCTTTCTCCCTCCTTTCCTTCCTCTTCCAAAGTCACACAGCCTGCCGTTCCAAAATATGAGAAAGGCAAGAAAAAAACTTAACCATAAGTAACTATAAAACACATTTAAAGGGCTCCAAGACAAAGAACAGGGCCAAACCAAGGTTTGGACCAGGTTACCAGGGCTAGTGTTACCAGGGCCTCTGGATTCATACTATAAGTGGTCCAGGTTACCTGGACTAGTGTTACCCGGGCCTCTGGATTCATACTATAACTCCTTGCTGAGTTTGTGATATTTGGGCCTTCACAGTTTTTTTGGTTTTTAGTGTTCGTTCACGTGGCTTGTCTCCCTTGCATGGAGGCACCCGCTCGCTGCCTTCCAACACTTCAGAACAAGCATCTGCTGACTGACAAGTGTGTGTCAGGCACCATGTTCTGGGCATTGTGATACACAGGATGGGGCTCAGTCAGTGGCAGACAAACACCAACAGCCAATCTCAGCACATTCTAATACGGCAAATGCTAAGATAACAGTACACCCTAAGGGGCCCAGAAAGGGGGAATTTAACCCCAGTTGGGAATTCAGAAATGACTTCCAGAGACATCCAGAAGGGATCAAGTCAGCCCCAGGCCAAGAAAGGGCAGGAGGGTGGTCCAGGGACCATTCTAAATGCAATTACAAAACTTTATGATGTGTTTGCGGAACTATCGGGGGTTTGTGTTACCAGGACATAAGATATGAGGCTCAGAGTCTCTTACAGCTATATGCAGGGGCACAGACTTCATGTTTAGAATGTGAAATGATTCCATTTTCTTGCAGACTAATCATTCCAATGGAGGATAGTTTTAATGCAGGCTTGTGAAATGTTCCTTAGGTCTATGAAAGCAAGACTTGGTGAGATCTTGGATGACGCATCTGGCCTTTTTCATACGGTAACAGGAGAAGATACAGACTCTTCAGAAGCCACTGTAGCTGGCAGTGGCCTCCAGCCTTTTTGGCACCAGGGGCAGATTTTATGGAAGACAATTTTTCCATGGACTGGGGTGGTGGTGGGGGGCGGTGTAGGGATGGTTTCCAGATGATTCAAATGCATTATATTTATTATACACTTTGCTTCTATTGTTATTATGTTAGCTCCACTGCAGATCATTAGGCATTAGATTCCAGAGGTTGGGAACCCCTGGCCTAGATGCTTTGTTATTAATAGAATTAGGCAAAATGCCTAGAGAGGCTGGGTGATCCACTAAAGTACACGGTCAACCTACAGGCTCACTCCATCTGTTGAGCCTCCTAAAACCAGAGAAGCAAGTGAATCAACTTTGAAGCTTCTCGAAAATCAGATTCATTGAAAAAGACCAATGTTGACATTTCAGAGCCTTCTGAGTGTCATGAAAGTCCTAACAATCAGGACTCAACCAACTCACTTCTCAGGGATTCTCTAGACCAAAGGTTGCAAGGTGGCAACCACCTTATCTGCTCAATGCTCTTTTATTCATCCCAAGTAATATTAAAACTGGGAATAGAACTGCCATACGACCCAGTAATCCCATTGCTGGGCATACACACTGAGGAAACCAGAATTGAAACAGACACATGTACCCCAATGTTCATCGCAGCACTGTTTACAATAGCCAGGACATGGAAGCAATCTAGATGTCCATCAGCAGACGAATGGATAAGGAAGCTGTGGTACATATACACAATGGAATATCACTCAGCCATTAAAAAGAATACATTTGAATCGGTTCTATTGAGATGGATGAAACTGGAGCCCATTATACAGAGTGAAGTAAGCCAGAAAGAAAAACACCAATACAGTATACTAATGCATATATATGGAATTTGAAAGATGGTTAACGATAACCCTATGCAAGACAGAATAAGAGACACAGATGTATAGAAGTCTTATGGACTCTGAGGGAGAAGGTGAGGGTGGGACGTTCTGAGAGAATAGCATTGAAACATGTATATTATCATATGTGAAACAGAACACCATTCCAGGTTAGATGCATGAGACAAATGCCCAGGGCTGGGGCAATGGGATGACCCAGAGGGATGGGACGGGGAGGGAGGTGGGAGGGGGGTTCAGGATGGGGAACACATGTAAACCCATGGCTGATTCATGTCAATGTATGGCAAAAACCACTACAATATTGTAAAGTAATTAGCCCCCAACTAAAATAAATAAATTTGTTTAAAAAAAAAAAAAAGAAAAAAAAAAAAGCTAAAACAACTTAAAATCCATGCAAAAATATCACAATCAGGAGATTTCACATGAAAATACAGGTCCCAGCTTTTTTTGGAGAAAATAATCTGAAAATACTGGCCTGCCTTCTGATGTCACAACAACTGGCTGCAGTGAAATAGCAGCTGCCACCAGCACCCTGTCTTCCTCCTCCCCCTGGATGGGGCATGACCTCATGTGCCAGTCCCTACCTGGGACCCTACACGTGACTTCTGAGTCTTCAGCAGTGGATCCTAAACATTCTTAGATGTCTTAACCTTAGTCAAGATCATAGCCCATCTCCATCTAGGTTTATCAAGTGATCAAATTGAAAAATTCCTTTAAGACTAATGAGTGTTACCCACAGCTCTCTCTGCAAGTCCTCGGTGCTATTATTGGGTTAGATGTGGAAGATATCTTAGTAAAGGCGGACATAATGGGCACTAACAGGAAGGAAGAAAAAGACGAGGTAGGGTCAGGTAGGAGTCAGGGCAGGCAGAGCACCCTGATGGGTCGAAGGGTTTATGGAGCTGATTAAAAAATAATAATAATAATAATAATTAGACAACCTCAAAAAGAACGGAAATGGATCATTTGTAGTGGTATGATGGACCTAGGGTCTATCTTAAAGAGTGGTAAGTCAGGAAGAGAAAAACAAATATATTAACGCATATGTATGGAATCTAGGAAAATGGTACAGAAGGACCTGTTTGCAGGGTAGGAATAGAGATGCAAATGTAGAAGACAGACATGTGGACACAGGGGGGGGGGGTGAGATGAATTAGGAAAAGTGATGGTGATGGTGGTTTAGTCACTAAGTTGTGTCTGACTCTTTGTGACTCCATGGACTGCAGTCTTCCAGGCTCCTCTGTGCATGGGATTTCCCAGGCGAGAATACTGGAGTGAATTGCCACGTCCTTCTCCAGGGGATCTTCCTGACCCAGATCGAACCTGCATCTCCTATATTGCAGGCTGTCTCCTGCATTTCAGGCAGATTCTTTACTGCTGAGCCACCAGGGGAGCCCGGGACGGTGGGACTGACACATATACACTGCCGTGGACAATTCAGTGGGAAGCTGCTGTGTAGCACAGGGAGCTCAGCCTGGGGCTCTGTGATACCTGGACAGGTGGGATGGCAGGGGAGGTTCAAGAGGGAAGGGACACACACACACACATAGCTGATTCACTTCATTGTACAGCAGAAAGTAACACAGCATTATAAAGCAATTATACTCCAGTTTTTCAAAAGAGTTAAGAGAGAGCTTGCTTTCTCTCTCTGCTCTCCTCCAGGTGAGGACACGATGACAAGCTGGGAGTCTGCAACTCTCAAGAGGTCTCTCACCAGAACCTGACCATGCTGGCACCTTGATTCCAGACTTCCAGCCTCCAGACTATGAGAAATAAATTTCTCTTGTTTACAAGCCAAAAAATAAAAAGGAGCTGATTAAAAAAAAAAAAAGACCTAAGTGGAGAGGGGCAGGACCCAGGTGGGGGGAGGAGGAACTAGAATGGAATTAGTATCTTGGCAGAAAATGTGAGTGGGACAGGGAGGGATTCCTCTCCTTCTCAAGCCTCATGGTCAAATGTTAAAAAAAAAAAAATAGCATTAGTAGCCATGCACTTCTAAATTTTATTACTAATTAGAATTTAACATCCTTGGGGGTTTGGGATGTGGTGTTAAGTACCAAGTATGTTAACTTGGACAGGGTGAGTTTTTCCAGTTCAGAATTAATACCTCAACAGAAAATAAGAGCAAGGGGATGTTTCACCCAGATGGTTTTGCTCTTTGGTATCTACAAACATTTTGAAGACATTTAATGTACTTTTAAACTTTTCTGTGCACTGGCATTACATGATGACCGCTGGCTTTCCTGTTCAGTTTGCCCTTTGCTCTCCAAACAACTTTTAGTTTGGAAGGCTGTAGTCAGCCCACAAAACTGGACTTGTGGCATAAAAAAATTGTGTAATAGTGGGGACACATGAGTGCCAACTGGTGGTTTTGCAATCTAATGTCTTGTGATAAGTTCTGTCGTCCCGCTGCTCAGCATCAATTCTGAGCCTGATGACGGTTGTTTTGAGGTGTGCACATTAACCACATCAAGATGAGGCTCTCACCCACCCAGGATGGAGTTTCATGGGGGCTTTGGAAGGAAGGGCTCCAAGTCTGAACATGAAGTGAACTGAAAGTTAGTCTGCCACCTCTGACTCTTTGCGACCCCCCAGGAGGGCAACCCGCCAGACGACTCTGCACATGGGATTCTCCGGGCAAGAACACTGGACTGGGTTGTCATGCATGACTACACAGAGATAACCAGCCTGAGAGCTGGTACAACAGGCAGACAAACAGTTGAGTCCCTGGCAGAGGAAGGAAAAAGCCGAAGAAGCTAGATTCTTATTACCCTCTTTGTCTTCTACGGTAAGAAGCCTCCATCTCTTGAAGGTGTGATCACCAGGCAGGACACCCCAGATGCTAGAAGCTGATAGAGCTGGGTGCCAGGTCAAAGTATGTCCACTCCACTGTTGGGTATATGAACAATTCCAGCTTTGTAAAGTCTGGCAGTCTCCTTAAAAGAGATAACCATCTTGTCCTTCTGAAGAGTTCAACTGTCTGGCAAGAGTAATAAAGACTAAAAACACTGGAGAGTTTGTCTCCTCTTCATCCTGGTGACAGCCGTGTGTGTGCACTCAGTCGTGTCTGACTCTATGCACCTCCATGGACTGCAGCCCGCCAGGCTCCTCTGTCCATGGGATTCCCCAGGCAAGAAGACTGGAGTGGGTTGCCATGCCCTCCCTCCAGGGGATCTTCCCGACCCAGGGATTGAGCCTGAGTCTCTTGCACCTCCTGCGTTGGCAGGCAGATTGTTTACCACTGAGACACCAGGGAAGCCCCGAGAACAGCTGTACCCCAAGACTTTACCCTGAGAGCTTTTGATGGTATCCAAGACTGTAACCCTGAGAGCTGTTGATGGTATCCAAGACTGTAACCCTGAGAGCTATTGATGGTACCCAAGACTGTAACCCTGACAGCTGTTGATGGTACGCAAGACTGTAACCCTGAGAGCTGTTGATGGTATCCAAGACTTTACCCTGAGAGCTGTTGATGGTATCCAAGACTGTAACCCTGAGAGCTGTTGATGGTATCCAAGACTGTAACCCTGAGAGCTGTTGATGGTATAGAAACTTTTTGCTTTTCTTTGGTTTCGTGGACTCGTTTAACATAATCACACTTATTTAATCCAAACCCCTAACCTGAGATTTTCTCTTCTCGAGCCCCTCCCATTCTACCCCTGAAACCTTTCAGAGCACAGTGGTGGGCAAAGAAAGTGGGTCTTTTTATAGGAGTTTCATTCAATAAATATTTTCATTCAACCAATATTTAGTGACCACCTACTACATCTCAGATACTCCTCTCAAGGCATTTGGAACATAACAAATATAAGACTGAATGATTTACCTTATCATGAGCAATGATCATACTTTAAAAAATTTGGGTGTCAAAAAATGTATAAAAATTTTTTGAACTGATTTTAAAACTATATTAAAACTCATATGTATATCTCAGTTTAGTGGGAAGGGAGTAAGCTGATCACAGAAATGCTGTTATTCTTTTCAAAACAGGTTTCCACTAAAAAAATAAACAACAGGTTTCCATATAGCAATTTGTATTAATATTTTAGTATATTAATAAATGTGTGGTTTGATAGAACTGACCTTGCTCTTTTAAGTAAACAACTTATTCTTTCATTTTTAAGCAATGAGGCCCTCGCTTCTTTCACTTTTATTGAAAGTTGCTCCTTGCTTTTTCTTTGAATAAAAAGGCAGTTATTTTCAGTTCAGACACAGCTGTATTATCTTATTTGCTTCCTTTTGTAGTTATTATAGCCTAGAAATTTTCAACTCGTAACTACTTCTTGAGAATTTAATATATGTGGTTATCAATGGAATATGTCTAACATAAAATATTATAATACAGCACTGTAATAAAGCAATTTTTAGTGCATTCATCAGATGGATAGTAGGTTTAAGATTAATCCCTTTGCACATCTGCTTTTCAAAAATAACTTTCTGAATATAAAAGTCAAAGAATCAAATCTCAGTTTGCAATTCATACGTAACAGGAATTCCATGTTTTAATACCTAAGGGTTAGATTTTGTCAAGAAGCAACCAACAATCACACAGTGCTTTGCAGTTAACAAAAAATGTTTACATGCATCATCTTAAATAATAACCAAACTGTGTCCAGCAGATATTACTACACAGATGAGAAAGTAGTTTGGGTGAAGTATGTGTATCATCATCTCTAATTAACAGATATGTAACCAGAGATTCCGCAGGGTTAAGTGACTACCTCAAGATGGAACATTCATGAGGAGGCATAGCCAGGCCTCAAGTGGACACTGTACAATTTTCTACAAATTATAAAAAACTTTCATACAAAGGTATAGTGACCACATATCAAAGATTTAACTCATTAGCAAGGAGATTAGCAGAATGACAAGGTTGGTTCAAAGACATGAGAAACTAATACACAAACACACACATGCCCACATGCAGAGGGAAAACAGAACGCTGTTTTAAGACTGCACTTCAGTTCACTTAAGTCGCTCAGTTGTGTCCGACTCTTTGTGACCCTATGAATCGCAGCACACCAGGCCTTCCTGTCCATCACCAACTCCCGCAGTTTACCCAAACCCATGTCCATCGAGTCGGTGATGCCATTCAGCCATCTCATCTCTGTCATCTCCTTCTCCTCCTGCCCCCAATCCTTCCCAGCATCAGGGTCTTTTCCAATGAGTCAGCTCTTCCCATCAGGTGGCCAAAGTATTGGAGTTTCATCTTCTACATCAGTCCTTCCAGTGAACACCCAGGACTGATCTCTTTGAGGATGGGCTGGTTGGATCTTCTTGCAGTCCAAGGGACTCTCAAGAGTCTTCTCCAACAACACAGTTCAAAAGCATCAATTCTTTGGCGCTCAGCTTTTTTTCACAGTCCAACTCTCACATCCATACATGACCACTGGAAAAACCATAGCCTTGACTAGATGGACCTTTGTTGGCAAAGTAATGCCTCTGCTTTTAAATATGCTATCTAGGTTGGTCATAACTTTCTTTCCAAGGAGTAAGTGTCTTTTAATTTCATGGCTGCAGTCACCATCTGCAGTGATTTTGGCACCCCAAAAAAATAAAGTCTGTCACTGTTTCCACTGTTTCCCCATCTATTTGCCATGAAGTGATGGGACCAGATGCCATGATCTTAGTTTTCTGAATGTTGAGCTTTCAGGCAACTTTTCACTCTCCTCTCTCACTTTCATCAAGAGGCTTTTTAGTTCTTCTTCACTTTCTGCCATAAGGGTGGTGTCATCTGCATATCTGAGGTTATTGATATTTCTCCCGGCAATCTTGATTCCAGCTTGTGCTTCTTCCAGCCCTGTGTTTCTCATGATGTACTCTGCATATGAGTTAAATAATCAGGGTGACAATATACAGCCTTGACAGACTCTTTTTCCTATTTGGAAGCAGTCTGTTGTTCCATGTCCAGTTCTAACTGTTGCTTCCTGACCTGCATACAGGTTTCTCAAGAGGCAGGTCAGATGGTCTGGTATTCCCATCTCTTTAAGAATTTTCCACAGTTTATTGTGATCCACACAGTCAAAGGCTTAGGCATAGTCAATAAAGCAGAAATAGATAGTTTTCTGGAACTCTGTTGCTTTTTTGATGACCCAGCGGATGTTGGCAATTTGATCTCTGGTTCCTCTGCCTTTTCTAAAACCAGCTTGAACATCTGGAAGTTCACGGTTCACATATTGCTAAAGCCTGGCTTGGAGTGTACTGGGCTCTTGCGAAAAAGCTTGCTCCCACAAGATTGCCAGACAAATTCTGCAGACTCAAGATGTTTCGAGTTTGGGTAATCATCATAATTTTTGGACTCCTATCTGAGTTTACAGGAGCATCACGACCTGACCTATGAGGAGAGCTACAAGAACAAAGGACTGGGACACCGAGAGAAGCAGCAACTAGCTCCACTGCCTCCCATCTTAGTAGAAAAGAAGCCTGACCTCTAACTCAGAGAGGATGGTTCTTTGGGATGCTAGTCCATCTTCGGTCTGCTGGCTTTCCAACTAAAGTCACTATTCGTTTGCCCCAGCAACTTGTCATCTCCCAATTTATTGGCTTGTCCTGCAATGAGCAGTGAAGGAAAGTTACATGGCTCAAAATAGCCTGGAGTTAAAACTCTCCTCCGGGTCCTCCCCACCATTCTATGCAAAACAACTCTCTCACCTGAAGGGAAAAAAAAGGACATTGAGGTTGATTATGCCCAGCTCCCAGCTGGCCCAGCCTCTGGCTGATCTCCAGAATTCCTTGCCCCAGCCGTTTAAGAGATAACTAACCCGAACAACCGGAGAAGGCAATGGCAACCCACTCCAGTCCTCTTGCCTGGAAAATCCCATGGATGGAGGAGCCTGGTAGACTGCAGTCCATGGGGTTGCTAGGAGTCGGACATGACTGAGCGACTTCACTTCACTTACTAGCGTGTGAGATGAGTGCAATTGGGCGGTAGTTTGAGCATTCTTTGGCATTGCCTTTATTTGGGATTGGAATGAAAACTGACCTTTTCCAGTCCTGTGGCCAATGCTGAGTTTTCCACATTTGCTGGCATATTGAGTGCGGCACTTTCACAGCATCATCTTTCAGGATTTGAAATAGCTCAACTGGAATTCCATCACCTCCACTAGCTTTGTTCATAGTGATGCTTTCTAAGGCCCACTTGACTTCACATTCCAGGATGTCTGGCTCTAGGTGAGTGATCACACCACTGTGATTATCTGGGTCGTGAAGATCTTTTTTGTACAGTTCTTCTGTGTATTCTTGCCACTTCTTCTTAATATCTTCTGCTTCTGTTAGGTCCATACCATTTCTGTCCTTTATCGAGCCTATCTTTGCATGAAATGTTCCCTTGGTATCTCTAATTTTCTTGAAGCGATCTCTAGTCTTTCCCATTCTGTTGTTTTCCTCTATTTCTTTGCATTGATCGCTGAAGAAGGTTTTCTTATCTCTCCTTGCTATTCTTTGGAACTCTGCATTCAAATGGGAATATCTTTCCTTTTCTCCTTTGCTTTTCACTTCTCTTCTTTTCCCAGCTATTTGTAAGGCCTCCTCAGAGAGCCATTTTGCTTTTTTGCATTTCTTTTCCATGGGGATGGTCTTGAGCCCTGTCTCCTGTACAACGTCACGAACCTCTGTCCATAGTTCATCACGCACTCTATCAGATCTAGTTCCTTAAATCTATCTCTCACTTCCACTGTCTAGTCATAAGGGATTTAGGTCATAGCTGAATGGTCTAGTGGTTTTCCCTACTTTCTTCAATTTAAGTATGAATTTGGCAATAAGGAGTTCATGATCTGAGCCACAGTCTGCTCCCGGTCTTGTTTTTGCTGACTGTACAGAGCTTCTCCATCTTTGGCTGCAAAGAATATAATCAGTCTGATTTCGGTGTTGACCATCTGGTGATGTCCATGTGTAGAGTCTTCTCTTGTGTCACCCTCTTGGAAGAGGGTGTCTGCTATGACCAGTGCATTCTCTTTGCAAAACTCTATTAGCCTTTGCCCTGCTTCATTCTGTACTCCAAGACCAAATTCACCTGTTATCCAGGTGTTTCTTGACTTCCTACTTTTGCATTCCAGTCCCCTATAATGAAAAGGACATCTTTTGGGGTTGTTAGTTCTAAAAGGTCCAGTAGGTCTTCATAGAACCATTCAACTTCATCTTCTTTAGCATTACTGGTTGGGGCATAGGCTTGGATTACAATGATATTGAATGGTTTGCCTTGGAAACGAACTGAGATCATTCTGTCATTTTTGAGATTGCATCCAAGTACTGCATTTCAGACTCTTGTTGACTATGATGGCTATTCCATTTCTTCTAAGGGATTCCTGCTCACAGTAGTAGATATAATGGTCATCTGAGTTAAATTCACCCATTCCAGTCCATTTTAGTTTGCTGATTCCTAGAATGTCGACGTTTACTCTTGCCATGTCCTGTTTGACCACTTCCAATTTGCCTTGAAATCATGGACCTAACATTCCAGGTTCCTATGCAATATTGCTCTTTACAGCATCGGACCTTGCTTCTACCACCAGTCCCATCCACAACTGAGTACTGCTTTTTCTTTGGCTCCATCCCTTCATTCTTTCTGGAGTTATTTCTCCACTGATCTCCAGTAGCATATTGGGCACCTACCGACCTGGGGAGTTCATCTTTCAGTGTCCTATCATTTTGCCTTTTCATACTGTTCATGGGGTTCTCAAGGCAAGAATACTGAAGTGGTTTGCCATTCCCTCCTCCAGTGGACCACATTCTGTCAGACCTCTCCACCATGACTTGTCCATCTTGGACGGCCCCACAAGGCACGGCTTAGTTTCATTGAGTTAGACAAGGCAGTGGTCTGTGTGATCAGATTGGCTAGTTTTCCATGATTATGGTTTCAGTGTCTGCCCTCTGATGCCCTCTCGCAACACCTACTGTCTTACTTGGGTTTCTCTTACCTTGGATGTGGGGCCGCAGTCAGTAGTAAGTACCAAGTTAGCTACCTCTTCTGGAGCAGGAGTCAGCAAATTTTCTCTGTGCAGGGCCAGACAGCAAATATATATAAATGCTTCAGGTGTCCTAGGCCATTTGGTCCCTGTCACAACTACTCAGCTCTGTTGTTGCGGCATCAAAGCAGCCATAGGCAATGAATAATGAATGAGCATGGCTATGCTGCCGTAAGACATTACTTACATAAAACGGGATGGGCTTGATTTGACCCACAGGATAGTTTGCCGACTCCCTTGCCCTAGAGCTTCAGATGATCCTTGGGTGGCCCAGTTAGACAACCCTCTAAGTACAACTTTGAAGTGACCTGCAGTAATCTTTCTGCTTTATTTCCAAGTTTTAGATAATTTTTTAAAAGCGGTAATATCCAGGCTTTCAAACAATAACTTGTGTGGTGCTTTTCCTGCACTCTGTAAGACAGCTTAGTTTGCTGGCTCTCTAAGGCTCATTCAGACTTTGGACTTCCGTTACAGAACAAAATAAGGCTCTCATTAAAGAACACTAGAGGCTTCCCCAGTGGCTCAGCAGTAAAGAACTTGCCTGCAATGTAGGAGACACGGCATAAGCTGTGCTTCAATTCTTAGGTCAGGAAGATCCTCCGGAGAAGGAAATGGCAACCCACTGCAGTCTTCTTGCCTGGAAAATCCCATGGACAGTCCACGGGGTCACAAAAGTCTGACAGGACTTAGTGACTAAACAACAAAAAAAGAACATTAAAACAAAACCACTGAGTTCTTTTCAATGTCTTTGCTTGCTTGGTTTGGGGAGATTCTGACTTCCTATTCCTTTTCCATTTCCCTTTTCCTATTCTTTTTCCATCAGCCCTGAAGAATGCTCATCAGAACCGATGGAAAACCCAATGCTGATGGTAACTCACTGAAGGCTCCCATAAATACAGGATGCCAGGACTTTCCTGGCAGTCCACTGGTCAAGACCCCCTGCTTCCACTGCAGGGGGTGGAGTGGACTCTCCTGGCCAGGGAAGTCACGCATGCCAAGTGGTGTGGTGAAAAAAATTACAGGATATCAGACACTTCTAAGATGAAGCACCACTGATCTGCAGGCATGGTGGTAAAAGCGTCATATGATTCAAGGGAATGGAGTCCATGTACCACCTATAGGACCTCAGCACTCAGATTTCAGGAACCAATGAAATCCAAGACCAGCAGAGGGATCTGCATTCACCTCATTCAAAACTGTTTTGGCCAAAATGTTAAAAAAAAAATTCTTCTCATGGCTGAGTAGCATTCCATTGTGTATACACAAATCTTCCTTATCCATTCATTTGTTCGTGGGCATTTAGGTTGCTTCCATACTTCGGCTATTATAAATAATGCTGTTCTGAACATTGGGGTACACGTCTCTCTTTGAATTAAGAGCCTTCATCTTTTCCAGGTATATGCCCAGGAGTGGGGTGGCCGGAACATAAGGTAGTTTTGCTTTTACTTTTCTGAGAAATCTCCATATTGTTTTCCAGTGACTGCATCAATTTACATTCCCACCAACAGTCTACAAGGGTGCCCTTTTCGCCACATCCTTGAAAATATTTGTTGTGTTCTTGATCAACATTCTGACAGGTGTGAAGTAATATCTCACTGTGGTTTTGATTTGCATTTCCCTGATAATTAACAATGTTGAGCACCTTTTCATGTGTCAGTTGGCCATCTGCATGTCCTCCTTGGAAAAACGTCTACCCATGTCTTCCACTCATTTTTAATTGGATTGTTTTTTTGATATGATGTGTAAAGGATTTCTATGTGTTTTGGATATTAACCCCTTATCAGTCATACCATTTACAAATATTTTCTCTCATTCAGCAGGTTGTGTTTTCATTTTGTCAATGTTTTCCTCTGCTGTGCAAAAGCTTTTAAGTTTAATTAGGTTCCATTAGTTTATTTTTTGCCTTTGTTTCCTTTGCTTTAGGAGACAGATTCAAAAAATACTGCAATGATTTAAGTCAAATTTTGCATTTACAACATGGATGGACTTGGAGAGTATTATGCTAAGTGAAATAAGTTAAACACTATATATTACTTATATGTGGAACCTAAAAAACACAACTAGTGAATATAACAAAAAAGAAACATTCACATATATAAAAAAACAAACTAGTGGTTAACAGTGGAGGGAAGGAGGGGGACAATATAAGGCTAGGGGGTTAAACAGTACAAAACTGTTATATATAAGCTACAAGGATATACTGTACAACACAGGGAATATTGCCAGTATTTTATTATAAATGACTGTAAGCTTTAAAAACTGTGAATCACTAAACTGTACACTTGTAACTTACATAATATGGTATATGAACTATACTTCAATTGAAAAAAAAAAATCACAAGTTGAACACCATCCTTTTAAATATAATGGAGATTATCTGACCTCTCAAGAAAATACTCCTATGTATCCAACTCCTGTTAAGTTGGAGTTAGGATGCAGGCACAGTTCAAGGCCTATACTGGACTCATGTAATCCCATCAGTAACAGGTGACTGCTGAAGAGCAAAGTGCCAGAAGCACCTTCTTGTAAGACCAGGTTTTTATTAATTCACCTATGTATTGTATACCTTGTTGTTTAGTCGCTGAGTCACATCTGACTCTTTTGCAACCCCATGGACTGTAGCCTGCCAGGCTCCTCTGTGCATAGCAATTCTCATAGAAAAATACTCGAGTGGGTTGCCACTTCCTTCTCCAGGGGATCTTTCCAACCCAGGGATCGAATCTGCAGCTTCTGCACTGCAGGCAGATCCTTTACCACTGAGCCACCAGGCTTCCCACTGTATACCTACTGTGGGCTACATGCCACAACTGAAACTGCAAAGCTGAACACAACATAGTCCTTACTCCAGAAGTGACCAGCAGAAAAAGGGACAAAGGGAGCCAGAAAGGCACAATGGCTTTGCTTAATTTTATAACATTATTATCTAACCAAGTCTAAAAATTAAATGACCGATAATTCATCCAGATAATAAGAGAAGCAAATGGGATTCAAAAGGGAAGAGGAATAAGACATTGATTAGGTGATTTATTACTAACAGTTTCTGTAGAAGTAACACCTCTCACTGTAAAGACCTTTCCCATCAACTTCTCAAGTTGCTTTGGGTAGATTTAAATTATCTTTTAACTTCCTGTTTCTGTTGTCATAGTCTCATTTATTTCTGTCTGCTGGTGATCATGTCCTCCTCTTGCCAGCTGGCTGGCTAATTTTTCAGTTTCTAGCAACTTTGAAACAGAAGAAAATCTGGTAAAAATAACTTGATATCATGTTATGTGTTGATATGTTAAAGGAATCCTGTTGCTGCTTCACAAAGATCATGCTTCTATTCTTCAACACTTTTCCAACAAGAAACAAAGTTTATATGTAATTTCTGAATATCTATGAATGGTTTACACTTAGAATAAATTTTCACAGGCTGTTTTTAGGAATATGCATACAATTATTTTGTTTTTTTATTTACAGTGATACTATCCTACAAATAAGAAAGTCATCAAAGAAATTCTGATCCCAAAATGTGGTTTACCACAAAATTTCAAGTAGCTTAAAAAAAGGAAAAGCAATTATAAGAGCTGTAAAAAGGAAGAAAAAGAAAAAAATGGGAAAACATATACTGAATCTAAATTTACCTCAGAAAACATTTTTCCAAGTGAAATGTAATTGTTCTATTGCTTAATGACCACAAAAACCACATGGATCACTATGTGATACTTAAGTAGTTATTTAAAAAGGACGAAAGTTGCCCTTTAAGACAAAAATTTGACAGTATTTTTTTCACAGTAAAAGATAAGCAAAAGGTTTTGGAAATTCTTAGAATCGTTCACTTAAAAAAACGAATTCAGCAGTTCTGAATTACTTCCATAATTACAGGATGGTTTTATCTGTGAAGACCAAGTACAACATTAAGTATTAGCACGTAACCAACAATTATAGACTACTGCGCCAAAGGAAGACGCATTTCTTGATGGCAAAGTGACAGAGAAATGTAAACTAAAAATTACCCAGCTTTGCAAGGAAGCCTATCTTTCCTCTCCTGGATTTAAACCATTGAGAAGAAAACTGTGAGGAGTCAGAATAAAACAAATGCACCATCATAATAAAGGAGACCTAGGAATCTTTTGAGACACAGTCCAAGAGGAAAACCTAGCCCCTCTTAAAAAGTTTAGAACACTGTTAACTAAAAGGCTAATCTTCACAGGCAATGAAGTGCTACTAAATTAATCTGAAAGTAATGGTTACCGTGATGGCTTAAAAATGTTGTCTGCAAATTCTCTGACATTCCACAATGCAAATGATGGGTCAGACTTGGTGTCTCACTTCTAACGAAACAAACAAGCAAAAGCAATACTCCATGACTTTTGGATTCTCCCTAGCAATGCTTATATGCCCTCTTAGGGCACTGGCTCTCAGAAACCACGTGCCCTGCTGTTGAGGACACCCAGCTCACAGGAAGGGACCATACATACAAGAGTGTTTCGGTCAGTGGCCCCTGCTAGATCCCCAGCGGACACCAGCACCAACTTGCCAGTCACATGAGGGAACATAAGCCTTCAGATGATTCCAGCACCTGGCTTCTAATGCTCAAAGTGCACAGATGTACTTGAAGCTAACTCAACTTTACAATTCACTTTTCACTAATTTTTTTCTGCCCTTCCCCATTAGTCCAAACTAGTTACTGTTTCATTATACTTCCAAGAGCATACTTTGTACCCCTTTATTATCATTTATCAGTTTATTCACAGTAAAGATAAAATACTAATGTCTGCCATGCACGGATGGTGATGTGAGGGGCTCAAGCTCCCCCAGCCCGCAGGACCCTGCCTGCGTGCTCACCACACACCACATGGCTCTGTCCTGGCCGAGGGACGGTAGCCCACTCGTTCCCTTCTTAGGACAGAGAAACCCTCATCCATAAGATATCCATTCTGTTACAGGGAGAGATTTATAAATCAGCATTACTTTCTAAAGATTACAAAGACAGACCATTCTGATCAGGATTAAAAACACACACACACATCTAATTTTTAGTTTACCCCTCCAGCTCAGTCAGAACTGAGACCAAACATCTTTGAGTGCTTTACTATCTATGCTCAGACTTTAAATAAAATATCCCTAATTTCCCCAGTTTCAACCTAAACACATACAGTTCTAGTACTGACCTTCTAATTTGCAGTGTGACCCTAGACAAGCCCTCTTACATCTCTGCCTCCACCCACATCCAAGAGAGATAATGACACCCTTTTTTAACCTACTTACTTACAGGTAAGTAGGCATAAGATTTATGTTGCTGATCAAACACAGGTAAAATATATACGGTATTATCATATTAACTACTTTCTAATATTTGTTTTTATAATTTTAATCAAAATAAAGATGGCATACTTTCAGAACTACAAAATTCAGCAGCTATATCAGATGAATTAAGTAGTAAATCTAGGCATAATAATAAATCCATTCATTCATGTTCTCATTTAATTACATTAAGAAATAATAATTATAAAAATAGGTAAAATGTTGTGAAAATATTCCTATTTATTCTATCTTCGAGGAGTTCATGCCCATATCAATGGACTCTCTGGCATCAGACACGGCATCAGGTACTCGAACAGTCATATTGTCCATAGCCTTTGTCAAACAGATCTGGCAGCCCAACCGCGATCTGCATAAAAAGGGGGAAGGTGAGGTTTAGTATTAAGTATATCTTATTCACAAGGCAATGCAGTTAATAGGACCTTTTCTTACCCAGAGCATTGGGATTTGTTTACCTTTTAAGTTTTCATTAAGTCAAAAAGATACATCCAACCCTTTCAACTAGAGGGTAACAGAATGTAAACATGAAAACACAAAGTGTGATATGTCAAAGTTTTATTTTAATTTCTAGTTTCTATCTTCTACTAATTGTTTCATCAGAACTACTGCTTTTTGGTGACAGGAACAACAAGCAATGAAACAATGAGAAGACACAACAGTACAGAAGAGAACTGAGGTTTTAGCAACGCCAAGAGGAAAATTACCTTACAGTCACAACCACACTGGGAGGCGACAGGCACATCAGAGGTATTCACCTCTTTAACTGAGTTATGGGAAATATGTTAATACTATGTATTGAATTTCATTACCATTCAAAATAATTCCAGCCCATAAAGATTACACTATGGCTGATTCATGTTGATGTTTGCCAGAAACCAATACTGTAAAGCAATTACCCTTCAAATAAAAATAATTTATAGAAAAAAATAACACAAAATTAAAAATACAGAAATAGCATAAATTGATTAAAGGAAAGTAAATATTTATCACTGGAAGCATAACTGTAATTCCATTTTTTTTTGCAGAATTATGACCAATTTTCTTTATGTTTAAAAAGGAATCTTAAACAGTGATATACAAATCTATGTCTACGTAGCTCTAAATCTAAGTATAAACAGATCTTTCAATAAGCATAAAATATTAAGTTATAAGATCATTTTACACCATATTTTAATTAGCAGAGCTTTTTCTTTCTTAATGGCACGTAAAAATAAATACTATATTCGCCTCATACTCCAACTGCCTTCAAAAAATTTGATGGAATGTGATATGCAGGTCTTGGTTTCATCAACATACTCATCAAGCACCTGCTGAGCATCTAAAGGGACAGAACTAAATGTCAGTGGGTTTGCAAAGAAGAGCAATTCACTTTGATCCTTACTGAACACCTCTCACATGCCGGGTACCAGGGACGCCATGAAGAGGCAGCACAGGGGTTAGAATCAAACAGACCAGTGGTCCACATTCAGCACTGAATATGATGTGTTCACAGGCAACTTTCTTAATCCTGACAAATACTGCCGGGAGCCAGCTCACGAGATCCCACCCATGACAGGGTCATGAGGAAGAGGACTGATTTGAGCAAGGCCTCTCAGGCCTCAGGGAATCTCGGAAGGCTGCCTCAGCGCTCACCTTAAGGATGATGTCTGTCTTTCTGATGTTTACTATAATAAACCTCTTCTTATTTTCTATGACTTAGGCAAAAGGCCTTTCCTGATTCCCTTCTAAAATAGATCAATCTGAAATCTCAATCAACAAGGCCCCTGAACAACAAGGCACCCTAAATAAAATTATCTGGGATATAGAGTATGCTGATCTAAATTCCTTTTGCTAACATATTGGTTTGTTTAATAAATGTACCTGTGCCTTTGGAGCTAATGTGCATAACTGCTCCCTAGTAATAAAACAGCATTGAGAGCCTCCACACAGAAAGCCCCTATGGGCATAAAACCCTTCGCAGGAAAAAAGGCTTGTTAGGAAATACAAAAAATATTGCTTTGTGAAACTGTTACTTAATCTATATTTACTCACTATGTTTTTACTCTTAACGTATTTAGCCTATATAATGAAAGCATAATAGTTAGAGATTTATATAAATAGAAGTTTAGCTTTAATACAAATAATAAGACAATTGTTGATTTAACTGATGATTCTTACTTAGAGCTGAACTTCAGCTTGCTGTTCTATGACTTTATGGAACCACATTCTTTTCTGTTAAGCTCAAGGCATAGAGTAAATTACCAAAAACTGGTTTTACCTTAAAACTTCCTGTTGATGAATTCTTTCCTGATGTGCTCGATACAAAAGTGTTCTGACTGATCAACCCTTATCAATGGAGAGTCACAAGGTGTTAGCAGGCCACCAGGCCAGAAGATGATGTAAACAAATTGAGACTTTTTGTAACTAAAGACATGTAAACAGCTTCGATGAGGGTTGAAACTGCTGGCCCATTGAGCTAACTTGATAGGCCCATTAAGATATACCCATTAAACTAAGTTGGTATGTCCCTTAAGCTAAGTCGGTATGTCCCTTAAGCTGAATTGGTATGACTCTATACTTTACATTTGTTTCTATATGCCACTAAAAATATAAAAGCTGTTTTAAAAAACAATAAAGTGGAAGACACTTGGAAACGCTAAGACTCGCTGTGTCTTCTCATTCGTATCGCCGACGCCGACCTTCCTGAGGGAACCCCTGGACCTGCTGGAGCTGGACTCCGGCAAAATACTAGTTTCCTAATTTCATCCTAAAGATGGACAAGCGGGTTCCTCACAGGACTTCTCTAAGAATTAGTTGCTAATATCAGTATTAAGGCGTGAACTTTAAATCAAATAGAAGAGCTGAGACACATTCGCAGGTAGTTAACGTGTGAGAGTGTGACAAATGCCATGAGAGAGAAAGCTGAAAGGTCTGAGGAGAAAGCACTGACTTTTGGCTGGGGAGATGGTGTTTCTAATGGGTTCTAAAGACTGGGTAGAATTTAATATTTAATAAAAGATAAAGGAGAAAAGCACATGAGGCAAAGGTAATGGGGTTCAAGGCATGTTTGAGTTAATATGGGTTTCTGACTTGGCTGCTGTGCAGGCCAGACAAGGACAGGAAGAGTGATGGCCTAGAAAGATAAGTCAGGCCACAGACAGCTCTGAACTCCAATGAAGGGGTGGTTCATGTTTTTACTAGTGAGCAATGAGGGATCCTGGGAGGTTTCTGAAAGGCAGTAAGTACTACAGTCATGGGCTTCCCTGCTGGCTCAGTAGTAAAGAACCCACCTGCCAATGTAGGAGACACAGGTTTGATCCCTGGGTTGGGAAGACCCCCAGAAGAAGAAAATCAGCTTCAGTTCACCGGGTCAAAAGAGAGTCAGACACAACAAAATGACTCAACAATAACGAACAACTACAGTCATGGAAAATACTGACTGCTGATTAAAAAAAATCCCTTTCTGCCAGTCGTTCCTATTTGTTGAATTAGAAACAGCCCTGACAATCTTGTGCATAGAATGCTCCAACTACCGCACAACTGCACTCATCTCAGTTCAGTGCAGTCGCTCAGTCGTATCCAACTCTTTACGACCCCATGAACTGCAGCATGCCAGGCCTCCCTATCCATCACTAACTCCCGGAGTTTACCCAAACCCATGTCCATCGCGTCGGTGATGCCATCCAACCATCTCATCCTCTGTCGTCCCCTTCTCCTCCTGCCCCCAATCCTTCCCAGCATCAGGGTCTTTTTCAATGAGTCAGCTCTTCTCATCAGGTGGCCAAAGTATTGGAGTTTCAGTTTCAGCATCAGTCCTTCTAATGAATATTCAGGACTGTTCTCCTCTAGGATGGACTGGTTGGATCTCCTTGCAGTCCAAGGGACTCTCAAGAGTCTTCTCCAACACCACAGTTCAAAAGCATCAATTCTGCGGCGCTCAGCTTTTTTCACAGTCCAACTCTCACATCCATACATGACCACTGGAAAAACCATAGCCTTGACTAGATGGACCTTTGTTGGCAAAGTAATGTCTCTGCTTTTTAATATGTCATCTAGGTTGGTGATAACTTTCCTTCCAAGGAGTAAGCATCTTTTAATTTCATGGCTGCAATCACCATCTGCAGTGATTTCTGAGCCCCCAAAAATAAAGTCTGCCACTGTTTCCACTGTTTCCCCATGAAGTGATGGGACCAGATGCCATAATCTTAGTTTTCTGAATGTTGACTTTCAGGCAACTTTTCACTCTCCTCTCTCACTTTCATCAAGAGGCTTTTTAGTTCTTATTAATTTTCTGCCATAAGGGTGGTGTCATCTGCATATCTGAGGTTATTGATATTTCTCCCGGCAAACTTGATTCCAGTTTGTGCTTCTTCCAGCCCTGCGTTTCTAATGATGTACTCTGCATATCAGTTAAATAAGCAGGGTGACAATATACAGACTTGACGAACTCCTTTTCCTATTTGGAACCAGTCTGTTGTTCCATGTCCAGTTCTAACTGTTGCTTCCTGACCTGCATACAGATATCTCAAGAGGCAGGTCAGGTGGTCTGGTATTCCCATCTCTTTAAGAATCTTCCACAGTTTATTGGGATCCACACAGTCAAAGGCTTTGGCATAGTCAATAAAGCAGAAATAGATGTTTTTCTGGAACTCTCTTGCTTTTTCGATGATCCAGCAGATGTTGACAATTTGATCTCTGGTTCCTCTGCCTTTTCTAAAATGAGCTTGAACATCTGGAAGTTCACAGTTCACATATTGCTGAAGCATGGCTTGGAGAATTTTGAGCATTATTTTACTAGCCTGTGAGATGAGTGCAATTGTGCAGGAGTTTGAGCATTCTTTGGCATTGCCTTTCTTTGGGATTGGGATGAAAACTGACCTTTTCCAGTCCTGTGGCCAATGCTGAGTTTTCCTAATTTGCTGGCATATTGAGTGCAGCACTTTCACAGCATCATCTTTCAGGATTTGAAATAGCTCAACTGGAATTCCATCACCTCCACTAGCTTTGTTCGTAGTGATGCTTCCTAAGGCCCACTTGACTTCACGTTCCAGGATGTCTGGCTCTAGGTGAGTGATCACACCACTGTGATTATCTGGGTCGTGAAGATCTTTTTTGTACAGTTCTTCTGTGTATTCTTGCCACCTCTTCTTAATATCTTCTGCTTCTGTTAGGTCCATACCATTTCTGTCCTTTATCGAGCCTATCTTTGCATGAAATGTTCCCTTGGTATCTCTAATTTTCTTGAAGCGATCTCTAGTCTTTCCCATTCTATTGTTTTCCTCTATTTCTTTGCATTGATTGCTGAGGAAGGCTTTCTTATCTCTCCTTGCTATTCTTTGGAACTCTGCCTTCAGATGGGAATATCTTTCCTTTTCTCCTTTGCTTTTCATTTCTCTTCTTTTCATTATAGGGGACTGGAATGCAAAAGTAGGAAGTCAAGAAGCACTTGGAGTAACAGGCGAATTTGGTCTTGGAGTACAGAATGAAGAAGGGCAAAGGCTAATAGAGTTTTGCCAAGAGAACACACTGGTCATAGCAAACACCCCCTTCCAACAATACAAGAGAAGACTCTACACATGGATATCACCAGATGGTCAACACCAAAATCAGATTGATTATATTCTTTGCAGCCAAAGATGGAGAAGCTCTATACAGTCAGCAAAAACAAGACTGGGAGCTGACTCATGAACTCCTTATTGCCAAATTCAGACTTAAATTGAAGAAAGTAGGGAAAACCACTACACCATTCAAGTATGACCTAAATCAAATCCCTTATGATTATACAGTGGAAGTGAGAAATCGATTTAAGGGACTAGATCTGACAGACAAAGTGCCTGATGAACTATGGACGCAGGTTCGTGACACTGTACAGGAGACAGGGATCAAGACCATCCCTGTGGAAAATAAATGCACTCATCTCACATGCTAGTAAAGTAATGCTCAAAATTCTCTAAGCCAGGCTTCAACAGTACATGAACTGTTAACTTCCAGATATACAAGCTGGATTTAGAAAAGGCAGAGGAACCAGAGATCAAATTGCCAACATCTGCTGGATCATCAAAAAAGCAAGAGAGTTCCAGAAAAATATCTACTTCTCCTTTATTGACTATGCCAAAGTCTTTGACTGTGTGGACCACAGCAAACTGTGGAAAATTCTGAAAGAGATGGGAATACCAGACCACCTGACCTGCCTCTTGAGAAATCTATATGCAGGTCAGGAAGCAACAGTTAGAACTGGACATAGAACAACAGACTGGTTCCAAATAGGGAAAGGAGTACGTCAAGGCTGTATATTGTCACCCTGCTTATTTAACTTATATGCAGAGTACATCATGAGAAATGCTGGACTGGATGAAGCACAAGTTTTGCTCAAGATTGCCGGTAGAAATATCAATAACCTCAGATATGCAGATGACACCATCCTTATAGCAGAAAGTGAAGAACTAAAGAGCCTCTTGATGAAAGTAAGAGAGGAGAGTGAAAAGTTGGCATAAAACTCAACATTCAGAAAACTAAGATCATGGCACCTGGTCCCATCACTTCATGGTGATTTGCTCCCATGGCAAATAGATGGGGATACAGTGGAAACAGTGACAGACTTCATTTTCTTGGGCTCCAAAATCACTACAGATGGTGACTGCAGCCATGAAATTAAAAGACGCTTGCTCCTTGGAAGAAAAGTTATGACCAACCTAGACAGCATATTAAAAAGCAGAGGCCTTACTTTCCCAACAAAGGTCCATCTAGTCAAAGCTATGGTTTTTCCAGTAGTCATGTATGGATGTGAGAGTTGGACTATAAAGAAAGCTGAGCACTGAAGAACTGATGCTTTTGAACTGTGGTGTTGCAGAAGACTCTTGAGAGTACCTTGGACTGCAAGAAGATCCAACCAGTCCACCCTAAAGGAGATCAGTCCTGGGTGTTCATTGGAAGGACTGATGTTGAAGCTGAAACTCCAATACTTTGGCCACCTGATGTGAAGAACTGACTCACTGGAAAAGACCCTAATGCTGGGAAAGACTGAAGGCAGGAGGAGAAGGGGATGACAGAGGATGAGATGGCTGGATGGCATCACCGATTCAATGGACATGAGTCTGAGTAAACTCCAGGAGTTGGCAATGGACAGGGAGGCCTGGCGTGCTGCAGTCCATGGGGTCGCAGAGTCAGACACGACTGAGCGACTGAACTGAACTGACAATCTTCAATTATGCATTAAGCTCTCTCAACAAGAGAGAAAATGAGGCAAGCCAATTCAAGCCAAGGCAAGTCAAGCAAAAATGAGACAAGACAAAGACTGTGGTGAGCCCTAGAGAGACTGTTGGTTATACTCTTGGTGTTCATATAAAATTAAATACAGTAATACTAGTCGTCCAGGAACTTGGGGAAGAGTATGGAAAAAGCTATCAATGATATAGGGCAGAATCAAGCAAGCATAGTAAGAGAAGAACTGGAAGTATGTGGAGAACACAGGGAACCCCTCCTGGTTCTGTAACCCAAGAGGATGAGGCATGGTGCTGTGGCTGCTCTCACTTCCCTACTTCCTCCTGGAAGGTCTCCGGCTCTAAGGTGAACCAGTGCAGAACCTCCAGAGAAGAAGCCGGACAGCAAGTCGTCCTTGACTGCATTATTAACCCCACAAAATCTCCCATTTGTGCAAACCCTGAAGACATTTTCTACAGCCACTTTGTCATATACACCTGACAGTGGATATATACTAGGTGTGTTAACTTGACTTCTAAAGTTTGGTTTTCAAAGCAAAGAAGCAGCTTCAAACTGTAAGAAACTAAGGGCTTTGGGGTCCAGTGTAACTGATTCAAACCAGGGCTCTGTCATTTTCCACCTATGTGGCCTTGAGCAAATCTCTGAGAACTAAGCCCTGTTCTATAAAGTGGTGATAATACTGCAAACTCTGAAGGTTAGAATCAATCTTTGTTAAGACTGTAGGCATTATAGCAAGTGTCTGGCATTTGAATTATTATTATTATAGTTAAAATGCCAACAACAACCACTGAGTGAATGCTTTTTCCATAAGACACTATTTAAGGAGCTGCATGTGCCATGTATTAGTTGACATGACACAACAATCCTATGAGGTAGGTACTATTGCATTATTCCCATTTTACAAATATGAAGATGAGACCTCTGTGTAGTATCCATGGAAACTGGTAGCAGGGAGCAATGACAACTATCAAAAATAGATTCACAAATAATTCCTGAATCGATCAACCATTAATTCCAGAAATAGCTGGTGACGCCCTTTGTGAGTCAGGCACTAGAGATACAATGATGAAATACTGGATCATCAGTTTCCTTTCATCAAAAGTAAAAAAAGTTAATTGGAAGTATTAGAAGATAAGTTCTGGATCCTAATAAATCTTCTTTCATCTATTTTTATTCCAGGAATTAATATTTGTCACAATTTAATGAGTTTGGATGAAATGTAATACTTTTTTATGGTATTCTTGAAGGACAGATTTGATAATTGAAAGAAATTATAATGAAAATTTTTACCTATTTGAGAGAATACAGTTTTTAGAAAAACTTAATATATAATAATAATGTTAAAATGAATAGTACTAATTGTACATTAAAGAAAATTAATCAGAACTTATTCTTGTTATTAATGGATCATCAGCCCATTATTAATCAAGGCTAAGTACACTCTATAATAACATAAAATGCTCTTCAATCTAAAAATTTAGGACACTTTCATCAAACTTAATTTTAAAACAAACCTAGATCTAAAGACTGAGTTTCCTTATATCTTTGGAAGTATATAGTACCCTAGAAATAGAAGTTTACATGCAGTTACCATTTTTGAACAAAATTATTTTCATTCCATTTTATTGTGCTTTCTAAATCCTACCTGTTAGAAACATTATACTCTTTCCCCACAGAGCATTTCTACTAAAATTCTGTGCACTTAAGAATACCACCTATAAAATGTCATAAAAGCTATTTCTTGCTTTCCATTATTTTGTTCTAAAATTTTTGAATTTTATTATCAAAATTCGTGGCTAGCTTACATTTGCAACAGGTCTTGTACCCTCTCACAGTCGTGTATCTCTCCTAAATGTAGCTCTCCCTTTCCTCTCATTGTTTCTTTTCATTCAGAGTATTATCTGTTGCATGCACCTATAAATTTTATCTGAATAAAAGAGCAAGCAGTTAGCTATGGTTTACCCCTCACATTGAGAGAAACAATTTCCAGAACCAAATCCTTTAGAACAGAAAAGGAGGTGCTGATAGAGAATGTGGCACCTGCAGATGTGAGGGGAGACTGGTAGGTGGCAGCCACAATAAATACCAATGAACTAAAAACTTTTGTGAGGATTACAGAGTTTACATCAAGGGTCTAACAAAATGGTGGTTACAAAATACACATGAAATAAAGCTTATTATTACTCTTTTTTATTGTTTTAAACTATTTTTCATTAGGGCCACCAAACGAGTTAAAAGTCAAAGCCAACCTGAAGTAAACTCTGATTATCTTGCCCTTTGAAACATTAAATTAACTCTGTATCTTCCCTAACTCAAACCAAAAGACTAGGTAATTAAAAAAAAAAGGTATCACTTGATCACTTACTACTATAAATTTTACCACTTTTTTTTTTTTAAATCTTACCACTTTTAAGAATAATTCTATTAATAACAAGAATAAGATCTGATTTTCTTCAATGTACAATTAAAACTATTCATTTTAACATAATTATTATATATTAAGTTTCTAAAAACTGTATTCTCTCAAGTAGGTAAAACTTTTCATCATAATTTCTTTCAATTATCAAATCTGTCCTTCAAGAATACCATAAAAAAGTATTACATTTCATCCAAACTCATTAAATTGTGACAAATATTAATTCCTTGAATAAAAATAGATGAAAGAAGATTTATTAGGATCCAGAACTTATCTTCTAATACTTCCAATTAACCTTTTATTTTTTTTACTTTTGTTAAAAGGAAAGTTTCATAAGGGTTAAACTGTAGAATACATGGAGAAATGTCACATATTTGATATTCAAAGTTTGCGACTTATCTGTCTACATGCATGCAGATTACATGTCTCTGGTCAGAGACAGACATGAACAAACAAAACTTTTACCCTCCCAGATGATTTGTACAACAGAAATGGTCTGAAAATCTTACCTATCTGTTAGTCCATATGCCAGATCAAGCATGTCATTCTCCTCATCAGTGATTGCTTCCAATTTCTCAAATATGTGCTGTTCAAAGATGAGGTGACAGGTAGAACAAGCCAAGGTTCCCTCACATGCACCTACAAAAGCAACCAACAGTGAACATGCTCCTCTCTGTATTCAACAAGATTCAAAATCGACTGGAATTAAATAATTTCTAAACTTAAAAATGAGCATTAGCACACATCAATGGTACTTTATTTCTGAATAATAATAAGAATTAGGGACAGCTCCCCATATACCCAACACACACAGAGTTGGAAATCATTTTCAAATATTACTTTTAAGAGGTTATAGGTTAGATGCTGTGAGGGAGACTCAAAAATACAAATCCTAATATGAAAGAGTTTACAAGTTAATAAGACATGCATAGATACAAACATATATGTCTTTTAAATTTATATAGTTAATAATTTACATACAGCTGTGGAAGTTACTTACCTTTTTCTGGAGAACTCAAGAGGGATCAGAAGGTAATCAAACCAACATCTAAATAAAGTTAAATAATCTTCCCTCTCAATCTTTCTTTATAATCAGGACAGAATCAAATAAGTCACTTTAAGAGTCACACTGGTTTAAAATAAAGAGAATATTTCTCCTGCTCCATGTTTTTAAAAGTCATTCATTTGACAGCTATTTATTGAGTGCCTATTATACGCCAGGCACTGCAAAAAGGGAACTGAGAAGTCATCTAGTTCAACCAAACTCTGACTGAATATGCTTTCCAACACCCTTTTCCCAGGGTTTACCCAGCTCCTGCTCGAAAACTTCTGACAAAGAAATCCTCCAGCTAAGCCGGTTGATTTCACATTTGGCTGCTTATGCACTGAAGTCTGTCACTCTAACTTTCCACCTACTGCTCCAACTCTACCCCATGGAGTCAAATCCTTTTCTTCTTTCTAGTTCTACTGAGGTAAAATTAACAAAATTGTAAGATATTAAAAGCACACATCGTAATGATTTGATATACATATATGCTATGAAAGGACTCCTCTCAGGACTCCAGTTAATACACCCGTAACCCCATATATGTCTACTTATTTATTTTCCGTGAGAACATGTAAGGTCTACTCTCTCAGCAAGAGAGTTATCATTGTAGCCACCATGATTTACATTTGATCCTCAGTCCTTAATATCAGAGGTGAAATTTTAAACCCTCTTACCTGTTCACCTATCTCCGTGACCTCCACTAAACCCCTGGCAACCATGTTTCTACTTTCTGTGTCTATGAGCTTATTTAGTGAATCCTTCTAAACAACAACCCTTCTAATCAACAGCTTTTCATATATTTAAAAATGTTCTTTCTTCTCCAGGCTGAGCACACCCAGGCCCTTCAGATTTTTCTTACATAGTAACATAGTTCTAAATCCCTTCTCTCAGTCTGGTTGGGTTTTCCTTCAAACAGCATCCAAAAGATGACCCATAAAACAGAATCATCCATAATCATGTTCTCATTAAATTCTACCTAAAAAAGTTAATATGGTTTGCTTTTTAAATAATTTTTAAAGCCATTATACAATTGTAAAGATTATAGACACTTAGAAGTAACTTCAGTTGGATTTAGATCCTTTTGGTCAATAAACATCATATAAAATACTAATAGAACTATTATCAATAATTAGTGAATTTCTCACTTTTCCTGTGAAATTTATCATTGTAACAAGAATTGTTCTTTCACAATTTAAACATGTTACTCATATTTTATTATTTTAAAACATAAAGAAAGAAGAGAGGCTTCCTTAAACATTCATTTTTATTAAATTTCATTCAAAGCAGATTTTATTAAATCTCATTCAACACAAAACAAGATGAAGCAGAGACATACCATACAGTGACGTACAGGGGTCTTAAGCATGGACTCTGGAGTCAGATTCCCTGGCTTCAATCTCAGCTCCACTTTTTACTAATGGCATCACCTCGGGCTATTTCACCCTCCATGCCTGAATTTCCTCAGTAGTAACCGTACCAACCTCACAGGGCAGTTGCAAGCATTCCATATGAATGTGTACTTATCATATGCACTTGCAACCATGACTGACTGGTAGAGTAAGAACTATTCAAGTGTTGGCAATTATTATGATTTGGAAGTTATAAGAAAACTTAAGAGAATTTCAACTTTCTTATATGTTAAATTATATGTTTATATATTAATTATATAAATATGTATATACAGTACATTTATGTAATACACAAATATATACCCACACCAATAGTTATTTGAACAAGCAGTTTACTTTTCTATTTTTGCATAAATTTGAGGCTTTTCACACAAAAAGGTAAATGGATATATTTCACTTATAAGGAAGTGGGCTTCCTCTGCTTAAAAAAAGGTAGGTAAGTTGTTGTTTAGTCGCTAAGTTGTATCTGACTCTTGCAACTCCATGGACTACACAGCCCACCCAGCTCCTCTGTCCATGGGAATTTCCCAGGCAAGAATACTGGAGTGGGCTGCCATTTCCTTCTCCAAGGGATCTTCCCAACCCAAGAATTAAACACACATCTCATGCATTGGCAGGCGGATTCTTTAGTGCTGAGCCACCAAGTAGGTAGGTAGAGAGGTAGAAAGAAAGAAAACCTTTGCAGTAAAAGGAGAACTGGTGTAGTGAGACCCTGAGGCCAGCTGGGCTCTCGATGAATCTGCCACACTGTCTGCTGTGTCCTGGGCAGGCCTCTCAAGGACCTCAGTTTTCTTCTCATCTATATCATGGAAGGTTAAGGTAGATGATATCTAAGGGCCTGTTCGCTCTAATATTTTATGACTCCACAAAGAAGAATTATAGTTCTTAATGGGTTTGTTCACTAGCATTCAATAAATACATACTAATTTTTTTTTTCTGTTTTTATCTGATCAATACCCAATCCAGACAAACTCAAAACTAAAATGTCAAATCCATCTGGAGATACCGGGGGACAAAGTTCAGGAAATTCAGCATCTTTTGTCTTAAAATGTAAGTAAAACCCTCCCTAAAATATACCAAGCAACTTCCCTAATTTAAAAAGCTTTAAAAAGCTTCAAATTTTTATTAAAAAAACCAAATCCTGAGAACTGCAAGCAATGCGTAACAGAAGATGCAAGAAAAACAAACTCACAGTCCTGGGCAGAACGCGGATTTGGGAGCTGGCTACAGAGGCAGACAGAGGAGCAAGCACAGAGGTCTCCCGAGTCCTCCTAAGGAGCCTGAGCGTGTGCCATAAGCACGGGCTCCGTTTGCCAGCACACTGGGTGGGTAAACTGGCACGCTTTCAGGGGGTGGGTTGTCACAGAGATGTTTCTGGCTGGGGATTACCAGCAACTGTCACTCCACCACCCCTCTTGAATCCAGCCCCTGGAGAACAGTGGTTGCTGCTGAAGTTCCAGGAAGCTACTAAAGGATTTTGAGTAGGAAAGTGACACAGCATGTTTATTTTGAATAAATCCTGCTGATGCCTGTGTGTAAAGGATGGATTTGACATGGGCAAGACAGAAGCAAAAGTCACGACATTTCACCAGAGAGCAGGGGGAAAAGAGGAAAAGAAGGACAAGAGACTGAGAGAGTCAAGGAGACACCTCCCCTGCCCACCAAGAAAAGAAGTTAAAATACAGATGTGTCAACGGGAAGACAGAGAACCAGTAAAGGGTGATATCAGAAAAGCCCAGGGAAGAAGCCAGTGAAAACAATATGGTCTCAATCATCTTGGAATTCACAGAAAAGTTCACATGCCAATAAATCCCTGCAGAAAATTTAGGACATTCCTTTTTTTTTTTTGCCACCTGGTCAGTCAAAATAAAGAGTTACCATCTGTGTTTCAGGCCTTCACTTTCTTCCCTAGGAAATCTCAATTCTTTTAACCTTCTCTTAAAGGCTTTATTTTCATTCTCTAATAATTTTCATAGCTCCTCTCAGGAACCTTGCCAGCTGATTCCACATCTTGCTTAGGATGCCAAGTTCAGAGCTGAAGAGAGTATTCTAATAAGAATTTGACAAATGTTGACTATATACAAAAGATTAACTTTTATATATCAAGTTCCTATTATACATTCTAGTCTCATATTTATTCTTTAGATAAACACATCATGCTTGGGATTCCTCCTTATTTTACAGTTTCTTTCAAACTTTTTCTATCACAAGTTGTCAACAGATATGCTTTTCTTATTCTTTGTACTGGGAAGAAACTCAAATATAATAGAAACTTTAAGGCTCAGGATGAAATCAACTCAGCCTGTATAAAATGGCTATCACTGAACCAGAGACACATCTGGTCATATTGTGGTGCAAGTATCACTATAGAAAAAAAATCTGGAGCAAAGATTTACAAACCCTGTGAATAGTACTTACAAGAAGAAATAGTCTATCCTGCAAAACTCCAAAATAATAGAACAATCTGAGCATTTTGGCGGAGGGTTTCTTTTTTTTCCTTAAACTGTATATTCTATAAAAAAAGAAAAAAATTAGAGAACAGTGAAGACATGTCTCTGATAAGGTGTTTGGAGGAAAAAAAGACTTTAAAAGACAGCCTAAAACTGTCAGAAGAAAACTTTAAGTTACTCCTTTTTTAATTCTTTTTTCATCTCATGATTTCATGATGGGTATTTCTGCCAATTTGTTTCCCGGTCTTGTAATCAGAGGTAGGCCTCGAGTCCATAAACATCTGACTCTTGTCTTTTTGGTATACGGGTCTATGAATCTTAACGCATATATAAGTTTGTGTACCCACTACCACACCAGGACACAAAGCAGGTTCATTACACAAAAGAAAACCCTCGTGCTTGCTGTGCTCTCAGAGGCACAGCCTGCATTTCTCCATTCAGGCAACAATTCCATTTACAATAGCATCACAAAGAATAAAATACCCAGGAATACATGTACCTAAGGAGGTAAAAGAACTATACTCAGAAAACTCTAAGACACTGATGAAATTAAAGACAATACAAACAGACAGAAAGATATGCTGTGTTTGTGGGTTAGAAAAATTAATATTGTTAAGATGACCATACTATCCACAGCAATCTACAGATTCAATACACTTCCTATCAAATTTCCAACGGCAGTTTCCACAAAACTAGAACAAAATTTTTTAAATTTGTATGGAAACACATAAGACCTGAAAAAGCCAAAATAATCTTGAAAAAGACAGAACTGTAAGTATCAATCTCCCTGACCTTAAACTATACTACAGAACTACAGTAACCAAAAGAACATGGACTGGCATAAAAACAGACACCCAGATTAACAGGACAGAATAGACAGCCCAGAAACCAACCCACACATCTGTGGTCAATTACTCTATGACAAAGGAGGCAGAAATATACAATGGAGAAAAGAGTCTCTTCATCAAATAGTGCTGGGGAAAATGCTATTACATATAAAAAAATGAAATTAGAAAAATTCTCTAACACCATATACAAAAATGAACTCAAAATGGAGACAACACAGTCTCTTCAGTAAATGGTGCTGGGAAAACTGGCTATTACATGTAAAAGAATGAAACTAGAACATTCTCTAACACCATATACAAAAATAAACTTAAAATGGCTTAAAGACCTAACTGAAAACCTGAAATCATAAAATTGCTACAAGGAAACAGAATACTCTTTGACATCATATCAATATTTTTTTTTTGGATCTGTCTAATAAAGCAAAGGAAATGAAAACAAAAATAAACAAATGGGACCTAATTAAACTTTAAAGCTTTTGCAGAGTAAAGAAAACAATTGAGAAAATGAAAAGACAACCTACTGAACAGGAGAAAATATCTGGACACAACTGAGCAACTTTCACAAGATATGAAGACAACCTGAGTGTATGCCTAAGGATGAAGGAGTAAGATACACATACACCACACACACACACAATGGAGTATCATTCAGCAATAAAACAGAAGAAAACCCTGCCACGTGTGAGACAGGAACAGACCTGGAAGGATTATGCTAAGTTGAAATAAGTAAGACAGAGAAAGACAGAAACAGTATAATCTCACTTATATGTAGAATCTAAAAAAGTCAAATTCATAGAAACACCGAGTGATGGCAGGGGCTAAAGGAAACGGGGAGAGTTGTCAAAGGGTGTAAACTTTCAGCTTTAAGATGAACAGGGTCTGAGGATCTACTGTAAAACATGGTGACTCTAGATACAACACTGTGTTATATATTTGACATTTGCTGAGAGTAATCCTAAATGTTTTAACCACCAAAAAAAAAGGAATGATGTGAGGTTAACCCTATTGTGATCATCACTTTGCAACTGATATGCATATCAAACCATCACACTGTACATCTTAAACTTACACAATGTTAGTTGTCAATTGTATCTCAATAAAGCTAGAAAACAAAACCAATAGTGGTGATGGTTACATAACTCTGAATATTCTAAAAAAAAAAACTGTATACTTTCAATGAGTAAACTATACGGTATGTGAATTAAATCTTAGTAAAGCTCTTCCAAAAAAAATCAACTAGATGTATTTTTTTTTTTTGCTAGTATTAGACTGTCTTGCTGTAACATCAAGTTTTAATATCTGTACTACACATACTTCTTCCAACTTTATCCTTCTCTTCCAAAACTGGCTGTCCTAGTTCCTTTGTTTTTCTGTAAAAAGTTCAGAATCACTTGTTTGTATCTACAAAAAATCCTGCTGAGATTTTATGGGAAATGTAACAAATCTATATATCAATAAAAACTGGCATCTTTACTATGCTGTCTTCAAATTCATGAATATAGTATGCCTCTCAACTACTCAAGTCTTTGCTTTCTTTCATCAGAGATTTATAATTTTCAAGATATTGATGTTGTATTTTGTTAAACCGAAAAATTTCATTTGGGGTAGGTATTGTAAATGTTCTTTTAAAAAACTTTGTTGGTTCCCAACTATTGATGCTGGTATACAGAAATACAATTGATTTTCATGTGTTGATCACATACTAGGACCTTGCTAAACTCACTTAGGTCTAAGTTTTTTTTTTTTTAAGATTCTTGTGATTTTCTATGCAAACAGCCATCTAAAAACCAGACAGTTGTATTTCTTTCTTTAAATTAGTACGGCTTTTTTTTTTTTTTTTTTTGCTTCATTACATCTAAAGAGCCTCTTGGTGAAAGTGAAAGAGGATAGTGAAAAAGTTGGCTTAAAGCTCAACATTCAGAAAACTAAGATCATGGCATCCAGTCCCACCACTTCATGGCAGATAGATGGGGCAACAGTGGAAACAGTGGCTGACTTTATTTTTGGGGGCTCCAAAATCACTGCAGATGGTGACTGCAGCCATGAAATTAAAAGACGCTTACTCCTTGGAAGGAAAGTTATGACCAATCTAGACAGCATATTAAAAAGCAGAGACATTACTTTGCCAACAAAGGTCCGTCTAGTCAAGGCTATGGTTTTTCCAGTGGTCACATATGGATGTGAGAGTTGGACTATAAAGAAAGCTGAGCATCAAAGAATTGATGCTTTTGAACTATGGTGTTGGAGAAGACTCTTGAGAGTCCTTTGGACTGCAAGGAGATCCAACCAGTCCTTCCTAAAGGAGATCAGTCCTGGGTGTTCACTAGAAGGACTGATGTTGAAGCTGAAACTCCAATACTTTGGCCACCTCATGCGAAGAGCTGACTCACTGGAAAAGACCCTGATGCTGGGAAAGATTGGGGGCAGGAGGAGAAGGGGACGACAGAGGATGAGATGGTTGGATGGCATCATCGACTCAATGGACATGGGTTTGGTTGGACTCTGGGAGTTGGTGATGGACAAGGAGGCCTGGCGTGCTGCGATTCATGGGGTCGCAAAGAGTCGGACATGACTGAGCGACTGAACTGAACTGAAGACTTCCATCATGATGTTAATAAGATGGTAAGAACAGACATCCTAAGCTTGTTTGTAAGCTTAGGAGAAAGGCATTTTGTCTTCACTATTAAGCATGATGTGAGCTGTAGGTTTTTGTAGATACCTTAATCAGCACCGGATCTGCACCAGAGCTGATCTGGCACTGCCCATTTGTCTTCAGTTAAAATGCAGGAGCTGCCACCAATTCTGTATCCCATTTGACACCAAGTTCATGTCCTTATTGACCATCCCTGCAGCTCCAAAGTCCACTAAAGCCACAACCCAAACTGCACACACTACAGGCAAGAACAAAGTGAATGACGCTCCCCTCGGGCCTCATCTTCTACCTTTTCTTCTGCGTTACAGAATTCCCAGGTTTCTATACACCATGAAATCACCAGCATTGAAAATCAGCAATAAATATATTCCTACTACCAAACTGGGATGCAAAGTGGAGTTCCTATAGCATATGAGGGGGTACGTGCATTGTGCATATGCAGTAGGTGGGCCCAAGGAGTTTAGAAGTTCTTGATCTAGTATTAAAAGTTAGACGTTGTAATGCAGTCTCTCATAGAAACCAGGCTATAAATGGTTGGTTAGCTATTAAGTTAGTTCTGTGGGTTGGCCTGAAAACTTAGCCATCATGTGTAACAGTATTTCCATGGGAAAACAAATTCCAGATGCTAAGAAGTTGACCTGAAAATGAATCTGGTAAACAAAACCTATCCCCAAAATGAAAAGTTTGTTGTTTTTTATGCTAATTACATACATAGGGAACAAGTCCACAAAACAGTGGGAGACAACTTACCAAACAAAGGAGGATACACAAGCAGCAACTACTATAGAACCTTCAATCTAAAAATGATAATCTAAAATAAATTTAAAAAGTTAAAATGATAGCTGATCGAAATATGGGTACATTGATACAATAATACATGTGGAGAGATGGGAACTGAAAGTACAAAGGTTATGTGACTTATGCTTATACACAATCTCAAAGCAGTACTAACAGCTACTGGCTTTAAGTGTCTTTGTAAATGGTTGGCTAAATAAAAGTAAATTAACAGATAAAATGTGTAGATATGTGTGTATATACACATGTATATATGTATCTATATACTTATATATACAGATACATACTCACAATATATTAAACATAACATGATCACATTTTATGAGGAATACATTCTCGAAGATTTTGAAATTGTTGGAAGTCTCATAATTCGAGTTATATTCTCAATGAAACAAAATGGGTTCTTACGGTCCATAAATCTTTAATCTTCAAGTCATCATTTTTGTTGCAAAATATACTTAAGTAGAACAAACATTTGAAGAGAAATTTTTTACACTACTATGTCCACCTTTCAAATAATCAAAAATACTCCATGCCTTACAACAGACGATAATCTGGTATGACTTAGGGACACACTACAGCCTCATGAGCCCGTGGTACCAACATTTTACCCATCATCCAATAACTGTCATGAATTTAAAGGTATGTATGGTTTAGTGTTGCTTTAATTTTGCAGGCATTTGCCCTAATAATTCAGAGTTCTTTCTCCTCAATTAGCAGTAATAGAAATTATGACAGGTTTTTGGCTTCCTTCATTGCATTCTGTCACATTTAACTTCTGTTCCAAAATAATTCATTTTCAGATGCATTTTTCAGCATTAACACTTAACGAATGCTTGGCTGAAACTGTCATGGGCTTTAAAATGATACTAAACTATAACCACAGTTTAAAATATCAGCACTACAGTCAACAAAAATCACACAGACATCAGATGTCTGGAAACAGCATAGTTCACATGATACTGACAAAAGCTGACAGATATTGGCTTATAATTGTAAAAGATATCGAAACAAATATACAATTTATAATTCACACAGCCTGCCAGCTTGACATTATGGGATTCTTGACAAAAGTTTTGGGCTTCACAGTACTTCTCATTTTACCAGAGTAAGAAACTTAATATTATTAATCTGTACAATTTCAAATATGTATAATTTTAAAATTATGTTAAGAATAAGTAAGGTATTTTGTTTAGTAAGGCATGGCTCCTGGCTAACTTCAAGGCTGATGATGAATAAAACTTGTTTGTTTTTAACAAGACTAATACTAAAGATTAAAATTCCTGTCATAAAAAACTAATTCCCAGAGTAAGTCAGCTATCTGCAGACTACTGCTCTTAGATTGTTTCATGAGTGTGTGTGTGTGTGTGTGTGTGTGTGTGTGTGTGTGTGTGTGTGTGTCTGTAGCTTATATTATACTAAGAAAACTTGGAGCTCTATAATGATGTTGACAAGAAAGATTTCTAACCCCTTTCTCTAACAAAACTCCAGAGGAAAACTATGCTGGAATATTATATCCTAAAAATATGAAATGATATATAAATATTAAAACCTAATTTTCTAGAGTAAAGCTTGGTTTCAGAGCCAGAAAGAATTAATTAACATGACATGAATAAATATTTATATGATCATTATCAGGACCACACAATATGCATAATTTCCCTCAAAACAGTCACACAAAGGAAATACATAGTAAGAAAATATATCTGAGATAATAAACGAGGTAAATTTGATCAGAGAGGTGTAACTGCCCCCTAGTGACAGAATAGTATAATACTGAAAACTTAAAGATCATCCAAAAAAATCTACATTAACATAAAAGTTGGAAATAGAAATGTTTATAAATTTATTGCTTCCAAAATTTATTTTTACTCACTGATTCATTCATTACTTTACTTCATATATGAAAACAAGAATCACTTTATCCTTCTTCACAGTCCCCAGGGAGAAAGATGCAGAAATAAACACATACATAGATTGTGATGCGATGAAAGAAATAAACAGGATGCTGTGATGGAGAAAAACAGATTCAGGGTAATAAAAGAACTCCTATTTTGGACTGGGTGGTTAGGCAAAGTCCCTCTAAGGAAGTAACATAAACTTAGACCAAAAAGATGAAAAGCAACACATAAAGGATTTTTCAGGAGGGAGAGGAAAGGTGTCCCAAGCAGAAAAAAGTGTGAAGTGTATATACAAAGTCTTCAAGCTAGAAATTCTAGGTGAGTTCAGCTCTTGATAAATGGCCAGTGTGGCCAAAGTGACAGAAAGAACAATGAGAAGTGGGAGAGAGCAGGAAGGGCAGATGGAGCCAGGTAATGCAGAGGCTAGCATAAGGCATGTAGATTTTATCCTAAATGAAATGGCAATTTATTCATGGTTTTTAATCAGAGGACCTGTCTTATTTGCATTATGATGAATGACCCCAGCTGCTGGGTTCAAAAGCAGAAGCACAGCTCCTGGAACACACAACTGGCAGCCCCAATCAGTGACTGCAGACACAGTGAGACCAGGACCCACTGGAGACAAACAGAGCGCACACCTGATAGGACCTGCTGACAGCCTGAAGGGAGAGGACGCGGAGGAAGGACGAATACAAGATGCTCTCCAGTTTCAGGTTTGAGCACCTGAGAGATGCTCATTGCTGATAGTCAAGATCCTCGGAAGGGTAAGTTTCAGTGTGGGGGTGCGATGTGGTGGAAATAAAAATCTATTTAAATATGACAACTTTTTTCAGTTCAGTCTTGTCTGACTCTTTGCAACGCCATGGACTGCAGCATGCCCGGCTTCCTGGAGCTTGCTCAAACTCATGTCCATCGAGTCGGTGATGCCATTCAACCATATCATCCTCTGTCGTCCCCTTCTCCTCCTGCCTTCAATTTTTCCCAGAAACAGGGTCTTTTCCAATGAGTAAGTTCTTCACATCAGGTGGCCAAAGTATTGGAGTTTTAGCTACAGCATCAGTCCTTCCAATGAATATTCAGGACTGATTTCCTTTAGGATGGACTGGTTTGATCTCCATGCTGTCCAAGGGACTCTCAAGAGTCTTCTCCAACACCACAATTCAAAAGCATCAATTCTTTGGTGCTCAGCTTTCTTTATAGTCCAACTCTCACATCCATACATGATTACTGGAAAAACCATAGCTCTGACTAGACAGACCTTTGTTGGCAAAGTAATGTCTCTGCTTTTTAATATGCTGTCTAGGTTGGTCATAGCTTTTCTTCCAAGGAGCAAGTGTCTTTTCATTTCATGGCTGAAGTCACCGTCTGCAGTGATTTTGGAGCCCAAGAAAGTCTGTCACTGTTTCCATTGTTTCCCTATCTATTTGCCATGAAGTGATGGATACCATGATCTTAGTTTTCTGAATGTTGAGTCTTAAACCAACTTTTCACTCTCCTCTTTCACTTTCATCAAAAGGCTCCAAGAAAAGATATAAAGTAGGAAGTTGAATCTGTAAGTCCAGGCCTCAGAGGGACAGTGTGAGCTAACAATATACAGTCTATGGACACCCAGATGGAATTTAATGTCACAGAAGGGATAAGATCACCCAGAGAGAAACTGTACAGACACTCTGAACCCGGCCAGCCTCACCTGTGTACAGTGTTCACCTGTTGAGTATGACTAGAACAAGAGCAATATTTACAGCGTCTCCTGTATTCAGCTTTAGAAATAAATGAAATAGATGGCCCTGCACACCTGCTAAGTCTCTTCAGTCGTGTCCGACTCTGCGACCCTATGGGCTGTACCCTGCCAGGCTCCTCTGTCCATGGCATTCTCCAGGGAAAAATACTGGAGTGGGTTGCCATTTCCTCCTCTAGGGGATCTTCCTGACCCAGGGATCGAACCTGAATCTCTCATGTCTCCTGCATTGGCAGGCGGGTTCTTCACCAATAGCTCCACTTGGGAAGCATGGTTGTCCCTTATGTTGTTATAATCTCTTCTTTATAAACATAGTAGTTCAGACTTCTTGATTTCATTTCTTCCATTTTTATTCTAGAAAGTGACTTAGGCTTAACTCTTATCTTTTGTGAACCTAGTTTAGCTTATCTCAAATTTATATATTTACATGCCCCAAATTTTGGACACATTAGGATCCTTGATCTTTAAAGTATCCCTTCTATGTTCATGTAAACAAATGCAGAATTCTTATTGAACTACTAAAGACTGTGTTAGCATTAAATTTTCGGTACTTCTAGGAAACTGGGGGGAAAATGACTCTCTTAGTGTTTATCTCTGTTGTGTTAAGAGTATGGGAAGTTACAATTTTTTAATGTATTTTTAAAATTTGTTATAATGAACAATGAACCTGTAGTAATAAATATGCTAACAAGAATAGCTAACATTAATTTAGCCTTGCTTAGATAAACTCATTTGATCTCTATAGCAACCTTACAAAGTACTTAAGTACTAACATTATTTCTGTTACCCTTAAGGAGACAAGGTATGAAGAGGATAAAGATCCAACTGAAGGTCACAAAGGAGGCAAAGTGACAGAGCTGGGAAACAAACACAGGCAGGAACTCCATTCTTAACATTCCAGCCAACAGTTTTCCAAAAAAAAAAAAAATTTTTAAATTGTGACTCACAGTATGAGTCCCATTTTACATCATAACCTGGTATATATATACTTTGTAAAAGAGTTAAACAAGCATTTCATGGAATAATACAAAAGATGGTGTTTTTATATTTTCTTTTTAATTACTTTTAACTGGTAACTGAGAGCTACTAAACTAATTATATGACTAATGGTTGCAAACTGCCATGTGAAAAAGTGTTACTGCAATATATAGTCATGAACGATGAAAGAAAAAATACTTTAAAAAAGTTTAAAGATAGTTTCAAGTATTAAGGTCAGAATATGCTTCCATTTCAAAGAAATGGAAAGCAACTCATGAAAATTATCTACTGTAAATAAAGTATTTTACATTATTTTGAGAAAAATGTAACTCCATGTAAAACAGAGGTTAAAAGCCTTTCAAATAAATGTTTAAGATTAATTTTCATTTTCGTTAATTTTTTTGGTCAAACAGCACATTTAAAGAGCCTTTCCTAATGGCTAAAAATAAATAATACCTCATCAGAAAAACAGGCAAATAATTTGAACAAACAGTTAATAAAACAAATTTTACTAAGTAATTCTTTCCCTAGGAATTTACCACAAGAAAATTATGGTACACAAACGCAGAAAAGTATTCTTGGGGACGGTTCACCTCAAGGGTATTTGTGATAGCTGAAAACTGGAAGTCACCTAAATGTTCAAAGAAAGAAATGGATTAAATATACCATAGCATTAAAAGCTTCCCTCCTGCTTCCCTCCTACCAGCAGGTAACCACTGATATTTGTTTTCAAGACTCCTTCCACAGTCTTGTTGTTTTTTTAATGGAGTAATATAGTATCCCCTTGCATGACTAAATATCAGTCTTCTATCAATGGGCATTTGCTTCTTTCAAATCTTTTGCTCTCACAAATAACTCTGGAGTAAAGAGTCTAGTATATACGTCTATTCATAAAGCTGAACTGAAGCTGTAGAGAAATGTATAAAAACAGATTTACTGGATCACAGCCTCCACATTAGCCTTTCCAGAACACAAAAGATCAGCTTTCTCAAGGACAGGAAAAACATTCTTTACTTCTTTAATGTACCATCACACACAGTGGTAACAAAGTCCACACATACTGATGTACAAAGGCCAAAGAACATCCCCACATACTCTCCTTCAGCTCTCTGAACTTTGATAACAGCTGATTTAACATCTTTATCAGGTAAGTCTAATAGCTGGGACTCCTCAGGGACAGCTTCTATTGACTGCTTTTCTTCCTGTTTCCTTGGGCGTCTTGAATTTTTTATTGCAAAGTAGACATTTTAAATAATACAATACGGCAACTCTGGAAATCAGGATCACCACTGTCTCCCCTAGGTCTGTTGCTGTGGCTGGCTTTTTGGTGGTTGTTCCTGCAGCTATCTGTTTCTTTAGTGACTTTTCCAAACTAACTCTGAGGTCTATATTCCCGGCAGCATGTGATCAGCGATGTCTCTGTTCAGTGAGCTTGGCGATCAGCTAGATCACTATATGGAGGTTTCCTTCAGGGCTTTGAACCAATAAGGCTTCTACCCTCTGCTGAGGAGCTCAGTTCATGATTATGCACAACTTCAACATTCAAGTACTCTGCATGTCTGTCTTGGCCTTCACCTGCATGGGACCCTCAACGTCAGCCAGAGATGCACAGATGGGAGACTAAGGCCCTATCGGGTCTTTTCTGGGCAGAAACAGTCCTGCATTCGTGCATGGCCTTCAAAGCCCCCTACAGACATTTCATTCCCCAGATGTTTCTTTTAGGTTTTCTGGCCAGGCTCCTGTTTGCTCCAAGAGGCATTACAGCCTCAGGCAGCACAGTGTAAAACAACTGCAGGTAATTATTTCAGACAAAAGTCCTAGGGACAGAGCCTCCTCACAGAGCAATCTCTGAGGTAAAGCAAATAACAACTCCTTGGAATGGAGCTTTTCTGAGAAGCTGCAAAATAAGTGACAACATTCTGCAGAACACTTCTGAGTAAGTCAGATCAGTTTGTTCCTCCAGCGGCTATAAGGCTGCCAGTTTTTAAAGCTACTGCTGAACGGGAGAGAGGAGGAGAGCAGACCAAGTTAAAATGCCACAAATTCTACTGTTCTTACCAACGTAGCCACTGTGCTAAGTACTTCACTTCCAATATACTACCTAATCTTCAACAACCCTATGATGTTACAACTATTACAATCATATTGTACAGAAGAGGAAACTGAGGCATACAGATATAAAGCAGCTTGCTCCAGGTATTATGGCTAGTAGTGACAATGTTGGTTTATGAACCACAATTTGTCTGATTCCAGGGTCTATTCTCAATTAATGTGCAGTGTATTACTTTTCATTTGTGAGAGAACAATTCAGAGAAACCAAGCTTAGTCAACTAAGTGTTGCTGAATATGAACTCATGAGGGAACTCAATTATATATAAATTTTACAGAATATATATATATATAAATTATCCATGGGTTCTTTTCCATAAATCAGTCAATCTATGGTATGGATCTGAATCATGTGAATTTAAAAGGATATCTGCACAACTTCCCGCTCTCCCTATACTATCAGGACATAACATATTTTTAAGATTTCTCCAGAATTCTGAAACTCAGTCCCAAGAACCACTGCCTTAGAGTAAGAAATTCCTTAAAACTAGAACTATAGCAACTATGTCATCACCTAATTTCTACAACAAGTGTTCACAAAGGAAAGACACTTCCTAAGAGAAAAATGGCTTACAGGAAAAAGCTGAGGTTTAGGAGTCAAGAGAAACTTAGGCTTGAATCTTATAAGGCCTTCTCACTTGCTACTGTATGATCCAGGGAACATTAAGTTTCTCTGAACTTTATTAGTTTCTTCACCTATAAACTGGAAGTTAAAAAAAAACAAAACTGCCTCTTAGAGTTGTTACAATAATAGGTAACATATGCTGGAATGTAGTAGGTCCAGTTATAGTTATCCCTGTAATTGACATTAGATTCAGAAATTTAGCAAATATTACTGAGTGCCAATTCTGGTTACCTGAGTGGTAAGAGTCTTCTTAAAGCACACAGTCTAATAAAGGGAAGGGACATTCTCTCTAAAAAAGAAAACTGAGATGACTGTTAACATAGAGAAGTATATTTAATATACCATGGGAAATGGAAGGAAGAAATAAATCTGATCTGAAAAGAGTTCTTAGAAGTGCAATATGAACAGTGCCTTGAATCTGAGAAAGTCAGATATGCTCCTTGGACCTGACTGCAGACTAGTGGTTCTCAAACTTTCAAATGCATCAAATCACATAGAGGGTTTGTTAAAATACACATTTCTGGGCCCTACCCCAGACTTTCTGATTCAGGAAGTCCAGAGTGGGGCCTGAGAATGTGAATTTCCCAAGTGGCACTGATGGAACCCTCTTAGAGAACTACCATTCTAGACTAGAGAGAACGCTCAAGCAAAACTGCCAAGTGGCACACAGTGTATCCCTGAGCTCTGAGAGGGCGTTTCCTGGATACGGGCTTTCTGTGAGCGGTTAAGGAATAAGGGGAAAAGTCTAGGAGTGAAAATTTCCTAAACGAAACACTTCCTTAAGAAGAAGTAGATTAACTACCCTTTCAAGGAAGGTGAGTTGACATTCCAGACTGTACAGTGCACGCGTGCTAGGTCACTTTAGTCGTGTCGGACTCTCTGAGATCCCATGGACTGTAGCCCGCCAGGCTCCCCTGTCCACGGGTTTCTCCAGGCAAGAAAACTGTAGTGGGTTGCCATGCCTTCCTCCAGGAGGCTTTCCCAACCCAGGGATAGAACCTGTGTCTCTTACGTCTTTTGCATTGGCAGGCAGGTTCTTTACCACTGGTGCCACCTGGGAAGCCCACCTGAGCCACAGAGGTCTTCAATGTATGGTGATGAATGCTATTTGGACTTACTGTGGTCTATATCACTTTGAAATACATACAAATATCAAACCATTATGTTGTATGCCTGAAACTAATATGTCAATTACATCTCGATAAAAAAGTAGTAAGTAAAATAAAACTCACTTAAAACAAAAAGAATGTATAAGTTCAATGTAACTAAGAAAATACCAGTCTGGGAATTCCCTTGGCAGTCCAGTGGTTAGGACTCTTGGAACTATGACTGATAAGAGCCTGGGTTCAACCTTTGGTTGGGGAACTAAGATCCCATAAGCCTCTGTAATATGACATTTACTATCTCAACCTGATATTTTTCTTTTTTTTAATTTATTTAATTGGAGGCTAACTACTTTACAATATTGTGGTGGTTTTTGCCATACATTCACATGAATCAGCCATGTGTCCCCCATTCTGACTACCCCCCCACCTCCCTCCCCATCCCATCCTTCAGGGTCATCCCAGTGCACCAGCCCTGAGCACCTTGTCTCATGCATCAAACCTGGACTGGCGATCTATTTCACGTATGATAATATAGATGTTTCAATACTATTCTCTCAAATCATCCCACCCTCACCTTCTCCCACAGAGTCCCTGGTATTTTTCAATTCCACACACTACTCCCAGCTTTGCATCACATATATAATCAATAAGGTAATGAGGCAACAGACTTTAGGGCATACAGCTAATTAAATGTTCAAAGAATAGAAACACGGTGTCACTCTTATTCTTCGTAAGTGAGAATATAACACTAAAGCATCCTGAATTTTAATAGTTCACTTAGCATACTATAGTTAAAATTCTTCAAAAAGAAAAAAAGCTTAAACCTATTTAATAGTTTAACTTATAAATTTTAAGGAATGTTCCATACTCACCAAAACCATCAATATCTAGATTATTTTCAACCACAACATCTAGCAGAGAGTCACCAACTTTTCCTTTGGTTGTTAATGTTTCACCATCACGGTTTATAAAGTGGACAGTTATTTTATCTTCTGAGCTGGAAAAGGAAACAGTCATTTATTACTTTCAGTAATTTCAAGATACTTTAAAATAGCTGCCTGAAGAACCTGTAAGGTGAAATAATTAGGTTGTGTGTGGGTCTGTGTGCATGCAAATATTCTCCTTTATAGGATTTTCTTTTCTTCCTAAAGTTTATTTGGGAAGGAGACACCAGAAATCAGAGGCATAGCTATCTACCCACCAACCCAAAGGGAAGTTCGGCCACCCTAAAGGAAATAGCAAGTACATCACTATCAAGGCCACCTGAAGTATGTCTCCCCAGTGGTCATCAGTCACAGTTACATGAAATCATTAGCAATCATTATCCCTCATGAAGTCTGTTTTGCTCTCACACAGATCCTCCAAAAACCAACGTCTCTATGAATGTGTCCCTAAAAAACTAGATGAGGGCTGTGGAGAGTTTTAAACACAAATCATCATGCTACTGATAAGGCAATTGTTATGCAAGTGTGTGACAAATACAATCACCAAGAAGCAGCAGTTTGATAGTTTTGAGTATTTGAACATTTTGTTTTGGTCGAAAATCAAAGGGACTAGAAAAAGGTTTTCTGTTTGAATCTGTGGGAAGATAAATATAACCCTCCTTACGATTTTCATTATTATAGGATATCTACCAGTCAGTCATCAGTCCGCTAACTTACTTACATTTCTTACCCTTCTCTCAAACATGAGTCCAAACTTTGGGAAGAGAAATCATACTATCAACTAGATAATACCCTCCCACCATTGGTCATTTAAATTTTTACTTCATAATTGAAAAGATGTACTTCAGCTTAAAAGAATTAGTTGTAATTTTCACCACTCCCAATAGACAGTCATAGTCCATCAAAGAAAACTTTGTTCAATGTAAGTAAAACCTAGAATTATATCATTTCAGAGCTACAAATATCATGCAAATTACCAAGTTCAGTCATCTCATTTCACAAACAAAGCAGCCTTACCAGATAATGTCTTCCCTGATAACTCAATGCTGGAAAAAAAAGATTCTATTAAAAATTGATCAGAATTGTGTTGAGAAAGAGAGACTGTCCCTTAAACGGGCCTGTACTCTCCAATTTCTTTTCCCAGGGGGGAAAAAAAAAATGCTTTAAAGCAAGTATTCCCAAACATGTACGATGTTCAACTAGGCAACTGGCATTTTTTCAAAGAAGAATGACTAAGAATGAAGATACTCTGGAGGAAGGGAGATCCGTTGGAGGTTATGAAAGGACATAAACAAAGCAACAGTGTAGGAGATATTAATTTAAGAGATATTCAGGAGGCAGAAATAAAAGGGAGGAAGTAACGCTGAAATTTCCTGCCTGGGCAATGGGGAGTACAGGTTAACCGAGGATTAACTTAGGAGGAGGAGTTTTGGGGAAGATCGGAAATGTGTTCAAGTTTAGACCTGTTTGATTTAATAATAGAAAAAACATACGCTTCGACACATTTGAACCTTGAAAACATTTATACTCAGTTATATAAGCCTGGTTATATATATATATGTTAATACACAGATTTCCCAGAAAAGGCAAACCTATAAAGATAGAAAGCAGATGAGTGGTTGCTTGGGACTAGGGTTGGACATGGGGACCGACTGTAAAATGTCAAAATGTCTGGTGAAACGAAATTGTTCCAGTGCTGGATTGTTTATGGCTGGACAAATCTAACATATGGTAATGGCTTCAAAACCCTAAAGATTTGCTAAAAACCATTGAATTTTATATTTATCACTATATTTTATGATTTATGTTATACCTCAAACGTTTTCCTAATTCTATCAAAAGTTATGATATGCTTAAGATAAAAAACTGATGTGTTAACACTAGTGATTATTAAATCTTTTAAATCATTAAATTGTTAAATCTAGAAAATCTTTATTCCTAGTTCACTAAACTGTGTACTATTATTATCAGAAATAAAACTTATCTTGTTAAACATAAAAAAAAAAATAATAGAAAAAAACAAAGGTCAGAAGCCAGATGGAAATATGTGTCTGAGACCCACAGAAGTCTAGAGATTTGACATCAAAAAACGCATGGTACGCTAAGTGACAATAAGCACAACAGAAAGACTTCCATAGTTTACACACACTCCTGAAGGCTGCAGGTTTGGGGACTGCTGCTCTTCTGGGGCACCCTAGCGCTGAGCTTCGTTATTGCTGTTTAGTCACTAAGTTGTGTCCATGGACTGTAGCCCTCCAGGCTCCTCTGCCCAGAGCATTTCCCAGGCAAGAATACTGGAGTGGCCTGCCATGCCCTCCCTCCAGGGGATCTTCCTGACCCAGGGATAGAATCCATTAAAGGTGTTCAGCCCCTGAAAAAACTGCAGAATTAAGAGTAACAACAGGTTTACCAAAGGACAGGAGAGAAAGCAGAAATGACAGAGTAATTGTGCAGTTGAGAAAGTATGGAATATGAGTCAGAAGACATCAATTCCAGCCCTGGTTCCAACGTACTCATTAGGTGAACATGGGTAAATGGCAATAGTGGTGACTTCACCAAGCTGCTGAGAGAATTAAAGGAGAGAAAGTTTGTGGAAACATTTTATTCCTTAAAAAGCATCATACATGTATACTTTACTCAACTAACTTTATTCATTATTAACAATTGGTACTGATGGGTTTTGTAGATTTTTCTTCCCCAATTTTAAGAACTAGCAAAAAGTTTTTAGCTATTGCCCAGAAGATCAAGATTTCAGGTACTGGAAAATAACTATGATCCCTTTAAATCCTCTATCATCATCAATATATCAACCAGCACCACAAACAACTACTTCCTTCAATTGTTACCCTTTATGCACCATGCACTGCCCTTTATTCTGTTCAATCACAGCAGTTATCTCAACCAAGGTGTCACTGGCTGTTGTGGCAAAGCTCTTAACAGACTTCTGACAGACAGGGGAGTTATGGCTGCTGATGCCCACCCTTTCATTACATGGGGTGGCCTGGGGCAGCGGGTCCAAGAAAAGGGCCCCATCTAGAGCGCCCCACTTCCACAGCCACCTTAACGCTTCCAAATGACCCTATGGGCTAAAGAAATATCAACTCTAATGGTGCTCAAAAAACAAACAAAAACTATGTGAGTCCTAGTCCCAGTTTTGCCTACTACTTAATATAAAATTTTTATTCTCTTTTATCTGTTTTACCTGCCTCAGAAGATTTTCTTAAGGGTCAAGTGAAATAATACACGGGAAAGCCCTTTGCAACCTAAATCACTACAAAATGTAAAGTACTAGGACAGGGTATTTTGGAGTTAAAGTTTTTTGACTCTCAGTTACTGAAAGCTTACTTAAGTGTTAAACTTCAAAGTCAGAACTACAGCCTCTAGACCGCTCTGTCAAATCAAACTTGAGCAGTAATAGAGATATTCTATAGCTGTATGTAACTGATGTCCCAGACAGTAGCTACTAGCTATGTGAGGTTATCCAGTATTTGAAATGTGGCCAGTGGAACTGGGAAACTGATTCTTTAACTTTATTCAACTTTAATTATCTTAAATGGCTACATGTGGTTACTGGTGACCATACTGGATAGCCTGGAAAATTTAGTTGCAGCTCCAAAGTCTGTGATAGGAAGCACAGGCCAGCAACATAAACTGTGCCAATGGGGCAGAAAGTAGGTTTAAGAGGGAACAAAACAGATGTGCTTCCCTTTACAACAACCTGATACACCAAATCAAACAGTAACTTGGAGGTGATAATTCCCACTCACAAGAGCACTCACGTTCCTTTAAATATTAGTTACATAAATGTGTTCAGTAAAAGTCCCAATTTATACACAATTTTTCAAGAAAGCAACCAACGTAGAAAACAAGGCATCCAGACAGATGAACGTCAAAGATTGGAAAGTAACAAATAACCCCAGGTTGTCTTCCCCATTATCTCCTCCACAGTTCATGCAACAAAAATTTAGTGAGCACCCACTACCTCACAGATTAAGGGGGAAAAGATGAGTAGGTGCCACACCCTATTCTCAGGAACTTCACAAAGAAGAAACTGGAGAGGAACACAAACCCAGCTGTTTTTCCCTGCTTCCTACTACAGGACAGCAGGTCAGAGAGCTGTTCGAACCTACATTATATTAAGGCTCCATCCACCACAGTGCTAATTATGAGTACATTTTATCTCTATTGTATCTAAAGGGGATTGTGTCTTTGAGAAACAAATCTATCCAAGAATATAAAACTGCAACATATTCTGGGCAAATTTTTTTTCACATCTCTTTCGACATTTAGTACACAAAACTAAACGCTGTGGACCTAGGAGGCGGCTGAGGCTAACAGGTGGGATTTCCTGAGCCCTCCAGACTCCCTGCAATATGTGTATGCTCTTATTTGTTCTTTAACTAATCCTGTGCGGCCTATACGACTCTTATGCCCCAGTTACAGACATTAGACACACTGGATAATAAGTGTCAAAGCCCAGTTTAAAACCCTGGCTTGCCAGTCCAACGCAGGGGGCTTTTTATCCGACAGCAGCCAGAGGGAGTGGAGAAGGGCATGGCAACCCACTCCAGGATCCTTGCCTGGAGAATCCCACGGAGAGAGGAGCCTGGTGGGCAACAGTCCATGGGGTCGCAAAGAGTCGGACACGCCTGAAGCGACTTAGCACGCACCAGCGGGAGCACACAGGGAAGCTCGGGGACGAGCGGGTGACCCCTAAATGGACAAGAACTTGGAGACAGAACGTTTCCAGATCCGGCAGGAGGAAGAGGGCCCAGGAGAAACCCCCGGCCGCCACACAAACTGGGCACGACGTTCACCGCGCTCTCCGGAAGGCCAAAGGTTAGACCCACGCCAAACCGCACGGAGAACCAGCAGCAGGAAACTGCCAGCTTTCCTGAGGGCACAGGAGGCGCTGGGACAGGGAAATCGGGGGTCCCAGGTCCCCGCTCCCCGCCAAAAGTCGGTGGACCTGAGAAGCAACTTGGCCACCAGACGACAGGGAGGAAGCGACCTCAAGGGACGACCAGCCCGCGGCCACGGAGAAGGCAGCGGGGCTGGGCTTGTAGCCCGCACGCCGGCGCCCAGAAGAGGACGACAGAACTAGAAACCTCTGGAGGCGACGGAGGCGCCGCCACCAGAGGACCCACGAGCTCGGCGCGCGCCTCACCTGCTCTGCGCTCTCCCCGATACGCTCAGCGTCCGCGTCGCCGCCGCGCTGCCGCCCAGGCCCGGCCCTCGGCTCCCGCGGAGGCCGCCGGCTCCCGCGCGGGGTCGCGCGAGAAGCCGCCACCGGCCGGCCGTGTCGCCGAGGGCGGCAGAGGCGACGCGCAGGAGGCGGGCGGCCATAACCTGTCGGGGAACTACGGGAGGCGACGCAGGCCGCACGGCAGCGGCCGCGGGGGCAGACTCAGCGAGTACGGGCGGGCTGACGCCGCGCGGGTCTGCGGAGAGGAGCGATGAGCAGGGGGCTCGCAGGGCCGGCGTTCCCTCGAGGGCCTGCTGCGTTCGCCACCGCGGGCCCCGCGCGCCTTCCGGGTGACTATGAGGCCCATGCTCCGCCCCGCCCCGCCCCCTGCCGCGTTCCGCCCCGCCCCCTGCCCGCGCTCCGCTCCGCCCCCTGCCCGCGCTCCGCCCCGCCCCCTGCCCGCGCTCCGCCCCTCCTGGCCCTGGCTTTAGGGGCGGGGCTCCGCGCCTCGTTTTACCTACTGACCAGGTTTTGTCTTGATCCTGCTGCTTCGTTAGCATCTGGGGTCCCCAAGTGAGAACATTAAATTTCAAAAGATAGCAGAACGTCTGACGTAAAGATACAGTAAAACAATCCCCAGTTAACTGTACGGCTCTCTGCTTTTCTTCTGCACTTCCCTCCTCCTGCCTATTAAAAAAAAGTGGGAGATGGCCATCTTTGAGTTCAAAAACTAGAATGAAAGAGAATTATAACAGTTGTCAAAAAAGGACCGTAGGAAATTTCAACATGCTAATAGGCAGACACAAAGAAGAATAACTGTGACTATAAAGTTATAAATAATCAGTAATAAATGAACGAGGATACCGGAGAAGGCAAGTGATGTTCCCAAACTTTGAGTGGCAAATAAATGCTCTTCGAGCAGCTGAAATCCACCAGGCTGAACAGGAAACTTTGATGAACTGAGAGCTTTTTGAAAGAGTTTTACGAAACCAGGAAGATGAATTTAAAAATACCCTTCATCGTGGTTAATACGTTGTGGGGAACGCATGGGCTTTGAGGTCAGAAATAGCGATGTTCAAATCCAAGGTCTACCACTTTTGAGCTCTTGAGACCTTGGATAATTACTCTTAGAGGATCAGAATCCCCAGAACAGTTTCACGTGGATAAGATGTTCCATCCTTCAGGGACAGCCTGAGGGTTAAACTAACCACGATGGGGTAAGGATGGGATAGTGCGTCACAAAGAGCCATAACTCTTCCTGGGCCTTCCTGCCTAACGCTACTCTTTAAAGGTTAAAGTCAGGTGGCCCTTGCAAATATGCTAAACACAATAAAAGATACTTTAAAGAATATTCAGAACAAGAAAGTATAGGCCTGAGGAAAGCCTCTCTGGAGACAATGTTCGGTGAGTATTGAACCGGAGGGCAGAGACCCGCAGTCTATTAGCTCCTAAATTGCCTCAATCTTCCGATAAAGAGAAAGACCTTCAAGTTGAACCGTTCTCAGCAAACCCTGAGAGTAGCCTGGGAGAGGAGGTTGTTTAAAAAAAACAGTTAATCATTTTTTTAAGATGAAATCTCCAAGGTCAGATGAATTACTTGTAGGAGAAGAACTGGAAACGAACAAACGCTCCAGAAACTTCTCAGCCCTCCTGTAAATCCAGCTTCAGCTCCGCTGAGGCATTTACAGATTTCTGCTTTGTGGGGTAGTTTTTTGTATACATAGTTCCTTTTAGTAGCCCCCATGCTTCCAGGGCCATGGCCTTGAGCATATCAGGGTTTCAATAAGTATCCGTAAATAAATGAATAGTATAATCTCTATTAGTAATCATCAGAATTCATGAATCATGTGCAGGAAGATTAAAGATGAAAAAAAAAAGTTTTCCAGATTTTCAAAGGGCAGTAAGGGTAGATTTCAAAAATTACAGACATGCAGATTCAGCAGTATTCGAGAGGGAATTTATAAACATACATTCATAAACAGAGATTAAAAAGCAATATGAAATTACTGAGGACAAGCTTTTGCTGATGTATTTATCTAAAACTCCCACTCTCCCATCCTTCTCTCCTGTCAAAATCCATCTGTATTCTGAAAGTGAAAGTCTCTCAGTCGAGTCCGACTCTTTCTGACCCCGTAGACTATATAGTCCATGGAGTTCTCCAGGCCAGAATACTGGAGTGAGTGGTTGATCCCTTCTCCAGGGGAATCTTCCCAACCCAGGGATCAAACCCAGGTCTCCCGCATTGTAGGCCAATTCTTTACCAGCTAAGCCACAAGGGAAGCTCAAGAATACTGAAGTGGGTAGCCTATCCCTTCACTCATCTTATATTTGATCTTTCCCATGAAGTCATAGCTACTAATCACAAAAGATCATCCCTCCCTCTGCTAAATGCCTGAGACCTTTGCTTATTCTTGAAAACTTTATAGTCCCCGTTGTTTCAAATAGGATAATGTTCATGAAAGTGCTTTGTAAACTGTAAAGTGTTATAAAAATTCCAGTTCAGTGTTTATTGAGCACCTACTCTGAGCTTCAGGGTACCATGTGCTCTATCACAAATACTTTGTATAGCTCCTCTAGAATGAACGTATCAAAAGTAGGAAGGCTGTCTTATTTATCTTCATATTCCCAGCACCTGGCATAGTGCCTGGCACAAAAGCAGCCACTTAGAGCCTCTTTGTTAAGAACTGTGTTATAGACTTTAACAATTTTTAAAAATTAAAGTGTCCTTGATTTACAATATTATGTTTCAGGTATACGCCAAAGTGATTCAGTTACATTTTTTTTTCAGATTATTTTCCACCATATGTTATTACAAGATACTAAATATAGTTACTTTTAGTGAAAGTCGCTCAATCGTGTCCGACTCTTTGCGACCCCATGGACCCCAGTTCATGGAATTCTCCAGGCCAGGATACTGGAGTGGATAGACTTTCCCTTCTCCAGGGGATCTTCCCAACCCAGGGATCAAACCCAGGTCTCCTGCATTGCAGGCGGACCTTTACTACACAATAAATCCTTTTTCCTTATCTATTTTATGTATAGTAGTTTGTATCTGTTAATACCATACTATTTACCCCTCCCTTTCCCCTTTGGTAACCATAAGATTGTTTTCTATGTCTGTGCTGCTACTGCTGCTAAGTCGCTTCAGTCGTATCCGACTCTGTGCGACCCCATAGATGGCAGCCCACCAAGCTCCGCCGTCCCTGGGTTTCTACAGGCAAGAACACTGGAGTGGGTTGCCATTTCCTTCTCCAATGCATGAAAGTGAAAAGTGAAAGTGAAGTCGTTCAGTCGTGTCCGACTCTTAGCGACCCCATTAACTGCAGCCTACCAGGCTCCACCGTCCATGGGATTTTCCAGGCAAGAGTACTGGAGTGGGGTGCCACTGCCTTGTCTATGAGTCTGTTTCTATTTTGTATATAGATTCATTGGTGTTACTTTTTATATTACACCTATAAGTGATATCACATAACTCTTGTCTTTCTCTGTCTTACTTCACAAAGTATAATAAACTCTAGGTCCATCCATGTTTTTGAAAATAACAATATTTCATTCTTATCTGTGGCTGAGTAATATATACAGCCAGCATCAGCCCCACAGCCAGACCACAGGACCCAATAAGCACCAGGGACTCGGTGCTGGCAACGCAAGTCGCCTATAGAATGCTGTACATGTTGATGCACCATCTGCATGCAGTATTGGGGGAACCTTGGCACGACCCCACTCGAGATGGCTGAAACCCCTCCCCTTCTAGCCCTAGAATGCCCACCAGTGATTTCTATATACTTATCTCACATCTTAAGTCACTTGTCTTTTGATGAGCATTTGGATTGTTATGTCTTGGCTATTGTAAATAGTGCTATGAACATATATGTTTTTGAATTTGAGTTTTCATCTTTTCTGGATATATTACTCAAGAGTGGGATTTCTGGGTCATATGATAGCTCTCTTTTAGTTTTTTAAGGAAACTCCATACTGTTTTCCATAATGGCTGCACCAATTTACATTCCTATCAACATTATAGGAAGGTTCCCTTTTCTCCACACCCTCTCCAGAATTTATTGTTTGTAGACTTTTTGATAATAGCTATTCTGACAGGATTGAAGTGGTAGTTCATTGTGGTTCTGATTTGCATTTCTCTAATAGTTAACATTGTTGATCATCTTTTTATATGCCTGTTGGCTATCTACATGTCTTCCTTGGAGAAAAGTGTTTCATAGATCTTCTGCTCATTTTTTTGTTTGAATTGTTTTTTTTTTTTGATATTGAAGTAGAAGAGCTATTTGTTAGAAATTAAGCATCTGTTGCATCTTTTGCAAATATTCTCTCCATTCCATAGATTGTCTTTTCATGTTGTTGATGGGGTTTTTTTCAGCTGAGCAAAAGCTTTTACATTTTATTAGGTCCCATTTGTTTGGTGGCACTAGTGGTAAAGATTCTGCCTGCCAATTCAGTAGACACCAAAGGCACCAGTTCAATCCCTGGGTCGGGAAGATCCCCTGGAGAAGGGAATGGCTAACCACGCCAGTATTCTTGTCTGTAAAATCCCATGGACAGAAGAGCCTGGCGGGCTGCAGTCCATGTGGTCACAAAGAGTCAGATATAACTGAGCAAGAAACAGGACATGTTTATTTCTACTCTTATTTTCTTTGCCTTACAAGACTGAACTATGAAAATATTGCTACAATTTACATCAGAGAATCTTTTGCCGATGTTCTCTTCTAGGAGTTTTATGGTATCATATCTTATATTTAGGTCTTTAAACCATTTTGAATTTATTTTTGTGTATGATGTGAAGGAGTGTTCTAATTTCACTTATTTACATGTGACTATCCAGATTTCCAACACCACTTATTGAAAATCTGTCTTTTCTCCATTGTGTAGTCTTACTTCCTTTGTCATAGGTTAATTGACCATAGGTATGTGGGTTTATTTCTGGGTCTCTATTCTCTTCCATTGATCTATATGTCTGTTTTGAGCCAATACCATACTGTTTTGATTACTGTAGCTTTGTAATATAGTCTGAAGTTTGGAAGGGTTATACCCCTAGTTTTGTTTTTTATTCCTCAGGATTGCTTTGACAATTCTAGGGCTTTTATGATTCCATATAAATTTTAGGGTTATTTGTTCTAGAAACTTTCATAATTTTTATCTCATGCTATTAGCTCAGCAACTCTGTAGAGAAGACACAAATATTTACTGACATTAGCAGTGTGAAAAATTACGATGCTAGTGCTGAAGACACAGCAGTGAACAAAACAATCCCTACCCTCTTATTTTACAGATGAGCAAACTGAGGTACACAGCGGTTGTGACTTTTTTAGAATTATACTGCTATTAAGTTGTGAATCTAAAATTTAAATCCGGGTCTTCCTGGTCCCAAGTCTGGGGCATAAGCATAAGAAATGACCATTTTATTATATATATTTACACATCATATTCATATAATTTTATTATATTATTGTACATTATATTATTATGAATGTATATTTATATCACATGTATTTTTCACATATATATTCAATAGTAGATTCTTTAGACTCTACGCAATCCATATAATTTAGAAATAGGATCAGAAATTAACATTATCTAAAATTTTAAAAGGAAGTATGAAATTAAGCTAAGTATATTTCACTCCCAAGAAATTACTCCACCCCCAGTGATTTATTAATATGGCTGATAACATTGGTGAATTTCCTAAATTTAAATTAAATCACCAATATGTAAATAAACTGCTGTCTCTGTCTTAATTGATCTTCCTGTCTACAGTTAGCATCCATCATACTGCCTGGCTCAGATGGTAAAAAACTGCTGCAATACAGGAGACCCAGGTTCAATCCCTGGGTGGGGAAGATCCCCTGGAGTAGGAAATGGTAAACCACTCCAGTATTCTTGCCTGGAGAATTCCAGGGACAGAGGAGCTTGGCAGTCTACAGTCCATGGGATTGCAGTTGGACAGGACTGAGTGACTAACACTTTCACTTTCATACTACCAGTAGGCTAATCCTATTAACATATTGATATGATCAAGTTACTTTTGTCAGCCTTAAAAATAAAATAGCCAGTTATTCAACCAGCAAAATGAGGTTATTCAGGAATAGCAGAGGAATTGCAACTCAGGCCGTGCAAGCTATGGCAAACTACAGGCAAGATCAGAGAACAAAAAAAAAAAAAAAAAAAAAAGAGGGGGCTTGCTTTTATAGAGGAGAGGAGGAAGTTGAGAGGGGCTGTTTTGAACAAAAATTCACTGGAGACCAATGAGAGTCAAATACTTTGGTCACCTGATGGGAAGAACCGACTCATTGGAAAAGACCCTGATGCTGGGAAAGATTGAAGGCAGGAGGAGAAGGGGACGACAGAGGATGAGGTGGTTGGATGGCATCACCGACTCAATGGACATGAGTTGGAGCAAACTCTGGAAGATGGTGAAGGACAGGGAAGCCTGGCATGCTGCAGTCCATGGGGTCGCAGAGTTGGATAGGGATGAGCGACTAAGCAACAACAAATGAGAGTTCAGGGTGGTAACAGATTTTCCTTGACCGGGAGTGTAGTAGTTTCTCATTGGCTGGGTTGTTGCTGGGCAACAGCCTACCATTGGGTATGTAAAGTAAGCTGCTTCCTGTCCCTGATAGCTCAGTTGATAAAGAATCCGCCTGCAATGCAGGAGACTCCGGTTCAACTCCTGGCTCGGGAAGATTCCCTGGAGAATCTTCAGTATTCTTGGGTTTCCCTTGTGACTCAGCTGGTAAAGAATCCGCCTGCAATGTGGGAGACCTGGGTTCAATCCCTGGGTTGGGACGATCCCCTGGAGAAGGGAAAGGCTACCCACTCCAGTATTCTGGCCTAGAGAAGTCCATGGACTGTATAGTCCATGGGGGCCGCAAAGAGTCGGACACGACTGAGCCACTTTGACTTCACTTCACTTCCTGTTAGAGAGTGAAAGATAGCTTCTTCCTGATGGAGTCTGCAAAGGCAGATATTGTGTGAGAGCTCCCCCTTCAGGGCTTCCCAACTCCATTTAATTTATTTATTATTTTTTTTAATATGTGTGTATTTGGCTGCACCAAGTCTTAGCTGCGGCATGTGGGATCTAGTTCCCTGGTCAGGAAGAGATTGACCCCAGGCCCCCTGTATTGGGAGCGAAGAGTCTTAACCACTGGACCACCAAGGAAGTCCCCTGACTTCATTTTAAATGAGGTTGCCTTTATTTTCCCTTTCTGTATGAGATGTTTGAATGACATTCCATCATCATGTGCTGTTCCATCACCCTTGAAGTGACACTCGGTCACCACAAACTGTTAAACTGGACCCACAGTGTCCTTCAAGCTCTTTCCATCACCCATCCGTCCTGCCTCATGCTTTTCTCCCCTGAATTATGTTATGTACTCTTCTGCCTGTACCTGGCTGAACTGTAACCAGCCTCCTCCAGGACTCAGTTCATCCCTTGCAAGAACCATTCTCTGACATAAACAACTTTTGTGAACCTTCAGTTCAGTTCAGTTTAGTCACTCAGTCATGTCCGACTCTTTGTGACCCCATGAACCGCAGCACGCCAGACCTCCATATCCATCACCAACTCCCGGAGTCTACCCAAACCCATGTCCATCGAGCCGGTGATGCCATTCAATCATCTCATCCTCTTTCGTCCCCTTCTCCTCCTGCCACCAATCCTTCCCAGCACTAGGGTTTTTTCCAATGAGTCAACTCTTCGCATCAGGTGGCCAAAGTATTGGAGTTTCAGCTTCAACATCAGTACTTCCAATGAACACCCAAGGCTGATCTCCTTTAGGATGGACTGGTTGAATCTCCTTGCAGTCCAAGGGACTCTCAAGAGTCTTCTCCAACACCACAGTTCAAAAGCATCAATTCTTTGACGCTCAGAATTTTTCACCGTCCAACTCTCACATCCATACATGACCACTGGAAAAACCATAACCTTGACTAGACGGACCTTTGTTGGCAAAGTAATGTCTCTGCTTTTAAATATGCCTTCTAGGTTGGTCATAACCTTCCTTCCAAGGAGTAAGCGTCTTTTAATTTCATGGCTGCAATCACCATCAGCAGTGATTTTGGAGCCCCAAAAAATAAAGTCTGACACTGTTTCCACTGTTTCCCCATCTATTTCCCATGATGTGATGGGACCAGATGCCATGATCTTAGTTTTCAGAACATTGAGCTTTAAGCCAACTTTTTCACTCTCCTCTTTCACTTTCATCAAGAGGCTCTTTAGTTCTTCTTCAATTTACAACACTATAAATCCCTCTGTCATTGCTTGCAATTAAATCATTATGTGCAATAGGAACTTGGACCAAGTTGCATGCTCAGTTTCAGGTACCATTTCTTCAAGTTTACTTTCTAGGTACATCTAAACTTTTAAATATGCCCCTCAGGAGTTGCTTGTATATTTTTGAGATTAATTCTTTGTCCGTTGCTTCGTTTGCTATTATTTTCTCCCATTCTGAAGGCTGTCTTTTCACCTTGCTTATACTTTCCTTTGTTGTGAAAAAGCTTTTAATTTTAATTAGGTCCCATTTGTTTATTGTTGCTTTTCTTTTCGATATTCTGGGAGATGTGTCATAGAGGATCCTGCTGTGGTTTATGTCAGAGAGTGTTTTGCCTATGTTTTCCTCTAGGAGTTTTATAGTTTTTGGTCTTACATTTAGATCTTTAATCCATTTTGAGTTTATTTTTGTATATGGTGTTAGAAAGTGTTCTAGTTTCATTCTTTTATAAGTGGTTGACCAGTTTTCCCAGCACCACTTGTTAAAGAGATTGTCTTTTCTCCATTGTGTATTCTTGCCTCTTTTGTCGAAGATAAGGTGTCCATAGGTGCATGGATTTATCTCTGGGCTTTCTATTTTGTTCCATTGATCTATATTTCTGTCTTTGTGCCAGTACCATACTGTCTTGATGACTGTGGCTTTGTAGTAGAGCGTGAAGTCAGGCAGGTTGATTCCTCCAGTTCCATTCTTCTTTCTCAAGATTGCTTTGGCTATTCGAGGTTTTTTGTATTTCCATACAAATTGTGAAATTATTTGTTCTAGTTCTTTGAAGAATACTGTTGGTAGCTTGATAGGGATTGCATTGAATCTATAGATTGCTTTGGCTAGTATACTCATTTTCACTATATTGATTCTTCTGATCCATGAACATGGTATATTTCTCCATCTATTTGTATCCTCTTTGATTAATCTCAAAAATATACAAGCAACTCCTGCAGCTCAATTCCAGAAAAATAAACAACCCAATCAAAAAGTAGGCCAAAGAACTAAACAGACATTTCTCCAAAGAAGACATACAGATGGCTAACAAACACATGAAAAGACGCTCAACATCACTCATTATCAGAGAAATGCAACTCAAAACCACAATGAGTTACCATTTCATGCCAATCAGAATGGCTGCTATCCGAAAGTCTACAAGCAATAAATGCTGGAGAGGGTGTGGAGAAAAGGGAACCCTCTTACACTGTTGGTGGGAATGCAAACTAGTACAGCCACTATGGAGAACAGTGTGGAGATTCCTTAAAAAACTGGAAATAGAACTTCCATATGACCCAGCATTCCCACTGCTGGGAATACACACTGAGGAAACCAGAACTGAAAGAGACACGTGTACCCCAATGTTCATCGCAGCACTGTTTATAATAGCCAGGACATGGAAGCAACCTACATGCCCATCAGCATACGAATGGATAAGGAAGCTGTGGTACATATACACAATGGAATATTACTCAGCCACTAAAAAGAATACATTCGAATCAGTTCTAATGAGGTGGATGAAACTGGAGCCTATTATACTTTGACTAAATTCCATATATATGTGTTAGTATACTGTATTAGTGTTTTTCTTTCTGGCTTACTTCACTCTATATAATAGGCTCACAAAGAGTTGGACACAACTGAGCAAGCACGATACAGCTGCTAATTTTTTTGCTTGTAATTTCTTCTTATCTCTTAGTCCTTCCTTTTGCATTCAGCTTTACTATTCTAGAAAAACACTGTATTGTCTATTGTTGCATAACAAATTGCTCTAATATGTAATGAATTGACATAATATTTATTATCTCATGGTTTCTGGATGTCAGAATCTGGTGTGGCTTTGCTGCGCCCGCGGCTTTAGGGTCTCTCCCAGGCTGCAATCAATGGGGGATGTGATTATGTCAAGGTTCAACTGAGGAAGTATCTGTCTCCATCTCACTCAAGTATTTGTTGACAGGATTCAGTTCTTTGAGAGTAGACAATCGGACTGAGGTCTTGGTTCCTTGCTGGCTGTTTGCCAGAGGCCACTCTCTGTTCTTTGCCCAGTGAGTCTCACCAACATGGCAGCTTCTTCATCATATCATGGAAGCCAGGAGTATAACAGAGCAAGAAATTCAGCAAGACAGAAGCTACAGTCTTTAGTAACCTAATACCATAAGGGACATCCTATCACTTTTTCTGTATTTATTTGTTAGAAGCAAATCACCTGGTCCAATCCGTGTTCCAGATGAGGGGATTATACCTAGGCATGCACTCCAGCAGGTGAGGATGAGTGGGAGCCAAGTCAGAAGCTGCCTACTACGAACATCCTCTTTGTGAGTTCTAGTAAGGGTCTGAGGGTGATAGCTCTATTAAATTTTGTTGGCTTTATTTCTTCTGGGACTTCAAATAGAAGCATGTTAGGCCACTTGATACTGTAACAGAGGCCAATGGTGCCATGTTCTTCCTCTTTCCCCCCAGCCTTTTTCTTTCTAATCTTTGGATGCCATTTTGGAGAGTTTGCATTGCTGTTTTCAGGCTCACTGATCTTTGCTTCTGCAATGTTATTGATTTTTAACCTTTGTACATTTAGACATCAAAACATAACTTCCAAATGGCTGACTGTCAATGAATAAACAGGGTAGAAATTTGAAAGTTGAATCAACTTTTGGCAAGATTACTAAAAAATATAGGGAGGTGAACCAGAAAATAATATATGAAATATAATTATCAGTATAGCTGTAGACACATCAGAGATTTTTTAAAGATAAATAACAGGAAAATTTTTATGTCAATAAGTACTGCAAATTAGATAAAATACACAATTTGCTAGAAAATTATCACTTTCTAAGCCAGCTTTTGAATAAGTGGAAAACAAGAATAAACTTGTAAGTATGACAAATAAATAAAGGGAGGCAATCAAACATCTCTTCTGCTTTTCCCATACAGGCTCTACCTCAGAATATCTGAATAGAAGATGAAGGCAAATCTCTCTTTGTCTAGGTAATCAATGAAGAAGGATTGGCTGAATTAGAATACCTCATTTTGTATGACCAAGTGAACTGTTCATCAGGACTGGCTAAGATCGCAAAAAGATACAACTATTAACATTTGACAGGCATATTTATTTATTTTAAAATTTAAATTAGTTTATCTATTTTTTAACTTTACAATATTGAATTGGTTTTGCCATACATCGACATGAGTCCACCATGGGTGTACATGTGTTCCCCTTCCAGAACCCCCCTCCCACCTCCCTCCCCATCCCATCCCTCTGGGTCATCCCAGTGCACCAGCCCCGAGCACCCTGTATCATGCATCGAACCTGGACTGGCGATTCGTTTCACATATGATAATTTACCTGCTTCAGTGGCATTCTCCCATATCATCCCACCCTCGTCCTCTCCCACAGAGTCCATAATACTGTTCTACATATCTGTGTCTCTTTTGCTGTCTTGCATATAGGTTATCTTTACCGATTGACTAAGCTTTTCAAATAATAACTCTGGGCACTGGTCTGTGCTGTACCTTTGTTTTCTAATTTTATTTATTCATTTATATTAACAAATTCCTTCACTCTAAGTTCCTTAGATTTACTTGTTTGTTCTTTTTCTAACTTCTTCATCTAGATGTATAGCTCAATAATTTTCAATTTTGCTTTTTTTCTTTAAGTAGTTAAGGTTCTCTATTTAAATTTTCCCAAGTTCTATGCTTGGCTGCATCCAGAATTTGAAACGGAATACTTTATGGTTTTGTTTAAGTATTTTCAAGTTTCTACCCTGTTTATTCATTGACAGTCAGCCATTTGGAAGTATGTTTTGATGTCTAAATGTACAAAGGTTAAAAATCAATAACATTGCAGAAGCAAAGATCAGTGAGCCTGAAAACAGCAATGCAAACTCTCCAAAATGGCATCCAAAGATTAGAAAGAAAAAGGCTGGGGGGAAAGAGGAAGAACATGGCACCATTGGCCTCTGTTACAGTATCAAGTGGCCTAACATGCTTCTATTTGAAGTCCCAGAAGAAACAGATGAGGCTGAAATAGAGACACTTTAAAGCCAACAAAATTTAATAGAGCTATCACCCTCAGACCCTTACTAGAACTCACAAAGAGGATGTTCGTAGTAGGCAGCTTCTGACTTGGCTCCCACTCATCCTCACCTGCTGGAGTGCATGCCTAGGTATAATCCCCTCATCTGGAACACGGATTGGACCAGGTGATTTGCTTCTAACAAATAAATACAGAAAAAATGATAGGATGTCCCTTATGGTATTAGGTTACTAAAGACTGTAGCTTCTGTCTTGCTGAATTTCTTGCTCTGTTATACTCCTGGCTTCCATGATATGATGAAGAAGCTGCCATGTTGGTGAGACTCACTGGGCAAAGAACAGAGAGTGGCCTCTGGCAAACAGCCAGCAAGGAACCAAGACCTCAGTCCGATTGTCTACTCTCAAAGAACTGAATCCTGTCAACAAATACTTGAGTGAGATGGAGACAGATACTTCCTCAGTTGAACCTTGACATAATCACATCCCCCATTGATTGCAGCCTGGGAGAGACCCTGAAGCCGTGGGCGCAGCAAAGCCACACCAGATTCTGACATCCAGAAACCATGAGATAATAAATATTATGTCAATTCATTACATATTAGAGCAATTTGTTATGCAACAATAGACAATACAGTGTTCTTCTAGAATAGTAAAGCTGAATGCAAAAGGAAGGACTAAGAGATAAGAAGAAATTATAAGCAAAAAAATTAGCAGCTGTATCGTGCTTGCTCAGTTGTGTCCAACTCTTTGTGACTCTATGAACTGTAGCCCACTAGGCTCCTCTGTCTGTGGAATTTTCCAGGCAAGAATAGTAGAGTGAGTTGCCATTTTCGCTCCAAGGGATCTTCCCAACCCAGAGATTGAACCCAAGTCTCTTGTGTCTCCTGCAATGGCAGTTGGATTCTTTACAACTGCTCCACCTGAGAAGCAACTGTATGGGTAAATTTAAATAACAGTGACTATGATCTCATCAGAGGACAAAGATAAAAGCAGATATAACTATATTACTGGACCAAGATGTCATATAAAGCAGGAGTAATGAGCCAAAGTGTTATTGGCAGGATCCTTTTCTCCTTTCTTCCTTTTAGAAGTAGAATACCCTGAATTTTAGCTAATCACAGGACTTAGCAGCCAGAGGCCACATTTCTCAGCTTCTTTTTTAGCTAGGTGTTTCCTTATTACAGTTTTTGCTGGTTGTATGCAAGTGGAAGTGATGTGTACAACCAGATAATCTTTTTTTATAAGGAAGCGTTCTCTATTTTCCTTTCCGCAGGCTAGAAAATGGCAACAACCAGAGTGCTCACATGCGGTGCATTAAAGCACAAAAGATAGCAGAGTATCAGACCCAACCCACCAACCTAAGCTCCTGAAGAACCTCACGTAGTAGAGTTGCCTGCCTATGTTTGCGTGGCAGCGCCTCTCCCCACCCCACCCCCATCTTGGCTCACTTCTGAAATGTCCCATGAGAGAGAAGTCCACATGTATGCTCTTTAAGCTACTTGTTGTACAGTTTTTTTGTTATCCTTGCGGTTTAGCATCTACCCTGACAAGTGCATCGTTTAAGCTCCGAAAGAAAGAATAAAAGGAGGGGAGAAGCATTTAAAAGACACATATTTTAAAAGAGTAAAATGAAATATTGAAAGTAAGTTCCACTGTCTCAAAAGCAAATGGAATAAGTACACCAATGCATCGGCAGACTTTTATTTAGGAAGCAAAAATTCTACACCACCACATTTAGAAAAGACTCATCAAAATTATAAAGACAAAAAGACTGAAGCTAAAAGGTTAGAAAAACAAATACTAGGTAAAAACAATTCAAAGAAAGTTAATTTGTTGTATTGCTGTTTGATTAAATGGACTTTCAAGGGGAAAAGCATTATAAAGGATAAATGGAGCCACTATCCAATGCTAAACATTTAAATTAACTTGCAATAACTAGTGATTCCAAACCTACAAATTTCTAACGACATAGCCTGTGTGTTTGTGTGTGTGTATGCATAAAATTTATTCGACAGAATTTCTTGGAAATGGGCAAATATGCCATCATATTGAGAGACTTTTTTCAATGTATTTCTTTCAATAAAGAATACATCGATCTACAAGAATATAGTAAATTTCACACATTAGTAACCTGTACTTAAATAATCCAATTTACTAATAAGTTTAGAGAGAACATTTGACAATACACTAGGTAATAAAGTGTCAGTACACTTCAAGCTCTACTACAAAGCCACAGTCATCAAGACAGTGTGGTACTGGCACAAGGATAGAAATATAGATCAATGGAACAAAATAGAAAGCCCAGAGATAAACCCACGCACCTATGGGCACCTTATCTTCGACAAAGGAGGCAAGAGTATACAATGGAGAAAAGACAATCTCTTTAACAAGTGGTGCTGGGAAAACTGGTCAACCACTTGTAAAAGAATGAAACTAGAACACTTCCTAACACCATACACAAAAATAAACTCAAAATGGATTAAAGATCTAAATGTAAGACCAGAAACTATAAAACTCCTAGAGGAAAACATAGGCAAAACACTCTCCGACATAAATCACAGCAGGATCCTCCATGACCCACCCCCCAGAATATTGGAAATAAAAGCAAAAATAAACAAATGGGACCTAATTAAAATTAAAAGCTTTTGCACAATAAAGGAAACTAGGAGCAAGGTGAAAAGACAGCCTTCAGAATGGGAGAAAATAATAGCAAACGAAGCAACAGACAAACAATTAATCTCAAAAATATACAAGCAACTCCTGCAGCTGAAATCCAGAAAAATAAACGACCCAATCAAAAAATGGGCCAAAGAACTAAACAGACATTTCTCCAAAGAAGACATACAGATGGCTAACAAACACATGAAAAGATGCTCAACATCACTCATTATTAGAGAAATGCAAATCAAAACCACAATGAGGTACCATTACACACCAGTCAGAATGGCTGCTATCCAAAAGTCTACAAGCAATAAATGCTGGAGAGGGTGTGGAGAAAAGGGAACCCTCTTACACCGTTGGTGGGAATGCAAACTAGTACAGCCACTATGGAGAAGATTGTGGAGATTCCTTAAAAAACTGGGAATAGAACTGCCATATGACCCAGCAATCCCACTGCTAGGCATACACACCGAGGAAACCAGAATTGAAAGAGATGCGTGTACCCCAATGTTCATCGCAGCACTGTTTACAATAGCCAGGACATGGAAGCAACCTAGATGTCCATCGGCAGACGAATGGATAAGGAAGCTGTGGTACATATACACAATGGAATATTACTCAGCCATTAAAAAAAATACATTTGAATCGGTTCTATTGAGATGGATGAAACTGGAGCCCATTATACAGAATGAAGTGAGCCAGAAAGAAAAGCACCAATACAGTATACTAATGCATGTATATGGAATTTGAAAGATGGTAATGGTAACCCTATATGTGAGACAAAATAAGAGACACAGATGCATAGAACAGTCCTGTAGACTCTGAGGGAGAAGGTGAGGGTGGGACGTTCTGGGACAATGACATTGAAACATGTATATTGTCATATGTGAAGCGGAACACCATTCCATGTTCTATGCATGGGACGGATGCTCAGGGATGGAGCGTTGGGATGACACAGTGGGATGGGAAGGGGAGGGAGGTGGGAGGAGGGTTCGGGAGGGGGAGCACATGTGAACCCATGGCTGATTCATGTCAATGTATGGCAAAAACTACTACAATATTGTAAAGTAGCCCCCAACTAAAATAAATAAAAAAATAAATTAAAAAAAAAAAAAGAACCGGAGAAAGAATGCCTTAGGATTTTGAAAAAAAAATAAAAATAAAAATAAAATAAAATAAAATCCAAATGCAAAAAAAAAAATAATAAAGTGTCAGTACATTTCAAAAAATGATATCATAGAGAAAAAATGTAGTTGAAATAAGTTAAAATGTGTTATTTACATATCTTTGTTCCACAATGTAAGTACATCAGAAGATAGAAACTTTCCAAATGAATTTACGTTATTTTAATGATCCCTGAGATATAAAGTCCTGATATTTCACTGTTGGCATCACTGGTTTGCAGGACCACACGGCACTGTGAGTCAGTAACAAACCTCAGTAGTCTTCATTCACAGTATTGCTATTGTAAAAGGTGAACGGCACAGTGTTATTTAATTTTCATTAAGTTTTGTCAGACAAAATAGTCTGAAATTCTTCAACTCTACAATTTTATAAATTTAGTGTGCCATATTTTAAGTTTCTGAAATGTAGATCAAACTATTTCTTGCCAAAAGAGTTTCCAAAAGGTCCAATTTCACATGCATGACAAAACCACCCAGTGCATTTATACATCTTTATGTAAATGTTCCAACAGAGACAAATTCAGCATTGCCCTGAAATACCAGTGATTTGATTTTCTTGCCAATTCCTCAAAAGTCTTCTTGCAGCCTCAAGTCCAGGCTAAGCCATCTTAAATGTTGTAGAACAGCAAACTAGCATATAGTGTGCCTAACTCATCTGTGGTTCAAGCCCACGGAATGTGTAGTTTTGGTGCTATTTGTTTATTCAAAGCACGTTTCATTCAAATTTTTTTGGGCACAAAACATGTAATAAATGGATCTAAGTTCTACATTCTTGCAAAAGATTGCTATCTTGATGTTGCCAGCTAAGGAATGTCACCCACTGCCTAGCTCTACAAGAATCCAGTCATTAGCCACTGCCCCCACTGACCTGCGACACACCTGAGAGAATTCAGGGTGAAGATCAGTGATGAGGCACTTTGTGCTCTGGGAAAACTGCAAAACAGGCCCTCAGATAGTTAGATATTTTCAGGAGGAAATTTCATGAATCCAGATTCTTGCATCTTCCCAGACTTAGAAAAGCACTAAAATCATTAACTGAGAGATCCGTGCCTCGTGACTTACAGTAACCTTCTACCAAGATGTGTGCTTGGCTGCATGTAACCCTTCTCCGAAATCACGAATCTACTGACCCCCTCACCCCCACCCTCTCTGGAGCAGCTCCTCAGAGCTCTCTGAGGGGTGTCTCCACAGCGCTCATACTGTACAGTTTTTTCAGTAGACAGTTTATTTGTTCTCTTTTGTTGCTGTAACAAATTCATTATCTCACAGCTCTATAGGATGGACCCAAACTGGGACTCACTGGGCTAAAATCAAGGAGTGGGTAGGGCTTCGTTCCTTTCTGGGTGCTCAAGGAAAGAATCTGCCTCCTTGCCTCTCCTGGCCTTAGGGGCCACCTGCATTCCCTTAGCTCATTTCTGTTTTTCAGAGCCAGCTATAGCTAGTCTGCTGGGTGAGACCTCACATCACATCTCCATGACTCTTTTTCCAACATCATTTCTCCAACCACAGCATGTTCTTGATTTGGTGTTAGTCGCTTAGTCGTTTCTGACTCTTTGCAACCTCATAGACTGTAGCCTGCCAGGCTCCTTTGTCCATGGGATTCTCCAGGCAAGAATACTGGAGTGGGCAGCCATTCCCTTCTCCCAGGGATATTCCGCACCCAGGGAATGAAGCAGGGTCTCCTGCATTGCAGGCAGGTTCTTTACCATCTGAGCCACCCCAGAAGCCCTCTCGCTTTTAAGGACTCGTGATTAGTTTGGATTCATCTGGATGATACAGGATAATCATTTTCAAGGTTCCTACCCCTAATAACATCTGCAAAAACTCTTTTGACATATAAATGAACACTTTCACAGGTTCCAAATATTAAGAAGAGAGTGTATGCATGCTAATTCATTTCAGTCGTGTCGGACTCTGAGACCCCATGGACTGTAGCCCGCCAGGTTCCTATGTCCATAGTATTCTCCGGGCAAGAATACTAGAATGGATTGCCATGCCCTCCTCCAGTGGATCTTCCTAACCCAGGGATGGAACCCATGTCCCTTTTATCTCCTGCACTGGCAGGCAGGTTCTTTACCACTAGCGCCACTGATAATACAATAGCTAACATTTATTGAGTGCTTACTCTGTGCAGCACTTGCTTTACATGTTTGACTTTTTAAATCTTCACGAAAAATCCTATGAGGGGGCTATCAACATTATTACTATTTTATTTGATGAATAAGTTGAGGCAAAATTTATATTTAAATGAGGTGTGCAGTGTTACCAAAAGAAATACTGAATGACCTTCAGTCCAGTAGTTTTTGTAACATACAAACATAACAGAAATGTATATTCTGTTCTATAATATAGTAGGGGTATATTACATTTTACTCTCCCCCGAAATGCATTTATTGCTTTCCTCCCTTGGAGTCGAGGGGAAAAATAGAACAGAATCTATACATTTCTGTTTTATTGATTCTGAAAGAATTGCCTCTGCTGGGACTGTGTGTGTGTGAGAGAGAGAAGGAAAGGGAGGGAGAGGGAGAGATTGACTTACTAGCAAAAGGGATTTCCTCCAGTTCTATTCTGCATCGTTTGTGCCAGTTTCACTCTGTGATATCTGTTCAAGACATTATAAGTGTATTATTTTGCCTTTGGAGTTATTAATATGCATTTATTAATTTGAGCTACTGTACAGGCCATATTAGAACTCAGCAAAAAATAGAATTCAGTTAACAGGGCTGTGGGAGAGCTCAAGGCCAGTCTCAGGGAATGCAGCATTTGATCTTTCTGGATTAACATTGAGCAACTACAGAGCAGTTGCCAAATTTCCTTGAACTTCCTTGGCCTAAAACTCTTGAGTTACCGAAAAATATTTTTGTTTCATTCCAGAGTCATTTGTTATGTGTTAGTCTGTTGCAAAGCTTCAGACTTGGGGGGTCTGCTTTGAGGAATCCATTTCTACTAAAATTTACCTTGAATTTTGACCAGGATTTCAACTTCCCATCTCTTTTCTAAAAGCTACATCTTCCTGCAAATTATAATCACCCTGCATACTATTTTCCCTGTCAATCTACTTAAAAATCCACTGTTTAGACAGCACAATGTTGGTGGGGCTGTGGGGAAGCAGGCACTCTGATATAGTCCTACTTGATGTGGACAATGGTCTGACTTCTATGGAGAACATACAGGCTTATCAGGTGGCGCCAATGGTAAAGAACCTGCCTGCCAATTCAGGAGACATGGGTTTGATCCCTGGGTCAGGAAGATCCCCTGAAGGATGAACTAGCAACCCACTCCAGTATTCTTGCCTCTAAAATCCTATGGAAAGAGGAGCCTGGCGTGCTGCAGTCCATGGAGTCGCAAAGACTCAGATACAACTGATCACTTGATTGTATTTATAAAAGTTACAAACTCATTTATTCTTGAACCCGGGAATTTCACTTCTGGGAATTTGTCCTTCTGATACAGATGTATATAATATGAAATGATATGTGTATTGTGTTATTTATTTGTAGCATTGTCTATAATAGCAAAATGTTAGAAATGGCCTTCAAGTGTCCTTCATTAGGAGATCAGTTAAATAAACTATGGTTCAGTTCAGTTCAGTCGCTCAATCGTGTCTGACTCTTTGCGACCCCATGAATTGCAGCACGCCAGGCCTCTCTGTCCATCACCAGCTCCCGGAGTCTACCCAAACCTATGTCCATCGAGTCAGTGATGCCATCCAACCATCTCATCCTCTGTCGTCCCCTTCTCCTCCTGCCCCCAATCCTTCCCAGCATTAGGGTCTTTTCCAATGAGTCAACTCTTCGCATGAGGTGGCCAAAGTATTGGAGTTTCAGCTTCAACATCAGTCCTTCCAATGAACACCCAGGATTGATCTCCTTTAGGATGGATTGATTGGATCTCCTTGCAGTCCAAGGGACTCTCAAGAGTCTTCTCCAACACCACAGTTCAAAAGCATCAATTCTTCGGTGCTCAGCTTTCTTCACTGTCCAACTCTCACATCCATACATGACCACTGGAAATTATCTATGGTATTGTCCCACAATTCAATAATATACAGCTGTAAAAAATAAAGGAAGGTCTTGTGTGTATTGCTGTAAGGTAATTTCCAAGGTACATTGTTAAGAGAAAAAGACAAGGTGTGGACTAGGGAGCTGTTGTTATTGTTCAGTTGCTCGGTCATGTCTGACTCCTGGTGACCCTGTGAACTGCAGCATGCCAGGGTTCCCTGTCATTCACCATCTCCCAGAGTTTGCTCAAACTCTTGTCCATTGAGCCAGTGATGCCATCCAACCTTATCTCATCTTCTGGCACCCCTTCTCCTGCTGCCTTCAATCTTTCCATGCATCCGGTCTTGTCCAATGAGTCAGCTCTTTGCATCAGGTGGCCGAAGTATTGGAGCTTTAACATGAGTCTTTCCAATGAATATTCAGGGTTGATTTCCTTTAGGATGGACTATTTGATCTCCTTGTTGTCCAAGGGACTCGCAAGAGTCCTCTCCAGCACCACAGTTCAAAAGCATCAATTCTTTGGCACTCAGCTTTCTCTGTGGCCCAACTCTCACATCTGTACATGACTACTGGAAAAACCATAGCTTTGACTAGACAGATCTTTGTCGGCAAAGTGGTATCTCAGCTTTTTAATATGCTTTCTAGGTTTGTATAGCTTTTCTTCCAAGAAGCAAGCCTCGTTTAATTTCATGGCAGCAGGTACCTTCCACAGTTATTTTGGAGCCCAAGAAAATAAAATCTGTTACTGTTTCCATTGTTTCCCCCATCTATTTGCCATGAAGTGATGAGACCAGATGCCATGATCTTAGTTTTTTGAATGCTGAGTTTGAAGCCAGCTTTTTCACTCTCCTCTTTCATCTTCATGAAGAGGCTCTTTAGTTCCTCTTCGCTTTCTGCCGTTAGAGTGAGTTGCCATTTCCCTCTTCAGGAGATCTTCCCGATCCAGGGATTGAGCCTGGTCTCCTTCATTGCAGGCAGTCTCCTGGACTGTAGGTGGATTATTTACCAACTGAGCCACCGTATATACTCATAATGTATATGTAAGTATAGTATATATAGAAGCAAACAAAAAATTTATAATGATATGTAGTGATAGATGTTAATTAGACTTATTGTGATCATTTTGCAGTATATGCAAATATACAATCATTATGTTATACACTTGGATATTATTTTTTTCACATTTTTATAATACAAAAAATGTTTTACTGAATTCTGCATAATGTGCAGAATTTGTAAACATGTACATGTTTACAAAGGAATGATCTTATATATATCAGCATGTATAAAATAGGTAACTAGTGCTGTGTAATACAGGGAGCTCAGCTTAGTGCTCTGTGATAACCTGGAGGGGTGGGATGGTGGGGTGGGGGGTGGGAGGCTTACAAGGGAGGGGACATATGTATACTTATAGCTGATTCATGTTGTACAGCATAAACCAACATGACATTGTAAAGCAATTATATTCCAATTTAAAATTTTTTAAAGTAAAAAAAAAAAAAGGATGATATACACAACAGCAGGAAGAAAAAAGAGAAAGAAGCCAACCACAAAAATTGCATATTGTACGATTCCGTGATAATAAGTCTACATGCTAAGTCGCTTCAGTCATATCCAACTCTTTGCCACCCTATGTACTGTGGCCCACCAGGTTCTTCTGTCCATGGGGTTTTCCAGGTAAGAATACAGAGTGGGTTGCCATGCCCTCCCCCAGGGGATCTTCCCAACCCAGGGATCGAACCCAAGTTTCTTCTGTCTCCTTCATTGGCAGGCAGGTTCTTTACTACTGTGCCACCTAGGAAGCTGATATTAAGTCTAGAACTGGCAAAACCAGTGATGTTGGAAATCTGATCAGTGGTTGCCTGAATTTGAGGATGAGAAAGCACTGATAGCGAGAAGTGTAAGGAAACTTTCTGGGGTGATGCCAATGTCCTATATATTCATTGTAGTAGTAGTAACTAGTTAATGTACATTAGTATCAAAAACTCATAGAAGAGTATACTTAAAATGTAAGCATTTATTTTGTATTATACTGTATATACTACGCCTCCATGGAGTTGGTTTGAAAACACATCTCCCTTAAGCTACTGTTTTATTTCTTTGTTCCCTTTTACAGAAAAATTCCTCAAAAGAGTTCTGTGTGTTCTGTGTTCCTTTTCCCTCCTCCGTTCTCTCTTTGACCATTAAAGTCCAACTTCTGCGTCATCACTTCACTGAGATTGCCTGAGTCAAGATAATCAACAATTTCCACGTAGTAAATGTCATGGCCAATTTTCAGTCCTCCTCTTGATTCATCAGCAGCATTTGTCGTATCAATTACTCTTTCCCTCTACAAATGCTTCCTCCCCTTGTCTTTAAGGACACATTTCCTTAAATTGAAGTGTAGTTGACTTACAATGTTACATTAGTTTCTGGCATGCTAACACAGAAACTGTATGTGTGTGTGTATATATATATATATATCCATATATGTATATGGAATCTAAAAGTGATATAAATAGATACATAAATATGTATATATTCTTTTCCAGATTCTTTCCATTATAGATTATTACAAGATATGGAGTACAGTTCCCTGTGCTATAGCGCAGGACCGTGTTGTTTGTTGATTTTATGTACAGTAGTTCATGTTTGTTAATCCTAAACTCTTACTTTATCCCTCCCCCACCCACTTCCCTCTTTGCTAATAAGTTTGTTTTCTATGTCTGTGAGTCTGTTTCTGTTTTGTAAATAAGTTCATTTATAGCATATTTTTAGATTTCACATAAAGTGATATAATATGGTATTTTTCTTTTTCTTTCTGACTTATTCCACTTAGCATGATAATTTCTATGTTCATTTGTGTTGCTGCAAATGGCATTGTTTCATTCCTTTTATGGCTGAGTAGTATATCATTTCAAGGACAGGGAAACCTGGCATGCTGCAGTCATGGGATCACAAAGAGTCTGACACAACTTAGTGACTCAACAACAACAGTATTCCAATATATGTAACATATCCATTGTGATCCATCGTGTCACATTCTTCATCCATTCATATATTGATGACACTTAGATTGCTTCAATGTCTTAGCTATGTAAATAGTGCTGCTGTGAACATTGGGGTGCACATATATTTTCGAATTAGACTTTTCTCTAGATGCCCAGGAATGGGAATACTGGATCCCATGGTAACTCTATTTTTCGGAATAATTTCTATTTTAAGGAACCTCCATGCTGTTCTCCATAGTTAGTGGCTGTCCCCATTTACATTCTCACCGACATTCCTCTTTCTCCAAACTAGGAGGGTAGCAACTTTAACTTACTCCCAACAAGTATATTACATACTTTGATTTAAATAAATCAATGTTCTGTCCGTAGTAGGCATTCAATAAATATTAGTTGAAAGAATTAATGAATTAAAGATATTTATCCTTGGATTTGAGAGTAGAAATACAGTGAAACAGCCAGAAATGAAATTCCAAGTGTTAGAAATATGTAGATTTCTGGTGGACCAGATTTTCCTGAGATAAGGAGGGCAAAGGGATTGGAAATTCATATAAACAATGTGTTCACTTAGAACCAAGACCCAGGTCAGTTCCTGTGATTCTAACAGAAGTAACAATTATCAACGGAAGATCTTCCATAAAGGGAAACTTTGCATATTGAAAATAGTAATTGAGAATCACTGAAAATGAAGAGAAGTTTCCAGCTTCCATAAGCTCCCAATTAACCCACTATTGACTATTAATTATCGATGATTAAGGAACATGGAGCGGGGGGGGTTGGAGCGGGGCGGGGTGGGGGGCAATGTTCTTCCAAAGAAGAAAATGTGTCCAGGAGGTACGATCAAAAACTATTTAAACTCCTTCTGTCCAGGAATAATAGAGCTTCAGAGAGTCACATTTGAGTATAATGTTAAAGGAAGATATATCAGAGTTCTGTTTAATTTGAAGATTTGCAAGCAAAACCATAATGGGGAAATTAGGCAAGCATTGGTCATTTTTGTCCAATAGATGGAGCCAGAACAGAAAGGAAGCTGTTTTTGCAGATTGCGAAATCACACAAAGACGGATTGGAATTGGGAATCTACTGTGGATTCCAGACCTTAGAGCTCATTAGGCATCCAGCCAGGCTCTGTCTGGTTGGTTGGTGTGGGGGAGGGGAAGGAGGATGAAATGAACTCCATGAATGTATAGAGTATATATAGCAACACAAAGCTATGTACCATGGAAAGAAAACAATTCTGATTTTAATTTGGACACCAAAGGTTTGTTTCTTCAAGTGTGCAAAACTTTGAACTTTAGAAACTGAGGTGGGATGGAGGCTGATTTGTGACACACTTTGGGTTATAAATAAAAGATTAATAGTTATATTAAAATTGTAAGGCTAATCTTTGTATTAAAATTAAAGTCATAAGACTGTAGGTTTATGGTAAACACATGTGTGCTAAAAGGAAAGAAAGAAAAAAGTGCAAAAAGAAGGCTTGTGATTCCCCAAATTACTATGACTGATTAATAACCAGATACATAAAGTTTCTGCAAAATTTGAACATTGTGATGCTACTAAAATTTATTGAATTACAAATAATGAATTATAGTTAATGGATGAACTTAATACTCTACCACTTTTAAGATGCTCTCCCGTAGATCATCCTGAGAGCAAACCTCAGAGACAGAAATTGATAACTGACCCAAGATTAACCGGGCAATTAGTAAAATAGATACCCCATCTTATGCACCTGCACCCCTTTGCCGTAAGCTCCTGTCAACCACCAAGAGTCCCCTGCCTCCTTGATTCTTGGAACAGATTTAGTGTATGTGGCTGAATAAGAATACAGTTCTCTAGAGATGGGAGCTGTGCTCTGGGCAGAGTGATGGCACAGTGAGTGAAGAGAGAGTGTGGAAGGAGAGCTGGGGCTGAGTGAGCTTGGACTCGTGGGACTGGTCCTCTCTTATCCACCCAGCAAGGGAGGGCTCTTTCCATCAGCCTGTGAGGACAGTGCAGGGAGAGAAGGACCAGGGAAACTCATAAGATTACTGGGCTGCATAAGGGCCTCCAGGAATGTAAAGTGAACCCATTTCCTGAGGTTGCATGCTCTGCTGCCACACTCAGTAGGGGAAGACAAGGCCACCTGGACTTAATAAGTTTGGGGTGAGCCAAGAGAGTAAAGCCCCATGAGATGGAAAAGGGTGCTTGGAGTGTGTTCAAGGAGATGACTATAATGATCAGCCACTGAATTTCAGTTGGATAAGAACATCAGTGAGGATGGAAAGTCACAGACGCAGTCTGAGCCCATTCTCAGTAGCCAAGGTTATAGAAGGACAAGGGCCGTAAGAAAACAAAGAGGAACCTGACCCTGATGGCCTCTTAGAGCGAGTAGAACCCAGTCTGTAAGCTAGTGATCTGTTCTCCTCTGCCTTAAACAACTCTGGGGTCTGCTGGTTCGCTCTCTTCCCTCAGGCTGTGGTGAAGCATCCTGCGGCTTCCCCCAGCTAACAGAGGTCCTCTCTGCCGTTCCCGGTCACACACCTGTCATTATTTCCTGTGTTTGTCTACATGTTTATTATCTGCCTTTTCTGCTGGAATATAAGCTCCACAAGGGCAGGGATGTCATCTGTTCCATTTCCCACAGCATCCTTAGCACATGGCAGATAGCCTAGCACACAGGAAGCATTCTATAAATATTTGTTGAATGAATTAACTGATGGCTGGCTAAAGTGTCAAGCACTATACTAAGGTTTTTACATACATTGTCTCCTTTATCTCTCATGTGATAAACATTCACACGAAAAAGCTAAAATTGAAGAGGTTTGTAATTTGATCAAGGTCACATAGCAAAGGTGAGAGTTACAACTAAGTGTTTCTGATTCTAAAACCTCTGCTCTTATCTTAGTAACTTTCATAAATATTTTGTAAATTTAAGCCAATACTGTATTATGCTAAAGTTTTCACAAAAAGCCAAGAAAAAAATAGAAGATGCAAGGAAAGTGGCTCCCTAACATCTGTGGCTGTGGCTCTGACATCTGCTCACGTACCAGGTATTCCACACATTTCAGAATCAAATGTGCTTTCTGATATTGGGTTCAAGTTTCAAAGAAGAAAACCCAGGATCTTCTTTAAGAGCCACTGCCTCTTCTCACCATGCATCCCTCTTCTTTTCTTCTTTCCTTGTCCGTAGCTCATCCTTCCTTTAAACTCACTACCTCCTTTCTTCACTCTCTGGGCACACTCAAAACAGAGACACAGAATTAGGTTGAGTTGTTATACTGTTACAAGAAGGAAGATCTGGTATAGGAGAAGTATAAAATAGGCAAACTTAGACAAAGAGGGGTACTGAGAAGGCATGAAAAGTAAAAAAAAAACAGAACGCACAAAAATTTCTATCTCCTATAGAGAAAGATCTAAGATCCCAGAAATATATGTGTATATGTGAGTGAGAAAGTATGGGGATCAAAACCAAATAATAACCCATATATAAAAGAAATAGTGTGAAATTGAGAAGCACCTTATTACTGTAGTACTTGGAACAAAAATTCCAAGTGATTTGAATTCAGTCATTCTTTTAATAACATGAATGTCACCTTCTCCTGCAAGAACTCCAAAATTACAACTTGCTGCTGAACAACCATCAGAAGAATATTGGATCCCACCAGAAATAGATACCCCACGTCCAAGGGCAAAGGAGAAGCCTCAGCAAGACTGTAGGAGGGGCAAAATCGCATTTAGAATCAAACCCCATACGCGCCAGAGATGCTTGGAGGGCTCAAACAAAATCTTGAGATTGAGCCAGACCTGCCTTTGAATGTCTGAGTGTTTCCTGCAGAGGTAAGGGTTGGCAGTGGCCTGCCACAGGACCAGGGGCTCTGGGTGCAGCAGACCTGAGTATGGCATAAGCCCTCTTGGAGGAGGTCGCCATTACCCCACCATAGAGCCCCCAGAACTTACACAGGACTGGGGAAACAGACTCTTGGAGGTCACAGACAAAACCTTGTGCAGACCAGGACCCAGGAGAAAGGAGCAGTGACCCCACAAGAGGCTGACCCAGATTTGTCTGTGAGTGTCAAGGAGTCTCCAGTGGAGGTGTGGGTCGGCGGTGGCCTGCCGCAGGGTTGGGGGCACTGAGTGCGGCACTGTGTGCACGGGACCTGTTGAAGGACTTTATTTTGGGGGGCTCTAAAACCACTGCAGATGGTGACTGCAGCCATGAAATTGAAAGACGCTCGCTCCTTGGAAGAAAAGTTATGACCAACCTAGACAGCATATTAAAAAGCAAAGACATTACCTTGCCATCAAAGGTCTATCTAGTCAAAGCTACTGGTTTTTCCAGTAGTCATGTATTGATATAAGAGTTGGACTATAAAGAAAGCTGAGTGCCACTGATGCTTCTGAACTGTGGTGTTGGAGAAGACTCTTGAGAGTTCCTTGGACTGCAAGGAGATCAAACCAATCCATCCAAAGGAAATGAGTCCTGAATATTCATTGGAAGGATGGATGCTGAAGCTGAAACTCCAATACTTTGGCCACCTGATGTGAAAAACTGACTCATTTGAAAAGACCCTGATGCTGGGAAAGATTGAAGGTGGAAGAAGAAGGGGACCCCAGAGGATGAGATGGTTGGATGGCATCACCAACTCGATGGACATGGGTTTGAGTAAGCTCCGGGAGTTGTTGATGGACAGGAAAGCCTGGTGTGCTGCAGTCCATGGGGTCGCAAAGAGCTGGACATGACTGAGTGACTGAACTGAACTGAACGTCACTATTAAGACTAAAACTAACAAGTAGGAATAAAAGATCCAGCTTGAAAACTCGAGTTTTCAGAAAAAATATTCGTCTATTTGCATCTCATGGTGCTGCTGCAAAATGTGACTCATACACTCAAAGTCCAGAAAGAAACTAAATTACAGTGCTTTAAAAGAAAACAATTATTCCTGATGTACTCTAAATTTTCCTAAAATAAGTTAGAAGGCTGAGATAGAAAAATCCTTATTTGTAGCCTTCAAAGGAGGTTCCCGCCACAGAGGCAATTGGCTCTTTGCCCCAGGATATGTCACAAATGAAGTGAAAACGTGAACGTTTGGCTCTTGTTCAGGCTCAGGTTGGGGAGTGGGCAAGCCTGTGGCTCCTGGGAAGTCTGTCCAGGGGCCTGTCTTGCTTTGTCTTCCAACCACTCACTACGTGTTTTGCAGGGACAGGATCACAGGCCTCAGAGGATGTTGTTCCGAGAAGACTAGCAAGTCAGAAGGAAGCTAAGAGTAGCACTCCCTACCCAACACAGTTCTCCCACTGTTGTTTGTCTGTAGGAGTAATGCTAATGCCTGTAATATTTCATCCTGCTGCATGAGGCCGGGGTGTTCCCATCAGATGAGTGACACTGGAGAAGGGACTTTCTGTTCTCCACGCACAGACGGCATGTCACTCATACACTCCACAATCCAAAGTGAGCAAAGACAAAAATCCAAAATTATATCTATATTTTTTTTACTTTTGTTTTAAATACTTTTGTATTCAGTGTAGAAAAATAAATGTGAATGTTTTATTTTCTTTTTTCCTCTTAAGAGCTATTCACCGTTGTTTCCTAAGGGGGAAAGAAAAATATTTAGTAATTAGTGTTTGGGATATCAGAGAAGCTGCATTCTCCAACAAACTCCAACTGGATCAGAGCTATAAATGTCTAAAAGAAAATCTAGTGGCTTCCCTGGTGGTCCACTGGTTAAGAATCCACCTTGCAATGCAGGGTTCAATCCCTGGTCTGGGAAGATCCCACATGCCGTGGAGCAGCTAAGCTTATGCACCACAACTACTGAGACCACTCTCTAGAGGCCACGAGCTGCAACTTCTGAGCCCACTAGCTGCACCTACTGAAACCTGCTTGCCTAGAGCCCGTGCTCCACAACAAGAGAAGCCACTGAAATGAGAAGCCCAAGCACCACAACTAGAGAGTTGCCTGCGCACAGCAATGAAGATCCAGCACAGCTAAAAATAGATAAAAGCTAAAGGTACTAGAAGACTTAGAAAGAATTCCCATTAAATATAGTAGACTGACCATATGCTTTTATTTTGTGTGTAGGATAAATAACAACTCCCAAAGATATGTCTGTGCCCCAACCCCCAGAACCTATGAATGTTTCCTTAAATCACAAAGACTTTGCAGATGTGATTAAGGCCCTTGAGATAGGGAGATTACTCTGGATTATCTGAGTGGGCCTTAAATGCAGCAGCAAGCATCTTTTTAGGAGAGAGAAGGCAGAGGTGTTACACAGACACTGGGGAAGGCAATGCGATCTCAGGGGCAGAGACTGCAGTGATGTAGCCACAAGACAAGGAGTGCTGGCAGCCACCAAAAGCTGGGAGGGCTGGAAACAGATTATCCCCTGGAGTCTCCAAGAGGAATGTGGCCCTGCTGACACCTTGATTTCAGTCCATAAAACTGATTTCAGACGTCTGGCCCCCAGAAATGTGAAAATAAAATTCTGTTTTTTTTAAGTCACCGATTTAGTGGCAATTTGCCTAATGACCCTACACTTGATCTTAGCCAAAAGGCCAAGAAGCAATGCATAGTGACCCGAGAAAACAAATACACTTCTGGATCCACCCAAACTTCACCAAAATAACAGTGAACAGAAGGAAAATGATACAACTCACAAAGATAAAATGAACAGCAGAAAAGAATTTCTGTAAATTTTTGGAAAATGGAAACATGAATGAGTGAGAGGCAACTTACTTATCAAAAGGAAGAAAACTGCAACCCTGAGAGCCAGGAGAAAAGGCTGTTAGCAAGACATGAGTCACTTCTCCCAGAGGGTCACCAAGCACCAGGCAGTGATGGGGGCGGAGAGTGGGGCTGAAGCTGAAAGGCTTCCAGTGGCATTAAGAACACCACATTGGGTCATGCGCCCCACCCCCTGCTTGATACTGATCAGCCAAGAGCCCGGTACACCCCTGTTCCTAGCCTCCCACACCTCAGTGCATTCCCCTGATCCCATCACCACATGACAGACCCATCAGTTCTACTCACACTCCTTCTGTTGAAGAGAACTGGTCTCAAGGTTCTTCCTAGATGTGGGTGGGCTGGGCAATGCCACACAGGGCCCGCACTGGCTTCCCACCACCCTGCCGTGCTACGAAGGAAGGCCTGCTTTCTGATGGCCCAATAGCAGCATATGCCACACTCTCTAAGGCACATTATCCTAAAATTTCAGAACACTGGGCGTAAAAAGAAGATTCTAAAAGTTCCCCAGATGAAAAACTTGGTCACTTCATGTACTAATGATCAGCAATCTGACTGGCATCAGACTTTAAAACAGCAATTCAAGATGCTAGAAAACAATAAGGCAACACCCTCAGTAGCTTATAAATGAAAAGTTTCTATTTAGCCAAACTGTCACAAAAACTAAGGGTGGTATGCAAGTTTTGAATGATATGCCCACAATGCATCATCTAAGAGGAAGCTATCAAAGTGCATAATTCAGCATAATGTGGAGTAAACAAGAAAGTGGAAGACATGAAATCCAGAGGAAGAAAAAATAATCAGGATGCATACAGGAGAGTGGCAAAGGGGGAGTCCTAGGATGATGGGTGTTTATCACACCTGGCAAGTAGATATTCCTACTTGAACAGAAGCCTGTGCAAGTGTGAAGGGGAGACATTTAAGGAGAAAAATAGAACTGATAGATTATTTACTGTGTTTGAGAATTTGGGGAAAAATTATTACTAAGAGTTTGCCAAGTTTGTTGGATTATCTGGGGACAAAAAGTGATGATATGTAGAAAACTAAGCAATTTCATCAGAAGTAAGGGGGGATTTAGCAATTATTAATGCCAGGAAAAGCAGGTTATATAAGAAGATATGGTTATGATATAATATTTGGTTCAGCAGTGAATAATATTTGATAGTCATAACCATATAAGCACTGATTCGACTTAACTAGAGATTGCAACATAATTATTTTGGGAAAAGGGGCGAAGCTAAAGTAGGGAGAGTTAGTGCTGGATAAGAAATCAAAAGCCTCAATGATTTCTTTTCCAGGATTCTAATCTATGCATATTTTCAACACATGTACAAAGATTTATGTACAAAGAAGTTCATTACATCACTGAACCAGAAATAGCAAAACAGACACAACTTAAATATCTGTCAGTTGAGGGATAACTGTTTTACCATTATCTTGAACAGGTCATGGTTAAATGAAGTAAAATGGAAGCTTTAAAAAAAAGCCAAGCGATAAATGATGACATGAACAACCAGATAGTGAAAACACAACGGGGAGGGCTGGGTCCCGTACCCCATCACTTTGGGGGGAAAATAAATATATGTATCGATATATTTCCATGCACAAACATTGAATCTTGTATATGTACAACTTCTGGGAAGATAAAGAAAGAACTACTAACCGTGACTGTTTCTATGGAAAGGAACTGTGATCAGACAGAAAGGGATAGAAAGAGACCTACTTTTCACTATACACCATTTTGTTACTTAAAATTTTATGCTAGACAATATTTATCTATTTAAATGAATAATTTTTAATTTTTAATAATTTTTAAAGGAAGGGAAAACCAAAATGGCAAAAGTAAGAAAATCAAAAAAACAACAAAATTAGCCCCCTTAATATCTCAACTTAATATATCAAATATGCCTTAAAATGTCATCTCACTACTTTCAGCATTTTCCTTTGTGCTGTGCTTAGTTATTCAGTCGTATCCAACTCTTTGCGACCTCATAGACTGTAGCCCGCCAGGCTCCTCTGTCCATGGGGATTCTCCAGACAAGAATACTGGAGTGGGTTGCCATGCCCTCCTCCAAGGGATCTTCCCAACCAAGGGATCAAACTCAGGTCTCCCTCATTGCAGGAAGATTCTTTACTGTCTGAGTCACCAGGGAAGCCATATATCAAACATGTCTTAAAATGTCATTTCACTATCTTTTAGCATTTTCCTTTAGGTGGTGGCAACTGCATTTTTTTTATGCTATCCATCTGTCTAACCTCGAAGATCTGTTCAACTGTAGTGTTTGGATTTCTTATCTTTTCTTTTCATAAGAAAAAATTTCTCAAGATGTTAAAGTATATATTGATGAAATGCATGGTCTGGAGATACTCCTGAATATTGTTATGCAAAATATAACCATGATAAATTTAAAAACAGGTTATACATTTGAGGAAATATAAAACAGACTGTGAAGATAAAACAGACTGGGAAGCTATTCTCCAAAATGTTGGCAGTGATTATTTCTGGATAGTAGAGAAATTAATAGGTGAATTTGTTTTTCTCTATCCCTTTCCATATATTTTACAATGAACATGGTATTTTTTTAAAACCTTGTTTTATCCTTCAAGCCTGATGGTCTTAAGTGTCACCTGGCACCCAAACATTTCCAATATCACTGAGCTCTTTATTTCTTAACTACTCTTGATGAAAGTGAGAGAGGCGAGTGAAAAAGTTGGCTTAAAACTCAACATTCAGAAAAGTAAGATCATGGCATCTGGTCCCATCACTTCATGTGAAATAGATGGGGAAACAGTGTCAGATTTTATTTTGGGGGGCTCCAAAATCACTGCTGATGGTGATTGCAGCCATGAAATTAAAAAACGCTTACTCCTTGGAAGGAAAGTTATGACCAACCTAGATAGCATATTAAAAAGCAGAGGCATTACTTTGCCAACAAAGGTCCATCTAGTCAAGGCTATGGTTTTTCCAGTAGTCATGTATGGATGTGACAGTTGGACTGTGAAGAAAGCTGAGTGCTGAAGAATTGATGCTTTTGAACTGTGGTGTTGGAGAAGACTCTTGAGAGTCCCTTGGACTGCAAGGAGATCCAACCAGTCCATCCTAAAGGAGATCATTCCTGGGTGTTCATTGGAAGGACTGATGTTGAAGCTGAAACTCCAATACTTTGGCCACCTCATGCAAAGAGTTGACTCATTGGAAAAGACCTTGATGCTGGGAAGGATTGGGGGCAGACAGAGGATGAGATGGCTGGATGGCTCACCAACTCGATGGACATGGGTTTGGGTAAGCTCCGGGAGTTGATGATGGACAGGGAAGCCTGGTGTGCTGCGATTCATGGGGTCGCAAAGAGTCAGACACAGCTGAGCGACTGAACTTAACTAAACTGAATGGAGTGAAAATAATGACAGAAACTTTAGACCCACCATAAGGACTATTGAAGGAGAGATTTCAGGGCTAAAGGAGCCTTTCAATGTTCTTCAAATCTATAATCAGATTTACTGTGCATGCGTGCATGCTAAGTTGCTTCAGTCGTGTCCAACTCTACAACCCTATGGACTGTGGCCCACCAGGCTCCTCTGTCTATGGGATTTTCCAGACAAGAATACTGGAGTGGGTGCCATGCCTTTCTCCAAAGATTTACTGTAAAGTTAATAAAATTTATGCTTTGGAGTAACCCCCCTTCACTTGCTCTTATCCCTTCCATAACATTGTGTCTCATTTTTTTTTTTAATGTGTATCATGGTTGTGACTTTATTTTTATAATTATATTTATTATTTGCTATGCTGGGTCTTCATTACTGCGTGGGCTTTTCTCTAGTTGCCACGAGCAGGGGCTACTCTCTAGCTGCGGTGAGTGGGCTTCTCTCCTTGCAGAGCACAGGCTCTAAGGTGGGTGGGCTTCAGTAGTGGCGGCTCCTGGGCTCTAGAGCACAGATTCAGTAGTTGTGGCACACAGGCTTATTCACTCCTCAGCATGTGGGATCTTCCCAGATTAGGGATCAAACCCGTGTCTCCTGCATTGGCAAGTAGATTGTTCTACCACTGAGCCAACAGGGAAGCCCCCACTGTATCTTATTTTGAATTCATAATTTGTATTCTTTTCCTTGCAGGGCTCATAAATCGTCCAGTTACAGAACCTACCAAACCAAGACCCACCACTGCCAAAGCATATCAAAATACTGTTTGACAATTTTTTAATATCCTTGAATGAGATAGCCTAGTTATCACTTATTCTGAGGGGATGTAGGGAAGATATCTATAAGCTCCCCACTAAACTGAGAGGCCAAGCCTTGAAAACTTTTGCACCCCTGTTGCCTTGCACTGTATTCAAAGACCAAGTATGCAAAGACCATTTGTAGCACTGTTAAACGGTAGTGCTTTTTCAGAGGAAAGTAAAAGGTCTCTTAAGCAATTCCTTGTCTTTGGAGTAGTTGAGGGATAGTCCTTGTAGAGCTATTTCTGATGGCTAGCAGAAAGGGTGCACCCATCTCAAATAACTGGGGCCACAGCATGACTCCTGGTCCCCAGAGTTTCTGACTGTCTGTGGGATGGTAAGTGGACCAGCCAGGTGAGTTATCACAATGGGACAGTGCAGGCAGACTCTGTGCCGGTGAGGAAAAGGCCCCCATCTCCCCTCTTTGAAGAGATACATTAGCATGTTTACCTATGAAACAGAGAAGAAGACATGTCTGGTATGTGACTTTTACATCTCTCAAACACAGGAATGCAAACTGGCGTGGGACACCAGAAGACAAGAGCGAGGGGTAAAAAAGTCAGGTGCCATGTGACCAGCACTCCCATTTCTGGGTATATACCCATAAGGAATGACAGAGGGATTTGATCAGATATTTGTACCCTCATGTTGATAGCAGCATTACTCACAATAGCCAAAAAGTGAAAGCAACCTATGTCCATCGACAGATGAACAGATAAACAAAATGAGCATACATACAATGGAATATTATTCAGTCTTTAAAGGAATGAAATTCTAACACATGCTACCCTGAACCTTGAGGACTTTGTACTAGTGAAGAAAGCCAATCACAAGAGGACAAATATTGTACAAATCTGCTTATTTGAGGTGTCTATAGAGTAGTCAAATTCAGAATGCAGAATGATGGTTACTAGGCCCTGGGGGAAGGGAAAAGTAAGGAATTGTTGTTTAATGGGTACAGAGTTTCTATTTTTCAAGATGAAATGAGTTCTAGAGATGGATGGTGGGGATGGTTACACAATAATGTGAATATATTTTAAGCACTGAACCTCACACTTAAAAATGGTTGAAATGGTCAGTTTTATGCTATTTATATTTTATTACCAGAAAATGCCTATAGATGGAATGAGGAAGTAAGTATTTCCCATATTTTATGAATATCTTAAGAAGAAGTTGGATGTTTATTCCAGGACTGTTCTGTAATACAGATTTGTAGATGTTAATAATGATTGCTAACTACTAATAAGTCAGGGACTGTACTAAGGGATTTATGTACATTATCTTAATTCTCATAACCTATGAGGTAGCCTCTGAGGTAAATGCTTTTTGTTATGGTCATTTTCAAGTTCAAAAAAGTGAGGCTTAGTTTAAATCATTTGCCCAGGGTGCAAGGTTAATGGATGGTAGAGCCCAGATTTGACAGATTTATTAGTAATTAAGCATATTGCTCATTTCAGAGTTGTAATTCTGCTTTTTATAATAAAAATTTTTTTGATTGTCTTAGCCTTTCTATTTTGTCCCTACATAGAACAAATTTCTAAGAAAAGAAATCTGAATCAAGAAAATCCAAATTACATTGATAGGCCAGAAGTTATGAGTTGAATAGCAATTCTTACCAAATTGTGCTTAAAACAATGCCAGCAAGTAGTCCCTCAAATTTACTATGGAGTTGGGATACTCAAGTCTAAATTCAGAGGTAAGGGGACTGGAAAAGCAATAATGACCAAATATTCCTTTTGGGATACAAATAATCTTGTAAAATAATTCTAAATATCACTTTAAATTTTTTATTTTCAGACTTCATAGCTGTAATTTCTGGCACATTATTCAGCATAAAGTTTTTTTAAAAAAGCATTAACTAGATAAAACACTTGACTCAACTAAGGAATTCAGAGATTACAGTCTGTTCATTTCTAGGACTCCATCTTCCCCCAAAGGATTAACTGGATATACTACTACATTTGCTTTTCAGACGTGTACTAATACATATACACATACACACACATACACAAAATGCACATGCATGTACTTCTACTACCTCCCATAGTCCCATCAAAGTGACAGAAAAAGTTTTCAAAGAGAATGAGATAAAAACAAGAATAGGAAACAAGAAACAGTCTCATCAACAGACTGGAAGCTTTGAGAAATTTGTGAAAGACAGAAAGCAAATGGATAGACGGAGACAAAATGTACAGAAAACTGCAGGCCAGAACACAAGAAATGAACACGTTTCCCTAAGGGGGCCCTGGAAGGGAGCTCACACTCAGCAAACTATACACTGATGAGCTGTGGGGCAATGCTGAGTGGCCTCATTAGAGAACTGGGTTCAGTGCCTAGGGACAGCCAGGCCCCTTTCCTTTGACCTGTGCAAACAGAGCTTGGCAGCTGAGACTTTTGCCCTCCGGCCAAAAGCCAGCCACACTGCCCTTTAGGAAGCAAGCTGTCAGCTCAGAGAGGGTTCTTGGTCAGGATTTTGTGGCCCACGGGGTAAAAGATAATGAAGAAATTCTGGATCTCTACAATAAACTCAGAGTTCGTTGTACTTAGTGTGTGTGAAAGTGTGTTAGTCGGTCAGTCGTGTTCAACACTTTGCAACTCCATGGGCTACAGCCCACAGGCTCCTGTCCATGGAATTCTCCAGGCAAGAATGTTGGAGTGGATAGCCAAAATCACTCTTAAAGTGCAGCTCCACCCATCCTACCTGAAAACTTCTGTTTCCCCGAAACCCCTCAGTTCTGCCCCTCACTCCCCACCCCCTCCCCTGCCCCCAACCCCTCTTGTTTGTTTCTTTGCCCACAGTAAACCCAACCAAGAAGCCTTCCTGTCCGCAAACCCCACCTACTAATATAAAAGCTGTCAGTCAGTCTATTCAAGAGCTTCTTGGGAAAGCAAATCTAAACCCACACAAGCTACTTCTACTAAATTAAGGTGTTTGTTTAGTTCTTAATTTATTCATACAAAAGGACAACAGGAAACATCCAACTTGCGAGAAAAAAAAATGCAAAAGGGAAAGACTTAGAAAATAAATTAGATACCTGAGGTTGGAAGAAAAAGATAATCCAAGCAGTTAAAGAGAATTTTTTAAAAAAACCTAATACACACAAACCAATTACATTCTTTATTAATCAATTAAGAAAGGTACTATTTAAAACAATTCTAATAAGAGCAATAAAAATGTTAATTATATCATCAGTGAAATTTATAACCTATTGCATTCTTAAGACAATTACAGTTTGTGATAAAAAGTAACAATAAGAGAACTTGAAAGAGTTCATAGAAACTAAAAAAGAAAATTTCAATGGAATTGCTAAATAATATAGATACAATAGAAGATCAAGTTGGTTACCTGGAAGAGAAAGGAAATAAAAAGACAGAGAATATGAGAAAAAATTAATATATATGGAAGTTAGTAAATCTAGTAAATCTAATATTTATAAAATGTGATTCTAAAAGGTATAGGAACTATGGAGAAAAAGAAATAATCAAGAAGATAATGAAATAAGTTTCCTTACACTAAGAGTTTTTAGATTGACAAAGTCTGCCAACTACTGAGCAGGAAAAACCAACAAGAGCATATGTAGACACCCTGGGGAAATTTTAGAGCTCCGAGAACAGAAAAGTGTTAGTCACTCAGCTGTGCCCGACTCTTTGGGAAACTTTGGACTGTAGCCTGCTAGACTCCTCTGTCCATGGGATTCTCCAGGCAAGAATGCTGGAGTGGGTTGCCATTGCCTTCTCCAGGGGACCCAGGGATTGAACCTGGGTCTCCCACACTGCAGGCAGAGTCTTTACCATCTGAGCTACCAGGGAAATTTTAGAATTCCAAGAACAGAAAAAAAAACCTAAAAGCTTCCAAAAAGGGAAGAATAAAAAGGAATGATTATCAAACTGTCATCCAACTTCTTTTCATCAATACTGGTAACAGAAGACAATTAATAAGACAAATGTATGTTGAGTGTATACAGTATGCTAGATACTATTTTAGATCCTTGGGATATATCAGTGAATCAAACAGACCAAAATCCTGCTCCAATGGATCTTACATTCTATTGGCAAAAGTATTCAAAATGCTGAAGGGGAGAAAATGAATTTTAGTATTCTAAACCCAGCCAAACTATCAGTAAAATGTGAGGGCTTAAAAAAAAAAGATTATTTGCTTATTTATTGTGGTAAAGGAAAGTACAGCACTTACTGTAGGGTGCCAAGCAAGGAGATTGGGCAACTTGTATTCAAAAGACTAGAACTCCCCAATGACTTTCAGGCAAGTATTTTTAACAATGCTTTTTTAAAAAAATACAATTTTATTTATTTTTAGTTGTGCTGAGTCTTCATCGCTGCATGGACTTTTCTCTAATTGCAGAGAGTAGGTTCAGTTCAGTTCAGTTGCTCAGTTCTGTCCGACTCTGCGACCCCATGGACTGCAGCACGCCAGGCTTCCCTGGCTATCATCAATACCTGGAGCTTGCTCAAACTCATGTCCATCGAGTCAGTGATGCCACCCAACCATCTCATCCCCTGTTGTCCCCTTTTCCTACCATCTTCAGTCTTTCCCAGCTTCAGGGTCTTTTCCAATGAGTCAGTTCTTCACATCAGGTGGCCACAGTATTGAAGTTTCAGCTTCAGCATCAGTCCTTCCAGTGAATATTCAGGACTGATTTCCTTTAGGATGGACTGGTTTGATCTCCTTGCAGTTCAAGGGATTCTCAAGAGTCTTCTCCAACACCACAGTTCAAAAGCATCAATTCTTTGGCACTCAGCTTTCTTTATAGTCCAACTCTCACATCCATACTTGACCACTGGAAAAACCATAGCTCTGACTAGACAGACCTTTGTTGGCAAAGTAATGTCTCTGCTTTTTAATATGCTGTCTAGGCTGGTCGTAGCTTTTCTTTCAAGGAGCAAGTGTCTTTTAATTTCATGGCTGTAGTCACCATCTGCAGTGATTTTGGAGCCCAAGAAAATAAAGTCTGCCACTGTTTACACTGTTTCTCCATCTATTTGCTATGAAGTGATGGGACCAAATGACATGATCTTAGTTTTCTGAATGTTGAGTTTTAAGCCAACTTTTCACTCTCTTCTTTTAATTTCATCAAGAGGCTCTTTAGTTCTTCTTCACTTTCTGCCGTAAGGGTGGTGTTATCTGCATATCTGAGGTTATTGATATTTCCCCTGGAAATCTTCATTCCATTTTGTACTTCATCCAGCACAGCATTTCACATGATGTACTCTGCATATAAATTAAATAAGCAGGGTGACAATATACAGCCTTGACGAACTCCTTTCCCGATTTGGAACCAGTCTGTTGTTCCATGTCCAGTTCTAACTGTTGCTTCTTGACCTGCATACAGGTTTCTCATGAGGCAGGTAAAGTGGTCTGGTATTCCCATGTCTTTCAGAATTTTCCACAGTTTGTTGTGACCCACACAGTGAAAGGCTTTGACGTGGTCAATAAAGCAGAAGCAGATGTTTTTCTGGAACTCTTTTGCTTTTTCGATTATCCAGTAGATGTTGGTAATTTGATCTCTGGTACCTCTGCCTTTTCTAAAACCAGCTTGAACATCTGGAAGTTCACAGTTCATGTACGGTCGAAGCCTGGCTTGGAGAATTTTGAGAATTACTTTTCTAGTGTGTAAGACAAGTGCAATTGTGGAGTAGTTTGAACATTCTTTGGCATTGCCCTTCTTTGGGATTGGAATGAAAACTGACCTTTTCCAGTCCTGTGGCCACTGCTGAGTTTTCCAAATTTGCTGGCATATTGAGTGCAGCACTTTCTCAGCATCATCTTTTAGGGCTTGAAATAGCTCAACTGGAATTCCATCACCATCACCATTATCTTCATTACCTCCTCCATAGTTTGGTCTCAGGTCAAACAATAGGGAGGGAACATAGCCCCACCAATCAACAGCAAATTGGATTAAAGATTTACTGAGCATGGCCTGCCCATCAGAATAAGACCCAGTTTCCCCCACAGTCAGTCTCTCCCATCAGGAAACACCCATAAGCCTCTTATCCTTATCCATCAGAGGGTAGACAGAATGAAAACCACAATTACAGAAAACTGATCAAACTGATCACATGGACCACAGCCTTGTCTACCCAACGAAACTATGAGTCATGCCATGTAGGGCCACCCATGATGGACAGGTCATGGTGGAGAGTTCTGATAAAACGTGGTCCACTGGAGAAGGGAATGGCAAGCCACTTCAGTATTCTTGCCTGGAGAACCCCATGAACAGTATGAAAAGGCAAAGAGTGGGGGCTCCTCTCTAGTTGTGGTGAGTGGGCTTCTCATTGCAGTGGCTTCTCTTGTTGCAGAGCACAGGCTCCAGGGTGAGCGGGCTTCAGGAATTTCAGTGCATTGGCTCAGTGGTTGTGGCTCCCAGGCTCCAGAGCATGGGCTCAATAGTTTTGCCCCATCAGCTTAGTTGCTTCACAGCATGTGGCATCTTCCTTAACCAGGAATCAGAGCTGTGTCTCCTGCATTGGCAGGTGGATTCTTTACCATTGCGTCACCAGGAAAGACCCAGGCGAAGATTTTTAAAGGTAACATTAAGGGTGAGGGTCACAGGGTATGCGATCAGCTCATGGACATTCTTCTGATTTGTTGGTGGTGAGGTGACAGTGATATTTCAGGGATCTTAATCATTAACCTGGTTCCAACCAGTCTATGGTCTACATGTTTGTGATCAGTTTGTAGTCACCATCTTCCACCAGGTGGAGGGGGTCTTAGATCCTGCAGAACAACTCAAAGATGTGTGTCAGATTGATATGTAATCCCTTGAGGAAAGACTATTCTTAGACATTCAGGAAATCAGAGAACTTACTTCTTACACAACACAAACCAAGAACTTAAAGAAGTAATCCAACAAATTGTAATCCAAAGGATTTCCCTGGTGGTCCAGTGGCTAAGACTGTACTCCCAATACTCAGGGCCAGGTTTGATCCCTGGTCATGGTCATGAGCATCCCTGGTCATGGTCATAGACCCCACATGCTTCAACTAAGAGTTCAGATGCCATAACTAAAGATCCCACATGCTGTAATATCCTGCATCCTGGTGCAGCCAAATAAATATTTTTAAAATAAACAAAAACAAAAAAATCCAAACAAACAAAAAACCAAAGTATAATCCAAGAAAGAGAACAAGAAGCAATGCTATCTGAATATGAGCCAGAGGAAGTACAGAAGGTAAGAAGAGGAGCAAAGGAAAGAAGGTAGAAGGATGTTTTAGTTCTTCAAGTTTAGAAGAAACTCATTTAAGCTGCAGATTTTTAGTTAAATAGGATCACATTTCCTTCTTGATGTTGATTCATCTACACAACTCAGTTGATAGTAATAGCTGGTAGTTGTAGCGGAGTGCTTTACATGGGTTAACATTTTTACTCTTCAGAAGACTTAGTTACAATTACAGAGCAGAATATAAATATATTAAAATATGACTATGTCCATATAGATATATATATACATGTATCTGTACATTAGAGGTGTATTGAAAGATGGATGGTCTCGTATAACTGGGAATCAAAAATGTCTGTCTTAGTAAATACAGAAGTAGAAGTTTAGGTACATTATTTAAAGTTATAAAGAATAATTTAAATACAGTATTAGAAACATTCCAAATATATTATAAATAATATAACTAACACAAAGTTGGTGATGAAGGGATACAGACAAGTTGGGAGGAAGTATAAACAAAAGAAATTACTAATTTTTCCTATATGAGAGTCAGTACATGCTTTCTAAAGTTGACAAATTGAGAAATGGAGCTATAAGCATATTATTTTAAATTATAATGGTAACTGTGGTGTGATCTAGTAACAGTACCTGTTAATGGTGCTGTTTCTGAAGAGCAGGCCTAGACTGCAATGGTAGGGAGATCATATCCATTTTTTGAAAAATTTTTCATTGGACTATAGTTCATCTACAATGTTGTGTTGGTTTCTGCTATGTAGCAAAGTGAATCAGTTATGCATATACATATATCTACTCTTTTTCAGAATCTTTTCCCATATAGGTCATTACAGAGTATCAAGTAGAGTTCTCTGTATACAGTAGGTCCTTATTAGTGATCCACATATCCATTTTGCACTCTCCTGTACTGACAAATCTTTTTCTTATTATGTGTATGTAAAACTGCCATAAAATAATAATAAACTGCTTCAACAATACTAATATGTTAATATTTTTAAAGAGTGAAAACATACTAAGTTAATCTTTTCCACAAACACAGCCATAATATTTAATATATATAGGTATATGTTACTTAGTCATAGTTGCCAAATGTCCTCAAAGGCTCACAGTTTTTAGGAAAAGTTCTTAGGTCAAAGAGAGTTTAGCGTATTATTTATCTGACTTTTTTAAGTTGAAAAACAAATAAAACCCACTCCCTAGCTTTTCTGATTTCAAATTTGAGGAAAGTTGCAAATACTGTGTGTCCTAACCTTGTTGACCCTACAAATGACTCAAAAACTGATGAACTAAAGACTTTGGACTTTCAAAAAAAGGAAATCAATCACTTAGGATTACTCATCTGTCAAACTAGAATAAAATGCAGTTTGTATTATGCAAGCTTCGTTAACAGTTAATATTTATTCAGTCAGGGACGCTGTGGTGAAGTGGACAGAGCTCGGGTCAGAGAGCCTTTCTGTGCCAGCTCTGTCCATAACTAGCCCAGTGACCTGAGGCCACCGCTTAATCTTCAGTTCCTTCATTTGTAGAGTGTGGATATAATCTACCTCCTCACTACTTCATATTGTCCCTATGAGGATCAAAAAGGATAAATCACTTGAAAGTCTTTGAAGTATTACAAAGTGCTCTGAGATTACAATATAGTATAATTTGGATGATAGAGTCTCAAAGTTGGAAAGAATTTAGAAGTTAACTAGTTAAATTTCTTTGATTTGGTTTCTTTTTCTGACTTGCTTAGAGGTACTTTATATATTATTCCCAAGAGTCTTATAACAGAAATTGATTTAAAGTTATATTCTTCTGAATTATGTCCTCTTCCAAAATTGCAAAGAATCAAAGCTTGTTAATGCTGCAAGGGACTCTGCCAGTCATTTCACCTAATCCCCTTGCTTTAATATGAAGCAACAGCAGTCCAAAGAGGGCAGCTGCCCTAAGACCAACAGAGGACAGTGAACTCAGACCTTGGATTAGAGTGTGGATTCCCAGACTCCTAGTCGCACGATCCTTTCCCATGCCACTGCTAAATCAAGAAAAGAATGACCGTTTTTGGATAATAACAGTTAATAGAGGTATATATTAACCTGACAAGGTATAATTAACCTGACAACAGTATGCCAATTATTTCTAACCATTTTTGGAATGTTCAAAAGATTTTTCTTTCCTCAAAAAGCAATTATATGACAAAATAAACAATAAAAATGTAAAAATTGAGAAAAAAAATTTTTTAAATGAAAAAAGTAATTATGTTTGAAAAATAATATAACTATATAAACTCAAATCTATTCTCGAAGTAAAGCTAAGATTGTAAGTATCAGCACAGTTAGGCATTTAATAGTCAAATAAATTACCAACATTTCAGTGAAACTTGGTTTCATTTAGGTCTTTGGAAGAGAGGTGGAAGAGTGTAAGTGGTAGGAACACAGGGTTTAAGTCACAACGTAAATTCAAATTCCAGCCCTGCCAATTACTAGATATATAACTTTTGAAAATGTACTCAATCTCCCTAAGTCTCAGTTTCCTCACATGTATTATGAGAATCGTTGTTGTTGTTGTTCAGTCACTACATCATGTCTGCTTCTTCGTGACCTCACGGACTGCAGCAGGTCAAGCTCCTCTGTCCTCCACTATCTCCCAGAGCTTACTCAAATTCATGTCCATTGAGTCAGTGATGCTATCTAACCATCTCATCCTCTGCTGTCCCCTTCTCCTTTTGCTTTCGATCTTTCTGAGCATCAGGGTCTTTTCCAATGAGTTGGCTCTTCTCATCAAGTGGCCAAAGTATTGGAGCTTCAGCATCAGTCTTTCCAGTGAATATTCAGGGTTAATTTCCTTTAGGATGGACTGGTTTGATCTCCTTACTGTCCAAGGGACTCTAAAGAGTCTTCTTTAACACCACAGTTTGAAAGCATCAATTCTTCAGTGCTCATCCTTCTTTATGGTCCAACCCTCACGCTCACATGTGACTACGGAAAAAACCATAGCTTTGACTGGACAGACCTTTGTCAGCAAAGTGATGTCTCTGCTTTTTAATATGTTGTCTAGGTTTGTCATAGCTTTCCTTCCAAGGAGCAAGCGTATTTTAATTTCATGGCTGCAGTCACCATCCACAGTGATTTTGGAATCCAATAAAATAAAATCTGTCACTGCTTCCACTTTTTCCCCATCTATTTGCCATGAAATGATGGGACCAGATGCCATAATCTTAGTTTTTTTAATGTTGAGTTTTAATAACAATTATATCATAGGGTGGTTGTAAGGATTAAAAAGCAATTCACAGAATTCAATAAACAGGATCACTCACTTATTACCATTTGGGATTTTCATAGATGGAGAGACCAGAGCTCATGGCAACTATTTACTCAAGATTGCTCACCTAGTAAGTGGTAGAGACAAAACTGGAACCTATTTAGCTTTGTTAAAAGCTCCAGCACTTTCTACAACTAAAAGAAAGTTCTCCCTAAGTAGGCCAGTTTTGTCAGCCAATTTCAGATGATAAGGCCTCTAAATGGTTGCCTCTCTGCTCGCCTGCCAAAGAAAGCCGCTGGACCCTCAAGTTCATAGTCCCTGTGTGCTGGGGAGGGGTGGCCACCCATCTGTGCCACACAACCCTCTGTTGTGTTCCTATGATCCTGATTTTGTGTACTAAGAGGAGGCACATGCCCTTCATCCCTTCCACCATCTCAGGCTGCTCCTGACAGGACTGGGAAAACCCTTCTCCTTTTTACACCCGTATCTGATTGCAGGCTCTTCCACACTCAAGTCCCCCTCAAGAACGCCTGATTTTTCTCTGAGAGGGCTCATGCAGATTTGACTCCCCCTATCCTAGAGGTTAGGGGACCAAGTCTTTCTATTTCTGTGTGTCTCAGAGTCCAGCATGAGTTGGCATTCATTAGAACTCCATAAATGTTTGCTGGGAAACAGTTGAAAGGAAGAAGGAGAGGAAAGTAGATACCAGTGTTCTTGTCACTCTAGAGTTCCTGAAAAGGGTATAACCAGGAGGTCACCCCACCGAGTTCCAAAAACATCTAACAATATTCACACATTTATCTCATGTATCTATCCATATATGGAAGTATTGATAATAGAGAAATCACTTTTAGTCTCAGAAATCAAGCTCACACTTTAGGAGATTATAGGTGCACGTGTGTGTGTAAGTCCAAGTTAGGCGGGGACTATGAGGATTGAATTGCAAATGTGAGTGGAGTCCAATAGCAGGACATGGAAATTAGAAGGCCTCAGTTCTTCTTACATATATGCCTCCAAGCTGCTATATAAACTTGGGTAAGTCACACTCTCAGAACAGTTGAAATAGATGTAATTTTAAAGGCTGTCACTCTTACAGAATTGTCATAGACAAAAATGATAATGCATTTTAAATAGCTGGTTTTAAAAGGACCCATGGCAGTGATCATTGTACTTTCTGAATTTTTACAATGCCTACTGATCTTTACAGACCATATTCTATCATTTGAGCTTTTTCTAGTTGCACTTTCTCTCTATCCCAACTAATACCTCTAGAATTCATAACTTTTGGCTATACAGACATTTATTCCCATTAATTCCATCTCTGAAATGGCTTTAGAATCTGTCCCCAGCCTCTCTGTTCCCCTTGTGACTCTCCAAGTCTTTTCAACAATCCTCACTTGGATGCAAGAGCCTTTTTAACAGTCACTCTCCATTATATCTGCTTCATTCTAGGACATTAAATTCAGGCTGCCCATGGCATGTATCTCTGAGAGTATGTAAAAGCTCAGCTTTTGGCTGCAGCTATCTTGAATATATCCTTCAGTATTCTCTAGTTTCTAACCCCTTGGCACACTATTCCAGTTCCTAATGCCAGTCGTAGACTCCCGGCTTTGATTACCTGAGTGGACATGCTTTTCTGTCACGCCACATTCTATTTGACTTAACATCATTTTTATTCACAAGCCCATAGCTGCAACCCTGGGTCAAAAAAGTATTTTCATTGCCTTGTTCTGGCTATGATTGAGTCATTTTAGCCCACTAGCTGACTCATTTTGTAAAGGAGACCAGGCAAAGTCCATCATTAAAGTGTCATTACAACACTCCAATTATAACATGATACTCTCTGATTTCAGTGTCAACAGCAAAATGTCAGTGCTGTTGTCCAGTATCTGGGGACTTGGCTGGGTATGAGACACAAATGATCTTTGGCGACAGAAGGCTGGTGGGAAGGAAAACAGAAGTTGGCTTTTTGGGAACACCCACCACTGGAATGGAAGGTGGACTAGGAGGAGCTGACCAAGCTCCAAAAGCAGGCCCTGGAAGAGGTTGTTAGGGGAGCAAAGTCAGGAGGTCACGACAGTCTCAGCTACCAATCCAGAGGCTGTTGGAGCTGCCATGGAGGCAGAGGGGACAGAGGTTAACCAAGCCAATTACACTCTTCAAGTTTTCACCTTAGAAAACACACAGAGAAATCCTTGCTGAGCAGTCCATTTATTCCTTCAATAAATCATTAGGCACCATGTATGTATGAGACATTGTGTTAGGCATTGAAAACACAAAGGAAAAAGAAAGCAGGCGTGGTGACTTCTTTGGCAAGCTTTGTTAAATAACTTGGCACACACCATTCTTCTTTACTGTCTTGTCAGTTTTAGAATAGGTTTTAGACCAGTAGATATGGCTTCTAGCCAATGCATTTATGCAAACAATTCTCAGGTGTGCCACAAATACGTGGTCAAGATAAGATTATAGCCTCCATCTCTGCTCTGAAATAAAGAAACAATCTTTTTTTTAAAAAAGAAATCCTTCATAGGCAAATAACAAATATATACATTGGTGGTTTCTGGTTGTCTTGAATCTTCCAAGCAGTTTTTCCAACTCACCATCCCTCTATATTCAGTTCAAAAAAAAAAAAACAAATCCCAGCCTGGAATCTTGAATAGTTAATCATCACAACACAATTTTCAACAATACACCCATGTGCTTATGCTAACTGTCAAGAGTTCTTGGTGACCCAACCCAATGAAAGGATTTCATTTTGTTGAACTTGCTTCTCACAGAAAGATTAGTAACAACAACAACAAATTAGCCCTTTGAGAAGAAACTAGTTCATATCACTAAGAATCAGTGTCCAGTGAGAAAGAAAGCTTACATAAATAAATAGGCATGTCAGAGGACTTCCCTGGTGGTCCAGTGATTGGGATTTCATGTTTCCACTGAGAGGGGCATGGGATAATCCCTGGTTGGAGAACTAGGATCCTGCATGCTGCACAGCATGGACCAAAAAAAAAAAGAGAGACATGTCATATTCTTGGCTTGAAAGACATACATTGTAAAGATATCCGTTCTTCCTAAAACCAAACTAACAGTTTATTACAGCCCAATAGAATTCTAATGGAATCCTTTGGGGACTTGGGAAAACAGTTTTAAACTTTGGAAGAACAAAAATCTGCAAGAATAGCCAGGAAGAACCTAATACAGAAGAGTATTCGGAAGGACTTTGCTAGTTATTTAAACTGCAATATTTGCTGCTATATTCTGCTGCAGGAATAGACAGATAATGAATGAAACAAACTATTGAATGGTAGATATGAATGAGATTTGATTATATAATAAAATGGTGAAAAGAAATGTGTTTGTTATTTGTACAGTCAGTTTAATCATTTGGAAAAAGAATAAAGTTGGAACCCTACCTTGAACTTCCAAATGGAATAAAGATTTAGAGTACTAAAAACTTTTTGATGAATAATTTTATAATGTTTAAATAAAAGAGGGCTTGAAAGCATGATACTTGGCTGTCTCAGCATCAGATCCCCGCCCTGCACCCCAAGGGTGTGATTCCCCACTGTGGGTGGTCTCTGTGTGAGAGAGTACACTGCCTGGACATAGGTGCTGAGGAGATCAGGCCTCCTCAGGCACACACATGTGGCCTTGGGGGACTTTCTGTGACTTGCTGACTAAAGAAGGTGTTCACGACTGGTTTTCAGATGATTCTTCCCTGATATACAGACGCCAGTACACTACACTGGTATATCTCATTGCCCACCTTCCTGGAAGGAGCAATGGCCTTTTGGTTTAAAATCCAAGAAAAGACTTCAGTCAAGGGGGACACATTAAAGATTCTACTGAACTGGAAAATGAAACTCCTACCTTTTTATTTCTTGGCACACAGACAGAAAAGAAAGTTCAAGTGTAGACTGGGTGATTCACTCTGACTACAAAGGGAAAGAGAGTTATTGTAGCATAATAGGGGCAGAGAGGGGACGCCTAGGCTTACCCCTGCATACTCTGTGGCCAATGTTAAAAGTCAGTGCAGGAGATGGTAGTAACACTACACAAGCAGAGCCATTATGCACTCAGATCCCTTGGAAATGAAACTTTGGGTCACCTGCACCAGGAAAAACCCAACCAGCTAAAGAATAAGTGGAGGGCAAAGAATCAGCTTTGTGTTTTCTAGATAGTATTTTGGGTTATGTATCCCAGGACTAACTTTAACGTGTCAATATATCCCCATTTTAAGCACTAAGTCTGTTCAAGTTTCCTAAAGAAAGATAAACCTTCTTGCTTACGAATTGATCTGCAGAGGAAGTTTATACCATCTGCTGTTTTTCATCTTGCTGTCTCTTCTCTCCCTTATTCCCTACCTTCTGGTCCTTGGGACTCTCTCCAACCCTCTTTCTGCTTTTGATACTTTGCTATTGTTTCCCTCAATTCATCAGGCTCTATCCCACCTCCATCCACTCACAGCTTTTCCCCATTCCCTCCCTTTCTTCCACGCTGCTCACCTCCTACCATCTGAGATGCCATCTAACAGTCTTCTCTGAAGCCTCATGGGTATAGGCCCAACAAGACTGATCACTTCCTCCTTACTATGTAAGAGTACTTTATCATTATAGGTTTACATGTTTGTCTCTGCTTATGAAATTCACCTTTAAAACCCCAGAGTTTGGCCCTGAGAATAGCACAGAGTAGGTGCTCAATAATGCATGTGGACCAAACAAATGAATCACCAGTGTTAGAGGCAGGTTGAGAATGGATAGACTCTCAGCCATAGGCTTCCTTTGTTTTTTTTACATCTTCTTCAATTTCCTTTGTTAATATTTTATAGTTCTCTGCATGAAAGTCTTTCACTTCCTTGGTGATTTTTACTCCTAAGTATTTTATTTTCTGGACGTGATTTTATTAGCATATGGATTTTTTGTTACATTCCCTTTCTGGTATTTCATTCTTAGTGTAAAGAAATAACAGCTGACTCCTGTATGTTAAGCTTGTATCTTGCCATCTTAATGAATTCATTTGTCAGCTCTAGTCGTTTTTGTGTGAAGTCTTCAGGGTTTTCTATATATCGTAGGCAATTATAAGTCTGTGTTGTGTTGTTTATTTATAATATTTTTGGCTGTCCTAGGTTTTTGATGCTGTGCGCCGACTTCCTCTAGTTGGGGTGAGCAGGGGCCACTCTAGTTTCGTAGACTTTCAATGGAACAAATATTCCTCTAGGTTAACTCTGCCCTAAATAACTAAAGCTTATACCCACAAGCACTTAGAAAGAGCCCATATTAATTCTGTACTCCAGAATATATTGCTATTTTTCACATTCAACACTTCATGGGGAAAGATTCCAGGCCTGTGGATACAAAAAGATCATAGTAATGACCAGTGAGACTTTCTCTACCTTTGGCCCTGATCCTGTGCCTCTCTTTCTTCAAGAGTAAGTTGTACAAAAAACACAGCATAGTCCGTAGTGCATTTTCAGTTTGGGGGATAATTGGGGCTAGGTATTCAGTACTATTGCTGTATTTCAGTTTGCATTTTTGTTGCAAACTTCAATCACTCGCTAATCGAATTCTTCTTCCTTTCCCTAACATTTCCCTAGGTCTGATAACTGTCTTGGTAAACACACTGAATATTAATAGCATGTGAAATTTTGGGAAATTTCCATTTCTTTCCTTTTTTCTCAAAAATACTTTTTTCCATTTTTACCTACCATCATTGTCAGAAGTATATTTTACATGACAGGAGTCTTGTAACCTCTCCAAATGTCTCTGTTTCCTCCTGAGAATATTTCAATCATTTTTGTATCTGTTTGGACTAATTTTAATTATGAATCCCTGGTCACGGGGCTACTCACATCCAGCTTTCTGTTCTATTTACTCACTGAGCCAGAATTTTAAATCCATAAACTCAGAGCAACCACATTAAAGCTTTGGGGATAGTAGAAGCTATTTTATGCACTAAAGCAGCAATTTGCCAAATGTTCCCTAGTGATCTGGGAAAAAAATTGCTGTTTTTCATGGTATTTAATTTGCTTCCAGGAATTTAGGGAAAGAGAGAATCTGAGTTAATGTGAACAAATGGATAATCTTAGATCCTACCTGTCCTAAAATCAATACTGTTGCCTAATTGAGTGAGCATGTACAGGAAATGATACAGGCCCAGCTCTCTGAAGAGTGAAATGGGATACTTTCCTCTCTTGGGAAAATAACCATAGGAGAAATTCTGTTTCTGTTTCACGACTTCTCTCAAAGTTAATTGTTTACTTTATGCACCAAATAATAGTTAAAATATGCATGTATTTTTAAATCTTAGGTTACCAAATATCGGGCATTCCTTGTTTACAATATAGTCTTGAAATACATTCACCATTTGAAACTTGGAAACTCAATATTTATCAAAATAAAAAAGTGGTCCTTTAATGATTTTATGAATTTGGGCCGAAAAGTGGAGATGAAACAGTGACTAAAAGAGACATCATCTTAACTTTCATTACATTTATAGTCTAGCTGGGAGATTGCAATAACGGGTCTTCATATGATTAATGTGTAAACAAAACTCTGAGGATTTTGATCTCAATAATAAACTGCATTCATCTGGTCAAGATCACTACAGATCTTCATATGGCTGAATCCAATGGTCAAGTCTCAGTCAATCTTACTCAGTATCTCAAAAGAATTTGATACAGTGGCTCACAACCTCCTTTCCTAAACATTTCTTCAAGTGATGTCCAATTTCTTGGCGTGACTTCTAAGTTCTTATTTTCAGTCCAGCCATTTTTCTAAATTTGACATTCTATATGTCTTTCTGCTACCAAAGCCCCTTCTCAGAGATCTAACAGCACCTCAAATTAAACCTGTCTTGACTGAACTCTGCATTGCATTCTCCACTCCACACAAATCTACTTCTCTCCTCTTGTTCACTATTTTATTAAATGGAACCTGATTTATTCAGTACATCAGATTAAAGATATTGGAATTGGCCATAATTTTTCTTTCTTTCATACTCCTCATGTAAATGACCAGAAAATCCCATTGGATTTATTTTCAACATATCACAATTTTATTGTCTCCACCCACCTTTGTCACTACTATTTTAGTTCAAGACACCTTTTTCTATCATCTGGATTATTCTAGTAGATTCCCAACTCATCTCTTTGATTCCGCCCTTTTGTTCTGTACTCCACACCGCAGTTAGAGCCTTTTGAAGGTCTCATCATGGCATTTCCCTGTTTATTTCCTTTCCATGGCTCCCTGTTACACTTAGAGTAGAATCCTTACTGTGCCATGTTAGACTGTCTATGGGCTGGTCTCTGCCGGCCTTTCTGCTTACCTTCCCTTCTAATCTTTGTGCTATTCCTGGGCTTTGCTGTGCACATCCCCACTTTGAGGGCTTGGCATTTGTGTCCCTCTGCCTAGAATATTGTTTACCTACACATTACAAGGCTCTCTACTTCAGTTCATACTTGTTTCTGTTCAAACATTAAGTTTTCAGAGAGAACTTCTCTGACTACCTGTAAGCTACTAAACCAGCACAACCCCTCCACCTCCTTCTCTCAACCGTCTTGACCTGCTTTATTTTCTTTCTAGTTCTTATTACACCCTGACATGTGTGTGTGTGTGTGTGTGTTTGCTTATTGTGTTTCTCTCCAAGGATTCAAGAGAACAGGAAATTTTGTCTAATTCACTCTTGCATACCAATGCCTAGAACTCCCTGTATCTGGCACATACTCTTAAGAAGTAGGTTACACGAATGAATGTGATGATAGTAAAATGGAAAATCACAGAGGTAGTTAAGATATCGTATATAGTTATACAACTCAGACTGAGGTGTCAGGGAAGCCAGAGAAGGAAGCAAAGATCCATTCTGGTTAACTTCTATAAACAAAAAAGGCAGTTCACAATGTGCATAACAGAGTTCTCTAATATTATATGCTCAAGACAGTTGCACATCCCTCCTCCTGAGCTGACCCATTGGGTAGGCATAAAAGCTCTATTGAAGAAAAATGTTTTTCATGTATAGTTTGGTTTTGCTTTTTCCCAGAGAAATGCGACCAGCAATATCTCATTTATCTGTGTAACAGATCTGTTGGGTAGTCGGGCAAGACAGATGAAAGGAGAAGGGAAAAAGAAAGGAATAATACCAGTATTGTCTTAGTAAAAAAGCAATGAAACCGAGAGAAGTCTTGTGACACATCCAGCATGATATTGGTAGATCTAGACATGTAATGAATCCTTCTAACTTATTCCTGATCTCTGCTTCCAGGGCCTGAGATGTGGAGTGGGAAGGAGGCAGAGGGAGAGCGGGGAGAGAAGTTTCTGTGTATCAGTTCAGAATGGATATGTTTGCTGTTATAGCTTCTCAATCCAAATCATCACCTGTAATTTCCATCATGACTCCCTGAAGGTTTGCAGTGCAGGAAGTAGAAAGACGTAGAAGGAAAGAGTAGGTGCTCTATAAATTATTATTGAATTGATAAATTAGTTGGTAAGAGAAAAGGGAACAAGAAAGAAGGGTTTGTTGCATGTGAATACATGTGAGTTCACATGTATACACACATAGGTACAATTCCTAATGATCTGGGCCTATGTGAAGAGATTTGTCAAGCACAACTTTATTGACATATCAGATTTAATTGTGTGACGTGCTTCCTCATGCCCGTCCAAGTGTAAGTAAGATCAACATGACAGTAACAAACAGCATCAACTTGACTTGGCCTCAGAATCCCTTAATCCCGTCCGACCAAGTGCATGGTGCTCTTCTCTGTGGGCCGGCGTGATACCCTCGCTGCACAAGACCGGGAAGGATGGGAACTATTAGATGCTGCAAATGTGCTTGGATGGCTACTACCCAGTGCCTCACAGGGGTAGGGCCTCAGATGAGTGTTACTGTGTCACCAATTACTACAGTCCTGAGAGCATTGGTAGGATCCTCTGTAGCTGAGTCTGTGGTCAATAGAGATCATTGTAAACAGTAATTTCCCAGTAAAGCAATACTGAGGAGGAATTGAAAATGGCAACATGTAGTACTAGAAAGAAAAAGTATAGTCTCAACAATGTGGAGTAAGGACCAGGCCTTCTGTTTACTTTCAAGCTCTTATATTTTTGTGTAATGTAACTATGGATGGGGATGGGATTTGCAAAAACTTCTTAGTTTGATGTAGCCCTATTTACTTATTTTTGCTTTTGTGTCCCTTGCCTGAGGAGATATATATATAAAAAATATTGCTAAAACTAATGTCAAAAAGTATACTGTCTATATTTTCTCCAAGAAGTTTTATGGTTTCAGATCTTAAACTGTCTTTAATTCATCTTGTATACACGGTGTTCATCAGTGATATTGGCCTATACTTTTGTGTGTGTGTGTGAATCTCTGTCTGGTTTTTGTTACAGGATGCTGTTGGCCTCATAGAATGAATATGGAAGAATTTCATCCTCTGAAGTTTTTTGGAATAGTTTTGGAAGGATTGGTGTTAATTATTTTCTAAATATTTGGTAGAATTCATCTGGTCTTTAACTTTTGTTTTTGGGGAATTTGTTTACTGTTAATTCAGTTTTATCACAGGTAATTGGTCTGTTCATATTTTTTATTTCTTCTCGGTTCAGTCTTGGGAGATTGTACATTTCTAGGAATTTGTCAGTTTCTTCTAGTTTGTCTATTTTATTGGCATAGAGTTGTTCATAGTAATCTCTTATGATCCTTTGTATTTCTGGGGGATTGGTTGTAACTTCTCCTTTTTCATTTCTAATTATATTGATTTAAAACCTTTCCCCTTTTTTCGTGAAAAGTCTGGCTATAAATTTATCAATTTTGTGTATATTTTTAAAGAACCAGCTCTTGGTATCATTGAACTTTTCCAAGTTTTGCTTGTTTGTTGGTTTGTTTTCAGTCTCTACTTCATTTATTTCTGCTCTGCTCTTTGTTATTTCTCTCCTACTAACTTTGGGTTTTGTTTGTTCCTCTTTTTTTTAGTTTCTTAAGTGTTTTCTTGTTTCCTGAGATAAGCTTGTATTGCTATAAACTTTCCCCTCAGAACCGTTTTAGCTGAAATTCGTGGATTTTGAAATATTCTGTTTTCATTGTCATTTGTCTCCAGGCATTTAAAACATTTTTTTCCTCTTCGATTTCTTCAGTCACTCATTGGTTCTTCAGTAGCACGTTGTTTAGCCTCCATGTACCTGTGGTTTTCCAGTTTCCTCATAGTTGATTTCCAGTTTCATAGCATGGTGGTCAGAAAAGATGATTGATAGGATTTCAGTCTTCTTAAATGTGCTAAGATGTTTGGTGGACGAGTATATGATGTATCCTGGAGAATATTCCAGATACACTTGAAAAGAATGTGTATTCTGAGGCTTTTGGATGAAATGGTCCATTCAGTCACTTAGATTTAATTTTTTGACATGTCTTTATATTTAAGTGAGTTTCTTGTAGACAATACATTCTTGGGTATTATTTTTATTCAATCTTTTCATTTTATTCAAGCATCAGTTTTTGTGATTTAATGGATGTATTCAGATTATTTTATTTTAAGGCAATTATTGATGTTATTGGGTTCAAATCTATCATCTTACTTTATCATGTTTTATTTGTTCCATCTCTTTCCCTTTCATTTGGTTTGAGTGTTTTTTATGACTCCATTTTATCTCCACCATTGGCTTGCTATTTGCACCGCATTTTTAAAATTTTAGCAGTTACCGCACAATTAAAATATGCATCTTTAATTCAATCACAGTCTACCTTTAAATATGATAGTGCTTCACATGTTGCATAAAGGCCTTACACCAGTATATTTCCAATTCTACCCTTCCATTCTTTGTGCAGTGGCTATCATATCCTATATTTTACATACACTACCAAAAATAGGGTGATAAAACTGATTTTTCCTTTAGATAGTCAGTTGTCTTGTAAAGCAGTTAAAAATAAGGGAAAAAGAATTTTATATTTGCCTTCATTTATGCTAGAGCTTTTCATTTATTTGTGCAGACCTAAGTATGGAACAGAATATTTCTTCCTAAGGTTAATGAAGGTGGTGATCCTGGTGGCCCAATGGTTAAGAATTTACCTTTCAATGCAGGGGACCAGGTTCGATCCCTGATTGGGGAACTAAGGTCCCACATGTCTCAGAGCTATTAAGCCTATGCACTGCAACTAGAAACCTTGTGAATTGCAAGGAAGACTCACACAGCCAAAATATAAAAAATAAAATTAATGAAAATATTTTCCTAAATTGTAAGAAAAACTATTATGTCATCCAACAGACTGTTTGTTAAGATTCATAGAAGATAAGAATTGATATCACAGTTACTCCTTTTCAGTGTGAACATGTATTAAATGCCTTAATGTGTAGTTGACTATTTTTATCTCTTCAGGAGAACTTTTTTGTGTTTTCATATTTGTATATAAAACTGTGACATTTGTATGCAAATATTTCTATAAAGTTCAAACTCCTTTAGAAGAAAATATTTGCAAGCAGTGTGACCAACAAGGGTTTAATTTCCAAACTATGCAAATAACCTATACAATTCAATAACAAAAAGAAACCAAAAACCTAACAAAAATGGGCAAAAGACCTAAATAGACTCTTCTTTAAAGAAGAAATACAGATGCCAATAAACCCATAAAAAAACACTTAACATTGCTAATTACCAGAGAAATGCACATCAAAATTACAAAAAGGTATAACCTCATATCTTTTTGTTTTTTATGAAAAAAAAGATATGAGGTTATACCTTATGAGTTACAAGTTGGAATCAAGATAGGCAGGAGAAACACCAATAACCTCAGATATGCGGATGATACCACTCTAACAGCAGAAAGCAAAGAGGAACTAAAGAGCCTCTTGATGAGGATGGAGGACAGTGAAAGAGCCAGCTTAAAACTAAATATAAAAAAACTATGATCATGGCATCTGGCCCCATTATTTCATGGAGAATAGAAGGGGGAAAGGTGGGAACAGTGACAGGTTTCCTCTTCTTGGGCTCTAAAATCACTGTGGATGGAGACTGCAGCCATGGAATCAGAAGATGTTTGCTTCTTGGCAGGAAAGCTATGACAAACCTAGACAGTGTATTGAAAAGCAGAGACATTACTTTGCCAACAAAGGTCCATCTAGTCAAAGCTATGGTTTTTCCCAGTAGTCATGTTTGGATGTGAGAGTTGGACCATAAAGAAAGTTGAGCGCTGAAGAATTGATGCTTTTAAACTGTGGTGTTGGAGAAGACTCTCGAGAGTCCCTTGGACTGCAAGGATATCAAGCCAGTCAATCCTAAAGGAAATCAGTCCTGAATATACATTAGAAGGGCTGATGCTGAAGCTGAAGCTACAATACTTTGGCCACCTGATGTGAAGAATTGACTCCTTAGAATAGACCCCAATGCTGGGAAAGATTGAAGGCAGGAGGGGAAGGGGACAACAGAGGATGAGATGGTTGGATGGCATCACCAACTTGATGGACTCCGAGAGTGGGTGATAGACCAGGCAGCCTGGCATGCTGCAGTCCAAGGTGTCACAAATAGTTGGACACGAATGAGCTGAATAGGTCTTCGAAGACTGTGTTTGAAATGGTACAATATTTGCAAATATATAATTCAAATATGTTTAGAGGTGTGATGGGAAGGAAGGTGGAAGGGGTGTTCAGGTGGGACGGGACGTATGTAAACCCATGGCTGATTCATGTTGATGTTTGGTAGAAACAAATGCAATACTGTAAGGCTATTATCCTTCAATTAAAAATAAAGAAATTTAATAAAAAAAATAATTCAGATACATTTGCATGTATTTGCATGTTTTTCTTTTACTTTTGTGTGTCTATATATAGGTCATCAGTCTTACTTCAAATATAATACATACCAAAAAAAGTATTTGCATATGTTAAAATATCTGTATGCTTAATTAACAGCTCTATACACCTCCAAGATTTACGTAAATTTTTGTAAGTCCATTACATGGTTATGTGTCAATGAGAGCAAAGTCATAATTCTCATAAGTTAGGTGTTCCAAGTTTTACCTCCTGAGCCCAGTCACCAGGCTTATAAAATCACTGTTTCTAAAAATCTTTCTGTTAGTTCAGGCTGCTATAACAGAACATCATTGACTGGGTGGCTAATAAGCAATAGACATTTAGCTCTCACAGTTCTGGAGACTGGAAGTCTAAGTTCAGGATATCATCATGGTTTTGGAGACAGCCCTCCTCCAGGTTGTAGATGGTTGCTTCTTACTGTTCCCTCACATTGGAAAGCCAAGAGAGAAAGCAAGATCTCTCATGACTCTTATCCCATTCATGAGGGCTGCACACTCTTGACCTTATCTAATTCTAATTACCTCCCAAAGCCCAACCTTCTAATACCATCACATCAAGGGGTAAGGTTTCAGCATATGAATCTGATGGTGGGGGAAACACAGACATTCAGTCCATAACAACAGCAACAACCAAAAAACTGAAAACTTACAGACAGGAGCTCAAACAGCACGTAACTTGTTTCTGGGTGAAAGATTAGCCCAATGCTTTGGCCACTTGGTGTGAAGGGCTGACTCATTGGAAAAGACCCTGATGCTGGGAAAGATTGAGGGCAAGATGAGATGGCTGGATGGCATCACCAACTCAATGGACATGAGTTTGAGCAAACTCCAGGAGATAGTGAAGGACAGGGAAGCCTGGTGTGCTGAAGTTCACGGGGTCGCAAGGAGTTGGAGACAACTTAGCAACTGTACAACAACCACCATAACACCGTCCGAAACTCAACTATGACCTACACCAACAGCAGGGCTCAATATGCACTCTAGCCCCGGGCATAAGGAAATTTTCAGTTGGTTCTTTTCATCCTACGTTGGGAAGGAGATACAGCACCTCTACCACGATCACAAGGTGTCCAGAGGTGGAGGCTCCCTAGTGTATAAGAACACTACAGGGTGAGCGGACCACAGGCAAAGACTGGGAGGATGTTGGAGCGCTGGGAAGGAGGGAGTGGCACACTGCTCTGTATCCAGTCCACTTTCCCAGGCTGAAACTCTCCTTTCCTCATCTTTCCAAACCTACTTTCCCTCATCTTTCCAAACCTACTTTCCCTCTTGCACTCTTTCCCCTGTCCTCCCTAACCAGAGTCTCACGTAAGGCCTAGAAGGTAAAGTGTCCACAGCTTCCTTCCTGGAGCTTTTATTTCTCTTCACTAAGTGTTAACTCATGGCTGTCCAATACCAATTAGAGTATGGAAAGGAAGGGGAGAAACCAGAAAACAAAAGATCAATTCCTGGAGGTAGGACCCTGCCATGTTCATAGACGATCCTCAGGGCCATAGTTCTAGACATGTGCTGTGATGTATTTACATAACCTCCTGCCTGGATTTTCATCTTCTCTCCCTTTTCCTCTGCTTGCCTCTTTAAAATACTTAGATCTGTTGGTCTTTAAAAAAAAAAAAATCTCTTGACTCTGTATTCCTCTTGAGTTACTATTTTATTCCTTTCCTTCAAAGTCAGTTGCAGGTCACACATAATAAGTCCACTCCAAGCTCCCTGTCTCCCTAAACTTTTGGGTTCCCTTTAGCACGTAACACAGGGAAGCTCAGACATCTCAATCTCATTGTCATCAGCCACCAATCAGTCCAAGTTTCAGTAAATCCAAAAGGTAGGTTACTAGAGGCAACTACAGTTGCGTGAATTAATGCATTTAAACCTGAAACCTCCAGTAAGTGCACCCATATTAATTTAATTAGCCCATTTTTATATTCTTCCCTCTTTAGACTAACACCTTTAGAATACATTTCCACATGCATTCCCCAGTTTCTGCTGAAATATATATTCATAATATCTTGTGATTAGTTTGGTGTGAAAGTTGTCATCTCCCATAATTGTTTTGGCCCTTTGAAATGTGGTGAAATTTGACCAGTTACAGGTGTAATGAAAACAGGAAGTGATTGTGGTGGGTATTGAGAAGGAAGAACGTCACCCTTCAAGGTGTATGTCTGAAGTGAGATTAGCACAGAAAGACTAGTAATCTCAGGCATAAGATAGAAAGCTATGTCTGTAAGTAAGGGAGGCTTAGATTCTCAGCTTTATCTGAGTCTAACTAAATGTTCTCATCTCAAGTTGCAGGGTACCATGATGTCCTGGTCAATACTCTAACTTTCATATGGGATACTTAGTGAGGCTGTGAATTTAACTGACACTATAATTCTGCAACCCACAATATTAGGTTTTGCATTTGATTTGCAACATCAGCTCTGTAGCGACAAGAACTGAGATTCTTTTTAAGATGTTATAGTACTGTTGTTCTAAGACCATGATTTTAACTATGAGTTATAGAACCTAAGATTATCATTTTCTTTCTGTAAGCTTTCTAGTGTACAAAGAATGGTCTATGATAGTCACATATAGCTGCAAGGACTCCAACAACACTTGTTCAACTGGCATTTAATTAACCATAGGTGAGAAGTTAATCGTAAGTTGCTTCATTCCATTTCCCATTGGCAAGAAGCTCAACATATCACCCAATCCCCAAATTCATCTTTTTGGATCTGTCTCCTGGGACCAACTCAGATATGAATTCTAATGGCAGTCAGAGTTCAGTTAGGAGACAGAAACCATGCCAGTAATTAGAGCAAGGGAAATTTAAAGTAAAGAATTATTAACTAATAAAAGGTAGTTAACTATTAACAAGGCTACAGATGACTCAAATATCCATAAGTAGCACGTACAAAAAAGAAGCTACTGTCTATAGTCTAAGAAATAGTGAGAAACATATAAACAAAGGATTGAGCAGAGACCTGAGACATCTTGAAAGAGAACCTGGCTACTACAGAAAGACACAGCCTGGCCACAGTGTGTAAGCTTGTCAGCGGGCCTGGGCCAGAGCTGGTCTGCAGCAATGGTTCACTATTGACAGAAGAGATGGGTGAATAGCTGTTTCATAGACACAGAACTTGGCTTCCCTGGTTGCTCAGCTGGTAGAAAATCCACCTGCAACACAGGAGACCCCGGTTCTATTCCTGGGTCAGGAAGTTCCCCTGGAGAAGGGATTGAGCTACCCACTCCAGTGTTCTTGGGCTTCCCTGGTGGCTCAGACAGTAAAGAACCTGCAGGAGACCCAGGTTCTGTCCCTGGGTTGGGAAGATCCCCTGGAGGAGGGCATGACAACTCACTCTAGTATTCTTGCCTGGAGAATCCCTATGGACAGAGGAATCTGATCGGCTACAGTCCATGGGGTCACAAAGAATCGGACACAACTGAGCAACTAAGCACAGCACAAACATAGGAATAATTGTTACTAAGACTTTAATTTGACACCCCCCCGAACCTGCCCTTTTCAATATGTTGGTGACTCACTCCCACATTCATCGATGCCTGATTTTCTTGAAGTCAAAGCCTCTCTGATTCAATTCCTCCAGTGTGAATTTTGCTCTAGTTTTCTGCACAAGCGAGGGAGGAGTCATAGAGCAGTGGAGGCCATCTGGGTGTGCTAACTTCTCCTTTCAAACAACCCTTCTATTTTCAACCCAACCCTGAACCTCTGGCTTCAAAGGTTGCTGAAGATTGCACACTCGAATCTTGATGCAATCAAAGGCACAGAAAATTTCACTTGTTACCTCTTCCCTGTAGGCACTTGGGTGATTTCTGTGAGTTTTGAGGAGAAAAGACAGAAGTCCTTTCTTTTGTTCAGTGTATCATATTTAACCAAAATCCCTCTTACCTTTTTTTTTTCTATTTCACTTAAAAACATGTCATCTTTAGTCGATCGGATATTTATTTTGGTGTGTGAAGGGAGAGAGGAGGTAAGTTGAATCTCACTTTGTACCAGAGTGAGCCAAAACCTCATCCATTTGTTGAGCATCTTTTCTTTCTCTCTTGTTTGTAACACATAGGGAGGAGCACACTTGGCTTTCAAAAATCAGAAATGGTATACAAAATTTATAACATTTTCTCTGGGCCTTAAATGATCAGACAATTAGAGATGCATAGAAGGAAGTAATTGAGGCATATGAAACAATGGGTGGGACTGTGTGCAGAACTGAAAATAATGGGAAGTGAAAAATGAGGTTGATAAGAAGACATTGAGCCAGACCTTAAAGGGCATTTTATACCATATAAAAAAACTGAACTTTATGTATAAGAACCACTAGGTCATAAGAGATACACACAAACCATCTTGTAAACAGTTGATTAATTGACCTTATAGTGGTCCCTTTTCAATTCTCTTGACTAGTAATTTTCCAGTTTTTACTCTCCCAAGCATGCTTCTTTAAGATTCCATCAATTTCTATGCTTCTATGATTTTTTACTTCTTTCTGCATCTGAATGTGACAGGACTAAAGAATACTCATCTTACGTATGCTAAATAAATTCTTCCCTATTTTCTGGATAACTGGGAAACCATACTCACACACACAAAGGAGACACAAGAGGGCTCAGCAGAAAGCAAAAACCAAGGGACACTTGACAGCTGGCTAAGCACTGAATGCACTCACCAATCGCCACACAAATGGATCAGCAGAGTGTGGAAGCCTTTTAGGATCAGAGTGTTTGAAAACAAACACAGTCCAAATCACTGGCTGACTACTAAGTCATGAAGGTACAAAAGTAAACCCTAGGAGGTTAGACGGAAAGAAATAAAAATTGCAATAAAAATGTTAGCAGATATACTACCAGCTGCATACTGTGGAAAAGACAAAATCTGTAGTTCAAGTCCAGGAGAGATACAAACAAACAAAAACTCTCAAAATCCATGGTTGCTACAGCATCCTCAGATTAGTTAAAATGTCTCGTTTCAAAAAAAAGAAGAAAAAAGTATGCAAAGAAGCAGAGAAGTAAAAAAGTAATTAGTAGAAACTGACAGGGAGCCCAAATGTTGGATTTATCACAAAAAAGACTTCAAAGCAACTATTATAAAGAAGTACAAATAATTTTTAAAATATATTTTGACAATTTTATATATATACATATATTTATAATATATACTCTCAGCAATTGAGGCTATCAATATAAATATAAACTATTTTTTAAAAATAAGATTCTAGAATTGAAAAATGCCACACTAAATTTTTTTTAATTACTAGATAGGCTCAACAGCAGATCTCAGATGTCAGAAGGAAGCATCAGTGAACTCAAAATAGAGCTATAGAAATTGTTCAATCTGAACTATAGAGTAAAAATAAAAAAGAAAGAAAACAGGAAAAAAAGAACAGAATCTCAAAGACCTATGGGATAACACCAACCATATAATAGGAACCAAAAAAAAGAGGAAAGAGTGAATGATTCTGGAAAATATTTGAAGGAATAATGGCCAAAAACTCAAATTTGATGAAAAACAAATATATATAGATTGAAGAAGCACAAATAATCCTAAGTAAGAAAAAGACAAAGGTACCTGTACCCAGACAAAGGGGAAATAGTAAACAGTAGAAGAAAAAAATGGATATGATTTTCTCTTTCTTTGTCTAGGTGTGGATGTCTTTGTGACACAGTTTAGATTCAAAGATTGTAAAGTAAACAGTAAAGGATGGAAAAGGGTAATAATGCAAACAGAAAGTACATGGCAACTGGACTGAATATGCTTTAGAAAAGATTTCTTGAGACCAAGTGGGACATGTCATATATTTAACAATTGTAAATGGGTAACAGCTAAAAACAGCCACAAAATACATAAAGCAAAATCTGACAGAATGAAAGGAGGAATGGAGAATTAAAGAGTTGTAGTTAGAGATTTCAATAATTCTCTTAAAGTAATTGATAAAGCAAGCAGACAGAAAATTAGTAAAGATGCAGATGACATGAACAGAACACCAACCAATTGATATACAGAGGACTCTCTACTCAAATAGCAGAATAGATGTTTTTTTCAATGACATGGAGCTTTCTCTAGTAGAGACCATATGCTGGGATATAAGGCAAGTTTCAATAAATTAAAAATTATGTTCACTGATCTCAATAGAATCAAATTGTAAATCAACAAAGGAAAAAAATTTGGAGAATCTCCAACATTTGGAAGTTAAGAAACACACTTTTAAGTAACTGTGAGTCAAGGAAGAAACTACAAATAAAACCAGAAAATACACTGAACTAAATATGAAAATATAACATGTCAAAATTTATGGACTGCAGCTAAGGCAATGCTTAGATAGCATTATATGCTTCTATTAAAAAGGAAGAAAGATCTAAAATCTATAATGTAAGTTTTTACTGTAAAAAGCTAGAAAAAGTAGAGCAAATCTGATCTATAGTAAATATATAGAATAAATAATAAACATCAGAGCAGAAATAAATGAAACAGAAAATAAGGATACAGTAGAAAAAACAATAAAACCATAAGTAGACTTTTTAATGCAATCCATCAAATCTATAAGCTTTCAACTAGACTGACAAAGAAAAAAAAAGAGAAGATGCAAATTACCTAAACCAAAAATGAGACTCAACAGAAATTAAAAGGAATAGTACAAACAACTTCATAACAATAAAACTGTCTCAAGAAGAAACAGAAAATATGAAGAGCTCTATATCAAGTAAAGAAATGAAATTTTATTAAGAACTTTCCACAGAGAAAACCCTAGACCCAGAATACTTCACTGTTGGAGTCTATCAAACATTACAATAGAAAACATCAGTCATATAGGAATTCTTCCATAAAGTAGCAGAGGAGGGACCGTTTCCCCAAACCATATTGTAAAGCCAGCGTTATCCTGATAGTAAAGCCACATCACAAGAAAACTACAGACTAACATCTCTCATAAACATTGGCCTAAAAATTCTTAATAGAGTATCAGTAAACAGAATCCAGCAATGAATAGAAAAGATTATGCACCAAACCAAATAGAGTTTATCAGGCAAGTAAAATTGCTTTAACATTAAAAAAGTCAATTAATGAAATATGTTATATTAATAGAATAAAGGATAATATTCATGTAATCATTTCAGTAGATACTGAAAAAGCAATTGACAAAATCCAACATCTTTTCATGATAGAAACACCAATAAACTAGGACTAAAAGGGAATGTACTTGATTTGATGAACAATGTTTATAAAATACCTATAGCTAACATGATTCTTAATGGTGAAAGACTGAATGTTTTCACCAAAAAATCCATAGGTTTATAAAAAGCAAAGAAGGAAGAAAAAAAAAATGAAAAATACGAAGAAAAAAAGAAAGAAGTCCTTTGAGTCTGATCTAATGCCGTTGCTTAAAATAGAGATGGATAAGGAAGTTTGGGAGGGAGAAAAACTATCATCTTTGCAACCAAAAGTTCTGTACTGATGCTCTAGGAAAGAGCATGGTAGATCTGAAGGGGAAAGTGGAAATGATGAGTAAATGATCCTAAGAAATTCTCATATGCATGTTCATTCTTTTCCCTGTGGAGATCTGACTCCGTATTTGTTTGCATATGTATGGTCAGTATTATAATGAGAAACTACACCAATTCTGTGCTGTCTTTCACGTTTTGGCTGGTATATTTATACTGGAAAATGCTCAACATTGTTATTGATCCTATTGCATGGTCCAGCAGCATCTACACTGAACAAGGCACGAAACGTGTTAAGGAATCTAAATTCACAGTGAGCTACTTGAACTGGAGAACTAGTCACCACAGCGAAAGATCCCACGTGCTGCAACTAAAACCCAATGCAGACAAACAAATATTGAGAGAGAGAGAGAGAGACCTGTATAGTGGTAATAATACAGGCTAATATTTACTGAGTACTTACAATGGACCAGGCCCTGTTGTATGTGCTTTTCAGGTATTAATTAACTGTCACAATAGCCATAGAAGTAGTTGCTATTATTTCTCCCCATGTTCCAGATGGGAAACTAAGGCACAAAGTGGGTTAATAATTTGCCAGTAGCTGACTAGCTAGTAAGTATCAAAGCTAGTATTCAAACTCCATGGCCTGCTTCCAGAGCCTGTGTGCTTGACCCCTATGTAATCAGCCTCTAGAAGCTCAGCTTGGTGTGAAAACTAGGGCTCCCAAACTGCTTATTCAGGGGTTTTAAATCTTTGCAGAGAAGAAGTTTAGAGGTAGGAAAAACTCCTCTTTCCTTGCTGGTGAGCAGGACTCTGTGTGTGTGTGTGCATGTGTGTGTGCGTGTGTGTGAGAGTCAGATCTAGTAAGCGTGCTTGCAGGAAGGTCTGTGAGTGATGAGTTGAGAATTTGGTATAAATTGGTGGAAATGGTAGCTGAATTGTAGCATTTGGGTTCAAAATACATCATTTTCTCTGCTTGGCAGCTGAGCTGAAAACAGGAGGCCATCCTCAAATAAGAAATTGCATTGTCCAAAAGAGGGTGTGTATTTTCAAACAGAAATAGAGAAGGTGTCTGCTTCTCAACGTCTGAGGGAGACAAAGCTCTAGGGGACAGTGGCCACCTAAGCCTCATGAGAGAAGCCCAGATGCTGACTTGGTGTAAAATGCAGAAATTGTGCTGTTATCACACCCAAAGGTGAACCCAGTCCTAACTACCCACTTGAGACAAACCAAGCAGAAAGGACAGGATTAGAGCCAAAGTAGGATTTCCAAGGTCAGAGCCATAAACATGACCTGGAGTGCTAGAGCTAATTTCAAACGAAGATTAGGGGCAGAATCAGAGAGGGGGAAAAATTTTTTTTTTAACTTAGAAAGACAGAGAAACAAAACTGGGCCGAAAATTTTGGGATTTGTGTGAAGGAAAATTCGTTGAGCCCAAGCTGGAACTGACCGGCAAAGAGCTGATCCCAGAGAACAGGCACAGAAGCAAGCCAGAGGAACCAGAAACCCTTCCCCAGATTCCACCAGAGATCGCTTGTTCCAAAGTAACGTGAGGCCAGAAATCCGAGGAGCTCAGTCTAGCCTCCACCCTATCAGGCCAGATAGTGTGGAGGCCAGGAAAAAGAGCTGGAGCTGGGTAAGCTCCACAAACCGTGCCGACCTAACCAGGCTTTAGCTGAACCTTGGTAAGATTAGGATACAAAAAAATCTGGGTTTTGTAAACCTATCCGTTTCTCTGCTCTCATACTTGCTTTCTTTTCCTTCAGTTCTTCCCCCTCAAATTCCAACAAAATCTCAGCTAAGCCCAGAGAAAAACTGATCTCTCACACCTGAATCAGGATAAATGAAAATACTGCAGAGGCAGCAGAGGCTGGGAATCAGAGGCAGAGGGAAAAGTAAGAAAGTAGGATGTGGAAGAGTTCTGAACAGTAGGTTATTACCTCCTCCTTAGGGATTTTTGCCTTATCTTTATGTTTTTCCTTGAAGCTTGTGCTTGCACAATGACCTTGGGTAAGAGGTGAAAGAGGCTTTGTGACTTCCCATTGTCAGGGCCAGAGGAACAAATAAAGGATTGCCTCCGTGGAATTGTGGAATGTTTATTATCCTAAAGAAAAGCATTTATCTTCCCTCACAGGGAAATCCTGGCATCTTATCTTAGAACTTCCTCTGAAATAAGCAGTTTTCAGTGCCCTTATTTTATCTTTTCCAGCTTGATTGAGCTCTAACTGACATTGTTGTCAGCTTAAGGTATACAATAGGATGATTTGATGTAAGTGTAAGAACTGACTCATTGGAAAAGACACTGCTGCTGGGAAAGATTGAAGGCAGGAGGAGAAGGGGACAATAGAGGATGGGATGGTTAGATGGCATCACCGACTCAATGGACATGAGTATGAGTAAGCTCCGGGAGTTGGTGATGGACAGGGAGGCCTGGCATGCTGCGGTCCATGGGATCGCAAAGAGTCAGACACGACTGAGCAACTGAACTGAACTGATGTTGTGACCACAATAAAGTTTCTATCTTAACACGAGAGAAAAGCAGGATAGGAAGGTTTGGTGACCTACCTGTGGGCACCCATCTATGGACAGTGGCTAGGTTTAAAGGAAACCCTCCACAGCTGCTCAGGTCAAAAATGATCATGAAACTAAACCCTCTTCCCTGATCCCAGCACATTCCTGCCCTGTCCCTTCTTCCTCCTCCCTCCCCAGAGAGCAAGATCTGGGAGGCCATGGTCTCAAGCAGAGCATCAAGGCTTAACCCCAGAGATGAGAAATGGAACTCACTGACAAATATTGCTGTGATCTCTTGGTATGTTGAAGAACATCAAGGAAGCCAGGAAAAGGGAAGGCAACCCCAGTTTGCCTTCTAGTTCACCCTGTCTTGCTGACAGAGAGTGCCTATTACCCTTACAGGACACACAGCTGCTTTCATGATTCTGAAACTGCCCAGAAATTGAAAGACTTTTTAAAAAATTTATTTCTAGTTTAAAAACCAAACAAATTTTTTTTCTCCTTTGTATTATAATTTATATATATTTTTCCTTAATCTCTTCTGTAGGATCTAAACAAATAAAATGTGACATTAACAGAAATCCATTATATTTTCCCTAACCAATATGTAAATATTTCCCAATCCTACTTCCTTTTTTACTTTTTTTTAGCCGTGCCATTCAGCATGTGGGATCTTAGTTCCTGACCTGAGATTGAACCCACATGCCTGCTATGTGGAAGCTCAGAGTCCTAACCACTGGATTGCCAGGGAATTCCCAAATTTTTCCTTTTCACTTTTTATTTCTGATGCTCACTTTTCAAAAATAGCTTTCCAAACTGAATTTAGGAACTGAATGCAAGTTTTATGTCTTTGTCTTTCTATTTTCATTGTCCTTTGCAGTCTAGTCTATCACATACTCATAGGGCTTCCCAGATGGCTCAGTGGTAAAGAATCTGCCTGTCAGAGCAGAAGACTCGAGTTTGATCCCGGGTCAGGAAGATCCCCCAGAGAAGGAAACAGCAACCCACTCCAGTATTCTTGCCTGGAAAATCCCATGGATGGAGGAGCCTAGAGAGCTGCAGTCCATGGGGTCGCAAAGAGTCAGATATGACTTAATGATGACATAACAACAACAAAGCATGTTACATATTTAACACCCAAACCAAAAGTAGACACATTTAAAAGTTTACCTAGAATAATATCTGAGCTGATGTCATCACTGTTGTATAAATGCACAGTTAGAGATTTGTAAAAATGCAGTTTAGCAGGTTCAGAGTCTAATTTACAAAAAATACTTTGTATTTCTAAAAAGGGCAGAACTGTAGGATTTTGTGCTTAAAATAGTAAAAAGAAATTTCAGCAAAAGAACTTTATGAAATCAAGTCCCTTTTTGCTTTATAGTTTTATAATTATGTAACAATGTCACTAACTCTCTGTGCTGGAGTTTGTTATCTTACATTTTACCAAATAGACAATAGAAACAATTCACACAATAGAAAAGTCTTATTTTAGTGAAACCTAAAATGATCCATTGTCAAATCAAAGAGTGGAGAAAATGTCTCTACCAAAGATAAATGCGACTGATTTTATAATTTTTCCTAAGGCAATATGGTTTTACACATTTTCTCTGTTTACAGTTTACCAATCACATGTGAACCTTGCAAACATTATTAAATGCATGTTTATTAAACGAATGAATTGTTGTTTCAGGCAAGTAGAGAGACTTCTAAGCCTCAGACTTTTGATAAGTGGCAGAAGCCGTCATAACTGCAGAGGCCCAGTCTGACAGGAACTGGGAAGGATAACACAGAGAACAATGAAGGTCCATTATCTCACCGTTCGCACAAGAATGGCTTGGCATCTAGCCAGGTGTATAATGATTCTATTTTAGTGTTTATCATACAAACTGATGGATTTTTCCAAGGAATAGTAAATTTGGTGTGGCTCTTTTCTTTCTTATTTTAAAAAGAGGATTTCCTGACAATCTGTCTAGAAGTTATGATAATATCTCTGTATATTTTCATAAAATGGTACATCATGCACCTGTGATAAGAAACAATGGGACTTTGGTATCAGCTTTTTGATTCTGAGTGTTTGAGGAATTTTATTTTGAATGGTTCTCTCTAGACTCTTGTTAGAGACTCTCTTGTTAGTCTCCATCAAGGCTGACTAAAGGTACCTGATCTAAATCCCTTAAAATATGTGCTTTGTGATGCCCCATTGCAATAAATAAGGGAAGTCACATTGCCTATAATGCAGCCAGGTCTGCACTCAGTCAAGAGGAGAGCAAAGCAAAGACAGCACTGCTACTCATACATCACCTGCAGTGTGTAACTCTAGGGTCACATGTGTGTTTTTGAAACCAAATATTTGTATTTGTTAGCACATTGCAGTAACTGCTGTGTAATTAACTTTCCTCATTGTTGTAACATATGGAACGAAAATTTAAATTGTTGATTGTGAAAAGAAAACTTCAGCCTCAAATCACATAACGTTCTATTTATTATTGAAGCTGCCATAAAGAGGAGAAGACAATGGCAACCCACTCCAGTACTCCTGCCTGGAAAATCCATTGGACGGAGGAGCCTGGTGGGCTGCCGTCTATGGGGTCACATAGAGTTGGGCACGACTGAAGTGACTTAGCAGCAGTAGCCATAAAGAAGTAAAAATTTTGGTTTTTAATATGAATGAGAAAATTCCTCATTTTTAAAATTGGATATACTATAAATCCATTTCACAACAAACTGTGGAAATTCTTAAAGAGATGGTAATACCAGACCACCTCACCTGCGTCCTGAGAAATCTGTATGCAGGTCAAGAAACAACAGTTAGAACTGGACATGGAACGACAGACTGGTTCCAAATCAGGAAAGGAGTACATCAGGGCTGTATATTGTCACCCTTTTATTTAACTTATATGAAGAGTTCAGTTCAGTTCAGTCGCTCAGTCATGTCCGACTCTTTGTGACCCCATGAAATGCAGCACGCCAGGCCTCTCTGTCGATCACCAACTCCCGGAGCCTACCCAAACCCATGTCCATCGAGTCAGTGATGCCATCCAACCATCTCATCCTCTGTCGTCCCCTTCTCCTCCTGCCCCCAATCCTACCCAGCATTAGGGTCTTTTCCAATGAGTCAACCCTTCGCATGAGGTGGCCAAAGTATTGGAGTTTCAGCTTCAACATCAGTCCTTCCAATGAACACCCAAGATTGATCTCTTTTAGGATGGATTGATTGGATCTCCTCGCAGTCCAAGGGACTCTCAAGAGTCTTCTCCAACACCACAATTCAAAAGCATCAGTTCTTCGGCGCTCAGCTTTCTTCACCATCCAACTCTCATATCCATACATGACCACTGGAAAAACCATAGCCTTGACTAGTCAGACTTTTTTTGGCAAAGTAATGTCTCTGCTTTTAAATATGCTATCTAGGTTGGCCATAACCTTCCTTCCAAGGAGTAAGTACATCTTGTGAAATGCCAGACTGGATGAAACACAAGCTGGAATCAAGATTGCTGGGAGAAATATCAATAACCTCAGATATGCAGACACCACCCTTATGGCAGAAAGTGAAGAAGAACTAAAGAGCTTGACACGAGCCTGTATAAGGACATAAGGACATTTAGATTGTTCTCAAGTTTGCATTAATATATAAAATGCTGTGTTGAACGTCTTTGTAGGTGTGTATATTAAACCATGTCCTTATTTTTTAATATGGGTTCTTAGAAATGGATTACTAATCAAAGAGTATGAATGTTTTTAGGTCTCCCAATCCATGGTGCCAAACTATTTTTCAGGAATATTGTACCAAGTTACATTCCACTGCAAGTATGTAAAAGTATATGAAAGAGCCAATGTTACAATATTCTCCAAAGTACTGAATATTATAAAGCTTTTAAATTTTAACACCATTCCCCCCTACCCATTGTCTAAGGAAAAGGAATTTCCTTCAAGGAAATTATTATTTTGATATGACATCCTATTTAAAAGACACAAGTCAGCTTTGCAGAAAAGTAAAAACCAAAGCATTATATTTATATTTTGACACAGTTCAGTTCAGTTCAGTTGCTCAGTCATGTCTAACTCTTTGCAACCCCATGAACCACAGCACGTCAGGCCTCCCTGTCAAATTCATTAACATTGTACTACATTGTTTTATGTATATATATATGTATATACATATATATAAAGCTTCTGATTTTGATATCAGTTCAGTTCAGTCACTCAGTCGTGTCCAGCTCTTTGTGACCCCATGGACTGCAGCACACTAGGCCTCCCTGACCATCACCAACTCCCGGATCTTACTCAAACTCATGTCCATCAAGTCGGTGATGCCATCCAACCATCTCATCCTCTGTCATCCCCTTCTCCTCCCGCCTTCAACCTTTACCAGCATCAGGGTCTTTTCCAATGAATTAGTTCTTCGCATCAGGTGGCCAGAGTATTGGAGTTCCAGCTTCAACATCAGTCCTTCCAATGAATATTCAGGACTGATTTCCTTTAGGATGGACTGGTTGGATCTCCTTTCAGTCCAAGGGACTCTCAAGAGTCTTCTCCAACACTGCAGTTCAAAAGCATCAATTCTTTGGCCCTCAACTTTCTTTATAGTCCAACTCTCACATCCATACACGACTAGTGGAAAACCATAACTTTGACCATACAAACCTTTGTTGGCAAAGTAATGTCTCTGCCTTTTAGTATGCTCTCTAGGTTGGTCATAACTTTTCTTCCAAGGAGCAAGTGTCTTTTAATTTCATGGCTGTAGTCACCATCTGCAGTGATTTTGAAGCCCCCCAAAATAAAGTCTCTCACTGTTTCTATTGTTTTCCCATCTATTTGCCATGAAGTGATGGGACCAGATGCCATGATCTTAGTTTTCGAATGTTGAGTTTTCAGCCAACTTTTTGACTCTCCTCTTTCACTTTCATCAAGAAGCTCCTTAGTTCTTCTTCACTTTCTGCCATAAAGGTGGTGTCATCTGCACATCAGAGGTTATGGATATTTCCCCCAGCAATCTTGACTCCATTTTGTACTTCATCCAGCCTGGGATTTCATATGATGTACTCTGTATATAAGTTAAATAAGCAGGGTGACAATATACAGCACTGATGTACTCCTGTCTAGATTTGGAAACAGTCTGTTGTTCCACGTCCAGTTCTAACTGTTGCTTCTTGAGCTGCATAGGATTTCTCAGGGGGCAGGTAAGGTGGTCTGATATTCTCATCTCTTGAAGAATTTTCCACAGTTTGTTGCGATCCATACAGTCAAAGGCTTTGGCATGGTCAATAAAGCAGCAGCAGATGTTTTTTCTGTAACTCTATTGCTTTTTTGATGATCAAACGGATGTTGGCAATTTGATCTCTGGTTCCTCTGCCTTTTCTAAATCCAGCTTGAACATCTGGAAGTTCATGTACTGTTGAAGCCTGGCTTGGAGAATTTTGAGCATTCCTTTACTAGCGTGTGAGATAAGTGCAATTGTGCAGTAGTTTGAGCATTCTTTGGCATTGCCTTTCTTTGGGATTGGAATTAAAACCGATATTTTCCAATCCTGTGGCCACTAGCGAGTTTTCCAAATTTGCTGGCATATTGAGTGCAGCACTTTCACAGCATCATCTTTTAGGATTTGAAATAGCTCAACTGGAATTCTATCACCTCCACTAGCTTTGTTTGTAGTGATGCTTCCTAAGGTCCACTTGACTTCAATTCCAGGATGTCTGGCTCTAGGTGAATGATCACACCACCACAGTTATCTAGGTCATAAAGATCTTTTTTGTATTGTTCTTCCATGTATCGTTGCCACCTCTTCTTAATATCTTCTGCTTCTGTTAGGTCCATACCATTTCTGTCCTTCATTGTGCCCATCTTTGCATGAAATGTTCCCTTGGTATCTCTAATTTTCTTGAAGAGATCTCTAGTCTTTCCCATTCTGTTGTTTTCCTCTATTTCTTTGCACTGATCACTGAGGAAGGCTTTCTTATCTTGCCTTGCTATTCTTTGGAACTCTGCATTCAAATGGATATATCTTTCTATTTCTCCTTTGCCTTTAGCTTCTCTTCTTTTTTCAGCTCTTTGATTCTGATACACAGACAAGTAAAATTTAAGGCATAATTTGTAAAATTATAAATTTATTTCTTTTATGTTTTATTATTTTCCAGCAGAAAATTGTCATCTGGCAAGAAGTGACAATAACTTAGCTATAGATATTAAGTATAAATTTTATAGACTATGAATATGAATATAGACTATGAATAGTTAAAAACATGGAAAGTTATCCTAGGATCTACAATCTAGATATATTTCCTAGATCTAGATATATATACTGTAACTTCACAGTTTTTTTTAACTGTTAAATCAGGAAAAAAATTAAGACACAAATCAAGTGCTAGGGCTTTTTCACTTTTGTGTATTCTAAAGAATGCTGAGTCTTTTGGGTCTTTGACATCTCTGACCTTCACCCAAGTGATTGTCCTTGCTGGTCCAGCACTCAAAAAATGGTGTAACCTAGTCTGTGGTGCTAGTTGGCCAAGACCTCAGGAGAATCTAGTCTGGGCCAAGGTCCATAGGTTCAATGTCAGTTTTTGGTGGGGTATTCAGAAAGAAAAATGTTAAAGAAGTAGACAAAAAGTTACACTATTTGAGGCCAAAGAATGAATAATGATACTATGAATGAGGTATACCAGAACCTGCTTAGAGAAATTATCTAAAATGTGATCTGAAATTAGATAATGTACATGTTTATTAGAAATTTCAGTATGTTATAAAAATGTGCTGAGATGATGAAGGGTCATATGAAATGATAGTGTAATTATCTTTCCTCTGGTGCAGTTCATGGTGTTTTGTAGTGCTTTACAAAGGTTTGTGGATGAACAAACGATTGTTATCTTGGAGTCAAGAAAAAAGATAGAGAAGAAAACAATAATAAAGAAGATTGATATTATGCTAAGAATAGCCCTAGATGGTTTTCTGAGTGAAGAAAACAAGAGATGAATGTGAAGATGAGCAGTCTGTGTTTTCTCTGAAGTTTAAATAAGTCACACTTGAGCCTTTATCAACTTCTTCCTCTCCTCAGTATTTCTGGTTTTGTTTTGTTTTTTCATACAGATTTATAGAGAGATTTGGTGGAGTGGAAAAAATGATGCCTTCCTTAGCAAAGGAGGGAGGTCTCAGAGGCCAGTCCTGAGAGTAGATAAGAGATCAAGGAATTGGATTGTCTAGATTTAATGTTTACCAAAATGATGGGTCAGAGAGAAGAAGGTAGACTTCTTATATCGTCTGACTTAGTTAGTTTACATTCTAAGAAAAAAATGAGTGAATAGTATAGCTATCAAGTTTTAAGACTTCTAAGTTTGAAATTTCTCTGAGATGCTATTTTAACCACTCCCCCCACCAAATGCCTTTCTTCTTTTGAAAGCTGTAAAACTCCTCAGAAACACTCTTCTGAGTCATTTTCTGGCATGTGGACAAGGAAGGGAGGAAATAAACAATTACATTGTTTTCAGAGGAAGAGGGAAGAAACCTCAGGCTGAGGAATGGGGGCTGATGCCAGAGGAAAGCTAGGGTCAGACTTGGATCATCTGGGAGAAAAGGATGAATAAGGGGCCAGGCCTGGCAAGGAGACATGTCTTCAGGAGTTATCACTAGCAGAACTTTGCCACCAAAGGCACTGCTCATTTCTGGGTAGGAATACATGGGTGTATCCTACAGTGGAAAAGAAAAATCATTAGCTTTTTTTTCCACCGGATACTGACATGGTTTTTAAGATTATGAGGTTTCCTTTCCTGAAAATATCTTCTTTTAATCCCACACTGATTTTGCAATTTTCTCATTATTTATGCCCTACCTCAGCGCAAACAAGTCTGAGTGATTTCCTGAGTATATATCCTGGCCCCACTGATTACTAGCTATGTTAATATGTCCATTCATTTCCTCCTATAGAAAACTAAGAGGAAAAAAAAAAGAAGAAGAAAAGGATAGTACCCACTATCTGGATCTGTTGTGCGAGTTCAAAGAAATAGCACATACAAAACTTAGCAGACTACCTGGCCTAGAGCAGGTGGTTGCTCAGTGCAACTGCTGCTGCTCCTGCTGCGAAGTCATTTCAGTCGTGTTCGACTCTGTGCGACCCCATAGACGGCAGCCCACCAGGCTCCTCTGTCCCTGGGATTCTCCAGGCAAGGATACTGGAGTGGGTTGCCATTTCCTTCTCCAATGCATGCATGCATGCTAAGTCACTTCAGTCGTGTCCCACTCTGTGCGACTCTATGGATAGCAGCCCACCAGGCTCCTCTGTCCACGGGATTCTCCATGCAAGGATACTGGAGTGGGTTGCCATTTCCTCCTCCAGCTCAATGCAACTGTTGTTACCAATTCAGTTTTATACGTGTCTCAGATTTGGGTATATAGTAACAGTGGCTCACTGACTTGTAGACCCCAATTTAGAGTGGTGTGGCAGAGAGACCACTGAATGTTGCATCAGATGTTCCTTGAGATCTGTCAGCCTCACCTGTCTCCAGGGCTTAGGTCTCTTGTTTGGGCCCAGCTGATGCTGCAGTACCGCCTCTGACTTCATACGGATGCCGAGTGATGTGATGGTGACACCCCTCATGCCCATGCACATGCCTACTGACTCCCTTGCTGAAGCTTCTCTATGGATGCTGATGATGAGATGCTGTGGGACCCACACAGCGCTCAAGGCAAACAGCTGGAATTGCAAGGAGGTTAATGCCTGATGGGATGAACCTCAGCTGACCAGAGATAGGAACCAGTGGTTGAATTTCTCCTCCTTTCTCCCTGGGCAGAATGCTCTGAGATACAGTCATTTACACTCCTCTCTGAGGCCTGCTCTATAAAATCAAGTGGTTACTTGTGCTTGATACCAAGTGATGCCAATTCAATGAAGACCCTGACATTGGCTCTCCCTCCTTCCCTGACTCACTCGCCTTCTTTTCACTCCTTTTCTCCTGGTTTTGTCCTATGTGGTAAATAGGAGCACATTTACTTCTGCCTCAGCTTCTGCTTTCTGGGACCCCTCACTAAGACATTTGTTATATCCACTGTTACTTCTTTTATATAAGATGATATTTTTAATTTGTAGCTAAGCACTTAGTTACCCAGAGTAAACACTATAGTATCCAAATTTTCTTGCAGCTACACTTGGTCATTTGACTAAGTTCAGACATCAGTTCAGTTCAGTAGCTAAGTCATGTCTGACTCGTGCAACCCCGTGGACTGCAGCACGCCAGGCCTCCCTGTCCATCACCAACTCCCAGAGCTTGCTCAAACTCATGTCCATTGAGTCGCTAATGCCATCCAACCATCTTATCTTCTGTCCTCCCCTTCTCCCCCAGCCTTCAATCTTTCCCAGCATCAGGGTCTTTTCCAATGAGTCAGTTCTTTGCATCAGGTGGCCAAAGTATTGGTTTCAGCTTCAGCATCAGTCCTTCCAATGAATAGTCAGGACTGATTTCCTTTAGGATTGACATTATTTCCTTTAGGATTGATATTATTATTATACTATTTATATATTTAATAAATATAATAATAATAAATAATAATACATATAATAAACAAATGTATTTATTATTTATTTATAATAACAAATATAATAATAATATATTGCATTTTAATAATACATAATGTATATAATAAGACACACACACACTTTGGGAAATGCCTTTAAAATAATGGAAGTGGTTTTCTCCTTTTCTTTACTTTTGCCTCCTGGTTTTAATGTAACTATGATCGCTGGAGCTGAAGCAGCCATATTTTACCATGAGGTGGAAGCCACATATTGAAGATGGTGGAACATAAAGGTCACAGGGCTGGGGCTGGGGCTCCCGAAGATTGTGCAGGTACCACACCAGCTCTAGAATGCCTACCTGGATATAATTTATAAGAGAGAAATTTCTACCTTTCCAAAGTCACTATTATTTTGGGCTTCTGTAACTTTCTGCTGAGGTTAATCTTCACTGGTCAAGTAAAAAATTGACTTTCCATATGGATAAAATGAAGAAAAAGGAAGAACAAATAGCATCAAGAACAAATAGCATTTATATGCCTCACATGACAGCACTTGATGCAAAGGCCAATGTTTTTATCCTTATATTATACTTCCTCTCACAAATTTAGATTACATAAGCTAGATGTCCAGTGACCTGAACACCTTTGAGTTACCAGAATGTTGACATTCCAGACTAACATAAAACAAACAAAACACTCCTCCTTCAGAAATCTGGCCTGTCAGTACTTCTCATCAGCATTAATACATGGCATTAATTACAATAGTGTTTACTATGGGTCAGGCCCTGTGCTAAGCTCTCTAGTTAGAAAACTTAAGAAATAGCACTCTATATCAGACAAAATAGACCTTAAAATAAAGAATATTACAAGAGATAAGGAAGGACACTACATAATGATCAAGGGTTCAATTCAAAAGGAAGACATAACAATTGTAAATATCTATCCACCCAACATAGGAGCACCTCAATACATAAGACAAACACTAACAGACATAAAAGGAGAAATTGACAGTAACACAATAATGGTAGGAGAACTTAACACCCCACTCACTCCAATGGATAGGTCATCAAAACAGAAAATTAATAAGGAAACACAAGTCTTAAATGATACATTAGATGAGATGGATCTCATTGATACCTTAAGGACATTCCATCCAAATGCAGAAGAATGCACCTTCTTCTCAAGGAACATGGAACATTCTCCAAATAGACTACATCTTGGATCACAAATCAGACCTCAGTAAATTTAAGAAAACTGAAATTGTATCAAGCATCTTTTCCAACCACAGTGCTATGAGACTAGATATCAATTACAAGAAAAAAGCTGTAAAAAACACAAACACATGGATATTAAACAGTACGTTTCTAAATAACCAACAAGTTACTGAGGAAATCAAAAGGGAAATAAAAACATTTCTAGAAACAAAAGACAATGAAAACACAACAACTCAAAACCTATGGGATGCAGCAAAAGCAGTTCTAACAGGGAAGTTTATAGCAATACAATCCCACCTCAAGAAACAAGGAAAGCATTGAATAGACAACCTAACTTGGTACCTAAAACAACTGGAAAAAGAAGAACAGAAAAAAACAAAATTAGTAGAAGGAAAGGAATCATAAAGATCTGAGCAGAAATAAATGAAAAAGAAATGAAAGAAACAATACTAAAGATAAATAAAACCAAAAGCTGGTTCTTTGAGAAGATAAACAAAATTGACAAGCCTTTAGGCAGATTCATTAAGAAAAAAAGAGAAGAATCAAATCAACAAAATTAGAAATGAAAAAAGAGAGGTTACAACAGACAATGCAGAAATACAAAGGATTATAAGAGACTATTATGAACAATTATATGGCAATAAAATGGATAACCTGGAAGAAATGGACAGATTCTTAGAAAAGTTCAATCTTCCAAGACTGAACCAGAGAGAAATAGAAATTATGAACAACCCAATTACAAGCACGGAAATTGAAACACTGATCAAAAATCTCCCCCCAAAACAAAAGCCCAGGACCAGGTGGTTTCATAGGAGAATTCTGTCAAACATTTAGAGAAGAGCTAATGCCTATCCTTCTAAAACTCTTCCAAAAAATTGCAGAGGAAGGAACACTTCCAAATTCATTCTATGAGGCTACCATCACCCCGATACCAAAACCAGACAAAGACACGACAAAAAAAGAAAACTACAGGCCAATATCACTGATGAACATAGATGCAAAAATCCTCAACAAAATTTTAGCAAACAGAATTCAACAACACATTAGAAAGCTCATACACCATGATCAAGTTGAGTTTATTCCAGGGAATATGCAAGGATTCTTCAATATATGCAAATCAATCAATGTGATATACCATATTAAACAATTGAAAGATAAAAACCATATGATAATCACAATAGATGCAGAAAAAGCCTTTGATAAAATTCAGCACCCATTTATGATTAAAACTCTTCAATAAATGTGCATAGAAGGAACCTACCTCAACATAGTAAAGGCCATATATGATAAGCCTACAGTAAACATTATTCTCAATGATGAAAAACTGAAAGCATTCCTCCCTAAGATTAGGAACAAGACAAGGGTATCCACTCTTATCACTATTATTCAACATGGTTTTGGAAGTCCTAAGTACAGCAATCAGAGAAGAAAAAGAAATAAAAGAAATCCAGATCGGAAAAGAAGAAGTAAATCTCTCACTGTTTGCAGAGGACTTGATACTGTACACAGAGAACCCTAAAGATAGTATCAGAAAATTACTAGAGCTAATCAGTGAATTTAGCAGTCACAGGATACAAAATCAATACACAGAAATCACTTGCATTCCTATATACTAATAATGAAAAATCAGAAAGAGAAATTAAGGAATCAATCCCATTCACCATTGCAACAAAAGAATAAAATATCTAGGAATAAACTTACTTAAGGAGACAAAAGAACTGTATACAGAAAATTATAAGACACTGATGAAAGAAATCAAAGACAACATAAACAGATGGAGAGATATTCCATGTTCCTAGGTAGGAAGAATCGATTCAATGCGATCTCTATCAAATTACCAATGGCATTTTTCACAGAACTAGAACAAAAAATTTCACAATTCATATGGAAACACAAAAGACCTCAAATAGCCAAAGCAGTCTTGAGAAAGAAGAATGGAGCGGGAAGAATCAACCTTCCTGACTTCAGATTATACTACAAAGCTACATTCATGAAGACAACATGGTACTGGCACAAAAACAGAAATATAGACCAATGGAACAAGATAGAAAGGCCATAAATAAACCCATGCACCTTATTTTTGACAAAGGAAGCAAGAACATACAATGAGGCAAAGACAACCTCTTCCATAAATGGGGCTGGGAAAACTGGACAGCTGCATGTAAAAGAATGCAATTAGGACACTTCCTAACACCACACACAAAGATAAACTCAAAATGGATTAATGGCCTAAACATAAGACCAGAAACTATGAATCCCATAGGCAGAACACTTGATGACATAAATCAAAGCAAGATCCTCTATGACCCACCTCCTAGAGTAATGGAAATAAAAACAAAAGTAAACTAGTGGGACCTGATTAAATTTTGCACAGCAAAGGAAACTATAAGCAAGGTGAAAAGACAGCCCTCAGAATGGAAGAAAAAATAATTGCAAATGAAACGACTGACAAAGGATTAATTTCCAAAATATACAAGCAATTCATACAACTCAATACCAGAAAAACAAACAAGCCAATCAAAAAGTGGGAAAAAGAACTAAACAGACATTTCTCCCTCGCCACTCATTATTAGAGAAATGCAAATCAAAAACTACAATGAGATATCACCTCACACGGGTCAGAATGGCCATCATCAAAAAGCCCAGAAACAATAAATGCTGAAAAGGGTGTGGAGAAAAGGGAACGCTCTGGCACTGTTGGTGGGAATGTAAATTGATACAGACACTATGGAAGATGGTATGGAGATTCCTTAGAAAACTAGGAATAAAATCACCATATGACCCAGCAATCCCACTCCTAGGCATATACCTTGAGGAAACCAAAACTGAAAAAGACACATGTATACCACTGTTTATTGCAGCACTATTTACAATAGCTAGAACATGGAAGCAACCTAGATGTCCATCAACAGATGAATGGATAAAGAAGCTGTGGTACATATACACAGTGGAATATTACTCAGCCATAAAATGGAACGCATTTGAGTCAGTTCTGATAGGTGGATGAACCTAGAGCCTATTTTACAGAGTGAAGTGAGTCACAAAGAGAAAGATAAATATCATATACTAACGCGTATATACAGAATCTAGAAAAATGGTACTGAAGAATTTATTTGCAGGGCAACAGTGGAGAAATAGACATAGAATACAGACTTATGGACATGGGGAGAGGGGAGGCGGGATTGAAATATATGGAAAGAGTAACATGGAAACTTACATTGCTGCTGCTGCTGCTAAGTCACTTCAGACATGTCCAACTGTGTGCGACCCCATAGACGGCGGCCCACCAGGCTCCCCTGTTCCTGGGATTCTCAAGGCAAGAACATTGGAGTGGGTTGCCACTTCCTTCTCCAATGCATGAAAGTGAAAAGTGAAAGTGAAGTCTTGTCTGACTCTTAGCGACCCCATGGACTGCAGCCTACCAGGCTCCTCCGTCCATGGGATTTTCCAGGCAAGAATACTGGAGTGGGTTGCCACTGTCTTCTCCGGGAAACGTACATTACCATATGTAAATAGATAGCCAATGGGAATTTACTGTATGTCTCAGGAAACTCAAAGAGGGACTCTGTATCAACCTAGAGGGGTGGGATGGATGGGGAGGGAGATGGGAGGGAAGTTCAAAAGGGAGGGGATATATGTATACCAATGTCTGGTTCATGTTGAGGTTTGACAGAAAACAACAACATTCTGTAAAGCAATTATCCTTCAATTTAAAAAGGAATAAATTAAAAAAAAATGAATCTAACTACTCAAATAATCCTATTAAAAATAACTTAAAAAAAAAAAAAGAAATAGCATTCTATGAAGGAGTTTTTGAGAGAGAACACTGTTCTGGGATTTTAGTTGGGGGACTTACCAGCATCCTAGATTAGGAAAGTGGTAGGTAGCAGAGTTAGAGAGGAAGAGTGGGCTAGAAGACTCTTTTAAGAGTTGTTAGTAAGACTTGATGACTGAGGGAATGTGGGGGTTGAATGAATTCAGGATTATTCTCAGGTTTCTATGATGGATGGCTCACCAGAAGATGGTTTCACAAATTGGGGTGAACATATACAGAAGTGTCAGGATACATTTAACAGGAGGCTTCCTGTGTGCTGTTTTCAGTCTTGCATGAATTCTATGTTCCTTAACAGCACCTGAATACAGGTGCCAGAGAGCTGTCAAGCCGGCTTTCGGGGATAATAGAAATTCATGTATCTCATTCATATGGAAATTCCATATAGTGAACAGCAGCCATTTACAAGTCTCCTTTCTGATATGTAAAGTAACTGTTACAACCCTCTCTCTAGAGAATAATTCTAACCTCTGGCTTTCTAGATGACTTGTTAGACTTTTGATCCCTATCTCTGCTAAAAAGGGCTATCTGGTAAGAGAGTATATATATATGCCCACAATATGTTGAATAAATGCCTTTGTTCCACCAGAGCACTGGTCACCGTGTCTTTCCTCATTCTCTCTCTCTCTCTCTCTCTCTCTCTCTCTCTCTCTCTCTCTCTCTCTCTCGCTCGCTCGCTCGCTCGCTCGCTCTCTCGCTCTCTCGCTCTCTCCCTCTCTCCCTCTCTCCGTTTCAGGCTGTTTCCACGGAGCACAGGTGTCCATCGTGTCTACTTATTTGCCCGGACTTTCAAGACCTCTTCAAGAGGGCGCCCTGAGCCTACATAGACGGTGCTAACTCTTTGTCCTAGAGTTATATTGGCATACTGTGTAAACCAGGGAATATCAGCCTCTTTTCTTCCTTCTTTCTTATCGGTCTACTCTGTACCCCCAAGTTCTGGTCCATTAAAGGACCACAACACAGAAGGAAGAAGAGGAGAAGAGGGAGGAGGGGGAAGAGAGAGTTTAATGGAGAAGATGATGCATTCAGCTCTGGGCATGTTGAATTCGAGATATTCGTGAGTACCAACTACAGATGCTAAGTAGAAAATAAATATATCAGCCTGGAGCTCAGGGAAGACAGCTTACCTAGAGTACTTTTCAAATTATCTACAGTACTAGATACTTTTCCAATTACCTAGAGTACTTTTCAAATTATTAATTTTATAATTGTCTGCTGTAACATTGCTCCCTCCAGTAGACTGAGTTTCTTAGCGGAAAAGTAGTCTTATTAATTTTGGATTCCCAACACCTAGAACAGAGCTTGCAGCATAGCCAATGCTCAAGAAATGTTTGTTCAGTGGTTGAGTGACAGATTAAATGAATGAAAGAATGAATTTCAATCAGTCAAAAAAGGGACATAGTTTTTCATCTCAAGTTGAATCCCCAAGATACATTACAGTGGAAACGTGATTTCAAACCTCAGTTGGTTGCACAGTACTGTGCGTCCAGGTACATTACGTTTTAATAAACTTCTGAAGACCAGCCTCAGAATTGAAACCCCTTCCAAATCATTTCCATGGGGATGGGTAGAGGGGTGTTTTTCAAATTTCAAATTAGTTTACAGCATAACTTTGAACCAAAAGGTCCTTCACTAGTGGGGAATGGCATTCTTTCATGTTTTCCCTGAAGAACTTACATGAGGCCCTGTACCTGCACTCCGGAAGCCATCATATTTTCTCTCCACCTGAGGGTCAGCCAGAGCATTGAGTGGTCATTAACTCAAGGCTTCAGCGCCACGTTGGGCACCCTCTTTTGGAATCAGGTCACTACAATGCCTATAGAAGAAGTCTTGAGGAAGGGAACAGAGGCACAACCCCATGACTTGACAGAACTCCAGAGACTAATAACTGGACTAGATCAAGCACAGCACTTTAACAGCAAGGAGATCAAACCAGTCAATCCTAAAGGAAATCAACCCTGAATATTCAATGGAAGGACTGATGTTGCAGCTGAAGCTCAGATACTTTGGCCACCTGATGTGAAGAACTGACTCATTAGAAAATACCCTGATGCTGGGAAAGACTGAAATCAGGAAAAGAAGGGGATGACAGAGGACGAGATGGTTGGATGGTCTCACTGACTCAATGGACATGAGTTTGAGCAAACTCAGGGAGATAGTGAAGGACAGGGAAGCCTGTTGTGCTGTAGTTCGTGGGGTCTCAGAGAGTCAGACACGACTTGGTGACTGAACAACAAAGAGATGCAAGGAAAGTCTAACCATGTACGAAGCACAATAGACCATAAACTAATGAATATTTGAGTCAAAAATTATGAAATACCATGTTAAGTGATCCTCCAAGTAAATGCTTTATGTTGTAAAATAGTTACTTCTAGAGATTACACTTTGTTATGTATACATGCATGCATGCTCAGCTGTGTTCGTCTTCTGGAAGCCCTACAGGCTGTAACCCATGGGAATTTTCAGGCAAGAATACTGGAGTGGGTTGTCATTTCCTGCCCCATGGGATCTTCCCAACCCAGGGATAGAACCCGAGTCTCCAGGCAGATTCTTTACCACTCTGTCACCTGGGAGTCAAGTATTTTATATGTGAATCAGAGTCAGAGTTGAAGAATTTTAGAACTTGAAAACTTACAGATGGTCCGTGTAATCCAGCTCCCTTCTTTAGTAGATGAGAAAGCTGAGTCTATTTTAAAAAAGAAAAAAGATGTTCTTAGAATCTCACACAGTTCGCGGCAGAAAGCCACTGATGATGGGGTGGATGGCCATTTCACAGTAATACTAGGGAGGGAATTTGCGCTCTTTGAGCTCCTCTTCTAGTTCTGAAAAACTACAATGTCTTAAAACAATCTCTGGGACATGCCCAAAAGGTGTATGTAATGTTCTCCCTCTTTTAACATTGTTTGCAGGTAAATTACAGACTAGTCCATTTGATCTTTCAGGGTTACCTAGCAACTTGTTGGTAAGAACTGGGAATAAAGCCAAGGCTATAGATTTCCTCACTCGGACCCTTTCCACTTCACTTATTACTTACCTCTGAAATGTTATTGTTGTTTATCATGAATTAAATTGGCTTTACTACCTAACCAGAGAGGATTAAGCAATAATTTTTACCTTGTCATTGATGAAGACTACCTGCTCATATCTCTGAGGACATTATGAAGTGTGTACTTATGTAATTTAATCTTAGATAGAGAGAGAATAAAGATATGAAAATACCTGTGGTTTCTTGACTCTTAGTTTAGGCACATTGGACATCAAACTTCTATTGACTGTACTGAAATTTTATAGCTTATATCAGCAGTTGAATTTGTACGGCTTACTAGACATACAAAGAGATGATAAGATAGTTTTATTTACCTTGCCTGTTTTTACTGAGGCCTATTATACTGGTGAACACATTGTGAATATGTACTTGATTGTGTAAGATAGTGTGAATAGCATGAAATATCACAGTTACAACAGAAGATTCTCATTCTTTTTTTTCCCCTAGATATAGGTCTTAAAAATAATGACTTTGCTGAAGCTTTTTAAAATTGTGAATAAAAATTTTTGATGGAAAAAATGTTTTAGTATGTTATGATGCTTCAGATAAACTTAATTCTAATATTGTTGTATTAAGTTCAGTTCAGTTGCTCAGTAGTGTCTGACTCTTTGAGACCCCATAGACTGCACCAATCCAGGCCTCCCCGTCTATTACCAAGTCCCAGAGCTTGCTCAAACTCATGTCCATCGAGTCTGTGATGCCATCCAACCATCTCATCCTCTGTCGTCCCCTTCTCCTCTCACCTTCAATCTTTCCCAGCATCAGGATCTTTTTCAATGTTCAGCTCTTCGTATCAGGTGGCCAAAGTATTGGAGCTTCAGGTTCAGTATCAGTTCTTCCAATGAATATTCAGGACTGATTTCCTTTAAATTGACTGGTTTGTTCATCGCAGCACTGCTTACAATAGCCAGGACATGGAAGCAACCTAGATGTCCATCAGCAGACGAATGGATAAGGAAGCTGTGGTACATATACACAATGGAATACTACTCAGCCATTAAAAAAATACATTTGAATCGGTGCTATTGAGATGGATGAAACTGGAGCCCATTATACAGAGTGAAGTAAGCCAGAAAGAAAAACACCAATACAGTATACTAATGCATATATATGGAATTTGAAAGATGGTAACAGTAACCCTGTATGTGAGACAGAATAAGAGACACAGATGCATAGAACAGTCTTATGGACTCTGAGGGAGAAGGTGAGGGTGGGACATTCTGGGACAATAGCATTGAAACATGTATATTATCATATGTGAAACAGAACACCATTCCATGTTCTATGCATGGGACAGATGCTCAGGGCTGGGGCATTGGGATGACCCGGAGGGATGGGATGGGGAGGGGGGTGAGAGGAGGGTTCAGGATGGGGAACACATGTGGACCCATGGCTGATTCATGTCAATGTATGGCAAAAACTACTACAATATTGTAAAGTAATTAGCCCCCAACTAAAATAAATAAATAAAGAAAGAAAGAAAGAAAGAAAAAAAAATTGACTGGTTTGATCTCCTTGCTGTCCAAGGGACTCTCAAGTCTTCTCCAACACCTCAGTTCAAAAGCATCAATTCTTCGGTACTCAGCTTTCTTTATAGTCCAACTCTCACATCCATACATGACTACTGGAAAAACAGTAACTTTGACTATACGGACCTTTGTCAGCAAAGTAATGTCTCTGCTTTTTAATATGCTGTCTAGGTTGGTCACAGAGTAGGCAATGGCACCCCACTCTAGTACTCTTGCCTGGAAAATCCCATGGATGGAGGGGCCTGGTAGGCTGTAGTCCATGGGGTCGCTGAGAGTCGGACATGACTGAGCGACTTCACTTTCGCATTTCACTTTCACACATTGGAGAGGGAAATGGCAACCCACTCCAGTGTTCTTGCCTGGAGAATCCCAGGAACAGGGGAGCCTGGTGGGCTGCCGTCTATGGGGTCGCACAGAGTTGGCCACGACTGAAGCGACTTAGCAGCAGCAGCAGCAGGTTGGTCATAGCTTTTCTTCCAAGGAGCAAGTGTCTTTTAATTTCATGGCTGCAGTCACCATCCACTGTGATTTTGAAGCCCAAGAAAATAGTCTGTTTTCGTTTCCATTGTTTCCTCATCTATTTGCCATGAAGTGACGGGACCGGATGCCATGATCTTAGTCTATTGAATGTTGAGCTTGAAAGCAGCTCTTTCACTCTCCTCTTTCACTATCATCAAGAGGCTCCTTAGTTCCTCTTCACATTTGGCTATAAAGGTGGTGTCATCTGGATATCTGAGGTTATTGACATTACTCTCCAGCAACCTGGTCCAGCATTTCACATGATGTACTCTGCATAGAAGTTAAATAAGCAGGGTGACAATATACAGCCTTGATGTACTCCTTTCCCAATTTGCAACTAGTCTGTTGGTCCATTGTTCCATGCCTGGTTCCAACTGTTGCTTCTTGACCTGCATACAGATTTCTCAAGAGGCAGGTAAGGTGGTCTGGTATTCCCAACTCTTTAAGAATTTTCCAGTTTATTGTGATCCACAAAGACTTTAGTGTAGTCAGTGAAGCAGAAGTAGATGATTTTCTGAAATACTCTTGCTTTTTCTATGACCTAACAGATGTTGGCATTTTGATCTCTGGTTCACTTTGTTTTCTAAATCCAACTTGAACATCTGGAAGTTCTCAGTTCACGTACTGTTGAAGCCTCACTTGGAGAATTTTGAGCATAACTTTGCTGGCGTGTGCGATGAGTGTAATTGTGTGGTAGTTTGAATATTCTTTGTCCTTGCCTTTCTTTGGGATTGGAATGAAAACTGACCTTTTCCAGTCCTGTGGCTACTCTGTTTTCCAAATTTGCTGGCATATTGAGTGAAGCACTTTCACAGCATCATCTTTTAGGATTTGAAATAGCTCAGCGGGGGTTCCATCACCTCTGCTAGCTTTGTTCATAGTGATGCTTCCTAAGGTCCACTTGACTTCGCATTCCAGAATGTCTGGCTCTAGGTGAGTGATCAGACCATCATGGTTATCTGGGTCATGAAGATCTTTTTTTGTATAGTTCTTCTATGTATTCTTGCCACCTCTTCTTAATAACTTCTGCTTCTGTTAGGTCCATACCATTTCTGTCCTTTATCGAGCCCATCTTTGCATGAAATGTTCCCTTGGTATCTCTAACTTTCTTGAAGAGATCTCTAGTCTTTCCCATTCTATTCTTTTCCTCTATTTCTTTGCATTGATTATTTAGGAAGGCTTTCTTATCTCTTCTTGCTATTCTTTGGAAGTCTGCACTCAAATGGTTATATCTTTTCTTTCCTCCTTTGCCTTTTGCTTCTCTTCTTTTCTCAGCTATTTGTAAGGCCTCTTCAGACAACCATTTTGCCTTTTTGTATTTTTTCATCAGGGTGGTTTTGAAAAAGCCTCCTGAACAACGTTACGAACCTCCATCCATAGTTCTTCAGGCCTTCTATCAGATCTAACCCCTTGAATCTATTTCTCACTTCTACTGTAAGGGATTTGATTTAGGTCATACCTAAATGTAGTTTTCCATACTTTCTTCAATTTAGTCTGAATTTTGCAATAAGGAGTTCAGGATCTGAACCACAGTTAGCTCCCGGGCTTGTTTTTGCTGACTGTATAGAGCTTCTCCATCTTTGGCTGCAAAGAATACAATCAATCTGATTTCGATATTGTCCATCTGATGATAGCCATGTGTAGAGTTGTCTTTTGTGTTGTTAGCAGAAGTTGTTTGCTATGACCAGTGCGTTCTCTTGGCAAACCTCTGTTAGCCTTTGCCCTGCTGCATTTTGTACTCCAAGGTCAAATTTGCCTGTTACTCTAGGTATCTCTTAACTTCCTACTTTTGCATTCTAGTCTCCTTTGATGAAAAGCACATCTTTTCTCGTGTTAGTTTTAGAAGGTCTTGTAGGTCTTCTTAGAACAGTTCAACTTCAGCTTTTTTGTCATTAGCGGTTGGGGCATAGACTTGGATTATTGTCATATTGAATGGTTTGCCTTGGAAACGAACAGAGATTATTCTGTCGTTTTTGAGAATGAGCCCAAGTACTGCATTTCAGACTCTTTTGTTGACTATGAGTGCTACTACATTAGTTTTTCCTTTCCTTTTTATATATATACCATGTGCTATATGTAAGTATTTTTTTTCCCCAACTATTGATAATATCAGGGTTTTTTTCTCTTTTAAAGTAGTTTTTAGCAAATGTGAGTTTTTTTGTTTTTTTTTTACCACTTAAAATCTGCAATGTTGGGATTAAACTGAGAAAGAAAATTTTCAATTAAGCCTTAAAACAATTTTTTTTTCACTGCAAAAGTAGTACAGAATATAATGAAGACTAGAATAAGGGGCCGGGGGAACGGATGCCCATAGAAACACTATCCTGAGACAACTCTGTGTTTCAATTTTTCTTATTTTCTAACACTTCATAAGTGTCTTTTTTTTTTAAAAAGAAAAACATAGATGTGATCATACTGCATGATTAGTTTCATAACTTGTGGGTTTTTTTTTTCCACTTAATGCTATATATTTTAACTTGTTACTTAAAATGCTACAAAGTATTTATAGCTACCTTTAAGACATTTAATTTCCACAATTTTTATCTTTGCATCTTGTAAATTTTGACACACAGTTTATGAATAAAACTTTTGCTCTATTACAGATTATTTAATTCAGAAAGAATCCCAGATATGAGATTATGGGTTATTAGGGCATGAACATTTTTATAGCATGAATCACAGTGCCAAATTTTTTCTAAACAGATTGTTTCTGTTTACACTGCACTCACAATGTCTGTCAGTACCTTTTTAATCTCATCAGCATTGAATATTATTCTTCATTTAAATAGTTACTAATATGATAGCTGACTGAAGTGGTACAATTTCTCCTCTGTTGGCTGTTGAAGAGTACAGGATAAAATCAAGGCTTTGGAATCAAATGATACTGGGTTTGGTCAGATTCTGCAATTTCTAGCTGCATTACAGTAAGCAAATTACTTAACTCCTTTGAGGCTCTCTTTATTTATTAGTTTTTTAAAACTTCAATATTTACCTCAAACTCAGGGTTGTTGTAATTATTTTAAAAAGACAGTTATATAAAGCATTTCACACCAGTGCCTGTCATGTGACAAACGATAACGAATGCCTCATTTTCTGTTGCGAAAGTATGTTTGATTAGTGTGCTATCTAGGAATTTACACAATAGTTTGACTATTTTTATGCATGCAGCTTGTTGTAGAAGTCTGAAAAATCACCTGGATAATTGTTGCACCCCAGAGAGAAGGTTAGGGCGTAATCTTATAGTTAAAAAAAGCACACACCTGATTCCCATCTTTGAGGACTCTGCACTCCAAAAGCCTTAGAATTAACTCTTGGGACTTTTAATTGCTCCCAGTGGTCTCAATGGAAACACGCTGAAGAGTAAATCTAATGAAAGTGATCAGAGGAGAGTTTCAGGAAGAAGTTATAGTCTCAGGGAAGACAAATGGTAAAGCAAGAAGGATACAAATTATTTGTTCTAGAAAAGTTGAGTACACTAGTGAGGTTGTATTTGAGTAGGCTTCAGTGGTGGCTCAGACCCTTAAGAATCTGCCTGCAATGCAGGAGACCTTGGTTCCATCCTGGGATCAGGAAGATCCCCTGGAGAAGGGAATTGTTACCCTCCAGTATTCTTGCCTGGAGAATTCCATGGACAGAGGAGCCTGGCGGGCTACAGTCCATGGGGTCACAAAGAGTCGGACACGACTAAGCAACTTTTTCACTTTCAAACTTTGTTAATAAAAAATAAACTATATAAAGCAGCGCAAACTAGGCTAATCTGATTTTGTGCACTTACTATTTCCATACGCAGAGCAAGTTTTGCTCTTTGAATCCCAGCAGAAAATACGAAAGGAATGGGAGTAGATGACAGAACATCGACGAAAGTCTGTCTAGTCCCGACCACTAAAACGAGTGGGCTAGTCAGACCATGATCAGATGCCTAACTTTCACAAAGTCAAAGATAATTTAGGTTTGGCTGCTCTTTGCGGTCCCACTTCCATCATTTTCCTTTCCCTGACTTCTTCCTTGCCTGGATAAAAATTTGCACTCTCGATTGGGGTTCTGGTGGGGTCTAAAAATTGTCTCTGAAAAAGCAAGTTTTCTGGTTGGGTAAACACTGCCAAAATAAACTTCTTCATTGCATACATAAATCCGTCTAAGGCAGGCCTTTTTCTCTCCAGGTCCAGGATTTTCAAGCTTTCAACAGGCAAGTAACGCGCTCCACTCGGTCGTGGATTCCCGGGGAAGGAATTCCTCCTTGGGGGGCGATGGAACCGCCCTTAGTGAATTTTCTGGCACCAGCGGGAGTTTCAAGTTTCCACCGGGAGGCGGCAGGCCCACTCCCAGCTCTGGGTTTGGGCGGTTCTGCTTCCCCGGGCATCGGGCTTCACTCTAGCCCAGTCCTCCTCACCGAAGGAGCCGCCCACCCCCGCGCGCGTCCCGTTCCCTCGGGACTCCGGAGCCGCGGCCGGGTCCTCGCGCGTCCCCGCCCCGGACTGAGACCCTCCCCTCCCCCGGGCGACGCCCCGGCCGGCGAGTGGCCGCGAGCCCGAGGGGCTGGGCGGGGCCGGGGCGGGGCGCGGGCGGCCCGGTGGCGGTCGCCGCAGCGGCGTTGGCGCTCGGGTCGCGGCGCGAGGCCGGCCGGCCGGCAGGGGGAGGCGGGGGGCGCGGGGCAGCCCCGCCTCTTCCCCGAGGAGCCGCCGGGCAGCCATATTGCGGAGCTGTCTGCGGTGGCGGCGGCGCCTCTGCTCTCCGGCGTCCCGGCGCTCGCTCCACCGCCGCCTCTCTATCGCTCCCGCTGCCGCAGCCGCGACGCCCGCCGCCGCCGCGCAGCGCGCCGGCCACTCTCGCGGCGGGAAGGAGCCGCTCGCTCCTGAGGTAAGCCGCCGGCGCGCTCCCTGCCCCCACTGCCGCTCCCGGGCTCCGCCGAAGCCGCTGAGGTGGCGGCGAGAAGTCGCGGCGCCCCGTGCTGCCCGGTGGCCTCGCCGCCAGGGCCGCGGCACCGCTCGTCCTAACGGTCCGGCAGGCCACGCCGCTCTCGGGGGGGCGCGGGCGCCGCGAGGCTCGGCCCGCGCGCCTCGGCCGCGGCCTGAACACGCCAGCGCGAGCTGCTCCCTCCCAGGCGCGGGTCCGCCCTCGGCGTCGGCCCCGGGCTCGGTCGGGCTCCCGCCGCTCGGGCGCCGCCCCGGGCTCGGCCTGGCTCGTCCCTTCTAGGCAGTCTTGGGAATTCAGATTTAAGCGTAGGAAAAATGACTTTTTTTTTTTTTTTTTTTTTTTGCCGTGGTAGGAAAGGAATTTGTTATCACTTCTCCCCGGCCTCCGATTTGAGAGTAAAAGGTGTTGAATTACTAGAGAGCGCGAATCCGCCGTGGGGGCAAAGGGAGGGTGCGTGACGGGGCTCGGGGAGCGCGCGGCTCCCGGCCCCCCGCACCCGCGCGGCGGCCCTGGCGCCTCTGGCCCCGGCCCTACCTGCTGCTGCTGCTGCTGCTGCTGCTGAAGTTGCAGGCGCCCCCCGAGCCCGTAACTTTCTCCGATTTAGTCCTAGACCCCAGTAGACAAGTTGAGTGCATTCCAGTCCCCTCTTCCTTTAAAGGGTTGTTAAGGTAATTCTCAGGCTAACTTTGAAAGGGGGCGGTGGGGGGGAAGCCTTGTATTATTTTAGTTTAAATAGAGCACATCACGTCCTGTACAGATGTAGCATGGTTCTTTAACTATTCACACCATGTATTGAGCGTTTTTTTCTTTTTTTTAAAATACCATTAAGGAGTGGTTATTAACGAGGCTGGAAATGTGTTGAAAGTTAGCTTCATCAACGATATGTTTTAAAATCTACTTGAGATTTTTGTCGAAAATTTAATGAGTTCTGTGGCAATAGACAGGCATGATGTAAATGTAAATACCTAAGATAGTAAGCATTTGTTTGATAAACGAGCGCTGGAAAAGAGGCATTGCAATCTGTTGTTTACTGAGCATACATTTTTTTTTAGAGCACTAAATCCTCTTTTATATTTCGGATGGAGCTCTGAATGAACAATTGCCCCGTTCATTTGCTGGATAAATAATGGCTTAATCCATTTGCCATAACAGCATTATTAGAGTTAAAAAGAGAGACTAATATTTAGGGTTGCGTTTAAATTTTTTTTCAGTATTACATTATTTTCACGTGTGCTTAATCTTCCAAAGACTAGTAAGTACCTCAAATGTGGTAAAAAACGTAAAACATTTCTTTTGAAGTTAGTGGATTGTAATTCATCTGTAAAATGAATTGCACTTTGTTTCTTTTGCTTAATTACCTTTTAAAAATACATGATGGTATTTAATAAACAGTTTTTTTAGTGAGGAATGAATAGATACGCATTGAAATTCTTTACAGTATATTTAAATGAAACAAAATTTGTGGCATTTAGGAATGTTGAATTCTTGCTCTTGTGGGTTATACATCGTTTTGTTCACTCCTGTATTCCCAAGCATGGCAGAGCGTAGGAGAGGCTCAGAACGGAAATTAATTTCAGCATGGGGAAAGTATGTTTAGTCTGTCCTTTGTTTTGGACATTTGCATTAACTGGAAATTAAGTTGATATTTTGTTTCTGTGGTGGTGAGAAATGACAGACTGCTGTTCTTTCTCTCTATTGTTAGCACTCAGTAGTCTCAGAGAACAAGGGTTATTTCTTGATTTTTTGCTTCTCTATTCCCAGGAGCAGAATTGGATTTTATTATTCATTTTTATCTTTGGCAGGCGGTTGAAATCAAAGTCTGTATGCATTTTATCTTAATTTCAGATCTGAATCTTCTAATATAATCTATCTAATGTAATTTTCTAGTACAGTGGAGTCTGAAATCTTCAGTTAGGCTGGGAGTCAAGTTTTTTCATTTATTTTTAACTTAATTAAACTTAACATACATCATTTCAAAATTACAAATTTTAATCAACATTTCCCAAAGACCAAAGCCTAAAAAAATATGTCCTATTAAGACTGTGAGGATAGTCATGTTGGTGAACATACTTGATAGGGAATAGTTAATATAATACTATGCTATTGGTGTCAATCTGGGAAGTCAAGAAAGTCACCCTTTCTTGGCTGGCTTGGACATCCTGCAGACCAGTAGCTCTTCTCAGGACCCTGATAACTACCCTTGGCTTACAGGAGTCAGTGGAACTGGATTGGATTGCTGTAGATTGCACTCTTACAATGTGATTTTAAACCTCATGGTGTCAGAAGCCCTTTAGGGAACTTCCCTAACTTCTGCAGCAAGTATATGCTCATCTGTTGGGTGGTTAAGTCGCCAATCTGACCCCAGAGATTTCCTGTTTCTAGACTCTGTCAGAGGAATCCTGCTTTACTGTTTATATTAGTTCTTGGTATATTTCTCTATTCATTTACATTGCACATATTTTAAACCACTTTAAATGACTATAAAATTAATAAGTTTTATGGCAAAGTTAAAAAACCAGAAAGATGTTAAGGGAAAAGTAAAAGTTCTCTCCAACTTCCAAGAACACCCCCAGTCTTCTTTTTCGGAGTTAATTGCTATTGGCCATTCGTCGTATATAGAAAATGCCAATATTTATGGAAGGGTAAATATATACTTTATATATATCCGTTATTTGCAATTTTAAAGTCTTTAAAAGTAAGGTTATTTTGTAACAAACAGTGAAACGATGTTTGTTTATTGCTATGTTGAGCGTGCAGTACTTAATATTTCTTGGATTTTCATCATTTGAAATCAGAATGGAATTTCCTATAAGTGTTTACATACCTGTGTAAATTTTTTTCTTGATTGAAGGTGAACTCACTTTTTGTTTTCTTCCTAGGGTATGGTATATAACTGACACTGGAAAATATCCTAACCCTAACCCTTTTTTGGTTTATGAATTTGGATAGTGAAATGTCGCTATGATAGATGTAGCTTTTTGCCTGAAAACTGTTTGGAAAGAAAGTATGAATCATATGATTCACTTCTTTATTTCTTCGTTCCTTTTAATAGTGAATCCAGTCTTTAACTTCTAAGAAGGTTTTTTCCAGGTTAGTATTTGTATACATTTTTGTTTCTTTAGTAGTATTCATTTTTGGGTGCATTGGGCCGTAGTTGCAGCACATGGTGTCTGTGCTGCATGAGGGATCTTTCCTTGCTGAGCACGGGCTTCTCTCTAGTTGAAGCGCATGGGCTCTAGAGCAAGTGGGCTCTGTAGTTGTGACCTGCGGGCCTAGTTGCCCTGTGGCATGTGGGATCCTAGTTCCTTCTTCATTGGAAGGTGGACTCTTAACTGCTGGACTTACCAGGGAAGTCCCTGTATAGGTGGTTTTTTTGTTGTTGTTGTTGTTTTTGGATGGCCAATATGTATAGAAATTCTTGCAAATTCATGGAATTTTAATTTTTTTTTCCCTATTGCAGTATCAGTTACCTTTCAGCAGAATTCTAAAGTATGTTTTATAGAGGCTAGTTGTATATGTCAGTAAGGTCATTGGACTTTCTTTTACATCAGGTAATCTAATATGAATAGGATGGTCTAGAAACATTGGTTGCTTTTCTGCATAATTTACATACATTTGAAAATAAAATCTTTTAGTTCTAGTAAAGTTGATTTATTGGAAAATGGCATTCTCTTTACTGTTAACTGGAGAGGAGATCAGCAAGCTAGTTTGTAGACCAAATTCAGCCCACTACCTATTTTTGTAAAGTTTTATTTCAGCACATGATATCTCATTGGTTTACCTGTTGTCTGTGGTTGCTATTGTGCTACAACAGAGAGTATTTGCAACAGAGGGTTTGTGGGCCACAAAACCTAAAAGGTTTACTTAACCTGGCCCTTTGCAGAAAAGTTTGCTGACTCCTGCTTTAAGGTTTCATTCATACATTTGGACGTTTATGATCGTATGCCAGATACTCTTTGCATTTGTTAAGTAAGATAATGAGACCATCACACTTTAATGGGAATATACTCATGCCATTTTATATACCATGAAGTGTATTTAAATGCTTTGTGTATATAAACTGTAATTCATATTCAGTGTAACAGCATTGTAAGCGTAGTTTTTTGTGATGTGAATTCTTTGTGTTTTTTGTACTAAAAAAAAACCTTGCGTTTCTGTAAATTAGCTAATAACCTTTTGATAACCGGAGTAGTTTTTTGTAATCAGAAGGCCTGGTAGTACTCAGAATGATGTGGGCGTGAGTGTAATAGAGGGACTATTAAAAGGGAAAATGGGGACTTAGGAGATCTTAGCCCTGGTTAATTGAATCTAGTCACACCTTGGCTTTTATGGAGAGTGTGGTATGGACTAAACTTTCATTAGCCATCCTTAGCAGTCTTGATATTTAAGCTGTTTCTAGATTCTAGACTGAAGGAAACTACAAAATTCTAGTTTGGTTATTAAGCAAAGTTGGTGCTCCAAATCGGTGTGTTCTCCCAACTTGATTGAAAATATTCCGGGGTGGGGGGGGAAGAATTCCTGAAAGTTCCAACAAGTAAAACTTGAACTTGCCACATCCTGGCAAGTATTTACATAGCATTTACATTGTATTTACAGTTATTTACATAGCATTTACATTGTGTTAGGTATTATAAGTAATGTAGGGATAATTTAAAGTATATGGGAGGATGTGTATAGATTATATGCAGATATATTTTGTATGTATATGTGTGCATGCTAAGTCTCTTCAGTTCAGTTCATTCGCTCAGTTGTGTCCGGCTCTTTGCGACCCCATGGACTGGAGCACACCAGGCCTCCCTGTCCGTCACCAGCTCCCGGAGTTTACTCAGACTCATGTCCATTGAGTTGGTGATGCCATCCAACCATCTCATCCTCTGTCATCCCCTTCTCCTGCCTTCAATCTTTCCCAGCATCAGGGTCTTTTCAGTGAGTCAGCTCTTTTCATCAGGTGGCCAAAGTATTGTAGTTTCAGCTTTAACATCAGTCCTTCCAATGAATATTCAGGACTGATCTCCTTTAGGATGGACTAGTTGAATCTCCTTGCAGTCCAAGGGACTCTCAAGAGTTTTCTCCAACACCCCAGTTCAAAAGCATCAATTCTTCAGTGCTCAGCTTTCTTTATAGTCCAACTCTCCCATCCATACATGACTACTGGAAAAACCATAGCTTTGACTAGATGGACCTTTGTTGGTAAAGTAATGTTTCTGCTTTTTAATATGCTCTCTAGGTTGGTCATAACTTTTCTTCCAAGGAGCAAGCTTCTTTTAATTTCATTTTTATTTAATTTTTTAATATAAATTTTAATTTAAGGTCTCTTCAGTTGTGTCCAACTCTTTGCGACCCTATGGATTGTAGCCTGCCAGGCTCCTCTTTTCATAGAATTCTCCAGGCAAGAATACTGGAATGGGTTGTCCTGCCCCTCCTCCAGGGGATCTTCCCAACCCAGGGATTGAACCCGAGTCTGTTATGTCTCCTACATTGGCAGCTGGGTTCTTTACCACTGGTGCCACTTGGGAAGCCCATATATGTATAAAGATGTACAGGTACATGTATTTTGTATAAGGGGCTTGAACATTTCTAGATTTTGGTGTCTGCAGGAGGGTCCTGGAACCAATCCCCTGTGGGTACCAAAAGATGACTGTATACCTAAAGTGCTTACCATTTATATCTAATTACTAAGCAGCGTGGCAATTATAGATATTATTAAATGTGTCAAATTAACTGGCCTTTAAATTTGATTATCAAATTAAATGAGATTATTGAAAGAGTCTTAAGTGGGATGATAAAGGCCTGAATTTGGAAGACCTAGTTAGGGGTTTTCAGCAACATTCACGGTTGCTGTTTCTTGGAGCCTATTGCTTACTAGTTCACTCATCTAAGTGGAAAATAATTGACTTTGATAATAATCAACAGAAAAGTTCCAGTGAATATTATGTACTTAATTTACTAACAAACACTTGAGGCCCTACTGTGAGCCAGACACCATTCCAGTTTCTCAGAAGGGAGATCGAATATCTCAAAAGTTAGAAACTTAGTGATAGGACTGCCATGTAACCTTAGTGACTGCATGACAGAGTACTATCTAATTTTAAAGATATTTCAGAAACATACTGACTTTATTCTACTTTGAAAATTAAGTTACTGTAATAGCTGGTGTTTCAAAACATGTGGAGAGAATTCCTTAGGTCAGTTTGAGATGTTTCTTCTTTCTAGGGAACTTACATGAACCTATCTTTGTTTTCCCATTTTTAAACATTTATTATATGAATTTTTAATGTTTCCTTAAATGTAAAGTGAAGAAATTGGACTGGATTTAGCTTTCCTACCTTTTAACATTTAAAATTAATTTTTGAAAATGGTACTTTGTTTTCCTACCCTCCTAGGAAACAATACAGGCATAGTGTTTTCTCTTTTTTAAGTTTAAAAAAATTCATTTAGAAAAGAATTTAAATTCAGTGTAAAACTTAGCTTTCTGCTTTATGTTTGTTTTGGGTTCTAGAAATTTGCTTTGCATTTCCAGTAACGTGTATATTGCTCAAAAATGTTGAGTATTTTATTTCCTTGAACAGAAATCACTTCCTACATGAGTACTTAATACCTTATTTAGAACTGCCTGTATCCCTTACAGGAAATTAGTTTACAAAGGTAATTATATCAATATTACTGTGCACTTACAGCATCTTTAGAAGTAGTCTTTTTGACCTGAAAACAATAGAGGAAAGAGCTTTAACTTCTTGAAATGTCCTGGTAACTGGGATGAGCTGCTCTAGAATGGTGTCAGAGGAACGCAGACTAGGATAGCCAAAAGAGCACAGGACTTGGACAAAGGACTTGTGACTTTGTTGACTAGCCTTATTTCCTTCGGCAAGTGACTTATTTGAATCTTCATTTGCTTAGTTAGAAGAACAAGGGATTGTGATTCTTACCTTGGTCAGAAGGAGGAAGGGCAGTTATTAGGAAGATTAGATAATGTAGGTAAAGTGGCTAAAGAGTGAACTTTCTGCAGATAATTCCACTTACTACCCTTGTCCTTGCTTTTGGCCTTATTTCTTTTTTGGAGATAAAATTCTTGTCCTTTGCTTCTCTTGAAAAGTCGTATGGCATTATGTAGGTAAAGTACCTTATTACTGCTATTAAATTCAGTCCTTAACAGAGCTAAAAAATTTAATAAACAATTCTTTGTATATTTGAGGTTTTAAAACTGTAGGTCTGTAAACTTGAATAGAGAGAAAAGTTACATCTTTACATGTTTTCTTCCATTGTGAATTTGGGCAGCAGTAGCAGAGACTGTTTCCAATAGAAATTGTAGATATTTCCATGATGCATTATTGTTGCAGATCTCAGAATGATGTTTAATACCCATCATTACTTAAAGTTTAATTATTAGATACACTGGTAGATATTTATTTAAAGATTAATAAAGCACATATATTACTGTATCATAAATTTATGCGTTTTATATTGTTGATAGTTATAGTTCGATATAATTGGCTTTTTATGTGATGCTGTGTATTTTATGTATTTAAAAGATAATTTTATAGGAAGGAGTTCATTGACTTGACCAGAGGTCCCATGTTGGGGGAAAAGAGTGATTAAGAACTTTTTTGGTAATGCCATTATTGCATTAATTTGACTGCCAGAATTACCTTATTAATTCATTTTGTACTTTGTTATCCTGCTTCTCAATCCCCAGTAAGGTGGCAGAGGAATCCTTTTGTAATTTTATGGTCTGTGGAAAGACCACATTTATATTTATAGATGAGGTCTCAAAAGACAGAAAAAAAAAAGTACAGTTATGCTTGGGGAGAAGAATATCTTAAGAATAAAATTAGGCATCCTCGTATAAATTATTGAAGCATCATCGTAGACCCAGTATGGACAGACTTAACACCTGTTTTACCACCTGACAGGTGAGGAGAGTCTGCTGTTGTGCCATGGATTAATAGAGCTCGAGGTGTTAAGTGTGAGGCTGTTTTTTCCATTGTACGGAAGAAGAGAGGCTATTTTAGGGTCACCCTTAGAGTTTAAGGATGAAGAAGAGAAAGCTTTATGTAAATGTTTTGTCTCTGAAATGTGGCACTGTGTTTGAGTACATGTTCATGCATTTTCTGGAAAGGAGAGATGTGTATGTTGGCGGCGTCTCTTAAGACTGTTTGCCACGACTGCTTCATTGCTTCTGTGGGAGCCAGTGTGGAAAAGAGGTTGGGTGAGACCACTAAGAAATTTAGAAAGAGCTGGGAGGAAGGAGTGAATTTTTTTTCAATAATTATTTATTATGAGGGCAAGGGGAGAAGAGTTTGTTTTTATTATATGTCTTTGATATACAGTGGTTAAGTGATTATATGCTATCATTTTTCTAGAGAAGAAAGAAAGGAAGGCAGTGAAACACAGTTTTCAAGATGAACCAGGTATAAACCGAGGACATGTATCTAGGTACCTTGGCTTTTCATGTAACATTTTATTAAATTGTTCATTCTGCTACTAACAGGTGCCATTTTCAAGGGGGAAAAAAATGTGCTAATATAATCATAGGAGGACTAGAAATGTACCATTGAGGTTGAATAATATTATGGTAAATATTTTTTAATGATCCCTAAATTGGCTAAAATCTTAGGATTTAACTACATTTATACACAGCTTCATCCTAAAAAATTTAAGGTAGAATTCTTATGTATACCGTGATAGGAATAAATTGGTATGTAGTGAAATATATTTTTTGAATTCTTATTTGATTTTTAAAATTAGTAACTTAACAAAAAATAAGACTCTAGTTAGTATTAAATGCTCAGTTCTGTATATCCAAAATCCTTTGTAAGGATACCTGCTTTTTTACTTAGTTACAATAGGTGGCTATGTATTCTGCATTTTTACTTATACTTATGTAAATGTTGACACAGTTTGTCCATCTTGTCATGTAATTTCAACATTACTTTTATTGTGATTTTGATTTTAATCATTGGATGTTATAATATCGTTGTACTGCTGAGAATATCTTAGTACAGTTTGCTTTGTTTCATATATTTATTTATTTGGAATATACTCCAAAGTAGATTTCCTGTTCAAAGAAGCTTTGTTGCTTTTCTTATGTATTGACAACTTATTTTCCAGAAATATGGTGTCAGTTTATGATGCTACTTGATTTTCAAGAGAGAACACTGGTCTGAAAATATGTATGTTAGGAATTTCTTTTAGAAGTCAACTATATCCTTATTTGCAGAGGCTTTTTGTTAGGCCATTCACTTTCCACAGTTCATATAGATCAATTAGGCTTGCTGGAGATTTTAGAAGCTTACTTAGCGTGTGTGTAAACCTGGTTTTGTATATGTTCGCCTGTGGTATATTTGTTCTTTTATGTCACCAGAGTGTTCATACTAAACCTAACAGGGTTATTTTGCTTGAAAAGTCCGTTTCTAAAGAGTGTAACTTGAAGTAACTCTAATATGACAAACTTGGATAAATTATTTCTTTAGATAAAAGGAAACAATTATTTACCCTTACCTTTTTTATTTACCTTTATTTAATTCCAGTATTTGATTAATACATAGCTTTAAGAAATTCTGCAAAACCTTATGTACATGATATTTATTTACCTGCCTAACTGATCCTATGTTTGATGACTACTCTTACTGTAATTTGAGTGCTTTAACTTAGTTTATAGTCTGGCATGCAAGTAATGCTCACTTTTTCCCTTTGTTCTTCTTTATTAGTGAGACCTGGCACAGGAAGGGCTCAGCAGCCATGTGGTTTAGCAAATAACAATGATCAGGACATGAGCAAGCTCTCTTGAGTATCTGCTAACTTCTCTAGGGTGTGGCCATGGGGTCTGATATGGTAATAGAGTGCTAAATCAAGAGGGTGAAAATTGATTGGTTGTTGTTCAGTTTCTAAGTACTGTCTGACTCTTTGTGACCCAATGAATTGCACTATCTCCCAGAGCCTGCTCAAACGCATATCCATTGAATCAGTGATGCCATCCGACAGGACCATCTCATCCTCTGTCGCTGCCTTGTCCTCCTGCCCTCAATCTTTCCCAGCATCAGGGTCTTTCCCAGTGAGTTGGCTCTTTGCATCATGTGGCTAGAGTTTAGGAGTGCTTCAGCATCAGTCCCTTCCAATGTATATTCAGGATTGATTTCCTTTAGGATTGACTGGTTTGATCTCCTTGCAATCCAAGGGATTCTCAGGAGTCTTTTCCAGCACCATAATTCAAAAGTATTAATTCTTTGGCACTCAGCCTTTTTTATGGTCCAGCTCTCACATCCGTACATGACTACTGGAAAAACCATAGCTTTGACTGTATGGATTTTTGTCAGCAAAGTGATGTCTCTGCTTTTTATTATGCTGTCTAGGTTTTTCATGGGGCTTCCCTTGTGGCTCAGCTGGTAAAGAATCTGCCTGCAATGTGGGAGATCTGGGTTCGATCTCTGGGTTGGGAAGATCCCCTGGAGAAGGGAATGGCTACCCACTCTAGTACTCTGGCCTGGAGGATTCCATGGACTATATAATGGGGTTGCAAAGAGTCAGACACGACCGAGTGACTTTCACTAGGTTTGTCACAGCTTTTCTTGCAAGGAGCAAAAGTCTTTTAATTTCATGGGTGCAGTCACCATCGACAGTGATTTTGGAGCCCAGGAAAATAAAATCTGTCACTATTTCCATGTTTTCCCATCCTATTTGCCATGAAGTGATGGGACCAGATGCCCATGATCTTAGTTTTTTGAATGTTAAATTTTAAGCTGGCTTTTTCACTCTCCTCTTTTACCCTCATCAGGAATCCCTTTAGTTCCTCTTCACTTCCTGCCATTAGAGTGGTATCATCTGCGTATCTGAAGTTGCTGATATTTTTTCCAGCAGTCTTGATTCTAGCTTGTGAGTCATCCAACCCAGTATGTTGCATGATGTTCTCTGCATAGAAGTTAAATAAGCAGGGTGACAATATACAGCCTTGACTTACTCCTTTCCAAATTTTGAACCAGTCCATTGTTCCATTTCTGGTTCTAACTGTTGCTCCGCGTCCTGAATATAAGTTTCTCGGGAGGCAGGTAAGGTGGTCTGGTATTCCCATCTCTTTAAGAATTTTCCACAGTTTGTTGTGATCCACAGTCAGAGGCTTTAGTTAGTCAATGAAGCAGAAGTAGATATTTTTCTGGAATTCCTTTGCTTTGTCTATGATTCAGCAGACATTGGCAATTTGATCTCTGGTTTCTCTGCCTCTTCTCTGGTTCCTCTGCCTTTTCTAAATCCAGCTTATACATCTGAAAGTTCTTGGTTCATGGACTGTTGAAGCCTAGCTTGATGGATTTTGAGCATTACCTTGCTAGCATGTGAAATGAGTGCAGTTGTATGGTAGTTTGGAATGAAAACTGACCTTTTCCAGTCCTGTGGTCACTGCTGAGTTTTCCAAATTGGCTGGCATGTTGAGTGTAGCACTTGAACAGCATCATCTTTTAGGATTTGAAATAGCTCACCTGGAATTGCATCACCTCCACTAGCTTTGTTACTCATGATGCTTCCTAAGGCCCACTTCACGCTCCAGGATATCTGGCTCTAGGTAAGTGACGACGCCATTATGGTTACCTGGATCATTAAGATCTTTTTTTGTACAGTTCTTCTGTGTGTTCTTGCCACCTCTTAATCTCTTCTGCTTCTGTTAGGTCCTTGCCGTTTCTGTCCTTTATTGAGCCCATCTTTGCATGAAATGTTCCTTTGGTATTTCTTAATTTTCTTGAAGAGAAGATTGATCTAGGGCAATTAAAATATCTGGTACTGTACTCTGGTAGGAGCAAACCTGAAATACCTCTGTAAGGTTACATAGACAGCTCAGGGCTTACAGAAAACCCATGTTGGGGAGTGGGTTAGGGACATGAGCTTTCTGACCAAAATTATAAACTCCATAAAGAAACAAGTCATAATGAATTGGAAACAGAAAGTTTTATAGGAATATAAAATAAACATTGTAGGGATAAAAGGATTCAATGCAAATTATAAAATAGTATAGCATTAAATTTTTTTTAAGAGACTAAAAGTGAATTTTTAGAAGTTTATATAATCACTTAAAATTTAATGTAGTGGACAGGTAAAACATTAAGAACACCTGCAGAGAATTATGGAGAAGGCAATGGCACCCCACTCCAGTACTCTTGCCTGGAAAATCCCATGGATGGAGGAGCCTGGTAGGCTGCAGTCCGTGGGGTCACTAAGAGTCGGACACGACTGAGCGACTTCACTTTCACTTTTCCCTTTCATGCACTGGAGAAGGAAATGGCAACCCACTCCAGTATTCTTGCCTGGAGAATCCCAGGGACGGGGGAGCCTGGTGGGCTGCCGTCTACGGGGTCGCACAGAGTCGGACACGACTGAAGGGACTTAGCAGCAGCAGCAGAGAATTAGTGACTGGAGGAGTGTTACACAGAAAAGTAAAGAGATGAAAAATATGAATATGTAGGCATGGATTAGAAAACAAGACAGTCATTATGTATCTAATTAAAGAATTGCTGACTGGGAGAGACAGTTGGTAATAATTTTCCAGAATTTGAGAAAAGCACGAGTCTTCGGAATAAGAAAGCTTACCAAATCCTCAGCAAGAGAAATAGAAGCAAATCTGAAGAATGTGCTCTCACACACAATCTTAAAGGAAAGCAGAGAGAAAAAGCATACCTGGAATAGATTAAATTGACAGCAGACTTTTCATCAGTAACAGATACCACGAGAAAACTAGTATTTTCCAAATACTGAGAGAATAACAGTTGATTTACAATTTTATATGCTATTGAATTATTCCTGAGTGAAAAAAGGAAGTATTTATTACAAAGATACAATAATTCTAAACCTTTACTCACCTAATAACATAGCGTTGCTTGCTTGCTAGTTGTGTCTTGACTCTTTGCGACCCCATGGATTGTAGCCCGCCAGGCTCCTCTGTCCGTGGGATTCTCCAGGCAAGAATACTGGAGTGGGTTGCCATTCTCTTCTCCAGGGGATCTTCACAACCCAGGGATCAAACCTAGGTCTCCTGCATTGCAGACAGATTCATTGTGTTCTGAGCCACCAGGGAAGCCCAATAATATAACCTGTATAAAACCATATAAAAAATAAAATAAAAAACTGGCAATTTATAAGAAGAAATTAACATCCACAGTCAGTTGAGAAAATGTAATACATTTTTTTTCTCAACTTGATCAGCTAAACTGTGTAGGGACGTCCTAGGTGATGCTAGTGGTAAAGAACCTGCCTGCCAATCAGGAGACTTAAGAGATGCAGGTTCGATTCCTGAGTCGGGAAGATCCCCTGGAGAAGGAAATAGCAACCCACTCCAGTATTCTTGCCTGGAGAATCCCATGGACAGCTGGCGGGCTACAGTCTATAGGGTCGCACACAGTCAGACACGACTGGAGTGACTTAGCATACAAACTAAACTGAAAGTAGAGAGGCTGGAAGCACAACATTAAATACTTGATCCAGCTTGATGTAGCTTATAAATGCAAACATACATTATTTTCATTTATATTCGGAACAAGCAAAAAGGAAACTAAGCTGACCAAGCCCCAGACGTAATGGAAATGCATCCTTTGACTGTGGTGTAGTCAACGCAGAAATAAATAATAAAAAGACAGCACTCTGCCCCCAGGTCTCTAACCACGCTATTTGAAAATTTAAAACTGGACACTGAAGCACCTAGAGTTAAACAGTAATGAAAGTGGTACAGGAAAATAGTAGAGTTTTAAATATAAGATATTTTTCCCCCTAATTTTTCCCCCCGAAAGGAGATTTATATTTGTTTTCATAGGAACTGTCTCATTGCAAGATGTGTTTTGTCTTGAGCATGGATGTACTGTTTAAGAAACTGACCTGAAATGCCTTTAGTACATGTCAGTTTGGAAAGCTCATAGAGCTCAACTGGTAAGTGATTTAAGTGTAAAAAGGAGGCTAAGAAGTTTAGAGGAGAACTGGTTTTTAAAAAGTCACTTAAAAATAACACACCTAGTTGCACTGTGTGGATATTAAATTATATTCCAACAATACAAATAGGAAAATATAAAGTCCTACTAAGGTTTTATACAAGTGAGTAGTTGTGGCTTAAGATAAAAATTTTAGTGATAGAATCAAAATGTACTTGATGTAATCTGGAAAGCACCTAACTTCAAAAATTTGATAAAGATGCGCATGTTTTGTGTTTCAGGAATTTAGATTATTTTACATAGTCAGATAATGATTTTAAAATAGTCTCAGTGGCAAAATAGGGAGATCACTTTAAATTTGAAATATCCTTATGGTGGGATGTATTTAGTTTGTGACCTTAATGCATGTATTAGAAAAAAGATTGGAAATTACTTGGGTAGACTTTCAGTTTTAGGGATTAGAAAATTAGCCACAGAGTCAGGCCAACTACTGAGTAGAAAAGTGATGAGGAGTAGGACAGAAATTAATAAAGCAGAGAAATAAGCAGATTGATAAAACTGAAAGCTGGTTTTTAGACCAGTAAATGAAGCAAACTCCTGACAAGATTAATTGATCAAAAAGGAAGACAAAATGGACAGTGTTAGGAATGGAAAGGAGATCATCACTGTAGATGTAGTAGAGATATTAAAAAAAAAAAGCTATGAAAGATACTATGAATATAGAAATATGTCACCAAGACTTGCAGAAAAAACAGATTTGACTAAGGGTAGAGGTTTAAGCTGTGTTATAGACATGCTGTATTTGAGGTATCATTTAGATACTGAGCAAACCAAGTTAGCTAAGCAAGACTAGAGATACAGATTTGGGAGTTAACTAGCTTATAAATGGTGTAAAAGGTTGGTTGTGAGGCTGTTTTTAGACCTGAGATGATCTGATAGTAGGAGTTAAAAAGAGGATTTAGAAGTGAAAGCTAGGACTGAAGTACAGTGAAGTTCGTGAAAGTAGGTGATCGTAGATACGGAGTATCTATCATTTCCTAGTTAAGAGTTAAGCAGTAAGAGAGAGATGAGATACTTCATGCTTCTAACTGAATTTCATACCCCATTGTATTAGGTGAGAAATTTCTCATGATGAAGTTCCCTCTGTAGGGAAGTTTGTTAGCATGTGATCAGCTAAAATTTAGAGAAATGACCTTATTTTGATCCTTTGTTTTTATTTTAATTTGAAGAATTTTCATTTTTATTAAAGTAGTATCTTAAGAGGGAGTTGATAATATATTTTTTAAATTCAAAATTAATTGTATGTTTATCAGTAGTTCATAGTGTAATGAATAAAAGTTCTTGACAGATATTACTTGTATGTAGTGGTTTTCAGGTAATTATATACTACTTACAATAGGTTTTCAAATTGGAATGATAATCTGATTTTTCCTGGATGGTTAAATGGTTAAGAATGTTAGATCTTTTGGTAGTTTTATAGGGGGAAAACCCAATTTTGTTAGATGTTTGTAAAGATATTTACCCTAAAATAGCATGTTTTCCCTGGATTAAGATTTAGTTCTGTTGTCTTAGTGGGTGAAGGTAATGTAACGTTGGTCTTAAGGATAGTTCTGTATGTCAGTGAAGGCCATTTGCTTGCTGGTGAGCATTCTGATTCCTAGCGTGCAGACTTAAAGCTGTTTGTATCCACCTGAGGTGAAAAAGTTACTGTTAACATATTTGTCTCTACTTGGACTTTTAAAGTTTCAAGGAGGAAAAGTAATTTTCTTTAAAAATTTATCTTTGTGTAGTTTACATTAACCAGTACTTCCTTTTTTGTCTTTGACAGTGTAGAAGAAAGGTTGAAAACTGTTCTGGAGTTGATTTCTTTAGACTCTGAATCCGTTCTCTGCTGTCCCTCTCTCTACCAGTCTGGGCACAGGGGAGAACTTGACTCGGAAAGAGAGAATTTGGGCTCTTACTAGTCTTTCCTTTTACTGTGTGTTATCTGTAATTAAATAAACTTTTAGTTGATAATCAAGATGCTTTTATATTTTTATGTAGTATGTTATTTGAGATGTGTGCTATTTTAAATCACCAATGTAAGTTTTTAAAGCATGAGAAATAATAGAAGACATTGAAAATCAGAGTAAAATGAGAACTCCATGTTAATTGTTAACATTTTAAAATGTGAGTTTAAAATTTTATTTAATCTGTACTAATTATATTGATAAAAACATTATTATATAAAAAAGACAATAGATCAGTTATGCTTTCTTATCTTTAACAGACGTACGAGAGAATTCATAAAAGTGAAGAATTTTCGAAGAGGGTGACAAAAAGAGAAGAAAAATGCCGAAACCAGTAGGTGTATTTTATTACTTTGACACTGCTTACTTAATAAAGTATCAATGGCATTAAGTTCCTTTTGGAAGAAGGCAAAGTATTATGGTAGAGTTTTGGTGGGGGAAAAGGCACTGATAGTACTGTTATTTGTTTTAAATTAATGTGGCTAAAGTAACATGTTATATGGGCCAGTGATAAGAGGTTTAAGTAACGTGTATGTATTAAGATTACCATAGGTTGTGGAGTCAGACTTAGTTCTTATCCTCACCCTGCCACTTAATCTGACTGACCTTTGTTAGATTCAGTCCCTCCTGGTCTTAATTTCTTCACATGTAAAATGGAGATGTAATTAGTTACGTGAGAGTCTGGTAAGGATTAGAAGATCCTGGTACATACACATGCAGTGCTCAGTAAAAAGGTACTTATTGTTAAACAGGAGAACATGATGAGAGGTCAGAAGGATTTGTGCAGAATTAATTTTCTCATAATTCTAGCTTTGATACTAGTGAGAACAGTGCTGATGTTATAGATAGTTGTGAAAATGAAAAGTGTTAGTCACTCAGTTGTGTCTGACTCTTTACGACTCCAAGGACTGTAACCTGCCAGGCTCCTCTGCCCATGGGATCCTCCAGTCAAGAATACTAGAGTGGGTAGCTATTTCCTTCTCCAGAGGATCTTCTAGACCCAGGGATGAAACCCAGGTCTCTTACATCACAGGCAGATTCTTTACTGCCTGAGCCAGGGAAGCCCATATATGGTCTTAGGTTTTTGATTTAAGGGCGTACATATAATAATTTTATTGTTTTATTATTATATAATTTGTGACTGAGGTTTACCTTTTTATGCTAGAATCAGTGTTCCTTTCTTCATCTAACAAAATGTTTTTTTTCTTTTTTTTTTAATGAACTTTTGGCCAGTTATTTTTTGAAGAAAATCATTGTTTTTTGAATTTTCTGGCATGAATGTCACTTTGGAATTACTTTTCAGGGTTGAACAGGTAAAAAGTGCATTGTTGGAGGGAGAGAAGAATAAAAAGATAAAAGGCATAATCAATAGAAAGCAAGGATTACATTTTTTTTCTATTTGCAGATGACATGATTATGTAAATAACCTGGAATTTACAAAACAACTATTAGAACTAATAACAGAATTTAGCAAGATTGTTGGACATAAGGTTTTATGTTTTTAAAAAATCAGTTTTATATACAAGCAGCAAAATTCAAAAAGTGAAGTAAAAATTCCATTTGTAACAGCATCAAAAACATAAAATATTTAGGGACAAGTTTTCAGAAACTGTTTAAAATCTCTACACTGAAAACCTTTAAGAAATTGAAAAGACCAAAGGATATAGAAAAATATACATTGGTCATAGATATGTCTAGAGAATACTATTAAAACAGTTCTCTCCAAATGTATTGGTAGGTTGAATGTAATTCCAATCAGTTGAATCCCAGCAGTTGCATCCCTTTGGATAAAATTGACTAGCTGATTATAAAATGTTTATGGAACTATGTGGAAATATTCCACAAAACTTATGTGGAATATTTAAAGCGCTTTGGAAGAAAAACAAGGGTGTAACAGTTAACAGTCCTGGATTTCAACATTTATTTTCAGGAGACAAAAATAAGACAGTGTGGTATTGAGAAATAGATAATAGGATCAGTGGAACAAAAGTGTACCTACACATACATTCTTCATAAATTTTTTTAACAAGATGTCACACAATTCAGTGGGGACATTAAATTCTTTTCAAGAAATAATGTTGTAGCAAAGAGTTATCCATACAGAAGAATATGAATGTTGATCCTTATATCACAGTTTACACACATCTAACTCTAAATGGATCATAAGCATAAATTAAAAGCCCCAAACTATAAAACTTCTAGAAGAAAATAGAAAACATTTCTACAGTGAGGTAGGCAAAAGATTCTTTGATCATACACAAAAAGTTTGAAGCACTTAAAAAAAAAATTCCTCAAAATTAAAAACTTCTGCTATTTGAAAAACAGCAGTAAGAAAGTGAAAAGGCAAGGCAGAATGGGAGAAAATAATTGTAGTATAGTGTTCTTTTAGAACTCTAATAAGACATCCCTGTTTTTAAAAAGTGGGCAAAAACTTTGAGCAGATACTTCACAAAAGAAACTTCACAAAAGAAGATATATTAATAGCCAATAAACACTTGAAAAGATCCTCAGGGAAAAATAAAACTACAGTGAGATAACCACTTTATACTTACTAGAGGGGCTAAAATTAGACTGAAAAGACCATGTCTGTAAGGATGTACATCAACTGGAACTCTGTTTCTGGTAGGAATGTGAAATTCACAGCCACTTTGGAAAACTGTCTGAATAAGTACAGGAGGCAGGGATCAAGACCATCCACAAGGAAAAGAAATGCAAAAAGGCAAAATGGTTGTCTGAGGAGGCCTTAACAAAGAGCTGTGAATAGAAGAGAAGCGAAAGGCAAAGGAGAAATAGAAACATATACCCATTTGAATGCACAGTTCCAAAGAATAGCAAGAAGAGATACAAAGCCTTCCTCAGCGATCATTACGAAGAAATAGAGGAAAACAATAGAATGGGAAAGACTAGAGGTCTCTTCAAGAAAATTAGAGATACCAAGGGAAGATTTCATGCAAAGATGGGCTCGATAAAGGAAAGAAATGGTATGGACCTAACAGAAGCAGAAGATATTAAGAAGAGGCGGCAAGAATATACAGAACTATACAAAAAAGGTCTTCATGACCCAGATAATCACGATGGTGTGATCACTCACCTAGAGCCAGATATCCTGGAATGTGAAGTCAAGTGGGCCTTAGGAAGCATCACTACATCACAATAAAGCTAGTGGAGGTGATAGAATTCCAGTTGAGCTATTTCAAATCCTACAAGATGATGCTCTGAAAGTGCTTCACTCAATATGCCAGCAAATTTGAAAAACTCAGCAGTGGCTACAGGTCTAGAAAAGGTCAGTTTTCATTCCAGTCCCAAAGAAAGGCAGTGCCAAAGAATGCTCAAACTACTGCACAGTTGCACTCATCTCACACGCTAGCAAAGTAATGCTCAAAATCTCCAAGCCAGGCTTCAACAGTATGTGAACCATGAAATTCCAGATGTTCAAGCTGGATTTAGAAAAGGCAGAGGAGCCAGACATCAAATTGCCAACATCCGTTGGATCATTGAAAAAGCAAGAGAGTTCTAGAAAAACATCTGCTTTATTGACTTTACCAAAGCCTTTGACTGGGTGGACCACAACAAACTATGGAAAATTCTGAAAGAGATGGGAATACCAGACCACCTGACCTGCTTCTTGAGAAATCTGTGTGCAGCTCAAGAAGCAACAGTTAGAACTGGACATGGAACAAACGGGTTCCAAATAGGGAAAGGAGTACGTCAAGGCTGTATATTGTCACCCTGCTTATTTACTTATATGCAGAGTACATCATGAGAAACACTGGGCTGGAAGAAGCACAAGCTGGAATCAAGATTGCTGGGAGAAATATCAATAATCTCAGATATGCAGATGATACCACCCTTATGGCAGAAAGCGAAAAAGAACTAAAGAGCCTCTTGATGAAAGTGAAAGAGGAGAGTGAAAAAGTTGGCTTAAAGCTCAACATTCAGAAAACTAAGATCATGGCATCAGGTCCCATCTCTTCATGCCAAATAGATGGGGGAAAATTGGAAATATTGACAGATTTTGTTTTCTTGGTCTCCAGAATCACTGCAAATGGTGACTGCAGCCGTGAAATTAAAAAGATGCTTGCTTCTTGGAAGGAGTGAAAGTTAAAGTTGCTCAGTCGTCTCCGACTGTTTGCGACCCCATGGACTTAGTCCATGAAATTCTCCAGGCCAGAATACTGGAATGGGTAGCTATGACAAATCTAGGTAGTACGTTAAAAATCAAGGATATCACTTTGCTGACAAGGGTCCGTCTAGTCAAAAACTGCTTTTTCCAGTAGTTATGTACAGATGTGAGAGCTGTACCATAAAGATGGCCAAATGCTGAAGAATTGATGCTTTTGAATTGTGGTGCTGGAGAAGACTCTCTTGAGAGTCCCTTTGACAGCAAGGAGGCCAAACCAGTCAATCCTAAAGGAAATCAACCCTGAGTATTCACTGGAAGACCTGATGCTAAAGCTCCAATACTTCAGCCACCTGATGCAAGGAGCTGACTCATTGGAAAAGACCCTGATCCTGGGAGAGATTCAGGGCAGTAGAAGGGGGCGACAAAGAGATGAGATGGATGGATGGCATTACCAACTTAATTGTGATGAGCAAATGCCAGGAGATAGGACAGGGAATCCTGGCGTGCTGCAATCCATAGTGTTGCACAGAGTCGGACACAACTTAGCGACTGAACAACAGAATTACTCTTAGAGTCAAATTAAACAGCTCTGAAGTTAGCCTTCTGGGCCTTTTTTAACCAGACTTTTAAGTAGGCTTTTCTTGATGTTTTTTGTGTTAACATCTGATAGATTTATTCTTGTTATAGTTAAGTTAATATCGTAAAATTTTCTCAGTTTTAATTTCTAGTGTGAGTATTGATAGAGAACTCACATAAAAGCTTTTTGGGAAGAGCATAAGGAGATCCTGAGACTATGAAATTGGAGAAATTCTAACCTAGGACATTATTATTGTCTTTTTAGTCAAAGGTAATTTACTGTTCAGAGAATCTTGGTGGGCTACAATTCATGGGGTTGCAGAGTTGATGAGATTAATTCAGATCCACCCACAATAATTTTCCTATCTTAAGATCAACTGATTAGTAACATTAAGTACATCTTCAAGATCCCTTTTATCATGTAATGTTAATGTAATCATGGGAGTAAGTTGTAGGGGTTGGAGGAAGCTATGAGGGCTGTCGTAACTCTGCATATACACATAAGAAAATGTTCCCAACTTCATTAGGAATCAAGAATCTGCATATTAATAACATACTGAGATATCAGTTTATACCTACTAGATTGTTAAACATTAATAAATCTGATAACTACTGCTGAAAATACAAAGCAGCAGAAATTCTTATTGACTGTTGGTGGGAGTGTAAATTAATGCTGTCATGTTAGAAGAAAATTCAGCATTACATTTTAAAGTTGAAGGTGTGTACTTTGTCACCTAGGAATTCTTCTGAGTTATACTTCTAGAGAAACTCAGACACTTGTACTAGGAGATATGTGCAAGAATGTTCACAGCAGTTTTGTTCTTAATAACCAAAAAATTGGAAACAATTTAATGTCAATTGATAGGAAAATGATCAATGAATTACTGTCTAGTCACATAAAGATGAATGAATTGCAACTACTAACAAAAACATCAATGAATCTTAGAAATATAACTGTGAAAAGGCAAATTATAGTTTAGCAAAATTTTTCTTTAAACCTTTTATCGAATTAGAATATACATATGCAAAAGAATATAAGTATGCTGCTGATGCATTTTCATAAAGTAAATACATATTGTAATTGTTGCCCACATCAAGGAAGACTTTATTAGCAGGTAATATACAATTTTAGAAAGATCCCCTGGAGAAGGAATTGACAACCTGCTCCATTATTCTTACCTGGAAAGTCCCATGGACAGAGGAGCCAGGCAGACTACTTACAGTCCATGGGGGCCTCGAGTCAGACATGAGTTAGCGACTGAAACAACAAAACAGCTAAAAATAAAAAACTAAATAATACTTTACCATCGATACCTACATTTGTGATAGAACTGTTGTTTTTTTAAAAAAACTAAGAGGATCACAAACAGAAAATTTAGGTTAGTGCTTACCTGTGGGGATTAGGGTCCCAGAAATTCACAAAGAAGAAATATACTGGTGACACTGCTTTGTCATTTCTAGTTTTTAAGTTGAATGGTAGATTTATGGGTAAAGGAAAACACTGTCATAATTCAAAATGTTCTGATACCGAATGCATGGGTTTTCCATACCAGTCAATTCCCAAGTTCTATGTGGATACCAGGTGTGTGTCCTGCAGTTTATTTTATTCTGACACAGCTACCCAGAGTTAACGCAAACCCCACAGATTTAAGGGCCCAGACCGCTAGACTGCTGAAGCTGATCACAGGTAATGCGTGTGATTCTCTCTTCTGGCTAACTTGGCTGAGGTTTGGAGATTCCCACAATCCCCTCTTCAGGTTCTGTAATATGCTATAACAGCTCACAGAACTCAGGGAAACACTTCACTGCTGTTACTGACTGGTTAATGTAAAGGGAACTATAGAGAATACGGATGTAGAGGATGAGGTCCAGAAGGGTCCTGAGTGAAGTAGCTTCTTTCTGTCTTTGTGGAGTTTGCGATGCACCACCCTCTCAGCAAGCAAGTGCATACTGAACCCCTTTGTTTAGGGTTTTATGGAGTTCCAGTTCATAGGCATGATTGATTGAATCATTGGACCTTGAAGATCAGCTCTCTTTCCTCACCGTTCACTCTTCTGGGCAGTTGGGATGGTGGCTAAAAGGTTCAGTGTTCTATTGGCATGATTGGTTTCTCTGGGTACTGGCCCCCATTCTGAAGCTATTAGGGCCCATCTAGAGTCACTGCATTAGCATAAACTCTGGTATGGTTGAAAGGAGTTTGTTGTGAATAACAGAAGACTCTCGCACGTCTATTACTCAGGGAATTTCAAGGATTTTAGGAGCTCTGCTGGGAACCAGGATAAAGACCAAATATATATTTATTATTATATTCAGTTCAGTTCAGTTGCTCAGTTGTGTCCGACTCTTTGCGACCCCATGAGCTGCAGCACGCCAGGCCTCCCTGTCCATCACCAACTCCCGGAGTTTGCTCAAACTCATGTCCATTGAGTCAGTGATGCCATCCAACCGTCTCATCCTCTGTTGTCCCCTTCTCCTCCTGCCCTCAATCTTTCTCAGCATCAGGGTCCTTTCAGATGAGTCAGTTCTTCACATCAGGTGGCCAAAGTATTGGAGTTTCAGCTTCAGCATCAGTCCTTCCAATGAACACCCAGGACTGATCTCCTTTAGGGTGGACTGGTTGGATCTCCTTGCAGTCCAAGGGACTCTCAAGAGTCCATTGTTTATTTTATTATGCTTTATTGTCTATATATGTTACATACATTTTATGTGTATTAATATTTCCTAAAAGATTATTATAAAGAAGGAGCTCTGTAAGATATTTTTGATTGGAGAAAGTATTTCAGATAAAAGTACATGTGCGGAGGTACATGTGGTTGTTAGAATGAGTTAAAGATAAGGGGAGATAAGTCTGATTTAGAGTTCTAATAGTGTGAGTTTAAAGATAGATTTTTACCATGTCATGGTGGATTCTAGGTGAAGATGCTGTTCTGGAATAAAAATTACTTTGGTTAAGGCATGTTACATTTTTGGTGACATATCCACCTAGAAATGTATTTACACACAAAAATTAGAATTTGAAAAAGTCTAGCAAGTAAAAGGTAATAGATGAATGCTTTTTATAAAGTAAAGAATACATTTACAGTGTAAGTAAAACTAAATATTTGATTTTTGTGTCGAAAGAAATATGGAATAGTGAATGACATTCAAAGAATTTGGAGTTGTACCTCAGTTTAAATACCTGCCCTGCTTTTTAATATCTGTGTGTTCTTGGGCCAGTGACAAAGAGTTTTCTATATAAATGAAAACTTCTGTGGAAATGCACATATCTCCTAGTATTGTTGCAGAGGCTAAATAAGAATGTGAAAAGCACCAGGCCTGGCACCTACTATATATTAAGTATTCAATAAATCAAAAATATAAATAAATCAAACTGTCACTTTAATAAAGAAAGTATTAGGTACATTGAGTTGTTTTTTACTGCTTAAATATTTTCTCATGCCTGACATTATACTTAAGTATTTTCTTTTTTCTACTGATTGCACCTTTTGTTTTTATTGCAGATCAATGTAAGAGTAACAACAATGGATGCTGAGCTGGAATTTGCCATTCAGCCCAACACAACTGGCAAACAGCTTTTTGACCAGGTATCATTCACTACATGAAGTATGCAGTTTTGACACCATAGTGTGCATGCTATTGCATACTTCTTTCTGTGTTTTTATATACCTTTACTTAAAATGCTACAGTGTAGCATTTGGAATTTTTCACAGTACGTGTTCAGATGTCTTGAACAACTGTAGGGATAGTCTTTCTGATTCCTAGATTTGAGAGATGGGACTTTTAAAAAATAATTATTAGCAGGTATTTATTAAACACGTGATATGAAAATCATTGTAATGAGGACTAAAAGGAATTTGGTGATATTCTCCAAAGTCTGTGAGTGAAGTAGGTGGAGATCCTAGACAGAGGTTATAATCGAGCGACGGGCTTGTGTGCCTGGTACACAGAAAGTCAGACTCTTAACAGCGCGAGTTTGCAGTGGAATAAGGGTTTATTGCAAGGCACCAAGCAAGGGAGTGGGAGACCAGTCTCAGATCCACTCCAACTTGGTCTTTGAGTTAGAGGTTTTTTATAGAAGGGAAAGAACAAAGAAGCTGGGGCTAATCATCATGTGATATTTGTGACATTTCTTAATTGTAGTTTGGTTTGGTTAGTCAGGATATCTCCGGTTTCATTACCCGAGGCTCTCTTAGCTTATCTTGCTCTGAAGAAGTAACCTGTGTGTTAATGATGATATATGATGATACAATAGCAGTTTTACTACATTATTGGTATTATCAACAATAGCAGCAGTTTTGGCCATCTGACTCTGGTTGATTAGTGTTCAGTTAGCACAGGATTAAGGTCAGAGGGGACAAGAAAGGGAGTAAAGTTGGATGGAGAGATTAATCATAAACTCGGCAGGGGAACTTGGGTTTCAAGGAGATGGCAGGAGCAAAGGCATAAAGCTATAAATAGGGCTGTGATAGCAGTCTGATGTCGCAGGCTCATAATATGCTAGCTAGCCTGGAGTTAACACAGATGTCATGTTACAGAACTTGATGTATTGATTTTGTCATTTTTATCACTCTTGAGTGTGCACTTGAGCCACCCTGGGGAGCTTTAAAGAGAAAAATAAAGCAGTGCCTGGAAACCACCTCTAGAGATTCTGTTTGATTGGGCCCTACTCTAAACTATTAGTGCTATTATTGAGGCTCCCCAGGTAATGCTGTATATAATGTTTTAAGTAGTCAAGTTTTATGGAGAAAAGGAGGAAAGAGATTGGTGACTAGGGGTCAAGTGTTTAAGAAGTGAATTGATTGCAGAAAGGAGGAGGTAGCTTTTACGTGAACTTTTACATGAACTTATGATCAGGAGAGCAGTAGTCTGCGGTCATGCTAACTATTGACCACAGAAAATGGGAGAGTTCCTGGCATTACAGCAATAAATAACATACTAGTTACCTACTGATCCCAAATATGATGAAATAAAAATTTAAAACTCCTGGGAAGTTGTTTCTTCCCTTGACTAGGTAATAACCTTAATCTCCTAATTAGATAATTAATGAACTTGAACGCCATGATAAAGTCTTTTTGGAGATGAAAGGATTTTTTTGTTGTGAGTGAGCAATTTTTTAAGGCAACACCATAAGCAATTGCATGCAATTTACATTATAGATATTTTACTTTTGTGAACTAATACTTGTTGATTCTTCTAGGTCTCATGTTTGTAAGTACATAAGCTGTCTTATTTGAATAAAAATGTGGATGAAGTTAGCATTTACTGTGCTCACAGCAAATTGAAATGTTATTTATAGTGAGAAAAATGTTTTGTGTTAGTCAAAAACAAATAGCATGTGGGCCTTTTTGGTATTGGATAGTGAGAAATAAAATACTTGTTTTTTTTCCTAAGCAGAACTGCTTTAGTTTAGATACCAGGGAAAAGGAAACTACATGTTTTATGATGCAGTAATGTGTAGTAGTTGAAAAATGTGGGCTCTGGAACCACACTGCTAGAGGTGGAGTCCCAGCTGTAGCTGTTTGACTTCATACAAATTACTTTCTTTGTCTCATTTTTCTCATTTGTACAATCAGGATGATAGTAACATTATTCCTTCAGAAGGTTTTTGTCAGAATTAATTGAGACTTCATGTAAACTATGTAGAACAGTGTTTGATACACAAACACACACACATACACACATTTCATATTGTAAATGAAAAGATCTAAGTTAAAGAGCATTGCTATCTGTTACAGCCTGTCTCAGCAGTTAATTCTGGTAGTCCCTGTTCTGTATCCTGGCAACTTGAGCCCAGATTCCAGATCCAAATCTGGTGTTACCTTGGGTGAAGTTGAGTATATGGGTGAGCTAGCTGTCAGGTCAAGGTCAGTAGGTTCAGAGTCAGACCAGCCGACCTAGGGGCAGGAGTTCTCTCAGATGAATCCACCTGTAGCAAAACCTCACTTCTGATTAGGATGTCAGCTTGAAGCCATCTGGCATATGGAGGGGCTCTGGTTGAGTTTGTGAGGTCCTTTGGTTTGCTACCTGCTGACTTTTTCTTCACTGGCCTCCTCTTTGAGCTGATGCCTGTGGGATTGGAATAGTACTACCCCCAGGAGTACTCAGCATCATCTGTTACGATGCAGGAAAACAATACTAACATGTTTGTTTGTATTTTTATCTTTCTTTTAACTTTTAGGATATGCCTTCTGATATATTAATGTGATAGCATATGTATAACGTATAAATAAATATACATATATTGTAGTTATGTGCCCAAGTATGTTTTTACTTGTAGATGCATGATTTAAAGATTCCTAGAAGACTTTCAGAAATAGGGAAAGATGGAGCCTGTTCAGGAATTTCACAGCAGTGGTCTCTTATTTTTCTGGAGTGTGTTGTGACAGTCTGAAGTTAAGAGGCTGTCCCTTGTGCCCCACTGTGGCAGATCCCTTTTTTACTTAGCAGCATTGTGACTCGCAGAAAGCCTGGAGACAAAACTGAGGCTTGCTGCTTTGGTACTGCTTTTGACATTTCTTGTTCCTGCCACTCTGAGCTGAAATGTTTTCTGTGGCTCTGTAGGGACAGCCTATCTTTTGCCAAAGTTAAATTATCTAGGGTCTCCTTTGTCCACGTTCAAGTTTTGGTTTGGCACTGATCAGCTTTTGCTATCACTATGGGTATTTATATACTATATCATTCAGAGAATTCTCTCTCTTTTTTTTTTAATGTGGTAACCTTTCCTGGCACAGCTGAATTTTTTTTTTTTCCCACAGCTGAATTTTTTTTCTTATTTTTAATTTTTGTATGTGTCAATTCAATGAAATTTTTCAACAGGGAAAGTAAACCGAAGGGTTCCATTTACTATCTTGAAACCAAAACCCTGGCATGTTTTTATATTTTTATTTTAAAAGAAGTATTTATTATTTGTCTTAAACCAAGAATGTTTACTACTTAAGAACTAATGTTGAATCTTTTTTAAAGCTTTTAAAATCCTAATAAACTCTCACCTTGCTCATTTTAAATACAGATTTAAAAGTATGCTTTTGTTGGCATAATCCTGAGTGTGAGTTAATAATCCTAGCTTACCACTTTAGTTACTCTGTACTCTTGGGTACCTACCACAGGCTAGTCATTCTTGGAAATGACATGAATATTAAGATGAATAAGGCAGTAATCTTTGTCCTTAGTTTTAAACAGTCAAGGAGGGTAGATAGACACTCTGCTAATAATAATTAATTATGATAAAATAAGTGTTCAAACAGCAGTATAAGTAGTGTGGAGTTACCAAGGACCAACTGATTAATTTTGTCTAGATGATAGGAAAGCTTCATTCACAGAAGCATGTTGGTTGAGCTGGGCCTTGAGGAATATATTACTTAACAGGTGGTAAAAGTATAGAAGAAAAGCAAAGAAGAATATAAGTACAGAAGAAACATTCTAGGGAGGGGAAGAAGCATGGGCAGAGGTATAGAAGGGTAAAATTTATGGCATGTTCCAAGAATGGTTTCTTGCTCAGGGAGAGTGGAACATCGAGTATACGGTGGTGAGGGAAGGGAAGTAAGAATGGAGGGGAAAGCAGCAGCTGGATAGCCTGAGGCATGACATTTACATGTCCTCAGAGAGTCCTGTTACCAAAGTGATCCTGTTTGTTTGGGCTACTTGATAGTATAGTTTGGGTTGGGGGCAGTGGTAAATTGAAATAGGAAAGTGGGATTAGGACAGCTCTGTATCTTTCCCCAGATTCTTCTTTTTGTCTGTTAGGGTCATGTTGGCAGATGAGAAGGAAAAGGGCGTAAAGAAGAGTGGATCAGATAAGATTGAAATGACATTGCGAAATTTAATAAACAAAACCTGAACTTAAATCTTTAGGAATATTCCTTTATGTTAAATTTAGGAAAGGTCTTTACTATAGCAAAGGAATAAACCTGTAATTTCCATGTGGTTTTGTTCTTCCTTTGAAGTATAGTGCCATCTGGTTACAATGTGAGTGTTGAACTGAAATAAACTGTTTTTTTTTTAAGGTGGTGAAAACAGTTGGTTTGCGTGAGGTCTGGTTTTTTGGGCTGCAGTACGTGGACAGCAAGGGCTATTCTACATGGCTTAAACTAAATAAAAAGGTAAAGTGTGTATGATAACATATCTAGCTAATAATTAAGTTGCTTTGAAGTTAATCTTGATCATGTTAAATCAGTCAGACCAAGCCAGAAAAACTGATTTTAAACCTCTTTTTACAGATCTCTGTGAATCATTAGAGGTGTCATGTCTTTTAATTTACTAAGGTACCATTACCATATCATCTTCAAAAAAAGAAAAGTTCATTTTTTTCCTATTTGAAAACTCAGCAGTAAGAAATACTGTAAGGTATTGCTTAGTACTTTGATCTTAATTTAAACGTCTTCAGGATAAGCTGCTCTGGAGAAATTTCATTTAGGTTATTAATTAGGATCTGTGAGTTACCAGTCACATTCATAAGCGTAGGATCTTTTTCTCACATTTATTACAGGTTTAAAATCTTACTTAATAGATTTAGAATCTTATGTTTTATATCCTGTTTTGTACCAAAAGAGAATATTATGTGACTATGGTCAGTTATTGTGAACCTAAGATTTTTATTGACTATACTTGAAATTATTGTTACAGGTGACACAGCAAGATGTTAAAAAAGAGAATCCTTTGCAGTTCAAATTTAGAGCTAAATTCTTTCCTGAAGATGTTTCTGAGGAATTAATTCAAGAAATAACCCAGAGACTTTTCTTCTTGCAAGTTAAAGAAGCTATCTTAAATGATGAGATATATTGTCCACCAGAAACTGCAGTTCTTTTGGCTTCCTATGCTGTCCAAGCCAAGTATGGAGATTATAATAAAGAGATTCATAAGCCAGGCTACCTGGCTAATGATAGACTCCTCCCCCAACGGTAAGTGAAGCTTGCTTTTATGCTATAGTCTCTGAAAAATCATATTTTAGAAGTTTGTAAGTGGTTGTGTTTTTCGTTGTGTTTTTTAGATGTTTAAGTTGCCAGTTGGATTAGAGTATACTTGTAAAAGTTACGACCCAGAAGCTACGTAGATTGATGGACTCTGTAATTACTTAAGCGTTCTGTCTCTTCTCATTCTCACAGATAAGCAGTAAATGGAGGCAGTGGTAGTTTGGGCTTGAGGAGGCATGACTGTTGCTACTTATTAGTAAAAATTCTCATGCAGGTAGACCGTTGCTTAATAAATTTTTTTGAAAATAATAAGTGCTAGGCTACATTTCCTCCATAGAATTAACACTAAATGTCTAACTTTCCAGAAGACTTTTTAAACTTGGTTATTGGCCTCCTAGTCTGGTGCTCTGTTCTCATGGGCAGCATACCACTGCCTGTTCCGAGCTCAGCTCCGTTCCCCAGATGGGCAGGAACGCAATCGACTGACACCTGTTCTTGGTGAAGGAAAGTACAGCATTTATTGCAGGGTACCAAACAAGGGGGTGAGAGACAAGTCTCCTATCCACTCCCACCTGATCTTTGAGTTAGCTGCTTACTAAAGGGAAAGAACAAAGAAGATAGAATTAATCATTGTTTTGTGACAGCGTGGGAGTTAGAAGTCTGTGGTTTAAGATTCTCTGGCTAGGTGGCCCATGGCTTGGGGGTCTGCTAAATAACCTGAGTTTGTACATTAATGATGATATCTGTAATAGCAATTTTAGTATAGTAACATTAATAGTGTTATTGACAACAGTAGCTTTAGTCATCTGGCTGTTGGTTGATTAGTGTTCAGTTAGCACAGGATTGAAGTCAGGGGGGACAAGGAAAGGCAAAAAAGTTTTGCATATAGAGATTAATAAAAAGCTCAGAGAATTTGGTTTAGGGAGACTTGGTTTCAATATAACAGTTATTTTAAGGTAGCATGCTGCAGGAAAGCATCATTAGCAGGCCTTGATTTTAAATGCTGATTCCACCCTTTGCTAATTATTTGGCCTCAGGTATATAACCTGCACTCTCTGAGCCTCAGTGTCTCGCTCTGCACAATGAGGGTAACAGTTTGCTCTGTCAGCCTTATGTTTATGATTACAGTTCATGAACTGTGTGTTTTACAGTTTTAATTGTAAAGTGTGATACAACTGTTAGTTGGTAGTATTATTTATAAAATCTAGAAATTATATCAAATATTACTTTTAAATATCTCAGTTTTTAATGGTAGTAGTATACATGACCCTGATATTAGAATGTACATAGGGATTTTTCTTTAGAATCCAAGGAAATTATTAATATTCTTAGCACAGATTCCTGAATTTTGAAATTTCTATTTAAAGGCAAAACTGCATATTATTAACCTAAAATTTAAGTTCTCTTATCACTTCCTCATCATATTTAAGCTCTTAAGTGTAATTTCTTTTTTATAGGTACTAAATATGAAGAAATCAAAACTACTTTATGTCTCCTTTTATTATTAAATGCTTTTGGTTGTAAACATTAACAACTAATTTTGGTTAGTAAATTATATTCTGTTGCTATATGCTTTATAGGTACCTTATTAAGTACAGTAGATTTAGTAATTGATCATTAAATGTTATATACTCTTCTTTAACATTATAACAATAATAGTTATAATAGTATATATTATTCACTGAAAGAATCAGTAACATGAGATATTTGTTAGTCTGTTTATAATTATTGGTCCAACCCAAAATTCAATGTCTCAGATTTTTTTAAGCACTGAATTGAGTAATTGATTACCAGTGTAGTAGAATTGCATTTCAGATGAGGGGTTTTTTTTCTTTTAATTTTAAAAATTATCTATTTTTTTTAAACTTTCTATTTTGTATCGGAATATAGCTGGCTAACAACACAGTGATAGTTTCAGGTGAACAAAGAAGGGACTCAGCCATATATATACATATATCCATTCTCTCCCAAACTCCTCTCCCATCCAGGCTGCCACATTACATTGAGCAGAATTCCATGTGCTGTACAGTAGGTTCTTGTTGGTTATCTGTTTTAAATATAGCAGTGTATACATGTCTATCCCAAACTCCCTAACTATCCCTTCCTCCTCCCAGCAACCATAAGTTCGTTCTCTAGGTCTGTGAGGCTCTTTCTAACCCAGTCTCTTTAGGAAGAAGAAAGATAGCATGTGCTGCTCAAGATGTGGTTTTTAACTTTGAAGGTCCAGTCAGGTGTCCTTCAACTTGTTAGTCTCAGGAGGATTCATTCAAGTTATCTAAGTTTAAAAGAAATCCATAATGTCAGAATACTAAGTTTTTAGTTTAGGATGGAGGAGATAGTTTCAGTCATTGATTTTATTCCATGTATGAAAGTGAAAGGTGCTCAGTCGTGTCCGACTCTTTGCGACCCCATGGACTGTCCATGGAATTCTCCAGGCCAGAATACTGGAGTAGGTAGCCTATCCCTTGTCCAGCAGATCTTTCCAACTCAGGAATCAAACCAGGGTCTCCTGCATTGCAGGCGGATTCTTGACCAACTGAGCTATGAGGGAAGCCAGATTCCATGTATAGTATGTAACAAACTTATCACTTAAGTGCCTGGAGGAAGATTAGTAATCAGGTTATTTGGTGAACCTAAATCAAATACATAAATTTAATGCTTTTGATGGATGTTTATAATCCTTGTATTGAAAAACCCAGACAGGCAGTCTGGTCTCCCACAGTAGAGTTTAGCAGTCTGCTGATAGGAATAGTCAGCCCCACCAGATACTATCCCTTTCTTTTGAAAAGAGCTAGATATGCATGTTTTTCTGTACCAGGTTTCTGACTTGGGTATCTGGGTGGTTTGCAATAGCTTTTCAAGGTGAGAAGGAACCCATTTCAGAGAAGGAAGATGTCAGTTTTGAACCTACTGACATCTCCAGTGTAAGAGCAGTTTTAGTAGAGCGTTGGGGGTTGAAGCCAGATTGTGGTGGACTGAGGGCAGTGATGTGAGGTGTGGAAATAAAGGACAATAAATACAAACAGTTCCTGAAAGAAATTTGGCTGTAATAAAGAAAAAAACTAAGAGGAGGGAAGCATGGGTTTAAAGTGTTCTTTAAAAGATGGAAAATAATTCCTTTATTCACTCTACAAATTTTTGCCTCTTCTGTTTTGGCACTGGACATAATTGCTTAGCAACATGGATGTGATTGTTGCATGCTTCACGCAAATAAGTATATTGGCGTACCTCCTTTCTTTTGCGCTTTGCTTTATTGTGTACTGTAGGTACTGTGTTTTTTACAAATTGAAGGTTTGTGGCAGCTGGCATCGAGCAAGTCTGTTAGCACTATTTTTTTTCCAGCAGCTTTAGCTCACTTCATGTATCTCTATCAGGTTGGCGATTCCTGCAATATTTCAAACCCTCCACTAGCAAAAAGATTATGATCCTCTGAAGGCTCAGATGGTGGTTACTTTTTTTTTTTTTTTAACAATAAAGTATTTTTAAATTAAAGTATGTACATTGTTTCTATGGACAGAGTGCTATTTCACACTTAATGCAGTATAGTATAACCATAACCTTTATATGCGCTACAAAACTGAAAATTGTGTGTAACTTGCTTTGTTGAGGTGGTCTGGAAATGAACCGAAAATATCTCTGAGATGTGCCTGTATCTGGTAATATAGACAGGGATGATAAATGATGGAGTGAGAAAATATTTCCTGAGAAAATAGAGGAATAAGTCATTTAATGGGATTTCTGAGTGGCACGATGGTAAAGAATACCCACCTGCCAATGCAGAAGACACAAGAGACATGGGTCGGGAAGATCCCCTGGAGAAGGAAATGGCAACCCACTCCTGTATTCTTGCCTGGGAATTTCCCTGGACAGAGGAGCCTGGGGGGCTACAGTCATGGGATTGCAGACTGGAACATGACTTAGTGCGCGCACATGGACACACACACACTCATTTAAAGGCCCAAATAGATTTAAAGCCAAGGTGAAACAGGTTAGCGTTATCATGAAGACAAGACTCCTTTTTTGCTGGACAGAAGATTTAGCTTCCCTACCCACCCCTCAGTAATTGTTTTTTGTTTTTTTTAATTTTTAAAAATTTTTCAAGTTTTTTATTTTTATTTTTGGCTGTGCTGAGTCTTCCTTACTGTGCACAGGCTTTCTCTAGTTGTGGTGCATGGGTTTCTTACTGAAGGGGCTTCTCTTGTCACAGAGGACAGGCTCTAGGGCACATGCCCTCAGTAGTTGCAGGCTCTAGAGTCATTTAGAGTCAGTGTTTTTTGGCGGGGGTGAGATTTAATAACCACTTTATTCATGCACTAGGAACTCTGGAAGGGACTGGGGATGGGCTGAGAGCAGAGAAGGTACAATCCTAGAGCAAGGAGGGCAGGAAGAAAGGACAGAAACCAGGGAAATATATAATTTATAGACCACATCTCACCCGCATGCGACCACTGCCCTCCCCAGCACCTCCTCACCCGGATGCTGGGTCCCTCTTCTGCCCTCGGGCTAGAGTCTCTTCCCCAGCCCCCACCCACCCCCCAAAGCTCAGGGCCAAGGTCTCCAGGAAGCTCCTGACGAGGTCCTGGTGCCCTGTCTTGTCTTTGAGGCCTGAGGCGGAGGCGGCAGCAGTCCGGTGAGGGGGGCCGGTGCTCCGGCATGCCCGGCCCTGGCGGCAGGGGGCTGGCCACGCGCAGTATGGTCTGGGCTGGGGAGGCCCTAGTGCACCGGGCGCGGTGGTGAGCACTGGACCAGGCGCTGGGGTGGCGGAGTCCAGCGGGAGGCGCCGTGCTTGGGGACTTGACCTCCGAGTTCCGGCCAGGGCGGCGTGGGGCGCAGAGAATCGCAGCGCTGGGAAGAGCTGGGTGCTGGTGGCCGGTGGCCGGGCTGGCGGTGTGCGCGAAGGCCCCCAGGTGAAGCAAGCACTTGCTGAATCCGGAAAGGGGCCTCTGGCTAGCGCCTCAGCATCCTGGGCTCAGGACAGGGAACCCAGGGGGCTCTACCCGGCTTCCCTGCCTCAGGTAGCTCACAGGGAACTCCACCAGGGCTCAGTGGCTGTGGCCCGCCGGCTTAGTTGCCCCACAGCGTGTGGGATCTCCTCGGCGCAAGAATCAAACCTGTGTCCCCTGCGCTGACAGGTGGATTCTTAACCACCGGACAATGAGGGAAGTTCTCTTTTTTTTTAATTTAACTTTGATTTTATATTGGGATATTATATTTGATTTACAGTGTACAACAGAGTACAGTGTACTCATTGTACAAAAAAGTGGTTCAGTTATACATAACATATATCTGTTCTTTTCCATATTCTTTTCCAAAGTGGGTATTTTTAGATACCTGAAAACCATTCATGCAGATTAATAATACAAGTACATTATATAAAATGGGAACGAAGGAGATTTGAGATGCTTATTATAAAAAGCCAGAACATAAATCTTGGTGGCATTCAGTGTAATTAACCTGTGCATTCAGGTTTCGTTAACTTTGCCATTTCTGCAGTTGGCTGCACTGCGTTGCATTGCATTGCCCTCAAGCCTTGCCTCTTGATGAGCACCGAGGGCAGATGGCAAGAGAGTATTAAGACAAGAAAAATGTGAAAATTTAAGTGCTGTAAAGAAGTGTTAGATTTAAGTGTTGAAAATAAAAATATTTGTTCATGTTTGCTTACATTCGTAGAAGAAACACTGAAATGATACAAAAGAAACTAAGTTACTTGAAGCTTGGGGGGGTGGTGAAAAAAATGGCTTCTCACTTGTAAACGTACATAAAAGTATAATCTGTAGAAAATATAAAAATTAAATTTAGCAGGAAAGAAAGTAAATACATAGAGTCATAGAAGAGTTCTGATTTTTGATCTGTTCCTCTCAAATCTTTCTTATTATTCATAAGAAAGTTACTTTCCCTGTTTTGGTACAATATTTTATTCATTGCAAGCATTTGAATTCCCATAAACTATCCATATAACTATTTCTAAAACTTAATGTAAAATAATTTTAGGGTCATAGAGTCTTTTTGTTTTGAGTCAATTGTAGATTCACACCCTATTGTAATAAAAAACGATAGTGAGGTCTGGGTTCTGTGTATCCTTCTCCGAGCCTTCCCTAATGGTAGCATCTTGCATGACTTCGGTACGATGTTGGCATTGATGCCATCCACTGACCCTGTTCAGGTTTCATCAGTGTCACTGCAGTCATTTGTGTGTACGTATGTATTTGTGTAATTTTATCATGTGCATAGCTTTGTATGACTACCACAGTTAAGGTACTGAATAATTCTAGACTTTTTAAAAGCATATTGATTTTGAATCTAAGGGGCATTTTTATAGATTTTTTTTTTGCCTTACAGCGTTTTGGAGCAACACAAACTGACAAAAGAACAGTGGGAAGAAAGAATACAGAATTGGCATGAAGAACATAGAGGAATGCTAAGGTAGTGAGTGGTTATTTTCTTAGTGTTTTTCCTCAAATTAAGGTTTTTTTTTCATAACACTTTTTATTGTATCGGATTATCCCTCAAAGAGTATTAGACTTATAGGAATACATATAAAGCACTAAACTTTAATCCAAAACGTTTTGTAATTTGTTTGATCTTATGTTTATATATGTTAAAATTAGCTTTATTTCAACAGGGAGGATTCTATGATGGAGTACTTGAAGATTGCACAGGATCTGGAAATGTATGGAGTCAACTATTTTGAAATAAAAAATAAGAAAGGAACTGAATTGTGGCTAGGTGTTGATGCTTTGGGTCTGAATATTTATGAACATGATGACAAGTAAGTAAATTAGTTGCATAGTGAACTAGTCTTTATTCAGCAGTCTGTATGGCTTTAATCTTACATGTAAAGTTCTCTTGGGGCTTGATTACTCTTAACTGCTTCTCCCTTATCCCCAAAATTAAAGATTAGTTAATGTTGGATAGGTTCTCAGATAACATACCTGTTTTCTCAACATCTTGTAGTTTCAGAGTTCTACTTCTCAAGAAGTGTATTTATCAAATAGAGTGATTTCACTTCTATTTGAAGTATGCTTCCTAATGTCTTGTGAGTTATGTCTGGTAACTTAAAATTTGTTCTCTCATAGATGAAAAGTGATTGCTTAAATGTTTTGCCTGGCCTGTAGGTTGAAATTGAAATTAACATGCATAAACACAGCAGCAGTGAGACAATGAATTATAGGTGTATGATTTACTGTATTTTGTAACGTTTTTTTGTTTGAACATTTATAAGAATTATTTTGAATATTTTTAGACATCAATAAAGTAGAATATTGCTGTATCATGCATACTGAACAGTGGCATTTTATTTTGAAATCGACCTGGAATGTATGTCAGGCTCTTAGAGCACTTTTAAGTAATGATAGCTACAGTTATTTTACACCTTTCTTTTATTTACCATGTCACATGAGCATCTAAGTCTGTGCCAATCATGCTTTTTTCTAAGATGTTTCTTTTTATTCTGGCCTCAGAACTTAATTTTCATTATTTGCAGGTATCTAATAAAGTACACATTCCTAAGCAAATACAATAATTCCAAAAGAGAGTGTTCTACTGATTTTACTCTCATATTTTTTCATATATTACAAAGCAAGTTAAAATGCCGTGTCATTCAGAAGAGAAAATTTTGAAAGTTTTGCATGAAAAGCAAAATGACCTGAAGAGTAAATTTTGTGGATGAAATCTTTTCTTCTTTTTCTTCCTTTAAAAATTTTGAAAGAGTTGCCGTTAAGAGTACCTGATAGAGGTGTGACTACAGATAAAGATGGGGAATGTGAAAGAGGGGTGAGCTCAAGATGGGAGGGATTCGCATTGGGGATTGTGGACAGTGGGGACTTTGGACTTAACTGGAACGGGTCAGTTTCTTTTTATAATGAGAATATATTCATCTTAAATGGTGCTTTTATTTTTTAAGGTTAACACCTAAAATTGGTTTTCCCTGGAGTGAAATCAGAAATATTTCATTTAATGACAAAAAATTTGTTATAAAACCAATTGACAAAAAGGCACCTGTAAGTAAAATTCTTGTATTTTATGTATTAACTCTTTAAATTTCTGCCACTTTGCTATGCTAGCATTTGAAGAACGACATTGTCTATTTATTGAACTGCCTCTGAGAAGTAGCCCTTTTCACAGTTTTATTTTAACTAAGATTTAACTATAAGGTAGGCAATATTTATTAGAAGATGGTTGGAAACAGTCACCATTCCTATTTAAAAAAAGCATGTTGGTGGCTAGAATTAGTGGCGATAACCTCGTCTAAATTAACTTTCTTAGAGAGTATTGCATAATGAACTTTGGATTTTTGTAACTCAGAGCCTTGAACATAAGAAATCTTTATACTTAGTTTTTTTATTGCTCTAGTGTCAGGGATACTCTAGTATTTTAGCTCAGTTACTGAAAACACAAAGATGTGGAGAAAATTTCTAGGTTAAAAAGTTTAACAGACTTGAACAAAGGTCCAATTTTGAGATTAATGGCAAAGGCAAAACAAACAAAAAATCCTCTGAGGTGAAGGAATTGATGTTCATAGTTTCTTTGGATAAGAAAAAAGAATAAATGTCATTTAATATATTGAGAAGATAAGAATGTTAGCTTCTCCACAAAACCAGTAGGGAACGAAAGGGTAAGGAACCAGTGTTGTGAAAGTATGGCATAAGGAGTGAAGAAATTCTGTGATTTCTAAACTATATGGGATATGACATTAGAATTCATAGGAAAGGTTGAAATTTTGTAGAGATTATTGTGGGAAGGACTATGCTTCATGAAGATTTTAAATTCAGGCTCCTTTATGTTTAGGATTTTGTTTTTTATGCACCTCGTTTGAGAATCAATAAGCGGATTTTGGCCTTATGCATGGGAAACCATGAACTGTACATGCGAAGGAGGAAGCCTGACACTATTGAAGTACAACAGATGAAGGCCCAGGCTAGAGAGGAGAAACATCAGAAGCAGTTGGAAAGGTATGGAGTTTATGGCCTTTCTTTTTCTTAATTTTTGCCTGTGCTGAGTCTTCATCGCAGCACATGGGCACTTCTCTTCGTCTGTTGTGGAACATGGGCTCTAGAGCACATGGGCTCAGTAGGTGGGCGCATGGGCTTCTCTAGTTGCAGCACGTGGGCCTGGCTGTCCCAAGGTACGTGGAACCCCAGTTCCCCAACCAAGTGTCAAACCTGCATCCTCTGCTTTGGAAGGTGGATTCTTAACCGCTGGACCACCAGGCAAGTCCCTAGCCTTTTGTTTTTAATTGATAGCAGTAGGTTATCTAAAATTTAAGAATCCTCATCAGTTTCCTATAATACACTCTAAATTTATGTTTTTACATTATATTCACTTAATACCGTGATACGGTTGATGAAAAAGTGTATTCAGGTTTTTCCATAAGGTGTTACAGAAAATGTTATTAAAATTGAATGACAGCATGTGTTATCACTATCCTCTTTTAAAGTGAGTGTGTATAATTTTCAAGTTAGAAATCTATGATAGATATTTCTGATAAAATAGCTTTTTGAGACTTCACAGATGTGCTTTTCCTGTATTGTGCTTGCTTTTTACTGACAGACTTTGGTGTGGACATAGTATGAAATTTTCAAGTTTGTTTTGCTTGTGACTTGTGTGTCTTCATTTTTCACGGTAAGAATATGCAGAACATTTTGCTTTGAAACAGTGTCAGTGACGTGAAGTGAACAGTCTCTATTCAGAGTTTAATAACACTAGCACTCCCTGCCAGTGACAATGTCTGGAGAATCCCAGGGACGGCGGAGCCTGGTAGGCTGCCGTCTATAGAGTCACACAGAGTCGGACATGACTGACGCCACTTAGCAGCAGCAGCAGCAACCATATACATAAAAACATACATTGTGTTGGAAATAACATGATTTGAATTCAGTAATTAAATCAGCCCTCTGCCAGAAATAGTTTTGCTACCTATATTTTTAGTGATTGTATTAGATATTTTTTTTTTTCTTAAATGTTCTGTGTAATTCAGATATTTTATTAATTTACATTGTTTCACTCAAGTTGTCTGCCTTAGAGAAGTTAGTTCAGTTCAGTTCTGTCGCTTAGTCATGTTGGACTCCTTGCAACCCCTTGGACTGCAGCACGCCAGGCCTCCCTATCCGTCACCAACTCCCGGAGTTTACTCAAACTCATGTCCATTGAGTCAGTGATGCCATCCAACCATCTTATTGTCTGTTATCCCCCTCTCCTCCTGCCTTCAATCTTTCCCAGCATCAAGGTCTTTTCAAATAAGTCCGTTCTTCACTTCATGTGGCCAGAGTATTGGAGTTTCAGCTTCAGCATCAGTCCTTCCAGTGAATATTCAGGACTGATTTCCTTTAGGATGTACTGGCTGGATCTCCTTATAGTCCAAAGGACTCTGAAGAGTCTTTTCCAACACCACAGTTCAAAAGCATCAGTTCTTTCTCACATCCATACATGGCTACTGGAAGAACCATAGCCTTGACTAGATGGACCTTTGTTGGCAAAGTAATGTCTCTGCTTTTAAATATGCTATCTAGGTTGGTCATAACCTTCCTTCCAAGGAGTAAGCGTCTTTTAATTTCATGGCTGAAGTCACCATCTGCAGTGATTTTGGAGCCCCCCAAAATAAAGTCTGACACTGTTTCCACTGCTTCCCCATCTATTTCCCATGAAGTAAAGGGACCGGATGCCATGATCTTAGTTTTCTGAATGTTGCACTTTAAGCCAACTTTTTCACTCTACACTTTCACTTTCATCAAGAGGCTCTTTAGTTCTTCACTTTCTGCCATAAGGGTGGTGTCATCCGCATATCTGAGGTTATTGATATTTCTCCCGGCAATCTTATTCCAGCTTGTGCTTCCTCCAGCCCAGTGTTTCTCATGGTGTACTCTGCATATAAGTTAAATAAGCAGTGTAACAGTATATAGCCTTGACGGACTCCTTTTCCTATTTGGAACCAGTCTGTTGTTCCATGTCCAGTTCTAACTATTGCTTCCTGACCTGCATACAGGTTTTTCAAGAGAAGTTAACTGCTTCATAAAACATGTTTTAAACACGCATGAAACTGTCCTGTAATTCCTGACCCCACCATTAAAGATGCTAAGTTGGAATGTTACTTTGAACTCTCTCATTTTTTACTGCTCTCATGTGGCTTAGGATTACATTGTAGTTCTTGATTTACTTTTAATTGAAGGATAATTAGAATATTGTGTTGGTTTCTGCCATACATCAACATGGATCAGCCATAGGTATACATATGTCCCCTCCCTCTTGAACCCCCTTCCCACCTCCCACTCCATCCCTACCCTTCTAGCTTGCCCCAGGCCCCATTTTGAGTTCCCTGAGTTATACACAAATTCCCACTGGCTGGCTGTTTTGCATATGTTAATGTGTATGTTTCTGTTCTGTGCTTTTCTCCATTCATCCCACCCTCTCCTTCTTATATTCATCTCACCCTCTTATAGTCATCTAATTCATCTTCTTATATTCATCTCACCCTCTCCTCCTCCTTCCACCTCCTGTGTCCATAAGTCTGTCTATGTTAGCATATCCATTGCTACTGGGCAAATAGGTTCATCAGTACCATCTTTCTAGGTTCCATATATGCCTTAATATAGGATATTTGTTCTTCTCTTCTGACTTACTTCACTCTGTGTAATAGGCTCTAGATTTATTCCCCTCATTAACACTGACTCAAATGCGTTCCTTTTTATGGCTGAGTAATATTCCACTGTCTGTTATGTACCACAGCTTCTTTATCCATTTACGGACGTCTAGGTTGCTTCCATGTCTTAACTGTTATAAATAGTGCTGCAGTGAACATTGGGGTACATGTGTCTTTTTCAGTTACGGTTTTCTCAGGGTATATGGCTAGTGGTGGATTGCTGGGTCATATTGTAGTTTTGGTCCTCGATTTTTAGGGAATCTCCTTACTATCTTCCATAGTGGCTGCATCAATTTACATTCCACCCAACAGTGAACCAACATGTCATGTCCCCTTTCTCCACACCTTCTTCAGCTCTTATTGTTTGAAGATTTTTTCGATGATGGCCATTCTGACATGTGTAAGGTAAAGTAGTTTTGACTTGCATTTTTCTAATAATGAGTGATCTTGAGCATCTTTTCTTGTGTTTATTAGCTATCTGTATGTCTTTGGAGAAATGTCTGTTTAGGTCTTTTGCTTGCTGTTGTACTGAGTTATTTGCCTTTCTATTATTGAGTTGTATAAGCTGCTTATATATTTTGGAAATTAATCCTTTGTCAGTTGTTTCATCTGCTATTATTTTCTCCCATTTTGAGGGTTGTCTTTCACCTTGTTTATAGTTTCTTTTGCTATGCAAAAGCTTTTAAGTTTAATTAGGTCTTATTTTTGTTTTTCTTTCTATTACTCTAGGAGGAGACTCATTGAGGATCTTCCTGTGATTTATATAATAGAGTGTTCTGCCTATGTTTTCCTCTTAAGAGTTTTACAGTTTCTGGTCTTACATTTAGGTCTTTAGTCCACTTTGAGCTAATCTTTGTATATCGTGTTAGGAAGTGTTCTAGTTTCATTCTTTCACATGTAGCTGTCCAGTTTTCCTAGCACCACTTATTGGAGAGACTGTCTTTGCCTCAGTGTATATTCTTGCCTCCTATGTCAAAGATAAGGGTTTATCGCTGGGTTTTCTGACTTGTTTCATTGGTGTATATTTCTGTTTTTGTGCCAGTACCATACTTTATTGATGATTGTAGCTTTGTAGTATACTCTGAAGTCAGCAACATTAATTCCTCCAGTCCATTTTTCTTTCTCAAGATTGCTTTGGCTGTTTGGGGTCTTTTTGTGTTTCCATATGAATTGTGAGATTTTTATGTTCTAGTTCTGTGGAAAATGCCATTGGTGATTTGATAGGGTTCACATCAAATCAGTAGATTGCATTTTGTAGTTTAGTCATTTTCACAATATTGATTCTTCCAGTGCAGGAAAATGAAATATCTCTGTTTATGTTGTCTTTGTTTTCTTTTATCAGTGTCTTACAGTTTTCTATATATAGCTCTTTGTTTCCTTAGGTTGATTTATTCCTACATATTGTATTCTTTTTGTTGCAATGATAAATGGGATTGATTCCTTAATTTCTCTTTCTGACTTTTTGTTGTTAGTGTATGGAAATGCAAGTAGTTTTTGTGTATTGATTTTGTATGCTGTGATTAGCTCTACTAATTTTCTGATGATACTTTTAGGGTTTTCTAGGTATAGTATCATGTCATCTGCAGACAGTGAGAGTTTTACTACTTCTTTCCAGTCTGGAATTTTTTTGTTTTCTTTAACTCTCTGATTGTCATAGCTAGGACTTCCAAAATGATGTTGAATAATAGTGGCAAGAATGAGCACCCTTGTTGTGTCTCTGATATTAGAGGGGATGCTTTCAGGTTTTCACCATTGATAATAATGTTTACTGTGGGTTTATCATTTATGGCCTTTAATATATTGAGGTAGGTTCCTTCTATGCCCATTTTTTTGAGTTTTATCATAAATGGATACTGAATTTTTTTCAAAAGCTTTTTCTGCATCTATTGACATGATCTATGGTTTTTATCTCTCAGTTTGTTAATACGGTGTATCACATTGATTGATTTGCATATATTGAAGAATCCTTGCATCCTTGGGATCATGGTGTGTGATCTTTTTTTTTCCCCCCAAATAAGTTTCACGTATTTATTACTGAGCCTCAGACTGCTAGCGAGGAAACAAGAGACATTAGGAGTCAAGCATTCCATCTCCCGTAAGTTTAGACAGTTGTGATGTTCCAACTGTAATTTGGCTGGCTAATATGCAGATGGTCTTAACACATAGCATGTGCTTCACTTTATATGTGACGCTTTTTTATAGACCCAGCTTGGTTTTTCTCCAGTGTCTTCTCTTGGAATTGTCCCTGATCTTACTAGTTTTCATTCGAATCCATTGAGGAATGGGACAATTCTGCTTTTGTTTCTTGGCCAGGAATTGCTTGACCCTGAAATTCTTGTGAGAAGACATGGTGAGAAGCAAACTCAACCACACATAGGATGGTGGAGAGAAGAAAAGAGCGTGTGTGATCTTTTTAATGTGGTGTTGAGTTCTGTTTGCTAGAATTTTCTTGAGGATTTCTGCTTGTATGTTCATCAGTGATACTGTGCTGTAATTTTCTTTTTTTGTGATGTCTTTTTCTGATTTTGGTATCAGGGTGATGGTGGCCTCATAAAATGAGCTTGGAAGTATTCCTTCCTCTGCAGTTTTTTGAAAAAGTTTCAGAGGGGTAGGCATTAGCTCTTCTTTAAATGTTTAATAGATTTCACCTGTGAAGCCATCTGGCCCTGAACTTTTGTTTGTAGGGAGATTTTTGGTCAGTTTTCATTTTAGTGCTTATATTGCCTTGTTCATAGTTTCTGTTTTTTCCTGATTCAGTCTTGGAAGATTGAACTTTTCTAAGAATCGGTCTATTTCTTCCAGGTTGTTCATTTTATTGGCTTATAGTTTCTTGTGATAGTCTCTTACGATTCTTTGTATTTCTGCATTGTCTGTTGTAACCTGTCCTTTTTCATTTATAATTTTGTTGATTTGAGTCTGGCTAATGGTTTGTCCGTTTTGTTTATCTCCTTAAAGAATCAGCTTTTTTTCAGTTGTTTTCGGTGTAAAGTTAGTTGTCTATTCAATGTTTTTGTTTCTTGTGATAGGATTACATTGCTGTAAACTTCCCTCTTAGAACTGTTTTCGCTGCATCCCATAGGTTTTTGGTTGTCGTGTTTTCGTTGTCATTTGTTTCCAGCAATGGTTGATTTCTCATCTTACTTCTTCGGTAACCTGTTCGTTATTAAGAAATGTATTATTTAGTCTCCATGGATGTGTGTTTTACAGTTGTTTTTTTTCCCCTGTGATTGATATCTAGTCTCATATTCTTGTGGTCAGAAAAGATGCTTGATACGATTTCCATTTTTTAAAATTTACTGAGAATTGATTTGTGACCTGAGATGTGGTCTATCCTGGAAAATGTTCAGTCTGCACTTGAGAGTAAAGTGTATTATTCCTTTGCATTTGGAAGGAATGTCCTGAAGATATTAACTAGGTCCATATGGACTAATGTGGGATTTAAGGCTTGTGTTTCCTTAATTTTCTGTTTTGATGAACTGTTCGTTGGTGTAAGTGGGGTATTAAAATCTGTACTGTTGTGTTACTGTCTATTTCTCCTTTTATGGCTGTTAGTGTTTGTCTTATGCATTGAGGGGCTCCTATTTTGGATGCATAAATATTTGCCATCGTTATGTCTTCTTGAATTGATCATTATGTAGTGTGCTTCCTTATCTCTTAAAATATTTTTTTATTTTAAGGTATATTTTGTCTGATAGGAGGATTGCTACTCCGACTTTGTTTTGATTTCCATTTTTGCGTGGAATGTATTTTTCCATCCGTTCACTTTTAGTCTATATGTGTCTCTAGGTCTGAAGTGGATCTCTTGTAGATAGCATATGTATGGGTCATGGTTTTGTATCCATTCAGTCAGTCTGTGTCTTTTGATTGGAGCATTTAATCCATTTACTTTTAAAGTAATTATTGATATATATGCTCCTACTGGAATTTTCTTAATTGTTTTGAGCTTATTTCTGTAGGTCTTTTCCTTTTCTTGTGTTTCCTTCCTGTGGAAGTCCCTTTAACTTTGTCTGTAAAGCTGGTTTTGTGGTGTTAAATTCTCTTAACTTTTGCTTGTCTGAAAGGTTTTAATTTCTCTGTCAAATATGAATGAGATTCTTGCCAGGTACAGTAATCTTGGTTGTAGATTTTTCCCTTTTAGTACTTTAAATATATCCTGCCATTCGCTTCTGGCCTACAAGGTTCCTGCTGAAAGATATCTGTTAATTGAATGGGGTTTCCCTTGTATGTTGCTTGTTGCTTCTCCCTTGCTGCTTTTAGTAAGTAGTCTTTCTTTGTTTTTACTCTTTATTGGTTTGACTAGTACGTGTCTCAGTGTGTATCTCCTTGGGTGTATACTGTATGGGGCTCTGCACTTCTTGGACTTGTTTCCTTTTGCATTTGGGGAAATTTTCAAATAAGTATCTTCAAATATTTTCTCAGACCCTTTCTTTTTCTTTTCTAGTACGGGGACACCTATAATCCAAATGTTGGTGCGTTTAATATTGTCTGAGAGGTCTCTGAGACTATCCTCAATTCTTTTCATTCTTTTTCCTTTAGTCTGCTCTTCAGAAGTTATTTCCACCATTCCATTCTTCTGCCTCAGTTATTCTGGTATTGATTGCTTCTAGAGTATTTTTACTTCCCTGGTGGCTCAGGTGGTAAAGAGCTTGCATGCAATGTAGGAGAGATCTGGGTTCAATCCCTGGTTTGGGAAGATCCCCTGGAGAAGGGACTAATAACCCACTCCAGTATTCTTGCCTACAGAATTCCATGGACAGAAGAGTCTGGCAGGCTACAGTCCATGGTGTTGCAAAGAGTCAGACACGACTGAGCTACTAACACACAGAGTATTTTAAATTTCATTATGTGTTGTACGTCTCTGTTTATTCTTTATTTCTTCTAGGTCCATGTTAAATGTGTAAATTGCTCCTTGAATTTTGTCCATCCTGTTTTTGAGGTTTTGGATCATCTTTATTATCATTACTCTGAATTCTTTTTCAGATGGTTTGCCTATTTCCTCTTCGTTTATTTGGTCTTGTGAGATTCTGTCTTGTTCCTTCATTTGTGCAGTATTTCTCTGCCTTTTCATTTTTACTCTAATGTACTGTGTTTGAGGCCTCCCTTTTCCCAGGCTTTCAGGTTGTATTCCTTCTTCCTTTTGGTTTCTGCCCTCAATGGGTAAGGTTTGTCCAGTGGTTTGTGTAGGCTTTGTGTTGGGAGTAGACTTCTGCTTGTGTTCTGGTGAAAGGAGGTAAGTTTTTTTTTTTGTTTTTTCTTCCCTTCTGATGGGCTGGGCTGTGTGAGGTGGTATTTGGGGTGTCTGTGGTAATCCAGTTCAGTTCAGTCGCTCAGTCGTGTCCGACTCTTTGGGACCCCATGAATCACAGCACGCCAGGCCTCCCTGTCCATCACCAGCTCCCGGAGTTTACCCAAACCCATGTCCATCGAGCCAGTGATGCCATCCAACCATCTCATCCTCTGTCGTCCCCTTCTCTTCCTGCCCCCAATCCTTCCCAGCATTAGGGTCTTTTCCAATGAGTCAACTCTTTGCATGAGGTGGCCAAAGTATTGGAGTTTCAGCTTCAACATCAGTCCTTCCAGTGAACACTCAGGACTGATCTTTAGGATGGTTGGACTGTCCAAGGGGACTTGGATCTTCTCCTTGCAGTCCAAGGGATCTCTCAAAGAGTCTGCCTTGACTGGACGGACCTTTGTTGGCAAACTAATGTCTCTGCTTTTAAATATGCTATCTAGGTTGGTCATAACCTTCCTTCCAAGGAGTAAGTGTCTTTTAATTTCATGGCTGCAATCACCATCTGCAGTGATTTTGGACCCCCAAAAAAATCAAGTCTGACACTGTTTCCACTGTTTCCCCATCTATTTGCCACGAAGTGATGGGACTGGATGCCATGATCTTAGTTTTCTGAACATTGAGCTTTAAGCCAACTTTTTCACTCTCTTCTTTCATTTTCATCAAGAGGTTCTTTAGTTCTTCTTCACTTTCTGCCAGAAGGGTGGTGCCATCTGCATATCTGAGGTTATTGATATTTCTCCTGGCAATCTTGATTCCAGCTTGTGTTTCTTCCAGCCCAGAATTTCTCATGATGTACTCTGCATATAAGTTAAATAAGCAGGGTGACAAGATACAGCCTTGACGTACTCTTTTTCCTAGTTGGAACCAGTCTGTTGTTCCATGTCCAGTTCTAACTGTTGCTTCCTGATATGCATACAGGTTTCTCAAGAGTCAGGTCAGATGGTCTGGTATTCCCATCTCTTTCAGAATTTTCCACAGTTTATTGTGATCCACACAGTCAAAGGTTTTGGCATAGTCAATAAACCAGAAATAGATGCTTTTCTGGAACTCTCTTGCTTTTTCGATGATCCAGCAGATGTTGGCAATTTGATCTCTGGTTCCTCTGCCTTTTCTAAAACCAGCTTGAACATCTGGAAGTTCATGATTTATGTATTGCTGAAGCCTGGCTTGGAGAATTTTGAGCATTACTTTACTAGCGTGTGAGATGAGTGCAATTGTGCAGTAGTTTGAGCATTCTTTGATATTGTCTTTCTTTGGGACTGGAATGAAAACTGACCTTTTCCAGTCCTGTGGCCACTCCTCAGTTTTCCAGATTTGCTGGCATATCGAGTGCAGCACCTTCACAGCATCATCTTTGAGGAGTTGAAATAGCTCAACTGGAATTCCATCACCTCCACTAGCTTTGTTCGTAGTGATGCTTTCTAAGGCCCACTTGACTTCACATTCCAGGATGTCTGGCTCTAGGTGAGTGATCACACCATCGTGATTATCTGGGTCGTGAAGATCTTTTTTGGACAGGTTCTTCTGTGTATTCTTGCCACCTCTTCTTAATATCTTCTGCTTCTGTTAGGTCCCTACCATTTCTGTCCTTTATCGAGCCTATCTTTGCATGAAGTGTTCCCTTGGTGTCTCTGATTTTCTTGAAGAGATCTCTAGTCTTTCCCAATCTGTTGTTTTCCTTTATTTCTTTGCATTGTTCGCTGAGGAAGGCTTTCTTATCTCTCCTTGCTATTCTTTGGAACTCTGCATTCAGATGGGAATATCTTGCCGTTTCTCCTTTGCTTTTCGCTTCTATTCTTTTCACAGCTATTTGTAAGGCCTCCTCAGACAGCCATTTTGCCTTTTTGCATTTCTTTTCCATGGGGATTGTCTTGATCCCTGTCTCCTGTACAACGTCACGAACCTCTGTCCATAGTTCATCAGGCACTCTGTAGATCAGATCTAGTCCCTTAAATCTATTTCTCACTTCCACTGTATAATCATAAGGGATTTGATTTAGGTCATACCTGAATGGTCTAGTGGTTTTCCCTACTTTCTTCAATTTGAGTCTGAATTTGGCAATAAGCAGTTCATGATCTGAGTCACAGTCGGCTCCCGGTCTTGTTTTTGCTGACTGTATAGAGCTTCTCCATCTTTGGCTGCAAAGAATATAATCAGTCTGATTTCGGTGTTGACCATCTGGTGATGTCCATGTGTAGAGTCTTCTTTTGTGTTGTTGGAATAGGGTGTTTGCTATGACCAGCATTCTCTTGGCAAAACTCTATTAGCCTTTGCCCTGCTTCATTCTGTACTTCAAGGCCAAATTTGCCTGTTACGCCAGGTGTTTCCTGACTTCCTACTTTTGCATTCCAGTCCCCTATAATGAAAAGGACATCTTTTTTGGGTGTTAGTTCTAAAAGGTCTTGTAGGTCTTCATAAAACCGTTTAACTTCAGCTTCTTCAGCATTACTGGTCGGGGCATAGACTTGGATTACCGTGATATTGAATGGTTTGCCTTGGAAACGAACAGAGATCATTCTGTAGTTTTTGAGATTGCATCCAAGTACTGCATTTCGGACTCTTTTGTTGACCATGATGGCTACTCCATTTCTTCTAAGGAATTCTTGCCCACAGTAGTAGATATAATGGTCATCTGAGTTAAATTCACCCATTCCAGTCCATCTTAGTTCGCTGATTCCTAGAATGTCGACGTTCACTCTTGCCCCATCTCCTGTTTGACCACTTCCAATTTGCCTTGATTCATGGACCTAACTAACATTCCAGGTTCCTATGCAGTATTGCTCTTTACAGCATCAGATTTGCTTCTATCACCAGTCACATCCACAGCTGGGTATAGTTTTTGCTTTGGCTCCATCCCATCATTCTTTCTGGAGTTATTTCTCCACTGATCTCCAGTAGCATATTGGGCACCTACCGACCTGGGGAGTTCATCTTTCAGTGTCCCATCTTTTTGCCTTTTCGTACTGTTCATGGGGTTCTCAAGGCAAGAATACTGAAGTGGTTTGCCATGCCCTTCTGATTGGGTCTGTGATTTTGTCTTGTTCATTGTTTGGGTGAGGTGTCCTGCACTGGGGTGCTGCCAGCATTTGGGTGATGCTGGATCATTTAACACAGTTAACAACCCCATGTTTCCTTTCTTGGATTCCATGAAGGTTCCAACCTTCATTAGTGAGTGCTTATTGCCTGCTTTGTATACAGTAGTAATTCATTAACTCTTTATTTCATTTGAACACCTTGAAGGTTGTTTTATTTTAGTCCAACCACATGGGGATTGATGGTCTTTCAGAAGTGGCATTCCAAGTCTTTGTTCATTCCCTGCTTTATAGGTCAGCGAGAGAGAAGTGACAGCTGTGTATGTGGAAACAATTTCTGTCAAGCCCAATGACAAAGGAGCCAGCAGATATGCTTGGGTGAATGCCCAGAGGTGTGCAGCTGGAGTCTCTTAGGCAGGAACAGTAGTTGGGAAGAGGCAGCAGGAGGCCTCTTTCCCTACAATACATTGGCATATGTAGCTGTATCCTCCTTCATAACTCTCATAACTCTTTTTAGACAGTGATAGTTATGTTATTTTCCATGGGTTATTGGTCCTTGTAGTCTGTGTTCTTAAGTTACTTGCCTCCAAATCCATTGATTTTACAGTTTAGAGTCAGATACCTACATGCCAGCTGTAGGTTTGCCCTGGGATAGTGTGTGTCACAGCTGACTGCCTGTATGACTGGGACTTGGCTGATGTCATACCGAAGAATTCAGGCTTTGGAATTCGATAAATCTCTGTTTGAATTCTAGTGCTTGTTGAACAGTAACATCTTACCCACTATTCTCTTATCCTTACTGTGAAAATAATAGTCCTTTCAAGAGTTTTTGTGAGAAATAATAGTGTCAGTATAGAAACATTTAGCAGAGTGCCTAATACCTAATTAAGTAGTAGCAATAACGAATTCTTAATATTATTAGTACATTGTTTGAATAGAAGTTGAATATGTGTTGCTTTTTATTCTTCATTTTAAGAAAAATGTAATTGGTGCCATCTGATATTCTTTAAAAAGGAATATATTCTAATATGGGGCTTCTCAGGTGGTTCAGTGGTAAGGAATCTTGACCTGCATACAGGTTTCTCAGGAAGTCTGGTATTCCTGTCTCTTTAAGAATTTTCCACAGTTTGTTGTGATCCACACAATCAAAGGCTTTAGTGTAGTCAATGAAGTATACGTGGATGTTTTTCTGGAATTCTCTTGCTTTTTCTATGATCCAACTAATGTTGGCAATTTGATCTCTGGCTCCTCTGCCTTTTCTAAATCCAGCTTCAACATCTGCAAGTTCTCAGTTCACATACTATTGAAGCCTAGCTTGGAGAATTTTGAGCATCACTTTGCTAGTGTGTGAAATGAGTGCAATTGTGTGGTAGTTTGAACATTCTTTGGCACTGCGTTTCTTTTGGATTGGAATTAAAACTGACCTTTTTCAGTGTTGTGACTGCTGAGTTTTCCAACTTTGCTGGCATACTTAGTGCAGCACTTTAACAGCATTATCTTTTAGGATTTGAAAAAGCTCAGTGGAATTCTATCACCTCCACTAGCTTCGTTCATAGTGATGCTTCCTAAGGCCCACTTGACTTAACACTCCAGGGGAATTTTGGCTCTAGGTGAATGATAACACCGTAGTAGTTATCTGGGTTGGGAAGATCTTTTTTGTATAGTTCTTCTGTGTATTCTTGCCGCCTCTTCTTACTGTGTATTCTTGCCACCTCTTCTTAATATCTTCTGCTTCTGTTAGGTTCACATTGTTTCTGTCCTTTATTTTGCCCATCTTTGCATGAAATGTTCCCTTGATAAGCTAATTTTCTTGAAGAGATCTCTCTAGTCTTTCTCATTCTATTGTGTTCCTTTATTTCTTTGCATTGCTTACTCAGCAAGCCTTTCTTACCTCTCCTTGCTATTTTTTGGAACTCTGCATTCAGATGGGTATCTCTTTCCTTTTCTCCTTTGCCTTTCGCTTCTCTTCTTTTCTCAGGTACTTGTAAGGCCTCCTCAGACAACCATTTTGCCTTTTGTATTTCTTTTTCTTGGGGATGGTTTTGATGACCACCTCCTATACAGTGTTCCGAACCTCATCCTATAGTTGTTCAGGCGCTCAGATGTAATCCCTTAATCTATTTGTCACTTGTGCTGTGTAATCATAAGGGATTTGTTTAGGTCATATCTGCATGGCCTAGTGGTTTTCCCCACAAAGAGAAACTAGGTATTACTAAGAAATGTGGAGAGCCAAAGTCATTTGTATTAATTGGATGGAGTATTAGTTGGTGATGGCTGTAGGCAGGGGAGAATTCTTGTGAGATGAGAAATACAAGCCTTGTAAGAGTGCAGCATAGTAAACTTTACAAAACACCTTAAATATCATAATCAAGTTAAATATTGGCTATATATTTATTTCATTTTTCAGTATAAAGACTAAAATTCCTCCCCCCCACTTGCTTGTTGTTATCTTCAGTCTTTTTTTCTTGCTTCCATGTCTTCTTTACCTCCATCCTTGAGGAAGAACAGATGAAACATCAGTAGGGAAAAGGTAAACAGCACCAGGGCCCACCTCCAGAAGGGGCCATCTGTGTGTGAGAGCTGGACTTGAAAGGTTCTGAGTTCATGGAATATTATTGTAGCCTTTGGTCTTGAGATCTGGCGAGATGTAAGTATTCATGATGTGTCTCAGGGCAGAAGGTAACTGTCTTGGAGACTGTGGCAGCGCTGGATTTGACTGAGCAGGGGCTGAGGAGTGACGTGGGCAGGCTATTCAGCATCTTAAGAGTAGCAGGCAGCCTGGCATGGAAAAAAGAGCTCTTGACCGTACTAGCAATTACTTGAGAAGTACTGTGCTCTTGATGTCACAGACAAGCCTGCTTTTTCAGGTTTCTAAAGAATACAGGAAGGGCAGCAGTATTTGTGGGGCCCCCAGGCCCTTGTTTTTCTCAAGGAAGTTGGGATGCTTAAACTTTCTTAAACCTGTGTAACCCCTGATTCCTAGAGCGGTGGGGGCTGTTTGCCTGTATATACTCTGTTGATTGAGATAGGATGAAAGAGGTGAATGTGCTAAAAGTGATTCCAAGTCTTGGGGGCAGAGGGACGCTTAGTTATTCAGTCTTCCTTCTGGCTGTTGAGAAAGTACCTTGAAGGAAGTCTAGAACAGAGGTGGAGTTCCCCTCTCATGAATGAACTCCAGGCCCTAGATTATTAAATGCTGTGAGGATTCATTAAAACAAGTTGGGAAGATATGGTCACCCTTACACTTAATGCATAGGCCTACTTTTCTTGCTGACTTGTTACAACTCTACCTGTTTGTCCCAAAGCTGAAGTCTTTTTTCATATTGAAAGCAAATAGGTACTAGGAGCTGCAGGAGGAAATAGGTAATAAAACCTTGCTGATAAGCTTATCAGAGATTGCAAGTTGAGAAACTACCTGGTTTGGGCTTGATACTCAGAACTGACATCAAATGGCAGCTATGTCTTCTGTAAATATTTAGGTATATTTAGATAAGTTTTAGATGAAAGCATAATTGATCTTTTTTTAACTAAAAAGAAAATTATTCCCATTAAAGTAGATAATATTATCTGATAATTAAATCTTATTCATCATTATATTTCTGGCCCTCAACATAGAGTCTGATCCAAGTAAGCCCTTGGTAGATGTTTGATAAATGAATTTGGCTATATTTAGGCCCATGGCAGATGCATCTAAATGACAAAAGCACTTGTTCCCACCAAACTCTCAGGAGGATCTTTTTAGATAGCATTAGATGCATATTATCATTCTAAGGGATTTGTCAAAGGAGATAAAACTGATTTGTCATCTTCTATCCAAGTTTAAGTTGATACTGCCTTAGAAATTAAACTTGTATTAATTGTTAATGGTAGAAATTTTTTACTGTTACATGTTAATTTGCTGTTTAAAGTGAAACAGTCTTGTGCACTCCTTTCAAACCTTTTCTGTTTCTGCCAGGGGGGTGGTTCCTACTAATGTAAAGAAGGCAAGTTCTTGGGTATGGCAGCTGCAGTTAACTGGCTTTGTGCTCACATATAATTTATTGTCAGGAGTTCATTTTAAATGGTCACTGACGTTAGTTTTTGTGACCTCACAATAAAAAATATATTTTAATCCAGTGTGTGTATATGTAACAGTATTGTAGTCCTATATTCTTAACTATATGGTTTTTGAATGCATGTAAATATAATGAATACTTAAAATATTGATATGCTGTCGTTTCTTCTTAGTTGATTCACAGTTACTACTTAGGTTTCATGTATATATTTTCATATATTAATTTGTAACAACACAATGTAATTCCTTTTAAGGGCTCAATTAGAGAATGAAAAGAAGAAAAGAGAAATAGCAGAAAAGGAAAAGGAAAGAATAGAACGTGAAAAGGAAGAGCTAATGGAACGTCTGAGGCAAATTGAAGAACAGACAATGAAAGCCCAGAAAGGTAAAGGTTTCTTTTTGATATTGAATTCAAAATTGTTGCTCTGGCGTCAGATAATATAGTATTTCTTAATACTATTAAATCTTATTTGTCTTTTCTTTAAATTTATTTTTTAATTGGAGGAAAATTGCCTTACAATCCCATACAAATAATGAATCAGCCGTAATTGTACATATGTCCCCTCCGTCTTTAGCCTCCCTCCCCTCCCACCATTCCACCCCTCCAGGTCATCGCAGAGCACCAGGCTGAGCTCCCTGTCTTATCTAGCAGCTTCCCTCAAGCTATTTATTTGACACATGATGGTGTATATATGTTGATGCTACTTTCTCGATCCATCCCACCCTCTCTTTCCCCAAGTATGTCCACAAGTCCATTCTCTACATCCATGTCTCCATTCCTTCTCTGCAAATAGGTTCATCTGTACCATTCTTCTAGGTTCTACATACAATGCAAATTATTATGCCATGTTTGGTTTCCTCTTTCTGACTTAATTCATTCTGTGTAACAGGCTTTAGGCTCATCCACATCACTACAACTGACTCAAATTTGTTGCTTTTTACGGATGACTGATATTCTTTTGTTTTTATGTAGCACAGCTTGTTTATCCTTTATCTGTTGATGAACATCTAGTTACTTCCATTTCTTGTATAGACCTAATTCCATTTAATTGCCAATTTAATAGTGGAATTAAATCATAAATATTTTTAAGGCACATTCATGTATACAACACTTACATATTTGTTTTTCATTTACTTAAGCAAATATTTTTATATGTACTTTTATTATACATTACAAATGACTATATGTGAATTTTTCCCTTTGGACTATCCAGGGTTCCATACACAAAAATACATTTTCAATGCTTTCTGGCATTTAAACAAAATCTCTTTATGGATATTTAAGTACTTTAAGGCATCTAGGTAGTTTAAGGTGCTTTAAGCTATTCTGACTGTTTAAACTCTTCTAGAACTCAGTGTCTAGGTTCAGTATATTAAAAAATATGCAACATGTAGCCATGCTTTGTTTGTTTTTGATAACATGTTTGGAAGAACCTACTTCCTAGACAGAAGGTAACCAAAAAATGTTACATTATATTAATGTTTTATTGTTTAATATCGTTATTATTTGGCTGTGTCAGGTCTTAGCTGTGACAATGCAGGATCTTCACTGTGTCATGTGGAATCTTTTTTTGCGGTGCATAGGCTCTCTAGTTGGGTAACATGGCATGTGGGATCTTAGTTCCCCAACCAGGGATTGAACTGGCATTCCCTGAGTTGCAATTCAGATTCTTAACCACTGGACCACCAGGGAAGTCCTACCTACAATGTATATTTAGAAAGGCTACGTTTATATTTAGCAAGTGTGGTTTATATGAAGTAACTCCAGTTGAGTTTAGTTCAGTCGCTCAGTCGTGTCTGACTCTTTGCGACTCCATGAACTGCAGCATGCCAGGCCTCCCTGTCCGTCACCAGCTCCTGGAGTTTACCCAAACTCATGTCCATTGAGTCGGTGATGACATCCAACCATCTCATCCTCTGTCGTCCCCTTCTGCCTTCAATCTTTCCCAGCATCAGGGTCTTTTCAAATGAGTCAGTTCTTTGCATCAGGTGGCCAAAGTATTGGAATTTCAGCTTCAACATCAGTCCTTCCAATGACCACCCAGGACTGATCTCCTTTAGGATGAACTGGTTGGATCTCCTTGGAGTCCAAGGGACTCTCAACAGTCTTCTCTAACATCACAGTTCAAAAGCATCAATTCTTCGATAGTCAGCTTTCTTTATAGTCCAACTCTCACATCCATACATGACTACTGGAAAAACCATAGCCTTGACTAGACGGACCTTTGTTGGCAAAGTAACGTCTGCTTTTTAATATGCTGTCTAGGTTGGTCATAACTTTTCTTCCAAGGAGTAAGCGTCTTTTAATTTCATGGCTACAGTCACCATCTGCAGTGATTTTGGAGCCCCCAAAAATAAAGTCTGCCACTGTTTCCACTGTTTCCCCATCTATTTGCCATGAAGTGATGGGACCGGATGCCATGATCTTAATTTTCTGAATGTTGAGCTCTAAGCCAACTTTTTCACTCTTCTCTTTCACCTTCATCAAGAGGCTCTTTAGTTCTTCACTTTCTGCCATAAACATGGTGTCATCTGCATAATTGATATTTCTCCCAGCAATCTTGATTCCAGCTTGTTCTTCATCCAGCCCAGCGTTTCTCATGATGTACTCTGCATATAAGTTAAATAAGCAGGGTGACAGTATACAGCCTTGATGTACTAGAATAGACAAAAAAGATACTGAGCAAAATGCTATGCTCCTTCTTAAGAATAGTACCTGCTTTCCTGATGACCAGTAGAATCAGACATTCAGTTCTGTTGAAAATAGCTGTTAGTCTTATTTAAGGTTTATTTTTGCCCCTTGCATCAGCTGATGGTGGGGCGATGCTTTTGAGCAGTGGGTAGAATAATTTGCCAGATGAGTAGCTAGAGGAGGAAGTCACAAAGATTGTTATAAATGTACAAATTGATCATCCCAATTGTAAGATGATTGGAAATAACATTTGTAAGAGAAGAAATAGATTTTAAAAAGCCCTGGGTTTTACTCTGACTCATGAGGAACCTGACTTCTCAGAGTTGTAAGAGACCTAGAAACTGTTTAGTTTGAAACTCCGAGGTAGTAAAGAGACTTGTTTGCAGGCCATAGCCCAAGGGTAAAACTTGTTTCCTGGATTCCAACTTGATGCTGTTTCTACCACTCTTCGGCTTCCCTGGTGGCTCAGCTGGTAAAGAATCCTCCTGCAATGTGGGAGACCTGGGTTCAATCTCTGGGTTGGGAAGATCCCCTGGAGAAGGGAATGGCTGCCCACTCCAGTATTCTGGCCTGAAGAAGTCCATGGGGTCACAAAGAGTTGGACACGACTGCAAGTTTCACACACACTACCACTCTAGGTGGTTTTTCATCAGTTAAAGCAGATATTCATGATGTGGCAACTTTGTGCTGGATTTTAGACAGATATGTAGCGTTCATGGGAGTGAAGCCTGTGTGCTTGACAGAAATGAGATGGATACATAAAAAGTTTTAGTAAAGTTAGATAACATGTGCTAAGTGCTATGTGAAGAGTATAAGCAATATTTATATTAGAGGAAGAATATTGAAAAAAAAGCTAGAATATACTGAAGTGTTTTTTACAAAAGGAAAGTTTAAAGAAATTTATTATACTGCTTTAATTTTGAAGAGAAGATTGAAGGATAGCAGCTTTGCATTTATATAATACCTTTTCTGAGAGAATAGCTATTTACTAAATCTTTAATCTCATTTATTTAGATGTGTGATAAAAATATTACTGATTTACATATAGACAAGTACTTAAGTAAGTGAGCACTAAAGAATATAAGGAAGATAGAATGCAAGAAAAATATAGAGCATCCTTGTCAAGACAGTTTCAAATCAGTCATCCTAAGGCGAAGGACATCCAGTTTTGCTTGTTTCCTTTTTTTCCCTAATAATAAAGCTTTTCCAGGTTGTCCTAAACTCTGCATCAATTGTCTTGTAATTTATGCTAAATTGTCATTCAAATGATAAGTAGCTCTAACCATTTCTAAATCATGACATTTAGTGGATAAACCAGTAATTTTTTGTTTGAAAAGAACATATATTTCATTATTGTCATCTTCTTAAAAATTTGATATTGATGGTATTATTTGAAATTTGAAATGTCACAAATAATTAAACAGAACCATGCTAACAGTTTGCATTGCCATATTCATTATTGTTAAAAGAATGACAAAGGAAGCTAAATAATTTAACTATTTTTGAGATACGTTGGTGACTGTATTTGAGATATGAGACAGCCAAACTTGACTTTAGTTTCTGTTCTAAAACAATAACAAATATCAAAATGAATTTCCACCTTCACAAAAACAAACCATAGGAAAGAGTTAGGGGTATAGTGATTTCATTCTGGATACTTGTTATCATAATGACCCATATAACCATGATGGTGTCATTAGTCACCTGGAGCCAGAGTGCAAAGTCAAGTGGGCCTTAGGAAGCATCACTACGAACAAAGCTAGTGGAGGTGATGGAATTCCATCTGAGCTATTTCAAATCCTAAAAGATAATGGTGTTAAAGTGCTGTAGTCAATAGGCCAGCAAATTTGGAAAACTCAGCAGTGGCCACAGGACTGGAAATGGTCGGTTTTCATTCCAATCCAAAAGAAAGGCAGTACCAAAGAATGTTCATACTACCACACAATTGCACCACTCATTTCACATGCTAGCAAAGTAATGCTCAAAATTCTCCAAGCTAGGCTTCAACATACGTGAACTGAGAACTTCCAGATGTTCGAGCTAGATTTAGAAAAGGTAGAGGAACCAGATATCAAACTGCCAACATCCCTTGGATCATTGTAAAAGCAAGAGAATTCCAGAAAAACATCTACTTCATTGACTGTGCTAAAGCTTTGACTGTGTGGATCACAATAAACTGTGGAAAATACTTCAAGAGATGGGAATACTAGACCACCTTACCTGCCTCCTGAGAAACCTGTATGCAGGTCAAGAAGCAACAGTTAGAGCCAGATGTAGAACCATGAACTAGTTCCAAATTGCAAAAGGAGTACACCAAGGCTGTATATTATCACCCTGCTTATTTAACTTCTATGCAGAGTACATCATGCGGAATGCTGGGCTGGGTGAAGCACAAGCTGGAATCAAGATTGCTGGGAGAAATATCAATAACCTCTGATGTGCAGATGACACCACCCTTTTGGCAGAAAGTGAAATGGAACTAAGTCTCTTGATGAAGGTGAAAGAGGAGAGTGAAAAAGCTGACTGAAAACTCAACATTCAAAAAATGAAGATCATGGCATCTGGTCCCATCACTTCATGTCAAATAGATGGGGAAACAATGGAAACAGTGACAGACTTTATTTTCTTGGGCTTCAAAATCACGCAGATGGTGACTGTAGCCGTGAAATTAAAAGATGCTTGATCCTTGGAAGAAAAGCTATGACAAATCTAGACAGCATATTAAAAAACAGACATTACTTTGCAGACAAAGGTCGTTCTAGTCAAAGCTGTGGTTTTTCCAGTGGTCATGTATGGATGTGAGAGCTGGACAGTAAAGAAGGCTGAGTGCAAAAGAATTGATGCTTTTGAACTGTGGTGTTGGAGAAGACTCGTGAGAGTCCCTTGGACTCCAAGGAGATCCAACCAGTCCATCCTAAAGGAGATCAGTCCTGGACGTTCATTGGAAGGACTGATGCTGAAGATGACATTCCAGTACTTGGCCACCTGATGCAAAGAGCCGACTCATAGAGAAAACCGTGATGCTGGGAAAGATTGAAGACAGGAGGAGTAGGGGATGACAGAGAGATGGTTGGATGGCATCATTGACTCAATGGACATGAGTTTGAGCGAGCTCCGGGAGTTTGTGATGGACAGGGAAGCCTGGAGGGGTAGTTCACGAGGTCGCAAAGAGTTGGACACGACTGAGCCACCGAACTGCAACAAATTGTTAAGCACCCAGTACTGTTGTAGGCTGTTTTCTAGCTGTTGGGGATATAGTATTGGACATGTAAGATCCCTACACTCATGTAGCTTACAGTTTATTGAGGAAAGAGTGATAAATGTAACATAATAAAAATCATTTTATGTAGTTTTAAGTTCTGTGAAGGAGATAAGCAGGGTAATGTGATAAAAGTAATAATTGTGAGTAGGAGGAGGTTTATGTATGCATTGTTTACAAATAGATGTCAAGCTTTAATTCAGATATGCGTCTACAGTATGACCATAAGCAAGTCATTTTTAGCCTCTCGATTTCCGTAGGCTCCTGACTTCTAAAATGGAAGTAAATAATCTAATTTAGTTTACTGAGGTTTTTTGAAATATAGTTACAGTAAAAAATTATTTGTTGAAGTTTTTTCATAGGTATAGTAATGTGCATACCTCTTAGATGTAAGGCTTGGTGAATTTTTATAAAATGATTTTATTTTTGTAACTACCCAAAACAAAATAGAGAACATTACCTGCCCTCAGGGAACCCCCTCTTGTGTCTCTCCCCAGACAGTTTTTCATCCCAAATGTGAGATATCATTCCGATTTATATCATCATATAGTTTAGTCTTAGTTTTTTTCTAGTAGCTTTGTTGAGATACAGTGTACATACCACACAACCTTTTTTTTTTTAGTTTATTTTCTATTTTTTAACTTTACAGTGTTGTATTTGTTTTGCCATACATTGCCATGAATCCACCATGGGTGTACATATGTTCCCCTTCCAGAACCCCCCTCCCACCTCCCTCCCCATCCCATCCCTCCGGGTCATCCCGGTGCTCCAGCCCCGAGCACCCTGTATCATGCATTGAACCTGGACTGGCAATTTGTTTCACATATGATAATTTACATGCTTCCATGCCATTCTCCCATATCCTCCCGCCCTTGCCCTCTCCCATAGAGTCCATAATACTCTTCTATTTACCTGTGTCTCTTTTGATGTCTCACATACCGGGTTATCTTTACCGATTGACTAAATACCATATATATGTGTTAGTATACTGTATTGGTGTTTTTCTTTCTGGCTTACTTCACTCTGTATAATAGGCTCCAGTTTCATCCACCTCATTAGAACTGATTTGAATGTATTCTTTTTAATAGCTGAGTAATATTCCATTGTGTATATGTACCACAGCTTCCTTATCCATTCATCTGCTGATGGGCATCTAGGCTGCTTCCATGTCCTGGGTATTATAAACAGTGCTGCGATGAACATTGGGGTACACGTGTCTCTTTCAATTCTGGTTTCCTCAGTGTGCATGCCCAGCAGTGGGATTGCTGGGTCATATGGCAGTTCTATTTCCAGTTTTTTGAGGAATCTCCACACTTATACCACACAAGCTTTGAAGTGTACGATGTGATAACTTTTAGTATTATTCACAGGAGTTATGCAGCTGTCACCAAGATTTTAAAATAATTTCATCACCCCTTAAAGAAGTCCCATACCTGTTAGCAGTCACTCCCATTTATTCCCAGTTCTCCCAGCTTCCCCACCCCCCATTCCTGGGCAGTTACTAATTTAATTTTTTATCTCTATAGACTTTCCTGTCCTGGACATTTCACATAAATGCAGTCATGCAAAACATGGTCTGTTTGCAAGTTTCATCCTGTTTTAGCATCTTTGAGGGACTTTATTGCTGAGTAATATTCTATGCATAGGATGCTACATTTTACTTTTTCATCAGTTGTTGAACTTGTGGGTTGTTTCTACCCTTTGACTGTTGTGAATATGCTGCTGTGAACCTTTGTACAAGTTACTGTGTATCCATACGTGTTCACTTCGTTTTGCTGTAAGCCTGAGAGTGGAATTGCTGGGCCATATGTTTAACTTTTTGAGGACTTGCCCATGTGATTTCTAAAATAACTGTTTGCCATTTAACATTCCTACCAGTAAGACATGTTTTTTCCACATCCTCACCAACACTTGATAGTGTTTGTCTTTTGGATTATGGTCATTATAAATAGCAATGAAGTGTCTCATTGTGGTTTTGATTTGCATTTTCCTAATGGCTAATGATGTTGAGCATCTTTCCATATCCTTATTGGCCCTTTGTATCTCTTTGGAGTAATGTATTTTCAAATTTTCTCCGCATTTTTCAATCAAGTCTTTTTGTTGTTGAGGTGTAAGACTTTTTAAAAATTTGGGTATAAATTTCATATCATATATCACATATAATATGCAAATATTTTCTCCTGTTGTGTGGGTAATCTTTTTACTTTGTTAATGGTATTCCTTGGTTTTAAATTTGGATGAATCCAATTTATTATTTATTTTGGGCTTTTATTATTTGAGTTTTTGGCATAATCCCTTAGAATCATCTTGCCTGTGTTTGAACTACATAGAAATTCATGTGTACTTATTTTTGGCTTCTTTTTGCTCAGACTCATGCAGATAACTAGTTTTTTTTTTTTTTTTAGTGTTTTTTTTTTTTTACATTTTTGTATAATATTCTACTGCACGTATTTACCTATTTATCCATTCTACTTGTGACAGACATTGGGGATATTTCCTGTTTGGAGTTATTATAAAATCAGGCTGCTATGAGCATTCTTGAAAATAGTAGTTGGTGTGCTTGTCTGCTCATCTGTTGGATATGCACTCCTGGTACTGTGAATGGAGTTGCAGGATCGCAGCTGTGCAGAGTATTGCAGACACTGCCATCAGTTTCCCAAAGTGGCTGTATCAATTTTCATTCCTCCCCGTGCTCTACATCTTCATCATTACATCTACCACTCATTATTGTCAGGATTTCTTTTTTGTTTGTTTAGCCATTCTGGTGAATACAGTTAGTACAATGCACTTCCTTGATAACTGATGAGTTTGAGCACCTTAGCAAATCCTTATAGCTCTCTCTGAAGTGCCTTTTCACTTGTTTTGCCCATTCAAAAAAAATATTGGATTTTCTTCTTTTCCCTATTGATCTATTGATCATGCAAAGGAAATCTTTACATGCATTGTTAAAAAAAAAAAAAAATCTCTCCATGGTTTACTTTTTTAATCTCTTAATGGTTGGTGTCTTTTAATGAGAAGACAGTCAACTTTAAGCTCCGTTTATCACTCCTTTTCCTTATGATTATGAATGTATTATTCTTTACTACTTTCTAGAAACTTTGTTTTACCTTTCATATTTCGGTCTATAGTCCATATTTGTGACTTTTGTAAGGGTCAAGGTTTATTTTTTACCCATATGTATTTCTCTCTGACCCAGATCCATTTATTGCTAAGACTTTATACCATACAGAGCATCACCTTTGTCACAAATCCAGAAGTCTATGTGAGTCTACTTCTAGACTTTGTTCCACCTACTAGTTTGCCTGTTGTGGTGCCAGTGCCGCAGAGTTCATTTACTAGTTGTATCTAAAAAGATTTTTAACGGACATGTCTCATAAGTAAGTCATAGGTGTACAGTAAAATGGTAGGAAGCATGTTTCAAGGACAAGGTGACTCCCGGGCTGCCATGTTACTTTATCTTTAATCTTTTATGGTATTAGTTGTTAATACTTATATGTTACATACTTTTATAATACTGAAGTTAAATGGAAAATATTACTTATAAATAATATAATTACTTTATAATAATTACTTATAAAACTTATTAGAGAGCCATTTAGTTTATAAGAAGACATTTAATGTCTACAGAAGAGTTTAATATGTGCCAAGACTAGGCTCTTCCATTTAAGTCAACAGTCTGAATATGCTGCTATTTCACAGAATAAACCCTCTTCTCCCATAGTATTGTGAGGTGATGCACTTCCTGGTTTATTCCTAGGTTGGTAGTTTTCTCTTTGTTTGCTATATTAACTATTCCTTTCCTCCAATCTTCTGTGACTTCCTATTCTAGTTATGCACAATACTTTTTTGAATAGAGAGCTCCTGAAGAAGAAATTCTAGAAATGGAAAATCCAGGAGAGGAAGATAAGCTGTTGAAATGTTTTTGCTGCAAACTTCTGCGGGTTGAGGATGTGATAACAGTTTTTGAATATGATGAAAGCTCCATAACTCTCATTTATCTTCTTAGTTGGCACTAAAATCATGCTTTTCTATTAAGTTCTCCACCACTGCCCAAGAGAGCGTGTGTGTGTGCGTGTGCACACGTGTATATATTTATATACATTTTTTTTTTCAGATTTTCTTCCTTTAATGTTTCATTTTCAACCACAGGAGGAGCTTAACATGCTCTTCACATTTGCAGTTTTGCTGTTTGTTTGGTGGTTATGAATGTTTTATCTTTTTTGAGATGGGGGCTCCTTTTTTCTCTTAGTGTGTGGCTCACTGTTTTGCTAAAGTAAAATTAGCAGTGTGTTTAGTCTCTGTCCGAGCTGAGCATTTAGCTGGTTGTCTTTATGAAGCGCTGGTAGATGGTGAGCCTAAAGGTAAAGGTGGTATGGAGTTTCTAGAAGGTAGTAAAGGAAAGACTATGTTCGTAGCCATAAGGAAAAGATAGGTAAATTGAACTTTTATAGTTATAAATGGGACTCTGGCCCTTGGCGTCTTTGCAGAGGGTTTTTTGGACTTCTGAAAATCCATTTATGCATTATTGCCAGTGTTCGTCTGGCTTTTGATTCTTTCCTCATGCTTTGCTTTTTTTCTATTTCTCCTAGATGAGCAGTATCAGTTATAGTTGTTTTAATGACCTTGCTTGTTAACTCCAATGTCTGGCTAATTTATGGGCCTGTTCTGTAGCCTGTCTTCCCCTTTTGGGGTGGAGGAGGGAATTTTAAAGGGCCTCATTTGGTCCTATCTGGTATGCCTGATAATTTTGATTAGATTCACGACGCTGTATGGGAAAAAGTTATAGAGACTTTAGATGGTGTTATTTTCCTTCAGGGCTGGTGAGGTGGGGGGGTGTCACTCAGTGAGCCCATCAGGCTCCTCCATGGGATTCTCCGGGCAAGAATCCTGAAGTGGGTTGCCATTCCCTTTTCCAGGCGATCTTCTCGACCCAGGGATTGAGCCCGGGTCTCCTGCACTGCTGGCAGATTCTTGACCGTCTGAGCCACCAGGAGAGGCCTACACTTTCTTTTAGAGAGGATTTACTTTTCTTTTGACAGGCAGATTATGTGCAGATCACCTTGATGGAGTTGTGCTGGATTTCAGGCTTTGTTAAGGTTGGTCTCTCTGGTTTTCCCTTACTGCTAGTCTGTAGCCATTTAGGGTTGTCATCTAAAAGACTTGAGTATTTACTGGCACTGTTCTATTATCTTAAAAGGCCTTGAATCCAGCCTTTGATTCCCAAACTGCAAGAGGGTGTTAATCTCTCGGATCAGCTCTTTGCACTCTTACAGCTACTTTTTACTTGTTTCTGTAGTATTTGAGGAGTACATTTTAGGAGTTGGCAAATATCCTGAGGGGAAATAACACACAGATTTTGAGACTTTTCTATTTATTTCTTTTCAGGATCTTGTCCTTTCAAGTCTTGGATGCTTTGGCAGCTCCAGAGTCTAGATCTCTATTTTCTTAGCTGGATAGAATATTGCAGACTCTGCCTTTATTCCACTGTGCTAGGACTATAATATACCATTTTTTGTATATAAAATAAGCAAGTACATGATATACACACGAAGATATGCTTTTCTCTCCACTTCTTTCTTAAACAAAAAGGTACACATGTATCCTTTTGCACCTTGCTGTTTTCAGTTAACGTAATCTTGAAAGTCCATATGTATTCAAAGATACCTTCCTTATTTTTTTACAATAACACAATACTCCATCGCTTAGATGTAGTACAGATATTTTAAAATTGCTTTTTCAGCAGTAATTTATGATCATATTCTTTTTCTGTGATTTCTAAGAATTTTAATAATAGGACTTTTATTTGCTTTTGTTTTATAATATCAATAGTATTAGTTCTTTCTCCAGTGTAAAAATAAACTATTGCCCTAGACTGGAAAGAGGAAGAAAAAAAAATCTATAATCCTTCTGAGATTTTTTTTTATTAATATATTTTTTACCGGTAACTGTTCAGTGTTATAGTTTCCAATCTTTGCCCTTGGGGGTAACATTAGAGATCATTTGTAAAGTCTTAGACTTGTCGAAATCAAGTGGTACTTGTATTCAAACCTGATTGAGAAGGAGAAACTTCCACAAATTTTATTAGCTTGAACTTAGAATAACTTTCCCGGTCTACTCCTAATTTAACTTCCATAACCATCTACATCAGTATGCTGTGTACTGTTAGTGAGAGAAACAATTTATTCTGGAAACTTTTCCCCTTCATCCTGAAAGAGCTGAGACTCTAAAAGAAGCCAGATTCCTTGGCTTCCCACTTGCCAGATCCTCAAAAATTGTGGGTTCTAGATTTTTATGACCCAGACGGGTAAAAACATTGATGTTATCCACCTTCCTTATCTAATCCTTTTCCTCAAGCACTTATAACTTGATCCAAGGTCTGGAGGGATGTTTGTTTCATAGAAATACTCTCTTCTCTTTTTTGGCTGTGCCACGTGGCTGGCGGGATCTTAGTTCCCTCCACCAGGGCTTGAACCTAGGGCCAAGGCAGTGAAAGCACTGAGTCCTAGACATTGGACTGCCAAGGAACTCCTAAACTATTCTAATTATTGGGTTCATAAACTCCTTCTGTAAAGGGTTGGATACTAAATATTTCAGGCTTTGCAGGCCACATGATCTGTTACAGCTTTCAGCTCTGGCACTGCAGCATGAAAGCAGTCATATACAATACCTAGATGAATGAGGGTGTGAGTTCCAGTAAAACTTTATTTAAAAAAATAAGACATTGGACTGGGTTTGGTTGGTGAGTCATAGTTTACAAATTACAGTTCACTGGAAGGCAAAGCAGGAGGATCTTTGTGAGATGTACGGCATTTCAAAATCTTACTTTCTAGAAGAGGCTAGAGTAGATTTGAAGTTTTCAGTTTATTTCTCAACGTTTAAAAAATTAGACTTCTGTGTAATTCTTAATATACCACAAAGCAATCATTGCTTTGTCTCCTGTTCCTCAAATTAATACTTACTACAAAAAACTGAAAATAATACTGGGAAATATTTATTCTGAAATCTAACTTTGTAACCCAGACTTACTTTTCTTTAGTGTATCATAGTACAGAAAGAATTTTTATTATGAGAGAAAGCTTTGTTTTCATTGTAAACTTTTCTTATTATTTGTTTGCTTTTTTAGAAGAAGGATAAAGCCATGAACTCTGTGAGCTGTATTTTATATGTCAGTCAGCCAGAGAGAATATTATAAGAAGAGTTGGATGGGTTAGCTAGCTCTGATGTTAAGTTTTAGAAGACAAATACTAAAATGAATTAATTCTAGAATTTAGCTTCAGTAACATCCTTCGTTACATACATTTCATCTTTATAGCCAAATAGCCACATAGAGTTTTGCACTTTATCTAGAGTTTAAAGTCATTTTTCTTCCCAATCTTCTCAAACCCTCCCAGGTCTTAACTGTAGTTACTTAAATTAGTTCTGACCAAAACCAGCAACAGTAAGGTGATTTGTACGTGACAGTTAGATTTCAAACCTTTTGACATACAGATTTTTAGGTTTTCCTCTTTTCTAAAGTATACAGAATGGGAGAGTCATCCTTTGTAGGACATTGCACCCACCTTCATAGACTACATTCTCTTGTCTTCTGTCACAGATGTCCTTGCTACTTAACACAGATTGTCAGAATAATATTTAAAATTAGTACTTTCAAATTGAGTTAAACTCTTTTGGTTTTATGCTGGTAATATTTTCCTTTCTCACTCAGCTCATTAGAATAAGAGAATTAACTTTATGATCTGTATACTTAAGGATTAAAATTCATCTCATTCATCACCAAATACTATTTTCTTATCTTCTTGCTTGAGGAATGGATGTGTACTAATAATTCAGAATTTTCAGTAATTCATATAATCCACATCAAAATTTCTATTTGAGTCAGTAAGTATTGTTTTCAGTCTTAATGTCTTGGGTTTACTTATCTAATATTTAGTTTAGATAAGTAAAATTTCCACAAGTTTTAAAGTGTGCTATTTTATAGATTTTTGAAATAGATGGCAGTTTGTTTGCTCAAAACTTTGGAGAGGGAGCTCCCTTGTTGGTCCAGTGGTAAAGAATCTTCCCTTCAGTGTAGGCAACAAGGGTTTGATCCCTGGTCGAAGAATTGATGCTTTTGAACTGTGGTGTTGGAGAAGACTCTTGAGAGTCCCTTGGACTGCAAGAAGATCCAACCAGTCCATCCTAAAGGAGGTCAGTCCTGTGTGTTCATTGGAAGGACTGATGTTGAAGCTGAAACTCCAATACTTTGGCCACCTGATGTGAAGAGTTGACTCATTGGAAAAGACCCTAATGATGGGAAGGATTGGGGGCAGGAGGAGAAGGGGACGATAGAGGATGAGATGGGTGGATGGCATCACCGACTTGATGGACACGGGTTTGGGTAGACTTTGGGAGTTGGTGATGGATGGGGAGGCCTGGCGTGCTGCGGTTCATGGGGTTGCAAAGAGTCAGACACGACTGAGCGACTGAACTGAACTGAACAGGGAACTAAGATCCCACATGCCACGAGGTAGCTAAACCTGGACACCCCAACTAGAGAGCCTGAGAACTGCAACTCCTGAGCGCAAGTCCTGTAGAGCTTCTGTGCTGCAACTCGAGTAAGCCTGCACACCACAATGAGCACCCAGCATGAACGATATAAAAACCTTAAAAAGAGCAGTATATCTCTTTTCAAAAAACTTGGGAGAGAGTATTTGTTTTTTTGAATTTCATTGAAGTGTAATTGATTTACAACGTTGTATTAGTTTTAGGTGTACCACAAAGTGAATCAGTTATACATATATCCCTTTTTTTTTTTTTAAGATTCTTTTAACATGTAGTCCAATACATTACACAATATTGAATCGAGTACCCTGTGCTATACAGCAAGTTCTTATTATCTGTTTTACATATAATGGTGTGTATATGTCCGTCCTAATACCTCCCCGCACCCCCATCCCCTGGTAACCATAAGTTTGTTTTCTACATCTGTGACTTGACTTCTGTTTTGTAAATATGTTCATTTGTACCCTTTTGTTTAGATTCCATATATAAGCAATATCATGTGATATTTGTTTTTCTCTGACTTACTTCACTCAGTCTGACAATCTCTGGTCCATCCATATTGCTGCAAATGGCATAATTTTGTTCTTTTTATGGCTGAGTATATTTCATTGTATATATGTACCACATCTTCTCTATCTGTTCCTTTGTCTGTGGACATTTAGGTTGCTTCCATGTCTTGGCTGCAGTGAACATTAGGGTGCATATATATTTTTAAATTACGGTTTTCTCTGGGTATATGCCCAGGAGTGGGATTTCTGGGTCATATGATAGTTCTATTTTTAGTTTTTTGAGGAACTTCCATACTGTTCTCCATAGTAGCTGTACTAGTTTTTACATTCCCACCAACAGTGTAGAAGGGTTCTCTTGGAGAGAATATTTTTAAAAAATAAAATAAAGGATATGTTTCTAGAGTTATGATATAACTTGAGTTATAAAGAATTTTCATTTCTTTGCATTTTTGGAGTGCAAATAGAGTTTTAAAATGTATTAGGCCTTTTTCAAGTTAAAAACGAGGTGTATGTTCATTTAAAGGTGTGCTGATTTTTAAAAACTGTACAGATTGTATTCGTTGCTACCGTTTCAGCTTTTCATAATGAGAAAATTAGAATTAATCATTGTTTGTGGGATACATGTATTTGACAGAACTGGAAGAACAGACTCGAAAAGCTCTAGAATTGGACCAGGAACGAAAACGAGCAAAAGAAGAAGCAGAAAGGCTTGAAAAGGAGCGTCGAGCTGCTGAAGAGGCCAAGTCTGCTCTAGCGAAACAGGCTGCTGACCAGATGAAGAATCAGGAGCAGCTGGTAAGGGAACCTGGGCTCTATTAGGGAAAAAGAAAAATTTAGACAAAAGCATGGATAAAATCAGTCCCACAGTTTCAGACTATATATTCTCTGAACACAAATGCATCCTTCCATGCTCAGTAGCTCAGTCATGTCCAGCTCTTTGCGACCCTTTGGACTATAACCTGCCAGGCTCCTCTGTCCATGGGATTCTCCAGGCAAGAATACTGGAGTGGGTTGCCATCTCCTCCTCCAAGGGATCTTCCCGACTCAGGGATGAACTGGCACATCTCCCATGTCTCCTGCATGGCAGGTGGACTCTTTCACCACTGGGCCACCTCGGAAGCCCTCTGAACACAAAGTGAAAGTGAAGTCGCTCAGTCGTGTCCGACTCTTTGTGACCCCATGGACTGTAGCCCACCAGGATCCTCCGTCCATGGGATTTTCCAGGCAAGAGTACTGGAGGGGGTTGCCATTTCCTTCTCCAGGGGATCTTCCCTACCCAGGGATCAAACCCAGGTCTCCCGCATTGTAGGCAGATGCTTTACCATCTGAGCCACCAGGGAACCAACACAAAGGCGTTGGTTAAATGTGTTTTCAGCTCTCCTTACTATGGTATGTGTGCACTTTACTACAAAGACATATCTTTGTGAAAGTGAAAGTCATTCAGTCGTGTCCGACTTTTTTGACCTCATGGACTCTCCAGTCCATGGAATTCTCCAGGCCAGAATACTGGAGTGGGTAGCCGTTCCTTTCTCCAGGGAATCTTCCCAGCCCCGGGATTGAACCCAGGTCTCCTTCATTGCAGGTAGATTCTTTACCAGCTGAGCCACCAGGGAAGCTGAAACGTGAACTTCTAAAGTACATTCAAACATCTTTTTATTTGAATGTATTTTAAAGCATTAAGTAGAATAACAAAGAAACATGAAAACCATGAAATAAATGGACCATTTTCTGTATTCAGACAGAGGAATACCTGTCATCATAAAGGTAGTACCAGTGTAAAAATAGACAATTTGGAGGTTGCAGTATTTATTTACTGAAATAAATAAATGATCAATATTGTTCAGCCACTGCCAGAAGTGTGTTGTACCCAAAATCAACAGTAAAACTTTTGTTTGCCAATGAGGGCTAATAAAATAAGAAAACAAGCTCAGATAATGGAAACTGAAAAAAAAAATTCTGTAAAATTAGGTATACTATACTTTCTTTAAAGCAAACCAGAGATACAAGTAACTTAATGACAAAGTTTGGAAATGAGCCTAAAATGTTTATTTCTTCTTTTAAAAAGAAACCTAGAAATAAAACCATAAAAGATGCATAGAGCCTGTAGCTAACAAAGAGTTCTGATCCACTTAGATTTTGTATAAGCTACTGGCGTGTTTTGCTTTAGATAAATTGCCATTATGTATATTCTAATTTTATAAGATAATCATAGGGTAACTGTAAGATGGGTTATGATTGGATTTTTTGGGTGTATTTACTGGACCTGCAAATGATGAGTATGCATGACACCTAGAAGAATTGGGATTTAAATATTGGTTTAGGCGTTTCCTTGCTCTATGTCTGGGTCTTTCTGAACCTCAGATCCCTCCCTTTGAAAAATGGAGTAAAACCACCTAATAGGGAGTCAGATGAGATTATTTGACAAAGTGCTGTAAAAAGCATTATGCAAATAGTGTTTTTTTTCCTTCTGTAAGCTTTAGCAAATATTTTATTTATGAAAGTTAAAAAGTAGCTCCTAGGTTTTTGCTATGAAAACAGGAGTAGCTTTGTGTACATAGAATAATAAAAAAAATCTCACTTTGTCTCTTTATGAGCTTATAATACAAATAAGATATTTATGATCTTAAAGAAGTAGTTTTTTTTTTTTTTTTTTTTTTTAAAAACAGAAGGCTCTATGAGAAACATATAAAAAGAGTCCATGTGGGAATTCCCTGGCATCCAGTGGTTAGGACTTTGCACTCCCACTGCAGGGGCTGTGGGTTCTGTCCTTGGTGGGGGAACTAAAATCTTAAAAGCCACATGACGTGACCAAGAAAGAAAAACCAGTTCATGTACATTAAAGCTTTTTTGACTTAAATTATTGAAACTCTATTGTGTTTTTTAGTATTGGTAATTGTTTCATTTATTTTAGGCAGCAGAACTTGCTGAATTCACTGCCAAGATTGCACTTCTAGAGGAAGCCAAGAAGAAAAAGGAAGAGGAAGCTACTGAGTGGCAACACAAAGTAATCATTTGTTCATCACTGTCCTTTACTGAACACCTATTTTGTACCCAGCAGTATGCTGAATTTATAGAGATTAAGATACAGTCATGATTTAGAGGGGAAGAGATACCACTGTATGTACATATTGTAGTTTAATATTAATCTAGTGATAAAAGCTAATAAGTACTTTGGGAACACAGAAATGTTAGTTTCTGTAGGAATGAGGCAGGTGTTGGGGACACCCACCCTTAAAAGTTTAAGCTGGCTCTTGAATGACATTCACTTTGGGGGTAGAAAAGATGGGGACTGAAGAGGTAGTCATCCCAGGTTGTAGGAACTGAATGAGCATAGGAAGAATCTGATTTCAGAAACTTGGAGAGTTGAGGCTAGAAAATTAGAGAGGTAATTAAGCTGTGAAAGGCTTTAAGGAAATGCCCTGCTCAAAGGAAGGATGTTGAGACTTTGGGCTCTGAAGATTTCAAAACATGAAATGAAGCATTTGTAACATGATGAAGCATGGCTTTATTAAAACAGCTTAGCAATCAGAATGATGGATGGATTAGGATAGTGGGCAAGATAACTTACTGAGCTAATGACTCATTAAAGATGTGGCATTGAGAAAAGAGAGGGACAGGAATTGTTGAAGGACATTTTTTGATAGACTCAAAGGGGTGTGGCAACCAAATGATTGGCTATAAAGTTGAGTTAGAAGAATGTAATCAAAATGATACTTTGATTTCTGAGTTCCTAAGTATGTGAAACCACTGTTGTCTGAAATGGCAAAAAAGTGAAAAATTAGGCTTTACTTAGAAGGGTGGGAAATATAAGATAGGAGAATTTAATTCAGACTTTAAACTTTTAAATGAAACTATAATATTTTTTACTCTCAAAGGTATATAGTTCTGTAACTTTTCTACAACATGTACTTATTAGCTAAAATGGTTTTCTTTCACTCTTAAATTTTCTTTGTAGCACTTTGGATTTCATAGGGGAATTTTTTATATTGAGAATTATGTATATATGTACATGTTGTTGTTTAGTCACTAAGTCATGTCTGACTTTTCTGTGACCCCATGGACGGTAGCCCTCCAGGCTCGTCTGTCCATGGGATTTCCCAGGCAAGAATACTGGAGTGGGTTGCTGTTTCCTTCTTTAGGGGATCTTCCAGACTCAGGGATTGAACTCACATCTCCTACATTGGCAGGTGACATGAAGCACATATATGTACATAGAACTCCACAAAAGTGAAAGCACTGTTAACTTATTTGTTAACACTTCCTTTATTAGAATTGTATAGATCCCTCTTAGGAATGATTCATGAACTTCAGGGACACATAAACTTATAAAAATAATGTATCACAGAAACACATCCTGTGAATTATAGAAATTAGAAAATGCACATAAAAGAAAAATCACATTCCCACAAACTAGGATCAGTATTTTAACATCGCAGTGCATATCCTTCTAGGACCTTTTCCTATGTGCATATGTGTATTATTGTTGTTCAGTCACTGAGTTGTGCCCTGATGCTTTGCGACCCTGTGGACTGCAGCGTGCCAGGCTCCTCTCTCTTCTCCTATTTCCAGGAATTTGCTTCAGTTCATGTCCATTGAGTCGGTGATGCTATCTAACCATCTCGTCCTGTGCTGCCCCCTTCTCCTCCTGCTCTTGGTCTTTCCCAGCATCATGGTCTTTCCAATGAGTTGGCTATTCCATCAGATGCCCAGAGTACTGGAGCTTCAGCTGTAGCATCAATCCTTGCAGTGAATATTCAGGTTTGATCTCCTTGCTGAACTTTCAAGAGTCTTTTCCAGCACCACAATTCAAAAGCATCAGTTCTAAAGCTCTCAACCTTTTTTATGGTTCAACTTGCGCATCCGTACATGACTACTGGAAAAAACCGTAACTGACTACCCAGACCTTTGTTGGCAAAGTGATATCTCTGTTTTTTAATACGCTGTCTAGGTTTCTCATAGCTCTCCTTCCAAGAAGCCTAAGTGTCTTAATTTCATGGCTACAGTCACCATCCCCAGGGATTTTGGAGCCCAAGAAAATAAAATCTGTCTCTGCATCTACTTTTTCACCTTCTGTTTGCCATGAAGTGATGGAACTGGATGCCATGATCTTAGTTTTTTGAATGTTGAGTTTTAAGCCAGCTTTTTCACTCTCTTTCACCCTCATTATGAGGCTTTTTAGTTTCCTCGTTGCTTTCTGCTATTAGAGTGGTATCATCTGCGTATCTGAGGTTGTTGATATTTCTCTGGCAGTCTTGATTCCAGCTTGTGATTCATGCAGCCTGGCATTTCACATGATATGCGCTGCATACAAGTTAAAATAAGCAGGGTGACAGTATATGGCCTTCTTGTACTCCTTTCCCAATTTTGAACCAGTCCATTGTTCCATGTCTGGTTCTAACTGTTGCTTCTTGTGCTGTGTACAGATTTCTCAGGAGACAGGTAAGGTGGTCTGATGGTCCCATCTCTAAGAATTTTTCACAGTTTATGATCCACACAATCAAAGGCTTTGGCGTAGTCATTGAAACAGAAGTAGATGTTTTTCTGGACTTCTCTTGCTTTTTCAATGATCCAATTAATGTTGGCAATTTGATCTCTAGTTCCTCTGCCTTTTGAAACCCAGCTTGTACATCTGGAAGTTCTTGGTTCATGTACTGCTGAAGCCTAGCTTGAAGGATTTTGAGCATAACTTTGCTAGCATGTGTAATGAGTGCAATTGTGTGGTAGTTTGTACATCTTTGGCATTGCCCTTCTTTGGGATTGTAATGGAAACTGACCTTTTCCAGTCCTGTGGCCACTGCGGAGTTTTCCAGATTCGCTGACATATTGAGTGCATGTATGTGTATGCATATTATTGGTATCACTGAAGAATTGATGCTTTTGAACTCTGATGCTTTTGCACTGTCATGCTGAGGAAGACTCTTGAGAGTCCCTCGGAAGCTCCAGTACTTTGGCCACCTGATGCAAAGAGCCAACTCATTGAAAAAGACCCATAATGCATAGAAAGATTGGAGGCAGGAGAAAAGGGTGACAGAGGATGAGATGGTTGGATGGGATCACTTATGCAATGGACAGGAACTTGGGCAAACTCCAGGAGATAGTGAGGGACAGGGAAACCTGGCATGCTGCAGCCCATGGAGTCGCAAAGAGTTGGACACGACTTGGTGACTGAACAACAGCAATACATTTGTATGTCCAAAGTGAGCTCATACGGTACATACTGTTCCATTTTAGTCAGTTTTCATCTCATCTTAGACTATATTCAGAAGTTTTTCATTTAGATATAATTGACATATAATGTATTTTCAGGTGTATAATATGGTTCGGTATTTGTATCTGTTGTGAAATGATCATCCTGGTAAGTCTTGTTAACATCCATCATCATAATAGCTACAGAAATTTTCATCTTGTAATGTAAACTTTTAAGATTTGCTTTCTTAGCAAATTTGAAATATAGAGTATATTATTAACTATAGTCCATATTAGTCCATATAATGCTGTACATTATATCTGCATGACTCATTTATTTTATACATGGGAATTTGTACTTTTTAATTCCCTTCTCCCGTTTCTCTTCCACTTTTGCTTGTGGTAACTATTGGTCTGTCCTCTGTATCCATAAGCTCAGTATTTTTGTTTGTTTGTTTTTTGATTTTTTAGATTCCACATATAAGTGAGATCATGTGGTAATTTGATGTTCTCTGTCTGATTTATATTACTTGGCATAATACCCTCAAGGTCCATCTGTGTTGTTGCAAATGGCAATATTTTCTTTTTTTATAGCTGAATAATATTCCATTGTATATGTTTACTGGATGGAAATCCAGTATCTTAAGAATTTTGGAAATCCAAAATCTTAATATTTGAACATATTGTATTTATATTTATACTTGCATTGTATGGGGACTTTCCTGGTGGCTCAGCAATAAAGAATCTGCCCGCAATGCAGGAGACTCGTGTTCAATCCTTGGGTCAGGAAGATCCCTTGGAGAAGGAAATGGCAACCCACTCCAGTAGTTCTTGCATGGACACTTCTACAGACTGAGGAGTCTGGCAAGCTACAGTCCACGGGGTTGCAAAGAGTCGGACACGAATTAGTGATGAAAGAACAACAATACAATACACGTACACTGCCTTTTCTTTATCTGTTCATCTACTGATGGACACTTAGGTTTCTTCCATATCTTGGCTGTTGTGTAATTAATGCTGCAGTGAACATACTGGGGGGAAGTATATACCTTTTGGAGTTAGTGTTTTGTTCCTCTGGATAAATGCTCAGAAGTAGGAATTGCTGGATTATATATAGTAGGTCTGTTTTTAAATTTTTTAAGGGATCTTCATACTGTTTTCCACAGTGGCTACACCAGTTTACATTCCCAGTGAAGGTGAACAGTGATCCTTTTTTTCCACATCCTTACCAACACTTATTATTTCTTGTCTTTTTGATAATAGCCATTCTTACGGGTGTGATGTGTTATCTCATTGTGATTTTGAATTGCATTTCCCTGATGATTAATGATGTTGAATATCTTTCCGTGTGCCTATTGGCCATCTCTGTCTTCTTTAGAAAAAATGTCTATTCATTTGCTCATTTTAAAAACATACTGTTAGGGTTTTTTTTTTTTTTTTTTTTTCTGTTGAGCTGTGTGAATTCTTCACATATTTTGGGTATTAACACCTTATCAGATCTATAATTCACATATATTTTCTCCCATTTTGTATCTTGCCTCTTCATATTCTTGATATATATATATGTGTATGTATTTTTTGCTTTGCAAAGCCTTTTGGTTTAAAGTCATCCCACTTGTTTGTTTTTGTTTGTATTGCTTTTGGTGTCAAATCCAAAACTTTATTACTAAGACCTATATTAAGGCACTTACTGTCTGTATTTTGTTGAAAAGTTGTATGGTCTCAGGTCCTGTGTTCAAATCTTTGATCCATGTTGAGTTGATATTTCTCTGTGGTGTGCACAGTAGGCATCCAGTTTCATCCTTTTGCATGTGGCTGTCCAGTTTCCCTTCCCCAGTCTATATTCTTGGCTGCGTTGTTGTAAGTTAATTAACCGTATATGCGTGGGTATATTTCTGGGCACACTGTATTCAGAATTGACCCAAAAAAGTCTATTACAGCTAATTTGCCAAGCCAGTGTCCAAAGGACTTGGCATTGCATCTGTTTGCTCTGTCTCTTTTAGTAGGACAGTTCTTCTTTTTATGATACTGGTTATTAAAAGGTCTGCAGATTGTCCCTCCTTCTGTATTTCTCTAGTTTCCTCATGCTGTCATTCAGCTTGTCTTTTTTCCTTCACTATTCTTGTAAGCTGAAAGATAAATCTAAAAACTTGAAGGATTCAGGTTACAAGTTTCTGGCTATGATGCCTCATAAGTGAAACTTTCATGTAATTTATTATCCAAACTGGAACACTTTTGCGAGTGAAAGGGAGTGTTGTTAATAATTACATCAGGACTTTTCCAGGCAACCCAGCACGATATAATCACTCCGATAATTGGTGATGTTTGATATTTCCTGTTGTGTATTATATCAGAAGACACTTAATATCTGATTAGCCCACCATTAGTTATTTTAATTGATCATGGGATTAGAGTAATAACAGCCTTATTCTTCCCATGTCTGATTATGTTTTATCATTGCTAAAATGGAATCTATCACATGTGGATTTCTTTGTCATTATACCTATATCTGTTTTCTCATCAACCATTTGTACAACAGTTTTAGCAGCAATTGATAATCCTTGCTAGAATTAATAGTTTTATTAGGGTTTGCACAGTGGTGTCTTTAATTCTGAAAATAAGCTGCTCTTACTGGGGCTTGTTTTTATTATCTTGACATATAGAAAGAAAGGATGACTTGATTCTTTTAATTATTGGTTTTCAAAGTAAGTTGCTGATAAGCTTATTTTTTATGTTTAGGCTTTTGCAGCCCAGGAAGACTTGGAAAAGACCAAAGAAGAGTTGAAGACGGTGATGTCTGCCCCGCCTCCGCCTCCACCACCACCAGTCATTCCTCCGACAGAGAATGAGCACGATGAGCATGACGAGAATAATGCTGAGGCGAGCGCTGACTTACCAAGTGACGGGGTGATGAACCACAGAAGTGAGGAGGAGCGCGTGACAGAGACACAGAAAAATGAACGCGTGAAAAAGCAGCTTCAGGTGTTTAACTTTGCACTTTGTATGCACATTGAAATATAGTTTGCATTTCCCCCATTTGTTAAGGCAAACTTACCAAAAAGGAATACTTGGTTTTTGGAAGCCTTTAGCTTTAGCTGGTCTTGTGATTGGTTTGTAAGTGCTTGGCCTACAGGCATATTATTTTTTCTGTTGTATGTCCTTGTTACCAGATGTTTGTTAGCCTTTTGTAGAGACCTTAATTAGTAAGTTATTATTTAATTATAACTTTTAACTGTAGTTAATTATAGTTAAAAAGTAGAACATAATGTTGATACTGTATTTTGTTTTTAACAGTATACATATAAAGCAATGATAATTTAATAGACTACCTGTAAGACATTACAGAATCTAAATTTTTTGTTTGGATTTTGTAATGGCAAAAGATCAGCTTATTAAATGTACATAATTAGGTCAAAATAGTAAATTTTAGTATTATTATACCCATTGGAGAACTTACTAAAATAAATTCTCTAATTTTTAAATTGTGAAATCTTTAAATATTAATAAGGAAAATGAGGTAATAGTGGTAATAATATCCTTTTGGAGAAAGTTTCTCTCATGGTATAGATTTTAGATCTTATGGTAACACGAACCATAATGGCTACATTGAACCTTTTTAAGTCATTTCAAGTATTAGATGAGAAGGTTAAGGAAATTTAGAGTAATAACAGAAATTATCATAGTTGCAGAGTATAGAAATGAAAGGCCATGGGTATCCCTTTCTAACCACTATCCCCCACCATTACTAAAAGTACAGCAAACTTAAAAATTTAAAGAAAAAGATTTCACAGAGGAAATTTTAATATAGTACAAATTCAAAGATGTGTTATATATGTATGTTTGTCTTGAAACCTTTTCCGTAGTTTTTTTTTTTAATGTAAGAAAATAATAATAGTAATACTCTTTATTTTTTAAACAGGCATTAAGTTCAGAATTAGCCCAAGCCAGAGATGAAACCAAGAAAACACAAAATGATGTTCTTCATGCTGAGAATGTTAAAGCAGGCCGTGATAAGTACAAGACTCTGCGACAGATTCGGCAAGGCAATACAAAGCAACGTATTGATGAGTTTGAAGCAATGTGAGAGCTGTTATTTTGCATACATGTTCTTCATAAGCTGAACCACCAACAGAGAAAAGCAGGCCTTTGCGGATGTGATGGGATGCATCCCACCTTGCCAAAGCACTTAACACCAGTTTGACTGTGGTGGCTAAAAGACATTTAAGGGGAGCTTTTCAACATTAAGGCAGTGTGATACCATGCTTGATTTTCTTTTCTTTTTTTTTTTTTTGGGCCAGGGAATGAAGAACAGTGCTCCATCACCTCCTTTTTCACATTTTTCATTTTCCGTTTTTTTTTTTTCTTTTGAAGATTAACACTAATTACCATGTCTGACAAATGCGTGTGTATGGTTTATAACCACTTTGTACATGTTACAGGATGATGGTGACTTAATGAGTGTTTAGGTAGAGCACTCTTTCCTTCTTCCGTATTTTAGCTGCTCGTATTTCCACATTCTCTCTCATTCACGTTTTCTCAGTGTGTACTTTTCATACCTTAATATGCCCTCTAACCATAGCACTGCATGTTTTAATCATTGGCAGTGGTTAAAATAAGCATGGGTGAAAAGTCTTTGATTATTGTGTAGACCATGGCTATGAATCATGAAAAGGATTAGAAAGTTTAATAGTGTAGCGTACAACTTGTGGTTAATTTTTTAAATCTCAATCTAAAACATTATTGGATTTTTTTTAAATTACAGCCCTCTTTGACAGCTGGATTGATGGGTGTTTCATCTCCCATCATCCTTTGGTTTTCTTTGCCCACTGATTCACAGAGGTGTAGGCAGCAGGTAGTGGTTCCCTATGAAAGTTTATTGATGAAACACTACTGCAAATAACAGCTGTCTCTGAAAGATTTCATAGATTGATTTAGAAAAAAAGATAGTTAATAAAATAAATTATACATTTGTTGGTAATTGATTGTCATCATTAAAAAAAAACCCTGGACCTTTCTGGAAGGGCATCATATGAAAACATCAGTCCCAAGGAGGGGACAGTAATACTACCTCACTACTATACCTGCAGTGACTGGTCGTTCAAACACAGTGAAATGTGTAAGCTATATGTTTTATAATACATAGAGATACTTTCCATCATAAAGGAATATTTTTGAGATTTCTTTTTCCTTCAGAATATCTTAGAGTGCTAAATTTTAACTGCCTTTTTGTTGAACTGAACTGTGGGACTCTGATTTGTATTAAACTTGTAAGCTGTCACTGGTATACTTTCTTCTGGAAGGGTGTTGTATGTCTGAGGAAGTGTGTATGTACGTGTGAATGTGTGAGAGAGAGGTTGCCCTTGTAGCATATGATGAATGTCTGTACCTTCATTCTTGATGTAATTATTACATAATCATTTTAGCATATTTGGTTTCTAAATCATTGTGCTTATTTTTTTCAGTCTCTCAAGATACTTAAATTTGATTAGTTAATTGTATTTTAGAAATTATAATTAGATTATATTAATTTCATTAATGTTTTACAAAGAAATCTTTCCAGTTTAAAAGATGTTGAATATTCACATGTTCTAACATTTTCTTTACTGTAAAACATCTAGATTTGGAGATAAGGAAAGCCTTGTTTTCTCTGTGTGGTTCAGCTACTTTCCATCTGGTATTATGCGTTCAAATTTACATTTATCTATTAAAATTGCCATTTTGTTAGACATTTTTCATGCACAGTAGATTTAAGTTGTGTCTGAAAGTATCCCTTGTGCTTTTTTGATTTTGCTGACTTTAAAAGGATTAATCTGGGCAGACACTATGAAAAGGAAAGGTTGCGTTTAATATATTTTTGGATTTAGTAGGACGAAAGATAACCGGGTAACCTTGCAGTGACTGTTGTACAGTGGTTGTGCACATCCTTCAAAGCACTGGAAGAGGGTGTCTCTCCTTGGAGCACGTGAATAGATGGTGAGCCCTGCTGTTCATGGTTTAAAGCATGTGTTCACTTCACAGCGTTAAACAATTGCCATAATAGGTGAAAATTTGGATTTCTATTGGATTTTTATTAATTTGCTTCATTTTGAATTGTGTGCACTACCATTCCTACTTCAGTTTGATATCAGTGTTGAAAAATTACCAGTTATATTTGCTGTTTATAATATATTTGTAGATTAGGATTAAAATGGATTTAATCCATTTTTAAAGCTGTGTGAATTTTTCTAAACAGGAACAACTGTTTGCAATATGGGTTTTCATTAAACCAATTATAACTTTTATTATTAGCAGTTGAGAAGCACATGTTCATACAGCAATGTAAAAATATGTTAATGAGTATTTGGTAAATTCCAAGAGGCTTTTCCCATTAGCATAATTTTGTGTTGTACAATTAAATTACATTACATCTATAATTTTGGATAACATTCATTGATTAACAATAAAGTGACAAAAGCTCATGCCTTCACGGTTCACTGTTGTTATTTAACATGGATTTCTTACATACATTTCCTGAAAATTATAATCTCTAATAGATCTGTAAATTATTTTTAAAATGAGTGAAAAGGAAAAAGTTTAAAATCCTCATACATTTACTCTTTCCCCAAAATTATATATCTCTTTTGGTATGGAAGTAATAGTGATTGTTAGTTTTCTGGAGAAATTAGATTATTAAAGATCAGCCCTCTTCCTAATAGAATATCATGTAAGATTTCCAGTCATTGCTCGTATTTTATAGAGAGTGTTTGGTTTTCCTGTGGAAGAAACAGTCTCATTGTCATTGATTAATCTCACTGTTAAAATGTTAATTTTCTTTAAAGAGCTATATACTAAGTGCTTCTTACTAGTTATCATAAAGATTATTCCTAAAGAAACAAGTGATAAATCTAAGAAAAATTAAAGCCAGGTGTCTTCTCAGTTTATAATAATATTTGTCACTTTATTATTTCTGCTCTCAAAAACAGGTAGTGATCTCTTTATTCTGATCCTGTTAGAAAAGAAAAGAAAGGGGAATTTTGTGTTACAAGATTTTGTTTTTTATCTGAGTAGAATTTTTCTCTTAGAACTAGAATTAGCACTTAGGAAGTTATCTTAGACTGATTAGAACTCACTCCTGGTTATCATTAGAAGAGTTCCAATGTTATGATTAAAAATACCATTACTTTCTGTCTCAGCTCTTACTACCTGTTGATTGGTGATATTTTTAGAATTGAAGATAAAGAGATTTGTTTAGGTCCCAAAGCGTCCCTTTTTATGAATGCATGCATAATGAAAGTAATTAGTCTTTTTGAAATCTAAAACTTTAAAGCATAGAGATTATTGCCTTTAGCATTAATTTACTGAACAGATTAGTAACCCAGAGCTTAGATATTTGTCTATAATAAGGGGAAACATCAAATATGGAACTGCACTGGTAGTTCTTTCTTGCTGCTTGTTTTAAATAAACAGAACTTTAGCTTTTCTTATTCTGTACTTCATTCTTCTTCTTTTTTTTTTTTAACTAGAAGATAATTTATTAAATATTCCAGTGTGGTTTATCATGTAGAAGGACAGATACTGTACTACATTTTAAAAGCACTGTGGATTCAGCAGATAGCATAACTTCATAAACCGTCAAGGCAATATGACTCCTCATGTTTTACACTGTTAGCAAGGAAAAATTGGCCTACCATGTATTAAAGCCTGTCACCTTCTCATCCCTGGCTTTTCCAATTAAATTTAACTCCCATTTTTTCCTAGTGGACCTATTTCTTAATGTCTCCATCTTAGTGATTTTAAGAGCTGCCGTTTTCCCTCTAGAAAGATGATGACTTCTTGCTTTGCTGCCTCAATATTTCAACCTCCCTTAAACTGTGATAACAAAAGTTTTCTGATTTGAGGTTACATATGCTGCTTTAGGGGATTCCCTGATAGCTCAGTTGGTAAAGAATCCGCCTGCAATTCAAGAGACCCCAGTTCAATCCCTGGGTCAGGAAGATCCTCTGGAGAAGTGATAGGCTACTCACTCCAGTATTCTTGGGCTTGCCTTATGGCTTAGCTGGTAAAGAATCCGCTGGCAATGCGGGAGACCTGGCTTCGATCCCTGGGTTGGGAAGATCCCCTGGAGAAGGGAATAGCTACCCACTCCAGTATTCTGATCTGGAGAATTCCATGGACTGTATAGTCCATGGAGTTGCAAAGAGTCAAACATGACTGACTGACTTTCACTTTCATGCTGCCTTAGGAGTTGAAATATTCTTTATTATTTCTTACAGAATTTTAGGGTTAAAGATTATAACTAGGATAATTACCCCATGGCATGTCTTTAAATTCAAGCTTATGTTTGGCTATGGAGTTCCCTAGCTACTAAACAGTTCCAGGTTCTTAACTGCCCTTCGTCTAGCCGCGAACTGAGGCAGCTTAGCACACACGCACATTTAGCCAGTACACTTGTATTCAGCATGTTGTTGTGTTCTAGGATACAGAAGTATGATTAGAATGACTGTGACCCATTGTTTTGGACTGTCTTAAAGTGTGAAACCTCAAATATTTATCTTAGCTCTTGGATCATTTGTAATAATCTGTTATAATACTAAATTTCTTTTAAGATGGCAACACCATTTTATTGATTCATGGTGTTTGTATGCCCAGATTCCTCCGTGCTTATATCTAGTCAGTTGCTTCCATCCTTGTAATTTATTACTGTTTTAATTGTTCAGTTTTATTTAATGAACATTTTTAAAATTTAGGTTTGCTTTGGTAATTATGCATGTCATTGAGTTTGCTCCTAAAAGTAGTTGACTGGTATTAAGTTTATCTTTAATTAAGTCTATATAGCCAAATGTCCATCTTCTTAATGGTAACATGGGATCAGAATTTCTGAGATTTATGTAATAATCCTTGGGGAAATTCCTTTTGATAAATAATGGATTTGTTATATCAAAGCCTTCTAGCACTGTATTATAATGTATGCCATTATATCTCTTGTTTGCGCCTTAAAAAGATGTTTTATCTTATAGACCTAGAAATGCATGAATGTCTTAGACTCATAGGGCAACACTACCTCCTTCCTCTCTCTCCTTTTGTTTATACTTTAAAATCTATGTAATTCAGAGGTAGCATTTTAGTTTTATATGCCATTATTCCATTTATGTAATTATTTGCTTTTAAATTGTAGCTAATTTGGATAAAAAGATACACTGTGTGATGAAGGAGACTACTACAACATAAAGAAGAGCAATAGAGGAAAATAAGCAACTGGTAGAGAATAAGAATGCACAGTACAGTTTCTTAAGTATGGTTGTTCTCTGATAAATGACTTAATTTTCATTTTATAGGGCAGATTTTAGACACTGATCAATATTTAAAGATACTCTAAAAAAAATAAAGTGCCTAATTTAAAAAGTTTTCCTAACTTTATAAAAAGACTCATTTTATACCCAATTGACAACCAGTCAGTACATAGTAATTAGTAATCTGTGTTCAGTACTGAGAAGGTTAGTAGAGTTAGATTTCAGCTGAATCTTCATTACTTTATTATATTAAAATACAGTAAGATTTACCATTTTAACCATTTTCAAGCGTTTGGTGACATTAAGGGTATTCACATTGTTGTCTAACCACGTATCACCACTATCCCGTCTCCAGAGCTTTTCATCAGCCCTAACAGACTCTGTACCCATTAAATACTAACTTCCCATTCCTCCCATCTCCCAGTATCTGGTGATCATTATCCTACTTTCTGTGTTTTTGAATTTGACAATTCTAGGTACCTCATATAAGTGGACTGACTCCTATATTTATCCTTTTGTATCTAAATTATTTCACCTAGCACATTTTTAAGGTTCATCTGTATTGTAGGACATATCAAAGTTTTATTCTTTTTTAAGGCTAAGTAATATTCCATTGTACACATACACCACATTTCCCTTATCCATTCATTAGTTAATGGACATTTGGATTATTTCTGCATTTTGACTGTTGTGAACAGTGCTGCTATGTACATTAGTGTACAAATATCTGTTTGAGTTCCTCCTTTCAGTTCTTGAGTATAACCCAGGAATGTAACTGCTGAATCATATGGTAATTCTGTGTTTAATTTTTTTAAGAAACTTGCCGATATTGTCTTTCTCAGCAACTACACTATTTTGTATTCCCACTGGCAATGCATAAGAGTTCCAGTTTCTCCACAACCAACAATTGTTGTTTTATTTTATTTGGCCACTCTGCTTGTGGAATCTTAGTTTCCCAACCAGGGATTGAACCCCAGGCCACAGCAGTGAAAGTGCAGAGTTCTAACCACTGGACAGCCAGGGAAATCCCTTTCATGTTGCTTTTGCTAATAGCAATCCAAGTGGATGAAGTAGTATCTCATTTTGATTTTGATTTTAATTTCCTTATGATGCATTTCTCTCTGGTGTTGAACATCTTTTCTTATGCTTATGGACCATTTGGTATCTTGTTTGCTGAAATGTATATTCATGTGTTGAATTGTAGAAGTTCTTTACATGTTGTGGATGTTAGCCTATTACCAGATATATGAGTGCAGATATTTTCCCATTCTGTGAGTTGCCTTTTTATTCTTTCAATAGTGTTCTTTGATGCACAAGCATTTTTAATTTTGATGAAATTTAATTTATTTTTCTTTTGTTGCCTGTGCTTTAGTCTTGTGTTTTTTTAAGAGGAAAAAATACCTTTTAATGAAGGAAGTATTAATGAGACAGAAGAGAGATTATGTAGAGTGGTCAAAGTCTAGAGAGATGAAAAGTAGACTGTTTTAACTGGAAAAGAAAACGTAATTTCCTGTGTACTGACTGCAGGATGGTAAAGCTAGGGAAGGTTGAGTCAGGAATTAAAGGGGGCTTTAATCCTCTGCTGAGGTGGTTTAGTTTGATTTGAAGACATCTGGTGCCTTTGGGAATGCAGTTACAGAAGGGAATAATGCCAGAACTTTGCTCCAAAGGAAAATTCATGCTGCTCTGTACAATGGACTAGAAAGGGCTATAGTGTAATTAGCCTGCAGAAAGGCTGTGGTCATGGAAATGGTATTACTACCTTCTGAGTATTTAAAGGAAACATTTAGGTGTAATTTGCTCTTATGTGGTAATGTTGCTATATGTGGCAATGTTTTTCCTTCTGCTTGTTTTCCAAATAACGTCTTTTGAGGACAGTTAAGACCTCCATTTTATCCGTGAGCTTTTAAGAATGGGTGCTTTGGTGGGACAGAAAGAGAGCTGGAAATTAAGAACACCCAAGAACAAATAGACTAGACTTTGAGTTCTGATTACAGGTCGTTGTATCTATTGCGCTCTAGTTTTATAAGTGCTTTCATAGTTCCGAATCAGAATGTCTGTTTTGGAGCATTTCCCTGGGATCAGATACAGACGTTTAGATTCCAGACTCGTTGTTTCATTGGAATGTATTGGCCAAATGTTATTATCTGTGTACTTTTGAATTATTAAGAATTGTTTATAGTTGGAAAACTTACTGCAAAGTGTGCTTACAGCAGTTCTGTCGATATGCTTTCTGCTCTGATGACTCGAATGATGTCGTGACTGGAAGAAACTTGAAGGTTTTTTCAAATAGGTTTTAAGGGGTCTAGGAAAAAGTTCTTTCAGGTAATTATGAAGGGAGTGTGTATATCAAAACACAACTCAATGAAGATTATGTCAGTATACATACATAATTAATTCTTCACTGGCTGTGACAACTTTGAACAAATTAATTTGGAAATTTCTGAATGTTTTTTAAAGTTGAGAATCATTTGATTATGCTCATCAACTTAGCTTTCTTTTTTTTTTTGATTCATATGCTTAAGCCCAAATAATATGTTTGTTTTTTTCCCCTTATTTTTGCTTATTTCCCCCAGACAATTTTAATATACTTCTCAATTTTAAGGCCATAAAATTTTGAATGTAAGTATATGATCTTTTGGTAATCTGAGTTATAGATGGATGATTCCCCCTGCCCCAACTTTAAAATATGTTGATTTATCATTGATATGTAGATTAAGTGTAGAAGTTTGCAGCTTTTTAATTTGTGTTTTAAGAGTACTTTCTATCAAGACAAAATATATATAAAAGAAAGTCATAATCTGATGATATGTTTGCTTTCTTTCAAGTTATTTCATTAATAAATTACAAATGTACTACATAATCACACATTTTACTTTCTTAGGACTTTCACTCTGATTAATTTTCTAAAAAATTTAAAAATTAAAAAAAAATAGTTGACAAATACTTCTGTTGATGGGGGCAAAATGAAACAAATCACTTTTAGTTAGCAGTTTATTTGTACTCTTAAAATACATTGAGAAACCTTCACTGTGTAAAAACTAGAGTACCAAACAGTGTAAAACCTGAATTAGAACCCAGAACCTAACCGTGCGTATCATTTACAGTTTAATGTGCTGGGCCACATTACATTTCAGTATACTTGATGTTTTAAGAAAATAATGAATTGAGGGGGGCCATAGGCTGTGTCAAAGGCTTTTAATCAAAATGTATAGAAGATACATCCATTGGAAAAGTAATTTCACTTTTAGAGCAGATTGTTGGCATTAACGTTTTGGGAATATTCTCAAGCATTAGGAAGACTGGAAGCCAGTATGTCTTCTATAGATTACTGATGTGATGTACAGAAGTAGGAAAATGTTCTCCACTACCTATTTTTGCGCCATTATGTGTTAGTTCTTAGGCATTAGAAATTTTAAGAGGTTTTCAGTTTAATGGTATTATGAAAGGAAAGATGAATGGGAAAGTAGGAGGCATGGATTTTCTTCCATTAAGTAATAAGATTAATACATACATGCATATGCATTCATAGAGGCAGTCATTCTTCCAGTGATTTACAGAGCAGTTGCTATTTATGCAAAGCTCTGGTAGAGTTATGAGACATAGATTTGACCCTGTGAATGTGTCAAGGAAATTGGAGTTAGGCACTTGAGACACAAACTCAAATTAAGGTATAGAGAGTAAAGTAGTAAAAAATCAGAAGAAAAATTGGGATAAAATGTTCAGGAGTTAAAATGAGAGGTTATTATGATTAGTATACAAAGAAGCATGATATTGACTTGATTAATGAGACTGGGAAAATTTTCCTTCATTTGTAAAATCCAAGCTACTGGGGAGCATCAGAGTTACAAATTAATCACTGAGTGGGCTTCCTAATGTTAACTTGATTCTCTGCCGCTAAGTAATTGCAGTTTCTTTAATATCAGTTGATCTGGTTTTCTTATAATAGAGTTTACTGAATAATAATGGTTTATGTTAGAATAGCCAGTATTGAAATATAATTTAATATTCAATTTTTCTTGTAACCTTTTTGCTAATAACTTATTTAACTTTCCACTACGTTTACCATTTTTTTTTTTACTATATATTTTTACTTTAAATATCAGGATATCCATTATCCCAAACAGTACAGGTAGAATTTCCTTCTCAAACAATGGTTAATTGTTTGTGTTGATTTTTGTAAATATCCATATATATCAACAGTTTGTATCACAGCTAAGCTTCAGAAAACTGGAGTATTGAGGGATTTATTTTCCTTTTTGTTATTTTTTTTGGAGATTATTTTAATCTTAAAATTATTATTGCCAGATTCTTTTTTTATTAAAAGAATTTTGAGCTCTGTATAAATAAAATTTTAAAAATAGAAAAGTCGGTCTTAAATTATAGCTATTAAAAACATACATTTTTCATTATCTTTCAGTATTATCATGTGTTGAAGTTGCCTTTGTGAAGGTGCTTTAGGTCATACTTAACTACTTTATGACTAAGTCTCATTTTTTTAAGAACTTGGTTAAATCATTAAAATTAAAAAGTAATATGTAACCATGAAACCAAAGTCAGTAGGTAGAAGTAAGGTAATACAAAAAAGTTAAGCTTACTTCTCTGTCCTCTAGTCTTGCTGCTCTCCCCAAAGTTAACTATTGGGTTGAACAGAAAGTTCAGATTTTACCATGAGATGTTTTGGAAAAACCCAAATGAACTTTTGGCCAACCCAGTATATTTTTCCAACTTGGGCTTCCTGGAAGTTACCTGTACATACAGAAGCTTGCATATGTTATATACTTGTTTACATAAGGTATAGCATTCTGTATACATAGTTTGTGCTTCTTTCACTGGATGGTGTATTTTGGAAATCATTACATAGAAGTACAAAAATGCCACAGTATTTAATTATGTGGATGCCCCTTAACTTACGAACATTTATATTTTTACTAATACTTTGCTTTGTAAACAGTACTGCCATGTATTCTTGTACAAACACTGCTTGCATTTTATCCTGTTTAAGATATTGTGTCATAGTCAGTGTGGATGAGGTAAGTTTATATTAAGATTTAGATATTCCTAAAATACGGGAAGTTTTATTTTTTACTCCAATGATGTAGGTGCACTTTTTACATTTTAAAAATGTAAATAGTAATATGTGCTTATAGAAGCACTGTTGTAAGAAAAGTAGACACTTTTCCTTTTCCTAAATTGGATTTCTATATTTCAGGTGTAAAAGGTGAGATGGCTGTAATGGTCTTAATGTTTCACTTTTGAGGGCCAAAGGGTAAAAGATCTGCCAATATGTAAAACTCCTCTGACTTCTTCAAATTTTATAAGCATAAAATGTTATTTAAAGAAAAAAAAAAAAGCAAACCAGTAGGGTAGGATTTTCTAAAGGTACTTTGGTAGCTTTTTGGTTTTTAATTTCCTTTGAGTGCCACCATTTCCTCAGTGTAGAGTTTTCACTTGCTTACTTTTATTAAAGTGAAAAATGGCAAACTCAGATAATTGCAAACACTTAATGATACAAAGCACTTGACCATGACACCAAGCAAAGGCAAAAGTATTTCATAGAATATCAAAGTTTTCTTTGGTTTTTAAGGAGGTAGATCAACTTAATTCATCCTATTATTTATGTGATGTTCCTTTCTGACTTTAGGAAAATGTTCTTTGATTTCAGACTTTACTTTTCAGATTAAATATTGCTTTTGTACCTATAGACATGTGCTTAAGTGATTTCCTTGGACCCCAAATATTTTGGGGGTGATACAGCCTAGGTTAGTTTCAAAGTGCTAATGATAGTTCATGTTAATTAGAAAAAACAGTGATGTTAGTGGTTTGCAGTCTGCCTCTCTTCCTGTTCCCTTGGAGTCACAGTAAATTCTAAGTGCTGTACCAGAGAGGCTCATAAAGTCTAGGTCCTCAATCTGTAGTAGTCACCATCTTCCTATTGCTCTTCCAGCTGCTGAGTTCTGTTTTTGCGTAGGTTTCAGGCATGCTCAGAAATGCTCAGTCAAGTCTACATATAGACTTCATAGCCCATGGTTATCCCCCTTTTAGGGGTGCAGGGTCCTTTCCCAGATTCTCTTGCTTTTTCAACAGTTGTTTTTTTACAATAGATACATAGATCCAGATGTTATCAGTCCAGATCATGTTAGATAAACAGGCAGTCTGCTTGGCACTTAAAGAGTGTCTGAAATAGATGTGAAGCAGCACAATGTAGTGAATTTCATCAGGGTTTGTGTTACGGCCTGGCCACTTTCTAGATATGTGACATTCAGAAGCCACTCAGCTGTTTTGAGCCTCGGTTTCTCCATCTGTTAAATGGGAGTACCACTGACTATGAGCATTGACTGTAATAATATACATGGAATATTTTGTTTACAGCCTGGCGTATTAAAGGCATTTATTATGTCATTTTTGTTTTTCGTAATATTTTTTGTTCATCTGTCAGTATTGTATTTGAACCTCCCTCAGCCCTATGGGTTCTATTTTTTCTGTTCTGTTTGCCTTTTAAGGACTTTGTGATTCTCTTTAGAAGGTATTGCTCAGCATATGTTTATTGAATGTGTGCCAGGTCCTGTGCTAAGTATGTAGAGATAAAATAGTTTGTCCAGAGCATGAAGAATTTGTGGTCTGCTGCTAGAAAATAATGCGTGTGTCTGAATAAGTGAGGTTCAGGGAACCTCAACCTCTGAATGTTGGAGTGTACCAGGGCCCAGGCCTGCCCTGTCTGCAGTACTTGGCTGTGTTAGTGACCTGATCCAGTATTGTTGCTTGAGATACCATCTGTATGCTAAAAACAAATCTCTAGCCAGAACCCCCTCCCTTGTACTCCAGACGTGTGTGTCTATTTACCTTATATTCCCACTTTGATATCAATAGGCATCTCAAACTTGTTACGTCAAACCAAATTCTAGGTCTTCCTCCTCCTCCCGCCCACTTGTTTCTGCCTCAGCCTTCCGCTTCTCCCACCCTCCGTTCAGTGGATCTGGCCCAAACCTTGACTATAATGTGATTCTTCTTCTTTTCCTCTCTTAATCCACACCCAATCTAATCACCAACCTGTTGGCCCAACATTCAAAAATACATTAAAAAAATAACTATTCATACACCCTCCACAGCTGTCACCCCATCCCACAGACCAGGATTGCTTGTAGTGTTGTTGGAGCCTTCTGATGGGTTTTCTGGAGTCTGTGAAGACAGTAGCCTTAGAAAGGTAAGTCAGATCCTGTCACTTATGCCCAAAAAACCTCCAGACCGTTTCCATCTCAGTAAAAGCTATATCCCTCTCAGTGGCCATTCAGAGCCCAAGCTCTGATTGCTTGTCACTCTCAGACCTCATCTGCTGATTTCCTGTTCTCCCTGAGTAGAGGTCAGCTGGCTTCATTGTTATCCTCTAAACTAGCCAGTGCTCCTGTTTACCTCAGTCCAGAATGACTTTTTCCCCAGATATTTTTACAATGCACTTCCTTATCACTTAACAGGATTTTGCTTCAATGTCGTGGCCTACCCTTTACCACCCTATTTAAAATTGCACTTTCCCCAGTATTCCCTACCTATGTCTTTTAACTACTTTTCTATATAGCACTTACTGTCCAATGTACTATACATATACTTTTATATTTTAATATATATGTTTATGTGTATTTTTATTAAATGGGCTGGATGAATTCTGGGAGCTTAGAATGAAGGCATCTAATCTTGGTGGAAGGCTCACTGGAGGAGATGATTCCTAGCCAAGAACCTCCAGACAAGGGGTATGCTGGAACTACCTGTTTGTTCAGTCACTAATTTCTGTCCAACTCTTCGTGACCCCATGGACTGTGGATGTCCAGTGGCATTCTCAAGGCTGGTTTACACATGGATTAAGGAAAAAATTGTACCTTAAGAGTATTTTCCAATGCTAAAACCAGGGGCATCAGCTATGGAAGCAGAGGTGGATGAAGTCTGGGGCTAAAGCCAGCTCTAGAGTTGAGCAGGGGGTAGACTGTAGAACTGTCTTGAGCTGTGGGTTAGGAAAGTTCCCTTGGGTTACTTCTAGGGACCTGAGGACGGGTTAAGATGGGTTTTATGTATGTTCTGGAGCTACTAAGGAACTTCTGTGGAGGAGCCCTTGCATTTATTCACCCAAATATTTTAGTGCTTGGTACCTTCCAGGTACTATGTACATACTAATCACTAAGAATATAATAGTGAAAAAGACTTATCAATGGGCTTTCTTTCTATGATAAAACATGAAACACACATGCAGAATAATTAAAAAGTTGTGTTAGATTGAATCGTAAAATTCCCGATACTCAACCATCTTTGACCTATAAAAGCAAGAAATTTATATTATGAAAAGAACAAGGGAGTGAGTTGGGGAAAATAAGATAATTAGGGTAGGAAGGTCGGAAAAAGTCTCTGTGAGGAAGTGGCATAAAAAAAGGATTTTAAAGTAAATCAAGACAGCAAATGTAAATGCCCAGAAGGATCAATTGAGCACAGTGGGCCTGATGGGGAATCCGCACCTGTCCTGAGAGGGCTCAGCTCCTCAAAGCAGTACCCTCAGTGCTGCCAGCCCTTCTGATTCTCCAGGAAAAGCCAGCAAACACCTTTTCTAAAAAATGTCCAAAGAATAATGCTTTAAACATGTAAGTAGAAATGTAATTTTATGTGAAATCTCCCAAAGTTTGCATCTTATTTATTTCAAAACATTTAGAAAACATTTTGCAAGCCAAATAATGTGTCTCTTCTCCAGAAGTGGCCCACTGGACACTGCTTTATAAGCTTTGCTTTAAAGCATTCCAAGGGGAGAGAAAAGCATGTGCAAAGAACTTGAGGCAAGAAAGGGCTTTACTGGTTCAAGGAACAGGAAAGACGGCAGTATGTCCAGAGCTAAGTGAGCCTGAGGGAGATGAAGTTGGAAAGGAGCCAGATCTCAAGGAGCCCACAGAAGCACAGGGCAGAAGTGGAGGGACAGACGTGCAAATTTAGTGCGTGTCAGACAAGCATACACCTTGGGACATGTGCCTGGAGGGAGGGACACCCTTTCCTAATCTGTAGGATACCATAAATGCTGCAGGTGTCCTTGAAGGTAGGTGCACTGTCTCATTTCCGACTTCAGTAACCTGTTTTCCTGGTGGCTCAGACAGTAAAGAACCCGCAGGAGACCCCGGTTCAATCCCTGGGTTGGGAAGATCCCTTGGAGAAGGGAATGGCAACCCACTCCAGTATTCTTGCCTGGAGGATCCCATGGACAGGGGAGCCTGGTGAGCTATAGTCCATGGGGTCCCAAAGAGACAAGACTGAGCGACTAACACACACAAAACTTGCCCAAAGGCCACCATAATGGCCGAGTGTGCCCTTGGGTTTGGGTTTCTTTGAATTGAAAGTCGCCCTCCCCCTGCTTTTTAAAACTATAAAAGGTTAAGTTTCCAATTGATACATTGTCGCATGACTGTCCTTTGGAGAATTTTCCTGTCTGCATAACTTAATGAATTCATTAGAGGGCAAAGAAGAAGGCTCAACGTGTTATGCTGAATACAGAGTAACACTGACCTGGAGACCAGACTACTCCACTTCTGGTGTGGGCTAGTAACGCCAAGCTGTAAGAGCTTAGTGCTCTCATTTTCAAGAAAAGGTGAGTATAGCTCAAAGATTTTAAGTTGAGATATGTGATTTATTCTTGTGAGCGTGGGAAAGCATCCTTTTATTTTTATAGAGTGTTAAAGCCCTCAAAATCAAATGGGTCTGTGCTCAAAGGATCTTAGAAATCTCGTGGAAAATGAAATTTGAGATGAAGATGGTTATGGCTAGAAACAGGTCGTTTCAGCTAGTTAATAGATGTTAAATAAAGTATATTTCTGGAATTTGGTGGGCAGGACTTCAGTAATAAGTGAACTTGGTCTAGAAAAACATTCAAGAGACTGAGGATCAGATTGCCTAGAGAGTTTCAGCCAAAGAGGAGCCACGGGGGAAGGCGGCTGCAGTGTGAGGCCTGAGAAACAAGTCTCTGTGCAGTCTCAAGACAAGTTCACACTTTAAGTGAGCCACCTGAGGAAATGCCTGTGGAGATTTCTAAACTAACTTCCAAAGCTAAACGTGATGGAATATTTCATTAAAATTCACCAGCTGTTTTTTGGTCACTTAGAATATTTGAAGACAGAAAGCAAAATTAAAAACATTCTTCAGATGCTCTGTGTGGGTAATTTGCTTTACCTTGTTGAGAAAAAATGGATCTGGTTTAACTTTGCTAAGAATTCTTTTAAACTATCTTAGATTTTTGCCTGTGGAATGAAAAGGAAAATTGTACTTTTCAGAGAAAAATCACTAGGATTATATTTCGTTTTGAGGTTAGTAGACTGTAATTATTGAAAAAAGTAGGAGTTGTCAAACTTTTTCTGTAAATACATTAAATATTTTCAGGTCCAGATGTTAAATACTTTCAAATTTGTGTGCCAGGTAGTCTCTGTCGCATCTCACAGCCCTGCTGTTCTGGCACAAGAGCAGCCACAGGTGTATGTGAGTGAAGGAGCCTGGCTGCTTTCCAGAGAAACTTCATTCACAGACACTGAAATCCGACTTTATTATAATTTTATGTTTCATGAAATCATATTTTGACTTCTAAATCATGGTCTCAACAAAAAAAAAAATAGATGAACTGGATGGTCCTTGAGCCATAGTTTGCTGACCTCTGAATTAAAGGATTTTAAAAATCATTACATTCTTCCAAGGGCCAGTGATGCAGCTTTCTCAGCTGTCTAGATTGTTTATTTCATGGTAGAGGGGTTTTATTTTGTAATAATGAAGAGATTTCCTTATAAAGTTGAAAATTTTCCAGCAGGGATTCTCAAACTGGGTACATCAGAATCATCTGCAGACTTTGTTAAAATGCCGATTTGCAGGGCTCCTCCCTTCCAAAGTTTCTGATTCAGCAAGTCTGTGTGGGGCCCAGGAATTTGGATCTTTAACCAGGAGGCTGATGAGGCTGTTCTGGGACCATACGTTGAGAATCACTTATTTAGAACGAGGGTGTGCGACCCTGTGGGAATAACACAGTTGGCTTCTTTTATTCAGTGTCCTCAGAGTAGCTGTTCACTTCTCTACCTAGAGGATTTGAGACCTTCAAGTTCTAATGATTAAAAGACCAAAGATAATTGGAACCAAATTTATAACTCCCTATTATAGTATTTTTCCTCCATTGATTTCTGAAAGTTTTAAACATATACAAATGAGAGTGCTTTTCAGCAGGGTTAGGGAAAGGAATGTGCCTAGGAGAGATAGGAACAAAGAAATATTATATAGTACGTTTTCTTACATAGTATTATACTAGTAGTATACTACTACTATACATAGTAAATATATATATAATACTCAGGCATCAGGTTTTAAAATAGTACATTGCCAGTCACTTTGGCATTCTGTATTCCTCCCCTATCACATCACCCTTTTCTTTGATTTTAACTTTTATCTACAATATGTCTTCTTTTGCATGCATAGGAACTTGACCTAATTTTGATTACACACCCGCACACACACATCTGTTTTGATGAACATAGCTGTGTTCATTCATTTTCCCTGCTGTGAAGGTGTCTGTTTCATGAATGCACTACAATTTTTCCACTCCTGATGATGCCCACTTAGACTGTTTCTAGTATTTTTTATTTTACGAACAATATAGCCTGAAATCTTGAACATGTTTCCTAGTAATGTGAGCAACAGTATCTGCACCTAGGGAGGGGAATTGATCAGTTACAGGGGCATCTTCAACTTTTCTGTGTAAGCATCAGCTTGTGTTCCAAAGGAAGAATATATCCACACTGACTTGAGCACACTTGCTGTTACTAGGTTTTTAACTTTTTGCCAGTTTGGAAGGTTTAAAATGTGCTTTTAGCTTGCATTTTCTTGATTACTAATATAGTTCAGAATTTTTCTTAAATTTATGGACCTTTCATGTCTCCTTTGAAATGGCTTTTTTTGCCTGTTTTCTTTAAAAGTTTCTCCACCTTGTTTTGATAATAAAGTTCTGACTAGTTTTGACCCTTTCTTATTGTTCTACATAAATTTTATAATTAGTTTAAATACTATGGGAAAAAAACCTTTTTGTTGGAAATATATGAATAGATTAATTTGGAAAAAATTACATCTGTACAATACTTAAGTATTCCTAGTCATGAATATGTAATATCTCTGCATTTATTTATGTCTTCCTTAATACTTTTCAGTAAAGTTTAAATTTTCCCTTAAGATCATCTATTTCTTTTGTTAGACTTATTATTAAGCAACTTATTTTTACTATCTTTTTAGTAGTTACATTTTAAAACTATTTGTGGCTGGTATATAAAAATGAAGTTGATTTTTGTTTGCTGATCTTATATTTAAGAATCTTGCTCAATTCTTACTGTTTCTCATAATTTGTGAAGCCTTTTGGGCTTTCTGCATAAATAGGCATCTTCTGCAGTTAATACTGTTCTCAGTCTATCTTCTCAATCCATATAACTTCTTTTCCTTATCTACCAGCTTGGTTTGACTAAAGCTTTTGGTACAATGTAGAACATACGTGCACCTCATTTCTGATTTTGAAAGATCCTTCTAACATTTGCCATGACATATGTTTGCTGTTTTGGTAGATGACCTTTATCAGGTTAATGAAACTTCTTTATATATATATATATGCCTATTTTGCCAAGAGTTTTTCTTAAATAAAAAGGATACTTAAAATTTGTCAAATGCAGTTTCTGTGTATTTTGAGATAATGTGTGTGTGCGTTTTTGTTAGCATATTGAATTAGTAGATTTTTCTAATATTAAACCAAATTTCATTCATGGGATAACTTAGTATGATTTATGTCTTAACCTATGGGTTGGCACTCCGTGAACAGAGTCATCTGTATTGTGAATATCCTGCCTCTCTGATTTGTCTGTATCTCTAACTCACAGCCCCCATCCCCATCGAGTTGCTGTTTTTCTTAGAGGGCTTTTAATTTTATGGTGCCACCTGGTGGCAAGCTTTCAACATTTCTGACACTCTTCAGCTTTTCTCTTAGGCAACTGCATGCGTGGTTTTCTCTGTTATAACTGTAACCCCTCATTTATTTTTATTTTCTTTCTTATAACATTATATTTATTCACTTTGCTCCCCAATCCTCCTTTCTCTTGCTCTTACGAAAACTTTTTTTCAGTACACTCGTGCAAATCATTCTCTTTCCCTTCCTTTTCCTCCTCTCCCGTTTTGTTCCTTTACAGGTACTGTACATCTACTTCATGCTTAAGAATGATGAGAACAGTGCTGGTTACTAGGGGAAAATATACAGCAATACATTGTAGACTACATTTGGTACAATAAAGTGCCAGCTCTGCTAACCTTCAAAGTCTTTGAAAATACTTAAAATTTTCTGTAAAGTGTTCTTAAATTTCAAATACTAATCACCCTCTAATTAATTCTGCCCATTTAACATCAAAGTTCACTATAAAGAATAAATTGTGAAACTCCTTTGTTTCATTGTTTCTGTGTTACTTTATCCAAGTTTGAGAGTTCTACTGTATTTTACTACAAAGACTCATGCGTTAAACTGCTTGGAAACCAAGCTAGTCATCCATAACATGGTTTCCATGGGAAACAGCCCATCACAGCTGCCCTTTGGATAAATAACCCACCTATAAGATAGAGATTATCAGTAACTGAATTTCCAATTGCTTAACCCTCAAGCATATAAAATACGGTAAACAATATTTTCCACTCTCCCTGGTCATAAGACTAAGACTAGTTTGTGCATAATGGCTGAAACTATTAGAATTCTAGCATCTCTTCAAAAGAAGATTTAAAGTTATTCTTGTTTTCACATTGTAATAACTGTGGAGATTCAAAAGTGATTGAAAAGGAAAAGGTTAAAGATTAGAAAGGAGATTGCTTTGGCAATTTGGTTACAAGACAGCTCTACAGAACGCAGGGGACAAGGGTGCGTCTGTACTACAGCGTTGGCTTCCTTTTGTGTTCTTTTGCTGAAATGCTTTCTAACCTTTCTATGTCTCTTTTAAAAGGTGGGGACCCAAACTGTATGCATTGTTCCAGATGCGTTCCTGCCAAAGCAGTATAAAGCAAATGTAACAGTTAGGAAGAAGGCTCCCTCCCTCACTGGGTAAGTACAACTGGCAACAGCTTCCCAGTAGACCTGCCACACACTCTCCACTTAAGAAATGCTGGCAGGACCCCGTAAAACCTGAATCTGTGCATCCACAGCCCAGAGCCTTTAGTCTAGTGAAATACCAGTCAAAAGAGTTGACCCAGAGCCAGCCCTCCCTGTGCAGCATCTAATCTCACCCACTCTAGATTCTTTCTCAGTTGTTTGCCTCTCTTCGGCTCTTTGCCAATCAAGAACATTGAGGTCAGATAGAGTTTACTACGGTGAGATTTTAGCTGTAATCTCCGTGAGGTGTAGACATGCTACCTTAGACTGCGCTCTTATTTGTGAAAGAACCCTCTCGATGTGGAGTATCACTGTGCCAGCTCACATATATGATACTTGTGCGCTGCTGGAAGGATTTATTTTTTGTTGTTTGAAAAAATGTTCAGATATCCTTAAAAATGAAGTGCCGTACCTATATATTAAGTAAAAGAATTCCAGAATTGGTTCGTAAACCAGATTAGTATTGTGCGTCGATCGCAATTTGGAAGTATTTAAAAATCATTGATCAACGTGATTACCATAAGAAATTGCTTCAAAGTTATGTTTCGACTCATCCCATTTCTAAATAAAACTACAGCAGTACAGTTGATCTTATAGATCGTGAATGGTACATTTGAGTCCCCCCAACTTGCTGTTTAAACCTCCCCAAATTCTACACACAAACCTTGGTGTGAATATATTTGAGACAATACTTTAATATGTGGAATAATTGTCCGTTATTTTTTAGATGATATATTTTCACTTAGCCTGGATAATTTTTAGAAATGATTTGCTTCTTTGGCCTTGATATTTATTTATTTTCTAATCCCAAACTCCCAATACTTCCCTTCCCAACTCTTACTTCCCTTTGGCAATAACAAGTCGGTTCTCTATGTCTGTGAGTCTGTTTCTGTTTCATAGATTTATGTCATAATTAGATTTCAAATGTAAGTGATATCATATGGTATTTATCTTTCTAACCTATTTTGCTTGGTACGATATCTCTGGTTCCATCCATGTTGCTGCAAATGACATTATTTAATTCTTTTTAATTACCTTGACTTCTGGATTGCTATGAGTTGAGTTTAAGGTCATTCACAAATCTCTGACATTCCATGACATCCCCAAAATATTTTCATTGTTTTGAAATCCACTTGAAGAGCTTGTTTTGAAAGGCATGTATCTGTTTGTGACTCCATAGAATCTAGTTAATCTTATTCCTGATGTTTGAGCTAAAATCCTTGGTTAAAACATGTTCTGAACAATCCATAGATTGCCACAAATAATACTGTTCTTAGCTATTCATCTTTAAACCATTTCTTCCAATGCAGGCATTTATGTAACTGTTTTCCATTTTGGAAAGTAGGAAGTCAAGAGATACCTGGAATAACAGACAAGTTTGGCCTTGGAGTACAAAATGAAGCAGGGAAAATCTAACAAAGCTTTGCCAAGAGAACACACTGGTCATAGCAAACACTCTCTTCCAACAACACAAGAGATGACTCTACACATGGATATCACCAGATGTTCATTACTGAAATCAGATTGGTTATATTCTTTCCAGTCAAAGATGGAGAAGCTCTATACAGTCAGCAAAAAACAAGACTGGGAGCTGACTGTGGCTCAGATCATGAACTCCTTATTGCAAAATCCAGACTTAAATTGAAGAAAGTAGGGAAAACCACTAGGCCATTCAGGTATGACCTAAATCAAATCCATTACAGTTATACAGTGGAAGTGAGAAATAGATTCAAGGGATTAGATCTGATAAGAGTGTCTGAAGAACTATGGACAGAGGTTCATAACACTGTACAAGAGGCAGTGATCAAAACCATCCCCAAGAAAAAGAAATGTGAAAAGGCAAAATGGTTGTCTTGAGGAGGCCTTACACATAGCTGAAAAATAAGAGAAGTGAAAGGCAAAGGAGAAAAGGAAAGATATACCCACCTGAATGCAGAGTTCCAAAGAATAGCAGAGAGAGATAAAAAAGCCTTTCTAAGTGAGCAATGCAAAGAAATAGAGGAAAACAACAGAATGGGAAAGGCTAGAGATCTCTTCAAGAAAATTAGAGAAACCAAGGAAACATTTCATGCAAACATGGACACAATAAAGGACAGAAGCTATGTGGACCTAACAGAAGCAGAAGATATTAAGAGGTGGCAAGAACGCACAGAACTATACAAAAAAGATCTTCATGACCCGGATAACCATGATGGTGTGATCACTCACCTAGAGCCAGACATCCTGGAGTGCAAACTCAAGTGGGCTTTAGGAAGCATTACTACAAACAAAGCTAGCAAAGGTGATGGAAATCCAGCTGAGCTATTTCAAATCCTAAAAGATGATGCTGTGAAAGTGCTGCACTCATTATGCCAGCAAATTTGGAAAACTCAGCAGTGGCCGCAGGACTGAAAAAGGTCAGTTTTCATTCCAATCCCAAAGAAGGCCAATGCCAAAAAATATTCAAACTACCACACAATTGCAGTCATATCACATGCTAGCAAAGTAATGCTCAAATTCTCCAAGCCAGGCTTCAGTAGTACATGAATCGAGAACTTCCAGATGTTTAAGCTGGATTTAGAAAAGGCAGAGGAACCCGAGATCAAATTAACAACATTTGTTGGATCATAGAAAAAGCAAACGAATTCCAGAAAAACATCTACTTCTGCTTCATTGACTAAGCTAAAGCCTTTGACTGTGGATCACAACAAACTGGAAAATTCTTAAAGAGATGGGAATACTAGACCACCTTACTTGCCTCCTGCAAAACCTGAATGCAGGTCAAGAAGCAACAGTTAGAACTGGACATGGAGCAATGGACTGGTTCAAAATTGGGAAAAGAGTATGTCAAGGCTGTATATTGTCACCCTGCTTATTTAACTTCTATGCAGACTACATCATGCGAAATGCTGGGCTTCTTGAAGCACAAGCTGGAATCAAGATTGCAGGGAGAAATGTCAATAACTTCAGATAAGCAGGTGACACCACCCTTATGGTAGAAAGTGAAGAGGAACTAAAGAGCTTCTTAATGAAGGTGAAAGAGGAGAGTGAAAAACCTTGCTTAAAACTCAACATTAAAGAAACTAAGATCATGGCATCCGGTCCCATCACTTCATGGCAAATAGATGGGGAAACAATGGAAATGGTGAGAGACTTTATTTTCTTGGGCTTCATAATCACTTGGGATGGTGATTGTAGACATGAAATTAAAAGACACTTGCTCTTTGAAAAAAAAGCTATGACAGACCTAGACAGCATATTAAAAAGCAGAGACATTACTTTGCTGACAAAGGTCTGTCTAGTCAAAGCTATGGTTTTTCCAGTAGTCGTGTGTGGATGTTGAGAGTTGGACCATAAAGAAGGCTGAGTGCCAAAGAATTGATGCTTTTGAACAGTGGTGTTGGAGAAGACTCTTGCAGGTCCCTTGGACTGTAAGAAGATCAAACTAGTCAATCCTAAAGGAAGTCAACCCTGAATATTCATTGGAAGGACTGATGCTAAAGCTGAAGCTTCAATACTTTGGCTACCTGATGCAAAAAGCCGACTCATTAGAAAAGACTGCGATGCTGGGAAAGGTTGAAGGCAGGAGGGAGGAGTAGAGGACGACAGAAGATGAGGTGGTTGGATGGCATCACCAACTCAATGGACATGAGTTTGAGCAGGCTCTGGGAGATGGTGAAGGACAAGGAAGGCTGCCATGCTTCAGTCCATGGGGTTGCAGAGTCGGACACGACTGAGCGACTGAACACCACCACCAACAAAATCCTTCCAATTGAAATTTGCCTGATGTTTTGCAATTTTTCCTCATTGATTTTCACGCATTAACCTTTTTTGCTTTTTAGAGTGAATCTTTTGAGTGAGTTTAATTCTGCTATTCCCATTGAACATAGGAAAAGAAAGTTTCTGCATGACTCACACAAAAAGTCAGATCAAATGACAGACATTTTGAATTGTCCAAAGACAAATTTATTAAAGGATCAAGGGAGTTGGCAATCACCACATCTTTCAGCTTGAAAAGTCACACAGCTGTCCGCCTCAGAAGAACAGCTGGGCCCCTCCTTAGCTGATTATAGTGTTATTGACCCAAGGAAAAAGACAGGGACTTCTGATAGGTTTCTGGTCCTGCGGATTTCTCTATCAGAATCCTCACCCTCTTCCTTGTGATTGAGCGGTCCTGAGGGATTATGATGGCGAGGAATTAGAGGTGACATGGATAGCCATGGACCAACAAACTATATAGCTGGCAGGTGTCTTCAGGGATAGAACACCTACAGCCTCGGGTGCCAGGGTGTATCTGAGTCATGAATCAGCCCCAGAGGCCTCTGATTGTCTGGTGCATTCAGACCCACAGGCTTCTTGTTCTCAACCTTTAGGCCTTGTCATTTCTCTGAGGTGCTAGGCTGATTTTGGTTTAGGAGGCTGTGTTAGACCTGACCTGATGAACTTTCCTGGACCCCTAGTGGTGGAGCAGGGGGAGTAGCCTGAGGTGGGTAAGACAGAACTGGTGAAAATAGTGACTGATCCTTTGCGCACACCTGTCTCATGGGCTGCTCAGCTACTTCTCCTGTGATTCACATACAAAGGCTTACCAGACTGTGACGTGAAGGGGAGTTTGTTTATACCATGATCTCGTATTTGCTTCAAGATTCTGGATCTGAACACTGCAAGTTCTATCATGTTAGGTTGCCTCTGAGACCAAAAGTAATTCTAGCAAGGCTGAGGTCAGAGTATAGAGTTTGTAGAACCACCTTTGTTTTGTTGCAACATGTGTATCATTGTGTTTCCTTTGTGGCATTCCATCCCCCTTCATAATTCAATAGTAAACTCAGTCTTGGCTAGGTGTCACTGGAAGGGTGTTCCGGGTGGTGCCCTTTTCAGCCCTATTATGGTGATATATAAAAGTTTTGTTTTCTTCTCTCTTGCCTAATTTTCCTCTTCACTTTCTATGTCTTCATGCAGGCCCCTGGCATCTGACACACGGTGAGCTTTAGGATAAGGTCATACCAAGACATGCCTGATGATTTGAACGTCTCTATCCCCCGAAGTCCAGAATCTCAGCTGGAGCCCGATGGACAAATGTTCCCTCAGTCAGGGCTCTTGTTGATGGTTCTCTCCACCCCTCAGTCGACTGTTGGCTTCCCTTTTCTTGCTATTCTGTCTCTCTCCTCACCCTTCTTGATTGTCTTTCCTAAGGACAGAGCTTAGAGAGCTGGGCCAGGACAGGGGAGCTCTGCATTGCACCCGAAAGTCCTAAGCCAGCATCCTGTCTTCAAGGCTCCATCTTCACAACAGATGCCTGAAGGCATAGGCTTCTGAGAACCCACTTTTTTCTGCATGACTAGCTTGTAAGGAGGGATAAGCTGAGAGGATTTCTAAGAACTTTCCATTAAAAAAAATGTATGTGACATTTTTGGCTTTGAACCGAGAGCAGACTCAGTGGTATACAGCTCTGTTTCCTGGCACACATCTGTGGAATATGGAAAAATTGTTGCAACACTCTCTTTCATTCCTGGCTGTTTGTATAACTGTATATAAATGTAGCAATAAATATATTCTAACATCAGCCTGGGGCACTAGTTTCTGCTTGCTTCTGCACACTGATGGTAGGCAGTGACCACCACATTCTCGAGGAATGGCCCTACTGACCAGTGGCCTTGCCTGCCCTGTCTCAGTTTCTCATCTTCTCTGATTTCACAGAGTGTTATCTTGGAGTTGGCCAGTGCTTGAGAAAGAAGGCTGAGCGGTGTGGTGGCAGAGCTGGGACGTGAAGCCACATTATTAATTCACTAGGTGGCACTGTTCCTGACACTGCCAGGTGGCTTGAATGTCTGAGGACTGAAGCTTGGAGGATTGGGTGACAGTTTGCAACGGGAGTCGGCTTTTTCAATAGCCTCTCTTACCTCCTTGAAGAATGTATTGTGCTGCAATTATATGACAGGTGCTCACTGGCCAGGCACAAAATCACCCCTTACAGACTTTCAGAAAAACCACACAAAATATGCCAGCATAATATTGAATCTGTCCCTGATGTTTTTCAAGGGCACTAAGTAAGTCTGGTTGTTTTAGAAACGGTGCCCTTCCAAAGGAGACACATAAACAACTTTTTTGTTATGCTGTTTGTCAGCTTTCAAGAAATATCTGTTCCCAGACTGGTCTCATAATTTATTTGAAGTCTTTGCTTTATCAGGCATTTTTTATAACTTGAAAGATAACCACGTACTTTGTGTGGTTTCTTATCACATTGCGGTTTCCCAGGCCGCTCCTTGATTACAAGTGGCAGGTGGTGTAGAAGCATTCGGCCTTAAGGCCTGGGGGTGCAGTGGAGCCCGAAGCAGGGATCCTGTGGCCAGGGTTCTCAGGCAGCACTTGAGAGACTGCTGTTATATGTTAAAACAACACAGGCTGAAACACTTGAGGAAATCACTTGTTGGGGCCTTTGAACCACTGATCGGGTAACAATCCAAACAGTCATGCCAGGTATGTTCTTACTTTCACCTTTTAATAGAGCCATTGGAGACCCCGAGGCTCAAGGTCAACAGGGAAAGAAGGCACAGCATGGGCTGCTGCTACCGCAGCAAATTCCCATGTGCTACCATCAGACAGATCTTTCCACACAAAAAGATCTGGGTCTGGCTGTGACTGCTGATACAGGGGGAAATACCAGAAAAGAGACAGGATGAATGATCAGTCGCCTCTGTTACAGTGTGATAAGAGATAAACACAATTATAGATAATGCTATATAACCAGCTGCTCACAAGCTTGTTCGTGGAGCTGGGGAGGGTTGATTTTCAGCTTGTGGGTGTCAAGCCTAGGCACGGGTCATGGTGAAGACCCTGGATGGGTCCCTACAGTGCCCTAGGCCTCAGATGCTTCTGCCAGAAAATGAGATGTTTGCACTAAATGTCTGAGACCCTTTCTGTTCTTTGGGTTAGGAAGGGAGTTAGCCTCCTTTGGTCATGGGATGGCACAGGTGGGCAGCTGGGAGCTGAGGAGAGTTTGAAGCTCGCTCATTTTCAGGTTGTAAGAAATGCATGAAGATAACAAGCTAAAGCAGCACCTTTGTCAAACCCCTTATGAGGAAACAACATACTCAGCTCTCACTTCCCGTGGGAGAGGAAACTGGCTGGACCTCATCGTGAGCTCTCTTCTGCATGGGGCAGAGAGGCTGCGGTCTACGCTGGGCCCTGGGACTGACAGGTGAGGAGTTGAAGCCTCAGCACAAGAAGCCCCTTTTCTTCAGGAACTGCGCACACCAACAGATGGGGCAATGCCATGAAGAGCTCAAGGCCCTTGTGAACTGCTGGACTTCAGTCCTGGTCAAGCCAAGCTGTCAGGGGCATAGCCACCCAAAGGGAGAAACGCTGATCACTCCCAGTCACAGGAATGCCCCAGTGGGCAGCGCAACCTTTGCCCAGCACAGACACAACCGTCTCTAGCACAGCGCCTCTGCCCCCTTGGCCTCCATTGACCCCCTCCTTCCTTTCCAGGCAGGTGGGACAGGTCGCTTGAGTGGTGAGTTTCCAGAGGAGTGGTGTCCCCACTCCTGTTCCCTGTGCCCAGGAAGCACACCTCATCTTGGCTCCTCCATGCCCTAGTTCCAATGAGGAAGGCCCAGGCTCCCGCACGAGACGGGTGTCTGTCGAACTTGGGATTCAGTATTAGAATCTGCCTGCAATGCAGGAGACCCGGATTCGATCCCTGCTTGGAGAAGATCCCCTGGGAAAGGAAATGACAGCCCACTCCAGTATTCTTGCCTAGAGAATTCCATAGACGGAGGAGCCTGGCGTTCTACAGTCCATGGGGTCGCAAAAAGTCAGACACGACTGAGCAACTGACACACACATGAGGGAGCCCAGTTGCCTTAGGCACAAGCCCAGATTCTCCAGCACTAGCTTCATCAGTGATGAAGGTGATCTTGTGAGTTTCGCCTGCTTATGATTTTGCCTTAATTCTCAATTTCACTCAGTGGTTTTACCTTCAACTTGATGAGCAACATCTGGAGGGTTTTTGAAATCACAGATGTCCCCCACCCAGAGTGTCTGATTCTTGGGTCAGGGGTGGGGCCCAGGACTGGGGACCACACTTACAGGCCCGGGGGCACAGAACAGAGAGGAGTTCTGTTTACTGGTGGTGTCAAACTCCAGAACCAAATGTTCTCGAGGCTGTCTGAGTCAGCGGGGTGCCCTTCACTCAGCTGGGGCCTGAAAACATTCTCGCAGATCAATGTCCACTTCTAGCCCACAGCCTTGGGCAGCAACAAATTGTTGTGGATTATGCTCATTTCTGTTCTGAGTAAAACATGAGAGGAATCAACTCCAGCCATAAATCAGCCTGAAGTACTGATTTAAAAACAGAATCCAAGACATGGAGGGTTCTCCTTTGATAAAAGGAGAAAAAAAAAGTTGCTGCTGTGCCCGCCACCCCAGCACCACACTGTCTCCCACAGGACTGAGCGGCCCTCTGTTCCGCCGGCCAGAGAGAGGCTGGGCCCCCACTCCCTTGGCTGCTGGTTCCCTCCACCCAGCTCTCCTTGCTGTTGGGTGTCTGCCTTGCCCCAGGCCCTTGGCAGAGTATTACTGCGAACGACAAGGTTTTGCTTTACAACCTGAAAGAGCTGATGCCTCGCAAAGCCATTTCTTTTCCCCTGGGATGATACAGTTAGCCCCCCCAAATGTTGGATCAGTCAGAGGGGAGGGCTGTGTGGGCAGAGCTGGCGGTGGTTGCAGGAGGAGGTGGTGCACTTGGACCCCACACCGAGGCTGGAAATTGAGCTTGTGCCTCCCATTCAGCAAAGAAGGCTCAGGAAGGCAGTCTGGTGACACTGCTCCCTGTTTCAAAGAACACAGAGACCTGCAAGGTGGGCCAAAAGTCAGGAACCACACCCCTGGTGGGGCTCCCCCGGCCCCCCCAACCTGCCCCCCCGCCCCGGGCACTCAGGCCGCTAGAGATGGTCGATCCTTGAATGACTGTACATTAACCACAGAACGAGAGCCTGTGGCTGGATTCAAAGGTTCCCTGCACCTCCGCTTTAACCACTTGGCGTTTCCCACTCCCAATCTGGGAAGAGGATTCAAAAGGCTGTAAATTGTTAGAAAGATGTCGCGGTCTTCTTCCCCACAGCCTCCTGGTGGTCTCAGCCCCAGGCCAACTCTGGCTGGGGCGGGTGAAGGGGCAGAGCCGAGAAAGCTCCCCCGCGGGGAGACTCAGAAGCAGGAAGAAAGGCTGGGACGTGCGAAGCTCTGCGCCCTGACGGGGAGGAACCTGGGCCTGGTGGGAGGGTCCCCGAGCTGCCCCCGGGCCATCGCCTCCTCGGGGGCCCCCTCGGGCCCCTCCTGCAGCTCCCCACCTCCCGGGCTCCGCTCAGTCCATGACGCTCGCGGAGCGCGGACTGGGACCTTCACTCCCCTCCGCTGGCCTCCCAGCCTCATAGCACAGCTGCGAGAGGCGCTTTGTCCCGCATTTGTTAACCTGGGAACAGACACGGCAAACCGATAAATCTCCTCTGGAGTTTACTCATTAGCGTTTCATGTAGTCATAAATTGTATTTGCCGTCTCCCTTAATCTCTTCGCAGGCATGCTTTAAACAATTATTCAAATGAATGAGAATTACATCTTCAGAGAGTGGAGGGGGAGAGGAGAGCTTTGAAGGCTGAGGTGGTGACAAGGCCCGTGCCTGGACCCCACTGTCCGGCGCCTGCGGCCCGAGGGCGCGCCCGCCCCGCGCTCCCAGCCTGGCCGCCCGGACCGAGGCCGCGGGGTGGGGGCACCGGAAGTCCACCGCCACGTTTTACTTCCCTTCTTTCTGCACCGTATTCGGGCCTCGTCCGTCTCCTGGGAATTTGTTGGACAACGAATTTAACTTTTGTATTTCTACTCTCACGCTGTATTTATGCAAATAGAAAGCATGGAAAATGCAAATGGCAGCTGCCTCACACAGAGGCTGCTGTGTGCTCGGAAGCCCGTGTCGGGAATCTGAAAGCTAAACGGGGCTTTGAAAAAGACACCTGAGGGGCGCTCTGTGCGTGACCGGAAACGTTAGAAGTGAGTGCACTGCCTTTTCCTCTCGAGGCCTACAAAGAGCGCCACGGAGTGGACACGGGGGTCCAGACTGTAAAACCACCTCCACACACCGCAGAACCGTTCTGCTCGTCGGAGAGGCTGCAGCTGGGCCAGGGCCAGTCCTCACAGGCCTCCCGACCAGCAGCTCTCTGGGAAAACTTGCCTCCCACGCAAGAGACGCGCTCCTCGTGACTCCACACGAACCAGCGTGGATGGTGTGGGTCGAGTGAAGTTCTGGTGCAGTTTTCCGGGTCTTGCCCCGCCCCCAGCTAAGTCTAAAATGCACAGGGGCTACACCATGCCACAGGTGTGGCGTTCCCCAGAACTCGACTTGAATAAAATAACACATCTAGGATGATCATAGGTTCATTCCTATTACTGTCTTGCAGCAGAATAATAAGAAAAAAGGAGTTTGGAAGCATGCAGAGAGGTGTTTGCTTTTGAGCAAGAGCTTTAAAGCCTTCTTAGTCTTCTCATTTCTAAAATAGGGATCATGCCTGTTTCGTGTGATTGTACTTTATTGTACCAGAACTTCACACGTGAGTGGTCTCCCCACAGCCCTCTCTCTCCAACTGGAGTGGGTAGCCTGTTCTCTTCTCCAGGGGATCTTCCCAACTCAGGGATTGAACCCAGGTCTCCCACATTGCAGGTGGATTCTTTACCGTCTGAGCCACCAGGGAAACCTTAAGAGCAGCAGTTAGTTATAAACCATGAAGCACCAGCTCCTCTGTCCAGACTGGCTTTGTAGGTTTTGATGGTGAGGGGCCAATATCCCCTTCCTACAGGGCAGGGGGGGAGGGCAGACAGGTCTGCCCAGCATCACTTTCAGGAGTGAAACCGCCTACTGAACTATAGCTTCTGGAAGGGTTTCTGTTTTATTATTATTTTTGTTATTCCATTTATTTCCTCATTAAAATACGATACAAAATCGTTAAGACAAGAAGGGACAGCCACAGGGATAGCAAGGACATGGGGTGCCAAGGACTCTTTAAAGGTGACAATGTCCCTTCTGAAAGGCACATGGGCATGGAATAGTCATTACACTAATGGTTAGAGTCCAGCTCTTCTGCAACATAATGTATAGACAGGAAGGCTCTCATGAAAACATCTAAAACGACTGTTTTTAAGTACCTCGCATTCACCTAACAATAGCTGTCATTCAATGCACACTATGGATCTACGTGTTCAGAGGGTTTAACTCATTTAGTCTAAACAAGCCTAGGGTTTGGGACATTATTACCTCTGTAACGTGCCCATCTCTACCTGTAGGATGTATGCGACAAGATGGTGCCTCCAAAGGCTGTACTCTTAACATAGAAATACATTTTTAAAAAGGTTAGATCTTAAAACCTTTAAAACACTGAAAGACTAAAAAAACATGCTTATAAAAAGGCTTAAAACACCAAATGTACATCATTAATTTAAAAACAGCATCTGAGGCTGAGGCATAAATGGTATTAAGTACATACCATAACTGATGAGAGGGCCAATTAGAGGTATTTTGTTTAGAATAAGTTCATCATTAGTTTCTTTTTACAGTCTCGTCTTCCTGAACGTTACTTGATTCATCAGTGTGTATGAATCCTTTCTCTTTAGACAAAGGTTCTAGGTGGGGGAGAAATAAACTGCTAGCCCCAGCCAACACTGTAGCCTAACCCTCTCGGAGATGCTCAGCTCAGACTCTCCCACCTAGTACTTACTGTGGATTTGCTGAGTTCTCTGCCAACCACAGTTTAACATGAAAAATCAACTTTGCTGACAAAGCTGACAAATACATAAGATCCTAGTTAAAAAGTTTAAGTGGGGGGGAAAAAAAAGAATATATTTGACAACAGCAAATTGCAACTTTAGGGAAAAAAATAACAAGAAAAGCAAAAGTCTGAAAAGCAATGAAGGGTAAAAGAAATCTGCTATCTGAAATACAAGTTTCTCACTGACGCAGAACATGAGATCATTTCAGAATAGTGACTATATCTGAAATGAAAAATTGCTAGGAGGTCACAAGAGAAGTGAAGTGAACCTACTGGGGGCAGCATTAGTAAGATACTAAACTTGATTCATGCAAGGAGAGATGCAGAAAGACCTTTACAACAAAGATTCACAAGAGGTGATAAAGAAGCCTCAAGGCAAAGCTACAAACAGCCTAAGTTAATCAATGATGGAACATTATTAGAACCATAAGGTAGGACTAGTTGTCTTTGGCATTTAATTCTGATTGTCATATGAATTAATTACAGCTCTAACACACACTGATACTGAATGTGTGCTAATGCTACAGAGGACGTGTCAGTACTAGCCACTGAAGGCAGGCAGGCAGGCCTTGGGGCGAGGAGAGGATGCTTTTCCTTAGAGGGCTTCTGTGCCGCTGTATGTCAGTTGCTTCATGAAACAAAAACAAACCACCATAAGAAAATTGAATTTTTTAATATATTTTTTTCTCAGTGGCAGAATCACATAGTTGTTTTGATATGGATTTCCAGTAGGTCTAAAATACTGCTTTTTTTGAGCTGTAAAAATCCCATTACACAAACACATAGAACAGACATAGAATAAACAGAATCACATGAATTCATCAGATAGTTATTCTAAACATATTCTTTGCCTTGTTTTCTTATAAGTTTGAAGGATCAAATTGGAATTTCTACTCTCAGCAAACGACTCTGATGGGGAGGATAAAACCTAGAAGGAAAAGATAAAGTCAGTAACTGGGTTCACTGGCGATGCCATGTCCACATGTTTGTGGAAGTGTGCATGTTGATGGGTGTTCTGTATTAGATGAGACGTTTATAATTTCCCCAGACTGAAGAAAATCTTCATATTTAAAACATATCCTTTATAAAAACAAACCATTGTTCTTCAATGTTATCTTCTCTTGAGGCACAAGTTGCTTCAAGAATGGGGTCAAAAGCTTTAAATGAACAATTTGTTATTCATCTGAAATATCTCGACAGAAAATTGGCAAATTTGGTATATGGTTTAAAAAATGAAATTTTACACTATCTATAAAACTGAACTGAAACATGCACAGAATTTCCTTTTTTACTGCCAACTCATCAAGTGGTCAAAACCTTAAACTGTTTTTCAATCTGACAGACTAAGAGCTTTAGGGAAAAAGCCCCTCCCAACATAAGAAAGTATTATTGTAACAGAAGCAAAAAGCAGGTTAACAGAGGGCATTAAAGAAAAAAAAAAAAAAAATTTAAAACAGTAAACACCCGTTAAAACTAGAGTTATATTCCAATCTTAAAAGAAAGTATAGCAACTTAAGTGGGTGACAACATTCAAAACTACTGTTCCGACAGATGTGAGTTTATGATGTTAACATCACTTACAAAGCACTGTGAATGAACATGCTCAGTGGTGTATGCCAATGAATTTAAAACCACACATGATCCTGTTAAGAGTATCATTCACTGAGGACAGTCCTAAGGGGTCTTGAATCTATACTAAAGGTTTGGATAGAGAAAGCAGGTATACATTTTGTTTCTTATAGAGTCACAATACAACAAGTGCACTCACAATTATACTAGTCACAATTTTTAATTTTACAGAATCAAGTTTACAGCATGTAAACTTACAATATATTGATCTTCTTTAAAACCATTTTTAAAGAAGGGCTGATCTGTCATTTTTTAGAAATCAAAAACCAGCAGAAAAATGTAACTGATAAATGCAGGCTTTAAAATATTTTATGGCTAATTATATGCTAATTTTCAAAATACAACCGAATTTTTGGTCCATGAGGCCCTTAAAAAACCAAAAGGTAGGTAAGGATTCCCATTTATCAGTACAAAGTTCATGAAAAATTCCAATACTTATTAAAACATCTTTTACAGAATGCTTTTTCTGGATGGTGAAACACAGGAAGTTATCTCTACTAAATAATGGGTGTGACCAGGCAGAAAACATAAGTGAATTAAGATGCTTTTAATATGTGACTGAGACATCTTCTTAAGATCATCAATAGTGGATTTTCTTTGAATGCCAACTGAAATGTAAGTATGATTTCTTAATTTATATCAGGATTTGCTGCTTAATATGCCTGTTATTCTCCCTCTAGGGCAGGAATCAGCAGACTATGGCCCCTGGGCCAAGTCTGGCCTGCAGCCCCTTTCTGAGAGTTTTACTGACATACAGCCACACCCACTCACGTATGTATTCTCTGTGGCTGCTGCTTTCACTTTAAGGGATGAGGGGAATGGTTTACAGAGACCATATGCTTCTCAAAGCCTGGATTATTTACTATCCTATCCTTGACAGAAGTTTGTCAACCCTTGCCCTGCACCGTTTCCCAGACCAATATAAAATAATGCATTTATTTCTCTACTGTTACTGACACTCTGCTTTCTTGGTGCATAACAAGGAAACTCAACATACTAGCTGAATTTCTGTGTTTAACATATTTGGAACACAACCGATCTCTCCAGCCATAATCAGTTTGATTTTAGGCCACTCAGAAATTCTCCAGGAGCTGGATGATAATAAAACGGATTAGCCACATCTAAAAGAATGGCTGGGAAACTGTACGTCCTATTTACCTTGAATAAGGAAGACGAGTAGCAAGAAGAATAATGAAAAGCAAATATCCCTTAGGGTAACCGCCATTAAGTCAGGGGAAAAACAGCTCAAGAGTTTTCAAAACACACATAGACATATCCAGAGCCATCCATCTTCCCATCTATTACAACAACTACAACATAAAGTATATTTGTTTTATAAATATATTACTGTCTATATACATATAGATACAGCCATAAAAGACATGTTAAATAATTATCTGTATAAGCAATACTACTTTTTTGTGTGTTTTAAAATTACACATTCTATTAAAGTTATTAAAATAATTCTTTAAAAATATCAGGAATAAAGCCAGTAAAGAGTTGCTTTCCATTCAAGTGGTTTTAAATCTTATCATTGGTCATCCAGACTCCAGACTTGGTCGTCCATAACTCAAAGAAACAGTTCAATTAAGGAAAAGTTAGCCATCAAAAGCGTAACATTCTTCCATTTTTAATACTTCTTAACAAATGTGTATGCATGTATGTATATATATATATATATAAAAAACACTCTTTTTAGTTATATTACATATTCTCATAAATGAATTTTCATAAAAACACAAAGTTCAAGTCTCTACCAGTATCCAATATTTTATACTGGTGTGCATTTCTTTCAAATGTTTAGGTCAGTGACACACTCTATCAGGATACAGGGATCATATAAAGGGGGCTGAAAACTTAGGTATCGCATGCAAGAAAGGAGGAAATACTAAGGGCCAGAATTTGGCCAGTTGAGGACAACTCCCTCTGTACTAAGACACAGAGACAACAAACCGGCTAGTTTACTGTGTAAAGTCCAGTCAACTGTCAATTATTCAGGGCAGATTATTCCAGTCTGAACCCCCCCTCTTCTGTCAGTTGACCACCACTGGCAGTTTCACTACTTACTAACACACCTCTCTCCGGCTATTTGTTAGTGAGTCTGAAGATATAATTAAAGTGAAAGTTTTGGCTAAAATGAAGTTCTGAGATGAGCTCTGAATTTAATTTAATGATGGATCCTTTTACTTATTGCTTTGGATAATTAAGAACTTGCTGTATCTAAAGTCAGCCAAATTTCTGTATCTCATTCTTAAGCTCCGAAAGCAATATCAGTGCTTCCAAAAAAGGGAGAGGAGTACAGATTGCCTCTTGACATATGAAAACTGCTATTTCTTAACTCGCCGTCAATTACACTGAAGGATTTCAGTGTGGCTACTCAGAGCTCTTCACGTCAGGACAGGCAGCGGCAAGCTCCACTGTTTTGCCATAGTCTAAAATCCAGGAAGCAGTGACAGATGGTTAGCTACAGACGTTAGGAGGTCAAATTAAAGGGTGCGCTATACATTTCACCTAAGAGCTCATTTAAAGAAAAGTAATAAAGTTTGGCAAAATCTTCAAACAATTCAAATGCAAAAAATTAAGAAAATGGAAGCAAAATCTACATGTACAATTTAAAAATGATTTCATACTAAAAAGAAGGTACTCCACGTTTGTAACCCTACTTTTGGCACTGGGTTAGCATCTACATTAAACTTGTTTACAGAGAGTGACCGAGAAAATCAGGAGAACGATTTCACAAGTGAGCAGGTCGCTCAGAGGACGCTGCAGCAGGTGTGTGCAGCAGCGCCCGTATCCTCTGCAGGCGCAGCGAGGGGCACCTCACCTCGCAGGCGGCAGCAGCGACTGTGAACCCCACTTTCCTGAATTAGGTTTGCTGAACACGGTTCAGATTATTGGATATGTCAATATGCACAATGCCTTTTAGAAGCATTTACTGTAACCCAAATCCTACTTCGTGCAACACACAGTGTCACACGAGTAGTGAAAATGTTGTACTAGTCAAAGGTGCTTGGACGCTATTTTCAGGCAGCATTTTACCTTTATTTTAAGTTCACGCTAGATAAGTTTTAAGAGAAAGAAAATGCCAATAAATTCCTTTAATATATTTTAATATATAAAACTATAAGACAGACACTTTTATTTACCTAAAGTGTTACTTTTATCTTCTACCCTATTCTAAACTTCAGTTTTACTTTAAAAATTTGTATTTAAATAAGGGATAAAATGTTGCCCAAAAGTCTAATCATAGTCACACATCTGTGCTTTAACTAGATCTACAAATCAAAATAGTTCTTATAGTTAAAAAGATACAATTTGTATCAACAGTAAAAGGTACTTTCTGGTTTTTCAGGGCTTTACTTCAAACTGTAGCACGTAGAATAATCAGGATAATAACCATGGCATGTAGGCAGACTCCAGAAACAGCTCAGAATGAGTCTGTTAAACTAAGCAAAATTCAAAAACTGGAGGCAACAGTGAAGTCCTCATGTCAGTCACGCAACTGTCTGCCACGGACTGCAACATCTCTCTTCTAACCAACAACAGAAACGAATCCACACTCGGCAAAACCCATGACTTTGAAACCAGAAATATCCCTTACTAATACGAGAACAGACTTCAGTCTGTATCTAAAACTACACTATTTGTGGCAAGAATCTGGCCTTAATAATATGACAGGCCCCCCAAAAAAATTACCTTCAGGAAAATGGAAAATATACAGTATCTTACAAAACTTTTAAGTTACCATTTACAACTCCTCCATCACCATTTCTCTAGTGCAGTATCAACAAATGTTGCATATCCTCAACACATAAAACCACCTCAGGCCAGCCTTGATAAATAGCAGGACAGCTAAAGAGCATATTAAATATAAAAGTTGCATTGAGAATAATTAGATTCATTAAAAACAGGCAAGTACTGCAAAAGGGTTACTTTATCCAGTATTGTTGCGCCCCCAGACAAAAAGACAAACACATAAAAAAATACAGGTTAATGGAAGTCTAGGAATTCAATTCCATTTCTACTGTCTAGAAGCACATCATAGCTGGATAACAAAGCTCTATACTGTAACAGTTAACGGCTTTTGCCTTTTTTATAAAAAAAAATGGAAACAATTTTTTCCATTGATTGCATTTGCTTTCCTTTAAGTCACCCATATTAAATTAACTAATTACTTAACACAAAAAATCCAACCGAAAAGAAAACAATGAAAAGTGCCATATTGTAAATCATTCTCATATATACTGTTACCCATTTCAACATAAACTGGTAACTTACATTTTGTTTAAAATATAAAGTCAGTGCTGTAGTATATCTTTGTTTCTATAAATAATGGTTATAGCACAAAGAAGCCCACTTTCCCCAAATAAAAATAACTTAAAAAGCTGTAAAAGATTCCAATTAAGCTTGGCTTGAAAAAATAGTTTGCTAGGTCTAGTCAAATGTTCAACATTCTGAAGGTACTGTAATTGCTTGCAATTGATAGACAAACACCAAGTTAATAAAACATGAAACAAGGATAAAAAGTGCTGCATATAAACCCCTGATGCACCAAAGATTAATATCAAAGATCACAGATACATCTAATAAATCAAACTGGAAAAATTTCCAGCCAAGGATATATAGCTTTAAAAAGGAAATGTTTAAAAAAAAAAGTTTGAATGTAAAGCAATCCCGTGATACTTCCACTATGTGGGGCTATACATACAGATTCCATGATACAGTATTTCACATAAATGGATACTATATAACCTCCTTGCTGAGAAGGAGATCACATGTGCTATTGTAGCAAACCTCCCTCAGCATTTAAGCTGAACAAAAAAAAACTACTAAACACCACAAAGATGCATCATCTTTCAATAGCCCAGCTGTGATTTCTCCACTAGAATGGCTGCAGCCAGCTGCTGGGCGTCTGTCATGTGAGGGTTCCTCTTCATGACAAGTCTCACCAGGTCGGGCGGGAAGATGTTGCACAGGTTGACGAAGATCTTTTCTCGGCTGTCCTGGTACCTGGGGGGGTCCGGCGGCAGCGCGCCGCAGTACGGGACGCGCCAGGTGGGCTCGGGCTGCTCGGGGAGGCTCTGGAAGGTGAACTGCTCGTAGCACGGCTGCGTGGGGTTATCGGGCAGGGAGTACGTCTGCCGGTAGCCGTACGCGTCCAGCCCGTAGCTCTGCCGGTCCCAGCCGCCCAGCCCTTCCTGGCGGGCGTGCGGCTTCCGCGGCCTGGACGGAGAGCCGTCGTAGAGCCGCGAGTCGGAGATGCTGTCTATCCTTGTGGCCACCAGGGAGCGCCCGAGGTGCGGCGCCTTGGCGTGCGCCGAGCCGGGCGGGGACGGGTAGTCGCCGGGACAGCTGGACCGCGCGCCCACGGCCGGGTGCTGCAGGTGCACGGCCAGGTGCGGCAGCGGAGGCTTGTGATGGTACTTTGGTTCTTCGTGACTGTAACTCTGCACTCTGGTTAAGGGGTCGTGGAAACTCTGCAGGAAGGGCTGGGAGTTAAGGCGGCCGTGAGGGTGCATGTGCGGACACTTGAGGTTCTCTTCCAGCTGCGGGTCGGGGGAGCTGACGTAGGGGCGGTCGTTGTACCCCACGTACGAGTCACTGCTCCCGCAGCTCAGGCTCCCTTCGCTGCTGCAGTCAGAGGCGACAGAGCTGATCCTGTAATCTGTGTCTAAGGAGAAACGCCTTTCAGGGCTCCGTGGGCCTGAGATGCTCAGATTTGAATATGCATTCAACATGGAGTAATATCCAATGTCGACGGGCGAGTCACATTTTGGATACTGTTCGTAAGGCATTGGCGTTCCATGATTTTTGGTTGCCATCATCATCGGAGGATATTGCCCCTGTGGTCTTTGATCCTGAGGTGGGAAGTGAACTCCAGATGGAAGGCCATTGCTTAAAGATGTAGTGCTTTGGGGTTTGGCGGTAGAAGTAGCCGGTATACTAACTAAGGAAGGTACAGACCTGGTTTCCAGTTTGTTTTTGGTGGGAAGCTTTTCCTCTAGGTCCTGGTAGACTGGAGTCCTTATGCTTGGGTCGGATTGCCTCTTTGGAGCACCTCGCTTACCATCAGAAGTGCTGTCGGCCTTAGTGCTGCAGGGCACGCTGTTGCTTTTCACCAGTCCTCCTTCATTCGCAGTTTTGACTGCTGTGTTTCTGGACATGGCACGCAGCTCATCAGCCACTGACCGCTGAGGCTGACTGCCCCTTTCGGGATGATAATATTTGCACTTGTGTCCATAGGTACACTTCTTTCCTATGAAGAGTAAAATCAATTAGGCAAAGGAGCGTACCGCCAGATCCTAAACACTCGGTGTGGCACTTTTAACTTAATAAAGAAGCAAGGGCAGGAATGGGAGCTGTGCTCAGGGCCACTCTTCTCCCTGCTTCTGAGAAATGTCACCTTCCAGTCTTCCCACTCCAGTGCGATCAAGAGCAATAAGAAAGTCAGCTGATTGAGTAATAATTCCCTCCATGTCCTCAACTCCTACCTGCCTCTTCTCTTCCAGGACAACTCTGCAATGAGGTAGGACATTCTGTTTTGCAGAGCAAAATGTGCTGCTGTGATGTGATAAAACCACTCTAATCTGATGTGTAGCTAGATGTAAGAACTCCAAGTTTTTATCTACCTGAAAACTAACTTCATGTAGAATTATCTGAGTTTTTAGAACAGTGCTTTAATTCAGGGAAAATGCATATACACTGAACCCAACTACGTAAAAAGAAGTATTTTTTAAAAATTTAATTACATTCAAAAGAACCACATACTATATGCCATCCAAAATTTTAAATGTTTATTTTTAATAACAAAAGTTTAATATCGTGCTCTAAAGTGAAAAAAACTGAAAGTGTAGTCACTCAGTGTGCCCGACTCTTTGTGATCGCACAGACTGTAGCTCACTAGGCAATTCCCGTCTCTGGGAGATCTTCCTGACCCAGGGATTGAACCCAGGTCTCCTGCATTGCAGGCAGATTCTTTACCGTTTGAGCTACTTAAAGGCATTTATTAGATACTATAAAGAAAGTTACCATACGGACAAGGCTGCTTTTTGTGTTCAGGAACAATAGGTTTCTTCCTTAGAAAATTATCCAGGCTTGGACCATGTCTGCCAAGAGGGTCATCCGGGGGCATGAACCTGTCATGGACGTAATACAAAATTATATATAAGTAGGAGGTTGACAATTTAGTTAGACAAGAGTGTAAAGATTATTCACCCTAAGGTATTTTTTTTTTAATTTTAATCCAAGTATTTTGATTCAAAACTTATGGGATAAAAAAATCAGTACAGAAAGTTTTCTTAATGAAAACAAAATTAAAATGTTTCAAGGAACTTGCATTTGTTTTAATTTAAACAAGTTTGGGGCCTAGTATGTTCTAACTAATTCTTCTTTTTCTTGGCCATGAGATTTTGTAATGACTTAAGAAAACGAGCACAGTGGCATTTTAGGACAGGCTTTCAGAACATTAATCTTGCGAAGCAATATGAGGCAGGTGGGAGCCAGGAGAAGCAGCTGAAGGACAGAAGGGAGAGGTGGGAGAGAGGACCGGGCGGACGGAAACGACCCAGACCCCAGCACGCGTCAGACGCCCTGCACACATCACTGCATCTCATTCCAGCAATAATCCCTTGAAAAATTAGTTCCATTTCACAGATGAGTACACTTTTCTAACAGGCTCAGATGAATTAAGTATTTTTTATCTCAGTTCACATGGCATAACCAAGATTCAATTTGTCCAACTCCACATTCATTCTCTTCCCACTATAACAAGGTTACTTCTTAGCTGAGGTAGAAAAGATCTTAAGAAAATAAACTTTTTATTTTAGGTTGTCCAATGGAAGCAAGAATTCATGGCATGAATACTATCAAGAGGTTATGACTGAGGAGTTCTATTACTAGTTATGTTACTGAACATGAAATAAACCATGTCTACCCATAAAATGTGAATAATGTGTGAACTCCTAAGGGAGTGTTAACACGCCTGAGTAATACCATTGAACAACGATGATGTTTACTATTATTATACACACAATATGGTAATATTAAGATTAAAAACGAAGACAAACTCACTCAATCCTACAATCTTAATACAGTTATTTTCCATTATGTGTTGCATTTTAGTTATTTTTCTCTAGGCACACAGCACTTTACAAGCACAAATGCAATTTTATACTTTGCTTCTTGACAACCATTTTTCCGTGTTTCTGAATAGCTGAATAATATTCCACTAGGAGATGTACTGCAGTGTAACTGATTTCTGTATTGTACCTTTAGTTGTCTTTGAATTCTTGCAATTATGAATATACAGAAGTGAACATATTTGATCTTCCTTTTTCCCTCATTATATATTCCAAGGAATGAGACCATTGCTTTGAGAGGGTATTGTTAAGACTTCTGCTAAAACTTGCCCAAATTTATCAGTGTCATTATGCCTTTAATAGCATAAGGCATATACAAAAGTATGTTGTTTAATTTTGTGAATTAAATGGGTGAAAAATATACTCTTTGTAAATTTAATTTTCATTTCTGATTATCAACAGGTGAGCTTTTGCCACATATTGGTAAATACAGTTGACCTGACATCTTTGTGCATGTCACGTGTCCATTACCAATTTAATCATGAATAGTCTTACACTGCTACAAAATTTTTAAAAAACCATATATTTAAATGAGCTCTCAAGCTCTAAAGTAGATTTTGAAAGGCAGTGTTCTGGTGGTCAGCGTGTTCCGCATTTGCATCTTCTGAAGGTGGCCAGACTCCCCATGTCAGTCACTCTGGGCAGCCTGCATCTCACACAGGGCCTCCTGAGGCAGGACTCTGCCATTTTCTGACTCCCACTGAGGATTAGTGGGGACATCAGTGGTTGGAAGAAACTGTCTTAGGTCTGGTAGTGGTGGTGGTTGTTCGCCAAGTCGTGTCCGACTCTTGCGACCCTATGGACTGTAGCCTGCCAGGCTCCTCTGTCCATGGGATTCTCCAGGAAGGAATACTGGAGTGGGTTGCCATTTCCTTCTGGTCAGTGGCAAAAAGACAAGCCTGTAGCCTGCTGCCAGGGATACTTAGATTTGCAGGGAAGCAGTATTACTCTAAGTGGTTTTACTTACTTGTCATTGACAAATGAGTACATTAATAATCGCTCATCTATGAACTTTTTCCATTCTGGCTTCTCATTTGCCAAATCCCTGTAGTTATCATTGGACACAATTATACCATCCGACTCAAAGGCCAGTTTCACGATGAACCTGTCATCATAGCACACCACTCGCCTCCCCTGCACTCGCCGCGACGGCGTGAACACCAGGATTTTTTCCTTCTCTAATTTACGTAGGATTTCTTGATCTGCAAGAATAAACAGGGTAGGATTTTTAGTAATAAATACATACAAAACACATCTGACAACTTTCATACAAAGTGAGTTTTTATAACATGAACTGGATGCATGCACCCATTTAATTAGGGATTATGATTTACAGTTTGGAGATGCAGCAAATTTGTAGCTCCCAGTAACAGTTTTCCTTCAGGATTTTCAATTAAAAAAAGGCTTAAAAAAAGCCAAAAAACACGAAAAGTTTAAAACTTTAAAAAAAGCATAAAACTGAAACATGACTGAGCAAATTCTGATTTTCATTACATAAAGCTTTTCTTTGATAGCTGGAGCCACCAGCTCTCCACAGTGAGCTAGCTTCTCACTAGCCCCTAGCATGACACTGTCCTAACAAAGCAGCTGTGGTGGGTTCGGTTCGGTTCAGTTGCTCAGTCGTGTCCGACTCTTTGCGACTCCATGAATCGCAGCACGCCAGGCCTCCCTGTCCATCACCAACTCCCGGAGTTTACCCAAACCCATGTCCATCTAGTCGGTGACGCCATCCAGCCATCTCATCGTCTGTCGTCCCCTTCTCCTCCTGCCCCCAATCCTTCCCAGCATTAGGGTCTTTTCCAATGAGTCAACTCTTCGCATGAGGTGGCCAAAGTACTGGAGTTTCAGCTTCAACATCAGTCCTTCCAGTGAACAACCAGGACTGATCTCCTTTAGGATGGACTGGTTGGATCTCCTTGCTGTCCAAGGGACTCTCAAGAGTCTTCTCCAACACCACAGTTCAAAAGCATCAATTCTTTGGCGCTCAGCTTTCTTCACCGTCCAACTCTCACATCCATACATGACCACTGGAAAATCATAGCCTTGACTGGACAGACCTTTGTTGGCAAAGTAATGTCTCTGCTTTTAAATATGCTATCTAGGCTGGTCATAACTTTCCTTCCAAGGAGTCTTTTAATTTCATGGCTGCAATCACCATCTGCAGTGATTTTGGAGCCCCCCAAAATAAAGTCTGCTACTGTTCCCACTGTTTCCCCATCTATTTGCAATAAAGTGATGGGACCAGATGCCATGATCTTAGTTTTCTGAATGTTGAGTTTTAAGCCAGGTTTTTCACTCTCCTCTTTCACTTTCATCAACAGACTCTAGTTCTTCTTCACTTTCTGCCATAAGGGTGGTGTCATCTGCATATCTGAGGTTATTGATGTTTCTCCTGGCAATCTTGATTCCAGCTGTGCTTCATCCAGCTCAGCATTTCTCATGATGTACTCTGCATATAAGTTAAATAAGCAGGGTGACAATATACAGCCTTGACGTACTCCTTTTCCTATTTGGAACCAGTCTATTGTTCCATGTCCAGTTCTAACTGTTGCTTCCTGACCGGCAAACAGATTTCTCAAGAGGCAGGTGAGGTGGTCTGGTAGTCCCATCTCTTTCAGAATTTTCCACTGTTTATTGTGATCCACACAGTCAAAGGCTTTGGCATAGTCCATAAAGCAGAAATAGATGTTTTTCTGGAACTCTGTTGCTTTTTTGATGATCCAGCAGATGTTGGCAATTTGATCTCTGGTTCCTCTGCCTTCTAAATATTCAGCTTGAACATCTGGAAGTTCATGGTTCACATATTGCTGAAGCCTGGCTTGGAGAATTTTGAGCATTACTTTGCTAGCGTGTGAGATGAATGCCAATTGTGCAGTAGTTTGAGCATTCTTTGGCATTGTCTTTCTTTGGGATTGGAATGAAAACTGACCTCTTCCAGTCCTGTGGCCACTGCTGAGTTTTCCAAATTTGCTGGCATATTGAGTGAAGCACTTTCACAGCATCATCTTTTAGGATTTGAAATAGCTCAACTGGAATTCCATCACCCCCACTAGCTTTGTTCGTAGTTATGCTTCCCTAGGCCCACTTGACTTCACATTCCAGGATGTCTGGCTCTAGGTGAGTGATCACACCAATGTGATTATCTGGGTCGTGAAGATCTTTTTTGTACAGTTCTTCTGTGTATTCTTGCCACCTCTTCTTAATATCTTCTGCTTCTGTTAGGTCCATACCATTTCTGTCCTTTATTGAGCCCATCGTTACATGAAATGTTCCCTTGGTGTCTCTAATTTTCTTGAAGAGATCTCTAGTCTTTCCTATTCTTTCCCTCTATGTCTTTGCACTGATCACTGAGGAGGGCTTTCTTATCTCTCCTTGCTATTCTTTGGAACTCTGTATTCAGGTGGGTGTATCTTTCCTTTTCTCCTTTGCTTTTCAGTTCTCTTCTTTTCACAGGTGGAGAAGGCAATGGCACCCCACTCCAGTACTCTTGCCTGGAAAATCCCACGGATGGAGGAGCCTGGTCGGCTGCAGTCCATGGGGTTGCTAAGAGTCGGACACGACTGAGCTACTTCACTTTCACTTTCATGCACTGGAGAAGGAAATGGCAACCCACTCCAATGTTCTTGCCTGGAGAATCCCAGGGACGGCGGAGCCTTGTGGGCTGCCGTCTATGGGGTCGCACAGAGTCGGACACAACTGAAGCGACTTTGCAGCGGCAGCAGCAGCTTTTCACAGCTATTTGTAAGGCCTCCTTAGACAGCCATTTTGCTTTTCTGCCTTTCTTTTTCTTGAGGATGGTCTTTATCCCTGTCTCCTATACAATGTCACGAACCTCCATCCATAGTTCATCAGGCACTCTTGTCTATCAGATCTAGTCCCTAATAGATGCGTGTAATTTTTGATCTCTTTTGAAAATCAAAGGAAACCAAAATAAAATAAAAAGCCCAGTCTCAGCCACAGGATTTGCCATATTATAGTTATTGTGTGTGCCCCCTACGAACATTTTGAGATGCCCCTTGACATCTCATTTATCAGTGTATCCATCATCAGGACTCGGCATAAGAATACTTGGTAAATAACTGTGAAAGGAATACAGAAGCTACTGAAAGATGTGTGTTCTGAGGTCTTGCAGTTTATTCACTGTCCAGCTTATGCACTGTTCATGCATCATCCATGGCCCGTTTATCTGTGGGAGTGTTTACTCATGTAGGACATGCTTGGATCCTGGAAGTGACTGGAGGAGTAAGATGGTAGCCTAACAGTCATCACCATCTTGCTTAATTTGAATTTCTTTACCAGCTAAGAAGGTTAAAAGGACACTATTAGGAAGATAATTAGTGATAATTAATTAGGATAAATAGTCCTAATGTAAATAACTATGAATTCAGTCGAGCTGGTAAGTTAATTGAATCTCTAGTTCCTAGCGCAGTACTTGATAACACAGTCTTGTGCTCATTTGTTTAATATTTGTTCCATCAGTGGAAGCCTAGCTAAAGAGTGAGCTTGAATCTGTATCTGAAAACTTGACGATACTCCTTGCTGTTATTTCAGTCACTGAGTCCTGCCTGATTCTTTGTGACCACAGCGACTGCAGCACGCCAGGCTTCCCTCTCCTTCACTTTCTCCCAGAGTTTGCTCAAAATCATGTCCATTGAGTCAGTGATGCCATTCAACTATCTCATCCTCTGTCTCCCCCTTCTTTTCCAATGAGCTGGCTCTTTGCAACAGGTGGCCAAAGTCATTCCAATGAATATTCAGGGTTGATTTCCTTTAGGATTGACTAATTTGATCTCGTTGCTGTCTAAGGGACTCTCAGTAGTCTTCTCTAGCACCACAATTTGAAAGCATCAATTCTTCAGCGCTTCTTTATGGTCCAACTCTCACATCTGTACGTGACTACTGGAAAAACTATAGCTTTGACTATATGGACCTTTGTTGGCAAAGTGATGTGTCTGCTTTTTAATACGCTGTCCAGGTTTCTCATAGCTTTTCTTCCAAGGAGCAAGCTTCTTTTAATGTCATGGCTGCAGTTACTATCTGCAGTGATTTTGGAGCCCAAGAAAATAAAGTGTGTCACTGTTTCCACTTTTTCCCCATCTATTTGCCATGAAGTGATAGGACTGGATACCATGATCTTTGTTTTTTGAATGCTGAGTTTTAAGCCAGCTTTTTCACTCTCCTCTTTCACCTTCATCAAGAGGCTCTTTGCTTTCTGCCATTAGGGTGGTATCATGTGCATATCCGGAGCTATTGATATTTCCCCTGGAAATCTTTATTCCAGCTTGTGAGTCATCCAGCCTGGCATAGATATTTCTTATCAAGTTTCTTTTTTTTGGTATAGTGAAAAAAGACTGGACTATTCAACTTACCAGTTATTATCTTGTTGACGGTTTTAGTCAAGAGAATTACTAGCTGGAGAAGAAAACACCTAACAACCTCTGACAACAGTGGTACACATTTCACAAAGTGAACTGCATACTGATGAGTTCCAGAGACCTGATGTGCTGGTATCTTAAAGGATTAAACTCAGCCACATCTCACACTGAGTATTACCATTTCCCTTCTTGTGGGTCTCATATTCCTTTCACACTCGAGAAGCTTTCATTTACATGTTTAAATATTGCTTTTTCTTTTTCAGTTTATCTTCCCCCTGATTATTAACGCATTATAGTTTCCTGTCAACAACGGGGAAAGAAAAAGTACTAAGAAGCAGGGAGAAAATAAGACTTCATAAGACCTGACCCAGAGGCAACTGCTGTTAACATTTTGGCATATTTCCTTCTAATCATTTTCTGTGTATTTTTTCCTCCTATATGTGTGTATTATGTATGTACATATATGTGCACACACCCATAAAATAACAAAACTTGCCTTAAAGAACATTCCCTGAGATCATTAAAAATTCTGCCTAAATATTCTAATACCACATATTCTATCATATATTTATTTACTAAGTCATTTTTCTAATTAATGTATGTTTTATTTCCATTTTTTTTTCTATTATAAGCAATATTGCACTGGATGTCTTTGTAGTCAAAAATTTTTCCCTGTACCTTTGTTTATTTTCTGAGGCATTATTCCTAGAAGGGGGACTAGCTGATTCAAGTAGTAACATTTTAAGACCAAACTTTTCCAGAAAGGTTGTAACATCTATGTTTCCATAGCAGTGTACAAGTAACTCCCTCCAGGCACTGAGTATTATCAGGTTTTTTAATCTCTGCTAATTCGATGGATTAAAAAAAAAAGTCATTTAAATTTGCATTTCTTTAATTACTAATGAGGTTGAACATTTTTCCTCTCTTACTTGACATTTGCATTCTGTGTACTGTTTTTATCAGTGTGTAAGAGTTCTTTATATGTTATGGATGTGGATTCTTTATTTGTTGTATTTTTCTTGCTTATTTTCAAGAAAATTTCCTCAAATACAGAAGTTTGATCCAATTAAATCTATCTTTCCCATCATAATTTCTTCTAGAATTTTTAAATTTAGGAAGGCCTTACCCAGCCATTTAAAGACTATTTATAATCTCTGATGGAGATTTTTGACAATTAATTCTTCAACTATCTGCAATTTATTGTTATATGGTGTAAGATAAGGATCTAAATATGCATATTTTTTCCAAAGAGTTATCCAGTGTCTTGGTACTGCTGACTGAATTATGCCCACCCTTCCCACTTTACAGTTTATATAGGCTAGGGTCGGATTCCATGACTCTGGGCTCCGTCATAACTTGTCTCTGGGTTCTTATTCTAATTTAATAATTACAGAGAAAAATAAAGTCTTAAAATAACCTTCCCTTGGAGTACATGGTGGGAGGTCACTCCATTGGTTTTTTATTTGAATAGTGTAGCTTCCTTCACAGGTTCCTCAGTTTTGTTGATGTTAGGTGCAGTAAGGGGCAGGAAGGGTTGAATGCTGTTTGAGAACCACTGACTTGAACAAAATGTTGAGCAGCAATAACTAACGGTTACAAGGGACACCTCTGCCTGAAACTCATACATTGAAAAATTACAAGATAATGCAAAATATGGATATTTTATTGGGATTGAATCATTTCCTCTACCTGATACCAGACAGCATGACCCTAGGGTCTTCTTTGATCTGTAGTCACTGTTGTTATTCAGTCGCTAAGTTGTGTCCAATTGGAAAGCAGGATTGCCTGCTGAGTTAGGCAGAATAATGCCCCTTCCTCTAAAGACTGTTGGTTTTCAGTCTCTCAGTCATGTCCACTCTTTGTGACCCCATGGACTGCAGCACGCCAGACTTCCCTATCCTTCACTGTCTCCTGGAGTTCAAACTCATGTCCATTGAGTCGGTGATGCCATTCAACCATCTCATCCTCTGCTGTCCCCTTCTCTTCCCACTTTCAATCATTCCCAGCATCAGGTCTTTTGATTATTGCCTAGTTTCATACAGCAGATGAGAAAACCAGAGCCCAGGAGGGTCAGTGTGCTGCTTAAAGTGCCATGAATTTGAATCTAGGCCTCCTGACTCCTAGCATGTCTCTAAAGGTCAGAATTTTTACAAAATTTGAAGTAAAAAGTTGCAAAGTAAAAAAAAAAAAAAAAAAAAAAAAAAGCTTAAGTAGCAAGAATTACTGTTTAGTTCCAGATAGTTTTTAAACTAGAAAATAATGTCCCACCCAAGGGACTGAGTAGATAGTGGCGGACGCACGGATCACTCGGTGAGACGCTGGCTCAGGTGTGCCGGGGGCTCACGGGCTCACCTGTAATTAGTGCATCAGGCCGGGACTGCTCTTTCCTCCAAGCAGGAACAAAGACGGTGATGTCCTTGTGGCCTCTTTCCAAAAACCAATCCACTGCTAATTTTATTCCTCGGCAGGAAAAGACTTCTTTGTTTCCATGGCTGAAATATTATTTTAGAACACTTAAAACACAATGAAACCTAAATTTGATTCCATCAATTCAAATTTGTAAACAGACATGATAACATAATTAAAATAGTTATAAGAAATTCAAGTTTAAGATGGAGTTTTATGGCTCAGAGAAACAATGAAATAACTAAGGAATGGAAAATTGTAAGGAACAAAAAGAAAATTAGGATTATTGTGTGGAGAATAAAGAAAAGTGAGTTTTCAAATGAGAAGTTGTAAAGGTAAACTAGTGAGAAAGAGAAAGCTCTTTTTGATAGGAGAGGGAAAATCGGGCCTAAGCACAGTGAGAATAATTTCAGTCAAATGTAAAAAAGAAATCACATAGAAAAAAAATCTGTAAAAACAGTGGAAACAGAATACTTAATAAGAGTTTCTAAAAACTTTTCCTTCTCAAGAGTTCTTATGCATATATTTCAATCCAATGATTAAGCAATGCACAAAACTTACTAGGTGACTAAGGTAAAACACATTCACCCATGCACTCAAATGAAAAATTCAACGCTTAATCTCATACAAGGAACACTTTCCATGTCCTTCAGTGAAAAGACACCTGGTTTCTGTTTAACAATATTGTGTTGGACAAGGATTAATGACAAAAGGGCATTCAAAACTGGATTAGCAGTTTTAGTGTCTAAAAGAAAATGCCCAACTAACAGTGTGGTCATTCAATAAATATTTATCCTAGCACTGGGCTCTGCTTGTGCACTTTAACCTAATAATTCAAAGTAACACTATTCTAATGTTTTAAAAGAAGCAGTCTCCTGCTTTCACTGAAATAATTACATTCTTATCATAGTTTGAGCCCTGAGGGCTCCATTCTTATCTATGGGGCAGAAATTCTTTAATTCTTGGCCTAAGAAAGGCTGAATGGAATAAGGTAAATAAATGCTTTGTTAACCTTTAACACAAATCAAACATTAGGTATATTAATATATTGTTCTGGTGGTTCTCTGGGAAGCACCAAAACTGTCTAAATATGGTTAACCATATTTGAAGGACAAAACAGAAATAGACTAACTTGCTTTGTAGGTGCTGGAGGCCATAATGCAAACCACAGGAACTGTTTGTGTTCCACAGAGCTGTCCTAATGGTTTGGGACAGGATTAGAGGTGAAATCAGATGCACTGAAAGTTTCACAGGAAGTGATAAAGGAAGGGGGAGTTTGAAGTACATCTGCTAGGAAAGAAGGAATACCTGATGGCTTCGACAGTGCCCCGCAAATGGTACAGAGAATGTTAGGTTTCCGAGAAAATACTGAAATTTAAGCAGTCTTCTGAAAACTATAAAAAATGATGGCATTTTCTTGTGAGGATATATATACTAATTATTCCTCAATACAAAACTCAACTTGCTGACAGTCAAGTATATATTTACTTTGCATTGATGCTTTGAGATTTGAGTGTACTGTGCTTTGCTAGTCACTGTGAGTGACATTTGGTGTACTGAGACTTGAGCATTTCACTGCTTCTGGCTCTAAGGAGAGGACCATAAGCATTTTGTGTCCGGTGACTTCGTTTGGTAAAGGCAACCGTCACTTGTACTGTAGAAAGATTCCATCTTATAAGTAAAGAACTTTCATAAAATGTGTATAAATAGCAAACCACTTACAAACACAGGACATAGATTTTATAGATACTAACCCAGGTACTATACCATATGCAACACTCACAACAAAGATTGTTCCCATTATCCGCTCCCTCCCCTCTGTCCACAGCCCTGCCTCCCATCCTACAAACCCTCCTAGGGAGAACCAAGCAAGAGGATGAGTTCTGTTGCCACACTGTGAATGGCAATAGGACTGATCAACTGTTTCTGGACCCACATCTATCTCTGATTTTGTTATTTGAGAATAAACAGCTCCCTAACATCTGTTTAAGAAACTAGTTGCAGCTAAACACATCCTTAACTGTTATGTTATTCATACCATAAACCAACAGAAAACTGGCAAAACTCTATTAATATCAGAAAAAAATATACTTTAAGGCACAACATTACCAAAAAAGTTATTACGTAAGAGTAAAAAGGGAGCAATATACAAGGAAGCTATAATAATTGTGAACTCAATCTCCATATGAGTAATGAAAAAGATCATGGGATGATGTGCAAAATGAACAAAGTCACAGTCATACTATGAGACAGGTAAAGCAGAATACATTTAGTAAGAATCCAGACAAGTGAATAATCAATTACAAGCTTGACCTACTAGACAAATGCCAAACCTTGCACAGAATTAAAGAGAAAATCTTTTCAAGAACACACGAAGAGTTATAAAATCGGCTGCGCGCTTGGCCACAGGACAGATTTCAACATACATTAAGAATCTGTCATACAATATGCTTTGACAATGTTATTAAAGATTAATATTGCTATATACCATAAACCAATGTAAAATCTTAATTTTAAAAATGACTGTTTGTAATAGTAACAAAAACTAAACAAATCTAAAGAAGATGTCATAAGAGCTTTATAGAGTAAATGAAAATTGAAAACCTGTATTGAAGAACGTAAGAGAAGACCTGAATGAAAGGAACGCTATCCCACTTCCATGGATTGTAAGACTCAATGTCTGAAGACGGTAATTCTCAAATTAATGTCAGTGCACTGAAATCCCAATAAAAACCTTCAAAGGGTGTTTTGTGAAACTTGAGAAGCTGATCCTAAAGTTCATTTGAAAAACAAGAGGCCAAGGATAGTTAAGTAACTTCCCCCGGGTATCAGTACTTTTGCATGAAACTACAGAAATCCAATCAGTCTTATATTAGCAAAGATTAAAATACAGAAGATAAATGACAGAAGAGTGAACCTAGGATTGACCTCTCTCTTGCGCACATACGTACATGTGTATGAATGATGAAAGTGACAGTACAGATAGATGAAGAAAAATATGGATCGTTTAACAGATGGTACTAGGGCAATCGATTATTTATGTGGAAAAAACAGAACTGTACTTTTACCTCATACCACACATAAAAATAAATTGTATATAGATCAAAGATTTAAATATGAAAATACTATAAAACTTTTAGAAGAAATTATAGGAGACATTCATATCAAGATAGAGAAATTCTTTTTTTACTACCAAGGAAAAGAATGATACATTTGAGCACATAAAACTTCTTTGTGAAAAAGATTCCATAAAAAAAATAAAAATGCCATAGACTGGGAGAAGGTATTTGCAATACATAGGACTGATAACAAGACTAGTACTCAGGATACATAAAGTATTCCTGTACACTGAGAAGGGTAACCCTCCCCGCACCTTTTTTTAAGGTGATATAAACAGTGAATTCACGAGAGAGGAAACCCAAATAACCAACAAACAAATGAAAAAAGCTCAACAGTGAAGAAATGCAAATTAAAGCCAAAGTGAGACACCACTTCACACCCATCATATGGGAAGAAATAAAAGTCTGCAAACACCAGATGTTGCCACGGATGTGTGACAGAAGTAACTCATACATTACAGGTGGGAGTCTAAATTGGTATGACTAGTCAGGAGGGCAATCTGGCAATCCTTTATAAAGTTGAAAGCATGTTTTCTCTCAAACATAGTAATTCCACATCCAGTGGTGCCTTGAAATCGGACTGAAAGCAGTCAGCAGTTGGGCAGGCTGGCGTCTTCTCTCTTTTATGGTTGGGGTGGGGAAAGGGGCAGGCGCATGGGGATGTGTAGGGTTGGCCCCTGGGTGCCCAATACTTCCCCAGCCCATCCTTTCCTAATCAGGCCAAAAGAAACAAATGCTAACTAGGAAACCCCTGCAATGGCTGCTGCTGGAAGTCCCTGCCGGCTGCCAAGGCCCAGAATCACTCCTAGTAACGGGAAAAGGAGCAGCTACTGGCTGACTCCAAACTGCAGGTGGGACTTCCACAGGCTGGGAGAGGCTGGGGGAGACTGAACTTGACCTAGCCTCATGGGGCATGTTGAAGGATGTGCTGGTTATAATATAAGGGGCAACTGAAGGAGGCTCCGATAAAGAATTATAAAAACAGAGTGATCTGATAAAAAAAAAAATTATGAAAAACAAGATGTCAGAGTGAACACAGTGTAGGTACCAGTGCAAATTAACTGTCTGTTGAGTGTTTACTAAAAAAGTAGGATGATGTTTACAAACTGTAGTTCTAGTGCCATATAAATAGAGAAGAAAATTCATCACGGTTCTGTAGTCACTTGCAGGCTCTATGTGCATGCATTTAAGGTTTTTTGCTTAGTAGTAAAAATAGCTAATTCTATATTTCTGAATTGGCATGATCCTATGGGCCTCTGTTTGTTATTTCAACAATTTGGCAATAGGATGGTACACTGCAAGCAAGTCCTGTTGGTGACTCAGAAGATTTGTGGCCACTTTTGATTAGGAAAGAGACCCTGGATGTTTGCTATAAAGCATCCTTTTGACTACTTTGCTCAGTGGGATTGGTTTCCCAGGGAAAATGCCAAAGTCATTGCTAATTCTAAGTTCCTGTTGAGCAAAATGGGTGATACAGCTTGAAGGTTGTGTGTGATTAAACCTGGCCTTTAATGCAGAAAAATATCAGAAGCCTGCCAGTAGGTCTCTTTCTTAAAGGGCTTATTTTACTCTGTATGTTTGGAATAGGCATGTTTATAAAAATCTTGCTTTGCAGTGGCCAGAGGAAGGCTCATTTGAAGTAGACAAATTGGTATATTTACACCGATTTTTAGAAAAACCCTACTCAAAATAAAAGGATTATTAGCATCTCTGGGTCTCAGGAAATAAATGAAAGAATGAACTAGAGAACCAGTAAGAATTAATTTAAAAATGGAAAGAAGAGATTAAGAAATGGAAAGCACCTTTCTCTTTCTCCAGGTTCTCAACCCTTCTCTGTGGTTGTTCCCTTCTACCCCCGTCAGTCTTCTTTGCTCTTCTGGGACCTGGGAGGAGGAGATGATGGCTTCTTGGACAGATGGTTCCCAAGGGCTTTAGGATCTGGGGATAACTTACTTGAACGTTCTGGTATGGATTCCACCTCCAAGACTCCCCCTACATTCAACATGCAAAACATAGCTAGGGAGGCAGAAATGATCCTAGAACTAGAAACCGTCCTAGTGATTAAGGCATCAGGTTGGCAGACGGTTGCCCTGATAACTTGGAAGGAAGGGGAAAGAAAAGGAGTCAGGCTGCAAAACAGCAACATGGGCCTGAAACTACAGGGCCATACAAGCCGACTTGGTTTTCATCAAATGTGGAGAGAGTCAGCTTTCTCCCTTTGGAGCTCCAAGGACGCTAATGCTTTTTAGAATTTAGTACTGCTGGGTGGATCAGATGTGGTGAGGACACCACCACCCTTTTCTCTGGCTGATATCCACCTTAGGAGTTATCTTCCAGTGCCCTGGAAAGATCGGCAGTCATGTGCCAAGGTTTTCTGCGGCATGGTTTCAGTTTACAGCCGTGTGTGTGAGGATGGACACTTGACGGATGGAACAAGCATGATGGCAAATGGAGTGCCGTGGCCGCAGGTCCCTTCTCCAGCAACTCAGGATGCTCCTCGAGCCTCGGACGCTCACTGCTGATGGCAGACTTCTAAGTCTTTCTGCAAAAGGGGGTGTGGGAGAAGCTGCAGAGCTGCTGCTACCTGAGTCCCAGTGATTCCATCAGTGGTTCACTGAGGCATCTTCTGAATTAAGGGGGATGGATTCGGGGGTGAATCAGAATAGACACGAATCCTCTCCACTTCCATGGTAGCTTTGTTGCTGGAATTCAACCACAAATAAGAGAAAAGGTATCTGTACGTCAGGGGATAGACAGCTACTCAGGTACTGGCAACAGTAATCTAGCTGGGGGTGAAAATGGAGAAAGGTGAAGACCGAAACTCAAGAATGCAGTTCTACCTGCCTAGTGAGAGTTAAGGATTTCCCTGGTGGCTCAGACGGTAAAGCGTCTCTGCCTACAATGTGGGAGATCTGGGTTTGATGCCTGGGTCAGGAAGATCCTCTGGAGAAGGAAATGGCAACCCACTCCAGTACTCGTGCCTGGAAAATCCCATGGATGGAGGAGCCTGCTAGGCTACAGTCCATGGGGTCACGAAGAGCTGGGACATGACTGAGCGACTTCACTTCACTGAGAGCTATTCACACAGGGAGCAAACGCTTTTCTGGGCCTACCAACAAATAAGATAAGACTTGACATGAAAAGTCAGTATGTTAACATTGTAGGAAGGCTGGACATTGGGAAAAGGAATGCTGTCAGAAACTGAGGGAGATATAAGGGATGCTCCCTAACTCTGAAGCTTTCCCACCTCCCCTGGGGACTGCTCCGCTGAAAGCAGACGGGAAACAACTGGCAAGTGGTGCCAACTATTAATGAGCAAAATTGACCTGATCGAGGAGCCTCATGGAAAAACCTTATGTATGTTTCTTTTTCCTGCCTTAGTCTTTTCCTATCCTTTCTTACAGAACTGGAATCATGCACGTATTCTCCAATTTCTACTGACCCCTCTCTTTTCACCTGTATCCAGAAAAACATCCACGTTGTGGGTATCCCTAGACAACCTTCCACCTCTTCTTTCTCCCTAAGGTTCCTAAGCAAGTAGGTCTTCTGTTGGAGGAAGATGCCTCTTGTCTCTAAATGCTGTTCATCTGTTGGGCAGAGACCTCCTGGATAAACAAAAGGCTATCATATTCTGTACTCCAAGTAGAAGATTTTTGAAACTCCTGGGAGATGGTGAGTATGTGCTTATTGATACTGAGAGTAAATATGTGCTAGGGGTGTGCCAGGTTATGGGCCCAAATTTTGAATTAGAGGTTTTCTAGTACATGGGCAACTAATATTCCACATGGAAAACGAACTGCTGATTTATTAGTCATTGGAACTTCTCCAGCAGATTTCTGTAATTCATTGTAGAGCTTATTCCAGACAATAAGATGAAATTAATTTGTAGACCAAGCTGTGAAAAGTGCTACGAAGGTCTGGGACCTGGCTAATTGAAGCCTCATTGCGTGTATCCAGGGACTCCCACTCAGAGTTTCAGACGTATGGACCTACTAGTGAACCAGAAACTGGAAACCAAGGGGAGCTGAAAGGAACACAAATTACCTTGACAATCATATTCTTTATACGATTTTCACTATCATACCTTTTCATTATTTTGTAAGTTCACTTTATCTCATATCTAATGGGATTATCTTTAATTTATTCACATATACTACTGTAACAAATTTGAAAAGCCCATCAATTCTACTTTTCCGTCTTCAACAGAAGGGCAATTTCATAAACACTCAAACTAATATGATATTTGTTATATCTTAGAAAAATATCATATATACTTTCCAGTAGAGAACTGAAGTACCTTTGCTTACTATGTGCCATTAAATTAGTCACCTGTGATGGTTAACAGATTACAAAAGTATATTTTGTGATGCAGAGAAAAATTCAGGGAAGCACACATTTTAATGTAGCTTGCCTCAATACAGAACCCTAGAAGAGAGGGAAAACGGGTGAATGATTCCATCTGCTGTATTTAGGAAACATAATTTCATGTCTTACACTGATAAGTTATATATACACATATCATTACTAGGTTAACCACAGGATAAGGAAGGGTAATTTTAGAATTATAACTGTTATCTTCCCATGGCAGACATGAGGAGCAATTGAAAAACATGGAGAAACCTAATAAGGGAATGAAAGCAACTATTAGAGGGGACTGCTTCTTTATAATTCTTTTCGTGGCATTAAAAAAGAAAAATAAGCAGCCTTTTCCCAATTATCTGTTATTTCTTCAAATTTGATTTTGCTTTAGTTTGAGTATTTGCTTTGAATTAACTTGTTACTTATAGGCTTCCCAGCTGGTGCTAGTGGTAAGGAATCTGCCTGCCAATGCAGGAGATGGTAAGAGACATGGTTTCGATCTCTGGGTTGGGAAGATCCCCTGGAGGAGGAAATGGCAACCCACTCTAGTATTCTTGCCAGGAGAATCCCATGGACAGAGGAGTCTGGCTGGCTACAGTCCATAGGGTTGCAAAGAGACATGACTCAGCGTCTAAGCACACACACATAACTTGTTACTTATAATGCTTGTAAAGAACCTTGGAAATCATAGGTGGTTTTTACTTTCTTATTTTCTAAAATTTATGTAATAAGTGTATGTATCCCTTATACACTCATATATGATGAAAGGAAAGCCATTCTTAAAAGGTTTTCCTTAACTCATCTAAAATCTAATTGTAAAAATCATACCTAGAAGGGCATGTTTAGTACTACTACTAATAGTAAATTGAAAGTATTAGAAAAGAAAGTGTTAGTCGCTCAGTTGTGTCCGACTTTGCGATCCCATGGACTGTAGCACACCAGGCTCCTCTGTCCATGGGATTTTCCATACAAGAACACGAGTGGATTGCCAGTTCCTCCTCCAGGGGATCTTCCCGACCCAGGGATTGAACCCCGGTCTCCTGCATTGCAGGCAGATTCTTTACCATCTGAGCCACCAGGAAAGCAATAGTAAATTAGTACTACTAATTACCATGATAGTATCAGTACTACTACTATCACTACTAACTAGCATTGCTACTAAATAGAGATGGCTTTTCATGAATAGGCCAACACAGTGAAAATAACACAGTTTGGAATTAGACATGAATTTTAAGTATTTTATTTAGTACATTTCTGTGTGACCTTGGCAAGTTCCTTATTCTGAACCTCCATTTTCTCATATTTAAAATGGAGGTAATCCCACCTACATTACAGGATTGTGAGAACAGAGCAAGGCCACATCCACAGAGCTCTAAGCAGAGTGTCTGCTCACAGAAGCTTTCAACAAATACTGGCTCCTCACGTTCCCATAGCCTTTCGGTCCTAATGTTTAGAAAATGGTAAAAAAGCCTGCTTTGGAATGAAAATGAAACCAGTAAATCTGTAACAGCTTTACTCTCACTACTGAAAGTAAATTGTGATTTTTTTTTTTTTTTAGATCAGTGTGTTTGGTATGTGGAGATCACTAAGTGAAAGTGAAAGGCACTCAGTCGTGTCCCACTCTTTGCCACCCCATGGACTACACAGTCCATGGAATTCCCCAGGCCGGAATACTGGAGTGGGTAGCCTTTCCCTTCTCCAGGGGATCTTCCCAACCCAGGGATTGAACCCAGGTCTCCCACACTGCAGGCGGATTCTTTACCAGCTGAGCTACAAGGGAAACAAACCAAAAAGAGATCAAGCTAATCAGGGGGCTCAAAAAAAAAAAAAAAAAAAATCCAAAAAAACCTAAAAGATAATTCATCAGTGTTTTATAACCTTCTATATATCACTTTTTATTTAAATCAAACCTTGACCTCTAAGTTTGCTACACTCTCCACTGGAATATTCAAATATGATTATAAAACTTTTGTGACTTTAATGGGTCATTAAATTAAGCTACATATAATGATAAGGATATAAGTTTGTCAGTGAAGTACTTACAATGAAATATATGAGTAAAATGTGTCCTTTTAAACTAGAAAACCATATTTGAATCTTTAGTACTGAAAGTCCTTCAAGTTTAGATATAGTTAGCTTAATTATATTAATATAATAATAATAAAAAATATTTATTGAACACTAAATTATTAACATACCTAGGTGCTCTTCAAATATTTGATGACTTTAATTTTTCAATTTTTAGGCCTCATTGCACATAAATCATGTTGAATATGTGAAAATAGATTTTAATTTTAAGCAACACTTTCAAATACTAATGCATTATCAGTGTTAAACAGTTGTTAAGAAGAAATTCTCCGACATTATCCCATTTCCCTTGAACAGCAAGACAGGAGTGCTGCTGGATATCATCTTCAATATGCAAACAAGAGAATATTTTCCTTCCTATCACTGTAGTCTAACTAAATTTCATATTGTATTTAAAAATCTGTAATTCCATATGCTGACTCACGGGCATCTAGAACTTTAATATTCAAGGCTCATAAGGAGCGATTTATGGCCATTTTGTCACTCTTATAGCTACTCAACTTTTATTCTCTGATCTCTCCCCCATTACACCAAGATCACTTTGAACCTAAACCTAGTGGTCAGGAGGCAATACACCCAGAAAACTGTATCTATGCTCCCTTGTTGCAGATAACTTAATCAAGTTTATCAAGTTGTGTCCTAAATAGAAGTCCCACCGTGTGGCTCAGAGGCCTTTGCAGGGAGCAATGAAGGGAATTTTTAAGTGGGAAACACAGCACCCACTTCTACCTTTGCTCATTTTAAATAGTGGGCTTCCTTTTAAGATTTGCAGAATTGTACTGCTTTAAAGGAAAATAAATGTCTGAAAAATCACTGATTTAGGACAATGAAAACTTCAACAGCAAAACTACAATGGAAGTCTTAATATGAAATAGTTTACTATTACCCTCTAGTTGGTATGGACACAGAGCAGTGTGGCCAAAAGTTTTGAGAATGGGAAACGATTAGGAAAAAGGGAAGTAGAAAGATTTCCTCCCTTTATAAGGTTCATAATTTGAAGCCAGAGTTAATAATAGGAAGCACATCTAGCTAATCTAGATCCAAGTGGATCATTAGTCTAAAGATGCTGAAGAGAACGTGTCTGTTAAGTAGATGCAGAAATGTAAAACCTGAACCACTTTTTCCTACTATAACTGGGTGACTTTTCCCATTTCTTACAATCACTGGTTAGGTGATTTATAATTATCAATAGCTTTATGCATATGTAATGGGATTATTAACATTACTATTTCCTAGGTTAAGGGTTAAATAAGCACGTCTGAGATAACAGGAAATTTTACTGACCACTGGTCTGTTAAAATTCATGACTGATGACACGTAGAAGGCACACGTAGGGTTATAAAGAGATGCGGTGGAATAGAGCTAGTATCCGTCTTTGTCAGACTCCACCCTGATATAGTCGAACAACAGGAAAAACTAGTTCGAATTCTCTGATTCTTTTTGTAGTATCTAGGATTTTCTTTAAAACAATAGGAGAAATGAGACACTGCCAACTACCTTTAAGTAGAACTTATGACACTGACAGTCATCTAGAGGGAAATGAAGCTGTCCTTTATTTTTTATTTTAGTTGGGGGCTAATTACTTTACAATATTGTAGTAGTTTTTGCCATACATTGACATGAATCAGCCATGGGTCCACACGTGCTCCCCATTCTGAATCCCCCCCCACCCCCCTCCCCATCCCATCCCTCTGGGCCATCCCAATGCCCCAGCCCTGAGCACCCATCCCATGCACAGAACATGGAATGGTGTTCTGTTTCACAAATGACAATATACATGTTTCAATGCTAATGTCCCAGAACGTCCCACCCTCACCTTCTCCCTCAGAGTCCATAAGACTGTTCTATGCATCTGTGTCTCTTATTCTGTCTCTAATCTGTCCTTTAAGTGATGTTAAGCCCTTACTAAATTGGGACTTAAAAAACATTTCACTGAGAGGCTGTCCAATAGAAGTATAATGTGAACCACAAATATAATTTAAAATTACCTTTTAAAAAGTAAAAAGTAGGTGAAATTAATTTTAGTAATATATTTCATTTAACTCAATTATCAAAAATTATCATTTTTTTACATACTCAGCATGAAAATTGTTGACATATTTCACATATTTTTTTTACTAGGTTTTCAAAATCTGGTATGTATTTTACATTTACAGACTATCTCAATTTGGATTAGGCGCATTTCAAAAGCTCAACAGCCACATGTAGCCAGTGGTCACCATACTGGACTATGTAGGCCCACTGCACATAATTTTGAGACATTTTGTTGAGAAACAAAATCAACTTTGATCGAACCCTGGCAAGTTGCAGTCTCACATCTGTAACCTCAGCCAAAAACTTGGATTAGATGTCCAGGAGGATTTTATTAACTGTAAGACAGGGCTGTACTAACATGGTAAACAGGCCACAGGATGGCAAACCCCCCAAACAACTGGAGGCAAATGACGGAGCCTGGACAAGACAGGCTTCAATATTCACACTCACACTGAAAAGAGTTCTCAAGTCCACATAGCTTTCACAAATCAGATTAGATACATAAAAGCCACTGTGCCTTTAGAAAGATTAATCTATATAAATAAATCCTATTCATAAACACTGCTAAATTCTGCTGGTATTTTATAAAAATACGTAGGCTTAGTCCACTATTTTTGATATAAAGAAAAGTTAATACAACTTGGGCATTTTTCTGTTCATATTCTGACTCTGTATCTATCCAAACTTTAAGCAAATGACTTCAATGACTCACCTGGGGTGCTTTTCTACACCCCAGGTAAGATTCAGATATGCCACACCAGCTGGTTTCAAAGACAAGTCTTTTTGATGGGTGGGGATCAAGCAGATGGTTGTTTTATGTCTGTATTCTCTGCCATTAGATTGGTATACAAAAGCGATATTCATAGTTCTTTTGCCAGGAGTTGTCCACAATTTAACTTCTGCATGCATTTTCAAATATAAATAGGTGTCCCTGTCTGCAGACTTAGTGCTCAAATCCTTCTCTGAATTTCTCTACAGAGTGAACTTTCTTAAAGGTAAATATAAACACAGAGGCGATACTGGAAGGGATCCTATTGGTCAAAAATGGCCCACCTAAGATTTTTAGCAAAGAAAACATCTTCCTGATACTCTACAGAAACATGCAGCAATAAGGCCTACCCACCAGTTAGGAGATTTGATCTAAAACCAAAAGCCTGGATTTACTGGCCAAGAGAGAGGACTTGCAATGATAGAGTAGAGGTGAGGAGGAGTTTCAACAGTTTGTGCATATCACATAGAGAAGGCTGCTGCGCCTAGCTTCTATTCCATGCAACAGGAGAATTTGTGCTGCACATGGCATAGAGGTAGGAATGAGGCTCTGGGTTTTTTCTTGTTCACCACTCTTATTTCATATATTTGGTAGAAGCTAAACGAGAATATGGAGATACAATTTTAATGAAGTCCAGTGACTAGGGCATGAAAGCATACTGAAGAAATCAAGAACTTTTAGGAATCTAAGCGCACTGACATCCAACTTACACTCCCTTCCCGATAGTTCCCAAGATGGTACTTTGTTAATGGCAGGAAATGTCATCCGAACCTAAAACCACAGGCAAATAAAAACACTGGACTCATTTAAGGAAAACAAATTTAAACTATCAGATACATGTGGATAGAGAATAATTCTATACTCCACTGCTGAACTACCGCGGATTTAACAGAATAAGAATTTGAAGAATGGTAAAGCTACTTGGAGGAAATAAAAATCACAGTATCATTTAGAATTTCATTTTAGAAGTATGACAAATATTACTTATGCTTTATTTCTGTATCTGTATCTGGAGTATACACTTCACTCATTGGAAAAGACCCTGATGCTGGGAAAGATTGAAGGCGGGAGGAGAAGGGGATGACAGAGGATGAGGTGGTTGGATGGCACCACCGACTCAATGGACATGAGTTTGAGTAAACTCCAGGAGTTGGTGATGGACAGGGAGGCCTGGCGTGCTGCAGTCCATGGGGTTCCAGAGAGTTGGACACGACTGAGCAACTGAACTGAACTGATACGCTTCATGGTACACTTATCAAAGTATCTGCCTTGCTCCGGAAAGAGGCCTATTTGCTGAATGACTAATTTGAAAAATTGTTGAGAGTTTTGTTTTTAGCTTTTTGAAGAATTAACTGCACATTTTTGTCAGTAATTGCTAGTTGGTCCAGCTTCACTAAATATTAATTTCATTCTATTTTATATTTCAGAAATCAAGTGCTTTGGTGCAAAAGTTTATGGCTTTTGCTAAACTTATTAGTTTACTCTCTTCTACTTTTGAATATTTGTCAATTTTGGGTGAATTGCTTATTTAAGAAACTTACCCAGAACTTCTGTAGTGTGGCACATTTTAAGAGGATATTAATACGCTGAAAGAAGTATGCTTCCTGCAAAGCAACACAGGATCCCTGCAATTCTGGGAACTATGCTGTATATTACAGTTTTAGGGCTCATCCCTGGGCAATTTTGGGTTCACTCAGATCTAAGAGCCCAAGTCTCCTTTATGAAACAAATGGAAATCATTGAAAACAATTGATGATATAAATATGAAGAATTAACATATACCTGTAGGTTCATAAGAACAAGATGAACTGCTAAACTGCTATGGGTTAAATGTTGAATTAACACATAATTCAACATAATTCTGTGGTGTTGGAGAAGACTCTTGAGAGTCCCTTGGACTGCAAGGAGATCAAACTAGTCAACCCTAAAGGAAATCAGACCTGAATATTCATTGGAAGGACTGATGCTGAAGCTGAAGCTCCAATATTTTGGCTACCTGATGAGAAGAACTGACTCATTAGAAAAGATGCTGATGCTGGGAAAGACTGAAGGCGGGAGGAGAAGGGGACGACAGAGGATGAGATGGTTGGATGGCATCACCAAGACTTTATGGACCTGAGTTTGAGCATGCTCCGGGAGTTGGTGATGGACAGGGAGGCCTGGCATGCTGCAGACCATGGGGTCACAAAGAGTCGGACATGACTGTGTGACAGAGCTGAACTGAAACGTTGAATAAAAAAACTGAAACAACTAAGTTTTCATTACATTAGTTGCTATATTCTGGATTAAAATGTAGAATCTAGTTTTTTAATGATAATAATTGTAATTTACTGAGCACCTATTACATGCCAGGCACTTGGTACTGATTATCTTTAATAACAAGCCTGCAAGATAAGAGTTCCCCTTTTTAGAATCCTGAAAACTGAGATTGGACAGTTTAAACAAGTTAATCAGAATCACAAAGGTAGTGCATAGAGAACTAACTTTTTTAAAAGCCCATTTTGGTAATTTTAATAAAGTGCCTTTCTTTCCTACTTTTAATTTACATCTAAAGAGTCATTTATATCAGTTCTATTGCTAGCATTTAAATGAAATTAAAATATACTCAACTTATGTATGGAATATATCTGCTTGAGAAACCAGAAAAGTAAAATAATACTCTGTTCTTAACTTACCCTCACATTTACCTATTACAATTTTATTATAAATTTATTATAGAACAGGTATTTAACAGGTATGTAACAGGTATAAATTTATTATATAACAGGTTTGCTAAAGTACCATGAGTAGGATGTTAGGTTAAAAAGTAAAAGCATGTTTGTTATCTTTTATACAACAGAAAATGAGTAAAATTTCTCTGCATTTTTGTTAAAATTAAGATTTTGAATCTGAAGTAGATATGCATTTCTAAATGACTTTTTTACTTTATGCAGATCTCGTAAGTGGCAGAATGTAAAAGTTTACTGTAAATTTCCATAAGTTCTGGCACTTTCCAAGTTATGGGCATGGTACAACATTTCACTGTGACTTACAGTATAATGCCGCTATAATAAAAATTTCCTGTCAAGTTGTTCTCTCCTGAAATGCCTGAAGTGTGTCAGTTTACGTGACGGAATAAAATATATGATGGAGGTGAGAAGTGAATCTGCACTGTTTCATCTTTATAGTAAAAGGGACAGAATGGGGCCCAAATAGTGTGGGGGTACACGTGTGTCTTCAGTGATTATATATAATAGATTGTTTGAAATGTCTCCATTATGCCATTTATTTTTGCATCTCATCATCTGGAATACATAGAGTTTCGAGTTTTATGCAGATTTTCAGTTATCAAAGTACTTTTCAATGGCCACTGGGAACTCGGTTTCAGTCATGTGAGTGGGTTTAGCTGGGACATCATTTATCTAAAGGACATCCACTTAAAAGAACTCCCTTCTGTGGGCTTTGATGCTGTTTCTCCCCTCCAGCCTGTTCTTCTGACAACTCCAAAGTGCCTTTACCTCCAATGCCAAATTCTCCACTTGGTCTTTCTTGTCTCCTCCTTCAGAGAACTTCGCTTCAAAAACTGAACTCTCATATTATTGCTGTTGCGGAGACTTTCTCCCCATCCCCTCAGCTGATAGAGTTTCATTTTATGTAAAACTAAAAAGTCCTTTCCTAACTCCTCCTCTTCCTTCCCTTCCTCTGTCAACTTTCTAGAATAACAGTGTAGCTCTATTCCTTCATTTCTTGACATATTGTAACTGGGTTTCTATCTTCAATACCATATGGCTCTTGAAGACAATGACTTCCTGGCTGTCATGTCCTTGATCTTTTTTCACTTCTACCCACAGGATATTCTCTCCTTAAAGCCTCTTCTTTGATGGCATTTGTGTGTCTCTTGGTTTTACTAGCACTACTAAGACTGGTATTTTCCAAACTACTCTTTCCCTGGATCATCCGTTTTTTCCACCTCCCGACCTATTGCTATCCATACTTTTCAGGATGAGTGGTTCTCAACACTGAGTGTGCATCAGAAATACCTGGGCACTTTAAAAATACTGTTGACTTATTTGAGCTCTACCATGCACTTCTGAGTCAGAGTTGAGCCCTGGAGAATGTGGCTTGTTAAAACCCCTTTGCTGCTTTTGGCTGCGCATGGCTCTGGTGGCAGGCATTTCTCTAGGCTGCCTTCCTTCATTACGCGCTTGCTTGGCGATTCCATGGTGTCTCGGCTTTACACATTATCACTCTGCTAAGGTACTTGTTCAATAGTTCTGGATTATTTGTAAGAAAAAAAAATCATTTCATGGCCAAGTGTGGGAAAGATTAAACAACAGAGAGATTATTTTGCTGAAGGACGTCCCAAAATTATATGTACACTTCATACCTTTATGATACTTAAGGCTCTTTTTACTCCATTGGAAAGTGTTGTTTGCATCCAACTTGATTGCCTGCCTCCTATAATCCACTATAAATATCATGGCCAGATTATCAGTTTAAGGCACAGCTCTACTCTTGACACTTCCCTCCTCAAAAATCATCAGTTACCTGTGGCTCAGAGCCAAGTTTAAATTCTCTGGCTTGGTATTCGAGGTTTTGGAAAATCTGACTTGAACATTTTCAACCTGCTTTTTACCTTTCATTATATGATGAAAAATGTATAGACTCTGAAGTCAGACATATTTGGATGTGAATTATGTTTTATCCTGGGCAAGTTTGCTTATAAATGAAAGATAACCTTTCCTTTTCTATCAAGTGGAAGCAGTATTATTTTGAGGATTACAAGTTAGTCCTTCTCATACCCTATGCAGAAATGCTTGCTAACACCTAAAAAACAGTGGTTCTCAAATTTCAGTAGGCACCATTATCAGTGGGGATATTTGTTATAAAAGGAGATGGCTGGGCTATACCTTGATCTAGACTTGGTAGGTCTATGTGTGGACTTGGTAGTTTCTAGAACTACACTGTCTAATATGTAGACATAGGCTACAAATTAAGTATTTGTAGTATGGTTAGTCTGAACTGAGATGTGCTATAAGTGTAAGATACCCAATTTTAAGACTTAATATGAAAGAAATAATGCCAAAATATCTCCAACAATTTTTTTATTGGACATACACTGAAATAATATTTTGTCTATATTAGCCTAGCTAAAATGTTATTCATATTGATTTCACTTGTTTAATTTTTTATTGTACTGCTCTAGAACGTACACAAGTTAGCACAAGTTCCCCCAATGATTCTTTAGTAGTTATCCTCAGATCACTTTGAGAAAATATATATATGAAATGTTAAACCTTCTGAAAGAAGAACCAATACCCTTATATATCTTTATATCCCCACAGTATTCTGAACATTGTGGGTAGTTAACTATATACTAATTGAATTTAGACTTACTTTACATTTTAAGCCATCAAAATCCTAAAAAATTATTTTTTAATTACATTTCTTAAGTGGAACAACAATAACAACAACAACAAAAATACCTGAAATTATGGCTTTGTTCCCAAATCAAAAAAAAAAAAAATCTTCTCAAAGAACTGGGATTTTACCCTATAGTTATTTGACTTTGTATAGAAATAGGCCATTTATCCCTCTAGGTTCCAAAACTGTTCAATATGATCATACACAAGTTCTTCAATTAAAACTACTATTTAACTTTATATGGGGATATGTGCTAATTTTTATGCCATACTAAGGTAGCCAGATGAGTGGGGGAAAACATACCTGGGGAAAAGGAGGTCTTATTTCGGGACAAATGAGGTGAGAATGGCTGACCACTCTGGACATAAGAGCGAGAACTAAGAAAGACACAGTTAGAAATATGGAAGCTAATGCTGGGATGAAGAACAACTTTGACATTATGACTGTTAGAAGAGAAATGGTCACAAAATTAGAAATATGTTTTAAAGATTGTTTAGTAATAATGAGTGAAGATTTCCCCACTTACCTCATTGCCACATTGCTGCCATCGATAACTATTGGCCTCAGATTTTCCCCGTCATCTGTTATAATCTCTTGCATCGGAGATTCAGACCGCTGAGATTCCAGGGAAGACGTTTCCCGCATTATAATGTTCAGTGTACTAACTGTTTGTTCAGCCTCACTTTTATTTCCAAGTTTGACAAGTTCTCCCAGAATATCATTGATTAAAGCATCAGTACCAAGTTTGTTTAGCACAAGTTGAACCTGTTCTTCAGAATAACCTAACTTCAGTGCAAATTCCAGTTTTGTTTGGTATTCTCGCACCACATCAGGGGGTTTTTTCACTTCCTTGGATGGCTGGGATTCTTCAGGTTTAAAGTCTTGCAAAATTTCACTGCATTTGAGTATGTGAGGCTCTAAACAGGGAGACCTACAGAGCTGTCTGTGAGTCTTGGTTAATAAGCATGGCTCTCCTGAAATGCTACTCAATTGTTCTGACTCATTATCAGAATTTGTGCTTTCTTCAGAGTCACCAGAGCTCGCATTCTCTTCAGACACCTCTTTTCCTTCCTTGCCGGAGTTAACTTTATCCATTGTTGGTTTTTCTACCATTGACCAAGGTACAGATGTACTTGAATGTGGGTCAGTGCTCTCCACATAAAGGTGGCCTGGGTCATGCCCCAGATGATCCTTCAAGCCCATGAAGCTGTTGTGTGTACTTGACTCCACTTTGCTGTTTTTTCTGTATTCTTGAATGCAAAGCACCCCGTATTCCTAGAGAAAAATGTAGAACATTTAGAATTTCGTATTTACTGGTTCATTTCTGGTTCAATAAAGAAGTTGGGAGCGAGTCATCAAACTACTGAATATCAACTTTGTTTTGTCTACATCCTCTCATCACTCATAACACCCTTCCAAGATAGTATCATGTCTTTTTCAGACGATGAAGTTAGGAATTAGAAACGCTAAGTATTCCCTCCAAGGAAGCAAAGTAAATAAGTAGCAGAACTGTAATTTTTTTACCCAGTTTTGTCTGGTTTCCAAACCCATGCTTTTCCCACAGTATCATACTGCTTCTCAATCTAGATGGAAGAGATTCTCCCAGAGTTAGAAAGGCCTGTTTCTACAGTGACACATCGAATATTATATATATATATATATAGCATGTTTTAGATGTGCTATGACAGGTTATATACATTTTCTCTAAAAGAATTCATAAAAATTTGCAAAAATTCTGTTAAAGGGAAAGCCATGTGAAAAGGAAAACACTAACTTACTATAATTTAAAAGTTGTTAATTTGGATTAATCTAAAGACTTTCAAAAATAATTTAGGTACTGTAATGAAAGAGCACAGATTCTACAAGAGGCAACAAGGAATGAAATAATTACAAAGTGAATTATATTCCACTTAAGAAGTGAATAGTTTTGCCCTAATAATCTTTATTTTGCGAATCCTGAACACAGTAACAGAATACAACTCTCAACACTGCGCTACCCTTATTAAGTGCCAAAGACTAGTCTCTTTCATTCCAGGGGGGAAAGCGCTTATTCTAGCACAATTATAGAAAGTACAGGAATATCTTTCATTAGCAGCAGATAATTAAGTACATTGAATAAGTGAATAAAATTTATTCAAAATAAAACTGAATAAATGTTATCTTAATTTCTTGAATTTTATGGCAGAAAATACTTCTGTATCACATTAGATAATTAGCTAACTGCTATCTGCATTTTGCTAAAGCCATCTTTTCTTCTACTTTCCCCATGCAGGAATGCTTTTACGTTTAAAATGCTTTTGCCATTTTACTAGTTTCTTTAGTCTATTGCAATTAATCATTATTTCTCTACCAGGAACAGGTTAGCAAAATAAAATTATTTTCTCTTGTGCTTCATTGTAGGGACTATATGCACATCAGTAGTTTACTTATTAAGGCAATTTCAGTGTTCTATCCATGATTAACATTAGTAAGCCAGTGGCAGCTGAATTTGAGACTGTCATAAAACACCTATTTTAATAACCTGAAAAAGAAAATTGGAAAAACATTTTATTCTACAGTTCCTCAACATCTTATTTACAGTAGAAAGAAGCTATTATATAAATGCTAAGAGAAAATACTAAGTGATTTTCTAAGAAGCTGCACATTTGAATGCATTTGGTGAACTTATTACAGAGTGAAGTATTTCTACATAATGAAATAAATTATATTAACTATGGTAAATACTAGAGAAGAGACCATGGAATCTTTAGCTTGATAACAGTACACTTAAAATCCCTCCAGTGTAGAACTCCTACATATTTCTATAGGAGTTTCTTCAGGTTTTATCCCTTGAGACGACAGATAACTTTAACATCATTGTTCTAATATGGCATTCATTAGTTTTTAAAGAAACATCACCCTCTCTTGGCTTCTGATTGCAAAAATGATAAAAAAAGAAATTTTCCTTGGGAGACCTCTATATACATCTGCTCTATTATGAAGCTGTATTCATTTCAATTTTTTTCTTTTAATATGGATGTGCATGAGCCCAATTATTAGAATTAAAGGAAGGGATTTTGAAAGCAAATCTTTATACTCAGTGATTTATTAACTACTGTAATATACTGACACCATAATGCAAGCAACAAATCACAACAGCATTCTAATAAAGGGATACAGTTAAAAAGAAAAATCTGTATTGTGGCCTTGGTAGAGCTTCCACCAAAAGTATCTTAAACAAGGAAAACCTATTGGAAGCTGGGCTGCCTGGCAACCAGAGCTGGTTGCTAAGCGGCACTCTTTTAACGTGCCATCATGAATGCTAGCACAGTGAAAGAATAATTTGGTATGAACAAAAGCCTATAAAAGAGACTGGGACTTAAGTGCGTCTGGTTTACCCTCTGAGAACAATGCAGCTGCCAAACCAATCTGGAAGCTCCGACATCATTGTTCTGTAAACCTCACAATCTGCTCTGACTGCAGGAAGTGTATTTAATGGGCAACATTTTTGATCTCCCCTAAAAAGTTTGGATTTTGCATAAGTGCTGTTGTGAGATAATTCTTCAAGATAATGATTCACAGACCAAATCCCTGAATTGAACTAGGAAATATTATTTTAATATTGAGCTGTAATGTTTTTCTTTTGGACTGTTTTAAACAAAATGAACACTTTATGAAAAATTCAGCCAGTGGGGAATATTAGAATGAAATATTATGTTTAAAGAATTTTCACATTTGTCAAAGAAGTAAAACCAGATACTGTGAAGTTTTTAAACTGAAAATTAACCAGCCTAAAAACGTATTTAAATCTTTTCTGTTATCACTTTCAGTCTCATATTAAAAGTGTTGGGAACACTATGTAAATCTTCTCTACTGTGTAATTTTATTACAGGAATATAATGATTAGATAAGGATAAAATGGTATTATCAGTTGTTTTCTTTTTATAATATTAAGCTAGATAAAACTCATTTGTATTGAGTGAATACCACACCTTTAGGTTGTGATAATTCATATAATTTATATATACTATGAAACTAAAATGTTTCCAAGTAAGCTAACATGATTTTTAATATTAGGTATAAGTGTAAGCTTGATTTACACTACTTCAAAAAATTTATACTTAATGTTGTTAGGCAAAATAACTTTTCTTTTAAAATATTCTGGTTGGACTTTTTTTTCACACTCACAGGCCTCTCTTCATCTTCCAGATTTCATTGGTTACCTCAAAGAAAGTTATCCAATGTCATCTTGTACTAAGCAAGCAGTTAAATAATTTTTAGTTCCTATAAATCAACAGACTAAATACATAATATAAATTTGAAATAACTTATTTTTACTGACCCAAGTGGTAAAGATTTGGTTTTTAAAACTTTAATCTCTAAAATGCTTTCTTATTCACTTGTAATTAACAAAAGATTGCCCTGAATGAATATGGTACTAAGAAAAATTGGCAATGTTTTGAAATCCAGTTAAGAAAAAATTAAATGCTATTCTTAAAATTTAAAAGCCAACAAAAATAGTTTCATAGACTGCAGTACTACTTAATGTAATGTGCAAAACTTTACAAGGAATTTTTATTATAAGACATCTTAGAACAAAGAATGGTATGTGATCTTAATTTTTGTTCAGTGCCTTAAAAATGACCAATATAATTTTGAAAATGATTAGCAAAGACTCCAAAAAATATCACAAAATTTACTATTACATGCAAGAAAGAAAACATTTTTCTCCTTAATTTTTAAACCATGAACTTTTAAGTTTTGCCCTTTACTGAAATGCAAATGCATATAAATCATCTTTAATCATCTATTAACAAGAGTAATTTTCCTCATTTCATGAAGAAGCAGCCTAGACAGTCTCATACACAAAGTAGGTCAGTGTTTATATTCCCACAATTATCAAAAAACTCTAAGAATACAGCTTAACATTTAGGCTCTATATCAGAGACCCGTTATAACTGGCCTTTATATACTATATTCATGAACACAGAAGGTACTGGGGAAATATTTAGTGGTCTAAAAACATATTTCTGCACTTACAGAGCTTTAGATTTCCTTGAAATATTGTATTAGAAATGAACAATTTTTCTTGCTGAAGGCCTAGTAAGTTAAACAATAAAATAATACTATATGTTGAAAAAGAACTAAAACGTCATGCTAATTTTGTAGATGATAAAGTGTAAACAATTATTTTAATTGCCCAAAAGAACTTTTATACTAGCTGAAAGCAGATTTATGATACAACGGCTATTTACTAAAAATCTGCTGCATACACAAAGATTTCCCCATTTAGTGAGATTTTTCTTAAAGTTCTCATTAGATAACTTAGATAATCCTTTATCTCAAATTCAGTAAAAAAATTTTTTTATATTCTAAAGAGCATCATATTAATCAGGAATATGAGACCATAAACTTGTTAAATCAAATTGTTTGTTTGTAACATTGAGTTACAGTGCCATAAAGTGGGTTCTGATTGTTATCCAAATGGTAATAGTAGAACAATGAAAATAAAATAATGAATATGTAATAAATACCTACTGCTGTAGTCTCTGTGTATTTAATTACCATTGTATTTCAGTGAGTGCTGTTGTCTGCATCCCTCTAGCTAACAAAAGAAGGATGTCCCTTTGAACAGATTGGTTAATGCTCTGGGGCAACAGATGTCTACTGGAACTGCAGGAGACCAGCAACTGGTGGCCTGCCCATCTTCTGAAAACTTTCAATAGACTTATGCATATGCTCACACAATAGGGCATGTGGTAGAAATGAAAACCTCTTTTTAACCCTTTATGCTCTTTCTTTTCCTCCCAACTGATAGATGAAAGTCTTTGTCTCCTCCCTTCCCCATTACAGATCTCTTGAAAGCAACAGTTCTCTAAGTGACATCTTCAATCTCATATCTAAAACTAATGTAAGCAAAAAAAAAGGTGGGAAGAAACTCATGAAACTATACATGAGTACTGAAACCGCTGGCAAAGCAAATGAATGCTTAATCATCATAATTAAAACAAGATGAACCATCTAATAGCAATCCATCTCCCCAAGCTAGATTTTTAAGACAATGGAAAAATCTATCAAATCTTACTATCATTTTGCAGCATCTAGGTCTGACAGTGACACCTTAAGGAAACTAGGAATGTGACAAGAAGATAAAATCTAAATTCACTGTTTATCAAAATATCGTAACATTTTAACTTATCTTTAAGTACAAATGGTTACTTACATGCCTACTGTCTCGCAAATGTTTATGAAACTGTAAGTAATCATTTATATAACTGCAGAATATAAAAATGTAAAAAGTCTGCTTCAGAGACATGTTTTACAGAAAGAATTAAATTTTCTGGCATTTTGGCACTATGTATTAATTTGTAGCCTTTCATCTGTGGTGCATTGTATCCTTAACAGAGTTCAAAGTAATATTCTGAATATTTAGCAAAGTTTAACTTCCAAGGCATTAAGTAGCACATATACTCACGTTCACAGGAAAACACAAAGACACTGGTTTCTGTAGCAGCTTCAGGAGTAACTCCTTAACACAATTTTAGCTGCAGACTTCCAGGCAGGCAAGAAGAACAATGAATGAGTGAACAGATGGAATGGCAATGTCTTTGCTTAACCTATTACCGAGTGGAATATCAGCCAATCACAGGCCAGAAAGCTCACAATTAGCCGGCCAGGCAGATGCAAGCCAACCTCAGCACCCTGAGTCAGGTTCGCAGGTTTCTAAGATAAGCAAGTTGATGTCATTCTTGGGTCTGCCCCGGGGCAGCCTGTGTATTAAGGAGGGGGTATGCAGAGACAATAGGCCGTACAAAGCTGACTAGTAGGCAGCTGCTCTTGGAGAGCAGAGTCATTAGGGAGCGGGCTGCCAACAAGAAACACCTGGCTTGGGCAGACTTCAGCTTTTCCTCCTTGTTTTTAAACAAAACAAAGAAACCAATTACATTTTAAAGTAGTAAAAGTTGCATGTTTCCTAAAAGCTGAGGCTATCCTCTAGTCTTTTAGTTTTTTGTTTCTGAGAGAAAAAGAAACTGAGGTTTGTCAAAGTAGTAATTAACGACTGCAGCAACCCCTCTCCTTTGATAAGTGATTTACAGGCGAAATGAGACAGAGGTTAGAGCAGAACCACTTCCCTGGAAGTACCAGGAAGTATAAAATATTTGTAAGCATTGGTTGATTTGTTGCAAGACAATAAAACAAACAGATGATGAAAGTAAGATTGTAAAAGAAAAAGGTTTGAGAGCTTACAGACAGAACTGATTTTTAAAAGTGCATTAGAAGTACAGTGTAGTAAGATAAAGCAAGTCTGGTCCACCTTGGTGCCAAGTGAGTCATCTAAACTGAGTATTTGGACAAAACTATTTAATTTCAATCTAAAACCACCAAAATGAGCCACTTTATGTCAAATAGTGTAAAATTATTTTATTATCGAAACTAATCATGTAATTAAAGAAAAATCTTTCATTATGTTTTAATATACAACATGATGTTATGTGTTGTATTTTGTATTTCATAAAATTTGTAAGATGTACACATTTCAGTTCAGAAACAAGTTACAAAGAAGTTATTTACAAAGCAGAAACACTGTAATATTTTTAAAGGGCACCAAGTATACAAAAATCATCCCTGTCAGTGAGGAAGCCTGTTATCCTGATTTATTTCCCAGATCACCAGACTACAGTATTTATAATGTTATGGACTATCTGCTTTTGAGTGCTGCATAAATTATATCTTGAGTGGTCTCTGATTATGAAAATTCAATCAAAATTTAAACACCATCAGGTGTTGTGAGAATATTTCCCTGCTAAACAATATCTAGAGCTGTTCTACTACTTGCTTATGTGATACAGAACACACACACACACACGCACACACACACATCCTCTTTTATTCCAGTGAAAATTAGAAGAGTGAAGGCCAAAAGCTCCTCTTAAAATACAATTTTCTGATATAAGCTCATTTAGGCAGAGGTTAGGCTTTCCCATTACATAATCAAGCACTCTACAGGTATAAAATTTGGCTAAAGCACCCCCAAACAATCTCAAACAATCTAAATCAATCTCTCTTCTCACATAAAAATATAGACACTACTCACAGGATCATTTGAGAATACTTAGAAAAAAGTTAATATTGGTTGGGACTCGGGCATGTCCTGATTGTGCCCAGGTCAAATGTTAAGTCAGATGCTTTCTGTTTACAAAATAAGAGGAAAATATATGGGTAAAATTTTTCAGTTCCTCACCGAAAACGTTCCGTATACCTACTGAAAGCCTAAAAATTATTGGTGTTTCCAGAAAGAAAACTAAAATATAGAGTATGGTGTTTGTAGGTCATTATTTGTCTATAGATATTTTTCCTCAAAAAGAACTTAATATTCCATGGAAGTATGTCATTCCAAAAATGTTAGAAAATTTTAAAAATTTGTGGAAATATTTTTAAACTGAATGTAATGATTAGATTCTAAATATCAAACTAATTTCTAAAGGCAGAACTATTCTTTTTCTACCAAGGATTACAGCAATGTTTCTGCAACAGTTACACCACTAGAGATCAATATAAAGCATTTCTAAAATTAGAGTTTATTGCAAATTATAAAGTGAATTTCATAGAGTTCAAATTTTATGTCTTGGGTAAGCATACGAACATCCCAGGAATCAAAAAAGTTAGAATTTTATCTTTTTTTTTGGTGGTGTGGTGGTAACTTTTTCAAAAAAAATCTCATGAGTAAAAGGTAAGAAAGATAAGTCAAGGCCACTGGTATGGTTAGTAAATAGACTTTTGGTAAAACTGAATTTGATTAAATAAGATCAAGATAAAAAATATAACATATTCATGCAAAGTTGTTAACAACTAAAACCAAATAAAACTTAAGCTATGTAGTGACTAGAGATCGTGAGGTCAATATTTATGAATTTACATTGAACCCTTTTCCCTTTTGTATATAAAAAAGACACTCTTTAGTATCAACAGACAGTCCCTCTTTCCCTTGGACTTTCTTTCTTCTCTTTTTCCCCATTGCTACTATAGTTACTACTTTATAGCTTTAATTCAGGAGGAGGAGGAATCTTCTCACCAATTTCTGCCACTGTGAACACAAAGAATGAGAGAAAACTACCCACAAGCTCAGCGGGAAGCCTGATCCCTAGCACTGGATTAAGCTTTTCTGCAAACAGCAAATAAAGGCAGTGATCTGAAAAAGCTGATCAGATCCTGCTGTGGTATTTGGACTATGTTGGTTGCTAGCACTGGATAACTTGATAAGCACATTAAAACATCTGTAGGTGAAAAGAGGCCCTCCCCTGCCTCTTTTAGTCCAATGGCCCTGGTCCACTCCCAGTTGCAGAGAAATGCAGACAGCTGTACTAGGCTGTCCGGGCCACTGCAATGACTGACTGAGCACAGGGCGCAGTGTGTGACCGTGTGGCTTCAGCAATACCACTAAAATCTGTCAGTGTCAAAGGCTTTTCTAACATTTGAAAATTCAACTGTTTGCTGAGGTGTGAATGTGAAACACGTGGGTTGTCATGCTGGTGTTGGCATCAATTCTCTTTGTCAGGGGTGATCCAAACTGGCTTCCTGGCACCTTTACCCTAATATGGATTTGTTCTCCTTCAATCTACAATCTCTTTTGATCCTAACACCACCACCATCGAAATAAGGTTATTAGTTCAAATCTTCCCAATTGTCCCTGGAAGTTTGAAAGATTAAATTTAACAAAAAACTCTTATTAATTTAATTAAACAACAACAACAACCAGCTAACCAAAAACCTAACTTATGCACTCGGCGTAAAAGAATGGAGCAAAATCGGGGACTCCTCTCCAACCTGAGAGCTATTAGATATGGAGGAAGTCAGACGGGCATGAGAGACCCTTACTACAGTTCATTTCCTTAGGAGTAGATCACTTTTGTTTCTTAATTTATCCTTCCTTCAATACTGAGTACATCCCTGCCAAAGTAATTTTCACTGACACTACTCTTAACTTAGGTTTTAAAAAAAAAATCGCAGCAGTGGATCACATCTCTTGTTCTCTGCACTGTTCTCAAGACTCCCCTTACAGTGGGGGCTCCTCTAAGCCCTGTCATCTTATTTCCCACTTCAATTAGGGTGAAGTCTCAGAGGCTGAAACAACGGTTCCTTCACTCGTGTTCTCTTGCACAGCCTCACCTACCCAGATCATATTTGTTGTTCTAATTCCAGCTCGAGGCTTACTTTTCCATAAAATCTTCTTGGACCGGTCCGGTTTTTACTGAATTTCTATAACATGAATAGTCTGTACTGCATTATATAGCATTTACTTATGAACCAGGCTGTAAGCTCCTTGAGGGCAGATCCATTTAATCTTCCATAATCCATACAGAGGAAAAAAACCTGTATGGTACCCAGCAGCGTGTTGCTATCTAGAAGACATCTGACTGAAAAATAGGACCAGTAGAGAAACAGGCTCCTGCAAATCTGAATGCAGGCTTTCACATGAACAAAATGCTCCCTGCGAGCTTTTATTTCTCCTGGTGAACAGGGTGAGCTTATCAAAGAGCCCGCGGTGATCGGCAGTGTTTCTACAGCCCCGGCTCTGCCATGGGGGCTGCTTTCAATATTCAGGGCAACTGTGCAACTGAGTAACAAGCTCAGGCCTGGCAGGCATGAGAGGCCTCTTCTTGGTCCCCTTCTCTGGTTCCAGCTTCCTGACCAGAGAGGCATCCCTTGGAGTTACACTCTGGCCTCCTCCTCCTCACCTGGGGGAGGGGGTCTGTGTGAGCCAAGCGCCCCTCCCTCTGCACATTTCTCTTGGGGTCCGCCCTGGTGCAGACAGCACAGAGTTGCTTTGCTCTCCAGCGCTGCCTGAGATTGAGTGATTACATCTTTCTAATTTGGGGGTTCAATGTTACTAAGCCCTTTATGTTGTGCTCTTAAATCATTCTCTGCAATAGCTTCATCAACAAGAGTTGCTGTTTTTATGTCCATCTGCATGGGTCCTTTGTCTATATCTCAGCTGGTTCTGAACTAAGGCAGGAAAAAACAATATTCAATAATATTTTGTTATAAAGAGCTACTAAGGGGGAAAAAAGGTGATGAAAAGACTTATATAAATTAATTCTGAACAGACCATTTTAAAAATACATATGAAGGGATAAAGTTAAAAAAATAAAAGAAACAATTCTGTAACAAAGAAAGATAATGCTTTCCCAAGTCAAAATTCTTAGGGTTTCACTATAAGAATACTTCACTGCCGTATCACTAAGAGAATATAACTCTTGATTCTCTTTACAGTTCAGAGACAAATAGTAAATCCACAAAGTAGTATTTCTTCTCAGTGATCTAAAAACAAAGAAACTTTTCTACAGTCACTTTAAGTGACAATATAACCCATATCCTAAGACTTCACATATTTCCTAATGACTAGCTTTCCATTTAGTTTTTTCGGCTGTGCCGCTTGACTTGTGGGATTGAAGTTTCCGGACCAGAGATCAAACCTGGGCCCACAGCAGTGACAGCACCGTGTCCTAACCACTGGATGGCCAGGCAATTCTCTTCCCAAAGCCCCTGCAACTTCCATTTCACATTTTTTAAAAATTCGAATAAACAAGCAAGTTTTTTTAAAAAGGTGATCTTCAATTTCTATAAGACTTGCAAATACTCAAGGAATGAGATTTTAGTAGAGCTCAGGGACTATAAATGAACCCAAAATGATGTACTAGCTTGCTGAGGCAGCTGTGTGGGGAGCAGGAGAGAGAAAATTCACAAGGGAGAAAGGACCTGTGTGATTTTAAAAGAAGTATGAAGCACATGATATCATCCATGTTAACAAAACACACAGTTGTATTAAGTACCACTGAAACTGAGAAAAAGCTGACCAAACTGTGTAATTTCATACGAAGTATATACAAGACATATTCTCTGCATTATAACACAGCTGGCTGGTATATGTGGCACCTTATCTCTGACAGTAATCATAATAACATTTACAACATCCCTCTCAAAGCCTAGTCTCTCCTTCTGACCCCACAGCACAGTACCTCCCACTTCCCACCCACACATGCTCACTGATGCACATTCATCTCAGCTCAGAGTATGTATACAAGCTGAGGTTGGCACAGGTCTTTTCTTTTTCAGGTGTTAAATAACTATTTAGCAAACTAATTCAAAACTGCTTGACAAAAAGTTTAAAAGTGAAATTGACAGACTCAGACTATAAGGAATAACCATACCAGACAGAATTAAAAGAGGACTCTATCATTAGGGGTCTCAGTTCTTGCTAATGATCTAGAAGACAGTGTAATAGGACATTAAATATAAAGGAACTCAGGAAGAAATAAAAATGTAGCTTACAGCAAATAATATAAAAGGAGTTGCAAACCAACTATGACCCAATTAAAGTTCTTTGGTAATTGTAAGTTCGATCTAAATATAAATTCTTACTAATAATCAAGACAGTTGTTTCTCATACACCAATTTCTATAAGATGAGAAATGAAATGCTCGAGTTAGTACTTCAATGGTACTACTGGTTTTAGATAATTGTCCTAGTGTGCAAGAGACTGAAAAACTCTTGAGAGGCTAACAAAATTAATGGTTGTGTTAGAAAATGCTCGCTAAGATTAGCATAGAAGTTCATAACACAATTTTTTCTTTATAGAGTTCTATTCATATCAGAGGATGATATAGTAATTTACATTAAATTTAGAATTCTGAGCATTTAGGACAAGATTCCTTCTAAATGCAAATCACCAAATACTATAAGTTAAATCTAGACTATGAATCATCCTAAACAGCTGCCAAAACAATTCAACCACAAACTCTAACAGACCAAAGATTCTTATATTTCGTTTTCTGCCGTATCTCCAGCACTAGCAGAGTGCCTACAGGTGCTTAATAAATATGTGCTAAATTACAGCATTTCAATAACTGGGCCAAAAATCTCTTTACCAGATTTATTTGTTCTTTACTTCCCTTCACACAACCTGCACTCCAGCCAAACACAAGGATTTAAAGCAGTAGTTCTTTCAATTTGGTTGCACATTGGAATCTTCTGGGGAGATTTAAAATATACTGGCATACGAGTTTCCTCCCGAGAGATATTTTTTTTTGGTCTGGGTGAAGCATGGCCATAGGCCAGGTGATTCTAATGTACAGCCAAGTTTAAGAACACTGCCTTAAAGATTCTTTCTCCTAAAATACCTTTCTCCATAGCTTCACAGGTTAAAATCTCACCTATTAGTATTGAAGGTTCCCAACTCTGCCTTGAAACCTTTTCCAGAATACTGTTAAACTCATCTTGGATTATCTGAGTATTGCACAGGGCCTGGCATACGGTTGGGACTTGACAAGTGTCTGAGTGTCTGGGGGCATGGCACATAGTAGAAACACAGTAAATACTTATTGGAAGAATGATGTGTGGTTGGTCCTCATTATTTGCAGATTCTGTACTTGCAAACTTGCCTACTCACTGACATCAATTTACCCCCAACTCAATCTTTGCAGTGCTTTTCAGTCATTCCACTGCCATGTGCATGAGCAGAGAGGCGAAAAATCTGAGTTGCCAGAAACACACATTCCAGCTGAGGCTGAACACATCCCTCATGTTGAAACAAGTGTCCTAAAAAGGACTAGTTAGCTCTATGATTTTCGCATTTTTGTGCTTTCTGTTGGTGAATTTGCTGCTTAAATGGCCCCCAAGTCTAGTGCTGAAGTGCTACCTAAGTGCAAGAAAGATGTGATGTGTCTTGTGAAGAAGTATGCGTGTTAGGTAAGCTTTGTTCAGGTATGAGTTACAGAGCTGTTACAGGTTGCAAGTTCAGTGTTAATGAATCAACAGTGTATACTTAATAAAGTGTCTCTAAACAGTACCACAGTACTGTTTAGCTTCCCTGGTGGCTCAGACAATGAAGCATCTGCCTGCAATGCAGGAGACCCAGGTTCGATCCCTGGGTCGGGAAGATCCCCTGGAGAAGGAAACGGCAACCCACTCCAGTACTCTTGCCTGGAAAATCCCGTGGATGGAGAAGCCTGGTGCAGGCTACAGTTCGTGTGTTGCAAAGAGTCAGACACGACTGAGTGACTTCGCTTTCACTTTTTCAAACATGTACAATAAGGTTATGGATTGATTGGTCCATGAAAATGTTCTGACAGGAGGCTTGCAGGAACCTATCTTAAGCAATGGTTCAGTATTTGTAGTAACTTCATAGAACATAACTACAGTTGACCCTGGAACAACAGTGGGTTTGAGATGCACGCATCCACAAAACTATGTGATTCTTGGATGGCTGATCCGGGGGTGCGGAACCCTGGATCCTGAGAGCCGACAGAAGTTATAGTCTAATTTCTGACACAGGGTGGGTGGTGTCCCTACTGCCTGTGATGTTCAAGGGCAAACTGTTCAAGGAAAAACAAGATTGACTGTAATTTCACTCTCTCTTCAGAATTCTTAGTGACCATACCCGTAATTTTTAATGCCATTTTCATTCGGCAAATGGGCACCTCTTAGGTGCCAGGTCCTGGGGATACAGCAGGAACAAAGCCAGTCCCTTCTCTCACCAAGTTCACAGAGGGAGAGGATGCAAATGATAAACACATGTTAGGTGACAATAGATACGACAGAGAAACTTTTAATCAGGGAAGGCTCCTCTGATAAAGTGGTATCTGTGCAGATACCGAAATGAAGTGAAAGGAAGGTGTAACAGGAGGAGGCAGGGCTAAGTACAAAGCTCTGAGATGAGAGCGTGTTCACAGGACAGCAAGGTGGCCTGTATGACTGGTGGCAGGTGAGCAAGGGGAGGACTCAGAAAGTGAGGTCAGAAAGGCGAGGTCCAGGGAAGCCACATCATGAAGAGCTTTGAAGGGCAACGCTTCTCAAAACTTTACACACCATTTCAATCACAGGAGAATCTTTTGCATGTATGTGCTTCCAGATACTTAAGAACTGCTTTGACAAGTTTCAACCAAAAAGCTAATGGGAGTTTGATGGAGAGTGTGTTGCAGTAATACTTGCTTAAAAAGCACAAAAGATTATATTGTTAATCAGGAATAGTTTAGTGAAATTTCCTCTCTCAATATAGTTCCCTAGATTTCTTTGTAGGGGGCTTATAAATTTCTTTTTAAACTTGTCTTAAAATATTTTGCTTTTGTTCTTGCTATGAAAGGTGGTTTTTTCCTTCCCTCATATTTTCTAACTAGTTATGGTTGGTGTCTAAAAAAAATAATTATTTTATTCTCATATATGAAACTTTAATGAACGAGGCATCTCAGGGCACTCAATGTTTGTATTAGTGCTTCACCGAGGCTCTTGGCTTTTCCAGGCATATGTAACAATGTAAAATCATCAGACTGCCTCTTTCTTACCAATTTTTAAATCTGTTGCTCCATACTTTTGTCTAATTACATTGTAATGTTAACTGTGATTATTCTGTGTTGTTTCTGATATTAATGGGAATGTCTTTAATGTTTTACTATCAAGCATTATACTTAGCACACAGCACATTACACTGATAGTTGGTTAGGCTGTACATACACATACATACAAATCATACTTTTATATCATGTTGGGCAAATTTACCACCTCATGCTTCAGCTATAAATAAATAGTTGTTTTGAGATTTAATGAGTTAATACACACAAAACACTTCACACTGGAACAATGCCAGGCACAAAGTAAGCACTCAGTAAGTGTTACCTATATGTAATTATATGCATACAGAGCTATACATTTACATAGCACACAATATGTAGCCTTTAGAAAGTTATTTATAGAAGTATGCTTTCCTTCTACATGAAAGATTTAGAAAAAAATTTTTAAATGTGGATTGTGTTAAAATGATATATTAAGATGATCATAACCATCTTTGAGTTACTAATATTGTAAACTAAATTAACAGATTTACTAATATCAAAACATTTTGGAGGATTACATTATATGTGCTGATACTTCCCTATGAATTTTCACATCAATAATCATAAGACTAGCTTGTTATTTTTTTTTTTAACTTACTAGATTTGCCACATTTGGGTACCACGATTTGGCTAATGTTAGAAAAGGGATATGGTATTCTACCCAAACTCCTCAGTGACAAAGAAACTGCCTCCCGTACCAAAGGGAACTAGACCAGATTGGGCCATGTGTTCCTATAGAGGCACCACTATTTCTAATATCTAATTTACTGGTATTCTGAAACCTGTACCTGACCCTTTACTGTAAGTTCTAGGACAGAGCTTATTCCAGCATGGTGTTCACAGAAAACAGGATGAGCAGGAGAGAGATCTCCTAATGTAATGGCCATAAGAACTGACACCGTAACACACCCTCTCCCAGAAAGTATCCAGATATCCTGGACAAACGACACAACTGCTCCGGGTCTCAGCTTCCTCAAGCATAAAATGGGGGTAACACCACCAAGAGCACAGAGTTGTCATAAATATATAATAACTTAGAACAGTGCTTGCGTGTGTGTGTGCGTCTGTGCTAAGTCACTTCAGTCATGTCCAACTCTGCACGTGGCTCTACCAGCTTCTCTGCCCATGGGAGTCTCCAGGCAAGAATGGCTACAGCTGGAGTGGGTTGCCATGCGCTTCTCCAGGGGGTCTTCCTGATCCAGGGACCGAAAAATAGTGCCTGGCACATAGGAAATATTAATTCTTATCTTAAAAGTTTATCCTGAAAGTGAAACTTCAGTACAAAACACAGAAAACCCGATTTTCATTTTTTATGTTTTCATTAATATAATTCTGAAGTTCTGCCTTTGTTCACGATCTCACAATATGAATTTTGTTAAATTAATAAAATAATTTAGAACAATGTTTCTCAGAGGGAAAGGGAAATAACATTTAGTTTGGATAAGCCAAAAAATTTTTGGAAAAAAGTTTTTCTTTTTTGGAAGAGAAGCAATTCAAGATTTAAGTGTCATGGAATACTTTGGCTAATAAGGATAATTAGAAGACAATGGTATCAATAAATATGAATATATATGGTGACACATCATAACTAGACTTATCCTGGTAATTATTTTGAGAAGTATAGAAATACCAAATCACAGTGATGTGTAACAGGAACTAACATTGTGTTGCAGGTCAATTATACTTCAAAGGAAACAAACAAAAAAAATAGAAAAAGATCAGATCCGTGGTTACTAGGGGCAGGGGTAGGGGAAGGCAGTCAAAAGGTACGAACTTCTAGTTACAAGATAAAAATGTACTAGGGATGCACTGTACATGATAAATATAAATAACACTGCTGTACATTATATATAAATGTTTAGAGGAAATCCTAAGAGTTCTCATCACAAGGAAGAATACTTTTTCTATTTCTTTTTAATTTTGTATCTATATGAGATGACAGATGTTTACTAAACTTATTGTAAGAATCATCTCATGATGTATGTAAGTCAAACCTCTGCTGTAAACCTTAAATGTATACAGTGCTATAGCAATTATATCTTGATAAAACTGGAAGAAAAAAAAATCCCAAACAAAGGTAATGGTAAAAAGCTTACTAAGGAATATGAGCATAAAAATGGCTGGGGGACCTCCCTGATGGTCCAGTAGTAAAGAATCCACCTGCCAATGCAGGGAACGTGGGTTCAATGCCTGGTCTGGGAAGATTCCACATGCCTTGGGGCAACTAAACCCATGCGCCAGAACTACTGAAGCCCACACACCTGGAGCCCATGCTCTCCAGTGAGAAGCCACTGCAATGAGAAGCCTGCTCATTGCATCCGGAGAGTAGCCCCCATTCACCACAGCTAGAAAGCCTGTGTGCAGCAACAAATACCCAATGCAGCCAAAAATAAATAATAAAAATTTTAAAAATGGCTGGGATGAGGGAAAACAAGGCAGAAATCAAGAGGTCTATTTCCTGTTAAAAAAAAAAAAAAGACTGGCAATCAGTAATTTACAAGAAATACATTGATTTGATGGTGGGTTGAAGTGAAGGGACATGGGAGAAAATGGAAGTAAAATTAGAAGAAAGTATAATAAGCACCTGAAAGGAAACAAAGGTTTTCTTGTAGAAAATGAGAAAACATTTCTTTCAGTTTAGCAATACAGATGGTGGATTGTGGAAAATTATTTTAAAATAAGTGGCTGTAGACAATGACCAGCCATTGCCTCCACTTCTCTCATAATTTCATTAACATTTAATAAAGTAATAAATTAGTATACTTTTCAGAATTAGCTTTCTCTTAAGACCTGTAAGTTACTATAAAAAATTAAAGCCATAATAATTTTCTCCCTTAAATAATTGTTATTTAACAAATCTTTTATGAAAAGAATCCTATGACTTAGGAATCTATTTTCTTGATAGTATTATCATTAGATATGAAGTAACTTAGTTCTTATGGCATTTTTGCAGATGTTAGCTAGGTGACCAAATTCTATTTTTAAATGTGCACAACTAATACTTTTTATAATACTCTGATGAAAGGCAGAACGATAGAAGCCTGGTCCATGCTCACCTAATCAAACTAAATCAATCAGATTAAGTCAGTATTCAATGAATTCATATATTCACTCAAGAAATGTTTATGTTTATTTGAATGTCTACTATGAGAGACACTGAGTGAAGATGAGACAGGGTACAAACATGAATACAGCTGCTACACTAAGGAATATAAATATACTAAAGAAACCAAATAGACGAATACCTATACAATATAGGGCATGTCAAAATTAATGCTATTAATAGTGATATATTGCTAAGTCATGTCCAACTCTTTTGCGACCCATACACTGAAGCTCACCAGGCTCCTTTATCCACAGGACTTTCCAGGCAATAATACTGAGTGGGTTGCCATTTCCTACTCCAGGGTATCTTCCTGACCCAGGGATTGAACCTGCGTCTCCTGCACTGGCAGGAGGATTCTTTACCACTGAGGCATCAAGGAAGCCTGATGTCATGGAACACAAGAGACAAAGACATTGGCTCAGATTTCAGAAAGTTCTGAGGGGTGGATGTATAAGCTAACAGAATGACAACGATGACACATTCCTATATATACTATTGTGTATGTGTCCGTGGTAGGGCAAGATGTGGAATGGACTAAGGAAAGGAAAAAATGATTTTTTCCTAGAGAAAACAGGATCAAAGGCCCAGAGACATGAAAGATGATAAAATATACAGAATAAATGTGAGATTAATACTGCTGTAGAAGAGGCTAGAAAGTCAAGATGTAGATAGTCCATGCAAAGTCTTGAATGCCATACTAATGTCTCAACTTTGTTACCTGGAAATTACTGAAGGTTTTTGGAAAAGGGAATGGTGTAGTTCTACCCACATTTTAGAAAGGTAATTAAATCAACTATACACTAATATAAAAAAAACTTGAAATAAAAACAGAAAGAATGGGGAACCACTGAAAGTTTCTGAGAATGTGAATGATGTGTTTCTAACTACATTTTAGGATGGTAATTCCAGCTGTAATTAGTTTTGAGGGGCAAGAAACTCAAAGCAGATAAGTTAGGAAGGTATCATGAGATATTTTCTAAGATGAGCCAATGGGTCCAGTAAGGATTTGATATTAAAGACAGAATGGAAAAAAAAAAAAAAAAAACGAAAAAAAAAAAAGACAAAACGGTAGAGAGTAACAAAAAATAATTGATGGCATCAAATGATACAAGTACACTGCAGAATGTCTGAGGACATTGGGTAAAGGTGATGAGTGGCCACTGAGGGAGCTATTTTGGAGATATGAAGACAGATGGGGTTAAGTAAGGCAGCTGCTCCTAACCAAGTTTTTACATCATAGCTCCTTTATCAGTCTAATGAAGACTATACACCACTTTTCAAAGTAATGTTTTTAAATGGATAAAATAAAAACAGACTGCATTACAAAAAATTAACTATATTAAAATAGTCATCAAAATATGTAAAAATGTGATATAGTAAAATATATGCCTTTTATTCGGAGAAGGCAATGGCACCCCACTCCAGTACTCTTGCCTGGAAAATCCCATGGACGGAGGAGCCTGGTAGGCTACAGTCCATGGGGTCGCTAAGAGTCGGACATGACTGAGCGACTTCACTTTCCCTTTTCCCCTTCATGCATTGGAGAAGGAAATGGCAACCCACTCCAGTGTTCTTGCCTGGAGAATCCCAGGGACGGCAGAGCCTGGTGGGCTGCCGTCTATGGGGTCGCACAGAGTCAGACACGACTGAAGCGACTTAGCAGCATGCCTTTTATTAATACATTAAAATAACAAGATGTAGCAGCAGATCTAATAACTCTCGTGATTCAAAAGTAGTTAAAAGTGATAGTTAAGAGTATTTATTTCAACTGTAACACAATAGGGAAACATTTGATTTCTATGGCTGATACGGAAACATATGCTGTTATTAAAATTGGACTTGTTGCTTACATTAATAATTGAGACTAACAGTAAATTTCAACTAGAGTATATGAATATAAATACTAAATTTTTTTCCCATTCAAATCAGAGAATGCCCAATTTCTATCAATGGACGCTTCAGGGAACCACAGAACACAGGCTAAAAACTCCCAGTTAAGGAGTAGGTGTGATCTGAAGAAGAGATGACAGCATCTTATTCTTTTAAAAAGTTTGGCAGGAAAAGAGTAAGATATAGAAAGATATTTTAGTGGGGAGAGAGATATAAGTTTTTTTTTCCTTTTAAGAACTTTAAACCAGGAGAAGGGATTCAATGGGGCAGGAGAGAAAAAAGGCATGCCCACCTATGTATAAGTTAAAAACTAGTAATAAATAAAAGGACAATAACTTAAGAGGAAAAAAAAGAAGGAATAGCAGTGAACTGGGAAAACAGGTGGTGCTAGTGGTAAAGAATCCGCTTACCAATACGGGAGATGCAACAGATGCAGGTTCAATCCCCGGGGTGGGAAGATCCCCGGAGGAGGAAATGGCAACCCACTCCAGTGTTCTTGCATGAAAATCCCACGGCCTATGAGGTAGCAAAGAGTTGGACATGACTGAGCAACTGAGCACATACGCACATATGAGAAAACAGAGCTGGTTCCATGAGGCAAACTTTGGCTCTCCTTTACCGTGTAATTCTCGGTCAAAATTAACCAGACTACCACTCTCAACCCTGCAGTCCTTTCCCAGCCTCCATAAGCCCCAGGAGGGCCAGGACTGACTGGGAAAGAAGAGTGCAAGGTGAGGACGGGCACCGCCAGGGCACTGCCAGTGTTTGGGGGCAGCAAGGTGAGGACGGGCACCACCAGGGCACTGCCAGTGTTTGGGGGCAGCAAGGTGAGGATGGGCACCGCCAGGGCACTGCCGGTGTTCGGGGGCAGGAGGTGCATTCTGATTGCTCTCCTGCCTCCTTTTTTTTTTAATGCATCTTCAATCTTCTTTCTCAGCTCTCAAGATACCTAGAGACTTAATGCTGCCGTTTGGCAATCTAAATACTTCCATCCTAGTTGCTCCATCCAGTCTCCCCACAAAAATCAAAACTCAAAAAGAAAGATCAGTGAAGGTAGTGTGATGCTTATATGATTAAAGTAAATATTAAGCATCTACGTGTGAAAGATTCTTGAGGAAGGGGTACCATGGATACTCTAAGGACAGCTTGTTAAACAAAGTGACTATTTAGATAAAAAGACTGATGAAAGATTGTTAAATATAAAAACTTAGCATAGTCTCTGGACCTCCTCCCTTGTCGGTGCCTGTGTATGTCATGTGTGTTGTGTGTGCATGCACACACACATGCGTGGGGAGAAGGGGGTGCAGGGAGCATAGAACCCGTTCACCACATTTCTCCCTTTTGGAAGAGATTCGTAAGCCATTGGGTTTGGTAAGCAAAAGGCTACCTTATTAGGAAGCAAAGATTTAGCAGTTAAACTATCAGTCTCTAGATTCAGTACTTTTTTTTTTGGCCATGCTACACAGCATGCAAGATCTTAGTTCCCAGACCAGGAATCAAACCCACACCCCCTCAAGTGGAAGTACAGAGTCTTAACCACTGGACCACCAGAGAAGTCTTTAGACCTAGTATTTCTAAAATAAAAAACTGATTATTTTATCTTCTAATTCGGATTATTTTTTAAGAGATAACACAAAAAATTGCAGAAGAGGCTAAGAACACATTGAGGAGAAAATTATTTCAGGATTTTGATCAAATATAAATCCATGTTGAACTGAATTAGCTTATACTAGGTGTTTATCATCAAATAAGTACTCAGTCTACTAAAATGCACATAAAACTTAAGAACTCATTTGTTATCAATGTGGGAAATAAACATTCATGATCTACCTGTTATTTTGAGGAATTCTCAGGCCCAAGACTCAGCACCTGGTCGTGCTCTTGCCAAATTCACATTTTGCTTTCTGGCTGCCACTCAGGAATTCCAAAGTGCTTTCTCTACCTGCCAGATCTTCACTCAGGTGCTATCCCAGCACGCGATGGTCTAGAAGCTAAGTTGCAGCTGCCAACCTGGCATGTGCTTCCCAGCCACCTAGGCCAGTAGCAAAATTTTCTACATCAATGAAATTCACAAAATTAATTTTGTGAAATTTTTTTTCTAATAAGCCAACTCCTGATGTTTTTTTCAGAATCACACTTATAGTAACTATATTCTGAATCTGCTCTCTTAGTACAGAAAATCTTTTTAATTTGTGGATCAGGATTGACTTCAAACATTAGATGCCTCTGATTTCCTACTGACGTTCTTATTCAAAGGAAGAGATTAAAGACCTTGGGACCTCTAAAGATGTCTCTTTAATGTAATCAAAAGGCCTAAAAGAACACTGAAAAATAAAGAAGTTAATGGGAAATAAAAGGGCAGCAATTTAAGGCATTTTGTTTTTCTTACTTATAGGGATAACTAGAATTGTTTCCACCGTCCATTTTAAAGAATGTGGAGTACTTTCTATAATTCTGCAATTTCTCTTGTCCAATTTATCCATCCCATTCAGAAACAGGTCAGGAAAGAACTAGTTTTTATTTCCAAAGCTTTACAATTTGGGGGGTAAGAGTGGGGAGTACCTGGAAGGTACACCCTGAAATACTTTAAACTAGTAAAGAGCATAGAAAAACAGAGCTGCCGGTTCAACTTCCAACCTCAGGAAATCCTAGAACACACACAGAAGGGAGCACATGAGGATCAAGAGGTGCAGAGATCTGCAGGCAGATGTGCCCCATTTATGGAACACAAATATTTTTAAAATAAACTGGGAACTTAGCTTATTTTGAAAGTTACACCATCCTATCCTTACACAATGATGACACAAAGCCCTGACAATCCAAAGCATTATATTTACTTAGTTTATCCATAGGCCTTAAATGATAAAAACCATAAAAACTCAGCATCTATATGAAACAGAAGGGAAGGTGGCAGGGCACAACCTTTGAAAGAATGGCGTAGCCAGAGGACACAACGTAAACTGATTAGAATCAAATGGATCAAGATGGTAGACAAGTCGACTTGACTAGACCTTAATCCTCAGGATAAACTCATTGTAACACATCAGCAAGCTAAACAGGACACCCAGAGGCGCCATGACAGTTCCAAGGCTGACCATCAAAAACCAGAAAGTGGGCAACAGCCCAGTGCTGGAAATCTCAGCCCCTTCCCCAAAATGGCTGTCATAATCCTCCCACTCATTAGCCCATGAAATTGCCCAGCCCATAAAGCAAAGCACACCACATTTCAAAGCTGCACTTGCCCTCTGTGAAGGCCCACACTCTGTGGAATGTGTTTCTCTCTGAATAAAGCCACTTCTTATCTATTACTTTGTCTCTCACTGAATCCTTTCTACAATGAGACATCAAGAAACTGAGCTTCATTAGGTCCTAAAACCAGGTCTGAGATCACAGGTGGAAGAGTGTGGACTTTGGCTGGGTTAGAATCCCAGGCAGGATTTGGGCTGGCTTCAAGTCCCAAACTGGGATTTGCTAGGTCAAGTCCTGGCATATGGGTTCAAGTCCCAATCTGAGGTAAATGGTTTCATATACATTAAATCTCTCTACCAGATAACCTGGTGGTTAAAGAAAAATAAAATTATGGACATCAGAAACGGACGACAATAGGGTTATAACCTATGAGATGTGGTCAAACAGACACTCAATGAAAAAATAAATGGTGTAAATGTATTTTAAAAAAAGAAAGCAATTAAACATTTAAATTACAAAGGTCAAAATGAGCAAACAAACCAAAAATAAAGGCAGACAAAGGAATAAAAATAAAAGCGTAAGTAAGTAAATTAGGAAGCAAAAAATTGTAGAAATGGTTAATATAATAGAAAGCTGGTTCTAAATATGAATGAATAAATTAATAAGTGAATAAATTCCTAAAAACGTGACCAAGAGGTTGAGGAACTCTACAAACATGTAACAGTACAAACATAATGTTCAATGAAATGGAAAGCATTCTTTCCATGTATCTTTATGCCAATAAATAAGAATCTATAGTTGAAGCCAATTTAAGAAAAGGTTGTAAATGTGAATAACCATGGAAGAAATAAGAACTTTGTTTAAGATTTATACCCTCCATTCCATTTCTCACAAAGAATACTATACCTATATGGGAATGTTCTATGGGAATGTTCTAGCAAACTCCTCTGTTACTGAGATTTTCTAGGGCACTTAAGAATATGAAAAACATCCCAACTGGTTTATGAGAATAGCATAATTATGTTGACAAACCTAACAAAGATGGACAAAACTAACCAAATATATGTATAATCTTACTTATACTTTATTCAAAAGTCATAAATGTAAGAAAGATAAGTTATATAGTGTATTCAAATTACAATAATACACATTAGCCAGTAGATTTTATTCTATAATAGATTTTTCTAACATTGAACATTGTTAATTCAATTCATTTAATCATAAGTAATGATTAAAGACTTGGATGGATGTGGAAGATGAAAGAGACATGAAGAGCCAAGAACCTCGAGATTTTTGGTTTGAGCAGCTGAGAAGTTGGTATTAACTCTTATAAAAGTGGGGAAGACTTGAAAAGAGACAGATTTGGAAGGACGAAAATTCTGTTTTAGACAGTTTTGTTTCAGATACCAATTGCTATCCAAGCGGAGCTGTCCCAAGATAGCTGGGTAACAGAGAGAAGTCGGGATTGGAGATAAATTATTTAGTAGTCATTAGCATGTAGATGGTATTTAAAAATATAGTACTGTATGGATGGAAAACTGTAGAAAAAAGAACAGTGTCCAGGATCCGAATTTTAGTGATCTAACAATAGAAAGACACTAGATACCAGCTAGATCTGTGAATCCCATATTTTCATACAGTATATGTTGCTATACTTATTTTTGAAATCAAGCTAAATTAGGACCTTGATGCAAAATGATTTAATATAAACCTTATTACATCACACGGTTGGTTTCTTGCTGGCCTCTGAATACTTCAGTTTCAGTAGCAGGGTCGTTTTTGTGATCTGTAAATTATCTGAATCTTTTTTTGAGGGGCAGTCGTTTTTAAAGTGTTCTGAAAGCTGCCTCAGAGGCTGAGTTACGAGGGCACTGGGACTCGGACTCTAAGACTTTATTTGAAGAGAGGGTTTTATTCCAAGGGACAAATCTGTTTCATTTACTTTAAATCATATTTTATAAATACGATGTAATAGTGGACAATGGTGAAAAGTAGAGTGGGCCTCAAAGTCTGAGATAAGGATGGAATCATTAAGTGGGTTGAAAGCAGTAAAATTCAGCCTTACTGACATTTAAGTCTTACTTAAAATGACTGACTGCATGCTTAATTTAAAAAGAACATAATATGAGTCAAATGCTGAAAATAATTTTGAAGATGTGTCTAAAAGATACTTAGGAATTTAGTAATTTAAGGGAATCTTCCCATAATCTATAAATCTACTTTCAAGCTTCTCATGTTTAACTTTTACAGATATTTACAGGAATATTTGTAGGTAAGCAGGGGATACCTATGTCAGGAAACAATAGCCATTGGCATTTAAAAAATGAAATAACAGAAAAAGACCCATTAAAATCAGAAATAAGCTCAAATACCTATTATTAATCAATACTGTTCTATGATTTCAACCAATGCAACAAGAGAAGAAAAAAGTTGAAGTTTTTTTAAAAATTGGTATTATTTTGGAGTCACTATAATATATCCTGAAAATCCAGAGACTCAACTGAAAAAGTACTGGAAGTAAGTCCTACAATGTAACTAATAGTACATAAGAGTACAGTAGGGGATTCCCAGGTGGCTGGGTAGTAAAGAATCCACCTGCCAATGCAGGAGATGCAAGTTTGATCCCTGAGTCAGGAAGATCTCCTGGAGAAGGAAATGGCAACCCACTCCATTATTCTTGCCTGGAAAATTCCATAGACAGAGGAGCCTAGTGGGCTACAGTCCATGGGGTCACAGAGTCGGACATGACTGAGCACAGGGTAACTAGGTTATTTAAAATTAAATAAATTTGCTTTATACCACCCACTACAAGGTATAAAATATAGGCATATCAAATATAAAATATAGTAAGGCAAAATCTTATTCATAATAAAAAATGATTGCTAACATCTCTCAGGGGCTTATACATTATTGGTTAATATCCACAACCATGATATTATATGATATTACCATGATAGTAGGTACTATCATCACAATTTCACACAAAAAAACTGAGGCTTAGGAAAATATAAGACATTTGCCCAAGAATACACAAATGTCAGAAAAGGAATTCAAATTCAATCTTTCTGACTCTACTGAAGGAGTTTCTTAGCACTATTATGTCATTCTGATCTATCAAATTAACAAAGACAGGTTGTGCAGGGAAAGAGTGATGGGTACTGAGAGCAACACACATGGATTTCTAAGAAGAATATAAATTGGTGCAAATTTTCCAGCAGGCAATTGCATGATCACATCTAGGAATTTGTATAAAATACATTCATAAGTGTGTACAAAGATCCACATACATGGACATTTATCATTGTTCATTACAACAATAAAAAAAATTGTCATACTCTAAATACTTAACAATATAAGCTTGATTAAATTACAGTCATACTTGAACATGCTGAATGTCACTTGACATTCAAAATAATAATCACAATATACATATATAAAAATAATCTTTAAAAGGATATTTAATGATACAGGAAAACACAGTACATTGAATGAACAATAAGAAACAAAACTACATATGCATACAAATTTTTTAAAGGAAATGTTTATAGTTACTAGGAAGTTAAAAAAAAAATTACCAAAACTTTAACTTATCTCTAGGGGAGAATTATGGATCACTTTTTTTTTTTTTTAACTTTTTCTCTATTTAAAAAATGTGATAAAATAAATGTGTTAAAATATTTAACTCAAGTGAGAAGTTGCTATCTGACTCAGGGAGCTCAACCCAGTGCTCCGTGACAACCTAGAGGGGTGAGAGGGGATGAGATACGGGAGGGAGGTTCAAGAGGGAGGGGACATATGATACCTGTGGTTGATTCCTGTTGATGTATGGCAAAAACCAGCACAATATTGTAAAGCAAATATCTTGCAATTAAAAAAAAATGGAAAAAAAATACTTAACTTTAACTCAAAATTTAGTTTTAAAAGATAAAATGAAGTGCTCAAAATAATAGAAATGTCCTTTAGAAAACATCTCTATTTGAAACCATTTTTTCCCTATGCATGATACTGCTAATTGTAACATACTTGATGACTGAAAAATTTTACGTTACTTAAGGCACTTTTCTATCTTAGCAAAAATAGAAATACCTACTTTATCAAAATAGATAATTTATTAAACACTTCCAGCATTTTAGATCTATACTAATCATTTAAAATGACAGCAAAATTCCAAGAAGTATCTAATACATAAAATCGCCAACTCAGTGGGAACAATTCAAGGAAAATGATAACTTAAAGATAAAAAAATTTAAGTCAACAGTGAGGAGGCAGCCTGAATTACATGGGAAACCTGCTCCCTGTAAGTATACGAAACAATACATTGTAAAGTAAAAGCCAAGATTTAAAACTGACCAAAGTTACAGAATAAGGATAAAATTAAGCCCACATAATTTTGAATAGGAAATGAGTAGAGATGACTAAGAAAAAAGTACAGAAACTAATTTTAGCTTCACCCTAAAAGACAGGAGGTAACATACTTGAGAGCCCTTTGAAAACTCGAGGGCTTCCTCGATAGCTCAGTTGGTAAAGAATCTGCCTGCTATGCAGGAGACCATGGTTCAATTCCTGGGTCAGGAAGATCCCCTGGAGAAAGGATAGGTTACCCACTCCAGTATTCTTGCGTTTCCCTTGTGGCTCAGCTGGTAAAGAATCTGCCTGTAATGCGGGAGACCTGGGTTCGATCGATCCCCTGGAGAAGGGAAAGGCTACCCACTCCAGTATTCTGGCCTAGAGAATTCCAGGGTCCCAAAGAGTTGGACACAACTGAGCAACTTGCACTTTGAAAAATCCAAACTATAAACTGACATATTAAAAGCAGTAAATTTGATTTTACAAATATTTTTTAATCTGGTAATCCCAATTACTCAGAACACAAGAGTCAGTGAATAAGTAGACAGAAAAACAAAACAAAATCTCTGTCTAATCAATTCAGTGAATACTGCTAAATCATTTTATAATAACATTAAGTGTCTTCTGTGTTCTGGGCACTTTTACACTCATTAGCTTGAATTAGTAAAAACAACTTGCAAAGTACTGAACAAGAAATCAACGAGAAATTGAGTTCTATCTAGGGTCACAGTCAGTCAAGGACAGAGCTGGGATTTAAACCCAGGTCTAGCTGATGTTGGCTTCCCCAGTGGCTCAGCAGTAAAGTATCTGCATGCAATGCAGGAGCCGCAGGAGACAGTGGGTTTGATCCCTGGGTGGGGAAGATCCCCTGGAAGAGGGCATGGCCACCCAGTCCAGTATTCTTGTCTGGAGAATCTCATGGACAGATGAGCCTGGTGGGCTACGGTCCATAGGGTTGCAGAGTTGAACTCAACTGAGGCCAGTTAGCACGCACGCACTAGCTGACTCAGAGGCCCCAACTGCTCTCTTTCAAAGTACAGTCTCCCAGTTCTCCAACAGAAGCAATCTGAGAGTCCTATAAGCCTTTAACTGCTGCCTAAAATACTTTTATTTTAGCCATGATATTAGCTGTTGTCATTCAGTTTCACAGTCCATATCAGTTATCTGCTTCAAATTAGAGGAAGTGACAATGTCAGCAAGGAACAGCTAACAGCAGGAAAGAAGACCAAAAATCACTGCTATAAATCAATAGAAATCATTGAATTCTGCTGTCCTCATCATCTATAAAATAATAATAAAAGCTAAACAAGCATTGCTGGTTAGTTAGGATAAATCAGAAATCTTGGTAACTTCTGTTCCATCACCTGGAAGATAGGCAAAACAACAGTATAAACTTTATACAATTGATGTAAAACTAAATTAGATAATTTAACTAAAGTGCTTAATACTGCATCTGGCATAAATTAGTGCCCAGTAAATATTGGCTGTTATTATATTTTACAGTAAGTGAACTTAAAGGCTATATGACTTGAAGGTAGAAAAATATAATTCATGGGTATAAATTTTTCTATTTAAAAGTTAAAATGTTTTGCTCTTGAAAGATCTTAAGACTAACTTTTAGAAATTCACTTTTATAATAACCTTCCCCAGCTAAGTGTTAGATAAGGTTCATTCATTATATTTTTGGGGGGCAAATGTATACGGCCACTCAAGAAATGACACTATACATTTTAAGTTAATTTTAAACTGTTGGGTATACCAATTGTGTTATTTGCTCTGCACTGATTATTATGATCATCTCTTAACCGTTTCCTGGCTTTTGTTCATCCTACCACATCTTAGCAGATCCATTTAAAGCACATACTCTGTGGCCTTTAACATTCATGAAGTATCTATGAGGTGCCAAACACTGTAGAAAACTTGGGATAAAACAATAGCCCGGAGTATTTGCCCTTGAGGAGCCTAAACAAGATAAAGAAGATCCTAGACACAGTATAAGGTGTGGTTATAAACATTTTGTATTAGTGTTAATCCTTACGACAAATCTATGTTTTACCTAGTATTTTTTTGTTGTTTAATAGCTGAAGAGCACAGGCACAGAAAGCAAAATAGGAATAAAAATGAAACAGCTAACTATCACCAAATATGCAAGGGCTATAGGCAGATTCACAGTATTTTGAAAACACAGGAGAGTAAATAAATAATTTTGCCTAAAGATGAGGGATTAGAAAATGCTTGTAAGTAACAATTCTGTAACATACAAATACGGCAATAAAAAAAAATAGGAGAGTGTTTATCAAAATATTCACAGAAGCTATTTATGGATAAGATTTCAGGTAGTTTTACTTTTCTCTGCTTTTTTCTTAATCAACCTGCTCTACTTTAATATCTTAAAATATAAGTAGAAAAAAAATCAGCTTAAAATTGTGCTAACGCTCATCTAACAAACTGTCAAAATTTTAAAGTTAACAGTGCACTCAAACATGGAATGAAATCAGCTCTCTCTTTGCTGGTAAGTGTACGTATCGATACAGCTTTTCTGGAAAACTTTTTCACCATCAAAGACCTTAAAGCTTATTCTCTTTGATCATTACTTCTACGAATTTATCCTAAGAACACAGATGTAGAAAAAAATTTTACTATGACATTAAAATATTGTGTGTGTGCTCAGTTGCTCAGTAGTGTCCGACTCTTTGCACCCTATGAATTGTAGCCTGCCAGGCTACTCTGTCCCTGGAATTTTCCAGGCAAGAATACTGGAGTGGGTTGCCATTTCCTACTCCAGGGACTCATCCCGACCTAGGGATTGAACCTGAGTCTCTTGTGTCTCCTGGACTGGCATGTGGATTCTTCACCACTGTACTACCTGGGATGCCCATTAAAATATTAGAGAGTAAGAAATATACTGAAATAGAATGATTAAGTAAAATATGTTCTTAGGAAGAAAATGTTTGAAATATTTTTAAGTTCATGAGAAAATCCTTAGTGCATGTTAAATGGGGATGGAAAGATGGAGCACCAAGCTCTATAAACAGTGTTAATTCCAATTATACAAGAAAAAGATACACCTTTTTAGAACCAAACCTCTGCGATGATTCCATTTTATAGTTTAAATCTCATAATAATAGATACGTTTATTAACATGTATTAAGTTAAAGAGACCTTAATATTTGATTCTTAGCCAACTTGAACCAAATATTCCAACTGGTTGGAACACTTGCTCTGCCATTATTAACTGTGAGACCTCTAGTAAGTTATTTAAACACAAGTTAGTTTGGTTTCCTCATCAGAAAAGAAAAAAAAAGAGTACCGAAATACTTCTTCATAGGAGTGCAGTAAGTATTAGATGCATTAATGTATGTACAGCAGTTAGAACCGTGCTTGGCCCAGTGACACCTACTATTATCAATCAACCTACAATGGTATAAACCAAGTGAGATCTAAGCTGAGGCCTGAGGAATGAGCTGTGAACTAGGCAAAAGGTGAGAGGGTCTAGAGGAAGAATATTCTAGGCAAGCAAGAAGACCTTGGGATTTTTATTCCCTATCCACCTTTAGAGATTTGATAATTTATCTTAAAGGCAGAATGCTTTGAATGTTTGGACATCTGCTTATGGGTTTTACTTGATGCTAGTTCACTGGGCGTAAGAATTATCATGCATCTTTAAATTTTCAAACTATATTTATCAACATACAAACACACAATGACACACATTGTAAAGAACAAACTAAAAAACAGTATCACAGGAAGGCAGAACTGCCTAGTAGTTAAGGGATAAGGGATGACTTTCAAAGTCAGACTCAGGGGTTCAAACTTCCTTCTGCAATTTACTGAATAGATGTGTGACTTTGGGCAAGTTATTTAAACTTTCAGTCGCAGCTTCCTTATCTGCAGAATGAAAATAATAAAAACAGAGAATAAGTATGACATTGGCCTATCTGTGCACAGTTGTTGTTCAGTCACCCAGTCGTGTCCAGCTCTTCAATAGCTATTATTATCTTAGCTATAAAAACCAAAGCAAAGTTAGAGAACTGATATCTCATCAAAGACCTGAAAATTATCTTTCTGCCATCAGATCCAAAATACAGTTGCTCAGTCGTGATATCCACTGAACACCTGGGGTCCAATTTGGCAGATATAATCCATGAAAACATAGCTTCAGAGAAGCCAGTAACGTAAAATAGGATACTTTTATTAGTCCAGTAATTAAAACAAAAATGTAGTAAAAGGAAATGACTAATAAAAACTTCTATCGGCATACAAACATTCCAAGTTTCTGTTTCCTATCTTTTAGTATTTTCCATTATAATAAATTAATTTCATTAGACTTTCATTTTTAAAAGCAGGTTAAAAAAAGTGGCCTCTTTTTTGTTGTTGTTTTGTTTAAAAGTTCATTTTACTTTACATGTAGTGTTTAAGTACATGTGTGATGCTGCAGGTAGAAATGTAACTTACTTTGAAAGTAAAATGCATTCTTAAACTAAATAAAATACTCAAACATTTGAAATTATAGATACACAGTCAGTTACTAGACCATTCTGATTTTTAGGGTACGTTCAAGTAGATAGATTAAGGTAATTTAAAATCCGAATGCCAAACTGGAAGAAAACAGGTGAACAGAGAGGCAAGTCTGAAATAATCTTCCTGGGGTTATCAGCAGTAAGACAATTTTACAAATACTTGGTGAAGCTATCTTTATATTCAAACGGATTGAGAAATTGCTGCTAAAACTGCAGATGTGATTAAGTAAATGAAAGTCATACCCTCATACCCTAAATGTATCGACCATGAAAATAATATAGCATATTATATTCTTTGTGACTTTCATGAAGTCCAAAACTTTCATGAGATATATCACTGTTTTCCGTCTATAATATGCATTAGAAAAACGAAATGAGGAAATAAGAGAACTGATGCACTTTCTCAAATTTCTAAATATACTGAGACCCCAGTATCTGCAACTATTCTACGATGATTTTAAAAAAAACATACCTGAATCAATAAGCGTCTCATGGGCATGGGGATATTCCAACACAATCTTGCGACCAACAGGAAAACTTTCCCTAAATCTGGATTAGTATTTCATCCCTTTATCTATCACACACCAGGATTTTTAACGGTTACCCAAACGGCAAGGCACCCAGTTAGAGTAATCAGTCCTTGGAAGCTTTAGGCTGTTTTTAAGGACCTCAAGGAGGGGAAGGACGAAGCAGTTAAGGCAAGAAAAGCGGGATTCATTTCTTCGAGTTGTATCTGTAACACCTCTTTGTAGGGAGTTGAACGTGGGAACCGGTCGAGCTGAATGAGCGCAGGGCGAAAATGAGAATTCGCCTGGAGATTGAGGGGTTAGGGGTGCAGGCGGGGTCGGAGGACAGGGGATTTCGCCACAGCCCCGCCTGGGGGCGGCAGTTTGGCAGGACCGACGGATAATACAAATCTAATGGCTGGGGCTGGATCGGAGCGGTCGGATGCCGCCTCACCCCACGGGCGCTCCGGGTCCGAGCTGCCGCAGACGGGCTGTGGGTCCGTGTCCATCAGGGGCGCCCGGGCCCGCCTCCATGTTCGGCCGGGAGTGGACCAGAGCCCTAGGCCTCGGGGCCGGGGACACCGGCCTCATCTCGCCCGACACCCCCAGTGGGGCCGGCTCTACCCCCGGGGGGAGGATGCGCCGGGCTTTCCGCTCGGCCCCGCCCGAGCCCCGGGGACGACCGGGGCGCAGGGAGTCGACCTCCCGGGATCCGGGCCTCCCTGGGCCTGGAGCTGAGCCGGCGCGGCCGCCCCGGGTCCCGGCCCCTCCGCCCAACGCTCGGGCGCGGCCTCCCGGCCCGCAGCCCTCCCGTCGCCCGGCTCCCCCAGGAGCGCCACGGTCGGCGCGGTCCGCCCCTCCACCCGCTTCCCGAGGGACAAACCTGGGGGCCGCTACCGGCAGGGCCGACCCGGCAAGGGAGAGGCGCCCGGCAGCGGCGGCGGCGGCGGCGGGGCCCGCAGCGACAGCAGCCACCCCGGCCCTGCCCGCTCGGCGCCTCGCCCTCCCGCGGCCCCTGCGCCCCTTCCCCCGGCCGGCCCCACGCGCACCCCGCCCGCCACGCGCGCGCGCCCCGTTCGGTTGCTCAACCTACTTGCAGCCTCTCCTCCTCGGCCATCACCACATGCCCGGGAAGCCGGGGCCCCCCCAGGACCCGCTGGCGGGCGGCCGCTCTCCTTCAGCCCCAGGCCGCCGCTAGGGCGCCGGGCGAGCGGGAGGCTCCCCCATTGCCGCCCGCCCGCCCGCCGGCCACCCGCCGGGGCCCCGGCTCGGCCCGCCGCCCGCGCCGCCGCTCCGCGAGGAGGGCGAGCCAGTCTCTGCCGCGGCCGCTTCGCCCCTCGCCCGCCCGCAGCCGCAGCCGCAGCCGCTGCGCCGCCGCTTCCTCCTCCCCTTTCCTCTTTTTCCTTCTCCTCCTTCGCTTCGTCGGGAGCCGAGCTTGGCAAACCAGCACCTGCTGCTGGAGATCACCGAGAACTGAAACAGGAAACCCCGAGCCCAGGGGAAAACCCGGGAGGCGTGGAGAGGGGTGAGGGGAGCTGCTGGAACCTGTCGGGCTTGACCGGGCCACGGCGGCCGCCCGAGGTCCCCGCGCCGCCTCGCCTCGCGCCCAGCCCGGGGGTCCCGACCTCCCCGCTCCCCACTGCCCGGGCCGGGCGGGCGCCCCTCGGCTCGGTTACGCCTCCTGCACCGGGCAATAACACGGATCATTCCCTGGGCAGCCAAGGGAATCGCTGTCTTCCTTTCCCCGTGCTTGTTTGCTTATTATCAGGATTCCGTAATGAGGGGGGAAAAACCACACCTGGCATTAGCAAGACCCTGGCATTAGAATGTATGAATAAACAAATGAAGCTGTTGGGATTTCACCCAGGGGAAGGACTTCTTGCAGTAAGGGAACTGGCCCTGTTGGAAGTGGCAACATGTCAAAATGGAGGCGAAAGCCAGGTTGAATCCAGATCTCTTTCCGGAGGTTGGGAGGAGACAGCACGGAGGTGGGAGTTGCGAGTGTGAAAGCGCTGAGCGCATCGGGCCTTGCTACTTCTGCGGAAAGTCCAACATCCAGCACAGCCTAGGCCAGCGTTTGAGCAATGTTCAAATCGTCTCACTCACCTGCCAGTGGAACTGTCTCCTGACGCCTCACTCCTAGCCTTGGGCAGGATGCTTGTACTTTTAGAGGGAGAGGAAAAGGGCCGTCCCTGGATTGTGCCCCTCCCAGGGGCCACAGACCTGGCAGCTGCTTTAAGTGCCTTATCTCATTTAAGTGTCACCACAGCCACCTGAGTTAGGTGTTATAATCCCCCTTTTCCTACAGAAGACTGAGATTAGAAAAATTTCCCGAAATGACCCTCCTTGCATAGGAAGAATCCAGGTCCGTCTGCATCGGACCTCGAATCACACTTTTGATCACACTATTCACCTTTTATCAAAATTATTTCTTGCCTCTCTGAATTGTTTTCAATAGGGGCATACTTGCTTTAAGCCTGGGTTCTGCTGAATCTGATTGGGCTGCTTAAGGGTAGTGATACCTGTGATGCTTACTGGGGTTCACACTTTCCACTTTCTCTAATTAAAAAACCTGTTTTTATGGCTCAGTTGAGCAGCACAGATGCCTCCACCTCTTTGGCCAGCATCTGTTACTCTTTATCTATGGATGATACGGGGTCCCAGCTGAGAGATCCTGCTGGCTGGCGTTCATGGCACAGTGACACTGCAAGATGAAAGGAGAGCATCTCACTGAGTCTGCTTTCCGCTACAGTAGGCCAAGTGTTGGGGCCTAGTAACTGAAATAGTAGACCAGTAGGCTTCTTTGGGGGCATATGTGAATCTGTGATCTATATTTTTAGTACCGCCTTAGGAAGTTTGGCAGCCTGCTCTCTGCAGCCAGGTCAGTTTGAATTGGCAGTAAGGGAGGGATGCTCGGGAAAGCATTCCATGTTCTCTGAGCCAAACCCTCAGAAGTCTCTTGAGCAGTATTAGGGAGTGGCAGGGACTTAGAAAGAGGCTGGCTTGCTGACAACAGTCAGTGACGGCATCTGTGACATGATTTTAGTGATGCCAGGAAGTTCCCCTGCTCCACAATAATACCACCCACATAGTCTATCTTACTTCCCTCAATTGACTCAACTGAGTTCCACTCAATATTGATTTAGCATGATTGTATACTATATTAGGTACTTTGGAGGTGAAGATAGGAAGAAGTATTAAAATAGACAACATTTAGTGAATGTTCATTATGTTCCAGGCACGATTCTGAGCACTTTGGTATATTCTTTCACACAGCACCCACAAAACCCCTATGAGGGAATAACTACCACTGTTTCCATTTCACAAATGAGAAAGCTGAGACCAAGGTTAAGGTCAGTAAAAAACAGTACAAAGATTAAAACACAGGCAGTTTAACTCTACAGTTCAGGACTCATTATGTGAGTGATACAGTAACTACCCTTAGTTACCTTACTATGTAGTTGGGAGATAAAAACATGAAAGTTAAAAGAAGACAGAATTTTTAAGTGTTAAATATGTGTCATGGGTAATAAAGGCAATGAAGGTACAGAAGACAGAGGAATCACTTTAGATTGGAATGGATGAAAAGATAGGGTTTCAAAAGGGGGAGATTTAAACTGGATAATGAAGATGGATAGTATTTTGATAAGCAGAGAGGATAAGGAAGGGCATATGAGTGAAACAGTGTAAGCAAAAATAGAATGCCAGGGAAATCTGAAAAATAGGGATAAAAAAAGCTGGAAAGGAAAAGTAGGACCGAATTACACAGAGATTTACAAATGAGAGAGGGAGAGAGAGAGATGGGGAAAGAGACAGACAGAGTTTGAGCTCATGTTGCCTTTATACACAAAGGAATCTGTGAAGGGTTTTGAACAGAAGGTAACATGGAGAACATTTCTAATTTAGTAAAATCAATATTGTATTGGTTATTGGATGGTTTGGAAAGGGGAAGGATTGACGTAGGGAAACAAATTTGAAGGTCAGAATGGGAGAACAGACGGGAATGAAGAAATCATGAGGGAAGGAATGAAAGAATCAGTTAGTGAGACATTGTGACAAAAAATCACTGAGACTTTGTAAACGGTTGGATACACTTAATGGAGACTAACCTAAGAAAAAAGGAGAAGTCCAAAATGACTTCGGAGTATGAATATGAAACCTGTAATAGCTTTGACTGGAAAAAAGGGAAGTCTGGGGATAGAGGAACTACTATTTTGAGCAAATGTTTAGAGGAGTTTGGTTTTAGGCATGCGTTTGTGGTAATAGTGGGGATATGCTTGGGGAAGTGTTTCACAGCTTTATCTAGAAAAGGCAAAAAGTTGGGTTAATGAGGCTTTTATTTGCTACTGAGAGAATAGGTATGAACATTTTATATGGTCACAATTATAACAATAACCAACCATGGTGTTCATCTTAAGTAAACCAGAGTTCAAAGAATATTTTAATCCTTCTGTGGCTCTGAGATAAATAAACTTTAGGGAATTCTTCTTTTTACTCCAAGTTCTATTTGCTTGAAAGGAAAATAAGATATATAGGAAAGAAATTTCATGGCTTCGGAGAATGTCAGACTGATGAAAGAAAACTTAAGAGATCATTGAACCTGACCACAATTTTCAGTTTGCAAATGGTGAAACTGAGGATCAAATTTTGAATGTCTGATATTAAAACTTCAAAAATAGGCATTAGGCAAATATGGCACATTTGCTAATTATCAATTCTGGATAGCCCATTTGTATTTTATAAAAGCAGCCTGGACCTTGAATTGTGAATTTGAATTGCATATAATTAAGGAATTTGAGAGGCTATGGATCCATAATAGGCAAAGACTTGGGACAGCCTCACTAATTAAAAGCAAATACTTTGCAAAAAGCAGATTGGAGGCAAAAGGTGGGAGGAAGAATGGTTGCAACAGCAGAACTTCTTTAAAATGTAGCTCCTAGGTAGACTACCTCACACGGAGATTCATATTTGACCCTAAAAAGACAAGAGTTTCAGGTGCCTATCACACCTTACTTGGCTGCCTCATCTTCCAGATGCCCAATCACCTTGTCTAAGACCTCTAGGATCTTCAAAAGTGATGGCCCATAGGTCACCTTCAGGTTCAGAACTGTTTCACACTCCTGAAAACTACTTCTAGTTCTATCTGGAGCTTTACTAGTGGTGCCCTTAGAAACATTCTCATCCCCTGCTACACGTGGGGATGAGAATTATTTTCTTTGTTCTCACATCTCCTGCTTTATCAGTTATGCCAAAACACTTACCTTAGTTGAAGTGATGTCACTAGACCATTAGCTGCATCTTCTTTTGTCCAGCACTTGATTTCCTCTGATTGAAGAGCTTCATATATCCAGGTGAATACTGTGAATTTTCACTTACAGTTTCTTTTATGTCTTTCAGAGAAGTTCTGGTTAATTCCAACAACCCATGATATATAACGCTTCCTTAGTATTATTACTCTAAACGGCCACTTCCCAAGCACATAATCTGTGTAAGAGGGACACAGAAAGATAAAACACTTCTTTTCTATGTACTACAGTGACTGGTTAGAGTTTCTTTTTAATACTGAGCTCTTAGGGAAAGGAAACTAGAGGGTATGAGATGTGGGCTGTTGGCCAATCCCACAACTTCTTTCTTTTGATGAGTTACCACGGGATTCAATATCAGCAGCATGACTCTTGTTTTTAGCACGTGGGAAGTCAGACAGCAACATTTTCAATATGCTTGTGCCATCCAGTTACATGATTATTCTACCTGAGCTGGGCAGTGTGGTTGCACTCATTTCACCATATTTGACCAACATAGGAATTTTGAAAAAACAAACACTTAAGAAATACTCCTAAGGTGCCATCTTGACAAGGACCACACCTGTCATTGCAGTTCATCCTGCCCAAAAGTTTTAAAATTGATACTTCAACATGGATTTTCAAATGTACCAAAAACATCCTCATCACCTCTGCAAGCATCTGTTGTTTTAGAAGGAAGTAGGCATGTAGAATTACAAATGTACAAAAGTGAAAGAGTTGGAAGCAGAATTATGGAATTTCCAGCTTAGAGTACATCTTACGTTAAAAGGCTAAATCACAAGACTACTAATTGCAGCATTACTTGCAAAGTCAAAAAAATTAGGACCAACTTAAATGTACATTAATAGGAAACTATTCAAATAAGTTGTAATGTTGCCATATATTAGGGTGCCATTCATCTGTGAAAGAGAGTGAAGTGGTCCTATGTGTATGGAATAAATTTCAAGACCTTTGTTTATTGGAACAGTAAGGTAAAAACCAGTGTATATAGAATGCTATCATTTGTGTGAAAGACAAAGAATATCTCTGTGTTTGCTTATATAAGCATATAACATCTCTGGGAGGAAGCATAAGAAACTACTGAGTGTTATCTTGGACAAGGAAACTGGATGAGTTGGAAGAAAGGGAGGAAGAGAGATTCACTTTTTACTCTACGCTCAACAATGGCTTTTGAATTTTGAATTGGGTACTTGAATTAGCTATTCGAAAAACAATTTTAAGTTTGCATTTATTGGTGATGTGTACTACCCCAGGGAAGATCCCCTGGAGAAGGGCATGGCAACCCACTTCAGTATTCTTGCCTGGAGAATCTCATGGACAGAGGAGCCTGGTGGGCTACAGTCCATAGGGTCTCACAGAGTTGGACATGACTGAAGCAACTTAGCACACACATTACTATTCACATCATTCTATTTGATTCTATAAATAAACAGATATTATTTTTTTCAAATAGTTGAAAAGGAAGATAAAGAGAAGAGGAAGTTGAGAGAGTCCTGTGAGTTGCACGTGTGGAGTCTGGGGCTTCCCAGGAGAGGGGAAGATTCTTATGATCATGAGGAAGGGGAGATCCCATAATTGCTAAAAGATTCCCAGACAATGTTAATAGCACTGATCATTCTTTTTTAAAACAATGTAATTGTCAAAAGCTCCAAACTCAGATTCTGTGAGGATTTCTGATAGAAACTGCTTTAACTAAGGGAAGTTCTCATCAACAGATGCAGGAGAAATTCCTATAAGCTGTAGATATTGTAAATCAAGAGTAGGCCTGGGCAGATGAAGCACATTTTTTTTTTCCCATGATACTCATTACCTAGCATTGTATTTGCTTATTCATTTTACTATGTATCTCCGCATCAGAATGTAAGCTCCACAAAAGCAGGAAGTCTGTCTGTTCTGTTCGCTGCAATGTCTTCAGTGCTCCTGTGCCTGGTGTATAGAAGGCACTTGGGTTGGTTCTAGACTGTTGGAACTGGAGACCATATACTCAGTGACTCTCTAGCTTGTGACTACTTATTTGGGCCTTAATCTGTTAGAAAGCAGTAAAGACATGGCCAGGGGAACAAAATTTTAGGGCTTCAGTATTTGAAAGAGTGGGGCTTCCCTGGCAGCTCAGCAGTAAAGAATTTGCCTGCCAATGCAGGGGGACATGGGTTCGATCCCTAGGTAAGAAAGATCCCTACCCAGTAGGGAGTAGGGAGTGGCAACAGTCTCCAGTATCCTTGCCTGGAGGATACCATGGACAGAAGAGCCTGTCAGGCTGCAGTCCAAGGGGTTGCAAAAGAGTTGGATACAACTTAGAGACTAAACAACAACAACATGTGAAAGAGTGGGCAAAGCAGAATTCAAATCTCAGAGCAACTAAGAAATTAGAAAAATACTTAAAGCATGGAGGAACAAGGCAAGGAACCAACTACTGAAGTAGTGGAACAAGGTAGGGGCTTGGCTTGTAAAAGAGAGATAGAAAAGAAACATAAACAACCAGCAAACAAATGAAAACAAAGAAATTTCCCTAAAGAAACAAATAGCACAACAATAAAATAGAAGAGATGGCTGCATAATTAAGGGCTGCAGTTTACAGAAAGAACAGGACTATAAACAGAATAGCTTGCTGCCGAGTCACTGTACCGCTGGAGAGTTGGGTGGCTGAAGTGGGAGTCACCTTGATTTAGAGTCTACATTGGCTTCAGAGTCTAGGATGGGGTGTGTGAACCTAGATGCTGGGGTCTGAGGGATACAGAGACAGTCACCCTAGGTGCCGACAAAGGTCTGCATAGTCAAAGCTATGGTTTTTCCAGTAGTCATGTACAGATGTGAGAGCTGGGCCATAAAGGAGACTGAGTGCTGAAAAATTGATGCTTTTGAACTGTGGTGTTAGAGAAAACTCTTGAGAGTCCCTTGGACAGCAAGGAGATCAAACCAGTCAATCCTAAAGGAAATCAACCCTAAATATCCATTGGAAGGACTGATGCTAAAGCTGAAACTCCAATGCTTTGGCCACCTGGCAGGCGGAGAAGGGGCATGAGGACAGAGGACAAGATGGTTGGATGGCATTATCAACTCAATGGACATTGAGTTTGAGCTAACTCCAGGAGATAGTGAAGGACAGGGAAGCCTGGTATGATCCATGGGGTCACAAAGAGTCAGACATGACTGAATAACTGAATAACAACAAGAAGGAGGTTCCAGGTACTCCCGTCAAACCTTAGAGTAGAAATCAATGAGACATTTACAATGTCAGCATTTTTTGTTTGAATGTAGACGTTCCAGGGGATAAATATCCCCTGGAGCCAGAGCATCCAGGACCCAGAAGTGAGGAGTCCAGTCAGGTGGCTCGAGTCTTCTCATAAGCAAGTGCCGCAGGCACAGGCAGGAGATTATCTAGGCTGAAGAGATAAACAGATTGGAGCTTATTGTTATTCAGTCGATAAGCTGTGTCTGACTCTTTGTGACCCCATGGACTACAGCACGCCAGGCCTCCCTGTCCTTCACCATCTCCCAGAGTTTGCTCAAACTCATGTCCATTGAGTCGATGATGCCATCCAACCCTCTCATCCTCTGTCCTCTTCACCCTTCTCCTCCTGCCCCCAATCTTTCCCAGCATCAGAGCCTTTTCTAATGAGTCGGCTCCTCGAATCAGGTGGCCAAATTATTGGAGCTTCAGCTTCAGCGTCAGTCCTTCCAATGAATATTCAGGGTTGATTTCCTTTAGTATTTGCTGGTTTGATTTCCTGCTGTCCAAGGGACTCTCAGGAGTCTTCTCAAGCACCACAGTTCAAAAGCAACAATTTTTTGGCACTCAACCTTCTTTATGGCCCACCTCTCACTTCTGTACATGATGGGAGAAATATCAGCAACCTCAGATATGCAGATGATACTACCCTAATGGCAAAAAGCAAAGAGGAAGTAAAGATTGGAGCTATCTGCTGGCTTTTAATGGTTTTGGATACAGTATAGTCATTTAACTAACACAATCAGTTTCTGTGTCTCATGACTGTTCCTTTGGTTCAAACATTTACCTAATTTGAAACAAAGTCAGTATTCCCCCGAAATGTTTCTCTAGCTCTTCAGTTATCACGTGATTTCCTCTGGTTTTTTTTTTTTTTTTTTTTTTTTTTTTTTTTAGTTTTGTACACAGACCCCTGGTTTACTGAGAAGGTTTAGGCCTTCTGGGTCATTTTTACAAGCATCTATTTTAAAAAGTGAGCATTTTCTGTCTTTGGCAGTTCCTACTTTTTAATTGCAATCTTGCTTAGAGAAATTCAGGAACCTGTTGCTTCATTTTTTAATTTTTACTTACATATTTTTTCTCTCAGTAAATATTTTGATGAGAACTGAGGTCTGTAACATACATAGCAGCAACCTCCCTGGCCTAAGACTTTTGCTCCAGCCCAAGTCTGGGGCTGACAAACTACATTTAACTCGCATTTGAAGAAAAGGCCATTTTGAGTGTCATTCATCAGTATCCATTTTCACAGAAGATACCAATCTGGGGCCAGAGTCTCAATGTTAGTACTTGCTCTTGGGGAAAAGTTCACATGGCAACACAAACACAGGAGCAATTTTGAAACATCTTATTGCTCTTTGATCAGGAGGGCCTTGGGATACCAATGGTTCTGTAAACACAACTTTGTCAAAATACAGTAGAACACAGAGAAAGGGAAAAGAAGGGTAGAAAGGCTGGCAGGGCTTGGCTCATATATAATTCAATCCTTAGATGTGAAGCCTCTTGAGCTGCTTGTAACTGTAAAAGGCAGCTAAATGCTCGACAAGCTTTGACAAGGATGACTTGTTTACTAGAAGACCCTATCCTGATGAAATACATTACTGCTACTTTCTGTGTTTACTTTGCTAAAATGTGTGCTTGCAAGAATGTTTTAGAGTGTTGGTAGGATTGGATCTAAACAATTATTTTTATTGTCTTGGTGGTCAATTCTTTATGTATAGAAGAAGGAGCTGGCATTTTCCATGACTTTTTTTTTTTAAATATATGTAGCTGACCAAGAGTGAAATTGAGACTCAAATACTTCAGCTGTATGGATCTTGAACAAGGGTTAATGGAGGTGGATTTCACTGGCTTTAATATCTAGTACCTTATAGTATCATTTTAAATTATAAAAAAAAGTACATTTTTATGGTAGGAAGTTTTTGTTGTTTAGTCACTAAGTTGTGTCCGACTCTTTTGCAACCCCAGGGACTGTAGCCCTCCAGGCTCCTCTGTCCATGGGATAACCCAGGCAAGAATACTGGGGTGAGTTGCCATTTCCTCCTCCAGGGGATCTTCCTGACCAGAGATCGAACATTCATCTCCTGCATTAGCAGGTGGATTCTTTACCACTGAGCCACCAAAAGTTTTTTAAGACATATAAAAACATAAGGTTTCACAGATACAAATCATCTTTCATCCCATCACCCAGATATAACCAACCACCGTTTATAACTTTTTCTTCCATTACATACCTATATTCCACTGCCTCTCCTGATTTATTTTTTGAGTTCTGTCGTTGAAGTTGGAATCATAAAAGGCACAATCCATAATTTAAAAAACCAAGTATTTTCTCAGAAAGGTAAAACATACATTTGAAAAAAAATGTAGACAAAACACTAATTTACATATGATTAAGTGCCAAACTTGCCCATGTTAAGGGCTCATTCAGTCAGCTGTGATCACCAGGATGCAGATTTCAAATAATTCTGTCTGCCTTAGCATTCATTCATTCAACACATGTTTATTGGGCATTTACTGTATGCTGAGCACTGTTTGGTTGCACCCTACTTCCTAAAGCAGACTTAGAGAACCCCTAAGATGAAGGCCGTTGCTGGTTCCTTCAGTCTCCCGTGTTCACTGCCAACCCCTCGTCTTCTTCCGCCCACCCCTGCTCCCACTCACTGCGTGGGATAACACAGCCCTGACATTTTGAAAACACTCAGTATATGCGGGCTCTAATTATAGGCACAGTCTCTGCCCTTGAGAACCGTATGGTCAAATGAGGGAGCTAAATGTCTAGTAAATCACATTAATAAGTTGGAGAAAACAATTTGAACACTAGACAGATCTTCACTATAGTAGGATCTAAAACTATAGTTGAAACTGCTTCTCTCATTCCTGTCTCTCTCTGTAAAGTTGCTGTTGTTGTTTCGTCACAAAGTCACATCTGACTCTTTTGCGACCCCATGGACTGTAGCCCACCAGGGTCTTCTGTCCATGGGATTTCCCAGGCAAGATTACTGGAGTGAGTTGCCATTTCCTCCTCCAGGGGATCTTCCCAACCCATGGATCAAACCCACATCTCCTGCATCTCCTGGGCTGGCAAATAGATTCTTTACCACTGAGCCACCAGGGAAGCCCTAGTACTTTCTGTAAAGTACTTGCCACTTAATACAGTGATGGTGACAGTCTCTGAAAAGGAAAATATTAAAAAGAAGAGCGTGTCTTTTATGGAAAAAACTATTGATAAAATTCAGTTTTAGACACATTGACTTTGTCTTCTGGGAGGGCTTCTGGAACGTCCAGTTAGAGACGACAAGTGGGCTGAACAAATGCCTGCATAATTCACCCTGTGGCTTTAGCATCATCCTGGATTCTCCCCTTCCCTCACTTCCACATTGAATCTAGAAGCCAGCCCTTGTTGGTTCCACTTTCAAAATATATCTGTTAATCTGCCCTCTTTCTCCTCTCCCACCACCCTGATCCAAACCAGCACCATCTCTCTGCGTCTTGCTCTCTTTTTCTGTAAAATGTAAATACTGATAGTGCTTACCTTATGGGCTTGTTATGAATCTCAAATCAGATAATTTCTGTAATGCACTCGGAATGCTGAAGGACAGACCAAAAAGTAGAGAGGATCAAAGTTGTTTGAGGCCACAGAACCTAGAAGAAAAGTAATTATCAGAGGTTAAAAGATTGGGAACTTCCAACATGTGATGTTCCATTAGAACATGTTTACATGAGAGTGGTGGAAAGAAAATTGAACAAGATTGTTCCATTCCATGTGTTAATTAGAATAATGAGTACAACAATGACCTATAATAAGGTTGAGTCAATTAGGTCTGTTGAGTCAAAACTTTCTGCATCAGGCAGCTTCATAGACGGCTGGCCAGTCTGTGAATTTGCTTCCTTTTGGTCAGCTGCCCAGCCTTGTTCAATTAGTGGGGCCCGGAGAGGTTGTGACCAAACCACCATGGCTAGGGGCTGCCTGTCAGCAGGGACTCAAGAGGGAATAGTTTCCTTTAGAAGTGGCTCTGGATTCTGGGTGTGGCAGGTACCATGAATGACACAGCTGAGAGGTGCAGTTATGCAGAGGAAAAGTAGGCGGTTTGAAGCCTGGTTTTTGAGTCCCAGCAATTCAGTTCCACTTTGAACCAGCTCTGTCTGTAACTAGAGCTAACATATACTGAGTGTTTTCAACTAACTTTGAGCAAGTTGGTAAGTTTCTCTAATGCCCAACTGCTCCTTCATCAACTGGATATGCTCATAATTTCATAGATGCTTTCTTTGGAAAGGTCAATGTGAACTTCACCACCAGGTCCCAAATAACCTTTTTGCTTAGGAAGAGGGATGGTTTTAATTAGTTATTTACTGAAAATATTTTTAAGATACTATGTAAAGTAGCACTGCTCTTTGGGAATAGAACAAAGATACAATTCCCACCAAAAATTTTCTCATCTTTCAGATGTACAGGGAAAAGACATTCCTAAATGCTAATGAGAGATAATAGGGTAACACCAGCAAGCACGACTGACATCGATGAATTTATCTGCTAAGAAGTAGGATGAAATGGGGTAGAGAGCTAATTAAGGCTCCTCTTCAAAGAAGCAGAATATTGTACTAAGGAACTCTGACAAACTAGTGTAAAGAGAATGAATAAAATGAAGGAAAGTCCCGTGGAACAAAAGGTTGACCTAGGATTTCAAAGCTGTTCTCAGTGACTGTGAATGGGAATTACTTCCAGTCAGGCACCCTGAGGGGGTCATTTGAGGTGGAGAAACGGCAGTTTGGAAGCCATAACGTGGTGTAAGGACTATAGGACAGGAAAGAGAGAACAGTTAAATGCTAATTCACATCACATGTTAGTGCACAGCCATTGCCACCTGAAGAGTACATACTGGAATTCAAAGTGAGAACTCCCCGCTAAGAGCAAATGTTTTTGCAGACTGCCAGCTGCCTTGTGGTGCTTGGGTTTTGATGTTTCCTTCTCTTTTAACCTAGAAGAAAACTGCCACCTACCTCAAGCTACCACGTATAGCTGGAGTAATGAGTTCAATATTTAAAAATAAATAAAACAAAATAATCAGGATTCTGTCTTACACAATAGAATTTATTTTAAAATGTTTGGTATTTGATATCATAAGTCAAGAGCTGGACCATAGAGAAGGCTGAGCGCCAAAGAGTTGATGCTTTTGAACTGTGGTGCAGGAGAAACTCTTGAGAGTCCCTGGGAGAGCAAGAAGATCAAACTAGTCAATCTAAAAGGAAATCAACCCTGAATATTCACTGGAAGGACTGATGCTGAAGCTCCAATACTTTGGCCACCTGATGCAAAGAACTGACTCATTGGAAAAGACCCTGATGCTGGGAAAGATTGAAGGCAGGAGGAGAAGGTGACGACAGAGGGTGAGATGATTGGATGGCATCACTGACTCGATGGACATGGACTTGAGCAAACTCCAGGAGATACTGAAGGACAGGGAACCTGGCTGCTACAGTCCTTGAAGTTGCAAAGAGTTGGGCATGACTGACTAAACAGCAACAATTTGATATCATCTTAAGAAGGGCTTGAAAACCAAGCTTGTAGGTGATAGAACCAGGCATCGCATCCACCATCACTTTGCAGAAGTTTCCCAGTAAGATATCACTGTCTCTGTTCACAGGTTCAGACACTTGCCCTAATGCTGGCACTGCAGGTGGTCTGCAGTCACCATGCTCTGGAAAACAAATGCAGCTTCTGTCCCTGCTATTATTACTTTTATAATTATCGTCAGTCTTGTCAGAATGGACTCTGAGCTTCCTCCTTCTTTGGTCCAGTTTCAAAATCGGAGGTGGCTGCATCCAGTCAGAGGAGTCTAGACCATGTGCCAGCAGCCTAGTTGTAAGGGAGGGTGGGCAAGTATCTGGAGCTTCTGTAGAGGGAGGTCGGTTCTGTCTCGTAAGGTTTCTCATGTATAACAAAGAGGTTTAGATGCTGGGGACCAAAAACATTAAAAGTGTATGCAAGGTTTGTAGTCTAAGAATTCTTTGTTTTGGTTACAACCTCTTGATTTAGATAGTACAAGATATTTTAGCATACCATGCTCAGCCTTCTAGACATTTCCTTTTAGCTTATAGTTCTTGTTGGCAATTCCTGAGAAATGCCAAAGAAAGTGAAGGCAAGACTAATTCATTAGACCTTTTACCAAAGTAATTTTTTCCACTGTGAGATATTATGTAAACTTTTGCTTAGTTCAAAATTTTGAACATTTGCTAGCACTAAAAATTAGGATGTGTTAGTTTTTACACAAAAATAGTTATGAATATATTGAATAATCACCCATAAAAATAATGAATAGGTTAAAAGAAAAAGTTATGGATTAATAAGACACTTTCTTACTTAAGCTATTCCGTGATTAGGTAGCATTATATGTTGGAAATCATCATCATTAGGGAAGGAGTATCACACTTTATGTATTATAAGATATATAAATATTTTATATATTTTTAGATTTATTTTAGATTTCTGTTCAGACCTCTGACAGTGTATACATACAGAAAGAAGATTTAGTCTCCTTTTGTCACCAGTGGAATATTTTCTGTATTTTCACCAGACTGTAAATAACAAGCTTTCTCATCAAAGCTATTTAACATTCATTTCACAATTGATTAGCAATGCCAGTCATGATGCAGATGCATACCACATGTAAATATTTCTAATATCTATGGTCCCTGTACATCTTCCCCCAACTCCTAGTGTAGCTAATTTAGAAGTTATGAAATTTATAAGCCATATGGGAATTAGATCATCCTCAGAAGCCTGAGAGATTTTGCCCATATGTTTTTGGTTGTTCCATAGAGAGATCACATTTTCCCAAGTGATGCTGAAGGGATGAGTGGCTTGTCGTTGTTGCTTACTCAGTTCTTTGTCTTTCCTGTGAGTCATTATTGTTTTCTAGCTAGAAGCTGTGGCCAGCCTCTCTTTCAGTGTGCCGTTTTCATTCATTTGGAAACTAAAGAGCTGTGCTTTGCATCACGTCCTCACTGTCAGCAAAGCCAGCTCTGCTGGATTAAAATGCAGTGATGCATTAGCAGTTAGTGCAAAGGGCTGCAGGCTGTCTATCTGAGCCAAGCAGCCATACTGAGCACACGGAAGGCCCTGTTCAGAAGGGGTCAGGGCTGGATGCCTAGGGTTAGTAGCATGTCAAGGCTGGTCATGGCAAGAACTGCCTTTATTTTGTGACTGTGCCTTTATTTTGTGACTCACTCTAAAGTAGTCATGTGATGTTTATCCCTAAGCATCTGATATGGGATGGACACTTTGTAAGGGGTAAAGTAGTTAATACATATAAAGTACTTAGAACAAAGTGTAGTTAAACTAGGGTCTTGGGCAGCCCTAGCTGTGACTTTTCCAAAGTCACATAGCTAGTTAATGATTTGGAGACAGAATTAAAATCCAGTCTGCCTGACACCCTGAACTCTTATCCTTTACCAGTTAACTCAAATTCAACATCTAGAAATATATTCTGTTGGTAGTAGGAGGGGGAAAGTGCTATATGTCACATGGAAAGGGAAATGTGAATTAAAGACAACTGCCCCAGTGGGCTGCTCAGACAAAGGCAGGGACTCTTGCTAAACAGATTTGAAGTTCCAGAATGAGGTCCCTCCAGCCATAGCTAGAAGCTGCTTTAATCTCTGAGGAAGGATTCTGTTGACTTTTATTGTTCCTCAGTGTATTTACAGTTCTCCCAAATTATTTGACTGTATAAATAAACCCACAGGTGTAGGAAAACTGTGTGTGATAACTGAGTCAGAAAACAAAGAATTAAAAAGTCAAGCTATGCTAACCCTTGGGGTAATGGTGATAATCATAATATCCCAGAGAATGTTTTATTTAATGAAAGAACTTAGAGATTGTCTCAGAATGTTTTGTATGTAGAGCAAAGGTTACAGGCAAAAAGAATTTAAAATCTTTCTGACTATAGTAAAATAATTTTTGCATGTATAATTTTAACAGGTGTTTTGAAAAAACCCTGAATCCTTCCAAGAAGAGACATGTGGTTGTTTAAAACAGAAAGACATTACTGTGATTTCTAGGAGGCACAGAGACTCCAGACGCTACTGGCCCAAGCATCTCATGTTTTTCACAACACATTTGCATATATCATCATTCCCATCATCTCTGTCAGAATTTTCCCCAGTTTATTGTGATCCACACAGTCAAAGGCTTTGGTATAGTCAATAAAGCAGAAATTGATGTTTTTCCGGTACTCTCTTGCTGTTTCAATGATCTGTCAGATGTTGGCAATTTGATCTCTGGTTCCTCTGTCTTTTCTAAAACCAGCTTGAACATCTGGAAGTTCACGGTTCACATATTGCTGAAGCCTGGCTTGGAGAATTTTGAGCATTACTTTACTAGCATGTGAGATGAGTGCAATTGTGCGGTAGTTTGAGCATTCTTTGGCATTGCCTTTCTTTGGGAATGAAAACTGACCTTTTCCAGTCCTGTGGCCACTGCTGAGTTTTCCATATTTGCTGGCATATTGACTGAACTGAACTGAAAGGTTGAATATTCAATGGACATGAGTTTGAGCAAGCTCTGGGAGATGGTGAAGGACAGGGAAGCCTGGCATGCTGCAGTCCATGGGATTGCAAAGAGTTAGACACAACTTAGCGACTGAACAAAAGCAACAACAAGGAGTAATGTTGCAGGAAAGCTAGGGCTGCCCAAGACCCTAGAGTTATTGCTCTCCAAAGTACCCTAGAACCTGTCATTAACAGTTAGAGAAGGGTGCCTCTGGACCAGGAGTGCCCCTGGGCAGCTGGTTGTTCAACTGTTAACTTAGTGGATAAACTTCACAAAGACCCTGTGCTCTGAATTTCAGCCAGGTTTCATTTCTCTAACTCCAAAATTTGCATAATTGCTTCTTCTTAAATTTTTCTATGACATTTTGTGTTACTCCACTGTAACTCCCACAGGACTTGATTACGTAAACTGGTTTACTTGTCTGTCTCTTTTCTAGAGTCTTGGGACTGCTTTATATTTACTAAGAAAGTTTCACAGCCTAGCACATTGCTTGGCATATGGTAGACACTAGATAAACAACTTCGTTGAGTAACTGATGTTGAGCCATAAAAGAGTAGGGAATTTTAAAGAGGGCATGGGAGAAGGATGCTCTCCAATTGCAGTTAGTACAATAAAAGTTAATTAAAAGCCCTTCTTTTGAGTTACATTAAATTGCAAAGAATTTTATATATATTTAAAAACCCACTTGGGCTTCCCTGGTGGCTCAGTGGTAAAGAATTCACCTGCCAATGCAGGAAATGAAGGTTTGATCCTTGGATTGGGAAGATACCCTGGAGAAGGAAATGGCAATGCACTCCAGTATTCTTGCCTGGGAAGCCCCATGAACAGAGGAGCCTGGAGGGCTATAGTCCGTGAGTTCACAAAACATTCGGACACGACTTAGCAACTAAACAACAACAAAAACCCCACTTATTGTGCATTTACTTTATTCCAGGTCCTGTGATGAATGAGATAAGATTCTTGCTCTTAAGAAGCTGCCAGTCTCATTGGGTAGAATGAAACTGAAATAAATAATTACAACCCAGTATGGTATGATCAATGGTTAGTATGTGTCAGAACCTAAGTACTTTTAATTCTAACAACCCTATAAGATGGATACTATTATTGTCCCCTTCTGCAGATCAGGAAACTGACATTCTTTAGGTTAAATAAATCATCCAAGATCACATAGTTGCTAAGTGGTAGAGCCAGGAGAGAAACTCAGATTGATTTGAATTCAGAGACTAAGCTAGAAACCATTGCCCTGTAACTCTCCAGCACAGAAGAGGGAGTGATTACTTCGGGAAAGCAGAAGAGAAAGGGAAGAGGGAGGCCAGCAGGCATCAGTGAGGAGGTGTTCCTTACGTAATGATCTGAATGACAGAGAGCAGTAGGTCAGATGGGCAAGTTGGCAAAGGAAGGGTGACAGCGAACATTTGCAATGATTTGAGAACTGAAAGACGTTGTGTGTTCACGGGAACTGTGGTAGTTTGGTGTTGATTAGGCTTAGGGTGCAAGGAACAGAGTAGGCAGAAGAGTTAGACAAGGGTCATGTTATGGGAATTAGAATATCCTCAAGTCAGTAGCCTCTGGTAGAATCTGCACCTATGTTAATCTATATCTCACTTGAGGGCCGTTTTGAACTTGGGGTCAGGGGCTGTGCAGGGATAGAATGGAAATTTGTATCATCCTGCTGCTCAGGTCCTTAATGGGCATGGGTCTGGTACTGTCCACAGAGTCCTCTGGTTCAGAGAGACCAATATAGGGGCTCAGAGAATTGCAAAGAGCCTGGAATTTTTGATGGAGAAATTGTAAGTTTGTAAAAGAGCCAAAAATAATAACGCGAGTCCATTCCTAGCTTAGACTGTAAACTCCATGACTGCTTCTGTCTTTTTTTTTTTAATTAGAGGATAATTGCTTTACAATGTTGTGTTGGTTTCTGCCATACAACAGAGTGAATCAGCCATAAGTATATCTATATCCCCTCCCTCTGGAACCTTCCTCCCAACTCCCACTGTTTCTGTCTTAATCACAATCTACAAGACTTGGCACATAGTGAGCTCTCAGTGCACCACAATACATTTTGTTGAATGAATGAATAAAACAGTAAAACTGAGAATTTGCCACTAAAAAAGGCTTAATCCTAAAGAAAAGAGAGGAAAAGCAAGAATAAGGGGAGAAGGTAGCTTGTAAACTCAGGAGCTAGCAAGTGCATGCTGGAGTGGCTGTAACACCTGCTAATGGCTAGCAGAGCTGCTGCTGTGAACTGGGCTCAGAGGACCTGGAGAAATCAGCTACTGGGCTGAAATTTTGACTTCCCTTGCTAAAAAGGAGGAATCATACACAATTTCTCTCAGAGTAGCTAAGACCTTCCTAGTCCTGTGATTTTTTTCTTTATATCTTAAGAAATGTTACACATGAAATTTTCTGTTAGGGATGGTCATTAATTTTATAGGAAATCAAATAGGGGATTTAACGTGACTATTTCCTGCAGGTTTTGTTGATAAGCATCTCATCTGACGGTTTGACTTGATTTGATGCAGTAACATAGCACCTAGAAGAACAGAGGGACCGTACTTCATGAAAGATAATTGCTAAATCATACCACTCCGAGAGAGGGTCTTGATCGGAGCCGAGTAGGAGGCAGATTATGCTGAGGGTACCTTCTCTGTCTGGTGCCCAACATGTCCAGTGGTCTCTGGGGCTGGTGGAGATTGATACGTGCTTTGAAAATAAAAACAATAGAGGTCATATTGTCATCCTATTATTAATATATAAGCTCTTCCAGTACACTCCGGAATAATCATTTCTACCTCCATGTGGAAATGGATCAGAAATTCAAAAACATCTGAGACATATTGGGTGGAAGAATAAACTTATTTCTCCCCATCAAACTTTTCAGAATTAAAATAAAATTAGAATTCAATTATATATTATGTATTATATATAATTATATGTGATATATATAATATATTACATATTATATAATTTCAAAACATATTTTTATGTTTTATTTATAATTCATCAAAAACATATACAATTACCTATGTATGTTGAAAACAGACCTCAGGGTTCTATTTATCGTCTTTCTGATATTCTATGGTATTTATTCACACAAAAATATGTTCTATTTTCTTCAGTAATATAGAGAAGAACAACAACAGCAAAATTATGAACACCTGTAGGACTCAGTGAATAATAGCAATTCTATAGAGTCATCTTTTCCTGGCTGATGTCCTGCCTGCTGTGTTTCTTCATAGCATCACTTACAGACTTACATCACTGGGTGTAAATTTTCCTTACCTCCTAGCTTGTACAATATTGGTGGGTTAATATTTTTTTTGTCAATAACTCACACGTTTGAAAATACTACCAAAGAAAAGTTTTACTTATTTTTTTAACCTTGCAAAACCATCAGCTGCTATCTTTTTTAATTTCTTTCGTTTCCTTCCGTTCATAACCTCTTATATTTCAGAATTCCTGGAGAATGTGCAGAAATCACAGAGAAACTCTCACAAAATGTTGCTCAAACTAGAGAATATATGTTTGTTTTTCTTCTCATCCACCTTAAGAAATCAGTGATATTACCCAAGTCTGGCAGAGTTACATTCTTTTAAAGAACGTGTTTTGCATCTACTCTAACATTTCATTAATTCGTTTATTCCTTCACTCAACAATAATTATGGGTCAGATACGATACAAGGAATTAGAGAGTCAAAAATAATTAGTGAGAAGACAAATATTAAAGACAAATGATTACAGTGATAAATAATGAGATTAGTAAAAAGCATTGTAGGATGTACAATAATGATGTGATAAACTCTGCTTGGAGAAGTTAAAGAAAGTTTTCTGACTATATATTTAAAGACTGAGTTAGAATTAACTTGGCAAACAATCCAGACAAGAGCATTCTAGCAAGAGGGGCTATCAGAGGTAAGGAAATCTTGGTACATTGTGGGAAGTGCAAATATATCATACTAGTTAAGAAGAGAAGTGTTTGGAGAGGCTCTGTGAGTAAGGAGGCAGGAAAAGGTGTTTGGGGCAACATCACGAAGGCCCTTGTCCACCTTGTTTGCCATGAGGAGTTTCGACTTTCTCTTGAAGTCAGGCTACAGGAGCCTTTGCAGAATTTTAAGCAGGGATGAATTTTAATTTTAGAGAGATGAATCTGGCTTCAGTTTAGAGGATAGATAAAGAGATTAAAATTAGAACGTTTCCAGTTTCATTTGGCATAGGTGCAGAAAGACTGTTGTGGGGAGGGTTAGAGGTATCTCTTACCCAAGTGCTAGGGGGAGAGTGATATGAGGTGGACGCCAGGATTCTGTTTGAAAGAGATACTGGGGTTGAGTTCGAGTGGAATTGTCCAAAGGAAACCATTAAGGTTGGAGTCAGAGACACAGAAGCGTCAAGAGTGAAGGATACCAGATTGGAATCCATGGAGCAGGAGGTGGCCTGAGTAAATTTCAAAGATAGAAGCTGGTACCTACACTGGGACTGTCGGGTAGCGGGACTTTTATATTTTCACACATACTTATGGGCAGAGTGGGTTCATTGAGAGTAGTCAGGATGAGACACTTGTTAGAACTCAGTTATGACTGTCCAATCAAGAAACGCAGCAGCAGAGTTGATAAAAAGGATGAGATGGATTTGAAAGCTTTTCAGTTGCTTTCTTGGGATATTTTCTAAGATAAATTAACAGCAAAATGTGTCTCTAGGTAATGAATCAAGTTTATTTATGGTAAGTGGTTATTTTATGTTAAACTTTGGAGTTAATTTTGGAGACCATCAAAGACAATACGCTTTAGTTTTTGCATAATTAATACCAAGACTCTCTTTCTGGCAATAGATTCAGGAATCAGTTGTTTATGAATCCATCCCCTATTCACGATAAAACCTTATTAATAGCATGTAGTGAGATACTTGCCTTCTTATTATGTATGGGAGGGGATACCCTCCAGGCCATCTAAAGCAATTTTAAGCTATGAATGTAAACATTAAAAAGAAGTGGGGCCAGTACACAAACCACTGGAGGTTATCATCTGACTTCTCAGGAGATCACTTGTGCCTACCCTCGTTTTGTGTGAACATAAATAGCCAGAGTCTATATTAAGTTCATGCAGCTTGGCTCAGAGGCAAGCTGCCTGAAGGAAAGGGCAATTGAGAGTTGCAAGCAGTATTAATGGAGGTGCCTACTCTTCTCTACGACACAACTCTTTCATCCCGTCCTGCTCCTAATCCCCAGTGACTTCACCTTTTGGCCCTCTAACCGTCTTTTCCAGCCAATAGGGCTTTGTTCTCCTTTTTATAGATGGCCACTCTATCTATCTAGACAGACTGCCTGATGAACTATGGACGGAGGTTCGTGACATTGTACAGGAGACAGGAATCAAGGCTATCCCCAAGAAAGAGAAATGCAGAAAAGCAAAATGGCTGTCTGAGGAGTCCTTACAAATAGCTGTGAAAAGAAGAGAAGCGAAAAGCAAAGGAGAAAAGGAAAGATATATCCATTTGAATGCAAAGTTCCAAACAATAGCAAGGAGAGATAAGAAAGCCTTCCTCAGCAATCAGTGCAAAGAAATAGAGGAAAAGAATAGAATGGGAAAGACTAGAGATCTTTTCAAGAAAATTAGAGATACCAAGGGAACATTTCATGCAAAGATGGGCTCAATAAAGGACAGAAATGGTATGGACCTAACAGAAGCAGAAGATATTAAGAAGAGGTGGCAAGAATACACAGAAGAACTATACAAAAAAGATCTTCACGACCCAGATAATCACGATGGTGTGATCACTCACACTCACCTAGAGCCAGACATCCTGGAATGTGAAGTCAAGTGGGCCTTAGGAAGCATCACTACGAACAAAGCTAGTGGAGGTGATGGAATTCCAGTTGCGCTATTTCAAATCCTCAAAGATGATGCTGTGAAAGTGCTGCACTCAATATGTCAGCAAATTTGGAAAAATCAGCAGTGGCCACAGGACTGGAAAAGGTCAGTTTTCATTCCAATCCCAAAGAAAGGCAATTCCAAAGAATGCTCAAACTACCACACAACTGTACTCATCTCACACACTAGTAAAGTAATGCTCAAAATTCTCCAAGCCAGGCTTCAGCAATACATGAACCGTGAACTTGCAGATGTTCAAGCTGGTTTTAGAAAAGGCAGAGGAACCAGAGATCAAATGGCCAACATCCACTGGATCGTCTAAAAAGCAAGAGAGTTCCAGAAAAATATCTATGCAGGTCAGGAAGCAACAGTTAGAACTGGACATGGAACAACTGACTGTTTCCAAAAAGGAAAAAGAGTATGTCAAGGCTGTATATTGTCACCCTGCTCATTTAACTTATATGCAGAGTACATTATGAAAGTAGCTGGGCTGGAGGAAGCACAAGCTGGAATCAAGATTGCCAGGAGAAATACCAACAACCTCAGATATGCAGATGACACCACCCTTATGGCAGAAAATGAAGAAGAACTAAAGAGCCTTTTGATGGCAGTGAAAGAGGAGAGTGAAAAAGTTAGCTTAAAGCTCAACATTCAGAAAGCTAAGATCATGGCATTCAGTCCCATCAATTCATGGCAAATAGATGGGGAAATGGTGGAAACAATGGCAGACTTTATTTTGGGGGGCTCCAAAATCACTGCAGATGGTGACTGCAGCCATGAAATAAAAAGACGCTTACTCCTTGGAAGAAAAGTTATGACCAACCTACACAGCATATTAAAAAGCAGAGACATCACTTTGCCAACAAAGGTCCATCTAGTCAAGGCTATGGTTTTTCCAGTAGTCATGCATGGTTGTGAGAGTTGGACTATAAAGAAAGCTGAGCGCTGAAGAATTGATGCTTTTGAACTGTGGTGCTGGAGAAGACTCTTGAGAGTCCCTTGGACTGCAAGGAGATCCAACCAGTCCATCCTAAAGGAGATAAGTCCTGAATATTCATTGGAAGGACTGATGTTGAAGCTGAAACTCCAACACTTTGGCCACCTGATGCAAAGAACTGACTCATTTGAAAAGACTCTGATGCTGGGAAAGATTGAGGGCAGGAGGGGAAGGGGCCGACAGAGGATGAGATGGTTGGATGGCATCACCGACTCAATGGATATGAGTTTGAGCATACTCCAGGAGTTGGTGATGGACAAGGAGGCCTGGCGTGATGCAGTCCATGGGGTCGCAAAGAGTCGAACACGACTGAGTGACTGAACTGATAGTAAAGTATGGGCTTCCACAGTGGCTCAGCAATAAAGAATCCACCTGTTAATGCAGGAGACATGGATTTGATCCCTGAGTTGGGAAGATGCCCTGGAGGAGGAAATGGCAACCCATTCCAGTATTCCTGACTGGGAAATCCCATGGACAGAGGAGCCTGAAGGGCTACAGTCCATGAGTTCACAAAAGAGTCAGACACAACTTACCGACTAAACAACAATAGTGAAGCATGAGAGATTGAATATACAAACAGTGGCTAGACCATATACACAAATAGAATTCTAACTCACAACCTGCAGCAACCTGCCAGGAAACCAACCCCTTACCCTGAGCCCAGGAAGCCAGTCCACTGTAAATCAATGTTGCAGGAGGTCAACTTGCTACCTCTAGTGATAATTCAGGAAGTTAAACAATGACTTCTATAACAATCACTGCAAAACGATCAGAATGTGATTAATAACTAACAGCTTCCCTAATCTTTGTCTCTGCTTCTAACTGAGGGCCAACGGGAGAAAGCCAAATGTGTATCCCTAACCAATCACGCAGGATGCTCCAATCTTAGCTGGCCGAGCCACGGCATCCCCATGCAAATAGCCTCCAGTCATGGCACACCTGAAGCCTTCTCTTTTTGCTAATACAAAATTTCCCACTCCTCTGTCTGCTTTTAAGTCTCGCTGAGCCAAACACAAGTGATGCAGTTCACTCCTTTGCTATAGCAAGCTCTGAATAAATTGGCTTTGCTTTTCTCATTTGGTTGGTCTTTGTTTATGTCCACAGATATTATATGTAAATAAATTTATATAAAATAAGAGAAGCACACACTCTTCTTAAAAACTTCAAGCAACGCACACAATATGTTAAAATAATGCAATTAAGCCAAGAGATTGAGAAATTAAAAAAATTAAAAGCGAAAGTGAAAAATGCAAAACAGATAAAAATTCTAAATCTAAGCTGTCCACATGAAGGGAAACCTTCAAAGCTTCCAGAATGAGGCCGCTTACTTCCAAGGTAAGTCCCCGGATTGCTGACGGCCCCAAGCAGGGACCTGTGGCCTCTGCCTGCCCCTTGCACTGCTGGCGCCCACACGCCCACAGGTTATCTTGGTTAAATGCTCTGTGTGTTGCGGGACAACTGGGTCCCTGCCCTAGGAAATAGCTGTACATGGCCCAGCTTGGTGTACCAACAAGCAGCCTTGATTGCTGGACAATGTTGCCAAGGTTGCAGCTGGAGGACAGTTTCCCAAGATATCAAGCAAGTGCCTAATACTTTAAAATGTTCCAGGTTTAAAAAAAAAATTTAATAGACCGATGTGTTCGGGTTTGTACTTCACCGTAATTGTGTGCATGATACACCACGAAGTTGTCTCACCTCGCTGGTAAAATCCAGTTGTAGTGGCAGTGAGTGTACTCGAAGCATGTTTCTTGGTACTGGTCCTGTGGACTGAGGAGAGAAGGGTAAAAAATTCCTGGGAATTACAAGTTCCCCACCTCTGGGGGAGGTACAATATGGAAATCAGTTCAAAAGGCAGTTGGTGGTTAGAATTCAGTGTGGAGTGTGAGACAGATCCTCAGTCCTGCTTCTTAACCAGTGTTTCTCACTTGCTCATCACTGGACACGTGTTTTACACTTCAGTATTTCATGCTTCATGCAGTGACCTAAATTTAAATGGCTTCTAGTAATAAAGAGATGTTTGCATGCTCAGTCGCTCAGTCGTGTCTGACTCTTTGCAACCCCATAGACTGTAGCCTGCCAGGCTCCTCTGTCCATGGAATTTTCCAGGCAACAATATTGGAGTGGGTTGCCATTTCCTGCTCCAGGGGATCTCCCTGACCCAGGGATCAAACTTGTGTCTCTTGCCTCTCCTGGATTGGCAGGCAGGTTCTTTACCACTGCACCACCTGGGAAGCCCTAAAGAGATGTTTACCCAATTCAAATCTCAATAGAATTTACGGAATTGATTTACAGTTTTCATAGCTTCATGTACTTGTGCCAAATCGTGTCACTTGGTTTGTACATGTTGTTGTACTCAGATGGCTTTACATATGCTGTGTGTGTACAAATATTTTCTGATTTTTTTTTCTGAAACTCCATCCATAGCCAAAATTTTAGTATTATGTGTATTATCTTTTGATTTTGGGGGGATTATTTTAAAATGCATTCATATATGGATGATTCTTTTCTCCTCAAGTTTGTGATACTGCCTACTCCATCTTTATTCTCTGTTGATGGTCTTGCTTCCTGCTGCAGTGAAAGATCGAGGGAAATGTGAAACAAATAACACATGCTCCCCCATCACATTTACCCACTTACACTCATCTATGCCCGTACACTCTGCCTCCCCCATGACTACTGATGGGACCTCTGTGCTGTGCGCTCCTCTGCTTGCATACCAGACCCTCGCTTTCTTGCCCACTCAAGTACATTTCCCAGCAGTTATCCCTTCCTGTCCTTGGAGCATCGTTTCTTGTCTTTTCACTAGAACAACACCCATCAGCTTACAAACTCTGCAGTTATCACAGCGTGTCCCTGCCACATTGCAGCTTGTTCTTAGCTCAGGAGCCAGAGTAATCCTGCCGAAACCTGAGTCACACTACATTATTCCTCTGTTAGGAATCATCTGAAGGCTTCCTATCTCAGAGGAAAGGGAAATATCTATAAAGTGACCAACGAGGCTCAAAACAATTCCCTCTGCCCCCGTTTCATCTCATGTCTCCTCCTTATTTGCTTTACTTCAATCAGATTAGGCTCTTTGCTGTTACTTAAACAAGCCAAGAGTGTTCCCAACTCTTTACATTTGCTTTCTTCCTCCTAGAATGCTTTTCCCTGGACCTCCGGCTCCCTATCTTACTACAAGACTTTGCTCCCATATCACTTTCTCAGTGAGGTCTACCTTGACCGCCTTATTGGACGTTCTATGCACATTCCATCTCCTTTCCTGTTTCAGTACCTGTAACCCCTCAGGATTTATTACTTTCCAGTGTGTCAGTATTTGTTATTTTCTGGTTTTTATCTATTGGTATGTAAACTTCATGGAGGCAGGAATGTATATCCACTGGTAAACTCCACGAGAGAACATTGTTGGCTTGTCCATTGCTCTGCCTCAAGTGACTAGAAAACTGGCTCACAATAATTTTTCTCTTATTTTGTTTATTTTTTAAAGGTTATTTATTTTTGGCTGTGCTGGGTCTTTTGTTGGTCTGTGGTGAGTGTTGGTCTGAGGCGTGGTGAGTGGGGGCTACTCTCTAGTTGCGACGCGAGGGCTTCCCATTGCCGTGGCTTCTCTCGTGTGGAGCATGGGCTCTAGGCGCCTGGGGTTCAGTAGCTGGGGTGCATGGGCTTAGTTGCTCCGAGGCTTGTGAGATCTTCCTGGACTAGGGATTGAACCCATGTCTCCAGATTCTTAACCACTGGACCGCCTGGGAAGCCCTACAAAAAATGTTAAATAGCTAGTTGTTGAATGAATGGATAAATGAAACAAAGAAACTAAGAAAAACTGTGCAGTGCTGACTCATGGCCCTGAGCTACCCATCCAGCCACACCACTGAGCTGGCTCTGCAAGTTATTTGCTTTTACCTGCATTAATACCCCACTCCAGTACTCTTGCCTGGAAAATCCCATGGATGGAGGAGCCTGGTAGGCTACAGCCCATGGGGTCGCTAAGAGTCAGACGACTGAGCGACTTCACTTTCACTTTTCCCTTTCATGCACTGGAGAAGGAAACGGCAACCCACTCCAGTATTCTTGCCTGGAGATTCCAAGGGACGATGGAGCCTGGCGGGCTGCCATCTATGGGGTCGCACAGAGTCAGACACGACTGAAGCGACTTAGCAGCAGCATTAAGCTCAGAAAAGGTCCTAGATAAAACATAATCAGTTGATGGTCTTCAGCCTCATCTAATTCCTCAGGTATTTCCAAGAGAGGGTTGAGCTTGGGGATGGGGGAGGGCAGTGAGGAAACTGGAATTATAACCACAAGGCCAGAAATTCTGCCCTGACTTTCATCTATTGGGCTGAGTTTACTTACTCATTCAAGAAATATGCCTAAAATTTCATCTATGTGCTGGGTACTAGAGACACAGTTCATTCACTCATCCTTTCAGTTAACAATGCTGAATGATGCCCCTGTTCCTGCGGCTCCAAGTGGTCTTTGCATAGTGGTAAATGTCCAGATGCAGACAATGGAGCCTTGCCCTCAGGGAATGGTGAGGAAATGTCCTACAACCCCCTCCTGGAGGGAGAAGGCAACTGGGAGGGGCTCATTTAACTCAAGACCGGTATCTACTGGATAGTTTGAACCAAAAAGAACAAGCCAAGCCCCAAACTGTCCTGGATTTTAAGCCTTCTTTAAGTAAGAATGTTACTTGACTCTCTTTTGGTAACAGAAGATTCAGATTCAACTGGCAGTAGATTTTGTTCCTTGTCCTTGGTTGCCTCTATCTTATTTGACCTAAAAACCTGGGGTTTGTTTGACAGTGTCCCACTACTTTAAGAATCTTTGTCTTTAGCATTTGCCTTGTTTCTGGTCATGAGATTATGTTTACAACCAGAAATAGATTGTGAACAAGATTCTTAAACATCCAGCAACGAATCCCTCACAGAGTGCTTTGTACAGAGATACCCAGGAACTACTTGTTCCATTCATTGTGTGTTTTGCATACCAAGGAGAAAGCCTGCCTTTTCCTTCCTGAAGGCACCATCACTATCTTTTTCTGAATCACAAATTTCCCTGTTTATTAGACACCCATACCAAAATAGAGACAAAAATCAACCACAGTGTAGGATATAGATTCTCTCTCTACTGTCTTGAATGAAGTGAGTGTTGGAGAGATATGGGTTACTCTTTTCAAAAGCCTGGCTGTGAACAAAGACAGAGGGTGGAAGCTAGAGAAGCACATGGAGTTAAGGGTGGACTTTTTAAATAGGATGAGAGTAACTTTACGGTGCTTGTATGGCCTGAGGGGCTCAGCTGAGAGGAGGGGGTTCAGAACACACAGAAGAGAAATGAAATAATCGCATAAAGAACAAAGAAATGAATTAGTGTGCTGAGGGGGAGGAGAGTGTTAGGGGAGTGATGGAGGAAGTGGGCTTCAAGAGAGTGGTGCAGGCTTAGAACAGCACCTAAAGCCGTAGATCAGGGCCCCCAGACACAGGCCCTGGAGAATACTGCTGAACTCCTGGCCAAGGCCCTTACAAGCTCAGGAGCATGAGGAGAGCAGTGTTACTTCCCAGGGATTGGAACTGTAAAGGCCTGACCCAATGCCTGGCGCACAGAGATACTGAGGGGCATTAGAAATTGTTATTACTAGTGAGTCCATGGGTCACTTTGGGAGAAAATATAGATTAAAACTAGTACAGCCACTATGGAGAACAGTGTGGAGATTCCTTAAAAAACTGGAAATAGAACTGCCATATGACCCAGCAATCCCACTGCTGGGCATACACACCAAGGAAGCCAGAATTGACAGAGACACGTGTACCCCAATGTTCATTGCAGCACTGTTTATAATAGCCAGGACATGGAAGCAACTTAGATGCCCATCAGCAGACGAATGGATAAGAAAGCTGTGGTACATATCCACAATGGAGTATTACTCAGCCATTCAAAAGAATACATTTGAATCAGTTCTAATGAGGTGGATGAAACTGTAGCCTATTATACAGAGTGAGTAAGTCAGAAAGAAAAACACCAATACAGTATGCTGCTGCTGCTGCTGCTGCTAAGTCGCTTCAGTCGTGTCCGACTCTGTGCAACCCCATAGATGGCAGCCCACCAGGCTCCGCCATCCCTGGGATTCTCCAGGCAAGAATACTGGAGTGGATTGCCATTTCCTTCTCCAATGCATGAAAGGGAAAAGTGAAAGTGAAGTCACTCAGTCGTGTCTGACTCTTAGCGACCCCATGGACTGTAGCCAATACAGTATACTAACGCATGTATATGGAATTTAGAAAGATGGTAACGATAACCCTGTATGCAAGACAGCAAAAGAGACACAGATGTACAGAACAGTCTTTTGGACTCTGTGGGAGAGGGCGAGGGTGGGATGGTTTGGGAGAATGGCATTGAAACATGTATATTATCATATGTGAAACAAATTGCCAGTCCAGGTTTGATGCACGATACAGGGTGCTCGGGGCTGGTGCACTGGGATGACCCAGAGGGATGGGATGGGGAGGGAGGTGGGAGGGGGTTCAGGATGGGGAACACATGTACACTCGTGGCAGATTCATGTCAGTGTATGGAAAAATCAATACAATATTGTAAAGTAGCCTCCAATTAAAATAAATAAATTTATATTAAAAAATCTTTATTCTAAAATCATTTCAGACTTTAAAGATATGCAAAATAGTGCAAAAATTCCTGTTTACCTTTCACCCATAGTTACCTGGATTTTTACATCATACCATGTATGCTTTATTATTTATTTTATAGTTCTCTCTGTAAGTGTGTGTATAATTTTTTCTCATGTTTTAGAATAAGTTGAGATATATTGACTCCTTACCTCTAAATACTTCAGTGTGTATTTCTTAAAAACAAGAGCATGCTCTTATATAACCACAGAGCAATTTTTAAAATCAGAAAATTAACATCAATCTAGTATTATTATCTAACCTACAGACCTTATTCAAATTGACTTTGGTAAAAAGTTAAAAAGTGGGTTATTATACCTGTCATCTTTCAACAGACTAGGAGAGATTCTTTTCTTAACTAAGATGATATATTCTCTGTAAATCAGTGCAGCGATCATTCAAAAAGCAAGGTTTAAAAAAACTAATGAAACTTTTAACAACTCTATGTTCAATTAAGAAAAGAGATGGATTGATTTAAAATTGTTTGTAGTGGTTACATGAAAAGGCTCAGTCTATTCGAATAAGATTGCTAATGGGATTTTCGGTAATGCAAAAAAAAAAGAAAAAGAAAAAGATGTTAGGGTCATTGTTTTTACAGTAACACACCACTGAACTCAGGATTATTTTAGAAAATTACTCATGGAGGTGTAGAAATAGTGACTATCACATTTCTCAATGCTTTGTAAAATGTGGAATTTTTATTTCTAGCACATAAAAATGTCAAGATGTGTTCAAAGAGGAACACGTTGTTCAGGAACCACTGTCACTCTCAATAGGCAGGGTCCCAGGGTCAGGGAGAAGGCAAGAAGTCCTGTCTCTCCAAAGCTGAAAAGGTTATACAGCTCCTGTTGTCCAGCAGGACAACATGATGAATAAGCAGACATTTTAAATGAGAAGTGACTGAGGTGGCCTTCCTCTTGGTCAGCTTCTCGTAAATCCTTAGGGTCTTGGCTGATGCTGCTCATTTAACTCAGTCTGGGAGGGAGTGTACACATATTCTAGTTTTCTCTTTTCTTTTCTTATCCATTTGTTTAAGTTACAAAGACAATGCACAAAATTTTCTTATTCTATTAAACTGGGCCTTATGAAGTTTATTTTTCTGTAGGTCAAAATTTCAAATAGCCCAATCTAATAAAAGAGATATAACTTAAGATGTTTACCTATGAACCAGTAATTCCACTCCTAGGTATTTACCAAAGGAAAGTAAAACATATTTTCAACCCCCCCCCAAAAAAACCAACAAAAAACCCCTTTATAAGAATACTTAAAGAAACTCTGTTTATAGTAGCCAAATACTGGAAACCATCTTGACTGTCCATTTACAAAAGATTGGATAATCAAATTGTGCCTTATTTATATAGTGGAATATTACCCAGAAATAAAAAGGAACAGCCACCATCACAATCAACAACGTGTGTAAGTCTCACAGATACAATATGATATTGAGTGACAAAACCCAGACACAACAGAATATATACAGGGTGTTTGCATTTAAATGGAGTCCAAGAACAGGCAAAGTTAATCAACAGTGATACAGTCAGAAAGCAATTGCCTCTGAGGAGAGGAATTGACTGGAAAGGGGTATGAGGGAATCTTCTGAGGCCACAGTCTTAGATTTTACTTTGTTAGTCACTCAGTCGTGTCCTACTCATTGTGACCCCATGGACTGTAGTCCGCCAGGCTTCTCTGTCCATGGAATTCTTTAGGCAAGATTACTAGTGTTTAGCCATTTCCTTCCCCAGGGGATCTTTCCAATCCAGGGATCGAACCTTTGTCTCCTGCAGTTCCTTGCAGGCAGATTTTTACTTTGGGTTGTGCTTAAATGGGTAGACACAATTGTCAAAACTCAGTGAACTGAACACAAGATTTGTGTATCTTAAATTAGTGTGTGTACATCATGAAGAAAATTTTACATAGCCTTGCCAATATACTTTATTTTCTATTTTTTTTTTTTTTTAATAATAGCCATCCTGGTAGGTATGAAGTGGTATTTCATTGTGACTTTGACTTCAGTTCCCCAAAGACTAGAAATGCCAAACATCTTTTCATGAACTTATTGTCATTTGTATAACATTTGGAGAAAAGTCTATCCAAGTCTTTTGCCCATTTAAAAATCAGATTTATTTTTGTTTTTGTTGTTTAGTTGTAGAAGTTTTTGTATATTTTGGATATTAACCCTTTATTAGATAGGATTTGTAAATATTATTCTACCATTCTAGAGTAAGAACTGCCTTCTCACGCTGTCAATGATGTCTTTTGATGCATGCAAATTTTTAATTTTGATAAAGTTCAATCTTTTTCTTTTGTTGCCAGTGCTTTTGGTTTCACATACATGCTTTTTGCTTATGTTTTCTTCTAAGAGTTTTAAAATTTGGATGATTCTCTTTATTAGTATGAAATGTCTCATTATGTTGGGTCAGTGCATTTTACCTTGGATTCTACTTTATTTGCTTCCAAACCAATGGAGAAAGAATGAGTGGGCAAAGTATGGTATGGAAACTGTAGCAGCCAGAAAGGAGCAGGGAGGTGTTGGGGCTGGTCAGAGTGGAAATGCTGAAGAAATAAAGGAACAGAGGACAGGCTGAAGTCAGGAAGAATTACCAAGATTTCTTTTTTTTTTTCTTTTCTTAAAATTATTTTATTTTGGAGTATAGTTGATTAACAATGTTGTGCTAATTTTATGTGTACAGCAAAGTGATTCAGTTATACATATACACGTATCTATTCTTTTTCAAATTCTTTTCCCATTTAGGTTGTTACAGAATACTGAGCGGAGTGTCCTGTGCTATACAGCAGGTCCTTGTTGGTTATCTATTTTAAATAGTGTGTGTATGTCAAAACGAAACTCCCAATTTATCACTCTCCACCACCTTTCCCCTTTGGTAACCCTTCCCCTTTGTTTTCTTACTCTGTGAGTCTGTTTCTGTTTTGTAAATAAATTCATTTTTATCATTTTTTTTTAGATTCCACATATAAGCAATATCATATATTTTCCACTTAGCATGATAATCTTCAGGTCCGTCCATGTGGTTGCAAATGGCATTATTTCATTCTTTTTAACGGCTGAGTAACATTCTGGTGTGTATATGCACCACATCTTCTTCATCCATCCATCTGTTGATGATGTAAACAGCACTGCAGTGAAACTTGGGGTGCATGTAGCCCTTCGAATCAGCAATATGTATACATACATCCCCTCTCTCATGGACTTTCCTCTCACCACACCCCCAACCTACCCCTCTAGGTCAACACAGAACATGGAACTGAGCTTCCTGTGCTTTATAGCAGCTTCCTGCTAGTTATCTATTTCACACATGATGGTGTATATATGTCAATACCAGCCTTCCAGTTCATCCCACCATCCCCTTCCCTCTTTCCCCCTGTGTCCACCATGTCTGTTCTACTCCTACCTTGGAAATAGGTTCATCTGTACCATTTTTCTAGGTTCCACATATATATGTTAACATATAATATTTGTTTTTCTTTTTGGCTTACTTCACTCTGTATGACAGACCCTAGGTCCATCCATGTCTCTACAAATGGCCTTTTTCATTCCTTTTCATGACTGAGTAATGTACCACATCTTCTTTATCCATTCATCTGTTGATGGACATTTAGATTGTTTACACATATTGGCTATTGTAAATAGTGCTGCAGTGAACATTGGGGTACATGTATCCTTCGGAATTATAATTTTCTCAGGTATTTGCCCTGTAGTGGGATTGCTGGATCATATAATAACTCTATGTTTAGATTTTTAAGGAATTTCCACTACTGTTCCTGAAAGTGGCTGTATCAGTTTACATTCCCACCAACAGTACAAGAGTTTCCTTTTCTCCGCACCCTCTTAGCATTTATTGTTTGCAGATATTTTGATGATGGCTATTCTGACCAATGTGAGCTGATACCTCATTGTAGTTTCGATTTGCATTTCTCTAATAATTAGTGATGTTGAGCATCTTTTCATGTTCTTCTTGAGCAGTTGTTTATCTTCTTTGGAGAGATGTTCGTTTATGTCTTCCACCCATTTTTAGATTGGATTGCTTGTTTGCTTGATATTGAGCGACATGAGCTGTTTGTGTATCTTGGAGATTAATCCTTGTCTGTTGCTTCATTTGCAAATATTTTTTCCCATTTTAGGAGTCAGTGAACTAAAATGGATTGGAATGGGTGAATTTAACTCAGATGACCATTATATCTACTACTGTAGGCAAGAATCCTTTAGAAGAAATGGAGTAGCCTTCACAGCCAACAAAAGAGTCTGAAATGCAGTACTTGAATGCAATCTCAAAATGACAGAATGATCTCAGTTCATTTCCAAGGCAAACCATTCAATATCAGAGCAAACCAAGCCTATGCCCCAACCAGTAACGCTGAAGAAGCTGTAGTTGAATGATTCTATGAAGACCTACAAGACCTTCTAGAACTAACACCCAAAAAAAGATGTCCTTTTCATTATAGGGGCTGCTGCTGCTGCTAAGTCGCTTCAGTTGTGTCCGACTCTGTGCGACCCCATAGACGGCAGCCCACCAGGCTCCCCCGTCCCTGGGATTCTCCAGGCAATCATTATAGGGGACTGGGATGCAAAAACAGAAAGTCAAGAGATACTTGGAGTAAGAGGCAAGATTGGCTTTGGAGTACAAAATGAAGTAGGGCAAAGACTAACAGAGTTTTGCCAAGAGAATGCACTGGCTATAGCAAACACCCTCTTCCAACAAGAGAAGACTCTACACATGGATATCACCAGATGGTCAATACCAAAATCAAGTTGATTATATTCTTTGCAGCCAAAGATGGAGAAGCTCTATACAATCAGCAAAACCAAGACTGGGAGCTTGTGGCTCAGACCATGAACTTCTTATTGCCAAATTCAGACTTAAATTGAAGAAAGTAGGGAAAACCACTGGACCATTCAGGTATGACCTAAATCAAATCCCTTATGATTATACAGTTTAAGTGACAAATAGATTCAAGAGGTTAGATCTGATAGACAGAGTGCCTGAAGAACTATGGACGGAGGTTCATGACATTGTAGAGGAGGCAGTGATCAAGACCATCCTCAAGAAAAGAAATGCAAAAAGGCAAAATGGTTGTCTGAGGAGGCCTTACAGATGGCTGAGAAAAGAAGAGAAGCTAAAGGCAAAGGAGAAAAGGAAAGATATACCTATCTGAATGCAGAGTTCCAAAGAACAGCAAGGAGAGATCAATGCAAAGAAATAGAGGAAAACAATAGAATGGGAAAGACTAGAGATCTCTTCAAGAAAATTAGAGATACCAAGGGACCATTTCATGTAAAGATGGGCTCAATAAAGGACAGAAATGGTATGGACCTAACAGAAGCAGAAGATATTAAGAAGAGATGGCAAGAAAACACAGAACTATACCAAAAAGATCTTTGTGACCCAGATAACGATGATGGTGTGATCACTCATTTAGAGCCAGACATCATGGAATGCAAAGTCAGGTAGGCCTTAATATCACTACTCACAAAGCTAGTGGAGGTGTTGGAATTCCAGTTGCACTATTTCAAATCCTAAAAGATGATGCTGTGAAAGTGCTTCACTCAATATGCCAGCAAATTTGAAAAACTCAGCAGGGGCCACAGGACTGGAAAAGATCGATTTTCGTTCCAATCCCAAAGAAAAGCAATGCCAAAATATGTTTAAACTATCGCATAATTGCACGCATCTCACATGCTAGGAAAGTAATTCTCAAAATTCTCCAAGCCAGGCTTCAACAATACATGAACCACGAACTTCCAGATGATCAAGCTGAATATTTAGAAGGCAGAGGAACCAGAGATCAAATTGTCAACATCCGTTGGATCATTTAAAAAGCAAGAGAGTTCCAGAAAAACATCTACTTCTGCTTTATTGACTATGCCAAAGCCTTGTGGATAACAATACACTGTGGAAAATTCATAAAAGAGATGGGAATACCAGGCAACCTTATCTGCCTCCTGAGAAATCTGTATGCAGGTCAGGAAACAACAGTTAGAACTGGACATGGAACAACAGACTGGTTCCAAATCAGGGAAGAAGTACATCAAGGCTGTTTATTATCACGCTACTTATTTAACTTATATGCAGAGTACATCATGAGAAATGTTGGGCTGGATGAAGCATGAGCTGGACTCAAGATTGCATGGAGAAATATCAACAACCTCAGATATGCAGATGACACCACCCTTATGGTAGAAAATGAAGAAGAACTAAAGAGCCTCTTGATGAAAGTGAAAGAGGAGAGTGAAAAAACTGGCTTAAAACTCAACATTCAGAAAACGAAGATCATGGCATCCAGTCTCATCACTTCATGGCAAATAGATGGGGAAACAATGGAAACAGTGACAGACTTCATTTGTTTGGACTCACTGCAGATGGTGACTGCAACTATGAAATTAAAAGATGCTTGCTCCTTGGAAGAAAAGCTGTGACCAGCCTAGACAGCTTATTAAAAAGCAGAGACATTACTTTGCTGACAAAGGTACTTCTAGTCAAAGCTATGGTTTTTCCAGTAGTCAGGTATGGATGTGATAGTTGGACTATAAAGAAAGCTGAGCACCAAAGAATTGATGCTTTTGAACTGTGGTGTTGGAGAAGACTCTTGGGTGTCCCTTGGACTGCAAGGAGATCCAACCAGTCCGTCCTAGGGGAAATCAGTCCTGAATATTCATTGGTAGGACTGATGCTGAAACTGAAACTCCAAAACTTTGGCCACCTGATGCGAAGAACTGATTCATTTGAAACGACCCTGATACTGGGAAAGATTGAAGGTGGGAAGAGAAGGGGATGACAGAGGATGAGATGATTGGATGGTATAACTGAATCGATGGACATGAGTTTGAGTAAACTCTGGGAGTTGGTGACGTACAGGGAAGCCTGGCGTGCTACAGCCCGTGGGGTCGCATAGAGTCGGACATGACTGACCAACTGAACGGAACTGATACGAACTGAGTGGTTTGCTTTGTGATGCTGAGGATTTTAAGTTTAATTAGGTCTCATTTGTTTACTTTTGTTTCTATTTTCATTGTTATAGAAGGCGGCTCAAAAAAGGTCTCTGTAGCTTATGTCAGAGAGTCTTTTTTAATATGTTTTCCTCTGAGTTTTATAGTGTCCAGTCTTACATGTAGATCTTCAACCCATTTTGAGTTTATTTTGTGTATGGTGTTAGGGAGTGTTTTAATTTCATTCTTTTACATGTGACTGTCCAGATTTCCCTGAACCACTTATTGAAAAGTTGGTCTTTTCTCCAGTGTATATTCTTGCCTTCTTTATCATAGGTGATCATAGGTTTGTGGATTTATCTCTGAGTTTTCTATCCTGTACCCTTGGTCTATATCTGTTTTTGTGCCTATCCCATATTATCTTGATTATTGTAGCTTTATATTATAGTTTGAAGTCAGGGAGGTGTTTCCTCCAGCTCCATTTTTCTTTCTCAAGATTACTTGGGCTATTCAGAGTCTTTTGTGTTTCTATTAAATTGCAAAATTTTTTTGTTCTAATTCTGTGAAGAATACCATCAGTAATTTGATAGGAATTACATTGAACTTGTAGATTGTTTCTAGTAGTATAGTCATTTTCACAATATTGATTCTTCCAATCCAATAACATGGTATATTTCTCCATCTTTTTGTGTCATCTTTGATTTCTTTCATCAGTATCTTATAGTTTTCTGAGTATATAGTTTTCTTTTGCCTCCTTAAGTAGATTTATTCCTAGATATTTTATTCTTTCTGTTGCAATGGTAATTGGGATTGTTGCCTTAATTTCTCTTTCTGTTCTTTCATTGTTAGCATATAAGAATGCAAAAGATTTCTGTGTATTAATTTTGTATCCTGCAACTTTACTGAAATCATTATGAGCTTCAGTAGTTTTCTGTTGGCATCTTTTGTGTTGTCTATGTATAATGTTATGTTGTCTGCAAACAGTGACAATTTTACTTCTTTTCCACTTTGGATTCCTTTTGTTTCTTTTTCTTCTCTGCTATGGTTAGGACTTCTGTGACTATGTTGAATAATAGTAGCTAAAGTGAACATCCTTGTGTTCTTTCTGATCTTAGAGGAAATGCTCGCAGCTTTTAAGTCTTGAGTATAATGTTAGCTGTATGTTTGTGATGTATGGCCTTTGTTATGTTGAGATAGGGGCCTTCTATACTCACTTTTTGGAGAGTCTTTACCATAAATGGGTGTTGAATTTTTTCAAAAGCTTTTTCTGTAACTATTGAGATGATCATATGGTTTTTATTCTTCAATTTGTTGATGTGGTGTATCACATTGATTGATCTGTGGATACTGAAAAATCCTTCCATTTGAGGGTAAATCCCACTGGATCATGGTGGATGATCATTTTAATGTATTGTTGGATTTGCTTTGCTAATATCTGTTGAGAATTTTTGTACCTATGTTCAAAATTTTTGTACCTATGTCTCTTGGACAGCAAGCAGATCAAACCAGTAAATCCTAAAGGAAATCAACCCTGAATATCCATTGGAAGGACTGATGCTGAAGTTGAAGCTCCAATACTTTGGCCACCTGATTCAAAGAACTGACTCATTGCAGAAAACCTTGATGCTGGAAAAGATAGAAGGCAGGAGAAGGGGTAGACAGAGGATGAGATGGTTGGATGACATTACTGACTCGATGGATGTGAGTTTGAGCAAACTCTGGTATTTGGTGATGGACAAGGAGGCCTGGAGTGCTGCAGTCTATGGGGCTGCAAAGTCAGACATGACTGAGTGACTGAACTGATGTTCATCAGTGATATTAGCCTGTAATTTTTTTGTGATATCTTTGTTTGGTTTTGGTGTCAGAGTGATGGTGGCTTCATAGAATGGGTTTAGGAGTGTTCCTTCCTCTGCATTTTTTTTTTTTTGAATAGTTTCAGAAGGATAGATGTTAACTCTTCTCTAAATGTTTGATGGAATTCATCTATGAAGACAAATATCCTGGACTTTTGTTTGTTGGGAATTTTTAAATCACAATTTCAACTTTAGTACTTGTGATTGGTCTGTTCATGTTTTCTTTTCTTCCTTGTTCAGTCTTCAGAGATTTTTAAGAATCTAAGAATCTTTCTAAGAATTTGCCCATTTCTTCTAGGTTTCCATTTTAGTGGCATGTAGTTGCTTGTAATAGTCTCTTATGACCTTTGTATTTTTATGATGTCAGTTGTAACTTCTCCTTTTTCATTTTATTGACTTGAGCTGTCTTCCTTTTTTTCTTGATGAGTTTGGCTAAAGGTTTACCACTTTTGTTTATCTTTACAAAGAACCAGCTTTTTAGTTTCTTCAATATTTTCTATTGCTTTCTTCATTTCTATTTCTTTTATTTCTACTCTAATATTTATTATTTCTTTCCTTCTATTAACTTTGGGTTTTGTTTGTTTTTCTTTCTCTAGTTGTTGTAGGTGTAAAGTTAGGTTACTTATTAAGATTTTTCTTGTTTCTTGAGGTAAGATATTATTGCTATAAACTCTCCTCTTAGAACTTCTTTTGGTCTCATGTATCATTTAAGGTCTGTGTTTCTTTACTGATTTTCTGTCTGGATGATTTGTCCATGGCTGTAAGTGGGGAGTTAAAACACACTTCTTGTGTTACTGTTGATTTCTCTATTTATGGGTGTTAGCATTTGAGGTGCTCCTATGTTGGGTGTGAATATATTCACAATTGTTATATCTTCCTCTTGGATTTAATTCTTGTTTTGTATACAGTCAGCCAGTCTATGTTTTTCGGTTGGAGCATTCATGTTTAAGATAATTTTCCATGCGTGTGTTCTTATTGCCTTTTTAATTGTTTTGAATTTGCTTTTGCAGGTCTTTTTACTTCCATTCCTCTTTTGTTCTCGTGTGATTTGCTGACGAACTTAAGTGTTGTGCTTAGATTCTTTTTTCTTATGTATCTCTTGAAGATTTTCTGTTTGCACTTACCAAGAGGTTTTTAAAAAGCAGTGCATGTCTAAACAAGATTGTTTCAAGTTGCTGTTCTTTTAATTTCAAATACATTTCCGGTGTCCTGCATTTGTACTTCCTTTTCTCAGCATTGCTGGTTTTGATGGCATAGTTTTGTGTGGGTGATTTCCTACCTTTACTCTGTGCTTGCTCTCACTGGTGAGCTTTCCCTTTTATAATTTTCTTGATTCTAGTTGTGGCCTTTTCTTTTCTGCTTCAAGAAATGCCTTTAGGATTTGTTGTAAAGCTGGTTTGGTGGTGCTGAATTCTCTTAGCTTTTGTTTGTCTGTAAAACTTCATTTCTCTGTCAGATCTGAATGAGAGCCTTACTGGACAGAGGATTCTTGGTTGTCAGTTTCTCCTTTCTTTGGATGTAGGATATCTTTTTTGGCAGGTTCCATTATTGTTTTGTCGATGAATGCCCAGCAGTTAGTTGTGATTTTGGTATTTTCATAAGAAGAGGTGAGTTCACATCTTTCTACTCTACCATTTTGTCTCTGCCCTAAGATTTCTTTTCTTTAGCTTTTTCTTAAAAAAAAAAAAATTATTTTTAATTGAAGGATAATTGCTTAACAATGTTGTGTTAGTTTCTGCCATACATCAACATGAAAAGACTTCTTTCTGAAAACAAGCATCCCCTCCCTGAAAGATTCTATAATCCTATATTTTAACTAATGTCTTGGGGCTCAATTAAGTCACAGACTGAACTGCTTTGGGAACAAGGACTTTATTGGCTAAGGCTGTGACTTTGTCCTCCTTGGCTCAAGAGTCTCTGGAGTTCAACTCAAAGTTAAACTCTTTGCTACACTGTCAGGAAATGTGGGGCTCTACACATACCATGACATGTGAATGGAATGGTAGCATTCTTTACAATAATGGGGACATGGGAAAGATAGGTTTAAAATGTTAAGATATTTACATGTTGTATTAATATTGGAGGCAAAATGTCATCTTAGACAGGAAATTAAATAAACCAAGAGGGGTACAACTTCCAAGACCAAAATTTAATAATAGAAGCACTGAATATAAGCTGAAGATCTCAATCTCTTTACAAATTAATACCCATTTGTTCTTTCAATCTATGCTCTCTTAAGAAATATTGATGACATGTTCACTATTTTCTATTATGCCTACTATTGTCTACACTGTGAAAATCTATAAAAATATTCACTTCCTCTTCCTCTATTTTTGACTTCAGATTCCCAATCACAAGATTGACATTTGTGTCCTAGAATTAGGGAGCTTTTGGCAGGGTCCATGAAACATCATCTGGGTTAGAATCCAAGACAGAGAGCCACCCGGGACAATGAGGTAAAATCCAGGAGAGTTTAGGCCAATACAAGACACAGGTTATCTTATAAATAAGGGACATTTTTTAAAGATGAGGCATTTCATTTTAAAGCAAATTTTATATTCAGCATAACCAACCTCTTTTTCTCTGGGTATCTTTAGGAGACAGATATTCTTTGCAGAATAATGTCCATTTTATCAGAACTAAAATTTTGATGCGGTAAATGAAAGAGAGAATATTTCTGTTACATTAACAATAGTCACTCTTTCTCTTTTTTAAAAGACCTTTTTTTAGAACAGTTTCAGGTTCACAACAAAATTGAGCAGAAAGTGCAGAGAGTTCCCATTTACTCCCTCAACCCACACACTAACCGCCTTCCCCATTATCAACATCTCTCACCGGTATGGTACATTTGTTGCAATTGGTGAACCTACACTGACACAGCGTAATCACCCAGTGTCCATAGTTTATATTAGGGTTCACTCTTCGTGTTCTACATTCTGTAAGTTTGAACAAATAAATCATGATGCATCTACCAATCAAGTATCACACAGAGTAGTTTCATTGCCATGAAAACTCTCCAAGCTCCACAAAATTACAGAAAAGTTGCAAATTCAGTACAAAGGACTTCTATTTCCTAAGCCATGTGAACATAATTGCTGACCTGATTCATCACTTCCTTCCCCCTGAATACCTTAGCATGTATTTCCTATAATGAGGACATTGTTCCATAGAACAACACAACCACTGAAAATCAGGAAATTAACAATGATCCATTCTAATCTATTACTGAATCCTCAGACCACATTCAAGTTTCAGCAATATGGTCCCAATATATTTTTAAAAATTTATTTATTTTAATTGGAGGATAGTTACAATATTGTGATGTTTTTTTGCCATACATCAGTATAAATTGGCCGTAGGCATACGTATGTCCCCTCCATCCTGAAACCCCCCTCCCAACCTCCCTCCCTATTCCAACCCTCCAGGGTGTCACAGAACATGGGCTCTGGGTGCCCTGCATCGTATATCAAACTCCACTGACTATCTGTTTTACATATGATAATTTGTATATATATTTCAAAGCTATTCTCTCAAATCATCACACCTCCCCTTCTCTCACTAATTCCAGAAGTCTGTTCTTTACCTCTGTGTCTCCTTTGCTGCCCTGACTGTCGGATTGATGGTATATGGTCCCAATATTTAATAACTTATCTAATAAAGGGATCCGACTCTACTTCCTGTGTTGTACTTAGTTATCATGTCTCTTTAAATAACTTCAGTTTAAAACAGTTCCTCAATCTTTCCTTGACTTTTAGGATGTTGATATTTCTGAAGATAACTGGCCAGTTATTTTGTAATATGTTTCCCAATGTGAGTTTGTCTCATGTTTCCTCAAAAATAGATTTGAATTATGCTGCTTTGACAGGAATGTGACAGAAGTGAGTTGTGTTTTCCTTGGTGTAACCTATCACGTGGCGGTGGTGCAGAGTTTCAATTTTTCTATTACTGATGAGGTTCCATTTGCTCATTTAGTGTCTGCCGGTTTTCTCCACTTTCTTACATTTCTTCCTTTGTCAATGATAAGTAATTTGCAGCAAATTACTTGTATATATCCCATTCCACATCAAACAATTTATCTATGAATTTTTTAATCTTTATGGACTCATAATTTCCCATTTTTTAAAAAATTTTAACTTACTTTAATTTTGTATAATTTAAATCATTTTACTATTTTATTTTACATATTACTATCATTTTTTTATTCTGATGCTCATATTGTCCTTAATTAGGTTAGTAGGAGCTCTTTCACACTGGCTTCTCTATCCTTTTGCCATGTTCTTATCATTCTTTGAACATTTTCTTGTTTTTTTGGCATTAGACATTCCAGACTCATATCTTCCTTGCCTGAGCCTTGGAATTAGGCATATTCCCAACGAATGCTGGTTCTTTTTTGGGGAAACTCCTTACCCCGCAGTCTCCCTCCTCTGATGCCCATCCCCAGGCTGGCCTGCCTAGAATTACTCTCCTTTCCTTGCTTGGGCTCTGCCATCCCTGTGCTTGGCTGCCCCTGCCACAGACACCTTACTAGCCTGTTTGGGCAGAGTCCTTTGAAAACGAAAGTCAGATCATATCACTTGTTTGACTCAAAGCTCTAAAGGAACTCCAGTTCACTCCGAGTAAAAGTCAAAATATGCCACAAGTTCTGAGCTGTGACACAGGCAGGGACAAGGCCTGGCCTCGCCCATCCCCTCTCCTTCTGCCGTCTTCTTGCTCACCCGACTCTGTGCGTATACCAGGCCCTTTCCTGCTGGAAGGCTCTTGCCCTTCCTCCACAGAACCTCTTGGCCAGCTGCCCCACACCCTTAGAGTCTCTGCTGAGATCTCACATCTTTACTGAGGCCCACCCTGATCTTTGCTGACGTTGACCATCTTTTTTTTTCCTTTTTGGAAATGTGCATAAATGGACATTCAGTGATGCAAGCTGATGCCCATAGGACGTGGGCCTGAGAGGAAGGGCAGAACCAAAAGAGATCTGAGCTGTTCTGCCTCAGAAGTTTGCACAGGTGGCTCCCCAGCAGAGGGATGAGGGCTCTGGGAGCAAGGGTGAGCAGCAGAGATAAGATGTGAACAAGGTCCAGAGGTGATCCAGAACCATTTAAGAAGATGTTTCACACTCAAGTGGAAGTTGATTTTTGCAACTTGCAGTGATGCAGCTATCCTGTTTGAGGGCGCAATTACTGTTTGCCTCAGGCAGTTAGAAAATGAAATGGAAACAACCCACTGAGGAGAAAGGTGTCACATGGAACCCCAGAAAATATGGCTGGGGTGAGGGTCACTGGCCTTTTCACAACATATGGGATGACAGGCCATGCTGCTGAAACACACTGTTAAAGGGAAGGTTGATCCCAGAAGTCTGGAAGCTTCAGGGTCTCCAAGGTGCAGGTTTTACATACAAATGCAACAGTCTTCCCAAAGCCCCTTTCTCTGATCTGGTCCAAACAAATATCTATTACATGCTCAGAGAAAGGAGTTCACCATGCCGAAGAGTCCATCTGAGAATGCTGGATGCACTCTGGGAATGAAGGAAATCCTGGATTAAGGTGAAGAGTTCTCAAATTGGGAGGACAAGCAGTGTGAGCATACAAGTGAGGGAGCCAATTTGACACACTTTCCTATATTGTCCTATATTTCCTATATTGTGTATTAAAATGGAGACACTATGAAATCAGTTGCAACACTGGCCACAATTCTTAGGTGAATCTAAAACAGAGAAGTTTTCCACTGAAGATTAGCTGCTTTAGGACCCTGTGAGTTTTTACTCCCCTCTGCCGCTGGATCACTACATTCTAAGAGTTAGAAAAGCACTGAATGAAGGTAAGAACAGCCGAGTGCCCTTTCCTCATCACTGTTAACTTTGGGCAAATTACTAAACTCATTGGTTTTCCAGTTATAAGTAGAGTAAGGAGGCTGACTAGATGCTTTTTAGTTGGGCTGCTTTTGGCTTGAGAAATGCCCTCAGGGATCCTTTCTCTTTCCTTCTCTCTCAGTGTCTCTTTTTCTGGAGGTCTGTTCTATACACACCTCTCTACCGTTTGCCTTCTTGTCCTCTAGTTTCTATTTTTTTTTTTAGAACTTTGACCTTTACCTGATCCATTATGAAGATCCCACCTCTCTCTACTTTATGGCAGTTCTTTTCTTTAAAACATTTTCTTTTGTATTGGAGTATAGCCAATGAACAATGTTGTGTTAGTTTCAGCCATACACATGCATGTATCCATTACTTTATGACGGTTCTTAATTTTCAGTTTCTGCCTCTACTGTCAATTTTTCAGACTGTAGGCTTCCACTTGATTCCTTGTATCTGAAAGGAACCTGACTGGCTCCACTCATGGTTATGAAACCATTCACCCAGCTGCAGATTTCGGCCAGCCCATAGACGAGGTACCCCAAGATTAACTCTCATCCAGATACAACCAGAGTCAGCAAGTGATAAGGTTCTGCATTAGAAGACATGGCTGCTGTCCCTTGGCAGGATTATAGGAAAGTCACAGTCCTTTCGGACTGATTGCAATTGGCAGGAGTTGTTTTCGAAAGGCAGATTTCAGTCCCCAAACCTCTTTTGACTCATCAATTTTGTAAGTAAGATACCTCGTCTCACATTCAGGTTTACTTTGACATTTATGACTTTATTTACAGATATGAATGTGATTTATAATATTTCTCTAACATAAAGTAATTCCAGAAAATGAACACAAGGTTATTAATAATTTTTAAGGTTGTTGAATACTTTAGATTCAGGAAAGATATGAGTTAATTACCTATCCATTTCCTTTTACTTATTTCAACAGATATTTATTGAATGCAAACTTTAGACCAGTCACTGTCCTAAGTATTGGAGATACAGCATAGAACAAGGTAAACAAAATCCCTTCTCATATGGAGATAACATTCTAGAGAAATCTATATAAGTTCTTGTTTGCTTGTTTCTTCTTTTCAAAAATCTTTAAGCATGAAGAATTATTAACAAAAAGCATATATTCTGTACTGTTAGTCAGATCTAAACAGTTTGCCACACTTGTTTAGATTTTCTTTTTTTTTCTTTAAGAAAAAATGTTGCATACTAGTTAAAACTCTCCATGTAGCCTCTCCTTCTCAGAGTGTTATGGACAGAATTGTGTCCCCTCAAAATTCATATATTGAAGCCCTAATGCCCAATGTGATTGTGTTTGGAGAAGGAACCTGTAAGGTCAAAGTCATAAGGGTGGGGTCCTGATGCACTAGGTGCCTTAAATACAGAGAAGGAAGCGCAGAGCTCTCTCTGTCTCTACCATATGAAGACAGAGAGGAGATGACTGTCTAAAAGCCAGGAACAGGGTCTTCACCAACCAGAACTTTGATCGTGGACTTCCCAGCATCCAGAACTATGAGAAGAGAAATTTCTCTTATTTAAGCTGCCTAGTTTATGGCATTTTGTTATAGCGGCTGAGCAGACTAACATAGAGGTTAAACACTGTTCTGAAGTTGATGTTTACCAACTCTAAGCAGGAGTTATACTTTTACTACATTTATGTGAACAATAACTACATATTTTTTAATTAGTTTAAAAAATTTTGTTTAAATAGCTTCATGCTCCACATATACTGCACATTCTAAAGACTGGTCTATTTTCATCACAGCTGCTTTGAAAATGTAATGAAAGTGGTGGCCAATTTTATGACAGAAAAATTGTGCAATAGTTTGTATTTAATTTCTGACAGCTCATAAACTGTGATGCTCAATTATGAAACCCAGATTAAGAATCTTTGCCAATAGTTATAACTACTCTTCCGAATATTTACCCCACAATATTGTAAGGTCCTTAGTCATGTAGAAATAAACTAGACCCTGACCACTGTTCCATGCTTATTGAGACTGCCAAGTAGACTCATATTTCTGAAAGAGATTTAATAATAAATATTAGAAATAAAAATGATTTTCTTTTGATGGGCTAGGAAATTGAATTATCTACATAGTTTCTAAATAATTTAGGTCTACAGCAGAGAATCACACGGGACTGATATTGGCTTGATAAGGAGTTAATAAAAAATAAGGTTCATTTGACATGACAGGAAGGATTTCAGTTAATATAAATGAATGGAACTAAAAAAAGGCTCCTGTAATTTAGTGCCTTGATCGCTACAGTTAGTATCAAGTCCCATCTTGTTCCCCTGTAAAATGTGAGGACGCTCAGCTACTTCTCTGGGAAATTGGAAAGCAAACGATTTTTTTAAAACACGTGGTGTGATATTTCTTGGAAAGGATGCCCAGAATAAGGATGTAATTGTTTTCTGGCTTGCTGGTAGGTGTCTCTGTACTGCACTCTACTTTCCTTTGATCATAGCAAGGATACTGTGAAAGAAGTTCAAGGCCAAATGAACATTTACAGATGAATTACCACCTACCATGAACACAGAAAGAAATATTGCTGTTAAATAGAGTCGTTTGAGATCTCAAGTAGAAGAAAAGACTGTGGAACCCATTGAGATCTGATGAACCCTGCAAGTTTCAGAAAGGCAAGGTTAAACTGTCCTGCAAAAAACCAGCACAGGTCTAGAATGAAATGGGATCTTTTCTGGGAATCACATTCTTGTTTCTGTTGAAGTCTAGTATTGCCTGTCTTTATCAAGGAGGGCTGTCAGTTATGAAGGAGACACAGTCTGAGATTTACTTCAGGGCAAATATTTCCCAGGTAGAAAAGAAAAGGAAAGGGTTTAAGTGTAATCTATTTGAAGAAATGAAGATAGCATATGTGTAGTCAGAGAGACAAGTTTGTGGACAGGAAGTATCATTGGGAACAAAGATCATTTTTAGGTGTTTTGGGACACAAAGAGAAACAGACTGGCAGAGAGGTAGAAAGAAAAAGACTGAGGAAACGGAGTTACTAATATCTGTAGGGGATGGGCATTCTGAACATTGTTTGATCAGTGATTCCTAGATGGACAGAGCAGTGAGGACCAGCATGCACTTTTGAGTCTGTATATAGAGAGAAAGAGAGAGAGACTCATTTCCAGTTGGATGGAGAAGAAGAGCGAATGTTAATACGATTTAGGAAGAGAGAGGAGAAGAATGAAGAATGGGATGGCTGACTCTCCAAAGGGCTGTCTTCTCCTGAGGCTCTGGCAGGTTGGAAACCAGCCCATCAAAAGACGTCCATCTCCTAATTCTGGAAGCCATGCCATATTGAGGCCAGTTTGTTTGTTGAGTGTGTTTTCCTCTAAATAAATCCATTTCTTACTTATCACTTTGTCTCTTGCTGAATTCTTTCTGCACCAAGACACAAAAAATCTGAACCTCAGTAAGTCCAGACACCAGGTGAGCGATTCTAATTAAAAGATGAAGAGTTCGAGTCCCAGTCAGGGTATTGGCTGGGTTCAAGTCCCAGCTGTGTGAGTTCAAGTCCCAGCCTGAGTTACATGGTTTCAGCAAGGAGTTGGATTTTATTCTATTGAAATGGAAAGTCGTTTGAAGACTTTCAGCCAGAGAGCGCTTGTCCCAATTACCACCTTAGGAGCGGTGATGGTGCTTTGTGCTAGGGTTCCACAACAAGGATAGTGGGGACTGGAAGGACAGGTGATAGGCTTTATAGGTGAACATCAGAACTTACTAACTGGATATGAGTGCAAGCGAAGGAAAAGAATTAAGAGTGAGACAGATTCTTGGCTTAAGCAACTGGTGACTGGTGGTGCCATGTAATTAGATAGGAAAGACGGGGAGAGTGGAATTTGGAAAAGAAAAAACAAATTTCTGCTGTGGTCGTGTTAAATTGGAAATGCTTATTAGACAACCAATTGGAAATAGCAAGTAAATAACAGAAATACAAGTCTGGGACAGGAAGAGCTCATTCATAAATTTGAGAGTCATTAGATGGTACTAAAGGCAGGGTAAAGAATGCAGATGAAGGAGGAAAAAAGTCCAAGGACAGATATCTCAACATGTAGTGGGATAAGGTTCACAACTGTGACCTAGAATTCTCCTGACCTTATCTAATGCTACCCTCTTCTTAGTCCAGCTCAAAGCCAGAGGCTCTGTTTTTCCCAGTCAACCCTGGCTTGGTTTTATCTCAACCCCAGCTGCTCTTACAGCATGGCCTTGCTTGGTTACTTTACCTTTTAAGTTTGCTTTCCTCTTGTTGCCTCACCTACATTGCTGCCTCCTGGAGGGCAGTAAACATGTCTAGTAAATCCCTGTACTATCTTCAAAATCCAGCAGAAAACTCTTAATTGCTCAGAAGTCCATGCTGAGAGGAGGTTGTGGAGAAAGGCCCCATCAGGCCTGTTAACACTGCTGTGTCTGTGACCCCCATGTCTCCTGGCATCTTCCTTCCAGAATGATGCCCCCAGGCAGGGATAAACCATTGCCTCCACTATGACAAGTTAAATAAGCATCATAAAATATCCCAGCAAGGCAGGTGGGCAAAACAAAGCACAAAGAAGTAAAATTGCTTTCTTGGAAAACAGACAGAAACAAAACACCACAATATAAATAAATCCCAAACCAAACTCCATTAGAAGGGAAAAGGGCTTCAGCATCCACTCTGGCAGCCTGACCACAAGAGCTATTTGTTAATGAATCAAGCCAATTTGAACACCAAGACTTAGTCCCTTTTATGTTTCTAGGACACTGACATTACTGAAAAGCTTGTGGCAGGATATTTTCTCTGTGCTTCTCTTTCTTGCTTGAATGTTGCAAGCTGCCTGCAGCTTAAAGAGCTGTTAGATCATTTGCAGTGGCCCGAAAGCCAGCGCCTCACAGCCCATGCAGCTCTGATCAACAGCACAAAAGACAAAGAAATTCAAGAAGCTTGCAGGAAGAGAGGACAGTGAAGGAGGGAGGAGAATGGAGAGCAAGCGGTGCATTGAAGTCAGAGAACACAAAGGAAACCATGGTGGCAGAAGCAAGGAAGAATAAGAAAATATTGATGAATGGATTGGAGTTGGTGAATGTAGGGGAGTTGAAACCATCAGAAACAAAGAAAAGATTATTGAAAAGGAACAGAAAACACAATAAAGAACGTCCACCAGAGAAGGGAGAACGAATGTAAAAGTAGTCAGAAAAAGTCGGTGAAGTGCTGATAAATGGAAAAATTAAATACTAAACTGGAAAAAGTAATATCTCTTTTTTTTGGGTATACCTTGAAATAATTTATGGCTTTTGCAATACTTGGTTGAGAATGATGAATAGCAATGCCTTTGATGGAATTAACTTAATACCTTACTAATTAACTTTGATGGTATAACACATGGTTGAATTTATTTGGAAAATCAGAAAAATTATATAATACATAATTTGTTTTATTCATGGAAGTCACAAGGAAGACTTTTTTCTTCAATTAATAGCTTACTAATGTGTGTGCACTCAGGGTAATCAGCGAGTGTTCATGTTTATGCTAATAATGAAATAATATACAATAATATATTGTATATATACAACAATATACAAACTATGGACCATGTGGTATTCCAAAACTAAATGTGAATAACAAAATGCAGAAAGCAAACGAGTTGTGTTTTTTTTTTTTCTAGGTTATTGCATTGCAGGAAGACTATTATTTTCACTTACCATAGTCACATTCACAAAATTATAGAATAAAAAGTTGGAAATTATCCTACGAGTACAATTTGTCCACTTCCTCTGGTTCTAAATGCAAATAGTAAGAACTAAAATAGTCGGTAAGATTTGATGATTGTCAAAATGGATCTATAAAAGCTAAAATCTTTACTTAAGAACTCAGTCAATTTTTAGTGACAGAGGAACACACATGTATCCATTCTGTCATATGTCCAGCAATCCCACACCTAGATATTTATCAAAAAAAAAAACACATTGAAGTCAGGATCTTGAGGAAATACTAACACTCCTCTGTTCATTGCAGCACTATTCACAATAGCCAAGATGTGAAAACAACCTAAATGTCCATTGACAGATTAACGGATAAAGAAAATGTGGCATATGCAAACAATGGAATACTATTCAGCCATAAAAATAAGAAAATTCTGTAATACATAATAGTGGATAAAACTTGAGGACATTATACTAAGTGAAATAAGCATAATCCCACTTATATGAGGCTCCTAAACTAGTCAAATTCTTAAAAAGAAAGAGTGGAATGGTGGTTGCCAGAGGCTGAGGGGACAGGGAAATGTGGAGATGCTAATTAGTGAATGTAACTTAGTTTCAGTTAAGCAAAATGATAGGTTCTAGAGATGTGATGTACAGCACTGTATCTGCAGTCAACAACACTATTGTACTTATTTGTGAAAGAGATACAGCTTCCCCCATGGCTCAGTGGTGAAGAATCTGCCTGCAATGCAGGAGCCACAGGAGACAGTTTGACTCCTGGGTTGGGAAGATCCCTTGGAGAAGGCAATGGCAACCCCTTCCAGTATTCTTGCCTGGAGAATCCCATGGACAGAGGAGCCTGGCAGGCTATACAGTCCATGGGGTAACAGAGTCAGACATGACTAGGGGACTTAGCACACATGCATGAGGATATCATATGTTAACTGTATTTACCACAGTCAAATCAAATCAAAGATGAAGATTAGTGTGTTGCTGAAAATTTTTAATTACTGCTATTTTTTTTTCAAGTCAAGAAGTCCAAATATATTTTAGAAATAAAGACAAAAATTTATTTAAGAAGTGCAAAAAATACAGATCTGAGGTTTAAGATGATCAGCTACATAAGTATCTGCCATTCTCTGACACCAGTGACCTAAGTGACTTGTTCAGTGGTTGCTTTTATACCCCATGCTACACTGATCTATTCTGTGGTTTCAAGGATCCTGGAGACTCATTTTAGGTGGTCATGTCAGGTTCAGTGTAGATTTTGGGTAAGTTCACCCCAAAATATGGAAAAAATTGGCCATGTCTTCAGACTTGTTTAAGAAGCCTGAAGAGTCCTGGAAGAGACAGCAAGAAATAGGTCTCCTGGGTGACTCACCATCTTTGGAACCGACTTGCTAACTTGGTAGCTCTGGATCAGATTTTAGCCCCGAACCATAAGAGACCTTAAAGGGGAACTGCAGGAACGTGGAGTTCCCATGCAATCCTTAATGTTGCCCAATGCCAAGGCCATTTGCTAGTGGAAATAATTTGGAAAGGGAAGGTTACGTATTTGCTTCTCAGAATTTTATGAGCAGAACATCCATGATAGAGAAAATGATATGAGTAAAAGCAAGCCCCCAGCAGTATGCCTGTACTGCATTCTCCCACTTTTAGTCAGAGACAGACATGCTGAACTACAGAGGTTTATAGAGACTTGCTTGATTTTGCAACCAGCTGAAGAAGCAGTGACTCTCTCTCCCTTCCACAAACCTGTATTCCTTATGTGCGATGAGAACTATTTTACGGTCTCATAAAATAGGGCAAAAAGAGGCTAATAAGATAAAGCCCCTAAGTCCACCCTCGACCCTTGGCAGGTGGCCGCACTATACTGTGCTTTCCTTACAGCCTCTCTTTTCAGACATGGCCTCTGCGCCTTCTCCCAGGGCAGCAGGCGGTGAATGACCAGCAGAGCCTTTCATCATTGCGCAGGGGCGCTGTGTTTGGAAGGACTTTACACTTGTCTTAACAGGCATGACCTTTCCTCCTGGGACACATCTTTCACTGTCATGGCTGCCTTGTAGCCTAAGTCAAGGCAGAGATTCATTGGAGTTTTTCACATTCTCTCTTTCATTACTGAAAGAACCCTTGGGTCATTTATGGTTTGGACCTTGGCCCCTGTTGTCCTTTATTTATAAAGAAGCATGAACATTCTCCCTTTTCACAGGGAGGCCAGCTTCCCTGGCACTCTATTTCCTTTTGTTCACTAGGTCGGCATTTTTGTCTTCTCTCCTCACATAGAATATTTCTACGTATCTGATAGAAAGGAAGCTCAAAGAAGCCTTTTAAGTGGCTCTGTCACTCCATGGCTTGTTAAATCCATGTTGCCTTGTCTTTCGCCTAACACACCTCTCCTGTGATCTAGTGTTTTCTCTGGTGCGTGCAATTATGTGGAGTGGATTTCGGTGCAGTAGAAAGGCAGTCCAATAACAGTCATAGGTACCAGAAGTAGGGAGCTTCTTGGCTTTGCCAAAGGCCACGTGCCAGAGATAACATCAGAGAGGATTAATGAATCAAGATTAAGTTGGCTCAATAGCAGTGAACATTTATGTATTTTTTTTTTTTTATACTAGGGGCAAGGAAAGCACAAGTAAGACTGTCCAGCGGGGTTAAATTAGAAGATCACCCAGGTTCCTTTCAATCTGAAACTGTATCTAGATACAAATGCTCAGATCTTTAGGAAAAGTAAGTGTGGCATGTTTCTTAGAGTTATTAACCTGGAGTGATCTTTAGAGACAATTTTTGTTGAGCCTATTTTTTTTCTCTAATAGAAGAAGAAAATTAGGCTCCAACAGGTGAAGTATTTCCTCCCCACTCCCCCCAAGATCACATCTCTAGTTATGTTTGTTTAGAAACAAAAATAGACAAGCTCCACAGATTACAGAGTGGGCAGAACACTTCAGTCATGATAGTATTCTAAATTTCCCTTCCGACTGGGTTTGGAAATTCCTATTATAGCTGCAGTTTGGCAAAAGGTCTAATTTTGCCCCTCTGTGAAACACCCTGATTCATGAGACATAAGGGAAGAAAGTGGTGGTGCTGTGGGTTTCTGTTAAGACCTCAGAAGCATCATCCAAGAGGAAGTCGTGTAGCAACAAGCAGAAAGGTAGTTAATTGTTTCCATGGTGTGATTTCAGGGGGTACTATGGTTACCATTTAGTATATCAATGCCAGTGATCTTTCTATAGGAACAGTTTCATTAGGCCTTGAAGGCATTTGCAGTCAAAGAGTTCTTTATATAAAACCACAGTTAGTGTACCTAACTTTATCAGCTAATACTTTAGTTAGCCATTAGCACTTTGAATATCTCCTATGTGCTAGACCCATAATGTCCTCTTTTTTCTTTTTTAAAATATTTATTTATTTTGGCCATTTATTTAGTCCCAGCCACTGGACCACCAGGGAAGACCCCCATAATGTCCTCTTTCGATGCACTGGCTGAGTGATGCCTGAAAGAAAGGCTCTACAAGAAATGAGATACAACCAGGCACTTCGAGGAGGAGTGCTACCAGGATGATTAGCTTTGGACTCAGACAGAACTAGGTTCTAAAGTCAACTCTGCATTTATTTGTACTGTGACCTGGAAAGTTAGCCAGCTAATGTATAGAAGTCCAACTTTCCTTATTTGTAGAATAGGGATAATAATAATAATAGGGATAATAATAATAATACCTCTTAGGGTTATATTTCAGAATGGGTTAAACAATATCTGTAAGGCACTTGTGAGAGTGCCAGGCATACGTGAAGTATTTCATGAATGTTATTTATTTCTGGCATTATATCAGAATCAAAGAAATGGCTTGAATAGGGAACAAAGAAGGCCCCAAAGAAAAACCAGGCCTACAAAAGAGCTTTGCCCAAAGCCAGTTTTATCCAGGCAGTCTTATCCTAAGAAGAAATGTTGTGTGTCAGAGAAAAGCCAAGGAAAGCAGTCCTGTGAACCATGTTGCAAAAGGCTTTCTCCCCTTCGCCTGAGCCCTTGGAGGACGGTGAGCTTGTGTTGTTTTGTTTGCATGGCGTCTGGCATTTGAGTGTGTCTTGTAGCTTCACTTGTTCTTCCTTATCCCAGCCTTCCTGCGCTCTACACTGTTGGTCTTTGGAATTTCTAACTTGCAGATAATTTCATGTGTTGTTGTTTCTTCTGCCTGGAAAACATCCCAGTTGACTGGCTTTGTTAATTCTGGTCTGAACGTCAGGTTTCCTGTTAGATGTAACTTCCCCTGGGAAGCCCCCGTCCCCTTTAGGCTGAGCTGAGTGTCCCTCTGTGTTTTCACACAGTACCTGCCACAGAAGTTACTGCCTTTATTATAATCATTTGATGATGCTTGTCCTTCCACCAGGTTTAAATTCAGTGAGAGCAGGAGCCCAGCTAGTTCATTCACCGTAGCACCCCTAGCTTCTAGCATGATGGTTGGTAGTTGAGGAACACAAAAAACACTTATTAAATAAGTGAGTGGATGAATGAATTATATGCTGAAGTTTGAGGGGGGAGGAGAATTTGCTTTGGATTTATCCTGGCATTTCTACTTTATATGTTAATGCTGATCTAAAAAGATCCTTGTTAGCGTAATGTCATTACTGTTTCCAGTTTCCCTTGTAGAAACTGTCCACAGTTTATTTAAATGTCAAAATATTGGAAGGCTTTTCATAAAGTTATAAAATAATTCATGTACAGACCAACTCTGATTATCAAACCTATAGTTGAGACCAGGATCTTCATGTTTTATCAGATGAAGAAGAATGTATATCTGTTTAGGTAGTGGTGGAGATGTCTTCCAAATCATTAAAAAAAAAAAGAACCTACAGCATCACTGTGAAAGGGAAACAAACTTGGGTTTATTCTCAGCTGGAAACTATTTTTGCTATTTTGGATATCAAAGACTCTAGATCACTTTCCCCTGTGCTGGGACTTTTTCAGTTTAGCACATGACCTTGTCTTAATCAGTGGTTAACATAGGTGACCATACATTTACCATTCAACCTAGGTAGTTTTCAGTTCCAGACTGTGCCCCGGGCCTGACACAGTTCCTCTTCGTGTTGTGTGTTCAACAAATGAGAAGGGGAATCACAGACAACTTTCTCTGGAGAGGGGCTGGGGAGGCGCACCTACGTTAGTGGAGTTTGAGACACACGTGAAGTTAACCTTATTTCGGTTGCTGTGCAAATGAGCTTTGGAGTGGAAGAAAAATAGTGTGTAGTGGTACAGGTTTTAACTTTCCATTAAAAAGTTTACTTTGAAATGATTTCAAACTTACACATAAAACTTGCAAGTCAAGTACAAAGAACTCAGAGACTCCCTCTCACCTATACCCTCACTGTAATATTTTGCTGCACTGGCCCCATCTCTGTCTCTCTGTGTGTGTCTCTCAGCCATGTGATCTGAAAAAAGAAGAGGAAACTCTACACTTCTTATTAAATTTATGGGGGTGCAACCAACAGTAAGACTTAGGAAACAACAAAATAAGAACGGCTGGAAACTGGAGGACAAAAGTATTTTGGGAGGCAACCTCCATATGCTGACAACTGCGCTAATTGCTTTGAGAACATTCCCTCTTTAGATCCTTGGTAGGGCCTCTGAGGTGGGTTTTATTCCCACCTTACAGAGAGAAAACTGGGGCTCAGGAAAGATAAGCGACTTGCCCAGGTTGCCAGAGGCTAGGTAACTGGCTGTGCCCGCGTGTTCCAATTGAAGATTTTAGAGCACACTTTGTCATTCTAAAAAGAATATTCAATTGAGAATAAAAAGGCCCAGTTCTGGCTCTAAAGCTGTGTGGGCAAGCCACTTCAGTTCATAGAAATTCAGCTTTCTAGTGGTAGGAAGCCTAGACAAAATTAATCTGAAGATATCTTCCAGTTCGAAAACTCTCTGAATAATTTAATAAGTGTAATATTTTTGCCGGTTCACTGACAAAATATATCGAACATATTGTTCACCGTAAGAATGGGAGAGATGGGACTTACAGAAGATTTTATTCTGTAGCAAAATAGTGATTTCCCCCCTACATGTTGGGTTGTCTATAACTTTACCTCTTGAAAACATCTGTGGATCTTTGACTTTTGACTGCTTTTCCCTATACTAATCACTGGGCTTGGAGCTTCAGGTGTTAAGATAATTCAGAAGGATTTGATTAGAGTGTCTCTGATGGATGAACTGAAGAAGTGAACTGAAGGACTCTATTTTTGTTATGAGGTTGGTTTTGAATTCATCCTTGGTAGCTGGGTGGCTCAGCTGGTAAAGAATCCACCTGCAGTGCAGGAGACCTGGGTTCAATCCCTGGGTTGGGAAGATCCCCTGGAGAAGGAAAAGGCTTCCCATTCCAGTATTCTGGCCTGGAGAATTCCATGGACTGTATAGTCCATGGGGTTGCAAAAAGTCGACACGACTGAGTGCCTTTAACTTGGTAACTTAGAGGTTAGATTACTTAGGTACAAGTTCCTTAGATAGTCCATTGCATTCTCAGACAGTTCTAAATATTTTTTAAAAGACCTTGCTTTAAAATATTTATTCTTCAGCAACTGGAGCATGCATACCCACAGAGTTAGACACTGAGGTACCAAGAGGTCCCCAAACAAGCCATAAAATACAGGACAGTGTTTCAGATTAAATGTTGGTATTCAGAAAAATATTTTTTAAACACTGATGTCTTATTTTTAACATACAACATGAGTCCCATGGATTTAAGGAAAAGCTGAGAACCCCTAACGATTATGAATCCTTTTGCTTTGCCCTCTGTGGTCTGGAGGTAAACATTTGCTTTTTCTCTGTCATACAAGGTATTGAGGTTCAAAGGTTTGAGATGCAGTGATATTTAAGGGGTATAACATAGTGCCTTGTATACAGTGTATGCCAAAAAATAGCCATTTTTGTTAATATTATATCAAGCTCAATTCTCTTTAACGTAATTTTCTAATCCCAGCTCCAACTTTTTCCTTATTGTTTCATTTCTTTATAACGGGAATTGCTTCAGCATTTCACTCCCAGTGAAAGCAGACCCAACTTACTTTCACTTATTCTGAATCCATCCCTTGATTCCAAACCCTATCGGTTGGAAGGAGAACAAGAAGGAGAGATAAGAAAGCCTTTTTTAAGTGAACAATGCAAAGAAATAGAGAAAAACAATAGAATGGGATACACTAGAGATCTTTTCAAGAAAATTAGAGATACCAAGGGAACATTTCATGCAAAAGTAGGCACAATAAAGGACAGAAACAGTATGGACCTAACAGAAGCAGAAGATACTAAGAGGCAACGGCAAGAATACACAGAACTACACAAAAAAGATCTTAATGATCCAGATAACTACGATGGTGTGATCACTCACCTAGAGCCAGACATCCTGGAATGCGAAGTCAAGTGGGCCTTAGGAAGCATCACTACAAACAAAGCTGGTGGAGGTGATGGAATTCCAGCTGAGCTGTTTCAAATCCTAAAGGATGATGCTGTGAAAGTGCGGCACTCAATATGCCAGCAAATTTGGAAAACTCAGCAGTGGCCACAGGACTGGAAAAGGTCAGTTTTCATTCCAATCCCAAAGAAGGGCAGTGCCAATGAATGCTCAAACTACCGCACAATTGCACTCATCTCACATGCTAGCAAGGTAATGCTCAAAATCTTGCAAGTCAGTATTCAACAGTATATGAATCGAGAACTTCCAGATGTTCAACCTGGATTTAGAAAAGGCAGAGGAACCAGAGATCAAATTGCCATCATCTGTTGGATCATGGAGAAAGCAAGAGAATTCCAGAAAAACATCTACTTCTGCTTCATTGACTATGCTAAATCCTTTGACTCTGTGGATCACAACAAGCTGGAAAATTCTTAAAGAGATGGGAATACCAGAAGACCTTATCTGCCTCCTTAGAAATCTGTATGCAGGTCAAGAAGCAACAGTTAGAACCGGACATGGAACAATGCACTGGTTCAAAATTGGAAAAGGAGTACATCAAGGCTGTATATTGTCACCCCACTTATTTAACTTATACGTAGAGTACATCATGCAAAATGCCAGGCTGGATGAAGCACAAGCTGAAATCAAGACTGCTGGGAGAAATATCAATAACCTCAGACATGCAGATGACACTACCCATATGGAAGAAAGCAAAGAGAAACTAAAGAGCCTCTTGATGAAGGTGAAAGGGGAGAGTGAAAAAGTTGGCTTAAAACTCAACACACTGGTCCGATTACTTCATGGCAATGCAAACAGTGACAGACTTTATTTTCTTGGGCTTCATAATCACTGTGGATGGCGGCTGCAGCCATGAAATTAAAAGATGCTTGCTCCTTGTAAGAAAAGCTATGACAAACCAAGACAGAGTATTAAAAAGCAGAGACATTATTTTGCTACAAAGGTCTGTATAGTCAAAGTTATGATTTCTCCACTAGTCATGTATGAATGTGAAAGCTGGACGATAAAAAAGGCTGAGTGCTGAAGAATTGATACCTTCAAACTACGGTGCTGGAGAAGACTCTTGAGAGTCCCTTGGACTGTAAGGAGATCAAACCAGTCCATCCTAAGGGAAATCAACCCTGAATATTCATTGGAAGAACTGATGCTGAAGCTAAAGCTCTAATACTTTGACCACCTCCTGTGAAGAACCGACTTACTGGAAATGACCCTGATGCTGGGGAAAATTGAAGGCAGGCGGAGAAGAGGACAACAGAAGATGAGAGAGTTGGATGATAACATCGACTCAATGGACATGAATTTGAGCAGACCCCAGGAAATGGTGAAGGATGGGGAAGTCTGGCGTGCTGCAGTCCATGGGTTTGCAAAGAATTGGACAGGGCTGAGCGACTGAACAACAACATTGGTTCTAAATCTAATCCTTGGGAAGATAGTGACTCTAAGATCATCAACACATGACAAATATGTGATGGCAGCTAACCTACCCTTCCTGAGACCTTTTCCTCCTGACTAATATTCCTAGTTCCTTCAACATTTCTTCATATGAGTTTTGTTACCTGGTTCTATCAGGATAGCTCTTTCAACATCCTATCCCCCTGTAAAAGATACTCTGATTTATCTGTATCTCTCTGAGAGCTGATCCTTATTCATGTTTTATGTCTTCCACTGAAGGCTGATTAGCTTCAAGAGGGGCAGATAGAAATCATCTTCATCTTACTGAATTTGTTCACCAGTACTAATTGGGAAGGTTGACCTAATCTATTTAACAGTTAAAGTGATTTGGCTATTCAACATTCTCTCCCTCCCTCTTTCTCTTCCTCTTCCTTCTTTCCTCCCTCCATTTCTTTCTTTTCCACCTGATTTCCTTTTCACGAATTATCTCTTGGGAAAGATTGAAGGCAAAAGGAGAAACAGTGACAGAGAATGAGATGCTTAGATAGCATCATCAACTCAGTGGACATGAATCTGAGCAAACTCTGGGAGACAGTGAAGGACAGGTGGCATCCTGTAGTCCATGGGGTTGCAAAGAGTCAGACATGACTCAGCCACTAAACAAAAAGCAATGGATATTGTCTGTTGAAATTGTAATCAGGAGTCCTCTTTACTTCTTCCTAAGGACTGGATACTGACACAAGCTAGGCCAATATGTGGTCCTCTCCATGGAATTTTGAATTTAAATTTAATTTAAACAGGAGGACAATGATTCTCTAAGTATGAATAGTTGGATTTCTATCTCACATAGCCAAGTTCCTTGATCATACTGTTCTTCATATGTGGTTTCATTGTTGCAATTCCTGCTTTCTAGCTTTCCATTCTTTCTATAAACTTCCTAGTAAATGTCTTTGGCTTAAGCTAGCAGAGTTGCTATCTATTGCTTACAATTAAAGGATGCTAATGAGTATTACCATTGTACACAGTGATGTGCCTATCTACTGTATAAATACTTCTACAACATCTTTCCCTAAAGGTTTCTTTAATCCTTAGTCATACAATTTAAAAAATTATAAGTAATCCCTTGCCCTTAAATTTTTGTCATAACGTGCTAGCTTTATTTCCAGGAGGCTGAATCCATGGTAGAGAAATCTGAACATGTTTCCATCTTCCTCTCATTCCCACCACATTTAGTTCAGTTCAGTCACTCAGTCATGTCTGATTCTTTGCAACACCATGGACTGCAGCACACCAGGCTTCGATGTCCATTATCAACTCGCGGAGCTTGCTCAAAAATCACGATCTTTTCCAATGAGTCAGTTCTTTGCATCAGGTGGCCAAAGTATTGGAGCTTCAGCTTCAGTATTAGTCCTTCCAATGAATATTCAGGATTGATTTCCTTTAGGATTGCCTGGTTGGATCTCCTTGCAGTCCAAGGGACTCTCAAGAGTCTTCTCCAACACCAGAGTTTAAAAGCATCTTTAGCACTCATCTTTATGGTCCAACTCTCACATCCATACATGACTACTGGAAAAACCATAGCTTTGATTAGGCGGACCTTTGTCAGCAAAGTAATCTCTTCTTTTTAATATGCTGTCTAGGGTGGTCATAGCTTTTCTTCTAAGGAGCAAGCGTCTTTTAATTTCATGGCTGCAGTCACCATCCACAGCGATTTTGGAGCCCCAAAAAATAAAGTTTGTCACTGTTTCCATTGTTTCCCCATCTATTTGCCATGAAGTGATGGGACCAGGTGCCATGATCTTTGTGTTTTGAATGTTGAGCTTTAAGCTAGCTTTTCACTCTCCTCTTTCACTTTCATCAAGAGGTTCCTTAGTTCCTCTGCTTTCTGCCATAGGGTGGTGTAATTTGCATATCTGAGGTTATTGATATTTCTCCCTGCAATCTTGATTTCAGCAAGTGCTTCATCCAGCCCTGCATATTGCATGATGTACTCTACATAGAAGTTAAATAAGCAGGGTGATGATATATAGCCTTGACCAACTTCTTTTCCAGTTTGGAACCAGTCCCTTGTTCCGTGTCTGGTTCTAGCCGTTGCTTCTCGACTTGTGCACAGAGTTCTCAGGTGGCAGGTAAGGTGGTCTGGTATTCCCATCTTTTTAAGACTTTTCTACAGTTTGTTGTGATCCACACAGTCAAAGCCTTTAGCATAGTCAATGAAGCAAAAGCAGATGTTTTTCTGGAACTCTCTTGCTTTTTCAATGATCCTACAGATGTTAGCAATTTGGTCTCTAGTTCCTCTGCCTTTTCTAAATACAGCTTGACGTTCTTTGTTCACGGTACTGTTGAAGCCCACAGCATTATGTTGTAATTTTTACTAAAATTACATCTAATTTGGACTTCCCTGGTGGTTCAGATGATAAAGAATCTGCCTGCAATGCAGGAGACCTGGGTTTGATCCCTGGGTCAGGATGATTCCCTAGAGAAGGGAATGGCTATCCACTCCAATATTCTTTCCTGGAGAATTCCATGGACAGTGGAGCCTGGCAGACCACAGTCCATGGGGTCACAAAAAGTCAGACAGGACTGAGCCACTAGCGCTTTCACTTTTTTCTTTTCACATCTAATTTAGACTGAACATAAAAGATTAGAGACCTTTCGAAAAGGCAGAATGCCTGCCTTTTAGTGGGGAGAAGTCAGCACAGTTGTGGGGTTGTGCAGGGACACCAGTGTTGTAACGCTGGGGGGCCAGGAAGCGTTCCTATCTGCCAAAATGTCTGTATTCTGCAACTGTCAGATTTCCTCCTCTTGTTGGCGTTGAAATGACAAAAGGAAAGCAAGTGTGCTAGCGTAACATTAAAATCAGTACTCCAGCAAAGACGAAAGCTTTGTTATCTGGGCGGCAACGCCACGTGAGGCCACTGCTTTAGCGCTGCAGTGAGGTATCGCAGCCCTGCTCCCCCTCCGCACTCTGAGAGCTGGACAACATTTTGTGCTCAGCATCTCCAAGGCAGACTTTTGTTACTGAACTTTCAAGTGCTGTGCTGTGCTTAGTGACTCAGTCATGTCCGACTCTTTGTGACCTCATAGTCTGTAGCCCGTCAGGCTCCTCTGTCCATGGGGATTCTCCAGGTGAGTATACTGGAGTGGGTTGTAATGCCCTCCTCCAGGGGATCTTCCCAACCCAGGGATCAAACCCAGGTCTTTCACACTGCAGGCTAATTCTTTACCATCTGAGCCTCCAGGGAAGCCCAAGAATATTGGAGTGAGTAGCTTATCCCTTCTCTGGGGAACTTCCCGACTCAGAAATCGAACCAGGGTCTCCTCCATTGCAGGCGGATTCTTTACCAGTTGAGCTACCAGGGAAGCACACTGATCTTTCATACATATTCCTTTCTGGTGAGATTTTGACTGGATATTTTACAGGGAAAACCAGTTATTTCCTCCACGAAATAGATACTGAGATGGAGATAGTAGTTCAAGAAGTTTTTTGGTTTGCATTCCCACCAACAGTGTAAGAGGGTTTCCTTTCCCCTACAGTCTCTCCAGCATTTATTGTTTGTGGACTTTTTGATGATGGTCATTCTGACCAGTATAAGCTGATACCTCATTGTAGTTTTGATTTGCATTTCTCTAATAATGAGTGCTGTTGAGCATCTTTTCATGTGCTTATTAGCCACCTGTATGTCTTCTCTGGAGAAATATCTCTTCAGGTCTTCTGCCCACTATTGGATTGGCTTGTTTGTTTTTCTGGTATTGAGCTGCATGAACTGCTTGTATAGTTTGGAGATTAATTCTTTGTCAGTTGGTCCATTTGCTATTATTTTCTCCCATCCTGAGGGTTATATTTTCACCTTCCTTATAGTTTCCTTTGTTGTGCAAAAGCCTTCAAGTTTAATTAGGTCCCATTTGTTTCTTTTTGTTTTTGTTTCCATCATGCTGGGAGGTGGATCATAGAGGATCTTGCTGTGATTTATGTCAGAGAGTGTTCTGCCTGTATTTTCCTCTAAGAGTTTTATAGTTTCTGGTCTTACATTTAGGTCTTTAATCCATTTTGAGTTTATTTTCGTGTATGGTGTTAGGAAGTGTTCTAATTTCATTCTTTTACATGTAGCTGACCAATTTTCCCAGCACCACTTGTTTAAGAGACTGCCTTTTCTCTGTTGTATATTTTTGCCTCCTTTATAAAAAATAAGGTGTCCATAGGAGTGTGGATTTATCTCCTGGCTTTCTATTTTGTTCCATTGATCTATATTTCTGTCTTTGTGCCAGCACCATACTGTCTTGATGACTGTAGCTTTGTAGTATATTCTGAAGTCAGGAAGGTTGATTCCTCTAGTTCCATTCTTCTTTCTCAAGATTGCTTTGGCTATTTGATTTTTTTTAGTGTTTGCATACAAATTGTGAAAATGATTTGTCCTAGTTCTGTGAAAAGTACTATTGGAATACAAACTGATACAACCACTATGGAGAACAGTATGGAGATTCCTTAAAAAACTAGGAATAAAACTACCATACGACCCAGAAATCATGCTACTAGGCATATACCTTGAGAAAACCATAACTGAAAAAGACACATGTACCACAATGTTCACTGCAGCACTATTTACAGTAGCTAGGACATGGAAGCAAACTAGATGTCCATCAGTAGATGAATGCATAAGGAAATTGAGGTGCATATGCACAATGGAATATTACTCAGCTATAAAAAAGAATGCATTTGCGTCAGTTCTAATAACGTGGATGAACCTAGAGCCTATTATACAAAGTGAAGTAAGTAGAAAGAGAAAGACAAATACTGTATATTAACACATATATATGAAATCTAGAAAGACAGTACCAGTGATCCTACATGCAGGGCAGCAAAGGAGACATAGACATAAAGAACAGAGTTTTGGACACAGTGAGAGAAGGAGAAGGTGGGATGATTTGAGAGCATAGCATTGAAACATGTGTATTACCATATGTAAGTTAGACAGTAGGAGTTTGATGTATGACACAAGGAACTCAAAGCTGGTGTTCTGTGACAACCTGGAGGGGTGGGGTAGGAAGGGGCTTTGGCAGGGAGGGGGTTCAACATGTATGCTTAATGGCTGATTCATGTTGATGTGTGGCAATGGATCCTCCAATTAAAATATATAAATTTTTTTGACAAAGAAGTTTATTGGGAGTAATATCTGTGAAAGGAATGGGATGAGGAAGCAGATTGAGCAGAGAGAGCCTTGGGCCACTGTGCAGATCTGATGATTTCAGCCAACCCAGCAGGGAGCTCCAGGGCAGAGATTGCCTGTTACAGGGCCTGCTTTGGGCAGAAGCAGCCAGGCCCTGGTGCCCTCACCTTGTGATCACTGGTGGAGGACTGCCCAGGGAAAGCATGGATCCTGAAATAGCTGGAGCCTGTGGATACTGAGCTCCTTGTTAACTGAAGCTGAGCAGGCACTCTCATGGCTATCTCACTGTTCCTCTGAACTGTGTCCTAAATTCACTTGTGGCATAATTGCTCAGCTCGTGGACTCAGGAGTCAGATAGTATTGGTTTGAATCCGAGTTACAACACTTGCTTCTGTGTGACCTTAGAAAAAATGTTAAGCCTCTCTGTTCCTCATACTCCTCATCTTTGAAGTAGAGATAAAATCAGTAGTAACTTAATAGAATTATTATAGAGCACTTACACAGTAGATGGTGCAGTGGTAAAGAACCACTCCAGTATTCTTTCCTGGAGAAACCCAAGGACAGAGAAGCCTGGTGGGCTACAGTTCATGGGACTGGAAAGAGTTGGACACAACTGAGCACACACATTACATTGCATTACACAGTATATTAATATAGTAGATTAATGTATTATCTTCTAATATATTAATATACTAAACGTATGACCCAGAATATATTGCTTATGAGTATTTAAGTGTAAAATGCTTGAACAGTATATATTTGCTATTATTTATTTATTCACTGAATGTCAGCTATATACCAGTCTCCACTGACCTACCTTGTAGGAGCATTCAGATGACCTTCTCTGAGTCAGCTTACTTGTCTGAGATTCACTTACACTTCTTGAAAGCACATCTGAAGACCTGGGAGACTCATCAGTGACAGATCTTGGATCAAGGGTTTAATTCATATCTTGTGTGTAGACTTAATTGTTCGTGATTTTTATTGTTTTTTAAAAGATTATTTGATTTTAGCTTTCCTTAAGAGACCAGCTTTGACCCCATTGGCTAAATATAATGTTACAGCCTCTCAGCTTTAAATGTCAAGCTTCCCCCGCTTACTTGTTTGTTGAGGTGGAACAAAGAACAGGTTTTACAAACTGTCAAGGTGGTGCGAGGAGGCAGGACCACAGGTCCCACTTTTAGGAACTATGGAAAGGGAGCTTTCTTACTAGGAGTCCCCACATGCTGTTGAGTGTGTGTTAGTTGCTCAGTCATGTCTGACTCTTTGCAATCCCATGGGTTGTAACCCGCCAGGCTGCATTGTCCATGGGATTCTCCAGGCAAGAAGGCTGGGGTGGGTAGCCATTTTCTTCTCCAGGGGATCTTCCAGACCCAGAAACGGATCCAGGTCTCTTGCTTTGCAGATGGATTCTTCACCATCTGAGCTACCAGGGAAGGCTCCTAAATGCTCTTGAGGAGATTATTTTGTTTCTTCAGCAAACACTAAAGGTACTTTAGTACGTAGAGTTCCCAGTTACTCTAAGTGCTTTTACAGTATTAAGTAATGTAATACCGTATTGATCAGTGTAATGTAATCTTTATGATGTAAATTCTCAGTTTAAGTACCACCAACACCCATATTTTACAGCCATGACAACTGAGGATAAATGACTTGCCCAGGATGAGAAGAAGAGTTGGACTTTGAACACAGATAGAATTTGTGTCTCCAGGATTTGTGCTCTTAACTGCCAGATGTCCTGTCCCCTGAGTAAGGGCTCATCCTAAAATGCATTCTTTGCTTCTATCACCTGGCATTTTGCATGATGTACTCAGCATATAAGTTAAATAAGCAGGGTGACAATATACAGCCTTGACATACTCCTTTCCCGGTTTGGAACCAGTCCATTGTTCAATGTCCAGTTCTAACTGTTGCTCCTTGACCTGCATACAGGCTTCTCAGGAGGCAAGTAAGGTGGTCTGGTATTCACATCTCTTTAAGGATTTTTCACAGTTTGTCCTGATCCACACAGTCAAAGGCTTTAACATAGTCAATGAAACAGAAGTAGATGTTCTTCTGGAATTCTCTTGCTTTTTCTGTGATCCAACAGATGTTGGTAATTTGATCTCTGGTTCCTCTGCCTTTTCTAAATCCAGCTTGAACATCTGGAAGTTCTCGGTTCACATACGGTTGAAGCCTAGCTTGGAGAATTTTGAGCATTACCTTGCTAGCATGTGAGATGAGTGTGGTAGTTTGAGCATTCGTTGGCATTGCCCTTCTTTGAGATTGGAATGAAAAGTGACATTTTCCAGTCCTGTGGCCACTGCTGAGTTTTCCAAATTTGCTGGCATATTGAGTGCAGCACTTTCACAGAATTATCTTTTAGAATTTGAAACAGCTCAGCCAGAATTCCATCACTTCCACTAGCTTTGTTTGTAGTGATGCTTCCTAAAGTCCACGTAACTCTGCACTCCAAGATGTCTGGCTCTAGGTGTGTGATCACAAATACATCATGATTATCTGGTTGTTCAGAATAGAGCACTGCATACATTTTGAGTTATTTTCCCCAAGTTTAATTTTCCTTTAAGATTTTTAGAAGGCAGTATAGTTATTTTCAAGTAACTTCTAGCAGAAACATGTTTATCTAAAAGCAAGCTCACAATTAAAAAGCATATACAATAACTATAAATTCTAATTTTTTTTTCTCATCAATTCAAATATTTATTGAGCACCTTTACATGCAAGGCACTGTGGGACAGCTGAGACCAATGTTTGCAGTTGGAAACAGGATGGATCTCAAAACAATGCTTCCAAGACTGCTTTCTTATTTAACAAAATCTAACAACATAGTTTACAATGACAGAATTTAGTAGAGTTTAGATTTGTCTCAAAATTTCAGCTCATCCCACGGTTTAGCCTTCTCACCCTCCACATACTTCCATCCCTACTAAGAACTTAACATAGGTATATTAAATCTCAGCTTTTTGTTTAGTCAAAATTTAAGAAGAAGACAGATTTTCCTTCATCTTTCTAAATAATTTGGATACAGATAAGGTATTTGATTTATTCAATGTGACAATCTCATTTCAGTTGAATACTCCATGATGGAATATTGCCTGTGACCTGTGGATTATTTTTATTTAACTCTCACACATTCTCTCAGACTTATACTAGTCATAGGATAAGGATAAAATTTTTAAAAAACATTTTATTAAAGTGTTCTTTGCATACTATAGGAGTCATACATTTTAAGTTTATAGTAGGAAGAACTTGAACAGATGTAGTCATCACCTCAAAAGGCTCCTTCTTTCCCGGTCAGTCCTCCCCACCCCAGTCCCAAGCAATCACGGAGCCACGTTGATCAGTGTACACTAGCTCTGTCTTTTTAGAGGCTCACATTTCAAGCAATCAAGGAGTTCCTAAGCAACAGCGTCTACTGCAGGTGCAGGTCTGGCTGACATCCTCCAGAGGCTCAGCCAGGGACAGGACACGAGCCTGGATGATTCAGTTTTCGCTCACAGCACTGTAGGCAGCATGAGCACTGTGTTCTCACTGGTTCTCCTTACTCCCCAAGAACCTGGGGGTGCTGTGGAGGAAGGCCCAGGTGAATGATTATGCATACGGTAGATCTGTGTCACAGCTGAGTAATGCTGAGCCCAGAGAGCCCCTGCTTTTATAAACGACTGCCAGTAAACCTGTCCATTCTCCTCTGTGGTGATAGACATCATTCTTATTCTCCTGGTCAGAAAACAAATCTGCCTATTGACTTAGAGGAAGAATTATCCTTATAGACCTGGAATGTCTAAAGGGAGAAAAGACCCTGAGAAACTTTAGGATAAATATCAAGCAGTCTAACATATATTTATTTGAAGAAATAATTCCCCCAAACGTCAGGAAATCAGAAAATTGCTAATTGTTCCAGAACTTGTGTGCCTTCTATTTTTCTAATATATCTACTTCACTTACTAAAATTGTCTCCTCTGAACTTAAAGAATTCAGTGTTTTTCTTCCAGTAGATGTTCAATGATATTTCTCCCATTTGTGATGACAGAGAATGAGTTAGTCTTAATCTAAGCCCAAATGTAGAAACTTTTTCTTTTTAATTCTACATGTATGGATTGCAAAACCAAATAAATAGAACCAGTGGATGTTAATCATAACATCCAGCTCTGATACACAATTGCAGCTAACCAAGGAACAACTGCAATGATATTTTGAAATAAATCTCATTTTATTATGTTACAGAAAATTATTATATTAAAAGTTAGACAAGTATAACTTAGAATGAAAAAAATCTTCTTGTGAAGCCTCTAAATTCTGACTGAGAGGTCATTGCAAATTCTCCTAGCTCTCTAAAGATAATTAGTTTCTTTTGAATAATGCTTAAAGAAAAATAGTCTTTCAGCTCTGTGAGTGAGCTAATCTTCTGGGACTTTTTTTTCCCCCTGCAAACAGGAAATGCCTCTGAAACTATATAGTACAAAATTAAAAGAAGAAAGGGAAAAAATCTTGGGTTGATAAACAAATAAGAAATCAAATTTGGTTGGTTCATTCAACTACATTATCTCTTATTATGTGTGGGGAAAGCAACCATCTTATAAGTTTTTACCAGCTAGAAATGAGGAGGGAATGATCCTAATAGAAGTTGAAACTACACATACTATTCAGGTACTCAATAAGTCAAGCATTAATGCATCTTGTCAAACAGTGAAGTGGATCCAAGACATAGGACCCTCCTAGTCTAGCGAAGGGACATTTAAAAAAGGGAGCGTATCATCCTTCATCAGTATATTCCAGCATCCACTGAATATCAGTAGTAAAATTGTTAGTTAGTACATTCATTCAGCATACATCATTCATTATTATATCTAATAATTATTTCAGTTGTTAAGAAGTTACTTATATTGCATTTGGCTATCAATATTATTCTTATTTACTGGTTATTATTATTATTCCTATTATTATTAGGAAAAGACTCATCTTCTACTTTCAGAATGATTGCATCCAAACTAGGCACTATCTTCATGTTGCTTCCAAGGCTCTCTTTTCCTATAGTAAGAACAGTAAGAAATATGCAGCACTGACACTCTGCCAGGGGCAAAATCCAACTGAAATAGATCCTTAATGTAGTAAAACACAAAAAGCACAATATCTTATCTTTAAGAAGAGAGAAAGTAAACCTGATTGAGTGTAGACCATGAAATCATACCCCAGAACCTAAAAAATTTTCACTAACCAGAGGATATGGACTATCTGTCCTCTGAAAATAAGACTCAGAGCCCATAAGCATAATGGGAGGACTGATCACAGGACAGGCAGTGCTCATCAACTTGAATTATATCTAATTGGCCTTTCTTCCTCAGAAATGTGGTGCCTTTGTGGGTCACATGGTAAATACACTTTTTTTTTTAGAAAATTTTGCAAGTATAGTAATTGAAATGATTATGTTTATTTGTTGGCTTAGGAGAGTAAGAACACTATGAAAGGAATGATGTATTTTTAAGATTATTTTTGGTTTAGTCTTGGAAGGTTGTACCTTTCTAAGAATCTGTTCTTTTCATCTAGATGGTCCATTTTATTCATATACTACTGTCTCATGATTCTTGTGAACCAAGAAGAAATAGAAAATATGAACAGACCAATCAGAAGTACTAAAACAAAAAAAACCTATGATTGAAATCTTCCAACAAACAGAAGTCCAGGACCAGATGGCTTCACAGGCAAATTCTATCAAATGTTTAATGAAGAGTTAACACCTATTCTTCTGAAACTCTCCCAAAGAGTTGCAGAAGAAGGAATACTCCCAAGTTCATTCTATGAGACCAACATTACCCTGATAACGAAACCAGACAAAGGTATCACAAAAAAAGAAATTATAGGCCAATATCACTGATGAACATAGACACAGATCCTCAATAAAATTCAAGCAAAGAGAATCCAACAACACATTAAAAGGATCATATACCACGATCAAGTGGGATTTACCCCGGATGCAAGGATTCTTCAATATATACACAAATTAATCAATGTGATACAGCATATAAACAAATTGAAGAATAAAATCCATATGATCATCTTAACAGATGCAAAAAAAAAAGCTTTTGACAAAATTCAGCACCCATTTATGATAAAAACGCTCCAGAAAGTGGGCATGGGGGAAACTACCTCAACATAATAAAGACCAGATATAAATAGCAAGGAGAAATAAGAAAGCCTTCCTAAGTGATCAGTGCAAAGAAATAGAAGAAAACATTAGAATGGGAAAGACTAGAGATCTATTCAAGAAAATTAGAGATACCAAGAGAACATTTCATGCAAAGACAGGCACAATAAAAGACAGAAACCCTATGGACCTAACCGAAGCAGAAGATATCAAGAAGAGGTGGCAAAAATACACAGAAGAACTATACAAAAAAGATCTTCCTAACTCAGATAACCAAGATGGTGTGATCACTCACCTAGAACCAGACATCTTGGAGTGCAAGGTCAAGTGAGCCTTAGGAAGCATCACTATGAACAAAGCTAGTGGAGGTGATGGAATTCTGGCTGAGCTGTTTCAAATCCTAAAAGATGATGCTGTGAAAGTGCTGCACTCAATATGCCAGCAAATTTGGAAAACTCAGCAGTGGCCACGGGACTGGAAAAGGTCAGTTTTCATTCCAATCCCAAGAAGGGCAATGCCACAGAATGTTCAAACCACCAGACAATTGCACTCATTTCACATGCTAGCAAGGTAATGCTCAAAATTCTCCAAGCCAGGCTTCAACAGTATGTGAACCAAGAACTTCCAGATGTTCATGCTGGATTTAAAAAAGGCAGAGGAACCAGAGATCAAATTGTGAACATCCATTGGATCACAGAAAAAGCAAGAGAATTCCAGAAGAACATCTACTTCTGTTTCATTGACTATGTTAAAGCCTTTGACTGTGTGGATCAGGACAAACTGAAAAATCCTTAAAGAGATGGGAATACCATACCATCTTACCTGCCTCCTGAGAAGCCTGTATGCACGTCAAGAAGCAACAGTTAGAACCGGGCAAGATGTTTTCAAGATAGTTGTGGAAGTCCTAGCCATGGCAATCATGAAAGAAATCTAAATTGGAAAAGAAAAATAATTCTGCCACTATTTACAGATGACATGATACTACTATACACAGAAAATCCTAAGGATATTACCAGAAAACTATTAGAGCTCATCAATGAGTTCAGTAAAGTTGGAGGATACAAAATAAATACACAGAAATCTCTTGCATTCCTATACATTAACAATGAAAAAGCAGAAAGAGAAACTAAAGAAACAGTCCCATTTACCACTGCATCAAAAGGAATAATATACCTAGAAATAAATCTGCCCAAGGAGCAAAAGACCTGTACTCAGACAACTATATGATACTGATGAAAGAAATCAAAGATGACACAGATGGAGAGATATACCATGATCTTGGATTGGAAGATTCAATATTATGAAAATGACTATACTACCCAAAAGCAATATACATAATCAATGCAATCTCTATCCAATTACCAATGGCATTTTTTTCAGAATTAGAACAAAATTTTTATAATTTGTATGGAAACACAAAAGACTCTGATTAATCAAAGCAATCTTGAGAAAGAAAATAGGAGCTGGAGGAAGTAGGCTTCCTGACTTCAGACTATACTACAAAGCTACAGTCATCAAAACAATAAGGCACTGGCACAAAAACAGAAACATAGATCAGTGGAGCAGGGTAGAAAGCCCAGAGATAAGTACCTGTGTTCACCTAATCAGTGACAAAGGAGGCAAGAATATACAGTGGAGAAAAGACAGTCTCTTCAATAAGTGGTGCTGGGAAAACTGGATAGCTAAGTGTAAAAGAATGAAATTAGAACACTCCCTAATACAATACACAAAAATAAACTCAAAATGGATTTAGGAAGAACATTCTTTAACATAATTTGCAGCAAGATCTTTTTTGATCCACCTCCTCAAGTAATATAAATAAAAACCAAAAATAAAGAAAAGGACATAATTAAGCTTGAAACCTTTTCCACAGCAGAGGAAACCATAAATAAAGCAAAAAGACAACACTCAGAATGGGAGAAAATATTTGCAAATGAAGCAACTGACAAGGGATTAATTTCCAAAGTCTGTATACATCTCATGAGGCTCAATAGCAAAGAAACAACCCAATCAAAAGATGGGCAGAAGACTTAAATAGACCTTTTCCCAAAGAAACCATACAGATGGTCAAAAAGTACATGAAAAGACACTCAACATCTCTAGTTACTGGAGAAATTCAAATCAAAACTGCAATGAGGTATCACCTCACACTGGTCAGAATGGCCATCATCAAAAAATCTATGAGCAGTAAGTGCTGGAGAGGGTGTGGAGAGAAGAGATCTCACCTACACTGTTGGCAAGAATGTAAATTGGTGCTACCACTGTGGAGAACAGTAAGGAGGTTTCTTAAAAATCTAAAAATATAACTATCATGTGACCCAGCAATCCCTCCTGAGCATATACCTAGAGAAAACCATAATTCAAAAAGATACATACAACACAATCTTCCTTGCAACACTATTTACAATATCAAGGAAATGGAAGTAATCTAAATGTCTATCAACAGAGGAATGGATAGATAAAAAAGATGTGGAACATATATACAATAGAATATTACTCAGCCATAAAAAGAACAAAATAACGCCATATGCAGAAACATGGATGGACCCAGAGATTGTCATACTGAGTGAAGTAAATCAGACAGACATATTATATTTGGAATTTTTAAAAAGAGTACAAATGAATTTACTTACCAACCAGAAGTAGAGTCACAGATGTGGAAAACAAAATTAGACTTACCAAGGGAGAAGGGGAGAAGGGGCAAATTAAGAGATCGGGATTGACATATACATACTACTATATATAAAATAGATAAGTAATAAGCACCTACTGCATAACACAGGGAATGCTCGATACTCTGTAGTGGCTTGTATGGGAAAAGAATCTAAAAAAAGGGTGGATTTCTGTATATGTGTGACTGATTCACTTTGCTGTACACCTGAAACTAACACAACATTGTAAATCAACTGTACTCCAATAAAAATTAAAAAAGATTGTCTTAGTAAAAAGATTTTGGTTGGAGCTTCCACTTCTGGTCATGAGACAGTAACAGCTTCCAGAATTAGTCTCCCACCATAAGCAACTACAACAGTGGAACAAAAAACAGTTTTGGATGTGGCACAACAGGACGCCCAGCACTGTGGTCTCTCTGATAAGAGAGAGAAATGAGGTAAGGCCACAGTTACCTTAGCTTCTGGCCTGCAGACAACTTCTGGAGGACGGCCCGGGGACAGGGAACCCAAGCAGAGCCCACAGGTATTGCTGAATAGAGGAGCAAGAATGGAGTCTGGGGAGACTGGATGGCAGGAATTTACAGGGCAGAGCACTGGGGAGGAGGCAGATACACAGAGAAAGAGCCCCAGAAACCCACCCAGGGATCTGCTTGAATTGTGGACTGAATATTGTGCTTCACACGCATAGGATGAAACTCCTCAAGGCCAGGAAAAATTAACTTCTGGGGAAAGGGAAATTGCCAGGCAGATATGAAGCAGGGCAGGTTCCAGAGCTGACATAGGCTAGGAATCTTTCAAGGTCCCAACAGCCAGAGAAACTAGACACTGATGACTACACAGGACATTTAGTTAAGATTCCAGAAAGTTCACACTTGGTAGTGGGACCAAATTAATCATAGTAGAAAGATTACTCTAGACTTTCAGCATTGATGAGGTTTAAAAACAAGCCTTGATTAATTTGCATGTAACTTAACACAGGGCTTCCCAGGTGGCTCAGTGGTAAAGAACAAACGTAAGAAGGATGAAGGAAAATGTGATTCACAATGAGGATAGAAGAAGTTAATAGAAATACACTCAGAAGTGACAGAGATGATGAAATTAGCAGGGAAAAATACCAAAACATCTATTACAAACATTTTCAATATGTGTAAGAGCTATACATAAACGTATGAGGAGAGAAATGGAAGATTTGAGAAAGAACCCAATGGAACATCTAGAGAAAAAAAATAAAAGACATAAAATACAAATTCCATTGAATAGGATTAGCACTATATAAGACATCACAGAAGGAACTACTAGTGAACTTGATAATGTAGCAAAAATCTATCCAAAATGAAAGAAAGAGAAAAGACTGGTGGGGGTGGGGAGGAGAGTGGGGGTGTATTTCTCTCAGAATGAATTTATAATTATATTCCCTCAGTTCAAGTGTGTTCCATTATAATGGAACATTTCATAATGTTCCATGTAACGTTTCATATAACATTTCATAATGTTCCATTATATTAAATTCCATGGCAACCTGAAAAGGAGGTGGACTTTGTAAACACATTAAAATAATGTTCTGTTCAGTCTCTCAGTCGTGTCCGACTCTTTGTGACCCCATGGACTGCAACATGCCAGGCCTCCCTGTCCATCACCAGCTCCCAGAGCTTGCTCAAACTCATGTCCATTGAGTCGGTGATGTCATCCAATCATCTCATCTTCTGTCGTCCCCTTCTCCTCCTGCCTTCAATCTTTCCCAGCATCAGGGTCTTTTCCAATGAGTCAACTCTTCGCATCAGGTGGCCAAAGTATTGGAGTTTCAGCTTCAGCATCAGTCCTTCCAATAAATATTCAGGACTGATTTCTTTTAGAATTGACTGATTTGATCTCCTTGCAGTCCAAGGGATTCTCAAGAGTTTTCTCCAACACCACAGTTCAAAAGCAAAAAATAATGTTATAATTTATTATTTTTTTTGAAGTATGTAATCTTTTAAGATTGCATCATTATATTAATTTCTTCATGTCTATAGTCATTTCCTTTTTAACTTTCAAGCTGCATGTATTAGGGTATGTTATTTGACGCATGTTTCTGATAGATGACATTCATTGTGAATTTTCAGATCTTAACAAAAGTGACTCTATTATATTTAATGTTTTTTCCCCTTTATTTCTACTTTGATGTTTACACTGCAACTTGTGCTTTTTTGTTCCTTGTTTTTTCTTAACTTTTCTGAGTCATTTTGAGTATAACTCTTAATGATAATGTATAGTTGGATTTTGTGTTTTGACCTGATTAAGAATCTTTCCTTTTAACAGATGAGATTATTTCTTTTACGTTTATTTTTATAACATATGTTTATTAATTTTCTTATTTCATTTCATGTTTTCTGCCTTTTTTTGGTTTCATTTATATTCTGTCTTGATATAGCATATGTGGTTTTTCTGTTTTCATTTTTTAAATACAAGTAAGTATATGATTCAGTAATGTTGTGAATTAAAGTCAACTTTTAATTTCACTGGGCTTCCCTGGTGGCACAGATGGTAAAGAATCTGCCTGCGATGCAGCAGATCTGATTTCTTTTAAATATTTAAATGCACACTTTCTCAGGTTACTAATATGAAATAGCATCTAAAGACTGTCATCTTTAAGATGAAGACTTTATCAGCGGTGACATTTCTTTCCATTTCCCAGATTTTCGTTGGTATGCTGCTTGTATATTTTGGAGATTAATCCTTTGTCAGTTGTTTCATTTGCAATTATTTTCCTTTGCTGTGCAAAAGCTTTTAAGTTTAATTAAGTTCCATTTGTTTATTTTCATTTTTATTTCCATTATTCTAGGAGGTAGGTCAAAGAGGATCTTGCTATGGGCACCTTATTTTTGACAAAAGGGGCACGAATAAAAACAGCCTCTTCAGTAAGTGGTGCTGGGAAAACTGGACAGCTACAAGTAAAAGAATGAAACTGGAACACTTTCTAATACCATACACAAAAATAAACTCAAAATGGATTAACGATTTAAATGTAAGGCCAGAAACTATAAAGCTCTTAGAGGAAAATATAGGCAGTGTACACTCTTTGACATACATCACAGTGAGATCCTCCTTGACTCACCTCTTAGAGTAATGTTAGCTCTTTATATACATCTCTTTTTGACCACTAGTACATAATCTCGTCATTTCTGAGTAGAATATATTGGTCGTACACTTACTGAAGATTTGCAAATTTGATTTTCCTGTTACCTCTACATGAAAAGGACATTTTACTGAGGTATAGAACTCAGTATTGTGTTCTATCTCATATTATCATTATTTGATTCAGTGTTATAGCTATTTCCCTTAAAAAGTAATGATTCCTTTTTCTTTTGGCATTTAATGTTACAAAGAAGCTATCTGACTCCAGTCTGTTTTTTAAAAGAATTTTTCCTCATTCTTACGGATAACCTGGAGTGCTGGATTTGTTGGATAATGTTTTCAGTTCAATCATTCAGAAGTCTGAATAGGGTAGGGAGGGAATGGGAGTCACATGTGGATCAGAAATGAGGGAAATCTATACATTTGTCTCAGAAGTTGTGTTTCCACTTTCTGCTGAAACTGTTATACCAGAGGCCAGATTTTTACATTTGGTATTTTGTTCATCCTGCTTCTAACTCCAAGGATACAGGGTGGGTACAACTTTCTTTGGGATCTTCCTGAGGGATTTTGCCCTCCAAATTGGGAGAGCGACTTGTCATCGTGCAGGACTGTCCCTCTACAATGTTCCCAATTACTTCTAATTTGGGAATGTGTTAATGTATCAGGAGGAAATGGCTTGGGAGATAAAGTTTTGGATGAGAGAAAGCTTGGAGCCAGTTCCACGGGCCACCGGTTCAATAGATGCTGGAGTTAGGGCCAGTGCAAACATGCCTCCACGAGGAGTGGTCTCCATCTCTCTCATGGTCTTTCCTACCCTGTCAGAGTGGGATCGAGGGTCCTGCCTCCTTCCGCATTTTGGAAAGTACTTCTTAAGGTCAAAACACATCTGCCGTGGAGCATCTGGGTGGCAGCAAGCTGAGTTGCTGCAGATTTTCTGCTGTCTTCAGGGCTTGCCTTCCCTGCCTGCCCCAGCCTCTGAATCCGTGGGTCCATCTGTTGGCACTCTCACCTCTTGCCCTCATCACTCATTACTAGAGATTGCTGGTGAAACTTGTCAAGATTTGCCTTACTCTCTTCCTGTAACCCTGCATTTTCAGGCGGGAAAGCTGAATTGATTTTTAGTGACATCTTCTGATCCTGTTTATCCCTTACTTTATAGGTCAGATAATCTTCCTTGTTTGTTGACAACATGCCTTACTTTCAGTACTGAGGAACTGTTTCCTATTACTTTTACGATTTTGTCTGAGTCTGAGAAGAGATTTGAAAATAGTTGTTCCGCTGTTATCTTACTTAGGGTTTAAAAGATTAAGAAGAATTTTTGCATAAATTGCGGTTTATCTCCTTCTTAAGAATCAGAAAGATTTCTTTGCGAATTCTTCTCAGCATGTGGCTTAGCTCATTCATTTTTTTTTTTTTTTGGATAGCCAACCGAGAAAGAGATGGCTAGATCTCTTCATTTCTTGAAAAGATTTTAAAAACTTTTTATTTTGTATGAAGTATTATCAATTAGCAATGCTGTAATAGCTTTAGGTGGACAGCATATGTATATGCTTCAGGTGGACAGTATATGTATATATACATATACATGTATCCATTCTCCCCCAAACTCCTCTCCCATCCAGGCTGCCACATAACATTTAGCAGAATTCCACGTGCTATACAGTAGGTCCTTGTTGGTTATTCATTTTAAATATAGCAGAGTGTCATTCATTGTCAATAGATTTATATTAGTTTTCTTTACACTCGCTCCCCCCCATTTGGAAGTACTTGGTTTTTTGAATAGTAAATATTTTATTGGTAAGTATATGATTTTAGTGGCAACAACAAATTCACTAGAACAGGAGACAATAGGCAAGTCAAAGAATAAATGCTTGCTAATCATTGTAAAATCTGTGGCCTTTAAGGCGTTTAGGTAGAAATCCAAATCACCCAGAGGTCAAATCTTAAACAAGACACATTCTCATATTAGTTTACATAGAATAGGTCCAACAGTACCTGCAATCTGTAGAATTCTGTAGATTTCCACCTTCTGATCAAATACGATCTATTGGCACATAACTATAGTTTTTTTAAAAAAATACTTATTTATTTATATGGCTGTACTGGGTCTTTGTTGCAACACACGGATTCTTCAATGCTGTGAACGAGATTTCTCTAGTTGCAGTGAGTGAGGACTATTCTCTGGTTGTGGTGTGCAAGCTTTGCACTGCAGTGGCTTCTTGTCAGAGATCACAAGCTCCAGATAGCAGGCTCAGTAGCTGTGGCACACGAGCTCAGTTGCCCTATGGTAGGTGGGATCTTAGTTCCCTGATCAGGGATCAAACCCGTGTCCCCTGCACTGAAAGGTGGATTCTTAACCACTGAACCACTAGGGAAACCTGATGGATTATTGCTGAGGATTTTGTCTCCTTCCAAAGCAATCATTCTTTTACAAATATTTGATTTTGGATCACTTGGGCTTTTTTGCAATCACAATGTCACCTTTTTGGATGTCATAAAAATGTTGATTAAGAGTCTGTGCAAATTTGCAAAGATTTTAATATCTGAACTTTGAATTGTAGAATCCATTGATGATCTAGAATTCATGACAACACCATCAACATGTTCAACAACACAATAAGCTACACAGTCGTACTGAACAGTATAGCCAACAATTTGAAAGGTTTTTTCCCAGAAGGCCCTGAAGTAGAGTTCTAGGTAGACTCTGCCATCATTGGCTGTGAGTCTGTTCTAAAGTACAATCAATTTTTAGAGTGGTTGCAGGGTTTCTAAAAGAAACATCTAAAGCATGTCTCAAAACATATATGGATGATATGTGGTTTCAAAGAAGCCCAGGAGGCTCTCCTTCAGGGCTCAGGTGGTCCTTTCTCATGAGGCCCATCCTCCACGATGCTCTGAAGAGGTAAGGTACATGCCGAGAGGAAAGGAGGATTGCAGTGAGTAGGCATGCTTGCAATCATGCTTCCCTTGGGCTGCCTGGGGTGGCTGATGGATGGCAGAACCATCAATAATGTGCTTGGTCTCACTCCCCTCCACACTCTCAGGGTTTCAGGCTACATGTCCTACTGACAGACACAATTTGTTCTGTTGATTATCTCCGGCAAAATTTTATTTATCTGTGTCCTCGAGGATGCCATTGGTATGTTTTCCTATCCATCAGATAATGAATACCCAACAAGGGAAACAAATCTTAAATTTAATTGGGAAGATAAATCTACTGCAAATAATGTGTGTGTGCTTTAATCGCTCAGTTGTGTCCAACTCTTTGCGACCCCATGGACTGTGTAGACTGCCAGGCTCATCTGTCCATGGGGATTCTCCAGGCAAAAACACTGGAGTGGGTTGTCATTCCCTTCTCTAGGGGATCTTCCCAACCCAGAATCGAACCGGGGTCTCCTGCATTGCGGGCAGATTCTTTACCAACTGAGCTACCAGGGAAGCCCTCAAAACAAAACAAATATAAAAAATTTTTGAATTATCTTTGCTGCTGTACATGATTAGCATAGATGATGAGTTGGGTCTAACAGTGTTGATTTACTTGTGCATTATTCTATAATTCTACCTCCATTTCTTAAGTACATTCCTTACTGAAATGATTTCAGGTACTGGCAGTCACATTTCAACTGCTTTCAACACAGCACCTTGGCTGTCTTTATGAATGTTATTTTTTAACTAGTCCTACCAAATGAGATTTAGATTTTGAATGCTATTATATTTACATTATTTTAAAGCTTTCTTTTCTGTAAAATGTATGCATTCTAGCTTATTATGTAAGGAATTAAGAATGGGGTCCTAGCTTAGAACATTTCTATTTCTTTCTGACATTTAGTAAGCTGTTAACAGAACACTGATGAGGGTGACTTACTGTCTTCAAGTTACATCAGCTATTTAGTGAACTGAATGAGAATACATTAAGCTTATTTTTAGAATGTTCCTTCTTATAAATGTGTCATGTACGTCATAGAGACAGGAGCCCCGCTAATGTGGGAAGTCAGATATCACTCCCTTTATGGGGTCAGGTTTAACTGAAACTTAAGAAGGGAAGTAGGGGACCACTAAAGAAAACTCCAAGTGATTCAAGTAGCGGTATTTATAAACCTCTGAGTCAGTAATGACTCAGCACTGAAGCACAGTGCTAAGGACACCGCTTGGCTAAAGAGACAGTGGGGTAGAATCAAAGCTAAGATTACTTGTGGTTCTTATTTGTGGACCTGTGGCATCACAAGTGGGCAAGAGCATTTGGCATGAGATCCTTTTCACTCCAGGCTCATTTGCGCCATTCTTTACAAACTTGAGAAATAAATTTAAACACTTCCTCCCAATTGCTTTTTTTTAAAAAATAGTACAAACAGAAAAAATAATATCGTTTTAAAGTTTATTTGAAAGTAAAATTTGAAGTCTAATTAGATTAAAAAATACTACTAGCATTTCTTAGATACTTTATACCAGATACATTACAACTGTGCTGTTTGCCTTACAAACATCATTTTACAAATGATGAAGCCCTTGCTTAGAGATATTAAAAACTTGCTGAAAGTAACAATATAGCTCATAAAAAATTTTCAGTCAAGATTCAAACTCAGATGCTTGCCCTCAGACAGACCACATTTCCAACAGCAGGCTGTCTCCAGTGCAGGAAAGAAGTGAGGTACGATGTCAAATGAGCTGAACTTCTAAGCTCAGCCTGGGTTAAAAGTAAACATCCTAAAATTCTAACCACTGAATGAGGGAGAGAACCTCAGAAATCATTTTGAAGTTTAGGAAGGTAAGAGCGTGGTGGAAATGATGACAGTGCCTCTCTCTCATTGGTTTGATATTGGTAACATTTTAATCTTCAATTTTAATTATTTTCTTTCAAATCTTAAGGTAGGTTCAGGGCAACTTTGCCATATTTGTGATGGTTACTATGGATGTATCTGGGCCAAAGAATTGATGCTTTTGAACTGTGGTGTTGAAGACTCTTGAGAGTCCCTTGGACAGCAACATCAAACCAGTTAGTCCTAAAGGAAATCAACCCTAAATGCTCATTGGAAGGACTGATGCTGGAGCTGAAGCTCCAATACTTTGGACACCTGATGTGAAGAGACGACTCATTGGGAAAGACCCTGATGCTGGGAAAGATTGAAGGCAGGAGGAGAAGGGGACGATAGAGGATGAGACAGTTGGATGGCATTGCCAACTCGATGGACGTGATCTTGGGCAAACTCTGGGAGATGGTGAGGGACAGGGAGGCCTGGTGTTGTAGTCCATGGGGTCATGAAGAGTTGGACATGACTTGGTGACTGAACAACAACAATGCTGGTAATCTGAGAATTTTTCTTTTAGAGTGACACTGGATTGTGATGTTTTCCCAGTAGCGTATGTAGGGGACCAAGCTTATGACATCAGTTGGTGGTGTGGGAACAGATCCACCAGGTTCAGCAACGCTTGGCAATGCAGTGTGTTCTTCCAGCCTCCCAGGACCAGACTCTGTATCATGTAGTCCCCAATCCTCCAGGGGAAATCTGGTTCCTTGAATGACTGGACCATTTCCATTGCTGGTCAAGATGTGTTTGCAGATTGAGAGGTAGCAGTCGAAATGTATCTGGGCAGCATGGATAGTCCTTAGAAGTACAGAGAAGGGGGGACCTCCCTGGTACTCCAGTGATTAAGGCTCTAATCTTCCACTGTAGGGGGCATGGGTTCAACCCCTGGTTGGGGAACCAAGATCTTGCATGTGGCACAGGACGGCCACACACATTGAAAACTGTGTAGAGAGGAAGCCACGGAAAACAGGGGTCCCCACATATTTGAATTCACAGAGTTATACATCTTATGTCTATCATATATTAAATTATTTGAGGGGGCATTCATAGGGTTGGCAACATTTGTTTTTCAAGTAAGATTATTAACAATAAACTGCCATCTGCTGTCATTTCATAAGGTAAAGTCTAAACTATAAAGAGGAAGGACATATTAAACAGTATCAGAATAGAGAGCAATTGTCTAAATGGAATAGACTTAGCTTTACTAAAATCTCACTATCTAGAAACTAAGTCATGGGTCAGCACTGCCTATGGACCATTGTCAGACAACTCACGCGTATGGACCATTTGGGAGCCACACGTGAGTCCTACAGCTCTGGCACATTCACCAGACGTGAGGAGAATCTTGGGGGTAAAAGAGTCCTAAATAAGAAGACGCTTGTTCCTTGGAAGAAAAGCTATGATAAACCTAGACAGTATATTAACAAGCAGAGACGTCATTTTGTTGATAGAGTCAAAGCTCCAGTAGTCATGTACGATGTGAGAGTTGGACCATAAAGAAGGCTGAGCACCGAAGAATTGATGCTTTCAAATTGTGGTGCTGGAGAAGCCTCTTGAGAGTCCCTTGGACTGCAAGGAGATCAAACCAGTCAATCCTAAAGAAACTCAACCCTGAATATTCACTGGAAGCAATGATGCTGAAGCTGAAGCTCCAATACTTTGGCCACCTAATGGGAAGAGCCGACTCACTGGAAAATAACCTGATGCTGGGAAAGATTGAAGGCAAAGAAGAAAAGAGTGGCAGAGGATGAGATGATTAGATTCATCACCAATTCAATGGACATGAGTTGGAGCAAACTCCGGGAAATAGTGGAGGACAGAGGAGCCTGGCGTGCTGCAGTCCATGGGGTCACATAAAAAAGTCAGACATGACTTAGTGACTGAAAAACAACAAAATAAAGCAGCCCAGGACAGGGCCTTGTACATACTGTGCACTCAAAATATGTTTGTTGTGGAAACTGAAGAGGGATGAATGCATTCTGAGTGCCAGGAGTGAATCTAGGGAGTGGCTAGCAGAGGACAGAGAGAACTCCCCATCTCCCTTCAAGACGCTCCCACGGGGGTAAAGCGTTAGGAATGGGGCTGCAGTGTGAGACTCAGAGGGTCCTGGCGGAGGCCCAGGGTGGACGGAGGGCCTGAGTTCGTGCTGCACCAGCAGGGCCAGAGCATTTCCTCTGAGGGCACCCAGGGACTCTGTTCTGCTCTCTGTCTGGTCGGCCCTGTGAAGCTCTGGCTGGGTTCCCTTTGGCCTGAGGGAGTCAGCACAGTGTGGTAAAGGGATCACCAGCTTTCAAAACAAGAAGACTGGTTGGAATCTTCATAAGTAAATTTATTATCTTCAGCCCTTCTTCTAGAATTAACTGAACCTTAGGGTCTCTATCAAAGTATAAATACAACCACCTACACTAAACACAGGAACACGAATATACAAGTGATATAATAAAATTAATCATTAAATAACCCACTATAAAGTTAAGGTTTATGTATCATTTCTTAAGAAGATGTTTCTTAAGAAGAAACATCTTAATGATGTTTGTTTCACATATTTGGCTTTTTAAATATTTGGTACCCACAGATTTGTGACAGTTCTATCCTTTTCATAAATGGAACCTTTATGTTTGGTAAACTTCCTCTTGTCCTGATTAATGTTTTTAATTCATTCATTCATTTTTGGTTGCGCTAGGTCTTTGTTGCTGCTCATGGGCTTCTCTGTAGTTGCAGTGAGAGGGGGTTACCCTCTTGTTGCTGCACAGGATCCAGAGCACCGGCTTCAGTAGTTGCAGCTCTAGGGCTTAGCTGCTGTGTGGCATGTAGAATCTTCCCGGTTGGACCAGGGAATCGAACCCATGTCCCCCTGCACTGACAGGTGGCTTCTTAACCACTGGACCACCAGGGAAGTCTCTGAGCAATGCTTTTAATCTTACATGCTCCTTTGCTAGTTATAACTGTATGCTGCTTTTTCTCCTTAACTTTTCTTTAAAAAAAAAAAAGTATTTTCCTGATACCTGTTTCCCTATTTATTTCTTTCCAATGTTAAAAACAATTTTGTTTTGAAAATGAGATGTCCACTTTAAAAAAAAAATCTAATCTGGCAGTCTTTATCTTTGAAAGATGAATCCAGTCTATTTACGTTTAATGGAAAACACGTATCTTTCATTTTCTTTCTTTCATTTTACCTCATGCATATTATTTAGATTGTGCTGTGCCCCCTCCCCTTAATTTTGGTGGGTTGATCAAAGTACTATTAATTGTCTACATTTTCCTTATTGAATTTAGAGTTCCTATCACATTTCCCCACTCTTCTAGGCACTACTCTCCCATTTCGTTTACTTATTGAACCACTTCTTTCTCTGCTATCAATATGAAAGCAAGATACCGACCGTATCTCTCCGTAGACGTGTTTATTTCCTTGCTGTCCTCATTCACCTTTGTAATATTTCTACTTCCCTACTCAGTTGAAACCTTAAGAAAACTTCCACTTCCCTTCTCTACTTGTTCCTTCCTCCCGTTCTGAGGATTTGAGACCATTTAATATTCTTAGACATTTTTAGGTTTTCCCCGTAAGATGTTTCTTCTCTTTATATGATCATTGTTTGGCAGTAATATTACAGATTCCCTGGCATTCTATCATTTCCAACTTATATTTAAGTATACGTATATCTGCTTCGCTGGTAGCTCAGCTGGTAAAGAATCTGCCTGCAATGCAGGAGACCCCGGTTCAATTCCTGGGTTGGGAAGATCCCCTGGAGAAGGGATAGGCTACCCACTCCAATATTCTTGGGATTCCTTGGTGGCTCAGCTGGTAAAGAATCCGCCTGCAATGCGGGAGACCTGGGTTTGATCCCTGGGGTGGGAGATCTCCTGGAGGAGGGCATGACAACCCACTCCAGTATACTCACCTGGAGACTCCCCATGGACAGAGGAGCCTGACGGGCTTCAGACTATGAGGCTGCAAAAAGTCGGACATGACTGAGTCACTAAGCACAGGGAACAGCTACCCTCTCCAGTGTTCTGGCCTGGAGAATCCCCATGGACTATACAGTCTATGGGGTCACAACGAGTCAGACATGACTGAGAAACTTTCACTTCACTACATGTATATCTAACTGGAAAGTTGTATACCAATGCACATGCAGAGAGAGAGAGTTGCATATTCATGCTATTTCCTCCCCTTCTTGTGCCCTACTGGGAACTCTGTTTTGATTATCCTGTTGCCTTAGGGTCCTTCCTGAAGCATTACCATAGTGGAAGATGTACGTGATGTCAGCCCTGGATTCCTACATATTTGCCCACACCCCTCTCACCCTAACAGATGACTATCTCAGTGGGGAGCAGGTTTTCGGGCTGGCATCCTCTTCCCTCAGTGCTCTATGGGGGTAATTCTGTTTTTTTCCGTCTAGTGCCTCAGTCCTATTTGTGTTGGCCCTTTTCTTTGTATGTAATACAGTTTTTATGTGTGAGAGCCTATACATTTTCTTTATGCTTGAATTTAGGAATCCTGCCTGGATATGCCCAACTGGGTTAAAAAAAATTTTTTTTTCCTCATTAATTATGCCTGGAACTCAATGAGCACTTTAAATTTGCAGACTTGAGCCTTTCCTCAAACAAGGGGAAATGTCTTCTGTTATTTCCTTAATTAATGCACCCCTACATCTGTTCCCTTTCCCTCCCTTGGAACTGTCATTATTCACATGTTGAGTCTCTGCATCTGTCCTGCAAGCCCTTTTTAAAAATTTCTCTTATGGTTTCCATCTCTTTGCGTTTTTACTTTCAGTGTTGAGAAATGTATTGCCTAATCATATAGGCCTGAATTCAATCCCCAGCAGAAAATAACAGCTCCTTTAGTTCATCTGTAGAATTTGTGAAGTTGTAAAAAAACAAAAACAAAAAACAAAAACAGCACTTTGAATTCCAGAGTCTCTCTTTTCTTTCTCTTCATATGTTAGAACTGAATTTTTGAGCACCATTGTTATTATTCTGTTATAAATCTCATTCAGAAATTAAAGCATCCTTACTCTCCAGCAGTTCTGGTTTATGGGGAGCTGCCAGTTTTAGGCATTCTGCTGTTTCTCTCTGGTTGCTGGGTCCTGTGGGTGCCATCATTGTTTTCTTTTTTCTGAGTGGCTCCATTCACCCCTGGGATATTAGCTGACAAGTTGAGGAGGCTCTTGAAAGATGGCAAAGCCAGGTGAAGGCAGTAATCTGTGTTATATGGAACTGGCGATGAACCTCCTGGCAAGCAGTCAGTCCTTGCTCATGGAGGTTCTCCTGGACTGTTCTGCTCCAAGCCGTGACTCGGGCATTCAGGTACCTTCTATTTAATAGACCTTTAATCATTTGGTACCTTTTCATGATCTTCTTCAGGATCTAGTAATTATAGTAAATTGCATACATTTTAGAAAGTCTACTAAAACAGAGCAGGATAAGGAGTATGTATGAATGTATTGGAAATACATATGGGGGCATAATTGCATTTAAATAGAGATGATCACAGTGGACTTTGTTAGGAAGGTGATATTTGTGAAAAACATCAAAGAGTGTTGACACATGAGGATAAGTGGAATAAGAGCATCCTAGGGGGAGAACAGCCAATGCAAAGGCATTAAAGTGGGAGCAAGTCTGAAGCACTCAGGGAGCAGCTGGATGGAGTGTAGTGGGAGTGGGGTGAATACAGAGGAGACTATTAAGAGATCAGGCTAGAGAGGTAACGGAGGGCCTGAGGTTACTACCATAACCCAATAAGAATTGATGATGCCTGGCTCTGTGGTGGTAGCAGTGGGGGTTGTGGAGGGGAGTGTAGTATAAAGCACTCAAATTTTAGATATGATTTGAAGGTAAAGCCAAAAGGATTTCTGGATTGATTTGGGAGATAAAGGAAGGGATTAAGGATTTTATTTAAGTAACATTTATGTAGCACTTACTATGCCTAGGCATTTGACAAATACTAACTCATTTAATCCTCTTATCATCCTTAAGAGATGTAATTATCTGATTTGTAAGATTGGTAAGCTGAAGCACAGAGACCTTAACTAAAATAATTTGCCCAAGGCCACACAGATAGTGTCATACATGGGATTTGAACAAGCAAGCTCCAGAGTCTATGATCTTAACCATCATTACTTGGCCCTTCTTGTGGGGATTCTGACCATTCCTGAGAATGTCAGTTCCAACTAAACCTCGAGGCACTAGGGAAATCATGACAGTGTGAATCTCTTCATGTGCTGGGTCCATGAAAGATTTAGGCCAAAATTACATTTATCACCCGACTTCCAGAGGTCCCCACTTGGTCTGGTAGGCCACAGTGGCATTTTGGGTTCTTAGGAATGAGTCTCACCCCAGGGCCAGTCTTCAGTAATCCCAGAAAAGTTTGGGTATTTCCATTTCCATAGTGCACAGTCACCCTGGTAAGTAAGTTACTACTTTCCCTTTGGGGAAGACTAGAAGGAAGATTTGTGGTACTTGTGGCGCTCAGTCCTTCCCTAAAGCGATCCATGACATTTCACTAGGACCTTTCTTGGGAAAAGAAAGAAAAACTCTTACTTTACAGAAATTAGATGTAAAATCTGAGATTTTGGAGCTTGAGCAAGTGGAAGGGTGAATGTTTCTGACTGTGATGGGAAACACTATGGGTGATCCAAATCTGATGGTGCCAAAGAGATCATGAGTTCTGTTTGGGGAATATTAATTCTGAGATGCTTTTTAGACAGTCAGATAGAGTAGATGGTTGGATGGATGAGAGAAGGTTTCAGAGAAGAGAGCCAGCATGGAAGTACAACTCTGGTAGTCATCAATACAGAGAGGGTTTATAACACCATGAGGTCTCAAGAGAGAGTGTGGAGAAATAAGAGGTCCAAGAACCAAGCACTGGGCTTGGAGAAGAGGATAAAGCAGTAAGGGAGGCAGCCAGTGAATAGCCATGAATTCTAAGTGAAGAAAGTATTTCCAAGAAATTGAATGTTATCAGCTCTGTGAAATGTTGCTGATACGCCGAGGGGGATGAGGACTGAGCACTGACCATTGGATTCAGCAACATGGAGATCATTGATGAGCTTGGAAAGCAGTTTGGGGAGTGGTGGTGGCAAAAGCTTAATTAGAGTGTAGTAACAAAATTAAACGAAGAAATAGTGAATAGTCAGATATCTCAAGAAGTCTTGATGAAAAGGAGAACAGAGAAATGGGCAGTAGCTGAAGGGGGAAGTACAGTCCAGAGAGGACATTTTTATAAGATGATAAAGATAAAACTATGTTTATGTGTTGGGAATGATCCAACCAACAGACAAGGAAAAATTGATGATACAGGACAGAGAAGGGAACATTCCCAGGGTGATGGCTCTGAATAGGCCAAAGGCTGTTTAATTACAAATGTCAATTAAAGCATCAGCTCTTAACCACAGAGATTGACTCTAATTCCCCACTCTTTTGCTTCTGTTTTTCCCCTGCTAGGTCTTCATTGCCACATCTTTGTAAGAGTCATGTGTCCTTGTGAACCACTGTGCAGAGGAACCTCCACTCTTAGTCTTAAGTCTACATCAATGCAGACCCATTTATACTTGAAACTTCACAGTAGGCAGTCTGAGAATGCCATTCACCATGACTCCAGGCATGCGGAAGTGGGTAGGAGGGGATAACACTGAATTTTAAGACCTAGAGAATATTTGGTTCCTTTTCTCACAGCACATTGCTCATGTCCTCTACCTTCATACACATTTATCTTGTCCCTGAAAATGCACATAATGTTTCACTGGGAGGGACCACAGTTTCTATCTTCCATTTAGAGCATCACTATGGAGCCTTTGGCCAGCTGTCCCTTGATCTTCACTGTAGTCTTCTGCCTTCTAGTACCCTTGATGCTTATTCATTTTCTGTTTTTTTTTTTTTTTTTTGTCAGATTATCTATTAATCTACTTTAAATACTACATTGTTAACAATTCTTTAATCCTCTAGTTATTCCATTTAGAAATCAAGACCCTGCCAGGTAGCTTTTAGCTTAAGAAAATTAAAACATGGAAACCTTTAAACACAAGTAATTACAAAACCTAATTCTGTTTTTCTTTTTTTTCCCAAAGCAAACATTTCTTTTTCAGTATTTTCTGTAATATCATGCAAAAGTCGATTCCTGGCGGACATAAAGTTGAAATATTCCAACTGTGGCATGATAGTGCAATTGTCTGAGGCTTTATGAAAGAGAAAGAATGTTGACTCTGAAAAATTATTTCCCACTGGCTCTTCTCTGCTGTTATTCTGATTATTCAATCTCCTTGTGAGTCTAATTCTTAATTTAGTAGCTTCTAAATTCAAAGCAAAGTATATTTTGTACATAAGGCTGAAGTCACTGAGGGAGGTAACACTAACCAAGGATTATTGGAGGGAAATTAGGATGCTGTCATACAGGTCCCCTGTGCTTCCGGTCTGCTTGCCCTAGGCAGAGTGGCTGAGAGTATTATTAATAGTTAGTATAAGAAGCTATTGTTGGAACCAGAATTTTGGTTTAACCAGATGTTTTCGTAGGTAGGTTTATTTATTTTTATTTTTTGGTAGGTAGTTTTGATTTCACCTGTTTCTTGTGTGATTAGATAAAATACTTAACTTCCTGGATCTCAACTATTTCTTTTGTAAAATGTGGGTAAAACTGATCTTGATGGACTAGTGTGAAGATTTAGTGAGATGTTATATAAACACGGCATAGTTATAAGTCAGTGCTCAGTAACGAGGGCTGCTATCACCACCACCACCATCACCAAAACCAACACCAACACCACCACCGTCACCATCACAATCACCACCATCTTCATCATTGTCATCCTCATCTTTCAACCATCAGCTCATAGATGCTCTCCTCTTTGAAGGCCTCCTAGACTCTAGGCAGCATAAGATCAGTTCTCTATGGGGCTGAGCCACTTACAGATGGTAACCTTGTCTTATTAATCACTAGTTCTCTAGTTTCTAGCATCTAACATGCCAAAGAATGTTCAAACTGCCATACAATTGCACTCATCTCACATGCTAGCGAAACAGTTCTCAAAATTCTTCAAACCAGGCTTCAACAGTATGTGAACCAAGAACTTCCAGATGTTCCAGCTGGATTTATAAAAGGCAGAAGAACCAGAGATCAAATTGCCAGCATCTGTTGGATCATAGAAAAAGCAAGAGAATTCCAGAAAAACATCTACTTCTGCTTAATTGACTACATTAAAACCTTTGACTGTGTGGATCACAACAAACTGGAAAATTCTTTAAGAGATGGGAATACCAGACCACCTGACCTGCCTCTTGAGAAACCTATATGCAGATCAAGAAGCAACATTTAGAACTGGACATGGAACAATGGACTGGTTCTAAATTGGGGAAAGAGTATGTCAAGGCCGTATATTGTCACCTTGCTCTTTTAACTTACATGCAATGTATATCATGTGAAATTCAGGGCTGGATTAAGTACAAGCTGGAATCAGGATTACTGGGAGAAATATCAGTAACCTCAGATATACAGATAACACCACCTTTATGGCAGAAAGTGAAGAGGAACTAAAGAGCCTCTAGGTGAAGGTGAAAGAGGAGAGTGAAAAAACTGGCTTCAAACTCAACATTCAAAAAATGAAGATCATGGCATCCAGTCCCATCATGGCAAATAGATGGGGAAACAATGGAAACAGTGACAGACTTTATTTTCTTGGGCTCCAAAATCACTGCAGATGGTGACTGCAGCCATGAAATTAAAAGATATTTGCTCCTTGGAAGAAAAGCTATGACAAACCTAGGTAACATATTAAAAATCAGAGACATTACTTTGCCAACAAAGATCTGTATAGTCAAAGCTATGGTTTTTCCTGTAGTCATGTATGGTTGTGAGAGCTGGACTATAAAGCAGGCTGAGTGCCAAAGAATTGATATTTTTGAACTGTGGTGCTGGAGAAGACACTTTAGAGTCTCTTGGACTACAAGGAGATCAAACCAGTCAATCCTAAAGGAAATCAACCCTGAATATTCACTGGAAGGACTGATGCTGAAGCTGAAGCTCCAATACTTTGGGCACCTGATGTGAAGAGCTGACTCATTGGAAAAGACCCTGATGCTGGGAAATATTGAAGGCAGGAGGAGAAGGGGACGACAGAGGATGAAATGGTTGAATGGCATCACCAACTCAATGGACATGAGTTTGAGTAAGCTCTGGGAAATGGTGATGGACAGGGAAGCCTGGTGTGCTGCAGTCCATGGGGTCGCAAAGAGTCAGACACGGCTGAGTGACTGAATGACAGTGGACTTGCCACCTAAGATTGGCTCATTAAATGTATACTGAATGGCTTCAGGAATAAAATAAACGTTTACTTGGGCATAAAGTTGGCATTCACCATATGTCTGAAAAAGTAAGATGAAAATGATAGACCTAAGTCTGGGAGACTGAATATAAGTGTAACAATTGTAAATATGGAGATTTAATAGGATTATATCATTTTGTAACTCTACATGCAATTATAGTAAATTGGGACTGATTTAAACATCAACATACAAAGTAAATTTATGCTCATTTATAGCACTTAAAATATTATTTTGTTATTTTATGTAATTTCAAGAATAGTAATTTATTTTTTTAGATGGCTTTTGTATCAAGAATGCAAACCCTGATCATAATATTATCTGTCTGAGAGACTGCAACTGATTTAAACTTTTTTGATTTGTCATAAAGGTTTTTTTTTTTTTTTTTAATAAAAATGGAGTCTGCCTGACTTTCATTATGTTTAGAGTCATCATTCCGGAGTTATCAGCTCTGCAAAATCTGAGGCAAGTATGTGAGACACCATTTTGAATCTATTTCCTTATAGCAGTCTCTGGTCACTTGCAACAAATTTTCATCTCCTCACCTCTTAAAGGCTGAAAGATGATACCAGGAACTGGGGATGAGAGGATCATTCAGCTGACATTCGAGTAATTTCTGTTGTTTTGGGAGAATTAACTGGAAATATCTAAATGGTTAGAAGGTTTGACATTCATTCCTGCATTTGTTACAGAAACTCAGATATATGGTATGCCTGGGCTCAAATATGCTTGGATAGCATTTTAAAAGTAATCAGAGGTAGTCTTGAGCTTTGGAGAATCAAGTACATTGTGACTTGGGAGGCCATCACTAGTAGAAAGAACACGGGCTTTGGAGTCAAAGAGGTCTGTAACATAAACTCAGTTCTGCTACTGCTAGTATTCATTTTCTAAGCCTTTATTTCCTGATCCTGTATCTAGGGGTGTCTGTGTGTGCACTCAGTAGTGTCTGACTCTTTGTGACCCCATGGACTGTAGTCCACCAGGCTTCCTTTTCCATGGAATTTTCCAGGAAGAATACTGGAGTGGGTTGCCATTTTCTTCTCCAGGGGTCTTCCTGAATGAAGGATGGAACCCACCTCTCATGCATCTCCTGCATTAGCAGGTGGATTCTTTACCAGCTGAACCACCAGGGAAGTCCCTGTATCTAGGTAGTATAATATCTATGTGTAAGGACTTCTGGTGATAAATAAATATGACGATATCCATAAAGTGTCTAGCATAGTTTCTGGCCCATTCATTGTTTAATTTCAATATAAAAGGAAGAGCCTGGGGGGAAATAAAAGAAAGACAAAAAGGGAACCTACAGATTGAAAGAGATTTAGAGTACATGTCAAATAATTGTAATATACGAAGTTTATTGGGGTCCTCATTTGAACAACTAGAAAATACATTGGGAAGTTTAAATGTTGAGTGGACATTAAATGATGTTAAGGAGTTCTTTATTTTTTAAGATGTGATAATGATATATCCATGTTTTATAAAATATAAGTTCCTAGATTTTAGAGATACACAATGAAATATTTATTAATAAAACAAAAATTGTTTATAAACATTTCCATTTTAAAGAGTTGAACCTATATACACTGCTGTTTTTTAAAAATTCAAGCTTGTATATATAGATGCAAATAAAATTTTGCAAGCAAATAAAATATTTCTGCACATGTGCATGCACTGGGGTAAATTAAACTCCAGGCAAAGTTCAGACGCATCTGCTCTGTTTCTACTCTCACTGGCATTAATAATCAGGTGGGAAGAAGTAACACTGTGCTGTGATGTTTTGCTGTACGTATTTTTGTTTCTTTTTTTTTTGTATATTATAAGTGCTTCTTTTCTGACATTATGAAATAAATACATTCAATTCTTAGATATTGTGATTCATATTTGAAATAAAAATTACCACTTAATTCAGTTCAGTCGCTCAGTCATGTCCAACTCTTTGCGACCCCATGGACTGCAGCATGCCAGGCCTCCTTGCCCATCATCAACTCCCGGAGTCTATTCAAACCCATGTCCATTGAGTCGGTGATGCCATCCAACCATCTCATCCTCTGTCGTCCCCTTCTCCTCCCACCTTCAATCTTTCCCAGCATCAGGTTCTTTTCTAATGAGTCAGTTCTTCCCAGGAGGTGGCCAAAGTATTGGAGTTTCAGCTTGAGCATCAGTCCTTCCAATGTATATTCAGGACGAATTTCCTTTAGGATGGACTGGTTGGATCTCCTTGCAGTCCAAGGGACTCTCAAGAGTCTTCTCCAACACCACAGTTCAAAAGCATCAATTCTTTGGTGCTCAGCTTTCTTTATAGTCCAACTCTCACATCCATACATGACCACTGGAAGAAACATAGCCTTCACTAGATGGACCTTTGTTGGCAAAGTAATGTCTCTGCTTTTAAATATGCTATCTAGGTTGGTCATAACTTTTCTTCCAAGGAGCAAGTGTCTTTTAATTTCATGGCTGCAGTCACCCTCAGCAGTGATTTTGGAGCCCCCAAAAATAAAGTCAGCCACTGTTTCTATTGTTTCTCCATCTATTTGCCGTGAAGTGATGGGACCGGATGCCATGATCTTAGTTTTCTGAATGTTGAGCTTTAAGCCAGCTTTTTCACTCTCCTCTTTCACTTTCATCAAGAAGCTCTTTAGTTCTTCTTCACTTTCTGCCATAAGGGTGGTGTCATCTGCATATCTGAGGTTATTGATATTTCTCCCGGTGATCTTGATTCCAGCTTGTGCTTCCTCCAGCCCAGCGTTTTTCATGATGTACTCTGCATATAAGTTAAATAAGCAGGGTGACAATATACAGCCTTGACTGACTCCTTTCCATATTTGGAACCAGTCTGTTGTTCCATGTCCAGTTCTAAATGTTGCTTCTTGACCTGCATACAGATTTCTCAAGAGGCAGGTCAGGTGGTTTGGTATTCCCATCTCTTTCAGAATCTTCCACAGTGGTGATTTTCCACAGTGGTAATTTTCCATAAAAATTACTACTATTCCTCTCTTAATCCTCTAGATATAATTTTAGACCATCCTGAGATTGCAAGGTGAGCTGTCAACAAATAAATGCATTTTCAAAACTACTTGTCTGCAGAAGTCATGATCTTATTTCTTCTGTGTGATCAGAACAAAAGAAATAATGTGAATACTAAGTTTGATGTAAATCAAAACTCAAATACAAGAGTTTGTGTTTATCTGTGTATTATTTTCACTGAGTGACTATAATAATGAGTTATACCCTTCAGGGAAAAACTGTCTAGCAGAAGAGGAACAGGCAAAAACAAGGTTTGACTCCTCTGTAAAATGATCTCACTAAGCTATCTTTCCCAAACGTCAAGGATAACTGAGGTTGGAGTCACTCCTGCCTGCCCTGCTGTTAGCACTGACGACCACACCTTATATTTTAGAAAAGTCATGTTAATGTACGCTTTTCTCTCTGTTTTCTATGCTGATGTCACCTAACTCCTCATCAACATCAGTTTCATCTTTTTCTCCAGCTTCAGAGGAAGATGGTCTCTTTTTGGAAAAAAAAAATTTGTTTTTACATTGTGGTAAAATACATATAATGCAAAAATTACATCTTAACTATTTTTGTATGTATAGCTCTACAGTGTAAGTATATTCACATAAGTCTTTTTTCATCTTGTAAAACTGAAATTTTATACTCTTTAAACAACTCCTCATTTCCCGAGAGAATAGTTCAACCTTCCTTTCCTGGCTCTCTTACCTCTTCCCCACCCATTACAACCAAGATCCTTTTTGTTTACTTCTCTGAGGTCTGCTAAGGGACTTGTTTTGGTAGCATTTCACACCCCACCCCTGCCATAATCATAATGCTCTCCTGGCTCCACTCCTGCCTTACTGAAGGTTCCTTCTCTAAATCCACCGCTAACTGTTGCTAAATGTTTCATTGCTAAACACTCTCTAAACGTTATTTGTTGGGTTCTTTCTGCCCTTGGCTTTCTACATCCATTTTGGATAATCTCACTCACCCACTCCAATGACTTCAATTTTGAAGTTTCCCACATCTATACAAACCTCCAACCCTGGCCTCTTGCCTGAGCTTTAGGCTTAGCAAGATTTATTTTATTGTTATTCTGTGTCAGGATCTCTTATAGCACTAAATTTTCAGAGCTGAAAAAGACAGGGACAAGCTAGGTTGCTGCAAAAGAAGCTCCGCTTATTATAATGATATCTTACTTTAAAGAAAAAAACAAAACAACTTATATTGTAAAACCATTCATTCTTTTCTTGGCTTCTGTGAGGCCGCAGATCTTTTTCAAACTATAGTTGCATCTCCTCCTCAGCACCTAGAGCCGGTTCTTGGGTAACATCCTCTCCTCCAGTTACACCATCTCCTTGTTGTCCCAGCCAGTCCCAGAGCTTTAGAAACACTCCATGGGGGTGACTTTCAAATCTTTATCTACAGCTCTGACCTCTCCTTGGAACTCCAGCCATGTACATCCATTTGCCAACTTGTCATCTCCACTTGGATGTAATGGTTCTTTCACATTTAACATGGTTCCATAGAATTTCCAGTTTTCTCTCTCTGACCTGCTCCTTTCTCAATAAACATTTCCAACATCCACCCATTGCACATGCTGAATATTCAGCAGTGTTCTTTGATATCACTTGTCCTCTTGTTCCCCAGATTTAAATCACCCACCAAGACCTTTTTTTGAAACTTATGTTTGGTGGCTCAGACGGTAAAGCATCTGCTTGCAATGCAGGAGACCTGGGTTTGATCCCTGGGTTGGGAAGATCCTCTGGAGAAGGGAATGGCAACCCACTCCAGAACTCTTGCCTGGAAAATCCCATGGACGATGGAGCCTGGTAGGCTACAGTCCAGTCCATGGGGTCGCAAAGAGTGAGACACGACTGAGAAACTTCACTTTCACCTTTTTTTTTTTTTGGAGGAGGGGAATGTTTATTGTGATGGGGGTGGGGACAGGGGAACATCACTGTCGCTCATACATCTCCCGTAGGATCTTCATGCTCTCTGAGTAACGAAGCTGGTTCCGATGAGATGCCTCCTTCCACCTCTGGCGGATGCCGTTTCTAGCGCTGCATGTTACAGTAGATGAGCGTGGAGGGTGAGGGCTCAGGTTCGGAGGGCTCATCATCAGGGGTACCCTGGGTCTCAGGCTGCAGTGGGGATGGAATTCGTGATCTGCAGGCATCTCCAGGTGGCCCGGGAGCTGTGGGTGGAGGCAGCTTATACACGTCACGACTCTTGCTGTTGGTGATCTCGGAACCCTCCTCATCCTCAGGCAGGAGGGGCAGCGGCGAGCTGGGTGAGTGTTCACGCTCACGCACTGTGGGGCTGTTGGGCATCCAGGCTTGGCAGATGGGGTACAGTGGCGTGTTCTCACTGAACTGAGCCAAGTCCACACTCCAGTCAAACAGCTTGATCACATAGGTGTTGGATCGCTGTGGCCCTCCCTCGGCCAGCCCCTCATCCATCTCCCTCCTCTTCTTCCTCCACTGGTGGGGGAATTGGGCAGATGGCCTGTCCATGTGACTCTTCTCTAGCAGACACTGCAGAACAGCATCCAGTTGGTTCCGGCCTTGGCCATCTCCAACTCTGATTTCTCCACTTTCACCTTCACCGGGAACATGGTTGGGGTCTGGAATCTGGCTAGCTGGGCCAGAGGAGCCCAAAAGAGCCTGAAGTCACAAGTCAAGGCTGGAGGCAGATGGGGAGAGGTCAAAGGTAAGCTTCATGTGTAGCCAGTCCGCTGCCCAAGCAGTGTCCGGCCGCTCACTTTCACCTTTTTAAGACCTTTTTGACTCTACACAAGCATGTCCCAGTTCCCTCTGCTTCTCTCCATCTCTACTGCCATCAGCCTAGTCCACCCTGATCCCTCCCATGAGGATGACTGCTATAGCTTTCCAACTGCCTGCTACTTCTGCTCTGGTCTACTTTCCACAAAGCAGCCTGTGATCACATAAAAATACACACCAGACCATGTCACTTGTTTGCCTAAAAGCATGCAGTGACTCAGTCATGTCCAGATCTTTGCAGTTCAGTGGAGTGTAGCCCACCAGACTCCTCTGTTCATGAAATTCTCCAGGCAAGTCCGTGGGGTCTCAAAGAGTTGGACATGACTTAGTGACTAAGCAACAGCAATGCAGTGACTTCCTATGGACCTTAAAATAAAACCCAAATCTGTTGCCACATGGCCTTTGAATTCTAGTCTGGGTCTACCCCTTAAACGCAATTGCTTACCCTTCACCTTCTTGATCCTGTTCACTGGCCTTGTTTCCATTTCTTGAACTGGCTAAACTTTTTTGTCTTCCTAGCATCAGTGGTTCCTTAGCCTGAAATGCTTACCTTCCAATCATAGATTGACTGGTTTTTCTTGTCATTCAGATTCTGCTCAGAGAGGTCTTTCTTTCTATGCAATTTAAAGTAGCCATCAGACAGTCTCTCTTATGTCAGCCTATTTTTCATTTTTACACAGTGTTTAACATTATCTTCTACTTTTCTTGTTTATCTCTTCACTTGTCTGGTTATTATCTGTTTGCCTCTGCTAAAACGCTCTGTGAACCTAGAGATCTTGTCTCTTTGGTTCATTCCTGTATTCCTAGAGCTTAGACAGTATCTGGCAGTTAAAAGAATATTTTTAAAATGCTTGAATGAATGAATAAAATGTCTCCAGACATCAAACTTTCTAATTCAATCTCTAAACAGCTGCCAGAGTGAGCTCCCGAAAACACCCGTCTCACCAAGTCATTCCCTACTTGAAACACTCCAGAGATGTCACATTGGCCAATGGCAAGAGAATATAATCCAAAGAGCTCAATACAGTGTACAAGACACCCCACAAGCTGGACTCTACTTGCTTCTCCCATCTCATTTCTCACTAGCTCTGTGCCCAATGACCTGCAAGATGCCTAATGATTAGCATGTCCAGGGGGTCATACTGTTTCACAGTCCTGGGTCTTTGAACCACTTCTTCCTATCTGGACTGTTCTTTTTCCCCATTACTCTTTTCACTAAAATCCCCTTATTTACTCAGTTTTTAAGATATAGCTTAAGTCAGGAAGCTATTCTGATCCCCCTATTACCCCAAACTTCTACCTTTTCCTCTATCATTTATATTTGCCTCCATTATAGCTACTTAACTCTACTTCTTGCTGCATGTCTGTCTTTCCACTTGGACTATAAACTCCATGAGGGCAGGTGTAGTTTTATATGTCACATCATATTACATATCATAGTATGTATATAATTCTATTCCTGGATACTACTTATGGTTAGCAGTTGCATATGTTAGCTGACTGACTCACTTCACTGACTATATAAAAATGCAAGAAACTTGAAAATGCTTGACATCACTTGCCACTGGGTTGACAGATGCTACTCATTATGTTGTGTTTATTGTAGCTCAGGCTATCATACTGAGCGTGATAACTCAGATGAGTGAGGATGAATGTCTTCAAACTCTTAAGAAAAATGTGCTTTGGAAGAACATAGCCAATTTATCACCTAAAACCAATTCTTACATCATCACAGGGGAAATGAATGGGTCTGACAGGAATGTGAAATACTTAAGGAAAAGTTGATTAAAGAAGGCTTCATGAACAATTAATTATAGAATTTAATATTGGTGGGAAAGAGTCTTACATTTAAATCAATGTCAACAAAACAAGGTGCAATTAAGCATTTGCGATAGCAAATAAAACATCATCAAGGTATTTGTTCTGAATTGTAATTATATAAAAGTGGAAAGTGCAACTCTGAAATGTATGTTCATGTTAGCTGTGACTCTTTGGCTGAAGCCTTACATTTTGGACACATATTTTTACGTGATAATTGCAAGTCCTGCTATGCAAATTTGAGTGTACTACCTCTCCTTTCTCTGGCCTCCCAGCCCATCTGCAGTCTACTGCTTTCTGGTTTCCAGTTATCTCTACTTTAACTGACACCTTTTCATAAAGTCTCCAGTAACCTTCTGATGAACATATCCAATGGTCCCAGCTTACTTGAATCTATTTAATCTATTGATTGAACTAATATTTATTTATCACCCATGCTGTCTTAGTGTTAGGCACTGATTTGACACGTGGTAATAAAAAAAGGAAAGGACCCTTCCCTCCCAAAACCAATCAAATAAACAAAGTAAAACCCACCAAGAAAATCCCCAAATGCATGCACATGTGTGTGCCTGCACGCACGCGCACACACACACACACACACACAGGAAACAAAGATAAAAACAGAAACCAAGCCAAACAATGACAAACTAAACAGCTAAACAGCAACAAACTAAACTATGCAACAGACTTGTTTCCTGACCTCAAATATTCAATTCTAATGGGAAAATTAAATAAATAAGCACAGAGATAAATGTTTCATTAAATTGTGATGAGTGCTATGAAAAGTGAAGCACATGATATTCTGAGAAATGATAACAAGGAACCCAGTTTGAATCAAGGATAAAGGCAGAACCTCTGAAGGAGGAGGAGGGAGAAAAAGTCCAAATGGAGAGAGAAAAAGAAATAATAGCTCAGAAAACATGTTTGCTTGAACAACACATAAAGAATATGAATCCTGTTTGGCTAATCATTTCCCCCAAGCAACAGATGAAGAGGGAGAATTGTCCGCTATCAAAAATAAACTAAGCAGTCATGGAATAAACATGATACAGTCAAAGACAAAGCATTCTGGAGCCATATTATAAAGCAGATAAGAGAGGAACTAGCTTGCAATATATATATATATATATTTTTTCATTTTGAGGTAATTCAGGAAAAAAGAAGAAAAAGCCAAATTGCTTAAGAATGTGGAGAGTATTATGCAGATACTCCAGCAGAAGAAAGGAAAAAAGTTAGGTCCCTGTTGAGACACTGATTCTTGCTACATTCCATCCAACATGCCAGGGAATTTCTGGGAAGTTGTTTTCCCTTCTGACATTTAACAGATATTCCCTTAATCCTTAATGGTACATAAATGTAGGGTACATCCAAGGCCTCAAGTTCGGGGAAGATGAAATCATTGGCTGAAGATTGTTTTCTACATCTAGGATTGCAAACAATAAGTATGAAAGAGAAACTGATAGTCTTTGCAGAAATGAAGCTTCCTTTGTGTGGTTAGTACATGTGATTAAAACAGGAACTGCAGAGTGTACTCACTACCCTGTTTGGACTTTTCTGGATCTTTGGCACTTTCATTCCTTGTACAAAATAGGGGGAAAGTCTTTCTCTTTCTCTTTTTAAAAATTTTAAAAAATTCCTAAGGTAATAGTTCTCAACCTTGCCTACGCATCAAGTTTACCTTGGGTCACTTCGAAAGCTCTGTGCCTTTGAAGCACTTCAAGACCTCCTTATCAGTGTGTCTGGGATGGGTGTAGGGATCAGTTTTAAAAATCTTCCCAATTGATTCCTATGTGCTTCCAAGTTTAAGATCTATTTTAGTAAGCCTTTATTTATCTTCTGTCTCTTTTTACTTTTAAAAATAATTCATTTTCTGAAAATTAAATAAACATTGAAAAAAACCAACCCCAAACTTAAATGAGCAGATATCTTAAAATAGAAAGGAAAAGGTTGGAAACTCCCAGTAGAATGTTTGCAGTCTTCTTGTCCTGTCCTCAACAGCCTGCCTTGTAGGTGGTGATACGTAACTGGGCTACAGGTCCTGATAGGCAAGTCTGGCTTTGGCTGGAGAACCTGGTAGGGTTTCCCAAATATTCTCACTCACCCCAGTCTCTGCATGACTCTAGATGTCTACACCAGTTCTCTATCTAGTATCCTCTGCCTTTGACAGATCACATGTTCTCATCTGGCCTTCTGAAGACTGGGCCCCTGGAGTCATAGCAGCTCCCCTTACTTGCCATGATTTCCCTGCACTTTGCTCTCGGTTTCCTCTGGCAGATGCCAGCATAGGTACACAACCCTTTATCTGCAACCCCTGGGGCTGCATGTGTCCTGAAATTCAGCATGTCTTAGGCTTTGGAAAGGTAGATTCTGCAGTCCATGTGTTACGGACTTCTCTTAGCAAGGTGAAGCAGTACCCTGTAATCAAGCACTTGCCTGTTTTTTCAGGAAACATGGGACTACTTCCATGAAATAGGACGGAGAGTGACTGCAAACAGTCTCATGTCTGTTCAGTTCAAGTTTTGCCACCACATAACTTTGCTAGAACTTTGTGAATAAAAACCTTTAGTTAGATCCAGAGAGCAAGGAGACCTGTGGTAGCAGTATTATTTAAAAACTGTTTTGCAAGACTGCCTTTTCACTGACTGTACTGGTTTTTCTCCTTGCTTATAACAGAAACATTGTAACATGAAGTTAAATGCATTTTCATTACCGGTTGCTTTCTGAGTGTTAATACTTTCTTTCCATTTGGTCAAAATGGAAACCCCAGATAACCCTGGATTTTTTGTTGGGGGAAAATAAAACTAAAATAGATTGAACAAACAGACCTTTAGAAGCTATTACCATTGAACCCTGGTGACTCAAGCTTGGAAAAGGAAATAGCTGATTTAAACCTCAGGTGGGCCATTTCACCCATGGTCATCTTTATAACTCTCTTCAGCCTTTAGACGTCTTTCCCTGCTCTAATCATAAGTTATTTAGTCTTCATAGCTGTATTAGCTGAATTTCTGTTGTGTTGGCCTTCCTCATAGCTGTCAGGACATGGGTCCAGGGATTCCAGTGGGGGAGGCGGGCATGTTGTCGAGACAGAGCTGTTAAATATCATGTTACCTCATTGTTTTCACTGGCTGGTGAGGCCCAAGAGAACTCTGAGTCACGTGCATCTATTTTCCTATTAGATTAGCTACTCGTTAAGAGTGGATTTTCTTCCTTGTGTGCTCCTTAGATAAGTGATATAGTTCGTGGGTGGTTTAAAAAATCCTATTGTATTTTTCATAGTTGATAGTAGAGTTTCCTTTGGGAATAAGTGGTCTTAAAAGAAGAAAATACTTTGGAGCAATTGGGTATGAAAAATAGACCCACCATAGAATGCAGAGGATGAGGGCAGACTAACTGGAAGGTAGAACTACTTTGTATTTAAAAAAAACAACAAAACTGGTAGTCATAGGAGGGGACAGAAGGAGAATGGCTGAGCAATGTGGAAAATCAGCCAAAATACTTTCTAGAATAGAATGACTATTAATACTAATTGTGATGGATCAGTAGTGCAATCCCCATCTATTACTTAATTTTTCTAAACTTTTTGTAAAATCTGCTACACAGAGGCTTTGGGTGCATAATTGTGTGGGTGGGTGTGTGTAAAACTAAGAAAGTTAGGTGAAAAACCCACCCAATAAAGAACAAGTTGAAAGATGCTGAAAGGTTGCTGAGTTGTGAAAGATGCTGGGATTCTTGGCCTCCAGAGAAGAGAAAATCAATCAGGGGCCAGTGATAAGCCTTGATCGCTCAGAGCTTTTGTGTAATAAAGTTTTATTAAAGTATAAAAGAGATAGAGAAAGCTTCTGACATAGACATCCAAAGGGGGCAGAAAGAGTGCCCCCCTGCTAGCCTTTAGCAGTATGTTATATACCTATCAGTAAGCTGTTAATTAGAGAAAGGAGATGTCTCAAAACTCCGAGTGGCACCAGGCCCCTCACCCACAACATGCATTTTGAGATAACATTGGCAACAGGTGAGTCACCCAAAAACATTGACATGAATTTGAAGATAAGGCAGGTTTCCAAGTAAATATATAGTTTCATTAACATAGATTAGGCATGAGTAAAAACATACAGGTTTGTTGAGCCCTTATTGGTTCTGGTGAGTAAGGTAAATACAAAGTTCATTACCATGCTTAAGAAAAACATTTCCCACACGAAAAAACATGTTTGAGAAAAGTTACGTTCAAGCCAGGTGTCATCATGCAACACAGAATTTGAAGAAAGGCAGGTTTGTATAGAAAAGGGGGAAAAAAATCTGACACTTGTAGTTTCCTCCTGCCACTTAAGAGAGGGAGAAAAAAATGTCTGACACTTGCAGCCTATTTCCTCCATTTGGAGACCCCTATCCTTCCTGCCTGTTACCGTCTCAATGCCAAGCGGAGAACAAGAAGTCAGCTGAAGCAGAAGGTGGTCATGAAAATGAAAGTCCCCCAGGAATGCACAGAAATCTTGGACAGGGATTTAGGCTTTCAACACGAGGTGTGTTGGAGACCAGTCTTGTCTAGATTTTAAGAGGCAAAATGACCCTGAATGTCATGTAGGTTAAGTAGTAAATGCTCAACAAAGGTTACAAATGACATTAAAAAATGATAAACATTGGACTTGGTAGAATGTTATAATTATCCATAAAATGGAAAAAGTCTTGGAGAAGAAATCAGAAATTCTGGGTGTGAATTTTTATTTTTTCTTTTCTTCGACTCCCAGCATCTGTATTTTTCCTAGAATCTAGACACAATGAACTCTAGCAGGGCAGTTACTACTATTTAAGCTTCAAATTTAAGTTTCTTTAAATTAGTTCAATATTTTGTAAATATGAGAATTCACATTCTATCACATTCTAATAACTGTGAAACTAAAATTTGAGATTATACTGACAAATTTACTCAATATTAATGCAACTACAGAAAATTTTATTTGCAACACATGGACTTTAATATTGCAGAATTTTTTAAAAAATTGAAGTATAGTTGATTTATAATGTTAGTTTCAGGCATGCAACAAAGTCCTTCAGTGATATGTGTATGTGTGTATAACTTTTTCAGATTCTTTTCCATTGTAGATAGGCTATTGCAAGATATTGACTACAGCTTTTCCTCTCCTATACAGTAAGTCCTTGTTGTTTATCTATTTTATACATTGTAGTGTGTATCTGTTAATTCCAAACTCCTAATTTATACCTCCTCCTCCCCTTTCACCTTTGGTAGTCATGTTTGTTTTCTATGTATATGAGTCTATTTTTGTTTTGTAAATAAGTTCATTTTGATAATTTTTTTTTAAGATTCCACAGATAAGTGATATCATATGGTATTTGTCTTTGTCTGACTGACTTCACTTTGTATGATAACTTCTAGGTACATCCATGGTGCTGCAAATGGCAATATTTCATTATTTTTCATGCCTGAGTAATATTCCACTGTATGGAAGCAACCTAAATGCCCATTGACAGATCTGTTAGGTTGCTTCCATCTCTTGGTTACTGTAAATATTGCTGCTGTAAACATTGTGGTGTATGTATCTTTTCAAATTAAAATTTTCATCTTTTCCAGATATAAGAATGCGGTCTTTTTATAAGCTCTTATCTATAAAAAAATATTTTTTGCTTATCTGTCCTAACCTATGAAAGTTTGCAACCAACAGACCCCCTCCCACAGCTTTTTGCTGTGTCCTTAAAATATATAACTGATTCTTTCTCTTACACAAGGAGAAAATAGCAAAATCCCTACCCAGAAAAAAATGTTAACCCAGAATTATCAAACTTTGGTTTCAGCAGATAAAACACCAAAAATAGATTATAGGAAATTCTTACTTAAATCTTTTACCTAAGTAGTACTATAGAAATTTATATTCTTGACCAAAAGAGGACATAGGTTTCTCATTAAACTCTGTTTTATTGTGTCTCCAACTTTGATAACAGCTTTCTGGTCAACTTGTTTCCATTAGATATTACTGATTTTATTTATTTATTTTTATATTTTATTTTTTAAATTAGAGGATTATTACTTTATAATAGTGTGGTGGTTTTTTTTGCCATACATCAACATGAATCAGCATTAGGTATGCATGTGGCCCCTTCCTCTTGAACCTCCCCCCGCCCATTCCACCCCTCTAGGTTGTCCCAGAGCACTGACTTTTTGTTCCTTGCATCATACATCAAACTCGTACTGGCTATCTATTTTACATATGGTAATGTATATGTTTCAAAGCTACTATATTTACTATACATCAGAAACCAGCAGAAATTGTAAATCAACTATACTCCAATAAAAAATTTTCAAAAAAGGAAAAAAATTACTGATTTTAAAAACTGACAACTTAATCTTGCCACACACACAAAAACACAAGCAGTTTACAATACATTTGCCTTTCCTTCTGAAAGTTTTACAATGCATTATCATTAACCAGTCTTTTACCTTTAAACTTAAATGGCCAACAAAAGCAAACAGTTCTGAGACTATTTTGCCACATTTACGGACTGATTAAGCCTGGGGTGGCAGGTATTAGGCATATTATTCACTTAGTTTTCTGAACTTTCTGGGTTGACTTGGTGACCTTCCCAGCTCCAGATGTCTTCTCATCCACTGCTTGATGATACTCAAGACAGCTGTCTATCTCATGTCACAAGCAGCAAAATCCTGAGAACTGTCAGAAAAGCTCGCAAAATGCATGAGCTTTCTAGGAACCATATGAACCATGCCAGTGTCACCAGCTTTACAGAATTTGGAGCCACTTTGCAGCTTCTTCCCAGAATGATAACCAACCTTCTTCTTCAGTGCAGCAAACTTGGAAGCAACACGAGCTCTGTGACGATCCTGCACACGTGCAGAGCCAGCAGTGATTTGGACTGGATGCCATTGGTAATGCCCTGAGCTGTGAAGCCAGCTACTTCCACTGAGGGGTCATTTATGCTTTCACCAGTCACACTGCCACAACCAACATCTTTGAAAGACATGTTCTTGACATTGAAGCCCATCTTATCCCTAGAAAGTTGACATTGTTCAGTCACTCAGTCATGTCTGAGTCTTGGCGACACCATAGACTGCAGCACTCCAGGCTTCTCTGTCCTTCACTCTCTCCTGGAGTTTGCTCAGACTTGTGTCCATTGAGTCAATGATGCCATCTACCCATCTTGTCCTCTGTCATCCTCTTCTCCTCCCGCCTTCAACCTTTCCCAGCATCAGGGTCTTTTCCAGTGAGTCAGCTCTTCACATCAGATGGCCAAAGTATTGGAGCTTCAGCTTCAACATCAGTCCTTGCAATGAATATTCAGCATTGACTTCCTTTCGGATTGATTGGTTTGATCTCCTTGCTGTCCAAGAGACTCTTAAGAGTCTTGTCCAGCATTACAGTTCAAAAATATCCCTTCTTTGGCACTCAGCCTTCTTTGTGGGCCAGCTCTCACATCCATACATGACTACTGGGAAAACCATAGCTTTGACTATACAGACCTTTTTTGCAATGCTTTTCAAAAGATCTGACTTCAGTTGTAATGTTGACTAGAGTATATGTGACCATTATGTTGGGTTTGAGGACACCAGTCTCCACAGGGACAGTACCAGTATCACCAATTTTGTAGACACTCTGGAGGGGCAGATGCAAGGGTTTGTCAGATGGAAGAGTTGGTGGCAGGATTCAGAGTTTCAAGCAGCATGGTTTCACTGGCATTGTCATCGTTGTGAGTGACTTTCCATTACTTGAGCCAAAGTGTGTTTGCACTTGGCTGCAGCATGCTGTCACTATTCCAAACAGAAACGGTACAAATGATACTGAGTTGGAGCTATTGCCAGTTTTCTTAATGTAGGTGCTGACTTCCTTAACGATTTCCTCATATCTCTTCTGGCTGCCGGGTGTCTCAGTGGAATCCATTTTAATACCAATAATTAGTTGTTTTACTCTCAGTCTATAAGCCAGAAGAATACCCTCATGCATCTGCTCATTCTTGGAGATACCTGCTTCAACTTCACCAACACCAGCAGCAATAGTCAGGACAGCACAGTCAGCCTAAGGTGTGCCTGTAGTCATGTTTTTGGTAGTCTCTGTATTCCGGGGCATCAGTGATACTACTTGCTGGTCTTGAATTTCTACAGGGAAATATCAATGATGATACCATGCCCACATTCAGCTTTCACTTTGTCCAAGATCCAGGTATACTTGAAGAAATCCTTTTCTGTATCAGTCACCTCCTTCTCAATTTTTTTCTATGGTTCTTTTGTTGATACCACCATGTTTGTCGACTTGCTGTAATCTATGTCTAGTGAGAACAATATTGATATGAATCTTTTTCTTTCCCATTTTGGCTCAGATTTAGTTGTGATACTTGTGTCCTGGCAGCAAATCTGTTGTGAAAAAGTAGGCTTGAATTCTGTGGCATTAAGTAATTATGTAACTTTGGGAAAATGCTTAACTACTCTGAGCTGCAGATTTATTACCTGTCAAAGGATCAGTTCAGTTCAGTTCAGTCGCTCAGTCGTGTCCGACTCTTTGCGACCCCACGAATCGCAGCACACCAGGCCTCCCTGTCTATCACCAACTCCCGGAGTCTACCCAAACCTGTGTCCATTGAGTCGGTGATGCCATCCAGCATCGGCAAATGAGTGTAAATGTGGTGCATGAGGCCTAGGACTTCAGAGAATGGTGTAGGCATGGGGTGATGGAGGCAGCAGGTGCAGGGAGCTGGAATAAGATTGGGCTTCTCTGGAGCACTGGGGTGAGTTGTCCGAGTCACCTAGAGTGTGCATGCTGCAGTCTAGTTCCAGTGATGGCCCTTGGCACCAGGGCCTTCTGACTTACTGAAGTCTGACCAGTAACCACAAAGCCACATCAATTCAACTTCCTAAATGCTTATTGTGCGTGCGTGCTAAGTTGCTTCAGTCATGTCTGACTCTTTGCAACCCTATGGACTATGGCCCCCCAGTCTCCTCTGTCCGGGCATGAATACTGGAGTGGGTTTGCCATGACATCCTCCAGGGGATCTTCCTCACCCAGGAATGGAAGCCGTGTCTCTTACATCTAACCTGCACTAGCAAGTGGGTTCTTTACCACTAGCATCACTTGGGAAGCCCAAGTGCTTGCTAAATCTGTGTAATTCTCCTTAATTTTATTACCAACACCATCTCCCACTAGGACTCCTGGAATAATTTTCTAATCACTCTGCTCTGCATCTACACTTTCCCGTTGAGTGTCCATAATACAATCAAACTGATCTTTAAAGACTCAACTTTTAGAGAATCGTGGCTGTATTTGAATCTGCCAATAATTTTTCATTGTCCTTACAATAAGGCCCCAAATGCTCAATGATCAAAACATTTAAACTCGATTCAGTGATTGTAAGGTAGGCAACACTTTCCCCAACAACAAGCTGTTGTAATGAAGAGGAGATTGCAATTTGTTTGGCCAATTAACTGACCTTTCAGTTCAGTTCAGTTCAGTCCCTCAGTCGTGTCTGACTCTCTGCGACCCCATGAATTGCAGCACGCCAGGCCTCTCTGTCCATCACCAACTCTCAGAGTCTACCCAAACCCATGTCCATCGAGTCGGTGATGCCATCCAACCATCTCATCCTCTGTCGTCCCCTTCTCCTCCCATCCCCAATCCTACCCAGCATTAGGGTCTTTTCCAATGAGTCAACCCTTCACATGAGGTGGCCAAAGTATTGGAGTTTCAGCTTCAACATCAGACCTTCCAATGAACACCCAGGACTGATCTCTTTTAGGATGGATTGATTGGATCTCCTTGCAGTCCAAGGGACTCTCAAGAGTCTTCTCCAACACCACAGTTCAAAAGCATCAGTTCTTCAGCGCTCAGCCTTCTTCACCGTCCAACTCTCACATCCATACATGACCACTGGAAAAACCATAGCCTTGACTAGACGGACTTTTGTTGGCAAAGTAATGTCTCCGCTTTTAAATATGCTATCTAGATTGGCCATAACCTTCCTTCCAAGGAATAAGCGTCTTTTAATTTCATGGCTGCAATCACCATCAGCAGTGATTCTGGAGCCCCAAAAAATAAAGTCTGACACTGTTTCCACTGTTTCCCCATCTATTTCCCATGAAGTGATGGGACCAGATGCCATGATCTTAGCTTTCCTTTCAAAATATAGCTATTAATAAAATAACTCCAATATTTACTATAACTCAATTCTATTCAAAAGTCATTAACTCATAGTCTATGGTCCAGAATCCGCCTGTAAACATGTTTTGTTCATCTTATACAGTATTAAAAACATTTCAGGCAGTATTTTAAAATTGGGAGAATGAAAATAACTGAGACTTCCAGCTTTCTTAACCCTGGGAGAGTCTGATGACCTGGGATTCATATTCCCCTCCTGGTAGCAAGAAGCTGGAACAGAGTGGCAGGTGTCCGTTGTATGGAGAGCAGTGGTTCTCAAACAGTTTAGGTGGGCATGCAGTATATGAAAATCACCTGGAGGCCTTGATAAGCCACAGATTGCAGGCCTCACCAGGGGGTTTTCGATTCAGTGGGTCAGGATCCAAAAATGTGCATTTCTGACATCTACCAGGTGAGGCTTATGCTGCAGGTCCACACTTTGAGAACCACTGAGGTAGGAAATGTGCTTTCCAGCAAAGCATGGTCCTTCCACTTAGTGGTTCCTGTATCTCAGGTATCTGCTGCCACTTTATCACCAAGCTCACATTACTGCCTTTGGTCTATTTAGAGAAATATTTTCCCCTATGTATCTCTCCAGATAATGGGAAAATTAAAAAAAAAAAAAAAAAAAGGAGAACTGTTTGTCTTTGTGGAAGCAAAGAACATTTCAACATGTTTAAAATGCAAACACTTAGGCCTTTTTACTCAAACTTGACTTTGTGAGCTGTTTAATGGCAACTTTCACACACACAATAAGAATTTGCCAATAAACCTGAAACTTAGGATTTCAGTCACTTACAACTGGGTTTGAGCTCCTGGCTCTGCCTTTTACCAGCTTTGTGACTGTGGAAAGCTTTTGAATCTTATTAAGACACATTTCCTCACCTATAATACAGGGATTTTTAACGATACATATGTTAAAATAAAAAACAAATGGAAACCAGCAGACAAAACCAGCAAAACTTAATTTAGTTTATTTTGCAAGACTTAACTTGACCTGGGTCATTTCTTGCTTATGTCTCTGGAAATCATAAGGAAAACTTAAACTGTTTCCCAAAACTGTCAAGGTAACCACGGATTAATTCCCTATCACTTACGAAAATTCTAATATTATAGTCTATCACTGTGAAGAATAAATAGTCACTTCACTGCTTTGTCATTTTATGAGCTGCTTTACGAATTCCACGGACAGAGGGGCCTGGTGGGCTACAGCCCACAGGGTCACACAGAGTCAGACATGACTGAAGTGACTTAACACAAGCGGCTTCACAAAAATATATCCCAGAGCCTCCTTCCATATTTTGGTTTGAGTTTTCCCAGTTTGCAAACTGTCTTTTTGGTGTGTATGCAGTAAACTTTCACTAATTACTACTTTGGTGATTTGTTGGATTTACTTCTGTTATTTATAAGCTTTTGATACCTGCTCCACTGGTTTTATTGTGAAATTAAAAGATTGCATGGTGCCTGGTACACAATAAAGTGTTCAATAACTTCTATCTGCCAGTGCTATTGCTGAGATTTTAGTACAGATTTTAAAATGATGTAACCAGAAGCTGGAAGGAGAGGAAAAAACTAAGCAGAAATGTAAAGCATTGGGAACCTGGAAAAGCTGGCTCAGGGAGGTTAAAACCCAAACTGAGTAGAGGCTTGCAAAGAGGACACAGGACAACAAAAAGAGAGCCTCTGTTGTCTTTAGGGAAGGAAAAATAAGGAAGGGGTACCTGCTACTTAGAGAAATTGTGTAATGTTAACAGACAACAGAAAGAAAGCAGAACTATCAAACTAGTGTTTTTATTTTTTTTCTTCTTGGTCAAAGAGAAGTATTTGCAATCAGAAAAGGAATAATTAACATTGGTAAGAGGAATCTAAGTTTCTCAGAGACAGAAAGAGAGCCATCCAAATGAGTTCATACTAGCCACGTCATGCCTGTGTGCCAAGTTGCTTCAGCCATCTCCGACTCTGCAACCTTATGGACTCTAGCCTGCCAGGCTCCTCTGTCCATGGGATTCTCCAGGGAAGAATACCGGAGTGGGTTGCCATGCCCTCCTCCAGGGGATCTTCCTGACCCAGGGATCGAACCCATGTCTCCTGTTGCTCCTGCATTGCAGGCGGATTCTTTACTTCTAGTGCCACCTGGGAAGTCCCATAGGCTATTAGGAAAAGGACAGGCAAGATTGGGAAACCACAAGTGGCAATCCATGAGGAATCACAGAGCATGAACGTGTGCCCAATACATGTGACACAGAGTTTATCCTGATTTCCAGAAGAGGCAAGTCTATTCAGTCTCATAACTTCATGCATTATAAACCAAGAAGCTCGATGTTTACCCCAAGTGAAGTAGTATATGGATTGTTTATAAGCATTTAGAGGGCTTGCCTGGTGGCTCAGCTGGTAAAGAGTCCACCTACAATGCAGGAGACCTGGGTTCGATTCCTAGGTTGGGAAGATCCCCTGGAGAAGGGAACGGCTATCCATTCCAGTATTCTGGCCTGGAGAAGTCCATGGACTGTATAGTCCAGGGGATTGCAAAGAGTTAGACATGACTGAGCGACTTTCACTTTCATAAGCATTTATGAAGCATCACATTAATTCCTAAATGTCAGTTTTGTCATTTTCCTTTCTGGGATGATTATTAAGCTACTAGATCATGAAAATTAGTCACTCATCTAGTGAATAGCTATTGAATGTCAACTAGGTGCAGGAATAGTGTCTGTCACATTTTTATTGGAGAAACAAGCAATACGTGTTCATATATTAATGAACATGGGATCTGAATCAAGTATTCTAGGAAGGAATGAGACAGAAATTTGACCAGGTACACAAAAAAGAATGGTGGCAATCTTTACCAAAATTGAAAAGGCAGTAGTTGCTGAATCGAATAATAGAAAACAAATTACATCTTAGACTTAAAATAAATCAGTGATATTGAGATGTCTATTAAGATAGCTATAGAGCTCAGAAGACCCTGGACTGGAGATACAGATGTGGGATTAATTAGCATATATGATTGTCAGATTTTCACAGTGGCTGAAATTTCTGAGTGTTGAGTGAGAAGAGAACTAGAATGCAGGGGAAAGGCTAGAATGCAGGGAACACTAATATTTAAGAAAAGAAGAAAGGTACTTACAAAGCGGCCTGAGAGACAGAGCTCAGTTGGATGAGAGGAGAACCAAAAGAGAGCACTGTTACCCTGGCTGGGGGAGGAGGACGCTGCTACGTAGTGTTGAGGGCGCACGTGGTTTGGAGACGTGGTTTGTTGTGACACTAATTGGCACTGATGTGTGGCTTTTGTGTATCCGTCCTCAGCTATAGGACTACACCCTCACCTCAGGATGAAGGAAAGGAAGAGGGAGATGGACTAAGTGCTACAAGAATGAGAGGTCTGCAGAAATGGTAAAATGAAAGAGCAAGGAGTAAGAGCAGAAGCTGTTGAAGATGTAGATTCACATGGTGATTAAGATAGATCATGTGCTATTGAGCGGGCCCCCAAAATACTGGTTAGCATAACTGAGGCTCAAAATAGCACTGTTGGAACAAATGGTCAAATTGAGCAGAGTGAAAAAATCTCATAGGGTGCATGTCTGTTCCTCCACTTGCCCAAGGAATTGGCAAAGTGCTGAATGAAACAGACTACGACAAATTTTGTGGAATGAAGACATATATACCACACTCGCTCCTTTTTTACTTCCCTTAAAGGGACGATAAATATTTGATTAACATTTTCTTTTTTTTGAATAGTTATGCATTTATTTTCACGTATAACTAGCACATCAACATGTGACTGTGTGGATATATTGCTTAGTTAACATAAGACTAAATTGGTAAGTGAGTAAAAAGAAAAAGGATGTTGAGTTAAAGAAAATATTAAGTAAGTGAGAGAACAGGAGGGCCTCATATGATAAACAGGAGGGCCTCATATGATAAAAATTGTGGAGGTTATGGGAATGTCTGGAGTCTGGGACGTGCTGCTCTAAGCTTCCGGCAAGAAGCTCAGCTCTGGTCTGAAGCCCTTAAGGGGCCCTACAAAGAAACCCTCCAGGTAGTTGGAGCTCCGAGAATCCTCCTAAGAGCATGTTGTACATTGAGAGGACCCCAGAGAGGAAAGCACCTTTTGCTTCATGTGTTCATGCCCTACAAAATGTCTTAGAAGTTACAAAGCAACAAGTGATTTTTTCTTAAAAGAGAAAAGACTCTTAGAGGTGTGGCCTTGAGTGGGCAGTGGTCACAGGGCAGCCTGGCTGGGCTGGAGGGCCAGAGCAGGGGTTGGGGGACACCCCTGTTACCGTCCTGGAGGTGTGTGTGTGTGTGTGTGTGTGTGTGAGCACAGCCCCCATCAAGGCTGCAGGAGGAACACCCAACGGCTCCTGTGCTCCGCTCCCTGGCAAACACAGGCACTTAATCTATGTTTGCAGAATCACTGTTGCACACAGGAGGAGGCACCAGAAGGCAGGTGGAGGAGTTGCTGACATTGTCCTTGGGTGTCAGCGTGTCACACTTTGCCCCTGCTGCTGTGAAGGTTCATGCTTGGGCCTGAGCCCCATGTCAACACGGCCCCAAGGTGGGAAGTCTGTGCCACCAGGAGGGTCACCATCTTGTACGTTTATGAACAATGGAAGGTATTTCCTCACCTTCCCCCCAAACCCAAAGTATGTTTCTCATCATTTAACCTTCAAATGTTAAAAAATAGTGCTTTTTAAAGGACTCTGGGGTTGTACTCTAACAGCTCAGCACCCTCAGAGCTCATGGATCATTACTATGGACAGAGGGTGCCCACTGGAGACTCACCCAATTGACCGCTGGAAATAGAGGTCGAGGCCAGTGCTCAAGAGGGGCCAGAGCTGTGGAGGTGGAACCCCGGGCATGATGCTCACAGTACGAAAGCCTTCTGGTGCCCAGAGGAGAGAAGGAACTGCTGAGAGTCTGAAGGGTGCTCTGAGCTGGGAGGAGGCTGGGGCTCAGCAGCCGAAGTGATGGGCGGAGCTGCAAGCTGGTACCTGTATGTGGCTTGGAAGGAAAGCATGCCAGAACAGGTCAGGAAGGGACACAAGTTAGGGAGGGGCCCCGACAAGCGGGGCTAGTGTGCAGCCGCAGCCCCCGGCCCGGGAGTGCCCTCAGCAGCACCCCGCAGCACTCCGCTTCACGTGGCACAGCTTGCAGAAGAGACGGTTGTTCAGCGGGTAGCAGCCCTGGTCCGTGGACTCCACAGACAGGACACTGCAGTCCTCACACCGGTAGCAATTCTCATGGAAGTTTCTTCCCATGCACTCGATTTTGAAGGCATCCTTCCCGTCTCGGGGGATGATGGGATTCTCACAGATGCTGCACACCGGGGCGAACTTCCTGTAGAAGTCATCCAGGCAGTACACCTCATTCTGACTGTCCAGGGCAAAGCTCTCGTCCCCGATGCACCGGGCGCAGGCCACACACGTGAAGCAGGAGGGGTGGAAGGCCTGGCCCGGGGCCCGGATGATGTGTTCCCAGACAACCTCGCCACACTTGCCACACTTCTCCAGGGTGTCCTGGTAGCAGGGTTCACAGAGGGGCCACCCATCCTTCTGGTAGAAGCTCTGCCCGGCCAGGGGCGGCGGCAGACACGGCACGTGAAGCACTGGGCATGGTACTGCCTCTTCATGGCCTCTACGGCCAGCTCTCGGGGGGACACAGTCTTGTGGCAGAAGGCACAGATGTCTATGGAGGCCTCTCTCTCAGGGAAGCTGACAGGCTCTTCTGGGGGGGGCGGGGGCGGCAGCTCCTCCTCTGGGGTCTTGAGATGACTGGGCCGAGGCTGCAACGGAGGCCCCTCCACCAGGGGCTGTGGTGGGGGTGGGGGAGGGGGCAGGTGCAACTGCTCTAAGTCTGAAATGAGTGACGCCCCCATCGTGCAGGGGGGCTCTTCGTCAGGAGGGGGCAGGTCCGCTGGAGGGGTCGGAGGCGGAGGTGGGAGGAGGTCCAGGTCCGGAAGTGCATCGTCAGTGTCCCCAGGCGGAGGAGGAAGCGAACACCTTCCACTGGGGAGCTGAGGTGGAACAGCCGGCCCTGGGGCTGCAGCCCTACCAGCGGGCGTCCAGGAACGGAGCTTTCCCACCGAGCCAGCCCCGGGTGCCTTCGTGGGGGCAGGAGATTCCCAGGGGCGGCCAGGCCGGGCCTCACAAGCTGCTCGCCTCACCTCCTCAACCACGGCCTCATCTCGACGTGGGGGCGCCAGGGTGATGAAGACAGATGAGGCGACCCTCTTCTCAGGCTTGGAGGCCATTGTTTCAGCTTCTGGCGGGGCTGGGATCTGGATTTTCCTAGGTAGGCTGAGGTCCCCAACGTCCAGGGCAGCTCCACTGAGCTGCCCGCGCCCCCGGCGGCTCCCGTCGCTCTCCCGCTCGACAACATTTTCTTTTTTTAAGAAGAGATTTTAGGAGAGCAATGAACTGAATCAGCATTTTCCATCTGGACACAAAAACATGTGGAAGTCAACTGATAGTCATACAAACGAAAAATACCTTTCAGATTTTATGTTGTTGTTCAGTTGCTCAGTCATGCCCAACTCTTTGTGACCCCATGGACTACAGCTTGCCAGGCTTCCCTGTCCTTCACCATCTCCCAGAGCTTGCTCAAACCCATGTCCATTGAGTCGATCATGCCCTCCAACCATCTCATCCTCTGTCATCCCCTTCTTCTTTTGCCTTCAATCTTTCCCAGCATCAGGATCTTTTCCAATGAGTCAGCTCTTCCCATCAGGTGGTCAAAGTATTAGAGCTTCAGCATCAGTCCTTCCAGTGAATATTCAGGGTTGGTTTCCTTTATGATTGCCTGTTTGATCTCCCTGGAGTCCAGGGGACTCTCAAGAGTCTTCTCCAACACCGCAGTTCGGAAAGCATCAATTTTTTGGCCCTCAGCCTTCTTTATGGTCCAGTTCTCACATGACTACTGGAAAAACCGTAACTTTGACAATACAGACCTTTGTCAGCAAAGTAATGTCTCTGCTTTTTAATATGCCGTCTAGGTTTGTCAGATTTTATAGTTGACTTTGAATTCACTAATAAAAATATTAATAACATAAATAACACTTTGGTAATTTATTGTGTTAGGTAGTTATAGATGTTTTATATGTATAGTAGATATATGAATCTCATTCCAAAGACTCAGTTAATTTAGGAAAATAACTTAAACATTTCTTCTAAATCAATTCTATGTTAACTCTCCTACTGCCTAGCTAAGAGTAATAATTTCAGGTGGTTTTTGTTTCTCTCTTCAGTCCTGGGTTGAGACAAAGGTTCTGGAGGGATTTACACCGTCCATTGTTTAGTAAATTGGGGAAGTGGGGAGTCATCTCCTGAAGTTGAGTTACCCTAAAACTGCCTTTGGCCTGTAGCACAGCCATGCCCTGTAGGGTTGGAGGCTCACACAGATGTTTTGCTGTATCACAAAGGGCAGGGAAACTTTAACAGGCAATAGACCATTTGTGCTGAGACTTTGCAAGAAGCCATTTCCTCTTTGGGATCTGACTGCCTCCCCAGGAGCATTGCCAAGAAAGAAGGGAACTTGGCTCCAGGACCCCCACCATTCTGTCTGTTCTAATTGCCTCCCCTTTACTTTCCCTTTCTCAGCCCATGGAAAACCCTATTCTAGGCAGGGAGTGGATGAAATTATGGCTGTCTGACCCCTACATCTCCCATAGATTTTGTCTATACATCATCCCAAACTCTAAGTTCCCCCCTTTAAAACTTTTTGGCTAGCTGCATCCCCTCCCTGCAGCAATGAGATCAGGGTTGCCCATATTTTTGGAAAAGAGGAAATGCTAGGAGAAAAATGTGACAAAATAACTCTATCACCACACCCACAATAAGTTCTTTGTTCTTGAAGCAACAAACTTGGATAACTAACCGGTAGGGTCATTGATGGTTGCAAGAAAGTGTCCTTCCAAATCTAAAATTCTGTAGTTCTGCTAATGCTAGGGGAGGCCAGGTGGGTTGTGCTGCTGGAAAGGACAGGAAAAACACGGGCATCATTTGAGATGTAGGGCAGCAGTGGGTCAGACACTGAGAAAGGGCTCTGACTATTGTATCTGAGCATGAATTCAGGATTCTTAAGAAATAATGTGAACGGAACTGAAAACTCTTCTCTGGTGCCTAATTGTTGATTTTGCCTCTCTCAAGACCTCTAGTCATTAACTTCTCTTCCAGGTTAGGCTCTGCCATTTCCTCAGCTCCAATTCCCTGACTGTGCCTTGGTAAGACATCTCAACCCTTGGACACCCTCACTCTTCTGCCTTGGGGTCAGGTCATGGTAGGCTCTGAAATTTTACGGGACATTATTATCAATGAATATGTATCAGTGTGGGGTGTTTAGAGCCCTGTGATAAAGTTTCACATGTTGTAAACCTCAAGGGGCTTCCAGTCATGTTGGAGAAATGAGGTACATACATAACGCAACCCTTCCTGAATGGCCTCTATGTCACGGCTCTAGGAGTTGGGAGAAGGAGAAGAGCACGAAAAGGAACTCTCAGCTGCTGAGTCAAGAAGGCGTGCACTTGTGCCACTTGAGTTGCAACTTCTTTTCAAGCCCCACCTAAAATAACTCAAGCTCAGTCTGCAGAAATTCTGCCCTGAGTGGGTATGCCTGTGTTCAAGAAGGATGAGTGATTCTTAGACCTCAGCAACTGAGCAGGAAGTTTCGACCTCAGCAACACCAGCAATTAAGACTAATAGTATCTCCCATTCTGCTTCGAAAATGAGAAGACTATATAGTCGAAAGAGCACTAGTTGTCATTCAGATATTTATTAGGATTGTTCATTATTATTTCACATTCAAGAGGTACAGCAGGTGCTTTTACATTCTGATCTGACTACTAAGTCCAGAGTGAGGCCCTTCCCTCCAAACTGATCACTCTGGTGTTTAATCAGATTCTGAAAACCTCAGACTACCAAAGCATCCATTTTTAAAATTGCTGTTTAAGATGAATGTCCTACCCTTTTATGTTGTATTTTTGAAATGGATTTGATCAGAGCCGTCCTTTGATATTGTAAATATCTACACATCAGCTTATCTACTTTCAGATTAATCAAAATATTTAGGCATCTTCAGAGCAATTTCTCATATTCATAAAACAAGGCTATGGTTATTGGCTTCCTGGTATTATGTTTTGGGAAATCTCTGTGTGACTTGTGTAAAAGTAATAAAAGCTAGCTTCGTGGAACTACATTGTCAGAATAATGAATGCTTTAAAAGTACATTGATTCAAAGCCTGCCAGACTCTCCCCCTCCAGCTGCGGCGAATGTGCCCTAGTGAGTCTTAGAAGGAAGGCAGCTCTTCCTTTGCCCCACTTCCTGTGCCTTCTCAGAGCTGGGCTTCGAGCCAGTGGGAAGAGAGAACGGCCAAACTGTTAAAAGGTCAACGGCCAACATGGTGTTCTCAGCATCTCTCAAAGGTCTTAGGAAATGAGTTGCAGGGAGCTGAGTGGCAGTGAGTGCACCCCAGAGAATACACTTGAGTTGTTTATTTCACGTGATTACATATGTAAATTGGTTTTTGATTCCCTGGGTGCCACAGGGGTTAGGGGGGTGTCGAGGGAGGTGGAAGAGAAGTGTGCTGGGCATGCATAGGGGGTGGAGGAAGCTAGTCTGGGATTAAAATGTGCTACAGACATTTCCCTAAAGTGAAAAAACCCCACAATCCCAAAAATCCAGACAATCAGGCAAGAACTGTGAATCTAAAAAATGAGACTGAATTTCCAAGTGGCATGTGATAATCCTGTGATACATTAAGAATTCTACATTAGCAAGGACTTTTTTTTTTAGAATACTTCATAACTGGGTTTTTAAGGTTTTCCTATTGTAGCCAGGTAAATTAACACATATCCACCCTGCTCTCTAGACTAAAACACCCCCCCCCCCCCAGGAATGATGAGTAAATGTCTGTGACATTTCGGTTAATTGGAGTTGGTGTTGGGGAACCTTTTGACTGTTAACGGCTATAGGCATAACCTTTATTTGTCTTCACTAATGTGGTTTGAGAAGATGCAGGGTTGTGTTGGAAAGTGTGGGCAGAGGTGGGGAATTTTGAAAGCCTAAGAAGTTGTTTGTTAGCTTTGTACGTTTGTGACATTTCAAAGACAAAACATGAACTTTGCAAAATCATATACTTCAATGATAGAAATAGTATAGATAGGATATGGACATATAGATAAAAGAGAATACAGTCTGTTTAAAACACATTATAAGGTTGAAAATCCTTATCAAGTTTGCCATTTCCCCCACAAGGAAAGCATAAGAGATCCTAATTGAGATGTGCTGCCAGACGTAGGAGGGTCACCACAGGAGGAGGGAACTGGATCAGGAAGAAGTGGGACTTGGGGAGTAAAATGGAGCAGAGAGTGGAGGTGAGAGATTTGGACCTTGCACGGCATTATCCAGAAGGTCTGACAACAGACCGCAGGTGATGGCCGTGCAATGTTAACCACAGAGAGTTTCGGAGCAAACGAAGTTCAAGGGCCTTACCAGCACTGCCCAAGAGGAATATGTAATTTAACACTTCCTAGTAGTGACCTTTAAAAAAGTAAACAGGAACAGGTGAAATAAACTCTAATAACTTACGGTACTGAACCCCGTACATCCTGTCAGCAGGAGGCACTAGCTACTGCCATGCCAGGTAGCCACGCGTGCCTGTGACAGGGCAGAATTCAGTCAGGCTTTGGCACCAGGGAAGTCTGTTGGGCCAGAGGAAGCCTCATGAGGACTGGTGGGGACTCTTCTGTTAACTGTTAATTCACAGAAGAGAAAATAACAAGTTAGAAAATTCATCAAAAAATTTCCATCTGATTTGCTGCTGCTGCTGCGAAGTCGCTTCAGTCATGTCCGACTCTGTGCGACCCCATAGACGGCAGCCCACCAGGCTCCGCCATCCCTGGGATTCTCCAGGCAAGAATACTGGAGTGGGTTGCCATTTCCTTCTCCAATGCATGAAAGGGAAAAGTGAAAGTGAAGTCGCTCAGTCGTGTCCGACTCTTAGCGACCCCATGGACTGCAGCCTACCAGGCTTCTCCGTCCATGGGATTCTCCAGGCAAGAGTACTGGGGTGGGGTGCCATTGCCTTCTCCAGTGAAAGCTATAAAAATTAAAATATCCGTGAGATATTGTTTCCTACCTGTCGAAATGGCTGAAGTTTTAAAAAATTGCACTTGTTTAAAGGTACCCAGGCTGCTATTAGCAGTGTAAATTGGTATACTTTTTTTGAAAACAGATTTACATTTCATGTCAAATGTGTTCGATTTTTTTAACTTCTAAGATTCTATTATGAAAAACAATAAAATTGATTATTTACTGAATGCTGATCATAAAACAGATAATACGCTTAGTGTATGTTTGAAGGCTTTTAATTCTAACATCAGCTCTGCAAGTGCTAAGTCACTTTAGTCATGTCCGACTCTTTGTGACCCCTTGGTCTGTAGCCTGCCAGGCTCCTCTGCCCATGGGATTCTCCAGGCAAAAATATTGGAGGGGATGCCATTTCCTTCTCCAGGGAATCTTCCCAACCCAGGGATTGAACCTGCACCTACTTTTGTCTCCTTCATTGGCAGGCGAGTTCTTTACCACTAGCACTACCTGTGACGGAGTTATATTGTTACCCAATTTTAATCCCTTGAAATAAGCCAAAGAATGGACAAATTTCTTATCACTGTGTTATTATAACATTGTTAAAAGGAGCAAAAAATAGAAGCTCCCTCCACCCACTAGGAAAAAAACAGATAAAAACCTTAATTCAAAAATCAAGGAATGGTTACTTAAGTGAACCTACTCAAGGCAATTGATGCTTTTACCAAAGTGTTCTTAAAGATATATAATGACATGGAAAATACATGTCTTAGTCTGCCATTGCCTCAGTAAAGCTCTATGACAGAAGCACTGAATCTAGGTGGCATACAAGAATAAGCATTTATTTCTCATGCACACGTGTGCAGATTTGCTGCGATGTGGCTCTGCTTTGGTCTTCAGATAAACTGGCTTCAGGCTTATGTACAATGCACCATATTCATTTCAGAGCTTGTGTTGAAGGACATCTGCTACTGGGGGAAGCTCTTCTCATGGCAGACCCCTGGAGTGCAAGAGGGCATGAGGGCACAGGAACAACAGTAACTGCACAGCATATTTTAAGCATCTGCTGGCTTCATGTCTGCTAACTTTCCAAAGCAAGTCATGGCCAAGCACCTGGCCTAAATTTGAGGATTGGAAAAGTTCCTCTACCTGCCATGTGGCAAGAAAGTGGCAAGAAAGTTATACATAATTTTATTACAGCAGAATACAGAATTCAACCTACCACGGTCTGGTTTCCAACACTCTTATTCATATCCCTGCCGCATATACTCACCCCCATGCCAACATCCCTTCAACTCTCATTCCACGATGGCACCAGGCTAAGAAGAAAGCACCTCTGGATCTACATCTAGATGTCATTCCCTTTGGTCTAGAGACCTTTGAGCTAAAAAAGACAAGTCATCTCTCTCCTCCCATATCTTACATACAAAAGTGGAACAGGAACAAGATGACCACAGTAAACACCCCCATTCTAATAAGGGAAGAGTGAGAAGCATATAGTAGTCATGGGCTTATAGCAATTGCAAAATCCTGGTAGGCAAATGTTGCCATGTTCCCCTAGCTGGCTGAAGAGAATGTTCTTGTATTAGATTCCATTACTGTGACCTGGGAGGATCTTCCCATACACCGGTCTGGTCTTCCCTCAAGTTCTTGGTACTACTCCTTGGGAGGTCCTTCTTTGCCAAAATTACCCTCTGGCCGTGTCTGAAGGCATCATTAGGGAATATGCCCAATTTGGGAGCTGAGCAACCTTCTCAGCTTGCTTTCTGCTTGAAGAAAGTTGGGGAAAGAGAAGGTATTTTCATATCTAAAAGAGCCATGATCACTTTAAATTCAAGCTGATGTAAATTTTTCTCAAAACAATTAAATTTTTCATTCCTACAAATCCTAGGATTTCTGAGCTCTGTTCACTCTCAGTTCTTTGAAAACTAGCCTTGTTTTTCTCTGCTTTCATCTCTTAAAGTACCTTTTCAAATGCAATTAGCAACAGCCCACTTATCCTATCAACACTGAGCATTGTGCTTGCCTGTCATGCCAACTTTATCAAGTCCACTTTCAGACTTTCGGTTTATTTAAAGTAATAGCTATAACAAATGTCTCACCACTAAATAACAGGGATCAACATTGTTCCAGCCTCCCATGACAATATCACTGTTGCCTGCTCTCTAGTCCCCAAGCTGTTGGCACATGTTTTGGAATTTGTTACCGTGGCCCCCTATTTCTAGTCCTTATTTTAGTCTTAGTTAGGTATTGTCACAGTAATGCTATGTAACAAGCAGCTATAAAATCTTAGAGGCATGCAGCAATAAGCATTAATTTCTCACTTGTGTGGGTTGGCTGAGGTTTGGCTCAACTTCCAGCTCAGTGGTAGCTGGGCTTAGGTCTTGGCCTTGGGTTGGGTTCATGTCTGCTCCACTTGTGGTGGTTCTGTAGCCACCGCTGCACGAGCTCGTCTCATTATGGACAAACATGCTGCAAGAGAACAAGCCCGGCCACGTCAGCACATTCCAAGCCTGTGCTTGCATCATGTTGCTTTGTCTTTTTATTCTGTATTTTTGATGCTTTAGCATTTTGGGGGCCTTGCTGACTCTGGAGGGACTGCCCCTCCCAGGATTAGCTAATTCCTGGAGACAGTGAATAACTAAATTTTCCAGTGTGCCATTCATATGCAAACCAATATCCCCAGCTATCTCTTTTATAGAGCTCTTACATTCCTGGCCAATATTTCCCTGCTCTAATCACCCCAGGGCAGGTGCCAGACAACTAGGAACAACACAGAACCCACTGAAACTATTAAAAATAGTCAATCTGCTTACGCTGCTTTACCCATTCCTTCCCACAGAAACCACAATAAAGATCTTGCCCACATTTTCCCCTTGTTCCTTCTGCCTGCAGCCTGACCTTGTGTAGCCTGTGGTATGGCATATCTCCTTTTCTTGAGATCTGTAAGTGAACAAACTCTCTCTTCATTGGCATTTATTTCTGGATCTGTTGGCCTTGCCATACCTGAATAACTGTTAAGATCCCTTTGACCAATTTAAGTCACTTGGCCAAGCCCAAAGTCAAGGTGTGAGGAAGTACCCTCTGCTCACCAGCTTTGGTGAGAATGAGTACTTGCTTCTATTAGAAGGGAGTGAGGAATTGGACACTGTTTACCAGAATGGCAAGCCTGTGGATGTCTAATTCTATTAGAGGAATTGGGACTCTAGAATCCCAATTCTATTAGAGGAATTAGGACTCATATTTCAATTTGCCAAAGCTGAGATAGAGAGTATGATTTCAAATATATACAACCGAATCTATGCAGAGAAAGAAGTCTTGAAGGAAATACATTAAAATATTTACAGGGTATATTTTGGGGTGCTAAGACTGTGGATGATTAAAATTATTCTCTTTCTCTATTTTACCAATTGTCTTTCATGAGGATATATTTATTTTAAAATTTAAAATATACAGTATTAACTAGAAACTGAGTCTTCTAAGTATTAAGTTAAAATTGCTTGAATATATTCTGCTTAAGAATGGTCCTAAAAGCATGGGCAAGGAGAATTTGCTGCTGATTCCACGTGTTAGAACAGAAAGGCTTCCAGAGCAGAGAACCATGAAGGGCCTGGCATGGGCCACCCTCTTTTTATTTGGTATTGAGAGTGTGGTGTACAGACCATCAGCATCAGCATCACCTGGGTGCTTTTTTAGAAGCACGTATTTCTTCAGGTGGTTTGCATGCACATTAAAATTTGAGATGTACAGTGTTTATTATAACATCATTTAAATTAAACACATTTTTACTTCATAATTCAAAGTAATTGATAGTTATCATTATTTTAAAGTTAAAAATAGGCAGATCGTGGGATAGACAAGTGAACAGATTGGCCCAATGATAAAGCACTAAAAATTTTCATGTGACAAAAATTAATTATTCAATCTATAACATTTATTGATTACAAGCTTGATGTGGGTCCCTGTCCCAGGTAGGATAGCATTACCCTCCTCCTAAATTGTAACACAGAACTATAATTCTGGGAGATGTTAGTTTGAGATTAATAGGTGACCCACAGTGGGACATTACTATGGCTGTAATAAATGACTATAAACTTGGTGAGTTAACACAGCACAAATTTACTCTGGTGGCAGTTCTGGTGGCAAGCTGTCTGAAATGAGTCTCTTTGGGCTGAAACCAGGTTGTGAGCCCGACTGGTTTCCTTCTAGAGGCTGCAGGGGAGAATCGCCCCCTTGCCTTTTCCAGCCTCTACAGGTTGCCTGCATTCCTGTGCCCATCTCCAAAGCCAGCCATGGTTGAGTGCTTCTTGTGCTGCCTTACTGACCCTCTTCCACCTCCCAATTCCACTTTGAAGGACTTTGGTGGCTATGTTGGGCCCACCTAGATAATCCAGAACTTCTCTAAGCTTAAAGTCAGCTGATAGACAGCCTTAATTCCCCTGTAAATTTCCAGGGATGAGAACGTGGATGCACTTGGGAAGCCATTAGCCTCTCTTCCACCTGTAAAATTATGTGGTCACATAATTCTGCAAATAATATTTCCTTCTTGGAGTTTTGAGATCTTCATCAGCATAGTAAAGTCTCAGAGAATTCTTAAAGAGGTCTTTTAACTGTGCCCAGCCCATGAACTCTTCTTTTACTTGCATATTTCATCAAGTTGAACCTGAAAAATAGGAAGAAATTTGGAGAAAATCAAAGAACTGGCTTCTGCCCTAAAGGAGTTGAAGAAAGCTTTTTATTTTTTCAGTCATGTATTTCAAATTAATCCTGAATTCATCAGTGCTGAGGCAATGCAGGGTGGAAGAGTGGGTGAGGACATCTGTAGTAATAAGAGGCCCTAATTACCAGGCTTCTATCCCATTTTAGGGCACCGCTGAGTGCAGCAGTGGTTGTGGGGCTCAACACCTATTTCCATTTTCACCAGTGACATATTGTGGCATTATGAATAATGAAAAAAATGTGTCCTGGTCTCTATCACTCTGTTTCTCATATGTAAAATTGGGCTAACTGCATCCCTTTCATCCAATGCCATTGTGGGGTTTTGATTAATGTTAAAATGCTCTTTGGCATCTATGTGCAGAAAGAGTTATCAAATTTCAGCACCAAATATTAATGATGGTAATGAGGACTAGCTCACCAATATTTCATTATGTTTGCAACTTGTTTCCCCACTAATTTACTGCGTAAGTCATCAATGGCTACAAATACTATCATCTCGATAGACAGAACAGAAAGCTTCTTTCATCTTTTAGATATCTCATGTTGAAACCACAAAATATAAACTAGAGAAAGCTGTGTCTTGTAAAAAAAATTCCCAGAAGGCACTTTTCTTTTTTTTACTATGGTGAGCATAATGATTGCTTACAACAAAAAAGCCTTGAAAGGTCTCACATGTTCTAAGATTATTCATGCAGTGATTATGCTACTGATGACAATCTGTTTTTATGATAATATATTGTAAGCTATTCGAACCCACTCAAAAAAAGCATAGTATAATACTTGCAGTCTTTCTCAGGGCCTCTCTTGCCAAGATACCCATTCACTTTCTTGATTAGAAAAAGCTAAAAAATAGAGGCGTTTTAAAAAAAGAGATAAAGTGCAAATCCAGTTTGTCTACACTGAATTGAAACTTGTAATTTTAAAGTGCAGACTCACAAAAGAGAGAAATTGTTGGGTACTCTGACTTATATTCTCCATGATCTTATTTATCTTAGTATGAATATTGTGCTTGTGAGCCCCTACATTGTGTGTATGGCACAAAGGAAGGGGACTTATTTATTTGCAATTTGCCAAGAACAAAAGGGCTTTCCCAGCTCAGATCTTAAATTTAACCTTGTGTTGTTATAGGTTTTCAAGTAACTATTTGTATTTCATTTAGGTTCTTAAGATTCTTGCTTGTTTTTGCGGATTATGTAATAAATACCCTGGGTGAGTCTCCAACAAAAATAAAGTTGAATTACCTTTTAAAAGAAGGTGTGCTTCCTGATCTTAAAAGGTTAAATCTCACTCTTGTTTCATTCAAGTTTAGTTGCAACACTAAGTTGAGGTTAGATATCTATGGGTAGAGTGAACCCGCCCCAGTGAAACACCTATTTGATGTCATCATCTGTGTTCATAGTTGCAAAAATGTACTAGTTATTAAATGAAAGATGTTTTCCATCCTCAATAGCAGGATGTTTTTCCCCTCCACTTCATTTTTTTTCTTTCTTTTTTTTATTCTGCACTTCATTTTAACTTGTAGATATAATCTGGGTAAATAATTTGAAGATGGGTGAAAGAAAAGTTTGGTTGAGTCTGCTGAGAGTAAGAAAATTGGTTACTATTCTGATTTTTGTAAGATGGGATACAGATATATTTAATTATGTAAAATAAAATTTAAAAACATAGGCAAAACACTCTCCGACATAAATCACAGCAGGATCCTCTATGACCCACCTCCCAGAATATTGGAAATAAAAGCAAAAATAAACAAATAGGACCTAATTAAAATTAAAAGCTTTTGCACAACAAAGGAAACTATAAGCAAGGTGAAAAGACAGCCTTCAGAATGGGAGAAAATAATAGCAAACGAAGCAACAGACAAACAGTTAATCTCAAAAATATACAAGCAACTCCTGCAGCTGAATTCCAGAAAAATAAATGACCCAGTCAAAAAATGGGCCAAAGAACTAAACAGACATTTCTCCAAAGAAGACATACAGATGACTAACAAACACATGAAAAGATGCTCAACGTCACTCATTATCAGAGAAATGCAAATCAAAACCACAATGAGGTACCACTTCACACCAGTCAGAATGGCTGCTATCCAAAAGTCTACAAGCAATAAATGCTGGAGAGGGTGTGGAGAAAAGGGAACCCTCTTACACTGCTGGTGGGAATGCAAACTAGTACAGCCACTATGGAGAACAGTGTGGAGATTCCTCAAAAAACTGGGAATAGAACTGCCATATGACCCAGCAATCCCACTGCTGGACATACACACCGAGGAAACCAGAATTGAAAGAGACAGGTGTACCCCAATGTTCATCGCAGCACTGTTTACAATAGCCAGGACATGGAAGCAACCTAGATGTCCATCAGCAGACGAATGGATAAGGAAGCTGTGGTACATATACACAATGGAATATTACTCAGCCATTAAAAAATACATTTGAATCGGTTCTATTGAGATGGATGAAACTGGAGCCCATTATACAGAGTGAAGTGAGCCAGAAAGAAAAGCACCAATACAGTATACTAATGCATATATATGGAATTTGAAAGATGGTAACGGTAACCCTATATGCGAGACAGAATAAGAGACACAGATGCATAGAACAGTCTTATGGACTCCGAGGGAGAAGGTGAGGGTGAGCCGTTCTGGGACAATAGCATTGAAACATGTATATTATCATATGTGAAACAGAACACCATTCCAGGTTCGATGCATGAGACAAATGCTCAGGGCTGGGGCAATGGGATGACCCAGAGGGATGGGACGGGGAGGGATGTGGGAGGGGGGTTCAGGAAGGGGAACACATGTAAACCCATGGCTGATTAGTGTTAATGTATGGCAAAAACTACTACAATATTGTAAAGTAATTAGCCCCCAACTAAAATAAATAAATTTATTAAAAAAAAAGTGTGAAAGTCATCTTGATAACTCACTTCCAATAAAATTTGACTGTGATAACATTAAAAAAACAAAACAGATGTAGAAGTTAGGGTAAAGGGAAGTGGATAGAGAAGAGCAAAATGAGGTGAGGTCACACTTAACATGCACCCTGCTTTCGTAGCACACACAAGCAGGTTTCTCTAGCAACACACACAATTGAGGCTGAATGGGATACATACTCCATAGATCTGGGGCACACACATTTATTTCTATGTTTTTTTAGCAGCTCATGAAACAAGAGGAAATAACCTCTGATGAGAACCTCTTGAAGGTAAAGAGAAGTCAGTTAGCCAGAGTCCAATTATTTTTGACAAAACTGGAGAGAATGAAACTCTCTCTGTATTTCTCTCTGTCTTTTTTTTGGTCTCTGTCTCTACTTCTCTTTGTCTCTCTCTCATTCTGGGATTAAAGCTGAATCTGTACAGTTGAATCCTCTAAAGTTAGATGTGCTTATGGTACAATGCAATTGTTCTCTCAATTGGGCTGTTGAAAGAACAGAATTTTAAAATCTACTTACCTCTGTTATTTTCAGAAAGGAGGGAGTGGGGTAGCTGATCATCAGATCATATCAGATGATACAACGTAATTTTATTTTTAGCTTTGAAATGCAACCAGGGGACTTGAAAACAAAATCCAATGTGCTACAGCCAGTCACGACCAGCTGGCACCGCAAAACGCTGAAATTCACCAACAAAGGGAAGTATCAGTGAAAGCCAAGAGCTAGGGGAAGTCCTCACTGACAGCTGATAAGCTTGCCCCAACTGTGGAGGAGTTGAGTGTTGCTTATAAATCAGAGAGAGCAATATTCGGTGAACCCAGAGATTCCCACCAACAATTTTTGTGGATACAAGTGGTTCTTGATTTTGAACACTCACGCTTCGGAGACGTGGACTGTTGTTCTGGCTCCGTTACTGACTAGCTCTGTGACCCTGACGTAATTCACTCTCCGCTTGTACATCTGTTTCCTCTCAATACAATGCGGGTTGGACTAAGATAGCTTTCAAGTCCACTCCAGGACCTCCCGTTTAGGCTGGGCAGTAATATCCTCTCTGCATATGTAAGTGTGTAGTACTTTTTAACCTCTCTTTAGCCAAACTGAATTCTCATAGTCCCTATTCTAATGATGGTGGGGAGACAGAGAGAGAGAAACATACAAATGAAGCAAACAACAAACCACTGTATTTTGCCACTTCGAGCTACCTTATTTTCTTCTATTTTAGAATTTAGTCTTTTGGTGTATTTAAATTACCAGTATTTAAATTTAGTTACCCAGTATTTAAATTTAGTTGATTAAAAATTCAAGGTCTCTGTTAGGGTTGCCTTTTCCTCTCTAGGATTCTACCCTGATTGCCTGTCCTTGGCTTGCCCTTTCCTCCTCCTGATTCCCTCCACTTCCTCCTTTTCTTTCTCCTCCTCTTCCTCCCTCTCCCCCTGCTCCTCCTTCTCTGCTTGTACTGCTTCTCTTCCTCATGATGGCTTCTGGATGCAGGGGCTGTCTGTATGGTAGTGAGGCGTAGAGGTGGGGTTTCTGGCCCGGAGTTGTCTCCACCTGAGTATCTCACGCTGCCAGTCCCTGCTCATCCTTCTGACAAGTCCCAGCATCTCAGCTGGTGCCCTTGGTTGCAGTCATGCCATCTGATCTTCAGGCCCATGGACTTTGTGCCCTGCTTACTCTCTTCCCCACCCCTGCTGCAGCATGCTGGAGCTGTTGGAAGAGAGCCAACTCCGAGGGTCAGGAATTCTAAGGCTCTGTATCTAAATATGCTATGTTCCATTTCTGTTGTGAATCTAAATTGTGATGGTTTAGGGCACACAGAAGGACTCCCCCTCTCTGTCTCTGTTTTTGGTGTAAAGCAGACTCTTCTTTCCTTAGATTCTTGAAGCCACTTAAGGGTTTCCATTTTTCTCCAAGCCAGTCTCAATCCTGGAAGGAAGTTTACTCACCTTGTCTTACTATCTCTTTTTTCTGCCTCCAGACTGGGAGAAATGCTTTCTCTGTTTGTTATAATATCATATCCTGATCATATAAGTATTTCTATGTTTCATACTAAGCATTCTATATTCAAGTCCTTTACGCTTTGCTGCTTCAAAGTCTGCAAAACTATTCCCCCGTCCCCCCAGCTTAACAAAATTTGGCTCTTGAAAATTAGAAATAAATATCTGGCTTTCTTATCTTCAAAATGTGCAGAGAAGCTTATTTAAGAAGTTAGAAGCTCAAATCTGCTTCCTTGATTGCTTCTAGGCAAGAAATTCCAAGACTTCTATGGACAGAGGACAAAATGGGTTGCAAGTTATAACAAGCATAAAAATGACACAAGCTAATATCTCAAAATATTATTTAAAAATAACACTGGGTTCTACTTCTGGAATATGGAGTAGACATGCTTTTCCCTATTTCTGAGAACAACACCTATTTGCTAAGAAAAACACCCCCTGCACATTATATATATCAAGCAAACATGAAAATGCTCTGAAAAGTAGAGAGAAGGCAGATTGCTTAGGGACCTCGGGACTCGGGCAAAACACTGCAATCATTTGCCTGGATGATTTTTTTTTTTTTTTTTGCCTCATATAGCCCATATGTGCAGCCAAATAATGGGCGATCTGAAAATAGCAATGAACACAGACAAATTTAAATAAAAGAAAGGCTGAAACAAAAAACTTGCTTTTTCTAACCAAAGGAAATACAGAACAGATGGACAAATGAAACTATCTTTTTGCAAATGATCTGGTTATCCATATAGAAAATCCCAAGGAAACTAGCAGGTTCTTTACTACTGGGCCACCTGGGAAACTCCCAAAAGAATTACATTAGAACTAATTAGTGAATTCAGTATTGTTGTATGATACACACTAAACATAGGAAATCAATTATAAATTTTATATATATAGTATATATACTATTTATTATAAATGAACATGTACACAGCAAAATTAAAAGAAAATACTGTTTACAATTACCCAGTGATTGTGACTACATTGAAACAATGAAATACTTAGGTGTAAATCTAACAAAGCATATCTAGAAAATATACGCTGAGAACTACAAGATGCTGATGAAAGAAGTCAAATATGAGCTGAATAAATGGAAGGACATGTTATGTGCATGAGCTGGAAGATTTAACACAGAAAGGATAGTGATTCTTCCCAAAATGAAATTTACACCAAAATCCTAGAAAGATTTTTTTGTGTGTGAAGACACAATTATTCTAAAGTTTATATGGAAAAAAGTAAACTAGTTAAAGCAGTTTTGAAAGAGTAAAACAAAATTGGAGGAATCTGTCTACCTGATTTCAAGACATCATTTAGCTACAGTAATAAAACTTGTATGAAATTTGTGGAGAGATAGACACAGAGATCTGTTGAACAGCTTAGAGAACCAATAAATAAACTCACAAATATGCCAACTGATTTTTGACAAAAGACGCAAAAGCAATCCAATGGAAGATAGATTGCCTTTCAACAAACCATGCTGAAGTAATTGAACATTAATAGGCAACCCCTATGAATTTTAACCTAAACTTCATATCCTAAATAAAAATTAACTCAAATGGATTATGGACTTAAAAATAAAATGTAAAACTATCAGTTTCCTGTAAAACAACAACAAAAAAGGAGAAATTCTTCAGGATCTAGAGCTGAGCAAAGAATTCTTCAGTTCAGTTTAGTCGCTCAGTCGTGTCTGACTCTTTGCGACCCCATGAATTGCAGCACGCCAGGCCTCTCTGTCCATCACCAACTCCCGGAGTCTACCCAAACCCATGTCCATAGAGTCAGTGATGCCATCCAACCATCTCATCTTCTGTCGTCCCCTTCTCCTCCTGCCCCCAATCCTACCCAGCAGTAGGGTCTTTTCCAATGAGTCAACTCTTCGCATGAGGTGGCCAAAGTATGGAGTTTCAGCTTCAACATCAGTCCTTTCAATGAACACCCAGGATTGATCTCCTTTAGGATGGATTGATTGAATCTCCTTGCAGTCCAAGGGACTCTCACGAGTCTTCTCCAACACCACAGTTCAAAAGCATCAATTCTGTGGCACTCAGCTTTCTTCACCATCCAACTCTCACATCCATACATGACCACTGGAAAAACCATAGCCTTGACTAGACGGACTTTTGTTGGCAAAGTAATGTCTCTGCTTTTAAATATGCTGTCTAGGTTGGCCATAACCTTCCATCCAAGGAGTAAGCGTCTTTTCATTTCATGGCTGCAATCACCATCAACAGTGATTTTGGAGCCCCCAAAAATAAAGCCTGATACTGTTTCCACTGTTTCCCCATCTATTTCCCATGAAGTGATGGGACCAGATGCCATGATCTTAGTTTTCTGAACGTTGAGCTTTAAGCCAACTTTTTCACTCTCCTCTTTCACTTTCATCAAGAGGCTCTTTAGTTCTTCTTCACTTTCTGCCATAAGGGTGGTGTCATCTGCATATCTGAGGTTATTGATATTTCTCCCGGCAATCTTGATTCCAGCTTGTGTTTCTTCCAGTCCAGCGTTTCTCATTATGTACTCTGCATATAAGTTAAATAATCAGGGTGACAATATACAGCCTTGACATACTCCTTTTCCTAGTTGGAACCAGTCTGTTGTTCCATGTCCAGTTCTAACTGTTGCTTCCTGACCTGCATACAGGTTTCTCAAGAGACAGGTCAGATGGTCTGGTATTCAAGGTCAGGAGGGACCGTCTTGAGTAGATACCCCTTGTCCAAGGTAAGGAGCAATGGCTGCACTTTGCTGGAGCAGCCGTGAAGAAATACCCCACGTCCAAGGTAAGAGAAACCCAAGTAAGACAGTAGGTGTTGTGAGAGGGCATCAGAGGGCAGACACTCTGAAACTAGAATTACAGAAAACTAGCTAATCTGATCACACGGACCACAGCCTTGTCTATCTCAATGAAACTAAGGCATGCCGTGTGGGGCCACCCAAGACGGATGGGTCATGGTGGAGAGGTCAGACAGAATGTGGTCCATTGGAGAAGGAAATGGCAAACCACTTCAGTATTCTTGACTTGAGAACCCCATGAACAGTATGAAAAGGCAAAAAGATAGGACACTGAAAGATGAACTCCCCAGGTCAGTAAGTGCCCAATATGCTACTGGAGATCAGTGGAGAAATAACTTCAGAAAGAATGATGGGATGGAGCCAAAGCAAAAACGATACCCAGCTGTGGATGGGACTGGTGGTAGAAGCAAAGTCCGATGCTGTAAGGAGCAATATTGCATAGGAACCTGGAATGTTAGGTCCATGAATCAAGGCAAATTGGAAGTGGTCAAACAGGAGATGGCAAGAGTGAACGTCGACATTCTAGGAATCAGCGAACTAAGATGGACTGGAATGGGTGAATTTAACTCAGATGACCATTATATCTACTACTGTGGGCAAGAATCCCTTAGAAGAAATGGAGTAGCCATCATGGTCAACAAAAGAGTCCAAAAGGCAGTACTTGGATGCAATCTCAAAAACGATAGAATGATCTCTGTTCGTTTCCAAGGCAAACCATTCAATATCACAGTAATCCAAGTCTATGCACCGACCAGTAATGCCAAAGAAGCTGAAGTTGAACAGTTCTATAAAGACCTACAAGACCTTCTAGAACTAACACCCCCCCCCAAAAAAAAAGAATTCTTAGACTTGACAATAAAATTAAGATCTCTAAAAATTTGATGAATTGTATATCATTAAAATTAAGCAGTTTTTGCCTTGAGAAACACTCTGTTAAGAGGAGGAGATGCCAAGCTACAGATTGAGAGAAGATATTTGCAAACCACATACCTGGCAAAGTACTAGTGTCTAGAATATATATATATAATGAACCCTCAAAACTCAGTGCAAAATAATCAAACCATGGGCTTCCCTTGTTCCCTAGTGGTGAAGAATCTGACTGCCAATGCAGGAGATGCAGGAGATTTGGATTCGATCCCTGGGTCAGGAAGATCCCCTGGAGAAGAAACTAACAACCCACTCCAGTAACCTTGCCTGGGTTACTGGACATGGACATGGACAGAAGGCCTGGTGGACTACAGTCCGTGGGGTTGCAAAAGTGTCAGACATGACTTAGCAACTAAACAAAAGCAATCAAACCATCCAATTCCAGCTAGGAAATGGGCAAAAGACACGAAGAGATGTTTCACTAAAGAAGATATACAGATAGCAAATAAGCATAAGCAAACATGTTCAACACCATTAGTTAGCCATCGGATAAATGTAATATAAATATACAATGAGATATCACTATGCACCAATCAGACAAGCTTAAAAAAAAAAAAGTGACAATACCAAAGACTTGTAAGGATGCAGAGGAATTGAATCGCTTATACATTGCTAGTAATAATAAAAATTGTACAGCTCTGGAAAACAGTTGGCAGCTTCTTAAAAAACTAAACATGCAACTATCACACAACTCAGCAAATGTACTCCTGGATGTTTATTCCAGATAAATCAAAATTTATGTTCACACAAAATCCTATACATAAATGTTCATGGCAGTTTTACTTGTAATACATAAAAACTAGAAACAACTCAGGGGTCGTTCAGTGGACGAATAAAAAAACTATGATATATCCATATCATGGGATATTACTTAGCAATAAAAAGTAATGAACTGTGAACAACTTGGGCGAATATCTAGAGAGCTATTCTGTTAAAAAAGCCAATTTCAAAAAGTTGCATACTGTATGACTCCATTTATACAGCAATTTCAAGATGACAAAATTATAAAAATGGAGAACAGATTAGTGGTTACCAGGGGTTGAGGAGTAGGCCTATGGGAGGTAGTACGGTGAGTTGGGTGTGGACACAGCATGAGGGATCCTTGTGGTGATGGAGTGAAAGTGAAAGGTGCTCAGTTGTGTCCGACTCTGCGACCCAGGTCAGAATACTGGAGTGGGGGAGCCTTTCCCTTCCTCAGGGGATCTTCCCAACTCAGGGATCGAACCCAGGTCTCCCACATTGCAGGCGGATTCTTTACCAGCTGAGCCACAAGGGAAGCCCAAGAATACTGGAGTCCTCTATCATGTAATCCAGCACCCAGTGAGGTTTTTGGAAATGAGAGTTTCGGGAAAGAGAAGGGGGCCTGTGCCTTTGCTGTTTACTATTGGAATTCCCTGGAAGGACTCCAGGTCTACCCGTCACCAGTAAGTAGTGTTAGTCAAGCGACATTCTGCAGAAACAAAACCAGGTTTCCGAACTCATTCTGCTCAACGGCAGTGTTTCGACTCAGAACTCTGAGGCTGGGTGAGTACATTTTGAAGGTCTCGAAACAAAGATAATCAGATCAATGATCAGTTTACGCTTCCGAGGAAACAGGTATAGTCAGAGCCATGAGAATGCGGAGCCTGAAGTCGATTGATCACACAGCTGGTGGAGCAGCTCCCTCTAGTGGTCAGAGGCTGCGCTGCCGAGTGAAGCAAAAAGGCACCTTGTAACTTAGAAATTAAGGTGAAAGAAAATAGAGACTTAACTCAGCCACTAGCAACATCTGACGTTCAAAACTGCATTTTCAAGGCTTATAAAACAAGCCAGCCTCCACAGGCACGGAGAGGGGAATCTGAATTCTGATTAGTAAACAGTTGCCCAGAAGCAGAACGTGAGATGCTTGTTTGCCTTTGACGCCCCTTCAGCACTTCTATAAAACGTCCCTGTTCCTCTGAGTGCAGCCCATCTCACACACATTAAGGATTCAGTGCTATTGCCTTGATCAAGATTTTTGATCTATTACTGCACTCTTATGTTTTTCTGTGAAATTAAGTCAATGGATTCCCATTTCCAATGGAAATACATTGTAAGTACTGTTCTAAATGTGGAATTAAAGGCCATAAAATTACAAGCATCAAGAAGAAGTAAAAATTGGTTCTAACAGTAAGCTGAGCCCAGTCCAGCCCAGCTCTGCCCAGCTCAGCTCAAGTCTCAGATTCCTTGTCTCTAGATGGTTCTGGGTGTTGGGGAGGCCATGGATTATGACTTGTAGCATTTTACTGAGGCCCCGAATTATAAGGGATTTGATTTTGGTCATACCTGAAAGTTTTCCCTACTTTCTTCAATTTAAGTCTGAATTTTGCAATAAGAAGTTCATGATCTGAGCCACAGTCAGCTCCCGGTCTTGTTTTTGCTGACTGTATAGAGCTTCTCCATCTTTAGCTGCAAAGAATATAATCAATCTGATTTCAGTATTGACCATCTGGTGATGTCCATGTGTAGAGTTGTCTCTTGTGTTGTTGTAAGAGGGTGTTTGCTGTGACCAATGCGTCCTCTTGGCAAAACTCTGTGAACCTTTGCCCTGCTTCATTTTGTATTCCAAGGTCAAACTGGGCTATTGTTCCAGGTATCTCTTGATTTCCTACTTTTGCATTCCAGGCTCCTATGATGAAAAGGACATCTTTTTTGGATGTTAGTTCTCGAAGGTCTTGTAGGTCATCCTAGAATGGTTCAACTTCAGCTTCTTCAGCATTAGTGGTTGGGGTATAGACTTGGATTACGGTCATACTGGATGGTTTGCCTTGGAAACGAATAGAGATCATTCTGTCATTTTTGAGATTGCACCCAATTACTGCATTTTTGACTCTTTTGTTGACTATGAGGGCTACTCCATTTCTTCTAAGGGATTCTTGCCCACTCTAGTAGATGTAATAGTCATCTGAATTAAATTCACCCATTCTGGTCCATTTTAGTTCACTGCTTCCTAAAATGTTCACTCTTACCATCTCCTGTTTGACCACTTCCAGTTTGCCTTGATTCATGGACCTAGCATTCCAGGTTCCTAGGCAATATTGCTCTTTACAGCATTGGACTTTACTTCCATTACCAGTCACATCCACAAGTGGGTGTTATTTTCTCTTTGGCTCTGTCCTTTCATGCTTTCTGGAGTTATTTCTCCACTCTTCTCCAGTAGCATACTGGGCACCTACCGACCTGGAGAGTTCATCTTTCATCGTCATATCTTTTTGCCTTTTCATACTGTTCATTGGGTTCTCAAGGCAAGAATACTAAAGTGGTTTGCCATTCCCTTCTCTAGCGGACCATGTTTTGTCAGAACTTTCCACTATGATCCATCTGTCTTGGGTGGCCCTACACGGCATGGCTCATAGTTTCGTTGAGGTAGAAAGGCTGTGGTCCATGTGATCAGTTTGGTTAGTCTCCTGTGACTGTGGTTTCCATTCTGTCTGCCCTCTGATGGAGAAGGATAAGAGGCTTGTGGAAGCTTCCTGATGGGAGAGACTGACTGTGGGGGAATCTGGGTCTTATTCTGGTGGGCAGGGCCATGCTCAGTAAATCTTTAATTCAATTTTCTGTTGATGGGTGGGGCTGTGTTCCCTCCCTGTTGTTTGGCCTGAGGCAAAACTATGGTAGGGTCACCTCCTTCAAAAGGACCCACACCTGCACTGTTCTATTCAGTGCCCCTGATCCTATTGCAGGTCACTGTCCACCCAGCCTCCACTGGAGATTCCTGGACACTCACAGGCAAGTCTGGCTCAGTCTCTTGTGGGGACATTACTCCTTCCTTCTGGCTCCTGGTGAGGGCAAGGTTTTGTTTGTGCCCTCCAAAAGTCTGTTTCCTGAGTCCTGTGGAAGTTCTGTAATCAAATTCCACTGGCCTCCAAAGTCAAATTGTCCGGGGGTTCTCATTCCCTTTGCTAGATCCCCAGTTTGGAAAATCTGTTGTGGGTCCTAGAACTTTCTTAACAGTGTGAGAATTTCTTATACAGTGGAAATGACAAAATAGATTCAAGGGGTTAGACCGGATAGACAGAGAGCCTGAAGAATTACGGATGGAGGTTCATGACACTGTACAGGAGGCAGGGATTAAAACCATTCTCAAGAAAAAGAAATGCAAAAAGGCAAAATGGTTGTCTGAGGAGGCCTTACAAATAGCTGAGAAAAGAAGAGAAGCTAAAGGCAAAGGAGAAAAGGAAAGATACACCCATTTGAATGCAGAGTTCCAAAGAATAGTAGGGAGAGATAAGAAAGCCTTCTTCAGTGATCAATGCAAAGAAACAGAGGAAAACAACAGAATGGGAAAGACTAGAGGTCTCTTCAAGAAGATTAGAGATACCAAGGGAACATTTCATGCAAAGATGGGCTCGATAAAGGACAGAAATGGTATGGACCTAACAGAAGCAGAAGATATTAAGAAGAGGTGGCAAGAATACACAGAAGAAGTATAGAAAAAAGATCTTAATGACCCAGGTAACCACGATGGTGTGATCGCTCAACTAGAGCCAGACATGCTGGAGTCTGAAGTCAAGTGGGCCTTAGAAAGCATCACTACAAACAAAGCTAGAGGAGGTGATGGAATTCCAGCTGAGCTGTTTCAAATCCTAAAAGATGATGCTGTGAAAGTGCTGCACTCAATATGCCAGCACATTTGGAAAACTCAGCAGTGGCCAAAGGACTGGAAAAGGTCAGTTTTCATTCCAATCCCAAAGAAAGACAATGCCAAAGAATGCTCAAACTACTGCACAATTGCACTCATCTCACACATTAGTAAAGTAATGCTCAAAATTCTCTGGGCTAGGCTTCAACAGTACATGAACCATGAACTTCCAGATGTTCAAGCTGGATTTAGAAAAGGCAGAGGAACCAGAGATCAAATTGCCAACATCCACTGGATCATCGAAAAACCAAGAGAGTTCCAGAAGAACATCTACTTCTGCTTTATTGACTATACAAATTTGGAAAGGAATATGTCAAGTCTTTATATTGTCACCCTGCTTATTTAACTTATATGCAGAGTACATCATGTGACGTGCCAGGCTGGATGAAGCAGAAGTTGGAATCAAGATTACTAGGAGAAATATCAATAACCTCAGATATGCAGATGACACCACCCTTATCGCAGAAAGCAAAGAGGAACTAAAAGAGCCTCTTGATGAAAGTAAGAGAGGAGAGTGAAATAGCTGCCTTAAAACTCAACAGTCAAAAAATGAAGATCATGGCATCTGGTCCCATCACGTCATGGCAAACAGATGGGGAAACAGTGGAAATAGTGACAGACTTTATTTTCTTGGGCTTCAAAATCACTGCAGATGGTGACTGCAGCCATGAAATTAAAAGATGCTTGCTCCTTGAAAGAAAAGCTATGACCAACCTAGACAGCATATTAAAAAGCACAGACATTACTTTGCTGACAAAGTCCATCTAGTCAAAGCTATGGTTTTCCTAGTAGTTGTGTATGGATGTGAGAGTTGGACCATAAGGAAAGCTGAGCACCGAAGAATTGAAGCTTTTGAACTGTGGTGTTGGAGAAGACTCTTGAGAGTCCCTTGCAAGGAGATCAAACCAGTCTATCCTAAAGGAAATCAATCCTGAATATTTATTGGAAGCACTTTTGCTGAAGCTGAAGCTCCAATACTTTGGCCACCTGTTGTGAAGTACTGACTCATTGGAAAAGACCCTGATGCTGGGAAATACTGAAGGCAAGAGAAGAAGGGGATGACAGAGGATGAGATGGTTGGTTGGCATCACTGACTTGATAGACATGAGTTTGAGCAAGCTCTGGGAGTTGATGATGGACAGGGAAGACTGGCAAGCTGTAGTCCATGGGGTCACAAAGAGTCAAACACGACTGAGCGACTGACCTGAACTGAGGCCTCTAAACTCTCTACCAGCTCTCAAAGTCCTTTTTCACAATGGATCTTTTGGCTGGAAACTTTCTCTCCTCAAATATCTTCTGTGTGTGTGCTCACCCACTCAGTCTTGTCTGTCTCTTTGTGACCACATGGACTGTACCCTGCCAGCTTCCTCTGCCCATAGAATTTACCATGCAAGAATACTGGAGCAGGTTACCATATCCTACTCCAAGGGATCTTCCCGATCCAGTGACCTGCAGGTCGATCCAGAGACTCCTTTCTGCGTCTCCTGCATTGGCAGGTGGATTGTTTACCACTGAGCCACCTGGGAAGCCTCAAATACTGTTTATATATCTTTAAAAGTTTCTTTATTTTGCCATTTTTTCTAAAGTGGATAATTTTCATGTTATCATGTTATTGAGAGGGGCCTGTCTCTGACCTTTTGCATCTCTTTATTGTAGTTTGACTAAGTGCATTTTAAAATTACCATTGCTTTAATATGTACTTTAGCACACTTTTTATTTTAAAGTTTTAAATATCATTAAAAGGTTTATGCCTTAAAAGGTATTTATGCTTGTGAAAAGGAGGCAATGGAGGTATGGATGTGAGAGTTGGACCATAAAGAAGGCTGAGCGCCGAAGAATTGATGCCTTTGAATGACGGTGCTGGAGAAGACTGTTGAGAGTCGCTTAACAACAAGGAAATCAAACCACTCAATCCTAGAGGAAAAAAACCCTGAATATTTATTGGAAGGACTAATGCTGAAACTGAAGCTCCAATACTTTGGCCACGTGATACAAAGAACCAATTCATTGGAAAAGACCCTGATGCTGGGAAAGATTGAAAGTAAAAGGAGAAGGGGGAGGCAGAAAGTGAGATGTTTAGGTATTATCACCAACTCAATGGACTTGAATTTGAGCACACGCCGGGAGATACTGAGGGACAGAGAAGCTTGGCATCTTGCAGTCCATGGGGTCGCAAAGAGTCAGACAAGACTTAGCGACTGAACAGCAAAAACAGCGGAGTGTAAGTAGCGGCTTGTTTGCTGTACACATGTCCTCTACGGTCCCCCTCCCAAAAGCCCTGTGTCCCTTTCACAGAATACTGCACGATGAATAGAAATTAAAAAGACTTTAAGTAATTTCATCATAATGTCCCAGTTGTCTTCTTTCTTTACCCTTAGAGGCTAAAGCGTGTGTATGCATGCGTGCCCAGTAGCTAAGTCATGTCTGACTCCGTGACCCAGTGAACTGCAGCCCACCAGGCTCTTCTGTCCATGGGCTTCTCCAGGCAAGAATACTGGAGTGGGATGCTATTTCTTCCTCCAGGGGATCTTCCCGACCCAGGGATTGAACCCGTGTCTCCTGCATTGGCAGGTGGATTCTTTTACCACTTAGCCACCTGGGAAGCCTATAGAACCTAAGGCAGGGTTTTGCAATTCTCATAATTTTCTCACAATGTTGGATTAAAAAAAATAAAATCAATCCCAATATTTGGGCTCCGAACTTTTACATTTTAAGTATACCAAACAATGCAACTGCCTTTGAAAAAGACTTTGAAAAGTCTTTGAACAAAAGTTTGTTTTCAAGTATCCTCCTTATGTGTGTCATTAAAAAAATCGTATAATTATTTGAGAAAAATTTGATTTTAAAAATACGCCATTCAGAGATATCGCCTTATCTTTCTGCTTGTTTCTATCTCTCTCACACACAGACACACTTAAGAAATGATTTAATTTCACCCCCTTGCATTTGGGACATGTTTGATAGCAAGCTTGGGGACAAAGTGGAAAAATGATCATTTAGCCTAAGAAATTAGATTGTAGTTTTACTCTATCAAGAAACAACTGTATGTAGATGAGAAAATATTGAACATTTATGACATTAATTTAATGTTACCCATTTAAAATTCATCTGATAGTTTTAAATATGGAAATTTTAGTTCCTTATTCACATCAACAGATACTAAAACTTCTATGATTCCTTATGGCTATGACAGTCTTGATGTGAATAATGACTTTAAAAAGTAATACTCAACAGAAAAATCAGCTAATAATCTAGAGTTTGGAAGAAGCAAAATCACTTTTTTATGGCAACTGAATGGCTTCTTAAATCGTTAACATGTTTCTTCACGTTAGCCAGTATTTTCAGTGAGGTGTAAATCTTGAATATATAAATAGGAGAGGACTCTTGAGAGTCTCTTGGACTGCAAGGAGAGCAAACCAGTCAATCCTAGAGGAAATCATCCCTGAATATTCACTGGAAGGACTGATTCTGAAGCTCCAATATTTTGGCCACCTGTTGCGAAGAGCCTACTCATTGGAAAAGACCCTGCTGCTGAGAAAGATTGAGGGCAAGAGGCGAAGGGAGTGACAGAGTATGAGGTGGTTGGATAGTATCATAGAGTCAACGGACACGAGTTTGAGCAAACTCCTGGAGATAGTGAAGGACAGGCGAGCCCGGCAGGCGGCAGTCCATGGAGTCACTAAGAGTTGAAGACGACCGCAGTGACTGAGCACGGCATAGCACAACGGTGTAAAAGGCACATCTCTGTTGAAAGGGAGTGTGCTTCAGTATCATAGCGGGAATGATGACTCCAACCCAAGGTTCTAAGACACAGAAATACACCTCTTTTTTTTTTTTAATTTTATTTTATTTTTAAAATAAATTTATTTATTTTAGTTGGGGGCTAATTACTTTACAATATTGTAGTGGTTTTTGCCATACATTGACATGAATCAGCCGTGGGTCCACATGTGTTCCCCATCCTGAACCCCCCTCCCACCTCCCTCCCCATCCCATCCCCCTGGGTCATCCCATTGCCCCAGCCCTGGACATTTGTCTCATGCATCGAACCTGGAATGGTGTTCTGTTTCACATATGATAATATACAGGTTTCAATGCTATTCTCTCAGAATGTCCCATCCTCACCTCCCTCAGAGTCCAAAAGACTTCTGTGCATCTGTGTCTCTTATTCTGTCTCGCATAGGGTTATCCTTACCATCTTTCAAATTCCATATATATGCATTAGTATACTGTATTGGAAAAATACACCTCTTAAACATAGACATAATCAAAACATTAAAGTGATAGTCTAGTTCTCAGTATAGAATGTACTATACTTTCCATAATAAATCATACTAATATTAACAGAAAACTTTAAGCAGGAACCAAATGATATAAAAGTATGGTGAATGTTAATATGAAAGTAGTAAGTTATTTATCTAAGATACTCAAAATCAAGGTGTTCTATTATTTTCTGATTGGAGAAAGAAATGGCAACCCATTCTAGTATTCTTGCTGGAAAATCCCACGGACAGAGAAGCCTGGCAAGCTACAGTCCATGGGGTGGCAAGAGTAGGACATGACTTAATGATTAAACAACAGCAGCAAAATTATATTCTGAATACTTAACATCGTTATATTAGCAAAGCATCAAGCTTCTATAATTTGTTCCTGAGAGAGAGAACTTTGATGTAAACATGTTTCTTTCCTCCTGTTTTTTGTAAGCAGCAATTCAGTAATTTTCTTTGTATCATATTTAGATAATTGAGAATTCATGTACAGTATTAAACACAGTCTCTTCTTCCTGAAAAAAAAAATAACTTGACTTCCTCAGGTGCATTTTCAATTCTCCAAAAACTGAAGAAACAGCGAAGGATTGGCTTCCTGAAACTTAACTCTAAGCAACAAAAGGTGTTTAGGATGCGCAAGATTTCTTAAGTGGCAATTAATTGGTTATATCTATATTTTATATTTTGATTTAGGAAAACAGTCAAAAGCAGAGAAATCTGATGTTCATTATTCTTGGATAAAAGCATGCCAAGGACCAGTAGAAGGTGTTATAAACATATATGTCTGGACTTTCAAGGCGAGTGATTAAGGATATGCTTAAAAGTGTTAGCACGGAGCTAAAAGAATGTTGCCCTCTCATTCTCTCAGACCAGAAATACAGGAAATTCTGGGGGGAAAAACATCCTCTGGATTTGAAGATATTCCTAGAGAACAGTGTTCTCTGAGGGAAAATTTAGGCATGATTTCATGGGTAAACCTTCAGCTGAAAGTCAGAATCCTTTTTCAGAGAGGTTTCAAAGACAAGCTGATTTGACCAAACATGTCAAGACTCCCAGAAATGGCATTCTTATCAGAGTTTTTTTGAAGTAGTACCAAAAAAATTGTTTCAATGTTGTTGAGTTAAAAATGGAGGACAACTCATTTTATTTAGTCTCTTATTCTGATTTTACCAAGATGCCATATTTATTGCTATTTCCACATTTCTTACCATTCTTCAAAAGTTAAACCACAGATGTTAATGAAATATCTTGTTGTTGTTGTTCAGTTGCTAAGTCATGTCTGACGCTTTGTGACCCAATGGACTGCAGCCAACAGGCTTCCTTGTCCTTCACTGTCTCCAGAGTTTGCTCAAACTTATGTCTATTGAGTTGGTGATGCCATCCAACTATCTAGTCTTCTGTCACCACCTTCTCCCCCTGCCCTCAATCTTTCCCAGCATCAGGGTCTTTTCCAATGAGTTGGCTCTCCCCATCAGGTAGCAAAAATGTTGGAGCTTCAACTTCAGCCTCAGTCCTTCTAATGAATATTCAGGGTTGATTCCCTTTAAGATTAATTGGTTTGATCTCTTTGTTGTCCAAGGGACTCTCAAGAGTCTTCTCCAGCACCATAATTTGAAAGCATCAAGTTTTCTGGTACTCAGCCTTCTTTATAGCCCAAATCTCATATCTGTTCATGACTACTGGAAAAATCATAGCTTTGACTATATGGACCTCTGCTGGCAAAGTGATGTCTCTGCTTTTTAATATGTTGTCTTGGTTTGTTATAGCTTTTCTTCCAAGGAACAAGTGTCTTAATTTCACAGCTGCAGTCACTGTCTGTAGGGATTCTGGAGCCCAAGAAAATAAAATCTGTCACTGTTTCTGTTTTTCTCCATCTATTTGCCATGAAGTGATAGGACCAGATGCCATGATCTTCATTTTTGAATGTTGAGTTTTAAGCCAGCTTTTTCAGTCTCCTCTTTTACCTTCACCAAGAGACTCTTTAGTTCCTCTTTTTAATGGCTTTCTTCCATAAAGGTGGTATTATCTGTAAATCTGTGGTTATTGATGTTTCTCCTGACAATTATGATTCCAGCTTGTGATTCATCCAGCCTGACATTTCATATGATGTACTCTGTACAGAAATTAAATAAGAAAAGTGACAATATACAGACTTGATATATTCCTTTCCCAACTTTAAGCCAGTTAGCTGTTCTATGTCTGGTTCTAACTGTTGCTTCTTGACATGTTTCTCAGGAGGCAGGTAGGGTGGTCTGGTATTCTCATCACATTAAGAATTTTCCACAGTTTATTGTGACTGACACAGGCAAAGGTTTTCTCATGGTCAATGAAACAAAAGTATATGCTTTTCTGGAATTCTCTTCCTTTTATAAATGTCTACTGTGTGCATTCAGTAACTGTATTGGATATTCTGGTGAAGAAATAGGTAACAACCCATTCTTTTCTAACACTAACCACTGCATTCTTCTCACTATTTTGACCTCATTCCCTTGATCACCCTTCCCCATTTACTACTTAGGAACTCTTATTTGTCCTTCAAAGCTTTAACTTGAATTTCATTCTCTCTGATGTGGGTTTCCCAGGTTGTGCAGTTGATAAAGAATCTGCCTGCCAATCTATAAAATGTGGGTTCCTTCTCTGGGTCGGGGAGATCCCATGGAGTAGGAAATGTCAACCCACACCAGTATTCTTGACTGGAAAATTCTATGGACAGAGGAGCCTGGTGGACTACAGTCCATGGATTCCAAAGAATTAGACACAACTGAAAAGTCATGCATGACACATCTACCTATAATCAGCCAAACTAACCTAACACCTTCCTCTTCTCTCTTTCCAAAAAAAGTGCTCATTGTGCACATTATGACATTTTTAATGTTATATGAGACTTTGTTTCCATGCTCTATCTCTACTAGGTTTGCAAGATCATGTCTGAGTTATTTCTGTCACCATCTCCCACATTAAAGATTTGATTATCTTTGAGGAACTCACTGTCAAGCAAGGGGCATATTTAAAATAATGAAAAATCATAGGAGGCAATGATTAATTCATTGATTTATTTGACAAATTTTTATTAATTGCCTATTTTGATGCTGGGCTGGAAGAAACACAAGCTGGAATCAAGATTGCCGGGAGAAATATCAATAACCTCAGATATGCGGATGACACCACCCTTATGGCAGAAAGTGAAGAACTAAAGAGCCTCTTGATGAAAGTGAAAGAGGAGAGTGGAAAAGTTGGCTTAAAGCTCAACGTTCAAAAAACTAAGATCATGGCATCTGGTCCCATCACTTCATGGGAAAGAGATGGGGAAACAGTGGAAACAGTGTCAGACTTTATTTTTTGGGGCTCCAAAATCACTGCTGATGGTGATTGCAGCCATGAAATTAAAAGACGCTTACTACTTGGGAGGAAAGTTATGACCAACCTAGATAGCATATTGAAAAGCAGAGACATTACTGTGCCAACAAAAGTCCGTCTAGTCAAGGCTATGGTTTTTCCAGTGGTCATGTATGGATGTGAGAGTTGGACGGTGAAGAAAGCTGAGAGCCCCAGAATTGACGCTTCTGAACTGTGGTGTTGGAGAAGACTCTTGAGAGTCCCTTGGAATGCAAGGAGATCCAATCAATCCATCCTAAAGGAGACCAATCCTGGGTGTTCATTGGAAGGACTGATGTTGAAGCTGAAACTCCAATACTTTGGCCACCTCATGCGAAGAGTTGACTCATTGGAAAAGACCCTAATGCTGAGTAGGATTGGGGGCAGGAGGAGAAGGGGATGACAGAGGATGAGATGGTTGGATGGCATCACTGACTCTATGGACATGGGTTTGGGTGGACTCCGGGAGTTGGTGATGGACAGAGAGGCCTGGCATGCTGCAATTCATGGGGTCGCAAAGAGTTGGACACGACTGAGCGACTGAACTGAACTGAAAGAAGGAAATAAGGTAGAATTGGTACCTGATTTCAAAGAATTTAAAATTTAGGCTTGTTGTTATTCAGTTGCTCAGTCATGTCTGATCTTTTGAAAATCCATGGACTGCAGCATGCCAGACTTCCCTGTCCTTCACCATCTCCTGGAACTTGCTCAAACTCATGTCCATTGAATTGATGATGCCATCCAACCATCTCATCCTCTGTCGTCCCCTTCTCCTCCCACCCTCAATCTTTCCCAGCATCAGGGTCTTTTCCAATGAGTCAGCTCTTCGCATTGGGCGGCCAAAGTATTGGAGCTTCAGCTTCAGCATCAGTCCTTCCAGTGAATATTCAGGGTTGATTTCCTTTAGGATTGACTGCTTCGATCTCCTTGCAGTCCGAGGGACTCTCAAGAGTCTTCTCTTGGGTTTAGAGACAGATATTAAATAATGGATCATTAAAAGTGACTTTTAATTAGTGCAGGGTGCCAGGAGAATGAAGAATAGGCACAGTGTGTTCAAGGTCCTTAGGTGAGAAGAAGCTTGGCCCTTTGGAGAAAATGAGAGAAGATTGATGGCGCCTATACAGCAATAGAAGGGCGAGATTGACAAGAGATCAATGTGTGGAGCTGGGCAGAGGCCAGATCATGTAGGGGCTTTTAGGTCACATTAAAACATCTGAAATGTATCATATAACCGAAAGAAAGTCATTTAAGGTTATGGAGCAGGATTGCAACATGATTGAATCTACTGTTTAAAAAAAAACTTTTTCTAGCTGTCAGTTGAATACTGATTGTGGGGAGATAAGTTGGGTGAATGATGATTGTAATTTATGCTAGTGTGATGTAAGCGGGAAGAGAGAAAACTGGATGGATTTAGAGACTTTTAGAAGCTAGAATCCACAATATTTAAAGATTAATTTGATGTGTGTGTGTGTGTGTGTGTGTGTGTGTGTGTGTGTGTGTGCGCGCGTTTGCTATTCTGTGTTGAACGAGTGGTGGAAGCATGAGGGAGAAGAAAATGTCAAAGATGACTCAAGTTTCTTAATTAAGTGGTTTCATGAATGACAGCATGTTTTTAAATGCTTATGTGGAAAAATTTAAAAAAATGCAAGGCTGTCAACCTAGCCTCCCTCATCAATCTTTGGAACCTAAAACCTTATACTCTTTAAAAGTGTATTCAAGTGTCTCCTATAAAAAGACAAAAGATCCGGATGATGGCGGTTGATAGGTAGCTTTTAAAACCATTTGTAATAGAGATTTCTGGGACTCTAACTTGTGGCAAGAAATGAGCCTTGAGTTCATGAGACTCGTCTGGAGGGGGCTCTTAAAGTAGTTGGTGAGATGAGGAAATGGAGGACAGGAAAAAAAGAGAGGGCTTGGAAACAGGCCTTACTGTTGGCAAATGCAAGAATTTTGCTGGGGAATGGGAAGGTCCTAAAGGGCATGTATCATAGCATCTCCAGAGAATCAGATGCTGCAAATGTGTAACTGCCATTCTAATCTCCTCCCCTTTGCTTTCAGCTGAGCTCTTCGCCATCTTAATGGCAACCTTCTTTCACAAACTTAGAATCTAGTTGAGCTTCACTATCTCCCATACCTGATTTCCTGCAACTTTCCCTGAAATATCGAGCTCATAAGCCCTTAATGCTTCTGTGACTCAGCACCGCTTGCTAATTAATGTAATACATTTTAGAAACTGTCTCAAAAGGTTTTAGCTTTCTGCCACCCCCGCCCTTCATTTCCCTCCACCCACACTTTGTGCTAAATATAAACCAACTCATCTGACTAAACCATGAATCCTTTTATAAAATGCACTAGATGGCAGTAGAGGAACTCTTTCACTGTGGAAAAATGCCTTCTGTGCAAGGGGGGTGTGTATGAAAATGGTCAGATTCTGGCTTCCCACTGTTACCTGAATTAAAGGCAGAGAGAATGTACAAGAGGAGAGTAGCACAGTTAGTTTAAATGCTGCTTCATCGATTCACTCTGCTTGGTGTTCACATCACACAGGAGAAAAGGCTTTCAAGTACACTTGTCTCTTGTTTAATGAAGTTAATGCGTCTCTGTTTTTTCAACCCATAAAGTTAATTTTCACTAAATAAACCCTGTTTTTCCTCACTGAATTTCATTATTAAATGGGGGATACAGTCCTTTAGGAAAAAGAAAAACTGTTCATGAATATTATTAAATCCTAGGAAGTCAGCAAATATTTTGAAATAGCTGATTTAAAGGAAAATAACAACCGTGTGCCTGAAACACTGACAATAGTATTAAAATATTTACAAATATTCCTAAAATATCAGTAACATTATGCTATATTCCAAATAAGTCAGAAAATAGAAAATATTGAGAAAGAAAATATAGCATAGTAACAGAGTCTTTTGAAACAAAGGATCAAACTTTCAAGCTAGTCACTCTTTAAATCTTTAGTTGTGTTGTTCAGTCATTAAGTCATGCCTGACTCTTTGTGACTCCATGGACAGCATCGCACCAGGCTTCCCTGATCTCCACTATCTCCTGGAGTTTGCTCAGACTCATGTCCATTGAGTCAGTGATGCCATCTCATCTTCAACCATCTCATCTTCTGCCACCCTCTTTTCCTCCTGCCCTCCTGCCCTCTTTCCAGCATCAAGGTCTTTTCCAATGAGTCAGCTCTTCCCATCAAGTGGCCAAAGTATTGGAGTTTCAGCTTTAGCATCAGTCCTTCCAATGAATATTCAGGGTTGATTTCCTTTATGACTGACTGCTTTGATCTTGCAGTCCAAGGGACTCTCAAGAGTCTTCTCCAACACCACAGTTTGAAAGCATCAATTCTTCGGTGCTCACCCTTCTTTATTGTCCAACTCTCACATCCGCACATGACTACTGGAAAAGCCATTACTTTGACTATACAGACCTTTGTCAGTAAGTGATGTTTATGCTTTTTAACATGCTGTCTAGGTTTGTCATAGCTTTCCTTTCAAGGAGGAAGCGTTTTTTTTTTTCATTTCATGGCTGCAGGCACCACCCACAGTGATTTTGGAGCCCAAGAAAATAAAATCTGTCACCGTTTCCACTTTTTCCCCTTCTGCTTGCCATAAAGTGATGGAACTGGATGCCATGATCTTATTTGTTTGAATGTTGAGTTTTAAGCCAGCTTTTTCACTCTCGTCTTTCATCTTCATCAAGAGGTTCTTTAGTTCTTCTTCACTTTCTGCCATTGGAGTGTGAAGTGACTTAGCAGCAGCAGCAGCAGCAGTGGTATCATCTGCATATCTGAGATTGTTGACATTTCTCCTGGCAATCTTTAGTAGTTTGATTCAATTTTTCCATTGCCTTGAATGGTCACATCCCCTTTTAAACTATATATTAAATGTAATTCATTTAAAACTTTTTTTTTTTTTTTTTGGTAAGAAAATTTGGGCTCTTTCCAGGTATTAGCTCATGCTGACTCTTTAATGGCCAAAGCAGTGTGGTATTTATTTAACCGATGATAGATGGTTTGTATTAGGTAATATTATTAACATTTGCACCATGTGTTATCATTTATAAAAAGTTTTTTTCATAAACATTATTTCATTTAAGCTTTACAACAATGTGGTTTTTGAGGGATTATTATCCTTTTTTTTTTTTACAGATGAGTAAAAAAGATAATAAAGGTTGAATAACATATCCAAAGTCGTACACATTTTAAGTGGCAGAATTATGACATAAACCTAAGTTTTGACTCTAAATCTCTGGATCTTCCCACTACTCGTCACTGAGTGTCCTGTTGAAGATAGACTGGGGCTGATGGTGAAGGGCTTTGTAAACCTTGGAATAGAGATTTTCTGTCAAGAGCAATGGGGAGCCACTGAAGCACCCTGAGCTAAGGCACAACATGGTTTGCATTTAATGAAAGACAACACTGGTTATAGCATGGAAGTCGTTTGGAGGCAGCAAGAGTGGCTGTGGGGAGGTTGGGTAGGTGGCTGTGTCAGTGTTCAGAAAAAGAAAGTGGCTTTAGGTGATGCCAATGGGCCATGGACTGCAAGGAGATCAAGGCAGTCATTCCTAAAGGATATCAACCCTGAATATTCATCGGAAGGACTGATGTGGAAGCTGAAGCTCCAATACTTTGGTCATCTGATTCGAAGAAGTGACTCATTGGAAAAGCCCCTGATGCTGGGTAAGATTGAAGACAGGAGGAGAAGGGGGTGACAAAGGATGAGATGGTTGGAAGGCATCACTGACTCAATGGGCATGAGTTTGAGCAAACTCCAGGAGATAGCGAGGGACAGGGAAGCTTCACGTGCTGCAGTTCAAGGAGTTGCAAAGAGATGGACCCGACTTAGCGAATGAACAACAACAAAATGGTCATTGTGAAAGAAAACTGGTCCGATTTAAGAGAAGTTCAGTAGTTAAAATGAGTAGGACTTGATCAAGTATAAGCTGAGGATAAAGGAAAGGGGTGTGCCAAGGATGACTTTTTTGATGGTAGCAAAGGTTTTTGTTTTTTTTTTCTGAAATGTTGTCTACTATCTAATCAATAAAAGTCCTTGCTAACAGAATTTCTTTTATAGTTTTAAATTGCATTTCTGAAAGGCTGTGCTCTTTTGTCTGAGCGTTCTTCCTTCTGTTTCTCCCCATCCTACCAGCCTGAGCTTAGTCTGTCTCCTCCTGAAAATTCCTCTGTTTGCCCAGCTGGAAAGCTTTTCTGTTCTCCTGTGGCACCATGTCCACACCTCTGGCTTAGCTATTGTCACTCTCTGCATTTACTGTGGGGTTTATATCTACTGCAAACAGACTATAATTCTTTCAAGTTAAACTTGAATAAATATCAACTGAATAAATATTTGAATTAATAGATTTGAACTCATACTTTTCTTCCATTTTACAAGTAAGATGGTATTCTCATTAAAAAATGGAAAGGTTAATGTCATAAACAAGAAACTTAAGGCAAAGATGAGGACAGGAGATTAGTGGACGCTTAGAGCTCTAATCTAAAATAATTTAGCTTCTAGCTCCAGAGACACTACTTCATAGACCAGTGAAAAGACTTTAGACGTGATATCAGAACTAAGTCATAATCTTACAGAAATCGTAGAGAATGTCAGTAGCCTCAAATGAAAGTAAATGGGAGAATGCTACAATTTTTATTAGGAAAGAATGGTAAGTTCCAGAAACAAAATTCACTAATTTTTGTTTAAATCACAAAAATAATAAATTAATTGATTAATTATCCAATTTATTTATTCTATAAAAATACATTGACTTACTGAGAACACAAAGATAAATAAGAAGGAAACCATAGCCTCTTAGAGGAGACTTAGAAGCATGAAAGAATAAATGTAATGTGATGTGACCTGTATTATAATAGAGATATGTACATACAGCTATGGCATTACAAACGAGAAATTAATTCTGCCTGAGCATGTGGTCATGGATCGTTGTAGATAAGAAGTGACATTTGCATTACTCTTTAAATAATAAATTGGAATTCCCCAGAAATCAAATGGGGAAAAGCATCACAAGCATGCAAAATGCATAATCGAGTTATGAAAGAATTATAATGCCTGTCTGAGCAGGTGGAACAGAAGATGTGTGAGAGAAAATGACATGAGATAAACCCAGAAGGCCAGGTTAGAACTGAGAGAGGACCTAGCTTAGGAGCCCTAATAAGAAACTGGTGCCTGATTGTGTAAAACATTTTAGAGCTCATTAAAAACAAACAAACAAAAAAACACATGGATTACAAGTGTGCAGAAAAAAAGTGTAGTGATAATAAGAATTAGTATGTGAGTGAGAACCTGCAGTGTCTGGCGGAGAGCAATGATCAATAAATATTGGAAGAATAACATTAGATTCCTAAGAAAGGTTTAAAATAAACAATATTTAAAATATTTGTGATGCAAAATAAAATATACAAACCAATAGCCTTTGTACATACTAGAAAGGAATGACTGGGAACTGTAATGGAAACAATACCATTTTCAATAGCAACAAACAAAATCTACATATGTGTAACCTTATAAAAAATGAAAATTTGGAAGTCTCAAATTTGGACAACTTAGCAGTGGCCACAGGACTGGAAAAGGTCAGTTTTCATTCCAATCCCAAAGAAAAGCAATGCCAAAGGATGTTCAAACTACTGCACAATTGTACTCATCTCACACACTAGCAAAGTAATGCTAAAAAATTTTCCAAGCAGGCTTCAACAGTGCATGAACCAAGAACTTTCAGATATTAAAACTAGATTTAGAAAAGGCAGAGGAACCAGAGATCAAATTGTCAACATTCATTGGATCATAGAAAAAGCAAGAGAATTCCAGAAAAAAGATCACTTCTGCTTCATTGACTATGCTAAAGCCTTTGACTGTGTGGATCACAACAAAGTGTGGAAAATTCTTAAGGAGATGGGAATACCAGACCACCTTACCTGCATCCTGAGAAATCTGTATGCAAGTCAAGAAGCAACAGTTAGAACTAGACATGGAACAACAGACTGATTCCAAATTGGGAAAGGACTATGTCATATTATTACCTTGCTTATTTAACTTGCCTGGCGTGCTGTAGTCCATGGGGTTGCAAAGAGTCAGACATGACTGAACTAAACTGATAAAAAAATGAATTGGAATCTAGAAGAGTAAAATATAAAACATTAGTAAACGATATAAAAGATGCAAGATGACTTGAATATTTGATTAAACAGGCTATGTCATTGGATGGGAACACCACATTTAAGAGATATTAATTCTTATAGCTTATTTAGCAGCTTGAAAGTGAAAAAGAAAGTCGCTCAGTCGTGTCCAACCCTTTGCAACTCCATGGACTGTAGCCTGCTAGTCTCCTCTGTCCATAGAATTTTCCAGACAAGAATACTAGAGTGGGTAGCCATTCCCTTCTCCAGATATAGTATTTTAATGTTATTTTAATAAAAATCTGAATGATTTTTTTTTTCTATGCAGGAAGAAAATACATATTTAAACTTCTTCTGGAGGAGTAGTAAGATATGAGCATCCAAATTTTGTTTTAAAAAAAGACTAATGAAAAAGTTTTCTCTTTTTTGGTATCAAAAGATATTACAAAGCTATAATAATTGAAATAATATGGTACCAAAACAAAATCAAACATGAATATCATTGGCATGTCATAAGAACTCATAAATAAACTTTAGTGTATAAATAACATGTCATTGAAAGTTAATGTGAAAAATGGTTTATTCCATAAACGATACTGGCAAAGTTTTTTAGCTGAAATAGAGGCTCATTTACCATGCTTCTAAACACCAGAAAAATTCATAGACAATTTTAAGTATGATTATTGATTTTATTTTTTTGATTATTGATTTTAAAATAATGCTATTGTAATTATTGATTGAAGACTTGTTGTAGTGTAAAACCTATGAATTGTGGGGTAAAAAATTGATTGGTATTTTTATGGAATGTACAATTTGTGATATATGTTTTAGTAGATACTCTCTTAATTTATCAAAATTCAATTATGTAAGTACTTGTATGCATACTTATGTGTTCATGCTCAGTCATGTCCAATTCTTTGCAACCCCATGGGACTGTATCCTGCCAGGCTCCTCTGTCCAAGGAATTTTCCAGGCAAGAATACTAGAGTGGGTCACTATTTCTTTCTCCTGACCCAGGGATCAAACCTGAATCTCTTGCGTCAGCTGCATTGGCAGGTAGATTCTTTACCACTGAGCCACCTCGGAAGCAAATATTTATGTTATGCACCAATTAAAAAATGTACATCCTTAAACATTGATAATTATTAGAGAAGTGCAAATTTAAACCACAAGGAAGTATCACTTCACACCAATCAGAATGGCTATCATCAAATGTCTAAAAACAGTCTTATACTGTTGGTGGGAATGTAAATTGGTGCAGCCACTATGGAAAACAGTAGAGAGGTTCCTTAAAAAACTAATATAGAACTACTATGTGATCAAACAACCCCACTCCTGGATAGATATTTGGAAAAGATGAAAGCTCAAATTAAAAAAGGTACTTGCACCCCTATATTCATAACAGTACTATTTACAATAGCCAAGACACAGAAGGAACCTAAATGCCCATTGGCAGGTGAATGAATAAAGAAGATGTGGTATACATATACAATGAAATATTGCATGGTCATAAAAAAATCAAATAATATCACTTGCAGCAACATGGATGGGCCTAGAGAATATCATATTTAATGAAGTAAGTCAGACAGAGAAAGACAAATATTAAATGATGTCACATGTGCAATCTAAAAAATAATACAAATAAATCTAAGTACCAAATAGAAACACAGTCACAGACAGAATAAAAACTTATGGCTACTAAAGAAGAAAGTGGGGAGGGAGGGAGAGCTTAGGAGTGCAAAATTAATAGATACAAATTAGTATACATAATCTAGACAAACAACAAGGATTTACTGTATAGCACAGGAAACTATATTCAGTATCTTCTAATAATCTCTAATGGAAAGTAATCTGAAAATATAACTAAATCAGTTTGTTGTGCACCTGAAATTAACACAATATTGTGCACAAATTATATTGCAATGAAAAAGAAAATTAAAGAATGCATCATTTTGGATGGACATTGTTAACCCTGAACAAGTCAGATTCTTGACTTCAGAAATATACCTTGTTCTACTATATTTGGAGAAAAACTGATCCACATGGACTTCATAAGGACACTCCAGTGAAAGGACAGAGAGCTTCAAACTGAAGAAAAAGGAAGACTCAAGTTTATGCTTTCTTCATGAAGCATGTTTCAAATATAAAGATAAAAACACTATAAAAGTAAAAGAATCAAAAAAGATACATGAGGCAAATAATTAACAAAAAAGAAACTAGGAGCGGCTCTATCAGTATCAGACAAAGTAGACTCTGGAAAAAGGAATATTGCCAGAGATAGTAAAGATAGGCCATAGAGAAAAAAAATTCAATAAAATTAAAAAATCTATAGTTCTTCTGGTTAAAACTAAAAGAGGACTGACTTTCCTGGCCGTGCAATGGTTAGGACCCAGCTTCAACTGCACAAGGGGCTGGTTCAATCCCTGCTGGGGAACTAGGATCCTGCGAGCTGTGGAGCATAGCCCAAAAATAAATAAATTAATAAAAAAGAGGAAAGTCACAAATTATCAATACAAGAAACCAAAGAGGAGCTATCACTATAGGTTCTATAGGCATCAAGATAATAATAAGACAATGTTATTAGTACATTTATGACACATTTGACAACTTAGGTAAAATGGACAATTCCTCGAGAGACACAAATTAACCAAATGGACTCAAAAAGCTAAAAATCTTAATAGCTTTTAAATCTCCTTTAAAAATTGAATTTGTACTTAAAAATCTTCTTACAAAAAATGTCTGGTCTATATGGTTTCACTGCTCAAGTCTACCAAATGTTTTAGGAATGAAAAATACTAATTCTATGTGAATTCTTTCAAATGGAAAACAGGTAGAGATAGTTCATAACTCATTTTTTATGAGGTAGGCATAGAGAGATGCCATGTTTATGGACTGGAAGCTTCAATATTGTTGAAATATAAATTGTTCATAAATTAACATTTAGATATGATTCAATTCCAATAAAAATTGAAGTTGAATTTTTTTTTTGGTAGAAACTGATCAGTTGATTACAAAATTTAATGTAAGTGAAGAGGACCCTGAGTATTTAAAAATTTTAAGCAAAGAATGACAAAGTTGAAGGACTTCCAGCTTACTGAAGCTACAGTAATTAAGACAATGTGGCTATGTCTAAGTATTAATATACAGGGCAATGGACAAAATAGTGAGCTCAGAAATACACTCATCCATATATGGTTATTTGATTTTCTATTAAAGTGTCATGGTAATTTCATGAGCAAAAGTATACCCTTAGAAAAATCTTGCTGGAACAACTGTTTATCTTCATGAAAAATGAACCTGGACTCTTATTTCATTTCATTTACCATAAATTAACTTAAAATGAATCATAGAATTAAACATGAAAACTAAAACTATTGGACTTCCTTCCAAAAACATAAGAGAAATTCTTCACAATCATGGGATAGATGTAGATTTCTTAGCGAGGACACATTATGCATAAACCATAAAAGGAAAGCAGAAAATCAGATTTTACAAAAAAGGAAAATTTCCAATATTTAAAAGACAGTTCAGTTCAGTTGCTCAGTCGTGTTGACTCTTTGCGACCCCATGAAACGCAGAACTCCAGGCCTCCCTGTCCATCACCAACTCCCAGAGTCCACCCAAACCCATGTCCATCGAGTTGGTGATGCCATCTAACCATTTCATCCTCTGTTGTTCCCTTCTCCTCCTGCCCTCAATCTTTCCCAGCATCAGGGTCTTTTCAAATGAGTCAGCTCATCATATCAGGTGGCCAAAGTATTGGAGTTTCAGCTTCAACATCAGTCCTTCCAACGAATATTCAGAGCTGATCTCCTTTAGGATGGACTGATTGGATCTCCTTGCAGTCCAAGGGACTCTCAAGAGTCTTCTCCAACACCACAGTTCAAAAGCATCAATTCTTCAGCACTCAGCTTTCTACTTTATGAAAATGAAAAGGTAAGCCACAGGCTAGAGAAAGTATTTTCAATATATCTGGTAAAGGACTTGTATATAGAATATATAAAGAAGACTTATATTCTACTGAGAGGTTTTGCTGAGCCTTGAAAGACACTGGGATTCTTGGCCTCCGGAGGAGAAGAATTCAATCTGGGGTCAGTGATGAGACTTGATCTCTCAGAGCTTTTGTGTAATAAAGTTTTATTAAAGTATAAAAGAGATAGAGAAAGCTTATGACATAGACATCCGAAGGGCAGAAAGCATGCCCCCCTGCTAGTCTTTAGCTGAATGTTATATAGCTACTAGCAGTCTGCTAGGAGAAGGCAATGGCAACCCACACCAGTATTCTCGCCTGAAGAATCCCAGGGACAGAGGAGCCTGGTGGACCGCCGTCTATGGGGTAGCACAGAGTTGGACACGACTGAAGCGACTTAGCAGCAGCAGTCTGCTAACTAGAGAAAGGAAATGTTTCAAAACTCAGAGAATGGCACTAGGCCCTTCACCCACAACATGCATTTTGAGATAACATTGGCACAAGGTGAGTTGTCCTGGGCCATAAAATGATTGACATGAATCTTGAAGAAAGGCAGGTTTCCAAGTTAAGTACAATCTTAAATTAACATAGCTTAAGAAAATATTTGCAAGAGTAAAGCATACGGGTTTGTCAAGTTGGTTCTGAGTCTTAGGCAGAACTGACTTGAAGACCGAGTCTAGGGTAAATATATAGGTCATTAACATAGCTTAAGACAAACATTTCCATAAGAAAAATGCATTGGTTAGCTCAACAGTTTGAGAAAAGTTAAGAGGTGGAACCAGTTGTCGTCATGGCAACACAGAATTTTAAAAGAAGCTCTTTTTAAATTTGCATAGAGAAGGGGAAAAAATCTAACACTTGTTTGTTTCCTCCTGTCACTTAAGGGCTGGTGCACTGGGATGACCCAGAGGGATGGGACAGGGGGAGGTGGGAGAGGGGTTCAGGATGGGGAACACACATAAACCCATGGCTGATTCATATCAATGTATGGCAAAACCCACTACAATATTGTAAAGTAATTAGCCTCCAACTAAAATAAGTTAAAAAAAATAATTTGAAACATTAAAAAAAAAAAAGAGATTAAAAAATGTCAGACACTTGCAGCCTATTTCCTCTGTTTGGAGACCCCTGGCTTTCCTGCTTGTTACCCTCTCACTACAATGGAAAAATATCAATAAAAATAGGTGAATATTTGGACAGATATTTCATAAAATAATGCATACAAATGTGATTAAGCATACGAAAACAAATTCATTATTAGTCATCAGGAATTAAACCCCTAATCTGATATCACTACACATATTAGAATGATTAAAATTAAAAGCTAATAATAGAAAATGTGAGTGAAAATGTGAAATAATTGAAGCTTTTATACTTTGCTGGTGGGAATATAAAATGGGACAATCAGTTTGGAAAATAGTTTGGCATTTTCATAAAAAGTTAAATATATATTTGCCACATGACTCAACATTTGCATTTTAGGTATGTATACAATGGAAACGAAAACAAATGGTATCAGAAGAACTTCTGGGCTGATGTAAACATTTTATCTTTATTGACTGTACTGTTGTATTTTGCAAAACTCATCAAATTATGCCCTCAAAATCAGTGCATTTTATTGTATGAAAATTGTACCTTAATAAAGTTTATTTGCTAAAGGCACCTGTATAAGTGGGAAACATCTTTGGCACAACTTTGAGGGACAAAGTGTTATTCTGATTTTATATATGTGTATTTGCTTAGTCGCTCAGTCATGTGTGACTCTATGCAACATTTTGGACTGTAGCCTGCCAGGATTCTCTGCCCATGGGATTTCCTAGACAAGAATGCTGGAGTGGGTTGCTATTTCCTTCTCCAGGGGATCTTACCAACCCAGAGATCGAAACTGTGTTTCCTGAATTGCAGGTGGATTCCTTACCTGCTGAGTCAATTGTCACGCGAGTGTATGCTCCTCGGTTCTTGTCACGTCACAACAAAGATTTGGAGTGACGGACATTAGAGCCCTCGGCGGGTCACGGCTCTCAGGTCTTGGACAGACCATGTTATAGCTCTTAGAAAATCACTGTTACAGCTCTATTTTATTTAGATAATAGCAGGAAAATCCATCCTTGAAGCATGAGGGCCTGCCGACGGTCGACCCAAAGACACAAGGAGAAGAACGCCCCAGCGCGCGGGAGAGAGACAAAGGGAGAAAGAGCGCTTTGGCTCCGCTTTTTATATGTTTTTTTCCCTCCCCCTGAGCCTGCCCTATGTAAATTGGGCTTGGCCAGGAGCGCTGTTCTACCTGAAGTTCTCACGCCGGTCCTCGGACCTTCCGTTGATCTTCCTCTGTTCCATTTTCGCGGGCTTTTGCCTTCCTTTCTTTTAGCCACCGCTATTTAGCAGCAACACAATGAACAAGAAAAACTTGAAGACTCAATAGGTGAAGGGCAAAAGATCATGAAGAAGAAATGCATTCACAGAGATGAAATACTAATGAGTAATAAAATTATAAAAATATTCAAGTTGTTTAGTAATCATATAAACTCTAATTAAAATGATTAAAAGAGTCTTGCCTTTTCATAGCAAAAGCTTGTGAAATACATCTGGGAAAAAGATAGAAAAATAATAAATGAATTACAAATGTTTTCAGAAAAGATGAAAGTATCTGTGATATCTGGATAGTAAGATTATGAGTAATTTTAGTTTTATCTTTACACTTTTGTGAATTTCTCAAGCTTTTGACAAGATGGGCATATGGTTTTTATGTTGAGAAAAAAATGTGTGTGTGTGTGTGTGTGTGAGTTTAAAATCTGCCTTGTCAAACAACGTTCATTTTGTTTTTTGATGTGTTGGTGGGTTAGTGGAAATGCTTTGGTTCTACCAATATTATTTCAGCTCAGTGACTGACAAAATTTCTCATGGTATTTTATTACAAAAATAATGGACTGTGAGCGGGGTGAAATACAGTTAGGGAGAGTCACAGTTGGTTGAGCAGTTCACTCAGTTACAAATATTTATTGAGTACTCACGACTCTCTAGGGCCTCTGCTGGGCCCTGAGGATGTAAAGTGAATAAGACAGGGTTTCTGCCTTCAGAGACACTTAGTTCAGGGAAGAACAAGCATGCGTGTAAATAACCACAGTTCCACAGTGACATACACCCACTGCAGGTGTGGCAGGAGGCTTTTAGAATGACTGTCCTAGGGGCAACATCACAGAGGAAGTTTTTATGTCCACTTACTTTATGGTAAGTGCCATTCTAAGTGCTTTACTTTGAGTCAAGAATATGAGTCAGGAATCACAGTTGCAAGCAACAGAGGCCAACTCTGACTGATTACTCAGAAAAGCAGTTTTGTTTAAAAGATGTATAGCTGTTAACCCAGAGGAACAGGCTCAAGACAGTTTCTGGGGACGATATTGGAAACCTTGATGTGCTACAGGCTCCACTGAGAAGTAGAGTGATCACATCGCCATGGCTGATCCTGTTGTATCAGGACTCAGTCTTGCTACCCTCAGGCCCTGAAACTCTGTCTCTGCAACCAGCACAATCAGCACAATGATCACCATGCCAAGGTCACCATCTTTGGGATTAGGGCCTCTTGGGTGGGTGAGTAAATGTTGTTGGTGGATTTTAGGTCACACACTGTCTCCTTAACTGTAACAAAGTTGGAGAGTTCTGGGTTTTTGCCTTGAGTAGACACAACTCATAAGACTGGACACTCTCTATATGTAGCGTGGATATTCAGAATATGCTGGGTAACCAGAAAGCCTAACAGTTATCCTCCACACAAGTCATTTAATTCTTGTGACCACCTCATGAGGTATTACATAGTCTCCATTTTTAAGATGAGGAAACTAAAGATTTAAGAAGACAAAGAACATGCCTGAGTCTCCAAAGCTAGGAAGTGATAGATAGAGCAGGAAACTGAAGTCTTTCTGGATCCCAAACTCACATGCCATCAACTACAATTCATGCTCTGACTCACAGAGATGATCACTCATAAAGAACAGGAGTTTTCAAGATCAATGTGGCTGGATTGAGTCCATTGTGAAGAAGCAGGAGAGGATGATACTGGAAAGGTAATGAAGTTCTGGACCATGATGAGAGGAGAAGCTGATAAAAATGACCAGGTTCAGCAGATTTAGGGCTCAGCTGTATTTGATGTCAGAAAGAATTCAGGGTAAAAAATATTTAATCAGTGTTTTTCCTGGGATCCTCTTCACCTGATTTTTTTTTCAGACCAGGGTTCTAACTCCTTCTCAGTTGTTCTGGCCATAAATTATTTGGACTTTATTTTATAAATTCTTAGACTTAACCTGTCGAAAGCAATGGACATTCTGCACACAACACTCTGTACATACATCTTCAAGGTGTTCACAGATTTTTTTCCTGGAGTCCATCCTTTGAACATTCATGAGTTCAGGAGAGGGGGAAAAAAAGGAGAAATTAACTGATACTACAATATAATGAGACTTGTACTTTAAAAAGAGATAAGCTTGACAGAAGTTTGGAGCATGTGTTAGGAGAGGATCAACAAAATGAAAGAAGAGAAAATAATTAGGAGAGTATTGCAAGCCTCTAAGCAAGAATTGATGAAGATTTAATTATACAAAAATTGTTATTTGTTTTGTGAAATCTCAGATGGACATCTCTGTGAACTGATGTACTTAAATTCAGCTGTACAATTATAGGATAAGTGAGGTTCACTTGATCTGAAACAGTTCATATTTGGGACCCTGGAGGCCTATATACTAACGCATTCTGATGTATACCACAAACGAAGCAACTGCCTCAACTCTGAAAGCCATTTGGATTTGAATGTAGAGAAGTACAGTGTTTCCTCAGGAAAATGTGGCCCCTCTCTGCTCTGCTCTGGTTGAGCCATAATAGAACGCTTCTCGAAACCTTAGGAGTCATGTTTAAATAACATGTAGTGAAAGTTAAATGGCATTTAAGAGAAAGGGGATACGACAGGAAAATGCTGGAGAGTTATTTCACTATAGAAGAGGAAGGATCAGAGCACAGTATTACTTAAGGTGAATTAACAGCAAACAAATTAAAGTTTTCAAATATTTGAAAAGCTAGCATGTGAAAGAGTAATAACATTTATTCTCTGTCACTCCAGGTGTCAGAAAGATGATTGGGTAGGAGTCAGATTTAGGGTCAGTTTAAAAAATAAGTGTGCAATTATTACAACTGTCTAAAGAAGACTTGCCTGGCTTGCAAGGCAGAGAGACCTTCAGACAAAAGCTGGACACCATCTGTTAGAAGGTCTACAGAAGGGAAGTCTGCATGGAAGCTGGGGGCTGGACTGGGAGCAGATGAAAAGGAGATGGGGAGAAATGAGTCATTTAAAGTCTAAGTTATCTTAAATTTTGAGAGCATGTAATACCAAATACATAATTTGGAGAGGAAAATGGCAACCCACTCCAGTATTCTTGCCTGGAGAATCCCATGGACAGACGAGCCTGGTGGGCTACAGTCCATGAGGTTGCAAAGAGTTGGACATGACTGAAGCAACTTAGCATGCATGCATGCAATACCACATAATTAGATAACACCATCTTATTTAAATAAATAAAATAAAATTATTCAAAAAAAGGAAAATGGCCAAAGAACTCTTGAGACCACAGCAGCTTCTTCAAGACTGAAGGAAAGAAGGGTCAGAAAGCAGCCTTCTGTCTCCCTTGTCACCTGAGTTTTCTTGCTCTGAGTCTACCAGGCAACAGTGAGATTCATAGAAGAAACACACATTTTTATGACTAAAAAGCAAAGGGTAATGAAGAGTACACGATGCCTGATGAAAAGAAGTAAAAAGGGATAGAAATTCTTTCCCAGGAAGAGCTGGTAGTTGTGAAAACAAAAATCATAATAAAATTATTCATGTTATTTTTATAAATATTGAGCTTTTATTTCATGCCAGATTTGGTGCAAAAAGCTTTGCAAACATTGTTTCAGTTTACCCTCACAAAAACCCTAGGAGGTCATATCAATGTCATCCCTCATTTTATGGATAAGAAAATGGAATCTTTGAGAGCTTAAATAGCTTGCTATGAAGTAGTGTTGGGATTATTAAGCAGGCCATTTAAATATCTTATCCAAAGATCTTCAATTTCCAAGGTGTACCTGCAAGAGTTTATAACCCACACTTCCTATAATTGAGAGCTATTTTATTATTTTAATATTAATTAGATTCTAAAGCTCAAACAGCTTTCTCTCTTAATAATATTCTCTCAGTCTCTCTCTCTTCTACTCTGTCTCTCTTGGATAAAGCAGGATTGTAGCCATATAGGCAGATGGATGAAACCTGGATTGATAGAGGTTCTCTCTGGAAAGAACAGTTTCATGTTCATCTACCCATCTGCTTGGTATCCATGCAACCATGAAACAGAACAACTTTCCCATATTTATACTCTTCTTCTTCGCACCAGGCAGACATGGGGAATTACATGGTCATTTAGAAGTTTGACTGTCCATTTAGGGATATCTCATAACACCCTATAGAATAAAATTACAGACGAGGACATTTTTCTTCTTTCTTTCCCCAGAGATTAATGTTCCTGTTATAGATAACCTTGTATATACAGTTCAGATTGACTAAGACTCCTTCTTATAGGAGCTTATCTCAGTTTGCAAATCAGTTCTCCAAATTCAGCAAAATTCCAGTTGGTGCATAAATTCAGTGTTCGTGCCCCCCTCTTTATTTTCTCATAAGGATTCTGTTACCTTCTATTCAATATTTAGTCTTGCATTGGTAAGCCAAGGGAATAGGAAACATCTATTCATAGAAAGTACTCTTAGATTTTAATAGAAAAAGATGTTTCTGAAAATTAAGATAATATACACATTGATACTATTGCACGGAGAGTATAAGAAATGCTTCTTTTCAGTAAGCACATTTTTCTGGTTGTGGTGCTTGGGCTTCAAAGTTCATGGGCTCTGTAGTTTGTGGCTCAGAAGCTCCCTAATTGAGCACCTGGGCTCAGTCAGTAGTTGTGGTGTGCAGGCTTAGTTGCCCTGGGGCCATTTCCCTCACCAGGGGTGGAACTTGCGTCCCCTGCATTGGGGCAGATACTTCACCAGAGAAGGCCCCCTCCCTGTAAATCTAATCCCTTAGCCACATTAACAGATTTGTAAACTTGGTTCTACCACATCTGTAGTATTGCCAAGGTTGGTCACTGTTAACTTTCACACAGGCCCATCACACTACGTGTGGACATTAGTAAATTATTTACCCTTAATTTACCTGGACCTAATAGGAGCAATGGAGGTTGGAGAATAGACAACGTGAGGTCCTTCTAGACAGGAAGCTGACCACTGACATGATACCTTGCCATACCTCTTGCTTTGCACTCTTGTTTTTCCCTGTAGTGGAGAAAGTTAGTAGCCTCTTTACCCTGACATGAGATCTAATTAATTTGTAGGTTAAAAAATGTTAGTACTGGAAGAGACATAATGACAACCTCCTTCAAAACGACTTATGCCAGCACGCTGTGGCTCCCAGGACTGTTATAGTCAGCACTCCTGACCTCGAGGCAGGCCGCTGTCAACCCACTCCTCCACTGGAGACTCCTAGACACTAACATGCAAGTCTGGGTCAGTCTCCTGTGGGGTCACTGGGCCTTTCTCCTGAGTCCTGGTGCACACAAGGTTTTGTTTTTGCTCTCCAAGAGTCTGTTTCCCCAGTCCTGTGGAAGTTCTGTAATCAAATCCCACTGGCCTTCAAAGTCAAAATCCCTACGGGTTCTCAGTCCTTTGCCAGGTCCCCAGGTTGGGAAATCTCTTGTGGGCCCTAGAACTTTTGCAAAAGTGCGAGAACTTCTTTGGTATAATTGTTCTCCAGTTTGTTGGTCATCTGCTCTGCGGTTCTATAGTGGAGCTATATGGTGACCTCCTCCAAGAGGACTGATGCCACACGCTGCACTTCCCAGGGCTGATGCAGCTAGAGCCCCTGTCCCTGCAGTGGGCCGCTGCTGGCCCATGCCTCCACAGGAGATGCTCAAACACTCAAAGGCAGGTCTGGCTCAGTCTCTTGTGGGAGTCACTGCTCTTTCCCTGGATCCTGGTGTGCATAACGTTTTGTTTGTGCTCTCTGAGCATCTCTGGTGGGTCTGAGGTTTGATTCTAAATGTGATTTTGCTTCTCCTACTCTTTTGTTGGGGCTTCACCTTTGCCCTTGGACGTGGGGTATCTTTTTTTGGGAAGATCCAACATACTCCTGTTGATTGTTGTTCAGCAGCTGGTCGTGATTTTGGTGTTCTCACAGGAGAAGATGAGTGCACGTCCTTCTTCTCCGCCATCAAACAGTGTAACCCATTATATTAGAGCAGCATTTTTCGAACTACAAGGTGTGACCCATTAGAGAGGAGTAAAATCAGTCTAACGGATTGTGTTTCCTTTAATGTGGTCACAAATTCTCTGACTCTGCTATCATTAAGGAAAAGTCTGCATCTCCTCCTTTTGAATCTGGGTTGGCCAATAGAAGGCTAGATCATAAACAGCCTTGTAGTTTCCACTTGGGTCTCTTGGAATGCTCATTCTTGGGATGCTCTCTCTAAGAAACTGGTGCTGCTCTGTGAGAACCGCACCACGTGAAGAAGACAAGTGTAGCTGCTTACTTGACAATCAGAGCTGAGCTTCCAACTAAAAGCCAGCGTCACTGCCAGCCTTATGGGTGAGCCTAGCATAGTTGAACATCAGAAGTCTGTAGCTCTAGGCTACAGTCAGTTGCCTGACTGCAACTGCATAAAATTCCCGACACAAACCTCTCAAGTAGAAACAGTCAACCATAGAATCCCCTGAGATGATAATATGTTTTTTTAAGCCCTTAATTTCTTTTCTTTTTTTTAAGATTTATTTATTTCTTTATGGCTCTGCTGGGTCTTTGTTGCCGCACATGGGCCTTCTCCAGTTGTGGCAACTGGGGGATATTCTCTAGCTGTCAGTCTTCTCATTGTGGTAGCCTTTCTTGTTGTGCAGCCCAGGCTCCAGGTGCACAGGTTTTATAGTTGCCACATGTGGGATCAGTAGCTGCAGCTCACAGTCTCTAGAGTGCTGGCTCAGTAGTTGTGGGACACAGGCTTAGTTGGTCCATGGCATGTGGGATCTTCCTGGACCAGGGACTGAACTCATATCCCCTGCTTCCATGCTTTGACTGTCATAAATAGCACTGCTATGAATATTGATGTGCAAGTCTCTTTTCCAACTAGTGTTTTCATTTTTCACAGATCTATACCCAGGAGTAGAATTGCTGGATCATGTGAAAGTGTTAGTTGCTCAGTCATGTCTGACTCTTTGCGACCCCATGGATTGTAGCCCGCCAGGCTCCTCTGTCTGTGGAATTCTCCAGGCAAGAATATGGGAGTGGGTTGCCATTTCCTTCTCCAGGGGATCTTCCCAACCCAGGAATCGAACCCAGGTCTCCTGCATTGGAGGTGGATTCTTTACCCTCTGAGCTACCAAGGAAGCCCTCTGGGCTACCAGGGAAGCTGGATCATACGGTAAACTCTATTTTTACTTTTAAAAGGAAACTCCACACAGTTTTCCATAGTGGCTGTACCAATTTACATTCCCACCAACAGTGCAAGAGGTTCCCTTTTCTCCACATCCTCTCCAACATTTGTTATTTATAGACTTTAGATGATGGCTATTCTGACAAATGTAAGGTGGTATTTTATTGTGGGTTTGATTCACATTTTGATTAGCATTCAGTGATGTTGAACATCTTTTCATGTGCCTGTGAGCCATCTGTGTGTCTTTAGAAAAATGTCTATTCAGGTCTCCTGCTCATGTTCTGAATGGGTTGTTTGTTTTAGTTTTGGATGTTGAGTTGTATGAGCTATTTATGTATTCTTGTTATTAACCCCTTGTCAGTTGCAACATTTGCAAATGTTTTTTCCCATTCCATAGGTTGTATTTTCATTTTATTGATGGTTTCTGTTGCTGGTGCAAAGCCTTTTAAGTTTAATTCAGCCCAATTGGTTTAATTTTGCTTTTATTTCTTTTTGCCTTAGGAGACGACTGATCTAATAAAATCTTGCTATAATTTGTGTCAAAGAGTGTTCTGCCTATTTTCTCATCTAGGTTTATGGTTTCAGGTCTTATGTTGAGGTCTTTTAACCATTTTGAGTTTACTTTTGTATATGGTGTGAGGGAATGTTCTAATCTCATTGTTTTGCATGTGGCTGTCCCAAGGGGTTGCAAAGAGTCAGACTTGACTGAGTGACTGAACGTGAGCACATCCAGTTTTCTCAGCACCACTTGTTGAAGAGACTGTCTTTCCCCTATTATACAGTCTTGCCTCCTTTGTCAGATTAATTTACCATAGGTGCATGGGTTTATTTCTGGGATCTCTATTCTGTTCCATTGATTTATGTACAAGAAACGTTAAAAGAAGTTCTTTAGAGAGTAGCAAAATGATATAGGTCAGAATTTCTGAACTACATAAAAAAAGAAATTAGAGAAGGAATAAATGAAGGTAAAATTAAAACTTTTATTTTTCTTATTCTTAATTAATCTAACAGATAATAGCCGTTTAAAAGAATAATAGCAACAATGTGTTCAGTAAGTATGTACACATGCATGTTTATACATACTTTAGTATATTTATGTATAAGTATAATGAAAGCCAGCAATGATACAAGGGACAGGAGAGAGAAATTAGGTTTATTTTTATAAGATATTTGCAGTGCCCATGAAGTAGTGCAGTGTTATTTGAAAGTGGACATGAAATAGTTGTAAATGTATATTGCAAACTCTAAGGCAACCACCTAAAAAAAATAAAGGAAAAAGTATAACTGAGATACTAAGAAAGCAGAGAAAATACTCATATGACATGCTCAATTAAAACTACAAAGGGTGGAAAAGGAGTGGAAGATAAAAATAGGAAAAAGGAACAAGAGACAAAGGCAATGAAGAGAAAACACTGACAACTATAATGGTAAATATTAGTCCAACCATGTTTTGAACAATCATTTTGAACATCAATAGTCTAAATGTACCAATTAAAAGACAGATTGCCAGAGTAGATCAAAAACCCCAGCTATATGTTATCTAAAAGAAATCCACCTTAAATCTATGTCTTTAAAGACATGTAGATTAAGTAAATGAATGGATAAAGATATATCATGATAACACTAATCAAAATAAATCGTGGGTAGATATATTAATTTCAAACAGAGCAGACTTCTGAGTAAGGAAAGTTATCAGTAGTAAAGATGGGCATTACATAACCTGAAGGGGTCATTGTACAGGAATGCCTCAGAGTTCTGAATGTTTATGCACCTAACAGCTCAGTATTACAGATGGGAAGCAAAAACTGATGAAACAGCAAGCAGAATAGATGAATTTACTATTAGACTCAGAGACTTCAATGCTCATCTGTCAGAAATGGACTGATCCAGCTGGCAGAAAATCAGTAAGGACATAATTGAATGCAACAACACCATCCATCAATTGGATATAAGTGACATAATCAATTATTTCATTCAATGAGGCAGAATATATATTCTTCTCAAGTTTATATGGAACATTTACCAAGATAGACCACATTCTGGGCTATAGAACACACTGTAACAAATTGAAAGTTTTCATACATTGTTTATGCTCAGATCAAAATAAAATTAAATCAGTAATGGAAAGATATACAGAAAATCCCTGAGTACTTGAAGATTATACAACACACTTTGAAATAGCACATAGGTAAAGAATATATCTCAAGAGAAATGAAAAATACTTTGAAATAAGTGAAAATGAAAATTCTTAAATTTTGTGGGGTGGAGTGAAACTAGAGCTTAGATGGGAATTTATAATACTGAATGCATATATTATATATAAAAGAAGATAGATCTAAAATCAATTCCCAGAGCTTCTTTAGGAAACTAGAAAAAGAAGATCAAATTACATTCAAAGTAATCAGAAGAAAAAAATCAGAACATAGATCAATGAAATTGAAAATAAGAAATAAATAGAAAAAATAAACCAATTTTAAGCAAAGGTGATTCTTTGAAAAAAATCAGTGAAATTGATAAGCCTCTAGCCAGGCTAAGAAAAAAAAAAAAGCAAATTATAGCAAATTATTAGTACCAGATATTAAACAAGGGACATCACTATAGATGTCATCAACATTAAAAGGGTAATAAAATATGAATAATTATTAGCTCACAAATTTGATAACTAGATACAACACGCTAATTCCTCAAAAGACAAAATCTGTCAAAATCCACACAAGAAGAGATAGAGTATATGCTTGTGCTATAAACTGAATGTTTATATATCTTTCCCCTAAATTCGTATGTTGACATCTTATCACCCAATCTAATAGTAGGAGGTGGCCCTAGGGAAGAGATTAGGTCCTGAGGAAAGAGCCCTCATGAATGGGATCAGTGCCCTCATAAAGAAACCTCGGGGAGCTCCTTTGCCCCTTCTTGCCATATGAGGTTACAGTGGTAAGATGACTGTCTGTGAACCAGGACGCTGGTCCTTGCAGGATCCTGAATCTGGTGGCACCTTGATCTTGGACTCCTCAGCTCAGCCTCCAAAACTGTGAGAAATAAATTTCTGTTCTTAATTAGCCACTTAGTCTATAATATTTTTGTTATAACAGCCTGCACAGATGAAGACAAGCTATATATTTTAAAGAAATTGAATAAAAATTAATAATCTTCCGAAAGAGAAAGTACCATGCCCAGATGGGTTCACTGGTGAGTTTTGCAAAATGTTTAAAGAAGAAATTGTCCCAACTTCCAAATTTTCTTCCAGAAGATAGGAGAGAATACTTCCTAACAATTTTTTGAGCAATAATGATCCTAATGCCAAAACCATACAAAGATATTAAAGAAAACTACAGACCAATAACTTTTATAAATATGGATGAAAAAGTCCTCAATGAAATATTAGCAAATCAAATTCAAAAATGTACAAAAAAAATTGTACACCATGACCAAGTGATATTTATTCCAGGTATGCAAGCCTGGACCAACATTCAAAAATCAATTAATGTAATCCATAATATCAATGGACTAAAGAAGAAAAATCACGTGAGTATATCAAAAAGTGCAGAAAGAACATTTGGCAGAATCTGTCACCCTGCTTATTTAACTTCTATGCAGAGTACATCATGAGAAACGCTGGGCTGGGAGAAACCCAAGCTGGAATTAAGATTGCCGGGAGAAATATCAATAACCTCAGATATGCAGATGACACCACCCTTATGGCAGACAGTAAAGAAGAACTAAAGAGCCTCTTGATGAAAGTGAAAGAGGAGAGTGAAAAAGTTGGCTTAAAGTTCAACATTCAGAAAACTAAGATCATGGATGGCATCTGGTCCCATCACTTCATGGGAAACAGATGGGGAAACAGTGGAAACAGTGTCAGACTTTATTTTTTTGGGCTCCAAAATCACTGCTGATGGTGATTGCAGCCATGAAATTAAAAGACGCTTACTCCTTGGAAGGAAGGTTATGACCAACCTAGATAGCATATTGAAAAGCAGAGACATTACTTTGCCAACAAAGGTCCGCCTAGTCAAGGCTATGGTTTTTCCAGCAGTCATGTATGGATGTGAGGGTTGGACGTGTGGGAAGACATATGGATGTGTGGGAAGAAAGCTGAGCACCGCAGAATTGATGCTTCTGAACTGTGGTGTTGGAGAAGACTTCTTGAGAGTCCCTTGGACTGCAAGGAGATCCAACCAGTCCATCCTAAAGAAGATCAGTCCTCGGTGTTCATTGGAAGGACTGATGTTGAAGCTGAAACTCCAATACTTTGGCCACCTCATGCGAAGAGTTGACTCATTGGAAAAGACCCTAATGCTGGGAAGGATTAGGGGCAGGAGGAGAAGGGGACGACAGAGGATGAGATGATTGGATGGCATCACTGACTCGATGGACATGGATTTGGGTAAACTTTGGGAGTTGGTGATGGACAGGGAGGCCTGGCGTGCCGCAATTCATGGGGTCACAAAGAGTGATTTAGCCTACAAGGACTAGGACTCAGTATTTTGATTCCCAGTCCCAACTAAATTACCCCCCTGTTTTAAAACCCACAATTCTAGACAATGTATTGGCCCAGTACTTAAATAGTGATAGGTTCTTAATATGCATTTCCTAGATGAGTTCAGTTCAGTTCAGTTGCTCAGTCATGTCCGACTCTTTGTGACCCCATGAACCGCAGCACGCCAGGCCTCCCTGTCCACCACCAACTCCCGGAGTCCACCCAAACTCATGTCCATTCAGTCGGTGATGCCATCCAACCATTTCATCCTCTGTCGTCTCCTTCTCCTCCTGCCCTCAATCTTTCCCAGCATCAGGCTCTTTTCAAATGTGTCAGCTCTTCACATCAGGTGGACAAAGTATTGGAGTTTCAGCTTCAACATCGGTACTTCCAGTGAACACCCAGGACTGATCTCCTTTAGGATGGACTGGTTGGATCTTCTTGCAGTCCAAGGGACTCTCAAGAGTGTTCTCCAACACCACAGTTCAAAAGCATCAATTCTGCGGTGCTCAGCTTTCCTTATAATACAGCTCTCACATCCATACATGACCACTGGAAAAATCATAGCCTTGACTAGATGGACCTTTGTTGGCAAAGTGATGTCTCTGCTTTTTAACATGCTGTCCAGGTTGGTCATAACTTTCCTTCCAAGGAGTAAGTGTCTTTTAATTTCATGGCTGCAATCACCATCTGCAGTGATTTTGGAGCCCAGAAAAATAAGGTCAGCCACTGTTTCCACTGTTTCCCCATCTATCTGCCATGAAGTGATGGGACCGGATGCCATGATCTTAGTTTTCTGAATGTTGAGCTTTAAGCCAGCTTTTTCAGTCTCCTCTTTCACTTTCATCAAGAGGCTTTTAGTTCTTCTTCTCTTTATGCCATAAGGGTGGTGTCATCTGCATATCTGAGGTTATTGATATTTCTCCCGGTGGCAATCTTGATTCCAGCTTGTGCTTCCTCCAGCCCAGCGGTTCTCATGATGTACTCTGCATAGAAGTTAAATAAGCAGGGTGACAATATACAGCCTTGACTTTCTCCTTTTCGTGTTTGGAACCAGTCTGTTATTCCATGTCCAGTAGAATTCATCACTATTTCTCTAGAATTGTTTAGGCAAGAAATGAATTGATCAGGTGAAAAATTAGAATATACCAGAGTCCACTCACGGTCACTTGGTGAAAAATACTTCTTAAGGCTATTTCTCTCATTTCCACAGTGAGTCTATGGTAACCTCATCTTTAGGCCAGCAGATACGAAGATCAGCCCACCATCCACCCTCTGTTTTTTCATTATGTCTCACCCGGACTATTATAATATTGCTCTAAATAATCTCTCATCTTCTAGTTTCATTCCATTTAACTCCATCTTGTATGTGCTTCAGTTGTTTTTATAAAATACAAAGTTTGTCACCTAATTTTCTATGTCTAAAGTCCAAGTTCTTTAGCCTGAGGGACAAGGTCCTTCACAATTTAACAATGGCCTACCTTTTCAACATTTTATCCCTTCTCCCCCTGTCCCTTCCCAACCTATCTTCTCTTCTCTCCTCTCTTCTCCATACTTCCAAGTGATCTGTAATTTCCAGTTGACCTGTTGCTTTGTCCTGAAATCATTGCGTATCCTTGGCTCCTTGATTTTTCTTATATTCCATACCCAATTCATCAGTAAACCCTGATGACTCTTGCTTCAAAGTATATACAAAATCTAAGCATGTGTAGCTCATACTTTGATAACAGCCTTGTCCAATTTATCATGATCTCTTGTATGGTTTATTGGAACACTTCGGATTTGGTATCTCTGTTGTCTACATATCAGAGAATAGGACGGTGATTCTCTGAAAACCTAAGTCAGGTCCTATCTCTCCTCAGCTCACAGCCCTCCAGTGGCTTCCAATTCACTTAGAATAAAACCCAGAGTCCTGACAATGGCTCTCGATCCCCTGCTGCTCTGAGCCACGTTAGCTGCTGCCCTTTTCCTCCTGTGTCAGGACCCTCACATATGTTCCCTTCTCTTTCTGAACATGCTTACCCTAGCCACCCAAGTGGCTAATTCTCTCATTTACTTCTTGTTTCACCTTGAATATCATCTTATCAGTGAGGCCTTCGCTTCCCAATTTATAGAAAATAATATATCTCTCCTTATCCTTGGACACTTTTTTCCCGCTTCATTTTTCCCCAGAGTATTAATCACTACCAGATTATATATTGCCAGGCTTCCCACATTAAAATATAAATTCCTTGAGAGAGGGCCATGCCTTTGTCTGCTCTGCTTATTTCTACATCCTTAATTCTTGGGACAATACCCAGCACAGAGTAAGGGCTCACAAAACATTCCTTGCATAGAGGAAACTGAGGTGATTGAGGATATGGGAGAGTTTGGCTTCTTTTCTAATGTTAAAGGCTGAGTTCTTAAACTCAGTTTCTTTTGGATAACTGTTTGGTTAGTATTTTGCTCTAAGTGATAAGACGTCTGTACTAGGATCCTACAGAGATATCTGTTTTTCTAATAATACTAATACCATATGTATGACACTTGTATAACATTATACTTTCTTTATAAAACTTTATTTTTATTATTTTATACGACCTTTATAGCACAGTATGGAAGATATTATTATCTCGTTTCTTTTTAAGATAAGGAATTTGATTCTTTACCAAGAGTGGTGTCAGTACTGTAAAGATAAAGAAATTGTAATCCCACAGAGAACGTAGATTCCTATAAAGAGGAAAGACTTAGGGAGATAGCGTAAAGTCTTTTGAAATTTTAAGGGCAGTATATGGAAGATAGATTTAATTCCAAGAAATAGAGTGAAAAATATGTTTTTAATTATTGGATCCTAAAATGGCATGGCCAGCTTGGGAGTGACTCATCACTGGAGCTGGTGCAGCAAAGGCTAGACTATTGGCCTCCAGCCAAACTTGTCACAGAGGGGCTGCTATAGAGGAAACATCAAGTATTCTTTAAATCCAATGATCTATGAATCCATAAAATGCATCTCATTCCATGCTCCAAAGAATATCTTAAATCTTTCAGAGGTGAAAAAAGAGCCATTATGAATAAAGTTAAAAAAAATCACGGTGTCTTGCATAGCCCATTCTGTACCTCAGATACACTGTAAGAGGAAATGATGGTACATGTTTCAGGTAGAGAGCTTGAGGGCTTAACAATGAAACCAAAGCAAAAGTATCAGCCTAGGCAACATCAGCTACCATGGCAGCAGGAGACCAAGTAGCTAAAATTTCCTTTCAAAACTCGATGCAAACAGTCTGGTTCTGTACTGAACCTCTGCATTAGCTGTCCAGAGGGAGGAAGCAGTGTCAGATCTGGTAGGCTCCATGGCTGACAATATAGGTGACTGGTAGGTGAAGGTCAGGTGCTGTTAGGAGATGGTTTTTTACATCCTGGGGGTTGAACTGCTATCTGTGAGTGGCTTTGACAGAAGTAATCCTCCCTTTCCTGCTTGACCTGCAGCCAAGTGTGTGGGTCAGCAATTCTGAACAGATAAACAAGGGTGTCCCCCTCCCCAGGGCGCTCTCCTGAGGCCTGTTCACTCAGCAACAATCTTTCATCTGCAAGGTTGAAGATTAATACAATCCTGGAGTATTGTTGATACTGAACTCATTTTATTTAAATGATATCTGAAACCAAGATGTGGGTAAGAGAGAGGAGCTGAAATGAAGCAATTGACCAAGTGACACCTGAAAGATAAACTTTTTTTTCTCTTGAGTTTCCATGATATTTAAAAATTTTTAAAACATAACAATATTATGTTCACTACATAAAAGAAATCATGAAAGTAGCTTATATGAGTATATAAAGGGAAAACTTGATGTTTTTCCAGTCTTCTGTGAGGAAACTTCAGAGTTAGTGAACAATCTTGAACAAGAAACTTAAGAAATGCAAGCTTTGATTTGAAGAACGCCCTGCTGTCTGCGTTTGTTGTCAAAACAACTCTAAATAATTTTGGCAAGATTTCCCCACCTCCTGTCTGCTTCTGTTACAGTCTCATTTACGGGCCTGTACTGGCTCCCACTTGCCTTTTGAGACAATTGCAGCCTCCCGTGTGGTCAGGGAAGCCTTCACACCCAGCTCCACCCTCGGCCTTTCCCACTCCGTGTGAGTGCGTGCTCACTAGCTCAGTCGGGTCCGACTCTTTGCGACCCCGAGGACTGTAGCCGCCAGGCTCCTCTCTCCATGGGATTTCCCAGGCAAGAAGACTGGAGTGGGTTGCCATTTCCTTCGCCAAGGGATCTTCCCAACCCAGGGACTGAACTTGCATTTCCTGTGTCTCCTGTACTGGAGGTAGATTCTTTACCACTGAGCCATCAAAGAAGCCCCTCACACTCCACATGCCTCAGCAAAATTCTCAGTCCCCAGGACCAACGGCTCTTTTAGCCCTTTTCCTTGGCTCATTTTCATGCTCCCTGGAAGGCTCCCTTTTGCCTTCTCCTTCCAGCAAGTTCATTTTCCGCTGAGAACCTGGGGATGGTGGTAGTGGTGGTGGTGGTGTTGGGGTGGGGGTTTAACCCTTTCTGAAGTGTTGCCTATATTCACAGATGGAATTATTTTTCTCTGAGCACGAATGGGATTTTTTTCTGTTTATCATGTTATAGTTTTGATGAACATCTTTGTGGCTCACATTGGATTATCAAAAGGAAAAATACCTTGTCTTTCTCAGCTTGGGCAAATTATCTAAACTTCACAGCAAGTGTTTGAAATGAGACTTGGTTTATGTACCTAACATAGTTTAGCAATTATTGCTGTCTACATAGGTTCAGAATCTGACAAGTTCCTGATATTTAATAATCATAGTAGTAAACAGCAGCAGAATATGCCACCTCCAAATATGCTTTTTCGGCATAGGGATTCTTTTGAGAACAAGAAACATAGTGAAATCTCTGAAAACAGAAAAGCTCACTTTTGTGAGGGAAATTTACATGTATAAGAGAAATATCCATTTGTAAGGATGTTTCCCTCTCCGGATTAGGAAGGGAAGTTTGACTAACACAACACTGTAAAGCAATTATACTTCAATAAAAAATATTAAAAAATAAATCACAAGAGAATCTTATCAGTGGAGAAGGCACCGATTTTATTCTGTATAATAAACCTCACCTTGTTTAGTGTGCCCTTCCTGGTAACTGCCCCATCATCTTTTGTCTTTAGCTGAAGGTGGTATTTAAGCCACTGGCTTAGGGCACCTCAGGGAGTCATCCTTTTCCCCAGGATCTCCCCTGTGTATACAAGGTATACTTGTTAATAAAGTTCTACCTGTTACACAGACTTCAGCTAAGAACTCAGAAGCATAGAGATAAATTACTTTTCCTCCTCTGTAACAATAAATGCTTCCTCTTGTTATTGATAAAATTAATTTGTATATTGGGACCCTCAAAATAGAGGTCAACTCTGTTGTCCAGCCCACATCACAAACCTAAACCTCAGTCGGCCTGTACTTACAGGAAACACCTGTCAAGGAGACGTAACAAACACCAGTCACGACACTGTAAGTCAACTTAGTGTGCGCACCTTACCCCAGAAAGACGGCCTGCTCCTCTTACGTGGAAATCCCCATGCCTCCTGGCCACTCATGCTCTGCTTCTGCTTCGCCTCTTCTGATGTTCTAAAACACTTGCTCTTTCCCTAGATGCATGGACAACAACGTTTTATTTATCCATTCATCAGTTGATGAACATGAGTTGTTTCCGCTTTTTGACTCTTACAAATAATGGTATTATGAACACCTGTGTGGACATGCTTTTTCATTTCTCTTGTATATGTACCTAGGAGAGGGATTGGTGATTCCAGTGGTAACTTTTTGTTTAACATACTGAGGAACTGTCAGACTGTTTTCTGAAGTGGCTACACAGGGTTCCAACTTCTGTACCATACTTGTCATTCTTCTTCCTTTTGATTATAGTCACCCTGCTGCTGCTGCTGCTGCTGCTGCTGCTGCTGCTAAGTCACCTCAGTCGTGTCCGAGTCTGTGCGACCCCATAGACGGCAGCCCACCAGGCTCTCCCGTCCCTGGGATTCTCCAGGCAGGAATACTGAAGTGGCTTGCCATTTCCTTCTCCAATGCATGAAAGTGAAAGGGAAGTCGCTCAGTCATGTCCGACTCTTCGAGACCCCATGGACTGCAGCCCACCAGGCTCCTCTGTCCAAGGGATTTTCCAGGCAAGAGTACTGGAGTGGGGTGCCATTGCCTTCTCCCTAGTGGGTGTGAAATGCTGTCTTATCATGGTTTTGACTTGCATTTCCCTAATGGTAAATAATGATGAGCATTTTTTCATGTAATTATTGGTCATTTGGGCTTCCCGTGTAGCACTAGTGGTAAAGAACCTGACTGCCAGTGCAGGAGATGTGAGAGATGTGGGTTCAATCCCTGGGTGGTGAAGATCCCCTAGAGGAGGGCATGGCAACCCACTCCTTATTCTTGCCTGGAGAACCCCATGGACAGAGGACCCTTGTGTGCTACAGTCCACAAGACTGTACACAAGTCAGACACTACTGAAGCGACTTAGCACACACTCACGTATTTGCTATTTACATATATTTATATATTGAAAAATGCTCATTTAGATCTCTACTCATTTTTAAATTGGATTATCTTTTTGTAATTGAGTTATAAGAGTTCTTTATATATTCTGAAAACAAGTCCCTTTCAGCTATACGATTTGCAAATATTTTTTTTACCCATTCTGTAGGTATCTTTCCATTTCTTTAGACAGTGTCCTTTGAAGCAGAGAAGTTTTTAATTTTGATGAAGTCCAGTTCATCTGTTTTCTTTTGTTGTTTGTGCTTTTGGTGCATATCTAAGAAGTCTTTGCCTAAGCAAAGGTCATGAATTTACTCTCGTGTTTTCTTCTAAGAATTTTATAGCCTTAGCTCTTACATTTAGGTGTATGATACGTTGGAATTAATTCCTGAGTAATCTGTTTAAACTTTGCATCCCAGATGACTCACTTGCTTCACCTTAGGACTCCCTTGCTCTCAATAACTCTTTGAAGTAATGTTATTATCCCCATTTTTAAATGGTTAAATTGAGGCTGGTTTAGTTAAATAATTTGTCCCATGTCATACAATGAGTGGCAGAGATATAATTTGTACTCATCTTAGTGTTGAAACTCTTAACTACAATGCTGTACTGCTGGTTTCTTGATTTATACTGATGGCTTCTTGAGTGAATAAATAATTCAAAAACATTAGATTCTAATTTATGAGATATTCTCCATTCACCTAAAGAACGATGAAAAAATCTTAGTTGCTATTTCTTCACAGTAAGTAGAGCTTCTAGACAGTAGAAATGGACACTGTTTAACAGCAAAACCTCAGGGGCTACTTTCAAAAGTAACATTTAATAATGTTTAGTCTCCAATCCCCCCAAAATTATTAACATACTGTGGCAGGCTTTGGGCAAGGTGATGGTCCATGAGAGAGATTAAGAAACAAGCAACCAAATCTGACCATTGTCTCTGATATAGCATTTTCTGGAGTACACCATGGAATATAATGGAACAGTGGAAGTCGCTCAGTCGTGTCTGACTTTTTGTGACCCCATGGACTATACAGTTCATGGAATTCTCCAGGCCAGTATACTGAAGTGGGTAGCCATTCCCTTCTTCACAGGATCTTCCCAACCCAGGGATTGAACCCAGGTCTCCCACATTGCAGCTGGATTCTTTACCAGCTGAGCCGCAAGGGAAGTCCAAGAATACTGGAGTTGGTAGCCTATCCCTTCTCCAGCAGATCTTCCAGACTCAGGAATCAAACCAGGGTCTCCTGCATTGCAAGCAGATTCTTCACCAACTGAACTATCAGGGAAGCCCATGGAATACAGTGTGTCTGCTAAAGTTGTAAGTCCATCAGAAAGAGAAATGGCTTGAATTACAAACATAGGGTAGGTAAGAAATCTACATCACCTGGGAGATTTTTATTTGGAGTTAAGGATTTGCCCTGTTTGTGCCACTAGAGAAGAGAAGCAGAGGATCATGAGAATAATCTTTTAACAATTTATTGTAGGGCATCCGTTGTGTGCATTTAGTAATTTTTAACTGTACTTTTTTTGTTGTGAAGATATGGTAGTATCAAGGTCTAAGAAAAATGGAAGAAAAGAAACCCATCCTTAGACATAGACGAGTGAAATGTTAGAAGCATCCAAGTATAAAGTGATGAAGTTCTTAACAATAAGACAAAGATAGGTTCTCTACAAAGGAACAACAAATCAGAGTTAGTATGAGGAAAAAATGAGCTTTCAGGTGTGAAGGGAACAGAAAAACAAGTAATTCCTGGCACACTGCAGGCACTTAGTAAAAAATATTGTTAATCAAATGTGTGCTGTCTTGTATGCAATTTCTCAAGAGAGTATGCAACCCAGTTACCGTTCTCAAATAAGTTACTTGATGATGATACTCAGAATGTTGAAAAAATAAAGAAAAAATCGAACAAGTGTGGGAATAGTGTTATTAAGAAGGACAAAATGACAAATTGTAAATACTAGAACTAATTGTTTGAACTTATTTATAAGACAGAAACAGACTCATAAACCTAGAAAGCAAATTTATGGCTACAAAAGGGGAAAGGGTAAGGGGAGGGACAAATTAAGAGTTTGGGATTAGCATACACACACTGCTATATATAAAATAGATAACCAACAAAGACCTACTATATAGCACAGGGAACTATACTCAGTATCTTGCAATAACCTTTAATGGAAGAGTGTGAAAAATATATATATACATATTTATAACTGAATCACTTTGCTGCACATCTGAAACTAACATAATATTGTAAACCAACTATGTTTCAGTAAAACAAGCAAAAAATCCCCAAACTATTTGTCAAGAGGTCAAAAATTGTTGAAAATAATGTTACAAAACAATCTGAAGGAATTGATCTATGTTATAATATGAGATAGATTTTTATTCTAAAAATCAACATCACTTTTAATGCATTTAAGTAAAAAATATTACATAGCTTATGTGAAAATAGCAATCCCTTGTCATCCTACCCCCTTTTCACTACCCAAAGGAAAACACCTTCAATAACTAATTTTTTTTTTTTTTTTTTTTTAGTATGTGTTCGTATTTTTACATCAAATACTGGTCCTCCTGTCTGCTATTATTTTTTTATATTATAGGATTACCAGATCTATTAAATGCCCGTATATGTCATATCCTGTCCAGTCGTACTCCAGCACTCCCTCTCAGGATTCTCTACTTCAGTCTGCACTGGTTGCTTTCTAGGCCAGCTGCATGGATGTCCTGTTGAGTTTTGCTCATTTAAAAAAAAAAAATGTTTGCCCCTGATCCTAGACCCGCCTTTCTTTTTCCTTGTTTGGTGGAATGCATAGCCTAGAACAGAAGTTCTTAACCTATTTGGTTTCAGAACTCTTTTAAACACTTCAAAATTACTGAGTCTCCCAAAGAGTTTTAATTTAAATGACTGACACTATTAATTTTCACATATTAGAAGCTAAAACAGAAAAATTAAAAATATTTATTAATTCATTAAAATGGTGATAACGAACATATTATATATTCATTTAAATATAAAAATTGGTGAAAAAAGTGTCATTGTTTTATATTTCAGCAAATCTTTTTAAAGTCTGTTTGAATAAAAGACAGCTGGATTCTCATATCTGCTTCTATGCTAGGTCTGCTATAATATTGAACATCATGCAAACTCAGGAAACCCTGTTCTACACTATTGAGTGAGAGCAAAAAAGGCAAGTAACAGCTTAGCATTGTAATGAGAGTGATTTGCCGTGAGGACTCCCAGGTTATGGTCTTAGAGCTCCTTGGGTATATGAATCACACTTTGAGAATTCTAGTAACTTCCCTAGTTTTAGGGGAAGTAAAATGTTTGGAAACTTGCAAATCTAACAGATTATTTTCTACCCTTATACTTGATTAAGTGGGTTTCCCAGGTGGCTCAGTGGTAAAGAATCCGCCTGCCAAGCAGAAGGCACAGGTTCTATCCCTGGGTATGGAAGATCCCCTGAAAAAGGGAATGGCAACTCACTCTAGCATTTATGCCTGACAAATCCCATGGACAGAGGAACTATAGTCCATGGGGCTGTAAAGAGTTGGACACTTAGTGACTAAACAACAACTAAGTATTTAGAATTCTAGTTTGGAAATAATTTTCTTCATTATTTTAAGGCATTTCTCTCTCACTTTCACCTCCAGGTTACTGGCGCAATGCTGGTTAAAATATGCCTTAATTTTGTTGCTTGAAGCTTGTAGGATTTTCTCCTTATTTCCAGTTCATTGTACTGAGCACTTAATGTTTCTCTGAATTTTTGAAGTCGTGTCTTTTCTTTCTGTGAAACTTTCTTGCATTTATAATTTGGTCATTTCTTCTCTTCCATTTCCTTTTTTTTTTTTTCCTTCTGGAACTTTCATTCAGATACATGGTATTCTGATTGAATCCTCTTTCTTACATTTTCACTCCTGACTTTCTACCTTTTTGGTTGTTTTCGTTCTACTTTCTGTGAGATTTCTTCAATATTATGTTCCAGCTCCTGTGTTTTCACTTTAGTTATTGTATTCTTTAATTTCTGGGAGTAATATCTTTGAAGATTTTAACTATATATTTTAATTAAATTTTTTCTGCTGTTTGCCTTACATCTTTCTCTAAGTTCCTCTTTTTTAAAAAATATTTTTAGAACATTTTTTCAATTACCTGATGATCCTTGCCTGTCAATAACGAGAGTGAGACATTAAAAAGCAAACTGGCAGGATATGCAGAGTGGTGGGGCTCGCTGGGGGCGATGGAGCGGAGTCCCAGATGTTTCAGTGGTCGATCTACATCTGCCAGTATCTGTACAGCTTTTCTCTTGATTGGCTGAGAGAACTTCCCAATCTTTTCTCTGAAGGGTACAACCCTATCTGCCATTATTCTGGGAGGAGAGTAGAGGATAACACTCCCACCTAAATCTCTGTTTTCACCTCTGTCTTCACCACATCTGGCTCTCTGGCACAGAGCCTTCCTCTTTCAAGTCCTCCAGAGAGGCATTATACTGCACATTACTGGAATCAGGGAAAGGAAGCGTTTCCTTATAGGAACTAAGGCTAGGGATCTGGGAATCTACTTCTTCCTCAGGCTTATAATTCTTCTTTATTTCCAGTCCCAATTTCTTCTTTCTCAAAGTCCCTTAGCATTTTGCATTACACCTTGTAGGCCCTTATGTTTCAGTACCCTCTGTTTCACTCTCATTTACCATTCATTCTGTGATGCCAGTCTTCCAAAATGTCAGTGATATGTCTGAGATCTCCTCTTTCTTTCTTTGCATATTTGAGGGTGCAAACAAAAAAAGTTCCTTTTTCAGAAAGAGCAGAAGTAAATGTGTCTTCAGTGAATGAATTTTTCTGGCAGTCAGCTGCAGGTTAATCATGCTTAAAAAGCAATAAAATATCTGTCCATGTACTTTACAAGTATTTCCATAGAATTTTATGCTTGAAGTCAGAATCCTTATTTAGCATATCTTAGACTACAATGTTTATTCTAGCCATAATTTCTTTACAAAAATTTGAAATATAACAAAAATCAGTCATTAGTTTTATTTTCCATAGAATGTAAGAGAGTTAATAAATATGTCTCTTATTTTATGGAATTTATATTTTCAATAATAAGATGTGTGATGGATTTTCTGGAAACTGTAATAATCTCAGGACATAGGAGAAGAGATTGAAGGTAAAAGTTATATGCCAGAGTGAAATGGATGATTAAAACATTAAGTGTTATAGCTTAGAGGGCTTTGGAAAGTCAGAAACAGTATATCACTTAGCAGATGACAAAAACAGAAGAAAGGAAAGGTTAACTGACAACGACAAGATCATACTTCCATGTTTTGGGGCTTAGATTTAAAACTTTTGTTTTCAAATTTCTAGTCTAGTTATTTTCTTCTTGACCCAGATAAGCATTCTCCTTACACACTTATTTAATAAGACCCAGTGGGAAGGCCTCAGCAGGAATGAAAAGAATTTATCTAACATACTGACTAAAATGTAAAAATTCCATTGCTTTAGCCAAGAGTTGCTTATCTTTCTTAAAGAGCTACTGTAAGTTAGCCCTAATGAAGTCATTTTCTATCATTGTTGTTGTTATTCAGTCACTAAATCATGTCCAACTCATTGCAACCCCATGAACTGCAAGCAATACAGGCTTCGCTGTCCTTCACTATCTACTGGAGTTTGCTCAAACTCACGTCCATTGAGTCGGTGATGCCATCCAACCGTCTTCTCTTCTTTTGCCCACTTCTCTTCCTGCCCTCAATCTTTCCCAGTATCAGGATCTTTCCCAATGAGTTGACTCTTCGCATGAGATGGTCAAAGCATTTGAGCTTCAGTTTTGGCATCAGTAAGTCACCTCTAACGAAGTCATTTTCCATCATCAACATACTCTGAAATGGATTACCATTCTCATGAATACATTTTTCTCCTGATCTGCCCAACGAGTACATAATGTGCTCTTAAATATATATTTTATAGGAATGAATAAATCATAGTATATTCCAGAAGGTTAGCTTGGAATATAATTTGAGCTAATCTTCTTGAAGCCAGATACTCCCAGATTATTTATAATTTTCATCCCTCTGACAATAAAAGAGTTATTACAAAGAATCTGAGGATGATAAGTACTATAAACAAGCAGGGTTGCTATCAGTCCTACAAAAAATTAAAGTTGAATTCCTTTCTGATGTGTTACCAAGGTTGTTATTCAGTTGCTCAGTCATGTTCAACTCTTTGTGACCCCATGAACTGCATCACGCCAGGCTTCACTGTCCTTCACCATCTATGGAGCTTGCTCAAACCCAAATCCATTGAGTCGGTGATGCCATCCAATAATCTCATCCTCTGTGGTCCACTTCTCTTCCTTCAATCTTTCCCAACATCAGGGTCTTTTCTAATGAGTCAGCTCTTCACGACAGGTGGCCAAAGTATTGGAGCTTCAATTTCAGCATCAGTCCTTCCAATGATATTCAGGACTGATCTCCTTTAGGATGGACTGGTTGGATCTCCTTGCAGTCCAAGGAACTCTCAAGAGTCTTATCCAACACCACAGTTCAAAAGCATCAATTCTTGGATGCTCATTCTTCTTTATGGTCCAACTCTCACATCCATATCCATGACTACTGGAAAAATCATACCTTTGACTGTATGAACCTTTGTCGGCAAAGTACTATCTCTGCTTTTTAATATGCTGTCTAGGTTCATCATAGTTTTTCTTCCAAGGAACAAGCATCTTTTAATTTCATGGCTGTAGTCACCATCTGCAGTGATTTTGAAATCCAAGAAAATAAGGTCTGTCACTGTTTCCATTGTTTCCATATTTATTTGCCATGAAATGATGGGACCAGATGCCATGATCTTAGTTTTTTGAAAGTTGAGTTTTAAGCCATTTTTTTCACTCTCCTCTTTCAGTTTCACCAAGAGGCTCTTTAGTTCCTCTTCGCTTTCTGCCATAAGGGTGGTGTCATCTGCATATCTGAGGTTATTGATATTTCTCCCAGCAATCTTGATTCCAGCTTGTGCTTCATCCAGCCTGGCATTTCTCATGATGTACTCTGCATATAACTTAAACAAACAGGGCAACAATGTAAGGCCTGACATACTCCTTTCCCAATTTGGAACCAGGCATTTTTCCACGGCTAGATCTTGCTGTTGCTTCTTGACCTGCATACAGGTTTCTCCGGAGGCAGATAAGGTGATCCGGTATTCCCATTTCTTTAAAAATTTTCCAGTTTGCTGTGATCCATACAGTCAAAGGTTTTAGCATAGTCAGTGAAGCAGAAGCAAATGTTTTTCTGGAATTTTCTTGCTTTTTCTATGATCCAGTGGATGTTGGCTATTTAATTTCTGGTTCCTCTGCCTTTTCTAAAACAAGCTTGAACATCTGGAAGTTCTCAGTTCATGTACTATTGAAGCCTAGCTTGGAGAATTTTGAGCATCACTTTGCTAGCCTGTGAAACGACTGCAATTGTCCGGTAGTTTGAACATTCTTTGGCGTTGCCCTTCTTTGGGATTGGAATGAAAACTGACCTTTCCAGTCTTGTGGCCACTGCTGAGTTTTCCAAATATGCTGCCCAAGTACCTCCAAGACCCGACTTCTGCCAAGAAGTCCCTTTTCTCTACCACTCTAACTAGGGGACTTATCCCCTCATCCCAGGAAAAAAGTAAATTTTTCTTTAGTTTTTTAGCATCTGACTAATAAATCTTCTCTAGAGCAGTACTGCTATCATTGTTGTCCCTTATAAAGGACAACATCCTTTAAAATGTCCTTTTATTAAAAAGACAATGTCCCTTTTCACACTCAAGTCTTAAAAGGCATTGCATACCTTCATTTAAATCTGTTTTTAGTTTTCAAATCTATCCTATTTTCTAGTTCTGCTCTAGAGATTGGGCCATTGAATTCCCATGGGTACACTCAGTAGTGCTTGAATTGTAGGACTCAGTGAGGGGTCACTTGGCTGCCAGTCTGACTCGAATGGGATATTTCGGTCCTCATAGTTGGGTTCCACCATCACTTGAAAGCCCCACTACCTCCTCCATGTGTTTGAATCCTAGTAAATGGGTTTTTATTTGTCTTTAAAATTCACTTTGTTTTGCGCGCACTGACTTGTTCCTAGCATTCTGCCTTGATTTGTGTCCATCTCACTGTGGTTTCTATCGAGTAGCCCAGTGTTCTAGACTGAGAGACTCTGCTTTGTTTTCTGTGAGCTCACCTCCTAGGAATTGGTACTCATTTCTAAACATCTTCTGCCTGGCTGGAGTCCTGCTCTTACCCCACCTCCTGATGAATGCACCCATCCCAGATGTCTGATCCCTGTACTGTGACTACTTGCTGGGAATTAATTTATTCTGTTCAGAGTATTTCTTTTCTAGATTGAAATTAAAAAAAAAAATTACTGTACCCATTGAACTCTGCACATGGCTAAGAGAAGGAAGAAAAGATAGAAATGGAAGGAGAAAGGAAGAAAATAAACATTTTTTACATACTTTTCAGTGCCCAGAAAAGTGCTAGGCACTGTCACATACCATCAATGAACTCTTTTTCCCACAAGAATTCTGTGAAATAGCTATTTTCTCACAGGTTAAGGAAACCACCAAATGAGCAACTTGACCCAGTTGTGAAGAAGGGACTGACCCAGAAATCAAATATGTGTCTTTTGCTTCTAAATACCTATGGTCTGCTTCACACATGAGGCTGCAAACTGTCAGCTTGAGCAATTTAGGTTTCTTCTTTTGCATCTCATTACTTCTCAGTTCCAAGTGACTTGATGTTCATTATTAAATTTAAGGGGGTGAAAATAATTTAGAAAATGTCACTATAAGTGACAAAATGGAAAGTCAGTCTCATTATTTCATAGTCACAACTTATACTGAAAGTTTTGATGATAGTGAAACTGTTGACTTTAAAAAAATGTACAACATGAGAGATGTGAGCTAAGTTTTATTTGGGGGCAAAATGAGGACTACAGCTCAGGAGACAGCATTTCATGCACCTCTGAGAAACTCTTCCAAAGAGGTCAGATGAAGATCAGTATATATGTGATTTTAGTGAAGGGGGAGTACATGCAATCTAGCACATGTTTTTGCAGCAGATTGCTGCTAGTCTTATGAAGGTTACTGATGGTTATGAGAAGTAGGCATTACTATGAAGGGTTTCAGTGCTTTTCTAGATATGAGGAAATGCAAGAATTGGGCTCGTAAAATCTTCTCCTGAATATATCTATCTGAAGAACTGTCCTGCCAGTTTTTTTTATGGAGCACAGAGTGCCTCATTCCTGATCCATTTCAAACTCCTTTCATTGGGTGTTGAGGTCAATAGCTATAGCAGCTCAGGATTTAATCTTGTAGAAGTAGATGGTAAGTGTTATTTATAGTTGGCAAAACAAATGCTTATACCTTAGGATTTCCATAATATTGATAAAAACAATAGGGAAAACATAATATCAGTTATAATAGAGATTTAAAAAATAGGAAGACATTTCTTAGAGTTGCTTAGCATGAATACTCAAGAGAGTGTTTTAATTATTTCTAATAATTAAATAGTGTTTCTAAATTATTTACCCTGGACCATTAAGAAAGATATAAATCATCAAACATGATTAATGAATCCACAAGATTCTCCAACGAGAGCAACAACCTTGTTGACAGACATTTGTTTTAAGTAAAAGAAAGTGTCTGCAATTATAAACCTGAAATTAAAATGCCACCAGTAGCATTAATAAACATCAATCCTGTCTTTCATTTTCACTTATGCTAGTGCTTATTTATTCATTAACTTATGAAGATCCTAGGAAAATTAATTGTGGGTGTCTAAATGAGACGCTCTGGAAAGTCTCACGGAACCTCTTCCAGCAAAGACAATGTCTTCCCAACTTGTGCTGTGCTGACTGAAACGGAGTGGAACAGACATACTTGCTTTCTTATCCCTGGTGTGAACTGTGGGTCTGGCCATTCCTGGGCTTTCTAGAGTGGACAGAAGGTGGGCTATATCAGGGTATTTTTCACAACACATTAAAATCACTTGACAATCATCCAAATTTTAATCAGAAAACTACTTAATTCAATGGGAGAAAAAAATGGCCTGTGTGTGTGTGTGTGTGTGTGTGTGTGTGTGTGTGTGTGTGTGTGTGTGTGTTTTGGTGTAACTGTTACAAGGGGCATTGTTTATGTGGAAACAACTATTTGGTAGCTTACAGTTTTTGTGTAATGATTTGTTTTAGTATGAATCAGACAGCCCAGGGACAATACTGTAAGCCTAAGTACCCCTGAAACGTAAGTATTGCATATGTGATAATGTTTGCATTCTTCCATCTAGAGGCCTAGGCACTTAAATATTTCTGAATGAATGAAAAGCACAGAAGTCAATAGTTGCAGCATGCAGGATCTTTAGCTGTGGCATGTGAACTTAGTTTTGACATGTGGCATCTAGTTCCCTGACCAAGGATTGAACCCAGGTACATAGTCTTAGCCACTGGACCACCAGGGAAGTCCAAGACAATCTTAATGATTGGATTAACATTGTAATTAAGGTTTGTGTTCTTACCAGTTTGTCTCCGAGTTAGTTTCAGAATCTAACCTGAATTCAAATTGGCCTCAGGGTCAGCTCTGGCCTGATGTTGGGTGGGTGTTGATTTCTTCCAGATCATTTGACCAAAGATTAGATAGGACCTTCTTGGAATAACTTCTGTCTGCTCTCAATTCCAGTGATAAACTTGAACAAGGGCAGTGGAAACGAAAGCATGGAGGGTGAGTTGCAATCTTTTCAGAGGAATATTCTGGGAAATGTTAGAATTTCTTTATGGGCTGGAGGTTGAGTAGGGAAGACTAGCAACCGAGCACTTAGGGACAATATACAAACAAGTTCTTTTTCTTACTTGGCAAAAGTAAAAGAGACAATTTATATGAAAGCAACAAACATTTGGAGCAGGCATTTAATTAGTTCATTTCCTTTTCCTTCTTGACATGGTATGTTTAGAAAATCTTTTTGTTATCAGCTTAGGTTGTATGTGTGTATTGTGTATGTATGTTTGGAGGAGGATGCTAGTTAAGGAGAGAATGAGGTTATTTTATTCTCAAAGTATACATGTGAGGCAGGATAGTATACTGAGTGTTAATCGCCTTGTCCTCCTCTGCCATCCTCACAATTTCTTCTAACCTTGCCACGGTGATTAGCTAGGCAAGGCACATGTACCCCTTACTACAAAAATTTAGAAAGGAAGATATGAGTCAGTACCCAAGCTTGAACTCTTGAAACCCCTGGTAGAGACAACATCTTTGAAAAAAAGGTGAGAGAATGTCAAACTGCAAGTGTCTGGGTCTTCTAAACATCAAGAGTAGGATATTAACCTAAGTATCTAGTGCTGTTGCAGAACTGATGATAAGTCAAGATGGGTTAATAAAGATTCCTCGAGCTGGGGGACTGAGGAGTAAAGTAAACAAAAATCAAGAGAACAAGATGCTGGTGGGTGTCTCTCACCAAAGAGCAGAAGCCAGAGCTGAGGGGAGATGGTGATGGGTGATGAGAGGCTCCTGAAGGTGCCAGGATCTGTAAATATACCTGGAACCCTGTGAAGTGGGATGTGATCTGAGTCCTCTGTAACTAAAGCATGGAAACAATGGAGGACTCCCATTCTCCCAGCTCCACGTGACATGAGGAACGCACAAATACTAGTGTGTGGAGATCTGGTTGACTTGAATGGGTCCCCCAGCTCGGAGGAGGGTGTGGTGTGAGCTGGTACCCCAGTGGGCCACGTGCCCTTCATCAGCACCTGCTTCCCAAGCAGGTGACCATGACTGGGCCTCAAGGCCACCCTTCTCCCAACACTCAGTACACCCTCAAGCATTTCAATATAAGTTCGAGAAGATCAATGCAAAGAAATAGAGGAAAACAACAGATTGGGAAAAACTAGAGATCTCTTCAAGAAAATTAGAGATACCAAGGGAACATTTCATGCAAAGATGGGCTCGATAAAGGACAGAAATGGTAGGGACATAACAGAAGTAGAAGATATTAAGAAGAGGTGGCAAGAATACACAGAAGAACTGTACAAAAAAGATCTTCATGACCCAGATAATCATGATGGTGTGATCACTCACCTAGGGCCAGACATCTTGGAATGTGAAGTCAAGTGGGCCTTAGGAAGCATCACTACGAACAAAGCTAGTGGAGATGATGGAATTCCAGGTGAGCTATTTCAAATCCTGAAAGATGACGCTGTGAAAGTGCTGTACTCAATATGCCAGCAAATATGGAAAACTCAGCAGTGGCCACAGGACTGGAAAAAGTCAGTTTTCATTCCAATCCCAAAGAAAGGCAATGCCAAAGAATGCTCAAACTACCAAGCAATTGCACTCATCTCACACGCTAGTAAAGTAATGCTTAAAATTCTCCAAGCCAGGCTTCAACAATACATGAACCATGAACTTACAGATGTTAAAGCTGGTTTTAGAAAAGGCAGAGGAACTGGAGATCAAATTGCCAACATCTGCTGGATCATCGAAAAAGCAAGAGAGTTCCAGAAAAACATCTATTTCTGCTTTATTGACTATGCCAAAGCCTTTGACTGTGTGGATCACAATAAACTGTGGAAAATTCTGAAAGAGATGGGCATATCAGACCATCTGACCTGCCTCTTGAGAAACCTGTATGCAGGTCAGGAAGCAACAGTTAGAACTGGACATGAAACAGCAGACTGGTTCCAAATAGGAAAGGGAGTATGTCAAGGCTATATATTGTCACCCTGCTTATTTAACTTATATGCAGAGTACATCATGAGAAATGCTGGGCTAGAGGAAGCACAAGCTGGAATCAAGATTGCCAGGAGAAATATCAATAACCTCAGATATGCAGATGACACCACCCTTATGGCAGAAAGTGAAGAATTAGAGAGCCTCTTGATGAAAGTGAAAGAGGAGAGTGAAGAAGTTGGCTTAAAGCTCAACATTCAGAAAACTAAGATCATGGAACCCGTCTCATCACTTCATGGCAGATAGATGGGGAAACAGTGGAAACAGTGGCTGAGTTTATTTTTCTGGGCTCCAAAATCACTGCAGATGGTGATTGCAGCCATGAAATTAAAAGACTCTTACTTCTTGGAAGGAAAGTTATGACCAAACTAGACGGCATATTAAAAAGCAGAGATATTACTTTGCCAACAAAGGTCCGTCTAGTCAAGGCTATGGTTTTTCCAGTGGTCATGTATGGATGTGAGAGCTGGACTATAAAGAAAGCTGAGCGCTGAAGAATTGATACTTTTGAACTGTGGTGTTGGAGAAGACTCTTGAGAGTCCCTTGGACTGCAAGGAGATCCAACCAGTCCATCCTAAAGGAGATCAATCCTGGGTGTTCATTGGAAGGACTGATGTTGAAGCTGAAACTACAATACTTTGGCCACCTGATGTGATGAGCTGACTCATTTGAAAAGAGCCTGATGCTGGGAAAGATTGAGGTCAGGAGGAGAAGGGAACGACAGAGGATGAGATGATTAGATGGCGTCACCGACTCAATGGACATGGGTTTGGGTGGACTCCGGGTGTTGGTGATGGACAAGGAGGCCTGGTGTGCTGCGATTCATGAGGTCGCAAAGAGTTGGACACGACTGAGGGACTGAACTGAAGTGAACTGAAGGGAGAAAATCCTTGGAAGTTTACCACCATGTGGAATGGGCCCATGAAACAGAAACTTCATTTCTTTATGAAAAAATAAAGAGTATGTTCCTTAAACATCTGAGTATGTATAGTTTAAAAAATACCTACAGATATGTGAATATGCATAAGGGCTGAATATACAGTGAAATGGGGCTTTCCTGGTGGTTCATTGGTATAAAGAATCCTCCCAGCAATGCAGGAGACTCGGTTTCAATCTCTGGGTCAGGAAGAACGCCTGGAGGAGGAAATGGCACCTCATTCCACTATTCTTGCCTGAGAAATCTCATGGACAGAGGAGCCTAGCAGGCTACAGTCCATGGGGTCACAGAAGAGTAGGACACAACTTAGTGACTAAACAGCAACAACATAAAACTAAATATGGTCTAGGTAGCAGGAAAGGCTGAGTTAGAAGTCCCGAAATGTACATTTGAAAGTGCAGGAAACATTTAGAAAATTTTTTCTTCTTCAGTACCTGAAGATGAATCAAGAGGAGCAAATGTAAGACAGTAGGGGGTAGTGGACACTGAGATACTTTGGAGGGCTCCAGTCCCTTCTAGAGACAAAAATATATACAAAAAAAAACCACCCTGTGCAGATTAAATTTTATATGTCTGCAAGCTAAAAACTGTCCACTGGTTACCATATCAGCCCCTGCATACTGGTTTTATTATAATGTTTCTTGGTTCTGTTATAGTTCAATGCAAACTCTACTATACACTGATTTTTTAGTATACTATCATCAGTAAAAATACCCTGTGCTTGTGTGCTAAGTCGCTTCAGTCGTGTCTGACTCTTTGCGATCCATGGATTGTAGCCCACCAGGCTCCTCTGTCCACAGGATTCTCCAGGGAGAATACTGGAGTAGATTGCCATTTCCTTCTCCAGGGCATCTCTTCAACTCAGGATCAAACCCATGACTCTTGTGCTTCCTGCATTGGCAGGCAGGTTCTTTACCACTAGGGCCACTTTCCTAGTGGCTCAGAGAGTAAAGAAACCACCTCCAATGTAGGAGACGCAGTTTGACACCGGGTCAGGAAGATCCCCTGGAGAAGGTAATGGCTTGGCTACCCACTCCAGTATTCTTGCCTGGAAAATCCCATGGACAGAAGAGCCTGGGGGGCTACAATCTATGGGGTTGCAAAGAGTCAGACATGACTGAGCAACTTTCACTTTCAAAATTACTCATTCTCCATTAATGTCCCACCATTCTTTTATTATTCACACATTGGAAGCCCTCTAGATTTTTAAAATTCCTTATCCCCCACATCCAATCAGACACAAGCCTGGTTGTTTTTGTCTGTCGAGAGTTTTTAGAGTTAAACTTTCCCCCTTTCGTTCTGGTGAACTGAGTGTTAGTGTAAACCCAAGGCTTTTAAAAATAGCCCATTAGCTAGCTTTCTTACTCTTGGTCTTGTTTCTTTGGACTGCTTCCTCCCTTCTCCTCATTGATTATATCACTCCTTTCCTTAAGTTTTTTCAGTGACTTTTTGCTGTCTACAGGATCAAATAAACAGAGCAGGGGAGACACCACCTCTGCCTGACTGGCCGTATCCTTGCCCCGATGCCTAGTTGTAAGTACAACGAGGAAGGCTGTTGAATAAATAGATGAATAAATAATCAGTTTATTAGAGATCTGTATTAGTCTCTTAGATGTAGCTCAGACCTACACAAACTGGTTTATTTATTCATATTGTTCTCCATGAACATTTGTTGGTTATTTATTAATTTACTGCTAAATTGCAGGAAATATGTATGCTAGATACAGGTAGGCAAAAATGAAAAACAAACAAACCGTGATCTCTGCCTTAGAGGATCTCAAAGTAGAGTAGGAGATGTGCATAAACCAACAACTAAGATACAATGAAAAAGTGCTAAAAAAAAAATAGCAGCTTAAATTTACAAGGAATATGTGTTTCAACATTTTGCTAACTACTTTTCATGAATTATATGATTTTATTCTCAAAACAACCTATGACATAGATGCCCTTCACATTCTACAGATGAAGAAGTGACATTTTAGAGAGATTAAGTAGTTTGCTCAAGGTTGTGTAACTAATAAGTGCTGGAACCTGGAATCAAACTTAAGTCTGAATTCTAAATGTGAGGCCAAGATGAAGTGGGCACAAAGTGCTGAGAAACACTAAGTAAGGACTCTGACAAAGTCTAGAGCGAGCAGAGGAAGTGTGCAGAGATGGAGCTGCTCTAAAAGTAGACATGGGGATTATATGAAAGAATTATTCTGGAATGACTCCATTCACCCACGGTGGCTTCCATTTAGTCCCTCATTTCTCCTCTTTCTTGTCTACCAGGTCTAAACATTCCCAGCACTCTGAGTCCTGTTTCCAGTACTTCTGCTCCCATTGCTACCACTACTTCCTTAAAGAGATTCTGGTAGCTTCTGCACACTTCTGACACTTGCTGGATCAGGTGGGAGTGGAACAGTTGGAGGGGATAGAGAGCCAGTGTTCTGATATTCAAATACCAAGTTCCCTAGTCTATTCAATGGCACCCTGAGAATAGGGATTTAAAACAACTTAAACAAGAAGTAATAAAAGAAACAATTTTTCTTTCAGATCATCTGGACATTGTGAATTTTTCTAAATCCATTTCAAATTATATTACCAGTTTGAATTAGGTCAAAGAAATGACTTTACATTATAATAGAATTAAATATTCTGTAATTATTGATTTATCCAAATACTTAAAATAAATGTACCAATTAAAAGAAAAAGTACTCTAAATGAATAAGGCTAAAATCATTCATCCATTTCTACAAAAATCCACTTTTTATTTATGCTGAGTTCTGTTCTACTTTGTTCCTGAAGGATCTAGAGTTTCTTTCCCCTTTTCCTTTTTTCAAACTCTTTCTCTCTTTTCCCTTCCTCCTCTGTATGTTCTGTTTTAAGTCTCTGCTTTTTCAGAAGGAAAACATGGCCATTTTAAAAATAAGCGAATAGTTTTTACAATTTCAGAAGCTATGTTTTGGCTGGTGTATTTCAGATGGTACGGTTCATTATTTCTCAAAAAATAAAATACATCTGCATGCTGTGAAATTCCTCTACTGAATCTAATGTGCCTTCTCACATTTGACCCCAAAATACTTTTCCTATGATGGGTAGGAAAAACAGAGGTTCCTTTATGGCTCCCCAGCTCATTATTATTATTAGTCTGAGACTACTGATGTGGAGTCTAAGGGCAAGAAGGTCCAATGGGAGATGGTGGGGCAACTAGAATGTTTCCCTTGTTCATCTCCTCCTCCTCGACCACAGGCTAAGATGAAGGAAAACCACAATAGAAGACTGATGTCTTCCAAAGGCCATGGGATTTCATCATGTTAAATAATTATTATTTCCTTTCCTGTGTATTGACTTCTTCATTTTCCTACTAGTACAATTTTTTTTCTTGCCCTTTACATAACAATTTGAGCAAAAAATCATTCTCAGCTTGTCAGAGGTGACTTTTTTAGGGGGAACACCCTCTGTGCATTAATCTGCTCTGGCTACCATAACAAAACACTACAGTCTCTGTGGCATAAATGACAGAAATTAATTTTCTCACAGTTCTGAAGGCTGGGATCCCAGTGGGCTTGTGTTCTGGTGAGGCCTCTCTCATGGCTTGTGGAGGCTGGCTTCCTGCTATGTGTTCACACAGTGGAGAGAGACCTTTCTCTCCTCCTCTTCTCACTTCAGTCAGTTCAGTCGCTCAGTCATGTCCAGCTCTTTGCGACTCCATGGACTGTAGCACGCCAGGCTTCCCTGTCCATCACCAACGACCAGAGCTTGCTCAAACCCATGTCTATCAAGTCGGTGATGCCGTCTAACCATCTCATTTTGCATGATAGATATAAATTAATTAAGCAGAGTGACAATATACAGCCTTGATGTATTCCTTTCCCAATTTGGAACCAGTCTGTTGTTACATGAGCATTTCTAACTATTGCTTCTTGACCTGCATACAGATTTCTCAGGAGGCAGGTAAGGTGGTTTGCTATTCCCACCTCTTAAACAATTTTCCACAGTTTGTTGTGATCTACAGAGTCATAGGCTTTGGCATAATTAATAAAGCAGAGGTAGATATTTTTCTGGAACTCTCTTGCTTCTTCTATGATGCAACGGGTGATGGCAATTTGATCTCTGATTCCTCTGCCTTTTTGAATCCAGCTTGAACATCTGTAAGTTCAAGGTTCACATACTGTTGAAGCTTGGCTTGGAGAATTTTGAGCATTACTTTGCTAGCGTGTGAGATGAGTGCAATTGTGCAGTAGTTTGAACATCCTTTGGCACTGCCGATCTTTTTTGAATAGTTCTTCTCTGTATTCTTGTGTATACCTCCTCTTCTGCTTCCGTTAGGTTCATGCCATTTTTGTCCTTTATTGTGCCCATCTTTGCAACTGTTCTGTTGGTATCTCTAACTTTCTTGAAGAGATCTTTAGTCTTTCCCATACTACTATTTTCCTCTATTTCATTGTATTTATCACTGAGGAAGGCAAAAAATCCTATCAAATTAGGACTTCACCCTTATTATATATCTAACTATAATTTCTTCCTAAAAGCCCTGTCTCCAAATACAGTCACATTTGGGGATTAAGGATTCAACATATGAATGTTGGAGGAGGGGCATGGTTCAGTTGGAGCACTTTATATCCAAGTCTTTAACCTAAGTATGCTTAATAATATCCAATGTATGTAGCTCAAAGGGGAAAGATTAAATGAGATGGTTGATGTGTACAAAAGGTCTTTGAACATTGTAAAGTCCTATAAAGATGGAGGATATTAGTTATTGAAAACAATAATATTGAAAGAATATTCAGTAATTAGAAAGGCTAGTATACTTTCAACTTCTGATATATATACAGATATTTGTCAGTCTGGGTAAACTGGGACAGCAATGTCCTAAAATAAACTACATAAATTAATATGTAATTATTTTAATAGATAATGAAGCATTATTTTAGTCTAAGCAATTAGTTTTAGGATATCTAACAATTATATCCTGCACTCCTGAAATTGCATTCTACATCAAATTAAACTATCCTGATAACATTTAAATAACACTAATAACCTTAGTCAACACATTTGAAAATCTTCCAAAACAGACCTCCACTTGCATTAAGTTCCTGAGTTATGTGAATAACATCAAAAAATTAAAAGCTTTGTGATTTTAATTTTTCTAATTATTATTTATTATTTTGGGTTACTAACAATATAACCAATGCTGTGTAAAATGGGAAAAAAAAATTATACCAGCATGAAGACTTAGAGTTTAATCAGAAGATCAAACAATTCAAATTCAAGAACATAGATATGAAAGATGGTTATAACTTCAAGTTTTACTTTTGGGGGATGGTCAGCTATTTTTAGAACTGCTTCATCACAGTGTCCTCAGCAACTATCACTGGTGATCACCCAAGACAGGTGCTGCTTTTACAAAGCTGTACTCAGATTGACTTCCTTCCTATATCTGTGTTAGTCAATACAGTAATAGTGGACAGATATTATTCTCAAAGGAAGGGTCTCCCCCACCACTGGAGCCCAAGGGAATAATTCCTTCACAGGCATGGGCACTGTTAATCACTCATTCTGTACATAAAACTGATCATATTTATAATAATATTAGCAAAAATAATAACAATAAAATCAATAAACAATAAAAATAGCAATTTTTTAAATTAAAGTATAGTTGATTTCCAATGTTGTGTTAATTTCAGGTGTACAGCAAAGTGATTCAGTTTTTTTATATATATACATACATATATATATATATATATACATATTCTTTTATGTATTCTTTTCCTTTATGGTTTATTATAGGATGTTGAATATAGTTCCTTGTGCTATAACAGTAGAACCATGTTATTTATCTGTTTTATATATCATAGCTCGTATTGCTAATCTGAAACTTCTATTTCTCCCCTAGTCCCTTTCCATTTTGATAACCATAAGTTTGTTTTCTATGTCTGTGACTCTGTTTCTGTTTTGTAAATAAGTTCATTTGTGCGATACTTTAGATTCCACATGTAAGTGATAAATGGTATTTATCTTTCTCTTTCTGACTTACTTCACTAGCATGATAATCTCTAGGTCCATCCATGTTGCTGCAAATGGCATTGTTTCATTCTTTTTCTATGACTGAATAATATTCCAGTGTGTGTGTGTGTGTGTGTGTGTGTGTGTGTGTGTGTATTCATATTCTTGCCTCCATTGTCAAAGATTAATTGACCATCATGTGTCAAAAATAGTAGTTCTTAAGTTTGAATTCAGGAATGGCTTCATGGGATCTGCAAACTTCATGTGAATCAATAGCTGTCAATGGACTGTCAAAAAAATCTGTGACCTAACAGTTTAAAGTCACAGAAATAAATGTAAGTTCAGACAATTAGTGTGTGCTTCTTTCTCATAGGACTTTCTTCAATGTTTTATATTGCTAATAGTAATAATTAAGAAAAAACTATAGCATGCTCTTTTATTTTCTAATTTTACACCAACTTCACTTTATTTTTGGTATTAGTTTTATTTTAGTATAGTTGCTTTATAATGTATTAGTTTTTACTGTACTGTGAAGTAAATCAGCTGTACGTATACATATACCTCCTCTTCTGTTTGATTTCCTTCTGATTTCAGCCACCACATAGCACTGAGTAGAGTTCCTTCACTATACAGTAGGTTCTTATTAGTTATTTATTTTATACATTGTACTGTATATATGCCAACCCCAATCTCCCAATTCATCCCACCTCTCTTCCCCCACTGGTACCTATATGTCCTTTCTTTATATCTATCTCTCTTTCTAGCATGCTCTTATTGTATGTAAGGCACTATGTCTAATGCCAGGAGACTACAAATATGAACAAAACACATGGCCCCTACGTATTTCAGGGTCATATAATCTTATAGCAGAATTAATAAATGTATACGAACGACAGCAAAGCAAGGCTGATTAGGAAAAGACCAAAGAGCAGGCATAAAGACATTCTTAAAGAAACAGTCAAAAGATTAAGACTTCATGGAAGAAGCAGTATTTGAACTGGGCTTTGAATAATAAATGGGATTTCACCAAGTGCAGTGCAGGCAAGAACAGTGTGAACAGGACTAGCAGCCTAAATAAACATGGAGAAAGAGAGCATGAAGTATACTTGTTCCATGGATTTGGGGAGCAGTGGGAAATAGCAGAGTAAATTATTGGGTCATAAAATACCTTAAAATGCCACTTAAAAGGGAGAAAAGTAAATTTACAGCTCTGTAACAGTAGTCTAGTTCAAATAGAAATACAGCCCAAAGGAAAGAACTGGGAAAGAATTTCAATGTAAAGATGCATGTTATATGTAGGTTTCACCATTAAATATGTTAGAGAACTGTGAGGCAGGGAAGGAGACCAGAAAAATGTGATGGTTTAATAGGTGTAAAATACAATAGAAGATATTGTATTGTTAGTTCAGATTTTACGGAGGAAATTAATCTGATCCCATAGGATTACCCATAGGCATAAAATGATTTTGTTGTTGCTCACTCACTAAGTCATGTCCAACTCCGTGACCCCATGGACTGCAGGGGACCAGGTTTCCCTGTCCTTGACTATCTGCCAGAGTTTGCTCAAACTTATATCCCTTGATTGGGTGATACCATCTAACCACTTCATTCTCTGTTGTCCCCTTCTCCTGCCCTCAATCTTTCCCAAGAGTCTTTTCCAATGAGTCAGCTCTTTGCATCAGGTGGCCAAACTATTGAAACTTCAGCTTCAACAATGGTCCTTTAGTGAATATTCAGGGTCAATTTCCTCTAGGATTAACTGGTTTGATCTCCTTGCAGTCCAAGGGACTCCCAAGAGCCTTCTCCAGTACCACAATTCAAAAGCATCAGTTCTCTGGCACTCAACCTTCTTTAGCTTTTGATAATTAACCACTATTTATAACCTTAAAAGAATGATATTAATTAACCTTTTTGCTATAGGTACAATGGAGATTCTCTTGCTGCTTAGAAAGGAGGATACTGGTTTTAATTTTCTCTTATAGGAATTGAGAAACTACTTACCCAGACAAACATGAAACTTTATTCTTCAGGGTGAAGTAGGAGAAGAGGAGGTGCAGATGCCAACCGTGCTGAGTCAGTGGTGGCTCAGCCAAGCACCAAGACAGGCCTGTAGCATCTAAAGAAGACAGAGGTAAAAGTTTAGATTAGAATCTTCTGAAATTTGTGAGGGAGAATATGTGAGGGAGGGAAGGGAAGGGGAGGATGGTGCTCAGTGGTATGAGCATTTTACAGAGGAGGGAGAAAGAGTAGATGCAAAGATAGTGCCTGAGAAGATAGCAAGCAGGGGAGAATCAGGGGAGAGTAACATCACAGAAAGGAAAGTACCAGAGGGAATCAAAAGTGCTAGTCCCTCAGTCATGTCCGACTCTTTTGCAACCCCATGGACTGTAGCCTGCCAGGCTCCTCTGTCCATGGGATTTTTGGCAAGAATACTGGAGTGGGTTGCCATTTCCTTCTCTAGGGGATTTTCCTGACCCAGGAATTGAAACCAGGTCTCCCACATTGTAGGCCGATTCTTTACCTCCTGAGCCACAAGAGAAGCCCACACCAGAGGGAATTGGTGGTCAATTGTGCATGTAATGCTGAGAGAGACTGAGAACGTGTCGTTCAAGAAGAGGTTGGTGGATTTGAGATTAGTACTTTACTCAAGACCTCAAGGGCTTCCCTTGTGGCTCAGGTGGTAAAGAATCCGCCTGCCATGTGGGAGACTTGGGTTCAACCCCTGGGTTGGGAAGATCCCTTGGAGAAGGGAAAGCTACCCACTCCGGTATTCTGGCCTAGAGAATTTCATTGACTGTATAGTCCATGGGGTTGCAAAGAGTCAGACACGACTGAGTGACTTTCACTTTCACTTTCAAGACCTCAAAGAAAGCTGTTTTAGCAGAATGGTGGGATAGATAACACATTGAAACATACTGAAGAGGTACCCAACTGAGAATATGGAGAAGGAAGTCTTGCCCACACACAGGAGATGCATAGTGATGGTAGCTCACTTGAGAGGGTGAAAGGGAAGCACGCTGGAAAAGAGCAGGAGAAAGGGGATTCAAAGATGAGAGAGGGGAGAGTTGAAGAAATAAAGTTGCGGAGGGGGTGGAAAAGCATTGAAAGAATCAAGATGCAGAGAAATTCTTGGAGATAAGAGTTATTAATATGAATGTTAATAATATTATAATATAAAATAATATTTATCTTCTTTGTCGGATTCAATCTTTCATAAGGAGAGTAAGACTAGTATTAGAAACTTGAAGGAATGGGAAGGCTCAGAATAGCCATAGTTAAATATGGCATAGCAAAAAGAGTAAAATAGTTCCCAAGTAGCAGTGAGGAAGAGCTGAGCTAAGAGAATATGGTGTCCCCAACAACTCTAATTTCTTGACTTTCTCTGGCCCTACTCAGGAGCCAGGAAGTGAGAGCAGAAGCTGAGGGATTAACATGAGAGGCTTGCCAGAAGGCCAAGCAGAATGAGATCCGTTGGGTCCAAGCCAGATAGGGAAGAAGGTGAAGCCACACTGTGCGTTGTTTCACATCAGCTGGTCCAGTGTCCCAGGCTTGACTGTAGACAACTGGGGATGGAGCAGCACAGAGGTCAGGGGCACAGGCTTTGGGCTTAGGACAGACCTGGTTGAGACCTGCAGTTCTGAGAGAGACTTGTAAAAACTGGCCTTCAAAATACAGCACACTTGACCTCAGGAGATAGGACTGATTCCTGGATACCTTGTTTAAGAACTATAGATCAAACCACATTTGCATCTTGTCTGCTGCCATAAACAAATTAGCCTAACCTTAAATAAGACCTCCCTTAAAATACCTGAGAGTAGCATGTTATAAAACTAAGACACATGGAAACTGTTTCCTTTGTTTAAAACATAAAATCTTTGTTGCTGAAAGTCTAAATAAATATATTTGTGCTGTGCTGTGCTTAGTCGCTCAGTTGTGTCTGATTCTTTGCGATCCCATGGACTGCAAAGGACCCACCAGTCTCCTCTGTCCAGGGGGATTCTCCAGGCAAGAATACCGGAGTGGGTTGCCATGCTGTCCTCCAGGAAATATACTTACTTGTCCATAAATAAATCAATTTCAATTCATATAAATTTAGAAATTCTTTGTGTGTTTTGATCAGTGCTATAACAGACCTGCTGAGTCTTTTAAACATTACTTACCTGACATTAGAGGGAAAAGATTGCAACATCCTCCCACACCCACACCGAAGTCTGTATGACTCTATCATACATAGTTTTGATTGGGAAATACATGCTTTCTCTTTATTCCAAGCTCTGTACTCATAATCTATGATTAGCTATTTTTCTACCCTGAAGGTAAAAACCAGTAAGAAAAAATTTTGAGGACAAAGAGGTTAATGTCTAGTTTATTGAGAGAATGGCTTATTCCTTCAAGGAGAATAATTTACACTAAAGTCTACTTATTGCAACATTAAATATTAAAGAAATAAAGCAGTTAATTAAAAACTAAGGCAAATTTTTTCACCTCAAATACAGTAACCTGTGATAAATCTGAGAGAACAAAGGGTGCATCAATACCTTATTTCAGAAAGGATAAAATAATGAATTTCTCTCATTTTTATGAAGTTCTTAAAGACTAACATTTTGTGGTATATTTACATACAATAAAAATGTAACCTTTTAAAAATATGATCTGATATGTTTTGATGAATGTATTTACCCATGAAAGTACCACCACAATCTAGACAAAAACTAGATTGCATTACTCTAAAATGTCTGTCTCTTTTAGCTAATTCCTCACGCATCCCCTGCAGGAAGCACCTCTGTTTCACTTTATGAAAGTCTAGATTGGTTCTGTCTACTCTAGAATTTCATGTGATGGGAATCATATAAGAAGTATGCTTTTTTCCCCTAGCTTCTCTCACTAAGTGTATTGCATTTAGTTCAGTTCAGTTGCTCAGTTGTGTCTGACTCTTTGCAATCCCATGGACTGCAGCATACCAGGTTTCCCTGTCCGTCACCAACTCCCAGAGCTTGCTCAAACTTATGTCCATCTAGTTGGTGATGCCATCCAACCATCTCATCCTCTGCCATCCCATTCTCCTCCTGCCTTCAATCTTTCCCAGCATTAGGGTATTTTCCAATGAATCAGTTCTTCGCATTATGTGGCCAAAGTATTGGAGCTTCAGCTTCAACATCAGTCTTTCCGATAAATATTCAGGACTGATTTCCTTTAGGATTAACTGGTTTGATCTCTTTGCAATCCAAGGGACTCTCAAGAGTCTTCTTCAACACCACAGTTCAAAAGCATCAATTCTTCAGCACTCAGCTTTCTTTATAGTCCAACTCTCACATCCATACATGATTACTAGAAAAAACATAGCTTTGACTAGATGGACCTTTGTTGGCAAAGTAATGTCTCTGCTTCTTAATATGCTGTCTAGGTTGGTCACAATTTTTCTTCCAAGGAGCAAGCGTCTTTTAATTTCATGGCTGCAGTCACCATCCTCAGTGATTTTGGAGCCCAAGAAAATAAAGTCTCTCACTGTTTCCATTGTTTCTCCATCTATTTGCCTTGGAGTGATGGGACCAGATGCCATGATCTTAGTTTTTTGAATGCTGAGTTTTAAGCCAGCTTTTTCATTCTCCTCTTTCACCTTCATCAAGAGGCTCTTTAGTTCCTCTTCACTTCCTGCCATAAGGGTGGTGTCATCTGCATTATCTGAGGTTGTTGATGTTTCTCAGGGAAATCTTGGTTCCAGCTTGTGCCTCATCCAGCCTGGCGTTTTGCATGACGTACTCTGCATATAAGTTTGATAAGCAGAGTGACAATATACAGCCTTGAAGTAATCCTTTCCCAATTTGGAACCAGTTCTCTGTTCCACGTTGGTTCTAACTGTTGCTTCTTGACCTGCATACAGATTTCTCAGGAGGCAGGTCAAGTGGTCTGGTATTCCCATCTCTTGAAGAATTTTCCACAGTTTGTTGTGATCCACATAGTCAAAGGCTTTGGCATAGTCAATAAAGCAGAAATAGATGTTTTTCTGGAACTCTCTTGCTTTTTTTGATGATCCAACAGATGTTGGCAATTTGATCTCTGGTTCCTCTGCCTTTTCTTAATCCAGTTTGGACATCTGGAAGTTCACGATTCATGTACTGTTGAAGCCTGGCTTGGAGAATTTTGAGCATTATTTTGCTAGTGTGTGAGATGAGTGCAATTGTGCAGCAGTTTGAGCATTTTTTGGCATTGCCTTTCTTTGGGATTGGAATGAAAACTGACCTTTCCCAGTCCTGTGGGCACTGCTGAGTTTTCCAGATTTGCTGGCATATTGAGTGTACACTTTAACAGCATCATATTTTAGGATTTGAAACAGCTCAGCTGGAATTCCATCACCTCCACTAGCTTTGTTCATAGTGATGCTTCCAAAGGCTCACTTGACTTCGGACTCTAGGATGTCTGGTTCTAGGTGAATAATCACAGGATTGTGGTTATCTAGGACATGAAGATCTTTTTTTGTATAGTTCTTCTGTGTATTCTTGCCACTTCTTCTTAATATCTTCTGCTTCTGTTAGGTCCATACCATTTCTGTCCTTTATTGTGCCCATCTTTGCGTGAAATGTTCCCTTGGTATCTCTAATTTTCTTGAAGAGATCTCTAGTCTATCCCATTCTATTGGTTTCCTCTATTTCTTTGTATTGATCACTGAGGAAGGCGTTCTTATCTCTCCTTGCTATTCTCTGGAACCCTGCATTCAAATGGGTAAATTTTTCCTTTTCTCCTTTGCCTTTAGCTTCTCTTCTTTTCTCAGCTATTTTTAAGGCCTCCTCAGGCAATCCTTTGCCTTTTTGCCTTTTTCTTTTCCCACCGGGTTCTCCGCCCCACCCCTACCCTTTTGTTTGACTTGGTTCGTCTGATACTCAGTATTGTAGCTTTTCGTCCGCATGTTACTACCCTGTAAATACGCTGTTTTACATACTATTAACACCTTTTGCTTTTTTTCTATGGGACCTCCAGGCCACCGTATTTAGAACTAGTTACCTTATTAAAAAAGAGAAAACAGTCTGTTGGCTTCTCAGTCTGCATCGTGGCCGCAGGGAGGTGAGGGCAGGCGCTCCCCCTCAATGTGCGTTTCAGGAACAAAGTTTGCTTTCTATTTAAGAAAAGGGGTGGGGAGGAGAAAAAGGTCAAATGTGGGGGAAGACACTAAAGGGGGAAAGAAACAAAGGAATCCCAAACCCTCTGCTCTTTGTATTTCTCTGTTGTAAAGAATAAACTGTACCTGCAGCCGGGGGAAAAAAAAAAAAAGTCTTGATCACTGCCTCCTATACAATATCACGAACTTCTGCAGATAGTTCTTCAGGCACTTTATCAAAGCTAATCCCTTGAATCTATTTTTAACTTCCACTGTATAATCATAAAGATTTTGATTTAGGTCTTACTGAATGGTCTAGTGGTTTCCCCTACTTTCTTCAATTTAAGTCTGAATTTGGCAATAAGGAATTCATGATCTGAGCCACAGTCAGCTCCTGGTCTTGTTTTTGCTGACTTTATAGAGCTTCTCCTTCTTTGGCTGCAAAGAATATAATCAATCTGATTTCAGTATTGACCATCTGGTGATGTCCATGTGTAGAGTCTTCTCTTGTGTTGTTGGAAGAGGGTGTATGCTATGACCCATACATTCTCTTTTCAAAACTCTATGAGCCTTTTCCCTGCTTCATTTTGTACTCCAGGGCCAAATTTGCCTGTTATTGCAGGTATCTCTTGACTTCCTACTTTTGCATTCTAGTCTCCTATGATGAAAAGGACATCTTTTTGTGGGGTTAGTTCTAGAAGATCTTGTAGGTCTTCATAAAATCGTTCCACTTCAGCTTCTTCAGCATTACTGGTTGGGGCATAGACTTGGATTACTGTGATGTTGAATGGCTTGCTTTGGAAACAAGCAGACATCATTCTGTCATTTTTGAAATTGCACCCAAGTACTGTATTTTGTACTCCTTTATTGACTATGAGGGCTACTCCATTTCTCCTAAGAGATTCTTGCCCACAGTTATAGATATAATGATCATCTGAATAAATTCGCCCATTCCTGTCCATTTTAGTTCACTGATTCCTAAAATGTCCATGTTCACTCTTGCCATCTCCTGTTTGATCACTTCTAATTTACTTTGAATCATGGACCTATAATTCCAGGTTCCTATACCATATTGCTCTTTACAGCATTAGGCTTTACTTTCATCACCAGTCTCATCCACAACTGGGTAATGTTTTTGCTTTGGCTCCATCTCTTCATTTTTTTCTGGAGTTATTTCTCCACTCTTTTCCAGTAGCATGTTGGGCAACTATTGACCTGAAGAGTTCTTCCTTCAGTGCCATGTCTTTTTGCCTTTTCATACTGTTCATGGTGTTCTCAAGGCAAGAGTATTGTAGTGATTTGCCATTTCCTTCTCCAGTTGACCACGTTTTGTCAGAACTCTCCGCTATGACCAGTCTGTCTTGGATGGCCCTACTCGGCATGGCTAATAGTTTCATTGAGTTAGACAAGGCTGTGGTCCACGTGATCAGTTTGATTAGTTTTCTGTAATTGTGATTTTCATTCTGTCCCTCTAATGGATAAGGATTAAAGGCTTATTGAAGCTTCCTGATGGGAGAGACTGACTCTGGGGGAAACTGGGTCTTGTCCTGATGGGCAGGGCCATGCTCAGTAAATCTTTAACCCAATTTTCCTTTGATGGGGGCCATTCGGTCTCTGTTCCCTCCCTGTTGTTTGACCTGAGACCAAACTATGTGGAGCTATTGCATTTATCAGTAGTTTATTCCTTTTTTTTTTTTTATTGGTAAGTCATGCTCCATTGTGTGGTTATCCTGAAGTTTGCTTATCCTTTCACCTGTTTGGTGGACTTTGAAGCTATTTTCAGTTTGGAGCTACTGTGAATAAAGCTGCAGTCATTTGAGTTCAACTCTTTCGATGGACACATGTTCTTTTCTTATGGGTAAATTCCTGTGAGTTGAATTTCCTGATTGTACACTAAAGCAGATTTAACTTTATAAGAAGGGACTGAGCAGTTTCCCAAAGTAACTGTAGCACTGCTAAATTTCAACTAGCATTGTATGAAATTTCCAATTGCTTGACATTTTTGTTAATGTAACTAAAGGTGTTTTATTTTTCATGTTTGTAATTTTTTAGAATTTCAAATTCCTTTCCTGGAATCTTGTCTATAGGAATTCTTTGAGATTTGTTTTGAAAAAGAGATTCTCCAAAGAGGATCTGTTTTTTCTTCTTCTAGCTATTCTCTAATAAAAATCAAATATCCTTGCATCAGAACTCTCTAAATGCTCCAGATTCTGTTCTTTCTGAGGCCTAACTCTTCAGGATTTCCTGAATTTCTGAACTTTTACAGCTTTGCTCTGTACCAATGTTCCTGTCCCATTCTCAGTTACTTGAAGTAATGAGTGAGTCTACTTCTTCACAACTAAGAGAATCTAAAAATGTATCCTGAGTTGTAAGCAGCTATGGATATGTGGATACTATGCCAAGAAAGAAATCTAGAGGTTCCTCCTCAGCATGCCATACCATCTTGGGGCCTGGACTTCCAAATTTATTTGGAAGAAACAAGTGTATCTTCCACTGCCCTCCAAGAATATTGTTGAATTATGAGAGAGCTAATCCTTAGGTAGGTTGATAAGGAGTCCAGGGACCCTGAGAAGCAGAAAAGGGTCCAAGGCTCTCAAGGAGTAGAAAAGGACAAACACTCTTTTTCTGCATTGCTTCCTCTTAGTAAATATGACAATGTATCTTGCTCAAGGACATGTTTCTCCTTAACAGGAACCTTCTGACTAACCTTGTTATCTTAAGATGGATGTTGTGGGAGTGGGTCTGGTAAGACCTTCCTATTGTTAGTTCTAATCCTGTTATACTGTCGGAATGGGTCTGGTAAGACCCTTTACTGTAGTAAGGTATATGGCTCTCTTGCTAAGACTAGTGACTGGGGCATTCTCCACGCCCTTCTGATGTCTGTGTCAGAAGCGTTCTCTGTCCTTTTTCATACTTTATTAAAACTCTGGTACACAAAACCTCTTGAGTGATCAAGCCTGGTCCCTGGTCCTGAAGCTAAATCTTCTTCAGAGATCACGAATCCGACATCATTCACTGTAAGCTAGCAGTTATTTGGTTGCAATCCCAGCAGACCCTGGTGTGCATCTCACAACTTGGTGCTATGCTCCAAACCATACCTTCAGTAGGCAAAGAGATGGTGAGTCGGAGAACATAGGGGAAATGGGTGTGGGAATCCATTTCCACGTGTGGAATTAGTTATGGAAATGCAACAATATCCAACTTGCAATGCTGACTTGCGGCTCTATGAAATCTGGGGAAATTTCTTCCTCTCTTAAACAAAGATAGTACTGTACTGTATAAACATGACTTCTACTTTTAGTGCATGCCAAGAATGGTGTTTGAGCTGAGCACTTGGTGATCTTTTCAATCACTGATTCTTGGCTGTGTTTCAGGTTCAAAAGGTGAAAATAGCTACATCATTTTCCAAATTCTGTGCTTATTTGTTTACCTACTGATACAGTGCCCTTTTGAGTTAGTTGGATTATTGCTTAATCATTGCCTTAAGCAACAACAAAGATATTTTTTTATAGTTGGGAGAATAGCTTGAGGGCCTTTCACATTTGAAAGATTGTGTCTACATAGCAACAAATTGGAGGTCAGTGGTTTACAAGTAGGTTTGGTACTTGTAGGCACTTGATAGAGTTTAGAATTACAAATTTAGTCACAAACATACATTTTATGTTCTGGCTCTTAGCAAAGAACACCGGACTGTACAATTTTTTGTATATACAGGTGAACATTTGCAATACTTTTGTGTGCATAGAGGGAAGATGAATTAGAAAAAAAATAAACATTGCATTATAGCCTACATTTTTCTTTACTACTGTGTTCTAAACATCCACATAGTCATACTGTGGGATTACTTATTCAGAGATTTTTTTTATATAAAATTTATTTTTACACAGGTTAGGTTCACAGAAAAATTAAATGGAAGATTCAGAGATTTCTTATGTATCCCTGCCCCACATACATAGAGCTTCCTCTCCTATCAACATCTCATCCAAAGTGGGACATTTGTTACAATCTATGAACCTACATTGACGACTCATATCACCCAAAGTACATGGTTTACAATAGTGTTCACCCTTGGTATTGTACATTCTGTAGGTTTAGACAAATGTATAATGTCATTTATGTCATTATGGTATCCTACAGAGTCTTTTTTCAATGTCCTAAAACCCTCTGTGCTTCATTCATTCATCCCTTCCTACTTCCTATTCCCTGGCCACCATTTTTCCTTTTACTGCATAGTTTTGCCTTTTCTTGAATGTCATGTAGTTGGAATCACACATTATGTAGCCTTTTCAAATTGGCTTCTTTCACTTAGTAATATGCATTTAATGTTCCTTCATTCTTTTCATGGCTGATTTTGTCTTAATACTGAATAATATTCCATTGTCTGAATGTACTGTGGTTTAACTGGGGAATGTTTTTGAGTGTAACTCTTTGGGGGTGGTTTGAATATAATCAAATATGGAATAAGTCATTTAAAGTGGAAACAGGAAATGAAAGACCTAAGACAATTGTGGGAATGGAAAAGAGATTATATAATTGTATTGCAATACATAGTGGGCAAGCAATAAATGTTTGTTGAACTGAACATAAAGAGGGCTGTTTTCTGGAATAAGATTTGCACACAGGGAGTAAAAGATGTGGGCTGCAATTAACCAAATTACTTATGATATCATCTATCAGAAGACAGTGTTCTCAGGATTCGATCTTAGATAATTAAATCGGCCAGTCTATGTTTTAGGGGAATACTTGGCAAGTGATCAGAGAAAAGTTTTTTCCCCATACCTGGTCTTTGGTGAAATAATTATTTTTTATAAGGTAGTGAGTGAAAAATTCAGATTTTAAGAGGCACTCTTAGGCCAAAAGAAACTTCCCACAAAATTACATTTATTTTATACTCAAGAGAATCCTAAACAATAATATTATGTATCTGTATCTAAATTTCAGCCCTCTCCTGGTGATATTTTCCTTCTTGAATTGTTTCAAAAGTTCAAATAATGCTTTGAGTAGGGTAGACACAGAGAAGTTATTATAGTTCAAGGCCAGATGAGCTGGCCACTGGTTCTGAGCCCTGCTTACCCAGAAGAGAGATGGCCTGTTCTCCTGCAGCGATGACATCCAACTAAGTTTTCATTTTTCATTTGGGACTTGAGGACTGGTCTTTTTATGGTTTCAAAAGGAAACACCACAGAGTAGTTATGTTCAATTTTCTGTGACATCAAGTAACTCCTCCACATTTTTGTAACTTATATGTAAAATTTCTTAGGACTGATACAGCATTTGCATTCATTAGATAACTGATTCATACTTATTGTGCACCTACTATGTTCAGATAGTGTTCCAGGCCCTAAGGTACAAGAGTGAACAAGATAGATGGGAACTATTCTTTCATGGACTTTATCCTTCAGTGGGAGAAGTAAATTACTAGCAAGTAACATGGCTTTGAGAATAGTGAAGAATTATAAAGGAAACACAACAGATTAATGTAATAGAGAGTCACTGAGTGTGGAGACTACCTCATACAGTCAGAAATGGACTTTGCAGCCCTAGACAAAAAAGGATCAATTTTTCTTTAAACAGCTGAATGAAATTTTTAGGGAGAAACAGGGTACCACTGTGAATACAACACTCATTTCTCATTCTGGCTTCTGGGTGTTCTCTTGATCACTTATCCTAAAGTGAATTTTGCCAAGAAACAAGCCCACTCACATACACCATGGCCTTATTACTCACTTTAAAATAGAAATAAATAAACCATCAAGAGTCTAGACATATTTAGGAAATATTTGTTGTTGTTCAGCCACTAAATCATGTACGACCCTGTGACCCCATGGACTGCAGCACGCCAGGCTTCCTGTTCCTTCACTATCTCCTGGAGTTTGCTCATACTCATGTCTGTTGAGTCTGTGATGCCATCCAACCATCCTATCCTTTGTGGTCCTTTTCTCCTCCTGCCCCTAATCTTTCCCAGCCTTGGGGTCTTTTCCAATGAGTCAGTTCTTCTCAACAGGTGGCCAAAATATTGGAACTTCAGCTTCAGCATCAGTTCTTCCAATGAATATTCAGAGTTGATTTCCTTTAGGATTAACTGATTTAATATCCTTGAAGTCCAAGAGACTCTCAAGAGTCTTCTCCAATACCACAATTTGAAAGCATCAGTTCTTTGGTGCTCAGCCTTCTTTAGGGTCTCACATCTGTACATATCTATGGGAAAATTCATAGCTTTGACTGTATGAGACTTTGTTGGCAAAGTGATATCTCTGCTTTTTAACATGCTGTCTAGGTTGGTCATAGCTTTCCTTCCAAGGAGCCAGCATCTTTGAATTTCAAGGCTACAGTCACTGTCTGCAGTGATTTTGGAGCCCAAGAAAATAAAGCCTGTCATTGTTTTCATTTTCCCCCCATTTATTTGCCATGAAGTAATGAGACCAGATGCCATGAACGTTGAGTTTTGAGCTAGCTTTTTCACTCTACTATTTTATATTCATCAAGAGGCTCTTTAGTTTCTCTTCCCTTTAGGCCATTAGGATTGTATCATCTGCATATCTGTTGTGTTTGATATTTCTCCCTGGAAAACTTAATTCCAGCTTGTGAGTCATCCAGCCCAGCATTTTGTATGATGTTCTGTGCATGGAAGTTAAATAATCAGGGTGAAAATACACAGCCTTGATATACTCCTTTCCTAATTTTGAACCAGTCAATTTTTTTTACCTTTGGTTCTAACTGTTGCTTCTTGACCTGCACATAGATTTCTCAGGAGACAGGTAAAGTGGTCTGCTATTCCCATCTCTTTAAGAATTTTTCCACAGTTTGTTGTGATCCACACAGTCAAAGGCTTTAGTGTAGTCAATGATGCTGAAGTAGATGTTTTTCTGGAATTTCCTTGCTTTTTCTATGATCCAACTGATGTTGGCAATTTGGTCCTATGGTTCCTCTTCATTTTCTAAATTAGGAATTATAGATACCTAAAATAAAAAACCTCTCCTCACCCTCTTAATAAGTAAAACAAAACCAGAAGCAAATAGTATTAGAGGAGTTAGAGGTAAATGAGAACAGGTGAAATCTTCAGAAAAATGGAGTAAACTAAATGTGACATGACTTTTACCAATCGGTTGGTACAAAGCAGGAGAGACCATTTAAATTTAATGTTATAATTATTCTTCAGGCATCAGAGGATTGATACTTCTAATAGCAATTCAAATGACATCAGAATCTTGGAGAAGGAAGAATACTTGTTGTACACCCCGGTGTCTCTGCAGATGATATTTATTTATTTACAATAACATAAACACCATTTCTCACACGCTAGTAAAGTAATGCTCAAAATTCTCCAAGCCAGGCTTCAGCAATACGTGAACCACGAACTTCCAGATGTTCAAGCTGGTTTTAAAAAAGGCAGAGGAACCAGAGATCAAATTGCCAACATCCGATGGATCATCGAAAAAGAAACAGAGTTCCAGAAAAACATCTATTTCTGCTTTATTGACTATGCCAAAGCCTTTGACTGTGTGGATCACAAGAAACTGTGGAAAATTCTGAAAGAGATGGGCATACCAGACCATCTGACCTGTCTCTTGAGAAACCTGTATGCAGGTCAGGAAGCAACAGTTAGAACCGGACATGGAACGACAGACTGGTTCCAACTAGGAAAAGGAGTACGTCAAGGCTGTATATTGTCACCCTGCTTCTTTAACTTATATGCAGAGTACATCATGAGAAACGCTGGGCTGGAAGAAACACAAGCTGGAATCAAGATTGCCGGGAGAAATATCAATAACCTCAGATACGCAGATGACACCACCCTTATGGCAGAAAGTGAAGAAGAACTAAAGAGCCTCTTGATGAAAGTGAAAGAGGAGAGTGAAAAAGTTGGCTTAAAGCTTAACATTTGGAAAACTAAGATCATGGCATCTGGTCCCATCACTTCATGGGAAATAGATGGGGAAACAGTGGAAACAGTGTCAGACTTTATTTTTTGGGGCTCCAAAATCACTGCAGGTGATGATTGCAGCCTTGAAATTAAAAGACGCTTACTCCTTAGAAGGAAAGTTATGACCAACCTAGATAGCATATTTAAAAGCAGAGACATTACTTTGCCAACAAAGGTCCACCTAGTCAAGGCTATGGTTTTTCCAGTAGTCGTGTATGTATGTGAGAGTTGGATGGTGAAGAAAGCTGGGTGCTGAAGAATTGACGCTTTTGAACTGTGGCGTTAGAGAAGACTCTTGAGAGTCCCTTGGACTGCAAGAAGATCCAACCAGCCCATCCTAATGGAGATCAGTCCTGGATGTTCATTGGAAGGACTGATGTTGAAGCTGAAACTCCAATACTTTGGCCACCTCATGTGAAGAGTTGACTCATTGGAAAAGACCCTAATTCTGGGAAGGATTGGGGGCAGGAGGAGAAGGGGAGGACAGAGGATGAGATGTTTGGATGGCATCACCGACTTGATGGACATGGGTTTGGGTAAACTCCGGGAGTTGGTGACGGACAGGGAGGTCTGGCATGCTGTGATTCATGGGATTGCAAAGAGTTGGACACGACTGAGTGACTGAACTGAACTGAAGTGAACTAAACATCATTTACTGGTGTTCAACCATTATAACAGGAAATTAGAACTAATCATTAGAGATGAAGCACTATGAAATAGTGATTTAAGTTTAGAGAGTTAGAGGTAATCACCAGAAAAAAATCATTTAAAAGTATTTCCCTCTGGAGAGAGATGTCAGAAATGGGGATGAATGGACCAAATAAATGGTGTTTTCCATTATAAGCCTGTGGTGTTAAATTATGTATATAAAATTTGTTTCCAGAGGAAATTTCTGAACCATCTTTTCCTCTAGCCCTTAAGAAGGGGCACACGTGCATCCATCATCTGATGGCATGAATATAGGAACTTTTTCTGTACAATGACAGAAATCCTTTACTAGTTTAATTTTGGGGAAGCAGCAGAAAAAGCCTTCAGGCACTGAGGTGGGGGTAACAAGCTCCCCTCAGTTTCTTCAGACTCTGATCTTTAGGTTATTTCTTATTCTTGCAAATATAGATAACATACAATTTTCTATTTAAACCATTTCTAAGTGTAAATTCAGTGGCATTAATTATATTCTTGTGCAATCATCATCTCTATTTGCAAAATTTTGCATCAACTCGAACAGAAACAGTACCCATTAAGCAATAATGGCCAATTCCCTCTCCCTCAGCCCCTCGTAAGTTTTATTCCACTTTCTGTATCTATGGATTGTCCATTCTGGGTACCTTATATATGTGGAATCTATAATATTTGTCCTTTTGTTTGACTTGTTTGTCTGACTTGTTTCATTTCTCTTCAAGCTATCTTTGACAATTATCTGAAGCCTTCTTAGACCATTGGCAGGATCTGAAAGTCATGAAAAATGTGAATTTAAAGTATTTTACTTCATATGAAATCTTGGTGGTATCAGAAAAAAAATGGATTATATTCATAAGGAATGATGGATGTTGAATTTTCCAGCATCCACGGAAAGCTGACTGTGCCATAGTGTTCTCTTACTGAGATCATCACAACAGAGAAGCACATAATGTCAGAGTGGGGAGGAAAGTGGTATGAAATCTGGTACCTTCCAAACATCGCTGGTGCCTGACTGCCCATACTGAAATGGTGCTGAGACCCGAGCTCCAGAGCTCAGTCTGACTCACACTGCTACTTCTTTCCCCAGCTGAGTAGGCATGGTTGTCACATGGGCAATTTAATAAGATGAATCATCCAAATCTTACTTTACCACACAGATGTGACTCGCACATATGCCCCTGAGGGCACCTTGGTTCTGTCAGTGGAGTGACTGCCCTTTATCTGCACACTGATACTGTTTTATTCATGCTCTGCATTTCTTTCTGAAACTTCTATCTCCATTGTGTTTCCAGGGGAATGCATATGTGTGCAGTGATGCGAGTTACAGCATACCTGAAGAGATTAAACTATCTCTTGTTATTTGTATTGATTTTCCATTGCCAACTAAAATTAGTTTCAAAAGCATAGCAATTTGTAGGAAAACTGAAGACAGGACCGATAACTGGTGGATTATTTTCAACGCTTTCTTGAATAGCTGTCATTCTTGACAGATACCCTGGAATGCAGTTATGCAAGGAGATGCTAAACTGTCAGCATTTCATTAAAAATAAACTTCTTGGAGATAACGGGGTGACTACTTACTATGCCCCAAAGTACAGAGAGCATCAATATATTTGCAAGAATGTCCCCAAGAGTTCAAAAGCAGGGCATCTTTGTGGATGATTCATTCTTTTAGCATCTGCAAAAGCACAACAGGGAGAATTTAACATTTCTCAGAGGTGACCGTTCCTGAGAGGGACTTGTAGCTAAAATGTAGTGGTCAAAATAAATTGGTGGGTGGGAGATCTGATTTCACAAGCTAAATAGACATGGAGGATATATGTTGTGGTGTGGGATGTGTGCGTGTATGTTAGGGTAATGGAACTCCTTCCAGCTTTTAAGAGGCTGCGTTATTCTGAAAACTGGTGGTGTCACTTACGATGATACCACATAAAGAGTTATGCTGTTGGGCTATTTTGAAGAGCACATCCATTAATGGGGACACCAGTGGAGAGACAGGGATGAAGAGAGTAATAGGCCTGAAAAAGTATGAAATGAGAAGCAAGCACTAGGGTCTTGAAAAAGAGATTTCAGGCATCTGGGTTTGTACTGGTCTATTCACTCCAGGGAAAGTTGAGATGGTGGGAGTGGGGGTGGAGGTGGGGAGAGGGAAAGTTCTGTAGGATGAAAACACTAAAAATGGCTTGATTGACGTATAGGATGTAGGACAAAGATTCTGAGTGGGCTCCATAGGAATGGCTGCATTAAGTAGAATTCATCAGTTATATAAATGTGTCTGAAGGATTATGAAAGGGATTGGTTTGTTGACAGCCCAAGATTGCTGATTTAGAGTTAATCGGAGGAGATAAATAAGAAAGAGTCATCTCATCATGTCCTCACACCCCTCACAAAGCTTTATTTTCACACTGTGTGTTTAGAATTCATTTACTCCTCTGGTGACAAGTAAGAAGAAGCAGAACATACTACTTGACTCCTATGTGCTGCTGGCTTCAGAGGACGTTGGTGTCAACCCAAGTGGGAGGTGTGACCCCAGGGACAGGGCTCCGTTGACCTTGTGGGATCTGAAAGAGAAGTTTTGCCATGATTTGTCTTTTTTTCTGTCTTCTACCTTCAACCCTTGTGATCAGTCAACCACCCGTTTCAGGCGCCTGTCATCTTGGTGGGTTGGGAGGGATGTGAGGGACTCAGGGAATCAAGCTTTGTGATACGGCCACCTGGGGTAGCCTGACCTATTCGAGACCTGGTTAGTGGCTCAGGGCAGAGTCCTTGCGGGTCATGCTTGTGTTTTCTTCTCTCTCTCACCCCATAGCCAGTTTGTCAGGAGACTGTGTCAGCTTGGTTTTTGAAATACATCCACAATCCAGCTACTTCTTACCACTTTCCTGGTGAACACACCGATCTCAGCCACTTCTAACCTGTCTCCTTCCTCTGCACATGTGCCTGACAGTCTCAACCCTTCCACCCCAAACCCGAAGCGGCCCCGTCCCCACTCCCTGTGAAAGCCCAAGTCCTTACCCTGGCCCACAAGGGCCCACAGAATTTTCCCCTCCAACTCTCAGGCCTGGGTCCTATTCTTCATCCTCAGCATTTTTGCAGTCACTCAGATGTGTCTACTTTGCTTTGTCTCTATGCCCTTGCCGCCTCTATTCCCTCTGTCTGGAACCCTCTCTACCCCAATACATGTAGTGGTCATTTCCTCATCTCTCTGGGTCTTTACTCACATGCCCCCTTCCTAGAGAGGCCCATCCCATTTAAAAGCTGCTCCTACCCCCATCATGCCCTGTCCCTCTTCTCTGCTTATTATTCTCCATTGCATTAATTACCATCTGCTATATATTTTCCTATTTATTTTTACCTATAATGTGTCTCACTTGATAAAATGTAAATTCACTGGGATGAGGGAATTTTATATGCTGCTATATCCCTCTTGCTTTTTCGATGATCCAACGGATGTTGGCAATTTGATCTCTGGTTCCTCTCCCTTTTCTAAATCCAGCTTGAACAACTGGAGTTCACAGTCCATGTACTGTTGAAGTCTGGCTTGGAGAGTTTTGAGCATTACTTAGTGGGTGAGATGAGTGCAATTGTGCCATAGTTTGAGCATTCTATGGCACGGCCTTTCTAGAGATTGGAATGAAAACTGACCATTTCCAGTTCTGCAGCCACTGCTGAGTTTTCCAAATTTGCTGGTATATTGAGTGCAGCACTTTCACAGCACCATCTTTTAGGATTTGAAATAGCTCAACTGAAATTCTATCACCTCCACTAGCTTTGTTCATAGTGATGCTTCCTAAGGCCCTCTTGACTTCACATCCCAGGATGTCTGGCTCTAGTCCAGTGATCACACCATCATGGTTATCTGGGTCATGAAGATCTTTTTTGTATAGTTCTTCTGTGTATTCTTGCCAACTCTTCTTAACATATTTTGCTTCTGTTGGGCCATGCCATTTCTGTCCTTTATTGTGCCCATCTTTGCATGAAATTTTCCCTTGGTATCTCTAATTTTCTTGAGGAGGCCTCTAGTCTTTCCCATTCTATTGTTTTCCTCTATTTCTTTGCACTGATCTCTGGGGAAGGCTTTCTTATCTCTCCTTGCTATTCTTTGGAATTCTGCATTCAAATGGGTGTGTCTTTCCTTTTCTCCTTTGCCTTTAGCGTCTCTTCTTTTCTCAGCTGTTTGGCTCCAAAATCACTGCACGTGGTAACTGCAGCTACCAAATTAAAAGACACTTGCTCCTTGGAAGAAAAGCTATGACCAACCTAGACAGCATATTAAAAAGCAGAGACATTACTTTGCCAAAAAAGGCCCACCTAGTCAAAGCTATGGTTTTTCCAGTAGTCATGTATGGATGTGAGAGTTGGACTATATAGAAAGCTGAGCACCAAAGAACTGACTCTTTTGAACAGTGGTATTAGAGAAGACTCTAGAATTGCTTTGATTGCAAGGAGATCAAACCAGTCAATCCTAAAGGAAATCAACCCTGAATATTCATAGGAAGGACTGATGCTGAAGCTGATACTCCAATACTTTGGCCACCTGATGCAAAGAACTGACTCATTTGAAAAGACCCTGATGCTGGGAAAGATTGAAGGCAGGAGGAGAAGGGGCGATCAGAGGATGAGATGGTTGGATGGCATCACTGACTTGATGGACATGAGTTTAGGTAAGCTCTGGGAATTGGTGATGGACAGAGAAGCCTGGCATGCTGAAGTCCATGGGGTTGCAAAGAGCTGGACATGACTGAGCCACTGAACTGACTGACTTATATCCCTATTCCCTAGAAGAGTACCTGGCATATTGTAGGACTCAGTGTGTGTTTTCTGGGTGAATAAATGAATGAAATCCTCTTATTTCTTATTCCTAAGACCAGGACCTGGTCTTTTCCTGATTCAGACTGTGTCTGAGGTCCTTGCTGTAATAGCTTACCCTGCCTGACCCTTGATGACCTGGGCTTGTTTCCCTCTTGCCGTCATTGCCCTTCTACTCCCTCCAACACTGCTGTCTGTTCTTGAGCCCCAGTCTTGTGAAGTGCAGGCTATCACCTCCTACCAGGGCTCCCTGGGTCTGCCTGCTGACCTGCCTGCCAAAGTCATTTATATGAGCTGCTCCTCCGGTTCCTCTTATCCTCATTTGCTGTTACTGTCCACCACACTTCACTGACGCCTGTTTTCTGTCACCATGCTGCCCAGGTACCGTCCTCCAACCCTGAGATTTCACCATTACTGCCTAGCTAACACCTCCAGGTTGAGGACAGTGTATGGCCACATTTTCTTGTCCTATTCAAATTAAGTGACTGAGTCCCCTTCCTCCTTAGGGAAAAAAAAAGTTTCTTTCACCTCTGGGATTCTTCATCCCATGATAACAAGATTCTCAGGGTCTTACTCAGTCCAAAAATTCATATCAAAGAAGACAACCGGAAGTCTACTTGGTCTGTTTGGAAAGGTCAGGGTTGTTGCTTCCACCTGGTGGTGGCCTGAATGCTGGTATTGCCCTAAGCTCTTGGCCGCTTTGCCGGTGCTGAGCAGGTGGCATGCTGTCACTGACTTCGGGAAATTCAGGGGCCTGGGCTGGTCTTGTTGTCCACTGAACAATGATGCTTCGGTGATGGGGGCCTGTGGCTGCCAGCTCTGTGTGAAGTTCTGAAAGAGGAAGTCCTGCTCTCCAGGGGTTACCCTGAACTGCTGACATTCCACGCCAGTGTGGGCCTGGGATCCTAGTGTTACTGCCTCTGGGTTAACTGGCCCATTGGTTCTTGTACAAACACACAGAAACATCAATGCACACTTCCCCCAAGACACGTCAAAGGGGTGAAGTCCTAAGAGGTTTTCAGCAGCCATCCATCCTGTCTAGGATCAGGCTTTCTCCTAACCCCAAGTTCTGATTCTGAGAGTGCAAGAAACCCTTCACATTCCTTGACTCAAAGCCATCTCATTTTGTATTGCAGAAGAAAGAAATTTTTAGAGAAAACCCCTGTCTTACTACATCAAGTACTTGCCTCACCCAACTGGCTATGTGTACTTTTTAGATTGCCTAATACTTCTCAGTTTTGGTTGCTGCCCATGTCATAGGATTTGACAGAGCTTGACTTTGATGGAAAAGAAAACCCAAACAGAGTCCTTTAACTATCATGACAAAGTTATTGGGGCCAAAAAAAAAAAAAAAGAGAGCAAGGAAACGCTGAAGAGATCACTCATCTAATAACAATAGAAATATTCATATTTATCATCTGTTAGGCAACTAATACATGCTGAATTTTAGGTATATTATTTCACTCAATCCTTACAAGACTCCTGACAGGCAAATATTATTAACAGAAATGCAGAAGTGAGAAGTACAAGAGGTAGAGAAGTAAAGTAATTCAAAGCACAAAGCCTTATGCAGCAAAGTCAGTGTTTAAACTTATGTCTTTCATACTCTAAAGCTTGGAATCTTTCCAATGACTATACTTACTCTTTAGTATGTGAATACTTATGGAATGTTTTGGGTCCATGACTGCTGAGAGATGCATGCATTATAGGTTATTCCTAGACTGACTGTTACTGAACCATTAACCTGACCACCCCCCACCCCCCAAAAATCAGCCCATCCTTTTGGTTCTGGGTGATGTGTTTAAGTTAGTGTCTTCTTTACTTTTTAGGGTGTTCCTATTTCAACTCGCTCTTTTACAATGAAATGATAATTTTTCTGATCTGCTCCATCACATCCCAGATGAAGGAAAGGAGGGATAAATGAGTCACCTGGACTGTTGGAGCTGGAGGAACCTCGGAGATGCCTTGGAGCATGCACTTGTACTCTCTGGAAGATCACTCTGGTGTTTCCAATAAATATGAGGATGTACTTAGTGAGAAATATTCTCTTTTGAAGTGTGATCACAGCTTTGGGTCTAGGGATTTCTTAGCAAAGTGTAATTCTTTATTTCTCTTCAGAGTTTAAATGACTCCTGTAACTGATAGGCATGGTAGTCACAAAGCAAACTTCTGAGTGGAGAAGATAAAAGGCCACTCTTTGGAAAACAGTGAGAATTTCTTTCATCTGGTGTTGTTTCCATCTCAGACTTGATAATTCTGTAGGGTTTTGGCTGTACCCAAAAGCAGTTTTCTTGTGACTCAGAAAAAGCCCCCAGACTTTTGCTACCCAGCTTAAGGTCATTACAATGCTTGAGTAAACTTCCAAGTTCCTCTTGCTTTAAGAGAAACTTATGTAGGAGGTGTGTCTAGACCAGGCATCAAAATGCTATAGGCATTATCTCAAAAGAGGAACTTTGCCATTCTGCAATGTCTTCACACAAGAATATTCAAGGATTCCAAATCCTCATATATTTTGGCATGTTTCTCTTGATCTGCTGAAAAGCTTTCTAAATAGGAATCACTTGATCATACATTTGTGATTTGATGTCTCACAGCGCACTCCAGAGAGGTGGACATATCTCCAAACAAGGAAAACTAATGAAATTTCTTAACCTTTAATCTAGAATACTTACTATGCAAAGATATTTATTTTGTTTTATTTTTCGAATTGGAAGTATGAAAAGAAATGATAGCAAATCTGAAGTTATTAATCCTGAAATCTTTTGCCTGCCCTAGGGTTCTTTTGTCCAATTATCTCAATTTTATGGAACCCTAAGGGCATTGGCACCCCACTCCAGTACTCTTGCTTGGAAAATCCCATGGATGGAGGAGCCTAGTGGGCTACAGTCCATGGGGTCGCAAGGAGTCGGACACAACTGAGCAACTTCACTTTCACTTTTCACTTTTATGCACTGGAGAAGGAAATGGCAATCCACTCCAGTGTTCTTGCCTAGAGAATCCTAGGGACAGAGGAGCCTGATGGGCTGCCGTCTACAGGGTTGCACAGAGTCGGACACAACTGATGCAACTTAGCAGCAGCAGCAGCAAGGGCATTAAGAGCTTCAGTTGACATGAGGTCACTAACGTTTTGGTAGTAACTCTGAGAGCCTCCAAACTTAATTATGCCATTCTGCATCTGTGTCCAACCCTTTGCAAACCCATGTACTGCAGCATGCCAGGCTTCCCTGTACTTCACCATCTCCCGGAGCTTGCTCAAACTCATATCCGTTGAGTGTGATGCCATCCAATTATCTTGTCCTCTGTCATCCTATTCCCTCCTCCTGTCTTCTATCTTTCCCAGCATTAGGGTCTTTTCTAATGAGTCAGCTGTTTGCATCAGGTGGCCAAAGTTTTGGAGCTTCAGCCTCAGTATCAGTCCTTCCAGTGAATATTCAGGACTGATTTCCTTTAGGATTGACTGATTTGATCTCCTTGCTGTCAAAAGGACTCTCAAGAGTCTTCTCCAACACCACAGTTCAAAAGTATCAATTCTTCAGTGCTCAGCCTTCTTTATGGTCCAACTCTCAAATATATACATGACTACTGGAAAAACCATAGGTTTGACTATAATGATCTTTGTTGGCAAAGTAATGTCTCTGCTTTTTAATATGTTGTTTAGGTTTGTCATAGCTTTTCTTCCAAAGAGCAAATGTCTTCTAATTTCATGGCTGCAGTCACCATCCACAGTGACTTTGAAGCCCAAGAAAATAAAGTCTGTCACTATTTCCACTGTTTTTCCATCTATTTGCCGTGAGGTTATGGGACCTGATGCCATGATCTTTGTTTTCTGAATGTTGAGTTCTAAGTCAGCTTTTTCATTGTCCTTTTTCACCTTCATCAAGAGATTCTTTAGTTCCTCCTTGCTTTCTGCCATAAAGGTGGTGTCATCTGCATATCTGAGGTTATTGATATTTCTCCCAACAATGTTGATTTTAGCTTGTGCTTCATCCAGCCCAGCATTTCTCATGATGTACTCTACATGTAAGTTAAATAAGCAGGGTGACAATTTACAGCCTTGACATACTCCTTTCCCAATTTGGAACCAGTCCATCGTTCCATGTCTGATTCTAACTGTTGCTTCTTGACCTGCATATAGGTTTATCAGAGGCAGGTAAGGTGGTCTGGTATTTCCATCTTTTGAAGAATTTTCGACAGTTTGTTGTGATCCACACAGTTGAATATTTTAGTGTGGTCAGTGAAGCAGAAGTAGATGATTTTCTGGTAGTCTCTTGCTTTTTCTATGACTCAATGGATGTTGGCAGTTTGATCTCTGGTTCCTCTGCCTTTTCTAAATTCAGCTTGAACATCTGGAAGTTCTCGCTTCATGTACTGTTGAAGCCTAAGTTGGAAAATTTTGAGCATTACTTTGCTAGCATGTGAAATGAGTACAATTGTTCAGTAGTTTGAACATTCTTTTGCATTGCCCTTCTTTGGGATTGGGCTAAAAATTGACCGTTTCCAGTCCTGTGGCCACTGCTGAGTTTTACAGATTTTCTGGCATATTGAGTGCAGCACTTTCACAGCATCATCTTTTAGGATTTGAAATAGCTCAACTAGAATTCCATCACCTCCACTAGCTTTGTTTGTAGTGATGCTTTGTAAGGCCCACTTGACTTTGCATTTTAAGATATCTGACTTGAGGTGAGTGATCACAGCATCATGGTCATCTGGGTCCTTAAGATATTTTTTGTATAGTTCTGTGTATTGTTGCCACCTCTTCTTAGTATCTTCTGCTTCTTTTAGGTACATGCCATTTCTGTCCTTTATTGTGCCCATCTTTGCATGAAATGTTCCTTTGATACTTCTAATTATCTTGAAGCGATCTCTAGTCTTTTCAATTCTATTGTTTCCCTCTATTTCTTTGCATTGTTCACCGAGGAAGGCATTCTTATCTCTCACTGCTGTTCTTTGGAATTCTGCATTCAGATGGGTATATATTTCCTTTTTTCCTTTGCCTTTCACTTCTCTTCTTTTCTCAGCTATTTGTAAGGCCTCTTCAGATAACCATTTTGCCTTTTTGCATTTCTTTTCCTTGGAAGTTTTTTTTTAATTGGAGGCTAATTACTTTACAATAGTGTGGTGGTTTTGCCACACATTGACATGAATCAACATGTACATCGACATGTACAAGTGTCCCCCCATCCTGAACACCCCTCCCACCTCCTTCCCCATCCCATCCCTCTGGGTTGTCCCAGAGGACCAGCTTTGAGTGCTCTGCTTCATGCATCAAACTTGCACTGGTGATCTATCTTACATATGGTAATATACATGTTTCGGTGCTATTCTCTCATATCGTCCCACCCTCACCTTCTCCCACATAGTCCAAAATCTGTTGTTTACATCTGTGTCTCTTTTACTGTCTTGCATATAGGGTCATCATTACTGTCTTTTTAAATTCCATTATATATGTGTTAATATGAAGAATTAATGCTTTTGAACTGTGGTGTTGGAGAAGACTCTTGAGAGTCCCTTGGACTGCAAGGAGATCTAACCAGTCCATCCTAAAGGAGATCAGTCCTGGGTGTTCATTGGAAGGACTAATGTTGAAGCTGAAACTCCAATACTTTGGCCACCTCATGCGAAGAGCTGACTCATTGGAAAAGACTCTGATGCTGGGAAAGATTGAGAGCAGGAGGAGAAGGGGACGACGGAGGATGAGATGGCTGGATGGCATCACCAACTCGATGCACATGGGTTTGGGTGGACTCAGGGAGTTGGTAATGGACAGAGAGGTCTGGCGTGCTGCAGTTCATAGGGTCTCAAAGAGTCGGACACGACAGAGCGACTGAACTGAACTGAATATACTATATTGGTGTTTCCCTTTCTGACTTACCTTACTCTGTATAATAGGCTCCAGTTTCATCCACCTCATTAGAACTGACTCAAATGTGTTTTTTTTTTTTTAAATAACTGAGTAATATTCCATTGTGTATATGTACCACCACTTCCTTATCCATTTGTCTACTGATGGACATCTAGGTTGCTCCCGTGTCCTAGCTGTTGTAAATAGTGCTGCAATGGACATTGGGGTATATGTATCTTTTTCAATTTTGGCATGAGATGGTACCTCATTGTGGTTTTGATTTGCGTTTCTCTGATAATGAGTAGTTGAGCATCTTTTCATGTGTTTGTTAGCCATCTGTATGTCTTCTTTGGAGAAATGCCTGTTTTAGTTCTTTGGCTCCTTTTTTGATTGGGTCCTTTATTTTTCTGGTATTGAGCTGCAGGAGCTGCTTGTATATTTTGGAGATTAATTCTTTGTCAGTTGTTTTGCTTGCTATTATTTTCTCCCATTCTGAAGGCTGCCTTTTCACCTTGCTTATAGTTTCCTTCATTGTACAAAAGCTTTTAAGTTTAATTAGGTCCCATTCGTTTATTTTTGTTTTTATTTCCATTACTCTGGGAGGTGGATCATAGAGGATCTTGCTGTGATTTATGTCAGATAGTGTTCTGCCTATGTTTTCCTCTAAGAGTTTTATAGTTTGCATATGGTCTTAAATTTGAGATCTTCAATCCATTTTGACAGGTGGTTGACCAGTTTTGCATACCACTTGTTAAAGAAATTATCTATAAAGTGATCTAGTTTCATTAAGTTTTTATAGGTGGGTTGACCATATTGTTTTCCCAGCACCACTTGTTAAAGAAATTATCTATTCTCCATTGTATATTTTTTGCCTCCTTTGTCAAAGATAAGTTTTTCATAGGTGCATGGATTTATCTCTAGGCTTTCTATATTGTTCCATTGATCTATATTTCTGTCTTTGTGCCAGTACCATAATGTCCTGATGACTGTAGTTTTTATAATTTGAAGTTGTTTCTTTAGTTGATTTCTCCAGTTCCATTATTCATTTTGGCGTGACTTTACTATATTCATTGATTAGCTCTAGTAATTTTCTGATGGTGTCTTTAGGGTTTTCTATGTAGAGGATCATGTCATCTGCAAACAGTGAGAGTTTTACTTCTTCTTTTCCGATCTGGATTCCTTTTATTATTATTTTATTTCTTCCCTGATTGCTGTGGCTAAGACTTCCAAAACTATGTTGAATAATAGTGGTGAGAACAGGCACCCTTGTCTTGTTTCTGATTTTAGAGAAAATGCTTTCAGTTTTTCACCATTGAGGATAATGTTTGCTGTGGGCTTGCCGTATATGGCTTTTATTTTGTTGAGGTATGTTCCTTCTATTCCTGCTTTCTGGGGAATTTTTTTTTTTTTTTATCATAAATGGGTGTTGAATTTTGCCAAAGGCTTTCTCTGCTTCTATTGAGATAATCATGTGGTCTTTATCTCTCAATTTGTTAATATGGTATATCACATTGAGTGATTTGTGAATATTGAAGAATCCTTGTATCCCTGGTATAAAGCCCACTTGGTCATGATGTATGATGTTTTTAATATGCTGTTCGATTCTGTTTGCTTGAATTTTGTTGAGTATTTTTGCATTTATGTTCATCAGTGATATTGGCCTGTAGTTTCCTTTTTTTGTGGCATCTTTGTCTGGTTTTGGTATTACAATGATGGCTGCCTCATAGAATGAGTTTGGAAGTTTACCTTCTTCTGCAATTTTCTGGAAGAGTTTGAGTAGGATAGGTTTTAGCTTTTCTCTAAATTTTTGTTAGAATTCGCCTGTGAAGCCATCTGGTACTGGGCTTTTGTTTGTTGGAGGATTTTTGATTACACCTTCATCTCAATCCTTGTCTCTAGTATATTTATCTATAGCTTCATTTTGTTTTCAAGATTTGAGGTCATCTTTGCTGTCATTATTCTGAATTCTTTTTCAGGGAGACTCCCTATCTCCTCCTCTTTTTTTTTGGTTTGGTGGGTTTTGATCATGTTCCTTCACCTACTGAATATTTCTCTGCCTTTTCAATTTGTTTAGATTGCTGTGTTTGGGGTGCTCTTTCTGCAGGATGGAAGTTCGTGGTTCCACTTAATTGTGGAGTCTTCTCCCTATAGATGAGGTTGGACTAATGGCTTATCAAGGTTTCCTGGTTGGGGAGCTTTTGTCTTTGTTCTGGTGGGTGGAGCTGGATTTCTTCTCTCTGGAGTGCAATGAAATGTCCAGTAGTGAGTTTGGGGGTGTCTGTGGGTTTGGCATGGCTTTGGACAGCCTGTCTTTAATATTCAGGGTTGTGTTCCTTTTTTGGTGAATAATTAGTGTGGTATGTCTTGCACTGGATCTTGTTGGCTCTTGGGTGAAGCATGGCTTCAGGGTAGGTGTGGAGACTTTTGGGTGAGTTCTTGTCTATTAATGTCCCCAGAAGTCAGGAGTTCTCTGATGTTCTAAAGTTTTGGATTCAAACCTTCTGCCTCTGGCTTTTGGTCCTCCTCTTACAGTAGCCTCAAGACTCCTTAGAAAGAGATTGGGCTGACTTTCTCGGTGCCTCATGTCCTCCGCCAGCGTTCAGAAGTAGTTTTGGGGAAGTTGCTCATCATTCAAATGATCTTTTGATGAATTTGTGGAGGACAAAATGGTCTCCCAACCCTATTCCTTCACCATCTTGGGACCTCCCCCTCCTTGGGAATGGTTTTGATCACCACCTCCTGTATAGTATTGTAAACTTCCATTCATAGTTCTTCAGGCACTCTGCCTATCAGATCTAATCCCTTGAATCTATTTATCACTTCCACTGTATAATTGTGAAGGATTTGATTTAGGTCATACCTGAATGGTCTAGTGGTTTTCCCTACTTTCTTCAATTTAAGTCTGAATTTGGCAATCAGAAGTTTGTTTTCTGAGACACAGTCAACTCCTGGTATTGTTTTGCTGACTGTATAGAGAGCTTCTTCATCTTTGGCTGCAAAGAATATAATCCATCTGATTTAGGTATTGACCATCTGGTGATGTCCACGTGTCAAACGGTCTATTGTGCTTTGGAAGAGGGTGTTTGCTATGACCAGTGCATTCTCTTGGCAAATCTGTGTTAGCCTTTCCCCTACTTCATTTTGTATTCCAAGGCCAAACTTGTCTGTTACTCTGTATTTTTGCATTCCAGTCCCTATGATGAAAAGGACATCTTTTTTTGGGTGTTAGTTCTAGAAGGTCTTGTAGGTCTTCATAGAAGCACTCAATTTCAGCTTCTTCAGCATTAGTGGTTGGGGCATAGACTTGGATTACTGTGATATTGAATGGCTTGCCTTGGAAATGAACAGAGATGATTCTGTTGTTTTTGAGATTGCACCCAAATACTGTATTTCAGACTCTTTTGTTGACTATGAGGGCTACTCCATTTCTTCTAAGGGATTCTTGCCCACTATATTAGATATAATGGTCATCGGAATTAAATTCACCCATTCTGGTCCATTTTAGTTCACTGATTCCTAAAATGTCAATGGTCACTCTTACCATCTCCTGTTTGACCACTTCCAATTTACTTTGATTCATGGACCTAGCATTCCACATTCCTATGCAATGTTTTTCTTTACAGCATCTGACTTTAACTTGGTCATGCACAACAGGACCCAGGGAATGGAGCAGTGACCTCCACAAGAGACTGAGCCAGAACTGCCTTTGAGTATTTGAGAGTGTCCTGTGGAGGCATGGTGAGCAGTGACCACTGCAGGAAAAAGAGCTCTGGCTGTAGCAGATCTGGGAGGCAAGGCCTGTGGCATAAGGTCTCTTGGAGGAGGTCACCATTAGCTTCACTGTGGAGCTGCTGAGCAGATGGCCTACAAACTGGAGAACAATTATACCAAAGAAGTTTTTGGACTGTTGCAAAAGTTCTAGGGCCCATAACAGATTTCCAAATCAAGGGATCTGGCAAAGAGACTGAAAATCCCCAGGGATTTTGACTTTGAGTCCAGTGGGATTTGATTACAGAACTTCCACAGGACTGGGGAAACAGACTCTTGGAGGGCACAAACAAAACCTTGTGTGCACCAGGACCCAGGAGAAGGAGCAGTGACCCCACAAGAGATTGAGCTAGGCTTGCCTGTGTGTCCAGGAATCTCTGGCAGAGTGTGGGTCAACAGCTGCCTGCTGCAGGGTCAAGAGCACTGACTACAACAATTCTGGGAGCTGCAGCATGCTGGCATAAGTCCTTTGAAGAAGATTGCCATTATAGCCATTACCCCTACCATATTTGGCCTGAGGCAAAACTACAGGGAGAGAACACAACCTCACCCAACAGCAGAAAATTGGATTAAAGATTTACAGAGGATGGTGTTGCCCACCAGAACAAGACCCAGTTTTCCCCACAACCAGTCCCTCCCACCAGGAAGCTTCCACAAGCCTCTTATCTTCATCCATCAGAGGGCAGACAGAATGAAAACCACAATCACAGGAATCTAACCAAACTGATCACATGGATCACAGCCTTGTCTAACTCAATAAAACTATGAGCCATGCCATGTAGGGCCACCCAAGACAGACGGGTCATGGTGGAGATTTCTGACAAAACGTGGTCCACTGGAGAGGGGAATGGCAAACCACTTCTGTATTCTTGCCTTGAGAACCCCATGAACAGTATGAAAAGAATATGGTATTTGTAACTAGTAATTAGACTTTAGAGTCTACATATTCTTTAATTTACTTTTTAAAATACACTCAAAGTAAAACTGATGGAACAAGTTAGCTTGTTAATGAGGACTGTCAGCATTCCAATGTCTCGCTAAAATATTTTAAAAAGGCAATTACTTTATTTTAAGGTAATAAAAAAAATTCTTCTGTAAAGAATAAGAACACTAGGTATCTGTGAGGCTTTCTGGAACTCTGGATTTCAGTCTACAAGACTATACTAGGGATCACAAGCTTAAATGTCTACAAGGTCAGGCCAATAATATTAATTTTGGCTTTTGAGAACTGAAGTGAACTGCTGAGTGCTCGTGTTATCTAGAAGGTACATCTGGTCCTCAGCTTTTGCCAGTTGTTATCATTTGGAAATGTGGATGTGGCCTTATCAGAGCTTTCATCTCTTCAAGAAAAGCCACAATTCTGGATTTGCATGAGGAAGTTCCTGTGCCTTTGACCTAGACTTTGACAGGCTGTGTTATTTCACCTTAGATATTAACTCTGCATCTCAAACAGTTATCATCCAGAGAAAAATTGTGTTGGATATTTGGCTACAGAAGTCAATAATTCAAATGTTCCTTAAGGGTAGTTGACAGAGAGGGAATAACACATTGTTTAATTGATTACATGTTCTTTTGTAAACAAGATAAACTCTCCTAAAAACAATCTAACACAGTGATGAATGAACACAATTACATAACTAATGTTTTTTAAAAATATATTTTATTAGCTAACCTAATCACCAATTTTGATTAATATGTTTTTGTTCAGTCGCTAAGTTGTGTTAGACTCCTGCAACCCCATGGACAATAGCAAGTCAGATAGTTTGTCTTCCACTATCTACCAGAGTTTACCTGAATTCATGTCCATTGAGTTGGTGATACTATTTAACCATCTCATCCTCTGCCACCCCCTTCTCCTTTTGCTCTCAATCTTTCCCAGTATCAGGGTTTTTTTCTTCTTTTGTGTTTTCCCCCAATGAGTTGACTCTTCCCATCAGGTGGTCAAAGTATTAGAGCTTCAGCTTCAGCATCAGTCCTTCCAATGAATATTAAGGGTTGACTTCCTTTAGGATTGACTGGCTTGATCTTGCAGTCCAAGGGGCTCTCAAGAGTCTTCTCCAGCACCACAATTTGGAAACATCGGCTTCTCAGCACTCAACCTTCTTTATGGGCCAACCAACTCTCACATCTGTACATAACTACTGGAAAAACCATAGCTTTGCCTAGACAGACTTTAGGTTTGTCATAGCTTTCCTTCCAAGGAGCCAGCGTCTTTTAATTTCATGGCTGCAGTCACTGCCTGTGGTGATTTTGGGGCCCAAGAAAACAAAATCTGTCACTGCTTCCACTTTCACCTCTTCTGTTTGCCACGAAGTGATGGGACTGGATGCCATGATCTTAGTTTTTTGAGCATTGAGTTTCAATCAGCTTTTTTCACTTGCCTTTTCACCCTCATCAAGAGGCTTTTTAGTTCTTCTTCACTTTCTGCCATTAGAGGGTTATCATCTGCATGTATGAGATTGTTGATATTTCTCCCAGCAATCTTGATTCCAGCTTGTGCTTCATCCAGCCTGGCATTTCACATGATTTACTCTACATTTAAGTTAAATAAGCAGGGTACAGCCACGTCATACTCCTTTCCCAATTTTGAACCAGTCAGTTGTTCCACTTCTGGTTCTAACTGTTGCTTCTTGACCATATACAGTTTTCTTAGGAGACAGGTAATGTGGTCTGGTACTCCCATCTGTTGAAGAATTTTCCAGCTTGTTTTGATCCACACAGTCAAAAGCTTTAGTCTAGTCAAAGAAGCAGAAGTTGATATTCTTCTGGAATGCCCTTGCTTTCCCCATGATCCAATGAATACTGGTAATTTGATCTCTGGTCTTCTGCTTTTTCTAAACCTAGCTTGTACATCTGGAAGTTCTCGATTCACATACTGCTGAAGTCTCACTTGAAGAATTTTGACCATAACCTTGCTAGCATGTGAATGAAACTTTTCTAGCTCTGTGCCCACTGCTGAGTTTTAGGGATTATATAATTTGGGACAAAATCTAATGATCTACATGCACTTTCTTGGCTAAATGTACACTATCATTAATTTAACAACTTAATTTACTTTTCTCTATGAGGTCAATAGACATCCTGAACTCATCACAGACATAGATGATGACACAGAGCCAAACTGAAGTCCTTGATTTTGGTATAAAATATAAATATAAAAATATATTTTATAATATATATAACTATAAAATGCAAAGTTTTTTCCTAAAAAAATGAATTTGCTTGTACTTCTTTTTAAAACATTTCTATTGGAGTGTAATTAATTTACGATGTTGTATTAGTTTCTCAGTTCAGTCAGTTCAGTTCAGTCGCTCAATTGTGTCTGACTCTTTGTGACCCCTTGGACTGCACCACACCAGGCTTCACTGTCCATAACCAACTCCCAGAGCTTACTCAAACTCATGACTATGGATTTGGTGATGCCATCCAACCATCTCATCCTCTGTCGTCTCCTTCTCCTCCTGCCTTCAATCTCTCCCAGCATCAGGGTCTTTTTCAGTGAGTCAGTTCTTCCCATCAGGTGGCCAAAGTATTGGAGTTTCAGCTTCAGCACCAGTTCTTCCAATGAATGTTCAGGACTGATTTCCTTTAGGATGGACTTGTTGGATCTCCTTTCAGTCCAAGGGACTCTCAAGAGTCTTCTCCAACATCACAATTCAAAAGCATCACATCAATTCTTCAGCACTCAGCTTTCTTTATGGTCCAACTCTCACAGTCATACACGACTACCGGAAAAATCATAGCTTTGACTAGATGGGCCTTTGTTGGCAAAGTAATGTCTCTGCTTTTTAATATGCTGTCTAGGTTGGTCATGATTTTTCTTCCAAGGAGTATTGGTTTCTGATGTACAGCAAAGTGAATCAGTTATACATATATTCACCTTTTTTAGATTCTTTTCCCATATAAATCATTTCAGAGTATTGAATAGCGCTCCCTGTGGTATACAGTATGTTATTATTATTAATAGTATTCTACTTTATATATAATAGTGTGTATATATTGATCCCAATCTCCCAATTTATCTCTCTATTTCATTTTCTTATATTTCTCTATGAACCTTATCTACATGTTCCAAATTTCTAATCCATGTAACTCTGAATGAATCAGTTAACCTCTTTATGCCTGAGCACTGACATGGGAATATTGGTCTTAAACATTTTCCAGAATGCCTCCACATTTCTGGCCAGTGCACTACATTCTCTGGTTTTCAGACTCATTCTTTGATTAGGATATAATTCCCTCAATTCTATACTTTGATAATTCTAGACAATCTGAGATGTCTGTGTTTGTGCTGATTTTCAGGTCAGAAGAAAGAAAGAAACTGAAGTCTCTCAGTCGTGTCTGACTCTTTGCAACCCCATGGATTGTAGCCTACCAAGCTCCTCCATCCACGGGATTTTCCAGGCAAGAATACTGGAGTGGGTTTCCATTTCCTTCTCCAGGAGATCTTCCTGATCCAGGGATTGAACCTGGGTCTCCCACATTGTAGGCAGACGCTTTACCATCTGAGCCACCAGGGACATCTAAGGGAGTCTTTAAGTGAGCCCTTTAAGAGTGGGATTTTTTTTGTTATCTGTAGTTATTTGGTTCTCCTGGAATTATTCTCTTCTGGTCTTCAAAGCCAGGTGTTTTGCTGGGCTTATATTTTCTGTGTGGGACCTATGGGTTGAGGACCCTGATTGGAGCTCAACTCTCTCACTCCTCAGGGAGAAAATCTGTACCTATTTGATCCCTTCTGGATTTCTGTAGCTGGGACATGGTTTTTCCACACCTTATTTCTGCCTTTTCTATACATCTTGATGATGTTTTTTTTAACAGAAATTTTGAAATTTTTTAACAGAAATTTTAAATTAAAAAAAACAGAAAATTTGAAATTTCTGTTAAAAAATTTATTTGAAACAAGCTGTGGGGGTAGGGGTTCTTTACAATACAAGATAAAAGGGAAACTTGTAATGATCTAAAAATGAATCCTCAATATATGTGCCAGTCGGTGTGTTTTTCCAGTCTTAGGGTCTTAACAGTTGAATCTTCCCCCGACACAGTGGTAGGTACTGTTACTCTCATTTAAAAGATGAACAGATTGACATTCAGAGGCTGGGGAACTCACCTTCATGGAGGTTTCAAGGAGAGCAGGTGGCAGAGTGGGGCCTCAGAGCCAATCTTCCTGATTCAAATCAGGTCTGAGATCCTCTCTTGATACCGTTAGGGGCAATGCTTTTGAATGCCACCAGGCCTTGATGCTATTCATTTCTTCCATTATGGAAGCTCTGTTCTTCCTGTTTTCAGGTCTACTTTCAAGAGAATTAGTTCACATGTAGTTGTAGGCTTGTCGTGTCCATAGGATGAGGTGAACTTAGGATCTTCCTATACTGCCATCTTGAATCCTCTCCCAATATGTTTCTTTTTCTGTATTTATTAAGCACATAAAGCTAAATAAAATAAAAGTTGCAACACAAATGCTCTTTTAAGAGATTTTTCTGCATGTGATGAATTGGCTGAGGCATCTTTAAATGTAATTTCAATGATATTTGAATTAAAGATGCTTTTCTTTTCGTAGTTAATATCCTTAAGGCAAACATGAGCATTCTTCATATGTCCAAGAACCTCCAAACTGCTCAAAATTGGGTCATCTTAAATTTTGTTAAAAATAGCCACTATCTATCACACCCTTAATCTATTCTGTACTTACAGAATTGTTCTCAAACAAGAAGTCATGCTGAACTGGGCATGTAGTGTATATAAGAGAGTGTTGATTGGGATGTACAATTTGTTCCTAGGACACAAACACAAGGACTGATCAGTTAGTTTAGGATTATGAATGTGGGCTTCAGTACTGTCCTAATCAATGTCAGTAACATTCAAAAACATATTTGAAATATATGTTTTTATGCGTGTGGTCACTGAACTCAGAAGAAGAATAGGTCAACACGGTGAGAAGTTTGACAAAGAAATAGATAATAGAAAGCCAACAAGTTATGGGGGAACTCAAAAATGCAATAGAAGCATTCAACAGTAGATGGGATAGGCAAGAAGAATGAATCAGGCAGCTGGAAAATAAAACAATGAAACTTATCCAGACAGCAGCAAAATGAAAAAAGAATTTAAAAAGTAAATATACCTTAAAAAGGGACCTATGGGACAACATCAAATGGAATAATGTTTGCATTATAGGAGTCCTAGAAGAAGAAGAAGAGAGAGAAATAATGAGAAAAATTATTTGAAGAAATAGAGCTGAAAACTTTCCTAATCTGGGGAAGGAAACAGATATCCAGGTCCAGGAAGCCCAAAGATATCCAGATAAGATGAATGCAAAGAGAAGTACATTATACTTACTTACCAAGCATATTATTATATTTAATTACCAAGCATATTATTAAAGTTGCAAAAGTTAAGGATAAAGAGGGAATCATAAAAGCAGGAAGAGATAAAGACTTTCTACATACAAGGAAAACCCCATAAGGCTATGAGCAGATTCTTCAGCAGGGATTTAACAGACCAGAAGGGAGTGCATAACATATTGAGAAAGTTAAAAGGAAAAAGGTCTCCAGCCAAGACTTCTCTACTCAGCAAGGTTATTTTTCAGAATTAAAAGAGAGTTCAAGAATTTCCCAGATGAGCAAAAACTGAAGGAATTCATCACCACTCAGCCAGGCAAGAAATACAAAAGAAACTTCCATAAGCTGAAAGTGAATGACAGCAATTAAAAATAAAACACGTGAAAATGAAACTCGCACAGGATAGGTAAACATGCCACAAAGGCACGAGTCACTTACAAAGCAAGCACGGAAGTTAAAAGACAGAAGGATTAAAATTAACTGAAATTAAAATAACAGTTAAGGGATTTATAAAATAAAAGGGTGTAAAACGTGTCAACAAAAGTATAACGTGTGAGGCTGCTGCTGCTAAGCCGCTTCAGTCGTGTCCGACTCTGTGCGACCCCGTGGACTGCAGCCCATCAGACTCCTCTGTCCATGGAATTTTCCAGGCGAGAGTACTGGAGTGGGTTGCCATTGCCTTGTCCATAAAATGTGAGGAGTGGGAGCAAAAAAATAAAGCTTTGGAATGTGCTCCAATTTAAGTTGCTACCAACTTAAAACAAGCTGCTATTTACATAAGATACTGTATGTGGACCTCAGAGTAACGACAAAGAAAGTGTTTATAGTAAATACTCAAAAGAAAACGAGAAAGAGAAGAATATAAACAATCTAAACAAAGGAAGAGAAAGAGAAGAAATAAACCGAAGATCTACAAAAACAGCGGGAAAACAACAACATGAAAATAAACACGTACCTATCAATAATTAGTTTAAATATAAGCTGGTAGAAATGTAAATTGACACAACCACTATGGAGAACAGTGAAGATCCCTCAAAAAACTAGGAATAAAACTACCATATGACCCAGCAATCTCACTACTGGGCATACACCCTGAGAAAATCATAATTCATGAACCCTGATATTCATTGCGGCTCTATTTACAATGGCCAGGACATGGAAGCAACCTAGATGTCCATCAACAGATGAATGGATAAAGAAATCGTGGTAGATATATACAATAGAATATTACTCAGCCATAAAAAGAAATGAATTTGAGTCAGTTAAAATCAGGTGGATGAATCTAGAGCCTGTTATACAGAGTGAAGTAAGTCAGAAAGAGAACAAATATTGTATACTAATGCATAAATATGGAATCTAGAATAATGGTATGATGAATCTATTTGCAGAGTAGAAGTGGGGCTGCAGATGTAGAGAAGACACTTGTGGACACAGTGGGGGACAGAGAGGGTGGGACAAATTGATAGAATGGCATTAACACATATATACCATGTGTAAAATAGATAGCTAGTGGGAAGCTGCTGTATAACATGGGAGCTCAGCCTGGTACACTGTGATGACCAAGAGGGGTTGAAAGGAGAGGCTCAAGAGGGAGGGAATGTATGTATATTTATGATTGATTCACATTGTTGATTGCAGAGACCAACAGAATGTTGTAAAGCAATTATCCTTTAATTAAAGATAAAAAATAAATGGACCAAATTTGCCAATTAAAAAACATGTGGCTGATGGAATAAAAAAAAACCAAGATATTCATTAATATATACTGCCTATAAAAGACTCATTTCAGAAGAAAAGACATTCACAAATTGAAAGTGAAGTATGAGAAAAGATGAAGATGGAAATGAAAAGAAAGCTGGAATAGTTTTACTGATGTCAGGCAAAATAGACTTTAAAAGAAAGACTGTAATAAAAGACAAAGAAGGAAGTTACACAATGATAAAAGGATTAATCTAGGAAGAAGAGAAAACGTTTATAATGTATATGCACCCAACAAGGGAGCTTGAAGATATATAAAGTGAATATTAATGGGCCTAAAGGGAAAAACTGAAACCAATGTAATAATAGCAGGGAACTTCACACTTATATCAACAGATAGATCATCCAGATAGAAAGCACAAAAAGAAACAGTGGTCTTAAATGACACAGATCAATAGACTTAGTAGATACAAACAGAACATTTGGTCCAAATAAAGCATCAGAGTACCCTTTTTTTTTTTCATTGTTCTATGTGCAACAATCTCCAGGGTAGATCACATGTTAAGTTGCAAAACATGTCTCAATAAATTCAAGAAGATTAAAATCAGATCAAGCATCTTCTCCAACCACAACCACTAGAGATCAATCACAAGAGACAAACAAATCCACAAAAATATCGAGATTAAGCAATGTACTACTGAACAACCAATAGAGCATCAAAGAAATCTAAGATGAAATTTTAAAAAATTTTAAAACCTAGAAGTCAATTTAAAACAGAAATACTACATACCAAAAGCTATAGGGTATAGAAAAACTCATTCTAAGAGGGAAGTTTAGAGCCTACCTACAGTTTAAGCCCTCCTCACAAAACAAGAACATTCCAAACAAATAATCTAACTTTGCACCTAAAGTAATTAAAAAAAAGTAGCACAAACAAAGCCCAAAATTAGTAGAAGGAAGTAATAAAGAGTTCAGTTCAGTTTCAGTTCAGTCGCTCAGTCGTGTCCGACCCTTTGCTACCCCATGAACCGCAGCATGCCAGGCCTCCCTGTACATCGCCAACTCCCGGAGTTTACCCACACTCATGTCCATTGAGTTGATGATGCCATCTAACCATCTCATCCTCTGCTGTCCCCTTCTCTTCCTGCCCTAAATCTTTCCTAGCCTCAGGGTCTTTTCAAATGAGTCAGTTCTTCGCATCAGGTGGACAAAGTATTGGAGTTTCAGCTTCAACATTAGTCCTTCCAATGAACACCCAGGACTGATTTCCCCTAGGATGGACTGGTTGGATCTCCTTGCAGTCCAAGGGACTCTCAAGAGTCTTCTCCAACACCACAGTTCCAAAGCATCAATTCTTCTGCGCTCAGCCTTCTTTATAGTCCAACTCTCACATCCATACATGACCACTGGAAAAACCATAGCCATGACTAGAAAGACCTTTGTTGACAAAGTAATGTCTCTGCTTTTTAGTATGCTGTCTAGATTGGTCATAACTTTCCTTCCAAGGAGTAAGCATCTTTTAATTTCATGGCTGCAGTCACCATCAGCAGTGATTTTGGAGTCCAAGAAAATAAAGCCAGCCACTATTTCCCCATCTATTTGCCATGAAGTGATGGGATAAAGAGTGGAAATACATAGAGACTAAAAAGAAAAAAATCAATTAAATTAAGAACTGTTGTTTTTTTTTTTTGAAAATAAAGAAAATATGAAAAACTTGAGTAATCAAGAAACAAAGAGAAAGAACTCAAATAAAATTATAAATGAAAGAGGAGAATTTAAAACTGATACCATAGAAATAAAAAGTATCATAAAAGATTACTATAAAAAATTATATACTAACAAACTGGACAACCTAGAAAAAATGGATGAATTCTTAGATATATACAATTTTGCAAAACTGAATCATGAAGAAATAGAAAATCTGAATAGACTATAAGACTGAATAGACTTATGAGAAGATTGAAACAGTAATTGAAAATCTCCCAGCAAACAAAGCCCAGAACTAGATGGTGTCACTGGTGAATTCTACAAAACATTAAAAGACTTAATACCTAAATTGTATCATTCTCAAACTCCTCAAAAAAACTGAAGAGGAGGGAAAGCTTCCAAATGCATTTTATGAAACCAGCATTACCCTGATACCAAAGCAAAACAAGGACACTACAAAAAAGGAAAATCACAGGTATACACTACTAATGAACATAGATGAAAAATTTTGCAAAATAAAATGTTAGTAGCCTGAATCTGAGAGCACATTAAAAGGGCCATAAATCATGATAAAGTGGGATTTATTTCAGGGGTGTAAGTTTGCTTCAGCATCTAAATCAATCAATGTGATAAATCACATTAATAAAAAGCAGGATAAAAATCACACTATTATCTCAATAGATACAGAAAATTTTGACAAAATTTAACATCCATTTATGATTTTAAAAAGCCTCTCAACAAAGTGGGTATAGAAAGAGCTTACCTCAACATAATAGAGGTCATATTTGACAAACCCACAGCTAATATTATACTCAACAGTGGAAAACTGAAAGCTTTTCCACTAAGATCAGGAACAAAGTAGGAATGCCTACTTTTAACCACTTTTATTGAACACAGTATTGGAAGTCCTAGCCACAGCAAGAAAAAAAAATCAGAGACATTCAGATTGGAAAGGAAGAAGGTAAACTGTCACACTGTCTTTATTTGCAGATGATATGATACTACATATAGAAAACCCTAAATACTCCACCAAAAAGTTGTTAGAATTATTATAATAAATAAACTCATTAAAGTTGCAGGATACAAAATCAATATATAGAAATCTGTGGCATTTCTATACACAATAATAAACTATAAGAAAGATAAATTAAGAAAACAATCCCATTTACAATAGCATCAGACAGAATAAAGTACCTAGGAATAAATTTTAACAAGAAAGTGAAAGACCTGTACATTGAAAACTATAACACACTGATAAAAAATTGAAAAATACACAAATAAATGGAAAGATATTTCATATTTCATGTATAAGAAGAGTCAATATTGTGAAAATTTCCCTATTGCCTAAAGCAATTTACAGATTCAGTGCAATCACTATTGAAATTCCAATAGCATGTTTCACAGAACCAGAACAAATAGTTCAAAAATCATATGGAGGTACAAAAGACTCTGAACAGCCAATCAGTTTTAAGAAAGAAGAATAAAGCTGGAGGTATCACACGCCCTAATTTCAAACTACACTACAAAGCTATAGTTATCAAGACAGCAAGGTGCTAGCACATAAATCAATGGAACAAAACTGAATGTCCAGAAAATAAAACCACACATAAACGGACAATTAACTTACAACAAAGGAGTCAAAGTATACAATGGAGAAATAATAGTCTATTTACTAAGTGGTGTTGGGAAAACTGAACATCCACGTGAAAAAGAATGAAACTATACCACTATCTTACACCATATAAAAAATTAACTCAAAATAGATTAAAGATCTGAATGTAAGACTCAGAACTATAAAGTTCCTAGAGGAAAATACAGGCAGTAACTTCACTGACATCAATCTTAGTGACATTTTTGTGGATCTGACTCCAAAGGCAAAGGAACAAAAGCAAAAACTAACAAATGGGATTACATCCAACTAAAAAGCTTCTGCTCAGTGAAGGAAGCCATCATTAAAGCAAAAAGTCAACCTGCTGAGTGGGAGAAGGTATTTGTGATTGATGTATCTGATAATGGGTTAATATACGAAAAACTCCAAAATATATAAAATACTTCATAAAACACAACAACAGGAAAATAAGTAAACTGAATAAAAATAGGCAGAGGGTCTGAATAGACTTTTTTTTCCAAAAAATCAAAAATGAAACAAAACATAAACCAAAACATAGACATGGCCAATAGGCACATGAAAAAAGTTCTCACTAATTAATATCACTAATTATTAGAGAAATGTAAATCAAAAGCACAGTGAGATATAACCTTACACCTGTTCGAATGGCTATTATCATAAAAACAAGAAATAACAATAGTTAGAGAGGATGTGAAGAAAAGGTGACCCTCATACTCTGTTGGTGGAGCTGTAAGTTGGTGTAGCCTCTATGCAAAGTGATGTGCGGATTCATAAAAAATTAAGAACAGATATGATCCAGCATTTCCACTTCTGAGTATTTTTCTGAAGAACAGTAAAACACTAATTTGGAAAAGACATATGCACTGCTATGTTCACTGCAGCTTTCTTTACAACAGCCATGATATGTAAGCAACCCAAGTGCCCATGAAGAGATGAGCAGATAAAGAAAATGCAGTATATACACACAATTAAATATTACTGAGCCATAAAAAGATGAAATCTTGTCATTAGCAACAACGAGGCTGGACTTTGAGGGTATTATTCTAAGTGAAAAGTCAGAGAAAGACAAGTGCTATAGAACTTCACTGTATGGGGAATCTAAAACAAAACAAAACAAATTCACAGATACAGAGATCAGATGAGTGGTTATCAGAGGAGAAGGGGGCTTTGGGGAGTGGGCCAAAGGGGAGAAAGGCTTGAACTGTATGGGGATGGATGGCAACTGGACACGTGGGGGTGATCATGCCGTAGTGTATCAGTTCAGTTCAGTTCAGTCGCTCAGTTGTGTCTGACTCTTTGCAACCCCAAGGACTACAGCATGCCAGGGCTCCCTGTCCATCACCAAATCCCAGAGTTTACCTGTAGTATATACAGATGTCCCGTTATCATGCTGTGCACCAGAAACGTATGTACATGCAAAGTAAAAAAATAGACAGTAGAAAACTCACTGGGGCAGAAGGTTGGTAGAGAGAAAGTTGATAAAAGGATACAAAGTTTAAGTTACAAGATGAATAAGATCTGAGGACCTAATGTATTGCGTGCTACATTGCTTCCGTCGTGTCCGACTCTTTGCGACCCTTTGAACTGTAGTCTGCCAGGCTTCTCTGTCCATGGGATTCTCTAGGCAAGAATACTGGAGCGAGTTGCCGTTTCCTTTTCCAACTGTGTTCAGAGACTATTCTTTAAAACAGCTTATTTTACTTTGAAACAGAAAGTAAGACTGTTCTTTGAAGGACTCACAGATAAATGGCTAGGAACTTGCCCCTGCATAAAATAGAAATCTATAAATAATTCCATTTAAATAAATACATCTTCTGTGCTCTACAATAAATTGTATTTAGGTAATTCAATTTAATTTAATGGAATTCAAAATATTCAAAGGCCATTCCTCTCTCTCAAAGGCCTTATGCCTATAAAGATGAGCTCATCACCCACAGAATCTTTTATTTGAATACATTCTCAGAGTGACTCTTAATAACATCCCTAAACTTTTGCCCTGGTGTCTTGTTAATGGGCGGTATCAGGGATTCCGGCCTTCAACGACACTGTTACAATCTGGCCATCACTGTTATTGATCCTGTACTGAGTCAGTTTCAATTTTGATCTAGGATTAAGCCATCTCTATGACGAGGTGAATGAACTCTTCTTGGATCCTCGGATATTAATTATCTGGTAGGAATTCGTCAGAGAAGTTAATATCAAATTCTTAGGGGAAAAATAGGGTCTAAAAAGAGGAAGAGCCCGACTCGTGGGGCAAAGGGTCTGGGACAGTGAGTCTCCTTTAAGCCAAATAAAGCAAGCCTCTCATCTCTAGGCTATCCCACCTGCTGTCTCCATCTGCCTGCAGTTTCACTCTCTGTTTCTCTCCTGTTTACCTGGTCTCCCCATCTGTACTCCACCCATACTCCTGAATTTACTCTGCTCTTTTCAGGCTCAATCTTTGCTCTTCATCCAATAAATCTGTAAGGAACTCACGTTTTCCCCATCATCTAGAGAGCTCCTCTCTTTGGTTAAAGGCAATGATTTAAAAATCAGAAAGAACTGGCTCAAATCCCAGCTTCATCTTTTACTAACCTTTTCTACAAGTTTTAAAATTTATCTGAGATTCAATTTTCCCATCTGTAAAATAGGGTTAATAACACGTCTCAAAAGAGCTGTTGTAAAGATGACATGTGATGAAGTGTGTGTTTAAGATAGAGTGGCAGGTTCAAAAACCTCATGAATAATAACTTGAGCTTTTCCTCCTGATGTTTCAGTTCATTCATATCTTTTCTGCTATTCCACTGCTATTTTTTAACCATCTTCTCTACTGCTTCAGGAATTATTCTCAGCCTCATTTGACATTAACCCTAAACAAGTCTCTAAGACACAGTGGAAAGGGCAAGGATTAAGGTCCCATGATTGAGGGTGCTTCCCTGGCTTTGCCTCGTCCCAGCTAGACTTTGAGTGGGTCATTTAACCTTTTTGAGCCCTAATTTCTTAAACAAGACACGGAATATTGAAGTGTGTAACTTACTGGATTGTTGATTAAACAAGGTAATTTTCATTGAAGGCTTAATCTATGCTAGGTCCTGTCCTAAATTTTTCACATGCGATAATCTCATGTAAAGCTCAAAACAGCCCTGTGGTACAGTTACTGCTATTATCCCTGTTGTGTTGATGAGGAAACCGAGGCTCAATGAGGTTCAAGCCCCTGCAGGAGTGGAGGTGTTTGAGCCTATATGTGGTGGGTACCAAAGCACCATGACCACCACCCCTGGTGACTCAACGCTTGGCTTTCTGTCCTCTCCAGTGCGACTCAGGGAAAAGCCCAGGCATCGTTACACGCTCGGCACTGTGAACTGCTTCTGGCACACACCTTGTCTCCTTAATGAGGCTCTAAACTTCTTCAGAGCATATGGTATGTCTGTTTCCTTTTCCCTAGCACCTAGGAGAGTGTTGCGTCATAACAGGCCTTTAATAAATATCTTGTGGACTCAGATTTAATCTTCTCTGCTCCCCAGGGCTTTCATGCTAGTGCCAGGCACTAAGGTGTCTGGGTTTGGCTGTCAGCAAGAATGGCAGAACAGTGATGACATAATGGTTGAGTTTCTGAGGACTTCCTTTTTACTGAACAGTTAATGTTGATTATCTCATTTGCTCTTCTTAAAAATTCTGCAACTTACATACTATAGTATCCTTCTACTCATTCTGTAGATGAGGAAACAGCCTTGGAGCAATTCTATAACCTGTCTCATGTCATGGAGCTAAGAAGAGGTGGCTTCTAAAGCCTTGGTTTGGAGTCAGTTGTCTCTCTCGAGCCTGAACCCTTGATTTCTTTAAAAAAAAAAAAATGGCACTAGATTGCTTGACTATCTTTTAACTTTTAGTTATACAACTGTCTGCTACCAAACAGTTATATATATATATATGGCTTCCCAGGTGGCACTAGTACTAAAGAACCCGCCTGCCAGTGCAGGAAATGTAAGAGCCACTGGTTTTGTCTCTGGGTCGGGAAGATGCCCTGGAGAAGGGCATGGCAACCCACTCCAGTATTCTTGCCCGGAGAATCCCATGGACAGAGGAGCCTGACAGGCTACAGTCATAGGGTCGCAGAGTCGGGCACGACTGAAACGACTTACATGCACAAGCACGCATATATATATATTTAATTTTTTTAATATAAAATATATATAAATCTCTCTCTCTCTCTCTCTCTCTCTCTCTCTATATATATATATATATATATATATATAGGCAAAATATACAAGACATAACATTTACCATTTTAACCATTTCTTAGTGCACAGTTCAGTGACTATTCAGTGGATCTTCACTATCCACCTCAGAACTTTTCCCCACCGGCACAAACTGAAACTCTGTCCCCTTTTAACAATAACTCCCTACCCGCTCCTCTTTCCTGGCCTGTAAATATGATTTCTTCTAAGGTATGTATTAATATTTGACCATTTCAGTTCTTGACGACTACTATTATACAGGCCTTTGCAAATTCTGCACCCTGGTGACGGTCTCCCGCAGCTCGGCCCTGGGGCCCTGTGACCTTCTTACTCTCCATCGGAAACCAGCAGGCCCGGAGTCAGAAAGGCCTTTGGTGGCCAACAGTGTCTCCCATCTGAATGAGCCCTTTTGCAGATTTCCCCAGCTTTAGGGCATGTTCCTTTTTCTCTTATTGCTGCTACGTCCCCATGATGTGGGCCCACAATTCTGAGTCACCAGCTCTACGTGCGTCAGAGAAAGTTGCAGTGAGAAAAGGAAACTGCATAATTATTATCTGCTGTAAACTGTATGCCGACGTGCTGGGTGAGGGAGAATCTCTGTATTCTAGGCAGAAAATTTCAGCATCCTTCATAGCTCGGAAATGGCAGAGATGTCCTTGTGAGAGCCGCTTAAAGTCAACATATCTTTAAAATAGAGCTGGTGTCCACAGCAGCAAAAGTGCCCTTGTAAAATAAGCCTATTTTGCATAATGTCTATATGGATACAGATATGATTATAGATAATTTTAGCTTTTGCCTTCAGTTTCCAAGTTGCTACAGACCGTATTTTTTACTCCTCCCTCCTCAATACATATGTCCCTCAAAATTCACCTTTTCTTCATTCCCCAGCTTTCTGACATTTATATTTGCTCTCACATGATATCAGTCTTATGCCTTTTGTATCTAGTTTCACTGAGCAAGATTCTTTTGCTTTTCAGCATGTTTTTAAATAATTCTGTCATTCCGTAAAGGCTTCCTTGGCAAACGTAAATGAAATTGATAATTTTTTCCTTTTAACTCTTTTATGATTTATATTTATTGACATAGTATCAAGAATTCTTCCATTTAAAACACTTTTTTAATTGGCTAATAGGGTATGGAAAAATGCGTGTACCGTACTCTTACAGCTCACTAAATCTTCTCATCTGAACACACCCACGGAACCAGAGCAGAGATGAAGAAACAAAATATTATAGTGACTTCTTGGAGCATGAGTTAGTTTTATCTAATTTGGAACATTATATAAATGGTAATCATACCACTTATACTTCTTTGCTTAAAATATTTTTTTCCTGCTACTTGAAATTGGAATTCAAATAAGTTTGCAATCAGTTATTATGTTTTTTGTCTTTTATATGTATCCTGTCCATCTCTTTTATTTTCTTTGAATTTTTTTAAAAAAGAAATGTTAACCCCATAGAGTCTCCTGCAGTCTGATTTTGCCACTCACATCGCTAATGCTTCTTTAGATATGTGCTCTCTCTAACATTTCCTGCACATTTTTGGTCCAGGGTAGAGGTTGGATCAGACTCAGAAGGCATAGAAAGTCTGGCTGCTCCTTCTGTGGGGTCACCAGTCACTAAAAATGATTGCCTGGCTCCTGGATAATGGTACTGAAGCAGACAGCAGTTAAGTGATTTGGCAAAGTGCTCCAGGCAGAGCCTGGGTCTCATGAAGTCTATTCCCCTGTACTTTATACTTCAGACTGGCAGTGAAAACTGAATGGTAATTTCATAGTGTGATTCAAATATTTTTACATCCTAGAGGCTCAAGTATCTGGCTCTTGCTTCTGGGTGTCCTCTGTTTGGAAGGCACGGGCTGCGTGCCTTGTACTGCTCTAGAGCACAGCCCTATGTGTGAGTGCAGTGATTCTGTGTGAAGACAGTGTAGAGAGAAATACTTTGCATGGTATTTTTATTTCAGAAGGATGGTGTCAATTAAATGCAGTTAAATACATATTTAATAAGGACAACTGTGTGTTCAGCGGGCTTCCCCAGGGGCTCAGCAGTAAAGGATTCACCTGCAATGCGGGAGATGCAGGAGACATGAATTTGATTTCTGGGTTGGGAAGTTTCCCTGGAAGAGGAAATGGCAACCCACTCCAGTATTCTTGCCTAGAAAACCCCCTGGACAGAGGAGCCTGTTGGGCTACAGTCCACGGGGGTCACAGAGTCAGAAACAACGGAGTGACTGAGAACACACACGTGTGCTTAGCAATGTGAACATTTAAAGTTCCTGCCACCGAGGAGCTCCCAATCTTTTTTACAGAATCTTACATCTGAGAGGAATTACTCACATATATGATCAGTGGAAGAAAGAACTAGTCTCTAAGTCTGAAGGCAGGGATGAAGTTTTGCCTTGCCTTGTTTTCTGGCTCCCTGACAATACGCAGGCACTTCTGTGGCTGGGTCTCGGTTTCCTCCTCTACAAGGAAGTGGGCCGGTCTCACAGGGTGGTTACGAGGTTGAGATGAAACAGTGCTTGGAAAGAGCGTTATAGTCATCCCTATTGATGACTACTGTGTCATCCTTGCTCGGATATTATAGGAAAGGGAGAACTCATCACTTTAAAATTGAGTGATTCAATTTTTGAAAAACTGTAATTATTATAACATTTTCCTTTGAATGAACCCAAATCTTTCCTTCTGTAATTTCACCCATTGATTCTGGTCAGCATCTTGCAGTGTAAGTGTACGTCTCTCTTCCTTCACAGTAGAATTGTAGATCTTTCTTTCTCATGTTAGTCTTTAGCTATTTGAAGACACCTATCATCATGTTTCTATTTTCCAGGAAAACCATCCCTAACTCATTCAATACTTTCCCCCACACTAGGATTCTAAACAAGTAACTTTCAAGATAGGGTACACCTATCATCATGCTTCTATTTTCCAGGAAAACCATCCCTAACTCATTCAATACTTTCTCCCACACTAGGGTTCTAAACAAGTAACTTTCAAGATAGGGTACGCATCTAACTTTCAAGATAGGAGTTTTAAAAATGTGTGCATTTTGACAAATCTCTCCAGTTGATTTTAAAATTCTGAACTATCTTAATATCTTAATCATCTCTCAAACTTTTTAAACTTGTTCATATCTTTCTTGAAATATGACTCACTGATCCAAATGAATACTGCAGATATACATGGACTTGAATTAGTTAGGGTTTGCTAACTATTATAACAAGTAAATCAAGAGATGGTGGTGGTTCAAATACAGTAGAAGTTAATTTCTTGCTTCTGTGAGTTTAAAGTGGACTTTCCTGATTGGTGTGTGGCTCTTTTCCAGGCATTGATACAGGGAGCCAGACTTTTTGCCTCCTACAGTTCTGCTATTTTTAAAACACAACCACCAGGGTCATTGGGTTCATCTGCATAAAGTTAAGAAGAGAACATATGGACATTTTTCTGGGCTTAGCCTGAAGTAGTGTGGTTCAAAAAACCATACGACTACTGCAAAGAAATGTACCCAAGAATGAAAGAAATTGGATTTGGGGGACAGCTAGCCAGTCTGTACTGCTAGAGTGTATAATGTGTCTTGACTATTTCTTCTGACATCACAAATACCACCTGTCAATGAGGTCAGAAGGGTTTAAACTGTCTGGATGACAGAAGACAGCTTAAACAAAATTAAAAGACAAGTATAGGCTGGAAGAAAAGGTTTGTAGCATCTCAATATTTTGGGGTGCTATGCCATACTGTTAACTCTTTGAAGGGATTGATAGTCAATTAAATGCTTTCAGTTATTTTCAAAAGAAATGCCACATTAGATTTCCTCTCATTCTATAATCATTCAATTGCTTTTTAAAACCTAATCACAGGACTTTATATCAGGTTAGTGCAGGCCCATCCAAAGGTAGGCTCTTTCAAGGTCTTATCTAACATACCACATAGCTTTGTGGCAGTCATATATTCAATAAGAATTCCTCCTTTCTCTGTAGCAGAGATATCATATACAGGGAAAAGTGCACTCTGTCATGTAGTCAAATTTGTATCATATAATGCTAATTTTTATATACTTATTATTTATATATTTTTAAAGCACTCTGCTAAATGCTTCACCTGCGTTTGGTTTTAAATTTTTCACAACAATCTCATTAAGTAAATATCATCATCTTCCTTTTAAAGATGAGGAAATTGAGGCTTACAGAGGCTAAATTATTTGTCAAAGTTACATGACGATTAACTGTCAGAGTTGAGGTTCTCATGTATTTATGTCTTACTTCAAAGATGAATTCTTTAATCATTCTATCTCATCACCTACATAGGCAATACCTTTGATAAAATGCCAAAATTGGGAGAGAGCAAATGTGGTAAATGTGATCAGGGAAGATTTTACTGGAAGTAAGAATTATTATGACCCTAACTAAAGGGTTAGGTACGGTTGAAGTGCTGCACTCAATATGCCAGCAGATTTGGAAAACTCAGTAGTGGCCAAAAGAGCAGCAAAGGTCAGTTTTCATTCAAATCCCAAAGAAAGGTAATACCAAAGAATGTTCAAACTACTGCATAATTGCACTCATCTCACACACTGGCAAAGTAATGCTCAAAATTCTCCAAGCTAGACTTCAACAATATGTGAACTGAGAACTTCCAGATGTTCAAGCTGGATTTAGAAAAGGCTGAGGAATCAGAAATCAAATTGCCAACATCTGCTGGATTATCGAAAAAGCAAGAGAATTCCAGAAAAACATCTGTTTCTGCCTTATTGACTATGCCAAAGCCTTTGACTGTGTGGATCACCACAAACTGTGGAAAAGAGATGGGAATACCAGACCACTTGACTTGCCTTTTGTGAAATCTGTATGCAAGTCAAGAAGCAACGGTTAGAACTGGACAGGAAACAACTGACTGGTTTCAAATCGGGAAAGGAGTACGTCAAGGCTGTATATTGTCACCCTGCTTATTTAACTTATATGCAGAGTACATCATGTGAAATGTCAGGCTGGATGAAGCACAAGCTGGAATCAAGACTTCCAGGAGAAACATCAACAACCTCAGATACACAGATGATACAACCCTTATGGCAGAAAGAGAAGAGGACCTAAAGAGCCTCTTGACAAAAGTGAAAGAGGAGAGTGAAAAAGCTGGCTTAAAACTCAACATTCAGAAAAACAAAGATCATGGCTCTGGTCCCATCACTTCATGGCAAATAAATGGGGGAACAACAGAAAGAGTGACAGACTTTATTTTCTTGAGTGTCAGAATCACCACAGATGGTGACTGCAGCCATGAAGTTAAAAGACCCTTGCTCCTTGGAAGAAAAGCTATGACCAACCTAGCTAGCATATTAAAAAGCAGAGACATTACTTTGCCAACAAAGGTCCATCTAGTCAAAGCTATGTTTTTCCCAGTGGTCATGTATGGATGGGAGAGTTGGACTATAAAGAAAGCTGAGCGCTGAAAAATTGATGCTTTTGAACTGTGGTGTTGGAGAAGACTCTTGAGAGTCCCTTGGACTGTAAGGCGATCAAACCTAGGTTAGGTCTTGTATTGAGGCACTGCATGGTCTGAGCCTCTTTAGACACCTGTATTGCCAGTGTTTGTCTTTCAAAGGATACATGTTTTCAGTGTTCTACCTGAGGAGACTTAAATATTCGTAACTGAATAAAAGAACCACTTATATAGGAAGACACTAAAAATAATAATAATAATAATAAAGATAGGATGGCTTCTTGAGCCATCTTTCTCATTTCTGGAGCTATGTCTCCGCCTGGTGGGTGGTAGTGGAATTACAGTAAATTCACAACGGTCACTTAGGTAGAATGATTACATCCAGCTATAAAAACATTCAACTATTTACAGGAAATCAATCAACAAACTCAACAGAAACAATAAAATATGCAGTTTCCTGAAGTTACCTTTCCTTATTGCAGTGAATTACTTAGGACATATTGATTTTTTTCTCCTGCGTGCACTATCAGGAACATTGATTGGGAAGCATCAGTACTATTCTATTAAAGGGCTGTTACATTTAAAAAAAAAATTTGCTTTGTTTTTTAATGAAAGACTAGACTTCATCTAAAATGTTATTAACATCAATTTAAGGGAAGGGGATTGTGGTGGATAGAGTATATCAGAAATAAATTTCAAAACCTTTCCATGAATTTAAATCATTCACATGTATGATTAATGTAACTGAAAACTATAACATGTTGATTACAGTTTAATTGATTTTGGTTGCAATTAGTATATCCTGGTCTTTGTAGCTTGTATGTGTCATTTCCTTTTAATCCCTAGTAAAAGCTGGTGGCTTAGTGGTAAAGAATCCACTTGCCAATGTAGGAGACTCGGATTTGATTCCTGGGTCAGGAAGATCCCCTGGAGAAAGAAATGGCAGCCCACTCCAGTATTCTTATCAGGATAATCCCATGGATAGAGGAGCCTGGCAGGCCAAAGTCCATGGGGTCAGAAAGAGTTGGACATGACTTAGTGACTAAGCAACAACAGCAAAAGCATAGTTTATCATATTATCCACCTCTTGGTTTAGAGAAATAGAGATGAGGATAGTCTCTCTTAGAATCACTCATGCATGATCTCTTTTGGTTAAAAAAAATGGAATTGGAAATAGTATGCAATGTTTCTGTCACATTAGTTATGCATAGTAACCATGAAAACAAACTTAGATCTGTTTTAAGAGGGCACCATTCTCTGTACGTGCCCTGCCTTGGGGAGGCAGCTGCAGCAGGTAAAGGATGCTTTTGTGTGGGGAAAGGGAAATTACCATTAGGAGACACGCTTTCTCTACATTTCCAGACTGTTAAAGATGCTCCAAGGCATATCTATCTGCAACAGAACATTCTGAGCATCGCTTGCCATTTGGTGCTCATAAAAAGAAAGTACAAAGAGTAACGAATTGTTACTCTTGTTGTAAGAATTTTTATTGTGCGCACCAGGACCCAGGGGAAAGGATCAGTGACCCCACAAGAGACTGAGCCAGACTGCCTGTGAGTACCTGAGGGTCGGCTATGGAGGTGTGGATCGGCAGTAGCCTGCCATGGGGGCAGGGGAACTGGCAGCGGCAACCCTGGGAGGTGTGTGCTGATATAAGGCCTCTTGGTGGTCACCGTTAGCCCTACCATAGGACCTGTGGACTCAAGGACTGGGTCACCGCAGGCCAGACAATTAACTGAGGTAACACGGCCCCACCCATCAGCAGGCAATTGGTTTAAACATTTACTTGAATCTTGTAATTTTGCTTTACTTTAATCAGAGCATGGCCCTGCCCACCAGAGCGAGACCCAGTTTTTCCCACAGCGGTCCCTCCCAACAGGAAGCTTTCACAGCCTCTTATCCGCATCTATCAGAGGGAAGACAGAAGCAGCAAGAACTACAATCCCCCAGCCTCCAGGACGAAAGCCACACTCACAGAAAGCTAACCAAAATGATCACATGGATCACAGTCTTGTGTAACTCAGTGAAGCTATGAGCCCATGCCGTGCAGGGCCACCCAAGATGGACGAGTCATGGTGGAGAGTTCTGACAAAATGTGGTCCACTGGAGAAAGGAATGGCAAACCACTCCAGTATTTTTGCCTCAAGAATCCCATGAGCAGTGTGAAAAGACAAAAAAATATGACACCAGAAGATGAGTCCCGCAGGTTGGTAGGTGTCCAATATGATACCGAGGAAGAGCAGAGGAATAGCATCAGAAGAAGGAAGAGGCTGGGCCACAGTGGAAACAACGCCCAGTTGTGGGTGTGTCTGGTGGTGAAAGTCAAGTCTGGTGCTGTAAAGAGGAATATTGCATAGGAACCTGCAATGCTAGGCCCATGAATCGAGGTAAATTGGATGTGGTCAAGCAAGAGATGACAAGGTTCAACATCGACATTTTAGGAATCAGTGAACTAAAATGGACGGGAATGGGTGAATTTAATTCCTATGACCATTATATCTACTATTGTGGGCAAGAATCCCTTAGAAGAAATGGAGTAGCCCTCGTAGTCAACAAAAGAGTTTGAAATGCAGTACTTGGGTGCAATCTCAAAAATGACAGAATCCTCTTGGTTTGTTTCCAAGGTAAACCTTTCAACATCACTGTAATACAAGTCTATGCTCCAGCCACTAATGCCAAAGAAGATGAAGCTGAATGATTCTATGAACACCTACAAGGTTTCTAGAACTAACGCCAAAAAATGATGTTCTTTTCATTTTAGGTGATTGGGATGCAAAAGCACGAAGTCAAGAGATATGAACAAATCTACGAACAAAGCTAATTGACTGTGTGGATCAAAACAGACTGTGGAAAATCTTAAAGAGATAGGAACACCAGACCACCTTACCTGCCTTCTGAGAAATCTGTATGATGGACAAGAAGCAACATTTAGAACCGGACATGGAAAAACAGACTGATTCCAAATATGGAAAGGAGTCAGTCAAGGCTGTATATTGTCACCATAGTTACTTATCTTATATGCAGAATACGTCATGTGAAATGCCACACTGGATGAAGCAAAAGCTGGAATCAAGATTTCTAGGAGAAATATCAATAACTTCAGATATGCAGATGATACCACCCTTAAAGCAGAAAGTGAAGAGGAATTAAAGAACCTCTTGATGAAAGTGAAAGAGGAGAGTGAAAAAGCTGGCTTAAAGCTCAACATTCAAAAAACAAAGATCATGGCATCCCATCACTACATGGCAAATAGATGGGGAAACAATGGAAACAGTGATGGACATTATTTTCTTGGGCTCCAAAATCACCGTGGAAAGTGACTGCAGCCATGAAATTAAAAGATGTTTGCTCCTTGGAAGAAAAGCAATGACAAACCTAGACAGTATATTAAAAAGAAGAGACATTACTTTGCCTACAATTGTCCATATAGTCAAAGCTATGGTTTTTCCTGTAGCCATGTACAGATGTGAGAGCTGGACAATGAAAAAGGCTGAGTGCTGAAGAATTGATGCCTTCAAACTGTGGTGTTGGAGAAGACTCTTGAGAGTCCCTTGGACAGCAAGGGGATCAAACCAGTCAATCCTAAAGGAAATCAACCCTGAATATTTATTGGAAGAATTGATGCTGAAGCTGAAGCTCCAATACTTTGGCCACCTGATGGAAAGAGCCGATTCATTGGAAAAGACCGTGATGCTGGGAAAGATGGAAGGCAGAAGGAGCAGGGGGAACAGAGGATGAGATGGTTGGATGGCATCACCGATTCATAGGACATGAGTTCGAGCAAGCTCCAGGACATGGTGAAGATCAGGGAAGCCTGGCTTGCTGCAGTCTACGGGGTTGCAAAGAATCGGACACCACTGAGTGACTGAAAAATAACAAGAGACAGCTGAAGTTAACAGGAAAGTGAGTGAACAACAATCCTGTATGTAGGAAGGGAGACCTAAGACGTCACCACAGATTCAAAAGATTGACTGATTTATTGGATAGCTATGAGAAAGAAACTGACAATTGGTAAACAGCCTAAGAGTCCTAAACTAGGTTAGGAGCTTTAAAAACACAAACTGCCTTTGAAAAAGGAAGTGTCATTTTCCCAGTTTACAGAAAGTAAAAAAATGTGCTTAAGTAACTTGCCTAGGGTCATACAGCTATAAAATGTGGACAGGTTAGATCGGCCTCAAAATCTTATCTTTCTCACTGCTTCATTTATAGCTACATCCTTTATTTTAGTGACAAAAGCCTGTACATTCTGGCCTGATACCAGCACTTAGAAATGGCAAGTCCAGTTAAGAAGGTGATTCAGGGTCAAGTCCATGAAGATGCTTGATAAAAATGAAAATATATGAACATCTTATACCAGTGTGTAATGTTTTCTCTTTGTCATTCCTATCAGTTTACAAATGCTTTTATAGACATTATTCCCTTTGCTCCTCATAGCAATTCAAGAGGAATACAGAGTTAATAGTAATTTTCTCTTTTTACAGGACAGAAGACTGAGGCTTGGAGAGATTATTCCACCCCCCCCCCCCCACCCCAAGACTGCTTAGCTCCTCTTGATATGTGAATTCTTTATGCCCAAAAGGAAAAGGTAGTTGTCACACCACTTTCCTCTCCAATTCCCATCCTTTAGATCTCATCATGGGCTTTCAGTGCCAGGCACAAAGCAAGATGGCAATGCAAATGGAGCCACAGCAAATTTTACCCTCAACATCTTTCTCATCCTCAAGTCTAGACCCTCCAAAGTTTAATACAGAAAGATGCTATGTGTTAACTCAATACTTGCTGTACCTTGAACAACCATTTTTTTTTGAAAAATAATAATGACATTCAATAAGATACAAATTCCAAACTAAGTATGAGGACAATAATTTCAAACTGATATGAATTGATTCAAGTGATCATCAATTACATTTTTGAGCTCTCAGTCATACTGTAAGATATATTTATTTAATAAATGCTGATCAAATTAATTAGTTACTGACCCCACAATACTAAATGAAGAGGCATGATATGATGGGGGATCAAATATATCACTTGCCAGCTATGAGGTCTTCTGCAGGTCAATCTCTCCTAAGAAAATTCTCATTTTTATTTTTTTGGCTGAACCACATGGCATATGGGATCTTAGTTCTCAAACCAAGGATGGACCTCATACACCCTGCAATGGAGACACCGAGTCTTAATCACTGGGCTGTCAGGGAAATCAGAGCGAATTCTCTGGTTGCTGAAAGTGATCCCTGATGACAGCCATCAAAAAAGAAGATTTAAAAAAAATTTTTTTTCTGATTTTTTAAATGGACCCAGTAATGGCTATTTTAAGGTACTTTGGTAAAGATTAAATAATAGCACATGCAAACGACTCTATGAAGTACATTGTACATAGTAGGAACTCAATTACCATGGATATTTATAAAACATATTTTCTAAGTTGACTGAGAGATTGTATTTTAAAGGAGGGGGGAAGAAACTCCACTGAAAATATTCGTGGCAGAGATATTTAAACACATTTCTATTGCAGCCAATGCAATAGAATGCAATAACTCAATGGAATATTTTAGTTCTCAAAGAAAATAGGACATTTAATTATTCCTTCCATAATGGAAAGAAAATTAAGTTAGGAGTTAAAATTAAGTTAGAGTTAGTCCTAGCTCTATTATTTATCATCTCCATCTCATGGAAGAAGCCATTTAGATTTTTTGAAATTCAGTGTCCTCATCAATGAAATGAGATTATCTACCCTCACTACTTCCTTTCTATGTTGTTATGAAAACAAATTGATTTCTGAATGTGAAAGGTATTTTTTTTCCTGTACTGTATTAGTATAGAGATCTATCCATATATAGCATTGTTTCCTGGGTTCCCATGTAAGGAGATGGGATCTCCTTTGCCAGTTTTTGAGCTTCAAATTCAGGAGAAAAATGACACTGGTAGACACTTCATGTCAAGAGAAAGTGATAAATTATTTTGAATATACTGCTTCCATTGTATTTTTCTTTTGAAGGCTTCCCATCAAATATGCTGACTGAAAGGGGCTTTTGCAGGGGAACTGGAAGGGCCTTGATAGCTTGACATCAGAGCCCCTCTTGGGCTGGTGCTGATGCTGAAATCCTCAGAGAGACTGTGTTCCAGTATGCCCAGGGCTATCTTTCCTCCCAGGAACAACAGTCTAGATTGAATTAGCTTTGGTTGTTTCATCACTAATTAGATGGCGCAGCAGGCCTGCTTCAGGGCACAAAAGCATTGATTCAGTTCCTGTAATAAGCCTAATGAAGTACCTTCACCGTGGTTCAGGGTGCCAATTTTCTAAAGTTGCCCTGAAATGTATATTGGCACACCCAGTCAATTTACAGACACACAGAACACAAGAAAAAGCTACACAGATATTTTATTAGTGGATATGCTTACATTTTCTCCAACACTAGATTTGGAAGTGACCTTGAGCTAGCAACTAGTTTATCCCTTAGATTCCACAGTGGATTATGACAACACTGTCCTGAGAGTCTGAATCTTTCCTACATTTGTAAATGCTGAAAGTGCCACACCTGCTTTGCAACACATCCAACTATCCAGCAACCTTTACTATCCTCATTAGTATGAAATGTGACTCTTATTCATAATTGAATATCACCCACTTGCCGAATATTATCTTGAGCCAAGAAACTTCCATGTTAAGTTGAAAATCAAATACATAGAAATGAAAGAAATTTAATAGGATAATATAAAATTCTCAGTATAAACCCATAATTTATATAGCACTATATATTTTGCAGAGCATTTTCACATCTAGTTTCTTATAAAAGAATCTGCAGCAGAATCTACGGGCTGGAACAAAGGGCTGAGGGGAAGCCATTAAGGAGGAGAAAATAGAGAGAGAAGGTGCAGATTCACAGCATCTTAACCTTGAAAGGAATCATAAATTTTATCAAGCCTGTCCTCTCATTCACACAGGCATCCTCTTTGCATGCCAAACTGGTAATCGACCAGCTTCTGCTTAACATTCCTAATGCAGGGATGCGTCTGGGTTCTGAGGCAGAGCTGTCCATCATTCAATGGTTCCATCTGCTAGAATTACTTCGTTATATTTAGCCAAAGTCTGCCTCCTGTAACTCCTTCCACTTCTGCATTTGCTTTCGGTCACAAGAAAACACAAGTCTGTTCTTCATTCATAGCAGCATTATTCAACACTTAAGGACTAAAAAATATGTCTCCACTATGCAAATCTTCTCCATGCTGAATAGCCCATTTCTGTCAACAACTATCATGGTTTGATTTCCCAAACCCTCCAGATGTGGACTCTTCTCTGAAAAGGCACTAGTTCCTTGCTATTCAGAAAGTGTTCTGTATCTCAGCAGCCTCAGCATCACCTGGCAACTCTTAGACCTCCAGCCAGACCTACTAGCAAGTTGATTTATATGAGCGTTAAAGTTTGAGAAGCTTTGTGGGACTGTCTCCTAATACATAGCAACTCAAATTACATAAATCCTTCAAGGATAGTTTGAGGATCACAAAATATTGTGTGATTATTTACCTGGCTCTGTGCATGGTATTTGCATTAAATCTTATATTATGGCCTTATTTTAATTGTTATTTTATTTTCTTTTTTTAGCAAATACCTTACACAGTTACTACCTCCTAAGCTTATGACCAAGGATCCATTCAGTTCAGTCGCTCAGCTGTGTCTGACTCTTTGAGACCCCTTGGACTGCAGCACGCCAGGCCTCCTTGTCCATCACCAACTCCTAGAGTTTACTTAAACTCACGTCCAGTGAGTCAGTGGTGCCATCCAACCATCTCATCCTCTGTCATCCCCTTCTCCTCCTGCCCTCAATCTTTCCCAGCATCAGAGTCTTTTCCAGTGAATCAGTTCTTCGCATCAGGTGGCCAAACTATTGGAGTTTCAGCTTTAGCATCAGTCCTTCCAATGAATATGCAGGACTGATTTCCTTTAGGATGGACTGGTTGGATCTCCTTGCAGTCCAAGGGACTCTCAAGAGTCTTCTCCACAGTTCAAAAGCACTACAGTTCGAAAGCATCAGTTCTTCAGCGCTCAGGTTTTTTCATAGTCCAACTCTCACATTCATACATGACTACTGGAAAAACCATAACTCTGACTAGACAGACCTTTGTTGGCAAAGTAATGTCTCTGCTTTTTAATGTGCTATCTAGGTTGGTCATAACTTTTCTTCCAAGGAGCAAGTATCTTTTAATTTCATGGCTGCAGTCACCATCTGCATGATGATTTTGGAGCCCCCCATAATAAAATCTGTCACTGTTTCCATTGTCTCCCCATCTATTTGACATGAAGTGATGGGACCAGATGCCATGATCTTAGTTTTCTGAATATTGAGTTTTAGGCCAACTTTTTCACTCTCCTCTTTCACTTTCATCAAGAGGCTCTTTAGTTCTTCTATGCTTTCTGCCATAAGGGTGGTGTCATCTGCATATCTGTGAAAAATTCTTAAACAGATGGGAATACCAGACCACCTGATCTGACTCTTGAGAAATATGTGTGCAGGTTAGGAAGCAATAGTTAGAACTGGACATGGAACAACAGGTTGGTTCCAAATCGGGAAAGCAGTACTTCAAGGATGTATATTGTCACCATGATTATTTAACTTATGTGCAGAGTACATCATGGGAAACGCTGGACTGGAGGAAGCACAAGCTGGGATCAAGATTTCCAGGAGAAATGTCAATAACCTCAGATGACCAAGGATAAGACCTAGGTTTTTTCCACATAAACCATTGCTAACCAGGTTTGCTTCTTCTCCAATGGTATAATTGATATTTTACACCTATCTATGAAAATATACACATCATTATTAAATTTCATCCTGTAAGTTGGAACCAATCTTTCTACTCTGCTGGGATAATTTTTAAGCTTTACTTACTTCATCAACCATCACATGGTTTCTCTCTCCCAGTATGTATCCGTTGAAAAATAGATGAGCATATCTCTCTTCATTTAAGACACTGATAAAAGTAGTGAATAAAACAGGGCTAAGGGCAGAATGTGGTAGTATACTTCCAGAAACTCCCTTCATATACACAACATTAAGTTCTACAGATGTGTGCTGGAAACCTGTCATGTGTTGGAAAGGACCCTGAGTTTCACCTGCAATATACAAACAATGAGACACCTTCCTTTCCTTGAGAAGCATGCCATCTAGTAAGAATTTGGGTTTGGAGATCATGCAAGGACAACTCTTGCCAGGGCTTCCTCCCCTTTATAAGGCTAATTACCTGAACAGAGTCCATGTTTGTGTGCCCCGAGGCAGGTCTGCTTTGCCACCTAATTAGTGATGAAAGAACCAAAGTTAATTCAATCTGGTCTGTCACTCTCCAGACCAAAGAATGATCCTAGGACATAAGCTTTCTTTAGAAATTATAAGAACAGACAGCCAACACCACAAGATTTTTATCTCTCCTGAGGAGTTCATTAAAACAAAGAGCAAATATGATCTGAAATGTGTAACTTGGAGGAAGATAATAGAACCTAGATAGCATATTTAAAAGCAGAGACATTACTTCGCCAACAAAAGTCCGTCTAGTCAAGGCTATGGTTTTTCCAATGGTCATGTATGGATATGAGAGTTGGACGGTGAAGAAAGCTGAGCACCGCAGAATTGATGCTTTTGAACTGTGGTGTTGGAGAAGACTCTTGAGAGTACCTTGGACTGCAAGGAGATCCAATTAACCCATCCTAAAAGAGATCAATCCTGGGTGTTCATTGGAAGGACTGATGTTGAAGCTGAAACTCCAATACTTTGGCTACCTCATGCGAAGAGTTGACTCATTGGAAAAGACCTTAATGCTGGGTGGGATTGGGGGCAGGAGGAGAAGGGGATGACAGAGGATGAGATGGTTGGATGGCATCACCAACTTGATGGACATGGGTTTGGGTAGACTCCGGGAGTTGGTGATGGACAGAGAGGTCTGGTGTGCTGCAATTCATGGGGTCGCAAAGAGTTGGACACGACTGAGCAACTGAACTGAACTGAATAGAAACTCGTCATATATATGCACATAGCAACATTACAGACCAACGGTCCAGAAGAAAACCTGACTTCTGACTGAGTTTTTATTAGTCTGCTGGTGTCTTAAAATTGATCCATCATTGGTTAAACAAGTCATGCTTGAGACCTACAACAAATTTAGATGAACGTTAAAAAAAAAAAGCATTCAACTTTGTGTAAGGAAGATCTGAAAAAAATTTCCTTTTTTAAGACTGACCAGCACCTGACCATCTGAGCCCATGCTAGCATAATTCAATTTTAAACTATCTTGAAATTTCAAATTCTTTGGGCCACAAGTCCTACCAAACTGCTGTGCTTCTAGTTCACTGGCATCTCCCTACCTAGCCTCTGAGCCTGAGCATTCTTCACGTAACAACCATTCAAAACATGTTTATTAGATGCTTTTTTTTTGAAACAGAGCTTTGTAAAACTAATATTCCATGGGGAAGAAACATAAAATAAAGAAGTACACAGGGAAATAAATGAGATAATTGTAGTTATTAACAAATGCTGCAAAGAAAATAAAACACGGTAAGTAGTGAATGACAGTGGGGTGTGCTCCTCATACTTGACCACTGAGAAGAAGCCAGTGTTGTCCAATTTTGAGGAAAGACTGTTCCTGGCAGAGGGAATGGGAAGTTTCATGGTCTCCTCTGCAAATCTCCCTGAGACTTAGTCCTTGGCTCCTACGGCCCCACCCCCTCAAGTTTTCCTCACCCACTTGGATCTCGGCGAGGTGTCTGCCCCACCTTACTTTCAATGGACACCTTAGATTTGCAGTTGATTTGCATATTTTATTGTAAATCTCTCTGACTCAGGCCTGGTAGATTGAATTCCCACTTCAGGTCTCCTTTAGACTTGAACCTCCAAGTGCTTCAGAAGCCCCACCCGGGCTGGACCCCCTGATCAGCACCCGGGGGCCTTACCCTGCTTCCCCACAGTGCCCTGTGCTCTCCTTTCTCACAGAACTCGTCATGCTTTGTTTTTGTCATTTATATGGCCATCGTTGCCACCAGACAGTGAGCATGCAGGGGCTAAAGCTTCAATCGACAGCTGTCTAGCACAGGTACCTAGCACGATACTTGAGACGTGCGAAGTCCTCAGACACTTGGGGTGAGTGAATGAGGAGTTATTAAGTGGCTTTAGATTCAGATTTTTCACTTTGCCTTATTTGGCCGAGTCACACTGCCATGTATTTTTACCATAGTTTTTCCCTGATGACTATGACTATTAAGAATCATTTTGAAATGGAACGGGACCCTACCGTCTATGCCCCCAATATCCCCAGCTGGACTTTTGTCTGTAGAAAAACTTTAGCTAGAGAATAAGTTTAATCAGAGAAGTGAGAAAATGTAGAAGCAAAGAAAAGCAGTCCAGCAAGACTAAATAATAATAGTTTAGCCATTAAGCAAAGTCAAGAACTTTTAGTTCCTCCTCAAGGGCTGTAGGTAGTTTCTGTAGGTAATGTGAACTGTCTTATAATTACTGAAACTCTCACCAGATCGAAGAAGTTAACTACATGATGACCAGACTGAAGCTATGACATATAAGCTGACACTTTGGAGAACTGGCCTCAAGGATGGGAACAAACCAGCCCTAGAACTGAAGATTAATTGTAATTAAAACAATCAAGATGTAGCTAATTAGACCATCTCATGACCAAGTTCAAAATGACTGTCAGAGCTGACTGTGCTATTTCTGCATTTAGCCCTCTCCCTCAGTCTATAAAAGATGATGCCCACTGATTGTCAGTGGAGAGGAGTCAGTCTTTGGACAGGAGTCCGCCATCCCTACCACCCCCCACCCCCATCCACCCACCAGTTGCCAACATCCAAAATAAAGCAAGCTTTTTTTTCCACTAACCTTGTATCTTTAATAGCTTTTGAGTGGTGAGCAGTCAGACCCCACCTTCAGCTAGAATTTCATGTGGCTATATTTTCACTTTGTTAGAAGTACAGTACATTTTTCAATTTAAATTTAATTCCACTCTACTTAAAATGACTTAGGGCAAGCAATCCTACTGGGCAATATAAAGTTGAGTGGGGTTTTTGTGGCACAAGATCAATATAACCCTAATTTACCTCAGGTCTATATTTTGTTCAGTTTTAAACATGTGGCAATAAATTTTTGATTTTTCGCTTTGCAACACCAATGGATTTAATGTTTTTTCCTATCATTTTTGTGCATTTGTTCAACAAGAAACTTCTTGAGAGTTTTTCAACCATTCTCCTTTGACATAAAAAGAAATGCTTTTCCAGGAAGATAAGCAATTTTAATCCTGGCTTAAAACTTGGATACAGGATACAGGTAAAAGTAGTAAAATGAGTAATATGATTTTGGGTAAAGACGGGGACCTCCCATGCCTCTCCCCAAATTCTCTTCTAGCCCATGAGTCTTTTTCTGAAATTTCAAACTAAAGCTTTTTTCTTGTTAAAATGTAAGTTCTTGGGACTTCCCTCATGTTCCAGTGGTTACTTCCAATGTAGAGGATGTGGGTTCGATCCCTGGTTAGGGAGCTAAGATCCAACATGCCTCATGGCTAAATAATCAAAACAGAAAACAGAAATTATACTGTAACAAATTCAATAAAGACTTTAAAAATGGTCCACATTAAAAAAAATCTTTAAAAAATGCAAACTATCTTAGAGGGATCAGACATTAAGCCTTGCTCACACTGAAATTTAAGGGGCTAATAATATCAGATTTTATTTTTCGCCTAAAGACAAGTTAAAAGCTTATAAACTCCTGAGCTCTGGAGGGAGAAGGTAGGCAATAAGAAAGAACTACAGAGATTAGGATATAACAAAAGAGATGCTGGAAACCTCTAACTTAGCCTTGGTCCATTCTGTAGTTCTGCAGGAGTGATCAAGGCAAGGACCTGAAGCCAAATCTGGGAGAATGTGTTTTTCTCTCCTCATCCTCTGCAGTTAGTTTTCGAATCCAATATTGCTAAATCCTTTAACAGTTTCCTGATGGCATACCATGAAATGTGGGGAAATAAACCCCTCATCTATTTTGTGATTCAGAGTGAAATATCCTCAGTTTATTGATTTTGAGTATGCAATTGATTGTGGCCAGTCATTCATTAATAATGGGCAAAATGATTTTAAATATTCAATAATTGTGCTATGGTCATTTCTATATTTACATATGTCTTCATAAGAATCACCAAGGGTAATTTTACATTTATCTATTCAAGCTCTGGCCAATGTTGAGTTTAGCAATAAATTACTTACAGGCACTTTTTATTTTAATGCCCGATTAGAATTCCATACTGTATGTATTTGTCAAGTACTGAATAATTCAGAGGGCTTTTAATTAGTTCTCACTGCAAAGACAGGGTGGGCAGCAGGACTTAGAAGGGAAAGCAGAATGGAGCCCAGCAGAAAAAAGAGCAAGACGTGAATTTACCACTCCAAGTTAGAAAGAGAGTAAATGGCGAATTAGAGAGCTAGTTGATCATACTAAAATTTAAAGGAGAGGTTCATCTGGGTAGATGGTTGGAGGAAGGCTGGGGTGAATACAAGCAACTAACACTATTCAGTGTTCTGGGACTGTGCTAAGACCTTTACATTTTTCTCTCACTGAACCATTAGAGAAGACCTAGGAACCAGGTACCACTATGATCCTGATTATATAAATAAGGATATTGTCGTTGAGAGATGTCAGGTAATGTGCCTATTTTCCAGAGCTAAAGAGTGAAAGTTTGTCTATCCTGTTGGGTAATGGCTATCTAACTGGTTAGAGGCCACGTGACTTTAGAGCCCAAACTTGAAACCATGGCATTCTAGTGAGAAGACTTAAGATACAGGCAGGAAGGAAGAAAAGGCAAAATAGATAAAGATCTTGGGGATGTTGGGATCAAAGATACATACACTACAGCCCCATCTTTGCTGAGAGGTGTGCTCAATACCTACAGTCAATAGGTAGGTGTTCAATCTTTTCTCCTCTGGGATCCCATGGTACTTTACATGTAACTCTGTTACAACATTTTCAGAGTCTGATTTGTCCTTTTCTATATACTGACTTATAAGTTAATTCTTGACAACTTTGTTGGCATACAATAAACTCCACATATTTAAAATGTACAATTTGATGTTTGACTAATGTATATACCCATGAAAGCATCATCACAAATAAGTCAGTGGACATATCCATCATATCCGTAGGTTGGTTGGTGCCCCCTTTAAGACCTCCTTTTGTCTCTTGTATCAGTCAGGATTTTCCAGAGAAACAGAACCAATAGGGTATACATTATAAGGAATTGGCTTATGCAGTTATGGAGACTGAGAAGTCCCAAGGTCTCGGGTTGGCAAGCTGGAGACCCAGAAGATTCAATGATGTGGTTCCAGTCTGAGTCCAAAGGACTGAGAACCAGAAGAGCTAATGGTTAATCTCTGGTATGAAGGTTGGAGGCTGTAGCCCAAGAGGAACTGATGTTTCTGTTTGAGTTCAAAGCCAGGAAAAGACTAATGTCCCAGCTCACACACTTAGGCAGGAGGAATTTTCTCTTGTTCAGCCTTTTTGCTCTATTCAGATTTTTGGTTGATTGATGAGACCCATCCACATTAGGGAGGGCAATCTTCTTTATGCAGGCTACCGATTCAAATGTTGCTCTTGTCCAGAAACTCTTACAGACATACCTAGAATAAAGCTTGACCAAATGTTAAGGCACTGCGTAGCCCAGTCAAGTTGGCAGGTAAAATTGACCATCACACCTCTTTCCCTTGTCCCTATTTCCAGGCAACTCCTGATCTTTTTCTGTCACCCATTTCTTGGACTTTTATATAAATAAAACAAAATGGTATGTACTATACTCTTTTTTTTGTCTGACTTTTTCTTTAAACATAATTATTTCACTTATGCTGTTGCATGTATAAACAGTTCATTCATTTTGATTGCTGAATAGTTTTTTACTGTGTAGATCTATCACAGTTTATTTATCTATTCTTCTGTTGATGGACTTATGGGCTGTCTACAGTTTTTACCTATTACAAATAAAGCTGCCATGAGTGTTTAAGTACAAGCCTTTGTGTGGGTACATGCTTTTATTTCTCTTGGGTAAATACTTAGAAGTGGAATTGGTGTATCATAATAGTCGGTGTATGTTGAACTTAAAAAGTGACCAAACTCTTTACCAAAGTGAGTGTTATTTTATATTCTTACCAGTAGTAGATGAGAGTTCTCATTCTTCCAAAACCTTGCAAACACTTAGTATGCTTGTCTTTAATTTTATTTATTCTAATAGGGTTAAGTGATATGTTATCTGATTTTACTTTGCATTTTCTTAATGACTAGTAGTATCAAACATCTTTTCATGTGCTTTTCATCCGTATATCTTTTCTGGTGAAAGAATATTCAAATATTTTGGTCATTCTTATTGGACTGTTTATTTTGTTATTTTTTGAAAGTTCTCTATGTGTTCTGGTACAAGTATTTTTTCAGATATATCACTTGCAAATATTTTTTACATCTGTGCTTTTTCAATTCATTCATTTTGCTGTCTTTTCAAGAGGAGACTTTTCAGTTTGATACAGTCCAATTTATCAGTTTGTTATTTTATGGATTGTGACTTTGCTGTTTTTCAAAGACATATTTGCCTAAGTCAAAATTGCAAAATTGTTTTATTTTGTAAAATTTATAGTTTTAGTTCCTGTGAACCATTTCAAGTTAATATTTGTTCATAGTTAAAGATGTGATCAAAGTATTTTTTAAATTTTATTATTTTGCATAAGAAAATCTCATGGTTTCTGTACCATATGTTGAAAAGACTACCCTTTCTCCATTGAATCGCCTTTGTACCTTTGTTGAAAATCAGTTATCAGTGTGTGGGGGCTTATATCTGAATTCTTTATTCTGTTGCATTGGTCTGTTTTTCTATCTGCATGGCCAATAACACAGTGTTTCGATTACTCTTGCTTTACTATAAATAGTAGTGCTAGTTTAGTTCTGAATGTTTGTTTTTCCTTTTCAAAGTCTTTTGGCTAATCTAGGTCCTTTCTATTTCAATGCTGATTTTTTAATGTTTATAATTTCCACAAAAAAGCCTGCTGGAATTTTGACTGGCATTACATTGAATTACAGATCAATTTGGGGGGAACTGGCATTTGACAATTGTGTCTTCTGACCCATGAACCTAATATATTTTTGATAATTTCTTTAATTTCTCTCAGCAGAGTCTTGCATTTGTTCAGTGTATAGCTATATCACATTTTCATTAGCTTTGTCACTAAGAATTTAATAGTTTACTGCTATTTTATATATTTATTTATGTTATATATTTATAAGCAGCATATTTAAAAATGCCAATTTCTAATCATTTGTTGTTGCTATATAAATGTAATTGATTTTTGTGACTGACCTTTTATCTTGAAGTCTAACTAATCTCAGTTATAAGTTCTAGGAGCTTCTTTGTAGATTGTACTTGATCTTCTTTGTTAGATAGTACTGCAATGTTTACAATTAAAAAATGATAGTTGCTGTCTCCACATCCCCAGTATTTGTCCCCTAGAATCAGTCATTCTAAATGTTTTGAGCTGTTTCTTCTGGAAATTAACTCCAGATTTCTACATGGATGCTTATATTGCTTTTTGATTTTTCAGTTTTAGGCTTTAGCTTTGCATTCTCCATTCTGCCAATGACATTCCCACACTCACATGCTTTCTTCTTCATCCCCACCTTTTAACTTAGGTATGTCATAATTTTTGGTTAAATATAAAATGTTTTCTATTAATACAACCCCATAAATACTGTTTATAGTTAAGCCACAGAGTGTAACAAAATTAAAATTTCTTTTTAAAATAATATTCCTTTTTATTGGAGTTTGAAATCAAACCTGCCTGGACATCAAATCATCTAGGAAGTTTTATAGAAATGTATACTTTTGGGCTCTAGCTGGGATCTGCTGAATTTGAATATCTAGGCTGGAACCTTAGAGAATATATTTTTAAAATATTCAGTGGGCCCTTCTGACTCAGCTAGTCTTCTGCAGTTTGGGAATAACTGCCTTCAAGCTCATCTTGTTTAAGAAGTATGTAGTTGTAACTGTGAAAACATCTTCATCGTAAAAATGATTGAACTGTCAGAATGAACTGAAGTAGTGCTGTCCTGGATTTCTGTCTGACACTATACATCAGTCATAACCTCCCATGATCTCATCTCAACCAGCACCAAGCCACTGGCCTGACTGAGCCTTGCTAACAATGACTGGATTGTAACTGGATCTGAACTTGCAGACCTCAGGCATGATATGCATATTGTTGGGTTCACTGACCTGAAATAAGAGTTAACAGTACATTTTGAGAAGTCAGTTAGATGGGACTGACTCAATTGCTTATGTGTACCTATACTTTAGTGATACTAGTTTGCAAAATTTTCAATTTTGGTTACAAGTAGCCTTGAATACAGTAAGCTGTGCAAGTTGTTAGCACCACTTGTCTCCCCATTGGCTTCTGTAGTCTAATTAGATTTCTACCATATCAGGGAACGTTCAAAGTGTGCAACTGCAAGGCTTCACCCTGCTTAGCCATCTAGTGGGAACCAGAGGAGAAGAAACAAATTAACTTTCTGCCCTTGAAAATCTAGGAACTGATTTTAAGCAGTAAATATTAAGTTAGAAATGTCCTCCAGAGACATAAACTACAGGTCCTTCCTGGAAGATGTGCAGCCTTTCCCGATAATCATCACAAGCGCTGATGCCAGATGCATTATTAACAAAGCATATGCACATTTTGGGAACTTTTGAAGAGTAAAGTTTGACTTAATGGCTAGGCAGACTCCAATAAGTAAGTGACACAGTCTCTTACTTATGCAGCTGAGCTGCATAATTCACCTTTATCTTACAGCTTTGAAAGTCAATGTCCTTGCCACATAGTCTGTCAGAGACATGAAATAATTCCAACAATTTAAGCCCATGCCTTCCATACTTCATTAGTGAAAGCTGGTCTAAAAAATATGATTTGTAGAAATAGTATAAAATTTAACATACTCCATCAATTATACATTTTCAGAACATTTGGGATCTGAACTTGGTAACATCAACCTCTGCTATTGCAGGAGGCTGTTTTCCCTTTCAGAGGACACACTAGTTACTTTAGGAAATGATAGAGTTCTGACTTCTCCAGAACAGAGCAAACTGGTCATTAACACATTGAACCATATCTTCATTCATTTGAGAAATATTTGGTAAGTCCCTTCCATATGGGACAGGGGCTTCCCAGGTGGCACTAGTGGTAAAGAACCCACCTTCCAATGCAGGAGATATAAGAGATGTGGGTTCATTCCCTAGGTTGCAAAGATCCCCTGGAGGAGGGAATGGCAACCCACTCCAGTATTCTTGCCTGGAGAATCCCATGGAGAGAAGCCTGGCTTCATTTCATGGGGTCTCAAAGAGTCGGCCATGACTGAAGCAACTTAACACACAATACACATTCCATGTGGGTCACACTGGGGTACTGAGAAAGACTGAGGGAAAAAAACAGTGATAGGAGGTTTGGGTAGGATGGGTGTTTTATTTTAAATATAGAAGGACCCTTTGGTGAGACGTCATGCTAGCATAGACCTGAGTGAAGTGAGGAAGTACGTCATGGGAATATGAAAGGGATGTGTTTCAGACAGAGGAAAGGGCAGGTGCAAGTGTACTGAGGCGAAAGCCTGTTGAAAGGTTTGAGAAACAGAAAAGAGGACAGAAGAATGAAAAAGAGTAGAAGGTAGGATCAGAAGGTAGGAAGGGGGCCTGGCCTTGCTAGGGTAGAAAATATAATTTGAATGTGATTTTTAAATGTGTTGATGGTGAGTCTTATGAGGGAGAATGACATGATCTGATTTGGTTTTTAGAGGATTCCCGTTAATGCTGTGTGGAGTATAGATTTGGTGTGGGTAGGGGCAGAAAACCTCTGGTGATGAGTAGGGATTTGTAACTCTTGAGGTCCCCATGCCTGTGTTAGAAATATACCAATAAAGAAGAAACAGCAGATCTTTGAAGACAGGTCACATATTTTTGATTTCTTGTGACAGCCATGATAGCCTTAGAAAAACGCCACATTGCTATAGTTCAGATTTACAAGAAAGTACTAAAATAAAATGTACTATGTTTTAAAAACTAGGCCCCCCTGCCTCCTCTGAGAAAGAGGAAGGCAATAAAATAAATAAAATTGTCCTTTTTTTTTTAACTACACACTGGGCATAAGTTGTTTCTTACTCAGAGTATGTAGGAGAGCCTCGTTTCTAAAGCAGGATTGTTAAATATCAGTTGTACAGGTTTTTTCAAGAGTTGATTTGATTTTATAAGACGTCTTCAAGGAAAAAAATTGGAAGAAAGAAAATAATACTGAGGTTTTTTTTTTTTTTTGCTGAAAACAAAAATTATTAAGCAGATACATTTTTCTAATATCAAATTGTGTGAAAATATAAACATCTGTTCTAAAATGCAGGTTCCTGAGTTCACTCTCCAGAGGTATGAAATCATAAATTTGAAGTGAGGTTCAAGCATCCGTAATTTTAACCTGATTTACAGAGGTAAATAGTCTGCTCATATTTCAGATAATTGTCTGCGAATAGCTTTTCTCAAAAGTAGGCTTTTGCTAAAAGTTTGATTGTTTTTGTTTAGTTGCTTAGTTGTGTACAACTCTTTTGCAACCCAATGGACTGTATCCTACCAAGTTCTTCTGTCCATGGGATTTCCCAGGCAAGAAGACTTGAGTGGGTTGCCATTTCCTCCTCTAGGGGATCTTCCCTGGCCTGGGGATTGAGCCGATGTCTCTTGCATTGACAGGCAGATTTTTTTTTTTTTACCACTGAGCCAACAGGGAAGCCAAAAGTTTGATTATATATGTTTAAATAAGATCATGAAGTTCAACTATGCTTACTTGCATCGTGGCCTTCTTCCCCTATTGCCATCATTTCTCCTTGTTCCTAGAAAAATAAATCATGAAATAAAAAAGCTGAATAAAAGAAGTAAAATTTAAAATAACCAATATCATCAAAATAAAATATCTGAGAAATACCTTTAATTGGATTCAAAACTCTGGAATAAAAAGGTTAAAGCCAGTTAAAAATAAAAAATAAAACTATGCCATTTAATAAAAATTAGATAAAATTGAAAGGTAAAAGCTGCAAAGGGAATTAAATCAGAATAAATTAGAAATACAGTTTTTAAAACAATATAAATGTTCCATGGCATATTCTCCACAATAAAGAGTAAAATTATAGTTGAAAATCACCTGTGGATATGAGTCTTAAACAAGACATCCTTCAATGTGGAATTCCTGGTAATGAAGTTCCAGCATTAAATCATTGGTTCTTCATCCAACTAGTTTGTGTGTCTTATTCATCTTTATATCTCCGAGTCTGGTGCAATGTAGACTTAGGTGCTCAATGTTTGTAGAGCAAATGAACCAATGTTTAATGAGTTCCTATTATTTGCAAGACACCTTTATAGATTTGTCTGTGTAAATTCACTTACTTTATTGTCATGATAATTCCATGTGTTATTTTAAACCTTCAATTTATTGTGGGGTAGTTGAGGCAAAGAAAAGTTAAGTAACGTTGTCCAAGATCACAAAAATATTAAGTGTTAATTTTTCATTAGACCACAGCCTGGAGCCAAAGTAGCTCTTGGATAGCATGTACACATATATGCAATGCCGTATTTACAAGTAGGCATGTAGTTATTACCTATCTCATGGGGATCCTTGCTTTTAACTGCACAAAGAGTGTCAAATCCTAATTAATTCTCACAAATTATCTAGGGAAGTGCAGCTCTAGCCATGTACTTTCATACAACTTGAAAGGTGATAGCAGATGGCTCTTTGGGTGCTGGTAGAAATGACAAACATTTCGACTTTGGTGCTGTACCTGAACAAGCTAATTGCACAAAAACTCATTGTATAAGATCAGAGAACACAGATAGTATTAGTGTGTCAATGGAATATAGGATATAGAAAGAAAATCAGATTTGGTTGAACCCGAACCAAGAATGAAATATGTGTACTTCCTCATGGCAGAGTGGAGATGGCCAACGTGTCACAGTGTGGTTGTGAGGATCAAATGAGATCATAGTTTGGAAGAATGGAGTCAAAAAGATGTGAGCTTGCCTTGCTATTTACTTGGTATATGACTATATTAATCAATATTTCTCAGACAAAGATTATCTGCATTTCCAAATAGGGATAATACAATATTTCACAGGTTTCTTGTGAGAATCAAATGAAATAAAAATAAAATACCTATTTGGCATTCAATTCACAGAAAACCACACATGAAACAGTATTTGGAAGACATTCTGGAGAAGGAGGAAGAAAGTGTGTTTAAGACATCAGTGTTTCCCTGCCATACCTCCACGTAACCTCAGGGAACCCAAGGGAGATGGGTGGGATGAACTGAGAACATTATAACAAGATACAAGTTTTGTTTTCTGATTGTCTCATGCATCAATCTATTGCTACATACTCAACGAGCCACGGATAAACTGACAATGTCTTATACACCCTCTGATCCCTAGGGTCCCTCACACTGAACTAGGCTCTACATAGATTCCCGGTAAGTACTCTGTTGAGTAATAATTGATGTATCTTAGGGTCTCTGGCTTACCTGCCATGCTCTTGAGTGACACTCGGTGCACAGACTAGGACTCTGATCATCTAGTTCTAGCCCTTCCTCTTCCATCTGTCAAAGAGATGTAAACTCTTTGACAGTTTACAGTGGGAAAATCACAGCCTCTTTGGCTTGTGGTTATTGAAAGCAGAGAGCTGGGGCATGTATTTTTGTGAAGTTAACATGGCTGCAGAGATGAAAAACATTATGTGAATTAGAGATGGGCTCAAATTTCTCCTTGTCTATGCATTTCCCCGTGAGCTTTGGTGTCAGAATCCTATGAGGAAAATGTGTGTCATCTTTACTTCAACATAATTTCATCGCTGACCCAGTGGGCCTTGAGTTCCCAGTTACAACCAACGCAGTGTTGCCTAGAAAGCAAGAATGCTCTGCTGAGTGCGACGGAGCACAGGGTCCACTCGCTTTTGGGCAACTGTGTCTATCAGTCAGGCTTTTGTCAGGAGCTGGAGAACAGTCAATTCAAGGTTAAAGGTTCTGCAAGGTCAGCACACTGGGAGTCTGTTTGTCTGCCTGAAAGAAAAGCTTCATGTGTTGACTGTTTTCAACTTATTAGAGGTAGATTTGAGAAGATAAAACATATAGTCTGTATAGGGAAAGATTTTTTTCGAAAATGTAATACTTTCTGGAATAATGGTAAAAACTGACAGATTCATATAAATTGTGTTTTCATGAGAAACAACTCTTATACATCAATGGAAACCCGCATTCCACATATTTACTTTTTTGGCTGTACCATGGGACATGTGGAATCTTAGCCTCCTGACCAGGGATCGAACCCTTGTAGTAGAAGTGAGGAATTCTCACCACTGGATCACCAGATAATTCCCAGGTATTCCAACATTTTAAAAAGACATATTAATAAATTTATACTTATTAAAAATAGTATTCCTAAGTTTAAATCTGTCCACTAAGATCTGGCATGCTCTGGTTTTTCCTCAAGAAATACTATGAATTTCATAAATTTCAGAATGTTTCTATTATGTTCTGCTTGGGACATATACCCACTCATAAACTTATAGTGTTTTCCCCATTTGGAGCTTATCTATTTATTCTCTCTTCCATTAATATATATTCATGGAACATAGAAGCCTGCCTTATAGATCTTAAAGCAAATTTTTGAAGAAAATATTTATTTAACTTTCAGATCAAACACAACTGATGGACTAAGCACATATCATGTAAACCCCAAGGACAAACAACTACAAACATGGTGATTTATTACTTTTTAAAGCAGTACATTGGAAGATTGTAAATTCCTAGGAAATTTAAATCTAGTCTAACAGGACTGATATTGATAATTGACCTTCACTTGATTGCTTATTTGGAGAATTGCCAATATTGTCTCTTTTGGTTTTGGTATGCTAGCATGGAAACTGACCATTATTACTTAACACAAACCATCTAATCTCCCCCAAGGGTCTATGCCAGGGATAGTAAATTTCTGACACTTGGCCTCTCTGTGTTCATTGCAGATATTACTATTCCATCATAGCATTCTTTCCTACTGAACCTGGACATGACCTCAGATTGACATTTGTATATGAGTTGAAACTTATTTGCACTCTCTGGCAAACACAAAATATTCTTGTATTTTTCTTTTAATGAATATTCCTTGAATGTTTAATTATTCATGATATAATTGTGAGCAGATGGCAACCTACAAGTTATCCACTTATTCTGTGAGAGAGGAAGTAATATCTTGCTTGCAAATTTCTCCTCATGGGATATATTATGATCAGTGCCTAGACAGTTTCCATTTTTCAATTTTATGAATAACCTCTGTGCAGAATGCCAGTATAGTACTGCATGTGTTATGGAATGTCAGATCAATTAGAACAAGTCAAAAGATTTGAGAATAGACACTAATTTGTTGGTATTTAGTGACTTTAGAAAAATTGTCTTTAATTGTGAAGTCACTAGAACATAAATACCTTATTTTTTTTTCTCATTGAGTGGATAAAATCTGAATATTGCATCAGAAATAAACTCCAAGAGGTCTGGAATTTTGGAGAATCTTCCCAGAGGCCTTCTGAAAAATAATACGTGGCCAGGTATATGTATTTAATTATATCTACTTTGTTTTTCTTACACACTTTAAAATATTTGGAAAACTACTGGTTTAGGTTAACAAACCTAGGTAGAACCTGAGGTTTAATTCCTGCTCAGTTTCTAGACTAGGTAAATTGCCTCTGGGGTAATGTGGTGAGGTTTTCTTTAAATCCAGGCAACTTGTGTCTGTTTATTGTTCCTTGTTGGAATAAATGAATTAATAAAATCTTTACTAGACAAAGTAACTTGCAAGAATCAGTAATGGAGAGCAGGCATAGTCATCATCCATGAAATGGATGTGATATTGCTAAATGCCTTAATTGGAGCTGATTCTATTAAATGGCAAGATAAGGTGCTGATCATGTTCAATTTTTCCCTAACTTTCAATATTTGATAATTTCAAAAAGTAGGGTTTTGTTCTGAGTGATGAGTATCTGAATGCAATTATCCTGGTTCCAATAGCTGAACAGATGCTTCTCTAGAAATATAGGTAGTAGAGAATCAAAACCTCTAACATCTGAGTAATAGAAATTAATGCAGCCAATGTTTATAATATAATTTAGATCTGGACCCAGATTTCGTGAAAACTGCAATCTTATTGAATGTTTATTTTACTCTGGACAAAACTTTGTGTTTGTATGAGGCAACACGTAATTTCCATTCTTTTTTAGTAGAATTTTAACTTTCCAGGGTTATGTCTGTTCTTATGGATTAATTATTGCAATTTCTTATGTCTCTGGAAGAAGTCACACTAAGGTAATGCCAAAGCACTGTTATTCAATAACTCATCTAAAAATATATTTAAGCATTTATATTACTTTCCAAAAAACTTTCTGTAGCCTGTAGGAATAAAAATCCCAAGAATCCATGTTTAATTTTTTCCAATCTTTTTGGACAACCTATGAACACTAACTCCAAAAGTCTTAATCCTTCTTACACCCCCAAATGTAAATGCACTAGTCCTTCCTCATTTGTCCATGAGTCCATGCTCTACCCATTGACTTATCCTCATGTCAACACTGGCTCTCTCCTCTGTCTCTACCCCTACTTCAATACCAGATCAAGTAGCAATGAGAGGAGTAATTCATCAAGAATAAGGCCAGATTTCCTGCCATCAAGCAATTACTACCTTTTTAAGCTAGTAACAAAATATGCTTACCACCTTACTACCTGCAAAACCACATATATATGTGTATATATCAAAAAAATCAAAAACTTAAGTGAGTATGTATACTCATATGAGTATGAAGATGAAGAACAATATCCATTTTTAGATGCCAGAGTAAAATTTTGTGGTATTACACACACACACACACACACACACACACACACACTCCTACCTTATGGTGTCTATCTTTGTAGAAAAATTACAAGAATTAAGCTGCCAGCTGTCTCATTGAGAGCTTTCACTGTAATTAGTTCATTAATTTTATATGATGTACAATAGTATGCTTATCTGCACAGTTAAGCATTTTTGCAATTAAAACTCCATCAGACTTTTCAGAATGAATAAACAGAGCTCATTCTCCCTCATGTAAGATCTTTTGTTTTTAACTTTGTATATTGTTTTTGCACTGTCATTAAAACATAACTTCACAACCTAGAGTGAAGGTGACCAGCTTAGTTAGTGATCCAGAATTCACACTCAATAAATGTTTGTTGGATGAAAATATACTTGATAGACAAAATAAAACAAAATCCAATATGCTTGATGGTTTATTGATGGATGAGATGGGTACTTTGTTCCACATTCTCTATTTCCTGGTAGTGGTCTCTTAATTTCAAGTACAAGTTGGAGGCAGAAGCTGGAGGAAGTAGACACCAAGCTACTAAAAGTCCCACAAATGGGAAGGGATGACTAGAGAAAATAATGCAAAACAACTGAGGTTTCTAGCTTCCTGGGGGATTGATATTTTGGGAAATTGTGTCAGGCAAAAGAGGCCTGAATATCATTGCAAAGTTGCTCAGCTCAGCTCACCTCAATCATTAAAACACACAAATACAGGAATGAAAATACCAATGTTAAACTATAGCGATCTTTGAGATGCATTGAATCTCTTCCTTTAATTAAACTTATACTTTCAAAAAATGTTCACTGAGAAACTGTGTGTGTTTTACTAGCAAAATCACATTTGAGCAATTGAATTATTATAGAACCGTTACTGCTTCTTTGTCTGCCTCTTTGGTGAATGTTGAGATGAAAAATAATATCAAATGGTATCTGAAAAAAGTTATGGTTGAGGGGAAAAAGTAAAGGCCTGAGTTCTATCCATTTGCTGTCATAAACTAGATGGAAATCTTGGGTGTGTTTCTTATCTCTAGCCCATTTTTTAAAAATCATGTCCTCAAGACTAAGTTTTTTCCAAGAATTTTCCTACTTTGGTTATCTTTTCTCTAAAACATAATAAATCTTTCTATCCCATGGGGTCATGCCCATCTATTCTGTTTTTTCCCATCTTAGTTTAAAAAAATTAAATAAAATGAGACCATACTATGTCTTCATATTCCTCTAGTTAAAATCCCTTCAACTCTAATGTCCAGAAAATTGTCTATACACCTGATTTTCCTTATTGTTCCATCAAAACTGATTCAATAAACATTATGGAAGTCTTTATATTTTCAAATGCAAAAGATGATTTTCTAGAACCATAGACCACTACACCTTGAAACATTTTCTCATCTTGCCATTCTAATATCATGCTTTTCTGGTTTCCTCCTACCCAAAGGCTATGCCTAGTTAGTTTCCTTTATTGGTTCCTCTCCTCCTCCCCTCTTCCTGAAATTTCCTTTGATCATCTCATCCCATTTCCATAGCCCTGTGAACACTCTGAACACTTGTTCCTACTCTCCCAAGAGACTCTTTCAAAGTTCCTTGCAGTTGGAAAGAATCTTTTCCTGAAGGATCCATACTGCAAGTCAAGACACAATTTCTGGCCATTGATAATGGATGGAGTTGAGCTCTCCACCATGGAGGTAGTGCAGTGGGGTAGTGAGGTTTGCAGGCTCTTGGTCCAGATTGCTCAGATTTATGTCACATCTCTGCTGCTTATGTACTCACCCAGGATCAGTTTATTCACTTCTGCTATGAGGATGATGATAATAATGAGACCTACATCATAGTACTGGTGTAAAGGTGAGTTAATAAGTATAAAGTGCTTAGACAAGTATCCAGTCTGTAGTAAAAGCTGTTTGTAAGGAACTGCAAAGGGTCTGAGACTGACCTTACTTGACAGATAACAAGCTTGTCTGTTGCTGGTACATCAATGATGTCAGAGACACAAGACCCTTGGGTGAGAGACAAGCTATAATACACAAACTATAATACACATGGTAGGAAGAAGACCATGAGTGTCCTGTTTGTATCACTTCCTCTCCAAGTTCTATGGGGCTGATGCAGAGGGGCCCAGGTGGGTGTTATTCAGCTGTTCCATCACAACAGTAGAACCCCGAGCTTAGGGACTATGACCTTTTCTAGTAGGCTGTTAGAATACCTGCTTTTTGCTTCCAAGGGAAATGTTAACTATATTATATTGAGAAGTAAGAAAATCTGCTCAGGACAGAGAGACTAGTTCTATCTTCCAAGGTACTTGTTATATAAACATTCTTGAAAAAATAATCCAGAACAAAAGGACAGTTCCTAATTCACAAGATATGTGGAAACATGAAGGACAGCTTGGGGGGAACTTTCTCCACTTAGTACTTTCAGAAAATATTGTGCCATTTCCTCTGTTTGCTATTCCTTCTTTCTCCAGGGAGAATTCATTGCTTCCTCTGTGACCCACAAACCTTTGTATCTATTGTAAATATGTCATGTGTAATATGTGTAAAGGAGGTATATATCTTCTATTTTGCTGCTACATTGTGAGATCCTTAATAGCAAGCGTTATGGCTTATCTATCTTTTATACTCTTACCCCTGCTCCTTACCTTCTATCACCTGGAAGAGTGTTTAAATAAGTTGGTGCTCAGTGTATGCTTAATTACTTATAATTTAAAAATTGAGTGTCATGGGTGGAAAGACTTTGAGTCTGTGCTGAAGACCACTGTCATTATTCAAAGGAACATGTTTCATTCCGGACTGTAGAGAGGCACGACTCTCATTAAGCAAATGAACGTTTGATTTTTTAATACAGAAAATAAAATTAGAGACACTTTTAGCACAGTGCTATTTTTCAAAGACAATTTTTTTTCACACTCAAGAATGTAATGGTAAATTATACATTTAACCCCCATAGCATTAAAGCATATTAAAGCATTTATATAAAGTTATAATATTTTCTAGTTTAAACTTTTCTAAGTGAATGTACAGTATAACAGATAGTCTGACTTAAATGGCTATATTCTGTTTACTTCATTTTTCTTTAGAACTGCCAATTTTTCAAGATTCTGAGAAAACTGTCCCTAGAGGTGAAGAGACACCTGTATATAGCTGCATATTGGTTCATGGTTGTAATTTACTTTGGTATCCATGGGGTGACAGATGCTAAACAAATGCAAACTAATATGACATAAAGCTCAACTATATGATTTAGCATTAAGCATTTGGCATCAAAAGTTTGATCTTATCTGAAGTGTGGATCAGTTTTGCAAAATAGTATTACATGCTTGTTCTGAGGTTAAAGTGGGGTCAAATTGTGCCTTAAGAAGGGAAAAATGAGAGATCTGCCCTGATGAAAATAATTGCATACTTATTTCATGGTTTCTATTACAGTAATATTTGAAAACAAGGTCAGATTTATGGATGAGGGTGGAGGAGAATTATCTCCAACAGTGAAGCTCCAGATAGGACTAGAAAAGACAAGACTAGAGATCAGGTACTGCGGCGATTAAAGGTCAGAGTGTAGGGGAAAAAGTCATTTTGGATTCAAATTCTGGCTTGGACATTTCCTAGCTATGTAATCTTGGGAAGTTCTTAAAATTCTCAAAACTTCAGTTTCTTTGTAAGAAATCTACATTTCAGACTTCCTGTGATGACTAAAAGAGATAATGCGTGTATACTGCTGAGTCCAGTGCTGACACAATAGAAGTGTGCTATAATTTGCAACTTGCGTATGCATTTATTCAAGAAAGAATTGACTCAAAGAAAAAATATATACTTATCTAATGGTTTACTTTTAGCTGCTAAAAGTGCTTTTCAGTAATTCATGGCTGAGACTTATTAATCTCTCAGGATTTTCTAGAATTCTAACTTTTAACCTTCACTGCTTTCCTTGGATGGACAGGCCATCATTCCTTTATTTAAATGAGATAATGTATGAGATACATTTAAGGTAATATATAGAGTGAGATATGCTCCCCTTATTGGTAGAGATGTCATTAATTATCATCACCATCCATTTTGCAGGGCTTTGCTTCCATTTGGAGCAGCCTTGTTTACCTGATTCTTCCTGACCACATCTCTGCAAGTGACAAATTTTGAAGCTACTCACAGTTTCATGCACACTGCTCAGAACCCCAGGCACCTATTTAGGTACAAAGTCTTCAACCTTCATGTGAGCTGCCTGTCTCCCCACCTGCTCCTCTCTCATAACTGACCAGTATTTCATTTCCTTTAACTGTTCCTCTTCAGAATAACAATTTGGTGTCTTTGCCTGGATGACCTTTGCATTTACTTACCTTGAACCCTGGTGAGATCTTGACCTGGCACCTGGCTCCCAGATTTCATCTCCAGCTCCTCCATTTGCCCCAAGGAACTGTAGCTTTTGTAAATACTGCAGTGAATCAAATCAAGTCCAAAGCCGTGAAGGAGAGAGTATGGTTTCAGACACTCATTATACTGGTTTCAGTGTCTTCAAGCTGTCCTAAGGATTCAAATGCTCCTAGAGAGTAAAACATCTCAAACAAAATTATAACTATTGTCACAAGCCAGGTCTCAATAAGTATATACACATGCAGACTGTCTCCTTTTTAGATCCTTATTTTGTTTCTTCAGCAAGATCTATTCTTGAAGAGTTTACTTAAGGCTCACATTCATACAAGTAACTTAAAATGCAATGTGGCAGTTTAAGAGAACAGTAAGTGAACATATCTGTTTTGACAACCTCATCATGTTCACCTGATACAGTCAGGAATGTGGGTGATAAAAAATGTAGGCTATATAAGACAGGGAAATATTAAGGAGAAGAAGAGAAGATAGAAGAATCTTGGTAGTTGGGAAGGAATGAGGTCAAGAGAGGTGATAAAAGGGCTAGATTTGGGGACAGAGGAAGAGAGAGGAGTGGGAAGAGAGAATATATATTCTATTAAAGGGAAGGAGAAAAACAGGGAAAGGAGTTGAAATCTTAAAATATTTAATTATTTTTTGTATGTGTATTTTTTACCATGTACCTCGAATACAAGATTTAAAGTACATTTAATAGTCTAATTTAATGAGAGAGGAGAGGTATAGCATAAAGGAAAGGTTATGGGTGGCTGTAGGAGTTAGTGAGTTTAATTCGAGCTTCATGATTATTCATGTTGTTATTTCTAGTCTTTTCAGAAAACATATGCAATGAAATTCCCATACAGAGCTTTTTGCAGACTGTGGCTTTTTCTGTCTTCATCCCACCCTCCACATTAGTTTTTAATTGTGTTTACACAAAGTGGGCTCTAATTTCTACCAAGAGAGCAACACAATTCTCTGCTTCAGCTATATTTTGCAAAATATAAGCTAGAACAGGGGTGGAGGGATATTGCGCTAACCTTGAAAGCCTGTCAGCACGTTCCCTCCCTAAATTGACTGGCCAGATGCCTAATGTGAAAATGAACAGGGAAGAGGAATTCAGTGACATATTTAGTCATGTAATGCTATAATTCTCCTTTCCAGAAAAGTGTGAGACTTTGGTCAAAGTGCAAGCTTAAGAAGACAAAATTGTATGTTACACAATTCTCAATATCAAATGTTTGTCTAAGTGGTCAAATTTTTCTAAATGATGGAAATAAAATAAAAGAAACTTACATCTTGTAAGAGCATTTATAATGGTGTGCTACACCACAGGGTGATTTTTATTCACTCACACTAAATTGAGGCTGATAAAGGTTAGGTAACTTACCCAAGTCTCAGAAGTATTTTCAAACTCAGTTTGGCTTAAGCCCCAAACTCTACATTCTACATCCAAACTTTCTTAGTTAGAAAATAATGTCTAAAATATGGAGAAGACATAAGAAATGACAGGGTCTAGAAGTTTCTGCTGCTTTCCTGCCCCATCAATTTAGTCTTAATGAAAAAGAGAAAGAGCCATGCAGTGTAGGGCCACCCAAGATGGACGGGTCATGGCAGAGAGGTCTGACAGAATGTGGTCCACTGGAGAAGAGAATGGCAAACCACTTCAGTATTCTTGACTTGAGAACTCCATGAACATTATGAAAAGGCAAAAAGATAGGACACGGAAAGATGAACTCCCCAGGTCAGTAGGTGCCCAATATGCTACTGGAGATCAGTGGAGAAATAGCTCCAGAAAGAATGAAGAGATGGAGCCAAAGCAAAAACAACACCCAGTTGTGGATGTGACTGGTGATGGTAGTAAAGTCCGATGCTGTAAAGAGCAGTATTACATAGGAACCTGGAATGTTAGGTCCATGAATCAAGACAAATTAGAAGTGGTCAAACAGGAGATGGCAAGAGTGAACATCAACATTTTAGGACTCAGCAAACTAAAACGGACCCAAATGGGTGAATTTAACTCAGATGACCATTATATCTACTACTGTGGGCAGGAATCCCTTAGAAGAAATGGCGTAGCCCTCATAGTCAACAAAAGAGTCTGAAATGCAGTATTTGGATGCAATCTCAAAAAAGACAGAATGATCTCTGTTCATTTCCGAGGCACCATTCAATATCATGGTAATCCAAGTCTATGCCCTGACTAGTAATGCTGAAGAAGCTGAAGTTGAACAGTTCTATGAAGACCTAAAAGAGCTTTTAGAATTAACACCCCCAAAAGCTGTCCTTTTCATTATAGGGGACTGGAATGCAAAAGTAGGAAGTCAAGAAACACCTGGAGTAACAGGCAAATTTGGCCTTGGAGTACAGAATGAAGCAGGGAAAAGGCTAATAGAGTTCTGCCAAGAGAATGCACTGGTCATAGCAAACATCCTCTTCCAACAACACCAGGGAAGACTCTACACAAGGACATCACCAGATGGTTAACACCTAAATCAGATTGATTATATTCTTTGCAGCCAAATGTGGAGAAGCTCTATATAGTCAACAAAAACAAGACCAGGAGCAGACTGTGGCTCAGATCATAAACTCCTTATTGCCAAATTCAGACTTAAATCAAAGAAAAGTAGGGAAAACCACTAGATCATTCAGGTATGACCTAAATCAAATCCCTTACGATTATTCAGTGGAAGTGAGAAATAGTTTTAAAGGACTAGATCCGATAGAGTGCTTGATGAACTATGGATGGAGGTTTGTGACATTGTACAGGAGATAGGAATCAAGATCAGTCCCAAGAAAGAGACGCAAAAAAGCAAAATGGCTGTCTGAGGAGGCCTTACAGATAGCTGTGAAAGAAGAGAAGTGATAAACAAAGGATAAACAACATCCCATTTGAATGCAGAATTCCAAGCATAACAAGGAGAGATAAGAAAGCTTTCCTCAGTGATCAATGCAAAGAAATAGAGGAAAACAACAGATTGGGAAAGACTAGAGATCTCTTCAAGAAAATTAGAGATATCAAGGGAACATTTCACGCAAAGATGGGCTCGATAAAGGACAGAAATGGTGTGGACCTAACAGAAGCAGAAGATATTAAGAATTGGCAAGAATACACCGAAGAACTGTACAAAAAGATCTTCATGACCCAGATAACCACGTTGGTGTGATCACTCACCTAGAGCCAGACATCCTGGAATGTGAAGTCAAGTGGGCCTTAGAAAGCATCACTATGAACAAAGCTAGTGGAGGTGATGGAATTCCAGTTGAGCTATTTCAAATCCTGAAAGATGATGCTGTGAAAGTGGTGCACTGAATATACCAGCAAATCTGGAAAACTCAGGAGTGGCCACAGAACTGGAAAAGGTCAGTTTTCATTCCAATCCCAAAGAAAGGCAATGCCAAAGAATGCTCAAACTACTACACAATTGCACTCATCTCGCACACTAGCAAAGTAATGCTCAAAATTCTCCAAGCCAGGCTTCAGCAACATGAACCATGAACTTCCAGATGTTCAAGCTGGATTTAGAAAAGGCAGAGGAACCAGAGGTCAAATTGCCAACATCCGTTGGATCATCGAAAAAGCAAGAGAGTTCCAGAAAAACATCTATTTCTGCTTTATTGACTGTGCCAAAGCCTTTGACTCTGTGGATCACAAGAAACTGAAAAATTCTTAAAGACATGGGAATACCAGACCACCTGACCTGCTGCTTGAAAAATCTGTATGCAGGTCAGGAAGCAATAGTTAGAACTGGACATGGAGCAACAGACTGGTTCCAAATAGGAAAAGGAGTACGTCAAGGTTGCATATTGTCACCCTGCTTATTTAACTCATATGCAGAGTACATCATGAGAAACGCTGGGCTGGAGGAAGCACAAGCTGGAATGACGATTTCTAGGAGAAATATCAATAACCTCAGATATGCAGATGACACCACCCTTATGGCAGAAAGTGATGAAGAACTAAAGAGCCTCTTGATGAAAGTGAAGAAGAGAGTGGAAAAGTTGGCTTAAAGCTCAACATTCAGAAAACTAAGATCATGGCATCTGGTCCCATCACTTCATGGGAAATAGATGGGGAAACAGTGGAAACAGTGTCAGACTTTATTTTTTTAGGCTCCAAAATCACTGCAGATGGTGATTGCAGCCATGAAATTAAAAGACGCTTACTCCTTGGAAGGAAAGTTATGACCAACCTAGACCTCATATTAAAAAACAGAGACATTACTTTACCAACAAATGTCCATCTAGTCAAGGCTATGGTTTTTCCAGTAGTCATTATGGATGTGAGAGTTGGACTATAAAGAAAGCTGAGCACCGACGAATTGACACTTTTAAACTGTGGTGTTGGAGAAGACTCTTGAGATTCTCTTGGACAGCAAGGAGATCCAACCAGTCCATCTTAAAGGAGATCAGTCCTAAGTGTTCATTGGAAGGGCTGATGTCGAAGCTGAAACTCCAATACTTTGGCCACCTGATTCGAAGAGCTGACTCATTTGAAAAGACCCTAATGCTGGGAAAGATTGAGGGCAGGAGGAGAAGGGGATGACAGAGGATGAGATGGTTGGATGGCATCACCGATTCAATGGACATGAGTTTGGTAAACTCCGGAAGTTGGTGATGGACAGGGAGGCCTGGTGTGCTGCAGTCCATGGGGCTGCAAAGAGTCGGACATGACTGAGCGACTGAACTGAACTGGATTGATTTGTAATGTATGAAAGTAAAGATATCTAGGACTTAATGATGCAAGAATCACCTACTATTGACTCTCTAAAATAATTATCTCCATTACTCTTGAGATGCATTAGCCTGCAGCTCTACTTGTATATATTTAATTGTCATTAAAAAATATCTACTTATTCCTCTGTTTATTCCATGGAAAGAATACACTTCACTCTTTGAGTTTGAGCTTGGCCATGTGATCTGCTTTGGCCAATGAGATGTCAGTCAGTTTCATGACAGGAGCCTGCAATGTTCTTGTCAGATTATGTGGGCCCTCTTTTTCCTCTGCTTGGTCACAATAAAGCTTCTCCTGGGTAGGCTTTAGTGCAAGAAAGGTAAGACATGTAGCTAGACCAAGGCCCAGTGGGTGACTCAGAGCCAGCTAGCCAAGCCCAGACTAAATCAGCTACGTGTGATTGAAACCGACACCCTAATGTTGTATGTCAATGAAATTTATTGGTTGATTATTATGCAGCAGAAGCCGATTGATACAGTGATGAAAACTGACAATGCTCGAGACAAAGGAAAATCTACCCTTTATGGAACACACTGTTATCTGGGGCAGGCCTGCTCTATCCCTGGTCATTACCCCATTCTTTTTCTCTCTCTGGGTAAGCGAACATCCCTTAATTTTCAGGTGTCAGCAGGTGAATGAACTAAAGTTATCATGCTAGTTGTGCCATTTTATTTTTATATATTTTTTTTCATTTTTGCTGTTTGTTCTAAACCTGAGTGCCAGTCCAGTACAAGAGGCTCTTAGAGTGTGCAACAGTGTTTGGCTTCTAAAAGTGAAACTATTGTGAGAAAAGGAAAACAATTATTAACAGATCCAGTCAAAGACATCCATAAGGTACATCCTTTTACCCTAAATTTTATAAATGTAGTACAGTGAGATGATCAACAAAGCCTAAACCCAAGAAATATGACTGCAATGGGCAATCTATATCTTAGTGTCTTAAACGCATAAAAATATAACTTTACTAAAAGACAAAATAAGAATAAATATTAAACGCATAGCTTAATAATTCTTATGGATAAAATTAAAGCATTTTATTCTAGAGACTGCTCAAGACTCTGCTTTGATTTTAGAGCACCATTTTCATGTTTTCATCATTTTATTCATTCATAGAAACTTTGCAAGACCATTCCATGGACACCACCCTCAAACCTGCAGCTGCTTCGTTCATTCAATACTTACTGAGAGCAGAGTATGTGTCAGGAACCCTGTTAAAGACTAAGGCTCTAAAGATGAGTATACATGTTCCCTGAGTTCTGCAAGTTCACAGCCCAAGAAAGGAAGGGAGATGTGAAGTACAATTTAGTTTCAGAAGTGCCACAACAGGACCGCGGACAAGGTGCTGTCTAAGGAGCTACAGCCATGCCTCAACCCTGTGTCTTGCTCACCCTGGACCAGAGCATGCCACATGTCAGTGCCTGTTGGCATCTTCACTTCTGATCGCTCTCTCCCAAGCCATATACTCTTATCCTCATGTTCCCACTCCCTCATAGCCCACTTCCTTTTAAATTAATTATTTCTATCTTCTGTGGCCTTGCTGGTAGAGAAATCCCTATCGGGCACCTTTCCTTACTTTGGCCCCAAACCTAGCTCCTCTTTCCAGTGGGTTTAACTAAAGTTTACAGAATGTTTGGAAGACTGCACTGGAGTTTTGTCCTATACAGAGGTGACCTAAAGAGAAAATAATGTAGAAGTCGCTGAAGAGCCTATTATTTTATTACCTGCCTGAGACAAGAGTGGATTATTTTTATTGTGTTCGTCTCAGACATGCCATCAGTGTGAGATCAGTACTAGCAAATTAAATAGAGAAGAAAGCAATGCGTGGGCTCTACTCCTTCCTCTCCAAGGAGCTCCTAGTGAGCTCTCCAAGAGAGCCTAATTAATTATCAGGCTCTGTCTTTCCTGACAATTATATCAAGACTCCCTCATTAATGACTGAGGAAACTGATGAATTATTAAATAGATAAGGGCAAGTGTTTGCCAATTGGCAGGGTATTTTGGTACATATAAAATGGTTGCTTTCCAAACCTCCACATACCATCGGGATTAACTGGGGTTCCTTATATAAACAAGACTCGAAGACCTCTCATTTGGAGGTTCTGATGGATAAAATGGATCCAGAAACTCTGTATCATTGTCTAAGTCCTCAGTTGATTTTGATAATCATCCTGATGAGGGGAATCACTAGAGTTTTGGAGGAAAATATAATTACTGAGACATTTCATCTTCATACTCTATAAATTATTTCCTTCTCTCACAGTCAGGGCAATGACTATGATTCTTGTTTTCTTAGACCACAGTGATAGTGGAAAACTGAGGTTTATAGGCTCCCAAGCTCCAGAACTCAGCAAGATTCCAGGTTCTTGGGTCTGAGAGTCTTACAGTTAGTGATAGATTTTGATTTTGTCTTCCATACACATGTGTATAAGCAGAAAGGAGGCGATTTCATGATCCCATCCCTTCTTAAGAGGTCCTGGGGAGGGCTTCCAGGTTGGACATTTCCAGAGTCACTACTTATATGTTACTAAATGTGCTGTCTTTTGAGAATTTTAAAAAAAATCTTCTCTTCATTTTAGCTAACATGTTTAGCTGTTCCCACTCCCCACCCCTAGACTGCTAAGAATTATAGTAGGCTTTGCCTTCTGAAGGTTGCCTTGCTCTTTTTCAGGTTATGATATAACATATGATACAACAGTAGCTATAATATGAGTAGTATATAGAATCCTGTTGAGGGGTCTAGACACTATTCAAAGCAGTGATCTAGATCTGTATGGAGGAATTCATCCTTGACTTCTACAAGTTCTTCTCCCAGAAACTTTACAGGATATTGACTCACTAAGATTCCTTCAATGTAGGATCCATTCCCCTTTAACACAAGAATCTAGCTCTAAGCTAGCCTGTAAACACAAGAAAAGTGCCCCTTGTAAACACAAGAAAAATGTCCTTATTTACTAAGACCCCTACACTGAAGTTCCACAGTTACAAGGGTGCTTTTGTGGAGCCTTGTGTTTCCTTTAGAGAATCACAGGCACATATGTGCATACACACACACACACACACACACACACACACACACAGAAAAAAGTTGAAGGATTGGGGACTGGGTGCTGGAAGGAAATAAGTAATATAAAAATAGGTACAAGAGTTACCTGGTCTGTTCAATATGGAATCTGTGATCACTAGGCAACGTGTATCTGTGAACAGGTGCTGTTTAAATCACAGAAGAAATGTGCTCTCAAGAAATTTACCAGATTTAGCAAGACTAGGACATCTGAGATAATATCAGATCATAGAAAGTAGAATATAATTAAGTGCTAAAGCATGTGGAAAAGACTATACTAAAGTGTTTCAGGATTCCACAGCATTGTCTTCCTTCTGTGCATTTCCCCATACAAGCAACATAAGGAAAACAATGAACAGGCTTGATTGGATTATGCCACACATCTTACCTTCCTAGAACTTTTTTTTTTCTTTTTCTTTTTTTTTTTGTTTTAACCTAGCATCTATGCATAACAAATGTTAAAAAAAAAAAAAAAGCCAAGTACGAAAGTGGGAAAGCCGCCTCCCTATTTTAGAGCTTGACAAGATGTGTTAGCTGTTACATTTTGAGCCCTGTAGGATGTCAGGCACTTTAGAGCAGGGGTGGCAGCTATCTTTATTGTGCTACTTGCTCAGACATCCTATTCGGATGAAATCATCTCTTTTTTCCACTTATTATTTTAGAATAGACTTTGTCAAGGCTGCAGCGTTCCTTCTAAAGAGGTCATGTGTCCACTACTTGCATGTGTCAATCTGGCACTCCACTGCAGAACCGCACGCTGCTAACTGGGCCAGGCCTCCCATGTGAGCTTGCGTGCGTTTGCTCCAGCTTTGCAATGTGCCACCTGGCAGATGCAAGCTCGTCATTGCCTTTCCTCGGGCCCTCCAGGGACACAGCTGCGGGAGAGCACATTTCTTGTGGTCTCACGCCGCTTGTCATCACACCAGATGTTCTGAAATGCCTGCTCTTGTGTGGAAGTGGCTGCCTTTGCTGCCCAGGGGAGTTACTTGGAGAAGCTTTAAAAAACACCAAGGCCTGGGATCTACTCCAGAGATTCTGATTTAATGGGTCACAGTGCAGTGTGGCCTGGGCATCTACCTTTAAAATCTCCCTAGGTAATTCTAACATATAGCCAAGGTTGAGCGGCATGGGAGGTGTAGGTGTGAGACTGTCTGTTTGGTGGGAATTAAAATCTAAGTAAGGCTAAAATAGAACTTTAAAATAAATCATGTGACAGAATGTGCACATTCAGATCAGCATTTCTCTCTTGGAATTGTCTGTAGGGCCTACTGTATATTCTCTTAAACCCTGGCTGTGGGGACCAAACCTTGAATTTTGAGGTTGGGGATGAGCCTTGGCAACAATCACATGACTGCATGGAGAGGTGCCACTGAATTATTTTTGATTCCAATAAGAGAATGATTTTGATGTGGTGAGACTGGTTTGTTTCACTCCATTCTCCATCCACCTGCTAGAATTATCTTGAAAATACATAAATGTGATTACATAATTCCTTTCCTTAGGACTCTTCAGTGGCTTCCCATCAGAAAGAAATCCAAAGTTCTCATCAAGGCTTTCACAGCAACAGGGCTCCTTCCTGACACCCCAACTTTGTCTCCTACAGCCCTGCCCCCTCCAACACATCAGCCAAATACATTCCCTTGAACTCCTCCAACTCACCAAAAATATTCCCACCTCAGGCCTTTGAACTTGGTTCATTTCCTCAGACCTCCAAGCGAGTTCCTTCTTGTCACTCAGGTCTCAGTGCAGGCCTCGAGTCTTCAGAGACCTGCTCCTTTCCACCTTACCTGCTTCAGTCACCCTCCACCATCAGCTCACTATCTAGTCACCCATGCGATTGGCTTTGGGGTTTCTAATGCACCCACTGCTCTCTGAAGCTCACTAGTTTATTGGTAAATCTGTTGTCTGTGTCTCCAAACACCAGAATGTAAGCTCCTTGAGAGTGGGGTCTGGTTTGTGTTGTTCAATCTCAAATCCCCAGGGCCTAGAATAGAGAGTACCTGGTATGCATTAGGCACACGGTAATTACTTTTGGAAGGAAGGGAGAAGAAAGAAAAGACACAAGGAAGGAGAATGCATAGGAAGGTAACAAGTAGTTGATAATCTCTTCCTATCCCCCATTTTCCAAATTTATCATCTCTCTGCAGGTGCAGGTAACCTTGCTCCTCCCCAGAACTGGAAACCAGTGGAATCTGGATGCCAGTATCTCTGTAGCCTTAGCTGCTCACCTTTTAGAGCTGATGCGTAACTCTTTTAATGACTTTTCCGGCAGAAGCTATCATGAGTGGAAGCCAGAATCTCTGTGATCATTCAGAGAAGCAATAACCATCAGCAAATTTTCATTAAGTTCAAATATCAGAACTGGTAGTATTGAAACATTTCAATAGTCCATGTAGGTTATTGAGACTCTGTATGTCCTATATCTATGCAAGGTTTCTAAAAACGAAAAAAAAAATCTGTCTATGAAATATATGCTGCAGCACTACATGATGACAGTTACCATCTATGAAGTGCCTACGATGTGCTAGCTCTGAGCCAGCTTTCTAGCATACACTCTGAGGCTTTCAGGAATGGGGAAGGACTTGGAGAAAGAAGAGTCCATATAGTTCTTATCTCACCCAGGCAGTGGATATAAAGGAAGACCAACAGCTACTACAGGAAAAATAGAGGCCCCAAATGAAATATTCAAAAGGTCACATGTGTACAGTGCAGTTTGTAAATTCAGTCCTCTCTCTCATTTGGATGGTCTTGAAGAAAACTGCAAGAAACATAGACCTTCATTTGAGTGGGAGAGTAAGCCATCCTCTGGGACTTCTAATGGTGAGATTCTGTTTCCATATTTTCAGAATAAGACACTAACAAATTTTCTGATTCAATAGTCAGAACACCTGGTGTAATTTGCAGTCTACTTTTCCAATGCTGGTGCTTATGAATATTTAGATTTTGTTCATATCAGTGTGGTTCTACCTGAGAATCTTGAATGCCTCACACGTCCAGATGGTTTGCTAGGTCCTTCTGGTGATAACATTAAAAAATCTTACTGCTTTGCATGAAAAACAGCATGGCAATCTATACCAGGTGGGAACAATGGAATATCACACTCCGTATGTATGAAGAATCATCTTTTGCCTAAAAATGTCTTCCCACCTCCTCAGTTTCCCCTCTGGTTCTTTTTCCTGCTGGAAGAGGAGGCGGAGTGCGGCTTGCAGCAAAATTTTATGGTGCATTTGCTGCTTTCTGTTCTTGTCATCTCTGCTTCTGCTTATGCTTTTCTCAAGGACTGGAGAGGCACACAGGAGAACTATATGATGCGGTTTTAGCTGTCCTGGGAAGGATAGAATGCCAAGCACAGATTGCTATCAGCTTGTTTATCGTGGGGGCCTGAATTATACCATTACTTCGTGTTCTTTTGGGGTTTGGTTGTGACTTATCACATTACCCAAAACCTGCGTGGGGAAGAAATGGGAGCGTCAAGAGGGAGAAGGAAGTAAGGAGGGATGGTTAGTAAATGAGACATTGCCCTTGGAAGAGGCATGAGAGAACAATCCAAGAAGATTGAGTTTAAGACAAGAGACAGTGATTCAGAAAGGGAAGAGAAAGATGCTAAGCATCGGCTCCTGGGAGTATACCAATACCAATACTAACACTAATACCAATACTCCTCAGATATAGACTATCGTTTATCCTTGGGGAAGCTTCTCTTTCTCAATGCATCACTGGCTATTCTTATTCAGTACTCTGTCCTTGTCCTGTTCTCACCTCCCTCTTGATGCTTTCCCAATCATCTCATCTATATCCGTGACTTCTATTATTACTTGTGTGTTGATGACTCTTAAATCTCAGTCCTCAGTTCAGATGTTCACTCCTGAACAACTCCTCCTGGATGTCCCAGAGCATCTCAAATCTGACAGGTACAAATGCAAACTCTATTTCTCTCCCTTACTCCTGCCTTTTCCTCCATACCTTCCAACCAAACCTGCTTCCCCTGCCTTATTTTCCACCTCTATGAGGAGCACCAGCATATAACCAGGAGGCCACATCAAGCAAATGTCCCCCTTACCATGTTTTAGGGATGCCACGCTTTCATGTTCTCCCCAATCATATCGCCACTACTTAAGGTGAGTCCTCCTCACTTCTTACCTGGTATCCTGGTAATCTCACCTCTTGCTCCATATCTCCATTCCATGAAAATATTTTCTCGTGATCTCACGCTTTACACAGGCTCTCACTAGCTGAAATAAGCATTATTTTACTAACTACCATTTATTGAGTTTCTGCTATTTTCCATAAATTGCCTTCAATCCTCATAATAATCCTGCAAAGTACCTGTCATTACTGAGGCAGTAAACAGCACACCTTACATTTGCACTCAGGGGTTGGTAATTCTAAAGCTCTGCTCTTTTCACTGTTCTCTTCCAGCATTTTCTCTACCCCTCACCCATTCACTCTGCCTCCTGTTTCTCTGCTTGTGCGTCATCAATTCCTTCACACTTTGAGTATTGAAGTTGGGAGTTAGCCCCCGCAAGCCACCACTTTTCATTACACATCAACCTGTCACAATCTATTTTACGTGCCTCTTTTAGACTTTGATTCCATTCTCTGTTACCCTGTGAATACCATGGAATTAGAGACTGTCCATATATATCATTTTTTAAATCCTCTCTCGATCCATATGGGCCTTCTTCTGAAAGGATTTAAAGCTATTGGGGCAAATATTGAGTCTTTTATTTTTTATTTCCATTACTTAGAACTGCTCCTGATACATAAAATGTGTCAGGTAAAGTTTTATGAATGAACGAAATGATAACAATAAAACCCTTTGAAGTAGTAGCCGGGATTAGCAAAAGCTTCATTTCAGGGGAGAGGACCGTGAAGCTTGAGCAGGTTGGATGGGTCTGCTCGAGGACAGAGTGACAAAATTAGGACTTGAATATTTGTCTCCTAGTCCAGTAGGAGACAAAGCAGCATCATAACTTTTATGGTTGTTGTTGCTTTTTAATACCTTTGCTTAATTTCTCTTCAGTGCTCCTTTTCTTTCTTCTTTCTCTTCCTTTTCCATCATTACTTTCTGAAAAGAGGCCTCGGGTTACTCTTATGCCTCTTTTGCATCTCAGTGCACACAAACATGCATAAACTTATGTTTTCCTATCCTCTAATTTGGCAGTTTGCCCGTCTTCTCACCTCCATCTGGAAAAGGGGTTCCTTCCCAATAAGGCAATAATGTAAGTCTAGCTTTTCAATTTTTCCAGTTAAACATGATCTTTGCCCATTTAAGTACCCTGCATCCTACCTTTAGATGATAGAGCACGTGGATTTCTTCTATTCAATCAGCAGCTCTTCAACAAGTGCTGTGCTCATTTGTGCAACTATGTTTGACTCTCTGCGACCCCATGAACTGTAAGCCCATCACACTCCTCTGTCCATAGAACTTTCCAGGTGAGAATACTGGAGTAGGTTGCCATTTTCTACTCCAGGGAATCTTTCCTACTCCAGAATTGAACTTATGTCTCCTGCATTGGCAGGCGGATTCTTTACCACTGTGTCACTTTAAGAAGTGCTATTGGTCTCAATCAAGAATCAACATTCATCTCTTGTTGAAAGCTGGATAGAAGCAGCCAATATTTGGCAATCTCTAAGAGACTTGATGAGGGCTTCCCAGGTTGCATCAGTGATAAAGAACCCTCCTGCCAATGCAAGAGACATAAGAGACGTGAGTTCAATCCCTGGGTTGGGAAGATCCTCTGGAGGAGGGTACGACAATCCACTCCGATATTCTTACCTGGACAGAGGGGCCTGGCAGGCTCCGGGGGGTCCATAGGGTCATAAAGAGTCAGACACAACTGAAGCAACTTAGCACACACTCACAAGACCCGATGAAATATTAGCTCCTCATTATTTTCCAAAATGCATCTCTTTATCCAATCAAACAAGAGGAAATTACCTAACCTCTCAAGTTCTTCTATTAATAAGGATGATCATAATAATACTTACCTTATATGGTTATTGTGGAGGTTCAATGGACTAACTCACATAAAAGCTCGCAATACCTGGAATATATTTACATTTGTGGGACTGCTCTTCCCCTCGCTCTAGGCTTTCATAAAGAATTGAAAGCTGTATTTGAAAAAGATCTGAATTTTGTAAAATGGTAACTGCCATTGAGACCACTGTTATTCAAATTTCCTTTTGTGAAGAATGATAGGGAAAAATCCTTCAGATCTCAAGACAAGAGCTGTCTTTCTTATGATATCCGTGTTTCCTTCTAGCAAGTAAGATATTCTTGAACAGAGCTCATCTTATTTCCATCTCTTGTTTAGAAGCTAAGACATATAGAGATGGGTTTTATGTTCAGATAGAACTTTCTGTCATCTTTCTTACTTCTGCCATTTGCCTCTTATCTTTTCATTTTCAATGATATTAATCTAATTATACTCTGTCTTAAAAAGTTTTTTGAAGTCCTACAGAATCAGTTTCTAACTATACAAATAAATGAATGTACTAGGCATAGGAAAAGACATTTTATCAGTCTTAGCCACACATTAATGTTTACATTAACAATGATGGACCCTGTATTTAGAGAAAGATGAACTTTGGTAGGGAGGATTCTAAGAGGGTTCCTAAAATCCCTGACCCCCCATAGATATACTTGCTCTGTATTACTTCCTCTCCTCGAGTAAGTGGAATGTGTGAAAATACTGGGATTTCACTCTCATTCTCAGGTTTGTAATCAGTTCACTTTTACTGAATTAACCTGGGTGGGCCTGACTTGAACAGGTGAAACTTTTAAAATAAAAGAAAGCGTCATTGTCCTGCTAGCCTTAAGGAAGTATGCAGACCGTGTACTGCAAAGTTCTTTCATAGGGGCAATGTGGCTGGGATCTGACAGTGACCCCTTTTCTTTCTGGCCACACTGTGGGGTATGTGGAGGGTTTCCCAGATGGTGCTGGTGGTAAAAAAACCTACTTGCCAATGCAGGAGACATAAAAGATGTGGGTTCGATCCCTGGGTTGGGAAGATCCCCTGGAGGAGGGCAAGGCAGCCTACTTCAGTATTCTTGCCTGGGAAATCCCCTGGGCAGAAGAGCCTGAGGTCACAAAGAGTTGGACATGACAGAGCAACTAACACTTTCACTTTCATAAGTTTTACACACACACACACACACACACACACACTACACGGCTGTAGTTAGGCAGCACCAGTTCCACTGTATTCTGTTAGAAGTGAATCACTATTTTGGCCTGTAATTCAAGGGGAAGAAAATCAGGTTACATCTTTTGGATGGGTGGGGTATCAAATAATTTTCAGACATGTTTTAAACACGTCACATCTCCTACCACTGCTTATTTAGAATGAGACCCTGTTCTTGCCTTCTTGTAAATTCTATGTAATGTTATCACATATGTAATAGTGGTATTTGTGTAACTACCTTCATGATAGAATCTCTGGCATTTAATAGTCACATTACCCTCTCCCTCCTAACCCCTGACCCCTGGCAACCACTAATCTCTCTTTCACCTCTATAATTATGTTATTTCAAGGATATTAAATAAACAGAATCATATAGTATTTAATCTTTTGAGTACTGCTCTTTTCATTTAGCATTACTTCCTAGAAGTCTGTCTAAGCTACACATATCAATAGTTCATTCTTTTTGTTGCTGAATGATATCCCAAGATATGGATGAGCCACAATTAGTTTAACCACTTATCCATTAAAGACTATTTGGGTTGTTTCTAATTTTTGGTTATTGGGGATACAACTGTTAAAAATATTCATTTACAGGTTTTTGTATGAAGTTTTCATTTATATTTCAAGTTTTCATTCATTTTGAATGTAAGTTTTCATTTCACTGGGATAAATGCTTCATTTCAGTTCAGTCACTCAGTTGTGTCCGACTCTTTGTGACCCCATGAACTGCAGCACGCCGGGCCTCCCTGTCCATCACCAACTCCCTGAGTTCACCCAAACTCATGTCCATTGAGTCAGTGGTGCCATCCAACCATCTCATCTTCTGTCGTCCCCTTCTCCTCCCACCTTCAATCTTTCCCAGCATCAGGGTCTTTTCCAATGAGTCAGCTCTTCACATGAGGTGGCCAAGGTATTGGAGTTTCAACTTCAGCATCAGTCCTTCCAATGAACACCCAGGACTGATCTCCTTTAGGATGGACTTGTTGGATCTCCTTGCAGTCCAAGGGACTCTCAAGAGTCTTCTCCAACACCACAGTTCAAAAGCATCAGTTCTTCGGCACTCAGCTTTCTTTATAGTCCAACTCTCACATCCATACATGACTACTGAAAAACCACAGTCTTGACTAGAAGGACCTTTGTTAGCAAAGTAATGTCTCTGCTTTTTAATATGCTGTCTAGGTTGATCATAACTTCCTTCCAAGGAGCAAGCGTCTTTTAATTTCATGGCTGCAGTCGTCATCTGCAGTGATTTTATAAATGCCTGAGAGGAGATTCTTCCCAAACTATTTTCCCGAGTGGCTGTACTGCTTCTTTACTCCCAACAGCAATGTCTGAGTCATCCAGTTTTTGTGCATGTTTGCCAGATTTTGATATTGTAACTATTTTTATTTTATCCATTATGATACTTTTGTAGTGGTATCCTGTGGTTTTAATTTGCATTTCTTAATGGCTAATGATGTTGAATATCTTAGTGCAATTATTTGCCATTGGCATATTCTCCTCATTTAGATGACTGTTCTTGTCTTTGTTCATTTTCTATTTTTTTTTTTACATTAAGTTTTGACAGTTCTTGATATATTCTAGACACAAGTGCTTTGTCAGACATATGATTCTTAAATATAGTTTCCCAATCTCTAGCTCATTTTTTCTCATAAGTGGACATTTTGCAAAATAAAAAATTTTTATTTTGATGAGGTACAATTTGTTGATGTTTCCTTTTATGAACTGTGTATTTGATGTCAAGTCTAAGAACTCTTAACCAAGTCCTGTATCTTGAAGATTTTTCTATATTTTTTCCTAAAAAATTATAGTTTGTAGTTTTCTAACTACAGTCAATACTTGTCTCATGACTTAACACATACATTATTTTGATAAATGTTTCATAATCTCTTGAGAGAACTGTTATTTTACTCAGATCTTTTATATCTTTGTTGATGTTTTTGTCTGCTTTTTTATCAGTAATTGAAAGATGTGTGGTAAAACCTACAAAGATGATTGTGTATTTTTCTATTTCCTATTTTACTGTCAAATTTCCTTTGTAAATTTTGAAATCATGTCATCAGAAAACTACAAATTTACTAGTGATATATATTGCTAATGAATTGATCTGTTAATCATTATGAAATATACTGCTTTATTTTTCATAATACTTCTTACTTAAAGTCTATATTTTTATGTTAGTATACCTACTTCAGCCTTCCTTTGATAAGTGTTTGAGAGGTGCATCTTTTTACTTTTATTTTCAAGTTTTTATATCCTTATGTTTATGGATCACAATCAACTGTGGAAAATTCTGAAATAGATGGGCATACCAGACCACCTGACCTGCCTCTTGAGAAACCTGTATGCAGGTCAGGAAGCAACAGTTAGAACTGGACATGGGACAACAGACTGGTTCCAAATAGGAAAAAGTACGTCAAGGCTTTATATTGTCACCCTGCTTATTTAACTGATATGCAGAGTACATCATGAGAAATGCTGGGCTGGAGGAAGCACGAGCTGGAATCAAGATTGCTGGGAGAAATATCAATAACCTCAGATATGCAGATGACACCACCTTTATGGCAGAAAATGAAGAAGAACTAAAGAGCCTCTTGATGAAAGTGAAAGAGGAGAGTGGAAAAGGTGGCTTAAAGCTCAACATTCAGAAAACTAAGATCATGGCATCTGGTCCCATCACTTCACGGAAAATAGATGGTCAAACAGTGGAAACAGTGGCTGACTTTATTTTTCTGGGCTCCAAAATCACTTCAGATGGTGACTGCAGCCATGAAATTAAAAGATGCTTACTCCTTGGAAGGAAAGTTATGACCAACCTAGACAGCATGTTGAAAAGCAGAGACATTGCTTTGTCAACAAAAGTCTGCCTAGTCAAGGCTATGGTTTTTCCAGTAGTCATGTATGGATGTGAGAGTTGGACTATAAAGAAATCTGAGAACCAAGAATTGATGCTTTTGAACTGTGGTGTTGGAGAAGACTCTTGAGATTCCCTTGGACTGCAAGCACATCCAACCAGTCCATCTTAAAGGAGATCAGTCCTGGGTGTTCATTGGAAGGACTGATGTTGAAGCTGCAACTCCAATACTTTGGCCACCTGATGCAAAGAGCTGACTCATTTGAAAAGACCCTGATGCTGGGAAAGATTGAAGGCGGGAGGAGAAGGGGACGACAGAAGATGAGATGGTTGAGTGGCATCACCGACTCAATGAACATGAGTTTGGGTAAACTCCGGTAGTTGGTGATGGATGGGGAGCCCTGGTGTGTTGAAGCTCTTGGGATTGCAAAGAGTCAGACATGACTGGGTGACTGAACTGAACTGAATGTTTACAGTGTGTATCCTATAAATAGCATAGGGTTGTATTTTTTTCTTTTTATGCCAAACAATTGTCTTTATTAGATTGTGTAGTTGTCTAGACTTAATATAATTCTTTCTTCTTTGCATGTTATGGGATAATCAAATATTTGTATTCTTCTATACTTTTCTTTTATTAATTTCTTACTAACAACTTGTTTTAATAGTTCTCCTGTTTTATTTTTTTACTCTCCTTCTTAAGTTAATACTTTAATTACTTCCTGAGCAACCCAGTAATCTTATAACAATTTAACTCCATTTGCCCTGTTTTTTGTATTACAGTGTTATAAATATGATATTTTTTGTAAACAATATTACTTTATAATTACCACATATTACCCCTTCTAGTACTTTTAGTTCCTTCCTTCAGCTCTGAGCTTCCGTTTCATTTTTCTTCAACCTGGAGAATTTCCTGTAATATTTCTTGCAATGTGGATATGCAATGAATTCCTTTAGCTTTTATTCATTTGAAACTATCTTGATTTTTTTTTTCATTTTTAAAGATATTTTCACAATCAAAATAAATCTTATTGTTGCTATTTTGAGAACTAATGTCTTTTTTTCTCTTAAATTTTTTTTTCTTTGCTTTGAATTTAGCAGCATGACTACCATATGCTTAAGTATGGTTCCTTTTGCATTTACGATTGACCATTGAACATGAAGGGTAATCTGCACATAACTCATTGATGGACCTCTGTGTCCAAGGATTCTCCACATCCACAAATTCAACCAACCATGAACTGTGTAGTATAGAAGCGTTTACTACTGAAAATATCTGCATGAAAATCATCCATGCAGTTCAAACCCTCATTGTTCAAGATCAACTGTATTTAGCTTGATATTCCCTGAGATTCTTAAATTTGAGGGTTGACATTTTTTGTTAATTTGGGGGAAAAAAATCACCATTGTTTGTGCAAATATGGCTTCCTCTACCAACTCTCAATTTTCTTTCCTTTCTTTCTGGAACTTCCTTTGCTTATATGATGGATATTTTTTCCCATGTCATCTCACATGTTTCTTCTACTATTCTCTTTATGTCCATTCTTTTCCTTCTCTGTGCTTTAGTTTGGATTAACCTGTCTTTAAATTCGCTTATATATCCTGGGACTTCCAAAGTGGTGCTAGTGGTAAAGAACCCACCTGCCATTGCAGGAGATGTAAGAGATGTGGGTTCAATTTCTGAGTAGGGAAGATCCCCTGGAGAAGGGCATGTCAAGCCACTCTAGTATTCTGGCCTGGAGAATCTCACTGACAGAGAAGCCTGGCAGGCTAGAGCCCACAGGGCCGCAAAGAATTGGACACGACTGAAGCAACTTAGCATACATGCAGGCATATTATATATTCTGCTTATAAGCCTATCAGAGAAGTCAATTTCAGATATTATATTTTGCAATTCTAAAACATCCAGTTGATCCTTTCTTATAGATTTTCATTGTGTTAAAGTTAGTCATCTTTTCATCAAATTTGCCCTTATTTTCTTCTAGCTCCTTTAAGATGTGTTGCGTGTGTTTGTTGCTCAGTCGTGTCCAATTTTTTGCAACCCCATGGACTGCAGTTCAGCAGGGTCCTCTGTCCATGTTATACTGGAGTGGGTTGCCATTCCCTTCTCCAGGGGATCTTCCCTAGCCAGGAATGAACCCAGGTTTCCAGCATCGCAGGCAAATTCTTTACCTTTAAGATACTGGATATAATTAGTTTGAAGTCCTTATCTACTAATTTTATTATCAGAAACAGCCATGAGTCTGCTTCTAATTTTTTTCCTCATGAATATATTTTCCTGTTTTTTTCCTGTGTCTACTAAACTCTATGTTATGCTTCATATATAAAGAAGCTTCCCTTTCATGTGGAGTAGAGCCTAGAGGCTGATTTACTGATTCACTTGGGTTAAGACTGTTTTGCAGGTTGAAAAAGACTACTTCTATCTCTGGTTCTTTCCTCTTCTATCAAATGTGTCCCTCTTTTTTTTTGGAATGAAGACCTGGTCATTTTCTAGATGTGAAAACAGTGGAAGGGACTGTCTGTCTTTCAGAGGATTTGATGTATGCCCTTTACTCCCTGCTTAATGCCACTTCCAACTTCAGCAAAATTCTTGAGGAGGACACAGTAGTATGCAGCAGGAATCATTCTTTGAGTGGAACTTTGTCTCACATACTGTGAGACTGCAGGAGATTTGAATCTCCCTTACAGATCCTGAAAACATTCCAAATAGACTTAAAACTTAATTAACATATTCTGTAGAAACAAGTTGTTGGGTTGTTTACTGAACAACTTACTGAAGTTTCCAAATTCATGACTATTAAAAGGGCTTACTGATTTATGTTCCTTCTAGTGGACTCTCTCTTCACAGACTAAAGTTGATCCTCAGTTCAAACCCAGAATCAGCAAATCTATTAATGTGAGGAAATGGCTGATGAAGGACTGTTCCCATTAGAAGGACTCTTCTCTCTTAAGAATTTCAATTTATCGAATATTCTTTGCTGCCATTGTTCTTGAATGTTTTTAAAAATACCCTCACTCCTTTTTCAAATAGTCTGGATTGTTTTTCATTTCTTACATAGAAATGGTGATGTGCCACAATCTACATTTTATTCACATGTGAAAATTTTATATATTTCTTTTTAAGGCATTTTTTTTTCAACAAATACTGAACATGCTATTCAAAACCAGAGAAGACTCTTGCGAGTCCCTTGGACAGCAAGGAGATCCAACCAGTCCATCCTAAAAGAAATCAGTCCTAAATGTTCATTGGAAGAACTGATGCTGAAGCTGAAGCTCCAATATTTGGGCCACCTGATGAGAAGAACTGACTCATCAGAAAAGACCCTGATGCTGGGAAAGATTGAAGGCAAAAGGAAAAGGGGGTGACAGAGGACGAGATGGTTAGAGAGCATCACTGACTCAATGGACATGAATTTTAGCAAACTCTGGGAGACAGTGAAGGACAGGGGAGCCTGGCGTGCTGCAGCCCATGAGGTTGCAGAGTCAGACAAGACTTAATGACTGAACAACAACAACAAAATCTTATCAGTATTTCCATAATGATATTTATGTTGCTTACTTTTTTACTATTAAAAATAATGCTTCAATATGCACCCTGACTTGTAAGTTTGTACCCATTTTTTATTATTTCCTAGTGATAAAGCTATTAGGATACAAAGCTAAATCGTGGGGTTTCCATTGGGAAAAAAGTAAAGTTTTTGATGTGTATGTATGAATTAATCAAACATTTAGTAATACCTACTAAGTGACAGATATTCTTCTGGACAGTTGATATACACATGATCAAAATAGGAAACAATCCCTGCCTTGATGGGATTTACGGTCTGGTGACAGAGAAAGCAAATTACATAAACATACAATAAATTAAACAGTATATTAGAAGGTGCTAAAGTGCTATAGAGAAAAGAACTAAAGCATGTTAAATGTAAACAGAAGTGCTTGTGGGAATTTCAATGGGTGCAATTTCAATGGGTAAGAAATCTGCTGCCATCTTTATCTTCGTTCCTTTTTATATAGCATGTCTTTTTGAGATGGGGGCCTTTTTTTGTTCATTTTCTTCATGTGAGAATTTCTCTTTAATCACTGGTTGTCAGTAATTTAATGATGATGTGTCTTAATAAAGTTTTCTTTGTATTTCTTGTGCTTAGGTTTTGTTCAGATTTTTGGATCCGTGTATTTATGATTTTTATCAAATAGAGGTTTATTTAACCATTATTTCCTCAAATATTTATTTCTTCTGTTGACTAAAAAATATAGTCACAACCTGAAAGTAGAGAGTTAGTTATTTTATTTGGTGGAAACGTTTAGGACTTCGACCCTGGGAGACTCAAAGTTTTCTCAGTCTGTTCAGTCCCTCAGTCGAGTCCGACTCTTTGCGACCCCAGGAACTGCAGCACACCAGGTCTCCCTGTCACCAACTCCCGGAGTTTACCCAAACTCATGTCCATTGAGTCGGTGATGCCATCCAACTGTCTCATCCTCTGTCGTCCACTTCTCCTCCTGCCTTCAATCTTTCCCAGCGTCAGGGTCTTTTCAAATGACTTAGTTCTTCGCATCAGGTAGCCAAAGTATTGGAATTTCAGCTTCAGCATCAGTCCTTCCAATGAATATTCAGGACTGATTTCTTTTAGGATGGACTTGTTGGATCTCCTTGAGAGTCTCCAAGGGACTCTCAAGAGTCTTCTCCAACACCACAGTTCCAAAGTATCATTTCTTCCGTGCTCAGCTTTCTCTATAGTCCAGTTCTCACATCTATACATGACTACTGGAAATACCATAGCCTTGACTAGATGGACCTTTGTTGACAAAGTAACATCTCTGCTTTTTAATATGCTATCTAGGTTGGTCATAGCTTTTCTTCCAAGGAGTAAGCGTTTTCTCAGTAGCTCTGAGAAAACTGCTCCAAGGAGGCAGGAGGGGAAATTAGGCTATATACCAGTTTGCAACAAAGGGAGCAGGCAGTCTGAAAATCACACGTCAGGTATCAGGTTAAGGAATTCAGCATTCTGTGTACAGGAAGATGCAAGCTTCTGGGCTCATTGAATTCATTCCTTTCATATGTGCCTCAGTTTCGGGGCCAGTCCTATTTCCTTGCTTCTTGCATTCCCCCAGCTCCTCAGCAATCACCATGAGGGGTGGCAGCATCCACTGGATTACAGTTTTGGGAGCCCTCGTTAACATTTGGAGGCCAGAAATCACTGATGGCTGTGACATTTCTTGTTTATTAATATAGAAGTAGATATTTTCATTTCACACTTCGCTCTCCTTTTTCTCCTTTGGAGATTACAGTTGCACTTCATTAGGGTACCCACAGTTGTCTAACAGCTCACTGAGCGTTCACTGCTTTCTTTTTTGGTGTCTTTCCTGTCTGTTTCAATTTGTGTAGTCTGCATTGCTTTGTCTTTAAATATCCCAGTCTTTTCCTCTGTAGGGCAAAAATCTAGTGTTAATTTGCCTTAGTGTATTTTTCAATCCAGACATTAGAGAGTTCTTATTGTAGTTTCATGATACAGTTAATTTTCTTTGAAATAGTTCAGTCCTTTTGGTAATGATTTTAAACTTTGTTAGGTGCAACAGGGGAGAAGGCACTGGCAACCCTTTCCAATACTCTTGCCTGGAAAATCCCATGGACGGAGGAGCCTGGTAGGCTGCAGTCCATGGGGTCGGGAAGATTCAGACACGACTGAACGACTTCACTTTCATGCATTGGAGAAGGAAATGGCAACTCAGTCCAGTGTTACTGCCTGGAGAATCCCAGGGACGGGGGAGCCTGGTGGGCTGCCATCTACGGGGTCGCACAGAGTCGGAAACGACTGAAGCGACTTAGCAGCAGCAGCAGGTGTAACAGAGTTCATTTAAGCTAGGGTTAATTTTCCTCTCCTACTGATATAAAATCTTTTTTGTTTGCTCTATGTGTGATGGTTAATATACGTGTCAGCTTGATTAGGGATGTCCAGATAGCCAAAACTTTATTTTTGGGTGTGTCAGTGAAGATGTTTCTGAAAATTAGCATTTGAGTTGGTAGACTGAATAAAGAAGATCACCGATGTGGGTGGGCACCATGTATTCCACAGAGGGCATGAATAGAACAAAAAGGTAGAAGAAAGGCAAATTTGCTCTTTTTGCTTTAGTTGGGACATCCATCTTCTCCAATGTTGGTATATCAGTGCTCCTGGTCCTTGGGCCTTCAGATTTGGACCGTGACTTACACTATTGGCTCTCCAATTCTCTAGCCTTTGGACTTGGACTGAATTACAGCACTGGCTTTCTTGACTCTCCAGCTTGCAGATGGTAGATCTTGGGACTTCTCAGACTTTCTAATTGTGTAAGCCAATTTCTATAATGAATCATTTTGAGTCTTTTATTCTCAAGTCTTGGATAGTCTCTTTGCACATGTGCTGATAAATACTTAGCTGGCGATTCAAGGAAGATCTCTATAGATCTCTGGAGTCCTCTCTCTGTACAGCTCTCTTCTTGTCAATATTATGTTTTGTGAAGTCTAGCCTCCTTGTTTCCCCTCTGTCCTAGCTCTGTCTTTTCAGTCCAGAGAGCTTACTGGAATCTTCTTAGATTTCCCCTCCCTGTGCTGTTGCCTGTGAGTTCTCTCCAGGAAGTAAGTTGTTGTAATCGTAGGGCTTACTTCTTTGCTTTCCTAACTCTCAGAGATAACTATCCGTGGTGTTCTTTATGTCCAATATGTTGAAAACTGTCTTTTCATATTTTTTTCCAGTTTTAAAGTTATTTCATTTGGTAGGGTAAATCTAGTCCCTGTATTTTCTATCTTGGTTGCTGGTTGGAGTCTTCATCAAGCAATTTTATTTTAGAAAATATTTACAAACATTGTTTTTTAAAAATTCAATTACATTATAGACAAGTGATTCTTCCTTTCTACATTCTAATAGTTATGATTAACATAAAAAGTCCTTAGCAATTAATGTTATGTAGGGTTCCTTCCAAGTCACTTAAAATCTAATAATTTCATTTAGTCTAATTGGGTCCCAAGTAAGAGTAAATATTCTTCAATGAACAGTTATTTCCAGGAAATCTGTTTCTTAAGAATTCATAGGATTGTTAGGGGAAGCACACTGATTGAAACCTCCCACCCCAGTCAGGCATGATAGTAACCATTTGCATGAATTGTTTTATCACAGGAGGTCCTGGTAAGGAACACAGAACTAATAAGGCTCCACTAACCGAAAGAGTTCAGGAAAGGTCAAAAGGAGACACCAGATATTCGACCACCTCCCAGAATCCTCCTCTCTGGCATCCATCTTGGCTGAACAAGGCGTGCACCACCAGGAAAGACTCTGAGTCAGAATGATTGGCTAAAGAAAACCCAGAAACTAATCCCATCACCATAAAACCCGAGACTGCAAGCCATGTGACAGAGCTGTTCTTCTGGGTTCCCTTACCCTACTGCTCTCCACCCGGGTGCCCTTTCCCAATAAAGTCTCTTGCTTTGTCAGCAGATGTGTCTCCTCGGACAATTCATTTCCGAGTGTTAGACAAGAGCCCAGTTTCAGGCCCTGGAAGGGGTCCCTCTTCCTGCAACAGGATCATAGAATTTTATTACTAGAGCATTCATTTGAATTTGTTTTTGGCCACTCTTATTTTATGATAAAGATAGGGAAGCCCACACTGCAGAAATGCTTTGACAAAAAACATCAGTGGCAAGCATTTAACCAAAGTAAATGATAGATATACCGGGACCAGAGGCCCAGATTATGATCGGATTATTTTTATTTTAGGTGGTTGTGATGGAGCATACATTTTTCATAGAATCAATGCAGTGAATTTGAATCTATATTGTTAACATTGTATCATGAACACAGACAGGTACATTTTAAGTTAAACAGATTTTTGTAGACTGATATTTGAACCAGTTACTGATGCTACTAGAGAAAAATGTATTTGGACTCTGAATCAGAATACAAAGCAATCATTTTCCCTTCCTGGTTTCTGTAGGTTTCTGTCAGTGGTTTTAATTGATAGAAGTGTCATTCAAGCATTTTTTAAAAAACAGCAAATTGTTAACTTGCTCTATTTCTTAATCTACAATAAAAAACTCTTTTGAATGGAAAAAAAAAAAGGAACATTTTCCTGAGAAGACACAGGTTGTTTAGATTTAGACTGAGTAGTTCTTTCTCAGAAAAATTTATCTGTATTTCTATTTGGTATTCAATGTTTGTATGTTGGAGACATCCTTTATCTGTCAGGCTGAATTTACCCTTAGGCTCTGTGGCTTGTATTTTCTTTGTGTTTAGTTCTAGATGAAGTGTTATAGGGAATGAAATGAAGAAAACAAAATAATTTCATTAAACAGTTATAATTCTAGGAATTTATTCTAATGATATTATTAGAAAACGGTGAGAAGGCATGTGTATAAAGCTGTTTATCTCAGTATTGTTTATAATAACAAAAGTTAGAAACAATTAAATGCCCATCAGTGAAAGTCTGGGTTAAATAAATCAGTGCCTATCTGTACAATGGTAAACTTCACAGTCATTATAAATCATGCTTATCAATATGAAAAAATACTCATAATTAACTACTAAATGAAAAGCAGATTCATCAAAAAAAAAGAAGGTTAAAAGCAACTTTTAGCATGTGACCTAATTTATTTAAAATTTTATGTAAGCATGCATGTGTGTATGTGTGTGTATGTGTATAAAGGGTGACTTGACTATTAATATATTAATCAAAATGTTAGTATGGTTAGTTCTCTGGTTGATGGGACTGAATTTACTGCCTTCTTCACATTTTATTTTATTTATAAATCTTATTACAAATAGAAATAAGACTTCATTTTGAAAAAAAATTAAGAGAATTCATACCCTGTGAGATTTCAGTGTAGAGTGTCAAAAACAATCAGCAAAGAATATGAAATATGCAAATAAATATATGTTGTCAGACATAGAAGAGAAAATATATGTGAGTTTTACAGACAAGCTAGTTCTGGACCTGGGCTTTGGGAGAAAACACAGAGACTGGGTGGGAGAAAGAGAAAGTAGAGCGTTTCAGTGTGTGATATGAGTCAGAAAGGAAGGTCTGATTTGGTGGGCTGGTAGTGGTTAGTGGTGTAAATACAATTGCAAGGGAAAATCAAATCCAAAGTACTTTCTAAGAGCTGCAAAAATCACACCAAGTGCATTTGATCATCTTGTCTACTTTTGGTTATTTTTTAAAATTGAAGTAAAGTTGAATTACATTATGTTAGTTTCAGGTGTACAACATAGTGATTCAATATTTCTATAGATTATATTCTCCTTATGCTGGGAAAGATTGAAGGTGGAAGGAGAAGGGGGTGACAGAGGATGAGATGGTTAGATAGTATCACTGACTCAATGGACATGAATTTGAGCAAATTCTGGGAGATAGTGAAGTGTAGGGAAGCCTGGCATGCTATAGTACATCAGGCCACAAAAAGTCGAATGACTTAGTGACTGAACAACAGCAACATTTAAAGTTATTATAAAACAATGGCTATATTTCCCTGTGCTATACAATATCTTTGTTGCTTATGTATTTTATACACAGTAGTTGGTATCTCTTAATCTATATCCCTGTGTTGCCCACTCTTCCCTCTCTTCATTGTTAACCACTAGCTTGTTCTCTACATCTGTGAGTCTTTTTCTGTTTTGCTGCCTATATTTAGTTGTTTTAGTTTTTATATGGCATATATTAGTGATAGCATGAAGTATTTGTTTTCCTCTGTCTGACCTTTTGCTAAGTATGATACTCTCTAGGTCCATCCACATTGTTGCAACATAGCATTATTTCATTCTTTTTTATGGCTGAGTAATATTCCCTTGTAGAAATATATGTATATGTATGTATACCACGTCTTCTTTATCCATTCATCCATTGATGGTCACAGGTTTCTTTCATATCTTAGCTGTTGCAAATAATGCTGCTGTGAACATTGGGGTGCATGCCTCTTTTCAATTAGGGTTTTCATTTTCTTCAAATATATACCCAAGAGTGGAATTTCTGGGTTTTATAGTATTATTAGTTCTATTTGCAGTTTTTCAAGCAACCTTCATACTGCACCAGTTTACATTCCCACCAACACCCGCACCACCACTTCTTGTTCTTTTTGATGATAGCTGTTGTGATAGGTATGAGGTGATATCTCATTGTGATTTTGATTTGCATTTCTCTGATGATTAGTGATGCTGAGCATCTTTTTATGTTCTGTTGGTTATCTTCATGTCCCCTTTCGAAAAATGTCTATTCAGGTCTTCTGTTCATTTTTAAATTGAGTTGTTTGTTTTTTGATATTGAGTTGTATGAACTGATTTTTTCCCCCACTGTGTTGAGATTTGTACTGATGACATAAAATTATTCGTGGGTAGAAGCACCGATGGCTTAGCATGAATCAAAGCAGTGGCACAAAGTTTTATAGAGATTTTTTTTCACTGCCATATATTTACATCAAAACAATCTATTTTACTGAAGAATGTTCTCAATAATACAGTATGAAGTATTAATTTTATTAAATCTTGAACTTTGAGTATGTATCATTTTTAATATTCTGGATGATGAAATAGGTTATACATATAAAGCACTCTGTTGTGTATTGAAGTACAAAGATCATGCTGAGAAAAAGCACTTATGTAATTGTTTGAGCTGTGACCTAACTAGACGTTTTTTTTTTTTTTTTTGATGGAACAACATTTTTTTCTTGGAAGTATGACTATCAGACAAATTACAGGTATTTAGACTTGGTTGTTTGGAAGATATATTCTTCAAACATGAACAAAGTACGTCTTTCTCTTCAAGAAACCATTTCTCTTTAAATGGTTTTGTTTGATGCCAATGATTAGCTTTTGCATGAAAATTAAAATGTAGAAAATTTTTATCTGCTACTATGAGTTTCATTGTTACTTCATACTCAAAGACTTTCCTGAGAGGATGAGGGGAGACATTTAAAGTTATTTTTTAATACTGGATAATGAAATGTAGTCAACATTTGGAAGATCAGCATAACTCAGTGAACCAACATTTTCCAAATGACCAGTATATTATGTTACAAAATCATGCATGTGAAAAAGATCCATTCATTGTGCAAGACAAGCCAATAGATATTAATGGAACAAAGTAGAATAAGTTCAGTGATATGTTTCAGATTCCACTTGCAACTAACCTGTAAGATACTACTCCTTGGTGAGTTTTGGTATAGTATCAGAGAAGACCTGTCCACAGTTAGCTGAAAAGACTACTAAAATATTACTCCATTTTCCAACTACCCATCTGTGTAAAACAGTTTTTCTTCATATCTTTCAACTAAAATAGTATATTCTAAAAATTGAATGTAATAGCAGATTTAAGAATCCAGATGTCTTCTTTTGAATCAGATAGTAAAGAGAATTTTTCCAAATGAAACATAATAATTTCTTGTTAGGGATAATATAGTTATTTTTTATAAAAAAAATGTTAACATGTAATGGATGTAATTATTAGTATCTTAAGTGAATAAATAAATATTTTTAAATGACCACTTTTAGCTTCTGGAGTTCCACTGGTAGCTCAATCAGTAAAGAATCTACCTGCAGTACAGGAGACACAGGTTTGATTCCTGGGTCAGGAAGATCCCCTGGAGAAGGAAATGGCAAACCACTCCAGTATCCTTTCCTGGAAAATCCCATGGACGGAGGAGCCTGATGGGCTGCAGTCCATGCGGGTCACAAAGAGTTAGGTGTGACTGAACAACGAATACTTTTAGCTCCTAACATTGTGAATATTAATAGATGTGACTCACATAAACAAACCTTCTTTGGGGTGCTCAGTAATTATTAAGACTGAAGAGGGCTCTGAAACCTCAAAGTTTGTGAATTGTTGGCCTAGGTCATTCTGTGCTTCTTGACTCAATTTCCCTGTGACCTATGCCTCCTATCCAGGGTTGATTCTGTGTTGTTTATCGGACCAGCTGCAGGCATCCATACAGTAGCCTTGATCCAGTGACAGCCTCAAATACTCCTTGAGGTACCACCTAATATTACCCCCTCACCTTCTTGACTTCCACTCACCAATAGGTATTTGCCTTTCTTTCTTTTTTAATAGTTTCAATTTTTATTTGTATAAAACTTAATTGCCTGACACGTAGGTTGAATGGTAACCAACATAAATTGTAAGCATGAAACACACATGCTTATACAACAGAAAAAAAGAATAATGCTTCCAACATTTACAACTGGCAATGAAGAAGTACTTTACATAAAACAGGTATTCTGAATAGAGCAGAAAATTTTACTTGTAATTTTTATTGAGAATCATACTGTTATGAAAAAAGTATCAGCATTAAAATATAAAATATTTGTACTTTATCCTTCCCCTATGGCAGAAAGTGAAGAAGAACTGAAGAGCCTCTGGATGAAAGTGAAAGAGGAGAGTGAAAAAGTTGGCTTAAAGCTCAACGTTCAGAAAACTAAGATCATGGCATCTGGTCCCATCACTTCATGGGAAAGAGATGGGGAAACAGTGGAAACAGTGTCAGACTTTATTTTGGGGGGCTCCAAAATCACTGCTGATGGTGATTGCAGCCATGAAATTAAAAGACGCTTATTCCTTGGAAGGAAGGTTATGGCCAACCTAGACAGCATATTTAAAAGCAGAGACATTACTTTGCCAACAAAGGTCCGTCTAGTCAAGGCTATGATTTTTCCAGTGGTCATGTATGGATGTGAGAGTTGGACGGTGAAGAAAGCTGAGCGCCGAGGAATTGATGCTTTTGAACTGTGGTGTTGGCGAAGACTCTTGAGAGTCCCCTGGACTGCAAGGAGATCCAACCAGTCCATCTTAAAGATCAGTCCTGGGTGTTGACTGGAAGGACTGATGTTGAAGCTGAAGCTCCAATACTTTGGCCACCTCATGTGAAGAGTTGACTCATTGGAAAAGACCCTGATGCTGGGAAGGATTGGGGGCAGGAGAAGTAGACGACAGAGGATGAGATGGTTGGATGGCATTACTGACTCGATGGACATGGGTTTGGGTGAACTCCGGGAGTTGGTGATGGACAGGGAGGCCTGGCGTGCTGTGATTCATGGGGTCGCAAAGAGTCGGACACGACTGAGCGACTGAACTGAACTGAACTGAACTGTGTTCTAAGAAAAATGGGATTTAAGGAAGAAACAATTATTTCATAGGTAACGGTGGCAATATAATTTACCTAATCCAATTCACTATTTTTGTGTTGGTAACTGAGAAAGATAAAAATTCTAAAATATTGCTAGTGCCTCTCTTTTTCTTTATCTTTAAAATTTTATTTTAATTTCTTATTGGAATATAACCGATTTAAATACAATGTTGTGTTAGCTTCACTGTATAGCAAAAAGAATCAGTTATATATGTGTCAATCTCAATCTCCCAAATTATCCCTCTCCATCTCTCCCCCCTGGTAACCATAAATTTGTTTTCTACATCTGTGACTTTTTGTTCTGTAAATAAGTTCACTTGTACTATTTTTTAGATTCCACATATAAGTGATATCATATGGTATTTGTCTTTGTCTGACTTCATGCAGTATAATAATCTCCAGGTCCATCCATATTGCTGCAAGTGGCATTACTTCGTATTTTTTATGGCTGAGTATTATTTCATTGTGTATATGTATCACATCTTCTTTATCTATTCCTTTGTCAATGGACATTTATGTTGCTTCTATTTCTTGGCTATTGTAAACAGTGCTGTTACTAATGTTGGAGTGCACATATCTTTTTGAGTTACAGTATTCTCTGAATATATGCTGAGGAGTGGTATTGCTGGATTATATGGGTTGCAAAGAGTCAAACCATGCATGCACACATGGTAGCTCTATTGTTAATTTTTTTAAGGAACTGCCATACTTTTCTCCATATTGGCTGTACATTCCCACCCACAGTATAGGAGGGTTTCCTTTTCTCCACACCAGAAATGCAGGTCAAAACTACAATGAGATGTCACCTCAGACTGGTCAGAATGACCATCATAAAAAAATCTACAAACAATAAATGCTGCCTTTCTTTCTAATGGATGGGGAAGTATTTCTTCTGCTACTGTCCTCTGGGGATGGTTTTGGAGTGTGATGCTCTGATGCTCCTGATGCTCCTGTGTAGTTATTTGGCCACCCACGGACAGAGTTCCTTCAATTCTCTCCATCCCAGGATGCCTGGATATTATCCAGAAGGGCAAGTCAAAGTTCAAGTTCACAACAGTTTAAGAACAGTTCACACTACTCCTAGCAACATGGCCATCTTTCCTCTCACTGGGGTTGCTGAACTGATGTCCTCCTGCGTGACTCCCCCATAAGTGGGGATTTCCCATTCTGAGGCACATTGTTTCTTCCTGAAAGTTGGTTCTTTTAGACAATTCCCCCAATCCATTAAATCCCGACCTGAACTCTTTTCACTACTAAGGTTTCTGTGTCCCTGGTGAATTGGATTTCAAGGATGTGCATCAATAGGGTGAGTGTCTCCAGCAGCCCACGTGGACATAAGTGACCTTGGCTGTGATCTACCTAGACACCTGCAAACTTATTGAATACTTTCACATCTAGAGTATTGCTAAACAGAAGTGTCAACTAGAACTTTCTTCAGGTAAAATTCTGTGTCTGATATGGGTTCAAAACCTAGTTTTACATTGTGTATGTGTACATGCTCAGTTGTGTTTGAATCTTTGCAGCCCCAGGGACTGTAGCCTGCCAGGTTCCTCTGTCCATGGGATTCTCCAGGCAAGAATACTGGAGTGGGTTGCCATTTCCTCCTCCAGGGGATTTTCCTAACCCAGGGATTGAACCTGCATCTCTTGCATCTCCTGCATTGGCAGGCAGATTGTTTTCCACTGAGCCTCCTGGGAAGTCTAGTTTTAGCATTGGGTCTCTGCTGATTCCTATTCCATTGTATGACTGAAAAGAGGAATCTCTGATGCTATGGGTTTGTTTATTTCTGCCCTGACTCTCCCTGCTTTAATCTTTGAAAGCTTCTGCTGGTTTATTGCCTTGAATTAGAGTGCACACTTCTTTTTTCTGCTTAATTAACTTCCTTCCCAAAGACCACTGGAGATAGGCACTGGGAAAGACAGTCCTGGAAGCTTCTTGGGGGCATCACAGCACCCAGTGATGCTTGGTTTGCTATTTTTTAATCCAAGCATTCTTTTCTCTGATTCTAATTTACTTGGATGCTCTATTTGCTATTTCAAGCTACAAATATAAGCCCTTCCAGAATAAAGATAATTACTGTATGTGGTTCACAAGTAATGAATAACTCCGACACCAATTGGCAGAAGCTTTGGGGTCACTAAAAGTATAGGCCTTGCTCCCTAGCTTCAGAGTCAACTATAATATTCTGTGAGAAGAATTCCAGCATATGCTTTCACTTCTTATAATTGTGTGAAATTTGCTGTTCACCAGTTTTTTTGTGTGTGTCCCAAAACTCCCTGTGGCCTAACTCTAGGCAATTTATCTGAGTCAGCAGGTATCTTATAAATAAGCTAGAACTCTGTATAACTAAGTGAGAATTACAGTCATAAAAGTAAAGTTGGCAAGGACCTTTATGGGCTGTTTGTATACAGCTTTAGTGATTATACAATTCATTTTTAGAGACTGACCTCCCTGGTGGGGTCACCATTACTTTCTTTCTCGTAATTCAGAAGCTAATTCTTGGCACTTTCTTGAGGTCACATGTTCTTCACATTAATTTTTGTTTTGGTTCCATCTTTATTGCAAACATTCTCTCACATTAAAAATGGATCAGGTCACCCCTTGGTTCAAAATCAAACCCCCATGTCCATCTTGTACCCATTGATTCCCAGTGCCCTCGTGCTAACTCTAATCCGCTCACAGCAAGTTTCTTGGCCTTATCTTTATTAGAGGTTCTCAAATTCCCTTACGTAATGTTTAGGGAAATGCTAGTCAATGTAACAATAAACTCTTCAATTACAGTAACTTCCAATACATTTGTATTTCTCACTCCCCCATCTTCAGCAATTCTCTAGCACATGGTGATTCAGAGGCACTGCTTCCTCCATCTTGTGGCTCCTTCTTCCTTTAGGGTCTCAGCACTGTTTTGCTACAGCTGGCAAATGGTGAAAGAGAGACTGGAGAAGGCCTACTGCTTCTTAGGTGCCTTGATGCAGAAGTGCGATATAATATTCCTACACACCTTCCATTGGTGGGAGCTATTCATAGACCCACCAGGATTCAAGGGCATCTGGATGTCATTACGGCTCTACATCTGTTCCTCAATGATAACTCTACCGTACAGAAGAGGAAACACAATTCTTTTTTTTTTTTTTTGTGGTAGACTATATGTAACATAAAAATCACCATTTTAGATAGTTTTAAGTTACAATTCAATGGAATTAAGTCCATCCACATTGCAGTGTAACCATCATCACCACCCATCTTCAGAACTTATTTCATTTTTCTAAATTGCTCTTTATCCATCAAACAATAATTTCCCATTTCCTCCCAACCCCAGGCCTTGGAAACCACTTTACCTTCTGTCTCTATGAATTTGACTAATCTGGGTACTGCATGCAAATAGAATCATATACAAGTATTTGTCATTTTCTGTCTGGTAATGTTTTCAAGGTTTATCCATGTTGTAGCGTGTGTCAGAAAGTCATTGCTTTTTAAGATTAAATAATATATCCTATTGTGCATATACACATTGTGTTCATACACTCAGCTCTTAAAGAACACTGGCTGCTTTCACTTTTGGCTATTGTGATTAATGATACTATAAACATAGGTAGACAAATATCTCTTGGAGTCCTTGCTTTCAATTTTTTTGAATATATATCCAGAAGTGGAATTGCTGGATCGTAGGGTAATTCTATTTTAAATTTCTGAGGAACTATCATACTGATTTCCATAATGGCTATACTGCTTACATTGGGGAAGCATATTTTTTGATGTGACTAATGTGTAAAATTTTTTCTTTCTCCTAATCATCTCATATAACCAACATAACTGTATCTTATTTTTCCTCCATTCATTTCTTTTAGATAGTTAATTTGTGGAAGTTAGGTACTCTTGAATTAGTGGATTATCCAATCAAACCACATAAAAATTGGGAAATATGCTTTTGGAAGGATGATCACAAGTGCTCAGAGGTTGAGCATTTTCTTCATTGGGAAAGAGATTCTTAACAGGAAAACTTTTAGCCCCACCCCTATTCTGAATCATACTTGTCACACCTCCTCACTTTAAAGTTTAATTAGTACTGTTTCTCTTGCTTGAATAGTTTTTAAATTCACATCTCACTTTATTTCTTAGTATTTCATACCAGCCATGCTGACTTCAGGTGGCACTAGTGGTAAAGAACCTGCCTGCCAATGCAGGAGACATAAGAGACACAGGTTTAGTCCCTAGGTCAGGAAGATCCCCTGGAGGAGGAAATGGCAACCCACTCCAGTGTTCTTGCCTGGAGAATCCCATGGACAGAGGAGCCTGGCAGGTTACAGTCCATAGGGTTGCACAGAGTTGGACACGACTGAAGCGACTTAGCATGCACACAGCACATGCTGATTTAAATAGTAAATGAAGTGTAACATTGGACACCTATAAGAAATGCCTACTCACAAGTCCCTGGGAATGTTGGGAGTCAGGATATCGATGGTGCCCTCAGACACAATGAATCCTGGTCTCTGTTTGCTCTGCTCTGTCCCTTAACTTCACACTGGCCTGTGGAGGGGCTCTTTTGCCACAGGGCCAGACAGAGGCAAGACTGCCTTGGTAATCCAGTTACCAGTTGGACCAGAATTTTGATCCTGGTCTGATGCCACTCACTGTTACCTAAGGAGGTGATCGGTGACACTAACTTTCCCCTTCAGCTTTTTCACTTGAAAATTGACAGAGGTAAATTAGACTGGGAATTGAATTAGATTATCTCGCAGCCTGCTCCAAACTCTAAAAAAGCCACGAGCCTCTGCTTTCCTTGGCAATTTGAGGTTCTATGTGATGTCTTCGGTACCTTTTATCAAAGCTAAGGAGACATTTACCAGCAGGAAAGTGTTTTTCCTCACACAGATTTATTTGTGATCAAAATGTTTGAGGATTATTGTGTTCTTTCATGGCAATACACAATCAAACACCAGATGCTCAGCATTCAAAACAAAAAAAGGCAGCTGAACAATCTGATCTCTTTCATCTGATAAATTTTGATAACTAAGAGGTTGACACAGAGCCCTTGGTGTGGCTCAGCCTGGGCTCCCCTCATACATGCTGCCTTGCAAGCATGCCCAAAGCCAACTCTGAAGTTGTGAAAGTGTTAGTGTGCTACCTGCCCACCCTCGCAGCAGCATTTGAGGTGTGGAAGTGTGAGTGATGAGGATGGGAGTGACAGGAGTTTTGTTTACTTAGCTGCACACTGCAGGCACTGAAGCACTAGCAACCGAAGCCCAAAAGAGGAACAAAAGAAATGGATGATTCCAGAGAAAGCCTGTGAGACACTGCCAGCTATTTCCTCCAGTGCTTTTAAGTGGAATTATACACATGAGATTGGAAATGTTTTATAGAAGGTCAAAAATAACAGCATGTTTACAAAGAAGAGGAATGTCATAAAATCATCCCCATCTATATATATGGAAAAAAGTACATATTTCTTCTGCCACAAATGCCATAAGAAAGAGCATTATAGTATTGGTATGGTAGATTGTAAGTGCAATCATATTTCTTGATATTTTTAGCAAGAGTAATTTGTATTTGAGTATACGCTACTGATTGCTAATCTCATCTTTAGGACTCTGTGCAGGAGTTAGAATATGGGTGCCCTCTGATGGGATATACAGCCCACATGAAAAATCATCGTGCTTTTGTTTTCCTCTCCCTCACTTCTTCCAAGTCTTCTCCTCTCCAAGGTGCCAGTGCTTCTTAGGGGAGCTTAAGTTTCTCTAATAACAAAGGAAATCATTTCTTATATTGATTCACCCTAGTATTTTACTGACTTCCTGCTTCCCACCTGTGGGAACTCTTGCATTTGAAAAGAAAACATTGCTTGTGGTGACCATGCCTAAACTATAGAAACAGATCTCAGATCATAGCATTTCAGGTATAATGGCACCTGTTCTATTTAAGTTTGATGACAGAGGAAGCCAACAATCACAACACTTAGGTAACTATTCTGCTTAAAATTCAGGCATGTTATACTGTACACACAGCTTTGTCTTCTCTATTAACTCTATTACTCCTGTGAGCTGGGTTCATGACTAAATTAAGCTGATATCATAAATCTCAGCTGGTGGTTGACTCTAATGCACGCTTTGTAGATTCATTCCCTAATGAGTGAAGTCTGGTGTGATTTTCTGGCAATAAGGCTTTGTGCACTTCCTCCATCAGCCTTCATTTTCCTGCTCATCAGCTTTGGCAGATAATTTTGCAGTCTGTTTTGATCACTTTAGGGTGAGCTCTCAGCACTGAGCCTTCACGCCTTAGCAACTGCAGGATTCCATGACCCCCAGAGATATTTGTGAGGGAAGTCTGACTCAGTTTATTATAAAAATAACTTTTCTGATACACAACAAAATTGATGTAATTCTACTCACACCAGGAACCAGTGGTGAAATTAATGAAAAATTGCTTCTCAGCTTTTATTTCTATTTGCCTATGTGTGAAAATTCAGAGTCATTTAACAATTGTTTTGAACCAAGTAGATCAGGGGAAAGTTGGGGACATCCTGTACTTTTCAAGGGGATAAGAAAGTCTGATTTGGAAGAGAATTGCTTATAAGTTCGATTACATCCTATTTGTTTATTTTTGCTTTCATTTCTTTTGCTTTGAAGACTGCCCTAAGAAAACATCTATCTGCAGTTTATGTCAGAGAACACTTTACCTATGCTCTTTTATAGGAGTTTTATGGAGTCATGCCTTATATTTAAGTCTTTAAGCCATTTGAAATTATTTTGTGTACAGTGTGAGAGAGTATTCTAACTTCATTGATTTACATGTGGTGTTCAGGTTTCCTAACACCATTTGCTGAAGAGAGTTTTTATCCATTGTATATTCTTGCCTCCTTTGTCAAAGATTAATTGACCATAGTTGTGTGCATTGGTTTCTGGGCTCTCTATTGTGTTCCAATTATCCATAAGTCTGTTTTTGTGCCAATACCACACTCTTCTGATTACTGTAGCTTTGTAGTATTGTGTTAAGTCTGGGATTGTTATATCTCCAGTTTTGTTCTTTTTCCACAGGATTACTTTGGAAATTCCGAGCATTTTATAGTTCCATATGAATTTTAGGATTATTTGTTATAGTTCTGTAATAAATGTCACAAGTAATTTTGGATCCTATTAAATCTCTATATTGCTTTGGGTAGTATGACCATTTTAACATTAATTCTTCTAATCCAAGAGTATGGAATATCTTTCCATTTCTTCTTAAATAATCTTCAATTTCCTTTTATTGACATTTTAGAATTCTCAGCATATAAGTCTTTTACCACCTTGGTCACGTGAATTACTATTTTATTCTTTTATAAAAATATTTACTTATTTATTTGGCTGTGCTGGGTCTTAGTTGTGGCATGTGGCATCTAGTTACCTGACCAGGGATCGAACCTGGGCCCCCTGCGTTGGGTGCGCAGAGTCTTAGTGGCTGGACCAACAGGGAAGTCCTGGTACTTTATTGTTTTTGCTGAAATGTAAATGAGATTGTTTCCTTAATTTCTCTTTCTTATAGTTCATTGTTAGTGCGTAGAAATGCAACAAATTTTAATATATTAGTTTTGCATCCTGCCAATGTAGTGAATTCTTTGATGACTTCTCCTAGTTTTCTGGTGTCTTTAGGATTTTCTACATACAGTATCATGCCATTTGCAAACAGTGAAATTTTACTTATTCCTTTCCAATTTGGGTTCTTCCTTTCCTTTTCTTGTCTGACTGCAATAGACATTCAATACTATGTTGATTAAAAGGGGTGAGAGTAGAAATCTTTGTCTTGTTCCTCATCTAGAGGAAATGCTTTCAGCTTTTTATTATTAAGTATGAAGTTAATTGTACTTTGTCATATGTGGTCTTTATTACATTGAGCTATGTTTCTCCTATTTCCACTTTTTGGAGATTTTGTTTGTTTGTTTTTAATCACAAATAGATGTTGCGTTTTGTTAAAATCTATTTCTGCATATATTGAGATGATCTTATGATTTTTATTCTTCAATTTGTTAATGTGGTATATCACATTGATTGATTTATGCATATTAAGAAATCATTGCATCCCTGGGATACTGGATCATGGAGTGCAACTTTTTTTTATGCATTATTAGATTCTGTTTGCTAATATTTTTTTGAGGATTTTTGCATCTATGTTCCTCAATGATATTGGCCTGTATTTTTCTCTTTTTTTGTGGTATTATCATCTGGTTTTTGATATCAAGTTGATGCTGGCCCTATAGAATAAGTTCTGGAGGAGGCAATGGCACCCCACTCCAGTACTCTTGCCTGGACAGTCCCATGGATGGAGAAGCCTGGTAGGCTGCGGTCCATGGGGTCGCTAAGAGTCGGACGACTGAGTGACTTCACTTTTACTTTTCCCTTTCATGCACTGTAGAAGGAAATGGCAACCCACTCCAGTGTTCTTGCCTGGAGAATCCCAGGGACGGTGGAGCCTGGTGGGCTGCTCTCTATAGGGTCGCACAGAGTTGGACACGACTAAAGCGACTTAGCGGCAGCATAGAATAAGTTCAGGAGAATTTTTCCTCTGTAATTTTTTGTAACATTTTGGAAAGATATGTGTTAACTCTTTTATACAGTAAGTCCCCTACACATGAATGAGTTCCATTCTGAGAGCAAATCCAACTTGTTCATAAGTCCAATAAATTTAGCCTAAGTATCCAACAAACACAATTGGCTACATATTGATAGTGCTGTAATGTAATAAGTTTATAATATTTTTCACACAAATAATACATAAAAAATAAACACAAAAAATAAAGAAAACATTTTTAATCTTACAGTATAATACCTTGCAAAGTACAGTAGTACAGTACTATAACAACTGGCATCCAGGAGCTGGCATCAAGTGAACAGTCAAGAAGAGTTCCTGACTGGAGGGGGACGAGGAGGTGGGAGATAGTAAAGCTGAAGGATCTTCATCAATAGGAGATGGAGGACAATTTGCAATTTTACTTACAGCTGACATTGATGGCAAAAGTTCTGGTTCCTTGTTGATTTGATGCTATCTACCCTCTTAAAAGAGGGCTTCCCAGATGGGGCTAGTGGTAAAGAACTCACTTGCCAATGCAGGAGACTTGAGATATGGGTTCAATTCCTGGGTCAGGAAGATCCCCTGGAGGAGGGCATGGCAACTCGCTCCAGTATTCTTGCCTGGAGAATCCCATGGACAGAGGAGCCTGGTGGGCTACAGTCCATAATGTTGCAAATGTTCAGACACAACTGAAGTGACAGTATGAACACATGTACACCCTCTTGAAAAAAACATCCAGTGATGTCTGGGTAGTAGCTCGATGACACAATAGCACTGGATTGCACTCTGAATGACTGCTGCAACCTTTGTGTACTGTTCTACATTTGGATTCTGTACCTCAAAAACTAACAGACCTTTCTCAGATAAAGAAAATCTCCTTGCCATTTCCTGCATTGTGAAGATCTACAGTTCTTCAGTTACTTCTTCTTCATTTGTCTGTCTTCATCCTTTCTTTGGGCCTCCAATTCCATCAAATATTCATTAGTAAGCTCCTTGTGTTGCAAAGAGTTCAATGAAGTCATCCTCTTGCAGACCTAGCTCTACCTTGTACACAGAAACACGACCACTTGTAGATAATGCATGTGGCAATGTATACTGGACACATGAACTGACTTTCATAATTTGACATGTGAACACACATTCACATCTTTGAAAGTTTGCAACTTGAAGGTTCATATGTAGGGGACTTACTGTAAATGTTTGGTAGAATTCACCTGTGAAGTCATCTGGTCCTGGACTTTTGTTGGGAATTAAAAAAAAAAAAATACTGATTCAATTTAATTACCAGTAAATGCTCAGATCATGAACTCCTTATTGCCAAATTCAGACTTAAATTGAAGAACATAGGGAAAACCACTAGACCATTCAGGTATGACCTAAATCAAATCCCTTATGATTATACAGTGGAAGTGACAAATAGATTTAAGGGACTAGATCTGATAGACAGAGTGCCTGAAGAACTATGGACGGAGGTTCTTGACATTGTACAGGAGACAGGGATCAAGACCATCCCCATGGAAAAGAAATGCAAAACAGCAAAATAGCTGTCTGAGGAAGCCTTACGAATAGCTCTGAAAAGAAGAGAAGAGAAAAGCAAAGGAGAAAAGGAAAGATATTCCCATCTGAAAGCAGAGTTCCTAAGAACAGTAAGGAGAGATAAGAAAGCCTTCCTCAGTGATCAATGCAAAGAAATAGAGGAAAACAACAGAATGGGAAAGACTAGAGATCTCTTCAAGAAAACTAGAGATACCAAGGGAACATTTCATGCAAAGATGGGCTCGATAAAGGACAGAAATGGTATGGACCTAACAGAAGCAGAAGATATTAAGAAGAGGTGGCAAGAATACACAAAAGAACTATACAAAAACGATCTTCACGACCCAGATAATCACGATGGTGTGATCACTCACACTCACCTAGAGCCAGACATCCTGGAATGTGAAGTCAAGTGGGCCTTAGAAAGCATCACTACAAACAAAGCTAGTGGAGGTAATGGAATTCCAGTTGAGCTATTTCAAATCCTGAAAGATGATGCTGTGAAAGTGCTGCACTCGATATGCCAGCAAATCCAGAAAACTCAGCAGTGGCCACAGGACTGGAAAAGGTCAGTTTTCATCCCCATCCCAAAGAAAGGCAATGCCAAAGAATGCTCAAACTACTGCACAATTGCACTCGTCTCACATGCTAGTAAAGTAATGCTCAAAATTCTCCAAGCCAGGCTTCAGCAATACATGAACCATGAACTTCCAGATGTTCAAGTTGGTTTTAGAAAAGGCAGAGGAACCAGAGATCAAATTGCCAACATCCGATGGATCATCCAAAAAGCAAGAGAGTTCCAGAAAAACATCTATTCCTGCTTTAATGACTATGCCAAAGCCTTTGACTGTGTGGATCACAATAAACTGTGGAAAATTCTGAAAGAGATGGGAATACCAGACCATCTGACCTGTCTCTTGAGAAACCTGTATGCAGGTCAGGAAGCAACAGTTAGAACTGGACATGGAATAACAGACTGGTTCCAAATAGGAAAAGGAGTACGTCAAGGCTGTGTATTGTCACCCTGCTTATTTAACTTATATGCAGAGTACATCATGAGAAACGCTGGGCTGGAGGAAACACAAGCTGGAATCAAGATTGCCGGTAGAAATATCAATAACCTCAGATATGCAGATGACACCACCCTTATGGCAGAAAGTGAAGAAGAACTAAAGAGCCTCTTGATGAAAGTGAAAGAGGAGAGTGAAAAAGCTGGCTTAAAGCTCAACGTTCAGTAAACTAAGATCATGGCATCTGGTCCCATCACTTCATGGGAAGTGGATGGGGAAACAGTGGAAACAGTGTCAGACTTAATTTTTGGGGGCTCCAAAATCACTGCTGATGGTGATTGCAGCCACGAAATTAAAAGACGCTTACTCCTTGGAAGGAAAGTTATGACCAACCTAGATAGCACATTGAAAAGCAGAGACATTACTTTGCCAACAAAAGTCCGTCTAGTCAAGGCTATAGTTTTTCAGTGGTCATGTATGGATGTGAGAGTTGGATGGTGAAGAAAGCTGAGTGCCGCAGAATTGATGCTTTTGACCTGTGGTGTTGGAGAAGACTCTTGAGAGTCCCTTGGACTGCAAGGAGATCCAACCAGTCCATCCTAAAGGAGATCAGTCCTGGGTATTCATTGGAAGGACTGATGTTGAAGCTGAAACTCCAATACTTTGGCCACCTCATGCGAAGAGTTGACTCATTGGAAAAGACCCTAATGCTGGGAAGGATTGGGGGCAGGAGGAGAAGGAGACGACAGAGGATGAGATGGTTGTATGGCATCACCGACTCTATGGACATGGGTTTGGGTAAACTCCGGGAATTGGTGATGGACAGGGAGGCCTGGCGTGCTGCGATTCATGGGGTTGCAAAGAGTCAGACCCGACTGAGCAACTGAACTAAACTGAACTGAAATGGTCTTGCATATTTTCTCTCTCTTCCTGGTTCAGTCTTGGGAAGTTGAACATTTCTAGGAATTTATCCATTCTTCTGGGTTGTGCATTTCATTTACATATCGTTGTTTGTAATAGTATTTTGATGCTTTGTATTTCTGTGGTGTCAGTTGTAACTTCTCCTTTTTTATTTCTGATTTTAATCACTTAGGTCCTCTCTCTTTTTGCTTGATGAGTCAGACCAAAGGTCTATCAATTTTGGTTATCCTTTCAAAGAAGTAGCTCTAAGTTTCATTGATTTTTTTTCTGTTGTTTTCTTTATTTTAATTTTCTATTTCATTTATTTCTGTTGTGATCTTTATGATTACTTTCTTTCTGTTGTGGTCTTTATGATTACTTTCCTTCTACTAACTTTGGGTTTTGTTCTTCCTTTTCTAGTTCCTTCAAGTATAAGGTTAGGTTATTTATTTGAGATTTTTCTTATCTCCAGAGGTAGGCTCATATCAGTATAAACTTCCCTCTTACAACTGCTGTGTTCCATAAGTTTTGAATCATTGTGTTTTCACTTTCACTTGTCTCCAGGCATTTTTAAAATTTTCCCTCTGATATCTTCAGTGAGTCATTGGTTTTTAAATTGTTGCTGTTGTTTACTTGCTAAGTCATGTATGACTCTTTTTCAACCCCTTGGATTGTAGCCCATCAGTCTCCTCTGTCCATGGGATTTCCCAGGCAAGAAAACAGGAATGGGTTGCCATATCCTTATCCGGGGGATCTTCCTGACTCAGATACTGAACGTGAGTCTCACGCTTGGCAGGCAGATTCTCTACCACTGGGCTAGACTCCATGTGTTTGTGATTTTTGCAGTTATTTTTTTCCTCCTTGAAGTTGATTTCTAGTATCACAGCATCGATGTCAGAAAAGATAGTTGATATGATTTTAATTTTCTTAAATTTACCAGGGCTTGTCTACTGATGTAAGTGGGGGTGATGTGGTCCCTTACTATTATTTTGTTACTATTGATTTCTCCCTTTGTGTTTGTTAATATCAATATTTGCTTTATGTATTAAGGTGCTCCAATGTTGGGTAGACAACCTCAGGTATGCAGATGATATCACTCCAATGGCAGAAAGTGAAGAGGAACTAAAGAACCTCTTGAGGAGGGTGAAAGAGGAGAGTGAAAAAGATGACTTAAAAGTCAACATTCAAAAAACTAAGATCTTGGCATCTGATCCCATCTCTTCATGGCAAATAGATGGGGAAAAAGTGGAAGCCATGACAGATTTCATTTTCCTGGGCTCCAAAATCACTGCAGATGGTGACTGCAGCTTCAAAATTAAAAGATGCTTGCTCCTTGGAAGGAAAGCTATGATAAACCTAGACAGCATATTAAAAAGCAAAGGCATCACTTTGCTGATAAAGGTTCCTATAATCAAAGTTATGGTTTTTCTAATAGTCATGTATGGATGTGAGAGTTGGATCATAAAGAAGGCTGAACACCAAAAAATTGATGCTTTCAAGGTATGGTGCTGTAGAAGACTCTTGAGAGTCCCTTGGACTATAAGGAGATCAAACCAGTCAATTCTAAAGGAAATCAACCCTGAATATTCGTTGGAAGGACTGATACTGAAACTGAAGCTCCAATATTTTGGCCACCTGATGTGAAGAGCAGACTCATTGGAAAAGACCCTGATTCTGGTAAAGATTGAGGGCAAGAGAAGGGGGTGACAGAAGATGAGATGGTTGGATGGCATCAATGGACATGAATCTCAATCTGAGAAAACTCTGGGAGGTAGTGAAGGACAAGGAAGCCTTTGTACTACAGTCCATGGGATCTCAAAGAGTCGGACAAGATTTAGGGACTGAACAGCAACAGTGTTGGGTGGATATATATTTACAACTGTTACTTTTTTTTTTTGATTGATTGCTTAATCATTATGCAGTGTCCTTCTTTGTCTCTTTTACCATCTTTATGTTAAAGAGTATTTTTTCTGAAATAAATTTTGTTACCCTGGATTTCTTTTGACTTCCATTTGCATGGAATAACTTTCCCCACGCCCTCACTTTTAATCTATATCGTTAGATATGAAATGAGCCTCTTGTAGGCAGCATATTTACAGATCTTGTTTTTGTATCCATTCATGAAGCTCAAGTTTCTTATCTTAAAGGGAACTTTTCCTTAAGATTAATCAAGTTAATAAAGAGAATAACAGTTAAGATTTCTTAAGGTTGATAAAGAGAGTAGTGGTTCAGAATTCCCCAGAATGCGTCACTTTTTTATGAGAATTATTTTGAGTTAAAGGAAATTGAGACCTTGCGGGTTCTAGAGATACTACTGCCCCTCTCTTAACTACTTGCTGCTGCTGCTGCTAAGTCGCTTCAGTCATGTCCAACTCTGTGCAACCCCATAGATGGCAGCCCACCAGGCTCCCCTGTCCCTGGGATTCTCCAGACCAAGAACACAGGATTGGGTTGCCATTTCCTTCCCCAATGCATGAAAGTGAAAAGTGAAGGTGAAGACGCTCAGTTATGTCCGACTCTTAGTGACCCCATGGACCGCAGCCTACCAGGCTCCTCCGTCCATGGGACTGTCCAGGCAAGAGTACTGGAGTGGGTTGCCATTGCCTTCTCTACTTAACTATTTAGGAGGGTTTAAATTGGTGATTTTTCTGTGAACAGAGATATTAATGGAGATAAATTTTATCTAGATGACTCCACTGATGTAGCAGAGCAAATATCTAAGTGCCAAACATCTGTTCTTCTTACATCCTGTGAATGACCCTCCTGTCCTTGGAAGCCATAGACCCCTATCTTATTTCCTAGCTCAGGATGGCATATATTTCTCATTTTATCTTTCTGTTTCAGAACCCTGCATGTATGTGGTGTTTCAGTAGCTATAAAACTAAATTTGATTTTTTTTGCATTAATTTGTCTTATGTCAATTTAATTCTTAGACTAGCCAGAAAAACCTACAAGGGTTCTTTACAGAAGCACTGACGTTATGAGTGTGAAAGGTCAGTGCACTGGACACCAGAGCCAAGGAGATGTTGGTATTATTTCTATCTCTGCCTATAAACTGTCTTCATTCTTTTCTAGTTTGTATCCATTTCAGTCAAATCTAGATCCTGAGTTATGTTTAAACTGTGATTAGCATAATTCAGAGTTCTTTGAAATTCTCACTAAATAATAGACACTCTGGAGCATCTTTTGATGTTTAATAGATGTCAAATACTGGTAATAGGCTGTTATTAAAAATGTTAGCTTTCTGAAGTGACTGAGAGCTGATTTGTTTTTTCCTTCTATACAGAGAAATCTATTTGTCTGTACAATGGCACCCTAGAAAGATATGGAGTGGTGAATAATTTAATAATTGAACAAAAACATTTCACTCATCAACAAAGCATACAGAAATGGTTTAAAATAGAGTTCAAAATAAACTTTAACTATCAGTTTTTCCCATTTGTTATTATACTTTCAAAGGTTATAAAGAAAAGTGAAATTCTCTTGATCAATATATAAAAAACAGTTAATTTTAAACAGTCATATACATATATTTATATACATATGTAGTTCAGTGGTAGAGCTTGTGCTTAACATGAACAAGGCCCTGGGTTAAACACCCAGCACCTTCAGGGCTTTAATCTCGACCTGAACGAAGGCTCACAATTTCTTGGGCATCTCTGGTAGCTCAGATAATCTGCTTTCAATGCGGGAGACCCTGATTCAATCTTTGGGTCAGGAAGATCCCCTGGAGAAGTGAACCACAACCCACTCCAGTATTCTTGCCTAGAAAATTCCATGGACAGACCATGGGGTCTCAAAGAGATGGACACATCTGAGTGACTAACATATACACACACATATATGTATAGAGACATATACATATACAGTTTATTCCACAGAAGAAAAACTGGAGCCTTTACCTACAGTTGAGCTTTGAGTTTTACTCAAGGCCATGACAAGGACACTTGATAATCTATTCTTATCCAGTGTTAACATTGGCTTGACAACTGGTAAAAAATTGTTGTAATTGGTGATTTTAACTGTTAGAAAGTCCCAATCCTCAAATGGCATTACTCATGATAGAAATCCATGATACTGAACCTAGTGTAAGGCGAGTGCAGGGAAAACGAGCAAGCCGGGCAGTCAGGCAAGAAAAGGAAATTTATTAGAGGAAAAGAGAGGGTGACTGGCCCTTAAGAAGAACCGTCGTTCTCCCTTTCTGATGGAGTCCTTCTTACCCCCCACCAACGAAAAATTCTCTGAAGGGATGGTCACGTAGCTGGAGGTCTGGAATCTGGTGGTCTCGCAGCTTTGAGCAGATAGGCACCAGTGAGAGAACAGGATGCAATTTGGGCAATTTGGTCGGTCTCACAGATCACTGTGATTTTATTCTTCATTTGCAAGGTCGTAAGGAGCCATCTTATCAATGAGACCCCATGTGGGCCCTATCACTTAGATTTAATATCTGATCTAACTGCAGTTTCAACCTGTCTCAGAAATTTAATCTTAATCAATCAGTCTGGAATTTTCTGGTCCCAAGAGAAAGAATAGGTATCTTCATGATAAAACCTTGCTCTTCCCTTCCCACCCCAAAGAGGACCTTTTTAGACCTCCTGGTCTAAAAACAATAAGTTCTTTTCTATTGCTAATAGTTCCTTTGCCCCATCTTTCTTCCTATAAAAGCCTTCCATTTTGTACAGCTCTTCTGAGCACTACTCTAGTTACTAGATGAGATTTTGCTCCAATTCATGAATAGTGAAATAAAGCTAATTAGATTTTCAAATTACCTGAGTTTTTTTTTCAAAAAAAATTTTAAAGAGACAAAAAAAATAAATAGCTGAATTTTTCTTTTAAAACAGAAACAATTGAAGGCATTTCTATAAAGAAGGGTATTATAGGTTAAAACTGAAGAATACATTTGTCTTTATGATTATTTTGGTCATATGTAATCCTATTTAGAACATATATAATAGTGAAGAAGGAATTCATGGGGCCTGGACTTCATCTTAGGCCTGTTCATGCTGATCATATCCGGCCACCACTCTAATGGACTCTGAACTCTGTGCTTAGTGCCTGTGGAAACGACAATAGAAGGACAAATATCTTGAAGATTGTATTCAGGTTAGATCGCACTCTGTGCTTAGTGCCTGTAGAAACGACAATAGAAGGGACAAGACCCCCCGGACAGGGGAATCTTGAAGATTGTATTCAGGTTACTCATCACCTAAGGGAAAACATACACTAATCCCCCTACCTCCGGACAGGTCATAGATTTTTTTTTTTCTGTCACCTCGGGCTTATTGATAATTGATTGTTTGAATATGGGGTTATTGTGATTGTATTTACCTTTCCTTTGTTTATGTGAGTCACAAGTAAATTGGGGTGGTGGGTTCAGACACGTACACATGGGGTATAAAAGATTTTCACAAGTGCTGGTCGGGGCTCTTGGCTAAGAGGAGACTCTGCCTTGGGCCCGCCGGTGTAATAAACTGCACTTCACTATCTGCATCGTCCTTCTGAGTGAGCTTGCTTCCCAGAACGTGGATATAACAATAGTTTACTGAAAGATTTAAGATGTGGTTTTCTCATTCTCTCCAAAAGCAATTTAGACTATTGAGGAAAGCTAAGAATTCTTATCAGTAAATCTAGATTTGAGTCTTGGTACTATGATTGACTCTCTGTATAAATAAGAACAAAATAGGTTGTTTCCTTTGTAACTTGAGATAAAATCAGCTTATTCCATCCTTCTTATCTTTCAGGGTTATTGTGATGTTCAAAAAGACAATATGATATTCTTTGTAAATTGCAAAGGATTCTGAAGATGATAGATTCCATTTATCAATTGTAAAAGTACAAGGAAACAGTAGGCTTGTGATGAAAGTTAAAAAAAAAAAACAAAACAGGAAGGAATGAGGGAAAACAAAATGCATTTTTGAGTGGCCACTGTGTAAGACATTTAAAATTTTTTTTTTTAGCACATTTAATTCTCCATACCCTGTACAGGAAGTGATAAACAGCCCTTCAGTTTCCAAATGAGAAAACCAAAGTCAGTTTAAGTAACTTGCTTAAGATCACATAGCCAGTAGGCACGAGTTAGTGTTTCTTATTTCATTATTTCAGGGTCTCCTGCATTGCACGTGGATTCTTTACCAGCTGAGCTGCCAGGAGAGCCCTCTTTCATTATACCATCTCTTTTTCTGGACAGAACATTTTTCCTCTTTCAAACCCAGCTCCATGATGGAAAAGCTATATGCACATTTCTTTACTCATTTGCTTGTTTCAATAAATATTTATTTTCTGTCAAAACTAATAAGTCATTGTTCTGGTTCTTTCAAGGAAACAGAAATGGATAAAATGTGATCATTGTGCATATGAAGTTAAAGTCCACTTTTTCCAGTCAGTTCTATGCTTTTCTTGACGGTAGGATGACGAATAATTAACACTGGGAAATAGATGCTCTGTAAGTGGATTCTCAGAGGAGAATAAAGTTATTGAATTTGCTTCAGTTTCCATTTAATTAAGAGCTGAGCAGAAATTGTTTTGTTTTTAGTTGAAAATGGAAAATAAATCACCATATTTTCTTTGTTTGTTAACTGGAGTATTAAGATGCTTCAGCAATACATGAACCGTGAACTTCCAGATGTTCAAGCTGGTTTTAGAAAAGGCAGAGGAGCCAGAGATCAAATTGCCAACATCAGATGGATCATCCAAAAAGCAAGAGAGTTCCAGAAAAACATCTATTTCTGCTTTATTGACTATGCCAAAGCCTTTGACTCTGTGGATCACAATAAACTGTGGAAAATTCTGAAAGAGATGGGAATACCAGACCATCTGACCTGTCTCTTGAGAAACCTGTATGCAGGTCAGGAATCAACAGTTAGAACTGGACATGGAACAACAGCCTGGTTCCAAATAGGAAAAGGAGTACGTCAAGGCTGTATATTGTCACCCTGCTTATTTAACTTATATGCAGAGTACATCATGAGAAATGCTGGGCTGGAAGAAACACAAGCTGAAATCAAGATTGCTGGTAGAAATATCAATAACCTCAGATATGCAGATGACACTACCCTTATGGCAGAAAGTGAAGAAGAACTAAAGAGCCTCTTGGTGAAAGAGGAGAGTGAAAAAGTTGGCTTAAAGCTCAACGTTCAGAAAACTAAGATCATGGCATCTGGTCCCATCACTTCATGGAAAATAGATGGGGAAACAGTGGAAACAGTGTCAGACTTTATTTTTTTGGGATCCAAAATCACCGCTGATGGTGATTGCAGCCATGAAATTAAAAGACGTTTACTCCTTGGAAGGAAGGTTATGACCAACTTAGATAGCATATTTAAAAGCAGAGACATTACTTTGCCAACAAAAGTTTGTCTAGTCAAGGCTATGGTTTTTCCAGTGGTCATGTATGGATGTGAGAGTTGGACGATGAAGAAAGCTGAGCGCCGCAGAATTGATGCTTGTGAACTGTGGTGTTGGAGAAGACTCCTGAGAGTCCCTTGGACTTCAAGGAGATCCAAGCAGTCCATCCTCAAGGAGATCAGTCCTGGATGTTCATTGGAAGGACTGATGTTGAAGCTGAAACTCCAATACTTTGGCCACCTCATGTGAAGAGTTGACTCATTGGAAAAGACCCTAATGCTAGGAAGGATTGGGGGCAGGAGAAGGGGATGACAGAGGGTGAGATGGTTGGATGGCATCACCAACTCGATGGACATGGTTTTGGGTAAACTCTGGGAGTTGGTGATGGACAAGCAGGCCTGACGTGCTGCGATTCATGGGGTCGCAAAGAATCGGACACGACTGAGCGACTGAACTGAACTGAACTGAACTGAAACAGAGTTGTTGAGAGTGCTGGCTGTGGATTCAGAAAACTCTGTGTTCAAACTCTACTAGCTCCACGTACCAACCAACTGTTCTCTTGGAAATTCACTTCTCTTCTCCAAGCTTCAACTTCATTAACAGTAAATGTACTTAAAACTCTAAAATAGAATAAATCCCTAACCCAAATTTGTTATGATGATAAAATGAATGAGTGTGTGTGTGTGCACACATGCATGTGTGCCTGTGTCTACATGATTTATGTTAAATATTAATACTTAGCACAATGTCTGAGGCTAGGCAAGCAGTCCTCAAATGATAGCAATTATTACAATTATTTTGTCTTCGAGGACACAATTCATTATTCCGAATGTCAGTTTTGACTGCACAGTGATTGCTTTGTTTTGTTTCATATTTCCCCTTCGTACTCTAGCCCAGGTCAATTCTGTTAGCTGTTCTCTTAGAAAGCAATGAGTTGGGTCTTGAAAAGACATGGTGTAGGCCAGGCCAGTTTTGGTGGTGCTGGAATGAAACTGATAAAAACAACAGCTGATGGAAATAACCTGCTTAGCAGATTGGACTGAATCTAGGAATATTTTATGTTTATGTTTTATTATTTTTAACTAAGTTCCTGGTAACAGTTTTCTTTTCATTGTTTTCTAAAGGAGGTGAGACAGAAAGGAAATTGAGGCTAATTAATGGTTTGAATTACTTGACTTACAGGAAATTCTGTTTTATGGCCTTTGTCTTTAAAATACTCCCTTTTCCCTGACAACTGCACTTTAATGATAGTTGTTACACTCATGGAATGCTTACGGTGCATCAGACCAAATTCTAAGTGATGGTCATGAGTTAATTTATTCTTCTAAAACCTAATGTGTTAGGTAGCACTACTGGTCATCTATTTGGTGTAGGCCTGCTGGTACCCAGAGGAACGTGAACCAAAACAACAGCAACACTGAGTAGGGCTGTTGTGTTAGAAGCTCTGGAAGGGGATATTACAGATGAGGATGCTGAGACACAGAAATGTTCACTCACTGGTCCCAGCATGTACATGGTACGGCTAAGAATGAATGTAACTAGCCTGACTCCCAAGCCCATGTTCCCAACAGCTCCAGATACGCCTCCCTTAAAGCCAGCTAATTCTGTGTTTTTTTTGGAATACTGAAGTCATGACTTTTCCCAGGAAGGAAACACACAAGCACAGTGATTAGTGAGCCCCACTGGGCCTGTGATAAACCAAACCTCTTCCTCAGTGCATTACAGAGAAGGAAGAGGATAACTGGCTGGAAATTAGGGTCCATGAACTCTGGCTTAGGGCCTAATACCAGTTTGCTGTGTGGCTTAAATAAGTGACTTTCAAAGCCTCAGTTTCCTCATCTATAAAATGAGGGACTGGGCAAGACAATCTCGAGGGACTCTCTCAGCTGTAAAAGTCAATGCTGTTTACGTAAGTTTGTGATGTGTAAAATAAGGCAAAATTCCGTGTTAGAACTACTGTTGGTTCAGGTGATTATTATGAATGGCCACTGATGAAATAGTTTATCTAAGCAGACACAGTGATTGCTTTGTTTTGTTTTATTTTCCCCCTTCAAAGTCTAGCCCAGGTCAATTCACTGTTAGCTGTTCTCTTAGAAAGCAGTGAGCTGTGTCCTGAAAAGGCGTGGTGTAGAGCAGGTCGGTTTTGATGGTGCTGGAATGAAAGTGGGAGGGCTCAGAGCTCCAGGGGCTTAGAGAGCTTCCAGAAGAGATGGTGGGGGCTGGATGTGGGCACACAGGTGCCCAGGTGTTGATGGTGAGAAAAATGGTGGTGATGCTCTGCTCCTCAGTTATCCTCAGAAGGTCATTCCTTTTGTTTTTGTGGAGCTTCTCTTTCTCCAGTGACTCCCATGTCCTGGAGTTGACGTGCTGCTTAAGTTGGCCAGTCAGAATATTTCTTTGGGATTTTAAAAAAGTATTGCTAAAAGGGATAAGGGGTAACTCTTCTCTGGTGGGGTGAGAGACTCATGGCCTGTCAGCAAACTTATCTCCAGTTTGTGGAGGAAGTGAGTTTGAGGGGTTAGAACTGATCTGCAGATAGAAGCATGTCCTGATAATGTTAGACTACCTGGTTCCCTTTGTTCCAGAAGACAAGCTCACACATCTTATTTTTTTTTAATGTAACCATTTCTTGGACTCTATAGGTTAAAAAACACAAACAAACCTCTCTTTGTCTAAGCTGCTTTGAGTTGGATTTCTATAGCTTGAAAAAGGGAAATTGCAAGAACAATTCAATTCACTGATAATTGAATTCAAATCAATTAGACTCTGAACCCAGAATCCATGAACCACCTAAAGAAAAGAGTGGGGTAATGGACCTGGTATTACTGACCTTGAATTTTCCCACCTGTAAAACTGAAATAATAATAGTACCTACCTCACAAGACAAAAGGATGGCTGCAAAAGTTGGTACAGAGTAAGGGGGACACTGGGGTGGTAGTGGCGGTGGTGGTTTAATAAGGGGAGAAGATGGAGCAGAGTCCAGGCTGAGAGGGCGGTGGGGATAAAGGCAGAGCAGCAGGGGACTGGGCTTTATGACTGGGGGCAGCAATGTTGTTTGCTGAGAGCTCAGTGTCCATCAGCTCAGTTTGGAGAGGCAAATTGGAACTCCTTAGAGGCCAGGCTCAGGAGCTTCAGAGGCAGTGGGGGCCATCAGAATGTCCTATACAAAGGAATAACATGATTGGATCTGGGAATTAAGATAAAGACTGGCTTCAGTATAGAGAAAGGACAGTCCAGTGCAGATATGGTGGGTGATGCAAGGGAATACGGGCAGAGTAGCTCAGTGGTTAAGAGTTTAAGCTTTGAAATAAGACAGACAGGGTTTCAATTCCTGCCTCTGGCTCTTACTATTCATATTACTTTGGATAGCTTACTCCCATTTCCCAAGAGCTCTTCTTTAAAATGATGATGGAATCAGTACTTATCTCTGGGATTGTTTAGATGCATAAATGAGCTAAGGCACGTCAAAGAGGTAAAATTTTAACTGACACCTAGCAAAACACTTCTTTTTCAGTTATAACAATAATATTGGATAACAATGAGTATGTATTTCTTCCAAGTCTGGATCTTTCCTGGTCCCCAGCTCACTTTCATCTCAGATCCAACTGATGGGGCTTGTCCAGTAAAGATTCTCCAGAAAAGGGCGTTTAGCACTCACAGGGGCTAGAATTAGGCCCAGGCAATTCTGAGGCAGGCTGAGACCTCTGACTTGGGACCCTTTGCTGCACTGGTTGAACCTGGACAAATATTTTCTAAGCAACAGAGTACAAAGAAACTATATGGGACTAAAAATAACTGTGTGCATGCACAGTTGGAACATATTAATGACAAGATACAAAAGGCCAAAACCTAGCTGCCACTTCTGAGGTGTCAGGAGCAAAAGCAGGGTACTCTGCACACAGCACCACCATGGGGGTGGGCAGACAACTTGAGCCAACCCTCCGGCTCAACCCATGGGTCCAAACCTACCCTCACCCCATTAAGGCACCTGCTCACTCCCTCAGGAAGCAAGCAGGGGAACCGTTACTTGTTTTCACTCCTTCGTATAGCACACTTCCCAGTAAAGCCTTGCCTGAGTTCCTCATTTGACCTCATCAATTTCTATTGATTAAAGAGTCTAAGAACCTGGCTCAGCAATAGCTCTACCTTCTATTCTGCCAGCATCTTTCCCCACTAAGCAGCACCCCTACTTGGCATTTGCTGTTCTTCATGGTTTATGTTACTCTGGGTGTCTGCAGGCCCACAGCAAGTGGATGCCTGATCTTGGCTGTGAATATGACTCAGAAGTGGCCATAATTACCTCATTGCTTGCTTCCTGTTGAGCACATGATCTGAGAAGCAATCAGCCTTCTCCATGAATAAAGGCTAAATATTTGGGTTTGTAGTTTAAAATGAACAAAATCTCTGTGATATTTGTAATTCAATTCCAAGACAGAGAAAAAAAGCATTTCAAATGGAAAGTGAATGGCAAACTACAAAAAGAGAACTCATTTCTTCCTTTTTGAAATCCAGGTTCATAATGGTTGATTTTCATTTGAAAATACTGAAGAAATGGGAAAAAAAAATGTCTAATGAGATATTTCTAATCATGGATCAGGTGTCTACGGCCAGGCCATTCAAAATGAACACACATCACAGTTACCTACTGGTTACTAATCTCTTTGTAATTTAGGTTGGTGATGACGATTATAACAAATATTTGTATGGTACTCACTATGTCCCATGCAGCATTCTCAGGACTTCATTTTGCACATGAGAAAACTGAGTCATAGCGAGGGAGGTTACACAATATGATCAAGGTCACACTGTTAGGAAGCTGTGGAGTTAGGATTCAAACCCAGACCATCTGTAAACTGTATATCTTTAACCACAATTCTGTGATAACCAACTTCATATTCTTTTGGTTTTACGTTGCTTGCATGTAAATGTATCACTTAAATTAACAATCACCTCCATAATGATTTTATTAAAATTCCACAAGAGGGGAAGACAAATAGGCCTTTCATGTAAATACTGCAGATTATTTCCAGTTTCTAAGATTATTTTAGTTCATGTCATAGAGAAGCTAAGGGCATTTATTGGAATAATGGACACCATCTTGTGTTCCTGGCCTTCTAAGTACCTTTACCTTCTAGGTGATTTCTTCTTTCCCTCATGGTCCTGCAAATTTCTTTCTTTTTTCATATTAACTCTTCTTTTGTACTCTCTATCAACTTGTCATCCTTACTATTGTGCTGTAGCACAAATTAACCCTCTTCCTAGAAAAGAAGCAACAAGCTAACTGTTTATGAATGGTTCTTAGGTACTTGAGGGTGTGTGTCAAATTTATCAACATTTAAATCAACCTGACACTGATTTTGAAGTGTGGGTTCTTCCTCCATACCAGGTAATTCTTCAACACCAGCTAGGTGTCCTACAATTCAATTCAGTTCTGAAGCTGTCTACCTGAGGTTCATATCAGATGCCACAGGTTAAGGGCTCAGTTCCACGAGACTGTTACCCCCTACTCCTTACTTCAGGTGTCAATCAAACATCTGGGTTATTACCTGCGCTTCTGACTGAGTGGCTCTAAAATCAGAAATTTCCAAGACCCCCTCTTTGGTTTGGTTAATTTCCTAATGGCTCACTGAACTCAGGAAACCAGTTTATTCATCAGAGTACCAGTTTATGACAAACGATATAAGGATATGAACCAGATGAAGTGATACACAGGGTGAGGTCCTGAACACAGGAGTTTTTGTTGTACAATTTGTGAAGTTGTAGAATTTGTGGCCCAGTGTAGCAGCATATTGATGCATAGTGGCTCACTAGCCTAGAAATTCTCCCAACTCAGTCTTTCGGGGTTTTTATGGAGCCTTCTTTCCACAGACACAATTTTTTAGACACGATTGACTAAATCATTGGTCACTGGTGATTGAACTCAGTCTCTAGCCCCCTCTTCTCCCTAGAGGCTAGGGGTGGAGTTGAATGTGCCAACCCTCTAGTTACAGGACAGGTTTCCCTGGCAACAGCCTGTCATCCTTAGGTGACCTAAGCGGTTTCCAAAAAGTCACCTTATTAACATAACAAAAGACACTTTTGGGCTCTCATCATTTAGGAAATTCCAAGGCCTTAGGAAGCATCACTACAAACAAAGCTAGTGGAGGTGATGGAATTCCAGTTAAGCTATTTCAAATCCTGAAAGATGATGCTGTGAAAGTGCTGCACTCAATATGCCAGTGAATGTGGAAAACTCAGCAGTGGCCACAGGACTGGAAAAGGTCAATTTTCATTCCAATTCCAAAGAAAGACAATGCCAAAGAATGCTCAAACCACCACACAATTGCACTCATCTCACACGCTAGTAAAGTAATGCTCAAAATTCTCCAAGCCAGGCTTCAGCAATACATGAACCGTGAACTTCCAGAAGTTCAAGCTGGTTTTAGAAAAGGCAGAGGAACCAGAGATCAAATTGCCAACATCCGTTGGATCATTGAAAAATCAAGAGAGTTCCAGAAAAATATCTACTTCTGCTTTACTGACTATGCCAAAACCTTTGACTGTGTGGATCACAATAAACTGTGGAAAACTCTGAAAGAGATGGGAATACCAGACCACCTGACCTGCCCCTTGAGAAACCTGTATGCAGGTCAGGAAGCAACAGTTAGAACTGGATATGGAACAACAGACTGGTTCCAAATAGAAAAAGGAGTACATCAAGGCTGTATATTGTCACCCTGCTTATTTAACTTATATGCAGAGTACATCATGAGAAATGCTGGGCTGGAAGAAACACAAGCTGGAATCAAGATTGCAGGAAGAAATATCAATAACCTCAGATATGCAGATGACACCACCCTTATGGCAGAAAGTGAAAAGAACTAAAGAGCCTCTTGATGAAAGTGAACGAGGAGAGTGAAAGAGTTGGCTTAAAGCTCAGTTTCCAGAAAACTAAGATCATGGCTTCTGGTCCCATCACTTCATGGCAAATAGATGGGGAAACAGTGGAAACAGTGTCAGACTTTATTTTTTGGGGCTCCAAAATCACTGCTGATGGTGATTGCAGCCATGAAATTAAAAGACACTTACTCCTTGGAAGGAAAGTTATGACCAATCTAGACGGCATATTTAAAAGCAGAGACATCACTTTGTCAACAAATGTCCATCTAGTCAAGACTATGGTTTTTCCAGTAGTCATGTATGGATGTGAGAACTGGACTATAAAGAAAGCTGAATGCCACAGAATTGATGCTTTTGAACTGTGGTGTTGGATAAGACTCTTGAGATTCCCCTGGACTGCAAGGAGATCCAACCAGTCCATCCTAAAGGAGATCAGCCCTGGGTGTTCATTGGAGGGACTGATGTTGAAGCTGAAATTCCAATACTTTGGCCACCTGATGCAAAGAGCTGACTCATTGGAAAAGACCCTGATGCTGGGAAAGATTGAGGGCAGGAGGAGAAGGGGACGACAGAGGATGAGATGATTGGATGGTATCATCGACTCGATGGACATGAGTTTGGGTGGACTCCGGGAATTGGTGAGGGACAGGGAGACCTGGCGTGCTGTGGTTCATGGGGTCGCAAAGAGTTGGACATGACTGAGTGGCTGAGCTGAACTGAACTGAAGCGTTCCAGAACCTGGAAGAAGAGAGATATATTTTGCTGTTGTGTAGATATACAAACTAGTGAACTTATTAATGGGAATTTTCTTAAAATGAAAGAAGGGGGTTACATCATGTTTAACTCCTCATCCCCTAATAATTTTTTTTTAATTAAAAGGAATTAACCACATGCATTTGTTTGCTAGGGTTGCTGTAACATAGTACTACAGACTGGTTGGCTTAAACAAATTTATTTTCTTATGGTTCTGGAAACTGGAAGTCTGAAGTCCAAATGTCATCAGGATTAGTTTCTTCTGCAGGCTATGAGGGAAAGAACTCCAGGTTTTTCTCCTTGGCTTATAGGTGACTGTCTTTTCCCTATGTTTTCATATCACCTTCTCTTCCTATGTATTTGTGTCCAAATTTCCTCTTTTGATAAGGATACCAGGCATATCAGATTATGGCCACACTTATAACTTATTTTAACTTAATTACCTGTGTAAAAACCCTACCTCCAAATATAATCACATTCTGAGATACTGGGAGTTAGAACTTCAACATACAAATTTAGGAGTAGGGGCATAATTCAGTTCATAACATCATACAAAATAAAAATTGTCCAGGTGATTTACCACTATCCTAAAAATAAGAGTTCTTAATGGGGAGCTTTTTCTTTCAGTGGGATTGGCAGAGTATGTAGAAAAATAACTGCCAAGTACAGACCATGCTCGATTCCTGGGTCGGGAATTCTTGGGCTTCCCTTGTGGCTCAGCTGGTAAAGAATCCGCTGGCAGTGTGGGAGACCTGGGTTCATTCCCTGGGTTGGGAAGATCCCCTGGAGAAGGGAAAGGCTATCCACTCCAGTATTCTGGCCTGGAGAATTCCATGGACTGTATAGTCCATGGTGTTGCAAAGAGTCGGACACAACTGAGTGACTTTCCCTTCACTTCACAGACCATGCTGTGTTTTTGGAAACCATCACAATATCACCGGTGTCTTAAGGAGGGTTCTTTTCTTTTCTGATAAAGTGCTATAACTAGAGATTGCATTTCTGACAATATTTTAAGTTTTTCCCTCCATTTTCCCCATCTGATGTAAAGTCCACCTTGGACTTTACTTTTCTACATCTTCTTTTACTTTCCAATTCTTTCTTTTGTGCCTTCTGATTCTTTTCATCGTACTGACATCTGAGTACTTTTTACTGGGAATTCCCTTCCCTCATTTGTAAAGTAGTGAAAATAATTACCTTCTCCAGGGATTGTTGAGGGTTGCATAATAGTAACTGTGCAAAAAGTCTTCCTTTTAACTGTATACAATTGTATTTGCTCCCTATTTAAATTGTGAATTCTTAGGGAACAGGGAATGTATTCGATTTCCAATGCATAAAAGTAGACACTAAAATAATGATGAGGAAATAAATTGATTCTATGAAAAAGGGCATTTTACTTTAAGTTATAAAATAATCTAATTTTAACAAGATGTAAGATCCAAGGAGGAATATAAACCTGGGAGCAGGCTAAGGGTGTGACTTTGGAAGTGGAAGGTTGTGACAGCAGGATTATCAGATATAGAGCTGAGTCTTTCAGGGAAATGTGTTCCCAGGAGAGTTAGGAAAGAATCAGTAGGATGGGTTGAATAGCATCCTCCCAAATTCGTATACGGATGTCTTAACCCCCAATGCCTCAGAATATGACTATTTGAAAATAGGATCACTGAACATGTAATCAGTTAAAATGCAATCGTCCTGGAGTAGAGCAGGCTTCCAATCCAACATGACTGGTGTCTTTATGAGAGGAGGACATCTGGACCCAAAGACAACGTACTAGGAGGATGTTATATGAACATGAAGCAGAGGTGAAGTGACGCATCTACAAGGCAAAGAATTTAAAGATTAGCAGCAACTCATGAGAAGTTAGCAGAGCAGATTCTCCCTCACCATCTTTAGAAGGATCCACATCTGCCACCTCTGTGATCTTGGACTTCTGACTTCTAGAAGTAAGACAACAAATTTCTGTCATTTAAGCTGCCTAGTCAAAAAGCATTTGTGGCAACCTAGGAAAATCAAACAAAAGAACTGGCAGCAATGAAGCCCAGCTGGATAGGGTTCAAGCCAAAGCTCTTCCATCCTAAGAGTCAGCATTTTGGGGTAAGGAACGGCACATCAAGACATCTGAAAAGAATGTGAGAGCACAAGTAAAACACAAAGGATGCTGAGAGATGCTGGGATTGGAGGCAACCTATTGAATGCCAACCTGATACAATTTGTAGAAAGCTAAGCTAGGATGATCTGGGATTTGACAGAGGACATTTGAATGCACATTAATATCAATATAGATAAACAATTAGAATAAATAGTTTACCAGTGATGTAACTGATGGCTGTTTGGAGGTTAATGTACACTACGGGAAAGAATAACAGCACATATCCCAACTGGGCCTAAAAGAGTACTTTTAACCAGTGGTAATTATTTGCTTGTTTGCTAAACCAATGCTTTTTCTAATTATTCTGTTAAAGAAAAGTTAATGGAGACTAGCTCCGGGTTATAAAACAGGAAACTTGTGAAATGCAAACATGCCATGTTTGTGAAAGTGCAAATGCATTTGCAGTTAACGATTGGCAGTAAATTAAGGTTGTTATTTTCTCAAACATTGGTTACTTTGGGTAAAGAGAAGTAGAAACATCATCAGATTTAACGAATTTGCCCATTGTGCTTATTGCATATTTGAATTTGTATATCTCTATATAATCAATCAATGAATAAAAATCAACTTTGACTTAAAAAAGAAAAAGCCTACTAGTTATTTTAGGATATATTTTCAATGTACTTTATTGTTGGTGCAAATATTTGCTTTCTTGATTAGAGAAAGTATCAAGTGCGAGTTTGTAAATGGACTGCTCTCTTGCAGAGAATCATTTTCCTTTTTGAACTTTTAACTATTTATTCAAATTAAATGAAGTTTTATGTTAATTGCTTTGCCATTCTATAAAGCGCTACAGAAAAGTAAGCATTACCAGTCATACTTGTGGGCTGGGGCCCACAATATTCTGTGTGTAGCTTCTTATATACTGTACTTTTTAAAATCTCAAGCATGTCTTTTTAGTAAATGGAAGTGTGAAACCTTTGGCATTTGACTCAATGAGGTCTGGTTGACAAGGGCAAACTGGGGCAGACAGGAAGGTCTGGGGCCTGGAAAAAGACAGAGATCTTTTGAAGGTGGGGAAGTCACAGAAGTGAGGGGAATAACAGGTCAGGAAAATGTTTTCACAGATAGAACACACACTTCTCAAGTATAGAGAATGAGCAGTGGAGTATCTGGAAATACATAGACTATGAGGACAAGTTGTATAGGATCAGGCAGCCCAGAGGTTTTGAACATGGCCTGTGGGGTCACAGACACATAGATTTGAGTTTCGGCTTCACTAATCAAAAGCTCTACGGTTTGGGAAACATATAAGTCTCTTTCTAATCATCAAGTGGTGAAAGTGTTATTTGTTCAAATGTGTCTGACTCTTTGTGACCTCATGGACTGTAGCCCTCCAGGCTCCTCTGTTCATGGAATTCTCCAGACAAGAATATGGAGTGAGTGTCATGCCCTCCTCCAGGGGGTCTTCTCTACCCAGGGACTGAATGTGGGCCTCCTCCATTGCCCACAAATTCTTTACCATCTGAGCCACCAGGAAGGCTCCTTCAAGTTTGGACTGTAGTCTGCAAGGCTCTCTGTCCATGGAATTCCCCAGGTAAGAATACTGGAGTGGAGTGCCATTTCCTTCTCTAGGGCAACCTCCAGACTCAGGGATTGAACTCACATCTCTTGGGTCTCCTGCATTGTCAGGTGAATTCTTTGCCATTGGGCCACCTGGGAAGCCCATTCATCAACTATTGACTCATGTATATTTGGGCTTCTCAGGTGGCTCAGCAGTAAAGAATCCACCTGCAATGCAGGAGATACAAGAGATGCAGGTTCAGTCCCTGGGTTGGGAAGACACCCCGGATGAAGGCATAGCAACCCACTCCAGTATTCTTGACTGGAGAATCCCATGAACACAGGAACCAGGTGGGCTACAATTCGAAGTGTCGCAAAGAGTCGGACACGACTGAAGTGACTGAGCACACGTGCATGTATATTTAGGACAACTATTTTCAAATCAGAATTGGTTGTCTTCAGGTGTGTGGAGAGGGTCAATTTTGAGGTTTAGTATCATGCAAATCCTCTTACAGAGGAAGAGGAAGATAACTCAACCAGACCAGCAGGTCACCTGTCACCATGTGAAGGAGGATGCACATGGCCTGGGTAGAGGGGACACACTTGCCATTCGTCCTGATGCTGTGGAGGTAAGTCTTCTCTTGACAGGTGCACCTCACCTTTGCCCATGGGTGAGACAGCTGATCACTATCCAAGCACGTGTCTTTCTCATCAGCCCGATGCATGTTTATGACACCTGGATCACAGATGTGTATGTGTAATGGGGGGAGTTCTTGACACACAAGGAGGCAGAGGTGGTGTGGAAGGAAAAGAATGTTTCAGTGGAAATTAAGAGAACAGTTACAGACCTCATTACAAAGTGTCAGAGGTAACGAGATATTTACAGTGCTGAGGTCCTTTGACAATGTGTTTCCACACTTCATTTGACTTAGAATTATCTTAATTATTCTTCACACTTGAGCAAAACAAATCCAGCCATTCTCACAGACACATTTAATGCACCATAAAATGCATTAAATGAGCCCAAAGAAAGTGCCTCCAGACAATAGAAAGTGTTTTCATTAGATCTTCACTCCCAAATCTGGGTAAGAACTGACGAAGGAGTTGAAACTGAGTCAGAGTGTCACTCAGGCAGCCAAGTGGGCAGCTCGGAGGTCACACAGTTCATCGTTGCCATGGGTGCACCTTACCATGGTAACAGTGAACAGCAGAGACGGTGCTTTACGCTGAGGAAGAACTTGGGGATGTGGAGCAGATGGCCCGTTGTCTGTTTCTATTTTGAGCATGACGATGAGCAATGGATCCCATTATATAACTGGAAGGGGAGAACCATCTAAGCCATTGGTGGTCGATGAGGTTGACTGTGGAGCCACAGATTGGCACCAGGTGCATTGCCAGTCCCAGCAATATTTTAGTACCTGCTCAGAAGGTGCCATGGTAACCATGGGTAACTCCAAGAGTCATACCCTAGACCACACAGCACTGGGAAAGGAAGTGAGAAGTGGCTACCACCAAGCCCAGCAGATGCTTTCTATAGTCAGTGCAGACAATATGGATATGAACACTTTACCTTCATTACAAAATCCTGAATAATTTAAAAAGACCTTCAGTTTTTAATCCTTCTGTCAAAGAAAGATGAAATACTCACCTGATGATCTTACTTAGTTTAGTGATTCTTCAAGTGTTTCCCAGAATACTGAGAAGAGAGAGAATTATTTCACATTGAAGGTAATGACAAGCATATGTCCTAAAAGTGCTTTCTCTAAAGTTGATTTTGTAGTGCCTTAGAAGAGTAATTCAATAAAAGTTTCCTTGTCAAATAAATTTGGGCAATGCAAAATCAAGCAGACTTATTCACTAATGGACATTACAATCTTTGATTTATGATATGAATTATGGATATGTGAGTACAGCATATAAAATACAGTAATCCCAAAACCTATTTGACTAAGGAGGGCTTTTTTCCTGTGCAGTGTTTAGGGGAAGGTTGAGCAGGAGTATATTTGGACTGGTGCTTTGCAGATACCCCTTTTGGAAAAGGCCACTGTTGACTACTTTAGGAATAATCAGGAAAAAATTACACAATTTAGCACTGTACAAATGGTTGAGATTTAACTGTTCTATTTGAGACCATCAAGAGTTCTTTACTTGTACTTGCTCCATGTATTGGAGAAGGAAATGGCAACCCACCAGTATTCTTGCCTGGAGAATCCCATGGACAGAGGAGCCTGGTGGGCTGCTGTCCATGGGGTCGCACAGAGTCGGACATGACTGAAGTGACTTAACATGCATGCATGCATTGGAGAGGGAAATGGCAACACACTCCAGTATTCTTGCCTAGAGAATCCCATGGACAGAGGAGCCTGGTGGGCTGCTGCCCATGGGGTCGCACAGAATCGGACACGACTGAAGTGACTTAACATGCATGCATGCATTGGAGAGGGAAATGGCAACACACTCCAGTATTCTTGCCTGGAGAATCCCAGGGACAGAGGAGCCTGGTGGGCTGCTGTCTATGGGGTCGCACAGAGTTGGACATGACTGAAGCGACTCAGCAGCAGCAGCTCTATGTATAAAATGAGAATAGCACCTTAGTTTTGAATATTTTCATCAAACTCTCCATATATGTGGTCAGTATTGTTTTGGGTTCCTTCATGTTTCTATTTAGTCCTTCAAGTCACGTGAAGGAGAAACAAGCCGATTCATGGAAAAGTTTTCGAAATAGGAGGTACTGAATGAAAAGAAAAGTTATCTAGTGACTGACGTATCATATACTACTTTGTATTTCAGAAGATTTAAATTCCAAGGGCCTTGAAATTCTCAAAAACTTCACTGAGAAACATCATAACCTAAGAAATAGGTTCTATGCTCTGTTAAATACTTATTATTTTCATCCTCCTGTAATCTTTTGCAGCCATAGTACAGCATGTTCCCAATCACAGACTTTTTAAAGATCAAGTTCTGCCTCAGAAGTGTATCTTGAATAATGTAGAATTAATGGCTATGTAAGTCCCCCTCAGCTTATGCTAGGTAACCCTATACTCAATTATGTAAGTTTTCAGACCACGAATAATCAAATCAGCCTAGACATTATCAGCTTTGTCTGTATTCTTGCGGCACACCAACTTGATAGCAGACTTCTAGCGCAATATTTAATGGATTTTCTCAGGATATCTTCACTGATGATGAAAAGGACAATGGAGCCTGCAGTGTTGCAAGCTCACAACCAAAAATATGGCAATTGGGCTTGGGGAGCAGGATCGAGACAGGAATGTGCTCACTCTGAGGCTGCTGGCATTAACGTGTTCACAGGTGAGCAGGGAGCTTGATCTGCCGATATTACAGAATCACCTCTGAGTACTGGGCAGAGCTTTGTGGCTGGTTGGAAGATGAACAGGGAGTATGGTCAGGATTGGGGTGGGGACTCTGCCCAGACGCGAGCTCTGGGCCGAAGGGTCAGGGTCGGAGATCCACACTCTGCTCCAGGCTTTGCTGCCATTCACTGTTCCCTCAGGACATGTCTGGGCTAGGATTCACAGGCCTTGCCTTCCACCCTGCACCGTGTAAATCACCGCCAGGGTGGCCTCGGGGCCGCTGGGCCCACTAACGTGCCCTCATATAGCTCTGAGAGCTCCTGCTCAGATGACCTCCACAAATCTTGTTACTTGGAGCTGAGTGCACTGGAGAATTAAGTGTATTTGAAAGGAAAAATAAATCATTCAAATTAAGTGGGGAAGATTCTGGTGTGATGTAGTAAAAGCATTATTGAAGGGGAAAGAAGAGGTTATAGAGGGGTGTGGAGAAGAAATTGCGTATCTTTGTGACTTTATGATTATAAACAGGAGCTCTTTGTTCAGTATTGCAGATAGAGTCTTGATGCAATAATATTATAATAACTAAAATAATAATAATAAGCATTTATCAAGTGCTTATGATATACCAGGTACTGTGCTAAGGGCTTCATGGGCTTCATTTCATTAAATTTTTTACTACAAATAGTCACTGTTATAATCCACATTTTACTTATTAGGAAACTGAGGCTCAGAGGGGTTTAGTAATTCTTCAAGGTTGTACAGCTAGTTCACCGAAAAGCTTGGTCATTGGATTCTCATGATAGGAGATCTTAATCAAAAGTTGTGCTGATAATGAGTCATACTACTTGGGTGTGGGAGTAAAACAGATTTCAAAAAAACAGAAGACATATTTCTTTCTGACATGGAGTTCATGCTCAAGAAAGGAAGATACAGTATTTCAAATAGTTAGTTGGATGTTTATATGGCTATATGTGGCTGGGAAAGAGAAGTACAGGATGCTGTCAGGACATCTCACAGGGGCCCTTGACCAAACCCGTGCTGTACTCCCTACATCATTCTGCCTTTATCCACAGATTTAGGGACCAGCATACATTTTGTTGTTTGTTTAGTCACTGAGTCATATCCGACTCTTCTGAGACCCCACAGACTGTAGGGCGCCAGGCTCCTCTGACTATGGGAATTTCCAAACAAGATTACTAGAATGGGTTACCATTTCCTTCCCCAGGAGATCTTCCTGACCCAGGGACTGAACCCACTTCTCTGCAGCTCCTGCATTGCAGGCGGATTCTTTACATCTGAGCCACTGGCCAGCATATATACACATGCACAATAGAGTGAGTTAGGAAATTCAGGTCCATCACTCCCATCACAAGTTGTATTTTATAGTGTTCACTGATTCTCAGTTCAAGAAGAAGAAAATACATTATCAATGTGCATATTATCATATTCTGTGCCTTATATGACTACTGGATAAAAAGTGTATCTTTACAGAAGGATTGTCTCAGTTCAGTTCAGTTCACTCATGTCTGACTCTTTGCGACCCCATGGCCTGCAGCACGCCAGGCTTCCCTGTCCATCACCAGCTCCCAGAGCTTGCTCAAACTTATGTCCACCAAGTTGGTGATGCCATCCAACCATCTCATCCTCTGTCATCCCCTTCTCCTCCCGCCTTCAATCTTTCCCAGCATCAGGGTCTTTTCAAATGAGGCAGTTCTTCGCCTCAGGTGGCCAAAGTATTGGCGCTTCAGCTTCAGCATCAGTCCTTCCAATGAATGTTCAGGACTGATTTCCTTTAGGATTGACTGGTTGGATCTCCTTGCAGTCCAAGGGACTCTCAAGAGTCTTTTCCAACACCACAGTTCAAAAGCATCAATTCTTCTGCACTCAGCTTCTTTATAGTCCAACTGTCACATCCATACATGACTACTGCAAAAACCATAGCTTTGACTATATGGACCTTTTTTGGCAAAGTAATGTCTCTGCTTTTTAATATGCTGTCTAGATTGGTCATAACCTTCCTTCCAAGGAGCAAGCAGCTTTTAATTTCATGGCTGCAGTCACCATCTGCAGTGATTTTGGAACCCCCAAAATAAAGTCTCACTGTTTCCTTTGTTTCCTCATCTATTTGCCTTGAAGTGATGGGAGCAGATGTTATGATCTTAGTTTTCTGAATGTTGAGCTTTAAGCCAACTTTTGCACTCTCCTCTTTCACTTTCAGCAAGAGGCCCTTTAATTCTTTTTTGCTTTCTGCGATAAGCGTGGTGTCATCTGCATATCTGAGGTTATTGATATTTCTCCCAGCAATCTTGATTCCCGATTGTGCTTCATCCAGCCCAGCATTTCTCATGATGTACTCTGCATGTAAGTTAAATAAGCAGGGTGACAATATACAGGCTTGATGTACTCCTTTCCTGATTTGGAACCAGTCTGTTTTTCTAAGTACAGTTCTAACTGTTGCTTCTTGACCTCTATACAAATTTCTTAGGAGGCAGATCAGGTGGTCTGGTATTCCCATCTCTTGAAGAATTTTCCACACTTTGTTGTGACCCACACAGTCAAAAGCTTTTGTGTGGTCAATAAAGCAGAAGTAGATGTTTTTCCGGAACTCTCTTGTGTTTTTGAGGATCCAATGGATGTTGGCAATTTGGCAGGTTTGTCTACTTGATCTTTATGCCATTTTCAGCTTAGTAGTTGTGGCAAGAGAATAGAGGCACATCTAAAATTCTTATCCCCAGTCCTTTATTACTAGCCTGTTCGTGCTTATTCCTTTCGGAGGAGTCAGAGGAAGAGTGTGGGAGTGTGGATCTGGGTCCACTGCTCATTCGGATCCCAGTGGGGTTGGGTTTCAGTGGCCAAATGGGACTCTGGAAACTGCAGGCACTTGGTGAGTTCCTTCTCTCCTGCGGGGGGGCTTTAGGCATTCTTCCAAAGGGACTGTTCCTCAGCTGAACCCTGCCATCTGCTCTTGTCTACCCTGGCACTGCCAGGGGATGGTTTCATCTCAAGTCAGGTTCTCTAGAAACAGGCTCTGGGACAAGGTGCTCTTTGAGAAACACCTATGGGAAGTGGGGAAACAGGATCTGGAAGGGGGAAGGGTGAGAACCCCCCAGGGGTGTGTTCTCAGGCCTGGTCCTTGAGGATTCTGAGTCTAAGTCATGTGCAGAGGTGGAGGCCAGTGGGCCCAGCTCTTATATCCATGCCAGTCCCCTCATCCCAAGGAGAGCTAACTTCTTGGGGGTCTCCAGAAGCCGAAGAGCTAGGGGTGGTTTCAACAGCAGCAGGAGCTGAAGGGGCCCTCTGTCTAGATCCTCAGCAGGGTACACTCCAACCACTCTTGAGTCCCAGTCCTTCAGTGGGGATTGTGGAAGTTTATAACAAAAACACACATATTTTCACCTTTCTGATGAGAGCCCAGCAGATGGAGAAGGGGGAATCAGGTGCTGACATCAGAAAAATCTCCAGATTCTCTGTTTCCTGCTTCTCAATGGGGAGAAGGTGGTCCTGCCAGTGGGAACATCTCTAGATGATGACCCCAGGAATGCAAAGCTGTTTTAAAGCACCTGCCCTTCAGAACAGACATCCTCTGGTATGGAGTCAGGAAGTGACATTCTATCACTTAGGGATAGTCTCCACATGGGCCACAGAAAGAGGAACCAGTTTAACACACTGTAAACTGACTCTCACAAGTAATACAATTACAATTTTTCCTGCATCTGTACATTTCAAATGGCAAATGTTACAGTGCAGGAAACATAATTCATTAACTTTTCTATACTCAAATGTTTAATTCCAGTCGATTTACAATTTAAATAATTGCTTCAATAACTTGTTTATGAATGTCAATCATTCCAGAATGAATTCCTTAAGCCAATCCCCTGGTAAAACTTTGTAAAATGTCTTCTCAAGAGAAAATGACCCTTTTAAAAGAAATTTCTTTCACAAGTCTTGAAAGGTGTGGGCCAAAAAAAGAAAAGGTAAGATATTTTCTTTCTAAGTCTTTGACGCCTATTGTGTGTCTTTGCCAGAAAAAGAATGCTAAATGCTGAGTTCCCTTCTCAGGAGTTGCTGTGGCTTTACTCCCTTGGCGCATGTAGCTTCTAGAATCCTAGATTCTGCAGTTAATGTGTGGAATAGTTGTTTAGAATGCCATGCTTCACTGAATAATCTCTTTCCCCATTTTTCATGGAGCGATGTCCAATTAATTTCACATTGTCTTTTTGATGGCTGCAACCAATTGGCTGTTTAAAGTCAAAAGATTTTACCCAGATAGAAATAATTATGGTGAGTAAATGAGACTATATAGCCAAAACAGAGAATCGACTCAGCCCTTTGTCTACATGCTGACGCTTCTAATTTTTACATTTCTGACTTCAATCAATGACAGATTCTCTTCACAAAAGAAGTACATCCAGAGTCTCAATTTATAGATTTGCTGGTTGTTTACATGTTGGAAAACTTGCCTGATATTATGTCCTAAGTTTACAATTTATACTATATGTATCATTTTGCTGTTGTTCTCTGATTACACTAACTGAATTACGTTTTTTGAGCAGATGAAGACATTTTGCATAAGGAAGTAAAGGCCTCCAAAGAAGAAGGATTTATGTATCTATGTGTGGGCCTCCATGAGCCTCTTATGTGCCTGTGTCAGGCCAGGGCTTTCCTTCAAGGGAGGAGCATCCACCCTAATAGGATGCATCCCTTTATAATTTCTAGGAGCCACGGGAAGACAGATCCATAATTCTTAATGAAAGCAGGGGTCGGTGACTGATAAGACAACTCCCAAAATACATGAAACAAAGAAAAGAAATTAAATTCAAGGAAAGTGGAAATCAATATTGACTCAAAGAAACTATAAATCTTGATATTCCATACAGTAAATATGTATGTTTGTCATTACTCGTTTGGACATGTGAAGCAAAATCACGTTTAAGGCCTCCTGGAAAGCAGCCAGATTTCTACTTGCCTGTAGCAAAAGATGGTTTATGCCAGGTAAGTGGAAGAAAAGAACTGATTTAATTAATCTTGTCACCGAGGTTTTGCGACTGAGGAAGGGTGAATTGGGAAAAAGGCTAGCAAGACATTTTCTAACGTTTGTTTATAAAAATAATTTAAAATAGCATACTGTATCTTATACATGCTTGAGGCTAACTGTCTTCAAGTTGTATAACCACCTCATCTACTCTGACTAGCAGCAGATCAGATCAGTGAACCTCCCGATTTTCTTCTCCACTTGAATAGTCATGAATCACTTCTATATGGGCTTTAGAGCAGTTCATTAATTTATTAAGCAAATAGTTATTTGATGTTTATTATGTAACAGTCTGTTCCAGGTGCCAGGGATATGATGATGAGCCAAATGGACAAAGCTGCTGCCCTCACAGAACTTATTCTCTAGTCTTTATGATACACAAGAAAGAAGGAAACATATATATTCCATATTTTTAGGTCAGGATGAGTCTATGAAGAAAATGGACAGAGTAAGGAGATAGAGTGTGTGGGAAGGGAGTGCTATTTTTAAGTCTGCCAAGGAAGGCTTCTTTGAGATGTCCTTTGAGGAGAAACTTTAAGTGATGTAATCTATATGATTACATTAAATCAAGATGAGTCTGAAAAGGTGTAATCTACATGAATATTTCAGGGCATAGAGAACACAAGCCCTGAAGTAGACATGTATTGTCTTGGGGTGCTGCGTCACTGACATGAGCTCAGTAGAGCTAGCTAAATTACTATCCAGGTTGGTTGTAAGGGGAAAAGATTGATATGTAAGGCAAGATTTTAATGCTGAAACCAAGAGATTCCAGAAGCAGGGTCCTGATGGGGCCAAAGTCTGAAATGTTTAGGCAGTTCTAAAGCTGGCGATGAGATTTAACGGAGCCAGTTGCAAGAGGAGCCAAGGTGAAGAGCCAGAGTGATTGGGAAGCCCACGAGAGGAGTGCTGATGCAGACTCACAGGGTGTGGAGTAAGGGGAGGTGAACATGGGACAGTTCCTGAGCCAAAGGCTGACGTCTGTCAATTACTTAAGGCTCGTCTTTTTCACAAGTGTGCCGTGTGCGCTAGAAAGGTTGGATAGGTGGTCGCTGGAGTCAGGCAGGGTGAGATAGAGAACCAACTGAATCCTAGAAGGATCAGCTCTAGTTTGAAGCATTCTATGAAAATCTGAGGTTTGGGCATGATGGATGAGTCTGAGAGGAAGTGCAGTTTCTAGGCTTATCAAGGACTGGAAATAAAGTTGGCTGCTCAGAGTGGGAACTGGCCATTTTGTTACCTGAAATCCAGCACATACATGGGTTAATTGTTCAACCAATTAGACTGTAGGATATAAATATTTTTTAGCAAACATATTATTTGCTTGGTTTGACCCAGAGCATAAGGATATTTCCAGACCTTGTAAACAATGCCCATTTCTTCTCCCTATGTGCACACACAAACATGCACATACACACACACACAGTCGACAGGTACTAACCTCAGAGCTGTTTTTCCATTATTCCATTTAACAAACAATTATTGAAATGCTATTTTGTGGCAGGTCTGAAGATACAAAAATAAATAGCAACTGATCCCCTTCATAGATCACAGCCTTGTCATGACAAAGGAGATTGTGTAACTCAATGAAGCTATGAGCCATGCTGTGCAGGGCCACCTGAGATGGATGGGTCATAGTGGTCCACTGGAGGAAGGAATGGCAAACCACTCCAGTGTGTGCTGCAAGAACCCCACGAACAGTGAGAAAAGGCAAAAAGATATGAAAGTGGGAGGTGAGCCCCCCAGGTCAGAAGGTGTCCAGTATGCTACTGGAGAAGAGTGGAGGGCAACTACTAGTAGCTACAGAAAGAATGAAGTAGCTGGGCCAAAGAAGAAATGATGCTCAGCTGTAGATGTGTCTGGTAGTAAAAGTTCAATGCTGTAAAGAGTGATAATGTATAGGAATCTGGAATGTTAGCTCCCTGAATCACGGGAAATTGAACATGACCAAGCAGGAGAAGGCAAGAGTGAACATCTATATCTTAGAAGTCAGTAAAATACAATGGACAGGAATGAACAAATTTAATTCAGATAACCATTATATTTACTACTGAGGGCAAGAATCCCTAGAAGAAAGGGAGTAGCCCTCATAGTCAACAAAAGAATCTGAGATGCAGTACTTGGATGCAATCTTAAAAAATGATAGAATGATCTGGGCTCATTTCCAAGGAAAACCATTCAACATCACAGTAATATAAGCCTAGGTCCCAACCACTATGCCAAAGAAGCTGAAGTTGACTGGTTCTATGAAGATCTATAAGATCTTCTAGAACTAACACCAAAAAAAATACCCTTTTCATTATAGTGGATTGGAATGCAAAAGTAGGAAGTCAAGAGATACCTGGAGTAACAGGCAAGTTTAGCCTTGGACTACAAAATGAAGCAGGGCAAAGGTTAACAGAGTTTTGCCAAGATAACACACTGGTTCACAGCAAACACTCTCTTCCAGCAACACAAAAGACAACTCTACACATGGGCATCATGAGATGGTCAATACAGATTGATTATATTCTTTGCAGCTGATGATGTAGAAGCTCTATATATGTCAGCAAAAACAAGACCGGGAGCTGACTGTGGCTCAGATCATGAGCTCTTATTGCAAAATTCAGGCTTAAATTGAAGAAAGTGGGGAAAACCACTAGGCCACTCAGGTATGGCCTAAATCAAATCCCTTTGATGAATAGATTCAAGAGATTATATCTAGTAGACAGAGTGCTTGAAGAAATATGGACAGAAGTTGGAAACACTGTGCAGGAGGCAGTGACCCTAAACTATCCTAAGGTAAAATAAATGCAAAAAAGTAAAGTGGTTGTCTGAGGAGCCTTTACAAATAGCTGAGGAAAGAAGAGAAGAGAAAGGCAAGGGAAAAAGGGAAAGATATACCCAACTGAATGCAGAGTTACAGAACATAGCAAGGAGAGATAAGAAGGCTTTCTTAAATGAACAATGCAGAGAAATAGGGAAAAGCAATAGAATAGAAAAGACTAGAGATCTGTTCAAGAAAATCAGAGATACCAAGGGAATATATTATGCAAGGATGGGCATGATAAAGGACAGAAACTGTAAGTATCTAACAACAGCAAAAGAGATTGAGAGGAGGTGGCAAGAATACGCAGAATAATACAAAAAAGGTGTTAATGCCCCAGATAACCATGATGCTGTTGTCATTCACTTCAAGCTGGACATCCTGGAGTGTGAAGTCAGGTGGCCTTAGGAAGCATTACCATTAATACAAACAAAGCTAGTGGAGATTAAGGAATTCCAGTTGAGCTATTTAAAATCTTAAGAGATGCTGCTGCTAAAGTGCTGCACTCAATATGCCAGTAAATTTGGAAAACTCAGCAGTGGCCACAGGACTGGAAAAGGTCAATTTTCATTCCAATCCAAAGAAGGGCAATGCCAAAGAATGTTCACACTACTGCACAATTGCACTCATTGCACACACTAACAAGGTAATTCTCAAAATCCTTCAAGCTAGGCTTCAGCAGCATGTGAACTGAGAACTTCCAGATATACTAGCTGGATTTAGACAAGGCAAAGGAACCAGAGATCAAATTGCCAACATTCATTGCATCATAGGGAAAACAAGGAAATTCCAGAAAAATATCTGCTTCTGCTTTGTTGACTATATTAAGGGTTTTGACTGTGTGGATTGCAACAAACTGTGCAAAATTCTTGAAGAGATGGGAATACCAGACTTTACCTGTCTCCTGAGAAACCTGTATGAGTGTCAAGATGCAACAGTTAGAACTGGGCATGGGACAACTGACTGGTTCAAAATTGGGAAAGGAGTACATCAAGGCTGTATATTGTCACCCTGCTTATTTAACTTATATGCAGAGTATATCATTCAAAATGATGGGCTGGATGAATCATAAGCTGGAATCAGGATTGCTGGGAGAAATATCAACAACCTCAGATATGCAGATGATACCACTCTAATGACAGAAATGGAAGAGGAACTAAAGAGCCTCTCGATGAAGGTGAAAGATGAGAGTGAAAAAGCTGGCTTAAAACTCAACATTCAAAAAACTAAGATCGTGGCATCTGATCACATAACTTCATGGCAAATAGAAGGGGAAAAATTAGAAGCATGACAGATTTTCTTTCCTTGGGCTCCAAATTCACTGCAGACGGTGACTGCAGCCAGGAAATTAAAAGTCACTTTCTCCTTGGAAGGAAAGCTATGACAAACCTAATGAAAGTGAAAGTGTAAGTAATTCAGTCATGTCTGACTATTTGCTTCCTCGTGGACTGTAGTCTGCCAGGCTCCTCTGTCCATGGGATTTCCCAGGCAATAATACTGGAGTGGGTTGCCATTCCCTTCTCCAGGTTATCTTCCTTACCCAGGGATTGAACTCAGGTCTCCTACATTGCAGGCAGATTCTTTACTGTCTGATCCATCAGGGAAGCCCTCAAACCTAAACAGTGTATTAAAAAGCAGACATCATGTTGCCAACGAATGTCCATATAGTCAAACTATATTTTTTCCCGATAGTCATGTACGGATATGAAAGTTGGACCATGAAAAAAGCTGAGTGCTGAAGAACTGAAGCTTTCAAATTGTGGTGTTGGAGAAGATTCTAGAGAGTCTCTTGGAGTATAAGCAGATCAAATCAGTCAGTCCTAAAGGAAATCAACCCTGAATATTCATTGGAAGGACTCAAGCTGAAGCTAAAGCTCTGATACTTTGGCCACCCGAAAAGAAGAGTTGACTCATTGGAAAAGACCTTGAAGCTTGGAAAGATCGAAGACAAAGGAGATGGGTGCAGCAGAGGATAAGATGGGTTGGATAGTATCACTGACTCAATGGACATGAATTTGAGCAAACCCTGGGTGAAATGCAGTACTTGGATGCAATCTCTAAAACGACAGAATGATCTCTGTTCGTTTCCAAGGCAAACCGTTCAATATCACGGTAATCCAAGTCTATGTCCTGACAAGTAATGCTGAAGAAGCTGAAGTTGAATGGTCCTATGAAGACCTACAAGAACTTTTAGAACTAACATCCAAAAAAAAGATGTCCTTTTCATTATAGGGGACTGGAATGCAAAAGTAGGAAGTCAGGAAACACCTGGCGTAACAGGCAAATTTGGCCTTAAAGTACAGAATGAAGTGGGGCAAAGGCTAATAGAGTTTTGCCAAGAGAACGCACTGGTCATAGCAAACACCCACTTCCAACAACACAAGAGAAGACTCTACACGTGGACATCACCAGATGGTCAACACCGAAATCAGACTGATTATATTCTTTGCAGCCAAAGATGGAGAAGCTCTATACAGTCAGCAAAAACAAGACCGGGAGCTGACTGTGGCTCAGATCATTGTCAAATTTAGACTTAAATCAAAGAAACTAGGGAAAACCACTAGGACATTCAGGTATGACCTAAACCAAATCCTTTATGATTATACAGTGGAAGTGAGAAATAGATTTAAGGGACTAGGTCTGATAGACAGAGTGCCTGAAGAACTATGGATGGAGGTTCGTGACATTGTACAGGAGACAGGGATCAAGACCATCCCCATGGAAAAGAAATTCAAAAAAGCAAAATGGCTGTCTGAGGAGGCTTTGCAAATAGCTGTGAAAAGAAGAGAAGCAAAAAGCAAAGGAGAAAAGGAAAGATATTCCCATTTGAATGGAGAGTTCCAAAGAATAACAAGGAGAGATAAGAAAGCCTTCCTCAGCGATCAATGCAAAGAAAGAGAGGAAAACAACAGAATGGGAAAAACTAGAGATCTCTGCAAGAAAACTAGAGATACCAAGGGAACATTTCATGCAAAAATGGGCTCAATAAAGGACAGAAATGGTATGGACCTAACAGAAGCAGAAGATATTAAGAAGAGGTGGCAAGAATACGCAGAAGCACTGTACAAAAAAGATCTTCACGACCCAGATAATCACGATGGTGTGATCACTTACCTAGAGCCAGACATCCTGGAATGTGAAGTCAAGTGGGCCTTAGAAAGCATCACTATGAATGAAGCTAGTGGAGGTGATGGAATTCCAGTTGAGCTATTTCAAATCCTGAAAGATGATGCTGTGAAAGTGCTGCACTCAATATGCCAGCAAATCTGGAAAACTCAGCAGTGGCCACAGGACTGGAAAAGGTCAGTTTTCATCCCAATCCCAGAGAAAGGCAATGTCAAAGAATGCTCAAACTACTGCGCAATTGCACTCATCTCACACGCTAGTAAAGTAATGCTCAAAATTCTCCAAGCCAGGCTTCAGGAATACGTGAACCGTGAACCTCCATATGTTCAAGTTGGTTTTAGAAAAAGCAGAGGAACCAGAGATCAAATTGCCAATATCCACTGGATCATTGAAAAAGCAAGAGAGTTCCAGAAAAACACCTATTCCTGCTTTATTGACTATGCCAAAGTCTTTGACTGTGTGGATCACAATAAACTGTGGAAAATTCTGAAAGAGATGGGAATACCAGACCACCTGACATGCCTCTTGAGCAACCTGTATGCAGGTCAGGAAGCAACAGTTAGAACTGGGCATGGAACAACAGACTGGTTCCAAATAGGAAAAGAAGTATATCAAGGCTGTATTTTGTCACCCTGCTTATTTAACTTATATGCAGAGTACATCATGAGAAACGCTGGGCTGAAGGAAACACAAGCTGGAATCAAGATTGCCGGGAGAAATATCAATAACCTCAGATATGCAAATGACACCACCCTTATGGCAGAAAGTGAAGAACTAAAAAAACCTCCTGATGAAAGTGAAAGAGGAGAGTGCAAAAGTTGGCTTAAAGCTCAACGTTCAGAAAACTAAGATCATGGTATCTGGTCCTATCACTTCATGGGAAATAGATGGAGAAACAGTGGAAACAGTGTCAGACTTTAGTGTTTTGGGCTCCAAAACCACTGCAGATGGTGATTGCAGCCATGAAATTAAAAGATGCTTACTCCTTGGAAAGAAAGTTATGACCAATTAAGATAGCATATTAAAAAACAGAGACATTACTTTGCCAACAAAGGTCCATCTAGTCAAGGCTTTGGTTTTTCCAGTAGTCATGTATGGATGTGAGAGTTGGACTGTGAAGAAAGTTGAACACCGAAGAATTGATGCTTTTGAACTATGGTGTTGGAGAAGACTCTTGAGAGTCCCTTGGACTGCAAGGAGATCCAACCAGTCCATCCTAAAGGAGATCAGCCCTGGGTGTTCATTGGAGGGACTGATGTTCAAGCTGAAACTCCAATACTTTGGCCACCTCATGTGAAGATTTGACTCATTGGGAAAGACCCTGATGCTGGGAAGGATTGAAGGCAGGAGGAGAAGGGGACAACAGAGGATGAGATGGCTGGATGGCATCACCGACTCGAAGGAAATGAGTTTGGGTAAACTCTGGGAGTTGGCGATGGACAGGGAGGCCAGGTGTGCTGCGATTCTTGGGGTTGCAAAGAGTCCGACACAACTGAGTGACTGAACTGAACCGGGAGATGGTGATGGACAGAGGAGTTTGGTGTGGTGAAGTCCATGAAGTCACAAAAAGTTGTATACAAATTAGCGACTAAACTACCATATTGTGGCAGGTCTGAAGATACAAAAATAAATAACAACTGGTCCCTGACTTTAAGGAACTGCAGTGTTCTGATTCCAGGCTTAGCTACTTCCTTCAAGGCCATTTTGATTTTTCAAGGAACAAATTCTTTCTTGTTGGACCTCATGCCATCCCTTAGGACTTTGAATCCATGTGTCCGTGCTTGCAGGTCGTTTGCCAGCTCTTTGGTCTCTGCCCTGGGAATGGATCATTTCTCTCCTCTCTCTCAGAGTCAGGCTCCTAGACCCTGTTTAATGTCTATACTTTCAAGGTTTTCTACTCTCTAGTCTTATCTTCTCTTGTTAAAGGTGGAATATCATGCTTGCATTGTCCATCCCCACCTAACAACTGATAGCCACCTAGAGTTTAAAGCATCTTACCCAGAGATTTTCCCAAACTCTTGAAACTTCTAGTCCCTGTCTCTGCTGCCTCAATTCTCAGTCTTGTTTTATCTCAGGGGCATTAGGAGGGACTAGGAAAAGGGAAATATTCATTCACACTGCTCTTCAGGAAGTAACACTACCATCTCCTTCTGGTAGGTTTAAAATTTAATAGAATAGTTCCTGAAAAAATAATTGAACTGCATTAATTAATTTTATTTCGATTTTCCTGGTGGCTCAGATGGCAAAGAATCTGCCTGCAATGCAGAAGACCAAGGTTTGATCCATGGGTTGTAAAGATCCTCTGGAGAAGAGAATGGCTACTCACTCCAATATTCTTGCCTGGAGAATTCCAGGGCTACAGTCCATGGAGTTGCAAAGAGTTGGGCACAACTAATATCACGTTGAGCCCCTCCTGTGTGCCAGATGTTTTGTATAAGCTCCTCATAATAATTGAAAACTACAGAGCATGTTAAAGGAGGTCAGATAATTATTAAATGTTATAAAACTAATAAGTGGAAAGTTGGGAAGTGAATCAAGTGCTTTGTGATGTTGGAATTGGTTATTTGTTCTTCATCATGTTTTGACCTGAATCTAGAATTAGCTAGCTGCATCACCCTGACCTTACTGGCCTGAATACCAACTTTGGGGAAATGGTGAGATTATAACCAGGAATCTGAGTACATGTTCACTGAAAATGCAGTGGCTATTGTCAGCTTCATATCCATGGTTGGAAATTGTTCCTCAGGATTTTTCTGAATCCACGTTCATTTAAATAAGAAGTAGTGGCCTGCATTTTAACAAGATCCCTGTTGTTTTCCCTTAATTTTTGACATTATAAAGCTGTGTAGTGTGATTGTTTTGTGCAAATTCTTTCAGGAAGGCACTTGAATGTTTTTGCAGTTGCTTTTCTCATCATTCCATCCCTATTCAGTGAGACATTATGAGCATCTCAAAATATACCTGCATCCAGTCAGATTAAGAAGGAGGAACAAGTTTGACCATTTGTAGCAATATGAAGTAAAACTGACAGAGACTTAATTGTGAAATGCCTCTTTCTACCTAGTAATTTTCTAAAATGAACCAACAAGTCAGCTGATCGATACATTAAAGAATCATGGGGAATTAGAAGGATAATGTCTATCTCAAAAAAGATGACGACACAATGTTATAATAACTTAGAGCAACCAAAGTACTTTAAAAATTAATGTGAAATTCACCATCAATCATTTTAGATTTTTGTGGCCAAGGCACTGCATTTGTATAACACAATTGCTCGACTGCAGAGCAGCATTAGTTTTCAGACCAGAGAAGGGGAATTAAATGAAATGAGCACTGACCTTTGTGACTGACTGATGAAAATGAGAATCAGTATCTCTGGACACTTCTTGTTTCATGTTGTTCTTAATTGGACAGTATTACAGAAATGACAAGAAATGAAACTTGGTATTGATGGAAATTGCTTTAACAGATGGGAGCATTTTGACACAGTAATTTCAAGGTTCTCTAATTTGAAGGTGGCTGAGTTGTATTTTTTAAAACTAAATAGTACATTTATAAAACAATATCTAGAGGAGACATATGCACCAAAAGTCTAAAATTGATCTATAAAATTTCACTGTCCCAGGGATAAAATGACATAAAAATTCAGGTCATTTAACTATGTGCATGAAAGAGACAATTGGTCAGGTGTCTAACAGCTTCAGACAGAAATACCAGAGAAATCTGGGACTTGTCAGCATTATACAGAAGCCACAAATTGGGCTGACCAAAGCCAGTACCTTTTGATAATTATTCTGTATACACCAAACACACTGGGATCTACAACAAGCAGAGACCCCTGGAAAAAAGTGCTAACAGGTTCATGCAGGAACTCCAAGCAGGCTTGCACTGTTATGAATAGGAATTGCTGAGAGATTTTAGAATTAAGGTCACTTGAAAACTGGACTGGACAACCTCATAAGAAATTGCCCATAGAATAAAATATCTGAAGCTTTGTGGCTCTCAAGGTCCTGCTAAACCCCCTCTATGGGGCTTAAATCTCCTACATTAGCCCTAATCTGTTACATGCTACACTGCCCCTCACATACTCAAAGCATACCTCCCTCTCCTACACACACACACACACACACACACATACACACATACACACAGAAAATAACCAGTCTCTGACAGAAAAATGATCATATCAGCAAGATACTTGTTCTTGGCTTCCCTTTCTGAATTTTTAAAATCTTCATGAGTGTTCTCTTCCACTCGTAGGTACCAAGACCTCACTGCTTTATGACCCTTCTTCTACAAAAAGCAAGTGTTGATCTATTCCACAGTTACCTTCGACAAATTCCCTTACTGGTTGAGATGTGAACCATGCCCTTTGCTATAACCAGCACACCACCTTTCTTTGTGAAAGATGCTTTATTCCGTAGGATGGTTATTTATTCAGAACAACCTAAGAAGGACAGAACCTAGAGAAATGGATCTTCCTCTTGGGGAAGGCAGATATGGGGAAAAGGGGTGCAGTTAAATAAGAGTTTGCCAGGCGGGGCGTTGAATCCAACAAGCATAGCAAGGGCTGAGGAGATTGAGTACGCAGGTAGGGGAAAGTGAGTGCAAACTCGAGGTTAGGCGATGGTAAGTTAGATTTGAATGCTAGTTCCAATACTTGCTAAAAATAGGTGAAATATTGTGCTTGTATCTATTTGTCACTTCCACTGAATAATTGTAAGGGATTTGATAAAGATCGTACCTGAAAAGCCTAGTGGTTGTCCCTACTTTCTTCAATTTAAATCTGAAGTTTGCAATAAGGAGTTCATGATCTGAGCCATAGTCAGCTGCCGGTCTTGTTTTTGCTGACATGTATAGAGCTTCTACGTCATCAGCTGCAAAGAATATAATCAATCTGTATTGACCATCTCATGATATCCGTGTGTCGACTCGTCTCTTGTATTGCTAGAAGAGAGTGTTTGCTATGAACCAGTGTGTTGTTATCTTGGTATAACTCTGTTAGCCTTTGCCCTGCTTCATTTTGTACTCCAAGGCCAAATTTGCTGTTACTCCAGGTATGTTTTGACTTTCTACTTTTGCATTCCAGTCCCCTATGATGAAAAAGACATCTTTTTTGGGTGTTAGTTATAGAAGGTCTTGTAAGTCTTCATAGAACCATTCCACTTCAGCTTCTTCAGCATTGCTGGTTGGGGCATAGTCTTGGAATACTGTGATATTGAGTGGGCTTAGGAAGCATTACTATAACAAAGCTAGTGGAAGTGATGGAATTCCAATTGAGCTATTTCAAATCCTAACAGAGATGCTGTGAAAGTACTGCATTCAATGTGCCAGCATATTTGGAAAACTCAGCAGTGGCCACAGAATGGAAAAGTTCAGTTGTCATTCCAATCCCAGAGAAAGGCACTACCAATGATTGTTCAAACTACTGCACAATTGCACTCATCTCACATGCTAGTAAAGTAACACTCAAAATTCTCCAAATCAGGCTTCAACAGTACATGAACCATGAATTTCCAGATGTTCAAGCTGGATTTATAAAAGGCAGAGGAACCAGAGATCAAATTGCCAACATCCGTTGGATCATAGAAAAAGCAAGAGAGTTCCAAAAAAACATTTACTTCTGCTTTATTGACTACACCAAAGCCTTTGACTGTGTGGATCACAATAAACTGGAAAATTCTTCAAGAGATGGGAATACCAGACCACCTTACCTGCCTCCTAAGAAACCTGTATGGAGGTCAAGAAGCAACAGTTAGAATTGGATATGGAGCAATGGACTGGTTATACATTGGTAAAGAACGTCACCAAGGATGTATATTGTCACCCTGCTTATTTACCTTATGTGCAGAGTATATCATGTGAAATGCCAGGCTGGATAAAGCACGAACTTGAATCAAGATTGCCAGGAGAAATATATCAATAACCTCAGATATGCAGATGACACCACCCTTATGGCAGAAATTGAAGAAGAACTAAGAGCCTCTTGATGAAAGTGAAAGAGGAGAGTGAAAAATCCGACATAAAACTCAACATTTAGAAAACTAAGCTCATGACTTCCAGTCCCATCACTTCTTGGTAAATAGATGGGGAAACAATGGAAACAGTGAGAGACTTATATTTTTGGGCTCTAAAATCACTGCAGATGGTGATGATGACAGCCATGAAATTAAAAGACACTTGCTCCTTGAAAGAAAAATCACGACCAACCTAGACAACATATTAAAAAGCAGAGACATTCCTTTGCCAACAAAGGTCTGTCTAGTCAAAGCTGTGGTTTTTCCAGGAGTCATGTATGGATGTGAGTTAGAATATAAAGAGAGCTGAGCACTGAAGAACTGATGCTTTTGAACTGTGGTGTTGGAGAAGACTCTTGAGAGTCGCTTTGACTGCAAGGAGATCCAAGCAGTCTATCCTAAAGGAAATCAGTCTTGAATATTCATTGTAAGGACTGATGTTGAAGTTGAAACTCCAATACTTTGGCCACCTAATGTGAAGAACTGACTCATTGGAAAGACCCTGATGATGGGAAAGATTGAAGGCAGGAGGAGAAGGGGACAACAGGGGATGAGATGGTTGGATGGCATCACCGACTCAATGGGCATGAGTTTGAGCAAGCTCTGGGAGTTGGTGATGGACAGGAAGCCTGGTGGGCTGCAGTCTATGAGGTTGCAAAGAGTTGGACAGGACTAGCGACTGAACTGAACTGATTGCGCTTGTCCCTGAATTCATCTGATACTTCAGTTCAGTTCAGGCGCTCAATTATGTCCATCTCTTTGTGACCCCATGGACTTCAGCATGCCAGGCTTCCCTGTCCATCACCAACTCCCAGAACTTGCTGAAACTCATGCCCATCCAATCTGTTATGCCATTCAATCGTCTCATCCTCTGTTGTCCCCTTCTCCTCCTGCCTTCAATCTTTCCCAGCATCAGGGTCATTTCCAATGACTCAGTTCTTTGCATCAGGTGGCCAAAGTATTGGAACTTCAGCTTCAGCATCAGTCCTTCCAATGAATACTCAGGACTGATTTCCTTTATAATTGACTGGTTTGATCTCCTTGCATTCCAAGGGACTGTCAAGAGTCTTCCTCAACACCACAGTTCAAAAGAATAAATTCTTTGGCACTCAGCTTTCTTTATGGTCCAACTCTCACATCCATACACGACTACTGAAAAAATCGTAGCTTTGACTAGATGGACCTTTGTTGGCAAAGTAATGTCTCTGCTTCTTAATATGCTCTCTAGGTTGGTCATAACTTTTCTTCCAAGGAGCAAGTATTTTTAAATTCCATGGCTGCAGTCACCATCTGCAGAGATTTTGGAGGGATGCTCTAAAAATATAATTATAGCTATCTTAGGCTACCCAAGGGATAGTCTACCTGTTGTAACTTAGGCACTAACTGCATATTTTAACCATGATTTTCTCTCTTCATGTACTCCCTCCCCTCTCACTTCACTTCTGTATATTTTCACCTCTATTCACACAGTTACCACTGCCACCACCACCACCACTGCTGCCAGCTTCACATCGTTGTGATTGCTGGACAGCCACCTCAGAATCTCCTGGTCCAGAATCTCTGCTGTCACAAACCACCTGGTGGCCAGGACAACCAGAGTTAGAGAGCAGGATGTAGTTGCTTTAGAACACTTTGGTATTAAGATTGGTGAGAAGACAGTAAGAGAAAGAGCAAGATATGCTCAGAGTGGCGGCTCGAAGTGTTAGTTACAGAAGAGCGGTGAAAATAGACTATACTCCTTTTCAAAACATTAGCTGTTTTTCCTGGGAAAGCATTACCTTCTTTCCCCACTGCCACTCATGCAACTTGCATTGGTAAATGAATGAAACTGGTGGGTGTCATTTCTGAAAATAATCTCGAGGGGCTAGCAGCATATAGGAATCCATGTTCTTTCTCTGTTCCATCTGCAGCAAAGACCAGTACTGATCCAGAACAAAGACTTCTTCAGCTTGCGTCCCTATCTATCTATTTACTGATGAATAAACTTCTGTTGTAGGCCACTATGATTTATCTTATTTCAACCTAGTCTAACTTATTATAGGAGAGTTCCAGGAACAAAGTAATTCCAGCCATTAATGAATTATATTTAGGGTGTATGTGTCTGTGTATCTGTGTGTGCAATACATGTGTGTAAGTTAGAAAAATACACGGGAAAAAAGGTAAACAGCAACAAAGATGACAAGTACTGGGAGCTAACCAAAAATAAAACAGAAAAACAAAAAATTTGACTTGCCTTGGCTGTAACACTACTGATGCTGATTATAGTAAGTTTTGTGAACTGCCTGCCATTTGAGACTAATTTGTATGCAGCATAATAAAAATTATGCATAGCATTAAAATATGCACCTGATTAACTCTGTTGCAAGCTTTGTTTGATTACAACAATACCCTCTCTATGTGTATATTCAATCTTTGTAATTTGTTGTTCATATAGTAATTTAAAATTATCTGTGAAAACACTCCCATTAAAAGGATCAAATCAGGATGCTTGCTGTAGGTGTACCTCTAGAACAGAAGGATAGGCAACTAAGAAGAGAAAAATGAGAACCTGAGTAAATCGGTAGGACTAAACCGACTTGGCCCATGTAAACATTTATTTATTGTATTGCATTTCCTCCAGGCTCAGTTATAAGCCTTGTATCAATCCAGTCAATCTTGTCTATATTCATGGCTTTGACTACCTGCAATTGATTAAATATCTTCCAAAACTATATCTTTAGCCTCTATTGCTTCTATGAACTGTGTACATATACTAACACATTCAATTTCCTGTTCACCGTTTCTACTTGAATGTCTTCAAGGTACCCTAACTCCAACATGTTCAAAATCACATTTCATGGTCTGCTGCATAAGCTGGTCCTCTTTCTCTTCTGTTTCACTTTCCTACTCCCAGTTAATCTTCAACTACTGTTGATTTTATCCCTAAATATTTTTATTGTTTTCTTATTGATAGCTACAATTTCACCACTCTCGTTTATCATCATCTTCAATCTGAAAGCTTACCAGTCTCCCCACACCTACTACGTCCCCTCCAATTTATTGTCCACATTGCACCTAGGGTATTTTCTATCAAAGCACAGATATGATTATTTGATCTCATTGTTTAAAATTTTTACACTTTTCCCCATTGCTCTTACGGTGAAAGCAGAAATGTTTAACATGCCATAAATCTACCTGAACAGTGTATATTTATCAAGTTCTCCTCTCATTCCCTCCACTCTCATTTTGCTTTCATAAATGCTTCTTCTCAATCTGGTGGGTTATCTATCACTTGGTTCCATCTTCCCTACAAAGGAGGAGCAAGCAACCCAACCTGGCACATCAGAGTACTGCAGTGACTGGCTCAGAGTTGGGCATTATATCCAGAGGATAAGTTAGTGAGAACCTTATTCAGACACTTAATATGAAGCTGAGGAGAAGGAAAACCTCTTTTCTTCTGAGATAAGAGCTCTTTGGTCTTCCTCTAAGGCAAGTCTTTTTGACCAGGGGGAGAAAATCTGCCTGAGATGGAGCCAATGCAGAGGGGAAGTAAGTCAAGAGATGAAGAAAAGAGACTGATGACTGGTAATATTCGTCAGGCCAGTGCTGAAAGCTAGTGCCAGTACTTGGACTTTTCATTTACATGAGTCAGTAGGGTCTTTTTGATTTTGGCTAATTTAAATTGAGTTAATATCCTAACTAAATGTTTCCTTCATAAGCGGGAATTTTATCTTTGTTCTACAGCTATCTCTCCTCACCTCACACCAAGTTAATGATTTCAGAGCTTAGCTTAAATATTACTTCTTTAGGAAGGTGCTTCTTAATACTCCAAACAAGATAAGGTATCTAAGTTATGGCTACGATGACATGATTCTTCTCTGTCTTTCCCACATGACTCTAAGCTCTATGAGGGGACATTGCCGTGCCCTCCACAGTATGCTTGGTACCTTGCCAAGTGCCTGACAATAAATATTTATTGAATGAATGATTTAAGATAGAATAGCTTGGTGTCAGGCACTGTGCTATGTGTTTTGACATGTATTATCACGTGTAAACTTCATAACAATCTGGTGGCAGATGCTCTGTGATCCATTTACAACTAAGGAAACAAGCATGGATATGTAAAGAAACACTGTCAAATGAATCTAAAGAGAGAGATCCGGGACATAAAATGAAGCCTTGTTCCAAATGCAGAATTCCTTTTCTCACGCTACCTTCTAAGAACCTCCTAAATGTCTATTGGCACTGCCTCTTTTCCCTACAAAATGCTTATCTTGAAAGCAATCTCTACCGAATTATACTATTGTGTGCTTGTGTGCTCAGTCACTTCCAATTCTTTGTGACTCTACAGACTATCCTGCCAGGCTCCTCTGTCCATGGGATTCTCCAGGCAAGAATACTGGAGTGGGTTGCCATGGCCTGTTCTAGGATATTCTTTTGTACCTTTTATTTAAATCGGTGGTTCATTAGGTTTAACATATTCCAGAAATATTTTCATCTTTACCTTGAACACTTGAGACATACCTTCTTTGCGGTCCCCCCGCCCCCAGCAACAAACAAGAATGAACATCCTTTAGAATAATGGGTAATGGACCGGTTTTGAGGTTGTATATGAATGTCTTGAGATTCCTTGTGCTTTCCTGTATTGGACGGTGACTTTCATGTCTACTCCTAAAACCATCCATGAGTAAAAGAGAAAAGAGGTGAAAGAATAAGAGAGATTGGGGGTAGGGAAGAGAAAGCAGAGCACACCTATGCCACCGATCTGGAATCCCTGAGTCCTCAGTGCTTCAAAACCCATCCCTATTCACAATACCCCTAACTACCCAGCATTTTGGTCATCTGCACATTGTCATGGTCTGACAACAATATCCATTAAATGTCAGAAGAAGTTCAACCTAGTAAACTGATGTTAGATAGCTCAGTGGATATTGAGAATATATTTGGTATGTACTGTTCAGAACCATAACAATAAATGTTTAAATTAAATGCCCAGTCTCAACAGAGACTACAGTAAAGGAGGAATCCCAAAGATTTGGGGATACATTGTAAAGGCCTAAGTTCTCTTAGAGATGGGTGACAAGATGAGAAGCTTTAACCAGAGGGTAGATGGATGAACTGATTCTTTCACTGAGGCAGTCTTGCTGTACAAAGAAAATGGCAGCTGAACCAAAGTGTGTAGTGACATAGTTGACGCTGGCATAAACATTTTATCTCAAATGGGTAGCAAGTTCACTGACTAGCACTAGTGTCTAACTGACTTTGAGTGGCCGAGGCCTTGAAAAGTGGTGTGCAATACTGGCCATGTATTAGAAGTATCTGGCCATCTATATTAGAAGTACCTGGGAGACTTTACAATCTATCAGTGCACATGGAACTCATCTGGAGAATGTTTCAGTGAGTTCAGAGTGGCATCCAGTCATGTGTTAGCACTGCCTCAGGTGGTGATTCTTGTGTGCAGTCAAGATCGAAAACTTCTGACCTTTGCTGTTGTGGGACTGGGAGGCATGTGAATTCCTAATGCTGACCTTTAGCTAAGTAACGAGATCTAAGCAGAGCTGACATAAGTGGAGGAGCTTATCTTTCTAAAAACTTCTTGGATCTTTTATTAGCCATTCAAGGAAAGGAAATAGAACTGAACAGTTTCTGAGAGATAGGTGACATGCGTGGGGGAAAGGAACGCCTACAGGGTGTTTGGAATTCTAGGCTTTAAGATATCTGAATTTAACAAGAGACTTGGTAGGTGGGATGTTACCCCATTTCACAGGGAGAGTGACAAAAAGCAGGCAGTTAAAGGCAAAAAATAATGTCACAATACCTTCACTATTTCCCCTCCTCCTCCGTGGTAGTTTTCTGGGGATAATGGAGTTATCATTGGTATCAAGAGAAGGGAAAGTGAGGATTTGGGAGATGAGGGCTATAAATATAGCAGTATGGAGAAGAAGGGGAGATCTGCCATCTATCTAAAATACCTATGTTCAGAGTTGAGCTTGGAAAACACGTAGTTCAGAGTTAACGAATGGATGGAGCAGACCTCTAATTGTTAAGGCCGTCCATCCTTCTAGGCATACAAGCTCACAGCGCACCAATCATTATTCAATTCATCCATTAAATAAAGATGGAATTCAAAGATAAATCTTATAAACACTTGTAGTGCAATCAGAGCCTCTGCTTGATACTAACAGCCCCTCAGACACTGCATTACAGGAAACTTCATTTTGAAGCCCAAACTGATCTCCTTTGTTGTGCTGTGCTGCCCTTGTATCTACTGGATTATTAAGAACATTTTCACACACTGAGTGAATTAATATAGGTAGCACAACATAATGGAAAAAGTATAAGCTTTAGACATTAGACATTGGCCCTCTAACTTGTTAATGAGATTTTGGGTAAATTAATTTACTTCTTTGCAGTTAGTTTCTTTGTAGAAAGGTGTGTGTGTGTGTGTGTGTGTGTGTGTGTGTGTGCATACTTAGTCATGTCTGACTCTTTGAGACCCCATGGACTGTAGCCCACCAGGTTCCTCTGTCCCTGGGATTTCCCAGGCAAGGATGCTGAAATGGGTTGCCATTTCCTATTCCAGGGCATCTTCCTGACCCAGGAATCGAATCTGAGTCCTCTGCATTGGCAGTTGGATTCTTACCATTGAACCACCAGGTAATCTATATTTGTGTTAGTCACTCAGTCGTGTCTGACTCTTTGTGACCCCATAGACTGTAGCCTGCCAGGCTTCTCTGTCCGTGGAATTTTCCAGGCAAGAATACTGGAGTGGATTGCCATTCCCTCCTCCAGAGAAACTTCCCAACCCAGGGATCAAACCCTGGTCTCCTTCCTCACAGGCATATTCTTTACTGTTTGAGCTACAAGGAAGTCTCTTTAGGATGATTGTAAAGATTAGATGTGAGCTGAAGTCAGTTGTTGAGCAAGTCTCATTTAGTAGGGTGCGAGTAGGGAACAACTTTGCTTTTTGTCAGCATTACTTTCCAGTCTGGTCTGCTGAGCCTCCCTTTCCCACTCCTCAGTGATGCTTCAGGTAAATTTTATGGCTATTCTTGTCACCTGCTGGCATTAAGAAATCCATCCAAATCTTAAACTTCTTTTTTCTTATACAATTTGAAGTGTTGCCCTCTTCCTCTGGATCAGACCTGACCAATCTTTAGAAACCTACTTGGCTCCTCCCTCAATGTTCTGGGGTTTCTAAATTCTTCAGGACTGTGATGGGGAGAAAGAAAAGTGACATGTTTACTTACTTGTCTAACTCTGGCTCTTGTGTGACAGACCCTCAAGTGCTGGTGTTGTATTTTGTGGAAGGCTTTTGCAGACTCTCCAGGGGACCAAAGAAAGTATAAGAAAATGAGAAATGATGGCTTATGTAAACCCTAAATGGCTGGTACATGAGTTTAAACAAAGCACGTGATAACAGGTTTGTGCAGATCTAGGCAGAACATCTGCCTGCTCCCTACAGAAAAAGTTCTTATGGAATATTTCAGAAATATGCATGTACATTTGCTTTCTCTTGACAGTTCCCTTCGCCATAACATACCTATTAGTTTCCTTGTCTCTTTCTTTTGTGTTGTGGCAAAATATATACAATGTAGAATTTACCATGTTAAGCAGTTTCAGGTGTGCAGTTCAACAGCTTTAAGTACATTCACACTGTTGTGCAGCCATTACCACCATCCATTTCCAGAACCTCTTTTAGTTTCCCAAACTGAGATCTGTACCCATTAACCAACAACTCCTCATTCTTTCTTCTCCCTCAGCCCCTAATCAGCACCATTCTTCTTTCTATCTCTTTGAATTTTACTGCTCTTAGTATCTCATATAAATGAAAATTATACAGTATTTGTCCTTTCATGTTTGGCTTATTTTACTTAGCATAATGTTTGCAAGATCTGTCATGTTGTAACATGTATCAAAATTTCATTTCTTTTAAAGACTGAATAATATTATATTGCATGTATACACATTTTGTTGATGTATTCATGTATTTATGGACATTTGGATGCTTGTTTCTTAAATGCCATTGTGAGATAAAAAAGTTCATGCCATAAGTAATCATCAGTTGCTGAAGATATTTTGTCATAGAGGATTTCTCCTCTGGCTCATCTCTTTCCCCATAGCCTCCGATCCCAATCACTTCAATGGCAAGTAGTTGGGGAAAAAGTGGAAGCAGTGACAGACTTTATTTTCTTGGGCTCCGAAATCACTGCAGATGGTGACTGCAGCCATGAAATTAAAAGATGCCTGCTCCTTGGGAGAAAAGCTACGACAAACATGGCTCATTAAAAAGCAGAGACATTACTTTGCCGATAAATGTCCGTATAGTGAGAGCTATGGTTTTTCCAGTAGTCATGTATGGATGTGAGTGTTGGACCATAAAGAAGGTTGAGCACCAAAGAATTGATGTTTCTGAACAGTGGTGTTGGAAAAGACTCTTGAGAGTTCCTTGGACTGCAAGGAGATAACAACCAGTCAATCCTAAAGGAAGTCAACTCTGAACATGGGAAATTAATCCTGAATATTCATTGGAAGGACTGATGCTGGAGCTGAAGCTCCAATACTTTGGCCACCTGATGTGAAGAACTGACTCATTAGAAAAGACCCTGCTGCTGGGAAAGACTGAAGGCAGGAGGAGAAGGGGACGACGGAGGATGAAATGGTTGGATGGCATCACCGACTTGATGGACATGAGTTTGAGCAAACCCTGGGAGTTGGTGATGGACAGGGAAGCCTGGTATGCTGTAGTCCATGGGGTCACAAAGAGTCGGACACTAATGAGCAACTGAAAAACAAGCTGGCCTCCAAAGCCAGGAGACATAGGACATTCACTCATATCTTTATAGTGAGAAATACTCATGGGTCTCAGATGATGGTATATAAAATCCTGGCAAAAATGTCAATAGATTGGGTGAATGATCAACTTTCAGAAACCATAGATTTCTTTTACTTTTCCATCAAGTTGTGTCCCTGACTTTCATACTTTACCTAGAGAAGCAGAACGTGTGTATCATAATTCATGCTCTAGTGATTGGACACATTTGACCCTAAAAGATGTCTGAGATTTCATTTTCTTTTCTGTTGGTTTGATTCACACTTCAACTGCTTCTTTAATTCCAACTTTCTTCAGTTTATGTGAGGTTCATCATCCCTCCCTGTTTCCCCCTAATTATTTAGTATTTTAAGGCTTCTGTTCTTTCTTTAAGAAGTTTTAATTCCCCAGGAACATTATATCCAGATTTGGGACTTTGGAAACTAAATCTGGTGGGTCCTTGGGCCGTGCCCTCCCTCAGCATTTTCTGTAAATGATGCAGGGAGCTCAACAGCCAGCCTCTTTCCACTTACTTTGCTGGTCTTTTGTAGGAAATGCATCAAACAGCTGAGTGTTCAGTTTCCCATTTCTGTGTGCTCTGCTTTATTGGAATGTTTGTTTGCCAAGGATGAAGAGCTGCTTGCTAATGATAACCAAAATATCGCCACTTCTTGAGCATCTGCTTGTGCAGGACATTTTACCTGCAAGATAAGATTTTCTTATCCCTGTTTATAGATGAGGAAACAGGTTCACAAAAGAGGCTAAGAGATTTGCCTAAAATCACAGAGCTAGCAGGTAATTTGGGGAAGTTTTAAACTTTAAAAAAGTACAGGTATAGTATGAGGCATGATTGGCAAGGGCTGGCCCTTTTAAAAACATAATTTATTAATATATTTATTTTGGTATACTGGGTCCTTTTGTTGCGCAGGCTTTTCTCTATTTATGGTGCTTGGGCTTTTCATTGTGGTGGCTTCTCTTGTGGAGAACAGGCTGTACGGAATGCAGGCTTAATAGTTGCAGTGCATGGATTTAGTTGTCCCACGGCATGTGGGATCTTTCTAGACAAGGGATCAAACCCATCCCCCCTGCATTGGCAGATGAGTTCTTAACCACTGAGCCGCCAGGGACATCCAGGGCTGAACCTTTTGAAAGATACCTTAGAACTTCGACACGAAAAGGCCCGGGGCGGGGGGGGAGAGGGGGAGTACTCATTTTTCATCACATGGATGTGTCCTGGGATTTTGCTGTGCTCTCTGCCCTCTACTGTTTGCCCAGAAAGGGTGCCCGTGAGCTTTGTCTACAGGGACTATGAGCTGAGACTGAACGACAGCACAGTTGTGCTGTGCCACGTTGCGGGGCTTGGCACACTGTCTTGTCTCTGATTATATGTAGGCCCCCAGCGGCCTCTGTTGCTGTTTCGTAAGCATGGTTTCTGCAGTTGATCCAAGTGGAAATTTAGACATCCCCCTGTCATAACATTATGGATCACAGAAAAGAATTAAATTCAGTGAATGACTTTAAATACTCACAATAGCAAGTTTAGAAAAAAAATTCCCATTCTGTTTGGAAACAAATTCCACTTTCTACTGAAACAAAAAATGACTTACATCTCACCACTTGAGAGTCAAGTGAGCTTCCTCTCAGGAAGAAAATGTGATTCATCTTGTATGAGTGTGGTGTTAACACGAGGTGACCGTCATGCAGACCTGCCAGGATCCTCAAGCAGAGGCACAGAGAACTTTGGAGGCAGCGGTTTCTGTCAACCTTCCTCCAGACTTTCCAGTCCTAACACCTTCCTAATTGGTACCCAGTGGCTCATTCTCTGTCTGATCTCCCTTATCTTGCTGGTGACCAGCACTCCTCCCTAAACCTCTCTCCTCCAGTTGGTTTCTGTGACTCTGCACTATCTTCCTTGCCTCTGGATTACAACTTTTCTGTTCTCACACCTCTGAAATGATAGCATTCCCCAGGGTCTTATCTCAGGCTTCCTGGGCTTCTCTGGCACACGCCACCCTCTGACTAGTGTGTGGACTCTCAGCTTAGAGCATCCCTGTCTGTGGTTACCTTAAGCCTTTGCCCTGAGGTTCAGGCCCTGACTTCCCAGACCCTGCTCCTGACTTACCCATTGTCCAGTCTGACATTCACTTGCTCTGGAATTCCTTTGTGTTCCTTTCCCTCTGTCTTGATGCGCAGTTGTTTTTCTGTTGGCCCTTCCTGGTCCTGGGGATAACCTGGCCAGTGTCAGTTTTCTGGTGCTTTTTTGTTGCACTGGCCTTCATTCCAGATCATGAGATGGGCCTCTCCTACTGTGTGCACTTGTCCAGTTCCAAGTCCTGGCTCTTCCCAGTCCCCCTCCTAGCTGTGCTTGAGGAGTAATATTCTCTATCAGATGCTACATTCGCATTTAACACTGTAGTCTTTATAACCTAGCACACTGTCTTGTATATAGTTTATTTTCCAATAACAGTTCAATTTAATTAACAAAGATTCAGCAAATTGAATTGGAGCTGTTATTCACTACACCAGGATAGCACCAGATAATGTGTATAGGAGATTCTAGAAAGAAAAAGAGTGGGAAAAATTAAATTTGGTAAGAAAATTTCACGTAAGCACCTCTGGAAATTTGTTTGTATTATGTGGAGAAGTTTTTGGATCTGTGCTTATCATATAAGGATGTGAGGATGAAAAGAAATCAAGTATGTCACAAAATTTGGCATTTTTCCTCATTCAGAAAATTTGTCTTTTAACTAAGTATGATTCCAAGATTAAATTATTAACTGTGTAGAAAGAATCTCTCAACAACAGTGTTCCCTTTTCCTCTGTAGGAATTTTCTGGGCAAGCTGACATTTTATACTGCACAGCTTAGCAATTGCAATCTAGATTTTTTATTGTCATAGTTTTCCTTGGCTTTTCTGATTTCTCTTCATTATCTGCATGACCATTCAAACTGATATTCACTAAACATTTAATGGACCTGAGGATAAACTGATTTTCTATTGACATACATTTTATTCTAAAAGAAATTCACTTACTAAATCATATCCTCTGGTAGAAACAGGTCAATGTCGTGAAAAAACATCTATAAAAACACTTTTCTAATTATACTCCACTAAAAAAAATTAATTAAAAAACACTTTTCTGTAGTTCTGTTCTCTTTTCAGCTCTCATTTATGATTTTCTAAAGCTGATGTGCCTTCCTTGGGAGACATATTAAAGATTCGAAATGTGTATAAAAATAACCGTCTGTTTTTCCTAAATAGCTCTATGTCATGCATCAAACAGTTTTCAGACACTGCTGATTTTGAGGACTGATTTCAGGCAACTGTCAGTGGGCTGGCTTGAGACTGTAGCTGCTTTGTTCCACTTGCAAAAATATTCAACAAAGACATGTATTCCTGGTGAGGAATTTTATTTTTTTAAACTTCATTCATTGGCACTGCCCAAATCAGAAGCAGTGGAACTAATTTCCATTTCCCTGGTGATGTGGGTTGTCATGTGTGAATATCATGTGTGAATTAATTTCCAACCTATTTCAGTGACGCTTTGGTGTCCGTGGTAAATTGGCATCCTCTGCAGCTGGCTTGTCTCTCGAATCTGGTTCTAACTTCATCTTGGGTCTCATTTCTGTACTCATTCCTCCTTCTGGACAAACATTCTTTTTCTTTCTACTTGTACTTTGTCTTTTCTCCTTTATAATTCACTATGCCTCCCTTGAAGTCTTGGATATTTTGACAATTCTTCTTAAGGCCCATAGAAATTCTCTTCTGTGACAAACCTGTATTAAGGTCTCTGTCTGATTCCTGATTTGAAGTTGCCCCACCCATAGCCACTTCTGAGGCCATGAGACCCCTGCTTCTGAACTGAGTGACGGTCATAGCCACCTGATTCAGGGAAACCACAGGTAGACTGGATGAACTGAAGTGATTCTCTCCTCTCTCTCAGAGGAATTTATAATTGTAACACAGAAATTGAGCCAGTAGGATGATGGCAGACACTTGTGCAAGACCAGGTAAAGTCACGACCTGCACCCAAGGCGGGCCATGCAAAGCAAATGAAGCCAGACTAGGAAAGAAGGAAGGGAACTGGAGAGAAGAAGAGAGGGGGGAAGCCGCATGCTTTCTGAGAGCACAGTGACTTCTGTATTTGGAATTCAGTCTGTCCTTGTCTTCTCCAAACATACTTCAGTGTTTCTTTTGATGTCCTTAAGAAATATTACCCTTAATTAAATTTCCGTTTCATTTACATTGAGATAATTTGAGATAATTACTATTTCTTTTAACAAAATATCCTTTCTTGTTTCTGCCATCCTACCTGGCTGCCTGAGTGCCTTCTGGGACTCAGCCTTTCTCCTCATTACCTGCTCCATTTGAGGCAGCAACACTGCCATAGGGAAAACATGGGTGACTGAGGGTCACTTGTCCACTTTGTTAACCAAAGTAATTAGTGATAACTGCCTCAACAGTTGGAGAAGGCAATGGCACCCCACTCCAGTACTCTTGCCTGGAAAATCCCATGGATGGAGGAGCCTGGTAGGCTGCAGTCCATGGGGTTGCGAAGAGTTGGACACGATTGAAGCGACTTAGCAGCAGCAGCAGCAGCAGCCTCAAGAGTGTTGTGTGTGTATTAAATCACTTCAGACATGTCCGACTCTTTGTGACCTTATGGATTCTAGCCCGCCAGGCTCCTCTGTCCATGGGATTCTCGGGGCAAGAATACTAGAGTGGGTTGCCATTCCCTTCTCCAGGAGATCTTCCTGACCCAGGGGTCGAAACCACATCTCTTGTGTCTTCTGCATTGGGAGAAGGTTCTTTACCACTAGCACCGCCTGGGAAGCCTGCCTCAATAGACAATCCCCCAAATACACCATAAGCATATTTCTCATTTGCCTAAAATTTGATGTGGTTTGGGAGGCCTTCTTCCATCCAATAACTACATTATCTAGAACATGGGAACATTATGGTTGCCAAGGTAGGAAAAAGGGAGATGGAGGAGGCAGAATAACTCATAATTGCATTGGGTTGGATTGACAGATACCACAGGTGCCTCTAATCACAAGTCATTATACAGAACTCATCTTAACTCTATGGACATGCGGGAAGCATAAGGGGGTACACAGAACACGGATGAGTCCCAGCTGTTTACGCTGTACTCATGTTTGCCTACTGCATCCAATGGCTTGATCAGATGCCCTGATAACTGACTGTGGGGAAGCTTGGTGGGTGAGACTTCTTCTGGGTTACTGCTGTGTACTGTAGACAGTATAGCTGTTCAAGGAGACAGCAGGGGAGGCTGTCAAGCCTAGCAGATAAGAGCATGAGCTGTCAAGGAGCCAGGCCAGACTGGCTTGATTGGACACTCCTTCCCCATGCCTGGAAAGCTGCAATGCCAGACTTCTGATATACTCTCCCAGGTCACCCTGCATTTGCCCACCTCCCAGTCACACTTCCAGCACAGATGTATGGGTCATGCAACAAAGGAAAGACTATTAAAGAACATAACTAAAAAAAAATGTTTAACAGAATTTATATTTTGAAGTGGTTGTGGATCAGAGGGTAATAAAGCAAATGACCGTGAACTTGGCCTCTTGTATTGGGATCTTGGGTTGAAGTCTCAGCTCTGCTATTTGCTATCTATGTGACCTCAGGTAAGATTTTTAACTTACGTGTGTCTCACTTTCCTATTTTCTCAAATTTAAAAATGACAGTGCTTTCCCCCAGGTTTGTTGTAAGAATTAAATGGGCTAGGATATGCAAAATGCTTAGAGTAAAGCCTAACACATGGTGTGTATTTTGCATTATTATTATTTAAAGCAGACATGTTGGGAGGCTGTACAATTATTATATTTCTGCTACTTTGACATGAAGCACATTGGGAAATCCCTTTAAGTAGTTCTTTCAAATACAAGTCGTGATCATATAATATTAGCATCTCACAACTCTTTTTGAATTGATTAACTGAAGATGTCATTCATCCATTTGACAACTGTTCTCCTTACATGTTAGGCTCCAGCCTAACTAAAGGACTTCCCATTCTTTCAATGCACTGACTTCAGCTCTATCCACTTCCATGTCTCTGTGCCTGCAAATGTTGCCTGTTCTCCAGTTACTATGAGAGACTTGCTACAAATGAGCCTTACTCCTATCTACAGGCAGCTTGTCTTCCTGTGCCTCAGATCCCATCCCTTCTCATCTTCTCAAAGGCTTTGCTTCTTCAGCCATCAATTTCCCTTGATTACTTATTCTTTTCTACTAGCAGTAAAATATTTTGTGATATTTCCTATCTTAAAAAAATCTTTCTGGACCAAAAATTTCCCTCTAACTAACACTTCATTTCTCTGCTTTTCTTTGTTACAAAATTTTGTGCCAAATTATCTATATTCACAGTGTCCACTCTCATTTCTCCCATTTTTACAGTCTAGTCAATCTTTTGCCCCCACCACCTTCCACAATTGCAAAGACCACCAAACAGCTCCATGTTGCTACAACCAATGACCAAACCTCAGTCCCCATCTCAGATATGTGACACAATTGATAAATTCCCTCCTTTCAGAAATATTTTCTTCAAATGGTTTCTAAGTCATACTTTTTTGGTTTGCACTTATTTTCAAGTGCCTTTGTTAAAAACCTTATCTATTCTCAATCTTTACTTGTGGTTGGGGTGGGCTAAGACTCAGTTCTTAGGTCTTTCTTTATCTACTGTTGCATCCTAAGTGATAACATCCAGACCTATTTCTCTAAATGCTTTTTTACTTTGATGGCTTCGCCATGTATACTCCTAGCCTTGACGTTTCTTCTGAATTCCCAAGTTGCATATCCTAAAAAGTAGCCAAATACTGGATGTTCAGACAGTAACCCCAACTTCACTTATCTAATGTTGAACTCACAAACGCCAGTCCTTTCCCTCAATGCTCCCAGCCCTGTTTCTTCTTTCCTGTTTATTTCAGTAGTAATATCATCATTTACTCAGTTGATTAGGTTATAAAAATTGACACTTTCATCTTCATGCTTTCACATCTCACCTTCAGTTCATCAGCAAATCCAGGTATTTGCACCCTCAAGATATGTCCAGATTCTGACCTCTCTGTTACAACCTTAATCCAAGCCATTATCACCTGTGTTTTGTGATGCTTTGATCACATCCAAGCTTGCCTTCTCATTTTCTTATATGTTCTGAGCACCACTTCCCTTGCTTTACATAGTACCAAAAGCTATCTATCTTTATTTTTTTTTTTTACCAATGTCTATAAAACTGTGTGTGATCTAGATCCAGGCTACCTTCCTTACCTCCATACCAACCATATTGATCTTCATGTTATTCCTCCAGCACATCAAGAATGCTACTGCCTCAGAACAGTACTTTTTATTCCTTTAGGTTAGAACACACTTCACTCAGAATATTTTATTTCGTTCTTATGTTTTTGTATTTTTAATAGAAGTATATGTGGCACTAATGGTAAAGAATCTGTCTGCCAATGCAGGAGACATAAGAGATGCGGGTTCAATCCATGGGTTGGCAAGATCTCCTGGAAGAGGGCTTGGCAATCTACTGCAGTATTCTTGCCTGGAGAATCCATGGACAGAGGAGTCTTGTAGGCTACAGTCCATAGGATCTCAAAGAGCTGGACATAACTGAAGTGACTTAGCATGGATGCACACACACACAGCACATACTTGATTTACAATATTATAGTAGTTTCTGGTGTACACACCGTGATTCAATATCTTTATAAATTATCCTCCATTTAAAGTTACTACAAAACAATGGGTATATTTCCCTGTGCCATACAATATATCATTGTTGCCTATTTATTTTATGTATATAGTAGTTTATATCTTTTAAGCCCATACCCCTATCTTACCCCTCTCTCTGATGATAACTAATGGTTTCTTTTGCTCTGCAATAGCTTTTAAGTTTAATTAGGTACTATTTGTTTACTTTTGCTTTTATTTATTTTTGGGGGGGATAGATCAAAAAATCTTGCTATAATTTATGTCAGAGTTCTGCTTATGTTTTCTTCTAGAGTTTTATCTTTTATGTCTTACATTTAGGTCTTTAATCCATTTTGACTTTATTTTTGTATATGGTGTGAGAAAATGTTCTAATCTTATTGTTGTACATGTAGCTGTCCAGTTTTCCCAGCACCATTTACTGAAGAGACTATTTTTTCTCCATTATTTATTCTTGCCTCCTTTGTCATAGATTAACTGAACATAGGTGTGTGGGTTTATATCTGAGCTCTCTATTCTGTTCCATGATGTATGTGTCATATTTTGTGCCAATACCATTATATTCTGATGACTGTAGCTTTGCTGTATAGTTTGAAATCAGACAGCATGATACTTCAAGTTTTGTTCTTCATGTGAAAGATTATTTTGGCTATTCAGGGTCTTTTGTAGTTCATACAAATTTTAGGATTAATTTGCTTTACTTTTGTGAAAAATGTCTTTTGATAGGGATTGCATTAAATCCGTAGTACACTTTGTGTAGCATGTCAATTTTAACATTATTAATTCTTCCAATCGAAGAACATAGCATACCTTTCCATTTCTTTTTGTTGTTTAGTTACTCAGTCATGTCTGACTCTTTACAACCCCATGTACTATGGTACACCAGGCTTCCCTGTCCTTCACCATCTCCTGGAGCTTGCTCAAACTCATGTCCATTGAGTTAGTGATGCCATCCAACCATCTCATCCTCTGTTGTCCCCTTCACTTTCTGCCTTCAATCTTTCCCAGCATCAGCGTATTTTCTAAGTCGGCGCTTTGCATCAGGTGGCCAAAGTATTGGAGCTTCAGCTTCAGCATCAGTCCTTCCAATGAATATTCAGGGTTGGTTTCCTTCAGGACTGACTGGTTTGATCTTGCAGTCCAAGGGATTCTCAAGAGTCTTCTCCAACACCACTGTTTGGAAACATCGTTTCTTCGGCACTCTGCCTTCTTTATGGTCCAACTCTCACATCCATATGTGACTACTGGAAAAGTCATAGCTTTGACTAAATGGACTTTGTTGGCAAAGTAATGTCTCTGTTTTTCAATGTGGTGTCTAGTTGTGTCATAGATTTTCTTCCAGGGGCAAGCATCTTTTAATTTCATGGCTGCAGTCACCCTCTGCAGTGATTTTGGAGCCCAAGAAAATAAAGTCTCTCACTATTTCCATTGTTTCCCCATCTATTTAGTATGAAGTGATGGGACTGGATGCCATGATCTTAGTTTTTTGAATGTTGAGCTTTAAGCCAGCTTTTTCACTCTCCTCTTTCACTTTCATCAAGAGACTCTTTAGTTCCTCTTTGCTTTCTGCCGTAAAGGTTGTGTCATCTGCATATCTGAGGTTATTGATATTTCTCCTGGCAATCTTGATTCAAGCTTGTGAGTCATACAGCCTGGCATTTTTCATGATGTATTCTGTATATAAACTAAATAGGCAGGGTGACAATATACAGCCTTGACCTTCTCATTTCCCAATTTTGAACCAGTCCATTGTTCCAAGTCCAGTTCTAACTGTTGCTTCCTGACTTGCATATAGGTTTCTCAGGAGGCAGGTAAGGTGGTCTGGTCTTTCTCTTTATACTGGCTCATTATTAATGTACAGAAAAGCAACAGATTCCTGCATATTAATCTTGTACCCTCAAACTTCACTGAATTCATTTCTTGGTTCTAATTTTTTGGTGGAAATTTTAGGGTTTTTTAATGCACTGTTTTACCTCTTCCTTTCCCACTTGGATGCCTTTTATTTTTTGTCTGATTGTTGTGATAAGGTTTCCACTACTGTGTTAAACAGAAGTAGTGAGAGTGGACATCCTTGTCTTAGTCCTGATTTTCTACCATTGTTGAAATGGTAGAAACAACCATTGTTGTTGTTCAGTCACTAAGTCCTATCTGAGTCTTTGCAACCTCATGAACTGCAGCACACCAGGTTTACCTTTCCTTCACCATCTTCCTGCATTTGGTCAAATACATGTCTATTGAGTCAGTGATGCCACCCAACCATTTCATCTTCTGTTGCCCCCTTCTTCTCTTGCCCTCAATCTTTCCAACCATCAGGGTCTTTTCCAACGAGTCAGCTCTTGGCATCAGGGGACTAAATATTGCAGCTTCAGCACCAGTAGTTCCAACGAATATTCAGAGTTGATTTCCTTTAGGATTGACTGGTTTAATCTCCTTGCTGTCCAAGGGACATTCAAGAGTCTTCTCCAGCACCACAGTTCGAAAGCATCAATTCTTCAGTGCTCAGCCTTCTTTGTGGTTCAACTCTCACATCCTTACATGACTACTGGAAAAACCATAGTTTTGACTATATGGACCTTTGTTGGCAAAATGATGCCTCTGCTTTTTAATACACTGTCTAGGTTTTTCATAGCTTTTCTTTCAAGGAGCAAGTGTCTTTTAATTTCATGGCTGGAGTCACCATCCGCAGTGATTTTGGAACCCAAGAAATTGAAATCCAACATTGTTTCCATTGTTTGCCCATCTATTTGCCATGAAGTGATGGTACCAGATGCCATGATCTTAGTTTTCTGAATGTTGAGTTTTAAGCCAGCTTTTTCACTCTGCTCTTTCACCTTCATCAAGAGGCTCTTTAGTTCCTCTTCACTTTCTGCCATTAAAGTGGTATCATCTGCATATCTGAAGTTGTTTATATTTCTCCTGGCAATCTTCATCCCAGCTTGAGAGTTATCCAGCCCAGCATTTTGTATGATGTACTCTGCATATAAGTTAAATAAACATAGTGACAATATACAGCCTTGACGTACTCCTTTCCCAATTTTAAGCCAGTCTGTTGTTCCATGTGCACTTCTAACTATTGTTTCTTGACCTGCATACAGGTTTCTCAGGAGGCAGGTATGGTTCTTAGATATCTATTTAAAGTCCAGTTCTCTGTTGTGTCATTTATGAACACTGTTGCTTTACTGATATTCTGTCTGGATAATCTATCCATTGATGAGAGTGCAATGTTGGAGTCTCCCATTATTATTGTATTATTGTGAATTTCTCCATTTATGTTTGTTTATATTTGCGTTATAGGTTTAGGTGCTCTTGTATTGAGTGCCTATATGTTAATAAGTGTAATATCCTCTGTACTGGTCCCTTTGTCACTCTGTAATACCTTTCTTTCTCTTTTGTGATAGACTTTAGAGTTTGCTTTTGTCTGGTATGAGTATTGCTGCCCCACTTTCTTGCCATTTCTGTTGGCATGAAGTGTATTTCTCCGTCCCTTCAGTTTCAGTGTTTGCGTCTTAGCCCTGAAGAAAGTCTCTTGTCAGCAGCATATTGAAGGGTCTTTTGATTTTATTTAGTCAGCCACTCTACCCTTTCTGATTGAAGCTTTTAGACTATTGACATTTAAAGTAATTATTGATAAGTATTTACTTATTGCCACTTATTAATTTTCCAGTTGTTTTGTTATTTTTCCCTGTTCTTTTCTTCTGCTATCTGTTTCTTACCTTGTTTGCACAGAATATTTTAATGTGCATTTCACTTCATTTCCATTAATTCCAAAGCCAATTCATGTCTTATCCACTCAATTCATTCAAATTTTTAGAAAACATCACCTCCTCAAAGCCATCTTCCTTGATGATTTTTGTCTAAAATATCAGTCCTCAATCTTTGTATTCCTCTACTGTGCTTTACTGCACTTACTTCCTAAATTTACATTATGTGCTAAGTTGCCACAGTTGTGTCTGACTCTTTTCCACCCTATGGACTATAGCCTGCCCGGCTCTTCTGTCCATGGGATTCTCTAGGCAAGAATGCTGGAGTGGCTTTGCATGCCTTCCTCTAGGGGATCTTCCTGCGCCAGGGATCAAACCCATATCTTCTATGTCTCCTGACTTGGAGGTGGATTCTTTACCATTAGCATCACCTGGGAAGCCTAAAATATCTAGGAAGAGATGAAACTCTGTGAAATCATTCATATAGTAGTATGTAAGGGACACAAATTCTCTACTGATATGGATACTAGCTAGGAGAATGAGGGAGAGAGAAAAAAGTATATGTGTGTGTGTGTATATATATTTACATGTGTAATGTAAATTTATGTATATATTGAGTGAAGCACTTTCATAGCATCATCTTTCAGGATTTGAAATAGCTCAACTGGAATTCCATCACCTCCACTAGCTTTGTTTGTAGTGATGCTTTCTAAGGCCCACTTGATTTCATATTCCAGGATGTCTGGCTCTAGGTGAGTGATCACACCATCGTGATTATCTGGGTCATGAAGATCTTTTTTGTACAGTTCTTCGGTGTATTCTTGCCACCTCTTCTTAATGTCTTCTGCTTCTGTTAGGTCCATATCATTTCTGTCCTTTATCGAGCCCATCTTTGCATGAAATGTTCCCTTGGTATCTCTAATTTTCTTGAAGAGATCTCTAGTCTTTCCCATTCTGTTGTTTTCCTCTGTTTCTTTGCATTGATGGCTGAGAAAGGCTTTCTTATCTCTCCTTGTTATTCTTTGGACCTCTGCATTCAAATGGGTATATCTTTCCTTTTCTCCTTTGCTTTTTGCTTCTCTTTTTTCACAGCTATTTGTAAGGCCTCCTCAGACAGCCATTTTGCTTTCTTGCATTGGAAAACTCAGCAGTGGCCACAGGACTGGAAAAGGTCAGTTTTCATCCCAATCCCAAATAAAGGCAATGCCAAAGAATGCTCAAACTACCGCACAATTGCACTCATCTCACACGCGAGTAAAGTAATGCTCAAAAGTCTCCAAGCCAGGCTTCAGCAATACGTGAACCATGAACTTCCAGATGTTCAAGTTGGTTTTAGAAAAGGCAGAGGACGAGAGATCAAATTGCCAGCATCCGATGGATCATTGAAAAGGCAAGAGAGTTCCAGAAAAACATCTATTTCTGCTTTATTGACTATGCCAAAGCCTTTGACTGTGTGGATCACAATAAACTGTGGAAAATTCTGAAAGAGATGGGAATACCAGACCACCTGACCTGCCTCTTGAGAAACCTGTATGCAGGTCAGGAAGCAACAGTTAGAACTGGACATGGAACAACAGACTGGTTCCATATAGGAAAAGGAGTATGTAAAGGCTGTATATTGTCACCCTGCTTATTTAACTTCTATGCAGAGTACATCATGAGAAATGCTGGGCTGGAGGAAACACAAGTTGGAATCAAGATTGCCAGAAGAAATATCAATAACCTCAGATATGCAGATGACACCATTCTTATGGCAGAAAGTGAAGAAGAACTAAAGAGCCTCTTGATGAAAGTGAAAGAGGAGAGTGAAAAAGTTGGCTTAAAGCTCAACATTCAGAAAACTAAGATCATGGCATCTGGTCCCATCACTTCATGGGAAATAGATGAGGAAATAGTGGAAACAATGTCAGATTTCATTTTGAGGGGCTCCAAATCACTGCAGATGGTGATGCAGCCATGAAATTAAAAGATGCTTACTCCTTGGAAGGAAAGTTATGACCAACCTAGACAGCATATTTAAAAGCAGAGACATTACTTTGCCAACAAAGGTCCATCTAGTCAAGGCTATGATTTTTCCAGTAGTCATGTATGGATGTGAGAGTTGGACTATAAAGAAAGCTGAGCACCAAAGAATTGATGCTTTTGAACTGTGGTGTTGGAGAAGACTCTTGAGAGTCCCTTGGACTGCAAGGAGATCCAACCAGTCCATCCTAAAGGCAATCAGTCCTGGCTGTTCATTGGAAGGACTGATGTTGAAGCTGAAACTCCCAATACTTTGGCCACCTCATGCGAAGAGTTGACTCATTGGAAAAGACCCTGATGCTGGGAAGGATTGGGGGGCAGGAGGATAAGGGGAAAACAGAGGATGGAATGGCTAGATGGCATCAGCAACTAGATGGACATGAGTTTGGGTGAACTCCAGGAGCTGATGATGGACAGGGAGGCCTGGCGTGTGGCAATTCATGGGGTCGCAAAGAGACTTGACTAGTGACTGAACTGAACTGAACTGATACATACACGTATATATATATATATATATGTATACACACACACACACATCTATATATGTATAAGGAGAGAGAAAAAAATGTATGCACATACAGACACATATGTATCTTTTCTCCCTCATTCTCTTAGCTAGTATCCATATCAGTAGTGAATTTGTGTGCTTTATCTACTACTATAGGAATGATTTGTGCAGAGTTTCATCTCTCCCCAGATCTTTCCTTTCTCCAACTTTTCTTCTGCCTATCTCCTCATTTTTAATAAGTCAGTTAATTCATGTTTTTTGAGAAATCTCCAGGATAGAGCTGGAAAAGGATTCTATGGCTTCATAAAACTCCATTTTCAGTCCTTATCATGTATAATCCAAACATTATACAGTAGTTTTCTGTTTCTCTATCTGAGCAGCTAACAGGCATGCTTTCTAGTGCTTGGCTATACTTGCCTCTGAACCATTTCTCCAGGAAGAGTCCTTTGGAAGAGCTTCATCTCTCTGCAGTTAGGAGGAGACTATACCTTCTCCTTCCTGTAGAAGAGGAGCTGCCTTTTTCTCCTGTGGCTGAGAATCACAGCTCTCTGCCAGAACTCAGCCTTCCAATCTGCAGAAAAGCTGAATTTTGTCTACCGTATTGCAGTGACTATCATGTGAAAGCCTGTGAAACTGCAGGAAGCAGTAAACACCACTGAACTGTGAAGGGAAGGAAGACCTGCCTGGATAACAACACTGTGGCTACCGTAATGACTTACATTAGAGCAGAAGGAAACTCCAGTCATGTTTTAGTCTGTCAGTTTTTCTATTATCCTCAAGACTGAGCATGAAACATTCATTATAACACATCCTCATTGATTCAACTGATGAAAATATATTGATATTAATAACATAGTACTAAGGCACTGGAGATACATAACATATTTCAGAATATTTTTATGTGGTAGTTCCATGCATTTCATTTCTATTCATAACTAAGCCAGCAAGTAGGTAATTTGGGAATTGCTTCATCAAGCTATATAACCATCTTTATTTAGTACTTACATAATTACCTAGAAGAAATAGTTTGATTGGTTGTTACCCAATAGAGTTCAAATTGAGGCCCAATGAAGAAAATCTGTTCAAAATGACTAACATTAAAATCATGGAGCTGGGGTTTTAAATAGCTCACATACAGTCACTAAAAATAATCTTCTTTTGGGGTATTTTTAACATTGTGTCCGCTTCGGAAGTTTCAAAAATAGTTCAAAAGTTTTTGCTTGGGGATCTAACTTAGGTCCTTGTCTTTTGATATTTAGATGATTATGATAAGGCATAGGAAAAAAGAACTTTTTTATGTATTTTACTTTGTGGCTTTGCTTTTATCTTGGGAAACATTTTTTTGAATCATTTTCTTGGCTTATATTCAATAAGATGCGATTGTCAGCAATAGTGAGCTCACTAAGATAAACAATGTCAAAATATACCATTGTTTAATGCAGTGCACAAAATAATCATAAAAATTATAATTTAAAAAATCTAAATTCTAATGACCTTCAATCAACATCTCTCACTTTGTCATATGGTTTTCTGGTTTTTGTTTCTATATGTACATATTCTATGCCTCCATATTTAGAATATCGTATGTGTTTAGAATACGCATTTAGAATGGCATTCACAAAGTTTTGCATTTGGTTTATTTTTTTATCATTTTATAAATTTTCTTGTTTTTGTATTAATTTTATAATGGCAACATAATATTTCATATAGTTCAATAGTTTTCTCTTCAATTTTCATCTTGTAAGTAATATTTCAATGGAAATATTTATGTCTATTTAATAATATATAAATTGTCTATTTAATATACTACATGAAATATAGTTTCATATACTTTATTCTTTTATTAAGGTATTCCTGTGAGTAATCTTACTGAATCAAATTTTATGAAATTTTTTTAGCTTCATAAAATATATCCCCAAATTACTTTTTAAGAGGATTTGACAGATTAAATTGCCCCTATTGATACATACAGTTAAAAATATATTGATCAGGATTATGGATTTTACTTAAACTATTTGTTAATGTTGCATGTGAAAAATAATGCCCTGTTTTTCAGTGTTTTTTTGTGGTTTCAAAGATATTAAATGCTTGTTTTGCACTTTTGTTTTTCTCTTATACGAATTATCTTTTCATATCCATTGTTTACTTATTGAAGTGTAGGTACTTTTTGTGTCAAGTTTTATGTACCTTCATGCTTCCTGGAAATATTTTCTTAGCCTTTTGTTTTCTTTCGTGTTTTAGTTATGTTAGTCTCTATTGTACCAGGGATTTTAATATTTATTCAATTGAATCTGTAGATTATTTCTTGTTTACAGCTGTCATTCCTGTAAAGATGGGTATAAATTTTTTAATCCTATAGTCTGTTGATTTTCTTTGATTAAAATTTCATATTTGCCTCAACATGTGAAATTTGTTCTGGTAAAGGGGTGTGATTATTACTTTATATTATGGACTTTTATTCTTACATCAATCATTAAATAACACAAGATCACTTAAAATGCCCTGTTGGCAGTATTAAATTTTTGAAGCTTATTTGATCATGTGCATTGTTGAGTCAGTTAATGTTCTAGGCACAAGGAAATGAAAAATGATAATAGTGTCATTTTGATCATTAAGGAGTTCAGAGTTTGAGCAAGGAAGGAGGTCAGGGAACAGTTCCTACATAGCAGTGTTCTGTATTCCATACTGACCACCGAGTCACAATGCTGGGAGACAAAACTCTGTTCTCTTTTGATTTTCTTCTCTTTTTGTCGCTCGCACTTGTTTTGCCTTTTCTTTTTGTCTGGCTGCTCCTGCACACTCTTTGGCTCGCTTCTTCCTCTTATTCTTTCCCTTTTCCTCTCCCTCCCACTTTTCTTTCTTTCTTTCCCTCTTTATTCTTCTTCCTCTGCCTCCTTCAGCGGTACTTTCTTCCTCCTACGTCTCTCCCACTACCTTTCCTTCACCCATACCTCCTCCAGAAAAAATAAATTTTGTCTCTCTCTGGAGAGACGTGCATTTCTAAATCAATGGTGAGACAATAGCTAAAGCATGGTCTTAGGAGCTAAGCCCTCCAGAAAAAATAAATTTTGTCTCTCTCTGGAGAGACGTGCATTTCTAAATCAATGGTGAGACAATAGCTAAAGCATGGTCTTAGGAGCTAAGCCAACTAGAATTCAGATCTTGGCCTTATCTCTACCAGTTGTATCAACATCAGCACTTGCAGGAAGTCCTTATTTTTCTTAGTTCTGATATCCGTGAATTTAAAGTCCCACAGTTTAACTTAATAATACTAATCATTCAATGACATGGTTCAAATTTAAATTACTCAGCATGTTGTTGACTGTGAATTTCATAACATAAAATTCCCTGCTAGTGTCTCAGACTGCAAACGACAGCGTAAATAATAGATGGACAGCATGGTCAGTGACCTGTTATATGACTTCTTTCAAAGCCTGTGGGTGACTGGACACTGTTGAATAAAAGCATCTCATTCAATTTACGTAGAAACAGCAAAGTGTGTAGTTGTATTGACTTCTTGCATTCTAGTGATAAACCCATATGAGATTTTACAAAAATGAATAATCAAAAGAGGAAGTTAACCAAGAAAGATGAACGTAAAGCAAAGAAATAAAAGTGAATCTCGGGAAATGAAATTTTAACTGAGCATAAATGGCAGATGCCAACACAGTGTTGTGGACCAACTATCCTTCAATTAAAAATAAATTTAAAAAGGAAAAAAAAATAATTAAATTGGGAAAGAGACAGTGAAACTAAACAAAAATAAAGAGCTGACCTTGAAAATACTGACACAGTCACTATTCAAGAGACTTCAGATATACAGTCCAAGGAACGTAGTGAAGATGAACTTATGGACAAAAATGAGGAAATGTGGTGATGAAAATGATGTCGGCAATAAACTTTACATTAAAGGAGTTCTTGGAGATATTTCACAACATGAAACAAGCAGAAGATGAAATGTTGGAAGCTCATCCAAACAGAAACACAGTGTGACAATTTATAAGACATAGAACAGATGCTCACTCTGTATCATAAGTTATTATAACAAGAAGGCAAGTACTATTCAGACTACTCTTGACACAATTTTTTAAGAAATAAAACACTTTAATTCTCTTAAAGTGTCCTAAATAAATATTAGTTTTATTATTTTTCATTGTGCTATACATTTATAACAGACAGTTTAAGAATTCTTAGCATTTTGAGAGGGATTTTTAGAGGTCCCAAAATAATAATAATCTGTCCCATTGATTATTAAGATCGTTTTGCAAGGTTTCTTGTATGATCATTTTTATGGCCCCAAGCTAGCACTCAAACTGGCAACTGCCTTTTCTTAACATTTCTAAAGTTCAGTGTCTCTATCTGTGAAATGAAAGAGGATCACTCACAGGAATATTGTGAGAGTTAAATGAGATAATGTGTATAAAGTGCTTGGAGCAGCTGGAATTTGATAAACTTTCAATGAAAAGTAGCTATTATTACTGTTAATATCAATACTAGGTTGAAAACAAGTAAAGCAATATGGCACAACTCTACCAAGTTGAGTTTAATGAAACTTTTTTATTATTTGAGCTAAATAGCATGTGCAAAATACTGCTGATGGTGACTGCAGCCATGAAATTAAAAGACGCTTACTCCTTGGAAGGAAGGTTATGGCCAACCTAGACAGCATATTTAAAAGCAGAGACATACTTTGCCAACAAAAGTCCATCTAGTCAAGGCTATGGTTTTTCCAGTGGTCATGTATGGATGTGAGAGTTGGACCATGAAGAAAGCTGAGCGCCGCAGAATTGATGCTTTTGAACTGTGGTGTTGGAGAAGACTCTTGAGAGTCCCTTGGACTGCAAGGAGATCCAATCAATCCATCCTAAAGGAGATCAGTCCTGGGTGTTCACTGGAAGGACTGATGTTGAAGCTGAAACTGCAATACTTCGGCCACCTCATGTGAAGAGTTGACTCATTGGAAAAGACCCTAATGCTGGGAAGGATTGGGGGCAGGAGGAGAAGGGGACGACAGAGGATGAGATGGTTGTATGGCATCACCGACTCGATGGACATGGGTTTGGGTAAACTCCGGGAGTTGGTGATGGACAGGGAGGTCTGGCGTGCTGCAATTCATGGGGTCGCAAAGAGTCGGACATGACTGAGTAACTGAACTGAACTGAAATGAAATGAAATGAGAAAACATGACAGTGAATTAGTAAAAAAAAAAAGCAAATATTTTTCTAACCATCATGAACCTACATACCCCCAACACCCAAGATACTCACTCCAAAGCAATCACATTGCTGGTCTTGAAAATAAAATTAAGTGCTTAAACTCATCTTCTCGGACTTGCCTAGTTTACTTATTAAAGAAAGTTCAAATCTTTTTTGTTCGAACTTTCATTTCTGTTTTCTTTTTGTACCAAGAAACATTAGTATGGAGACGATCAGAAGTCATGATTAAAACAGTGGGGAGTTGTGGTGGGTGGAAATGTAATCAAATGCATTCTACAGTATTTCTACAGAAGCTCATTATTATTCTCTGGTTGAATTGTGCCCCGGGCCAGAGGTCAGGGGCAGTGGCTGAGAGGAGCTAAGGCCGGTCCAAGGTCAGGGGTGGTGGCTGTGCTTTGTTGGAGCAGCCATGAAGAGAGATCCCGCGTCCAAGGTAAGAGAACCCAAGTAAGACGGTGGGCACTGAGAGAGGGGATCAGGGGCAGACAGGCTGAAAATACAGTCATGGACAACTAGCCAATCTGATCACATGGACCACAGCCTTGTCTAACTCAGTGAAACTAAGCCATGCCATGTGGGGCCACACAAGACAGATGGGTCATGGTGGAGAGGTCTGACAGAATGTGGCTCACTGGAGGAGGGAATGGCAAACCACTTCAGTATTCTTGCCTTGAGAACCCCATGAACAGTATGAAAAGGCAAAAGATAGGACAATGAAAGATGAACTCCCCAGGTCAGTAGGTGCCCGATATGCTATTGGAGATCAGTGGAGAAATAACTACAGAATGAATGAAGGGATGGAGCCAAAGCAAAAACAACACCCAGTTGTGGATGTGACTGGTGATAGAATCAAGATTCAATGCTGTAAAGAGCAATATTGCATAGGAACCTGGAATGTTAGGTCCATGAATCAGGGCAAATTGGAAGTGGTCAAACAGGAGATGACAAGTGTGAGCATCGACATTCTAGGAATCAGTGAAATAAGATGGACAGGAATGGGTGAATTTAACTCAGATGACCATTATATCTACTACTGTGGGCAGCAATTCCTTAGAAGAAATGGAGTAGCCATCATAGTCAACAAGAGTCTGAAATGCAGTAGTTGGATGCAATCTCAAAAACGACAGAATGATCTCTGTTCTTTTCCAAGGCACCATTCAATATCAGGGTAATTCAAGTCTTTGCCTCGACCAGTAACGCCAAAGAAGCTTAAGTTGAACAGTTCTATGAAGACCTACAAGACCTTCTAGAACTAACACCCAAAAAAGATGTCCTTTGCATTATAGGGAACTGAAATGCAAAAGTAGGAATTCAAGAAACACCTGTAGTAACAGGCAAATTTGGCCTTGGATATAGAATGAAGCAGGGCAAAGGCTAATAGAGTTCTGCCAAGGGAACTCACTGGTCATAGCAAATGTCCTGTTCCAACAACACAAGAGAAGACTCTACACATGGACATCACCAGATGGTTGACACCGAAATCAGATTGATTATATTCTTTGCAGCCAAAGATGGAGAAGCTCTATACAGTCAGCAAAAACAAGACCAGGAGCTGACTGTGGATTCAATCATGAACTCATTACTGCCAAATTCAGATTGAAATTGAAGAAAGTGGAGAAAACCACTAGACCATTCAGGTATGACCTAAATCAAACCCCTTATGATTATACTGTGGAAGTGAGAAATAGATTTAAAGGACTATATCTGATAGACAGAATGCCTGATGAACTATGGATGGAGGTTCATGATATTGTACAGGAGACAGGAATCAAGACCATCCCCAAGAAAAAGAAACACGAAAAAGCAAAATGGCTGTCTGAGGAGGCCTTACAAATAGCTGTGAAAAGAAGAGAAGTGAAAAGCAAAGGAGAAAAGGAAAGATATTCCCATTTGAATGCAGAATTCCAAAGGATAGCAAGGAGAGATAAGAAAGCCTTTCTCAGATATCAATGCAAAGAAATAGAGGAAAACCATAGAATGGGAAAGACTAGAGATCTTTTCAAGCAAATTAGAGATACCAAGGGAACATTTCATGCAAAGATGGGCTCAATAAAGGACAGAAATGGTAGGGACTTAACAGAACAGAAGATATTAAGAAGAAGTGGCAAGAATACACAGAAGAACTGTACAAAAAAAAATCTTCATGACCCAGATAATAATGATGGTGTGATCACTCACCTAGAGTCAGACATCCTGGAACGTGAAGTCAAGTGGGCGTTAGGAAGCATCACTACGAACAAAGCTAGTGGAGGTGACGGAATTCCAGTTGAGCTGTTTCAAATCCTGAAAGATGATGCTGTGAAAATGCTGCACTCAATATGCCAGCAAATATGAAAAACTCAGCAGTGGCCACAGGACTGGAAAAAGTCAGTTTTCATTGCAATCCCAAAGAAAGCAATGCCAAAGAATGCTCAAACTACCGCACAATTGGACTCATCTCACACACTAGTAAAGTAATGCTTAAAATTCTCCAAGCCAGGCTTCAGCAATGTGTGAACCATGAAAGTCCAGATGTTCAAGCCGGTTTTAGAAAAGGCAGAGGAACCAGAGATCAAATTGCCAACATCTGATGGATCATCGAAAGGGCAAGAGTACCTGAAAAACCTCTATTTCTGCTTTATTGACTATGCCAAAGCCTTTGACTGTGTGGATCACAATAAACTGTAGAAAATTCTGAAAGAGATGGGAATACCAGACCACCTGACCTGCCTCTTGAGAAACCTGTATGCAGGTCAGGAAGCAACAGTTAGAACTGGACATGGAACAACAGACTGGTTCCAAATAGGAAAAGGAGTACGTCAAGGCTGTATATTGTCACCCTGCTTATTTAACTTATATGCAGAGTGCTTCATGAGAAACACTGGGCTAGATGAAGCACAAGCTAGAATCAAGATTGTCAGAAAAAATATCAATAATCTCAGATATGCAGATGACACCACTCTTATGGCAGAAAGTGAAGAAGAACTAAAGAGCCTCTTGATGAAAGTGAAAGAGGAGCGTGAAAAAGTTGGTTTAAAGCTCAACATTCAGAAAACTAAGATCATGGTATCCGGTCCCATCACTTCATGGCAGATAGATGGGGAAACAGTGGCTGACTATTTTTCTGAGCTCCAAAATCACTGCAGATGGTGACTGCAGCCATGAAATTAAAAGACGCTTACTCCTTGGAAGGAAAGTTATGACTAACCTAGATAGCATATTAAGAAGCAGAGACATTACTTTGCCAACAAAGGTCTGTCTATTCAAGGCTATGGTTTTTCCAGTGGTCATGTATGGATGTGAGAGTTGGACTATAAAGAAAGCTGAGCACTGAAGAATTGATGCTTGTGAAGTGTGGTGTTGGAGAAGACTCTTGAGAGTCCCTTGTACTGCAAGGAGATCCAACCAGTCCATCCTCAAGGAGATCAGTCCTGGGTGTTCATTGGAAGGACTGATGTTGAAGCTGAAACTCCAATACTTTGGCCACCTGATGCGAAGAGGTGACTCATTGGAAAAGACCCTGATGCTGGGAAAGATTGAGGGAAAGAGGAGAAGGGGATGTAAGAGGACGAGATTGCTGGATGGCATCACTGACTCGATGGACATTGGTCTGGGTGGACTCCAGGAGTTGGTGATGGACAGGAAGGCCTAGCATGCTGTGGTTCATGGGGTCGCAAAGAGTCGGACATGACTGAGAGACTGAACTGAACTGAACTGAATTGTGCCCACCTATTTATAAAAGGACAGGGATTAATGAACACAAAGGAGTGAGCATTTCATTAAAATTTATGTCAATTTAGCCATTGTTTTCATACTTTTTCCTGTTAACATTTTTCATGCTAAATATGGTCAATTTAATTTTTTAATGCTTTTTCTAATTAAGTCTGAAACTATTACTTTCAAAAAAAAAGTAGCTTTCACAAACCAGGTAAAAATAGAGAGCATTCATAAAGCCTCCATTTGTGATTAAAACTGAGGGTTCTCCATTGCCAGTGACTAAGTCCACATGCCTTGGCATAGCACTAAGTTCTCTCTTTTTTGGGTACCATCTTGCTGATCCAACCTCATCCAATAATCCACTCTTTATTTTAGCAGCTACCTTATTTCCTGCCTGTTCTCCAAACAGTGTTTATTCTCAGCTCAGTGTCCTTACTGTTTCATTTTCCTTGTTTTAAAAGTCCTTCCCTCTCTTTTCTATCCAAATGATGTCCACTCTTTAAAGTCCAGATCAAGCCACATCTCTCAAAGAATTCTTTCTTGCTGCTCCTTTTCTCAACAACCTGGAATTTCCCTGGCATTTTCTAACACTTATTGTTCACACCAGTGCCTTTTGACACTGAGTCTTTCAAGGAATTGTTATATTGCTAAATTGTGGTTTGAGTTTCTGGGGGGTCTCGCAATCTACTGTCAATTTTACAACCAGTTATGCACACAGTTTGCTAATGTGGCTCTGTGAAGACAGAGGCTTTGTTTTGTCCATCTCTGTATTCTGTAATGCCTAACATGTAGTAGGAGCTTAATAAATAATTATTAAATAAGCAAAGAAACAAGTAAGTATGATTTAGCATTTTAAAAATGCTGTTCAATCTGATTTTTCCCATCCACATGAGAAATATGTCTCCCTTAATTATTCTAAAACTATCCATCATGTGTCTATTTTCAGTCTTTTTGGGAGACAAACTTCTCAGAGGACTATTTCAACAAACTGGGTAACTATTACATGGCATCTCACAAGCCCCTTTGTGTGGGTTCACAGGGGACTAACATTTTCCTCAGGCATGTTTATTGAGTCCTGAACCACAATAGGGCTAATTTCTATTTTAAATTACTTCAAGATATTGCACGATCAATTGAAATGTGAAAATGTAATCAGTCATTTTTTGTTCCACACAATAAAGATACTAGCTGTATATTTCTTTCTGAATTGGTTGGCTATATTCATATCATTAAGACATAGCATAAACACTCTCTAATCAGCTAATTCTAAATGACATTATCACCCTAAAATTACAGCCACAAAATGAACAGTAACAGTAAGCCATTCTGTCTTTTTAAAGTTAAGTATATTTTTCTGTAAGTGCATATGTGTTTACCATATATGTGTATATATATATATATATATATATATATATACACATACACAAATACACACATATGTATATATATTTTATATATATCCTTGTGTCCATTAACACATTCTGCTACATAATTTCTCCAGAAAATACTATGTACATTGATACAAAGATAAGAAACATAGAAGGAAAATGTAAACTTCTTTGATGTTTTATATTCAGGAAAGAGTGACAGACAGACTGAAATTTAAAAGCTAAAAAAAATAGGTTTCTGAGGGACCACTGAGTAGACATTTGAATGTTCAGAGGATAACAGGTAGGGAGTGTCTAGGGTGGGATGCTCAGTCATGTCCAATTTTTCAATCTTTCTTACTTTAATACATTTAAATTTAATACATTTAATAAAAAGAAGAGAGAGGATCTTCAAAGTTTTTCTGAGTTGAATATGTCTGTGTTAGTGGCGTTGTATTTGATGAATGAATCAAGTGAAACTATAATCAGATATCTATCTTGTCATAAATTTCACCTTGTCTTAAAGGATTTTCAAATTGCCAATCAGTCAAACTCCATTTAAGTGATGGCTTCCTGCCATTTCACACGTCAACCATGGCAGAATCATCCAGCTGTGTCCCAGTCTTAGCTGGTTGATTACACCACGTGCCTTTCAGGATCTTTGTCAAGGGTGCTGCCTCACTGGCTTGATTACTCACCCCATGAAGCCACAATACTCAGCTTGTGGGGGTAACTTAAGAAGAAGAAAATGTCTTTTTTTGTGCTCAATCAGAATGGAGGAAATAGATGACATTGAAATAGAAAGTTCATCTTGGTCAGACAAAAACGAAAAAAGAAAATGACCCTATCTTTGACTTCATGTGTTGGGAGTTGCACACGACTGTATAGATTTCAAAAAGACACTCTTAATATTTCTAAGACACTTGTAGGACAGCCTTACACAAATATCATGTCTTTTTCTTTCTTTTTCTCTCTGTTTGAAGCTATTGAAACCAGGCATATCTGATTTATGAGCCATTTCAGGTTGACAGAAAACAAAGTCACGAGATTTAACACAGTTAGATGGTCTCTCCAGTATGTTCCATGAGACAGTGCTAATCTGCTTCTCAGGTCAAACTATCAATCCCCCCATCTATGACCATGCTCAGGTAGGACCAAACTGGAATTCTGAAACATTCCCAGCAATTTTTGATCTGTCCCTTAGCGTGATCCCCTACTTCTCCAAAGAAATTCAGCAGAGCTTAAACTCATTCATATGCACTTGGTGCTCTGCAGTTTTTCGGTGAGGCGGCTGTAGCAGGGAACTGCTTGTAACGCGCTTTTCAAAAACTAATTATAATTCAGGAATGGCAGTGAAGATTCTTATGGAGCATAAGAAATAACAGCAATAACCTTTCTAATTACAAGGAAGACTAATGCATTGACTGAGAAAATCACTGGAAAGAAGGGCTAAGCTGTTCCTTGAGGCTGTAGTTGTTCAGTAAGCGAGCAGAACATTTGCAGAACTTGTCTCTGTGCAGAGCGAGAGAATTACAGCATGAGATGAAGGGAAAGAGTGCCTGAATCCAGTGAAGCAGTCTTGGGATGGAAGTTTACATCTAGAATTTGAAGCCTGGCAATATGCCACAACTAAACTAAGGTAGAAAACCAGGCAGAGAAGAGCCATAGTTCTCAACTGGTTTTCCAAGTCCTTCAAAATTGTATTGCCAAATTTTAATTAATGTGCAAAATTTACCTTTGCAGCAACCAAAGATATGTACAATTTGTCTATGTACAAAATGACTGTACATTAGAACACTGAGCTATGTAGCTAGCATAGAGAGGTTATGAAATTGTCTTCCATGTTCCAATGAATATGCAATTGTCCCTTGTTACTGGCTTAGTCTCTTCTTTTGCTCGCTTTAAAAATATATTATTCACTGGGGAATGCTTATGCCCTTCTCTTTCCTACACACAATATTGGGCTATCTTTGCTTTGCCTGTGGCTTCATTTAGCATCTAAGCAGGGATGACTTCTTTCAGGTCTTTAGTCTGATTCTGCCACTTATTATCTCTGAGATTAAGTAAAAGGTGCCTTACCTATAGTGAGTGAATTACAGTATCTGTCTTAAAGAGTTGATATGAGAATAAAATAGTATAGGTAAAGCAACTGCATGTAGTCAAGTGTAAATAAATTTGAGTATTGCTATGAATGAATATGCCTCTAGCCCAGTTACTTGGCTTCAGATTCCATATTCAACTGTCTCCCAGGCATCTCTGGTGGTTACTTTATACATGTATCACTGGTCATGCCCACATTTAACATTCTCTCCAAAACTTTTTCTACATGAATTCTCTGTCATCAGTTAATGACTCTCTTATGAACTTAATAGGTTAATCAGGATCACTCTTGATTTCCTTCCTTTCATTCACCATACTCAATCAATCATTAATTTTAACCAACTTAATTTTGAGTCTGAACCCTCTTTTCCACCCCTTTCTATCACCACTTTAACTCAGGATCTTTACAGCTGTCAGATTACTCTAAAGTCTTCCAAGCTGCTTTTCTTATTTCAAGCCTTGCTCCTCTCAAATGCACTCTTGACTCTGCTGCCAGATCAATATAGCTGAAAGACAAAACTGACCATACATTTCTTGCTTAAAGCCTTAGAGGATCCACAACTCCTACAAGATAAAGAACATCAGAGCACAGAGTATAAGGCCGTCTTCCTACCTCTCCAGGTTTGTCCTCTTTCGGTCCCTGCTGTCCACTAACCACATCCTTCCCCCTCCCGTTCTCTTACAATGAAGGTGTGTCTTTTTCCTGTCCAGGGCTGGTCCCTTGCTCTCTGCTCAGTAACACTTCTTCCTCTGAATCTTTGCCCGTTAACCATTTCCCTTCTGTCCTGTATCTGTAACTTATCTCTCTTCTCACTTGTTCCCTCAGATCATTTACATGTTCTCATGTATATAATCTCCACCAATAGCCCTATGCTTTCTCCTCTTCAATTCCTATTTTCTGAGAGACACCTACATATATGGTTTCCTTCAACTCACTTCTCAACCATCCCTCCTTTCAATTCAACTTGGCTTCCTACCTTACAAACTAGGTGAGCCCACTCCCTCCAGATGCTGTATTCAGTGAATGTCTCCCTGTCTTTGACTTCTTGGCAGCATTTGACACCATCGGTAAGCAGCTTCTTCTAAAACCCTCTCTTCATGGTATCCTGCACTCGTGGCTTTGCATAACTTGCGTGGCATCTTCTTTTGTTTCCTTACAAGATGTGTCTTCCTGTACATTTGGTGTTTCTCAGAGTTCTATCTTTATAGTCTCTCCCTGGGGGATTTCATTTACTCCCATCACCTCAATAGCTATTTATGTCCTGACAACTCCTGAGGTCTGTCTACAACCTGAGGTCTCTTCTAACTTTCTACCATGTAACCAGTTACCATCTAGACATTTCTACTTTGAGATTTAACCGATGCATTTAACTCAATATGTCCCGAGTGAACTCACATGGGTTCTGCTTTCCCATCTTGAATACAAGCCTAATGACAGGGAAGTCTTTGAAACACTCACTGCTGTTTTATTTTCATTAAAACAGTGCCAGGAATTTGGTGGGCACTAGTTAACTCTCTGTTGAGTGAATAAAGGACAACTTTATCTCTGTGAATAATATCATATAGTTACCTAGCAGGAAGTCCAGTTTCAATTTTGACTCCTTCATCTCCCTTACTTTCAAATCAATTATCAGTTGACCGATTTTACTCTCTAAAGAAATCGCAAAACTGTTGAGCTTGCTTTACTTGTTTGTTATATGCTTTGTCAAATTCAACCCATAGTACAAGAGGCCAGTTATGATGTAGGCCCTTCTTGCTATTTGCAGCCTATCTCTAGCTCCAGTTGGTTCCTAAAGAAAAATCAAGAAGATCATATGGTACCTGATTCCAGCAGATTCTAAACTGTGAAAGTTCACACCATGTTTAAAATTTGTTGTAGGAAGTAGTGACCATGTTGTTCTCAGAGAGCAATTTTTATATGTAAAAATCATCAGAGTCAAGAGAGTTTTCCTTTAAATCTAATCTGAAGTATTCTTAATGTACTTTACCCTCATGTTCTTTGTAATAGAGAGGATGGTCAAAATTAACATTTTTATTGTAATGTAAAACCAGGATTTCTCTTAGAATCCTTGGCCACCATGATCAGAGAGAAGATCAAAAGAAGTTTAGATTTATAATAACAATGATTAACATGTATTAAGTATTTACCATGAATCAGGAACTAAGCTAATCTTTTTTAAATTTTTTTATTGGAGGTTAATTGCTTTACAATTTAGTGTTGGTTTCTGCCATACATCAACATGAATCAGCCATAGATATACATATGTTCCCTCTCTCCTGAAATCCCTCCCATCTCCCTCACCATCCCACCCATCTAGGTGGTCACAAAGCTCCCTGTATCACATAGAAAATTCCTACCTGTTATCTATTTTAATATAGCAATGTCCGTGCTTCCATGTTCTCTCAATTTGTCCAATCCTCTCCTTCTAATGTGTCTGCAAGTCTGTTTTCTATGTCTGTGTCTCCATATATTAGGTCAGTTAATTCATAGTCTCCTATAATTCTTGGAAAAAATAAGTACAGTTATTTCCATCTTAGAAAGCTGGGACAGAGAATGTGTACATAACCTGGCAGTGTGCATGCCACTAGGTAATGACAGCCCGAGATCTCAATCAGTTTAGAGCAGTGTGGAGCAGTCTAACTTTACATAGTCTGCCTGGGCCCTGCTACAAAGCTTTTATAAATGACAAATTTCTACAAACAAGATTGTTACTTCATTTCAAATCCATGATTTGTCCTTTTAAAAACAGAGCTGAAAATATGTCCAAGAAAATGCTACATAAGAAACTGATATTTAGAAGGGAAAAGAATGGTCATTAATCTAAAGCATTCTTTTCATAACCCACAAAACAAACCATATTCAGCATTAATACATCATGAATACCTGTTGGTGTCAGGAGCTGCCTAAGGGTTAGAGATGAAACCAATGGGAACTCAATTCTCTGTATTAAGAAATTTGTGCCATATGCTTAATGGGTTTATATCCTAGGGAAACACTTAAATGAAGTTTTTGCCATATACGCCACATACTATGATTGTTCAAGAGACTGAAAGAATGTTGGGAGAAATATCAATAAGCCAAAAATTTCAGTATTTTCATTTTTGAATCTCAGGGCTATAATTTGGGAGGGTTTCTCCTTTCAGCCCACAACTAAAGTGAGCCCTGAAGGTGGTCCTAGGATGGTGAAGGAATAGGACAGGGAGAACAATTTCTCCCCCACAAATTCATCAAAAGAACACTTGAACACTGAGCAAACTCCACAAAACAACTTCTGAACGCTGGCAGAAGATATCAGGAACCCAGAAAAGCAGCCCATTGTCTTCGAAAGGAGGTAGGACAAAATATAAAAGATAAAAAGAAAGACAAAAGAGTTAGGGATGGAGATCCATCCTGGGAAGGGAGTCTTAATAGAGGAGAGGTTTCCAAACACCAGGAAACCCTCTCACCAGCAGGTTTGGGGGAAGTTTTTGAATCTTGGAGGGCAACATAACCAGGAGGAAAAATAAATAAATAAAACCCAAAGATTATGTGCCTAAAGGCAACTCCCAGCAGAGAAGTACCCCTAGATGCTCGCATACGTCACCAGCAAGCGGAGGCTGAACAGAGAGGAGCGGGTGGCATTGCTTTGGGTAAGGACCGGGCCTGAATGCCAAGAGGGCAATCTGAGGGAGCTAACATGAGATAGCAACCTAAACTGTGGGATAGCCAGAGAGAGAGAGAGAATGATCCCTCGAAGAGCCCTAACCTAAGGCACTGCGGGCCCGCTCACAGAACAAAGGACTGAGCAATACCAGAGAAGAGTTAGCCAGCTGCAGACAGGCCCATCCCCCGCCCGATGCAGTGGACAGGCGGGTGTCAGCCAGAGCCGCAAAAGGGCAAACTTGGCCCCAGAGAGGGCACCCCTACCAAACTGCAAACAGGCTTCCAGTTTCTAACCCAAGACTTCCTGAGTTTCTGGATGGTTGACATCTGCTGGGAGGGTCGCAGCCAGAGATCAGCTCCCCAGAAGAGACACACAGCACACTGGAAACGGGTGCACTGGAAACCGAGTGGCTGGGACCGGGGAGGTGACAAGACACACTGCACCTGAAGAGAGTATGCTCACCAAGCACCTGGTTGCCTGAGCTGCTCGGACTGGGAAATGGCACAAAACGCAGGCCCAACCGAGTCTGTGCCTTTGTGGAGTACCTGAGAACCTGAAGCTGAGCAGCTTAGACCTGGGAAGTGCATGCAACTCAGGGCCTGCTCCCTGCAGAGCAACCTGAAGCCTGAGCAGTGTAGACTGGGAAAGCACACATGCTGTGAGCAGGGGCAGACCCAGGGTGGTCGAGACACTGCAAGCACTCCCCACACATGCCAGTGATATTTGTTTGCAGTGTTCCTCCCTCCCCACAGCACGACTGAACAAGTAAACCTAAACAAGTGACCACCTTCGCCTGCTTGTGTCAGGGCAGAAATTAGACACTGAAGAGACCTGCAAACAGAAGAAGCTAAATAAACAGAGGGAACCGCTTTGGAAGTGACAGGTGCAACAGATTAAAATCCCTGTAGTTAACACTGACTACATTGGAAGGGGCCTATAGATATTGAGAAGTATAAGCTGGAACAAGGAACTATCTGAAACTGAACTGACCCCACACTGCCCACAACAGCTCCAGAGAAATTCCTAGATATATGTTTACTATTGTCATTTTTTCTTAATTTTTTAAATTATTTTTTCTTTTTGTAAGTCCTCTATTACTCCCTTAATTTTCATTTTTATAAACCACTATTACCTTGCAAGAAAAAGACCCCATTTTTAAAGCAAACAGAAAGCCCAGAGATAAATCCACACACCTGTGGACACCTTATCTTCGACAAAGGAGGCAAGAATATACAATGGAGAAAAGACAATCTCTTTAACAAGTGGTACTGGGAAAACTGGTCAACCACTAGTAAAAGAATGAAACTAGAACGCTTTCTAACACCATACACAAAAATAAACTCAAAATGGATTAAAGATCTAAATGTAAGACCAGAAACTGTAGAATTCCTAGAGGAAAACATAGGCAAAACACTTTCTGACATAAATTACAGCAGAATCCTCTATGACCAATCTCCTAGAGTAATGGAAATAAAAGCAAAAATACACAAATGGGACCTAATTAAACTTAAAAGCTTTTGCACAAAGAAAGAAACTATAAGCAAGGTGAATGGAGAAAATACTAGCAAAAGAAGCAACTGACAAAGAATTAATGTCAAAAATATACAAGCTACTCCTGCAGCTCAACTCCAGAAAAATAAATGACCCAATCAAAAAATGGGCCAAAGAACTAAACAGACATTCCTCTAAAGAAGACATACAGATGGCTAACAAACACATGAAAAGATGCTCAACATCACTCATTATCAGAGAAATGCAACTCAAAACCACAATGAGGTACCATTCCACGCCAGACAGGATATCTGCTATCCAAAAGTCTACAAGCAATAAATGCTGGAGAGGGTGTGGAGAAAAGGGAACATTCTTACACTGTTGGTATGAATGTAAACTAGTACAGCCACTATGGAGAACAGTGTGGAGATTCCTCAAAAAACTTGAAATAGAACTGCCATATGACCCAACAATCCCACTGCTGGGCATACACACTGAGGAAACCAGAATTGAAAGAGATACGTGTACCCCAGTGTTCATCGCAGCACTGTTTATAATAGCCAGGACATGGAAGCAACCTAGATGTCCATCAGCAGACGAATGGATAAGAAGGCTGTGGTACATATACACAATGGAATATTACTCAGCCATTAAAAAGAATTCATTTGAATCAGTTCTAATGAGGTGGATGAAATTGGAGCTATTACACAGAGGGAAGTAAGTCAGAAAGAAAAACACCAATACAGTATACTAATGCATATATATGGAATTTAGAAAGATGGTAATGATAACCCTATATGCGAGACAGAAAAAGAGACACAAATGTATAGAACAATCTTTTCGACTCTGTGGGAGAAAGCAAGGTTGGGATGATCTGAGAGAACAGCACTGAAACATGTATATTATCATATGTGAAACAGATCATCAGTCCAGGTTCGATGCATGAGACAAGTGCTCAGGGCTGGTGCCCTGGGATGACCCAGAGGGATGGGATGGAAGGGAGGTGGGATGGGGCTTCAGAATGGGGAACACATGTAAACCCATGGCTGATTCATGTCAATGTATGGGAAAAACCACTACAATATTGTAAAGTAATTAGCTTCCAACTAAAATAAATACATTAAAAAAAAAAGCATATTGAGCCCTGGCCCCTTTACCTTATAGAATACAATGAATATGACTCCAAACATGAAACCTTATGCCAAATACTTATAAAAGCCAACCAAAATCAGTATAATTGTCTAAAATAAAATTATACCATAATGCTCTTTCAGAATGTTTCTATGGCATCAACAACCTGAAGGATCAAGTTCATTGTCTCTGAAATATTATTGGTATATAGGACCATGTGTAATCCAACCCCAACCAATATCTCCAGCCTCATCACCTCCCTCTTTCCACATTCTTGTCAAAATCCTATCTCTTATCCCCTTTAACACTTGCTACTTTGTGACAAGAAAGCATACTTTTAGATTTCTGTGCTTTTGAACATACTGTTTCTTTTATCTAAAGCTATGCTGTCCAGGAAGGTAGCTAGCTGCTAATGATTTAAGTGTGACTTAAATTTAATAAGATTGATAAGATGAAATATGTAGTTCCTTGGTCACACTATGCAGATTTTCAAGTATCCAATAGCCACAAGCATTGGATAGTACGGATATAGAACATTCTCATCATCATAGAAGATTTTAATGGACAGCCTTGCTTTAAAGTACCTTGATTTCCTCTCAACTCTCAACTTATGTGCCCTTCAGAGCCTTACTTATTTTCAAGTTTCCACTAAAAAGTGACCCCCTTTGTGAACCCTTCTTTGATGATTCCCTGTAAGCTATTTCCTGTTGCATTTTCTTATACCTCTGCTACACCGCATTTCAATTCTGTATTTTTTTTAATGTGGTTATTTTCCCCACTTGAATACTAGAAACATGAGAGAAGAGACTTTACATTCTGGTCTTTATATCCTCATCATATTTCCTGAACTATAATAATGATCTTTGGATGAGCAAATGGTTTGGGATTAAAGATAAAGGTCCCTGATCTCATTCTTCTTCTTCATTCCTCTAGAGGAGGAAAGAGAATGTTGCTTAACCTTTTCATGGTGTTTCATGGAAGGCTGACAAAGTAGGAGCCCATCTTTCTGACCTATTTATGAATCTGAATTCATAAGGTGTGCTGGACCCAGGGGACCTGAATTCATTGCAGTCTGTGACTCTTCCCTGATTTCTGACAGGGGAATGTGGAAATGGAACTGATGATGCTCGCTAATTATTCCCTCAGCCCACATCCCTGTATGGATGAACCTGAACTTCTACCTTATCTAATATTCTGCAGCACTACTGATATAGATTTTCAAGGGAAAGACTTCTACGTATAAGATACAAATTGACCTCTGCAAGTGCCTCATTTCCTAGAAATTTTAGAAAAGAAAAAAGTTTAATTGTGTGTTAATATGGAGCAATTTTGTAGCAGTCATAACCTCTGGGGCTATAAAATTATGTTTGTGTGCTTCAAAAGAACATAATCTTTGACTGTTTTTATTTCAATAAAGTAATCAGTAGAAACAGAAAAAAACAGATTAAAGTTATGAAAAGAATAATTTCCTTACCCTGTGGCAGTTCAACACAAGGAAACTATAGAAAGCTATGAATAGATTATGAAAATTTTTCTAAAAAAATCCATTTGTCATGCTTTCAGGGAAGTCTCTTAAATAGACTAGGGAAAGTAAGACAGCCTTGTATAGCAGAAAGAGAACAAGCTAAAGATACTGCAGGATTAATGTTCAAATCTCAACCCAGCCAATACACAGACGTTCCTGAATCAATTTTGTTGAGGAAAATAGATTCTGGCTTATGGTCTGATAGGTATAGAAATAAGATAAGCAACATTAAATCTCTGCCTAATTAATAAAACAAGGTGAATCAAAAATTTCCAGAGATGCACTGACACAGTCATTGAGTAACATCAGATGCTAGTCTATGGACAACTCACATCAGAATTACTGAAGGAGGCTGGTGATTGTATTAGTTTCCTACAGCTGCCATGATACAGTACCACAAACTGAGTGGCTTAAAACAATAGAAATTTATTTCACAGTCTGGGGCTATACATCTGACATCAAGGTGTCAAAGGGGCCATGCTCTCTCTTCTAGCTTCTGGTGGTTGCCAGGGATTATTAGCGCTGCTTGGCTTGCAGCTGAATAATTTTAATCTCTGCTTCTAAAATCACATGGTCTTCATCTCTGTGTGTATGTGGTGTCTCAGTATGTGGGCTTATCTTTGTGTCTCTTCTCCACTTCTTTTAAGGATACCAGTAATATTGGATTAAAGGCCCACCTTACTCCCTTCCTTGTCCTTCATTAGTTCTGCTAATACCCTGATTTGCAGGGTATTTTAAAGAAATAGATTTTAAAGAAAATCATATTCTCAGGTAGTAGGAGATAGGATTTCAACATAAGTTTCTGGAGAACACAAATCAGCTCACAGTGATTATGAAAAATTCAGATGCCTAAGGCCTATCATAGACCTACTGACATTTCTGATGCAGTCTTCCATATGACTTCAATGTACCATAAAGTTTGAGAATGCCAGTCTAAGAAAATGATGAAGAGCTGAGATGAGGGACCAGGATGAGGATGAGGCAAGTAAGGCACTTTCTTCAGATACAAAAGTAGACAAGTTACCAAAAAAGTCAGTAATCAAGATAAATAATATTTTAATGCATTTTTTGGTAAAAATCAAAATTAATGCAAAACAGTCTATGCTGAACAAAATGTAAAAAATTTAAATAAAGATGGGATCAGTATTATTTATTTCTTCCCTTTTGATTGGCTGGTGATAGGCAAGGATCACTGAAAATGACTACCCTCTAAATAGTTAAGAATAGCATTGCCTGATAAATATGATGTCTTGTGATTCCCCTAGTTTCCCCAATGTTCAGTAGAATGCTATGCACATTTGCTTTGTAATAGAAGTATTTAGGGAAATCAAAGAGGAGTTTGGTCCACATCTGGGTCATGTAAACAAGTACAAGATTTTCATAGAAATGAGATGTGAGGGAGATGATGAATTAAAAGGGAAACAAGAAATCAGCCTGAGTGGTGACTAACTAAAATCCAGGAACCCCAATAAAAACAACACTGCCAATATTACAGGAAGTGATGGGCAGACATTAGTTCTTCACTTCTATGTTAGGTGGGAGATTTAGCCATTTACATTTGTTATTAAAGGTGAGGCAACTCTAAAAGGCTAGAAATACTTGGCAACTTTGAGCTGAATTTCACGTGCTATCATTTCGTTGGATGCTATATTCAAATATAGTAGTCCTACTGAGACCATAAAGCCATGATCTTTGAAGACAGATATATTAGGGTGAATTAGCTGAGAAGAGAAACCTCTCAGAGAGTAAATAATAAATAGATCCCAACTGGTAGGATTTAGAGGTCTAGAATTTTAATGAGCTCTTTAGATGGACACTAAAGTTACAGCAACTGCTGTGTACACTCAAATGTTATACACTGAATAATCAAGGTGAAATTCCCTTCTGAGGTCCCCAGGAGTGTCCAATAAGGCCTGACTCTCAGAGCTAGTCCTAATTTATTTTCCCATACACTATTTGCCACCTAGTACAGATCTTGCAGATCCTGGACTGGGTTGGTCTCTCAGTAACCACCAGTATACTTCCTTTCTTTTTATTGGTCTCCTTTATTTATCAATGAAATACTAAAGGAGATGTTTTTAAAACCTTTATTTTGGGGGAGTTACTCTTATTTTCTGATAGCCATGTTTCACAGTTCCACCAAATTAAGTTACAGGCTTTCTGGATTCTTTGTAGTTAGATTACCTAAAAATTCTATTTATGTGAGGGGAGGCTTAGTCCTTATCAGAATGTTATAGGTAAGAAAGATGTCAAAGCAATTGTAGAGGTATTCTAAAAATAAGGTCTTTGTGCAGGTTTAGGGTCTTTTACAATTATGAGGCCTGGAGATGATATTACAACCCAGGAAATGTTGGGGGGAGGGAAGTAAAATATTCTCCTATTTATCAGCATTATTTCTAATTCTATTATTTTTGGGGTCACTTTCTGTTGAAAAAAATTCACAAATAATTTAAAGATTTAAAAAGTTAAGCATACTAAAATTGAGTAAAAAGGAAATAAAAGAGTAAGAAAATAAGGTATTGACTATGTTTAGAAGTAGACCTTCTCATTATTTGTGATACAGCACAGCAGACAAGATATTGAAATGGAGTCAAACCCAGGGTCCAATTCTGTGATCTTTCACAAAGATCTTGACACATTGGTTTTCTTATGTGTAATATGGAGCTTTAATACCCTCTTCACGGGTTTGAGCTGAGGGCAAGATAGGATGTTCGTTATAATGTTCCTGGTGTAGTTTTGTATGCTCCTCTCCCCTACAGACTCCAGTGATTACGGCTGTTTCACTGATCTTCACCCTTAATAGTTTGGCTCTTCACATATGCTCAGACATCTCAATTTCAGAAAGGCCCACCTTTAACCAGATCCTTTAGTTTATATTACAGAGAAGCAGGTGCAACTCTATGGAGCTTCTCCAAGTACTTCTCCCCAAAGAGTGGAGGCTGGCAGCAGAATGAGGCCTCTGGACAAGTGAGGTATCAGGATGTAGAGTTGAAAAGATAAGGAATCTTGGCCCCAGAGAGGGTAGAAGAAGGAAGTAGTCTCTGTATTTCCCAGGGAAAGATTCAGAGAAACTGAATTTATCCAAGCTCTCCTAGTCTCTAGAAGTTTAGGCAAATCTCTTACTTTTTCCAAGCAATTTGGGAATAATATATGAATTGCTTACCTTGGAGCAATCATGATGATTGAAATAAATAATGCATATGACCATAATGTTTGACATATAAATCTGTATTAGTTAAATTACGTTTTGGCAGCTACAAAAAGTGAATTAAGTAAGATACAGGACAGTCTTAAATAGGCATTTATTAAATGGGTAATTGGGTCAAGATACTATCTCTGCTTCCATTGCTTAATGTTTTCTGTCTTCTTCAACTTACAAATTGATTCTTTGTTCTATTCGGTTTTACAAACATTTAGTGAAAGTCTACAATGTTAAGTGATAGGGATACAGAAATAAGTATAAGCTCCTTCATTCAGGAAGCTAATTGCTTTGAATATATATATATATATATATATATATATATATATATATATATATATATACACACACATATACACAAACAAATCAATATCATGATAGTCCATGTTTTATAACTAAAAACACATCATTCCCTAAATGGAGGACTATTCCATTGCAAACCACTAAAGTACTGGAAACATTTTTCTGAAAGTGAGTTAGACATGTAATTCAAGGAGTTTGTGCAGTATAAATTTTAGCTGTCAGAAAACTAGGAGAAATCATAAAGTGAATGGACTGTACTGCTACCAAGGGCAAAATCTTACTGAAAATGGGCTGCCTTTTGGGATCTACCAACTGGATCACACAGTAAAGGCAAACTGATAATTCATCATTGGTGTTTCCAGTTACCAACAACATCACACTCTACTTATATAGCCACTTGTGACTAGAACCTTACAGCATTTTCGTTGCTCAGTTGAATGCTCCCATTATCTCACTGAGCTGACTGACTTTTTTTTTTTTTGGTCTGTGACCCAGGGGGAATGACTAACGCAGAACAACATCAGCCTATAAGTCCAACAAGAGGAGTTCAAATTAAGTTAATCTGATGTTGCTAAGACTCACTCATGAAATCTAGAATTACAAAGCAGGAGGCAGTCACTTTATTAGCTAAATACTGTCACATTCAAACCTTGTAGAAAGGTTGCGGCCTGAGAGCCTGTGCAAGGGTAATTTTGTCCATTTGATTTTTGTTATGTAGTTTCTGACATGGTGCCATGTACAACCAGGTGCTTAATACAGACCTCCAGCCTCACTGGGTGAATAAAGTCAGGTTTATGGTATTCCTTAAATAAAGATACGACTTAGATCCCATGAATTGACTTGTATACAATCATTATGTAGCTGCTACGGTAGTCTGTTTACCTGGTTCCTTAATATTTTCTAAGTCATTATTTTAGCTTTCCTTACTCCTCTACAGATGAAGCATTGAGAACAAGCTTTGCCATGAGCATCTCTCTTTAAAGGGCTCTGTCTCTGCCAAGATTAGGGATAGGAAACTTCCCCTCCAGATTTTGTGAGGTTCTTCCATCTGGGTCATCATTTCTGTGGAGGTTGCGGCTGTGGTCCAAAGATACAGTCTCCTTCCTTATTCTTTGGCTTTCAGGACCATCCAGATCCCTAGTTCTCAGGCCTACAAGAGTTACTACTTGAAACACATATTTTGTAATATTTACTGAAATGAAATTTCACCCATAATTAAAAAAATCAATAATATTCTCTAATTAAACAGGAACTAAGAGGAAAAATAAGAATTTATTATAAGATAATACAAAATCAAATATGTAAATGTGGAGAAATGACTATACTAGAAAACAAAATGAGGCAGTCAGATGCATTTGCATGAAGAATGCTGTGAATGCAACAGCTACAAATGTTTTTAACACAACTTTGTCACGTTGGTTATTCAAATACTGTGAGTGATGTTGTCAGTGACAATCTTCTCAAGTGATGAAAAACTCTTGGTACAGGTCCAAACAAAATAAAGTGTAGTCTTCTTTCAAATTACATGATAGGGCATTCCAGGAAATATAGCATATATTGAAATGAAACTGTGCAAAAAATACTTTGACTTAAACATAATACAAAGTTAGACTCTAAGCTTGGAAAATTATCAGTGATTTTCTTTGCTTATATTAATAACAAAAGGATAGTCAAAAGTCATGGACATGGGACAAAAATGGAAGATGAAATAATTTCTTGTTGCATATGACTCTTCTGTGCTTTGTAGACAGTCTAGTACCCCTAACCCCAGTTTATTAAATGCTTTTATGACTTCTTAGTAACTGTGATAACCGGAAGAGTGTCATAAATTTTCAAAACTGATTCCTTTGGGATCTACTAATTTAAAGAAGCAGAAAAATTAAATTAGACAAAAAAGAGTAAGCAGAGAAGAATCCTAGGAAGATGGTAGTAGGAACAATATCACTTTTGAATTTCTCTAAATTCACCCATAAAAATAGACAGAGGTGCTGGAAGAAATAACATAGGTAAAGAACAACTATCAAAAACAGAGGAGTTAAGGAGGATGAGGAGAGAATCTGAAGTTGCTGATTGCTTTATAGTTGTAAATTTAAGAGTAAAAGGATATTACTTCAAATCAGATACTAGGAAGGAAAAGAAGAGTTGTAATCTGATTTCAATGTATTTGTGGGGAGGGGGAATCACTAGAAAACAATCAGTAAACGAGGGTTTAAGATGGTGAGTAAAACCATTAGTATGAAAATAACCATTGGAACAAAAATGCAAATACTCCTAAATACCAAAAATATACTTAAGAAAAAGAGTACAAAATAGACTATGTAATTAAAATGCTGAGATAATTGGACATATATAAATAGCTGACACAGTGCCATATACAACTAGGTGCTTAATAAGGACTGTTAACCTCATGAGTTGAATGAAATCTGGTTTATGGCACTCCATAAATAAAGATATGACTTAGATGACATTAAGGATGGAAAAAAGTAAATTTGGGTTCATCTCTCATATCTTTAAATAGGAAAAATTGCAAAAGGACCTAAAATTTGAGTTAAGAAAATAGAATCCATGCTAGAATAGGAGTGAACACAAATGAACTCCTTTATAACCCAGAAATAGGGAAAACATTTATGCCACAAGTCAAAAATCCAGTAACAGTAGTAGAAGAGAGAGATAAATTTAATTACATAAAGAATTAGCATGAGGAAAAAAAGTAAATGAAAGAAAAAGACAGCAAATCATGGGAAATATTCGCAATTTTATATCGCAAACAAAAGATTACATTTTTTAATATAAAAATATTTCTAAAAATAAACAGAGGATGACAGCTCTATAGAAAATTATAGTTAGAGAAACAGAGTTTAATGAAAAAGATACGCAAATTTCTCATGACGAGATGAAGGATGATCAACTTCACCCATCACATGTTCAAACTTGCCCATCACAAAATACAAATTAAAACTGTACTGAGATGTCATTTATCACCTATTAGATTGATAAATATGGAAAATTAGACAACATAATCTTTTGGCAAGGTTGTGAGAAAATAATTTCATATATTATAGTGGAAACAGAAAATGACACAAACCCTATGGAAGAGAATTTCTCAATACCAAGGAAAATGAACTTACCCTTTTGGCCAGCAACCAAACTTCTAGAATTTCATTATAAAGATATATTGGCAAATGTATGAAAAGATACATGCCAAGACTAGTTATTGCAGAATGGTTAGTAATAGGGAAAGACCATGCATGCATGTATGCTAAGTGGCCTCAGTTGTGCCTGACTCCTTGTGATGCTATGGATCAGAGATCTCATAAATATCTATCAAAGGAGAACTGGACAAATAACTATGGTGTGTCCACCTAATGAATTTCTATACACCTGTGAAGGAATTAGAAAAACCCATATACTGCTGTGAAATATGTTCCAGAATACATAGTTGTATGGAGAAAAAGAAAAAACAAAAACAGGAAATTCTTACATAGAATACTTAATCTGATGAAAGAAGGAATATGAATGTGTTTGTTTTTTAAAAAATAAAAGGAAAGAGACACAGATGCATAGAACAGTCTTATCGACTCTGAGGGAGAAGGTGAGGGTGGGACGTTCTGGGACAATAGCATTGAAACATGTATATTATCATATGTGAAACAGAACACCATTCCAGGTTCAATGCATGAGACAAATGCCCAGGGCTGGGGCAATGGGATGACCCAGAGGGATGGGATGGGGAGGGAGGCGGGAGGGGGGTTCAGGATGGGGAATACATGTAAACCCATGGCTGATTCATGTCAATGTATGGCAAAAACCACCACAATATTGTAAAGTAATTAGCCCCCAACTAAAATAAATAAATTTATTAAAAAAAAATAAAAGTAAAAGATAAGTTATAAAAAGGAGGTTGCCTGTAGAGGGAAAGGAAATAGAGTAGAAGGGACAGGGAAAAAAAGCTAGACTCATGTGAATGTTTGTATTAAAGACTGGACTTTGGAACCACTAGTAGATTTTACATAATTATGAAATAAGATCAAATTAAAAATCAATCTTTAAAGATTTAAAGTAAATATGTACTCATTTGATGGTATAATCACACAGAGCACAATTCCAAGTGACCTTGAAGCAGTTATTTGCATGTATTTCCTAGTGGGACATAACCTAAGGACAATATTTGCTGAGAAAACAGCTGAGGTGTTTATAAGGATCACACTTTTGGTGGTACTGTTGGTATTGCTATTGTGAAACTGGTGTCTGTGCATTGTAGGATAAAACAAATGACTACTTACATACTATTCTATTTTTCTCATTCCCGGTGTTTTTAAGAATTGAAATTCTTTATGTGGAAGAAGGAGATATAAATACAAAGTATAAGAAATTGATCATCAATTTAATCTGAAGTATAAGGTTAAATTCAAGATTTATTTTAACCTGCACATATGTATAATTTTTTTACTGTTTACTGAAAAGGCTACAGTGACTACTCAGTAGTGATATAATATTCCTGATTCCCAGACTGTGGTATTAATAATATCATTTTCCACTACAAGAAACCAGGCCTTCTTGGAGAACTGACTGATTCCAAGTTAGAGGCGGAAAATGCACCATATGAACTTGGAGCATTTTTAATAAGTAGATCAAGAAAACAATCAAAGACTATAAAGTCGCATCAAAAGGATTGAGGAGGAAACTTAGACTCCTACTGGCTAAACATGGGATGATTTGAGCATCAACAAAGATGAGAGCTATAAAGTATTGGTGCCTATCAATTATAGTTAAATCAATGAGTTAACAAAGACATTAAAAAAAAGACACTCGCATTGATCACTGTTAGGAGATAGTAGTGAACCGAATCATTATTTAGACACCTGGCGAATTAGATAAAGAGTAAAACATTTATCCTACCATTTCCATTAGAACTAATTCACTACATGAATGAAAAGTTGAGGAAATAATTTTGCTTTGTAGAAGTTTTCAGCTCATAAAAAAGAAAGATCATGGAATTTTATAAACTTCTGTGACCTCTTGTTAATTAATGAATAGGCAATGATCATTAATGTCTGCCAACGACCTCTAAATAGATACCATCAAACATTACATGTTTTCAATTGGTAGAAAATAGCACAATGTATGAAGTAGCTATGCTAAAAACAAAATCTGAAATTGATCAAAACTCTATATCCAATTATGAACTTAAGAAATACAAAGGAAAGAGAAATATATTAAACCACATGATGGGAATGAATGCGTGAAATGTGGGAAAATCTACACAAAAAATGAGTGGTTTCTTGAGCAATAAATTGGAAAACAAAGGAAAATAGTCCTTTACTTTTTTTATTCTAGCTCTTTATTTTCCTTGGAGAATACATAGGCTAAAACATACTTAAAAGACAATTCACCAACATCAAACAGTTTTATTTCGATAGATATTCAAGAAATAGCAGTCAAGTGGGCCTTAGGAAGCATCACTACGAACAAAGCTAGTTGAGGTGATGGAATTCCAGTTGAGCTATTTCAAATCGTAAAAGATGATGCTGTGAAAGTGCTACACTCAAAATGCCAGAAAATTTAGAAAACTCAGCAGTGGCCACAGGACTGGAAAATGTCAGTTTTCATTCCAATCCTAAAGAAAGGCAATGCCAAAGAATGCTCAAACTACCGCACAATTGCACTCATCTCACATGTTAGCAAAGTAATGCTCAGAATTCTCCAAGCCAGGCTTCAACATACGTGAACTGTGAGCTTCCAGATGTTCAAGCTTGTTTTAGAAAAGGCAGAGGAACCAGAGATCAAATTGCCAACATCTGCTGGATCATTGAAAAAGAAAGAGAGTTCCAGAAAAACATCTATTTCTGCTTTATTGACTATGCCAAAGCCTTTGACTCTGTGGATCACAAGAAACTGTGGAAAATTCTGAAAGAGATGTGAATACCAGACCACCTGACCTGCCTCTTGAGAAACCTGTATGCAGGTCAGGAAGCAACAGTTAGAACTGGACATGGAACAACAGACTGGTTCCAAATAGGAAAAGGAGTACCTCAAGGCTGTATGTTGTCACCCTGCTTATTTAACTTATATGCAGAGTATATCACGAGAAACCTTGGGCTGGATGAAGCACATGCTAGAATCAAGATTGCCGGGAGAAATAACAATAACCTCAGATATGCAGATGACACCACCCTTATGGCAGAAAGTGAAGAAAAACTAAAGAGCCTCTTGAAGAAAGTAAAAGAGGACAGTAAAAAAGTTGACTTAAAGCTCAACATTCAGAAAATTAAGATCATAGCATCCGGTCCCATCACTTCATGGCAAATAGATAAGGAAACAATGGAAACAGTGGCAGACTTTGATTTTTTGGGTTCCAAAATCACTACAGATGGTGACTGCAGCCATGAAATTAAAAGATGCTTACTTCTTGGAAGGAAAGTTATGACCAACCTCAATAGGATATTAAAAAGCAGAGACATTAGTTTGCTAACAAAGGTCCATCTAGTCAAGGCTATGGTTTTTCCAATAGTCATGTATGGATGTGAGAGTTGAACTATAAAGAAGGCTGAGCACCAGAGAATTGATGGTTTTGAACTGTGGTGTTGGAGAAGAGTCTTGAGAGTCCCTTGGACTGCAGGAGGTCCAACCAGTCCATCCTAAATGCAATCAGTCCTGGGTGTTCATTGGAAGGACTGATGTTGAAGCTGAAACTCCCATACTTTGGGCACCTGATTCAAAGAACTGACTCATTTGAAAAGACCTGATTCTGGAAAGCATTGAAGGCAGAAGAAGAAGGGGACAACAGAGGATGAGATGGTTGGATGGCATCACTGACTCAATGGGCATGAGTTTGAGTAAACTCTGGGAGTTGGTGATGGACAGGGAGGCCTGGTGTTCTGCAGCCTATGGGGTTGCAGAGTTGGACACAACTGAGTGACTGAACTGAACTAAACCGAACTGAATAAATACTTATAATATATTTGTTGTTGTTCAGTCACTTAGTCATATCCGACTTTTTGTGATCCCATGGATTGCAGAATGCCAGGCATCGTTGTCCTTCACTCTCTGCCCAAGTTTTCTCAAACTTATGTCTTTTGAGTCAGTGATGTTATCTAATTATCTCATCCTCTGCTTCCCTCTTCTCATTTTGCCTTCAATCTTTCCCAGCATCAGGGTCTTTTCTAATGAGTCAGTTTTTTGCATCAGGTGGTCAAATTATTGGAGTTTCAGCTTTAGCATCATTCCTTCCAATGAATAGTCAGAGTTGAGTTCCTTTAGGATTGACTGGTTTGATCTCCTGACAGTCCAAGGGACTCTCAAGAGTTTTTTCCAACACCACAATTCAAAAGCATCAATTCTTTGGTGCTCAGCCTTCTTTATAGTCCAACTCTCCCATCCATACATGACTACAGGAAAAACCATAGCTTTGACTAGGTGGTCCTTTGTTGGCAAAGTAATGTCTCTGCTTTTTAATACTCTATCTAGGTTTGTCATAGCTTTCCTTCCAAGGAGTGTCTTTGAATTTCATAGCTGCAGTCACTCTTTTAAGTGATTTGGTGTTAGTCTTGTGGGAGACCCAGGTTCAATCACTGGTTTGGGAAAATCCTTTGGAGAAGGAAATGGCAACCCACTCCAGTATTCTTGCCTGGAGAACCCCATGGACAGAGGAACCTGGTGGGCTACAGTGATTTTGGAGCCCAAGAAAATAAAATCTGTCACTGTTTCCACTTTTTGTCCTTATATTTGTCATGAAGAGATGAGATTGGATGCTATGATATCAGTTTTTTGAATGTTCAGTTTTAAGTCAACTTTTTCACTCTCCTCTTTCATACTTATCAAGAGGTTCTTCAATTCCTCTTCCCTTTCTGCCATTATAGTGGTATTACCTGCATATCTGAAGTTGTTGGTTTTTCTCCCAGCAATCTTAATTCCAGCCTGTGATTCATCTGGGCTAGCATTTCACATGAGGTACTCTGTATATAAAAATCTGAGATCATAGCATCCAGTCCCATCACTTCATGGCAAATAGATGGTGAAACAATGGAAACAGTAACCGACTTTCTTTTCTTGGACTCCAAAATCACTGCAGATGGTGACTGCAGCCATTAAATTAAAATACACTTGCTCCTTGGAGGAAAAGCTGTAACTAACCTAGACAGCATATTAAAAAGCAGAGACATTTCTTTGCTGACAAAGATCCATCTAGTCAAAGCTATGGTTTTTCTAGTTGTCATATATGGATATAAGAGTTGGACCATAAAGAAAGCTGAGTGCTGAAGAATTGAAGCTTTTGAACTGTGGTGTTGGAGAAGACTGTGGGGTTGGAGAGAGTCCTTGGATAGCAAGGAGATCCAACCAGTGAATCCTAAAGGAAATCAGACCTGAATATTCATTGGAAGGACTGATGCTGAAGCTCCAATAGTTTGGCCACCTGATGCAAAGAACTGGCTCATTGGAAAAGACTCTGAGGCTGGGAAAGATTGAAGGGGAAGGGGACAACAGAGGATGAGATGGTTGGATGGCATCACTGACTCGATGGACATGAGTTTGAGCAGGCTCCAGGAGTTGGTAATGGACAGGGAAACCTGGTGTGCTGCAGTCCATGGGGTCACAAAGAGTCGGACACAACTGAGCAACTGAACTAACTGACTCTGTATATAAATTAGATAAAGAGGGTAAGAATGTACAGCCTTGTTTTACTCCTTTCCCAGTCTTGAACAAGTCAGTTATTGCATGTAAGGTTCTAATTGTTGCTTCTTGACCTGCATACAGGTTTCTTAGAAGACAGATAAGGTGGTCTGGTATTCCCATCTCTTTATGAATTTTGCACAATTTGTTGTGATCCACACAGTCAAGCACTTTGGTGTAGTCAATAAAGCAGAAGAAAAGTTTTTTCTGGAGTTACCTTGCTTTCCCTATGATCCAATGGATATTGGCAGTTCAATCTCTGATTCCTCTGCCTTTTCTAAATCCAGCTTGTACATCTGGAAATTCTCAGTTCACATACTCTGAAGCCTAGCTTGAAGGATTTTGAGCATAGCTTCACTAGCATGCAAAATGAGAACAACCGTATGGTAGTTTGAACATTCTTTGGCATTGCCTTTCTTTGGGATTGGAATGAAAACTGACTTTTTCCAAACCTGTGGCCACAACTGAGTTTTCCCAGTTTGCTGACTTATTGAGTTCAGCACTTTAACAGCATCATCTTTTAAGATTTTAAATGAATTCCATCACCTCCACTAGCTCTGTTTCTAGTAATGCTTCCTAAGGCCCACTTGACGTGACACTCCAGGATGTCTGGCTCTAGCTGAGTGGCCACACCACTGTGGTTATCCAGGTCATTAAGAACTTTTTTGGATAGTCCTTCTGTGTATTCTTTGCCACTTTTTCTTAATCTCTTCTGCTTCTGTTATGTCCTTTCCGTTTCTGTCCTTTATTGTGCCCATCCTTGCATGAAATATTCCGTTGATAGCTCCAACTCTTGTGATGAGATTTCTAGACTTTTCTATCATTTTCCTCTACTTCTTTGCATTGTTCATTTAAGAAGTCCTTCTTATCTCTCCTTGTGATTCTCTAGAACTTTGCATTCATCTGCGTATATCTTTCCCTTTCTCCCTTGCTTTTTGCTTTTCTTCCTTCCTCAGCTATTTGTAAGGCCTCCTCAGACAACCATTTTGCCTTCTTGCATTTCTTTTTCTTTGGGATGGTTTAGTCACTGCCTCCTGTACAATGCTATGAACCTTTGTCCATAGTTCTTCAGGTACTCTATCTATCAGATCTAATCCCTTAAATCTGTTTGCCACCTCACTGTATATTCATAAGGGGGTTGATTTAGGTCCTACCTGAATGGCCTCGTTGTTTTCCCTACTTTCTTTGATTTAAGCCTCAACTTTTCAGTAAGGAGCTGATGATCCAAGCCACAGTCTGATCCTGGGCTTGTGTTTGCTAACTGTTTTGAATTTCTCCATCTTCAGCTGCGAATATAATCAATCTGATGTCTATATTGACCATTTGGTGATGTCCATGTGTACAATTTTCCCTTGTGTTGCTGGAAGAGGGTGTTTGCTATGACCAGTGCACTCTCTTGGCAAAACTCTGTTAGCCTTTGCCCTGTTTCATTTCGTACTCCAAAGTGAAACTTGCCTGTTACTCCAGGTATCTCTTGACTTTCTATTTTTGCATTCCAATCCCCTCTGATGAAAAGGACATTGTTTTTTTGGTGTTAATTCTAGGAGGTCTTGTAGGTCTTCACTGAACCTGTCAATTTCAGCTTCTCAGCATCTGTGGTAGGGGCATAGACTAGGATTACTGTGATATTGAATGGCTTGCCTTGGAAACAAACCAAGATAATTCTGTCATTTTTAAGATTGCACCCAAATACTGCATTTCAGATTCTTTTGTTGACTAGGAGGACTACTCCATTTCTTGTAAGGGATTCTTGTCTACAGTAGTAGATATAATGGTCCTCTGAATTAAATTTACCCTTTCCATCCATTTTAATTCACTGATTCCTATGATGTTGATGTTCATGCTTGCTATCTCCTGCTTAACTATGTCCAATTTACTTTGTTTAATGGACCTAACATTCCAAGTTCTTATGCAGTATTATTCTTTACAGCACTGGACTTCGCTTTCCCTAGCAGACACATCCACAACTTCATTTCAACTTTGGCCCAGCTGCTTCTTTCTTTCTGGAGCTATTAGTAATTGCCCTCTATTCTTCCCCAGGAGCATTTTGGACACCTTCTGAACTGGGGGCTCATTTTTCAGTATTACACCTTTCACTAACTAAATGGACATGAATCTGAGGAAACTCTGGTTGTTGGTGATGGACAGGGAGGCCTAGCGTGCTATAGTTCATGGGGTTGCAGAAAGTCAGACACAACTGAGCAACTGAACTGAACTGAACTGAACTGATCCTTTTCATACTGTTCCTGGGGTTCTCATGGAAATAATACTGGAGTGGTTTGCCTTTCCCTCCTCCCATGTACTACACTTTGTCAGAACTCATCACTATGATCCATCTGTCTTGGGTGGCCTTGCACAGCATGGCTCATAGCTTCACTGAGTTATGCAAGCCACTTCACCACAACATGGTTGGGATCCATGAAGGGTTAAAAACATAAGCACTGACATTTATAAGATGATAGAAAAATTGGACACTGACTCTTTGATATTATTAGAAATTAGTCTCACATTTTAGATGTGATAATAGAATTTGGTTACATATTTTAAAATACATTATGTTTTAGAAATTCCTGCTGAAATATTTGAAATGGTCTGATGTCCAGTGTTTGCACAAAAGTAATGCAAGAATGGAGTAATGAGGGTGGAAATTGATCAGCCCAGTTTGGGCCATATATTGGTAATTTTGGGGGTGGAGTATTGCTTCATGAATTTCATTATATTATTCTCTTTATTTAAATCTTAAATGTCCTATAACACAATATAAAAAGCTTCAAAACATGTTTAAAAAGCACAAACATTTCGGAAAGTAGCAGATGAAATTGCTACCACTATAGCTAGACAGGCATGGTAACATGTACACCTCCAAATTCTGGAGTTTCTTTCCCATTTCCAGATCCTTAGCTGATTCCATTTTCTTCCCAGGGTCTCTTTATCATTTTCCCCCTTTCAATAATATTCTTCTGTTTTCTGATTTTTATAGCATATTCTTCCCTTATTTTTCTATCTCCTTTGTTGTTGCTTCCGCATTGTGCTTTCTTTTCCTTTCTCTATTTGATCCTCTTTTTTCCTGGTCCCACTAACAACTGGCCATGACATTGAACTGAAATTGTTTTCTTTTTAAATGGTGAAGAGAATGAATTATGGTTTGTGCTTTTTGGTCTATTTGAAAAGTATCTGAATTAAATAATTTCCTCAAGGTGAAGTTGCGGCTTCTTACTCAAACCCTATCATGGACAAGTTGAAATATAAACAGAAACTATTGCAGCTCCCTCTCCACTCACAGTAGCTGATCCACACTTACGGGGTCTCCAGATGAAGATGAAAGACTAAGAGGTACTGAATCATCCCACCCTATAACCATCAGGTGTGATCTCACAGACAGCAGCTGTCCAGGATGCGCAGAGCTCTGCCCTGACCATCCATCAGGAAACAAGAGTTTCTCTGGGAGCTGGTGTGAGGTGTGTTTCTGAAACATCCCTACCAGCAACATGGTTGATTGCTGCTGATAAACAGCCAAGCCATCAAGAAGTCGCCTTCTTTTTCTGCTTTAGATCTACTTATGTGAAATCAGTTGAAAGCTGCCCTTGATCAAAGCTGCTGGCAGAGGACTACAGGACTTTTATTATTTATTATTTACAGAGCATCACAAGTGTTACACAGCAGTTTGAAAACATAAAACACCAAAGAGAAGAACCATGCTGTGAGGAGGTGACAATGTAAGTGAAATGTGGACACCACCATGGACAGCAGTAAAGCCCTTCAGGGTAGAAATATGGGTTCTTCTTTAATCTGTGGGGCGTCTAGGCAGAAGGAGATTCTAAGGGGAATACACCTAGCAAAAAGCCCATGGTAGAATGCCAGTAAACATGTATTCCACAGACCATGGATAGTTTAATGCTCAGTGGACATATAAAAATCAATGCAGATGAGAATGAAATATTTCTCCTTAAATTATCAAAGGTTTAAAAATTGATATTATGTAATTCTGAAGGTGCTGAAAGAGTATCATCATCATTCATTTCTGGAGTATTATAAATTGGTAGAACACTTTAGGAAAGCAGCTTAGTATTGTGTATCTGTTAGGATTCTTATGTAAGACTAATCCTTTTGCAGTATTTATAACTTTAACATATTGCAGAAGACAGTTTAGTATAATTCAGCTTTTATGCACAACACAGCAGTGAACATCCTGTATTTCTATTATCAAGTGCATTTCTTCTCTCTGTTATATCACGCTTCCAGACAATTTATTCTAGTTCTTATGAGCTTTTATTCGCCCTAAGTTTTTTTTATAACACCCAGTATCTCCCTATAATATCAAGAGACATAAAAATGGTTTTTGCCTTTTAACCCTGTATTTCAATTTTTAGGATCATACTTTAAAGAAATTAAATTAAAATAAGAAAAAGTAATCTGTATAGATAAAGAGATCCATAACACTATTTATAATATATAAAAATAGATATAGCCTAATATCAGTTAGAAGATTCAGTAATTATGATATATTCACTTGATTCAGTATTTTATAGTTTTTAAATAATGACTTAGCAGATTATATAGTAATGTAAAAATACTTGGCCTATAATATTATCAGATAAAAGCAAAATAAAAGATCACCTAATGTTATTATAATCAAATTGGAAAAAAAATAGATAGGAGGAAAAAGACAGAAGTTATCATAATAATTTTCTAAAGGTGATCAGAAGTAAGGTGGGGTTATAGATGTTTTATTTTTGTTTCTCCATTATTTAATATTTCTTGATATGCTAGTAAATGTGGTTTTTTGCTATATACTTTTTAAATGAAAAAAATAAAGGAAGTGTAAGTGACAGACTAGGCATGTGTATCATCTTTTTCCTGGAGAATCCCAGGGACGGGGGAGCCTGGTGGGCTGCCGTCTATGGGGTCACACAGAGTCGGACACGACTGAAGTGACTTGGCAGCTACCTATATTGCAAAGCTGTTATATCTTTAAAATTGGTCAGAGAAAAAACAATCCCAAGGCTTTCTGGGCCACTGTGCATGCAACGATTCTGTAGAATCCTAGGGAGCAGGCTTCTCTAGAGAAAGAATTTGATTTTTCCTATTTATAGTTACCTTAAAATTTGTACCAGAAATAAAAGATAATAGCTTTTATCCATTCCATAATAGCTACTTTAGGATTTTCTATGTGTTAATTGTATAATCAAAAATCCATAGTACTAAAAAGTCCCTATGTAAAGAGATGTCATATTTAATAATACAACTGATGACAAAAATAAGAAGAAAGCAGTTAACAAAATTTCTAGAAAATAGTCAAGGAACAATCACAATGAGGTATTGTTAAGCTTAGCCTAAACTTCCTCCTAATAAGCTCCCAGGGGTTTTAAAGAGGTATTGCTTAGATTCTGAATGACTAATCAATACAAGTCAATAATGATTCTATTTTGGTGAAAACAGCACTGCATATTTCCATTTACTGTTCTGACATTTAATAGCATCTGGGCCTCTTTTGAAGTGCTGTTTCCTGGGCAGAATGTGAATTTTGGAGACAGATCTCAGCTCAAATCTCAGCATCACAATCACATACTGCCTGAATGATCTTGGGCACCTTAGGATGTTTATGTGACACAGTGACTCACAAGAGGTAGCAACAGCCCCCAGCTGCCTGCAGGAATCAGGGCAACAGCTTAAATATAAGAGGATTTCTATTGATGGTGAGTCCCCTGCAGTCAGATAGAAAGTTTCTTGGCCTCTCATGTTGTCACTTTAGAAGTGGCAAGAACTGCCCATTAGTGGGAGCAAATGTGCTTAATATGCCACAAGAAAGTTTCCAAGTGTCCGGGGAAGAACACTTCCATCACTCTGCTCTGAACGTCCACATTCCCCCACCTCCTGCTCCAGCTTCACTTCATTCTCAGAACCATTCGATTGTATCCTCCTTTAAATTTTCAATCAGCCTCATTTATCAGGATCTCCCTACATTTTCATGTCTAAATCCAGAGTGTTTCTTTGGAATAGACTTGTTTCACCTTCAGTTTTCATTGAAGTTAAATCCTCTAACTGACCTATTTCCACCTATCCATTCACATGTTTCCTTAACAGATCCCATTTATCACTGTGGTGTCATGCTCCCCTGGGAAGTTCTTGTCCTCCTATAGGCCCAGCCAGCCCCTTACCTGGTATTTGGCGGGTAAGTCCCACAAACATATGCTGGCAACAACACACGTCTCTCTCTTCCTGGAAAGGGAAAAGTCATGATCAGGACAAAAGATACTGAATCACCAGCTAATGAATCAGTCCCCCATCCCTTCCACACCAGCCACAGTCAACTCCTTGTGAGTATGAGGCAGTATTACAAAGCGGATACAAGGTGAAGGCTTTGGCATCTATCCCCTTGGGTGAGTAATAATGAAAAATGTGAAATTCTTGGTGGCTGGAACTTGGTAACACTCATAAAATGTGAGCCATTGTAAGATCTCCACATCCTCTGCGAGGTTGTTGTGGTCAGCTGTTGTTTGACCTCCTCATGGAGGTCACTCAGTGCAGCTTCTAAGACCCTCTGTCTTTCACAGTTCCCTTTTCTGAATTTCCCAGATGACTTGGCCAGAAGCTATTTATTGTTGTGGAATTCTAAACCTCTTAGAACATGAAAAAGGTATGGGTCCATAACTTGGCATGTAAAATTTGAAATTCACAAAACTTCTAAATACCATCTCTGGACCTCAAGGTTTTTTCCCAAATTTTGATTTTATATTTAATTTAATTTTTTATTTTGTATTTTTAACATAATATTGCATTAGTTTCAGGTGTATAGTAAAGTGATTCATTTATACATCTACATGTATCTATTCTTTTTCAAATTCTTTTCCCATTTAGGTTGCTATATAATATAGAGCAGAGTTCTCTGTGCTAAAGATGTGGTATATATGGTCAATGGAATATTACTCAGCTATTAAAAAGAATGAAATAAAGCCATTTGAAGAAACACAGATAGACCTGGACTTCAAGTTAAGAGCACCAAGTTTTAGGATTAACTTGTCAAGTGGAGATTTTTTAAAAGTTTTGCAAATTACCATTATTTGATTTTTAATTCATATCTATTGGCATATATATTTATATGAAGTAAGGCACTTATTTAATGGGGGCTAATCAAGTCAAATAGGCAAATCATTTTGATCTATATGAGCTGAATTGGATTAGCTTGTAGAAGAGGCATGCATTGTACTCAAAGGCATCAACAGATAGGCTACCTGGATTCCAGCCCTGCCTCTTACTGTGTTATCTGACAGTTATCTCTTACTGTGTTCTCTGGCTTCTGTTTTCATTTAAAGATAATAGTTCAGATAGTATGGGATTCTTTAAGTGGTTAATGATTACAGCAGAGCTTCTCTGATAACTCAGTTGGTAAAGAATCAGCCTGGAATGCAGGAGACCCTGGTTCCATTCCTGGGTTGGGAAGATCTGCTGGAGAAGGAACAGGCTACCCATTCCAGTATTCTTGGGCTTCTCTTGTGGCTCAGCTGGTAAAGAACCCACTTGCAACGCAAGAGTTCTGGGTCCGATCCCTGGGTTGGGAAGATCCTCTGGAGAAGGGGTAGGCTACCCACTCCAGTATGCTGGCCTGGAGAATTCCACACACTGTATATTCCGTGGGGTCACAAGGAGTCTGACACAACTGAGTGACTTTCACGTCACTTCACTTTGGCACAGCACCTGGCATATTGCATGCTGTCAATAAATGTTAGCTACCGTTAAATCGCAAGTCTGTCTTCTTTTCTCATTTAAAATCATTTTGCTTGTTTGACAATGCTGCGGATATTGTGGAGTTGTGATAGTGGATAAAGATTTGGCCAAAGCTTTTCTAGATGGACAGGCACAAATCCAAGAACAATATCCTGGGTAATGAAGTGAATCTCCTTCCATCCTTTCTGACCCCAAAAGGAAATCAATGGGCAAAGATAAATGTAATATTTGCTCAGGGAAACTGACTTTGGGGACATTTTCTTTTCAGCCTTAAGTGCTTTTATACCTAGGTAATTATAAGTAAGTTGCCATCATTCTGTGTTGTTTAATGGCATGCTTAGGTTTCAGCTTTCTATTAACAAGTCCTATTGTGGGGAAGCTGTCTTTGAATAGCAGAAAGAACTATAGTGCCCTGAGTGACACTGTAACTACCCAGCTCTTGTCCATGGTAACAACTAATTTTATAATAGGATTATTCCTGCTAGGCAGGAATAAAATTTCATGGTTAGTTGCTTACTCCTTGTTTAACTTATACTAATCACTGTTTTAAAACAAAACACACGATGTACAGCATGTGTACCAGAGGCCCAAGGTCTTCAACCCTCCTCTCTGGGGCCAATGCTAAGTCCAGCTTCAAAGTGTGAGGCATATATATTTTCTAAGTGAATTAGTGTTTCATACAGTCTGTCTGTGATTTATAAATAAATTAATCCATATGGGTTGAAGCTCTTCTTACTATGGGAATCTATTTTCTAGCTCTAGAGTCATTAAAATTTGAATGGAGAAAGCTTCCCTGGGACTTTCGTTTTATTGGCAAGACCTAGAAAGAGCCAAGATAAATCTCCCTGTGACTAAGGAGCAAACTTTTATTTCAGGAGAAATTACTTTACATCTAAATTAGCTTGTATCCCCAGAAATCTTATCTCAGGTGTGATAAGCCATAAATAATTACCAATTTCATGTTAGTGAAATTAAAAACCATGAAAAGCTATTCAAAGAAATTTACAACTTGACAGAAGAAGAAGATTCTGTTTAAAGGATAGTAAATTTTTCCTCCACTGAATTTAGACTAAGGCTCAGAGAGGATGAAAATCGGAAGAAAACAAATTAAAATTTTGTCCTTTCTTCCCTGGAACTTTAATATTCAGGTTGAGTGTATGCTTCTTTTCCCCCAAGTGAAAAACCAGCTTCCAAATCCTTTCAAGCAATTTCTTTTCCTTTGAATGCTTTCAGGAACATTGCGAGGTCATTTTCTTTGGATTTCTGTTTCCTAATTTTTCTGTTTGGTTTGTACTTTGACATAGGTGCCAAACTACAGTATCTTTGAAGAAAAACACCTTAAGGCTTATTGCAGGTTCTGGTCACACAGTAAATGTTCCTTTCTGGAGCCATCAAACTGTTAACTCAAATGCTAAGCTTCCATCATAAGCCATCCATTCACATAGATGCCAGGCACAGCTGGACAGTGCCTCACGATAAGCAATGTGGATCGTATATCTGCCCTAAAGGAGACATTTATTTGTCTTAGGTTTCTCCTGCCAACACTCGATTACCAACCAGGCTCCCAACACTGTGGAGGCACTCATTGGAAAGGCGAGCCACCTGCTTAGCTCAGTAATCAGTCTTTTATTCCAATCTGTTCTTGCTGTTGGCATTTCTTCTCTTCTTAATTATCACACTTGTCACTTAGACCTTGGTAGGATAAATGGCATAGCCCACATCATGCTGCAGAATCATTTTCTCAGCAAATACTCTCTACAGACATCAGAAGTACAAAGAACAAAAAGAGGGAAACGTCAGCTAAGGGTAGGCGAGGGAAAGAGCATCTTGAGATGAGTGAGGTAAGCCCTGCCAGCTCTTTCCTTGGGTCATTGAATCTTCCTGGGGAACTTAGATCCATGAGCCTTTACATTTACTCTGCAAGCTGCAGTGTTGGCAGGAAGAGGTCCCATCTAACTCACTTGGGAATCGCGGTCTAGCCTTGTAATGATCTGCTCTGAAAGTTGTTTAAATGGGTCAAAATGGCATGCCAGCCAAAGTTGGTGAAAGAAAAACTTCAGAGTCTGAATTGTCAATAAACTACTTATCTCTATTTATTATTTTATATACATATATTTTATTAAAGTATAGATTTACAATATTGTGTTAGTTTCAGGTGTACAGCAAAATGAGTTATTTGCATGATATTGAATATAGTTATTGTGTTATGCATAACAGTGCACAGGAAGACTTAATATTTGAATGGAAATTCATAACATTGTACAGGATGTGGAGATCAAAACTATCCCCAGAAAAAGAAATGCAAAAAGGCAAAATGGAAATCATTGTCTGAGGAGGCCATACAAAATCTGAGAAAGGAAGAGAAGTGAAAAGCAAAGGAGAAAAGGAAAGATATATCCATCTGAATGCAGACTTCCAAACAATGACAAGGAGAGATTAAGAAAGCTTCCTAAGTGAATCCATGAAAAGAAATAGAGAAAAACAATAGACTGGGAAAGACTAGAGATCTCTTCAAGAAAATCAGAGATACTAAGGGAATATTTCATGCAAAGATGGGAACCAAAGAACAGAAATAGTATAGACCTAACAGAAGCAGAAGATATTGAGAAGAGTTGGCAAGAATGCACAGAAGAACCATACAAAAAAGATATTAATGACCCAGTAACCTTGAGAGTGTAATCACTCACCTAGAGCCAGACACTCTGCAGTGCCAAGTCAAGTGGGCCTTAGGAAGCATCACTATGAACAAAGTTAGTGGAGGTGATGGAATTCCAGCTGAGCTATTTCAAATCCTAAAAGATGATGCTGTTAAAGTGCTGCACTCAATATGCCAGCATATTTGGAAAACCCAGCAGTGGCCTCAGGACTGGAAAAGGTCAGTTTTCCTTCCAATCCCAAAGAAAGGCAGTGCCAAAGAATGTTCAAACTGCTGAGCTCATCTCACATGCTAGCAAAGTAATGTTCAAAATTCTCCAGGCGAGGCTCCAACAGTATGTGAACCGAGAACTTCCAGATGTTCAAACTGGATTTAGAAAATGCAGAGAAACCAGAGATCAAATTGCCAACATCCATTTGAGCATAGAAAAAGCAAGAGAATTCTATAAGAAAGCATCTACTTTTGCTTCATTGAATATGGTACAGCCTTTGACTCTGTGGATCATAACAAACTGTGGAAAATTCTTATGAAGATGGAAATACCAGACCACCTTACACGCCTCCTGAGAAATCTGTATGCAGGTCAAGAGGCAACAGTTAGAACTGGACATGGAACAACAGATTGGTTCCAAATTGGGAAAGGAGTACGTTAAGGCTGTATACTGTCACCCTGCTTATTTAACTTATATGCAGAGTACATCATGCAAAGTGCCAGGCTGGATGGAGAACAAGCTGGAATCAAGATTGCCAGGAGAAATATCAATAACCTCAGATACACAGATGACACTACCCTTATGGTAGAAAGTGAAGAGGAACTAAAGAGCCTCTTGATGAAAGTGAGAGGAGAGTGAGGAAAAAGCTGGCTTAAAACTCAACATTCAAAAAATGAAGATTATGGCATCAGCTCCCATCACTTCATGGCAAATAGATGGTGAAACAATGGAAACAGTGACAGACTTTATTTTCTTGGCTCTAAAATCACTGCTGATAGTGACTATCATCATGAAATTAAAAGATGCTTGCTCCTTAAAAGGAAAGCTTTGACAAACCTTGACAGTGTATTAAAAAGAAGAGACATTGCTTTGCCAACAAAGATCCGTATAGTCAAAGCTAAGATTTTTTTCCAGTTGCTTATGTATGGATGTGAGAGTTGGACCATAAAGAAAGCTGAGCTCCAAAAAACTGATGCTTCTGAACTATGTTGTTGAAGAAGACTCTTGAGAGTCCCTTGGATTCTGCAAGGAGATCAGACAGGTCTATCCCAAAGTAAATCAGTACTGAATATTCACTGGAAGGACTGATGCTGAAATTGAAGCTCCAATACTTTGGCCACCTGATGTGAAGAACTGATTCATTAGAAAAGACCCTGGTGCTGGGAAGGACTGAAGGCAGGAGGAGAAGGGGATGACAGAGGATGAGATGGTTGGACAGTATCACTGACAATGCGCATGTGTTTGAGCAAGCTCCAGGAGATGGTGAAGGACAGTGAAACCTGACATGCTGTAATCCAATACAGCATGACAATATACAGCCTTGACGTACACCTTTCCCAATTTGGAACCAATCTGTTGTTCCATGTCCAGTTCTAACTGTTGCCTCTTGACCTGCATACAGATTTCTCAGGAGGCGTGTAAGGTGGTCTGGTATTTCCATCTTCATAAGAATTTTCCACAGTTTGTTATGATCCACAGAGTCAAAGGCTGTACCATAGTCAATGAAGCAAAAGTAGATGCTTTCTTATAGAATTCTCTTGCTTTTTTTATGCTCAAATGGATGTTGGCAATTTGATCTCTGGTTTCTCTGCATTTTCTAAATCCAGTTTGAACATCTGGAAGTTCTCGGTTCACATACTGTTGGAGCCTCGCCTGGAGAATTTTGAACATTACTTTGCTAGCATGTGAGATGAGTTCAGCAGTTTGAACATTCTTTGGCACTGCCTTTCTTTGGGATTGGAAGGAAAACTGACCTTTTCCAGTCCTGAGGCCACTGCTGGGTTTTCCAAATATGCTGGCATATTGAGTGCAGCACTTTAACAGCATCATCTTTTAGGATTTGAAATAGCTCAGCTGGAATTCCATCACCTCCACTAACTTTGTTGACTTGGCACTGCAGAGTGTCTGGCTCTAGGTGAGTGATTACACTCTCAAGGTTACTGGGTCGTTAATATCTTTTTTGTATGGTTCTTCTGTGCATTCTTGCCAACTCTTCTTAATATCTTCTGCTTCTGTTAGGTCCATACCATTTCGGTCGTTAATTTTATTCACCTTTGCATGAAATGTTCCCTTGGTATCTCTGGAAGAGATCTCTAGTCTTTCCCAGTCTATTGTTTTCCTCTATTTCTTTGCATGGTTCACTTAGGAAGGCTTTCTTATCTCTCCTTGTTATTCTTTGGAACTCTGCATTCAGATGGATATATCTTTCCTTTTATCCTTTGTCTTTCACTACTATTCTCTTCTCAGCTATTTGTAAGGCCTCTTCAGACAACCATTTTGCCTAGCTTCTCGTGCATGCATAGCCTCTCCCTTTATCAACATCGTCCGCTAGAGTGGTACTTTCATTATAGTTGATGACTTACATTGACATAATAATCCCAGGTGACTCAGTGGGAAAGAATTTGTCTGGTACACAGGAGTCATGAAATGCAGGAAATGCAGGTTTGATCCCTGGGTTGGGAAAGTTCTCTGGAGAAGGAAATGGCAACCCACTCCAGTATTCTTGCCTGGGAAATCCCATGCCATGGGGTCACAAAAGTGTTGCACACAACTGATCGACTCAATGAGCACTTTTGGCATTGTACATTCCGTGGGCTTGGACAAATACATCATGATACATATTCACCATTGTATACCATACATAGTATTTTCGCAGTTCTGAAGATCCTTGTGTTCTGCCTATTCATCTCTCTCCACCCCTGCAGCTCCTGCAACTACTGTGACACCTTGTTTTTATAGATTTCCAATCTTTGGTCATTGTGCATAGCAAGAAGAATATGTCATTTTTCGAAAAAATCTTCCCAAACCTCTCTTTTTAAAAAATAACCTGGCTGTTTCTATTTATTTACTACTTCATTCCTATTTTCTATGGCTGCAGGTCTTGCATCTTATTTTGTCTTACTGGGTAGAATTTGATGAACCTGTCACTTCACTTTCTTTCTTTCTTTCTTTTTTTTTTTACTATAATTGGGAAAAGAGCTGATATATAGCTAGAGGCACATCATTATGGGAAGAGTTAGGACAAATTAATGGTGATTAACTAAGATCATGTGGTTCAAAGTTATATTTGACAGTACATGTTTTTGCCCTTATGAAAGTTGTTTTCTAAGTAAAGCTTGAAATATTAAATTAGCCGTTAATGATATTCAACTACCATGAATTTGGAAAGTGCCAAGTTCATTCTATAGTTTTACATATGCTTAATTGCTTTTACTAAGAAAAATGAAAATTATTTAAAAAATGTAGTAATACATTATTACTTCTTCATAATACTTCAGTGTATCCTGACATACATATATTTATTCTCTGTATCATTAAACAATATTAATTTCTTAAAAAATGGGTGATACATTTAATTAACAATATAATTCTTTAACAGGTGAGTGAACTAATGTCTGTTAAACCTGGATTTTTCTAGGTATTTTACATACACTGTTTAATTTAATCCCAAAGCAGACCTGAACATTTATCTCTATTTTTCAGTTACTCTTATTTTCCAGATGATGAAATTTAAGGCTTAGAGAAGTAAATTTCACAAGTAGAAGGCAGTAGGGCTAGGATCAAAATTCAAATCCATCTAGTTCTTAAACCATTGCCTGAAAACTCATGTTCATTATCTATGCTATCAATCAGGATATGTGGTTTATTTTAATCGTAAATAAGTTCATTCATATTAACTTGTAACTATTGTTTTGTGGTTTGTCATGTTTGAATGTAGGGTCTATGGATCTAGCTTTATTAAAGAGTCAGGTTGTTGAATCATTTACCTCTCCTGGCAGCCTGCAGAGATTAATTAGTTGTATCCAAAGGAAGAGCCTCTAGTTAGTGTAGCAGGCAGCTCAGGCACAGGGAAGGCAAGAATAATTCAGAGGTTTGTGATTTCAGGGAGATCAGAGAAGAGACAGGCTGATTTAGAGAAAAGGCAGAACAAGGAGATTGAAGGCTCTGTGTTGTCATTTGGTAATTTGGAGAAATAACAAGGTAGTGTCTCTTGGTTTTTAAATACTGGGACTTGTTCTATTTGATTGAAAATAAGCTTAGAGAGAACCAAAACAGAATAATTAAAATTAAGCTAAGAAGATACAAAGAAGAAAAGAAATAGGTCTGAAGGAAAATACTTCAAAATATTATCCGTAGTTGTGTCTGGGAGTAGGAGGACAAATGATTTTTATTTTTCTCTTTGTGTCTTTTTACTTTACAATTTCTTTCTATTAAACACGCACCATAAAAACAATTTAGAAACAATTTATTATTATTATTACTATTATTTTTTCATAACATAGCATGATGATTGTTAAGTACTTTAGAAACAAAGCCTGACTGAGTTTTAAAACTAGTTTTGCAATGTATTAGCTTTGTGACGTTAGATAAGTTATATATCCTCTCAGAGCATTGGTAAGTATTTTTATTTATTAAGTTGCTAATGGCTACTATTTATTGAAACAGTGCTGTTATTATAATTAACATACAATTAATATGCAATTATTATTCCTAGTATCTAGTATGTGTTGTTAGTTATTACAGGAATTACTTAGTTTTCTTTTTATGCTTATTATGGCTTCCCTGATAGCTCAGCCAGTAAAGAATCCTCCTGCAATGTGGGAGACCTGGGTTGATCCCTGGACTGGGAAGATCCCCTGGAGAAGGGAAAGTTTACCCACTCCAGTATTCTGGCCTGGAGAAGTCCATGGACTACAGTCCATGGGGTCGCAAAGAGTCACACACAACTGAGCGACTTTCACCTCACTTATGTTTACTAGCTACTTTATTTTAAATAATTAAAAATTAAAAGTGTGATATTTCCTAAGGATTTTTTCTCCTAAAAATGCCCAGATCTCAACTCAGGATCCACATCAGTACCACTCCCACCCCCATCCCCCAGCATCACAAACCAGATACCTACCAGCAGTGCATAGATGACAGGGGAAGTTTAGACAAAGGAGCACTCTTGCTCAACCGGGAACTGTGTATCTGTGCTATCAGCTCACCCAAGTGGTCTCAGAAGTTCCATTTCTGTCTTAACTTTGTGAAACCCAGTAAGCATTCAATGCATATTTAAATGTGAGACTTTGTGTGTAACCCAAATGTATTCCAGGGTCCACATGGCCATATTCGCCACAGTGTCACAGGAGAAGAGATGCAGTCCTGCAACTAAGAGTAATATAAGAGGTTCCCATCTTTACTAACTTCTCTGGAAGAACATCTCTATAATCAGTCCATGGCACTGACATAACACTAAAAAAGCTATTTTTCTCAAGAGGAACTTCGCAAGACTTAATTTTTCTTAAAATTCTCTCCCCTGTTCATCTTGTCGTTCCCCACTTACACTGCAGGGCTCCTTCTAGGACTCTCCCACCCCAAAATTCATACTGCCTTGTCAAAACTGCCTCTCACCTCATATTATGCAGGCTTCCCTTGTTTCTCTCACCCCAACATTTGTATTCTTATTTTCCCTCTGTAGTAAACGACGGCCTTTTTGACCAAAAACATTCTAGTTCTCTCCTTTCCCATCTACCACAACAGTAAGTCCATTTGCTAAATATGACCAAGGGGCCTGAAGAAGATATAGAGAATAAAATAATTTGCATTCCAATTATACATGAGAGCTATATCACATTTAAAACAAGCACATGGAGGATCTAACTTCCAAAATACTTTGTTATCTTAAATGACTATATATGCAGCAAACCACATTAATCCCACTATACTTTTCCATTTTCAGTAGTACTAATTGGTACAATTAATCAAACAACTACTATTAGCTGGATACTGTATAAGGTACTTTCAGCATATTATATTATCTATTCTTCATAACAAACTTCTGAGACATTAGCTAACTTGCCTATGGTGATATACTTAATGGTGGTAGAATTAAGATTTTTTAAAAAAGGATTTAATCTGGATCTTAGACCTACATAACTCCAAAGTCCATGAGGTTAATCACCATACTATTTCTAGGTAAATATAATAGAAGAATGTAGCTTCTGGTTAAAGAAAATAATTGCCCATGGTCTAAGACTGGGTTAATATCAGAGCTTATTAACAGCAGTAGACACTGTGTTCTATTCCCTTGTATAGGATGGAATTGATTTAATGATTTTATGGGTGCATAATCAAAGACAAGAACAGAAGTGGACTGTGTTACATCTGATTTCTCCTCTAAAGGTTTATAACTCTGATAAATTTCTGAACAGAGCAGTTTTAAGGACAAAATGGCAACACTCTTTAGTTGACTGCTTCAGATTTTCTAGTTCTAAATTTTACTTTTAAGTGAATAAAGGCTCCTCGGTCATAAATCCTAAAATACTTGAGCTCCTGGGCTTAGATGTAAGTATATTTGAACCCAATTGCATAAGCAAGCTCTTGTGTTTTTTTGGTAATACTTTGTTTGAAAATTTCCTTATGAGACAAGAATGTAGGACACAGATATGTAAAACTCAGTCATCCTGAGTCCAAAAACAGTGTGGAGGACCAACTAGACATTTCCGATCATGATTAGCTTTGTTACTGTAAATCATTACGTCAAACACGTCAACATCTTTTTGTTCATCCTTTCGGCCAACTGCTACTAAAAGTTAACTTTGCTTTATATTTCTGGCTGCTGTGTGTATGTGTAAATAAAGTATTTCGTATGCACAGCCACAGTCTCACTGTCTATATAAAATGCATCAGCCTGGAAATCTTATGAGGATGATTTTTTTCCCTCTAGATTTTGAAGCTATTTTTCTCTCTAATCTTGGCTGGAGGCATTGTTGAAATAGCTTCCTACCCATTTCAGACCTACCCCTGTGTGTGTGTGCTTAGTCACTCAGTCGTGTCTGACTCTTGCGACCCCATAGACGGTAGCTTGCCAGGCACCTCTGTCCATGGGATTCTCCAGGCAAGAATACTGGACTGGGTTGCCATTTCCTTCTTCAGGGGATCTTCCTGACCCAGAAATCAAACCCGGATCTCCTGGATTGCAGATAGACTCTTTACTGACTGAGCTATGAGGGAAGCCCTAGACCTATTCCTGGGGCCAAACATAGCAGAAATTGGAAAGAGTATGGGATATAAATTGCTAAAATAAAATGATTGAAATGCCTTCAGGCCCCAAGGAAAAGCCGGATTCTTTAGCTGTATATGAGTCAAAAGACATCTCTCAATTGCTAAGACAATTCTTTCATCCCTGGTAAGTAAAAACAGAGCCATGGATTTTTTTTCATGAAAAAAATGACCCATGGATTTTACCCAGATGGTTCCAGCAACCCCAGGGAGATGACTTAAAATTAATGTAGGTGTTTTAGGTAGACTCCAAGAGTTCTTAGTATGTTTCCATCTACGTTTACTGTTACAACAGTGTCTCTGAGCTAAATCCAAGTTGACATACTGAATAGTAATGATTTATCATGGCAGCAAAAGCATTTCACAGTCTGTCTTTCTGTCAGCTAATACCAAGCAAGGTTAGTTTTTTCTCTTTTTGTTCTTTTCCTTTCTTTTAGCTTTAAATGGCATAAGATTTCTTCAAATATCCTTGAGTTGTCATATTTCCTCTCACTCTAGTTTAGTGGCTCAGACAGTAGAGAGTCTGCCTGCAATGTGGGAGACCCAGGTCCGATCCCTGGGTTGGAAAAATCCCCTGGCGAAGGAAGTGACAACCCACTCAAGTATCCTTGCCTGGAAAAATCCCATGGATGAGGAGCCTGGTGGCCTATAGTCCATGGAGTCACAAAGAGATGGACATAACTGAGCGACAAACACTTTCACTTTCAGACAGTCTTAAATTTGTTTATTTTCTATTTTTAACTTAATTAAGTAGGATGAGCCAAAGCTGATGACAGAGAGGAAAAGCCCTCTCGGTTACTTTTCCCCCCAACCTTGTGTTTGAACAAATAAAGATATTAAATATGAAAATTGCACTGTGTATTTGAAAAAAAATTGAGAGAATTTTTTCATAGGGAGGACTCTTCCTAAATATTAATTTAAAAGTACTCAAATTCTAGCACCTATTTTATGAGGACTTTATGGAAACCTAGACGTAACTGGATTTCTGGTTGGGTCAGTCCATGTTTCAGGGGAGTGTGTGTGTGTGTGTGTGTGTGTGTGTGTGTGTGTGTGTGTGTATAGCAGATACAATGTTAGACTGAAGAGTCAGAATTACAGTAGAGTGACACAGAAAGAGTAAATCAAAGACCAATGCACATGTGGGATATTTGATGCAATCAGGGAAGAAGGGAAAACCCAGGGGTAAATAATAAATCTAAGGAAAGCTACCAGACTTCTGGGCCCAACTCTCTCTGCCTAGTTCTGCTTCCGTCACTCCTCAAAAATGTTTGTCCTAAAAGTTCTCCTTTGTCCACACTCTGCTCACAAATTTCAGTTTATTGTCTCATTGGGAAGATGACTTATAACAAAACTCTGTCTTTTTGTTCTTATTTATGGGTAATTCCTTCAATTTTGTTTTTCAAATTCTTTTATTGAATTTTTTTTACAATGTTTTGATTATTTTAAGAGCTCCTATTTGTTCATTTTTAAAATAGCACTTTGCCCTTGTTTTATAAAATAGAGAGTTTTGTTTTGTATTGCTTTTGTTCTCATCTGTTGTCTCCATCTTGGCATTTTAACTCTCATGTTAGAAATGTTCCTCAAATGTTTTTTGACCCTCAGTTTTTGGAAGCAATGTGCGCTGGGAGATTTTATTTTACAATTGAATGAAGAGGTGTTATTGTGTATCCTCAATTCTCAAGAGTTTATTTTTCTCTGAGGCCATTTAATCTCCAAAAAACAATCCCCCATCTTCAGCCTAATGAGACTTGAGATCAAGTATTTCATAGAGGGAGTAATCAGAAGAGGTGAATATGTTTTGATCTGCAGTTCTACATTCTTCAGTTTAACTGTACATCTCATTCAGCATTTTTTTTTCATTGCATTTTCTTTTTCTGGGTCATTATTAAGTTCCTTGTTTAGATTTTTTAAAATAGCTTTGCTGAGATATAATTCACATTATACTATGAGATTCACTCAATGAAATGTTCTTAGCATACTCACAAAAGTATACAGCCATCACCACTGTCTAATTCTAGAACATTTTCATCATCTGTTCTCAAACCCCAACAAAACAATCCTGGTTGGATGGCATCACTGACTCAATGGACATGAGTTTGAGCAAACTCAGGGAGATAGTGAAGGACAGGGAACCCTGGAGTGCTGCAGTTCATGGGGTTGCAAAGAGTTGGACATGTCTTAATGACTGAACAACAACATATAGATCTACCACATTGTGTTCAACTATCTGCTTGTCAGTTGGCTAATATTGTTTCCACTTTTGAACTTTTATGAATAATACTGCTATGAATATCTGTGTACAAGTTCTTTTGTGAATATATTGTATATTTTCATTCCTTTGGGTATGTAATATATCTAGGAAAGAATTACTAGATCACACGGTAACTCTATGTTTATTTTGAGGAACTGCCAGACAATATTTTTCAAAGTGGTTGCACCATTTTGTGTTCCCATCTGCAACATTTGAAGGCTCCAAATTCTCCATAACCTCACTGACATTTCTTATTTTCAATCCTTTTGATTATAGCTGTCTCATGGTTCTGATTAGCAGAACATCTAGTGTGTTTATTGGCCATTTTTATATCTTCTTTGGAGAAATATCTGTTCAAAATTTGCTCATTTTAAAATTAGGTTAATTGCCTTTTTACTGAGTTGTAAGTGTTCTTTTTTTATATTTTAGACATGAGTCCCTTATCATATTTAAGATTTCTTCCATTTTGCGTATCTTTTCACTTTCCTGATGTTGTCCTTTGAAGCAAAATCTGTGAATTTTGGTGATGTCAAATTTACTTATCTTTTTCTTTTGTTTTTGTACTTTTGTGCCATATCTAGGAAAATATTCCTTTGAGAAATTTTGTAGTTTAGGCCTTAAAATTTGATCCATTTTGAGTTAATTTTTATATGTGGTATGCTGTAGCATTCTAACTTTGTTCTTCTATGTGTGGATATCCAGTTGTGCTAACCCCTTTTGTTGAAAAGACTAGTTCTTGCCTCCTTAAATTGTCTTGATGCTCTTGTCAAAAATTAATTGACCTTAGGTATATGGGTTTATTTCTGGACTTTTAATTCTATTCTATTGATTTAAATGTCTGTCTGTATACCAGCAATACATAGTCTTGATTGCTTTGGCTTTGTAGTAACTTTCAAAATGGGGAGGTGGTGGTTCTAATTTAACTTTATTCTTTTTCAAGGTTGTTTTTAAAAATATGCTTGCTGTTTTCTTTCCAATCTGTTAGTGTTTTACTTCTTTTTATTCCTTAAATTGTCAGCCTGGGATCTCCAATACAATGTTGAGTAGAAATGGCAATGAGTAGACATCCTTGTCTGATTCTTGATCTTAGGAATGCTTGATCAAGTTTGTTTTGGTAGTCCTAGATACCTTGTATTTCCATATGAGTTTTAAGTTCATCTTGTCAATTTCTGCAAAAATGGCAGCTTGCATTTTGATAAGGTTCTCATTCAATCTGTAGATAAATTTGGGACTATTGCTATTTAAGCAAAATTAAACTTTGCAAGTCACGAACACTGAATGCCTTTCCGCTTATTTGTATCTTCTTTTTTTCAATGAGGTTGAATAATTTTCAGTGTACAAGTCTTAAATTTATCTTGTTTTTCTAAGTATTTTATATTTATTGATACTAATTTAAAAGAAACTATATTCTGAATTTCAGTTTGGACTGTTTATTACTAGTGTGTAGAAACACAACTGATATGTGCATATAGATCCTATATCAAACAACTGTGCTGAATTTGTTTATTAGCTCTAGTTTTTTGGTGAGCTCTTTAGGGTTTTCTACATACAAGATCATGTCATTTGCAAATAGAATATGCTTGCTTTTTTCTTTCCAATCTTGATGACCCTTATTTCTTTTTATTCTTTAAACTGTCCTGATTAAGATCTCCAGTTCAATGTTGAGTAGGCATGGCAATGAGTAGATGTCCTTGTCTGATTCTTGATCTTAGGAACACTTCAGTTTTTTCTGCCACTGAGTATGGTGTTAGATGTGTGTTTTACTCTTCTATCTCATTCTTGTCCTGGTATGTGGTAAGACCAATTCTATCCATGCCTAGAGTTCTATGGGGTAAATGTAGTTCCCCTCAATTGCATACACTTCCTCAAACATTTTAGGCTGTGGATTCCTCTGCCCTGCCTATAGCAGTCACTATCAATATAATGTAGTATTTAGTGGAAATGGGGGAATTCCAGTTGAGCTATTTCAAATCCTAAAAGATGATGCTGTGAAACTACTGCACTCAATATGCCAGCAAGTTTGGAAAACTCAGCAGTGGCCATAGGACTGGAAAAGGTCAGTTTTCATTCCAATCCCAAAGAAAGGCAATGCCAAAGAATGCTCAAACTACTGCACAATTGCACTCATCTCACATACTAGTGAAGTAATGCTCAAAATTCTCCAAGATCATCGAAGAAGCAAGAGAGTTCCAGAAAAAATATCTACTTCTGCTTTATTGACTATTCCAAGTCTTTGACTGTGTGGATCACAATAAACTGTGGAAAATTCTTGAAGAGATAGGAATACCAGACCACCTGACCTGCATCTTGAGAAACCTGTATGCAGGTCAGGAAGCAACAGTTAGAACTGGACATAGAACAACAGACTGGTTCCAAATCATGAAAGGAATACATCAAGGCAGTATATTGTCACCCTGCTTATTTAACTTATATGCAGAGTACATCATGAGAAACTTTGGGCTGGATGAAGCACAAGCTGGAATCAAGATTGCCAGGAGAAATATCTATAACCTCAGATATGCAGATGACACCACCCTTATGGCAGAAAGTGAAGAAGAACTAAAGAGCCGCTTGATGAAAGTGAAAGAAGAGAGTGGAAAATTCAGCTTGAAACTCAACATTCAGAAAACTAATATCATAGCATCTGGTCCCTTCACTTCATGGCAAATAGATGGGGAAACAGTGGAAACAGCGGGAGAGTTTATTCTTTTGAGCTCTAAAATCACTGCAGATGGTGACTGCAGCCATGAAATTAAAGGATGCTTACTCCTTGGAAGGAAAGTTATGACCAACCTAGACAGCATATTAAAAAGCAGAGACATTACTTTGCTAACAAAGGTCAGTCTAGTCAAAGCTATGTTTTTCCCAGTAGTCATGTGTGCATGTGAGAGCTGGAATATAAAGAAAGTTGAGTTCTTTTAGCTGTGGTGTTGGAGAAGACTCTTGAGAGTCCTTTGGACTGCAAGGAGATCCAACCAGTCCATCCTAAAGGAAATCAGTATTGAATATTCACTGGAAAGACTGATGTTGAAGTAGAAACTCCAATATGTTGGCCACCTGATGCGAAGAACTGACTCATTAGAAAAGACCCTGATGCTGGGAAAGATCTAAGGCAGGAGGAGAAGGGGATGACAGAGGATGAGATGGTTGGATGGCATCATCAACTCAATGGACATGAGTTTGAGTAAACTCTGGGAGTTGGCGATGGACAGGGAGGCCTTGCGTGCTGCAGCCCATGGAATCGCAAAAAGTCGGGCACAACTGAGTGACTGAACTGAACTGAACTGTGGGATTTCAAAAATGTCACAATTATTTATCAGTTAACACATTTAGCATATGCTAACAATAGACACTCTATTGTTTTTCACTTTTCTACAGTGTATTGACTTGATACATCATAATGTACATAACTTGAAAAGTGTAGTGTTAGTTGCTCAGTCGTGTCCAACTTTGTGAACCCATGGACTGTAGCCCACCAGGCTCTTCTGTCCATGGAATTCTCCACGCAAGAATACTGAAAAGGGTTGCTATTCCCTTCTCCAGGGGATCTTCCCAACCTAGGAATTGAACCTAGGTTTCCTGCATTGCTGGCAGGTTCTTTACCATTTGAGCCAAACCAGGGAAGCACACATAACTAACTTACTGCCTTCCAAAACTTAGTCATCATTCTCTTTTTAATATACTGCTTTTTTCCCCCCATTCTTTTAACTGTTTATTCATCGTCTTACTTTTTATTTGTTGCATTCCCATTTTATTTTGTTTTTTCCTCAACATTTTTTCAGTTCAGTGGTTTCTGTTAAGCCTAACATTAAACGGAGCCCTGTGGAAATCATCATCCTTCATGCACGTGAAAACACTGTGAACTTAAAAGTCAAGACTATTCTGGACTAGAAATCAGAAAGTGTGTTTTTAACATGTGGCTCTGGCACTTAAATTTGTGATCATAGGTGAACCAAGATTATCTGAGCTTATTTATTTCATGTGGCAGTTATAATAGCTGAATGCAGTTTCATATGCCAAGTTTCTATTACATTGTCTTGCATGATCAAGAGCTCCATTAAATTTTAACTTCCTTCCCTGTCTCAGCTACCAATATACAATACAGGTATTGCTGTTCTTCTAGGTCTCTCTCTACTGAGTCATGATGGCAGATTTTAAATGCATTGGTTTATTGACTTACTGTGATTTTCTCTGACTTTTCTTTAGGAAACTTCGGAAGGTACTCTATAGATATAGCTCACGTAGGTAATCTTGGGTTGGGAGTGAATTACCCTTTGGTGCATTTTTTTCTTAGTCTTTAACACCTATGACTAACTATCAGCTTATTGTCGTCAGGGTTTTTGGCATGACTTAGAAACTCATTGTGACTATTTATCTTCTCATATTCCTTTTGTAAGGTCTATTCACTTCAGATTTAATCTTCATGTTAAACTAGATTATTATTAGTGAGTCGGCTCAATAAAGGACAGAAATGGTAGGGACCTAAGAGAAGCAGAAGATATTAAGAAGACATGGCAAGAATATACAGAAGAACTGTACAAAAAAGATCTTCATGAGCCAGATAATCACGATGGTGTGATCACTCACCTAGAGCCAGATAGTCTGGAATGTGAAGTCAAGTGGGCCTTGGAAGCATCACTCCGAACAAAGCTAGTGAAGGTGATGGAATTCCAGTTGAGCTATTTCAAATCCTGAAAGATGATGCTGTGAAAGTGCTGCACTCAATATGTCAGCAAATTTGGAAAACTCAGCAGTGGCCACAGGACTGGAAAAAGTCAGTTTTCATCCCAATCCCAAAGAAAGGCAATGCCAAAGAATGCTCAAACTACTGCACAATTGCACTCATCTCACACGCTAGTAAAGTAATGCTCAAAAGTCTCCAAGCCAGGCTTCAGCAATACACGAACCATGAACTTCCAGATGTTCAAGCTGGTTTTAGAAAAGACAGAGGAACCAGAGATCAAATTGCCAACATCTCCTGGATCATTGAAAAAGCAAGAGAGTTCCAGAAAAACATCTCTTTCGGCTTTATTGACTATGCCAAAGCCTTTGACTGTGTGGATCACAATAAACTGTGGAAAATTCTGAAAGCAATGGGCATACCAGACCACCTGACCTGCCTCTTGAGAAACCTGTATGCAGGTCAGGAAGCAACAGTTAGAACTGGACGTGGAACAACAGACTGGTTCCAAATAGGAAAAGGAGTACGTCAAGGCTGTATATTGTCACCCTGCTTATTTAACTTTTATGCAGGGTACATCATGAGAAATGCTGGGCTAGAGGAAGCACAAGCTGGAATCAAGATTGCTGGGAGAAATATCAATAACCTCAGATATGCAGATGACACCACCCTTATGGCAGAAAGTGAAGAAGAACTAAAGAGCCTCTTGATGAAAGTGAAAGAGGAGAATGAAAAATTGGCTTAAAGCTCAATATTCAGAAAACTAAGATCATGGCATCTGGTCCCATCACTTCATGGCAAATAGAGGGGGAAAAAGTGGCTGAGTTTATTTTTCTGGGCTCCAAAATCACTGCAGATGGTGACTGCACCCATGAAATTAAAAGACGCTTACTCCTTGGAAAGAAAGTTATGACCAACCTAGACAGCATATTAAAAAGCAGAGACATTACTTTGTCCACAAAGGTCTGTTTAGTAAAGGCTATGGTTTTTCCATGGTCATGTATGGATGTGAGAGCTGGAATATAAAGAAAGCTGAGCACTGAAGAATTGATGCTTTTGAACTGTGGTGTTGGAGAAGACTCTTGAGAGTCCCTTGGACTGCAAGGAGATCCAACCAGTCCATCCTAAAGGAGATCAGTCCTGGGTGTTCTTTGGAAGGACTGATGTTGAAGCTGAAACTCCAATACTTTGGCCACCTGATGTCAAGAGCCGACTCATTTGAAAAGACCCTGATGCTGGGAAAGACTGAGGGCAGGAGGCGAAGGGGATGACAGAGGATGAGTTGGTTAGATGGCATCACCGACTCAACGTTCATGGGTTTGGGTGGACTCTGGGAGTTGGTGATGGACAGGGAGGCTTGGTGTGCTGCTGTTCATGGGGTCGCAAAGGGTCGGACACGACTGAGCGACTGAACTTAACTGAACTTCGTCTCCAAGCTTATTCTCTTGGGAGCTCTGGTCAAGACAAGACTTTCTTAAGACTAGTAGCTCAATAGCTACAAGCAGGACCAGCAATGATATGATTTCCTAGGTTTCAAATGTGTTTTAGCCTTTTTGTTTCATTGAAATTCATTTTAGTCCTTTTATTAAAAATTAAAAGCAACTATTTTTAAATTAAAAATGCTTATTACCTGTGGTAGAAAAACTAGAAATATAAATAAGTATAATGATGTATGAATTTTTAAAAATCCACTCATTAATTTTACTATCTAATATGTAACAATCTTTTCAGATACTTTTCTATAGGTTTATACAGGCCATCTGGTGGCTCAGACAGTAAAGAATCTGCCTGCGATGTGGGAGACTTGTGTTTGATCCTTGGGTTAAGAAGATCCTCTGAGAAGGGGATGGCTACCTCCTCCAGTATTCTTGCCTGGAAAATTCCATAGACAGGGGAATCTGGCCAGCTACAGTCCATGTGGTTGCAAAGAGTCAAACGTGACTGAACAACTATCACTTCACTTTCATACTTGATTCAGGTCATTGAGTGGAATCTTTATAAGTCTGTGTGGACACCACCTGAATATGACATATTCATAATCAAATTTGCCGCCAAATATTCAGAAGATTTGGTAGAAGGGAATTGCAGCCTTATTTTTCACGTGCTTTTTAGTACATAGGCAAACTAATAACTCACAACTGTATGGTGTGAAAAGGGTTAGCTGTTTAAAATTATTTCTCTTCTAATAATAATGTGTTGTTTATAACACATTTAATGATTTCTCTTCAGTATCCCTATAAAGTTCCTCTAAATAATGAATATTATACTTGTGTATATTATAGCTAAATTCTCAGTTTAAGTTAAATTTCACAAATGGGGAAAAGATAAGAACTCTTAGATAGGATATTTGCTGTCACTTCTGAAGATTAACCTTGCAAGGTCAATATATAACATATTATTTTGTTTTTCCAAAACACTATGCTGCTAGCAGATGGATGGTGGTGCCTGATCTGGTAAGAATAAGAAAATTCTCTTCCAGGTGTAATGAAATTAGCCAATCTGATTTCATTGAACTACATTTCTATTAAAATACTTTGTCTTCAAAGCAAAGCAAACAGTGAATATTATCATGTATAAACTTTATATATCATGTGTATGCATACTATTTTCATCATAATTTTGAGAAATACAAATACTTGGGACTACTTAGCTTTCAACTTCACTAAGTTAAAACTTTTAAAATTCACTCTAATTCCTCTATTTTCTATTGTCTAATTCCTCTATTTCTTATAGTTAGTTAGCTTTCTTATCTGCTCTGTACATTCAGAGTAGTGAGTTTCAACCTTGATTACATGTTAGAATCACAGAGCTTTTTAAAATCCCAATGCCTAGGATATATCCACAAATAATTAAATCAAACTTTCTGGAGGTGAGATGCAGGTATATTAATTTCTTAGGACTGCTGTAACAAATTACTTCACGCCTGTTGACTTAAGCAATAGAAATGTATTCCCTCACAGTGGTCTGAAATCCAACTGTGGGCAGGGCCATGCTCTCCCTCGAGGCTCTAGGGGAGGATTTTCCTTGTTTCTCCTTAGATTCTGACGGCTGCCAGTGAGCCTTGGCATTCTTCAACTTGTAGTTGAATCATTCTGGTCTCTGCCTCTGTTGTCACAAGGCCTTCTTTCCAGTATCTCCTCTGTGTCTCTGTATCCAAATCTCCCTCTCCTTTCTCTTATAGAGCAGAATTAAGGGCCTGCTTTAACCCAATACGACCTCGTCTTAACTGGATGATATCTACAGAGACTGTATTTCAAATTAGATCACATTCACAGGTAGTAGGGATTAGGAGCTCAGCATATCTTCTGAGGGGACACAGTTTAACCCATTGGAGAAGGCATCAGCAGTTTTGTTTCCCTTGGGGATTCTATGGATCAGTAGCTAATGCGGAGAGCCACTTCTTTCAGTAAAGTGCTTCTCAGATTTAATCACTTGGAGATCTTGTTAAAATGTAGATTCTGATAGACAAGTTCTGAAGTGGAGCCTGAAGCCCCGCATTTCTCACAAACACCTAAATGGTGCCAGTGGTGTGGTCCACGCTGTAAGGAGCAGGCACTCAGAGTGAAGACTTTGTAGGTTTCTTTATAGCTCCACTTCTGCCTCCTTTTCTAAACTCGGGAAAATCTTGGTATTAAAAATCTTAATGAGAAACTTCCATTTAGTTAAATATCTAACTGAGGAGGGGATTAATTTTCCCTTCTAAATTACATGCTGTGGACCATAAAGAAATCTGAGCAGCAAAGAATTGATACTTTCGAATTGTAGTGCTGGAGAAGACTCTTGAGAGTCCCTTGAACTCAAGGAGATCAAACCAGTCAATCCTAAAGGTAATCAGTCCTGAATATTCATTGGAAGGACTGATGCTGAAGCTGAAACTCTGATACTTTGGCGACCTGATGCAAAGGGCCAACTTTTTGGAAAAGACCCTGATGTTGGGAAAGATTGAAGGCAAAAGAAGTGGGTGGTAGAGGATGAGATGGTTAGATTGCATCACCAACTCAATGGACATAAATTTGAGCAAACTCTTGGCCATAGTGAAGAATGGAGGAGCCTGGTGTGCTACAGTTCTTGGTCTCTCAGAGTTGGTATGACTTAGCGACTGAACAACAACAAATCCTATGAAGGCAAGAATGAATCATTAAGAAACTCAACAAAAATTCTAGGACAATTAGGATGTTGCTTACTTTTGCTGAGATAGAGATGATTTTGATACATTGATAAGATGTGGGTAATGGTGAATCTAACCAATGCTGGCTTGATCACCTCTATTTTCTGTATCCTTTTGAGACATTCTGGGTGACACATCTTTAAACGTGAAATCTCAAAGGATAGAGATATATTCTTCTTGAAGAATGGGGTCGCAAAGAGTCAGATGTGACTGAGTGATTGAGCAATAACAAGCCTTGCTCCAACTCTTCTCTGTGGCAAAACCGAAATGTGGAAAAGGAAATGTGTAACACACAATGAACATTCACAGAATATACTTTTTAAATGACAGAGAGTTTTCTGCAAGCCACTTTTAATTAATTTCCCCTCTACTCTTCCTTCCCTCACCCATTCCCATAATAAAAATCAAGAACGTCCAAATGAGTATGTATATTTTAAGAATAACAGATTTATCAATCTTTCAATTTACCATCTAATTTTTAAAGGGACTTTTATTCTCATGCTAAATCTCGAAAAAACATTTAAACAGAACAAGATGTAGATTGACTAGAGATATAAATTAATACAGAAAAGCCCTGCTGGAGTCGATTTTACTTATCCTTCTAAAATAAATTTAAATGTCTCTAACTGAGATTAAAAATAACTAAGTGACATAACTTGCTGGGCACAACAAAGACATGAAATTAATATTTTAACAGATTATTTTTTTTCCTTTTGGATCACACATGCCATTTTTCTTGTAGGTGACTATTCTCTGCAATTTAGCTAGAAATAATCTTGAGAGTTGATGAAAACAATGTTAGCCAATTAATGAGAAATCAAAAAATCTGCTTATATTTGTGAAGGGTGCTAGTACATAGTGTTTTTTAGTTGAGCTGAAGTAAAAGACTTACCAACAGAAGAGTTGAGGTTTTTTTTTTCCCCTAACTTTAAAATTTTGAAATATGTCAAATCTACAGACAATTTAATGAGTAGTGCAAAGAGCACCCATATACATGTCAGCTAGATTCCTCTATTGTTAATATTTTGTCATACTTGCCTTTTTTCCCTGTCTCTTTCCATCTTTATTTTTGCTGGGTTACTTGAATATTCCAGACATCATAATACTTCTTAACTAAATATTTCAACCCATTTCACCTAAGAACAGAAACATTCTCCCCAATCATCACAGTGCCATTATCATACCCAAGAAATTTAACATATATATTAGTATTGTCCAACATACAGTCCATATGAAAAAAATCTTTAATATTCCTCTCTATATTCTATAGCTGGTTTATCTTTTTTTTCCCATTATTTTTAAAATTCAGGTTCTAACCAAGCATTATACATTGCATCTAGTTGCTAGATTTCTTTACTTCTCTTTATTCTCGAACAGGTATATCTACCCCCCACTTCTCACACAGATCTTTTACGGCACTGACATATATCAAATGGCATTGTGTCAAATGATATATGGCTTTGACATGTGATGAATTTGGCCTGTCAGAGCCCCTTCAGGCCAGTTCCTGCGCTTTTGATATGTCTCCATAATTCTTTGAGCACTTCCTTGCTTTTTTGTATAGCAAAAGGCTGTATTTTTGTTGTTCTTTACCTGGAATCAGCTATTTATTTCTCCAAGGAGCTCTGGAGTGATTAATGGTATTTAGAAATCAAGATCTGTCTACTAGGCATACTCATTGCGACTGAAGTTTCATGGCCTCTAAGTCCTGTAGGTGAGCAGAACTGGAGAAATATGTTATAAATAAATATTGATATTTATAATTAATACCTTAATTTCATGTTTTTTCCTCACTTTATCCCACTGCATGTTTCTATTTTCCTACTCCTCCAGTCAAAACTCTGGCTCCTCAAACATCAATACATTTAATTCGTTAGTTCTGTATTTTATTACTATTTTTTTTAATTTTAACAGTTTATTGAAATATAATTCACAAATAATACAATTCACCCATTCAAAGTGTACAACTCACTGGCTTTTTATATTCAATATTTACTGTGCAATAATTACAATAAGCAATTTTACATTTTAATCACCCCTGAAAGGAAACCCTTACATTCCTTAGCCACCGCCACTACTTGCCCATCCCTCTCAGCCTTCAGTTCAGTTCATTTCAGTCGCTCAGTTGTGTCCGACTCTTTGCGACCCGATGAACCACAGCATGCCAGGCTTCCCTGTCCATCACCAACTCCTGGAGTCCAACCAAACCCATGTCCATTGAGTCGGTGATGCCATCTAACCACTTCATCCTCTGTCATCCCCTTCTTCTCCTGCTCTCAGTCTTTCCCAGCATCAGGGTCTTTTCAAATGAGTCGGCTCTTGGCATCAGGTGGCCAAAGTATTGGAGTTTCAGCTTCAACATCAGTCCTTCCAAAGAACACCCAGGACTGATCTCCTTTAGGATGGACTGGTTGGATCTCCTTGCAGTCCAAGGGACTCTCAAGAGTCTTCTCCAACACCACAGTTCAAAAGCATCAATTCTTCAGTGCTCAGCTTTCTTTATAGTCCAGCTCTCACATTCATACATGACCACTGGAAAAACCATAGCCTTGACTAGATGGACCTTTGTTGGCAAAGTAATGTCTCTGCTTTTAAATATGCTGTCTAGGTTGGTCATAACTTTCCTTCCAAGGAGTAAGTGTCTTTTACTTTCATGGCTGCAATCACAATCTGCAGTGATTTTGGAGCCCCCCCAAAATAAAGTCTGACACTGTTTCCACTGTTTCCCCATCTATTTCCCATGAAGTGATGGGACTGGATGCCATGATCTTAGTTTTCTGAATGTTGAGCTTTAAGCCAACTTTTTCACTCTCCTCTTTCACTTTCATCAAGAAGCTCTTTAGTTCTTCTTCACTTTCTGCTACAAAGGTGGTGTCATCTGCATATCTGAGGTTATTGATATTTCTCCCGGTCATCTTGATTCCAGCTTGTGCTTCCTCCAGCCCAGGCAACCTCTCAGCCTTAGGGAACCATTAATCTGCTTTCTCTTTCTTTCTGTAGATTTGCCTATTATGTATTTCATATAAATTGAATAATTGATACAGTACGCTGTCCTTGGGGTCTGACTTCTTACACATAGTGTAATGTTTTCAAAGTCCAGTGTGTGGCATGTATGCAGGTTGTGGTATGCATCAGTGCTTCACTTCTTTTTATTGACAAATGTTAATCCATTGTATAGATATGCCACATTTTTCTTATTCATTCATCAGTTGATAATCGTTCTAATCTTTTTCAGTTTTGGTCTATTGTGAATAGTACTACTATGAACATCTGTGTACAAGTTTTGGTGTGGAGGTATGTTTTCATTTCTTTTGGTTATTTCACCTAGGAGTGGAATTGCTGGGGATTGCTGGGTCATATCGAAACTCTTTGTTTAGCCTTATGAGAAACTTCCAGATTGCTTTTCAAAGAGACTGAACAATTCTGCATTCACATTAGCAGTTTATTAATGTCCTAATTTCTTCAAATCCTCAACAATATTTGTTGTCTGACTTACTGATTCTAGACATGCTAGAGGATGTGAAGTGGTATCTTGTGATATTAATGTACATTCCTCTGATGGCTAATGATGTTGAACATTTTTTTATATGCTCTTGTTCATTTGTATATCTTCTTTGGAGAAATGTGTATTCCTGTCCTCTGCTCATTTTAAAATTGGGTTAGTTATCTCTCATCTTCAAAACTTATTCTTTTTAAGTGTTCCTTCCAGTTAGAACTGAAGGATAAGCCTCATTCCACTGGGTCTAGAGATGGGCTAGATGTCTTCCTTGTTCTTTCATTCCTAAAATCCACCTGCTTTGGGACTCATGTCATCTACTACCTCTCCTTGTCATAGACATCTAACAACCTGAAAGTCAATCTTCATTTTTCCTTGAGTATTTTAGCTTATAGCTCATAATTTTATTTCCTTACTTTTAAAATGTGTTTTTAATGGAAGAAATTCAAGGCTGCATTTATGTTCAGCATATATCATGTTTGGAAGTGACCTTAATGCCAATTATTGGTCAGCCACTTAGAAAACTGTCTATTTTATTATTTTAAAAGCTGTCAAATTAATTTGGACCTTTAAGAAGTGATAGAATAGGGTCACTCATTTTACAACACAGAAAATAACCTTATGGTTGAATATTGAATTAAAGCAGAAAAAAAAATAGTTGATTGAGAAAAGCACAATGGATGGAATATAAAGGATTGATTATAGGCAAATTCTCATGTTTTTAATTCTTCCTGAGAGAGAACAATGGGAGAAATCGATGATGACCCAGAGGTAAACACAGATAAGTAAATCTAAGTAGACTGTAGATGTCAATTATTTTTACAAAGTCATGTGTGTATATGTATTTCATATGTATGCAAAGCAGTACAGGTTAATATTTCACAACCTCCTGTCAAGGAGTTTAATTTGTATTCAAAGAGTAGTTTACATTTTCTAAATTCAAGAAAGTTTTAGGCTTGAGAATTCATATTGATTTAGAAAAAACTATTTTAATTTATTCTCTGAAAAATTGATTCCAGTAAAATCCATACCAGTGAGATTTCTGTAACATAAATTAACTCAAATGTTTCTTCTTGATAAAGTATGACAAGGGTGTGGGCTCCCTGTGGGTTAAAACATGGACAACTTACCAAACAAATTTAAAAGAATTTTTTATTTGGAGAATTTATAAGATGAACAAGATACTGGACTCTATTTTTTATGTATTTATTCCAGAGGGATAAAATTTTGCTGTATCAGCATATGATTTCTGTGTAATTATTTTAGAGGCTCCTTTAACACAATAAGGAAATGTAGGAAGTGTTTAATTTTTCTCCTGCTCCTCATTATGCAGACTATAATTACATGCATAGACCAGCCTTCCTGATCCCCAGCCTGGTCCCAGAAATCATCTTTATAGTGACTGTAAATATGGCTGGATTGGTGTATAAATCTTTAGACTGTTTATACCAAAATATTGCCAACTTTCACTTTTAAATGTGGCAAGACAGACTTAGTCAACATAGATGAGTAACTTCATTTGCTAGCCTGAATAAACAGAAAGCTAATATATACCACCTTGTATTTTGCATTTTGTCCAAAAAACAAAGCATTAAAATATGTCTTGTTCCAGGATTTCTACCAGGCTTATCTCTTTGAGAGTGGCTAAAGGCAGTTTTAAACTCTTCTAGACCTAAATTTTTGGCCAAGACATTTAAGACCCTTGAAGGTATATATTACTGTTCTAAAAGCTAGTTTTTCCTTGATATTGGGTAGGAAGAGAACTGGATGAAATGGCCTCAGTGGTAAAACTCACAGCTTATGAGAGACCTGCATTTTAAATCCTTCCCATTACATTGATAAGCACTTGCTAATTGCAAGTGGCAGAACTCAGTTCATATTCATTTAAAAATATTATTTTTAAATGAATTATTATTGACTTATGCTCTTGCAAAAGGCAAAGATGCATCTGACTTCGGGGGTTATTGGATTGAGAGGCACATTTATCCATCTCTACCTACACTGGCTTTCCTTTCTATGTATTGGCTTCATTCTCAAATAAATTCTTCTTTTCATGGTAGTTACCAGCAGCTTCAGGATTATAACCTTAGTATCCCCAGTGAAAAGAGAGCACTTAATTATCCATAATATCAAAAGCTCAGGTGTGATCCTCATTGACCCAGCCTGGATTACGTGCCCATACATGAACTAACCATTGTGGTTAAGGAGATGGTATTCTCATTAGCCAGTGCTGGATCATCACATTACTGGATGTGGGAGGAGAGGAGTTCCTTTAAGATAGCATGGCCAGTCAAAGGCATAATGTAAATTTATCTTTAATTCATTGCAGCATAAAATAAGTTGGAGCTGCTCTGATACATGAATTCTTCAGTTTGGTCTAAAGGCAAATCAAATGGTCCCTTTTACAGAACAGTAGCTTCTGACTTGATCAATATAATGTATCTTTAATATTCAGAGTTGCTATAGATTGATGCTTACCCCTCAGGCTGCACCATGGAGCCAGACTTCTCACCTTATATAGAAGTCAAAATGGTAAGGAATGCAACAATAACATAAACATACATGCGTACATATATACATATATATTGTGTATATGTATATGACTCAAAATAAACATTTGTGTGATGTCTTATAGTTTACAAAGACTGTTAAAATATTATTCCTTGGAAGCTCTTTGGCTCATGTGACTCTTCTTACATGTCCCAGAAATAAACTCTATAAAGATATTCAGATACATTTTGATTTCTGTTTTCTGCTACTTATGCTTTTTATATCATCAAGATACATTTTGTTCAAAACCATTAGTTCTTCTGAGATGTGCTAACGGATATTTAGTGTTTAGTGTTATACATGCTTTATACTTTACAAAGCTCATTCACATGCATTCTTTCATTCGTTCCTCTCATAATGAAAAGCATGTGCTTCGTACATATTTACAAGGCTTCTCAACAGTCATTAAACGAAGAACCCTCCCAATGCTGAGTTACATTCAGTTTTATATAACTATAAAATAAAGTTACCTTGCTCCTCAGCCTTGCTGCTACTTTCTGCAGAGCTTTGTCAAGTGGAGTTTCTAAGCTGCTGCACTGTAGGAGTCCTCGTCGTCAATTACATCCACAAAATCTGAGTAAGTTTAGGTACCCCACTATGCCTTTCTTTGATATCCCTCTTCTTGTAATGCTTTTCATTATTTTTACTGGTATCAGGGTCTATGTATTAAATTCTGTTTGCTTCTACTCTTGGTCCTTTTGCTTTTGGTATGGTTCTTGAGGTCAGCAAAGGCCCATGCAGTCACCAAGATACTACAATGAGCCATGAGGAGTCAAGCACAAAACAGTCTCTTGGGAAAGGAGAATCACCTTGTGCAAAGGTGAAGGGCACTCTCTTGTTACTACTTGAAATGAAGCTGGGTTGCTATTGAGATGAAATTTATCCAGGGACCCAGTGATGCTTAAGTTGTATTTCAGACCAGAGCTAAGCCTCTCAAAGGGCCCCCAGGAAAACAAATGAATAAAGTCATGAAGAATTAGGTGATTACAGTAGTTGTCCTAGAATCTTTAAACAACTTTATTGTGTTACAAACATGCTATAAATGGCATGATTCTAAGTGTAAAATTTGATTAATTTTGACATGCACACTCATACAACCACCACTGAAATCAAGACAATATACATATTTATTGCTCCAAAAGTTTACTCATATCACCCATAAGTAGAACTCTCTCCAAGAAACCTATTCCTCCAAGTTTTGTCATATTTTCCTGTCCATCAATAACTCTACAAAGTAAAAAATAAAGTCACTGATTACGTATGTTTCCTTGACCACTCAGAGAGTTAAGGCTGAGCCAGGGCTACATGCTGCAGTCAGTTTATTCTACCCTCTTTTATGCCCAAATGACCTTTACCTTGGCTTATATAGATATGCACTGATTTCTCAACTATTTTTTAAACTTTTATAGGTTTATTTGGTTTTGTCATAATCTCTATTTTCTTCTGGGCTGACTTCCAAAAATTGTCTGTGGAATTGGCCTCTAAATTTTAATTAAGAGCACTTTTAGTCTGGGCCATAAATTAAAATGTTCTGAGTTTCTTTTCCCAGTGTCAGATTCGAGGAAGTCAGCCAAATGTGAAGCACTAGTAAAGAGGTAGATTCTCTGAGCTCCACAAATGCCTCCCCTCACTCTGCAGTCACTGACGTAGAATATAGATTTATGAAATGTTGGAGCTAGAATGTATCTTCAAGAGATAGTTGATAAAATGGTTAGGAAGTTGTTAAAACACCCCAAAGGGCAAGGCTAGAGTCACACAGCTAGTTAGTACTGATTAAAACCTGGTTGTCTTGACTTTTAGCCACATGAACTTTCCGCTATAACTTCTCTTGCTTTCTCTCTCTTAGGACTTTATTTTAAGATGAGATATTACATTGTAGATGTAGACAATACCTTTAATTATTTTTAAACTGTTTTCTTGTACAGAGATATATTAAAAAGCAGAGACATTGCTGACAAAGGTCTGTATAGTCAAAGCTATGGTTTTTCCAATAGTCACGTATCACAATGACTAGTCAAGATCACAGCAAATTGAGAGTTGGACTGTAAAGAAGGCTGAGTGCTGAAGAATTGATGCTTTTGAACTGTGATGTAGGAGAAGATTCTTGAGAGTCCCTTTGACAGCAATGAGATCAAACTGGTCAATCCTAAAGGAAATCAACTCAGAATATTCTTTGGAAGGACTGATGCTGAAGCTGAAGCTCCAATACTTTGGCTACCTGATGTGTACAGCTGATTCATTAGAAAAAGGCCCTGATGCTGGGAAAGATTGAAGGCAGAAGAAGAAGGGGATGACAGAGAATGAGATGATTGGATGGCATCACCAATCAATGGACAAGCATTTGAGCAAACTCTGGGATATGGTGAAGGACAGGGATGCCTGGCCTGTTGCAGTCCATAGCGTTTCAAAGAGTCAGACATGACTGAGCAACTGGACAACAACAACATAGCTGATTAATAATGTTAATAGTTTCAGGTGAACAATGAAGGTACTCAGTCAGACAAATACAGGTATCCATTCTCTCCCAGAAAAACCTTTACTTCTGGTTTATTGACTACGCCAAAGCCTTTGACTGTGTAGATCACAACAAACTGTGGAAAATTCCTAAAGTGGTGGGAATAGCAGACCACCTTACCACCTCCTGAGAAATCTATATGCAGGTCAAGAAGCAGGAGTTAGAACTGGACATGGAACAATGGACTGGTTCCAAATTGGGAAAGGAGAACATCAAGGCTGTATATTGTCACCTGCTTATTTAACTTATATGCAGACTTCATCATGTGAAATGCAGGGCTGGATGAAACACAAGCTGGAATCAAGGTTGCCAGGGGAAACATCAATAACTTCAGATATGATGACACCACCATTATGGCAGAAATCGAAGAGAAACTAGAGTCTTGATAAAAGTGAAAGAAGGAAGTGAAAAAGCCGACTTAAAACTCAACATTCAGAAAACAAAGATCATGGCATCCAGTTCCATCAGCTCATGGGAAACAGATGGGGAAACAATGGAAACAGTGATAGACTTTATTTTCTTGGGCTCCAAAATCACTGCAGATGGTGACTGCAGCCATGAAATTAAAAGAGGTTTGCTGCTTGGAAGAAAAGCTATGCCCAACCTAGACAGCATATTAAAAAGCAGAGACATTGTCGACAAAGGTCCATCTAGCCAAAGCTATGGTTTTTCCAGTAGTCACGTATGGATGTAAGAGTTGGGCCATAAAGAAATCTGAGCACCAAAGAATTAATGGTTTTGAACTGCGGTGTTGATGAAGACTCTTGGGAGTCTGTTGTACTGCAAGGCAATCAAATCAGTCCACCCTAAAGGAAATTAGTCCTGAATATCCATTGGAAGGACTGATGCTGAAGCTGAAGCTCCAATACTTTGGCCACTTGGTGGGAAGAACTGACTCATTAGAAAAGACCCTGATGCTGAGAAAGATTGAAGGCAGGAGGAGAAGGGAATGACAGATGGTGAGATGGTTGAATGATATCACTGACTCAATAGGTATGAGTTTGAACATGTTCCAAGGGTTGGTGATGGACAGGGAAGCCTGGCATACTACAGTCTAGGGGTTGCAAAGATTCAGACATGACTGAAGGACTGAACTGGATTCTCTATCAAACTTCCCTCGCATCCAGGCTACCACATAACATTGAGCAGTGTTCCCTGTGTTGTACAGTATTAGACAATAGCTTTCAAACAACAGCAAAAATATTTTTTTGTCATCCAAAAACGCTAGAGATGGGACATCACTATATTGAAAGTTCTTTGGTACTCAATAAATGCTACAATCACTACTACTACTAGATATTCATATTTATTGAATGCTTACTATATGCCAACACTTTGAATAGCTTGCATGTTGTTGTTGCTGTTCATTGCTAAGTCACGTCCAATGCTTTGTGATTCCATCTATTGCAGCATGCCAGGCTCTCCTGTCCTTCACTATCTCTTGGACTTTGTTCAAACTAATGTCCGTTGAGTTGGGAATGCTATCCAGCCATCTTACCTTCTATTGTCCCCTTCTCCTCCTGCTCTCAATCTTTCCCAGCATCAGGATATTTTCCAGTGAGTTGGCTTTTACCATCAGGTGGCCAAAGTATTGGAGCTTCAGCTTCAGCATCAGTCCTTCCAACGAATATTCAGGCTTGATTTCCTTTACCATTGACTAGTTTGATCTCCTCACTAGCCAAGGGACTCTCAAGAGTCTTCTCCAGCATCACAATTTATTTATTTATTTTTATTAATTTATTTATTTTAGATGGGGACTAATTACTTTACAATATTGTAGTGGTTTTTGCCATACATTGACATGAATCAGCCATGGGTTTACATGTGTTCCCCATCCTGAACCCCCCTCCCACCCCCCTCCCCATCCCATCCCTCTAGGTCATCCCATTGCCCCAACTCTGAACATTTGTCCCATGCATCAAAAGCCTGGAATGGCATTCTGTTTCACATATGATAATATACATGTTTCAGTGCTAGTCTCTCAGATTGTCCCACCCTCACCATCTCCCAGAGTCCATAAGACTGTTCTATGCATCTGTGTCTCTTTTTCTGTCTCACATATAGGGTTATCATTACCATCTTTCAAATTCCATATATATGCATTAGTATACTGTATTGGTGTTTTTCTTTCTGACTTACTTCACTCTGTATAATGGGCTCCAGTTTCATCCATCTAAATAGAACTGATTCAAATGTATTCTTTTTAATGGCTGAGTAATATTCCATAGTGCATATGTGCCACAACTTCCTTATCCATTCATCTGATGATGGACATCAAGGTTGCTTCCTTGTCCTGGCTATTATAAACAGTGCTGTGATGAACATTGGGGTACACGTGTCTCTTTCAGTTCTGGTTTCCTTGGTGCCAGCACCACAATTTAAAAGCATCAATCCTTTGGCACTTGGCCTTCTTTATGGGCCAACTCTCACATCCATACATGACTACTGGAAAAACCATAACTTCGACTACATGGACCTTTGTCAGCAAAGTGATATCTTGGCTTTTTAATACACTGTCTTGGTTTATAATAACTTTTCTTCCAAAGAGCAAGAGTATTTCAATTTTATGGCTTCAGTCACTATCCACAGTGATTTTGGAGCCCACAAAAATAAAATCGGTCACTGTTTCCACTTTTCCCCACCTATTTGCCATGAAGTGATGAGACCAGTTGTCATGATCTTAGTTTTTTGAATGTTGAATTTTAAACCTGCTTTTTCACTCTCTTCTTGCAGCTTCATCAAGAGGCTCTTTAGTTTCTCTTTCCTTTCTGCCATTAGAATGTTATCATCTGTGTATCTGAGGTTGTTGATACTTCTGTCAGCAATCTCAATTCCAGCTTTTGATTCATCCAGCCCAGAATTTCGCATGATGTACTTTGCATAGAAGTTAATTCAGCAAGGGTTAGGATGGAAGCAAAACACGTGTATCTATGGCTGACTTATATTGATATATGGCAAAAACAATCACAATATTGTAAAGTAACTATCTTCCAATTAAAATAAATAAATACACTTTAAAAATTAATCAGGGTGACAATACACAGCCTTGTCATACTCCTTTCCCAATATTGAACCAGTCAATTCTTCCATGTCTTGTTCTAACTATTGTTTCTTGATATGTGTACTGGTTTCTCAGGAGACAGGTAAGATGGTCTGGTATTCCCATATCTTTATTTAATTTCCATATTTTGTTGTGATTCATACAGTCAAACACCATTCCCTTCTGCAGCATATCTCCCCAACCCAGGACTGAACCCAGGTCTCCTGCATTGCAGGCAGATTCTTTAACCATCTGAGCCACCAGGGAAGCCCTCAGTTTGCATGTACTGACTCATTTAATCACCACAAAAGACTGCTGTTGAAACTTGAGTTTAGATTGCTCAGGTAACTCTTCCAAAGAATCAACATGGGTTTTGGAAGAATATTTTATTATTGGAGTTGAATGAAGCAAACTATACAACCACTTTATATGTACAGTAATTCCTCTCACCTGTAAAAAGGAGATTTGGAAGAAATGTTCTTAATCTGGGGTTGAAGGGTCAAGTTTAGAAAATCTCAGAGCTCCTTAAAATGGAAAGCAACTGTTCAACAGATCTGAAACGTACAAATAGATGGCAGGAATGGGAACAGGAGAAGGTAGTATCAAACCAGTTCTGGACCAAGCATTGCCCCCAAAGACTTTCATATGTTGTAGGCCTCACTGCAACAAGCAAGATAGGTATGATAATTCTTACTAATTTGTTGTTTCAGGTGAAAAGTCTGAAGTTCAGAGAAATTAGATAAAGTGATTAAACTAGAAGAAACATGGAATTCAAATCTATTTCAAATTCCCTGCTCATTTTGTACTATTTCATTTTTTTTAAGGGACTAGAGGGTGAAGAGGAAAGAAAAGGAATAGGGAAAGAAAAGAAAAATGAATAAGTGGACAATAGATGCTTGGGGCTTTCTATACATAGTATTTTAACTTCCAATTCCAGGAACTGATGGACAAGAGAAGACCAGGAATGGCTACTATAAACCAGAGACCTTATTTATAGAAATTGAGGGGAAAAAAATCAGGCAAAAAGAAAATACTCAAGGTGATATAGAAGCAAAATACTGAGGTATTTAAAGATCACTTGTAGCTGTAGAGTGGAGAAGGAAACGGCAACTCACCACAGTATTCTTGTCTGGCAAATCCCATGGAAAGAAAGGAGGCTGGTGGGCTCTAATCCAGGGCGTTGGAAAAGAGTTGGACATGACTTAGCGACTAAACAATAACAACAGTAACGTGGCTATAGAGCTTTTCTATGAAAGCCACTTATTTTAAAAGCAGTTGACATATTTTTGCTACAATGACATCTTACATTTGAATAGCAAAAAGTATTTTAAATATTGAGGACGATTTCACAAGTTTTTTCTCACTTGGTAGCCTTCAAACCCCTGTGAAATTTATGGGCATGTAGTATTTCTCCCTAAACCCCTCAGCCTCACACACATTACCATTGCCCCTGATTGCCTCCATGCCCTCATCCTCCAAAAACACAAAACCACAGGCTGTGATGGGGCTGGTGTTAGAATTCACATCTCTTAAGATTGACTTCTCTCAGGGCCATAGCAAGTGCCTTCTGTCTGCAGTGCCTCCTACCTGGAGCTCCACAGTTGCTTACCTATTTTTGGTCTCTGTAATCAAAACATGGGACAGGTTCAAGGAGGTGCCAATTCCCAGAAGACTTTGCATTCGGCACTTAACTGCAATCAGTTAGGGAGCTGAAGCCTTCCAGCTGGGCTGCTGCAGACTGACTGAAGGAGAAACAGCTTTGTCAACAGGGCTGACTGTGCTTTCTGCCTGTTGGGGCAGTGCCCTGCCAGTGGGATATCATATGTAATTTTAGGGAGTAAAGGTAATTTGTTTTTTTTTTTAAAAAAAGCTCTGTTTTAGATATGCTGTACATTCTCCAACCGTTACTTAGGAGGAAGATGATTTAGAAGATTTTTTTTTCCTGCACAGAACCAGATGTGTTCTGTTCCTAGAATTTATATAATACACATTTTTTTAGAAATTTTCTTTAGCCCAGGCAAACTTTGCTGGGGTAATAGCCTCTGTTTCTTTGACTCTGTGGAAAAGTTAACAGCAGAGAGGGGGAGACTGGCTATGAAGAAGTGGTCATTAGACACCCTCTGATGTTTACTCCTGAGGGCAGATTTTGAATTTAGATTTTTATGTACTCAACTGCTGGCATGTACGTAAGTAAGAAGTAGGGGTTGCTCAATAAACATTTGCTGCATATGGGGGTCTGGAAGCCACTTGTTTTCTCACCTTTGTTCCCTATTCAAAAGCCCATAAGTCAATAACTCGGGAACACGGTTGTCACAGAATTCCTCAAGAACTATTTAGGACAAGGGCAGATGAGCAACCCTAGCATCTTCTGAAGAGAGTGTTTTCAGGCACTTGGAGCTCCAAAGGTAAAATTTGCTAACTTCAAAGATTTACTTGGCCTGGCTCATTATAGAAAAGGCAGAGGAACCAGAGATCAAATTCCCAACATCAGCTGCATCATCAGAAAAGCTAGAGAGTTCCAGAAAAGCATCTACTCCTGCTTTATTGATTACGCCAAAGCCTTTGACTGTGTGGATCACAACAAACTGTGGAAAAGTCTTAAAGAGATGGGAATACCAGACCACCTCACCTGCCTCCTGAGAAATCTGTTTGCAGGTCAAGAAGCAATAATTAGAACTGTACATGGAACAACAGACTGGTTCCAAATAGGGAAAGGAGTACATCAAGGCTGTATATTGTCACCCTGCTTATTAAAATTATATGCAGAGTACATCATGAGAAATGGTGGACTGGATGAAGCACAACCTGGAATCAAGATTGTCGGGAGAAATATCAATAACTTCAGATATACAGATGACACCACGCTTATGGCAGAAAGCGAAGAACTAAAGAACCTCTTGATGAAAGTGAAAGAGGGGAGTGAAAAAGTTGGCTTAAAACTCAATATTCAGACAACTAAGATCATGGCATCTGGCCCCATCACTTCATGGCAAATAGATGGGGAAACATTGGCAACAGTGGCAGACTTTATTTTTGGGGGGTTCCAAAATCAATGCAGATGGTGACTGCAGCCATGAAGTTAAAATATGCTTGCTCCTTGGAAGAAAAGTTGTGACCAACCTAGACAGCATATTAAAAAGCAGAGACATTACTTTGCCAACAAAGGTCCGTCTAGCCAAATCTATGGTGTTTTCAGTAGTTATGTATGGATGTGAGAGTTGGACTATAAAGAAAGCTGAGCGCCGAAGAATTAATGGTTTTGAACTGTGGTGTTGAAGAAGACTCTTGAGAGTCCCTTGGACTGCAGGGAGATCCAACCAGTCCATCCTAAAGAAATTAGTCCTGAATATTCATTGGAAGGATTGATGCTGAAGCTGAAACTCCAATACTTTGGCCACCTGATGTGAAAAACTGACTCATTTGAAAAGACCCTGATGCTGGGAAAGATTGAAGGTGGGAGGGGAAGGGGACGACAGAGAATGAGACGGTTGGATGATATCACTGATTCAATGGATATGAGTTTCAGTAAACTCCGGGAGTTGCTGATGGACAGGGAGGCCTGGCATGCTGCAGTCCATGGGATCGCAAAGAGTCGGACACGACTGAGTGACTGAACTGACTGAACTGCCTAATAACAGAACAAAAGAAGAAAAGAAATGTCATATTTTAAACCTAGAAATATTTTTGTGTTATAAAGAAAGGGACAAGGAAGACCAACATCATTACAACAACCCCTATGCAGAAAAATATTTTAAGGGAAGGAGCATTTTTCTGGTAATAAAGTGACAATCCTTTCTGCCAAATGCTCAGAGAGATAAAGAGGGGTGTAGACTATAGTGATATGGGAATCGGCTTGGGTTTAGGGAGGGAAACAAGAAATAAGAGAGCTTCTGAGGCAGGAAATGGCCAATGGGTTTAGGAACATCAGTGTCCAGATTTGTTGCCAGTTTTGTTCCATAATTACCTTCTGTTTGCCTATTGTGAACTGGCCTTAGATCATCTCACCATGCATAGCTCTGAGGTTCTGTTTTGATAGTAACAGTAGACTCAAAAGAAATTTGAAGTAGCTGAGAGGTAGCTGCTCCCTAATGTCCTCACTGCAATGAGGTTAAAACTTACTACTAATGGAACAAGTCTCAGACCTTTTGCATACAGATCACATTTTGCATACAGGTCAACATTTACTGAACAAATACGCTCAGTTGCCAAGCCCAGTGTGGTTGATTAAGCATGTCCTTTAAGCTCAGTGAAGTCCCAGATCTTGGTCATTGTTCTTTGTGCCACTTCACATGAAGAGTCACTTGAAACATTCAGGACAAGATTCCAGAGGCAGGATTTTTGTTAGTTTACAATTGGTACCAGCCCATCAGGAATCCTTATATGCACTGGTCGAATCTAGGACAGTCTACCTGACTTGCAAGAGTATTATACTCTCTTCAAGCAAGGGTAGGAAATATTTCTGAAATACCTAAGCCAAATAAAATAAAATACCTAAGCCAGTACACATATATTAAATACCTGTAATTTCATTAGTGAAAGTTCATTTCTAGCATTTATCAATTTAATTGATAAGCCATTATTTTCATCAATAATATAGCCATGTATGTCATTTGTTATGTCAATAAGTCAAGCCTTGGTTGTTAAGTGTGCCCTGGATAAAGATCCAATGCAATTGTTTTAGTTTGAGTGTGGCCCTTGAAACACAACTAGCAGACCACTCCTGCAGTGCGATCTTCAAATCAACCAACTGATTATTCCTACAGCTGAAGCTTAAACTACCTATGGAGTAAATGATAATGTGCTTGTCTGTAGATGCCAAAGTATTTGAAGATAAATTATGGACAAATAGCAATTTCCAAACTTTTATTAAAAAGTGTTTCAGATAATAGTTGTATGTCCTTGGGGCAGGAGAAGGGGATGGTCAAGAATTGTACCTCTTCAGGGTGAAAGAGTCCAGCAACTGTCTGTGCAGTATAAATGTGTCACAAATGTACCCATTTACTAGCTCTCCTATTTAGTCAATCTCGTAATGACCCCAGTTTCCTCAGCTATAAAATGCAGATAATAGTCTAAACCTTTTAAGGTTGTTATAAAAATTCAATTAATTAATATTTCTAAAGCACTTAGAATGGCACCTAGCTATATAAATGTTTGCTAAATAAATAAATCACAAATGATGAAAATATCATTTGGTGGCAGTCTTATGCAATTGCTCTTGGTTTTAAAAAAATAAGGTATTTTGTTTTTCCTAAAATCAGAGGAAAAGGAACTTGTTAATGAAGTAGATACTAAATATACTTAACTTTCATGGATCAATCATTTTAAAATGTAACGTCTATAAGTGATATGGCTTATTCAATATTAAATTCAGTAAGATACCTCTGATAACTTCGGACCTCAGATGTGGAGACAGAATGATGGTAGCTGTAAATATTACTTTCTTCAGCTGTCTGGGGCATTTTGGGTTAAGAGAAAAAGGCTGTAATGAGTGCTGAATCTGCCATCTTGAACAGAAATCTAAATTTTGTTCTTTCTGTGTGCTTTCCAGTGTTTTCAAAATGAGCATGTATTCCATAAAAATTCTAATAAAACAGCATTCTTCATTTACAAGTTAGTTTTTTAATAACCCAATTCTTATTGTCTATTATTTTCTATTGGCAGAGTAGGGATAAACTACTAGTTGTCCAGATCAGCCTTTTATTTAAATTTAATTAAAAAAATAAATTTATCTTGTTTTACAGCTTAGTTTCAAAAATCTGCTTAAAATCATCTTAAAAATATGGTATTTGTCAAAGCAGTTGTGTCTTCAACCCAAGTGCACAGAAGTTTCCAAAACTGCTGCTCTGCTTAGGAAATTGCTAGGGTATCTCCATGGAAACAATTGCTTCAAATGATTAATAATATAAGTTTGAGCTCAGAGGCAAAGAGCTAACATTGGAAGAAAGAAGGTATATCTTTTTTCGAAGAAGAGAGAATATTGAAAGATTAGAGCAGGAGGTATTTTCTTAAAATCAAATTTTATTCTCACTGTGAGGTTTTGCTTTGTTTTGTTCTGCTTGCTTCAGGGACCACGGGCATTTCTATCACTCAAGTTGTCAGGCAGGACTTGGAAGGCTCAAAGGGCCCACCTGTAAAACCCACTGCTCTTTCTGTCTTACCCAAAAGATCTGGAGATTCAGTAAGGAATAAATATATTGCAAAGGTGTGTCAGAGTTCTCTAGGAACCCGGAAAAGATTCCAGGAAATCATGTATTCATTCATTGGTTCATCATTTATTGAACCCTGTTATGTAAAAATCACTGAGCTAGGCACAGAGATAAAATATATGACTCTTGTCCTCAAGGAGGTCACCAGCAAGTGAGGCAGATAGAATTAAACAGAAGTTATTATCCAGGACTAAAGAGTTTGCACACAAGGTCATGAAAATCCTGTACCGGTATATGCTATTTCATGTAAATTCCATGGCAGCAGGAATTCTCTATATAGTCAGAAATTGACTCATATCTGGAATACTGGTAAACATTCGACAAATATTTGTTAAATAAATGAACAAATTAATGGAACTAATTCATCTGTAATTGTGAAAGATATCAGCTCACAATGTGTGTCCCAGTTATATTACCATAGGATGCTGCCTGTTTGCAGAGCCCCCAGGAAACAGTGCAAAGTACACACAGGGCCGACCAGCCCACTCATCATTCACTCATCATTGATTTGGTCAATATTTAGTGAGCTTCTGCTACGGGAGTATTGTAGGAGGCCTGTGAAGCAAAGACAGATAACAAATAAGACGTGATCCCTAACCCCACAGAGTGTATAATCTCTGAAAAAGGAGAAAGGTACTAATAGCTATTATTGAAGGTTGTATATTATGAGTTTGTTGAATGAAAACTCAAGTGGTATAAACCATAATAGCTAATGTTTCCTGTGTCATGTACACTATACTAAGCCTTTAATACATATTTTCTCACAACACTAGATGGATGATTTCATTTTTATCCTCATTTTATACATGAAAAAACCAAGGTGTAGTAATCTAATACAGTAACAATGTAACATAGCCAAGACTCAAACCCATATCTTAACTTTTACATTTTATCAATAAACAGTTCAGTTCAGTTCAGTTGCTCAGTCATGTCCAACTCTTTGCGACCCCATGAATCGCAGCATGCCAGGCCTCCCTGTCCATCACCAACTCCCAGAGTTTACCCAAACTCATGTCTGTTGAGTCGATGATGCCATCCAGCCATCTCATCCTCTGTCATCCCCTTAAACAGAGGTCAAGTAAATCCCAAGTTGTTTGCATTGGGCCAGAAGACTCCAGAAGCCTTATTTTTTAAATAAATGGTACAGAGTTGCTTTCTTTTTTTTTCCCTAGGATTTCCTCAAACTCCCACCTCTTTTCCAAGATGACAGGAACTCCAAATTCACCTTGAGGACAATTCATTTCACCACTCTGGAAAAATCATATCAGAACATGATAGTCCCAAGAAATCTAAGGACATGGAAATAGGGATCTGATCCCATCATGTCTCCCTTCCAGCATAGAGAGAGCTCTGGTCTGAATGCTGCTTAACTCTTCCTGCCAAGAACTCCACTTCTTCTGAGGACTGTCCCCTCCACCCACATTTGCACAGTTGCCATGGGAACAATAGTGTCAATCTGGCCTGATTCTGCCCTCTTAGCCACAGATGGCTAGTCCAGGTCTGGGTACCCGATCCAAGCTGTGTCCATCACAGACATGGTTGTTGTTTAGGGGTGGCCTTCTTGTCCAAACTGGACAATCACTGTCTTTCTTAGATTGTTTGTAACTGGATCTCACAAAGATAACTTAGTCTGGTTCTGGGCACTTAGATTGTAAAATGTAAAGCAGAGAATATCTTCTGCTGCTTGGGTCCCACTGTCATGTGGCTCCACAGCAATGACCTCAGGGAAACAGACAACGAAACAAACTTAGAAGAAAAGGTTAGGGACACAGTCCATGCTCTAGTAGCGACTCCCACTGACTTTCTAAGCACAAACTTAGCTCTGTGCTGCCTGAGAAACTGAAAAAGAGAATTCTACTCAACAAAACAAAGCAATTGGGTCCCTACCTTCTGATTCCAGTTATTACTGAGACCCAACTGCATTTTTCTCTGAATATTCCTGAAAGTTTCTAAAACCCTTAAACTAAATTGTCTCTTCTACCTCTTCTTACTCATGTTGTTTAATTTTGTTTGTCTGTTTCTGTCATGATTATTTGCACTGCCAGAGAAATCGGTGGCCTGGAATAACAGCCACTCTGCTCTGGGACGTTCCATCTCCCTTGAGAAGAAAGTTACAAAGATCTTGAGAAGAGAGATACTTTTCTTCACAGCACCTATGACTCTACCACCAACATCAGTGACTATTAAGTGCTGGGCAAGTGACAAACACCTTAAAAACATTATCTCCTCTAATCCTCAAAAGTACCCTCTAAGATGAAGTTTTATTATAACATTCATTTTGTTCCTGAGAAAACTAATTTTCCTTAGGTGACAAAGTTCATGAATGAATAAGAAATGACTGAGCTTGGATATGAAAGTAGGTCAGCGTGATGCTAGCCTCGGTGGCTGTTCTGTTAGAATATCAGAGCCCTGGACAGAGTCCTCCTTCTTCACTCCATCTTATAGTCTCCCTTTTCTCTGGTCCCCAAGTTTCAATTTTCCCTGGACTCAAAGAGATCTTGCCAACAATAGTGGCTTGTTTCCATTCTCTTTTGGCCTTTTTCTTCTCTCTACCTCAGTGGTTCTTCATTCAAGGGGAGAACATGACTTTTCCCCTGCACATGTTGCTGCTCTTCTGACTCATCCACTTTTCTAACAGCCCCACCCTCTGGTCCAGGTTGTTCCTCGAGGATGTGAACGTTGGATCAAGTTTTCAGGAATCTCTGAGATGTTGGTAAAGCCAATAAATTACATTTAAATATGACTTAGTAGAATAGAAACTCCATTTGGCTTTTCACTGACAATTCTCTGCAGCTTCTTAAAAGAGAGAGAGGAAAAAAGCATATTCACTAAGACAAAGAAATTCAGCCCAAACTCTATTTTGAATGGGTTTTCCCTAGAGTCTAAAACACTACCATCTAAAACTGTAGAGTGATATGGCCTCTCTGGGTCAGGGGCAACAACAGTTTAATCTCTGCAGCTTCCCAGTGTGCAGTTGCCACCTGGATCTAAAGCCTACGTGGCACATGCTATGAGGTAGAGACTGCAGCTGCTTCATAACAGGGGTGGGATGCAACTGCCTGATATGGGCCTTTCTCTCTGGCTTACTGGGTCTGCAAATTAGAGTGAGCCTGTTTGAAACCATCATCATTGCTGCTGGATGCATTCCCAGCCCACAGAATGTGTCCCTCTGGAACCCGCCAGCCCATCACCAAAGGGTGGGGTCTCTCAGTTGCTCTGTTTCATCCAGTTGGATTCCTTCCCTCCCATAATCACACGAGGTACTGATTTACCTTCCACTTCCTGGAAATATCCTGATACTTCTAATTAGCCAAAACATTCTCTGTTTGGTTAGACTGTCCATGCCAAGAAGAAAAATATTATTAAGAACAATTCCAGCACCCCCTTAAACTGTGTTCCATACCCCCATCTGGGCTCTTGGCATAAAATTACACAAACATTGTGTGGCTAATGCTCAATTACACAGGAGCTGGGAATTTGGACCTCAATTTTCTCTTTTCTTTTATTCCCCACAATCTTCTCCACCTGTCTTTGGACCAACTTGGCTTGTCACCATCTTCGCTGAAAGATGGAGAGTAAAAATACAATTTGAATCTATCAACTGCATTGCTATCAAAGTAGCTCTGGTAAAAGAGTCACACAGAAGAGGATCAAATGATTAACAGGAAGAGCATGGATTTTCAACATTGCTCTTATCTCTATTCCTGTCCTCATGTTTTCATGAAGAATCGTACCTTGCATTTTTATTTCATTCTGTCTTTACTCCTGAAGTGGGGCTTTAAGAAATGAGGTTTATTTATGCCAATTCAGCCTTGGGAAACGTGTTACCTTGAAAAAGGCAGAGCTAGTTATCACACAGGCCAATATGTGATAATCTTGCCATTTCAGCCCTGTCTGTGCTACAGGTGAAAAGCTGGCTCCTGGGGCAGTACACCTCACTGGTCTCCTCTGGAGAGTCCCCTAAGTCTCAAGGACTGGGTCCCCTGAGGTCCTGGGAAAGGGGGAAAGGATGAACAGCTCAAAGAAGCAGTTTTCCCAAAACTACAACTGAGCCCTTGCACAACTAAAGATCAGAAGCTGTTCCATTCTGTTTCTGAGGCCAACTCCTTCTACCAGACTTAAGCCTCTGCATGGAGGTGGGGGAGCTCCTCCATGTTGTGGGGTGAGCTGAGAGCACTCAGCCTCAAGTCTTTCTGGCCACAACAGATAATTGGACATAAGAGTGTATATTTGAACTTTAGACTTATTCATAGCATCTATATTTTAATATTCAAAAAACTGCTTTGTTTCATGTATGATTTATGGGCTGAAACAAAGAATCCCAAAGGGACAAAGAAACTATATCTGTTAGTTTTTAAGTTCTTTTGATTTTTATGTACTACTTATATTAAAAATAAAGTATTTGAAACAAAGAATATAGAAGGAGTGAGGGCCTACTTTGGCAGAGATTTAGGTATTGAAGAATGAAATAATTTATTCAATTGTGTTTTCAAAGCTTTAATGCTCTAGATACAATGGGAGGTTTTGATTGCACAGGGAATCCATGAGTTCAGAAAGTTCTTAGAAGCATTGTCTTATTGATGTCCTGATGACCTATCTTCAAGCAGTTTTCACTGACATTCAGGGATTTGACACATTGGCTCACTTATGCTGAAAAAATGAAGGGAATAATTTTGCTGAATTCATTGTCCAGTTTTTCAGCCCTAAAGAAATCCATTATGATTGTACCATTCTCTCTCATCTCATGCTCAGGAATAACCATGCCTCTGTTGTCCTGTGTTAGGTTCCATTGTGTCTGGAATCATTGTATAGTGATTGCTTTTGTTACCAGAAGGAAAACCTTAGTAGTAAAAAAAATAATGTCTTAGTAGTAGCCACTCATGAATGCATTGGGAGTACTGAAATGAATACATAACATTTTTTTGCAGTTGCCACTGATCAACTTTCAACCATAGATTCATTCCTCCAGTGGAGTGTCCGGGTTCCACTTCTGTTGCATCCCTTCTTTCTTCTACACGCTTCTCCCCTTGAGTGCTATCTCCCCAATTTATCTTGTTCTCTTCCCTTTCGGTCAAGGCTGGTAACCTCTTCCTCTCCTGTTGCAGGTTGACAATGGACATATTTCAGCACCTCCAGGACAAAACCCCTATCTATACAGTATGGATCATTTCTCAAAGCTTAACTATGATGTACTTCGCTGCTACAAGGTTCCCTCCTTACAAGGCATATGGATGCAAAATAATAAAAGAAGCAGAAATGACAGAATCAGATGCCATTACACCTTTAAGCTTATAAACCAACAAAATCAGTACAAAGGATTTTTTAAAAAATATTAATCTGGTCTTTCAGATGCTTCAAGTGTTTTCAAACTCCTAGCAAACATTACACCTCTCTGAAATTTGCACTTTAAATTCATAATATAAACATGAGCATATATTTAAAAACTATGCACATCTTGAAAGTTTGCTTTGAATGATGTTGAAATAGGTATCTAGAGACTCACTTGTTCTCTTCATAAGGAAAGATTTAGGCTCATCAGGCTTTGGGAGATTGAATTACCCAAAGGAGCAACACTGGCAAAAACTGTAGCCTCTAATTTTTATGGTGTAGAATTACCTTGTGCTGAATTCATCTTTTTAGCTATATGCTTTTACTTGGAGTTGTGTAAAAATAGAAATTTATAATTTCCTGAATTTTGCTGTTTATAAAGAAGCCATTTGACATATGGAAAGAGAGCAGGATTTGTGACAAAAGGACTCAGATTTTAGTGTGGACCCCAGGCAAGTGACTTAACATCTGAATCTCAGTTTGCCTGTCTTGAAGATGGTACAATAAATGGTCATGGCATTGTCTTGGCCAAAAAAAGTGGGAACCTGACTTGCAAACCATTAAGCACTGTACAAAGGTAAGAAATTGTTATGTTTATTAAGGAAATAAGATAAGAATTATGCCAAAGACTTTGACTGTGTGGATCACAATAAACTGTGGAAAATTCTGAAAGAGATGGGAATACTAGACCACCTGACCTGCCTCTTGAGAAACCTGTATGCAGATCATGAAGCAACAGAACTAGATATGGAATAACAGACTGGTTCCAAATAGGAAAAGGAGTATGTCAAGGCTGTATATTGTCACCCTGCTTATTTAACTTCTATGCAGAGTGCATCATGAGAAATGCTGGGCTAGAGGAAGCACAAGCTGGAATCAAGATTGCCGGGAGAAATATCAATAACATCAGATATGCAGATGACACCACACTTATGGCAGAAAGTGAAGACGAACTAAAGAGCTTCCTGATGAAAGTGAAAGAGGAGAGTGAAAAAGTTGGCTTAAAGCTCAACATTCAGAAAACTAAGATCATGGCATCTGGTCCTATCACTTCATGGCAAATAGATGGGGAAACAGTAAAAACAGTGGCTGAGTTTATTTTGGGGGGCTCCAAAATCACTGCAGATGGTGACTGCAGCCATGAAATTAAAAGACGCTTACTCCTTGGAAGGAAAGTTATGACCAACCTAGACAGCATATTAAAAAGCAGAGACATTACTTTGCCAACAAAGGTCCTTCTAGTCAAGGCTATGGTTTTTCCAGTGGTCATGTATAGATGTGAGAGTTGGACTATAAAGAGGGCTGAGCACAGAAGAATTGATGCTTTTGAACTGTGGTGTTGGAGAAGACTCTTGAGAGTCCCTTGGACTGCAAGGAGATCCAACCAGTCCATCCTAAGGGAAATCGGTCCTGGGTGTTCATTGGAAGGAGTGATGTTAATGCTGGAACTCCAGTATTTTGGCCACCTGATGCAAAGAGCTGACTCGTTTGAAAAGACCCTGATGTTGGGAAAGATTGAGGCAGGAGGAGAAGGGGACAACAGAGGATGAGGTAGTTGGATGGCATCACCGACTCAATGGACATGAGTTTGGGTAGACTCCCGGAGTTGGTGATGGACAGGGAGGCCTGGCGTTCTGTGGTTCATGGGGTCTCAAAGAGTTGGACACGCCTGAGCAACTGAACTGAAGACAAGAGAACAGAATAGATCATAAGAGGTGTTATATTTTCATTGGTGAATAAATTTTGACAGCCAAAGAGAAGATAAACACACACCACAAAGGAAGAAGATGGATAATCCTTCTGAAAGAGAACTTCTAGTAAGCTTTTGTTTTCAAACATGTTATATATGGGACAATAATGATAATTTAGGGCCAGGTACTGTTCAAAGTCTCCTTCACAGATCACTGACTTGTCATGGTCAAGGGGCTTGTGTAACTCAATGAAGCTGTGAGCCATGCCGTATAGGGCCACACAAGATGAATGGGTCATAGTTGAGAGTTCTGACACGACGTTATCCACTGGAGGAGGGAATGGCAAACCATCCTGGTATACTTGCCATGAGAACCTCATGAATTTGATAAAAAGACAAAAAGATATGACACCAAAAGATGAGCCCCCCAGGTCAGAAGGTGTCCTATATGCTTTTGGGGGAGAAAGGAGGACAACTACTAATAGCCCCAGAAAGAATGAAGCCACTGGGCCAAAGTGGAAATGATACTTAGTTATGGATGTGTCTGGTGATGAAAGTAAAATCTGATGCTGCAAAAAGCATATTGCATAGGAACCTGGAATATTAGTTCCACAAATCAAGGTAAATTGGGTGTGGTCTAGCAAGAAATAGTAAGAATAAGCATCGACATCTTAGGAATCAATGAACTCAAATGGATGGGAATGGGCAAATTTAATTCAGATGACCATTATGTCTACTACTGTGGGCAAAAATCCTTTAGAAGAAATGGAGTAGCCCTCATAAGCAACAAGAGAGTCCAAAATGCAGTACTTAGGTGCAACCTAAGCATGACTGAATGATCTTGGTTTCATTTCCAAGGCAAGCCATTCAACATCACAATAATCTAAGTCTATACCCTTACCACTGATGTCGAAGAAGCTGAAGTTGATAAGTTCTATGGAGACCTAGAAGACCTCCGAGAACTAACACCAAAGAAAAAGATGATCTATTCATCATCAGGGATTGGAATGCAAAAGTAGGTATTCAAGAGATACCTGGAGTAACAGGCAAGTTTGGCCTTGGAGAGCAAAATGAATCTGGGCAAAGGCAAACTGAATTCTGCCCAAAGAGTGCACTTGTCATAGCAAACACTGTTTTTCATCAGCATGAGAGATGAATTTATACATGGACATCACCAAGTGGTCAATACTGAAATGAAATTGATTACATTCTTTGTAGCCCAAGATGAAGAAGTTGTATGCAGTCAACAAAAAAAAAGCCTGGAGCTGACTGTGGCTCAGATCATCAGCTTCTCATAGCAAAATTCAGGCTTAAACTAAAAAAGTGGGGAAAGACCATTAGGCCAGCCAGGTATGACTTAAATCCCCAATGAATATGCAGTTGAGGTGACAAATAGATTCAAGGGATTAGATCTAGTAAATAGTATGCCTGGAGAAATGTGGACAGAGGTCTGTAATATTGTACAGGAGGCAGTGAAAAAACCCATTCCAAAGGAAAAAAAAACAAGAAGGCAAAGTGGTTATCTGAAGAGGCTTTACAAATAGGTGAAGAAAGAAGAGAAGCAAAAGCAAGGGAGAAAGGGAAAGGTGCATCCAACTAAATCCAGAGTTCCAAAGAATAGTAAGGAGAGAAAAGAAGACCCTCTTCAATGAACAGTGTGTAAAAATAGAGGAAAACAACAGAAGGGGAAAGACGAGAGATCTCTCCAGGAAAACTGGAAATATCAAAGGAATATTTCACCCAATGGATACAATAAACTCATATTTATATGGATTACTGTGAAATTTAAGAGAACTGAGAATAAAGAAAAACAAAGGCATAACATAAATATAAGGTAATGATTCAGAATGGCTTTGGACTTGTCAACAGCAACACTGAGAGCCAAATAGATCCATGCCTCCATAATTCTGGAATAAATTAATATTCAACATAAAATTCCATATCTTCAAAATTTATCAAGTGTGAGGATAGACTATAGACTTTCAAACATGAAAGGTTTCAGACAGTCTATCCCTCCCACCCACACACAGGCTCACATACACCAACGCTCTTTATGAAGAAGCTGCTGGAGAAAGTGCTCCATGAAACCAAGGGACAAGACCAAGAAAAACAAAACAAAACAGGATCTAGGCATTGATCAAACTCAAGAGAAAAGCAAAGGAATCCCCAGGTTGTTGACTAAGGGCAACTGCAAGGTGACAGACATGGATCATAAAGACCATATTTCATATCGGAATCAGGCAGAGAACTATGAGAAAGATGTTTTGAAGGGTATGAAATTGATAAGATGTATGATATACATGCATATTTTGAGAGAAATTTTAGGTGACTGGGAGATAGTTTGTTGATGAACTGATAGAAGCATAGAAAACTAAGGAAATAAAGTACAAGACAATTTTTAATTCCAGGAAGCAAAACAAAGGCAAGAAACTAAAAGTAATTTTAGTATACTGCAAGGCCCAGCTGGGAATAATGTTTACATTGTCATGCTAAGGTAAGTACTGAATGCTGGTTTAATCACAACTTGTTACAATCATTTCAGAAAAATGAGGCACAAATATGGTGGAAATAGTAGCAACAGAAAGAGAAACCTCATCTTCCATAGAACCACAATCATTAATACCAACGACTCCCTAAATTAAAAAGTGGTCCAATAGTCATGTTACTTATAGATGTGAAGGTAAATACTGAAATAAATTTAGAATGGTTGTCTTCTTGACCATGAGATGGGCAAAGGATTGGGAAGATGATAGCTATTTTGTTTAAATTTTGTTTAGGAAATAATAATTATGGAAATTTTGATTTTTTGAACTGTGTGTACATTTAGCTCTGTTAAAAATATGTTGTTGTTCATTCACCACTCATGTCCAACTCTTTGTGACCCCATGAACTGCTGCATACCAGGTTTCCCTGTCCTTCACTATCTCCCAGAGTTTCTTCAAACTCATGTCCATTGAGTTGGTGATGCCATCCAACCATCTCATCCTCCTGCCTTCAGTCTTTCCCAGCATCAGGCTCTTTTCCAATGAGTTGGCTCTTTTCCAATGAGTCAGCTGTTTGCATGAGGTGGCCAAAGTATTGGAACTTCAGCCTCAGTATCAGTCCCTCCAATGAACATTCAGGATTGATTTCCTTTAGGATTGACTTGTTTGATCTCCTTGCAGTCCAAGGGACTCAAGAGTCTTCTCTAACACCACAGCTCAAAAGCATCAATTCTTCAGTGCTCAGACTTCTTTGTGGTCCAACTTTCACAACCATACCTGACTATGGGAAAAACCATAGCTTTGACTATACGGACCTTTTTCGGCGAAGTAATGTCTCTGCTTTTTAATATGCTGTCTAAGTTAGCTATAGCTTTTCTTCCAAGAAGCAAGTGCCTTTTAATTTCATGGCTGCTGTCACCATCCGCAGTGATTTTGAAGCCCAAGAAAATAAAGTTGGTCACTGATTCCTTTTATTCCCCATCTATTTGCCATGAAGTGATGTGACCAGATGCCAAGATATTAGTCTTTTGAATGTTGAGTTTTAACTGTCTTCTTTCACCTTCCTCAAGAGGCTCTTTAGTTCCTCTTTGCTTTCTTCCTTTAGAATGGTATCATCTGCATATATGAAGTTGTTGGTATTTTTCCCAGCAATCTTGATTCTAGCTTATGAGTTATCCAGACTGGCATTTCTCATGATGTACTCTGCACATAAGTTAAATAAGCAGGGTGACAATATACATCTGTATATTGTATATTCAAAACATACTGCTTTCCCAATTTGGAACAAGTCCATTGTTCCATGTCCGGTTCTAACTGTTGCTTCTTGACCTGCATACAGGTTTCTCAGGAGGCAGCTTAAGGTGGTCCAATATTCTCATCACTTGAAGAATTTTCCACAGTTTGTTGTGATCCACACAGTCAAAGGCTTTAGTGTGGTCAATGAAGCAGAAGTAGAAGTTTTTCTGGAATTCTAGTTGTTTTCTGTGACCCAACAGATGTTGGCAGTTTGATCTTTGGTTCCTCTGCCATTTCTTAATCCAGCTTGAACATCTGAAAGTTCTCGGTTCACATACTGCTGAAGCCTAGCTTGGAAAATTGAGCACTACTTTGCTAGCATGTGAAATGAGTGCAATTGTTCAGTAGTTTGAACATTCATTGGCATTGCCCTTCTTTGGGACTGGAATGAAAAATGACCTTTTCCAATCCTGTGGACATTGCTGAATTTTTCCATTTGTTGGCAAATTGAGTGCAGCGCTTTAACAACATCATCTTTTAGAATTTTAAACAGCTCAGCTGGAATTCAGTCTCCTTCACTAGCTTTGATTTTAGTGATGCTTCTTAAGGCTCACTTAACTTCACACACCAGGATGTTCGGCTCTACATGAGTGATCACACCATTGTGGTTATCTGGGTCATTAAGATCTTTTTTGTATAGTTTTTCTGTGTATTCTTGCCATATTTTTATTCTGATAAAAATACACATTAAGTTAAAAGATCAGCAAAACTAGGGATTAGTTCAGAACAGGCGAGACTCCAGAAAAAAGTAACATGATAGCCTGGATTTAAAGGAGATTGATAGTACTTGGGGATGTTTTATAGGGTCTAGATATCTACATTTGAGCAGTGGAGGTAATTACTTTAAGGATTATCAGACACAAGTGCTAAGTGGTAAAGTGATAACCAAGAGGCTAGATTTGTATTTATATTCTTGTTTCATCAAGTGCAAGAGTCATTCTGATAGGATGGTCTATGTTTACTGCTAATCCAGCATGCTCTTCTCTGTTCTTCTTGAGCCCCCTTGCCAATCCTCATCAAGCAAGAGCATATTGGAGAGGCTGAGTAAGGGAACATCTTCTGTGGTATTAACCCTCAGCTGAATACATCTAGCATAATAAGCAGAGACTTTACTCACTGCCAAGAAAGGGATTCTTTCATCTACCCTATTTATAGTTGTTATCATTAGCCATATGGATCAAGTGAAGTCTAAAGTGTTGTCAAGTTTAGAAATCCTGGCATCATGTAATTTATTTGGAAAACAAACAGTCTAAATCTTTTATTGTTAGAACACTAGCTCTGTAGGCATTTTAGAGACATAGATGGAAAGGGGGATAGGTAACACACATCATATTCAAATGAATTAATTAAATTATTAACATGACATGCAAGAAATAAAATTTGTCCCTAGCCCACGGTGTTGATTAAGATCTAGTTTAGGTGATTAACCAGAGGAGAAATGTGCTCCATGTTCTCTAAATGTGTTAATATACCATATTTTTTTTTTACTCTTTCTGACTTCACTATGTATAAGAGATTCTAGTTTCATCCACCTCACAGATAAACTCAAATTTTGTTCCTTTTTTTATGGCTGAGTAATATTCCTTTGTATAAACGTGCCATAACTTCTTTATCCATTCATCTGTCGATGGAACCAGTTTGCTTCCCTGTCCTGGACATTGTAAATATTGCTGCAATGAACATTGGGGTACGTGTGACCTTTAGAATTGTGGTTTTCTCAGGGTATATGCCCAGTAGTGGGATTGCTGGGTCATATGGTAGATTTATTCCTAGTTTTTAAAGGAATCTCCATACTGTTCTCTATAATGGCTATATCAGTTTACATTCCCACCAGAAGTGCAGAAGGGTTCCCTTTTCTCCTCATTTTAGTTCTGATTTGCATTTTTCTAATAATGAGCAATATTGAACATCTTTTCATAAATGGGTTTATCCCATGGATGCAAGGATTCTTCACTATAGGTAAGTTAATCAATGTGATACACTATATTAACAAACTGAAAGATAAAAACCATATGATCTTATCAATAGATACAGAGAAAGCTTTTGACAAAATTCAACATCCATTTATGATAAAAACTCTCCAAAAAATTGGCATAGAAGGAACTTGCTTCAACATAATAAAGTCAAGATATGACAAATCCACAGGAAACATTATTTTCAATGGTGAAAAACTGAAAGCATTTCCTCTAAGATCAGGAGCAAGACAAGTGTGCCACTCTCACTACTGTTATTCAACATAGTTTTGGAAGTCCTAGCCATGGCAATCAGAGAAGAAAAAGAAATGAAAGGAATCTAGATTGTAAAAGAAGTAGTAAAACTCTCACTGTTTGTAGATAACATGATACGATTTATATACATAGAAAACACTAAAAATGTCACCAAAAAACTATTAGAGATAATCAATGAATTTAGCAAAGTTGCAGGATATGAAATTAATACACAGAAATCATTTGGACTCTTACAGACTAACAAGAAAAATGAGAAAGAGAATTTAAGGAAACAATCCTATTCACCATTGCAACAAAAAGAATAAAATACTTAGGAATAAACCTACTTAAAGAGACAAAAGGCCTGTATGCAGAAAGCTACAAGACACTGAAAGATATGAAAGAAATCAAAGATGACACCAACAGATGGAAAGATCTACCATGTTCTTGGATTTGAAGGATCAATGTTATGAAAATGACGATGCTACTCCAAACAATTTACAGATTCAGTACAATCCCTATCAAATTACCAGTAGCATTTTTCACAGAACTAGAACAAAAAATTAAAAATTTGTATGGAAACACAAAAGACCTTGAATAGCCAAAGAACTCTTGAGAAAGAAAAATGGAGCTGGAGGAATCAATCTTCCTGACTTCAGATTATACTACGAAGCTACAGTCATCAAGACAGTATGGTACTGGCACAAAAACAGAAATATAGACCAATGAAACAAGATAGAAAGCCCAGAGATAAACCTATGCATCTATGGGCAACTTACCTGGGTCAAGGAGGCAAGAATGTACAGTGGAGAAAAGACAGCCTCTTCAATAAGTGGTGATGGGAAAATGGGACAGTCACATGTAAAAGAATAAAACTAGAACATCTCCTAACATCATACACAAAAATAAACTAAAAATGGATTAAAGACTTAAATGTAAGGCCAGAAACTATTAACCTGCTACTTTAAATAATACTAATCCTCTTTAAACTTGGAATAACCATATGAGTTGACGCTAGCTAAGAAACCAGATAACTCTTTTTCTTGGGAGAAGTCTCATTCCCTAACGTCAATCTCTGATTTTCAAACCAATTTATTGAAATTCAGTATCTCAATCAATATCTCGATATTTTAATTGACACCTCAGATTTGGCCAATATTTTTAAACTGCACATATTCTAGTATTTAAGAATGCCAGAAAAATTACACGGAGACTTTTTCTTAGCTAATAACCATTCTTGGAATCTTTGCTTCGCTTTTTGAAAATGATATACAAGATAAACTCACAGGGACCAGCCCGTTTATTTATTAAAACTCGTTATTAGATTCATATTAAATATATTTTAATGAAAGCACTAGTGATAGAGCCATTTTCCTCCCCAAAAATCACAGGTCAAAAATCAGTTTATTGCCACTAGGACTTTTTCTATACTATGATGCCAATTCACTGAAGAGATAAAAGATAGGGCAAGAATATATACATATATATATATATATGTGTGTGTGTGTATATATATATATATATGTATATATATATATATAGGCATCCCAGATGGCACTAGTGGTAAAGAACCCACCTGCCAATGCAGGAGATGTAAGAGACATGGGTTTGATCCCTGGGTTGGGAAGATCCCCTGGAGAAGGGCGTGGCAATCTACTCCAGTATTATTGCCTGGAGAATCCCCATGGACAGAGGAGGCTGGCAGGCTACAGTTCATGAGGTCGCACAGAGTCGGACACAGCTGAAGCAACTTAGCACACATATATATATACATATAAAGTGGTATATACATGTACATATATATATATAAAGTGATATTTATATATATGTAAAATAGTAAACTGAGTGACTTTGCTGAGGAAAAGAAGACAATAATAACCAAATTATAGTCAAATAATTCTATTTCTTGTCAACAAAGGATATCCAGGGAGATGATTATCATGGTATGAAAATCCATCTTTTCCTTAACTGAATCCCAAGTGAAGAAAATATTCAAAGACCGTCTTTCCAATGGCAGCATCTTTCCCCAGCAGTTAGCTGTAGGCTGCATGAATTATGTAAACTGTACCTACCCTACAACTTCCCCTACAACTTCTCCAGACCCAAAAGAAACCAGACCCACTGTTGATTAGAAGTTAGCTCTCAGGAAAAAGGAACATTCATGCGGGAATTGTAATTTATCTTGTATTTTAGCTGGTTCTAAGGAATCTTTCTTTTATAAGAAAACCATTTATAGGTTTTCAAATTTGAAAGAGAATATGTAATTCTTTCAATTCCTTTCCCCTTCAGTCTGCCTTAATAAACTCCCTTTCATATCCTTATCAGATCAGGCTCACCTGGATGCTTGAAATGTCAGGGTGTTCCTTGCACAGATAGCCTGTTAATTCACTTGACTTCCAAACATGAATTCAGAATTCAGCAATTAAGTACTTTTGTTGTGTTCTCCAGATAGTGAGAATAGCAGGTAGGTATCCTTACAGTTTCACCTTGTGAGGAAATAAGATTGAAGAAGTAGTTATCCATTCAAAATATCATAGAATAAGACTAAGATAAGTAGAAAATATCTATGCATTTAATTGTATTAAATAAAACTAATTTTAATTTCGTTCTGTATGGAACTAACCCCTTCCTCGGCTCCTGTTGATTCTGTGGAGTTATTAATCAAGGGATCTTACCATTCTTACCACCATGGTAGATAAGTGACCTAGGTTTGCCAATCAGAATATCCCATCAGGGATATGACTGGTCAAAGATAGGCACATAACCCCAAGCCAATCAGCATCCTTTGGAGGTTTGATATCGATAGTAGGAAAGAATAAATTTCCTGTGGAAGCCAGGAGCTACCAAGATCCACCTTTGCTACTCCTTAGGGATAACTTGGCAGAAATGGAAACTGATCAGAGAAAAACAGCCAAGAGAGGAAGAAATAAAGTCCTGTGTGAATATTTGGACCTGGATGTGCTTTCCATTAAATAAACTGAAGCATTATCTTATTTTGAGTCTCTGTACATTTTTACCTTAAGGATTTCATTTCCTCTCTTGAACATGTATTGTAGTCTAGATTGCCTTATAACTCCCAAGATGAAACACATATCTTAAAAGAATGAGAGACAAGTACCTCTGAAAATAAATATTATGCTAAAATACCAAATGAGACCTATTATATTGCTAAGTGAGTCTCAAACAAACAAACAAAAAATCAGATAGACTAATCCTTTTAAGACTTCAAAACAAGACCAGACAGATCACTAGAAGGAAAAGCTACGGGGAGCCCTAGTCTCAGCAGGGAGATATTGGATAAATGAACAAATCTCTTCAATCTCTGCTTTCAATAATTCTATAACAATTGTCTGAAGTTGTTCTTAATTAGACTCAATTATGGGATTAGTTTGGATTATATTATGAGGCATTGATTTATAGAATATAAACACTGAAGGCCTAGGTAGTAAATGTGTTACAGTGCTGTGTAACAAAATTGCAGCAGGGAGCAGAGGGAATATTGATCTGTTTATAATGAATTTATGGCCAAATTGCTTTTTATTTCCAGTTAATAAATGTAATATGGGTAGGGGAGAATTTATTTAGAAGTGGTCCCTATTCATCAAGGAGGGAGAGAGAAATCTGCTGGGGAATTTCAGTTGCAGGTGCCTCTGAACTTGCAGGTTTCTGAAAAAGCAGGCTTAGAGGAAAGAACTGGAGAAGATGTAATATTCACCACTTCCTTCATGAATGTAGTATAAAAACTTATACAATCTTGCTTCTCAAAATGACATATGTGATAATGTGCTAGGAGACATAAATATGGTATAGTCTGGAAAGCAAATCGGATTCATTTTAAAAGCCACGGCTAATTCCTAGAGCATATGTTAGTGATAGGCTTCCCTGGTGGCTCAGTGGTAAAGAATCCTCTTGCCAATGCAGGAGATGCGGATTCGATCCCTAGGTTGGGAAGACCCCCTGGAGAAGGAAACGGAAACCCAATCCAATATTATTGCCTGGGAAATCCCATGGACTGAGGAGCCCAGGGGACTACAGTCCATGGGGTTGCAAAAGACTCAGACACAACTTAGTGACTAAATGCCAACAGCAATGTTAGTGATACCCCAATCTTAAAAAGCTGAAGGAGATATTATGAGAGTATATATTTCAACTTAACACCAGAAGTAATGATATTGATAATAGTTAACACCTGTCAAACGGTTAGTATGTGTCAAGCTCTGGGCCAAGTAATATACTCTTCTTAATATAATGCCACATGCTATAGCCACATATTATAGACAAGGAGTTTGATAAAGTAAGCCTCCACTCAAGTGCAAAATTTGGTGCCAGATAAACTTGGATTCAGTTTTTTTCTCTACTACTCTTTATAAATTTAATTTTTAATTGGAGGGAAATTGTTTTATAATGTGTTGGTTTCTGCTGTACAACACAAATCAGCCTTAATTATACATATATATCCTCCCTTGAGAACCTCCCTCCCCTACCCCCATTCCACCTCTCTAGGTCATCACAGAGCACCAGGCTGGGCTTCCTGTGTTACATAGAAACTTCTCACTAGCTATCTATTTACACATGGTAGTATATACATGTCAATGCTACTTTCTCCATTTGTCCCACTCTTTCCTTCCTCACTGTGTCCACAAGTCTGTTCTCTGTATCTGCATCTCCATTCCTTCCCTGCAAATAGGTTCATCAACACCATTTTTCTAGATTCCATGCATAACTGTTACTATATTAAATACTATATTTGTTTTTCTCTTTTTGACTTACCTCACTCTGTATAACAGGCTCTAGGTTCATCCAACTCACTAGAACTGACTCAAATTGATTCTTTTTCAAGACTGATTAATATTCCATTGTATATATGTATCACATCTTCTTTATCCATGCATCTGTTGATGGACATCTAGGTTGCTTCCATGCCCTTTTTAAACTGTAGGAACATCTGTAAATCACTTTAATTGTTCTTTCTCCATCTCACAAATGGGGCTACATCTCCCTCATTCTGTAGCTGGAAGGAGTAAATGAGTTACTTGTGTGAACTGTTTAGCCTGAGACTGACACATAATAACTATTTCAATGTATGATTATTATCTTCACTATTTTTGGAAAAGCATAAAATCTATACCCACGCAGTCCTGTCATCAACTTTTTATACCTGTTGAGATGTTAAACGTACACCCTGAAAGCTAGTTACAGATCCTGCAATCCCACCCCTGGGCCTATATCCAGACAAAACCATAATTTGAAAAGATACATGTACCCTGATGTTCACTGCAGCACTATTTGCAATAGCCAAGACAAGGAAGCAGCCTTAATGTTCATCAACAGAGGAACTGAAAAAGAAGATGTTTTATATATGTATATATATATATAATGGAAATTATTCAGCTATAAAAAAGAGTGAAATAATGCCATTTGCAGCAAAAGATGGACCTAGAGATTATCATATTAAGTCAAGTAAACCAAAGAAAAAAATCATATGACATCACTTATTTATGGAATCTAAAAAAAAGAGATTAACAGATTTATTTACAAAATGGAGACTCACAGACATAGAAAACAAACTTATGTTTACCAAAAGGGATATGACGGTGGGTGAAGAGATAAATTAGAAAGTTGGGATTAACATATGCTGCTGTTTAGTCACTAAGTCACGTCTGACTCTTTGCAACCCCATGGACTGCAGCATGCCAGGCTTCCCTGTCCTTTACCATCTCCTAGAGCTAGCTCAAACTCATATCCATTAAGTTGGTGATGCCATCTAACCATCTCATCCTCTGTCGTCCCCTTCTCCTCCTGCCTTCAATCTTTCCCAGCATCAGGGTCTTGTCGGATGAGTCAATTGTTTGCTTCAGGTGGCCACAGTATTGGAGCTTCAGCTTCAGCATCAGCCCAATGACTATTTGGACTTCCAATGAATATTCAGAGTTGATTTCCTTTAGGATTAATGTATACAGGATACTATACATAAAATAGATAACCAACAAAGACCCACTGTATAGCACAGGGAACTACACTCTGTATTTTGTAACAATCTAAACCTATAAGTGAAAAGAATCTGTATACATATATACATAAATCTGAATATTTGTGCTGTATACCTGAAACTAACATAATATTGGAAATTAACTATACTTCAATTTTTAACAAACTAGCCTCTGGGAAGAGGACTGGGATTTAAAGAAGACATTGTATGCTTTTAAAAATTTGATTTTTAAAAAGCCTTATGAATATTTTAAAAAAGCATTAATTATGCCCCATACTAGGGTTATGAATGTATTTTTCTAGAACACACTCTGCAATAGGACAAACTCTAATATTTTTGCCTTCCCACACTAAGTATATGTCAGACACTATATGATCATTCTTGAGTATTGTTTCCATGGGAGAGAGAAATCAGAAAAACACTTTGCCAAGGCCATTTTTTTTTTAATTAGCACACCAGCCAAGAGGGGGATAAACTTTCCCCTCCTCTCCAAATCTGTGTCTCCTTTAGACAATTTCTCTAAGAAACAACCAAGGCCCTTTGTCTCACTTCTGTCATAACTCTTAACTAAGGTTTGCAAAAATATATATCCAATGCCCTTGAAGATGTGATCTTCCCTCTCATATGTCAAGCACATCTACTGAATACAAAGAGACCTGATTCCTTTCCCAAAGTTGGCTCAGCAGAAGCACTCAGAACTCAGTAAAGGGCCCAGGAAGGCAAGGGTTGGGAGTTAATGCTTTGCCCTTGGAAAGAAATCTCTACCTGCCTATGTTATTAGAAAATAATTCCTAGCTGGAAAAGCAGAATAAGGATCCCAGGAGCCAAATCCTCCTCCATCTTGAGAAAAGATGTTGGAACAAAATCAATGCTACTGTTACAAATAAAAGTTGTTATTCAATAGAAGGAAAATTGGAGGGTTGAATAACAAATGTTACAGTCACTGCCTGTTCCTAAAAGCATGTTCATACAGGGCAGATACTGATTATAGCAAGCTGTATTTATGTAATCTGACAGAGACAAGTTATTATTGACAGGGGGAAGAGAATGGATCTCAGAAAACAAGCACCAGAGACATTTTACAACTTTTCTTTCTTTCTCTTGGTTTAACATATTTGTAAGCTGCCACTCTTTATAATAATTGACAGAACAGCACAGGCATTTTGTTTTCTTGAAAGTTGGATGTCATATGTCATGTCTAAGATGCATCAGTGACAAGTTAAATTAGGCTGTAGGACTTGTGGAGGCACTTCTGTTCTCAGCCTAATGATTTGTTTATTTAACCATTTTGTTAGAGACTCCGTTCATCAAAAAGGAGATTTGATTTTAAAAATTACTCTTGAGAAGAAAACAGTAAATACAAATACAATGTTTCATGGTCCATTCAATTCATTTCTCAATCAATACCATTTTGAAACACTAACTGTGTTGAAGACAATGGGACGTTAATTAGATAATATCTTACACACCATCATGAAAAGTCCAATGTAATAGACCCACCCTATTAATTTTCTCATGGTTATATTTAGAATAATAGCAACAAAATATGTCTTTCGCATTCATTGGACCTCTACACAAGCTTTCAGTACCGGATGTTATAAAATAGCCAAATCTCCTAAACCAGACAATCAGAGATATAGTTATAAGATGATTAACTTTTAGCTTTTCGTAAGATTTTTGGAGGCCTCTAGAAATTAGTCTTCCCCTATATTTTCTTAATAAATACTTTAAAATCATCTCACCTACTAATAGTGAATGTTTTTTGACCTTTCTATGCCTAAGGTGTCAAATTCAATACTGGTTTAATCATTCATTGTTCTACTCTGATTCCGCTATCTGACCATGCACATGTGCATTCAGTCTGACTTTAATTTGTGCACTTATTCAATGCTCATGCTTGTGCCAGAACGTGCCTTTCCACTCTCCACATCAACCTTGTCACTTAGTGGATGAAAGATTGTGGAAGGTAGAAAAGGCCTCATTATTTTGTGAACCCATTACATGGCAGGCATGTCACTAACCACGTAGCATATGTTATCTTATCATCACTTAATTCTTACAGAACTGTTATGTAAGTATTATTACCTCCATTTTTAAAATGAAGTAATTGAGATTTTAAAGTGGCAAGATAACTTGCTCCAAGTCATAAAGGAGCAATTGGTGGGGTTCAGTCTCAAATCAAAATCTCCAAATCATGAAAACTTACTCACTTTTTTATTACTGACTGCTTGCAGAGGTAAGGAGTTAGGTGTATTAATTAACTTAGTGCCTAAGGTAACACTAGATGCTTAGTAAATATTGTTTTTGATGGCTGTTAATAATAATGAAAACTAATAGGTATCACTGCAGATGGTGACTGCAGCTGTGAAATTAAAAGACGCTTGCTCCTTAGAAGAAAAGTAATGACCAACCTAGACAGCATATTAAAAAGCAGACATTACTTTGCCAACAAAGGTCCGTCTAGTCAAGGCTATGGTTTTTCCAGTAGTCAGGTATGGATGTGAGATTTGGACTATAAAGAAAGCTGAGTGCTGAAGAATTGATGCTTTTGAACTGTGGTGTTGGAGAAGACTCTTGAGAGTCCCTTAGACAACAAGGAGATCCAGCCAGTCCATCCTAAAGGAAATCAGTCCTGAATATTCATTGGAAGGACTGATGCTGAAGGCTGAAACTCCAATACTTTGGCCACCTGATGGGAAGAACTGATTCATTTGAAAAGACCCTGATGCTAGGAAAGATTGAAGGCAGGAGAAGAAGGGGATGACAGAGGATGAGATGGTTGGATGGCATCACTGACTCAATGGACATAAGTTTGAGTAAACTCTGGGAGTTGGCGATGGACAGGGAGGCCTTGTGTCCTTCAGTCCATAGGGTTGCAAAGAGTCAGACACAACTGAGTGACTGAACTGAACTGAATAGATATCAATTCTTATTTGTGCCCAGCTTACAGAGGTAAAAGACATATCAGAATGAAATAGCTAATAAGCTGGAGAGTTTGGACTTAAACCCTGGGCTGTCTAACTCTGAAAACTATATCTTAAATTTTTGTGATATAGTACTCTGCTAAAACTTAGCAGTATAGGTAAGCATCTCCAGATGAAAGACTGATGGGAAGGCCAACATGCTTCACAAATGAGCTTTATTTTTCTAAGTATTAATCATCTTTCCCCTGGAATCTGTATATTTCATAATGAAACTGGACCTGCACTCCCAACGACTTTGGTTTTTAGTGAATGTGGGCTCCAAAATCACTGCTGATGGTGATTGCAGCCATGAAATTAAAAGATGCTTACTCCTTGGAAGGAAGGTTATGGCCAACCTAGATAACATATTTAAAAGCAGAGACATTACTTTGCCAACAAAAGCCCGTCTAGTCAAGGCTATGGTTTTTCCAGTGGTCATGTATGGATGTGACAGTTGGATGGTGAAGAAAGCTGAGCACCGCAGAATTGATGCTTTTGAACTGTGGTGTTGGAGAAGACTCTTGAGAGTCCCTTGGACTGCAAGGAGATCCAATCAATCCATCCTAAAGGAGATCAGTCCTGGGTGTTCACTGGAAGGACTGATGTTGAAGCTGAAACTCCAGTACTTTGGCCACCTCATGTGAAGAGTTGACTCATTGGAAAAGACCCTGATGCTGGGAAGGATTGGGGGCAGGAGGAGAAGGGGACGACAGAGGATGAGATGGTTGTATGGCATCACTGACTCGATGGACATGGGTTTGGGTAGACTCCAGGAGTTGGTGATGGACAGAGAGGCCTGGCGTGCTGCAGTTCATGGGGTCGCAAAGAGTCGGACACGACTGAGTGACTGACCTGAAATGAAAGGTTGCTAGTGCTGCTCACATCCTGCTGCTGTTTGATGCTGATTAACACTCGGCATCCTGTGGGTGCTCTGTCAAAACTATCAACTGACTTACAAAAACAGAAATTTCTACTATTTTGTGATTTTTCTCTATTCACAAACACATTTTGGTCACATTTTAACCACTCATTCTTTAGCCTCTGCTTGCAATAATTACTCCTTCTTACATGTAGGACCTTGGGATTTCTTTTTTTCCCCTTCTCTGGCTATCTCTTATGTTGGTCACACACAGGCTGTCATCGATGTCACTTTTAGCTTCAGAAGGGTCATTCAGGGGCAGTGAAAGTATAAATTAAGATCACTTGCCACTTGCAGCAAAGGAAGAAAAATATAATTTAAAACATGTTTATGAAGTAAACTAACCTTTTAAACATCAGTGTATCTTTTGGACTGGGACAGTATAAAGATACTATATATCTACGGGCATCTGTGTACATCTAAGTTAAACTTTAGCAGTGAAATCTGACCTTTCTACCTCTCCGACAATGAGAAAATGTGAGAAGGAAAAACGCTAAGATCTGAATTTCTTTTTTCTTCTCTACATCTCACAATTTGACAGAATTGCTAATAATGAGTGAAATGTCTAAAGAGGTTGCTTCAGAAAGGCAGAAAAGCAAAGAATCTGTATGATCCATGCAGTGAATAATTCTCTCTCAAAGACTCAGATGTGCAATGTGCTGCCTAATTATATGAAATGACAAATTGAGATAAACACTGTAGTCACAAAAAATACCCAGAAGATATCTGACAATGTCCCAGAAATCTGTTTCAAGTCCAAATGCTGCTGATTCTTAAAACAGAGGAAATAGGAGAAGGAAATCAAGCTTTGAATCTCCTTGTAAGTCATGAAATCAAACCCAGTGGAAAAAAAGGCTGCTCTTGCCTGGGTTGTTACACCAGCTGTCTGAAAGTACTGTTGTAATTATCGCTAGCCCTGTTTGTTCCAAGGTTGTTTTGTGCTTACATGTGATCATATATGGACATGTTCCCCTGAGAACTGCAGTTAATGTGTTTTGTTTCTCTAGGTACGCAGCTGATATTCAGAAACTATTAGTATGTTGTGTTCCCTGCTAGAATCAAAAGAATAATAGAGCACTGAAAATAGTGATAGAAATTTTAAATAACCAAAGGGAATGTTTTGGAATTTGAGGCACAAAGCTCCCTGATTAAACACTGAATTAAGAACATACCTTAGACAAATACTACTTGTAGGAATGGTCAGAACTTCTACAGAATGGACGTCTCTGTAGGAGGCTAGCCTGTGAGAGCTCTGATATCCAATGACTAAAAGCAGTTCTGAGATTGAGGACAAACTGCGTTAGATTCCTTCGAACCTTCTAGGGAATTTTGAAGAGCATTTATACTTAAACTTCACCCCAGGTCAATTATGTAATAGACTTTGAAGTGCTACTCACATATATTTTTTAAAAACAGTGCTTAATGTAGAGCCAAAATCATGAACTGTTGGATGAAAGTCTACAGTAAAAAGAAGCAATAAAAAGAACTCTTTTTGACCTTTTGATGAAAGTCATAGATTATTCATCTTACAAGACCAATTAACAGAGGTAGATATATGGATAGATGGAACTAGGATTCACGGATACTATGAAAGATCACTGATAGACCTTGTAGGAGTCAATGAACCTCCTACTAATAACCACTGTTCGAGTTCTAGCAAATCTAGAGGCTCAGGTGGCATAATTAACCCATCAGACAATGTGCTTATCATTTATTTCCTTTGTTAGAGACATTGGCCTGGAAACCCTTGGAGTAGAGTTAAAAAAAAAATGTATACTGCAAATCTTTAAAAGGGTTTACAACCTACTATGGGCCATAGGACATGCATATAAATACTTCACGACAAGAGCCAGATGTTTAGCACAGATTAGATCTGTTCCAGTAGTTTAAAAAACAAGCAATTTATTCCATCTGGGAAAAGGAAGGAGAATTCCATCAAGAAGATGGAATGATCATCTCAGAGAGGAAATGCCAAATGCACTGGAGTTACAGACTTCCCTCACTTGTAAAGACTCTTCTCCAGAGAGGTCTGCTGACTCAAGGTGGGAAAGAGATCTGGCAGAGTTAACACTTTATGCCTTTTAGACAAATGCAATTTTGCATGATTATGTTGTTTGTAGGTTATGGGTAAATTATATTTTTCAGTATACCACTTCAATTTTTAAAAAAAATTTAATTGGAGGAAAATTGCTTTACAATGCTGTGTTTGTTTCTGCCATACAACAACACAAATCAGCCATAAATGTGTGTGTGTGTGTGTGTGTGTGTGTGTGTGTGTATATATATATCCCCTCCCTCTTGGATCTCCCTACCCACCCACCCCATCGTACACCTCTATGTTGCCACAGAGTGCTGGGTTGAGCTCATTTGTACTTTCTTCCTCACCTTTACCCCATCACCAAAAATAAACAAAAAAATGCATGATCATATTTCTACGCATTTTTGAAATAAAATGGTAGCTAATATTGATAGACAGTTTTTATTTTTTTGGCCCTAAATCTACACCTTTTCAATCAAAGCATAAATTTGATAGTTCACTCATAGTATGCCACAACCTAACATAAGCAGAAGACATTAACAAGATGCACCAAGAATACACAGAAGAACTATACAAAAAAGGTCTTAATGACGCAGACTACCACAATGGTGTGGTCACTCATCTAGAGCCAGACTTCTTACAGTGTGAAGTCAAGTGGGCCTTAGGAAGCATTACTATGAACAAAGATAGTGGAAGTGATGGAATTCAAGGTGAGTTATTTCAAATCCTAAAATATGATGCTGTGAAAGTGCTGTACTCAATATGCCAGCAAACTTGAAAAACTCAGAAATAGCCACAGGACTGGAAAATGTCAGTTTTCATTTCAATTCCAAAGGACAAAGCCAAAGGATGTTCAAAATTCTGTACAATTGTGCTCATTTCACATGCTAGCAAGTTAATGCTCAAAATCCTTCAAGCTAGGCTTCAGCAGTGTGTGAACCAAGAACTTCTAGATGTAAAAGCTGTATTTAGGAAAGACAGTGTAACCAGAGATCAAATTGTCAGCATCTGTTGGATCACAGAAAAAGCAAGGGAACTCCAGAAAAAGATCTATTTCTGCTTCCTTGACTACACCAAAGCCTTTGACTGTATGGATCACTACAAACTATGGAAAATTCTTAAAGAGATGGGAGTACAAGACCACGTTACCTGCCTCCTGAGAAACCTGTATGCAGGTCAAGTAACAATAGTTAGAGCTGGATATGGAACAATGGACTGATTCAAAATAGAGAGAGGAGTACTTCAAGGCTGTATGTTGTCACCTTGCTTATTTAACTTCCATGCAGAGTACATCATGCAAAATACACGGCTGGATGATTCACAAGCTGGAATCAAGATTTCTGGGAGAAATATCAATAGTTTCAGATATGCAGATGACGCTACCCTATGGCAGAAAGTGAAGAGGAACTAATGAACCTCTTGATGAAGGTGAAAGAGGAGAGTGAAAAAGCTGGTTTAAAACTCAATATTCAGAAAACTAAGATCATGGCATCTGGTCCCATCACTTTATGGCAAATAGTTGGTGAAAAAAAGAAACAGTGGCAGATTTTATTTTGGGGGGCTCCAAAATCACTGCAAATGGTGACTGCAGCCATGAAATTAAAAGACACTTGCTCCTTGGAAGAAAAGCTGTGACAAACCTATTTAGTGTATTAAAAAGCAGAGACATCACTTTCCTGGCAAATGTTCATATAATTCAAGCTATGGTTTTCCCAGGAGACATGTACGGATTGAGAGTCGGGCCATAAAGAAGGCTGAGCACTGAAGAAATGATGCTTTCAAACTGTGATGCTGGAGAAGATTCTTTTTTATTTTTTGAAGATAATGTTTTTTAATTTTATTTGTTTATTTTTTTAATAAATTTATTTATTTTAGTTGGGGGCTAATTACTTTACAATATTGTATTGGTTTTTGCCATACATTGACAAGAATCAGCCATGGGTTTACATGTGTTCCCCATCCTGAACCCCCCTCCCACCTCCCTCCCCATCCCATCCCTCTGGGTCATCCCACTGCCCCAGCCCTGAGCATTTGTCTCATTCATCGAACCTGGAATGGTGTTCTGTTTCACATATGATAATATACATGTTTCTATGCTATTCTCTCAGAACGTCCCACCCTCACCTTCTCCCTCAGAGTCCATAAGACTGTTCTATGCATCTGTGTCTCTTATTCTGTCTCGCATATAGGGTTATCGTTACCGTCTTTAAAATTCCATATATATGTGTTAGTATACTGTATTGGTGTTTTTCTTTCTGGCTTACTTCACTCTGTATAATGGGCTCCAGTTTCATCCATCTCAATAGAACTGATTCAAATGTATTCTTTTTAATGGCTGAGTAATATTCCATTGTGTATATGTACCACAGCTTCCTTATCCATTCATCTGCTGATGGACATCTAAGTTGTTTCCATGTCCTGGCTATTGTAAACAGTGCTGCAATGAACATTGGGGTACACGTGTCTCTTTCAGTTCTGGTTTCCTCGGTGTGTATGCCCAGCAGTGGGATCGCTGGGTCGTATGGCAGTTTTAGTCCCAGTTTTTTAAGTCCCCTGGACAGCAATGAGATCAAAGCAGTCAATCCTAAAGGAAATCAACCTTGAATATTCATTGGAAAGATTGATATCAAAGATGAAACTACAATACTTTGGCCACCTAATGGGAAGAGCCAGCTCATTAGAAAAGACCCTGATGCTAGGAAATATTGAGGAGAGGAGAAAAAGTGGGCCAGAGAGAATGAGACCGTTGGATGGCAACACTGAATGAATGAGTTTGAGCTAACTCTGGGAGATAGTGAAGGACAGGGAAGCCTGAAGTGCTGCTGTTCATGGGGTTGCAAAGAGTTGGACACAAGGTAGCAACTGAACAACAACAGTACCAGGTAAAGCTATTGGCTCGTATCTCTTCTAGTCTAACACTATAGGTATGAAGGCAGGACTTCTAAATGTGGTTAAATTTTTTCACAATTGTCCCTTAGAAAATGAAATAGTACTAGCATTTTGTGCATTTAAATGCATTTGCATTTCATTCAAAGAAATGAGTTTTCTGTTTTAATTTTATCTCAGTTCCATTTAATTAAAGTCTAGCTCATTTTGTCATTGAACACTTTCTTAATAGCTAAAATTTTACTAAATCACTCAATGTGATTAAAATTTGGACAAGATTTTTCAAGCTATGAATAAATTTGCATCCGGTGTTGATTTTCAAATCTATAGATTCCCTTCTCCACTCCTTAAGTTAATATTAATGCTTTGTATTTCTCAAGGTATATATTCATATATTATTTCACATAATTTTTGTAATAATTTTATAAGGCAAGTAAATCAAGTATCTATATCTGTATTTTATGAACAGAAAACAGATTCAGACTTACCTGAATTAGAGTAGGTTCGGCACCAAATTAGAGTTAGAGCTAGATCTTTGGTTTACTAGTCCAGTGTATTTTGAATGTATTGTTCTCTCTTTCTTTGCAGCCATTTTGTTAAGGAAAATATGCAAATTTATCCTTTCTCAACACTGCAAAAAGTTAATTTGGTTGCCATATATATTAGGAGATTAAAGCTGAATTCTAGTGATTCTAATGCCTATCCTGTAACGATCACCGTGAATGTATTAATAATTACCAAAATTATTTCTTATCTTCATCTTAACACTATATTTTACAGAAGGAAAATGAAGCTCACAGATGTTAAGTAACTTGCTCAAGTAACAAAACCTGCTAAATTTCTGCCTTTCTTGGTTCTCCCTCAGGTTATGCCTGATTTGGCAAATTCATCTAGTCTAAGTCTCTACTCTAGAACCCATGGCTAGAGGTCTTATCAAATCCCCTCAAATATCCTCTAACAACATTATTATTGCTTTCACTGTCAATAGAAATACTTATTTATCAATAATACCTAGAAAACTCTTCCTTAGACACTAAAAATAAAGAAATATGAGTGTAGTGTTTGCTCTCCAGAGATTTAGCATCCAATAAAGGGATATAGTGCATATATAACAGCATAAGAATAAAACAACAAAACAGCAGAGGGTTGCATTCCTTGGGTATAATATAAAAATTTCAAATTTTAGGCTGTCAATACCATCCGAATAGAAAGGAATCAATGTGGAGTAAGGTAATATAATCTCTCAGAAAGGAGATAATATTTAACAAAAGATGAAATTCAGATAAAAAGAGAGGAATGAGAAGAAATTACATGTAGGAGCAATTCTAAAAAGATTTATGAAGTCAGGAAGTATAGTATCTTCAGTGGCTCCTAAGATGATTCCTTTGGTTGATTTATCAGTTAGGATTGGATACAGCTGAAAGTAACTGAAACTTCAATTTATAGTGGCTTAAACAAACAAGGGTTTGATTTTCTTATATAACAAGCTGTAATCATTAGAAGGCGTTTGCTGGTACTGCTTCAGTTGCTCAATGATTCTGTCGTTTTGCATGTTAACTTTCATTATTTATGTCTGTTGCATCATGTGAAAGTTGCTGCCATTTGATTTATCTGTTCTTATTTGAGGCAAGAAAAATGTGGTGAGAGGGAAAACACCAGCAGCATCTGCCCTTTTCCTCTGGGAGAGACTGGGAACCAGGGAACCAGATTGCTGTGGTTGATTTAGATCACAGAAGCACATTACTATTCTAGTTAAAGTCAAGATGTCAATAGTAATGAAAAAGGGGAAATTAATGAGTATGCTAGTAAGTTGGGGCTTCCCTGATGGCTCAGTGATATAGAACCCACCTGCAATGCAGGCACAGTTTCCATCCCTGAATTGGGAAGATCCCCTAAAGAAGGAAATGGCAACTCACTTCAATATTCTTACCTGGAAAATCCCATAGACAGAGGAGCCTGGTGGGCTACAATCCATGGGATCACAAAAGAGTCAGACACGACTTATTAACCAAACAGTATAATAAAATGTGTTAATAACAGTGTCTGTAGCATTTAGATTATCAATGGTAGAAATGCAGTCAATTCTCTCAGAGGGATTTTTTAAATTTTTTTTGCAGAAAATCATGAAAAAGTAGAAAACCCAAGCAACAGTTTTAACAGAGCATATCTGGAGTTCCTGAGGAACTGGGATGTGCTTAGGTACACAGCATCCTTTTCACAAAGCAGCAGCTCTAGTGGTTGGATCATCTTTTAGTTCCTCCAGTAGTCAGTTACTCGTTGCTTCCTACTTATGAATTCCATCCATTTTCTCATCTCCATCTTTTCTTCTGTTACTTGTGGGTTTTTTTTTTCTCTATTATTGTGAAACTTTCTGCCTTGAACTCCAATCTGACTAGAGTCTCCAGATGAAATATAGGACAATCAGTGAAATTTAATTCTAATAAACAGCCATTGTATTTTTGTATAAACATAGCCCATGCAATATTTGTGACATACTTACACTAAACAATGCTGTTATCTATGTGAAATTCAAACTTAATTTGGAGTCCTGTATTTTCATTTGCCTAAATCCAATAGTTCTAAAGCTGATCTATTTGGCTAATCATCAGTAAAGATAGTCTCCAGTGGTCTATCATTCCACCAGATAGATCTCTGACCAGCACATAGATAGAAACCTCTGGCATAGAAATCTAACCTTAGCCCAGTCATCTTAGACCTCCATGGTAGGCTCATGTGGACAATGCATGGAAACATATAAAGGAATTTCTTGATTCTTCAGACCAGTCAAGAGCTCTGTGGGAATGGAATTTCCAGAGTATTGGGTTTTGTTCAATAAAAAAGCGTATTTATATGCTATGCAGTTTCCTTTAGATAGCAGACATACATGCTTGTTCAGATATGCTGGTTTCCTTCAGTCTCTTTCATATTTGTTTATATCAAAGATTCCATGGCATCTATTTTTCTAAGCATGAAATCAGCTTATTTTCCAGCAGGCATTTGTTGACCTCTACCATGGGTAGTGTACATAGAATAAAACATTTTTTTTTTTGCACATAATTTCCTCTAATTTATCTCCATTTGTTTAAATTCTGTCTTTTGTTAGGTTTTATCTCCTTTTCTGAGAGATTCAACAAGTATAAATATCATCTCTGCAGGAACAATACGTGGCAGATGTTGCACTGGACAAGTAGAAGAATAAAGCATAATCACTAAGCTCAAGGAACCCTAAAATCTATCCTAACTTATTTCAATTTAATTATCTAATTGTATAATCTAATTGTCTAATCTTGTCATTCTATATTCTGTTTCCTTTTCCCCCTTTCATCTAGAAGAATACATTTAAACTGTTGAGTCTCAGGTTTCAAAAATATCTAATGTAAGAAGAAAACATCTCTCAGTTCAGTTCAGTTCAGTTGCTCAGTCATGTCCGACTCTTTGCGACCCCATGGACTGCAGCATGCCAGGCCTCCCTGTCCATCACCAACTCCTGGAGTCAACCCAAACTCATGTCCATCGAGTCGGTGATGCCATCCAACCATCTCATCCTCTGTCCTCCCCTTCTCCTCCCACCCAAAATCTTTCCCAGCATCAGGGTCTTTTCAAATGAGTCAGTTCTCCCCATCAGGTGGCCAAAGTATTGGAGTTTCAGCTTCAGCATCAGTCCTTCCAATGAACACCCAGGGCTGATCTCATTTCGGATGGACTGGATGTATCTCCTTGCAGTCCAAGGGACTCTCAAGAGTCTTCTCCAACACCACAGTTCAAAAGCATCATTTCTTTGGCACTCAGCCCTCTTTATATTCCAACTCTCACATCCATACATGACTACTGGAAAAACCATAGCCTTGACTAGACAGACCTTTGCTGACAATGTAATGTCTCTGCTTTCCTAATATGCTGTCTAGGTTCGTCATAACTTTGCTTCCAGGGAGTAAGCATCTTTTAATTTCATGGCTGCAGTCACCATCTGCAGTAATTTTGGAAACCAAAAAAATAAAGTCTGTCACTTTCATCAAGCGGCTCTTTAGTTCTTCTTCACTTTCTGCCATTAGGGTGATGTCATTGGCATATCTGAGGTTATTGATATTTCTCCCGGCAATCTTGACTCCAGCTTGTGTTTCTTCCAGCCCAGCGTTTCTCATGATGTACTCTGCATATAAGTTAAATAAGCAGGGTGACAATATACAGCCTTGACGTACTCCTTTTCCTATTTGGAACCAGTCTGTTGTTCCATTCCCAGTTCTAACTGTTGCTTCCTGACCTGCATACAGGTTTCTCAAGAGGCAGGTCAGGTGGTCTGGTATTCCCATCTCTTTCAGAATTTTCCACAGTTTATTGTGATCCACACAGTCAAAGGCTTTGACATAGTCAATAAAGCCGAAATAGATGTTTTTCTGGAACTCTCTTGCTTTTTCGATGATCCATCAGACGTTGGCAATTTGATCTCTGGTTCCTCTGCCTTTTATAAAACCTCTTGAACATCTGGAAGTTCACGGTTCATGTATTGCTGAAGCCTGGATTGGAGACTTTTGAGCATTACTTTACTAGTGTGTGAGATGAGTGCAATTGTGCAGTAGTTTGAGCATTCTTTGCCATTGTCTTTCTTTGTGATTGGAATGAAAACTGACCTTTTCTAGTCCTGTACCACTGCTGAGTTTTCCAAATTCACTGGCATATTGAGTGCAACACTTTGACAGCATCATCTTTTAGGATTTGAAATAGCTCAACTGGAATTCCATCACCTCCACTAGCTTTGTTCGTAGTGACGCTTTCTAAGGCCCACTTGACTTCACATTCCAGGATGTCTGGCTCTAGGTGAGTGATCACACTAATGTGATTATCTGGGTCGTGAAGATCTTTTTTGTACAGTTCTTCTGTGTATTCTTGCCACCTCTTCTTAATATCTTCTGCTTCTGTTAGGTCCATACCATTTCTGTCCTTTATTGAGCCAATCTTTGCATGAAATGTTCCCTTGGTATCTCTAATTTTCTTAAAGAGGTCTCTAGGCTTTCCCATTCTATTGTTTTCCTCTATTTCTTTGCACTGATCACTGAGGAAGGCTTTCTTTTCTCTCCTTGCTATTCTTTGGAACTCTGCATTCAAATGGGTATATGTTTCCTTTTCTCCTTTGCTTTTCTCTTCTCTTCTTTTCACAGCTATTTGTAAGGCCTCCTCAGACAGCCATTTGGCTTTTTTGCATTTATTTTTCTTCGGGATGGTCTTGCTCTCTGTCTCCTGTACAATGTCACAAACCTCTGTCCATAGTTCATCAGGCATCTGTCTATCAGACTTAGTCCCCTAAATCTATTTCTCACTTCCACTGTACAATCATAAGGGATATAATTTAGGTCATAATCTCATTTCTGACGTGCCTTCTAGACTAGATCACTTTTTGCTCATGTTCTTGTTGGTGGCCATTTCTGTGCATCATCTCTCTTTTTGCTTTGGAACTGCTGATACCAATGATACTTGTACACCCAGAGCTAAAAGTCGTGTACAGCTCCTTGCTCCTACAGAATTATAATCACAGAATCAAAGAATAATGGTGGGTGCGACAATGAGGTCTACTCATCCTATGCTCTGCCCATTACAAAAGTTCCCCTTCAGTTTCTCAGACAGGATTGTTAAACCTCTGTGTCAACACCGTATCATGAGCCTACAGGGTTTGGAAATGTTAAACAAATTACAATAAATCATTTCTCGTGGTGAGCTGACATTTTCTTGTTTCTAATAGTTACACATTCATCCTCAGAATGTATGCAATCTTTCTGTCTATATAAGCCCTTCTTACACTGAAGATGCTCATCAGTCTTCTTGATCAGTCCTCCTCCACTTCTCCCTTTATATGACTTTTGTTATATCAAAATGTCCAGATTCTTCCCCATCCTGGTCACTCTTCAAAATTACCTTCAAGCTTATTTATTGTGCCCCCAACTATACACTATAAACATGTGTATCACCACGTACTTTGCCACAGGAGTGTCACCTTGCAATCACAACTCTTACAATTGGTTATAGTGAGGAAATTAATGAGTCTAGTTTTTCCTATATGCCAGCATGATATAGAGGAGGGAAAATGGCTTCTAGAACTAGTCTGATTTTTGTTAGTATTTTGAATCTGGTGTTTATCTTCTTGAGACCATGCCCACATTTCTTTACCACTTATAATTTCAGTTTCTTTTGCTGTAAAATGGAAGTATTAATAATAATAATACCTATCTCCTATAAAAAAATAAAAGTATGCTAAGAGCCTTGAGAAGTGATAAATTGGGGCTTTGTAAATAATTCTTGCTTCCACCATTTTCCCTCAGTTTGGGGAGCACAGAATAAAATGGCATATCCATAGAATATCAAGGGGGAAAAAAATCCTTAGCTTCTCCTAAATTTCTGATCTTGGCAGCATCGTTCATGGTTAGTGGTTTTCTGCTCTTTCAGCCGATTTTCAGAGCCTTAAAAGGCATGTTTGTGGGTCTAGAGGTACCCCATGATTGTTTTCCCAACTTCTTATTCATGACCTCTAATGCAGAGTGCCCCATTTCACCTGGATGCAGATACTCTCTAGTTCTATGGAAAATCACAGAGCGAATTACTTTCCATAGCTCATTCCTCTACTTCCCCCCATATGATTGTTCTCAATCGGCATTATGCACAAGGAAGAAGGATGACTGTCATTTCCCCTCTCACTTGAGGAAACACACTCATGGCTGCTGCCGTGAGAACTGATCATTACAGGTAACAGAGGCGGTGTACCAGTAACTAAGTAATAATGGGATGACAGACTCGGCTTTCCAAATGACTGTGCGAGCCATCCTGGTTGTTTTCTTAAAGGAGGTGAGATGTAAATACTCTGGCACTTGTTTTGCATATCTGTACTGAATCCAATCCATTTTTAAACTCAAACCATTTCTTATTGTATATTTTCATGAATCAAAGTCTCATTTTTTTCCAGAGACAACATAGCTTTAAATAATTGTGCATTATGTAAAAGGGAAGCTCTATTATTCTTTGCAGGCCGTTGTGGAGCATGGTGAAAATTATTCCAGAGCTTGTGTAAAGAAAACAGTATCTGAAATGAGCCTAAATTCCCTTGTGATGAAATTTGCAAGCTATATTTTTATAATATCAGTGAAATTTATTTGCTCTCCACCATCTCTTCTGTTGGGGAACAATGTAGAGCTCCCTCTTCCAATTCAGAACAGATCTTGCTTACACTATGCCAGAATGGAAAGAGTTTGAGGGCTGTGGTAGCCACATGGTGACTCCGGGACTTGTGCCAAAGCTGTGCCTGGCATGGGGCTATGACAACACCCTGTTCACTTGGGATTCAGGAAACAGGAGCAAGAAGATGCATTTACCCTAAGGCTGTTCCTATGTGACACTAGCACAGTTAGTCAATAAAGTAAAAAATGTAGCCCTGCTGCTAACTTGGCAACAGGTCACCTAAGCCCCTGTCACATTAGACCTGGACCTGGAAGATACTTAAAACTTTCATATGAACTATTGGGCACAGGAGGCTATTTTCTGAGTGAGTATATTGTCCCAGTGACTTGAGTGCCTTGGTAATGTTCAATTTAAAATTATGGACAGACTGCTTTACACCACATGCATATTTTCTCCTGCCTGTTTTATCTTCTAGGTGTGAGGCAGAATAGGTTATGGACAGAATTATGTCTGAATCTTGACTCTAGTTTTGCCACTGAAGGCAACTTGCTTAATCTGTCTGAACATCATTTTCTTAATCTGTAACATGGACAACATGGACATAATGGTGTCTTTAGATACCTTCTCTTAGGTTTTGAGGATGATATATATGTATATTATATAATATATATAACAATAATATTATAGTTATATATATAATAATATATAATAATGTAATATTATATATTATCATAATTATAATATATAATATTATTATATAATACAATAATATATAATATATAATATGTATAATAATATATATTATATAATATATATAACAATATGTATATATGATAATAGATAATTATATATAGAATGTCAATACAAAAATTAATATATGTAGAAATATATAACACACATATATATATATCAATATATATGTATATGTATGTATACATATATATATGCAAAAGGCATAACAATATGCCTAGCACATACAAGGTACTCAATAAATTTTAAGTCCCTTTCACATTCCCTTCTCAGATATTCATAAATGAATTATAGAAAGTCATATCATATGTGCAACTTATTTAATTGACCTCAGCTATATGTTCTCAGGAAAAGGAAAGGAATGAGGAGAGAGACTGTCATGTAAAAGTTTTCATTTTACTTTTTTTAATACAAGGCAAAAACATGCACCACTGAAAATACTTGATTCCACATTTTCTCTAGCAGCAAGGGAATGGCCATGTTCTGTTCAAAACTATCTCTAAAACAATCCTTGAGGAGAGCATCTACATAGCCTCCCTGGAGAAGGTACTTTTCCTCTTAACCTTTTTGCCTTTCTTCCTTTTCTGCCTAGGTATGAATGTAAGACCTGAGCCCATGTCACCTTAAAACCACGCAGCTCTAAGAAGGAGGACAAAGGCCAATATGTTAAGGACAGTGGAGTGAAGAGTTAAAGACCAGGTCTCTAGCTGTGCGGCAAAGCCCTGCAAAACCAGCTTTAAACTGTCGATGGAGTTCTTCTTATTGTAATGAGCAAATCAGTTTCCATTTGCTTGCATTACTGAAATATCTGTCTTGTGGTGGTGTTCTCAGTTGAGGCAAACATAGTTCTAACAGAAACAATAGATGATTCCACCTGCCAGTCGTTTCAGTGACCATCTGCTCTGCATGAGATAGATCTGACTTTGCCTTTCAAAGTATATGCATCTCATTGGATTGCTGTGAGTCTAGTTTTTAAGGTTTCATATTTTTCATACAGCTTGACCCCCAACACAAGCCATAGTTCCTGGGGTGCTCATCTGAGAGCAGAACGTGTTCTGATACTGGAGGAAAGTATGCTTGTGTTGGACTTGCTGAGCAGTGCAAGTTGTCTTCCCAAGGGAATTTTCATGGATAGTTATCTCCATGGGGAATCATGGTATCATGCCCTGAGCCTAGACCTAACTCTTGGGTAGGAAGTGGAAACAGTGTGCCAAACTGGGGAGCTGAGTTGACAGTGGCTGGAAGCAGAGAACAAAGCTGAGGGGGTCTCTGTGCGTGTATACACACTTATCTGAATTCATCCAGCCCTAAACATATTATTCCAAAATACTACACTAAAGTGAATTTTTCTTACAAGAAAAAAGGAAAAAGTAGAAGATATACTCTAATGAACTAAAAAATCCAGTTATGTTCTTTTATGTATTAACATAAAAAGCAAACATTTTCAGGAGGTGAAGCCTGTGATTATATAATGATGTATCCTGAAATAAACAAAAACTGTTACCATAAATGCCCAGTGGTACTGCAGAAAGCATTAGTATATAATTTTCAACAGTGCTATTCTCCACCTTCTGCATTGTAAGAATCCCTGATTAGTTCACTATATATACAGAATCCTTATACTCAAAGCGTTGGAAAAATTTCACTCTTCTAAATCTGAAATTTCTTTAAATTCTTAAAAAGATATTTATTGAAAGTGATGTCTCCATATAGTTGCTTCTTCTAAAGCAATGTTTTTCAGATGGCAAATTGATCCACATTGGTGGGGTGAGGGAAGAAGCAGTGCTCAGTCGTGTCCGACTCTTTGAAAACCCAAGAACTGTAGCCCATCAGGCTCCTCTGTCCACAGGATTTCTGAGGCAAGAATACTGGAGTGGGTTGCCGTTTCCCATCCCAGGGCATCTTCCCCACCCAGGGATTGAACCTGTGTCTCCTGCATTGGCAGGCGGATCCTTTACCACTGCACCACCTGGGAAGTCCGTCCACATTTAAATATGGAACATTCAGGTGGTTGTGATTCTCATTTAAGAATTAAATAGAATATAAAATCACAAGTATCAATAATGAGTATTATTTTGTGATTTTTTTTTTGAGGTTATGTATATGATTAGTGAATCACAGCGTTAAGTGTGTTCCTAACCATAGATTTCCCTCAAGGTTTGAAAGCCACACTGTTCCAGAGGGATCAATACACACCCAGATATAAAGCACCCTCTGGAGGTGGTGCCCAGCCAAATTACCAAGTTGGTTCTGTCGTGTCTTACTCTTTGCGACCCCATGGACTATAGCCCTCCAGGCTCCTCTGTCCATGGGATTTTCCAGGCAAGAATACTGGAGTAGGTTGCCATTTCCTCCTCCAGGGGATCTTCCCTACCCAGGGGTCAAACCCATCTCTTACATCTCCTGCATTGGCAGGTGGAGTAGGATAGTAATTTGGAGCTGTCCAAACACAGGGTGTTTCAGGAAACAAGAGGCATCATGGATACTCTGAGAGCATCTAGCATCTGATTCTATCCAGAGCATCTGGGACTGCATACAGTCTGGAAATTACTACGAACATGAGCAGCTATTATCTAGAATGTCAGACCTAAAGCCTGCTTACTCTTTGGATCTTCTCCTTTAGTCATCTCAGGATAAGTTGTTAGCTAGGGAGACAGAGAGATCAGGCTCTGTATCTGCTTATTGTCTGGGAAACATTTGTTATTTTGTATCCAGTTATGAATCATAGCTGGTAAAGAATCCGCCTGCAAGACAGGAGACCCCAGTTGGATCCCTGGGTTGGGAAGATCCCCTGGAGAAGGGAATGGCTACCTACGCCAGTGTTCTGGCCTGGAGAATTCCAAGGGCTGTGTAGTGCATGGGGTCTCAAAGAGTCAGACAGACAGAGCGACTTTCACTTTCAATCTTCATGACTGACAGAGAACCACTAGTTGCACATTGGATTTGATTCATTTGGAGCCTCAACACTCAACACTTGAAACACGACATTGTAATTTATCCAAAAATCTTTAAGTTAAATTTATAAGAGCATTAAAAAGGTAAAATAAAATAAGTAAATTAAACTTAAACAAAAACTCCAGTTCTATTAGATAAGGAAATGTACTCCTAACACTAAGGCCTGGTACCTAAGCTTCATGGCTTAGTCCAGAATCGTAATTCTATGATTTTTTAAACATAGGCTATATCATGAAAACATAATGTTATTGACTAAATGCTAACTCATAATTATAAGTGGATGGAAAAGGTAAGCCATTTAAAGTGAATAAGTGGTGACTCATTCTTCAAATTTCCATCAGAAAATAATTCGGGACCTTACTGTCACATATGGAACACTCAGTAACTATGCTGAATTAATACTAGTACATTATCACATGTAGTGTAAAACTGTTTTACACCCAAAACACCCCAAAACATATTATTGCCTCTAACGCTAAGTTAGTATATCCTATCATAGTATGGCTTATTTTTAAAAGAACACTGAAGTACATTTTTGGATTAAACCATGAAGTCTAGCCACATCATCTTGAAGACAATGTTAGGATTCTATTTTGTTACAGAATGTGAATTATTCAAATTTACCTCTGATCATTTATTTTACTTTTTTTGATTTTATAAATTTTGCTGGACCTGTTAAATAATTTTTGAATAATTATGCTATGAGGTGGTATTAAATTTATTACAGTTAGGATCAGAATGTCTGCTTTTTTCCTGAGCACTGCTTCAGTCTTCCTCACTGTCTTTGAGACAGATATTTTTTTGGGTTCTGTTTCCTCCTCTGCAAATTAATGTTAGTGTGATTCTTTGTATCAGATTTTTTAATTTGTGGCTCAAAAAACTTAATAACAAGAGAAAAAGTTCATTTTATCATATTAATGATTGAGACAAAGCAGGGATTTCATAGCCAAGTGCAGATCATAAATGCTTTTTTAATTAAGGTGAACTATTGAGCTTTTAAGCATATGACTTGATGAGTTTTGGTAAAAGTAAACACTAATATAACCAATACCTCTATACTCAAAGTTTAGGATATTCTCATAATTCTCAGAAATTTTCCTCTTTGTCACTTCTGGTCAACTCCCACAACTTATGGGCAACTACAGTTCTGATTGCTACCATCATTAATTGTTTTGCATAGCTTTAAATTTTATATAAATTGAATCATTAAGAAAATAATATTTTATATCTGAATTCTTTCACAAAAAAATGATTTTTGGGGTATTGATCTATGTTATTGCATGGATAGCAGTTCATATTTTTATCGCTGAGTGCTATTCTATTGTGACAATTTATACTAAAATTGCTAATATATTACCCTGTACATGGGCATTAGGCTATTTTCTCTTGTAGTCTATTGTGAATAGACTATTATGAATAGTCTACTGCTATAATGTTATTTATACACATAATTTTGAGGATGTATTTTCATTTCTATTAGGTAACTATCTAGGAGTGAAACTGCAGGGTCACTAGGGAGGAAAAATTTTAACACTGAAGATAGTGAAGGACAGGGAAGCCTGGCATGCTGCAGTCCATGAGGTCTCAAAGAAACATTATAAAAAAACTGCCAAATAATTTTCCAAAATAATTTTGATGTTTTACACAATCTTCAAAGTACTTCCCTGGTGGCGCAGTGCTAAAGAATCCGCCTGCCAATGCAGGAGACCCTGGTTTGATCCCTGAGTTGGGAAGATCCCCTGGAAAAGGAAACGGCATGGATGGAGGAGCCTGGCAAGCTACAGTCCATGTGGTAGCGGAAGAGTCAGACACAGCTTAGCAACTAAACAACAATGATGAAAAGTAATAAGAAGATAGACTGCAGTAAGTTAATGATAATTTCTAGAATAACCATTAAAATAAAACTGAATAAGACATACTTGATTGATCCAAAAGAGAAAGACAAGAACACAGAAAAACTGAAAAATTTTAAGAAAATTTTTCTAAAAATTTGGTACACTTAAAGGCAAACATGTCAATAATTACACTGAAGCTTAATTACACATATCAATTAGTTGTCTATTGGAGAAAAAGCATAGCATCTACAGTTAAAGAAAAAGATTGAGAATTATGTTTCTAAATATTACATACAATGATGAAGATTGAGCTTAACCTCTAAACATAATCAACTAGAAAACAATTATAAAACAATTGTTTTCAGACTTTAATCAGGCAACTCAGATTGTGAATGAGAAAAAGGAAATAAAATGAATCTTATGGTTACCCTGTGTTTCTGCATTGAGGAAATTTCTGGACCATAGCACAGGGAGGGGGAGCATAAATGGAAACTGATTTATTTGTTTATTTTCTTAATACTATTGTTTTGTGAATGTTAAACCAGCCTTGCATTCCTAGGATAAACCTATCTTGGACTCAATGAATTATTTTATATATATATATATAAATATATATATATTTCTTCTTAAAGAAGAAGCTTTTGGTTTAGTTGGCTTTATTATTTTTTCTTTGTGTGGTGCGTTTTTTTCTATTTAATTAATTTCATCTCAACTTTTATTATTTTCCATTTTCTATTTAGTTTTAACTGGTTTTTATATTTCTAGGTTATTAAAGTTTACAGCATACATCTTTAACATATCAAAGTTTGTTCAAATGATAATATGCTACATTCATTATAGAAAAAAATCCTTACAATAGTTATACTTCTAATTCTTTTCTTCCAGCCTATGTACTATTGATTTGGCACATTTAATTTTTATATATATTATAAATACTAACATTGTTATCTTAGCCAATTATCTTGTAAAGATATACAAACACAACAATATATTGTATATATTATATATTTATCTTAGTAGTTATTTCAGTGCTCCTTATTTCTTTATACAGGTTTATAATTCCACTTGTAATTTTCCTTCCATCTGAAGAACTTTCTTTAACATCACTTGTGGTGTAGTTCTGTCAGAACTACACTTTTCCACTTTCTTATGTCCTGAAATTTCCTAATCTAACTCTCACTTCTGAATGATATTTTGCTGGTTATAGAATTATTTTTGTCTTTCAGATTTCTTTCAATTCAGGGTTTTTCACTCAATATTTTAAAAATATTGCTCCAATGTCTTCTTGTTTGCATTATTTGCAGTGAGAAATGTGTGAGCATCTTAATCTTTGTTCCTTAACACATAATGTCTTTTTTTTCTCAAGGCTGCTTCTACAGTTTTTAAAAATCATTCAGTTTTTAGCAATTTGATTATGATGTCCGGTGTCTTCAATCCATTGTTTGATTTGTATTTGTCTATATTTTTGATTTATCCAAGAGGGTGTTTATGGTCCCTCTATCTTTGATGTAAATGGAAATCCTCTCATTAGATTTTCCATTACCTCAGTGCCTAGTGCAGTGCTCATTAAATGTTTGTTAAATGGAAGACTTTATGATGAAAGTATTGTCTTTTTATTTCCAGTATCAATAATATGAGACACTTCCCTAAGAAGGAACTCTTGGAACTAAAAATAGCATTAATTGCAGAATAAGACCCAAGAGCTAAGAAATGCTTATACCAGTTGGTGCAATATTCAGACCTCATTACGTAGGGGTGCTTCATAGAAACTTGCAATGAATATTTCTGTATGCAAGATGAAGAGAAAGCCTTTTACTCCTCTGAGGAAAATTTTTATGGGAAAATGAGATGCATTAGTCTTGCTTTTTCTCCCTGTTTCATGTTAATAACAGTTATATATCTCAAAAAAAAAAAAAGGATGCAGAGCTGAATGAATTTTTCCAGAATCTAGCACACAAAAATATGTAAAAACTAACAAAATGGGATTAGACCTTATTCAACTTCTGTACCATATTCTTCAGATACATGAAAGTCAGCCTATAGAAAGTACCAGTTCTCTTTAATGCTGTCTCTTCTCTCAGCCCTAGCAGCCTTTTCTATGTAAGAAGCCACTTTCAACATATTAAAATACAAAAAATAAATGAGATTTTATGTATTTATAGAACTTGAGTTAAAATCATGGTCTAATCTTCTAACAAATCTTTCTTTTCATTAGGGGAATTAGGTTAGTAGATGTGTTAATTTTGATTAAATTCAACCTTAGACAGTGAAGATTCAGCAGGTCCAGTTACAAGCTGGGAAGCAAATCTGGAACTATGTCCTACATTTTGGTAGTAAGAAATATAGTGTTTATTTAGCTAGACCCTATAGGGAATTTGTCCTCATATTGCTAGAGAAATAATCAATGCTAATATTTGCAAAAAAAAAAAAAAGATCCAAATTTTACTTTTCTTGATGACTTTGCTATATCTGGTCTCATACTTCCAAGAAAAAAGATATTTTATTACAATTCTTTGGCTTTGAGCAAATAATATAGAAAGATATTTTAGTGTGTGTTGGGGGGATGGCCAGTTAAATGCCCATGGCAGGGCAAGATGGGCTTCCTGAGTGGCTCAGAGGGTAAAGATGCATGAGATATGGGTTCAGTTCCTGGGTTGGGAAGATCCCCTGGAGGAGGGCACAGCAACTCGCTCCAGTATACTTGCGTGGAAAGTCGCATGGACAGAGGAGTCTGGCGGGCTGTAGTCCGTAGATGGTAAAGAGTCAGACACGACTGAAGCAACTGAGCATACACACATGCAGGCAAGACAGCTGCTACTTACCTTTTTAAGTTAAAAACTTGTAAGCCTCTTAGCTTCAAAAGATCTTGGGGTTTTACGTCTCTAGAAGGCTTATGGTACCACAGTATAACTGTCTCAGGAATTGTAGTTAGTGCAGCCATGACTCTCTTAAATTGTCAGTTACCTTTTTGGTTTGCTATTACAGACATGGCTTAAAACAGCTTGCTGGTCTGACTAAACCATCTAACTTTAGGACGTTAATTTCTTACACCTTCCATAGGTCATATCAGGAAACCCGGGGGCACTGTTCAGAAAAACGTGTTAACTGGCAAAATAAAATGAATCATTCTTTCTTTGGGCCCATTAAAGGAAGATCCCACCTTCTGAGTTCAGAATCTTCTGAAAACTGATCATGAAAAATGCCCAAAGAAAATGGCTTCTGACCATTGTTGAGCTCACTTCTTTCTTGGTGTTCCAGCTGCAAAGCTTTTCCCAATTCATTAACTGTATAAATATTTCTTGAGTATTTTCTATATGGCAAGGACTTTACCTGGTACTGGTCATCATGGCAGCAACAGACCTTGGCCCCTGCCTTTATCACCCTTACAATCTAATGGGAGTGTGATAGATAGTTTTTAAAAATTAATCAATTCCAGTTGTGACAAGTATTGTGAAGGAGAGCTGTAGCGTTCTGTGTAGTCTGAAAAGGAGGGAACCGACACAATCTGATGAGGACTGGAGTGGGTGGTGGTCACAGTCTCCCTAAAGAAATGCCATTTTGGTTACATTTTGTACAATGACTAGGAGTCAGCCATATGACAAAGACTAAGCTCTTCCTTTCCCTCCAGTGCCACTGGCTGAAGTTGCCCCAAGAAAAAAATTGGGTGCTATTCAACCATAGAAAGAGTTTCATGTACAAGGGAAGGATGGGGTCTGAGTGTTTGATGTCATGATCAGCCTCATTAGCTGAATGCAAACTGAAGGCTGAGCTCTATATTAAGCAAGAGAAGCTGGGAACAAAGGGCTGTATGATTTCATTGTGTGCCCAGCACAAACGCAGAGCTCACATAAATTTTTTCACTAATAATTTAAAAAGTATAAAGCAGATAAAGTTACCTTCATTTGATCCATGAAAGAAGTCAAGCATGAAGAGGTGAAGCCCTTGCTTCATATTCGCAGGTGAGACAGAATTCAAACTGATATCTCTGATTATTCCATGTTGCCTTCCAAGACTGCAAAGGAAATAGGGTATCTCATTAGGTCCGGGGTGTGACTGACTTGGTTAAAATCCTTAAAAGAGAGTGATTGTCAAACATTTGTGTGTTTATTTATTGTTCTTCCTTCACTAAACTGGAAGATCTATCAGGACAGGATCGTGTCTTCCTTTGTTCACTGTTCTTTACCCTGTGCCTTATAGATTGTATGGCAAGTAGTAGACTTTCCATGGATACTTTTGTATAAACGGATGTAAGGACAAATAAGACAGTCTAGAAGTGGAGAAACATCTGTAAACAAGTAACTGTGATATAAGGTAAAAGATGATAATATTGGTAAAAGAAATTTATCTATAGCACTCTGGGAGTTCAGAAAGGGAGGCATCTCTTCTGACAGGAGGAATCAGGAAATTCTTCCTGGCATGTGACTCAGTCTTGAAAATGAATGAGACTTGGGAGAATATAGATGGGAACAAGAGTGTGCACAAAAAAAGAGATAGGATAATCAAGTATACAAAGACTGGGAGTCTAAGATTAAATACAGAAAGAAGCAGAAATTTAGTTTGACTGAAATATAACATAGTATGAAAGAATGTTCTGGAAGTTTAGACTTAAAACTCCAGACTCTAAGGAACCTACAGTCTGGCTGGGAAGAGAAGATGTGATTGCTAATTAATACACCAAAGGAGTGGATAAGATAGGCATTGTTCTGAACACACCACCCCAAAACTTAGTCTTCAAACCATGATCATTTGTTTAGCTCCTGGATCTGCAATTTGAGCAGAGTTTAGCAGAGAAAATTGATTTTATAAGCATTAATCAGTAGAGGGGTTCAAGAGTGGGAGGGAGGGGTTGAATAATTAAGGGTAATTCATTTACATGTCTGAAGATGTTGATGTGAACTCATAATTGAGTTCTCAGCACCTCCTCTGGGCCTATCAGTGGAAATGCCTACCTGTGGCTTTTCCATGTAGCCCAGGCTTCCTCACAACATGGTGGCTAGTCTCAAGTACAAGCATCCAAAAAGGACCAAGTGGGAGGCATAATGCCAGTTTACACCTTAGCCTCAGAAGTCACATAGTGTCACTTTGCTTGTAGTTACAGGACTACTAAGAATCAAGGGGAGAGAACAAGACCCTACTTCTCAATGGAAGGAGGGTCAACATCAATTTGTAAGCAGAGCATCTGGGATGGAATATATTAGTGCAGTCATCTTTGAAAAATACAATTTAAAGGTGTGTGCTATTTTAAGTCTGCTGGTGCCAAGGGGTAAATGGAGCTATAAAAATACTTGTCCTTGCATCAGAGGAATACAGAATGTATAAGTGGCAGGGAATGAAGTGGGTGTATGTGTAAATTGGTTGGTTGGGTGGAGAGAAAGGCGCATATACAATACCTATAAGAATTCATATGTAGGAAGTGCTGGCTCAGGTCAGTACTGTCCATGCTCTTGAGAGGAAGAATCCACTCTTGTTTACTCACTGAACTGGCAGAAACAACCCTGCATATGTAAGACACTCAACTAAGATTTAGTGAACAATAAAATCTGTTGTTGAAACAAAGAAGGCATAGATCTGTATCAGTCAGGTTTTAAGAATATGTTGAGAGAGTGTTACTTGCTATTCAGCAGACCAGATTCAGTTTTGTCCAACTTTTGGAATGCCAGTCAAAGCTATGGTTTTTCCAGTAATCATGTATGGATGTGAGAGTTGGACTATAAAGAAAGCTGAGCGCCGAAGGATTGATGCTTTTGAACTGTGGTGTTGGAGAAGACTCTTGAGAGTCCCTTGGACTGCAAGGAGATCCAACCAGTCCATCCTAAAGGAAATCAGTCCTGAATATTCATTGGAAGGACTGATGCTGAAGCCGAAACTCTACTATTGCTTGTATCGGTGCTCAAATATCTGAGAGTAACTGTTTTCAAGTATTTACTCTGTAGTTTCAAATTCATGTGATTGTTTTCCTGTGGTAGTTAAGTTCAGTCCAATGTATGCAAAATTCATAATTCTACCTGTTACTTAATTCCTTTAATTTCCATATTATCTCCAAATTTCTTTTTCTATCCCTTGTACGCTCTCTTAACTTTTTCTAACGTAAGCCGAGCTGACAGCTAAAAGCTTCAGAAGAATTCTCACAGGTCTGGTAGAAATCAAACCAAAGAAAAGAAACAGCAGCTGAATGAGTGTGTGTGTCAGGTGTGGCCAGAGCTGGGGCAGAGGTGCATATGGAGGTGAGCAGGGAACCGAGAAAACCCGTGCCGGTGAGAGAAGTCTGTGGGGAGGAAGCGTCTCTGAGGTGCCTAGCTCCTTGACAGCCCGAGTCTGTGTGCACTGAAGCAGATTTAAAGCAAGTATATAAGAAAAATCCCATCTCCATCAACGGATACAATTTTGGCTCAACACAGAGTTCAGGTGGGCTCACGTTCTATTCAGGCCTTGTCTTTATTATGCTCCTCAGCTTTCACGCCATAATTGAGGCCTCTCTCCTGGTTGGACTGTCCGGCCCGGGTGGCTGTACTCAGCTGTCAGCAGCAACCAGCTGCTGTCTAGGAGCTTACCCTGCATCAACAAGCAGCACAGGAATCACTAGTCCTCCCACCTGAGTAGAGGTTGGCCTCTACACAACGATCTCTTTATTCTGTTTGCACCTGTCGAACAAGACTTAGCGACCAAAACCAACACGACAGCAACAACTACGCTTCACAGTCTGTTTCTCGTCGGACACTTTCGGCTGATGAGAATTAATTTGTAAAATGAGATGTATTTTTCATCTGTCTTTTCATATAACCTTTAGTCTAAACTCATTTAACAGATGCATTAGTTTATGTTTCTCTCAGGAGGAAGCTAAAAACAAGGGTAAATACAATACAGTTTGAAGAGGCATTAGATCCGAGCATGGGATACTGTGAGAACCCAGAGGAAAACAGACAGGAGCGTGGAAGTGACACAGGGAAGATTTCATGGAAGAAGAAGCCATTAAGCCCATAGACTCAGGATAAACACTTTCTGACACAGAAATGCAAGTCATGTGTGTGGCTGTTTTCTCTGACGACTGGTAATGCACAATGACAGTTGTGCATTATTGCTGGCCTGACACATCTCCTGCAGCTGTGAATGCATCACTATACCTGAGAGGACTTCTACAATCCAGCTGTTCTCCAACACTGCTGAGGACAAAGAACCCGCTGCTGCCATGGGAGCATTTGATAAGGACACAGAGTTTGAAAGCTCAGCAAATAAGCAAATAATCATCATTTTGTCTCTTACATAAAGTGGAAACAAAACTTAGTGTGCAGGGTTGGATGCTTGCTGGGTCAAGGAAACCACACTGTGATGAGTTCGTCCCTGTTCTCACCTCATAAAGTGGCATGTGGATTGTGGGATGAGAATCAGTGATTAATCTCTGGTCTGGCACTGGAGGGAGAGAAGGAGCCAGCTGTGTCTGACTTCAAGGACTGCAGTGATCAGGAGCCCTGCTCTGGCCCTGAGCTTCTTGGGAAACTACTGGAGCACTTAGGGTAGGGGAGGTAGAATGGAGAAGGGGGAGAAACCTACATGATAATTCACAGTGGCAGCAAAGGCTTAAATCCTTCAAATAATGTGAACTACAATTTCCTAAGGATGCTCTAAAAAAAAGGCAAAAAGAAAAAAAATTCCCACAGGTATAGTTCATTGCTCTCCTTCTCCCTGAAATCATCACTCTTCAATCTACACTGTGGCCACAGGGGAAGACTTTGGAGGCTGGCTCCTGATCTCTCCTGGACTGACCAAAGTTATGTGAAGGAGGCTTTTACTAGAACCAAAGTAATTAGAGTCCTAAAAAGAAGTGCCCCTGTCCTGGCACTCATTAATTCATTAGCCCTATAAACACATTTAGAAGAATAAACTTCTCAGAGAAGAAGTTGCCAGGAGAACAGAGATCATAAAGAAAGGCATGCGAACAGATGAATTAAAATGATGGAACCTGGAGGAAAATAAGGACCCAGGGGAAGGGTCCTTTGGAGGGAAGGCAGACAGATCAGAAAGTGGAATTCAAATGCAGACTCCTTCCCAGCAAGCATCAGGAGGGCTCGGCTCTCTGAAGCAGGGGAGACCCTGCTAGTCAGGGAAGTTGACAAAGGCAAAGCTGAGCATTTACCAAACGCAGACTCAGCTGGACGTAAGTCTGACCTTGGCCGCTTGAATTCACTACCTCAGGCACAAGGAGATCAGCCAGAGAATGTAAAAGAATAATGCAATCAGAGGTGAGAGAATTTTCATCCCATCTCCTCTAATTACTAGCCATGTGGGCTAGAATGGCTGAGACTCTTTCCTCGTCTGATCAGGAATTTCCTTATTATGCTCTCTCTGTCTTCTGCACTGATCATAAGAATTCAGTGGCAGTGCACAGGAAGGCATTCTTGGCAAACTACAAGAAGATGTATGAGAAAGGCATCAGCACTAATAGCATTATCCACTATTTCTGTGAAAAGACAACTCAAATGTAGGATGATGGGTCAACAGATTAATCTTCCTATACTGTATTCAAAGCAAAATCTGACACCTAATTTGAGATATATTTTTTCTTTCCTTAATGGAAAGAAAGAGGAGAAATGTGAAGGATGGTTCTTTTGGAAGATTTGCCTGTACTCTTAACTAATTTCAGACCTCAGCTTCAAAAGCAGTGAGTTGTTTCATTTAATCAGCAAGAAAGCATATCCCACAAAAGTCAGCTCCCTGAAGGGGAAGTTGCTCAAACACCGTTTCCATGGCTGCCGCTGTAACAATATTTTTTACTGAACTAAGCATTGCTAATTTTAGCCACAGATTATCTGGAAAGCAAGGAAGAAGTAGATGAAAGGCAATTTTTACCTGAGCCACACTGAGCCTCTGAGAACCTTTACTGAGAAAGAGATGCTGCTAGAAAAAGTAACTACGTAACTCTAAAGCCTTGGAGACATTTGTCAACTGCTCTCCAGCAGCCTCTGGAATAAGGAAGGAGGTACTGTTTTTCTAATTTAGGAAGAAATCGAAACTCATTGGTGAAATGATTTTATTCAAAAACACCACAGCTTATATAAGAAAGCAGAATATCACCCCAGCAACCTTAATTTCCAGCCTGGCCTCTGGTCCCAGTTCCTTCTGTTAATGGCATGATATTTGCTTAGAGAGCGAAGATATTTTGGTTACTGGTTTCAGTAAGCTGTCTCATGAAGAGATTCTCCCAATCCACCCTCCCCCCAAAAAAAATCTGCATTAAATGGACTGGAGGTAATGTCTGCAACAGGCTACCTTGATTTTGAACAAGACATGAAGGTAAACGAAAAATTCTTCCTGGAGGAAACAATTTCTGAGTAGAGGCTTAAAGAATTAAACTGTTGATTCTTTAACAGGTTAATCTGGGGGGGAAAGAAAAAGAAAGCATTCCAGGAAAAAGGACTATCAAAAACTAGGGTATAGGTATTTTATTTATTTTATGTCTAAATACTATTTAGATATAAAAAAGAATGAAATCTTGCCATTTGTGAGGATGAAACTTGAGGGCATAATGCTAAGTGAAATAAATCAGAAAGAAAAATACCACATATTTTCACTTACATGTAGAATTAGAATTTAAAAAAACAAGCTCATAGATACAGAGAAAAGATTGTCAGTTGCCTAAGGTGGGGAGGTGAAGTATGGGGTGGGGTAGGGGTGACTGAAATGGCAAAAGGGGTCAAAAAGTACAAATGTCCAGTTATAAAATAAGTCATGAGGAGGTAATGTATAGCATGGTGACCATGGTGAACAATATTGTATTGAATATTTGAAAGTTGCTAACAGAGTAGATCATAAAAGTCTCATCACACACACATCAACTGTTTTTAAATTATAGAAAGTGAAAGTGAAAGTCGCTCAGCTGTGTCTGACTCTTTGCGACCCATGGACTATACAGTCCATGGGATTCTCCAGGCCAGAATATTAGAGTGGGCAGCCTTTCCCTTCTCCAGGAGCTCTTTCCAACCCAGGGATGGAACCTAGGTCTTCTGTATTGCAGGCGGATTCTTTACCAGCTGAGCCACCAGGGAAGCCCTTTTAAACTGTATGCAGTGTTGAATGTTAATTAGACTTATTGTAGTGATCATTTTGAAATATATAAAAACATTCAATCACTACTTTGTATACATGGAACTAATATAATGTTATATTCCAATTAAACCTCAATTAAAAAAAACCAAAAGTTAGGGTATGGGAAACAGTGTGGGAGGGAGCCTTAAAGGTTTCTCCAAGGCCTCCAAGCCTGAAGTATAGCTGGCTCATATGGCACGTGTTTCTGCAGAGGAACTAGGATAATGTCTATAGGAAGCAGGAGCCACTGGGAATTGTAAGCAAAGGGATATCATGATAGCTTTAACATTAGAGGGAAAACTGTAGCTGTGGTGTGGAGGACAGATTTGAGGGAGCAAAACTGGGAGCAAGTCACTGTCACAGACACCTTCTTTTCATGTCTCATTGCCTCCTTTACTGTCTTTTTATTGTTTAGCTTTTGTTGTATTAACACATAGAATTTTTAAATAAAATGGAAAAATGATTATTATAAAATGTTGGTAAGTTAAAAAGTAGGATAAAAAATTTGAGGTGTAGTTTGATCTCAACCATGTACATACACAAATAAAAATTATTGGAAGGTGCTTTTCTGCTCATGGACGCAGCTGGGAAAGCATCGCTGAAGTCTTTCCCCCTTGTCCACTGCCATCATGTCTAAGTCAGAGTCTCCCAAAGAGCCGGAACAGCTGTGGAAGCTCTTCATCAGACGATTGCGCTTTGAAACAACTGATGAGAGTCTGAGGAGCCATTTTGAGCAATGGAGAATGCTCATAGAGTGTGTGGTAATGAGGGTTCCAAACACCAAGCACTCCAGAGGCTTCGGGTTTGTCACATAAGCTACGGAGGAGAAGGCGAAGACAGCCATGAATGCAAGGCCACACAAGGTGGACACAGAGAGGGCCATCTCAAGAGGATATTGCCAAAGACCTGGTGCCCACTTAACTGTGAAAAAGATTTTTATTGGTGGCATTAAAGGAGACACGAAGAACATCACCTGAGAAATTATTTTGAAGAGAAAATTGAAGTGATTGAAATCATGATTGACTGAGGCAGTGGCAAAAAGAGAGCCTTTGCTTTAGTAACCTTTGATGACCGTGACTCCGTAGACAAGATTGTCATTCAGAAATACCACACTGTGAATGGCCACAACTGTGTAGTGAGAAAAGCCCTGTCTAAGCGAGAGATGGCTAGTGCTTCATCCAGCCAGAGAGGTTGAAGTGGTTCTGGAAACTTTGGTAGTGGTTATGGAGGTGGTTTAGTGGGAATGACAACTTTGGTCATGGAGGAAACTTCAGTGGTCAAGGTGGCTTTGGTGGCAGCCATGGTGGTGGCAGACATGCTGGCAGTGGGGATGGTTATGATGGATTTGGCAATGATGGAAGCAATTTTGGAGGTGGTGGAAGCTACAATGATTTTGACAATTACAGCAATCAATCTTCCAATTTTGGACCCATGATAGGAGGAAACTTTGAAGGCAGAAGTTCTGGCCCCTATGGTGGTGGAGGCCAATTCTTTGCCAAACCATGAAACCAAGGTGGCTATGGTGGTTCCAGCAGCAGCAGTAGCTATGGCAGTGGTCGAAAGTTTTAGTTACTACTAGGAAACAAAGCTTAGCAGGAGAGGAGGGGCAGAGAAGTGACAGGGAAGCTACAGGTTACAACAGATTTGTGAACTTAGCCAACAGTGGTAGCAGGGCCTAGCTGCTACAAAGAAGACATGTTTTAGACAATACTCATGTGTTTGGGCAAAAAGCTCAAGGACTGTACTTGTGACTAATTGTATAACAGGTTATTTTAGTTTCTGTTCTGTGGAAAGTGTAAAGCATTCCAACAAAGGAATGCAGATTTTTTTTTTTGCACCCATGCTGTTGATTGCTAAATGTAATAGTCTGATCATGATGCTGAATAAATGTCTTTTTTTTTTTTTTAACGTGCTGTGTAAAGTTAGTCTACTCTGAAGCCATTTTGGTAAACTACCCCAACAGTGTAAAGTTAGAATTCCTTCAGGGTGATGCCAAGTTCCATTTGAAATTTATTTACAACCTGCTTTGGTGGAGAAGCTATCGTCTTCAGAACCTTGGTGTATTTGAAATGACAGTTACTGTGTTGTGACCTGGAGTTCACCATTAAAAGAGTCACCCATGCAAAGTCATAGAGTTTTTTTATTTTTTTGGTTATTAATGATTGTTGGCACATCCTATGAAACATATCTAAATTGAATTATGGTACCAGATAAAGTTATAGATGGGAATGAAACGTGGATATCACCCATTATAATGTGTAATCAATAAAAGATTTAATACCCTCTTTAAAAAATTATTGGAAGGAAATGCATCAAACTTTAATCAGGGGCTAAGCATTTATCTTAAGAAAATCATCAGCTGGATACAGGGGGCTATGTTTAAGAATGTTCATTTTTATTTATAATGAGAAAGTAGAAGCAAATTAAATATTTATTAATAAGAGAAGTTCAAGATATTATGATAAATCTAAAATCTATACATATACACATTTTGTTATATGTTAATAAGGTGAAAATATGCAATAAATATAGATAAATGCAAAAGGAAGCTTCCAAAGAACTATAGAGCATAATCTAAAATTTATGTATAGGTATATGTGTGAGTATGTACATGTGTGTTGTTGGGGGAAGTATTTATATATTATTTTAAAGTAAGAGCATAAGCTCGAATCATAAACAGTAGCAATGTACCAATGAGCAAGTTTTCTATCCTTTCTGTTCCTCAGTTTCTTTATTCCTAAAATAAGGATAATAACAATAATAAATACCTTCTTCAAAGGATTATTATGATGATTAAATAAATTAATATGTATAAAGAACACAAGAAGTGCCTAGCATTCTCTTATGCTAATAATTACTGTTATTAGTTATGCAACATAAATGTGAGGAAAAAATGCATGGTAAAATATTTTCAACATTCAGTCTCCAGGCTATTGGTTTTGAGTGATTTGTATGCATTTTATTTTGTGTTACAAGTATTTTATAAAAGCCTTGGGTTAACTAATGTTCAAGGGAAAAATGGAGTGGTCTATAGGGCCGTTTAATAAAAAAGACTTCTAAAGTAGGACTACAGATGCTGGTTTGTGAAGTCCCACCTCTAACTCATTCCATGAGTGTAATTTTGGCCTGACCATAGGACAGACCTCTCTGAGTCTGAGCTTTCCCATCCACTGAAAGTGAATAACCATGCTCTTCCAACTATCTTATAGAATTCCTGGAAGATAATACCAGACAATGAATGTGAAAGTTCACTGTGAGCTATAAAATCCAGTAACATGCAAGGATTTCTTAATAAAGGAATTTCTTCACTGACTCTACTTCTCATTTCTCTGCCTGCAAATTGCAGATCTCCTCAAGGCAGGGGTCATGTTTACTGATCAGGTAATTACTGTAGAGTTTGCAGCCTTTAAGAAAGCAAAGGACTGTTTGGGATACATCATAGTTTTGCGAATCAGCAGCTTTGGATTATTCAGGGAAAGTCCATGTTATTTTGAGTTATCCATGTCATTCACTTCTCTGCGTCTCTTTCCTGTTGCCTACCTCTGCTTGTTTTATTACTTATTAGTAGCTGGTTGTGAGGTAAAAAGGAAACTGTAGAGGAATGAAGCACAAGCCATAACGCAATGCAACTTTTTAGTGAAAATAGCATCGGTGAGGGAAGATGCTGGAACTTGCTGTGTTTTTATGAAGGAGATCCAGTTAATCTGTGACTTTTATTGGTTCTTGATTTAATGCTGGGGCAAACTGTATGTAACCTTCCACGCACTCAGAGACGTGGTGTTGCTGCTGAAGGCTCAAGAAACTCCTTAGTGTTAAGAATGGGGCCTGCAATTTCAGGTTTGGTTATAATTCTCATGGCTATGCTCTGAGTTGAAAACATCTTCTCCCAGACGAGTGAAAATACCCTCAGTCCCTGCTGACACTGTATTATATATCACACCTGTGATCTCATAAACCTGGTCAGAGTTGCATAACCACCTTTCCATGACAGACTCAAGGAAAATATGCATTCCTATCCTTGAAGGATAGGAAAGAACTCCAGGGACTTGCATCCCCTCAGGACATTCTCTCCCTTCCATATTTCCTTCATCAACTCCATTCTCTTTGGCTGGTTGTCCTTATGCCCCACGGCAACAAGCATCACCAGAATTTTTTAAAGTAGTTTAAGCCTTTTAACCAGAGGAAAGGGTTCTTGCCTCTCTGAAAACGTAATTCTTTTTGGAGGGGCCTTTGTTCATCAGTATGTTTGTTGGCCTTCAAAGAACCGTGACTTTAAGATATGTCCTATCTTCTCCATGATTTTACTAATGTGTGTGTAACAAAGGTGTGTGATACATATGTAAATAGATACATATACATGATTAAAGAACAAAAATTTAGTAAGACAACAAGAGGAGAGACTTTAGCCTCACTTGCTGCCCATGAAGGGCTGGGAAAATTTTTGAGTGAGACACGGAATTCTGTCTCTTCCAATTTTCTTGACTAATGGCAGGAAATACGGAAACATATTGAAGTCCTATCTGAAGATTATTGACACTTGTTTCATCTGTGCATTTTAATATTTAAATTAACCATTTTATAAAAATTCTTCCAAAGCTCAAGATCAGTAATTCTTAACTAATTCTGATGTTGAATGTATAAAAGTGTCATTTAAATAAACTCATTCAGAAAAGTACCTGAGCCAGGTGAGTGCAGCTAATGCTTACATTTCTGTGCTCACAGAATACAGTGTGAATGACACCTGGAGCTGTACAACATGACAGCCTTGCATGTGTTGGAAAGGTGGATGTGTTTGCAGATATGGTAAAACTGCAAGTTGCCTACCCAATGTCCATTTCACCTTTCTTTCCTACTAATAACATGCAGGTTTTCCTTCTGGGTTATGGAATGCCCAGGTAAAAAGAAACCTTTTCCTGGTAGCTTGGTGTCAGTGGGATATTAGCAAAAGTTACTGGCAGAATATCTAGGAAAACTCCTTTGCTCTCTCTCCCTTCTTGTTTCCTCTCTCTCTCTTCTTCTTTCCTGGATATGAATATGATCGCTGGGACTCCAGCAGCCAATCTGAATGCGTAAAAGACGTGGGAGTGACGGCAGACAAGAAGGATGGGAAGTACTTGGGTCCTGAAGACCATGGAATGAAGTGATTATACCTGCCCTAAACTGTCCAACCTCTTCACCATTTTTAAAAAGTGAAATCTGCTTTTTTATGTAAGGCCGTGGATGGTTTGGATTTTCTCATTTATGTAACCAGTTAAAGTGTGACCCTTACGGAACAGGTGATGGGCAGGAGGTTTGGGTGGAAAACCAGCACAGTTCAGGAAGATCCTCACAAGGCTAAATTCTTTGCTATTTCTGGAATATTTATGTGACAAGCCTGCCAGACATGAATCATATCCTAGATTTCTCGAGAGTCAGGCATAGAGGGAAGGCAGAAATAGAACTTGGGTATCCTGGCCACTGCTTTCTCTACAAGCTCCACACTCAGGTATAAAACCAAGTTGACCTTGTGAAATCAGAAAAGTGACTTCTGGTGCTTCCCAGCCTTAGTACTGGTCCAAGAACTACAGGGCATGTGTTATGGGACAGTAAGAATTAAAAAGTATGTTCTTAGAGCCAGGTACATGGGGTTCAAAATTTCATTCTTCCATCCACTAACTGTATGGCTTTGGACAGTTATTAACCTCTCTGAGACATTTTCCATGTCTGAACATGGAGATAATAAAAGCTTTCACTGGGTTTCTAAGTGGACAAAAAGTCTAGATTTTACGAACATCTGAGGTGAGACTTTGGACTGCTATGAGGACAGTAAGTGAGCCAGGAGCAAGGAGAACCAGTTTTTGGCACACAGAGTCCAAAGAGCAAGTCAGAGAGAAGTTAAAAGCCTGATGTTCTGGGATGACTTTTGTGTGTTAAGCTGTAAACACATAAACTCAATACAATGGAAAACCTAGACCATTAGACTCCAGACTCGAGTCATATCACAAATTAGAGCACTCTTCTCCCATAGAGAGAAACCAGTGAGAGATAGGAAAAAAAAAAAAATAAGCTATTTTCTCGCCCTTCTGAGAATTCTGAGAGGTCAAAAGTTCTTATTTTATGGGACGAAGCAGAAAAGCAAGAAAAGCTAGATAGTTGTTTGCCCTACATCTGGCTTTCAGGGTTGGAATGAGGATTCGGTTATATAATCAAGTATAGTTTCTAAAAATCCATGCATTTTTATAACACAAAAATCTTGAAAATCAATTTGACTGTAGCAAAAATAGAGGACTGCATCATTGTCTTCTGGGCTGTGTTGTCGCTTGGCTCCCCTTCATCCAGGAACAACCCACTGTCCTTTCTCATAGCCTACTTTCATCTCAAAAGTTGAACGAGGGCAGAGGAAGAGAAAAGCAGGGGAAGTGAGAAGAATGGAAAGGCTGCAGGCTGGCTTCTTCAAGTTCACCTCTTAATCTCCTGTGTGGATGCTCACGGTTGGGAAGAAAATAAAAAGCAGTGAAGGCCATTGCTTCACCTTAATCTTAAATCTTATATCAGAAAAGCTTACAGAGGGAAAAAAGAAGGACTTAAATGGAATCTCTTGCCAAAAAGAGTTGCACTGAAGCTTGAAAATACAACTTATGGCTAGTAGTATATTTGGGCTTATAGCAAGAGTCCTGAGATACAAATGCATTCATTTTATCTTCCAGTGTCTCATGCTCATGTCAGTGGCTCAGGGCAAATATTTGCAAATTCTTATGGAAAAAAGTCACATTCCAAAATACACACAAATTATGGTATGAACTGTTTTTTAGGGGTGATGATCAAGCATTCCAGTTTTAATATGGAAATTTAGATAAAAAATATTTGAAGAATAAAGTGCATTCCTGGAAATTAAATTAGGTCTTAAAAATACTTGAGACTAAAAAAAAACCAAAATCCGAGCTGATCTCAAGAATTTATCAACATAGGATAAATATAGGATGATATAGGGAGCTTCAGTTGGAAACATCAAAGCTAATAGGATTTGAAATGTAAACCCTTGGGATTTTTGTGCACTGCTTGATTTGTTAGTTTTTTAGTGGGAACAAAAAGTACAGCTTCTAATTTATTTAACATTCCTAAAACATTTGTTTGTGGCCTACCATAGACCAAGTACATGGTGAGTACTGAGGATACCATATCTCTTTGTTATGTTTATTGCAGCCACAGAGGGAATAATATTAAGCAAGATTCTGAAGAGGCGAAAGCATAAAGAGGCCAGATTATTCACATCAGTCTTACATGTAGCCCCATAGGGAGGGCGCTTACCCAGAAAACATAAGAAGTAGCTATCAGAACAAGAGCAAAGGCAACAACAGCAACCAGTGGGGTAGGGGAAGTACTGTGTATCCAAGAGCCCTAGACAACAGGCTTGGCACACTTATAACTGCTAGAGTTGATTTCAGCCTCAAATTAATTTTAAATCTTATGTAGGACAAGTACAAACCTGCACAAATACAATTTGAATAAGCACATACAAGTACAAACTTGAAAGGAGAAATAATTATTTTTGATGTGATATGTATGTGATACATACAATGGAATATTATTCAGGTTTAAAGAAGAAGGAAATTCTTCCATTTTCAACAAATGGATGAACCTAGAGAACATTATGACGAAATAAGCTAGTCACAGAAAGACGAATACTCACCTGTTCTAATGCTCTTAAACCTGGTGAATAGGAAGATCTGTCAAAGCTTTCAGGCTGTCTCTGCCTCTGCAGATTTCTGTATTTCTACTTCTCTTTTTCACTGTATACTTGCCTCTGTGGATTTCCCCTTGTGGTGTCCTTCTGTCATATATTCTCTTTCCCTAAGTAGTATCTCTTTATATATAGATAGATATACGCATATAGATGTAGATAGAGTATATATACATGCATTTTCTGTTATACAAAATTAAAAATATATTCTGTATTACTAGAATAGTATAGTTTCTTACATATCATATATTTTATAGTTCTTGATTCAGTTTAAAATGCAAATTATCATATGTGAAACGAATCGCCAGTCCAGGTTTGATGCAAGATACAGGATGCTCGGGGCTGGAGCACCGGGATGACCCAGAAGGATGGAATGGGGAGGGAGGTGAGAGGGGGGTTCTGAAAGGGGAAAACATGTATACCCATGGTGGATTCATGTCAATGTATGGCAAAACAAATACAAATTGCAAAGTTAAAAGATAGATAAATAAACTAATTTAAATAAATAAATAAACCGACAAAAAATTTTTTTAAAGATAAATGAAATTGTTTAAATTTCTACTTAATTAAGACAATAGCAACAAAGAAACAGAATTGTCACCTGTCTAACATCTAGTTCATTGCATGTGTGCAAGCACTTGCATATATATGTATGATTGTGGGAGTGGGTAAAGATTAAAGGTAGGACAAAGACTTAGAATACAAAACATATTCCTCATTTCTGTTTAAGAAGAATGAAACAGTTTATGCCTCACTTATCAACTGTAACTCTAAGTAAAGAATAGACAAATGAAAAAGAATTATATTTATAATACTGCAGACTGAAGTATCTTATTGATTCATTATATTAACTCTTTCTTACTAAGAGTTGGTTCTAATGTTTCAGTTGATTTTTCTCCAGAAAGAGAAATAAATATTTCTGTCACCTTCATAAGCTACCTAGAAGTTAACAGATTTTCTGAAATTTTTTATTAATTAATTCCAAAGCAATCTTGAGAAAGAATAAACCTGGGAAGTATCACACATCCTGATTTTGCACTGTATTATAAAGCTATAGTAATTAAAGCAATATGGTATTGGTGTAAAAACACACATAGATAAATGGAACAGAATAAAGAGTCTTGAAATAAATCTGTGGTCAATTAATTTGCAACAAATGAGCCAAGAATATAGAATGGAAAAAAGACAGTCTCTTCAATAAATAGTGTTTGAAAAATTGGACAGCCACATTCAAAAGAATGAAACTGTACCACTAACTTATACCATGCACAAAAATGAACTCAACATGAATGAAAGACTTGAATATAAGAAACTGAAACCATAAACCCACTGAAAGAAAACATGGGTGGTAAGCTCCTTGATGTAGGTTTTGCAGATGATTTCTTGAACCTGACACCAAAAGGAAAAGCAACAAAAGCAAAAATAGACAGCTGGGACTACATCAAACTAAAAAGCTTCTGTACAGCAAAGGCAACTATTAACAAAACAAAAAGACATCCTACTGAATGAGAAAAATATTTGCAAATCGTATATCTGATAGGGAGTTAATATCCAAAATACATAGAGAACTCATATAACTCACTAGCAAAAAAAAAAAAAAAAAATCCGATTAAAATTGGGCAGAGAATCTAAACAGACATCTCTCCAAAGAAGACATACAGATGGCCACAAAGCATGTGAAAACATGCTCAACATCATTAATAATCAGAGAAAGGCAAATTAAAACACTAAAGGTGCTCAACATTACCAATCATTAGGGAAATGCAAATCAAAATCATGAGATATCACTTCACACTTGTTAGAAAGGCTGTTATCAAAAAGACAAGAAATAATAACTGTTGGCAAGTATGTAGAGAAAAATGGGCACTTGTACATTGTTGGTAATAATGTAAATTAGTGCAGTCACTATGGAAAAAAGTATGGAGATTCTTTACAATATTAAAAATAGAACTACTATATGATACACAATTCCATTTCTGGGTAATTTTTCAGAGAAAACCAGAACACTAATTTGAATAGATATATGCATTGCAGTATTAATACAATAGCCAAGACATGGAAATAACTTAAGCATTCATTAATGGATGAATGGATAAAGATGTGACTATATATATACATGTATATATATGTATATGTATATATATACATGAATATTACTCAGCCACAAAAAAGAATGAAAATTTTCCATTTGTGACAACCTGAATGGAACTTGAAGGCATTATGCTAAGTGAAATAAGTCAGAGAAAGACAAATACAATATGACGTCTCTTATATAAAGAATTTAAAAGACAAAAACAACTTATAAACAAACATGCCAAGTTCATTGATACAGAAAACAGACTGGTAGTTTCAGGAGGTTGAAGAGAGACAAAGGCATAAAACATTTTTTTTATTTTAAATAAATAGAATAAAAAATTTTAAATAAAATAATAAAATTATATTATGCATTTGTAGAATATATGACTGGGTTCGCTTGCTCTGTCTTTCAATTTTAAAAATAAACAGAAGACTGACTGGAAGAGTGTGAACAGGAAGAGTCTTTTTTTCCAGTTACTGGAAATACTTATTACAAAGCCTTGTGAAACATAATCTAAACTATACTTCAATCAGATTTCAATGTTTTCTTTCTGAGGAGAGCATCTGGAGAATGAATTGGCTTCATTTACTACAATAAGATGGCTTTTGTGATTTATTTAAAATTACACTTCACAAGTGTTAAAAAGGATAACAAAGTTATCGGCACCTGAAGTTGTTTGTGGTCATCAAGTGAGGGAGATTCATTCTTAAAGGAACCATCCATATCAACCATCAAGATGAGACTATATCTGAATGATATAAATAAATCTTTTCTGATCTATTTTGCCAAAACCTTTAATAGCTATTTATATAACTGGCTGTCAAAATCCTGTTTTTGGTTGCAAACAGATTGAACCAGATCAGGGGCAGGATAGGAGTCTACATCCCCACATGGCATGTCACTTCCCCATTTCTAAATGCTCAAGGCATTCCCATTGCTTCTATGTAGTGATCAGACTTCTTACTTGGATGATCCGGGCTCCAACCAGCTTCTCTCTCACTGCTCATCTTCTCAAGCTTGTTTTCAGCCAGCTTCAAATGTGCCATGTTCTCTTTCTCTCATCCCCCAGTCTTTGATCTAGTTTTTCTTCCTGGTGTAATCTCTCTTTACCCCTTCCCTCATCTTGTGCCTGATGTCTGGCTTAATCTTCTTGTGTCAGTTTAAATGTCGCTTCCTTCAGGATGTCTTCTGTCATACCCGAAGTTCATGTCAGTTTTTCCCTAAATGCTCCAACACCCAAAACACCCAACATTTCCCCTCCACAGCACTTTCACACAGTTGTGATTGCCATCTCCTCGCCTGCATGTCCTGATGAATGAGAAGCACTGTGATTGTGAAAGAAGTGGACAGGTGGAGTGTTAAGGAAGGCTAAGTAAAGAGGTTTGATCCAGAATATAGTGTATTGGCTAGGTACTTTAGTGATACTAGCTAAGGGATGCAGGTAGCTGCCCCTGAGGCAAGCAATGCCCACAGGCAGGGGTCTGGCTTTGTGTTTCAAATACCTCCTATGGGAATTAGCATTCAGAACACAGACTCTGATCCTTGGGAAGGTTGCCTGATGTAAGGGAGAAGTCTAGCCCTAGAGGAAACTGTCTGGGTCAAGACACTAAACTCAGGTAGGGATCCAATTACCAGAATCGGTGTTTAACACAAAAGTTTGGGCATTAAGAACAAAGTGAGAACACAGCTATTAGGCCTGCAACACAAGGTCAGAACGGAGCTAGAGCAAGACTAGTAATACAGAACTTAGGAATCCTATGCTTCCTGAAATTGATGAAAATAATTGGCTCTAGAGCTTGGGAAAAGCTAGGCCTGAAGATAAAAGTGAAAGGATACCATAATCGGAATAATTTGAGGACAAGGACCAAGGAATTCATTACATCTGTTAGGGAATTCAATCATGAGGAAGGCCAAACTGACTTGAAGCCAGGCTGCATCTTCACACAGACTATCCCCTGGGCAATCCACTTCAGTGCTAACAAGGGAAGCAAGGCAAGAACAGACTCCCAAGTCTGCAATGGGCACTGTACTTATTGTTTCCTCTGAAGATTGTCTACTTATTCTAGAAAAAATTTTCAAAAAACTTTTGTCCTTTTCATGCCTGTCTGATGGTGCGCTTGCCAAATAACATTTGTAAGGTGCATTCTATGTCTGACTCGGTCTGAGTCATCACACTTTTAGGAGAGATAGTCCATCGTCAAAGAATTTCAGAGAAGAATTTGTTCATGATATTTCACTAGATGCCATCCTGGTATTTACCATTTTTGTCAAGCCTCCAATAAAAAACTCTCTGGATAAGCCAGCAAGGAATCATTTTAACTCAGATAAACCAGAAAAGATCTTAGTCTTTAGACAAAATAAGGCCAAGCAACCAAAAATAGTGTCAAATATGTAATAGAATTAAGGAATTCATCATGATAGCCTATTGGAGAGTTTCGTCCAGAAATCAATACTTCCTAGCTTTGTATTTAAGTCCTGGAATTGAATCTAACTCAAACTTCACAAATATTTCCTTCATGTTAATATATATATATTTTTAACATACAGATAAAGGAAAGGGACTTAACAGTAATGAGTCAATGCATTCTTAGAGACTGGGAGAGTTGAAGAATTACTTGTCTTAAGAATTCCAAAAGCATTTTCCACTCTACCAGCTGCTGTGTTGGCAATTTTTTTTTTTTTTTTTTAAGTGAGCAGGAAAAGGCTATATAGCGAAAGGGATCAGTAGTCTTTTTGTTTGTTTTGCTTGCAAACAGCCTTCATTATTCTGCTGAGGCCTGTGGAAATATCTCCCTATTTCAATAAACCCTGAACTTTCTTAGAGTAGGGACTGCATTTCACTCACTTCCTTATCTCTTGTGTGACCCAGAGAGCAGGTATCCAATAAATATTTGTTGAACAATGGAATGAATGAATGATTGAATCAGTTTGCTCATGATAATTCCCCAAGAAGCACTGCCAGGAAGATATTCCCTTTCCTACATGAGGAGGAAAGGATAAATTGTCCTAGCTGACATGCTAAAAGCAGAACCACTCAGAAACTGGTCTACCAAGAGGAACACTGGCCCAAGCAGCTTAGAGAGAAATTAATTAGCTATGAGGGAACTGTTCTCTGTGACACCTCCCCAAACACCTTCACTCTTCTCTTTACAGTTGCCCTGAATACTCCTCTGCACTTACCATAGCCTTTTCTCATTTCAAGCTTAGAGATATCAGGCCTTTGGAAAGCATGAAATGAGAACAGAAAAGAAAGACACTTCTTGAGACTAAGCCTGTACCTACAGGTGCATGCTGCTTTACTTAAACTTGTCTAATGCTCAAGTGATCATGAAAAAAATGGGTATTAGTGCTGTTACCGTTAGCAGATAAGGAAACTGAAGTGTATACAGGGTAGGTAACTTGCCTACAGCTGCACAGCTAACCAATGGGGCTTCTGATTCCATAGTCCTCATCTTTAGTCCCCACTGAGAAATGGGGATGTCTTCACAATCTTACCTCATCTCAGAACCATCACCTCATCACGTTTTTGCCAGAAGGGGAAAAATATTTTCCGAGTAGACGGCACTTCAGAAAACTCATTTCAGTTGTTTCACTGAACCCTCCTGCTATTTTGAAGGCATGTAAGGTCAAGTGCGTGGGGCAGAGTTAGGGCAAATGGGAATTTGGAGGTGATCTTGAAGCATTTTCAAGCCTTCTAGAGCTGAATTAACAGACGTGTCCATGGGCGGGAAAGCTGAACTTGGGGAAGGCAGGGTGCCTGCCAGCTTTCACCTTCCTGTCTTTTCACTGTCACAGACCTCCTTGCAGCCAGGCATTTCTAGCTCCAGTGGCCTCCACATGTCACAGGGTCTTCATCTGCCTGACCATAATGAGCAATTTGCTCTAACCTATGAATAGAAATTGGAATTTAATTCACTTTAGTAGCATTTCAAGAAGGGGGATGCTTAAATAAGCTGTTTGGTGTCCTCTACATTACTATTGAAGGTTAATCACTCCCCAATAAGCATACTTGAGCTCCAAACTATGTTCTTGAGAAAATAGATTAATTAAACCACAAGTGGCAATTACTTGTAGTTTAGTGGGCTTCTAGCTGTAGCAACGTTACCAAGTAATATTTTTTTCTAAGTTAACCAGCTCTTAAATTTCTGTTTTCAAATGAATGTGCTATTAGTTTCCACTAATTTTGTTTCCTATTGAAAATGGAACGAGTTTGTCATCTGACTGAAATCTGAAGTTGATGTTATGTACTACAACTTATTCTCCCAATAAAACTCTTGCTTCAGAAATTAATTTCCACTTAAATTCTAAACATATGAACATTTCTGAATTTATATTAGAAATGTGGCTCTAGTACATCCACGTAGATGGAATGTTTCACAGCCACTTAAAATCCTGTATTTATTGACATGAGATAATGTTCATAATATTGTGTGAGTGGGAAATAGAGTTTATGTAGAGAATGAGCATTACTTTCAAAATATAATTCTGTATGTTTAGGTTTATACATAGGGAAAACAATTAGAAATATGCCAGATGTCTCTGGATGGTGGGTTTTAGATAGTTTTAAATTTTTTAACTTTTCTGTATTTTCTCTTTTTTTCTGATAGATTTGTATTACTTTCATGTTTTGTTTATTAATAGTGTGTAGAATATAAGCAGGTCAGGAAGCAACAGTTAGAACTGGACATGGAACAACAGAATGGTTCCAAATAGGAAAAGGAGTACATCAAGGCTATATATTGTCATCCTGCTTATTTAACATATTTGCAGACTACATCATGAGAAATGCTGGGCTGGAAGAAGCACAAGCTGGAATCAAGATTGCCGGGAGAAATATCAATAACCTCAGATATGCAGATGATACCACCCTTATGGCAGAAAGTGAAGAAGAACTAAAGAGCCTCTTGATGAAAGTGAAAGAGGAGGGTGAAAAAGTTGGCTTAAAGCTCAACATTCAGGAAACTAAGATCATGGCATCGGGTCCCATCATTTCATGGCAAATAGATGGGGAAACAGTGGAAACAGTGGCTGACTTTATTTTTTAGGGCTCCAATATCACTACAGATGGTGACTGCAGCCTTGAAATTGAAAGATGCTTACTCCTTGGAAGGAAAGTTATGACCAACCTAGACAGCATATTAAAAAGCAGAGACATTACTTTGTCAACAAAGGTCCATTTAGTCAAGGCTATGGTTTTTCCAGTAGTCATGTATGGATGTGAGAGTTGGACTATAAAGAAAGCTGAGCACCGAAGAATTGATGCTTTTGAACTGTGGTGTTGGAGAAGACTCTTGAGAGTCCCTTGGACTGCAAGGAGATCCAACCAGTACATCCTAAATGAGATCAGCTCTGGGTATTCATTGGAAGGACTGATGTTGAAGCTGAGACTCCAATACTTTGGCCACCTGATGTGAAGAGATGACTCATTTGAAAAGACCCTGATGCTGGGAAAGATTGAGGGCAGGAGGAGAAGGGGATGGTAGAGGATGAGATGGTTGGATGGCATCACCGACTCAGTGGACATAAGTTTGGGTAGACTCCGGGAGTTGGTGATGGACAGGGTGGCCTGGCATGCTGCGGTTCATGGGGTCACGAAGAGTTGGACACAACTGAGCGGCTGAACTGAACTGAGAATATAAATGTCTTATTTAAAACTCAAACTCTGCAGATAGAAGTGAAATACCCTTTAAATATTTAACCATTTCAGTCCCTCACCAGAGAATAACATTGTTACTAATTTTGATGAATAGCAGGGTAACTCAACAGTGGCACTATGGACATTTTGGGCCTTGCAGGGTACTCTGTAGCATCTTTATCCTCTATCCACTAGAGGCCCTTAGTATCCACCTCTCAGTTATGACCACTAAAAATGTCTCAGTGGACAAAATTCCCCTCTTGTTGAGAATGTGGGTGTATAGCCTCCAAGTTCTTTTTTCTCAGTATTGGTGCACATACATACTTATATAGAAATATATCATTAAAATATAAATTATCTTATTCTGAACATATGTATAACTTACTTTAAAAACTTTCAATGTTATTCCTTAGTGGCCTTTATAAATTAATCTATTGATATATAGATTTCATGCATTATATTGATAATCATGATCATGCAATCATAATCAGGCCAAAGACTTTTAGGAAACTATCAGCCTACATAAATACAGTGTGAAAATAACTCTGGGGCATGTTCAGCCCTCTAGTGAAAGGAAAGCCACTGTGGCTGAGAACTGAATTAAAAGGAAAGAATAAACTTATAGGACAGCGGTGTGCCAGTCCCTAGAATGAAGCTGGTCAAAGGTTACAATGTTGGCTGAAGTTGCGATTTCGTCATGTTAATTACTGTAGGTATACTATTTTATGAATATGTGCAATTTCTACTTTCTATGTACATACCTACTTTTTCTGGATATTTGGACTTTTCCAATATTAATTTTTACAGTTTGGCTATATATATTTATATGTATATTCCTCTTTACGGATCCTGGGCATATGTATATAAGTTTTTCTAAAGTGTGTAACTAAAAGTGGATTAACCATGTCAGAGGATCTGAATGTGATTCAAACTCCTGAAGTCTCAAAAGAAAAATTCTATTCCTTACATCCTCACCAACACTTTGATATTCAAAGCCATTAAAATGTTGATGTGGCTTTTGCCTTTTAATATTATTCAATGGAATATAAACACTGATGAATAAGATAGGTGGATAACATAAAGGCCTCTGTCTTAGGTTAGGCAGTTATAACAAAATACCATAGAATGGGTGACTTATGAACAACAGGAATTTATTTCTCACATATTTGGAGTCTGGGAAGTCCAAGATCAAAGGGGTCAGCAGATTCAATGTCTGGTGAGGGCCTACTTTCTGGTTCTTCCTGTGTCCTCATGTGGTAGAAAGAGCTGGAGAAATCTCTTATAAAACACATTCATAAGGGCTGCATCCTGATGATCTAATCACCTCCCAAAGGCTTCACTTCCTGGTACCAACATATTGGGGGTTAGGATTTCAACAAATAATTTCTTAGCTACACAAGCATTTAGTCCATGACAGTCTCTAAGCTGAATGAACATTAGAAGTTATCTGAATGATCTCCTCCCTATCCCTGGGTGAGGTGAGGCCAATGGCTTCCAAATTTCTCCATTTTCCCCCTTGACAAAAACTTGTGAGAGGTGGTGAAAATGGAGGTACCAATGCCAGGGTCTGGAGAGTGTGGGGGTCCCAGCTAGAGAACATTTCAAATGCCCATCACCAAACCTATGAGGTTAGCTAAAAAGTATATAACAAACACTAAAATAAAATTTTCAGATCCAACTGACAAAAAACCTCCTAGAAAACAAGAACCCAGTTATAAGCTCAAACACTGGACCAGAATGGAACTCATCCAGTTTCCTCCCTGCCCACATCTGCTGCTTCAACAGCGTTCTCCATCTCAGGAAATGATATCACCATACACCCTGTGGTCTAAATCAGAGAAAGAATCTTTTTATGGAATCACTCCCACCTTCACCACCCACACCTAATAACTTTTTTGAAAATATGTCCACTTTCTTTCTAGCCCCATCTCCAATGCTTTAATATGTCCTTCGGATTTCAGCGTTGATAGTCCTCCTTGAACCATCCCTTGTGGCTCAGCTGGTAAAGAATTCGTCTGCCATGTGGGAGACCTGGGTTCGATCCCTGGCTTGGGAAGATCCTTGGAGAAGGGAAAGGTTACCCACTCCAATATTTTGGCTTGGAGAATTCCATGGACTATATAGTCCATGAGGTCGCAAAGTCAGACACGACTGAGCAACTTTCAATTTTACTTTCACTTGACTCATCACATCAGATGTGTGTTCCTTTTACAAGTACCTCTCACTGCCCAATAATGATAAAGGTTATTCTTATGTATCTGGTGTTGATTACAGTGCTTCCAAAACTTTAATGTGCATTTGAATCATTCAGGAGTCTCATTCAGGTTCAGATTCTGATTCAGTAGGTCTGAGATGTCATGGGAAATTCTGTATTTCTAAATAGACCCCAGGCAACATTGATATTGCAAATCTTACACACCACAATTTGAGGAGCAAGGATCTGTCTTCTCCCCTGAGCTTAAAGCTCTCTGAGAATAGGGAGCATATTTATTTTCTGGTTTTGGATTCTCCTGCATCTACATAAGACAAGCTATTTAGTCAGAAAAATCAAAGAATGAAATCCTCTAGGCAGGCAAGGAGGAACAAGTTGAAACAATTTCTGAATCAGAGTAAGGAGTTGCAAGAAGCTTTTCTTCCATTCTGTTGGAGGGGGGGGCATGTAATAGTCTGTGCCACAAGCAGGCATATAAAGCAGAAGGAATAAAATAGAGCTGATTGATCTGACAATGATACAATGAGGCAGCTGATGAAGAGGTGGTTATTGAGTTGCAAATCAAAAGATGAAGGCAAGAAGAAATAGTCAGCTCATTTCCTAACATGGAGGAAATGGGATTCCATTAAAAAGAAGACGTTGTGGCTGCTACTATTTGAAAGTCTAGAAGTATTTTGAGGGTTAGATGAATTATTAGATGAAATATTTTGAGTGTTTTAGGTTCAAGTTTCTAGAAGATGTTGAATGATTGTTATGGTAACTTTGCTTGTTAGCATAAAATACCTTCCCCTCTTTGAATGTCAATATACAGACAAATTATTACACCAAAAAGAAATTAACAACTAGGTGTGTGTGTGGGTGTGTGTGTGGGTGTGTGACTCAGGAAAACTCAGAACATCTCCATAGGCTCAATACCGACAGGCATTAAAGATTCCAGGAGGACATACATTGAACCCCAGATATGCTAACTCTTTGAGAAGTAGAGAGAAATGCCAGCCAATAAACACTGCCTTTGGACAAGTCATTTCTGATTCAAACTATAGTGTCCTCAACCCTAAATGTACTATTTCCAGATTTATATCCATGAATCCTTCAAGCCTTACGTCTGTTGTTTGGAGTGGGGGTGTATCCATGCCTCTTCTCTCTCTCCCTCTTTCTCCCTCTCTCTCTCCTCTATAGGAGCCCAGGATTCAAATGTCTTTTCCCATAATTGTCTTCCCATCAGGAATGGTCTCATAAACACAAGAGAAGACTTTCCTTCTCGGTACCACCAATTCTGCCTCAAAATACAAGTGTCCATAATGCATATGATTTGTTTGCGAGTAAAACAATCAGTGACTTTTAAATGTGCTTTTTAAAATAAGCTTCTGCTCCAGAAAATGACACAGAAACAATCTGTCACCCGATTTTCTTGGCAAAACACTAAAGTGTATGTAGATAGTTCCTGGACTGACCCAAAGGCTGTGTCGTGGCTGGCATCGCAGTGGTGGGGTGGGGGCAGGACTTTTGGAGGCCTACTTAATGGGTAGGATAGAATAGCCGCTGAAAACATACATCTGTCAGGATAGGAAAGGATTTCAACTGTGATTATCATTTTGCCAGTCTCTCCGTCTCCCCTTCCCTCCATATCTCTGCTTCCTCTCTGGACTCTTTGCGACCCCATGGACTGTAGCCCTCCAGGCTCCTCTGTCCATGGTGATTCTCCAAGGCAAGAATACTGGAGTGGGTTGCCATGACATTCTCTCAGACATGATTGACTGGAGATATTTAGGAGAACTGGGAACATTTTTCAACACATCGTTAAAAGGAAGAAAGGTGTTCAAATAGTTTTCCTTATTTTACTCAACCTGCTAGCTCAAAGCCAATAAATAGTACTTATGTATGAAACTCAATTTGATACAGGTGGTGCCATCTTAAAGTTCCTTCCTTATGGAGCTATTATTTTGCAGCTTATCCCTTTTGAAAGAAAGCTCAAGGGTTTCTGTGTATATTAAAGTATATCCAACATGAAGAACCAAAGCACGTATTTGCCTCAAGTTTGTGAGCAAAAGGGATCTTACTTTATGAATTTTGAACTCTAATTTTTTCTACAACATTGCTTTCCTTTGAGCCTTTCAGATATAGTTTCTTAATGACCTGGACAAAACAACAAGGATTAGATCGGATTAAGGAGCAGGATAACAGGGTAGCAATTTATTACTGTACACAGTCCAATTCTCTCCAGGATGATTTTTAAATCCCAGTCAGAAGTTTTTCATAAAAGCAGAAACCATTTCATCCTAATGCATGAGAAATTTTCAGAATATAATTCATTTTTTCCAAAGTGAGAACTAATGTTTTAAAAGAAGTTACATATATATACATATATATGTAAATATATTTGCACCAGTATCAATCATGCCTATGTTGTGATTAATGCACAAAAATTAGCAAATTAAATCACATTAGTGTTGCTGTTTCTGTTACCTCCATAATAAAATGAAAGTCTTCATAGCTAACATTTATTGAAAGGTTACTCTGTATCAAGTTCCATGCCAAGGGTTTTTACATATATTATCCCACCTAATATTCAGCATCAGACCTCTGATTCGAAATTCTGTTAGCTTCTCTATTTAATAAATGAAGAATGAAGTTTCACAAAGTTTAAGTGTCATATTCAGTGCCATTCAGCCTTTACAGTGCAGGGCCAATGCTTAAACCCTTGTCTGTCCAACTCTAAGCTCATACTTACTTTCAGCATAAAGATTAAGCTCAAGAATTCTGGAATCACAGTGTCTAGTTTTAAATTTCAGCTCCACAGTTCCTAGCTTAAGGTCTAGCTTTAAGGTCTTGAAGATATTTTTTAATCTTTCTCTGCCTCCACTGACTCTAAGTGCCTCATAGCTACTTGTGAAGTTGTTAAAATAATTAAATGAGTTAAAATATATAAATCACTTAACAAACTGAATGGCACTTAATGAGTGCTCAATAAATGCTAGTTATTACCTATCATTGTTCCTATTTTCCCTGCAGCCTAGCTCTTCCGGAAAAGCCTTGAAGTTTTTTTGTTTGTTTTTTTTTTTTATGTTTTACTTCTCTCCCTCAGTAGGGCACAATAATGATAATTTATTATTATTTTTTAATTAATTAATTTATTTTAATTGGAGGGTAATTACTTTCCAATATTGTAGTGGCTTTTGCCATACACTGACATGACTCAGCCACGGGTGCACATGTGTTCCCCATCCAGAACCCCCCTCCCACCTCCCTTCCCATCCCATCCCCCAGGGTCATCCCAGTGCACCAGCCCTAAGCGCCCTGTCTCACGCATCGAACCTGGACTGATGATCCACTTCACATATGGTAATATACGTGTTTCACCGCTACCCTCTCAAATCATCCCACCCTCGCCTTCTCCCACAGAGTCCAAAGACTATTCTTTACATCTGTGTCTCTTTTGCTGTCTCGCATATAGGGTCACCATTACCATCTTTCTAAATTCCATATATATGCGTTAGTATACTGTATCGATGTTTTTCTTTCTGACTTACTTCACTCTCCAGTTTCATCCACCTCAGTAGAACTGATTCAAATGCATTCTTTTTCATGGCTGAGTAATATTCCATTGTGTATATGTACCGCAGCTTTCTTATCCATTCGTCTGCCAGTGGGCATCTAGGTTGTTTCCATGTCCTGGCTATTGTAAACAGTGCTGCGATGAACATTGGGGTACACCTGTCTCTTTCAATTCTGGTTTCCTCGGTGTGTATGCCCAGCAGTGGGATTGCTGGGTTGTAATAGCCACACCTTTTAAGAGCACAAAGCACGGCCAAGGAGTGTGCCAAGACTGCAGCCAAGGGGTGTGCCAAGACTGCAGCCCAGGGCCAGGGACACCAACCATGGTCAGAGAGTTAGAAAACTGGGCCGTATACACAGCTTTCCCCTTGCCCCTTACTTTGAGCCAGGGCTTCTGCAAAGCTCCATTTCCCCCAGCCCTATACAAGGATATGGTGTCCACAAATGTACAGCAAACTGGTCAAATGAGATGGTGCTGCTGCTGCTAAGTCGCTTCAGTCGTGTCTGACTCTTAGCGACCCCATGGACTGCAGCCTACCAGGCTCCTCCGTCCACGGGATTTTCCAGGCAAGAGTACTGGATGGGGTGCCATTGCCTTCTCCCGGATGAGATGAGATGTATACAAATATTCCCCAAACCTATAAACCTATGCACGTGCAAGTGTGCACACAAACACAATAATTTAAAAATAAGCTTTAGTTAGGGAGGGACAATTAACTGACATTCTAACAACAGTAGCAGACTTCACCAACCATATTTTGATGTTCAACCTTCCCTACAATGAAGACAGGCGCTGGTAAAGTTAATCTGGTTTAAACAAACCAATGCCACATGTCATCTCCATGCTGTGCCGTGAATAGTTTACCTGGCTATGCCCATCAGCAGTCCTGGAGCTGAGAGGTCCTTCCTATGTTGGGGGCTTTGACTGAATGTTGTCAGTGCCCTGGGATGAGAGCAAAGGGAGCAGAACTGAGAGTCTGAGAGAGACTGCAGGGAATGGGGACAGACAGGCAGACAGGGAACTGAAGCTGTTGAGAAACTGTTTCATTTCCTAGTGATAGGGTTTCTCTTCCTCCCTGCCTCCTTCTCTTTCTCCTTCCCTTCATTTCCTCTTCCTCCCCCATCTCTCAGTTTCTTTTTCTCTCCTCCACTCCCTCCCTCCCTTCCACCCTTCCCTCCTTCCTTTATGTTGTTTGAGCTCCGATTTTAATTTATGCTCATTTTGCTCTTGAAGAAATTGAGTCTCAAATGAAATAACTTCCTTTAGGTTACATGGTGTATTTGTGATGGAGATTCGTACCATTTTCTTTTTGATTCATAAGCCATTCTTCTTTCTTCTGTACTTTTTCTACCTACAAAGAGGACAAAGGGATGTGTAGGAGGGGGAGGCATCTATCCAGGAAGGCAGGGTAAGAGCCGAAGTGCCTCCAGTAATAGCCTGGGGGCCCACCCAGGGTCTTTTTGAGCATATTTGCACTAGCCTATTCTAGAGTTTTGTTTATCCTTACCTTCCACTCAGGAAAATACTGTATTGACTATGACCTGGGTCTTTCATGACATTTTCTTCTTGTCTGCCAGATGAGAAAAATCTCAGTCATATCTTTATGACCAGTGCTGGGGCATTTGAATTCTCTGACAGTAATAATCTGTTGCCTTTTTGAGGGTTGAGATTCTTCCCTCTTTGCTAAACTGCATGATTTGCTGCATTTTGCTGGATTTGCAAATTATGAAGATGGGGACAACCTCCTTGGGGACTGATTATACTTTTCAAAAATTTGCATTTTGTATTATTAACTCTCAAGAAGACAAAAAAGACTTCCTTCCTTTAAATGAATACTGCTCTGGGCTTGGTAGGCAAACTTAGGCTGCTAGAATAATCAAGTTCTTTAAGCATTTCCATTACATCTTTTGGACAAGCAAGTACACAGGTTTGAGTTAAAATGTCTTATAAAGGGGAGGGCTTCTAAATGCCCTATTTTTGTTTTGCTTTCCCTTAAAATACATTTTTCCTGTCAGCTTTTCTGAAGACAACAAAAGGTGCTTGTCAAATGTCAGCCTCAGTGATGGCTACTTCTCTCAGGTAATAGTTGCAACTATTTTGCACAGATGGTGTTTATGTGTTTGTTTAAAATGCTAAATATTTTTATAATTTGATAAATAAAACATTAGCAAACAGCTTATGGAAAAATCTAAAAGACTGAGTGAGATAATGAAAGATCAATCAGTGATGGATGTATACAGTATACATGATGATTTATCAAATAAACACTTAGAGGCAATGTCAAGAACTGCTGAGATGGGATGTTAGCTTTCCTGTTAGTACTCAAAAGCCTAATAGCCCTCCTGAATACTGAAAGAGGAAGCACATCTTAGTTATGGCCAAGAAAAGGAACATTTACAAAGCAATTTCTCCTGATTAATGATTTGAAATAGAGAGGTGTTTCTGATTTTTAAAAAAATCCAACCAATTTGTCAGTACGATGTTGGAAGGAACAAAGTTTCTTATTTGATTTCATTGACTTAACACATCCTGGGAATAACAAGTACCCTGCTATTCCCCAAACATGGAGAAGGCAGATGCATGCAGAATAGCTGCTTAATAAAAGCACTGTCATTTGTTAAAAGAAATGTCTGCTCACATTTCCTTGGGCTCTTTAGGAGTGGGAATAAACCAAGCATAACTTCATTTGTTTCTGTAGAACAGCTGCAATGCCATAAACAACCAAGGTAGAAGTAAATATGTTTCTGCTTTTCAACAGGAACACGTTTCTGTTTAGCTCCTTGTTTACAAATATACTGTTCCCAAGTTGGGTTTCTTAGGGACATCTTTGCCTTTTCCCTTTAATCAGAAAAGAAGAGACTGATAATGATTACACTGAATCTAAGCACTGCTGTACTGACCCTGCTGGAGAAGCTGCTGATTGCTTGACTTATGTGTACTAAGTGGTCATGAATATTCATCTAGGTCTGTTTTTTTCCAGTATTTGAATAAGCGCTGCACTTACTAGAGCTACTTATGATATCTTTAAAACCCCACTCACACCTATGGATAGATCAACTAAACAGAAAATTAGCAAGGAAACACAAACTTTACATGATACAATGGACAAGTTAGACATAATTGATATCTATAGGACATTTCGCCCCAAAACAATGAATTTCACCTTTTTTTCAAGTGCACACGGAAGCTTCTCCAGGATAGATCACATCCTGGGCCATAAATCTAGCCTTGGTAAATTCAAAAAAAATGAAATCATCTCAAGTATCTTTCCTGATCATAATGCAGTAAGATTAGATGTCAACTACAGGAGAAAAAAAAAAAAAAACTACTAAAATACAAACATATGGAGGCTAAACAACACACTTCTGGATAATCAACAAATCACAGAAGAAATCAAAAAAGAATTCAAAATATGCATAGAAATGAATGAAAGTGAAAACACAACGACCCTAAACCTATGAGATACAGTAAAAGCAGTGCTAAGGGGAAGGTTCATAGCAGTACAAGCCTACCTCAAGAAACAGGAGAAAAATCAAATAAATAACCTAACTCTACACCTAAACAACTAGAAAAAGAATAAATGAAGCACCCCAGGTTAGTAGAAGGAAAGAAATCTTAAAAATTAGGACAGAAATAAATGCAAAAGAAACAAAAGAGACCATAGCAAAAATCAACAAAGCTAAAAGCTGGTTCTTTGAGAAGATCAATAAAATTGACAAACCATTAGCCAGACTCATCAATAAAAATAGGGAGAAGAATCAATCAACAAATTTAGAAATGAAAATGGAGAAATTACAACAGACAACACAGAAATACAAAGGATCATAAGAGACTACTATCAGCAACTATATGCCAATAAAACGGACAACTTGGAAGAAATGGACAAATTCTTAGAAAAGTACAACTTTCCAAAACTGAACCAGAAAGAAGTGAAAAATCTTAACAGACCCATCACAAGCACAGAAATCGAAACTGTAATCAGAAATCTTCCAGCAAACAAAAGCCCAGGACCAGATGGCTTCACAGCTGAATTCTACCAAAAATTTAGAGAAGAGCTAACACCTATCCTACCTCAAACTCTTTCAGAAAATTTCAGAGGAAGGTAAACTTCCAAACTCAATCTATGTGGCTACCATCATCCTAATACCAAAATCAGACAAAGATGCCACAAAGAAAGAAAACTACAGGCCAATACCACTGATGAACATAGATGCAAAAATCCTTAATAAAATTATAGCAAATGGAATACAACAGCATATTAAAAAGATCATACATCATGACCAAGTGGGCTTCATTCCAGGGATGCAAAGATTCTTCAATATTCTCAAATCAATCAATGTGATACACCACATCAACAAATTGAAAGATAAAAACTATATGATTATTTCAATAGATGAGAGAGAGCCTTTGACAAAATTCAACATCCATTTATGATAAAAATCCTCCAGGAAGCAGGCATAGAAGGAACATACCTCAACATAATAAAAGCCATATATGATAAACCCACAGCAAACATTATCCTCAATGGTGAAAAATTGAAAGCATTTCCCCTAAAGTCATGAACAAGACAAGGATGCCCACTCTCACCGCTATTATTCAACATAGTTTTGGAAGTTTTAGCCACAGTAATCAGAGAAGAAAAAGAAATAAAAGGAATCCATATTGGAAAAGAAGAAGTAAAACTCTCACTGTTTGCAGATGACATGATCTTATACATAGAAAACCCTAAAGACTCCACCAGAAAATTACTAGAGCTAATCAATGAATATAGTAAAGTTTCAGGATATAAAATTAACACACAGAAATCCCTTGCATTCCTATACACTAACAATGAGAAAACAGAAAGAGAAATTAAGGAAACAATTCCATTCACCATTGCAACAAAAAGAAAAAAATACTTAGGAACATATCTACCTAAAGAAACAAAAGACATATATAGAAAACTATAAAACACTGATGAAAGAAATCAAAGATGACAAAAATAGATGGTGAAGTAGACCATGTTCGTGGATCGGAAGAATCAATATAGTGAAAATGAGTATACTAGCCAAAGCAATCTATAGATTCAATGCAATCCCTATCAAGCTATCAATGGTATTTTTCAGAGAACTAGAACAAATAATTTCACAATTTGTATGGAAATACCAAAAACCTCGAATACCAAAGCAATCTTGAGAAAGAAGAATGGAATGGGAGGAATCAACCTGCCTGACTTCAGGCTCCACTACAAAACAACAGTCATCAAGACAGTATGGTACTGTCACAAAGACAGAAACATAGATCAATGGAACAAAATAGAAAGCCCAGAGATAAATCCACCCACCTATGGACACCTTATCTTCGACAAAGGAGGCAAGAATATACTATGGAGAAAGGCAATCTCTTTAACAAGTGGTGCTGGGAAAACTGATCAACCACTTGTAAAAGAATGAAACTAGAACACTTTCTAACACCATACACAAAAATTATCTCAGAATGTATTAAAGATCTAAATGTAAGACCAGAAGCTATAAAACTCCTAGAGGAAAACATAGGCAAAACACTCTCTGACATAAATCACAGCAGCATCCTCTATGACCCACCTCCCAGAATACTGCAAATAAAAGCAAAAATAAACAAATGGGACCTAATTAAACTTAAAAGCTTTTGCACAACAAAGGAAACTATAAGCAAGGTGAAAAGACAGCCTTCAGAATGGGAGAAAATAATAGCAAATAAAGCAACTGACAATCTCAAAAATATACAAGCAACTCCTGCAGCTGAATTCCAGAAAAATAAGTGACCCAATCAAAAAAATGGGCCAAAGACCTAAACAGACATTTCTCCAAAGAAGACATACAGATGGCTAACAAACATGAAAAGATGCTCAACATCACTCATTATCAGCGAAATGCAAATCAAAACCACAATGAGATACCATCTCACTCTGGTCAGAATGGCTGTTATCAAAAAGTCTACAAAAAATAAATGCTGGAGAGAGTGTGGAGAAAAGGGAACCCTCTTACACTGTTGGTGGGAATGCAAACTAGTACAGCCACTATGGAGAAAAGTGTGGAGATTCCTTAAAAAACTGGGAATAGAACTGTCATATGACCCAGCAATCCCACTGCTGGGCATACACACCGAGGAAACCAGAATTGAAAGAGACATGTGTACCCCAATGTTCATTGCAGCACTGTTTACAATAGCTAGGACATGGAAGCAACCTAGATGTCCATTGGCAGACAAATGGATGAGAAAGCTGTGGCACATATACACATGGAATATTACTCAGCTATTAAAAAGAATGCATTTGAATCAGTTCTAATGAGGTGGATGAAACCAGAGCTATTATACAGAGCAAAGTAAGTCAGAAAGAAAAACACCAATACAGTATATTAAAGCATATATATGGAATTTAGAAAGATGGTAATGATGACCCTATATGTGAGATAGCAAAAGAGACACAGATGTAAAGAACAGACTTTTAGACTCTGTGGGAGAAGGAGAGGGTGGGATGATTTGAGAGAATAGCATTGAAACATCTATATTATCATATGTGAAATAAATCACCAGTCCAGGTTCAATGCATGAGACAGGGTGTTCAGGCTGGTGCCCTGGGATCAACCTGAAGGGTGGGATGGGGAGAGAGGTGGGAGGGAGGTTCAGGATGGGGAACACATGTACACCCATGGCTGATTCATGTGAATGTATGGCAAAAACCACCACAATATTGTAAAATAATTAGCCTCCAATTAAAATAAAAAAATTTTTAATTAAAAAAACACAAAAATGAGATAATGATTCTGAGAGTTTTGTGGGAGATAATATGTGAAATACTTGATGTGTTAAATACAAAGCTAGTGGTGAAAATATAGCAGTTGTTAATGAGATTATTATCTTCATGATTATGGCCATGTAAGGGGCATGGTTATTTATAAATCAATGTGTGTTAGTCACTCAGTTGTGTCTGACTCTTTGTGATCCCATGGGCTGTATCCCACCAGGATTCTCTGTCATTGGAATTCTAAATTAATACAGATATTGTAAAAGTGAGGCTTCTAGGGTTATAAGGTGATACCACTAGAAACACATCCCCATGCTCTCCTTGATCTAAGATGCCAGTAGTCACCTTTTAGATCCAAAGTGCCTCTATGTCTTGAGTCCCTTTGCTGTCTTCAAAGTTATAACCGTAATGCTTTTATCGGAAGAGTGTGATATCCTGTAGAGACAATCTGTGCATAAAAGAGTAGGAAATACCTGCCCCAGCGAGAGGAGCCAATAGTATTTCTAAAGGCTCCCACAGAGTGTTGGTCCTACTCTAAAGCAACCATTTTTGTAATGAGATTTGAATGAAGGGCATGTAGTGGGAGTCGGGGATTGAAGATAATCCTCAATTACCATTCTCTAAAATTCTACATATTTGGGTACTTTACATACTTGCATACTTTATCTAATTTAATATGGCAGTTCTATGGGATAAGTAGAAATGAGATAATTAAAAATTCAGGAGCAGAGATGCCAAGCAAATTTCCAGGTTCTCACAGCTTAAAGTAATGGAGTTGAGACTCAAATACAAATTTTTATGAATTACCTTTTACTTTAAGACCTTCCTGACTTCAAATGCCTCCTGCCTAATATCTGGCACTCTCATTATTTGAGTCACTGGTTAAAGTCCTTTTGAAAACAAGTACTCTTAGTTGACTATGAAGGGTTCTGCGTTTGCCAGATAGTGTCATTCAGACCATAGCTGAATAAATGAGAGACCATCATAGCTAGGAAGGTACAAATAGCTGTGGGGATAGTTGAAATGGATCTGGAGAAAGTTCTACTGCTGTCAAAGAAAGATGATGAGGGATAGAGAATAAAACTCTGAAGAGTCTGAGGGCAGCAGATACCCTCAGATGGGGTTATGACATCCATATAGAGCCAAGAGAGGAAGCCAAGAATACCAGATGAACTCCCAATTTCTCCCAGCTTCTTCCTGACCAAGCCATACCAATGCCTTGGGGCCCAGTCCTCAGAGCTTCTCTCCTCCCTAGAATTCTGGGACTCACTCGGAATCCTAGGGATCTTAAGGTCAGACTATGCCATCAGCTCTAAAGGGAATTAAGTGAGCCTCAACCTCCAAAAATGTAATCAGAACACAAAAGATACTAGGACTTGGCTCCACTAGCTTTTAATTGGAATGGCTGTACTGCGACAGTAAAAAGTGATCAGGGAAAGTCAGGTTTCAGAAAGAGAAAACTAAAGCACATATGCAGAGAGAAGCAAAAATAAAAGGCGTGTGACTCAGGACTGATATGGAGACCAGCTAACAAGCAGTCAGGCTGCCTGGGCTCTTGTCCAGTCTCTGGTTCTAGCCACCTGCGAGGCTGGCTATCCTGACTGCTCTGAAAGGCATCTTGCTTCTAAGCAATTAGTGCCGCATTGGTATTAGAGTAACTTTCAGTGGACCTCTGTTACTGGCGACTAAGCAATTCTGAGCCAAGGTAACCACAATCTCATTTGGCCAAATTTGTCTTAAAATTCAACATTCAAAAAATGAAGATCGTGGCATCTGGTCCCATCACTTCATGGCAAATACATGGGGAAACAATGAAAACAGTGGCATACTTTATTATTTGGCCTCCAAAATTACTGCAGATGGTGGCTGCAACCATGAAATTAAAAGACACTTGCTCCTTGGAAGAAAAGCTATGACCAAACTAGACAGTGTATTATGAAGCAGAGACATGACTTTGCTGACAAAGGTCCATATAGTCAAAGCTATGTTTTTTCCAGTAGTCACATTTGGATGTGAGAGTTGGACCATAAAGAAGGTTGAGTGCCAAAGAATTGATGCTGTGGTGTTGGAGAAGATTGTTGAGAGTCCCTTGGACTGCAAGGAGATCCAACCAGTCAATCCTAAAGGCAATCAACTCTGAATATTCGTTGGAAGGACAGATGCTGAAGCTCCAATACTTTGGCCACCTGATGCAAAGAGCCGAGTCATTGGAAAAAACCCTGATGCTGGGAAAGATTGAAGGCAGGAGGAGAAGGGGACGACAGAGGATGAGATGGTTGGATGACATCACTGATTCAATGGACATGAGTTTGAGCAAGCTCCAGGAGATGGTGAAGGACAGGAAAGCCTGGAGTGCTGCAGTCCATGGGGTCACAAAGAGTCGGACAGGACTGAGCGACTGAACAACAAAAGTACATGAAGGTTTTCTTTGTTTCCCTGTTCTGTTTTTCACACATGGAGAGCAACTCCTCAGTCAAAACCATGCAGTTGATTCCAGTCCACTACTACTCACCAACAGGTAGCCCTCAGCAGATATGTCTTCAATACCCAAATGGTGTTTCATTTGTTATCATTTTGTAGAAATCTTGTAAAAGCATTGTAATTATCTAATTTTTATTCAACAGAAATTGACATTTTATTAAAGTAATATGTCATTACAAACAAAATTAAAAACTAGAATGATGAAAAAAAGGAATGTTTCATAGCTCTAAAGTGTAGTCACACGTAGCTATCAATTTTAATCAAATTCTTTGCCCACAAAGTCAGAAAGGTCAGACTCAACTTAGTCTCATGAAAATTGTTCTCAGTTGATAAAATATATTTTATTCAAATTGTTGACAGTGTATATTTAGTGCAAATCTATTTCAATTTCAAGAAGCTAAAGGAGAACTTGAACTTCAAATTCTTCTGCAGTAACTTCAACCCCTTAAATCAAAGCAATTTACCTTCGACCTATTGCAGTCATGAATGGAATAATGAGGTGGGAAACAATACAGATAAAGAATAATTCAAAGAATAAGTGAGCCACAGTTCTAATTAAATTTTCACATTCTTAGTAAAATAAACTTCAGTCTTCTATGCTGTAGATTGCAAGTATGATTCATGTACAAAACAAGCAAATGAATTAGAATTCTATGCAAGCGCTCAACATGTTAAGGATGTTTCTACTCATCATTTCCTTCATATTAGTTCTGAGAAATATCTATTTCTTAGCTGGCACATTGAAAATTCCAAGTTTTCAAGGGCCCATCAGTTCACAGTCAAGGATAGTGACTTACGTTCTAAGCTCAGCACACTGACAGTTGTATAAGCATATTTTCATTTTAATTTTCAGAGTAGTCTTTATGACTGACTCACAGCACTCCAAAAATACCATCAAAAAATGGTAACTAAGGTTTGTACATAGAATGTCATACATTCTAGAGTTTTTAAAGCACTTTTATATGCATGAATCTCACTTGTTCTTCTCAAAAGTGATGTAAAGTAGCACTTATCATGTTCACTTTAAAGATGAAGGAATAAGAACTCAGTCTACTTAAGTGGCTTTCCACTATTCTCAAAGCTAGTAAGTGGCAGAGTTAGGACCAAAATCCAGGTATTCTGATTTATAGATGTATGTTTTCCACCATTATACTTGATAGTCATTTATTTGAATCCATTTTTCTTTAAGTTATTAAAATCCCACTTTTCCTAAGATAGAGTTTAGTTGAAATTCATCACCAACTTCTTTAAAAATGCCCATATACTGTTGTGGGATTGTGGAAATTTGTCTGGTTTCCTGGGCTGGGCCAACATACTTCTAACTATAGGGCATTTCCATACCTTCCTGCTCTCCTCCATCCTACTCAGACTGAAAAGGACAGCATATCACCTCCTTCTTTGAGAACCTGGGTCAAAATATATGAAAGATTCTCTTGTGTTCTATGAGAATCTTTTCCTTCACCTTTTCTTTTCAGTCCATCATAAATGTAGTTTCTCAGATGACAAATTTCCCTACCTTACCTTGTAAATAAAATAGCCTTCAGTTCCCTACGGGGTATATATCAAAAGAATATGATCCCTACTTTCAACAACACCTATACTATATAACTTTGACTTTTTGAGCAAATTAACCCCAGTTGCCTTATCTGTAAAAAATACATGATCACCCCTACTTCACATAGCTATGGTGAGATATAAGAAGAGATTGTTTATGAAGGTGCCTGGCCTATAAATTGTCAGTCCCTTTCTCTTCTTTTCTATACAAGTGACACTAAGCCCTGGGGATGTACTGAGTTCATCATATTCCTCTTAGACCCTCTATGGAGCTTGGAATACAGAAGGTGCTCTCTGAGTATATACCGAATGAATCAAAATTGTTGGGCACTAATTCTTTCAGCTGCAGCCTGAAGGGGAAAAATACACAGTGTTGATTTCATCATTTACCAGCGAAATTAGCAGCTTTTTCTTATAATATTTGTTCTTCATGTTAAATTAACATATAAACTGATAGAGATGTCCCCATTTTAGACATAGTCAGGGTATTCTCCCAAGTTTAAGCCTGATACACAGTAGAATGGCCCTTTCTCAGCTGCTTTCTAGCCCTGGCCCTGTTTAACAGGCTTGATGATCTCGGTTATATCATTTTAATCTCTGGTTGAAGTCATCAACTGATAAAATGTACACATTAAATTAAATCATCTTCAAAGTTGATATTAGCCCTATATTTTGAAATTCTTCCAAGCATAACATTTATATTAAATATGAAGTATTAAATGATCAAAATTTTATAATTTGGCCACCAAACTGAAAAGTTGTTGCTGAACCCATGAAAAGACGCCGGGGTTCTTGGCCTCCGGAGGAGAAGAATTCAATCCGGGGCCAGAGACAAGGCTTGTTCGCTCAGAGCTTTTGTGCAATTTTATTAAAGTATAAAAGGGATAGAGAAAGCTTCTGACATAGACATTAGAAGAGGGTAGAAAGAGTACCCCCTTGCTAACGTTAGCAGTGGAAATATATACTCTCAAATTAGTTATTACAGTGAATCAAAAGAATGTCTGGAGGTTGTAAAGACTTCACCAGACCCACTCCCATACTTTACAATTTAAGATAACAGGATTAGCCGGAAGGTTTTTTTCCAGAGACTGTCCTCAAGCAGGATACATTATTGTTATATAATCCTAAGGAATGTACAGGAAAAAAAAAATTGTTTGTCCCTTCTTCCTCGTTGAGAATTCCAGATCCCTCTCTCCTTGTGGACCCCTAGACTTCTTATCAACCTGCCTAGGAAATGACTCTCTCAAAACTATGATAGCTCAGTGGTAAAGAATCTGCCTGCCAATTCAGGAAATATAGGAGATGTGTTTGATCCCTGAGTTGGGAAGATCCCCTGGAAGAGGAAATGGCAACCCACTACAGTATCCTTGCCTGGAGAATCTCATGGACAGAGGAGACTGACAGGCTAGAGTCTATAGGGTCACAAAGAGTCAGACACTACTGAGTGACTGAGGACAGCACATACAGCACACAGAGCAAATTGTTATATTAATTATTAAACTGATAATGTTCTTGTAAGAGTAAATCAACCAGGAATATCACTATTGAATTTTGACTTTGGTTGCCAATTTTCAGGCTCATGATTTTACAATTTAAGTCAAACTATTCTGACTGACATCTTGGTTAGATTAAGAAAAATTTTCTTTTGAAAGAATCCGAACACTGGCAACATTTAATCTCTTTTAAAGGCGCACCACAATATAGGTGCCTACATTTTATTCTATATCTACACTGGGCATGTAGTTTTTATTCCTCCAATAAAGATAAGGAAGTTATGCAGATTGTGGGGATATAATATCTTTATCTTCTTAAAAAGAAACACACAAAAAACTAATACCATACTCTCTAACTTCAGCTCCATTTCTCTGGCTGTTTTAAAGAAAATTCATTCAAGTTGTGTATACTTCCTGTATCCAATGTCTCAACCATCATTCTCTCTCAAACCCAAACTAGCCAGGCTTTCTTCCCCATCACTCCACATTTAAAACTGTCCCTATCAAGTCACCAATGACTACTGTAATGCTGAGTGCACTGATCAATTCTCATAACTCACTCACCTTGATCCACTGCAGTATTAGGTACAGCTGATGACTACTTCTGTAACCTCTTTTGCTTGGCTTCCAGCACATCACAAAGTCCTAGTTTTCCTCCTGCCTCATTGACCTCTCTTTCTTAAAATCCTTTGCTAGTTCCTTCTCTTATTCACAGACTCTAAATACTGTGGTCCTCCAGGACTCTCTTTTGTATTTAAACTTATTTCATTGGTGATCTCATCCAGTCTCTTGACTTCAAATATCATATACGTGCTGAGACTCAAAAGTGAATGTCTACAGAATAGATCTCTCTCTCTAACTTCTGGTCTCCTACAATCATCCTACTTGAATGTTCAACAAATATCTCAAATATAACAGGTCAAAAACTTGGTCTTACTTCAGAACTTGCTTCTCTTATAGTCTTCCCCATCTCAGTTAATGGCAAACACAGGTCAAAATCATAATCTTTTATTTTCCCTTTCTCTCCTATCAAAAATCTCATTCACTAGCAAGTCATCTTGACTTTTTCTTCAGAGTATATTCAAATTCTGACCTCTTCTCATTACTATCTACCACTACCATCCTGGGATGAGCCACACGATTTCTCACTTGGATTATGAAAACCAAGTCTTAATTGTTCTCTTTAATTTTTCCCTTCATCCCCCAGAGAATATATTCAATACAGAAGCTTAAGCTATCCTGTTGAAATGTAAGACAGATGATGCCTTTAAGTTTCAGTGATTCTCCATGTCACTAAGAGTTAAAGCCAACACACTTACAAAAATATGAAAACTCTACTCAGTCTGCCCCCTAATTATCTTACTAATCTCATATCATCCCCCTCATTTACTCCATTCCAGCCACTGTGGCCTCTCTGATATTTCTTAACTGGTTCAACTGTAGTCCTGCTTCAGGGAATTTGTACGTGCTGTTTACCAAACGTGGAATTTTCTCCTTCGTCATATTTGTGTGGCTTGAGCCCTCATCTTTTTCACATTTTGGCTTGATTGCCCCCTTCTGAGTGAGATCTTTTCTAACCAGCCTATTTAAAAATACAAGTTCTTACCTTCCCCACCTCACAATACTCCTTACCTTCCTTCTCTGTTTTAATTTTTTCCATAGAACTTTCTCTATCTAATGTACTGTACGATTGACTCATTTATTTGCTTACTGTTGATTTCCTCCTACTGGAATATAAGCCTCAGGAGTATAATGATCTGTGTCAGTTTTGCTCATTGCTACAGTTCTCAGATCCCGTCATGGTACCTGGCATAGAGCAGGTGCTAAATAAAACAATATTTATGTGGAGATGTAGAGATTTTGCCTAATAGTGTATAATGAGACATATTAGTGTATGTGTATAACATAATAGTGTATAATGAGACTCTTTTTCTGATAGTCTCAAGTGCAAAATAAACCTGTTTTGTTTTTGTTATAAGCTCTTCAGAATCCCACACAGTGGCAGAGATACCTCTTTTCTGCAAGAGCAGGCCACAATGATCTCAACACAATTTCAGGTCATTTCACAGTAACTTCTTTGAATAACAGATAATTTGTTTCCTTAAATTAGATCATGTCATTACCTCCTACTCCAGTCACTGAAGGTCAAAATCTCCAGTTCTGTTTCACCTCCAGGCACTTTAAACTCATGGTCTTGTCATGCCCTGGGACATATTTGCTACCAATAGTAGAAATAAACAGACATAAGTGGGTTTGTTCCACTTAGTTATCTTTTAAGATTTGGTTCAAAGTTGACTTTTTCTCTGAAGTTTTTCTGGAACCCACCTTTCCTCTCATAAATAAATTAGGAATCTTTCTCTCATTTTTGCTGTCCCAATAATATTTCATATTAGAACAGCTGAAATATGTCATCGTACTACACATTTATTTTTAAGTCTATCTCTTCCATTAGAATGTAAGTTCTGAAGTTCAGAACTCTCTGTCTTCGCAACTCTATTATCTAGATAGGCTCTAGTGTATAGTAAGCTCTCCTGAAATATTCTGAATCGAATGAGTGAATACAAATGAACAGGTCAATTACCAGTGACCAACTGATTGTTGCTTGCCAGGGTCACAGTCATGGAAAGAGCACCATGAGGTAAATTGGAGATGTTGTTGTAAGTATTGCTATCATCACCACCATCACATCACTACCATCATCACCAAACAACTGCATACTTGCTTGAACCAGGTACTGTGTGAGGCTATGGTGCGTCTGTATGAAGACATTAACAGTCAAATTGAAGAGGTAAGCATTAGCATAAAAGATAAATGACAATAAAAGAGAGCATAGAATAAATGCCCAGGAAGTTGAATAAACAAAAGAATAGTAGACTAGAGTGATCAAGGAGGGCTTTATGGGAGAAAAGAGTGTTGAATTGTGTTGTGAAAGACAAGTGACTGAGCTGCTTGTATAGAAGGAGTGCTTCTCAGACAGGCTAGACCAGAGCACAGATTAGGTATCTCCACTATCTGGTTAGGCACATTAGAAATGAAGTTACAAAAAAATGGGGATGTTTTCGTTAGATTAAAATTCTAACAAACTCTTCTTCTTCTAAAATTCTTCATTATCAAAGAACATGAATTCTTGATTTAGACAAAATAAATGAGAAATGATGGAAAATGCAGAATCAAAAGAACTAGAGTTTCAGTTCAAGCTTTTTCATGTTTGAGATTTTGATCTCGAGAATATTTCTGTTTCTTTGAGAACTTCTTTGTGCAATGCAGAACTATACATGTCTTTGCAGATTATATAAATGTGTGTGATAACTAAAGCAGATCGTGAGAAAGTGAATGCTTTAAAAATGCTAAGTGTTATTTATCTATAGACTTTTTGTAAAGATTAAGTAAGATTACACAGTCAAGATATTTGTTAGCAATGATGAGCTGCCTGCCTTCCTACAAGCTCTAGCTACTGTTAGCTTTAAATGACTCACATGATTATAACCAAAATAGGCACTACAATGCTGCTGTGATCATATAACCATAGCTAAGATTCAGAGTATTTATTTCATGCTAAGTATACACTTAAGCACTTTATGTGGTCATTTCACTTAATCCTCTCATATTTATTATAATTATTATCTCAGAAAGGGAAACTGAGGCTCAAGTGGTATAAGCCTGACATATTTTTCCCAAAGCCATCCTCTTAAGCACTGTGCTTAATCAGTCTAACAAGATACTAAATAAGTAAAGTCATAATTCCTAATAAAAACTATAGGGTTTTCACTTTGATATCAACAAGCCTAGCAAAGGGAAAAGAATAACTTCTGCTGGAAGAAAACTTACACAACAAACACAACAAAAACAAAACCACAATGTTATTTTTGAGCAGCAGAGAAGAGTTTTTACAGTTAAAATACAGGTAAAATGAAAACCTAAAGAAAGGTTGCGTGTCATGGACTCACTACATCACCATCCAAATATGAACTTAGCTCTACACTGTATGAGAAATTATGATTCGAGAGAAAGGACAAATGAGATGTCATAAGAGAATAATTCCAGAATTTTTACTTTAGTAAAATAAACGCTCTAATATTACCAGCAGAGAATGGTTAAAGAATGTTAACAACTCAAAAGAATTTGCCACAGTTTATTCTTTGGTGTCAAGTGTGCTAATGGGCATGCAGTTTTAATACCTTAAAGATTCCTTAAAATCATAACTAAATTATATATCAAAAATGCTCCTCTGCTCCGTGGGAAATGAATCTCTAAAAACGGTAGAGATGAATTTATTTGCTTATTCAAGGGCCTTCTTTATGCTGATCAATTGTACCTGTTTCTTTCATTAAAAATATGAGCAGCTCCTTGAAAAGAAATAGGACTCAGTTTACTTGTGTTTATTGATCTCAGCATCTAACACCTAGCCTGATACTTAGCCAAATTTTAATAGAAGCTTGATGAATAAAAGGAAGAGAGATTTATTTTTGGCAGTGAAGACAGCCTTTATCTCCTAGCCTGATAATGTCTTATCAAAACTGAATGTAAGAAAACTCACTCTGATTTGGTCTTTAAATTTAGGAAGAGGCCTTTTAAACTTAATTCCATCATTTTCTAATTTGCTGTCAGGGATGGAATTTTATTTTAATTCATAGACTCTCAGGCGATAAATTAAAGCTATAACATAGTAAAGTTTGAATCTGCAGAGTTGTGTTCAAAAATTTCAGAGAAAAGAGTTTTAGGTTTTATTTTTCTTTTTAATTTTTAAAATTTTAATTAAAGGATGATTACTTACAATATTGTGATGGTTTCTGTCATACATCAACATGAATTGGACATAAGTATACATACATCCCCTCCCTCTTGAACCCCCTCCCACTTCCTTCCCCACCTCAACCCTCTAGGTTGTCACAGAGAACTCGATTTAGGTTCCATGCATCATACAGCAAATTCCCACTGGCTATCTATTTTAAATCTAGTAATGTATATGTTTCAATGTTATTCTCTCAAATCGTCCCACGCTCTTCTTTCCCCACTGTGTCAAAAGTCTGTTCTTTATGTCTGTCTCTCCTTTGCTGTCATGTAAGTAGGATCATCAGTACCACCTTTCTATATTCCATATATATGCTTTCGTATATGATGTTTGTCATTCTCTTTCTGACTTGCTTCACTCTGTATAATAGGTTATACGTTCATCTACCTCATTAGAACTGATTCAAATGTGTTCCTTTTTATAGCTTAGTAGTATTCCATTGTGGATATATACCACAACTTCCTTATCCATTCATCTGTTGATGGCCATCTAGGTTGCTTCTATGTCCTAGCTATTGTCAGTAGTGCTGGGATGAATGTTGGAGTACATGTGTCTTTTTCAATTATGGTTTCCTGAGGGTATGTGCCTAGTAGTGGGATTGCTGGGTCATATAGTTTTATCACTAGTTTTTAAAGAAATCTCCATGCCGTTCTCTATAGTGACTGTATCAATTTGCATTCCCATCAACAGTGCAAGAGGGTCCCCTTGTCTCTATACTCTCTCCAGAATTTATTGTTTTAGACTTTATGATGATGGACATTCTGACCAGAGTGAGATGGAACTTCATTTTAATTTTGATTTGCATTTCACTAATTTTCTTGGGCTCCAAAATCACTGCATGTGGTGTTGGTAGCCACGAAATTAAAAGACACTTGCTCCTTGGAAGAAAATCTATGACAAACCTAGACAGTATATTTAAAAGCAGAGACATTACTTGGCCAAAAAAGGTCAGTTTGGGCAAAACTATGGTTTTTCCAGTAGTCATGTATGGATGTGAGAGTTGAACTATAAAGAAAGCTGAGTGCCGAAGAATTGATGCTTTTGAACTGTGGTGTTGGAGAAGACTCTTGAGAGTCCCTTGGACTGCAAGGAGATACAACCAGTCAATCCTAAAGGAAATCAGCCCTGGATATTCATTGGAAGGACTGATGCTGAAGCTGAAGCTCCAGTACTTTGTCCACCTGATGTGAAGAACTGACTTCTTAGAAAAGACACTGATGCTAGGAAAGATTGAAGGCAGGATAAGACAGGGATGACAGAGGATGAGATGGTTGGATGGTATCACCGACTCGATGGACATGAGTTTGAGCAAGCTCTGGGAGTTGGTGGTATGGACAGGGAAGCCTTGTATGCTGCAGTTCAAGGGGTCACAAAGAGTCGGACACGACTGAGTGACTGAACTGAATGGAACTGAATAATAAGTGATGTTGAGCATATTTTCATTTTATTAGCCATCTATATGTCTTTGGAGAAATCTCTGCTTAGGTCTTCTACCCACTTTTTGATTGGACAGAAAGTATTCTGGTGTTGAGCTACATGAGCTGTTTGTATATTTTGGAGATTAATTCTTTGTCAGTCGTTTCATTACCCATTATCTTCTCCCATTCTGAGGGTTGTCTTTTTGCCTTGTGTATAATTTCCTTCGTTGTGCAAAAGTTTTTAAGCTTAATTAGCTTTCATTTTGGTTTTGTTTCCATTACTCTAGAAGATGGGTCATAGAGGATCTTACTGTGATTTATGTCAGAGGGTGTTCTGCCTATGCTTTCCTTAACGAGTTTTATAGTTTCTGGTCTTATGCTTAGGTCTTTAATCCATTTTGAATTTATTTTTATGTATGGTGTTAGGAATTGTTCTAATATCATTCATTTACACTTAGCTGACCAATTTTTCCAGAGCCATTTGTTCAAGAGACTGTCTTTCCTTCACTGTATATTTTTGTCTCCTTTTTCAAATATAAGGTGCCCATACATGCATGATCTTTATGATTTCTTTCCTTCTACTAACTTTTTGTTGTTGTTGTTGTTGTTCTTTTTCTAGTTGCCTTAGATGTATGGTTAAGTTATTTATTTGATTTGTTTCTTGACGTAGGCTTGCATTGCTATGAACTTCCCTCTTTGCACTGCTTTGACTGCATCTCATAGATTTTGAGTTGTCTTGTTTTCATTGTCATTTGTTTCTAGGAATATTTTGACTTCCTTTTTTGATTTCTTCAGTGATCTGTTGGTTATTCAGAAGCGTGTTGTTTAGCTTCCATGTGTTTGTGTTTTTTGTAGTTTGTCTTTTTTTTTTCCCCCATTGTGTCCAGGAAAAGATGCTTGAAGTGATTTCAATATCTCTAAATTCACCAAGGCTTGATTTGTGGCCCAAAATGTGATCTATCCTGGAGAATGTTTCATGTGCACTTGAGAAAAAATTAAATCTATTGCTTTTGGATGAAATGTCCTGTAGATATCAATTAGGCCAAACTGGTCCATATGTCACTTAAAACTTGTGCTTCCTTATTAATATTTTGTCTGGATGATCTGTCCATTGGTGTGAGTGGGATATTAAAGTCCCCCACTATTATTGTGTTACTGTTGATTTCCCCTTTAACAGTTGTTAGCATTTGCCTTATACAATTGAGGTGCTCGTATATTTATAATTGTTATATCTTTTTCTTGGATTAATACCTTGATCACTATGCAGTGTCCTTCTTTGTCTCTTGTAACAGTCTTTATTTTAAAGTCTATTTTATCAGATACAGTATTGCTGCTCCCTGTTTCTTTTGATTTCCGTTTACATGGAATATCTTTTCCCAACCCCTCACTTTCAATTTGTATGTGTCACTAGGTTTGAGGTGGGTCTCTTGTTGTTCAGTCACTTAGTCGTCTCTGACGTTTTGCAACCCCCTGAACTGTAGCACACCAGGCTCCCCTGTCCTTCACCATCTCCTGGATCCTGCTCAAACTCATGTATATCAAGTCAGTGATGCCATCCAACCATCTCAGCCTCTGTCATCCCCTTCTCCTCCTGCCTTCAATTTTCCCTAGCAACAAGGTCTTTTCCAGTGAATCAGTTCTTTGCATCAGGCAGCCAAAATATTGGAGTTGCAACTTCATCATCAGTCCTTCCAATGAATACTCAGGGTTGATTTCCTTTAGGATTGACTGGTTTGATCTCCTTGCAGTCCAAGGGACTCTCAAGAGTCATCTTCAGCCCCACAGTTAGAAGGCATCTGTTCTTTGTCACTCAGCCTTTTTTATGGTCCAACTCTCACATCCTTACTTGACTACTGGAAAAACCATAGCTTTCACTATACAGACCTTTGTAGGCAAAGTAATGGGTCTCTTGTAACCAGCTTATATCAGGGTCTTGTTTTTGTATCCATTCAGCCAATCTGTGTCTTTTGGTTGGAGCACTTATCCCATTTACATTTAAGGTAATCATTGATAAGTATATCCTGTTACCATTTACTTTTTTGTTTTAGATTTGTTTTTATGGGCCTTTTCTATGTTTCTTGCTTGAGAAGTTCCTTTAGCATATGTTGAAGAGCTGGTTTTGTAGTGTTGAATTCTTTTAGCTTTTACTTGTCTGTGAAGCTTTTGATTTCTCCTTCGAATCTGAATGAGGTCCTTGCTGGATAGAATAATCTTGGTTTCAGGTTTTTCCCTTTCATCACTTTAAATATATCCTGACATTCCCTTCTGACCTGCAGAGTTTCTGTTGAAAGATCAGCTATTAGCCTTAGGAGGGTTCTCTTGTAGGTTGTTTGTTGCTTTTAATGTTTCTTCTTTGTATTCAATTTTTGTTAGTTTAATCAATATGTGTCTTAGCATATTTCTTCTTAGGTTTATCCTGTATGAAACTCTGGACTTCTTGGACTTGAGTGGTTATTTCCTCTCCCATTTTAGGAAACTTTTCGACTATAATCTCCTCAAATATTTTCTCATGCCCTTTCCTTTTGTCTTCTTCTTCTCTGATGTCTATGATTGGAATGTTGGTGTGCTTAATGTTGTCCCAGAAGTCTCTGAGACGGTCCTCATTTCTTTTTATCCATTTTTCTTTATTCAGCTCTGCCTCAGTTATTTGCACCATTTTATCTTCTAGCTCACTATCAGTTCTTCTGCCTCATTTACTCTACTGTCAGTTGCCTCCAGTGTATTTTTAATATCAGTTATTGCATGGTTTATAGTTGATTGTTTATTCTTTAATTGTCCTAGGTCACTGTTAAACATTTTTTTGTATCTTCTTAATTCATGCTTCCAGTCTGTTTATCCATGCCCCCATTTTGTTTTCAAGTTTTTGAATCATCTTTACTATCATTACTCTGAATTTTCTTTCAGGTACACTACCTATTACCTCCTCATTTCTTGGTCTTGTGAGTTTTTACCATGTTCCTTCATATGCTGCATATTTTTCTGTATTTTCATTTTGCTTAGTTTGCAAATAGATGTGGAAAAAGTGGAAACCATGGCAGAATTTATATTCTTGGGCTCCAAAATCACTGCAGACAGTGACTGCAGCCATAAAATTAAAAGGCACCTGCTCCTTGGAAGAAAAGCTATGACAAAACTAGACAGCATATTAAAAGGCAGAGATATCCTTTTGCCAACAAAGGTCCACATGGACGAAGCTATGTTTTTTTCCAGTAGTCATGTACACATGTGAAAGCTGGACAAAAAAGTAGGCTGAGAGTTGAAAAATGGATGCTTTTGAATTGTAATGTTGGAGAAGACTCTTGAGAGTCCCTTGGACAGGAAAGAGATCAAACTAGTCAATACTAAAGGAAATAAACCCTGAATATTCACTGAAAGCACTGATGCTAAAGTTGAAACTCCAATATTTTGGCCACCTGATATGAAGAGCCATCTTTTTCATTGGAAAAGACCCTGATGCTGGGAAAGATTGAGGGCAGGAAAGAAGAGGATGGATAACAGAGGAAGAGATGGTTGGATGGATGAGATCCTACTCAAACTCAATGGAAGTGAGTTGGAGCAAATTCTGGGAAACAGTGAAGGACAGGGAAGCCTGGAGGGCTGAAGTCCATGGGATCACAAAGAGTCGGATATGACTTAGCAACTGAACAACAACAACTGTGTTTGGGATCTCCGTTCTGCAATCTGGAAGGTCACATTTTCTCTTAATTGTGGAGTCTGCCTCACATGGGTGGGGTTGAAGCAGTGCCTTGTGAAGGTTTCATGCGTGCCTGGGGGGACTTGTGACTGTGTTCTGGTGGATAGAGCTGAATTTTTTCTCTCTGAAGGACAGTGCCATGCCCAGCAGTGTGTTTTGTGGTGTTTATGGGTTTGGCATAACTTTGGGAAGCCTATCTGCTAATGTGCAGGATTGTGTTCCTGTTTTTTTGAAGGACTTGTGTGGAGTGTCAGGACACTGGCGCTTGCTGACCTTTGGGTGGGCTTGGTTTCAGTGCTGAGATGGAAGCCTTTGGGAGTACTGTT